>OY540841.1:11406294-21406294 GCA_961205895.1 Mythimna pallens
TTAATAGTTAGGATGACAAGAACACAGCTCAGGAACACAGAGTAACGTATTGCTCATCATATTTGCTGACGCTTACAATAAAAACAGGGAAAATATTAATCTAGTACCTAGTAAATCTTTAAAGGAAACAATTCCGGTTTAAAAGGTCAAAAGCAATCAATGCGATGTTGATGGTTAGGATTTTTTTTAAATATATATATTGTATAACGTAGAGGAAAATCTTGGGAAAGACCCAGATCCGCTTGATATACAGATTGACAGTAGTGCCTTTGCATACGTAATAAAAATTGGCAGAGAGTTAAATGTATTGTTTGAAATACCAATGATTAGTCATTGGTATATCAAGGGAATTAATCAGTACACAAGAAACTATTTCTATTCTTTGGTAACATAACCTAAACTTGTTACTAAAAGAGTTATGAGTATACACATGTATACTCATACAGGACACACACACACACACACACACACGGACACACACACACACAGGATGGAGAATCTAATTATAATCGGACAGGAAGACCGCAACATGCAAATTGTTCCAGTCTTTCGATGTACGCGGTATAAACGACGAGGCGAAACGTTTAGTCCGGACTAGTTCAGACCGTAGGGGTTTCAATAACGTAAGGGTGGATACTCGCTGTACGACAGGTTGTCCGATGGTAGAAATGAGATGGCGGAATCAATTCATGCAATTCCCGCACACTCTCCAAAATACATCCTCTAAAAGACCGAAAGGCTGACTACCCTACGCCTGTTTGATGGTGTGTGTGATATGAAAGAAAAGGGAGTTAGTAATAGCATGACTGGTGACAGGACCAGGAATGGAAGAAAAAAACGTGTTGCGCTGACCCTAAAAAACACGGGACAAGGGCAGGAAGATGATGTTGATGGTAACATAGCCACAAAGTCTATATCTATCTAAACTATTTTATCCCACGAAAGGCCTCCCTCTCCCTTTTCCACACAATTCTGTCTTTTGCTATTGCAAGCCAGTCCATTCGGTAGGAGTCGATCTCGTTCCGCCATCTTCGCCTTGATCTATCGCAATATCGTCTGGCTTTTACTAGGACCCATTCGCTCATATCACCATAACTCCTCCGGCTCTGGATGTAGCGAGGAGTGTCGACTTTTACTAATTGAAACCCCGGTATGTTCCTTCAATTGCCTTTTACATTCTAGGGCCGCGGTAAGATTTTCAAACCATTCTACAGCCGGGCATAAGCAGGTAAAATTGCTTGTTTGGGAAAGGTAACCTCATTTTATTAATTCTCATAATCTAGCGGGGTTACCATAACGTTCAAAGTAAGATTGTTTCATTCTTATTTCAGTATGGGTAAGAGACAGAGCTATACAGGTTGTCTAGCACCATCTCTTACCCACACTGGAAATAAGAATGAAACAATCTTACTTTAACCGTCATGGTACAGGTCTAAGTTTATGAAAATTCTTCTAGTTGAATAACACATATCATATTAGATCTACAATTCTATTGAATTCCGTGAATTATTACTTAGCCCTCTCTTCCTCTCTTCTAACTTTGCTGTCGGGCACAGCAAAGTTCAAGGTCCATATTGATCTATGACCATTTTCAACACCATCTACGTATACATACGGATTGCAATAAAATATAGAGTATTGAGTATTGAAACCTCCAGCTACTTTTTTCCCGTAAAAATGTATATGCATGTGTTGTATAGATGAATGGTAGCGATCGTCTCTTGTTTCTTGGACTCGTTAGCGCTCGCTCAAGCAACTGAATAAGGCCAAAGAAAGCTTGCAAAATCCAGTCGTGGCTCGCTCTGTGGTGCTATACATAGCATAATCGACTTTAACATTTTCCCTTTGATATATTTTTTTTATCAATTTCAAGCCAAGACAGTTTATCTATTTACTAGATAGGGTGATTTTCATGGATCTCTGCGATTTTCGGGGATTTTTTTCTAAATGAAGGGCTTTTCGATATTTGCTAGAGCTTTACCTGCGATTTTATCTATGTGGGATATAACATCATTATTCTTTTGCAATAAATCTCATTTATTTGGGTAGGCAATAGTCTTCTTTGAAATATGACTATTACATATCATTTCATTTCTCAGTATTCACCACCTTTCTTGGCATACCATCTTTCGGACTTTGTACAGTCCTTCCATCGTTTTATTGATCTTTCCCCCTCACGTGTAATTAAGACGTCGTCATCATGAACTTCTAGTAATACAGGTACCTACGAAATTATCGTTATGAAACTACACTGAAGATATCACAGTTCAATACTGTGATATCTTCAGATGGACTTGGAGTTTTTGACTTGAATTGACTCAAATAAACTCAAACTTTAAATTTAAGGCATGTTATTCATGTTTTAAAATTAGTTTTGTTTATACTTACTTATTGCTATATTTATAAAAATGAAAATGTGTTTTTCATATTATGAGTTCCAACGTGCAAATACAAAAAACAATGCGTTTCAAAAGGGACGCAATGTCAATGACTGTCCATGTTATAGATAATTAGCTTCTGCCTGCTGTTTCGCCCACGTCAAAGTAGGTTTCTCCATTCAAATTTTGGACCCCCGTTTCACCGTTTTCCCTTAGGGAGTGAATTTTGGAAAATCCTCTTGATTACGCCATAAAAGGAAACCTTGTGCAAAATTTCACGCTCCTAGGGCCCCATAGTTTCGGTTGTGCGTTGAAGTCACTCAGTTTCGGATAGATGACTCAATATTACCTGTCTCGTGTCCACTGTTTTATTTCGTTGTTTTATTATAGTTACTGAACGTTATCGGCCATGACTCTTAGCAATTATTTGATTACGCACCGCAGAGTCTATGAATGAAAATAATCGTGTTCCCGCATACGCCAGTTTTGCAGTTATTATTTATTGATCGTAAATCTTTTGTAGATACGTAACGTAACCGAGAGAGTGCCTATAAATATGTATGGAATATGTGCTTTGTAATATTACGTTGCTATTTAGCATAGTTATTTTATTCAACATAAGGAATTTCTATTGTATTAGCGCGCAGGTATTTAGTTGTGATTGTCTCTCTAACATAAAAACAAAACAACGACAGACGAATCCGTAAATTGAAATTTGACAATATAGTGGAAATAACACATGAGTAAGACGGGAATGCCCCAGCATTTAGCAACCGGTGTTGTGCTCACATCTTTGGCCTAAATCCTATTATGTTTCACAAGAATAAATCAAGGATTTGCGACTTGGACTCTGGCGATCGATCCACCTACAATGGTCATCTACATAACACCTCGTCCTCGAGTCGTATTCCTCATTACTGAGGGTCGTGAAGTTCTCGCTGGATTAGCTTCTTACTGATGATGTCTCGCCATCTAGCATCTGTAACGGTTCTTGGTGTCATGAAGTGCGATGTGCAATTGGGTGTCCAGTAATAACATCTACTACCGTTAATGTGCACGTCAGGAAGGGCTGTTATTCGAAAGTTACCGTAGCCTTGGAACTCAAAAGGCATCTAAAGGAACACAGGTGTGTTTTAGTCTGTAAACTAAAAGTCTGATACTCCTCGCTCCACCCAGAGCGGTTAAATTATTTGATGATTACCTACCTAAAAAAAAAAGAATGTAAGGAAGTCATCGGAGGTGACATGCATTTTTAAAATGCTTAGGAAGTATGGTAAATTTAATTATTATGACGTTTACTAAGACTTGGGCAAGTTTTTCTGCCTTCAGAAAAATATTTAGCAACAAGGAAAATTCGCTTCGAGTATTTTAAAAACGGCTTATTATGTTAATGATTGTTTGCAGAGTTGAATATTCACATAGTCGTTAGTCAGATACCGGATTCACATAGAATACCAAATTAATAGACGGAGTAAATATTTTATGAATAGTTACCATATTCGAGGAAAACTTAAGAAACGGATATAAAGTTACTTAAGTTGGATAATATAATACATAGCATAAGATACCACTAGGAATTCCTTTGTAGAATTTGTTATGGTTAGCTCAAGTGTTTATATATCTAACTAAAAATTTATGTTCAAATACAAGTGGCCATCTCAAGTCGATAAGAATGTGAACGATCCTTAAAAACACGGGAATTATTTCTCTGTTCCATTATTAATGTTACTTTTTTATTGGTCTGAGACATATATTCGTTATTATCAGTTTTGTGGGTGGGTCTAGGCTAGAGGAGCCAAACACGAACGGAACACGAGCCGAGCTCAAATTCGTGTAGTGTGGACCGACTCTAGAGAGCAAGAGCGACACTATACGAATATGAGCTAGGCTCGGCTTCTCTTGCGAAGACCCAACTTTAGAATTCACGTTTGACATAAAGTAAAACGTTTTATAAACTGTGGCACAATTTTACGATACGCTGATACGCTCCCGAATTTTATCACCCATTCCGTTTAATTGAGGAGTAGCATTTTATGAGTTTATTGCTTTTTTTTTTCATTAGTACAGATGGAACTGTGGTTTATAGTTTAACTTTTGCGGTACACGTTAAAACCGAGTCCGATTTCCGTTCCACAGTATGTTATTTGGCCCTAGTAGCGGTCGTCCTCATTTAACGTGGTTTTTAGAGAGATAACATTAAAACAAATCGTATTTAAAAACTTATTTTTTTTTATCTATCTTAGTTTTAAAGAAATTAGGGAAATCGAGAAAAAGTCATAGAAACCATAGAAATATATTATCTCATAAATTAGCACTAAATTATCATTCAATTCTTTACGGTATGATGGGAAAAGCACTAAAAACATGAATAAGTTAACTACAATGTAAATAATCATAACCTTATGGATGAAATCATTACTTTTTTGTAATATCAAATAAATATTTTCTAACGAATTTCTACATGGTCGCATTTCTTTTCAGTGCTAAATTGTTACTTACAATACTAACTACCCACCACACAAAAATCAGATGCTACGGATACAAGACTCCATAAATATTCAATCTCAAAGTTTGGAGTCAGGGTTGTCAGTCACACGCTAGTGCCTGTCAGTTCTCAACGAGCAAAGTTTTTTATGTTGTTGCTCTTTAAAAACTGACAGGCACTTATTGATTACAGGTGATTAACAATTTAAATTATATTCATTTTTAAAATGTGTTTATTAGTTGCAAAAGCTGGTTTAAAATTATGTAAGGAATCGAAAATTTAAATGCTTCTATTTTTCTAATGATTGATATTTAAAAGTCAAAGTTCTTTATTTCTTCGAAGTATAGGTATTCTCATAGAATACTTTATAATGTCAAGCTGAATGTTCGGACAAACGAATATTTTATGTGTAATCAAAATCTAGAGTGACTTATAACTCTATCTTCGATGAAGGTTATTATGTGGAATTGGGAAGGGGTCCACCCTCGTCAGGCAATTGCCAAAACCCCAATTCCTATACATAGTATCTGGAGAAGCGGGGGTGAGGTGTCATGGAGCCGTCAAAGACCCATGGCACTGCTTTGCCTCAGCAGAAATTGACCCATTCTGCTGGGGGATGTCCTTCTGGGCCCCGACCAGAGGACTTAATGCAAGGGGGGAATGAGGGCGCCAACCCTCATTCTGGTCAGCGAGTGGCAGAAACGATTACTAACGACGACAAAGGCATGAATATGGATATGAAATCGCTTACGAAACTGGAAATATACACTCTTTTAGTCGAGAAAGCCCGTTCAAATGGACTGAAAAACAGGCCTACAGATCTCGATACTGATGAAAGAAACATGGTTGTGTTAAATGCTCTCTTTCCAAATGGTATTCCTAACAGTGTTGACGTTCAAAATAAAAAAATCAAAGAAAACCTTTCAAAATTTGTTAGCAAATGCGAAAAACTCTACAATGACAGCAAAAGAAATTTAAAACGATTCCGTGATAAAAATAAAGATTGGCTTGCTACTAATTTTAATATTGAAATACCGAAATTTGAAAATAATTTACGATTAGATGTTGATACATTAACTTCGGAAACTAGTAATTTTCCTACAAAAGAATCTTTGAATCCCAAGAATCCGGAACCGTCGACTTCCTCATCTATCACTCCATTATTAAGTGCATCGACACCATATGATAATCTCAGTGACCGTCAAAAACGTCGTTCAAGAAAACAGCTTGAGGAATCGCTTGAGGAAGAACCCCAACCAAAAATTATTAGAGCTGTATCTAGAGTTTTAACTGATACTGAAACCAAAGAAAAGTTAAAAAAAAGTTCTGCTCAAGAATTAGAATTTGTAATAAACGAATGCTTGAAAAGTCCAAGTAGGTCTAAAAAGATTGCGACCTCAATAAAAACTAAAGAAGAACCCACCAGACCTTACACACCAGATGAAGCCCTCAGTTTAATATTTGATAGGAAATTGACTGTAGATGATTATACTTTCATGCAACGTGATTTAAAAGAAAGAGGATTTCCAGCTTATCCCCCATACTATAAAGTAAGTTTAGCAAAAAAAATGTGTTATCCGGAAGAAGACATAAACGTTACAGATAGAGAAGCAAGTGTTTCATTTCAAGGCTTGCTAATACACACATTTCGTCGAATCATTAAATTTCGCGATGAATTCATTTCGGAGTATTGTAGACAAAAACAGATAGACACTGTTCAATGTATCTTTGAGGGATCTTGGGGGTTTGACGGAACTACGGGACAGGCTCTTTATAAATAAAGTTTTCAGATGATGATGATAGTGAGGATAATGAAAATTGTTTGTTTGCCACAACATACATCCCATTATATTTAAAAACAACTGACGGATTTGTGTTGTGGTCAAATCCGACTCCACAGTCCTTTAGATTCTTTCGTCCTTTGAAGATCCAATACAAAAAAGAAACCAAAGAATTAATTCACCAAGAAAAAACACGGGTAGAGCATGAAATACAAAATTTAACACCAATATATGCGGAAACTCTCACAGGCCAGAGCATAATTTCAAATCCTAAGTTACACCTTACTATAATAGACGGTAAGGTTTTAAACATAATTTTAAATGTTACATCGCAACTACGTTGTTCTTGTTGTGATGCTACAGCCAAAGAATTTAACCAACTAGATGTTGTGAAAAACAAACCTGTGAATCCTGAAGCCTTACGTCATCGATTAAGTCCGTTGCATGCTTGGATCAGAATATTTGAATTCTTATTGCACTTGGGATACAAAAATGATCCAACAGTAATGAAATGGAGAGTCACTCAATCATCACCAGAGGCCAAAATTGTCGAGGAGCGGAAAAAGTCCATACAGCATGAAATAAGGGACAAAATGGGACTCTTGGTTGATGTTGTTCGTCCCAACTCAGGTACCACGAACGATGGGAATACGGCGAGAACTGCTTTTTCAGACGAACATCGCCACACATTTGCAAATATTTTAGGTATCGAGACATGGCTAGTGGACGACTTACACACTATTTTGGTTGCGCTATCAAGTGGATTGACAATCGATGGTGTAAAATTTGAAGAACTGTGCACATATGTTGCTAGAAAGTACGTCGAGACCTATCACTGGTTTTATATGTCCGTCACATTACACAGAATATTAATGCACGGCAGGCAAATAATAGAGGCGAGTTCATTACCTATAGGTGTATTATCGGAACAAGCAGGCGAATCTAGGAATAAATTTTGGCGCTACGATCGTCAACACCATACAACAAAATTAGATAGGAAAACCACCATCACCGATTTATTTCACCGAGCGCTGGAATCATCCGATCCTTATTTATCGTCATTAACACTCGGTACTCGACAAAAACTAAAAAGTCCTCGGCCAATACCTACTAAGGCTCTTCGTATCTTAAAAGAAACCAGAGATAATGTAAATATCAACCCAGTGGTGGAGTACTCCAATAGCGTTGAAGATATCGTCGTACTAACGACAAATGAAATATTAGTTCATCCTGATAATGAAGATGAATCATAAAACTATAATAATAAATTTAATAATTTGAGTAACCTGTGTTTTTTTTTAGCCTATAGAAATGAGACATTTTTCGACTTAATAATATCCTAGTTTTTAATTCAGACTAAATAAAAAAGTTCGTTGAAATACTTTCAGGAGTTATGGCGTGATGCGCCTACAAACATATAAACAGATAAATAAACGATCAGGAAAAAAACTAATTTGATTTTTGTGGTCTTAGGGCTTTTAAATTTTTCCTAAATATGTATATTCAACTCACACACCTCTGCTAGGTAGGTACAGTTTTATAATAACAAAAAAAATATATACTGATTTTAGAATCTCTATTTTGAAATCGATTAAAAACTTTTTGTGCCAACCCTATTTCCATAGAAATCTTTAAAAAACTTAGAAATAGCTTATCTCAGAGATCTCGCTAGATATACGCTTAATATTTTGCCAGTTTGTAGATACGCTAATTACGTTTATTCTGTAGGTAAAAAAAAATGCGACCATCTAGCCGTTATTTTTTTTTCATTAATTTTCTGTAATTTACAAAATATTTTTTTTCTTTATTTCCTGTGTGATGGGAGACTTGCAATTTTCACATTTAATATGTGTGTAGTAGGACTATTATTCTACATACTATTAAGGAAGGATTAGTGTCCCGTTTTTCTAGAAACGTAAAAAGAAGTTGCCGTTGAGGTCAATGACCTTACAAAAAAAAATGTGTATTTTCAAAATTAAGGTAATTTTTTAAACAGTTATTATTAAAGATGATTAATTATCACTTAAGCTATTGAAATCAAACAGAAAATGAGGACGACCGCTACTAAGGCCAAATAACATACTGTGCGTTCAGATCTGGTATTTAGATTGATGTACTGATAGTCCCGTGTCTGATTGTTTACGCTGGTGAGAGGTATGCTGCATTCAATATAAATTTAGGAGTGAAGTAGGTCACAAATTTTGTTTGTTTAATTTCGTATGAAGATTTATTTTTGTGAACCTAATCTGTAAGCATTTTATGAGCACAATTTTTTTTTTCTGCGCTCCGTAACTCAAATAGCAGATGTCGGAGAATAAACAGCCAGGTGGGAGTGGACTGGCCACGTCGCACGGATGCACCCAGACACATGGGCGAGGATTCATGTTCACAAGGTAAACTTGGCCAGAGACCGCCCTAAACAGAGAGGTTTGGAAGGAGAAAGGGGAGGCCTTTGCCTAGTAGAGGAACATACAATAGACTATTAAAAAATAAGGTATGGTAGATACCTACCACAGAATAAAAATAAGTGCTCTTCTGGTCTTTGGCATAAAAAAGTGATTTCATTAATGCTAGTCCAAAGGAACTGTGATGCAATACAGTTAAATAGCTCTACTTATAAAGGTTTTATCACTATCAATGGAATTAAGGGTGAGTGCTCGCGTATCGTAAAACATATGTCAAGAAGATAGTCCAATAAATATTTCATGGCTTGAAACTGTGCCAATATTAGTGCTAAACGGTAGATGCTGGTATAGTACGGAAATAGAGTAAGGAAGATCATTGTTCAAACTCAAAATAATTTTATTTCACATTGCCCCCTTTTTTTAAGGTGGGCAATCATCCAATGATTTCTCCTGCTCTAGGGTGGAGTGGGACGGCGTGTCATACTTTTACTGACTAAAACACACATCTATTTTCCTTCTTTGCTTAGCGTTCCAGGACCAGGGGGGGGGGGGCATCCCATGGTCATAGGCCTACATGATGGACACTTGTAAAACGTCAAAAGCTAGTGCAACATGAGAATGACTAGCAAAAACTCCATGGTCATTTTTTTACCTTTCGAATACCATAATAAGAGACAATAAAAGACAATGAGAGAGTGAATTTTTAATTTTAAACCAAAAATTAATTTTAATTAATTTTTGGTGCAAAGGCTTGCACTTGGGGATTAAAAATACACTCTTTAAAAAATTTAAAAAAAAATTGGTGATTTTTACAAAATTTTTGTATTACAATATTAATATGTGAGAGAGCAGTGTAGACCAATCAACTTAATACCACATACATGTTTAATAAGCATGTTACTAGGTTTAATCGAAGTAAAATTTCTCTTTGTTGTTTTGTTTACTTTTACAGGGTAATCTCATACTTAGTTTTTTTTTTTATTGGAACATAGACCTATAAATTTAAAAGTCTCATGAGGAGAAAGAAAGAGAACTAAAATATCTCCCATACTATAAAAATCTTAAACAACAATTATTATAGCTTTCCATTGCCATTTCTGAAACTTACAGAACTTAGCCATTAAAGTGATAATAAACAGTTTATTCCATTTTAAGTCCATCAAAAATATGCAGGTTTTGATTGCAAGTATGATGCTTACATACAAACAGCTTTTTGCAAATTAGTGTGAAAAAGAAAAGAAAATTTAACAGGCTAATAAATAAATTATCATTTTCAGAGAGAGAGATTCATTTTGTATGATGACTAACCAACCACTGGAAAATATTGTTCAAACAATAATAAATTGTTCTTAAATGAATTACTTACCTATTGATATTTATTGAATAGATTGTGCAATATACCTATTCCTTGTACACATCTATTTTGCATTTCTTGAAGCAATATATTTTTTATTTGCAGAATAGCATAGCATAATCAGCTTCAGGACTAGGCCTCAGGCCAGGAGGCCTAAAAAATCGAAGACATGTGACTCTCCTGTAGAGGACTACAGGAGAGTCACATGTCTTCGATTTTTTGGTTCCGGGACATGGCGGTTTCCTCACGATGTTTTCTTCACAGTCTTTGAGAGCAGTGGTGATGAAATAAATTACAATGCACGTGCCTGTTTTTTACCTGCAACCTACATCTTGTAACTTGGGACCGATACCACTTGGCCACCACTGCTCTCAATTAAAAAATACTTTCTTCACCGTTTTGAGAGCAGTGGTGATAAAATAAATTACACATGATGGGCCTGACTGGCTTTGAACCCAGGACCTACAACTCGTAAGTCGGGGCCATTATCACTCGGCCACCACTGCTCAGAATATTTTTTTGTTCATTTGCAAAATACATTATTTTATTTTTTAATAAATACATAAAGTTTTAAACATATTTTTTGTCAAATCTTTAAATAATTATGTAAATAAAGAAAAAAATAAATTAGGAGGCTTTTGTTAGGAAAGGCTTGACATAGAAAGAATTTTGAAGTTAATACATTTTGTTAGGAGGTTCCTTTCTCTGGAGCACTGACAACTAGCAGTTTAGATTCTGTTCCCAATACTATGGATGTTTAATTAAAGGTAATTTTCATAACATTTTTATTTATATAAAAGTTTAATATTATTTGGTAAATCAATGATATTTTGATAAGAGTAAATATTGAGAGATAAAAAATGATGTTTCTTGGCTTAGCAATAATATGCTGTCATAGATAAACAAACAATGTGCTAATATAGTTTTTATACTGCATGTTCACAGATAATGCCTGTTATTTATCAGTTTATTCCTGGTTAATTTCTATTTGCAAATTGAAAAGAAAACGTGAAACAAACAAAAAACCGGCACACAATAGCAACACATTGCGAAGTGTACATAAAAAGTAATACGGTAATAATCCTAAATTGCCCCATTTCTCGCATGACTCAATATTTGCTTCATAATCAGACTAAGATATAACTTCATATGTAACAATAAATAGTAAATAGCAGGTAGTAATAATAATAACTGGTTTTGCACCTGTCTTGACTTTGTATAGAAACACGATTTATTGTGTTATTACGTACCTTTTCAAAAATTCTCCGCCAATACAAATCGGATCGCGACGGTGTCAGCGGCATCGAAACAGCAGTCTCTCGTCCAGAAGGCATTTTCACTCAAAAGTCAACAGTTTTAACAACAGTAATGTAAATAATTAAGCTTAGTGGCACAAGCACATCATAACACAGCCGTAAACAAGGCACAGTGTTAATTGAACATGATCGATGTTCGATGAGTCCTCCACAATGCGTGATAAGATAACGATTGTAGGAAAAGGTAGATATTTCGTGATTATCTTTATTATATTCGTCTTTATTTTGCGTAAAAAAAAAAACGACTAACACTTCCACAGTACCGTTAGCGACTGACCACATAGGCGACTGACAGAAAAATAATGAATATTGAATGCTTCTGAATGAACGAAACGAACTAGAGACCAAAGAGTATAGTAAAGGACCTATTACACTACACGTTATTCAGAATTTCAGACACTCTTTGTCTATGTAGCGTCACACAAGAAAAAGAGCAACTTACGTCAATGTCGTGTAAAGGAATGAAACAGAACGATGAGATACATGCTTTAGTTATTATCCTGAGGATACATAGAAATACATAGACTAAGACGGTCTGAATAACGCGTAGTGTAATAAGCCTTAAGGGCCTATTACATTATTCGATATTCAGACAGTCAAAGACGATGTCGCGTAGTGTTTTAAGGGTTAAACTGGTCTTACTCGGAACAAAAAAATAAGACAGTCTGAATATCGTGCGCTGAATACCGCGTAGTGTAATAGACCCTTTAATTAGGGGATAAACATTTTATATTTGATCGGGGTGACCAAACGTAATTTTGATTTCTCATTTTCTCCTGTGTGCGTATTCACGGAAAAGTGTCGAATTTCTTAATTTAGGTTTAGCAGATATTTAGGCCCGTATTACAGAACTACTATCAAGACTCAAGCATTACTTAAAACGAGTCTCAGTTGGAGTTTTCATTTTAGAACTTGACTTGAGCAATGCCACTTCAAAATGACATTTTTTACGTATTATAGAACAGTACTTGAGTGAGTTCCATTCAATGTGTCCTTATTTTAAAATCACAATCAGCTCAGAATCTCTGCTTGAGGCGAGATTTGATCTTTGTTTCCTCAAGTGTAGTCGAGACCACGCTTGAGCATAGATTCTCATGGAAATTGTTGTGGATTTAAATCAGAGATCAAAATCTCTACTCAAGCGTAGTTTAGCTTGATTTGAGTTTAAGGATAGTTCTAAAATAAACTGAACGTCAAGATTCTTCGCTCAAACTGTAATCGGTTGAACGCAGTTTAAGTAATACTTGAGTAAGGTTCTGTAATACGGGCCTTAGAGTATGACGTCCTGTAAATGTGTATGGTAAGTACAAATTTGTGCATCCAACCATTCGGCAGATATTCAACCAAAACTGTTTCCGCCAGAACTACGTTTTCCCAGCGGCACTTGGGCGTACAAGAAAAAATATACATACAATAATAAGCGTGTAATGAGAGGTAAATGTGTATGCATAAATGATATTTGTGTGTCATATAATTACGAGGTTGCCGCTGCAGTGACGTTTAGCTATTTGATAAAAATAATATAAAACGGTTTAGTGCAGAGTCATAATTTTTTAAGCACATTGCTTTGAATTTGTGTGTAATGTGTGTATAAACAGAATTAAAAAAAAAAAACAAAAGTAAAAGAAGGTTATAAAGTCCAAGCTCTTAAAATAGGAACTCTAGAGTCTAACTATTGACGTTTATCTGTATCTTATAAGGGTCTACAATGTCTGGCCAAGTTTCATATATTTCGCTTAGTAATTAATGAGCAATGGCATAATTTACTACGACTGGACCACTATATTTTATGACATATGCGCTGTTGCGTGGGGATGCGCGAGAGTGGACAGAAAACTGTCGATCGATAGATATTAATTATGAATTTGTTACTACGGCTACAATTTAATATTATATAGTATTACACTTTAGGAATATTCAGATATGAATAATTGTTATTTAAAAAATGATTATCGAATTATTTAATGCTACTTTTTATAAAATATTTCATTGATTTTGCAGCTGTCGTGTCTTGCCGAGTGTGGCGTGAGGAAGAACACTTTTTTATGGATTTCGATTTACAATTTTTGATGATTGTTTTTTCTAGTGAAATATAACTAATGGATACAGTATTGGTGTCATTTTACAATATATAATTAATGTAGTTTTAAATAATACGAAAAAGAAACACAGAACTCTTAATTTAGTATATTTATTTGGTACTTAAAAAAATGTCGTTTTCTTGTCGGCTGTAGACGACGGTGGCGTGTTGGGCACGTTTTCGTTTGTCGTCTATACTCGACCGTGGCATTCAAAAGGTTAAATTATAATTTGATAGTTTGTTTTTAATTATATGAGGGAAATAAGATTAGTTAGGCTGGCAATATAACCCACTCCCCCGCGACGCGCCGAGTTATCTGGCGCGGACTATACTTGCGGCCAGCTATTGACGTTTTTTATGTGCCAATGGCAATGCTATGTAGGTGACCGCGACCATTATCTCTTTCTTGACACCACGCAAATAGCGATTTGACATAATATTTTTACTACGTTTTTTTTTCACAAATGTCGGTAATGAAGAGTTGTAGTTGAAGTTACTGCGTTTTTTAACTGCTCGTCGGTTTCTACGTTAGGCGATAATGATAACTGATATAGTTATCATTATCGCCTAATGAGACTGATGTTTTATACATTTTCTAACGGACGATGTAAGTTGCTGTGAAATATTTGTATACAAAGTGCGCAAACGCGAGGCGAATGGCGAGCGCGCTGTTTTCTAAAATGCCTGATCGCCACTCACCACGGCATTCGCCTCGCCACTCGCAAGCTTCTGTAAATGCGACTTTACGAAACGGTTTTATAAGTTTGTAAACATGTTTGTACGCATTCACACATGTGTCGAGGCAAGCAGCGAGGCTCGAGCACAAACATGATACCGCATTTGCACAATAGTGCCCGCTATTTGCCTTGTCCAATGAAACATTCGAAATCAGTAGGTCAGTAGGTACCTTCTCAGCGTATGTGCTAGAAAATAATAGGGCATTACAACTGTCATTCGTAAGGTTACCATGGCAACGGTTGTTTGTTGTAGAAGTTGACGTTGACAACTTGACACAGAAACATCAAAAAGAGAGGAACTTTTGGCGGGAAACTCAAAGAGCGCGAATCCTTTAAAAGTATCCTTAAGAATTTTTATTGCATTATTTTACTATTAGTGCTAAGTAGTGCAAAAAATAATTACCAAATAGTTAGAAAACATTTAATACATGGATGACGACGAGGATGAGAGTCCAGATGGACCCAACTCCAAGAGGACGGCTAAGGTGGCTAAGCGACACATAGACACACAGCAGCAACAGCGCGAAAAGGAAAGTTACAACTTTGCTCCTTTCTTTAAACCTCATTACATAAGACAGTACCCAGAGCATTCTACTAATACAGAATTTAAAGTATATGTTGAGTCTCAGGATAAGAAAGAACGATTTGGAAATAAAAGCCCAATTTACTTGAACCATATATTTACAACAGAGATAAAGGGTGTGGTGGCTCTACAAAGAGTCAACGCAAGTAAAATTGTTGTTATATTTAAATTGGCGAACACAGCTAACAACTTCATAGCCAACTCTGGATTTTTAGAAAAATATAATTTAAAAGCATATATACCGGCAGCCCAAATAGAGAAAACAGGAGTCATACGCTTTGTGCCTATTAACATTTCTACCAAGGAATTATACACAAAGTTATCATCTCATTTTGAAATTATTGCTGTGCGACGCTTTACAAAGAAGGTAGGGCAGCAGCGGGTTCCATTGCAAACTGTTAGCTTAACCTTTTTATCAAATAATCTTCCTGAAAATGTACAGTATGATCTATTCTCATACAGGGTTTTTGATTATATTCCGCCTCTGCAGCAATGTTACCGATGTTTCAAGTTTAATCATTCAGCCCGTGTTTGTAATGGTAAGCAACGTTGTAGTCGTTGCACTGGAGAACATCTTTACACAGAATGTGACAAGCCTGATGAACTCTGCTGCGTTAACTGTAGGGGAGCTCATTTGGCTGTATCTAGATCTTGTCCTGTTAAAATTCAAAAAATGTTAGAAAAACAAAAGAAAATTACTTATGCTAGTGTTGTTGAAACCAAAAAATATGAACAAACTTTTCCAACAATTTCTGAAAATGTAAATAAAACAAAAAATGTTGTAAATAATAATTTAATTAAAACTACACCTGTAAATAAAATTGTACAAAAAGTAAATAAAACTGTACATAAAGTAAATGATAGTAGCTGTATTACACAGGCTCTTGAAATTAATTTAAAAGAACAATTATTAAATAATTCAGATTTAAATTCAGCTATTATTCGCACTATACTTGAAATCAGTAATAAGGGTGATGGGACTCCAATTAATAGTAAAACAGTTAACGATATGTTACATAAATACCTTCCTTAAATTTATGGATATAAATAGCACATCATCACAGTCTCAGTTACGAATAGCACAGTTTAATATTCAGAGTGCATATAATAAAAAACCCTTACTAATAGATTTTTTAGTAAATGAAAATATTGACATTTGTCTTTTAAATGAAACATGGTTTAAAGATAATAGGTTATTTAAAATTCCTGGATATAATTTACATTTTCGTAATGCAAGTAATAAGCATGGAGGTGTAGCAATACTAATACGTCCTTCTTTTAAATATAAACAGTTGGATACTCAATTTTATGAAGATTTACAAAGCATAGCTATATCGTTAACTACAGAATATGGTAATCTTTCAGTTTTATGTGTTTATTTCCCCACCTACAAGTGGACATATGAGAATGACCAGATTACGAAATTTAATTAATTCATTGCCTACACCTGTTTTTATTAGTGGTGATTTCAATGCACATCATATTGCCTTTGGCTGTGTATCCACAAAAGGTCGTGGACAGCAGCTTTATGATATAATTGATGACTCTAATTTATGTATACTCAATGATGGTAGTTGTACAACTATTCAATATCCAAATCGTAATCCATCAGCTATTGATGTTACTTTTGTCAGTCCTTGTATTGCTCCACTTTGTGACTGGTCAGTCTATGATAATAACATGGGTAGTTATCATTTTCCAACAATTACTTCTATATTATTGAGTGTAGATAAATATAGAGTAAATCCTCCCACAGAAAAATATCTATATAATAAGACTGATTGGAAGCGGTATGGTGAGCTTTCTAAAGTCTTTTTTAGCAATATAAATGTGGTTAATAAAGATCCTTTACAAACATATAACCTTTTTTGCGATCAACTTAACACTTTAAAAGATGAGTGTATTCCTAAGTTTGTTCAAAAATCGCATTATAAAAGTAAACTTCCAGCACCATGGTGGAATGATAGATGTAAACAGAGTGTTATCAATTCCTATGAAGCACTAAAGCACTATAGAAAAAATCCTTCTATTGAAAATTTCATCTATTACAAAAGGTTAGATGCTATAAAGAAAAAGATAATTGCTGAAGAAAAAAGAAATGGTTGGAATAGTTTGTGTAACAGTTTTAATAGAACAACTCCCATTAGCAAAATTTGGAATAACATTAGAATGTTTAAAAATGGTGGAAAGGCTAATAATAGGTCTTATTCTGATGTATTCATTAATTCGTTTTTAGATAAATTGGCAGATAAGGGCTTAGAGGTCCCTAACTTAGAAACATATTTTAATGTTCATAATGACAGTGAAAATACGAAATTTCTTATAGAAAAGTTTACATTTCAGGAATTTTCAGTTTCTTTAAATTCACGTAGAGATACAACACCTGGTTTAGATGGTTTTCCTTATATCTTAGTCAAAAAACTTCATCAATCAGTCCAAAAACTTTTCTTAGACATTCTTAATAATTTATGGATTAAACAGATTATTCCTGAATCTTGGAAGACTCAATGTGTGATACCTATTTTAAAAACTGATAAGTCTCCAGATTGCGCTGATTCATATCGACCTATTTCATTGTCATCTTGTATAGGTAAAATATTTGAAAGCATGTTAAAAACTCGTCTTGACTGGTTTGTTGAACACAATGGAATTTTACCAAACATTCAATATGGTTTCAGACGAGGGCGAAGTTGTGCAGACAGCTTTGTATCCTTTCTCTCTGATCTGAAACACGCGAAAAATAATAAATTTAATGTAATATGTGTTTTCTTAGATGTACAAGGAGCATTTGATAGTGTACAGCCAGGGATTTTAGTTAAAGTTTTATCGAAAATTGGTATACCTGGTGTTGTATGCAAATGGATTTTTAGATTTTTACATAATAGAACCTTATATGTCAAATATAATAATATTATACATGGACCTAAAACAGCATCAAAAGGGACAATGCAAGGGGCAGTGTTGTCCCCTTTGCTCTATAATCTATATTGTAGTGCAATTTGTAAATATGTGAATAATCCTAATGTAAATATCCTGCAATTTGCAGATGACCTTGTTTTATATTGTACAAACAGAAATATTAATCAAGCTGCAAATATTTTAAATAATGCTTTGAAGGAATTACATTCTTATTATAATAAATTGGACCTCAAAATCAATACTAGTAAAAGTAGAGTAGTTGTTTTTGGTCAAGATTTACCTAGCACTGATATAAAGTTTAACAATGAAATTATTCCACATACAGATAAACATAAATTTTTAGGTATAATCATAGATAAGAAACTTTCTTTTGAATATCATTTAAAATACATAGCTCAAAATTCCTTAAAAGGTCTTAACATTCTTCGATGTTTAGCTGGTGTTTCATGGGGTGCAGACCCTAAGACTCTTACAATTCTGTATAAATCTATTGTCCGAAGTCATTTTGATTATAGTTGCCTTGCATATATTAATATTAATAGTAAGTTTGTAAATAAATTAGATATAATACAGAATAAGGGTCTCAGAATAATATCAGGTGCTATGTGTTCTACACCTATTAGAGCTATGGAAGTAGAAACAGCAATAATGCCATTATCACTACGCAGATTACTGTTAGCTCAACGCTTTTGTTTAAAATTATTATCCTGTAGGAATCAATTAGTAATGAACAAAATTTTACCTTATCCTGTTCAATGTAGCACTCCTATGGTAACTGGTGAGGAACTTCTTAACCACTACAATACAGAACTCTCCCAAGTACTTCTACAAATAAAAAGTAAATTTAATAAAGTTTTTTCTGATTCTTTATGGCCATGCTATTCAACACAATTTCAAATTTTATTTAAAGTACCAAAATCTATTGATGCCTCAGTTTGCACCAATCAAGATCTACTTAACTTCATAGACCACAATAAAGAATATTATAAAATTTATACTGATGGGAGTAAAGGAGAGTCTCACGTTCGTAGCGCTGTTTATGACCCTCAAATTAAATTTGAACAAAGTTTTGTGTTAGATAATAGTTGTAGTATATTTACTGCTGAGGCATATGCAGTTTTAGAAGCGTTAAAGCACATTGATTCTGTAGACAAATGTAGATATTATTTAATCCTTACTGATTCTCTAAGTTTAATAACAAGTTTAAAAAACCTAAAAATTAACTTTAAAACTAATTACTTGCTTTTTAAAATTAAAATTATTTTAAATAATCTTAGTTCTATGGGAAAAGAAGTATTTTTCATGTGGATACCTTCACATAGAGGTATAAGTGGAAATGAAATTGCTGATAAAGCAGCATATAATGGAATTAATTCAATAGATGTAAGTGCTGTTGTTAAGACTCCGTTCACTGATTGTTATACTGACATTAATATGAAAATAAATGAAGTATGGAGAAGATTTTGGAAAAAAGATCAAGAACAGAAAGGCAAGTGGTATGGCAGCATACAAATGGACTTACCTAGAAAACCCTGGTATTACAAATTGAAGACTGCTAGTAGAGACTTCATTACAACAATAAATAGACTCCGATTTGGGCATAACACCGCACCCGCCCATTTGAGTAGACTCAACATAATTGAAGATGCAACATGCACTGCTTGTAGAAAGTTCCCAGGAACAGCAGAGCATATTATATTCAGTTGTGAAGAACATAACCTCCAACGCTTAATTCTTGCGAGTGAACTTTGTGACTTATCCGAAGAAATGTCAACAAATATTGAATCCCGCCACCTTATTGTTATGTTGCAAAATAAAGACTGCTTTTTGCCGTTATATAAATATATTAAAAATACCATCGGAAAAATATAAAGAGAGATTGTTAAAGATAAAATAAAAATCATAAGACGATACGATTTGCAAATAAAAAAGAAGAAATGGCACAAAGGCCAAAAAGCCATGCCACAAAAATTTAAAAAAAAAAAAAAAGAAACATCAAAAGCGAGCTCGAAAAAGAAAGTTAAAAACTTAGATGAAATAAATAATATCTAATGCAATGAACGACTTTAATCATTGTAATAAAGTCCCAGGCGTGTACTGGCTAAAGAAAGATGTCAGAGATTTACAAATAAAGTAAGTTTCATTTAAATTTGATTTATTTGATTACTTGTACTGTGTATAAAGTGTATACCTGAATGAAAGTTAGTTTGATTATCCTTCCATTTTATCTGCAGCACTTACTCTCCTTTTGTTTACTGCAGTAATTAGGATATAAACTTATTATTTTAATAATTTTTCAGAATAAAACTTAAGCCCCAAGATGGGATAATATCACTCCCAAAATTTGAAGACTGCACTAAAGGCACTAATATTTTAAAATTAGAAAACACTGCAGAGGAAATTCCTTTTAAATGGCAAGAAAAATTATTTAGCCTGTGGGAAGTGCAGCGCTACTCAGACGTTCACAACTGCATCACGGATTCTGAATTAAATTATCATGAAATGATTGAAAACTTAGAGTATACGCCTTCTAAAATATTCACTTATGTGGATGAAGACTGCTATTTACCTTTGCCTATTGACTTTAAGAAAAAAAATAATGGTCTTCTGAATTTGGATTTGTATTTAGAAAAATTGAATTTAAATGATGTGGTTGGTAGAATATTTGGAGGAGATACAATTTCAACAACTCTTTTGTTCAAGAGTGAAGAAAATGTAGCAGTAGAAAAGAAGGAATGGACCTCCATGCATGCTGTGTTTGATAATTCCGAATATACAGAGTAAGTGCAACTCAAAATTGCATTTTTATTAATCCTGGCCTTTGGCAGGGTCAGTTTTTTTATAGTTTTTTATTTTTTAGGTGGGAAATCATCCAATGACTTCTCTTGCCCTAGGGCCGAGCGAGAGGGTGTGTCAGACTTTCATTGACTGAAACCCACTCCTAAATTCCTTCATTGCCATGCATTCCAGGACCCCGGGTTTCCCAACCATGGGTCTGATTCATTTAAAATTTTAATATACCATTTGTAACTAAAGCAATGCCCATCATGAATTTTTTTTTATTTCAAGATGTACGCTTTAACATCCTTTATCATCAGAGGCGGATCGTGAAACTGTTGGGCTCTGGGCTAACACTACTTGAGAGCCCACCTAAGTAATCAAATTAATTGGCATTTTGTTAAAAATAAGTTTATATTTCTCCTGAACTGTACTCGCAAATGTCATCCTAATGGAACAAGAAACCTTCAACTGATCATGAGTTACTATAGCTAACTTGAAAGTCTTTAAATATACTTCGTCTTGAGGTTTTCTGTAAGATATTGCCCTATGCGATAAGACCGCCGATTGTACACTTAGTTTTTGTAAATGTTTATGTCCACATTATGAGGTGTACAATTAAGTATACAATAAATAAATAAATTTTTTGATCGCAGGTCGAATGTGAACATCAACGTTGAGCGCTTATAAACCATTGACCCGCCATATAAATAGCGATATCAATGACTGCTTCTGTAACACTGTAGATTATTGTTAATGAGGACTGGGGGCCCCTTATATCCCCGGGGCCAGTAGATCCGGCCATGTTTATCATGCTTTCCTTCCAGGGACTCTCACCTCATCTACAAGCAGGAAGTAACCCTTCTATCAATATACCACAACACAGCCCACAACTACATTGTTATGATGCCAGACGTCAACAGTTTGGAACTGAATCCATATGCAGTGGAGACTGCAGCAGGTGTGCCGTGGGGGTACCAGTATGCTGTTGAGATTGAATTTGATGATGACTGCGGGGAAGAATTGCTTATGTTGGTATGAATGTTTTTTTAATATACTTGACAACATGGAATTACACTTGTGTTCTGTGAAGGGATAGGTAGAAATGTAAATAACAGTTAATGAAATGATTTATTCATTTATAATAAATCAAATTATAGTTTATAAAAAAAAAATATCACTTTTAGGTGAAAGACATTCCATTTTATTGAACTTTGTCAAATTAGTGATTGATGTGTATAGAATAGTTATAGTGTACACCACTATAGTTAGACACATGAACATTCAGAATTAGGTGAATTTTAAGGAAATAATTTAACTAAGTTCAATAGAGTGGAATGTCCGATTTTAGCGAATACCAATTACTTGACTTAATAATGCTCTCATACAATAAAAATTAGAACGTTGAGTAAAGCGCCATCTAGCGCGCGGACGAGCCATGTTTGGACTCGGGTTTATTTGTAACCAGCAAAGGTTAGAGTACATTTAACTAAAGTTCATGGAAATAGTAACAGTAAATATACGCTGCCTAATTCCGATCTCTGTTTATCAGTATTTCTTTTCTTTTTATTTCCAGCTAAAGAAACTGTACAAGAGATGGGAGAGAAAACAGAGACATTTGTTGAATTTCGTGATGCCCCCTGTCGGCAAGAAGCAGTACTATGTAACACTAGAGATTCTGACCGCTACGGAATTTGATATGGACAACTTGTACATAGAATTTGATATACAGGTAAAAACTCTAAATTAAACTAGTTTTTATTATCAAGAAATATAATAATATATATGTAACCTAAAAAGCGATTACTGATCTGTTTCTTGATGTCTATTCTCAGGGGTGCTCGGCACCCACTGTTTATTTCTCATGGGTGTTCGAGCCCCCGAGCACCCACGGAGTCGGCGCCTCTGGGCATACGGGTAGAGCATGTCTTGGAATAGCATATAGGGTACTTTTTATTTCAGTAGTATGTTCCCTTGGGTCAATTTTCTACTTTCACGTGGGCGAAGCTGCTGGCAGTAGCGTTGTGAATCAAAGCTAATTGTCCTTTTATACCTAATATCTTCAGGTGCCAGAAGACATCCAGTGCACCGACATCCTCCATGGAAGAACCCACACAAGCGAAGCTGTGACCATCGATGGAAACAAGCAATGGAGCTACGGACATATTCTCGAACTGTCTCTACTTGTTAATACTGGAATAGGTAAATTATTCGCGTGTTTTTCAGTGTTAAACGCTCGTAGGTTAAATGAAGGTTTTAAAATCTAGCAGTTATTTCGACTGAACTGCTCTGAGCCGGTTTCAAACCAAGAGATAAGTTACGTTAGTTTAATTTAGCTTGAAAGAAAAACAAATTGTTTATTTTTGGCTCACACACATCACTTATTGAAACCTTGATATATACGAGATATATATATAAAACATAGATCAAAAATTAGTGCCAGGCCAAAAAGGCACCTCAACATTATGCTACGATATTTAAAACAGTAAATAACATAGCACTGGTATTCTGGTAGGGTCCGCTGTGATGCGTGTGGACGAACTGTGTGGCCAAACGTAACTAAACTTGCATAGCTAAGGCAATTATTCATACATACGCACAGGGTTACCAGGTCTTAAAACCAAAAACCCGGATAGACTAGCCAGATTTACCGGACGTTTAGTAGAAAGGCCGGATACCCTTAACTTTTCAGTTTTGGTATAACACGATTACACCACGACATTTAAAAAAATATGCTCGGTTTCTGTGGCATGGGCCGCGGGAGCGAAGGCTTTGTGGCTGTGTCTGTTTGAGGTAGGCTGGCTGGCAATATCTTAAGAATTTCCTTTTAACTGTGCCCAAAAGGCTATTAATTATCTTTGCTGACACTTGAATGAAGGGAAAGATAAAACTTTGTAAACATTAACATTTAACCATAGAATCTGCGATTCCATGTATTTTCTATGCTACAGCTGCCAAACCGCCATTTTGATTCCACAGATAAAAATTATTTAATGAATGGAAAATCAGCTTTAATAGTATTTTCTAATAATTGAACCAATGTTGCCAAATCAATAAAATAAACTAAATTATTAAAATGACGGTACGGTTGGCGTAGTGGTTGAGCGATTGGCTGCGTTGCGTGTCGCGGGTTTTTCCCGCACGAAATGAATATTTATTTATTGGTCTAAAGATATGTTTTCCGGGTCTGGGTGTCTTGTGTAGGTATGTGAGTTTACATGTTTGTGAAAGCATCCACGATACAAGAGTAATGCCTAGTGTGGGGCAACACTCCAGGGTTCCGTACACATTCATCTATGTAAATAGTTCAAATATACCTTTTTTTTTTCGTTAACTTAGTAGTTTGATTTTTTCACAGCTTCAAGAAACCGCTGATCTGAGTATCTATGGTTTTAATTTCAACTCGATAAATTCAAATTTCAAATTCAAAATTCAAATTCAAATTCAAAGCATTTATTTCAAATAAACCATTTACAGGCACTTTTGAAAGGTCAAGAAGTCAGTCTGTCAGAAAAAAATTATGCTAATTGCACATTCCAAAGCGTAGATCTCTATGGAGAAGAATGTGCAAGAAACTCCATGGACACTCTTTTTAATCGTGTTTTGCAATTACAAATATCTCTGTTACATGTTTCTTGTCGCTATCATGTGAGAACAATGTCAATAAAGTAAAAATAAAAACTAAATATAGATATTAAAATAGCAACTGGCAGCTAAGAGATGACCAGTCTCAACTGACAGCGCCCGTTCACGGACCTGACGCGAATATTAGCACCACTCAGCTCAACCATTATAAAGGGAACCGAATGATCCAACACACGCGCCACCATCAGTGAGACATTTGAGTGAGCATGACAAACTCTCAACTGCCATGCTCATTTATGTCAAACAAGTCCAATAATAACCTAAAAACCATAAAATAGCTCCATGGTACTCACATTTACAAACTTTGAAAACAAATGCTTCTACATTATACAATACTAAATACAATAATAATTAACAACAATAATATTTTACAGATTAAAAAAAAAACATTAAAGAATAATAATAATAATAGTTTCAAAACTAATCAATTTGTACACCCCGGTGGTAGTGGAGCTGGACCAGCATTGAGCCAAGCATTTTTATCTTGAATATAATCCTCCAACTTATAATATGCTTGCCTGCATAGTGTGCGTTTAATACAAGATTTAAATTTCGTTTCATTGAGTTCTAATATTTGAGGAGGTATTTTGTTATAACATTTCAAACAGTACCCCATGAAAGAAGAGGCCACTTTAGCCAGTCTGAAACCTGGTTGAACTAATTGGTCCCTATTTCTTGTAACATAATTATGTCTATCGCCTCTTTTGCTAAAAAGATGAAGATTTTTTCTAACGTACATGATGTTTTCATAGATATATTGACAAGGCACCGTCAATATGTTAATATCCTTAAACAGTTCTCTTAGAGAATTGCACCGTCGGAGATTGTAAATAGCTCTGATAGCTCTTTTCTGTAGAATAAAAATTGAGTCGATATCTGCAGCCCGTCCCCATAGTAGGATACCGTAAGACATGATACTATGAAAATAACTAAAATATACTAGTCTAGCGGTATCAACATCCGTAAATTGTCGGATTTTTCTAACAGCATATGCAGCTGAGCTAAGCCGTCCCGCAAGAGATATTAAATGAGGACCCCATTGTAGCCTTGAGTCAAGCGTAATCCCTAAGAAAACCGTTTTATCGACAAATTCTAGTTTCTCATTGTTCAATATTATGTCACAATTACTACTCTTAACATTCGGTAAGGAAAGTCTTATGCATTTCGTTTTTTTCCCATTTAAAACTAGATTATTAGCAGTGAACCACTTTTGGACCTGCAGTAGGGCGTTATTTTCGTCGTCAAGATTATTAGTCTTTCTATTTATCTTGAAAATCAAGGAAGTATCGTCGGCAAACAACACCATATTAAGTTTGTTTTGCAAAAAATAGGGTAAATCATTAATGTAAACTAAAAATAAAAAAGGACCTAGAATTGAACCTTGGGGTACCCCCATTTTCACATTTAATCTAGACGAATTGACACCGTTTATCTGAACTAGTTGCTGTCTGTCATTCAAGTAAGATTTTAATAAGCTTAACGCTGTTTTGCCCAGTCCGTAATGCTCCAGTTTCAGGAGTAATGTTTCATGAACCACACAATCAAACGCCTTAGACAGGTCGCAAAAGATGCCAATAGCATCTTGTGCCTCTTCCCACGCATTAAAAATGTGTTTTAGTAAGGAGACACCAGCATCCGTTGTACAACGTCCTTTGGTAAAACCATACTGTTTATCGTGCAAGATGTTATTCGTGTTAAAATGATTAAGCATTTGATTTAACATTACCTTTTCAAATATCTTGCTAAAAACCGGCAACACGGAAACTGGCCTATAATTATTAGTGTCTTTACTAACCCCGGATTTAAAAAGTGGTATCACTTTACTGTATTTCATTAGATCTGGAAAGACTCCTTGATCTATACACAAATTAAATATTAAGGCTAAGTATGGCGCTATAGTCTCAATAATTGAGGTACAAACTTTGATAGACATACCCCATAGATCTTCAGTCAATTTAACCTTGATTTGTTTAAAAGCTTTTATTAGATATCTCCATGTTTCCTCGAGAAAAAGGGTCTTGACAGACAGACAGACAGACGGACAACAAAGTGATCCTATAAAGGTTCCGTTTTTTCCTTTTGAGGTACGGAACCCGAAAAAGATTAACACAGAAATGTATCATGCATTGCAGAACCGACCCCCCTCAAACTATTCCTCGAAGCGATATCATCAGATTGGTGGGGTCGCCATCGAACTGAAGGGTACTGCTACCTGCCTGTAAGCCTGGAACCTGGCTCCTTCTCCAAGGAGTTAGCTTGTACAAGACCTGAAGAGTTGGACGTAGTGGAGGCTGAGAGCAGGCGGTTCTTCTTGGGAGGATGCCATTTGATCAAGGATTTGAATATACTGGTTGAGCCACAGTTGCGGGTGATTATTTTTAAGTCTTTAGCTCGGAGAAGTACTATAGTTATTCTATTTCTCTTATAAAATACTGTTGCGTTAAACAATGCCAAAGCTACGGGCCTGAGTGTGGCCATATTTGTCAGAATGAGGTGGATTTTGAGGCAAAAATTGGGACTAAATTCAATAAATGTGCATGTCCTGGAGTAGCATATAGGATATTTTTATCCCGGAAGTATGCTCCCTTGGGACAACTTTCTACTTTCATGCAGGTGAAGCAGCTCGTAGTAATTATAATAAAGATCAAAATCTAATATCCATGGTAGGTAGTCCGGTCTGCGAGATTGTTGGGTTAGTGGGTTACTTAGTCAGGAAAAGTGTGACACTCCGTCTCGCTTCACCCAGAGTGTGAGGACTCATATGATGATTTTCAACCTTAAAAAGAAATTTGAAGCTCGGCTGTGTAAAAAACTGCATCAAGCTAATTCGATATTTGTTAATACGGTGCATATTAGCTTGAGAATTTGCAAATCACGCACTATTTGGCTATAGATAGCATTATATTCATATCCAGCTATTTCTTTATCTTACAGGACGCAAACTACACGTACAAATCGACAGGCACCATCAAACTTCGGTGGACCATCATCTCACAAGCTCAGGTCGGTACCCTGACGGCGCCACCTCCTCAACCTGGCACCAGTACAGCATCAGCACTACTCTTGGGTGCTGAAGCTGCCCTAAAGAAGTACAAGAAGGCGAGGGCTCGGCTCGCCGCTGCTACTAAAGATCTTAGTGAAGTGGCTTATGGGGGGACCGGGGATGGGTAGCATGTGTTTTTTTCAGGAATCTCATTATGATATTTATACCTCTGTTTCTGAATTGAGCATTTGAAGTTTAGAACGCGTTAAACCTACCTACTTGTAATTTCAAAATGTTATAGGTTTTTAGGCATTGATATTAATTAATACTTGAATTTAGTATTTAAAATTCTTAATTTAGGAATCAAGGGTAAGAACCGGAAGGCTTTGAAACTGTTTGATAATCACTGTTCTAGTTGCTTACTCACAAAAAAAAAAAAACAGAGAATATTAAGTAAAACGTAAACATATCAGATGTGGTCAGATAATGAAAGAGTAGGAAGACACAATAGCGTCTCCTGCTCGCACGTTTAATGACCGCGTTTTCTGTGAATTTTCCCGGTCACTAGTCATTAATAATTAAGTGAACATTCTCGGAAGTTTGAGAACTTCGATTATGTACTTAAAAAAAAAGAGTTTTGTAAAGAAACAAACAAATTGTTAAGTTTAAATGTAAATAATTTATTAGCGATTAATAATAAAAATAAATTACACGAGACTACTTTTACTTTTAATATTACTTACGATTAACAAGTCACATAACGAGGTAGTTTACATAATATTGAAATATAATTATAGTTTAAAAAGCTGTTACAAAAATTGAAAAAAAAAATTATAAATGAAAACTTTTAATACCTAAATCAAAATAAGCCCTAAATTACAACTAGATGTTTAATTTGAAAAAGCCGTGTTACCTGTAACATTATTAACATACCGGTGTTCGCATAACTAACAATACCTGTAACAAACGCCAAGCAACGTTCCTGGCAGGCATGGTCATAAAGTGTGGTGACGAGACGACCGTATTACATAGTCACTGTCCTACTCGCACGTTTTATTACCGTTTGGAACAGTAAAGGCTGCGGGAATGTTCAAGAATTACTGTGGTCCTGGACAGTAGAGGCTAACTAAAGGAATATATGTAGATGGTTAGTAAAAATGTAACACTCCCTCCCTCCTGATTTCCCACCAATGGCATATTATACAGGCAGAGTAACAGACTCTTACTGAATTACTGTTTAGTTACTTCATTTGTCGCTAAGGCTGCATTTACACTGCAAAAACATACTAAAGTACAAGTATACACGATAAGTGGTGTACCTTCATTAATTACTTTTCACTTTAATATAGTTTGCTAAAGTTTAGTCGCCATGTCGGATTTAAAGGTGACCGACATGCTGACGCCAGTAAATGTTCCATTCAGGCTGCGTCAGATGGTGGTCAATGGTGACAGACACTACATCCCTTACTTCGACTTACATTTGCAGGTGATTATCACATGTGCATCACATGACAAAAGGGGCGGGGCGAGCATGTCCGACAGTGACCCGCAAGGCGCTATTGAAATCATTTTTCGGTCCAGGCCACGACGGACTCATGTGACCACCGGTAGTAAATAAGCACTTATAAGTTGAGACTCCGTATACAAGATTGTTGCTTATTTTACCTTATTTCCACGCAATAAACAAAAAACCGGGTGAACATTTTTTCACATTTTTAAAATTTCCCTAGCAACTAATGTTAAAAATTGTCAGCTTCGTTTTGCTTGTAACAATTAACACGTTGAGATTCGAAGACACAATAGTAGAATGGTAAAAGAACGCAGAGGTGCTCTATCTGCCAGACATAATAGCCTCCCTAAGCTGCTGAGTGACAGCTGCCATAGTCTTGGCACGTCGCCTCCTAGCGTCCCTGGCGCGCATGAGCCGCACGCTGCGCGCGTCGGTGAGCGCCGCGTGCGCCGCGTGCTGCGCGCGCCGTGCCGCGTCCATTGCTATCACTTCCTGACGGAGGAGCGACGACTCCCAGGAGGAGAGGGCGTTGTGTATCGCGACGCGCTGCAATAAACAAGTGTGGTTATTAAAATTAAATCATCGTTTGCATAACTTTTTAGAGGTGTGCGGAACGCTCGTTCCACTTAGATTCCCTAAATCATTCCACCAGGGGACTAAACAGCACTTAATGTTCCACTACAATCCCCTATGCTGGGGATTGTCCATGAACTAAGAAGATTATTCCTTTACAGTCCTTTTTAAATTAAAAAGCCACCTACAAAATAACTATATGTGATACCAAAAGTGTTGACGAATTTCGGGGGTTCGACGATAAATAAAAATTAACTTTGTTACTTAAAAAAATTAAAGTTTGTTAAATCGAAGACCTTAGGCGAGACTCGAACCCACGTCTTTTAATAACTAGATAAAAGTGATTTCAACTACGACACCGAGACGAGACGCTGCGCTGGTCAAACCTTCGAAACTCGTCAACGCTTTTGGTACTTTTTTGGTATTTATTTGAAAAAATACCAAAAAAGTACAGACTCTAAAATGGGTAATAGTATTTAACTTTATCTTTTGTACTCGCACTGATCAATTGTCAGTAAAAAAACGAACGACCCATATACTAAAAAGAGATAGAGCTATACCTACAAGATACAGGGCCATCACTTCACATCACTTTTTTTTTCCCACCGAAATAAAAAAAAAAAATCACTACTATGGGTTCTGTAGCAATCAGAGATAATACTAAACTATAGCATAGGTCTCAGTTCTGTTTTTTTAAAGAATATGTACCTGAGTAGCATCTTTCAACAACTTCGTTTTTCTCTGCACAGCGTTATCGGTTTTTATCTGCTTATCAATAAGGTCTATGTGTTTCCTGAACTGTTCGGCTTCACACTGTCGAATGCGTCGGTCTGCGGCAAGCTGCGCCCGCGCTTCCTCTTCTAATACTTTGTCTACCATGAAACATGTCTGAGGAATCAAAAAATGCGTTATTAAAAGAAGCACCAAATATGCAATAGTCTAGAAGCACCAAATATGCAATAGTCTAGCGAGGGAGAGTGTGAGACTTTACTGACTCTAAACCCCACCTATGTTCTTTCTGCTTTGCGTTCTAGATCCGCAGTGACAGAAACCCGCAGCAAATTAGTAACGCCTACTACCACTATAATTTGATGGGATCACGTATGTTGGATTATTTACGCTAAACCCCAAGTAGCTGTGGTCATACAACGTGCGAGCAGTTGTGCAAACTCGTGCTGTCTCGCTCCCACACATGTTATTACCTTTTGATCATCTATTTGAGCGAGCAGGTCAGCAGTACGCTGCTCCTTGTGTCTGATGCAGTCCATCAGCATCTCCCTCTTCAGCTGTGACTCTAAAGACTTCTGGTACTGCTTGAACTCATGGCGGGACTTCTCTGCTCGTCGCTTCTCGATTATGTAGCGTTTGTACTGCTCTAGGGTTTCTGCTTCAACCTGCGATTTCAATGTTTTATGACGACTTGTTGATATCGACGTACGAAAATTATATCTTCTATGCAAGGTGTAGTTTTGAATTGAACAAAATTTCAGGGAAATTTCATGGCTTCTGAAATATAAACCTAGGTTTGCGATTCTTTTTCAGCGAGATTTCGGCGATAACATGTTTCGATGGTAGTACGGTTTTAATCTTACAGCTCCTAAAATATAAATCTAGGTTTTTTTTTTTCGTAAGTTCTTTCTGTTATTTACCTAAACAGTTCTCTGCAATGCTTAGTTTTAAAGATCCGTGGCTGCGCGGTTCTTCGCGTTTTAATGGCGCGGTCACATTCAAACCCATAATTTTTAACCATAACTTTGGGGGCGTTCAAGTATTACGTAACGCAATTTGGAGGGAGGGGTCTTGTAAAATGTTACGATGTGTTACAGGGGCCCGCCCCTGTAACACATCGGGCTTCAGCGGGGTTCGAACAACGCGTTACGTAACATTGCTTTTCATTTAAATAAAAAAAACTAGGGTATTAAAATTTCCCAAGTTGGCAACTCTTTTCGTTTATGGTTTACGGGGAAACCCCCGATTGTATTGTACGACATTTTTTTAATTTTGCTCTCCTAAGTTGGCAACTCTTTTTGAATATGTTTTTAGAGACATTTCGGTAAAAAATGAGATGGTAATCAAACGCGAGCCTACCATTAATAAAAAAAATAAAAAAATGGTCAGCTATGTGTTACACAACGTTTATGTGGGAAGGGGTATAGGAAAACGTTACGGCGCCTTACATCACAATACGTCAAAATCTTAAAAAATTGCGTTACGTAATACTTGAACGTCCCCCTTTGACATGGTTTTGAGAATCAACTTTTACAATTTTTACAAAATCTTGGCATAGCGTTTTTAGGGTTCCGTACCTCAAAAGGAAAAAACAGAACCCTTATTGGATTACTTTGTTGTCCGTCCGTCTGTCTGTTTATCTGTCTGTCTCTCTGTCTGTCAAGACGAACGCCGTACGAAGGCGGGGACGTATCGAGTTGAAATTAAAACCATATACTTAGGTACCTGTGAAAAAATCAGACTTCTAAGTTAACGAAAAAAAAGATATGCCCGTTTATGTCGCAAAAAACGTATATTCCGACACTCAAGGGAATCAAAACGAGTAGGTACTTCCCGTTGACCCAGAATCTTGAAATTTTGCATAAAGCAAGGTATTTTAACAAAAGTATAGGAATAAATCTGAAAACAGAAAATTTGTTGTCACAATTTTTTTTTTGCGATTTGGAGAAAACTTCGAGATTCCAGTCAGGAATTTAAACTCTTTACATAGGTAACTAGTAAGTTTGTACGGAACCCTGAGGGCGCGAGTCCGACTCGCACTTGCCCGGTTTTTTTTTTTTAATATTTTCATAACCGCGCAGTTGAAACGCACAATATTGTCATATCAAAGCCACCTTGTTGTAGAAATTTTCATAATCCTTTGGCTGCAGGGCGTGGTGTTCCGTCGCCTCCGCGGACAATTACCACAGAACATCATAAAGTGAACAAGTGCAGTGTGAAGTGTTACTAATATAATTATAAATCTTATTTATTAACATTTTATGGGCCAAGATGCCTGAAAATAATAATAATAATAAGTATTTATTATGATCAAGGCGCCTTACCATGAATATATTTATTTCACTTACAATTTCTCTTTCTTCTTTCTCCTTCTGCCAGAGCTGTCGGAACTGCTCAGCTAACTTGTCTCTCTCGATATCATCTTCTCTCTTCCGTGCGAGGGCTGCTAGGAGCTTCCACTCTCTCTCTGGGATAGAGTCGACGATGTCATTGCTGCAGTTCTCGTAGTCAAACGAACGAATCAGTTGGGATATAGAGCTGCGTACTGGAACAATAAGATGGGACTTTGACGAAGAGATCCTTCACCTTTACAAAATAAAACAAAAAAATATATGTTCAATAGTAAGTAGGTATTCTTTGTAAACGAAACAGAAGGACTAATAATATTGAGGTTTCCGTACTTTTTGCCAATTCACATTGATAGGCAATAAAGGCATAAAATTATTTCTAAAAAAATTTGAAAAGTTCCTTATGTTAGGATATCTATCTAAATAGAGGTAACAGGCGAAGTTTCCTTAAAAAATGTTTTCTGGAACGCGCCTAAAAGTTTTTGATTACTGTTTTGTCAGTTTATGTCTTGATAATATTATTTTTGTAGGCGCTAGCTGCATCCGAATTTATATCAAATTTTTATGAACAGCTACAACAACTAGAGAGTGAGATTTGATAGAATTTTGATGCCCTGGGGTGGGCATAGCCCACTCGGCTCTATATGCGTATACAGGTATTTTGAATGTCCTATAGCAAAATAATTTCATTAACGTTCACGTTCACGTAGCTTCATTAGAGTGCTCCTTCGTCGGCCACATAATTGCTTACCATCAGGTGAGATAGTGGATAGGCTCGCTATCAATAATAAAAAAAAAACTCGGTAAGTGCAAGTCGGACTCACGCACTGAGGGTTCCGTACAAACTACTTACTACTAATTTCCGAATGGAGTCTCGAAGATTTTTCCGAATTACAATAAGTATTATTTTTTTTGTGAAGTAGATAACAAAAAATTTACTGTGTTCAGATTTATTCCTATACTTGTGCTATACGACCTTGCTTTATGCCAAATTTCAGGATTCTTGGTCAACGGGAAGTACCCTATGAATTTTGATTCTCTTGAGTGTCGAAATATACGTTTTTTGCTAAACGGCCGTATCTTTATCGTTCGTTAACTTAGAAGTTTGATTTTTTCACAGATTAAAGGAACCGCATATCAATATATGTAAAAGGAAAAACTGACTGACTGACTGACATATCAACGCACAGCCGAAACTACTGAGACTAAGACCGTGAAATTTTGTACAAGGTTTCCTTTTATGATGTAGGTGAGCACTAAGAGAGGATTTTCCAAAATTCACCCCCAAAGGGGATGAAACAGGGGTCCAAAGTTTGTATGGAGAAACCTTATAATTCGCGGGCGAATCCGCTGGCAGAAGCTAGTTTGAGTATATGGTTTTAATTTCAACTCGATACCTGCATGCGTTCCCGAGATAAAGGGTCTTGACTCTCCACTTGTGTTGATAAACAAGTTGAACCCTTTTGAGGGTGGGAAACCATCAGATAACTGCTCCCTGTCAGGGTGGAGGGGGAGAGAGTATCATGTCGTATTCTTTCGAATACCCTTTACCAGGGTCGCGGTAACCCTTTAGTAGAATCCTACAGATTGCCTGCAGCCTATCCATTTGAATTCAAGTATAATCCTTACACATTAAAAAATAAAGTCCTCCAACGCGTCTACCTGCCTGTATGAACGCGATAAACTCAAAAACGACTGAACAGATTGTCTTCACGAGGAAGCTTTACGTGTATAATACATGCATATTATAGTAAAGTCGAGAATTTTAAAGATTTCCTACACCCGTGCGAGGCTGGGCCGGGCAGCGTGAGTTACAATATTATATCCACGTGTTAAGACAAATAGGTCGTGATTAAATACTATGCTCTGGAGTAATATAAACATTTTTCTTTGTGACAATCATATTATTAGATATTAATTCCCACAATACGTTCTACACTTCAATTCTTACCATTACAAACGGGTGACTTCTTCCTCGGCGACAAGCCGGGCCGGCGCGGAGTCTCTGTTATTATTTTATAACAAAACACCATTATTTCCACTTCCTCAGTTTGTTACGAGTGTGAGAAACTTTGTATTGACACTTCTTATCTGTATGTATAAAAGGAGAACTGACTGACTGACATATCGACCTACAGACGAAATTACTGGGAGTAGAAGCGTGAAATTTTGCGAGGACTAAGAGAGGATTTTTCAAAATTCACCCCTTAAGGGGATGAAAAACGGGTCCAAAGTTGTGTCCGGGCGAAGCCGCTGGTAGAAGCTAGTTGTAATATCAATTACGATATTCTTCTGTTTCATTTTTGATCAAACCATGTGAGGCTGCAGAAGAACTTTAGCAATATGAAATGTAAGGAAGTAACCCTTTTTATTTGAGTTGGGGATTCATCAAACAACTTCTCTCACTTTAGGTGGGGCGAGAGGGTGTGTCACGTCTTTTACTGACTAAAACCCACCTGCGTCTCTTCAGTTGCTTGATGCGTTCCAGGGCCACGGTAACTCTTTCGTACAATCCCACCGCTCTGAGGGTATGAATACTGAATACCTCAATTCCCGGTCCATAATAATAAGAAATAGATTAAGTTAGTTTTAAAGTTTTTGTTATTATTTTGGTGTACAATAAAGTTTTATTCTATTCTATTCTATCCTTTAGAAGTGGGTCTACGCTAGAGATACCCGAGTTCAAATTCGGAAAAAAAAATTCGCGGTCGACCATGAAGTATTCATCTTAACAAAAATGTAACGATCACTTTCTGTGCTTGTATGTAAATAGACAATGCAAAGGTGTTCCTGTAGTGTCTACAGCAACTGAAGAGGTTATTACACTAGCATAGATGGTAATATCCTCAAGTAGATAGCATCACACTGCGGTCATCCGCTACCAACCATGGTAATGTCGTTACCCCCAGGACCATTCACTGTAACGGACTATATCGTCCATGTTTTAAGCGGGAACTACATTAAACCGACGCACACGTGGGCCTCGCCTATTATTTTGTACGTAAAGTCACGTCGCGTGGCGTGTATCTAATGTAGCTCTACAAGTCTAGTTGCTATATAAATAAAATATATGCAGATCAACGCGCACAGATCGGCGTGCGTGGCCCACGTGTGCCCAATGTAGTTCAACCTTTAAATACGCCGGTATTTTTTTCTTTATTTATTTATAGGGGCTTTTAGGCATAGCGTATGTCAGTGCCATCGTATCCTAAACAATTCTTAAAAATATATCACAAGATTGGACTGTAAATTCAAACAAATCTTTCACATCATCGCCATTTGGTTGGGATATAATTTTATGGAACATGCCTACATCAGTTCTGATCAAATTTTTTGCATTAAATCTGTCCAGATCTGAGGTCTAAAAGCAGTAACAATCAGTTTTCTACTAATATCTCTATTCATAAACCAAAGCACGCGAAGGTGCTCACATTGTATGATACCAAAATCCTTCTCTACTGACCGTTTATTAAAGTTCCGCTGGACTTGAAAAGGCCAGCAAGTACGCACTGCAATGAATACTAGGACCACGGGTTAACTTCTGAAAAGGTAACCCGTAGTTTTAGAACGTAAAGGGCAACTGAAGGAACATACCTAGGTGTGATTTTAGTCAGTAAAAGCCTAATGCCCTCTCGCCCACCCTAGGGCGAGAGAAGTCATTAGATGATTTTCCACGTCAAAAAGAGGGCGATAATTAAATAGAATTCTTTTAATAGCATTATTGGCCTCCAAAAATCTACATTAACAAGTGTCTAAATGATACTTACTATCTTAGCCGTTATTTCTGGGTGGTTGTAAAAATAAATAACCTAACCTGTCCGTGTCGGAGTGCCTTACAATCGAGCTCGCTTTGCTCGCTCTTGGACTAAAAATATTTAGTTTGAGTTGTAAAAAAAGAAGAATTCGTTTATTAGAGGCTATCTCACTTTCCCGTTGCTTAGTTATAAAGTTGCCTGCTGCGGTCTTCCCGTCCGATTATAATTTAGGTGTCGTCCAGGCTAGAGTGAACAGGCTCTTAATAAAATAGTGCGCTTCACCATCAACGATTGTATCACTGCTTACTATCGGGTGGGATCGTATTCAAGTACTAGTTAATATCAATATAAAAAAAAAAGAAGTTTGATCACGTGGCCAATAGAGAAATGTATGGCTTGACTTATAATTTCTTCAAAAAAAAAATACACAGCGGTCATCTGCTATTAATCATGGCATGATAGTCAATTACCCCCAGGACCAATCACTATAACGGGTTATATTGTCCGTTTTAATTCCACTGGACTTGAAAAGGCCAGCACGCATTGAATAACCTTGTCAAAACCTTGCCCTTGGACTTCCAGCTCAAGGATAAACACAACAAAAATAAAGCAGAAAAACAAACGATAGATTTCAGAATGCTTTTTGCACAAACAAAGCACAGTTGTAGCACTTTTTTTTCCACAAAACTTTCACATCGTGTTTTAGTGTTGTCGACTTCTGGCGACAGACTACCTCACTAGATGCGGTTGCCACGTTTGTATCGATTTAACATTACTTGTATGTAGTTGTATCAAGGTTAAATTGGACATAGATAACTGCCTAGATATAACAACAGGGCTACAGGGTTGTTGAAAGCGTTATAGCGGCCCTAGAACATAAAGGCCAAATGGAGGAAAACAGGTGGGTTTAATAAAAACACTTAACTAATTAAAACACTAAAGGCAAAAACTACTAGCTAAAATATGGCGTCATAAAACTCCTCCGCATCGCTGTCGACTGGAAGTGTGTCCAAAAGGCTGGCGGCATTGCCACGTTGTATGGCAATGCTTAATCTCTGACCGAGGTAAAAGCCAGCCCTTGGGTCAAGCGAAGTGTCATTTATCTATATATATAAAAGTTGATACTGACTGACTGACATACCAACGCACAGCCGAAACTACTGGGACTAGGAGCGTGAAATTTTGCACGAGGCTTCCTTTTATGACGTAGGCGAGCACTAAGAAGGGATTTTTGGAAATTCAACTTTTAAGGGGGTGAAACAGAGGTCCAAAGTTTGTATGGAGAAACCTACTATCACGCGGGCGAAGCCGAAAAATATAAGTACACTGTTATCAGAACACTAGACTAATAAAAACCTCCAGCGGGAGGAGTCATTTGCTGATTTCCCACAGTACTCAAAAAGGATACTTGCAGACTTGCAGTATCACAATGATATTATAAAGGCGAAATATTGTGTGTTGCTTCTTCACGCTCAAACGATTGAACGAATTTGGATGTAATTTAGCAGATAGGTGGACTATGTCCTGGAATAACACACAGGATACCGGGAGTAAGTTCCCTTGCGATATTTTTTACTCTCACCTACAGAGGAGGCCTGAGTCCCAGCAGTGGGAACATTTATAAGGCTGATCACCTACTAATTTGAATAAAAGGCTACTACAACTTTTCCCGATGCTTAATTTTTTTTATTTGATATTAACTAGCTTTAACTAACTAACTAACTATTTTTCTACCCTACACTGCTTAACACGAACGATAGCCATTAAATTCCACCCTATTTCGGAAATGTTCTCTAAAGGGTTGCAGGTAATTTATCAGTGACAACTACGATTGACTAATGGTCTTGTTAGAAGGTTAACTTGGTTTTGAAATATAGGACTCGTTTTAAAAGTTAATGGTACATCGTTAATATTTTTTGTTAAATAATTTATTATTATCCAAGACTGTAGGTGATTAGAGAGTAGACTGTTGACTCTTTCGTAGGGTCTCTTTAGATGGTTTACAATTTATGGCACATCTCTAGCTCTAACAGAATATCACGATTTATGAAACACTAAATTCATAACGATTTATTGTTAATTATATGTGTTTAACATTTGAAATGCTAAAAACTTTTTTGTTTTACTTAGATTTTGTTTTTTGTTTTAAGATGGGAAATCATCTAATGACTTCTCCCGCTCTTAGGCAAAGCGGGAGACTACTGTCAGACATCTGTCATACTTTTACTGATTAAAACCCAATCAAATATGTACCTTCTTTGCCTTGCGTTCCAGGACCCCGTGTTTCCCTTTCGGAAATTAACCCACAGCAGGCTTCGGCCCTGCCCGGCCCCTACAGTTTTGCTGACATCTCTTTGAGAGAGTGCGCGTGGAACACTATGCATCGTCGTCGACGACTCGGGCTTGGTCCGGACAGTTACCGGACGGCCGGATAGCGAGCTATCCATTGCTCGCCGTCCGCAAGCCCGCGCCTTCTACGGCTGGTAGCCGGGGATAGTATCTATCTATGTAATGAAACTTTACGCTGCAGTATTAAAATATATATATAGTTGTCAGAATTTTCTACTTAAACAATTAATGACCTTGATACGAGTATGTCTAAGTGGCTTTATTATACTCAATAACAAACATATTTCACTTTTGTAAGCGGATGTAAGTCGGTTACTATTTTTACTAGCATTTTATTACGTTTACGCCAATGGCTTCCTGGCAATTTTCTTAATTATGCTTTTTACGATAGTGGCATGCGTCACGATACTTTTGACTGCTTGATTATGGAAATGGTTTGTACAAACAAACAAGGGAGAAAAAGCTTCGAGGGAGTTTACACGAAGTAAACTTTAATAATTTGATAGATACTTGATAAAATAGCTGGAACAATATTTTAAATTTCTTTGTGCTATTTATTGACTGGCCTGTTGGTCTAGTGGTTAGTGGCCCTGACTGCTATGCCGGAGGTCGTGGGTTCGGTTCCCACCCAGGACAAATGTTTGTGTGATGACTTGATGAGCACGATCATTTGTTCTGTGTCTGGGCGTAATTTATCTATATATGTATGTATTTAGAAATATATAATTAAGTATGTTTATCAGTTGTCTAGTACCCATAACACAAGCTCTGCTTAGCTTGGGACTAGACGGCGTTGTGTGATAGTTGTGGAATATTATATTATATTATATTATATTATATTATATTATATTATATTATATTATATTATATTATATTATATTATATTATATTATATTATATTATATTATATTATATTATATTATATTATATTATATTATATTATATTATATTATATTATATTATATTATATTATATTATATTATATTATATTATATTATATTATATTATATTATATTATATTATATCATATTATATTATGGTTTTTGAAGAGTGTTTTCTACTCGGGTTTTCTCCCGGTGGTTTTTCCTTGCTCCCATTATATTATATTATATTATATTATATTGGGCAGTTCACAATTTTTTTTTGTATGAAAAGTATCTATACAAAGTCGTAAATGCACTAGGGAAGAGGACGCTGTCAAGTAACAGAATAAGGACGAAGACACTGAAATGTGACGTCACCGCCATTAGGTTACGTGTGTACAAAAGAGATAGCAAGATTTTCCAGTTCCCACCTCGCCCCCACTCTTCCTCATTGAATACCAACTATATTTGAAATGCTTTTTACAGCTTTATTTAAACTCATTTTGATGCTGTTTTCAGAAAAAAACATGGCTCTTTAATTTTTAGTATAAAATATTATAGGTACAAAAATAAACACAGGTACCCAATAATGAAGTAGGTGAAATTGAAATTTTTTCAATCTCAAACTAATTAAAGATATCCTACAACCGACAGCTTCTTATCATCCCATCTCTCCTTGTTTGCAAGCTTCAACTAAAAATAAATCATAGGTTTAAGGCCGATCAAAAATTGTAACATCTAACTCGATGTATGAACGAAACGAATTTATGAAAAATCTAATAATGTAACCCAATCGATAGTGTCACCTAGGTCCTCGAACGCAAAGAGCAACTGAAGGAACACGGGTGAGTTTTATTTGGTAAAAGTGACACTCCCTCTCGCTCCACCCAGAGCGAGAGATTAGCGAGAATTATTTGATGATTTACAATCTAAAAAAAAGAAAAAAGAAAGTTGCTTGTTACCAACAAATAAGGAGTTAGAATAACGTGCTGTTATTGGAGAAACTAGATTTTATCGCCCGATCGAACAGCTGCTGCCACGTAAACTTATAACCTAATGGTCCAATTCGACCCTGAACCCTGCACAAGGTATAAACTAGCGTGAATAGCCTTTATACGGAATTATACGTCAAAAGAACAAACTATCTATCGAACAGTACCTGCTGCCTGCTGGTATTTAGACATGAACCCTGTCTACATTTACATTACATTTCAGTTTATTGTATTTTGATTATTTTGCGCAGGTATATCAAACAGTTACCTTAGAACATGAGAGAATATTATCAGTGCTTATCAGTTTCGATGATATCGCGGTGATAAGCGCCAGTCGAAAACATACCGCGGGCCGGTGATGACGTCCGACATGGACAAAGATAAACCTAAACCACCCATCATCAGGCGACCTGATGTCCTGAAGAAACTCAACGCGGACAGTCTGTTTATGATAGAGCGAGGTCTCCTCGGAGACCTCCCGAATAAACTCAAACCTCCTCCAATAGTACCATCTCGAGCGCAATCTCAAGAACTCGCCGTAGCTAAACCTTCCGGACTCTTATCAGCATGTCTGCCCATCCCGGATTCACCAGTCTCGGAGAGAATGTCATCATCTGAGGAAGATGAAATTTCCAGTTCTCCACTTAGAAAATCATTCAGCTTCCGCGATAGACTCTCCAGAATAAGTTTCTTCAACAAAGACAAAGAAAAAGAAAAACCGAAATGGAAAACCATAGTGGAAGAAGAAAAAAACGAAAACCCAAGAAAGATCCTCGGAGCGCCGAAGGTCCCCCCAAAGAGATCCGACACCAAAGCTGAACAAGACTACAAAGCAAATAAACGGTTCTGGTTTTTTAGAAGCAAAGAGCTATCTGATAAAAGGGAAAAGGGTCATAGGCCCGTCTACACACGCAGCAAGAGCTTCGAATTTCTGCCCAGAGCTGCCATCGAAGAGGAGGAGGAAGAATTATCACCAAGAATAAAGAAGAATAGTTCATCATACGTATTCGGAAGCAGTGATACTATGGGCGAAGCTTGGACGTCCAACGAGAGCCTCGAATATATAGCCAATATTTACCATGATAGTGACGACGGAGTGTGTCTTAAAAGTATAAAAGAACTGGCTTCTGATCTTTCTCGAAACAATTCCAGTACATCGATCCCGACATCTGGTTCTAGTATCAATGCTGGGAACATTCTGAAGAGTCAATCAGTGGAGAACGTATTCGACGAGTTTAAGAAAGCTGTGGAGTTATTCAGCGAGACTTACCTCAGTGATTGTGAAACGTATACAAAATCAAAAGAGTTGACGCTCAAGCAGAAAAGAAAGAGTTCTTCTTTCACTACATTGCCGTCGCCGAAAGTAGTGCATGTGAATAAATTGAGTGAAGCCAGTGAGGACTTTAAGAAGGAGTTGTCTAGAGTGTTGAGTATTAAACGTGAAGTGCGGACGGCCAGGAGAGGCTCAGTGACGGACTGGTTTGTGCTTGAAGACAAGGGAGCTGCCCGTCCTTGTTCTACTTCTGTCCCAGAGTCTAATAAGTATAGGAGGGGAAAGAAGAAAGACGTGAATCGAGTTCGGAGAATCAGCTCGACAAAATATGTAAGTGGACCTTTTTATCTGATTGATTGTAACGTGTTGCACTATGATAAGCGCGTTTGAACGCTGATTAGTAATATTATCTTTTGTTAGGTCTTATTTGTCGTTGTTTTGTGTATTTTTCAAAACTTTTGACATATTTGAAGATGCTGAAGATATTTTATTCGTAACAACAGTCTACATGATTGTATTGAGATAATTTTCTTCAGCTTCCAATTATCATCGTGTAATGGCCATATCTTACGACTTGCAACATTTTTCTCAAAAGAGATAACTCAACATTTCCAAACTATGTAGGCGTTGATAATACTTTGATATCCATACAAAACTAAATACATATCTATCGCAACACGCAGCATATCTCTTTGAAAGAAATTTAAGTACCTATTGCTTATTTACTTAGTAAGCTAGATTTTAGCTGTTTAGGAATTTATCACCCATGATAATTGGCAGCGATTTTCATTACCCCAATTTCCAATATTTCCAACATTTATGATTCGTTTAAAAATTTAATTTCTCCGCTCCAGTACCTAACACATCGTAATCAGAGCACGCGTTGGCCTATTTTACCAATTAGATTAGTTCTGTCCTTATCGACAGTTAGCCGATAGCGGCACGGTGTACATCGATAACTAATGATTGCCACACTTGTACCGGCTGTTAGTTATTTGTTGTGATACCAACATTCTTTGCTTTTGCGAAGTCACTGGCTATTTGGTTCTTGATTGGTTTGATGAGTGACATTAACGTACTATTGGTTATAACGGTTTTTGTTGTGTCGTTTGTCGGAATATAAGTCGTTTACAGAATAAGAAAAAAATATAATCTACACAGTACCAACTAGCTTGTCCAGTGGAGATTTTTTTTTAGGTGGGAAAATTATCTAATGACAAATCCTGCTCTTGGGCGGTGCGGAAGATAGTGTCAGAGTTTTACTGACTAAAAAACCCATTCCTGTTCCTTCGCTGCTTTCGTCCCAGGGCCCCGGGTTTCGTTTTTACATTACCCATGGCCCCAGTAGGCTTCGACCCTTTGATTTTTTTAGGATAAACAGTAGCCTATGGCAGATTTGTATCAGCAAAAGATTTTCGAAATCTGATCACTACTTCTAAAGGAAGTTTGAAAGTGACGCCAATGTTGAAAAGTTGAAAGGGAATCATTTGTCGCTTTATGGTCTTGTGAACAGGAGGGATGACAAGTATGCTACTAAAAGAGTTATGAGTATACATGTGGATGAGTGGAGTGGGAGATGGAGGCCAAAAAAAATTATGAATTATGTGAGGAGTGACATGACAAGACGAAGGAAAGCCCAAGACCCAAGTACGCATGTTAAACTAGAAACTGAAGCGTTAATAATAAGGCTCGTGCACTTGTTAAAGAGAGCATGACTAGGTGCAGCAGAGGGGAATCCGAGACTTGACAAAAGATGGTTAGAAACAACAGGATGAATACTGTTAACTGTATAGATTTTGTTACAAAGAGTCGCATGTAATTCTGTACCAACAACTGGTGGACTAGTAATGAGACAAGCGAAGGCGGAGGGGAAGATCAAAAAAATTATTGATGGACTGGACCGGAGGTCGTGGCTTCGATTCCCACCCAAAACAGGACAAATGTTTGTGTGAAGAGCACGAGCATTTGTTCTGGGTCTGGGTGTAATTTATCTATAATATGTATATAATTAGAAATGTATAAAAGTATGTATAACAGTTGTCTAGTACTCATAGCACAAGCTCTGCTTAGCTTGGGACTAGACGACGTTTCGTAATAGTTGTGGAATAATATTATTATTAATAGGTACATCACAATACATCTATTTAATTTGCCAAACCTTTTCCAGGTTACCAGTTAAGATAACAACAAAGCGTCCAAGTAAATTATAGCTAAGCGTACATAAAGCAAGCAGTCATTTCAACTCAAGCGTTCGTTATGTGTCGCGGTACCTAATGTTTTCCAAGTGAATAGGTTTTTTTTTCCGGTGGGAAAATCATCTTATGACATCCCCCGCCCTTGGGTGGGGCGGGAGATAGTGTCAGACTTTTACTGACTAAAGACCCACTCCTGTTCCTTCGTTGCCTTCGTCCCAGGGCCCCGGGTTTCGTTTTCACACTACTCATGACCCCAGTAGGCTTCGACCCTGCTGGGCCCTTACGATTTGCTGACATCTCCCTGAGGCGCGCGTGGAATAATACGCGCCGTCGACGACTTGGGCTCGGTCCGGACGGTTACCGGACGGTCGGACGGCGGGCTACCCATTGCTCGCCGTCCGCAAGCCCGCGCCTACGGTGGCCTTATCTGGAAATAAATTAAAATAATAAATGAGTAATCTATCGATATTTTTGCGGTCACTGAGTCATTGTTACCTCTGTAGATACCTAAGCTATAGGATATTATGTTATGGAGATTCGTATCCGTAATCGTAAGAGATATAAAAGTTTCAGATAGTTACGGATAAAGGCAGAGTAGACTCTGCCTTTATCCGAAACTATCGTGCTATATTATATCGCTTATGATTAGGTTCCGACCGATTTTTATCTAAGTTGCCCAGCCCAACAAATGATAAGCTAGAAATTGCTATTTTTGTGTTTCACTTTAGCACCACCATACGTTTACGGATATAATTTCCACATCCATTCCAATAATAATAATAAAATAATTATAATTCTTATTCTTTTTTTATTATACTTAATTTCCATTTTTTTTTATAACCATATAAAATATTGGTATAATATTATTCCTATAACTATATTCGTATCCATATCCGAAATTTCATATATTATATAACACACCTGAATATCTTTAAATGGAAATGCTTAGTACTGGTAACTTCATGAATAAAATGTACATTGTTATTTATGTAAACGGGGTTAAATGTTTTGTTAGGTACCTATTGATTTACTGCTTGCTAGATACCTATAATACAAAAAAAGCGTTCTGGGTTGATAATATCGTCGAAATTGCGGAAAACACCTGAATGAGAGATGCACGGAACTAGAAAGTAGGTATGGCAAAAATAATGGGAGGTCTATACTCAGCAGTGGACGATGGTTATAATGACGATGATGACTCACAAGTAAAAATTAGGAGATAGCTGGATGTGAAAAGCAAATAAAAGAGCGAACCTTCAGCATTGCATAAGAGTACGATGTCCAATGAAAGTTGGACTATAGACTGGCACCTTGTTTGAATTATCATGCATTGCGGGATTATTCGAAAGAGTTACTATAATATAGCCCTGGAACGCAAAGGACAACTGAAGAAACAAAGGTAGGTTTTAGTTAGTAAAAGTATGACTGGATTTCCCAGTCCAAAAAAAAGTGCGTAAAATTTTATGTTATGATTGTTTTACGTTCCTCCACGATTTGTCATTTATTTGTGTCAATATTTTCCGCGTACATGAAAATATTTCCGACAGTGACACTAGCCAGCAAACTGATAAAAACATCACTGATAACAGAAATTAATGCGATATTTCAATGGCACCTAAATGGTTCAATGTACTATAGTGCTAAAAAGAAACTACAGCCGGGGTAGCCAAGTTACAACCGTTTCGTTTAGATTCTCTTTTCGTTGATCGCCTCGAGTCGGCCACGGTTGTAACTTGGCTGTGCTGTTCGCTAATTGCTATGATCTTCATACACGCCTCTTTGTTTACTTTTATAAATCTATACTAATATAATAAAAAGGAAGAGTTGGTTTTGTTTGCTTGCCTAATCGCTTTATTTCCTTGGAACTACCGAATTATAATAGTCGAATTGTAAAAATCTTTCTGTATGGGATAGTCAGGTTCATGACTAACAGGTCTCTTTTTTTTTCGCTTTAACCCTTCATCAAACAAAATTGCGTTACAACAACAAGCAACAAGTTAAGCAACAAGCTTTAAATTATGCTCACGTTGACGATAGACTAGTGGGTATTATGGGCCTTCTTAAGGGAAGTCAGTGATAGCATGAAGGCAGACAGTACAGAATGGAAGTTAAAAACGTGTTGCGCCGACCTCGTAACAAGGGACAGGGGCAGGAAGATGATGATGATACTTGAATGCCCGATGACATGAAAAGCTATCGTAAGTTCCTATAGTACGGCCGAAATAACTTGATCGCTCTGAACAGTTGCTTGCGCAGTAATTCTCTTTACAAGCTTTTATTTATACACTGTTCGCGATAGCATTATACAGAAGTTATAAAAGGTGGATTTAGGGTACCTACACTTTGTGATACAAGTATTTAATATGTCTTCCTCTTTCGTACTCCTCTATTAGTCATCATCTCAGTAGTAGAGAGTCATACCATCATAGCCATATCATCTTTTACACAGTCCATCCGTAATTTTTTTGATCTTCCTCTCCGTTTATAGCCTTACTGGTCTACCAGTTGTACTGTGTATGTCTAAATAATGCACAATAGCATATTGCCTTTCTCGTATAGTTTAGAATAGGTGAAAAACTGGGCATGACCGTACCCAAATCAAACCTTTGTGCCAAATTAGGACGCTACTATTGTGACCGTCGCCAAGGTCATCAGAGAATAGACAAGATACCAAGGTCACTCATGTGAATCCTCAGGACAACAATGGAATGAGTAAACTTTGAACTCTGTATTACAATGCCTAAGTATTGTAATATGTGTGTGAGTGCCATAGATCACAGATTAATAAATAGTGCTACAAATTGCCAAAGTTACGAACTTACCTATAACTAAGGCTATAAGTAATAAAATCTTGATCTGGTACATATTAATTCAGATAAACACAAAAACAGCTGATCGGGTTTTCATGCGGTTTCCAATAATAGATAGAGTGATTCATGAGGAAGGTTTAGATGTATAATACAAATACATGCATATATTCTCTCTTTCTCTATATATTTACTCGAAGTACAGAAAACCTGAGAATTTCAATGATTTGTAATACCCGTGCGAAGCTGGGCCTTATTGTTTTATTAGGTCTTTACCTATGAAATTGGAGATTTGTATGATAATTTTAAAATATAAAAATTTTCGTAATTTTTTTATTTAAGCTAATCAAAGTACTGGCCCAAATTATCTATACAATTTTGCCATTTTGATGGCAGTTTGTTTATCCCTTTACTGTAGAAGTCTGCCGGACGGGAGGCGATGAAGTCAGCGAAAGCGTTTTGTACTGCATCACGGGTGTTGAATTTTTTCCCACTTAAAAAATTGTCTAAATTTTGAAAAAAGTAGAAATCTGTTGGGGCAAGGTCCGGTGAGTACGGCGGGTGACGGAGAGCTTCCAGCTGTAATTCTTGTAGCTTTGCGATGGTCTGTCGTGAAGTGTGAGCTCGCGCGTTGTCGTGGAGAAGCAATGGGGAAGAGCGATTGACTAGTCTTGGTTGTTGAATTGCGAGCTTCTCCATCATTGTTTGCAATTCTTGGCAATAGACATCTGCCGTCACTGTTGTGCCATTCGGTAAGAAGCTGTGATGTACAAGTTCGGCACTGGTCCACCAGACAGCCACCATCATCTTCCTATGAGTAATCTTTTTTTTAGCGCACTGATTAGGTGCTGTACCCGGGTCCACCCACTGAGACGAACGCTTACGGTTGTCGTACAGGATCCACTTTTCATCGCAGGTAACAATTCGATTAAGAATTCCCTCGTTTCTATGCCGATTCAGTAGTGCTATGCATGCTTCGACACGTAAATCTCGCTGTCGGTCGCTTAGTTCGTGTGGCACCCACTTATCTAGCTTTTTTATCTTTCCGATTTGACGCAAGTGCTTCAATGTTGTTTTGACACTAACTCCAAGGCCCGCAGCAAGCTCAGCCGTAGATTGAGATGGATCCGCTTCCACTATCACCTTCAATTCGTCGTTGTCGACAATAGTTACCGGCCGACCGCGAGGCTCGTTCTTCAACTCAAAATTTCCAGATTTAAAACGATTGAACCAATAATGGACTGTGTTTATGCAAGCAGTGTTATGCCCGTACACGTCGTTAATGTTTCGTGTTGTTTGCGCAGCGGTATTTCCACGTAGGAACTCATATTCGAAAATTGTACGAATTTTCAGTTTATCCATAGCGCCAAAAACTACCACAATGTCACAAAAACAAAAAACTATCTAAAAACAAATGACTGAAATTGAAATTAAATTAACACGTCTTTCGAATAAAATTTGAATTTCGAATTGCGCGCCAATCCACAGACAATTAATTCTGAAAATGCTGGTTATAGAATCTCCAATTACATAGGTAAAGACCTATTATTTTATTGACATTAGTGATGATAACTGTGTATACAGCATTTCAGTCAGTTCAGATCGTTCTGGGTGACTTTATGGAGACCTAGCTCTGGTAGGTCTTGGTTTCTGGGAGGTGTACTTGAAGAAATCAAACTATATTTACACGTCGCAGCAATAACATATGTTATACAGTCTCTCGCGAAAGACTCTTAAAATATTGCGAATTATCGAGTGATCGAAATATCAAATGGTTCGAAAAATAATGGTTCAAACTGAAACTTAACTAAACAAACCAATTCGTGCGGAAACAAAGGCTCATGTACGTTTGAACTTGTCTCAAAATGTACTTAGGTACATAGCTCTGCAAGTTCTGCAATTTTTCTCTCTGCAACTTTGCACTGTCGAGTGTTTGACTCCAATGAGTTTTTTATTACGTAGCGATGACTTTTTCGTTCGAATTACCAAGTGCATAAAAATGTATTGATTTAGTTCGAAACATAAAGAGATTTTCAAGAGAACTCGTGATAACTTTGAATTGTAAAGAGGTTCGAATTATCGCAGGTTTGAATTAACGAGAGTCGACTGTATTTTTTTCAGCTCCAAAAAATCACATTTCAACCAACAATGACTTCACTACTAAATTAAGAGACCATTTTTTTTAACGGGGACCTGGGACGAAGGCAGCGAAGGAACAGGAGTGGGTTTTTAGTCAGCAAAAGTCTGACACTATCTCCCGCTCCGCCCAAGAGCGGGATTTGTCATAAGATGATATTCCACCTAAAAAAAAAAAAAAAACTATCAATTTTGTAACTGCTAGCTAATAAGAAAAAATAACTCATGCGATCTCCTTTGATATCACAATACCTTATTTGTATTGCCCACCTGCGTAGTTATTACACCTATTTACTTCTACACTACATACCACACATAACTTACATTTTTAAAGCAATATTATAAAGATTTTCTGAGAAGTTCGACACATGTGGCGTCCAGATAGCGGCCGATAGCGTAGACAGCCTGTGTGAGCTATCGTCTTCTTATCTATCGACTGAATGAGATTGACGAACTCGATAGCCAACGTCAGCTGATTGCACGTTTTGACTGACAATGTTAGAATTGTAGGGGATTGGGAATGTGCAATGACAGCGAAAAATAACGAAAATAGGCACATCAAAAGTACCTGGTACGAGCCTCTTTATCTGTGCCCATAGAAAAAAGTAAATACAAACAAAAACGACTAGATATAAAATTTTTGCGCCCCTCCAGGGACTGCACTCTGTGCCTAGGCACCGCTGGTACCGCCATAGTTACGGCACTGATCATAAGAAGAAGCCGGCATGTCATAAAACTAAAAATTCGAAGCCATTCGATTCTCCATAATTTATCAAGCATACAGCCAAAGTGTGAGAACTCTCTGACAGAATGTGAGATATCTTTTTTTTTAGGTGTTAAAATCATCTAATGACAAATCTCGCTCTTGGGCGGAGCGGGAGATAGTGTCAGACTTTTACTAAAACCCACTCCTATCCCTTCTATGCTTTCGTCCCAGGGCCCCGGGTTTTATTTTCATACTACCCGTGGCCCCAGTAGGCTTCAACCCTGCTGGGCCCCTACGATTTGCTGACATCTCCATTAGGCACGCGTGGAACAGTGCGCGCCGTCGACGACTTGGGCTCGGTCCGGACGGTTACCGGACCGGCGGACGGCGGGCTACCCATTGCTCGCCGTTCGCAAGGCCGCGCCTATAATCGAAAATCGGGATCGGAATGACAGAGGACGTCCGGTGATACCGTGAGATATCTTCAGAACTGGCTTGATGGAACAAGCCAGTTCTGAAGATATCGCAACCATCGGTTTTTTTAACGTTTGGAAGCCTCCTGGATGTTCTTAACCCTGGGGCGAGCGGAGGGGTCTTACTGTCTCAAATTACAAGGTCTTCTGTTGCTACCATTGGCCGGGGCGTTGGAGTGCTTGCGCATTTCGTCACAGTCCCCTGGTCAGGTATTGGCTCGCATGAGTTAATGCGGATTCTGTCAACCTCTGCGGCTGCGTACTGCCGCAATTTCTATAGAGAGACGCAGCAGGTCTATCGTTGTTCAGGTCCCAGGCTCCCAAGTCTGTTAGTTGTCTGATAGCCGGTGACTACGCCCAGCCGGCCGGTAAGGATTGAACCTGAGCCGTCGACGGCGTGTAGTGCTCTAACAGTTCAGTTTAGGTCGTTAAATGGATCGCGTTAAGATCTCTTGATAGGGCCTCAGGCGAGATCGAGGCGAAGAATTTAACATGAAGTTACAATGCGTTCCAAATAAGAATAGGATCGATTGCCATGTTGTGACGTCACGTCAAACTGTCAAATCGCAAAACTTAAGAACTCTGAGATGAGCAAAATTGACGAACTGGATTCTGATTAAACTATTTTGGTCCACAGTTCGTAAATAAATTAAATTTAAAAAAAATCTAATTTTGCTCACCTTAATAATTCTTCGATTTGACAGTATGACGTGACGTCACAACATGGCAATCGATCCTATTCTTATTTGGAACGCATTCTACTATCGTCCACACTTCTTGCATTAGTAATAGAGCTAAAAGTAAACTGTCCTATTTATTACACAATCTGATAAGGCAAATTAACCTTTTGACAGACGGTAATAAAGAGACAGAGTCATACGTCGTCGGTGGCAATAATCACGCCCTAGTTACGTATTAATACCTAATTGCTGAGCAGATAAAAAAAGTATCATTCAATTTAGAAAACAATAAAATAGCAGTCTTTGTTGGAAATAGCTCTTAACGCGATCCATTTGACGAACTAAACTGAACTGTAAAAGGGATAGAGCTACATAGGGTGTATAGCTCCATCCCGCTTCCTCGCTCGCACGCTTGACATTTTAGGTGCTCTGGAGTGACGCCACTTGCACGTGGAGTTGCCCTGAAGCAAACAATGTATAATTACCAAACAAGGGCACGGACGTCATGTCCGTGGTTTAAATGTAAGGTAGGAGTGCGGTTTTAGTCAGTAGGAGTCTGAGAATGCCCAGACTGGCTCGTCTCTGAGGCAGCTTGGGCGTCCATGAGGATTTCCCACACCTACCGAAAAAAAAAAAAAAAAAAACATGTCATGGTAAAGCCTCTGGTGAAAGTCATAAGAATCCTCAAATTGTTTTATTTCACATAGGCCTACATGGGCACTATAAAACGTCAGAAGCTAGTACACGGTCGTTTTTCGTCGTTTCCTATGGGCAAGAACCGGCAAGAATCTTCATGGTCTTTTTTAAAAAAAAAAATGATCTTACAATATTTCCATAGTACAGTATTATGATAATGGTGCAGAACTTCTCGCATCCAGCGGTGCAGGATGCGGGACAGTTCCAGAGTGTTACCGCAGCCCTGAAACGTAGAGGGCAACTGAAGGAATACAGTTGGATTTAGTCAGTAAAAGTCTGACACTCCCTCTCGCTTCACCTAGAGCAGGAAAATCAAGCCCTTGATCCAGATGCCCATGGCCTTATATTAAGCCATCGGCTGGTATAACTAAGGGTACAATGATCGCAGAGTCCATATCCCACATGTCGACAACTTTGTAAGCTCAGTCAAGTATCTTGAATATGAAATTGTAGTAAAAAGTATCTTGAATAAAACAAATTATATTATTATTATCATTCGTTAGTATTTAGATACGACTTTATAATAATAGTAACGAAACTTTCACAATAAACCAAATCACAGTTCAGTTCAATAATGGTCACTTATGTCTGACATTTACGGCGTACTGGTATAGTGGCGGAGCTCTGGGTCGTGGGATCAAATGGCACCGTTTGACTCCGCGCTCCGATTCTGTGTACCTATGTCCGGTAAGGCAGCAAAGATGTAGTGTAAATGGAGTCCCAACATGAACGCTATTGTCCTGAAATAGTGACTGTATAAGAGTAGGGCAAGACCAAAGAAACGATGGATGGAACGTGTGAAAGGTATCTATAATATTATTTAGGAGGGGAAATTTAAGAAGAAGACAACATTGCCAACGCTGCGAATTAGTTCGACAGAGTCACCGCGGCTCTTGACTGCAAAGGGTAATTGATAGTCTGAAAGTCCCTCTCACTCCTGGAGAGTGGCGAGAGAAGTCGTTTGATAACAAGATAAGAACACAGACATTAGTAGTAGCACAGGAACCGCACATTTTTTCGGAATAAAAAGTACCCTGTGATATTAGGTATAGCTTTTTACCATTAAAATTCGATCTGACAGCCCTGATTTGAGACTTTTTTTTTTGGTGTACAATATAGTTTATTCTATTCTATTCTATTTATCTTGGTATCTAGTTAATTTAATTAAGTACCTATACTTTCCTTAAACTAAAAACCATATAATTGTCGGCTTTATCGCAGTCCGCGATGTCTTGCAGGCAATGGACAGAGACCAAATAGGATTGTACTTGATGCAAATATGAAGTTAGACAGAAATATGGTAATTAATACTAAATAGAAATATAAATACATACCAAATAATACATATAGGTAAGAAAATATGTTACGACTAAATTGAATACAGCTAACAACGAAAACTTGCTCTTTAATGTTTTATTGGTATTTGTATTTCTCTATTGCTTTTTTTTCTTTTCATTGTTGCTATTATATCCTTTATTGTTATTATATCCGTGCTAAATAAATATGTACCTACCTATTTTATTATTTTAATTGTTAATAATATAGACAATGAAAAGGAATGAAGCCTCATTCGTGCTCCATTTCTTCACACTCCTTGGCTTAGGACAACCACGCCACACCACGCCCTGTATGTTGTAATACTGTGACAGTAAAGGGCATGGAGTATGTGACGGTTGCATTGGTTTCCAGTATTTGTAGAACTAATAGTTCAGGTAGGCACCTACTTCTAAAGGGGTGGCCAGACGGTTGTAAACTAGCTTTCCAACCAAGGTGACCTTGGTTTATGTGTTTGGTTTGTGTTGCGGCTACATGGATGTAAACTACGCGCCAATACGTTCGGTGGTTGGGAAAACTCGCCTTCCAACCAAGGGCGTTGAAGGTCATGGATGCTGCCTATCTATACGGATTGAAACTAGCAAAGTCACCTTGGTTGGGACGTTGGTTAGCAACCATCTGATCACCCCTTTAAGGTTGTCTTATTTAAGACACGGTTTGAAAGATTTTGCAAATGAATACAGCTTTTTTGGTTGTTGTACTATACTATTTCCCACAACTGGGCTAAGGCTTGCTTTTCTCCTTCCCTCTGACTTGGGCAATCTGATTTTCATATTTGGAAAAAGCATTAATACATTTATAAAATTACAAAAAACACTGAAAGGTGCAATAGTACATTTTGATATAAGTGTGACCCGAGCCGTGGTGAGGGTCTTAAGAGAGCTAAGAACGGTAATTACTAACATAATATATAAACCGCACGCATCTTAAAATGGCGGGCCATAGACCACAATTTTTTTTTGTGACCACAATTTTCGTTTGAATGTACGATTTATTTACTAAATGTTTTTTATTAAATAAATCGTTTGTACAAGTTAAATTTGTCCATTTTAACTTGTAAATTGGATGAAATAAGTAAGTAAGACACTAATTTATATACTACTGAACGCAATAACGGGAATTTTATTCGAATTCAAAATTTGTTTTGCGAACAAAGAGGTTGAACAAAAAGGTTATAACTACATTATAGCACTAGTGCATAATGGTAATCAAAATGTCACAGTTTGGTAACGAGTGCCATTATATACCTAAGTCCAGTGCAATAAGAGTCACTTTCTGAGCGAGTGTGTTGAAAAATAGCCTTAATTTCGGAAGTCGGCTTTTCTATAATAGTTTTTTCAGTGGTTTCCGAAAATAAGGTTTTTATGCACTTTTTTGTGTTTTTTTTGGCAGTGAAGTCGGAAGTCGATTATTTTTTTGACATTTTAACACGTAATGACTTACCATGACGTGTTAAAATGTCACACACACATCAATGAATGTCAATCAATTCAATTTCATTAGAACAGAGGCTTACCCCCTGTTCTAATTTCAATCTAAAAGGAAAAACTGTAGAGTTGATGTATGCAGATTAAACTGTCTCTATGTAAGTGGACGGCTCAAAGGCTTCGCATATAAAATAGTTAGGTCGGCCATTGCCTAATTAATGAAGCAGGGATCAATCTACGTACTAAATTAATCAAGATAAAGGACCGCACGTTTAGCAAATGTAATCTATAGGAATTCGATGACCTAGTAGAGAACTAGCATAGCATAGTCGGCCTTATAACGTTCCCACTGTTGGGACTCAGGCCTCCCCTCTAAGAGAGGGAATGGGCCGTAATCCACCACGCGGGCCCAGTGCGGGTTGGTGGATGTCACATGTCTTCGAATTTTTCGTTCTAGGACATGCCGGTTTCCTCACGATGTTTTCCTTCACAGTTTTGAGAGCAGTGGTGACGAAATAATTTTTTTTTTTTTTTTTTTGTTTCGGTAGGAGTGGGAAATCCTCATGGACGCCCAAGCTGCCTCACAGACGAGCCAGTCTGGGCAGTGTCAGACTCCTACTGACTAAAACCGCACTCCTACCTTACATTTAATCCACGGACACGACGTCCGTGCCCTTGTTTGGTAATTATACATTGTTTGCTTCTGGGCAACTCCACGTGCAAGTGGCGTCACTCCAGAGCACCTTTCAGCGATCATCACAATAAATCCCGTCAGGATTTCAGGGTTTAGAGGCCACCAGCCCGAAGCGATACCCAAGCGACAACGACCCACATACGCATCAAAAATCAGGAATCTCCCAACCTTCAACACACATACAACTCATCGCCGCCCGTAATGCCGCACCAAACAAATGGCCCCTCAACCCCAATAACTATACTTAAAACTAATACAATAAATAATATATAATTATATAATATAACAATAAATACCCTCTAGTTTATAATACATATTATCGATAACTATAACTACTATATTATGCTGTAATTCTTTTTTTTTTTTCTCTTTTTTTTTTTTTTTTTTTTCTTTTGGACCTGATGATACGTGTGTAATTGTAAGTGATACTATGATAAAAATTTACTTATTAGTACTCTCTCCTCAGTCAGACGGATGAAATAAATTACACAAACAGAGCAGTGGTGGCCGAGTGGTAACGGCCCCGACTTACGGAGTTGTAGGTCGCGGGTTCAAACCCAGCCAGGCGCATTACTTAGTAGAGGACTACGGGTATAAATCTAACTTTAACCAGTACCTTTGGTAACCAAGCTAGAATAACCTTGTTGTGCCTTTGTACAGACAAGTGGTGGCACAGTGATTATAACGGCCCCGATTTACAAGGTGTACGTCGTGGGTTCAAATCCAGTCAGGCACATAAATTTCAGTAATTTATTTCATCATCACTGCTCTCAAAAGGATGAAGAAAAATTGCATGTCTTAGAACAAAAACGGAGGACATGTGATATACATTAACTCGCAGTGGGTCCGAGTGGTAGATTTACTGCCCATTCCCTCTCAAAGAGCGTGGGCCTGAGTTCCAGCAGAAGGTTTATAAGACTGATTATGTTATGTTTGCACATGAGAAAGAATACGGCTGTGAAATTGGTCAAAAGAGTTACCGTAGCCCAGCCACGCAAAGGACAACTGAAGGAACACAGGTGGGTTTGAGTCAGTAAAAGTCTGACATTCCCTCTCATGACCGAAGTTCCACGGCTGATTTTACGTACCGACGTATTCAGCTGACATGAAAGTGCCGAATTTACGCGGCAGAAATTCAGTTGCGCAACTTTGTGTGTATTCAGTATCTCAAGCGCTGTGTAAACAACAGGACAGACAGACACAAAACAAAGTGATCCTGTTAGGGTTCCGTTATTATTTTAATAAACACAACGGGTGGAGACGCGGGGCGCGGGCATGCCTGCCTCCTGATGCACCCCGCCCCGGATCTTCATCAGCAATTGAACCGAACTTCGGTCGCGTATAAAGTGTGCTCTTCAGAATACGTTGCCGCCGAATTGTCGCTAAACTTACGCCGGACCGAAGTTAGGCTGTATGCTATAACGCAACGTAATTTCGGCATAATGTAGTCGTCAGTAATTCAAATAGCATTTCAGGCGTAATCATGCCGAACTTCGGTCGCGTACCTTCGGCATAGTGTGTTTAGACACTGATGATTTTCCACTAAAACAAAATAAAATAGCATCCCTTAACAAATTATAAGAACTACAAAAGAAAGTAGTAAAGAAAAAAAAAACACATCTCACAAATCACCCCATAACCATATCATAAAACATAATTAACGACCCATTCGACATCAACACATGCATAATAACACAGAGCACTGTTCTTACACGCACACTAAACCTGGCGGGGTATCGCATGCCCTGCGCGGGCGCAGCGGACGGTGAAAGGCGACAGCGTTCCGCCCTGAATGGTGCGCCAGTGTAAGTCTGTGGTTTCGCTTTTACTAGTGTAGTAGGGGAGTTTGGCTGTAGTGAAGAGGACCCGATTTTTTTTTATTTGGTTCTTGCAGTTCAGCTTATGAGGTTGGCGTTTGCATAACCGGACTGCCCCCCTAGCCAAGTTACAACCGTATCGTTTCGATCCTCTTTTCGTTGATCGCCTCGAGTCAGCCACACCTCCTATTCCTTTGATCTGGCCACGTGACTGAGCGTTGAGATGACGTCAGAACAAAGGAATCGGAGCCGTGGCCGTTTCCAGGCGATCAACGAAAAGAGAATCGAAACGAAACGCGGTTGTAACTTGGCTAGAGGGCTGGTCTGTGGCGATAAATTAAAGCCTCCGGTCAAGACTTATACCCACCAGGGCTGTCGATTGTTCGAAGGAGTTCGGCAGCCCTCGAAAAAAGGGCATTTGAAGAAACACAGTAGGTTTTAGGTAGTTAAAGTATGACACACCCTCGCGCTCCACCAAGAGTTGGAGAATTTATTTGATGGCGTAAACAAAAAGCCAGGACTCATAATAATTATTATTTATTTATTTAAAGACAGCTTTTGGTCCACATTATATGGTAGTATCACTTATTACTATATTGGTTCAGAAGTTCAATAATATTTTTTACAAACAACTTAAAAAGTACGCTACTACACGCTAAACGTACGGAACTCGGTTTAAGAGCGTCACTGGGGGAGGATAGCAAAGGACGGGCTGGATCGAACAATGTTATTTGGGGACGAATTTAAAAGTAAGTACCTACACGTTTAGCGGGATTGGCCAGACCAGGGCCCCACAGTTGGGATGATGATAGCTTCTGGGTGGTAGGTACATCCATTCACGTGCGAAATCATTATGCAATGATAAGCACCACTCCGATTGCAGTTTCTAAGGATGGCAAAAGAAACCATGGCACTGATATTATTGCTAAAAAACATAACTGATATAGACAAGTCACGTCTTTTAATGACCGACAGCGAGAAAAGGAAGTTGATAGATAAGAACTAAGTTGGAGATGTAAAACTTATATAAAAATTTTAATATTACAATTACGATATATATATATAAATTAATAGCTGTTCATTAGTCTCGCTAAAACTCAAAAACGGCTGGACCGATTTGCCTAATTTTGGTCTTGAAATATTCGCGATAGTCCGGGGGAGGTTTCAACGGTGAGAAAAAAAATCCGAATTCAACGCCATCTCTAATTAAAATGCCATTATAAAATGAATTATGCTGTTCTGGTAATGCCAGTAGATGGCGTTATTCTTACGGTGGCGGTACGAAGTTCGCCGGGTCAGCTAGTCAGCTAGTATTATAATATATTTATGGACGCACACACACTGACGGGGCCCGTTCGATCCAGCCCGTCCCTAGCTGTCCCCCCCCAGCGACGCCCTAAGCCGAGGTCCGTACCCCACAGGGGGTGCCCTTAGCGTGTAGTCGCTTAGTTTTAAGATTAGTTAAGTAAGCCGTGGCTGGAGGCTTTGATTCTCGAATTGAGGCCGCCACAGGCAAGTCCGGTTAAGCAGCCGACAACCTCCTAGGTTGACCTGCGAGAGGCCACACAAAAAAAAAAAAAAAAAATGACGGGGCCCACTAGGGCTGATCCCTCTTAGATCTGCAGGAATGTTCGAAAGAATTACCGCGGCCCTAGAACGTAAAGGGCAACAAAAGGTGTTTTACTCAGTAAGTTTAACATTCCCTTTGGCTTCACCCACAGCTGGAAAAGTTATTCGATGATGAGAAAAAAATGGTAGCTTAACTGAGAGTTCCAGTTAACATGTTTCTGCTAGAACATACTATTACTGCATCAAAGAAAATTTCGTTCCATCACCACCTCATTGCCACCATTAATAACTCCATTATAAAACTTAGCTCACGCGTCTAAATTACTAGAAAAGTATCAATTAAGTGGCAAACAGACCTCTACGGGCCCGACAGCCGTAACTAAATACTGTCAGTCATTAGTGCTCACAGTATCTAGGCTAGAAAGCGATTGTGCCATCTGCCTATGGCCCGACGTTGATAAACGAGGCTAATATTTCATACTGAAGCATGAATCGTTGGAAAATGCTGTAATTGTCTGCAGATTCAACTGATAGGTCGTTAATATTAGGTGTCGGGTTGACAGTCTTTATCTTTGTGGACTGGTTTAGTTTGGCTTAGTAATGCCATACTTAGTATTCTTTTAATAGTTGCCATGCCATCGCCATGGAGCAGTGGTGCCCCAGTCGTAGCTCGGGACCGTTACCACTGGTGAACCACTGCACACTTACGAATTGTAGGTTGTGGGTTGAAACCCAGCCAGCCGCATTACTTTGTGTAACTTATTTCATCACCGCTGCTGTCTATCAGGTTGAGCAGGAGCCACCCGAGGGCAGCCCCAGTGCAATTTAGTTTGGGAGCCAGACGTCGGAAATGCTCCTCGAAATCCCATCGGCTGTCGAGAACGAGTCCCAGGTACTTCATCGTCGACCCGATGCCGATGTGAACTCCTCCTACCGTTAGTTGGGAACCAGGTGGTGGCGCGTTCCGCTGCTAGGCCCTTACGGTTTTCCTGACATCTCTTTGAGGCGTGCGCATTATCTCCTTCTCGTAACATCACGTTACGAAAGTGACTGAAGTGACTGAACAATCACTTTTCACCAGTATTGTTCCCTAGCCCTCCCGCTTTATTCTGAAAGCACCGAAACTTGATAGTCTATGTGTGGATGTTTCTATTTAGTCTCATTGAAAGCCATATTTATTTTCCATACGTCATTGGTTGCAAGCTCATTCATTCTCAGTTATCAATCACAATTACCTGCTAAACTACAGTCTTTGTATGATTCATGCGTGCTGAATTTCTGATAGCCGTGTTGATTGATGGATCGCAAATCAGTATGATTGTCACAAGATTTTTAAAAGTCTGGTCACTTCTTCTAGAAGAGGTGATATTAATGCGGATTAGTCTCGCGATCCATATGTTGTATTGCATATCAGTTTATGCAATTCATCACGGTATGAGGTGCGTAATGTTTCTGTTTTACTAATATTACAAAATGTAGCATTTTTCACCGACTTCAAATAACAAAGAAACAAAACTAAAAAACCGGCTTCTGAAATTAAAATTGTTTGTATTTTTTTAAAACAGTTTTATTTTATTTTTCAACAGTCTATTAAAGGATTATGAATCATGCTGCCCAGTAACTGAGTGGAGGTTTGATAGGCAGTCGCTTCATGTACAACACTGGTATTCAGTATTCACCCGAATCCGCTTAGACTGGAAGCCGACCCCAACACAATTGTGAAAAGGCTAGGGAAATGATGAGTTTTTTATTTTTCAGTTTTTAGTGTTTTTTAGGATTCCGTACCTCAAAAGGAAACCCTTATAGGATCACTTTGTTGGCCGTCTATCTGTCAAGACTCTTTATCTCGAGAACGCTTAGAGATATAGAATTAAAATTAAAACTTTATACTCAAGTCTGCAGTCCCATGAAGCTGTGAAAAAATCAAACTTCTAGGTTAACAAAAAAAAAATACGATCGTTTATGTCGTAAAAAACGTACGAGTATGTTTCGACACTCTCAAGGAAATCAAAATTCATAGAATACTTCCCGTTGAACCAGAATCCTGTTTCGCATAAAGTAAGGTCTTATAGCACAGGTATAGGAAAAATCAGTAAAATTGTTGATAGGTCACAAAAAAACCTTTTTTTGCAATTCGGAAAAATCTTCGAGACTCCGAACTCTCTCGACTCGACTCGAGAATTGAACTATATTCATAGGTAAGTTTGTACGGAACCCTTAGTGCGCGAGTCCGACTCGCACTTGCCCAGTTTTTTTTTTGTACTGAAGTCGCCTGTATGTCTTTGTAAAAAAAAATTACATTATTGTCCGTGTCATTGCGATGTTCAGCGCACTTACAAGCTGCAATGCTCCAGCTTAAATAGCTGGCTACTCCTGTGCTTTTGTTATAAACCAACTACATAGGTACTTACATAAAAAATACATATAAGTAGCCGAACATAGAACACTCTTTTTTGAAATCAGTTAAAAATTTGAAATAGTGGATCTATCAAGAAGCAGGTGGGTCATCCGTGCAGCTTACTAAGCCATGTCGTTAGAGAATATCTAATCACGAGGCATAAATAAGTCAGGCACTTAGCTGTCTCAAGTTAGCCAACATAATAACGCTTAAAGGTACAAAATTCGAATTGGAACGTGAGAAACCTTTACCAACCAACGTCCCAATTTATAGAGACACCTTAAACATTGAATTACCCTAAATGTCAAGTATGACTATTGAACTTAGAAAATAATATTATTTGCCTACATTTGTTCTTAAGGCTGAACTAGTTGGTGGCTCGAACTCACTGATGGGTGAGACCAAAAAGAGCGCTGTCTCATCTGACATCGTGTCCGACAGCGATAGTAACAAGAACAAGCAGTTGGACGCTACTCAATAATTATGCACAACGTATTGTTCGCACGTACACAAGTCGACGTTAGGTGCGTAAAAAATTAGGAGTAGCGCTTTGGAAAATAGAGTTTTGTGAAAAAACCACTGCGTAAATCTATTACAAATTAATTGTATATAACACTTCGGTAATTAAGCTTTGTCGGTAAGTCGGTACCGACTTCATTTTGGAGATTTTATCCGATTTTTATTACCTTTTTACACCTAAAGTTGCTTTAAAATCATCAAAAAAAAAAACAGAAACTTAGTTGGCCTCATAACTTTTTAAAGGCATTTTTTTTATTTTTCTGTTACCACACAGACAACATTAATAATAAATAACTAACTCACTACTAACTAACACACTATGGTCTACTCTGTACAAACTCACTATAGGCCTTGATGCCTGAAAATATGTTTTTTTTAATAATAAGGTAAAGCGATATCATATTGTGTTTTAGATGTACAATGTCAAACTGTCGAGTTTGTATAAAAATACTGGGCAAGTGCGTGTCAGACTCGCGCACTGAGGGTTCTGTACAAATTTGGAAGGTAAATTGCGGTTTACGATTTATGACGTATTAAAAAAAAACTACTTACTAGGTCTCGTTCAAACCAATTTTCGGTGGAAGTTTGCATGGTAGTGTACATCATATATTTTTTTACTTTTATCATTCTCTTGTTTTAGAAGTTACAGGGGGGGGGGGGGGGCACATTTTACCACTTTGGAAGTGTCTGTCGCGCAAACTATTCAGTTTAAAAAAAAAAAGGAACCTCAATATCATTTTTGAAGACCTATCCATAGATGGGATTCAGGAAAAAAAAAAAAATGAGTTTCAGTTTTAAATCAATGCGGTTGGCACCGAATACATCTACTTACCAAGTTTCAACAATATAGTTCTTATAGTTTCGGAAAAAAGTGGCTGAGACATACGGACGGACAGACAGACAGACATGACGAATCCATAAGGGTACCGTTTTTTGCCATTTGGCAACGGAACCCTAAAAAGTATTAACTAGTGTAAACTTAAGAGCGACCAACCCGAGATATATTTCCATACAACCACATATCATACCACAAAAGACCCAGGGGCTGTGGAATTTAAGAAAGAGTTACCACGGCCCTGGAACGCAAAGGGCAAATGAAAGAACACGGGAGGGTTTTAGTCAGTAAAATTCTGACGCTTCCTCTCACTTAATAACTGTTTAATTCTCTTTGCTCTCACTCCACTCAGAGCGTGAGAAGTTATTTGATGATTAATAAACCAGCCAAATGCGAGTCGGATTCGTGCAAGAAAGGTTCCGTACCGTCTCTAGGAAATATTAACGACAAAAAAAAAAACATGTTTGTTGTATGGGAGCATTACATCAATATTTATTTGTTTTTAGTATTTCCAACAGAAATACATCATTCGTGAAACTTTCTACTGTCTAGCAATCATGGTTCATGAGAGACAGCCTGGTGACAGACATACGGATAGCGGAGTAGAGTCTTGTTTTTATTCTTTGGGTATGGAACCCTAAAAACACGAAGGATGTGAGCGATATTTAATAAGACGTGAACTGTAACTATCAAAAAATTAATATTTACTCACGGAAACAATGGCATATTTAAATATGGTTGATAATAATAAGCGAGCGATAAATAACTGTAACAAATGCATCGTCGTCTCTGTATTGATAAGGATAAGAGTTACCGTGGTTCTAAACTGGAACATAAAAGGCAACAAAAGGATCACAGGTTTTTTTTTTTTTCGGTGGGAATATCATCTTATGACATCCCCCGCCCTTGGGCGGGGCGGGAGATAGTGTCAGACTTTTACTGACAAAAAACCCACTCCTGTTCCTTCGTTGTCTTTCGTACCAGGGCCGAGTCAGAAGCCGTGTTGCCTTTCTAGCCATTCCTCAAAAGGATCACAGGTGGGTTTCAGTAAAAGTCTAGGTAGGTATTCCCTATTCGCTCTACCCAGAGCAGGACAAGTTATTTGATGACTTCCTCGTATAGATTCCTGAAAACTGCAGGTGGTTGTGCAGGATGGACAGCATAGCAAATGACGCATGTCCTGTGCAGCGGCTCCACAGTGGCACTGTGTTAGAGATGGGTCGAGGAAGTTTTCAGGATCTATACGAGGCCAATAACAGAATTGTAGAGGTTGCCAAATACCGGTCAGAAAAAAATTTAGATACGAGTACGTCGACACGAAAACAAGAGGAAGAAGAAGAATACCTAAAAAAAAAAAAATTGCTCTCGACAGAGAGAAGTGGAAGTAGACTAGGGAGGTTGTAGGCATTCACACCTCTGGGATACTTTTTATTTTAGGTGAGGAATCATCAAATACTTTCTCCCGTGTTCCTTCATTTGCCATTTGCTTTGCGGTCACCAGATACGTGGGATATTACAGAGCATTATCGATCCATCAAGCACACGAGTGTGCATGAGGTGTCTATTTCCAAGTGCCTCAATTGTCCGTTTACCTGCTCCCTAGATGATCTGAGCAAAGCATTCGAAGTTGCTTTACTGCATGGCCATCTACTGGATCCGTTTGATTAAATGTACCGTTATCACGAAAACAAGAAGAAGTGAATCACGACTTCGGATAGTTCGACTTTGCAACCCACGTTGCTAAACAATTTAGTTTAGTATTATTTATTTACGTGTTCGTTGTCGCTGCGAAGGTGAAAGTTGCAATCAATGCGGATGAGCCGAGATGTAAGACTTCACTTGCATTTAGCGTGATCGTGTCAGTGAAGCGAGGCGAGGGGAGGGGAAGGACGTATTCTGGTCTAATTTAACTGCTTTGTGTTTTCATGGGAAACGGAATTCTAGTGTTCAATCGCACGGCGGGGTTATAGCGTACCTGACACGAAATCAATGGCGATACCTTTCATTTTGGCAATTCATTGCGTTTTCTACGTGATCGAGCTGACAGTTATTTCACGCTCAATGGATTGAAATTACGTTGACGTAAAATAATTCAATGAATTTTATGGACGATAAATTAATTAATCATTCAGATTAATCATTTATGCTCATATATGCACAATGATAATTCTTAACTTGAGTAAAAATATACAATCAATTCTATCTTTCTTTATTTTTAAACCAACAAAATGATGTTCCAATTTTGAACACAATCATCAATATCAGCTAAAATCGAATACAGACTCAACACAATCGATTATTAAATATCGATTAAACATTTCCCAGACTAGCCAGTCATCGCATCATTACAGAAATTCATAATTGGAAGACATTACGCATAGAAAGGCGGGAAACCTAACATGTTATGAAAGCGACAGTGACTATGACAAACAGCTGATTATGACATGTGTCAGAATTCGTACACATTCGGACATGCTACATTAGTTTCGGGCTTTATTTAGACTACGATAAAATAAAGGTTGGAGGTTTTGTTGTGGGTCAAGTATTATTAAGGACACAGGTCAGCTTTTTACACAGAAAATTGTATATTTGTATGATGAGATTGACATTTCCAGGAGATAATCTAGTAAAAATGATTGTTTGATAACTTTTATACTGCAGGGCCTAAAGCCCTATCACATTAAGTACACAAAAAATGCGAAACAACTTTTGGTAGTCTGATTTTCAGGTTTTGTTATTTTGTTTTTTTTCTTCAACCATAGAATACGTAATCTCCAACTAGTACACTTACCTATAGTGTAAGATAAAATTGATTTTGTGTAGGATATTTTTTTTTGTAAAATAAAATTAAAAATGTGATACGGGTACCTATTTAGTGTATTTTTTGTAAAAAAAAAACTTATTCGATAAGGCCCTTTTAAGTTTTATTTTTAAGGTGGGAAATCATCCAATGACATTTTCCACCCTTTTCGTGTCAGACTTTTACTGACTAAAACGCACTCCTGTTCTTTCTTTGCCCTCGTTCAGAGTTCTCTTTCGCATCACCCATGGCCCCAGTAAGTTTTGACTGTTGGGCCCGTAATAGTTTATTAATTTCAATAAGTCCAAACACAGCTAGGAAACATTGTTTTATTTCTGAGCTCCGGTGCCAACCACTGCGGCATTTTTCTAAAGAGTTACCTAACGTGGCTCTTTGAAAACAAAGGGCAACTGAAGGATAGGTTCCTTAAGTTGCCTTTGTGGTGAGAGTGAGGTGAGGTTTAAGTAGTAAAAGTTTGACACTCCTCGCTCCACCCAGGGTTATTTGATGAATTCTCACTAAAAAAGCAGTAAGTATAAATCAAATATGGCGTCAGCATAAATTAAATCAATACCTTATTATGTTTATTAATTGCATTTATGAATGCATTAAGTAGAATCGGTTCTATGCAAATGTGATCGCACGTCGAACGCATACGAATAAAATCATTTGCGAGTATTACTATGAATATTACGGATTGATTAACGGGAAAATTATTTGAGACTAGTTACTACTCACGGTTTTACTCTAAAGATATTTTTAATATGAAGAAAAAAAAAAGTTATGCCAATGAAATTCATTTAGCCTGTAGCGACATCTATTTCTCCCCATAGGAACTAAAAATGCAAAATCTTGCATCGCGGTACCGGAAAGCGACACGCGACTAGAACATATACAACAGTCTGGCCCCCTAGCCAAGTTATGATCTTTCCGTTTGCGTCGAACGCCTCGAGTAGTCCACGCCTCCGATTCCTTTGCTCTGGCCACGTGGCTGAGCGTTGTGGAGACGTCAGAACAAAGGAATTGGAGACGTGGCCTACTCGAGGCATTCGACGCAAACGAAACGATCGTAACTTGGCTAGGGAGGGCTGATATCAACTATCGGGCAGGTGCCCAGACCAGACACACCATTCGTCTGATCGGAGAATACTCCCTTTTCAACAGAGGTATGTGGGACTTTATATCCTGTTCCGCATACCTCCGAAAGCTGATAAAACCTGGTGTTTATTCAATTGACCTTAAACTAGATCGCAGTAGGTAGTGTGTCGTTAATAATTGTAGCTTCGCACAAATAATATCAGGCTTTTAGGTAAACCAATCCGTGTTCTTTCAATTGCCCTTTGTGTTTCAGGTCCGCAGTGTCTATATTACTTGCCTAACAAACATTCTTACTTTCTTGTTTTTAGGGTTCCGTATCCAAATGGCAAAAAACGGAAACTTTATAGATCCGTCATGGCTATCTGTCTGTCCGTCCGTATGTCACAGCCACTTTTTTCCGAAACTATAAGAACTATACTGTTGAAACTTTGTAAATAGATGTATTCTGTGAACCGCTTTTGACGCGCGTTTTCACACAAAAATAGAAAAAAAAACAATAAATTTTGGGGGTTCCCCATACTTAGAACTGAAACTAATTTTTTTTTTCTTGTAACCCATACCTGTGACATTCTATGGATAGGTCTTCAAAAATGATATTGTGGTTTCTAATATAATTTTTTTTTAAACTGAATAGTTTGCGCGAGAGATACGTCCAAAGTGGTACTCGTAAAGTGTGTGCCCCCCTGTAACTTCTAAAATAAGAGAATGATAAAACTAAAAAAAATATATGCACATTATTACCATGCAAACTTCCACCGAAAATTGGTTTGAATGAGATCTAGTAAGTAGTTTTTTATTAAAAAACCGATTGTAAACCGCAATACACCTTTCAAGTTTTCTAGTTTTTGCCATTTGGCTACGGAACCCTAAAAAGCAACAAACGTGCAAAGCCGGGGTGGGAGAATTTAAATTAATTTTATTTAAGATTAGTTGGTTTATGATAGCATATTAAGAGGAGGGATGAAACGTATGTTGCTAAAAGACATGTGGATGAATGGAGAGAGATAGGGAGATCAATGAAAAGATGGATGGAACGAAAAGGGAGTCAGTCATAGTGTGACGGTTGACTCCCCAAGTACTTAACAAGGGATTAGAGCAGAGAAAGATGATGGTCGTCATTTCATATCGATACTCATTATGTCTCCAGGAATTTGCTAGTTAATTTAATTTGAGCCCGCATAAGGTATGTAAATAGTTACTGTAACTGTTACAACAACGTTTAACACATAAGTGCTAACAGAGATGCAATTCGAACCGTATGCGCAAGCGCACTGCAACACAATACAAATATAACTACGCAAATTAATATCACTTTACTGTGAGTAAATGCTTCAGAACTATGTATTTGTTTATATTACAATAGTTCACGTATCTACTTATTATAACGAAGATTAGTACCACGGGATAGATAGACATATTAATTAAAAAAAAAACTATGCATAGATTGTATTAGACAGGAGTTTTCTATTATTTTTTTAAAGGTGGGATATCATCCAATGATTTGTCCTAGTTCCAGGGCTGAGCGCGAGGGCGTGTCAAACTTTTACCGACTAAAATCCACACCTATGTTCCTTTGGAAAAAATAAAAAGGGTAAACTCAGGGCCTGGTCCTGCTGGGCCCCGGTTTTGCTGACATCTCTTTGAGGCGCGCGTGTACACTACGCGCTGTTCGTTTACCCGTTACTAACCCGTTTGAACACAGTGCGCTGACTGCGAGTGGTTTTTACGTTAACGCGATCGAAACGTTTGCCGAGTTTGGCTCTCTGATTGGTTAAGCGCTTGGAGCGGACCAATTGGAGCGCCGAACGTCATAAACGTGTCGATTGCGTTAGCGTAAAATAAACTCACACTAGGCACTCTGAACACAACTAAAAAGCTGTAGTTTGAAGTTGAAGTTGATTGAACAACATTCCATCTTTCTTATATCCAAAATCATTCTAATATTAAAACAATTATTATTGCTCCGGACACTGGCGAACTACAGTTTTTTTTTTTACATTTTTTAATTTTTTTGTAAGATTTTTAAATATAATCAATATAAGTAAATGGAATAATAATAATGTTAACGATTTCACCGTATATCTACGTTGACGTGTCGTGGCAGGGCTTGCACGCTCCTATGAACTCTGAGTGCAGCTGTACCAGTTGGATTTGCTGTGCTGTTGGATGTGCTGCCTTGGGTGAGGGACCATACTAAAAGAGATACAATCCACAGGGCAATTCAAAATGTTGGGCATCAGCGACCCCACGCATTACAATCTCCCGGGAGTATTCATGTTCCTCATCTCCGGCTTGCTTTTATTGGCTGGCATTAGTGAACAACAACGAGGCACAGCGCTCCCACCTCTCTGTTGCCTTTATTGGCTGGCTTGACTGGAGATTCGCAAGTGCTCGGGAGATGGATGTATACTCCAGTAAGATTCTGGTAGGGATTTTGACCGTACTTAAGGAATTATCCTGATAGCCGTGGTATATCTCTCCGCTCGCAAGCACCTTAGGATAATGTTGCCTTTTTGTTGCTACGCCACTTTGTGCTAGTGCCCGTTTTTGGGGATCAGTTTATTGAGTCTGCAAGTCACCAAAAATCGATGGAAATTAAATATGTTCAGGCAGGGGCCATAGTCTTTACATAGTTCATAGTATCCAGTCCACTTAAGCCTCTCAGAACCATATCGTATATCTATGTTTTGCCTATGTAGAAATAGGTTTCCATCTACCAGGGGTTGTCTTTAGGTGAACTTGCATAGTGTCTAAGGGCCCGCTGTCAGTTGGCTTCGGCCCCTCGTATGCTTTCCAAATGTCCAAGACTCCGGGGTCCTGAGATTTATAAAGTCATAAAATTTATAATAAACACTTTCAGTTACAAACCATAGATTGTTGTTGATTTTGACACTTTAATAACAAAGTAACATCATGGTCCGTAACTATCTCTTTAGACCTCACAAATCGTAACCATCTGCATAAGTTATTAATGGCATGCACAATCATAGGCGAGTTCTACTTTTCACACATTTCCGAGGCATAGACAAAAACTGTCATCATTAAAATCACATAATGTATGCAACGTTACATACTCTACTCAGTACTTTTTAAGTGCGATGCGGTGGTGTTGCCAGAACCGATGTAGTAGTATATAGTACATTATTTGGGATAATGTTTTTTTTTATAACTGATAGGTTCGCATTTGATCTCTTTCTCACCTGATGGTAAGCGATGATATGGTCGACGATGGAGGACCCTTGAGAAATCTATTCACTCTTGACTTAAAGACTCCTATGTTGTATCTATCAGCTAGGTTGTAATGATAGCTCTATGTATGTCTAATAATTGTAAAATAAAAAACGGCCAAGTGCGAGTCGATCTCGCACATAAGGGTTCCGTACCGTCCGCAGCAAAAAAAACGGCAAGAAAATCACGTTTTTTTGTATGGGAACCCCCTAAATATTTAGTTGTTATAGCGGCAGCAGAAATACATCATCTGTGAAAATTTCAAACGTCTAACTATCATGCTACATGAGATACAGCCCGGGACAGACAGACAGACGGAAAGCAGAGTCTTAGTAATAGGGTCCCGTTTTACCCTTTGAGTACGGAACCCTAAAAAAAGATATCCTGCAAGAATAATTAAACTTTAAAGTTCAGCTGGCCTTTCCTAATATTATTTAATACGAGTACCTATTGGTTATCTGAAAAACAGAGCGCACGCGTATACACTATGAATGTCTGACGGGCTCGAGTTTTTCCGAGGATCGATTTTTTTTACTAATCTGACGGGCTGCCCTCAACATACCCCACTGACCCCGATATATTAAGGGTTCATAATATGTGGTAGGGGTACATTACAAGGTGCAAGATTTCTCCCCATATTATTTTCTGTCCCGCTCGAGTAACGTGCTAAATCCCCACTTGGCCGCCCCTACTATCATAAACAGCCAGAATAATTCAACTTCAATGTTTAGCGTGGCAACACAGGCCAGCTTGCAACAATGGCGTGAAAGTAAAAGCCGTCATAAGTCGTGTGATCGAGTCACGCAGGGGACATGGAACAATATCACGATTCGATCGATACAAGTCGCCTGCAAGCCTTTTGCCATTCATAACAATTGACTTGAGGTGGTGGCGATACGACTAATTGTATGTACCTTGGATGACCATAGGGCAAAATTTTTTTTTTAATTTATTTATTAAATGTAAGTTAATTAACGACCCTCACCAGGTCATCGGCCTACCTTGTGGGAAGCCTTCCAATGCTGCGTCTATTGTATACGTGGCGACCAACTGTTCTGCGAGAAAGGTCCTGCCCAGTTTAGCGATTCTTCGGTCTCGGGAATCCAATGGATATGAGACGCACAGGACTGGTCGTTGTGCCGACACTTGGGGGAGGTCTAAGTCCAATAGTGGACATCTTTCGGCCGAAATGATGATGATGATGATGAAATTAAGCAGTGGCCCAGAAAGAGGTGACGAGATGATTTAAGAGGGTCCTTTTTCTCTCGCCTATCGTTAACATCGAGCATGGTTTAAAGCTGCTAAGCTTGTTGCTCCGTCTAATGCAATCCCCAACGTGATGTTTGATGAAGACGCAATGTAAAAAAAAGAGATAACGCTTGAAAATTCTGTTAGCATTCGGTAATTCTGTGATTTACTCGAATATTTGACAAAACTTGTTCCAGGAAATATGTGTTTTTTCTAAACACTTAAAAGTATTTTAGAAAAATTGTTGTCTTTCAGAATCTAGATTCTTTTCTTTTTCTTTCTATTGATGTACTTGTTTATATTTTTAATAAATGAGTACATTACGGAGGGCCAGATTTCACTAAAAATAGCAGATTTTCAGAGGTCTTTACTAGATTAGTTTTACACAAAATGTTTTTATTTCCATAGAAGCCTAGATAATATCAACATTATTTAAATGTGTATCCAAAATAACTAGAGAAAGTTGTGTAATCACGTAAGAGCATTTGTATGAAAATGTACCTCGAAAAGGACGCTCTTAAGATGAGGCCACGAAGACTGGTTCGTGATAACGTGGGGCAAGAAAGTTCTTTAAGGACTTGTGGGCAAATGCCCAGCTGTGGGACAGTAACGGCTAGAAAAATAGAGTTAAGTAGTGCTAGCCCAGTGGTAATGGATTTACGATTTATTCGTCATGTATATATGACATAATACAAAGTTATAAAAAAATACAGATAAATTGGATATAGATACATATGCAAATTATTTGAAATAAAAATATAAGTAATAAAATAAGTAACTAAATGTCAAAATAAATTTATTTAGGACGGGAAAGATGTGAATTTCTTGAGATGTTATCTACAAATAAATTATTTTAGAGTCGTAGTTTTTTTTTTTATTATTCTTGATAGGTTCGCGCTTGACCGCTATCTCACCTGATGGAAAGCGACGATGCGGTCGACGATGGAGCGCGCTTATCTAGAAGTAACCTATTCACTCTTGACTTAAAGATTCCCGGGTTGTAGCCATCAGGAAACACAGATAGATTAAACTTAGTCATTATTTGGCTGTTAGTACATCCACACGTGTCTAATATCACGACATCAAAATTTAACAAACCATTCACGATTTCAATTACGATTCTATTCTTACTTCACGCCTCTTTTACACCATCGTTAACGCTTTAGTCAGTAAATAAAACGGCTACACTTCATACACACATGACATTATGTCAAGTTTCCGTGCTCTCGATTATTGTGTATTTACTATTTACCGGTGAACACGACTAGTGTTATGAGTGTGATGCACGTGCATCCGGGACAGCGGGGCGCACGTGCACTACCGTGCAGCGTCATTGTGAGGACTAGGTGATATACGGAGCGATGAGCGATTTTTACAAAATCGCTTTTGTAACTTGTGTTTGTATGAGGGATGGTGGTTTCCTTTCATAGTTGTAATGAAGATAAAATTGATGGATGAGTGAAATATTTGTATAGCTTAAAAGGATGATTATATCTTCCTGCTCTATTAATTTCTTGTAAGGATTTTGGTGGATGCAACCAACATAGGACCGGTTGTTTGATGGGAGGTATATATCCAGCAGTATTGATCTTTCAGCTGAAATGATGACGATAAATCACTAAGGGCAAGGTGTATATTGTACATTTGTGTATACATTTTCGATCTGTATCTTACTAAGATGCCAGCGATGGCAAGGCCAGCCGCTTTGCTGACGAAATATTATTCAATTTTGCAGAACTAAACGGACGCCAGGTGAGGTACTCTCTATAAAGCTGAAATATTTTATTAGTGATGCCACTGGTGTCTTAGGAAACAGGATCTGTATGAGATGTAGGCTATCAAATTGATTTGTTGTGTAATCATACCAATCGCATGACAGTCACTGATATCGATGTTTTTGTAGTAAAAATGAGTCTATTGCAAAATTAAGAGTTCTGTCAAAGTTAAACTGTCGTCATCATAGTTGTACTGCACGCTGTATTTTTTTTTAAAGTTGCTTCTCATCGGTCAACCTATGAGGTTGTCGTCTACTTCACCGGACTTGCTTTTTTGGCTTTAATAAATTTAAGCCTCCACATCCAGGACTTATATAAACTTATGATTAAGTGACTACGCGCTAAAGGCACCCCCTGTGGGGCACGAAAGTCACTGGGGGAGGAGAGCAAGGGACGGGTTGGATCGGATAATGCACAGTGAGTAATACCACATTTGCCACATATACGCCGCAGACGTCCTCAAAAACATCTCATTCTCAATACTACGTGTAAACCTACAGAAGACATCAAACAGCTAAGATTTGCACGAATATTGACACTCTCAACGATTTCAACAGATAATATCGTACGATTATGCCCAGTGTATGATAAAGAATAGACATTATATAAATAAAGAGATAGAATCTAATCTTTCAAAGGGAATGTTACGATTTGTAGCTAACGGTAGGTTGTCAGTTTGTCACGTCATATTTAAAACCTGATAAAATAACAGTTCTGACTTTTTGTTTAAATCGATTCAAATCACTCTGCCTAGACTTTTCTCAACTATGCTGGGATCCAGGTTAATCGAATGTAGCTGAATACCAGTATTTTACATGGAGCAACTGCCTATCTAACCTCCACAACCCAGTAATTGGGTAACATGCCCCCATGGGCTGTTCCGACACCAGTAAGTCACGATGGCGTGACTTACTGGTGTCGGAACAGCCTAGCTGGCTTATCTCTATTATATCCATAACGAATGTCAAAAACCTACAAATGACAGCCGGGACCAACGGCTCTCAGTATGTTAAGGCCGGTTTTAGTGCTTAACCGACCGTTGGTGTACGTCAGTCTCGCTTGTCAGTTGTATTTAAATTCACAAGTCGTGACAGTGCTCGACCGACCGTACGCACGCGTACATTGCTTACGCACTGCGTACGAAGACCGTCGGTCAAGCGCGTCCGCATACGTGCCGTCGGTCGACCGACCCGCTATGGAACCATATTAACACGTTCAGTGCTACACTGATCGGTGGACAGACCGTAAGGATGCGCGTTTCATCATAAAAAAACGATTAAAAAAAATTCCTCATTTTCGGGCAATAATGAATATAAAGTTATAAATTCCCTTTGAAGTGCTCTTTGGGCGACGAGTACGTGATATCTGCGTCTTCTGTTCCTTATACGTTTACGAAGATAGTAAGCAGCAATTAAACAATTTGTAAACGCGTCCATTTCGTGTATGTGTTTGTGACTGTAAACCCAGTCCGGCCAGTTTGGTTGGTCAGGAGAGCACTGAACGTTACAAACTGACGATTGGTTATGCGTATCGTCAGGAACGATGGAACGCACCGATTATCAGTCGAGCACTAAAACGGCCTAAGATGATTACCAATCCACAGACCGTGTAAGTCGACCCGTGCGACTATTATTATTTTAACTTCAAGCTCCTCGAGTATATTTAAATAGAATCAAATAAAAAAAAATATTTTGTCAAGGACTGATGTATTGAAATAATCTAAATTCTAACCTTCGAAGCGTCTAAAGTCGCTCCGTCTATCACTATGTCCGCTACCGAGACCAGTAGTCCAATTTGTTCTCGCCACGCTATGCGTGACATGCATACTGATCAGGAACCCCATTTATTGTGTCTTTTATTTACCTTTAGATAGATGACACGCTCTTTACGACCGCTCCATTGAAATATAACTTAATTATTTTCAGCAGTAAATGAACTCAAGTGCTGTGGTTAGTTTATTATGGATTTGGCTTTTGGTTGGAAGAGACACGTTCATGTTATTTGGAAACTAAGGAATGAGGGTGTTCTAAAATGATGTTCACCAGATGGTAGCACTGAGGCCTCAGGTCCAGGCACCTGTCAAAACGCCTATGTTAATGAAGTTAGTTAGACATCAACGTCAACGTCATGTATTCGTTTTCAACGGAAAAGACCTGACGACTAAGTGGCGCCAACTGGTGGTGTGAATTTTTCTGAACACTCTCATTGACGCGGATAAAGTCACGGGCAGCAGTTAGTCTTTTCATAAAATGGAAATTGGGGTGCTCCCGTTGACCCGTTGATGATGTCATCGACATAGCGAGGGTCGCGGGAATCCTATGGATGCGAGACGCAAAGGACCGGTTGATGTGGCAGTGCCGTAACTTAGCCATTTATACGCCCGGTGCGAGCTTTTATAATTGCGCTTCGAGAAAAAAGTACAATACAAACAAAAAGGACTAGATAGATAATAATATAAATTTTTTGCGCCCCTCCGGGGAATGCGCCCTGTGCTTGGGCACCCCGCTGGCACCGCCGTATTTACGGTACTACATTGTGGCGACACTTGGGGAGGCCTACGTCTAACAGTAAACGACTTTCAGCTGACATGATAAATTTAGAAACTATCCATAAAAATCAAAAACATTTAACAATATCCATTTGGTTGTATCCACAGTGCAGTGCAAGCAATCAATTCTAATAAGCACTTGTAAGGTTTCGATTCAGAGGTGAAGGTCATTCTTCTAAGGTTTCCTCTATTTATACCGAATACATTTATTTTACGCTCCAAACTAAAATAAAATAAACTTAGTCTGGGTGACGTCACTTGGATGTGTAAAAGGTGTATTTTTTGTTGAAGCCAGTCTAGACAAGATAAATTCGGAATCATTGGTACAGACGTTTATAAATGTATTTACATACATAAGTGATATTGCATGCTTGTTGCTAAGTATATAGGTATTCTCATATGTAAGTAATTTTTTGGAATAGAACAGAATAAACTCAATAACATATTCACTCAAAGGGAAAGAGCTGTGCTCGGAGTTTCCTTGCGTGATCGCGTCAGAAATGAAGATATCCGCAGGAGAACCAAGGTTACAGACATAGCCCGAAGAATCGACAAACTTAAGGGGCAGTGGGCAGGGCACATTGTTCGCAGAACAGATGGTCGATGAGGACAAAAGTTTCTGGAATGGCGACCACGTACCGGAAGACGCAGCGTTGGAAGGCCTCCCCAAGGTGGACCGATGACCTGGTGAGGGTCGCGGGATTCCGATGGATGCGAGACGCAAAGGATCGCTCATTATGGTGACATTTGGGGGAGGCCTATGTCCAACAGTGGACGTCTTTCGGCTGAAACGATGATGATGATGATAAACATATTCACTAGATAATTAAATATTATAAAAATAATGGCTCGCTAATTCACGTACTACGTCTTTAATTCTTCACTCCCTGACAGATATTATATCTCCAGCGCTCACGTTGGCACAATAATCTACACTAATATTAAGTGTGTTTTTAAGTACTGTTCCGATTGCGAAAATTTTTTCACCGATAGAAAGCTGCTTTCTTCCCGAGTGACATAGGCTATATTTTATGTATGCAAGCGAAGCCGCGGACAAAAGCTAGTCACAAATATATAAGTATACAATTAATACTAATGGTGTACCTGCCCTTGTTATTTCACCACTATCAAAGTACTATCACGCGAGCGAAGTATCTTGCAGAAGTCAGTACCTATCTTAAAAATTTGGTCTCTACTAAACTATTTTTAGGGTTTATGGAACCCTAACTCAAAAGGAAAAAACGGAATCCTCATAGGTCACTTCGTTATCCGTCTGTCTGTCTGTCGGTCAAGACCCTTTATCTCGAGGACGCGTGGAGGTATCGAGTTGAAATTAAAACCATATAATCAGGTCTGCGGAGCTTCAAGGGTTGAACCTGTGAAAAATCAAAGTTCGAAGTAAAGGAAAAAAGATACGGCCTTTTATGTCGCAAAAAACTTATATAAATCTGAAACCAGTGTAGCGACATCTATGGCGTCACATAAGAACTAATCCTGCATCGCGCAATCAAAGTTCTCAGCACGATTGGAACATATAGAACAGCCCGAAATCATCTATCGGGCAGTAGCCCACCAGACATAACACCCGTCTTGTCGGAGGATCCTCCCTTTTCAACGGAGGTTTGCGGGACTTTACTCTCTGTTCCGTTTACCTCCAAACCAGTAAATTTGTTGCTCGTCATAAAAAAAAAAAAACTTTTTTTGCCATTCGTAAAAATCATCGAGATTCCGTTCGGGAATTGAATTATATACATAAATGTATGTAAGTATGAACGGAACCCTCAGTGCGCGAGTCCAACTCCAACTTGCACAGTTTTTTTTTTTAGTTGGATCCAATAGTGTGGTTATAAATTAAAGTCACCACAGATTTGTTGATGATACCTATGCTTAACTTAATTCGTTAAAATGGCGCCCTTATTTAAAATGCATAGTATAAGTCCATAATAGTGAAGCAAATACATACTTGTGTTTTAATGGTTTTAAAACTATAACGTTAACCCACATACCTAATGGCATTGTAATCGCACTGTGTGGGCTGTGAATCGTTGCAGCCATTGTAATTTCACTTTTTAGTTTAACTATATGATAGAAAGCTGTTTTTTATGGTTCGATTAGATGCCATTATTGTGTATCGAAAAGTGTATGCAAAGAGAAATGCAAGTTTCGCAGAAAATCATTGAGAGGATGGTAAAAGTGTCCGTTAGTTTTAGGCAGAGTCACTTTTTCTTGCGGGTTGCTTACTTGGCCTATTACATAGGACCCAAGTATTTTTCCGGAAATATGTCTTTAGCAATAAAAAAAATTAAAACTGGTTACTTTATATATTGTGATACATTTAAATTGACTTGGGAGATTTTTTCCTATACTTTTGCTATGAGTTCTTGCTTCATACCAAATTTCAGGATTCTATGTAAACGGGATGAATTTTGATATACTTGAGAGTGTCGAAATATACGTTTTTTGCGACATAAACGGCTGTATTTTTTTTTCGTTCACTCAGATGTTTGATTTTTTTCACAGCTTCAAGGAACCGCAGACCTGAGTATAAGCTTTTAATTTCAACTACGTATCTTCACGCGTTCTCGAAATAAAGGGTCTTGACAGACAGACAGACAGACGGATGGACAACAAAGTGATCCTATAAGGGCTCCATTTTTTCCTTTTGAGGTACGGAACCCTAAAAACGACGTATCTATGTCTAGGTCAAGCTACCGCGAAATAGTAATTAACGAGTTGTTTGATTGTCAGTTAATAGTGTTTATCACTGATGGAGAACGACTGCCGAGTACTAGGAGAGCAGTAAGTAGTAGGAGTCCAGTGATTACTTCAATGTTAGGGGGCGTCGGACGATTCGCTATCGTTTCGATTATGTAGGCGACGTTAAGGCATTGACTCTGGACTTGGAGACAATTTTTCTGATTGACACAGTACATTAATGATTTGACAAGGTAGTTGCAAGATTGAGACCTCACAGAACGCCATCACATGAGTACTAAAACCTGGGCTGTGGGAGGTACGTTTGAAAGAGTTACCGTGACCTAGAGCGCAAATGGCAAATGAAGGAAGATAGGTGGTTTATAGTCAGTAAAAGTCTCACACGCCCTCTCACTCTATCCTAGACTAGACTAGACTAGAAATGACTTCTCTCACAGTCATTTGATTTTTTTCTTCAAAAATACCTCAAAAAAAAAAAAAACTAAGTCCTCTCGAAAAGGGTTGAAATAACATTTTTGTTTTGTCGATATTCCTGTCAAATTTATTTGCCGGGACCAGATCTTAAAATTGATCACTTCAATGATATGATCGACCATATCACATAGAAAATATGGCCGACTAAAACTGGCCAGATCGTCCTGACGCACTTACTGACTCAACAACGCCTAGCCCAAACCCTAATGGTATATCCAGCCCCCCTAGCCAAGTTACAACCGTTTCGTTTCGAATATCTTTTTGTCGATCGCCTCGATTAGGCCACGCCTTCAATTCCTTTATTCGAGATGACGTCATCTCGCGAGCCGCTTGCGAACGGCGCGCGTATTCGCCAGACCTGCCCCCTTAGCCAAGTTACAATCGATTCGTTTGCGTCGAACGCCTCGAGTAGGCCAAGCCTCCGATTCCTTTGTTCTGACCACGTGACTGAGCGTTGAGATGACGTAAGAACAAAGGAATTGGAGGCGTGACCTACCCGAAGTGTTCGACGCAAACGAAACGATCGTAACTTGGCTACGGAGGCTGGACGCACCCTTAGATGTAGAATGCTGAAATTTTCTAAAATTCACCCCCTAAGGGGATACAACGGAGATCCAAAATTTGTATGAAGAAGCCTGCTTCCACAAAATCACGTATAAAAATTATTAAAAATCATTTCATAATTATGAAAACACAAAAATCTGCAAAACATGTGCATCTTTCTACAAAAACGAACAAGATTTACATTGATCCTATATTCCCACGCAAAAGGATACAACAACGATTTTCTTCTACCTACCTAACGACATACTCCAATATTGGAACTTAGATTACAAGACCATAATGACATACTGACGATCTAAAGTAACAAGAAACAAGTGTCTGTAAACACGTTACGTCTATGAAGACCCAGGAAGTAAAGATGGATTACAAGTAACTACATATTTGATATCATCTGTACGCGATCATAGCTCCGCGTATGAATTACATAAAACATACATAATCTTTGCCAGGCGTCCGCGAGTCCATAACGAATGATCTTCAGGGTATAGTGAGGTAAAACACTATGATTGGATGGATTTTATCGGAGTAGGATATTGTGTTCTATTTAGATATCGGATATAGGTTTGTATGTATAAAAGTATTAATATCTGCCTTTTTTGGATGAAATTATTTGTTGATATCCCCATCAAATAATTCCTCCTCTATATGTGAAGCGAGAGAGAAAGACACATTTTTACTGACCAACGGTTTACAAGCAAATGTCAAAAAGCAAACCGTCCGGCCGTCCGGTAACCATCCGGACCGAGCCCGAGTCGTCGATTTCATTTTATGATGTAGGCGAGCCCTAAGAGAGGATTTTTCGAAATAAAAAAACCCCTAAAGTGATGAAAAGGGAGTCCAAAGTTTCCGTGGAGAAACCTACCTCCACGCGGGCAAAGCCGCTGGCAGAAGCTAGTTCATATCATAAAATCCCACACTACTTCGCCTTAAATGCAGTTTTTGTACGTCTGCCTCTCAAAACATTAGTTACAGTTACACTTGAACCGTCACTTCCAAACAAATATGGCCGAGCACTGACCGGGTTTCCAGATTATATACGACACAGAAATCTTTTAGATAAAAGTGTACGACATGACATGTGACAAATTTTGTCTTTTCTTTGTTGGTTTTACCAAATTAGTTGAGGAGAAATGTAGGGTACGAAAGACTTCGAGGCTTCATAGTAACATTTGTTCGTGAAATCGTGATAAATGATAATGCTATAAGTATAATACGTATGTATCTCATAGCCACGAGACGAGGGCTGACAGATTCGAAAAGAAAGAAAGAAAAGAAATGAATTTATTTGGTACAGCAGAAGGCACATGAACAATAGTTATGTACCTAAATATAATTATATGAAACTAAACAAAAGAGAAGCAAGAATAGACTTGTGGTCATCGGTTGTGGTCTATCAATTACAAATTGTTATGAGATTGGGTATGAGTTCTTTAAACAATAAGTAAGATAACTACTGTTTGAATACTGCAGAATTGTGTGTTTTTTGAAACTACAGGTCTTGACACAATACGACGAGGATTTTTAACATTATTCCGGGCTTATTTCTATCAAATTACTCTTTTAAATTATTATATAAAGTCGCATATCGGCCTGACAACCGTTCTGTGGGATTAGAACGGTTGTCAGGCAGATATGCTCACAACAATCTTTCTTTTTAAACTCGAACTATTGTTTGTTTCTTTTATTTGTAATTTTCAACCACCCAAAGAGGCATTGATAAAACAGGCTCTATAGTACCATAACCATTTACTAGCTTACTCTGAAATGGTTGAAATATCATTGTCTGACCAAACTGTTGACAATTTCCTTATCTACAGATAGTAATGGATTTAAACGAGCCATAACTCATCGTAATCTACCGTTACCAAATCAATTCTAGACTTCTACAAATCGCTGACTAACACAGTCGGTGGAGCCAACACACAAAAGGCTTCCCATGATTAAAGTTCATATAAACATGTGACTCACGGTCACCTAACAGTACAATATACAACAAACATGAACATATTAATCTTTTATAAAATCACAATAGCACAAAATGTCCGACTCATCGCGTCATTCGATACTTCCGCCAAACCTTTTATTAAAGCCCCATCAGCTAAAGCAGAAACTGCAAACAGAAACCTTGCTGCGCCATTCTAAACTTTATCACTTTCTAATAAGAGTCGTACAAGTGGTTTTGAATCAACAAAGTGCCGGATGTGGGCAATGGAATGGATTTCGGGTTACCTGACATGCGGGTCTTGAGTGCACGGTAGACCACAGACCATGGATGGCTGCCTATCCTGTGCCAGTGCTCCCACGATCGTGGTAATAGGAATACTTACCCTTAGTAAATGTTAGCTCATGATGATGTTAGCTCCGTTGTTGGTATATTGGTCAAACAATTGGGACAAATCTATAATGATTTTATAATACTTAGTTAACAGCGATTGGCTCATTAAATCAAAAGTAAAAGGGGGTTTTTTATTAAGTCAAGAGTGTAAAGGTTATGTTAAGTTGATAGGCTCGCTCTTGACCATTATCTCACCTGATGGAAAACGATGATGTGGTCGACGATGGAGCACGCTTGCCTAAAAGTAACCTATTCACTATTGACTGATTGTACCGACCAGGAAACCAGGAAACACAGAATCCGGCTGGACATTTTTTTGCTTTCACTAATTTTTATTTTATTTTATTATATTATAATATTAGGAGCAAAAAATAGTTGCATGTTAAAGTGACATAAAAAGATTTTTAAGATAAATATGTAGCTTTACGTATAGCGCAAAGTATTAATGAAATAAGTTATTACTAAAAAACGGAAACAGATTTTAAGGATGAATTTTGAATTGTTGTTAAACCAATGTTCTATCTTTATGTTATGATCAAAGTAACTTGTAGTGTATGGAACTGTGGAGTAATAAAATTGATTGGCCCTGACTGCTTTGCCGCAGGTCGTGGCTTCACCACCCGTTTTACCACCCAGGATAAATGTTTGTGTGATGAGCATGATCATTTGTTCTGTGTCTGGGTGTAATTTATGTATAAAAGTATGAATTTAAAAACATAACACAAGCTCTGCTTAGCTCGGGACTAGACGGCGTTATGTGATAGTTGTGGAATATTATAAAGTCATCGTTAAGGTGAATGGTGTTACCGTAATTCAGATTTGAAGCATCGAATGATGAAATGGGTCTTCTATGGACGTCGATTCGCATTGCGCATATTATCTAAGTTACTAAGTTTTTTCTTTAAATAAAATGTTATGTATTTTCTTCATATTATCGTGTTACTGAGATTTTTTGGCGAATAGGAATGTTGGTTGTATATTTTAAAAACCTTCTTTATCTTAAAGCACTTTGGAGATATTTTTTATAGTGATACACTTTAGTGTCTAGACAGACTTCAATCAATTTTATTTTTTCATACCGAGACACTGCTTGTAACTTCAAGGCTAAAAATTGTGTTGGTATTTTCATAATTTTATAACAACGCTTCTAGCCTTCAATTCACCTGTCTATTTTCTATTTCTTAAAACATTACAGCGGTGATTACTAGTCTAGATTTTTTCTGAGTAAAACTAGTTTAATTCAGATCAAGATTAACACGATTCGGGTCAGTCAAGTATACAGAGTATTCGGTTGTGGGCTTCACAAAAGTTAATCCAGTTTTTTCAAAAATAAAATGCTCCCAATACCATGTTTTTTGTGGGAAATGTACCGTGAAATAGATTTTTTTAATACAGGTGGAAGTGACAGTTATGGTATCGAATTACGACAAGACTTTTTATTGGGTTCTGTAGTTAATAGAAATGGTATGGTAATGTCGGTACGACAAGACTTTTTATTGGGTTCTGTAGTTAATAGAAATGCTTTGGTAATGTCGGTACGCGAGTGTAGTTATTAGCATCCTAGGTGGTAAGATTAACCAGGCTGTAATGCCTTAACCTTATAGTATTCCCACTGCTAGAACTCGCCACGGGTAGTATGAAAGTGACATGCCACGGGAAGTGTGAAAGTGAAACCCGGGGCCCTGGGACGAAGGCAAAGAAGGAACAGAAGTGGGTTTTAGTCAGTAAAAGTCTCGACACTATCGCTCGTTCCGCCCAAGAGCAGGCTTTGTCATTAGATGATTTTCCCACCTAAAAAAAACTGCTAGAACTCAGGCCTCCTCTCTAGGAGAGGTAATCCAACACGCGGTCCCAGTACGGATTAGAAGATGGCACATGTCTTCAAATGTTTGGGTTTTTGGACATACCAGTTAAATCACAATAAACATAGTGATGACGACGTTTTTTTCGCAAGGTATGGAATCAAATATAGGCACTAATAAAGAAACAATCATCATCATCATCATCATCCTCATCATCATTTCAGCCGAAAGACGTCCACTGTTGGACATAGGCCTCCCCCAAGCGTTTCCACAACGACCGATCCTGTGCGTCTCGCACCCACCGCATTCCCGCGACTCTCACCAGGTCGTCGTCGGTCCACCTTGTGGGAGGCCTTCCAACGCTGCGTTTTCCGGTGCGCGGTCACCACTCTAGAACTTTTCGACCCCATCGACATGCCACTTTAGGTTGGCGATTCTTTGGGCTATATCGGCGACCTTGGTTCTCCTGCGGATATCTTCATTCTTTATGCGATTACGCAAGGAAACTCCGAGCATAGCCCTTTCCGTTAAAGAAACAATTTAGAATAAGAAAATAATATAATACATACCTAAATAGTCACTGGCACGATAGTTTATTAAATTATACTGAGCAAAAAGTAAGCAAAGCGCATGGTTTGAAAATCTCTTTTTTTCAATAATATCAACTAGTGCTTGACTGTGATCCCACCCGATGGTAAGCAGTGATGCAATCATTGATGGTGAGGCGCACTAGCCTATTCTCTACCTCTTTTAGCAGTCCCATATATTACTGTCGGCTTGGCGTAACATTGAATCAAAAGGTGACCCACTGCATTAACCCCGGTCAAATAACAGATAACCCGTTAATTCACCAGTTCCTTTTGACGTCAACCGATGACGTGGTTGTCTGAGTTTCAAAGATGCCCCCCCAAATTGACGTCAGGAAAGGGGGAGAGAACGTCAGAGGCGACTAACCTTAACCCGTTTTGTTATACGAATACTGAAAATAGAGACGCGTGGAACTATAAATAGTTTGGGACTGAACTTGGGTAACATCATGTTAATTTTATATTAACATTATTGATATTGTGGTAATGGATTCCAGGTAGGAAAGGTCGTAGGATGACTACAAGTTTAATTTTGCTAACTTCTGGGAAGTTTGCTATTGCAGGTGAAGATTGAAATTATATATTACTAGCTGACTCAGCGAACTTCGTACCGCCTCATAGTTAGGATAACGCCATCTACTGGCATTATGAGAACAGCATAATTCATTTTATAATGACATTTTAATTAGAGATGGCGTTGTATTCGGTTTTTTTTTTTTCGTTTTTTTTTCCATTTTTCTCACCGTTTAAACCTTCCTTGGACTATCACGAATATTTCAAGGCCAAAATTAGCCAAATCGGTCCAGCCGCTCTCGAGTTTTAGCGAGACTAACGAACAGCTATTTATTTCTATATATATATATATATTAAATGGAAAAATTAACTGACTGAAATGACATGACGAAACTACTGGGACTAGGAGTTTTTCTTTTAGGTAGGGAATTATCTAATAACTTCTCCAGCTGGAATTATCCAATAAAATTCACTCCTGTTTCTTCTTTGCCTTCGTTCCAGGGCCCTGGGGTTCTCTTTCGTGCAACCCATGGCCCCATTAGGCTTCGACCCTGCTGGGTCCCTACGGTTGGCTAACATCTCTTTGAGGCGCGGGTAAAACAGACGCGCTGTCGACGATTCGAGCTCGCTCTGGACGGTAACCGGATGGCTGGACACCGAGCTACTCATTGCTCGCCGTTCGCAAGCCTACGACTACGGTGACTGGAAATCGAGATCGGGATCCCAGTAGCTGGGGAGTGAGGGCCGTTCCCTCACGTGTGCGTGCGGCCGCTTCCTTGGCTAGCATTATTCACAGAAGGAGGTGACCGAAATGATCGTGCTCACCACACAAACATTTGTCCTGGGTGGAAATCGAACCCACGACCTCCGGCATAGCAGTCAGGGCTACTAACAACTAGACCAACAGGCCATTTAAAAGGCTATTAAAAAAAGGACAAAAGGCTATTAAAAAAAAATATATTACCCTCGCACTTCTGGTAGTCCCATTTCTCATTCGAAAGAAACATCCTGTCAAATTCCAAGGCGTAAAGCGTCACTCTATGTACGATACTACTATGATATAATATCATCATATCTGCAACAACGCTCGCGTCACGTTCACGATTAATTAGACTGCGCTCGCTCAAGTGAAAGCAAGCGGAAACGCACCTAAGATGGCGTCCGGAATAACAATGGCTTATTAATATCTTGCGTGGCTGATGATGAAAGATTAATTTGTCGAATTTTAATGGTGGGTTATAAAATCGTTTGTCTTTTGTTTTGACAGTTGTATGTTTTGATGATGGGAAACTTTTGGGAAATGCAATTAGAGGAAATAAATAATGTTATCATAATATTAGCATACACACATACGTATTTTATTATTATAAGCAATTTAATTTAATGATAGGTACTACATTCTATTTGAAATATCTGTTATTTATTTATTGTGTACAGTACACCTACCACAGAGTTATCTTTTTTAACCCAAAGGTTGACTGGTAGAGAATGCCTTGTTGCATTAAGTCCGCCTATGTACCGCTACTGTACATGAAGTATAAATATATAAATAATGAAAGAGATCACTCTTTATCTCAATAAGTGTGTCAAGTTCATCACATTTTTTTGTTCACTATGCTTCTGTAGTTTTTGAGTGTTTAAATGACTGGTTAAAACTTTCTTTTTGAGACATTGATTGTTAATACCTTTCGATAAAAATCACAGTGACTATTTGTGTTTGATGGCAGTCACTTGCCGTTCACTCAATGATCATTATCCTTGTTTTAATGGAAAGTCATCAAATAAACCCACCCATTCTGGGTGTGGCGGCGAACTCTCGCGCGGTGCCATGGTACAGGCCATGGTCCGGAACGAGGACGAGTGGCAGGCGATCGCCTTCTTCTGCGAAGCAGTAATGCTAACAAAGGCGGCGGCCGATCGCGTGAGGCAACGGTCCTCACTCCCCAACCGCCGCCGGGATTCCAATCCCGATTACCGGCCAACGTAAGCGCGGGCTTGCGGACGGCGAGCATTCGGTAACCGTCCGGACCGAGCCCAAGTCGTCGTCGGCGCGCAGGTACAGCTCCACGCGCGCCTCAAGGAGATGTCAGCAAACCGTAGGTGCCCAGCATGGTCAAAACCTACTGGGGCCATTAAGAGTCTGCTTCTGAAAGGAAGACTCGGCCCTGGTACAAAAGGCAACGAAGGAACAGGAGAGGGTTTTTAGTCAGTCTGACACTATCTCCCGCCCCGCCCAAGAGCGGGGGATGTCATAAGATGATTTTCTCAACGAACAAATAAACTCTGGGTGTAGTGAGAGGAAGTGTCAGACTTTTATTGACTAAAACTTAAAACCCATCTGTGTTCCTTTAGTTGCCCTTTGCGTTCCAGGGCCACGGTACCTAACTCTTTCGATAATATCTGCCAACCGCAGTCGTGGCAATGTTCTTGATATAAATCCTAAATAATATTCACATCTTTTTAGTCTAGTAAAACTCAAAGTTCTCAAATTTCGTATAGTAAATCGTAGTTTAAATGCGAGACTTGCGCAATGTGCATGTGGGTTATCAAAAATGGCTCGTAGCCAGGCGAAACCATTATCTATTTTTGTTTAACATCGCTGTGCGCAATCTTGTGCGTTAGTCCTGTTTATGTACCTCACGACTTCAAGCTTAACATTGAATTTATTCTTTACCTGAAAAAGAAATTCAACAGGATGTTGCAAGATTGAGAATTAAGAGGACTACCAGCTCCCATTTCGCTCGAGTCGGCCACGCCTCAGATTTATTTCTGACGTCTTCTCAATGCTCAGTCACGTGGTCAGAACAAAGAAATAGGCGGCCTGGCCGACTCGAGGCGATCAACGAAAAGAGGTTCGTAACAAAACGGTTGTAACTTGGCTAGGGGGGCAGGACCTAAAGCGCAGTCACTCTCGGACTGCATACTAAAGGAAGAGATGCGTAAAAGCACAATGCTTGCATATATCAACAGATCAAGTCAACCGATTTAATTATAAAACTCGCGATTAGCTCTTAAATTGAAACATAACATATTAAATACATGGTATAAGCATAAGCATAATCAGCCATTTAATGTTCCCACTGCCGGGATTCAGGCCTCCTCTCTAGGAGAAGGGATGGGCCGTAATCCACCACGCGGGCCCGGTGCGTGTTGGTGGATGTCACATGTCTTCGAATTTTTAGTTCCTAGGACATGTCGGTTTCCTCACGATGTTTTCCTTCACCGTTTTGAAAACAGTGGTGATGAAATGAATTACACAAAGTAATGTGCCTGGCTGGGTTTGAACCCGCGACGTACAACTCGTAAGTCGGGGTCGTTACCACTGGGCCACCATTGCTCATAATAGGTATAATCAAATCAAACAAAATTAAATCAAATGATGATTTTGCGCCAATATGCTCTTTTTTGTCACGTCCAGATTGTTGACGATGGAGATACTAATCCATATATATAAAAGGAGAAACTAACTGACATATTAACGCACAGACCAAACTACTGGGACTAGGAGCGTGAAATTTTGCACAAAGCTTCCTTTTTTGACGAGCACTAGGGGTCCTCAAAATTCTATTTTTGAGAAGGAGAATCCTACTTTCACGCGAGCAAAGCCGCGGGCAGAAGCTAGTTTTATATAATTCTGTTCCTTTCTTGAATATGTATAACTCATAGAGCGTCCCTATGGATACCAAACAATGTAAACATGAAACGATACTAGAAAACTTTCATGCCGCTTTTAGACTACTGAAAACCCGCCTGTGTTCCTTCAGTTGCTTCCTTTGCGTTCAAGGACCATAGTTACTCTTTTAAAAGTTCCTGTGGCCCATGGCAGGCAGTTTCCCTCTTCAAGACGTAGCTTGTAAAGCGTTTAAAAAACGTTTTTAATTTCAACTCGTTACGAGTTGAAATTAAAAACCATATAGGTACTCAAGTCTGCGGTCCCTTGCAGCTGTGAAAAAATCAAAATTCTGAGTTAAAGAAAAAAAAAGATACGGCCGTTTATGTCGCAAAACCTATATTTCGAGTCTCAAAGGAATCAAAATTCACAAGGTACTCGTTGACCTAGAATCTTGAAATTTGGCATGAAGCAAGGTCTCATAGCACAAATATTATAGGAAAAAAGTCTGAAAACTGTAAATTGGTAGTTACGTCACAAAAAAAAACTTTTTTTCGATTCGGAAAAATCTTCGTAACTCAATTCATGAATTGAACTGTTTTCATAGGTAAGTTTGTACGGAACCCTAAGTGCGCGAGTCCGACTTGCACTGCATTTTTCAAAGTACATGTCACGTTCCAAACTCCCTATCTCGGTAGTTACATGTTTCACAGGTCTTTTGTTTAAAGCGAGGTAACGCAAGATAAGGCATTGACTGCTTGGGCAATAGTACGATGAAATTCCTGACGGATTATTGTGTTGGATTGATGACCTATAAAGGCGGCTGGGTTTAACTGGATACGGAAGGCGGAGGAAATCCGAAAACCGTAAAGTTGTAGACACATTATTTAAAAAAAACCGTGCACGGAACCCTCGGTGCGCGAGTCCGACTCGCACTTGACCGGTTTTTTATAAATCCAACCCACTTTGTTCCACAAACCTACCTCTTCCCTTACAAACTACTTTTATGAGACTAAGTGCGAATGGGACTAAATGCGAATGGGACCAAGTGCGAAAGGGACCAACTGCGAATGGGACCAACTGCGAATGGGACTAACTGCGAACGCGGTACGAAGTGCGAATGGGACGAAGTGCGAATAACCCATTGTTGTGGCGCAACTTGAGAGAGGTATACTCGTACCTATGTCTCTGTGGGCTCTAATAAGTTGAGTTTATGTTGTGGTAGACACAGTATGGGGAGACTGGGTACAGTTGAAACAATTTTGCTTTGAATGCTCGTAGCACGGCCATTTTGAAACATAACAAACAACAAAACACATAAAATGAGAGAATAGACTTTTGTCTTCAAATACATCTCAGAATTAGAGGCTCAACTGCCATATTCACCCCCCCGCTTGCGCCGCCATCGCGTACACACGTACTTTTGCGCATCTCCGTGTTTTAAAATCATATACCGTGTAAATAGTTCACAACTTTTAATCAAAACACTCAGTTTGGACTTATGAGTGTATGTGCTGGTTTTGTGTGCATAAGCTGTGGTGAACTTTTAACTCAAATTGCCAATGAGAACAGTTTCATATCACAACAAACTTTATTACAGTGGACTCACTACAGTGAAAATAGTGCAGACGTTTTGCAAAACACAGGATTTGAACTACAAGTGCTTGTGAACTTAGTGTGCAAAAATCTCAGTGAATAAGAAACTTAATACTCAGTGAAAACCGTTTTATATCAAAACAAACGAAAAAATTTTTAAACGTGCAATCTATTGGACTTTGAACCTATTCACATAAACAAAGAGATTCGATAGCCGTGCGACCGTAAACGGGTTACTAATTTCAACGCCATTGGTCAGCGTTGACTTGGCGCGGTTGGTTACCACATTACATCTGATCGTCAGCGGACCCAAGTTCGAATCCAGCCCGGCCGTTGCTGCATTGTGCAGCTTCTCTTTCTTTTTGCGGTTTTTGCACACGTTGTTTGTACATTATTTTTATTATGGCCACTACTCAGAGAACTCCACCCGAAAAATCCACACAAACATTATTGAAACCAACTTTTTTGACACAGGAATCTGATACAGCTTCGGATTGCGTGGGTTCAGAATCTGAATTAGTTGGTCAGCGAAATATTACGCGACGTTATAAACGTGGATATGATGAATCTATGCTGAATGAATTGAAAGATATGCTGGCCGATGTACAGCTCCAACAAAAAAGTCAGGCGTTGAAGTTTGACGAAGAAATGCAGAAACTGATACAGCAAAATATTAAAATTACAGAGTCCATTCAATACATGTCGGACAAATATGATGAAGTCTTATGTCAGCTTCATCAAACTAAATCTGAAAACTCTGTCTTCAAGACTCAAATTAAAGCGCTGGAACAAAAACTTGAGATTTTTGAACGTCACTCAAAGGCGTCGACACTTGAACTAAGTAATGTACCAGAGTCAACTTCGGAAGACAAATCTGCGTTAATCGACTTAGTCAGAGGTGTTTGTGACGTATTGAATGTCAAAGTGCTCGACAAAGATATAAGAAACATATACAGAGCCAAAAAATCTCCAAACAAATCAGCGCCCATAATAGTGGAATTTTCTTCTACCTCACTTAAAGAAAATATAATAACGTTGTCAAAAAGATACAACAAGGACAAAACAAATGAAAAACTCAACTCGACCCATTTAAAACTAACTGGCGAAAAGAAACCTGTATTTATAGCAGAGTCCCTCACCACCTGCGGTCGGAAATTGTACTATATGGCCCGTCAATACGTCAAAAAGCATAGGGGCGCGAGTTGCTGGACCGCATATGGAAGGGTTTATATACGCCAGAAAGAAGGTGGCCCGTCTGTACTGATTTCACGAGAGGAAGATTTTTCTGAGCTAAAAACGCAATGACTATTATTGTATCCTGCATGTACTTTTTATTATATTTTTTCTAATTACTTTTATTGTTGTGGAAAAAATAGTTCTAAAATACAGTTTATTATTTTTCAACTTAGCATGAAAATGTTTACTATGTCTCTGTATAATACTTACCTTATAATCACTCTGAATTTTGAACAACTTTACACACCAGTACCTTTAAAATATTATTATTTACAAAACTACACTTCCATATTATTCACTACCATGTTCAGTTGTTATACTAAATTATATAATCAAATGTATATATATACTATAAATAAATACAACACCTTATACATACTAATAAATTATAATTATTTGCCAACGTACATATCTATAATTTTTAGTAAAACAAGTACCTACGTTTCTCAACAACACATTGAATTACTTAACTATAAAATAGATGCATATAATATTCTATACATACTCATAAAATACACTTTTATCCAACGACAATCTAAAACTGACGCTACCAATCAAATCTCTACCATCGTATCGTTCTTTAAAATACTAAATAGATTACCTACTCCTCCTACCTTATATCGTCATCACGCCAAAAATTTTCACGGATACCCTATGAACAATCACATTCGATGCCACAAGTAACCTAATGAGGGACATTGACCAATTTGATATTTCTGTCCCTGTCACGTGTGACCCTGAGCAATGCAACTCATATCTTAAAAAACCTGCCCATTTTTTAAAAGTCCTACAACAAAATATTCGTAGCCTAAACTGTAACTTTCAAGAATTACACGTTTTGCTCAAAAGACTGGAGATATCATGTGATATTATTGTGCTTTCCGAATGCTGGTTATCGCGTGTTGTTAACTTGCCTTTACTCCAAGGCTATAATTCATACAAAAGTAATGATAATTACAACCAAAATGATGGTGTAGTTGTTTACACAAACATTAATCTAGAATGTATTGTGGATGAACCTCATCTATCAGAAGCAAATTGTTTGACTATTAAAATTAAAAATGAAACAATAATAATTGCAATATATAGGCCCCCTAGTTTTAAATCACCTGATATTTTTCTAAATTCATTGCATAATCTATTGGTGAGCGTGTCTTCTTTTAAAAATATAATCATAGTCGGTGATATAAATATTGATCTCATCGGAACCGGTCATGTGACTACCGCGTACCTTGATACCATTGCTTTCCATGGACTACTCCCAGCCATAAATACTAGCACCAGAGGAAAAGCATGTTTGGACCATGTTATACTGAAAACAAATCTAAAAGCGTTCACGTTTTCCTTGGGTACCACTATTACCGACCATGAATCAGTCTTATTCTGTATAAAAACCCACTGGACTAAACCGAAATCCATGAAAATGAAAGTCAATTTTAAAATTGACATAGACAAATTAAAATCTGAATGTAATAGCTTAAGTTTTGACTCAGTGAATCAGGAAGAAAATTTAAATATCGCTATGAACAATTTCATTCATATAATACAACAATTGATTGCAAATAATTCAACCAAACGAATAATCCCTAGAAATAAAATTATAATCAAACCTTGGATAACTGCCGGTATGTTACGCTGCATCCGAACCAGAGACAAGATGCACAAAAAACTAAAAGCAAATGATAATGACGCCATATTAAAAATATCGTACTTGCGATATCGGAACTATTGCAATAACCTTTTAAAAAAACTTAAAAAACAATACGAGAGAGATCAACTTATAATGTCAAAAAATAACTCTAAAAAGCTTTGGTCTACGATCAAAACCATTACCAACCGCAATATAAAGCAGGTACCACAACAACTATTACCTTCAGATAAAACTCCTAAAGAATCGGTAAATAAAACGAATGAATACTTTTCAAATATTGGTAAACGATTGTCAGACATGATTCCTTCACATATTCCATCCTTTACCAAAATCACTAAGCCACCAGTAAATTCTTTTGTTCTCCTTCCCACTGACATTGGAGAAGTTGAAAGGACACTTCAACTATTAAAAAGCGATTGCTCACCTGGTTGGGACCAGATTAGTGCTGATGTATTAAAGAAAATATCTGTTACTATAACGCCAGTACTTACCAACTTAATAAACCGTTGCTTTGTTTCTGGAGTATTTCCCCTCGCATTAAAAAGAGCTGTGGTGCACCCTATACATAAGGCGGGGGACAGAGGCAGCGTCAGTAACTATAGGCCGATTGCGATTCTAACAACCTTATCCAAGATATTTGAACGCATAATCAACACCAGGTTAACAAAATACCTAGAACAATATAGCTTGTTTTCTGACGCGCAATACGGTTTTAGAGCTAACCGCTCAACCGACAATGCAGTACTTGATCTTGTAAACTTTTTAGTACATAAATTAGATAATAAGGACAAATGCTTGACTATATTTCTCGATCTGGCAAAAGCGTTTGATACTGTCTCTGTTCCACGCCTTGTGCGAAAACTAGAAGATCTTGGTATCAGAGGTGTTCCACTGGCGTTACTATCTGATTACTTAAATAACAGAACGCAATCAGTAAAAGTTGGAGAACACATTAGTGATGAACTTCCGGTTGATTTTGGTGTGCCACAGGGTAGTATATTGGGTCCTACTCTTTTTCTCTGCTATATAAATGAGCTATGTTCCCTTAAGATAAAAAATTGTCGCATCTCCGCATATGCTGATGACACTGCCTTAACTTTTTTCGCAGACTCGTGGGATGAACTTTTCAATCTCGCCCAGAAAGGTTTTAACACAGTGTGTCACTGGCTATCATCAAATTCTCTCACTTTGAATGACGATAAAACAAAATACATTTTATTTTCTATTCGGAATCATAGGGAAATCACTAACCTCGCTAATTATAATATCCATGCGCATAAATGTAACTTTCCTCCAACTCCAAATTGTAACTGTCCCAGTATTGATCCCATTAAATGTATCAAGTATCTTGGAATTCAAATTGACGCAAATTTAACGTTTGGGAACCACATTGATTTTCTGTCAAAAAGAATACGAAAGCTCGCATACATTTTTAAAGAACTTCGTGGTGTAGCAGAGACACAAACGATGAGGATGGTATACGAAACCCTGGTACAATCAATTATCACCTACTGCATCACCACATGGGGTGGAGTATGTAAGTCCAAACTGGTGATTGTTGAAAGAGCTCAAAGAATGATATTGAAAGTCAGCTTATACAAACCGCGTCTTTTCTCCACCGCGACACTTTACGAAGAAGCACAAGTGCTAACTGTTCGTCAACTTTACATATTGCTTACTGTACTTCTTCAACACTCCAACTTACCTGAAGAACGGAAAAAACGCATAGCACACTCCAGAAGATATTATGCAGTATGTAGGACGACTGCGGTTAATACTTCATTCGCGCAAAAATATTTTCCATTTCGTGGAGGCGAATTGTACAATAAATTAAATAAAATTATAAAAATAGCCAACTGTCGTAAAAATGAATGTAAAAGTAAATTGATTAAATTATTACTGTCTTTAAATTATAAGGAAACGGAAAAATTACTTGACGTAGCAAAGTAGTAACTGGGATTATCTGTATGTATCTATTTACTGTATACTTTCTTATTTTAAAATATTTTAATATATACAAATATATATATTTAAATATATACATATATATATATATATATTATAACCTATCTATTTACACATTATATTTACATGTACACACACTCATGCATGCATATACACTCATGCAACACACACGCACGTTGACTATTGCAATTTGTGATGTAATGGGGGGGCCTGGAGCTCTAAAATACAGGCCTTTGCTTAGTTTGGACTCCAGATCTCCCACAAATTACCTTCTTTCTCTTGTCAAACTACTTGTCAACTAAAACTGTGTTGTAATTTGTTGGAGATAAATAAACGTTTTTATTATTATTATTATTATTATTATTATATTTACTAGTTAGGAAGAGTTTAATAAAATGATGTGCCACTGTTTCAACCGTACCCATACCAGGGGCGGTTGAAACAGCGAAGGGTGTCAGTTGAAACATAAACAAATAAGTAATAAAAATCAGTTTTTTTATTCATAATTAACAAGAAATGGTTAAATTCTAGTATGGCACCAATTCTATCAGTCTTAATAATTGTTTCGAATATAAAAAAAGCTCTTTTGCTCCGACGATTTTCAAACCTTCAAAATCTAACGATAAAACAGAAAATCACTCAAAATGCAAATGCTAATATCAACAAAGTAATTTGAAAAAGAAAACAATAGAAAATACTTACTTTTTGTCGAAAAAATATAATAGGGTCCCCTGGAAACGTACAGAGCGCGCGAAATGCAACGCGTCACTGTGATTCATGTCCGGACTCGCCGGCCGCGTCTCTCTCCCCTTGTACCCCTCACCACATCGCTAATAGTTTACGAGTTATTAGCGATGGTTTAACCGTACCCTGCTGCAACCGTACCCAGGGCCTACTCAATTACAAAGCATTTGTTTTATTTTGGGTATCTTCCAATGCATAATAGGTATTCTAAATCCTTAGAAAGATTGATACTTTTTGTTATTGTAGGATCGTTGGCAATGCAGATGAAAGTTTTATGTTTTTGTGTTTTTGGTTTTATGAAGAAGAGAAGAAGTTTTATGATATTTTTGCAAGAGGGAACGAAGCACACATTTATTTTTAGTTTACCACATATATATCGACATGTTTTCATTTAACACAGACATAACGAGATTATTCTAGATTATATCCGATGGATGCAAGACGAACAGGACCGATCATTGTGGCAACACTTGGAAGAGGCCAACAACAACAGTAGACGTGTTTCGGTTGAAATGATGATGATAATGATTCTAGATATATCCAATCGAGAACCACGATAATAACAAACTAGGTAAATGGTTAGCCATTTTTAACCCTCTGCGACTGACGTGGGTCTTTTTTTACAATTTTACTGGTGTGGTAGTACATGAGACACCATTTCAACATCAAATATTTTTATTTAATTAAATTATGTAGCTATTATATTTATATTTATAAGATTGTTAGCCTATTTTTTATGTTTAATAATATTTAAATAAAAAAAAACAATTTGTATTTTCATAATTAAACAGTGTTTATTGACTTATCACAAATCAGTCTAAGAATCTCTACTTAAACATTAATGACATAGAAAAAATTACAAAATCAACTTTTTTTAATTTAACAGTAGACATTTAAAAAATTAACAATTACAGTAATCAGTCTAGAAAAAATAACATAAATTCGTTGGTTGACTTCAAAATTAGACACTTTCAAAATCACAGCTTTGTTTGACAATTTTCACATAGTGGCTTCGAGCACTGAAGGCAAATTGGCTTCGAACAATCACAGAAACAATATTTGGTTTGTCTTTTTATTTTTCTTGGACAAATGGAACATCGTTTTCTGCCACTTGGTGGAACAGACCGAACTACCGGTGTTGGAGGGGGGATATTCTCACCTAAACCCTAGTAATGGTCATGCGCAGTTCCCTTGGCAATCTTTTTTTGTATACTCGGGCTTTCATATAAATATTGGTCTAGAAGTATCATCATCATCATCATTATCATTTCAGCCGAAAGACGTCCACTGTTGGACATAGGCCTCCCCTAAGCGTCGCCACAATGACCGATCCTGTGCTTCTCGCGTCCACCGCACTCCCGCGACCCTCACCAGGTCGTCGGTCCATCTTGTGGGAGGCCTTCCAAAGCTGCGTCTTCCGGTGCACGCCACTCAAGAACCTTTCGGCCTCATCGACCATCCGTTCTACGAGCAATGTGCCCTGCCCACTGCCACTTAAGTTTGGCTAGAAGTATAGATATATGTAAAATACGTAAATAAAATCAAATTCCAAAATAACGAGAATTATTACCAAAAAAATACCTTATCGTAAGATAAACTAAAATAATTTACTGATGTGGTAGTTTAGGAGACACTATGAAACTATAACCATTTTATTGAGGTGGTAGTATAGTAGAAACTTACCTTGACACTGGTGTGGTAGACTCGTGGACACCTGCCTCCCACTACGCAAACGTGCGCTCGCTACGACCGCCTCCTGCACACTGACCGACGCGTGAGCTCACGACAGTAAGGTACTGAGAGCGGTGGCGCTCAAATTTGAAAATTAACGGTAATAAACCGAATTTTATATTTCGCGGTGTCTGTTGGACTAACACGTCAGCCGCAGAGGGTTAATTACAGCATAAACGTCTTTCGATGCACAAGTCTTACACGGAAACCAAGTCAATGAGTTGCAATTACGTAATTTTTCGTTCCATGCCATGAAAACACACACGACCTCGAAAAGTAACATATTATTTTAATTTGTAAATAGCGTTATACTAATTAATAAGTAGCGTGTGCCATAACTATAAGATGCACAGCAATTATTTTAAGATAACAATCAAGACGGTGATAATTTAGAGTAAAGCTGGTTAGGGAAAGGCTACGAAGATCGCGAGAAGAATGACAAGTAATTATCTATATACAACATTAGTTTTAGGTTTAGGGTTGCGCAAACACGTGACTAGTATTTTTATGTAAAGAATCTGTGTACAAAATTTCATAACTGTATCATGAAAAATTACAAAGTTATAAGCTTGTTATGTTACCTGGTTGTCCGCACAAACATATGGTCACTAGGCCATCCGGGCGACTGAGGGGTTGCTTTGCTCTCACACCCAGCTATACGCTGGTGCCTAATGCCTGTTATGACCTGCTGTGTCGGGACATTATGTTAAACAATTATAAACTAATTAACTTAAGTATGATGCTGTTAGAGCATCAGAATTATAAGCAAACTTGTCTTAAATTACAAACAATTCAAGATTTGTTTCATATCTATTATCAACATTTGAACTTTCATACAAATTCATCTGCCTCAAATCACAGCCAGAGAAGCGCCAACATAATTAAAGTTATTTCTCCGCACTAGTTTCCAACCACCAACAATTCAGTTTACCGCAAACATAGTAAACACAATTCCTTCTAATGAGTTCTTCGCGGTTCTCGTGGCCTATGTTATGAAACAATATTGCTGGTATCACGTACATATCTCTGTTGTCATCACAGTACGTAACAGTTACTTACAGAACTAGGTAACAATCATTATTATTATAATCTGTTCAATTTAACATTCTCTGAGACAGTTTAGGTACCTGCAGTTTTTATGATACTGGTTTTTGAAAGGATATGCGCAAAAAAATCTTAAGGACAGATGGGCGAAATCGATCAGCTCACAGCTGGCACTGAAAAAATGGATTAAAAAAACATAATGCAACTATTCTGTTCAATGGAGGTTGTATTTCAACATTGATACATTTAAAATGAAGAAATTATTTCGGAATCCTATGAATAACGAATGCATTATTAATAAGGTGCTTTTGTTGCATATTCAAAAGCGTGATTTTTGAAAGTAAATGTTACTTTTGACGTAGCTTTATGTCTCAGAGGCAAGAAATATAATTTTAAAAATACATATCACAAAATCATTAATCAAATCCTCAAACAAAAAACCAAACCTACGTAAACATAGTAACCGAAGCAGTATTTTTATACAGATTTTCGAAAAGATTGTACAACATAGTTACAATCGCTGCTCCAGTAACAATTGGATTGTGTACGAAAGTGAAAGGAAGCGAAGGGCCAGTAGTCGGTACAATACTGACCTACCGTGATCATGACGGGCGTGCACTCTCGGAATGTGAAGCTGCTCCTTCAAAGTTACTTGGTTGAGTCTCTATTACTCGTATTACTGATTTTTATCGGACCTAGTATGCTCCCTTGGAAGACAACTTAGCAATTTTAGGTGATTTTGATTATGATCATATTGTCAGAAGTTTTATATTAAATGAAAACTATATTTAAACCCTAAAGGGGGTAAATTGAAGAACGAACACATAATTATGACGATAAATCAAAGAATGCTGAATATGATTAAAAAAACATTTTTTTAAATTTACAGCTGCCTACAGAATATATTTGAGACTATTGAAGAACTAATTGGATAATAGCACCACGTTATTCAATACACGAGCAATGCACCTCTAGAAGCCATAAAAATAAATCTGTACGATTTAAAAATGTTTTACTGCATCATTTTAATCCTGCTTGACGGTGATTAGTAGGATTTCGCTTGATATAGGGATTTGTATTGGAAATCTCTTCAGCTTTATTAAATGCCGAAATGTCTGTGAGTGGCAGCTATCTGTGAGAAGTGCTCCACTCAATGTTGTTAAGAATCATTTGATTTGAAATTCTCATTACGTTTCAAATATGCACGAGAGGTTGCTGCTTAAGTTAATATTTTTCCAATTTAATCAGTTCTATAATATAATAATTTATAATATACTTTGTTTTGAAAATGAATTTTTTCAAAAACTACCCTGATCAGTTACCATATATACCGCTTACTATCAGGTGAGATAATAGTCAAACGCGAAAGTAACTAATATTATAAAGAGGTAAAAATTGTGCTAAAAGTTGTAACTGTAAAAGGTAATTACTGAAACTACTGAACCGATGTCGAAAATGTCTTCACCAGTGGAATCTTACTTTATCATAGAGTGACATAGGCGTATATTTTCTACTTTTACGCAGGTGAAGCCGTTGGTAGAAGCTAGTAAATTACGTTTTGTATATTTAATTTCTACCATGAGAAGATATAGACTTGAATTTCTAGTCATCTCTAATTTAACAGCAATTTGTTAATAGTCCAGTCAAATTAGACCAAAAATAGGGGTAAGGTTACAATAAGTCGCACTCAGTTGAAAATTGGTAGGATTGTTCAAAACACCATCATAAATTAAATTAAAAAGTCATCATCGAGCCGACACACGCAAAAAAAAAACTCGGGGTCAAAGGTCACAAAAAACGAATGTTCTCGATAGCGGAAAGTTTATCATAAAATTAGCTCAAATAAAAATTTTAGTAATTGTAGATCAGGTAATTTTTTACAAAAAATGAGTCAATACTTTGTTTCCTAAGAGCCACCGTTTTTGATATATAATGGTTGAAAAAAACCCGACGCGACGTGCCTTTTTAAAATAATCAAAGTTTCTTTATTTTTTCCATTTCTTTTCCAAGTAAAATTTTTAAATAAAGCAAGTAAGCAGTAACTTTTTCCTGTTAAATATTAAAAGTCAACAAAGGTAAACTGGTTGTTCAGGTGTTCGTAAACAATAGGCTTGCAACCTGTTACCCTGCGCAATAGCACTATTGCAAACTTTAACTCAAGAACTAAATGTTTATAAAAGTAAAGTGCTTTATTCTTGCATTTCCTGGTTCAGGTTACTCTTTGCTTTGAAAGCTTTGATAAACTACGCAATAGTTACTAGTAAGTTTGCAAACGGCTAGCAAGTAAAGACGCAATTGTGCTACAAAAACATTTTTGTTTTTCTTTTTTCAATGCAAATTCCTACTCAGTGATTATAGGAAAAAAGAGCTGTGAATACCCAGCGGAATAGTTAACGCATTTCTCCCTTTAATTTTTCTTTTCCTTAGAAATTTTTACATCTTTGTGAATTTCTCACTTCAAGGAATTTCTCTTCTTTACTTCTTTCAAGGAAAAAAAAGTGAAATTCTCAAATTTTAAAAACTTTAAACTATGACGTAGGCGAGCACTAAGAGAGTATTTTCCGAAATTCACCTCTTATGGGGATAATGTAACGGGGGTCTAAAGTTTATATGGAGAAACCTACTTTCACGCAGTCGAAGCCGCTGGCAGAACCTAGTATATGTACTTTATATTTACCTCTCATATAATACATAACAACGTCCTCCGACCAACTTTTACGTAACACGTAGGAAATGGCTTTCAGGCAGCCTCTCGCGGAATGTTCATAAGAAGTGGATCGTAAGAGCAAACAACAGGCAAAGATTAATACTGCAGACACTTTTGTCTGTTAATTTTTTAGTTAATTGTTAAGATTTTGTTGTTTTAGTTATACCTATACTATCTAATCTAAACTAATGTTATGAAGAGGTAAAATTGCCTGAAAAAAATCAATTCCGTTCAAATCAAACCTGGAAGAGATCGCATCAAGTAATCTCGCTCCTGGAGAGGAGATAAGAAAGCTGATTATGCTTGAGCCATGTCTAAATAATATTGTTTGTGATTTTTTGATCAACTGTATTCCTTTGGTTGCCCTTGGGTTCCAGAGACCATGGTAATTCTTACGAACAAGCAGCCCAAGTTCTATGTTAGTTTTATGTTAAGATTTTCTATAATATATCCTGTTCCACAGAGTTGACTCAAATGCTGACCATTATCTATGTAGGGTATTGATTGGATGAATGCTCAGAAAGCTGATTTTCATTCATCATCATTACGTTGCACCTGCAATTGTGCAATTTCTCCATTACTCCAAGGTCAACTGGTAGGAAATTCCTATGGCATTAAGTCCACTTTGGGCCAGTGTTTTTTCGCTAGTTTAAGTTTTTATATGAATCTAGATTCTGCCAGAAGCTTCGCTCGCGTGATAGGTAGTAAAAAATATATGTGCCTTTGTCATTTAATGTTAAAGTAGCATTCTACTGGTGAAAGAATTTCTAAAATCGGTCCAGGAGTTTTTGAATTTATTCATTATAAACAAAAATATTGCTGCAGATATTAATGTAGACATAAATAAATTTTCTTTCTGCTCTTGTCCGAAGAAAATATCTTTGCCAAAGAAATTTTTCATAAGTTTGAGTTCTGTCTCATCTAGATTGTGATCAAAATACACTTTTTGAAATGTTTTACTTTCGAAATAGTCCCTGAAGCAAGCGGCTGTTTCGTTAGTAGTTTAGTACTATAATTAAACGGACGGTTTCGTCTCTTTTAATTACCATGCCAGCTTCATGTGGCCAGACTATAAAACTTAATTACTCTTTGATTTTGTCTTTAATTACATCAACTTTAATTTCTAAATACAGCCCTTTTTTAAAATATGGAGCATCTAGAAATAAATCTATGGTTTCATTTGTTTGGACATCGATAAGACCTTGTCTTGGAGAGATTTATAATGACACAACTGTAGCTTAGAGTAGTGAGTCAACGAATGCTCTAATCTAGATATTAGGATAGAAGTGTTTAACTAAATCTTTAATAAGGTCGCAGCCGATTAACGCTTAACGAATGTTTACTCTATAACCGGCGAAGAGCGCAGCCGTCGCGCCGCGCTCAGTTGCGACTCGGCTATGGCGCGGTATACACGTAATATTTACTGCGTGATTTTCACTCAATTGTTTACGTGAATCAGCCTGTTTCCTATTTTATTGTTACTACCGACTATTGTTGACGCCAGTGGTAAATGATCAGTTTGTAGTGTGCTTGTGTTGTGTGCATCATGGCTAACTTGACGCTTCGGTACCTGGATGAGTTGTCCTATGTTTTGAACAGCCGAAGGCATTTGGCGAATCAGGCGAAAGCATCTTCTGTTGGAGATTTGCTTAATGCAGAGGAGGAACGGTTCTCCCCGGTATGTTATTACACTTTGCACTAAGATTTTAAATTGGTTACTAAGAATTTTGATTTTGAGATCTAAACAGCAAAATTGACAATCACTGACTGCTGACGTTGTAAATTCCTTATAAAAACAACATTTTTTTTAAAATGACATTTTCATTCGAATTTCGTTTGTAATGGGAAAAATGTTAAGGTGAGATTTGACTGCATGCGATTTGTGTAGATTGTAATCGATTGATTGCGTTTTGTCGCAGAGATTCAAGGTCAAATTAATAATTCAGTGATTAGTTTTTCCATATTAAATCGATACACTGAGTTGATAATACGGTTGGAAGGAAAGTGATTATGGATAACTTATAAATAAATATAGAATACCTATGTAGGTAGGTATATGTGTGTAAATAGGCAGTCACGTGTCACTAATACATGATGACATTTGCGATAAAATACCGAATGCATTTTACATGATTATCGATTTTATATTGTAACTGGCCAATGTGTATTAATGCTTTTATGACGATTTCGTAAGTATAATAAAAAAAACTAGATTCGTGAAAGGAATACGAAAAATCAAAAGCGAAATAAGTCTGCAACAGTATGCAACCTTTTATTCTTCATTCGCGTTAAGATTAGACATTTAAACAAACCATTTTTACTGTCCGTTTAACGGATTTTAACTTCTATAGCGTAGGCATAAGGATGACATTAAAAGCAAAAAAGTGGTTACTACAATACCAACTATTTACTGCAACCGCCATGTATCATGCCACCCACACAATAAAAGTAAAAAAGTGTGTTTAAATGTCTAAACTTAACGGGATTGAAGTATAGATGGGAGCAACTCAATTAATAAATTCTGTTGAGATAAATGCAATCCATATCGTCATAATAATTTATTGCACTTTAATTACGTGATATTACGAATACAATTATACTGGCAAAGATCAAAGATCTTAAACATATTTTAAGCTGATTCTAATTTCAACAAAATATTCTACTAAAATTTTGCTAATCAATTGCTAAATAGTTAATGTTTATAAAAGCTTGCAAGTCTTTAATAATTTGATAGAGATCCAACAAGAGATAATTATCTGAACAGTTACTTGAGAAAGCATCAATCGCAGATAAACGTGTAAAATCTTAAGCAGTAATAATAGTGTTTTATGTGAGACATGCCAATCAGCGTTGTAATTTGTAATCCCACGCCAATTGTCAATACACTCTCCGCTCAAAAGCAAGAATAAGAAAATTTAAAAGTAAACATCACAATTTCTTCCATATCTACATTCTATAGCAAATGCATCTTTACATTTGAAAAAATAAGTTTCCGGAACTCCCCCTTAATTTCATGACAACCACAGATGATGTGATTGAATTAACATGTAACCTATTTGCATGTTGCAAAAAGTATTATTGCGTACCTAGAAAGGGTTTGAATCGGTCTCCGATATCGGATACAATGGGAACCGGTCGCGTTGCGGTTCAATGCTTCGGCGACGACGACCATTCATGAGAATCAGCTCTGTGACCGTTTTGTTTATTCATAAAAGTTCGGAATATTTGAATTTGCTAAACAATAGCCGATCTTCAAAGTTAAGTAACGCTTACTGAGAATCGTCTGCGGATGGGTGCCCTCCCGTTACGAACCGACTCCTCCGTACTTCAGAAAGCTACTTGAAGGTGTTGGTCTCGGCTGTCATTTGTAGTTTTTGTCTTTGACAATCGGTGCCGGTAGTCAAAAACCAGAAAATCTGACATCAGTCTTTGTCACGGGTTATAAAGCTTAATTACTGGGTCGTGGAGATCAGACAGATACCTAGTCACTCCATACTGGTCCTCAGCTGCATCTGGTTACACTAGAAGCCGACCCCAATAATCTTGTAAGTAGTCGGAAAAAGGCTTTTAAGATTAATTTTGTTATGAAAAAATCCATTATTATAACAGTATTAACTTCCGATGATGTTTAAATAATAATAAAAATAGACATCCTTGAATTATGCCATAAAACAATCCAGCTCGACGCATGGAGCCGTAACGATATTAATTTGTTATTTCATGAATTCATTTCACGTTATCATATTTATTTTCATTTCATGCAGTGTTTTCGAATTTCTTGCCAGTGCTAAAGATTCTGAGAGTGTGCATTGAGGATTATTGGAAATATTCATCGTGGCCCTGGAACTGATTTGGGTAGGTTTTAGTCAGTAAAAGTCTTGACACTCCCTCACGCTCTTAGAGCGGGAGAAGTTATTTGACAATCTCCAACCAAAAAGAAGTGTATATCTTTGGAGTACAATATAGTGTATTCTATCATTTCTATCAAAACCCAGTATTGAAAATTTTTACAAGTCAAACTCTGTAAAAAGGAGTTGTCTATTTTTAAGTCTTAGAAAACTTTGATCAGAGTTTTTGTAAGTTTAGCTCTAGCTTCGGTTTCGTGTTCATATTTTATTTTTTAGCTTTTTTCTTGTTCTTAGAATAGAATTCCTGGTAAGTCTGAATTGCATTCATTCTGGTTGCCACAAAAAAAAAATGCCTTTAAGTTTTGTTGCATTTTTGGTACAGATAAAATGATTGAATAGTACATCCTAAGTGGATATCATTCGACCATCATCAATATGCCAAAATTTTGCAACGGTCTACATCGCTATATCGTCGGTGTGAAAATATAACAATAATAGCTTACAACAGTATTGTGTCGTCTATATAGTTAAATTTAGACTCTGTACACATAAGTGTACAGTATATTTTTCAACTGATAGTAAGTTTCTAGTGAATCTGGTCGTGTCTGAAGAATTGATGACTTTTATTGCGATACACGAACGTTTTCGCTTATTTTTTTATGTTAAACGATTTCCGAGATTGAAATACGATTTAATACTGTGTGACTTGAGCTTGATGAAATACAATATGACAATAACTGATGTCGTTAAGTTGATTTCGTTTGTTACTGGTTTAATGTGAGTTTGTTGAGAACTGGCTATTTCATTAAATGTTTTATGCTTAGCTTTGAGTACTGATTTGATATCATGATGTGTGTTTTTCTAAGTCTTATCTTTATCATCATCAGTTTTTAACAATGCACTACTGGGAAGTGTCGTCAATCGCACGGCATTTAACTCAATGTTCATCTTTCTTTCAAGTCGGATGTCAAAAAATATATTGTTCCGTCATCATCTTCATATTCATTTCAGCCGAAAGACGTCCACTGCTGGACATAGGTCTCTCCCAAGTGTCGCCACAACGAACTGTGCTCCTCGTATCCTGTGGGATCTCGCGACCCTCACCAGGTTTTCTATATATTATTCTAGCCTTTCGTTATTGACCTTTTAACAAAATTTATTATTCAAGCTCATTTAAATTTGCCCTTGATTAAGATTGAAAGTGATTTAAATTTAGGAATTCTGTCGAGATTATTCATCAAATCATTTTATTTCATTTGCAATACACGGGTCTCTCAAAGACCGCATTTTCCCGTCATCAACTGCCAAATGTAAATTGTTCTACAGCAGAATAATGTAATGAAGCAACATTAGCTAAACAAAAAGCTCGCTTGCCCCATTTATATTTAATTCTCATTCAAACAAAGAAATCTAAATGATGTCGCAACTAATACAAACATATGAGCAGAGGAATTACTTGCGGATAATGTGGAACAGTCTGGTGATGGTAATTAAAATAAACTAGTTCATTAAAAACTCGTAGTTTTCAACTTTCACACTTCTTTATATTTGATTAAGATATTCATTGCACATGATTTTATAATGAACACGATCTAATTTTTTTTTATCGCTGTTTCCTTTCCTTATTTCTAATCCTAAATATTTAAATCTTTTGCTGCATAAATTTTTGGCCCTGTTGTAAGTAGTTATGTGCATAACTTGTTTGCTTAAATGCATATTCCTTTATAGACAATCAATAGAGAAACAATACGGATCAACTTAATTTATTGGTAATGGAATATTGGTAGTATTTGGGATTCTCAATAACCCTTTGCCGAAGTCTCAAAAACTGTGAAAAATGATTCGACAATGAATGCTTTCTCAAGTTTTTTCCGAAAGGCAAAGTATGTACCAATAGTGTACATATTCGATCAATAGCACTATCGACGGCGTAAGTGAAAGGATTCCAGCTGTCCTCTGGGGCTTATTTTATACTATAGGCTTAGCCTGTCACAACACATAGACATTGTCCTCACTTTGAACGAAGTACGAAAACGTGTGGCAACGTTGGAAACCCGCTCAGAATTGTAAGCAGACGATCCATTAGGATTTACCCGCTTTTCTGGATCAACATAATATAATGAGGACTCACACAGCTATGATCCTGGACCGTGAAGAACATGTAATTTTGGTTTACCTTTATTGATGATATGTTTCTTTTTCCTTACTCAATTGATAAGGGTAGATGCAGAATTCAAGGACACGATGTAAAAACTGCGTGAAAAACTTGGCTTGAAAGAGGTTGACTACAAAGATAATGACAAAAATAGAAGCATGAAAGTAAACTTACGCTGATCCAAAATAAATTGGCATAAGGGTAAGCGAATATAACAAAAAGGTTTACTGGCGTTAAACCATAGGAATAACTCTTATCAAATTAATTAGAGAATTACTCTATGCACAAAATTACTCGCGCTTATCGGCCTGACAGTAGCCTGTAATATGCCATACGTTCTAAATCATCTAATAAGGTAATAAAAGAGTTTACAGTTCCATGAAGATAATTAAACTTTCACAGTAGGTGACAACCACCAATAGTTTATTTTTAATCACAATAATAATAAATAGGGAAAATACCTCGACAATCAGTTCACTTATTTGTTATACGTATAATAGGCATATTAGCATAGTTTTATAAATGTTGTTGCGATTAATAGGTACTATAGTCAGAATCTGTTCGTTTCCTTTTGAACTTTGCTTTATGGTTAATTTAATATATGCGTTTATTCCGGCTGCATTTATTAGTAGTTTTCTATATTATATTGTCGTGTTTTCTGCTGTTTATGTTTTTACACCAAATTTTGCTTCAGCATTACTATTATTTTGTTAGGTTGCTTTTGCATCTATTGATTGGCGAATATTTGACTACACTGTTATATATTGCTTTAGTAACTAACGTCTAAATTTGTCTATGTAGGTAAGTTCTATATGTTTACAGTGTATAAAGGTTCAATGCTAACCTACTAATGTCTTCGTCCTTCGTTATAAAATCGATGATATGATATTTGTAGTGAATTTAGTTAGTATCTCTTATTTAGACAGATATTCTCATATCGATCCCTACTTTTAGTGCCTATCAAACTAAAAGCTACATGCAATCAAGGCTAACGAACAATCAAAACCTAGCTTTCAAAAACGATTTTTCCATCAATTTCTATCCGCTAATAGACAACAAACTGAGCGTGTATAATTTTTATAGTCAACTTTCATTAGTCTACGTCCGGCTGGCTCCCCGACCTTCCTTATTATTATTGTCTATGGCTTACATAACCTGTGACGTCAGAAGACGTAGTGGTAGGTAGTAGTTTCGACTGTCAATTGTTTATGGTCCTTCATACGCATTTGCGATTGGATAGTAAATATAGCATGGTGTTGCCAGTCTGTTTTGTTTTTATTAAAACGAATTTGTATGCAGTTGTGTATGTTGTTTGATGTGTGTTTGAAGTTGCTGTTAATTATAAACTACAGGTTCATTAGTAGCTTTGTTTTGACATTGTATCGTGCAGCCCAGCCCGTATCATTTTATTAATACTTTAGAAAATTGTGTTGTACTTTTTTGCTACTATAGAGGTGAGCTACAAAAAAAAAACTTTGTGAGTTTTTAATGAGCCTATTATCCATATTTGTTTAAATTTTTATGATTTGTAAGAATTTTTCATAATATGTAGGTCCCTATTTAATTTTTAAAACTCTGATGAAATAAATTCCTTGATATAAAACCACTTACTTATAAAATCAGTTTGAATTTTTGATGATAAGCCACGTATCGAATTCCTCAAGAACGTGGAACGTATCATCTTTAGCATTGTCGCTTTGCTGTGCGTGACATTACGGTTTATAATAAAATTTGATCGAATTTAATGCTATTATAAAACGGAGTCTTATTCAGAAATTTATTTAATAATTGAATCAAATATAAAATTAAAATGATCTTTCCGATAAATTTTTGTGAATTGGTGTTTCCCTGGCGGTGGTGAGACATACTCTTTTTTGCGTGGCCAATCATCAAATAATTCTTCCTGCACTGTGTGGAGCGAGAGGGACTGTCAAAATTTTACCAAGATTTATGTAACTCATAATATGATTTGAAAAAGTGTTTAGGGAGTTTCTTGCGCGTTCTTCTCCATAGAGATCTACGCTTTGGAACGTGCAATTTAGCTTCTCTTTTTTTTGACTCACCGACACTATGACAATTCAAAAGTGCCTGTAATTGGTCTATTTTTTTTATTAATTGGTCGTTTCTGATTTCTGGTTTACAAAAATAAACCCTTTTATTTTTACTTCGGTTTCCCTTGTTTCTTCAGGTCTCTTTGCGTTCCAGAACCGTGGTAACTCTTTCGAATAATTCCACAGCCTTTACGTAAAACAGATCCTAGCATTCTAAATTGTACGAGTACCTATTGAATAAAGTGTTATATAGGCGTTTATAATAATGCTAAAGGCCTGCCAAGAACGTTGGACATGTCTGTCTATCTTCTATCAAACAGGCCACATTCACAAATCTGAATAAAATCGCATTTAGATTTATTCAACCACACTTAAAATTAATGCACAAACATTTCAATACATTAAAACATAAACAAGCGAACTGTCAAACTCATGTGACAGCATCCGCGTAGAGATTTACACAGTGGCCTTTATTTCTGATGCAAAATGAGCCTTATATGTACGTGTTAAGGTTGGTGGTTGCGTCTGTTTGTCGGATGATAGCAGGAAGCTGTGGGGAGCGACAGGATGGCTGCAATTGAATGAGTGCCCTTGCCAGAAGATCATCCTGTTCGTTTGATTGCGTCTCGGCCATTGTGTGCCGGCCGTGACTGACGTAGCCGCCACATGTCATGTGGTTGACTGATGGAGGGACTCGTAGCTGAATAATAACAGCACGGGTGAATCAAGGGGGCAGGGGCGGCCCGGTGATAATGGCCCCCAGTTCAAACCCAGGATTGCGGTTTTTAGGGGTTTGTACCTCAAAAGGAAAAGAAACGGAACCCTTATAGGATCACTTTGTTGTCCGTCTGAATGTCTGTACGTCTGTCAAGACCCTTTATCTCAGGAATGTGTGGAAGTATCAAGTTAAAATTAAAACCATATACTCAAGTCTGCGGCCCCTTGAAGCTGTGAAAAAATCAAACTTCTAAGTTAACGAAAAAAAAGATACGGCCGTTTATGTCGCAAATAACGTATATTACGACACTCTCAAGAGAATCAAAATTCATAGGCTACTTTCCGTTGACCAAATTCCTGAAATTTGGCACGAAGCAAGGTTTTATATAGCACAGGTATAGAAATAAATCTGAAAACAGTAAATTTTTTGTTAAGTCATAAAAAAAAACGTTTTTTCGATTCGGGAAAATCTTCGTACCTCATTCGGGAATTGAACTATTTACATAAGTAGGTCTGTACGGAGTACCTTCTTTGCGCGGATCCGACTCGCACTTGCCCAATTTATTTTTATTTTTATAATTTGGCTCACACTATCTCACCTGATGGTAAGCAATGGTGTAGTCGATGATGGAGCACACTTGCCTTGAAGTAACCTATTCACTCTTGACTTAAAGACCCCTAGGTTTGTAGCTATCAGGTAACACAGACTCCGGCAGAGAAATCAACTCTTTAACGTGTTAATTCCAGGTCTTTTCTACCTCGTAGGGGCCCAGCAGGGTCGAAGCCTACTGGGCGAAACCCGGGGCCCTGGGACAAAGGCAACGAAGGAACAGGAGTGGGTTTTTAGTCAGTAAAAGTCTGACACTATCTCGCGGTCGGCCCGAGAGCGGGATTTGTCATTAGATGATTTTCCGAGTAACATTTTGCCCAGTAACTGAATTGTGGAGGTCTGAGGTAGTCGCTTCATGTAAAACGCGGGTATTCAGCCGCATCCGGTTAAGTTTCAGTAATAGACATGTATTAGATTTATTTAAACGTAAACAATCACTTTTTCCTTTTGTTTATTTTTTCTCGTTAACATAACAGCTGTTTTACTATACTTTTCGTTGGAAACAATGGTAGGCCTAACGTGAGGAAAACCGCTGGGTTTGAATATGGGAAATGGATGCCGACAGCGTTGATAATACTATAAATAGACATACTGGTTATCTACTTGGTTTTACCAAAATCAGCACAGCAATAACAGCCTGTAACATTCCACTGTCGGGGCACAGGCATCCTCAGACCCCTTTTTTAGTTTAAGTTCTTATAGTCCATTCTAAGGTCACAGTATAGTCTGTGCTAAGGTTGTCTGGTAGATATTGCTATCAGCGATAAGACTGCCATCGTACCCATATACTGTGTTTGAGAGGGATCTCAACACACAGGATACCTACAACGGACAGAATAAAATAGAATATAATAAACTTTATTGTACACCAAAATAGTAATAATTTTTTTAGCGTTAGCATTATCAGCCTTTTAATGTTCCCACTGCTGGGACTCAGGCCTCCTCTCTAGGAGAGGGAATGGGCCGTAATCCACTACGTCGGCCCAGTGTGGGTTGGTGAATGTCACATGTCTTCGAAATTTTGGTTCTAGTTCATGCCGGTTTCCTCACGATGTTTTCCTTCACCGTTTTGAGAGCAGTGGTGATATGTGACATAAAGTAATGCGCCTGCCTGGGTTTGATTCCGCGACCTACAACTCGTAAGATGGGGCCGTTACCACTCGGCCACCACGGCTCTAATAACATAATTTTACAAAAATAGTAGGCTGTAATTTACACACTTAGTGTGTGTCAAAATTGATTGTTTACAATATTTTATATTAAAGAACAATTTTTTGAAAACAGTATCACAATTGGTTATTAATTGAAGCAGCAATTAAGGGGTGACCAGACGGTTGCAAACTAGCGTTTCAAACAAGGTGACCTTTGTTTATGTGTTTGGTTTGTGTTGCGGCTACTACTACTACCACCGAACGTGTTGGCGCATGGTTAACATCCATTAACGCCAACACGTTCGGTGGTTGGGAAAACGCGCCTCCCAACCAAGGGCATTGAAGGTCATGGATTACAACTGCTGTCTATACGGATTGAAACTGGCACGGTCACCTTGGATGGAATGTGGGTTTGCAACCGTCTGGTCACCCCTTTTGCATTTTAAATATTAGTATGTCAATGAGTGGGGGCGTGGTGGGAACATCTCGCTATCTCTTTTCTACACACGGAATCTAATTGTGGTGACGTCATATTTCAATGAGTGCATCCTTATTCTGTTACATGACAGTTTCCCTTTCCACTAGGTTAAAAAGATTTCTAACTTATTTATCTTGAAAGGATTTGAAAAAAATCTTTCTGTTTGCGATTTTAGATAAAGTTACCTACGTTTTGAGGTAAGCGAGCTCCATCGTTGACCACAATCCACATCGTTGCTTTCCATCAGGTGAGATAGTGGTCAAGCTCGAGCCTATTAACAGAAAAAATAAATAAATTCAGTGATCTACCTAACTTTTGGCTCTTGGACTTAGAGGATTGCTCTCGATGTTTTCCATTAAAACTGTTATTAAGCATTGACCCAAGTCATGAATTAATTACACAAAGTAAAGTGTTACACAAGTAAGGCGTATATATAGTCCCGTAAACATCTGGCCGGATAGAGCCCCGCTGACCTTCAAATCATTTTCTTTGCGAAATATTGTTTGATTTACATATGTTATGTACATTCTGAAAACTGAACGACTGACATATCAACGCACAGCCGAAACTACTGGGACTAGGAATGTGGAATTTTACACAAGGTTTTCTTTTATGTATGACGCAGGGGAGCACTAAGCGATTATTTTCCAATATTCACCTCATAAAGGGATGAAATGGGTGTCCAAATTTTGTTTTGAAAAGCCTTCATTCTAGCAGGGGAAGACTCTAGCAGAAGCTAGTCTTATATATAAAAAATTCGTGTCATGGTGTGTATCATCGAACTCCTCTGTAACGCCTTGACAGATTTTTTATGTAATTTTTCTGATTTTGGTAGGTCTTCGAATAGGTCGTAAGCTATTTTTTACATTCCTAACCCCATCCTCTTTTTTATTTGATCATTTATAAGGTAGATCAACGATTGCCGAAGCAGCTAATATTACTATAAAACCTTCATTAGCTAGGTACCTGCATAATTTAGAGAAACTACAAACAAATTGCAAGATCAAAACATTTAATCTGACGAAATATGGTGTAATGCAGAAAATGAGTAATAACTAATTAGCTAGCAATATATTGATCAAGTTATTGTTACAATAAATGATTCACCAAACATAGACAAACAAATTCTATCACATTTCTGTTCTGCTATATTAAGAACGTCTCTTATTTAAATTTATCTATAAATAAAGTAATTTTTTCCGGCGGTTTTGCCCTAGTTAACCCTAATAAATAAATCTTCCTGTAGGTTATTATAGGAGGAAGAGGATCTAAACTAATGGATGAGTAAAATAACACTCTGTGATTAAATTAATTAATAACAGAGCTACTACAAATCTAAATGTAAAAGGACATAATTAATGTGTTACTCACTTAGATAACAAAATAATAGTTGAAAGAAGAAGAAAAACATGTTTACTTGACACATACAGATACATACTTACAATGTAAACAAGTAGGTATGTAAGAACTTAAGATTAAAAAAAACAATAAGGGAAAAAAACAAAAATAAAGGCAAAAACGGGAAAGGGAATCGTTTGTCTTGGTACGGTCATGTGAAGAGGGGGGTTGAAAGGCATGTTACTAAAAGAGTTATGAGTATACATGGTTATGGGATGGAGAAGAAGGAGGTCAAAGAAAAGATGGATGGATTGTGTGAGGAGTGATATGAAAGAAAAGGGAGTCAATGATAGCGTGACCCCAAGTAACATGGAACAAGGCCAGGCAGGAAACTGATGACACTTATGTAACAAAATTTTATATGTATTTTATCGAGCGTAATAATCTGAAGCCAAGCAACCGCAGGCTAGCTTAGAGCTACCTAAGCATATATTGCTGAATTTACTGGCCATTTCATGCAGGTAATACCGACGCCATGAATATACGATAAATTGCCCAAATGATTTCTATGTAGCCGCGCATTATTGTGCATAAAAATGGAATTTGTGCCTATATTCACTAAGAAAGGACCAGCATGGTCATTTAAAATCTCTTCTACGGTATCTTGTTAACAGAGAGCAGTCTGAGACGCATAAAATTTAGTAAACTCCGTATTAACTGTCTGAAGATATGATCGATCCTCCAACGAGCGGCATTTTTCATGAAAACTCGCTTGATTACCATCACCGTACCAATGACTGTTCTCCTGGTACTTTAAATACTCTTGGTCTCCCATTTTGTACTCATCAGAAAACATAACCGTGGACCAAACTAACCTGGCAATTCGATATTGTCTGAGTAATTTAAGGTCATGTGCTGGCTTTATGTCAGTTTCACGGTGTCGTCGCAAAATTGTGTCAGAGCTCACATTGTTGTGGTGAATTTCTTGAAGGCCGTCTAATCTGCCGTCAGATGACGATTTCTTAGCATAGTGGTTAAGATGAATCGGTCTTCTTGTATAGCCGTGCACCTTATCCCGCTGTACCCTGTTCTTCTGTTGCTCATTGTCCTTTGATATCGCTGGAGTACTCTTTTGACTATACATAAAGTTTTAGCAGTTACGCTGACTTCTTTCTTGTCCCATGGTAATAATTGAGGTGTTAGTGATGATTCACTGAATTCTGACTGATTTCTGACAATTACTGTTCATTCCAGGTTGCCTGGAAGAGATCGCGGAATGCTATAAGACCGCTCACATAGAAACTTTTTTATGTTTCTTTGTGTGAGTACTGTGATCAATCCAAAAAAAAAAAATATTATGAAAACTAGTTTTAAAACAAAAGCGGAAAAAAATATTGTTAGTGTAGATTATAATAATACAAACTTATTAACAAAAAATGTACCAACTTGCTAGGATATTGTGATTAGGTAAAGTAGGTAAAATTATCAATTTTTTAATAATCTTTAAAATAAAAGGTGAAACTTATTGATTGATATATCAACGCACAGCCGAAACTATTGGGACTAGAAAATTTATGACGTAGACGAGCACTAGAGGGTTTTTTTTTAATTCAACCTCCAAGGGGGTGAAAAAGGGTGAATTTCGTTTGGATGTATAATCTCATTCCGTGTGATTATTTGTTTTCAGAACTACCCCCAATAAAACAATTTAGGGGTTCTAATAAACTTGAAACTTAAGGGGTGACCAGACGGTTGTAAACTAGCGTTCCAACCAAGGTGACCTTGGTTTATGTGTTTGGTTTGTGTTGCGGCTACATGGATGTAAACTACGCGCTAACACGTTCGGTGGTTGGGAAAACGCGCCTTCCAACCAAGGGCGTTGAAGGTCATGGATCACAACTACTGTCTACACGGATTGAAACTAGCAAAGTCACTTTGGTGTGGACGTTGGCTTGCAACCATCTGGTCACCCCTTTAGAATCAAATCAAAATGAATAATAAAAACTGACATTATTAGTTTTACAAAATTACCCTCAAAATAAGGTTGAAGGGGTGTTGGTTGAAGTTTTTTGAAAACGTTTTCACGAACGAAGTCGCAGTCAAAGTGCTAGTTAGTGTACCTATATGTTACAAACTTACTTATTAACAAAAAATGTACCTACTTGTTACAATATTATGTATATACATATTGTGGTTAGGTAAAATTATTAATTTTCTAAAATAACATATTACTGTACTCTGTTAGTTTATAATCTTTTCAGTTAAACATCATCAGCATGGTCATCATTATTAATAGATATATAGATACCTATTTCAATACATAAACAACATTATTTTTAGTATATGCGAAACCTCAATATAGTTTCTTCAGAATCAGTAACTGAATCGATTCCAATCATTTTTACACCATGTTATATTTTTTCCAAAAATTTTTAATAAAAATACGAAAGCGCATCGTAATAAAAATTGGTTTCGATTTTTGAATCGCGATGAATAAAAGTAAAGAAGAGCATAAAGATCGCACCGAAATTTTTACACCATGTTATATTTTTTCCAAAAATTTTTTAAAAACCGTCACAAGTTGGACACCACCGACACGGCACGTCACGGCAGGTCATAGCGGGCATTAGGCACAAGCGCACAGCTGGGTGCAGGAGCAAAATAACCCCTCAGTCGCCTGGATGATCCGGTGACTATGTATTTGTGCAGACAACCAGGTAACATAACAAGCTCATAACTTTGTAATTTTTCATGGTACAGTTATGAAATGTTGTACACAGATTCTTTACATAAAAATACTAGACACGTGTTTCGGGTTTCTCATATACTAAAACTTATGTTGTATATGTATTTATTTAGGATCAACTAAGTACGAGTATTATTTTGGGAAATTTTCAGGATTTCCGTGGATTCTATTTTGTTATATTCGTAATTAAAGTGTAGAAAACATTTGTGGTTTTAATGCTCCAGAAAACATGTTGTTGCTTTCGCAAATAAATCGGAATACATTTTGTCTGTGACTATCCGGAGTCTGTGTAACGCTGCATGTATGCTCATAATTTGTTCGTCCACTATTTACGAGAAGGCACTGGCCTCCTGAGATACAGGATCTTCCTAGTTTAGAAGTCAGGGCTTTAATTTTATATCGACTATTATGGACCGATGACCTGGTGAGGGTCGCGGGAATCTGTGCGTCAGACCGTTGATTGTGGTGACACTTAGGGAAGGGCCTATGTCCAACAGTGAATGTCTTGTGCTAAAATGATCAAAGACGATGATTGTGTGACAGTTCTGTGTACTTAACATGTGTCAAATTTGTATTTTGTTAATAAAAATATATTATTATTATTATAAGAATCAATTATTTACATTGGGGCTAAAGATTTTCATAAAATTAATTCACTAAACACTAAACAAATTGTTATAAATATATAATATTATAATAACATCCGTAATTATCTACGAATATATTACAACTTATCAATAAACTGTATGAAAATTTCGTTTTTGATCACGAACGGTAAATAAGGAAATAATTCATCAAGTTTTTTGCATGCAAACACAAATTATTATATACATTTATTGAGATTGAGCATGTTACCACCGTTATGTCCAGTTATGCAATAAATTCTGTGATCTCTAGTTTAAAGAAATCTTAGTTAATATGCTTCACGCAACATTGGGTTATTGGGCAGTGGACCTCGAGTTTTATGCTGTAAGAACATCTAATGGTAGACCTGAGTTTTACCGTTCAAGTTTACTAGTAGTAGTAGATGTAGGGAAATTATAGACAGACGCTGTAATGAGAGTTATTGATGTGATTGTAATTACTCTTGCGCCATCCCATCTTCCTAGCTCTTCGTGCTGTGCTGGTGCTGCCGCTGCGGCTGCGGAGAACCTCAATCGGTGAAAATATAACAACCTCGTCGGCAGTTATATTTTTGAGCCGTTTGGGGTTGAAATTCTTGGGCCGTGGGGTCCGAGTGCTCATAAGCTTTTCAAAGAACTATCCAGACGCTTAGTTGACACTTCGCGTGACCCAAGGGCTGGCTTTTACCTCGGTCAGAGATTAATCATTGCCATACAACGTGGCAATGCCGCCAGCCTTTTGGGCACACTTCCAGTCGACAGCGATGCGGAGGAATTTTATGACGCCATATTTTGGCTAGTAGTTTTTGCTAGTGTATGTATAGTTTTAATTAGTTAAATGTTTTTTATCAATTAATCTTTATCAAAATGAATAAAAACTATAAACCCTCACAATATCGTTAAATTATTACAATGTGTGGACGTGAAAGAATCCGAGTCTTCCACATTTCACTAGCAGCAGTAAGAGTCATGAATATCTGCATAAATACAATTATGAGCACTTTCAAAACGTTTGCTCAATGAAAGTCAAGCTGGAGTCGTTTCTTGATTTTATTAGTGTTGGTCGGACTCGGCCGAACGGCAGAACTGTTTCTGTAATAAGTAGGTACCATATACAAGGTCGGATAAAATTGACTAGCGAAACTCCGCAGACGTTTGGGGGAAGAAATATCTAATGATGCCGATGAAACAAAACGTATTTTTTTAAATATTTGATTTCAACACTTTTTACTGCTTGACCACGCTGGTTATTTTTATTTTTTAAACTAAATAGTAGTAATTTTGTTAAATAACACAATAAATACCTACAGTTTTAGCCTTTTATACTGAAATTGAGTATTTTAATAAAAAGATAAATTATGTACTTAATAATAAAAATATATTAAAAAAAAAGAGCAGGCTATATATATTTATGTAGTCGTTGGGTTGTCCGAAAGGGAATCTCGGGATTCTGGAACTCAAGGCAAAGAAGGAACATAAGAGCGGGTTTTAGTCAGTAAAAGTCTGACATGCTGTACCGTTGCGCCTTAAAAAAAAGGTAATAGGATTATAATTAAGGACAGGAAAAATTCTGTATTATTTTTAAATACATATTATTCCATCTTCAGTAAACAAAGGTTGTTATATTATTTAAATTAACAAAGATTTCTTCATATCACATTAATTTCCATAATCCACACAACTCAACTGATCTATTGAACTACTGAACAAGATTTATCTTAATGTTATCACAGTACGAAAGTTCAAACCACAAGTGTATAATAAGATATAATTAACTTGTTCGTAATCCTAATTAATCCAGTATTACAATGACCATTGTGAGACGATGTGGACGTACTTGTAATTGTCGTTTTATTATTCAAAGAGTTACGTCAAACTTAGCAGTAATTAATAGTTCATGTTATAAGTAATTGTAGCTAAATAATATTTAATGAGCAACAAAGTAAAAATATATACCTATACACAATTGCTTATAAGCTACTTATAAATAAAAACAAAATAACAATCAATTGTGTCTTACAGTTAGCATCTGCTGCCGAACTAGGTTTATGGCCTGTATTTCAGCAAGCAGCACATCAAGCCCTTGAGTAAGGTGAAACTTGTGAGCTTTTAAACAAAAGAAACAATTTTTCCCAAAAATATGCTTAACATTACGGTAATAATAATTAAACAAAATAAAGAATTTTAAAAGAAATAGGTCCTCTGGGTGTGTAAGATGAGAAAAATGTGTGTGTGTAAAAAATCCAATAATTTAATTTAGTAGATTCAAAATCTAGATCTGAACTTTTCCAACAAGGAGTTATTATATTATCACTAAGATAGTAAGTCTTCCGTTTCGTCATAGGATATCTTCCAAACCCACTTAGAAATGTTTTTTTAAAGCTAAGTTATTTGAGGAAGGTATTATTTCTAAATATACAAGTTTAATAAAATAGAAGTATCTATACCATAATTTTTAATTAGATGGACTAAAGTGACAGCTATAACAATGGTCTAATGTTAGAAAATTATGTCAATCGAATATACTTTTGGGATAAAAAGTATGTAAGTATCTTATAATATGTCAAGACATGGTTTACCTACCCACGTGCCAAAAGTGTGTTAGTGTGATTAAACTTTAATAGAACTGGAAATAATATTTGTATTTAATTAACCGAACTTCACGAACTAATTAATGAACTTCGAAGATATGGAACAGAACTCATCATAGGATCAAAGCAGAACTGTCGTAACCAGTAAAATTGCTTTGTTTATACGTGTAGTCAATGACTGACTGAAAGAAGAGGGGGAATAATAGTTCGATAAACTGATCTGATGATGAAGCCTGAAGTTAGGCACCGGGACTCTGTAATAAATTAATGTAATCTAACCGTGTTTGGGATTATTAGAATTGTCATGAGATGCACTCCGGCTATAAGGTATTTAAATTTGGCTGAGGGGTATTTTTTAGTGGTGGTGCCGTAACCAAAAAATGTAAAATAAAAAACTTTTTACAAAAAAAAAAACCAACCGACTTCAATGTAAAAAAAAAACACTGAAAAGTGCAAAATAATTTTAATTTCGGAAGTCGGTGTTAAATAATGAAGAGACAAACCTATTATAGAAACACATGGATTACAACTGCTGTCTACACAGGTTGAAACTAGCGAGGTCACCTTGGTTGGGATATTGGTTTGCAACCATCTGAGTGCCTAGTGTGAGTTTATTTTACGCTAACGCAATCGACACGTTTATGACGTTTGGCGCTCCGATTCGTCGGCTCCAAGCGCTTAACCAATCAGAGAGTCAAACTCGGCATACATTTCGATCGCGCTAACGTAAAAACCACTCGCACTCAGCGCACAGGTCACCCCTTTAGTGACATGCGTTCCATCCATTCTCTTCACAAGCATTATATATATAACAATCAAGACTAAAACCAGTCCTCCCCTCGAGCGCCGATTGTACATACGTCTGTAAGTATAACTTGAGTGACCTTGAAAAACGCTTAATTCTCGTTTTGTACACACGGGTGTTGGTTTATATCTTCATTTTTCCTAGAAAAATCCAGTTTTTTTTTTGTGATTTTACGTAAAAACGCGTAAATACGTAGTAATATTACCCCTATACGCGCGAGGGGTTAATCAATATGTTCTAAAAATACATCTGCCTATATAGTCTACTCAGTCTAACTTACAAATAGAACAAAACTGTGCTAAGTCAAAGTATCGATTCTATTTCTCTCAATACTGTGACGTCGGAACTTCTGCTCGATTGGCTACGATTGTTCTCCTCGACTGAATTCGTTAACCTGCATTCAAAGTTAATTCGCACTTGCCTCTAACGGTAGCATCAGTCGGTAAATTACGCGGATTCCCAATTACGGTGTCCATAGCCAACATAAGTTAACACACGGCGATATTAAGAACTATATTGGAATATACCTAATTCATATAGCAATAGACATTCGTCATTACAATCAGCGCCCCCGTGAAAAGCCCAGTTATGCTGGTCACTGGTCAGCGTGGGTTGTATATTACACTGTTCTTCTGTTCTGTTTGATTGGTAGCTTGATATTAATAATTGAATTATCATCACCTCGAAGATAGCATTGAACTTGGTCTTTATACCGGTAATAATCCTCCCTACCGAATTTGGACCAAGGTGGCCAATTTTAACGAAGATTTCGCAGGAGATATTATAATGTTCAAGCCTGTGTTCTGTTCCTTTACTATCATAGCACGATGGGACAGCAATCTAACAAGACCGGAGAGAGATCAGGCAACGGCTTCAACGGCTGTATGTGCTTTCTGAGTCCCGTGAGTATTGTCACACTCCGCGACGGTAAAACTTCGGTATGGGATCTTTTACTTGAATAAAACTCTTGGGAGGCTATCACGTTTATACTATTCTTCAGGATTCGATATCAGCTCATTGCGATACAATGGTTATGTCCGAACTGAAAAAACTACCAATTTCTTTGTTCTACTCAATTTTTAAACCTATTCTAGAACTGCAAAATCTTTAAAGTATATTTTACAAGCCAGTTCGTTAGCTATAAAAAACCTAACTCATGCGATCTCCTTTCGATATCACAGCATCACACCACTAACTTCCAAACTCCGGGCATAGACAGAGTAACTCTTAATGGACTTTCTAGACCGGCGAATACTATGGTCAAATACTTTTATCGTATTCACAAGATTGATGTTGTATAATATATTCGCACTAGGATACTACCAGTCGACCATATTAACATGCTCGTAAGTATGCCCTTATGATGATGAATTAATATCATTGTAACCAGTCAACATCATTTGGGTCAACAGCTTGATCCAATCACATCACATACAATTCTGCCTAACTTTTTCGATGGGTGGAAAGTATTTAAAGTTATCTGCAATTTTGCTATTTTCTGATAGTTGCAGAAACATGGAAAATCGTCTTTCAAGTGCCAAAAATGCAGAAATGATAGACTTTGTTTTTTCAGCAATATTTTTGGAAACAATATGATTAAATAACTGCTTATTATTCACTTATTAATACTAATTATCAGAAAATCGCAAAATTGCAGATAACTTTATTCACTTTGCACCCGTCGTTATAAAAGAACTGGTGTAATGTTAAATTTTATGTTAAAATTCACGAGAATTTTAAAGATACACGAGTTAACACGAATATAATCCGTTGGTCGCGGCTGTTTTGTTGCCCTAGTACTTGAATGGCTAACCGACCGACTGACCGATTTTAGCATAATTGTTTTTTTTTTTTATTCAAAGTGTAGCAACTAATCTCAAGTGTTTTTCATGTAAAATTTGATCATTGTCGTTTGGCCACTCAAGCACTAGAGCGGCGATTTGTAGATCTTTGACAATCGTTACGAATAGTTAAAAGCTAGGAAATCTGACGCCAGTCTTGCCAAGGGGTATTGTGTGTTACCTAATTACTCGATTGTGGAGGTCAGACATGCAGTCACTCCACGTTAAATTATGATATGCAGTTGCATCCCGTTCGACTGAAAGCCGACCCTAACGTAGTTAGGTCGGTCGGTTATATGATTCTTCTGTTCGTGTGTTTGTCACCTAACTCCTCCTAAACGACTTGACCGATTTGATTGATGAAATTGTGTGGGTATATTTGAGTTGGTCCTTGGACGGTTTGAAATTACTATTGGACCTAGTGTGGCGCTGCAATCGGGTTCTCAATTTTTTCAAGCTTTCGAGCAGGGCTCTGTCGCTAGTTAATAATAAATAATGCACGTACCTATTAATTTATTCAGACATCTTATGGGTCCATTACGAGAAGATTGTAAGTTCGATCTTATAATACTATGTGGCTAAGGTTCCACAGTAGAGGGCTGTCAAACTTGTAGGCTATCATTTTTAGGATGCTATTGCTGCTGCCACGAAGTCTGCTTAGTAATGAGGCTGTATTTTTGCGCCACGTGGCATCAAAGCCATCCGTGCGCAACATAATATTACACGTACTTAAAAACATACTCATAAATATTGAACGAATGTTACTCTGCCTTCACACGAAAACCTTCCTAATCATTACGTCACGAATAACATGAAAACACTTTTATGTGACTATATACCGAGAACATTCTTCCTAGTCACAGTATTATGCTGTTCCCCGCTATTTTTATTCGCACAAGAATAATTCATATCTGACTGAAATCCTCATATTCTTTTATTTTATTTGGTTTGCCCCTGTATTCAGGAATTGTCATCCTAGTTCGTATGATAGAGGAATATATGATGATTTATGAAGAGTTGGCACGTGTGGCATTGAAACTGAATACACTTGACTGCTTTCCTTTTATAAGTGGTTTAAGATGCCATAGAGGAAGTTCATAAGAAAATCTTTCCATAGTTTTAATGATTATCTCAGCGATGGTAGCTTAATGTCTACAATTCTCGGTAAATAGATAGCTATCAATTTCTGCCTTAATCTCATTTTACGTTATCATTTACTCCTTTTTTAGGATTCCGTACCTCAAAAGGCAAAAACGGATTCCTTATAGAATAACTTTGTTGTCCGTCTGTCTGTCAAGACCCTTTATCCCAAGAACGCGTGGGGGTATCAAGTTGAAATTAAAAATCGTATACTCGGGTCTGCAGTCCCTTGAAGCTTTGAAAAAATCAAACTTCTGAGTTAGGGAAAAAAAAATATACGGCCGTTTATGTAGCAAAAAACTTATATTTCGACACTCTCAAGGGAATCAAAATTCATAGGGTATTTCCCGTTGATCTAGAATCCTAAAATTTGGCATGAAGCAAGGTCTCATAGCACAAGTATAGGAAAAAATAGTTACGTCACAATTTTTTTTTCCGATTCTGAAAACCCTCGTAACCCAATTCGGGAATTGAACTACTTTCATAGGTAAGTTTGTACGGAACCCTCAATGCGCGAGTCTGAATCGCACTTGCCTAGTTTCTTTTATTATATCATTACACCCATTATCTTTTCTTCGTCTTTTAACTGGCTACATTGCTGGTATAAAATCATTTCGTGTTTCTCGAGAGCCTTGTCTCCTATAGCATATTTATTTCTTCAGCGGTCTACGCTGTACACTACCAATAAATCACATTTCTGTTTTTATGACAACATAACCTCCATTCATATTTTAATCGTTGCATTTGTATTCATCAGCATTCATTATTATTATGTCGACTCTTTAGGTTATGGTCAATATATTCAGATTATGCTGAGAGAAACGCTGACTGTAATAAACACATTAATGGCCACTAAAATTCGTCTGGTAGCATTTGCCTAGTCTTAATTTATATACATGAGAAGTGACCTTAAATGTGCATATGCGAAGTTTTTATGATCACGTTTCTTATCGTCATTATTATTAAAGTTTTTTTTATTAATTTATTTCTCACAGAGTAAAGTTTCAGTAATCGACCTTGAGTTCAGTTTTAGATGCAACGTTTTGTATTCAATAAACAATGTGTTATGATTCAGTTGCTAATGTATTTTTGCTTTTATTATTTTATGAGATGGATTCTTGCCAATGATGAGCATTATCTTCTTCATTTAGATACTTATACAATGCTTATTGATCATCTTTTATAATATTGAAAAGCTAATTTATCGGGATAGATAACACGTACAAATAAACAGCAGTAAGATTGTTAATACTGCCAAAAATTATGACGATGTAAAATAAGATATATCTACTACTGAAATAATTACATAGAATCAACTCCTTATATAAACAATAAATACAAAAGTGTGGGCGTTTAATTACAGACAGAAGTTAATAGATAAACAGATTTTTTTGTTTGCTGCAAACACAGTCATTCAAACTGAACAAAATGAAGACCTTTCTCCTGCCACGACTAACTAATTGCAAAATGATACGTCTGGTATCACAGATACCTGAGAACTTCACACAATGAGTGGCGGCAACAAACGGTAAGATAATGCATACTTGTTTGCTCAACGTTATGGAGGACTTGCAAATGGAATGCTTACTTACGGGCGAATGGTGAGAAACACCACACATGTACACAAGCTCTTACCCTTTCAAACAACAAGTCGCAACAAATACCTAACCCTGCGGTTGACACTACAAGCATACTGTACTGTCAATAGCAGAATCAGATTTTTGTTTGTCTGACACACATTTTATGAATTCAGCTTTTCGTAGATGACCACTACATATTCTGAGAATCTCAATTTATGCCGTAAGAGACCTTCTTCCTTTACTTACATCTTGTTTTTTTTTGTTCAAAAAATACACAAGAGATGCACAACATCGCTGCCGTTGGCTTAACACCGAATGTATAGGTAGTACTACATTTTTAACGCTTGTATTTATACTCATTGGATCTTTGACAGCACGTTAAATTGTTGGCGTCGGCAGCCATTTGTCGATCTTTGACAGTCTTGCTAAAAGGTACCGTGTTGCCCAATTTCTGGATTGTGATGGTCAGATAGGCAGTCGCTTTTTGTAAAATACTGGCCCACCTCAACATAATTAAGAAAAAGCTAGGCAGATAGTTTAGTTTTTTTTATGGTTATCTGTTCGGTGATTTTACGAATTTAAAAATATAGTGTATTTGAGTTTGCATTCCATTTGGTCATTCCTCTGTGGTTAACCCCGACTATTGTTATTTTTGTACACTTTGCGCAAAACGGGAATTGAATTACGGAGTGTTACAGTTAGGTGAATTTTAATGCCAAGGTGTCCTGAATGACATTTGCAAGGTTATGGACGCCAGTTGTTGAGACAAAACATACTTACGTAGAATTAATTGTAAGGAAAACTATATATAGAAAATGAAAGTAAATGTAAATATATATTATAGTATTTAATGAGTTTTGTTGCATTTATTTCTTCGTTGTTTCGATAGTTTTTATCTATAAATGTACTTATACCCAAAAGTAATTCAGTCACAATTTCCAATTTGGGAATCAGAATTGTGAATGGAAACTGAAGGCTGTCTTCATTACCTGTTAGGTAACTTTATTATTAACTGTTACACAGACCTTGAAGAACATTACTCTCCTTTTTTGGGACAATCGTGTAAAAAAAAAAGTTTCTTTAATTTGCAGATTTAGTCCGTAGTTTGAACTCCTGTTCCCGCGGGATATGAGAAGTATAGTTATGGGTATACATGTTATTTTGATATTACAAACAGAAACTTCAATTTCATATAAAGGTACTTATGTATGGATGATGTAGCAAGTATTAAGGCACTAATTGACGCTAAGCATAAATCAACAGCGACACACTTGGCTTCTTTTACATCCTGAAATGGAAAGAAAACTTCGTTAAAATGTTCGTAATAAGAGCAATAAATAACATTACAGCCGGCCGAAGCGAACGAACCGGTCGCTGTCACTAGAAAATTACATTATCGGGAAATTCAGTAGCAACCCACGCAGCCTTGTATATATAACCGTCTGTTTATGACTATCTCAATATAGTCTACATATCCTTAGATATATTCGGATTGACGTCTTTTTGCCGTAATTAATAGCCCACAGGATATGATCGAATCAAAATCAAGCAATCTGCCTGGCCTGTTTCCAATTATGTTTTGATCTGGTTGCAACTCAGACACAAACAGAACACTGTAAAAGATCGACTGTTACGACTTGTGGATTGGAGAGGAAAACGAAGGAAAAGAGAGGATGATGGCAAGGCAAGGCTATCCGCTTTTAACAAGATACTCAAAGCGTTCCCGAAACTATAAGGGCGAGTTGGGATTACGAAGAACAGTGAAGAGAAAAAAAGAGTGTAGCAATTTTGTCGCTGCCCTCGCAACATCTGCATTTTATCCTGCATTGCTTTGTATAATGGTATTTTAAAAGGGTGAAAACCATTTGATCAGGGGTATGGTCAAAATCATATAAATCATCAATGGTTAGATTAGATTTACTATTTACTTACCACATAGGAAAAAGCTGATATTTTGTAGAATTGGAAAATCTCTGGATCCAATAATTGGCAACTAGGATGTAGTTAATCTTTTTTGATTTTGACTTCTCGAACGCATAATAGACAAACGTTGGGCTATTTAGGATAGATTCTTATCTATCCTAAATAGCCTAAAAAGTCCACCTCCGTACCTCCCTTTCTGTTAATAAATTTATTATTATTATTAAATTTATTATTTATTATTATTTAAAAAATACCTTTAGATGCAATTGATATAGACAAACAGATTAACAAGTTGCTTTTACTCCATATGGTTTCCTTATTTATCTGCTAAATAGGTGTCTCTTGATAAAATATTATAAAATAGTAGTTTAAAATTAAAACCAGTTACAGGGCGTGGTAGGGAGTTTCCCAGTTCCTTGCGGAGACCACACACACTGTCAGATATTATTTATTTATCAAACAGAAGAATTGTAGGATCGGTGCCAAACAGTCAGGAAGGTAACAATAGAGTCAAGTTTAAATGAATTCGTAATATCGCAACTTGATCAAGACGGTATAAATCGTTGGGTGATCAGGCACGAACAATGGACAATGCCCTATGTGCCAACATAATCATGTGTTCGATATAGATGCTAATGTAACTACTACTGCGAAGTATATGAAAGAGAATTTGAACTGTCCAAGTGATGTTATTGTGGCGTATCCTGTGGAGAACTGGCCACCCAGACATTTGGAGTCTCACACAAGTTATAGTATTGTGAGTTGAATTTTCTATCCAGAGAAGTGATGCAATCAATCAATCAATTTTACTCTTGTTTTTTGTATAAAATTTTCTTTTTATGCACCTACCTTATTGTCTCTTCACCACCCTTGGTTGACTGGTAGAGAATGCCTCAGACAGTAAGTCCGCCTTTGTAATTTATGTTGCATGAAGACTAAAATAAAATATAAATAAATAATCAATCGGCCCTCTACAACGGTGTTAGGTGGGAAATTATCTAATGACATCTCCCGGCCTTAGGTGGGGCGTGAGGGCGTGTCAGACTTTTACAGACTAAAACCCAGTCTTGTTCCTTCTTTGCCTTCGTTCCAGGGCCCCGGGGTTCTCTTTCGCATCACCTATGGCCCCAGTAGGCTTCGACCCTGCTGGGCCCCTACGGTTATGCTGACATCAACTTGCGGCGCGCGTGGAGCACTACGCGCTGTCAACAACTTGGGCTCGGTCCGAAAGGTTATCGGACGGTCGCACGGCGAGCTACCCATTGCTCGCCGTATTCCACAACGATGTTGGGGTCGGCACAACCCAGTTACTGGGTAACATGGAAACCCTTGGTGAGATTAGTGCCAGATTTCGTGGCTTCTGGCTATCCGTACAGACTAGGTCACATACCGAGGTTTGTTACGATGGTCACCCATCCACGGACAGACTTTGCTTAACTTTAGAAGTCTTACTAATCTTTGGTATTTTTTCTTACCTACACTAGTAATATGTTTAGTTTGATATAGGCAAGTTCAGGGAACTATAGAATCTGTAAAGCGCAGGAACAGCTGATGAAGCCAGGCTTGTACAATTCTCCGGACACTAAGACGTCTTTCGACTGAAATAGTGACAACGAGGGAATGCTATAATAGCAATTATTTAAATGTAACTTATATACTTAGGAACAAGACTAAGAAGTAGTTTGTTTTATCTCCGTCTTGTCTTTCTTCAAAATCTGTCTGTTCACAACATAAACTATTCCTATAAAATTACCTCACGTAAAGTAAATTTAAATATATTAAATGACGTGAACCCATAATTTGCGTCAAAACAATAAGGCAGACACTGTCTGCGCAGGCGCACGTTATAAAAACTAACCAACGTGTTTACTTTCACGTCGTCACTAGCTCCACAAAATGACTTCCACTGTTTGCTTGTTCAGCTGCCACATACATTTGTCTCGCTCTAACTTAGGTTTTTTGAAGGAAAAGACAAGGATGGAAAGAGTAGTTTATGACGATTTTTTATCGAAAGGAATGTCTTCTTTTGCATTTCCGTAACCAAAAATGTTTACAGTTTCAGGTTTTTGTGTTTGGTTGCTTTCAAGTTTGTTGATATTTTTAAAATAGACTATATTAAAAAAACATTTGTGCTAAGTGATGGAGATGGATTCTATCAGGTTTGGACAAGGATATCACATCACACTATAACATAATATATGTTTGTATGTATGTTACTCCTTCATACTCAACGGCTGAACGAATTTGGATGAAATTTGGGATAAGAGTAGACCATGGCACTTTGCATGATACTTTTTATCCCGGGAGTCGGTTTCCTCGGAATTTTCTACGTATACTGTCCATATACTAAAATCCTCTCCATCTTTTTGTCTCTAATAGATCTTGACAGCCCTTCGGGGTATCAGAGCTCGCTAGGGCCGATGCCTGCCAAGACTGTGGGATAGGTTGAAAGACACCGCGGCACTTGACCGTAGAGAGTAACTGAAGAAACACAGGTGGGTTTTAGTCTGACACGACCTCTCGCTCCGTCCAGAGCGGGAGAATTATTTGATGATTAGCTGCTGCCAGTTGCTTCGCCCGCTTGATAGTAGAAAATTATCCCAAGTGAACATACTCCCTAAAAGAGTTTTCTATATGTTATTCCAGGACATGGTCTACCTATGTCAAATTTCGTCGAAATCAGTTCAGCCGTTCGAGGAAGAAGATGCAACAAACATACACACACTAACAAGCTTGCTTTAGATTTCTAGCGCTAAAAAAAAAATATTGTTTCCGAATAAATCCGTGTCCATTTTTAATGTACGTAGATCTATTTAAAATAATGTGTTTTTCCTGTAAAGATAAGAAGGTAAAATAAATTATGTTAATAATAAGAAATACATAGATATATTTAAAGTTATATAATGAGGTGTACTTTCCTCTTGGCTACAATCGGTGCTAACCAACTTCCTCCAACGGACGGATGCCCATTAGAAATCTTTGTTAATTGGCTTTTTTACCTGCCTGGACTTATTGCATTTGCATTAAGAAAATGCATTTAGTAATCTATATATATAAGGAGAAACTGACTGACTGACATATCAACGCACAGCTGAAACTACTGAGACTAGGATTTTGCACAAGGTTTCTTTTTATGACGTAGGAGAGCACTAAGAAACGATTTTCCAAAATTCACCCCCTAAGGGGATGAAACGGGGGTCCAAAGTTTGTATGGAGTAACCTATTTATCCACGGGCGAAGCCGCTGACAGAAGCTAGTATTAAAATAAAACAACACAATAACAGACACATCAATTTTATTTATACGTATAAAAGTGTGGATAAAGAAATGGGATAGGATGATTACCGCATGTACCGAAGGACTGGATCAATTTACCTGCTGCGGTCTTCCCGTCCAACTATATATTAGGTGTCTTCAAGGCTAGAGTAAATAGGCTCTTAATAAACTACTGCGCCTCATCATCAATTATTGAGCTTACCATCAGATGGGATCGCAGTCAAGCACTGGTTTATATCACTAAAAAAATAATTAGGAAGTAGGATTTCCTGAGTTACAAGCTTACAAATAGTTGAAACAATCGTGAGAACAAATTGTCAAATCAAGTTATTAATTGACAAAATGTACACAAATTAAACAGCAAATTTCTGTAAACCCACGCCTATCCGTTAAGAAGACTTTCATATCCACAAAATAAAAATAACTACACAATTTCCTTTCGATTCGATTTCTCTTTGAACCGAGAAGATAAAGACAAAATACCAAAGAAACCTGTCCTATTTGATCTTTCACAAACAGTTTCTACATTAAAGGGATTTCTCTCGTGTTTTATAAAAATCGAAGGCTCTTTAAATTATAATATTGGTTATTGTTCAATGACTATTTTTAGGCATTAGTTACGGTATGTAACAATAATATAATATCTACTGAACAACTGATTTTGAGACGCAAACAGCCAAGTTATATTATGTAAGTATAATTTTGGAGTCATTCAAACAGACAAAAAAATAATGGCGAATATGTCATTTTAAGTATGGGTTTATTATTGTAATATTAAATAGAACTTGGTCAAGAGCGAGTTGGACTCACGCACCGAATCGCAGATAAGTAATTTTTTGTGACGTAATTACAGTACAGTTTTCAGATTTTTCCTATACTTGTGCTATGTGAGACCTTGCTTCATTCATCAATTTATTCTGTGTCAACGGGAAGTGCCCTGTAGGCTTTGATTTGCTAGTGAGTGTCAAAAAATGCGCCTAAACGAAGTTTGATTTTTTCACTGATGCTTGGTGTAGCAGACCTGAATATTTGATATTAATTTAAGCTTCAACCTTCACGCGTTCCTGAGAAAAAGGTAACAAAGGTAAGACTAAAGGATTTTTTTTATGTGGGAATATCATCTAAATACAAATCCCGCTCTTAGGCGGAGCGAGAGATAGTGTCAGACTTTTACTGACTAAAAACCCACTCCTGTTCCTTCTTTACCTTCGTCCCAGGGCCCCGGGTTTCACTTTCACACTACCCGTGGCCTCAGTAGGCTTCGACCCTGCTGGGCTTCTACGATTTGCTGACATCTCCCTGAGGCGCGCGTGGAACAGTACGCGCTGTCGACGACTTGGGCTCGATCCAAACGGACGGTCGGGTGATGAGCCACCCATTGCTCGCCGTCCGCAAGCCGGAAATCGGGATTGGAATCCCGGGTGGGGGCGTGAGGACCGTTGCCTCACACGATCGGCCGCCTCCTTTGCTAGCATTACTGCTTCGCAGAAGGAGGATCCTATAAGGGTTCTGTTTTTGCCGACTTAGGTAGGTACTTGGTACAGAACAGCAGTTCTTTAACAATGAACGCAAAATTAGATGAAGCAACTGATTTCCCAGTTGGTCCCATAGTAAAAGATGATCAAATTCATGTATCTTCGATATTAGCGACGCAGTCATTACAGTTAATGTATTCATGCATATTATATTTAATGCAAGTAAGTAAGAATAATGCATTCAAAGTCAACCTAATACAGGCCTTGTAGATGTAGATGAACGGTATATACATAAATGGATAGCTAACGATCTAAGGGGGATAAGGCTTACAGTCAGTCACCACGCTTGGCAGACTAATTGGTAATCGCAGGGAGATTTTATCAGCACACAAGTTGTTGCCCTAGTGCACTCGTAGATTTTGCAATGTTCAACCACTATGGTTTACAGAAAAAGGGCAGTCGTTCTTGAACCTATCTAGAATCTTATAAGTGTATGCATTATTCGTAAAAAACGTTTTTAACTTTTTGTTTTTTAACAGACGGTTAGATTCTGTATTTCATTAGATGTTTTTGTAGATTTTGTAAATTTTTAGTGTCATCTTATCTATCCTCATCAGCTTCGACTTTGTCTTCATCATTTCCCTCTAACCCTTACTCCCGAAGGGCCAACTCAATTATTTTCTCTTTGCACAGCCAATGTTTGATTATAATATCAGCCGTTACTTGACCATTAACTTCTTCATAGTTTCCAAATATCTTTTGCAACATTTACATTTCATTTGGTTCTTGTTATTATTCATCAGAACTTTAATATACATGTAAGCTGAAAAAAATATAACAAAATCTCTGCTCCAATCCATTTTAATACTGCACTATCCAACACTCTCGAGGCCGTCCGTTCACTCGCTCTTTAAAATCCAGCGCTCCATATTGCACCACACTGTCTATACAATATACATAATACACGTATTATTTTTATTATATTGCTACTTTTAACATTTATTATGCCAATTCATGTATAATTGATCGTATTGGCTAATCAGGCTACGAAGATTTATTCCGGTCTTGAACGGTACTCAGACATGAATTCAGATTTAAGATTATATTTGAATTGAGATTTTTATGCAATCTGTCAGTAACATTGAGAATATAAACTTTTCTAATATCTGGGATAAATAGATGCAATGCAACAGACAATTATTGAGAAAGATATTTGACATAAATGAATATAGTCTCTCTTAGTCAATAGATACTTGTCTTATTGTTAGAAATAATTATTCAAAACTGCAGAGTCCACCTGCAGAATTAGCAAACAACAGTGTTATTTTAATTGATTTAGCGTTTAAAATCAGCAGTCGTGCGTGGCTCTTAAAACTAAATGGAATATGTAGGATACAAACAAAAAGATAGGTACGTACTATTTTGCCTCATTCTACTTTAACTATTAGGTAGTCAAAGCAGAATGAGGGAAAATAGTTTATAGACAAAATACGAAGATAAAAAGAAAACAATGCCTGATAAATCATTTCTACTGCACGTGTTCCAGAGTAACATCACATAAAGATAAAGACGCTTCGTTGGCCAATCTCGTCTGGCCAATCTAAGAAGGCATTATCGTAGATAGTAAGAGTGTAAAAATATACTCGACACTGGCGTTCGAAGATGTTATTCAATCGGCTTTGTTAACTTTTTAAACCTTAAATTGATATTGGTTCCGTCAAGTTCCATTTTGTTGGTGTTTTATCAAGTGTGTGTATCTCGCTTTTCATGATCATCAGTCGGGCCGTTTTCCAACTTTATTTGGGTACTGCATTCAATCTAACCGAATGCAGCTGAATACTGTCTGTTTGGTCTCCACAATCTTATTGGGTAACACAATTTGGAGTTGAGTATGCATTTGCTTTTCTTCTGCATTTTATTTTTATTTGACTACAGTTATAATGATCGCAATTTTAAACAGTATTAGTTCTTTTATCATCTGTACACAGTTTTTACTTAGCTATGAACCAATATAATTGTGTAATACAATTTTATCTTATATAAATAATAATGATTGGCTAAATGTATTTTTAAGCGCAATGTTCGCGAATTACCAATTTGACTGAACTTTTGGTTCAAACTATGTTTTGAAGTCACAGGAAGGCTATGAAGACAAAATTTTATAAATTGCAAACCGTAAAAAAATACACTTTTTTTATTAGATTCTAACTGTTCTAACTGTCAATTAGAGTTAACTACATTGATTTATCTGTGGATTTGACAATTATTCTTTTTACGAAAGACGTCGTTAATGTTGTTTTTTGTAGTAGGAATATTTGATTCGATTTCAAATTGCTCGGTTGTGTCACTCGCTTATAATGTATCCTCCTCTAAGAGACAAAAGGTTTACCCTATTATTAGAACATGACCGCAATAAAAAATCTTTGTATACCACAATGCGACCACATGTTTATGCGTAATTTCTTCATTGCTTTTACGCGTAACGTTCAAGAGTTTTTGTAATCGACGCATTAATTATTACACATTTAACATCATTTCATAACAGCTTCTTATTAAATTACTGCTACAAGACGTGCCATTTTTCCATAAAAATCACACGCGACTATAGAGTTTTCCCCGATATTATAAAGGTTATATTCGTGTGCTCTCAAAACTTGAAATAAAACAGTAGTTTCCTCGTTTTTATGGTGGTTATTATGTACCGAAAATAGATCTATTGTATGCAGTTACATCAGTGGCTTGCGGTTTTGAATTTCACCGAAAATTTCGTGTCATGCTTTGTTATAAGATGTTGCCGCCTTGCCAGATGGTTTTTAGAGCCACGGTTGTTGAATAATGCTTTAAAAACTCATTGCAGTTCGAGGAAATCGCATGAATTTTGAGCTGGCATAATCTAGAAACAAGAAAGTAAATGTTTGCCTAAATTATGCTACTCGTTGCTACTTGCATCTTACTTTTAAATGTCTTTATTGTTCGGTGTTCTTCATGAATTTCTTTAGGTCTTTCTTATTACAGTAGCATCATCGATTCCTTAGTAGCTAGGTATTAATTGTATTATGAACCAGAGAGTATTTGCGTTTTTTTCCTATTTAAATGCACTACCTACTGTTCGAATTGTCTATAGATAGCCATCTTATTATTTAACCAGCGTATCTGACGGTAGTGGCAAACATACTAAACAGTGTATATGGTATCCAGAAACCACTTGTACCGTTCTAATCAACCACTCTTTAATCTTTCCGTTTCAATGATCCTAAACATGCATTTATGCGTAAAATGGTGTTATAATAATAACGGAAAAACCTGCTTTCCTTAAAAGGTAGACACGGTCAAATGCTGATAACTGTTACCTCCCAGTTAAAACACTAACTACGGTTAAAGTCAAGTTATTGAATATTGATACCTTGGCGATAACTAGAGTTGAACCGACCAGTTCGTTATATAATACATGTGTGATAATCTTAATGACAGTTATTAAAATATAGACGGATAAGACTTTTGTTTGCCAGTCTCATTTGTTAACACTTTCTGTGAGAACCTCTTAAAGTATTGTATATTTCTAATTTCTCTTTTAAGTACTCGTCTACGAGATTAGATTTTTATGAGTTTGCAAATGGCTTGTGCTAAAGTTGGGTTTTAATTCTTTTGTCAATGGCTATGTTTTCATTACCTTTTGTTGTTTGTTTCAAAGAACAAGCTACTGGAGTCACTTTGTTTATCATAGTGATCATAAAACGGAGTTACAGATTAACACTAGGAGTCTATGTATTCCTGGTAGCTAGTCTACTTCTTCTCATTGCTAAATATACCTATACTTCAAGTGCATGCTATCGTATGCTCATCAAAATAGCACAATGTATTAAGACCTTCTCTCTCACTCTTTCCTACACGTTCAATTCTTAATTTATCACAAATCGATAGCCCTATCTTTGCCTTCCCATCTACTGAGCCTTCATTAATCAGTTTTGCGGGCAGGCCTTTACATTGTTCTAACCTTTTTAGTACTTAGTCAGCTTTATCTAAATCTCTTCTGCGATCATTTTTGTTATACTGGCTTCTGACCGTGGCTTTGTCCGCATAGTTTGCAGATAAAAAGAACCCTAAGTTTTTCTTCAGGCGCTAGGCTATACCTATGTATACATATAGATGTATAGATCGATTAGCAACTTCGGCTTGTAACCAACGAGTTATTTTCGCATAATATATAAAATATGCTTTTGAATTTTGTCTTTATTCTTACGTAGAATGAATAAGGTATATTTATTAACCGTGTGGGTAAAAAGTGGTGATTCGTATTGAAATAATTTTCAGATCTTGTATCATGTCTTTCTGGCAAACAATAATTGAATGCGTGGGAGCCATAGAAAATGACAGTCTTTAGTAACTTTTGGGGATAGACTTACTTTGCAGTTGTAACCAGCAGAAGCTGGCTTACAACAGCAAAGTAAGATCACAGAGAATCGAAGTAAAAGATGTTGAGTAAGAGGTTACACAACTAGAAGACGTAATAGAAAGGGAAGTCTACGACGATAATGTGAAAAATAGGACAAAAAGCCAGGAAACCGAATCCCTTGGCTCCATGATGGGACCCAGAGGGAGGATATTTTCTTTATTTAAATTGTTCTCACATAAAGTAACAAGAAATATGTAACCGAGATATTTGCAATAACATGATTTAAGAGTGTTTATGGAGTTTCTTGCACATTCTTCTCCATAGAGATCTACGCTTTGGAATGTGCAATTAGCATAATTTTTCTGACTGGTTTTTTAACAATTTAAAATTGCCTGTAAATGGTTTATTTGAAATAAATGCTTCGAGTTTTGATTCTATGGGAAGAGTGGTCGGGAGTAGCGTTGCCAGGCGTCTGGATAAAGTCGAACAGGGTTAGGCTTTTTAGTTGCGTGTCCGGCCAAATTAGGCGGAGTCCGGCTTGTTCGGCTTTTGTTAGGCTTTTTAAATTAGACAATTTTTATTTTTATTTTTCATGTCTTCTTGTATCGCTAGCGTAAGCGGAGCGGACTAGCAATTATAGCAGCCTACTTTGTTGTTGTTTCATTAGAATTAAAAAATATATGTATTATGGTCAATAATAAAAAGTCAATTGTGTCTTAAAAAAAAAATTGTCAGCCATTTTATTAAAATGTCCAGCTACATTGGCTGGTCTGTCTGGCTTTTCGGTTGAACAAGAGCTGGCAAACCTAGCCGGGAGAAAGAAATACTTACAAATTTCAAGAGAGTCTACTTTATGTTAAGTAACAACAGTCCTAAGTTAAAGGGGTAACCAGACGGTTACAAACTAGCGTTCCAACCAAGGTGACCTTGGTTTATGTGTTTTGTTTGTGTTGCGGCTACATGGACTTAAACCACGCGACAACACGTTCGGTGGTTGGGAAAACGCGCCTCCTAACCAAGGGCGTTGAAGGTCATGGATTACAACTGCTGTCTACACGGATTGAAACTAGTAAGGTCACCTTGGTTGGGACGTTGGTTTGCAACCGTCTGGTCACCCCTTAAATAAAACATAACTACCCAAGTTTATCGGATACAAAATACAAAATAACACCAGGGGCATCCCAGTAATTAAGTCTACCGTAATAAAGTATTGTGTGCGTTGCATGGAGCGATGAGTAACGTGTCGATTACCAGTTTAAATGAGTGTGATGACCTTAGGCTTGCGCGTGCGCTTCCTAGTGCGCCGACGATGAATAGACAGGCAGGCTAGAAAACGTTGCGAATTTCTATACTTAAACTAGAGGGTGATACTGTAACAGCGATAATGATTGACGAAACGTCTAAATGTAAGGGACTGACTATTTTTAACCGACTTCAAATGATGAATGTATTTTTTTAAATTTAAATTCACCGATTTCTCGGTCAATTGTGAACCGATTTTGAATTTTTTTTATCGTTTAAATAAAGGTTATTATGTTGATCCCATAGAATTGCTTGGAACCTATGAGGAGTTCTGTTCCATATCTTCGAAGTTCATGATCAGATCATAACAATATTAGAACAGAAGTGCTCATAGGTTCACAGCAGAACCGTCGTAACAAGTAAAATTGCTGTGTTTATACGTGTAGTCGATGACCACAACTAAAAAGTGTAAAATAAAAAACTAAAACTTTGGATTTTTCAATTGAAGTTCGGTGGCTATCTGATGTCTAGTAGATATTGTGATGTGAATTTGGTGTAGTTTTGAATCTCAAATGTCTACACACCAGTAGTGCTACCACGAACTCTTAACGCAATCCATTTTAAGACCTGAACTGAACTGTTAAAGAGATGGGGCTATATAGTCGTGGTAAGTGCCCTGTAGAATCATTGAAACGAGAATATTATTTGTAGTATTGACTACTTCAGCGAAGCTTGCCGAGGAAGCAGACTCGATACATTTACATCTAAATACTACAAAAATATTACAATGTGTTACATCCGCATTCTGACGAGCACTATACATCACAAATTTTTTATTAGTACAAATACTTAAAGGCCTTATTAGAAAAGGTCTTGTTATTATATAAGTAAAGTCTCAATAAATAATATTCATAAGGGGGCGTCCATAAATTACGTGAGGTGTTTTTGTTGAATTTTCTGTAGGTGAGATGTCATGAGATTTTATTCAACCCCCTCCTCCATCCCCCAATCTCACGTGAGATTTTTCAAAATGTGATTTTCTTACGTAAACGCGTTGGATTGTTATAGTAAAAAGAAAAAAAAAAGCTTCGTGCTTTTATTTACCACTACGACTACAAATATGGTGGTTTGACAGTCAGTAGATGTAGCACGTCAAAGTATGAATGAAATTATTATCTTTCGAACGAATTAGTGAATGATCTTAATCGTATTAAGTACGATTACGCTTATGATTAAATCTTAAGCATGTACAATCTGGATTAAGTGGACCAAAATAGTATATTTTTTTTTGTGTTTAAATCAGAAAATAAATTGCGTGATATTTGCCGAGACCCCCCCCTCTCTCCAACGTAAGATTAGATGAGATTTGACTCGATCCCCTCCCCCCCTTAAACTTCTCACGTTATTTATGGACGCCCCCTAAACAGCAAAGTTATTAGCGTTTGTTTATATCCCAAAATATTACCCAATTTATGGAAATATTGCGTAGTGTTTTCTAGTAAAGAAAGAAAGAAAAGAAAAATATTTTATTTGGCACACATACACACACTGTAAAAACAAAATTTTATCGGAGACTGTAGCGCAGAGGTTTCGTATCTAGATTTTCATGTAAGGACAACTAAGAAAAAAATAATGTGTGTCTCATGGCTGCGCCAATTAATAGCAATTGTTATGAATTTTGAATCTATTATGAATTTACCAATCTTCAACATTTCTATTTATTCATTTGGTTAATATAATGTAACTTTATATTAACCTTAACTATTAATATTTACCAATTATGATAGATTTTCGTGGACAATTTTGGGATTTAATTTTTTTTATTTTTGACTACGAAAATATGATCAGTAACGGGTACGGATAGAGCCCCACTTTTTTGGTACTAATTAAAAAAGAGGGGTGTATATTGTAAAAAAAAAAATGACTATTCTAATGGAACTCAAAGTTACTCTGAAAACTAAATAGTTAAATACTTTCTCAACTTGACACTGCACTGGCTAAAAGCTAAAAAAAAAAACAACAACACAGAAAATTAAAAAAAATTCTAAAAAGGCTGGTGTGTTGATAAAGGTTTCAAGGATTTTAAACGCTTGTACGCATTCTTGTGTGTTTTTTATATCTAACTTATAAAAACTTCTTTGTTAATTCGATAAGGCATTGAAATAAAAAAGGTTAGTGTTTACATGAGCTGATAGTAATTGCTACTACACTACAATTGCTATAAGATGGTGCGGGTGACAGCTGTCGGATTCATCCTATCTATACTCTCATGCCACCGTAAGCGCGGGCTTGCAGACGGCGAGCAATGGGTGGCTCGCCGACCGACCGTCCTGTAACCGTCCGGACCGAGCCCAAGTCGTCAACGCCGCGTGCTGTTCCACGCGCGCCTCAAGGATTTCCTTGACATGTGTCAGCAACTGTAGGGGCCCAGCAGGGTCGAAGCCTACTGGGGCCAAGGGTCTGATTCTGAAAGGAAGACTCGGCCCTGGTACGAAAGGCAACGAAGGAACAGGAGTAGGTTTTTAGTCAGTAAAAGTCTGACACTATCTCCCGCCCCGGCCAAAACCGGGGGATGTCATAAGATGATTTTTCGACCGAAAAAAAAAACCTATACTCATCTTAAAGATGCATATTTTCGTCCTGCTGTCATCCTACCCATGCTATGTAAAAGAGCCCTCGGACAATTTCTGTTTGAATTACATGGCATATATTCGTAGTTATACTGGTCGACAACAAGCGGCCAGTGACATTACTGCAATAATGCTTGCGACAAAGCAATTATAAAAAAAATTGTAACGATGTCGGTGAGAAATATAAATATTTACAGAAGTATTTAAAAAAAAAAAATGATATTATGGCCTGTTTCACCGCTATTAGATAAGATTATTGTAGAGAAGACTCAAACTTAGAACGAATACCAGGGCAAGCAGAAACTAATTAAAAATAAACTAAAATATGGCGTCAAAAAATTCCTCCACATTGCCATACAGCGTGGTAATGGCAATGCCGCCAGTCTTTTGACCACACTACCAGTCGACAGCGTTAAACATTATTCTACATATATATCATTGCTCTGATTTATTAATAACTGGATTTATTTACAACAAGGCATTATTTTTTTATTAGCCACTCTTGACTTAAAGACCTTTTAAGTAGTAGTACCAGGAAACACACTCCTGCAGGAAATTCCACTCCTTTGCTATACGCACAATAACTACTAATAAATGCGTTCTCAAAAAGATTTTGTACGTACGGGTTTTTCTTTAGGTAGGAAATCGTAAACTCTCTAGGACGTGGAAATTCCTAGTCAGTAAAAGTCTGGAGGGCGTGTGTTCCAACTCCTGTGTTCATTCTTTTGTGTGGGTTTTAGGAAGAGACGTCGAGTGATTCAATGATGGAACGGGTTTGCTGGAATAAATTTTAACAGTCATCAAAAATATGCCAACCGCAATAACAAATTAATTATATATAATTAAAATGTGATTTAATAACTTCATAAGTTCATACGTCATTTCACAATATGACATGATGTAGGTAATGAAGTGGGATAATAATTTTAATATTATCACAATAGGTATCCGTCGTATTACCCAGTTATTGAGACAACCCAGTAACTGGAGAGTCAGTAAGAGGTCAGAAAGGCAGTCGCTACATATAAAATTCTGGTATTCATGTGCATCTGTTTAAGGTAAAATCCGATCTCAATATATGTGGAAAAAGGCCGATTGTTAGGGATTCTTGTAATATATAAATATAAAAGGAGAAACTGACTGACTGACATATCAACGCACAGCCGAAACTGCTGGGATTAGGGGCGTGAAATTTTGCACAAGGTTTCCTTTTATTACGTAGGCGAGCACTAAGAGACGATTTTCCAAAATTCACACCCTAAGAAGATGAAACGGGGGTCCGAAGTTTGTATAGGGAAACCTATTTACACGCGGGCGAAGCCGCTGGCAGAAGCTAGTTTTATGAAATTGTCGAATATAGTTACTTATGAGTACTTATTAAACAACCAAGGAAACTCGAAAAAAAACCTACGGAATTACAACGGATATCCTGATAAAACTCATCAACATAAAATGACATTGCTTTGACCTAAAAGGTCTTTCTTTGTTAATTTTTTACAAGGTTAAATTTTTAAGGTAACATGCATATCATGCTATATGAGACAAATTACAGAAGATATTAAAAAAAAAAATTCTATTTATAACAAAGTATACACGTATGTTAAGTGCAAAACTTGAGAATAACTGGACCAATGTGGATGGAACTTTTTTTATTTAAACCATTTCTTGACGGCTCAGAAAGGTTAATAAGAAAAATAAATAAATAAAATAACTTGACTATATACTCGTACAACTACGTGAACACATTCACAATTAGTTGGTACAATCATCACTATATTGATTGGTTGGATTCGGTTTTTCACGAAAACATTAACATTCTTTTTTGTTTGTTTTCTATTAGGTTGTACCTGCCATGTTATATTCTGCACCACCTTATGGTCGACTGGTAGAAAATGCCTGAGGCGGTCCGCCTTTGTGCAGTGTTTTTTTTTCCTAGTGCTTATACTCGTAAACTGAGGTGAAAATGCTGAGGTGGTCATTCTTTCGGTGCGGGCACGCTAAGCGTTGTGCTGTGTCTGTCCCGAATAAAAGATTTTCTATTCTATTATATAAGCTGCCGAGCCCTTTTTCATCTATACATATGCCTTCGGGGCTGAGAGAACCTCAAAAATAGAATTATTATGAGTTTTTGAAATGCTTGGGAGCAGATCAAGATGATGATAAAGGGATGAATGAATGATGAATTGGTCTTCTAATGAAAATTCTGGCACATAGTGGCAGAGGACAGACGTTTGTGGGAATGGCAGAGGCAGGTATTGCCGAGCAAAAGTCAATACAGGTTTATTAGATAGATTAGACCTACAACTAACTACGGCCTGCAAAACTTGGTATACAACTTATTACCTTCATAAGATTCGATTCAGTGGTTTCCGAGATTAGCACTAAATTGCACATTTAGATCATCACTTCCTTTATTATTATATTCCTTAGATTAATCGTTATATTATGTATAGCATAGCATAATCAGCCTTTTAATGTTGGCACTGCTGGGACTCAGGCCTCTTCTCTAGGAGAGGGAATGGGCCTTAATCCACCACGCGGGCCCAGTGCGGCTTGGTGAATGTCTAGGACATGCCGGTTTCCTCACTATGTTTTCGACTTCCGAAATTAAAGTTATTTTGCACTTTTCAGTGTTTTTTTTTACTTTGAAGTCGGTTATATTTTTTTTTGGAAATGTTTTAATTTTACACTTTTTAGTTATGGTACGACGACTACTAAAGTACCCCTCAGTCAAATTTAAATACCATAAAGCCAGAGTGCATCTCATGACAATTCTAATAATTCCAAACGAGGTTATATTACATTATTTTTTACAGAGTTCCGGTGCCAAACTTCAGGCTTCATCATCAGATCAGTTCGATATATTCCCCCTCTACTTTCAGTCAGTCATCGACTACACGTATAAACAAAGCAATTTAACTTGTTACGACGGTTCTGCTGTGATCCTATGAGGAGTTCTGTTCCATATCTTCGAAGTTCATGATCAGATCATAACAATATTTCTATGGGACCAACTCAGAAGCATAATCTTTCAATAAAAAAAAAAAAATTCAAAATCGTTCCACAATCGACCGAGAAATCGGTGAACAAACATAAAAAAAAACATACATTCAACCGAACATATAACCTCCTCCTTTTTGAAGTCGGTTAAAAATACCCTTTTCGAAAACCTTAAGACCATTTTTGCACAATAGGCGTACCAGACATCGTATGTAAGTAGGAAGAATATGTTCACAGTTATAGAGGGATTTCCTCGTCGACCCGCTAAATGTCAAGGTCGGGGTGACCTTGACGCGTTGCAGCATCCCCCATTCACCCTCCCTGGGGGATGAGATCTCGCCACATTCTCCCCGGGGTCGGTGTTGCCCAAATAGCGCCATGTAAGCGTTTAGTTTTAATGAAGTACTAACTGTACTGAGACTAAAATATATTGTTATTAGGTTGGCAAGGTGAACCTGAGCAATTTTCTCGGTCTTGTTGTTTTGCATTTGGAGGTAAATTGCATAATAAATTATAAAGAGAAAACAGCAAAATAGGAATAGTACCTACCAGACGCCTTTGGGGGCGATCGGTGGCAACGAGCTCTTGCTCCGGGCCTTGGTGCAGGCCATGGTCCGAAGCGAGGAGGAGTGGCAGGTGATCGTCTCCTTCTACGCCTTGCGTTCTAGGATCACGGGTTTCCGCGGGTGACCTTGGCGCTTTCAAACCGTAGCCGTAAATGGACGTGGGCCCGGGCCCTGGAAAGCAAAGGGCAAATGAAGGAACACAGGTGGGTAAGTATAAGTCTGACACTCCCTCTCGCGTCACTTGGAGCAGAGAACTTATTTGATGATTTCGCACTTCAAAATAAGCTAAAGTGCCGTTACGTGACATTTGGTTGGTTTACGTTTTTTGATACCACGGTAATCAGCCAAAAAATCTATAGATCTGTTGAGCATTATTTTCATCTATCAATAGATTTAAAGATAAATAAATAAAAAATCGACTTTCTATATAATTCAATGCTGCTTTTTTGTGCGTAACACAAAAAGTAATTTAATAACGGCATTATGGCTTGTGGACAGCATAATGTTAGTATTATAATGTTTTGTTTTGCAAAATCTGCCTTTCATAAAACACGTAACATTATTTTGACTGGCTCGTTGATCTCGTGGCCGCAAGTGTGACTGCTGTGCAGTCTTGCGGCCACGTTTGATTACCGGGTCGGGCAAAAGTGCTACTGGATTTTTCGATTTTCTATAAGGAGTTACTCTGTAGCTTCCCGGAGTTTGAAAATTGGTGGTGTGATACCCCCGTGCCTCGAAAAGCAAGTAAAACTGTCCGTAAAGTCCGGCCGCCTTTTGAAGGTTTCCCCTCGAAAAAAAAAAAAAAATCCAGTGCTTGATCTCTCAAAAAAAGTTGAGTGCTTGGTCGTGTCGGATTGTAGTCCCATCAGACTATGAGAGTAAAGCTAGAACTACATTAGACCGACGTGTAACACTCTGCCCCCTAGCCAAGTTACAACAGTTTCGTTCCAATTCTCTTTTCGTTGATTGTCTCGAGTCGGCCACGCCTCCTATTCCTTTTGTTCTGACCACGTGACTGAGCGTTGAGATGACGTCACGACTTACAGATTAACATTTATAGAGTAAATACAATTTATCGCTATTAAATAAGACTGTTAGTTACACTTCATATTGCACTATGTTCACGTCGCTGTTCTGTGGCATCTGTCCACGGAAGCGACGGAACACCACGCCCTGTGGCCAAAAGTCTTCCTTCAACATGAGGGGCAGCAAAGTGTTCGGGACTCGCATCACGTCCATTGTCCTGTTGGATATGGACCACTAAAAAAACGTTTTTTTGATTACCAGGTCACTAAACTATTTCTCGGAAAGATTAAAAAATAAAGCAATGATGACAACTTCCACTGTATTGTATTGTTGTGTGTGTTGGAAAAAAAATGGTGGACAATAGGTCACTTCTTAGTATACCGCCGGAACTGAACAATTTGTGAACTATGTACCTAAAGCTAGTCTACATTGACGATGACGGATGATTGTCTAATTAACGTTCAAAATATAACTCCTTAATGATCCTTCAAGTGTCGTTGTCCTATTGGACAGTTCAGTCATTTTAATCGTTAAAAAGTTTTTTTTTCACACGCCGGATATCTTCTGATCCCAAGTAAAAATTAAATAACAAATACATCAATTTATTTGTTTATATATTATCTTTATTGTACTTAAATACTGCAAGAAACATGGAAGGAAAAACTTATATTGTATCTAAAATAGATACAATGGTCAGCTTTACTTATCGCTTTCCGTGATCTCTACCAGGCAAAAATAAATTAATAAACAGATAAATTTACATTTTTTTATGAATGTTAAGAGATTAGGTATACAAATGACAAATAAAAAAACGAATGCCTAGGTACTAAAGCAGATTGATAGTTTTTCGAATTACTTCATTTTATTATTAGATGTTTGTCATCTTAAATGATGAAACATTAATTTTAATTATTTCATACTCTTACAATACGTTAGAAATAATAACAAAAAAATTTTGCGAGGCTTCAAGTATTAAGTTTAAGTCCAACGATATCTGGGAACACAACTTAGCCAGCGATATTTTCGTCTATTTTATTTCTGCAGTTGGCAACATTCCCCCGCCCCGTTGTAAGTGGTCCCCGTTTGGGTATGATGGATCGTCCCCATCCCCTATTGAGCACATTCCAGCCGTATTTCGGTAGTTGAACACAAGAGTAGCGCGGACTAATTTAGACGTGGGCGAAGGCTCATCAGCGAGGCCTTTTTCTTTCATAAATAAACGCGACAGCAACTGTCGCTACCCCGTGTTCGACCACACCATTGCTTACCATCAGGTGAAATAGTGGCAAAGTACCTTGTTTTTAAAAAGAGCGCTCGTTTGCGCGAGGCCCCTTTGGGTGTGAGGGCGTTGGTGAGGGGTTGTTTCGTCCACGCCTAGCTACGCTACGTTACTGTAGCTGAATGTAGGAGGAACTTCATAGACGTAACAATCAGCATTGTTATGGTTTGGTTTTTGAAATGATTGCATTATTTTGTAAGGTACATTTATGTACGTTCAAAGTTAATAATCATATTCTAACTCAAATTGTTGGGAGATGGATAGAAGTGTGTCGTGAATATCTAAGGTTTTGTTGGAAGATGGATGAAAATAAGTAAAAATAGTTTTGTAGGATATATTATTTTTGTGGTAATGAATATGTATTTATTTTTCTAAATTATGTTAGTTTTATTTTTTATTTTCTTCAATGTGTATGTATTTGTTATTAGGTTATTATTGTTTTATTAAATGTATTTTTTAGTTTGTAAGTTTCTACTGTACAACAACGCCTTGGACATCCTCCGTAACGTTGTACAAGTACTTGTAAATAAATAAATAAATAAATAAGTTAATTTTCAGTCTCAGGGGACCATAATGTACTGATGATTTGATAAATCATCATCAAGTTGACGCTTAGATATTTAGTCTGCTGCCTAGATCGGCACACAGGGATCTGTACTTTTTGATTTCCGAAACGATCATTGACTCCTAATCTTGATCATAAATCTGTTTATGGTCATCATATATTGTGTTTGATCATACGTGTATGGAATATTGAAGATACGATGTTTTAACACTGCCCTTTCATGGTTGGGATGATTGATAGCTTACATTGTTAATCGTAAGTATAGAGGGAAAGAAAAAAAAAATAATATTCCTGATTTGGTTATCTGATTCTATAGGTTTCACTGCACTACGCAGCTTAAATTTTTTAAACATTCAGTATTGAGGTGACTGTAGACTCCGTCTCGTTTTGGATCTATTTGTAGTCATTTAAATCCTTATAAAATGCTAGAAGCGATCTTAGCATGGCGTTCTATCGTTTAACTGCTGATGCTCATGGTAAGGAGGTGGAAATGGAGTAGTGGTGGCATTTTGGCCTCGCACAGATCGTTTTTTACTTTGATATTTTATTTTAGTCAGTTTAAGGTGATTTGTATTTGATTTGTGAGATTTTACTTGGTAATTTTTTTTTTTTATTTAGTCCTGTGCGAGTAACTAATATAAACTTTTTTCTTTCGCCATTTTTTTTTTTGACATCCATTAACGCTGATATGAACATATCGCTGATAATTATGAATATTATTTTGCCTAGGCTCTGTAGATACTTTACTGATTTCGAACCTTCAAAACATGTAGCTAGGTTAACAAGCAGGTTACCTCGCTGGAAGAAATAAAAATAATTATCCCCGGTGTTCAAATAAATCTCCAAACTCTTCTGATTGGCTGTCCCGCCGCCATTTTCGCGGTAGCCATTGTGAATGACCTTTAATCTACAATTACACTGGCGCGAGAGCAATAATATCTAACGGTAATCAATGATCGGCCTTGTTGTTAATAAACTGAGTAAACGGGTAGTCTCATTAACGGCTGGTGAGGTGGTCTGACAGGTTCGTGTTCTGATGATAATGAAAATGTAGGTAGAACTGTGAATATGAATAAAGTAGCTGCTTAGACAGCAAGTCAAGATCCTGGTGATTTCTTCGAACTATCGGAAAGCTCCCATATGGAAAACCCCAATTACACTTCGTTATACCTGGAAACCGCTTAATGATACCTAACTCATGTTCAGTAGTAAACTGAACATCATTCATGTATCATTGAGCGACGCTGTTTTAAATTGTATTACTACTGGTTCATATTAATTAAAAAAAAGTTAGAAGAAATATACCGTTACGAAAAAGTCTAGTTCCAATCTAGACTTATAACGTCAATTCTATTTGGTTATTACAAGGCATTAGGTACTCTAACCAATATACCTATCCCAGAAAATTCTTAAGGGAGTTGCGTCTAATATATGAGTATCTATAGACATTACTACGTTTTGTAAACTTTAGTTGAACTTATAATTCCAAATCAATCTGAAGTTATCACATCTCAAAGTGACCTGTTTTATAAAACAGAAACTTCATAGGTACAGTAAAGACCACACGTGCTGCTTCAGAACTATAATCTCAAAGAAACTGTGATTACATAAAATCTGAAAATAAAGAAATTCTTCACTTGAAGATAAGACGCGAAGACGTACGTGAGACGATTTTATTTGTAATGAACCACATTCAAGTAAGTCTTCACGTCTTATATCTGAAATGAGCACTGCAGTATGAAATGACGTCATTAAGAAACTGAACTGAGACGGCAAGACAAGTGGAAGGAAGTCTGCAGAAAATAGGAATGGAAATAAAAATGAATAAGAGCGATAAATGAATGAACGAGAGAGTAAAAATAAGACGTAGACTTGGTGAGAATGGGTTGTTTGATTTTGTAAAGGCCTTTCTTTTCTTACTTACACCTCAGTAAAGGAACATTTTAATGTCATCTGCGATTTTAGGAACTTATTTTTTTGTCAAAGTTATTAAAGATAATAATAATAATAATATTCCACAACTATCACACAACGCCGTCTAGTCTCAAGCTAAGCAGAGCTTGTGTTATGAGTACTAGACAATTGATAAACATACTTATATATTATTAAATACATACATATTATAGATAAATTACACCCAGACACAGAACAAATGATCATGCTCATCACACAAACATTTGTCCCGGGTGGGAATCGAACCCACGACCTCCGGTATAGCAGTCAGGGCCACTAACCACTAGACCAACAGGCCAGTCAGATGATTTGACAGTTTTAATTTATCTTCTAATTTATAAAATTCTTATGTCACAGTGTTTGTTATTGAATTTCTCCGAAACTTATTTTGTATATATTTGATAGGACTGAGAGAAAACGTCGTAGTCTATTTTTTATCCTCTTAATCCATCTCCTATTTTTTAATCGCGATTTTAGTATTTTTGTTTCGATTTATACTTACGTTCGATTTCTTTGATAATATAATTTTTTTGGCAGAGCAACGTTTGCCGGGTCGCTAGTGATATACAAAAATCACGCTGCACGGTCAGTCTTTCTTACTTTTACTCATCATCAAAATATACTTTCATTCTTATGTACTCTTAAAGGTGTATATAATTATCGCTAAGGGCGGAATTCGCCAATAAAACGAATCGCGTTTTAACGTTTGGCTCGCATAATCGCGTTTAGCCGCTGTCACTAGTGTCACTTGTAAAAATACAACAAAAGAAAAATACAGACAAGTGACACTAGTGACAGCGCTTAAACGCGTATATGCGAGCCAAACGTTAAAACGCGATTACTTTTATTGGTGAATTCCGCCCAAAGTGGCTTTACCTTAGCGTGATCGTCCTTCTTAACGATAGCATCTTTGACACAAATAATCAAAGATTGTTTAATAGCTTTTATCTCATGATACCAAGAAAATTCATAGATTACAGTTCAACTATTGCCGCTAACTGCATAATGTTTTGCAAAGCCGTCACGACAACACTTATCCTAACTACTGGTCGACATGAATACTGCTTAGTAACTCAGCGACAGTTGCAAAACAATTGTTTGTTAACGGTGATTGTACGAACGTCGCTGACGCGTAATTACATAATTAGGTCATGGAAGATCAATTAGGTCCAACGGAAAATGTAGAGACTACTAAGTGGTGCTATATTGTTTGTAATAGTAGTAGATCTTAATGATAAAGGTTTTTGAGGAAAGGAAAACCTATACGCACAAAACGTTTTGGGAACACATTCAAGGTGCGTACAGCTAAGGAGTGGAATTCCTTGCCGGAATCTGTGTTTCCTGATGGCTACAATTCTGGAGTCTTTAAGTCAAGAGTGAATAGGTTACTTCTAGGTAAGCGCGCTCCATAGTCGACCGTATCGTTGCTTTCCATCAGGTGAGATAGGTAGGTCAAGCGCGAACCTATCAGAAATAAAAAAAAAGAGTTTACCATTTGACGACTATGTCACCAGATCGAGCGATGATTTGATGATGGAGAACACTTGTCTAGAAGTAACCTATTCACTCTTTACTTATAGACCCCTGAGTTGTAGCCACGTTGTAGCTATCAGGAAACAATCTGGCAGGGAATTCCACTCTTTAACTGTACGCGTAATAAATGTGTTCTCTCAAAACGTTTTGTATGTCAGTTAAAAAACCTGATAAAAAATACAATAAGTACCTAATGAATTGTAAGGACAATTTAAATAGTACTCGATAAAAAACCATGAATTAATTCAGCACTCATAAAAATGCACAAAAGTTTTCAATTAACACCAAATATACAATACTAATTAGATATAATATTATATTTTTTTGAACAAGCTCTCAAGGGATCGAACCCTACAATCCATTCAAAAGCTTAAATCAAGTCCATTATATTAAACCAAAACTTCCACCAGTGCATTAGAGGTCTCCATTATTATACATAATATCTTCGTAGACAGTACATACGAGTATACTATCTACATCTAACACACTAACATTGCACCTTGCTTCGCTTCCAAACAGGTTGGTCTCGTCGCGAGGATCCCGTTAGGCATTCATGTAACAAAATACACGTACTATAGTGAATAATACAGGTTTTAATTGATAGCCTCCATCATGGGCTCTTGGTCGACTTTCTCTTCACTTGTGTCTGTATATGCTCTTTTGATTAGTTTCCGATGGTTATACTGTTCTGTTTGAGTGATTTTGATTTTGTTAGCTGAATATAATTCCAATACTTATATTGTTTCTTTTTTGTTTTCAGGTAAGTCAACTATACCTACCTACCAATATCAACGCTGTGTGTACTGACACATATACAGCTAAACTGGTGAGATATGAAATACCATTGAAAATGAATCATCTATAAATAATAATATCTTTGCATAGTACTACCTGTCCCCCGCAGTTTCACCCATGATTTTGGTTACTGCTCCGCTTCTGTGGAACGTAACGTGACGTATATGTCGTGGCCAGATCTTAGAAATTGATCACTTCATGATATGGACAAGTAAAATTGGCCAGATCGAACCGTTTGAACGTTAACATTTGATGATATTTTGAACAGCTTTAACGAATTTAGAAATTGTTTATATAAAATGTAATTACATTAGTGTACTTTATTAACTTCTCCATAATACTTCACCTTTACTGTGTTTTTTTTGTTCTTTTCCTGAAGCATATTAAACTTTTAGTGCTGTAGTACAGCAATAATTGGACTTCAGATTTATGTACTGTATGTTATTTTTAACTGTGCTGATTGTCTTAGTCTGTAGTCTGTCACTGTACTTATTAAAATAATATAAAATAAAATAAAATATGTCAATCCTTGTTTGGGCATATCATTGATGTAGGATTTCTAAGGTAATAAAAGGTGTAAAGAAAGTAGGTTTGGCCTACTTTCTTTACACCTTTTATCGAGGATTGAAATACGATCAAATGTTAACGTTTAAACGATCTGGGCAATTTTAGTTGGCCATATGATAAGAGATCAATTATAAGATCTGACCACGACATACATACATGATTCTGATTATATTATATAGTTTTTTTCTAATCCGCTGTAGTACATATTACTTTAAGTAGTTCAAACAAAGCCACCAAACGCAAAAACCGACTGCAGTTTATCCACTATCAATGCGGTTTTCATTTTACAAATAGAAACACAATTTAATAAACCTGGAAGGTTTCCATATAATAAAATTTGTACCCGTGTAAGTCGGGCACAAAATAGATAGGTAAGCCGGGTCAGGAAACTAATTATTTATTAATTAAATGAAACTTTTCTTCTTGCTCGTAAGGTGCTCGCAACACCATGATAGGAAACTTCAATTCACATACCTAAGTAGTTGACCTTTGCTAGTTCCAAAATAGTCCTTACTAAAAATAGAATAAAGAGCAATATAATGAAGGAAATACCATCCACGTAGAAATGTGCAATACAATTGATCGTGGTAGCGTAAAGGTCAGTGGGGCGGTTGGCTCGCCGTCTGGGTGGCATCCGAAAAATGTCGTCGATCCAACTGTATTCCGGACGTTTATGGGATTGTCGTAATATTTTCTAGGTATGTAGGTACTTTGCTTTGGGCGTTAGTAATAGGTATATAGCTCTACTTAGTAGGTATGGTGTGCAAAAAAGTGCTCCAGTAATTGTGTAACGCAAAAATGCCTTGTCGCGTTTTCGTAGAAATTGTTCTAAAAAAAATTTCCAAAAGCTTCATTGGACCTTTGTCGCATTGTCCCTTCTTTGTTTACGAGAGGATGGTAACATAAGTCACAACAACTACTACTAAATGAAATTTTGGATAACAGTCTTTTTACTCGACTTTGTTTAGAAATATTTTTTCATCGACTTGACTATTTGTATCGATTTTTACCTTTCCTTCATAGCTTCATAAATCAAAATATGTTGTACAAATGCTATAAAAAATGTTCAAATAAGATTTAATTGCTCTTCAAATAAACCAAGGTACCTAATAGGTATACAAGTCTCAAAATAGGCACTAGACGAAGATCTACAAGTGACCATAGCGTTTTTGCTTACAAAGAGAAATACAACGCTGACTGGGGCAAGGCAACCTTCATTTTGTTTGAGAGCACTTTAGGAAATAGAAGACTGCGAAGTGCTACAGTCCAAGGTCGAAAGGTTTGTTTTGTTTTACTGATGGAAAGTTCTTAGTTTTTGGCCTGTCTTTTTGTGACAAGACCATGCTTAATCATAAGGATAAAGAGAGAATCTTAAAAAGTATGTATCATTAAATAAGCCGTTGATACCGCGTACATCGAAGGACTGGAACAATTTGCCTGCTGCGGTCTTCCCGTCCGATTATAATTTAGGGTGTCTTCAAGGCTACAGTGAATTGGCTCTTAATAAACTCTCCATCAACGATTGCATCACTACTTACCATCAGGTGGGATCGCAGTCAAGCAAAGAACCTAAGACGCGCAATTCGTAAGCCGGAGACGTTACCACTTCGCTACCACTGCTCCTGATAACTGATTTCACATTATCAGAATAATGCTTGTATAAATTCCACTTTTTAAAGTTTTTCATTGCTCATACACGAAAAGTAGGTCTGTGTTGCCTGAAGAGCGGGTTGAAAGTACTACTTTTCATCCCTAAGGAGAATCGCTTTCAACTGACAGCTGTCAAATTATTAAAAAAAACTAGTTCTATTTTCAGAAATGTGAAAATTGAACCAAATCCTAACTTTCTATACAGCCTCTCGATTACAGCGCGTTGTACAATTGAAATAACATAAAGATAAGTATTAATTAAAGAATTCGTTTTTTAAATGACTTTATTAAAATTTCCTTTCACATATTTCTTTAAAATAACATAGATTTGGGAAAAAAAATTATCATTTTTTCAATGATTAAAATGAAAAATAATGTTTGAATAGCCGGCCGGCAATAGAAAGAAAAAAAAAAATAAAGAAAATAGGCGGGAAAGCGGCAATTGGATCTTTATTTGCTTTTTCGAGTTGTAGAGTTTTGTTTAAACTTTACCTCTCTATATATAAGAGATTTGTATTAACATGGTTCATCAGATTCAGACATGGATTTAACACCTGATTCGTAAGAGCCTAAAGCAGAAGTGGAAAACCTTTTACCACTTAAGTCAAAAGAAAGATACCTCAAATCATACGACGACTCTGGTTTTTATTTTTACTGTTCTTAAATACGTAATGAAAAGCACAGTGCGAACTATTGGCGACCTCGCTACGCTCGGACACCAAACTCCTTCTCGGGACTAAATAAGTTACTTTCACCCCTAGGGTAACAATGTACTGTTGCATAACCCCTAACAGAATATACGCAAGAATAATTATATTTTTTCACATAATTAACTGTTGGCTCATGTCATGTGTATTAACGGCTATTTTATCAATCTGCATTGAGTGTCGGCAAATCAATGCAAAGTTATCGTTGTCCTACTTCCCAGCGTCTGTCTGTCTGTCTGTTAGCGTGGGCGCAATAAACTCGAACACAACGGGAATTTTGATAAACAATGCATTTGTATATTAATATAGTGTTAATCCGTTTTATGTACTGTATTTCGAAGGAGGGATTACAGTTTGTGTTATTGTTGTAGGAGATGATGAGAGTGTATTTATTGTGGGTAGCTAACAATCTTTATGTTTCAGATTGTTTTAAATTGATGTAATTTAAGAACATCCTAAGGGCTCATACACGGTACAATTTGTCTTTGTCGAGATAAGATCATTAACGATCTTGACGTACACTATCGATTCGTCGTTGCGATCGCGGTCTGAGGCGACGGGTCGTACAGACAAACCGTACCGTGTTTCCCTTTCAAGTGAGACTGTTTTGAGGTGGGAAATTTCACTCGAGTGGAGGGAGGTCTTTGCCCAAGAGTCGGATAGAACAGGCTAACGAACGAAAAAAAACTTCTTGCTCTAGGTCATCTGGGTGGGAAGATGGAATGACAATGACTCTTTCAAACAATCTTCTCTGATAGTTTTATTTTAGAGCATTCATCCGTTAAAACCACGCAGACGTCAAAATCAATGATTCCCGACGGACAATATAACAATAATGTGTTTCTAGATAAGATATTGACGTCATATTATTGGGAATTTCATAATCTAGTGTATGGTTTAAAAACATTTTCAAATTGTCGTATAGTTTTCCCATTAGAACAGTTCTTATCCAAGCCGAATTTGAAAACTAGCGGTTAACGGTCTACGCAGATGCGAGATAGAAGTAAAACCTTGTATGATAAACTTATAAAAAATATTTCCGTTTAATCATCATTATCGTTTTATAGATTTTACTGCATGATTGGCTTAGTGGTTGAGCGATTGGCTGCTACGACTAGTGTCGTGAATTGATTCCCGCCCGGAACAAATATTTGTATAGCCTGCAGATTAGGTGTTCCGGAACTGCGACAGTCCCAGAGCAAGCCAACCCCTGGGATGTCTTGAGTTTGTGAGTTTACCTAAGTAAAGTTGTCAAAAAATAAAAGGCCCGTTTTGACATTTGTGTTTTGACTACCTAGCGGCTTGTCCGTTGTAGTGCAGCGACTACTAAAATAGCTACTACTACACCGGACCGTTAATTAATTATTTTATTGTTTCTTTCAGTTTCGTTCCAAGTTACATTCTAGGGTTTTTCTAGTTTAGGTACATGTTTGTGAACGTATTTACCTACCTTTACCCCACCCACACCAGGAATTGCTTCTGTTTAAAAGTAATTCTCAATATGAATTACTTCTGTTTTGAAGTTGGTCAGTCGGCCGGGAGTTCCATATTAAGTTAGCGTATCTAACAGGTCGATAGAGCCGAAAAGCTCTGAGTGGTGACTGCGTACCGGAAGATGGGCCGTCCACAAGGTGGACCGATGACCTGATGAGGGTCACGGGAAACAGATGGATGCGAGACGCACAGGACCGTTCGCTGTGGCTACACTTGGAGAGGCCTATGTCCAGCAGTGGACGTCTTTCGGCTGAAATGACGATGACGATGATGGGTAGTACAAAACCTGCTCCGACCATTGAGTATTTAACGTAAACGTGATATAACTGCAGTTTATTTTAAAAATCATTTAACGTTTGGTATTTCTGAATATAATTCTATGACCCTATTTTCAGCCGGACAACACTAATTTTGAAATGTCAAAACTATTTCAACTTTCTCATAAACAAACTCATTTCAAAACTTATTATATGCATTATAAAGTCCTTTTCGCTATGTCACATAATTTTAACTAGCAGAAAACATTTAAGTAGAGCGGTTTTAAATTGTATTTTCTGAGACATAGAGTATATTATCTCTTGTTATACTGTTTTGTGGACGTATAGAATGCTGTTGTGCTATTTTAGACTATATTTTTCTAGTTATAAGGTTAGTTTTTTGTTGAAAGATAATTGTGAAGGTAGAAATAAACTGAAAAGTATTTGGGACAGACAGTTTGGCGCCGTACCAAATAGACAGCCACTAGTTTCCGAATTAGAAACAAAGTTAACGACATCTTAAACGTCTTTTATTTTGGGAACATCCATTTTGTTCGTGTTAACTGAAATAGTTGGATACACTGATTATATGACGAGAGGAGAACAGAACAAATGAACGATAGATAACAATTTGTCAATTTATCAATTCAATGTTAGATGATACTAATTTTATTCAATTAACTTTAATTTTATGTCAATCTTTTGCTATAATTTATCGATTTATATAATTGTTTCTTTTTACCAAGGTTTCAATTGTCAAAAATTAATCAAATTTATTTTTACATGAACTTTATCATTTTTCTGTTTTTATTATTCCCAATTATAATTTAATTTATTTGGATGAACTTAGTAATTTAATTTATTTTTCTAGTTTATTGTTTTATGCATGTGATGTTTACCTATAAGTACCTAATTATAACACTGTGATTAGGTACTGTATTCAGTGTGAAAAATTGTTGGTAAACAAAACAATTGTCGGTATAATATATTTTTATAAATGTTCCCAGTTGCATTCCATGCAGGTTGCATTATCACGTCCCGACATCTGTTGTGTTGTTGCGATACATTTGTAATTGTTTATGAATCAAATTCTTCGGGATCTGGGATTCCCACGCATCTGCTTTACAGTTTGTAATCAGATATCTATATACGTACCTACATAAAAATAAAATGATATAGATAGTGGGTAGGTGGTTAATATTTGGGTGAGCCTTTTCTGTCCCAGGCCATTGACCGTTACGATACACATGACTGCTTCTTATCACAACAACATTGAACTAATAATTTATCCCTCTAATATCGTCGATGAAGTCGAAAGGTGCTCGAGTGCGACCACGTATCGGAAGACGTAGCGTTGGAAGGTCCGTCGAGAATAGAACAACCTCAAGCTCAACCACTGCGCTAACCGTACTATCAACACGTGTGACACTCACGCCGATCTGGGCACGTCGGTCTCCATACATTTTATATGGAAACTAAACTTGTAGAGCTACACTAGATCGACGCCACGCGACGCCATGCGACATCGTTCTACGTACAAATCAGGCGTGGTCCACGTGTACGTCGGTCTAATGTAGCTTTTGTGGTTGTTGACACATATCAAAGATTTGATAGTAATTTAGGTACCTACTGATAGTCTCATCTAGATCTGGCTTTCCAAAACCGGAGTCTTTTTATAGCAAGCTTCTAATGAACTTGGTATTTTTATATGTGTGTTTGTTTAGGGCAAATTTTGTAAAGTTTGAAAGTGGCGCCAGTAATTGAAAAGTTGAAAGGATCGTTTGTCTTGGTCTGGTCATGTGAAGAAGAGGGATGAAACGCATGTTACTAAAAGAGTTAGTTTACATGTGGATGGATGGAGAGGGAGAGGGAGACCAAAGAAAAGATGGATGGATTGTGTGAAGAGTGATATGAAAGAAAAGGAAGTTATTGATAGCATGACGAGTGACAGGGCATAATGGAAGAAAAAATCGTGTTGCGCCGACCCCAAATAACACGGGACAAGGGCAGGAAGATGATGATGATGATGTTGTTTAGAGCAAATCTTGCAAATGGATTTGACACTGTTATCCCTAAAAAATTGAGCTGATATTTGGTCTGTAGGTAACCTAACCTAATCTAAGTAATTTGGATGGCAATGCATTACTATTGTACTATAGAGCTGGTCTAATGATGGAGTCGGATGGTGGCCATAGGAACTGCAGAGCGCAACAAGGTAACCCTATCGTGTTTGAGCTGTTTGGAATACTCTTGATAAGTACTATATTTATTTATGTACACACAAACACTTAAAAATTAAAAGACAAATACAGATAGAAGAGCACAAAGGTATCTAGATACTATACTGTGCAATAAGATTGTTTTCTTTATCAACTTATTGTTTACTCCGTACCGTAGGCGCGCTTGCGGACGACAAGCAATGGAAGCACGCCGTCCGGCCGTGCGGTACCTAACCATCCGGATGAAGCTCGCCGTGCGGTACCTAACCGTCCGGATGAAGCTCGCCGTCCGGCCGTGCGGTAACCGTCCGGACCGAGCCCGAGTCGTCGACGGCGCGTAGGGCCGAAGTCTACTGGGGCTATAGGTTGGCTTCTGAAACGGAAACCTGAGGTCCTGGAACGCAAGGCAAAGAAGGAATATAGGAGTGGGTTTTAGTCAGTAAAAGTCTGTCACGCACCACCTTAGAGCGAGAGAAGTCATTAGATGATTTCTCATGTAAAAAAAAATTGTTTACTCCTTATAACTCAAAGTACCGGCTGCCAGTGGCTTCACCCACGCGATAGTAGAAAATTATCCTTTGTGCTATTCCAGGACATGATCTATCTGTGTACCATCGAAATCCGTTCAGCCGTTCTAGAGGTAAAGAAGTAACAAACATACACACCATCACACAAACTTTCACCTTAATAATATAATAGTGTGATGTCAATATTATTTGAAAAATTAATGAATTCTATATTAACGTCAACACACCAAAACAACAGTGACTAATCGATTAAAAGTCGATAACTACCGGTTCTGCTATCGATGCCGGTGGATGACCTTCTGACATCCTTGCGATCTGACCGGCTGGAAAGCAGCTGCCAAGGCCGCGTTACAAGGCCGGGAAAACTAGCTCTTGAATCTTGTTAACTTTAGAGGGCTGCAAGCTTCGATATAATAAGCTAGCAGACGCGAATGTAAGTTTGAACGAGCTACTTATTAACTCACGACAAATATCCAAAAATCAAATAGAGTACTGCTTGAATTTTCTTCGTTTGCAAAAATTTAGTTTCAGAGAAAGAGAGTAGACTTCCTGCCCCCCTAGCCAAGTTACAACCGTTTCGTTTGGATTCTCTTTTCGTTGATCGCCTCGAGTTGGCCACGCCTCCTATTATTCCTTTGTTCAAACCACGTGACTGAGCGTTGAGATGACGTTAGAACAAAGGAAGCGGAGGCGTGGCCGACTCGAGGCGATCGACGAAAAGAGAATCGAAACGAAACGGTTGTAACTTGGCTAGGGGGGCAGGAAGGAACATTCAAAAGTCGGGGCCTTGCCTGGATCAGACATCATTCCTCCCTTTTCAATGCAGGTATACAGGAATTTACACTGTGTTCTGTATCCCTCTAAAAGCGGATTAAACGAACTGACACGGATATTGACTTGGTTTTATAATGTGGAGAGAATTATATAATTAGCTCGTTAAAATGCTTCTCCACGTTACGACGATGCGTGGGGTGTGTGACCATCCTTGTGAATTAATTATCCAGCTAGAAAACATCGGTCAAGGACACAAAGCAAGGTCGTACATAACCGGTTCTGTTTCGTGTCTAATGCACGTTCCTCGTTTAATTATGAGTGCAGTTGGAATTACTAACACGCTCGTTTTTGTTATATACTGCCGGAAATTAATAGAGGTGCAGATAGATTGGTAATCTCTATTAAGGAGAGACCAGATGGTTGCAAACCAAGGTGACCTTGCTAGTTTCAATCCGTGTAGACAGCAGTTGTAATCCATGACCTTCAACGCCCGTGGTTGGGAGGCGCGTTTTCCCAACCACCGAACATGTTGGCGCGTGGTTTACATCCATGTAGCCGCAACTCAAACCAAACACATAAACCAAGTTACCTTGGCTGGAACGCTAGTTTGCAACCATCTGGTTATCGCTTTAGTGGCACCAGTGACTGAAAAGTCGAAGGGGAATCGTTTGTCTTGGTTTGTTCATGTAAAGAGGAGGGATGAAGATGAAACGCATGTTACTAAAAGAGTTGTGAGTATACACGTGAATTAGGTGTTTCATGTTTTTTTAATTTTCGTTTTTTTTGACTTTGCTCAAATTCTTGATACCACTCATGCACAGTTTTCTTATACCATAAATCATCACATTCGGTTAATATTTAGAGGTTGCACAACGCCAATAAGTACGTCATCCATCAGTGAAGATCTCCTGCTCTAAGTTGGACCGAAAGGGCCTATCTGACTTTTACTGACTAAAACCTACCTCTGTCTTTGAGCTACTCGTTGCTCGTCGTACACAAGCCCGCGCTTACGGTGACCGGGTAACGCCCTGCGACTTCCCACGGAAGCCTTCTCCTTCAGTAGCATTACTGTTTCGCAGAAATAAGTGATTGCTTACCATTCTCTCTGCCTCCGAACCATGATATGAACCAGAGCTGAACACAAGAGGTTCGCGACGCAAATCGCCTCCACGTAGGACACGGTGGTGCTCTGCTCAACCAGGGCACGCCTGTGCCTTGTTCTCCACTGTAGGTGATAGGGATTACCCCATCTTAAATATGGGCTATGCTCGGAGTTTCCTTGCGTGATCGCATCAGGAATGAAGATATCCGCAGGAGAACCAAGGACGCCGACATAGCCCGAAGAATCGCCAAACTAAACTGGCAGTGGGCGCGGCACATTGCTCGTAGAACGGACGGTCGATGGGGCCAAAAGGTTCTAGAGTGGCGACCGCGCACCGAAATACGCAGCGTTGGAAGGCCTCCCACAAGGTGGACCGACGACCTGGTGAGAATCGCGAGAATGCGGTGGATGCGAGACGCACAGGATCGGTCGTTGTGGAGACGCTTGGGGGAGGCCTATGTACAACAGTGGACGTCTTTCGGCTGAAATGATGATGATGATGATGAATATGGCTATGGTCAAATTCATCTTTGAGTCAGTCACACTCATTTACGTAGGACTACCTTTTTCCGTGACATTGTTACTTACATTTTAACAAATTCCTTTGGCGGATTTAAGAGGTCTCTTTTCATTCTCATCTTTGGCAAGATTCTGAGGTTACTGACACGTGTGACGCATTTTGATGTTGAGCTACTCTTTAAAATTCTCCGCATCTTCGAAGTTGTCATTAGTCATACACGTCACGTACGCAAACAATGCTAACTACCTGATTTGGAACATGTTTCTGTAGGTCACACGAATATTGGGTCCAGTTGAGGTTTACTTTCAAATCGCTAATGCCTTTTCTAAAGATTAAAAAAAAAAAACTAGCAACCTATCTGTCGATTTTGATAATGATCGTTTCTATAACTAAGTCTTACCAGATTAACAAGGGTCACCGTGGTGGCCAGAAACTGGGGTTTATAGGTGAGATAAGAAAAGCCTCCAGTAGGCATTAAGTATAGCGTTTTACTTAAGCACTATAGAGCCATATAATGTGAGAATTAGGTGGATTTTGAGCCAATTTGACTAAGTTCAATAAACACCGATTCCTACGTATATTACACTACGCGATGTACAGACTGTCTTACTTTTTGTTCCGAGTAAGACCGGTCTAACCCTTATTACACACTACGCGACATCGACTAAGACTGTCTGAATATCGAGTAGTGTAATAGGCCCTTTAGTCCCTTGAACATCTGGCCGGAGCTAAATCCAGCTGCTCTCTCGGATAGAACCCCCTGTGACCTTTAAATCCATTTTCTTTGCGAAATATTGATTGATTTACCTCTACGCTTTGTACATTCTGAAGAACACTTAACTATTTTTTTTTTTTGTGTAAACATATTTCTAAAGATCAAAGCCGTTTGAAAGGAATAGGGAAAATAAGTGAAAAAAGCCATATCGTTACAATTTTTTTTTGGCAACAGGATTAGTCATAAGAAAAAATCATATGTTGATATTGTTGTGCAAGAGTTTATAATAAATATATATATATATTTTCAAACCTTTTGACCTAGCCGTCACCGAGGAGTAGGCTTCAAAAAGTCACTGTTTTGTGGTATTGCTCGGGCGGTAAAAACAAAATTAAATAAAAATGTAGAGTTCAGCGCCATCTAGCGAGACTATAACCACGCTCGAGTCTATGTCAGGTAAAACTCTGAATTTTCTGGCTGAGTTACCTGATGGCAAAGCAAGATTCAAGTTCATCGATTTAAGGTTCCTATTCGGTACATAAGCTATTTGCCATGGATTACCGTCTCGCGCAAATTGATGACTACCATATGTAAGTACTTAAATTATTATAAAACAAAGTACTGTTGTGACCATGGAGGTCACATTAATACTACTAACTTACAAACTGGCAAGATATACTTTTAAGGTTTATGTTTTAAAAAGTTTAGGATTGTTAGATGAAAAAAAAATATAAGTAATTAAGGGGATGACAATAAAAATCTAGACGTAATTTTGTAAATAAAACGTATTAGAAAATGCTTCATACTTACAATATAATAACATTTTAATTGAGCCAGAAGCTTTTCATTGATGTCTCCCCTATTACAGTACCTACTTACCAACCCTCTCTGTTCGTCTGTTTACGATAAACTCAAAAACTACAGAACGGATTTTTGTGCGGTTTTTACCAATACACAGAGTGATTCATGAGAAAGGTTTAAAAACGCATGTTAGTTGAAAAACAGCCGAGAATTTAAAGATTTCTAACACCCGTGCGAAACTAGGACGGAATGCTAAGAACTAAAAAGGTAATCTTTCATATTTCCGTTTTTGTTTCCATGTGGGATGTATACAGTTTTTATGTACTTCCTATATGGTATGTGATAGGCAGTAACTCTATCAGTGTCGGATAGGACAGGCTACCCACAGGCATCACCCACGCAGATCCTACTAATCTAGGAACGACAAAAACATCATTAATATTGTTGGTTAATTAGCTGAAGTCTGCGGGTACTGGATGTGTCCATAAATGCGATTGGTTTGGCTCTACAAGTCTATATAAAAGGAGATTGTATTGCAAATGTGATAATTTGGATCTTTTTCTTGTGTATAATTTTGAACAAAAATTTATAAGTACTTAACAATAATTAATGTTCCAAAAAGGTGCTTAAAGTAAATGCTTCAGGGTTATTTTAAGGTTGGAAATCAGCCAATGACTTCTCTCGCTCTAGGGCGGAGTGGAAGGGCGTGTCAGACTTTTACTGACTATATTTTACTGACTTTGCCTTTGCGTTCCGAGACCTCGGGTTTCATGGATGCAAAAACGTACGAAACCCATTTTCGTACGTTTTCAGTTCAGTAAACGAATAGTAAGGTAAAAAAAATATACTTACCTATTATATTTTATTTTCGGTAAAGACGTAAGTATTTACACAATTAGACGTAAATTAAAACCATTAACGTGACTCAAAATTTTACAGTTCAGTCCAAACATAAAAGTGAAAAGTTAAACAAAACCCACATAAATAATAGAGAAAGCCAACAAGCATGTGAATATCACACTATTAACCAAACCAATCATCGCACAGATCCAATTACAACCGACTCTTGCGCAACCACAATTTCATAAATCACGGTTTGCACGCGCCTGCGCACCGGAACGTTAGATCGGCCATTGTGCAGGCTTTGACCTAGCAAGGTCGATGATTTATTTCTTAGAAAGGACTTGTTATTGAGGCCAGAGAAAGTCCTGAATGAGTCTCAATCTCAATAACTGATGAATGGGAGTCATTTATCAGACCAATTCTAGTCTTTGTATCAAAAGAGGTATATAGGATGAGTTATAGCATTTCAAAATGAAACACATTAAAGTTTTTTTAGCCGGAAATATGTTGTTGAAGGCCGATTTGCGAGTTGTTTGTTACTAATGCATGTAATATTGGATCATTAGATTTGTGTTTGAGGAAATTATAGTTTTTATAGGCTTTTGTGTTTAAAAAATAATTGCAGTCCTTGGATTTGGACTTTAGCTTTTTACCGCGAGCCTATCAATAAAAAAACCTTACCTGATTAGAGTCGAAAACATCAATGCAAATAAAACGTCATGAAAATGTCTTACTTACTTACAGCAACATACCAAATCTTTACTTGTGACAAAATAAAATGATTTATTGAGTAATAGCATGTAACAATTCATTAAATTGTTTAAATTTGGTCTAAATTTTCCCACCAAAATACGTCATTTCTGTTGAAAGTACTAAAGACCTGCCAGCGCCATCTCGTTTAGTCATGTGTAAACAATAACATCAGAGTCATCTATACTGAAGCGTTAGATGTTTCAAGCTCCCACGTAGTTCGTTGCAGCGTAGCTAGATGGCAGTAGCGACTACTTTTATTCGCGCGTTTCAATATTAATGCTGTCGTTGTTTTTGTACTATAGATAAATCAGTCATTGACTTATTGTCCTTATTTAGACTAAAAAATAAACTATATTCAATTAAAATATATACATAATTATGCGTAATCGACGTACAGTGTCGCAAACAAAACCTATTTATTGAACAATTTGTTTCTGCTGTCGAATTGAGATAATTGTCATAATCATGGTACTTATATCTAATTAAATAAATAAACTTATCAGATTTTATGAATTTCACAACATTACTATCTAATATTTACAAGGAAGTATAAATAATTTTAAGCATTTCGTTCGTCGGCCATACACAGCTGACTTTATCCTTTCTTGCCACATCCTTACGGCATCCCTAGCGATCGATTCCCATGTTGTATGGGGGATAAAACCCATAAATTATATTAACACGTGCCCAGCAGCGGACGTAGACTAATAATAGATATATTTTTAAACACAAATAGAGCATCTGATAGATTCATTGGTTCCATTCATTGGTGTTATGGTAATGTGGAGAAATGTTTAATGTTTATTCATATTTTGTAACACATGGACGTCTATAGACGGTTGGAACTTTAGGACTGAAGTTGAACTTTGAGGGAATCGTATAAGTTGTCACACCTGGTAGGACCAGGTTTAGAATTTCTAAGAATAATAAATTAGTCAGCAAGGATACTCTTATGAAAACGTACCTACTTAATAACAGCCCCCCTAGCCAAGTTACGATCGTTTGGTTAGCGTCGAACGCCTCGAGTAGGCCACGCCTCTGATTCCTTTGTTGTGACCACGTGACTGAGCGTTGAGATGACATCAGAACAAAGGAATCGGATGCGTGGCCTACTCGAGGCGTTCGACGCAAAAGAAACGATCGTAACTTGGCTAGGGTGGCAGATGACGCGGAAAAGTTGAGCGTAGACTTTTTCGCGTTGTGTTCCACGCGCGCCTCAATGAGATGTCAGTAAGATTGACTAGGCCAGCTGTCAGGACCTACCAGGGCTGCGGTTTGTTCAAATGAGTCACCAAAAGGGCAACTGAAGGCACACTGTGGGTACTTGTACTATTAGGTACTTATTCTGTGCTCTGGGTTTTAGTCAGTAGCGGGAGAATTAATATGATGATTTCCCACGTTAATGGGTTATCTATTAAAAGTTTCAAATAATAACTTCTTTTTCTAATCTAGTTCTTACGCGAGGCTCTTCCAAGAGCGACCACCCCCAAAAGCGTCACAGACATGAGACCATAGAAATATGAAGAGCAATCACAAAAAATAAGTACTTAAATGTAGAGAATCTGTTCACAATTACTTGTGTAATTAAAAGATATTGTTCTTCACTGGCTGGTGTCACTTTTTGTGGCTCGTAGGCGACGAATACATTATTGTATGCAAATGAGATTTGCAAGTGACGTCATTTAGCGCTGAACAAAAAAGAAACTATAGGTGTTCAAACATTTTAGCTAATAACTTTACTGCAGTTGATATTTAGCAAAAAAGTCCTTGAAATGTCATTCAGGAAACAAGTCTTAATTGCATCTTATGTTCAGGTCATTTGGTTATCGTTGAATGTCGCAGTAACTTGAAGCAAGTTTTACAAAGTAAAAATAATATAATATTCTTCTTTATTCGTTAAAGATAGTGAGTGGTGCTTTAATTTTTAGAAACATACATATTTTTCTGATTCGATCACGCAAGGAAACTCCGAGCATAGCCCTTTCTGAGCCATTGGCCTGAGGCCCATTGTGAGCGACCACGTTTCGGAACTATATGGCATCACTGGTAACAATAAAATGAAGATATCCGCAGGAGAACCAAGATTGCCGACATAGCACGAAGAATCGCCAAACTTAAGTGGTAATGGGCAGGCCACATTGCTCGCAGAACAGATGGCCGTTGGAGCCGAAAGGTTCTGGAGTGGCGACCGCGTACCGGAAGACGCAGTGTTGGAAGGCCCCCTACAAGGTGGACCGATGACCTGGTGAAGGTTGCGGGAATCCGATGGATGCGCGACGCACAGGACCGTTCGTTGTGGCGACATTTGGGGGGGCCTATGTCCAGCAGTGGACGTCTATCGGCTGAAATGATGATGATGGTGATGATGATGAAATATTTAAAAAAATTAAATAATAATGTAAGATAGTGACCACACATTCTGAAAGTACGCGAGACCGCCCGACCCCGAATACCAAGTACCAGTCATGATAGACGCGGGTTTGAAAACTTCGAGCAATGGGTAGCTCGCCGTCCGGCAGTCCGGTAATCGTCTGGACGTAGCCCCAGTCGAGCCCATTAGAGCCGCTGTCCGCTAGGACCGTGGGGATTTTCTGAAAAGGAAACCCTACCTATTCTGAAAGTAGTATATTCAGAATCGACTACTGAATCGATTTCAGACGTTTTAATATACTTAGGCAATTTTGGAGTGGCAGGCGGTCGCCTCCTTCTGCGAAGCAGTAATGCTAGCAAAGGAGGCGGCCGATCGCGTGAGGCAATGGCAACAGTCCTCACGCCCAACCGCCGCCGGGATTCCGATCCCGATTTCCGGCCACCGTAGGCGCGGGCTTGCGGACGGCGAGCTACCTATTGCTCCGACCGTCCGGTAACCGTCCGACCGTCTGGTAAACGTCCGACCGTCCGGTAACCGTCCGGACAGAGCCCAAGTCGTCGACGGCGTGTACCTACTGTTCCACGCGCGCCTCAAGGACATGTCAGCAACTTTAGGGGCCCAGCAGGGTCAAAGCCTACTGGGGCCATGGGTAGTGTGAAAACGAAACCCGGGGCCCTAAGACGAAGGCAACGAAGGAATAGGAGTAGGTTTTTAGTCAGTAAAAGTCTGACACTATCTCGCGCTCCGCCCAAGAGTGCGATTTGTCATTAGATGATTTTCCCACCTATAAAAAAACCTCTGATTATTTCATATTATTATTTAATAAAGACTTGACATATTTTGATTGAGTTGACCTACTTTGACCTACCTATTACTGACAAACACTTGCACTGACTGGACAGGTCCACTCAAATCTCTGTGAAGTTCAAAAGACCACCTTAAACATCGATATATATGTACTACGTACACTTTAAACATTAACCTACACGGTTCTCATATGATTTGACCAGTATGCATTTTAAGGACTTTAAAAGAGACTGACTTCTGACATTATTTGGAGTTTCCTTCTCCGAGAAAGTAGTTTTTTTAAACCTTGCAAAATAAATGTCATTTATTATTAAAATTTACTCTCGTAATAATTATGCTGAAATCGGCAAATTCCGTAATAATTATGCTGAAATCGGCGAATTCTCTGCCCTTTTACTTTATAACAATTTGTTTTCAGTGCAGCAGGACATCTCGTAAAATTTAATATTGTGATATGTTGTACCTACTAGTTATTCTTCAAATACATACTTAATAATAATTATTTTGTTTTCAGGTAAGTAATCAATTTCACCTACCAACTGAGACTGACGCCTCTCCTGAAAAACTGGTAAGAACTGAAAAGTTTTATACATGTATTCATCTAAAAATTAAAAGAAAATAAAAAAGAAAGAAAAACATTTTATTTGCGGGAAATGCAATCTTGGGACTAGTTTACAGATTATAAACATTCTATAAAGAAAATAAGCGCCACGTCCGTGAAAAACAGCCGAACGCCAAAAAGAAAAAACAACTATTCTGTATATCACAATTACACAAAAATTCTAAATTCAAAAGATTGTGTAACGGCAGATCGGTTTTGGTTGAGATTTGACGTACAGATAGATTATGTCCCGGAACAAAGGACAAAGGACTTTTTATCCTTGTTGTATGTTTCTTTGGGATAATAATTATCTACTTTAAGACGGGTAAACAGCAGGCAGAAGCTATGCTAGGCTATTTAATATATTTAGATGCTTGCGGCCCTTATTTTATAGCGAGTAGACTAAAGCAATAATACGTTTATTTATGTTTTAATTCGCACCCCTATAGCGATAAAAAATAATAACTATAATGTTTTGACGTTATCATGCGGGTAAAACGATTAATATAGTACGATATCATTTCGTATCAATTAAAAACATCTCCCCTATGTAGGTAACCCTTTATTCATAACAAAAATGATGACGGCTTTTAATGCAGGTCATGTCAACTCATTACGAGACTTCAGACACTACCCATAGTGCGAAAGAAAATCCCGGGGTCCTGGTACACAAGGCAAAGAAGGAACAAAGGTGTATTGTATCTATTTATGTATTTTATATACGGTTATTGATATATATAATAATAATAATAATAATATTCCACAACTATCACACAACGCCGTCTAGTCCCAAGCTAAGCAGAGCTTGTGTTATGGGTACTAGACAACTGATAAACATACTTATATTTACCTGAATACATACATATATAGATAAATTACACCCAGACATAGAACAAATGATCATGCTCATCACACAAACATTTGTCCTGGGTGGGAATCGAACCCACGACCTCCGGCATAGCAGTCAGGGTCACTAACCACTAGACCAACAGGCCAGTTAAAATATATATATATAATTATTTATTATATGATTTAATTTAGATAATATAGTATATTTTTAATTTTCTTACTTATTTGTATACACCGTGTCTACATCTCTCATACAACTCTCCTGTCGCAGGTCTGCTGGAAGAAATTTCATTTGTAATAAGCAGTACCTTTGTGCTCTTCTGTCTGCTTTTGTTATTTTCATTTCTGTTTGTGTGCACATAAATAAATAAATAAATAAAGGTGAGGTTTTAGTCAGCAAAAGTCTGACACTCCCTGTCGTTCCGCCCTTTGGCCATTGGGTAATTTCCCACCTTAAAAAAAGACTATCTACTACGACACAGACGTGACCTTATAATGAAAAACTTTCCCGGGCTTGCGGAAGGCGAGCGATGAGTACATCACCGTCCGGTAAGGACTAAGTGCTGCAATGATACCATAAGCTTTTAACGCGATCCATTTTACGACCTAAACTGAACTATTAAAGGAATGGAGTTAAATAGGGTGTATAGTAGCATCCCTCATTCTCGCGCGCGCGACTTACATTTTAATATTTACGTCATGGTAAGCTCCTTGAACCAGTTCAGAGACTTTTGAACATTCGTGAATGGCGCTCGTACTCGTCAGCTGACACGACATTGCAAAACCGCTGGACTCTAATCAATATTTCATCATTTCAGCCGAAAGATGCCCACTGTTGGGCATATACCTCCCCCAAGTACCCGCATAGGTACTTACATCGAAGGACTGGAATAACTTGCCTGCTGCGTTCTTCCTGTCCGATTATAATTTAGGTGTCTTCAAGGCTAGAGTGAATAGGCTCTTAATAAACTAGTGCGCCTCACCATCAACGATTGCATCGCTACTTACCTTCAGGTAAGATCGCAGTAAAGCACTAGTTTAAAGCAACTAAAAAAAAATAAGTGTCGCCATAATGACCGGTTCTGTGTGTCGGTTTCCTGCGATCCTCACCAGGTCCGATGACCTGATGAGAGGGTCTCAAGGTGCTTCCGGTACGTGGTCGCCACTCTAGAACTTTACGTCCCCATCGACCATCTGTTCTGCGAGCAATGTGCCCTGCCCACTGCCACTTAAGTTTGGCGATTCTTCGGGCTATGTCGGTAACCTTGGTTCTCCTGCGGATATCTTCATGCCTGATTCGGTCACGCAAGGAAACCCGGAGCACACATCGCCCTTTCCATTGTCCTTTGGGTGACTTTAAGCCTTCTGATGAGGCCCATTGTGAGCGACCACGTTTTAGAGCCAATAATCAATATTTGCATAACACAAATTTGTACCCTAATAATGGGAATATAAAGATGAATATGCTATAAGCGAAAAACAAAACGTGTCGCGAAGCTTTCGACGTTAGCTCATACGACGAAAACTCTACGTATATTAAGAATATTAAATTAAACAACAAAAAAGCCGTGCGAGTCGGAAGGATTTCGTACCGTCCGTAGCAAAAAACTGCAAAAAATAACTTTTGTTGTATGGGAGCCCCACTTATATATTTATTTTATTCTGTTTTATAGCGTAGTATTTGTTGTTATAGCGGCAACAGAAATACATAATCTGTAAAAATTTCAACTTTCTAGCTATCACAGTTCATGAGATGTAAGCCTGGTGATAGACAGACGGACAGCGTAGTCTTAACAATATGGTCCCGTTTTTACCCTCTGGGTACGGAACCCTAAAAAAACAAATGATGCGTGTCTATGAAACAGAACACGACGGTAACGCGTATTGCGCGTATCAATATGCATGTACTATCCGGGAATCGAACTTGCTCCATCATTACATGATATGCATCGCAGATGAACACTACACTGTACTTATTATAAAAAGCAAATTACATATGCTTTCTAGCTTGCATATCAGATTGCACGGAAGTACGGTAATTATTTGTTTTTTGTTCGCCATTGAGCCTACGTTTTTATGAATTGTAATTATTTTATTTAACGATAAAGTGTGAAAATTATAAGAAAAAGTTAAATCATTTGTATTTGAAAATGAAGTTATAATAACTTAAAATACAGAGATTAAACATTACCATACAACTTGGCGTTGGCTGCCAGTGTTTCAGGCACATCATCGCTTACCATCAGGTGAGATAGTGGTCAAACGCGAGCCTATCAATAATAATAAAAAAAAAACATTTCCAGTTGACAGCGTTGCGAAGGAATTTTTCGACGATATATTTTAGATCCATACTCAGGTACACACTTTATGGAGACTCTTGCCCAACGGTCTGACGGAAGATGTATGCGGCTGATGTGACCCGCCTGACAGCCTTTTTTCCTATGTCTATGATCCGCGTCTTTAAATGCAGCGTGATGTTCCTCATTCTGTTGAGACTTTTGACACCCAGAATGCTGCGCTTCATTACTCGTTGGCAAAATCCAAGGCGAAACTTTTGCGACTCGGTGAGTGTGGTCGCTCATCGAGTCGCAAAAGTTTGACTGAGCACCGTAGGTTAGGATGAGCAGGATACACATATCGAGGAAGTTTTTTTTCACAGTTTGGGTACCTGAGGATGGACGATGCCGCCAAGGTCGACTTGGGAAGAGATGGCGAAATTCAAAATCTTGAATAGCGGACTCGCGGTATTAGAGTTACTATCGGGCAGTTTCCCTCAAAAACTCCTACTGTTTAGTTTTTTTTTGCCCTTTGCGTCTCAGGGTCACGGTACGCACTTTTAAAAGTCGACCCATAAACCTAGATCTTTACCCCCTAAGCCATGAAAATTTACCCTAATTCTCTTTCAATTCCATCAAATAAAAAGTGCTATTATTATTAAGTACATAATCAAAGTGGCTGCTAGTTCAAGACAAGCTTTTTATAGGAGCACCATTAATGTATCAATTCGATAGCTCGTAAATATTTTATTAGGATCCACTGCGTTCATAAAATGGACGAACTTAGACCAATATAATAAAATGCTGAGTGGTTATTTTAGACGGCTCTTCTACGAGAGAATAAGTCCATTTTACGTAGAGCTTTTTTATTGATTTAGTAGTATATATGTATGTAGTGGCCAGATCTTAGAATTGATGGCTTCGTGATAGGGGCAACTAAAACTGGCCAGACGTTAACATTTGATGATATGTCAATCCTCGTTTGGTCATATCATTAATGCAGGATTTCAATGGTAATAAAAGGTCTAAAGAAAGTAGGCCAAACAAAACGTTTAAAACGATCTGGCCAGTTTTACTTGCCCATATCACGAAGTGATAAATTTCTAAAATCTGACCACGACTTAAGCATAAAAAATAAAATTATCACCTCCTTTCCTGCCTTATTAATGAAAAATGTGTAATAATAAATAATAACGTCATAATTATGTAAGAGCGGTTGTATGAAAAACAGTGAAAATGTATGTCGAGTTGGATGCCCTTAAGATATAGATTAGTCTAGTTTGAGAGGCAGGGCTCACAATATCTGTATACAAATTTCAGCAGCGTAGTTAGCATTTCGTTAACCAGTGTATGTATGTTTCTTTGTGAAAATAAACTAACGTTATTATTAAAATCTTCAAGTTATATCTACTAGGCGATGCTGATAGTGGTGTTTGGTTTTTACACTGAGCAGTCAGGATTCATCGATTTCTCCACTATCATGAGGAAAAACCATGTAGATACGTGGTATAAACGTTATCAGTTATCAACACAGTAAACGGATGCTGTTGCGAACCTTGATGTTCTTCCTACTTTATTGTTAGTTCACAGACGCAGATCAATGCATTTATTTAGTTGGTTTATTTTATCACACTAATATTATAAAGACGGAAGTTTGAGTGTGTGTATGTTTGTAACTTCTTCACGCTTGAACGGCTGAACAGATTTCGCAGAAACTTGATAGGTAAGTACACCATGTCCTGGAGTAGCACTTTTAATCCCGGGAGTCTGTTCCCTTGATATAATTTTCTACTATCAAGCGAGCAAAGCCGGTGGCAGCAGTTAGTAAAGTATAAATCAAAGTCGTTTTTGGCGTCTGTCTGATTATCCCCTAACTCCTCCTAAACCAGGCAACTGATTTTGATGTGGCTTTCACTAATAGAAAGAGCAATTAAACGAAGAAGATTTGTCTGTACAGTGTGTACATAATTTGCATCCGAACGAACACAAGCCCGGTCTCAAGTATTCTATAATTCTCCTTTGGAAGTACCTGGGGAATATTGTAATAAGGTGAGCTTAACTCAACAATCAGTTCTCTGTCGACAAACCTTTGAGTGACAGAGAGAGATCACGTTTGAATTTAGACTTCTCGTTCTTTTATAAGTATCTAGATAGAACTGGTTTTGTTGTCAGTTTTCGCTGACGGATGATTGCTACTTGATTTATATACCAAACCCTCAAAAAGACGTAGATAGAAATCGTAAATCCATACGCCATCGGTACATCCCGCCCATGTTCACGAAACGTTTCAGGAACACATTAATTGTGCGTACAGCTGAGGAGTGGAATTCACTACCGGAGTCCTGCAACCTGGGGATTTTTAAATCAAGAGTGAATACTTATCAAATGTTTAAAACATCGCCCACATCATCGGTTACCATAGCGGTCAAACGTGACCCTGTAAATATTATTATTATATCTAACCTATACTGTCCTACGTCTGGCCAAAGGCCTCGCCCCATTGGTCTTAGCTTTGAGCCAGTTCTTGCTGATTCCTAAGGAAGACCTCTAAGTCGTCCAGCCATCTTCGTTTTGGTCTGCTGCGACCCCATCGTGCGATTTCAGGGCACCAACCCTATCAAAATTAACTTAAAAAAAAATAGACACATTCACACTCCCTCATTCACTCTCTCTCCCTTAAGGGCCCTCTTAACAACTTCTAAAGCGATAACTGGCACAATCTATGAAGTGGATGCTCTTGAATACAGGACAGACAGCTGTTCGGTCCAGTCACCCGGTCCGGCACCAATTCAGGCAATTTAGACTCACCAGCAGATATACTAATTGTAGCCAATGTAGCTCAATTAGATGATGTCGTTTTTTGGACACATCTGTGGATTAAAATATGGTGTGGTACCTATAGATAAGTTTTATGTTGTTATGTACTGGCACCTTACCTTGCGTTCGCGATAATGTTTTTGTATAACTAACACCCAAAAGTAAAAAAAAATTACAACCTTTATCATAGTTTATCCTAGTTTCTGCCAGTGGCTTCGCCCGCGTTAAAGTCGGTTTCTCCATACAAACTTTGGACCCCCGTTTCATACCCTTAGGGTGTGAATTTCGGAAATCCGTTCTTAGCGGATGTCTACATCCTATAAAGAACCTACCTGCCAAATTTTAAGTTTGTAGGTGTTATAGTTTCTGAGATTTCGTGATTAATCAGTGAGCGGTATTTCGCTTTTATATAAATAGATTGGGTTACATTTATGCTTAGTTTCAAGAATATGGGTCCAAGGAATAAAACTTTGCAACCCAGTAGTTCGGTTGTGCGTTGATATGTCAGTCATTCAGTTGGTCCTTTTTAACCAACTTCAAAAAGGAGGAGGTTCTATGTTCGGCTCAAAGAACATTTGTTTTTTATGTATGTTCACCGATTTCTCGGTCAATTGTGGATTTTGAAAATACTTTTTTGATTGAAAGGTTATGCTTCCAAGTTGGTCCCATAGAAATATTGTTATGATCTGATGACGAATTTCGAAGATATGGAACAGAACTCCTTATAGGAAAACATCAGAACTGCCGTAACAAGTAAAATTGCTTTGTTCATACGTGTAGTCGATACCTGACTGAAAGAAGAGGGGGATATGTCGATCTGATCTGATGATGAAGCCGGAAGGTAGGCCTGGGCTTGGCTTATTGGAATTGTCCTGCAATGTTTTAATGATTATAATAATAAATAAATAATTAAAAAAAACACTAAAATGTGCAAAATAACAAAGATCTCTATCATTCTGATAACTTTTTTAAATTGATTTAAACTAGTGCTTGACTGCGATCCCACCTGATCGGAAACAGTGATGCAATCGTCATTGGTTATGTTTATTTATAGCCTATTAACTTCTTAAATAACATGGCATAGATAAAATCAGATTTAGTATTAGTTATTAGACTAGCTAGAATTTTAACGACCACAAAAGGGTGTGCCGCCGGTCAGGTTCTTCAAGTTAGTGAGAACTACTTAAGGCGAGGTTGCACTAATTTTGAACTTTTTGAACCTCTGGAAATCCATAAATAAGAGAGAGAACACCATGAAAAAATATTTTATTAAAATTGACCATAATAATATGACCAATCGCTCGTTGGGTAAAAATTAAAACATGATATAAAGAAGATGGCTCGATAACAAAAAAAAACGCGAATCTTACCCTAACTATGATTTCAAACGTGTTTATCGACGAGAGTACGTAACGGAAATATTTGACAAAATAATAAACTTTGTTTTTAAAAGTGCTCTGGCTAATACAAAAATCTTGGATAGTTACTATGTTCTTTTATTTTATAAAAATAAAATCGCTGTTACAGGGCCGCGAACGAACCTTCAAAATACTGTGACTGCAACCGGCTCTTAAGTTTCCTCTAAATGCGATTTATGCTCGACAAGTTTACCCATTAGAGCAAGAAGATCTGCAGGAAATTGAAAAATTAACAACTGAAGATGAACCGATACATAAAGTTTTAATTAGTTGCTTGATCGTTTAGATAGACTAACGACTGTACGTTTACTGAACTTTTAAGGCTATCCATTTGACGACCTAAACTGAACTGTTAAAGGGATGGAGCTATATATTATGATGTGTAGTTCCATTCCTCTTTCTCGCTCGCTCGACTGACATTTCTTCACGTCATGTTAAGGCCCCTGCAGTAAATTTGTGAGTGTGGAAAATCATGAAATAACTTCTCCCGCTCTGGGCGAAGTGAGAGGGAGTGTCAGACTTTTACTGACTAATACCGGGGTTCCCCATTTGCAGTTTGTGTTTCAGCCCCTCTAGCCAAGTTACAACCGTTTCGTTTCGTTTCACTTTTCGTCGATCGCCTCGAGTCGGCCACGCCTCCGATTCCTTTATTCTGACGTCATCTCAACGCTCAGTCACGTGGTCAGAACAAAGGAATAGGAGGCGTGGCCTACTAGAGGCGATCGACGAAAAGAGAATCCAAACGAAACAGCTGTAACATGGCTAGGGGGGCAGGGCCTCAAATTACTCTGTATCTATACTTCTACAGTAATATTATATAGAGAAAAGATTTGTATTTTTGATTGTAAAGAATAAATTCGAGAACTACTGTACAGATTTTAAAAAGTCCAGTTGAAATTACTTTGTCACTGAGTGACATAGGTAACAGGTATCGTAGGGGCCCAGGAGGGCCGAAGCTAGGGTTGGCAACTTTTTTTTTACCAGGAATAAGTATTTTTTATCTGAGAAGAATATTAAATTCTTGACATTTCAAAAGTGCCTGTAAATGGTTTATTTGAAATAAATGCTTTGAATTTTGATTTTTTTTGAATTTTTAAAAAGTATTTTAGAAAAATTCACAGTATTTTATTTGTTTAATGTTTTACCACAAATATAACTAAAATTAAAATAAATGAGGAACTAATTCGATTCGTTCTGAAATTCTGTTATTGTGATTAATTAAAAAAAAAATGTATGAAAGGCTAAGTGTAACACTTACGATAGTCTTTAGCATTTTGATGTTGTAAATAGTATTCTGTAGGTATACTTTATTTTTGTTCGACAGTAAAAAGTATAATGTAGCGAAAAACAGTATAACACTGTTTTTAACAGTATAGTTGGCAACCCTAGCCGAAGTCTACTCCCCAATAGCCTACTTTAGGCATGGGTTTACTTCCGAAAGGAAATCCCATGGTCGTCCTGGAACGCAAAAGGCAAAGAAGGAACATAGATGTGGTTTTAGTCAGTAAAAATGGCGTGTCAGATTTATCGCTCCGCCCTAGAGTGGGAGAAGTAATTGGATGATTTCCTACCTTAAAAAAAGGCTATAGGTATATTATTTTCTATTTCCACGCGGGAAAAACCGCTGGCAAAAGCTAGCTTCATATATAATGACGTATTATGTCTCATTAGTGGTTATTATTTAGACCGCCTTTGCCTCTCTTTTATAAAAAGCACATTACCGTCCATTTTCTCACAAAAGTTAACTTAAAATGGCCGACTAAATTGGTTCGTAAATTCGTGTAGAGTTTAACAATGATATTTATTGTTTTACTCTCGAACTAACTTAAATTGAAAGTTCAACTGTTGAAACCTCGAAACGTTCACTGCTAACGATTTACGCAAACGTAACCGTTTAGAATTCACGTTTTTGGTAACTTCAAAGTTAGCTTTAAGTTACGTTGGTAGATAGGTACCAGATTTCGCCAGCGATTTAGTTATTTTGATATTAAAAAAAATATTCCTCAAGGCATGTACTATTATGTTTGTTTGTTCCGTCTCGCCCCATATCATGGTATAACTTACTATACTCCAGGTCTTGACCTGAACCAGGGCTCAGTGCTAGAGGTCACTGCCGTCGATCGCCTTCACGAGAGTACGGCGATGCTCCGCCCAAGCGTGGCAGACTTTCATCGTATGCTCCACCGGGTCCTCTGGGTTATCCGTATAGTCACCACGGCACCACTGGAACGCGAGGGGCAACTGAAGAAACCTAGGTGGGTTTTAGTCAGTAAATGTCTGACACTATCTCTGGCTCCACCCAGAGCTGGAAAAGTTATTTGATAATTTCTCAATTAAAAAAAAACCATACTATGAGTATCGTAGTATCTACAATTTTTTTTCTTCGCTTGTTCTGTGCCACTCCTGGGCAAAGGGCTCCCTCCAGTCTTTCCATTTTTTGCTGGCCAACGCTTCTTCCTTCCAGTTTTGGCGAAATCGGTTTAGTACTCGTACCGCCATCTCTATAAGATTTTTTTTGTTATGAAATCCTTTTAACAGGGAAGCTGTTTTCATCAAAACTTGTAAACTAAAGGCTCACCTACTTTCAAGTTTATTTTAGTCTTCATTTCCTTAGAGGAAACCAAACTGGCCAGTACCTCATCATAGCAAATTGACATGCACATGCGAACTCCTGAAACAGTGACCATACACATGCTCCCATAACACTTTCAAATTAGCACCTTATGTTATAGAAATTAGAATTCATATTACATTGTGAGGTGCAGACTGTCATAACACTTACCAAATAATTTCACACTCTAATAGCAAGAATATAAAGTTGATATTGGAGTGAAAGGTGTAAGATTGGTATTGCATATGAATGAGCTTTGTGTAATGCAGTTAACTTTGCTCATTCAGTTTTAGAGCGACCATTCTGACTGAAAACTGCAGGATATAGGCAGCATAGTTTTTATGACTGAGAAATTGCTGACCGCCATTTTAAAACTCATCAAACATTGTGATAATAATGGCCAACCATACTGCCGCGGTTTCAACTGTGTCTTTAGTTACTGCTCCGCTCCTATTAGTTGTAGTATGATGTTACATAGCTTGTAGCTTTCTTGATAAATGAGCTATTCAAAACTAAAAGAATGTTTCAATTCGAACCGGCTGTTCCTGAGATTAGCGCGTTCAAACAAATAAACTCTTCAACTTTATAATATTACTACTACTACTACTCTCTCCTCTTCTACTATTACTTTATTTTTTTACTTTATATATATATATATATATATTTTTTGTTACTATTTTGGTGTACAATAAAGTTTTATTCTGTTATACTCGTAGATCAGTGTGGGGCGTAGTTAACTACTATTTTGTAATAAAATTACGATTAAAAGTAGTTAGATTACATATTGCCCAACACTGCTATAGATCTACCATTTCATTGCGAGAAAGCGAGATAAGATCTTGTTTAAAATTTAAACAATTTCCTCGATTAAGGAAACGTAAGGTGCTGCTAATTTCTCAGCTATGTACATATTATTAAAACCATTTCTCAAAGGCAGACGTAACGCGAAATTTGCTCAAAGAAAAATTGCATAATTCAGTAGCAAACAGTGATGAGTACTTACATATTGTAAAACAAAGTCCCCCACAGCGTATAAGGGCTATATTTTACCGGGACACCATGGCGGCATGATCAGTCGCCGCTACCAACATAATGTATGCAGCTCTATAGAGAGTTACTCACCTGGTGTTCGTTTAGTTGCGCAACCAATTTGGTGGCGCGACCAGCTCGAACGCCAGTCCGGTCGCCAGTGACGCTCCCACCAAAGAGTATGTTAGGGCTATATTTCACCGGGACACCATGGCGGCGGAATTGGTCGCGCACAATGCAAATTTTGATACTCTCAAGGGAATTAAAATTCATAGGGTACTTGCCGTTGACTTAGAATTCGGAAATTTGACATGAAGCAAGGTCTCATAGCACAAGTATTGGAAACAAATCTGAAAACTGTAAATTTGTAGTTACGTCACAAAAAAAAAATACATCAAGTAATAAAAAGAAGACTACATGCTAAGTTTCTGCCTAATCAATTGCAGTTACGAAAAAAATGTTCACGAGAATGTTTTCTCCATAGAGATCTACGCTTTGGAATGTGCAATTAGCATCATTTTTCTGACTGACTTCTTGACATTTCAAAAGTGACTGAATCTTTGAATCTTCTCAACAGTAGAGAAGTTGAAAAAAAAGGGCTCGATGATACTGGCAAGATACAATCCGTAACAAAAAACAATCATCAAAGCTATGACTAAAAACAATGAAAAATGAATGTACCAATGTTTCTATCCCACGGTAGGTAAGTCAAGGAAGATCATCGCCCCAATCCTTGCAAGTGTGTCAGGGTTACCTTTCAGTCTAGCCAGATGTGCTTTGGATTAGTGTTAGTGATGATCTGGAAATATGTTTAGGACAACTTTGACAGTTACCTCTAACCGATTGAGCTGAAATTTGGTATGCCTATGTTACTTGGACGACAATGCATTAATAGTAAGACTGTAGATTGTTTGACATTGGTTTCATACGGGAATCAAACCCGTGACACGCAGTGCAGCAGTCAATCGCTCAGTCACTGCGCCATCCGTGCTGTTTTTCATTGTTTTATTTTTTATTATTGATAGTCTCGCGTTTGACCACTATCTCACCTGATGGTAAGCGATGATGTGGCCGACGATGGAGCACGCTTGCCTAAAAGTAACCTATTCACTCTTGACTTAAAGACCCCTAGGTTGTAGCTATCACGGAACACAGACTCCGGCAGGGAATTCCACTCCTTAGCTGTACGCATTAATTAACTTTAAATAAAACAATACTAATCGTAGATACTCTGTGGTCATTCACAACTCAATATTTGTGTCAAGTCTGTAGGCAACGCGAAGTGTAGTCATCCTAGCTTCTGTGGGCTGCGCGACCACATTCAAAGTGAATTTTGAGGAAAACTGCGCCCATAAAATTCGTTTGATGTAGTTTATTATTGCAAACAAAGGTGCATCTTCATTTTAAAGTGTATAACTTGATAGTCTCCTAACGTTTAGGTGGGTGTTTAAATTGGGTTTACTTTAGATCTTCACTACATAGTATAAAACAAAGTCGCTTCCCTCTGTCTGTCCCTATGTATGCTTTAGATCTTTAAAACTACGCAATAGATTTTGATGTGGTTTTTTTAGTAGATAGAGTATAATACATGCATAATAGAGAAATACTCATAATTTTAGAAGTCTCATAAGTGATGTCGTAAATTAACACATTTTTTGCGCTTCCCTATGATTGATTTTGCACATGAAACGCAGGTGGGTAATAATCAGGTAAAATCTGACACTCCACGCTCCATCCAGAGGAGGGTGGAGGATTTATTTGATGATTACCTCTCATAAAATGGGAATCGCCTGGCAGGTATATGTTCCCTTCGAATATTTTTCGCTGGAAGAATCTAGTTTACCATGTCCAGCAAAATAATTCGCTATTGCAGTAGGTTGCAAACTGAAAGGACTTTTGTATTACCAAACCTACTTTTGTATATGATAGGTATCTTGATAATATATGTAGGTAGGGTAGGTACCTCACCATACCTTAGTTAAATGGAGTTATGGTAATTCTGTGCCATGCTTAGTCACTTTCATGACGCCAGCAGCTTGTACTATACTTATTATAAGTAATAAAGTAACAAAGAAAAGGAGTTCCGGTAGAGCAGCAGAGAAATCAGAAATGTTCACAAAATCTAGAACACATGTTTCAACTTCCATGGAATTCATTGTTCAATCACACTGCACGATTATCCTGTTCATTGAATTTAAAACCATATTCATAGTTCAAACCTTAAAGCTAAAGTTACAGGGTCGACAATAGAGTAACAATCAGTAAGACGCATTAGGCGTTCCCAAGTTCAGTACAGGAAAATATCGAGCAAAACAGATAGACACATTTAAATTTAAACAAATATTGCTCGAAGCTCGAACAGGAACACACATGGTAATGAATTTAAACTGTTATGCCCTCTAAACATCTATACAAACTTACTTGTTTTAAGTTTATTGACCAATGTACACGACTTTATGGCTCCTATCAATACAATTAAATATAGCAATAAATATGTACATGTCTCGGCGCCTGATCTGTCTTATCTAATGCACATTGCATTTAGTTTTAGTGTGGTTGCGCCACGCATGCTCCAGCTGCCACAGAAATAACGTAGAATATCGGTCACACAGACTCGAGCGCAGAATGAACGCATCCAATTAATTGCCGGACGGCGCACCACTATCGTGGTGGACGTGCCGCGCGCGGACGCTTCCGCTACCACATTTAAAAATTAAAAAACAAATATTAAAAAAGCGCGCGAACTCTTACAACTGTCAGTGTCAAAATTACCACCTAAAGTTTTTCGTATATATTTTTTTTTTTTTAGAAAAACCCTTTTGTACTGTGACAGAAATAATTTACAGTGATGTCTTACCAAAAATAAGAGGAGCAAAAATAATCAGCTATCAAACAAAGGTCAAATATGCGTTCGTCGTATATAATTAGGAAAATAATGATAAGCGATCGCGGTCGAGTGCAAATGTCGTCGCTATCGTACGCGCGCCCTACACTGCCATGGAGACGTCAAAGCTTAGTTTCGCGGAATCCCGCGTGTTGATTCATACACCGGTTATCGTGCAGCGGCGGTAAAATGTGTGAACTAGCAAGTTGGATTCCGAACGCAGTCGCGGCCACACTGCGCTCCGAGACAGCGCAGCCGATTATCGAATGGCTCACGACACTACGGCTGGCGATCGAGGAGTACGACCCGCTGATCACGGTCATACCGGACGAACCCGAACCAGACACACCTGACAGTAAGTTTGACGAGATACTGTCTCAGCTTGGCAAGGAGATCTACAAATTGGACGAGTACCAGCGCCACCTGGCGCCTGAGGAAAAAGAAGTGTCCCTTAGCATTCTCAACATATTCGACGAATGTTTGGAACGCATGACCGAAGAAAAACAAACAAAACAAAGTGAGAGTGAATGTGAATCGACCCTATCGGACGTCTCTTTCGTTACGAGCACACCGTCTATTGTCAAAGTGAATAATAACATAAACACAATCTTCGACAAGGGCGTCGGTACACCGATACCACCGCGGCGGGCGCGTTTAAAATCGATGTGCGACAATTCAATTTCAGATATGGAACCGAATAACCACGAGAGTGAATCGTCAAGTGATTCAGAGAGCACGTGCTGGAGTTACAAAGAGTGTAGTACTGACGACAATGAAGTTAACCCTTACGCCGAGGTGTGGGCGCACTCGACGGGCTTTCACAATTCAGACGAAATAATACGTCGCGTTATATCGCAGAACCACGCCACAGTATCGCGTCTTTCGTTCGACACGGCAAGCGATTTTATACCTGCTCGGTATTCAGTGTACTCGCTCCACGAAGTGGGAGAATGTAAGGACAGGTGTGTTGACAGTGGCTCAGTAGCAATGACGCCGGACAAGCCGACGGACGACGGTTACGAGCCGGTGCGGGACGCGATCACCGACGAAAATATATACGAGGAGATCGAGTATGGATATAGTTATACAGATGAGGGGTGCTCTTGCGGTGGAAGTGTTGAAGTGGAAAGTTGTTCGATCAGTGCCAGTTCGGAAGGTGTCGATAGAGACAGTCCTCTGTACGCAAACCTGAGGGACCACGATGCATACGCGATACCTCCGGATGTTATTTATTGGAAGAACCTACTACTGGATCCGTTCTTTAACGACGACGAGGAAGACGAAGTAAGTGCTTATTCTTTACATATTAATCAGCTTGTTGTTAGTTGCATAGGAAGGCTATCCCTACTGGCTGGCTTGAACTTAATTTATATTAAGTCTTTGTTGTTTATTTGAGTCTGAATAAGATCGGTTTTGTATAATGGAACGAACCGTGCACTTGATAGAATCCAGATTAGTTCCTTTATTAATGGCATGTTTCTTTAACACTTAGCCGTTTCCGTTTGATATCGCCAATCCTTTAGAATATCCAGTTTGTTAGCGTTCTGTGATTTAATCAGTACACAGGTGAATGCTGCTCATCCTGTCGGATATAATCCCTTATTCTCTGCTTACGATCCATCATTAAGGGTAGGGTGAACTATTTTTAGAGCAGATACCATAACATTATGATAAAAGAAATAAACAATTGTTAATGCTAGCTATAACCCGCAGTTTGATTCGTTTCCTTAGAGGTTTTTCCATGTGTGTAAACAAAAGGTATTTTAAGTATAAATCCAGGATATATACTGTATATATTTATCAAGTTATATGTAAATCCATCGAAGTCTTTAAGTAATAAACTTCAAGTTAAATTTCTAAGGGATAGTTCTTAAAACACGATCTGTTATGTCCCATTTCATCGTAAAGATTCCTAAGGAAAGTGACAATGATCTCATCAATACAAATCACTATTTAGTACTATTCTCTTTAAGCCTATCTGACGCACTGTTTAGTAAATAAAAACTCTTTCAATACAAACATAAATCAGTTGGAGTAATGTGCAATATTTATGATATATATGCTCAATATATAAAAACATAACATTTCATTTAGGTATGTTGCTCGTTGCATCAGAAATAAAAAAGTAAACAAGCAGTAGTCTCGGAATAATATAACAACAGTATAAAATGGTAGTTAACATCATTTTGATGTTTCCTGAAATCGAAAACTACTAACTAACTAATACATTATATTTTGCAAGCCTGTTCAGATTTAGTTACTCAATCACTTCAAAGAATTAGAGCCACAATAAAACAGAGCAGAACGTAATAAGAAATTCAAAGAATGGTATTCAAAAGGCTTTCTTGAAACTTCTAAACCAATAGGCCATCAGATTATCCCAAAAGCAATAATGATGATTTAAAAGCATTCACAACTGCTGTAGAACCTTTTAAAGATCAAGAAAATGTGTCAAGTAAACATGATAGTAACAATAAACTTGAATGATCCGTAAAATCTTACGCCAATGAACTGTTTTATATGTTTGCTGGTCAGTTATATAGTCCGTGATGGATGGGCTTCCGTATCAATGAAAATCCGTTTATTTATGTTACTATCTTCAACATGAAACATCGATAAAAGACAGGATGTAAAAGAACGATCATGGGAAGTCTTGCAACGTCGACATACCTTGAATTTTGATTAAGAAATAATTTATTGTTGAGGAACAAACATTTACAAAAGGGTAAAAAGTTGGTGATAAAGAAGAGTCAAGCTTATTTTGAAGATGCTAAAGTTGGATTTCAAAATGTCGAGATGACGGAAGCGATTTCTCATTACTTGAGTAATGTTTAAATTAAGATGAGCGTAAAATTAAACAATGATTTTCATAAACATTAAAATACAGGAGCTTGAGTCAGTCATTGTACTAAAGAAGACGATATTCGTCAGTCTGTGGATATAACAACAGTTAAACAGTCATAATTAAAGTTGATAAAATTTTGTAAATAATGTGTCACTTTTACTAATCACTGCCTTTAATTTCTACCCATAATGACGAAGACGTCATAACAATGTTTAATAAGTACTCAATTACAATAACGAGTACAGGAATTTCAATAATGTTACTGTAGCAAAAAGCGGAAATGGTAAATCCATTAATTTTTATAGCTTAAGTTAAGGATATAGGTTATACCCACATATACCCTTTTTGTAAGACATATCTAGAGACCAAAATCTACATATTTGCGATTTTATACTAAATCAGCAATTGAAAATATGTGTGTAATCTTAAGTTATGTCCACTAGATCCAAAAGTGTGATAAACCTATATGTAGTACCATTTCGACATTGCAAAGATGGTAACATGATCAACTAAGGCTAAGATACGATGCAAAGAATTAAAGATATTTACGTATCCGGACCAAAGACCAAACGTGCGGTAGAAATCCAAGTAATTTATTTACAAGATATGTATACTTGATTTTATAGAATCCAAGGAGAAATTCCTAGCATATCAAACAAAACGCATAGTTTAAACATAGCATAAACAAGCGGGTAGTTTCTAGATGAATCATAAGATATTCAAGCGTATAGTGATAAAATTCTTTGATTGCAATTCTAGAAAATGAATAATTGTGTGCAATGGATGAAAATAAAGATATCTCCCATTTCATATTTTGCGCTGGTACGGTAAAAAAAATATATATATCGTAAAAAACGTGATAATGATTTATCTAACAATACTGTTGGTAGTCATAGGTGTATTAACATAGTGAAAACACATCAGGTTACGAGTATGTTATAAATACTTCGTTTTGTTTTTCTTGATACATGTGATACATACAATTTTACTTGGTCATAAAGATCGGTATGTTGACGTAAGAAACTCCATGCTAATTCCAGCCTCCTTGAACTCACTTACGCTATGATGAATGGCGTGGGTTCCATTCATCTTGATCTGAGTGCTCTTGAATAGATTAATAAACGTCGCTTGCAAGGCCTTTGAGCAACGGACGTGACTCTCACGTAGTGTAACTGGGAACATTGATACAAAATGTTTTGTGAAGTTTTGTTAGCTTAATCTATGGTATGGTTTTTAGACAGTATTGCTATTAATTTTGAGTATCGAAGGACCAACATTTAAGTTTTTGTAAAATAGGTACTGTAAAAGTAAAACTGTAGAATGTAATAGGTTGAAATTTAATGTGTCAGACAGCTGTTAGTATAAATAAAATACTTCTTATCATATTTTCAACCAACGAAGTTTGTGCCATTTGCATAACTTTAGATAAAAATTGGCTTTAAATTGAACTCAAGATACCAGTTTAGTACAGTGATAAGAAAATGTTACTTACACAAATATGTAAATAGCTGAATATCAAACAAATTCAATTTAAAATTGTGAGTAATTTTTACAGTCATTTGGAATCAAACGCCTCATTAACTTGAATAATTACAGATTAAAAGACTTAACACGACTTGTCTTGCTTTACTAGATCAATTATTACTGGCAAATGAATTTTTGTAATGACAACATATTTTTCTAATAACTCTATTAACCGGCTTAAGAAATGTAGAGCAAAAACGAGTTATATAAGTGACATAGTTTTTTTAATTGTCTTGTCTGTGAAATATACTACAAATGTCTACAACGAAGTATCGTAAAAATATAATGGGCCATGTAGGAAAATCTGTGCGATATAAAATTATGAATTTTAATTGATTAAATCGTTAACAGTTTTATAACTTAAGTTATGGAAATGTGCTAAAACAAAACACATGACATTTTTATTGTCCTTTGTAAGTTCTGCGAAGCGGAGTATAGTTTATATTATTATCCATGAGCGGAAATTATTCTCAGTAACTGAACGTTACTTCCCATTTTCTCCTTTATTAGACTCGATTTTATTAACTCAACACTCAAGCTAAGCTTTGTCGCGCTTCTCAGATGTTATAATTAAACCAGCATGACTTTCATGATGTCATATCCTAAGACGCGTCATTCTGTCATACATATCATTGTTAGCTTTTACGGGGCTATTGTTCTCCAAGTTGTTCAATGGAGCATTCTTTTTGTGTTGAATTTTATGTTTTGACTTGGTTCCGATTGTGGAGAGAAGATTCATGCTTGTTTTTTGGATTCAGAAATCAGTATATGTCTTTTTCCTCTCTCGGCGGAGTGAGAAGGAGTTTCAGACTTTTACTGACTAAAGCTGACTCGTATTTCTTCAGTTGCCCTTTGCATTTCAGTGCCGCGGTGCCTCTTTCGAACGATCCAGCAGTCTTAGAAGGTTCATAGCTAGGGTTTCCAACCCTCCCGGATTACCCGGGAGACTCCGGTAATAGTGGTTAACCTCCCGACCTCCCGGGATGCAATAATTTCTTCCGTTATTCTAAAGTTTTAGCGCCTTATCACACTTGCGAATTACGAACGCGTTTTCTATACAAATATCAGTCGTGGCAAACTTGGGAACGTACCTAACAAACTTTGATTTTTGATGTAAAAACTTTTATTTTTATGATTTTATGTTAAAAAACCGGCAAGTATTAAATGCTGCTCGTAAACAAAGTAACTATAAATTTTAAAATTAATAAATGATTGTGTTTTTTCACCATCCCTCCCTATTTCTTTAAATTCTTCTGGGTCAGTCCTTTCGAGAATTGGTAACCCTATTCAAACTAATGTCTGGAGATGTGTACCTAGTAAGTAAGCCATACCATGACTGAATTTTCATCGATTATTTGGGTTAAGCAATTCTGTTACTGATTCAGTTCTTGTTCAGTTACTTTATTCACCACATAGCAGTATTAGCTTAACAAATAAACTTTATTGAAATGATTCTGTTAAAGCTTTGAAACATGGAAGTCGATAAGCAAATAATCTATTACAGGATACAGTTATAACTAAAGACTAACATTAATAATGCAAATTGAACGTTATCTACTACTAATCTGAAAATCCTTCACATCTTAATTTAAATTTTCTAAAGCTCTTAAACTTAATACACCTTCAATATTGAAGTAACACAAGACTAAAGAAAAAGTAGAAAAGAAAGACCACGCAATTCAATATGCTAAGCTTCCAACCCAGCTGCTTTCTGCATATTCTTCCGCTTCCACGAACAAAATGGGTTATACAGAGCATATGGTCCGTCTGTACCACAAACACACCCGTTCAATGCATATTCCTATCTAAACCAAAGATCGTTGGCAGTTGCACGTGGCTATAATATCGGACCGGAGTTTGTTTACCTCTCGTAATTAGTTAGTTATATGTTTGTTAGTCTGTATGCATTGATAAAACCTTTGAACTAATATGTAGAAATGTAGTCATAATGACAATAAGATAAATAGTGGTAGTAATATAAAATTACTCATTATTATTTACCTGTTCCATGACGTCATGATTTATTGCCAATGAGAAAATCAAATTTGACAAAAAAAAAACCTTCTTGACGTTAGTTTCTCTGAATAAATTTTAGGTTTCTTCAGGGACTTGTGATTGGTCCTTTTCAGTTTTTTTTTTCTTACTGAGCGGTTTCTTTACAATTCTAAATTGCTTGTTATCGTTTAGTTGAAATAAATGTTTTGTTTTTGAGATCTTTTGTTACGATATGTTTAACATTTTCTGGCAACTAAGATATTGTGTGAAGTGTGTTGTAGGGTTCTGGCAGCTAATTAATTTAATCAGGAACTTATCTCGTTAGGGTAAAGCGCCACTCTAAAACGTGAAGGTCGTTTTAAAGTGTAACTTAACCAGTTTTAATTAGATACGAGGTTCTTTAGTGCTTTTAGTAATTTGCGGTGTAGATATTCAAACGAAACGCTGAATAATGACGCTAAAAAAATTCAAGTCATTTTTTATTTGGGGAGATTTATTTACCTATTGTCAGACATAGACCGAAGAGTCGCTAGACTTAACTGGCAGTGAGCAGGACACATTGCACACAGAACTGATGGTTGATGGGGCTGAAAGGTTCTGGAGTGGCGACCACTTACCGGAAGACGCACCGTTGGAAGGCGTCCCATAAGGTGGGTCCCAGGTACCCGTGCGCCAAACCCAAGAATATCTAACATTCAGTTCTTACATGAAATATAAGAAATGATTATCTAAATATTTTAACAAATCATGAACACTGAGTAGCATGTTTCCATATTTTATATAATACTACCGGAATATACTACCAGAATCAAAAATATATATCCTATGTGTTATTCCAGAATATGGTCTACCTAGTGTCAAATTTCAATCAAAAGTGTTCAGCCCTTTTAGTGTAAAGGAGCTTAACAAAGAGTTCACATTTTAAACGACTGCCCAAAACAAGAAATACTTGTTAATCTGTTTTACTTCACACTGATAGTTTTACAAAATACAAAGAAACCGTAAAAGGATCTATAAATAAAACAAAAGAACACACTAATGTTATCCAAACGATTTTCTCCGAAAGGTGGAATTGGTTCTATAATCAGTCTACATTTCGCAGGTACAGCCACTTGCTTACACTTAATGTGCCCTCTTATAGGGATCAGCCTATTGTTTGTGAACGCCACAGGGCAGAAATCTAGACTCAGAGCTGTTACTGAGAAAAAAAGCAAAGTAAAGAAGTTATAAGCATAAATAAGCATAATCAGCCTTATAATATTCCCACTGCTTGGACTCACACCGTAGACGCGGGCTTGCGGACGGCGAGCAATGGGTGGCTCGCCGTCCGATCGTCCGGTAACCATCCGGACCGAGCCTAAGTCGTCGACGGCGCGTATTGTTCCACGCGCGCCTCAGGGAGATGTCAGCAAATCGTAGGGGCCCAGCAGGGTCGAAGCCTACTGGGGCCATGGGTAGTGTGAAAGCGAAACCCGGGGCCCTGGGACGAAGGCAAAGAAGGAACAGGAGTGGGTTTTTAGTCAGTAAAAGTCTGACACTATCTCTCGCTCCGCCCAAGAGCGAGATTTGTCATAAGATGATTTTCCCACCTAAAAAAAAAAAAAACTGCTTGGACTCAGGCCTCTCTAGGAGACGGAATAGACCATAATCCACCATGTGAGCCCAGTGCAGATTAGTGGATGTCAGGCCTTCGATTTTTTTGGTTCCAGGACATGCTGGTTTCCTCACGATTTTTTCCTTCACTGTTTTGAGAGCAGTGGTGATGAAATGAATTACACAATCCGCGATACTAATAAGTTGGGGCTGTTGCCACTGGGTCACTACTACTCTCAATGAAGTTATTTTCTTATATCTGCTGCTCTAGATGGAGCGAGAGGGAGTGAAATTTTTAAAGCTACATGATGCAATTAAGTGTAAAATTCGGAACTACTACTTTTTTTATTATTGATAGGCTCGCGTTTTACCACTATCTCACCTGATGGTAAGCGATGATGTGACCGACGATGGAGCACGCTTGCCTAGAAGTAACCTATTCACTCTTGACTTGAAGTCCTTTCAACCTTAGTTCGGTCTTCATCAGAATTATTATTAAGTTCTCTTAATGATTTTTTAAAGTATTTATTACTTCATAATTTTAGCATGTACTTATATGTATTTTATTATTTTATATAACTTATTTTTTATTTTAGTTTTTCTGTTTGAAGTATCTTTTATTTGTTTATTGTGCAAACCTACCACAGTGTTGACTTTTTTAACTCAAAGGTTGACTGGTAGAGAATGCCTTGTTGCATTAAATCCGCCTATGTACCACTACTGTACATGAAGTTTAAATAAATAAAAAATTCAATTTTTTTTTCCAACATTTCTGATTTACCGTTATTTCGTTTCCCAGGGCAGAAATAATTTGGAAATAATTTGACTTAATAGTTTCTCAGAAAATTGATCAGGTAAGTGTTCCTCATTAGCGTTTTCCTATAACTTGTTAGTTCAGGTAGCTGCACTTAGCTACGGCAAATTGCTCTTTATTGTATACTTATTACAGTACTTTATTTGCGATAATTGTTCTTGATGAGCCTAATCTGGTTATGAGGTTTTATGGTGCTTTATCAGTTTTAATAAAACTATATTGAATAAGATTTATTGTAAAGAGAGAATGCGAATTAGTGTAGGTATATGTAGAGCTGTGTGGTTTCGAACCAGGGGTCCGCAGTCAATTTAAATATTTATTTATTTCAGACTAACTTTTGCCTGCGGCTTCGCCCGCGTGTACTTAGGTTTCTCCATACAAATATTAGACCCCCGTTCCATTCTGTTAGGGGCTGAATTTTGGAAAATCCTCTTAATGCTCGCCCACATAAAAGGAAACCTTGTGCAAAATTACACGTTCCTAGGCCCAGTAGTTTCGGTTGTGCGTTGATATGTCAGTTAGTGTCTACTTTTAATTAAATATATAGATAAACATCCATATATGTATTTTGCAAGTAGGTTTTAAAAAAACACTTTTACTTGTCAAGTTTTTGTGTCAATTTAAACTAGATTATAGATTAGAAGATGGCTGGCGTGTCCCAGCTGACTCCCCTGAGAAGAAACACCGAAACAAACTCAGAATTCAAAGTCTCTTTTAAAGTCCATACAGTAAACATGTAATGGTCAAATCATATGAGAACCAAGCAGATTAGTGTCTTAGACGATCTTTTGAGGATTTGCCACACAGATTTGAGTGGACCTGTCCAGTCAGTGTAAGCATTTGTTAGTATTCATGTAGCTCAACTCAAGACTACTAAGGAGATCAACCGGTGGTCCGTAATGAGATGAGTCCGAATATTAAAAAATATATATCATTGATAGCTCATTGCTTTTGATTTTAAGCGTGTAATGTGTTTTATTTGCCCTTTGAGTGTGCTCAGCCCCCGTAGCCAAGTTACAACCTTTTCGTTTCGATTCTCTTGCACCGAACGACTTGAGTAGGCCACGCCACCGATTCCTTTGTTCTGACCACGTGACTGAGCGTTGAGATGACGTCAGAACAAAGGATTTAGAGGCGTGGCCTACTCGAGGAGTACGACGTAAGAGAATCGAAACGAAACGGTCGTAACTTGGCTAGGGGGCCAGGAGCGCGTTGTTTTCCATTCCTGTTCTTCGAATATTTTGTGAACGTGTGTTTTCCCAAACAGAATAAGTCTGTCATTAATAGGTTATCAATAAAATATCTATAACTATCGAGCATTTCCCAAAAAGCGTCAACAATATGTATATACCTACCAAAACAACTCGCTCTAGTTATGTCAACATATTGTCAAAACTTGGACTAAAGAAATCGAGTTTTTATTGCATGGATTTCGTAACAAATACATAAAAATCTATTATCATGAACCTTATTGACTAGTAGAGCGCATATTGCAATGTTTTGCACGCTAACTCACTTCGACTTGCTCAAGTGTTCAAGCAAAAACGTATTAAGTGCCAATGGACCAATGAAGGCGAAAAGATTTTGACATGCATTAGATTGGATATTTTAAATTTAGACTGGACTATCTAAATATGCGGAGTGATTGTAAGTGCCGTAACCTTCGAAAGTAAAGTTCTATATTTTTTCTTGATATTTTGTCTAGTATGGCACGATTTTAAATATAGGTATGCTTGACTGATATTATTCCTGAATGTATAGTATTCTTACAAGTAATGAGTATATTGGATGCGGCAGCCAGGGCTGCGAGAATTTTTGAAAGAATCATCGCAGTCCTTTTTTTTTCGGTGGGAAAATCATCCAATGACATTCCCCGCTCTTTTGTGTTTCAGACTTTTACTGACTCACTCCAGAAAAGGAAGTTAGTGATAGTATGACGGGTAACAGGTAACAGATTAGAATGGAAGAAAAAAAACGTGGTGCGCCGACCCCAAGTAATATAGAATAAGGGCTTTTTGATTTCTTTCGTTAGCAATATTCTAAGGTAAATTCACAGAGCTCGATACAGTAATTTCTCCTTAATCTAAACTATTTATAATACGTAAGTGAAACTCACTGACCCTTTCGGAACATGTAATATAGATCAAAGTCTAAATGCACTAATTAGCGGGGTCACTAAATGTCAATCAGACATCCAGACAGGACGGAATTCATGTCATGTATGTGTCCGTGTTGAAAGTATTCAATTGATCTAAATATAGTGCGTTTCTTTACACTGTAGATAAGCAGTCTGAACTTTATATAGTATATAATTTAATTATACTACTTAGTTTATTCTTTATAAAATTCCGAAAAATACTAAACGTCACTTACAAATAGATGCTGATGAGCAATATTGTGTCAACCCACTAAAAGTGGAAATATTGATGTATTCTTATAATGTGTCATCATGGAGAGGAGATATTTAACGGCTTAATTATGGCAGCCAAATATGAGGTACCTGCTTTTTCCAACTTCAGTGCAGCGCCTTGAAAATCACAATTTACTGAGTTTATTTTTCTTTTTATTATTATTGGTAGACTAACACTTGTCTGATTCGTCGTCTTTGTCGTTGGAGCATGCTTGCTTAGTCCTTCACTACTTCAACATAAAATGAATGAATTTTTTGTAACTTCTAAGGACCCTTGCCCACGGTGAATTTTTGTAGCGATGCTGTCTCGCTAATAACGCGCATTAGTCGCATTTGCAAGCGCTATAGAAAAGATGCTAACGCGCTACAGCATCGCGACTGTATCGATGCGAACGCGCTACAGCATCGTTACAAAAAGTCGCCGTGGGCAAGGGTCCTTAGAAGTTACATAAAATTCATTCTTGATTTAAATACTCCTAGGTTGAAGTTATCAGGAAACACAGACTCCATTCGCACAATGAATGTGTTTGCAAAAAGTTTAGAGCATATAGGTGGGGATATCCATCCATAAAAAGCTCTTTATTTATTCTATGTCTAAATTGATGTTGCAATTAAAGCAAAAAATAATTTACAATTTTTTTTTACAACTAATATTTTAACAAGTAAAATGTCTTGTTAACGGTTTCACGCAATGTTGAAATTATTTATTACGTTTTCCGTGTGTCCTCTTAAAGATTTCGTGACGGAAACATTATATTTAATGACATGAAAACAATATGAAATATTTTATTGTCTATTAGACACAATGTTTTTGTTGTAATTCTACGTTGTTTCAAATAACAATATTATAGATTTGTAACACGGTTCGATCATAACAATCGTTGTGTATGTATGATTCTGAGGCCATTGGTTTTTTTTTAGGTGGGAAATTATTGAATGAATTTGACAACTTTTTCGCTCTAGGGTTGGGTGCAAACGCCCTCTGTGTCAGACTTTTAATGACTAACAAAACCCATCTATTTTTCTTCTTTTGCCCTTTTTTTTGTTTTAAGGCCATGGAAACGCATGATTCTGAAGTTTTCAGTGTGATTATTTATTCTGAATCGATCTCTGCAAAGTAAGCCTCTATTCGTAGTGTAACTTAATAAGCACCATAGTCCTTCAAGCCGGATTAAATATCCTGCTAGCAAAGGAGGAGGCCGCACGGGCGAGGGAGCGGCCCTCACGCCCCAGCCGCCGGAATCATGATCCCGATTTCCGGCCACAGTAGGCGCGGGCTTGAGGACGGTGAGCAATGGGTAACCGTCCGGTAACCGTCTGGACTGAACTCATGTCGTCGAATTGAAATGAAAATGGAGGAAGACATATTTTTTCATACGTCAACATAACACTATCAAGCAAGTATTATATATACTCGTACGAGTCTATTTACAAATTCTTCGTAATTCTTATCTTCTTAGTAAATAAACAGTGCATACTCGCTAGCATAATATTACCATCAATGTCATTAAAAGTCAATAACAGAACGCATTATGGGCTTCTGGCCTCGACCAGAGCGAAGAGCAAGCGCGGTAGCGAAGGCGGGGACGCATCAAATGTAAAAAATCGTCGTATTTATATGTGTCCATAGACAAGCGATTATGGCAAACTAATTGCTGCGATCGGTTTCGCCCGCGTAATAGTAGAAAATTGTTCCAATAAAACATACTCCCGGGATAAATCCTATGTTCTATTCCAGGACTACCCGTGTACCAAGTTTCATTGAAATCCATTCAGTAGTTTTTGCGTGAAAGTTAAAAAACGTCTATAGACATTATACATCCAAACTAATGCGTTTCTAATGTTAGTAGGATGCGAGGGAAAACAAAACACGCTCGCTTGCTAGTGGGGTTTTCTTACTAGCGAGCGATCGTCTTTTGTTTTACCCTGAGGAAACAAGTCTAGCCTCTTCTACCCGCTACAATGACTTGCGATACACTGTGGCCCGCCAACCGCGCCCGCTACCGCTCTCGCCTTGTCTCCGCACGTTCACTCTGGACCAGACCCCAAGCCAGCGATTTGAACTCATTTACATTGTTGATTAGGTAGAAACTGTTCACAATCCAATGAACAAATGTTGGCAAGAAAATAAACAAAAACAAAGAAAAAAATGTACATAAATACGCAAGTCGTTGGTCGATAAATGAGCAGTTTGTTGCAATTCCTTGTACACAAGAATTAACATAAATTATACTTCTAACTCAGTAATACCACCTATTACTGAGTGCATTAATTGTAGACTTATTGCTACCCAATTTTAATTATGTATACTTTTTAAGTGGCAACCCTGAAAGCTGCGGTTGTCAAAATGAAGTAAGACGTGAAGATTCCCCAAAGTTTGCTTTGTTTCTCGGTCTATGGAAGTGTTGACTGGGATCTAGGTGACAAATTAAAAACAAATATTAAGTTGGAACTCATACGAAATTTCATTAAAGGACAATTGAAACTCTTTCGACATCTCTATAAATAAAACAAAGTCGTGTTAGTTACACCATTTATAACTCAAAAAAGGCTAGAACGATTTTAATGATTATTAAGATTCGTGTCCGCCCGAATAGTAGAATAACTATTAAAATATTAGAAAACTTCACGTAAAAATAAAATTAGAAAAATATAAAAATATATCGAAAACTGTCAAATACACTGGTCTCAAGCATTCAATCATTCGGTCACTAAATTTTGCCTGTTAGAGCTAGCGCGCACTGCTGACTTTTGTCACCGTGACTTTTGACAAAAAGTCACTGTGCTTATAAACCCAACATGTAGTGCGCGCACTTGAACACGTGATAGTTGGGTAAAAATGGGTAAAAAAATTACAAAAAAAAAATATTGACTCCCTGACAAAATTCACCAGTGCGCGCTAGCTCTTAGGCGGTATGAAGATCGCCGAGTCAGCTAGCTTCAAATATTATCAAACAGCTGCTTGAAAAAGGAGCAAAAGAAAATGTTGAATGTGTATTTTTTATTTCTCTACTGGTCACAGGTTTAGAAATCTACTCAAAAAAGTTTAAGATCTCATGCTTCCATTTTCAAACAAAAAAAAAAAAAAAACAAAAGATAACATTCAGCCAGGCCCTAAGCAATTTCGTTGCAGTACAGTATCATAAATCTATCAAGTAGTAATTGCTTGCCATATACCGAGTTACGGCAGCAAGGTTCCAACTGATTGGTCATGTGTGCCCCAAGGACAGGAAGCTCATTCTGAACGACCACTGACTACTAATATCCACCTACATGCAAGACTCTTATTGGTATAATTATTGCGAAATATTAGTATGGATGACGTCATGTTTGTGAGCGTCATTGCACTTAGTATTCATTTGTTAGCAAAACGATGGTTAGATAAGGCTGAAGTGTCATTAATAGTATTGTATCTTTACTTTTTTGGTTAATCAGGAAGCTTAGTTTGACAAATGTTAAATGCAAAACTTAAGTACCTACTTACCAAATTCTTTCTCAATTTGTTTTTGTTTTTGTGAATAGCTATATAATAATAATAAATCTTTATTGCGGATTAGCGACCACCCCCAGTTTCGCAGCCCTTCTCTATGATATCTTGGCTTTTCTCTACGATAATATGCATATGTTGTGGCCAGATCATAGAAATTGATAACTTCATGATATGGCCAACTAAAACTGGCCAGATCATTTTAAACATTAAAGTTTGACGATATTTCAATCCTCGTTTGGCCTACTTTCTTTAGACTTTTGACTATCATAGAAATCCTACATCAATGGTAAAGCCAAACGAGGATCGACATATCATCAAATGTTAACGTTTAAATTATCTGGCCAATTTTAGTTGGCCATATGATGAAGTGATAAATTTCTATGATCGGGCCACGACACATACACAACTTCTGCCCTCATGAATCACTCTGTCCTTTAGAAAAATCCGCATGAAAATTCCCAATCTAGAGTACGAATCGACGATTCCAATGAACTAATATGGTCAAATGTTTCGATCACAGTTTTATGCTTCCCTGGTTATCAATAGGGGAACTTAAGCTTTAAATACCTGCCATGGCTGAGCTGATTGTCCAATCAACAGAGGCTCTACCACGAAGCTCTTAAAGCGATCCATTTGACAACCTAAACTGGGGGGCAATCGCGCTAATTTCAAACGTTTGCAAACGTTTACGATAAAGTTTCGGTTCAATTGCGGCTGTGGTTAAGTTTCGATTCAGCTGTTCGGATTTTGGTATTGCGCTATAAGTTCAAATGCTAACCAAAGTTGGAACGTTACGTAACGTCAATCGTTAGTGATGCCCTTTTAGTTTGTGAATATCCGAGCGTTTAGTAATAAATTTACACGTGTGCACCTCTAGTTTTGACAGCTGAAAGCGCGGTATGTACTTGAAATTTTGAAGAGGTAAGCGAGATTTTACCTAAATAAACATTCAAAGACTTATGAAGTATGAACCACTTATAAACTTGGACAGCCACTTTAATTGAAAGTTGTAATATCTGCAGTCGTGATTGTTTCATGGAAATGGAAGAGCATCGCAGATGCAATACGGTCCGACAAATGGAGCTGATGGTTCATTTTCTCAACAGCATCAAGACCTTGCTCTTGGACGAGTTAGGTCTAAAGAGGCTCGTCAAGTTGCAGCACGCTTATGGAATGAGTGTGCCCTAAGTCTCAACGTGGAAGGACTTGTCCGAACAGGGAAAGAATGGTCCAAGGTGAGAATCATCGAAGCAGATAAAAGTGGATGTTATACGCCGAGGGTTCCTGAATAAAATAATATTACATTGTTTTATTCTTTTTTAGGTACCTATTGAATGACTAACAAGTGCCGGGTTAGGGCAAAGTTAATTAGCATAAATGCTAACCAACGAGCTACTGGTGGTGGGCTCATAATGCTCCTACTTTGTCACCTTGGAAGAAAGGACAGCCAATATCTTAGGCAGGGATGTTGGCCCACTAGCTGATGTTAGGCAGGACCAATTTGCCTCAGACGATGTAAGTTATATCTTTAGCTCTTTCCAAATCCACTTTTGTAAACCATTGTTTTATCATGCTTAATTTTACTAAGAATGCTACTAAATAATACTATGCATTATATAGGATGACGGCACAGTGACAGTAAGTGGTTGATGAACCCAAAATTATTACATGACACTGAAGCATCAACAGCAATGTACTTATATCTCTTGCGAAAACAATGTTTATGCTGCCTAATATTAGCAATATATATCAGTTTTATTAATATTATATTGTATAACATTATGTTTACTTTATTACAGTTTTGACTAACCACCCCCCTATCTGCAACTTCACCAATGTATGTGCAGACGCTGCCTGTATCCCCTGTTCCCAGCATAGTGGGAGAGACAGGCTTAATACTAAACTCTCCTAGGCACTGTGCAGGTTTGTACAACAAAATTGCTTAGGCTAATAAAAGAGAGTACTATCATGTTAATTTTTAAAATGTAGAGATATACTTTTACTGTTTTTTTGCTATTTCATGTTTCAATGAGGGCTGGTTTTATGATATTAAGTAAATGAAATAACCACTTACTAAGCATTATTTGTCAGAAACAACATAATAATAACACTTTTATTTTGTTTCAGTATGGCCGGCATAACCACCCAGATTAAGATTACTATTAGTTACTATGGTTAAATAAGTTTTGTTTTTATAATATGTATTTGTTTATTATTGTTTATTGATTGTACTTTAATAAATAGAATTATATCTAAATTAATTTTGTTTGGTTCTCCTGAATTTGATATTTAGCACCCCTTTGCCATTCTCCATCATTTTATCTGAATAAAACTATGTTGTGATAATGTTTACATACATATTTAATCAAAATGACGAGGCGTTGAAATATAAATAGCCTTTATTCACAAATAGTATGATAAAATAGGATAGAATATTTATTATGAGGAATAACATGCAAGTTTACACAATAAGTGCAGCCTTCAACAAGAACAGTAATGGTATTCAATAATAATTAGATCTAACCTGTACCTCAGGTGTCATAAGAGCTAAATTATTTTATTATTTATGTTAATATTTGCTAAGAATACATATATAAAGAACTAATCAAAAACCATTTTGATGAAAAAAAACTTAAAACACAAAATTACAAAAACAATTAGAATAATATGAAAAGTAAAATTAATGAGCATAATTGGTTTCTCCTATTAGCCCTGTGTGCTATATTATGCAGAACAAAGCATGCATTCACTATTCTTGCAGCAGTTACTGGAGTGTAATGCAGCTTTTATCGACCATGCACCTGCAAGGACAAACCCTTTTATTATTATTTATTAATTTCAAACATAAATAATTCATAATTATGTCAACTATTATAATAATGGTATGATATCCAAAGCATACCTAAAGCGAGCTTTTAAAACACCTATACAGCGTTCAACAACATTTCTGGCCGTCAAGTGCAAGCCTTGGTAATATTGTTCTGGAGTATCTGGCCTTGGTTCTGAGATGGGTATCATCATTCTTGGTCTCAAAGGGGTCTGAGTCTCCTGCAATAACCAAAACAGAATTAAAGCATCTTAAATAATAAATATACATTGTATCAGAATATTGCAACATAAATTATACTCAATTTAAACATACCCAAAAGATGCAAATGCACACACATTGAACTTTATTGTTTAATTTACTTTGTGGTAACTTTTATAGAACAAAAAAGGTTTTTAGTAAAAGTGATAATGCTGTTTATGACTACGAGAGGAATCATAACAAAATCATCCCGTACCTTGGTTTCAAGATCCAACGCATCACAACGTAGGATGGGTGGCATATAAGGAGTCGAAATTAATTCACGGGTTAATTGATCTCTTCACAAACTATCGATCACTGTATGAATCACACCTAAGTCTAGCTTTTAAGTTTTTCCTTTTGGTTTCGGCTCGAGCCACCGCTACATCATATTCATGAGATTTCTCCAACAAATCTATGTAGGCCTACATGGTAATGTTGTATTTTTGCAAGATTTTCACTCAGAATCACTTCACAACAAAGACAAAACACTCCAACGATTTGCTAACGATCCTAAAAAAGTAGCGTCCCATCAACTTTTACGTTTGACAACGGTAACGTTCCAGCTACGATCGCGGTGCGTCTCAACTTGCTGTCAAATTTTTAGCGCGATACGAAATGGTCAAAAAGTTGAGATATGGCAGCGGTTCGGTTGCGATTTAGTTGAAAAAAAATAGCGCGATTGGGCCTCAGAACTGTTAAACCGATGGAGCTATATAGGGTGATCCTTTCCTCTATCTCGCTTCACGCCTGGCATTTTAACTCATCATAGTAAAGCCTGATTGAGTAGCTCTGCGAACTTTACTAGCGCTATTAAATTTTAATAAGTACGAAAATTAAAGTTATTATTTGTAAGAAGGTCATAAATCCAATTAGCGCAAAGCAAAGCTCAGGACTTTGAATGATTGACGATTCAATATTATTCTCTAGTGTCTGTGTTCCATTCAAGAGTTACTTTGTGATCAATAGTAATTATTACAGAATGGTAGGAGCGGGCAAAAGCTTAATTTAGTAACTCATTGAGTTGGTTTTGTAGAGTGAGGACAAATTGTTTTGTAAATTTTGCAAATATGCACGCATATTCTCTATAACAAGGATAGCGCTTGTCGCTTGTCGCTTGTTGTTCATGTCCACTGTTGGCCAAAGATTCTCCCCGTCCGGTTTACCGTCTTTCGATGCCATTATGTCCCGACCATCTTCTTAAAGATCAGTCGGTCCAAATAGTGGCGCTATGATAGGGGAAACCAGGGGCGCCGGTTTTTTAGAAAACCTCATGGGTGCTCATGCTCATTTGATTACTCGAAAAAGTAGCAAAGTGTGAGAAGAGAAATGCATACTGATCGACCGACAAATAAATAAATGTCCTACTTACATACTGCGTACTTAATTACTATTAAATAAAAAACTAAAATAATTAATTTATTTTATAAAAAAATAAAATGAAACCATTATATAGAAATGAAACTAGTTTTTAGTATCAACAAATATTATAATTTATACGTAACCTAAAAGACGATTATTGATCTGTTTCTTGATGTCTATTCTCAGGGGTGCTCGGCACCCACTGTTTATTTTTCATGGGTGCTCGCGCCCCGGAGCACCCACGGAGTCGGCGCCCATGCTAGTAATAAAAGGCATTAGGCCCTTTACTAATAGAACAAACAACTGGAACATACATATGAATAACACTACTTATCTTGCATTGAGGTCGTGTTGGCATCTGGCTGTTATTATATGTGGGCAGTCATTTGTTTTGTATCCCTTAAAACAGATGACTAATCGATATATTATCGATATCGAGCATTTGGTTGTCATCACGTAGAAATTGGTTGAAAGTAGAAGTATATTCATAAATTGATTCCTACAATATTTATGTAATGTAATTTTTCTTTTTTATTTGTATCTTCGTGTGTTGAAAAACATCAAACGACCTTTACTGAATGCAGCACTTACTCCATAACACCCTCGCCAACGGCTCGGGCGAATTCCGTCTCGGTCGTAATGACAAACTTTCACCACTTGTATCTGAATGTACCATTATGAAGCAGGTGCGGTCTCGTAAAAATGAAGCTTTTGTTATACCTGCATAGTATCAGCGAAGTTTGTCGAAGAGGCTGCCTTGATATATTTGCCATCGTTGTCCAAAATTCATATTTTCTACTTGGTATATAGGTCTTTCAGTGTTGTCTTTTTCTGTTCTTCTGGCATAATCCAGAATGTTGGCTGATGCTGAATTAAATAAATGAATGATCTCAAATAATTTAGTCCCTTAACTATTTTGTCTCCATCTTGATATGTTCAAAACATCGTTGAAATAATTCCATTACCGTCAGAATTTCACGACATCTCTTTGACGCCTTTTTTCAGAAGCGAGAATAAATTTACAATTTGATGAGTGCTAGGCAAGGACAGTCAGACAAATGATCGTGCTCATCACACAAACATTTGTCATGGGTGGGAATCGAACCCACGACCCCCGGCGTAGCAATCAGGGCCATTAACCACCAGACCAACAGGTCAGTCAGTTATTAAGCTTGTAAATTATGTATTAAGTTAGGACGCAAATCATGAGTCACCGGGTTCCTGAAATGCAAAAGGCAACCGGAGGACCACGAGTGGGTTTTATAAGTGTAGAGCAAGGAGCTTCTGTTAGACCGTAGAGTAGAACTCCTTGGTGTAGTAGATTCACATGTCAATATTTTAGCGAAACATATCAACGTAACCTCTCGTGTCACTTTCCTTGCGTAAAACTTTAAAAAAATATATATATATATATTGGTTTACTAATTTGTTCTGACAGGTTTTTACCTCATCAGTAAAAGTCTGTCACTACCCCTCGCTTCTCCTAGAGCATAAAAGATATTTGATGATTTCCGACCCTCAAAAAAAAGGGACGCAGATTAATAAGAAGAGCAATTATATTCTTCTCCACAATTCTGTTAATTCTTCTTTATACTATTTATACACACTGCGTCTACATCTCTCATCCAACTCTCCTGTCGCAGGTCTGCTGGAAGAAATTTCGTAAGAAATAAGCAGGACCTTTGTACTCTTTTATCTGTATTTGTTCTTTTCGATTTTAAGTGTTTGTGTGTATATAAATAAATAAATAATCAATAAGAGCCAAATCGTATAGTTACAGATCTAAACAGCTATTACCTAAAATACAAAGTCGTACAGCAAACAACACATTTTATTAACACAGTCAGTACCGTAATACAGTGAAGGTCATATTGATAAAGCATGGCGAAAAAACTAACTAAGCAAATAGAGACATCCATGAATTGTATTCAAGGGCATCCGCTGTTCGGCGACGACCTCTCGCGTCCGTTCCTGGTTCAGGCCATTGTACTGGGAAGCGGTGACCTCTTTCTGCAAAGCAAGCGAAGAAGGTGGCTGGAACCGTGAGGGAGAGGACATTCTCACGCATCAGCCACCGCCGCAAGAGACGCGTCGGGTGTCACAGGGCGATTTCTGGCCACCATAGGTGACGAGCAATGAATAGCTCGCCGTCCGTCCGACCAAACCCTAGTTGATGGCGTGTTGTGTTCCACGATGGAGTCCACTAGAACCGCAGCCTGCTAGGGCTGCGGGATTGTTCACAAGAGTTACCCGTAACGCTATGGACAACTGATGGAACACAGGTGGGTTTGAACTTAGTCGGTAAAACTCCGACACTCCCTCTAGCTCCACCCAGAGTAGGAGGAGTTATTAAATAATTTAGAAAAAACAAAAAAAGAAACATCGATTTCATCATAGGCTGTCTGATGTACGCAACGATAACGGCGTACATATTTGTAATAGTTTGCAAATATGTTAGTTAGTTAGATAGTTTGCAACATACAAAATATATTTAAAAATATAATTTATTAGTTGATACAATATAAAATACAAAATAAATAAACACAAAAAACATTGTTATAAAAAATGAATGCTCAATAAATGAAAATTTAATATGGGTTACACTTTTGTAAAACATTTATGTCACAAAAAAATAATATCTTCATAGGTAGTCAAAGCCCATGAAGTCTGACTCAATCCTCTAGCCAAGTTGATAAACTGCAATCGTTAACGCTAGTCGAAAACGAATCAAATGTATGCGAATGACATCATCCCAACGTAAAGTCACGTGGTCAGAACAAACGAATAGAAAAATCGTAGCCAAGTTCACATCGTTCAAAATGATAGAATGAATTGTTATCGTTTCTACAATGTTCAACGCTACATCCTTTATTATACATACGTTACATTGTAGAACGAGCGGCCGACTTAGGCGCGTCAACATGGCTACCAACTTATTATTTTCTACAATTGCTGACACCGAGGCGATACCGATTGGAGATCGGAATTCAACACAAAACGGTTGTAACTTGGCTAGGAGGGCTGGCCCTGTATGGGTTTTGGAGGTCACAAAGGCAGCCAATACATGTAAAATACTGATACATATATACTACAGACTGGAAGCCGAATTCAACATACTTCGGAAAAGGCTGGTCATGTGATAATACACCAGTTGAATGGATGTTATTTGTCCGCTTATCCATGCTCACGTCATGCAATGACACAGGATTTGATCCCATTGTAATAATTTTTTATATTATTATTATTATGTAAATAATAGTAATAAAGATATTAGTCATGTCCAATACCTAGTTTATTAGTTTTTGTGGTTATGACTTCTTGTGATTGATAGGACTGTGAAGGTCTGGTTGTATTCTGAGGGAATAGTTAACAAGCATCACGATTGAGTCATTATGTATTGTGTTTTACTTTATACATTGTGTTAATTTTAAATTAATTAGTCAGTATGTTTTTGTTAGGGTTTACTGGCGACGAGAAATGGGTAGCTCGCCTTCCGGTCGTCCGGTAAAGACCGAGAGTGTCGACGACGCGGCGTGTAGTGTTTTACGCGCGCCTCAAGGAGCTGTCAGCAAAACTGTAGGGGCCCAGCAGGGCCGATGTCGTTTGATTTACATTAAGGATCTATGCTGTTATATGATCTGAAAAATTATAATGTTTAGGGCCTTTTGCCATAAGCGTAACAAAAAGACACTTTTGTTTAAGGTGGGAAATCATCCAATGACTATCCCCGAGATTCACTAAGGTACGTATCAGACTTTTACTGACTAAAATCCACCTGTATCCTTCAGTTCCCCTTTCCGTTTCAGGACCATGGTATCCTTTTCAGAAATTCCTCGTGGCCCTAGCGGACATCGGCCCTACTTAGCACATACGGTTTTGCTGACAATCTCCTTGCTCTTTGTGTGTGTGGAACTACTCTATGGTGACCGGTGATCGCCCTGCGACTCCTGACACCCGGGATGTCTCCTCTTTTCTGAGGGGTCCAGTCTAGGCCTCCTTACATTATATTATTGGCAAAGGAAGCTGAAACTTTTCCAAAAAACTTGTTTTTCTTCGAAATCATTTCTTGAAACGATTCAACTTTGTAAATCACTGAAATAGAGTGAAATTATTCTAATTTATGTTGAAACAGACGTTTATGTCATGTTATGAATAGAACTATGTTAATAACTAGAAAACTGTGGTTATTCCGTTCGCTTTTTGTTTTTCTTTCGTTAGAGTTGCTACGGAATTAGATGTTTAAGTATAAAAGAAACATAATTCATAATATTAAAACTAGCTGACCCGACAAACGTTGTTTCGCCATATAAAATATCAAATAAAAGTGGGCGTGGGGGTATGAGAGTAAAAAATAGCCTACGACCTATTCTTAGACCAACCAATACAACGAAATCATAAAAATTGGTCAAGCCGTTTCGGAGGTGTTCAGTAACAGACTCTGTGACACGAGATTTTAATATACTGGACTAGCCTAGAATTATTTCTGTGTATATCAAGTAGATTAGTATACTTTTCTCTTTATTTTTGTTCATCCGCTAATTCCTCCTAAACCACGGCACGTATTTTGATGTGGTTTTCACTAATGGGCAGAGCCATAAACGAGAAAGGTTTATGTATATAATTTGCACCCGAGCGTAGTGAGGGCGGGTCACTGTTGCCTGTTCAAATACAATGTTTCCAGGTTTTTACTCAACTGTTTTAAAATCATTAGTTGGTTTTCAATCTGGTACGATTCTAATATAGCAAATAAGCTAGAACTCAGAGATCCACTGGCCATGGACTTGAATATTTGTCTTTTGTTTTCATTTCAATTCTTGCCTAAAATCACTCACGCTGAGCAAGCGGGACGAGTAATCATTGTAGCTTCTTCATACGAGAAAAGACCTTGGCTAGAAATCCTGGTATTATTATTTTTATAATGAAATAAATTTTATGAAACGGTTACCAAGGCCTTGGAAGCAATGGGCAACTGAATAAACAAAGGTATGTTTTACACAGTAAATTTCTGACACTTTCATTTGATGATTTCGAGGATTGCGGGATTATTTGAAACAGTTACCGCGTCCCTGGAACGCAACTCGCTCCACCTGCAGTGGGAGGAGATATTGACGACTTTTCAACTAAAAAAAAATTACTGACAAGAAAGATCATCATCATCATCATCAGCCTTTTAATGTTCCCACTTCTGGGACTCAGGCCTCCTCTCTAGGAGAAGGAATAGGCCGTAATCCACCACGCGGGCCCAGTGCGGGTTGGTACAAGAAAGATATTTTTGTGCAATGTTAAGTTGGCCAGTAACATAATCGCAGAAGCAATTAATCCATGTCAAGTGCGCATCTTTATTTGACATTTGCATTGCACATGTACGCGATCGCTCAAGCTGATTGCAACGATTTCAAGAACTGTTTTATTTACTTGTATTACCCCAGCCATGCGACGTTTGGGGTCTTCCCTTCTGCGAAAACGTTTTGTTTATGAATGTCGCAATAACCTATAAATACTAATGTTGAGAGTTATCGGTAAGATGAAGCTGATTGTGACAGTATTGGTACATAGGCGGACTTAATGCAACAAGGCATTCTCTACCAGTCAACCTTTGGGTTAAAAGAGACAATACTGTGGTAGGTGTTCACAATAAATAAATAACAGATATATCAAGTAGAATCAAGAATCATTAATTTAAGTTATAATAATGAAGTCAAGGTTTAATCCCAACTCGGCTACTTCCCATTTCGGTACCCATGATATTATTCATTTGTAGCTGCAGCCAGTGGCTTTGGCCGCCGCGTTATAATAGAAAATTATCCCAAGGGAACTTGACATATACCCCCGGGACAAAAACTAGCCAATGTGCTATTCCAGGTAATGATCTACTCGTGTACCAAGATACATAAAAATCCGTTCAGATGTACGAGCGTGAAAAGTAACAAACATTTAATAATAATATTCCACAACTACCACACAACGTCGTCTAATCCCAAGCTAATCAAAGCTTGTGTTATGAGTACTAGACAACTGATGAACATATCTACTTATATATTTATAATATTATAGATAAATGACACCCAGACACAGAGCAAATGATCGTGCTCATCACACAAACATTTGTCCTGGATGGGAATCGAACCCACGACCTTCGGTATAGCAGTCAGGGTCACTATTATAACCACTAGACCAACGGGTCAGTCATATATTATACAAATACTCACTCTCAACTTTCGTCTTTATAATATTAGTGTAATGTGATGTGATAACAGGTGGTGGACAGTGGAAGTCTTTCGGCTGAAATGATGATGATGAAGATGTGATGCCCACGAAAAATTCCCATTTTGGCATCCTATTAGATCATGAATCATTTTTAGGTACAGAGCCTTTAAAACATGGAAACACCGAAAATATGTTTTATTTATTTATAAAATCTGGTGGGAATGATAAATAAATAATTCTTGGGTCCCGACTGTGCCGAGATTGGACGAAACCGAAGTCAAGTGGTCGGCGAAATGCGATCGAGTGACGAAAGTGTATGGAATAGTTTTTTTGTACTTTGCATGTATGGAGGGTTTCTTAAACATTTTAAAGTGGATCTGATAAGACACGATGAAGAATTTTAAGTGTAGATAATATAGATAGTTAATTTTGACATTCATCTTGGTAGGACCTTATCAGGTTCCTTTACGTTTTAACCTTTTATTTTATCGATTGGGTCGTATGTTGGTATGCTTTACGACATAATTATCAGTCCTTTAGCGTCCGACACTAAACATGGACTTACCATTAAAGCAACAATAAATATTTTATGTTTACCATACTTAGAAGAAACCGCATTAAGTTGCTAACCCTCTATTTCAGATTTAAGCATTTGAAGTTGAGTTTTTTAAAGCCTGTCTAAATTTGACTTTCAAGTAGAGTTTGTGACGTTCGAGAACTCAAAATAAGTACTATACGCCATAAGTATCTACTATAATCGGTGCCAAATTTTAAGATACTCAATGGTTAATAAATCTTGTCGTTTTCACCACTAGAAATAACATTGTCTTCATACAGTCCATATTATTTGCAATATTCCTCACATGGAATACCATTTTCATACATATTTGATGCAGGAAATCAACCACCCATGAATGAATTACATATGCCTTGTTTTTTTATCCAATATATCATAGCAAAAACAATATTAAATCATGTGTCACTTGATAAAAATCACAATGTACTTTGTAAAAGCCTGCCGACAGTCACGTAGGACAACACACAGACTGACGGACGCCCAGCAAGGAGCTAACTAATGTATCCAATATGGACACAGAAGTACGATTCATGGACGGAATTTGTATAAGTTGAGATAGGTGCGACTGTTAGCGGGGCGAAGCAAGGCAAGTATGAGGCAGAAGGAGATATATTAGCAATGGTAGAAACGGTTGGGTGCAATGACAAGGAGAGTGATGATCCCAGTATCAATGAAGTGGTATTGCCATACCACTTTGATATGTTTAGATGATTGGATAAAGGAATGCAAACGAGAAATAAAATTTGGATAAGCAGTGACGGCGGTAATCATTGTCAGCGGGATAATATATAGTAGGCAAGCATGACACAAAAGAAGGGATTGCAAAAGAGCAAACGTAGAAATAGTTAAATGGATTGACTAGAGCAGTTATGGTCTCAATTATAACCAAGTGTAGCGGTATGGAAGTACTAGACAAGCATGATGCAAAAGGAGAGCTATTAGTAGTGGAAAGAATCAATGTTTCGGTTGACAAGGGCAGTGATGCTCGTAATGGAAACGGCATTGCTGTGGACCAAAGAGAAGATAGTATGATGAGCTGCATTTTTAAACTTTAAAGTACTGGCACAAAATTTTTGAAGATTAATGATAATTTTAAATTAAAGAATCTAGATACTTTTAAATGTAGATGTAGCTAAGGACAGAATAGTAAATAAAAATAAGAGAGGCTTTTGCCCTGCAGTGGGACACAAGAAGCTCTAAATAATAAAAAATATTTTTAGGGCCATTCTCAATATTTTTTGGTAACTAAGTGCCTTTTATAGTTTCGAAGAGCACGCGAGGAATCCCAAATGAAACGAAAACGTGCATGAATTGTAAATGAAATAACTGTGGTGTTGATTTTATTATCTTTTAAACTGTTTGTGATTACCATAGTGTATTTCCAGCGTTGGCTGGCTCGTATTTTCTGTAAAGCATCTAATGACATGTATTCAATGTGAATAGTTGACAGATTTTGGTATATATATTACTCATATCATCATCATCATCGCCATTTGCTGAGAAAAGGTTAATTTTTCTCAAAATTGTTCGATTAGTTTTCCCAAACTAACGGAAGACAGATCCTATCAATATTTTATTGCAGCCAGTCTCACACTGGCTCTCAAGATTTCCTTAACTATTGTTATAGAATTTAAAAATAAGACTGTTGGATCCAGTTTTGGGAAAGAACTCAGTCGTTCCTTCAGTTGCTTTGTGTTTCAGGCACAGGGTAGCTCTTTCGATCAATCCCACAGCTCTAGCAGTGGATACTTTACTTGTGGTTATACTTAGCCAGGACTTTACGTGCGGTTATACTTGTTTTAAATCTTAACCTCTTTTCGCATAGGTTCATAAGGCTTATTCAAAATACCTTTTTTATACGTATGATATCACTCAGGCACTCGAAGAGGATATACAAAATATTGATTACCTCAAATACCAAATTATTGTAAGTTATTAGCCTTGTTAGTACCTCCTGATCGTTTAGTTAGTTTTATCCGCTTTCGTTTTCCGCTATTACTGACGCCAGTCCTATCACCTAGGTAGGGACACGCCTAGTCTTTACAATAGCATTTGAATACTAAGTTGAGGTCTTAAGTGATATGTAAATGTGCCCTTTGTCTATTATAATACACTGTTAATGTCACTTCCTTGTTTGATATGGGCTTTCACGTTTCTTTAATGAGATATATTAGGGGCTTCGTGCATCGATACTAAATGATAATGAGGTAGTATGGAAATGAATGTGTTCAAACTTTGTGTAATGAAACCTGTTTGGTCCTTCTTTTTTTTTCTTTGTGAATGGTGTTGTTGTTATTGTCCGATTTGATTCTGTGTTTTGAAATCAGAACTTGGTGAGTTGTTTATTGAATGTTGTTGAGTTAATGAAGAATTACAGTTGCCATATTATGTAAATATATATATATATTCATTGAGTATTTTACAATATGCACAATAGATGACAATATTGGAAGTTATTCTTAACAGTTACTATCTTTATACTGTGGTATCAGACTGAATATTAGTTCAATATATAAGCCCCGAAATAACAGGCTGATCCTCAATTAGGAATTGAATTTCTTGTTTCGTTTTCATATATCTTACAAAAACAATACTGGATCTTTAAATTTCCAACTTTCAAACTATATAGTAGTTTAAATTTTAGTTGAATGCCTCAAAACTGAAAAATCTGCTACAGATAACAAGTAATTAAAATCATTATGACAAGTTACATCTCTAAATGAGACTCTATCATATAATCCTACTTTCGTTTCATGTAACTACAAATATACTTCTTTGTATCTACGTTTATTCCCACAATTAACATTACAATGGCATATATACCAGATAAATGTCTATATCTGGCATCAGAACAATGAGTGAAGAATCCTATGATATGAGGAAAAAAATAAAAGAATTTCTATTTCAACGGGTTAATGGTTATTGTTGATGGCCTACCTCTTTATTAAATTTTTGCTGACAACACCGACTTTTTTGAAGTTAACAAAGTTAATGGAATAAAAAGCGGTTATATAACTAAATTATATCGACAGTGAAGTTTTAAACAGTGCGTAAACCCAATAATGACTTTTTAACCAAGAGAGAAAAACGACAGCAAAAAAATATAATAACCACGTTGGAACATCCAGTTTAGCCTATTGCTTTCTGTTAAGTTGAAAATGAAGCACATTGCACAACACACACACACACACTACAATTGCTATAGGATGGTGCACGTAACAGCTGTCGGATTCATACAATGTAGCTACCTATCTTTTTATTTATTTATTAAAACTTCATGCAACACAAAGGTACAAAGGCGGACTTAATACCTTAGGCATTCTCTACCAGTTCATCAAGGTTAGTGAATAGAAAACATGGTAGCTCTCACACCACTCTCCACTCCACTCCTACCACTCCCCACACCCACCCACCTCCTCCTCTGAAAGGGAAACCCGTAGTGCTAGAACGCAAAGGGTAATTGAAGGATACAGCCCCCCTAGCCAAGTTACAATCGTATCGTTCGCGCCGAACGCCTCGAGTAGGCCACGCCTCCGATTCCTTTGTTCTGACCACGTGACTGAGCGTTGAGATGACGTCAGAACAAAGGAATCGGAGGCTTGGCCTACTCGAGGCGTTCGGCGCGAACGATACGATTATAACTTGGCTAGGGGGGCAGGTGTGGTTTTAGTCAGTAAAAGTCTGACACGCCCTCACGCTCCAGCGAGAAGTCATTTGGATGATTTCCCACCTTAAAAAAAAAACCACCTCCTCCTATCCACTCTCCTACCCTTTTCACTCGTTTTAAAGATGCTTATTTTCGTCCTGCTGTCATCCTACCCATGTTTTGTAAAAAAGACCTTAGTTTTTCTATACCCAATTTCATCCTTACTCAAACTGCCAAAATTATTAATATTTACACCACTGCCAGAAATGAGTAACGCAATATTCGATCGATGATATAAAAGAGGGACGAGCGCATCATTAGACTTTTTAATTTACCAGTTAAAAAGGTACTCAAGTAAAAATGTATGGTTTTATCACGCTTATTCGTTGCATATCTAATTTCTCGTACTTAAATCCATAATTAATAGGCCATGTCATAAATCTATGCCTAAACAGTTCATAAACCACAGTTTGCTGGGAGTCAAGTATATATTTAAACCTTAATTGTTTGTGTTAATCATTTGGGATTTTCTGACGTTATAGGGAAGCTCATACATAACTACACTACCTAATTATTCAACGTTTGACGCTCGGTAACTACTATAACTTAAAAACGTAATCTAATCTAATCAGTGTTTTTATAAATCTCAAGAAACTGGGGTCCTAGATCTTTGAAAGAGGTACGAGGGGCCAAAATCTAATTTTCTTGAAATGGGGCACCAACCGACGATTATCCCTGTGTGCACCCAATTACAGCCCCCGACTGGTGGAAAACTATTGAGACATATGAAAACTAATAAGAGATATGGTTTTAGGAGGTAAATTGGTCAGGTTACCAAGATTCAAAGATTCAAAGCATTTTATTTCAAATAAAATATTTACTGGTTTTTTTGATATGTCAATAAGTCAGTCAGTCAGAAAAATTATGCTAATTGTACATTCCAAAGCGTAGAACTCTATGGAGAAGAATGCGTAAGAGACTTCATGAACATTCTTTTCAATCACGTTATGTACTACAAATATCACGGATGTATTACAAATATATCAAGAACAATCTTAAGACCTCTGCCTGAACAATGTTTTTAAGATTCGACATTTATTTATTACAGCTTACCTTAGAAGCAACTATTTCTGAACTTATAAAGGAAATCTATAAACATTTGATATTTGAAATTCATACCCATTTAAAATTATAGTTAATTGTGACCTACATATACTCACTATAATACCTACGACATATCAACAGTCCACGTTAACTCACACCAGCAATCCAGTCATAATACTTTGCGCACGCAGTTGATGACTCCTTCCGCGCACGTCTCCTAACACCCGTAACTTCCTGTATGTACACTTTGAACAAACAACTCGGGAACTTACTACGGGAACTCGAAACGATTACGATAATTCTATGTCAGGTTTCTGTTTGAAGATTATATTTTACCTTGATTAAGTTTTTATCCATTATTAAGTTATTAGGCAAAATCAAAGTCAAGATTGGGCTGATTTATCAAATAATATAAAATACATCAATTTTATTAGCTTCTCTAACTTAAAGGACTTCGAGTTAGATATTAGTGATTTACACTAAAAATCCAACCCAGTTAGAGTCATCATTATTCATCATCTGGTCATAGACTCTCCCCCTCCCCACAGGACCGGTACACGGTGGCCATTCCAAAACCTTTCGGCCCCATTGACCATCTATTTTGCGAGCAATTCCCACTTCTACTAAAGATTAGGAATACTAGTAGCCAAGAGTGTGGGGCTAAGTTTAAAAAAAAGAAAGATGGTGGAAAACATGAATCTCTTTCAGACTGCAAAAAAAGGTTTAGTAATTGAATAATAAAAAGAGTAGAGAGCAATACATATGTAGATAAAAATAAGAACAAAATTTAATTAAAAAAAATATCGAGAAGAAAAAATAAGATAATATATGAAGAGATGATACAGAAGCTCTTAAAGACTGTAGAGTAGCATTTCATCCAGTGTACTGGTACATACAGATCTAAAAATGTCTAATCGTGATTCTCACGATGTCAAATCGCCACCGATAGTAGTGGCTAAGGTCAGTAAAATAGGTTATTGCTCTTTTGGGCCAGCAGTACATACAACTCGCGCAGGGCTCTGAATCACTGCCAGCGAGTTAGCACTGCTCTAAACGAGGCACGGTTGTGTACTGATAACTGTAATTATGTATTCTAGGTAAATTGCGAAAGTAGGTGTTGTTTGTGGTATTTTAGACAAGCGTAATGATGTAGGAATGAAATAATTAAATACAACACGAATACAATATCTCTACACAACAAATTACAAAGTCGCTGTCCACGTGACTAATAGAATGAGCGATACATGAGGAAGGTATATCATTTTAACTCGTGAAAAGCTGCCAGTCAGCAAAATAATATACTCTGCTTGTCAGAAAACGAAAGCAGTTGTCAGCTGACCCTCTACTGAAGAGCTAATGACGATAAGCGAATAGACTAGAGAATTTGGGTAGACCGATCAAGGTCAAGGAAGTATGAACATAACAATTCAATCCTAAATTTTGATTGCCACTCTTGAGATAGCGGACTTCATTGCAACTCAATTCAAAATTTTGATTGCAAAACTTGAAATAGCAGAATTCATTATTATTACTATGCAAATAACAAAAATTGGTTGGTATAGCATGTAGTGTGGTAAGAAGGAAATGAGGAAAATATCGAGAAAATAGCGATAAAATGTCGTTATAAAAACTATGGATGGAGCTATAACAAAGATTATATAGAAAGGGCATGGATACTAATATGACGATGACTAATATAAAAATACGGATAAACTGTTGCTGTGACAACAAATAAATATAATAAGAGAATATAGAATAAAGACGAGAGTATGATAATATTTCATATTTATGAATGGACGCTGATCTAAATAGGAACGTTGAAGTTAATGTTGGACCTGCGGTTTACGATTTAGTTGCGCAGAAATACAATGCCTAAAGAAAATCTATTCATTATGAATCTATTACTGATGCGATGTCATTCATGCAAAGCTTACAAAAACAGATAAACCTTGTGAAAAAAAAAACTAGGTTTAAGGGCTATCATATAACACCACGTGGACGCTTAGCAGCTTTCCAACTAGCACCGAACACTGCTAATAAAGATTCCAATTAATCTTATTATCCTAATGTGGGAGATTCTAACAACGCATCATCCAAATATTTCACTAACTCTAAAGCAGACCTAAAAATTTTTCTCAAACATTTAGAAGGTTTTTGTTTACGTTAAAATCTTTACTAATTTTAATATCTGACAACACTTAGTATGCTGCTCGTTTATCATCCTTCTGTTGTTTATTCCATAACGTGTGAAAGAAAGCTTCCAGAATTGGAAAATAAGTTATGATGTAAAATTATGTTTCATTTATCTCGCGAAAATAGATTTCTTTCATGTAAGTAATTATTTACTTTTATATCCGCTCCATTTAGTGTCTTACGGTACATTATTAATATTATTAGACAGTTGGTTTGTAATAGGTTGATATTTATCATTTTCCTTCTTGATAAATGTACTGACTTAATTTACTACAAGGAATAAACCATGCATGAATTTCTTTTGCAAGATTCACATTGCCTTCTGGTCAAGTTAACTCTCTTTGTCCTGGCATCCGAACTCAAAAATAACTAACTATGAATCTACCTAGCCTTTTCCCAACTATGTTGGGATCGATTTCCAGTCTAACGGGATAGGAGTCTCGGTTAGTAATGAAGGGTCACCCATCCACAGATTGACCTAGGCAAGTGCTGCTTAACCATATAGAATATAGATCGACCTGTGCGGCTGTTATTACTTGGTTACGAGCTCTATCAACTCAGAAAGGATTAAACCTAATTTAAATTTCCATTTAAAGGACCACATTCATCTCATCGGTAAAAATATTATTTACCATTGGAATGTGTAGATAATATACGGACGTGTCACACAAGATCAATCGCAATGCCACCGGATTTAATGAAGACGGCGCCACAGGATGACTTAACCCAAGTTTATACGGTGACATCATTTATTAGGCATAAAATAGATAATTCACGTATTGAAGAAACACTCCTTTGTGAGTAACATGATTCTTGAACTAACCAAATACCTATAAAATATAGTCCACATAGACCTAAGTGTGATAACTGATATTGATGAAACCGTAAAATACCAAAATATCTTTAAATTTGGTTCCGGTTTCAAAAACGTGTGTATAATAAATATTAGTTTCCTATTTTGATGTTATGGATTAGGTGAACTACATTTTGTTTATAATTAGTTGTAGGTTTTTCATATTTCCTTATCCCTTTGTCGTCCTTCATTGTTTATATATGTTTTTTAATGTTTTCTATGTTGTATTGTTGTTTGCTTATTTCGGTTATGTCCGCGGTAAGCTCCGTTAATTTTAACTATTAAACTGACTTCTACAACATCGATGGTGTCGTCATTCTTAACTTCTGTAACAAAGGTCTTAGGAACTCTATGATCTTCAACTTTTTGCGTTGATATAAGGCCCAGTAGGTGGCTAATTCCCAATATAGTGAAGTATTGACAAATATTTATTTTAAACATGAGATGATGCAAATAGTGAGCAAAAATGAGCCTGAGTTTGCGTAGGATAATTAAATTGAGAGTACAATATCCTGTTTCCTTTACCTATATATATTCTTTCTCATCGTGTCGGTTGCTAACCCTAAATATAAATAACTATCTCATAGGGAATTACGTACACATACACTCATAGAAATAACTTAATTACTGTGGATATTTATAACTTAATTACTGCTAAAATCAATTGAAAACAAGGATAAAATAATTATTTTGCCCTCTTTGTTGTGGGAGTTTGTTGATTTAATCACAATAAATGCTTTTAATCCCTCTAATTTTATAAATGCGAAAGCTTAAACAACTGAACTGCCGCAGCTTAGTTAGGTGATATTTTAAAGATTTGTATGAATCAAAATTAATCCAAAACGCTTGGGGTGAAAAGTTGCTGGTTAATTACTCGTAGTTTCTATGCCCTAATGTGTCTTGTTTTGATAGGAGATACATTTCACAATTGATGAATTCCACGGCTGCAAATAAATTACAAGGAACTTCCACCCCTTTGCCTCCTGCACTGTTTGATTGTTGAACCAACATTTTGATTGCATTCTCAGTAGATGTTTTCCTCTTAACAAGTCATCCGTTTATCTAGTTAAGCAACTGTATCAAGTCTTCTAGAACCGATTTCAGTAAAAGCATCACACTAACATTATAAAGGCGAAAGTATGTATGTGTGTGGAGTTTGTTACTGGTTCATGCTCAAACAGCTAAACGGGTGTAGGTACATGGAATTAGGGAGAATTACCTAGGAATAATTTTCTATTTTCGCGCAGGTAAAGCTGATAGCAGAAGCTATTGATGCAAAAGTTATAACCCTGTCATCATTCCAACATTTGCTTCTAACAATACTCGGCCATCCGTTACTAAGTAACAATATTTTGACAGTTCCAATTGTTTGTTTAATCGCAGGCGAAGCTAAGTGCTCTCTGGAATTCTCTTCGATTGTCTTTTTATAACCATTGTTTGTTGAGAGAAAATTGTAAATAATCATTCGAACAGGCGGTAAACGTCAACGAATGGTAGTCGATACGTCTATTAGGTTTTTCATTGTTTATGTTTTTTTTAGTTCAACTCGTTTTGTGTTTATTCATGTAGTTTTTCTATAATATGTTTGGATTTACTTGATTTTCTTTCATAATCATCATCTTCCTGCCGTTGTCCCATGTCACTTGGAGTCCGCGTAACACGTTTTTCTCATTTAATCCTGTCAATTTCTTTCATAATATTAATATTCTCAAAACTTCCAAGTACCTTAGCAACAATATAACATAATCTATTTGCCTTATCATGTAACACTTAGTGAAATCGCAGCAACTCCCTAGAAACTGTACGTATCGGAGGCTAGTTTCTCATGATTCTTCAAAACAAGTTATAAATCGCTCGTTTTTTTTTGTTTCAATTGTACCACACTTGTGCTAGCGTCAACTGCAATATTGTAAAACCAACAGCAACTTTTTCACTCACATTCAATCATTCCCTGAATTAACTATACACGACTAAAATGGTATCCTACTGCGAATCCAATTAAGTATCATGGTTAATTGACTCTCATTGGCTTTATTTCCTGTCTCGTTTCGCAAGCTGCTCGTATGCTGTGTTCGAAAGGGATAGAGCATGAAACTCATGAATGGGAGCTCCATTCGCGTTGACTTGTAAGGTCAATAAGGTGGTTCAACTCTTGATATCATGTTATTAAGGGGTATTAAAAGAATGGAAAGTACACTGGGTTTAAAAGTGAAAGGCAGAAAATAATAATACATCTTAACTGATTTACGAATCATAATTTTTAATTTTACTGTTTTTGCACTTGTTATGCCAAGTTTAGTAACAATAGTACATTGTATTATGTTTTCTTTCCTTTGTCAAAGACTTTTTTGTCTTCTCTGTCTACCTTTTGATTTTTACTGACTAAAACCCACCTGTATTCCTTCAGTGGCCCTTTGCGTTCAAGACCCGCGTGAATCTTCCAAACAATCCCGCAGGGCTGCTATGTTCATACAACCTTGAGTAGTTATAACATCAATCTCCCCTTAACACCTAATTGAAAACCCGCATCATCCATTCATATTCTTATTTAGTGTAACAGAGCTAGCAAATGTCAATTAGAAGAAACAATAACAGCTTTATATGATTTACTTTATGATACCAAGATAGCAAATAATGAATGAGTTCCTAGTCGTTATTTACTTTGTCCTCCAGACTGCTTGAAGTCAACGAAATCAGTACATGCAACTATTTGCAAGATTTATGCTGTGTCGTGTCCTGTTTAGCATATGCAACGGATCAGACTTTGTGGCGATGGAATGGAAAACAGTGGTTTTAACGTCCTTTAGTACAGTTAGATGGTTTCTATAAGTTTAGATATAGCTGCCAAGTGTGTATTTGTTTTTTGTTGTGACCCATGTCTAGTGTCTACGACTAAATCAAGTTAACTTCGAATAGTATCGCCTATATTTATCATCATCTCTGTAAAATTGTTTTCGGTTTTTTTGAATGACTTTCAAGCTGAAGGTCTTCTAGTTTTTTTTTTTATTTCATTATACATCATTATTTTTTTAATAACATTTAAGACTTTCTAAACTGTCCGACATGTAACCCCATCCATAGTAGATTACAAGCGCAATTGCTATACGAGTAGTGTTAATGTTTATTTATAAAGTAGACAGACTAACCTTGATTGCTTTCAGCTTAAAAATAGCTCTAAACCCAACACAAAAGAAACCATTACAATCTGGAACTTCGTCTCCAAATGTTACTTTTAGAATTTGAACCAGTTCAGTGATTCCTAAGATTTGTATAGCAAAGACACACGGACGCGTATCTCCGAGTTTATTGCTTGCGATACAACTGATAGAGATGATTTATACTCTTGATTATAATTAATGTTTTCCTTGATATGTTAAATATTTCCCGTCTGACATTGTGGTCCTTTGGTAAGTACTTACTATAGTTTGTATGTATCTGTTTTACATTATCTTTTAGAGTCACGGTCTAATCGACGTGAACGGATGTTTTATATACTCGTGTTACTTATTTAAGGACAATTTCTTTCTGCAATCGACTAGATGGTTTCAGTGGTATTTTTGTTTAGATTTTTAGGAACTTTAGTCTCAATTCGTCGTGATTCTATACAGAATCAAACTATAAGTATATTTTTATTCATAGTTTATGACATCCCTTTTGCTCTCGATAATTTTATAGTCCTATTTTCTGGAACTAATCGTGTTACACGCTTCCAAAAGTGGAACACCGGCCCTTTCGACACTATTTATTATATTTTCATGTATATGTTATATAATTTTAGATGAGTCAACTGTATCATTCGCTATACTATCTATGGTATTTTACCATATGGTACATAACCTTTGATTACCAACTTTTAAAAGATCAACAACCTCACACGCCTACATCTCATTAGCATCTATAAATTCATCAAAACCATTCATAACTTCAACCATAAACATAACACCATCAAGCAGGTTTTTATCTACTAGAGAACAGTAAACAAACTCCAACACAAACTTTGACGTTTTGGGTCAAGGATATCAAACCGGTTCTGAAATCGCATCATCTCATCTCATTCATGCTTTAGAGTGATTCATAACAGTGGGTGTAGACGTGGAAGGAAAGATGTAAGATTATATGGAAAAAAGAAACTCTGATGCATTGTTATTAAGGTCATTGGTGATGATGATGACAGTGGAGGAAAGGTGACTGATGAGATGAAATTGTTTGTAGAAAGAAATGATGAAAGAGATAAATTTCTCTGCAGAAGTCATTCATTCATTCATTCATTTCAGCCGAAAGACGTCCACTGCTGGACATAGGCCTCCCCCAAGCGTCGCCACAATGACCGATCCTGTGCTTCTCGCATCCACCGCACTCCCGCGACCCTCACCAGGTCGTCGGTCCACCTTGTAGGAGGCCTTCCAACGCTGCGTCTTCCGGTGCGCGGTCGCCACTCTAGAACCTTTCGGCCCCATCGGCCATCCGTTCTACGAGCAATGTGCCCTGCCCACTGCCACTTAAGTTTGGCGATTCTTCGGGCTATGTCGGCGACCTTGGTTCTCCTGCGGATATCTTCATTCTTTATGCGATCACGCAAGGAAACTCCGAGCATAGCCCTTTCCATTGCTCTTTGGGTGACTGTAAGCCTTCTGATGAGGCCCATTGTAAGCGACCATGTTTCAGAGCCATATGTCATCACTGGCAACACGCACTGGTCATAGACTTTCGTCTTGAGACACTGTGGTATATTGGACGAGAAGATACCGCGCAGCTTCCCGAACGCTGCCCAGCCGAGTCGGATTCGACGATTGACCTCTTTCTCAAAGTTAGACGAAGAAGTTAGTTTCTCTGCAGAAGTATGAAAAGCATATCCATCAATATGGATTTTCGATGGTTTAGTTATGAGCCTTATAATATTTTTTTATATATTCTAGTGTTATTTATGGTAATATAAAGGGGCGTTTTAAGACCCAAATGTTAAATAGTTTATTTGATAAGTTACTCGTAAAAGATACCACTTAGTTTTTATTTTTATGAGGCCTTTGTCGTGCAGTAAAAAGTTTTTGCCTGGTAACTTATTGATTATAAGCCGGTTAAACTTATCGATTATTCGACAAAGTTCTATTGTTTAAAATAAAGCTGTTTTTTATCAGCAATAAGTTGTTTAGAAAGTCTAAATTTCTAAACAGGTACGTCTAATAGTATATATTTGATTTAATCGGGAGGTTTTATTGGAGTTTTGTTTTTTTATAATCACCGGTACACATTCATCAGTAACCTTTTCTGATGAAATAAAACACTGATGATCAACACTTCAACAGTTTCTAAAGTGACGTCATTTCTAGGAGAGGCCTTGTTTTCCCAATCATTGAATGATTCACGAGAAACTACGTCACTACGGTCAGTTACGAATACCGATATCCGGGTTCCTATTACAATGGGAAATGGTACCAAGGCCAACTTTAATGTGACTAGACTGGCTAAAAATCTAGATGTAAATCTGTCTTTATCTAAATTAGTATCTGCATTATCTAAACAAGGATCTACTAACCTCTGTGAGCGTTTTCACCTATATTAAAGTATATTATTATAATCATTCCAAGGAAACATACTCCCGGGATAAGAGTATCCTATGTGCGATTCCAGGACATGGTCTAACTTTGTGCGAAATTTCATTTGAATCGGCTAAGCTGTCTGAGCGTGATGGAGTAACAAACATAATGTGGCACATATATTTTTGACCGCACGGCTATGTTACGTATCGCCGGTTCAATTTCCTTACGGAAAAAATATTTGTATGGCTAACAGATAGTTGTTCCGTCTCTGGGTGTCATGTGATGTGAGTTTACATGTTTATGAATGCACCTACGATGTAGTAGTGATCCCTAGTGAGGGACAACGTTTAAAAATACTAGCCTACTACGACCCGGTGAACTTCATGCCGTCTAACAGTCAATGAATGTAGTATATCTTTCGATATAGTCAACCGATTGCGATGAACCAAAGCCTAGGTAATATATTAAGTAACATACAATTTTAATGTATAAAAGTTACTTACATCGATTTGGTACATTTTACGTGATGCGCGCACAACTAAAAACTTCTACAGATTTATTAAGTAAATAAAAATTTGCTAAGTAAAACAAAGATCGTTACTCTTCAACACGATGTTGATGTAAATATTTTTCCACTGCACGTGTCTTACTACTCATACACACTCATCGTACTTACTATTACTCGAAGAGTCTGCGTTAGTAGTATTTTATATACGCTATAGATGAGGCACGTTTACTCGTAAACTGTTTACTAAGCGTGTGTTAAATATTTAAACGATGAAAGATAAAAACGAGGCAAATTTTTGTGAATCAATCAACTCATATTCATCACAATTTTGAAAAACTTTGTAAAATTCCTTGCTATATTATAAAACTAAGTCCCCCACCTGCGTCTGTCTATTTATACACCATATATTTTTAATTATTAGAAAAGGTCTTATTATTATTTTAGTAAAGTCTCAATAAACAATATTCATAAACAGCAAAGTTATTAGCGTTTGTTTATGTCCCAAAATGTCACTCAATTTATGGAAATATTTTACAGGTTTTTGATTATGAATGAATGAATGACGATCAAAATAGAAAAACACTGCGCGTAGTATTATACGAATTATGACAAATTTTCGTGGACAATTTTGGGGTTTTTTACTTTTGACTACAAAAATATAATCAGTAACGGGTACGGATAGAGTACGGATGGAGAGGAATAGGGGTGTATATTCGCGATAAAGTTAAATATTACAGAACGGATTTTTATGCGGATTTCATCAATATAGACAGAGTGATTTATAAGGAAAGTTTAAGAGTATAATACAACTATATTATAGTTGAGAAAAACCAAGAATTTCAAAGATTTCTAACACTCCTTTTGAAGCCGGAGCGGGTCGCTAGCATTTTTTATAGGCCATAATTGAGATCCTATGGAGAATTCGCTAGCAAAGCTTCCTAGAAAGCGAGGGCTGCGAGATTGTACGAAAAAGTCACAGCGGCCCTTGAATGCAAAGGAAAACTGTAGGAATATGGATCAGTTTTAGCCACTAAACGTCTTAATACGCCTCTCAGTGGCGTAACTATAGGGTAGCAAGACTGGCAAAATAACACGGGCCCCTGGTCCGGTCCCATCGGACCTGGGGCCCAAGTCTGCTATTTTTATAAATTCATCATTCTAATAAGATCCCATTGTCATTTTGTTAAAATTTCGTAATCTGCTAAGTCATAATGATCGATCATTGATCCGTCAATGGTCTCGTAATAGAGTTGTGGTAGAATGAAAATATCGAGCTTAATAAAAAAATTGATTGCACAATGACGTTCTAATAGTAGATCACTAATCAAAGGAACTGTTAAAATTTTAGCAGATTTCCGCATACGTGTGACATTCATTTGTCATTTTTTTACGAGATTACCATTCTATGCCACTTCTTTCAATGGAGTGTCAGTAGTTGACCATTGAAAGTCATAATGACGCCATTATATTAGTAAGTTACCAAACTTGGCAAAATCAACAATTATGAAATCAATGATAGACCATTCTGACACTATTGTAATAGCAGACTTGAGGCACAAGGGCCCGTGGTATTTTGCCAGTCTTCCCGTTACGAGACAGTTTGAGCTCAGAAGCAGTAAATATACAAATTCAAGTAAATTATTAAGAATTATTAAACGCATTCATAAGAAAAGGATCAATTTTCCAAGGTATTTTGCTAGCCTTACTACCTTATATATATGTACGTCACTGATATTCCATCCTTATAAAGAACTTGCCGATTTATTAATAATAAGAAATATTTTATGCCTGTATTTTAGTGATTTATTCAAATTAAATTAAAAATTTGACGATGTTCCTTGGGCCCCATCCAATGATTTTGCCACGGGCTACAGATGGTATTGTTACGCCACTGCTCCCTCTCCCTCTCTAGGTATTATAGATCTCCCGCGTCTTCTGCTATATCTACCTACTTCCCGATTCAATGGATTCCTCATTCAGATATTTAGCGATGAAACCATCATGATACATGTGGAATCCTGGAGGAGCGATGGCCTGATGCTGCGTAAGCGAGCGACGTGACCCTCCACCGCGCCGCTACTTTGATGGTTACCATTCCACTGCGCTCACGATGTTGGAAAGTAGCAGATTCTGGACTAATTTTGCTTCATCAGTGTAATTGCTGCAAGGCGTTCCGGTGTGAGGATAAAACAATAAATAAATCAACCCATTGCACTTTATCCAATCCATAATATTTCATTACTTCCTATATCTCCAAAACAGTCGTGAATGCCGAAGTAAGTAGAATAACTTCGGTTTCTCAGTACCTTCATCAAAAACTAAACATAACGCAATCAGGCAGAATTACTTAGCGCTTTTCTACAAGTCGGAAAGCAATGTGACTTGCTTTATAGTACATAAGTCATAAACCAGAATACATTGACCTTTCACTGTGGCGCTGCACAAAACTAAAAAGTTTTATTTTATTTGGGAAATCATCTAATTACTTTTCGCGCTCTTGGGTGAATCAGGAAGGTATGTCAAACTTCTACTGATTAAAACCACACGTATGTTCCTTCAGTTGCCTTTTACGTTCCAGGACCACGAGTATCCCTTTCATTCTTTTCTGACATCTATCCTGGCATCTGTCCTGCTGGGCCCTTACGATTTTCTGACATTTCTTCGAGGCGCACGTGGAACACGACACGCCGTTGACTAGAACGTCTAGAAGTCCAACCCCCCCTAGCCAAGCGTTTGCGTCGAATGCCTCGAGTAGGCCACGCATCGGAGGCGTGGCCTTTGTTCTGACCACGTGACTGAGCGTTGACATGACGTCAGGACAAAGAAAGCGGAGGCGTGGCCTACTCGAGGCGTTCGACGCAAACGAAACGGTCGTAACTTGGCTAGGGGGCTGGACAAACACGTATCTACTTCCAAATTTTGCTGCATCTCAAGATATACTGGTACTTTTGTATATGTCATTGATTATGGAACATTATAATATTTGCTAACGATATTTACATTACAATCTAATTGTATTATTCGTAGTACATTTTAAAATCGTCTGTAATGGACGGTGTTATGCAATATGGTACTTCCTGACGACTTTTTGATGTTTAAATGTCAAAAGATCAGTCTTTGAGCCGTAAAAGGTGATCGTTATTGTCTAATTGTGGAGGCCCGTGTGAAATGCTCTTAGAAAGTAGGTATGGAATGGACGTATTACGTATGAAACGGTCCATTGTTGGTGATAAGTTTATGAAACAGAAATTTTGCTAATGACATGGTTGTATTCGGTAATCTAATGACCCAGAGGCCATAGATGATTACGTACTTACCAACATATAGACCTTTTTTCTAGATGGGAAATTCTCTAATGACTTCTCCCGCTCTAGGGTGGAGCAAGAGGGCGTATCAAAATTTTATCTATTAGAGACCGGTTTCATAAGTTTTCTTATCTCATTCAGAGGCCCCACCACGAAGGTCTTACGCGATCCATTTAACGACCTATACTGAACTGTTAAAGAGAAGGAGCTATCTATCCCTTTTTCTTGCTCGAACGTCTGACATATTTTATCACGTCAGCATTGCTATTCTGAAAAGTTAATTTGCGAAATCACTTCTGAATCCGCAGTGAAATCATGTGAAATTAAAGTTTCGTATTCTTAAATGGAGTGAGTCGATGTAAATCATAACAAGACACAATTCAGCGTCACTGCACTACCATAGAGCAATGTCACTTGGGTTCTCGGAACTCTTCTTCTGTTCTCGGAACACTTGGCCTTGATCTTGACATAAGAATAACGAAACTTGTACAGGCGAGATGAGAAGCGAAGTGAGTGTGACTTTCGAGATGACTTTCGAAGTGATTTACCATTTACAGAATAGCACTGCAGATCGCAAGTAAGATCTAATCTTGATCTCTCTAACGATCGAACTGACCATCAACGCCATCTATCGCTCATAACCTTAACTACGTCTTCAGAGATGTCAAGAACTCGAGAAACAGCGACAGACATAACTCAGATAATTGATAGTCAATAGAGTGTGACTTAGCAACCGAATATGTATGTGAAAATAAGTGATGTAGGAGATGATCTCGTGTTGCATTTCTAATTGATTACTGGTTAGTTATTATGTACCTTATTTTGACGAGACGGCAGCTCAATTATAATAATAATAATCATCATCATCATCAGCCTTTTAATGTTCCCACTGTTGGGACTCAGGCCTCTTCTCTGGGAGAAGGAATGGGCCGTAATCCACCACGAGGGCCCAGTACGGATTGGTGAATGTCACATGTCTTCGAATTTCTTGGTTCTAGGACATGCCAGTGACCTCACGATGGTTTCCTTCACCGTTTTGAGAGCAGTGGTGATGGAATAAATTACACAAAGTAATGCGCCTGTCTGGGTTTTAACCCGCGACCTACAACTCGTAAGTCGGGGCCGTTACCACTCGGCCACCACTGCTCTAATATTTTTTTTATTATTATTAATGATAATAATAATCTTTATTTATCCAAAAAGCTAGTACAAGTACTCAAAATTAGGTACATCAGTTGACTTATAAACTAAAATAAACAATATATCTCTGGCCCCCACACTAGGATACCCTGCGTCGTGTGGACCTCACGTCCATTCTGTAAATTTACAAATTAATAAATAAATGCAGTTTTTGTGTATATTTTGCTATTATTATTCTTCAAATTTAAAAGAAAAAAATAAAGGAAAAAGTTAGCTACTCAAAAAAAGAAAAATTGCAGATGAGTTTATGAGTGTGTGTGTGTGATGGAGTGATCGTGCAATGGTGTGTGTGTGATGGCGTATGTGTGTGTTTGTTTAAGTTCGTATACCTACGCGTGATATCAAATAATAATACTTAAAAGTTTCTCGGTATCTGCTTCTAAGCTACCCTGTGGTCGCTGGATACATGGCAAAGTACTTCGTGAACCCAGGTACCCTCTGAGAAATGGTCAGTAACACCAATGCGCTGCTGGCCTTCCTTGAGGAGCTGGGGCGGATCAAATGACACATTTGTCCTACCTGTACGTAAAGAACGCGCTTTAACCCTGGAGTTGCTTACACCAGCCCGATTTAAAAATACCTTATTTTTAAGTAGCTTTTGCCGGTGGCTTTGCCCATGTGAATATAGAAAATTTAGCCTTTAACACTCTGGGATAGAGCAGCTACACATTAGTAAAGAATTTTCAGAATCGGTTCAGTAGTTTTCGAGATTACCATCTACATAAAAACTTACAAATTTTAACTTTGAAAGGAACGCGTTTGACCATTGATAGATAATGGTCACCCTGATGTTAACCGATGATGAGGTCGCCGATGCAGCATTCTTACCTAGAAGTAACCTCCTACTTACTTTGACGTTGACGTTGACTTAAAGAATCCTAGACCTTATTTTACTATCTAGTTTAAACATGTTTTACAGATGAAAAAAGAACAAACAATCATAAACTTAAAAATAAACTACTACTATTACTTAAATTTAAAAAGAAGTTATTTCAAAAATACTAAGTTAATGAAAACATAAAAAAAAATTAAATCTTGGAAAAAAAAAGCAAAAAATAAAAAAAGACCTACGTTGGTGTTCATTTTCTCTGTGCTTAAAATTTAGGCTTATATAGAATTTAGCATTGATTTGTTTTTATTTTAAAAAGGATTTCATAGTTTGTCCAGAATTAACTGAAATACGGGAAAACAACGATAAATATGTTGCATCTATTTAAAAAAAAAATACATTAATCTCGTTAATGCCAAGACTGCGCAACACAGACGCAGCAAAACCAAATAGGCATAAATCACGAATAAGATGGGGATTACCAATTCAAGTACTGCTAAGAGAAGGAGCAATAAGTACTTTAATAAAGACTGGCGTTAACCGGCCCTCCATTGACCACCATGTGGCGCCATCACGCCAGGATGTGCAACAAGGAACACTGTGCAGGCTGTAACACGATCGTGAAAGGAAATCATTGTGTTTCACCATCAATTAGCATTCGGTATTTAATGGATAGCAATGTTGTTGCGAATTTCTTACTGCCAGTACTATCCTGTAAAGTTTTGTGTGTGTGGTCACTTCCAATTTCGAAGTCGACACACAATTTGAAACCCAACTCATTTGTTTTAAAAGTAAATCTAGGATTTGAATGTTTCCTTTTTCTCGAAAATGCGTTGTTTGAATTTCGAAGCGGACCGTCTATCAATTATTTGAATTGCGTGTTATCACAAAGAAGAATATCGTTAAAGCAAACCTTTTTAAAATAGCATCCATGTTATTTGGGCTCAGGTGGTTGAGTTAGTTTTACTTTTCAATATCAAACTAATAAAATTATCATTATAATATTCAAAGAATAATCAAAGAATTTATTATTATTGAATAGCTGTCCCCCGCGGTTTCACCCGCGTCTTTGGTTACTGCCTCACTTCTATTGGTGTAAGCGTGAGGTTATAGCCTTCCTCAATAAAAGGGTTATTCAACACCAAAAGAATTTTTCAATTCGGACTAGTCGTTCCTCAGATTAGCGAGCTTAAACAAACTCTTTAGCTTTATATAAATATATTTTAATTTTACCATAGATAGAGAATCTACAAACAAAAATACATGGTACATTTTTTTCTGCCTCCATTAACATAAACCTCTCCTTGTTCGCAGTGGATAACGCCAGAAGAATGTGCCGTGTACAGCAGAGACCAGAGGCCGCCTCTAGTCATCCCTCGCATCACACAGTTCAGGGCTCCTCGGCCCAGGGCACAGCCCCTTGGACATGGACATCATGAGGTGAGGAACGAAATAAATTGTTATTTTATTGGTACTTGCTTCCTGTAAGAAAAACGCCAAGGTCCTAGGGTCAACTATCGTCGCTCAGCAGTGAAAACCTTGTAAAGTACATTTTCTGCAAATAAATATTACACTGCTTCTGGATTAAAAACAATTCTTTTAGAGAAAAGTTGTATGTTGATTAAAATATGAAAATATGGTTGGTTAAAATCATCATCAGTTTAGGCGAAAGACGTCCACTGTTGGATATAGGCCTCCCCCAAGCGTCGCCACAACGATCGATCCTGTGCGTCTCGCATCCACCGTATTCCCGCGACTCTCAACAGGTCGTCGGTCCACCTTGTGGGAGATCTTCCAACGCTGGGTTTCGTTGGAAGGTCTCTCAACGCATCAGCGAGTCCCACAGTATAAAAAAAGGCTAATATTACGACTTTTTTAAATTGTTAAGTATATTTGAGAGACAATTCTTAAACTGTAAAAATATCAGGATTTTTCAATGGAAATCAGGTCTTTTCTTCGGACTTTTGATTTTTTCATCTGGTAGCCCTGCACTGCCCTGAACTTGAAAAAAAATTGAATTTTGCGGGCTAACTTTGAACAAGGGTATTTGCAATGATAATGACAAAACAAATTGCGTTCGAGTAGATACAAAATTTCTACTAACTTCCATGTTTGTTCCGAGTGTAAGTACTACTATATCTTTTTTTGGGGCTGAAAATCATTATACCTTCTCTCGCTCTGGGTGGTGTGAGAGGGAGTGTCAGACTTTTGCTGACTAAATCCCACCCGTGTTCTTTCTCTTTGCTTTCAAAGACCTGAAAGTATTTTTAAAAAAGAATGTGTGAAGCAAAGTGTAACGTCTTTTTCCCTATCATTGCAACATGTGCCTACAGCGAGGTATATTTAGCTAATATCCAAAGAGATAAGAGCTGATAACGCCACGTGTATGTTGCATTCCTTATTAACTTGTGCAACTACAGTTAAATATTGAATAACCATGGAATATGTAGCGTTGATATCATATCATCGAAGGACTGGATCAATTTGCCAGCTGCGGTCTTCCCGTCCAACTATAATTTAGATGTCTTGTCACTCTTATGAGTGAATAGGCTCTTAATAAACTAGTGCGCCTCACCATCAATGATTGCATCACTGCTTACCATCAGGTGGGATCACAGTCAAGCATTGGTTTATATCAATTAAAAAAATTGAATTACAATCCAGAAAAAGAGCCAGAACTATTTAGACCATTAACTGAACGTCAGCGTTTTACAATAAATATGTAGAACTTAACGTAAAAATTAAATAAGAGCACGTCTTCGCTCAATACCTTTGTTTCAAATGGAACCTTTTTTGATAGATATTTTTATAATAATTTTGTAAATAGATTTTAAAATTAGAAGTAATAAAGGTGAGTAAACCCCTTATCCTCAGTTTCTGGTCCCTCAGAGCCATCCAGTAACAGCCATACTTTAGATTTTGTTATAATTCGATTTGCAGACGCCAAATCAAGTGTAAGAGGTAATAAACTGACCGATGTTGCTCTCATCCTCATCATTTCCCTGCCTTTGTGCCATATTACTTGGGATCGGCGCAACACGTTTGTTCTTGCATTCTGTCCTGTTAGCTATCAGGCTATCACAGATTCTCTTTTCTTTAATAATCACTCCTCACACAATCCATCCATCTTGTCCTGCTTTGGGGCATTAACATAACGTTTTAAAAATATCAAGCATGCGAGCGAGAAAGGGGGATGGACACCCTATGTAGTTCCATCCCTTTAACAGTTCAGTTTAGGTCGTAAAATGGATCGCATTAGAAGCTCGTGGAAGAGCATCTCTAACTATTTAATACCATAACAACATTCTCTCATAAATTGTCATATGCCTTACAATTACAGCCCCCCTAGCCAAGTTACAACTGTTTCGTTTCTATTCTCTTTTCGTCGATCGCCTCGAGTTGGCCACGCCCCCGATTCCTTTGCTCTGACGTCATCAGCTCAACGCTCAGTCACGTGGTCAGAACAAAGGAATAGGAAGCGTAGCCGACTCGAGGCGATCAACGAAAAGAGAATCTAAACGAAACGGTTGTAACTTGGCTAGGGGGCTGTAAAGCTGATGAGATCTCGCTGTACTATTGACGCGAAATAAAATGGATCCCAAACAAAATGATCTCTTAGTACACAACGTAGAGGGCGCTATAAACGTACAACTGTTTTATCCACTGGATACTACTAATAAATCCAACTAGCCCATTAGGTACCAAACTATTTTCCTTGTCCAGCTAAACACAAACAAACAAAATAAAAGCGTGCTGTGGCCAGTGACTCACTGCACACCACAGGACCATAGGTCTGTGTTAATTTGTCCGATTATTGCTTGTCGTGCTGTTAATTTATGCGCAAGCGCACACAATGTGTTGTTCACCCGTTCTAATATGGCGGCCTGGCAGCGTGAAGGGAATGAACCGTAGGATAACTGGAGAAGTTTGGAAGGAACGTCGTCCGTTAGAACATTCAGAGATCCTAATATTGCCATAGCATCTTATATTGTTTGAAGGGTTTCGAAAGGTATAGCGCTATACTTGAACACTATAGTTGACGACATGAACAGCCAGAATTAGTTGGTTTTGAGGTAATAATTTTAAATGTAAATACCTATGTAAAAAATAATTTGACTCAATTATACTAGAAGGTCTGATTTTAGCAAATACTATTTCCTTGAATTAAACAAACTAAATAAAATAATTAAAACAAAATAAACTAAAAAGGTTGAGGTCAGCGCCATCTAGTGATTAGATGGTCACGCTCGGGCCCGCTTCTAAAGTCTGAAGGAAAGCCAATATCTTATATTTTGTAGGTAACGCCTCATATATGTTGGTTTTTATTTTGTTGTATCGATTGTGTTGGTATTTCTTAAAAGGAAGCCCGTGGTCCAAGAACGCAAAGGCAAACTGAAGGAACACAGGTGTGGTTTTATTCAGTAAAAGTCTGACACGCCCACAGAACCCGCAAGTCCAAAATCATCCAATCGCTTTTTTGTTAGATGATTTCCCACCTAAAAAAAAAGTAGGAACAGACTTCAAAAGCTGTTGTAAGCTTTGTCCCACGCCATGATTCTCAGTCGCAATGGAAACGCGATACTATCGCGCTTCTGTCGCGATGCAAACGCACACACACAGTAAACAGTTTTTCTTTCTTTCTTTCTTTTAAACGCGACTCAGTAACGGCACAAAAATGAAGTTTTTGAATGTAAAATGTTTCACTCACGCGCCACTCTGCCTCCGTTCTCTCAACAATGTCGTCCGACACGGTCGCGCGTTTGTGTCGATACAGTCGCGATGCTGTAGTACGTTGGCATCGCTTCTGTAGCGCGTTGCAAATGTAACTAACGCGCGTTAGTAGCGATGCTGTCGCGCGTTTATGAACTGTGCGACAGCATCGCTACAAAAAGTCGCCGTGGGCGAGGGACCTAAGCTTCACGCCGGCGTATATTAACGAATACGCGTCTATGAGGCTACGGCGTCCGTGTACAGTTACCCTTACCGTAAAATAACATTTTAACCATTATTAATTACTGCAAAATATTCATTACTTTGGTCTTGATACCAAGCTATATTTCTGTAATTCATCTGTCGAATGTATAAATTAAACATGGCGTCCTGGTCTTGTCCAATAGCGAGCATCCGGCTCGCCCTTCATGTCAACGTATCGATTCAATGCAATCGATTCATTCGCGACACTCAAATGGATTTCAGCTTTCAATGAAAACTGACGACAATGCTGATTTATTTTCACATTTCATACACTGGCTGGGAATTAGTTCAGGTGGCGATGTAGTATTCGGAAAAAGATTCATTTATTAATGATGTTTTTTTTAGGTGTATTGAACACAGAGTTCTAAAGCAAGATTTGAAATTAAAATAAAGACTGAAGCAAAATATGTATTTAATTCAATTTACAATGATTTAATTTAAATCAATTGTTGATTTGATCACATTATTTTTTAGTAACATTCTATCTCGTTTGAAAACTAGCTCCGTGTAAATTGAACTTAGAATCTACTACTAAACTTTCTACTACAGTACTCTTCTCTCAATTTTCTTATTTCTTTTGCATCTCGTTGAATTTTGTAGTTCATTTTCCCCTCGTCGCGTTGATTAAGGTCTGGCGTGTTACCTGAAATATCTTAAACATATTCTAATATCCATATATTCGGCTCTTTGCTAATTATATCTTGTCTCGATTTATCTTCAGACCCTTTGTCTTCAGGGCGTCCATTTTCCTGATGATAACTTTGTCGCACAACTTTTTCAATTGTGATGGACTGATTCTTTATGTTCACTTTTCAATTGTGATCACTATATGGCATGGTAGCATAAATAAATGTATTATTATTAATTACGAAAACGTCTCAGGGAGCCCGCTGAAGCAAATAGCTTACGACTGACTTCCTGCAGTTGTTTTGTCCAGGAAAGAGTGTGGTCGATATAAATCTCCAAGTTCTTCACAGTGTGACTTAAAGTACCTATATTAATATTAGAGGATATACAGCCTAAAACTTACCAAAAAATGTTAAAGCAGCACAAATAAATGAATTAAAAAAGGTTTGAACTTATAATTTTTTCTACAATAGTTATTTTAATTTGTATTTGACAAGGCTAAATGAGATATCTCTTAAGTGCTTTCATGGTTTCTCTTTTATTATAACGAATACATAGAGTCACCATTCAATTTAGGTACCAATATTCTTAGTAATCGAAAGAATTATTTGTAATTAGACTTATAATTAAGTGCCTAAGAGAGTGGTAAATATTAATTTCGATTTATGTAAAGGGAGCGTGTGACTAAGAAAACTTGGGACAGCAAGATATATATATATATTTTTTATGATAAATATTTTCGAGCTGCGGGTATGAAGGAGTAACCGTGACCTTAGCGCAAAGGGCAATTGAAGAAGCACAGATGGGTTTTAGCCCGCACAAGTCTGACACGCCCTCACGTACCACCCTAGAGTGAGAGAAGTTATTGAAAGATTTCCCTCCTCAAAGAAAAAAAGATAGTGATTTCAGAGTGAATATATCTCCTGCCAGGGCTGATGGATTGTACCACAAAGTTATCTTGGTCCTGGAACGCAATGGGAAACTGAAGGAACACGGGTGGGTTTCACTCATTAAAAGTCTGACACTCCCTCTCTATCCATTCAGAGCGGGAGAAGTTATTGGATCTTCCTTGCGTCGTACTCCTCAATGCTAAGAGTTGTGACCCCCTGGTTCATCACTTTCATTCGTACGATATTCCTCCATCTGTTTCTGTCTCTGGCGGTGTGAAGGGCGCTGTATACCGTAGAGTCAAGAGCGGTACGGATCTGATCTGACCAACGTATTGGGCTGCGTCCACGAGCCCTTTTCCCATCCACCTTACCGGTCACGATGAGCCTTTCGAGGTTGCCACCATCTTTCCTTGCAATGTGATCGAAGTATTGTAGAATCTTGCGTAGACACTCTGACGACAACTGCGAGGAGATTTTGAGTTCTCGCAATATGGATACGTTGGTCTGAAGTGCTGTCCAAGGGATACGGAGCATCCTTCTCCAGCACCACATCTAAAAGTCGTAAATATGTTTGCGATCTGCAGCTTTTAGCGTCCAAGTTTCTATATAAATTATTTAGACTTTAACTACCTTAAATTCGTTAGTCATTTATTTTGTTAACATCTCATTTATTGTTTTTTGGTTGTAATTATTCATATTTTTCTTGCTTTTTTTATATACTATATAGCCTCTCTTTTATAATATGAATGTGAGAACACTGTAGACTCCACGAATTCTTAGATTATTTCCTATTACGACGACTCGCTTTTTTATGATTATTTTTTATTGTGCTTTTGGGTACAATATTAACTGGTCTACACTATTCTTACATAATATCTATTAATAATATAATATGCAAATATTGTAACATCAACTTTTTTTAAAAGAGTAACCGAAAGTGGAGTTTCTTGCCGGTTCTTCTCCATAGGAAACGATCAATTTGGAACTGTGCACTAGCTTCTGACGTTTTATAAATGCCCATGTAGCCTGTGAAATAAAAATATTTTTAATTAGAATTTTGAGTTTTTGTAGTCTTAGTGCCATACGAAAAGATCGAGAAGACCGGGTCCGTACCAGTTTGGTTTTGGTATTACTAGTTATTTGATCAGTAGTTTATTTTTTTGATAATTTTTCACTTTAAAGAAAAAGGACGGCGAGTATCCACCCTTACGATGTTGAAACCTCTTCGGTCCGGACCAAGCGTTTCGCCTCGTCGTTTATACTGCGTCCATCGAGGGACTAGAATAATCTGCCTGCTACGGTTTTCCCGTCCGATTATAATTTAGGTGTCTTCAAGGCTAGAGTGCGCCTCACCATCAACGATTGCATTACTGCTTACCATCAGGGTGATCACAGTCAAGCACTAGTTTATATCAATTAAATAAAAACATAAAAATGGGTGTATGTATGTAAGTATCTGAAGCTATGAGTAATAGATAAAAGAAATTAAATGAGCCTTGTAATAAACGTAAAACGACAGTACAAATGTAATTATCAAATGCACGTCGTATATTGTAGTCACTCGTATTCTCGAACGGCAAGTACTAATGCAACACACTGAAGTGTTATCAAGCATATTAATGAGACGTTTAATATTGTACACATTAACTCAAGCAGTTGTAAGTAGATACGTATTGAATGATATTAGAGCCTTCAAAGTTCACAAAGTTTCTGTGTGCATTTTCTATTCTAAAGTCTCACTTTTTTTTTAATAACGCTTCCTACTGAGGACAGTAGGAATACTCCTGTGTTTTTGTGTGTTCACAAACATGTAAACTCACACACATAAGACATACAGACAAGTATCTGAAGGCTTTCCAAATATTTATTCTGAACGGGAATCGAACCCGGCCAACCGTACCTCCACTAACAATAAAGTGGCCAATAGTAATGAAAAAATCATCATTTAGAATTGATTGTATTATCATGTGATGCAAAGAAATGTCACTCGTGTGATTAATAGATCTAAATGCGTGCGCACATTGCGTGCACGCTCACATTGATTTAGTTACATACATAAATGTAATCAAGATAAGGGAGAGTGGCCTCTTCTGGCACAGGTGTTTTCACATTTAGAAGGAGAGGCCAACCTCAATATTGTTGAACCAACCTTGTTATCGGATAAAACATTTTTCTTTTTTTTTTAATTTTTCATTGAAATGTTTTTGGATTGTGAAGGAGAGGATGTGAAGGATGGATGTGTGGTGTGACGAGAATGGATAAAGTGAGAAATGAGTTTAATAGAGGAAGTTTGAAAGTGGCGCCAGTGACTGAAAAGTTGAAGGGAAATCGTTTGTCTTGGTATGGTCATGTGAAGAGGAGGGATGAAACGCATGTTACTAAAAGAGTTATGAGTTTACATGTGGATGGGTAGTGTGAAGAGTGATATGAAAGAAAAGGAAGTTAGTGATAGCTTAACGAGTGACAGGGCAGAATGGAAGAAAAAAACGTGTTGCGCCGACCCCAAATAACACGGGACAAGGGCAGGAGATGATTGTGAAGGAGAGGAAAGTAAAATAGGGGCCTCCACGCAGATGTGATGTGTGTTGTGTGTGTGTGTGTGTGTGTGTGTGTGTGTGTGTGTGTGGATCATTTACAACGCCGTAATAGAAAAAGTGATTTTATACAAAATAAAACAATGGATTTTGTAAACGATATGAAAGGTAATGATGGCGTGACGGTTGAAGCGAGAGAATGGAATATGAAAACGTTTAGCACCGATTCCAAGCACCTAATATGGCACACAAGGGGAGGAAGGTGAAGATAATGATCTATCAAATGAGTGAATTTTCTTTTGAAGAGCTCTTAGGTAATATTCTGGTCCTTCGATACGGAATCAAACTCGAAGCGCAGAATTGCTGTGAAAGTCGATGGGGCCGAAAGGTTCTAGAGTGGCGACCGCGCACCGGAAAACGTAGCGTTGGAAGGCCTCCCACAAGGTGGGCCGACGACGACCTGGTGAGAGTCGCGGGAATACGGTGGATGCGAGACACACAGGATCGGTCGTTGTGGAGACGCTTGGGGGAGGCCTATGTCCAACAATAGACGTCTTTCGGTTGAAATAATGATGAATTCATAATCGTACTAGCTACTGCTAACGGTTTCGTATACATGAAAGTAGAACATTATCCCAAGGGAACAGACTCCCAGGATGAAAAGTATCCTACATGCTATTTCAGGATATGATCTATCCTTATGACAAATTTCATGCAAATCCGTTCAGCCGTTTGTGTGTGACGGAGTAACAAACATACACACACTCACATATACGAGTACTTATAAACTTTCGCCTCTATAAATTCGGGTGATAGTACATCATGATTAATGACAGTATCGATATAGTACATTGTGATACAAGTTCAGAAAGTTTTTCATTGCGACCGAGGCGAAATTCGCACGAGCCTTAAGCGAGTGTGTTATGGAGCCGAGGCCTGCGGTGACAAATTTGCACGTGTATCAAACGACTTTTTTCAATACACTTAAGAAGAAATGAATAAACTGGGGTTGACCGGCGACTCGCAGGGGTCGACGCGCGCCACATTGTGGCGGGGGAGAGCATGCGCACTTTTCTGCACTAGTGCGGAAAACAGTTTATTGCGTGCCTAAAACCGGTGGGATAAGAGCAGGTTTACAAGTAAGCATATTGATAAATTACAAGCGGTTAAATCTTCTATTAACGATGTTTTGTCAATCAAGCAATAAATTACCAAAGGTGCATCATTGTTAGACTGATGCACCTTTGCCGATATTTGTAATGTATGTTTCACACGTGTTCTGCATCTCATATGTTTACTCGTAATCTTGAAGGTTTGTTTACATAACAGAGGCGTAAAAACGTCATCCAACAACATAATTTGCTTGCCGCGTACTGACGAAATTCCTGCAGTTTTAGAAGCAGAAGGGCTTCAAGTACCTACCTAACATTATAAACAAGTCCATTACCTATGGACAAATGGTCGATAAAACATGGAAATATAGTTGTAACGAGAACACAAAGTAACAGATTTAACTGGGCTATTTCCTCATACACACGTTTAATACATGTGGGATGATTGAAAGCTCAGGTTTCGCTAGTGCTGCCACAGTGTAGTTACTGCAGTGGTTCAACGCCTTTTATATTGACAGGGTCATTGTTCGATACAAATAACAAGAACACAGAATGACATACAGTTGTATTTGCATTTGAAATTAGAACGGTAGTCGTAAATGTCATATCCAAAGCTGCTAATGTCATTATTACGATTGCCGACCCTATCTCTCTGTCATCAATCCTTAGTTTGCGTTGATCAACTGTATATATGTAGGCTGTAATATTCTTTGGTATTCGCTAGTGCTGCCACAGACAACACAATTATAATCAGTGCAGAGTAATAAAGTAAGATAACAATACACTTCCTAACATCAAATTGACGACCGGCCAGAGATAAGAGGGCACTAGTGATGAGACATCCTTTGTTCCGTTCGCCGGAACTTTGCCGTAAATATAATTATATTTCGTTCCATCTTGAAATGTTGATTTGACATAAATATAGTTTTTTATTTTTCATGTTATTGGATGTTGGAGTTGACTTTCGACACACGTTATCTTTGTTATTTCCGTCAAACCTCTGTACAGGCATAGCATTGTATAATTGTGTTTCATTATAAATAAAATACAAATGTTTCTTTTATATAATTATCCTGATTCTTCTTTTTAATATCACTCGAATAATATTTAATTTATTACGACTATTACTCATTCTAAATAGTCATTGTTACATGTAAAGCTCAGACAAGTTTTGTTTCCTTTTTTGGTTTAATTTTCCTTATTTTGTTCAAGGGAAAAAAATAATTAAGACTGTTGAAAGTGCGTAACGTAAACGTAAACTGTACCAAACAGTCTACTTTGATGCACAAAGTAGACTGTGCACGAAAAATGAAGAAACCAATGACACAACGAATGAATGAAAGATTGACATGTGTAGGGATTCATTTTATGGTATGATGAATCTACAATGTATAATACTCAAGTTTTTATTGAATTCAGATGATAAACATTTGCCAAAAGAAACAATCGTGGACCCGTTTCCACAGCAAAAGAAGGACATCCGGAGATGAGGACTTTTATCATTTAAGTATAATAATATCTATGATTATGTAGATTTTCATATATAGTAAATTACTAGGGAAAATATTATTATTCTTGAATATTATTGGTATTTACAGATTCATTATATTAAAAACTAGCTGACCCGGCGAACTTCGTACCGCCTAATAATAAGGATAACGACATCTACTAGCATTACCAGAACAGCATAATTCATTTTATAATGACTTTTTAATTAGAGATGCCGTTGTATTCAGATTTTTTCCATTTTTCTCACTCTTCACTGTCCGTTTAAACCTTCCCTGGACTATCACGAATATTTCAAGAGCAAAATTAGCCAAATCGGTCCAGCCGTTCTCGAGTTTTAGCGGGACTAAAGAATAGCTATTCATTTTTATGTATATAGATGATGTTATTAATGATGAAAAGAATGATGATGTGTAAAGCCATAAATGTTCAAATACCTAGTGTCGTTTCATTAAGGAAACTCGTAAATAATTTTGTGTTTCCTTGTTGACAAAATAATTTATCCACTTCATAACAATTGGTACATTGGTATTGGTCTTATACTAGGGAATGGCGACCATGAGAAATTTATCGACATAATAAATTTTACAGGAAAACATCGACAAAATCCATCGACGTACGCGCAACACTAAATAATATCGCTACAATGACACAACTGCAGTCAGTGTGTCACCCGCTATACGAACAAGACGAATTTATTGTCGTTTTCCTTTAAATATTACCTTATTTAACACATTTATACGTTTAGTTGGCCATTAATAATGTAACAAATATGTGGACTAGTGGTTTAGTGTGAAAATACAGGTTAAAAACCAAGATTTTTAAAGTTTTATTATGTTCAAATTGAAACGAGGGAAGACATGGTTCCGAGAGGTAAATGGGTTTTAATATTAATTGTCGTATAAAATGTTTCTATAGGAGTGGCAGCAGCGTAGGTCGATTGGTCTACGCAGTCAACCAACGTTGCTGCGTTCACGTATGCATGGAATGAGTGACCTCTCTTTTTCCCATCTCTATGATCGATACTCTTATCGATGATAGCCTGACAATCTGCAAAACGTGTGAAGCCAGCCATTGACCACCCAAAAATGTCTACCACCCTTCTCTATTATAGACCTCTAGTCTATGGATCTATGTTCACTCACATCAAAACGTTTGGCGGTCCATATGAACTACAGAAAGTCAACTAGCTTAAACACTACAAATTATTATAATGAGAACAGCACATGGCACGGTCCTTTTTTCCGTGGGAAATCAATCGTCAAATGACTTCTCTCACTATTATATATACTGGCCTAATGACTTCTCTCACTATTATATATACTGGCCAAATGACTTCTCTCACTATTATATACACTGGCCAAACCGACCTGTGTTTCTTCAGTAACCCTTTGCGTTTCTAGGTCTCGCTAACACTTTCGAAAAGTCCCTCCTAGACAGGGCATGGTCCAAATGGTTAGTTTGTAAGGTAACTGCGTGTGCATGATTGCTAAAGGAGCCACATCGTAAAAATATTAATGTATCTTACCTTATAAAGAGGTCACCAATAGTATGGGGTTCTATGATTCATTGCTACCTAGTTAGGTACACATAGTTATGTGTCACAACAAAACACTGTAACAAATAAGGGTCATAGCACCGTCATTTTGCGTAGTTAATGTAACGTAACATTCGTAACATACGAGTAAGTGCTTCGAAAATAATCGGAAGAATCAATGAACTGACTTTGATAAGGATGCAATGATTCATCGGCATTCAGCTGTGTTTTGTATATTTGTAACAAGTTTTCGCTAGTTGCTTCGCTCGTTTGAAAGTCAAAAACTGGGCAAGTCCGAGTCGGACTCGCGCACTGAGTGTTTCGTATAAACTACTACAATTCCCGAATGTAGTCTCGATGATTTTTCCGAATTGCTAAAAAGTATTTTTTTTTTGTCACGTAGGTAACAACAAATTTACTATTTTCAGATTTATTCCTATACCTGTGCTATAAGACCTTGTTTTATGCCAAATTTCAGGATTCTAGGTTAACGGGAAGTACCTTATAAATTTTGATTCCTTTGAGAGTATCGAAATATACGTTTTTAGCGACATAAACGGCCGTATCTTTTTTATTCGTTAACTTAGAAGTTTGTTTTTTTTTACAGCTTCAAGGGACCGCAAACCTGAGTATATCGTTTTAATTTCAACTCAATACCTCCACGCGTTCCCTAGATAAAGGATCTTGACAGACAGACGGACAACAAAGTGATCCTATAAGGGTTCCGTTTTTTCCTTTTCAGGTACGGAACCCTAAAAATTGTCCCATGGGGGTATTAGAATGAGTTTACCAGTTAAAAATTACCTAACGAGAATGTTAGAACGAATTTACTGAGTGAAAAGTATTCTCACATACCTATTAATACTTATTATTATATGGAAATATAAAAACATTTTTTTTAAAGCAAACTCTAAAGTTAAGTAAGTTCTTCTCTATAGAAAACGACCAATTAGAACCGTGCACTAATTTCCGACGTTTTATTATGTGCTTATGTAGTCGCCTATGTGAATTATAAAAACATTCTGTTTTTTTTTTTTAATTGTATGCGCTAATACAGGATATCCAAATCCGTTGAGCCGTTCAGTCATGAAGGCGAAACAAACTGACTACTGTTTTAAAGATTTAACTACATTAAAGTTAATGGAAATCGTTACGTTAAGGATTTGTTTGAGAAAGAGATACCTATCTCTTGGTTCCAGGAGCGACAGTTTTGCGGAAATTCGCAACAGTAACCTTACTTACAAGAAAACGAGTTCAACGCTTTGCCGTCCAAATATTCTGACAAAAAGGCTTTAGAACAACCTCGTCTCTCCATTAAAAAATAGTACAATACATGGATGATTATCGACGAAACCGATGGTAACCCTTAGCAAGAATACTTCCATAGGTGATGCGAAAAAGATCCTCGGGGCTCTGGAACAATGGCAAAGACAGGTGTGGGTTTTTAGTCAGTAAAAGTCTGACACTATCTCTCGTTCGGCCCAAGAGCGGGGGATGTCATTAAATCATTTTTCCACCCGAAAAAAAAAGCAAGAATACTTTGATTAAATACTTTTTACTCGCTAAAAACGACTACTATACCATCTAACCCTTCTAAAATATTTGCTAATAGCTGTTTTTCATTTTTCTTCAAGTCTTCTATAATCAGTATTTCCGCATCTAATCTAAACACATGCGCATAATTTGGTTGAAGCAGAGCGAAAAAGTATTCGGCACGAAGGACCAATAAACGCGTCCTGTTAAAGTGGCTCGTGAGCTCGAAGCTCCCACTGAAATCGTGTCGTGATATCCGTGCTTTTATTAGAATTATCTTAAAATACGTTTACCTTTGCCGGCTCGTGATAAGTACTAGTTACTCGTTTTTTTTTTATTGATAGGTTCGTCTTCAACCACTCAACTGATAGTAAAAGCTTACAAAAGTTTTTCCTCTCTCATTCTCCGTTGCAAAATATCGCGTTGTCATTCACCTTAACTGCCTCATCGATCTCGTGGTCACAAGCTCGACTACTGGGCCTCAAGTCTGCTATTACAATAGTGTCGGAATGGTCTATTATTGATTTCATAATTGCTGATTTTGACAAGTTAGGTAGTCTACTAATACCATGGCGTCATTATGACTTTCCAATGGTCAACCACTGACATTCCATTGAAAGAAGTGGAACAGAATGGTACTTAATCCCGTACATAATGACAAATGAATGCCTGACGTATATGGTAATCTGCTAAAATTTTGACAGTTCCTTTTATCAGTGACCTACCATTAGAACGTCATTGTGCAGTCATTGCTTTTAATTTGTTAAGAAACAGCTCGATATTATCATTCTTTATCAAGTCTATTACGAGACCATTGAACAATCAGTGATCGATCATTATGAATTAGTAGATTACGAACTTTTAATAAAATGACAATGGAATCGTGTTGGAATGACGAATATAGAAAAATAGCAGAGTTGGGCCCCAGAGCGTGTGATTTTCGGTTCCATTCTGTCGGGCCAAAAGAGCTGTGGAGCTCTTTCATTAGACATCATTCAGTGGTTGCCCGAAGTTCGAAAGTCGGTGGTGTTTATACCCCCATACCTCTGAAATCACCTAAAGTCGTTGGTCCTGCGCCTGAACTCCCATCCCCGGTCATGTCGGATTGCCGTCCCTTTAGACTACGCGAGTACAGAAACAGAGAGTGCGCCTGTGTTGGCGCACACGCTTGAGCTCTATAATATCTCCTGCGTGCCTGGCCCCCTAGCCAAGTTACAATCGAATCGTTGGCGCCGAACGTCTCGAGTAGGCCACGCCTCTGATTCCTTTGTACTGACGTCATATCAACGCTCAGTGTGCGTGGCCAGAACAAAGGAATCGAAGGCGTGGCTTACTCGAGGCGTTCGGCGCGAACGAAACGATTGTAACTTGGCTAGGGGGCTGGATTATCTCCGTTGAGATTAGCCACCATAGTCGAAATTCGGTTGTGAGGATTATTTATTCATTTTCTTTAAGTATATTTTTTTAACATATTTAAATATTTCTTAAAGCATTTTATGTATGCTTTAAGAAATATTTAAAAAAAGGACATTAAAATGAAGATAAAATCAATTTAATTTTGTCTTCATTAAATATTAATCTCTTCTTTGGTATTACTCAAATCTCTCGATATACCAACATTAATCCTGGCAAAAGAGTCAATTCAAGGAGGCAGCGGTATGTATGGCCATTGCTTATACACAATTCTGACCAGTTTTTGTCACTAGATTGCTGCTTCTTGATAAATAAGCAAAAGAGACTGGCCAACTTTATCCAGGAGGTTTTACTCGAATGACGTATTTCGTCCGTTGTGATTTATAAGGTACGGCAAATTATTGTTGTGGCGTAAGATTACTGCAAAACTTTAGGTTCTTTTATCAAGTCATTTGTCAATTTGAATCAAAAGCTTAAAACAAGAAACAAGGCAGGTAGGTTAGACATCCTCATTTAAGAAACAAACCAAGCATTGTCAGAATTGCGGGATTATTCGAGAGAGTCACCGCTGCCCTAACGGCCTGTTCACGACTTCGGTATTAGCGAAGAGCGGTGCGGCGAGCTGGGCGGCATCGGTACACGGGCGCGTGGTGGTATGAGCGGCGTCTCGTGGCGTGCTTCAAACATTTTCATACTTTTGATCTTACGCCCGCCACTCCGCGCGTAGCCACCGCTCGCAGCGGCAATGTCGTGAACGGGCCGTAAAACGCAAAGGGCAACTGAAAGACTACGGATCTCGCTCCACCCAGAATAATGTTTTTTTTTAATGATATTTCACTCCAAAAAAACATGGCGTCGCCCCATCGATTGGCCTGAACTAAAGTGATTAGATATGACATGATACTATAAAAGTAAACAAATTTACAGTTAATATGTTCGTGCCATATTTCTAATTAGTCCGATATATTGCCGGCCGGCCAGATAAAATGCTAAATCAACCGAGTGCCGACCGGACGCTGTCATCGCCTCTTTTTCCTTATTTGCTCATAAACTCTGGTGGCATGGTCGGGTGATATTAGGTAAAAAATTATTGGAGCGTTTAAAATTAACTATGTTGACATAATATTCTGGAAAAGGTTTAAGGTACATACCTAATTGTTTATCTGTTTTGATTCGTTCTCAATAACAGTATGATCTATTTTATCATATTCTGAATAAGGTAAATAACAATAGCAAGGTCATAATTAGTTTAATTTTCCGATTAGCAACATTAAATATTCAACAGAAATAATTTATTATGTAACTTTTCATAGATAGGTACGGTATAGTGTAAAGATTTGTTAACTATGAAATTATTGAAATATGCCACAGTACAAAAATATTGTTTTAAAGGAATTATTTATCTACAAGGGACGCGCGCGACTTTGCACGGGGGCAAGTATACAACATGTAACATAATAAACGCACATCCTGAAAGTAACAGTAAAAGAACGCCTCGAGAAGGCCACGCCTCCGATTCCTTTCAGAATACGGCCCCCAAACATTTTCTTATTATCAACATACAACTTGACATTGACCTGCAAAATGCAAATAACTTAAGAAAATTTGAACTTCGCAGGCTAGTCTGGAGAATCTACCTAATATTTATTGACATTAATGTCAATGACCTATAATGCTCTGCTGAAAATACAGCAGTCCGCTACTGGACATAGATCTCTCCAATAGCATGCCACTCACTTGAATCTCAACTTTATGATCACATACTCAACAGTTTTTTTCCTATAATTTCAGGAAGATATCCCAGAGCAGGGCTCCCTGCGTGCCCGCGGGTACGAACAGCTCAACAACTGGAGCCCCACGTCGGAGCGATGCCGGGCGGACCTGGACCTTGGCTACAACAAGGCTACCGACAGCCCGCCCTTCGTCAGGATCGATCGTAATAAGAGATTGGGTAAGTGTAGCGTGAACCCTGGGTAGTAAACCTCATTTCTACGTGGACGGCTTTCATAATGGCTGTAGATTTTCTGGTAACCTTGTGTCAACAGGTAGAAAATATCTGGTGAAAGGTTATATTTTTATGGGTATGAAACGTATGCGGAATAACGTGCAAGGTCCCGCAAGCCTCCATTGAAAAGGAAGGTTTCTCTGATTGTGTCTGGTCAGAGCAACTGCCCGATAGTTGATTACGGAGTATTGTATATGTTTTAATCACGCCGAGAAGTCTTTTACCGGGGTACAAGATTTTTGTATTTTAGTACTTTCTCAGGTTTTTTTATGCATCGTCCATACAAGACGAAAAACATGGGGCCCTACTATAACGTGTTAAAACTATAATTACGGTGTGAGTGAGCGACGAAGCTGTACTGCCCCCCCTAGCCAAGTTACAACCGTTTCATTTCGATTCTCTTTTCGTTGATCGCCTCGAGTAGGCCACGCCTCGTATTCCTTTGTTCTGGTCACGTGACTGAGCGTTGAGATGACGTCAGAATAAAGGAATCGGAGGCGAGACCTACTCGAAGCGATCAACGAAAAGAGAATCGAAACGAAAAGGTTGTAACTTGGCTAGGGGGGCTGGTCGTATAGCACTATCGTATTCTCACAACGTATTAATAATGCAATGGCACGTCATCTTGTGATGGCAGATCTTTAATAAGTTATTCTAGCTTAATGACGCAAAAGACCTTTGGAAATTTAAGAGGATATAATTATTTTAGAACGCCTTCTATTTAAAATATGTACTTATTTGTTATTGATTAATCTCATGCAAATCTAATACGGAGCACATCTGTCACGAAAATTGCACCTTCGATTAAAAACTACAGCTCATAATTGAAAACGTCTCTATTTCCAGGTGGTTCTACAGAAAACCTCCTTATCAACCCCAGACGACCAAATCACCTGCAGCTCCCGGCTTCTTCATCCGGGGACAGTCTCGATGTGGAGATCAGAGAAAGGGAGCCAGCGTATGTAAGGAACCGAAAGTCCCGGTCCATGGTCGCGACCAAGAATCGCATGCAGTCTCCCATACCAGCGCCTAGGTTGACGTTACAGCAACCGTCTGAGGTAAGAAACATAATGCTAAATAGGTCGAAAGTAGAAAAACTACAAGGTAAATCTCATTACAAGCTGACTTCTTTTTTGGAAAAGAGTCAGGTAATTACAACAGCGCTTTGGCTCAAAACAATACATCCGTCACTGAAATTAGTCTCTTTTAGTCCATGAGAGCAGTGTTGGCCGAGTGGTAAAGGCCTAGACTTACGAGTTCTAGGTCACGGGTTCAACAAACTCAGCCAGGCGCATTACTTTGTGTAATTTATTTCATCACCACTGCTCTCAAAACGGTGAAGGAAAACATAGTGAGGAAACCGGCATGACCTAAAACCAATAATTCGAAGACATGTGACATCCATCAACCCGCACTGGGCCTGGATGGTGGTTTACGGACCATTCCCTCCCCTAGAGAGGAGGCCTGAGTCCCAACAGTGGGAATATTATAAGGCCGACTATGCTATGCTATTTTAGTCCATGTAATAGCAAGACATCTCAAAAAATGTCTAGTCTATTTGTACAGTCACGAGCAATGAGATATACATACATTATCAGATTTTCGATCTATCTTAACTTCTGCTTACCAAGAAACAAGTGTATATGACAAGTGATTCTGTTTTCCCTAACCATTAAATAGGTAATTTTAAAACCAATTATCGTAAACATATTTTGTAAAATGGCAGAAGTTAAGTAAATTGAAAATGTGACAACGTATATGTCTTATTGCTCGTGACTGTATTTGCATATTAACGGGTACCAATTAGACAAAATAGGAATTAACGTTATACCTGCCTGGACTGCGGGATAGTTCGAAAGAATTACTGCGGCCCTGGACCACTAAGTTTTAGTCAGTAATACTTTGACACTCGCTCTTGCTCCAGCCAGAATAGGAAGAGCCATGTGATAACTATCCAGGTAAAAAAAATAACGTTAATAATTAATTATCTTCAGATTACAAAGAGCCTTAAGTTTTGCCATGGTAAGCATCATTTTCCAAAGAGAAACGAAAGTTTTATAGACAAGGACAAATAGTATTACAAATTTCTATCCTGATACTCCCAAAAGAGAAACAAACGTCTAACCAAGCTAATAACACATTCTGATAATCCACAGGTGATTCTGGAAAGTTCTATCAAACGCACCAAGTTCCTGGAAGGCACGAAGAAGACTAAAAAGAACTGGATCGACTGCTACATGGTCCTCACGCCCACCGCGCTGGTCTTCTACAAGGATCAAAGGACATATTATGCTCCTGTGAGTAATTTGGCTCCTAAGTAAATAGACAATAAATGCAGTTTATTTTGCAAATATGTTATAAACTAGGTTCTGCCAGCGGCTTCGCTCGCGTGAAAGTATGTTTCTCCATACAAACTTTGGTTCCCTGTTTCACCCCCTTAACAGTTTACTGGGGCCATGGGTAGTGTGAAAACGAAACCCGGGGCCCTGGGACGAAGGCAACAAAGGAACAGGAGTGGGTTTTTAGTCAGTAAAAGTCTGACACTATCTCCCGCCCCAACCAAGAGCGGGATTTGTCATAAAATGATTTTCCCAACTAAAAAATTAAAAAAATCCAAAAATCCCTTCTTAGTGCTCACCTTCGTCATAAAAGGAAGCCTTGTGCAAAATTTGACGATCCTAGTCCCAGTAGTTTCGACTGTGCGTTGATATGTCAGTCAGTCAGTTTCTCCTTTTATATATTATATAAGAATAACACTATTACATTTTTTTCGTTAATTTAAACTAACCGGGGTCGGTGTTTCCTAATTGACTACCCTGGGAAAAATACATAAACAAACTTAGAGGTCAAAGTCTCTTTTAAAGTCCATACAGAAGATATGTAATGTGTCAAATCATATGTCAAACAGATTAGTGTCGAGGAAAAAAATCACAAAGATTTGAGTGGACCTTTCCAGTCAGTTCAAGCATTTGTCAGTGTTCGTGTAGCTCAACTTAGAAACAAAACCCTACAAACAACAACAAAATAGAACTTTGGGTGCAATATTCCTTATACCTACTCATAATTTATTAGGAAAGTGGTATGTAGTTAATGTCCTATTAAAACAGATTTTATATATCTACTTTAATACGGGGTCACTTTAACCTCATACAAAGCTTTTAGTTTCTTAAACGTTACGGGGTCCAATAAAACCGTCATAATGATAGTTTTCAAACGAGGTCTTAAACGCCCCGTACCGCAGGAATGGAAATAATACAAAAATGAGTGCCATTGTCAACGTATTAAATCAAGGATGCAGTCGTACTATAACTCATTATATCGTTTCAGAAAGTATCTCGTCCACCGGGCACACCGCCCAGCCCTTCGGCGCCACTTGCCGAGCTGGTACTGCCGCTGAGGAACGCACACGCCGTGCAGTGCATACAGAAACACACCAAAAGGTAACTCATTGGACTTTAGTTTGAGTCGTTTTTAGTTCTCCTTGTTAAGAAGTTAGAACTCTCCATCATCAACAGCCAATTTAATAAATCACTAGTGGATCTCTCTAGGTGATATTCATAATGTAATATTGATGATAAGATGCTCTAATGATCGCTTTTAGATATATACAGCAGCCCGGGGTAGCCAAGTTACAACAGTTTCGGTTCAATTTTCTTTACGTTGATCACCTCGAGTCGGCCGCGCCTCCTATTCCTTTGTTCTGACCACGTGACTGAGCGTTGAGATAACGTCAGAATAAAAGAATCAGGGGCTGAGGTGTTACGGAGGTTCGATTAAGAATCGGAACTTATACCGGAGGTACAATTATGCTTATACATGTCGCGCGGCGAAGGTCCCTCCCCCCGTTCTCTCGATTACTCTTTCACTTGTTGTTTTCTTTCGTATTTGGAATGTTGTGCGCTCTTCGCCCGACGCTTCTGCCTACCTCCAATTTCGGTTCCATACCCATTTCCTTTACATTCCTAATCTACAGGTTTGTTTCAAAGACGTTACGCCAGAGGACAAGCGATTTCTTGATATAGGATATTTTTTGTCGATTTGGTGGTGTCAAGGAAGTTATATCTGATAGGGGGTCGGTTTTCACTTCTCGCTTAGTCAAGGAAATATTAAGTTATTTCGGAGCAAAATCTCGCATCACCACTAGGTTTCACCCAGAAACCAATGGTTTGGTGGAGAGATTTAATAAAACCATTTGTGAAATGCTTTCCATGTATGTTAGTGCACCTCTATTCACTTTGCCATTATTTTTGGTGTCCAAATAATTTCATTGCAGTCCTGCTCTTCCGCAAGGCAACAATTTGAGATCACTTGTAGCTATCCTACTTTTAAGTAAATGTCAATAGAATCCATTACTTTAATTCTATTTTTTTTTAAGATATATATTGTAAAATACCGTCAAATACCTTTTTGTGGAACTTAAATTTTGAATGAACAATATCAATAATTTACTTACAGGTACACACGATCTATCCTGCTGATTGTAGGATACGATCAGTATCTGATTCAGGATGAAACTGAAGAAGGAGCCAGGAAGTGGCTCGGACACATCCGCGGCGTTATTTATAACCTGGTAAGAAAAAAAAGTTTTGGTCTCACCATATTTTCGGGTCCTACTTAGAGTCTATTAGGTATCCGTTTTTATTACTCCGTATGTTGGTACCCCCAGTGTCCCATTTTAACAAATTATCATTAAATACAAAACACAATAATAACTCACCATCATCTTTCTGCACTTGTCCCATGCTATTTGATCGGCGCAACGTGTTTTTTCTTCCATTCTGTCCTGTCACCCATCATGCTATCACTAACTTCCTTTTCTTTTACATCATGATCCTCACACATCCATACATTTTTTCTTTGGCCTCCCTCTTTATCCATCCATATATAATAATAACTAACGTTACCAATTCATAACTGATATAACACTTCAATATAACTTGTTGAAGCTCTAAATACCTAAAGATCATTTGATTACTCTAATCCAGTAGCAGAAAATGGAGCCTAAACTTTTAAAATGCCTTTTGCAATGCCTATAATGCTAGAACCTTCAAACCACTAAGAATTCATTTGTTTCTCACAGTACCCATGCAACCTGCAAGGAGATTCTTCGCCCCCAGCGTTTTCTCAGAGCAGCAACACAGACCTCGAGAGCCTAGGAAGGACCCCTCCAACCGCCCGTCACGCTAACAGGAACAAACAGAAAGGTACATAACATTATGCTCCCAATGCTGGGAACCTGACATCCTGTCTTGGAGAGGTAACAGAAAGATACATAGCATTTTGTTCCCAACGCTGGGACTCAGGCATCGTCTCTGCGAGAAAATATAAAGATGGATAATATTATCGGCATATATGTTCCCATCACTGGGAATCTGGCACACTTTTAAAAAGAGGCAACAGGAAGTATAGTAAAAAAATTATAGACTTGTAACATTTTACAAGTCTTTAGACAAAGGGTTGTATCGTACAGAAAAAATATATTTTATTTCGTCATTCCTCGTGAAGGCAAGTCGACCACGCAACAAGTTCAAACATTTAATTCGTAATCACACTACACTATTCCTACATTTTATCAATTTAATATCGGACATATTTATATAATTATTATTTTTTATGTCATTGAAAGCAAATTGTTAATTTCAAACTAGACAGAAATGGTTTTTCTCTGATGTAGATACATCGCGGATAAAAGAATCACAAAAAAAAAACATTCGTATGGTTTTCCTGCATTCAAATTTTTGAGCAAATCTTTAAGCCGGGGAAATCCCAATGCCATTGGTTTTTAATGAAAGTCATTTCATAACACGTACCTAACATTCCAAAAACTAGTTATGACGCATAACTAACAAAAGCGTGGGTTAGTGCAGATACTCAGTCGCACCCCAGCAGCTTTATAATAATATTATTCAAATCAACCACATTTACAGTAAATTAATTTTATTTTCCCACTTCTTGGGCAATGACGCATCACTTCCCGGTAAACGTTGTCTGTTACTGGTTGTTTAGATTTTCCTCATTTACTTAGTAGCCAGCTATGGGTTAGGAACCCCGCTGTTGAAATAAATATTATTCTAATGAAACACGCCAAAGTTTATGCAGTATTCAGCCAGTGTTGTAGCAATACAGTTGGTCAACGAACTTTGGAAGAAGATTCGAAATTCGATTTCAAAAAAGAATTCCGTTGTGATATTTAAAAACGTGTAGTTAGACAAAACATTATTTTATCTGTGGTTTAATTTGTGTTGTCCAATAATAATTGGCTTTTGTTTATGCTGTGTTTTTTTTTATAATTTGGACAATTTAATATTTTGCGTGGCAAATGGCTATTTTGTGTGGGTGTTTGAGTAACGGGTATAGTCGAATGAGTTCAAGTAAGCATTTTTTATTTAATTTCATATTGGATTTAGATCAGTGTCAAAGAATTTTCTTAGTGAAAGACCAAAGTATAATGATAGTTTTAGTCTTGAGAAATATTGCTGAGGTATTAGAGCAGGTTGATATTGTTCTATCTCCCGGCTTTGCTCTGTATATACCAGACCCATTGATAAAAATAAAAATAATTTATTTTTATGCGCCAGATGCCCAATCCACGTCCTTATCAACCCTATATCAATGTTCTGGTCGTTTTAAAATTGATGGAGAATTTTCTTGCTCTATGTACGCTGACCTTTAAGCTCACAAATCTTCAGATAGATCTATTCCTAGCAATATTACACCGCAAACTGGACAGTTTTTCACGATAACACAGAGGAAACATGACATCGCATAGTTGAAATAAATGAGGTCATTTCACCGCAAAAACAAACATTAGTTCTATTAGGAATATTAGTAAATAAATATTATATTATTTGTTTACTTACGTACGTCAGGGTTGATTGCAATTGTTTGTTTATCGGAAATAAAAATACCTACTTATTTGCGGAAAAATATAATATCGTTTTGCGAAAGATTCCTCTGTCATTTCAAGATGTTTTTATTAAATTAGTATTATCTTTTTGTTGGTTGGTGTCTTACAACATGTTACTGGCATAATGCACACTCTTATACAACACACTTAGAAAATACACTTACGAAGTGTTTTTAGGGTTCCGTTCCTCAAAAGGAAAAAATGGAACCCATATGGGATTACTTTCTTGTCCGTCTGTCTGTCAAGACCCTTTATCTCGGGAACGCGTGGAGTTATCGAGTTGAAATTTAAACCATATTCTCAAGATTGCGGTCCCTTGAAGCTATGAAAAAATCAAACTTCTAAGTTAACGAAAAATAAAATATACCTCCGTTTATAAAAAAAAAGTTTTCTGCGATTTGAAAAAATCTTCGCAACTCAATTCGGGAATTGAACTGTTTTCATAGGAAGTTTGTACGGAACCCCCAGTGCGCGAGTCTGACTTGCACTTGTAAGAAATCAGTTATCTAAACCTTTGCCTACAAGGCAAAGAATATGGGAATAGACGCAGTCCCCCCCCCCCCCCCCTCCGCAAGTAGGCTTAAGAGCCGGAAAAACTTTCTTCGTAGCACACAGGCCATCCTTGACTCACCACTGAAATAAAGAATAAGGCTTTGGGAAGAGCATCACTTACCACCACCTGACTTCTTAAAACCCCAAGAACATCTCCCGCCTGGACGTGAATAGCAGTAGTCTATATGGAAAGCACTAAATCGGTTGCGTACCCAGGCAGGCCGCTGCAAGCACAACTTGGCGATATGGGGTTCAGTAAAGACCTCTGAAAATCTGCAATTTTGCATGAATTTTGACACTTCATAATTTACTCAAAAATTTTAAAAGTCAAAATAGTATAACAATAGAGGCCTTGCAAATTTAATCAAGATTTTGAATGACGACAATTTTTTTCAAAAACTTTTATTGTTTAAAAAAAACACGTATTTGCTGGAACAAGTTTTGTAAAATATTCGAGTAAATCACGGCATTGACGAATGCTAATAGAGTTTTCAGGCGTTATCTCTCTTTTTTCGCGTTGCCTTTTCGCCAAACATCGTGTTAGATTGCGTTAAATGAAGTAACAATCTTTTAAACCATGCTCGATGTTGACGATAGGCGAGTGAAAAAGGACCCTTTTAATAAGTGTCACCGATGCTGCAGCTAACTTAGTAACGTTCTGGGTCCCTGGGCCCAAAGAGTTTAACGAGTTTACCAATCGATTCCAAAAGAAGACGAAGACGCACTACATTAGTTGCGCATCGATATTGGTATCTACGCACGCTAGTGATGCTATCAAGATTTATCAGGAAATTATCAAAGAGGTAATTTTTTTAATTCTAAAATAATCAAGAATTGTTTTAGGCAGTGATCACTATTTAGATAAAAAAAATTACCTATTTTAAAAATAGCTGAAATCGATTCAGACAAATATATTCAGTAATTTTGAACATAGGTACTCTCTTCGGGATGTGCGTTTGTCGTGTTGTATATTTGAGCCAGTGTTTCTTATGTTACTTTTATGCCTATTCATAGAGCAATAACGGTGAAAATTGAGTGGTGGGTACTGTGGGGATCGGAGATAATAAACAGGATTATTAGTTTAGGATTTATTTCTACACAATTACTCTTTTACATTATTATCAAAAATCACTCAAGTCCTAAATCTCATCTGACAATTTGTTTCATTGTAGAACTAAAATTAGTGTTTATGTCTTATTATATTACAATAATGTGCCATTAATTCTAAACTCTATAAAGAGGTATCTAATGATGACTTTGTATTTTGTGAAGTTTAAATTCTGGCGAGTAACTATTTGGTAGTTACTCGCCAGACGTAAAATACTGTACTAAACTGTACTGGCAAGGTTTGACTGACGATAAACCATTTTAGATAATCTTCAATGGAATGTAGGTGCGTGATTATTGAACTTAGAGAATGCAGATTCATATTTTTCCGTGACCATCGAATTGTTATTTTCCCTCTTGAGGAACGGGGATTATTTTATGGCATTTTTTTATGAATTTATAGAAACCATTTAGTCGTCGTCTGTTGTTACTAATAAATATATTTATGTTGGTAATTTGCCGCTGCCCTCACTCGGGTAATTGCTGTAACTTTATTAGAATAGGAGGCGTGGCCGACTCGAGACGATCAACGAAAAGACAATCGAAACAAAACGGTTGTAACTTGGCTAGGGGGGCAGTAACTTACGGAGTAATCGTAATTATTAGAGCCGTGAAGGGTACTAGGTTTCTAAAGCTAGTATCGATAAATACGTTTTATCATAATAACGTTACGTAAATCTATGTTTACAAGCCTGGAATTTAATACTGATTAGATATTTCGTCATGCCTAGTCTTAACGTGAATCTGAGTCGGAATGTTTGCATAACAAAAATATATTATAATGTTAGAATGCCTGTTAATTTTTTTAACCTAGAAAGATAACTCTGTCAAAGTTCAACTTAGAACCACGTTCTATATATTGATGATGTCATGGTTCATTCTTAGTAATAAATAAAATTTCTAATTTTAGCCCTATACAATCACGTTCAATAGCTGAGTACTGAGAAGTGCCAATTGTTTGTGTTAGATTAGAAACCATTCATGAATTCTATTTTGGGTAGGATAATAAACATGAGCAAACTCTGTGTAATGTCTTGTCTGCACTCGTAGTAGTAAAACTACTTACTTACCTAATTTCAAAGATATGATTATAATATAGTTTAGATGTCATGAATTTATCAGTAAAAAAAAATTCATTCAACGAGTCACTCTGATCTAAAGACCAAATATGTAGCTATATATATATTATTGTTGTTAGGCTCTCGCTTCACCACTATCGCCGATGATGATGATGATATTGACGATGGAGCATGCTTACCTAGAAGTAACCTTTTCACTCTTGACCTAAAGACCCCAGGTTGTAGCTATCAGGAAACACAGACTCCGACATGGATGTAGCTTCAAAATGACCTAACATAACTTCTAAAAATGACATGTAGGCACGCGCGTGAATTAAGTTTCAAACAGCTGTTTTGTTATTGTGATTAATATAATTAGTAATAAAAAAAATTCTTTGGGAAAGTTGTTTGTAATCATGAGTACAATCTCGTGTTTAAGTATCGGTCACTAATTACCAGTCACCCTATATACAAATAAATTAGTAGGTAATTAATGAATCCGTGTTGTAGAAGAAATGTTAAATACAGTTTATGACATATAACTTGACTCATCAAGATTAGCGAATAAAATTCTGCAATCAAAATAAAACGTGATAATTTATGACTCATTCATTATCTCGTCATAACTGTAATTTTTTTCTTCATCTCTTTAAACGACACACCCGCCGTCTACAATCATAGGCAAAAAAATCGGCGTTGAATTACATAAAAGTAAAAAAAAATTAACGATGATTTTATTTATTTAACTCGTACCTAACCAGGTAAATAAATAAAATCATCGTTCCGTTCGTTCTTTCGGTCCGGTCATGGTTCGGTTGTTAGTATTTTTTACTAACAATAGATTTATTGTTAGTAAAAAATACTGCTCTGATCGATAGAGTTCTTTTTTTGAATCTATAGAAATTACCGTGGTATCAAAAAACGTAAACATGTCAAATGTCACTAAAAGACGCTTTAGCTTAATTACGGCTGACAAGGAATATTGGAAGATACATCCTCTTCAGATTAGGATCAAGAAGCATCCATTACATCAACAAAATAACCTTAACGAGTTGAATAACTCCGAAATGCCCCATTATCATAGAACTTTTAATCAACACACACGTCCGCAATATTATACCGACTATACCCACTATCAGATAATGTCATACATTGATAACTATAATCACTAATTGCGCCAATCGTTTAGTTTTCAGCAATCTATAATGAGGCATTGTCATCTGCATTGCTAGCTTACAAATATCATCATTGTTGTATTAAATCTAAACCAATATTGAAGTCCCTAAAACTATCAGAAAAAATTACGCATTAAAAAACAAGTGCTTAATAACAATCTGTGAAAGAAATTGAAAAATGTTAAGTGATAAGTGAATTTGAACCTTAATCAAAGTGAAATGGAACATAAAATAGTAGACACATTCGTGCAGTATATATATAAAAAAATGCCTAGTGATGCAGTGATGAACAAAGAAAAGTCTAAAGAAAAGAAGAGTCCTACGGAAAAGAAAAGTCCGACGGAAAAGAAAAGTCCAATGGAAAAGAAAAGCCCGACGGAAAAGACGAATAAGTTTATGGAATATTTTGGATCGCACACTGACTTGAGAAAATTTGGCATACACCAGAAACGTAATGTACCATTTATCTGTAGGTTATAAGAAAAAATAAATAAATGAAATGTCTTCATGCGGTTTTAAGACACCGAAAATATACCAGAATCTAAAATTAAACTAATTGTTATTATTTCCAACATCAAGTGTCCTTATTGTATCGAACAACTGAGTATATGCAGACATATCTTTTCTTATCAAATTGTTTAATGCTTTATCTTTCTGTTGAAGTTGTGTTACCCAAAAAAGGTTCATCACCCAATGCGATGATATTGCGACAATTCGCCACTATGTAAAGACTATATAGATTAAAGATTAGACAATCACAGAATCTGTCAGATATATATATCTATTGTTTAGAACTTTTTAAAGGTCAATTAAGATCAACTAAACCTAAGGGTAGTGTGAAAGTGAAACCCTGGGACGAAGGCAAAAAAGGAACAGGAGTGGGTTTTTAGTCAGTAAAACTCTGACACTATCTCCCGCTCCGCCCAAGAGCGCGATTTGTCATTAGATGAATTTCCCACCTTAAAAAAAAAGTAGTTTAACTAAGTTCATAGTACCTGAAGATTCTCCTTTTCGTGTCGACAGACTCAAAATATATTTTTTATAGGCTCTAAACTGGCATAGTGTCTGAGATGAGTCGAGGAAGCCCCATTAGGCCAGATTGTTTGTACAGAGACCAACCTGGGTCGGCAGTCGGTTAAGAGATTTTCAGATTGGTCTCTGCAGTTCTCGAACTCAAACCTGAAAAGTAAATCGCTATATGTTCATATCCATATATTCCAACGCTATACGTTGCGTTGATCCAGTGGTTGAACCAATTAGTTTTGCTAACAAATATTGTAATAAATGTTATTTTTATTCCGATGTGAAATTAATAACGAAAGCGGAACGAAATTTAAGCGTTGTTTTATTCAAGTTCATCACTAAATTAAACAAGTTAACATTAACCCTATGAATCATAGCCATATAAACCATAATCGTGTGACGATAATCTTGAATCATAGTATACAGTAAAAAATAAGATCTGTCGATATCATTGGGGGCGACGATATAGCTGATGTTCATGAAATTATAATAGACACACCTATAAAGAATAGTGTGAACATCAATATGGTCGACAATGAATTAACTATGTACCGATACCATCTTATCGTATCCACAAACGATTGATAACAAACTCCTATCAATTTATCTGTAGCAGCCATGACGAATTCTACTGTTTTTTAAATGGCAGTATTTCTTGAACCTCCAAAAAAAATCTTAAAAAATGTATCTAATGAAATTGATTTCGTAATTTCGTCAACAATTTCTTCTTTGGTGAACACGGACAGTTTAAAAACATTTGTTGATCTTTCAACATATTCTATTTTATGGTGAGAATACAGGATACAGGTGAAAAAGGTAAACTATTGGTATCAAAATTAATACTTGCGAATGTTTTGGCCTCAATTTGTGTTCGTCTGAAATGCCTGTCCCTAACTTGTATTGTCCATGTCATTTTAATAATTTTCGAATTCAAAATTAATTTTTTAGGTTACAACTTTATGTGCCCTATTATTGAGATGACAAATATTATATAAAACCTTCCTTATTACATTAATTGTGGTCGTCTCACAACAGTCAGTCTTCAGATGCTACACGTTGCGTTTCTGTAGAGGCTCTGTAAGACTGACAATTCATATAACTTACTTACGTCATTAACACGTCAAAATACTTAACCTTTATTCCTACACTTGAATTTAAACCTCTCTTACGAGTCGTTTAATAGGTAGGTACATTACCATAACTTATTTAAAATCAATATATGTGTCATAACCCAAACAGCGTATAATATTAATCCATATCACACTCCGCCTCTCTGGTTATGGCTTTAAACCCAAACTATCGTGCTGTGGTATGGGGTACCTTTATTATGTACTGTCTACTAAAGCTTTTGCGATGGAAAAGGCCTCTAATAATTGTAAAAGAATTCTAACCTAACCTAACACATTTCCAAAAATATTAAAGGTAGTACAGCTTTCACCAAATGGTTGGCCATCTAGGCGTCTGCTGTCTTTTCTATCGCTAATGTTTTATGTATCAAGCTGCCAATAGCCATTGGCAGCATGTAACCTATCTCGCAAAACCTTAGGCTACATAAACGTATCAAATCTGGTTTATTATTCTGAAAATATAAGCAAAGGAAAAATTGCCTACTTAGTATACAAAGGCTATTTTTTTCTTGATATAGTAACAATATTTATAGAGTTACCAGATTTGATGCAAGCATGTTGAGTAGTATTCTTTTCAAAAGTTGAATAAGTGATTGAATATTTTAATTTAAATAGTCATTCTTATATCTCATTATCAAAGAATACTGCTCAATGAATGTTGCCTTCTATCTCCTGCTTACCATTTCAATTTCTTCTTGCTGTACTAACTAACAATTCATTTTTATCTTCAATGTTCTACATTTCAGCTGGTGGTAGCAGCAATGAAGATCTGAGCGACTCGACAGAAGTTTCTATACAGAAATCACATGTGAGGAGTAGATTAAGAAAATTCTTCGCCAAAAGACCAGCCATGGAGCAACTTGTGAAGAAAGGGATATACAAAGGTTCGAAATTTGATCTTTGATGGTTTGAGTGGCACTGAGTAGACGTAGTTTTAGACAAGTAGATATGGTTTGGTGTGAAAAAGCTAACAGTTTCTGGAGTGATGCATTATTCCATCTTGGAGATAACCCTAGAATTGGTGATGAAGTGATTTGGAATTATTAACTGTGATTTCTACTGTAACCATTTTGGATTTAGTGAACTAAAAAGAGTGTTATAATAAGTTTGTATAAGGGTTTAATTTGATTTTAATTTGGCTTAGTTACTCAGCTTTATAGTTAATTTTTCAGTGCTTAAATTGTAACCAAAGGTAAGTGCTTATTTTTGGAGAGTTGCATTTATTTTTTATATATATTTGTAAGTTTGTTTTCACACGTATGTATTATAACAATTAGTTGTAAAAAAATCTAATTGGTGTTTTATTTTTTTACCTTTATGCGCCTGAACTTCGAAAAGTTTTGCTGTATATAAATTATCGTATCGTTGTTCTGCACAATAACTATGGGTAGAGTGTATTTTAACCTCTTAGAAATAACATGACGTAACTAAGTTTTCAGTTACCTAACGTTTATCATTTCTTTGTATGTGGTTTGGTTAGTGATGTACAGAAATTGTGACGTTGTATCAATTTAAAGCCTTACTTAGTTTGCACAGTTATGACAAAAGAGGATAATTATCCAATGTTTCATCATCATTAACTGAAAACTCTGTTTCATTGTTACTACTTGCGGTTTACTTGACCATAGCTTGAGTAATAATTATGCGTAAATAAGCCCTGCAAAGATCGTCAAGTTTAGTGTCAACTGTTCCGTCACTGACATCAGTAGAGCTTTTTTTTATTTTTTATTGGCGATTACTATATCTATCTACAATATGGTTTTATGCAAAAGTCTAAGAATCAGAATGGAGAAATTATTCCGGAATTCTTCGCTCATTGGGGAAGATCACCAGGAACTTTTTTTGGGTAAATATATCTACAAAAAAAATGGACACTTTCGGATTATTTTTGTCATTATTTATCGCCTCATTTTTTATTTATTTGTCAGCCTGTACTGTTTCATTTTTTTTCAGTGATGCGCTTTTTCACTTCCATTATTTCTTCGTTTTAAATATTTCTTTTTTATTTGTTTTTTCTTATTTTAAAATCTTTTTGAGCTCTTCACGGGATTAAAACGATATGCTTTTTATAGATTAAATCACTGTTACATTGTGTACATTTGAAAGCGCCTGTGGTTTTTTTGTAAACTAGGTTTATTATATTTAAATTATTCGGTATGTGTTGTGAGAACAATCATTTAAAGTGTTATTATATTTGTAAATGTATGTTAATACATGTCTGCACCTACTCAGTGAGATATATGGGGATATATCTACTTGACTATACAATACTTCGTGGGTTTCTTTATGCACGTTAATAGAAAAACACCTGTTCGGTCTATATTTTTTCATTATTTTGTAGTAATAAAAAAAAATTAAAGACATTTTATTTTGATAAAAATGTTTATTTACCTGTACTTCCAGCAACCAAAATCTAACTAAACCCTTTCTCTACAGACGAACCTGTATTCGGACGGAACCTGGAGGAAGTATGTCCCCCCACCAGCCCGCGGGTACCGGAGTTCGTGGTGGCCTGCGTCACCGAAATCGAGCGTAGTGAGGAGAATATGTGTACGGATGGACTGTACAGAGCTAGTGGAAACCTCAGCCAGGTGCAGAAGATAAGATTAGAGGTGAGTGTCTCATCATAACCATCACGATACTACCACTTAAGCGATCTCAAGTAGGTAAGTTACTGCAAAAATAAATTACCAAAATATAAAAATAAAAAATTAAAATTTATTCAAATTATAAAGTAATACAGCAAACACAGTTTTTCATAAATCTATGTCAAGTTCTCAAGTGTTGTATGCCTGAATTAGGTCATCCTGTGTTTCAGGCGAGAAAAGGTAAAACAATAGAGCTAAATTATCACAGTAATTATACAACAAAAAGGTAAAATAGTCATCTAATAGGTATGTAAAATAGGTGTAAATAGTATAAAAATCTTACTTGCTAAAATCTTAGTATATTAATTAGGCTAATTAATCATAATAAAAAGTGCAATAAATCTAGGTATAATAGGTACTATCGACTCCATTGCAAGGGCCATGCTTTTAGTTCCAGGGCCTAGTATACGCAGGACGACTACCGACCACCGTAGGTGTGGGTATACGGATTTTGGTCGTCCGGTAAGGACCAAACAAGGGACGAAATTTCGTTATTTTTCACACGCGCCTCATAGAAACGTCAGCAAAATTTATGGAACTAGATAGGGCCGACGCCTGCCTGAGCTGCGGTTTATCCGAAGGAGTTACAAATGGCAAATGAAGAAACACTAGCACCACTAGCCAAGTTGATAATCTGCAATCGTTAACGCTAGTCTAAAACTAATCAAATGTATGTTAAAGACATCATCTCAACGTTAAGTCACGTGGTCAGAACAAACGAATAGAAAATTTGTAGCCAAGTTCACATCGTTCAAAATGATAGAATGAATTGTTATCGTTTCTACAATGTTCAACGCTATATCCTTTGTTATTGTAGAACGACATTGTAGAACGAGCGGCCGACTCAGGCGCGTCTACTTGGCTACCAACTTATGGTTTTCTACTATTGCTGACACCGAGGCGTTACCGATTGGGGAACGGAATTCGACACGAAACGGTTGTAACTTGGCTAGGGGGGCTGATCTCACTATCCTTCATTGATAATTCTGTAAATATAATTATTTGTCAGTACTGATCAAACTAAGATGACTTATCTTACTGACTTACTGAGATTAGTTGACACTTTTTTAGCTTGAGGTTAGGTTTTTTAGCTTATGGCTTAGGTTTAAGTCAGTAAAAGTCTGACACTCCCTCCCCCTCTACCCAGAACGGGAAAAGTTATTTGATGATTTCCCACGTAAAAGGCTATATCCCTTCTGTCGGAGTGTATACAGTATATAAAAAAACATTTCTTGTGAGAATCAAGGGCTGTTTAACATGATCATGATTATTTCAGTAAAAAGGCTAGGATGCTTTTCTAAGGATTCAAACAATTGACTTTATTTGTCCACATAATGTATAGGGTGACTGGTAATTAGTGAAAACACGTGATTGTACTCATGATCACAAACAACTTTCCCAAAGAAACTTTTTTTTTAGACTCATTAGTTTTATGATAGTTTTTTATTTCTTTCATTAGTTTTATGATAGTTTTTTATTCTGACGTTTTATAAGTGCCCATGTAGACCTATGTGATATAAAAATTTTTGACATTTACTTTGACATTACGTGTTTAAGTATCGGTCGCTAATTAGCAGTCACCCAAAGTAACCAAAAGTTTATTTATATAAGTTAGAGAGGAAAGTAAACATGCCTTTATTATCCTCTCTTGTATTAGTATTAATTAAACCATCATGCTACTGATATAGAATAACATGCATTATACTTTATTTTCCCTCACTTTAAACTCCCATTTGAATCGATATACGTGCAGTCTTGGGAACTTACCATGATGTCTTAAAAATATCAAGCATGCGAGCGAGAAAGGGGGATGGACATCCTATATAGCTCCATCCCTTTAACAGTTCAATTTAGGTCGTAAAATGGATAGCATTAAGAGTTCCTGGTAGAACTACTGGATAATATAGACAGCCACTGCACTGACTGCCCAGAAACTGGGGGGGAGCATCAAGATATCATTATTGCCCTGAATGCGCAAAAACTGCGAACGTCATTAAAGAACTCGCATTCTTAATTCTAAAACAAACTTCAATTTACCCAGGTGGACCAGAACAAGATGTCGGTGATTGAGAACAACACAGATATCCACGTGCTGACCGGTTCACTGAAATTATTCTTCAGAGAGCTAAAGGAACCGCTCATTCCCTGTACCATGTTCGACAGAGTACTGGCTGCTTGCTGTAAGTAGATGCATATATTTTTTTAAACTTATATTTTGTCTTAAACGAATGCTGAACGTGGTCTTTCAGAACTACTGTCAGCCACAGCGAATTTGATGATTAGAGAATGTTCTTATAGTTTAGATCTTACTTATTATCTTGCTTTCCCTAATTCGTTTAGCGTCGTTTTAACATGTCTACTTCCATTAGTTACCATCTCAGTACGCATAAAGTTGCCTTTTTAGACATATCATCTTCCGAACAGTCGACTGTATTTAATTAATGAACACGTTTGTTTTAAAATAAATAAAATTGTTTACCATAGAACATTTTACAGGGTAGCAGACAATCATAGTCAAAACGAATGAAAATACACAACACATGACATTTCGATTGTTTTTTTAAATAAAATGCCAAGCCCGTATCGAACCTACATCCTTAATATTTCACTGTGTGAGTTATAAATCCTCCAATTTCAACTGTTTTATATTTGTGGCAATGGAAATTGGCAAAATACAGATATTTTAAAGCATTTGAATAGGTACTCTCAAGCTATTTTCTCGGTCGTATCGTATATACTTCAAATCTAATATCAACCCTCTGAGAGCCACTTCAATATTTAATATCGAAGCAAACAAGGGTTGAAGGGACGGGTTGATCCGGTACAGGAATGCTCGGAAAATGTAACACGGGTGAAATAATTACTTTGTTTGTTTATAGCCATTTCATATTTATAATTTTGTTAAATACAATAGGGAATATGCACGTAATTTTGTTGCTGAATAAATTACTTATTACTTCTGGTGAACTAATATTGTTAATTTGAGAAATGTCTTCATAAAGGTCGATGTTATATATATATATATATATCTTCAAAGCTGATAATTTAGACAGAACAGTTCGACATAGGCTCAGACGTCAAAAAAAAACGTGTAAAAGATTTTTCGAGATTGATCTATAGCGAAAGCCCAAAAAAGAAAAGAAAGGTGGAACTAACGTTTTATTTACTTCGATATTGAATCTCGTATCTGCTAAAAATGAATGATTTTACGAATGTAAAATATAAAGAGAGAAAATAAACAATATTATGCTTATTTCAGCACTAAAGCCCAAGGAAGCAAGAATCAAGGAGTTCCAAGAGATCGTGAAGGCGTTACCACAGTGCAACAGAGATACGCTCAAGTATTTATTAGAGCATCTGCTTAGGTAAGTCTTCGAGTAAAATAAATCACATTAGGAATAGCAGCCTCAAAAATTCAAAACCAATTAACGATTACGTCGCATTTTAACAATTGATGGAAAATTGTACTTATTATTAGAATTTCTAAAGACAGTTTGAAATCAAAACTGAAGGTTTATTTAGTAATCACAAACTCTGTATACATGTATAAAGTCGAAAAAACCTATTGCATAAATTTAATTTGTGAAATCTTTACAGGGTAACACAACATAAAGAGCAAAACAGAATGCACACGGCAAACTTGGCAATCGTATTTGGTCCTACTCTCCTGTGGGCGCCCCCCGAGCAAGCGCACAACATCGCGGTCGACTGCATCCAACAAAATAATGTCGTCGATATACTCCTTACAGATTTCAAAGAAATATTCGTAGAAAATGGAAGTAAAGGGAAGAAAAAAGCGTGACTCTTAAACAGCCGTTAGGCACGGGTAGTATTATAAGCCCCAGTATTGGTTATTGCATCAAGATGCCAACATATTCAGTTGCATCCAGTATCACAGGTCGTGGTGAGTACAAAAGCGTTTATTGAGAAGCTAGTATCTACATTTCTTCAGTGAAATAATTAATACTAAGTGACATTGCAAATTAATTTATTAAAAGAACGAAAAAATATTTCGATCGCTTTTGTATGTCACTATAAGACTTGGGAACGGGATAATATCAAGTGGAAATGACAATACAAAATGTAAAAACTACTTTAAATAAAATAGGAGCATAACAATAACCAATCATTCCAAAGGGTTAAATTTTGTGAATTTAAGCGCGCTAGATTGTAATATGTGTACGAAAAGAGTGCTATACTACATATTGTAGAGGACGTTCTATTTTGTATATATAGACGATGGTGTGATTACGGATATATGGGAGCCTGGAGATATTCGGTATGATCTCTGTTGCTTACAAAACTTGAATGTATACCTGCGATTAGAATGGTCTGACCACCATTGAATGGTGTCAAATGTTACTAACTAGCTTATAGAACATTGAAAAGAGCCCAAGGAGTGAATTATAAAGCCATATTTTACAAATTGTCGCGCATAATTAAAGAAAAATAATTATCGTGCAAATTAGTTTTCTACTAGGTATATGGGACTATATTTCCAGGTAAAAAATCGATTAATCTGCTGATCTAGATGGATATCATTTTATTGGTGGTCAAACTAAAACTAAGTTACATTTATAAATTTCATTAAAATAAAATTAATCAAAATTCAATACTGAATGAGAGTTGTGATTGTGAAGCAATATAGTACGGAAAGACTGTCCGAGGCTAGAGATAAATAATATATTCAAATATAAATTATGTCTAAAGTAAAAAAAAATATTAAAAAAGAAAAAAATATACGTTTCTTCTATTTGTATATATTTGTGGCACATCACACAGAACCGCTAGGTCATCTTAGATCGAGTCTTCAATTTTCCCAATTTTACGTAGTTTGAGCTCTGACATTTTAATATTCTATTCTAGTGAAAAATATAGATCTAAAATATCCAGATGGAAAGAATAATGCTAAGAGTAGAAACTATCAGTAAAGTAGTTAATAGAGAAACGATTAAGTGTGATGTAATAGAAACTATAGTTTTAAATCTTATCAACAGCATTATTTTGGGGCCAATTATGTATATATTATTATGAGTCCTAGGGTGATTGGAGCGAGTGATGACGATGAAAGCATTAATGAAATTTTGATGGTACCAATTTGTTTTTTTTTTTTTTAAGTAGGTCAAAAGCGACATACAATTATTTCTAATTCCACTTACAATAGTGCCAAAATTCCATGTTTCCATGTTTGATTCCATGTTCATTACGTCTACACACAATTTCGAGTTTGTTTCACTGTCTTGATATTGCTCGCTCCATAACTCTTTCATTATAGCGGCTTAAAGCCAATTTTATAATTTGTGCCTTAAGCTATGTAAATATTCATCATAGATGATTTTCTTTATAATGTGATAATCATTACGTTGTTGTATCTTAGTTTAATTTCGTTGTATTAACTTTTTAAGTATAAACAATGCTTGCAAACGTGACAGTCTAGTCCTATACAGTTTAAACTGGACTTTATTCAGTAAAAGCTTTGCTTTCGTCTACATACCTATTTTCAAGCTTTTTCAAATCAGCAGTACATATGCTAGTTACTTGAATTTTGAAATGACAACTTCTAATTGACGACGAACGACATATCACAATGGTATGCTCCTTGCATGTCGTTGACTAAATAGTAGGCATTTGTATTCCTGTCTGGCTCATTTTTGTATTCATCATTCATTAATTCTGCATCAACGATAAAGTATTCAATAGTTTTATCTATATTTGTAATAGATTGAACGTTTCTAATTTGTTTTCTTTGCACTGTAAATATTTTCAAATGTCTAAAACAATTCTCGTATTATTTGTATTTGCTATTAATCCTTTTAGCAAAATTCAGTTTTCATATGTAAATTCATAATATTGACGCAGACAAAAGCTAGAATAAATACTCAAGGTAGAAACACCAATATTAAATGTAAATTTTCTAATAAGCTAGTAACCAAAGGTTTTGTATTCGGCTGATAGAGTAAAAGAAAATAATTATATTGTTGTGTAGTTATTACTATATGTATGTTACGCCAATAATGCTTGGACATAGTTAATGAAGTTACATGAAATAAAATCAGATTATTTTAATGATATTAATTTTTTTTAATTCTTACCCAATCAAAATTAATTTCTATCGGCCTGCAATAATGCTGACTGAATATGTGAACCAACAAGGTTAAGAGAAATGACGTTTTTGTTAGCGCTAAGTTTAATGTACGGCAATGACATTACCTGCAGGCGTAGCCAAGTTACGACCGTTTCGTATCTACCCTCTTCCGTCGATCGCTTCGAGTAGGCCACGCCTCCTATTCCTTTTTTCTGACGACGTGACTGAGAGTTGAGATGACGTCAGAACAAAGGAATCGGAGGCGTGGCCGACTCAAGGCGATCGACGAAAGAGAATCGAAACGAAACGGTTGTAGCTTGGCTGGCACGTCACTGGTCACTTGACTTCTCCACAGATTTTTGCTATATATTTTGTACTAAGCGTTTGGTGGGAACGCTAATAGAAAAATCATTTCTCTAAGCCTACAAGTGAGTAAAACTGATAAAACTCGAAAAAAAATCTTTGAATCCGTTTACAGGCACTTGAACAAGGTGTCATGGTGGACCAACGACCTCGCGGGAATGCAATGGATGCGACACACACAGGATCGGTTGTTGTGGAGACGCTTGGGGGAGGCCCATGTCCAACAGTGGACGTCTTTCTGCTGAAATGATGATGATGACAGGCACTTGAATTGTCAAGGAGATAGTAAATAAGAAAGATGAAGCTAATTAATTACGCATTCCAAAGGGTAGACCTAGGACCCTACCACGATCTCTTAACGAGATCCATTTGACGACCTAAACTGAACTGTTAAAGGGACGAAACTATTTAGGGTGTAAATATAGCTCCATCCTTCTTTCTCGCTCGCTCGCTTGACATTAACACGTTATGGTAACTAGGCTAGGACCCTACCCCTAGGCTGTATGGAGAAAATCGTGTAAGAAACTCCATGGACATTCTTTGTGATATGTATCGAGCAAACTAGGTTAAAGTATCAATAACTGTTATTTGTGATAATGTACTAAATTAAAGATGGGTTTTAGAGAAGCTTTTTGTTGGTGCTGGCCAACAAAAAGCTTCTCTAAAACCCATCTTTAGTGTAGAAAAGATAATGCTGATTGTCGACTGACAACCCCATAGACAATTATTTACTAATTTTCAGCTGATCACTGCAGGGCAAAGGCCTACCTTCTATCCATTTCACCTGGTTTTAGGTGAGTGTGTACGAATCCTGTCCAGATCGGAGGACTACAGACTTAGCCCCATCAAGGCCATAGTGGGACTCATGAAGGAGGTGCACGGAGGGCTAGGGATTGAGTAGACAGGAGGGGCATAGCACAAAAGATCCAGAAGGTTCGAAGTGTTCTAGCCCAGGGCTAGTCCCACAGTAAAATAAGAAGACGAATCCTGTCCATAGGTTTCAAGCTCGTCCTGCAATCTTCACCTGGGTCAGCTGTCGCCCAACATTTACCGGGACAAATTACAGACAATTGTTAGGGTTCATAAAGCGAGAACTACACTAGACCGACGCACACGTGGACGACGCCTGATTTGTACGTAGCAACGCGTTGCGTGGCGTTGATCTAATGTAGCTCTGCAAGTCTAGTTGCCATATATAATATATGGAGACCGACGCGCCCAGATCTGCGTACGTGGCATACGTGTACGCAGTACTGGACACCTCAAACATCACTCACATCACACTGATATTATAAAGGTGAAAGTTTGTAAGTGTGCCTGTGTATGTTTGTTACTCCTTCACGCTCAAACGGCTGAACAGATTTGCATGAAACTTGGTACCAAGGTAGCTTATATCTCTGGCACGTAGGTACTTTGACGGCGCGTAGTATTCCACACGCGCCTCAAGGAGATATCAGCAACCGTAGGGGCCCAGCAGGGTCCAAGCCTATTGGGGACATGGGTGGACCTTGGAAAAATGGCGAAGAAGGAACAGGAGTGGGTTTTTAGTCAGTAAAAGTCTGACATTATCTTTCGCCCCGCCCAAGAACGGGGGATGTTATTAGATGATTTTACCAACCGTAACAAAAAACATGGGTACTTTATAGAATCGCAAAGTAATAATTTTACCCAGATGGAGCCATGGGTAGCAGCTAGTTTGTTCAGATTCAGTAATAGTCACTGCCGTCAGCCTTTCTCGATTTAGCTGAAAGGCCTATACGGCGGTGTTACCCTTTAGACCGTTAACGCTATATGTAATTATAAAAAAAAAAACATCTTATCATTTGCTATCAAATAGGCATGTCCTGAAGGGTGCAGTTATGAGTCCCTTGAGTAAAATTCATGTCATAGTGTTGTCATTCTCGTGAGTCATAGGATACTTCTAATATTTACATTATTTGGGACGTTCTGCCTTAAGCATTCTGTAACCAGTGTCAAGTTGAGGGCACCAGGCCACGTGGTAGATCACCAATGAGATGGACAGACCAGATCAAGGCCGCAACTAAGTTCTTGGTTTATGAATGTACTCGGAAAGCTGCAGTCCGCGATGAATGGTGCCGTGTTACCAAGATGATCAATCATCGTTATTCACAGTGATGACCACAATCACTCTGGCAAAAGTGTACCGACTGAGAAGAAGAAAAAACAGTGTAATAACTAGGGCGGCACCAGCAGTACCCAGGCATAGGGCGCAGACCCTGATAGCGCACAGAAATGATCAAACCAAGGCCAAGTTTTTTATCATTCATTTCATCAGAAGTAGGTTACTGTTCCCATTCCCTCCTCCTTACCATGACCTGAAGTAAATCCGGACGCTCTGGTCTTTGCTATTATTCGCCTCCACGAGGACACGGCGGGGCTCCGCCCAAGGGCGAAGTAGCAGAAACCGACACCGGGCGTATATAAAGCTAGTTACGCCACTGTCTCTACCAGTAAACCTGGAGTGGAGGAAAAAACAAAATATTAAGAAAATAATAATGCTGCAAAGGTACTAGATAGGAATGCACCTGCCTGGTGAATTAAGGCTTATTCTCTTTCCTAGAGAGGAGGCCTGAGCCTCAGCAGTAGGAATATTAAAAGGTGGACTATGCTATGCTGTAAAGGTCAAAATAAACATTGGTACATAATAAGAGTATTTAGATAAAGTAAAGGAAAAGGGAACGCCTTTTCCATGAGTTCATAAAAATAGATGGAATCATAAAACAGAAACTATTTAATATTATACATTAGGAAATTCGTACTCTTCACATCAGCAGTAGCAGCTGGTATTAACCTTGAATTCTCAGGAAGTTATACGTAGAAAGAATTCCAAAGTCATTCTATATTTACTTAGTTGATTTATACCAAAATAGACGCACGTAGCTTTTCCATTCAATACTGAGTACAGTTTTTTACGTACTTGCATTAGGGCCTGCGCACACTTTACAACACACATTTTTTTAGTGGAAATATTTGCAATTTTGTGTATGGGATAATTTTTTGTCAGTGGTTTTAAAAGTTGACTCTAGTGGTAAGTTAGTGTAACTGTTGGCAAAACTGGACGTACCTCCTCTCTAGTAGTCTCGTCAGAGCAAAACAGTCGTGTCGCAGACAAGTCTGCGGTGTCGTAGACAAGTCAGTCTAAGACAGTTTTGTTTGAAGTGTGCGCAAGCCCTTACAGTCTTTTAACAATCTACACGGAGGCCCTACTACGAGCTCTTAACACGATCCATTTTAAGACCTAAACTGAACTTTTAATGGAGCTATATAGGGAGTATTATAGGGGATTAACCGTGACGTGTTAAAATGTCAGTCGTGCGAGCGAGAAAGACGGATGGAGCTATAATACAGCCCATTTAGCGCCATCCCTTTAATAGTTTGGTTAAGATCGTAAAATGGTTCGCGTTGAGATTAGTGATGCAACGAAAGTGTCTTAACGGAAGCGGAAACGGAAACAGAAGTCAAAAGAAAATCTTTTCGGAAGCGGAAGTATTAATACTATGAAGAAAAAGCACAATTTTATTTTTTAAAACAACAGATGGTTTAACGTCACGAGCACGCAAGTGATGCTCAAAATGAACCAAAAATAATAATAATAATAAAGAAACTCCTTGCGACACGTTTCTGTACCGCCCCCACCCCTCCCCGCCTCTTCCGATGTGTCCAGTCGTCCACGCGCGCCCCACCCCCGCACTCCTTGCTGTATTCTTCGGTTTAGAGTTCTGTTATAAATTTCGTGGAAGCAGAAGCGGAAAAGGAAGTGAAAAACTTGCGGAACTTCTGCAGAAGCGGAAACGGAAGCAGAATTCTGCTGCAACACTAGTTAAGATCTCATGATGGACCCTCTGATTCAGATTCTACGTACTACAAGCGTGGATCTACTGTTATGAGTACGATGGGCATACCCTCCACCTTTAATAGGCTTGTGACGTCATCGTCACACTTTAACGGTCATGCCGATGATGCTACTGTTATCATTTTTGTAAGCGAACTAACTATCGTTTTACAGATTTATTAATTTGCTAGTTTTCGCTCTAAGGCTTTACCCAAAAACTATACACTGGACAAAATCTTGCTTAGAGAATCTACCACGAACTCTTAACACGATCCATTTGGCGACTTAAACTAAACTGTTAAAGGGATGGAGCTATATAAGGTGTGTAGCTCTATCCTCCTTTCTCGCTCGAATGACTGACATTTTAAGACTGACGTGACTTTCTACCTTACCTATTTTACCACGCCATGGTAAGACGGGCGTCGTAAAATCTTTATCAGGGCTTCATACATATTGTAAAAAAAAAGGAGATGTTTACAAGATCTTTGTACGAATGTACTACATCCAAGCGAGTTTATACTCCGACCCGCACTTGATCGATTTTCGATGGCCGGTCAGCAGTGACCACGATCTTTTTTGAGGGTTGGATCCGCGCATGACGTTGTACCTAGATAGATAGACAAATATATTCTTTATTATACACCAAAATTAAAAATTATATTAAGAACTTAAAATTAATAGGGTGTCACAATGGGCGGTTTTATCGCTAAAAGCGATTTTTTCAGACAACCTTTGGATGAATTTGACAGGGAAGGAGAAAAAGATACGCAGGTAGTTCGTGATGTACTATTTACATATATACAATACTAATAAATTGACTACTTTGATACTAATAAATTGAGACTAATAAATTGCATATAATACAAACAATATATATATATATTTAAATATATAAGGTGTTAAAAAATTAACTTTAAGAATTTCGAGGAGTACAATACTCCTCATTATGAACAACTTTTACTATGGGCCCAAACCTGAAATCGCGAAAAAAAAATCAGCTGCTCCATACATTTTGACTAGTTATGAGAACATAAACGTAGGTGAGTACAGTGTCCCCTCGAAATTCTTAAAGTATTTTTTTTTCCACCTTATATAATTATAAAAGCAGATAAGTAATGTACTTAATGACGACGTTCAAGAGGAAAGAATAAGAACCACATTAACCTACAGGTGGCTTCTGATTCCTGGTTTCCATGATGTTCGTATCAAACTATATAGAGATACTTGATACACACAAGGGTCCATACACAGTTTTAATGCCTTATATTCTTCTACCAATAAACCAACAAATAACGATGATGTAGATAAATATAGTGGCAAGAGCTGGTAGTGATTATTGGAGAGTTTCTCAGGTAAACCGCGAAATACATTTTTTTATTTATTTATATACTTGACTGCGGTCCAACCTCAAGGTAAGTCGTGATGCAATCGTTGATGTTAAGGCGCACTAATTTATTAAGAGCCTATTCACTCTAACCTTGATGACACCTAAATTATAAACAGACGGGAAAACCGCAAATTTCGAAAGTTTTCCGCAATTTGCAGCTAAATCCGACATTACAGTAACAAAAAATATATTTGCGGTAACGATATGTATGCATTTACACAACTATACTCATTAAAACCATCATAACTCTCTAACCTATAGACAAGGTAAAACGTCACTTTTTTATTAAAATGGCACATTTTAGCTCATCTCTAACCCCGTGTTCCGAATTGCAATAAAAGTGATTATATCGCTATTTCTTAATGACATAGATAAGGCCTGGACCCAAAAATTATGGAGGTACAGCAGATCACAGCTCCTAACAATCACAGGAGTCTTCACGGGGCAGTATGCCACCAACAAACAGCTCCACAACATGGGACTAGCAAGCGACCCGACTTGCAGGATCTGTGGAGAGGCAGAGGAGAATATGCTACACTTACTGTGCGACTATGCAGCACTAGGCTCCAAAAGACTAGAGTATCTGAGCCATTTCCAAGACCAGAGGACTACAGGGTCAGCCCCATCAAGGCCATACTGGGACTCATGAAGAAGGTGCACCGAGGGCTGGGGTTTTAGTAGAAGGGAGGGGGATTAGCACAAAAGATCCAGAAGGGTCGAAGTGCTCTGGTTTAGGGCCAGCCCCCAATAAGATAAGATAAGGTAAGATAAGATTATATCGCGAATCCGACCAAATTTAATAGTCACAAAATATAAGGGCTATTGAGTAATAATTGTGACGTTGCGCGTTGGTCGGATTCGCTATATTATCGCTTTTGACGCAATTCGGAACGTAGGGTTCCTCTCTAAGGCGTCCATTACACGGTCATGCAAGCGTCAATCAAAACCATCAATCATGAATAATGTTTAAATTACGGAATGATAACGCCATTATGTTTTCGTCATGCAAACGTCAGTCATCGCATTAGACGGTAGGTTTTTCGTCAATCAAAATATTTGATTGTGGCAAAACTGACAGCAAAACCTATCGTGTAATGGACGCCGAAGTTACACTGATGGTTTTGGTGAGCATAATTGTGTAAATACAAAAATGTCATTACCTCAAAAATATTCTTTTTACCAAACTGTGCCACTATATTTGGCTGGATCACCTAAAGGTTTACCTTAACTTAATACCTACCTCATGAAACCATAGCACTCCATAATCACATTACCTACGGGTCATTCTCGTCCACTTACTGTTCATAACAGAGACGCTATGCCCACAGTACTAATGGCAATAATGGAATTCCCATCTTATGTGGAACGTAATAGGCTATTGTTCGAGGTGTAGGGACCCTTATATAATAGTACGTATGTAGGGTGAGACCGGGATGAATGCCACAGTTTTTAAATTCACTTTACATATCTCAAATACCAAAATATTTTATTGATAAAACTGTTAAGTTTCTCATATTTTTATTATGAACTAATTGGACATAACCTAATTAAAACTGACTTACAAAATAAAAATATAAAAGCCCTAAAGAACTAAAAAAACAATTTAAAGAACGGCGGCGGCGTCTGTTTTGTCGCGGCGTTTTGTTTTGTCGACAAATATTTGAAAAGTGAAAAACGTTATCTTTGAGTTTTTAGTGTCTTTATTAGTAGCATTTTTTCAACAACCCGCACTGGACCCGCGTGGTGGATTACGTCCTTTCCCTCTCCAAGAAAGGAGGCCCAACAGTGGGAACATTATAAAGCTGATTATTCTATGCTATGTATGTATATATGCTATACAGCATTTTTTTCGGACCACTATATTCTGGAACATCTGTCTCGGTCGGTTTTTTAGTAAGGTCTTTTATTAAGGTATCAATCAATGACATCTCCCACTCTAGGGCGAAGCAAGACTGTCAGACTTTTACTGATTAAAACCACACCTATGGTTCCTTTTTTGCCTTGCGTCCCAGGACTCCGGATTTTCCTTTCGGAAGTGAACCCATGGCCCCAGTAGACATTTCTCTGCTGGACCCCTATAGTTTTGCTGATATCTCTTTGAGAAAAATTTTGATCGCTCCTTGCCTTCACATGCATTTTTACAAAAACATGAGACGCGACGTCAACTTACTGATACTAGTAGTTGCAGTATGTCTCGGTAAATAAATAAAATAGTATGCGGTTCATTCGCAAAACGAGAGTATTACAATCAGGGCATCTTTCTCGGTTTCAGCCTGTAAGTATGCTGGAGATACATACTTATAGCCTTAACAATGATTTATAAAAATAGCAAATTATATGTCAAATTCCGCATCGGCGATTGTGACTGCAATTCGACGTCCCAGGCAATAAGTCGGTAATCGCAAAAATCGATTACCGACTTTATTATCGAGGCGAGCTCGCGTACTTTTCCAAACTAGTGCGAAAAACAGGAAATTATGTGCATAAAAGCGGCAGAGATAAGAGCGGGTTATCGAAAAATGTGTATTGAAAAAAAAAATCCTTGGGCAACAGAATTTTAGTAACAGCTGTAAGTTTTATAATACCGTAAAGTAGGTTACTTTAACCCTGGGGTATAACTTTATTAAGTTTATTAACCCATAGGAACATGAGAAACTATGTTTACTGCGTTGTTTCTGCAAATGAGAGGTTGGACATAGCTACCTAAACACACGCGACTAGAGGCGAAAAAGAAGCTAGCGTAATAGTTGAGTGTTTGGAGTCACTGTGTTAGCTTCTTTTTGGCATTTTTTTTTCTTTTTTCATTCTATAGGCCTGAATGCTAACAAGTGGGATCATGGTGCGCACCTAAACTTACACACATACACACACAATACACACTCATACACCTCTAACTACACCTACACAATACACAATTATAACACCACTTATTTTTGTTTTTCCTGTTTTGTTTTGTGTTACTTTTTACCTTTATTTTTGGTTTTATTATAGTCCATGTCTTCTAGTCAAAAACAAGCGCCAATGTAGCGACACTCGCTAAATATGTACTTCCTAGCTGAACTTTATGGCTGAACGATGGACCACCATAATACAGGCCGTCGGCCTAGTTTGGTGGTTATAATAATCAGATGTAGTACCTACTGTGAAACATTGTACTTGCTAAATGCGACTCTTTAACCACTCTATATGGTAATTGTGAGAAATAAACGCTTTTATCTTTATTTTTCTATTTATTTTTAATAAAGACTTCAAAAGTCGGAAATGAGTTTCTTCTTTTCATTTTCTATCGGAGTTTAATAAAAGGTTGGTCATTTGTCATGAAGTTACCAACAAAAATGTAACCCAAGATTGGTTTTTACGTTAATGTTAACGAGAAAATGATTAACGGTACATTCACGTGACCGAACCCGTGATGTAACCAACGATTTGATTTTAATAACGTTGGAAAATATTACTGTGATTTGATTTCAAAATGTTTTCGTTTAGATACATTTTTTCTGCCGGAAGTGCTCCGAAATTGCGTGTCGTAGTTATCTTACAAAATTTTAGCAGTATTGGCATTAGAATCGTGGAGAATCGAGATAAATAGCGAGCTATTGGAGTAGTACTGTGTCCAGCTGTGGACAACTGTGGTATTGATGATGATGAAATTGGCGTTAATAATCAGACTAAATTATTAATGACATATCATCCGAAAACTTCTGCTCTAGGGTCCACCCTAAGGTGGGAGAAGTTATCGGACGAGAGAGCGTGTCAGACTTTTACTGACTAAAACTCACCTTTGTCCTTCAGATGCCCTTTGCGTTCGAGGGCCTCGGTCACTCTTGCAAACGTTCCCGCAACATTCGGAGCGCCTACCAAGCTCCTTTTATAATTCAGGTACCTAGCTAAATTACCTACTAAGTTGTGACTTATTAAAAATAAAAATATTGACCTACACTAGGAATTAGTCATAGGTGCAGTCACATACGGGCTTAGCCAAGTTGATAATCTATAATCGTAAACGCTAGTAGAAAACTTCAAATGTATGGGAATGACGTCATCTCAACGCTCAGTCACGTGGTCAGAAAAAAGGAATCGGAGGCGTTGCCTACTCGAGGCGATCGACGAAAGAGAATCGAAACGAAACTGTCGTAACTTGGCTAGGCCTGCAGGTAATCTTGCATAGACAAGACACCCAGACCCGAAACAACTATCTGTAGGTCCTATGAATATTTGTTCCGTGAGGAAATCGAATCTGCGACACGCAGCGCCACAGTCAAAGCAGACAGTTAGCTACTGCAAGCTTTAGTCGACTTTATCAGACTTACCAACTGATACTTACTGATTCTTCTTCTTAGCGTATCGATGACAAAACTAGTTAACTTCCTTGCCTGGCCCAGTATTCGGCCACGGCAGTGCCTCCGTTGATGCTCTCATTAGGTCCCTACGTGAACAGGTAACAGAAACTCTAAACAGACTCCGCACCCAAGTTGGGCGCAGCAAAGACAATCTCCACAAATGGGGGTTCTCAGACGGTTCCGATCTTCAGTGTGTGTGCGGCGTCTCTCCGCAGACCATGTCCCACCTTCGATTCTGCATCACGTGCCCTGTGACCTTATTATTTACGTGGGTAAATTTCAGGTCACCCTTTTCCAAATTTCTGGCAAACGTTGCTGTCATAATTCAATTAAACAGTAGCTTTTGCTAATGCTGTTCAGCAAAGCGAAAATTCAAGATAAATATGAAGTATCTCTGATTCAGTTTTCATCCATTCATGTGGAGTGGAAAAAATTCCTTAAACAGAACTTAGAGTACAATGCGTTCCAAATAAGAATAGGATCGATTGCCATGTTATGACGTCACGTCATACTGTCAAATCGAAGAAATATTATGGTGAGCAAAACAAGAAATTTGTAAAATTTAATATATTTACGAACTGTGAACGAAAAAACTTTAATCAGAATCCACTTCTTTAATTTTGCTCATCTTTGAGTTCTTCAAAATTGCCCAATTTCTTGCGATGTGACAGTATAACGTGACGTCACAACATGGCAATCGATCCTATTCTTATTTGGAACGCATTGTATTGATGTTGTACCTGACTTTACCTACAATCCTCGGGGTCATTAAAAAAACAACTTATAATACCAGTATGTAATTAAGTAATAAAAAATGGTTACAGAAGAGAACGCAAACGTTTATTGGCTAACAATTCTTCTTTTTTTCATAATTTTTACGCAGTCTTATTTATTTACTGTAATCGTATCGGACAGAATAATTTACGTTTTTTTTTTCTACACAAAATTTGCGTTACGGAATGTACTTCTACATAATAACAAAATTAATATCGAAATTATTATTTGTTACAAATTAAATTATATCTCTATTACAATTTTACAAACTAAAATTAAACATTATTAGTTAATCCTACCTAACTTATCTACGTATTAACAAATTATTGTAACTTACAAAATTATCATTTTAGAACTAATGATAAAAGTATTTTTACTGATCAGCAAAAGTGTATCTTAAAGATGGCTTCAGTTACACGTGTTTTTAGGTGAACGCGTCCATTGAGGAAGCACGTGCTGAAATAATCCAATTTCAGTTACACGTGTAAATAGTCTAACATCATTAATTTACACTTTTACGAAAACTACTTTTGTTATGAACATTGACATTGCAAATAATATTTATTTGTATTAATAATGTGACATTAACATTTAAACTATTACAAACATTTAATATTTAAATGGACAGTGAAGAACAAAAATGCACAAATCAAATGCTGAAAATATAAAAGAAATACCTACAACACATGAATATTTATCCTGTTTATATATTTTTATAACAGAATAGTAGGTATACATAGCATTCTCACCCTATCACAGTCCAATATATATAACTGCTTATATACAACCAGCGCAAACGTAATAGCTTAAAACGATATAATATATTAAATAAACTAATTGTCTAATGTAAAAAAGCTATTTATCGTAATAAAACTTACAAAGCTCATGTTTTTTATGTTTTCTATACTTTTGTCGATGGTTCGAGGAATAAATATGAAGTTTAGATTTTTTTTAAACGGGTAATTATTATTCAGTCGTATTAAACAAAAAGAAAAATATTTTATTTTATGAGTAAAATAAATCTACTTCTCAATATCAAAATTCGGATGTTTGTCAAACTGTTAAGGGGTTGATGTTATGAGTTCCTGTTTCATATTAAAGTAATATTACCTTATTATTTCTGTAAATTGAATCTCAGACTACACCGTAGTGTGTTTTGAGAAAACGGATAACGAACGAAATAAAAATACACTTTACATTCAAATGTAACACAACAGCGGCTAAGTACCTAATGTTTCATTGATATTTATAAAACAGGATTTCAAAACATCAACCCGTTTGCTTAACAGCTTGTTAAATATCCTACTAAAAAGACATGGTGGACCAAGACAAAGGAAATTTTAAATAAGTAGGTAATACATACTTTTTCACAAAAAATCGTAACTTTTATTACGTAAGTATATCCCACCTCAATAAAAATCAGTTTTTGTCAGTAAATATCGTATAAAATGGAACACGACGGATAAGAGACAAAGAGGGAAGTTTGCGAAATCCCCTCAGGTGGGTAAAGCTAAAGATAAATACTATCGAAGACATTCTCTAGAGGTTTTCAACTACTTATGAAATATCACAATATAGCAAAAACTTTTTCTGACGTTTTAGCGATCTTTTTGGAAGAATACTTTTGATACTATATAGTTTTTACTATACAGATATATTGTTTTTTCATATAATGGCTTGAGTGAATAGACAAGGCTAGAGTGGTATTAATAAACTAGTGCGATTCACCATCAACGATTGCATAACTGCTTACCATCAGGTGAGATCGCAATCAAGCATTAGTTTTTATAAAAAAAAAAAAAAATATCTGAAGTAAAGGTACACTGTAGTGACGTTGAAATCACTACATAATTATTATCAACAAAATGTGCTTAATTTGTTACTGAATAAGGCTTTTATTATTCATCTTTTTTTAATAAAGAAAAGGATTCGTTAACATTTATGTTTTATCTTTATCTTTTAACAAATGGTTGGGAAAATCAAGTTCAGTTCTTATAACAGTTTTTTTACGAAACGTGTAATTCTTTATAGATCGGGTTTGTAAAGTTTAAGGAAAAGTAAATTTTGTACCGCTCGAGTTTCAATAAAATAGGTACAAGATTAGGTTTAAATATGATTGGCTAGTTTTATTGGAACACAGTTTTTTTTTTGTTGAACAATAAGTGTTTATGTAACAGTAACAAAAAAAATATGAACTTATGATTGATAGTACCCGTTAAAAATATTAACATTCATTCGGGTTTCTTGGTAAGTAATCTTATTAAATAAAGAAAATGTTCTTGCTTTTATTATTATAAATGCGAAAACTATATTTAACGAACCTTGGAAGACAAATTAGTTGCATAAATATTTACAAAACTGACTGACTGAAAATATATACTATTTGCATTTATTTCTATTTATACCACGGCACCTGAGGTTATTTTAAGAGAGAGTTAAATGGTTATTGAGTTATTCCATTCAGTTAAATACAATTTTCATTACTGTTGATAGGCTCGCCTTTACCACTATCTAACCTGCCCCCCTAGCCAAGTTACGAACGTTTCGTTTGCGTCGAACGCCTCGCCTCTTTGTTCTGACGTCATCTCAACACTCAGTCACGTGGTCCGAACAAAGGAATCGGAGGGGTGGCCTACTCGAGGCGTTCGACGCAAACGAAACGATTGTAACTTGGCAAGGGTGATGAAAAGCGACGATAAGGTCGACAATGGTGCACGCTTGCCTAAAAGTATTTATTCATTCTTCGAACCATCGACAATCACAAGTTTTAATAAGTTCCCTACGCAACAACACGTTGTACAAAATTTCGGATGTACAAATATATAAAAAAGTGCATAAAATGTTCCAAAAATGTGTCTCAACAATCCATTGTCTCGCCACTAATTTCTTTCTACATAATATATTAATATCACTAACAACCATCGCAAAGGAAAATACAAATCTAAACAATATATTATGTATGGAATTTTCATCTACTAAGCTCTCTATTCGTTTGAAGCATCGCTTTATTTTAAAGAAATATTTGATTGATTTGAGATTAATATTTTGTAACTGATATTAATTATTACATCGCTCAAATGCCTATTTTCAAAATACGAGTAATATATATTTTATTCGCTTTGCTAGTTTCGTCTGCCATATATTGTCCCTTATCACGTAGGAAAATAAAGGCCTAAATATACGTGTAGCTTGCAGTAAAGTATGCAAGTAGCTAGCTTGCCACATTGACATCCACCAATCAGCATTTGATATAGTTCTCAAGCATGCTAGCTACTAGCATGTTTTGTGCTAGTTACAGGCATGTGTATCTATCATCACCCAGGCCGTATTTCTTGTCCAGATATAAAGAACACTTACATCCAAAATTTTAGGTGTTTAGATCTAAGGGTTTGGGCAGGGCTTTGATGGTGGGATGAAACCCATTCTCATCCCTACCGCTTTTCGGCACGCAATTTACCGTTTTTCGTACTAGTGCGGAAAAGTGTGCGAGCTCGCCCATGCCACAATTTATTAGATTTATTGTATCAGGCTGGGCGCTTAACGACCCGCACTAGTCGCACGGTAATCCTCATTTATTTATTTCTTCGTAAGCGTATTGAAAAACGTCGTTTGGAACACGTGGAAATTTGTCACTGCAGCACTCGGGTTCATAACACCTAGCCTAGGGCTCGGGCGAATTCCGCCTCAGTTGCATCGACAAATTTTCTCCACTTATGTCAAAATGTCTCTGTATTGTCATGTCTGCCTCATCAGCTATCTATTTCCATTTCATATCTGCTAACTGGTTAAAAAGTTTATGCCTTTATTAATGAGGGGTTCCTCATTAGTAAAGGCATAAACTTTTTAACCACCGTATCACACTTGATCAGCTGATCAACTATGATACAGTGGTTGTCGCGTTAATGTAGCATGTTTTCGGGGCATGTCAATCGCTGATGGCTGACAATCAAGCGTACGAACTTGAATAATTATACTTCCATTAGTAGCTCGTTACACTAGTATGTCATGTTTTTTGTCTATTGTCAGGGAATGATTTATAACATAACAATTAGACGATTTGTTTACATCAGTTTAGTTTCATATTTTACAGTAACTTTTGTTATATTCTCAAACCTGTTTTTTTTTTGCCAAGATACCTATGATGTAACACACTTTTTTTTGGTGTCATAGTGACAGTAGATCACTGATTCCTAAATCATAAGATATCCTAGTTTGGGAGTCACAGTTTTCTCAATCTGTATAACCATTAATTCACTGTGATTTTGTAAAGAAAGAAGAAAAGAAAGAAAGAAAACATTTATTTGAGACTCGCACAGGACAAACAACAATATAAAACTAAAAGTAACTATTTAATCTATAATTACTTAACTTACTATAAAAGAAAACAATATTAAAAGATAATAATAAAAGACCTGTGCGAGACCAAAAAGGCTCCTATCTCAGCATAATTATGCTGCGATATTTAACAAAAAGTAAAATAACGCAGCGCTGGTATTCTGATAGGGCCTGGTGATGCCACGGACACACTCACGGAACACAGAGACGAATAAAATAATTGTAAGAAAATTGTACACATCGACTCAGCATTTGTCATGTTAAAGGTTTATGTATCCATCATTCAAATATTTCTTTAAAACAGGTACACATTACTTATTTTTATAACATATTGACTATGGAATAACATTGGTTTTAAGATACAATTGAAATACAAAAGTAATAAAAAGATTGCACTTCAATATATTTATTGTAGCATTTCTATATCATCGTAAAGTTAATGGGGTTTTGATTGCCGTATCATGGCAATGTTTGGTTTTAGATATGAATAAGACAAATGCCGTTCAAATTGAAGGGCGAATATAGCTTTTGATTTTGTAAATATGTTTCTTCAAACAAATTCGTTACTTATATAGCCTTTCTGTTTGTATCTTCTTCTTCTTTGTCCTCTCCGGTTCCTATTATTTGCGGTCGGGTCTCCTCACAAATCGGCACCAGGATATTATATCCTGGGTTGTCGGCTCTGGCAAATGAGCTTTTTTGAGGTCTCTCTAGATTCTAGACCATCAAGTCAAAGGTGGGCGACCTCTGCCTTTCTTTTGTTCCGGCAGGTTTAGCCTTTTTACTTTTATGTTTTAAATAATAAAAGTTATTTTTTAAATATTTCGCGTATCTTTATTTTGTGTCAATATAAATACTAATTCAAGCTTCAAAAACATTGTCTGAAACAAAGATTTTCTTTTACGGCCTTATTATCAAATTCCTAATGCTTAAAAGCCACGATCTTTATCGCGTTAAAAAGTCAGTTTCTTGACATTTACCAGCGTATTTTATAGTGCTATAAAATCCCCTGAACTATTGACGGGACTTTTCACAAGCTTTTAATGTTACGAAAAATGATTTTCATATAATTTATGCGTCTGAAAAAAGTCAAGGTGATCCGAAGTGAGTGCCCTTGATCAGTGGCACGCGATCCGATTCTTGTCAACTATTTATTACCATATCACTCTGTTTTTATTTTGTTTTTTTTTTCCCTATTTATAACGAGCTTGTAAATTTTGTCTGTTTATGTTAACTTCTATAGTCGTGATAATAATACTTTATGTTAATTTATTTCGTCTTGAGAATAATTTGTTTTCGTTTTGATCATTATAATTTTTCTTAGACATTGGTTTATGATCATTAAAAGTCAGAATTATTATGTTCAACATTAATTCTGTATTGGCGATAATTTTGTTAGTAAGTAGTTGTACCACTAGTATCAATATGTGTAGTCAATTAACTCTATTCACCCCATTATTAGTGCTGGCAGTGTAGTTTGTTTAACAGGTGAATAACTGCAAAACAACAGCTAAAATGTTTACCGATATTGAAATCAATATCATGTCGACGGTAATGAACTCAAACGAAGTATTCAGTTGAAATATGTATTACGTAATAAAACCAATGCCAGTCCACCGGTCAACTGCGTGAACACGCTATAACAACCATATACGTACACTACTGCTCTCAAAGCGGGGTCAACAAAAACTCAGTCACAACTAATTAGGAACATTTTAATACAAACAAACTGTTCTTACAAACTAATAACATATTTTCTCTCCTTACAAAGCACAATCAGTCTGTGGCACCATTTTTTTTACTAAAAATACACTTAGATGATCTACGGGTGCTATATCTCGTCGGAGTCGGACCTTATTGAATCATAGTTGGACGTTTTGCTCCTCAGCATCCTAAGGAAGGAGCCCACCGCGAAGATCGTCCTCCTGTGCCTGTGAAAGATACCCTGGTACAATGCTTCCCTCAGCGCCTTCCTGTCGTCTGACATCGAAGGCTGAGTGCTTAAAGTTATGTCGGAGTGGGCCTGCACCACCACAGCTTTCTGATGCCTCAGGCTACCGTGTTTCTTCTCCAAAGACTTCTGATTCGGCAGACTCATTGTCGATTCTATTGATGAGTTTTTCGTTTTTCTCAAGTTTAACATCTTCTTTCCAGAAGACTGTGTCTCTGAGGATGATCTAGTTGGAGCCAGTTTAGATCTGTGCAGTGGATTGTTAGAGCCTTCCGGGTGAACCATTATTTCGACGGATTTTTGGCTCACAGCACTCGACCGTGTTAATGTTCTCTGTGGATGGGAGGTTGTAGCCTCCGGTTTGGGCATCCGCTCCTCGTTTGGGAGGGATTGTTCAGTTTCTAAAGCAATCATTTTGGTTGATTACTTTTTTGTGTGATTGTTGAACGTACAAAACCTAATCACATCATCGGAGGGCGAGCCTCATCGATGCTATCAATGGCAGGCACGGCCAAATGAATGTCGACTTCCTTATTGTTTGGCAAGTCGCTCCTAGCGTACCCGTCGCAACAGTTACTGAATGTTATCGTAGGTACTTTTGCATCACTGTCTATTTTCACAGAATCCAAGTTTTGTGCCAAACAGTCCACGTTGTTGTCGCTGTGAGAGTTGCGGTCATCGGAGTTTGCGCTCATACTCGTTGCGAGCCATTCCTCTTCGTTTTCTGGGTCTGTCTTTTCTACGTCGGGCGACGGCCCGTGGTCCTCACGGCTTGAAGACAAGCGCTCCCCGTTTATATTTAAACTAATCAAATCTGCCAAGTTAACGTTGAAATTTTTATTCCTTTTACTACTCGCCTGATGTTGATCTTCTACAGTTTTCACTTCATCAGCAACTAGTCGCTCTGTGATAGTTTCAACTTCTTGTCGTAACTCTTGATCGTCTTCGTAGTATTCGGATAAGTTCTGAAGGTTCTGAAACCAGTTTTTTTCTAGTATGCTGGGTTGGGGTTTATTTTTTTCAGTGGTAGATTGACGATACTGTTCGATGAGTGGTTCAAGGGATTCTTCGTGCTGACGGAACAGATAGTGGTAGGTCTGACTTACGGCGTAGAGGGAGTAAGCAGATTTTGGCCTCGGCAACACAGATGCTGATCGCTTCGGCGGTGCGACACATCCATGCCACACGTTGCTGCGCACTCGCTCGCACAGTATTGCATTAGAATTAAGAATCCTTTCAAAGTCTGTCACTTGTTCGGCTTCGCTGATCTGCAACAACAGTTTGTTCTCCGTCCCTTTCCCGCAGCCCGCAGCGTCACACAGCCTCTTGTTGTCGCCGACCTGTTTAGGAGGATTATAATGCTTAGTCTTGTTAACATCGATCCGTCGATTGTATACGTTCTGAGGAGGATTGGAGGTTGAAAGCCTGGGTTTTGGTTCGTCCGCGTACTTCATAGGTATAGATAAATTTTGTACGGAAACCGCGAAAGGAACTTTTTCAATTACTTTTCTGTTTTGTTGTTTAACCTTAACATTACTCTGCTGACGTTTGGTATTGGTTGTGGACGCTGGCCGTTGGAAAAATTGTTTGTCGGCGAAGCGTGTTCGATTAAGATCGGCGCTACGGACGGCTCGGGCATATTTGGAGCGCGGCCTTTCCGCTAAACTGACACTTTTGGCCCGCAAGGGAATCTCGCGAGCCTCTTTAGGGACACCTGCCAGTTTTACGAGCGCTAAGTCGTATCGTGATCCGATTGACTACGTACGGGGGCGCGAGACGAGCGGCGGCCGCGTGCTCACACGACTGACTGCTTGCAAACCATGCACCGCTTTCTTCGAAAACTCGAGCAAAAAGTAATTTATCGCGGTGGCGTGCCCGACCAATCGATCCAATTGTTCCGAATCAACGTTTAAATAAAGATGCGCATAAAATTTGGCGAATCTACGATGCACGATTACCTCTGAACGACGTTTTTACAATCCTTTCGTGATTTTTTTCCCCGAGTCTTACGTGATTTGTATTTATTGCGACTGTTCATGTCCTGACCGAGTTGACGTGACTTTCCAATTGCGAATCCGACTGACTTTGCTTTGCGTGATCATTTACATGCGTGCAAGTTTGAATATCGCGTGTTTGTGATACATGCATGCATGCAAAATTTGTGTAGAGAAAGATGTGAACGCAAATCCTTAAACGAATGCCATTTAACTGTTGAATGGAATTTTAAGTAGGCCGTTATATTTGTAAACAATAATTTAGAATGCGAAAGGTGGAAGTTTAACCTCTAAACTTTGTAACTCGCTTTTATTTAACTTGCAAAGTTTTTATGTGCCAAAAATTGTTATTGTCATTTATTTAATCGTTATTATTGTAATATAGATTAGAAATGAAGGTCAAATCTTGCTATTTATAATAAACTTTTCTAACTTCGAAATTTTTATATCTGTATCCGAAACGAGCGGATAATCCGAAATAATTGTATTATTCCTACTTCCGTAACCGTTTCCAAGAGAGCAGTGGTGACCGAGTGGTAACGGCCCCGACTTACGAGTTATAGGTCGCGGGTTCAAACCCAGCCAGGCGCATTACTTTGTGTAATTTATTCCATCACCACTGCTCTCAAAACGGTAAAGGAAAACATCATAAGGAAACCGGCATGTCCTAGAACCAAAAATTTCGAAGACATGTGACATTCACCAATCCGCACTGGGCCCGCGTGGTGGATTACGGCCCATTCCCTCTCCTAGAGAGGAGGCCTGAGTCCCAGCAGTGGGAACATAAAAAGGCTGATTATGCTTATTATGCTATCCGTAACCGTTTCCAAATCCAAAAATTCATGTTTGTAACTCCTTCACGCTCTTACGGGTGAGCGGATATGAATGAAATTTGGCTAACTGGTAGTCCATGACCTCCAGGTCAATAGCACATAGAATGCTTTTTGTCCTGATTTTTAGGGTTCCGTACCTGAAAAGGGAAAACGGAACCCTTATAGGAGCATTTTGTTGTTCGTCCGTCTGTCTGTCTGTCGGTCCTTATATCTCGGGAACGCGTGGAGGTATCGAGTTGAAATTAAAACTATATACTCAGATCTGCAGTCCCTTGAAGCTGTGAAAAAATTAAACATCTAAGTTAACGAATAAAAAAGATACTTCCGTTTATGTCGCAAAAAACATATATTTTGATACTCAAAAGAATCAAAATTCATAGGGTACTTCCAGTGGAACTAGAATCCTGAAATTTGGCATAAAGCAAGGCCTTATAGCACAAATTCAGGAATAAATCTGAAAACGGTAAATTTGTTGTTACCTACGCCACAATAAAAATCTTTTTTGCAATTCGGAAAAATCTTCGAGACTCCATTCGAGAAATGTAGTTTGTATGGAACCCACTCGCACTTGGCCAGTTTTTTTCTGTAATATTCTATTTTCAATAACCAATCGTTTTATTTGGGTCTGCAAATAAAACGATACTTGCAACCGATACATAGAAAAGACGGAAAGTTTTGAGGTGTTTATAATTGCTAAAACAACACGATTGAACTTGTATTTTATTTATATATTTTTGAATACCATTTGGGATTTTCCTTAATGCTTAAAATGCGTTGTTTTGAATATAAAAACGAGCAATAAATACCTATGCATGTCTAAATCATTCATTTTTTGTTTGATTATTAAACTCGGGTGTTCGATTTGTTATTTATTGTTTATATAGAATACTTTTAATCCTAGAAGTATATTCCTTTGAGAAAAAAATATATTCTCACGCGGGCTCATAACCACTGGCAGAATCTAGCAAGGATAGGTATTAGAGAAGGATTGTTTATCCTACTCCAGTACCGACAGGTATGCTCATACCTACATAGTATAAAATAAAGTCACAATTACTTCCCGCTGTCTGTCCCTATGTATGCTTAGATTTTTAAACTACGCAATGGATTTTGATACGGTTTTTTTTAATAGATAGAGTGATCTAAGAGGAAGGTTTATATGTTTAGTACATGTATAATATAATGGAAAAACTATAGATATAGGTTTCTAATGTGATGTAGTAAATAAACACTTTTTTTGCGCTTACATTGCAAACGCTGGCTAAACCCTACGAAATAGATCGAAATAATTTACTGCAGTATTGTACACTTTAAAAAGTTCTACAAAAAAGTCCGCGATAGTATGTCTATCTCTTAGGGATAACCCACAATAACCATATTTTATCCTTTACTTTTTATGAGAAATAATTAACGAAGCAATTTTAAGCAATACAGCATTAATCCTTATCCAATTAAGCACCTTAAATACATTGTGCATTTAATATAGACCAATATGGCGCTTTACACCATGTAATTTAAATGAATATTTTCGAAGATATTACAGATTTAAAATGCAGGGACATAGCGGTCGCAGTGGCATCAGCATTGCACCCGTGCGAAACCGGAGCGGGTCGTTAGTTATTTAATAAAGAGTTCGATTGCTTTTTTTTCGGTTGATTGGGCCCACACAATCCGCTGAAAAAAAGGACGATAGAAAAAAAGATAGAGGTAACTCTTTCTCTTTCTTCCTAGCAATCATCGGCCCTAGTAGGCGCCGTTCATATTACTGAGGGTGCTGAAATTTGGCATGAAGCAAGGTCTTATAGCACAAGTATAGGAAGAAATTTGAAAACTGTATTGTAGTTACGTCACAAAAAAAAAAATACTTTTCTTGCGATTCGGAAAAATCTTCGAGACTCCATTCGGGAATTGAACACAGGTAAGTTTGTATGGAAACCTCACTGCGCAAGTCAACTCGCACTTGCCCAATTTTTATTATTAATTTCTCTTTTCGTTTTTTTTTTTTGGAAGAAATTTTTATGGAAATATGTAGTCCTTTACACTCATACGAGTAGTTATTTAATATGTACTAGACTTGCGGCCCGACGCTGCTTCGCACAACTGTTAGAAACCTTTGAAACCTTTGAAATTCTTGGCTAGACCTTTCTCATGGATCACACTGTCCATTGGTTAAAACTGCATGAAAATATGTTCAGTAATTTTTGAGTTTATCGCGAACAGACAGACGCTGTGGGATATTGTTTTATAAATATGTAAGAAGGATATAATGATTTTTATGTATTACCATTTCCCTGTGTGTACAAACATAATAAGACATATAAATAAATACATATCTTTCGAGTTTTTCTTACAAAACATTTTTTTTTATTATGTATAGGCTCGCGTTTGACCCCTATCTCACCTGATGGTAAGCGATGATGTGGCCGACGATAGAGCACGCTTTTCAAGGATTACTCTTGAATGATATTGCATGTGTTTCTAAATACTGGTATCGCAATGTTGCCTTTTAGGCGTCGGTGATGCCTCCTTGTTTTCTTCAAAGTAACCAAAAAATGAGGGCAGGTTCGAACTGGCACCGGAAAGAGGTCCTTGACCCGGCCTCCTCCCTGCAGTGGAATTGTTAATATTGACTAAATACTTGTAAAAAAATAAAAAGGTATTTCAGATTTTCATACGTTCGTATACAAATGTGGTTTAGCTTTTCAACCAATCTTAATTAAGTATCTAAATACGTACCAGTTCGTTATTGTTCAATATTAATTCAAGATAGGAAAATTTTCCTTTGTAAACATACCCACAGTATAAACCGACAAGTTTATTTATAAAATAAACTCTACCTACCTTTTTATTTGTAGGACGTCTGGCAAGCTGATTAGTTTATCGATCCACCGAATTTCACAAATCTAAAGCAACTCTACAAGTTGCAGAAATTAAAGACTAGTTATTTTTTTATTATTATTAGAAAGATAATACAAAACACATATCGTTCACGTTTTAAGTGGGACTGGGCTGGACCTGTCTGCCGCATGCCGATCGAGCGGTAGACCGGTAAATCACAAAGTTTGTGCCCTGAAATCGAATCTCGGGGTCGCGGTAGACCAAGAAGGAGATGGCCGGACGACTTAGATGTCTTTCTTAGGAATTGCCAAGAAGTGGGTCAGAGCCGAAAAGAATGGAGAGAGGTCTTTGTCTAGCAGTGCGAAATTATAGGCTAGATAACTATAAATATAAAAATGAAATACCACTCACTGATTAATCACGAAATCTCAGAACCTACAAACTTAAAATTTGGCAGGTAGTTTCCTTATAGGGTGTAGACATTCGCTAAGAACGGATTTTACGAAACGCAAGTGGAGGTAAAACGGGGGTTGAAAGTTTGTATGGAGAAACTACTACTATCACGCGGGCGAAGCCACTGGCAGAAGCTAGCAATAATATAAAATAATAAATTACTGATGGGCTCGCCTCGCCAGCTTCAAGGGTCCGCAAACCTGAGTATATGGTATAAATCTCAACTCAATACCTCCAAGCGTTCCCGAGATAAAGGGTCTTGACAGACAAACAGACAGACGGACGGACAACAAAGTGATACTATAAGGGTTCCGTTTTTTCCTTTTGAGGTACGGAAACCTAAAAATGACTCTAGTCTCGTTAAGAGGTTTTGTGATAATCAGTTATGAGGTTATGGGGGCAGTCATCATTTACCTAGCCTTTCTCCAACTAGTTTGGGGTCGAATTCCAACCTACCCGGATGCGGCTGAATACCTGTGTTTTATATGGAGCGACTGCCTATGAGACCTCCATAACTCAGTTACTGGGAAACACGATACTCCTTTGTTAGAATGATGATCAGCCTTTCTAGCGTTGCTCCATGTAAAAAACTGAAAGCCGGCTCCAGTCGTCGACGGCGCCACGGTGTTCCACGCGCGCCTCAAGGAGATGTCAGCAAACCATAGGGGCCCAGCAAGGTCGAAACCTACTGGGGCCATGGGTTCACTTCTCAAAGGAAAACCCGACCCTGGTATGAAAGGCAAAGAAGGAACAGGAATGGGTATTTAGTCAGTAAAAGCCTGACACACCTGGAGATGTCATTGGATGATTTTCCCACATAAAAAATAACATAGTTGGAAAAAAGGCTGGGCGAATTATGATTCTGATTCTAATTGAGCTAGCCCCACAACCAAGGGGGTAACTGACTGGTTTACATTTATACCACGACATGAGGAATATCTGCAGGATTGATCAAAAGTCTGACTCTCATATAACGGCTCAAGCTCTGGGTGGAGCTAGAGGGAGTTGTAAACTATCACTGACAAAAACCCTGTATTACTTCAGTTGCTCTTCGCGTTCCAGGGCCACGATAATTCTTTTGAATTATGCGACTAAATGCCCTGAGTCTACGACCACTTTTATTTTTTTATTTGATATAAACTAGTGCTTGACTGCGATCCTACCAGATGGTAAGCAGTGATGCAATCGTTGATGGTGAGGCGCACTAGTTTATTAAGAGCCTATTTCATTCTAGCCTTGAAGAAACCCAAATTATAATCAGATGGGAAGAGCGCAGCAGACAAACAAAACAAAACTTCTATATAAAACAAAGGAATACTCCCATAGCAAAGTTTATCCTCGCTTATGAATCATTTTTCTACGCAGTTTGGATATAAAAAGCTCTGGGTGGTGTGAGAGCGAGTGTCAGAACTTTACTGACCTACGTGTGTCCCTTAAGTTGTCGTTTGAGTTCCAGGGCTACCTGAGTTTAATCATCATCATTCATCATTTCAGCCGAAAGACGTACACTGTTGGACATAGTCCTCCCCCAAGCGTCTCCACAACGACCGATCCTGTGCGTCTCGCATCCACCGCATTCCCGCGACTCTCACCAGGTCGTCGGTCCACCTTGTGGGAGGCCTTCCAACACTGCGTTTTCCTGAGTTTAATACCACTTCTAAATACAACAAAGGAATACTTCCGTACTAAAATTTATCCTCGCTTATGAATCATTTTACTACGCAGTTTGGATATAAAAAGCTCATGTTTACTATCGCAGCTCTGTATGTTGTACATCGTTACTCCTGGCCGGCTGCAGACGAATCGGTTGACCTTTGCATATATCGAGGTATTTTTATTTATTAGTCTGTTCAAGGCCAGCTTCGATGGAGCCGGGAACAGTCGGGAATGTTTTCTGCGCATCGGATTTGGAACTGTTTGGAATTGAATTTGTTACTGAAGATTGGTTTTACATACCCAATGTTTATATTCATATGTAGGTATGTATAAATCTGGTGTGTGGTAAAGAACAGACTTGAACTGGACGGAAATTTATATGTCAGTACTAATATATAAAGGTGAAGAGTTCGTTTGAACGCGTTAATCGCAGGAGCTCCTTATAAGAATTTAAAAATTATTTTAGTGTTGGATAGTTCATATATCGAGAAAGGTAAAGGGCTACATATCATCACGTTACGACCCACAGGAGTGGAGGATTAACCAAAGAGGCGGGTGAAACCGCGGGGTACAGCTAGTAGTATTATATAAAACTAAGTCGCTGTCTAATGCTAGAACTACACTGCGCACACGTGTGCCACACACGCCGATCTGGGTGCGTCGGTCTCCATACATGGAAACTAAACTTGTAGAGCTACACTTGATCCACGCCACGCGACGCCACGCGACGTCGTTCTACGTACAAATCATACATGTTACACGTGTGCGTTGGTCTAATGTAGTTCTAGCTTAACTCTGTCGGTTTCTTAGCTTATTTCTTATAAACAACGCAAAATCATATCAAAATATTATTTTCACTAATAAAATTCAATAAACTAGGATGATTTTTGTATATAATTTGCACCCGATCGAAGCCGGGGTGAGTCGCTTGACATAATGAATTTTTCTTCTACTTTATAAAAAAAATAGTTTAGCGCATAAAAAAGTCAGTTAAAACATCCTTACCCATAGTAAACTTAAATATAAGTGGAGAAAGTTTGTCATTGTGACACGAATCAGAATTCGTGTTACGGAGCCGAGTGCTGCAGTGACAAATTTACACGTGTATTAAACGACAGCGACGTTTTTCAATACACTTAGGAAGAAGTAAATAAACGTGGGTTGACGTGCGACTTGTGGGGGTCGCTTAGCGTCCAGCCTGATACGATAAATATAATAAATTGTAGCAGAGGTGAGCACCAGCACTTTTCCGCACTGGTGCGGAAAACAGTAAATTAAGTGCCTAAAAGCGATAGGGATAAGAGCGGGTTCACAAGTAAGTGTATTGAAAAAAATTGCCACAGTCAGTGTTGGCTCTGACATTTTCTCCATTTTATTTTTGCGTGCTAACAATCATGAAAAAAAATTATACAGATGACGCTGTCCAGTGTTATTTTTATTTTAATAACGTTGCGCAAACAGATTTATAGTTGTAATCCATATTTAAAATAGTATTATGATGCATATCCGCAGGCGCCGAAGAGTGAAAATAAATGTATTTATTAACACAGCGTAAAAATATGCTGTGAATAACGGCTGAGAAGTTCTAGCAATACTGGCAATTATCTTGCTGTTTTAGCTAGTGAGGAAACTCTACCCAGCACGCACGGTAAAGCTTCATAGCTCTGCCCTTTTTATTATTGCTGGGACTCAGAAGTAGTATCAGTGGCGTAGCTTGGGGGGCGGGGGCCATGGTCCCATACGAAAGGGGGCGGCAGGATGCGTCAATTTATTAATTTGGAAAATATAAAAAAAAAAACTTATATATTCGAAATAGCGTGCGTAGTGTTACGTGCGTACCAAACAAAAGGGTAAGTTAGCGTCGAAAGGGAGACGGCGAGCGATCTGGAGTCGAGTGCAGCGGGACTCCAACACAATCCAAGTTCATCTCGATTTATGTTATAAAAATCGTAGAATCCCAGCTAAAGGTCATATTTGGCTGTAATCTGAATTCTGAATCAAGCCCTTGATTAAATTTGTTGGCAGGAAATAAAATAAAAAGTTGGCAATAAATAATTTAATAGATTCTTGTTTGTTTTTATTATTGCGTGTATCTAGTGTTCCTTCCTGGGAATTTCTGATGTTTGTATGGTACAAAATATGTTCCTTCTGAAGCAATGGTATAAGTTTATCTTGACCTTCAATAAGTTGTTCGAATTACTACTTAGGTTAAAAAATAGGTAATAAAATGTTAAGTACGTTAATAATAAAAAACAAAGGGCGGCGTATTTCCGGTCGGCCCCAAGCGGCGAGAACACACGCTACGTCACTAAGTAGTACAATCTGTACAATCAGTCGATGAAATTGATTTTGAGCAGAATTTCTTACATATATCAAATACCAAACATTATCTACTGTATTTCATATTTCATAAATAATTTCACCCGCTATAAGTAGAGTGAGAGGGAGTGTCAGTATTTTACAGGGTAAAACCTATCCGCGTTCTTTCAGTTAAAGAATAGAATAGAATAGAAATACTTTTATTCGGGTCAGACAGCACAACGGTCATAACCACAAAGTAAAAAAGTACAAAGCGCGCCGAGCGTGCCCGCACCGAAAGGGTGACCACCACAGCATTTGCTGGGCGTTAGACACCCAGAGCTGTTTTCAGTTGGCACAGTTGCCTTCAGCGTTCCAGGGCCGCGGTAACCCTTTCAAATAGTCCTGCAGCCACTCCTCTCTTGACTTAAAATCTTTACCCAGAAAAACTAAGGTTTTAAAAACAGTTGTACCTACTGACAGCTTGCTGGCTGATCGCCCATCTTCCATTAGCCTACTTCTGATAATCGGGTCTCGTCCCGGATGATAGTAGTATTAGGAATATTGCTTCATTCGGAAAACTTCCAAGATTCAAAATGGTTTTGATGGAAAACTAGATTTCATTAATGACATGTCTCGTTTGGCTTCACAAGTAACTTAGGTACAACTGTGTTTTCTAGTTAAGACGATCTTTCTTCTATCGATTTGTTTATTTGGAAATTTATAGATTTTTTTTTTAAACATTGCGTCATACTATGAATTATTTTATCATCATGAGTACAATCAACCTGACCTGTTGGTGTTTACTGGCCTGTTGGTCTAGTGGTTAGTGGCCCTGACTATTATGCTGGAGGTCGTGGGTTCGATTCCCATCCAGGACAAATGTTTGTGTGATGAGCACGATTATTTGTTCTGTGTCTGGCTGTAATTTATCCATAATATGTATGTATTTAGAAATATTTAGGTGTGTTTATCAGTTGTCTAATACTCATAACACAAGCTCTGGTTAGCTTGGGACTAGACGGCGTTGTGTGATAGTTGTGGAATATTATTATTATTAATCAACATTCAAATAATATAATTTTCATAATTATGCTATAAAACAAATAACGTAATTTCATGTGATCTAATATTATATTTTATATAACCTTCTTTTGCTTTAATAACATATTAGTATATCGTTCATTTCATGTAATTCTCAATTTGTATAATGTTTTTTTACACAACGTTCAATTGACCTAATTTTCTTGTTTTCTAGTTTTCAGCCGAATGAGGTTATACCTCATCTAACCCAAATTATTGTGCTGGAATCGAATCTACAATACGCAGCTCCACCGTACCATCTGCCATTAGATGAGTGAGGAGCTCTTACAGCTAGCTTCTGAAAAATATTGAGGCGCTGGCTTTGAGAAAAAACCTCATGGGTGCTCATGCATTTGAAGGACTCGAACAAGTGGCGAAGTGTGAGAACAGAAATGCACACTGATCGACCGACAAATAAATAAATGTCTGACTTACTTATTGCGCACTTAATTAGTAATTATGTTTGTTAAAAATATAAAATTAAACCATTATATAAATATGAAACTAGTTTTTATTATCAAGAAATATTATAATTTATACGTAACCTAAAAGGCGATTACTGATCTGTTTCTTGATGTCTATTCTCAGGAGTGCTCGGCATCCACTGTTTATTTCTCATGGGTACTCGAGCCCCCGAGCACCCACGAAGTCGGCGCCCCTGTTTCCAAAGCGAACGTTGGTGAACTATTGGCCTAATTTAGGTCATGAACTCTTAGTTGCCATGCTCTTGCAAATCTATTTACCGGTTCGGGCTTAATTAATTAACCAACAAACAAACTTATACATTCATAAGTTTGATTTCAGGAATTATTCTAAATCTATTTTTCCCAACTAGCTTTTTTAAGTGTGGAAATCATCTAATGACTTCTCACGCTCTGGGCGGAGCGGGAAGGCGTGTCAGACTTTTACTGGCTGAAACCACACCTGTGTCCTACAGTTGCCCTTTGTGTTCTAGGACTACGGGTTTTCCTTTTCGGAAATTACCGCGATCCTAGCTAACGGATTGCGGCCCTGCTGGGCCCCTACGGTTTGCTGACATCTCTTTGAGGAGCGCGTAGATCACTACGCGCTGATGACGAGTGAGCTCGGTCCGGTCAATTACCGGACGGCCGGTTGGCAAGCTACCCATTGCTCGACGTCCGCAAGTCCGCGTCTAACGTGGCTGGTAGTCGGGGTCAGAATCTCGGCGGCTGGGGCGTGAGGACATTGGTTCCCTCACGCGTGTGGCCTCCTCCTTCGCTATTCCCAACTAGCTTGGGGTCGGCTTCCAGTCTAACGGGATGCGGCTGAATATCTGTGTTTTACATGGAGCGACTGCCTTTCAGACTACAACCCAGTTACTAGCAATGTCATACTCCTTGGATAGACTGATGGTTAAACTTTCTGGCGTCTGACTACCTGTAACGACTATCAAAGATCTACTATAACTAGAATAAAAACCGGGACTAGGTAATGGTTTTATATGCCTTCCGAGTAAGTGATGAAGTAATTTCTTAGATTAACCTTTTGAGTACCATAATTAGAGACACAATAGAAAGACAGTGAACAAGCGAACGCCGGCGTTCGCTTTGGGTTATGAAGATTAACTTAGAAAAGTACATTTATGAATAGAAAAACTCATATTGGCAGACCATGATCTAGAGCGTGAGCGAATGCGATGCGGTTGTGTTCTTCTGCGAGGCAGTAATTCTAGCAAAGGAGGCAGCCGCAAGAGTGAGGAAACGCACAACCGCACGCCCGAGCCGCTGCGACAGATGAAGCCCCGGGCGTCGGGAGTTCCAGAGCGATCTCCGGCCACCGTAGTCACGCGCTGCGCTGGCGGACGACGATCAATGGGTAGGTCGCCGTCCGCGCGTCCTATAGGGACCGCCCGTATCATCGGCGGCGTGTATTGTTCCACGCGCGCCTCAAAGATATGTCAGCAAACCGTATGAGCCGAGTAGAGTCGATGTCCACTAGTGCCAAGGGGAAAAGTACAAAAATGATACCTGTAGTCCTAGAACGCAAAAGGCAACCAAAGGACGAGGTTTTAGTCAGTAAAAATCTGACACGCCTACCCGCTCCGACGTAGAACGGTAGAAGTCATTAGATGATTTTCCACCTTAAAAAAAGTACCGAAAGCAATGACTCTAAAACAGCAAAAATTTGTTACAAACCAGAAAATTACTAAGCATTTTCATCTTTTGAAACACACGAACAGGGTGGTTAAATTGAGATCTCAACGAGTCGACAGGAAACCGCAAAACATACTGTTTATACGAATATACAACAGAAAGCCAAATTAAAAAGAAATACGACCGTAATCTCCCTGAAGGAATGAACGAAATGGAACGAATGAGTGAGTGAATGAAAGTAACGGAATGAGGTGATCTGTTTAAGATGCTGGCTTTTTTTACTTTGTTGACAGAAAAACTCATCAAAGTATATAATAGGTATTAAGATTATCCGTTTGAGAAATTTGTGATCGAGGAAGGTTGATGTATATATTTTACACATATTGTAAATGTGAAAGTAACTGTCTGTCTGTCTATCTATTACGCTTTCACGGTTAAACTACTGAACCGATTTTGATCAAATTTGGTACGTAGGAAGCTTGAACTCTAAGGATGGACATTATAATAATTATAATAATATTCTACAACTATCACACAACGCCGTCTAGCCCCAAGCTAAGCAGAGTTTGTGTTATGAGTACTAGACAACTGATAAACATACTTATATATTTCTAAATACATACATATCTATATATATAAAAGAAAGTCGTGTTAGTTACACTGTTTATAACTCAAGAACGGCTGAACCGATTTGGCTGAAAATTGGTGGGGAGGTAGCTTAGAACCAGGAGACGGACATAGGGTAGTTCTTAACGAGTAGGGTAGAGTAGGGTAGAGTAGGGTAGAGTAGGGTAGAGTAGGGTAGAGTAGGGTAGAGTAGGGTAGAGTAGGGTAGAGTAGGGTAGAGTAGGGTAGAGTAGGGTAGAGTAGGGTAATTTTTTTTTTTACTAAATCCCGCTTTTGGGCAGAACAACGTCTGCCGGGACCGCTAGTTATAGATAAATTACAACCAGACACAGAACAAATGATCGTGCTCATCACACAAACATTTGTCCTGGGCGGGAATCGAACCCACGACCTCCTGCATAGCAATCAGGGCCACAAACCACTAGACCAACAAGCCAGTCAACCAGTCAGTAAGTCCGATTATAATTTAGGTGTCTTCAAGGCTAGAGTGAATAGGCTCTAATTAATAAACTAGTGCCTGTTACATCCGCGTTCTACTGGATCTCATAGTACTCGTAACTCAAAGTGACTGAAAACTAGATCACTATAGTACAAAACAAAATCCCTTCCCGCTGTCTGTCCCTATGTGTGCTTAGATCTTTAAAACCACGCAACGGATTTTGATTGCCGTTTTTTCAGTAGAAAGAGTGATTAAAACGAAAGGTTTATATGTAAAATACATGTATAATATAGTAGAGAAACACTGATAATGTTAGAAGTTTCTAATGTGATGTCGTAAATAAACACATTTTTGCGCTTACATTGCAAACGCTGGCTGAACCCTACGAGATAGATCAAAATAATGTACCTACTACAGTATTATACACCTTAAAAAGATCTACAAAAACAGTCGGCGATGGTATATATCTATCTCCTAAGGATAACCCACAATAACCTTTTTTTGTCCTTTACTTTTTACGAGAGAACTTTTTACGGCTTGCTAGAGCAAGAGAGAGAAATGCGAGAGATGTTTGTCAGATAAGATGTATAAGGGATGAAACTGGAATGATTCTATCAGAAGATTATAAAATCAAAGAGAGGTGGAAGGACTATTTTGAAAGACTGATGAATGAGGAAAACAACTGGAATGGGATTTTAGAAAGCAAACCAGTGAATGTGGGTTTAGTGAGAATGATTAGTATGGATGAAGTCAGAATAGCTGTAAATGGAATGAAAAATGGTAAGGCAATTGGTCCAGATGGAATACCAGTTGAAGTGTGGAAGTTACTGCGAGTGGATGGATGGATGTGGTTAGCTTTGTTCTTCAATAAGTTGTTGCGGGAAGAAGCCATACCTGATGAGTGGTGCAACAGTTCCCTGGTGCCCATCTTTAAAAACAAGGGTGATGTGCTTGAATGCAATAAAGAGGAACAAAGAGGAGGAGGGGGAGGTGGAGGGCTCTATAAAGAGGAATAAAGCTAATGTCACATACTATGAAAGCCTGGGAGAAAGTTATTGAAAGGAGGCTAAGAGAAGAAAGTGAAATTTCGCAGAACCAATTCGGTTTTATGCCTGGTCGGGGTACAGCGGATGCCATATTTGCTATACGCCAGTTGTGCGAGAAATACAGAGGTGCGCATAAAAACTTGCACATGGTATTCGTTGACCTCGAAAAGGCATATGACCGGGTACCTCGTGAGGTTCTGTGGTGGGCCCTTAAGGAGAAAGGTGTGCCTGGGAAGTATGTGCAGTTGATCCGAGCGATGTACAGTCGATGCAGTACCCAAGTCCGGTCTACAGTGGGCACCACTGGCAGCTTCAATGTGGCTGTTGGCTTACATCAAGGGTCGGCTCTCAGCCCTTACCTCTTCCTAATGATAATGGACGCTCTAACGTCGGACATTCAGGAAGAGGCTCCCTGGTGTATGCTGTTTGCCGATGACATTGTGTTGGTTGCCGAGAGTGGCCTAGAGGTCCAGAACAGATTGGAGGTGTGGTGGCACAGACTGGAGAGTGTTGGCCTGAAATTGAGTAGAACCAAAACAGAATACTTGTTCTGCGATTTCGGCGGTCTCTCCAATCCAGTGCCTTTAGCTCTCGCTGGAACGCCCATACCGATCTGCTCCGACTTTCGGTACCTCGGGTCACTCGTTCAAGGGGATGGTGAGGTAGACCGGGACGTAACACATCGGATCAACGCAGGATGGATAAAATGGCGACAGGTCACGGGAACCACTTGTGACCCACGGATGCCCCTCAAGTTGAAGGGTAAAATCTACAAGTCCGTGATAAGACCTGTCATACTGTATGGATCAGAATGTTGGGCTGTGAAAAAGACGGATGAAAAAAGATTGCACGTAGCGGAGATGAGAATGTTAAGATGGATGTGTGGTGTGACGAGAATGGATAAAGTGAGAAATGAGTATATTAGGGGAAGTTTGAAAGTGGCACCAGTGACTGAAAAATTGAAAGGGAATCGTTTGTCTTGGTATGGTCATGTGAAGAGGAGGGATGAAACGCATGTTACTAAAAGAGTTATGAGTTTACATGTGGATGGATGGAGAGGGAGAGGGAGACCAAAGAAAAGATGGATGGATTGTGTGAAGAGTGATATGAAAGAAAAGGAAGTTAGTGATAGCATGACGAATGACAGGGCAGAATGGAAGAAAAAAACATGTTGCGCCGACCCCAAATAACACGGGACAAGGGCAGGAAGATGATGATGACTTTTTACGAGAGAAATAATGACCTTACTACTTTCTAAACTTAACACTGGCACTAACCGTGCGAAGTCATAATAAAAAAAAATCTAACCAAGTACATGTTTGAACCTTGTAATCCAAGAATTCATATTAGAAACAAGAACACCTCCTCCATTTTTATTTTATCCAGTCAGCTATGTTTATACCAGCACTGATAATAAAACTTTTTACATCGCATATTCAGGTCAAACACTTTTGAACGTTACATTTATGAAGACATTCGTTATATATTTTGTATTTCAATGTCACTGGGTTTCTAGCACAAAATAGAGATAGGTACAGAAGTCAATCTACATACAAAATGCGCTTGAGCAACGCACACAAAGACACTGCTCACGAAAACGATATCTCGGACTGCTTAGGACCAGTGCGAGCGCGAATGCCATCCGCTTGAGACACGCGTTTGTGTTTTTATTTTGTGCAAAAATGGAGCAACAAAAAAAAAAATTAGATATAACTGTTCAGTGGATGGTTGTTTTAATTCACGGAGAATTGTCATTTTTTAAGCTATCAACACCCCCAGCCAAGTTGATAATCTGCAATCCTTAACGCTAGTTGAAAACGAATCAAATGTAAACGAATAGAAAATTCGTAGCCAAGTATTCGTAGTAGTTCACATCGTTCAAAATGATAGAATGAATTTTTATCGTTTCTACAATGTTCAACGCTACATCCTTTGTTATTGTAGAACGAGCGGCCGTAAGTCGGCCGCTCGTTCGAGCAGTTCGAGCTCGGCGCGTCAACATGGCTACCAACTTATCGTTTTCTAAAATTACTGGCACCGAGGCGTTACCGATTGGAGAACGGAATTCGACACGAAACGGTTGTAACTTGGCTAGGGGGGCAGTTGTTTCTGAGAGGTAAGTAGGTATTTGCTTGTATTTCGATGGTTCGTTTTAATGTAACAACCCTAGCGCGACCGCCGAGCTTAGATGTCAAAAGTGATGTAAATACGAGACTGACTTCTGTTCCTATCTGTTTTGTGTTTCTAGTAAGTTTAAATAAGAGTGATAACTTCGATCAAATATTCGATGTTTGTTTAGTTTTAATTTGTTTATTCAATGTCAGTCTAATGTAACAGTTAACATGTTTGAGGAAATAATATTTTGTTGTTTGGTTAAGAAATTGAATATTTGCCTGTGTTTATTTTTGTACAATATTTGGTACTTAACAAAAAATAACACTGAAAACAAACCTGTTTTTGAAAAGTGGATCATCATTGGTTAAAAAATGAAGTAGCAATTAGCATTTAAAATATTTATGAGGAAGAGTGAGCGCGTTGGGAACATCTCGCTATCTCTTTTTTACGCGCGTAACCGCGCCTAATGGCTGTGACGTCACATTTCAGTTCATGCATTCTTTTCTCGTCGTTGTTACTTGACAGTTTCCCGAAAATTAAGTACATTAGTAGTTAACTTACATAATTTTCAAGGGATATGAAATAATATTTCTAGAAAAAATACATAATTAAATCAACACAGAGTAGAGACTGATGATCTAAGACAGTAAGACGGGGTCGCGGTAGGCCATCGCGAAAGAGATGGTGGGACGAACTGGACATTTCGCTAGAACTGGAAAAAGTTAACGAAAGCAAAAAAAGGTAGCGGGCTCGCGAAAGATGGAAGGAGTGGAGGGATGCCTTATAAAAAACGCCATTGTTTTGCTACTAAAACTAGTTTGATTTATTAGTTTCTTCCAGTGACTTAGCCCTCGTAAAAAGTAAGATAATAATAAAGCCTATATCACTTAGTGATAACGTAGCATACTGCAAGTAGCATACTAATGGTGAAATAATTTCTAAAATCGGTCCTAAGTTTTCGAGTTTATTAATTACAAGCTTTTGCCAGAGCCTTCGCCCGCTTAAAAATAGAAAACATATGTTATGCTTATGTTACTCAGTGAAAATGTTTTAGGTAGGAAAATCATCCAATGACATCTGGAGGTTGTGTCAGACTTTTACTGACTAAAAACCCACTCCTGTTCCTTCGTTGCCTTTCATACCAGGGCCGAGTTTTCCTTTTAGAAACAATCCCATGGCCCCAGTAAGCTACGACCCTGCTGGGCCCCTACGATTAGCTGACAATCTCCTTGAGGCGCGCGCAGCTTTCTAATGGTGAAAGAATTTTTAAAATCGGTCCAGTAGTTTTTGAGCAAAATCGTAACATACAAACAAACAAAAAGTCAAATTATAATATTAGTTTAGACAAAAAAAAAAAAAACAAAAATACAAATCACGTGGAGTACACACACAGTAGATGTTATACATCTATTGACGGAATGTGTCAGATCTCATTCTGCAGGAGACGATCTGTTTAGAGAACTCGAGGTAAATATATACGATGTTAGAATGTTTCATCATATTTTGTCGACACCTAAGTACGAGGCTGCTCATACCTTAATTAAGTTTTTATTGTACAGTTTTATTGTATAAAGTCCGATGGGTCTGACATGTACCTGGTCTACATTTGTATACAAGTCCTTCTATATATATAAAAGGAGAAACTGACTGACATTCAACGCACAGCCGAAACTACAGAGCCTACGAGTGTGAAATTTTGCGCAAGATTTCCTTTTATGACGTAGATAAGCACTAAGAGAGGGCGACAGCGACCTTTCGCGTCGGGCCCTGGTTCAGGCTATGGTCCGGAGCGAGGAGGAGTGGCATGCGGTCGCCTCGCTAGCGAAGGAGGAGGCTGCACGCGTGAGGGAAAGAAGGTCCTCACGCCCTAGCCGCCGTAATTCCGACCCCCCGACTACCAGCCACGGTAGACGCGGGCTTGCGGACGTCAAGCACTGGGTAGCTCGCCGTCCGGCTGTTCGGTAATTAACCGGACCAAGCCCAGTCGTCAACAGCGCATAGTGATCCTCGCGCTCCTTAAGAGATGTCAGCAAACCGTAGGGGCCCAGCAGGGCCGATGTCCGCTAGCTAGGATCGCGGAGAATTTCTGAAAGGGAACGCAAAGGGTAATTGAAGAATACAGGTGTAGTTTTAGTCAGTAAAGGTCTGACACGCCCTCCTGCTCCACCCAGAGCGTGAGAAGTCATTTGGAAGATTTCCCACCGTAAAAAAAAAGCACTATGAGAGCATTTTCATAATTAACCCCTAAGGGGATGAAACCGGTGTCCAAAGTTTGTATGGAGAAACCTACATTCACGCGGGCGAAGCCACTTGCAGAAACTAGTTCAAAATAAAAATCTTCATAATATTAGTATAGATATATTGAGATTAAGTACCTCAAACTTATTAGCATTATTGCCCCATGCAAAGTCAAGACAAGATTCGAGCATAAGCGTCAGTCAGGAATCGAAATTTAATCTTGAATATTCAAATCAAAACAAAACATTTATTTAAAAGAAGCAATTCGCTAAAATAATGTTGCATAACACTGTATAAACTCATCTAAGTGGGTAACAAGGTCATAATTAAGATTAATCGTACCGGGAGAGTGGATTAAGGAGGCAGCCTTAAGAATTCCACGGCGCCAGGTTAATGCGGTCATGGCCACGACTTAATTTAAAGCTAAATTGTGCGAAGAGAAAATAAACTGGCTAAATGAAATGTAAGGTTTTGTAGTAGCACCCGCGTGCCAATAGACGCAGCGTTGGTAGGCTTCTTACAAGGTAGACCAATGACCTGGTGAGGGTCGCGGGAATCCAATGGATGCGAGACGCACAGGACCGGTCGTTGTGGCGTCACTTGGCTGAAATGATGATGAGGTCTTGAAAAGTACAGTCACTGTAACTAAAGGTTATGAGAAGAATTTGGATCTGGAGTTTGTCTATCTTAGGTAAGATGTTGACTCCTGCGCCCCTAGCCAAGTTACAACCGTTTCGTTTCGATTCCCTTTTCGTCAATTGCCTCGAGTCGGCCATGCCTCCGATTCTTTTGTTCTGACGTCATCTCAACGCTCAGTAACGTGGTCAGAACAAAGGAATAGGAGCCGTGGCCGACCTTAAATACCTTCCTCTTTGAGTTTCTCCTCGCTTATGTTAAAGGAACTCGTTTCAAACCAAGTGGAGGGCACGTTTTTACATTTAATATATGTAACCGTAGGACTTACAAGGCTTCCGCTAAAGGTCATAAGTTGTGTTCTATGCCACTGCAGCTGGAGCCGTTGTTTTATAGCAACACTAGTTTTGGCCAGCGCCTTGGCTCCCGTGAAAGTAGAAAATTCCCAAGGGAGCATACTTTCTTGATAAAAACAAGTGGAGGGTTCCGTAAAAACTTACATAACGTAATAACTCGATTCCCGAATGGAATCTCGAAGATTTTTCCGAATCGCAAAAAAAGTTTTTTTTTGTGACGTAACAAGAAATTTACTGGTATTCACATTTATTCCTATACCTGTGCTATAAGACCTTGCTTTATACTAAATTTCAGGATTCTGGGTAAACGGGAAGTACCCTATGAATTTTGATTCTCTTGAGAGTGTCGATACATACGTTTTTTGTGACTTAAACGGCCGTATCTTTAATTTTAGTTAACTTAGAAGTTTGATTTCTTCGCAGCTTCATAGGACCGCTAACCTGAGTATATGGTTTTAATTTCAACGCGATACTTCCATGCGTTCCCGAGACAAGGGTCTTGACAGACAGATAGACAGACAGACAGACCGACAGATAGACAGACGGACAACAAAGTGATCCTATAAGGGTTCTGCTTTTTTCCTGCGGAACCCTAAAAAACTAACCTAGTATGTCCTATTCCAGAGCATGATCTACCCGTTCGCGGGATGAATTGAAAGAGTTACAGCGGCCCTGAAACGCAAAGGACACGTGAAGGAACACAGAAAAGTTTTAGTCAATAAAAGTCTGACGCTCACTCTCGCTCCACCAAGAGCGGGAGAAGTCAGTTGGATGATTTCCCACTAAAAAAGAGCATGGTCTGTCCATGAGCCAAATTTCATTCAAATCAACCGTTTGAGCGTGTAAGACTAACCATACACACAACCTTTCGTCTTTTTAATATTAGCGTGTTATGATCAGCAAGAGCTCATAAAGCGGGATGTTGCCAACGGCAGAGGGTACTGAAGGTGTTGACGCTGTCCAGCATGCTCACGGACGCTGGTCGTTTTTAGCATATATTTTCAGGTTCATTATTAATTAAAGGGGTTTTATCAATGAAACATCATAGTTCCTTTTTGGAGACGTTTGAACGTCACTCTTTATTCAAATATGAACAGACGCATCGACGGCGGCAGTCGACATTCAACAAATGAAGATCAGCCCCCGTAGCCAAGTTACAACCGTTTCGTGTCCAATTCCGTTCTCCAATCGGTAACGCCTCAGTGTCAGCAATTGTAGAAAACGATAAGTTGGTAGCCATGTTGACGCGCCTGACTCGGCTGTTTGTTCTACAATGTAGCGTTTGTATAACAAAGGATGTAGCGTTGAACATTGTAGAAACGATAACAATTCATTCTATCATTTTGAACGATGTGAACTTGGCTACGAGTTTTCTATTCGTTTGTTCTGACCACGTGACTTAACGTTGAGATGATGTCATTCGCATACATTTGATTCGGTTTCGACTAGCGTTAACGATTGCAGATTATCAACTTGGCTAGGGGTGCAGCGGTCGTGTGTCAAGTGTTACTATAGGTAGACGGCTGCAGTTATCTCTGCCGTTGACAACATGCCGCTCCTATGTATGAGCTCTAAATTAAAATACAATTAGGCACGCATCACATAACAACAGATAATTAAAAATCAATTAAAGGAAGCATTTCAAAATAAACATCGTAATTATCAGTCTACATAGAATAAAACTGTTACCCAATTATGCCGCCTTAACAGTGACATTTTGTGATTTGCGTGTTTATCATAGTCAATCGACTGACTTTCAAACTTGTTAATCGGTTTTCGCACTGTATTTGGAATCGTGAAACGAATGACAATTGACTCCTGTGAAATATAACGACCCTTTATTTTGAGTGGAAAATTGACAAGTCTCAGATTTTTATTCATTAAAGCACAACCCGTGTTCCTAAAGTGCCCCCTTGCGATCCAGAGCCCCGGTGATTCTTTCGAAGAAACTCCCATCTAGGGTGACAAACTTTTACTAAATAAAACCACACTTGTGTCCTTCAGTTGTTCTTAGTGTTCTAAGACCACGGGTTTCCACGGCGATTCTTGAGGCTGTGTCGGTAAACTTGCTCCTCTTGCAGATATCTTCATTTGATTCGATCACGCAAGGAAACTCCGAGCATAGCCCTCTCTATTGCCCTTTGGGTGACTTTAAGCCTTCTGTTGAGGCCCATTGTGAGCGACCACATTCCAGAGCCATATGTATATTATCAAGCACGCAGCTCTCCAAGCATCCCGCGAAAATACGTTTTACGTTTTTTTTTTAACCGTAACATGTACACTCAAGAGCTCAATGAGATTCCTTATACTTTTAACATTTACGCGTTCCACACAAATTACGTCAGTGAGCACGCCATACCGTGGCAATACATAATTTATGAGCTGACTCCAAAAATAGCCAAGTAGACGTGCCGACATCATCCAATTAACTATTTTGGAGAAACTTACTATTTTCGTCCTAATCTATGCGAAATTCACCTTAATCCCACGCTAAATAGTGGAGGTTTTCCTGTGTTGTTTTTTGGCTCGCGTCTGCCTAAGTATGCGTGGGGTTTGTTGACAAATGGTAATAGCGTTTTTTCATTAATTTGATTAAGTCTTTACTTGATATTGAAAAAAGTAAAGGAATTTTGTTTAGGGGTGCATGATAATAAGTTTATAATATTAACTGTTGAATAGAAAATTATTCAGCACCAGTCTGTGGATTTCATGAATACAAATTATTAAGAAAAATTCTTAGTAATTAAAATAAGGCGGGTTTTCCTCGGGTAAAGTTTAGTAGCTGTTTTAATTATTCGCAAATTGATTCCTAATGGATATTGTGATGTAAAATTGGTGTAGTTTTGTATCTCAAGTGTCTGCACCACTAGACATTATGTGGCGCGATCTCGGTAAAATGGAGCTGAAAATTTTACTGTAGTTTTGCCGCCTCAGCAAAATTTGACTTTGATACAATTGCTGCTAAATACTAAAAAAACATCAAAATGTGTGGTAAACAAATGAACTATTCATACGAAAAATAAATATATTAAAGATGGCGTGGACGAAATGTGTCCTTCTAGAATTAATTGACATGTGGGTTATCACCATTTTTACAAGGTTTTATATTTATGTTTTTTAGGGCAAACCTTGCAAATGGATTTCGGAACAGTTAACTCTAACCGTTTGAGCTGAAATTCGGTACGTTAGTGTAACTTGGATGACAATGCAATAATATGGTACTATGACGTTGGTTTGATGATGGAGTTAGTGGCCATAGGAACTACTGAGCGCCTCAAGATAGCCCCATCGTGTTTGAGCTCTTTGGGATGGTCTTGAAAAGTAGGTACTACTTGTTATGAAAAAATGTTTTTCACTGTAATTTTATGAATCTTCCATAAGATTGTTCAGAATTTTAATTTACTGGTGAAGAAGAGAACCTGAACAGGAAATATGCATGAAACAAATATTTGTTGTTTAACCAGTTTATCAATAAATACATATACAAATATTATCTAACTGTGAAAACAATATCGAAATGAAAAGTAAACGAGATGTAGCAATTTATAACAAATATGAAATTTCTCGCCATGCCGCATTTTTCTATATGGGCCTAATGTACTTTGACGTCAAAACTCATACCAGTTCTTATTAGGAGCTTTGAAGATTTATAACTTCGTTGTTGATGAAGATATTTTAAAAAACCTTTCATATTTGTTAACTAGAGCTAAAAATATATTTTTTTTTAATTAGCAAAAAAAAACATAGGTTCGCGATCATTAGAAAGCGAACCGCTTCACTAATAAGTCGCCTACAAAGCAGATCGAACAGTCTCCTGAAGGTGTTGCCCGAGTTGTAGGACCGATCCCTGATACAGAAGTGGATGCAGCTTCATGTTAGCTTCGTATTATTTGACATTGTGTGTATGAAGATATAAATAATAATATTGTGTATGTCTAATTTTGTGATTGATTGTGTAATGTGTTATTTTATTTGTATTATAATTATTATTTTATATTTGTAATGAAATCTAATGTTATTTATTTTTTATTATTTTAATGTTTTATTCGATTTTAATTTTGTGTACATAATGTATGGACTATGTTTGAATTAGATGAATTAATAATATTTCCTATTATGAAAAGTTTATAATGCTGAAGTTTTTCAGAAATATATAAAGACTAACTACTACACCGAATAGAGCCATTCAAATATTTCCAGCTTCACAGTCATAGCTACAAAATTAGAAATTAACACTCATTTACCGAACCAAGGTACTTGAAAAACAATGAAAATCCAATCGACTGGTTAAATCCTGGCTGGCGACTTTGGCACGGCTGCGAACCTATTCTGAACTGAACTGCTATTGTGTAACTGGAATGAGAATTTCAATTGACATTTTATGCTGACTTTACAGAAATGAAGGTCTTATGTGAGCCATGTTTTTGTTTACTTACTGAAGTAGGAAAATAAAGTTTTTAAAAAATAATTTAACAGCGAAGTCTCCAAAATAAAAATATCCACTAACAGTTTTTGCCATCTACTGACCACCTTGGTAGTGATAAAAAATATTAGTTTTTTTTAACGTGGGACTTCATCAAGTAACTGCTCCCGCCCGAGTAGAGCGAGGGAGTATCAGCCACCTGTGTTTGACAAGACAGACATCAAAACGTCCAGGAAAATTTAACAAATGAACATGTAGTTTTTTTTCTGAAGTGTTTTTCTTTTTCTGAAGTAAAAACCCAGGAGGGGTTTGTTTTAGGTGAAGCAAGAAGGAGTGTCAGTCTTTTACTGAGTAAAACCCATCCGTGTTCCTTCAGTAGTTCAGTCCCTCATTTTCTCTTCCATACCAAAAAGGATTTTCAATATTATCATAGTTTTTCATATAATGATCTAATAGAATATTCGCCATTAACATATTTTTAAAAATCCTGTAGAAAAGACCAACCATTCCTACCAAAAAAACACCAATTGTCGCTTACGCTGTTCTTCGTGAATGGGTTAGGCATGGCATCAACAATGACCAACAGGCTCATCAACCGTAATGACCAAATAAATAAATCCATTAACCGCTGTTAAGATAATAATCTTAAATGTGGCCAGTAATTGCTGTCAATCATAGAGGGCATGAGAACTGACGTAGAAGATGAGACAGTAAGCAAGCAGTGTGTATTATCTGCTTCATAACAGTCTTAAATTCATTCTTCAATTGACGGATGACGTACAATCTGAACTACTAGGCATAGAATCATGAAATTGTACACGATTGTTCCTTAAATACAACATGTAAGTGAAGTAATGCACACCTTTATACAACCCAATTAGAATCATAATTCTAGCACAGTAATCAGAAATCAGAAACGTTTATTTCAAATAGACCAATTACAGGCACTTTTGAATAGTCAAAATGTCGGTCAGAAGATCTCTATGGAGAAGAACGTGCAAGAAACTCAATGAACAGTCTTTTAAATCATATTATGAGTAAAATAAAATAAAAAAATGTTTAATTTTAAATTATTTTGGTTACATATTTCTTGTCGCTTCTAATATGTGAGCACAATGTAGATAGGTAATAATAATTAAAAAAAACTTTTCAAACACTAAAAAAAAAACGATTCTGATCCCGATTTCCGGCCACCGTAAGCGCGGGCTTGGAGACGGCGAGCAATGGGTAGCCCGCCGTCCGACCGTCCGATTACCGTCCGGACCGAGCCCAAGGCGTCGACGGCACGTCAGCAACCGTAGGGGCCCTGCAAGGTCGAAGCCTACTGGGGCCAAGGACTGATTCTGAAAGGAAGACTCGGCCCTGGTATGAAAGGTAACGAAGAAACATGAGTGGGTTTTTTGTCAGTAAAAGTCTGACACTATCTCTCGCTCCGCCCAAGAGCGGGAGATGTCATTGGATGATTTTCCCACAGAAAAAAAACGCGACACTCTTAGTCTATGTAGTACTTACGCCAATGTCGTGTAAACGAATGAAACAGAACGATGAGATAAATAGACAAGCATAGACTAAAACTGTCTGAATATCGAGTAATATAGGTAAAAAAGGATTTTCAAATTGAATATATTTCTCTTGTATTATGGGTGCGTTCATAAATATGTAAAGTCACACATATAAGAAACACGTTGACAGTACAGTTGGCGCAGTGGTTGAGCGATTGAATATCTGAGTACCAGAATATCAGAATACCAATACTATGCGATTCAAATATGAATAGGATGGATTTAACGCCATGTTGTGACGTCATAGCTGTCAAATCGAATCCGTTAGGTAGGGTGAGCAAAACAAGATATTTTTTAAATAAAATTTATATAAGAATCATGAACAAAAAAGTTTAATCTGAATCTAGTTCTTCAATTCCGCTGAACTCTGCATCACTGTGTGAAGTGTCTCAGTAGTGGCGAACGGAAGAAGTTATTGTTATTGTACTGTACTAACAATGAAGAAAGAAAAAAATCTTTTTTTTAACTAATTATGACTAATATATAATTAGCTAATTTAGATTAAACGTTAACGTTTTTACTTCACTTGGAGTTAACTAAGACTCTGTCAGAAAAAACCGTTATTGGTACGCAAATAAGTGTTCTTTGCAAACTGTACTTTTCAAGTAAAATTTGACAGATAGAGGTCATTGATGTTCCTATTCTTATTTGAAACACATTGTACTGTGTAATTTTTTTTTAAAGATGCAGCATATCGGAGCCTTTTTGGCCTCGCACAGTCCTTCTGTTCTTTTTTTTTTAAGTTATTATTTGTACACTATTACCTAGTTACGTCGTATTTTTATTTTTAAGTTATTCGATAAGAATTAATGCGAATCTCAAGTAAATGTTTCTTGTTACTTTCTATTGGCTGCAGCACTACGTTATGAATTCGATTCACGAATCCAATATTTGTATGGCCTACAGATAGTTGTTCCGGGTGTCTCGTGTATGTGAGTTTATATAGGGTGACTAGTAATTAGTGACCGATACTTAAACACGTGATTGTACTCATGATTACAAACAGCTTTCCCAAAGAAACTTAATATTTATACTAATTAGTTCAATCACAATAACGAAACAGCTGTTTGAAACTTTGAGTGTCGCGCGCTCCTTCACCCGATCAGCAATTAGCGGCGCGACGCCCGCGCCCACGTTATCGATGACGTAATAAGCAATGTACCTACATGTTTCTCGACAGCCGATGGGATTTCGAGGAGCACTTCCGACGTCTGGCTCCCAAACTAAATCGGACTAGGGCTGCTCTCGGGCGGCTCCTGCCCAACCTAGGGGGACCAGACGCCTCCTGCCGAAGGCTCTACGCGGGAATCGTACGGTCCATGGCCCTTTATGGCGCACCGGTGTGGGCGCCGGCGTTGCGGAAGCAACCGGCGGCCCGGCTGAACGCGTGCCAGAGGGTCATGGCCATACGGATGGTGCGAGGATACCGGACGATATCCCGCGAAGCGGCGAGCCTCCTTGCCTGCCAGCCACCATGGGATCTGGAAGCAACAGTCCTTGCTCTCATGCACGATCTGCGCATTGAGATGCAACGCCGGGGCGAAACTCCGCTGCCGCGACAAGTCGCAGCATGGCGGACGGAGTTTCGGCGGGTTCTCATGGAGAAATGGCGACAACGGCTGTCGCGACCCAGTGCTGGGCACGCCACAATTATGGCGGTAAGTCCCCTCTTTGAGGCGTGGTTGGAAAGACCTCACGGCGTCCTCACCTTCCGCATGACGCAGGTTCTCACCGAACATGGTAAGTTCGGAAAGTTCCTGCACCGGATTCGTGCGGAAGACACGCCCGGGTGTCGCCACTGTGTGGAACGCCCGGAGGACACGGTGGAGCACACGGTGGAGGTGTGCCCCGCTTGGGCAGAGCAACGCCGTGTCCTCGTGGGGGCGATCGGCGGCGGCGATCTCTCGCGCCGGGCCTTGGTACAGGCCATGGTTCGGAGCGAGGAGGAGTGGCAGGCGGTCGCCTCCTTCTGCGAAGCAGTAATGTTAGCAAAGGAGGCGGCCGATCGCGTGAGGCAAGGGTCCTCACGCCTCAACCGCCGCCGGGATTCCGATCCCGATTTCCGGCCACCGTAGGCGCGGGCTTGCGGACGGCGAGCAATGGGTGGCTCGCCGTCCGATCGTCCGGTAACCATCCGGACCGAGCCTAAGTCGTCGACGGCGCGTATTGTTCCACGCGCGCCTCAGGGAGATGTCAGCAAATCGTAGGGGCCCAGCAGGGTCGAAGCCTACTGGGGCCATGGGTAGTGTGAAAGCGAAACCCGGGGCCCTGGGACGAAGGCAAAGAAGGAACAGGAGTGGGTTTTTAGTCAGTAAAAGTCTGACACTATCTCTCGCTCCGCCCAAGAGCGAGATTTGTCATAAGATGATTTTCCCACCTAAAAAAAAAAAAAAAAAAAAAAATGTACCTACATGTTTCGGTAAAATAATATCTAAAGACTAGTATTTTGGTACTTTAGGCGAGCGCGCTACGCTAAAATAAATTAGTATAAAAAAAAGTTTCTTTGGGAAAGTTGTTTGTAATAATGAGTACAATCACGTGTTTAAGTATTGGTCACTAATTACTAGTCACCCTATATTATTGTGAACGCACACATAAAACAGGAATAATTCCAAATGTAGAGCTACGTACTTTCTAAATGAAAAACTTTCAAATATTCTGCATATGTTGTTTATTAATGTTTGTGTGATGAGCGCGATCATTCACATTTGTTTTGTGTCTGGGTTTAATTTATCTATGATATGTATGCATTTAGAAATATATAAGTATGTTTGTCAGTTGTCTAGTACTCATAGCACAAGCTCTGCTTAGCTTGGGACTAGACGGCGTTGTGTGATAGTTGTAGAATATTATTGTTATTATTATATATTATAAGGTAGCATATTAAATGAGGTAAAAGAATAACTCTCTAATAAACGAGACTACTCTACTATACGAGAGAAAATAAGTTACCTTTATATACCAAATAAATATATAATTCTATATATATCATCTCGTTTACTAGAAGATGCAGATCAATCAGGCACTCACTCTCCTGAAGCTTTTAAGAGATTAGGGTCATTTATCTACGTGAGTGGTAATGGCGGCAACAAAACTTCATCACATACTAATATTATAAAGGTGAAGGTTTGTATATACCTACGTATGTTTATGAGTATTTTATTTTCCTTTCTTCTTAGAAGTTATTATTATTTTATTTTTAAGGTTTGGCCGGACTGCGAGCTACCCATTGTTCATCATCCTCAAGCCCACGCCTACGGTGGCTGGAAATCGGGGTCAGAGTCCAGAGGCTGGGGCGTGAGTACGTCCGTTCCCTCACGCGTTTCTGTGTTCCTTCAGTTACCTTTTGCGTTTCTTGGCCGCGGTAATTCTTTTGAACAATCCCGCGACCGTGACAAGCATACGTCACGTCGGGGTCACCAGTTTGGAGGTAGATGGAACAAAGAGTAAAGTCCCCACATACCTCCATTAAAAGGGGGGAACCTCCGACCAGGCGAATGTTATGTCTGGTGGGCAACTACCCGATAGATGATTTCGGGCTGTTCTATATGTTTCAATTGCGAGGAGAACTTTAATTTCGCGATGCAGGATTAGTTCTTATGTGCCGCCTTAGATGTTGCTACAGGCCCTAACGGATTCATAAAGATCTCGAATTCTAGGTAAATTACACTTAAATTACTCCTAGCACGAACAAATAACCATATTGGTACAGTCCTTTCACTTTAATTCGAACCGTCAGATTTACATGACTGACCTTTATTCTTATAAACATAAGGTTTCGTTTACTGTGAAATTACTGTAGTTACTATTAACGTGACCTTTAAAAAAAATGTGTAGTAAATGTATGTAACATGCCACCACTTAATGGAAACAAGCATCAAAATCAAGGTTAAGGAAAATTTAATAAATAAACATGTAGCTTATTTTTTAAGAGAGAATTCATTAAATAACTGGGCCACTATGAGTGGAGCGCGAGGGCGTGTCAGACTTTTACTGACTAAAAACCCACTCCTGTTCCTCCTTTTCCTCCGTCCTAGGGCCGAGTTTTCCTTTCAGAAACAAACCCTGGCTTCAGTAGGCTTCGACCCTGCTGGGCCTCTACGGTTTGCTGACATCTCCTTGCGGCGCGCGTGGAACAGTACGCGCCATTGACGACTTGGGCTCGGTCCGGGTGGTTACCGGACGATTGGACGATGAGCAACCCACTGCTCGCCGTCCGCAAGCCCGCGTCTACGGTGGCTGGAAATCGGGATTGGGATCCCGGCGGCTGGGGAATGGAAGGAAGCTACTGCCCAGAAGTGGAACAGCCCTAGCAGCATCTGTCCTAGGGGGCCTCATCACTTAAAACATAGCATGACACTTTTAAACGTTCGCTATTGACATATTGAGTAATTTTGAAAGCTAGCTATTAAAACCTTGTTACGATAACAGTCGGTAGATATGGTCGTATTTTATCATTTATTTCATAATTATCTATAACAAAACATAACTCGTAAATTGGAGTAAATTATCGTCATCCCAGATTTCGAAGTTAAATTTTTTTAACCATTTTACCTTCTACTTTCCCTGGAAAACCAATCAAAGTTTGCCTTTTAAGTAAGGTTTTAGATATATTTTTTAAAGATATTTGTTCCGTGCGGGATTTGAAGCGGCGACACGCAGCGTTACAGCCAATCGCTCAACCACATCGCCAAACGGGCCGACCCTGTGTGTAACATTCCGTCGTTCTTGAGTACAAATTCTTAATTTAGAAACAACAATGCCATCTAGTCCCAAACTAAGCTGAGCTTGTACTGTAAATACAAGACAACAGATAAACATCCTTATATATTTCTAAATACATAAATGTTATAGATAAATTACACCCAGACCCAGAAAAAGTTATCATGCTCATCACACTATTTGTTTTGGGTGGGAATCGAACCCACGACCCTAGCAGTCAGGGCCACTTTTTTATTTTGTTTAAATATTATAAACTAGTGCTTGACTGCAATCCCACCTGATGGTAAGCAGTGATGCTATCATTGATAGTGATAGGAGCCTAAGCCTTGAAGACACTTAAATTATAACCGGACGGGAAGACCGCAACCGGCAAATTGTTAACCTGTAACGTTCGTATGTTATAGAAACACAAAATAACAGGCAACTTTTTCAGAAATGGAACAGTTATACATTAATAAATCGGACCCGAGGCCGGATCTGAGTTGGATATGAACCCAGGGGAAAAAATGCCAGAAACAACATTTTGAAAACATTATGGGGATAGAGAATTAATAATTAATTCAAACGGACGATGAAAACGATTTCTCTCGGGTCCAGAAGTTAAATGAAAGCATGCAGAAAAATAAATCGAGTTCTTGAATACATGTGAGTTTCTGACATAGGAGATATACGGTTATCAAAACGAGCAACGGTTATAACTTGGGGCTAAAGCACGCCTTTCAGGTCAGTAGGTTAGATTTGTGATATAACCTTTTCACTTTTTTCTTACATAACATTTGTAACTACGGAGGTAGTTTTATTTATCATGAACGACCGTAGATATTATTAGACGCATTAATTTCTTCCAATACCTTTGCCGAAGTAGTTAATAATTCAGTTATTGAACTGAAGTGAACTATTATTATCGAAGACTGAAGAATTAATTAGTAACCTTTAAGATTAATATTTTAGTGATCATAATATTCGTAGCGACGACGTAGACCTCAAGCTCGTAGCACGCGTAGCCTTCGTAGCATGTCGTAGGCGACATGGCACTTGAAAGGCTACGCGGCTGCTACGAACGAGGAATAAAGCCCTACCGCCCGAGCAGTGCCATAAAATAGTGACTTTCTGAAGCCTACTCCTCGGTAACCGCTAGGTCAATAGGTTTGAAAAAAATATATGTTTATTATAAACTCATGTACAACATTATCAACATATGATTTTTTTCGTATGACTAATAATTTTGCCAAAAAAATAAAATTCCGACATAATATTATTTAATTTTTTTTCCTTGTTTTCCCTACTCCTTTCAAACGGCTTTGATCTTTAGAAATATGTTTACACAAAGAAATTGCTGGTTAAGTGTTTTTCAGTATATACACAGCATATGTAAATGAATCAAAATTTCACAAAGAAAATGGATTTAAAGGTCGGCAGGGCTCTATCCAGGCGCAGCTGGCCGGAATTAAATGCACACATACTCGTACTGATGCATAGCATAGCATAGCATAGTCGGCCTTATAACGTTCCCACTGTTGGGACTCAGGCCTCCTCTCTAGGAGAGGGAATGGGCCGTAATCCACCACGCGGGCCCAGTGCGGGTTGGTGGATAGTGCGAGTTGGTGGATGCCTTATCCTGAAATTTGGTATGAAGCAAGGCCTCCTAGCACAAGTAAGCACCCTCGATTCAAGAGTTATTCCTAGTGTGGGGTTAAGCTTTATTTTAAAAAATGAAAACGAAACGAAGGGCCAACCTCGGTAAATCGTCAAAAAGTTTGTTAACACTGGTGATATGAAACCCTATTTCCGTTTCAAATTAAAAAGTTTGCAAAACCTTTAAAACAATAGTTATCTGCAACAAAAACTAGTTTTTCGTTTGTTTGTTTATCTATATATATATATCGCGGTAGGTGTTTTTTGTATAATTTGCACGTGTACGAAGCCGAGGCGGTTCACAAGCTTGTAATGAAATACCATTTCCTCGGCTCGCTAAAGCTCGGCTAAACCAATACTTTCTGGAAGGGCCACTTACAATGCCCTACAACGCAAATGGCAACTGAAGAAACATAGGTGTGGTTTTAGTCAGTAAAAGTCTGACACGATATAGCGGGAGAAGTCGTTAGATGTTTTTGTTTTTTTGGACGGGAAGACCGCAGCAGGCAAATTTCCCATCTCTTCACAAAAGACTAGAATTAATTAAAAGTAACACAAAAACTTTGACTTGAAGCACTCAAATAAATACATAAAATTAGCTATTCATGAGTAAAAAATGCAAAAGCATGCACTTTTTAATTACGAGTAGCTCTCTAATTAATAATATTCTATAAAGCGGGGCTCTCCGGTCCCCGAGATAGATGTTTATAAATGTAAAATGGAACAGAGTAAAATGAACTGGAAGTCTGAGGCTCGGAATAGGCTACATCATATTTTTAGTGACGTTGGAGCGACTTTATTTATCAACTAGCTTCTACCAGCGACTTCGCCTGTGTGAAACTAGAAAATTATCGCAAAGGAACATACTGGTCTTTTTTTTAGGTGTGAAAATCATTCAAAGATATCTCCTGCTCTCTTTTGTGTCAGACTTTTACTGACTAAAAACCCACTCCTGTCCCTTTTAACACCAGGACCGAATTTCCCTTTCAGAAACAAACCCTTGGCCCCAGTAGGCTAGACCCTGCTGGGCTCCTATGGTTTGCTGACATCTCCTTGAAGCGCGCGTGGAACAATACGTGCCGTCGACGACTTGGGTGCGGCTGAAAAAAATATAGTCTTTTCTACCATGCAGCGGCCGTAACTTAAATTGGGTTTAGTTTAGAGTTTAGGAAAGAGATGTACATATACAACATTATTTTTAGTATACCTATGCGAAAACTGGACATATTTGTCCAGAATCAGTAACTATAATTTTTCCCAAAAATGTTTAAAACGTCACAAGTTGGACACTACAGGTATTAGGCGCCAGCGCACATTTGGGTTCGGAACAAAACAACTTCTCAGTCGCCCAGATGGCCCGTTGACCATGTATTTGTGCGGACAACCAGGTAGCGTAACAAGCTTATAACTTTGTGATTTTTATGTTACAAGTATGAAATTTTGTAGATTCTTTATATAAAAATACTAGACACGTATTTAGGGTTTCGCATGTATTAAAAAATAATGTTGTATATTTAATATTTTGTTTATTTTATCCAAAAAAAAACTTTTAGTTTCTAAAACGTTACGGGGTCTAATAAACCTCTTACCACTATAATGATAGCCAAACGAGGTCTAAAACGCCCCGTACCTCAGGAATGAAAATAATACGAAAATGAGTACCGCTGTCAACATGTTAAACTAGCACAAACTTAATAAATACAACCGCAAAACGGAATAACACCCTAAATGTTAGCTAACATAGTTTCAGACTTCGCAAGGCAACCCCAGCTGAAAACCTCACCCTACCAATACACAGTAAATATTCCGCTCTTAAATCAATCAATCAGGTTCTAGGAACCCTTGTTAAAACAAAGGAACTAGGTCAAGCCTATTACGTACGTGGCATGGAGTCGGTTTTCATGTTCATAACTGGAACAGGATTGAACGGGAAGCAATTTTAGCCTGGCAAAGCTGCCTGCATATACAATATGAATAAACACATAGCTATAGATAAATTCCCTTTGAATTTTATAAAATAGATATGTCAGCAAACCGTAGGGGCTTAGCAGGGTCGAAGCCTACTGGGGCCAGGGGTCTGATTCTGAAAGGAAGACTCGGCCCTGGTACGAAAGGCAACGAAGGAACAGGAGTGGGTTTTTGGTCAATAAAAGTCTGACACTATCTCCCGCTCCGCAAAAGAGCGGGAGATAGTCATAAGATGATTTTCACAGCGAAAAAAAAGTACCTAATAAATAAATTTAAAAAATCCCTTATTGCCCTGTAACTGCCTCCCCGACTTAGAAGTTGTAGCCTAGGTCGCGTACTCCGATCCGGCCAAGCGCATTACTTTGTGTAATTTATTTCATCACTACTGCTCTCGAAACGGTGAAGGAAAACATCGTGAGGAAACCGCCATGTCCTAGAAACAGAAATTCGAAGGCGTGTGACATCCACCAATCCGCACTGGGCCCGCGTGTTGGATTTCAGCCCATTAGGGGAATGGAAAGGAGGCCTGAGTCCCAGCAGTAGGAACATTACAAGGCCTATTATTTTATGTTACGAGTATGCATGATTATACCTATAAAAAACTCGTGTCACAGTGTATATCATCGAACTCAATTTTTGTGTGTATATTTGGTAGGTCTGACAGTGGCGTAGCTAGCCCGAGAGGGGGGCCCTGTATCAAATATTTTTGAATGCTTTTTGAGACTGGATAGGTTGAGAAGACCCGATTAAAAATGAATTTGTTTAATACAGTATTCTGGACTAGGGTAGGTTCATTTTTTATTTCGATCTTAAGTAGAAAATTCTAGAACGAGCGAAGTGAGCTATAATATATCTAGACATTTTCAATTATAGTCATTAGATACTAATTAACTACAGGCCTCTTATCAAGAAGAGAATTTAATATTGTGGATAACATGTTAAAAATTATTGCACAATTTGAGGCTATTGTAGCCCGGGGACCCCATCTAATTGATACGGCTGATACAGCAGTAGCTACGCTCCTGAGGTCTGATAATAGTAGATCGCAGGCTATGTTTTTACTCTTCTTTACCGCCACCTTTTTTTTTGAGGTGGGAAATCATCTAATAAATTTTCTGTGTGGAGCGAGATGGAATGTCAGACTTTTACTGGTTAAAACCCACCTGTGTTCCTTCAGTTGCCCATCGCGTTTCAGGGCCATGGTAACTCTTTCGTACAACACTGCATCCCAATGCCGACCCTAACCTACGTAGTTACACTAACACGGCGGTTGTTTACTGAAAGTTTTGAGTATGTCTCTGCTTGCTATAGAAGTAATGTAAGAGAGCTTTTACCAAAAAGTGGAAAAAAGGCTCTCAAAAAAAGGAAGGTAAAGCAGGTAATGGCAAAAGGTAAGATTATCTTAGAACTATACAGTTTCTATTACTTATTACTATTTCATTATTTATTAATTTATTTCGATAGACTATTTAACGTCCGTAAGTGTGTTCGTGGCATCACAGCGGGCCCTAACAGAATACCAACGCTGCGTTATTTATCGTTTTAAATAACGCAGGATATGCTGGGTTTGGTGCATTTTTGGCCTCGCACTGATTATACCTTTCTTTTATTTTTATTGTGTAGCATAGCCAGCCTTATAATGTTCCCACTGTTGGGACTCAGGCCTCTTCTCTAGGAGAGGGAATGGGCCGTAATCCACCACGCGGGCGCAGTGCGGGTTGGTTGATGTCACATGTCTTCGAATTCTTGGTTCTAGGACATGCCGGTTTTCTCACGATGTTTTCCTTCACCGTTTTGAGAGCAATGGTGATGAAATTAATTACACAAAGTAATTATGCGCCTGGCTGGGTTTGAACCCGGAACCTACAACTCGTAAGTCGAGGCCGTTACCACTCGGCCACCACTGCTCATTCATTCATTTTTATTGTGTAATTTTAGTTAATACGATTATGTGAGGCACAAATAAAAGTTTTTTCTTTCTTTCTTCTTCTTTCTATACAGTCTTAAAAAGTAGTAGCTCAGGGACACGAGTGTTATTCAATTAGCTACATAGTAACTAAATTATCTTCCTATCCTATTCCCAACTAGCCAGATGCGGCTGAATATCTGTGTTTTACATGGAGCGACCGCCTATCAGACCTCCATAACTCAGTTACTGGTCAACACGATACTACTTGAATAGACTGATGGTCATACTTTCTGGTGTCCTGCTATCTATGACTATCTAATGATGATCACCTGTCTGAGGCGCGGGGTTTCAGTTATATCCTAGGTAGACTTAGGAAAGTACAAATAAATTAAATAATTCACTTGAGTAGTTGCCCGGTTTCGAATCCGCGCAACCGCATACACAGTAATCAAATAAAAAGTATAAAAATAAAAAATATTATTAATTAGGCAATTACAATAATAATCATACTGCCACCGTTTATAATGAAATTTCCGACTTCATAAACTCAACGGAGAGATAATGTTAATTAGTTTAGCAATTAAACATGTTTGGCCACAGATAACAGACAAAGTGTTGTCATTTTTTATTTGAGGCAATGACGGAACTGGTTTTAATTTGAAAATAACTTAACTTCAAATATGTTTTATTCTTTTGGGATGGTATTGTAACGACTAAGTCAGAGACTGATTTAGATACTAAGCCCTCCACCACTCCAGTAGCGGTTAAGCGACCAAATAGGCCATCAATAGCATCAATAATTCATCGTCTTCACAGTATCAAAACATCGAAAATGTTCTCCCAAGGGTGGAGCTAGAGAGATTATCAAATTTTTTCTGACTAATATCTAATCGTGCTCCTTCCACTGAAGGAGCACGAAGGAACCTGGAACCTGGAACGCGAAGGGCCGCGGTGAGTCTTTCGAAATATCCCGAAATTCTAGCAGGCATCGGCCCTAGCGAGGCCCGTTAATTACGCTGTCTTTTAAGGCAAGCATGGATCACAATTTGCTCACTTAGGCCAGTCTACGTAGCTTCGTAGTCGCGTATTCGTCATTATACGCTTGGTGTACGCCTGCTTACAGCATACATACAAAACTATGAAAGTCTGTCGACGAAGCGGCAACGACACGACGGCACGATGTAGCAGTTTCGTCCACAGAGTGTACCAAGCGTTTAATGCTGAATACGCGTCTATGAAGCTACGCGTCCGTGAACGTACAACTAATATTACCGACAATAAATTTATAAAAGAATGATTTTCAATAATCAATTTTTAAATTTCATTAAATATTATTTTTTGCATGAAATTATCATGCAAAAAATAATATTTTACAATTTAATATTTATTTTAAATTATTCAGACTTTAAATATAATTAATACGGTTGGATTTTAATGAGTAAAAATCTAGCTCCACCCAGATTGGTGTACATTTTCGATGTTTTGATACCATCTCAAAAGAATAAAACCAAATTAAAATCAGTTCTGTCATTGACTTAAATAAAAAATGACAACACTACGCTTATTTATGAATATCTGCAATACCAAATACCGAGGCAGAAACAAAGCTAAAAGCTCATATGTGCCTGCAATTTTCTTCTTCTACATGGCAGGTTACATCTAGATAGCCTAGGATATGCCCAGTGTCATTACAGTGTGCCTGCCATGCAGAAATAAAGTTTAAACGTTCTATGTGCTCACGATTGTACCTTCAGACAGGAACAAAGCAATTTTGCTAGACGATAGAAATAGACGTAAGGGTCCATTACACCCACGGATAGACTGCACAACAAGAATACGTTTTACGATTATTATGTAATGACGAACGTGTAAACTCATATATACAAAACAACCAGACATGAATCTACTATATGTAGTCAATAGCCGTGATACAGTGAAGCATGGTGGCCCAGCTGTAACGGCCCCGAATTACGAGTGTGGTACGTTAGTTCAAACCCAGGCAGGCGCTTTTTGTGTTATTTATTTCATCATCACTGCTCATAAAACGGTGAAGGAAAACTTCATGAGGAAACCGGTATGTCCTTAAAGCAAAATTTTTAAAATATATGGCATCCACCAACACGCACTGGTGGATTACGGCCCTTTCCTCTCATAGGTTTGAGTCCCAGCTGTGAGAAAATAAGGCTGATTATGCTATACTATTACGCTATGTAATGATTTAATGATTGTGTCTATTTAAAATGTAATTGATTGTGCATACAGTTAAGTAGTGGAATTCTCTTCCGGAGTCTGTTTTCTGATAGCTACCACCTAGGGGTTTTTAAGTCAAGAGTGAACAAGTTATTTCTAAGCAAACATGCTACACCGTCGACCACATAGTCGCTTACCATCTCGTAAGATAATGGTCAAGCGAGAGTCTATCAATAATAATAAAAAACAGCTTATCTGATCTTTATTTTGTCTAAATTTAAATAAATTTAGTCATTTTGTTTTTAAGTCAAAATAATCGATTTCTGTTTCGTGTTCGAATTAATCTAGTCTGTTAATCCGAACGATTTAAAACATTGATATTTTAAAAGCACAATTAATCTGTTTTCAGCACTTCCTCCGAAATAAATACTCGAATTGTTTATGATTCTGCGCAAGTCACGAAAGTTAAGATAGAGGGTATTGCTCCCTACGATACAGTGATAGACAGACACTATACATATCTTTACACGTATACATATGTTCTGGTTCACGTGAGATATGGCTTGCATGCTCTATAGTGCTACTAGCTATCCCATCTTCACTTACGTGGACTTTTTTGTAGTAAAACATTTTGTCTAAAAACGTAACTATAAATTTAAAATTATAATACTGTAATCGGATGAATGGTTTACTAATTATGAGCCCAATAATGGACAGATAGAAACGTTGTTTTTTTTAGTATATAGTGAGACGTTTGATTCGACGTTTCTTCTCAGGGTAGTCAGCTAGAAAACAACGGCCTCATATAGTTTAAATTGACGAAAAAAGTTACGTTTATAAGTATTATTTATAACTTATTAGCAACCTTTCCTAGCTTTGCAAGGGTGTCAGAAATATGAGAAATTCTTGCCTTTTTTTCTCCTATGATATGCATGTATTATACACATAAACCTTCCTCAAGAATCACTTTGTCTATTGGCGAAAACTACACTAAAATCCGTACAGTACTTTTTGCGTTTATTACGTTTATAAAGACAGACAGATGCGGTGAGGGACTTTGTTTTATTTAAGAATTTGCAAAAAAAATATAATTTTACTTAAAACTATTCAAATATGTAAGCTGCTCTTTGTTATTATTATATTTTTTGTTATAGGTTTTTGAAGTAAAGACCTGAAATTGGCGTTTTTATTAAATAACGCTGCCAATTAACACGCAACAAATTACTAACCGGTACTTAGATTACATTTATTTATCATTATTTATTTATTTAATACATACTTTATTGGAGGTACATACAACACAAAATATAAGAAAGAAAACTAATAACTAAAACACAACAATGGGTGCCTTTATCGCATTCCGTGATCTCTTCTATGCAATCTAGATGCAGTACGCGTAGTTAGGCGTGGGCGAAGTGGGCCCTCGCTCACGGCCTCGCACCCAAAGAGGCCTCGTACAAGCAAGGGATTTAAGAACGAGTATTTTTTTTAAATATTTCTCCTGATGGTAAGCGACAATGTGGTCGAACACTGGGTTGCGATAGTCGCTGTCTCATTTTCGAATTTATAAAAGAAAAAGGCCTCGCTGATGTGCCTTCACCCACTTCTAAATTAGTCCACGCTACGTCTCTGCCTAAACGGCGTCGTCTTAATCTTAGCTTTCCAATCATAATAGAAATTCCAGTTCAGGTTTACGTGGGAAATCATCAAATGACTCCACCGCTGACATTTTGGTTGTAGCGAGAGGGAGTGTCAGAATTTTACTGACTAACACCCTCCTGTGTTCCTTCAGTAGCTCTTTGCGAAGGCTATGGTAACTGTTTTGAACAATTCCACAGCCCTGGCAGGAGCGGCGATGCATGCAATGGGTGGCTCGCCGTCCGACCGTCCGGTAACCGTTCGGGCCGAGCCCAAGTCGTCGACGGCGCGTACTGTTCCACGCGCGCCTCAAGGAGATCTCAGCAACTGTAGAGGCCCAGCAGGGTCGAAGCCTACTGGGGCCATGGGTAGTGTGAAAACGAAACCCGGGGCCCTGGGACGAAGGTAACGAAGGAACAGGAGTGGGTTTTTAGTCAGTAAAAGTCTAACTCTATCTCCCGCTCGGGGGCTATTTTTCATAAGAAGATTTTCCCACCTAAAAAAAACCCTGGCAGAAGGTAAGATGTCCTAGAGCTTATAAAAAATAAGAAACAAGAGCTATTAAATAATTCAAACTAATAGATGGAGGTACAATAAATACCTACCACATTATTATGTATTTTGTTGATAAATGATACCTGATGTTAAGCTGTTGGTAGAATTGTTTTCCTCTAAATATATCCTGATTATTATAGTGCTTAAAAATTAATGTTATTGTATATAATATATCTGATTTAAATATCTATAGTTCGAATAGTTTCCCCATGATGTTCATAATCGTACGCGTAATATATTTTTTTTTAATGGTTTAATTATTATTATTATTGAATCTAGAACAATATCAGTTCAATTGGTAAAGTAATAAAATCTCGTTTTATATCGATTTGTTTATTAAAGAAAAAATATGTTATCAGCTGCAGATTTTTTTTTTGTTTTTCTTGTTTTGTTATCTTTGTTTTTGGACTCACTTGTTTTTGTTATTTAAATACATAAGTAGATAATCGTGCATCGTACCTAAGGTCAAACGCAAATTCAGCAGACTACGTCGCAATGCCAGCTTCTGCGTTTTACATTTTAAAAAGAAATTTTAAAAAAAACGATAGGATGTTCGTTTTTTAAATCGTAAATTATCTTTTTATTTACCGATGTTCATAAATCACGAGCTTCGACCGACTCAATAAAGTCCACCACACAAACCGTACATGATTGATGATCTACACCTATGAGTCGCCAAAAAAACTCGCGAAAAACCGTAAAACGCCGTACCAGGCACTGGCACACAATCGATAACCGAACCCTTCCGTAAACAATAACACAAGAAACCTCCAAATCCTCCTCCGAACACAAATTAACCCACAAAATTGAAAACAACAAAAAAAAATAGGACGAAAACACACCAAATGTATACAATTTAAATTCGTCGAGTAATCAATATTGTGACCTACTTTACTCACCAAAGTTATGCGTTATACAACACTCCCAGAAGGCACTGTGTTTTCCTAATAAAATACTTTAAATCACTGACACATGTTTATTTTATTTAAATTTTACACTTTAGCGTGGATCGATAAGTCTACCATACTGGTACGCCGGCCGTCTGTGATCAGAGCGCGTCCATTCAATACTGGGAGAGGCATGCGTAGAGGGACGATCGCCGCGACGCCGAGCGCGGGAAAAATGACGTCTTGTTTTTTTTAAGATGAGAGGAGATCAGAGACGTTCACGTTCCAGCCAGAGATAAACGTGACACTAACTATATATAATTTAACTTTCATCAAGTAAATATAAATGATAGCAACTGTTTTAAGTCAAAAATTATCAATGAGTATACTTACAGTAGCCCGCAACATTTAATGCTTTGTGAATAAGCAATAAATTAAGTGGTATTGTTATTTAGATTGATGTTCTAGGTCGTTATTTATTTAATGATAGTTTGCGGAACCATTTTTCACGCCATGAAAGGAAGAATGCAGTATTGTTGCCTGTAAAGAACTTTACTTTTACAGTCAATATAACATTTTTCTTTAAGGAAAACAATAAAGAACCGTTGCAGTATTTAATAGATACATAATGTACCTCTACTGCTATTTTACTATACCCTGATGCATAATACATTATTATGATTTATTCAATTTACAAAGCAAACATCGCCTACATTTTCCAGCATTTCCGGACCGTAACAATAGGCATTTTCCAAGAATAACATTATGTACGAATATATCTGGCATATGAATAGCCTGTAAGCCTATTTGTATTTAAAAAAACACAATGTTCTATTTTTAAAACCATCATAATACCAGCAAGCATTTGGAATGTCAATTTTTTAGAATCGGAATCGAGAAGATCTCAATTCACACGTAATTCGTTTTTTTTTTTCAATGACGATTTGAAATAGTGTTGAGTCATTACTCCTAGAAAAATGATTTTAAACCATTTATTAAAGAATATGAAATCATTTGTTAAAGAATAAATTTTCATTCCAACCAGCTAAATGAAAAATATTTAACGGCTATTTACATTATAACAATACAGTAGTATTAATAAAGTATACAGCTTAAGCGAGGAAAAACACCAGGCAGGAATAATATAAGCCGTTCGAGCCGTCCTGTGTATTAATGTGAAACATATTAAGGAAATGGAAATGCTTGGCAGCGTAGGTCAGGACGTCTGGCGTCGTCGCGTAGCCAGTGAAAATAAACACCGTTAGGCTGGTTGCAGAACTGACAGTTTTATGTGATTTTATGAGTTGATTGCAAGAAAGAGTCCATACTGTTTGGAAAATCAACTGCTGCTAGAAGCTGGAGACTAGAAGAGAAATGAGTACATGTTTATGAGGTAAAATATCGTTAGCTGTCGTTTTTAGGGTTCCGTACCCAAAGCGTAAAACGGGACCCTATTGCCACAGAACACTAATGTAGAGAAGTCAATCTACATACAAAACGCGCTCGAGCAACGCACATATAGACACACGATATCTCAGACCGCTCGGACCAGTGTGAGCGCGAGTGCATCCGCTTGAGACACGCGTCTGTAAAACTTTTTTGTGCAATTTTTGAGCAAAAAGAAAGTTATTTTAACTGTTCATTGGACAGTTGTTTAAATTCAAAATTAAATGGTGTATTATCGTTTTTTAGGCCAGGTTCTACTCATTTTGAACTTTTTTAAACCTCTGGAAATTCACAAATATAAATGAGAAAACTATGAAAAAATATTTTATTAAAATTGATTAAATGACCAACCGCCGGGCAAAAATCAAAACATGATCTAAATTAGTTGGCTCGATAAAAATAATCGCGAATCTGACCCTAACTTACGATTTCAAACGGGTTTCTACGAGATTATGTCACGGAAATATTTGAAAGTTACAAAAAAAAAATAAAGCTTGTTTTTTAAGAGTCTCGCAAAAACATACAACTGTTATAGTTAGACAATCCTTCAATTTCGCTTTTAACGCCTCTCGGAAGACTGATTGTTCAAAAGGATCCAAGCTTCTTGGCTTAGCTGGTTGTTACATAGGTGCTTTTAAGCGCAGTGAGAACTTGGCTACGAGTAGACCGTGGTCAGAGCCGTACTCTGCGCGCTGGAAGGTCTTCACATTAGAAACTGAGGACCTCCAGTCTCTATCTAGAATGGCATAGTCGATTTGATTTCTGTGCCTATCGCCTGGAGACCTCCATGTGTACAAACCTCTTGGATGATGTTGGAAATACGTGTTCATGATACTGAGATTTCTGTCTATACAGAACTCGATCAGTTTTCACCCCGTTCATTCCTAGTGCCAAGTCCAAATTTTCCACCAGTGCTTCCGATATGATCATTAGCAAGTGTGGTCTTGGCATTCCAGTCACGATCAAGGGTCATTTTATTTACCCTTTTTTTTCTGTGGGGAAATCATCTTATGACATTCTCGCTCTTGGGCGGAGCGGAAGATAGTGTCAGACTTTTACTGACTAAAAATCCACTCCTGTTCCTTCGTTGCCTTTCGTACCAGGGCCGAGTCTAGTCTGATGGGCCCTTACAGTTGGTGATATCTCCTTGAGGCGCTCGTGAAATAGTACGCGCCGTCGACAACTTGAGCTCGGTCCGGACGGTTACCGGACGGTCAGACGGCGAGCTACTGGTACAGGCGAGGAGTGGCAGGCGGTCGCCTCCTTTATTCTATTTTAAATATCTATTGCTCAAAGAGTTTTTTAACCCAAAAGTTGACTGGTAGAGAATGTCTAGTTACATAAAGTTCTCCTATGGTCCACTATTGTACATAAAGTTTAAAGAAATAAGTAAAACCATTACCCGCCGACATTATACATCCACCAACATTAAATGTACATAAAAAAATTGCAAAAATAACAAAATTTTAAAACTGTCAGCACACTTCCATCATTCTGCTAAACTCCCATAAGTATCAAATATCTCTCATTTACAAGCAGCCTTACCCGACATGGGATACACACAGGGGTATATCACAAGCAGGCTGACCCATCGCGGTCGTCAACCCTCAGAATGGGGTCACCGGGGGCTCTCACTCTCTACTTAAATATTCCGCCTATTATTAGGAACCCTTTGTGATGCAAGCTGAATTATAGCAGTGTGTTTGAGCAGCTTTATTTGTGAGTGATTATAATTTGTTGTTTGTAACTGTGGTTGGAATTTGCTAGTGTCTTACTGAAGGTTCGGTTTTGGTTTCGGCCTTCTTCGGCCACCTTTGGCCTCCCTCGGTTCTCTTCGGCCTTCTTCGCCCCGTTGTTTGAGTCTGTCAAATCTCTGTCAATTCCATCCAAAGGTTGTCTGTAAAAATCTCTTTTAGCGACAAGACCCATTGTGACATCCTATTAATTTTAAATTCTTATTGTAATTTTATTTTTCGAGTAAAATAAATAGTATATCTATCTATTTATCTAATTTATTGGCTTCGGCCTAAATAAGCCGAAGTTTTTCAGCAAGCGCCGAAATTGTACAAAATTGACATAATTTCCAAATGTTATTAATTTTTGGTAAGGTGTAAGGAGTTTTTAATCAGCTCCATACGTTGTTTATTATACAGTCACCTTCAAAAATATCATTGTTTCGACCTTCGGCCTCGGCCTGACATCGAGCTTCGGTCGTAGGTAGAATTTGGAGATCTGTAAATGATAATTATGGTTATACAGAGTTTTAGGAGGGATTTTTTCGAGTGAAGTTCAGTGGCTGTTTTAATTATTCCTATACTCCATCTGTTTAGGTAATTAAATTATAATTAAATGTAAACAATCTTGACATGTCTTTTATCTAAAAGCTGTCTAAAAATTTTATCTAAATTTTTTACAATTTGTTATTTACCTATACCGATGTTTGGCAATTAAATAAATGTAAATAATCAGTGTAAAAAGTAATAAAAAGGCATATCAATATTGTTTACGTTTAGTTAACTACCTAAATAAATATTGTGATGTAAATTTGGTGTACTTTGTATCTTAAGTGTCTACGCAGCTGGACAATATGTGGAATCGTTGAAACATGCACGATTACACTACTAACTGACCCGATACATTTGCTGCCAAATACAGCAAAAACATTAGAATAAATTACATCTGCTTTATACTGGAACTTACAATACACAACACAAAACACTTAAGGAAATCCACAATATAAAAGAGATTGCCGTTAAATAAATTATTAAAATTGACCATATGACCAACCGCTGGGTAAAAATCAAAACATGATATAAATTAATTCGCTCAATAAAAAAAATAACACGAATCTGACCTTAATTTACAATTTCAAACGAGATTACGTAAAGCAAAAAAAAAAATGTTTTATACTTTCTAAACTTGACACTGGCCAAATGCACAAACCGTGCGAAGCCGAAATTAAAAAAAAAAACAATATGGTTACGTAATGCAGTAGTTCCTTTTGGTGTGCATGAAATTCTAGTCTAAAAGCCTTGTAGCTGTTTGGTTTTAGAACGGCAGTTTTTTTTTTCGATTTTTCGTTTGACTCACCTACTGACATCCCCACCATCTGTGTTCCCACGTTGTCGTCGTGGTGGGGCTTGCGTGTCTCTGTGATCTTGAGGGCTATGCCGGTAGAGCTACTCATGCCGGAAGGCCTCAAGTGAGGGACCAGACCAAGAGGAACACACACAGGCGGAGTCCAGACGGACCGCCACGGAGGGTGCACTGTCCAGAAGCATCGGCACAAACAGCTGCTGGTGTTTTTGCACAGTGGTTCTGGGAGAGTGGGTTCGCCTCAGGTACGCGTCTGCTTATCAGACGTGACCAAGATGGCGAACGTGGTTATTGGGGACCCCACCCCACAAAAAAGGCAAAGCTGAGTTCAGCACAACATGGACGCGACTCAAAAAAAATTATTACCCCAGGAGGGTACCGCCTGCACCGCAGGAGGAGAATCCCTCCCCGAGCAGAGCTCGGGCTGCCCCTCGTATTCTGGGGGGGGCAAAGAGCGCGTCAGGTCCCCAAGGGACCTGTTACCGTCCTTCGTGGACGCAAGGAGCCAGGGTGGCTCACCCACCGGTAGCGTGGAGTCCCTGGGACCCGTTCCCAGCACGTCCGCTGCGCCGGTGGGTACTACAGAGGCCAGCAGGTGCTTCGGCCTTAGAGAGGTGAGTGAAGACGCGGCGTCGGACTCAGATGCCGCGTCTTCGCTCAACTCGGAGAGAATGGAGGTAGATGAGGCCACCTCCAGGAAGAAGAGGAACAACCAATTCCTCAAACGCCCCATATCCGGAGACGGTCGGAGGACATCCTCCGACGATGAGCGTGGAGCTTCTGCCCGCAAAATTTCCACTGCTGGTCGGGGTGCAGGCCGAAAAGGAAAAGGGAGAAGGCCCACCGCTGAGGAGGCGACCCAGCGGTCCTCGAAGATTGCCAGGGAGGGGCGCTATCCCGGGGCATGCAGTGCCCAGGCCAGCCCCTCAGAGCCGGAACCTACTGGCAGTGAGCCAGAAGGCATGGAAGAGGCGCTGGCCCAATTCAAAGGGATCGTCACAGCCGCCATAGATGGAGTCGCCATAAAGAGGAAGGGGGTCTCCAAGAAGAGGTCGATCCCCCAGGCCACGACCTCAATTATAGAAGCACTGGGGATTGTCTTGGAGCCTCTCAGAAGATCCCTCTCCAAGAGGATTGAGCGGCTCGAAGCGGACCTGGCCGGTCTCCGAGGCACTGGACCCGAGATGGCGCCGAAAGGGGGGTGCAAGCAGGGGCAGTCCCAGCCCCTGCCTCAGCCGGAGAGCGGGGTTCTGGCCCTGCTGCGGCAAGAGCTGGCTGCCTTCCGCCAGCAGCAGCAGGAGCAGCAGCAGCAATTCCAGGAGCGGGTCCAGCGGCAGTTCTCTGTCCTGGAGGGCATCGTCCTGCGCCCCCCGCTCGCGGCCTCCAGCCAGAAGAGGGCGGCGTCGTATGCCGCCGCTGTCGCAGCCACGGCTGCTGCGCCCAAGGCGGGCCCGTCGGGGCAAGTCGGGCAAGGGGCTGTGGCATCAGAGCCTGTGAGACCAGCCCCCGCGGCCAAGCAGCAGCAGCGGCGAGAGAGGCCTGCTTCTTCCCTGAAGGGCAGGGCGTTGCCTGCCGCTAAACCGGCAGGACCTCCTGCCGCGGCGGCAACAAGGCCGCGCCTGCCGCCTTCCCAGCCCGAAGAACCCTCGGCTGGCGCCGATTGGACGGTTGTTGGCGCCAAGAGGAGTGCGGGCAAGGCGGCTAGGGCGGCCAAAAAGCGCGCGAGGCAGCAAGAGCGCAGGAAGCGAGCCATGGCGGCCAGACTTCGCGCCCCGACTTCCGAGGCTGTAGTCATCACGCTACAGCCAGAGGCGGTAAAGAGGGGCGTGACGTATGACGCCGTCATGGCAAAGGCGAAGCAGGCGGTGTTGCCCCATCTTGGCGAACTCGGAGCCTCTGGGGGCTTCCGCATGAGGCGCACCGCAACCGGGGCCCGAATACTGGAGGTCCCTGGTGCGGATAGTGTCTCTGCCGCGGACGCCCTGGCTGATAGGATCAGGGCGTCCCTAGATGTCGAGGAGGTCCGAGTGTCCAGGCCCACCAAGTGCATAGACATGCGCATCATGGGCCTGGACGACTCCGTCAGGGTGGACGAGGTGGTGGCCGCCATCGTCGGTGCGGGAGGGTGCAACGCCGATCAGGTGCGGGCGGGCACCATCCGCGCTGACAGCACGGGCATGCGAGCCGTAACGGTGAGCTGCCCCGTGTCGGCGGCCAAGTCCATCACGGGTGAGGGCCGAAGGCTATTGGTGGGCTGGGTTTCCGCCCAGGTGAAGATGCTGGAGCCCAGACCTCTGCGGTGCTACCGCTGCCACGTGGGGCACCACGTGGGGGCCTACTGCGCAGCGGAGGTGGACCGCAGTGACCGCTGCTACCAGTGCGGTCAGGCCGGTCACAAGGCCGTCGAATGCCGTGCGCCGCCGCACTGCTACGCATGTGCGGCGGCAGGCAAGCCGGCCGACCATCGGGCTGGAAGCAGGTCCTGCGACCCCCCCGCCAAGGCCAAGGGAAAAGCCATGAGGCCCATCCCCGCTGATGTCCTCACCGCCGCAGCCGCCTCCTTGGCTGCCGTCGCTGTCACCGCCGCACCCGCCGTGGCAGGGCCCCCACGGGGGGCTCGGGAGGAGACTTTAATGGACTGTCAATAACGGCTCCATTGCGTCTCCTCCAGGCGAACATCAACCACTGCGCCCCCGCTCAGGATCTGTTGCTCCAGAGCATGGCGCAGTGGTCGATCAATATCGCCGTGGTCTCCGAGCCGTACTATGTCCTGCCCAGGGGAGACTGGGTGCGGGACCTGGACGGCTCGGTGACCCTAATTTCGTCGGCCGCCGCCGGTACCCCGACCCTCGAGGCAGTCACGAGGGGACGGGGTTGCGTGGCAGCACGGTTCGGGGACATTGTAGTGGTAGGCGTCTACCTGTCCCCGAACAGATCTCTCGGCGATCTTCACATTTCTCTAATGGAGCTAAAAGCCGTCGTCGCTGGGTTTGGTTCCCTCCCCGTGGTCGTGTGCGGGGACTTCAATGCCAAGAACTTGGCATGGGGTTCCCGGTTCACGAACCAGCGGGGTCGGATGGTGGAGGACTGGGCTCTGGAGACAGGCCTGGTCGTCCTAAACCGGGGTTCTGCCCCCACGTGTGTGCGGATGCGGGGTGACTCAGTGGTGGACATCTCGTTCGCCAGCCCCGCTCTGTCGCCGCGTGTCGTCGACTGGCGCGTTATGGAGGGGGTGGAGACGTACTCAGACCACCGGTACATCCGGTTTGACGTCTCCGCCCAAACCTCGACCGCGCCGGTCCGACAGAGCCCTTGTGGTCCGCGGTGGGCGCTGAGGCAGATGGACCGGGAGCTCCTCCTGGAAGCCGCGATGGTACAGGCCTGGGTGCAAGCACCAGACAGGCCTGTCGACATCGACGTCGAAGCAGAGTGGTTCCGGGAGGCCTTGTCGCAAATCTGCGACGTGGCAATGCCCCGAGTCCATCCAGGACGCGCTCGGCGCCAGGTATACTGGTGGTCGCCGGAGATTGCGGCACTGCGCAACGCGTGCAATGCCGCGCGACGCCGGTATGCCAGATACCGCAGGCGCCGCATCCGTCCACCGGATGCGGAGGCCAGAGAGGCGGAGCTGTACGAGGGATACAGAGAGGCAAAGCGCACCCTCCGAGCAGAGATAAGGCGGGCCAAACTCGAGGCCCGCAACGTATGGCTGGGGACTCTGAACGGGGACCCATGGGGACGCCCCTACAAGGTGGTGCGGGACAAGCTCCGCCCCTGGGCTCCCCCGCTAACGCAGAGTCTCCGGCCTCAGCTTGTGGAGGGTGTGGTGAGCACTCTGTTCCCCACGCGAGGGGAACACTCTCCCCCGCCCATGGCTCCGCCACCAGCGGTGTCCAACGCGGACCACGATAGCGACGACGACGACAACGCTCCAGAGGTGACCGAGGTAGAGATGAGAGTGGCGGTACGAAGGCTGAGTGCCAAAAATACCGCCCCAGGACCCGACGGCTTGCCTGGGAAGGCCTGGGTCCTGGCCATGGAGGCTCTCGGGCCTCGACTAAGAGGGCTCTTCAGCGCATGCATGGAGAGGGGCCAGTTCCCACTTCACTGGAAGACTGGGAAACTGGTCCTCATCGCGAAGCCGGGGCGCCCTGCGGACTCTCCGTCCGCGTATCGGCCCATTGTGTTGCTCGACGAGGTGGGCAAGCTCTTTGAAAGAGTAATTGCAGACCGCCTTGTCGCGTACCTAACACGGGTGGGGCCGGATCTGGCGGACGGCCAGTTTGGTTTTCGCAGGAGGCGCTCTACGGTGGACGCCATCATGCGCGTGCGAGCCCTCACGACTGGGGATGCAGTGGCCCAGGGCAGGTGTGTCGTGGCGGTGTCTCTAGACATCGCTAACGCTTTCAACTCCCTGCCTTGGAGTAGCATTAGGAGGGCACTCCGGTATCACCGGACGCCCGACTACCTCTGTCGTGTGGTCGAGGCGTACCTGTCGGACAGGTACATCATCTACCCTGGTCACCAGGGAGAGTGGGAACGCCGGGAGATGTCGTGCGGTGTTCCGCAGGGATCGGTACTAGGGCCGCCCTTGTGGAACATCGGATACGACTACGTGCTGCGCGGCGACCTCCCTGACGGGGTCAGCGTGGTCTGCTACGCCGACGACACGCTGGTCCTAGCGCGGGGAGAGTCGTACCAGGCGGCGGTCGAACTAGCGACACGCGGGGTCGCGACAGTCGTGGGCAGGATCCAGGAGTTGGGACTCGAGGTGGCATTGCACAAGTCCGAGGCCATGTGCTTTCACGGCCCTCGGAACGCGCCACCACCGGGTTCCCAACTAACGGTAGGAGGAGTCCACATCGGCGTCGGGTCGACGATGAAGTACCTGGGACTCGTTCTCGACAGCCGATGGGATTTCGAGGAGCACTTCCGACGTCTGGCTCCCAAACTGAATCGGACTGGGGCTGCCCTGGGGCGGCTCCTGCCCAATCTGGGAGGTCCAGACGCCTCCTGCCGTAGGCTCTACGCAGGAATCGTTCGGTCCATGGCCCTCTATGGCGCACCGATATGGGCGCCGGCGCTGCGGAAGCAGCCGGCGGCCCGGCTGAACGCATGCCAGAGGGTCATGGCCATACGGATGGTGCGAGGTTACCGGACGATTTCCCGCGAAGCGGCGAGCCTCCTTGCCTGCCAGCCACCATGGGATCTGGAAGCAACAGTCCTTGCTCTCATGCACGAACTGCGCATGGAGATGCAACGCCGGGGCGAAACTCCGCTGCCGCGACAGGTCGCAGCATGGCGGACGGAGTTCCGGCGGGTTCTCATGGAAAAATGGCGACAGCGACTGTCGCGACCCAGTGCTGGGCACGCCACAATTATGGCGGTAAGTCCCCTCTTTGAGGCGTGGTTGGAAAGACCTCACGGCGTCCTCACCTTCCGCATGACGCAGGTTCTCACCGAACACGGTAAGTTCGGGAAGTTCCTGCACCGGATTCGTGCGGAAGCGACGCCCGGGTGTCGCCACTGTGTGGACCGCCCGGAGGACACGGTGGAGCACACGGTGGAGGTGTGCCCCGCTTGGGCAGAGCAACGCCGTGTCCTCGTGGGGGCGATCGGCGGCGGCGATCTCTCGCGCCGGGCCTTGGTACAGGCCATGGTCCGGAGCGAGGAAGAGTGGCAGGCGGTCGCCTCCTTTTGCGAAGCAGTAATGCTAGCAAAGGAGGCGGCCGATCGCGTGAGGCAACGGTCCTCACGCCCCAACCGCCGCCGGGATTCTGATCCCGATTTCCGGCCACCGTAGGCGCGGGCTTGCGGACGGCGAGCAATGGGTGGCTCGCCGTCCGATCGTCCGGTAGCCGTCCGGACCAAGCCCAAGTCGTCGACGGCGCGTACTGTTCCACGCGCGCCTCAAGGAGATGTCAGCAAATCGTAGGGGCCCAGCGGGGTCGAAGCCTACTGGGGCCACGGGTAGTGTGAAAGTGAAACCCGGGGCCCTGGGACGAGGGCAAGGAGGGAACAGGAGTGGGTTTTTAGTCAGTAAAAGTCTGACACTATTTCTCGCTCCGCCCAAGAGCGGGATTTGTCATAAGATGATTTTCCCACCTAAAAAAAAAAAAAAAAAAAAAAAAAAAAAACCTACTGACATTTTTATCTTTGGTATTTTTACTAATGAAAATAATTTCTAGTTTATTATTAGGGTTCCTACGGAGAAATAGTAGAAAAATGGCCATGACAGAGCGCTATTTCACCTTATTGCCATACTAAAATGAAATAACTAGATATAGCGTCGTTGCAAGTTTGGACATTCTTCAGCCTTATTTGGGTCGATTTTTTGGGACATGTGTAGGTTTCACTGGCTAGGGTCTATAGCACCACGTCAATACGATGAAAAGTCCCCCATTTTTTTTTTTTGTTGAACGTGAACCTATCGCGCTTGACCACTATCTCACCTGATAGAAAGCGACGATGCGGTCGACGATGGAGCGCTCTTACCTAGAAATAACATAGTCACTCCTTAAAGACTCCCGGATATATCGACTTTCAGCATATACTTCGATATTTTAAACAAAAAAGTAAATGCTTGCTGTTTTTTTATGCTGGTTTTCTGATGCAGATGAATATTAGAATTTCACATGGAGTAACTACCCATCTGACAGTAATGATAACACGATACCCCTTGGCAAGAGCGATGCCAGATTTCGTTGTTTCCGACCATTCGCAAACACTGTCACAGGTCTACAAAATACAGTAAGGTTCAACGCCTTAGCGTGCTTTCCGAGGCATGGAGGGATCTCGGTATGCTAAGACACCACACACCACACCACACCCTTTGTGTTCTAGGACCTCGGGTTTCCCTTTCGGAAGCCAACCCACGGACCCAGTAAGCTTCGGCTCTGCTGACATCTTCCATCTTCTACGCGCCGTTGAAGACTTGGTCTCGGACCTGAGCCTACGGTGGCTGGTAGTCGGGGTAGGAGTTCCGGTGGCTGGGGCGTCAGGATGTCCATTCCCTCACACGTGCGACGGTCTCCTTCGCTAACATTACTGTTTCGCAGAAGGAGGCAACCGCCGTCCATTCCCACTCGCTCTGGACTATGGCCTGAACCAGCGCCCGGTGCGAGAGAGGTCACCGCCACCGATTGCCGCAAGAGGACACGGCGGTGCTCCACCCGAGTGGGGCACACTTCACCGTATGCTCCACCCACCGTGTCCTCCGGGCGTTCCACACAATAGAGACACCCAGGTGTTTCTTCCACCTGGATCCGGTGCTGGAACCTACCGAACTTACCATGTCCGCTGAGGACCTGTGTCTTGCGGGAGTTGAGAAAAAGGCTTGGCAGACACGAGACTTTTATCCTAATGGAAAAATGTAGCAAGTTTTTGCTGCCCACCCTTTTGGGGGAATACCAGTATAATACAAAGTTGTTCCTAATATTTACTATCATTTCTTATCTGACATATAAAGATGTCTGGGATAAATTATGATTATTTGCTGATTGTTGTTTATACATTAACACATTGTTTGAGCAGTTATTAGCATCAAGTATTTACTCAAGAACAAAGCCAGGAACTGTGCGAATATTACAATTGTTGCTAATTTAAACTTAGTATAAGGACACACTTTGAGCAAACAATGTTGCAAATTGTAGTCTCATCAGCATCACCCTTGTTTTGAAGCTGGAATCATCATTCATACACTCTGAGTGTAGCGAGAGGGCATGTCAGACTTTTACTGACTAAAACCCACTCCCATTCCTTCTTTGCCTTCGTTCCAAGGCCCCGGGGTTCACTTTTGCACTACACATGGTCCTGACATCTCCTTGAGGCAAGCGTGGAATACTACACGCTATCGACGACTTGGGCTCGGTCCGGACGGTTACCAGTCGGAAAGCGAGCTACCCATTGCTCGCCGTCCGCAAGCCCTCGCCTACAGTGGCTGGAAATCAGCAGAAAAACGCACCTGTGTTACTCCAGTTACCCTTTCCGTTCCAGGGCCTCTTTCGAACATTCCCGTAGCCCTAGCAAGCTTCGGCCATAGTGAGCTCCTTCCGTTTACTAATATTTCTTTGAGGCGTCATAATCATCTGCGGATAGACAGATGATGACGATGCTCCTCAGGGGCGCCGGCTTTTAGAAAACCTCATGGGTGCATAACCTCATTTGATGACTCAAAAAAGTGGCGAAGTGTGAGAAGAGAAATGCACACTGATCGACCGACAAATAATTGAATGTCCTACTTACATACTGCGTACTTATAATGCGTAATAAATTGAGACAACATCACATATATTGTCCTGGTCCTAAACTAAGGTTTTCCCTAGTACTATAGAAACTAGAAACATCGAAGGTACAACTAACACCCAGAGCCAACACAAATATCTGTGTAATGAAAAAATGCTCATCTCTAAAAGGCGATTACTGATTCTCAGGGGTGCTCAGCACCCACTGTTAATTTCTCATAGGTGCTCGAGCCCCCCGGAGTCGGCGCTCCTGATGCCCCTTTTCCAAACTACGTTGGGATCGGCTTCCTGTCTTACCGGAGTATTACAAAGAGCAGCAGTAGAAAGATTACTTGATTGTTTAATTTGGTCTACCTTGATTAGAGGACGATTTATAGGTCTTCTGTAGGAACGGAAAAGAAGTGGTTCAGAGCCGGGAACAATGGAAGGAATAGCGATAGGCCTTATACTCAGCCGTGTGACAAAAACAGACTAGATATAACAATAAATCAGCTAGAGACAATTGAGATTTCAGTCCCATAACCCTTTTTACGAATTTACCGGTACCGTATGGTGTCGGACGTAAAGAATAGCACCATCCCATTTCCTCCCGCTGGTGTCGTAAAAGGCGACTAAGGGCCTGCGCACACCTGAGACAAGGCTATCTTAAATAGACTTGTCTACGACGTCGCAGACTGTTTTGTCTACGACGCGGCGCACACCATCAAGACAAAACAGTCTAGCGGCGTACGGGTCTTAAAACGGTCTTGTCGTAGCCAAGTCTGCGACGACGTAGGCAAGTCTGTCTAAGACAGTCTTGTCTCAAGTGTGCGCGGCTTGCGCTAAGGGACAGTTCGAGACTGTGCGTATTGTTGAGCAGCACAGGTCACCGCGTGGAGGCGGAAAAACCACCAGCAACAGCATTTCCAAGGAGGATTATTGTCACCTGACCAACCCCTTTACCGCCGCCTACCTAGGCGGCCGACTGTAAAACAATAGCCAAATCATTTGCAATATGATAGATATAAATGCGCCGACCCCAAATAACACGGGACAAGGGCAGGAGAATGAAGAACCCTCTTTACGAATTTGTGTATATCCTCGGCCGACATTACACAGTACCTATATCTCTAGCAACTGCATACCTGAATATTTAACCACCGCCTCCATTAGGTCTTCAATCGATCAGACCAACACTCCACGGTAATTTCGTTCGCTGTCTTTATTTTTAAGTAGGACAAGAATAGTTTAACAACCATCGGTCCATGGACAGTTTTAGGTCATAGGGTCATAGATTGGTGCACTGGGCATAGCTTAGGAAAAATATAGGTACCTACGTATATTTTTTATTGACTGAGAAATCTACATTTATGTATAAAAAACTAGGTAAGTGCGAATTTCCCGAATAGAATCTCGAAGATTTCTTCGAATCGCAAAACAATGTCTTTTTTGTGACGTAACAACAAAACAGTTTTAAGATTAATTCCTATACGTGTGCTATAAGACCTTACTTTATGCCGAATTTCAGAATTCTGGGTCAACAGGAACTACCCTGTGAATTTCGATTCCCTCGAAACGTACGTTTTTTGTGACATAAACGGCCGTATCTTTTTTCCGTTAACTCAGAATTTTGATTTTTTCACAGCTTCAAGGGACCGCAAAATTGAGTATATGGTTTTAATTTCAACTCGTAATGTCTATATGCATTCCCAAGATAAAGGGTCTTGACAGACAGACGGACAACAAAATGATCTATAAGGGTTCCGTTTTTTTTCCTTTTGAGGTACGGAACCCTAAAAATGAGAACCTGACTGACTGACATATCAACTCACAGGTGAAACTACGATGACGGATTGCCCAAAATTTACCCCCTGAGAGGATGAAAAGGGGGTCCAGTTGTATGATGAAACCTACTTTCATGAGGACGAAGGCGCTGGCAGATGCATGTTATCAACTTCTCCCTTTCTCTGCTCTGGGACAGGAGAGGGAATTTCAGACCTTTGCTGACTAGAACCCACCCGTATTCCTTCAGTTGCTCCGGACTCTTTCGTACAATCTCGCCTCGGCAGGCATCGGCCCTACTGTTATAATGTTCCCACTGCTGGTAAGTCCCAGGACTATGACCTCCTCTCTAGGAGAGGGAATAGGCCATAATCCAGTGCGGATTGGTGGATGTCACATATATACAAATTGTTGGTTCAAGGAGACGTCGGTTTCCTCATGATGTTTTCCTTGACCGTTTTGAGAGTTGCGGTAATGAAATAAATCACGCTAAGTAATGTTCCTGACTGGGTTTCAACTCGTAAGTCGGAATTGTTACCACTGTTATTACAGTTTTTACAGCAAACCTGGAACAGTGGCCTCACTGCTCCAGATTTGCTGTATTAAGTCGGGATCGTTGCCACTAGGCAACCACTGCTCCAGGGGCCCAAGTCTGCTATTTTTATAAATCCGTAATTCCAACACGATTCCGCTGTCATTTTGCTAAAAGTTCGTAATCTGCTAATTCATAATGATCGATCATTGATCGGCTAATGGTCTCGTAATAGAGTTGTGGTAGAATGACAATATCGAGCTTATTAGAAGCAATGACGTACCAATAGTAGGTCACATGTCAAAGGAACTGTCAAAATTTTATCAGATTACCGCATACGTCAGATATCCATTTGTCAATATGTACGAGATTACCGCTTCTTTCAATGGAGTGTCCGTGGTTGACCATTTTAAAGGCATAATGACGCCATTATGACAGTACTGACTCCCAGTCTCTCGCAAAGGAGCTTCTTACTCACTTGTACGAGTATATGTATAATAGATTACTTAGTTAAGGAAACCTTTGTGAAGAGAGAACAATAAAATTTTATTATTATTTATTATTTATTTATTTATTATATTAGTAGATTACCAAACTTGTCAAAATCAACAATTATGAAATCAATGATAGACCATTCTGACACTATTGTAATAGCAGACTTGAGGCCCAGAGCCCCAAGTCTGCTATTTTTATAAATTCGTCATTCCAACACGATCCCATTGTCATTTTGCTAAAAGTTCGTAATCTGCTAATTCATAATGGTCGATCATTGATCGGTCAATGGTCTTGTGGCAGAATGACAATATCGAGCTGTCTCGTAACAAATTAAAAGCAATGACTGCAAATATCGTTATAATGGTAGGTCACTGATCAAAGGAACTGTCAAAATTTTTGCAGATACGTCAAACATTCATTCGTCATTATGTACGAGATTGGGCCATTGGAAAGTCATAATGACGCCATTATATTAGTAGATTACCAAACTTGTCAAAATCAACAACTATGAAATCAATGATAGACCATTCTGACACTATTGTAATAGCAGACTTGAGGCCCTGATATGCTGTATTATAACCTAATAAGGTAACTAATTTGCAAAGTTTCTCTTTAATCGAACAAATCAATTTATGTCATGTAGCTCGGTATGGCAGTCTAATACTGAATACGGCCTCCAAAAATTAGGGCAAGCCAAGTAACACGCGAAGTTATGTAGCTTGTAGAATAAATGTAGCATATTTCAGTTCTGAATAATTTCATAGATCGAAACGAAGTATACTAGCATAGCTTGTGCATGTAGGCCTTAGCCCTCAGATGAATGCGGGATTGTTCAATAGACTTACGGTGGCCATGGAACGCAAAGAAACTGAAGGAACACTTATGTAGTCAGTAAAAATCTAACACTCCCCTCTCGCTCCACCCGGAGAGGGAGAAGTTATTTTGGGAACTCTTAATTTAACTAAAACACTACATTTTGATAAAAGTGGAAAAACTGTCATTGCAACCGAGGCAGAATTCTCCCGAGCCGCAGGCGAGAGTTTCATGGAGCCGAGTGCTACAGTGACAACGAAGCTACCAGGGCTTGCCTGGCGACTCGTGGGGGCTGCCCGGCGACCAGCCTGATACGATCAAAGTAATAAATTGTGACAAGGGCGAGCAGGAGCATTTTTATGCACTAGTGCGCAAAACAGTAAATAGCGGAAGGGATGGGAGCGGGTGCTGAAAATTTATTTAGTTCTGCGTTTCCAACCTTAAACTTACAATCTAAGATTTTATCTCATTTATTACCCTCAACGTCCCAATGAAGCCGCGAGCCTCGCCGTACGCAGATATTTACGATATTGTTATGATATTATACCTTATTTACCCGTTGCGCCACAATATTTATGATTTTGTGTAAGTCGCTAAAGACATCTATAATAAACAATGTTGTTTTCGTAGTCACTACGACATGCGTGCGCGTGTTTGTCTTGTCATAAAGATAAGAAAAGTAAGGTGTGTGTTTATAAGTTAACCAGGTTCATTCACTTGCTTGCTTGCTGTAAGCACAGATTTGCGCCAGGACAGCCCGCTAAATTCAAATTTTCTTAAGGTTTTTCATTTTGCAGGGCAGTGTCAAGTTGTATATTGATTAGCGTCTTTATATGTAAATTATTACGTGTATTATGTACTGTTTACTTATTATTTAGTTTATTAAAATAAGGGTATTATTAAGTAGTTTTTAGTTTTTGTTGTGCACTTTTGTTTTTTTAGGGTTTCGTATATCAAAAGAAAAAACCTTTAGCCCCCCCCCACCCCCTTCACCTTTACCTTTGGCCTTTTAGGATCACTATGTTGTCTGTCTGTCAATACCCTTTATCTCGGGAAAGCGTAGAGCTATAGAGTTGAAATTAAAACCTTACACTCAAGTCTGCGGTCCCTTTCCCTAGCTGTGATAAAATCTAACCTAACTTGAAAGTTAAGGAAACGGTCGTTTATGTGGCAAAAAACGTATATTTCGACACTCTCAAGGGAAACAAAATTCATAGGGTACTAAGTTGTAACGTCACAAAAAACATTATTTTTTTGCGAGTCGGAAAAATCTTTGAGAATCCATTCTGGAATTGAACTATTTACGTAAGTTTGTACTACCTACTGAACCCTCAATACACGAGTCCGACTCGCACTTGACCAGTTATTTTTATTTATTCAGACGATTTTGTGTGCAATAAGGAATTAGGACTTCACAAATCGTCAGAAACAACAATGTGACCCAGTTGAGAAACAGGGTTCTATAAAGGCTGTATAATGGATCTAAGTGGTATGTAATAAAGGTTTATTATTATTATTATATCTGCCCGTACCCCAGCCAATTCGCCGCGATAAAACTTATTTCTCCGTTCCTAGTTCCCGACTCGACCGGCCTCACTATAATGAAATATTTGCCGAGTTGATTGAACGCGGTCAGCGTAGGCCTGCATTGTGTGGCCAGCAAATACTCATTCACAAGATAATTGCTGTTTGTTTTTATCCGGCAAATGTGTCGGGTATTTATAGAAAGGGATGTAAAACCCTCCATTAGTGAAGTGCGTAGGTAACTACTCCTTAAAGGTTGAGGGTGAGTACACGTATGGAAATTTAATCAATACCTACAGGTATTCTCTGAGAATTGTACTAAAAATAGCGAGTCCTTACCACTAACTTATTAATTCTAAAAAACTCTATCATTTTTCATTATTTGTTTTTTATTTTTATTATTGTTATATTGATAGGCTCGCGTTTGACTAGCGTTGCCAGATGTACGAGAAATCTCGTAACTTTACGAGATTTAGCAGTCTCTGTACGAGAAACGAGAAAAAATAAATCTCGTACACTTCTTTACGAGATTTTTTGTTATCCGGATTCAGTAGAACAACATGAAAAACTATACAATAAAAACGAAGATGACTTTACCAGCACCCCTGATATTACATATCACTAACAAATAAAACCATAATTAATATTATGTACTAGTAGCAAGTACCTACAAAATTTATTTCCTAGTAATTTATTTTATTTTTTGAAGATTTTGGTAAAATTATTAAAAATATGAATCACCTAGAGTAATGATTTTGCATTTGGCGGTATTCCTGCCCCAGGCTAGCTAGTTATAGTACATACAAGTATACATTTTTTAAATGTATACTTTTACGAGGTTTTTTATTGAAAGTACGAGATATTTGACAGCCTAGGGCTGTCAAATATACGAGATAAAAAATTCGGCATCTGGCAACCCTGCGTTTGACCGACGGATTCGGACGGTCGGAAGCAATGGGTACTACCGTGGATGTGGTCGACGATGGAGCACGCTTGCCTATAAGAAATCTATTAACTCTTTTTTTAGGTGGGAAATCATTCAATGACTTCTCTCGCTCTAGGGCGGAGCAGGAAGGCGTGTCAGACTTTTACTGACTAAAACCCACCCCAATATTTCTTCTTTGCCTTCGTTCTAGGGCACTGGGGTTCTCTTTTGCACAACCCATGGCACCAGTAGACTTCGACCAAAGAAAATTTGTATAGGCATTGGCTTCGACCCTGCTGAGCCCATACGGTTTTGAAGACATCTCCTTGAGGCGCGCGCGTCCGGACGTTTACCGGACGGCTGGACGGCATGCTACCTATTGCTGGCCGTCCACAAGCCCAACTTAAAGACAAGGTTGTAGCTATCAGAAAACAGAGGTTCCGGCAGGGAATACCACTCCTTAGCTGCACGCATAATTTATACCTATATTATTATGTTCCCATCACGTTTTGTGCGTTTGGGTAGGAGGTTCACCATGTACCATTGGCGCGTCGACGTACGTCTGGCTGTCCAATAACGGAACGGGCTTGGCGAAATCAAATTAAACATGCAATTCCGATTCTCGATTTCCCGTATGATTTGATTTGACGCACGCTCCCTGAAATTTAATCGATAGAAAACCGACAGACTCGGCGTCCATAACATAGCATAGCATAGCATAGTCGGCCTTATAATGTTCCCACTGTTGGGACTCAGGCCTCCTCTCTAAGAGAGGGAATGGGCCGTAATCCACCACGCGGGCCCAGGGCTGGTCGGCGTCCATGCTTGGACTCAAAACGAAGGTGAAGCAATTCAGGAGAGCCAGCCTTGTGTTAGGGCTGATGCTGATAGGCTTGATGTGAGGCTATACCGGCTAGATTTGTAACTTTTCATGAAAGCTTGTCTGGTGTTGTTGGTTTTTGTACATACAAAGCGCTAAGCTTTGTATGTACATTGGTAATACCTAGACCTACGAAATGTATGCTCCAACATCGACTGCATCATCGTTAACTGGCGGTTGAGATTGTGGTCAAACGAAAGCCGATCTACATTAATATGAGGTCCTTACATTTGTAATTGGCATTTAAAAAAAAAACTTTAAAAAAAAAAAACAACTTCACTAAAAAAAACACTAAAAGGGTCAAAATATCTTTAATTTCGGAAGTCAGTGTTTCTCTTTATTTAACACCGACTTCCGAAATTAGGTTATTTTTTTTTATATGTAAAAAGTTTTTTATTTCACTTTTTATTTGCGATACACTTATATCCAGAGTGCCTATTCCTCATGACAATTCCTATTAACCCAAACACTGCTAGGTTACATTGTTTTATTATGAAGTTCCTGTGTCTACCTTCTACCTTCCGGCTCCATCAACAAATCAGTTCGATAGTACCTTATAGCCAAAGTGCATCTCATGGCAATTCTAATAAGCCCAAACATGGCTAGGTTAGATTAATTAATTACGAAGTTCCAGTGCCTACCTTTCGGCTCCACCACCATCATCAGTTCACTTCGATGACACCATTTTTTTTAATAAATATATTTTTAATTTATTGACTCGCTGCACGTGTTGGTGTAAATTGTAAGTACAGAGAGTAAATTGAATTAAATAAATAAATAAAACCCAGGTTGTGCGCGACCGGGTCCGAGTTCCCCCCTTTTTGAGGTGGGAAATCAAGAAATAATTTCTCCCGCACTAGGTGGAGCCAGAGGGAGTATCAGACTTTTACTGACTTAACCCGTGATCCTTCAGTTGACCTTTGCTTTACAGGTCCGCGGTGACTCCTCCAAACAATTCCGATGCCCTGGAAGAGACCAATGCTTAACGTTACAAAATTAATAGAATCTGTATGATGTTTGTGGTTTGAACATTCTCTCTAGCATCGTACCCAACGCTCGTATAGGCAGAGGTTCAAATTGCCTGCCAGAAACGTAGCGAAGAGCAATATTTGAAGCACTGTAGCGTGTGCTTTGCGCTCCACTAGTCGGTGGCGCAATATTGCTGCAGACGAAGATGCTGCAATCTCTCTAGTCTGTACATAGGCGTACATAATAAATATTTCTTAGCCTATAGATAGAACTCTACATATCAGGATATATAAAGGTGTATAGGGTTATGTGTAAAAATATAATTTGGTGTAAAAATTATTGAAATCGATTCAGTTACTGATTCTGAACAAACTATATTCAGGTTTCGCATATACTAAAAATAATGTTGTATATAAAAGGACAAACTGACTGAGTGACGTATCAACGCACAGCCGAAACTACTGGGTCTAGGAGTGTGAAATTTTGCACAAGGTATCCTTTTATGACGTAGGCGAGTATAAAGAGGATTTTCTAAAATTCACCCCATAAAGGGATGAAACGGGGGTCAAAGTTTGTACAGATAAACCTACTTTCTCGCGGGCAAAGCCGCTCTCAGAAGCTAGACACTACTAATTGTCTTTTTAGGATTGACGGCACGATTGGCGCAGTGGTTGACCGATTGGCTGCAGCTCTGCGTGTCGCGGTTTCCATCCCGGCACGGAACAAATATTCACATGGCCTACAATAATTTATTCTGGGGCTGTGTGTCTTATGTATGTGACTTTACATATTTGTGAACACACTGTATAAGAGTGAATCTTAGTGTAGGGTAATGTTTAAAAAAAATCTCCTAATGTCCTCCTCCTCTTTAAAATCCGTAAAATCCCCCATAATAAATTGAATTGATTTCTCATTCTCACATCATCTATCGTCCCTCTAATTAAATCAAGGACAAAATTAAAGTGTGAAACTTGACTAATAAGACCAAAAAAACCTAATAAAGATAATAAAATTGTCGAAATTGGTTTAAACGATGAGAAAGACCAGTCGGTCATCTCTTAGCTGCCAGTCGCTTATTTTAATTTAATATTAAATTTTTTTAGGGTTCCGTATCTTAATAGGAAAAAACGGAATCCATAGAATCACTTTCATAGGGTACTTCCCGTTGACTCTGAAAACTGCAAATTTGTATTTACGTCACAAAAAAAAAAAATTTTTACAATTCGGAAAAATCTTCGTAACTCAACTCGAGAATCGGACTGTTTTCATAACTTACCTATGTGTATAGCTACATAGCTTACCGCTGTGTTTGTGCGGAACCCTCAGTCCGACTTGCACTTGCTCTAATAATATTAGCGGCAAGAAACATTAACCGAGATATTTGTAATACATAACATGACTAGCGGTCCCGGCAGACGTTGTTCTGCCCAAAAGCGGGATTTAGTAAAAAAAAAAAATTACCCTACTCTACCCTACTCTACCCTACTCTACCCTACTCTACCCTACTCTACCCTACTCTACCCTACTCTACCCTACTCTACCCTACTCTACCCTGCTCTACCCTGCTCTACCCTACTCTACCCTACTCTACCCTACTCTACCCTACTCTACCCTACTCTACCCTACTCTACCCTACTCTACCCTACTCTTTTCTTTGCTATAAACCACACGGAGCCCGAGACCTTTCCAACGAATGCAAAACCGTGGAAATCGGTTCGTGCGTTATGGAGTTATAGCGTCAGGAAGGAAAACCCGACTTATTTTTATATAGTAGATTAAAATATAAAGAGTGTCCATGGAGTTCCTTGCACATTCTTCTCCATAGAGATCTACGCTTTGGAATGTGAATTTAGCATCATTTTTCTGAGTCACTGCCTTCTTTAAAATCCAGTCCAGTACAACAATGCTCTCAGATCTCAGGCTAATGGGACTGCCTCGCTAATGCAGCACGTCAGCGATGTTTGCGGACGCAGAAGTGGATGGCTTCCATGCCATAATCCGTAAGCAGGTGAGGGACAGTTTCAACAGCTACCTGAGGGTATTTGCTTGTAAATTGGATATTCCTATATGGAGGCAGTGGATACAAACCCATCTAAAAAATATAATTTATTCCAATATGTATTAGAGTAAGCATGTACTAACATTTATTCTTAAGTTTATTTTTTTTTATGTATTTTTACTAACACCATATGGACACTAGTCTAAAAATAAAGATAATTGAATTGAATAATTCAAAAGTACTTACCGTCCGACCGTCCGGTAACCGTCCGGACCGAGCCCAAGTCGTCAACGGCGCGTGCTGTTCCACGCGCGCCTCAAGGAGATGTCAGCAAGGCTTTATCTACACTAATACTCTTATGAGGTAAAGTTATTCTTATGAGGTAAAATTTGTTTTTTATATTTTTTGTTTGTAGGAGGATCTAATCTCTGAAAGTACTGGTCCGATTGCGAAATTTTTTTCACCGATAGAAAGCTGCTTTATTCCTGAGTGACATAGGCATATTTCATGTATGCGGGCGAAGCCGCGGGCAAAAACTAGTTTCAAATAAATACTTTGAATCTTGAATCCAATCGAGTCAAGGACAAAATTAAAGTGTGTTAGTTGACTAATAAGAGCAGAAAGAAAAACACAATAAAGACAATAAAATCGCCATAAAACGACGTCGTAACAATATAGCAACATAGTACCAAGGTGCCACAGGTCATTTCTATCAACAGCTCAAGTGTTTTGAAGACTGTAGCAGCCATAGAGCACAACGTGACGCCAGGGACGCGATCACTGCTAAAGTTGGCACCATGACTATATAATACACTTTAGTCGGCATTGTAAAAACTTTTATAAAGGGTGACCAAATTTACAGTCACAACTCACAACTATTAATTAGTCAAAACTAGATTTGACCGTAAGAATTGGTGAGAGGCATTTTTGACCAGTTAAAACTACTATAAAATTACATTTACTCAAGAACCTATGAGATCTCTTTTTCTGGATTCGAAACTCGAAATTTGATTCGTAGCTTGTATAACCTACAAATCACTACGTTTTTTTTTAATTCTTGGTTTCTGGTTACTTACCCATAGACAACTAAAATATTTTTTTAAAAAAAAAAAACGTTATCTCAATAATCTTAAAAAGTTTTGACTGACTCCAGTCAATTGTCAGTCAATCGCTTTCGCCTTTTTACAGCGACTCGCTATCACACTAATAATGAAAAGATGAGTTTGTGAGTGTATATTTTGTTACACTTTTACACTGGAACGGCTGAACGGATTTATGTTTGACACACGGATACACGAAGTCCTTTTATTCCATCAGTATATTCCCCTGGGACAATTTTCTACGTTCACGCAGGCGAAGCTGTTGGCAGCATAGAAAAATAAATAGCAGTTAAATAAATATCACAAACTAAAGCGCCTGGCTACGTTCGAACCAAGCACGGCGTTCCGAGGTCTATGTCCATGCCTTTATGACCTGTCAATGACTTCTTATTGATCGCATCGCTTTTTTATTAACTCCACTTTAGGATTGGTCGCCGACGCATGAATTTTGAATGTTTCAATTGCACTTGATAAAGCTGAATATTGGGTGACGTTAGAATATTTTTATTAAAAATAATTTAACTGATTATTAAAAGATCCTATGTATAAGAGTTTCGAATCCAGGAAAATAATCGCAATGCTTTCCCAGTAAGACAAAAACTTAAGGAAAATACAGAGCTAAATGTTCCAACCAAGTAAATCATGAGCTCGTAAAAACGAACTAGAAATGCCAATTGTTTCTATTAATTGCGTCTAAAGAGATCAATCACGGTCTGAAAATACGTATTGATGAAATAACTTGTGAACATTATGGGGAAGAAATTCCGTTACAGTCTAGACAACTTCCTCAGAGATATCCGTATATACTTACTGTTGTTTAGTAGACTGTAAGTTTTCTCTCCTTCCCCCCTAGCCAAGTTACAATTGTTTCGTTCGCGACGAACGCCTCGAGTAGGCCACACCTCCGATTCCTTTGTTCTGACCACGTGACTGAGCGTTGAGATGACGTCAGAACAAAGGAATCGGAGGCGTGGCCTACTCGAGGCGTTCAGCGCGAACGATACGATTGTAACTTGGCTAGGGGGGCTGGTGACAAGACAAGAGTCAACATGGATGTAAGAGCTACGACTGAGACTACGAAATTATTTTTTAATGAAATGTTTGCTTCATAAATTCATTTTTACACCACCTGTTCGATAATGCCGTTTTATATGTTATACAACAATCACTTTAAGCAAGTCATTCTGTCTCTAGGGAGATAATTCAGTATGGGCGATCCCTAGGGAATAATGAGATTTGAATTTGGAACGTCAAAAACGCATTATTTTGAAAAAAAAAACACATTAAAAATTCGTGCATGAAACAAGTTTATTCAAAAATCATACGAGTTTTTTAAAAAAAGAGCGGGAGCGTTATAGAAAATAAAACTATATAATTAATACTATATATCTTAGATTAGTGAATTTTGTTTGTTTTAAAACTCAAAAAATTTCGAGCGATAGCTAAGATTAACTTGTAATATATAATTTGTTTCCGTATCACACAGGTGGTGTAAAAAGTAGAGTATCCAACACGGAGATAAAGCTGTCTTGGGCGGCTTGAATTCCTCACTTCACTCAGGTTTCTACATTAACTCCCTTGCAATGCTCGGGAGTTAATTATATAAATCACTTATTAACGTTCGGGAATAAAACTTATTAACCTTCGTTTCGTTCGGAATTCAACATGCCGCCCGCGACTTAAAGACACTGCTTTATCCCCTAGTCACTAATCTACTATTACACAACATATTTAGGTATCGGTATCGGGATAGCAGGGGCACACGGGAACACTTCTGCTTTATTTCTAAAATGGCTTCTCACCTATGAAGTGCTGCAGGATTGTTCAAGAGTTACCGTGACCCTGGATCGCAAAGGGCAACTGAAGGAACACGGGTGGGTTTACTCAGTAAAAAATCTGACAAGCAACCTCCCAACCACACCTCAAAAAAAAAACCTATGAAGCCTATGGTACCATCTTTTATAGGTAGGTAATAGGGGACTGTGTTCATGAGTATTCCGTCAGGTAATGTTTTAACATTATCATTTCAGCCAAAAGACGTCCACTGTTGGACATAGGCCTCTCCCATGTATCGCCACAACGACCAATCCTGTGCGTCTCGCATCCATCCGATTCTTGCGATAGTCACCAGGTTCAGGGCTCTCATTTTGGGATGCCTTCCAATAAGAAATGAGCGATGACGCTCATATTTAGTACTATTGTTCTCATTCTCAATAATCCATTGGATTTGAAGATTGAGAAAGATACGTGAAAATTTCGGTAATGAGGAAAATCTAAGAGACTGAGGGCGGGTTTCTGAATTGAGTATTTTGAGTTAAGTATGTCACAAACCGTACTTTAACGCCAAATTTTGACAGGTTTGCAGGCTAAAGTAGAGTTTGAGAAATACTCAACTTCAAATGCTTAATTCAGAAATCGGGGGTGACTATCATATTCAATTAAATAATCAGTTGTATTCATTCGGATTTAAATATATTTTAACTAGTTTTTTTTTTGCGTTCAAGTGCAGGATCCCCGGACGCGCGGGGCCCCTGAATGCGCGGGACCTGTAGCATTTGCTTCTCTTGCTACAAGGCTAAATCGCCAGTGATGACGCATCTTCCGGTACGCAGTCGTCACTCCAAAACCTTTCGGCCCATCAGCATCAGTTCTGTGACTAAGTGCCCTGTCCGTGCCACCTGTTTGGCGATTCTACATGCTACATCGGTAAATTGCCTTTCCTTTTTTTGAGGTGAGTAATCATCAAATGACTTCTCTCACTCTAGAACGGAGCGGGAACGCAAAGAAAGACCCTTTACGTTCCAGGACCACAGGTTTTAAGAAGTCACCTCTGGCCCTAGAAAGCGTCGGACCTGATGGGCCCCTACGGTTTTGCTAGCAAACCATTGGCTCTCCTGTGGATATCTCCGTTCCTGTTTCGATCACGCAAGTAAACTCCTAACACAACCCTCTCCGTTGTCCTTTGAGTGACTTAGAGCCTTCTGGTGAAATCTTTATGAGTGATCAGTATGATCATGTTTCAGAGCCATATTATAACACGGATGGGTTCTAGTCAGTCAAAGTCTGACACTTCCTCACGCTTAGAACCAGATCGGGAGAAGCTAATTGATGCTTCAATTAGATGCTTTCCACCCACATTGCACCTAAACGAAAACGTGCTCTAATTCGCGAACTAAACATCACCGATTACTATCTGACATCGCATTGTGAAAATATAATAAATACTGTACAATTATTCCGATGACGCAAATATTAGGGTTCATATTGCGTCACAGAACCAAAAACCCGTCAGGAGGATATCCTGTCCACGCAAAACCGATCGAGATCTGATAATTTCTGACGCAAGAGATCTCTGCAGATAGCATTATTTACGCGTAATCGGGCGTAAAACGTGGGTGAAGATACTTGATGAACGATAAGTAAATAATGAATGGCGCTCAATCAGAATTGGGTATTGAGGCGTAACGAACTTAATTGATTAAAATGTTTCCATTGACCCAGATATTATTAGAAATAGGTGTGTCCCTTCCCTTCGTAATATTATGAATTAGTTTGACGTATTCCTATTTCCTTTGTTTTTTTTTTCTTTAATTTTAATTTTTTTTTTATAATTTGACATTAATGTTTATGTTTGTGACCATCTCAGACAAATCTGCATGGTTCTCATGTGATTTGACCATTAGGTAGGTACATATTTACTGTATGGACTTTAAAAGAGACTTTGACCCCTGAGTTTGTTTCTGTGTTTCTTCTCAGGGTAGTCAGCTAGGAAACACTGGCCTCATCTAATTTAAACTGACGAAAAAAAAAAAATTACGTGTAAAAGTTTTTTATTCAAATCTATTTGCAAAATAAATATCATTATTATTAAAACTCTACAGACGTATGCAGGAGGTTCACTAGCTAATTTAATTGAATCCTTTTTTGATGTAGGAATTTAATTGGATCCTGTAGATTGCTTCATCGGAGAAATTGTGTTTGAATAATAGGATTTTTTAAATCCGGCTGAGTTAGACTATATTCAAATTCTTTTTTTTTAATTCATACAAAACCAGTGCTTAACTGTGTTCCCAACTGGTGGCAAGCAGTGAAGCAATCATTGATGGTGAGGCCATCTTACCCATTAAAACGTCTGAAAAAAGGCGTAGTAAATGTTCTAACGTACTATACCTGAAAACCTTAAAGTTTCTTTTTTAGGGTTCCGTACAAAAAAGGTAAAAACCGGACCCAATTACTAAGTCTCCCCTGTCCGTCTGTCTGTCACCAGGCTGTATCTCATGAACCGTGATAGCTAGACAGCTGAATTTTTCCCAGCTGATGTATCTCTGTTGCAGCTATAACAACAATTACTAAAAACAGAATCAAATTAATTGTGTTAAAAAAAAAGTGGTATAGATAATGGTACGGAACCCTTCGTACGCGCGTTCGCACAGGACCGGTCGTTATGGCGACACTTGGGGGAGGCCTCCCACTGTTGGAACAGTGGACGTCTTTCAGCTGAAATTATGACGACAAATAAAAAAGAACCTGATGACTACCTACTAGTTAAGTGGGGCTTCCTAGTCACTACTTGCCACTAGGTACAAAACAGTTCAGTTAGACCTCCTATTATTCTATTACGGGTTCAAATATAGACCCACGTGCAGGTTATTATTCAATAGAGTGATGCACGTTGACATTATGAGTGCATCCAATTGGAAGAGGTACCGTGTGTCCCGCCTTGAGGGGAACCAAGTTGATAATGTGTTTATGACCTCGTATTAAATGTTCTAAGGTCTGCTACTCACCGGACGTCAAAAACAAGACAAAAATATTAGGTACCTACTTTTTTTTTTAAGTGGGGCATCATCCAATGATTTCTCCCACTCTTGGTTGGAGCGAGAGGGCGTGTCAGACTTTTACTGACTAAAACCCATTTCTATGTTGCCTGAGCCGTAGTTTTCCTGAGCCCCGGAGTTCACTTTCACGTAACCCATGGCCCCAGTAGGCTTTGACCCTGTTGATGTTGTTTTTCTGGCTGCGCTGAGTGTCGCAGGTTTGATTCCCGCACGGAAGAAATATATGTAGGTTTTGGTAGTTTTTTGTGGGTGTCTTGTGTATGTGGGAATACATGTTACAAACGCAACCGATACATAATTCCTAGTGTGAGGTAAAAAAAAAACTTTTCAGTTATTAGCGCAATTGTTTGTCATGGTTAATTCTCCAACCTTGTTAGTTTGTAATCCCAAATATATTTATTTTGTGATAAAACTTCAAATTAATGATTTCAGAATTATTATTAATCTTAAACAAGAGCTGTAATGTAAGACCTTGATTAAGGTCAAACATGATTCTAGGAACCTAGGTCAATGGGAAGTACGCTATAAGTTTTGATATCCTATGCGAGTGTTCACCGTTTTTTGTGTGGGCGTTACTTCCCGCCGAATCTGACACAGGAATCTCCCAAAAAAAACATGTAGCACCTTTGTAGCCACTCCTCAAAGTTACAACCGCGATACTGACGTGCCCAGCGCTGGGTTCCGACAGTCGCTGTCTCTATACCGCTATGAGATCCCGCCGGAGCTCTGTCTGCCGTGCCGCGATTTGTCACGGTAATAACATCATGTCTGTGTGTGTGTACAGGGTTAGACAGAAGTAATAGCCAACATTTCACTTATTATGTTTAATTCTGGGTCTCTGGGCTGCTACTGCGAACTTTGAGATGGAAAAACCTAAGCACAAACTTTGCCTGTATCGGGGAATCGAAGCCCAAACCAGTTTAGCAGTAACGCCTGCACCAACTAGACATAATACTTTTTGCAAAACTGCTACTAAGTATCTAACACACCCATCTCATCATCCACAGCGTCGTTTCTCAGTTTTCCACAATCCTCACACACACAATGCGTGACTACTGCTACACACAAATTGAACAGCATTGATGCTCTTCGCAATACCTGCTTACATTCATTTTAGGCTAACTAGAGTATAAGTGTTATATTGCTCATTAGAAATTAACAGGCGCTTTTTAGGTATCACCTGTGGGCTGTGTGTGACCCTGGAGATACTGTAGATTTTACACCTGCTGTAAGCTTTAGGCTTGTTAGAAAAATTTATTTTGGCAACAAGGAGGCAACAAATTAAGCATATTAAAATTATAATTCGGTATTTCACAAAGGATGCGCTCATTGCATAATTATGATAGCGTAATACAATCAATATCCAAATAAACTTCAAATTAACATTAATTTCGGAAGTCAGTGTTTCTGGTTATGTACCTATTTGTTTCCTCGTTATCCCCAAATGATTTATGTAATTTTGCTCTTATTTGTAACTGAGTGCTCGTGGCCAGATCAATTCGATGGTACCTACTTAATAGCCAGGCGTGCACCTCATGAAAATTCTAATAAGCCCAAACACGGCTAGGATACATTGCAGAGTTACGTATTACTAGGATGCCCACTGTCCGGCTTAGTCTTTTCACTATCTTAATCGAGATATCTGTGGAATTGTTTGTTCCGTTGGTCATCTATGGTCTTCTTAATCAAGTGGAAGTCCACTTCATCAAGTAAGACTTTTTTATATACAAATGCTTTTTGATGGAAATACAAACATTGCTGCTGCCAGCGGCTTGCCCCGCGTAATTTTAGAACATTATCCCAAGGGAATATATTCCTGGGATAAGTATCTTAAGCGCCATGTTCCAAGACATGTACCATCTAGCCGTGTACCAAGTTTCATCGAAATCCGTTCAGCCGTTCGAGTGTGAAGAAGTAACAAACATACAGACACTCGCAAACTTTCACCTTTATAATATTAATTTTATAATATTGATTAAATAAAAATCGCCTCACAAATGACGGGAGTTGTAAGGTAACAAACAAAAAAAAAATAACTGACTTAAGATTTAAAAACCTAGAAGATGTTCTTAAATCTAAGTCAGTTATTATATCGGAGTTAAAAAAATAACCGTTTCTTTCCTCAGTGGATCCACCAATAACTCCATCGTATTTTTTTTTGTCAGTATTAGCAGGTGGGGTATTTTATTGACCACCGTGATCCCATGGCAGCTGTTTCGAAGGCATTTTTTTTGCCAGTGAGCGGTATCATTGTATAACAGACTGCAGCTGGCTGCTACTTTCTGACATATAAATATGGCGATATGAGAAGCATTGTGACGGCACAGTGGTCGCGGGTTCAATTCCCGCATAAGTGATAAATGACATTTATTTTGCAAATAGGTTTAAATAAACACTTAAACGTAATTTTTTTTTTCTTCAGTTTAATCTAGATGAGGCCGGAACAATCATTTGTATGGACTACCATACAAGTGATTGGATATCGGATACGATTTTGTAGGTCTGTGTGTTTAGTATATATGAGTTTACCTGTTAGTGAACGCTCTCACTATACAGGAGTGATTCCTAGTTTTTCCTAGGTTTCAAAGAAAAAATAAATATAATTATTTAAAAAAAAATCAGGGCAAGTGCGAGTCGGACTCGCGCACTGAGGGTTCCGCACAAACTTACCTATGAAAACAGTTCGATTCCCGAATTGAGTAACGAAGTTTTTTTTGTGACGTAACTACAAATTTACAGTTTTCAAATTTATTCCTATACTTGTACTATAAGGACCTTGCTTCTCTTCTTCCCTATGAATTTTGATTCCTTTGAGTGTTGAAATGTACGTTTTTTGTGACTTATACGGCCGTATCAGTTTTTTCTGTTAACTTAGAAGTTTGATTTTTTCGCAGCTTCAAGGGACCGCAGATCTTAGTGTATGGTTTTAATTTCAAATCGATACCTCCACGCGTTTTCGAGATAAAGGGTCTTGATAGACAGACGGACGGACAACAAAGTAATCCTATAAGGGTTCCGTTTTTCCCTTTTGAGGTACGGAACTCTAAAAATGAGGATTTTTTACAGGCGAGTAACCATCCAATGACAACTCCCACTCTAGGATGGAGCAAGAGGCCTGTAAGTGCAACCGCTGGAATCAATGGCTTAATGTGATTCTCGAGCCATAGAGGCGGGTTTTTTTTTTACTTTTTCTCACTACACTAGGAATTACTCTTGTATCCTAGTTTTATTTGGAGGAGAAAAATCATGACTTCTTCCTCTTTAGGGTGAAGTAGGTGTTAGACTTTTACTGGCTAAAACCACACCTTCAGTAAACCTTTACGTTCTAGGAGCACAGGTTTCCTTTTCAAAAATTCAGTAAACACATAGTAAGGATCATCATAGTCAAGTTCGAAAAAAACTGCATTTTATTTGGTGAGATTTTGGTCTTAAAGGCAAGTATAAGTAAATTACAGTCTATGAGTAGTTAAACTAAATAATAAATTAATCATAATAAATACACTACACGTAACTTAATTAAATAAAAACTACTACTTTGTATGTCTAATTATAAAAAAAAAAAAACTAACTTTACGGCAAATATTAAAGATGGCAGCTTTTTGTAGTGTTAGATATGTGTATTCTGATAGATTAAGAACCTTAAAACTACTGAATATTGATTTTGAAATAACACAAACTATAATAACAAATAATTATTATAGTTTCTAATAAAGCATTTTTTTTTGTTACAATTATTCTTCTAAAAAAAAAAAAAAATTGAAAAGTTATAATGCTACAAAACAATATTTAACTAACATGAAAATATTCTTCAGTTTTGTTTCAATTCACCCCTGCATTCTTATTGCCCCATCTGACATGATAAGTACCACATTCAAGTATGAAAATCCTAAAAATATCACATTATAAATTATTATGCTTTGGACAACATGAAAAATCTTAACTCATAGTTACACATAATACACTTACAAAATAACATATTTTATTATATTAAAAGACAATGTATAAAAATCACAACTTATTAAATATTGACTACATACATTTATGTAGATTCTATAAGCCATTCTAAAAAAAGAATGCCTTAGTGTAAAAAAAAAACATCGGTGGGAAATTGCAAGAAAAGCTTTAGTTGTTTTTAGTGAACCGCCGCAGCATCAGAAGGGTGTTATGGTGCGTCCAGATCTGGCGAATGCGCTGCTAGCGAACCGCTTGCGAACTGCGCGCGTGCATTTCATGTTCGTAAGAAGGCCGCGCAGCGCAGCGGCTTCGTACGAACGAGCCGCGCGGGTCGCAAGCGGCGCATTTGCCTGGTCTGGACACACCATTAGAAATCTTTGAAATTCTCGGCTTTTCTCTATTATAATATGCATATATTATACACCCAAACCTTCATCATGAATCTCTCTGTCAATTGGTGAAAACTGCATGAAAATCCGCTCAGTACTTTTCGAGTTTACCATATTCATACAAATAAACAGACACAGCGGGGGGGACTTTGTTTTATAATTTATAAGGATACTAGTAGATACTAGTTGGCAGCTCTGGGCTAGAATAACAACAACCGTACGAGTCGGTCTCCAAGGTTAAGTAAAGCTTACCGAGGTCGGTTTGTGGATAGGTAACCATCTAACATACCAACATTTATCTGTGCCTCGGAAAGCATGTTAAACCATTGGGTCTTGGCTTTCATTTTCGTTACAGATAGTATAGAAATAAGAAAATCTAGCACCAGTCTTGCCAAGGGGTATATTGTGATACCCAATTACTGGGTTATGGAGGTCAGATAGAAAGTAGCTGACTGACATATCAACCCACAGACGAAACTACTAGGTATAGGTGCATGAAATTTTGCACATGAAATTTTGTGCAAAATTGAATGTGACAGCTGCATCCCATTAGACTGGAGTACCCAAACAAAGTTGGATAAAGGCTAAGTTAATAAATAGGAATAAATTACCATAAATTATAGTTACATTTGTCACATATTTTGCTGCAAAAACTTCCTCTCATTTATACAATTCTCCAACTCATCATGATACTTATCAATCTTAGCGTCCAAACCCGGACTCTGAATATCATAATCAAAACTATTGCCTGTTATTACTTTCTCTTGATTCAAAGTCGAATCAAACCTAACTTTTTTACCAGGCGTATTCGTTTTATTATGGGAAACATCAGCATTATCACTCCTCTCTTTCAAAGGAGTAATGTTCATGTTAAGATGTGTATTTCTTAATGTTCTTACTGTTTCATATTCATGTGCCAGGTCGTCAATTTCTTCTATTTCAATTTCATCTGAGTTGTCCAAGTTTAGAGCTGGATTTTCAATCCCTGATTCTTTGGTTTCAGTCTTCTGTTTTGGAAGTTTTCTTGGCACTTCATAGGGGTTTAATGTAACATTATTCTCTGATTTCTCCCCTTTGAATGTCCTTCTTAAAGTCTTAAATACTCGCTTCGATAATCTGTTCCCAACTTTCAAGAAAGGGTTCTTAGCTTTCTTGCTGTCACTAGAATCGTTGGACGAATCTTGGTGAGCGTTTTTGTTCAGGTTTATAATGTCTATGGCACTGAACTGTGATACATCGTAACCTAAGATTCTGCTTTGTTTATTAAATTCGTTTGCTTCATCAATATTTTCGTAGACTGGACTCTCGGCTCTGTAGTTATCTATATTTTCATAATCATTTTGACCATCAAGAGATTCATTAACAGTTGATATTGTGCTGTTGGTATCTCCAAATAACCTTCGAGGTTCAAGAACCTTTTCTGCTTGATTGGGTACTTCCACAGGCCTAGTTAGAACTTCTTCATTATATTCTAATTCTGGTTTTGTAGCATCCAGGTTTAAAAATGGGTTTTGGCTGGGTGCAACTATAGGAATGTTAACATTGCCTATATTAGGATCTAAGAAGGGATTTGTATTTTTAGTATTAATCCTCTTTTTCTTAGTTATGATTGTAATAGTCTTGATCTCCATAATATTGCTCTCGTTTAAATCATCATCGTAGAATAAAGACTGGTTGGAAAGATTTGGTGAGTCCAATGCGAGTCTGTCAATAAAGCTAAGGTTTAAATTCATTGAATTGTTGATAAACATTTGGTTTGTAACATTCGTTTGTACATTAGTTATAGGTGAGAATACTTTGGTGTCATCGTTTATCATTGTGCTTAAAGATTTCTGTTCTAGTACTGAAATACCGGAATCCATATCTTCATTTAGAACAGACACTTCCATGATATTATCATTATTATGAACCACTGTGTTGGAATTAAAACTATTTTGTGTAATATCTGTTAAATTCAATGATCTATCTTGCCGTTTTGGTAGCTGTGGTACTTCTGATAAATTAGCATATATTGGTTCACTGGAATACTCATTTGTATCATCAATAACAGCAGGTCTGACATTCCTCTGTACATTCTCAAGTTCTTTTGCAAGTAATTTGTTGACAGTTTTCTTACTTACTCCTAAGTCCAATGCAGAGTTGTCAAATGTAGCAATATCACCGCAGCTTCTGGTGCGTTTCCTTTTCTTAACTGGTATTATCTCCATTGCAGTGTTGCACATAGGATCTTCGTTGACAAGGATGTCTAGCCCTGGGTTGAGGTATGCGTTGGAGCAAGGTGTTGGAATCTTCCGTTTGCTATTTCCAGGTTTTATTTCAAATTGATTGTTGTCTACTGAGTCCATTGCAGTCTGGAAAGTAGATAAAATAGTATTAAGTACCTATGTTATTACTTATGCATTTTTGTTTTGGCCTTCTTGCACATAAACGGTGTAAAAACTCATAATTAATATTTAAGAAAGAATACTTTTAACGTTAACAGTTTAAAAAATCTAAGAGTCCAGCAGTTATCAACATGGAAGCTTTTAAGAAATAGAATAAATTTTTCTTAAATGTTTAAGGTCGCAGCATGGCGAAATATCATGGAGTGGGTTCAAGTTATATAATTTTTTTTGCTTAGAGACTGCGATACAGAGATCACAGTATTTTATTATGTTTATAGAATTATTTCGATAATTTCACTGAATAATTAAACAAATAAATCGTGACAATGAATAGTGACATTCATACCTTGAGAAATCCAAAATGCAGCAGCAAACATCAAAGAAACCAGTATATTCACTTACAAAATATGATTATCTTCACTTTAAATCAATAGTTTATTTACAGAACATTAAGTTTCATTCATAACTTTCCGTTTGAAGATAATAAACAAAAAAAAACGGCAGGTGTTGAGCAACCGTTATTATTTGACAGTTCAATCCAGTCCAGTTGCCATAAGTGAGACTTTTTTCTACCATTTTATTGTACCACGTCTTTAGGACAGATGGCGCTGCTGGTGAGTTTTATTGAGATTTTAAGCTGGATAGTCATCGAAAGCGTGACCTGACAAAATGAGGTCAAATCAAAAAATATTGAATGCGGTATTACTAACATAGTAGGAGAAAAATATTTTGATACTTGAGTATTTTTTTGTACTTACGACAGACGTTTATATAGTTGTTTACGAACCATATTCCTAATTTATGTAACACAACGTCTTTAGAAATTTTAAATATATACAACCAATACACCTTTGAACGCATCACACACTCTGCAATATTCAATTCCCTTACAAAACAATAAATAGACACAGCTACCATCAAGTTGGACACATTAGGTATTATGTTTGAAATTCTTAAGGAAGTCATACAGGGCGACCCGTTGTTCCCAAAGTTATTCACTTGGAACAAGTCTTTCAGACAGCAGTCAAATGGGAAGAGAAGGGCATTGTCACCGGTGAAGCGAGGTTAACTAATTTACGTTTCGCAAATATTTTTTTTGGTAGAAAAGTCATCCAATGACATCTCCCGCTCTTGCGCGGGCGAGAGGGTATGTCAGACTTTTACTGACTAAAAACTCACTCCTGTACATTTCAACAATTCAGGTCCAAACTTGAAAGAGGATTTTCAGTCACTATTTCCTTCACTTTTGCGATGTTAACTGCAGTTGAAGTCGTTGATGGACGACATTTCTTCTCAGAATTTAGATTTTAGTGTAAAGATTATTTCTCCAAATTTCTTAACGTTCCAATTTTTTTTAATTTCGCTGAGTCTATGAATATCTCCAAGATAAAATATAAAATATGTCTAATAGTCAGTCAACAATGATCAAGATTATAATGTCATACTAACTTAAAAATCCGAGATCGTATATAAACATTGTTGTTTTTATTTGAAAACAACTTCTTTCTCTTCTTGTTTTTGTTTAAACTTACTGATCCTAATATATTAAAACTATACCTCTTTTTGTTTTACCCATGGCAATTATTTAAAAAAAAAAATTTTAACTTTTTCTATTCTATTCTATTTTTTATTGATGGCAAATAGACCCGATGTCGACTATTCTGCCAATGTCGAAAGTAAATTTGATAAGCAAGTATGTATGTCATTAACACAAGGAATTGGTATGCTAGAAACGTAGTAACTATCGGAGTATAAATCTTCGACTAATACAATTGGACTTCATGAGTTAGTACTGGAAAATCTCTGTTTCAAAATACTGACAATTGCAATGTCAGACTTTGACGTGCTTTTGACGGCTAAATAATGTTGCCATTTTATTAAAAACAAAAAAACTCCAGGTCGCGCTTTTTTTAGATACACTCTAGTATATGTATATTTATTTAAAAAACCAAACAGAAACTCGCATATTATTTCACTTAATAAAACTGCAATTTTATTGCATAAAAATATATTTCTAGATCAAATCACAATATCCGATTCTTGGAATCAACATAAAACATTTTTTTCAGTAACACAAGCATATCACAAACTTTGAGAAGGAATTAAGTGGAATTTTTAACTAAAACTAAACTACTGTGCAGATAAATACAAACCCTTAAGTACCTACGCTACGCTACCGCCACCTTACAATGACATGTCTATGCGACGCTAATGTACAAGAAAACTTCTTCAAAATTAGTTTGGACATGGAATATGCGTTGTAACAAGTCAGGTCCCAATTTATCTTTGTCATATTAGCTCATTTAATGTATTTTTATGACTACTGTAGCGCATCTTCTATTTTTGGTCATAACTTTTAGTCGAAAATTAACAACACTTTTTAGGCTCAAAAATACCGTTGAATGGTCTTGAACATGAAAATTAGCACTTGAAATTATTACGTCAATACTTTCCGTTCAGTTTACTTTTGTAATGCTATTAATTAACCTTTCAATGAACATGTCTCTAGCTCATTTTAATTTTAATGCATAATTGAGCGTTATTTGTGTTGTATACCGTCAGACATTTATTTTACAACGGCTTAGATACTACTTATATTTACATAAATCTGTTAAAATTCACCCACTAATAAGATTTTAAACAATTTAGCAAGATTGATAAAATAGAGAATAATGATACATGTCTTTATTTATATAATACCGATTTGGAATTCGCTAAACGTTAACTAAATCATTCAGTATCAACTTTTAAAATATATTTTATTACAATTATCTTTTCACTTGTCTATCTTACTGATACCTCGAAAATACTTATTTTTATTTCATTTTCTAAACGTTTGTTTCACCTTCAAGTGTATTTCAATAAGTACAATTAGATTTTATATTTTATCTAAAAATGATAAAATATAAAATCTGATAAAGTAATATCAATTGCAACCTTTTTTTTTAGTTTCACTATTTTTCTCACTTTTGTATCACATCAATATTCTGATAAAAAAAAAAAATTCTACACAATCGTACCATATTATTTAAATGTGTATGTATGAGGCGGCTTGTACTTGGGAACTGTTAAAACGTTAAGTACATTATATTATGTAATAATTAGTATATTGAAACGAATGAAAGTTAAAGATTTGCATAGATAGAACTACTAGCCATCTATTAAGGTATTAAAATGTCATTGAGGAACACATTGTTCATCGGTGTCTTAATTGTACAGTTGTTTATCTAATCACGTCTTTACATGCAAACAGTATTTTTAGGTCTGTAAAATAATACAACAACCAAATTTGGTGAGCAAAAATGGACAATTACGATGTTTTTTTTTCACATCAAATAAGATTAATGAATTCATATCTCTTACAACTGATTAATTGTAAACTATTTCCCTATCAGGTGATAACGGTCGGAATCCGTAAGCTAATCCTTTACATGTAATAGTGATTATCACTTATGTAATTTTGTTAGAGAAACAATATGAAAATAAAATTCCTTAGTTAAGTACCTAATTTTTGATAATCATGTTTTTTTTTTAATTTATTTACTTTAAGTACGATAATAACAAACTTACATTCAATATAGGTTAAATACATACATATATATATGCCTAGACAGCTGAACAATTTAATTATAAATATTATGCTTGGCGTTATGTATGTTTTTATAGCTAAAAGCTAGCTCTAAAGAAAATTTCTGTCACCTCGGTAACATATATAAATTGACTAATAAAACAATAATATTCTATTTTTTCAACGAAAATATAACTTTTTATGTACAGCAACAACTAATCCGCTTATTATTATTTACTACATTTTCTTGTATATTTTTTACAACTGTAGTAAAAGACTGATTACCAAGCCGTAACTTACATTTTCCGAATTGCGTTTCTTTTTGTGCAACGTAATAAAGTTAAGGAGGTTTTAGTGATGGATCTTTAAACACTCTATATCCGAATCAGTACAATCTCAATTCTTATTTATTGTAATTACAGATTTATAATTGACCATATTTGCATTAAACATTGCACAGATCACAAGAAAACTTTATTTTCAAGCATAAAAATAAATAACCCAAAATAAATAGTTACGCTACGTAACTTACTCGACACCGCTATCATTGCATTTTATGACTTCCAACTAAGTAACACATAAATGCGGAAATGCATATTGTACTAAATATAAAAACTCCCTCAAAGACTGAACCGGCAATATAATGAAAATTGAAACTAGAGCTGTTCCACATCTCTATACTAAAACAATATTTAAAAGTAGAAATTTAAATACAGATTATTAGGAAATAAGCGGTTTATTCATCGCCAACTAAACTACTTTTATTAAAAAGAGACAGCGATTACCTTTCACTTTTCATTATAGTACCAGGATTTCATGAATTTTAACAGCTAATCGATATCCAAGTTCTTGAATGCCCTTTCCATGGCTTTCTCTCGCTTCTTGTCTGGTAAAGCTGCAATCCTCTGTTCCTCCTCGGCTTTGAAGTAGGGCTCCATGAGTTGGAGCTGTTGCATGCATTTCTTGTGTAGAGTCTGAGTGTCCGGGAGGGTACCGCCGTAGTCTGGAGGTAGTGACGTTCGCGGCACCACGGTCTCGTAGAACTTCTCCAAATCTTCATTCTTGTTGTGGAATTTGAGCTGAAAATAGTAAAAAATATTTTTTAGTAGTAGTGTAAATAGAACCAAATAAAACAGTCCATAAATGAAAATGTCAAAGGTGTTAGGCTATTAGGTGTAGTATAATAAATATTTCCCAACGATCCTTTTTAGGTCACATAGTCACATTTTGCAATTAACCTTAAATCAATTTTTATTTTATAATAATCTGCAGAAACAAATTTAGTTTTTACAAATAAGGTACATCCGAGGAGAACGTATGGTAAAAATTCTGTACTTTATGCCCTTGACCCACGGAGTTTAAACCACAATCAACTTTAAAGTATTTGCTTAACTAGTTTAACGCGCGATGATACTGATGAGGCCAAGAAAATGTCAGAGGTAGTCATAACGCGGTCCTATGATAATAACGAACCCATTAAAATGTCAGAAGAAGTCAGAACCTGTTGAAAGAAATGGTTAACTTTAAACATTAAAATAAAATTAGTTTTATTAAACCGGTACCTAATACGCATTCTTATTCGATTTTTTTGCAAAGGTCAACATTAGGGGTCCAGTTTGATATGATGAATATGAAACATTTTGCTATTTTATAGTTAAGTTATGTGAATGACGATCAATATAATATCAGTCAAGGACATGTTTTATTTGAGAAGTCAGCTATTTCTTTATAACTAGGTTTTCGCCTTCCAGGATTCAAAGATCTGATTTGTTATTGCAGTTTTTTTTATTCGTAAGAAATCGACCTACCCGAACATCGCGCGGAAGTTAGGAATATTTAAATTGTCGGTGCGTATTTCTTTACTATAATATGCATGTATTATACACCTAAGCTTTCCTCACGAATTACTGTCGATTGTGTGTCTGTGTCTATTAGTCTAAATCTGCATGAAAATCCGTTCAGTAAATTTCGGAGTTTATCACGAACAGATAAACAGACAGACGTGATGGGGACTTGGAAAAGATATTTAGGCATTTGTTTTATAATATCTAAGGATGCTGCTAACTTTTTATAACAATTAAATTTTGAATACATAACCAACCAAGCACAACAGAAAACAGAACTCATAATCAGCCAAGAGCTTAAGGAAATGATTATTGCCGAGTTCAGTAAACAATTCTAGTAGGTTATTAATTACTGTTTAACATTCAAATGATGCCCCTAGTGTGTAACATGTTTTTCTTTTAATTAGCTTACTTATATTCTACCCTGTAAGTTATCTGCTGTAAGTAACTTGTCTACACAGGACCATCTTAAAAATTTAATATTCGTATCTGGTATTCATATATACACATATTAATGGTGTATCTTTATATGAATAAATATTAATTATTTAACATAACTTGTTTGCAGAATATAACCATTTTAAGCAAAAATCTATTTTAACAGTTATTTTCTGGCAGCGGAAATACTGTGATTCTAGAAGACGATTCGAAATTGTACCCTATGTATGCCAAGGCTGAATGACCCATTTGCAATTTGAACAGTTACAAGTAAACACTTACATACATAAAGTAGTGTCAGATCAAACAAATATTACCAACATAAGTACCTATATGTACGTAGTACTGCTTATAGATACATTGTGCGCAGTTCCGTAATATTAAGTGTATGACAAGGTAAAATCTGTGAATTGTTCCTTGCATAATAAAAAGCAATCGTAACGTTAAGTTTTAGTGAGGTAAGGAAAAATGTAATGCGAAGTGTTATTACATTTCTAGATTTAAAAAGAATATATAAGAAAAATCATACAAAAAAATCGTTTTAGGAACGACATTTTTAATTTTATTAAGCTTATTTCACTCGGTATAGCTGTAATCCAACTGCACTGCACCTAATATACTGCTTACAATTAGAGATAATGACCATTAACCTTTAGAATACTAATGCAGAGACGGCTATGTAAGACCTACAATTTTTATTGCTGTTTCTTTCTTGAAATGTTTACAAAGTTTCTGCAAAACGCATTACCTACTTCATTATGTACAAACTATTATTTACTTGTGTGTCTGTAGACGTTAATTTATGGCTGTACGATTCTAATGGTCAGTTTTATTACTGCAACATTATTCACCAAATCAAATCGTTAAGCTTGACGATTTGTGATTACTGTGATTGTTTAAATTAATCGTCAACGGCCAAATAGAAACCCACCAACTTAAAAAAAATAAGTTTGCTTTAATGTCACAATTTACGAAATTAATTTTGTTTTGCAAATAGTTGTTTTCAAAGGGAAATTATCAAATGACCCCTTCCGCACTGGGTGGAGTAAGAGGGATGTCAGACTTACTGACTAGAACCCACCTGTATTTCCTCAGTTGCCCTAAGCGGTCCAGGGTCATGGTAAGTCTCTCAAACTAAACCGCAGCGCGTTTTATTCTTTATTTTTTTGGGGAACAGAAATCATCTAAAGACTGCAAATGGTAGGGATAAGTTACAGACGAAGAAAAACTTACCATATCAAAGAACTTCTTGTCCATAAACGGCCTAATGAGCAACATTAATTTGTCTAAAACTGGTTCTGTATTCAATACATGTATCGCACGCATGCGTACTGGCATCGCCTCCTGCACATATTGGAAGAATTTTCGGAGGGACCTGAAAATGTAAGAATGTATGTTAATTTATTGATTTTTGTGAGGTTAGCATTTTTGTCACTAAGGGCAGAATTCACCAATAAAACTAATCGCGTTTTAACGTTTGGCTCGCATAATCGCGTTTAGCCGCTGTCACTAGTGTCACTTGTCTGTATTTTTCTTTTGTTGTATTTTTACCAGTGACACTAGTGACAGCGGTTATACGCGATTATGCGAGCCAAACGTTAAAACGCGATTAGTTTTATTGACGAATTCCACCCTAAGTAACTTTTATGGTTTTATGATTGAATATCAAAATATGAGCTTTTAAACTTTATACAAATAAACATTCAGTTGGGTATATACCTAATGTATTATGTTTATCATAGTAGCACATAGTGTCATAGGTATTCGTTAACCCCAAATTCAAGAGAAAGTATTTTTCAGTCTCGAGTTACTAAAATAGTATCTTAGTATCTTAAAAATACTGAATAACCAATTAAACAATCGTATGACGATCAATAGTGCAAAGATATCTAATTTTACGACTATTTATGATAGCATATTAATTAATAGTTAGATATATTGTAACTAGAACATTGATTATAAGAAAATATACAATGTAATGACCAATTATGACATTAATTTTGAAATTTACAAGCAAAAGGGACAAAAAAAATGGGACATTGATGTACGTATTTTACCTTTGTCTATCCTTTTGAAAGCTATGAAAATATAAATATGTAGATATACTATCATAATATTTATATTAAAAACTTCTTATATTGCTTCATTGTTACGCGACTGTGAATCCATTATGTCGGGTGTACAGAGATAACTATTATTATAACATATAACAATTATTGCAGAAAAATATATTTTGTAATGGGGCAGCAAAACTACATTTGGAAAATGATTAGCCAAAGAATAATGGATCCACAGATCGGAAATCAATTTAAATTTATACTTACGATAAGCTAACTCTTGTGAGATGTCCGAATTTTACTCCGCGCATGTCGAAGAGAAACATGTAACCTGGTTGTGGACCCCGCTTGGTGAGACATAAATCTGAAAAAGATCAATAAAAATAGTAGTTTAGCAAAACCAAAAGATTTAAAAAAATACTAAAATGGTAGTTTTTGCAATAGAATATCTTTACGTCGTCGTTATAATAAGGTAAGGTTCTTGATTTTTTACTATTTGGCGGGATTTCTTTGAGTGAAGTTCAGAGGCTGTTTTAATTATTTGTAAATTGATTCCTAGTGGATATTGTGATGTAAAATTGGTGTAGTTTTGTAGTGTTTGTGCAACTGAACAATATGTAGAATCATTGAAACAGGCGCGATCTCGGTAAAATGGAGCTGAGAATTTTATTGTAGTTATGACTACCTCAGCGAAGTTTGCCGAGAAGGCTGACTCGATACATTTGCTGCCGAATACTAAAAAAAACATTAGAACGTGTTGTACCCGCACTCTAATGTGATACATATTGCAGTGTTTTGAAAAATAAAATAAGACTTGACTTAAAGGTCCAAGTGACCGTCATTAAAACAAACCCAAAAAGAAAGAGTTTTTGGCGGGATTTCTTCGAGTGAAGTTTAGTGGCGGTTTTAATTATTCGCAAATTGATTTCTAGTGGATATTATGATGTAAAATTGGTGTAGTTTTGTATCTCAAGTGTCTACGCAACTGGAAAATATGTGGAATCATTGAAACAGACGCGATCTCGGTAAAATGGAGCTGAGAATTTTATTGTAGTTTTGGCTACCTCAGCGAAGTTTGCCGAGAAGGCTGACTCGATACATTTGCTGCCAAATACTAAAAAACAAAAACATTAGATTGTGTACCTACAGCCACGTTCTAATGGTAAACTAATGAACTATTTATACGAAGACATGGCTTAAAGGACAATGGTTAAAGCTTTCCGTTACTAAGTCAAAAAATTATAAAAAGAACATAAAATACGTTTAATTAAACAAGGCTTAACCACTCTAAAAACCCAGTTACACATAACATTTTAATTACTTCCTTTCAGCATGCAAAAAATATTAAATATATATGTACTAATTGCAATTAAGGAGTTAACATGTATTTATAGTTACTGATAATATTATACATCAATAAAATAAAGTTACAACAATATTTAATTGAAAATAATCAGCAAAATCTAAGAATAAACTTACCAGACAAATGACCAAACATTCGTTAGACATTATCAAGTTTAAAATGAATTAAGATAGAACTCTTAAACCGGTTAAAATTTTGTATTGTTCTTTCGTACGTAGCCATTTAGAATACGCATCTCAGGTTTGGAACCCGCAGTATGAGACTTATAAGTCCCGTATTGAAAGCGTCCAAAGAAAATTTCTACGTTACCTAGATTATAGGGCACAACAATACTCAGTTGACTATGAGCACCGCTGTAAACGGTACCACTTCCTTCCTTTGGAGATGAGGCGTCAAATTGGAGACTTAAGTATGCTGATGGGTATCGCAAATGGCCACATTGACTGTCCTGAACTCGTTTCTAATTTAGCACTACGCACAAACCTAATGGGATTGGGGGACGTCGGCGACCAATATTAAGTGTACCTTTCGCATTGACCAATTATATGAAAAATTATTTTTCAATAAGGAGTGCACTTGATTTCAATAGTTTTTCTAGGGACCTTGATATCGACTTGTTTTACACTAGTGTTGCGACCTTACGACGGCGAATGGCACAGAATTTTTTCTGTGATTAACTTCTCGTTAGTAATTTATTGATTTGTGTGTAATTCCTTATTATCGATATATATATTTTCTTATCTATGTGTGGAGGCTCGTAATTAGCTATTTAATAATGTTACAATGTTTATATCATTTTTTCTTCTATTTGTCTGTGAGCCTTCTTTAAAATAAAATAAATAAATAAATAAAATAAATATAAGTTCGGATACGCGCTACCGCACAGAGCAGTGGTGGCCGAGAGCAGTAGTGGCCGAGTGATAACGGCCACGACTTACGAGTTGTAGGTTTCGGGTTCAAACCCAGCCAGGCGCATTAGTTTGTGTAATTTATTTCATCACCACTGCTCTTAAAACGGTGAAGGAAAACATCGTGAGGAAACCGGCATGTCCTAGAATCAAAAATTCGAAGACATGTGACATTCGCCAATCCGCACTGGGCCCGCGTGGTGGATCACGGCCCCTTCCCTATCCTAGAGAGAGGAGGCCTGAGTCCCAGCAGTGGGTACATTGAAAGGCTGATTATGTTATGTTATGTACGCGCTACCGCATCAGTCAAATGTTTGAAAATATAATATTTTTGCGTACTATATATTTCTTCAACAGTACACAGACCCAAAATACAGTAAAATATAATATTATAGTACGTTTGGCAACCCTACCTTGAAGGTCGAGAGCATCTTGATTTTGGATGCGTATGTGGGTCGTTGTTGCTTGGGTATCGCTTCGGGCTGATGGCCTCTCAACTCTGAAATTCTGACGGCATTTATCATGATCGTTGAAAGGTGCTCTGGAGTGACGCCACTTGCACGTGGAGTTGCCCAGTTACTTAAAAATATATATTCTTAATTGTAGAATATTCTAAAGTTATTAAAATCTGTTACTCTTAGTATTCCTTATAAATTAGACAATAAAGAATAGATATTAAAGCGAGTTAATTATTTCTACTGTGCATAAAATTTTAGCGCCGGGATTAGCGAGATCATTGATTTTTCGCGGGCTTCTTTCACTTCAAGGCTAAGAAAATGTTTATGGCTGCCTATTCAGGATTTTTATGATACCTACCATCGTATCTAATAAATGTCTCGGAAGGTAAGAATATTTCTAGACAGATACAACTTACTCAAAGTAAACCAATCAAAAGTGTTTTGGGTTAAATAACTGAATTTGCCAAAATGACCTTGTTCTGTACACGTGTAGCACAGTAAATTTATTCTGCCTTTGGTTGTGAACGATATAAATATTAATGAAAAAGCATTTCTGAGATGGTAAACATACATTTGTTTTATAATTACTTAATAGATACAGTCATTATAAAACTATGGTTTTTACTAAATGTTTATCTTTCCTTTCAAAATACTTAATTTTACCTTTAAACCATTAAACAACGAAATACCTACGCGTCTATAAATGAAAAACCAAAATGCCTTCTAAAATCCATAAAAAAGTAATCCATACAACCTAAGCGTTATACGTTAAAAATTAAACAATCAAAAAAGAAAAGACATCAAAGATCAAACATCAGATGGATCACCTCGTAGCCGGGTCCGGCTCGAATTTGTTGATACAGACAGCCATGAGCCTTGAGAGAAACCACTTGAAGTTTCTCCGCTAACGTACTAAATTAATTAGGTAGATACTAAAGCTGCGTAGCTGTGATGACGTAAAACATTCTCACTTACTAACGGCAGTCAACCTTAACAATTGTTTTCATTCGCTAGGAAATATTATCAAGAACTGATAGACGATCTGTCTTGTCCGACCATACAGCTCTGACGTCATGTTTTGATTCTATATAATCAATATCCGCTACTTCGTCACGGGTGGCCTGTAGTCACTAACCTGGTCTGTTTATAGCACTTGTGTTTTATCTGCTAATTTTATTTTAGATCTTTGTTTTACGATGATATCAGAGTGCTCGTTTAAGGGTTAATATAGGCTTGATCGCAATTTTATTGTACATGTTCAGAGTTTATAGGTCAATAAGTTATGGCTACTGTTGTCAATTATAATAATTATTTGCATTTATAACTAGGTCTGTAGGCATCAAGGCTGCGAAAAAAATTATTTTTTTACTCGTGATAGGAATCTCGAAAACGAAGGTCATTACATGAACCAGTCAACAATACTATTTAGATATATCTATGTATATAAAATTGCAAACTAATACCGACACCATTAATCCGCCGCAATGCGTGGTCATTATGGCAATTTCCCCCGGCGGCTTTTCTCGGTAGCGGTACAGATTACATAGGTACTAGATACCACAGTGTAAACTATAGTACTTTGTAGCCACAGTGTAACTATCCAATCAATAAAGTCAGTGGTGCATTTTGAATTGAATTGACAGTATATTTTTAAAGGTTCTATCGGGTTGTAACGTAAGTTTTGACCTTTCAAGGTAGCTGGATTTTCATGCATTATGAAGTCAAACATCCGTTGTCGTACATACAATATTGAATAAGGCGTTCTTTCTTCACAACATCCGCTAAAACTAACTGGAAAAATATTCAGAGTTTCCTTGTATTCTTTTAGAAGTCAAAAACAACCCTGAGGATCTACATATTTACGACCTAAATTCGCTTACACGCCTGTCATTTTATTTAACACGTCATGGTAAGGCTGGTAGGATAGAAAATGGCTAATTGTTTTGGCAGGCACGCCAGTTACACGTGTTTAGTAAGAGGATGGCAGTACGTCAAATTATTACATCGGTTATGCTGTGCATTTCTAAGGTACAGTTAGGCTGTAGAAATGAAGTGATGTAATAAATACTGCATTGTTAGTGCAATTGTGGGGCTTTATAGCTTGATCTTTTTCGTAAACATGAACAACTTTAACAAGCTACTGGTTACGCATTGGCTTATATTCGACTTGATTGTCCCCCGCAGTTTCAGCGCACCTTTTGGGCTGAAACTGCGCAAAGCGGGCCACCGTCGCGTGTGCACGCGCGTTTTTACGCAAACGGTCCCCGTCGCGGAAACCGGATTATTACCTACGCAGTGTCGCTAGTTCAACTTTAACAGTGCGAATGTAGTCGTGTCGATGGAGAACTTAATATATTATCTTATCACGTAACAAAACGGGAGCGGGGCCCGGCTCCTGGGACCTGGGACCATGGGACCGCGCGGTTGTCCGCTTTACGCAGTTTCGGCCCTTCGATACTGCTCCGCTTTCGTGGGTCATAGCGTGATGTTATATAGCCTATACTATACGTCATTAATCTGGCTGTCCCTTACAGAAAGATTATTTCCAATCCGACTCGTAGTTAACGCAAGAGATTATTAACGCCTTTAGGACAAACACAAACATTCTTCTGCTTTATTTTAATCTATGTGGTTATTTATGGATCTAAAGCTGAACTGAACCTACGTAAATTATTTGACGAACGCATTTTTTTTTTTCTGTGAATCCTGTATGTTTTACTGCCTATTTTTCCATTGCCAAAACCGAATGCTATGGGCGGTTTGGACATTTGTAGGCTTTCATATCAATTGGATAAGGCAAGTAATCTTATCAGCCCTCTAGACCTCTACAATGTACACACTTTGAAGGGACGAGGACGAAATAAGTACTTACCTGTGAACCTCACTAGTACGTCATGTAGGTACCGTATCTTTTCAGTTTCTCCCGACCGTGAAATTCTGAGCGCGCTTCACGCAAGAGCTCGTCTAGTAATATTGATTTTTCTGCCTCCCTTATGTGCTATGCTTCCCTTGTAATCCTGGTACGTACGAGTCACGTGTACAATGCGTTCCAAATAAGAATAGGATCGATTGCCATGTTTCTTGCGATTTGACAGTATGACATGACGTCACAACATGGCAATCGATCCTATTCTAATTTGGAACGCATTGTAGGTCCTAGCCGTATTCTCGTTTTAGGACATGCGGCTTCTGCTACCACGTCAGCATAAGTCGTAATTAATATTTTCTATCAATAAATATCCATAATATAGCTCTGACAGAATGTAATGGCAGACTTTTTATAGAAATTGTCCTATCTGTAGAACAATTTGTACGAAAACATGTTGGTTAATCACGTCGCGCTTATCTGAATGAGCCCAAAAAATATACAATTTTGTCTAGACATGGCAAAACGTTTGTTGGTAAGGTTTTTAGGCGAAACAAGTAATCATACATCCATACTCGATAAAGCAGTGACGTACTTCACTATAAAGTATGAATTCAACAATATAATATGCACTAAGCAGTGACGTACTTCAATAAAAAGTATGAATTCAACAATATAATATGCAGTATGTAATACAGAAACAGAACTTGTCAACCTTGACCTTCAGACAATTTGCGAGAAGGGACCATTTCGCAAGACTTCGCGAGGATATGTAGGTCGCGTCCTTTGCAAACCTTTGCTAGGTATTCAGTAGTGCCGTAGCGGCGGGGCTCCACCCAATAGGGATAGTTTCAGAAACGGGCCCCGGGCGTATATAAAAAATTACGGCGCTGGTATTCAGTAACTTTTTACGGCGTAAAAAACGACCGAAAGCCTTTGAAATAGAGTTAGGATTTACTCAAAGGTTAGGAAAGTGATTTTTTTTTCTCGTTTTTGGAAGCTGACAAACTTTAGGTATTTGTGTTGTAAGAAAGGCGCTGATTCTCAATGCTTCGTTTGACTGAATTATGTTTTGAAAGAAAGAAGAAGAAAGAAAAAGTGTTTATTCACGTCAACCATGACGCAAACCTTAAAAATAAAAACAAATAACAACAACGACTTATTTAAGTGGTTTCACCTTTATTCAGTGACTGAAAAGTTGGAAGGGAATCGTATATCTTGGTATGGTCATGTGAAGAGGAGGGATGAAACGCATGTTACTAAAAGAGTTATGAGTTTACATGTGGATGGATGGAGAGGGAGAGGGAGACCAAAGAAAAGATGGATAATCCATCCATCTTCGTGTGAGGCAATGCAAGAAAAGGGGGTCAATGATAGCGTGACTGCTAAAAGGATAGCATGGAAGAAGAAAAACATATGTTGCGTAAGTAATATGTAATAAGGGACAGGGGTAGTAAGTAGTTAGGTGGGAAATCATCCAATGACTCCTCCCGCTCTTATGCGGACCGGGAGGGCTTGTCAGACTTTTACTGACTAAAACCCACTCCTATGTACCTTTTTTGCCTTGCAATCTTGGACCCCGGGTTTTTCTTTCAGAAACAAACCCATGGCCCCAGTAGGCTTCGACCCTGTTGGGCCCCTATACGGTTCCTTGAGGCGCGCGTGGAAAACTACGCGCCATCGACGACTCAGGATTGGTCCGGACTGTTACTGGACGGCCGGACAGTGATGGTTTGATTTCACCTGTATTTTTATGTATGAACTAGCTTTTGCCAGCGGCTTCGCCCGCGTGAAAATAGGTTTCTCTATACAAACTTTGGACCCCCGTTTCATTCCCTTAGGGTGCGAATTTTGGAAAATCCTCTCTTAGTGCTCGCCTATATCATAAAAGGAAACCTTGCGCAAAATTTCACGTTCCTAGTCTCTGTAATTTTGGCTGTGCGTTGATATGTCAGTCAGTCAGTTTCTCCTTTTATATATATAGATAACTTGCATTATTTCTACCATTCATTCATACATCTTTTTTTGCACTATAAGAAATTTTCGAACAACTCCCGCTCTGTGTGGAGTGAGAAGGATTACCAGACCAACCTGTGTTCCTTCAGTTACCCTTTGCGTTCTAGGGCCGCGGTAAATCTTCCGAACAATCTCGCAAAGCGAATACATTATCCCTATCATCCGTTATACAGGTCCCGGATTTAGCTAAAAATATCTTACCCTCCCGTCTCCAGTCTGTCGTGGAAGCAAATTTAATGTAATGAAAATCGATTATAAGCTGAACAGTTCGTGGGCACAGACGTCACTCGTTCTTATTTTTTCTAAATTATTATGTTCACAATACGAACATTCTTTTTATTAAAATAACGATTTATAAATCTGTCATTTGGCACAAATTCTAGGAACCATTACTTCAAGCCGATTCAGAGACAATGGAAATCTTTATGATTACTAAAAAAAACGGGTCACTTTATGCTATGATAATTTCGGTTTCACTTTTTTGAGGTGGGATATCATCTTATGACTTCTCTCGCTCTAGGGTAGGGTGAGAGTGCGTGTCAGACTTACTTGATCTTGATGATTAATTATTTTTGTGTTAAGTTATAACTCTCTAGTAATCCCATTAATGAAGGAATATAGGTGGGTTTTAAGTCAGTAAAACACCATTCATCAGTGTCAGCGAAATAACTTTACTTTCGGATGTCAGTGTCCAAAAATGACGAAACAAAACTAGAAACACCGAATTCCGAAATTAAAGTTGAGTATTTTGCACTTTTTAGTTTGTTTATGAAGTCAATAGTATTTTTTTATAAAAGTTTTTTTTTTGCCTGGCTACTTATTGTCTTTAACCAAAAGAAACAATTGGATATTGTCGCTAAAACATTCATACAGGACAAACAGTCATTAAAATTATTCCAAAGCATTTGTTCAGTCCATTTAATTGATATTTAGAAAGAACGGGATTTAATAAAAAAAACCTCCTGGCAACATTCACAATCACAATCTGCCCGAGTTCAAAAGTATGCACAGAATGCGGTCCTCATATTTTGCACACTCGAGTTCTTCCAACGCCCCCGGTCTAAACCTTATTTATAACCATGACAACATGACCTTTTATTGGTAGATTAAAATGCCTAAATTATAAAATTTATTTCAACTTATCTAAAAATTATAATTTTAAGATATACACATAAAATTTACAAAAATCCTTAGAGAACCACTTATCACTATCGTGTTTTATGTTACGCGCTAATATCCCATTACTTAGCAGGTAATTAGGTACCTAATTAGCTCTATCGTTTTTCTCGCCAAAAAATGGCAAAAACAAGTAGATACGGATAAAATCAGTGCAGTATAATTTCGATAACATTATGTTTCTAGTTACTACGGAATTACGGATTAGTTCTATTCCAAATTATCGATGATAAATTACACGAAGATAACGAATAATTATAATTATTTTCGTGATATAGGTACTTGTATCAGCTGCGCAGATAATGTCAGAATAGCTCATGTCATCGTGCAGAAATTAGCTACTCATGGCTGGAAGCCTCCCCTCAATGTGGTAGAGGTAATGTTACACGAGCGAAATATTTTGCAACTCAGCCGTTAACAACATGAAAAAACCGGCCAAGTGCGAATCGGACTCACGCACGAAGGATTCCGTACCATTATCTTTTTACACAATTTATTTTTTTATTCTGTTTTTAGTATTTGTTGTTAGAAATACATCATCTGTGAAAATTTCAACTGTCCAGCTATTACGGTTCATGAGATACAGCCTGGTGATAGACAGATGGACAATAGAATCTTAGTAATAGGGTCCCGTTTTTACCCTTTGGGTACGGAAACTCTTAAAAGGATGTAAGTACCGCCAAAATATACACACATCTATGTATGTCGCTCGCTACATAGGAGCTAAAATTCAAAATCCAGAGTCCGAAAAACAAGTACTTATTGGGCAGTTTCCGAATCTGACAAAACACCCGTCTGGTCGGAGGATCCTCCCTTTTCAATAGAGGGCTGTGCGAATTTAAGCCCAGATCCGCATATCTCTAAATAAATAAATATACTCTTTATTTTAAAAAAATTAGCCATCATAACTATCCAAGTCCAATTTTTTTTTTTGTGGATTTTTCAGACTTATTCACTTGAAGAAGCAGCGAGCCTTTCATTAGCGGGCGACGACAGTCATTTCCCTAATTTGAAATATAATGAGTTTCTTGTTCGGGTGTCGTAGGCGTTTGGAATCTGAGAACCTTCTTATAACTAGATAGGTAGCTAAAATTAATTTATTATTATTATAGCTTATTTTCCATTTTGGAGAGTGTGCGAGTGTGGGAATTACATAACTTGATTCCACCATCTCCTTTCGACTATCGGACAACCCGACGTACAGCGAGTATCCACCCTCACGTTGTCGAAACTTCAACGGTACGGACTAAGCGTTTCACTTCGTCGTTTATACCGCCTACATCGAAGGACTAGATCAATTTGCTTGCTGCGGTCTTCCCGTCCAACTATAATTTGGGTTTCTTCAAGGCTAGAATGAATAGGTTCTTAATAAACTAGTGCGCCTCACCATCAATGATTGCATCACTGCTTACCATCAGACGAGATCGAGGTCAAGCACTGGTTTAAATCAAATTTAAAAAAAAATGGCCCCAGGGTTACAAGCCTCCTCCATTCTTTTTACTTTGTTTGTATCGATATTTATCCAGCCCTTACCCCGCACCCTTTTAATGTCATCAGCCTATTTTTTTGTTTGCCTTCCAACAGTTATTTTTTCTGCTGGGCCGCGCCATTTCGTTGCTTGGAAGGTCCACCTTTTATTTTTATACCTCACTACATGACCTGCCCATCTGCACTTCTGTTTCAAGCTATAATGAAGAGCATCTGTATTTTTTCTTACGAATATCTGTTTCCGCTACCGTTACTACTGTTTAACTTATTTATTTTAGTATTCTTTTTGTCGATGGTGCGGTTAAATTTTGTTGGCAAAATTTCGCCACATCACGTCATCATTGATGGCAGCAAAGCTTTATTATCAACAGCCCGAGCCAGAAAGCTTCGCCTGTCACTGAGCAGAAATCTCTTTTTTCTTGTTACAATGTCCACATTTCTGTACCAGTCTCATCGAGCTTGTACTGACGATGACACCGCCGCCAGATGACCAACATTTTTCTCACCACTATCATACTCCATCTACCATCAACACGTCGAGCTAAATGTCAGCTTAGCTCCATCTGTGGTGTGACAGCACTTAAGTCACTTTAACTGTAGATTTTGGGGCACTGAGGACATGAAACGAAGCATATCCTTCAGTTACCGCGACCCTGGAAAGCAAACGGCAACTGAAGGTAGACAGACGGGTCAGTAAAAGTGGGGCGGCGGTGGGGGGGCGGGAAAAATTATTTGATGATTTCCCACCTCAAGAAAAAGGTCATAATCGGTTCTTCGGACTTCTAAGTATAGGAAGCACCAAAGATTTCTTTTGATTCATGATAGCTGCTTCACCTCTGTTTATTTATACACTGTATCTTCATCTCTTCAAACTATCCTGCGACAAACGACTACGTCTCAGTTCTGTTGGGACCATACGCTTACGTCATACATATCTAGGTGTCAGTGGTGTAGTTCATTTAATGAATACTAGACGAAAACAATAAAATAGAATAGACTAAAAATGATCAATAAATTAAAATGTCAAATTAAAATTTCATTATAGTAGTACTAAATTAATTAATAATAATTTAAATGCCTATTGAAACATATAATAAAATAGTAAAATAATCAAGTTTCAACTATCAAAAATGTCATCAATCTACTTCAAACCAGTAAATCCCAGTTTAACTGAATTTGTTTGCTCATCACATTTTACGAGTAGTTGAACATCTGTGGCCATTGAGGAAACGTTTATGTAATTATTCGGTCATTAAGTAAAAAAAAATAGTTTTTTATTTCATTCAAAATCATCAAAATGGATTTTGTAGTAGTTTTTGTAATCATTCTTAATTTGCAATCGACACCTTTTAACCGAAGTAGTTGTGGATTTTTTTTTCATGGTTTTTCTCATCGATTTCGCGTATTTTTTTGTTGTTACAGGAAAATGATTTTTTATATTTGTTGAATAGTTATTGAAATATATAAAACTAATATTTGTGTAATTCATTTTTAGGGTTCTGTACCCCAAAGGGGAAAACCCTACTGCTATCGCACCACTGTCCGTTTGTCTGTCATCAGGCTGTATCTCATGAATCGTGATAGCTGGATAGTTGAAATATTCACTGATGATGTATTTCTGTTGGCTATAGCGGCAACAGAAATATATTAACAACGTTATTCGTGAGGCTCCCTTACGTGATTTTTTGCCGTTTTTTTTTTGTTATGGACGGAACGGAGTCCTTCGTACGCGAATTCAATTCGCACTTGGCCGGTTTATTTTTTCTTTTTATGTAAAATTACTGAGTGAATTAAAATGAATTTTATCCTTGTCCTCTATAAAGGACACGACCTTGGTAGGCCCACTATCTACTACTCACTACTCATATTTGCCACATATTAGAAGAAGCATATATTATAATATAAACGGAAGAATCTGTACTTCCAGTCTACATTGATTTTCGCCGGGTTTTTCATGTTAAACAAAAAAGGGTTATTTATTTAGGCTGATTACCTGTATTTGCATATTTAAAGATCGTACGTGGGACATCCACGGTCGGCGATTTAAATTCAATCAATATTTACTAAATAAACAAAAAAAACCGGGCAAGTGCGAGTCGGACTCGCGCGCTGAGGGTTCCGTGACGGTTCAGTTACGAAGATTTTTCCAAATAGCAAAAAAGTTTTTTTGTGACGTAACTGCAAAAAGGTTTTCAGATTTGTTCCTATAATTGTGCTATGAGACCTTGTTTCATGCCAAATTTCAGGATTCTAGGTCAACAGGAAGTTCCATGTGAATTTTGATTCCCTTGAGTATCGAAATACACGTTTTTTTGCGACATAAACAGCTGTATCTGTTTTTTTTTTTCATTAATTCTGAAGTTTGATTTTTTTACAGTTTCAAGGGACCGCAGAACTGAGTATACCGTTTTAATTTCAACTCGATACCTCCACGCGTTCCCGAGATAAAAGGTCTTAACAGACAGACAGTTGGACAACAAAGTGATCCTATAAGGCTTCCGTTTTTTTCCTTTTGAGGTACGGAACCCTAAAAATCAAACCTTACTGGCCTTGTGAATTGAGCTGACTTGGTCTACACTAATCGATTACTTTTAATGATAAACGAAGCTTACGAAACTTTAATATTTTAGAATGTGAATTTTCTTATATAATAGAAAAAATATATTAGACTAGCGGTCCCGACAGACCTTGACCCTGATCCTGCCTGAATGCTGGCTTAACGTCAGAATAAAAAACTGACAACTAGATTGCAGCGCTACCTACCGAGTACAATTGTATTTTCAAACCATCTAGGGGCCCACTTAAATATACACACAACATTTTATCCAAATCGGTCAAGCCGTCTAGGAGGCATTCATCATCATCATCATCTATTTTTTTCTTAATTTATATTACAGATATAGTTACTTTTTTCACTTATCTATACATATAATATAATCTATATACTTAAATAAAAGGAGAAACTGACTGACTGACACATCAACGCAGTCCAGTTGTTTCAACTATGAAACAACTGGACCTAGGAGCACTGAGAAGAGGTTTTTGCAAAAATCAACTTATAAGGGGATGTTAACGGAGAAATTCGTTTGTATGCAAAATTTTATGTAAATAAAAAAGAGTTTTCAGTATTCGTTTCTCAAAACTACCCTATAAAACGAATTAGGAGGTGTTAAAGGTTGTATGGGAGAATCTTATTACTTGGACTAATAAACTAAACTTGGCACAAATTCTTATTAAAAATAATAATAAAGACTATATGTTTATTATTATTAGTTTTCCAAAATTACTCCCAAAATACGGTTTATAGGGTGCTAATCTATATATATAAAAGGAGAAACTGACTGACTGACATATCAACGCACAGCCGAAACTACAGGGACTTGGAGCGTGAAATTTTGCACAAGGCTTCTTTTTATGACGCAGGCGAGCACTAAGAAAGGATTTTCCGAAATTCAGCCCCTAACGGGATGAAACGGAGTTCTAAAGTTTATATGGAGAAACCTACATTCACGCGGGCGAAGCCGCTGGTATAAGCTAGTGTTTTTATGAAAACATTATCACGAACGCAGTCACTGGTAGTGTTATAGTTAAGTATAAAACCAGTCCCAAACTCAATACAACGAAAGTCAATGACTCACTCAAAGATCAATGTTAATATCTCAATAAACAATTATGTTATGGAGGACATTGCGAAACGATTCGAAAACTACAATGTCGTAACTGCATCACAATCACAAGGCTACAGTCATAACAGGATTATATAATTATGATGTGGTATGTTCCATCTTTTGAATGACGTGTTGTTATCGAGAATAGTAATTTGCTTGACCTATTGACAATACACTGTAGATGAATTACTGTTATTGACTTATGAGGGTATTGGAGTCTAAAAACGCAAAATTACGCTTTCCACTTTTGTAACAGACAAGCGAGTCGAATGCTGTATCTCGTGGCAGAGGGTGCCAATCATCCATAGCCCCTACCCAAGACATCTCGGCATCACATTAGACAGGTCCCTCAATTACAGGAAGAATTGCGAGAATTTTAAAGGAAAAGTGCATGAGTATAAGTAACAACCTGCTACGTCGCCTAACAACGCTAGTGAATATGCCTATCCAGAATGGAGCCGCTCCTCCGTCCAGTCCAACTATTAAGTTGCATACAGCACTTAATGAGACGTACTGAATTTCCACTGGTTGTCTTAAAGCGACACCGGTGTGAATGCTGTATCCACTAATCGGCGTTGCACGGCCAAAAATTCGCAGTACTAGACTGTGGCTAGACGCATAGAAAGGACCCTCGCCAATACTCGCCATCATGGTGCCCCAGAGACTTAAAAGTAGTAAAAGTTATGTTGTAAGCGTGAGTCCATTTCATAGTTACACCACCTCGGAGAAATGCGACCTCTGGCAGGAGAAGTCTACCTGGGCGAAATAAACATGTTTTCTTTCTTTTTTTCACTTTTATAATGCTAAACAGAATCCAGTTACACTGACGATGATCTAAAAGCGTATTTTATCTTTTGGGTGTCACGTTGCTCTTAAAATCTATCAGCCTACATCAGTACATCGCTGAACACAGCATATGTTCAGTAGTGGACCAAATAATAGCACAACAATCATCTCTCTTCCAAGTGCTAAACATCCTTGGCTCCATTAAAATCGGCTTGCTAAACAAATGAGTAGACCAACTTACCGACAGTCATGAAGAGCAGTTTGCAGCCAGCTTCTAGGTTGTACCTTGAGGGTTCGGTGTCGTGGAGCCGGTGGTAAATGATGTCATAGCCCTGACAGGACTTTCCCGGGAGAACGGCGAACTCCCTAGATAGAAAACCAATGAATAGGTCAATATTTGGACGAAAAGAGTTGGCTAATTATATGGTACCTAAGTGGTAACTTTAAGGCCTACTGTCCACCATCGCGTAGCTCCACAGACGCGTATTCGTCATCATAGGCTTGGTGTTCACCTGCGTGATGCTTTCATACAAAACTATGAAACCTTGTCGACAAAGCGGCAACGACGTCCCGTCGTGTCTTTGACGAATACGCGACTATGAAGCTACGCGTCCGTAAACATTAGGCATAACTAACATTATCGAAGAGCTTTTGTTTTTATTGTTTTACAGATATTTCGATTACATTATAACTTTTCAGACACATTTGGGACAAAAAAAAAATTGGTTGCCTGTAAAGTCGGTATACGAGCGAAAGTTTTACGTGACAACGACTTTGAGTGGTAAAATAATTTTAATGTGAATATTCATTCGTATAGTAGGAAGAAGGATGAAATAATAGTCCGAGTGGAAGGGACGCGTGCCTCTCACTCGCTCTCATTGTGAGCGCATAACGTGAGCGGAGCGTAACGCAGTTTCTTGAAGTGTCACCCGGCAAACCAATTTATAAGACGTTGTCACGTCAAAAAATAATTTAAACAGTGTTTATTACTAAAATACATATACAAAGGCTCATGGATCATGTCTCAGAGCATCGGTCGCTTCTAAAGTGGTTGCCCATATGTCAGCGCAGAGAGCAAAGGGCGCTCACTACCTTGTTTTCATTTCTTGATTCTCGTAATTCCCCTAGTTATTTAGCCCATCACTTTCATTTGCGTCAACCACAATAGAAATCTTGCGCTCATCTCATAACCGCCTACTAGAATGTCCCACTCATCGTACTGAGTTTCTTCCCAATTCATTCTTTGTTCAAGTTATTTCTCTGTGGAATGCGCTCCCACAGGAGATCAGGATGGTAACAAACCGATTAACATTCAAAACTAAAGTTCGAGAGCTAATTCGTAAGAAAGTGGCCGCAGTATCATCACAGCGTTAATGGTTTCTAGTTGTCGATTTAAACAAATTGTTTGACTATATTAGATAGGTATGTTTATATAGTGTATAGAAGGGTTATTTACAGACTTATAAAAAAAAAAATATAAAGGGTGTAATATTATCAACATACCACACATAGATAAAAAATATATATCGATATAAAAAGTACACACAAGTCAATTAATTAGTAACGAGAGAAGTTCGTTAATCATCGAAAAAAAAATGTCTGTGCCATCTGCCTTGCCATGTGCCATCGCGAATCGAATGTATATATGTGTGTATTTCTATGTTTACAAACAAGCACATTCGAAGATTGCGTAATTATTTTCGGAATGAAACAGAACCGACATCTAAACGTAATCACGCGACGAGGTCGCGTGTCCAACTACAAACATTCAACGAAACATACACGAGTGTAAAACTATAAACAAATATTGCACTACCACACTTATAAACAACATGTAACTGGGATAATCCCGCCCTTTAAAGCACTGAAATTTTACTTAAAATGCACCTAAGTAGATTTATTTCAAGGAATTAGTTCTTTAAATTGCGGGCAAATAAGTAATATATGTTCATCGACGCACTTCATTCGTAGTGCATGCTAGTGACGCAAGTAATAATTATCAAGATTTTATTATCTTAGAACTTATCCTTAAATTATTCTTGATTATTGAAGGATCTAAATGGTAATATATTTTAGAAATAGCTGAAATCGATTCTGTAGCCGTTTCTAAACATATTTCTTTCTGGATGTGTTGTGTAAATGTTGTAGGTAAATAGTTGTAATACACACATAAAGGTGAATGTTTGTGTATATTTGTTATTTCTTCTCGCTCAAAAAGTTAAACGGATTTAGATTAAATTTGCCACACGGATAGTCCATGTCCTGGAAAAAGTATCCTGTGTCCTATATACAACATTAATTTAATATATGCGAAACCTGAATATAGTGTGTTCAGAATCAGTAACTGAATGATACCAATCTTTTTAACACCACGTTATATGTATATATATATATATAATATTTTTAAATATTTAACCTTTCGAGTACCGTAATTAGAAACACAATAGAAAAACAATAAGCGAGCGAACGCGTTCGCTTGGGGTTTAATAAAGGACACAAGTTGGACATCACCGAAACTAAGAACAACACAGGTCACGACAGGTATTAGGCGTCAGTGGACAGCTGAGTGCGAGAGCTAAAAAATCTTTCAGTTGCTCAAATGGCCCGGTGAACATGTATTTGTGCGGTCAACCAGGTAACATAACAATTTAACTTTGTGATTTTAGATGATACAGTTATGAAATTTTCTACATAGATTCTATACATAAATACTAGACATGTGTTTCGGGTTTCGCATATACTAAAACTAATGTTGTTATAGGCCACGTTTTATCCCGTAGGACAATTTTCTACTTTCACGTGGGCAAAACTGCTGACAGAGACTAGTGGTTCTATATATTTGTTACACGATAGATTGGTAGCAAAGAAACATATTGTAATCAGCAAGATTTCATCTAGTTGCGGTGATTAGGAGTTGTGTTTACGTTAACGCGATCGAAATGTTTACCGCGTTTGGCTCACTGGTTGGTTAAGACACAAAATAGATAGGTACAGAAGTCAAAGTACACACAATGAGCGCTCGAGCAACGCACACATAGACACTGCTCACGAACACGATATCTCGGCTCAATTCAGCTCAATGCGAGCTCGAGTGCTATCCGTTTGAGTCACGCGTCTGTGAACCTTTATGTGCAAAAATGGACCAACAAAAAAAACCTTATTCTAACTGTTCAGTGGACGGTTATTTAAATTCAATATTAAACAGTAAATTGTCGTTTTTTAAACTACCAGTTGTTTCAGAGAGGTAACTAGATATTTGCTTGTATTTTCATGGTTTGTTTTAACGTAACACAGAACAGGCCCCGCGCTGAGAAAGAGAAGATGATTTTGTGGTAATGTAATATTTTTACAATTCAGATTAGGTAAGAATTTATCACCGCGCTCGGTCGGACTCGCAGTTCGGCGCCACGCCCACGCGCTGACCCTAACGCGATCGCCGAGCGTAGGTATGAAAATTGAAGTACATACATGAAATTGACTTCTGTAGTACCCATCTATTTTGTGGGCCATTCGGAATGCCTAACGTCAGTAATGTAAAACAATCTCGCACTAGGCACACAGTTCAATTAGAATGCATGCTTCAGTCAAGTAGGTGTTAACAGACTGTCGAAAATGCAGAGTATGAAAGCGTCCAAAAAGCTTCATTACTTTTCACTCGAAACGTGATCATTCACTTTTCTCTTGAACATTCCTATTGTTTTGGCAATATAAACGACAGAAATAAATTCCGTTTCTGAGCTACCTTCAATAGTAAGGCGAACTGCGTGAGCATGGTGGAACGTCAGCAATGTAGAAATGAGTTTTATGGAGATATGTAAGTTATACGAAACTTGATTTATGATTAAACTAGATGTGGCTTTGGGTTTGAAGGAGAGGTTTTTTTTTAGGTGGGAAAATCATCTTATGACAAATCTCGCTCTCGGGCGGAGCGAGAGATAGTGTCAGACTTTTACTGACTAAAAAGTTAAAAACCCACTCCTGTTCCTTCTTTGCCTTCGTCCCAGGGCCCCGGGTTTCGTTTTCACACTACCCATGGCCCCAGTAGGCTTCGACCCTGCTGGGCCCCTACGATTTGCAGACATCTACCTGAGGCGCGCGTGGAACAGTACGCGCCGTCGACGACTTGGGCTCGGTCCGGATGGTTACCGGACGATCGGACGGCGAGCCACCCATTGCTCGCCGTCCACAAGCCCGCGCCTACGGTGGCCGGAAATCGGGATCGGAATCCCGGCGGCGGTTGAGGCGTGAGGACCGTTGCCTCACGCGATCGGCCGCCTCCTTTGCTAGCATTACTGCTTCGCAGAAGGAGGCGACCGCCTGCCACTCCTCCTCGCTTCGAACCATGGCCTGTACCAAGGCCCGGCGCGAGAGATCGCCGCCGCCGATCACCCCCACGAGGACACGGCGTTGCTCTGCCCAAGCGGGGCACACCTCCACCGTGTGCTTCACCGTGTCCTCCGGGCGTTCCACACAGTGGCGACACCCGGGCGTATCTTCCGCACGAATTCGGTGCAGGAACTTTCCGAACTTACCATGTTCGGTGAGAACCTGCGTCATGCGGAAGGTGAGGACGCCGTGAGGTCTTTCCAACCACGCCTCAAAGAGGGGACTTACCGCCATAATTGTAGCGTGCCCAGCACTGGGTCGCGACAGTCGTTGTCACCATTTCTCCATGAGAACCCGCCGGAGCTCTGTCCGCCATGCTACGACTTGTCGCGGCAGCGGAGTTTCACCCCGGCGTTGCATCTCCATGCGCAGATCGTGCATGAGTGCAAGGACTGTTGCCTCCAGATCCCATGGTGGCTGTCCAGCAAGGAGGCTCGCTGCTTCGCGGGATATCGTCCGGTATCCTCGCACCATCCGTATGGCCATGACCCTCTGGCACGTGTTCAGCCGGGCCGCCGGTTGCTTCCGCAACGCCGGCGCCCACGCCGGTGCGCCATAAAGGGCCATGGACCGAACGATTCCCGCGTAGAGCCTCCGGCAGGAGGCGTCTGGACCCCCTAGGTTGGGCAGGAGCCGCCTGAGGGCAGCCCCAGTCCGATTTAGTTTGGGAGCCAGACGTCGGAAGTGCTCCTCGAAATCCCATCGGCTGTCGAGAACGAGTCCCAGGTACTTCATCGTCGACCCGACACCGATGTGGACTCCTCCTACCGTAAGTTGGGATCCCGGTGGTGGCACGTACCGAGGGCCGTGAAAGCACATGGCCTCGGACTTGTGCAATGCCACCTCGAGTCCCAACTCCTGGATCTTGCCAACGACTGTCGCAACCCCGCGTGTCACTAGTTCGGCCGCCGCCTGGTACGACTCTCCCCGCGCCAGGACCAGCGTGTCGTCTGCGTAGCAGACTACGCTGACCCCGTCAGGGAGGTCGCCGCGCAGCACGTAGTCGTATCGGATGTTCCACAAGGGCGGTCCTAGTACCGATCCCTGCGGAACACCCCACGACATCTCTCGACGTTCCCACTCTCCCTGGTGACCAGGGTAGATGATGTAACTGTCCGACAGGTACGCCTCGACCACACGACAGAGGTAGTCGGGCGACCGGTGATACCGAAGTGCCCTCCTAATGCTACTTCAAGGCAGGGAGTTGAAGGCGTTGGCGATGTCCAGAGACACCGCCACGACACACCTGCCCTGGGGTTCTGAAGGAGAGGTTAAATTTTTCCAGAAATACATTTTATGAGGGTGAGAATCCATCAAATAACTTCTTCTGCTCTGGGCGAATCGAGAACGAGTGGCAGACTTTTGCTGACTAAAACCCACCCCGTGTTCTTTCATTTGCTCTTTGCGTTCCTAAGCCACGGTGACTCTTTCAAACGATACCGCAGCACCGGTTTTAAGACACCCTGCAATGGTCGTGTAAGATTAGCGAGGATTTGATCCTTTATAAATACAAGTAGACTGTTTTTTTTTTTTGCATTAATTAAACCTGTCCTATAAAAAGGACAAAATTAAAAACCCATTCTAGCCTCATTAGTAAACAAGTTTTCAATAGTTTTTTTTTTCGTAACACCTTTTATCGCTCAGTATAGTACTCATCAAGATCATTTCAAGAGCATAAAAATTGTTGTTTTTTTTTGCGTTCAGTAGTTCCTATGACAACCTTCCGATTTTATCATCAGACTAGCTCCATGGTACCATATTAACGCACTGTCATCCAAGTTACATATATTCGGTTCGGGGTAACTGTTTTAAAATCCATTTGAATATGATTTGACCTAAATAAACATAACAGTTTGTAAAACGGCGACAAAAAAATTACCACTGGCCGGAAATCCTTCAGAACAAGAGCTTTTAAAGAGGTCGGTTAAAGCTCTTAAAACGACGCCCAAACTGGTGCCAAAAACCGGCAGGTGTTGCCAACGAGAAAGTTATTGTCCAGAAAACTTGCCAATAGAAAAATGGGAGAGTAGCCGTATATAAAAAATAAAAATGAAAATTGAATTTCCACGTATTCACAGGGGTTGGCGTTTACAAAGCAGGGAAAATACTTTTATGTAAAATTAAAATTGAAATTTCAGGGTTTTCTCTGGCGCCTGGTACAAAGCTGTTGATAGGTCCCCTTTAGGAAACTCCAGCTTTATTGTAATTGGAAGTATACAGGCAAAGTTTTTATCGAAGCTAACTTTGGGATTTATGAGTTTTTGTAACATTTTAGAATGGTCAAAAATTATTTCAAAACATGCTAATTCCCCTTTAAAAGTAATAAGGTGTTTTGTCTACGTTTTAGAACGGCAGAACAAATAATTCTCATATTATGCAAATTCTACCTACTTCGTTTTGTTTGCCAATTAGACATTTTTAACAGTAGCTATTCTGAGAAATTTTGCTACGTATGTGTGAATCTACTAACGATGCGCAAACGGCAGTTTCCATGTTACTTTTAATAAACAGTGTGACTTCACTGCAATAAACAAATTAACCCTCCGACCGCGTCGGATTTGTCAAACGAGTGTCCAAATCGCCAGGGTCGTATATTTGCGACTGGGTACTCCATCTAGTTTAACTATTCAATCCCCATAGGTGACAGAAGAGCTGACGAAATGGAGTACTTCGTCATGGATGTGCGACTCTGGCGGAATAAACGCGAGACTGCATATACATAAATTCTCGCCATTTTTCCCATGGGGATAAGCAAAAGCTACAGGTCCGCTGTCCTGCTATGACGAGAGTTGCCGCCTTATAGGTATTATATATTTTACTATCATACTATATTTTTGTCAATTGTAGGTAAGTACTATATATTATAGAAAAATAATATAGTACACAAAATACTTTATTTTCATACCTAATGAGTAATGATATTTTTAATGAAATCTTTATTTCAAAATACTAGTTGGTTAGTGAAACGCATTTAGAGAAGCTAATAAATGATTACCCAATTTGTAGTAGGTATAATTTGCGAAATAGAACAGTGATTATTTACAAGTATTTATATTTAAGTTACTGGCAAACTGTATAATCCAGTATTCTATACAATACCTAGGCAATGTATAGAATACCTAAAACGCTTAGGTAATGTATGAAATAATATTTGTTGTACAGAATTACATTCAGTAAATAAATACATATTCCGCCTGCCAATCATATTCTAATCAACATAGCTTCACTTTTTTAACTGACCGATATTTTGCCAATTCAAAAGTGCCTGTAATTGGTCCATTTGAAATAAACGTTTCTGATTTCTGATTTCATACAACTTGACACTGTCCTGCAATATATAAAAATAAAACTTAAGAATTTTTTTTGTTTGGTGCAACAATTTTGTTTTATTTTATTTGGGAAATCAAACAGTCGTAAATATTATTTCTAGATACACACTACATATGCTATAAGTATTAAATTATCATTATAATATTAATTTATAAAAACAATTATATGTACATAATTATGCACTTATAAACACTAAAACTAATAAATATTATAGCAGTTTATACAAACTGAAAATAATAATAAGTACAATCGGGTAGAAAGTTTGTAATGTAAGGTTTTTGTCAAACATTTGCCATGGATTTGTGTTGCCATTATTAAATTGATAGTGTCACGGTGACAGTAACTGACAGTATTCGCTGAAAATGACAACTCCACCCGCTGCTCGAATAATGCACGTTTGAGTAAGGCGTAAATAAACATTTTTTCTTTCTTTCTTTCAAATTCTCAATTATTCTACAACCGGGCCCTAAGGTAGATTCTTAATTTTTAAAAATGATTTGATAAAAACTACCTTCAAATATTTAGTACTTTTTTTAATAAAATAAAAAATATTAGTAGTATATCTAATTTATGCTGTTGTTTAGACCTTCAAAGCTTTTTTTTTATTTGGGTAATTTATTTTGTTTATTTTTTTTTTTTTTTGTTATTGAAACGTCTAAACACCTGTAGCGTTAATTAGCCGTAAAATCTAGTTTTAAAATAATAAGGAAAATAATATTTTATTAATATCAACATAAAGCATTCATAAATCTTGAGCTGCTATTTATTTTAGAGATGCAAAAAAACTAATTTATTATCTTAGTTATGTCATGTTTCATAGTAGCATCTGCCAGTGGCTTCGCCTGCGTGACGGTAGAAAATTATTTTAAGGGAACATACTCCCGGAATATAAAGTCTCATCATCATTTCAGCCGAAAGACGTCCATTGTTGGACATAGGCCTTCCCCAAATATCGTCAAAAGAACCAGTCCCGTGCATCTCTCATCAATCAGAATCCTGCGGCCCTCACCATGTCATCAGTCCAACTTGTGGGAGGCCTTCCGACGCTGTGCCTTCCGGTACGCGGTCATCACTCCAGAACCTTTCGGCCCCATCAGGCGTCAACCATCTGATTTCATCTTGGAGTAACATACCCACATAAATCCATACAAACTTTCGCATTTATTTTTATTCGATTTTTATGGAGAATTTTTGTGATCCTGGAATGTGTTCCCTTGGGATAATTTTCTACTTTCAAACGGGCCAAACAGCTGACAGAAACCAATACATCTTACTAGCTTCTGCTAGAGGCTTCGCCCGTGTGTTTCTGTGTGTTAATTTCAGCGTTCTAAATAGGTACAAAGGTTTGGACTGGGCGTTGTTGAGTCAGTGAGTGAATCAGAACTTTGCCTTTTAAACGAGAATGTACAGATACCATTGGTCACATGCATCGATCACTAATAAAGTTTCTTATTTTACTCGTATATCTGGCGATAGAATAAAAATAGCTTCATAATTCCATGGTTCCACGGAAAAGGTAATTGAAATTGTGTAAGTTACGACTATACGAAGTTATTTCGGTTCGAAAAATGTGAAACGTCAAACGTTACTTGTGATCGATGGTCACGTGCGTTTTTTATCGTGTCATTATGACTCTTTCAAAATTGCTAAAGTGATTTTCTTTGGCGACGGCGGCAAAACATACAACAGAAGTTGTATATGACAGTCTAATTGATTGTCCGTCTAGGAACCTAGTAACCTCTTTGAAACGTTAGTTTCTTACAGGGCGGGTAATATTTCATGAAGCGACCGCCACGATAAAAGGGCAGGCAAAGACGAGCTACATTAAAAGTTTAGGTATTATGTCGCTCCGGCTCTATTTCTTCACGAAATAAACAGAAGCTAGACTTATTAGTATAGGCCCGTGTCACTGTTCGTGTCTGGTATAATTATAGACATCACTGTTTTTTTTTTTATATTTCTATGGACGTAATATAGACTGCAGCGGGCTGCAGGATTTTTTATAAGAGTTACCATGGCATAAGGCAACTGAAGAAACAAGAGTGGATTTCAGTCAGTTAAAGTCTGATCCCTCTTGCTCCACCCAAAGCTGAAGAAATTATTTAAGAGGACTACACGACCTAAAGCGCAGTCACTCTCGGACTGCATACAAAAGAAAGAGATGCTCAAAGACATTGTGACTGCTTTTCTTGCAAATATATAATATAAATAATCTACAGAATTGATTACATAATTAAAATACTATAACGTTAAACCGTTGCTTGTGGAATAATCTGATCAGAATGATTGCGTGTACATATATTAGTCAGAGTTTTAATAGATAAATGTAATTTTTAGAGGCATCTTCGTGATTTTTTATTGATTCCATACCATACCACATTCCATACCTATCTATCATAGTAGCATTTATCCTGAAGAATAACATAATATTTTTCTGATTCTCTTTACTGCAGTTTTTTTTTTCGGTGGGAAAATCATCTTATGACATCCCCCGCCCTTGGGCGGGGCGGGAGATGTTGTCAGACTTTTACTGACTAAAAACCCACTCCTGTCCCTTCGTTGCCTTTCGTACCAGGGCCGAGTCTTCCTTTCAGAATCAGACCCTTGGCCCCAGTAGGCTTCGACCCTGCTAGGCCCCTACAGTTGCTGACATCTCCTCAAGGCGCGCATGGAACAGCACGCGCCGTCGACGACTTGGGCTCGGTCCGGACGGTTACCGGACTGTCGGACGGCGAGCAATGTCGCCGTCAGCAAGCCTGCGCCTACGATGGCCGGAAATCGGGATCGGAATCCCGGCGGCGATTGGGGCGTGGGGACCGTTGCCGTTGCCTCACGCGATCGGCCGCCTCCTTTGCTAGCATTACTGCTTCGCAGAAGGAGGCGCCCGCCTGCCACTCCTCCTCGCTCCGGAGCATGGCCTGTACCAAGGCCCGGCGCGAGAGATCGCCGCCGCCGATCGCCCTCCACGAGGACACGGCGTTGCTCTGCCCAAGCAGGGCACACCTCCACCGTGTGCTCCACCTTGTCCTCCGGGCGGTCCACACAATGGTGGCACCCGGGCGTTTCTTCCGCATGAATCCGGTGCAGGAACCTCCCGAACTTACCATGTCCGGTGAGGACCTGCGTCATGCGGAAGGTAAGAACGCCGTGTTGCCTTTCCAGCCATTCCTCAAAGAGGGTACTTACCGCCATAATTATGACGTGCCCACTCTTTACTGCAGTGGATCATACACTTTTGAGCATTATAAAACTCGCGATTGTACTTGTAAATTGCTCCTGTAGTCCTTATGCTTTAGTCCTCTTAATGCTGGTCATATGAAGAGGAGGGATGAAGCGCATGTTGCTAAAAGAGTTATGAATTTACATGTGGATGGATGGAGAGGGAGGCCAAAGAAAAGATGGATGGATTGTGTGAGAAGTGATATGAAAGAAAAGGGAGTTAGTGACAGCGTGACGAGCGACAGGACAGAATGGAAGAAAAAAACGTGTTGTGCCGACCCCAAATAAAACGGGACGAGGGCAGGAAGATGATGAGTCCTCTTAATGCTTTACCAGAAAAAAAAGATATTATGGTCTTTACCGCGTCTGCCTGTTCGCGATAAACGAGCAGACAGACAGACGCTTACTTAGAACTATAAGTAAGGAAGCTACCATATACCAGTTGATATTTACTCCTCATTAACCTTTCACGAATGTCAGTTATTAACTACGAAATTACGTAATCGATAGTTTGGAACCGGTTTTGCCTGTTTATTTAATTAATTATTACATTATGATAACTGTAGCCTAATATTGTAGCAAAGTTGCTGTGAAACTGTGGTCACATGGAATTTTTACCCATTTTATTTTCCGGTTACCGGTCAAATTCTGTTGTGTCATCGCCATACTCTTCAAGGGAAACAGAATTGATGTTGAGAAATGCCTTAAGAAAAATGTATTTATACACCATGAAAAATCACCAAACTTAAGTGGCAGTGGGCAGGGCACTTTGCTCGCAGAACAGATGATCGATGGGGCCGAGAGGTTCTGGTACTGGTCCTCGCACCGGTAGACGCAGCGTCGGAAGACCTCCCACATAGTAGATCGATGACCTGATGAGAGTCGCGGGAATGCGATTGATACGAGATGTTCAAGACCATTTGTTGTGGCGACACTTGGGGGTGACCTATGTCCCACAGTGGACTTTCGGTTGAAATGATGATGATGATTATACACCTTGGTTATTACGAAAATTAAATTAATTCAACCGTTAATGCAAAACATGTTTCTTCTGTCAAGTAGGAGGTAGTAAATTATAGCGTCCTTTGGGAAGACCCGACTACGTGTGTCATGGCGAAATTAGCTGCTGTAGACCATAAATCTTGTTTCAAATTCGTTTGGGGTAGGTACAATATGTCGTATGATAAATGATGATGACATCAGAGAACCTTTTAGTGGTGTGTGCAAAATATTTCATAGCGTAACCTTGATTTGGGCTGCGGAATTGTTCCAAACAGACACGGCGGCTCTGGAACGCAATGGGCAACTGAAGGAACACGGGTGAAGTTGCGGACAAAATCTAGTTCTACACTCTTGTGTATTACGAAACGCAAGAGCGTTTGTACCGATATGAATACGTGTAAATACCGAACGAGCTACCACACAATTAGTACAAATACAAACGCTAAGCACAAGATTTAAATTTGATCTTACACTAACCACCATTACTTAGTACCGTCTTCCAATTCGGCACAGCCCACACCTGCTTTAAAGGGTAGAAGTATCTCTATTCCCACAGGGATACTCAGAACTGCTACTAGCTGGTTCCGCAAGGCACACCGACAATGCGCCAGTGACCCGATTATGTGTCATTACAACGCCGAGTTTAACTAGTTTCGCGCAGTTTTGATGGATCAATAGACTTAGTGGTACATTAGTGGGTACCATAGACAGGGTTTGAGGGCTAGAACGTATTACGGCAGACTTGGTAGTTGATTATCATTATGTGTATAAAAGAACAGGTCATACTAATCTATCTCCTTTTCATAATTGGATAAAAAATCGCAAGTAAAATTTTTCTTTTAACAATTTCGGTGGATGGGGAAATTGTCATGTAACAGTAATACGACGCTCAAACTGAAATGTGACGTCACTGCCATTAGGTTACTTGCGTACAAAAGAGATAGCAAGATGTTCCCATCACGCCCCCACTCTTCCGCATTGCAATATTTGAAATGATAATTGCTGTTTCATTTTATAACCAGTTTTGACGATGTTTTCAGAAAAAGATTTACTTTTAGTTTTTCTAGTTTACTATAAAATATGTACAAAAATAAGCACAGAATAAGTACATTTTGATACAAATGGAGAAACTTAGTCATTGCAACCGAGGCGAAAAAGTGCTATGGAGCCGAGTGTTACCGTGACAAATTTCCACGTGTATAAACGACGTTTTTCAGTACACTTGCGAAGAAATTACAACGCATTTTTGTTAATTTTCTAATGAAGAACATTTTTAAAGTTGCCATACATTTTAGTTTTGATTTAAACTACAACTATAATTTAGGTGTCTTCAAGGCTAGAGTGAATAGGCTCTTAATAAACTAGTACGCCTCACCATCAATGATTGCATCACTGCTTACTATCAGGTGGAATCGCAGTCAAGCACTGGTTTATATCAATTAAAAAAAAAATGGCAGCACGCTTTCGCAAGCATTTTCTGTGCCTAAAGCGTAGCATAAAAGAATTCTCTTCAAAACTTAAATTCTACATTTTATTCACAAATAAGACAAATAAATAAGATAAATAATAATATTTAATTTACTTTTTTTTCCCGCGCTTAATGTTTGCAGGTTGAAGGAGAAGCAAGGGTATCAATCAAACTGCTATACATCCTCATATTAAAAATAAAGAAATCAAATATTTTTTTTAATTTAGAACAAAGTTTGTTGGTAATAGCAAATTATTGTGTGAATAATCATGTTTATTTATGATATTCTGTTCATAAACACAATTTAAATTTTCATAAAATATTGAAACCTCAAAAATATGCGCTGTGCCTTAAAAAATAACAATCGTTGTTGACCGTATAACGTGGTATAACGAAGTCAAAAAGAAAAAATACCCTTGTTGTGATACATGTCATGTTGAACCTAATCGTAGTAGGTACGATAAGAGTCAGTTTTTGAGGTAGTGTATTAAAAAATATTTAATTACGCTTTGGCTTCCAACCCCCCCCCCCCCCCCCAGCCAAGTTACAACCGTTTCGTTTCGGTTCTCTTTTCGTTGATCGCCTCAAAGCGGCCAAGCCTCCTATTCCTTTGTTCTGACCACGTAACTGAGAATTGAGATGACGTCAGAATAAAGAACTCGGAGGCGTGACCGACTCGAGGCGATCGACGAAGAGAATCGAAACGAAACGGTTGCAACTTGGCTAGGGGGGCAGTATTTATTTATTAAAAACGAATGCCTATCGGATAATCGAATCACCACCACTGTTAACTGAAGACACAATACCTCCAGGGAAAAACTGTTTATGTTTTGCCCTGTTATATGTTTATGGATATTTAGAAAACTGACCTCGTATACTGCAGACGACGAGCAATGGGTAGCTCACCATCCGGTCACCCGGTAAGGAAAGAGCCCGAGTCGTCCACGTTGTGTAGTATTCCACCCACGCCTCAAAGAGATGTCAGCAAATACGTAGGCCCGGGGGGGCTTGAGGAGCTGAGGTGGATCGAATGACACATTTGTCCAACTCGTGCGCAAAATGCACGAATTAGACTTGGAGTTGCCAGTCCGACATACAATATGGGCCAAGTAGGGCATTGCCTTTTGGATGTTTACCATCTGCAATTTCTAAAAGAAGTTACCGTGGTCCTGGAATGTAAAAAGCAACTGAAGGACACAGATGGATTTAGTCAGTAAAAAAGTCTAGCACGCCTTATCGCCCTACCCTGAAGCAGGAGAATTAATTTGATGATTTCCCAACACAAAAAAAAAAACAGTTATGAGCTAGAAAGATGACGGAAAGACCATAGCAAATTGGACTTCGACAAGGTTTTTATCGAGCGGGATAGCTCTCTATAAATACATAACGATTTGATATTTAAGCCGTTGAAAGGCCTTAATTGACCTTTTCATAAATTGGATTGAAAAGCAATTGGTGTCAAGTGAATCAAGAACTGCCATCAGTCTGTGTTGACGAGTCAGATGCTGCAGTCATTAACCCTTTAACCACCCACGTTGGTTTGGTTCCACGAGTGTTTTGGCGTCCTATTCGCCAGGTTCATGTGTTTCCGATTAGGAACTCCATCTCGTTTAGCTCTTCATTTGACTGGCCTGTTGGTCTAGTGGTTAGTGACCCTGACTGCTATGCCGGAGGTCGTGGGTTCGATTCCCACCCAGGACAAATGTTTGTGTGATGAGCACGATCATTTGTTCTGTGTCTGGGTGTAATTTATCTATAATATGTATGTATTTAGAATATATAAGTATGTTTATCAGTTGTCTAGTACCCATAACACAAGCTCTGCTTAGCTTAGGACTAGACGGCGTTGTGTGACAGTTGTGTAATATTATTATTATTACTATTCCCCATAAGTGACAGAAAAGCTGACGAGATGGAGTATCTGGTCGTGGATGTGCGTGGAATTTGGACTCAGTGGAAAGGCATGCGAAGAGGCTAATTGAGGATCCAGATTTGGTCCAAACCACAGTCGCAGGGTAGCCAGCCTATCGGTATTTTAAAGGTTGCATTTTGGAGAGTATCACCCTTACGTTGTTGAAACTTCAACGGTCCGGACTAAGCGTTTCGCTTCGTCATTTATACCGCGTACATCGAAGGACTGGAACAATTGGCCTGCTGCGGTCTTCCCGTCCAACTATAATTTAGGTGCCTTCAAGGCTAGAGTGAATAGGTTTTTAATAAAAAACTAGTGCGCCTCACCATTAATGATTGTATCACTGCTTACCATCAGGTGGGATCGCAGTCAACTACTGATTTACATCAATTACAAAAAAAAAAAAAACGTGTCGGATATATTCGATGTTCGGGGTTAAAGAGCTAAAAGAAGGATCTTTTAAATAAACCAAGAACATCTAACGCTACCTAAACAATAACGGCAATAACGCAGACGTAAAAACACAATGAAAATGTATGGATTAGCATATTTACCGCTGACAGGTCAAACCGATTGAGGATCTTTTGTGTAGCTTTGAATACCTTCGTGTGATTTCATTGTAACCATCATAAACACGTGTTAAACGCTTACAAGGAGTTTCTGCCAGAGAGAGATTGTAATCATGAACAAATGCTTAGGACGCATTTACTAACCGATTGTGATGGAACAAGATATGCATCTCCGCGTGTGTGTACTGTATGTAAGAGACATTACGGATGTTCGGTTCCGATTCCGAAAGGTAATAATACTTAATAGTTTATTTTTCACTCTACATAAAGTATATACAAAAGTTTCATAAAATAGACAATAATGCAACATATAAAAACTTTGTGAGAGTCGAGTCCATATTAGGTTACCCTGTGTGACGGATCGCCAGGCTCTCACCCCAAAATGCCGATGCTTAATTATATATAATACTAAACAAATTACTAAAAAAAAAATGATTTATACATAGTTAACAATTTAGCAAGAAAATAGACAAAAATAATTTTACCTTTACATAAAGATCAGAACTTCCGATTGATTTTGCACCTCCGATTCCGGTTTCGAATTTGTAATCGAAAGTTATACACAAGGTCGCACGGGGAACCTCCCCATACCTTCTGTAGATAACCTACTCTTTAACTTCTTAATTTGTTTCGTATTTGGCAATTCTAAACAGAGTTTTTGATTACGAGTAGTTTTAGTAGCGTTTTGTTTGACGTTTCTGCCTCCGCCTTCAATTCCGGTTCTGATTCCGATAAACCAAATTTAAAAACTCCGCATTCGATATAACCACTTCCATTACATCTCTACTGTATGTATGTTGCTCTCTATCACAGTTTAATTAAAACTCGATATCGCGTTTAGATCAAAACGTACTTTTAACGGTAGAAAGAGCCTTGAAAAAGAACAATCGGTAATCTTTTAGAGAGTTTCCAGAATCTATCACGTTCCGCCATGTCATTAAACTGAGATGAGGGACGGCAGGCGGTCCTAAGTGGCCTTTAGCATAATGTCTCTTAATATGATAAAGCGACTTCATTTAAAGTTTCGTCTGGAGGACAATACGGAACAATTAAGGATTTGACCGTAATCCTTAACGGGCATATAAGACAACCTTTTGTCCACTCAATGTTTTACCTTTAGCTTAAAAAGTTTTAAACCCCATGGCAGTAGTACATTTCGGACATATGTCTAAACTCCGAGAACTCCGAAGAAATGTGTTGTGGTAGTCGCCAAGAGACTAGGTTTAAAGGATTTTTTTTTCAATAGGAAGTCATGAAATGACTGACTTCTTCCGCTCTGCATGGAGCGTGAAAGCGGGTCAGACTATTACTAAAGAAGACCCACCTGAGTTCATTCAGTTACCCTTGGCGTTCCAGGATCATGGACCGGTAACTGGTTTGAATAATCCCGGAACTCTGTTGTTCTATGCTTTAATTTTCAAGGCGGTAAGTCCCCTCTTTGAGGAAAGGCTAGAGAGGCGCCACGGTGTCCTCACTTCCCGCCTGACGCAGGTCCTCACCGGACATGGCTGTTTCGGATTCGGTGGTAAAAAACGCCCGGGTGTCATCATAGTGTGGATCGCCCGGAGAATACGGTGGAAGATTGTTCAGATTAGCTGAGCAACGCGCTGTGTCCTTGTAGACCCGATCGGCGACGGTATTTCGACGGATTCCTGGTCACCGTAGGCGCAGGCTTGCAAACAACAAGCAATGGGTAGCTTACCGTACGACCGTCTGGTAAGCCCCCAGCCTGAGTCGACGGCGCCTAGTGTTCCACACGCGCTTCAAAGAGATGTCAGTAAAACTGAAGGGGCCCGGTAGGGTCAATGCCTGAGCCTGCTAAGGTTGCAGAAATGTTTGAAAGAATTACCGTGGCCTTTTTTTTTATTAATTATATTTTGCAATTAGTTGGATAATCATTACCAGATTTATTATGGGGATTCATTCCAGTGGCCCTGGATTTTCGGTGTTCGTGGTGCAACAGTTTCCTGCCCCTCATACTGAAGGAAGACTTTTGGCTGCATGGCGTGGTGTTCCGTCGCTTCTGCGGACTGGTGCCACAGAACAGCACGAAGTGAACATAGTGCAATGTGAAGTGTTACTGTCATATTCGTAAGTCTTATTTACTAACGATGAATTGTATTTACTCTTTATTATGTTAGTTTTTTTTATATTTATCTATCGGCCAAGATGAATGATAATAAATGATTTATTATTATTAAAAGTCTGACATGCCAACGGAGAACCTATTTGATGAAGTCCCACCTCAAAAAAAGACAATATTATTTCAAAATATTGATGAATAGGTATCTTTTGGAGTGAAACAATGTTGAACACAAAGATCGCATAACGAACGGCCGCGACCCTTGCCCTTTTGAGAGTCCATGGACGGTAGGCACAGGAAAGCGACGTACCTATTTCGTTGTCCGCGGTGCTGAATGTCTAATTTTAACGTTTGGTTGGATATTGTATTGGCCTTTTCTCTCCAACACCACTGTGCCTGTATCTAATCAATACAATAAGGCAGGCAATTTTTTTTTATTTGCCAAATTAAATAATTTTTAAAATCCGACAAGGCCATGACACCCGTACGGCCGCCATAGAAAACGACGTCTTGACAAAAAATAAAAAAATAAAATTGTTTAAAGTTGTAATTCTTATCTCGTTTGATTTTCTACCAATTCTAATATTGTTTTCACAAGAAGTATTCTATTTTTTTATTTTATTGATAAACCGGTTAGATAGCGAATATTTTTTTATGCATATTCCACATAAGCGTAAAAGGTAGTCGTTTAGTGAAAACAGCTCTCATAAGTATGTCATCATAATTAAAATCTAGACGATTTCCTCAGTATTTTGAGGCCACAAAGTCAGCTGATTTCCGACTATGTAACACAAAAAAAATCATAGGAAGTGAAAGTTCTTTATGTTTCCTTACTTGATGACAACACCGGCCTTTTACCAAGCAATTAAGTAATGTCATCATTATGACATTGAAAAGAATTATGTAATAAGTACATGAAAAATATTTTATTTTATTATTATTTTATTTTTTATTTGTATTGTGTATGAAAAAGGTTTTGTGTATAATTCTGGGTAAATAAGTCTTATAAAAAAAACTGGGCAAGTGCGAGTCGGACTCGCGCACTTAGGGTTCCGTATAAACTTACCTCTATGTAAATAGTTCGGTTCCCAAATGGAGTGTCGAAGATTTTTCCGAAAAGCAATTTTATTTTTGTGACGTAACAAAAAAATTTTTGTTTTCATATTTATTCCTATACTTGTGCTATAAGATCTTGCTTTATAAAAATTTCAGGGTCAAAGGGAAAAACCTATGAACTTTCATTTCCTTGAGAGTGTCGAAATATACGTTTTTGCGACATAAACGGCCATATCTTTTTTTTTCACAGCTTCAAGGGACCGCAGACCTGAGTACATGGTTCTAATTTCAACTCGATACCTCAACGAGTTGCCGAGAAAAAGGGTCTTGACAGACAGACAGATGGACAACAAACTGATACAAGGGTTCCATTGGTACGGAACCCTAAAAAGGAAAAACGGGTGTGCTATTTAACCCACAACAAGTTGACGTTTATGGGGATAATAACATAAGTAATCCTTTTTTTGTGGCCCATCAAACAAATGCAGCTGTAATAAAAACGACCGAAGTTCTTCAAGTCCAAAATTGAGAATTAAATAAAAGGACAATATATTTTGGTCTCACTACGTCGCAACCAGATCAATACAAGTTATAAAATAGAAATAACAAGCCCCTTGTGCCTAGAAAACCCTCTTAATAATTCTAAGCATTTTACTCTTGAGTGGTTGGGACAATAAATTGGCGTAATGGGTCCTTTCAAGTCCCAAAATGGTCTTTAGTCAAGATGTAATTACGTCGAGTACGCTTGCCTAAACGTCAAATAAACCTCCCTTTGACTGAAACATGGCAACTGACAGATGGTGGGATGGATGAGCGACTTCCTACATTACCTATCAAGAAAAGTGTACCTAATTCAATGTTCTTTTTTTAGTCTGGGTGGATGGAGAGGAAGTGTCAGACTTTTTTTTACACTAGTTTGTAAGTTTTGTCTTAACTAACAATGACAAATAAATTATTATATAAATCATATTTTGTACCTACATATTATTTACATTTTTAATTATTTTTTTAAACAACTTAACTTGGCCCTGTTCCAAATATCAGTGAGCTACTATTTTTATATTATGATATATTATTTTTTTATTATTTGAATAAATATTTAATAACTAATAATAATAATAATATAAAAATAAGCTGGGATAAATAATAATAATATAAGCTGGCAACACCAGATGTCAACAAGTTGTTTTTTCACCGACGAAGATTTTTAAATATTAATTTCTGTTCCCATTTTTTCACAATTTTTACAATAGCCAACAAGAAACAATACGTAATAAAAACTTGATCAAAACCATAGTAATTATAGTAAAAATCAACAAGAAGAAGAAAAATATGCACAAGACCAGACAGATGACAGATGTCACCAACAAAAATAACATAATCAATATTAATAAAAGAATGAAAAAACATCTGTGAGTATGTTGACGAGAGCAGCTGCCCGTCGCGCACGCCCTTCACCCCCGGGCTCGTCGCTCAGCTCCGCCTCGCCGCCGCCGGACCTCGGATCACCAGTGTCACCGACGGCTGCAGTTGCGTCGAGCTCGAGCGACGAGTATTTCTCTCCGCCGACGTCGCCAACACCTGTACGTCGGCCGGGGAGAGGCCGGCCACCGAAGAGCTTAGGACCTAGGGGCCAACCGGCCCCGAGCCGGGTCCCCGCTGCCGGTGGTTGTGTGCAGCGCATGAGATGGACTCAGACTATGAATGAGAACGTCATGCGCGCATATTACGGGTCTACAGAGGGGGGAACTAACCTCACTGCGTACCGTGATAGGATGCTGTCTCTTTTTCAGGACCTGGAACCAACCGTGAACGTCTCGGCCCAACGATTGTCGGATCAGGTGCGGGTTATCCAACGCAACCACAGGTTGGACGACGCTGCACTTGATCGGCTGCGCTCAGAGGTACTGAGCAACCAAATCATCTCGACATCTACACAAACACAGACCGCGGCAACGCCGACTACTAACGCAATATCGCCGCGGTCCAATCATAATAACGATGATGCAGATGATAGGGTTGTCACAGTAAGTAGCCAGTGCAACGATCGACTGAGGAGCGTACTGGAGGATGCGCTTCGCGAGTACAGATCAACTCCGACTGAGCTTAGACCCCGTTTGCCAAGGTTACCCATGCACAAAAAAAATAGGGCGCTGGTGTGTGCTTTGGACTCGCTGCTTAAGAACATCTTTGAAAGTAGCGAGAACCTCGTTGATACGCACTCAATCCTGTATTGTGGGGCTGTTGCGGCATGTCGTTTAGCCAACATCAAGTTTCCTAACTCAGATGGAACTATTCGACCAAAGCCTGCTGTACCAGCCTGGCAGTGCAGGATCGAGAAGCGTATTGATGGGGCCAGGGTACTCATCGGCAAACTACACTGCTTCAGGGAGGGTAATACACGACCACGAGTGATGCGCTTTGTGAGGCGGGCGTTTTTGGGGACTGGTATCAGCCCTCAAGAATACATGTCTCGTGTCACAGAGCGCATCGACTTCCTGAAGCAGAAAGTTTGTGCATGGGCGAGCCGCATTCGCCGGTATAAGCGGCGGGTTGATCGGTACTCGCAGAATCGCATGTTTCAGAGCGATGAGAGGTGGGTGTATAGAGCCTGGGAGCGACCTGAACATAGTGTGACTGACGTGCTCCGCCCGGATGATGCCACCACGAATGCATTCTGGCGCAGCATTTGGTCGGTGCCCGTCTGTCACACTGAGGGTGGCTGGATGCGTGATGTCGAGCGCGTGTGCGCAGCTGTACCAGAAATGGATAAAGTTATAATTACTCCACTAGACGTAGCCAGAGCAGTTCGTCCGTTACCTAATTGGAAGTCTCCAGGTACGGACGGACTGCACAACTTTTGGTTAAAATGGTACAGCAGCTCACACGCGCCTCTGGCATCGCAATTCCAGTCATGTTTAGATTCTGGGTCGCTACCTCAGTTACTAACAACTGGTATCACCCACCTGCTCCATAAGACTGGTAGTCCCACGGAACCCAAGAATTATAGGCCGATTACATGTTTATCGACGGTCTATAAACTTCTTACATCCATTCTGAGAGCAAAAATTAATGTACATATAGAAAAAAATTTGATAATGTCTGCCTCTCAGAACGGATGTAGGAATGGGTCCCGTGGTACTAAGGAGCTACTCCTCATTGACATGGCCATAAGCCAACAGGTTCGTCGATCCCGCAAGGATCTGTCGACATGCTGGGTAGATTATAAGAAGGCCTATGACTCTGTTCCCCATACATGGCTCATGAGGGTGCTGGAGTTGTATAAAATAGATGCAACTCTACGCACCTTCCTTGAGTCATGTATGAGGCAATGGAAAACAGTCCTTCGCTACCCAGGATGTCGACCGATCCAAGGGAATGATGAACCAATATGGATTAAACGGGGAATATTTCAGGGCGACAGTTTGAGTCCACTTTGGTTTTGCTTAGCCCTGAATCCTCTAAGCACGTTGCTGGAGAATTCAGGTCTAGGCTATCGGTTGAGAAGAGGTGGTCAGGTCATATCTCACCTTCTTTACATGGATGATTTGAAACTTTTTGCCCACAACAATTTGCAACTGATGGAACTACTGAAAGTAACTGAAACTTTCAGTAGTGCCATCAGGATGGAATTTGGTGTGGACAAATGTGCAGTCATGCATGTAAAGAGAGGGGAGATTGTGGAATCCGAGGGAATTCAACTCTCGGATTCCATACACCTTAGAACCCTCTCCTCGACCGAAACATATAAGTATTTGGGTATGTCGGAAGCGTTGGGCATTAACGTTGCTGACATGAAACAAACATTGAAGGAGCGTTTCTTTGGCCGCCTGAAGAAGGTTCTAAACAGCCTTCTGTCAGGTGGAAATAGGGTACGCGCCTTCAATGGTTGGGTCATGCCGGTTTTAATGTACTCCTTCGGCATACTCAAATGGACTCAGACCGAGCTAGACGCTCTGGATAGACGGGTCCGTACATTGCTGACCGCAAATCGGATGCATCACCCACGATCATCGGTGATGAGACTGTACATCCCGCGGAAGTGTGGAGGTCGGGGTTTTTTGAACGCAAAGACTCTACACAACCGTGAGGTGTGCAGCCTCAGAGAATATTTTCTCAAAACCGACGTGGGTATGCACCGCGATGTGGTCGCAATGGACAAGGGACTCACCCCGTTATCCATGGCTAAAGAGGACTGGCGCAAACCTGTGGTACTTACTACTGATGACCGCAAGGAAGTATGGAAAGGCAAGGAGCTCCACGGGCGCTTTTATCGGGCTCTTCATGAGCCTGATGTAGATTTCGCGGCGTCCGTGGCCTGGTTACGTTTTAGCGACCTCTTCGGAGAAACTGAAGGTTTTGTCTGTGCAATTATGGACGAAGTTATCTTAACGAACAACTACCGGAGACATATTATGAAGGACGGGACGGTTGACGTGTGTCGGGCATGCCATCGTCCGGGTGAGTCTATCAGACATATTATCTCTGGTTGTTCTCGTCTGGCTAACGGCGAGTACTTGCACAGGCATAATCAAGTAGCCAGGATTATTCACCAGCAACTTGCTTTGAAATATAACCTAGTGGATTCGGAGGTACCATACTACAGGTATGTGCCCGACCCAGTTCTCGAAAATGACCATGTCACGCTGTACTGGGATCGGTCTATCATTACTGACCGGACTATTGTAGCCAATAAGCCGGATATAGTGGTGATAGACCGATTAGCGCGCCGCGCAATGATAGTCGACGTCACCATTCCGCATGACGAGAATCTCGTGAAAGCTGAGAAAGAGAAACAAATCAAATATCTCGACTTAGCACACGAGGTTGTCGACATGTGGAATGTGGACTCGGCTATCATTGTGCCGATTGTTGTGACCGCCAATGGCCTTATAGCCAAAAGCTTCGATGAACATCTGTCGAAGCTGTCGTTGCGCGGTTGGATCAAGGGCCTGATACAAAAGGCAGTACTCCTCGATACGGCTCGCATTGTGAGGAGGTTCCTGTCTCTGGAGCCCTAACCACCGGTAGCTTGGACCCTGTTCCCGACACCGGCGGACAACTATTTTTTATATTTTTAAATGTTTTTTTTATATGTTTTTTAAAGAAATATTTGAAAATGTAAAAGATATGTATAAAAAATAAATAAATGGAATAATAATAATAATAATAATTTATTTCTCCATAGTAATAATTGTACAAATTTGAGCAATAAATTGGAGGTGACTTACAAATGCATAAGAAATAAAAATGTGCAACTGCGCCTGAGCTAGGCCGAGCCTGTATTTCAGGACGCAGTTTTCTTACCAGAAAAGAAGTTATCAATATAACAGCATTTGAGTGTTGACGTCTATTTAAGTTAACATATAACAAAATATTAATTTGCAATCAAAATTGTGTGTTGTGTGTTTGTGGTGTAATTTTATCTCAACGTTTTAAGAAGGTCTTCAGTAGTTTGGTAATCACATGTTAGTAGGAAGTCTAATAGTTTGGCTTTGCATCCTTGTTTGTTTAGTGTGTAGATATTGAGAGTTGTGTTGAGTTTGTTGTAGAGGAAAGGACCATTGAAACAGAAAAATCTATGTGTAAATGAATGTTTAAATTGACGGGACCGGTGTACTACAGCATTACGACGCCGTTTAACTAAATTATTCTTATCCAAGGGGGTAAGAGAGTGTTGTTTGAGAATCACAGATAATATGTAAAGTTGACGAACAGTGGGTAAGCTCCAAGACTTGTACAGAAGATGTGTAGGGTAATCAATGGCTCGGAAGGAGCTAACCTTTAAAATTGCTCGTTGAGCAACTTCAAGAGGAAGCAGAGTGGTTTTGGAAGCTCCACCCCAACTGGATATGCAATAAGTTAACAGCGATTCACAAAGTGCCCTATAAACTTTTTTTAGGATTAAAATGTCTGCTACGTGTCGTAAGTTCTTGAAAATATAAATCAATTTTCTAAGTCTGGATTGAAGCATAGAAATGTGCGCACTGAAGTTCAGCGATGAGTCGAGTAAAACACCTAAGTATTTGGCTTCAGATCTTCTAATTAAACAAGGGCAATTGCAAGTAGTGTCAATTGAGGAGGCGACATGATTGGAATGTGACTTTAACGTAAGTTCAGGGGGGGGTGCATTAGAATTTCGTAAATAAAATGGCAGGTAAAAAGTTTTATCTGTGTTTAGAGTGAGGACATTTTGTTTCAACCAGTTGGAGACCTTATTGAAGCCATTTTGAGCCAGCGTAAAAGTGTTTTCCCAAGTGTCAGCAGAAAACAGCAACACAGTGTCATCAGCGTAAGAAACAATAACACCCCGCCCCAATTTCATCTCACACAGCTCATTTAGATACACTAAGAAGAGCGTTGGTCCCAGCACCGAGCCTTGCGGGACACCAAAAGAGACAGATTGGTCAGTGCTAATGTAGGTGTCTACTTTTAAACATTGTTTATGATTGCTTAGGTAATCTTGAAACAGTTTTAGCTGCAAACCTCTTACACCCAGGCGTTCCAACTTAGCTAGAAGACGTGGAATTGATACCGTGTCAAATGCCTTACTAAGGTCAAGAAAGATGGCGAGTGCTTTATTTCCATCATCTAAAGTTTGAACAATATGGTCAGAAAGTTTATGCACCGCATCCTCAGTCGACTTTCCAGAACGGAAACCAAATTGTCCAGAAGAAATCAAACTGTTGCTTTCGAGATACCTAACGAGTCTACAATTGATAACTCTCTCCAGAATCTTAGAAATCGCTGGTAGTATGGCAATTGGCCTGTAGTTGCATACACGAAGTTTATCTCCCGCCTTGAAGATTGGGACAATGATAGCCTTTTTAAGAACATCGGGAAAAACTCCTCGATTAAGACAAGCATTTACTAAATGATTAAGGGGTGCGACAATAATATCTTTTATGGCTTTCAGTACGCTGCTGGATATTTTATCATGACCGACTGCGCTAGTACATTTTAAGCCATTTATAAGTGACAAGATCTCGCCCTCATTAGTGTCTAGTAATACAAACGAGTTGTTATTAGTGTGGCTTGAGACTGGAAGATCTAAGGTAGTTTGAGCTTTTGTGGGGGTGTTTAGAAGCTTGTTTGCTAGAGAACTTCCAACGTTAGCAAAGTAATCATTAGCCTGATTGACAGATGTTTGGGGGCAATCACCAAGAAGGTGGGTAGCAGCTGATTTTGTTTTGTTTGTGTTTGTTATAGATCTAATGACTTCCCAGAGTTTTTTATTGTTACTACTATTTTTATCTAGTTCACTTCCTTCGTGTTGTCTTTTAAGTCGTTTCAGTAAATTGTTACAATGGTTTCGATAACGGGTGTAAATTAGTTTTAAGGTTTCATTTTCAGGTGAACTTTGCGAGTCTTTGTGGAGGCGATCCCTATTCTTTATGCATCTAAGTAATCCCTGAGTGATCCAGGGTCTAATGATACGTTTTTTACGGGGGATTTTAACAATCGTAGTGTTGTCGGTTATAACATTTTGTAACATTACTACGAACTCATCCATGGCTTTATTAGGATCGTCAATATCAGTAATGTGACTGAAGTCTACATTAATCAGTTGTTCACGAATAGCAGCAACGTTAAGTTTAGATACGTAAGATGGTGGATGATTTTCTTTGTGACTCTGATAAAGACAGAGTAATACCGCGTTGTGGTCTGTAATGGTGGAATTTAAAACAAATGTATGAGACTTGAGTTTCGTTTTAAGAAGAACGTGATCAAGACAAGTTTTACCTTGCCTGGTAGGAAAAGAATGGGCAGGTAAAAATCCTTGAAAGGCCATAGTATTTAGATATTCAGGTGCTCTGGCGTCAAGTGAGTGCATTGAAATATCTATATTAATGTCTCCAATTATGACGGCAGATTTAATATTTTTTAGATTGGATATAGTTGAATTGAGAGATGCTAAAAAGGGAGTCAAATTACTATATGATGGTGATCGATACAATGCAATTACAGTCGTGTCATTATTTATTGTTAAAATCAAACAGTTACTTTCCGAAAAGACCGGCTCAATTATATCAACACAAAGCGAATCTTTAAAATAGATTGTTATTCCATCGTTTTGGTTTCTATAATTCTGTGTTATATGGGACTTGTAGCCAGGTAGGTTTGGAATAGTTAGATTGCATGATAACCAGCATTCAGTGAGTATTATGACATCACAATCCATCTTTAATGTATGCAAGAGAACGACTAGTTCGTCAAAGTTACGAGAAATACTACGAATATTCTGAGTAAGTATTTTAATATTTGGTTTATTATGTGAAATAAGGTTACAACAATCAACAACACTACAGACCGCACACTCGGAAATAGTTAATTTGTCAAGTTCAACGTCCGAAGTAGCCATTTAATATAATGGTTAAATAAAAAGAACCGAAAAATAGTGAACGCTTATAAAAATAAAACCTTAAGCACAAATCTATATAGCTGAGAAGTGCGAGTATCTGCTTGTCTGCGATCATGTCATTCATAGAATGCGAGCCGCTTATGTATAGGTAAGCAGTATAGATAATATTAGGATATGGAGTTGAGCGGGTTGAGCGTTGAACTTATTAGAATATTCAATAAACGAGTTAATATTATTGTTCCATAATTCCATAATTATGCCAGTCTCTCTGTACATCCTTGACATATGCAAATATCTCTACAATATCTAGATTGTCTGGACACTCCTCGTTAAGGCATTTCCCGTTTAACTAATAGATCACAAGCATAAAAAAAGTCATTCAAAATGTCAAAGCTACGAAACAATTTCGTTCCAAGTCTACTTTATATAACTACTAATTTAAATGACAATAGAATAGGAAGGTACTGTATTTAAATATTACATTAATTAAAGAGGCATTTGTGAAGTCTACAATTGTTTACCGGGTTCGTAATTAAAGTTAAACAATCGTAAGAAAATAACAACATTGTTTACATTGCACAACACCTAAACTGAACTATTCAGGCGTATAGTCCCTTGAACATCTGGCCGGAGTTAAATGCTCACATACTCGTACTGCCGCCTGTGCCCGCATAGAGCCCCGCTGACCTTTAAATCCATTTACTTTGCGAAATATTGATTGATTTCCATATGCTATGTACATTCTGAAGAACATTTAACCAGCAATTTTTTTGTGTAAATATATTTCCAAAGATCAAAGCCGTTTGAAAGGAGTAGGGAAAACAAGCGAAAAAAATGTCACGTTGTTAATTTTTTTTTTGGCAAAAGTATTAATCATACCATATTTATCATGTAAGCTGATAATGTTATAATTATATGAATCTATAATAAATATATATTATAGATTCATATCCGAGCCGTTACCGAGGAGTAGCTGTCGGGCCTAAAAGCACGAGTATTTTTAAAATCATAATTCTTCATTATATTAATGTGAAACAGTAATTTGATATGAATAAATCCTACAGTTTAACGCGCAAAAGCCTCTTCATTATCTCCGGTCCTTGCAGGTCTACATAATTATTTAAATGTCCACATATTTTTCGAGGTCGGAAATCGTCAAATAGCCTCTTCCACTCAGGGTGGAGCGAGAGAGCGTATGTGACTTACTGATTGCCAGCTGCGTTCCTTTGTTTCTTCAGTTTCCCTTTGAGTTCCAAAGCCTCGTACATTCCCGCAGTCTACATATACTTATATCTATGTATCGCCGAAAAAAGGAAAGTAACCTTCTTACATTTATGGAACGACTAGTTTCTTCAAGCAGCTTCGTCCGCGTGAATATCTTTTATTGCGGACAGCGGACGCGAAGTCAAAGTCGAAGTCAATTAAAAAGTCGCCTTTGTCCTTTGCCCGGGGTTCAAGCTTACTCTGTATCAATCAATCAATAATGTTTATTTGTCAGAATATGGTACAATAGATATTACAATTTTGGTTCCAGCATATCCTGCCATACTATGGCGTACAAATATTTATTTATGAATGAAGGCTCATATGCTAACCTAATAATTATTAAATATGAGTCAATTAACAAAATATAAATAGGTATTATTGTAATCAAATTTGGAATTGTATTAAATTAATAAAAGTCATGTCATTAATATTAAATAATTATGTCATTGTTGGGTATGGTAGAATAATGTCAATTTTTATTTATCAAGCTATTAGCGATTTATCTTCTAAATATTCTTTAACACTGTAATAATTTTTCTCCAATAACAGTCTAAATAACACCCTTTTGAACAACGACGATGGCAAATCTTGAATATTATTTGGCAAATTATTATATACAATAATTGCCATGCAGTAAATATTTCTTTTATGTAACATTAATTTTATTTGGGGTAATTTCAATTTGTCTTTGTGTCGTACTCTACTATTTATTTTGTAACTACTTTTTTCAAATAAATTATAATTTTTTCTTACAAACATGCATGTTTCAAATATATAAAGACATGGTAAAGGCAGTATTTTAAGGTTTTGGAACAGCGGTTTACAGCTATCCAAAAAGTGAGCTCCACACATTGCCCGGATACATTTTTTTTGTCCTTTAAAAACTCTTTCCACGTCTACTGAGTTACCCCAAATTATAAGACCGTATCTCAGTAGAGATGCTACATAAGCATGGTAAGCAACCATTGCGGTATTTAAGTTAACCGTTTGTCTTATTCTTTTCAGGACATACACAAAGCGATCTATTTTTTTGAGTATTTTATCTAGGTGTGGTTTCCAACTACAATTTTTATCTACGATTATACCCAAAAATACACATTCATTAACAGTGTTTAAGGTGGAATTGTTAAATTGAATGTCTAGACTATCTGTGTTTGTGTTGGATGCCCGAAATTGTATTATATTTGTTTTTGTCATGTTTATTTTTAAGTTATTTGTTTCTAGCCATTTGATTGCTTTGTCCAATGCTTTCACAATTCGATTTTCTAAGTCTTTGTTATCATTACTTTTAATAATCAAAGTTGTGTCGTCGGCAAATCCGTTAATTAGTTTAACTCTCGCTCCAAACCGTGGCCTAAACACACACGAGACCCTGTGAGGTCACGCGTGTGGACTAGGGATGGATAATCTGCCTCCTGCTTCTTCAGAAAAAATAATCAAATCCTGGTTTGTATAAACAGTCTTAACATAACGCTTCTGAAATCATAACCAAAGGGTCCCAAAATGTTTGTTTATTTTTCATTTTATTTAAAGATATGAACATGAAAAATAAACAAACATTTTTCCCCGTCAATTTCGATACAGATCAAACGTACTGTATTAGGTCTGTGGATGCCTTTTGCGAATTTCATTTGAAGCGAATCATGTTAGCTTTTGTATTCTAAGAATTTAATTAAACGACTTTCATTTCGCTGTTCATAGAATGTTATTTGGTATTGGGCCTGATTTTGAAACATTATCGATAAAATGTAGTGAAGGGCGTACCAGTTTTTTTTTTCGCGCTTCGATTTATGCTACAAGGACCCTTTGATATTGAGATCACATCAGTTCGCGAGAAGTAAATTTTGTTGGACTGGCGGATTACCTTTTTTTTTTCTTCTGTTTTAAATCTGTGACTAGTGCGCTATAAGTAAAAGTGAGTGTGTAATGTCAGTTATCCCCCATCGAGAACGTCTCCTCATCGTCTATCAGTTCTATATGATGTATTTTCGTTTGAGACGCTTATCGTAGCTAGGCATCGTAAGTTGTGCTGCTAATGTATTCGGGGGCTCCTCTAGCTTGTCCCGGTATTTCAAAGCGATATTTTATATTTCCTCCCTTATTGGACTGACAGATTACATTTTATCGGAAAAAAAAATGAAATTGATTGTAAGTAATTGGAATTTTATAGCTAATAACGTATTTTAAGTACCTAAATATTGTTACTAACGCTTTAATGAGTGCTTTGAAATAAATGATAATTTATTATTCCATTTATTTTACATAAGGCCATATTATTAACATTTTAAAATATTTCTTAAAAAAAAAACATATAAAAAAATATTTTTAGTTATTTTCATGAGTGCCCAAACCCAAAATCCTAATTTCCTCCCAGCCTTTTCCCAACTATGTTAGGGTCGGCTTTCAAGGATCTGTAAATGAAAACAGGTGCTAACGGCTTAACATGCTTTCCGAGGCATGGTTCCTCCATGCCTCGGAATGTTAAGGTCTTGGTATGTTAAGATGGCCACTCATCCGCAGACTGACCTCGGCAAATATTGCTTAACCTTGGAAGCGGCCCCCCTAGCCAAGTTACAACCGTTTCGTTTCGATTCTCTTTTCGTCGATCGCCTCGAGTAGGCTACGCCTCCGATTTTTTTATTCTGACATCATCTTAACGTTCAGTCACGTAGTCAGAACAAAGGAATAGGGAGCGTGGCCGACTCGAGGCGATCAACGAAAAAAGAATCGAAACGAAACGGTTGTAACTTGGCTAGGGGGGCTGTACTACACACGTAAGACTAATTTATTAATATTTTATACATGCGGTCCCTAGACTTTGTCCTACCAGAAAGCTGACTTTTATCAGAAAAAAAAATGAGAACTCGATTGTAGCACCACCTATCCGGTCCAAATGCATTTATTAATGAATCACGTCTCAACGGATGAACAGATTTGAATGTATTTTTATTTGGAACATAGACCATAATCTGAATGACAAGATTATTTGTATCTCATCAGAACAATCTACATGTGGTTCTAGCCACTGACAAAAGCTAATATGTACTTGCGTTCAGATTTGTTTGACTGAGTCTAGTTGATGTTAATGAAAATCGAAAGTTCAGCACAAATTAGGCAGCTATTTGGGTCTATAACCAAGCGGCCATAGATCTCAGACAGTTGACTTGCTAAGCAGCACGTCAACCGTTCGCCTTTAGTTCACAAAGGAATGACCTTTTCTTATGCCCCGTTTACACGTGGGCCCAGCCTCGGCTAATCGCCATCCCTAGTCATTGTTTATACGGGGTTACCGGCAATTGGCCGAGGCTGGGCCCACGACGTGTAAACGCACCATTACCATGAACAAGCTGTTCAATCGTCGAATGGGGCTGAGGTTGATGTACCCGATCTACCTGTTGTACTTCGATGTCACTACTAGTACCTAAATGGGTATGTCAGCCATTAGCACATTCGATTAGTAATTTAACCTAAAGTTCACTAAACGCGACATATGAACTGAAGAAGGATTTAAATCTATACTACCTAATATTATAAAGCTCAAGAGTTTGTTTGTTTGGTTGAATGCGCTTACCTCTGGAACTACCGGTCCGATTTGAAAAATTATTTCAGTGTAGGATAGCCTATTTATCGAGGAAGGCTATTGGCTATATAACATCACGCTATGACTAAAAGGAGCGGAGTATCGACAAAAATTGTTGCAAAAAAACGGAGAAAAATTATTCTATTTGAGAACTTCCGTTGCGTGCGCTGCGTATAGGTTAAAATTACACAAAAATTATATAAAAATTGTTCCCCTTTTAAAAGTTCTAAAAAAGTCAGCGAGAGCATGATTATCTTTTAAGATTGGGTCACTATAACCTTTTTAATGGTAATGAAATTTTTCCTAAAAAATATTTTATTATTTGGGGTTTTTTAAACATAATATTAATCCTTATCCAAATAAGTACAATATTCATTTTAAATATATCATTTTGAACATAATAAAGCCTTTCATTTGATTTCGATAAATATCAGAGATATCGTAGTTTTAAAATAACGACTCTTGGACAAAACGCTCATTCAACTTTTGAACTGCTTCCGACTATTATTTTTTTTTTGTAGAAAGATCGAAAAGCGTAATCTCGATAGAAAAATTTGCAAGATCATATGGGATGAATGCATTCATAGATCTTATGTAGAGACCCTTACCCCCGATTTCTGATTTAAGCATGAAGTTGAGTACCTATTTCTCAAACTCTACTTTAGCCAGCAAACCTGTGAAAATTTGGCATCTAAGTACGGACAAACATACTTAACTCAAAATACTCAATTCAGAAACACGCCCCTAAAGACATATCATCATCATCTTCCTGCCTTTGTCCCGTTTTATTTGGGGTCGGCGCAACACGTTTTCTTCTTCCATTCTGCCCTGTCACTCGTCATACTATCACTAACTTCCTTTTCTTTCATATCACTCTTCACACAATCCATCCATCTTTTCTTTGGTCTCCCTCTCCCTCTCCATCCATCCACATGTAAACTCATAACTCTTTTAAAGACATATGAAGCTGTAATAAAATCATGGGTGGAACTACTTTCAAGTTTGCAGGTGATTTAACACAGCCAGTTAATAGTTAGGGAAACTAGAGCTTGTACTATTACTTATTTTGTACTAGAGCTGACATTGTTGAGTACGTTGAGAGCACATTTGAGTGGAGGTAAAAATTTTCCTTCAAAGTTACTTTTAATAAGCGATATAAAAAAATAATCGTGATTTAGGTGAAAAAGTTACCAGCATTGAAGATCTAAGTCTATCCAGATGTAGTCCAAATAGAAAATAAAGACTATCAGTGGATGTGTCAAAGGGCAATATTTTCGGCTAGAAATAGTAGCGAGGAGATTAGCATCAACTACATTTCCATTAATAATGTAATAGATCAAGAGGAAGAGGAAAGAATTTCTGAATTCACTTACTCCGAGTTCTCCCACATACGCTCAAATTAAAATGGTTAGGTTACACCAATTATTTTACTCCAAAAACTAGGGGAATCAGAATTTGGAGTTAAATTTCTTCGCAATAACGTGATCATTGCCACAGTTTTGAATGGTTCAGTAGGGCAAATAGGTAAATGGTAATAGCGTGATGTATCTTAAAGTCTACACTTTACAAATATTTCCAATTTCTACGCAAACGAAGTCGCGGACAAGAGCTATTATTTATAATTTAATAAAATCAATCAAAAATACCTAATAGAAAAAAAATAGACTTCTACGAGGACGAAGTCGCGGGCAAAAGCTAGTGTCACAATATACATATATTCTAGATTCTTACCTAGCCAATAAGGATTGGTATGATAATAACTAGTGTACTACTTCAGCTCGACAAATGTATGTGCGATTAATTAACGCTTTAGCGATTGAACTGTACTGTGTCTGTGTGTACCTTATTTCAAAAGCACGTTTGTGACATAGACTGCTTCGCTCCCGCCTTAGCCTTCTAACCTAACCTATGTGTCGGGGTGCCCTAACATATGTAGTGTGTCGCACAAGCGTGCATTCGAACTATGGTGAGTCGCAGTACAGTTTTGTCGCACAAACGTTAATCGCACATACATTTGTCGGGCTCACGTTGTACAGTCGATAATAACCGAGTATTGATAATAACACCAACGAGCGTAGTGCTTCTCTGACGTCAGAGCAAACAGAAACCAATAAAAACTAATTGACTGCTCAAGTAAGGATAATTTTATTGCGCATTATTTTTTTGCTATAAGACCCCCATGACGTATTAATAAAGAAAGTCACCTCGTAAGGTGTTGGCCAATTGACACTATTATGATTTAAATGGACGGATGCTTTAATGGAAGATTCTGCCATTGTTTAATTCAAAATATGTTTATGGGGATCAAAGTAGGTGTGTACCTAATTCAAAATGAAAATATGAGATGATAGGATTGATCAATGTGATTGTGGGAATGTTAAGGGCAACTGAAGTAACAGGTGACTGAACTGTAAAGGACCAAAAGAAAAACAAGACCAAAATGGCTAGATCAATGTAAAAATTTTAGCGAATGACGCAGCGAAAGAGCGAAGGTGTGACGTCATGATAAATCCAAAGGGGGAAGAAAGACGTATTGGCCTTGAGCCCTAGAAGGTCGCTCGCTATTCGTCCAGATTCAAACGCAAAAAAAAACTGTTGTTCCAAATCCAAATCGGCGGGTTTACCTGTTTGGTTTCGCTCCATTCAAAAAATACTGCAGCGTTGCACTCTTCGATTTCAATTTCTAGTTCAAGATAAAGTTAATAATTGAATCTGTGAATGGTTTCCGATAGTTAAAAGTTGGCAAGGTTTACAAGAAACTTGAGAGGTATATTGAGGTATATTTATTCAGAAGATTCTGTTAAACTCTATTGAACTCTTTAGTTTTGTCTATATTCGAAGCTCGAAACTCAATGGAAGGACATTACATTACAGCCTCGGGTTGGTGGTAATAAGGTTAATATATCTTCGATTTTATGAAAAAATGCAATGCATACAATAATGGAAAGTACTAATCTTAATGTAAATATTTTCATTTTATTACTTATTATGCGCGATTGCACTTAGTATGCGAAATCGCGCGTCTCGTAAAATGCATTTTGAGCTCGATAAGAAAATACCACACTATGGCTGCGAACAGGCTACGGTTATTTAAATTGTTACGATATCTAGCGGCGTGTATTCGTTGAAACTGATCGATATTTTCTGCAAATATGCGGTATCAGCATATATCAGGAACAACCGGAACAACCATTGATTAAATAAATCTATGGGAAAGGTCGCATCTGCCGCAACAAATGACAAGCCCTGGGATTCGCTATGCGGTCATTACAAGGCCCTGGGCGGCTGATCTTTGCGAGGCCCTTGTCTTTAGTATGTGAATCAAAACTGGGCATTTTTTATGATAGGTGAGAAATGCAAAATTTATAAAAAGAATTCGAGTCCTCAATTTCGAGTTTAAAATATTATATAAGAAGATAATTATATTATAAAAACCCTTCTGCCAGCGGCTTCAACTGCGTAAAAAAGGTTTCTGAATACATTTTAAAACCCGTTTCATCCCCTTAGGGAGAGAATTTTGGGAATTCCTCTCTTAGTGCTCGCCGACGTTATGTGGAGTTGCGGCCGGCGAGCAATGGGTAGCTCGCCATCCGGTAACCGTCCGGACCGAGCCAGAGTCGTCGACAGCGCGTAGTATTCCACGCGCGCCTAAAGGAGATATCAGCAAATCGTATGGGCCCAGCAGGGTCGAAGCCTACCATGGCTAAAGTGAAAGTGAACCCCGAGACAGTCGAACACAAGGCAAAGATGGAACATAGGAGTGGGTTTTAGTCAGTAAAAGTCTGACACGCCCTTCCGCTCCGCGAAGAAGTCATCGGATGATTTCCAACGCAAAAAAGTGCTTGCCTAAGTCATAAAAGGAAGTTTTGTGCAAAATTTCAAGAGAGAAAAGAGATGTCAGCAAAATTACTTGAGCAGTTTGGAGCCGACGCCTGCCTGGTCTGGGGATTGTTCGAAGGTGTTACTGTAGCTCGCAAAAAGGGCAACTGAAGGCACACTGTGGGTTAGAGTCAGCAAAAGTTTGACACTCCCAAAAGGGCCATGGTGACTATTTCCAACGACCCGACCGCCCAACAGATTAAAAATACTCTCAGGACACCACAGTCAGCAGTTGCACTCACAATTGTTCATCCAATGGAGTAGTCAGTATTAAATTATTGTTCTAGCCTTCTAGAAAATTACAAGAACATAGGCATACTGTTCCTGGGGCACTGTGTACCTCAACATACCTGTACACAATAGCTAGTGAATGTAATATCTAGTACTTGTAACAGCTGCAATGTTTGAGTTATGTCATATTTAACAATCACAATAATTCCATTGTTTCTGCTAACTGATGATTATAGACTTGTGGGGGATAATCACTGTTACAAATAATATACCCTATCCACATGTACATTAGTTGGCCTAACTGAACCATCACACTATAATTGTTATAAAGTCGAAAGTTAGTATGTTTGTCACTTCACGCTCAAATGACTGATCGGATTTAGATGAATATTTATACACAGATAGTCCATGTCCTGGAATAGCATTATAAGATGCTTTTTATCCCGAAAGCATGTTTCTTTGGGATAAGTTTCTACTATCACTCAGGCGAAGCTGTTGGCAGCAGCTGGTTATATATAACATATGATTTATATGTGCATTTAGAACATTGTACCTTTTTAGCAGTTCCTGAATGTAAACTTCCAACAAAAAAAATATATATATAACATTTGCACTCTCCTTTTAAACATTCATAAATAGATAGTTTTACTAGTTAAAAAGATTTTTAATGAAAGCAACACCTGGATAAGGTTCATGCGGAACCAGGAAGTATGGCAGAAGAAAGAAGGGCTTTCCAAAAGAGGAATTCCAGGCTAGTATAGTTTACATCAGATTACCTTCGACAGGCATTGAGGAATATTTTGTGTAGCAATGAAATATTTGTCTTGGTTGTGAGTTATTTTTTTTTTATAATAACTAGAATTTTTGACCTAGAATTTTGAAAGAAAAACTCAACTAAGGTCACCACTGACAAACAGGATATCAAAAAATATTGTTGTCTATGTCATAATTTATAATATATACCATGATAATTATTATTTATATAATGGATTTTTGCAAAATAATTAAATACAATAGTAAACTTACTATTTTTAACTGAATGATTTTTGCAAAACTAACATAGTTTTCAATGAGTGTGTTACGTTTCGCGTATTTTTTCATTCATGATTGTAGAAAGTTACGTAAAAGAAAATTCGGTCAATAATAAACTGCGGCGAAAAATAAATAACTAAGATTATTCGCTGTTTGTCAAACAGTTGCCAATTTCTGAGGTTGTAAATAGCAGAAAGATCAATATTTATGTTTAGTAGTCGGGACGCATTTTAAAAATGACATTGTATTATTAAATTAAAACGAGTACTTACAGAACATCTGCTTGTTGTTTCAACTCTTCCGACTTCAAAATCCGATTGTCGAACATTTCAGGCCCATTTTTTCTGCATGAGTAATATTTTTCTATACACGCTTTAGTCTTGTCCATGTCCCCGTAACAAGCATTATAAAATAACACTAATTGTTTATCGGTTAAATCCTTAGGCACATATTTTGATTTATCAAGTTTCTGCGTCCAGTAACGCAGCTCATTTATATCCTCCTGGGAAAATTTATCCATTGCTGCCGTTGTCTCTTTATAATCGAACTCCAAATCCACTTGCATCTTTACGCTTTTTGAATCTATTGGTATCGTAAATCGTATAGGAATTTGTTTATATTCAACATACACCCAACTCCAAACGCGATAAATTGACAACTAAACTAATTAAACAATTAAATTGATAGGTCTTATCAATGTTGCCATTGTTGAAAATTTATTTCTACCAAAAATATTGAAAAATAGTAATTTTTTATGTGAAAATAAGTGATGTCCAAAAAGAATATTTCTGTGTGAGCCATCGTGATTTCCAAATTGTCAGAGAGGTCAAAAGAGTCATTTCAGTGAAATTGTAAATTAAAAACATGGATTCTGATGCGTCGTCGTAAGTTGTACCGTAAAACTTTTCAAGTAAACTTGTTTTACGTGCTTTTATTATGATCAATTTGTTTCTTTCACAGAGAAACTAACCTTGTAATAATAACTAGAAGAGATCGCTACAAATTATTCTGCAGGACATATTGGAGAACATTGGTTATTTTGATTGCTCCAATTATATTGTTACCAGTTACTTTTTTCAGTTCTAAAAACGTTAGTACCTGCCTGGGCTGTCATTAAACTAAGATTATAATAAGTAATTGTGATAAACCTCATAAAACCTTCAATATTCCGGATCATAATCTGAGACACCTAGGGTGGATTGACCATGTGCCGCCCGCTGTTCACGACGTGTCACACGAGTCGCAAGTGTAAATTTTTTCTGTGGTTGGTTTTCCCCTAAAATGTCCCTGAATTGGAAATTAGTGATGGATAGAGAGACCTGAGGGGGGTTTTTTCATCTAGCTGATTTCGACCGCATTCCACGACTCCTCATAGTCTTTCATGTCATCATGTGACTTAAATAATACTTATTTCAACTTTGGCTGAAAAACTCCGAGCACAGTGAGGACATAATCAGAATACCATTGACGACCAGATAATCGATAGGTGCCTAATTACTACCTTTATGTACAGTAAGTAATATGAATGTAGTATTCTATTTCACGAAGGAGGGTTGGTCTTGGAAAGTAGGAACTAACACACAATCTCCTTGGTGAGATACCTGGCTAATCTGTAGTTACTCGTATGAAATTCTTATCTTCCTTCGCAGGCGTACAAGTGTTTCTACGTGTTTCTGCTGATGATAGTATACTGGACGCTAGACGTGCTACACCCTGCCGTACTGGCAGTCATGCCCATCGGCCTCTCATGCATCATGACTGGGATCGGCACGAATTTTATTAAAGAGGTTGGAACTGCTGTAGATTTGGCATTTCATACGTATGGGCCTACCCCACCACGTACAAGTTTCACTACAGTTTTGCCTGCGCACATCGGTTTGTACACGGAACATTACCAACCTGGCTTGTGCGTGTGGTAGGCAGGCCCATTACAGCTGTTATGTTGGCAGGTCAGTTTTGCAGCGGGAAAATCCCATAGAATAGAATAGAGAGAAAGGACTGCTATCATTATCTAGAGGGGTAATCAACGCAGTCGCATTCTGTCAAAAACAATTTTTGGCTGAAGTAAATTTTTTCTTCAAGAATCTCGGTACGAGAATTGACCTGCAGATACAAATGAATTTATCTTCTGGATTGTTTGAAAGAGTTGTCGCGAACAGAACGCGTAGGCAATTGGAGAAACAAGGGTGGGCTTTAGTCAGTAACAAGTGAATATATGGGCAGAAAAGAAAGAGAGGTAAAGCGATCGTGCGGCCAGCAGATTGCTGACTTTATCTGGAAATCTGATTGGGTGCAAAGTACAGCATCATCTTTGTTACTATCACCAACAGAAAAGAGGTATTCTACGCACACTTTCTATATCCATTTATTGTTTATGGCTATGTAAATCTTCATGGATACCCTTCGTCTTCTGAGAACGGAGGGTTATTTATTGGATTGTTTTTTTTTGAGGAGATATGTCATGAAATGGCTTCCCCTGTTCTGAGTGGAGCGAGACGGCGTGTCAGAAGTTTACTCACTAAAACCCATCTGTGTTCCTTCAGTGGCCCTTAGCATTCTGACTCTTTCGAACATTCCCTCAACCCACGTACCTAATATTATTGTTATGCCTGTATTTTTATAATTTCTATGGTTTATAATTTTATGGTGGACCTTCTCATTACGTAAATACACAGTGGCGTAGCTAGTCCCATAGGGGGACCCTGTATCAAACATTTTTGATAGTTCTGATATTGTTTTTCATTTTTTCAATCTTAGTAAATAGGCCTTACTAGCACAGTAGACAGAGATAAACGGAGTCGAGATAGGCCACGAAGGAGGTGGTTAGACTAACTGGATAGGTTAAGTTCATACTGATTAATAATCGAGTGGGTTCTTGAATTATGGATGAAGTGATTTTGTCCAAGTTCAAAAATGGAATTATTAAGATTGGGAAAGGAAAAGTCATGATTAAAAATGAGCTCGTTTATTGGAACAATCTATCCTAGATTAAGATTCTATGAATATTGGAGAGAATGACACAACAGCGGAACGAGCTATAAAATTGGAACCTCCTATCGTATAGTCATTATTTATTAACTACGACCCTTTTATCAATAATAGAATTGAAGATTGTGGATATAATTTTACGAATTTTTGCACATGTCGGGGCCCCTGTAGCCTGGGGGCCCCTATCATTGATACGGCTGATACGGCACAATAGCTACGCCCCTGTACATACATAATATAGGGTATCTACTTATCGTGACATTCTCCATCTACCAGTTTAATTAAACCAGCAATATGACACGGTGAGATCGTAAAACAATACAGGTGCCATCAAAGCTTTATCGTCTTTTTAAGGGTATCATAAACCTTTTATAGGTATACCTAAATCGGAAATTATAACAGAGAGTCTCAACTCTCTCACTCATGCTGGTGTGGCAGTCTCTCAAAGACCCGTAGACAAGATAATAGTAATAAATCTGTAAGGCAATTATATTCGAAAGGGAGGAAACTATTCCATTTTTTCGAATACCGTAATTAGAGACACAATAGAAATACTGACAGAGCTAACGCCGGCGTTCGCTTGGAGTTTAATGAATAGTGTAATCGCATATTCCGCCAATAAGAACTTTTTAAAGTTCATCATCAAGTCATTTTATGCTCAGACTTTTGGGTCTACGCTTGATTTTTAGGGTTCCGTACCTCAAAAGGTAAAAACGGAACCCTTATAGGATCACTTTGTTGTCCGTCTGTCTGTCTGTCTGTCTGTCTGTCTGTCTGTCAAGACCTTTTTTCTCAGGAACGCGTGGAGGTATCAAGCTGAAATTCATATCAAATACTCAAGTCTATGGTCTCTTGGAGCTGTGAAAAAATCAAACTTCTAAGTCAACGCGATCAAAAGATACTCCCGTTTATGCCGCAAATTTTCGACACTCGCAAGGGAATCAAAACCTACAGGGTACTTCCCGTGAACTCAGAATCTTGAAATTTGGTATGAAGCAACGTCTTATAGCAGAGATATAGGAAAAATTGCGAAAAGTATACATTTTTAGTTATATCATATAATAAAAATATTTTTAATAATTTTAAACTTACTACCCCTTTCCTCATGAACGCGTAGTGGTATTATATTGAAATTCATATCAAATACTCAAATCTATAATACCTTTAAGCTGTAACAAAATCAAACTTCTATGTCAACGCAATCAAAAGAAACAGGAATTAAAACCGCATATTTTGAAACTCGCCACTACTCGCAAGGGAATCAAAACCTACAGGGTACTTCCCGTGAACTCAGAATCTTGAAATTTGGTACGAAGCAACGTCTTATAACACAGATAAAGGAAAAATTGCGAAAAGCATAAAAGTTAAAAATAAAAAGATTAAACATTTACTCCAAAAAAAAAAAAAATACGATATAAAAAAAAAAAAAAAACATGTTTATAAAAATAAAAGGGAGAGCATCTCTTCCAAATATAAAATAAAAGAAAACTAATTAGTGGACCCAAGTGGCTGTGACTGTGGAGCAGGACCAGCATTAAGCCAAGCTTTTTTATCAAGGATATAATCCTCTAATTTATAATATGCTTGTCTACATAGTGTGCGTTTTATGCATGTTTTAAATTTTGTCTCGTTCAGTTGTAGAATCCGCAGTGGTATTTTATTATAAAATTTTACACAATTCCCCATAAAAGAATTTCGTACCTTAGCCAATCTAAACCGAGATTGATCCAAATTGTGCCTATTTCTAGTATTAAAATTATGTCTATCACTTCTCTTCTTAAAGAGATGAAGATTTTTCCGAACATACATAATGTTTTCATATATGTATTGACAAGGTACCGTCAGCTTTCCACATTGTTATGTTATGGATTTCATTTAGCAATAAAAATACCATAACTTTTACTTATATACCTACAGGTTTGTACGGAACCCTCGGTGCGCGAGTCTGACTCGCACTTGGCCGGTTTTTTCTCCAAGCTCCCGGTGAGAAAAAACCAGCCCCCCTAGCCAAGTTACAATCGTATCGTTCGCGCTGAACGCTTCGAGTAGGCCTACTCGAAGCGTTTGGCGTGAACGATACGATTGTAACTTAGCTAGGGGGGCTGTTTGCTTGTAGATATTGTTTATTACAAATAGGTATCGTAACTGTATGAGTCTATATGAATAAAGATTGTAAACTTTTTCTTCTGGAAAAGACAACTATCGAATTTGGATAGGATTTGTTTTTGAAATTATTTTAAGATAACGCAATTTGGCAACCTTTCAAGATTTTTAGATGAAGGCCAATATGCAATTCTTTATTAAAGATTACTTTATATATACATCTTAACTATTAATCTTAAATATCATAACTTAATAAATATATAAACAAACTGAAAATAATATATGTGCAAACGTGTAGAAATAAAACTCATAGGGCATCAAAAAATTCGTTCACATCGATGTCAATGGGAAAAGTGCCCAGAACGCTGGCAGCATTGCCACGCTGGATGGCAATGCTGATACGTTGACCGAAGAAAAGCCCAGCCCTCTGGTCACGCGAAGAGTCGGCCAGCTGTTTGCTGATATCCCGAACAACTCGATGAGCGCTCGGACCCCATGGCCCTAGTGTTTCAACCCCAAACGGCTCAAATATATAGCCTCCGATGAGGTTATTATATTTACGCCGTTTGAGGTTTTCTGCACCTGCAGCAGCCGCCCCAGCACAGCCCGCCGTACTCAGAAGATGGGATGGCGCAAGGGTGTCGACACATGTTGCATCCCACACCAAAGGCCTACCCAATTTCCAAAGCATTATAGCCATCCCGTCTGGCCTCACATCGTCCGTGCCAAGCCATTGGGTTCTAAAACAGCTGGCACCCCGGCGGTGACAAGAGCTCGGCGGATGATGTCATTTATACTGGCATGTCGTGCTATCCGACCAGCGCTTCTACTGCATGATAGGCCATGGTGTCCGAGGCGGTCGACTGCTTCACCGCACTGATATCGATGAGGTGCATCGGAGGAGCTCCACTAGGAGCACCCAGACGCAGGCATGTAGCGATCCGGAAGGTGGTGTCACTCAGCATAGTACCTATGTTAGGTGACGGTAGAGCCTGTAGCCAGAGGCCAGACTCCCATTCACCCATAGCCAGTAGGCGGGCGCGCTCATCAGTACGTATTAATAAGATTATTCCGTACCAGCCTGCAGAGCGGCTCATCCCACAGTCTCTGGGAAGATGGGTTCTCGGGCAACGCCTTGTCCGGGCAAGCCACTTTACAGGCGTTCACGGCGTCGGTCAAGCACGGCACTTCACAGTCAGTCAGTAATGGAGTTAAGATACGATCGACTAACTGTTGAGTGCTGTGGACCGAAGACAGAAACGCCGGTAGACTTATACTAGAAATTTTGCGGATGCCGAGCCCGCCAAAACGGATGGGTAACGTGGCTTGTACCCACGCTCGGTCATCCAGGGCCAAATTTAAGATGGACGTTAAAGCGGATCGAATAGTTTGATCAATTTTATCCAAGAGATGTGGTTGTTTCCATAAAGAGGAAGAGCGAAGAAAGTACATAAAATTTGGAGCAAAACAGCAATATTTAATGAGGGTGAAAGCCGAATGTAAGTTAATTTTTGAAAGTCTATCTGAAATATCATTGAAACGTTTAATTTTATCGTCAAGGAATAAAGAAAAACTGTCTTCTAAAATTGGAGAACCTAAGTAGGAGGCGCAGTGAACATTTTTCTAAAATTTTGATCTCTGGGGCTATTGCACTGAATTTCTGAAGTGTCGATTGTCTGTCAGTATTGTCAGTAAAAAAAATTTCACATTTGGAATGATTGAGGTCAAGGCCGATGGATCGAAACTGCTTCTTCAGAAATTGAAGATCATTTAAAACACTATTTACGTCACCTCCCAGGGTTCCATCATCTAAATACCAAAGGTTAAATTTTGAATTTAATTGTTGAATAATAGGATGAATAGCCAAACTAAAAATGACTGGTCACCTTGTTGGCATCCAACTGCAGATTCCAAAACATTGTCTTTATATAATAATTTTGATGGATGCCTATAGCATTGCCACAAAAAGCCGAAAATTTCTGGAAGTTCTTTTTTTGCTTCAGCCAACAAAGTGTCCCTATTAATAGAGTTAAAGGCGTTTTTAACGTCAACCTTGAGGATGACCTCACCCTTATTAGAATTTAGGAAGGTAGCGAGTGCATGTACGGCAGCCTCACAGCCCCCTCTTGAACCAAAGCCAAGCTGTAGGGGCTGGGATTTGTTAGTCAGAGAGTGGCTATAAACAAATATTAGTCAAGTACGTCGGAGAGCTAACAAAGCACAAGTGTGTGCGAAAACACAGGTGCGCTGTCTGTTCCTTTACTGTCATAGTCCGAGGGGACGACAGTTCATCACGGCCGAAGATCAGTCGCAGGCATCGCAGGATTGGTCCTGCGATTGATCTTGCCTCGATAGTGCCTCGGGAAGCACGTAAAAGCTATTGGTGGTTTTTACGTGCTTACCGAGGCACTGGTGTGTCACACCACCAACTTTTAAATTCCCTGCTGCTACAGAGTAATTCCTAGTAGAAAAACACAATAGTAGGTACTTTTTCAATACAATTACTCGAAAACTCGCTCTTATCCCACCGCTTTTAGGCACGCAATAGACTGTTTTCCGCATCAGTGCAGAAAAGTACGCGTGCTCTCCCCGCCACAATTTTGTTGCATTTATCGTATCAGGCTGGGCGCGCGGTGACCATCACGAGTCACCGGTCAACCCTCGTTTATTTATTTTGTAAGTGTATTGAAAAAACGCGTTTGATACACGTGCAAACTTGTCACTGCAGCCCTCGGCTCCATAACACACTCGCCTACGGGTCGTGCGAATTCTGCCTCGGTCACAATGACAAACTTTCTGCACTTGTATCCCGGAAATCGACCCGGGAATCGACCCAGAAACCAGGGGTTTGGAATAATCAGGTGACATATACAAGGTGTTGCCTGTTATCTCGTGTATGTTTTCAGATGTACATTCGTAATGACCTGCTGGACTGCATTGGAGTGATGATGATCACGGTAGCTATAGAGAACAGCAATGTGCACAAGAGGCTCGCTCTCAAAGTGTTGCTTATGTTCGGATGCTCACACTTTAGGTAAATCAGCCCCCCTAGCCAAGTTACAATCGTATCGTTCGCGCCGAACGCCTCGAGTAGGCCACACCTCCGATTCCTTTGTTCTGACGTCATGTCAACGCTCAGTTACGTGGTCAGAACAAAGGAATCGGAGGCGTGGCCTACTCGAGGCGTTCGGCGCGAACGAAACTATTGTAACTTGGCTAGGGGGGCAGTACAGTTAATAAAATCTTTAAGATAAAATGGAACATTGTTGAACATAAGGCTAAATTGAGGATCATAGAACAGTTTTCCCGGCCACCTAACTTAGCCTCTACTTACTGGTTCTGTGTACTGGTACATGACGTGTGGAAATGTCAAGTGTGCGAGTGGGAAAGAGGAAGGAATGGAGCTGTACACCCTATATGGCTTCTTCCCCTTAAGAGGTGACCAGATGGTTGCAAACCAACGTCCCAACCAAGCTGACATTGCTAGTTTCAATCCGTGTTCAATCCATGACCTTCAACGCCCTTGTTTGGAAGGCGCGTTTTCCCAACCACCGAACGTGTTGGCGCGTGGTTTACATCCATGTAGCCGCAACATAAACCAAACACACAAACCAATTTCCAACCAAGGTGACCTTGGTCTGGTCGACCCTTAACATTAAGACACATCCATCCGTGAACGTTTTTCAGCTGAATAATGATGATTATTAAAGTGTTCGTAATAAATAAGTCCTTCTCATGCATACCCTGAATTTAAACAGGAAGAAACGCAGGTGGGTTTTAGTTTTAGAATTCTGACAATTCCTCTCACCCCACCCAGAACGGCAGAAGTTATTTCATAATAACCCACCCAAAAAAAAGTTTGAAGGCCTTGGAAATGTAGGAGCACCCACAATGCAATAGGCTAACCTTGTGAATTATAGTCCACTCCTTCATTCCTTCTCACTAAGAGGCAGAGGCGCATATAGGGCTGGGGGCGAATGGACCAAGCCCGCCTCAATATGGTCTCTAACGTGCTAGCACTAACCCTAAGGTAATGGGCTACCAATTCGAAATTCGATGATGGATGCCAAAATACTGGTATCTATACATACTTCACTCAAAATTGGGCAAGTCAAGGACTGCATACCCTGAATTTAAACTTTGCTGGCCATGCACAAATAACCCTAGATCAATACTGAGAGGAGGACCACTTATGGGATGAAATGAGAAGTGGTGATCACAAATCTTGTTTTCAGATTAAGTTTTCTTCTATTCTTCTCAAGTATGTTCCTATCTATGTGGATATCTAACATCCTGGCGTGTGGACTCATGATGCCCGTCGTCTTAGCAATTCTTACTGAACTTGAAAAGGTAATCTTGTTTCTATCTTACGCCATATTATTTACCGCGGAACTGGAAGGCTGGAACGCAAAGGTCAACTTAAGGAACACTGGTTTTAATTAGGAAACGTCTCATACTTCTTCTCGCTGAGTTGCTTGACAATTCGGATACAATATATATACCTTTGTATATTCTTGACTGTGATCCCACCTGATGTAAGCAGTGATGCAATCGTTGATGGTGAGGCGCACTAGTTTATTAAGAGCCTATTCACTCTAGCTATAGTCAGGTATAATTTAAGTTCAAGACACTTAAATTTTAATCGGACGGGAAGACGGAAGCAAGAAAATTATTCCAGTCCTTCGATGTAGGTGTGCGCTATAAACGGCGAGGCGAAACGCTTAGTCCGGACCGTAGAGCTTTTAACAACGTAAGGGTACACTCGCCGTACAATATTATCGGACTGACTAAACAACTTCAATAATTTTATAGTTTCCGATTTTTTAGTGTAGTAACAAAAAAACGGACGCTGTCCGAATTGTTAGCAACTCTTCTCGCTTCACCCAGAGCGGGAGAAATAATTTGATGTTTACACACTCAAAAAAAACTCACTAGCGGTAAACTGTTACAGTGGAACGCAATCATAATCAGCCTTACAATATCCTCACAGCTGGGCCTTCCTAGAAGGAATGGGCCATAATCTGCCATTACGCAGGCCCAGTGCGATTTGGTGGATCTTTATAGTTTGCAGTTTGTTTTATATTTGTCGTTGAATTTTTGGTTCTAAGATATGCCGGTTTCCACACGATGTTTTCCTTTAACATTTTGAGAGCAGTGATGATAAAATAAATAGCACAAAGTAAAGCGTCACTGCTTCTCACTGGGCCATCACTACTAACCACTGAATGCAATGCAGTGATATTTGTTCTGTTTTAGTTGGGAATCGTGGAAATCTACCAAACAATCGGAAAAGCTAAACAGAGATCCATTCGACATGAACAAGTGTAAGAATCAAGTTTGGTCCACTCGTTATTTCAAAAATTGATAATGTGTAGTTGACATGTTCGAAATTTTAGTCTGCAACATACTGTACTCTTACAATGGCTTTAGTATTTTTAACCTAAAGGTAGATTGGTAGAAACGCCTTGTTTCATTAAATCCGCCAATGTAACACTACTACACCTCATCACCATCATCTTCCTGCTCTTGTCTCATGTCACTTGGGGGAGGTCGGTGCAACAAGTTTTTTTTCAATACACTTACTCAAAAACTCGCCCTTATCCCACCGCTTTTAGGCACGCAATAGACTGTTTTCCGCACTAGTGTAGAAAAGTGCGCCTGCTCTCCGCCATCACTATTTTATTACATTTATCGTATCAGGCTGGGCGTGTGTCGGCCCCCACAAGTCACCGGTCAACCCCCGTTTATTCATTTCGTACGTGTATTGAAAAAGGTCGTTTGATACACGTGCAAATTTGTCAATGCAGCCCTCGGCTCCATAACACACTCGCCTACGGCTAGTGCGAATTCCGCCTCGGTCGCAATGACAAACTTTCTGCACTTGTATCAAAATGTACTATTTTCTTCTTTTCTTTCCTATCGACCGTCTCGCTATCCTGACTCCCTTTTCTTTCATATCACTCCACATCATTTATCCATCTTTGCTTTGACCTCTTTCTCCATCAATCCACATGTATAGTAACATGCGTTTCATCCCTCCTCTCCGAATGACCATACAAATGATTATTTTTTAACGCGTCACAGCACTCTAACTTTTACACTTTTAACATTCAGAAGAGAAATTTACCAGTTTTGTTTATACTTCAGCTTGTGTCCAATTTGTTTTAAATTCTTATATTTATTGCTATAAGTTTGTAACCATGTGTTTATTACAGCACGCCAAGGCCAACTGACTTCACCGTTTTTTATTTTCTCGGCATAGCGTATTCGTCATCCATTGGTAAGTTTGACAAATTTTACAAATTACGCTAACTTTCATCAAAATCATTTCAGACAAAAGATGTCCAATGCGGAATAAGACCTCCCCAAGTATCGCCACAACAACCAGTCCTGTGCGTCTCGCATCTGTTAGATTTCCTCGACCCTCATCAGGTCACTTGTACACTTGGTGGGAAGCTTTCCAACACTTTGATATTATGTTGGGGGAGTCAGATCTCATCCGGAGTTTTTTCGCACCCCTTGCATCGCAGTAACCTAGATCAAGTCAATGGTAGTCAAGCTGCCGAGCACGTGGGATCATTTTCTGTTGTACCATTAATCGCCACGCTTGGCAACCGGGTTGTTGATGGCATTGTGGTTGTTATAATGCATAGAGAATACTGCTGCCCAATATCTGGTGAATCCCTCTTACGACACCCATGAGAAGTGATGGGATGGTGCAATTCTTTATGTCCGATGCCATACGGTACGCTTACGATTACTTCTTGAGTTCCAGGAGACATGGCTACTATGATGGGCAGTCAGACCAATCAGATATTCAAAATCTACTGTGAAACGTAAGTTTTGATCTAAATTAGGTCCTGTAACCACCCGTAAGTAACCTTAGAGGTTACTTACCATGTCTTTTACGAGGGCGACGGTAAGTCCTTCGAGCAATCAGCAAATCTGACAGACGGGGAAGACCTCCACCGTATGCTCCACCGTGTCTTTCGGGCGATTCGCACAATGGTGACTCCCGAAGTAACCGTATCCGGTGAGGACCTGCTCCAGGCGGAAAGTGAGGACGTCGTTGCACCTCTGTAGCCAATCGACCACGCCTCCGATTCCTTTGTTCTGTCAACGTCATCTCAACACTCAGTCACGTGGTCAGAACAAAGGAATAGGAGGCGTGGCTGACTCGAGGCGATCAACGAAAAGAGAATCGAAGTGGTTGTAATTTGGCTAGGGGGGCTGTTAAGATAACCCAACTACCTTGTTGCGTAGTACATCTTTGACTTACATTTAAAAAATCTTTACTTGTAAATTTTACAAAACCATCTACTAGACTAAACTGGCCTGTTGGTCTAGTGGTTAGTGGCCCTGACTGCTATGCCGGAGGTCGTGGGTTCGATCCCACCCAGGACAAATGTTTGTGTGATGAGCACAACAGCATTTGGTCTATGTCTGGGTATAATTTATCTATAATATGTATGTAATTAGAAATATTTAAGTATGTTTATCAGTTGTCTATTACTCATAACACAGCTCTGCTTAGCTTGGGACTAGAAGGCGTTGTGTGATAGTTGAGTGAATATTATTATATTATCTGCTAAATGAACGGTTGAAATGAAGGCATTGCCTACCATTCAGTGTGTTTTCCAGAAACTTTAAATGACAAAAGGCTTAGTACAATGTGTTCTACAACTTGCTAATACCATTATTTGAATTAACAAAAGAATCTCATCTCTTTGTTAGAACCTAATGACCCCTTGACACAATGTCGTGAAGGTTACCATTGTTTCTGACTATCTAGATATAACCTAGCTAGGATACCTTTTTATAAATAGATACTTTACAACAAACATAAAGATAACAAAGTGGTAAAATTGTATGTTTTTTTAGTTGTATGTTTGTGTATTGTTATTTCTTTTATGAATTACTATTTCGATTACGAATATTCTATTAGTGGTAGAAAATTATTTTTCAATACACTTACTCGAAAACCCGTTCTTATCCCATCGCTTTTAAGCACGCAATTAACTCTTTTCCCCACTGGTGCAGAAAAGTGCGCGTGCTCGCCACCGCTGCAATTTTATAACATTTATCGTATCAAGCAGGGCGCGTGTCAACCCCCACGAGTCGTAAGTGTATTGAAAAACGTCGTTTGATACATGTGCAGATTTGTCACTGCAGCCCTCGGCTCCATAACACACTCGCCTACGGTACGGCTCGGGCGAATTCTGCCTCGGTCGCAATGACAAACTTTCTGCACTTGTATCGAAATGTAGGTACTAAGAAGGTTTATTGCGTTTTTTTTTTGTGATTGCCTTCCCGTTGGTCAACCTATGAGGTTGTCGTCTGGTTAGTCGAACTTGGCAGCATCAATAAAATTAAATCCCCTAGCCTACTTAATATACTGAGTGCATAGATTTTAATGGCACGTATTAAAATCACAATATAAATTACACTAGCGCCACTTAGAACTACGATGTGTTGTTTCGACATAGCCTTGCAAGACTGGCTAACATTAAAAATATAATCATAATAATACGATCAATGTGCACCGCTTCAAAGTTATGTCGCACAACCGGTAGGCATGGCTTAACCTGGTCTTTAAAAAAACTTTTTACAAAAAAAAAATAACCGATTTCACTAAAAACAAACACTAAAAGGATCAAAATAACTTGAATTTCGGAAGTCGGTGTTAAATAAGAAACAAACAATACCGAGAAACTCCGACTTCCGAAATTAAAGTTATTTTGATCCTTTTAGTGTTTTTTTAGTGAAGTCGGTTTTTTTTTGTAAAAAGTTTTTATTTCACACTTTTTAGTTGCGATACACTTATAGCCAGATTACCTATTTCTCATGACAATTCCAATTAACCCAAACACTGCTAGGACACATTGTTTTTTTTAAGAAGTTCCCGTGTCCACCTTCCTTCCACCTTCCGGCTCGATCATCAGATCAGTGCGATAGTATCTTATAGCCAAAGTGCATCTCATGGCAATTCTAATAAGCCCAAACACGGCTAGGATACATTGATTAATTACGGAGTTCCGATGCCTATCTTCCGGCTCCGTCATTATCATCAGATCACTTCGATGATACCATATTCAACGTAACTATTCAGAACCATTAATTTATTTGTATTGTCATAGTCGCTTTGATATCTTCATTGTGATATCTATGTGAGTATGAAGTTCCGTGGGCCATTTCTGGTCTTCCTTATCAGTTCCACTTCATCAAATGTTACTGTTTGACTGTAAATGCTTAAACCCTCGATGAAAATACTAAAATCACTATTTAGTTGCCTACAATATTTGAGGAATTCCCTCGATTCGATTCTCGATTCCTCATGGATTCCATCATCAGAACTGAATTTTAAATAAAACCAATATGCATATGTATCCAATAAGAGAAAAAAATATATTTGCAAATCGGTATATAAACGACGGAGTTCTAAGGTAACAAACATAATAAAAAAAATACAAGCGAATTGATAGCTACCTCTTTTTCTTGGAAGTCGGTTAAAAAGTACACGACTGTTGTCGAAGTTTGCCGACCCCTCCCGAAGATTATGGCCCAAAGCGTCAATTTTTAATTTATCAAAAAAATGCAAGGCCCTTTCTTACGTTTTTTACTAAATATCTATGTCAGTAGCCGAGTGTCATAGGCTTTTTTCTGAGGGATAGACTGCGGGAATAAGTTAATTTTTTTTTTTTTGTTTCCGAGTGGACATTATTTTTTTTTTATTTTTTTTTTATTCCATAACTATCACACAAGGCCGTGTAGTCCCAAGCTAAGCAGAGCTTGTGTTATGGGTACTAGACAACTGATAAACATACTTATATATTTCTGAATACATACATATATAGATAAATTACACCCAGACACAGAACAAATGATCGTGCTCATAACACAAACATTTGTCCTGAGTGGGAATCGAACCCACGACCTCCAGCATAGCAGTCAGAGCCACTAACCACTAGACCAACAGGCCAGTCAATCATGATAACTATTCTTTGCAAGGATATTCCCTCTTGGGCCGAAGATAGAGTTTCCACATTTCATGCTGCTGAATCTCCCAGGAGTTCTGGTCATGGAGACACTACTGTATTTGTGGATGAACTTCAACTTCTTGGGGATGTTCAGGTAATGTCAAATCAGTACTTATACAGTTACGATGTTAGTCAACTCTACACGTGATCGGAGGGACAATAATTAATCATTGCTATTAAACGTGGCAATGTTGCCAGCGTTCTGGGCACTTTTCCCACTGACGATGAGTGATGATGATGATTTTTTGATCCCCAATGTTTTTTTTTGTTTTTATACGCGTTACTTACATATTTTTTTTTTTTCAGTTTTGTATATCCACATAATTAGTTAATTATTAATTGTAAATAATTAACTAATTAAGTATGTGGTTTATAAGTTTAATATAGTGAAAATAATGTTGTGATATATAAATATTTATGCTAGATTAAGAGTTACTCGAATGAATGATCAAAAAAGTTTCATTAAAAAAAACGATAAATTAAAAAATTTCGGAAGTCGGTGTTTCTGGTATTGTTTGCTTGTTATTTAACACCGACTTCTGAAATTAAAGTTAATTTGATCGTTTTAGTGTTTTGTTTTTTGTAAAAACTTTTTAATTTTTTAATTTATCGTTTTTTGTGTGTCGTCGGTGTGAAGTGTGTGAAGTGAAGTCGGTTATTTTTTCTTTTGTAAAATGTTTTTTATTTCACACTTTTTAGTTGTAAAAAAAGCTTTCGACCAAATATTAAGGTTTCATTAAACCCTATAAGTTCAACACAATGCTAATTTTAACTTGCTGTACACACACTTCACAGAATAATCCTTCGTTAGAGATTTTCAGGAGAAGAATTGGGCAACATTTCTCTGTATTTATAGTTTTTTAGTTATTTATATTATATTGTCAATATGATTTTCTAACGTATAAATATTTCTAAGTTATATTTTATTTATTATAATTTTAAGTTTTGTTACGTACTTACATTGGTTGATCTGATGTTCAAAATCTCTATTGCATTAAAGGTTTGTTCCACCCAATTGTGGGTAAAACTCGCCTGTGTACGTACGGCTAATGTATTGTAAACTTTTCTCTACAATATAAAGAATGAGAAGTTGTTTTTAGATCTCGCAGCAACATAGAAATTGGGATGACGGAAGAGGAGGCTCAGTATGTTGACGCTCTGCTAGCTACACAGTACCAGCAGCTAGGGAAATTTCGGTTTCATGAGTTTGTTAGTAACAACATAAATCATTATTAACACATAGAATAAAACTTTGAACCCTTTTGGGAGTTCCGTAATTGTAATAAAGATCCCTTACAGTTTCACCAGGTTCGTCTGTCTAGCCGTCTGCCCATTTTTCTACAGCCTAACTTATATAGATACTGGTTTGTCCTTAGAAAGCTATCATGGGAGTTTCCATGTATATGTATATATTTTTTCGACTACCCCATAGCGTTTTTTTTAAGGCTCCGTACCTCAAAAGGAAAAAAACGGTTCCCTTATAGGATCACTTTGTCGTCCGTCTGTCTGTTTGTCTGTCTATCTGCCCGACAAGGTGAAGTATCGAGTTAAAATTAAAACCATATACCTACTCAGGTCTGTGGTCCCTTGAAGCTGTGAAAAAATCAAACTTATGACTTATCGAAAAAAAGATACGGCTGTTTATGTCGCAAAAAACGTGTATTTCGACACTCTCAAAGTCTCAAGGAAAAAATTCGTAGGGTAAGTAGGTCCCGTTGACCTAGAATCCTGAAATTTGGCATGAAGCAAGGTCTTATAGCACAAGTATAGGAAAAAATCTGAAAACTGTAATTTGTAGTTACGTCACAAAAAAAAAACCTTTTTTGTGATTCGGAAAAATCTTACTAACTCAATTTGGGAATTTGACTATTTTCATAGGTAAGTTTGTATGGAACCTTCGATGCGCGATATAGGTCTTTCAAAAAACTTTCCGGGGATGAGATGACTATTTTTCAATTACATATACCATTTACGAAATATTTAATTTAAAAGTGCAAAATCTTGTTTATGTCACGTTCCCCCCCGCTCACAAGCTAAACTCTTGGTTTGATATTCCAAACCAAGGGAAAGTAACCCCACGCTTAGGAGCAATAATCAACGGTTTCAATATTAGGCGGTGTCCGCTGTGGTGGTCCTAGCTGGTCTGCTGCAGGCTACCATCAGCACTGCACGCATCGAAAAGTCGGTGTATAGCAGCTCTGACTTTCACAAGTACGTAATAACCTAACCTAGCATTTCTTCTTCAATCATTGTCCATTCAATACTGAGTGGGTCTTTTACATTGCCAATTTACCCGGGTCTTAGTGAAGTCTGACAAACCCTCTTGCTTCACCCTAGAGCGCGAGAAGGTATTGGATGATTGCCCACTTCAAAAAAAAACGTGTATCCTTCTTTTAAGATGGGAAATCATCCAATGACTCCTCCTCCTCCTCCCACTTTAGGGCGTGTCAGACTTTTACTAACTAAAACCCACTCCTATGTACCTTCTATGTCTTGCGTTCCAAGAGCCGGGTTTAACTTTCAGAAGCCAACCCATAGCTTGGCCAACTTGTATCTTGTAGACCGGATTTGAGATATCTTTGTTTTTGTTTTTTTTTTTAATTGATATAAACCAGTGCTTGACTGCGATCCCACCTGATAGTGGCAGCGATCTCTCGCGCCGGGCCTTGGTACAGGCCATGATCCGGAGCGAGGAGGAGTGGCAGGCGGTCGCCTCCTTCTGCGAAGCAGTAATGCTAGCAAAGGAGGCGGCCGATCGCGTGAGGCAACGGCAACGGTCCTCACGCCCCAACCGCCGCCGGGATTCCGATCCCGATTTCCGGCCACCGTAGGCGCGGGCTTGCGGACGGCGAGCAATGGGTGGCTCGCCGTCCGATCGTCCGGTAACCGTCCGGACCGAGCCCAAGTCGTCGACGGCGCGTAGTGTTCCACGCGCGCCTCAAGGAGATGTCAGCAACCGTAGGGGCCCAACAGGGTCGAAGCCTACTGGGGCCATGGGTGATGCGAAAGTGACCCCCGGGGCCCTGGAAAAAAAAATGGCAAAGAAGGAACAGGAGTGGGTTTTTAGTCACTAAAAGTCTGACACTATCTCCCGCTCCGCCCAAGAGCGGGGGTTGTCATTAAATGATTTTCCCACCCGGAAAAAAAAACCTGATGGTAAGCAATGATGCAATCATTGATGGTGAGGCGTACTACTTTATTAAGAGCCTATTCAGTCTAGTCTTGAAGACACCTAAATTATAGTTGGACGGGAAGACCGCAACAGGCAAATTGTTCCAGTCCTTCAATGTACGCGGTATAAACGACGAAGCGAAACGCTTAGTCCGGACCGTTGAAGTCTCAACAACATAAGGGTATATGTCTATATGTATCCTATATTGCTCACCCGCCATTCTTGTTACTTTTGATTCCAGTCACTTCAACGTCTCATCGCCATGTGTGATGTGTGTGATCCTTCTTTTCCTGATGCCTGTTAATCTGGACTTCTTAAAATATTTCAAAAGACGAACAGGTATTTTTTTTGTTTATTAGAATCCTTAGAAATGATAAACAATTTAAAGATTATGTTTAAGCTTTTATACCTTTTGACGCCACAATAATGTATAATAATAAAAATAACAAAGCAAAATGTGTCTAGTAGGTACGCCACGGTCACGACTAGATGACAGATTAAAGGAAGTTTTTAGAAATTATCCAATGTCTTCTAACGCTCAAAGGCGGAGCGAGAGGGCGTATCAGACTTTTACTGACTAAAACCCACTCCTATGTCTTTGCCTGGCGTCCCAGGACCCCAAGGCGACCCACGCTTTTTTGACATAGCAATCAAATTTAACGGGCAAAATGGAATGATTATAAGTAGATAAGCAGCAAGCTGTATCTAAACCTCTGCATAAAAAGGTACTCTGGGGCCTCTGCTCTGCGTTGTCTTCTTAGGAATACAAGCGTGATTGTTATGACGTGGTTAAGGGCCTGTTCACACCACGTTTTTTAAAAGCGCCGTTGACACGCGTTTTAGAAACGTGCGACGGCGCGTTTTTATCCTGTAAAAGGTCTACAGGCTGTGTCTGACCCGCGTGCGTATCGCATCTGTATCGCTACAAATGCGTGTAAAAATTAAAAACGTAAAAATTAAAAAAAAAACATGGTGTGCACAGGCCCTTTAATAAGAGAAAAGCGCGCCGACGACGCACGTTTCTAAAACGCGCGTCAACGGCACGTTTAGAAAAGGTGGTGTACACAGGCCCTAAAATCTATTTTATTGATTAGGTAAAGCTTTGTGCCTTAGAGGGATCCATATTTTTCGGGCTCCGGGATTGTTTGAAACAGTTACCGCGGCCCTGGAACCGAAAGGAACACAGATGGGTTTTAATCAATAAAAGTCTGTAACTACCTCTCGCTCCACCCGGAGTAGGCTATAACGATTTACCCACGATTTCTGCATCAAGAATTTGTAGTTCAATCTTTATCAATTATTTCACTTATGTCAGTCAAACTTTGGGATTAAAGTATGATTTGATACGTTCTTTACTCCAAGTTATGAATTCAGAAAAGCCCCGGGTGTCAGAAGTCACAGGACAATTTCCGGCAACTGTAAGCGCGGGCTTGCGGACAGCGAGCTATGGGTAGCTCGCCGTCCGACCATACGGCAATGACCAAGCTCGGGTTGATGGGACCAGTTATGGCCGCTGCCTACAAGGGCTGCGGATAGTTCGAAGAAGTTACCGTGGTCCTCGCAAAAGGTCAACTGAAAAAATCACTGTGGGTTTTAGGCAAAACATTGACACTCCCTCTCGCATCACCCAGAGTGGGAGAGGTCATTTGATGATTTTCCATGTTAAAAAAAAAGTTTAGTAACGCAGACAGTGGTTTCCATAACCTTGCAAAAACACAACATCGCATATCGTGTACCCACGTGTCTCGCATGAATGGCGCTGCTTCATAACACATAATCAATAAGTTCTATATTTAGAAGGGACGCGCGAGCCGCTACCCACCACCCCGACCAAATCGTGTCTGAGTTGGAACCTGGTGCGCCAGAATATTCACTGGAGCATTCCTCTGATTATAGGTAAATTAATTACATAATTATGTAACTCAAATCGTAGTCTTGAAATGAAAAATTCAAAGAACATTATAGCGCACACACAATAAAATATTAACAAAAACATAAAGAGATTTCTTTAGAAATACCTATTTATCTGTTTCCTTCTTCTAATATTTTATTTTGTGTGTGTACATACATAAATCGTTAAATAAATATATAATTCCAAAGACCACAAATACAAATTAATTAAACACGTAATATTTAGATACAGCCAAATAGGCCTATGCCTAGCTATATATGCTATGGTAGGCCTATGTCCACCAGTGGACGTCTTTCGGCTAAAACGATGATGATGATGATGAATTAGATACAGATTCCGATAGCTCAGTAAGTAAGCAATGGTTCAGATACTGATAATATAATAATATAATATATAATGAACCTTTGCGCGAATGCCCTCAGGATGCCCCGAACCCTGCGCACCAGAGGGCTTAACCGAGTTCATAATGTAGGTACAATCGTTAACGCTATTAAAAAACTTCAAATATTATATGGGAATGACATCATCTCAACATTAAGCCACGTCGTCAGAACAAAGGAATCGCAGTCGTTACCGACTGTAGAAAGAGATTCGAAACGAAACGGTCATAACTTAGTAAGGCCTGCTGGGATCTGCATCGTTTTTGCATAGTAGAATAGAAACAGTCTACTTACGACTCGGCGAAAATCCCTGATGCGCTACAGAATCGGGGCAACCCCATCAGCACCCTGAATGCATTTTTTTATGCATTTTATTTTCATTTGTCATTTTGGGAACTTTTATTTTATTAGATTTTTATAAAGAAAACCATGCATGCACGTCCTCATTTCATACAAAAGAGGAGAGTAGATACGTAGTGACTCACCGAAATTTCGGTTTCGAAAGAAAATCTGCGTCTCTGAGTTCGTTAATTGCCTCGTTCGACTGACTGTCGTAGGACGACTGTGTGTATGGCGTAGGCAGTCCAAAAACCCAAGTGTATCCAAGCATTTTGTTGTTTGCCTCGTTCCTATTAGGTGAAAGCACAGTGTGAAAGCGCGACTATTGAGTTTGGGATCCTTGGAACCCCGGGCCGGGCAATGTTATTGAATATTAAGAAATACGGGGGTTACAGATGAGCTTTTTAGGGCTTAGTTATACTGGCACGTGAGGCCCACCTCAGAGCGTCCCAAGCAGCAAACATAGCTGTATAGTCACTGGACAACATATTTTTTGTAATCTCGAGGTTGTTATGCTTTCTTTACAAAGGCTGTATATCCGGCTACAGAACTCTTATACTTAATACAAGTTATCCATCCTTAAGCATTATAGTAGCTTGTTAACAGCTGTCCAGAGCATTGTAAGAGCTGTATATCCAGCTCTTTTTAATAATCTTAGATATATAGCCAAAAGATAGTTTACATCATGATGGCATCATGGTACTTGAACTAAATCACCTCGAATCCACTTTATCCTTATTTTTCAGCCGGCAGCAGTACTCTGTTCGAGTCCCTCAAAGACTCGAAGATGAACGAGGAGTTTGAGAAGTTCCTCATGAACTTCGGGGGTTGGCACGCGTCGGTTGTGGTGTTCATCGTGGTTCTGTTCTGCAAGACAATCACAGAGTGCGCCACTAATTCTTGTGTGGTCTATGCGTTACTGCCTAGCATTGCTAAAGTGGTAAGGACAATTTTGATCCTATTGATAAATGCAGTTTTATCTCACAAAATATTTAATCACTACTTGAAAAGTTAGAAGAGTCCAATGTTACGAAAAGGCACGCAGTTCTCTGTTTAGAGGTTCCCAAAGATGCTAGTTCGGGGCGATGAGACGCGGTGACGATAGGGATGAGTTTAGTCATCGACTTTTTGGTCTAATATAACGTACCTACTATTAACAGAGACACGGAATCTTTAACTCTAAAATGAGATAATAGTATCTGATGATAGAGATAACCCAGCAGTTTTGTTATCAACAAGTAGTTCCTATCTAAAAAATATCAATGATGACTAATATATTCAACAACATGATGTTATTAGAAAAAGAAGTCAAAACTTCGAGAGCTGGGGCCTTACCATGATGTGTTAAAATGTTAGGCATCCGAGCGAGAAAGTGGGATGGAGCTATTCCACCCTATACACCTCCATCTCTTTAATAGTTCAGTTTAGGTCGTCAAATGAATCCCGTTAAGAGCTCGTGGTAGTCGCTTCGACGCCTTGCCTTCCGACAACAGCTGCCCCCCTAGCCAAAGTTACGACCGTTTCGTTTTGATTCTCTTGCGTCGAACGCCTCCAGTAGGCCCCGTAACTTGGTAGGAGGGGCTGGTCCGCTGACGCTCCAGCTTTCTAGCCCTGCAATGACTAACCCAGTTCTTTAGTTATTTCCCAGACTTAATTAAATTAAACTTTATTTTAAAAAGAAAATGCGAGCATAGTCATAGCTAGCTTACTCGGATGTTAACGCACCTATAGGTACATACAATTATCATTAGAAACCTACCTACAGTATGGTCAAAATATGTTGGCCACTCTGAAGTTGGCATTCCGAAAGCGCAATCTTCTTTGATTCTTAAAAAAAAACAACTGTGTAGCCAATTGTTCGACTTTCGAATTACACATCACCGGTGACAAAGATACTTCGGAAAACTGCTTTAACATAAACAAAGGCGCTGTCAATATCTAATTTGTTAGATGCCTCCCATGCCGCATATGCGAGAAGTCGACTGTGAAATTCATAATTATGTTGGCCACTCTGAAGTTGGCGTTCCGAAAGCGCATACTCGAAAAAATACGCTATAGGTACCTACATGGCATCCGCCATTTATGATTCTTAAAAATAACAACTGTGTAGTCAATTATTCGACGTTCGAATTGCAAATCACTGGTGACAATGGTACTTCGGAAAACTGGTTTAGGCGCTGTCGGTATCTAATTTGTTAGACCTACCATGCCGGATATGCGAGAAGTCGACTGTGAAATTCTTAATTTTTCTTGCCATTGTTTAGAGCGTGTTTTGCAACATAAACCCTCACTACCTGATGATGGCTGCCACGCTGGCCAGCTCGCTGCCATTCCATCTGATGACTGGAACACCCGTCAACGCCATGGTCTGTACTTACGTGCATATCCCGCCTTGGAGAATGGTTAGTTCCTCGAGTATAACATTAGGTATAGGTAGGTACTAGGTAAATTAGTCCAGGTTTGCCGGAACAAAAAGACACACAGATATACAAGATTTGCATGTGTGTTATAGATAGGTATCGAATATACTTTCATATGCATTTAGTAACAACCTCTTCCGTTTTGAAGTCGGTTAAAATAATATTTTGATATTGCAAATAGACACTTCAATTTTATTTATGTTACCGTATTTTAATATCTAAGTAACATGCTTACCGGGTACAATCCATTATCGTTAGTGTGAAATTTAGCTTAAAGTAGCAAACGTCTCCACTTTACCTAGTTAATCGCTCGTTAAAAAGCGAAAGACAGTGAGCGAAACACTTTTGTCTCGTTTGACACAAATACATACATAATAGATACATAGATGTTTACATAATAAAACCTAATATTTTACATAACAAAGTACAAACTTCATTTTAAAACTCATACTTTTTGTATGGCGTTTTTCATGCAAATGATCACGTAAAATACTTAACGCTAAAGTAGCTACTTGACTTGGTGGCGATGCGATAGATTATCTCGAATTATTTATACGAATAGGTACCAGGGTCATTATGAGTACTTTTCAAGGCAAGCCTTCATTCATCATCTGCATATATTTCAAGTTATTCATCTTTACAGATGTACGCCGGCATCGGTCCCTCAATAATAGCCATTGTGGTGGTCTGGTTCACTGTGGTGGTGTGGTCTACAGCTATTTGGACCGATATCACACTAGACCCTGACTGGGCAGACGTCAATATCTTTAAGATACTTAGGAATAGGGTTAACTAGTTGTAAGTTGGTAGGTACTTTAATAAAGTAAGTGATGGTTGCATTTGGTTCTATTCATTTTTATAGTAGGACCTACTTGTTGTTGGATGAAGCCAATTCATATAATACGCTATATTACTTGTAGTAATGTGGCTACGTCACGATCGGCCGAATTGTGGTGATGATAAGTTCTACAAAGCGGCGTCCAACGTTTAGCTTTATTGTTAGAGTAGGGTGACCATAAATTAAGAAGCAGCGCAAAAAAAATGCTTGGTTATAGTCGACGCTCCTATTTCTGTCTGTCCGCGTTTTTTAATCCAGCGCGCCAACTTGTAACACGGCGCGTGTTAAATGATGCAGTGGCGACATTCTTATAAAATCGAATCCCTAAGCGTAATGACAGAACGATTTTTGGAAAAAGTTAATTACATACTCTGTGAGCTTTACAAAGTCGAAGTTTATGATGTAAGAGCAAGATACATAGACGATAATTTTGTCTTGGCTAGTAAAGGTAATTTATATAATTTACTAGGTTTTGCCCGCGGCTTCGCTCCCATCAACTTACTACTCTACCCTACTACCAATTTTTTAACTTTTTTTTTCATAAGATTTTTCTGACAAAAAGAAAAACAAAAAAAAATATAGTGAAATTAGTCCAGCCGTTCACCCGTGATGGCGTGACCAAGGGAAATAGGGATTCATTTTATATATAAATATTATTATATAGATAAACCTTATTATAAAAGTTTTAAAGGTTCATATTCGTATAGCTAAGTCAAGTACTTTAGACGTGTCTTGCCCAAATACCTACTCAATGTGGCATTTTAAAGGTCAGTTAGGTACTGTAATTGATTGGTTTTAGAGTTAGCATCAGTCAAAGAAAATTACCAAATACACAGAAGTATAAAAAAAAAATGATAGATTATTTTCAACGTATTTATTTAACAACACACTCCTTCGATCCACTATTTACAAAATGACCACACTACGTACATATATATATTTATTTTTGAATCACAAATAGCTAATGAAATCGTTTATATGAAAATAACATCATCACCATTGGTACTGAATATGATTTTTGGTATTTTACAGTAAAAGGACGAAAACTTAAATAAACATTTGTGACAAAAATAAAGATCACAACCGACTTATAATTTGGAGAACTGCTACCTACGTCAATTAACACTGCAATAAAATCACTGAAGTTACAAGAATATAGCTAACTACACTGCGCATACGTGTGCCACACACGCCGATCTAGGCGTGCCGGTCTCCATACATTTTATATGGAAACTAGACTTGTAGAGCTACACTTAATCCACGCCACTCGACGTCGTTTTACGTACAAATCTGGCGTAGTCCATGCGTGCGTCGGTCTAATGTAGTTCTAGCTTATCTTTAATAAGAAAATAGGTACTTATTAAACATGCACAATCATAGCATTTTAGTACATTTGACCAATACTTCTATATCGAAAAGTAACAGTATATTTGTTTTCAATATAATATTATAAACTTTTAGGTACAAATTCGTTTAATAAGGGTTCAAAACTAATACAGTTAGGTCAACTTGCACCAAATCTAAATCATCTTTATATATTTCTAACAATTATTTAAATATGACAAAGATATAATGATATATCTTGAATGAGTTTAACTTTAAATGCATTTAATGATTTGTAGTGCAAGTGGGCCGTCTAAGTATTTAACCATTTATTTTTTTTTTTCAGTTTTACGTGTTTTATCAAAATTGTACATAATGTCAATGTAATTTAAATAGTATAATATATGAACACATTGATTTAAAAACCATTAATGATACTACATACATTATATCATTAAAATTGTTGATTCAAGATAATTATTCAAGCATTTGAAAAAAAATACTACATTAAGCAGTGACGTCACAAAAATCCAGAAGAGTCGAAGTGCTCTGGTTTAGGGCCAGCCCCATTATAAGATAAGATGTCACAAAAATGGAGAGATTTTTGTTTATTATTGATAGGCTCGCCTTTAACCACTACCTCGCTCACTAATGGTAAGCGATAAAGTGGTCAACAATGACGTATGATCGCCTAAAAGTAAACTATTAACAAAAACTTCCATATTATACTTATACTATAAAGAGGAAGTATTTTTGTTTGTAATGAATAAATTCAAAAAGGTGGTCCATTTTCTTTCAGCACTTGAATGCTAATATATCACTGAAACTACATATCTTTTAGTTTCAAACGAGCGAAGCCGCTGGCAGAAGCTAGTTTCCTATAAACTGACAAATAATAGCTTCAAATTATTAAAAAATTAAACAATCTTTCTGATTTGGTTTCAAAATAGCTCCTATATTTATGTACGCGATAACGATTCACACACACATTATTAATATTACAATTACGACTAATTTGCACTTTTACACACACTTACATAAAATGCATCACAATATTGGTTTTACAACGAAAGCACACTTTGTTCTTTAGGGGACTAAATATGAAGGCACCTATTCAAGCTGTTTGCTAAGGAAGTCTCTGTATGGAATAAATTCTTTACAGTGGAAATGGTCCAAAAATAAATATTTTTTTAAAATAAAAACTTCCTTTTATACTTAATAGGATTCATTATCAAAGTCCACACACACACGAATACGATTCACACACATCACATGTAATATTTTAAACGGTATTAAAACTAGGAACGCCCCTTACATTGGGTTTTTTATTTATAAACATATTTGAAATACACCTTCACATAAACATTTTCTATATAAAATATATTTTTGTTGCTTTCACACTCGCAATCATAACTGGTAAATGTTTTATGAGAACGGTCCTACTAGCTTTTACCCGACTACGGTGAAGCCCAAAAGGGGGGTTACTCTTTTAACCGACTTATAGAACTAATGTTTAATTCTATTTTCAAGCTGGTTTAATGAGATTCTTAATGTTTTGATAGATTTAGTACTTATAAATATACGGCACCGACAATTTTATTCTTAAATTTACGTAATTTTTAAACCCAACGTCTATCTCTCTCTCTCATAGTTTAGAAGGACAATGATAGTTGGACAATACAATAGTATGAATTGCCACTTTCACGCTGTTTCTCAGCCATATGCCAAGCAAAAACAATCTATAAACCATCAACATAAGACATACCGTCAATAACTTTCGACCATATTCCTCATAAAACCCGTCACAAGTGCGAAAACCAAAGTTTATATAAATCCTCACCCGCTTTATTCCGTTACATATACATAATTATGTACTATTATAATAATAATATTTAAACATTATTATTGTCCCAGTAGGCTAGATTGTATAGGCACTAGGTTTTGGCCACGATTTCATAACTTAATATATAGTTGAATAAAATATTAAAATGTGTAAAAATTAAATAAATCGCCCAGTATTATAATTGATTTCATGTCCGTAGAGTAGGACTATATCGTTGTTACCGTGGTTGGGACACAGGTAACCTCTCAATGATTGGGAATGGACTGTAGTCCACCACTTATAGATAGATGGAAGTCGCATGTCTTCAAATTTTTAGTCTAAGGACATGCCAGTTTCCTCTCGATGTTTTCCTTCACCATTTCAAGAACAGAATTATGTTCATTGATGTACATATATCTTTCTATATTTTTACTTTAATGAAATCTTAGGGCGCCTTTAAATTACCCTCAGACTAATTTGAAGGTAGTATTGTATTTAAAAAATATATAATTTATAATTATGTATATATTTTGGCAATGTACTAAGTCGGTGGGGCGACTATCATACTCCATACATACATAAATGCTGATTTAATATTATTTACGATATAAAATGCTTTTATACTGCAGAAAATATAAAAATATTATTTTAGTATTTATCAATGAAAATTTGATGAATTCGCTAAATGATTACGTTATTATAAAATAGCACCTTTTTCGAATAAGCAATCTTTTCAAATCACGAAACGTATGTCAAGATAAAAAAAAATATTAGGGATCACTGCAGGATTGCTTATACACTTCAAACATTTATATTTAAGAATTTTCAATAATTTTAAGTACACACAAAAATAAGTAAACATCATAAATTCAGTCCAAAAATATTTAGCGAGCTCACCAATTTGTCTATGATTTGTTAATTATTACGTTGGCAACATTGAATTACAAATACAGATAATATAGGCCAACTTCCTTCAAAACTGGGTTGTCTTGTCACGAAACAAGACTTACAAAAATATAGTTTTACACTGAGATTGCATTACAATAAACCAAAGACTTTTCCTTAGTTTGAAAATGGTACAAAATGGCACATACCTGTACATCTCTCTTTGTAGATAAAATCCCATTACATATTTAATTACCTATGTTTGGTATTGGGTTTAACTGTTAGAAGCCAGGTAGTTGCACGTGATACTTCCAGTACTATTACCCGCTAATGTGGGTAGAGTACAGTTAAAGTTGGCGAGGGTAGTCAGAGCGCTGAGCGTGGTGTTGCAAGCTAAAGTGACGTTGTTGCTGACTGTTGTGTTGGTGTGGTGGCCCAATGGGGTTTTGTACTCGAAGATTACTGAGCCCCAGGTGGGGTAGGCACCCCATACGATCAGGGTAGTGATGATTTTTGGGCCTATGCCGCCGACAGCCTGGAAGAAAACAAATACAGTTGATTCAAAAATTGGTTAAAGAACCTGAACGAATCGTAAAAATAAATTAACGAATACGCGATCGATTGCTTTGGTTAGAACATGGGGCTAGGTTAACCGCATCTTCTACCAACGGTTTTTTTTATCAGTAGGAAATCATCAAATAACCTCCCCCGCTCTATGTGGAGCGAGTGCGGTGGTGTCACTTTAACTGACTAAATCCCACCTGTTTTTTTAGTTGCCCTTAGCGTTCCAGGGCTGCGGTGACTGTCGAAGAAACCCGCAGTCAAGTATGGATTAAATATATTTTTTTCTGTCTTTTAAAAACACAATTTTTCAGGGACATGAAATTCTTAGCATTCTAGAGAGCTAACGCGTCGATTCAACGCGACTGCAGTTGCGAAGCGATCCGATGCGGTTTACGCGAATTCAACGCAACGCGGTGGCCACGTCCTACGTGCGCACGAATTCGCCGCTTTAGCCACCATTTATATAAAACAAGTTACACTGTAAGAGTTTGCGCTCAAATCCACTTCTCCCGTCGACGCACGAAGCGAAGCCATTTCGTTCGTCGCCGCGTTGTGTTGCCGTGTTGGCATTGAATCGCCTAAAGTAGGACACCGCGAAAATGTCCCCAAAAGTACTCACCATCTTAGAAGTAGGTATATGCGCAACTCCAGCAACGATCGCGTTGGGTGGAGTGCCCACGGGCATGTGGAACGCCATCGAGCACGCCAGCGTGGCCGGGATCATCAGGTAGCGAGGGTCGATGTGGAGTACGCGAGCCTGGGGATGAAGATGAACGGTTAATTTTTTTTTCATAATTCTATTAGTCACCATAAGCCCACACCACGTGATGACGTGACCAGCCCATGGCAAGCGAAGCCACGCCGAGCCAACGTCATCCTACAACAATTTGAAGCCAAAGTTGTCAGCCAAGCCAACCAGTGTTGGTAAAGTTGAAGAGTAAAAAGTACTCGGATCACTAATTTTGGGGTCTCTTTTTCCTGCTATACTTTGGACAGGCTACAACTCAGTCAAAATTACATAACCTACTTCCCAATAAATACAGACAGACATAGAATAGAATAAACTAAACTTAAATCTATAATTAAGGTATTTTGAACCTACTGCTAATGAACTTAGGAGCGCTATCTCAGAACCTAAGCGGTATCATACGACATTTGAGGGTTCACACTTACCATATTAGCCAAGACAGGCAATATAAGGTTAGCGATGGCCACGTTAGACGTGAACTCCGTGATGAACTGAGTCACCAACACCACGACTAACAGCACTAAGGCGTGGTTCAGACCTTGCAGGCCTTGCAGCGAGGAGCCGATCATGGCGGACAGCCCGGTGGCTTTGCTGCCTTCGGCGAGGGCGAAGCCTCCACCTGTGAGGGAAGAGGGTTATTAGAAATATCACAAATAGTTAATTAAAAACTATAAGCTGACAGAAGAGTTGAGTAAAAGGCTCTTAATAAACTAGTGCGCCTCACCATTAACGATTGCATCACTGCTTACCATCAGTCTGTCAGTCAATCACTGCTATATATAAAAAGGTACGGCGTACGGCGAGTATCCACCCTTACGTTGTTGAAACACCAACGGTCCGAACTAAGCGATTTGCTTCGTCGTTTATACCGCGTACATCGAGGGACTGGAACAATTTGCCTGCTGCGATCTTCCCGTCCAACTATAATTTAGGTGCCTTCAAGGCTAGAGTGAATAGGCTCTTAATAAACTAATGCGCCTTACCATCAATGATTGCATCACTGCTTATCATCAGGTGGGATCGCAGTCAAGCACTGGTTTATACCGAATAAAAAAAGAAAAGGTCTTGACATTCAGACAGACAGACGGACGGACGGACAACAAAGTTTATTCCTTTTGAGGTACGGAACCCTAAAAACCATCGCGTCGCGCCCTCTTCGTCCTACATGCGCGCAAAGTGACCGCTTTAGCTGCCTTTTATATAAAACAAGTCACCGCATCGCAAGAGTTCGCGCGAAAATATCAAACCAATTGATTGCAACCATTTCGTTTTGCTCTACGTGCGGTTAGTCACGTTGGCCACCGCAATAGAATATCGATTGTTTGTTCCATTCTCACCGCGTCGCTTCGCGATCGCGTAAATCTTCAAATAGGCATTTATCTAAAAGTTCACAACGTGTATAAGTTCAATTCTAAACTCATTTGTCTAAAACAAAGAATCAACATATATTTCAAAATTGACAGAGTCAGTGTAACCAAAAAATCATACGTCGAGTTATAAAATCTCAGTTCGAACATTGCTTGATAGTTGTCGTCTTCGTTCACACATAAGTGTGATAATTGCATGGCTAGCCTCGTATAAATTTATAACGATTTGCTTTTCAACAGTTAGGAGTAATATTCTCAGGATGCCTGGCCGAATATTGAATTGTTAAAAAGAGTTACCGCGACCCTAGAACGCAACTCGGGTGGGTTTTAGACATTCAAACTTCTTTTTTTAATTCTGACACTCCCTCTCACTCCACCCAGAGCGAGAGAAGTTATTTGATGATTTGTTTGATGAAATTTCGAATCGGTATTACATATATTTACATTACGAGTGTTAAAATGAATCGATTATTAATCGCTAACAGCATTACCATAGTCCATAACACCATACTATCCATAGTGCTACTGTTATTGTCTATGTATGCTATCACAAAAAAAAAAAGTTTGCTAGCTTGTCTCTTTAGATGTTCTTGTACACCAGTGTTTCATTAACAATTCCTTTTATATCCAGAAAATTCACTAATCAGTAAATTATTAGCAGAGAAGAGATCAACGAGATTGTAGTGTTTACTTACCAAGCAAGAACAGTAGTCCCCATGGTATCTTCTCCTTGAGTATACCCCAGGTCACGATGCTGGGTGACGGCTTAGAGGCTGCCAATTCTTCATCTGAAAACAGTAGAATAAAACATTAACTCACCGCTGATACATTGCGAGGTTTCGTATAGGACCAATCACTACACATTGGCTTTGCCAGAGGGAAAAACAAAAATTATCCCAAGAGTGTTCCCATACGCATATGTGTAAATACGGGACTGGCTACATTAGCACGGTGTGAGTGTGGGTTAACGTAAAACGGAGCGTTGCCTGACTGCGGCACGCTGCCTGCTGCCGCAGGACGTGTCCTGGAATAGATACATTTCTACTTTACGGGCGAAGCCGCATAGTCTATATATATAAAAATGAACCTCTATTTTTCTTGTTCACACTAAAACTTAAGAACCAATGCATCAATTACCAAATCATAATAAAGCTGAACCAATTTTAATAAAGGTAAAACCTTCCCTTTAATAAAATTGGTCCAGAAAAAGCAAAAAAAAATAATACATAATTAGGGTAGGGTAGGTATCGTAAGGTAGGGTAGATCAGAGTCTCTTCAGGGATGTGCCGAATCAGGCTTTGCACAGAGGGGGTTCCGGAATAGTCTAGTAATAGTTTTGAGAGGTAACGGGGCCCCCGTTACCTCTCAAAAGACTATTTCTACTTGTTGATGGTGACCACCGAGGTGGTTTTAGTGAGGTAAAAATCCCACACTCCCCGGATTTATCCCCAAAGTCCGGGCGTCTTTTGAAAAAAACAAAAAAGATTAGAGTAGTCAGTTGACGGGAGCGAAGCCGCGGCTAAAAGCTAGTGTATAGGTAAAATCGAGATAATGCTTTAATGAGCTACTTCAGTACTCACATGAGGATGAGGCGGAGAAGAATTTGAGGAAGTCGCAGCACATCGGCAGAATGAACATTAGGACGACAATGAACATTGACGTTACACCATCCTTCACTTTCCTGAAAGAGAAAATTTAGAATCAGCTTAACAAGCATTGACGACGTAAACTGAACTGTCAAAGGGATGGATATTTTAACACGTCATGTTCAATCTATCCACAAACTAAATGTGTTAAAATAACTATCAAAACTAAAAACACCTATACTCTATTCATCAGGGCTTGAGACAAAATAGAAACAAAAAAAAAACAGTGTAGGTACCTTCGGCCAAGTTTGTTCGACGTTTTTGAATACATTATTAGTAACAGTCTCCTTTTCTGTTCTTTGCACGCTTTTTCTTCGGCGAATAACAAGAAATCAACAAAAATATCTGAAAGCGGCACTCTCGTATCAACAAGTTGATCGATAGTGAAATACCCGCCCGATGACAAAAGGTCACCTTTTAATGCAAAATATTTGCAGTATCTGTGGTCTATAATTTAATAGTATTATAATATATGGTTTGTTTACCTTTTGTCTCACGGCTTCCTGAATAGGGTATACATAAATTAAGACTTTCGTTTCTCGTCAAGTGATTAATAAACCGTATAATTATATAAAATTAGTGATTATAATTTCAGTGAGTATTTAATTAAGTCGCTTTCCACGTCTATCTATTTATCCACTAATACCTCCCAAACCATGTGTAGGATTTTGATGCGTTTTCACTAACAGAAAGAGCAATAAACGAGGTTGGTTTATGTATATAATTTGCACCCGAGCGAAGCTGGGGCAGGACACTAGTACTAGATAAGTAAATACTTATTTAGAGGTATGCGGAACAGGGTGATCAAATCCCACATTCCTCCGTTGAAAAGGGAGGATCCTCCGACAGGTGATATGTCTGATCCGGGCAACGGACCAATAGTTGATTTCGGACTAATGTAAATGTTCTAATCGCGCGAAGAACTCTAATAGCGCGATGCAGGATTTTGTAGCGTTTAGTTTCTATGTGATGTCATAGATGTCACTACACTTACATGTCTGTAATAACGTTAGCCCAGCCAAGCATGAAGCCAGGACTGCGGAAAATGTACAGGAACACAGCCAGGATGAACAGGAGTCCGGAAGCCTGCAACCAAAGACGTTCAAGTTAAGTTATTGAATAGTAGGTTATGAATGCTCCAGGGTAACCCGCGAAATTCAAATTTAGTTACGTTTTTTGCAATTTAATATCGGAAAGTAAGGTAAAAAATATATATTTGCGGTAATGACTTGTATGTATTTACACAATGATATTCATAAAACTTTAAACATAACTCTCTGTCTTAGAGAAGAGTTAAAATGTGCCGTTTTAATAAACACTTGACGTTTTACCTTGTCGCTAAGTTAGAGAGTTAGCATAAGCACAAATTTTTAATAACGTAACATTTATTTTTCAGACTACAGTGAATCCATAGAATAGTACGGATTCACTGTGGTCTGAAAAATAAATGTTATTATTATAATCAGCTTTTTATTGCTCCCACTGCTGGGACTCAGGCCTCTTCTCTAGGAGAAGGAATGGGCCGTAATCCACCGTAGAGGTGTTCCACGGGTAGTGTGAAAGCGAAGCCCGGGGCCCCGGGATGAAGGCAAAGAGGGAACAGGAGTGGGTTTTTAGTCAGTAAAAGTCTGACACTATCTTTCGCTCCACCCAAGAGCGGAATTTGTCATTGGATGATTTTCCCACCTTAAAAAAAAAAAAAAACCGTAGAGGTGTTAACAACGTAAGTTCTCCCTTACGTTGTACGTCGCCATACGTCGGGTTGTCCGATGGTAAAAAGGTGATGGCGGAATCAAGTCATATAATTCCATAGTATTACTTCTTCTCAGTCGGTATACTCTTGCCAGAGTGGTCGAAGTCATCACTGTGAATCACGATGAGTTATCATCCTGGTAATACGGCGCCATTCATCGGAGACTGCAGCTTTCCGGGTACATTCGTAAACCGAGCACTTAGTTGCGGCCTTGATCTGGTCTGTCCATCTCATTGGTGATCTACTACTCAACAGTGCCTTGCACTACGAGACGCTCTATGGAGACATCACCACGACACACACACACACACACTACTATGGTAATACACTCACCCTTTCGTGGAAAGTGATAGGTCCGAGGTTTCTGTACTGTTCCTTGATGACTTTCATTGTGGTCAATGATCCTGATGACGCCATGTTAACTTTCTTAGCGGCCGCACTGTTGGGCCTGGGGAAATACAATAACACTACAATATTATAAAGGCGAAGGTTTGTACGAGTGTATAATTATGTATAATTACTTCTTCACATTCGAACGGATTTGGATAAAATTTAGTTCTGGAATAGCAAATGGGATTTTTATTCCGGTAGTTATGCTCCTTTAGAATAAGTATCTTCTTTCACGCGAGCGAAGCTTGAATGGCCTGTTGATCTAGGGGTTAGTGGCCCTGACTACTATACTGGAGGTCGTGGGTTCGGTTACCACCCAGGACTAATGTTTATGAGCACCATCATTTGTTATGTGTCTGGGTGTAATTTATCTATAATATGTATGTATTTAGAAATATTTAAGTATTTTTATCAGTTGTCTAGTACTCATACTCTGCTTAGCATGAGACTTTGTGTCATAGTTCTGGAATATTATTATTATAACGAAGCCGTGGCAGAAGCTAGTCACAGATAATTGCTTCCAGGCGCTAGATTAGACCAATGTAAAAACAACCATCAACTTTCAGTGCTACATACCTGAACATGCCCATGAAGGTGACCTGCAGAGCTACCCATACAAGGATCTGCATGATGAGCATGGGTGGTGTACTGTACGCCATGAACCAGAAGAAATCCACTGAGCCGGCTTCATCAGGGAACTCGCTGAAAAAAAAAAACATTAATCATTAATACTTTCACTTGACAAGGGTAAGTTGTTTATCTGTTTGGCTGGTTTGGTCACATGGGTCGATCTCCAAGGTTAAGCAACGTTTACTATCGTTGTTATGAATGTAATACTTACGAATCAAAGATTCCTTTGAAGGCAGAATTGGTAGCAGTTCCGACGAGGGTGCCGCATCCTCCCAGCGTGGAGGCGTACGCTATACTCAAGTAGTAGCAGATTGTGATGTCACTCGGCAGTGGGGCTCTGGAACATGACATTAATTGCTTGTAATCTACGAAACATTACACTAACATTATAAAGGCGAAAGTTCGTGAGTGTGTGTGTTTGTTACTCCATCACGGTCAAACGGCTGAATAGATTTGAATGAAATTTGGCACACAGGTAGACCAAGTCCGGTCCGGATGCGACCTCTGGCGGGAGAAATTTAAATCTCATGAAGATTTTATCGAACCGTCGAAGAACCTCTCTCCTGGACACGAGTTGCCATAGCTAATCTCCACAGATGGAGGATCCTGGACGGTTCCGACCTTCAGTGTTTGTGCAGCGTCCCTCCCTCCGCAGATTATGCCCCACCTTCCATCCTGCATGATGTGCCCTTGTACCTGTTCACGTAGGGATGTAATGACTGCATCAGAGGACGGCATTTCCGTGGCTGAATACTGGGCCAGGCAAGGAATTTAACCTTTCGAATAGAGACACAATAGTTCGCTTCGCTGCGTTCGCTTGGGGTTTAACCTTTCGAATACCGTAATTAGAGATACAAAAGAAAGAAAGAGAAAAAAAAAACGAGAGAGCGAACGCGCCTTCTTTTGGGGTATAATGAATTAAAATTAGTTTTACCATTTACACGCTGAGAAGAAGAAGAAGTCCGATTATAGGACTTATGATATTTTTTATTGGGGTTATTGTTTACATGCTGGCTGAAGCTTAGCTTAGCTTACCAAAGCTAGTAAACACCTAGCAGAAAAAGTCTGCCTTCGTAGAGCGTTATCTCTGGCACATAAACTTGTGTGAGTGTCTATCTTTCGGTACATCTATACTATTTGTAACAGACGAAACGGGAGAGTTTTTTGTTTGTTTGTCGGATTAGAAAAAGTCTTCCTGTATGGGATAACCAGGTTCATGACGAATAATATAGGCTATACACCACTAATTTTTATTAGTACAAATACTTAAAGTGCTTATTAGAAAAGGTCTTGTTATTATTTAAGTAACGTCTCAATAAATAATATTCATACACAGCAAAGTTATTAGCGTTTGCTTAAATCCCAAAATGTCACTCAATTTATGGAAATATTGTACAGGCAAGACATGTGACATCCACCAACCCGCACTGGGCCCGCGTGGTGGATTACGGCCCATTCTCTCTCCTAGAGAGGAGGCCTGAGTCCCAACAGTGGGAACATTAAAAGGCCGACTATGCTATGCAATGCTATTGTACAGGCTATTGATTATGAATGAAAAACAATGAAAAAACACTGCGCGTAGTATTTTCTAGTAGCAATTGTTATAAATAATTCATTCAATTATGAATTTACCAATAGGTTATTTTACTCTATATGACAAAAAATCTAAAAATATATTAATAAGATAGCTTAGGTAAAATGCAGTCGGTAAGTGTTAGTTTTAGCTCATAAAATAACAAAATAAATTTAAAAATTCAATTCAAAGTTTTTCGATTTTATTATCTGTTCTTTATCGCTATGCAATAGTAGCCACCAAGTTAAACTACCTCAGCTATTCAGCTGTGTAAACTAAATTGACAGCTGTCAACGGTCATACTGAGCGCATTTATTTACACAGCCAACTGACGTCACGGTCACAGCGTAAATATGGCGTCCACTGCTTTCTACATTTTCGTTAAATTACGCGCGAAATTTGAACTACTTGACGACTGAATAAAAATTTTATGTTTTTTTTTAGTGTTTTATTAGCACTATAGAATCTAATTGAGTCACTTTTCAAAAATGAGTGTAATACCCTATTATGACAAATTTTCGTGGACAATTTTGGGATTTCGTTTTTTTTTACTTTTGACTACACAAATTTGATCAGTAACGGGTACGGATAGAGCCCCATTTTTTTTGTACTAATTAAAAAAAACTGGGCAAGTGCGAGTCGGACTTGCGCACTGAGGGTTCCGTACAAACTTAAAAGGTAAATTGCGGTTTACGATTTATGACGTATTAAAAAAAAAACTGCTCACTAGATCTCGTTCAAACCAATTTTCGGTGGAAGTTTATAAGGTAATGTACATCACATATTTTTTTTTAGTTTTATCATTCTCTTATTTTAGAAGTTACGGACACACACACACACACACATATTTTACCATTATTTTTTTTTTGTTTCTAAATTTATACAAGTAATAGGTACACTAAAGAAGCAAAAGTCCATAGTAAAAACAGAAATGAAATCGTGTGAAGCGAGAAATGATGCCATCTAGCGTAAAACCAGATTGAAATGTTGCTATTGATAACATTACATTGTACTGTTAATAGATGGCGTCACTGTGCTTAATTAATGCTTATTATTGTAGTACTTTCTTTTTGTTTCTTTAAATATTGAAATAATTTATAATTTATTTTAAAGAGATGAAGATATTAAAATTGAATATCAATTAATAAATATTTGATTATCTATGTGTTAGTTTTCAAACTTGAGAGGGTAGGTTGAATAAGGATTTATAAATAATAACTAGTAGGTAGAATTGATACTTAGACCAAAATGACTAAGCTCAATTGTTTGTTTCCCAAGTTAATTTCGATTATCTCGTACCAGCGCCTTTCGTTATTTTATTTTTTTTAACCAGGTGTATTGTCTACTTATTTTACCAAAATGAGTAAATATGCATTGTTATATAGATTTACTAAAAAGAGCTCCAATAATTGCTAAGCATAATCAAGGTAAAAACTTGTCAGAAGACGCCAGAGAGACCAGTGTAAATGTAAGTAGTTTTTTTAACTCTTTTATATAACAAAAAACTCTTTTAGAATAATCATTATTGGGTATTATATATTTGTTTTATTGTTGCAGAGAAAAAAAGTTGTTCTATGGATATGACGATTTGAAGAAGAGGGTTCTTTAAAACACCAACAAAAAGCTGGCAGACTAAAACTAATAAACATATTACAGTGTCAAACCATGATAAGGGAGTATACGAAGAAAACGGACATCTGTCGACGAACCAATATGCTAGTTTATTTGACACAAGCGTTGGCACTGTCCGTCAGAGGCTTGCTTACAGAAAACCATAAAAGGGCAAGATTGCAGTTTGCTTTGGATTACATAAACTTTGATTAGAGTAATATCATGTTTACTCATGAAAAAACTTTTAAGTCCAGTGAACACGGATGGTTTTGTTTGTGGCTACAAGATAATAAATAATTATAATACTGATTTAATATTATTCACTCAGTACTTATTCTCTGTATTAACTGGACCTTGTTATTTGTGTTTAACTTAATATCTGTAATTAATACATTAAAAAAGTTATGAACACTTGATATGTTGTTGTGCAATTTTATAGTTTTTAGCCTACATTTAATCTTTTTGATCTTTATGATAAAATTATCTGGCATTTTGTTTGTTTTTGTTAAGGTTACATAAGCTTCAATCCTCTTTCCAATATTGGAAATGAATACTTAAGCTATGGCCTCAATAAGAAATTATATATAATATTATAATCTTATTCGGTGATTAATAAACGGTGATTGTTAAATTTGAATAAGAAATTGTAAGAAATAAACATATTATTTTTTTAATAGTGCTTTTTTGTTTGATGAGCCTGTTTACCAGCATTTTTCTTGTCTTGCTGAGTAACTACCTACTTGAATATTATATTACAAATAAATATCCACTTGTTAACTTTGATATAATATTCCTACCGATTTCTTTAGTTTGTCATTCATAACTTACAAAAAGTGTGAGTACTACGTGAGATTTGAACTCACGGCTCATTGATTTACGCATCTATCTGCACATGCTAAACCACTAGGTCAACATGACTCTAGTTTGAATGATGAAATTATGAACTACAATCAGTTGTTGACGACAATGATGGATGACGCAAGTGTCTATTATTTGTTGAACTAAAAGTCAAGTTTATACTTTGTGAGATTGCCTTTGGTCGCTACTTAGCTGTGAAGAAACCAACGCCATCTAGTTTAATTTTGTAAAACTTGAACTTTAACGTGCAAGGGAAAATAGGCGTTAAGGTACCCAACCACTTCTAAAGGTTCATAGTACAATACAGATGATGCAAATCATAAACTCATTAGAGTTTTCAATATATAAAAAAATGATATTAGAAACCACGATATCATTTTTGAAGACCTATCCATCACCCACACGTACGGAATTGATGAAAAAAAAAAATTCTATATATGGGGAACCCCCAAACGCTATTGTTTTTTTTTTCTATTTTTTGTGAAAATCTTAATGCGGTTCATAGAATACATCTACTTAGCAAGTTTCAACAGTATACAAAACAGTATAGTTTCAGAAAAAAGTGGCTGTGACATACGAACGGACAAACGGAACCCTAAAAATAGGGGTGTATAACATCACGCTACGACCCACAGAAGCGGAGCAGTAACCAGACGCGGGTAAAACAGCAGGGGGCACCTAGTGCGCCATATTTAGCCGGTACCTTTATTTATGTTGAAATCTTCGTAAGAATAAATACTTACTCTTCTTCGCCAGTTTTAGCGACGGCCTTAGTGTCCTTGCCGTTCTCTGCTGGTTGGTTCTTCTTCTTGTTCACATAGACATCGCCGAGCCCTTGCTGTGAATTAAATATAATAATTAAATTTCATTTCTTGAATGTTACAATCTCAGACAATTTATTACACTTCTTAAACTTCAGTATCGGAAGTAATAGGGTAAAATAACATTATACAACCCATAAATAAGCAATTTTTTTTTTTTATTTAATTTGTCGCGAGTGTTTTATTCTATCTGTTACAGATCGGCCGTTATATCTCGGCGGCCCTGAACTTCGCGCAGAAGGCTGCGCACGAACGTTTTTTAGGAACAAAATGGCGGCATGAGGCGACATGCGCGGGGCGGAGGTTTAGGCTAGAGATTGACTCTATGTAAACACAATCGACCTTTTATTCAATCAAATATCGTAATCGATTATTATCGATTTGGAATTTATTAATTTTTGTTTCTTTGAGATATTGAACGGAATTGATTTACAAACATAGTGAATGTTGGCGTTAGTAAACAAGATTTCGACTCTAGTGAAAAAAAAAACGAATAAAATTTTATTTTCTTGGTTGAAAGACATGATTTAGTTAAATATCAGTTATTTATAAACGACTACTCTACAATAACGACTGTTTGAGAATATTTTAAACCTCCTTATAAAATTTAATCAAATATATTTTTATAATTGGATTTCAATCGATTTGAAAAATAATCTATTAAATAACACCCTCAGATACGCATATTGGACATCCCTTTTTGTTTACTCCGTAAAACTTCGTGCTTATTCGGTAATGCTCGGGACGCGGTATTGTGTCTCAGTCACACGTTAGCCACCAATGTGTCGTATTCGTGTCGCTATCTCTATCTTGAGTACGGGCGGTTACAAAAGTTTTCGTTGTTCGTTGTTAGTTGTTATTATTTTCTTGTTACGTTTTTTGTTTAGTGTCAAGTTTTTTGTTTGTTTTTATTGGATAATATTATTGATGAAATGACGGAACAATTCGTCATTAATACAGGATCAGACTCAGAAAATGAATCTGAAAGTGAGAGCGACGACAATTATGATGACGATGACGAACATAAACCGAGTACCTCACAAATTACGCAAGGGGCAGATGACTTTATGCTAGGGATTTCCCCCCTCAGCGAAAGTGATTAAATAATAAAAAGTTTATCAAAATGTAAATAATATTGTGTGTGATTGTGACAAAAATTTGCTACTGTCGAAAGGTGAGTGAATTTTAAATTCATTAGTTACATAATTCTTTTAGCTTTCTGTCTCATAGCGTTTTGATATTTATTTTATTTGTACTTGGTCTCTGTATCAGGAAATTTATATTCGAATTTCGGTTTAAAAAAAAAAAAAACCAATAACACTTTTTTTACGAGTGTACATGCGCGAAAGTTCGCAGAGCCTATGTTCAGAACCGTCAAGTTACAACGGCCGATCTGTATTTTTCACAAGTTCGAGTTGATTTCAATTGATTGACGAATGACAACAGCTGCTGTGTAAGGCTTGACTACTGTGTTTACTGTTTACTAAACAATAACCAAAAATCTTTTTTTGTAACATAGTATCCTTACTTATTATAAAAAAAAACAAAGTCCCCCACCACATCTGTCTGCCTGTTCACAATAACTCTAAAGCTTCTGAATGGATTTCCATGTCGTTTTCACAAATAGACAAAGTCATTTCTGAGGAAGATTTAGATGAATAATACATACATATTATAGTAGAGATAAAACCGAGAATTTCAAAGACTTCTAACACCCGTGCGAAGCTGCAGCGTGTAGCTCATATTTACTATATCTATTCCTCAATTTACACAAGCCATTGTTAATATTTTACCTGTTCTAATACTTCTAATATGGCCTCAACGATGGGCACCATCATCGTAGTGGCAGCGGCGTTCGACACCCACATCGATATGAACATAGTCACGAATGTGAGGCCGAAGTTCAATCTGGAAATGGAAATCATGAGGTGAGAAAAAAAAATATCACTCTCCCCTCATCTTAATTCATTCAGGTAAAAATTAATAATGGAGGCAGTAGACAGATCTGACGCGTCGAATCTTTGCGATTGGAACATTTGCATCTGAATCACTGAAATGTTCCGTTTGTAGCTCACAAGATACAAACGGAACATTTGGAACAAAGACTCAAAAGATACAAACACAGACACTAACTGTTATGAATCGTGATCAAACGTTGTGCCATATACACCAACCGTTTTATTTCATTGAATTTTGATTTGAGAATAATTTAAAGCAGATGTTTTAAGTTCAGTTCATTTAAATTTACACTGTTTACGTTTTAATTTGAATTTTAAAAAGACTGCAAGTCACAAGTAAAGAGTATTTCAGTGTTCTAAATGATGCATTTAAAACATTACTGCTGTTCCAATCTTTCGGAACACTAAAATTTTTTGGAACAGTGAATTGTTTCAGTAGAGTTACACGCCTACTGAGGAGTACCAAGTAAGCTACGATAGTTTATGCCTAAACACTCAAATGTTTTGTTTCATTCTTCTTCATTATTTTACAAAAAAAATGTTCCGTGCGGGAATCGAACCCGCGCAACGCTGTGCAGCCGCCAATCGCTCAACCACTGCGCCAACCATACCGTCAAAACGATAAAATTGATGAATTTAAAAAAAAACTGTGATACACAAACCTTCTATGTGAACACCCAACCACTTGCACTGTCCACAGTGCAACTCTCTTTGGTAACTTCGAATGCTGTACACCAGCAGCTATCATCAGGCCACCCATGAACATCATATTCGTCTCCTTCATATATGCTGCACAGGTCTTGTCAGAGTCTAGGATTCCCATGGTTGGGAATAATACTATTGGCAGCATAGAAGTGACTGGTAGTGGTAGAAGTTCCAACACCCAGTATATTGCCATTATTAAGACTACATACATGCATCTGTAGGCCTGGAAAGTTAAGGTTTGAAGTTTAATATTGATCACACTAATATTATAAAGGCAACAGTTTGCGAGTGTTGTGTGTGTATGTTTGGTACTTCTTCACACTCAAACTGCTGAACAGATTTGGATAAAATTTAGCACATGTATAGGTCATGTCTAGTCAAGGAAACTAGGTGCTGCCAGCGTCTAAGCTTGTTCACTCTCTCATTGTCTTTCTATTGTGTCTCTAATTACGGTATTCAAAAGACTAAACTTATATTTCACAGTATTTGAAACTGTGATTTCTGACCTAGATAAAACCTGTATTACACAAGTTAGTGTCTTCTCCCATGAGAATTACATACATTACTACAACTTTAAAAAAAAAAAAAAAAACTTAAGATATATAATGGTGTGTTGGTGTTGTCAATTGAAAAAATTCAATTTCTGTTAATCAACCTTACACTTAAACAGTGTGATGTAGTATGTGACAAAGGTAGTGTTTATAAGGTTCAAGATTCCTTGATAAAGGGGGTGAATAGTTTGCCTTGTCAAGTGGGTCTTACCCACTTAAAGTCCGAGTGCTTTATATGAATATAATGCTCATACTGAATAGTGTGAGATCCACTTCAAGATAGCTATCCTCTAAGTAAAAATTACCATCATTATTTACAACTAGTTTTTCTACTGGTTAGATGCCAGTTCTTTGAGTAAGCTGATAACCAGAATAGTAACTTTGATTATCAAGACTTAGCTAAACAGAGCTTGCCTAGAATATTGTGTTGTAGAGATATTGCCACCTTTTATGGATCTAGCCTAGATTAGATATTGTGTCTAAACTTTAAGAACAGTTATTTATTTTATCATAGCTAAAAACAAGATGTTACTTACAGGGTCATGATTCAAGATAGGTATAGGCAGCAACACCAATGGAGTCAGCACCATAATGAGTGCCTTCCAGTATATGGACACAAAGAGACTCAACCGCTGCCATAGTGAAGCACTGGATCCAGTCTTTGGGAAGTAATAAGTTGTGGAACTGGAACAAAATAATTCATCTATGGTATAAACACAACAGGTCTAAAAAAATTGGATGGAGTCATTTTAAAAGAGTTAAGCATGGCATTTTAAAAATTCACACCTTTAACATATTTAGGGAGTGATTTAGGCCCATTACATTACAGTTGGCTATTTATGTGTAATTGCCAATTAAGTGGCTATTTATTTTTAACACTTCACAATAAGTAATTCAACTTGCTTGTTATTTTTAAATACTACCATGCTTCCATTCTATTTTTAAACTGACATAGAAATGATGCAATATGCCTACAGACATAGGAAGACAAGCTGTTTTTAAGGAAAAGTAGGCCTAGCCAGCCATTTAAGTTAAATTCAAATGTTTTTCACCAAAGATTTTTAGAAATTAGTTCCATTTTATGTAAAGTGACGCTATTATAGCGTTGGGATATAATATCCCTATATTTGGGTATTTTAAACTAATTAACTACTTACCGTTCTTCGGGTACACCGTTTTCTATAACTGGGTTCGACATCGTGATTTATTTAGATGCAAATCTTTCCAAAAAATATTGTTTGTTTATTTAGAAATCACAATTTCCACATTCTTGGCACCATCTGAAAAAGAAGTCAGAATTTAGTAAGTATTTCAATCACATTAGTATGACTATTAGGATAGCTTATTAACCAAGTTAAAATTACCCGCTAAAATTATTCAAAATTTCAAACAACTCGTGAAGTCATTATTTAATCAACACGCATAATCTCCAATCAAAACCAAATGACAACTAAACAAAAATGTCGCAATTTGATGCCTACTTTGACAGTACTTTACAGGTAAATATCAAGATAGTTTTAGTCAATAACAAAACGTTCGACGACTAACTTTGTTCTTAAATGGCATAAAAAAATACTCAAACCTCATTGCATTACTTGAAATAAACATAACAATAGGAATACTAGTTATTAATTGTACAATTGCTACAATGTTAATTATTACCGACACAATAATATAATGATGATTTCAAATGCTCAGTTATGAATGAAACGTAAATGCCGGCCACAAAGCAAAAGCGGGCAACATTAAGTAATGTCAATGTCATTGGAAAATTGGAACCAAAACAAGATTTGATATTCAAAATATTTGTTTTATTGGTTTAATTAATGGTTAAAACCTTAAATTTGGTCTGTGAACTGTATCATTTGGTTAATTTCAATGTGTTATTAGTGATAAAGTGTCTACAATGACGAAGCACGAGACTAAAGGCGAAATAGAAGGTAGGTTCATTCATTACTCAGTTTCATCGAGACTTATACACGTCCTAATAAAACAAACCGAATATTTAAAATAAATCTACATTTATTTAGTGCTTCCACATGTTGTGGTAGTCGTTTTTACCGTTAAAGTAAAGTTCTTTCAAGTCAGATTACATTATCAATTTTAGGTTAGAATTTAATGAAAAATTTTGACAATCTTCAATAAACGCTGCTTAACAGTAGTTATTCTGTGGGGTAACATCTGATTACCATTAATTATTTACATAATGTTGCTTTTCTTGTGAGTATTTATGAACAATCTTCTTAGCATGTTGATGGCAAAACTATTTTTATTCTAGTTAATTTCCTTGCCTAGCCGAGTATTCGGCCACGAGAATGCCTTCTGCTGAAGCTGTTATTAGATTCCCACGTGAATGAACAACAAGCGTGCATAATGTTTGGACATTTGGAGAATTAAAAACGCATCAGATAATAGAGATATTATTTAAGAATTGCGAGCCCAGTATCCATGGCTTTATTTTACGTATTAGATGCCCCTCAATATGGTCAATTGTATAATTAAGTACTGTCTTGTTATTATTATGCATTTTGCATAATTATGTCATGAACAAAGTATCTTATTTTAGTACCAGGGTTACCATTGGAACTCATTTTAGCATGTTTCATTGATAATTCAGTATAATCAAATAGCAACAATACATTATCATCCATTTCCAAAGTTCTTCTGACAATTTACAAACTTTGCATGCACATTCTAAGGTCTATGTTTATCCCGTATCATAATCAAATTGAATGCTTGTTATTGTTTACAATAACAGCACTAAATAACATCGTCTATATTCAGTATAATAAATTAATTGTAATTTGTAAGTAAACAACTTGTACTTAATATAATACCTAGATGTGGTTTTTGAAACCACAAAGATACTTGTTACACTGCACAATTTCATATAAATTGGATGACTATTGCTCTTACTTATTCCTATTTTATTACTACCTAACTTGTGCCAGTTGTCACACATGAGTATAGAAAAATATCCCAATGAAACACTCCCCATACAAAAAGTGTGTATGTTTATTACTCCTTGACACTCAAGTTGCTGAATGGATTTACATGCCCTGGCGTAGCAAATAGGATTTTTCTATCACTACACGCTTTTTATCTCATGAATAATATGTTTTTTTATGATAATTTACTACTTCTACATGGGCAAAGCCACTACCAAAAGTTATAAAATAAAAACACATAATATGGGCAAGTTTTGGATGACATTGTGCATCACCAACTTATCTGTTACTTATGTTATCTGTGCTAAAAGCATTTGTACATACATAGGTCTAAAATATTTGTGATTTTGAATATCAAGCTCATTAAAATTGTAATAAAAGATGATTTCATTCTTAGGTTTCTGTACCCAAAAAATACCCAATGGAACCGTATTAAACCTCTGTTGTCTGTCCATCCATATGTCTGTCTATCAACCAGGCCAGCAGTATCTCATGAACCAGAATAGATAGACAGTTGAATTATTCACAGAGTATGTATTATAAAAAATAACATCAAAGTATAAATAAAAACTAAAAGGGGCCCCACACAAGAAACCTGATTTCAATGATTTATGGTAGGAATCCATCGATGGGTACCAAGAACAAAATCGTATCGAAAAATAAGAAACAATGTATTTTATTACATATTCGTATTGTACATACTAAAAACTATTTTGCTTTTTTTTTGTTTAATGTCCTTTTACGTATTGAAACCAATCGAACATTATCTTGTTATTTACACAGAACTTCAAAATCCTCATAACGTAAATTGATTATTTTTCATATATGATTTAGTTCTTCGGACTCGTCGTTTAGTGATCGAGTTTGGCTTGCACTTGACCAGTTTTATTTTTGGCTATGCCTATTATGAAAACTGCTCTTTACTGTGTCAGATTATTTACCCATAGGTTAAATTTTCTAGTTCTTCATAAATTAAGTAATTATTTATTTCTTTTGCCACCATAAATAATTTATTTCTTTAGCAAAGCCTGTATACATTCCTGTTATGTAAATGATAAGCAGTGTAAATTTAAACTGGTCAATAATATTTACATAATCGATATTGATAACTGTTTACGTTCGTAACTTGCCATGCTGCACTCACACGTGACTTGGTTTTTATATTTTTCTCGATTTGTGAAATCATCCAATGACTTCTCTCGCTCTGGGGTGGAGTGAGAGGGCGTGCCAAACTTCTACTGAAACCTAACTTGTGTCCTTCAATTGTCCTTTGCGACCTCGGTTTCACTTTCAGAAATTCCCCGTAGCCCTAGCGGTAGCGGGTGTCGGCCCCGCTGGGCCCCTACGGTTTGCTGACATCTCTTTGAGGCGTGCTTGGAACACTACGTGCCCTTGACGACTCGGACTCGGTCCTTTCCGAACGGCCGGACGGCGAGCTACCTATTACTCGTCCGGAAGCCCACGGCGCGTGACTTGATGTGGTCAACAATAAGTTAACATACGTTGAGCCAGTACTAGAGTACAGTAGTACAGAAATTATCAAATAATGTTGTTAATATTGTTTGTGCGTCGTCTCTACAGACCAAGTCCCAACTTCTATCTTGCCCCACATGCCCTGCTAGCTGTTCTGTAGCTGTACCTGTCAGCAGACGGCATTACCGTGATCGAATACTGGGATAGTCAAGGGATAGTTAGTAATTAAGAAAATATTACAATATTTTTGTCATCTACTAAAACAAGAAGATACTAAAATGTAGCCTATGGCGTACGGCAATATTGTAGAGCAGCTGTCTATCAGAGAATGTAATAATCAAATCAGGCCTTCCAGAAATTGGCTCCTATAAAAAGATAATTCAGCAATTTATTAGAAAGTAGCCCTACACTAGGAATAGGGTATGTTACACTCTGTGAGAAAAAAAATCTAAAAATAGCTTAGGCAAAAAGTAGTCGATATGTGTTAGTTTTAGTGCACACAATAAATTTTAAATATAAATATAATAGTGGTTTATCACTATAGAATCTAATTAAGACACTTTTCAAAAATGAATGTAATACCCTATTACTCTTATAGGGTATTACATTCATTTTTGAAAAGTGTAAACACATAAACTGGCATTCACAAGACACTTGGACTCAGAACAACCTGTAGACCGTACAATGCGTTCCAAATAAGAATAGGATCGATTGCCATGTTGTGACGTTACGTCATACTCTCAAATCGAAGAATTAATAGGGTGAGCAAAACAACTAATTTTTAAAATTAATTAATTTACGTACTGTGAACGAAAAAAGTTTAATCAGAATCCAGTTCTTAAATTTTGCTTATCTCTGCAATTTCTTGCGATTTGACAGTATGACGTGACGTCATAACATGGCAATCGATCCTATTCATAAGTATTTGGAACGCATTGTACATATTTGATCCGTAAGGCGGCTAATCGCACAACCACTGCGCCAATGCGCCAACCACGGATATCTATGGCCCCAACCGTGCCATCGAAGTACGTAAGAATAGCTTAGATAGTAAATAAACCATTTAGGTATTTCCTGCAGTCATATAATTCCACAAGAGATAAACTCGGCCTCTTACATATTTGCGTTATGATGAGTTTATGACTGAATTTACTATTTGTTGCGGTTAACAGACATAACATGAGGAAACTAGTCTATAAGGCCCAATTGTATCTTATACGTTACAATGTTATTTTTTAAAGTTATATTGTAATATACTAACAATTTATTCAACTACAAGTAAAATATTTATTAAAACTGTAAATATATTAGGTATATTTAAATAAATCTTATATATTTTGATGCTTAGTAATGTAGATTGTTTTATATTTGTAACTTTTTTTTCCGTGTCCCAGATAATATAAAGGGATTGACACACAAACACTTATATAGGTACATAAATGTATCGTATTTTCGTTTCAGTCATCTTCAAAGAATTGGTAGAAAAGGACATTGTTTTAAATTGGTTTAGCGCGGTTCAAGCAAGTCTTGCCTTTTTTTTACTTCATGATGATTTCAATCATCAAATGATTTCTCTCGCTCTGGGTGGAGTGAGAAGGAGGGCCAGACTTTTACTGACTAAAACCCAGTATTCCTGCATTTGCCCTAATTACGAGCAATTGCGAGGGTTACGGTAACTGTTTCTTACAATCCACAGCCCTGGTGGGCATCGACCCTAACTGGCCGTCAATTTTCCTGTCATCTCTTGGACCTTACCGGATGATAAGCGAAAGCGAGTCAAGCGGCCGAAAACACTGATTATTTTATGGCTGACACTCATCTTTTTTTTTAACTCGTGTATAAGTATTTTGGTATAAATTAAAGTATTGTACGTGATTATACTGTAATTTTACTCGTAACAATACTCTAATTTGATGAAACAAACGATCTCATTATCTACATATTAGGTAGGCGATGCTAGGCGTAGGTGTTAATGTGTTATACTCGTAATTTGCCGCCAAAACTTTCTACGTCTTCGTCTATTTTCACATTGTCGACTCACTGGGACAGCCCTGTCACTGTGCGTATTAATAAAGTAGGTATCTCATCAGTGGGCACAAAGTCCAAAGGGAAATAATTAGGAACAAGAAGAAATAAATTCAACATTACATGGTATTTTCTTTAGATATTAGGCGTCCATTACACGATAGGTTTTGCTGTCAGTTTTGCCACAGTCAACGTTTTGATTGACGAAAAACTTACCGTCTAACGCGATGATTGACGTTTGCATGGTACTGACTGACGAAAACCATAATTGAATTGATGGAATTGATTGACGCCTGCATGACCCTGTACTGTGAGCTGAGTGCAAGTTGTTTTGACGTTAACGCAATCGAAACGTTTACCGCGTTTGGCTCTCTGATTGGTTAAGAGCTTAGAGCGAGCCAATCGGAACCCCGCACGTCATAAACGTGTCGATCGCGTTAACGTAAAAAAAACTCGCACTAAGCACTCTGGACGCCTATCGGAATATTTTGTTACGTAAAATTATAGGTACGTCGAGAGGTTGAGCGATTGCCTGCTGCGCTGCGTGACGGGCAACAAATATTTAGTTAGATGGCCTACAGATAGTTGTTCCAGGTTTGGGTGACTGATGTAGGTACGTGAGGTATGCGAGTTTACATGTTTGTCATCGCGACCGCGATACAGGAGTAAAGCTAGAGCTACATTAGACAGACGCACATGTAACACGCCTGATTTATACGTAGAACGACGTCGCGTGGCGTGGATCAATTTCGTTCTACGTACCTACAAAACGTCGTCAGGCGTGGTCCACGTGTCTTATGTAGTTTTAGCTTAATTCCTAGTGAGGAGCAAAGTTTTTTTTAATTAAAAGAAATACAGCCAGAAAAAAAATCAAATGTTCAATGATTCATCCAGGCGAACCATTTAGCCTTATTCTTTTACTCCTACTTCTATCCACGGTCCCTCTGCTTTTGGAAAGTCGGGTGTATAGCAACCATACCGATAAACCCGGAAGGGATTCAACTCGTATCTAAACGTAATGTAATAATTAATTACATACGAGTTGGGTCGTGGGCTCAAACTCCAGCAGGCGCTTTACTTTGTGTAATTTGTTTCATTACCATGAACTGCTCTAAAACATATAAACTAGAACCAAAAATTCGAAGACTTAGCATCCACCAGCCCGCACTAGGCCCAAGTGGTGGTTACAGCCTATTCTTTCTCGTAGAAAGGGATCTCAGCAGTAAGAAAATTATAACACTGGTTATTATCAGTGTGCTTATGTTTCTGCTTATATGTCTAACCATTTAGATGATAGTCTACTATAATAATACCGCTCTGTCTATAACCCAAACAATAGCTAACAAAACATTTCATCGTAGGTACGAATTGTTAACATCTCTTTATCAATAAAATAACACATAATAAGTTACCCAGACATACTGTCTCCGACTCTCCGTCCGTATCTCCGTAATGTTTAGACAACGATTCAAATACATCTTAATTAAACAATTACAAAGCTTAGGTTAGATACCTATACTAATTATGATAATATATTTATTGTACCTAGCTTCTGAAACTTCATCTGATTAAAAGTGATTTGCGACTACGTTGATGCCAAAAATCTATACTAGTCTATATCTTCCATGCTTACTTGTAACTATACTAATATAATCGTTACTTATATTGGCGCTAAACTCAAGAACTACTGGTTCGAATTTTAAAATATTTTTTGTGTTGGATAGCCCATTTTTCGAGAAACGCTGTATCTAAATCATGCTAAATAAATCAGCTGCGAACCACATGAGCGATGTAGTGACCAAGGATATTGATGAAACCGCCGAAAACCTAATTAATACGGTTTAAAAGGAAAATGACTGACAGGACAAAGTTGTTCCCTTGATGGAGTTAGGTGTAGACAGAACGGCATCTATGACTTCTTTTGTTTATTAACAATTACACATTAAAACATACACGTATGCCTGTTGTTGAAATATTTGAATTAAAACTATGAGTTATGCAATTATTTAACGTCAAAAGAATGCATATTTACACTTTTGTCCGCCCTCCTTTCTTACTACTGGAAATTCGTTACGATTTCTTACATATTACCATATTTCACATAACTAATCTTCTTCTCTTGTTCTTTTTTTACACACTTTTATTTTAATCTATCCTTTCGAAGGCCAACAAGAAGAAATTCTTTTTGTAATAAGCAGTATCTTTGCAATAATATTTATAATGTATTATCATTTTATCTTTCTATGTACTAGTAAATAAATACCTACAAACCACACTACTAAATTCGTTTTCAGAGTAGATTCACCGCGATTAGTTGATTAATTCCTTCGACAGTCATCGTCAACTTTTATTAGAACTTATAATATTTTGCTCCCAATTTCGTCTGTTCTTGACCTTTTAACGTGAGAGCTTTTTTATTGCCTTTATTTTAGTTGTGACATTGATCTTAGTGGCATCATTGTCTATGCGCCATCATCTTGTTAGAAGCTTCTGTCTGGCACTTGTTGGCAAATTAACCGAAGGCCAAACTGATAGAAAGTAGTTTCCTACCGCTAACAGTGTGCCAACTTTAAAAGTAAAATTGAAAGTTGCCATTGCTTACAGCCATTAATTCTTTTAAATGTAACCAGAAATATTTAGATGGTGTAATCTCTATACTAAATGCAGAAGTTTCTATATTGGAGAAATTCCAAATACTATACTATAATCGTTCATCAATCCCACTCACTCCCAGTAATTCTCGTAGATGCCATGAAGGAATTACGTTCTAGACCGAGTGCGCAATTTTCCTCATTCATAAAATAGATGTTATTTTTTAAACATTAAAGAATGGTACGTTATTTAAATTCAACAATGTTGGTCCGTCTTCCTGTCACGTTAACCGCAATCGTTCTTATCAGATCCATAGTTTCCGTCATTGATGTACTGCTAAAGACTTTACTCTGTAGCGCGTTGTTGTTTAAAAATGACATTTGAAAATCGAATAAAATAAGTTATGCTCATCATTGTACCAAGTAAAGCAATATTTTAAATTATTGTACGCTTTTCTAGTATGTCGTTTCTTTGTGTGTTCATAACAATAGGAGTTTGTCTATGGGTATGTCTGGTAATCAGTGTTTCTAATTTTGAAATTTGATTTATAACAATTATGAAAAAATTCCGTACAAAATATGACTACAATTTTATATGCCCCAAATTCAGAATTAACCAATCCGAGTGATGCACTATTTAGCAAATTTTTCATACATATTAAAGTACTATAAAATGTGTAATCTTGTCTAGGTACTCATAAAACAACCTATAAAAGAGTTACTATTCGTTTTAATAAGCACAGGTAGAGTTGAGTAAGCGCCGGGCAATTACAGAATGCAATTTTAAAGGAAAAACTAAGGGAATACCTTAAATCTTAATGTTCATGTAAATAAACACATACACGTAGTCACGTAGCTACTTTTATGTGTCATAGCTGCTTATCATATTTTGGAGAAAGGATAATAAATGACTAGTTATCGAAACTAATGGTTGGCTGGGGTGCGGGATTATCTGAATGAGTTACCGCGGCCATAGAACGTAAAGGGCAACTGAAGGAACAAAGAAGGGTTTTATTTAAGGCGCATAGTCCCTTGAACATCTGGCCGGAGTTAAATAATAATAATATAATATAACATATTCCACAACTATCACACAACGCCGTCTTGTCTCAAGCTAAGCAGAGCTTGTGTTATGAGTACTAGACAACTGATAAACATACTTATGTTTCTAAATACATACATATTATAGATAAATTACACCCAGACACAGAACAAATGATCGTGTTTATCAAACAAACATTTGTCCTGGGTGGGAATCGAACCCACGACCTCCGGCATAGCAGTCAGGGCCGCTAACCACTAGACCAACAGGCCAGTCAAAAATAAAAATGCACACATATTCGTACAGCCGCGCATAAAGCCCGCTGACATTAACCAACCATTGAACCATTTTCTTTACGAAACATTGATTGATTTACATATGCTATGTACATTCTGAAGAACACTTAGATGTAAACATATTTCTAAAGATCAAGATCAAAGCCGTTTGAAAGAGTAGGGAAAACAAGTGGAAAAATTATCATGCTGCCAAAAATAAGTCACACAAAGAAATTGTAATTATGTTGATAATATTATATATGAATCTATAATACTTTTTTTTCAAATTCTATCAACCTAGCAAGGGCCTTAATAAAAGCCTGACACTCCATCTCGGTCCAGAGCGGGTAGAACTATTTGATGATTTCTCAATAACAAAAAAGGCGAAAAAGAGTATTAGCAGCGACTGTAACATTAATCAATTAGTCTGTTTGAGGCTGTTGTTTCGAAAATCCTTTCCTAGATAGTTCGTGAGCAGGTTTTACCTCGTTTTTACCTGTACAAACTCGTGCCTTTTACATGTAAACTTCTATCGTCTTTCCTTGTTTTTTTTACACGAGCAGTCTACTCTTTAACCTACTGTGAAAGATCTTTTCTTGTTTTTAACCGACTTCAAAAAAGGAGGAGTTTCTCAATTCGTTGTATTTTTAGTCCAGGAGTCACGGAACCATTTTATTCTGTCTAATGGCTACTGTTTTGTAGAAAAGTTAATTTTACACTATCGGCGCCAAACAACCAGCAAAAAAAAATGGATCATCAAATAACTCCTTGCACTCTGGATAGAGCGAGAGGTAGCGTCGCAGAAGCAGCTGACTGTTTCCCATTCCCTTGCGCTCCGGGCATTATCGTAAAAAACCAGGGACTGACGTGAGAGGACGCCGTCGTCGTTTGCCTCTACGAAGACAGCGATGCCCAAAAGTGGCAGACATGCACCTTACGCTTCACTGTCCCGTCCGGGTGATTCACGCAATAGTGACACCCGGGCATTTTTTCCCGCCGAAACCGAAACACAAACCTTCCGAAAGAATAGCGTCCGGTGAGGCGGCTGCTGCGGCGGAACCTGCTTTAGGCGGAAAGTGAGGATGCCGTGGCGCCTCTCCACAAAAGGGTGTTTTACCGCTGCGATTGTAGCGTGCCTAATAAGTAATTTACCTATTGTTGGTTTAGTTTAGCATAGTCGGCCTTATAATGTTCCCACTGTTGGGACTCAGGCCTCCCCTCTAGGAGAGGGAATGGCCGTAATCCACCACGCGGGCCCAGTGCGGGTTGTCACATGTCTTCGAATTTTTGGTCCTAGGACATGCCGGTTTCCTCACGATGTTTTCCTTTACCGTTTTGAGAGCAGCAATAAATTACACAAAGTAATGCGCCTGGCTGGGTTTGAACCCACGACCTACAACTCGTAAGTCGGCACCGTTACCACTCGGCCACCACTGCTCACGGTGGTTTAGTTTGCTGGGAGAACACTCATCGTTGAGAGCTCGCCTTTGTACATATGAATTGTCAAATCACGTGTTCTAATAATACGTTTTGTGTACAATAAAGAAATAAATCTATGTATAATTTAAGGATGTATTTAGGAATATATGAGTATGTTTATTAGTTTTCTAATACTCATAGCACGAGCTCAGCTTAGTTTAGGACTAGATGGCGTTGTGTAAAAGTTGTGGAATTACCTATTATGTACATATTAAAAAAAATATACGTCCTTGGCACCAAAATTTAAATTTGTTAATATCAACATAATACCTATCTGCATCCAACGTGACAAGATGTATTTGCAAGTGTACCAATTTCCATATTTCACATCAATGTAAGTAACATTTATTAACGTTATTGTCATGATAATTTGTCAGTCACGAGTTTCGGTCACAAGTAAGAAAAACGTGACGAAAAGATTTTAAAGGTTTCTTTTTACATTTCTAAAATGCATGTTGAGTAGAAAAACACTCATACTGCATAATAGCCTGATCAGCCGTATAAAGTTCCCACTTCTGGGACTCCGGCACAGACTCCGGGCTCATCTCTATGAGAAAGAATGGGCCACCACGCCAGCCAAGTGCGGGCTGGTGGATTTCTTTGATTTATTTTTTCTTTCTAAAAGACTCAGTGCGTTACAAACCTTTCATAATTAGGATTGTTTAGAATAAAGCACTGTGTGACAAAAAAATTTGTTAGGTGGACAAAATTATTCTGACAATAAATTTAAAAATGAATGGAATGAAAATTAAATGTTCACTTACAAAACTTCCGCGTTTCCTCAATCTGCATAAAATACTAATTTAGTATCAAACCTACACGTTTATAAATGTGTAAAATAAATTTTAATAAAGCTATTCTTCATATAACATGTTTTTGCATTGATATAAAACTACATCACGAGTAAGTACGATTTAATTCCCTTTCATTTATATTTTGTATTTATTTTTTTTCTTGATTCACGCTTTCCTAGAAATAATCACTCTTTACTTTACGGAAAAACAACCTCCGGTAGATTTAAAAGAAAATATCTATATTTCTTACAGTCAACAATCTATAGGATCAGCTGATTCAAAGTCCAAGGTTAATCGTATACACCCACACGTTGAGAATTCACGTTTCTTTGTGACGCAAATCCTTTGGGATTTTATTAATAAAATGAGAGGCGTGCCTTTTACGTCAAACCGGCTGTTTAACTAATCTGAAGATAAACTGTTGTAACCACATGATAGCTTTTCAAACATCGGGTTATTTTGCAGATGGCATATTGCGTGTGGACAAAGATGAAGGTGGAGAGATGAACTTGACTCGTATCGGAGGAACTGGCCCGCAATGGCTGAAAATAGACGTGTGTCGAAAAGCAAGAGGGAGGCCTTTGTCCAGCAATGGTACATAACGGGCTAATTATGGTAGCCCGTGCTACATCAAACTCAAAACATCACTTGTTTCGACGGCATCAAGTTGATAGTTATCCCTTCAAAACATACTATCTGGATAAGTGTCATATGTTCTAATAATATAATGTAGACCCTGATCAATGCGTATTTGAAATTGCATTCTATCTATTGACCCATTTTTTGTACGTGTGGGAATTCATCAAATAACTCCTCTCGCTTTAGGTGAAACGAGAAGGAGTGTCTGACTAATAAATATATGTATTTGTTTATTTATTAAAACTTCATACAACACAAACGTGCAAAGGTGGACTTAATGCCTTAGGCATTCTCTACCAGTCAACTAAGGAAACAGGTGCATAAAAAAAGATTTTTAAGAAAACAAGGGCAAAAACGTATATACATAGTATTATATAAGCTAGAAAATTACAAGCGAGATTGATTTTAATCATATGAGACTTGTAGCATATCATATAAGACACCCCATTGGTTTTAATCATATAAAACTGTAGCATATAATAATTAATTATTATAACAAATTTTAAATGTGCTCTTGTTTGAGATAAGCGTAAGGATTGCCTATTTCAGCTTTAATGCCAGTCAGTTTCTCGTGTTTTAATGCCTTAATTTGATATCGTTTATTTTTACATTACACAACTATTTTGCCAAAATAGTAAAAAAAAACGAAATGTACAGGTACTGAATGGTAAATTTTAGTAAAATTTACATATCACGTACATCGTTAACTGCTATTTTGGTAATTATACTTTTAAAATAGTAATCTGCAGTCAGTCAGGCAAAGGTAGTTGACATTTGGACCCATTGAATTATAATGTCTATTGTAATTTGTGGCAGTCGTCAAACTACGACTTTAGTTATTTTTCATGATTTACGAGTAATAATACATTATCAGCTTTTTAACATTCTGGTTCAAATACCTTTGGGCTACTCTAATTTTTTTGTAACAACGAAACAACAGTAATTGACCGATCTTCCTGTCTTTGTAATTAGTGTAAGTAATTACTTCTATGATTGTTGATCATCTAATTGATTCCACGACGCTTCAAACTCTTGCGCTTCAAGATCGTAATGGCATTCGTCAGACAGTGTTTACCGATCAATTGCACTGTCTCAATTGTACATAACTACTTAAACGAGACAAAACTTGATACGCAAACAACTTGTAATTGTAGGAAGTAGTGAAGGACACGTTTATAAGCCTTGTGTTTTAATTTAATGAATAAGAATGGATGCTGAGAAATTTAATCAAATGCTGCATTAAGACTTGATTTTCATTAAAGTTTTTATCGCAATGTCTGGCTATAAAACAAAATATTGCTTTATTTGCTGTGAATAACTATTTAAGGAGGAAACACTAAATGAACTATATGAAAAGGATCATTCTAGAAAGGGGTGATTCTAATGAGACCACGAAAATAATGGATAAAGGCTGCCTAACTAAAATGGGGCTGTGCAGGACATGTCTGCCGCATGCCTGACAGATTGTGGGCCAAACTAGCATTAAGTTGGTGACCTGAAACAGTGCGACGGTCGCAGCAGATCACGAAGGAGATGGCGGGACGAACTATACTAGACAATTTAGCCAGGACTGTAAAAAAAGCACGGGCCCACGAAAAATGGAAGGAAGAATGGTAGAAGGTTAAGAAAAAGAAAGGAAAAAAGTACATGTAGTGACATCAATCAAATTGTGATAGGGACAATATAATGACGAAGGGAATATATTAGCTTTTCAGTAGCGAAGAAACAAGCAATCTTAAAGCCAAGCCTATAAAGTTCCTTTTAATAAAATAACAACTCAACCCTCTAGTTTCGTAATAGATTGACTGGCTACATAATGGCAAATACAGTACCTTCGCAAGGTCAAGAACAGAAACAAGGTTGAGGTTGAGGCCGACTTGTGGCTGTCTTGTTTATGGTCGATATCCGTTTACCGGTTGTCTATCTTCATTAATTACGTAATTATACGTATAGGTTTAGATCCTCTTGAGTAAATGGCAATCATAAGTCACTTCTTATGTTCTGTATAGATGTCACCGTGAATACTTAGTCGAAGTGTGTTGTTGTGTTGTCAAGTCACCTTACGGTTGTGGGAACGTTTAAAAGAATCATCGTGACTCTGGAACCCAAAACGCAAATAAAGGCACATAGATTTTAGTGAGTAAAAGTCTCTCACGCCCCAGATTGGTATAGATTTATTTGATGAATCTCATCTCTATAAAAAAAATCCTTGCCAAGGTTTTGACAGCTTACATTACCCAAGTTTTCACGGTGATATTTGTACAACTTAGTTCATCACAGTTAAATTATTTCCAGATGTTATGCGTATTCTAAGAACCAAATCGTAGTATTCTTGAATTGCTTGTTTATCAAGAGTTGTCTTGAAAAGTTTTTGGCGATATTTTTAGGGTTCCGTACCTCTGTAGGGGTAACTGAGACTTCACTGTCCGTCTGTCTGTCACCAGGCTGTATCTTATGAACTGTAATAGCTAGACAGTTGCAATTTACTCAGATGATGTATTTATGTCGCCGCTATAACAATAAATACTAAAAACAGAATAAAATAAATTATGTAAAAAAATATTGAATAGCACTTTCGTGAGTCCGACTCGCACTTGGCAAGATTTTCAGATATAAGTTCCAGCACTCCCATCCACTTATTGTATTGATAGATTAAATACACTTAGGTAAAGTGCAATGTCATTTGTACAAATAATCAAATATTCACACATATGACGTAAGTGTTCGATCATTGAATATGACATGTGTATTTGGTTTTGGGCGCTCATGTACTTAGAGGCGTTAATTTAAATGGCCTTTTACTTTGCACATGGCCTTTGTCACTATGCCTGCATAGTGTGGAAAAATTCTTAATGTGACAATATTGAAAATATGTAGTTGATACAGCGTTGGCTTAAATCTTTAGTTTTCATTTTAGTTGCACGTGTAGACAACTACACTAATTCACACTAATATTCTAAAGTTTGTACGCGTTTCACGTTCAAATGGCTGAACGGATTGGATGAATTTTGAGTCATAAATATAGATCATATCCTAGAATAGCACATAGGATCATTTTTATTGCAGGAGTTTATTCCCTTAGGATAATTTTCTACTTTTAGTCGGGCAAAGTCGCTGGCAGAAGCTAATATGTAAATGTAATGAGCACATATTTGGGATAAATACAATACTTTTTATAGTACCTACATTGGTGTCAAAACCTTGCAAGTAAAGCTCTCTGACTCTAATTACCTTAGAATCAAATGCCAAGCGAAGTAGAAATAAGATGCGTTGATAACTGCTGTAGCTTAGAACTGAACTCTACACCAGTCTGTCTGTCCAGATATTATATTATCATAAGTACCAGCATTTGCAACTTTATTTATTTCCAAACGTAAAATTTTGTAAGCATAACTTAGATATTCAGAAACTTTTAACGCTCATAAATAATTACGTACTAAAAAAAACTAAACGACTCATCTTCATTCACTATAAAAAACGATAATAACAACAATAAATTTGATTTAAAAACGTCCATGCTTCCGTGTCCATTGTGTAGTTAAATAATCCAGTTTGGCAGAAGAAAAAAAAAACGTTTGTCCGTGTCAAGTGGTGCGTATTCATTTAAGTGGCGCCACTGTCGTAGTTTTTTTAATATGTTTTTGTCTAACCTTCGGACACGTGCGACCCACTGTGCGATGTTTCGCATCCATGTGAAAATGTGTATGTTTGGATGTTTGTACGTTCATTGGTTTTTTTTTTAACTGAAGTTAGTGTCGAAATAAGCGTTTCCCGTCGTTGTTTAAACCGTATGCATCGAAAGATTCGAAGGACTGGAACAATTTGCCTGCTGTGGTCTTCCCGTCCGATTATAATTTAGGTGTCTTCAAGGCTAGAGTGAATAGGCTCTTAGTAAACTAGTGCGCTTCACCATCAACGATTGCATCAGTGGATTACATCATTAAAAAAAAAAGGCCTGTTAGTCACTAATTATTTTGCCAAGACATATGAATGTAGAAAGATAGCTCCATTTTACTATATTTGATTTGTTTTAAGAATGACAGATAAGGTTTTAAATATGAATCATGAGGTAAGTACTAACTTATCTTACTGTATCGAGTTGTAAATACTAATTATAGGTATTACTAATTCGAGACTGGTGATGATGAACCTTGCATTGATTTGGTGCTAAATGATTGATTATCATGTTGCTTATCGTAGTGGCGTGGTGTGGCGTGGGTTTTTGCCGCCTGGGGCGGATTGGAATTATGTTATTGTTCTTTTTTTTTCAAATTATATTTTTAGTCGTTACTGCATAAATGTACTCTTCGTATTTTTTTTACGATAATCTTTATACGATTTTGTTAATTTTGATAACGCCGCTGTTGGCACTTCAGCGGGACGCTGCAGAGATAAATTTGCAATCTTTAGTCATAAATATGAAGAAAATTTGACTGTTAATTAGTGTCTATAAGTTTTTACGTAGTGGTTTTTTTTTAATTATCATAAATATGGTTTATTACCATATTTCTGACTAGTTGATAAATGTTTAGGAATAAAAACCATTTACGCTGCAAAACTGGGCGCAGGGAAATGTATTACAATTTATATACCTAATAATCAAAATGTTTTATGCTAAATTTTTTCCAACTATCATAATTTATCCAATTCAAGGAAGCTTTTTTACGCGGGGTGCCTTATTGATTCAGTTCAGAGCAGTCCCTTTCGAAGCGCAGTAATAAAATCAAAAATCTGTATCGTAAGTAAGTACACCAAAAATATGGTAATGGTTCATATTTTTATAAGATATTTTTGCCTCAGCCCCTTTACCCGCCCCCACTACGCTACGCCACTGCGTTATCGACCGTGCATTGTATAATGGATCAATTATTAGAAGACATTGACATTGGAAAGACAGTTTCAAGCAATACAACTTTTGATAAGACAATAAACTAGGCGCAGACATGTTTAACGAAAAATGTACAAGCACTAAATTATTGCTGCGAAAAAGTTACTCATTGTAGTTTATTACAATGCCTATTTAAAAATGCTTATAAAAAATTAATAAAATACCTATTTATTTTAGATGTTTAAATATGTTCACACACAAATGTGAAAATGTATAAAGCTGCCCGAAACAAATTGACTAATATAATATCTTAGAGAGCAGTGGTGGTCCAATGTTACCGGCTCCAACTTACGAGTTGTTCGTCGTGGGTTCAAACCTATGCAGGCTTTTTTCTTTGTGTAATTTATTTCATCACTACTACTCTCAAAACAGTGAAGGAAGACGTCGCGGTCTTGAGGAAACCGACATTTTTTATAAACCGAAAATGTTCTAGAAAGAAAAAATCCAAGACGGACGGACCCACATAATGGATTATGGTCCAGAGGATGCCAAAGTCAAAGCAGTGGGAACATTACAAAGCTGATTATTCTATTAACGGATCGGTAATCCGAAATCCTACAAGTTTTGACACCCAAACTACGTGTAACGAAAATAAATAAATTATCAATTTATTTGCCCAAAGCCTCGACCTTATTACATGTACTGAGTTCCTTTACCTTCAAAAGTAAACTTAGTAGGTGGTATGTGTAGTATACAGATAAGTGTATTTGAACCAATTACTCATACATAACTGCACATATTGCTATTAAATGTGACCTACATATCAGTAACGGAAGGAACAGTACCTACCATAGGGACGAGATAACATTACAAACGGCCTCGACCATTAAAATATATCTGTTGCAGTCAAACTCTAAGCCAGTCAAAAATTCTTTTGACCGCAAGTTCTCAATAGTCCCGCGGGGATTTTCTGAAAAGGAAACCCGTAGTTCTAGAATGCAAGGTAACTGAAGGACACAGGTGCGGTTTTAGTCAGTAAAAGCCTGACATGCCCTCTCGCTACGCCCAGAACGGGAAAAGTCATTGGATGATTTCCCACATTAAATAAAAGTTCTCAATAGTATATAATATTTTTACTGATATTGCAGTTAAAACTAGTTTTGCCCAATCTAGCACGATTGGGCAAAACTAGTTTAAAAGTAGATTTGACTAACAGATTGCGTCAAAAGAACTTGAAGTCAATACTCTTTAAAAATTTAGACTGTTCTAATGGTTCGAGTTTTTCGGATAAATAAATTGTCATTGTAGAATGCAAACCTTGCAAAGTCAAAAAATACATTGTAAAACAAAGAATGTTTGGCTATTTTTACTTCAATTAAAGTAAGTAATAATGGTTAAAAAATAATTAGCCTTATTGTACAGGAGATTTTATGGCTGCTATTCAACGAGAGTTCAAAATGTCTTTTGTATTTATTTTGTTACAGTTTATGTTATAACTAAAAATATTAACAGAGTAGATCAATGTACAATCCACTACGTTTCCACAAACTACCAAACTGAAAAGAGATAAAGTGAAGACACAATATTAAACTAGGATAAAAAAGAGAAATAAAAACAGATCAACTAAGACATAACGACGGCTAGTCCCAAGCTAAGCAGAGCTTGTGTTATGGGTACTAGACAACTGATAAACATACTTATATATTTTTAAATACATACATAGTATAGATATATATTAGATACATATTATGTATATACGCTGCTCAAATAATTGTGTACAAAGAAAAATGATCTTCTTTGAGCAAAAAAATATTAAATGGTCAGCAGTATACAGTGATATTGATTAACCTTTCCATTTATGTCATAGGAAATTGAATAATTATGCAGCATTAATAGTAATAGAGCAGCAAATCTTGAATGGAGTTTAGTTTTCAAATTTTAATTCTACACAATGTCTAGTGTTTAACAGAATATGTGCTGACGACAGTCAGAATTAAAAACGTACAAGTAAATACGACACTCTAGCCCACGTCATCTCCTTTGAACCTGACCTGAGACACGGATGTGTCTTTTTACTACAAATTTTCAAACAAAACTTCTTTTCACCAATTCAATTAAAACTACCTTTGCTTGTTCTTTCCAGTTAAAACTAGATTTGATCGATCAAAAGTTTTGACTGGAACTTAATATCTACTGCCCTAGTGCGAAACGAAGGGGGATTCATGGCGTTTATTTCAGTCTAGCTAACTAAACCAACATGTCAATTTTTTGTATTACCTCCTAACGTTTTTAAGACAAAAAAAATTTGACTTCGACAGTTAGGAGTTCTTGTCACTTCGCCGTCGATATATGTAAAAGGAGAAACTGATTGACTGACATATCAACGCACAGCCGAAACTACTGGGACTAGGAGCGTGAAATTTTGCACCAAGTTTCCTTTTATGACATAAGTGAGCACTAAGAGAGGGTTTTTCAAAATTCACCCTCTAAGGGTATGAAACAGGGGTTCAAAGTTTGTATGGAGAAACTTACTTAGACGCGGGCGAAGCTGCTGGCAAAAACTAGTATTTAATACATATTAAACTACAAAATTTTCTAAAGTAAAACGTTAGTTTGTAGGGTAAATAAATACCAGGAAAAAAGCATTAACAAAGATTTTCTGGCAAAAAAGCGGCAAAGTGCCACTGATCTATCTTTATAAATACAACTGGCAGAAGTTTTGTACTAAATCGGTGGCCGTTTGGACGGGAGGCCCGAAATAACCCGACAAAATCAAGGTTCCCACGTGAGATAAGCGTGGATATCTGAATGCATCCCGATTCAATTTAGCATTACTATTTGAAAAGATATCAGTCTGTGGGTTCTTACTCTTGAAAGAAATATTGTTTTGTTTTGAAAGAGAATCTTCAGCCAATAACAGGATACCTACACCATCGCCGAGAAAATTAATTATCATTAAGAACTCGTCGGTCGGACGAAAGGTTCTAGAGTGGCGACCACGTAGGTACAGGAAGACGCAGCGTTGGAAGGCCTGCCACAAGGTGGACAGATGACCTGGTGAGGGTCGCGGGAATCCGATGGATGCGAGATGCATAAGACCGTGTGTTATGGCGACACTTAACCGTGCACTCTTAGACATAGGCTTCCCCATAACACCGGGTGTTATGGGGAAGCCTATGTCCAAGAGTGGACGTTTTTCGGCTGAAATGATGATGATCAAGAATTTCAAATGAAGCTGAAATTAGATCATCCATCAACTTGTCTGCTACTATTTGAGTACTGCCAGTAGTCATATAAACGCGTTCTACCCAAATAATATTCAGTAGGTTTGCTATATGAATGCCAGACGTTCAGCAGAATTGAGTAAGTATCACCTGTCACCATGTTCAGCATAATAAACTTGATTCAATTTACCAGTCATAACCGGTTCAAAACTAGTTTTATCTACGCTTAAACTGGTATTCAATAAATAACATTAAACTTTTTTTATAGTCAACAATATATTTTTAAATGTTCACGATAAAATATCAATAAACTCAGTAACCTATGAATTGAATTCAGCACATTTTTCAAGGGCGTCGGTTTGCGATAAACTCTCTGGTTAAAATTGTGTGCTATTTTTTGGACTGTAGGTACTCGCTAATCTGTAGTAGTCTGTAGTGTCACAATGGAAACAAAACAAATAAACTTGAATACAAAACAGTAGTCTAGTTAAGAATATACAAAAATACTCTTATCTCATTTTTGCTGAAGGAAAATTAAAGGTCATGAAAATGCGGCAATCGAAGTTCATTATGAGTTTTTCAGAGCACTTATTTAAAAACTGCATTGAGTTATATTTAACACGCACTTGAAAGCAAAAGAAAACATCACGAGAAAATCTCCCAAGTTCAATAATAAACGTGAAATGATATTAGAAACAGTGATGGATTACCTTGAAATATATGACGTAACTTGGGATAAAATGGCACACCATTCTGCTCCTAAACCTCAAAGAAATGATGGTAAAATTGATGACGGTTTTAATGATTCACCTAAAACGTCATTAGTTCCCAAGGTGACAAGGGTATATTGCACTTGAGCTGGCAGAGTTCCAAGTGGAGCTATAACTGAGAATTTTGTAATAGAAATCTCAGATCGTGCTATCTTAGTAATAATAAAGATCTCTAAGCCAGAGCTGATTTGCGCCAATACATATTTGCTTGACAAAACTGAATTAGCTATAGCTATACTATGCGGAATTCCTAATGCATGACTTGATTTATCTAGCTGCTGTTCATTACTAAAAGCGTTATGAGTGAGTATACATTAATGTGGATGGATGGAGAGTGAGGCCAAAGAAAAGTTGGATTGTGTGAGGAACTGAGGAGTGATATTGAAGAAAAGAAAGCATGACGGGTGACAGGACAGAATGGAAGAAAAAGACATGTTCCGCCAACCCCAAATAACACAGGACAAGGGCAGGACGATGATGTTTGCTAGGAAAAACGTTGGTAAAAAGAAATTAATTAAACTTTTGAGCCTACAAATTGATTCGAATGGGAGTTTCTAGATTGCATAATCCAAATAAACAGACCTTATCGTTTAAGCGTATTCTAAGTAGACAATATTTGTGACATGCAAACAGAAGCTATCATCAGAAAACACAATAATATTAATTGTTGCATTTTCTTATAAAATGTTTAAATTGTAACTAGGGTACTGTAATGGCGTCCTTATCATCATTATCGAGGAACACAATATCACCATTTTAAAACACATCATGATTTTTTTTTATTCCTTCTCCTATCTGAACAAATTTATTTTCGAAGCTGACGTTTTCGGCACAAACATTGCCTCATATAGTTAGTCATTGTTCTTTAAAATGGCCGTTGTGACCAAATCACATAAAATCAGTCAAAACAACAAGACATTTTAACTGAATTTGACTATCTAATCTAACATCTAATCTAAATCTTATCAAAACATGACGTTGCGTTGGTGAGTCTGCTACGTAATTCAGACATTAATTTCAAGGTCAGATGACTTCCTGATCCTTGAATGTGTTCCGTGGATGAAGATGACTTGCGTATTTTATATGAGAAGAATTTCATTTACCTACTTCTGTAAAAATTATAGGTCATCCTCTTTCTCCTTTTCAATGGTAACAGATCGAACATAAAGGATTATATCAATATGGCATTTAGTGTAACTAGGATCATCCATTGAACGTTTTTGTCCTGTAATAAGGATACATATAATTTAATGTCATGTGATGTTCCTGAAATACGTCAGGGTAACACAATATCTACTACGCATTGTCGGTTTTAAGTTACTCCGAAACACACCTCCGGATTGTCACGTAGTTGGAACTACTGCTTTCTGATTGGTCGAATAAAATGTGTGGCGTTATGGGCAGGCCTCGTGTGATTTTATTTGCACTTGATCGTTAGTCATTACTACTCATTACGCTGACGAATCGTGTTTTGTTAAATATTAATTAGGTATCAGAGAAGAGTGTGTTCACTAAATAAGATTCAAGAATTATTTGAGTCTACATTGTAGAATTTTAAAAGATATAGCAATGTGTGGTACGTGATGACTTGGCGTTTCAAATATGAACTGAAATAAGAAAAAAACCTTCGATTCTAAATCCATACACAAGCAAGCTTGAATAGATGTCATGCGTACGATATAGGTCTTCTCTACTAAGCCAGATTGGAATGTCATAGAATTTGGTAGCCATTACATAAATTCATACACACACATGTTTTGCGACGATTTAGTTTTTTTTTTTTTTTTTTTTTTTTAAGGTGGGAAATCATCCAAATGACTTCTCGCGCTCTGGGTGGAGCGCGAGGGCGTGTCAGACTTTTACTGACTAAAACCACACCTGTGTCCTTCAATTACCCTTTGCGTTCTAGGACTACGGGTTTCCCTTTCAGAAATTCTCCGCGGTCCTAGCTAGCGAGCATCGGCCCTGTTGGGCCCCTACGGTTTGCTGACATCTCTTTGAGGAGCGCGAGGATCACTACGCGCTGTCGACGACTGGGCTCGGTCCGGTTAGTTACCGAACAGCCGGACGGCGAGCTACCCAGTGCTCAACGTCCGCAAGCCCGCGTCTACCGTGGCTGGTAGTCGGGGTCGGAATTACGGCGGCTAGGGCGTGAGGACCTTCGTTCCCTCACGCGTGCAGCCTCCTCCTTCGCTAGCATTACTGCTTCACAGAAGGAGGCGACTGCCTGCCATTCCTCCTCGCTCCGGACCATAGCCTGAACCAGGGCCCGACGCGAAAGGTCGCTGCCACCAATTGCCTCCACGAGGACACGGCGGTGCTCCGCCCAAGCGGGGCACACCTCCACCGTATGCTCCACCGTGTCGCGACGATTTAGTTTAAGGTTTAAATACTTAATTTTAATTGTTATTAGTGGAAACCTTAGAAACAAACAATTTATAAACATGATATTGTTACTTTAATGATTACAGTCAAACATATTCTGCATCCGGTTGTATTATATAATTCGATAATCTATAGTAAGTTATTAAAACAATGGCGTACATTAAGAAGACACGTCCACACAAAACAACCTGACGATGGACGCTTAGATGAATAATAAGTAAGCAACGCCAGACGAAGTGCGCCACGCGTCAAGATTATAATCAACATTAATTAATTCCTAAATCAGGACTTCTAGCAAATGTGCAACACGTGGCAAGACTATAGGCAAACTTTACCAGGAATATATTCGAACTTGGTTATAAAACTGGTTAATATTGATTCAAGAGAAAGTTTGAAAGCACTTGTGAACTCTACTATGAACTCCATTGAACTACTGATAGGTCAAATACCTGGGAATGGGAATAACGAAAGGAATTATGTTAATAAATTTACATAGAAAAATTAAACTTACATCATATAATTTAAAGACTACTGACTCCAACGGAGCTCTCAAACTAGACGATGGTTTCGAAGCCAAGCCCCCGAAACATTTAAAACATACGTGAGTTCATTATCAAATTATGCAACTAACATTCCTCAACTGAGACCAGTCAAGCCACTTTTTTGATGCACGCGCCCACAGCTGTAGGTCACTCAACTTCTCTTCTAATTCTTAACCGCATCATAATTATATGCATTTAAAATTAGCCTTCCTCATATCTAGGACATTTCCAATATTAAACGGCTCTTTTACAAAATGGCTGCCATGCAAGATCCGTTTAACAAATAATTATTTTTGTCTCTTTAAATTATTAATCTTATGGTAAATTCTGGTATCTACGTCATCGTCATCATTTTATCAGGTGTTTTTTGTTTATTGCTCGTTAGCATTAGCAGCTGCATTGAATATAAATGAATAATGTGAGAATTTTCTGTGACTTTGTGCTTTAAGAATGATTTACTGTCTTTTAAGGTATGCTGTCATCGAGGGCATCAGAAATTCAGAAACAAATAAGAGATATTAAAATTGCAACGAATTTTGAAATGTTTAAAAGTAATGATGAGATCGGACGCATTGTTACATCAGCTGTGTCTCGACCCGAATTTGTTCAGTGTATAAAACACGTGGTAATAAAATTGAATTTATCTTTTAATTGTACCTACAATTACATCCCGATTAAAACGAGACCTTGTAGTAAGTACTATTCTAAAGGTCATTGCAGTGTCAAATTGCAATTCATTTAGTTATCAAGCTGTAACATAAATATGTATGAATAAATCAGACACCTGCTATTTATTGAAACTATTGTCTTTACTTTTCAAGGCTGCTACTGGTTTTGGATCTATTGTTGTGCTCAAACTAATGGATGAAGTATTAATGTAAATCTACTTTGCAAACCTCCCTCTGCTTGTGACAAAGTGCACTTTCATTTTTCACGATTAGTCTCAAAACTTCCTTATGACTGCAATATATTCAGTTTAGCAACATTCAAAACAGGTAGTTGTCCTTGCTATCTCGGTTTGTCTACCTCTCTTTTCCTGGTCTCGGACATTACTATCTCCTATTCAGAACAGGGTCACTTTAGTGTCTATTTCATCTTATATCTATTTTGTTTTGCCTTTTTCGTGACTTCCTGTCTATGATTGAGATCCCAAGTTTCTGGTTCAGTGTTTCCTAATTTCCTGTATCGTTACTCTAACAATGTTCACTGACTATAAATATTCTTATATCCTTAAACTTTTTCTTAAGTATTGCCAAGGTAAACAAATCCTTATCAGAAGCAGCTTTATTTTATCTTCTTATCGCTGTTTAACAAAGTATAGCACAACCTGCTCGTAATTCGGAAATATTTTACACGGTCGGCGTAAACTCGTGAACATTTATTGGTACGGGTCTGTCAGGTTAATTCTGTCAGTGGTGTCTATTTCTGGAAACCCTTAAAAAAAATATTCAATTAGAAAAATGTAAAGCAAATTCAGTTGCGATTAGTTGTATCGTCACGACAATGAATAAATATAGATTCATGTCATCTTATCAGTCCTGTTTAACTTAATAAAATAAAGTCAATTTTTTATCGTACTAATTTTGTTTGGGTCACAACATCGCGTGCGGGACGACTCTTGATCTTCAATTATGAAAACATCACGTTTTGCTTTCTTAGATACAGCTTTTGCCCTTGCACTTTGTCTTTTGTTATTTATTGACCTTACGGCTGATTGATTAAAACCTGAAAAGCCGTTAACGAAAACTGATACTTTATTTTTTTTACATACATACGACGGTGAAGATCCCATTGAACACGAAGTGCCAATACCCTCTTACTAAAAATTTTTCGAGAAGATTACTTTTTAGCGCTTTTAATTTAAATGTGTGTTTCCACATGTTTTTGCGAAATCTCTGAAGCGTGTATTTAGTTGCAACTGCACCAAATAAAATTGTGGAAACACTTCCTAACTAAACCAACATATTACCTCCTAACGTTTTTAAGACAAAAATTTTTTGACTTTGACAGTTAGGAGTTCTTGTCACTTCGCCGTCGCTATATCTTTTAATTAAGCAATATTGATATGCAGTTTGACACTATTGATTCTTGGAAGATCCTGCTCATCAATTCCGAATTCTACTTTCACGTTATTGTCTGCCTGTTAAGAGCATTCATCCGTTAAAAACACGCAGAAGTCAAAATCAATGATTTCCGACGGACAATATAACAATAATGTGTTTGATTTCTAGATAAGATATTGACGACATATTATTGGGAATTTTATAATCTAGTGTGTGGTTTAAAAACATTTTCAAATAGTCGTATAGTTTTCCCAGTAGAACAGTTCTTATCCAAGCCGTTTTTAAATCTAGCGGTCGATGATCTACGCAGATACGAGATAGTAGTAAAACTGTGTATTATAAACTTACAACAATTTTACTTTAAAAAAAATACAACATTGACTAATGCATGGCTAAAAAAAAACACGATTGCTGTAAGTTTTCATTCAAGAAAAGTAAACTCAAAACTGACATTTTTAGCCATTTTTCGAGATATTAAACATGTTAGTTTAGGAAAAAATATGGGGCATTATTGTCTATTTTTAGGCCTACTAATTGAACACATTTACGTTCTAAGGAATGGCATAATGATTTTTTTAATAACTTATTTCTTTAATTTACAATGAATTATTTAGAATTACTATATAATAGACGCGAATTGCGTCTGCGCTCCAGTGCCGGTCGACGTTGGCAAAGTATCAAAATTATCAATGCGGTGTACGACACGCGGTTATAATGCACTCCAATACAGACAGCTGTGTGCACGCTAACTGTAAAGCAGTGTGAGTAAAGTAAATTTACATAAAATCGAAGCGCGCCGCTCTGGAGTAATGCTCTTAACCTTACCGTCACTTTTCTGTATTATCGGTATTTATCCTTAGTCGTTCTCGTCATAAATTTGTTTCAATTTCAACACCTGAAAACTATAATTTGTGTTAGGTAAAGTCACGTTCGGCAATAACCGGTAAAGTTGTAGATCGTAGTTACAGATAATTAGTATAATTACTAGGTCGTTTAACAACGTTCCACTACAACTACTCGTTTCGGTTAGTTTACTGTAAAATTAACGAGATGATGAGCCAGATTCTGGCAGAAAAGAGCTCGAAATGTCATAGTAGGTATCTGTCATTGTTGTCTGTTGTTGTCACTAAAGTTATATCATGGAGCACTAAAAATATCGTCTACTACAAATTAATATGAAACAGATCTCTGATCACAATAGCTATGTTAAACTAGGGGTTATCCGAGACTGCGTTCTTGAGTGGTCTATGCTACAGAAACTGTTCATCATGACACTTCAGCGATTTTCGTAGTCGGATATGTCATTTTAGAGATATTTTTTTTTACAAACAATAGAACTTTTTTGCTTTTTACTATATTAGTTTAGAACAATTGTTGAAATCACAATATCAGCTGAACCCTGTCTGGATGAAATTCATTTAAGATTCTACAAGAGACTGTCGTCACATCTTTAATTGTTCCGTTTCGTCGCAAACTCATGTCGTCGACTTTGGGACGCGCACGAATTGATTACTATATCAATGCCTATTGTCTTCAATCATAGCCATGCCAAGGTCGTCTCAGCGACTACTATTACTACTTATTGTGAAATCAAAACTAGATCGTACTGCGTCTATTAATTGTCCTTCTTTGTTATAATTCCTTGCAAGGGCAACTGTGTCCATTGTTTTCAATAATCCCATAGTAAATTGCGTTTCCATAATACTTGCATCTTCTTTTGAATTTCTCGACATTTTCATTTTGACTTTACTTGTTACTAGTCAAAAAATCTTAAGATATACCACTCAAAAAACATAAAACTTATTTAGTCTAAAACAAAAAAAAAAAGAAACAAAAGTTTTTTTTTTTAATCATAATGGCTTTTAACTTAACCTAACCCAAATGATTCACTAACATTAGAAGGGGATGGTCACTGTTGTAACCTAACCTAACCTACATGATCGCTTCGTTCGCTCGCCATCGCGTTCTAATGGTCGCTGTTCTAAGTTCTAACCTAACGTTCACGTTGTATAGATTGGATAACCTTAGTAAAAAAGTGATTTCCAATCCATACGCGATTAATTTCACACCCTTGCCTTCTGGCCTTGAATAGAATGGAAATACGCTGCAGCGCTACTTGTGGGGATTATTGGAACTAAAAATTTTTATAGGGACATAACGATGATGCGCCCTTTTGTATTTGGGCTTAACGTCGCTAAACCGCTTTGAAAAACGCAGTGTGTATACATGCGGCGTACTTTATTTCAGCCGAATTGAAATCTAGTTGGAGGTCCAGACCTTAATATAGTGCGGCTCCGCAGCCGCATTATATTACAGTAACGTTAAAAGATACACCCAATGATTTTCATTAAAATAAACTTTATATTCAATAAAGTTATACAAAATAAGTTAGAGTAAATAAATTTTATATGTAAAGAAATTATATTAACAGTTCGTATATCTCACGTTTTTTATATATCTTGTGAACGTTATTGAAATGAAAATATACAAAATGACTTTATATGATATGAGGCGCACCTGTGGCAAAGTGTAGGTATGCCAAAAATACCAAGCCGACTTCCAAAAATAACTTTATTACTCTCCATTTCCCAACCGGTTAAAATCAATACCTACATTTAAAGAATTCAACTCTCATGTTATTGTATATGAAAACGTCTAATGTAAAATCATACATTTTAAAAATCTCACTGAACTAGATATATTGAGTAAGAAAACATAACCCTTCTTGCAGTCGGGTAAAAATATAGGTACTTAAGCGTTTCATAAAACTGAATTGGTTAAATACTGCTGTAATATAATTAATTATACTGTACGAGCTTTTGCCCGCGGCTTCGCTCCCGTCAACTGACTACCTACCCTTCTCTACCCTTCTCTATCCTACTCTATCAATTTGACAGCAAAATCCCCATTAACAAAAGTTACAAAAAATGTGATAAATGAAGAAACGCTTGACCGATTTTGTGCAAACTTCACATAAACCATCTACTAAATAGTCCGAACAAAGCCTAAACATTTGGTTTAGATAGGTGAGCCCGTTCTTGAGTTATAAAATTACAACGAAAAGTGGCATTGATTTTTATATACATTGATAAATCACTTAAAAATATAACAAATCATTTAAATGATCACGTGATAATCACACCTTTTAGGGTCGTGTCACCTCTCGATACTACAGTAAGTTGCTGTTGAGATATCAATAGAATATCACCTACCGCACAGTGATAGATCACGAATGCTACATGATGTTTAGATAAAGACAAGTCAATGGGTCAGACTAAAAAGAAACTATTAATTACATGACAAAAACAGAAAAGTACTGATGAGAGAATCTTGTGTACCTATTCAACATGCGAACAGAAGTTATACTGCATATAATGCCACAAATGGTAAATAAATGGAATGCTAAGAAACATTACATGTTATACATTATAAATAATTTAAATTCCAACCAATAAAATAAATTATGCGATAATGATAATAGAGGGAAACAGAAAACTAATACACAATTTCTAATAAGCCCAGCTAAGAAATATAAAGTGACCACCGCAGGCTAGGCACGTGCTGAAGAGCCTTAATGGAGAGCCATCATTGGTAATCGTTATAGAATGCACCTGTTGCAATTGCAAGAATGAGATCGTTTCGCGTAAGACAAATAGGAAACAAAAGAACAGGTACGCAATGGATCCTTTGTTTGCAGTGCCATTAAGGAGAATTTAAATGATCATCATTTCATTACCCAAGCCAAGTTTTAAGAATATCCTTTAACTGTAGAACTAGTACGATAGGTTTAAGTGTCTCTGTAAGAAAATTCATTGAATTATATAAAAAAAATTACGTTTCAAATCATGTGAAACATAATCTGAAAGAAGATATTACAGATTTATGCAATAATCGTTTATTGCATAAATCTGTAATATCTGCTTTAGAACATAAGGTCGGTAATTTAATCATTGTGACATATTTATTATGTTTTAGTGTCAGTTGCCTGGGTTATGACGATTCATATTCATATCTAAATTAAGATTATAAATATAAACATCCATGCACTAGAATTTCTTTGACAGTGACATTGGATTTTCACTTTCATGTGATCAGTTAAATCATCACTGATGAATACACTTAGCTTATTATCATCATGCTAGAACCCTATTAATAGCAATTATTATTTATGTAACTTATTTTAGGCGTTGATGTTTCCAATGTCTCTCACTCTGCCACGTTTTGTTTTAATTATAGTACTCGTAGGTTATCTACATAAATTTTCATCCTCCGAAGTGTAAGTACATGTATGCAGCTTTTTCTTTACTAGACTAAAATTAAAATGTTTCGGAGTTACCGCCCAAATACCTAATGCACTTGACCGTATGCATGATAATTTTAATAACTTGAGTTATCTCATCATATAGGTTATCGCCACGTTTCGTGAATCATAAAACTTTGATCTATAAATAGTGATTCTTGATATCAGAAGGCCAATATTATTAATATATGTATTAATTAAAATCGTTCAAATTCAATTTGTATTATTATCTCAGTGACGGTCAATGTCAAAAATTTTTTCAAAAGGGAGGTGTATCAGAGGGATTTTTGACAGTTTACGACTGCAATTCTAATGCGAACGCTCTTTAAATATACGAGAATTGTCCCTGTGGTCAGAGATAACGGGCTTCAAATGAGAACGTATCCGCAGGCTTGACCTGTGGCCACAGAGTACATGGTTAACTTACCAAGATATACTTTATTGATCAAGTTCATAAAAACTGTTCGTGATGCTTCAGTTGTTAGAATTTCTTTCCCTGATTCCAAAAAAATCTCATGATTATCTGATTGATACAGTTATGCAAGCATCAAAGCTATTATTAGCAACTCGAATTCCACAAGATATGTCTACGGCACTAAGATGTGGATATCTACTCTTTCTAAATGCACTGTAGCATTATTTTCAACTTTGTTACCAGAATTACTAAAACAGGCACCAGGCAGTATTGTGCTTTTGGCTCGATTATCATATTGTTTAGTAAGTTTTGCTACTACGATGACTAATTTATTTCCTTCTTAAATACTATATATTCTTAGCGAAACCTCCTTCTCCAGAACCTGGCTCAAGCGGTGCGCTATAAAAGACGGCGCGCGCTTCGCAACACTCTCTCTCGATTATCGGTCGGCAACGGTTGAACATCGCTACCCTCGTTTGTACTTTTACATTTAGTCGGTATATTGTTATTTTGATAATTAATTTATATCATTTGCAGTAATTAGAGTTCGGATATCTTAATTTTTAATGATCATTTGTTGTGCTTTCTGTAATTAAACTTTGATTGTTTATTAAATAATTTAGGAAGTAATTGTGCGTTATTCTTTAAAAAACTGTCCTCACTTCTGGTTTCTAAGATCAGAAGTGGGATAGACCACGTGCTTAGTGCTGTTTCTGCCATCTGTTTTAAGTTAAACTAAATGTCCGTTAGAATTTAAATTCGACCTAATTACTGCAAGTTTTGTTTTTGTGTATTTGCGGGTATCGGTGAGTGTTACATTTTATACCTGTTCATTTAATTTCTGAGATATGCCTCGACGTTCGACAAGTGTTGAAAAACTAAACGATTCGCGTCGATCGCATCGTAATCGTTCTCGAGCGTTGAGAAGTAGATCGCGTAATCGTAGTCATGGTTCCGGAAGGAGCAATTACACTCCTTCACCGCGTAGATACCGTGAGCGTTCTCATGGTCGCGAACGTACCTCTTCAAGACATCGTAATGTGTCCCGTAGTCCACGAAATGGTCATAGACGTCGTGACACCTCATATAGCCGCCGTGGTTCTCCGCGTGATCAGGCCTTAGGTCAAATATTAGCTCGCTTGAATTCTATTGAGAGCCGTTTCCCGACCTCGACAACGTGTCGCGTGTCTACGCCTGTTGCGGAGCATGGCTCACGGGAGCAGGAAATTTTCACTAGGCAGAAGTCGCGTACGCTCGACCGGGATAATGACGTGACAGATAAGCTCGTTGGCGCATTGTCTTGTTTAGTTCAAGAGAGATCGCTTTCCGGTTAATTTAAAAAAATGTACCTTCTTAGACACCGAAATAGAGTACTTAGGACGGGTAGTTGGTAATGGTCAGGTGCGGCCGAGCCCAAGAAAAATAGAGGCGCTAGTAAATTCTCCAAAACCTACTAATGTTAAGGGGGTTCGCCAATGTGATATCTTTGTTCGGGTCTCCAACTACTATCATATGACCGAGGGAGAATGTTTGAAAGCGTAGCCTTCCGAGACTGGGTTAGTAGCTTGGGCAGCTCTGTTCATTTCATCACACCTGGAATGCATCGAGAAAACGGACAAGCAGAGGTACTGTAGGACTGTCTTAAACATGTTACGGGTAGAGTGCGACATAAAGGTTCTCAGTGGGCTGACGCTTTATGGAAGGTGCAGCTCAACTTAAATGTCACCAGACAGGCTACTACACAAGCCTCGCCATTACAACTCCTCGTTGGGACTGATGCAGCTACCCCAGTTATAAGATCTCTAGTACGTGACGTCGCACTGGAGAACCGTAACACTAATCGAGAAGCACTTATGACGCTCAGGCGACAACGTGCCTCAGACTTGCTTACAGCTAATCAGCGGCGTCAAGACGAATACACCAATCAGAACCGGCGACAACCACGAGCCTACGCTGTTGGGGACTATGTCTTTGTCAACAAGGCATCGCAGAGCACAGGAAAGCTCGACTCTGGTATGCGGGGGCCCTATCCTTCGTGTACTGCCACATCACCGCTACGAGCTGGAACTACTGGCTGGCTCGTATGGCAAAAATACCCAGGCAGCTGCCGAGCATATGGTGCTTTGGCGCGGCGAGTGGACGCCTGACGCATGCTCCGCTTTCTTCGAGGCTGATAAGAAACCGCAAGACTTCTGTTTGGTCTGAGCCCCTGGCTTATGACTTCTGTTTGGCCTGGACCCCTGGTTCATGGCTTCTGTTTGGCCTGGACCCCTGGTTCATGGCTTCTGTTTGGTCTGAGCCTCTGGCTTACGACTTCTGTTTGGCCTGGACCCCTGGTTCATGGCTTCTGTTTGGTCTGAGCCTCTGGTTCATGGCTTCTGTTTGGTCTGAGCACCTGGCTTATGACTTCTGTTTGGCCTGGACCTCTGGTTCATGGCTTCTGTTTGGCCTGGACCCCTGGTTCATGGCTTCTGTTTGGTCTGAGCCTCTGGCTTACGACTTCTGTTTGGCCTGAACCTATGGTTCATGGCTTCTGTTCTGGTTAAGTATATTAGCTTCACTACTATCTATTTATCTTGGCTAGTATTCTATCCAATGGGAGTCCGGAATGCCATTGCTTGGAATACTATTTAGTCCCATTTACGTTTTAGCGCTTAGAATCAATGATTTTGCTTTGTAATTTTTTAGTTTGAAGCATTTAAATTTACATTTTAATTACCTAAGAAACCTTGTTTAGTTGAGTACCTGATGGTGAGAGTGCACGCTCACTATCGTGTACTTAACAACATTAGTTCAAGTGCTTATTATTCTTTGGCTTCAGGCACAAAAGTGACGCAAGAAAACAAATATACAGTATGTGTTGTTGATACTTTGCAGATGATTATGGCCAGTCTGAGGATGACAGTCAGTCCGGTGATGGTGGACCTAATGATGACACAAGGCGAGATGCGGTCGAGGACGCCTCGCTGTCAGGAACGGCCGTCTTAGCGAAACCTCCTTCTCCAGAACCTGGCTCAAGCGGTGCGCTATAAAAGACGGCGCGCGCTTCGCAACACTCTCTCTCGATTATCGGTCGGCAACGGTTGAACATCGCTACCCTCGTTTGTACTTTTACATTTAGTCGGTATATTGTTATTTTGATAATTAATTTATATCATTTGCAGTAATTAGAGTTCGGATATCTTAATTTTTAATGATCATTTGTTGTGCTTTCTGTAATTAAACTTTGATTGTTTATTAAATAATTTAGGAAGTAATTGTGCGTTATTCTTTAAAAAACTGTCCTCACTTCTGGTTTCTAAGAATATTTTATTAGCTTTATTTAGTGTTATAACTTCGCTTATTCTGCCATCTCTTTATGTGCTGTGCGGCCTGGGCCCAATTCTTTGTCCTGCATTCGTGAATCACAACTTTATATTTAACATTTCTGTATATGCATGACCTGTTTTATTCACATTCTCATCTTTAAATTATACAGAATGTGCGCAAAACAAGTTGAGTAGAAATTACTGATGGTCTTCTCTTATATTTCTATCTACTGCCATACAATATCAAACAGCCTAGACTTTTTCCAACTATGTTGGGTTTGGCTTCCAGTCAAGCCGGATGCAGCTGGATACCAGTATTTTTATATGGTAGGACTGCCTATCTGACCTCCACAACCCAGTAACTCGGACACACGATACTCCTTGATAAGGTTAGTGTCAGATTTTCTGGCATCTGACTATCCGTAACGACTGTCAAACATATAGATCGAAAAATGACACCCAGGGGCAACGGCTTAACTTGCTTCCAAGGCACAAAGGTATGTCGACTGCCATCCACAGACCGTCCTTGGCAAGCATTGCTGGGGTTTGGTGCTTAACAATGGGGTTCGAACCGTGAGGTTGTTATTACTTAGCCACGAGGTCCTCAACTACTAATCTACACCTCTCTTCTGGCATGCCTTCTTTATGTATTTGATCTAATCTATAAATAATTTATAAAAAGAGAAACTGACTGACTGACATCAACGCACAGCCGAAACTACAGAGTCTAGGAACGTGAAATTTTGCACAAGGCTTCTTTTTGTTATGTAGGCGAGTACTAAGAAAGGGTTTTCCAAAATTCACCCCCAAGGGGATAAAATGGGGGTCCAAAGTTTGTATGGGAAAACCTACATTCACGCGGGCGAAACCGCTGTCAGAAGCTAATATCTCAATATATGGAATGCCACAAAGAACTAACTAAAATTCAGAGTTTGGCTCGTTAGCCACATTTGGCGTACCCATGTGTACACCATGTCCAAGAATGGCACATAGGATAGCCTTTTTTCCAGGGGGTATGTACCTTTAGGACAATTTTCTACTTTTACGCGAGCAGCAGCTAGTGACTCATACAATTTTAACCTCCACAAGTACAATCCTTTCAAATTGTTTAAATTAATTCATTTTGGAGTTCAATGCTTTTATAAACACAACTATCGTCTTCGTACAAGTTATAATGCACAAAAGATTGATTAATATCTGGCTTCTCAAAATATCCACCGGCTGCCAGTGAGTCAGCTTCGGAAGGTTTTTAACTCTAAACGTAATATTATCTTTCAACACAAAATATGAACGTAACTTTCAATGCACTTTACATTTGGAAGTCATATGACGAAACCATTTATATTCATAATTGGTCACACTGTCTACGAATTTTTAAATGATAAGCAGTAATTACAGTTTGCATATTTTACGGTGTAATTCCTCGTTTAACAATGTACATTCCATATTCTATGCAGTAATTTAGAAACTCTACATTTCTACGCGTAACATATCTTTGTTTGCGGGATTGTTCAAAAAAGTTAACAGTATAACTGAAGTAACCACTTTGGGTGGAAATTCATCAAATAACTCCTCACGCACTGAGTGAAGCAAGAGGAAGTGTCAGAATTTGACTGACTAAAACCCCATGTGTTCCTTCAGTGCCTAGTCATTTGCTTTCCAAGGCCGCTGTAACTCTTTCGAACAATCCCGCATAAAAAAGCCGTATGAGAGTCGAACTAGCGGCGTCTTACGTGCAAGTCATTTCATGAAACTACTGGTCTACAGAATTACAGAAATTCTGAACCAAATTGCAGAATAAATACCATTTAACATTTACAAAGTTAATTCAATGATCCAAATCAACGAAGTGACCATCTTTAGATGGTCCATCGTAGATCGCCCAATATAACTCTACCCTAACATTTCATGCTAATGCATTAAAATCAGTGCACAGAATTGTATGGGACTGGGAGCAATATATGGCATTGACCTTTTCCGTACAATCTTCAAGCAGTTTCAATCATAGTATAGCAGTATTTTGTTAAAATATATGTTACAATCTAGACATCAAATGTCAATTTATTAGATCTTTATTTATGAAGTTGACAGTTTTTGAATTGCTGATTGACGTTAAATTCTAAATTCAAATAATCTTTCTATTAAGGCATGTTATTCTCATTTTGAAATTAGATATTCATCCGTTTCAGCATACCGCTACTTAGCGGTAAGATTAAATTTATAATATATTCGACTTATACTTTCAATGTCATTTTGACACACCTCTTTTCAACACCTTTCAGACTTCCGCTTATGTCATTTAGTCATCAATACGAATAAAGAAAAATGCTTAGTGTGAAATATTGACTCCATTAAGAATTGTCTGGTGTGTCTAAATTTTAAACAATTCAGAATGGCACGTGTTTTCTATTAGAGTTTTGCCAAAATTATTAAAAAATATCGGTAACAATCTGAATGAAACTTGGTTCCTTGGCCATACAATCAATGAATTAATTGTTTTCAACAAACACATGTTATTTGTTCAGATGATATCGAGTTGGAAGGTAAAACAGGGCATCCAGTCATTGTCTGTTTATTGGGTCAGCGTATGTCATTCGGTCTAAGCACCCCTGTTTTCCACTTCTTTGTTTAATCTAAGCAAATAAAAGTAACGATTCTAAAGGAATTATCTTGTAACCTTGATTCTGTGCAGTGTAAAAAAACTCGTAAAGATACTGGAATGAAGATTTGAGTTTAACTCTGTTTGAACAACAGATAACGTTTTCTGAAATTTGAAGAAAAGATGAGTATAGATTTGAAATTCTAGTGGAAAGATGACACTGACACTTCGTGGCAAATCAAAACATTCGATATCGTCTCTGAACAAGAGAGACTTCTCACAAACATTAGCAATGTTATTCCTCTTTGGTACGATTTCAACACATTTATAAGTAGTATTTAGTAACAAACCCCTTTATAATGCAACATGCGAACATATGCAGTAACATTATAATGGCGAAAGTTTTTATGTACACATATTATATGTACATATAATGTACACTTAAAGTCCTGAACGGATTTGATTGAAATTTGGATAGGCTTTTTATACCGGGAGTATATTCCTTTGGGCTAACTTTCACGAGGGCGAAGCCACTGGTAGAAGTCGTATATCTATATAGTATGTTCGCCGTATCATCCTTAAATTTAGCTGAAAGTTTTGCAGCTTTCCTCCAATTAATTTTCTTCGCTTGTTTACGCAGTCTCGCTTGAAGCCTGACCTAGATCCTGTTTTATTTGTTTATCAATACTGTAGAAGTGAAGAGAGTTAATCCCGAAGATTATGGCTTCTGCGGCATCGTCCAAACGTAGTTTGCTTTTTTAGGTTCGCACTGCTGTCATAATTTTTTTTAGTTTAAAGCATTTCGTTTTTGCAGACAATAAAGAAAGGTGAGTGGCAATAAATTGATAGCTGTACGTGTAATTTTGATCAGATTATCAAGATAGTTGTAATTTAAAATTGAGCCAGACATTGGCCTTTAGAGTAAATACAAAGACTAGGGCAAAAGATATGGTTTTTACTGATTATTTTGCTGATTAATGTGAAACAGAAAAAAACTTGCAGATTAATCACCTACATAGTACACCTACACTTCGTAGATGACAATTTCAATGTAGCTTTATCTATTAAGAAAATATTGCTCTTGTTATTATTTAAGTCATTATTATTACTGCAACGACTATTATAAAGTTCTCTTGGCTTAGATTAATGATATCATGATTCTTAGTTCTAGCTTCAAAATATAACTATGATAAGAGTCGCAATAAGGATAATATTACGTGGCACAATGTCAGGGACACAATTATGTGAACATATTTCATTAAAATGTTTGCCTTATTCGGTCGGCAGTTGTATGTTGCGATAATCGAGTAGGTTTTCCGTTTGTGCGTAATATCGTCAAGGATTGTTTTAGTTCGTAACTTCATAGTACGATTTGTTATATGTTTACTCATTCTGATTATTGTAAATGTTACTTTATCAAGGTAAGTTCTGCCTTTAGCTTTTTATGAATTTCTTTCATCAAAACTAAAAACCTACCTGCAATATTGCAGTAATTATAAAAAAAACCACAGACACTTTTTTTTTAGTTATCTTCTTAATGATTATATATTAGTCAAAATATATTTATAAGATTGTATATTTATTTATGTATTTATATATTCAAATTATTTAAATATGTGTGGAATTATTTATCCAGTTTTTACGTCTTCGCCTGTTGAATTTTAAATAGTGTCTGACGTTAATTTGAACGAAAAAAATATCGAAGTCATGATTGATTGTATGTAAAGTGGTCTTGTACATTCTTTTGTTTTTCTTTACACTAAATTACTTTCCATAAACCAGACAGTAGCAGTTACTGCTGGCTGTAGTTTGTCGTGTATTTTTATCGATTTGTACTGTAACGTATCATTTACCATTGTTAATAATGCTTCGATTGGAGAATATGGCTTTTTTATCTTCTTTTTTTATTTTATTTCACTATCGACCAATCGTAAAACTTTAGTTTTCTTCGACATTTTAACTCCTCGCTACAGTTACACATGATACGATATTTGTATAGATATTAAAGTCACTAGCATTTGCACGTTGAATTTTTGATCTAATTGTATAAAGCTTTTGAAAGAAATTATACTCTTTCAAAAATTTATAAATTGAACAGAAATAACTGTATCCCATAGCAGACCTGACAGCCTTAAATATTAATAAAATTCAGTCTTACCGATATGAATCAAGAAATCCTTTGTATCACGAATCAGGCTCTTGGGGTTGCAGATAAAAATAAACACCACACGTATACAAGATTATAAAGTTTTCACTGTACGAAAATATTACTTAATCGCGTAAATACGACGAAGAGCCGTGCATCCCCTATGAACGGCGGGCACACACTGACCCGTTGCTTGGACTGACTGAACGCCGGACGCTCCCGCGTTTTTCTTCGACAGTGTTCCGTGTCGGGCAAAGCGAACGCATCGCATTCGGCCTTTTTATTTTTAATTCCAATCAGGAGTGGTGTGAACCTTTGCGCACGTGACAATGACAGGTCAGTATTGTACAGACAAAAAAAATATTTTGCTAGACTGTTATCATTTGTGAATGTTTGTCTAAGGTTAAACTTTCAGGTAGTGCGTTAACCTGCTGAGGTTTATCTTTAGTCCTGTGACCTGTTTCTGTCAGTGTTGCTAGGTGTGTTTGTGATTTGTAGATATCATATATGCATCTGTCTTCTTTCATGGAAGCCTACACATATAATTACGAAACTAGTCTTGGCGGTAATGTTAGGGCTTCGCCTTTTATAAAATATCTACGTTACATTTGAGTTGAGTACCGACATTTTTCTTGAGAACAAATTACGGTCATCCGTCCTCATGGTGGCTTCGAAATGTGAAGAACCCATGATTAGACTCATTTTATAATGTTAATGAAAAAAGTTATTTGGGTACAGTTTCCTTCCATTAAATATTGCCGTTCCTTTTCCTGTTCGACTTTAATCACGAATTATGTCACCTGTTAAAACCCAAATTAATTTTATGCAACAAAGGAATCGAGTAATAATTTCAATTATTATTAAATAACTGTATTTTTTTCCTTCGGCTTTCCGTGGTCACAGAAACTGTGTATTTTTTTCGGGATAAAAAGAAGTTCGGTTTTAATAAGTACCCTTTCTCACAGTGAGAGACTCGAAATTCGAATCGCTATTAAAAAAAAAACTGTTTGTTTCGACTATCTGGTTCTTATACAAACAAACGGATTTTTCTCCTTGTAATTTATAGCACAAACGCTAGGCGGAGATTTGATCTTTTAACTTTTTGACGCTGCTTTGCAAGTGTTAAAAACTTAAATGTGTTCCATTTTCAAGCACAATAGAATAATCCAAGTTTACAGGATTTCATTCTTTTATTCTTCTCCTAAAGCTGGAGAACATTTCCCATTTAAAAAAAGCACAATAATCATCCAAGGACGGTCGAGCATATGTCAGTCGGTCGGCAACTCGGTAGGTCGGCTTTTTGACCCGGGTTTGATCCTTACCGGATGGATAGGTACCCATTGCTCACCGTATGCAAGCCCGCGCCTACGGTAGCTTAGTATCACCGTATCACCCTGCCCTGAGACAATTGATTTTTTGAATTTTAGCAGTTGTGTATAGTTGTTTAAAACAATGGCCGATTTAGAAACATAGACAAACTGCTACAGATTACAAACTACTTTATTAGTTCGTCCATACGATACTTGCGCGGCTTCCATCATGGGCCATTGTTGGTAAAAATTACATAAAGACTTGTGAGGTCGAGGTCACATTGTGCGACGATACTTGGATATTAAAATTAGGTAGATTAATTTGATTACAGCTTTTACGGAAATATGTTGTTTGCAAATATTATGCACGGAAGTAACTTTGAGCGATGGTCGCCCGCACTATAAAACTGGTTTAGTATAGGTAGGATTTGTGACTTTGACTAAGAAAACCAATGTAAACATGAATTTTAAAATGGCTGCCGTGTAGTTCATGCAGCTTTTTTTTTTATTAGCTATTAAAATAAAAAAGTGATCAGAATATTACATCAAATTACATGAATGGCTAAATTTGTGCTAAGTACAAATCTCGAGAAAATTTGAATTAAGTAGATTAGATTAGTATGAAAAACAAAAATTGAAATCAAATTATACAAAAATAAAATACTAACTGTGAAAATAATATCAACATTGCTGGAAAAACAAACGAGATTTATGACAATATTTTAAACAAATATAAGTAGGTATCTATCTGTCTCTCCCGCCAAGACGCCGCCGTTTTCAGATGCGGCCGAATGCGCGTGATGAACTATGACGTCAAATTCCATACCGGACTTATCTTTCTTATTAGCAGCTTTAAAGTTGATGAAGATGAAATTTCGTTGTTGATGAAGATATTTTAAAAATTCTTTAATATTTGAATACTAGAGCTTATAAAAAAATTTGATGCATATTCCTTAATTGAATGAACAAAACATTTTTCTTTATTACATTCTGTTTTAGCTGTCACTTTTGTTTGTTTTTTTTAGTCTTCTGTATTTTTGACACTTTTCCTTTCTAGGTATAATGTTTGTGGCTGTAATTATTACAATTCGTTTTTGCAGTGTCTTTGTTCACTTCATAATTAATGCTGATTTATAATTTTACCTTGTTTGAGACAGATCGTCTGCCGATAAAAATTGGTTCATTAGAATGCAAAAAGATTTTATCTTTTAAGATCAGGTGATAAATACCCATAGCGCTATCTTCACTCGACTCAGCAATCACTGCAACATTATAAATAAAAACCCTGTCTTTATGAATTAAAAATTAATGCTACGTAACCAAAATCGCGTGATAATAGCAAATTATCCCCTGGGAACATATTCTCAGGATAAAAAGTGTCTATGTGCTCTTCCAGGACATGGGCTAACCGTGTTCAGCCGTTCGAGCGTGACGACGTAACAAACATACAAATAAACACACACACTAACAAAATTCTGTGAACTTTCGTTTTGACTATCAACTATCTTGATATGACATCCATCTACATACGTAAAGCTTGCATGAGAGTATTCTTCGGGACTAAAACAAATTGAAAAGTATTTTCCTAAGAAAAATATCTAAGCCGTCCCGCCTTCTTCCTGGTCAGCCTTTTCTTATTGTAGAGTACAAATTTTGTGTTTTATGGCTCTACCACTCGATCGGCATTCGGCAGGAATGTCTACTTGTCTAGCCCAGCAGTCCCATTTTCTTCCCGATTTCAATTCAAGAGGTATTGAAAAAAAAATAACGTTGGACCTATTACGTGAATTTATCGACACGAAAATAGTTGTGTAGGTCTGACCCTGAATCTCTTCCCGGTTCCCTATGAAAAGCATAGGCTAAATATAAACTCTTGGGCATCGTACAATCGTTTGATTTGACGCGAAGAAAATACGTCGCGATCGCGGCTCGCGTAAAACCGTTCGGGTTTGAAGAGCATAGTTGACAAGTGGCCTTGTGTTATACATGGCATTGCTAATGTGTTACTTTAAGTCTAAAATCTTCAAGGAGATACATCAGTAACTACAATTCTTAGTTTTTATAGCTCAGTAGAATACTAAATATTTATAGTGTTAGTTTAAACATGGAAAACTTGACTACACTGACACAGAAAAACTTCTTGAATCACTTCAATAATATTAAATTTGTAATTTTAGTTTTTTAAACTGTATTTATTAATTGTCATAGTATTCTTTAAATGAATTAAATGTGGACCAAAAATAAACTGATCGCTATGTCTGGTGATGGCCTGAAACACAGGTTTTTATTAGGGCCTGCGCACACTTGAGACAAGACTGTCTTAGACAGACTTAACTAGTTTTTATATAATTAGGTAGTTAAGCCAATCTTTGTAGAACTTATTACTACTAAGTATTCATAAGTTGGTTTCATGTATTTCTTTGTAAAAGTACTTAAATAAATTATTATTATTACTTAAAAATACAGTGAATAAATATAGTTTTTAATGAAGGCATTATTACATTACATTTAATAAGTACTAGGTTCTGGTGGCGGCTGTGCCCGCGCGTAATTATCCCAAGGGAACGTACTTACATGCCATGCTATACCAAAATGAAGAAAAAAAGGTTCAATTGATTTAGGCATATTCAATTGAACCTCTTAACTAAATAAATAGTATATATATATATATATATATGTATGTATTATTTATTTAGTTAGGAGATCTCCCGCTCTAGAGTGGAGCCAGAAAGCGTGTCAGAATTTTACTGACTAAAATCACACCTGCGTACTTCAGTTGTCTTACGTTCTACTAGGACCACGGTTTTCGACATCAGCCTAGCCGGACCCCTACTGTTTGCTGACATCTCTTTGAAGAGTGCGTAGTAGACATGTGCGCTGCGTCGGCGCGGCGCGCCACCGCCTTCAACCAATCACACGCCGCCGCCGCCGCCATCTTGATTCGGCGCCGGTCACATGACACGATCTAGTCAAGTTTGTGATTCCAGTCGAAGTGAACGTCGTATGATCGAGGCCTACCACCTGACGGACAGATTCATCATTTACCCCGGGGTTACCAGGGAGAGTGGAATCGGCGAGAGATGTCGTGCGGTGTTCCACAGGGATCGGTACTAGAACCGCCCTTGTGGAACATCGGTTTCGACGACGTGCTGCGCGGCAACGTCCCTGACTGAGTCAGCGTGGTCTGTTACGCAGACGACACGCTGGCCCTGGCGCAGGGAGAGCCGTACCAGGAGGCGTTCGAACTAGCGACAAGTGGGGTAGCGACAGTCGTGGAGATGACTCGAAGTGGCATTGCACAAGTCCGAGGCCTGGCCCCCAAACTGGATCGGACTACATGGGGCTGCCATTTAGCGGCTTCTACCCAACCTCACCTAGGTTGGGTCCAAACGCCTCCATCCGTGCTCAACGCGGGTATCGTTCGGTCCATGGCCCTTCACGGAAAACGGGTATGAGCGCGCGAAGGAAAGGCCCGCACGCCTCAGCCGCCGGGATCCCGACCCCAATTTTCGTGCTTGCGGACCGAGCCTAAGTCGTCGACGGCGCGTAATATTCCACGCATGCCTCAAGGACATGTCAGCAAAACCATAGGGAGAGTCGATTAGCAGAGTCGAAGCCTACTGGGTCCATTGGTTCGCTTCTGAAAGGAAAACCAGGGGCCCTGGAACGCAAGGCAACGATAAAAAATAGGAGTGGATTTTACTCAATAAAAGTCTGACACTTCCTCTCACTCCGCCCAAAGCGGGAGGAGTTATTGAGCGATTTCTTGAACTAAAAATAATAAAGCCACATGAAACATTTCAGCTTTTTGCCCTGGAATTAAAACGTTTCTGCGTCCTGCGTTACCACAAGTATTGCACTGCAGATAGGGCCGTGGTTACTTTCTATCTGATGGACCAGCCGGGCCCCAAGGATACTATTGCCAGGGGCTATGGGATTATTTGATAGTCATCACGGCCCTGAAACGCAAAAGGCAACTGAAGGAACATTTTGAAGATTTTGACTGGCCTGTTGTTCTAGTAGTTAGTGGTCCTGGCTGCTACGCCGGAGGTCGTGGGTTCGATTCCCACCCAGGACAAATGTTTGTGCGATGAGCACTTACATTTGTTCTGTGCCTGGGTGTAATTTATCTATAATATGTATGTATTTAGAAATATATAAATAATTATAATAATTGTAATTTATCTATAATAAGTATGTTTATCAGTTGTCTAGCACTCATAACACAAGCTCTGCTTAGCTTGGGACTAGACGGCGTTGTGTGATAGTTGTGAATTATAATATTACATTTATTTTCCACGAAACTAACTAGCAATATCTAGACTTACTTGTAGGTAAACATGAAGAACATTTATTAATTCCTAAGATTTATCTCTGTAAGGAGAGCATTGTTATGTTTACAGATCGGAATAGAAAAGTTTACAGTAACGCGTCATTCTACAGACATGCGTTTACCCAGGTGTTAGATATGTAGTTTCTTTAATTATCATTGTTATTATGTTGCAATTTAAATAAGGAATTATTATTAATTTAATTTTTACTTCAATGCATATAATATGGAAGAATGAACGCGACAAGACGTTCAGCGTCAGTCTTTAGAGTAAAAAAAAACATGAAATGAAAAAAAAAGGCTGGAGTACTTTTACCAGAACAGTTTTAAATAGACATTAAAATGACTGCCATTCCAACTTAGTCTATAGTTAGATTAGAAGTTGTATCAAAATGGAGAAGCATAACAGTTTTTTTCCGTTCTACTTTTCCTTAGGATGAAATATTCCTACCGATGGCGCCATTTTGGCAATAGGGAATGACGTAACCGTGATCTTTTCCATAAAGCTCTAATTCTGTATAAAAATACTGAAGGACGCTCGTAATCAAACACCTTTTCCTCGTGGATATCCAAACTATGTTCTGAACAAAACTTTAACCCCCTTCCTTCCGTGCGCACAACTAAATATACAAACGCAATAATACTGAGTACTAGGAACAACTGGCAAAGGTCACGTTCGCATATTATGCTGACGTCACGCGGGCAGGTCAGCCACACCCACGGCCGCGCGACTCGACTGCGAATCAGCAACCAGCGCGGCATTGGCGGGTTAAGCAACACCCGGGGGCTTGGCCGTCATACTATCACTTGCATATCCGATATTCTAGAACTGAAGAGAACGTTTTAAATGCGTGTGACGTTTACGTTTACTGTTTGTCGTAAGTTGTGGCCTAATTTGTAATTTAAATTAGGAACATCATTGTTCTTTTGTTTTTTTTTTTTATTCTGAGGCGATGTGGAAGAGTATTTTCAGTTAAATTTTTAAATATTGCCTGAGCGATAAGTAGTTAAGTAAAGTTATTTAATTACGTATTCTTCAGACATCAGTTCTAAACGATAGCATGTGATTATTTTTACAATAAACTTAAATTTCTTATAAAATTACATGATTGGGTAAAACATAAGGATATTTACCTACATACTTATATGCTTAGCTGATTGACGTCATCTAAACAAACATATTAAGGAAAAGTACTAAGTTACTTACTAAATACATAATGTAGTTATATAACTCACAAACATTAAACTACACTGTTTTCCTTTCTGTTTTTTGCACAATTTAAATACAACGTGCCTGAATTTCAGTCATCCGGAAAATGCACAATGAAAAAGTGTTAAACATTTTTTTTTCATTATTCCACTCTTTGTCTTTTTACACTGTCACACTAATATAATATTCATATTGAAAGTATGTACGAGTAATATGCGTGTATGTTTATTACTCCTCCACGCTCAAACGGCTGAGCGGATTTGCATTAAATTCTGTACACGGATAGAACATAGCCTGGAATAGGACATAGGGTATCGTACTTTTCATCTCGGAAGTAAGTTCCTTTGTAGATTGTATAGTACAATCTCAAAGAATTTGAATCAACTAAACTATTTACAAACACCATTGAATCGTCATCGCCAAGAATCAGAAAATTTAAACTATTTGCACGTGTTGTATCTTGTGCTGGTCAAACTAGGACCCATAGAATATAAAATACTGGTAGGACCTTAGTGAGAAATGAAAAGCACCCGAGGACTTTTTCAGTGGCCCAATATTTTTCAATAGAAAGAAGTAATTGTTCAACAAATTGCAGACAATAAATTCAGCATTTAATAATGTCAAATAGGACTATTCAGCCATTCACTGCGTCACTTGACATTGAAACCGGCGGAATATGTAATAAACAGCCGCGGCTGATACTTCCTGCATTTTAATTTGTGTGGTCACATAGTCAACGTTTCGGCCTTGATCAGTCTGCTAATGAAGCACTGCGATCGTTACAGGCGCACTTAAACGTGCAGATGTCTTTTGTTTTCTACAATTTTTGGAGATTCAAGGACGAATTTTATTTATATACAAAAATGAATCCCTATTTCCCTTGGTGACGCCATCACGCGTGAACGGCTGGATCAATAAATATTTTTTTTTGTTGTGTTTGTTATTGTCAGGAGAAGGATCTTATGGAAGGAAAAATTAAAATTTAAATAAAGTTTGTTAGAGTAGGGTAGAATAGAGTAGAGTAGGGTCGAGTATGGTAGAGTAGGATAGAGTAGGGTAGAGTTGGGTAGAACAGAATAGAGTAGTCAGTTGACGGGAGCAAAACCGCGGGCAAAAGCTAGTCGGTTATAAAAACATTTAACACTGAATCAAGATTTTTTTATGTTGCACCATAATAAGAATAACTCCTGAATCGCGAGTGCCTTCATAAACAGTATTTAATGCAAAACAAGACACCCAGATCCGGAACAAATATCTGTATACCTTCATATGTATTTTTATTTCCTTTTTCTATCCAAATCTTGTTGTACACTGCACCGTTCGGGCGTCTTTATGTCGACACCGCCACCGGCCCACGCTGAAAACCAGCGCTGTGAGTTCATCGCATAATGCGTGAGGCCACAGCTTTATGCTGAGCGTTCGGCCGTTTTGCGCGGATGTGACGCATATCTTCCCTATTAATTGATAATGTTTGTTTGCTAGTTTTAAGATTGCGTCATTTCGCGCGAATAAACAGTTTTTCTTTCTTTCTTTCTTACAAATATTTGTTCCGCGCGAGAATAGAATCTGCGACACGCAGCGCAGCCGCCAACTTCTCGACCACCGCACCAACCGTGTCGTCGAATTACATCGTTATTTATTCATTAGTCTATTATAAGTTAGTTTTGATACACAAATCATTCTACAGCCTAATATGTACGAGTATTACTCGCTGTCCTCCGCGGTTTCATCCGCGCCTGTTACTATTCCACTCCTATTGGACATTGCGCGATGTTACATAGCTTGTAAATCTTTCTCAATAAATGAGCTATTCAACACTGAAAGAATTTATCAATTCGAACTAGTAGTTCCTGAGATACTAGTTGAACTATTGTAATTATGTTTTCTTTTTCAAAATCTATATCACATTTTTTTAATAGGTGAACGGTGAAAGGTGTTTTTTATACATATTATAATTAAATTACTAACTAAACATATCATAATTACTTTTCGAATTTCATCCACAGTATCAAAAATAAAGTATAAAACAAAGTCACTCTCCGGGTCTAGATATAAATAATAAACAATATACAATATAAATAAACGATTTATTAATATTATTTACTATTTATTATTGCAGCAGTGGTGGCAGCAACGACATACGAGTTGTAAGACGCGGGTTCAAACCCAGCCAGGCGCATTACTTTGTGTAATTTATTTCATCACCACTGCTCTCAAAACGGTGAAGGAAAACATAGTGAGGAAACCGGCATGTCCTAGAACCAAAAATTCGAAGACATGCTAGATTCACCAACCCGCACTGGACCCGCGTGGTGGATTACGGCCCATTCCTTCTCCTAGAGAGAGGAGGCTAAGTCCCAGCAGTGGGAACATTAAAAGGCTGATTATGATTATGCTATATTTATTATTCTTTGTTTAGTGAACTCGATCAGCGCATCAAAATCAACCGCATACATGTTTTTTTTTTATGTAAGAGTCGTCCAATGAATTCTCACGCTTTTTGGTGGAGCAAGAGAATGTGTCTGTTACTGACTTAAAACCACCTGTGGCCTTCAGTTGCCCTTTGCATTCCAGGATCACGGTATCTTTCAGAAATTCTTCGTCAGCGCATTCAAAGGCGTCAGCGTCACCGTTGTTGTGAAATATTGACACTGACAGTTTGCTTTTGTCTCTTGAAGGCAGCCTCCTATTTCAAAACATTTCACACTTACTACGTCTAAACTTAATTACTCAATGGTAATAAAATATATATGATCTTTTATGTAGTTCCAAGAGCTGCAACATGATTAACTAGTATTTTATCTTACGACTATCTTTACGATTTAATAGTCATTAACTTAAGTCATATCGTAATTAAAATCCTTTTCTTGTTTTATTGGTCGTCCACATTACTTTTGGTAATAAAATTTATTATAACTCTACGAGATTAAGAAACGTCGGGAAAGTGACTACGTCGTCGGGTAGTGCGTCGTCGTCGTTGACGTCGTCGGGTGAGTGAGTGTTGCTAAATAAAGCTGTCACTGGTGCTTTACTTTTTTTGAGGGTTGTAACTTGTAAATCATCAAATAACTTCTCCTTCTCTGGGTGGAGCAAGATGGAGTGTCAGCCTTTTACTGACTAAAACCCAAAAACGTGAAAATTTGTCACTGCAGCACTCGGTTCTATAACACCCTCGCCTGCGGTTCGGGCAAATTCCACCTCGGGCGCAGTGACAAACTTTCTCCACTTGTATCAAAATGTACTATTTTGCATCAAGTGTCACCCCATTTTGAGTCCAGGCAATCGCTGCTCATTCCAGGTTGCCTGGAAGAGTAAGGCCGCCAATTGTGTGTATTTAGTTAAGGTACCCATTGCGATAATTATAATCATAGTGTACAATGAAGTATAAATATAATATAGGTTCTATATAATATCTAATATAATATAATATAGGTACAAGAATAAATAAGTGCTAGGATAATAAAATTGAACTATTCAATGGCGGCAAATATTTTCCTAGCTCGCTTAAACAAGAGCATCGAGTTCACTCGGATTTTGATCATCAACAGCGTAAGGACACGGAAGGTTATATCAAATCCATGCCTCGATAATTTTAGATGAAGTGACTTACGATGTGAATACACAAAGCTGAACACCCGATGATCTAAAATACTTTTACCCACGCTAAGTAATAAAACAAAATAGCAGCTCAAAATAAGTAATACGTCTTGCAGCTATCTTTCTAGAGTTTGCGTGTTAAATGGACCGTAGCGTAGTCTATCGGGCCCAGTGCGTATTGGTGGATGTCACATGCCTTCGAATTAGTGACTCTAGAACATGCCGGTTTCTCCCTGACGTGGTCCTTCACCGTTTTGAGAGTGTTGATGAGATATTTTATTCTTCTAAAATAATCAAGCATTATTTTAAAATAATAAAATACTTATTTTGATTAATTATTGTTAAATCATGATTACGCCACTAGTGATGCTGATGCACTACCAACCCCATATTATTTTCCTACCATAAGGATAACTTTAAGGCAAGAGTGAACAGGCTACTTCTAGGCAAGCATGCTCCATCGTCGACCACATCATCGCTTACCATCAGGTGAGATGGTGGTCAAACACGAGCCTATCATTAATAAAAATAAAATGAAAACTTCCTGCCCTTGTTCCATTTTATTTGGGGTCAGCGCAACACGTTGTTTTTTCTTCCATTCTGTCCTGTCACTCGTCATGCTATTACTAACTCTCTAGAATAAGGATAACTAATTTCATTAAAAAACACTACTTAAGTGCATTTAAGTAAAATTTCAGAGCTTAACTGATTATTGTAACTTAATTTTCTCATTGGGGTGTATAAGTTAAGGTGTACATTATTTCAGTTAGGTATACCTATATTGTGAATAGAAATTCATGTCATTTTCATGAGAAAGAGCTATCGTTTTGTTGCTATTGATCCTACATTATATGGTTTTCTTAACATTACCGTCAGCTCATCCATTAAAAGTATCTTCCGATGCCCCCAGCCCACCATTAACATTCTAATAGATTTAAACACAGACATTAACACAGCAATTTGAAGTTATATTGTAAGCTAGGTATAAACTTAGTAATTTCCTTGGTTTATTAGGTCAAGCATGGTCATAATTCTAGGCTGTTATGCTAGGTCACAGACACAGTAATCACTCTTATTATAGTTACCGCTATAGATACAAGTTTAGCGATAATTGACAGATAAAGGTACTTAGCCATTAGACCTTCCTCGTCAAGACCTAGTAGGTAAGTGTTTTTATAGATAAAATCTAGGTAATGTTTATATTTTATACGCTAGATTGACAATGACACGGAAACCACGGGTAAAATATTACTAGAAATTGTATGAGCCTTGCACTATGTAGCGTATTCCGTAATCTTTTGTACCACTCTTGCTCAAAACGTCCAGCATTGTAGCATACCAGTGGGGAAAAAAATAACATTTCATCCTTTAAATATATATATTAATTTTTAAATAATTATTAATAATATCTTTTTTTTTTCTTGATATAAACTAGTGCTAACCTGCGATCCTACCTGATGGTAAGCAGTGATGCAATCATTGATAGTGAAGCGCTTATTGCACTAGATTATTCTATTTTCTCGCAATTGTAGTAGAAAGTAGGCACAGTGTAACACGCAGTGCCAAAAACCCATTATAACTGGACTTCTATTTACACCCTCGCTGAAGCTCGGAAGTAAAACAACACCGTATAGGTATAATGGGTCATTGTAGCCCCTTGTAAAACAATCTACTGTTATACGTTTTCTGGCTCAAAACATGAAATCGAATATAATAACAAAACAGCAGTTTCATATCCATTGTTAACAATCCCATAACTCTGAATTGTTATAAATTCAAAATAAAACACAGACAGATGGATTGTTGAACAAAGTAACTACCTACTAGCACCTATAGGTATCTAAACTGTACCATAAATAACGTCAGCAAAAAGCTATTAAGCACCAATGCGAACTCGGAAATAAATCTGACGAGCCCCATGCAAAGAAAACATCTCGAAATATTTTTATGAAGGTAATATTTATTTATTTGAAGGTGGAAAATATGAAAATGTGCGTCAGTCGGTTGATTACGTATTTATTGGTACGTATCATTCAGAGCCGTGGCCTAATTTAACGAAATATGGTTCAGATTAAGGATGTAATGTAACGGAAATGATTATAATTGAACCGGAGTTTTTATCGGAACCGATTTATCAGGATTGGAAGTAGATGTAGAGGCAAAAGCGTCAAAGAAAACACTACTAAAACCAATCGAATGTATAAATGAAAAGCGAATTAACAACATTCAAAATACGAAACAAAACAATAAGTGAAAGAGTAATAGATAGATGGCATGGAGGAAGGGAGGTTCCCCGCGCGACAAGTATAACCTTATTTGAACATCCGGTATAAGTTCTAATTAAAATGTATCGGAATTGAAATCGCAATGGAAGGTGCAAAATTAATCGAAAGTTCCGAATTTTCGAAATCGGACTATCTCCGTTACATCTCTGGTTCAGATGATTCTATACACTTTCTGTTTATGTAATGTTATGGAATATTTACAATTTAGAACGACGACATTGGTCATACAGGAGACCTTATAGCAAAGTCAAGCGATTCGTGAAGTTGCAACACTTTTAAAGTACAGGCTATTTTTTTAAAACCAGAAACGCACCTTTCTAAAGATGTCACTGTAAGCAGTTAGACATAAAACCTAAATCAGACATAAAACCTAAATCGCTAAAGCTGAGATGCATTTTTTTAATGAGATCATTCATCATCATTGTCCTGTCCTTGTAATTTAGTTCACGCTACTGCTAACTGCCGTTTCTTTCATATCACTCCTCATACAATCCATCGCATCTTTTCTTTAGTCTCCCTCTCACTTTCCGTCCATCCACAATTATTTCTCTTTAAGTAACGTGCGTTACATTTCTCCTCTTCACATAACTATACCAAAACTATTCCCTTTCCATTTTTCAGTCGCTGGTGCCATTTTCAAACTTCCTCTAATATACTCAGTTCCCACTTTATCCATTTTCGTCACTCCACAGGTCCATCTCACTATTTTCATCACCGCTAAATGCGCTCTTTTTTCATTAGTTTTTTAATCAAAATTCATTAGATAGATGATAATACCCAACGATTCATACAGAAGAAAAATAACGTGAATAAAATACACGAATAAGTTAGACACAGTAAGATATAACCAGTTCTTAAAGTTTTTCGAAACTGACAAGCCATGTACAGCTTGTTAGACAAATTAATACAAACAAATTCTGTCAACATCAAGACACCGTTTATTAGGCCACGTCACGATTCATGAAACTCAGTAAATATGATCACGAAGTTAGCAGATTTGTAAACGAAATTTGTAAAGGTCGACTGGGATCAAGGATCTACAAAAGTAATAGAAGAAACATTTGATTTAGCACTTAAAAATGGTTTTCTACTATATAAGCACTTAAAGAAGGTTGCCTTCAAAGTTGCCTTGCATCAAATATCAGTATTTGACTAAAGTAATGTTTAAAAATCAAACTTCTAATAGCACAAGACAAGGACATAATTATTCCAACAACTGAGGATTATGGGGACGCAGATGGAAGATATTCTGCATGTCCCCTTTTATGTGCTTTGCGATGAGGTGATGATTGGAGACGAAAGTAAAAGTCCACCTTTGGTTAGGTTATCAATCTGTATTTATAAATATTAGTAGCAACAAACAATAGTAAGCGGATATGGTTTTGTTTTAGGTGCGAAATCATCCAATGACTTTTCTCGCTCTTGGGCGGCGCGAAAGGGCGTGTCAGACTTTTACTGACTAAAACCCACTTCTATTTCGCCCCATTGTTGCATCTCCACGCCCAAATGCATGCGTGCAAGGACTGTTGCCTCCAGATTCCATAGAAGCAGACCAGCAAGGAGGCTCGCCACTTCGCGGGAAACCGTGCGGTAACCCCGCACCATCCGAATGGCCATGAACCGATGACCCTCTGGCATGCATTCAGCTTGGTTTTCGGTCGCTTTTGAAGCGACGGTGCCCATACCGGCGCTCCATAAAGAGCCATGGACCGATCGACACCTGCGTAGAGCCTGCAGGAGGCATCTGGACCCCCTAAGTTGGGCAGGAGCCCCTTTATGGCAGTCCCAGTCCGATCCAGTTTGGGTGCCAGACGTCAAAGGTGCTCCACGAAATTCCATCGGCTGTCGAGGACGAGTCCCTGGTACTTCATCGTCGACTCGAATTAACTTGAAAGATTAGACTAGTGAAAATAATCCAGTCTGTTTCGCGAGGGTCGACAAGCAAGAGACGCTAAGAGTAGCGCCCCAAATTATCGCCTCGTGTTGCTACTTAACGATATTGACTTAAATATTAACATGCAACACTAAAGCTAAGGTGCATGCAATACGTGATGACATTGAACTAAACAGCGAAAAAAGCGACAACACCGTTGTAGCCTTTGCAGGCCCTAAAATAAAACGTAGATATAAATGGTAATGGTGCCACAAGGGTGATTTAATCTTAGTTGAGCGAAGGCATCGCTGGAATTTTCCAGTTTGTGCAAACAAATTGTTAACAAAGCTTAAACAAATTGTTTGTCCTGTGCATTAAAATCGTAGACTGTTTGGCTGTTGAAGCGACTAAAGCGTATGCGTATGTGAATTACACTGCACTGGTATTAGATAAAAAGTCGATTTCGTCCACGAGTTGGCCCAAATACTTGTCTTGTTTATTTATTTTCTCATCATTTTGTATGTTATCTATCCAAACTCTCGTTGGTTTAACTAAGCAAACAACGTATATACCCTGCCTGTCATGATAAAATGTAATTTTAATGCTTCATTAAATATTATAATGTTTGCATATATATTAGTAAATGGTTCATCTTTTTTAGAAAAACGGATACAGATGATAAGATCTTCATAATTTTGTAGAGATCTTCGTCAAAAATTTAAGTTTCCATCAAATACATTTTACATGACATTTAAACTTTTCTTATTTGAGTTTCCAGGATAACTGAACTATCTTTAATAAAAATCCACGAGCAATTGGACTTAACGCCAGACTCCTTAAACAAAGAGAGGAGTAAAGGAAAATTAGGAGTCAATTTGATGTCTATCTCAATAGAGAAAAGTTAATAAAATTTATTTAAATACAAGTACAAAGTGGTGCTCTCAAACCACAGTAAGTGAAGACGGGATATCTGGAGCGTCTGTGAAGCGGTCCGGTTGTGGAACTTTGCACCTCAAACAGATATGTCCACATTTCTGCTGTCTGTACCCTAAAACCTGCACCCCTAAGTAACCTATGCACTAGGCTGCTTCCGACGATAACGAGCAAGTATTAAAATTATATTAAGACGTACCATTGACACGAAGTAAACGGTGTGCTATAGATCCCGTTAGCCATAGTTGCCATTCACATAGGTTTCTGCTATAGGTCCGTAGTCATAGTCATCATCATTTAGTCTTTGACAAAGGAATGTTGCGGTGACACGTTGCGGTCGCATTACGTGCTTGAGTTTCATAAGCAGACAATAGGGAAATATGCGTACGTGATTGTTGAGTATAATTTCAGGAAATGTCTTTATTTTCTCGCTAGTGCTTCCCCGCCATTCTTGAAGTCGCTGTCGATTAAGACAAAAGTCATACTAATACAGTTGTTAAAGTTCTTATTAATTAATTATCAGTGTTCAACTTAGATTAATCTTTCGTGCGCTTGACCCACTCTCATAGTAATTACCATCGTATGTAAACTGTTTTTCTTATCATTCCCGTGACGAAATATACTATTTACTAAAAGTCGCCGAGACAGAGTCATTCAGTACAGTATCGCTGCAAAGAAAATTAGATGAGAACAGACGTTTTTTTGAAGAATCACATAGATTTGAGTAGCCCTATCCAGACTGTGCAAGTATTTGTCAGTATTCGTATAGCTCAACTCATGAGTGCAGTGACTCTACACACCTACAAAAAAAAGGACAAAGTACTTTGGTTCATGAATTCATATAAATATTCGCCAAAAAGGATAAGTACACACTTTCACACAAAGTTCAATTATTTAAATTTTTTGGTCAACATCTGAACATGGACATCATCATCATCTTCCTGCCCTGTCACTCGTCATGCTTTCACTAATTTCCTGAACATGGACAAAAGAAAATAAAATATACGGAACACTTAACAACCCCATTTTAATTTCATATCCAAATATGGCATAAATTAATACAGCGGTTATCATCTTTTATCAAAAACCGCGTGATTCTCAATGTTTGGAATTTTACTCTAGCCCTAATCTTGACAATTTTGAGGTGAGACCTAAAATATACGTCACATGTATGATGCAGTATTTCTACCCTCAATTGTTATATTAAATATTATTTTAAGGCTTAGGTTACTAGTTTATCATTTATCCTGCCTCGCCGACTTGGACAGGATTGTTCCGACCAAAGAGATTTAAAGAGATACAATAGAGCGGCTATCAGAACAAATGTCTTAGAAAAACTGTCATCCTATGCCTCAGTGATGCCATCTGGCTTTGAATAGCAAACATGCGAATTAAATTTGTCAAAATTTTAATTATTTAACTATCGCTCGGTAGGTGGCCAGGGGCCTTACCATGATGATGTTAAAATGTCAGTCGTACGAGAGAAAAAGAGTAATGGAGCTATACACCCTATATAGCTCCATCCCTTTAACAGTTCGGTTTAGGTCGTAAAATGGATAATATTATGAGCTCGTGGTAGAGCCTCAATGCGCGATGTGTGATTAAGGTAAGGTTGAGCTTTTCAGCAATAGATGGCGTTATCACAAAATCAGCAAATGTTCTAGAACTATTTATAAAAATTATTGAATTTTAATAAAGTACTTCGTAAATACCAAAAATATTTACGAAAATAACCAAAGTTAGGTCCAGTCATATTATCATAAGAAGATTTTCAATAGCGTAATGCGCAGTTCGGCATATTTTCTCAGAAAATGATTTTCTTGTCATGCATAGAGCGGATACAAACACGACTTCACGTGTAGGGGCATCATACTAGACTGAGCGACTTATGACCACTAGGTAATAAGTATCGGATCACGATTTTGTTCGCTATGTCCTGTCTATTGGTAGTATATATTTAATGTCTTTGGTTCCGACGTTTCCGCAGCAGTAACAACTGCTGCGAAGACCGCAAGGTTGAAGCGCGTTGCTGCTCTGAAGAAATAATATCCTCCCTTGTGTTGTCTTGTTAAAGGTCCGGGTAACATATTTTTGTTTCTGCCTTTCATTACTATTTTGTGACTATTTTGAGAACTTGTTAAAACATTTTTACTCGTTACTGCAATCAACTTGCACTTGTCAGTGTCACTGTTCTAGTGTCATAATTTTGAGTTTTTCTTTTTTCCCTTCTTGGATATTAAGTTTTTTAAGTCATGTCTTCGTATCAGTACAGTCTGTTTACTAATCTTTGTTACCTGGACTTCATTACAGATTTTGTTTATTTTTTGTTTCAAATGATTTAATAATGCAACCGGCAGGTGACTTGTTATTGTTTATAAGGTATTTTATTATTAGTCAGGATATTTATAAATTATTGTAATAGGTAAATATTTATGTCTGTTCAAGATGAAAGCAGTGATGATAACAGTTTTATTTATTTTATAAGTAGCGATGATAGATTTATAAGTATTCCTTCTCTTGCAGACAGTCTGACTGCGCAGTTTTCTGATGTGCCTAAGAATTTCAACGTAATATACATTAATGCCCAGAGAATTCCGGCTCATTTCCATGATATGCTGGCTAGTATTGACTAAAAACTTTCATGCTATTTTTATTTCCGAATCATGACTCAAACCTGGTCTCCCTTCTACTAGTTACTTTCTTCCTGGTTTCGTGCTCGTAAGAAATGACTGGATGGTTGGTGGTGGTGTTGCCATATATATCCGCGTTTAAATTCCTTTCTCTATTGTGAATGTGTCAGCACAGCCACCACCATCAAATGCTGGTGAACATCTTTTTCTCGTGTCCAAATTAAAATTACTTATCCTACTGAAATTCTGATCCCTTCTTACAGTAATAACATAATCATGGGTGATTTTTTAGGTTATAGGTTTATAGGTTTTGCTCTCGTGGAACCCTACACGCTGACTCCAACGAAGTTGTTGGATTCGGCGTGTAGGGTGTCGGAGTGTAGGCTTAGGCTTGGTCCTTACCGGACGGCGAGCTACACATTGCTCGTCGTCCACAAGCCCGCACCTACGGTGGCCGGGGATCGCTCTGCGACACCCGATGCCCGGGGCGTCTCCTGTCGCGGCTGGGGCATGAGTATGTCCGTTCACGGCTGCGGCCATATCCTTTGCTAGCATTAGGTACTGCTTCGCAGAAGACAGTTCCACCGTATGGTCCACCGTGTCCTACAGGTGGCCCGCACAATGGTGAAACACGGGCGTTTCTTCCACCTGAATCCGATACAGGAACCTCCCGAACTGATCATATCCAGTGTGGACCTAGGTCATGCGGAAGTCTCCAGTGACTCCAGTCACACCTTTTAAAAAAAAGAGAGGACTTACTGCCCCGATTGTGGCGTGGCCAGTGGTTGGTATGTTGTGATGCAACTTTCAGAAATATTACTTTAAATAAGTATACTTGCAGTTTCAATACATTATGCTTAGACTTTAATTTAACCCATGCCTATAGTCACGTAGGGATTTCGTAAACTTCCTATAATAACCTTGCAACCTGAAATTACCCTCAAGTCATCGCCAGATATAGGTGATGACAATAATAATTTAATATGAGTTTATTTCAGACTAATGACTTGATGAAATTAAACAGTGAATTGACGTTTTTTAGGCTACCAGTTGTTTCAGAGAGGTAATATTTGCTTGTATTGTGATAGTTTGTTTTAACGTAACACAGAACAGGTCTCGCGCCGAGAAAGAGAAGATGATTTTGTGGCCATATAATATTTTTACAATTCAGACAGTTCGTTGGTTTAGAGTTCTGTTATAAATTTTGCAGAAATTTTCCGTTTCTGGAAACGGAAGTCAAAAAGCTTGCGGAACTTCTGCAGAAGCGGAAGCAGAGTTCTGTTGCAAAACTACTTATAATTTCAAATCAATCTGAATTCTGAAGATATTCCACAACTCAATTCCACAACTATCACGCAACACACACAACACCGTCTAGGCCCAAGCTAAGCAGAGCTTGTGTTACGAGTACTAGACAACTGATAAACATACATAAATATTTCTAAATACATACATATTAGAGATAAATTACACCCAGACACAGAACAAATGATCGTGCTCATCACACAAACATTTGTCCTGGGTGGGAATCGAACCCACGACCTCCGGCATAGCAGTCAGGGCCACTAACAACTAGACCAACAGGCCAGTATCATAGTACAAGCTGTGCAGTTTCATAAAACAACATATTTATAGGCAAAGAAAGACCTTTATTTGAAACACTATCCTTATATGCAATTCATCAACAAATATATCCTAATAAACAAAGTCTAGTGTTCATATCCCTAGTGCTACTTATTTAGGTCACACGATTCGTCTAGAATAGTAGACCACAATGACCTGTTTGTACATTGACAACCTATTCTGTGTACTACATTTAATTTATGTACTTACTACTGTCGTTTATCGTTTACTCCATGTATGTGTTGCATTGTTTCAATTTATTATGCAATTTAAGTCAGAATGCTCATTTTCTCGATGAAAGAAACACTCATTTGTAATCTTGTTATCTTTAGATGAATTATTTTATATGATAGTTGTCTATTGTCTATTCAAAGGAAAAATGTACCTAGTATATTAGTTCATTAACCCCCCCGAGCAAACGCCGGCGTTCTTTTCGGCGTTATTTTTTTGTTCATAACGCCGGCGTTCGCTCGGTCATTGTCTTACTATTGTGTCTCTAATTACGCTACTCAATAGGTTAATTATAAATCAAAGTATAAAAATCTTTTCCCTTTATTATTATGTTAATTAATCTTTATTATATATAAAAGGAGAAACTGACTGACTGACATATCAACGCACAGCCGAAACTACTGGATGTAGGAACGTGAAATTTTGCACAAGGCTCCCTTTTATGACGTAGGTGAGCACTAAGAAAGGATTTTTGATAATTCACCTTCTAAGGGTATGAAACGGGGGTCCAAAGTTTGTATGGAGAATCCTTCCACGAGGGCGAAGCTAGTAGAATAATATTTAGAATAAAAAAGGTTGCCACACACTGGGTGTGTTCACAGACATATAAACTCACAATACACAACGCACCCAGACCCGGAAAGGCTATCTGTAGCCTATACAAATATATATTCGGTGCGGGAATCGGACCCGCGACACGTAGCGCAGCAGTCGATCGCTTAACCAATGCGCCAACCGTGCCTTCAAAATATAGTATAAAAGTATTCCAATGGGATATTATTAATAATAGGTAATTATTGTTAATATTAATTATTAAATTTATATATTCATTTATCTCAGGATCCTGAGGTCCTGGACCTTTGGAAGGTGTACGAGGAGCCGAAACCAACTCGCAGAGGCCCTTTTAGATGCTTTTAATGGAAAGTTGTACAAACCGGTGATTATCCCTGTACGTACTGTGCTAGTGCATCCAAGGACGACTCCCGGTTGGTGGGGAACTATTGAAATACTAAGCGCGACATATGGAAAACTAAGATATAATAATTATTATTATTATTAATTTTGTTGAATAAAAAATTACTACAGGAATCCAATCCTGCGCATGCACATATAAGCTTTATGAGGCCATTGGATATATTACTCAAATAGTATACACACTTCATTGTTTAATTTGCAAATGCAATAATGAATCATGCACTGCTTTTCATAATACATACCACGTAGGTGTTTTTGGTCCTGAACCCAGTAACTTTAATTTTAGTAATAACAATTGTGTAGTTGACATTTTTTTAATTATTTGTGTCAAAAAGTAACTCAACAAAATCTGGCGGAAGGGGAAACTGTCAATTAACAGAATAAGGATACACAACATACTGAAATGAAATTTAACTATACTGAAAGCTTTAGTTCCAATAATCACCGCAAGTAGCGCTGCATAACAACAAAAACGCCATCACAATCGAAAACGGTGGTGTCACAACGAAGTGAAGTAGGCCCACCGAAAAAGTAAGTCAGGGATAGTAATAATATATTTAGAGCTCAGAGTTTTAGGGCACCCTACACGGACAGGTTAGTTTAGAATAGTATTACGGGCTAGAGTGAGCGAGCAAACTGATCGAACGAAGCTGACAAAACGCTAAACGTTGGACGCCGCTTTGTAGAACGTAACGCAACCACAATCCGGCTGAATATGAGGTAGCCGCATTACATTAAAGCGACGTTATTTAATATTACACGCCTTCTTGTAATATGGCGTGTTATAACATAAATGGCTGCGACATATACGATATATGTCCAGACAAATGCGCATAGTAGCTATCAAAAAACGTCTGTTTACTAATACATAAATTCATTGCATAAATCATATTTGTTTATTCAATTTGTAGGCGTGGCACATTTATGTATCCAATATAATTTGACCCATTATTACATACAATAGCTAGCATTATCTATGCCAGATATAATTTTAGAAAGAGACTGTCACACGTGTATGATTGACAGAAATGACCCTCTGCAAAACCCAATATATTCATAAACCTGTATTCCAAATTTACCCAGCCAGCCAGAGACCGAGCCAAGCCAAGTTGATGATCTACAATCGCGCAAAACGCTAGTAGAAAACTTCAAATGTATCCAATGGGAATGATCTCAACGTTGTCACGTGGTCAGAACAAAGGAACCAGAGGAGACCAACTGTAGAAAGAGATTCGAAACGAAACGCTCGTAACTTGGCTAGGCCTGCTGGGAAGAGTACAAGTTCACTAGTCCAGAGTTCTATCACCCTGGTACTTGGAGATGCGTAGTGGTGACGGTATCAATAACAAAGGTCAGGTGGTCAAGCACGAGAATGAGTGGTAATTGAGGGCAATTTAACACCAAGTTTTTAATAGATGCGCAATCGTCATATCTGCGTCGTTTCGTTTTGATTTTCATTCAGATATTGACAGCATCTGTGATCTATGGAGTTCTTATTAGCTTAGATGTGAGTTGTTCGAGGTCGCTTTCCGCTTAGGAATGGTCCATTAATCACGTGAGGTTTGAATAAAACATTCTGACTTTTTAAAACTTTTGTACGTAAAAATATTTACGTGATGTTTTTTTTTAGTCTACCGTCTCACCACGTTTCACAAAAGAGGAGAAGGAGGACGACCCCTTAGTCGTATACTGTAAGCATCTACTAGTCATTTATGAAAAGTTTGTCTCATTGTTGCATTAAACATATTCTGCAAGCTCCGCGAGTTCAGCTCCCCTAGCCAAGTTACAATCGTTTCGTTCGCGCCGAACGCCTCAAGTAGGCCACGTCTCCAATTCCTTTGTTCTGAACACGTGACTGAGCGTTGAGATGACGTCAGAACAAAGAAATCGGAGGTGTGGCCTACTCGAGGCGTTCGGCGCGAACGATACGATTGTAACTTGACTAGGGGGGCTGGAAGTCGGTTTGTGAGTATCGGAGCTCCTAATGGGTTATTCCAGAAGAAGGAGAAGAAGAGGCTCCTATACTGTTTTGTTGCTGAGCAAAGGCCATGATCGCGGTGCACGCGACGATACGCCCAGAGTATATTTTTCCGTATAGCATAGACGCGCACAAGCAGTGAACCAAAACAAATTAGTAGATACTCACAGTAGCATCATTGATACTCAAAATTAATATGGTTCATGGAGCGCTTGTTACAGACATAATAACTTAAGTATTGAATAAGCGACACGACAAAATTTGTACAAAAAAAAAAAAACGAAACACTCACTGTTTGGACAATAATTGCTTTGACTTACTATATTATTTATCACGTAAATGTCACTAAATAATATAATGTACATTTTTAACTATACAATTCATCATCTTCCTGCCCTTGTCCCATCTTATTTGGGGTCGGCGCAACACGTTTTTTTCTTCCATTCTATCCTGTCAACCGTCATGCTATCACTAATTTCCATTTCTTTCATATCACTGCTAACACAAACCATCCATCTTTTCTTTGGCCTCCCTCTCCCTCTCCACCCTTCCACATGTATACTCATAACTCTTTTAGTAACGTTACGTTGCGAAAAATTTCATCTCTCCTCTTCACATGACCATACCAAGACAAACGATTCCCCTGCAACTTTTCAGTCACTGGCGCCACTTTCAAACTTCCTCTAATATACTCATTTCTCACTTTATCCATTCTCGTCACACCCCACACATCCATCTCAACATTCTCATCTCCGCAATCTTTTTTCTTTCGTCTTTTTCACAGCCTAACATTCTGATCCATACAGTATGACAGGTCTTATCACGGACTTTTTACCCATGCAATTAAAAATTAAAAAATAGTCGGTAACAGAAACTTTTTTTTGAGTGTGTGATGGGCGTAAAATGCCTCTTATCAATCCTGCTCCTTTGTAACCTGAAACCTATATACGAGTGCCTTCTTATAGGTTTGCTTGTTTCGTCAATGCGTGACTGATCCTTTTTATTTTGAGCCAATTTTACTCAACTGTTGACACTACAATTATTGTTGATTCAAAATATGGCCCAAAGATTCCGTCTGATGGTCTGACGTAGACAATTTGGTTATTTTTACATATCCGTGTGACAAATGACAAGGTCATCATACCCCTCAAGGCTGCTAAAGACTATACCATATCTAGGGCTTCCAACCGTACTCTTATATAGAGTACTGTACTCGATTATGTGGAGGCGTACTCTATGTTCTAAAGACGCAATGGAGTACACCAAAATACTCCTATTTATATTGACTCTCGACTTTGAATTAAACTGAATGAAATCGTGCCGTTCCAGTATTTAACCAAAAGAATTTGTGTCTTTTAGTTCATAATTTCAAAGTGAAAACCGTGACTTTATTATAACTGTCTAATAGTCGTACAATTCTTTTAAAAATATCTAATTATTTTATGATTCACAAAAAAAAAAAGTTTACTCTTCGTTCTAAAACAAGGTTATTAATTTAAATTATTTTTTTGGTTAATATTTTTTCTATAAGTCATATCGAATGCCTTACTTATTAACATAATTATTTAGAGCCGTGTAGGTACGCTCGGTTATGTATTAGCTATGGTTAATTATTACTATAATTGCGTGTGCATTATTATGATAAAGTTAGGTGTACCAATTTCTATTTTTTTTTAAGTTTTTATTTTGTAACACACTCTTAAATAAATAATTTTATTTCTAGTTGACAACCCTAGACGTATCATCGTGATATTCGCAAAATGACTAAATATAGGCCTCTTAATAGATCGCTAACACAATCAGTGTTATGGAATATTTTTATTGTTTTCGTCTGTTTACTTTGGGTGGCCATTTGATGATCAAACCACGATGTAATATCATCTCACGGGTAAACAACTTTTTATCGCAGACATGTTCCCTTAGGATAATTTACTACATTAAAATTACTTTCTACCTTTTCCACTCGCCTATCGTCATCATCGAGCATAGTTCAAAAGCTTGTTGCTCCATCTATGTAATTCCAAAGCGATGTTTGATGAAGGGGCAAAGCAAAAAAAGAGAGATAATGCCTGAAAACTCTGTTGGCATTCGGTAATTCCGTGATTTACTCGAATATTTCATAAAACTTGCTCCAGAAAATACATGTTTTTTTTTAAACCATTAAAAGTTTTTCAGAAAAATTGTCGTCATTCAGAATCTCGATTAAATGTGCAAGGCTTCTATTGATGTACTTTATATATTTTTAATATATCGGTACATTAAGGAGGGCCAACGTTCACGTAAAATAGCAAAGATTCAGAGGTCTTTACTACATTAGTTTTACACAAATTTATGTTTTGATTTCTATAAAAGCCTAGATAATATTCACAAGATAACTGTGTATCCAAAATATCTAGAGAAAGATCTGTAATAATATTATAATAAATATGTATTATAAGAGCGTTTGTATGAAAATGTACCTTGAAAAGAAAGCTCTTAACGCAAGCGAAGTCGCTGGTAGAAGCTAGTATACAATATACGCACATCGGTTTTCTACGCATGTAACTAGAATATTCCAGTTTTGTTAGTAAACATACGCAGGTCATGCGTGTGTTGTCTTTCATTGTTAGGTGGCGGCATTGTCTTCACCACGCCATAATACAACGCAACCGCTAAATGTTTAGAAACCAATAGAGTAACATAACGCTTCTTCATTATCGTCGTTCATGGTCGAGCAATTGGAGCATCGATCATAAAACGTACATCGTCCTGGTGGTCTATTCCTCAGAAACCTTGTTTTATCCGGGATAAGTGAATGCATATTCCGAAAAACAACGGTTCCTGTGGAATATTATCGCTAAATGCAATTATGGCTTATAATAAATAACATTCAGACATAATGTAAAATATATATATATGTATATACTCCAATTTTTTTATTAGTACAAAAAAAATGGTGCTCTTTCCGTACCCGTTACAGGTCATATTTGTGTAGTCAAAAGTAAAAAAAAACGAAATCCCAAAATTGTCCACCAAAATTTGTCATAATTGATAAATTCATAGTTTAATCAACCATTCATAACAATTATAGATAATACTACATGCAGTGTTTTTTTCATTTTGATCGCCATTCATTCATTCATAAATCAATATCATGTATAATATTTCCATAAATTGAGTGACATTTTGGGATATAAACCAACGCTAATAACTTTGGTGTTTATTAATATTATTTATTGAGACTTTACTTAAATAATAACAAGACCTTTTTTATTAAGCCCTACTAATTAAAAATTTGTGGTGTATAGCTAACTGATGTCAGCGGCTTCGCCAGTATGAATGTAGACAATTATCCCAAGGGAACATACTCCAGGGATAAAACTATCATGTGTGCTATTCCAGAACATTGGCTACCCGTGTGCCAAATTTCATCCAAATTCGTTCTGCCGTTCAAGCGTTAAGAAGTAATAAACATATTTAATACACACACACGCTCACAAACATTCGCCTTTATAATAGATAAATATGAATAAATTCTACCAGAGCCTTCAGCCTTCTACAAACAAACTAACAATTTCATATCTTTACTTTTTTTATTATTAATGATAGGCTCGCGTTTGACCACCATCTCACCCGATGGCAAGCGATGATGTGGTCGACGATGGATCACGCTTGCCTAGAAGTATCCTATTCACTCTTGACTTAAAGACCCCTAAGTTGTAGCTAACTGGAAACACAGACTCCGGCAAGGAATTCTAATACTTGTTATTACACCATGGTTTCCATTAAGGTATACCGCACCACAAGGTTTCGGAAAGAACCAGAGAGCCAACACAGGAATAGAATACGGCAACCCTGGTCCAACAGTGTAAATTCACAGTTTTTTTTTTCCGAGTCTACGTACAGTGAACCTTTAGAAGTGCTTGGATACCTTAACGCCTATTTTCCCTTGCACGTTAAAGTTCAAGTTTTACAAAATTAAACTAGATGGCGTTGGTTTCTTCACAGCTAAGTAGCGACCAAAGGCAATCTCACAAAGTATAAACTTGACTTTTAGTTCAACAAATAATAGACACTTGCGTCATCATTGTCGTCAACAACTGATTGTAGTTCATAATTTCATCCTTCAAACTAGAATCATGTTGACCAAGTGGTTTAGCATGTGCAGATAGATGCGTAAATCAATGAGCCGTGAGTTCAAATCTCACGTAGTACTCACACTTTTTGTAAGTTATGAATGACAAACTAAAGAAATCGGTAGGAATATTATATCAAAGTTAACAAGTGGATATTTATTTGTAATATAATATTCAAGTGGGTAGTTACTCAGCAAGACGAAAAAAATGCTGGTAAACAGGCTCATCAAACAAAAAAGCACTATTAAAAAAATAATATGTTTATTTCTTACAATTTCTATTCAAATTTAACAATCACCGTTTATTAATCACCGAATAAGATTATAATATTATATATAATTTCTTATTGAGGCCATAGCTTAAGTATTCGTTTCCAATATTGGAAAGAAGATTGAAGCTTATGTAACCTTAACAAAAACAAACAAAAGACCAGATAATTTTATCACAAAGATCAAAAAGATTAAATGTAGGCTAAAAACTATAAAATTGCACAACAACATATCAAGTGTTCATAACTTTTTTAATGTATTAATTACGGATATTAAGTTAAACACACATAACAAGATCTCCAGTTAATACAGAGAATAAGTACTGAGTGAATAATATTAAATCAGTATTATAATTATTTATTATCTTGTAGCCACAAACACAACCGTCCGTGTTCACTGGACTTAAAAGTTTTTTCATGAGTAAACATGATATTACTCTAATCAAAGTTTATGTGATCCAAAGCAAACTGCAATCTTGCCCTTTTATGGTTTTCTGTAAGCAAGCCTCCGACGGACAGTGCCAACGCTTGTGTCAAATAAACTAGCATAGTGGTTCGTCGACAGATGTCCGTTTTCTTCGTATACTCCCTTATCATGGTTTGACACTGCAATGTGTTTATTAGTTTTAGTCTGCCAGCTTTTTGATGGTGTTTTAAAGAACCCTCTTCTTCAATTAGTCATATCCATAGAACAACTTTTTTTCTCTGCAACAATAAAACATAAATATATAATAACCAATAATGATTATTATATAGGAGTTTTTTGTTATATAAAAGAGTTAAAAAAACTACTTACATTTACACTGGTCTCTCTGGCGTCTTCTGACAAGTTTTTACCTTGATTATGCTTAGCAATTATTGGAGCTCTTTTTACTAAATCTATATAACAATGCATATTTACTCATTTTGGTAAAATAAGTAGACAATAGACCTGGTTAAAAAAAAAAAAAAATAACGAAAGGCGCTGGGACGAGATAATCGAAATTAACTTGGCAAACAACCAATTGAGCTTAGTCATAATTTTTTGGCCTAAGTATCATTTATACTCCATACTACCTACTAGTTATTATTTATAAATCCTTATTCAACCTACCCTCACAAGTTTGAAAACTAACACATAGATAATCAAATATTTATAAATTGATATTCAATTTTAATATCTTCATCTCTTTAAAATAAATTATAAATTATTTCAATATTTAAAGAAACAAAAAGAAAGTACTACAAAAATAAGCATTGATTAAGCACAGCGACGCCATCTATTAACAGTATAATGTAATGTTATCAATAGCAACATTTCAATCTGGTTTTACGCTAGATGGCGTCATTTCTCGCTTCACACGATTTTATTTCTGTACCTCCTATGCACTTTTGCTTCTTTAGTGTACCTAGCCTATCTTCAAAACAAACACACAAAAACACAGACGCCATCTTGCAAAGTTCCCACTTCCGGGCACATGAGAAAGTTTTATTCCCACGCTCTTCAATTACACAAAGTTATTATCGAAATAATTAATAATATTATTATAATAATTATGTTTCCTTACAGAGTCTAACCGGATGTGGGCGAGTGCTTCCTTCGTTGGGGTGCTCATCATCATCGGGCTGCCTCTCTGGTGGAAGACTACGGAGGTTTACAGGTGAGACATTCTCAAATAGAGCAACAGAAGAGATAAGACATGGAAGAGATTATTTTTTTTGGGTGGGAAATCAACAAATAATTCCTTCCGCTCAGGTTGGAGGCGGAGGTAGTGTCAGACTTTTTGACTAAAACCCACAGTTTTCCTTCAGTTTCTCCTTTTGCGAGAGCTACGGTAACTATTTCTAGAGGCGTAGCGTAAATTAATTTAGAAGTGAGCGAAGGCGCATCAGCGACGCCTTTTTCTTTCATAAATTTGAAAACGAGACAGCGACTGTGGCACGAACCCATTTCAACCACATCTCGTCGCTTACCATCAGGTGAAATAGTGGTCTAACGCGAACCTATAAATTATAAAACAAAACCCTCGTTGTTAAAGAGCCTCCTCGCACACGCGAGGCCCCTTTGGGTGCGAGGCCGAGGGCGAGGGCGAGGGCCCACTTTCTTCACTCACTCTTTCGCAACAATACGTAGAAGGCTACATCTAGAACAACGTCTACTGCTAGGAGTAGGTTTTCTCTAAACATTGGCCAAACAACCAACACATGCAACCACCACTTGTTCTTATAGGCAAGTTAAGCCTTGCTGGTCTCGCAAGATAATATGGCTACTGTGTTTAATGTGGTCTAAGGTTTGATTCCTAAGTCGGGAAAAGAATTATTAAATTTTTTGATAATGAAATTTAAACGGCAGCTCTTGGTTTGGATCTGTACCCGGTGAAAGTCTCAATAAGCCCGCTCCAAATAAGGTCCATTTTTTTTTATGTGCGCCTGTGCTCCTTCAGTTGAATTTTCAGTCCATAGCCACGGTAATACTTTCGAATAATCCCGAAGAAATAAGATTTAATACTAAAAGTGTGAATCGGTAGCCGAACAAGGGGCAGCAGCAGAAGACCGCGACACTACCTTTTTTTTCGAGGTCAATCAACAAAAAAAATCTCACGCTCGGGAGTCTGGGTGGAGCAAGAGGGAGTGTCACACTTTTACAGACTAAAACCCACCTGAGTTCCTTCAGTTGCCCGTGGCTTTCCAGGGTCACGGTAACTCCGCAGCCAACCACGACTCTGCTTGTTAGTGTTACTATGTATTTCTATGACCGGGCTTCTAAACTAGCAATATTTCCTTAATTTCGTCTGCCATTGTTGCCGGTTTGTCTAGCCCGTTTAGGAGTCTGCATCATGGGCCATACTATTGCAGACATGTTGCAACACATGACCCAGCCATGGATTGATCGGCCATCAATCAGTTGCAATGTATTCACATTGCAAAATAATAACTATTGCCCGTTTAGAACCCCTTTATAAACAAAAAGCAGGAATGTCGCGGCGATGCATCACCTGCAGCCGACTACCAAATCACACCTGCAGGCATGGGCGTACCCAGCTTCTGGCGTAGGAGGGGGCAAGTCAGATTTTTTAGGTCGGTTCGTGCGCGGCTGTTTTGTCAGACACACTACACAAACACACCTACATGAAACATTAGGTATATATAGTGTAGTGTGTAGGGCAAACAGCCGCAAATGATCCTGCTTTAAAGGTGGTTAAATAAATAAAAGTAAATTTGACTATGTTAAATAAAATAAATGCTAGTCGCTCGCAACTCTCTACCGAATAGAGCCGAGCGTTCGAACGATTCGGTAATGTACGTCCGCCATCGTCGCGCGCGGTTTTTTGGCAATTGCATCGTGCATTTTGCCAGTGTCTACTGCGCGGTTTATTTAAAAGTTAGAGCATAACCCCCGTTAATAAGCCCCGTTTGCACTTTAATTAGTAATAGGCGAGTCCACACATGTTCTCCGAAATTTCCAAGGGGGGGCAGCTGCCCTCCCCTGCCCCCCCCTGGGTACGCCCATGCCTGCAGGCCTAGCCAAGTTACGACCGTTTCGTTTCGATTCTCTTCCGTCGATCGCCTCGAGTCGGCAACGCCTCCGATTCCTTTGTTCTGACCACGTGACTGAGCATTGAGACGGCGTCATTCCCTTAGGTTACATTTGAAGTTTTCTACTAGCGTTAACGATTGTAGATTATCAACTTGGCTAAGCCCTCTGAACATAACCTCACAATGAAAGGTACGATTGCAAAGGAAAAACTATAATTCAAACACATTTCTTATATTTAGTATACTAGACTAGATACCTATTATAAATAAACTAAGGCTAATGAAAAGATTAAAATGATTAACCGCGACCGTGTCGCGTGTCTCGCCAACAAGTAATATGACATTAATTGACCCCTACAGGGCCTCACCCACTCCTGATAAGTGATAACAATTATATTTACCTAAATATTGATACAAACCCAAATTTTATTACTACTGTTTTTTTTTTTCCTTATCAGTCCAATTACTCTATGACCTCTGATAACCTTTCGACACATTTTTATACGTTTTAAATCGAGATAGATGCATTTTTTTACATTTTGCCAGTCATGACATATGGCTCTGAAACGTGGTCGTTTACTATGGGCCTCATCAGAAGGCTTAAAGTCACCCAAAGAGCCATGAAAAGGTTAAGCTCAGAGTTTCCTTGCGTGATCGCATCAGAAATGAAGATGTCCGCCGGACAACCATAGGTAACTGACATAGCCCGAAAAATTGCCAAACTTAAGTGGCAAATTACTCGTAGAACAGATGGTCGATGGCACCAAAAGGTTCTGGAGTGGTGACCACGCGCCGAAAGACGCAGCGCTGGAAAGTCTCCCAAAAGGTGAACCGATGACTTGGTGTGGGTCGCGGGAATCCGATGGATGCGACAAGCACAGAACCGTTCGCTGTGGTGATACGGAGGAGAGGCCTATGTCCAGCTGTCGAACGTCTTTTGGCTGAAATGAAGATATGCCTTCGAACCTTCAACTTACGGTTTCTGAGCTAAGTAATAGGGTAAATAGAGCTAAGTGATTGACTGGTTTCAAGTGCACAGATTGAATTACAAGTATGCTTCAAGAAATCGTTTAAGTCGAGGTGGTATAAGTTACGCGCCTTTTCTTGGAACTTTTAACGTTTGAGCCACTCCTCTTGTCTTATCACAAACTGAGAATAAGCTCATGCCATGGTAATCAGAGGGTGAGCGGCGACACTTTTTTTTTAAGGTTGGAAATCATCCATTGACTTCTCGCGCTTTGGGCGGAGCGGGAGGGCGTGTCAGACATTTACTGACTAAAACCACACCTGTGTCCTTCAGTTGCCCTTTGCGTTCTAGGTTCCTTTTCAGAAACGGACGGCGAGCTACCCATTACTCGACGTCCGCAAGCCCGCGTCTCACGTGGCTAGTAGTCGGGACAGAATATCGGCGGCTGGGGCGCGAGGACATTTGTTCCATCACGCGTCCGGCCTCCTCCTCGCTCTGGACTATAGCTTGAACCAGAGCCCGGCGCGAGAGGTCGCTGCCGCCGATTGTCTCCACGAGGACACGGCGGTGCTCCGCACAAGCGGGGCACACCTCCACCGTATGCTCCACCGTGTCCTCCGGGCGGTCCACACAATGATGATATCTGGGCGTTTCTTCCGCCTGAATCCGATGCAAGAACCTCCCGAACTTGCCATGTCCGTTGAGGAACTGCGTCATGAAGGAAGGTGAGGACGCTGTGTTGCCGCTCCAGCCACTCCTCAAAGAGGGGACTTACCGCCATAATTGTGGCGTGCCCAGCACTGGGTTGCGACAGTCGCTGTCGCCATTCCACCATGAGATCCCGCCGGAACTCTATCTGCCATGCCGCGACTTGTCGCAGCAGCGGAGTTTCGCCCCGGCGCTGGATCTCTACGCGCAAACCCTGCGTGCAAGGACTGAGTGACGACACTTGGTACGCCTATGCCCAGCCGTAGACGTCTTTCAGCTGAAATGATGATGGAGCTAGGTGGAGCAAGAGCAAGTGTCAGACTTTTACTTACTAAAACCCACCTGTGTTCCTTTATTTGCTCTTTGCGTTCCAGGACCATGGTAACTCTTTCGAACAGTCCCACCGCCTAAGATTGGATATCTAAGGAGCACCTTATCTACATTCATAATAACTTAAATCGCGTCAGATATAAAAAATAATGGTATTTAACTATTCGTTCCTAAACTTCATGTTATCTTTTTTACGACTGGAAGTCGATCATAAGTTGACAAAGGCCACGCGGATTGTTTCATTGCCAGCCCCGTTTCCAGCTCTTTCGGTTTCCAGTTTAAAATGCACGAAACCAATTGTAACTGGATTTAAAGTAGTTATCTTTTGTATTATCGCGAAGCTTCGCCATTCGCAAGACAATACGTGCGCAATATCAGTTTCTTTTACGTACTCGTAGGTACTTTATGCACTGGCTGGGTAGTAGTAGGCGTAGGTCCTTTATGGTTGTTGCTATAATACCATAATAAAACTATGTAAGCTGGAATAATTAAATTAAGAGCGGCCAACCCGAGATACATTTTCCATACAACCGCCCTGATTTTGACGTTATTACACATTTTTCACATCTGTATTTTCCAAAACACTAAAGGTTTTCAAGAAAATACAGATTTTCTGAAACAAGTTTTGTGGAATATTCGAGTAAGTGATGAAATTACCGAATACCAACACAGTTTTCAGGCGTTATCTCTCGTTTTTTTTAGTTTTAGCGAGACTAACGAACAGCTATTCATTTATTTATATATAGATAGATAAGTTATATTCATTTTTATGTATTAAGTTATAATAATTATTAAAATAATAATCCTCACGCCATAAACGGTACATAAACGGCCTTATCTTTCGATTGCGTTGACTTATTTTGTTTTTTTTTTTTTTCATTTTTACCCTGATATTAATTTCAGCTTAGTACCTCCACGCGTTCCTGAAAAAAAGGGTCTAGACAGACAGACGTACCGACAGACGTACCGACGGACAATAAAGTGATCCTATAATGGTTCCATTTTTGCCGACTGAAGTACGGAAACCTAAAAATGATAATAATTGTTTTATTTTTTATTATTTAGCCTATACTTTTCCACTGCTGGGCAGAGGCCTCCCCCAACTTTTTCCAGCACCTTTCTCTCAAGCCACCTCGAACCAGCCCTTGTGGTAGGCGTCTAAGTCATCTCGCCCCCTCTTTCCAGGTCGACCTCGACGGCCTCGTCCATCCTCAGGTACCCACTTTGTGGAGACTCTTGCCCAGCGGTCAGAGTGCAAGCGGCTGATGTGGCCCCCCCAATCCCTGGCGTGGCTGCCTTTTTTACTACATCTATGATCCCCATCTTTAAGCACAGCGTGGTGTTCCTCACAAACTATTTTGAATTCCAGAGTATCACTGCCATACGACAAGATCAGCTCGTTCGACACATTATCACATTCGATTACCACTGAACTGACTGTGCTGGCCAATGATGAAGCCACTGCTTCGGAGATCGTCGGCCTCATTGAGAATGCATTTGAACAATCTGGTAAGTGTCATGTAATAAAACTTTAGAAAATGTGAATTTCGCAAGATACATGTTAATAGTTTAAATTCATTTTAATACTAAGATATAGATTTTTAAATGTGTACTGGTCAATCGTCGTGTTGAGGATGTTCGAATAGAAAGACTTGATGATGAAAATATACTTTGTTTTTAATTTTCCTTTTACAATTGGTAATTTCTTAATTCTCGTTTGACAAAGCACATGTCGCTTGGGGTCTAACGAGAATTAAGTGTAGTCATACTCGATCGCCGGTAGTTTTTGGATTGAATCGACCACTTAAAAACTAAATCGGGTTGGGGGTTCACCGCGCGCCCCCCGCCTCCGCATATATCTTCCATGTCGGCGTCGGCTGCCACGCTGTCCGCTGTCCTGAAGCGTCCGCTTGATGGCGCCATTTGTTCGTAAATAAAATGTGATGTCACGAAGTTTAGGACTTCTTCCATCCCTTGTCACACAATGTCACATAACATTGACGTCCACCCTTAAACATGTGACGTAATTTATAGATGGCGTCTAATAGGTTCTTATTCTTACGATTATCATCTTAATGCTTCACATTCTAATCTCTTTCTGCCTCAAAATCTCACATATTTATTTGAAGTAGCCAAACGAAAACAGTGCAAATTAAAAAAGATTTTTGTATCGATTTTGACTAATTCCAATCCGATTTCGGTTTTCAGACGTAATAAAACTGAAGATAACCAAATCCATTCTCTCCAAACAACTGCACTCGACCCTGGACTCAGTGGCTGATGAGGTGGAAGCTGTGGAAGAAGTCGCAGCTGCATACGACCTGACCAAGCACAACAGCTTCTATGTGGTGCAGAGGAAGCCGCTGTTCCAGGACACCTGGTTGGCTGGAGAGAGGGTTATGTTCTTCAGAGACGCTAAAGGTACATTCAGGGACTGTAATATCTACCGCAGGAGAAGCCCCGGGCATCAGGGGTTACAGAGCGATTCCCGGCCACCGTAGGTACAGGTTAGCAAACGGCAAGCAATGGGTAGCTCGCCATCTGGTGAGGACTAAATCAGAGTCGTGTTTTACGCTAGCCTCAAAGAGATGTCAGCAAAATGGACGGCGCGCACTAGGGTCTATGCCTGCTAGGGCTGCCGGTTTGTTCGGAAAGAGTTACCCGCGGCCCTGGAACGCAAAGGGCAACTGAAGGAATACAAGTGGGTTTTAGTTAGTAAAAATTTACTCTCCCTTTCGCTAGACCCAGTGTGGGACGATTACTCTCCTCTAAAAAGGGACTGTGAAATGATTTGATTAAAGTAATCATTTTAACGTTGCTTAAAGACATGTAGAGATTGTAGCGCCATCTCTGTCTCAAACTGACACAATCATTATTTCAAAGCCTTTTATGGTTTTATGGTTTTTAGATTACTATTGGATTTGATTGACATCAATGAGCATGGCAGTTGAGAGTTTGTCATGCTCACTCAAATGTCTCACTGATGGTGGCGCGTGTGTTGGATCATTCTGTTCCCTTCAAAATGGTTCAGCTGAGTGGTGCTAATATTCGCGTCATGTCCGTGAACGGGTGCTCTAACTTGAGACTGGTCATCTCTTAGCTGCCAGTTTTTATTTTTACTTTATTTACATTGTTCTCACATGATAGTAGCGACCAGAACCATGTAACCGAGATATTTGTAATACATAAAATGGTTGAAAAGAGTGTCCGTGGAGTCTATTGCGTCGTGTGTTTGCAACTGGGTACTCGTTCTCGTTTAGCTCTTCAATCCCCATACGTGACAGAAAAGTTGACGAGAAGGAGTATTTGGTCGTGGATGTGCGGCCCCGGCAGAATAAACGTGAGAGTGTTTTAAGTTGAAAGATAATGCTGTATTGTGAAAACAATCAAGTTTTTCATCATTTCAGCTTCCAGAACCGTTGTCGAAGCTCTTAAGCGAGTAGTCTACCAGACCTCGGTAGTGGAAGGTGCTAAGTCAGAGTCAGCGGACGCCGCACGTCAGACGCGCTTTCCCCCCGGCGGCGGCTACCACATCGTGTTGTCTGTGGTGCATCCGAGACCTGACGCGCTGACTGTCGAGCTCGATGCTGGAGAGGCTGTGGAAGGTATGTTCCTGCTGATTTAGATCTATCTATAGAGAAGACACCCCTCCCCCTTCTGAAAAGGAAACCCGTAGTCCTAGAACGCAAAGAGCAACTGAAGAAACATAGGTGGGTTTTAGTCCGTAAAAGTTTGACTCATCCTCTTGCTCCGACCTAGAGGGAAAGGAGTCATTAGCTGATTTCTTACATCCAAAAAAAAACAAAGTTTCAGAAGTTATTACATGATTTCCCACATAAAAATAAATAAAAAATTGAAGTGAGACTTGGTTGGAATTCTTTATTAATTATTTATACACAAAAATTAATGTTAAACCCTAAATATAATTAATACTAACTATAGTCATTGTTAATTACTATTAATTTGTTACTATAATCAACATGTTGCAAGAAATATGGCTACTGTTTTACAGTCGGCCGCCTGCCTGACACTAACCTTCCTTGGGAATGCTGTTGCTGGTAGTACCAGTGACTGAAAAATTGAAAGGGAATCGTTTGTCTTGGTATGGTCTTGTGAAGAGGAGGGATGAAGCGCATGTTACTAAAAGAGTTATGAGTTTACATGTGGATGGATGAGAGGGAGAGGGAGACCAAAGAAAAGATGGATGTATTGTATGAACTAGCTATCACTAACTTCATTATCTTTCATATCATTCGATATGAAAGAAAAGGAAGTTAGTGATAGCATGACGAGTGACAGGGCAGAATGGAAGAAAAAAACATGTTGTGCCGACCCCAAATAACACGGGACAAGGGCAGGAAGATGATGATGATGAATTTGTTACTATAATTTACGACTGATTTTGCATTACAGTTAGCTAGTTATTCCCTTGGCTTACTATAAATATATTATAGGTTACTACTACAAAATGCAAAATAACTAAGAAAAGACTTTAAAGATTCACGTTTAAACAGTCTTTTTATAGTTATTTTAGCTACAGGTCCGAGTGTGGTTATGTTCTCGCTACATGGCGCTGAGCTCTACATTATTGGTCAATAAACCATTAACTAGCACTTTTGAATTGTCATGAAGCCAGTTAGTCAGTAAATTAATAGTAATTGCAAATTCCAAAGCATAGATCTCCGTATAGAAGAATGTGCAAGAAACTCCATGGAGCGTTCATGTCTCCAAATACATAATACTTATGTGTAGTACTTTGCTTAGGCACTTGTATTTATTTTAATGTCCTTTCTTTGTCTACAGACTACATCGGATCATTCGTGGATGAGCTGAGCGTCCTTCATAATTTCACGCTCAAATCGCAGTGGCTACATCTTTTGGATTTCGATTTCCAAGCCAAGGAGGTGATTGAAAATAGTATTATTAAATTTAATCATATTCTGGTTTTAAAATACTATTTCTATATACAAAAAAAAAACTTTAACCGTAGCGATAAAAATAACTTCTTTAAACCTTTATTACTTTTGTCCGCAACTGCTGAGCAATATGTACCTTTTTTATTTTTGTTATAGAAGATCTTTACTATTAATTGACGTAGATTTTATAAGTGTACATCCAGGGGCACAGACTCATACAAAGTTTGGCCATGTCCTCTCCTATGTCATAGTGACTATCCGCGTGCCAAACAGCGCAATCCATTCAGTCGTTTGAGCTGTGTGTTGATAGATCAATCAGTCAGTAACTGTTGCCTTCATTTCTATGCATAGCATAGCATAGTCGGCCTTTTAATGTTCCCACTGTTGGGACTCAGGCCTCCTCTCTAGGAGAGGGAATGGGCCGTAATCCACCACGCGGGCCCAGTGCGGGTTGGTGGATGTCACATGTCTTTGAATTTTTGGTTCTAGGACATGCCGGTTTCCTCACGATGTTTTCCTTCACCGTTTTGAGAGCAGTAGTGATGAAATAAATTACACAAATTAATGCGCCTGGCTGGGTTTGAACCCGCGACCTACAACTCGTAAGTCGGGGCCGTTACCACTCGGCCACCACTGCTCTCAAATTAATTTCTATGGCGGGATGTCAATAATGACGAATAGGAATGTCACTTACTTATTAATTTAAGTTTCATAGAAACTCAAAATGATTTATTGTACGTAAACATGGGCACTTATGAAGCACCTAAAATTAGTTGCGCAAGGCGTTCTCTAGCAGTCAACGATACCCTATCGTTGACTGCTAGAGAACGCCTTGTGATTTGATATTTCTTCTTAGAGTAATGTTAGAAGTGGTTACATATGTAATCTTGCATTCTCAACAGACAAATCCCCAAAAGTATTCAAAAAATCAATCATCCATCCGATCTATAAGAATGAGGACAGATACCGTATTGATAATTACAGGCCTGTAGCTGTTCTACTTGCCCTATCAAAGGTACTTAAAAGAATAATGAACGGTAGACTTATCAATTATCTGGAAAATAGTAATCTTCTTTCCTCATCTCAGTTCGGTTTTCGCTCTGGCAAATCAACTTCGGATGCAGTGCACGAGTTGACGAATTTTATTGTTACCAACCTTGACAGAGGGCAAAAATTCTTTGGTATATTCTTAGATCTTGCAAAGGCATTCGACACGGTTTCTGTTCCAACACTCACCCAAAAGATGGAAAACATGGGAATTAGAGGGGTTCAACATCAGCTCTGTAAAGACTACCTAAGTGAACGTACTCAGAGCGTTAGATATATGAATTCTTCTGTGATGAACGTAGTCACCTACGGCGTGCCTCAGGGTAGCGTACTCCGACCGACACTCTTCCTCATCTATATTAACGACTTGGGTATGCTCACATGTATCAATCTGTTAGAGTGTGGAGTGATGACCTAAAATACAGGCCCCTAAAACCTATCTTAGGCGCCAGTCTCCCACAAAAAACTAGAATAACACTATCAATTGTATAAGCACGTCTCCAATGTTTGTAATGTTTATTGTGGTGAGAAAATAAATACTTAATATTATTATACTATGCTGGAATACAATCTGATGCTGTTCCACTAATGATATAACTATCTTACGTTCCCTGCCCCCCTAGGCAAGTTACAACCGTTTCGTTTCGATTCACTTTTCGTTGATCGCCTCGAGTCGGCCACGCCTTCTATTCCCTTCTTCTGACCACGTGATTGAGCGTTGAGATGACGTCAGAACAATGGAATCGGAGGCGTGGCCGATTCGAGGCGATCAACGAAAAGAGAATCGAAACGAAACGGTTGTAACTTGGCTAGGGGGGCAGATACCCGTTCAAATAAGAAAGATTATGACCACTAGCATCTTTACATAAATAATTCTTCTGTACGTGTGTTTATCACCTAACCCTTTCCTAAAAGGCTTGACTGATTTGGATGAAATGTTGTATCTATATTTGAGTGGGTTCCTGGAAGGTTTGAAAATATAATTGGACCCGCTAGGTGGCGCAGCAATCTGGTTTCTTAATTTTTTTCTGACAGAGGCTACCACGAGATCTTAACGCGATCTATTTGACAACCTAAACTCAACTGTTAAAGGGATGGAGCTATATAGGGTGTATAGCACGAGCATTTATCATTATCACGTCATGGCTGACCCCTGGACAATGTCGGTCGAGACCACCACTAAGTATTATATAAAATTCTTTTAGGTAAGAGACACAAGTGACTTTGGCCGCCACTTCGCCGTCCGTCAAGACCACCTGCACTTGCTTCTGACCAAGCTAGAAGAACGCATGGCCACGCATGTGTCGGAACTACCCACCATCAACCTGGCGCTGTATGCTGTGCCCTGTGAGAGGGCGCCACTAGTCATCTATGATAGTAACGGTTAGTTGTTTTTGTAAAATAGATTTGACAAATTAATCGGTTGGGCATACTGGCCTACTAAAGCTAAAACTGCTATCTCATTTTTTTTCGAAAATTCGTAATGCCTAAAATGCTCTTCATTAGATAAATTATAAATGCGAAAGTAGGCGTGGGATTGCGGACGACGAGTAATGGGTAGCTCGCCGTTCAGACCGAGCTCGAGTCGTCGACGACGCATCGTAATCCATGCGCGCTATAAAGAGATGTCAGCAAAACCGTAGGGTCTCAGCAGGGGGTGAGGGAAACTCGAAGTCCTGGAACGCAAGGCAAAGTCGGAACATAGGTGTTGTTTTAGTCAGTAAAAGACTTACACCCTCCTGCTCCGTCCTAGAGCGAGAGAAGTAATTGGATGATTTCCCAGCATAAAAAAAACTGTTTATTACCTCTTCACGCCTAAACCGCTAAAAGGATCCTGATGAAATGTAACTTGGGACATAGTCCAGGACATAGAAAAAGACAACTTAGATACTCAACATAGCCAGTAAAAAGTTCCTCCGCATCCCTGTCGACTGTGCCCAAAAGACTGGCCTTGCCATATTTTATGTAGGAGTTCTTGTGTATATGTAGTTTTAATTAGTTAAGTGTTTTTATTTTTTTCTGTTCTATCTATGTTTAATTTAATACTCACAATATTGATAAAAATATGTAAAAAAAAACACCAAAAAAAATACATAGCCAATGAAACCGCGGACAGAAGCCGCGTCACAAACATGACGGCAATCGTTCTTTACGAAATATTGTTTTTTTTTTTTCTAGAAACTCACTTACATTGAGTTACCGCTTTTTGGCCAGTATATTATCATATTCATTGACCGCTTTGTTATGCCGAGTCCAGACTGCAGTAACGTAATATGCAATGTAACAGAATTCCCATAGTGTGGACGCCTTACGCGCGCTAACCGTGCACACTACGCGCGCGAACAGCATTTCAACTATGTGAGTAGGTACATGTTCGGTTCGTGCGCGCTTTGCGCCCACACTTATGAAATATGCTGTTGGGAGACGTAGCAAGGTGTCGGTGTTTGGTGTTTATAAGAAGAAAGATATGTTTACGTTAATCACTGTTTATTACTTCTCACTTAAAATGTTCTTAACGTTAAACTAAACTAAAAATGTCAATGAAATGTTTAAATGTTCGGTTCGGTTCGGAAATCGGTGAAAACACCGAACATATGCTCCTTTCGTGTTACCTTGCATGTTACGTCACAGCAGTCTGTTCCCGGCTTTAGTTGAGTTGCAAGCACTAAAGCAGAGTGTGAGGAGTTGAACTCAGGAAGTCATCAGAAAAAAAATGCTATGACGCTGGACCAAGATCCATACAAAATTATGCCTTCTTTTAATTACATGTTTTGCATTGAGATTTTCCTTACATATCGTAAAACAATGTCCCCACTGCGTCTGTCTGACTGTATGATCATCATCTACATAGCCTTTTCTCAACTAGCTTTTTTTTTGTAGGTGGAAAATCATCCAATGACATCCCTCTCTCTTGGGTGGGGCGAGAGGGCGTGTCAGACTTTTACTAATAAAAAAATCCATCTTTGCCTTCGTCCCAGGGCCGAGATTTCCTTTCAGAAACGAACCCTTGGCCCCAGCAGGCTTCGACCCTGCTGGGCCCCTACGGTTTGCTGACATCTCCTTGAGGCGCGCATGGAACAGTACGCGCCGTCGACGACTTGGGCTCGGTCCGGACAGTTACCGCAGTAATTGTTTCGTAGAAGGAGGCGACCGCCTGTTTCCAACTAGCTTAGGATCGGTTTCTAGTCTAACCGGCCGGAGGCGACTGAATACCTATTTTACATAGAACGACCTCCAAAACCCTGTTACTGGGCAACACAAAACACCTTTTAGTTAGATAGACTGATGGACTTTCTAGCAGCTGACTATCTATAAGGACTGTCAGAGATCTACGAATGACAACCAAGACCAACGGCTTTACGTGTTTTCCGTGGTTATAAATTTAAAAATTACTGAACGATTTTCAAGCAGTTTTACTAATAGACAAAGTGATTAATGAGGAAGGTTTAGGGACAAAAAACATACATAATGTTTTAGTAGAGAAAAACCGAAAGTTTCAAAGATTTCTAACACCTGTGAGAAGCTGGGGCGAGTCGCTAGTAATCTATAATAGTACATTTTGATACAAGTGGAGAAATGTACATGTATCAAATGTCATTTTTCTATACAAAAAAGGGGCTGTCCGGCGATCCGTGAGGGCTCCGCGGCGCCCAGCCTAATACGACAAATACGATAAATTATGGTGGAGCTAGTCTGCGTTCGTTTCCGCACAAGTGCAGAAAACAGTAAATTGTGTGCGTAAAAACGGTAGGAATAGAAGCGGGTTTTCGAGCAAGCGTACTGAAAAATTATAATTTTGTCAAATGTAACTACGATTATGTATTAACTATTATATTTTTCTACATCCCATTTGCCACAGACAAGAAAGTTGAGTCCTACGTACAAGCCTTCATGTCTCCTAAATGGGGCGGCGTGGTGCTCGGCGGGCCCAGCGAGCCCGACTGCCGCGACGCTCGCGTCTCCTGGCGGCCTAACGTCAGGGTCGTGATGGGCACCTTCATCTCACAGCTAAGGAAGCTGCTGGGGATCACAGACGCGGTGAGTATCCTTATATGAAAGAGTTTTGAATTGGCAGTAGCGCCCTCTGGCGAGTCAACGTGTGGCTCGTGATAGGCCACCTTTATCTCGCAGCTTAGGACTGCCAAACGAGGCGATTGCGACTTACCACATCAAAATTAAAAACACGATTTGAATTATAATTCTAATTTGCCGAATGCGCCATCGGTACATGATGGACATCCCACCCATACGTACAAAGCGTGTTGGCAACACGTTTATTGTGCGTACAGCTAAAGAGGAAATTCACTGCCGGAGTCCTGATTTCAGAGTAAATAGGTTACTTCTTGGCAAGCATGGCCGTGCATGCTCCATCGTCAGCCACATCATCGCTTACCATCAGATGAGATAGTGGTAAAACGCGAGCCTATACATCCTATACATATTAAAAAAGGCCCACTGCTGGGCGAAGGCCTAACTCCCCTTTCCACACACGTCTGTCCTCGGCCATTGCGAGCCAATCCCTCCGGTAAGAGTCAAACTCATCTCTACACCTTCGCCTTGGTCTGACGCGATGTAGCCTTGCTTTTAAAGGAACTCAATAAATGTGTCTTTTGGTCAATGAAGAATCATCTTAAAGGAGATTTCTCGTTGTACCTGAAACGGAAATATACGGACATGTCTTTAAATCAAGAGTGAATAGGTTTCTTCTAGGTAAGCGTGCTCCATCGTCGACCACATCGTCGTTTTCCATAAGGTGATATAAAAGGTGAATAGTGCGCATCTGACGGTCAGTCTCAAGGTGGTAGAGGACCGCATCGAGATTTGCGTGCAGTCCTCGAATGTTTGAGAGGTGCACTTGAAACGAGAGCACGTGCTTCCGCTGTACCCACTTACTTCTCTTTTTACCTTTAATTTTTTATAAGGAGTGAATAGGGTAGATGGAATATGGCAGTTGAGCGAGGTGATGCGATGCTAAACCCAACAGCACGACCAGATTTACTGCGCCAGTGGAAGTTTGATCTAGAGACTGCGGGAACGCCCGAACCCCCTCAGGGATCGCCATCGGTCAGGTCGCCAACCGGCACGATATGGCCACCCTGGGATTTTTCGCAGTTGGCGGGGCGGCCTTTCGTGTGTGGCTGGCACACAACTTGGGCCCGCAACTACGCACGGTCGGCCAGCGGAGAACCGTGCTTCGGATCCCGCTACCCTCCACAGTCAAACGTCTGATACAACAACAGTTGGCGCATCATACCCGGTATACATCGCAACACAACTGCTTAGACCCATCTTCCACCATACGGCTTGACCAGACATCACGCTGGAACATGACGGATCGCTTGGCGGCATGGCTTTGTCTGGTTGGTGGTAACTACTAAGCCGGTTGTCGATGCTATGGCCTACCGCCACATTTACTGCTCGTTTAGCACTACCCAGGGGCCACATTACGTGTAGGGTGGTCAGAACTAAGTAAATCCTACGGACGCAAGCAGTTCATCCCCTTAAAATGAAATGAAATTTTCACAGATGATGCATGTCTGTTGCCGCTGTAACAACCGAATAAAATAAATATTTAAATGGGGCTCGAATACAACAAACGTGGTTTATTTGCCATTTTTTGCTACGGACGGTACGAAACCCTTCGTGCACGAGTCCGACTCGCACTTGGCTGGTTTATATTTTATTTTAGCGAGATTAACGAACAGCAATTGATTTTATATAGGAATATACTTGTACTGATAGATATGGAAGCAGCAATTGTTTTGGTTTTATGGATACTTTCGAAAGCTATAACCTGATCTTTTTTTTTTATTTGGTATAAACTAGTGCTTGAGTGCCATCCCACCTGATGGTAAGCATTGATGTAATCGTTGATGGTGAGGCGCTCTAGTTTATTAAGAGCCTATTTACTCCAGCTTTGAAGACACCTAAATTATAATCGGATGGGAAGACCGTCCTTCGATGTACGCTGTATAAACGACACGCGACGAGGCGAAACGCTTCGATACGCTCGCTTACGATCTTGCTGTCTTGCTGATACCAGTGCAAGAGCAAATATAAGGCATGGGTTACGTGATACGACTACAAATCTCTCAAGAGTATCAGCGCTTCTTATATTCTCGAATGTACACGACTTTTACAGATAACAAAAACGGCTGATGTACACAGGCGAGGTTAAGCCACAAATGAGTTTTCTTACTGAGGGAGGAGTTGAGGATAACTCAAGTTAACATATATTAGATCATACTTAAAACTAATAATAAACTACACAAATATGTGTACAGCCCACAATACATAAACATACTATATAGGAAATGTTCCCCAATCCGAATGCGCTTGTTGAATTTCGTAATTTCTCATTTCAGGAACACATCGAAGGCGCTCACATGGAACCGCTGCGCTCAGTAACTCCTCGCCAGTGGGAGATCGACAACCTGCTCCGCATCAGGACCTTGGAGCAACTTACATCGGCGGAGAGGACACTGCAGTCTTTAGCGCAGTTGCTTGGTAAAGCTCATAATAAATAAATAAAAAACTAATTATAGGAAAGGATTATAGAAAAATTTATAGTCGAGCCGAATCTCACGACATTTAACACAGGTGGACGGGGGGACATTTAATCGCCAAAATTACCCCAATTTATTAATGGACGCTTCTTTACATATGAAAGCTATACTAATTACAATATAGGTATTAGTACCCAGGTATATACTTCGCCAAATAGTCGACCATTTAGTAACCGATTCATGTGAAAATAGGCGAACGGTTCAAATTATTTCTTTCACATATCGCTGTCGTTTTCAGGTGAAATCTCAAACATCGTAATCAACGATGAAGTAGGCGCTTCAATCAACTCAGCAGTAGACAGCATCCAGCAAGCAAGCTCGCTGATGACGCAAGGGAAGCTGGTGGAGGCCTACAAGATGTCTCAGAGCGCTTTCCTCGCGGCCGAGACAGCGTTCATGGAGCCCAGTCTATTGGCGCTGTTGTACTTCCCTGATGATCAGAAGTGAGTGAGAATTCGCTTGGGTTATAGCTTTAATGCGGAAGTAATTCTCTTCAATCACCATCATCATTTCCACCGAAAGACATTAGTGTTGAACATGGGCCTCCCCCAAACGTCGCCACAACGACGTCTCGCATCCATCGGATTCCCGCGACCCTCAACAGGTCATCGAGCCACCTTGCGGGAGGCCTTCGAACGCTGTGTCTCGATACGTGGTCGCCACTCCAGAACATTTCGGCCCCACCGACCATATGTTCTGCGAGCAATGTGTCCTGTCCACGATTCTTCGGGATATATCTGTGTATGTGAGGAGTTCTCTTAGTCTTCGAAAATCGTACAGCTAAGGAGTGTTACCGGAGTCTCTGTTTCCCGATAGCTACAACCTGGAGGTCTTTGAATCATGAATAAACATACATCGCTTACCATTTGATGAGATAATGGTCAAACGCGAGCGTATCAAGTGTAATAATAAAAATATCTGTTGGTCCGTGTGGTGACGCTTGCAGGGGGTCTATCTCCAGCAGTGGATGCATTTTGGTTGAAATGATGATATTGATGGTTCTTGCGTAGTACCTTACCTTACCTAACAGGTGTGGTGTCTGGTCCGGGCAACTGACCGATAGTTGATTTCGGGCTGTTGTATATGTTCTGATCGCGCGGAGAACTCTAACACTGCGATGCAGGATTTGGAATTTTAGTTCTTATGTGGTGTCATAGATGTCGCTACAGTATTAGATTTTTTAGAAAAGAATAATAAAACACCATTGTTAACGCCGTGTGTCCCATACTTATCGCGGACGCCGGCTGCGATGACAGCGCGCGAGCAGGACGAGCCGCTCACGCCGCGCCCCTCCACCACCAAGCGCACTAGCGATTGGACGTAACGCAATATTCTAAGTCAATTTTCAATAAACCCTTGTAAAAGTTCTATTCCTCTTGAATTATAACAACCATAAACTTTTTATAAATGTGTGAATAGAGGATCTATGTCAATTCTGCAATGAGTGGGTTTTGTGATCAGTGAATGCCTGTCGTAGTTTAACACCCTATCCATTCTTAAAACTATTTCACTTATCTCTGTTTTTTGAAACTTTCGTTTATGCAGAGCTGCTACTTTGAATAATGATGGATGCCATTTTGATTGTCACTGTTAGTAAATATAATATCGATAAGTTTTGTTTACTCTACGGTGAAAGCCAATGGCGCGAGCGTGGCCATCTTCTCGCAAGAACGCATTCCACTTTATTGAATTTAGTGAAAATATTGCATCAAAATCAACCTAATTCGCCAAGTAGGTATCCCTATTAGCTAAATGCGACTAACTATAAAGCTTGAGTATAGTCGGATGTTACAAAATACTAACTTCAATAAAATGAAATGTCCAATTTTCGCAAACACCGTTTCGAAACAAAATAAAACTAAAAATGTAGAGTTCAGCGCCATCTATGGCCACGCTCAAACCCGTAGCTTTCGCCTTAATATTTCAGACGTGTATCATAGGGCACAAAAAGCTTCATACATAAATCAGTACCAGTATTTTTAATGAGGCAACTGCTCAGTTACATACTGATGCTCTTGGCAAGGTTACTTACTTGATTTTATTGGAAATATCATATATTTATTTATTGTGCATACCTACCACAATGTGGTCTTTTTTAACCCAAAGTTAGACAATGCCTTGTCCAATTAAGTCCGCCTATATGTACCACTACTGTGCATGAAGTTAAAATAAAGAAATAAATAATGTTTTTGTTTCTAGGTACGCGATCTACATTCCATTATTCCTTCCAATAATGTTCCCGGTGGTGCTATCACTGAAGAATTTACTCCTCTGGTTCAGAGGCAAACCCATTCACAAGGAGAAGATGGACTGAACAAGTAGTACTAATTAATTAAATAATATAATTAATATTATATGTACTGTGAATAAAGTATTGTATAACTGGAGTCTGTGTTTCCTGATAGCTACAACCTTAGGAGTATTTAATGGGCCTGCCACACGCAAAAGCTCCACAACACTGCCTGCGCAGGCCGATTGGTGCATGGAAATATATACAAGCAAAAATGTGATAAAACATGCCTCATAAGTCAAGAGTTAATAATTTACTTCTAGGCAAGAGTGCTCCATCGTCAACAACATTGCATCGTCGCTTACCATCAGGTGAGGAGATAGTGGACAAACACGAACCTATCAATATTAAAAAAAATCAAAGTTCTTTTTTATTAGGTTTTGTTGTATGAAAAAGAGAGGGGGAAATGTAAATTCAGTTATGTGTCATGTTAAGAAGCTGGTCCTCAATAGAGAAAATTGAAAGGTTACAAAGGCTGCCCTTACAAGTCTTTAACTATATACAACTTGTAACAAATTAAACACACATCCTGAAAGTAGTATGTTCGTTCGTAGATACTAATGCCGATGCACTACCAATGTTTCCCTTAATATTCAGATAACTAATTTCTTAAAAACAAAGTACATTAAGTATTCAGTGCTTGAATTATGATTTTCTGGAGTGTTTAGGGGTGTCCATTATTCCAGTGACATGATATACTCGTATGTATAAGAAATACATATAAGCTTGAATAATGATTTGGTAACTATAGCCAAAGTTATGTGAAAGAGGTTTAGGTGATAGCTCCTTGTGTATTGTCTGGCGATTGTGAGTTCAGATCGTGGAATCTGACAAAATTGCTGTTACTGACATAATTGGACAATCATCTGCTGAGGTTTCTTACGTTTTACTAGATCTGCAGTCATCATCTGATGGTTTACAACCTCCAGGGGCATAAGTTCAGGGCAGGATTGTTTGAAAGAGTTACCCGCGGTCCTGGTACGCAAAGAGCAACTGTAGGAACACATGTAGGTTTTTAGTCAGTAAAACTCTGACACTCTCCCCCACCCAGAGCGGGAGAAGTTATTTGATGATTTCCCATTTCAAAAAAGGTCATAAGATCTGAAGAAAAGCTACACTTCTTTGATAATAACACTTCTATTTATTATATAAGACAGGACGGATAATAAAACGAGATTATTGCTTCAATTATATAATGTATCATTATTAATACTTGAGGTACTTAATCAGAGTCGGAATCCGATCAAAACATTAATAACTAACTATATTACGATATCATTGTGCAGAAAATACATTGTGTGTTGTTCAATTATAATTTAATCTAATTATACGTTTGTATGTACTGGGGGCGGACTTATTGTACTAAGAGTACAATATTAAATAGTTATTAACATAATACTACTGTTAAAACTAAAATCATACAAAAAACTATGTTTCAGATAATACTAACGGCACGATTGGCGCAGTGGTTGTACGATTAGCTGCTGCGCTGCAAGTCGCGGGTTTGATTCCCGCACGGAACAAACATTTTTATGGCCTATAGATAGTTGTTCCGGGTCTGTTTCTTTTGTGTACATATGTGAGTATACAGTATGTATATGCGATCGCACCCATGATATAGGAGTTATTCCTAGTGTGGGGCAAAATTCTTTAAGGCGTCTATTACACGGTCATGCAGGCGTCAATCAATTCCATTAATCATAAATAATGTTTGAATGACGGAATGTTATCGCCATAGTTTTTCGTCAATCATTGCATTAGACGGTAGGTTTTCCGTCAGTCAAAAAATTGACTGTGGCAAAACTGCCAGCAAAACCGATCGTGTATGGACGCCTAAAGTCAAATTCTTCCAGTGGGCCTATTTAGACGTAAATTAAGATTTTTGTAGTTCCCTACTTATTAATTATAACCTGTTTTTTCATATGGTGTAGTTGGATAAAAAAAGTAATAATACGGACATCTTTCAGTAATATACAGCAACTTACATGTAATCCATTGTTGTATGACCATAAAGGTTAATTAACGCACAATAAGTCCGTCCCCAGTTCATATTTTATTTAACTTAACAACTATTGAAGTGAACTTGAAATGTAAACGATGACTGATATGTGGACACGTCCTTCAATAACTCAACCATTAGCTATATATAATTTATCTGTCTCGCCGCATGCAAATAAGATATTTTACAATAGGTACCCTTTGTAAAGCAGATTTTCACAACACTATTTGTCTGAGAAAATACGTTACTGTAATTTTCACTGAATCTTTAGTAAATTAGGTAAAGTTAACGTCTTTCATTTTTAGGACAAAATAATGGAGTTATTCAACAACAGTACAGCGACAAAACAACAATCTCTTTTAGGACATTTTGTATTCATCATAGACCAAAATAAGAGCTCCAATTTCTAGATTAACTCATTTCTTTAAACGTTCTATATATCTGGTATTGTAAAGATACTCATAGCATAGATTCTTGAACACCTTATATTTACTTTTGGATATGTACCGATCATATTAATTGTAAAGGACAAATTCACTGCATTTGTAAATTAAATTTGCAATAAGTAAATAGCAATTCGGAAGTAAATGATCGACTCAAATCGGTACACATCTCACATTCATTTATCTACTAACGAAGGACAATTCACACGAGTTATCTAAATACATTAGGATTCATTCCAATCGGTTTCCGTGATCATGGCCACGTTTTCCCCTTTGCCCGGTAAATAATCGAACTCCCAGAGGGAATTGGCCAAGACGAGAGTCTCTCCTTCTGATAACTCGAAGTTTAGAGTGTAGCAATCCTCCTCGCAGGGAGCGCGCGGTTTCAACTGCATGAACGTCTTGCCTTTCAACTGAGACATAATTATCAACCCAACGTCAAGCTCCAAATACTTATATCTATGAGTATCATAGTTCTTAGATAGTAACAACCAATTAAAATGAGAAGGAGGGATATGGGGGGACAGGAAGTAAGGTCTAGGCGCGAGGATCCTAAACGATTTAACCGCACGAATGTCGCAGTTCTGAAAATGGACAAACCAACTCGGTATGTCAGTGTTCGTTATTCTAGAAACAATTTCTTCTAAGTCCATTGGCTGGCGACCGATTCGTATGTTGGTGAGGATCCGACAGGGAACTGAGTCGCGGAGTCGGTCATCGTCGCTAATGAGGCCGGTCAAGTTGAGTTCATCGCGTGGAGGCCAGTCGTAGTGGGCATCCACGACGATAACCGGGGCCCCGCGGAGGAGATGGTGGTTGAAAACTTCGTTGTATGAGGTGTCGGACAAGCGGGCAATATTTTCTGGAAAAATTACAACATCACAGTGAACATTTTATCCTTCGATACTCTACTATCTGGTTCCTATCGATTCCTAATTGAACAGTTCAGTGCATTCGAATAAATTCAATTCAAATAACGACAGATGTTTGATAAATGTAAATGGGACACGCCTGCACACCAAATACGAAGTTATCTATCTAATTTGAATGGAAATTGGTTTCGTTCAGAGTTAGTGGCAAAAAAACGCAAGCTCAAAATCAATAAATTACTTAGAGCTTATTAGGTTCAATACGTTGAAATTACAGCAAATTAACTTCAACCTTATTGAACCTACCTGAGTTATTAGAAAACTTTCTTCTATAGCTAGATCAGTAGGTACGGTTGAAATAAGTACTGCATTGTCTAAGTTTGTTTCAACTGCAGTCAACAAAAATCTATATACCTACCATCTACCTAAACAATAACCTTGTGCCGTAATAACGTTTATGTTGATCACGTGAACTGTCTTAGCAAGTTAGCACGTGTGATAGGTATCTACGTTTTGTAAAATCAACCTCCCTAGCCTTTTCCCAACCGTTTTGGAATCGGCTTCCAGTCCTTTTTATTTTTGTGACGTAACTACAAATTTACAGTTTTCAGATTTTTTCCTATATCTGTGCTATGATACCTTGCTTCATACCAAATTTCAGGATTCTAGGTCAACGGGAAGTACCCTATGAATTTTGTTTCTCTTGAGAGTATTGAAATATGCGTTTTTTGTGACATAAACTGCCGTTACTACTTTTTTTTTCGTTAACTCAGAGGTTTGATTTTTAGACCTGACTATATGGTTTTAATTTCAACTCGATATCTCCACGCGCTCCCGAGATAAAGGGTCTTAACAGACAGACAGACGGATGGACAACAAAGTGATCCTATAAGGGTTCCGTTTTATCCTTTTGAGGTACAGAAACCTAAAGAATACTGATATCCAGTTGGATATCATTATTTTACATGGAACGACTACCTATCTACCCTCCACAACTCCGTAATTGGTAAGATTATCCGTAATGATTATCAAATATATACAAATGACAGCCTGGACCAACGGCTATTGTGCTTTCCAAGGCACGGAGGAATCTTGATATGTTAAGATAGTCACCCATCCATAGACTGAGCTCGGCGAGCGTTGCTTTTGAGGTTGGCTCGTTCAGCTGTTTATCGACACAGCCCGAAGAATCGCCAAACAGAAGTGGGCTGTGGTAGTGTGCAGGGCACATTACTCGCAAAAACAGATGGTCGATGGAGTCGAAAGGTTCTGGAGAGGCAACCGCGCACTGACTTAAGGCGTATAGTCCTGCTGACCTGGATGCGAGACGCACAGGATCGGCAATTGTGGCGATACTTGAGGGAGGCTGATGTCCATCTCCTCTTTTCTCAGGAGCTTGATACAACTTTACTTCAACAACCTTAATTTTGGTCTTCGTCATAATTGTTATATTTTAGGTTCTCTTACTAACTTAAAATTATAACGATTCTATATTTATCTTAGTATTTATTCGTTTGTAACTTTGTATTTTATAATGCCTCAAACAAATATTTAGCAACCTCGGGAATAGGTCTCTTAACATACGAAGATATTAACTCAAAGGTTGACTGGTAGAGAATGCCAACAAGGCATTCTCTACCAGTCACTCTCACTCTACATAGGCGGACTTAAAGTCCGCCTATGTACCACTACTGTACATGAAGTTAAATAAATAAATAAACAAGGACGGGACGGACAGAAACTTTGTATCGCTTAAATCGCCACGTGCTATTTATTAAAGTTAATGCGCGTTCAATCGAAGATCTCTAAGGTACTTAGGTAATCGCATTTCGAGGGTTTACTGGTGATAATTTTTAACTTTTCGTAGTGGCTTTAACTGAGGTCAAACTGGTGCAGGCGGGGTTGAATTAATATGCCCACAGCAGTTAATTAAAAAAACGACATTAGGTTTTCAACTTTCTATTATTTATTGTAAAGCTATTTAAATATAAAACCACGCTTCAATCAACTACCCTACCTAAGGTGGAAACCTTATTGCTCTTGTGCACAAAATATTTTCGTTTTTTCATATACTTTTTGTGTGATAAAATTTAAATGATCTTTATTTGTGTACAAGAGCATTACAAATGAGCTTTCATGAAATAATTTACACCTAACTACAGCAGATTTTCTCTTCTGAACATACGTACGAACCTTTTACAAATAATTAAAGCATTAAAATTATCACTCACTACATGTGCATAAAACGAAAAACTAAAATAAATAGGCGAACTAGATACTGCTAGTGCTGCTACGTATGCATATCCAAGACTTTTTCAACATTCTTTTTTTCCGTCATCCTAGCCATTATCTGAGGAAAAGAAAAGAAAAACTGTTTAAAACCAAGCGAATGCACAAAACTTATATTTCTGAAGGCATTTACGCTTGTAGAATAAATTAATGACTTTTCCGAGCAGTCTTCTATTTTTCAAAACATTTATATGCTAGTGCATCTCCCTAATAAGTTAGATAATAATGTAAAGCAAGCGTAATCACCAATAATATCCATTCAAAAGGTTTGCAAAAACAATGAAATACTTACTGACTGCCTCACAGGCTATGCAATCCGTTGTTGACACTCCTCCATCTACATTAGGAGGTTCCGTTGGTCGCGCGATCATGCACTTGTTGTGGTACAAAGGGGTCCAGTCCCAAACAGGCAATAATTTGATGAGAACAATCCTGGCTACCGCAGATGCATGCCACTTGAATGTATCCGTCTGGCTTACAGTATATCCAATCGCTATCCCCATAATCAAAACCAGAACCACCCTTGTCCAACGCTTGATAGTAGCTTTCCTTACTGAATTTGTCAAAGGCCGACAAATTAAATCCATTTCTTCATCGCTCATGCCAGCTTCCTTACAATATTCGTAGAAAGAACGCACTTCAGAGTTAATTAACTCGAATTTTTCACGTTGAGACATTTTTGCCCCGTTTTTGAGACTCATCTTGATGACCTAGTCCCGCGGCGATCAATAATAAACTCGTCGGTTTTATTGATAGGAATGAAATTTCGCGCGCGCGCGGAAAGCTCGATTAGGTTTTAAATGTTGCAGTACTGTTCCAATCATAGACTTATTCCAATGAAGTCAATGACACAGCAACATTAAAATCGACTAAATAAATACAAATGTGCTATAAAAAAGAACTTTATTTATATTAAAAAAACAATTCATATTGCTGTTTTTATAAGTCAAAACCTTTTTTTTATTCTCACAAAATTTAATAAATGCATAGAGCAATTACTTTAGCCCGAGAGAATATGATTTCATTGTCAAGGCTAATTCAGTTTTTGCTTGCACTCGACTATAATCAATATCTTTTCAAGTTACGGTCATTTTTTTTTGGGACCTCTATAGTCTGTTTTTTTTTTTTTATAACTTGGCAATACTATAAGTCAAATATCTATCCGCCATATTAAAAGTTGTAAAGTGGGAAGTCGGTCAAACGCTGACCCTATTAGCTATTTCTATTTATTGTGTGACGGTATTTATTGAAAAAGTTGTCCTAAAATTTTCTAACACATTTAGTGAACTATTTGTTGTGATTTGAATATAGGAAAGTGCGTTTATACAAATTTGCAATTTGTCTAATGAATACGTCACAGCGCCATGTTGTATATTGTATTCCTGCGCTGATTGCAGGCACGAGAAATCTGCCAACCCGTTTATTTTCCGGGATTAGTTCCCGAGAATAAATCGAACTGCGATTTTGTACTCAAATATATTTTAATTTATATTTGTTGGCAAATGTCAAACAACTTTAGTGGAATAGATGCATCCCTGTCGTCGCATTTTGAGTGCTAATTCCTAATATCTACTGCATTTTTGTGCATCCGCGAAAGTTGAAAGGACTGTGTTGTAAAAGAAAGAAGTGATAATTAGCCAAAATTCCGGTCCCTACGCGCAGACGAGAAGGTGCCTACCCGCCGGGGCAAGCAGGCGAAACGGACATGAACAAGCGTAAAAATCGCCAAGGGCCGCCGAGGTAACTACCATCCATTTACCATCATCTTTGAGCATCGAGCTGACATGTCTTTGTTGTTGGGGCTAGTGTCCGCTTAGTAGCGAACATTTTGTTGTCACGTTGACAGATTTTGGGAGGTTGTTAAGCATGGATACGCTGACAGTGTAAACAAAAATGTGATTGTGCGGTGTTGTGTGGTGTGAGATCGGCGCGTGCGATGCGGTGCGTCGCGGCGCTCTAGTCTAGATGTTTGGCCTACTTTTGCTCCGTACTCGATACGATTAATATAGCCGTCTGATCAGCTGTTGGCGATCCCAGTACGCTAGTCGCAAACTGTACTAATTATGAACTGCAATTTACTATCAAAGCTTAAGATTGCAAACTGTCACTTTCATACTAAATTTTGCTAAAACAACCACAAAGTAGACAGCAGGCCGCGTTTGAAGTGCCGTTCTCTAACATTCTGTAATAGGAAGTAAGGTAAATGCTTTTATTTTCAATCACTTTCACTAGTTTGTATGATGGTGGATATAATTACTGGCAAAAGTCCAAAGTTCTTAATTAGAATTCTCTTATTGCTGTTAATTTGTGTTTAGTATTGGTTTATACCATATGAATTTTACCTGTGGTGATAAATTTTCATGTAGTGGTAATTATTTAGTGATTTAACTGCTTCCTCATAGAATTTTATGGTAATGTTGATAGTTTACTGTCCATAACATCATGTTGTACATTTAGGGTGAACTCTATTACATTAGTACAGTTTACCATGAGTTATCTCTACCTTCACATTTGGTAACAGGTATCGACTTTCTAATTTGCACTGTGTATGTGTTCTGCATGTTACGATAAAGATCATAGTTTAAAGTTGATGCATCAGCCCCACTCATTGTACTGAAAATATTGTTTTCAGATAGTCACTGTAGTGTTAGCTAGATCATTGCTTACAAGCATCACAATAACCTATCCCTTTCAATTGTCTCATGTGGGAAGTTAAATCGTTGATTTACAATAAAAAAATTTTATCAGTAAACTTAATGCATGGTCAGTATACATTTGATGAGTATTTGATGGTGTTTTTCAACTCTGCAACATCAATAGTTTACTATTAATTGATTTATGTTGTAATATTTGAAACATAACAATCTGAGTTTATGTGGTAACAAATTAGCAACATTGTTGTTAATATTTAATTTGTTATGAATATTGTGTAAATGTAGTTTCTCTGATAGTTTTATCTATATCCAATCTAGTGACAGTCAACACGATGAGAATTTAGTTTTGCTGTTTATAGATGCAATCAAAATGTTTCACTTGCAAGAAGTTAATTAGCTACAAGAGACCTTTGAATTATTATTCTTATTTTTTGGTGTAAATGGTAAACTCTTTAAACTTTTTGAGCCCAGGAAGCAACTAGGTTAATTGCAGCATCAGTATCATTCATTGAGTCCTCTAAAGTGCAGTTGTAAGAGCAAACCGAGCACCCCAACGAAGAACAAAAGCCACATGGCTTATGTTCTGAACAGCGGTACCACATTCACATTGTGTATCCAATGGGTCCATAAAACTTCATTGAATTTATCTTCTGCTTTTTTGCACACATTTTATTGCTTAAAATATCACCAAAATCATTGTTATCACACATCAATCATCTCAGTACATATTGTTAAGGCAATTAACCTACAAATTAAAAACAAATTTTTACTAAAAAACTATAATTTTTTTTCTGTGCAACAAATCTATTTGCTATCTATGGCAGCTATTTTTTTAACTTGCGGTGCAATACAGACTTTCTAAGAAAATATGATAATTTGCAACACAAATGAGATGGTGTTTCCATACACATGGTGTAAGTTTTTTGTATTATATGAATACTGGTACATCCTAGTGTTGATATCATTGAAGCTGTATAATCATAATACTTTCTGAGTGACATATTATGTTTGCCTTTGACCTGGTTTAGGATCAAACTATATCTTTTTTTTATAGTTGAGCTAAAATAGTTAAACAATATGGTTATCAACTTTTTATCATACTTTCATTGCCAGCTTTTTAATATTCCAATGTATTGAGTCAGCATGTTTTCTTTTATTGATTTTACCTTTTCTGTCAATCAATGTATCTAAAGTAGATAATATGTAGTATTGTTAATTTTTGGTATCATTTTACCCATAATTAGCTATCTATTCTGGGTATGTTAAAGACCTGCCCTAGAACATTGCTCAGTTTTGAAATATATTAAAGACATGATTATCATAATATTTGTATACTGGTCCCATGTTCTTTAGAATGGAAGGAAAAAATGTGTTGCATAAAACACGTTTTTTCCTTCCATTCTGTTTTGTCACCTGTCACTCTATCACTAACTCCCTTTTCTTTTATATCACTCCTCACACAATCCATCCATCTTTAAATTGTCTTCCCAGAAACTAATTATAATTTTATTTTGAAACAAGATAGGTACATAATTTATATTTTAGATACATATCTTATCCCAGTCTTTAATAGATTCAGAGCTGGACATACAATTTTTTTTTTATTATGGATAGGCTAGCATTTGACTACTATCTCATGATGGAGCTAGCTTGCCTAGAAGTAACCTATTCACTCTTGACTTAAAGACCCATATGTTGTAGCTTGATAGTGAAATTCACCAATAAAACTAATCACGTTTTAACGTTTGGCTCGCACAATCGTTTGGCCGCTGTCACTAGTCTTACTTGTAAAAATACAACAAAAGAAAAATACAGACAAGGGACACTAGTGACAGCGGCTAAATGCGATTATGCAATCCAAACGTTAAAACGCGATTAGTTTTATTGGTAAATTCTGCCCTTAGCTGTACACACAATAACTGTGTTCCCGAAATGCTTTATATGGGTGAGATGTCTTCTATAAATCTCACTCACTACTCATTTCAATATTCACCTTTTTCTTTGTCATAATTATCATCTTTGATAGATGAGCAACTGCACCTATAATTTCAAAATATTTTGTGTACATGTGAGAGATACATACACTAGCTTGAAGAAAGAATCTTATCAATTGGAGACAAGTTAGGAAGTAGGTTACATGATGCAGTGGTCATGTTGTGTTGATAAGATAACACAGTCTGATTTTACCTTTCAAAGTTTTTTTAAATATTGACATGATTGGATTGAAATAGTTTCGCTGTTTATAGTGTTTATACTTTTCGTGTATTATACTAATTCGTGATATTATACTTTCAACTTATTAAGTAAAAGCTCAATAATAATAATGTTCCACAACTTTCACACAAGGCCATCTAGTCCCAAACTAAGCAGAGCTTGTGCTATGAGTACTAGACAACTGATAAACATACTTATACATTTCTAAATACATACATATTATAGATAAATTACACACAGACACAGAACAAATGATTGTGCTCATCAAACAAACATTTGTCCTGGGAATCTAGCCCACAACCTCCGGCATAGCAGTCAGGGTCCCTAACCACTAGACCAACAGGCCAGTCAAACAGTAGTAGCAGTTCAGTAGGTACTTTATTAAATATGAGTCAATGTTGTTATTGCATTTGTAACAAAATTGGTAAATCCTAAGTTAAATGTAAACCTTTAAATTGGAGAAAACATAACATTGATAATAATATAAGATAACGATGCTATTACCTAATTAACAGGAACATCTACTGTGATTGTAATTGTGAACCAATTAGGCTAATGTGATTGGCACAAATAGTAATTAAGTTTTGTGCTAGTTAAATTTATACAAATATTATGAAACTGTAGTTTGTTTATTTGTTTGAATGCACTAATCTCAGGAACTACTAGTTTGAATTGAATAATTATTGTTCAAAGTTCAAAGCAAAAATTATTGTTGTGTTGGTAAGCCTGTTTATCAAAGAAGGTGGCTATATGAATATAATGTCACCTTAATAACTTATTAGTTATTAAGATGAGCAACAACCAAAGATGCGGGAGAAACCACAGGATACCCTATAATTTCTTGTATTGTCCATAATGTATCAATCAACATAGCTAGAAAAATATATTAAATAGTATCATTAGGTACATGTAAGTATTTGTGATAAATTTTAAAAAATAACTGGCGCATTGTGAGAATTGATGTGTGGTTTTAAAAAAAATTGTAACGGTTTCTAATAACAGTTTATCTGATTGCTTGGAGATCATTAATGCTACAATAACATTACCAATGTCTAAAAAAATGTTTGGAAAGCAACAGCACTCTTATCAGACTAGTGAAATAGATTATTAATGACCTGTCATTTAAAAGAGTTACTCAACCATTGAAAGTGTATCAGCCACTTGAATTTTTGTCAATGATTTCTTTTTTAGCTCATGTTTGAAGCATTTGTTTGGTTAGGCGTCTATTACACGATAGGTTAACTGTCAGTTTTGCCGCAGTCAAATATTTTGACTGACGAAAAACCTACTCTGTAATGCGATGACTGACTTTTGCATACCCTGCCTTCAAAAATAACCAAAGTAGCTTCGAGTTGCAACCCAGAGTCGTTCTTTTATGACACGAGTAGCTACCCTAGAGTTAACCCAACTAGCTCTAACTCAGAGCAGGGTGGTGTAAGCGGTAGGAATGACAGTTGCTTGGCATTGACAGTTGAACTCTACGTTCGCGTTCAAAAATGCCAGCTTAGAGTATCTACCCGATGACGTCCTTACAGTTAACTCTAATCTCATTTTTGAATGCAGGGCTGACAAAAACATAATGACGATAAAATTCCGTCATTCGAACATCATTCATGCTTGATGGTTTTGATTGACGCGTGCAGGACCGTGTAATGGACGCCTTACAGAAACTCTTTAGTTCAGTCATTATTTTGGCACATTTGAAATTAAGTTTCTCAATTTGATTGTTTATTTATCAATATCAATCAAAATCAAACGAGAGTTACAGGCTAGAATCAATATTAGTTTATTTAGGTCTTTCTCAAGCTCATTACATTCAAGAAATACCCATGCTTTTATTATTTTTTTATGTGAATTTAAATTTCTCACATTTAATTCATAGCAAGTATTTATTTATGTATATATATATATGTTTATTTAATATAGTACATATAAAAACTTATGCATAGGCTCACGCTTGACCAATATCTCACCTGATGGTAAACAATGATGTGGCTGCCAATAGAGCTTGCTTGCCTAGAAGTAACCTATTCACTCTTGACTGACCTTGACTTTCTCTTTGAGTTCTAACTGTAGTACTGGTTAGAGTATGTCCCTCAGTTCAGTCTTTTGTCATAGACCTCCATCACTTGACTCTGCCTGGTGGTACCCTTGTCCAGTATAGACCCAGGGTCAATTGGATGTCGTCTCCCTATCTTGTCATTGGGTGACCCTGTTTTCTGATGACATCTTCTGAGTACCATAGAGTCACCTGCTTGCTTCATTTGTTGGTCTAGCAACATTTCAGATGGTTGATTCAGGTCATAAGATCTGAAACCTTAGTTTTTAGCCTTATTTCCACATTGCTAACTCTATCCTTGAGTTTTATTCCTGAGAAACTTCTCTCCATTGCTCATAGGTATTTTACAAAAAAAAAGAACACTATTAAATATCTATAAATGCTTTAGTATTTAAAAATCACACTTTTTAATGAGCTGTGGTGGCCAAGTGGTAAATACCCCGTCTTACGTGTTGCAGGTAGTAGGTTCAAACCTAGCCAGGCGTATATTTTTGATAATTTATTTCATCACCACAGCTCTTAATACTGTAGAGGAAAACATCTTGAGAAAACCGGCCCTAGTAGGTACCAAAAATTCGAATATATGTTACACCAGACCATACTGGGCCCGCGTGGTCGATTACGGCCAATTCCCTCCCCTTTAACATTATAAGGCTGATTATGCTTAGCTACTTTTTGAATACTTTTTTTTTTTTTTTTTTTTGAAAAATCATATCTAGAAAATGCAAGCAAAATATTACTGCCACATACCAACATCTTACATCTAGACAAGATCTGACTTTGATTATTGGTTGTTATCTTAGGCATATGCTTCTAAGGTCATTGTAGCCGACTATAATGCACCGATGTAAACTTTATGTCAGTTTGATTACATAGTATAATTACATCTTTAAACATAGCCTGCCCTTCAATTATTTCTGTTTTAATCGACTATAACATGGCTTATCCTTGAATAAAATATTTGTATCTGTGAATTGAGCCTAATGCCTGTGTACATCATTATTTTAATTGTGTTACTCTATTGCTGGCTGTTCAACGTATTACTTGCATCTCTTTTTTATAAAAACACCGTTCCGTCAGTTTTGTTTGGAGATCATTATTTTCTGCTGCTACACTTTTTTTTTTATAGGAAATCATAAAATAACTTCTTCCACTCTGGGCGGAGCGAGAGGGTGTGTCTTCAGTTGTCCTTTGCACTCCAGGGCCCCGGTAACTCTTTCAAACAATTTTGCAGTCCTTCTTGGTAAAATGCAAGAGAAATGGTTATGCCTATTTGCCAAATCATTTGCATTCAACATGCTGCTTTTTATTCTCTGCTAGCAGTCTGTAAGGTTCTTTTCTCAAAAGACCATCTCAGGCACTAATCTGCATGGTGCTCAATGAATGACCATTACATGTTTGTATGGACTTACACACTGGACAAAAAATTGACGTGCGTCTAAATGTTTTTTAACACTCTTTTTTATTGATATAAATTAGTGCTTGACTGCGATCCCATCTGATGGTAAGCAGTGATGCAATCATTGATGTTGAAGTGTACTAGTTTATTTGCAAAATAAATATCATTTATCAGTCTTGGTTTCTTCACTCTTGCTTTCTTTTTATTTTATCATTAGGATTGTCTATTACAATGACATAATGCAGAAAGCACTCAGACTCAACCCTGCATTTTTCATATTCCATAAATACTTTACAAATACAAAACTAGAATCTTCAGCATGACTACAACCTATTTGCTACTATGTTAAAACAATGGCAGATCACGAATAGACTATAGTACTTGTTATAGGTCAAGGGTGAGCAGTGGCACTGTTTGATGACAATGTCATAATTCATTATTATTCACGTCCTTATGTTACATCATGGTAGAATATTTAGAAGTTGCTGTAATACCTTAAATGTGTAATTTAGGGTCTGAGGTCACTAGCTTAACTTCCGTATTTTGATTTAATTTAATTTTTTAAATAATCCACGGCGTGGTCATTGACATTGCAGAAGTCACATTAGCTGCAGGTGAAGACACAGGGCGGGATAGGAGGTAGACGGTTAGAGCATAGTTTTGCACAAGTCTATAATAATATGTATATTTATAGTAGAACACGAACAAAAGAGACCAAGTATCTGAAAGCTTGCTCAGGTCTCTGACTTCCTGCCCTTGTCTCGTGTAATTGGGGTCGACGCAACACGTTTTATTCTTCTGTTCTGTCCTGTCACCCGTCACGCTATCAGTAACTCCCTTTTTAACCGACTTCAAAAAGTTTAAAAGAAGGAGGTTCTATGTTCTGCTGAATGTATTATTATTATTACTTTTTTATGTATGTTCACCGATTTCTCGGTCAATTGTGGAACCGATTTTGATTTTTTTTTTTCTTTCATATCACTCCTCACATAGGGTTGTGTGAGGAGTGATATCCATCTTATCTTTCGCTTTCCATTCATCTATCGCTCTGAAAAGTTAATCTGATATCTTATTTCATGTTAGTTTTTGAAAACGAGGAACGAAATAATAATTCGACCAATAACTTGTTTAAAAGATAGATTGACAAATTAATACTATCCAGCCTTCCACAAACCGGAGGTTTTACAATACATATGTACATTACATCCTGCACAGATGAATCATTAATTTAAATATCATTTCAAAACCCTGCATAGCATTGCAATAGTCCTAATCATACTAACTTTCGCCAAGGTGTGTTAATCAGTTTCCAGTCGAACCAGAATGCGGCTGAATATCAATATTTTGTGGTGCGTTCTTTAGTTGACATTCTGATTTATCTTCTAACCACTCGTTAAGCAATCCGTTATTTGATAGTGAAATCTTCGTAATAAATTATAAGGTATTCGAGTTAAACCTGTACAAACGGACATACACGGTAACACTTACACCATCACCATACACGTTTTACTATAGTAAACGTGGAAAGGTAATATGCAGGTTATGCATAAGATAGACTGTCTAAAAATGATTTCTGGTAGGTACTGCCTAGTTGGTCATCAAAGATGACACTGACATTTCTAAATGCAAAAAATAAATAGTCTTCAAGAATCTGCTTCAGAAACCTAAAATAGAATCCGGAAAGCAATTTAGCACGTGTGTAGGATATTAACCGTTTAGTAATCCAAAATGTCGCTAACAAAGGTTTTGCACAGAACTGCCATCCTTGACCTTGAGACAACAATAAAATCCTTATTTGTGCAGCTAACCAATGCCAAACCGGGTTTATGTTTTACACAACCATCATATCAGATTTCTAAAGTCCCTCTTTTGCTTCTGAAATTGTAACAATTCCTGTGTTTGCTAGACAATTAAACATAATAATAGCTTGGTAGTACACTAAATGCAGTTTTATGTTCTCTTGAGTATTATAAAGAAACGGAGTGCATTTTCTTTTCCACAATCCTCCTTCTTTTTCTGCCTCGCCTTTACGCGGGGTCAGTTTACCAAAATATGCGACGCTATTTATGTCTGCCTGGAACGTCTTGTTCGTGTAGTCTTGCAGGTCCTTTTGGACTTTGGCATCCAGATTGTTTGAGGTCTTCTCTTCTTTCCTCCCTTTTTACAACCCAGATTATTAAAAAAAAAAACAATGCTCGCTAAAACCACGGAGATTCGTCTATCTCATTCATAGCAATAGTTTAATTTTTTTGGAGAAAGAGATTTTTCTTTTCTAATTAAAAAGTATTTATGACAATATGATAATAGGAATTATTCTAATTGATCAGCAGGCTTACACATATGAGTTTTCTGTCAGCATTCCCGCGAAACGCTAAGTACAAAATGGAGAAGTGTCGTGACTAGTGAACTGACAGGTATCATGCCATTCATTTTATACTTATGCTAACTGAAAATTTGTTTGCGTAAGCCCCCAGTAGTTTACGAATAACAAGTCATATTTTTTTTTAGATAGATATTGCAAATAATTTTCTAATTAAGAAAGAAAAAATACCTTTCCTGCAAAAAAAGTAAACTGTTGCTTATTCTTCTTAATAAGGGTCGATATTTGCAAATTAAACCCCGATTTTGAAACTTTAATTTATCCTAAAAACCTGTCAAAATTGGGCGTTCAAGCACGTTTTGAGACGTTCTTAAGAGGGTCCTTTTCGACTCGCCTATGGTTAATTATCGAGCATGGTTTAAAAGCTTGTTGCTCCATCTAACGCGATCCAACGCGATGTTTGATGAAGAGACAATGCAAAAAAGAGAGAACGCCTGAAAACTGTTCGCATTCGGTAATGACGTGATTTACTCGAATATTTCAAAAAAATTGTTCCAGGTAATAAGGGGTTTTTAAAGTTTTTCAGAAAAAATTTCGTATTTCAGAATCTCGATTAAATGTGCAAGGCTTCTATTGATGTACTTTTTTTGTATTTTTAATATATGAGTACATTATGGAGGGTCAAAGGTCACGTAAAATAGCAGATTTTCAGAGGTCTTTACTAAATTAGTTTTAGACAAATTTATGTTTTCATTTCTATAGAAGCCTAGATAATATCCACAAGATAGCGGTGTCTCCAAAATATCTAGAGAAAGATGTGTAATAACATCATAATCACGTAAGAGCGGTTGTATGAAAATGTACCTCGAAAAGGACGGTCTTGAACACATAATATTCAATTCAAAAACCCTAAGTCAGTCTTGTGCAGTTTTAAAGCAACAACCTTAAGTTTACCTTGTACCTGGCTCGGATCGGTACCCAGTACTTGACATCATAATCAATACCGCTTGATATCTATCAATCATGCTGGAGAGACAAAAACAATGTTGTATTTTGTACACACACATCTGTCACGTCGCTGAAAGTTTTCATAAAAGGCTTTTAACATTACTTTGACAGTTTTGTAATTAAAGTATGAAGCTTAATGTTGGGAGACGTGTATTCAACGTTGATGAGGCCTTACCACGAGCTCTTAACGTGATCTATTTCACGACCTTAACTGAATTTGCAAAGGACGGAGCTACGTACAATGCGTTCCAAATAAGAATAGGATCGATTGCCATGCTGTGACGTCCCGTTATACTGTCAAATTGAAGCATTAATATGGTGAATAAAACAAGAAATTTAAAAAAAAAAAATTATTTACGAACTGTGAATGAAAAAAGTGTAATCAGAATCCAGTTCTTCAATTTTGCTTCTTTCAGAGTTCTTCAATTTTGCCCATGTTCTTGCGATTTGACAATATGAAATGACGTCACAACATGGCAATCGATCCTATTCTTTTAGAACGCATTGTATAGAGGGTGTATCGCTCCAGCCCTCTTTCTCGTTTGCACCCTTGACACTTTAACATGTCATAAGTAAGGCCCCAGACGTTATACATGACAAATTTCTAGACAGTCTCAAATTCGCGCAGTGATTTTAAAAGCGAAAATGAATCTTCCGCAGTCCATTCACAAAATCGCTTGTAGTTTTACCGACAAGGCAAACGACCTAAACATGGTATTCACATCTTAGAATGTTTCTTGAGAAAGTTGTATTTATAAACATTATAAGACCCAGACACAGCTGAGCAGTGAAAGTCATCGCAAAAGCGATAAATTGTTCCATGTTCGTTGTTGAGAAGTTTACAATGCAGAAAATATTTAACGACAGTTTTTTGATTGTATTGATAAAACGATCTTTATTTTGCAAATAGGATTTAAATCTCAATTTTATTTTGTCAATTTAAACCAGATGAGGTCCGTGTTCTGTAGCTGACTACCCTGAGAAGTCTACACCGAAACAATTTCGGAGGTCAAAGTCTCTTAAAATCCATACAGCAAAAATAATGGCCAAATCATAAGAAAATCATGCAGATTAGTGTTTGAGATGGTCTTTTCAGGAAAGAACCACACAGATTTGAGTGGACCTATCCAGTCAGCGCAAGCATTTGTCAGTATTGTACACTCAACTCAGGACTATAAAAGAGCTCAACGTCTTAGTAAACAATACCAACCCAACATTGCGTAGGCTGCACAAAGTATTCAATCTGCAAGATAATTAAAATTACTAAAAAGAAATTAATGTACTTATATCAATCATTAAAAAAAGATAATAAATATAAAAAAAAAAAGTATGAATCACTAAGAAAATATATTAATCACTAGGAAACCAATCATTGAAGCATTATTTTGGTGTAGGTCAAGTTCCATCGATATGAAAGTTTTTTCCCATGTGATTCAGGGCGTACCTAAAATATTAATATACCTAGACTGCATAAAACACAGAATCCTGTTGAGCCATGTTGCTCAGGGAAATAATCATGAACTGGTTTCTAATGATCATCGTCGGTGATAAAAGTATAATTAGAACGCAAATGTTTCTATATTTATTTATGCGATTTTAACCTAAAAATTAAGTCCTAGTGTTTGGCGACCGGTGTGTGCATGACTTTGTAAAGGAGTCTAGTTCGATCACCTTGTCCTGGCTAGACAGCGCAGCGATGTTATATGTACCTATTTTCAGACACCTGAAGTACGAATTTTCCCAGTTAATCTAACTCAAGTAGGATGATGTAACCGTTTTTTAAACACGTAACAAGCTTGATGCGAATTCTGCGTACCGAATGTCGAAAAACTCAAGGGCGTCGCTTTTCATTTTAGGTCAGTGACCTACGGAGAACGTAAATACTAAAATGATTAGCACAGCACGCTATACACTTGGTTAAATCATCTTTTATGTGATAGTCGTTAAATTGGAGCTAGCATAGATATTGATTATCACCTAAAGCTAGATAAATGGATATCAGTTCGGTCCTACTTTATGTTCGGTTATTCTGTAGGATCGTTTATCATGGAAATAATGGCTACCGTTTGTGAATGTTACCTGGGGCGTGCGAGCGAGAAAGAGGAATGGACCTACACCCTAAATAGCTCCATCCCTTTAACGTTCAATTTAGGTCGTCAAATAGTATACCGCATTAAGAGTCCATGGTACGGCCTCTTGTCATTAAATCATAACTTGAGTCGCTGGAGCTACATTACACAACATCGCTATCATTTTTAGACCTGAAACTATTTAGACGCTGTGATAACTATATCAAGGGTATGAAGGCAAGAACGATAATCCCTTCATTCCAGGCAATCAAGGTGTTTTGGAAGGCAGAAGTTACATTAAGAGAGCGTTCATGTAATCAGGGAGAAAACTTGCATGTATCCTGTATGCAGTGAACTTGGAAACAATCCAATAGAGACGCATAATTTTTTAATATGACGCAATTCTATTGATGGTTTTCTTCCCTACTCACTACCTGCCTTTTATTTTAGAACTTATCAGGAAAAATAACCTTTTTGGTTGATCTATTCTTCTCTTACTGCCCTTAACATGAGAGAAGGACTCTTTAGAACATCTGTTAACCTGTCTCTTTGTACTAGGTCACCACGAGGCCGAGTAGTGCCAGAGGGCGTTTACAACAACGCGCACTTCATGCACGCGGCGACGTCGCACGTCGGCGACATCGTGCAGGTGCTCACGCAGTCAGGCAGCCTTTGGGAAGGCGTCTTTAAGACTTTCAGCGCTCAATTTGAGGTAAGTCATCAGGTCCTATTACAAAGAACAATAACAGAGCAAGAAGAGGCAGCTGGGGCTTTATCATGACGTGTCAAAATCTCAGTCATCTGGACAACTTGGATCAGAGTGGTCGGACTATGAGACGAGAGCCATATTGGGATCTCGAAGACGCTCCCTTCTCCATATAATATGAGGGCTAATCTGAGGAGTCCTTATTCTCTTTACTCTAATACTGTGTAGCTTTCTGATGAATGATCTAGAAGTACATATTTTCTTTTTGATGCACTTTTCTTTAAGACTAAAGACATATTTATATCAGACAATTAAATAATTATATCAGAGTAGACTACAGTTGCTGATCCCAGCTGTTAAATTCAAAGTGTATTTGTTACAAATAACCCAAAACTTGTTAGCTATGAAGTCACAGTTGATAAAATAAACTGTTTTCCTCGAAAAATATTAACCTTTCTTTACTCTCGCTAATCCCCTAAAACTTGAGGAAAGAAACCTCATGTTTCAAACTTTTCCGCCAGCTGTTAATAAGGATAATTCTTTTAGTAAATGTCATTTAATATCCAAACGGAAAATAGAATTCAGGAATAGAATAATTATAATATCCAGATGAAAATAGATCGCTGAATGAGAATAATTATAATATTATTATCCGCACGAAAATAGAATCCTAAAATAGAATTTATAATTTGTTTCACAAATGGTGATTTCAGGGTTTCGTGTCATATAATTATAGCCACGCTCTACGTTGTGTCCGGAGTATTGACACGCCAACCATTGACTGTTAGGCATGCATCAAGGTACATTTAAACGGGTACTGTTATCGAAATTGCAATATAATAATGTCTGTTACGTAGATCAGGTTTTAAGAACTGTGAACAAACTTGGGGCTGCTGCCTATTCTTGAGTCTGAGACACCCTTCGTCCTTCAAAAAGTACGTTAAGCCGGTTTACTAAATCCGTGTTTGTCATGTCAATTTTCTCTAAAGTTTCTACTAAATATTTGACAAGTAATCGTCCTTTCACTGTGTCTCATGATAAGGTTGATGATCTTGAAATTACTGATACCGATAAACCGCAGTTTATGCTCCGTCACTCGCGATTTGTGAATGAGTAAGCCATTTTTCGCTTATGCTTGTTCAGAATAGTATAGCCAAAGGCTTAAAAATGTTTTCTCATGGTACTTCAATCACCAATAGCGATGAAGTGGAGATTATTTTCTAATAGCCTTTCAAGATTATCTCTTTAAGTATATGTGGAGAGCAGAGATGTCACAGAGTTTCAATTCCGAAATTGAACGTTCGGAACTTCGATTTCGATTCCTGTTCCGATAAATTTTAATCGAAACCTATATATCAGAGGTACTAACAAATTTACTTATACGAGTAAGTACATACTTGTGTGGGGATTCCTGTGCCTCGGATTCCTGGTACTCTTTCATTATTTGTTTTGTATTTTGCACTTTGTTTCGTATTTGGCATAAAGACAAACTCACAAGAGTTCGTGCTTCATTTATTCTTAACTAAGTTTTTAATTATTTTATTAGTGTTTCTTTTAACGTTTCTGCCTCTGCTTCGGATTTCGGTTCTGGTTCCGGTTGCGATTCCGACATACTAAATTTAAAAACTCGGCTTCCAAATTCGGTTCCGATATAACCACTTCCGTTACATCTCTAGTGGAGCGTCATATATCACCAATAACGTGTTAAAATGAGACAGGACAGGACGTTTTCCAACAATACGTGTGGTCGTTGAAAGACTGCCAAAGGAAGGAATCAGACGATACAAAGAAAGAATGAGTGAACCAAATGAGCTAACGCCAAAATAAAAACAAAAGTATATCCGTTTATGTCACCGTAACTGTACGGACAAGATTATTAGCTTGTATAGCTACAGTATCGTCGTCATTTTTGTCACGCAACAGGCGAGATATCTCAAGAATTTTCGAAAGTCTTCGATAAACAGAATAGAGACGCAATTTTTCGTCAGCCTTATATTTTTTTTAAATGTAGGAAATCATCAAATGACGTGTGTGAATGCTCTGGGTGTTGCGAGAGGGTGTCAGAATCTTCCTGTCTAAAATCACACACAAGTTTTCTTTCAGTGGACCTTTGTGAGGGCCACGTTAACTCGGTTGAGCCATTTTTTTTTTCTTCTTCCGCTACTTGGACGTAGAGGGCGGCATGGCAGACTTTTATTGACTAAAACCCCCTGTATCCTTCAGTTGCTCTTTGCGATCACTCTTTCTATCGTTTCCACAGGCTTTCAATTCATTCCGGCCTTCTCCACGATCGTTTCCCAGGCTTCCCTCAAAACCCGTCTTGTGGATTTAATAAAACTCATCTTTGAGGCAAGCTATTATTAAACTGCCGCCCTAAAATTAGAAGTCTGGTAGACAAATTAAGTTCTCCGTTTGACAAAGAGAATTTTAACTCGAGAAAATAAATTGGCACTAAAGTGTACGTCGTCCTAGCGAGGGATTATAAAAATAACAAATTAGGAGTGTGTAATTACTAATTACATTAAAATACACTATTTTTGGTATTCTTCATAAACATTAATTGATTAATTTCTTGGAATTTTGATGCTTTTATTTGAATAGTCTTGACAAATGGTCGCATTTGTCATGTAGTGCGTGTATTGAAAAAAAACGCTCGTATCTACACTTATTCTTAAAACGCAATGTAAATTCCACTTGTATAAATTGATAAACGATCGAATATTGCGTGTCCAACTCAATTCGGGAGTGAAACAATAACTATTAGAATGGTATGTGTGAACTGTCCACTCGTTGAAGCCATTCTAAATCTACTAAACTAATTGCCGTTTATTTTAGTACCTACTACATAAAAACTATTTTTTGGTAAGTTTCTTTCTCCGGTAGCTGTTGCTGGGCCATTTCTTACGCATGGCAGATCAGTTGATGATCGACGACTCCAAACAGGTTAATTATTCTTATATACCTACATTACAAGTTAAGTTTGAAGTGAGCTTGAAGTCATTACAGTCTCGTGTAAGTTACGAAATGGACGAAATAAACTTGCAGTACCGCCTGCACGCTCCGGGGCGCAGCCATATTATTGTATAACCATAAATAATACAGTAGGAACGACCCCAGCCAGCTGACGTAAATGTGCATAGATTCATCCTCAGACTCAGTCTCACCGCGCCCTCTACGCGGTCGCCTGCCAGCCGGCCGGCAAACGTAGAAACAAAGCTTAGCGCTGCTCAAAAGCTACCATTTCCAATTACATAATCAATATTTATGACCGTAATCGATATATTTTGCACTCGTATAAATTGTCAGATTACTAGCAATCATAGAAAATAGGCTAAGTTCCAATAGCAGGCTGATAAGGCCACGGAATTTACGTCCAACCACAGATCTTAAACATTCGAACCAATGCAGTGCTGATAACCTATTTTAAATACTTCTAGCTTGCATACCATGTGTTTAAGCGATTGTTTTGCATATTGCGATATACATTAACATTTAACGAATCACGTAACAGATTAATTTTATTGTCAAAATGGTTAATTTGGTGTGTGCGAAATAAAATGCATCAGAGTAACGCAGCAGTTTTGTGTTATCTGCGCTTGGCGTGACCCCCACGAAACTATGAAATGTAGGTCGAATCAATAAACGCATTGTAGCATGTTTTTGGACATTTTAAAAAGGATTTTATCGTTGGCATCACCTGCGTGAAGTGTGAAGTGATGAGTGTGATGCTGTGCTTCCCATGAGGGACAAAAAGATACTTACGTTTTTGTGTTAGTGACTTTTTTCCATCGTGTGTAGTGGTTCATTCGATTTGTTACACAAAGGACATGGATCGGCTCGGTACAGGCACAGTTCTTTGTACTTGAGTACTGTAATATGTGAAAAAGTGCAAAGTAGTGTCGAGATAGTTAGATTACCACCAGCTTATTTGGGAGTGCTCTCACCCCGCCGCCAGTGGACATGCGCGGTAAAACAGCTGATTTGATGCCTTCCATTTTGAGCTTTAAGAAATTTATAGGGGTGCTATTTTTTGCAAATGGAGTAGAAACTTTGACGCATATGAGTAAGATCTCAATTAAATTGATAACTAATTTATCTCACAAGATGACAGCGTCTAGTCTTGAAAATATTAAATACAATTATTTTTCTATGAAAACAAATGTTGTATAATATTTGTGGACCGCATTTACTGGCTTTTAGGTACGCGGTTTAATGTATTGCAAGTCACCTTGATGGATGTCTGTCTCTTGAAGCACACGGGCGATGATTCATAGCCCTCGGTAAACGAATAGATGGCGTTGTTTGTCTCGATTCCCAGGGCATTCACGTTAGGGCCCAGTTAGTGTTTCTGTGCCATTTCCTTTAATGGTGATCAATAAACAACCACAAGTTTTTGTTATGTCGGAAAACCAATTTATTTTGAATATATCACCGTCCATCCTGGTGTCATCCTTTGAAAATTTATTTGTTCACTAGGTAAGACTTGATTGATGTATTGTATTGTAGTTAGATGAATGGGCATTCGTTGCAGCCATGATGCTGTATAGATAGGACGGGTCGTAGATAATGGGCTACAATTTTTAAGTTTGTACAGTTAATTTTAAACATTTTTTGCTATCAAAATTTAATCTTCAGTATGAGTCTTGTTTAATTACAAACTTTTAATTATTTTAGATATTAATTTCAATTTTTTAGAGCTAATAAAACCATCAAATAACTTCTCCCGCTTTGGGTGAAGCAAGAGGGAATGTGTAACTTAATGACTACAAACCCTTGTGTTCCTTCAATTGCTCTTTAGATTTCATTATCGCGGATACCCCGAAGCCTTGGCGTGTGTTAAACCTAACACGATTTGTTTTAATTATAGACCTTTAAAATCTCATCTAATTGAAATCCCAGCTACTTCTAAATTTACGGATCAGACCATCAGATTAATCTAGTCCTTTGATCAGATACAAGTACCCAAAATTACTTGTAATTCAATCTCAGTAATATCTCGCCCCCGCCGTCCCTTCGTGTGTATATTTCTAAATAAAGCCTCTTAACTTTATACAAGTTAAGAGGCTTTATTTAGAAACATTGAATAAAAGGGGTTTGCTAAACCCTAGATTTGAGGTAACCCTCTAATTTGAAATAGCCAATTAGAGTCTAGTGCACTGTCTGTAAGGAGGGAAGGTAGGGACGGACGTAGTGATTAAATATCGAGGGTAGGCGGGTCCATCCATTATGAATACACTGCTATTAATTTAATGGTATCTATCTATTGCTGTCATGTTCATGTGCATTATGGAAGTGAAGTTTGAAAGGGATGCTCCTGGATTAATTTGTCTATCTGGTTTTCTATTTCGTGTAATCAGTTTTATTGTAAGATTAGTGAACCGCCCCAGCTTTGCACGGGTGCAAATTATATACATAAACCTTCCCCATTTATTGCTCTTTCGATTAGAGTAAACCATATTAAAATCCGTTGCTTGGTTTAGGAGTTATCGAATAAACAGACATACGCGGAATGCGACTTTGCTGTATATATGTATAATATGTAAATTATACACATGGTGGACTAGGGTTGTTGCATTTGTCAGTTTCACGTTAGACTTGCATCAACTGCGGCCGACGATACCGTGCACACATGTGGAGACGGCCTCCCTAGGCTTTCTAGCTATATCGACTGAATAGTCAAACTTCAGACAGACACGAACCAAAACTCTTAGACCTATATCAACAGCCGACAATAGGGCACACATGTATGTCGTAGACGGCCTCCTTAGGCTTTCTAGCAATACCGACAGAACAGTAAAACTTCAGACAGACACGAACCAAAACTCTTAGCTACTCGTCCATTTCCAAGCATCTAAAAATAACACAGAAATGAACAAAACATGCAGCGGAAACAAACGTCGACCTCAAATCATTAATGTCCGTTAATGCAACGAAAACGTTCAAGAATCGAGTCAGACGCAGCCCGACCTTCACATGGAACGCACGTCGAGACGGTGGAAATTCCTGCCCGATGACACATGTTAATTGACTCTTGTTTTACGCTTTATCCAGCCTTTATGAATGCAAGGCAGCGAACTCGCGAATGAACGCGTGAACCTGCGCGCGCGACGATTTTGTTTTTTTTTCGTTAATGACTGCCAAGTTAGCCTTCTGGTTAATTGTTATTATAATTATTATTCTATAGGGTTGAAGGTTTCGAAAACATCAACATTTAGATGCAGAACTTGCCATAATGGTAGCGTCCTTTTTTTGAAGTGATAAATCTTCAAATGACTCCTTTCGCTCTGTTGCGGAGCCAGGGGTGTTAGACTTTTACCTGACTAAAATCCACCTGTTTCTTCATTTTCCTGGCCGAGAGAGGGAGAGTTACAGTGGCCCTGGAACGCAATCTTTAGCCACGGTAACTCTTGAACATGTTCGCAGCGGTGTCCTACCCTGCGCTTCTTGCATTCCTTCGCCAGATGATCGGTTTTTGGTACTCCTTATCGGAAACCTTTCTACATTTTAAATAAGTTCTTATAAAGAAGTTCCTATAACCCAGCCAAAGACAATGTATGATGCTGTCAAAACATCCGCGGGATAGCCATAACTTTCGATAAAAATCTTACTATAAACACGAAGGATGAATGCGAAATATTTATGTTCAACGATAGTACGAATCAAGGTCTTTGCCATTGTTTAGTTCAGGTCAATGGTCGTACAAAGTGTTAACACATGTATATTTCGGGGAGTGACATCTGCGCTATCCATAATAACCATTTGTCATAAAGAATGTCATCGCATTGATCTAACTAAAGAGTACATTCACTTCTATGCTAATAAGTAGTGATACTAATATTTCCATTGTAGAAACATGTGTTGTCATGCTTTCAGAGAGTTCCACACTTCGGTTGTACTCGTGTATTGTCAACTAGGTACACCACTGGGGTGTCCTTTACAATTTTTTTGGTAACCACACCATTGCCGACTAATGATGTACCTGTCGTGGCCAGATTCAAGAAATAATCATTACGAAATATGTTATTCACCGGTAGAGTCTAATGTTCCTCAATAATAATAAATAATATTCCACCACAACTATCACACAACGCCGTCTAGTCCCAAGCTAAGCAGAGCTTGTATTATGGGTACTAGACAACTGATAAACATACTTATATATTTCTAAACACATACATACATATATAGATAAATTACACAATGTATTCCTATTTTCTACTACAGACAGAATATGCATTTTTTCCGTCAAAAATACTTTTTGTGCACTAAAATAGTTCTTCTGGGTGGTTTAAAAAAATAACCACGAAGGAGATAAGCGGGGTCTCTCTAACTTTTTAGTTTTAATTTTGAGCTTATATTTCTTACAAGAGCAATAGACAAGTTCCTACTTTTTTTAGACTTTTTATTGTCATAGAAATCGTAGGATTTAAATAATGTAGATTTTGTTGGTTGCATTAATGTAGATTAATGATATGGCCAAACGTGGATTGACATATCATCAAACGTTAAACGATCTGGCCAGTTTTTTTTGGCCATATCATGAATTGATCTATTCTAAGATCTGGCCACGACCTTGTACTATTACTTATTTTGTGCCACGACATACATAAAACGTGTAATAAAACAATTAATTATATTTAAATGCTAAAATTTTCCATGTTCACAAATATTTAAGATTCGTCAATATAATCCATTACAACAAAAATAATTAAATAAATTTAAAAAGTTTGCCCCGGTATTAAACAATAAAAAATATTTTTTTAATAAACGTATCGTTATCCAGGGGCAAAATAAGATCTGCAGAAAGAGATCATAATGTCATCGTCGTGATCTCATATTAACGACTAGCTTCTGCCAGCGGCTTCGCCCGCGTAAAATTAGGTATTTCCATACAAACTTTGGACCCCCGTTTCACCCCTTTAGGAGGTGAATTTTAGAAAATCTTCTCTTATTGCTCGCCTACGTCATAAAAGGAAACCTTGTGCAAAATTTCACGCTCCTAATCCCAGCAGTTTTGGCTGTGTGTTGATATGTTAGTCAGTCAGTTTCCCCTTTTATATAGATAAATAAATAATTGATATCCACAAATGCATACGCATCGGAAGACGCAACGTTGCAAGGTCTCCCACAAGATGAATCGATGACCTGGTGAGAGTTGTGGGAATGCCATAGATGTGACACTTGGGAGGAGATCTATGTCCAGCAGAGGACGTCTTTTGGCTGAAATGATGAAGAAATGCATACTTTTTATATTAGAACTTTATTACGGAGGTGGTCCGGTTACCAAAAAAAAAAAATTTGTTTGTTTCGGAGTTTCCCTGAATAGTTTAGGACTCCCAACGGAGCCAGTTCTTTGATCTTAACAGTGGGGTCATGGAACGAATTGTTAAACCCTCGACCTGCTTGGAGGAGTGTCATATAAGTTTCCAGCAGAGGCGCGATGCGACACTGCGATAACCTTTTTTATAGAAATGAAAACGCGTTGTCGCATTTTCATTGTGTTCATTTACGAGCATTTTCATTGTGTTCATTTAAAATTTATTTTATTTATTTTTATTCCCAACAATATCCTTACAGACTAGTCCAAATCGATATTGAGGTTTCTGATTTCTAACTCATAAACAAGATTCAATAACAAATTATAAAAAGTGCTATCTTAGTGAATTCACTCAGAGCACAATAAAATATATCCACGTCGTCAGCTATGAGGTTGAGCGTGCGCAACGCGTGTTTAAATGTTTTAAGTTAATAGCTGCTGTCACGGGATTCGCCCGCTTGAAAGTAGAAATTGTCCCAAGGAAACATATTCCCGGGATAAAAGATACCCTATGTGCTTTTCCAGGACATGGCCTAGCCGTGTGCTAAATTTTATCTAAATCCATCTAGCCGTGCGTGCGAGCGTGAAGAAGTAACACACACACTCACAAACTTACGTTTTTATAATTTTAGTATGATTATGTTATTGAAACTACATAATATTTAATTAATAAAGAAGTAATTACTATTCCGCTTACCTATCATCAACTACAAATTACGAAATGCATTGCCCATCCAATTAGTGTACCCTTGATATTACTTAATTTCACAGTCCGGTTTCATTATCTTACAAAACAGTAGCAAAAGCTGTTTCCGTGTACTGTTACTGATACACAGGAACAGATACTGAGATAACGGAAATGTTATACAGATTCTGTGACCTTTGATATTCGAGTTTACTACTGAAATATTAAATTTGCGAGTGTACTGATAAGTAGGGTTTAGGTTGCTGAAATTTGGACATTTATTTTTTGCTAGACATTTAATTTTTGTAATTGTATTTTACCATACGTGGAATTTTTTTTTAGGTAGGAAAATCATCTAATGACAAATCTTGCTCTTGGGCGGAGCGAGAGATAATGTCAGACTTTTACTGACTAAAAACCCGCTTCTGTTCCTGGTCGCAGTAGGCTTTGACCGTGCTGGGCTCCTACGATTACCATAATATATGTGAAATGTGAAAACCATGCAACAGATACAGTTTTAACGACATTGTAATTAACATAATTATCGTTATCACTATCCTGTCTTTATCATAATGTTGAATAAACTTATTATTTACATATAATTTACAGTTTTCAAATATTAACATGAAAAATAATAAAGTAACCCTCCGGCATCGGGAACAGGGTAATTCAAAGCTACAGGTGATCAGGGATCTAACCAAGATGAGTTAAAATATAAATCGTGCCAGTGAAAAAGAAGGATGGAGCTATACACCCTATATCCTCCATGTCTATCCCTTTATCAATTCAGTTTAGGTCGCAAAATGATCCACGTTAATAGCTCGTGATAGGACCCCAGGGCACCTAAGTGAGAAATCTTCTAACAGTACGTGCTGAATCCATGAGTACTCCAACCTCCAATCCAACTGCCCAATGAGAGCCTCCTCAGATGTTGGTTGAGGCTCTTGGCTATTAAGCCATTTGCTGTCACTAAAACTGGCACTTACTTTATATATATATTACTCTATTGTAATTGTAACATACCGATGCAATCTCTAAGTAAAATTGCATACTCAACTTTTATTATGCTTAACTTTTGAAAAACCGTTTTTTTGGTAACCCTGTGGGTGGTACCTGCTAGGGCTGATACCTGCCAGGGCTGCGGGATTGTTCGATAGACTTACCTTGGTCTTTGGAACGCAGGTGGGTTTTAGTCTTTAAAAGTCTGCCACGCCCTCTTCATCCAGAACCGGAGAAGTTAGTTAATAATATCTTACTGAAAGAAAAAAAACCTGAAAAAAAAAAACGAATACCCTAAAAACTCATTTGCACACAAAGCACGATCCCCGTTCTAATCATCATAAGACAAATATAAAATGTTATAGATTTCCTGAAACACTATCGCTCACACATGTAATTATCAATAACTTCCTCACTAATAATAGACTTTAGCTACATAGTAATAAAGTTTAGATTACGAATAGCATGTGGTGTTTTCCTGGAATAATTGAGATAAGCTGTAATATTGTGGTTAGCTGTGTAATGGTGCCTAGTGCCCGTTAAAATTATCTCTTTTGTGTGGGGCTAAGAGATTTGTTACTCTTTCGTTTCCTCGATGGTAATAGTTGCTGTATTTTGTATCTGTAGACGATGGATGACTTTAGAATATCCAGTTATAATTGCCTCGTTCACCGAATTACCGTTAATGGTCAGGAAGAGAGTACCAGATAGATGGATGATGGGGCTGCTAGGTTCTGGAGTGGTGACGCAGCTTTGGAAGGTCTATACTCACCTCCACAAAGTAGACCGATGCGAGATGCACAGGACCAGTCGTTGTGGCTTTACTTCGAGGAGGATGATGATGAAGAGAGAGCCAGAATATATAATATAAAATTATACTCTTTGATGTTTGAAATACAAATCTAAAATGCATTGAGATCTTTTTCATCATCAATGTACCTGCAGAGCATGTTGACTTGACGAATGAAATCTTTCATTCCATGGTCCATCCCAGTTTAGTTCCAAAAGACATTTCCTGGCCGTAAATCATTCAATTAGCCAATCAACTCCGTATATTATAGTTCACAACTGGACATAGACCTCTATCAAATTAAGCCACAACACTCAGTTCTTCACCTTCTAAAACATACATTGAATAAATTAAATTGATCAGTAGGATTGGTTCATTCTTCGTTTAGTACTTAAGTTAGTACTTATAATACCTGTTTCCGATTAATTAATACTAGTATACCATGAGCGGGCATTCTGTAAAATTCACCACTTAAGCATATTATCATGAGTATGTAATTATTGTAACTATCGGGTTATCCGTACTACACTAATCAATCATGAAACTAGCCACATGGCCGCATGGGCACAGATATTTCTCATCTGAGTCTATCGCAATTTACTGCAAGACACATACATAACCTCTTTCGAGTTTTGTCACAATCACTAAGTAGATTCCCAGTCTAAATCTTAATTCCTGATAAAGCACTTGCACTCCCAATACCCCTTTTTGCACACTGCAATTGCAATACATAACATCAATGTAATTTAAACTCGAAACATTGCAATCCTAACCTCTCTAGCCATAAATATTGCACATGGCGGCCGGTAGCTACTTTGCTTCAATATCGATTGGATCTCTGCGTAACGCAACCACGTCCTCAAGGTGTTACACACACAATATTTATTATTAACGATTGGGACCACGCTCTTTCACCGCCAATAAAATACGAGACTTACAATATAGCTGCAAATGTCAATAGACTTTCAAATATGTCTGCGGTTTTATATTTACATATTGATTTTACGTCTAGACGTGATTTAAGGGAGTTGGGCTCGATATTCTAAACAAATTAGCGATAGTAAGATTGAATGGAAGAAGAATTTGTCGGACAGCCGCCTGGCATTGGGCCAGGATACGATAAAGCTAGAGGAAGTAATATTAGATTACTGCTAACCACAGCTTAATTTAATGCACGGACAACACTTGCTTCATTTATGGGATCTATAGAAACCTCAGCGCTTTTATAAAAAAACATTATTTCTTTGCCTATTTCTCATCTGCTTTAGAAAACAGCAGACTCCTTATCGTGAAAGATAGATCTTTTGAAGGATACTTACAAATCTTTCGTGGTACACACAAAATTCCAATTTCAAGAAAGCATATTCCTAATTGATATCAGATCAGACATCACTAAAGAATATTTGTTATATTTCTTCAAAGAATATTATGGTAGCCATAGATTTATATTTTATGATCCATCGACAATCTTGTAATGATGTGCCACATTATAATTTAGAAAACAAAAGCGTACGTACCCTGTGTTGGTAGGTCACGATAACGGTGAGATAAATAAGTTGCTTCAATACATATAACAATATGACAGTACAAATGAATGATAATGTCAAAAGGAGTTTCGTCATGATAGTTTCGTATTATTAATATTATGGGGTTTCCCCATCAAAACTACAGAGCTTGTAGTGTTTTTATACGTTTTCATCGACAGAAAGCAGATTAAGAGAAGTTATTTATAGGAGAAAACCTGTTTATGATTGGAAATTCATCTATTTTGTCTTTGAAACGTAAATGAATAACGCATCGTGCGAATCAATGAATAAATACTACTAGGTACACGGTTTCCTTGCTATCGAAATCATATATGTATGAGGCCAACCGTATACATCTAGAATTCATGATCAGGAATTTTTTAAGTGTGACCCTGCTCACTTCCGAGAGAGTAATCTGAAAGGACAGCTACCAAATCTGAGCTAAAGATAGTGGTGAGCTCATCAAAATATATTGATTGATGATTAACAACTTTATTATCTGTTTTCGAAGTCGTATCTAGAATTCCAATCGCATATTTTGATAAGATTCCTTTGCTTAGACTGATGACCCATTATTGATTCAAAGATTATAAGGAGAGGGTTTATACATTCGCCAAAAAACACCATGAACATAGTGGAGTATCTCAGAACGCTCAACGACGCGAAAAAGGAAATCCCGCTTAGGGCGATGACCACAAACAACTATATTTCTGACTTTCACACTATGCTCGTGACGTTTTATTTAATTCTTAGAAAATGTAAACATTAAGATATGTCTGTACTTACGAAAACCGTTCGTACAGAGGTTTCATCGTTAACCTTTGACTTGTGTATAACCGGTGTTATTCTAATCGGCCACTGACGGTTGGAGTGTTTATTTATAATTGTTCTTTTAAAACAATTCTTAATTCTGAACCAAACTTTATCGTATTATTATAACATTCTTTAGTATAAAGCCAGAGCAGATACAGGTTAGTAATAATAACATTGATATACTTAATTGGGTAATTGTAATTACTAATATTTTTGAATAATCGTATTTGTATCAAAAAGTAACTGTCCAAAATCGCAAAGCAAATCGAAAGAATTTTGCAAATCCATTTAATAATAAGTAAGTTTAAAACTTCAAATCTATTGGAATGGTAAACTGTCTTGAAAGGATGCACACATTGAAATGTGACGTCACCGCCGTCAGGTTACGTGTGTATAAAAAAGATAGCGATATGCGCCCCCAATCTTCCTCATAACAACATTTGAAATGTTAATTCGTGTTTTTTTGTTTATGGTATATTGAACAAAAATAAACACGTAATACTTAATTCATTCTGATGGGCTTTGCCATAGTTCAATTGTTGAATAAGCCCCTAAAAAGAGCGTGTTAGGTACTCTTTTCTTGCTATACCAAGAATCACCTACAGAAGGATAAGAAGTGGCATATTCTGTCATTTGTACAATAAACACTCAGGGACGTAACAGAAGTAGCTATATCGAAACTGTCTCTGGGAACGGAGTTTTTAAATTTAGTTTGTCGGAACCGAAGGCGGAGAAAGAAACATCAAATGAAACACTGGGTACTAAAAGTAATTAAAAACTTTGATAAATGAAGAACGAAATCACAACATTCCAAATATGAAACAAAATAACACGTAAAAGAATAATCGATAGAAGGCACGATATATGAGAGGTTCCCCGTGCGACATGTAACAAAGGTTGACTGGTAGAAAATGCCTAAGGCATTAAGTCCGCCTCTGTACTTTTGTATGCATAAAGCATTAAAAAAATAAATAAATGTATAAACTTGTTTGTACCTCCGATATAAGTACGGATAAAAAAAATAAACCATACCGAAATCGGAATCAAAAGGGCAAAAACAATCTGAATCAGACTCGAATCTCCGTAACATCTAATCAACACTACGATGTTTCTAGCTCCGCTTCCATAATTTTAACATCTTTGCTTGATCGGTTTTCTCTTTATGACCGTTTAATCCGTGACTAATAAGCGATAGAATGACTTAGCCTTATTTGTTTCACTTTCACGGATGTGTTAAAAGGTGACACTGCAGTATTAATAACTTTGATAAGTGATATGACTAGATTAGGACCTGTAGCTATGCCTGATAGGGCTGTGGGATGGTTTGGAAGAGTTCCCTTAGAACGTGAAAGGCAACTGAAGGTAAGTGCTCAGGTGGTTTTTAATCTTTAAAAGTTTGACATTAAAGTCAAGTCTTTACTTGTGCTATGAGATCTTGCTTCTTTCCAATTTTGAGGATTCTAGCTCAACGGAAAGTACTCTATTGGTTTTGATTTCCTTGCTAGTATTATAATGCTTGCCTAACGGGAGCTTAAACGGCCTTATCTTTGAATTGAATCGACTTAGAAGTTTTTCACTGCTCCTAGGGGTAGCAGACCTGAGTATTTGCAGAAATTCTTAAGTAAAAGACAGACGGGTGACAAAGTGATCCTGTAAGGTTATGGTTTTTGCCGACTGAGGTACTGAACCCTAAAAAATGTTGATATGGGAACAGTTAACGCAAAACACTTCAAATATTGAGTGACTAACAGTTTATCTTGAAAGTCTTATTTATGAATGTTCACCTTATCCAAACCGTGGTATATATTATTATGATTTGATTTGTCAGAAATCAATCAATCGTATTCCTAAGAAAACAAAAACGAATTTATGCAAAATATGGAGTATTCACCATAATTTTGCATCTCAAACTCGATACGCACCTTAAGAGATCTGTCGAGGTCAATAGCCTATCTTCCATGATGATGATGACGACTACAGCCATAGGAAATCTTTTCTTAGAAAGGTATGTACGAATGTAGCATACAATGCTAGGCATAGAAGCTATTTCGATCCAAAGTACTCTTTGCAACCAAGGTTTGTTCACCCGACACCTAATCCATAGCCCACAGTTTTCAGCCTATGATAAAATGCCGTTCTAAAAGTATATTTTGAGATATAAAACCCAATAAATTACAGACAATGGAGGCCCACTATAGAACAATGCATTCATAAGTCGATTCGTGTTTATATGAACACTGTAGGTTATTGTAAACACCCGTGCCATACTTTATTCGGAAGAAAACGTTGTGTCTATTCGTTAATTAAAATAGTAGATGAATATAGAGTAATTGTGGTCATGGTGTTAAGAGATATTATGTCGAACCCCGAAATCCTGGAACGAAGGCAAAGAAGGAACATATAAGTGGGTTTTAGTCAATAAAGGTCCACGTCCTCTCGCACCGCCCAAGAGCGGGAGAAGTCATTGGATGATTTTCTACCTAAAAAAAAGATATTATGTCGTAATCTTTCTTTGTACAAAATAGCAAGAGTAGTGGTGGCCCAGTGGTAACGGTCCCGACTTACGAGTTGTTGGTCGCGGGTTCAAACCCAGCAAGGAGCATTACTTTGTGTTATTTATTTCATCACCACTGCTCTCAAAACGGTGAAAACATCGTAAGGAAATCGCATGTCCTAGGATTAAAAATTCGAAGACATGTATCATCCACCAAACTGGGCCCGCGTGGTTGTGTCGGTCTATTTCCTCTCCTAGAGAGGAGGCCTGAACTCCTGCAGTGGGAACATTATAAGGCTGATTATGCTGCTTATGCTTAGTACACGATGAAATGACAATTCATGTACAAAGGCGAGCTTAACTTCAAAGTTTTTTGCCAGCAAACTTGAATGACACAGAGATTACTTTGGAGGGTAGGATCCAGCGTACATTATAAATCAAATATATTGTACATACATACTAATGAATACCAATATATACTTATACCTATTATGTCAGTAACTATCCTAGTTGTCCTAGTGTGTCTGCCGTTAGTCATGTCCGCTGATAAGTGTAAGTGCAGTGGCAAGGTCATTATGCTTAATATATCATTGAGTGAACACAGTTTCACATATTATTTTGTTTTTTTGACGATGTCTTTAGCAGTCAAGTCAAATCATCTCCCTAGCCTTTTTCCAACTAACTAGGGGTTTGCTTACAGTCTAACCGGATGCGGCTGAATACCCGTGTTTTACATGGAGCGACTGCCTATTAGATCTCCACAACCCAGTTACTGGGCAACACGATACTTGATAGATAGACTGATGGTTAGACTTTCTGGCGTCTGACCACCTGTAACGACTGTCAAAGATCTACGAATGACAAGCGGGATCAACGACTTTACATGCTTTCCGAGGCACGAGGACGGTGTGACAGTGATATCCTAGATAAACCTGGAAACATACATATGAATTGAAAAATTCACATTAGTACTTGCCCGGTTTCGAAACCGTAACCTCATAGTAACTAATTACTATGAGACGAAACTAGTCTAAAGACAGTCTCGAAACTAGTCTAGTCTAGCTCTGAATTTGGGATAAACGACAAATCAAATATATAATCAAATTAGACGACTTTATCCACCGTCATCTCATCCCATCTCCACAAAAGACATTTATCCTATCAGCCGGAAGACATGCACAGTAGCACAAAGCCCTTCCACTACGGATATCGTAACCAACGCCCCCGCTCGCTGGCATTCAAATAGATGGACGGACGTTGTCTGTTCACTACGATAATCTAGTCTGATGGACATCTTATTATATCTGGCAGAAAACTTCCATTGCTGTACATGAAACGCCTATAGACCTTGTTTGAAGCACACGATGACCTAGTTCAGGCATATAACTCTAGAAAACTAGAAGCAAAACTGTATTATCTTCTATATATATAAAAGGAGAAACTGACTGACTGACGTATCAACGCACAGCCGAAACTACAGGACCTAGGAGCGTGAAATTTTGCACAAGGTTTCCTTTTGTGACGTTTGCTAGCACTAAGAAAGGGTTTCCCAAAATTCGCCCCCTAAGGGGTTAAAACGGGCATCCAAAGTTTGTATTAAGAAAGCGACTTTCACGCGGGCGAAGCCGCGGGCAGAAGCTAGTTTTACTATATTGTGTCTTGATAAAGCTCAGGAATCCGTGGTTCTTGTCCTTCGAAAGGCATGTCAAGGGTCGAAGACAAATTGCAGCCACGTTAGACCACCCAGCGATTATCTTTGTACACAATAAGCAAGTGCGCCCAAGGACAAGCCCCGGTTTGGCAGGAGACTATTGCGACATATGGAAAACAAAGATATAGGGCAATGATTATGGGACGCTACAGTGGAATAATTATCAAATACTATATGAAGGCTAAGACAACGGTGTAAATTAAATTATTATTATTTCTAGCTTTCCAAACTGATAAAGATCATCGTAGTATTTAATTTTGCCCGCGTTTGAAGACGTTGCATCGTCCTCGCAGCATTTTAAAGCAAATAACCATAGAAGTCTCGTTTAAATATGCGCTCCAAGCTATTTATTTGTGTAGCCATGTGTCTGAGCACAAAACGAATATGGTATAGACGTAAACAAAGGTTAAGTCGCCATTCACAATTCCTATAGAAATGAAACCAGTATCAACGATCTTAGACAGAACTATAAAACATTTTCATCCATCCATTCAGAAAAATGCAGCAGCCATTTACACCATTCCTTCGTGTTTAGCAGCAAGATTTATTTTCTGATCGATAATAATACGTTTCGAATAATAAGATGACATCGATCCAAGTCTTGTTCACACTTTGGGCTCAGGCTCATCGTCATCTCTCTAGCTTTTTCCCAACTAGCTTAGCGTCTTCCAGTTCCACTGGATGCGGTTGAATACCTGTTTTTTACACGGAGCGACTGCCTATCAGATCTCCATAACCCAGTTACTGGGCAACACGATACTCCTTGGATAGACTGATGGTCAGACTTTCTGGCATCTGACTACCTGTAACGACTGTCAAAGATCTACGAATGGCAAATGGGACCAACGCTTTACGTGCTTTCCGAGGCACGGTATGTCAGTAATGTCCTACGTGGTACTTGTCCGGTTTCGAACTCGCAACTTCATGCATGAGAGACGGATGCTTTAACAACTGGCATCGCGATACGACTGCAAGGGTTCAAAAACAATAAATTAGGCTATGAAACAGCACTCAAAATCCCATCTTTTACAGCTTTCTAGTACGTAAATTAGAAATATAAACTACTACAAACTACAAAATATGACTATCTTTAATAAAACTTTTCCTTTCCTTGTTTCTAGGTTGTGTTAGAAGTGGCCCACCGCGTGGACCAAGAGGGAGTGGTGGCGGTTGACTCCGTAGTCGAGAAGCTCATCTTCAAGCCCCAGGATGTGGTATCCATCAGGGCGAAGGACTCCGACCTTGAGTACGCCACCCACGATGTGTTCCAGACTGATAGTGCTATATCTAGCAAGTTTAATGGTAAGTACCTACATATTATTTATTTTTTATAGTACTTTGTAAAGAGACTTCCCAGCAATACTTACCAACTACTAAGTCCAAAATGTATAGGACTGAAAAGTGCCAACTATATATCACAAAGGCAAATCCATTATTGTTTTCTGGGCTGAGAAAACAATATCGAGATATCGTTAAATAACTTCGCTCTCTCTGGGTGGAGCAAAACGAAATGTCAGACTTTAGTTGACCATAACCCACTCGTGTTTCTTCCATTGTTCGAAAGAGTCACCTCGGCACTGGAACGCAAAGGTCTATTGAAGAAATAAGGGTGGTGTGGGTGGGAAAAAGTGTTAGTCTTTTAAATCTAATCTAAATCTAACACTCCCTCTCGCTCTACCGAGAGCGAAAGAAGTTATTTGATGATTTCCTACCATAAAAAAGGCTGAATGCACCAAGCACGTAGATAAAGATTTGTTTGTCGTTCTTTAGTTTCTCCCAATCACTTAAAACCACAATTTACAAAATCAACTCTTAAACGTAACTTCGCCTTTGAACTTAAAAAACTAGAACACTACCAATAACCGCAATAACTTAAGTGTAACTTTAACTTGTTAACTTTATTTCAAGTGCTAGCCAAATCCACTTGAGATAAGCCACTATGATAGGTAGGTGACTAAGAACGCATATTTTATGTATAGAAAGTTTAGTTAGATAACTTTGTAATACATGGGTGTTGGTTACCTATAATTTCCTATGACTAATTGACTGAAGGTCTACTTAGAAATCGGACTAATGTAAGTAAATTCTCAGATGACACTAAACTCGTAGTTTTTGCTGACGACACTAGTGCTATTATAGCTAGCGACAATATAAAAAACCTAGAGACGAAGATTAATTTTATTTTATGTGCTCTTGAGAAATGGTTCACTATGAACGATCTAAAACTCAATAAAAAAGACGCAATGTTGACTATTTAAATCGACCGTACAAAACAACGTACACCGTACCGTACCGTAAGTCAACGAACATTTATTAGGAAATAAATTAAATATTGTTGACAATGTAAAAATTTTGGGGGTACAAATAGATGCAGTTTTAAATTGGAAGAAGGAATTGGAAGTGGTCACTAACACTATGAGTAGTGCATGCTATGCTCTCAGGAGTCGTAGGGATGAATTAAGCACGGCACACCTCAGAAAGGTATATTTTGCCCTTATAGAATCTAGGCTTAGGGTATAGCATTAAGTTCTGGGGCAATAGCTACAAATACAACATTAATGCTGCTTTCGTTATGCAAAAAAGAGCCATAAGGGCTATGTTTCGCATTGAACAAATGGAATCTTTTAGAAATCACTTCAAAAAACTGCACATACTCACAGTACCATGCCTCTATATTCTGGTCCTGCTTAGTCATTTTGTTTTACAAAAGAACAGAGACAATCAGAATAAAAACGCGAATAAAGGATCTACCTAATTTCATACAGCCTAAGCTTAATGTCGTTAAACATGCCTCAAGAGTGCAGTCAGTAATTATATATAATAAACTGCCTGTAGAATTTAAAAACGCTATGAATTCAAACGAATTCAAGAGAAAAATAAAGTCATTGTTGTTGTAGAAATGTTTTTACAGCATAGAAGAGTTTCTCAAAGATTGTACCAAATAATAATAGGCAAACTAATTCTTTATGTTATTATATTTTTATTGATTTCCAACTATGCGTACTTAAATTCGACATTTTGTCATGACATTATATTATTTTACTTTTTACTATTTTTTTTTGATATTTGATATTTACAGTTGTATTGACATTATATTATTTTTTATTTTACTTTTTACTACTTTTTTGACTTTATTGACATCATTCACACTATTGACATTATTTACATTTTATTGACATTTAGCTTTTTTATTATTGTATTCAAACTATGTTATTAATGTGATGACAAATAATGTGGAATGTTATTTTATTTTTACCTGGCAAGTTACTGTACCAGCATGTCTATGTATGTTTTTTATGTATCTAGCTATGTCATGTTTTTAATTATTAGCTTGTGGATTTTTGAATGTTTTATTATATCGTTAAATTTTCAACCATTCGACACAAATGTAAATTTGTTGATGAAATGAATAAAAAAAATAAAAATTGGTTGTTTTGTGTATTAAAACTTAGCTGTGTAGTAGTAATTACTAGATAGTATATTTACATCCTTACATATTTCCTTGAATACATATTATAAAACAAAGGACCCCACTGCATCTACCTATCTGTTCGCGATAAACTCAAAAACGACTACAATAGACAGAGAGATTAATGACGAAGGTTTATACGTATAATAAATGCATTTTGTAATAGAGAAAAGCGAAGAATTCGATAAAAAATTGTATAACCCGTGCGAAACTGGGGTTGGGGGTCGCTAGTAAGTAATATTAATGAAAAGCTGCTAAAGGTGCAGTGATCTGTGAAGATAATAGGGATTTCGTTCCACCCATTAAATGAAGTCGTTTTATGACTGAATAGCTGTCCCCCGCGGTTTCATCCGCTTCTTTGGTTACTGCTCTGCTTCCGTGGGTCGTAGCGAGATGTTATATAGCCATATAGGTTGTAGCGTCTAACTTCGAGACTGGATTACTTTCGTTTATTCGTCAACACGCTTTGAAAAAGCTACACATCTAGGTAAGGCTACCATGACGTGTTAAAATGTCATGTGAGCGAGAAAGGGCGGGACTTCATTTTAACAGTTCAGTTTAGGTCGTCAAATGGATCGCAATAAGAGCTCGTGGAAGGGCCTCAGGTCCTATCAAAGAACTCCAATAAGCAGCAAACCTAACATTGCTGATAAACTACAACACTAACAAGCAGGACGTTGACAATAATAATAACAGGCCTCTCCTTAGGTGTCGCAGCAGGGAACGGTAGGACAGGCGAGGAACGGTACCTAGAACCTTGGGACGGCTGCGACGTGGAAGTAGGCGAAGCTCCGCAACTCAACGGGGACGCCCTCCTGGAAGAGTTGGAGCTCGACCACCGTGCCAACGGCTGGGACGCGAACGACATGTTCCGCAAGAACGAGGAGGTGTATGGAGTACACAGCACTTATGACCACTCGCTAGCTGGTTATACGCTGCCGCTGCAGAGGAAGGATACTCAAGATTACAGGTATGTTGCATCTCCAGGGTGTAGCCCTGGCAAAGTACATACGGTGTTGTTAGACCTGCAGGCTGTAGCCCTAGCAATGTAAGTGTGGTGTTGTTGGCCCTCCAGGGCGTAGCCTTGGCAAAGTGCGTGTGGTGTTGCTAGACCTCCAGGGTGTAGCCCTGGCAAGGCACGTGTGGTGATGCAGATAGTATGCAATACTTTACTTACTTAGCAAAATAGCTATTACGAATGACTATAATAGAGTTATAATATAACACCCTCTGTAAAAATTAGATTTTCCTGACTGACTAATATACCATGATCAATTGCTCTGTAACACCTACGAGATCAAATTGTACCTTAACTAATATTTTTTTGGCTCACTACAGGGACGCAGAAGCGAAAGCTGAAGAGATCGCAGCAGAGATTGAAAACGCTGCATCATCGAAGGCGCGTATTGAGCTCGAGAACGGAGACGAAGAAGAGAGGTTCGCCGCCGTCGTACGGCCGCAAGACGGCGCCTCCAGTGCCGGTAAATACGTCATCCCCAACAAGAGGAAGAATATGCAGGTTCGTAAAGCGGAATTAAGATTTAACGTAAAATTGAGGAGTACTGTCAAACGGGGTTAATAGGAACGCAGGGGTGAATAGGAACAAAACTTTGATTAGGTTTTATTTACACTTTGGTTTAAATTTATATTATTGATTTCTATCAAAGCATTCGTTTTATTACAATTAATGAATAAATAGGAGGACTTGAATGTTGGGATTTGTTTTTAAATAACGCTGTCAAAAAATCCCGTTCAAACTTTTGTTCCTACTCACCCCTGCGTTCCTATTCACCCCATTTGACTGCAATGTCATAAGATTATTTTTTTAAACATTGCCACATTAAGAATGACTCCTGTATTGTGGTTGCATTCACTGACATGTAAACTCAACACAAGACGCACAGACTCTGAACAACTATCATAGACCATACAAATATAATATATGTTCCGTGAGGGAATCGAATGCGTGTCGCGGACGCAGCGCTGCAGCCGATCGTTCAACCACTTCGTCAGCCGTACCGTCCCATAATTAATATAATAGTAATAATCGTCCACATCTGCTGTTTGACCAATGAGATGTAGTGTGTTGGTTAAACTAACCTGGTATAGTTAGAAGGCGCCGTAGACCACGCTGAAGATGTTGGAATAAGAAGAGAGAACTTAATAGAGAAGTATGTGTGTCAGAACGGTTCGGGAACGCAAAAGGCAACTGAAGTAACACGGGTGGGTTGTAGTCAGTAAACGTCGGACACTTCCTCTCACTCCACCCAGAGCGGGAAAAATTATTTGATGATTTCCCCACCTCTAAATAAAAAATAGGCTTTTTTCTGCCACCAAGCAATGCTGTTGAAGGATACATAGGTTAGAACTCGGATACATATTCCAAGTTGTCGATCTGGAATAACAAATTATTATCTACTAGCTTTTGCCCGCGGCTTCGCCTGGATAAATAAAATATAATATAGCCTATGTCCCTCAGGAATAAAGCAGCTTTCAATCGGTGAAAAAATGTTAGCAATCGGACCAGTACTTACAGAGATTACCTCCTACAAACAAAAAAACAAACTTTACCCCTTTATAAAAAGTGTGGAAGTGTAGATGATGGAAATGTTCATAGGTGACTTTTTGTTAACTACCCATTCATTATCTTCTTGTCCTTGTCCCGTTTTATTAGGGGTCGGCGCAAGACGTTTTTTTCAACCATTCAGTACTGTCACTCGTCACGCTATCACTAACTCCCTTTTCTTTCATATCACTTCTTACACAATCCATCCATCCACATGTAAACTCATAACTCTTTTAGTAACATGCGTTTCATCCCTCCTCTTCACATGACCATACCAAGACAAACGATTCCCTTTCAACTTTTCTGTAAATGGCGCCACTTTCAAACTTCCCCTTATATACTTAACTACCCATTAACACAAAAATATTATAATTATCATAACTGACTAACCTGGAAGAAGTTTATGCAACACTTTCTATGCTGTTCTAGCCACTAATCTGTTCTATTTTCTGATAGTGAGATAAGCTGATGTTATCGTGACGAAAAAACAAACATTTACCCACTAATTTTATACTGGTCATGATGAATTCTCTCTTTACCTACTGTTGCATAGCTGATGATAGGTAGCAGTATGACTAAAATATGTAAACTTTATACATTTATGTAAAATAATTCAAACTATGTCGATTGTATTGATATTTCCCTGTTATTTACATAAAGATAAAATTTTATCACATTTGCATGACAGCCTAACGCATTTTCGATTGATTAGACGATTGTTTTACTCTTTATTATTCTTCAAGCTTTATTAAGAAATCTTTTAACTTTACTATTAAACGTAGAAAATGCGTGGTTATCTTTAGTTCGACCAAAATTTCGTATTCTGCTTAGTTTCGGATGCTATGCAGCCAAAATTACGGCCGAAATCGAAACTGAGTTCGAGAGGTTTCGTGCTGGGACATGTTATGTTGCACCTCATTGATTACGTTATTACAGCTAGCCTGTATTGTCTCACAGCTGGGCAAAGACCTTCCTCCGTTCTTTCCAACGATCACTGTTCCTCGCTTTCTCATTCCAATTCTTAAGAAAACCCATCCAGGTCTAAACAGGAGTTTAAACTTTGGATGTTAGTTATAACATACACAATACGCATCCGCCATTTGATTCTTGAAAAGAATTACTGCGCAGCCAATTGCCAATATTTCAGGCGTACTGTACATACGTCCGATGCATGCAGATGTTAATAGATAACCATTGCCAGTGCACAAGCTTGTTTATCACCTCGTATACAATTATAGAAACCTAAATTAAATCTATGCAATAAATTACTCTTTCCACCAGACTGGCAAGCTCGTAGGCAAGCCGGGAGGCACGGGCAACAACGGCGGGTCTCCGCCGTCACCCGCGAGCCGCACCGGGCCCCCGCCGCCTGCCCCCGGGGGCCCCAAGGACAAGGACCACCGCGCGCCCCGCCCGCATCTTACACCACCCGCTGATAGGCGCCAGGAAGATTCTGTGAGTAACTGCTTCGCATTGGTTGAATTTAACTAGTGTATTATGGTGGTTCTTCAATCGAAGGATGAGGGTTTACGGAAGATGGAGGAGAATCCATTGAACTCTTAGTCATTATTTTAATGACTAAGAGTTCAATGGATTCTCTAAAATATATGGTTACTGATCATATATTTTAGAGAATCCATTCATTGGTCATTTCACCATACTTATACATATCTTTCGTATGCCCGCGTCACCAAAGATACCATTTTTATTTATTTATTTATGTAGACACAGACACATAAAATTGAAAAGAACAAATAGAGATAGAAAAGTACAAAGGTCCTGCTGATTGTTTTTCTTGTCAGTCCCGTGCAAAAATAATGGCCGTCCAAAACATATTAATGTAGTACATTTTCATAAAAATTTACAAATTCAAGTTTGTTAGGTTTGGACATGGATCCATCATGAAGCAATCATGCAAGACAATATTTATTGACCAAGCTGCTAGCTTAGTCTTGCTAGGGTTTATTGTGTTACTAAGTAACTTGGTTAATTTATATTTTTAAATTGATTAACTTGGTACGCAGGTGTCACTGATATACAAATGCACACTCTAGGGGTACGGTACTCCCTCACAGACGCCCTTGAAAGGCTGGAAGGCCTAATCTGCTTTTGGAGCGAGGTGGCTGACTGGAATAAAGCCTGCCTAATGATGGCAGTCATGACCCACGCACAATGGTCCATCATGGATTAAGTCTGGAAACTAGACTCCAACACATAGATAGTCGGGCGACTGTATTCGGCATTCATATAATAATATGTAATTTGTTTCCCAGCCGATGCCGAGCGTGGGTGCGAGTGCGGGCGGCAAGAGCTACGCGGCGCAGGCGGCGCAGGGAGGCTACCACGTGCCGCCCTTCCCGCCGCACCAGCCGCACCAGTACGTATTTCACAGCTTTATATCCGGAAACACTTCATTTGCCACAAATATTTGTCTGAATGGGGCTTAAACATAAGTGGCGAAATATGAGTGTACTGTAGGTATACGTATGTCTGCCTAAACTTTAGGTAAATATCGGCGTGAGGTTGTTTTATTTCACTCAATAAAACAACCTCACGCCGATATTTCCAGCAGTGGTGGACCGGTGGTAACGGCCCTGACACACAAGTAGTAGGTTCAAATATAGCTTGATGCTTATTAATTTGTGTAATTTATTTCATTACCACTGTTCTCCAAATGATGAAAACATCAAATATTCGAAGACATGTAACAGCCACCAACCTTGAGTGGTGAATAATGGCCTATTTCATCTCCTAATCCCAAATTACTCAACACAATACCTGAACGGTGTTAGTATGGTTCTACTAATCTCTGCTACTAAGATCTTAGAGACATTTGGTCAATTAGTAAAAATCTTCAGTGAAACTAAAAGAATGATTTTGAAGTTTTTCATAATTTAGTGCCACTAAAGAAATCATGTGAAATATATGGATATGTGTAATAGTGGTAAATAATACAGAATATGCAACAAAGTACACAAAAACAAAAAAAAACAAGTGTACAATAAAGTTTTATTCTATTCTATTCTAATATGTTTCGTGTATCAGGCCTCCGAGCGGTGCGAATAAAGTGAATGGTGAGCCTCGGGCACCGATGCATCCACGACAGGGATTCCCTCCGCATCACCATCACGTAAGTACAGTTATTTATTAACTGCAAGAAAAACTTATGTCTTGTGGGGAAAGTGTTATTTGAAATTGAGCATTAGGGTAAGTTCATTTAAATACCAAACTCGATTGTTGAAAGATGTTAACTTGAAATTAAAATTAAGTCAAAGTCCTTAACAGCGATATCTTCATTATTTGGTTTACACACTTAGTCCATGGGTGGGCGTTGTACGGCCTTCATTCCAACCAGCTCACCTCTCTCCAGAAGCAGTTGAGGCTTCCTAATTTATTCAGAGCGTCTATTAGGGAATTCGATGATACTATTGCTCGTATGCTCTGCGCAAAGGACTATCCGTGGTACGTGTTTGGAAGAGTTACAAGTGACCATGATGCCTTTATTGTCCTCTAGCGAAGAATCGCCAAACTTAAGTGGCAATGGTCAGGGCACATTGCTCGCAGAACGAATGGCCGTTAGGGCCGAAAGGTTCTGGAATGGCGTAGCATTGGAAGGCCTCCTATAAGCTGAACCGATGACCTGGTAAGGGTTGCGGGAATCCGATGGATGCGAGACGCACAGAACCGTTCATTGTAGCGACACTTGGGGGAGGCCTATATCCAACAGTGGACGTCTTTCGGCTGAAATGATGAGGATGATGATGATAAGATAATTCTACAATTACGTAAGCAAACTTTTAAAGATGTTTGTCTCGGTTCACCTGCGTGAGTGGATTATACAGGACTTTGGGATATAACCCAATCGGTTTGACTGAGAGCCGACTCTAACTGGGAATAAGTTAGGCAGATGATGTCAATACTCGTGCAGACTTTCTTACCTCTGTAGCGACATCCATGACACCAGTTATGAACTAAACTTCGATATCTTACATCGCGCAATTAGAGTTCTCTGCGCGATTTGAACATATAGATAAGGCCGAAATCATCTTTTTGGGTAGTGGTTTAGATCAGGCAAAACATCTGTCTGGTCAGAGGATCCTCCCTTTTCAACGGAGTTCTGTTCCGCATACCTCCCAAACTGGTGACCTTCGACAATGATACAGCTACTACTTCGTGAAGTCACCATCATTTCCTCAAGGTTTCGAGCAGCGAGCTATACTGCCAGGGGTGGGGGAAAGAGGCATAATAACCTCTTACCCCCACCCCTCCTCTCTTAGCCTCTTGAGTTACCATGTGGCCGCCCCCACAGAACCCGCCGCCCCCGGGCGACGTGCACAGCCGCCCGCCGCGCCACCACGCGCCGCCGCCGGAGCCCAGACGGCAGGAAGACGTGCAGGTATTGTACTATTTAATTGCTCATCTTTTCCTATAAATATGGTATGCGAAAATCATCATTCAATCCTCAAAATCGAATCGTCCTTTCTTCCTCATGTAATTTACCGACTATTTAACATAGTCTCAATATGTTGTAGGAGGAGTGGTAACAGCCCCGACTTATGAGTTTATAAGTCGCGTAATCAAACCCAGCTAGGCGCATTACTTTGAGTAATTTATTTCATCACTACTGCTCTCAAAACTTTGAAGGAAAACATCGTGAGGAAACCGGTATAATATAATCAAAAATTCGAAGACATAATATGACATCCACCTATCGGTACTGGGCTCACGTGGTGGATTATGGCCCATTCCCTCTCCTAGAGAGGAACTCCGAGTCCCAGCAGTAGAGACATTATAAGACTGATTATGTAACATGTGGTTGTGTCATTCCAGGAGTTGCGCAAGTTCGGGCAGGAATTCAAGTTGGTGTCGGGCGGGCCGCCGGCGGCCGCGCCCCCGGCCGCGCTGCCGCCGCAGGTGCAGCCGCAACCCATACTCAACCCACAGCCACCGGTACATTTATTGTGTCTTTAACGCTTTCTGTAACAAACATTATTTGAAAGAACTTTCACAAAAATGTATCTTTTTTTAGTGATATTTAAGAAATTAACGAAAAAACGAACTATAGATATATATAGGGTCGTAAATTTTTCAGTGACAAAAATTGCCTATGATATATCGTTGAATTCTTCAGATCGTAATCACAATTTTAAAACAATTCAAGAAAAAAAAAATGAAAATTGTCCATATTCTCGCCCCCATCATCGAAGCAAGTCTAAAGTGGAGGAAAAATTAACAGAAAATAGTTTTTTTACTTACGAATTACAGGAAAATCTCGAAGAAGTCTATGTTTTACAAAAAAGAAAAACAATTCGTTTGGAACCCTTTGCGAGCGTGTCTGACTCGCACTCAACCTGTTTTTTTTTTTGTGTAATTCAACGTGTGCATTTTGTACCTAATTTTTATAACATTTAATTCCAATTAGTGTTGTAGACTACTGTTATTATTGCAATCTGAGCTATGAGTCGTGCCTATATGTCAGATGAACACAGTTTTCCCAATAGACCATAAAGCTCACCCAGCTATATTGACCCCCCCCCAGAGCCAGCCGCCGCCCGCGCCCAGCCCGCCCGAGGTGTCGGCCAACGTGTGCGCGTCGGGCGAGCCGCACGCCAAGCGCGACCGCCCGCCCAAGCAGCACACGCCTCCCACTGCGCACAAGGTACCACGCCACACTATGCGTTGTCTACAGAGCCAGCCGCCGCCCGAGGTGTCGGCCAACGTGTGCGCGTCGGGCGAGCCGCACGCCAAGCGCGACCGCCCGCCCAAGCAGCACACGCCTCCCACTGCGCACAAGGTACCACGCCACACTATGCGTTGTCTACAGAGCCAGCCGCCGCCCGAGGTGTCGGCCAACGTGTGCGCGTCGGGCGAGCCGCACGCCAAGCGCGACCGCCCGCCCAAGCAGCACACGCCTCCCACTGCGCACAAGGTACCACGCCACACTATGCGTTGTCTACAGAGCCAGCCGCCGCCCGAGGTGTCGGCCAACGTGTGCGCGTCGGGCGAGCCGCACGCCAAGCGCGACCGCCCGCCCAAGCAGCACACGCCTCCCACTGCGCACAAGGTACCACGCCACACTATGCGTTGTCTACAGAGCCAGCCGCCGCCCGAGGTGTCGGCCAACGTGTGCGCGTCGGGCGAGCCGCACGCCAAGCGCGACCGCCCGCCCAAGCAGCACACGCCTCCCACTGCGCACAAGGTACCACGCCACACTATGCGTTGTCTACAGAGCCAGCCGCCGCCCGAGGTGTCGGCCAACGTGTGCGCGTCGGGCGAGCCGCACGCCAAGCGCGACCGCCCGCCCAAGCAGCACACGCCTCCCACTGCGCACAAGGTACCACGCCACACTATGCGTTGTCTACAGAGCCAGCCGCCGCCCGAGGTGTCGGCCAACGTGTGCGCGTCGGGCGAGCCGCACGCCAAGCGCGACCGCCCGCCCAAGCAGCACACGCCTCCCACTGCGCACAAGGTACCACGCCACACTATGCGTTGTCTACAGAGCCAGCCGCCGCCCGAGGTGTCGGCCAACGTGTGCGCGTCGGGCGAGCCGCACGCCAAGCGCGACCGCCCGCCCAAGCAGCACACGCCTCCCACTGCGCACAAGGTACCACGCCACACTATGCGTTGTCTACAGAGCCAGCCGCCGCCCGAGGTGTCGGCCAACGTGTGCGCGTCGGGCGAGCCGCACGCCAAGCGCGACCGCCCGCCCAAGCAGCACACGCCTCCCACTGCGCACAAGGTACCACGCCACACTATGCGTTGTCTACAGAGCCAGCCGCCGCCCGAGGTGTCGGCCAACGTGTGCGCGTCGGGCGAGCCGCACGCCAAGCGCGACCGCCCGCCCAAGCAGCACACGCCTCCCACTGCGCACAAGGTACCACGCCACACTATGCGTTGTCTACAGAGCCAGCCGCCGCCCGAGGTGTCGGCCAACGTGTGCGCGTCGGGCGAGCCGCACGCCAAGCGCGACCGCCCGCCCAAGCAGCACACGCCTCCCACTGCGCACAAGGTACCACGCCACACTATGCGTTGTCTACAGAGCCAGCCGCCGCCCGAGGTGTCGGCCAACGTGTGCGCGTCGGGCGAGCCGCACGCCAAGCGCGACCGCCCGCCCAAGCAGCACACGCCTCCCACTGCGCACAAGGTACCACGCCACACTATGCGTTGTCTACAGAGCCAGCCGCCGCCCGAGGTGTCGGCCAACGTGTGCGCGTCGGGCGAGCCGCACGCCAAGCGCGACCGCCCGCCCAAGCAGCACACGCCTCCCACTGCGCACAAGGTACCACGCCACACTATGCGTTGTCTACAGAGCCAGCCGCCGCCCGAGGTGTCGGCCAACGTGTGCGCGTCGGGCGAGCCGCACGCCAAGCGCGACCGCCCGCCCAAGCAGCACACGCCTCCCACTGCGCACAAGGTACCACGCCACACTATGCGTTGTCTACAGAGCCAGCCGCCGCCCGAGGTGTCGGCCAACGTGTGCGCGTCGGGCGAGCCGCACGCCAAGCGCGACCGCCCGCCCAAGCAGCACACGCCTCCCACTGCGCACAAGGTACCACGCCACACTATGCGTTGTCTACAGAGCCAGCCGCCGCCCGAGGTGTCGGCCAACGTGTGCGCGTCGGGCGAGCCGCACGCCAAGCGCGACCGCCCGCCCAAGCAGCACACGCCTCCCACTGCGCACAAGGTACCACGCCACACTATGCGTTGTCTACAGAGCCAGCCGCCGCCCGAGGTGTCGGCCAACGTGTGCGCGTCGGGCGAGCCGCACGCCAAGCGCGACCGCCCGCCCAAGCAGCACACGCCTCCCACTGCGCACAAGGTACCACGCCACACTATGCGTTGTCTACAGAGCCAGCCGCCGCCCGAGGTGTCGGCCAACGTGTGCGCGTCGGGCGAGCCGCACGCCAAGCGCGACCGCCCGCCCAAGCAGCACACGCCTCCCACTGCGCACAAGGTACCACGCCACACTATGCGTTGTCTACAGAGCCAGCCGCCGCCCGAGGTGTCGGCCAACGTGTGCGCGTCGGGCGAGCCGCACGCCAAGCGCGACCGCCCGCCCAAGCAGCACACGCCTCCCACTGCGCACAAGGTACCACGCCACACTATGCGTTGTCTACAGAGCCAGCCGCCGCCCGAGGTGTCGGCCAACGTGTGCGCGTCGGGCGAGCCGCACGCCAAGCGCGACCGCCCGCCCAAGCAGCACACGCCTCCCACTGCGCACAAGGTACCACGCCACACTATGCGTTGTCTACAGAGCCAGCCGCCGCCCGAGGTGTCGGCCAACGTGTGCGCGTCGGGCGAGCCGCACGCCAAGCGCGACCGCCCGCCCAAGCAGCACACGCCTCCCACTGCGCACAAGGTACCACGCCACACTATGCGTTGTCTACAGAGCCAGCCGCCGCCCGAGGTGTCGGCCAACGTGTGCGCGTCGGGCGAGCCGCACGCCAAGCGCGACCGCCCGCCCAAGCAGCACACGCCTCCCACTGCGCACAAGGTACCACGCCACACTATGCGTTGTCTACAGAGCCAGCCGCCGCCCGAGGTGTCGGCCAACGTGTGCGCGTCGGGCGAGCCGCACGCCAAGCGCGACCGCCCGCCCAAGCAGCACACGCCTCCCACTGCGCACAAGGTACCACGCCACACTATGCGTTGTCTACAGAGCCAGCCGCCGCCCGAGGTGTCGGCCAACGTGTGCGCGTCGGGCGAGCCGCACGCCAAGCGCGACCGCCCGCCCAAGCAGCACACGCCTCCCACTGCGCACAAGGTACCACGCCACACTATGCGTTGTCTACAGAGCCAGCCGCCGCCCGAGGTGTCGGCCAACGTGTGCGCGTCGGGCGAGCCGCACGCCAAGCGCGACCGCCCGCCCAAGCAGCACACGCCTCCCACTGCGCACAAGGTACCACGCCACACTATGCGTTGTCTACAGAGCCAGCCGCCGCCCGAGGTGTCGGCCAACGTGTGCGCGTCGGGCGAGCCGCACGCCAAGCGCGACCGCCCGCCCAAGCAGCACACGCCTCCCACTGCGCACAAGGTACCACGCCACACTATGCGTTGTCTACAGAGCCAGCCGCCGCCCGAGGTGTCGGCCAACGTGTGCGCGTCGGGCGAGCCGCACGCCAAGCGCGACCGCCCGCCCAAGCAGCACACGCCTCCCACTGCGCACAAGGTACCACGCCACACTATGCGTTGTCTACAGAGCCAGCCGCCGCCCGAGGTGTCGGCCAACGTGTGCGCGTCGGGCGAGCCGCACGCCAAGCGCGACCGCCCGCCCAAGCAGCACACGCCTCCCACTGCGCACAAGGTACCACGCCACACTATGCGTTGTCTACAGAGCCAGCCGCCGCCCGAGGTGTCGGCCAACGTGTGCGCGTCGGGCGAGCCGCACGCCAAGCGCGACCGCCCGCCCAAGCAGCACACGCCTCCCACTGCGCACAAGGTACCACGCCACACTATGCGTTGTCTACAGAGCCAGCCGCCGCCCGAGGTGTCGGCCAACGTGTGCGCGTCGGGCGAGCCGCACGCCAAGCGCGACCGCCCGCCCAAGCAGCACACGCCTCCCACTGCGCACAAGGTACCACGCCACACTATGCGTTGTCTACAGAGCCAGCCGCCGCCCGAGGTGTCGGCCAACGTGTGCGCGTCGGGCGAGCCGCACGCCAAGCGCGACCGCCCGCCCAAGCAGCACACGCCTCCCACTGCGCACAAGGTACCACGCCACACTATGCGTTGTCTACAGAGCCAGCCGCCGCCCGAGGTGTCGGCCAACGTGTGCGCGTCGGGCGAGCCGCACGCCAAGCGCGACCGCCCGCCCAAGCAGCACACGCCTCCCACTGCGCACAAGGTACCACGCCACACTATGCGTTGTCTACAGAGCCAGCCGCCGCCCGAGGTGTCGGCCAACGTGTGCGCGTCGGGCGAGCCGCACGCCAAGCGCGACCGCCCGCCCAAGCAGCACACGCCTCCCACTGCGCACAAGGTACCACGCCACACTATGCGTTGTCTACAGAGCCAGCCGCCGCCCGAGGTGTCGGCCAACGTGTGCGCGTCGGGCGAGCCGCACGCCAAGCGCGACCGCCCGCCCAAGCAGCACACGCCTCCCACTGCGCACAAGGTACCACGCCACACTATGCGTTGTCTACAGAGCCAGCCGCCGCCCGAGGTGTCGGCCAACGTGTGCGCGTCGGGCGAGCCGCACGCCAAGCGCGACCGCCCGCCCAAGCAGCACACGCCTCCCACTGCGCACAAGGTACCACGCCACACTATGCGTTGTCTACAGAGCCAGCCGCCGCCCGAGGTGTCGGCCAACGTGTGCGCGTCGGGCGAGCCGCACGCCAAGCGCGACCGCCCGCCCAAGCAGCACACGCCTCCCACTGCGCACAAGGTACCACGCCACACTATGCGTTGTCTACAGAGCCAGCCGCCGCCCGAGGTGTCGGCCAACGTGTGCGCGTCGGGCGAGCCGCACGCCAAGCGCGACCGCCCGCCCAAGCAGCACACGCCTCCCACTGCGCACAAGGTACCACGCCACACTATGCGTTGTCTACAGAGCCAGCCGCCGCCCGAGGTGTCGGCCAACGTGTGCGCGTCGGGCGAGCCGCACGCCAAGCGCGACCGCCCGCCCAAGCAGCACACGCCTCCCACTGCGCACAAGGTACCACGCCACACTATGCGTTGTCTACAGAGCCAGCCGCCGCCCGAGGTGTCGGCCAACGTGTGCGCGTCGGGCGAGCCGCACGCCAAGCGCGACCGCCCGCCCAAGCAGCACACGCCTCCCACTGCGCACAAGGTACCACGCCACACTATGCGTTGTCTACAGAGCCAGCCGCCGCCCGAGGTGTCGGCCAACGTGTGCGCGTCGGGCGAGCCGCACGCCAAGCGCGACCGCCCGCCCAAGCAGCACACGCCTCCCACTGCGCACAAGGTACCACGCCACACTATGCGTTGTCTACAGAGCCAGCCGCCGCCCGAGGTGTCGGCCAACGTGTGCGCGTCGGGCGAGCCGCACGCCAAGCGCGACCGCCCGCCCAAGCAGCACACGCCTCCCACTGCGCACAAGGTACCACACCACACTGCGTTCTCCACAAGTCCGAGCTGCACAGAAAGTCCTGGGAAAGGCTCCTTACTTTGGCCAAAGCTTATTAACTACTAGGAACACAGGACACTATGCTTCTATTGGTTAAAGAGCATAGGCCAAAGTAAGCCGACTTTACGTAACGCTACTACATGAATATATACACGACTTAGCAAGCCATATCCCAACAAGCCTGTGTCCCATACGAAGAAAAAGATATCTTAACTTTATTCCTCAAAACCTGTGAACACAGAGAAGACGGACGCAAGTAAGGCGGCCTTTTTAATATAAAAGCCACCATGAAAATAAATCTTTTAAAGAATGGATGCTGTGATACAGAGTTGAAATATGTATTGCTAAATAAATTGAGAGTGTCAAGTTCTGTGACACTCATTGTATATTCTTCGATAAATAAAATAAACAACTACACGATTTTAGCAAATAACGCTCATACTCCTAAGGTAGTCCATATTCTCCACAAGTTATTGCTTTCAAAGAATAAGTTTGCCGAAACAAATGAAATGCAAAAAAACCAATGAATTTACCAGCAAATACCAACGTCTACATATTATGGAAATGATATTGTATTGTGTAAGAAACTATGTATTTACTTTTTACACAACATAATTTTTAACAGCCGCCCGTGGTCCCAAAGGGCGGCGATTCCCCGATGTCGGTAGAAGAGCGCTCCGCACCGTCGGCGTCCCCGCCGTCGTCGGCGTCGCCCGGCATGGAGCGCGTGGCGGCCATCAAGAAGTCCACCCTCAACCCCAACGCCAAGGAGTTCAACCCTGCAGCCAAGCCCTTCACACCAAGGAGTCCCAGTACTCCGAATCCCAGTCGGTGAGTCATTACTCAAGATAGCATTTCTTGAAAGAAATTACTAACGTGTGCAAGGCGAATGATTCAATTGGCTGTTGATTCTTTATTCAACCAATCACAGCTCGATTGACAATTTTGTCACAATCATTTTACGAAAGTTTACATTCTAGGCCTTAATCTTTGTAGTTATGAGTGATAAATTATCAGCAATAGGAACTTCTGAAATAGTGGAAGTTATTATAAAAGGGCGGAACCAATATTCATTATTCTTCGCTTCCAATAAAACATTTAACAGCTGCTAGTGGTTTTCATACACACACATTCAAATGCAACTGCATACTATGACGTTGTTAAACGGGCGATGCGGTATGGTAACGACACGGGAAACAGTAACTACAGCATCGGCACCGCATCGAGCAACACAATCTCGCTTGACCATAACTTTCGACTCAACGATTTAGATTGCTATTATTGTAAACCACCGCTTGCTTTACTTTTACACCTGGGGCTTATACATGGTCCTTCGAGCCGGATCTCAACCAACGATCGCTAAAAAGTCAAAAAACGTCGAAGTAGTCTAAATACTAATTATATTTACACTGCTTGTAATCTTGTATAGTCGTCCTAAAGAAAATAATTAATTGTGTTTAACTAGAAAAATAACTTTTGAACGACACATCCGACTAAAATGTCCGTGATTCTAATGTTATTCTCCGTTCAGTTTCCAATGTCACGATACTCATCTCAAAACAGCACTGTACAAATAAGCTTTACGATTGTATTCTTGAATTCACAGGCCACACACGCCAGGCACCCCTTCGGGCGTAGGCGTAGGCATGGGAGTGGGCGTGGGCGGCGTGGGCGTCAACCTGGGCGGCGTGAGCGTCATGGGGCCCGGAGTCAGCTACGTGCCGGCGCCGCATCCTCCGCCTCCCATGGTATGTGTCTATGAACTGTGTTTTATTATACCTTACTTATCTTGATACAATTTCTATGATGATCTAAATATAGGATCAAGGAAGTTACCATTTTGCCAGGGCTGCGGGATAATTTAAAAGAGTTACTGTAGTCCTTGCAAAGATTAACTGAAGATACACATCAGTAATATTCTGGATACTCCTTCTTGTTTCACCTAGAGCGGGAGAAAGTCATTTGATTTCCCAGGCAAAAAAGGAAGTTACCATTTAGGTAGAAGAAAGGTCAAGAAATAAATTATTAAGTGTCATGCAATTATGTTTTGCCTTGTTCTTTCCTTCACTAAAATTACCAGCAAATGCTTTGAGATATCTCTCTGACAGACGTAAAAATAATTATGATTAAACTGATGTAAGTTTATCATGAGTTAAATAATTATTAAATGTGCAAAAACTTCTGTACCGTGTCGTGTTTTCATTACTAATCTTTATAATATATTATTATGACAATTTTATTTTAATTAACGACAGTGTCTAATATACAATTTTGAACTCTATTTGTATTATGATACAAGCCTTATGGAATGTCCCCCTATTAAGTGGCAAAAGAGCAAAATAACGTAGTGCGCAGCAATGTTACCCGCAGGTGGCCGCGGTGCCGTACGCGATGATGGCGGCGGCGGCCGCGGCGGCGCAGCAGCCTCCCGCCTACCTGCCGCACCCGCACCCCGCCGTGAGTATTGTTACTAACGCCGGAAGCTGACAACCTGCCCACAGATTTGTCACGCACTTTCATTTTAACTTACCTTTAAAAATGTATAGCGCTGCTATTTGCTGAGTTCATTTCCACCTTTGAGGTGTGGTTAACAACCGTAATGGAAGAGATCTTGACTGTCCCATTTTTGACCGACTTAAAAAAAAGAGAATGTTATGAATAAGGCGAGTTTTACTATAAGGCATCGTCCTAACTGACAAGGATAGTACGGATTACAGATTTTTTTTATAGCGTAGGAAGCTATTAAAGCTTGCAACCCATCGTGCGAGTACAGATAATGTTTAATACCGATCGTACAATTAGTTTCATCGTCAAATCAAATCCGAGCATCCTAATTGGTTGCTTTATAGCGGGAGTACGGCAACGTGAGGGTGAGGGGCAGGGACGCACGACGAGCATCGCACGTTCTATTAGGACACTCCTGCTGAATGATCGTACGACCATTTTTATCGCACGACGAGTACGCATCGTTTCATCGTACGATTCTTGCCAACTAGGAATAAGTCGAAGGCTCCTCGCCCACGGCGACTTTCTTTAGCGATGCAGCATTGCTACTAACGCGCGTCAGTCGTCGCATTTGCAACGCGCTAAAAAAGCGACGCCAACGCGCTACAGCATCGTGACTATCGATGCAAACGCTCGACCGTGTCGGACGATTCTACATTCAAAAACTTCATTTTTATACCGCCTGCCTTTGTATCGCGACAGTATCGCGTTTGCATCGTGACTGAGAATTGTGGTGTGGGTGAGGCCAAACAGCTAGCGACCGCATCGCGACTATATCGAAGCGAACGAGCGACAACATCGCTACAAAAAGTCGCCGTGAGCGAAGGGCCTAAGATATGTGAAGAAAATGAAGAGACGACTAAACTAGACAGACCATTTTGAATTCGACTTCTTCTGTTAGGTCATGAAGTGTCAGTCGTCATGGTGTGTTTGTGAAAAAGAAATTGAGCTATACAGGATGTGCACATAACACCATTCGTTTGCCACAATTAAACAGTGCAGATGGCTTTTTCTAACAGCCCCAATTTTTTTCTTAACTTTATTTGTAATATACAATAGTTCGTATACAAAGTGGTCTGGCGAACTTCACAGGGAAACTGCTGTAAAACTATAATTTTTGGTGACAATCCAGACCTTATCATGAATTTGATATATCTACCCTAACAATTGAGAAGGGGACTTATTCCACACATAGTAGGAGTTAATTCTATTGGTATACAAAAATATGGTTAATGGAGCTTCAATGTTGGGGACGGCAGATGGAGATGGGGTGCGATTGCCGGCAGTACGCGCCGCCTATATTCATGGTGCCCGACAAACGGGACCGCCCCGAAGCGGTGAGCACACGACCAGCGGACAACTGGGATTGGGAAAACTTGTGACAATTATCGAACACACCGACTGTAATTTTCACAGTAAACTCTTCATAATCTCCTTCGAATCAATCATAGAACAAATCAAGATCAAAACTGACTTCAGAAAGAAGCATATTGAAATCTATTTCATCAAGACGAGTATCTGATCTAGAGAAGCTATTTTTGTTGGTTGACCATAAATATCAGTTCCAGATATCTATTAGCAAACATGAGATGAGACAACAAATTAGAGCTTCAATTTATGTTGAATCATAAAAAACTACATTAAACAAACCTTTTCTTTAGGATGAAGTTCAATACTTGTCATAAGTTCCTTGTCTCAAGTGCCGCCCGCGTGCAGTGTTCAGTTTTCAACAGTGTGTCATAACTTTGTCATGTACAAACGGTGCTTGCCTCGCTAACCGCCTGGCTAACCCACCACCACAGATTATATAATAAATGGATACTTTACTATATTTCTACAAAAGCAAATGCTATAAGTCAAAGCTCAGCTCCCATCAAAGCGTTGTAACGTGTCTCCTTGACAATAAATCGACAGTTTGAAGAATTTTGAGAGTGAATAGTCGAAATGACACGCGCAATCCTGGTTTTTTCGAGACGTCGCTTTAATCGAAACTGGGCTTTATGTTTGAATACTTACAGAGTGATTTCCTAGATTCTTTTTTCCCCCTTTGTATCTTTGGACGCCTTTATACACATTTTCTTTTTCATAAAACTTCGTTCTTCAAATGAGAGATACGTCTCTATAAAGCATCAAAATTAAAGTACAGTGTGGTCAAAATATCATATTTGCCACTTTGAACTTAGGTGTTCCGAACATGCGCATCCTCGAAAAAATACGTAATACGTATTGGCTATATGATTCTTTAAAAGAATTACTGTGCAGCCAATTGTTCGAAATTCGGAGTTGTCAAGATATTTCGGCTGTACAGGAGCCTTTCCAAGACGTGTTAAAATGTCAGCGTGCGAGCGAAGAAGGATGGAGCTATACACCCTATATAGCTCCTTCCCTTTAACAGTTCAGTTTAGGTCGTCAAATGGGTCGCTTTGAGAGCTCCCGGTAGGTCATCGATATATATGGATTCGAAGTTTATTGGCGCCGCTCCCACACTGCATGAACGTCAGGAGTGTTGACTGCAGTTCACCTGAGTCGAACGAAGCGAGTGTACGGCACGCGTAATCTAGAAGGTTCACCTGGACATTATATTTCTGTAGTCAACTAACTAAAGTTACTTGTTGTCCAAACTATTTAATAGCTTCTAATATCGTAATAATACACTAGAAAAGACAATATTTTACTTAAATGCCTCCCCATTTCGTTGCCTCAATCATAGACTAACACATACAGATATAGATGTTTCAGGTTTTTAACTACAACTATGTATGTTCTGTCTATTTTGTTTAGTTTTATTTTTTTAGTATTTCGACAAATAGTTTCCATGAAAGTGCTTGTCTATCGCTAGAATATAAATCGATGTAGTGTAGGCACTCAATCAACTTTCATAAAATTGTAATTGTGAATAAGTTCAGCCATGATTTTGTAATAAAACAGTGAAGTATCCATTTCCTACATATTCTGTCGCGACGATACACGGTCACAATATGGTTATTAACCGTCTTACCAAACAACGCTAACGCTTTGAGAGTGATTTTCGTTTTTATTAAATAACAACTACAGTGTGTAATAAGATATAAGTCTGTTTAAGTGATCATCTGTTTCAAAAGTATTACGTTATTGGATACTTTTGTGGTGTTTCACGTTTGGAAATGTTTGAAAACACTAACACAATGCTGATAGAGGAACACAACCTGGAACCATGATTTACAACATTTCTATTTCTGATAACATTCGTTTCGTACATGTTAGTAGAAATATTTGCCGTAAAGAAAGAAAAAAGAAAGAAAAACATTTATTTGAGACACGCTCAGGACAAACAACAATAAAATAAAAAAAAAATTACTAAACTAGAAATAACCTGAAATAAAAAATATAACATTATAAAGAAAAACAAAAAAGACCTGTGCGAGGCCAAAAAGGCTCCTATCTCAGCATAAGCTGCGATATTTAAACAAAAAAATAATATAAGAGCGCTTGTAGCGCCGTATACGTAGCGACGCTTGGAGGAAGTCATGTCCAGATTGTCCAACAGTGGGGCTGAGAGTCTTTCGATTGTGGTTCTATTTTTGTTTTTAGGGTTCGGTACCTCAAAAGCAAAAAACGGAACCCTTATAGGATCACTTTGTTGTCCGTCAGTCTGTCTGTCTGTCAAGACCCTTTATCTCGGGAACGCGTGGAGGTATAGAGTTGAAATCAAAATCATATACTCAGATCTGCGGGCCCTTGAAGCTGTGAAAAAATCAAACTTCTGAGTTAACGTAAAAATAAGATACGGCCGTTTATGTCACAAAAAACGTATATTTCGACACTCAAGAGAATCAAAATTCATAGGATACTAGTACCCGTTGACCTAGAATCCTGAAATTTGGCATGGAGCAAGGTCTCATAGCACAGATAAGGGAAAAATCTGAAAACTGTAAATTTGTAGTTACATCAAAAAATCATTTTTTGCGATTCGGAACAATCTTCGTAATCAATTCGAGAATTGAACTGTTTTCATAGGCAAGTTGGTACGGAAAAACTCAGTGCGCGAGTCTGACTCGCATTGCCCGGTTTTATCTATTATGATATCACATGAATATTATAAGGGCGAAGGTTTTTATGTATGTTTGTTGCTCAACCAGCTGATCGGATTTGGAAGAAATTTGGTAAACGGGCTTAGGACACTTTCCATATGAGGCGTATGCTCACTTGGAATAATATTATACTTTTACGCGGGTGAAGCCGCTGACAGAAGCTAGTAAGACAATAAATTCTTAAATAGTAACGTTGTTAATAAAAATAAAAAAATTGTTTAACACATAAAAACCACGATTTTGTGTTTCTCATAATGCACAATCTGTACATGTTTGAAGTGGAAACAAGATAGTGGATTGTACTCCAATGAAATTATTGCCCAATGTTAATTAACTAGCTTTTTATCAAGATAGTGTCAGATTAGGTGTGTGTATTAGGCATTGACCGACAAGACAATTTTGTGGGTATTCATTCTGTGTCCTGATAGCTGCAACCTGGGGGTCTTTAAGTCAAGAGTGAATAGGCTACTTCTAGGTAAGCGTGCTCCGGCGGCGACCACATCGAGTGCGACAGTGGTCAAACGCAAGTCTATCAATTTAATTAAAAAAAAAGGTTATGTGATTCTGAATATTAAATAATTAACAATCAGTCTTTAAGAGTCCTGTGATGGTGGCACGTGTACTGGATCAGTTTTCTTCAGCTGCCATGGCCATTATTGAATTGTAGGCTCTTATATATATGGTGAATGTACTAGATATGTAGTGCGGTAAATGTCCAGTCAGCGGGTAAACAAACGAACTCTGGCTATACGTCACTAGCTTAGGCACTGTCTTAGTCTCCCAGGGCTACGGAATGGTTCAAAAGAGTTACTGCAGTCCTGGAGCGCATAGGGCAGTGATGGCGATCCTAAGGCACGCGGCAAAATAATTCGAGCAAGTCAGTGTAAAATGTTTAGCATCTAGGTAATTTGAAAATCACTTAGTTACCAACTATCTTTTCTCAACTATTTATTTTAATTAAATAAATAAAAAAATGTAAACATTGCGATATACGAATGTCGGGTTGCAAATTAAGAGTTAATAGCGTCTAGTTTAATTTTTTGGGCATTAAATTAAAAAGTCGGCGGCACGTTATGACCACACTTTTTTTCTTGTATATAGTGCCACATCTTCCAATAAAGGTTCGCCATCCCTGGCAATTGAAGGAACACGGTTGGGTTTTTGTCAGTAAAAATCTGTCACACCTTGCTCCAGCCAAAACAGGAGGAGTTTTTTGATAATTTTCCAGTTAAATTTTAGGCCTACAACAAGGAGCTCGTCAGACGTCAGCTCGGAATGAACTAAGAAATAACGTAACATTCACTTTGTAGTCAGCTGCTGTGTAAATGGTATATGAACCGAGTGTTTAATGAGCTATTCACAGCGATAAGTGCTCATTATTAATTACATACGTAACGAAATATAGGGAATGTAAATATAAAAATAATAGTTATAAGATATAAACAATAATTTATTTGTCTTCGTTTCTTAGTCTTTAAGTCGTTTATATTTATAAAAATACTAACATTAATGTTGTTTGCCGTGGTTTTCTATGTTAATACCAATTGATTGTGGTTTTAAGTGCACTAAACTATTAATTATATAACAAATATGAATTTCACAATACCATCACTTACTTCTAAACAAATACATATAATTTACATAAAAAATTACCTGCTTAAAATTGTCTTTAGTCTTCCAACATACATTTTCACGTATAAACAATCTAGTTACAATTTTAACTTATATTCTTTCCTCAGGCCGTAATCCAACCAACTGCTCAGATATATCCCACAATTTGGCTGCCAAGTCCTCATTTCTCGCCTTCATACCCATATAACCTTCCTTACAATCGACAAAGTACCCTCCAGTCGTTTGATCCATATCATCTGAGATCGCTAGGTACAAAGTCGTCTGCGCACCTTCTACTGGGTTTTTGAAGAATGAGTAGAAAACCATAGTTCTTAACTTTTCTAATATAGTTGCTTTGTAGAAACTGGTGTTGACGTGACCGGGATGGAGGCTGTTCACTACCACATCAGTGTCTTCTAACCTTCTTGCTAACTCGTTGCTAAACAGTATGTTGCATAGCTTACTGTCGCAGTAAGTTCTCATGTATGAATGAGGACTGTTCAAATCGCTGATACTACCAAACCTATGCAGCGTTGACGTAACAATAATAATCCTACTCGGCGCAGACTTTTTGAGTAAAGGTATCAAGAGTAGAGTCAGAAGGAAAGGTCCAAAATGATTGACCTGCATGTCCCTGATCAATCCATCTTCAGTTTTGTCTCTGTGAACACCGCTAGCGCCGGCATTATTAATCAAAATGTCCAATTTAGCTTCGGATTTTGTAAAATCTTCAACGAATTTTCTCACAGAGGCGAAGGAACTTAGGTCTAAATGCATATATGTGATGCTGCGGTTCTTAGTCTTCTTGATTATGGATTCTACAGCTTTCTGTCCCCTTTTCTTATCTCGACATCCTAATATAACTTTTGCCCCTCTACGGGCCAGTTCTAAGGCGGTCTGGTAGCCAATCCCGCTGTTTCCACCTGTCACGATCACCACTTTACCACTCATGACATTGTCGGAGTAACACTTCCCGTTTGTTATTTTGTTATAAGTTTTAATTAGGATCAGTCCTATAATCAACCACACTAACCACATGTCGACACAATGGTGTTATATTAATTCTGCAATAAAATCCACTTTTTGTATTCACAATCGTTCAAAAATTCGCAGAATGTTACAGACAATATTTGCACAGATGAAATCACTATGTTATTAAATAATGTAGTGTCCCGCGTCGTTCTCGCAATGTTACTGAAAGATTTATCTGTACAAATGTCAAATCATGTGAACGGACTAATTATCAGCTGCGGCCGCGTGGCTGTTATCAAATTATCGTTATCTAGTCTATATTGTAAATAGCTTGCGTCCGTCTCTCTGTTCGGCATCGGTCAATCGTGTTCAAAGTTCCAAGTCAATATAAGAAATATTAACTTGCATTTATTGATGGTGACCGATTTATAACTTGGTCTTTGCTTTTTTATAGTTGTCTTATTGATATGTCCCTAAAACTTAAAACGTCTTTAATATTCCATTTAAAATTAAATTAAAGGAAAATTCGATGTTTTAAAAATGATTTTGTGTACTACTTTCTCCACAATTTGTTGTTAACAATGATTGAAAAGATTATTACTTACTATCTGTGGTTTATGATATCAAGTATAGATAAGCACGTTTCTAAAATATTTGGAGGCGATTAAACGATAACAATGCTTCAAAATCGCTCAAAGTTCAGTGCAAAAAGTTTATTTGAAAAATCAAAGATCCGCCTCCGTGAATTAGTACTTTCTACCTTTCAGAGGCGATTCTCATGCAAAATTACAATTTCAATATTTCCACTGTTTTTATGGGCTTTCCTTACTTTTTTTCTTTTAATTTGAAAAATTTAATTTCCCCGTACTGGAGAGAAAAATAAAATTTAAAAAAATCTAATATATCAAGCTGTTTTTGAGTTTTAGCGAGACTACGAACAGCAATTGATTTTTATGTACATATATAATATGTAAAAGAGCATAGAGTTTTTGGAATATCAGACTAGCCAAAAATGTTGTATGTATAAAACAGTATACCATGTATCAAGTACATCTACATATGTGGTGGATGTGTGGTGTGAAGAGAATGGATAAAGTGAGAAATGAAATATTAGAGGAAGTTTGAAAGTTGTGTCAGAACCTGAAAAGTTAAAAGGAAATCGGTGGTCTTGGTATGGTCATATGAAAAGGAGGGTTGAAGCGCATATTACTAAAAGAGCTCTGAGTATACATGTAGATGGATGAAGAGGGAGAGGGAGGCCAAAGAAAAGATGGATGGATTGTGTGAGGAGTGATATGAAAGAAAAGGGAGTTAGTGATAGTTTGACGGCTGACAGGACAGAATGAAGAAAAAATCGTGTTGCGCCGACCCCAAGTAATATGAGATAAGGGCAGGAAGAAGAAGATAGGTATATGCAAGCATTCGTACTCACCGTTTCGCACAGATGTTGAGTCTCAGTATAAGATCAGAGATCGCGACTTTACTCGCCTCATTGACAATGATAACCGAATTAAGCGAACTGACTATCATAAATTATATAAATTAATGTTTTCTCTGTGGATTCACTCGCTTAGTTGATCTGTAGACTTGTTATTATAATCGTGAATAATACAAGAGTGAATAGGTTACTTATAGGTAAGCGCGCTCCATCGTCGACCGCATCGTCGCTTTCCATCAGGTGAGATAGCGGTCAAGCGCGAGCCGATCAACAATTATAGAAAAAAAAACTCAATATCGAAAATTTAAGTCAAAAATAAAAAAATTGTGCTCATTCAAAATAACAAATCAATGTTGAAAACTACAGAATTACTGCATACATTTTAGGTTTCCACTTGTAGGTATCAATTTACACACGGATCTAGGTATTTATACACAATCTCGGGTTATCATCGGATATACGCGAACTAATTAATTTATAAGCATATATGATCTATTGATGATGATACGAATAAGTTTAGGTAATAAAAATAAATAAATATCATGAAACTAAAAAACACGTAGTCTTGACTATGTAAGAAACTCAGTATCACTTAGAGAATCTATTCTCATAATGCGGAAACGTACGCTTTCAGAGCCGAGAACTAACTACCAAGACTAAACAAGTTAATCGATCAACTGCTGCTTCGTGACGCAGTTCTAAATAGCATAATCATCCCTTAGGCCTACTGTCCACGAACGCGTAGCTTCATAGACGCATATTCGCCATTATACGCTTGGTGTACGCCTGTGTGAAGTTTACATACAAAACTATAGAAAAAACTGTCGACGAAGCGGCAGCGTCGTGTCGTCTCTATGAAGCTACGTGTCAATGGACAGTAGGCCATACTTTTGTATGTAAGCTTCACACAAGCCAACACCATAATGACGAATTCGCGAATACGCGTCTATGAAGCTACGCGTCCGTGTAGAGTAGACCTTATTCATGCTATATTAAAGGACATCATACACATGTATTAACAGACACACGTTTTCATATGGTTAATCGACAATACGTGGCTTCCAATCATAAAATGTGACCTATGTGGAAGCTACGTAGAGGTCGCGTGGCATACCCGGATGTAAATCAGTTCTCGGCTTAAGCACGCTGCAGACGCGACATAAACCTAGCTTCAATGGGCGTTAAGGGCCTATTACAATAATCGATATTCAGACAGTCTTAGTCGATGTCGCGTAGTGTATATAAGGGTTAGACCGGTCTTACTCGGAACAAAAAATGAGACAGTCTGAATATCATGTGCTGAATATCGCGTAGTGTAATAGGCCCATTACTTTGTAATTATTTTTCCCTAGAATGGTCAAATTTATTACTTCCTCAAAGATAAGCATGCTGCAACAACAATAATATATCCCCATGTTGATAACGTGTGATGTCTTCAGCTGGCATATGGAGCCATGGGTGGCGGTGGAGGAGTCGCGGGCGTTACAGGGGGTGGCGGACAGCCCCCCATGCAGTCGCAGCAACAAAGGAACTTCAGAAAAGGTATGCAAAGTATATCTACTTACTTTCATTCATTGTATTCAGGTTTATTTACCGAAGAGGTCTTAACTGAAAACACGAGTACCAAAGTCTTGCACTATTCCAAAAAGCAGTTTTCTTCACAATTTAATGTGCGCATTAGCGTGACATGTTGAAAAATATGGTGTTAAAATCTTCGTCCATCGACAAGAGTACATTAGGTGTTGATTATTCAAAAGGTTGGAAGGTAACTAGGTAAGACTATAGGCAGCTTTTTAAGCTCGTTTGAAAAAATGGCTCATCGAACAAACATTTGAATAAAATGTTTGTTCGATGAGCCATTTTTTGACGAATTTATGATTGCTCGAAGTTGACGAAATTAATTTGACCGTAATTTATTGTGACTTTCATCATTTAATTATTTTTTATGTGTTTCTAATTATGTTGATTGGTCTACTATTTATTTGTAATTCTTTTATTGGGTTTACGTCTTTTGTTTTTATTGATTTGACAGCGTTTAATGATGTCACCTTATTTTAATTTTTTTTTTTACTATAATGTAATGTATTTATGACTTGTAAGAAAGTAAATAAAATAAAAATCGAATTTAAGTAGTATAATGTAAACTAAAATAATAGAGACAAGACAACTGCAACAAAGAGACAATCAAGAAGTGTACCATAACTCATGGGAGTTGCCTTAACGTTAGTTGAATGTGTAGTGGGCGTAGGTTCGGGCATGCAGGTGGCGGCAGCGACAGGACAACCCCTCCTGGCGCCGGCGCCCATGCAGCAGTTCGTGCCCTACCCACACCCGCACCCTGGCCCACATCCCGCGCAGCCGGCACTGCAGTACCAACACATGGTAAGTATTACTACATTATTTTTTAATCATTTACTTTAGCAACGAGCATTATTACTTTAAAAAAGATCCCATCCGATCGCAAATAACGTGCTTGTGGCGATATCTATGACGCCACACAAGAACTAACATTCAAAATCCTGCATGGCGGTGTTAAAGTTCTCCGTGCGATTAGAATATAAAACAGCCCGAAAACTACTATCAGGTAGTTGCCCGGACCAGACATAACACCCGTCTGGTCGGATGTTCTTCCCTTTTCAACGCAGGCCTGCGTGATATACAGTATACACAGTTCTGAATACCACTAAATACCACTAAATGCCTACTAACTACCATAATGGCTTTTTCAAAATTATTTTTTTTATATTCAATTTTTTGCGTGTGGTGAGGAAAAAGAGCACCTTCGTACGTCGTTCGTTTATTCGGTAGTATCGTATGTGCTATTCCAAGGCATGGTCTACCCGTGTGCCAAATTTTATCCAAATCCGTTCGTGAAGAAGTAACAAAAAGTTCGTGAACGTGTTCACAAAGTTTCGCCTTTATAATAAATCGACATGGCGATCTCTTGCAATGTTACGTATCTAAAATGTGTTGTATTGCAGGTGCGCATGTACCACGGCGGCGTAGGCCAGACGGTGGGCTCGGTGGCGGGCGGCGGCGAGGTGGGCGTGCAGGGCGTGCAGGGCTACGCGCCGCCGCCCGCGCCGTCGCCGGCGGCCGCGTCGCCGGCGCTGTACCCGCCGCCGTCGCCCGCGCACACGCCGCACCCGCACCAGCACCAGCACCCGCATCCGCATCATCATTTCCAGCAGCCACCTTTCCAGGTAATCCCTACGTTTATAACAGACTAGCTTCTGCCAGCGGCTTCGCCCGCGGGAATGTAGGTTTCTCAAACTTCCAACCCCCGTTTTACCCTTAGCGTAATCTAAACGTCCCCTGTTCTTAGCTTATGTCTAAACCCTATAAGGAACCTTCGTGCCAAAATTTAATTTTGTAGGTGTTATAGTGTCTGAGATTTCGTGATCAATCAGAGAGTGGTATTTAGCTTTTATAAATATAGATAACATTCTAAATGTCAGCTGAACATTATAGGTTCATAATAAAATTCAAAATGTCTACCTTGTTTTTTTTTCTGCGTACTTCTATACCAAGTATGGAGGTAGGCACTTGAGGAGTTAAATAAATGGCAAGTAGAGATATAGATATGGCCTAAGAGCCCGTGGCTAACAGGTAACAAAGGTAAGTAATACCTTAATTCTTTTAAATTATAAAGCAATTTTTTTTATATGTTCTTCTGGTTGGGTTAGTAGGGGTTTATTAGTAGTCTTGGTCATCCATTGCCAGACACTTAGTTGGAAGCAACCCCTCGCCAGACACCCTTAAACTTCAATAAAATGTAATGTGTGTGTGTGTTGTCTGTGTATATTGCTTGGATAAATAAACTATTTTATTTTTTTATTAGTTGTATTTACGTTGTACTAGAAAAGCAATTTTTTTTTATGTGTTCTATAATTGTAAGATAATTTAGCCAGATGGTTTTGATGGTTCTAGCACTCAACCAGACTAGTTTAATGATGCGAGCTCGTGGCAATACTCATTCGTGGGTGCGAGTCAGAGAGTGAATTAGGTCTTCCGTGCACTTTATCCACATTCCTGGACCACTCAGAATATGAATAAATAATAAACCCTATAATATATATAATAAATACTTTTAATAATTTAAAATAAGTTAGTTGTTTGTAGCCACATCTATGATGCCACAAAGGAACTAAAATTCAAAATACCTCTTTATAATATTAGTGAATTTTGTGTTTATGTATATTGAAATAGAAATATGTGTGTCCCGTCCAGGCATACCACCAGGTGCTGTGCCCACTGATGGGCCCGGGTGGCTCGGGGGGCCACCACCACCACCACCACCACCTGGCCTACCTCAACCACGCGCCGCCCACCGCCTCCCCGCCGCAGCCCCACCCACACTCGCTACAGGTAACCAGCTCACTGCACCCTCACATGGTTCTATACTCACGATAGCATTTGACAAAAGAGGTTCATAGAAGCAGGTGTTCACAACATTTATTTTTCGAGATAAATCTTCGAAGAAAAATATAACAATTTTAATAAATAATGGTTTCAATATAAAATTTTAACATTAACTACTTAGATAAATTTGATTATTGTAAGGTAAGAACTATACACTTAGATAGGTAAATGAAATCGTTTTTTTTTTAAATAAACATAACTTTATTTAAATCAATTTTATTTTATTTTTTAAATGACGTATCAACAAGTTTCCTCCACAAAACATATGAATTGTACACAACACAAGGCAACTGATAGATAGTTCAAATGTAATTTAAGTATAACAGTTGGTATATAAGTTGATTATAATAAATTCAGCATCAATCTAAACTGTAATAAAGCACAATATACATTGTAGTTTTATTACAAAGTGTACCCTAAAACAATCTTTTTTAACTTCTGTCTAATGCTATCGCGAATAGAATATAAATGAACACGGACGGCGCGGCTAACACACGTCCAGCGACGGTGCAAATAATCACGAACCTTCCTCGATTATCGCTCTCTGCGACAAACCTGTATTGCAAACTGTTGAGTGGGAAGTAAGTTGAGAAATAGATGAGAAGCAGACAAGCAACTTTGTTTTATACTATTTATTGAAGATTTCATATACATTTTATGTTTAGTTTCCTGTCTCGGCAATTAATTTATTAATTCTTTCTCGTCAAGTTTATTTAGATTCATTTAATTATTAACAAGTTTGACATCCAGATTTCTTCTAATTTGTATTAAGTTACCAGCTTTCAAGTCAGTAGTAGTAAGTATCTTTATATCATTCAGGATCTGTCGATTGAGGATAGGCATTACCATGTATTAAAAGTCCATATGATATTTGTTAGAGGCCAATCCCCATCAGCAATCAAGGTCATATTGCCAGAAAGGTTATCGTGCACAACACTCTACATCACTTTAAAATGAAAAAATAAATAAATATGTGATGTGACATAGAAGGATGTTGCGTGGAACTGTCAAGCGGTTTTGAACCGTGTGCAGTACAAATATAGGTACTCTTTGTCTCATCAGAACTTTACCGGTGAGTGCATGTGCACCGCCTGCTGGCGTGCTTGATGATTCGAAGCTGGATCTAGTGCATTTCATACACTCGTTCGTACAATGTGAGTTATATTCCGTATTTGTAGAATCCATAACGCGTACTGACAACACTGATAGCCCTTCTGAATAACACCGCATCTTATGTTCATTGTGTGTGGGCACGAAATATGTAGCTACAGGAAGTAGGCTCCATTTAACGAGCGCAGACGTACGGACACATACTAACCACGCCTATATGTATATACACGCACTCGCTACTAGATGAGTTCAGAGTGGCTGAACTGCCTCGTAGCCAAGTTAGAGAGAGCGTTTACTGCCGCAATTCGTCGGTCTCGCAAAATGTACATATATATCGGCAAATGGAGTATTCGTTTGTTTTAATTTGAGATCGCGATGATGTTCTGACGCCTCCGTATAAAGCCGTCTGCCTGTAGCTATATATGTGGTGTACAACGTGTGTGGTGTGCAGGGAGTGCTGCTGCCGCCCAGCCACGGCTCGTCGGGCGGCTCCACGACGCCGGGCGTGGGGTCGGGCGGCTCGCACCCGTAACGCTCCGTGGGCCCTCGCGGGCGGGCGCGCGTGCGCCTGGACTACAGCCTGTACGTGCAGTACGCGCGCCAGCTGCGCCTGGAGCGCCTGCGCGCGCACACGGTGGAGCGCCTGGAGCTGCGCTTCCGCGACGCGAGGTGACTCAGTGACGCAGTGACAGTGTTGTAGGACCACAGCCCGAACTAAGTGCTTCAAGCGTATGCTCATATTATTTCCTTGCTTCTATTCTCATTTTCATATTACTACCGATGTAATTATATTAAAGGAAATAGTCTATGTCGGATTTACATGTAAATAGTCGAAGTAAGCTATTCGTTGTAATTAAATTTCAATCCGATATGTCGTGTAACTTTCATTATGTTGCGATGTACTGAGTTACGATCACCAGTTGATGACATAGATATTGAACGTAGAATCAATAGCGATGTTATTATATGTATTATAGAACTGCTGGAGGTCTCTGCCAACTGAATCATTGTGAAGGTATTGCTGAACAATAGTTTCTTAATTTTGCTGCTGGCAGCATCACTTTTGTTTAGCGGTCTCGTAAAGAAACACCCAACTGATACGCTAGTATGAAATACATTTTCAATTCTTTGTACACTTGTAATTTTATATATATTCTGACCTAAATGAACTCTATAAGAATTTGGAGTAACAAAATTTGTATAAAAAGTGCACTTGCAAAGCTTTTTTATGTAATATTTGTAACAAACGTCCATGGAGACTTATTTGTGGCAGTAGAAGGACGCGGGAAATCTATGCAGGTTAACTAGAAAATGCGCTTCTACCTCCACTCTGTGTTGTTACAATTTGTAAGCAGATATTTTTTAATTTTTTATCAAAATTAGCACGTAGACTAGGAGGCCTTCATGTTTTTATTAAAAAAAAAAAGTCATCATCGTCACGAATAATTAATTAATTGTACTTTTAACGCCATCAAAATATTTGGCGATATTCAAGTATTTGTTAGGACGCGTGACGTCATCATTGTGCGTAGTCTTATAACTCAAGGGGTGACGCAGCTGTAATAATTTTTAACTTTAAAATACAACGTAAAGTAATAACTTGTATGCCTTCTTCGTATCGATACGTTCATCGCAATAATTGATGTTTTTTGTAAAAGTTTTACTCGGTATTTTCACGTGACAAGATATTTTCGGGTTTTAATTGATATTGTTTGTTATATAACTTTAGTGAATTACATAAACTCTAGCACAGTAATAAAAAAAATATGGATTTTTCCATTGTCGATATAAATGTTCTAACTTCTCCACTTATCATAATTTAAAATGATGCTGATTATTGTGATATATACCAAAGATATGAAAACATTTATTCTTCACTCTGTATTTGCCAATTTTTAATAAAAACCATAACTTATTGAACAATTTAAAAAATGGGTTCAATTTTGTATTAAATTAAATTTGTCACGTGAAAAAACGGAAAATGTGTATTATCTTTGAAATAATATGAATACCTGACCATTCTTTCAAGATTTTGAAAGTTTAGTCAGTGTTGCCATTCACATGAAAACACTGTTTAAAATACTTTAGTTAGTTTAGCACGGCGGGGAAAAATATTAAATATTTAAGAATGGATGGAAGATTGTATGTATGTGTGTATAAGGAAATAGTGCGTCTTGTACGGACGGAGTGTGGTCCGCCCTCGCGCGGAACGGCGGGCGGACATATGTATTATAATTAGATAATTCACTCTCTATCATACTTATCGATAGAAACTGGGAGGAATTTGGTAAATAACTCGACAGTTTATTATATGTATTGTGAGCCAGGCACACACCTCGCAAAATAAGGTGCATGCCTGTTTTTTTATAAAAAAAATATGAAATAAATCGAACTAAATATCATAATAATGTTTGATACAAAATAGTCTACAAATATTATTAATAATAGAAGAATTTTATATTAAGTACATGATATTTATCGGTAAAAAAAAATCCTTTTATACTAAAAGTAGTTATTATGAAATTCCTCTCGGTTTTTATGGGTAACTTTTGTTTCCTCGTTTATAACGACGATCGCCATTCTGAGACAGCGGTCAGCTCGTGTACTGTATTTATTTAGGTTTAGGGTTTATTATTGTGAAGGTACCCTCCGCGATTTCTTTACCAATTCCAAAGTGTCAATTGCACTTTAAAAATAATAATTTATAAAATTGGCAAATAGTTACTATGTAAATTTGTAATGTAAATTATGGGCGATGTTTTAGATGCCAGATCGATGTGAAAGATATTGCAACATCTTTCATTGGACAGTTTGAGTAAAATAAGTATCGGGACCATCCTAGATGCTCAATGTTTACTAAGATATGACGTTACTGTCTCACGAGTCATTAGTTCTATTTTATTTTATACATTTGCAGCTTGTAAAGGCAACGTAACTAGTGTACTACGACGCGATACGGACTCCCGAAGTAATGGTATCGATTGCCGGAGCCGACTCCTTATTGTGATGCCAATTCACTTGCGCTAATACTTAGCTTATTCGCTACAAACGTCACCTGTAGCCGCCAAGTGCTATTTATTCTTTTTAAAAGAAATTAATTATTCGTAAAACATTTTCTATGTTCCTTTGATACGGAATGTAGTGACTGCGCCTTTTCAGGGTGCATGTGTTAGTGAAACTCAGCCCTTAAGTGTAGGATAACGTAAAGAACTGCATAATATTATAATACCTGTCGCGAGTCGTTGCGAGACTCCTATCGTCCTTGTAGAGGTCACGGGGTGGATAGAAACAGCTATTTTTCACAAAATTACTAATCTGTGGCTTGATTTAAGCATTGCAGAGTGCATATCATTTATTAAGGCCTCACAATATTTTATTTGCCACATGAAAACGAGGCCAGTCTTTTGAAATTTACCACCAATTCTAATTTAAGTTATGAAACTTGTATCTTATTTTTGTGTTCCCTTTATTCAAGCGTAACGAATACATTGTGCGAATCGAAGGTTCTTATTTTCAATTTGCGAGGTCATGTAATAGTCTTATTTAAACGCCTAATAGAATGTTAACTCTATACTTTAACTGCCAGCAACTAATAGAAATTGAATATATATTTTATTTTACAACATCTACATAATATTTTTCAAATGTAAAATTATATATAAAAAATCCTATTTGTGTATTGTTACAGATATTATTTTGAACAGATTATTATTTCACTTCTTGGTTTTAACAAATTTATGAAAGTCTATTTAGGTTAAGCAAACGCTGGATTTTTCTTAGGTTGGTATTCACTATAATGAACCGATGACATGTTTAAAGACGTAACCTGGTGATTGAATTGTACTGAAAACAGACCATAGTATAATCCAGCGTTTGTATAACAAAACTAAGCTTTCTAACATTTGATAAGTTACTCTTCGCGTTTCAAGGAATTGTAACAGGATGCGTTGCAGACGCAAGTAGGTTTGACAATAAAAATATAAACTTGATAGGTAGGTGTAAGAAAGTTAGGATGCATATACATATTTACGACGAAACTGACACTGTTCACATAAATTGACGTCAGGATTGTCACAGAAATGCGTCATCGTATATATTTCGTTAAATAAGAGTAAGGCTCACAAGATTTGCACAATCATAAAACATTTTCTCCATAGTGATGTGTAGGTAATTATGAATAAGTTTCAGCTTGAATCGAGGGTCGTAAAATGCTTAATATAAAAGTGTGGCATCAAGGGGAGCTAAGTCCATGACCTCCGCGCGGTGCTCCCTGGGTAGCGCCAAATGTGGACGATGACATTCACATTCTTTTATAACAATCTATTTGCTAAATGAATACCATGGAGTGCTGCAGGATTTCTTTAAACACATTCGAGTTCTTCCTATTATGTATAAGCGCATTCCTTTTGTAAATTTGATGATGGTTAACATAAACGGATCATACTGAAACACTCCCAATGAGTTGCTCTGTAGGATAAACACCACAGCAGAATGTATGATTTCTGTAGATTTAAAGTAATTAAAATAGACATATTTATATAAATAAACAGACAAATTGCGATGTAAACATTGACATGTATATAATGTAAATATTATAATATAGAAGGGAGTTACTAGTGTCCTTTCCCATGAAACAGCTTATAATTTTGTGATGTGTAAATTTTTTTCGACCATGTTAACATTAAAAAAAATCACAAATTAAAGTTTGCGGGAAGGGCCTACTGGACCCGTACCACGTTCGTGACTCGTAGTGTTCGAGAACATGGTATGGAGTCTCGTGTACTGTTTTATTTTTCTTTTTTTTTTTCACATTTTTTTTTCTCGTTTTAATTTAAATTTTTATCGCGTGAGTGACTCCACCGCGTATGTTTGTTGCTAAATGAAAGTGTGTAAAAAAGATGTATGTGCGTGGTTGTCTGTTATACGCCATAAATATTATCGATATATTTTTTTTGCGTGAGGTGTCACAACTAGTGGCGCGGAAATGTTTATGTTTTAGCTAGGGATACTTCTTTTCTCGTAAAATTTGTACGTGCTTACGAAAGACGTTCGAGTTCCTTTGGCCACATTATATTAAAACGGTGTGGCATACAGTTTTTTTTATAAGATTCCCATATTAAATGCAACGATCTAAAGCGCCGTAATGTACTACTAGTATGTTATTCAACGCACATGTTGGTGCATTTACTAAAAAGAGGGTCGAATCAGAGATCTGATTGTGAATCGCCCTGCTTGTATAAAAAAAGCGATCAACCTGAAAAACGACGGGCAAAATCTCGTCGGAACTAGGATAAAGGAATAACTCTATTGTGCCTTTATCAATGGTGACATGTGACTATTCGATTACGAATAATGACAACGGAACTGTGACGTATCAAAGTAAACGGTACTGATATTAATAGTTCGAGTAAATGGCAGTTGTTGAGACAATACTTTAGATCACATTCCTTATCTATAGTGAACCTAAGAGTCAATTGCAACTATTGGATAATAATGTAGCAGAAATTAACTAAACACTTCAGTTAACATCCACTCTGGACAGGGAAAAGTTAGTTAAATGATATGTTTTTTACGGAATTAAACGTGTCACGAAAGTAATTCCTAAGAAAAAAAAACAATATCTTCAAAATTCTAATAATACTAATAGATAGATAGATTAGTCTATTATTAAGATACAGAACAATAGATTAAGATCCTTTTTAGTCTAAGATATGTCTGAACAACTACTATTTACTGGCGTTGCTTTCGAAGCAAGTGGCAATTGTATTTATGTTCTTCACTGATTTCTTCCTAATTTGCATAAGTTGATTTTAATTGTATCCGGCTCAGAACACGCCTGCAGCTAGCTGGGGTCCAAAGCTCAGCCCAACGATTTGCCACTTGCTATTAAGCATGATTGAAACTTCAAATGTATCATTTTACACTGATCACATTATAAAAATGATATTTGAAGACTCAGTCCTATCTGAGCAGCTCATACGTTTTTACCTCGTATAAGGCACTTTCTTACGTGTAAATATTTGTTACTGACCCGACTGTCGGCACTGACGATTCGAAAACCTATTGTATGTATAGATAAAATTCTTTGAAATTGCCTTATAGATGTGTGTGTTGCCCCCGCGCACCCGCCGGGGCATAATGTAAGAATGTTACCAACGTGTGGACCTAGTAATTTGAGGTTTTAACAAAATGCTCATATAATGATTATTTCAAAACATAATTCAAACTACAACTTTCTGTCGATAGTTAAACTAGCATTTTGGTAACATTTCAGAATAGAAGGTGTAAATTATGTAAAGACTGAAGGAAAATAATGTTTGTGGAAATAAGCAGAGGTAATTGTAATGTGAAATTGGTTTTATAGGTGTGAAAATAGAGCCTAAAACTCTAATATTGTAACTTGTTTGAGACAAATCAGTAGAATTTGTCTATCTGCAAAACAACATAGTGCCAGTATACCGTTTTTTGAGAAATGAACTTGACCTTGAAATAGTGGCGAATTGCTAAATCTGCTGCTTATATGTGTTATCATCTGCCCTGGCAAAAGTTCTAATGATTCGTTTCAAATATGATATTGTATGAAATTGCTGCTTAATTCCGCTTGTTGAAAGATTTGATTTGTGAAAAAGTGCTTTTTATTTGTGAGCCCAATGACGGGCGTGTGAAGAGGAATGTGCCAAATGTGGTATGGCATCGTGTATCGTTTGTTGGACACACAACACCTGTGTCGACGAATATTTTTCAATAAAAAAGTAAAAAAATGTGTTTTGAACACAACAGTTCTGTGTTTTAATTATAATTTCCCCCTCGACACTCGCATACATACAACTCATCACATAGGTCAAGTCAATCCTACAAACACTAATTCTGCGGGTGCCTCTTAGGGTGCGTCCACATCTGGCGAATGTGCAGCTCGCGAGCCGTTTGCGAGCTGCGCGCGTGCATTTTTGTTCGTGCGCCGCTTCTGCGCCGCCCGCGCGCAGTTCGCGCGCGACCTAAGCGCCGTACGCGATCAGCGCGCGGGCGGCGCGCTAGTTATTTCGCTCAGTTCGTTTCTGATTACTGGAGGCTAAGTACGTGTTGTCATGGAGTGGACGGAGGAGAATTGTTTACGCTTAATTGAAACATGTAAAAGATTTCCAGTATTATGGGATCCTAAAGATCAATATTACTATAGAAAAAATCTAAAAAATGGTGCGTGGAAAGAAATAGGTGCTATAATGGGAAGCGATTATGAACAATGCCGTAGCAAACTGTTAAGTCTTTTATCGTCTTTTAGAAGAGAGAAAGGAAAAAGTCAAAAAAGTAAAGGGACAGGGAAAGGTGAGTAAAAAACGACTTGTTACTTTTTGTGTTTTATTTTATTAATTAAATTGACTATGTAACTAATATTATTCTATATTTATAGGAGCATCCGAGACTTACAAAAGTAGATGGTTGGCCTATGATAAACCAAGGAAACGTTTAAATACTGTAAGTAATTAAATCAACAATATTTATCTTGAAATGTACTACGGCCTTCATTTACACAATAAGAAGCAACCTCATCTCTTATTTCGTTTATTTCTCTGGAATATCTTATTTGTGGTGTTTGAATATTTGAAAGAGATGTGAAATTAGGTACGGATCGATTTATGTATATATTAGAATTGGTAGTATAAGTATCGGCGGCGTTCTGTTTCAAATAATTATGCAAGTGAATAATGCTCATAACGACCACTTCAGCAACTTCTGGTTTTAATATCATAGGTTTTCTAAGTACCCTAAAAATGGATGATGCAATGCCAAAGGCACTCTTAACAATTCTGCGAGCTCTGCTTAATCTATAGTTAAAAATACGTTCCGGTGTGCCTTTACTGTGGTTACCGGAGTAAGGTTTCATCACATGTTTATCTAGAGCAAAAGCGCTGTCAGCAACAAAGAAGTAGGGTATCGCTTTAGTCCTATAAGGTAATGGTTTTTCTTGTGGTAAATTTAAGGAGCCATTTTGCATCATCTTGTAGAACTCTGTATCTTTGAATATCCCTCCATCAGATATACGCCCTTGGCAACCAACATCAGCAAACATAAATTTATAATCTGAGTCTACCAGTGCAAACAGAACAGTACTAAAAGTAGATATGTAATTATGATATTCAGTTCCACTTTTCGGAGGTGCCTGTATGACTATATGTTTGCCGTCTATTGCGCCAATGCAATGGGGCAAATGCCATTTATGTTCGAATTCTTGACTCACTTTTAGCCATATATCTGGTCTCCTTGGCACCTGAAAAATAATAATACATTATTACAAGCAAATAATATACTTACCTATAATAAGTATATAATAATAATAAGTATATAAGTATAAGTATGTAAGTAGTATAATAAGTATAGTATTCTGAGCAAATAAATTATTATCCTATTCTATTCTATTCTACAGGAACAAGCAGATATAGAACAAGATAAAGTGGACGAGCGACAGGTACAAGATGATGGAATAAATACTGACAGTGAAATCGACCTGTCTTTTATTGAACCTCCGCCGTCCAAAAAGAAAAAATCGACGGATGATAAAATCGTAACTGAAGCCCTACAAGTTTTAAAGACTGCTACAGAAAAATTAACCGATACTTCCAAGTTGTCACAAGAAGTACATTCATTTATAAATTTTATTGGAGCCAAAATGGAATCTTATTCACGTTCAACAAAAAATATGGTTCAACAGGCAATATTTGATGTCATAATGAAAGCCGATTCTGGCAACTATGATTATCAATCAAATATGCAAGTGTCGACGCAAGGTTATACAACTTATTCTCAAAGTGCTTCTACGTCCAGACCGCACAGTCAGGAAAGTAATTATTCGGTAGAAGATACGAATGACAGCTACAGTGATTTGTTTCAATAATAACTACTTTCTTTTCGTAAACTTATATGTTGCTTATAAAAAAGGCTATGTGATTATTAAATAAAGATAATTAGAAAAATACTCACACGTACGTTTTCCTTTAAACACTTGATAATCGCTAAACACACTTCAGGAATAATAATACTTATACTTTGCTTAGAAATTCTAAAAAGGTACTGCAAGCTTGTGTAGGAATCTCCAGTGGCCAAGAATCGTAACGTCAAACTTAATTTATTTTCAACTGAAATTGGTAGCCTAAAATGCGTTTCCTTTTTAGCAATCTTAAAACTAACCATCTGTCGTAGATTTTCATTTAATTCTGGTGACAATTTTAAAAAAATTGTATAGTGTGCTTAATTGATGGCTTTTCAACTCCGCTACTATATTCTGTTTTCTTTTAAAAATAGGATTTTGCCACCAACGCCGTTGTCTCTTTTTCTTCCTTTTTATCAGTAATATAATAGCTAATGATGCAGCAATTATATTAAAAACACTAGTGTCGTCTGACATCTTCGATAGTACTGAGCCAGTAAACGGAACTGTAAGGGCGAGAACTGAGTGCGCTTTAGCGCAACTCACACAAGGCTCGTATAGAGTGCGTGAGCGGCGCGCGATCTGCTGCGTGCGTGCATGTCTCGCGCCGCTCGCGAGCTGCGTGCGTGCATGTCCCGCGCCGCTCGCGAGCTGCGTGCGTGCATGTCTCGCATAAGTTTACAAAGAGTACTCACATAAGTTTAATAAGAGTACTATCATTGAGATAAAATGAATATGGCTCATGGAGCGCCTAATTCACAAATAGTAGGGGAGGCCGGGGTGCTAAATAAGGGAAAAGTAAATTGGCCTCGCGGCGACGTTCACGCACTTTGTTTTTGCTCCTTTTTCTTTTAATCGCCAAACCCAGTAAAAAGTGAATTACTATTACTTGATCATAAACTTTTTTAAAGCTTAAAACCAGTGCAAGTGAATCCGTCTTTGTGTTTAGGGGATGTTTGGTCACTACAATTAGTCTGACATTGACTGAAATCAAACCGTTTTTCCTTTCGTATGCGTGTTTTTTTAAATTCGTAGTCATCTTTCGATGGCCAGTCTATCAGGTAAAATGTCACTGAATAAATATCTTTATGCAGTCTGCAACTAATGAAACTACTTAACTATCTTTTTCGTGTGTGATGGGCGAAAAATGGTTCTTATCAACCGTACTTTGAATTCCGCAAAGCATCCCTGCTTTAGCAGCGATTCGCGGAGTATTCAGAAGCCGCCATCCAACGAACCATCTGTCATAGACAGAACCTAGTTTTATCAGATTGAAGCCAAGCTAAAGTATAGGATACCATGGCAAATAAAAAATTATTGTCTAATAGCAATAATTTAATTCAGTAGAAACACGAGTGAATATAATACTAAAATAATTTAAAATAAATCAATTTCACATTAGAATAATATACTTTACTAATAAAGGTAACCCTACTCAGGCATACTGCCTGCATAGCTCACAATAATTTCACTATTTAGATAAATAAATCATTATACAATTTCCACGAGAAAACACCAAATTACATTTCTCGAAAAAACATGAACTAAATTGCAACGGAAAATCAGGTACCTAACACCCAGTTTTTGAAAAGAAATAATTATCGGGCTCGTCACAAACGTGAGTGATGCAGTAATTTAGCTGTTCAAAAAATAACATAGCCCGAAGAATCGCCAAACTTAAGTGGCAGTGGGCAGGGTACATTGTTCGTAAAACAGATAGTCGATGATGCCGAGAGGTTCTAGAGTGGCGACCGCGCACTGGAAAGATGCAGGGTTGAAAAGCTTCCCACAAGGTGGACTAATGTCCTGGTGAGAGTGGCGGGAATACGAGACGCACAGAACCCTTCGTTGTGGCGACGCTTGGGGGAGGCCTATGTCCAACATTGGACGTCTTTCGGCTGTAATAATGATGATGACACGACAAAAGGGAAAACTTTATCAAGGCGAAATAAATAATACAAAATCGTATTCGTTCGGGTAATGTCGGCCGACTCGCCCGAGGTTACCCGAACGAGCGTTACATAGCCGAGCGTGACGGCTCAGTCTCATTCAATACTCACAAAATAAAACTCAAACTAAAAAGTGTTCACTTCAAAACCATTCATCGAATCGCAGCAGCTATTATACAACTTTTTTTCGACATTCCTTTTTGTGATAATTATTAATCCGTACTGGGCCTCAATCTCTTTCATTGTGATACTATTTCATTACATAGACAAGCGCGTCAAAACTGCTCACACATTCCTAATATGTCTGGTATGTGTTCTATGCACTCCTTGCATGGCTGCCTTAACCTCCTCGAAGAACGAGGCGGAATTGTGGATAGCTGTGCCTCCTAGCACTATCCTAACGCCCGGATACGCCTGGTTGATCTGATGCACGCACTGGGCCTCTTCGTAAGTGGCGCCCCCTACGATGAACACGAAGATGTCCTGCGGGCGCCGGCCGTATGCGCCGTCGTCGCCACCTAGAGTTGGGTAGAGGTTCTCACGAAGCTTGCCTTTGATAAGGTCTTCGAGGGTGTCTTTAAGGAGGGGGGTATGCTGAGTGTAGATATTTTCTACGCCATTGAGACCCTGTAATTAGAATAAAAAAAAATTATTACACCCAGTTCTGCTGTGCCAAAAACGATTACTCACCTAGCAAGGGAGTAAAAAGCGGTATAACGGTTGTAACGCCAAGATTGTCATTATGTTTTCAACTGACGGAATTTACTCAAAGCAGCGTGTTTTTATTCGTTGTTTTCGCAACTTACTAAAAACATTACCCTCCTTTAAGACTCCACAGTCGGGTAATGTAAACGGATACACCAACTAGGATGTCGGTCAAGGGATTCTTCGCCTTTCAAGTGCATGTCCATGACTGCCTACTGAAGGGAACGACTTGATGAACGGCGTCGTAAGCACTGTGGGTTCCATGATGGCTTATAATAATTCTTCTATCTTAAGGGGAATGCTCAAATGTAGCCCGTAATGTTCATATTTTCTGTTTATTTTTTTTAAATATGTATGGCAAGCGTAATAAGTATTTATTTAGAGAATTATAATCATTAAAATCATCTTTACAACATTCTCAGTCGTTTTACCCTATTGAATGATTATTTCATGAAATAACCTATCAATAGTGTAAAACAAAAACTTCCGATTATCAGCCTCATTTGAATAAATGGCTGATCTGATTTGATAGAACAATACAAGTCAAAAACACCAATACTAAATTACCCTTTAGCGATTTTTTTGACAGCCTTTTAGTGATTTTCACACAGCATCTTAGTCCTAACAAATCGCCCTGTCTCGCATGGGCTACTCCAACAAATAAACCATACTCTTGACGAGCTATTCCGGGGCTCCTTTAGACTTACCGTCCATGGACGCGTAGCTTTATAGACGCATATTCTTCCTTATACGCTTGGTGAAATTCTGTAGGCGGAGCGGCAACGTCGTGCTCGTGTTGCTGCCCATGCAGCTTCATGACGCCTGTCGTGCATCATGTCATACGACGGTCCGAACATTGCGCTAAAGCAGGTTTGCTACTTTTGTAAAAATGACGGGAACGTCTTCGTCATCTGATGGCATTGTCACAAATGATTAAAAACGTACGCCTATAATACGCCTCATGGACAGGGTTCATAACGTATTTTGAAGCGTCTATGAAGCTACGCGTCCGTGGTCAGTAGGCTTTAGTATTCTGTGCCTCGATGAGTCCTTAAACGCTAGTAGAAAACACACACAAAAATGTCACCTACCTTAAACAATCTCTTAGTAATTTTCACAGCGTCTTGCAGTCCAAACAGGTCGCTCTGTCTCGCATGAGCTCCTCCGTACTCCAACAAGTTAACCACGCTCTTAACAAGCTGTTCCGGAGCTCCTCTAGTCTTCAAGGCCTCGATGAGTGAAGGGAGTGCGTTGCTGGCATGTTTTTCGTAGCGGAGGGCGTACAGAGCGACTAGCTTGGCGGCGTCGTGGTGGCGAACTGACTCATTTGACAGAAGGTTCTTTAGGCGCTGTGGACACAAATATGGGATTGAGTGATGGCGATTTTTTTTTAAAGCCCTTACAACATTTTAAACTTGTTCTAAATCAAGGAGGGTATTGGAAATTTTTGAACTGAGTAATTACAGAACAGCGAAACGGTATTTAATTATGTAAAGAAAACTAATAACGTAAAAAAATAAGTCATGTGGGGAGAAAGGGACAAAAAAACAAATTGAAATTTATGAGCAAATACGTAACCGGAAGTTAAGAAGGTCGAGCGCCGACAAGTTCCAATTGTTTGGCAAACTGGTTGGCGTAGTGGCTGAGCGATTGGCTGCTGCAGTCCAAGGGTTTTTGTGACGATTTCCGAGCGGAACAACCATTTGTATGTCCTACGACCTACATGTTCCGAGCCGGATTATCTTGTGTATGTGATGTAAACTCACATAAACAGATGTTTGAGAATTCACCCAAAATACAGTAATAATTACTAGTGTGGGGGAAGTTTTTTTTTTAGCACAGTTTTTTATGTGCCTGCATCCTATGGCCGCAGATAAAACTTTTACATACTCGTAGTCGGCACTCTGGTTAACCTACTTGAAATTCAAACTGTTCCCAGGATTTTTTCGTCAGGACAAGTTCGTCTTCTACCAAAAATGGACAGAGTTGTGTGGAAAAGAGAGGAAGGCCTGTGCCCAGCAAAATATGCCAGTTAGATTACAAGCCTAAGGTGAAAGCTACGGGCCCAAGCGCCATGTTTCCGCTAGATAGCGCTGAACTCCACATTTTTAGTTTATTTTGTTTTTAGTTTATGGAGTCAAGGCAATGCTATTGCTAAATTTACTGTATTTACTAAATTCCACGTATTATCAGCTCAAAATCCAGCTAATTCCGATTTATCATATAGTATAGCTAGTGTTTAAGTATAGCGCTATACTTAAGCACTATAGTTAGACATACGTCAATGACACACCGATTTACTTAAAATAATTTAGCCCGCCCGATTATAATTTAGGTGTCTTCAAAGCCAGAGTCAATAGGCTCTTAATAAACTAGTGTGATTCACAATCAACCATTGCATCACTGTTTACCCATCAGGTGGGATCGCAGTCAAGCACTATTCTATATAATTTAAAAAAAAAAAAAAACACCTACCAATAACAAAAAGCTGAACAATTTTTTTACTCCCAACTTTGTAATAATATAACTGAGGAAATTAGTTTTTTTTTCCTTCAACACAAAAACTATATTTACCTGCAGGTGCTTGGAATGGTCGCTCTGGCAAGAGATCTCCTGCTCTAACTCGGAAACCTCGAGTAAGTTGTGTCGAGTCACGCACGCCGACAGCTCACCAACCACTGTCACGTGCTTCGTCACTGTGCCCGACATTTTCTGAAAAGACGTACGAACATAACGCATAAGCATGAGCATAAGCATAATCAGTCTTTAATGTTCCCACTGCTGGGACTCAGGCCTCCTCTCTGGGAGGGGGAATGGGCAGTGATCCACCACGCGAGCCCAGTGCGAACTGCGAGAGCAAGTGCGTCTTCGAATTTTTGGTTCTAGGACATGCCGGTTTCCTCACGATATTTTCCTTCACCGTTTTGAGAGCAGTTGTGATGAAACAAATTACACAAAGTAATGCGCCTGGCTGGGTTTGAACCCGTGACCTACAATTCGTAAGTCGGGGCCATTACCACTCGGCCACCACTGCACATAACGCATGCTTAATCATAAAGAGATGTACCTAAAAAAAACCGGTCAAGTGCGAGTCGGACTTGCGAAAGAAGGGGTCGATAGCGTCCGCAGCAAAAAAACTGCAAAAAAATCACGTTTGTTGTATGGGAGCCCCCTTAAATATTTATTTTGTTCTGATTTTAGTATTTGTTGTTATATCGGCAACAGAAATATATCATCCGTGAACATTTCAACTGTCTAGCTATCACGGTTCGTGGTGACGGACGGACAGCGGAGTCTTAGTAATAGGGTCCCGTTTTACCCTTTGGGTTCGGAACCCTAAAACGAGGGTATTTGAATTTTTTATTTATTCTTTGTGTTTTACCAGCGCTCAGTCTGTTGACTAAAAGCAATTGCGTGGATGGTTATTGGCGATTGGGGTCTAGACTCTTTAGTCCGTTTCACTTCTTATGTCCGGTCATCGAGGTCGTGTCGTCTTTTTAACCATCTTGTAGGCTGTTTGAAACTTGCATTAAGTCCCGTGTCAATGAAGTGGTGTGACGACTCAATCGCTCCAGGGAGACGCTTTCCCTGGCTTTTATTTCCTCATCCACAGTGGAGACCTCAAAGTACTGGTGAACCTCAGCATTTGTAGTATACGATACATCGGCTAGAATTATGAGTATTTTGTTTTGGGCACGTTGGATGCTGGCCAAATTTAAAATTGAACCTTATTTTAAAAACATATGTTTTCAGACTCCAATACCCTCTTTTTTGAGTTACGTCTCTTTTTGATTACACGTACGATAAGTTCCTGTTAACAACTTAATTGATACAAAAGTGCTTGTAAATGCTTTGATTTTGTGATAATAATAACAAGATTATCAATATGATAAAAATACATTGTTATTTAGACAAAATATTTTGTTTCCTTTTTTTTTTAACCAAATTTTTTTGTAACCAAAAAAATTATGTCAAACATGTTACACTATCAATAATAATGGATGGGTTTCTGAATTAAGTATTGACTGTTCGGAACATTTAAAAATTGTAAGGGAATGTACTATTAAGTTCAATTAAATGCAGTAAGAAATACTCAACTTCTAATGCTTCAATTAGAAATCGGGGAAATATCTAGCAAGCATTTTCTTTCTGCTTCTATTCTTGTCAATTGTAAACTTTTGTAAATTTTTAGGCTCAGTTGGTGTCCATGTCGTGACTAGATCTTAGTGTTGATCACTTTATGATATGGCCAATTAAAACTGGCCGCATCGTTTTAATCGTTAAAGTTTGATGATATGTCAATCCTCGTTTCGTCTACTTTCTTTAGACCTTTTATTATCATAGAAATCTTACATCAATGATATGGCCAAACGAGGATTGAATGACATATCATCAAATGTTAACGTTTAAAACGATGTTGGCAGTTTTAATTGGCCATATCATGAAGTGGTCAATTTCTAAGATCTGTCCACGACATACGACACCTACTGGTCCTAGAAATTTACAAAAGTTTACCATTGACAAAAATAGAAGCAGAAGGTAAGGTAAGAAGGTAAATGCTTGCTAGATATTTCCCCGATTTCTAATTGAAGCATTGGCATGCAGCATTGGTGGCACTCGTTAACCTCGAGGGTTGACATGGGGCATCCAACGTGAATTTCATATTCTGAACTACCCTTGTTCAGAATATGAACGATGATCTCACATTGGGTATACGACAAATCTATAATACCCGATTTCGCCAAGTTGTGTTTGCCTGTTCTTTCTTCTCTATCTTGCTATCTTCTCCAACCTACCTGGGTGCACAACCGATTTAGTGCTTTACATTATAGCATTTAACTACTCAACATGTATGTACGATGGTAGGGTTCGTGGGTTGGCAGAAACACCTTTTTACTATTAGGGTTCCGTACCTTACTAGCTAGTAGGATCACTTTGTTGTCCGTCTGTCTGTCTGTCAATACCCTTTATCTTGGGAACGCGTAGAGGTATCGAGTTGAAATTAAAACCGTATACTCAAATCTGAGGTCCCTAAGAGCTGTGAAAACATCAAACTTCTAAGTTAACGAAAAAAAAAAGATACGGCCGTTTATGTCGCAAAAACCGTGTACATTTCGACACTCAAGAGAATCAAAATTCATAGGGTACTTCTCGTTGACCTAGAATCCTGAAATTTGGCATGAAGCAAGGTCTCATAGCACAAGTACAGGAAAAAATCTGAAAACTGTAAGTTGTAGTTACGTTACGTCACAAAAAAAAATTTGCGATTCGGAAAAATCTTCGTAAACCTCAGTGGCAGTCCGACTCGCACTTGCCCGATATTTTTTTTTTTCTAAAATCTATGCCCTTATCTATCGTTCGGAAACATTTTTTATGGATGTATATATGCAGTTTAGAAATGGCACAATCGACTGAACTTGATTACCATTATTATTATTTGTTATGCCTACATGTATGGACACAAAAAGCAACTCACCTTGAACAATGGATAGGTCTCGACAAAGTTCTTCATGTCCGCAATGCTCTCCACTTTCTGGTGACTCTTTGCTTTCTTTTGGAACTCGTCCATCAACGACTTCATGGTCTGACCGATCTCGCCAAAATTGGAGTACAGATTCTGGAAACATATTTTAACATTATGTTCATATCACTCGCTATTTCTTTGTTCCTTGTTGTTTGTTTGACCGACGACACTTGGGGGAGGCTTTTGTTCAATAGTGGACGTCTTTCGGTTGAAATGATGATGATGATACATATTGTTTGTTTTATAAACAAAGGCCCCTACCATGTATGTCTGTATGACGCGATAATTATTAAATTATTCTACGACCCATATTCCTTGGTATATAAGGTGTTCAATAAAAAGAGGGCCATAACTGCAAATAAGCAAAAATGCTAAAACGATAACTGACGTAGGTGGTATCTTACAGTGACATGTTCAGTTCCTCACCTTAGCATAGAACTCGTCCTGCTCAGAAGACAGCACCACCTCTTTGAAGTCCTTGTGCACCTCGGGCAAGTGCGCCAGGCTCACGCGGTTGTTGTTGATCGTCAGCAGCTCATGCACCATAGCCTGGTAGGTCCACTGAAGAATATTTTTTTTTTATTAGGGGGATCGTCAATCATAATTATCTGCCTAGTCTTTTCCCAATAATTTTGGGGTTGGCTTTTAGTTAAGAGTACACAGATTAACACCAGTATTTTTACATGGAATTACTCCTTATCTGACCTAAGGATGTGGTATAGCTGGAGGAATTGCGGGTCTGTTTAAGAAAGTCACCGCGGCCCTTTTTTTTGGGTTGGAAATCATCCAATGACTTCTCCCGCTCTGGGTGGAGCGTGAGTGCGTGTCAAAGTTTTACTGACTAAAACCACACCTGACACTCCTACCACCACCTAGAGCTGGAGGACACTTTTGTCAATTAACCATATAAGAAAAAGATAATCCTGTTATTGCTACTGTTACAAGAAATTCCTAGGCAATCTTTTAAATCTTTTCTCTAAGGCAATCTTGTCTTTTTTGTAGCCATTTTTTTCATTGCTTGGGAAGTCCTCAAATGAGTCCTCCCTCTCTAGGTGGAGCGTGAGTGGCAGACTTACAGACTAACATTCATCTGTGTAGCTTCAGTTGCCTTTTGCGACCCAGGGAAATTTAAACTCCTTCGAACCATCCCGCATCCCGTTTAGTTTAACCCTGTTTAACCCATTTAGTTTCTTGGAACTGTAGTAAATATGGGAAACAGAAATCATATTAAATCAGTTTAATATTAACTCACTTGACTCAACAACGGCGTAACAGGATCATCTCTCCTATCAATAATCAGCAACTGGGGCGTCGGTATCTCTCCGTTGAACGGTATATTATTATCGATGAGCACCGCCTCCCTGCGAAGCAAGTCTCGCACCCGCTCGGCAAGGCGCGCGCATGGCTCCGAGGCCGCCTCGTAGCGGACCACGGCGCGTCTCTTCACGGACAGAAGTAGGGCCAGTAGGCCTTGGGCACAGCGCTGCAGGTGATGCTGGTTCCAGGATCGACCTGGAGTAGGTTTATAGTCAGTCTAAAGAGCAGACCCAAAGGCAAGGGCAGACCCTGTACACCGTATCATACCTTGACCTTGCTAGGAACGTATCAAGGAGAACTACGACAAGGTTTACTATACTTACTAAAATGTATCAACAGAGCGTGTCATTATCGTGCATAACGGTCACCATACCCGGTTATGTAGGTACGCTCCGTGCATGGTACGCGACGGTGTGTAGTTGGAACGGAACGGTCTAGTGGGCATTCCTGTTCGTTGCCCGATCACTGAATGATCATGGTATAATATGATGTAATGAATAGAATCTTTTAATACATAATAACTAATTACATAGGGAATAAATGTTCATTATTTATTAATGTTAGTAAAAGGTAACCTAGGTTATATTTATATTATCTTATGCGTACACGATCACCGGTAAATAGAAACCGGCTCCGGACGGGTTGGCCCCTAAGTCCCAAGCTCCTCGATGGCCGGCCTTTCTCCTACCGACGACGTACAGGTATTGGCGACGTCGATGGGGAAAATTTCTCGTCGTTCGAGCTCGACAAGCTGCAGCCGCCGATGACACTGATGATCGAGGTCTAGCGACGGGGAGACGAAGCTGAGCGATAGACAGCTGCTCTCGTCATACAGTCTGTCGTTTTCATGCTGTCGTTTCCACTGAGCTCTACTATTTATCATACGTCGTTTTGCATTTTATCATTTCATATTAATGTCATATGTCATCTGTCTAAAACACATTTTTTCTTCCAAGTATTTTCCTTCACCTTGTTAATGGTCATTGCTTTTTGCTGAGTCTTTATTGAAAAATTTATGTATACACAAAAAGTGGACTGGTTACTAAGAACTATGTAAAAACCATGACGCCTGCCTGAACAATGTTATTAATGTGCCTATTTACATCGATAAAAACCCTTCTTGCAGTCGGGTAAAAAGTAGGGGGTGACTTGCACACTCAATAATGGTTAGCTCACCGTCCGGACCGAGCCCAAGTCGTCGACGGCGCGTAATGTTCCACGGGCGCCTCAAGAAGATGACAACAAACCGTAGGGGCCCAGCATGGTCGAAGCCTACTGGGGCCAAGGGTTTGTTTCTGAAAGAAAAACTCGGCCCTGGTATGAAAGGCAACGAAGGAACAGGAGTGGGTTTTTAGTCAGTAAAAGTCTGACATACCCTCACGTTTCGCCCAAGGGCGGGAGAGGTCAATGAATGATTTTCACATCCAAAAAAAAAAGAAGAGATGAGGAACAAGAGTTCTCCTCTCCCGGGAGAAACGGGAAAGGGGTATTTGGCTATTAATTGCTACTGCCCGATAGTTCGTCGCAAAACTGGTCAGCATATTGTAAATAGTTAGGAAGTGCAGAATTCGTTACTCAACCACTGACTGTCATAGATACTTACAGTACATTTTGATAAAAATATTAAGAAAAAATTTTCTACATTAATTCTTTCCGAAAAAAAGGTTCAAACCTAAAAGTCCTAACTAGAGTGATTTGAAATTGTTCAGGAGATAAAAGTATAAAATTCAATTTAAAATTAATACATTTCTTTTCTTCTTCGGCTTATTCAAATTAAAAAGTTTACTATACATTTTAAAAAATAAAGTTATGCATGTTGTGCTTACCTGTAAAGCATTGCTACACTAAGTCTTTAAGTTTATTTGATTTATCTCATTTCTTTGTATATAAAATAAATTTTCCTTAGAACAATATAAAATTGTTGTATTATTAAAAATATTCTAGTCTTAGTCTTTATCATAAAATACATACCATGTAAACATCCAACAATATTGAATGAGAACAGGTGTCTGTCTACAGCAAGGTAGTCGGCAAACACTTCCTGTACCTCTCGCACAGTCTCCTGCTCATCACACTCTGCTAACGTCTTTATGTCTGCTTTAGATATAACATTGCTAAAATCTGAAAAAAAAGTATCTATCATTCTGTATTCATTTTTATAGTATGGCAACCAAAAGATAACTTTTTTGTTGTGAAACATCTATTGACATGGCATGGCAGTAAAACCAACTCAAATGCCATGATGGCAAACATCATGTTGCCCCCACTATGCCATCACTCTCAATTTCCTTGTGTGTATACCCAAATAAATGTTTCACATCTGCCGGGCCTCATGTGATGGCCTACATTTTTTTATATTCAAGTACATACAACCAACTTACATATGAAATATACTCCATATTTTGGGTATCTCAGTTCCCGAGATAGCAATGAAATATTCTCTGAAGTTGGCCGTACAAAAACAATGCATTTCATGTGCTTCATATTGTCCCACTTTGAATGGCTGTCAATTCTCTCAAATAAATAAACCTCTTTTTGCAATATCTCTGACTGGCTGAACACCATGCTAACTATGCTGGTCTGTAAAAAACAATATTTAACATTGACATTTATTGAAAATTACAAAGTGATGAAATAACAATGTAAAAACTAAAAAAATCCAAAAAAAAATCGTTTTATATAAGTTTTTGTATACATTTTGTTTTATCATTCAGTTTAAAGAACCTATTTTCAGTACTGATATTATAGCTAGTAAGTTTTAAAAATATAACAAATGGCTGGATTCTGTAGCTGCGCAAGTGTAAGTATAGAGTTTAAATATCTATAGGCTATCTACTGCACCGATAGTTTTATCATAACATATTGTTTAACAAATGTTAATTAAATAGATTTCTCTTTCGTACACTGAAAAGACGAACATCAAAATCATGCCACAAAGTACACAAAAGGTAGAAGATGACCCTCTGACCAATCAAATAAACAGTAACAATGTTTTTGGTCACAATCAATGGGGCGTACACAACACACTTACAGTCTCCTTGTCCATGAGAATAACTTTCATTCCCGGCCCGCTTTCCTCCGTCATTCTAGTTATATACAGCTTAACCGCTTGTATAACGTTCATTTTGACTTTTTCTATAAACTACAACTTAACATGCAAATTTAAGTTTTTCTGCCTATCACGAAAAATACAAAACTCAAAACTGCTTGCAATGTTTTCATACTATTCATATCACTGAACTGTCATAAACTGTCATTGTCAGTTGATTGTCATATCTCTGAATTAGCGATGGGTGAGCCGAGTTACTTTAACCGAGTCACAACAGAGTTATTCGAGTCAAACAAGAAACGAGTTAACCCAAGTTGACTCAACATGGTAGAAAGGAGTTAGTCGCCAGTCCTGCGTTTGTTTCGTTCAATGCGTGCGAGATGGCGACACAAATAAATAACATTTCAACAACAACCCGGATTATTTGATGTTGTTGAAATGTGGCGTGGGAGTTTTCCTAAAAGACAAAACAATTTCATATAAACTATATTCTACGAGTTACAAATTATCGGTAACACTTCAACTCTTATAAATTCTGTAGCGACATCTATAGCGTCACATAACTAATCCTGCATCGCGCAATCAAAGTTCTCCGCAAGATTTGAACATATAGAACAGCCCGAAATCAACTTTCGGGCAGTTGCCCATCAGACTTAAAATATGTCTGTTAAAATACGTCACATATTGTAAATATAGTATCCTCCCTTTTCAACAGAAGTATGTGGGACTTTACTCCCTGTTCCGCTTACCTCCAAAATCCGATTAAGTTCCGTCCGAGTCGAATTCATATGATTCAAGTGTTTGATCAACAGTGAACGCGAGAAGACTCGGCCGACTGAGCTAGCGCTACCAACCGAGCGCCTAGCCAAGCTAGGCTATAATTAGACCACTGCGTCGAGTTGACTAGAGTTGCAAGTCAACTGCCATTCCAACTCGAGTAAGTCGAGTTGTTGAAAATGCGAGTCGGCCCACATCCCTACTCCAAATCTCTAATCATCTGTCTAGTGACGAGACATGTCGAGGGATGTGAAAAAAATGTGTGTGTGTAAAAAAAATGTTTTCTGAAATGTTACGATAAAATATGGATTAATTAGTTTTATAAAAAGACCCTAAAATTAAAGGTTCTTTTTTCTTTTATTAAAACTTATGATAACTAAAATCAACACAGTGCACTGATTAAACAAATCGATTTTATTGGTGAATTTTTGGTGACGAGTTTATCTTGACAGCTAATTCGATGACGTGATAATTTAACTTGACTGACAAATAGTTACATCACTAGTTATCTTCGAAAGGTCAGCAGGGTCAGGTGGACTTCTTGGTCTGGTCTTCATAAATTAGTGAATTTTACTAAAAACAGACGACGCAAAATGTTCTCTCGTGCAGTGAAACCCGTCGTCACGGTGGCCATCCAGAATGGCGCCAAAAATTTTTCCACTAGCCCTGAGGTAGTAATTTTATCAGTGTAAAAAAACTGGCTGGTCGTCAGAATGGAAGTCAGAATTTCGTGTAATTTTTTTTTTTTTCAGATGTTATTCAAAGTCATGGTTGCTGGTGCAGCCGGTGGTATTGGCCAGCCGCTATCGCTGCTGCTGAAGCAGAACCCGCTGATAAGCAACCTGTCCCTGTATGACCTCGCGCCCGTGACTCCAGGCGTCGCCGTGGACCTCTCGCATGTGGACACCCCCGCCCAGGTCGAGGGCTTCAAGGGCACTGAAAACCTCGAGTGTGCGATCAGAGGTAAGTACCTCAGTGACACTTCAAATATTCGCGCATTACATAACGTAACCTAAAACTTTTCAAGTTCATTGATGTTTGGTGCTAATTTTAGACTACTCAAGGTTATTCATGTAAGATTAAATCAGTTTTGTAATATGGCACAAATATCTCGACCTTGACATTAAAACCAGATTATTTGGGCCACTAGCAAATGTTTATATTCTTAGGGAATAAAATAAAAAAGGCTTTTAGATAGTCAATAATTTTTTTTATGTTTAATTAAATAAGTTAAATATAGTATAGTCAAAATCTTTCAATGGCTACCTCTTCTTCATCTACTTAGCTTGGTGATTCCAAACCACTTTGCAGTTACATCTTCATATATCTTATGACCCTGGGGTCCTGGATCTCTGGAATTCATAAAAATGGCCAAGACCATTTCATGGACTGTTGCCAAACTGGCAATTATCTCTTTACATGTTATGCAAATGCGCCCAAGGACAATCCACAATTGGTGGAAACTATTGCAGTTACATGTTTTATTGTAGGCCTCTTGTATCTCACTGCAGGGCAAAGATTTCACTTCCATTCTTCCAATTTTCTCTATCCTTAGCTACATCTGTCCAATTCTTTAGGTAGGAGTCAAATCCATCACACCTTCTGCTGGATCTACTGATGCAGTTACATACATTATAATATTTTACTTTGCTGTTAACTATCAAATTTCACAAAGCAGCAAGATCCTACAAATATGGAACAAGTAGTTACCACTATATGTGCTTGTTATATATTTTGTTGTTGCTAACTTTACCGTGACCATTCAGTATGCAAAACTATAACTCATACTTAGTAGTCTTAACAAATATATAAGTTCTATTAATACACACCAAGAACACATAAGAATGGATGTCTATATTTACATATGAAGCACAATCTAACTTCCTCTCCATCCACAGGCGCAGATGTGGTGGTGATCCCTGCTGGTGTGCCGCGCAAGCCTGGCATGACCAGAGATGACCTGTTCAACACCAATGCGTCGATCGTGCGCGACCTGGCCGAGTGCGTCGCCAAGAATGCCCCCAAAGCTATCATTGCTATCATTACCAACCCTGTCAACTCCATGGTGCCTATTGCCTCCGAAGTACTCAAGAAGGTATGGTCATTCAAATATTAACTCTTTTTAGGGTTCCATACCTCAAAAGGAAAAAACGGAACCACTTTGTTGTCCATCTGTCTGTCTGTCTGTCAAGACCCTTTATCTTGAGAATGTGTCGTGGTATCGAGTTGAAATTCAAACCATATACTCAGGTCTGCAATCCCTTGAAGCTATGCAAAAATCAAACTTCTGAGTTAACAATCAAAAAAAGATTTGGCCTTTTATGTCGCAAAAAATATATATTTCGACACTTTCAAGGAAATCAAAATTCATAGTAGGGTACTTCCCATTGACTTAGTTTAAGATGGACTGAGTATTCAGTAGAATCAGTTTTGTTACTAGCCTTTTAAACACCCGGTGCAAGCTTCTATAACTGTCCCCCTTAAAATAGTTTTAATCTTACTCAGCTACAGCACTAAAAAGAAAAATTAGATATAAAAAAAAATATGTTTATGGAGCAATCGGCACTCCCGGTAGGGTGTGTCTATAACTTATGTAAGTACACTATAAATAACATATTGAATGCAACTATCACTCCTCCAGGGCCTGCGCCCAGCACCTCTGGCATTACTCTAGTTACAGCACTGAGTATGATAACTACCTACTCAAACTTACCAGATAATTAATCTGATTTACATAGCTAAAGCAGCACATGAAAACAAAAATCAAATGCTAAGACTATTCTGGTTACATGATGCTTGCTTCATTTTATTTGTTTAGAAAACCCAGAAAAGTATCAAAAACTTTACGACATAACAAATAATACTTTTATACCATTTCCTTCTCAAGTTATTTTAATTATACTAAGCATTTATAACTAGGGCTAAAGAAATGCTTGTGTCATTGCGGCGCGGCGCTGGAAAGCTGCTTTAGCTGAAGAAAAGTAAAAATCTAACACTTCCTCTCGCTTCATTTAGAGCTGGAAAATTTTTTGAAGATATCCCACTCTAAAATAAGAGTAAGTAGCTGACAATGTCGGTATTGTTAGGTCTAATAGTATTTATGAACTCTTAAGTGTTCTTTCAAAAACAAAGTAGCTGTATAAATAAAACCCTCCAACTATTATCTACCCAGTAACTGATAACAGTTTTATGGCTATCAAATGAACTCATGAGACTTGAATATGTATGGTTGATAACAAGAGTAATATATAGTGCTGATTTTTTATTATGTTCTTGGAAAATGTAAAAGCTGGTTAATTAATTTTTTCTCACTACGATCTGATTGTGTATGATCTAGAATGCTGTAAAGAAAGATGGCATGGACTGATTACTAATTATTACTTCGAAATTCTTATGCCAATTGCCTAGCTTAGCAGAATAGTATCTAATAGGATTTTTATAGGTCACTTTACTGGTGTTCGAATAATGCAAGAAAAATAATGTAAAGAATAAAAATCAAAATAATAAACAAGCTTTAAAATTGGCGACCATAATTAAATGTGCACACAACAAAAAAATCTTGTCTGTGCTGTTGACCGTTGAAGAGATCCTATATCTGGAGCTTATCCGGGATGCCGATTCAGGTCATGTTTACCATAAGAATGTATTGTTATCAACTGAAACAATATTTTAAAATTCGACTTTATAGGATAGATGGAAGGGGTTCTAATCCAGTTGATAAAATTTGACTGATACAAAATAATATACACGCTAGAGCCAAGCACAACCTGAGCTCAAATTCGTGTATAGTAAGTAGCTCCTGCTCGGCTCCTCTAGAGCGTCGACACTGCACGAATTTGAGTTTGACTCGTGGTCATGTAACAGAGATATTTGTAATTGCAAAACGATTGAAAAGAGTGTCTATGGAGTTTCTTGCACATTCTTCTCCATAGAGATCTACGCTTTGAAATGTGCAATTAGCATCATTTTTTCTGACTGACTTCTTGACGTTTCAAAAGTGCCTGTAAATGGTTTATTTGAAATAAATGCTTTTGAATCTTTGCTCCGCTCGTGCTGTGCCCCTCTATCGTAGACCCACCTAAATAGTTCAGTTAGAATAAAAGTTTATAAAAATGGATCGTTACATTGGAAACCTAAAAAAATAACTACTGTATTTTGCACTAAATCAATTTAAAAGAACCGAGTTATTTGCCAGTTGTCGAGAGGTGCGATAATAAATAAGTGATGTAAATGATAACGAGTAGTGGGTGCTATCGTGATTGATAAGGCAGATAATATAGAACATAATACTACCATTCACTTATGATTGATATAATATGTTACTTTTATTCTCAATCAACATCTTTTTGTTTACGATATTTTTTCGTCCTGCTGTCAGCCTACCCATGCTAATTTAAAAAATACCTTAATAAAAATAAATCCAGATCATTTAAACACACATAAAATTTATTATACATTCAAAAACACAAGACCTAATTATTTTGCCATAAATGTACCTATACAGGGTGTAAGGGGAACGCTTCCGAAGCCAGAACGTAGATTATATACAACCTATATGCAAACGGATACCACTAACCTTTCGCTTTAAATTCATTATTTTCAAGACTTCATATTTCGCAAACACGCAATGGAAAGCGTACAAAACGTGAGGTCACTGACACGCAAGGCAACGTCGCGCCAACGCGCGTCGCGGGCGCCGAGCGCTCCGTACGGCCGCTGCCTCGAATCTTGCGGGCAGCGGGGCGGCGGCGGCGGCGGCGCGGGAGCGGCAGGATCTAATACGTCCCGCGCCGTTTCCGCGCCGCCCGAGCCGCCACCCGCTGTCCGCAAAATTCGAGCAGCGGCCGTACGGATTTAATACGGAATTTACAAAAACCACTTTCAAAATGCCTACCCCTACAACACTTCACAAAATTTTGTATTTTAATCGCATTCGTAGTTCACATTTAAGTTGACAGAAGCATTTTACGTACCTGTTTAAATCCTTTGCGACCTTATAAGGTTTGGCTCGAACTGCGCGCCATCCATTTCAATGCATAGCCGGGCCCGTCGCTGTGTAGACTCGTGAACACGAGGCATCAGTGTAACATCCTCAACACATTCTGCACGTAGTTTATTAAAAACGCTCACTATTCTGCCCCGCATTTCATCAGCACTGTCACATTCCCGATCGAACACTCTTTCTTTCACATACCCCCACAAAAAGAAGTCCAAAGGTGTTAAATCGGGTGAACGAGCTGGCCAGGCGTGCGGCCCCATCCTTCCGAGCCAGCAGTCACCAAAAAGCTCAGTGAGACGCTCGCGAACGGGGCGCGTAACATGCGGTGGAGCGCCATCGTGCTGGAACCATGCTCGACGAAATTCAGCCAGCGATACACTATCTAGCATATCTGCTAAATGTACATTTATAAAATTAAGATATGCTGGTCCATTGAGGCGCTGCGGTAGAAACACTGGTCCTAGAATGCGTCCATTAAAAACACCAGCCCATACGTTGACAGACCATCTGGTCTGATGGCCGGTTTCTTGAGTGGCGGACGGGTTCACGTCTGACCATACATGGGCATTCCTCCTGTTCCACATCCCGTTTCTCGTGAATGTGGACTCGTCCGTCCAGATAATGTGTTCAATGAAGCCAGGTGCACGTTGTTGTTGATCTAGCAGCCAACGACAGTACGCACGGCGACGAACGCGATCGTTGGGTAGCAACGCTTGTACTTTGTGAATTTTGTAGGGCCGCATTCTGTTCCGGCGCAAGATTTTGTGAACTGTCCAGTGAGAGACTGTCGATACGCCCCGGCGCCGCAATAATTTCGCCGCACTTCGTGTGCCCAGCCGTGGGTTTTGGCGAATCACATTTAAAATACGCTCCTCGGTCTGAACATTCACTTGTTCTCCACCACCTGCCGCCATCGGCGCAATTGGTCGATTTTCTAAGACTCTTTGAAAAGCAGCCGTTATCATGCGTCTATCAGACGGATATCGGACGTTCGGAAAACTGTCTCGGTAAATTCTCAACGCTAGAGAAGCATTGCCACGGGCTTCTCCTAAACACATCAACATGTTGCCGTATTCACGAGCACTGTACACGTATGCGTCAGGCATTGTTAAAAAACACAAAAAATTAAACTAAAAAACAATAAAACAGCACTAAAAACGTAACAATAATAACTAAACACAAAACTAACAAAACAGTAACAAATACGACTCAATGGCTATGGATTGATTCACGCACGTTCGCTCACGAACCGAGTCGGAAAAGAACTAAATAAGTAGTAGTAATAACTAGATTACTAAAGAAGTACTATGAAGATCAAACATGCCGCCTGCACCTGCATTCGATGCCGCCCGACAAAAGTTACGCTCAACTACGTAGGTACTCAACTGCGTTAGTTTTCGCAAATGCGATCATTTATCAGTAAGAGTATAAGGAACAATTTCGTATGCAAGTATTTTTTTACTTTATTGGTTTGTGTATTTTTTGTGTGTCTTTATTTGTAAACGCGATTTTGCTCCTTATTTAGGAAAGTCACGGATCAATTTCCAATGCTAGGATTTTTTTTTTCCAACAGGGCTTTTGAATACACGATTGTACTTCTTATTTGTATGAAGTCATGGATCAATTTTCGATGCAGATAGAAAACACCTGAAAGTATTTCGAGCCCTGGTTTTAGGCCCTGGTTTTTTAAGGTGGATGTTGGACGTACTTGGAAGCCCTGGTACTCGATTTTGCAAGTACGAACCATGTCTAGCCTATGTCCATCTCGCTTCCTCCTTCACCTCCGTACGTACGCGCGTGTGGACTTGGGGTCGTCGGCCGCGCGGCGAGCGCGCGCGTACTTTGAACTTGAGGTCACGCGCAAGCGTCAGCTGATACATTGCTTGTTAGAGTTGTAAAGAAAACAAAATGTGTTTAATTGCAAATAATGGTTTCATTTAACTGTTCTCAATGCACAGTGTACGAAAAATGCTAAAAAAAATAGGTAAAATAGTTAAAAAAAAAATCTGATTTTTTGATGGTATCGTATCGAGAATCAGTAGCCCTATCACCTGTCTTCGTTTTCGGAAGCGTTTCCCTGACACCCTGTATTATAAATTTTGCCAAGTAACAGTTTTACAAATTAGGTAGGTAAGTAACATTTCTTTTGTTATTCTGATTAGCCGAGTCAGTAAAATGTAAAGACTAAAGTCTATGTATTATTTTCAAAGTAAACGAAAGTAGTTGTAGCTGTTATATTACGAAGTATAAAACCGGCAAAGTACGAGTTGGACTCACGCACAAAGGGTTCCTTCCGTACCGCCCGCAGCAAAAATTGGCAAAAAGTCACGTTTGTTGTATGGCCTTTCATACCAGGGCCGAGTCTTCCTTTCAGAAGCAAACCCTTGGCCCCAGTAGGCTTCGACCCTGCTGGACCTCTATGTTTTGCTGACATCTCCTTGAGGCGCGCGTGGAACAGTACGCGCCGTCGACGACTTGGGCTCGATCCGAACGGTCGGCCGCGCTTAACGTGACCTCAGTTGTAAGCATGGCCGGATCTACTTAATGGCTAAATGGGCTGCAGCCCAGGGCGCAGGGGATATAAGGGGCCCCCAGTCCTCATTAAAAACTATCTACAGTGCGGGTTAATCTATTTGACAAAACTTTTTTTTGAAACAAATAAGAGTAAGTACTACTGTTTTATTATGGAAGCAGTCATTGATATCGCTATTAATATGGCGGGTCAATGGTTTACAAGCGCTCAACGTTGGTGTTCACGTACGACCTGTGATCAAAAAATTTATTTATTTATTGTACACCTCATAATGTGGACAGGGTAAACATTTACAAAAACTAAGTGTACAATCGGCGGTCTTATCGCATAGGGCAATATCTTACAGAAAACCTCAAGACGAAGTATATTTAAAGACTTTCAAGTTAGCTATAGTAACTCATGATCAGTTGAAGGTTTCTAGTTCCATTAGGACGACATTTGCGAGTACACTTCAGGAGAAATATAAACTTATTTTTAACAAAATGCCAATTAATTTGATTACTTAGGTGGGCCCCCAAGTAGTGTTAGCCCATAGCCCAACAGTTTCACGATCCGCCTCTGGTTGTAAGCAATGGAATGTATGATCTGCTAATCTTTGGTTTCTATACAGTCTTACAGTCTCAGAATGAAAGGTTTAGTGTTCCATTCTAGCCTAGAGATGATGTTTATTCACAATAATAATACATAATATAGTCATAAATAAATATACGCTTTGAACCACATTAACGTGATTCAATATCACGTAATTTCTTCATGGACGAGGTCACTAAAAGTTAACCGAATCAGATAATATTTACGTCATATACTAAAATAACGACACAGTTATTTTCCTTGCACACAGCTTCCTTTGACTTACGGGCTGCTTATCTCCGATGAGGTAACAGTTGGCCAGAATGTGTATTAATGAACAAATATCAAACATTATTAAACAATAATCAAAAATACAACACCCGCTTTTATCATAATGAATGGAAAATACACGTAATATCATCAAAACTCGTCAGTCAGTCTTATGAAGACCCTAGTCAGGCAAAACGTTTGTACTAAACTGCCCGAAATCACGATAGTATTGCTGTCTTATTAATGCCCCCCAGTGGTAAAATTTATCGTCGGTTTTTTATCCTATTTTTTTTTAAATCGAATCAAAAAATCTAAACGTACAGATTTATTTTTAAAAAAAATAGAAAAAAACCGACGAAATTCCACCACTAGGGGGTCTAGAAACATGCGAAATTCCACCACTAGGGGGTCCAGAAACATGTACTGGATCCGTGGTATTCGTTTGTGCGTCGATGTCAAAAACACCATTATACTTTATTGTTCACCAAGATTCCAATTTACAAAAGGGAAACCTTGTAATAAAAAAAAAAACAGAAAACAGAGATTGCCTGGACACAGAATGCGGCTGTCTTGTGACGTCAGATGATAGTAATACTGTCTCAGTTTAGCAAATCCTTACAACTTCACGGTGGCTGTGCTTTATTCTTTTTTCTGAGCATACTTCTAATATATCTAAAATAAACCAGTCAAATAACTTTGATGTGGAGCCTGGGACTTACTATGACGTATTCAAAAGTCAGCGTGCGAGCGAGAAAAAGGGATGGAGCTATACTCCCTATATAGCGCCATCTCTTTAACAGTTCAGTTTAGGTTGTAAAATGGATCGCGTTAAGAGCTTGTGGTAACACTGCTGCTGACGGCTTTGGTAAGTAGAAGTTATTATTTTGTGAAGGGTTCTTTAAATAGGTCACACTGTTATCGTAAGGCATTATTTATAATTAGGTTAAAATAATGCTAAGTTATAATTATCGCTTTCTAAACGTGCGTTACGATATTTAATCCCTAGTCTTTCTAATTACTGGATTAAAGGTCACACGCGACCATATCGTGTCAGGGACGTGGCAGTGGCGTGGCTTCGAAGATTACCCTTTTATATCTATTAGATTCCGTTAATCTTGCGTCTAGTAATTCTAAAGGTATGCCTGTTTTCACTAACACTAGGTCACATCTAAATGTGTATGCCTTTAACATATGTTACGCCAGCGGCTTCGTCCGCGGTTTCTCCGTACAAGTTTTCGATCCCCGTTTCACCTCCTTATGAGATTAGTTTTGGAAAATCCTCGCTTAGTGCTTGCCTACGTCGTAAAAGGATGCCTTGTGGAAAATTTTGCACTCCTAGACCCAGTAGTTTCGGCCGGGTGTTGTTAATAATATGTCAGTCAGTTCGTTTCTCCTTTTATATATATATAGATGACTAAATATTGAAGAATAATAGTGGAAAAAATATACAAAATATTGGTAGTTTCTTTGATTCTCTATACCGAAAATAAATTGAATAATTTTAATACAATAGGTAAATCGTATTGTTGAAAACGAGTATTAAGTTGCAAGTATTAATTACTTTACTTTAATCTTGCCCAGCCACTAATTTCTTATCATATTGGTTGCTTTAATAAAACAAGAAATATGCATTAAATTTTCCACGAATGATAAGACGATTCTTACCTATATAACTTTTAAGATTTTAATTTTCTTGAATTAATACTATATTTTTGTGTAAAAAAAAATCCTTTTAAATTACGGTCCTTCAAAACTAAACAGTGTACAAGTTCTACAGTAAGGTTATTATAGGAACGACAAAATACCCATTACGATTACAACTCAATCTACATATGTATTGGTGCGGTTTGTGAAATGAGCTTATCAGCAATATTATTTCAGCCGAAAGATGTCCTCTGTTTTGGACATAGGCCTTTGGGGGAGGCCTATGTCCAAATAAGCTTATACCAGGATCGAACTTACACAGCTGCATATCCCTGCAGAGAGCATCGGCGTGAAGTAAGACCTACCCCTGTACCATGACGTTCAAAGTAAGATTGTTTCATTCTTATTTCAGTGTGGGTAACAGACAGAGCTATACAGCTTGTCTAGCGCCATCTCTTACCTACAATGGAATAGGAATAAAACAATCTTACTTTAAACGTCATGATAACCCCCCATATTTGTGATCACTGGACAATTGCTGCTGTTACTCATTGAAGAGTTCCATTGTCTAGTCATATTGTACAGCTAACTTATTAATGCTTACTTCAAACTGTTGACATCCTGTCAACATACATATTATCCGGTATCTTTAAAACAATAGCCTGTTGACAAAACCGCAGTAGTTATGATTAATTGAGCATTGTCTGTCTTCTCTTCATCGCTGTGTGAATGCAGTTAGTTAGATGAATGGAGACGTTTACTATCAAGTTAATTATGGATATAAATAATTGTTATTATTTACTAATATATTATCTGTAATTACTTCACTTTCCTCAATTAACGCTGTTATTGGATACGCACGATTAGCCGACGTTGTTTTTATTATAGTATGATGCAGTAAACAGTATTTCTGTATTAAGAACAAACACAATCTACTAGTATATACTAATATTGTAAAGAAGTATGTAAGTTTGTATGTAGGGGGTATTATCTCTGAACCTACTGAACCGATTCTGAAAATTCTTTTACTAATATGAAGCTGTACTATCCTTGAGTACTTAGGCTATAAATTATTTTCGTGTCATTTCACCCCCTAAGGGGGGATGAAGCGGGGGTCAAAAGTTTGTATGGAGAATCCTACTTACACGCAGACGATGTCGCTGGCAGAAGTTAGTAGTAGAATAAACTTGTATTGAATTCTATAGCAAAAGCCAAAGAGCAAATATTTCTTGAGTGCAATAATACCTTCAAGGTTTTCCTCAATCGTAACATTATGCGTCTGTGAACTGTAATTTCGCTTCGACGGCACTGGCTGTCAAAGTCAAAAGTTTTTATTTCACATAGGCCTACATGGGCACAATGCTGATGCATGACATCGCGTGATCAGCCATCGGCATCGTCAAATGCGAGCAATTCTAGTACCTTATCATTTTTATTGCAGTTTTGTTTGTAAAGTATGTTGAAATGAGTAAGTTTTAAAGATAACCAATCTCTTTGTGATATATCGACATTTGCTGTAGTAAGGGATCTTTTTCATCCCTAAATAAAAAGTGTGTTGTAATATCTAAAAAAAATATGACTTTTGCCTCAAGGTATATAGGTGATTGTATAGCATACGTTACATTTCTAAATGACCATTTTACCCAACAGGCTGGAGTATACGACCCCAACCGCGTGCTGGGCGTCACCACCCTGGACGTGGTCCGCGCGAGCGCCTTCATCGGTGCCATCAACGGTGTGGACCCGCGCACGGTGACCGTCCCCGTCATCGGCGGCCACTCCGGCGTCACCATCATCCCCGTGCTGTCCCAGGCCAACCCCATCCCCAAAATCAGCGACCAGAGCAAGATCGAGGCTCTTACCAAGAGGATTCAGGAAGCTGGTACTGAGGTTGGTATTAAAATTGCCTTTTAAAGGTACCATGAGAGAGCCATGGGATTTCTACTATCAGATAATTTATCTTCAAAGGTTTATGGTTACAATATAATTTATACCTAACCAATTCGAATAGTAACTGATTCTATTAACCTTTGAACCACCCACCTCGGATATACCCGACAAACACTATCGCGTTTTTTCCGCCAGGATCGCGCAGCCAAGACCAGATACTCCATCTCGTCAGCTCTTCTGTCACCTATAGGGATTGAAGAGCTAAACTAGATGGAGTACCCAGTCGCAATCACACGACTCTGGCGAATAGGACACGAAAATACTCGTCGGACAAATCCGACGCCAGCGGTTAAAGGTTAAATATGTTATCATGTATGCATGATAATTTTTTTTCTTTACTTCAGGTAGTGAAGGCCAAGGCTGGCGGCGGTTCGGCCACCCTCTCCATGGCATGGGCAGGCGCCAGGCTCACCAACGCTATTCTCCGCGGACTCGCGGTATGTTCCAATTTTAACGTTTCTTCATCCATTGTAAGACGACCCGAAGCTGATGAACTAGGGAGGAGTTCGAGGCCAAGTAAGAAAGCGCCGGTCGATCTTCACGGTTAATGTGGAAGCTACGGGTTTGAGCGTGCCCATGTTCTAGCTAGATGGCGCTGTACTCAACAGTTTGTTTATTTGGTTTTTAGTGTATGGAAGCATTATTATGTCAAGTGTATGATATGGTATCGGACATTTGCCCCAGTTTTGAGGATGCGGAACAGAGTGTAAAGTCCCGCAAACCTCCATTAAAAAGGGAGGATCCTCCAGACAGGTGTTATATCTGGTGGGCAACTGCCCGATAGATGATTTCGGGCTGTTATATATGCTCAAATTGCGAGGAAAACTCAAATTGCGCGATGCAGGATTTCGTAGTTCATATGTGGCGACATAGATGTCGCTACACATTATGTGCAAAAATCGGAGATTCCACTTTATTACTTACAAATTATTGCCTCAAATCTACCTAATTCTGACTGTCTCTGACTATAGTGTTCAAATACTTAAAAAAAACTAAGGCCTACAGTCGTGCCGTCGGCGTCGTGTGGTTGCCGCTCCGTCGACAGAGTTTCATAGTTTTACATCTAAGTTGTGAGCAGGCGTACATCAAGCGTATAATGATGAATACGCGTTAATGAAGCTACACGTATGTGGACAGTGGGCTTAAGATATCTTTAATTTCGCGCCTCACCTAGCACGTCCCCCGCAACACTCAATTGTATTATGTTACTTTTTTTCAACTTTCAGGGCGAGAGCGACGTCGTAGAGTGCGCCTTCATCAAGTCGGACCTTACAGAAGCCCCCTACTTTGCGAACCCCGTGCAGTTCGGCAAGAACGGCGTCGCCAAGAACTTGGGCTACGGCAAGCTGAACGCGTACGAAGAGTCTCTCCTCAAGGCAGCGCTTCCTGAACTCATGAAGAACATCGTCACCGGAGAGAAATTCGTCAATAAGTAAACACCTCCACTTTGTAGATGGTCGGGCCTAAACAATAAGATGACAGTGATCAAGTTATGTAAGACTACAATCAGTGCCGAATGAGCCAACTAGCAAGAGTAGCAAATGCTACGGGCCCCGCACATTGAGGTTGGCCCCACGTGGACGAAAAAAAAACAAGTCAAGAGAATTGTGCCATATGAATTCTAAACACTTCCAGCCCCGAAACCTGTTTAAAAAACAAATTTTAATTAGTTGTCATTAATAAAGATTTAGGGGGCCCCTGGTAGAATTTACGATACCCCCCACGCTGGTTCCATCCGACATTGACGATAATGGGATACAAGTATGAGTCCCATCAAATCTATGTGTTGCCAATTTAGGAAGTGTTGATACGTTTTTTTTTTTTCAGAGGAGACTGAAAATGAATGTCTTGGAATTTATTTGAAACAATCAGGATTCAAGGAGAGGTTATTATTATTGTATATTTTTTATTTGAAGTCGTTAGCAATCATGATTGTTTGGAATAGTTACTAAAGCCGTAAGCGTTGCTAGTTGTTGTCACATAACGGTCTCACTTATATAGTATAATAATTAAATAGATTTGTAACATTTATTAGGTGCGGATATTTTCTGTACTTTTAAATAAGTATTACTGGTACTTATTGAGTAGTGAAATTTGTATTTATTCTTTAACATAAATGTGAGTAAAGTAATATAGCGCCTAATATTATATAAACCAGAGTTATACTATTCATAGTAATAGTAAACTACACCACACAGTATCAGTAAAGTAAGATGTACACGGCCCGACCGACTGTAGACGAGGTACGTTGAAGTATATTATATAACAATTATAGATCTATACAAATAATACATTTCGTTCTAAAATCACTTTTATTAGTGCATTTTGTATTTAACCATGTCATTCAGAAGCTGCATTGTGTTGCAGGCAAGAGCCTCACTTGAAATCAAAAGTATTTATTTACTACAAATGTGTCACCCAAAGATGTCGCCGAAGTATGGAAGTACTGTGTAAATATTGTGATGTGTATGATGTTGGTAATTAAATTACTGCGGTATGATGTTAAGTACATGTGTTTTATTTAATGCACAAAAAGAAATCCTCTACTCTTTACGCCAATCACATTCACTCTTCCTTCAAAAGAAAAAAATATTATTACTGCGACTCACATATATTTACACAATTTACACACTACACGTAAACAATAAATATATAAATCACCTACATCTATTTGTATATATTTACACATACATATTTATTTATATATATATATTTCCAAGATAAACACTACGTATGGAATGACGTGCGCATTGGACGCACGCATTGTCGAGGACGCGCCGGCGATGGTTTTCCTTCTACCGCCACGTTGTTGATATATTTGTTTCTCACCAGTCATGACCTACGCTGCTAGAAAGAAGTCCACTCGCGCCGATAAAAAGTTGTCGACACATACCCGCGCCGACTTGCAAAGACTGTGTTCTAACTGTTATATATTATCCTGCTTGTGCTTAGCTTGCTTGCGCCTTCTAATCTACAGTGTTGTAGTGTTGTGTGTGAGGAATATACCTGGAGATTCGGCAAGGACTTTTATTTATTCATCCACCTGCCCAGTGAGTACCTACACCACACACACACCATCCATACAACCAAATTACTATCGCAGGCTCCTAACCACATCTTATGGTTCCCCTGCTGCGTATTCTTACATCGTTTGCCTAAACGGCTGCGAATTTCCAGCCTGATACCATTTTGCAGTCACTCCAACCCCAGCTTGACCGGATTTGGGTCCTTCGACAGTTAACTAGAAAAAAAAAAACATGAAATTAAATTATCGCAGGAAAACTGAAAGACTGGAGGTCTTTCACAAATATCAATATACTTAAAAACTGAGTAAAGTTAACTCTGACGATAATTTCTATCAAGATTATTTAGTTCCAACTGATTCGGGAACAAAACAACAACCGAGTTCTCAGAAACGTCAAGCTCTGCGTAGCTTTCCAAGAAGGCTCATTCGATCCATTTGCTAGCTCAGACCAAACCTACCAAATACTGCAAACACCTTAAAATATGTTAAATCCAAATCCTAATGGAAAACAAAGTGACTAAGGCGGATATAAGCGGAGAAAAGAGGCAGGAGTAGATTCTTCTCTTTTCTATATAAATAAGAGGAAAAACTGACTGACTGAAATATCAACGCACAGTCAAAACTATTGGGACTATGAGCGTGAAATTTTGCACAAGGTTTCCTTTTATGACATGAGTGAGCACTAGAGGTCTCTCGCCCACAGCGACTGTTTGTACATCTTGTGCTTACGAAACGCGCTACAGCATCGCTACTAACGTCGCATTTGCAAGCGCTATAGGCGTCCATTACACGGTCATGCAAGCGTCAATCAATTCCATCAGTCGCGAATGATGTTTAAATGACGGAATTTTATCGCCATACATTTTTCGTCATGCAAACGTCGGTTATAGCATTACACGGCAGGTTTTACGTCAGTCAAACTATTTGACTGTGGCAAAACTGACAGCAAAACCTATCGTGTAATGGACGGCATCGAAAAATGCCAACGCGCGAAAGCATCGCTGCAAAAAGTTGCCGTGGGTTTTTTTTTATTGTTGATAGGTTCGCGCTTGACCGCTATCTCACCTGATGGAAAGCGACGATGGAGCGCGCTTACCTAGTACCTATTCACTCTTGACTTAAAGACTCCCGGGTTGTAGCCATCAGGAAACGCAAGGAATTCCACTCCTTAGCTGTACGCACAATGAATGTGTTCCCAAAACGTTTTGTGCGTACAGGTGGGATGTCAACCTTCTAAGGGCCGTAAGTGAGGATTTTAGGGCCTATTACACTACGCCATATTCAGCACACGATATTCAGACTGTCTTTCTTTTTGTTCCGAGTAAGACCGGTCTAACTCTTATTACACTACGCGACATCGATTAAGACTGTCTGAATATCGAGTAGTGTAATAGGCCATTTTCAAAAGTTCACACCCTAAGGGGATGAAACGGGAATCCTAAGTTTGGAGAAATCCACCTACCTACTTTCACGTGGGCAAAGCCGCTCGCAGAAACTGTACAATTATCAGGATAGGATGGTGCGGGTGACAGCTGTCGGATTCATACAATGTAGCTACCTGTCATACATTTCTTGTACTTTGTTGTGAACAGACGTGCCGAAGAATTATTAAAATTAATAAATAAAAACTTGCTGATTCGTGACCTGGTTTACCTACTGACCGGATAACTGTGTCAAACGTAGTCATAATATGTACTAGTTATCTTACGTAAATAAATAATGTGTAAAGTGTTACCAAGCCAATAACTGTGTCACAATGGCAAGCAGCCCCTTCAGCCGGGGTGACCGATGTGCTCGGAGTCCACCTCCAACACCCGTGCCTACAGCTGCACCTAAACCAGTGCCCGCACTCGCATCTCACCCTCAGACGCCAAACCGAAGTAACGAGGTCATGGAAGTGGTTTCAACGCCGGAAATACAAAACTGGATGACGACTATTGAGCAATGTCTAAACGAAGTGTGCACTATTGCATCAGAAGGCAAATTAAATACTGAACAAAAAATGCGCATAAGTGCCTTATGCCGAAAAATTGGTCACGGCACGTCACAGATGGCTGTCCAGTACCAGTCGGTCAAGATGAAAGCAGTCATGGCAAACTCCACCGTGCAAACACTTAAAGACCAAATAGATCTGTCGCAGCAACTGCAAGAACTTAAGATGACAGTTGGAGCCTCTATAAAGCCAAATACGGGATCTTCCTTTGCTGATATGGTGAAAAAAGGTACCAACAAATTTATTCAGCCCTAAAATTTAAGTTCAGTGGCCATATAACCAAACGACAAACTAAAGTCCAGTGAGGAGACAAAATCACTTGTCCAAAAAATTATATGCCCAGAGCAGATGAAACTGCAAGTAAGAGGACTACGCAAGACAAAAAATGGCGGTGTCATTATCAGCACTGAAACAAAAGACGACATTGAGAAGGTGAAAAAATCGATGCAGTCAACAAATTCAGGCCTTACAGTCGACGAACCTCAGAAAAGAAAACCTAGAGTAGTAATTATCGGAGTGCCCTCATCCATGCAAGAGAAGGAAGTTTTTACTTGTCTGTTCAACCAAAATCTAGCCGATAAACTTCAGGATTGCAGCCTCGAGACCTTTTTGTCCTCCATTAAGCTGAGCCACAAGTCAGGTAAGAAGGATGCAGACACCTGTAACTTTATTATTGAAGTTTCTGCTCAGATACGTAAAGCCCTGATATGTAAAGACAGAGTATTTGTTAATTGGTCTTCCTGCCCTGTCAGAGACTTTACCCTAGTCACACGTTGTTATAAATGTCAGCAGTACGGACATGCGGCTAAATCATGTCGGGAGACCGCCTACACGTGTGGCCACTGTGGTGAATTGGGTCATTCCATCAAAGAATGCACTAAAAAGGCAGAGGAACCAAAATGCGCTACTTGCATGCACTTTAAAAAGCCAAGCAATCATAAGACAAGTGCAGCGGACTGTCCGGCGAAAATTATGGCAGAAAATAGGTACATAAACTCTATTGATTATGGAGGCGCCTAAGAGCGCCGTAAATTACGATTCTTCTTGGCCTTTGTTGTTATTTTTATTAATATTTTAATATGATTAATCATTTAATTAGTGACATAGATAATTTCTCTGTATCTCAATCACAAGTTTGTGACGTTGAACACTGCAAGCAATATCTCTCCTCTTACACTAGTCCATTAACCATATTAACCCAAAACATTCGTAGTGTTTTTAAGAATTTCGATAATTTTAGCATTTTTCTAAAACGTCTAGACATAAATTGTGACATTATTGTCTTAACTGAATGTTGGCTTGCTAAACAATATAACATATCACAAATTCCGGGATATTGTATGTATAAGAGTAACTCAACTTCCAATCAGAACGATGGGGTGATAGTTTATGCAAGAGATCATCTAAATGTGTCTGTCGTAGAGCCAAACATGCACGACTGTAGCAGATTGTTGGTTAAAATTGGAGCAGATTTTGCGATATTAGCTGTATATAGATCTCCCTCTTTTACGAATATAAAAAATTTCACTGACTCTCTAAACGACACCTTGCAGAACCTATCATCGTTCAAAAATACCATTTTAACTGGAGATATTAATATCAATATTCTTCCGGGAAGTGCAGACGCTTCCGCTGAGGAATATCTGAACCTATGCGCGTTCCACAGTTTGCTTCCCGCTCACACGCTTCCTACACATCAAAGTGGCTCCTGCTTGGATCATATAATGCTCAAGGCCAACTTTCCTGCACTTACCCTTGTAACTAATTCAACAATAACCGATCACAATGCTACCCTACTCATTCTTAATTGTAAATTGCCTAAGGTGGCCTCTCGCACGGTCTCTAAATTAAATTTACATAAATTTGAAGAAGACTTATGCAATATTGATTTTGTCCCAGTCTACAATTCCGATGATCCGCAGTTTTAACCTAATTAAAAAAGTGCAAAATGCTATTCAGAAGAACACGGTCATATCTCGGTTAAAGAACAAATACTGCAACATAAAGCCATGGATCACGGCTGGTCTTATACGTTGTATGAAAAATAGAGATAAACTGCATATGAAAGCTAAAGCTAATCCGAATAATTTAATATTGCAACTGTCATATAAGCGATATCGTAACTTTTGTAACGACCTCCTAAAAAAAGTAAAACGCAATTACGATAACACAGCACTAAAAGAGGCTGGTACGAATAACAAAAAGATCTGGAAAATTATTAAAAATGTGACGTATAATTCAAAACAGAATCAGTCTTCTTCAGGTTTATTACAGGCACATTCATCACAGTTAACAACTGCGAACATTGCAAATAATTTCTTTGTTAATGTGGGCAAGTGTCTAGCTGAAAAACTTCGGGGACAATCGCAGTACCTAACAAGCTCATTGTTTGCATCTAGCACTAGCTTACCATCCTTTGTGTTACTTGATACTGACGAGACGGAAGTAGAAAGGATTATTATGGGTCTAAAAGACGACTGTGCAGTTGGCTGGGATAACATACCTAATAAAATTATTAGGCAATTCAAAGACCTTTTAGTACCACCGTTAACTTACATTTTTAATAAATGTTTAACTACAGGTGTGTTCCCCAAGTGCTTAAAAAAAGCTGTTGTTGTCCCAGTTTACAAATCAGGTAGTAAAGATCAAGTGACTAATTATAGGCCTATTTCCTTACTGCCTTCTATGTCTAAAATATTAGAAAAGATTATAAACAACAGGCTTTATAAATATTTGGAGGATAAATCTATTCTCTCTAAGCGGCAGTTTGGATTTAGACCTAAAATGTCTACAGATGATGCTGTACACCATTTAACTAACTATCTAGCACAAGAACTTGATAAAGGTAACCACACCCTAGGAATATTCCTGGACCTCGCCAAAGCTTTTGACACAGTTTCTGTTTCCATTTTGTTGCGCAAGCTTGAAGCCATAGGCATTAGGGAAACGCAGCTGAAACTATTTAAGAGCTATCTAGAAGAACGTACGCAATGTGTAAAGATGGTAATATTATCAGCGATGATGAAAAAAGCACAGCTTTCGGAATTCCCCAGGGAAGTATTTTAGGGCCTTCACTTTTTTTAATTTACATAAACGATATCTGTAATCTAAATTTAGATCACGGCCATATCGTTTGTTATGCTGACGACACTGCTCTTTTGTTTTCGGCTGACTCAGAAGAAAATGTCTACAAGTTTGCGCAACACGGATTCAATGTTATTAATAAGTGGCTTCATAATAATTCACTGACTTTAAATGCTGACAAGACAAATTACGTCAAGTTTTCGATGCGCAAGCAAAAACTAACTGGCACTACCTCAACATTGTATGCTCATAACTGCACATCTAGCACAAATAACCAATGTGTTTGTCCCAATATTAAAATGTCAAATACTGTTAAGTACCTTGGAATTATAATCGATGAAACACTTTCGTTTAAACATCATATAGAAGCTGTAAATAATAGAATTCGTAAATTTATATTTGTTTTTAAAAAGTTACGCTACATTGCAGACCCAAAAATAGTTAGACAAGTCTACTTTGCTTTATGTCAATCGATAATAACATACTGTATTACCACATGGGGTGGAGCGGGTAAAACGTTGTTACTTACCATCGAGAGAGCTCAGAGGGCAATTCTCAAAGTGGCTACTTTTCGCCCATTCCTTTTTCCCACTAACCTCCTATACAAAGAATGTGAAGTACTAACAGTCCGACAGCTATTTATAATGGGTATTGTATTAAAACAGCACGCAGATCTAACATATAGCACGGAGTTTACGAACAAAAGACGTAAAGACCTAGTCTGTCCTCAAAATCATACCAAACATGCTTTCACATCAAAATTTTACCTGTTTCTCGGTCTTCTCCTCTACAATAGGTTGAACGCGAAAGCAAACATTTATAGCTTAAATCAAATTAACTGTAAGAGAATTCTTAAGGAGGCTCTTCAAAGAATGTCCTACGATGATACAGAGAATTTACTGATTGTGCTAAAGTGATTTTTTTGTCTTTATACAATATTTGACCTAGTTTAAGTATCTTGTTAGTTAAGAAACTAGAAGTTAAGATTTGGTAACATTATAAATGAATAGTATAAGATAACTTGCCTACTTTACAGATTTTTTACACGTTTGTATTGTACTATAAAATCCTTTTGATTATTTTTTAATTTTAAATTATTTTAGCTCTTTTCGCCTGAAACACAGGATTTCCTAGTTCAGGCACGTAAGACTCAGAATTAAGATTTATATTTAAGACTGTATTACTTTATCCTGTAAAGAATTTTGAATAAATATTATTATTATTATTTCCTTTATTTCATTTATATAAACATATTAGTTACATTTTTAAATATTTCAAAAATAAAAAATAAAACATTTAAAAATATAAAAAACAGCATCCCACCGGTATCGGGAACAGGGTCCAAGCTACCGGCGGTCAGGGCTCCAGAGAAAGGAACCTCCTAACAATGCAAGCCGTGTCCAGGAGTACCGCTTTCTGAATCAAGCCCTTGATCCAGCCGCCTAACGCGAGCCTCCTAAGGTGTTGGTCGAGGCTCTTGGCTATTAAGCCATTGCCCGACACGACTATCGGCACAATGATCGCCGAGTCCACATCCCACATGTCGACAACCTCGCGAGCCAAGTCAATATACTTGATTAGTTTATCTTTCTCGGCTTTCACGAGGTTCTCGTCATGGGGGACGGATATGTCAACAATCATTGCACGCCTCTCGCTTCGGTCCACCACCACTATATCAGGCTTATTGGCTACAATAGTCCTGTCAGTGATGATGGACCGATCCCAGTACAAACTGATATGACCATTATCAAGAACTGGGTCGGGCTCATACCTGTAGTACGGCACTTCCGATTCCACAAGAGAGTATTTCAAAGCAAGTTGCTGATGGATAATCCTGGCTACAAGGTTGTGTCTATGCAAGTACTCTCCGTTAGCTAGACGAGAACAACCAGAGATAATGTGACGAATCGATTCCCCCGGACGGTGACATGCCCGACAGATGTCAACCGTGCCGTCCTTCACAATAAATCTCCGGTAGTTATTCGTCATGATAACTTCGTCCATAATTGCACAGACAAAACCTTCGGTTTCCCCAAAGAGGTCACCGGAACGCAGCCAGGCTACGGACGCCAATTGGTCTACTTCGGGTCTGTGAAGGGCCCGGAAAAAGCGTCCGTGAAGTTCCTTGCTTTGCCATACTTCCCTGCGATCGTTAGTGTCAAGCACTACCGGTTTGCGCCAGTTCTCGTTAGCCAGGGCGAGCGGGGTGAGTCCCTTGTCCACTGCCACTACATCTCGATGCATACCCACGTCGGCAGCTAGGAAATATTCCCTGAGACTGCATACCTCGCGGTTGTGTAGGGTCTTAGCATTTAAAAAACCTCGACCCCCACACTTCCGCGGGATATACAATCTCATCACCGACGATCGTGGGTGATGCATTCGGTATGCAGTCAGCAGTGTGCGGACCCTCCTATCCAGGGCGTCAAGTTCTGTTTGAGTCCATTTGAGTACGCCGAAAGAGTACATCAATACCGGCATGACCCAACCGTTGAAGGCGCGCACCTTGTTTCCGCCTGAAAGAAGGCTATTGAATACCTTCTTCAGGCGTCCAAAGAAGCGCGCCTGCAACGATTGCTTCATGTCAGTGATATTGATGCCTAGAGCTTCCGACATACCCAAATACTTATAGGTTTCGGTTGGAGAGAGGGATCTCAGGTTTATGGAATCCGTGAGTTGGGTGCCCACGGATTCCACAACCTCCCCTCGCTTTACATGCATGACCGCACATTTGTCCACACCAAACTCCATCCTGATGGCACTACTGAAGGTTTCAGTTACCTTCAGTAGCTCCATCAGTTGCAGATTGTTGGGGGCAAAAAGTTTCAGGTCATCCATGTAAAGTAGGTGAGATATTACCTGACCACCTCTCTTCAACCGATAGCCTAGACCTGAATTCTCCAGCAGTGTACTTAGAGGATTCAAGGCTAGGCAAAACCAAAGTGGACTCAAACTATCACCCTGGAATATACCTCGCTCGATCCTTACAGGTTCGCTATTCCTCTGGGTATGTCGACATCCTGGATAGCGAAGGACCGTACTCCATTGCCTCATACACGACATCAGGAAGGTGCGTAGTGTTGTATCAATTTTATACAATTCCAGCACCCTCATGAGCCATGTATGAGGAACAGAGTCATAGGCCTTCTTATAATCTATCCAACATGTCGACAGATCCTTTCGGGAACGTCGAACCTGTTGGCTAATGGTCATATCGATGAGGAGTAGCTCCTTAGTACCGCGGGACCCATTCCTACATCCATTTTGAGAGGCAGACATGATAGCGTTATTATCTACATGATGGTTAATCTTTGCTCTCAAAATGGATGTAAGAACCTTATAGACTGTCGGCAAACACGTAATCGGTCTATAGTTTTTGGGTTCCGCGGTGCTACCAGATTTGTGGAGCAGGTGGGTAACTCCTGTTGTAAGAAACTCGGGTAGCGAGCCAGACTCCAAGGCGGTCTGATACTGAGATGCCAAACGAGCGTGCGATCTTTGAAACCACTTTATCCAAAAGTTGTGCAGTCCGTCCGGCCCTGGAGATTTCCAATTAGGCAATGGACGGACTGCACGGGCCACATCTTGGGGGCTAATTGTAATTGCCCCCATTTCTGGGATCGGTTCGCATGCTCGTTCGACCTCTCGAGTCCAACCACCTTCAGTATGACTGACAGGCACCGACCAGATGTTACGCCAGAACGAAATCATGGCGTCATCATCCGGAAGGCGCGTGTCAGCCACACCTTGGTCCGGCTGCTCCCAAGCTCTATATACCCACCTTTCATTACTCCGGAATGTGCGATTCTGGGTGTACCGCTCAACCCGCCGCTTATACCTTCGGATACGGTTTGCCCATGCGTACACCTTCTGCTTCAGGAAGTCGATGCGCTCTGTGACACAGGACATATAGTCTCGGGGGCTGATGTCAGTCCCCGAAAACGCCCGTCTCACAAAGCGCATCACTCGAGGGCGAGTGTTGCCCTCCCTGAAGCAGGTTAGTTTGCCGATGAGTACTCTGGCCCCACCAATACGACGCTCGATCCTGCACTGCCAGGCCTGCACAGCTGGTTTTGGTCGTGTAGCTACGTCACTGTTTGGAAATTTGACGTGAGCTACACGACATGCCGCTACAGCCGCGCAGTACATTATCGAGTGTGTATCAGTGAGATCTTCGCAGTCATCAAAATAGTTTGACAACTGCGAATCCAGAGCAGCCACCAGCGCCTTATTCTTATTACACATGGGCAAACGAGGTAATCGCGGCCTAAGTTTAAGCGGCATGTTGCGATACTCCCGAATAGCACACTCCAAAGCACTCCTCAATTCATTGTTAGACTGGGTACTTACATGTGTAACCATGTCAGTGCTCTCCTCGTCAGCGTGATTGGGAAGATGGTTGGACGGTGATACCTGTGAAGGTACCGCCGTCTGCGACGAAGAAGCAATGGCATGGCTACCCATTTCCGTTCGGAGGCGATCAAGTACAGTATCGTCCAAGATATGATTACGCTGGATGACCCGCACCTGATCCGATAGTCGTTGGGCCGAAACGTTGACGGCTGGCTCAAGCACCTGAAACAAAGAGAGCATCCGAACACGGTACGCGGTCAGGTTGTTTCCTCCCTCTGTAGCCCCATAGTATGAGCGCATGACGTTTTCATTGATGGATTGCGTCCATCGCATGCGCTGCACACTTCCGCCGGGAGCTGGGACCCTATCAGAGGCCGGTGGGCCTCGGGGTCCTAAGCCACTCGGCGGCCGGCGCCCTCGCCGTCGACGCGCAGGTGGTGGTGACGTGGGCGGCGAGTAGTACTCGTCGCTCGAGCTCGACGCAGCTGCCGTGGCCGGTGTCACAGCACTCGCAGTGGGGCTGGGTTCCGGCGGCGGCGAGGCGGAGCTGAGCGACGAGGCCGGAGGTGGTAGGCGTGCACGGCGAGCTGCGGCTCTCGTCAACATGGTTGTATGATTTTCATTTCTGCTAGGTTTCGTCTATTTTATTATCATTCATGCTGGTGACATATGTCATCTGTCTGGTTTATGCATTTTTTCTCTTCTCTTCTATGTGGTATTGAATATAATTATATTGTTTTTAGTTTTTTTAAGTAGTGGAATCTTCCTTAATATTTTTATTGTTGAATTTTGGTTAGAATGGGTCCAGAAATCAATATTTTAAAATTTAAAACTGTGATTGAAAAAAATACGGCTTCTGTTGACATCGGGTGTTGCCAGTTTTATTATTATTATTATTACCTATTCTTTTTTCTCTCATATTAAAGATGCATAATGTCCTGCTGTCATCCTACCCGTGCTATGTAAAAATGCCTTAGTGTACATTGTTACTAAAGAGAATTTACCTTGTACTTTTTCTTGCAATCACAAACTACATCTCGAATCTTCCACTTCTCACTTTATTTCAAAAGACGAAGCATATTATTGTAAATGCGCAAATGTGTGCCATTTTCATATATCTCTATGTATATTTCCACCATAAGTAGCACCAGGTATGCTGAGAACACTGTCACTCCAGTCCAGGTTCTGGACTTAGGATTACTATAACAAAACCTAGGACTTTTTTCCATAATCGTTTTTAAAGCTTTGTTTTGAAACAGACTGCAATTTTGGCACTGAATCAATACGGGGCGGTTTATTTTTATCACACATGGTATGCGTTGGTACTGATTGGTGTCTATATAGGTAAACTAGCTTCTGCCAGCGGCTTCGCCCGCTTGAAAACAGGTTTCTCCATACAATCTTTAGACCCCCGTTTCATCCCCTTAGGGAGTTAATATTAGAAAACCCTCTCTTAGTTCTCGTCTACATCATAAAAGAAAAGCTTGTGCATCACGTTCCTAGTCCCAGTAGTTTCGGCTGTGCGTTGATATGTCAGTCAGTCAGTATCTCCTTTTATATATAAAGTCATGTGTGTGTATTCTCTAAACAATTTAATTACATAACTGCTAGTGACTGCGACTGCTGAGCGTACAGTTCTGGGTTTGATTCGATTTTTGGAAATTTTCTTGGAGTTCATGGTTTTCTTACCGTAACGCCTAATGGCAATAAACTTTTCAATACACTTGCTAGAAAACCCGCTCTTATACTACCGCTTTTAGGCACGCAATAGACTGTTTCCGCACTACCCCCGCCACAATGTCATTACATTTATCGTATCAGGCTGGGCGTGCATCGACTCCCGCTAGTCGCCGGTCAACCCCCGTTTATTCATTGCTTCGTAAGTGTATTGAAAAAAGTCGTTTGATATACGTGCAAATTTGTCAATGCAGCCCTCGGCTCCATAACATATTCCGCCGAATTCCGCCTCTGTCGCAATGACAAACTTTCTACACTTGTATCAAAATGTACTATATACGGTAACTTCCTATTCCTATTCCTATTGCTTGATATACAGATCTACCTACCGGTACGGTTACGGTAGGGTTATACTACACTGTCCCCCATCATAATCTCCACACCTTGGACCATTTTTTTTATTCATACTACAATGTACCACTGCTGACAAAAAAAAATCTTTATAGCCTTCTCATAGAGCACGGAAAGCGCGGGCATTCGGACGACGAGCAATGGGTAGCTCACCGTTCGGCCGTCCGGTCCCGAAACCAACTCGTCAATAGTGCGTAGTAATCCACGCGCTCCTAAAAGAGATGTCAGCAAACCGTAAGAGCCCAGCCAGTACCGTAACTAGCCTTTTATACGCCCGGTGCCAGTTTCTGAAAAACCGCCCCTAAAAAAGTTCGAGCTGAGTACCTTTAATCAACCTGACACAGGTCTTCACCGGACATGAGTGTTTCGGGAGGTACCTGTTTCGGATCTGGCAGGAAGAAACGTTTGGGTGTCACCATTCACATGGTGTATGCGCCATGTACACCACGCACCGAGCACACGGTGAAGCATATGGAGGAAGTTTGCCCCGTGTCCTCGTGAAGGCGAGCAACGATGGCGACCTGAACTTCCGGCCTTGATTCAGGCCATGGTACAAAGCGAGAGCGAATGGCAAATAGTAACCTAATAATTCTGATTTGATCGTTTCTGCGCCTCATTAGGGTCTACGCCCTATGCCTGGGCACCGCTGGCACCACCCTAGTTACGGGTCTGGGCCCGGCAGGGCCGATGCCGAAACCCGTGGTCTTAGAACGCAAAGGGCAACTAAAAGACACGGGTGTGGTTTTAGTAAGTAAGTCTGACACGCCCTCCAGCTCCACCCTAGAGCAAGAGAAGTCATTGGATGATTACCTATCTCAAAAAAACCTAAATATTATACGAGTATTTACACTTTTCCATTGTATTTACTTAGAATATTATTAAGTAGACCTATATTTTTTTCACATAGTTTAACTTTAAATAACTGCTGAGCATAAATTATGAATGGCTTCCACAAAGCGGTGAGAGTGTGTTGTGTAATTAAAAAAAAATTTTTTAATTACGCCAGCACGGGTTTAATGGTACAGCGAGAGAAATAAAATATGATTAAATATTAACTGTGACACAATAATAACACAAACAGAGGTTAATTATTTGTATTAAGTTTAAGCGCACACTTGAAAGAAACACATACCTATTTATTTTTTACAAAAAAAAGGATTTCGTGACTAGCCCAAATACGATACGTACCTTCATGCCAACTGAGACATCCGCCTTCCTGATCTACATCATCAGACCCTTGTTGGCACTTTTCTTGACGGAATTGATTTGATATTGGAGCTGAAAGGTGGAACCACCTACATTGTTTTATTATAGAACTCCTGAGCCTGTGGCACAGGAGTAGGCAGAACAACATGTCCCACGTCACGTTGCACCAGATCACCACCAGCGCTGGCAACAAAGTACCCGATACTGTACCTACTAGTCGCTCTAGATCCATTTTAGTTTCTTTGTTGTTAGCAGGGACAAAAAGTCCAGAAGAAAATTAAACTAGGATAATAAAAAAAAATAAACCTTATATTACACAAGCATTGTTATAAAAACATTCAATATTTCTAACAGAAACATTATAATCAGTTCACATTAATTATGTCTCTTTTCCGGTTGGTGACTGAAATTGGACCCTTTGTGGGCCCATGATTTAGCTCTTGGGTGTTGTATACTTTTTGGGTTTGATTAGGTTAGAAGCTATACACCATATGTATCTGCAAACATTTAACAATTCAGTTTAGGTCTTAATTTGATCGTGTTTAGAGCTCGCGGTAGGGCCTCAGAGAACCAAACGCTGTAGGTAAAAGTTTCGATTGCGTTGACGTAAAAATAACTCGCACTTAACGCACTGAAAGTTTATAGAGTATTTCGTTATTTATGTTGTATCGATGGGTTTGTCCCTTAAAAAGTACTAATCAAGCCAGGTCAAGTCTGCACGACGAGCGTGATCTCGTAGTAAATGGGCTGGTAGGGGTCAAAACGCAGCCAGTACAAGAAGTGCAGGGGAGACTCGTACCTGAAGTAGCATGCGATGATGATGAAGTACGGCGGCGAGAGGAAGCTGATCAGAAGGGCGTTGTTGCACCAGTAGTAGCCTGGGAAGGAACAAGGTTTCTGACGGTCGTTAACTTTACACGTACCATCATCACTTCAGCCTGGAATGACCCTCTGTTGGGTATAAACCTCCTGTCCTTTTTCCAGTGCTTCCCGGTTGTTTGTGTCTCTCCTTAAAGTGTTTCCCGCGCGACATTGATGACGATATACTCGTAATAGATCTTTCTGTTGAAGCGGAGAGATGTTCAAAAACTTTTCCCACTATATGTGGAGCGAGAGCGAGTGTTAAACTTTTACTGACTAAAACCCATCTGCAGGCGCATTACTTTGTACTACCTAATTTATTTCATCACCACATACTGCTCTCAAAATGGTGAAGGTAACCGGCATGTGCTAGAACCAAAAATTCCAAGACATGTGACATCTACCAACCCGCACTGGGCTCGCGTGGTGGATTACGGCCAATCCCTCTCCTATTGAGGAGGCCAAGAGTCCCAGAAGTGGTAACATTATAAGGCTGATTCTGATTATGCTATGCTATGCGACCAAGGAATATAAGCAGTATGTGCGCCGATTCTTAGGCAAAGTAATAGGTACCTATTAAGCATATTATTATTTTTATAAGGGTTGTATTCTTTCTCACGCGGTTGTGTAATTAACAAAACTAGCACCTACCCACGGCTGGGGTGCGGTGTCTTGATATGAAACAATAGGAAATCACGATCCGATTCAGGATGACGTCTTTGCTGCGAAAATGCTTCAAAAGAAAATCAAAGCAAAAAGCTAATGAGAGAGTAAGCAGGATTTATTTAATTAAAATTAGAACATGGCATTTGCTTAATGATACTCGTAATGATTAACGGGTTTATTGCACGAGTAGCTTATGCCCGTGGCTTCATTTCTATGAAACCTCTTTTGACCCCCATAAGGGTTTAATTTCGAATTATCCGTTCTTATGTAACTTCCTATTCCTCATCTACGTCATAAAAACAACAGCTGTGAAAAACTTGCTTTTTAGGTCCAAGGCTTGGCGTTGATGTGTCAGTGAGTCAGGCTTTTACTTTTTTTTTTCTAAATATGGATAAGATAATCATAGATATGAAGGCGGCTAAGCAATGCGTGCCAGCTGCCTAGTATAAGATTATAACGATTTGGCGGTTTAGAATTTAAATAATTATGAAAAACTATTTCACTATAACACAGAATAAGTAATAGTACAATAAGATTTTCTCTGCGAGATAATATTGTTGAATCTCTCTTTTTTTAAGTTATGTGCCATGTTTGTCGTAATTAAACTCTTTTTCTTTCTTTTTTCTCTCATTTTATGAGGACACATTGCCACAGTTAGTCTTTAACATAGGTTTAAATAGCTTTTAGACAAGAACTAAATCGAAAAGATAATTATTTTTCTAAGGTAATTATGTAATTTCTAGTCCTGTAATGTGCAGTCTTATGTCGTAAGGTTTACGACAAAAGCGAGTACGACGAGTCGTATGCGCCGACGAAGAAGGTGCTGGGATGGGTGGCCATCCGCATGACGCATAACATCTCTGAGGCAACTACGTATGTATCTATCAAGTGTATCTATTAAGTTTATACTACTTACCTACCTATCATTCCCCTGCTAGGATCTAGAAACACGATTTAGAACGTAATTCAATCCTGACATGATCCTGTATCCCTTAGAGGGAGAGTAAACCTGTTACTGGCAAGGCACCTCTAGTTAATACATAACTGCACCAAAAATCTTGGCAAGTGCGAGTCGGACTCGCGCACTGAGAGTTCCATACAAACTTACCTCTGTAATAAATAGTTCAATTCCCGAATCTAATCCTAGAAGATTTTTTCGAATCACTAAACAGTTTTTTTTTTATGACGTAACAACAAAGCTGTTTTCAGATTTATTCCTATACCCTTTATGACAAATTTCAGGATTCTGGGTCAACGGGAAGTACCTTATGAATTTTGATTCCTCTGAGAGTGTCGAAACCACGGATGGTCGAAACATACGTTTTTTGCGACTTAAACGGCCGGCGGCCGTTTCTTTTTTTTCATGAACTTATTAGTTTGATTTTTTCGCACCTTCAAGAGTCCGCGGACCTGAGTATATTGTTTTAATTTCTACTCGATACCTCTACGCGTTCCCGAGATAAAGGGTCTTGACAGACAGACAGACGGACTACAAAGTGGTTCTATATGGGTTCCGTTTTTTCCATAAGAGGTACGGAACCCTAAAAATAAGACATGGTCAACCCCCTTTCCACCTTACGTAAAAAAATTATGCACCTACAAAAATGTTTTTTTTTCTGAGACTCCCTGTATATGATATAATTCATATATTTATAATATTCATTTACTGTGCGTGTTTCTACGCCAGCAAGTGGTGGGACATGTTTTACTGGTTCGAGCTGACAAATCTGTTCCTGGCGGGACCCTCGGAGCTGGTCAGCATGGTAATGACGGCGTACGAGGCGCAGACCTTCCGAGACTCCATCAAAGTGTTTCGTATGATGCCCTGCTTCGGATGTGTCGTGTTATGTGCGTACTTTTGCTTTTAGATTAAGAATCAAAGGAAGTAGTAAGACAGTATAATTAACTACCTCGCAGTGCTCAGAAGTTAATTAAATAAATCCCTCACAGCATTCAGGATTAAAACTTAGCAACCTGCGTTTCGTTCGGAATTCAACATGCCGCCCGCGACTTAAAGACACTGCTTTATTAGTCACATATCTACTATTTTACGCCATCTGCTCGATAATGCCCTCTTATATGTCATAAGTCATTCTGTCCCTAGGGAGATAATGTAGTATGGACAATCCCTAGGGAATAATGAGATTAAAATTGAAAACGTCAAAAAGGCATTATTTTGAAAAAAATAAAACACATTATGTGAGTAAGTGCATCAAATAAGTTAATTCAAAAATCAAACTGGCCACTAACGAAATAAAAAAGAGCGGGAGCGTTATAAAAAATTTAAACTATAGAATCTTAAAGTAGTGAATTTTGTTGGTTTCAAATCTCAAAAAATTTCGAGTGATAGTTAAGATTAACTTGTAATAATTGTTATATTTATCTAATATAAATATAATTTGTTTAAGTAAATTGTCTATGAATTATCTCACAGGTGATGTAAAAAGTAGAGTATCCGACACGGGGATAAAGCTGTCTTTTTCTTGGGTGGCTTGAATTCCTAACTTCACTTTGGTTTCTATATTAACTCCCTCTCCATACTCGGAAGTTAATTATAAAAACCCCTTACTAACGTTCGGGATTAAAACTTAGCAACCTTCGTTTCGTTCCGAATTTAACATGACACTGCTTTATCCCATAGTCACATAATCTGCTATTATGTTATATAAACCTATCAACCTGTAAGTGGAATAATAGACTCCCTCGATATCCGTGAGACCTTATACACCCCGATTTAAAAATTAAGTTACAATCACACTATCTAATAACTATCTAACGCAGCAATTTTCAAGTCCATCAATATGGTGCTCCACCGTCCCGTGTTCGAGAACTTGGCCAACGAGCTGCGAGGCATGTGGCCAGAAGGAGAGGTGACCGATGAGGAGCATAAGGTCATCAAGGGAGCGATTAAGCAGCTCAACTTGATTGTCAAAGGTTTGTAGTGAAATCTTTGATTGAAGTGAGAATGAGATACTCATATCAATTTTAATTGTCTTTACTTAAAGCTGACCAAAATACTCTATTCTTTTACTGATTTTCCATCAAAGAGCTGGTACAGTATGGCCGAAAAATCTTGACCACTCCGAACTTTGAACATGGCGAATGTGAATTGCGTATTGTTTCGTATCTGTGCATAGTTTGGAACGCCTAACTTCAGAGTGGCCAACATATTTTGATTCATACTTACTGTGCGCGGAAGGCTTTCCAGTGAGCAGGTTGGTAGCATTTATAATATAAAACGGCTGTATAGGTAACACCATAAGGGCCTCCAAAACCACGTTAGGTCGACAATATTAGAGCTGCGAGATTGATTAAAACAGTTACCGTGACCCTGATCGCAAAGGGCAACTGAGGGAACACAGGTGGGTTTTAGTCAGTAAAAGTCTGCGCTTTCGCTCCACATATAGCGGGAGAAGTTCACTTCAAAAGAAAGTCGATTCTATCGCAATGTCGCACGGGAAACTCTTTAAGGAGAGATGCAAAGAACCGGGAAGCACGGGAGGGACAGATTTATACCCAACAGAGGGTCATTCCAGGCTGAAGTGATGATGGTACGTGTACTGTTAACGACCGTCAGAAACCTTGTTCCTTCCCAGGCTACTACTGGTGCAACAACGCCCTTCTGATCAGCTTCCTCTCGCCGCCGTACTTCATCACCATCGCACGCTACTTCGGGTACGAGTCACCCATGGGCCTGCACTTCTTGTACTGGCTGCCTTTCGACCCCTACCAGCCCGTCTACTACGAGATCACGCTCGTCGTGCAGACCTGGCACGGTTAGTATTTTTTTAAGGGACAGGTCCGTCAACATCAATTACGAAGTTACGAATAACGCTTTGGTTATCTGATTGGTTAAGATCTTGGAGCAGGACAGCCGAAGCCAGTGTCAGTAAAAGTCTGACGCAGAGTGCGTGATCGCTCCACCCAAAAGCGGTAGAAGTTATTCGATGATTTCCTAATTCAAAAGAAAATTATAATAATATATGGACCCGCAAATGTCCAATTTCAGTATCTGACTGGAAAAGACATTAATGTGAAGTGTGAACTGATTGTAAGTTTTTATCAGTAATGTTGAATGTTTCTGTAACAATGCTTGTGACTTTATTTTTTATTAACATAGTTAGGTAAGTTTTTTTCTAGACTTTAGATCCCTGCTAACAACAAAGACACCAAAGTGAAGCTAGAGCATCTAGTACAGTATCGAGTACTCTGTTGCCAGCGCTGGTGGTGATCTGGTGCAACGTGGCGTGGGATATGTTGTTCTGCCTGTTCCTGTGCCACATCACCACGCAGTTCGACCTGCTCGCCAGGCGTGTGCGCCGCTTGTTCTATATCGAAATCGACCAGCAGCTCGTCAAGTCTTATCCGATGGGTTAGTATATACTATGCTATAGTGAACTCACTCACCACGATTGTATTTTTTTTAATCTATTTTATTAGAGACAAAGAAACAGTTATACTTAGTATATAACCCACACGTAGTCCGCGGATTATCTAATATGTAATACGCAAACGGATTTTAAAAATTATTGTTTAAATGTCATTTTAAATTTGTAATTTTATAATAATATTATAGCGAGAGTTTTAATCTTTTTTTTTGAAAGAGAGAAAATGTCCATGTCAATGGGTTATAACGAGCCTTTTCGCCCCCCCCCCCCCCCCTCCACCTCGTGCTCTTAACGCGATCCATTTGTTGTCGACCTAAACTGAACTACAGGCTGAATAGCTCCATCCCTCTTTCTCGCTCGCACGCTTAACATTTTAACACGTCATGGTAGAGCCCCAGGAAAAACGTTTCGCGCTTTTTGCAGGATGGGTTTTTTAATTTCCTAATTGAAAACGTATTTATAACTAAATAACGGTAAGCTTTTTTTTCCATATACCTACGCTTTGCGGTTTTAAGCGGTTCAGGCATAGAACTCTCACAATTTTTTAAAAATAATGTAGTCGTTTCTCCACGCTAGGAGGTACCTATATCATGGGTGCGTTCACAAATATGTAAACTCACATCCACAGGACATCCAGACCCAAAACTACCTCAACCCGCGACACGCGGCACAACAGCCAATCGCTCTATCACGGCGGCCACCGCTGCACCATAAAATTAAAAAACGACGTAAACCGATGACCGTAAGATTGCGGAAATCCGACAGATGCGAGAATCAACAGGACAGATCAACGTAGCGAAGTTTGGGGGAGGCCTATGTCCAGAAGTGGACATATTTCAGATGAAATGATGATGAATACGGGCAATCCCATTCCTATTGAAAGGGCACAAATGCATTTTCTGGGTAATGCTCCTATCGGGTCTAGTTTTCGGTGTCAATAATTAGACCGTGTATCCACAGCTGCAGTCAGCGAGGCGATGCTCCGAACTAAGGGCGAAAGAGTGAATTCCATCGGCGACAGCTACTGGGAGGCTCGGCAGCAGAAACAAATCATCGAGATTGTGTTGAGACATCACGCCTTGATCAGGTCGCATAGCTTAATCAAAGTAGCCATTGTAGACTGTAGTACCTATAAATCAGTCGCCCGGTGAGGATTGACCCCGAGTCATAGATGGCGCCTACCGCGTCTGCCTGTCTGATGTTCGTTGTTCGCGATAATCTCAACTACTGAAAAAGAAAAGAAAGAAAAATATTTTATTTTATTTGGCACAACAAATTTGAAACAAAATGTTTTTATTTACTTATATATCAAGAATTGCCTTAAATGAAATATTTAAATTTATAATTAATATTTTAAAAAATATATATTAATTTTAATAATAATTAAGTACCCAAATCATATTAATAAATAATTTATCATGTATAAATTCAGATATAAATAATATTAATCAATTAATTTTATTTATTAAATAAAGAAAATTACGTAATAATCAAACATTTAAACAAGAGGTTTTTTCATGAGGAAGGTTTAAGTTATTATAGTACAAGCGCATTGTACTGAAGAAAAGCCGATATTTTCGAAGATTTTTAACACACGTGCGAAGCTAGGGTGGGACGCTAGTGCAAGTGATAAAAATCTTAGGTCATTTGAGCTGATGATGACTAAACAGCAAGGGGGCCGAAAACAAATGCCACCATTAATTGAAATAAATTGACGTGACCGCCTGCTTCATGACAATGAGGTTAAAAATTTGAAGAGATGACCCGTTAGCGTCGGGAATCATAGACTACAGACTGAAAAAAAGAAAAAGAAAGAAAAAAGCACTCGGCTCGCAGTCAGTGAATTAAGCCTCGGTTGCAATCACAAACTTTCTCCAATTATATCAAAATGTACTATTTTTCATGCATATTCCCTATTAGAATAACGATTTGAAGCAACCCCAACCTAACGTTTATCTTACTTGACAGGTTGACCGGCGACGTAGAGAAGATGTTCAGTCTGGCTTTACTGATAAACTTCATGAACAGCTCCATCATCATCTGCTTCTGTGGGTTTTGTTGCGTGGTTTGTATTATTTGGTCATTCATACATACTTTTCATGTGGAGTTTCTTTTTATTATTTATCTGGCTTAAAACCAAAGAGATTAACTTACGACGGAAATATATTAAGTACTTATGTGATATAAAATAAGCGAACCGAAACCGTGCTAGTTCTAGGACCACGAGGTATTACTCTAAGAGATGTCCTGATGGATGGGCCGCAAAGGGTAACTGAAGGGCACGGGTGGGTTTTATTCAGTAAAAGTCTGTATAAATGTGGGGTATCTATCGATTTAAAAAACAACGAAACTACAGAAACTACTCAGGAATATATTTTCAGTATCAATTTAAATGTTCGCATGACTCGACAAATTGTAGGAAACGGCTACAAGCAGTTTGCTGAAATGTTGTTCGTATTTATGAGTTACCTATTTCATCCCCATTACCAATGATACACGTTACCCTGTATACGAACAGTATTTGTTGTCCAGTTGATCGAGAAATGGAACGAGGTGGCGTATAAGTCGTTCTTAGTGACTGCGCTCACTCAGACTTGGCTGCTCTGCTGGTATGGACAGAAGCTCATCGATTCTGTAAGTTTTAGAACACAATCTTTTATTAAGCATAATACCTAACAGCATCACATCATCGCTTACCATCAGGAGAGATAGTGGTCAAACGCAAGCCTATGAATAATGAACAAAAAAAAATGTACTTCTGAAAAATTTTAATCCTAACTAATTTTACCAATTAAGTTTTACCTGTGATATAGGTAGATACCTAATATATATTAACAGTTTTACCTGTGACATAGGTACCTATTATAATTATACTAGCTTCTGCCAGCGGCTTCGCCCGCGTGAAAGTAAGTTTCTCCGTACAAACTTTAGACCTCAATCCTTTCTTAGTGCTTGCCTTCGTCAGGAAAACTTGTGTAAAACCACGCTCCTCGTCCCAGTAGTTTCGGCTGTGCGTTGATATGTCAGTCAGTCAGTTTCTCCTTTTTTTATATGATCTACATTACGTATTGATTCCTTGTTTGTGTCAGAGCAAGCGACTGGCTGACGCCCTATATGACTGCGGCTGGTACAATGGCTCCAAGAGAGCTAAGAGTGCAGTGCTGATCATGCTTCACAGGTAATAAGCTTCATAATATTGACCTATTTATAATTCCCTTAATTCCTTGACTTTCAACCCTAAACACCAAAGATCAATGACGAACCAGCAGTGTTACTGCTATTCTCTAAGAAAACAGCCTTGAGCGCAGCGCTGGCTGCATCAACGATATACCTACAAATAGGTGGTTGAATCAATGTAAATCATGTACTTACCTATTTAGATTTTGTCGCTGCGGCTGTTTTCTTGAATCACAGCTGGTTCGTTTGATATTTATTTTGAGCACTTTTCTCATGAACCCATCCATTTTTATGCAACACGTAAAAGGTTAAAATAAACAAAGGACATTAAATATAAAGAATTTATTAAAATAAAAATGTAAGGTCGAGGGTCGAGGCTTTAATAGAAGTACGTATAAAATGAAACAAAGCATTTTTTTATATACCTATTTTTATGAATAATAATAATAATCCTTTATTATCAAGTAACTAAGATCCATAGATAATACATAAATAACCTTACTAAATAACAAACTAATACATATAAAAGAAACTATGACAAATTATTAAAACTATAAAATATTGTACACAAAGTGACGTTCCGCTGCGAGGTCGGTATTTCCTTCCACGAAATTGTCGATACACGACACCTTTCGGCCAAAACGATTCTTTGAGAAAGGTGCCCAAATGGCGAGTCGGCACCCGCACCACAAACGACTTGACGACGACTTGGCGCGCTCGACTCTCAAAGACCAGTTCGTCTTGACTCGTACATATTTCAAAATCTCCTCAACCTTCGTGAAGTGCTGTAGTCTCGAAACGTACAGCTGCGTCGTGGGTATTGCTGGAAGCAGCAGCCATGTCAGGTCATGCCAGCGCGGTGCCACACTGGTTCTGACAAGTAGGCTCCTTCCTCTTCTTCTTCTTCTCTACCTTTGTGAAGCCATCCTCAACACTCTGCTTGTCCCCTTTCATATCACCTGCTTCCCGCGTTGTTTGCGACACAGCAGGTTTTTCAAAAGTTTGTCTTCTATACAAGACAATGGCCCTCAGAATTTTACTTCGTTCTGTGATCTGCAGCAAGTGGCATGGAATTTTACTGTTCTATTTACTTAAACATTTTTAATTTGTATTTTCAGAGCACAAAAAGGGATTTACGTGACCACACATGGATTTTCGATAATTTCACTGGCCAGTTACAGTACGGTAAGTATTAATTTTACAAACCCTTTTTTAACCCTTCCCCTTTTTTTATCATAAGAGTTATCAGTTATCAAATAACTTGTCTCGCTCTAAGGGCCAACGCTGCGTTAAGCGAGCGCCCGCGCATACGCGGTAGTGGAAACCGAATTATTACCTACGCAGTGTCGCTAGTTCAACTTTAACGGTGTGCATACAGTCGTGTCGATGGAGAACTTTAATGTATTATTAATATGTAAGAAGCAAAAACCAAGAAAATAAAATTTGATTATTTTTTTTTTCATTAAAATCGATATCTCGTTTACTAACGACAAGATTCACTTTTTTTATCTTTGTAAATCTGTTTCGTTCATTATCTCATATAAACAAAAATTAATAAACTCCAAATCGATAAAAATCGATTGAGATATTTGATTGAATAAATGGTCGATTATGTTTACATAGTCTCTTTGATCTCTAGCCTAGATCTCCGCTCCGCGCACGTCGCGTCATGCCACCATTTGGTTCCTAAAAAACGTCCTCGGCTCGGCTCGACCTTTGCCAAAAAATTACCCATCTACATTTTGGGGAAATAAATTATCTTTTTACTGGGCACCCTTTAACATGTCATTTTGATGCAATCCACCACTGACCGCTAATATTTATCACACAGGTACATTTACTAATAGAAAATGTTGGCAATTAATCATAGAATAAAAAATAAAAATGTAAAAGTGTACGAAGGGTGACAACTTTCCCCTAATTCTTTTTTTATTTCTTTACAGATAATAAAGACAGCGTGGTCTTACTTCACGTTACTTCTAAACTTTTTTAAAGAAAAAGCTATAGAATAATATACCAAAATGTTCTCAAGTATAATTAGCTAATAATTAGCAGCTTCAGTACTGCTTGTTAGAATCGAACTACGATTTGCGAACGAAAATCTAGCTTTCGAACACTTTTAGTAGAAAAATAAAAATAGTAAGAAACAATTATCTTTTATTTTTGCATACAAAATGTATCATTGAATTATAATAATTATTACTATGTAACAGGTAAATATTTAGTAAGCGAATCCAGCCTTCAAAACAGTCTCCCCGCTATTTCCAGGCTTCACAAGGGCTATCAGTTTTAGAGCCCTATACTTTATACAGGTTTATAGGAAGAAAGGTTGCAGGTAGGAAGGTTCAGTTACTCATCATTTTGAAGTGATCTTTAGGCGCTTTGAACACTTCATTTTGTGGGTATTGAAAATGAGACAGGCGTCACGCTCGCCCATGTAACGCTCTTTCGGGAAAGCTCGGCTCGAGTTGGCCGAGCTTACCCGAACAATTACGATTTTGTATTTTAAACCTTGGCCTGATGAAATTTTCATTTCTGTTGTGGTCATAAGCACACACCGTTTTTCTTTTTTTATAAGTAGATACACCCACCAATCGTCTGGACGGCAAAAATAAAACACAGACGTTAGATTTGCATCTTATTTTATTGATTTGTCCTCCCAGAAGTAGTTTTTTCGCATGTTCGGACTTACAAGGATTATTTTTTTCTTGGGCTACTTACAGTACATTACAACGTTTTATAAAGAAATCACAATGTGTTTGCGAGTACCGCCGCCGCCGCGCCACCCATACACTCGCTCAAAGTAAATTTAATCAGTCGTTTTTTACACATAACTCGAAAACATTTACAAAAACACCACGCGCTGCTCTAACCTCGCCTCCGGAAATGATTACGTTTGGCTGTGATTATTTTTACAATCGGATAAGGGAAGTCATAAAACTGACAGTCACGGGGAACATAACAGCAAGCTGTGTAGGCACGAGTGTCGCCGGGGAGCGGGAGGGCAGAGCGTAGAGCGGCGCGGGTGAGTGTAGCACATAAGTAAAGCGCGCAGCTCGGCCGCGGCGGCGGCGGCACTCCTTCCTCTCCCACTATATTTATATCGGTCACACGAGACCCTCCTAACTAAAAAACCAAATCAAATCTCTAATTCAACTCTTAGCTAACCTGTATAATTACAAATGCATATACATAATAACCATACACTTTTACATATGTATATAATTTATATTACTTAAGCTACTCCGTTAACGTTAACGCTATATGTATAATAAGGTGTAGACAGTTCCCGAGTCGAGTATAGTTTCGATTTCAAAAGCTCGGAGACCGTTCCGGACTTCGCTGTGGCGGGCCGATATACACAAAGTTTATATTAAACGAACGACAAAATGATATTTACAATACGAAATTAACAAATGATAAATTGAACTACGCGTAGTCTAACCTAATGGATGAGGCGACAGCGAAATCCGAAGCGAAGCAATAAAAAATGTTAACTAAGAGTGGCGCGCACTCGCGTCGACAGCTTAAATAACGAGGAATCTGCGAAATGCATACCGGGCAAGTGTCGATCAAGTCACGCGTCTATTCACAAATATACAGTTCCTAAGTGTAGCTAATATTGGACGAAGTCGCGCGGATCCCTAGCCTATGTGCGGAGCCCCCTCGGGCTCCTCGGAGTGGCTATGGAAGACTGGATAACCGTTACTCTTATTTATTTAAAACGTTTGAATCACCGAAACGTTCGTAATTCTGCCACTTAACATTAGTGAGGTACTGTGTCACTCAGCGGCAGTGCTACTAATCACTTTGTTTTCGACTACATTTAGACGAGAAAATAATAGAAACAGTTGAATAACTAAATAAATAACAATTCATAATCGTATTCTCACTAATCGACAGCGTTATGTTCATAAGCGTATCGTGGCTCGCGGACGAGCTGGCCCGGGGCGCTGTCAGTGCGTATCGCTTGCTACCGGACACTTAAAGCCTTCCCACAACACATGAACGGTATTTAATCCCTGCATTACAAAACAACATATAAATATACAATTTTAGTACCATCGTCTATACTTAACACGAATAGATCCAATAGGTCAGCAGACACATAACCGAGATCACACGAAATGCACCCTTAACATGTCGATACTAGCTTAATAGTTTATTTCAATGTCTTTTGTACACGCCCGCTATAGTTTCCGTTATCTATGGATACACGTCACTAATGTCACTTTGTAACGAAAACCTCGAACTTATTTACATTGTCTGTTAAAGTGTGTATAAGAAAGTAACACGTCAAAATAACTGAACATCTACACACGTGTATCCTGGAGGGTAATGTTCTCAAGGTGGCCACTCCGCTACCTATCGGCACGTACACTGCGAGTTGGGGCACTAGTTTATCTTCTCTCTGCTTTTATTTCTTCAGTTTTGGTCTTCCCACCCTGTTTTTCGGGCTTCCAGTCTGCTTCAATGGTTCTTCTGCTTGTTTCTAAGCTGACTGTTAACTCTCACATATGAATTGGAGCCAGGTCTTAACGATTTTTAAACAAAGCTTCTTTTAATGCCAGGTTTTGTAGCTTGAACCGTCTCTAATGCTCCTTTACAAAAGCTGATGAATTCTAGCGTTGATAGATGACATCATGGCGTCTTATGACAGCATTTCGATCATTGAAGCTTTTAGCCAGAAGCATTAGTGTTTTAAGGTGGAACATCTCCATCAAGAGCTTGATATTCATCAGGTCGCGGCCGTGTGTCCAGGCGGAGCGTGGGGCCGACAGGTGGGCGACAGGGGCGACGCTAGCCGTGCGGGTGGCCGCGCGCGGCGCCGGCGCGTCAGTCCTCGTCGGACAGCGGCTCGTACTGCGCCGACATCAGCGGCGCCGGCTCCATGGGCACGGGCGGGCACGCCGTCGACACCGGGTTCGATGCCGTCGTGCTGTTGGACGCTGCAAGAACACAATCTTACTCATCATTTTGGAAGACATCAAAAAAATGTCAAAATAAAATTCAAAATGACTGCTATGAAAACTTTTCGACATGTCACTTTCATAGTTTTTAAGGCTGCTAATATTAAAAATGACACGGCTATCGGAAATTTAGTCATCTGGCCTCTTTCAAGGTCTTCAAAATACTAATACTCATAATAAGCCCTTCAGAGGCCCTTACCCATTCGTCTATCGTCAATGTGAGCATGGTTTAAAAGTTTGTTGTTTCATCTAACTAACCCAATTCAACGCAATGTTTGACGAAGAAACTAATACGCCACGTCATAATCATGTAAGAGCGGTTGTATAGAAATGTATCTCGGGTTGGTCGTTCTTAAATAAATAGACATTTTCGAAAAAGATATCAATTTTAAAGTGGGCTAATCCTGAGAATGCAAATCTATAGCAAGACATTCTGCCTGGCAAGCAATGCGACAAGTTTTAACTTTAATTAGCTATTATTCATCATTTTCCTACTCTTATCCCGTGTTATAAGGGGTCGCTGAAACACGTTTTTTTCTTCCATTCTCCTGTCAGCCGTCATGCTATCACGAACTCCCTAAATAAGCTGCTTTTATGAAAAGTATACTCACAATCTCCGGGCGCGGTGGCCACGTTGAGCGCGGAGTAGGGGTATGCGTAGGCCGTGGTGGGGAAGGCGAGCGGCTTGGTGCGCTCGTCGGCGTCGCTGCGCATGACCTCGACGATGCGGTTGGTGACGTAGTCGAAGGCCGTGAGCACGCCGCCGCCGCCCGCGCCGCCCGCGCCCCCCGCGCCGCCGCTGCCCACGGACGAGCCCACGCAGCTGTAGCGACGGTTGCTGTTATTTCTAGAATAGATAGTACACACATGCATTATCCCATACTGTATAGATAGTTAAAATATCTTAAATCGAAGTATTTTACATAGCAAAAAAAGCAAAAAGGGACGTCTTAACACAACATATAACTATCAGACTCTTTTCGTAACAAAACATTGTTAACAATACGTTTGATGTGGATTTTGAATTTCCCTCGCTAACTTCTGTAACCGACGACTTTGGCAATTGGCTACAAAAACCTATGCTTGTTAATGAGATATGACTTGTCTTTATATCTTATCTTCATTTAGGGTTTTACAATGTCATATTTACTGCGTGTATTAAAATATAAAATTGCTTCTAAATTTAAAAAAGTCCTAAAACTTTGCGAACATACAAAATACTTTCCAAGATATACAGTGAACGCAGTCAGTATATCAATTTCTTTGCATGTTTTAAAAGGACTCGCTAGGATCCATTTTATAAATAGCCCGGATTGCCCTCTTTTGCAATATGAAAATGAGACGTAACTACAAATTTACAGTAATACTTTTTCCTGTACATAGGAGATGAGATTTAGCTTCGTGCCAAATTTCAGGATTCTAGGTAAACGGGAAGTACTCTATAGGTTTGGATTTCCTAGCGAGTTTCAAAATATGAGCCTAAACTGTTTGTGCTCCATAATCGGCCTTACCATTAGATTGTGGATAGTAGACCTGAATATTAGATATTCATTTCAGCTTCATACCTCCACGCATTCCTGACAAAAAGGGCCTTAACAGACGGGCAAGAAAGTGATCCGATACGAGTTCCGTTTTTGCCGATTTAAGTACGGAACCATAAAAATACGTTATGTGTTGTTCACGGCTGCGCCAAAAAAGTTGTTCATTTCAGCAATGTTGCAATTCAGATGCTGTTGAATCCTTTTTTGGTGTCTTTTCAATTGATAACCGTGAGTTTGGAAAGTTAATAAGGGCTGTGGATAATGAGAAAACCAAATAGGCGATGAACATAGAAGTAGTAGTTACCGGTTGGCAGGATGGTTGTCCGGCGGGCTGACGGGCTCGAGGTAGGGCGCGTGTTTGGGCGCGTCGCGGCGCTTCCACTCTTCCGTACCTCCGCTCACGTAGCCCTCCGAGTTGCCCACGCTGAACCTGTTACTGGAACAAATTATTGCGGTTAATTTGAGCTCAGAATATACAGAAGCTGTTTCAAAATGTCACGCGCTAGTCCGCTAACTTCCATAATAAGGATTGCTAAAGAGAGTTTCTTGACTAGAAAATCACAGATTTGTGTGAAATGAAAAACAAATTGGATTCTTGTACCGAGATTTGAGATATAAGTGTCAAAATAGACGCGACGCAGCGACGATCATCTTGTTAGATGTTCGGCAGTTTACTCATTATTACTACTACTAAAAAACGAAAGATTTCATCTTCTATCAATCTCTTACGTTTCATCGTTCAAAGCAATCGAACGAAGCGAGTTGCCAAAGTATAATTCAACATTAATGCAGTAACTGAATCGCTGATGCTAAACGAACCGTATCTACTAGTAACGGTCCTTTTTTCAGGTGGCAAATCATCAAATAACTTCTCCCGCTCTGGTTGAAACGAGAAAGAAAGTCAGACTTTTACAGGCTAAAACCCACCTGTGTTCCTTCAGTTGCCCATTGCGTTTCAGGGTCGAACTCTTTTGAAACCTAGCAACGACCCTAAAAATGCAGATTATACTTACTTGTGGTGCATAATGGAGGTGGTGGGGCTACAGAAGTCGCGCGTGATGATGTTGGAGGCGAGGTCTCCCAGCTTGATGCTGGTGGTGTGCGCCGCGGCCGCAGCTGCCGCGTGCGCCGCTTCTTCACGCTCGCGCTCTGCTGGCGTCACTCCTCGGTCGGGACGATCCTGACGGGGTTAAAAGGTTGTTATACATAGCTAGATACGATGTAGTCTTAAACATCGGAATCGAAGGCGAGCCTTACAAATATCAGGCAACAAATACTTCAAATACTAAAATATTGACAAACTAGATTTTGCCATCAACACTCTAAGAAGAAAAACAATTTCTTCTGTGATGGCAAAACTAGATTTTTTTTTCAAGTCAAATTCCTTGCCTGGCCCAGTATTCGGTCACACCAATGCCGTCCTCGGATGCTGTCGTTAAGTCCTTACGTGAACAGGTGGTAACAGGGTACGTGACGCAGGATGTAAGATGGGACATGGTCTGCAGAGAGAAGCCGCACAAACTCTGAAGATCGGAACCGTCCGAGAACCTGTGGCGATTGGTCTTTGCTGCGCCCAACCCGGGTGCAGAGCCTGTATAGTTTTTGGTCATGGCAACTCGTGTTCAGGCGATTTTCCGTTGTCACCAAACCATTCGATTATTCGAGTGGTCAGCATGAAATTCTTTCGTAGTTAAATAGTTACAGCATTTTATTACCTGAACTGACTAAATTGGTGTTATTTTGGCGATCCCTTTTTAGCTTCTGGCTTATTTATAAGGACCGTTCAATATAATGAAAAAGGCTACGAGGGGAGGCATAACTATTATACCAAGGGACGATAGGGCTTTAAATACAAAAGGGAATCTAGTTTGACAGAGAAAAAAACTCAACTAATTCTGGAGCCATACCTTTACTTGTTAAAATGTCAGTCGTGCGAGCGAGAAAGAGGGATGGAGCTATAATAGCATAGCATAGTCGGCCTTATAATGTTCCCACTGTTGGGACTCAGGCCTCCTCTCTAGGAGAGGGAATGGGCCGTAATCTACCACGCGGGCCCAGTGCGGGTTGGTACCCATTGTTATTTTATTGTTGGAGCTATAATACTCCCTCCTATATAGCTCCATCCCTTTAACAGTTCAGTTTAGGTCGTAAAATGGATCGCGTTAAGAGTTTGTGGTAGGGCCTCTGGTCATTTTTGTGTATTATGTTAGGTTGAAAAGAACTTACCGGGAACCGCTGATCCGAGCTCTGACTGATCTGATGCGTGATAATAGCATCGATCAGCGAGGCAGCTGTGAGGGTGCCTTCCGCAGGCCTGGGGCGGTTCTCAGCCCCGGCCGCGCCAGCCACGCCCGCCACGCCTCCCACGCCTCCCACGCCTCCCACGCCCGCCACGCCCGCCACGCCGCCCGCCACGGCGGGGCCCACCGACACAGACGATACTACTGTGCGCCTGGGAGTAGTTAAAACACACATTATACTATGTTGCTAAGTGTAACACAAAAAAAAGATGCAATATTATTTTCTCTTAAATGTATGCAAGTTTAATAATTTAGAGAAAAAAGATTTTGAAACGTATCCCGAATATCTCGAAACAGTTTTAATGTCATGATTCTCTCAGAAAAACTCTGAGACAGTACAGTAGTATTTATTATAGTCTATTCACGTCAAGAAAATAGTGCCTCATCAGTCCAACTGGCAAGTAAAGGCGTATACATAGTGGGTAAAAATTAAACCATTTGTATTAAAGCAAACTTTTTCCAAACATAAGTAATTAATTTAAAATTTAATCATAATCGTCAGAATTATCACTTTTACTACTATGAATAGATGAGGTATTTATTTTTTTAAATTGACAAAAGACACTTTTCTACTGTCTGAAGGGCTTATTTCAACTGGTCAATTTTAACACGGTTTTATAACTATTTTCTTTGTTTCTTTATAACTTTTTATTAAAAAAACGTTTTTTTAAAAGACATCCAGACCCGGAACACCTTTCTGTAAGATAAACATATATTTGTTCCGTGCGGAAATCAAACCCACGACATCAACCAGTCAATCGCTCAATTATACTGCACCATCCGTGCCGTCAATTTACTGTGGTCAAGTGTAGCAGACTGATAACGATGACGTCACTATTTTTTCAACGCAAATACACTATTGTTGATACAGTACAAAACGTTTCTTGAACCTATACTTATATGCAAAATCTTCGTTACTCAATTCAAAAGAATTGCCATGATAACAATGTCTGTAAATGTAAGATCACCGAGACATTTCCAAAATATTCTATCTTCCTGATCGATCAAGTCAATCATATTAATATCCATTTTTAACGATTCTTATATGGAATAACACACAATAATAATCAAAGCTAACCTTAAATATACATATTAGTATCGAAATTGGTACCATAGTTAAACTAGGGGTTTCGGCGGTCTAACTTTACTACCATAGATAGTTCAGAAACTAGTGATATACTTCATTTTTTAATAACGTAACGTTTTCTTTAGTCATGGTCTTAAGCCTAGTAATAATCCCGGAACTACACTACATTTAAATCGCGTTTTGGAATAAGGCGAAGAGACTCGATAGTTCTTAAATGTGTAATTCTTGCTAATGAGCTTGCAGCCTTATAAACAACTATTAGTAAAGAAAATAATATAAGTAATACATACGTGTCTTTCCTATCAAGATGATGCGGTGTTTGCGCCCTGGGTTTCGGCGTGCTATACGTCACAGAGGAAATCATGCGCCGCTCTCCGTCCTGGGATGACACGCTCTGTGGGGCAAAACATAACTGATAAAACATTTCACTTTTGCAGCCTACCTATAAACTACATTATTGTCGTTCGGCAGTGAAAACCTCGTAAGAATATGTCACACAGTTTTACGGGAGCAGGAAAAAACTATGTCCTGAAAAAAAATGTATGGAAGAGATTGGTGTTGACGAAGAAAAACTATGCAGGTTTCCTATGATTTTAAAATACTACGATCGCCAATCCATTTATGTATTTCCAGAATGGGTAAATAATGAGAGCAATTGGAGTGTCAAATACGAAATCGAGACATTCTTACGTAGTCTAAAACCACCTAAACCTTTTCAAGTAGCATTTCTTCAAATAAAGATTAAATAAATTGGCAGCAAAATATTTTGCCAAACATCCTAACATAGTAACTAAGCTAAATATCCTTGTAAATATACGTAATAGCATAATAGTAAAACTTTTTAAACATTTGGCGTACACAGACCACTGGTCATTCGACCAACTTTTATTCTCTGAAATCTATGTCACTTCTATCCTCTCCTCAGTAGCATACACTGGGTCATAGGCCCCAACACCACTTAGCTAACTAACTGACCAATATTAAAACCCCAACATCACTTATTCTTATAGTCTTGTAAAGTTCTTATATCTGTATTTGTTTCTTTTCTGATTGTCTATTGATTAATTAAGTTGCACCTGTAGAAAATGCCTAAGGCATTAAGTCCGACTTTGTACAGTGTTGTGTTCATAAAGTTTCAATAAATAAATAGTGTCCATATCGTAATTTTTTTTCATATTGTTGGAATGTAAGAAAAAAACGTCTTGCGCCGACCCCAAATAACACGGGACAAGGACAGGAAGATTATGATGATATATGTAATTTTTTTATAATTTATCATAAAGAGAATAGAGAATATATATTTGTCTATCTATCTATCTACCAAGAGAAGAAGGACAGGTAATCGTATCGAACAACAGTCAGTATACGTATAAACTGACCATAAGGTGCTGATGATGTCTCTCTTGTATTATTTGTTGTTGATGCTGTTGTTGAAGCTGTTGCTGGTGTTGTTGTTGTTGGTGCTGTTGTTGTTGGTGCTGCTGTTGTTGTTGCTGCTGCTGTTGTTGCTGCTGCTGTTGCTGTTGTTGTTGCTGTTGCTGCTGCTGTTGCTGGTGTTGTTGCTCGGCGTGTCGCTCCTGCATCGCGTGCTATATCGTACGACTTATGTATTAATCTCAGCTAAATGATGGATATTAAATCGCTGAGCAGTTTATTTATGCAGAAGCCTGCAGCTTTGGAGGAAGGTCAGCAATCAGCTAGTTTGTACATTAGCCAAATCACAGTGTTCCTGAACCAACTCGATACATCGTGTGTCTTATAGGTAATGTAAAGCTAATCTTTTTATATTCTGGTATATATATCTTTTTATATATAGCCTAGCCGGCTGCAGCTTGCTATGAAGTTATTATATTCTAACAGATTAGCGACAAAGATGCGGTTAAAGCACTTTACCTGAGAAATACCGGGTCATTATCATTATATTAAACTTCCTGATCAATATTTTTTTAAACCACCCGAAGCGAAGTCGTCAAGTATCGAATTGGTTCAGTCGCACCGCTATCAAATAGTAACATGACTTACGATGGAGTGTTGCATATGATGCCGCTCGTGAATGATCTGCGCCTGATGTTGTTGTTGCTGGTTCTGATGTTGTTGCTGTTGCTGTTGTTGCTCCATCGCGTGCCGCTCGTGTATCGCGTGGATAGCGCGTTCACTGTAACAATAGATTGGATAATGATCTATTGTTTATAAAAAAAAGTGACATACAATTCGACATCATGTTTTGAAGTCTGTTCTCCAATTTAAGAAGGAAAAAACATGTGCTGCTGTGTGTATGTGTCGCACCCATCTGGTTAAAGGTTCAATTAGCAGGCTGGTTCAAGCCTGCTAATTGAACCTTTAAGCTGTTCATTAAATGCCGACATCCAATAGGACTCCTAAGCCGATCTTTAATTGAATGAATTACTCAACGTTTAACAAATTGGTGTATTGAAAGGTAGCCCTTTGATGATCAAGACTCAGCCAAGTCATTCAAATGTACGTTGGTCATAAATTTTTTTTGACGGCAAAACCGAAAAGGTAAAGGGAACAAAAGCGTTCCTGTTATTGCAAATTAGTTACAGAACAGACGCCATTCAGTTTGATAGCAGGTGAAGGCAAGTAAATATGAAGGACTGTCTATTGCCAGTGGCTTCGTCCGTGCGATTGTAGCAAATTATCCTAAAATAACATACCACAGGATAAAAGGTATCCTAAGGGCTATATTTCACGGGGACACCATGGCGGCGCGACCAGTTACGCAGCCATGGTGTCCGTAAGCCCTACCAAACTAGATACCATACAGATACCAGAGTCGCTAACTCGCTACACTACACTGAGACAGTATCAAAATGGACCTTTTTGAATGCAATTTTAACTGAAGCGAACTATTTTATTAAGAGTCTATTCATTCTAGCCTTGAAGACATCTAAATTATAGGACGGGAAGACCGATGCAGGCAAATTGTTCCAGTCCTAATACATTAAAAATTAAAGTACAGTACTAATACAAAAAAAAATAAAGTACAGTACTAATACAGTAAAAATTACAGTACAGTACTAATATAATAAAAATTGAAGCTGTTAACTTACGCGTCTCTCCTCTGTATTTGTATCTGTCTGTCTCTCTCCAAGTACTGAGGTTGTGACTGAACTCTTCTATCCATCATTTGCTGTAAATAATCAACAATATTTACTTAAAATGCTGCAATTTATTTAAATATAGAAATATAAATAAATAATATTGATGTAAACACTTACCGGGAATTGAGAACCGATCGGGAATTTCTGCGCCATAAATCTGCGAAATGAAAATATTATTGAATGAATATGAAATATAGGTACAATTTAATTTAGTTAATTCGGCTTTTTCCTTATACAGCACCCGGTTCCCTTAGGTAGGTAGTTATTTAAGTTACTGTATTCAAAAAAATAGTGCAATAATTTTATAAATATGACTTATATTTGCAATACATTGTATTTTTCCTGTTTCGTGGTTAACAATAATGATCGACACTTTATCTATTTTTGTTTGTAATAAATAAACTTAAAAACTACTGGACCCATATAAAAAAAATTCTTTCACCAGTAGAATGCTACTTTATCTCTTGAGCTACATTCATGCGGGTGATGCCGCTGGCAGAAACTAGTGATATTTACTTTGATTAAATCTTAATTGACATGAATATTTTAAAGTAAACTTCATGAGAAATCTTATCCCGTAGAATAAAGACTAGCCAGTTGAATAGTCAAGATATTTCAAGAAGGCAAGGTTTCAGAACATATCTTTGCTAGCAAACCTTTTTTTTTAAATTGGGAAATCGCCAAATAATTTCCCCCACTCTAGGTGAAGCGAAACGGTATGTCAGACTTTTACTGACTGAAACCCACCTGTGTTCCTTCAGTTGTCCTTAGCTTTCCTGGACCGCAGTTACTCTTTCGATCAATCCTACAGCTCTGGTCTAGTCAAGTTGTATAAACTAGGTAAGAAGGCCTCAGACATGAGACATGTTAGCTAACAAACCTGAGGTCATGATGTTGTTGTTGCTGTTGCTGTTGTTGCGACTGTTGCTGCTTGGCCTCTTGCTTGCCATCGGCTTGCGAACCGCGTGGTACAGGTAATGCCGTCGCTGCTGATGCCACGTCAACTAATGACGTGAACGCTTCGTGACCTGAGAACAATGTTATGTTTAATATAAAGGGATTATTACAACCTTTAGAAGCTTTTATAAGAAAATATTGAAAACTCAAATTCCACATGTACAGTCAGCGTTATGACTGTGCACCAAAGGAATGTTCTTAACTAGAAAAAAAAACTGATGTCCAATGGAATAATTAGGTTTTAAGAATAAAGAATATAAAACACATAATATAATCTGGCTTATAATGTTCCCTGGTTCCCTGTGATGGGATTTATACATTTTTAGAAGAAGCAATGGTACCCGCACTACTACTACTACTACTGGTTCTAGTGCGGGTTGGTGGATGTCACAGGACTTTGATTTTTTTTTTAGTTCTATGCCATGCGCATTTACTCACTATATTTTACTTCAACGTTTTGATAGCAGTGGTGATGAAATCAATAGTACAAACTAAACTTGTAAGTGTAGTAGTACTAAATAATAATTACAGACTTTTATCCAATTGATTTATTTGTTCGTCCTTACATTTTTTTCGCTGACTACACCGTAATTTATAGATCCATTTTTGCTTAGATTAATATAATCTTTGGTATTAATTGCTGCTACTGAATTGCGATTGATTTCCTATCTTAAGACCAAAAGGACCTATCTTATTATTATTCACAAAAAAATATATAAAAAAGGAAGTAGGTGATAATATTACCTGGCGGAGGTTGTGGGTGCTGATGTTGGTAGACGTGCTGCGGCGAGTGCCTCTGGATGACGGACAGCGCGTCCCGCCGGAACTGCGGCGACGCGGCCCGCTCATCTTAGAGTAGCGAATAAGACAAGTTATACAGCGCCAGTACTACTCGCTAATAGAGACGCCACGTATCTTGGTGTACCTCACTATTTTTTAGGAATTCGTTGTCTTATGTGATTAATGTTTATTGTGATATATATTTGTAACTGTTAAATAATACATGAAGGAGACACGCAACTTAGAAAATATAGAGGACATTTATGCCTAAATGTTGGCAAATAGTTATTTAGTAAGTCAAATAGTCACTCTATAGATTTTAATGTACGTCGGCGTTTCGTTAAAAATTCATCTACAGGCTAGACGGAAAAACTAATGGATATAATACACTCAGAAAAACACTCTTTAACTTAAAAAACACAGTTCCACCTATTCAAAATACATTGTAATTTGTTTCTTGTGGTGCTCAATAGCTTGTCTTATTCATACACTCACATATGAAGATTTCGCGGTGCAACAAAACTTTGCTCATTATATCATAAGCAAGGTATCACCTCTATTTTTTTATTTGGGTGGGAAATTATGAAATAATTTCTCCTGCTCAGGGAGGAGCGAGGGCAGTGTCAGATGTTTTACTGCCTATAACCCACCCGTGTTCTTTCAGTTGCTCTTTGCGTTCCAGGGCTGCGGTGATGCTTTCAAACAATCCTACAGCCCTAGGTATAAATGTCAGTAAGTGTAGGTGTTCGCGTAACATTTAGACGATAAAATTAGAAATGGCGTGGCACTGACCAGGAGGCGGGTGCGGGTGCGGGTAGGCGTGCGCCGGCGTGTGGCGCTGGATCACGGACACGGCGTCGCGCCGGAACTGCGGCGACGCCGCGCGCTCCCGCTCGCGCCGCGCGCCGCCGTGCATCTGCTGCGACGTGATGAAGTCCGCCATGATGATCTGCCGCTGCTCCAGCCCGTACGGGTTGCGCGTGTAGCCCGTGCTGCCCGTCTGTCCGACACGAATGGTTCATTAGCTTTTTGCGACTCTCCAACTATACTGCTTAATTGTAGCGCTAAACTTAACTCCTACAGCTATACAAATATTACATGAACAGTCAGAATTAAGTGGATTTAAGGAAGTACTTTGACTAAATTCAATAAAGTGGAATATCCGATTTTAGCAGACACAATTTCCTCGACGTAACTCCCATACAATAAAAAACAAAATAAATTAAAAACTAAGTTTAGTGCCATCTATGAACACGGCCACGTTCGGGCCCGTAACTTTCGCCGTAAATAGAATAATTGACAACTTCTCGCCTCGTAAATATTTTTATAACGATTGGCTATTTATACTAGTTTTCTATTAACCACTGTAATTAACGTTCAACTCAATCATAGAATAAAGTGTCGTTATAGAATAAAAAATGTTTTACGGTGTTCCTTCGATCTGGGTATTGCTGCATTTTTTTAATTTAACAGTATCAATTACAAATTAGGAACAATACTCACAGGTGAAAAACTCGGTGACTGCGGCCTGGGTTGACTACCAGGCGCTGCATAGTACGCCGCAGGCCCACCCGGACTCCTTCTCTTATAGAAGTCCAGCGTTCTCTTATCAGGCAGATGATGCACCGGCGTCCCCGCCGTTATCGAGCCGGTCTTAGGCTCCGGGGGATTCCTATGAGGCTCGAACCTTGACTCCACTGGAGTGCCCAGGGTTATAGAGCCTTTAGGGTTTGGAGACGGTTTTAGAGTCGGTCTTGGAGGGGCGCCCACGGATTTGGGTTTAGAGTTGTATTGGTTTGGAGATTCCCGTTCTTGTTGCGGTCTGTAATCGGTTGAGTTTCGGTATACCTGCGGGCGGAAAATAACATGTTACAATGTGTATCAATTTTGAATTTATATTAGTATCGTAAGAAGAAGCCTAGCCTGAGAAGTTAGCTCTTCTCTCCAAACCTTGCACAATTATAAAGAAGAAAGAGGGTTTAATAATAGCACATAAAAATACTACTAACCGATTTATTAGGATGCGAGAACGGCTGGTCATGCCTCGGCCTTTTCACGCTCAAATCCAGTAAGGGTTCGTGCCTCTCCTGCCGTAACAAGAGATTGTCATGTCGGTCGTGTCGGTCGGGCCGCTCGGGCCGCTCGGGCCTCTCCGCGCGCGGCTCGATGTGCAGCACCATGACGTCCTTGTCGTTCGCGGAGGAGTGAGTGAGAGGGGTGATGGTGGCGGAGCGCTGCGGGCTGGACGCGCCCGTGTTGCCCACGTGCGAGCTGTTCACGACTGACAGGGTCGCGAGCGCTTCTCGCCCGCTTGCGCAGGAGGAAGTTACCTGTTGAAAATTCCGATGTTAGAATTTTTTGTGCTTGAGCGGCGGAAAGTTTAATTGAAATATTCGATTAGAAATAAAAGAACTACATTTATTTAGGGTATTAATTCTGAAATCGCTAAAAGCATCTCAGCTGAGCCGGCCATACATAATATTTCGACTAGCTAGGCTTCGGCCACGTGAAAGTTAAAAATTATCCTATGTTCTATTGCAGGACCATTGACATGAACATTTTTTTTTTTTAAATGATATAAATTAGTGCTTGACTGCAATGGTAATTATCCAAATCTATTTAGCCCTTTAAGCGTGAAGGTGTAACAAACACCAAAACATACAAACTTTGTAATATTAATGTGATATGATAACTAGACAAATCTATGTCAGGAAGGGTCCTCGAAAGAGTTACTGTGACCCTGGGACACAAAAGGCAACTGAAGGAACACGGCTGGGTTTTAGTCAGTAAAAGTTTGACACTCTCTCTCTACTCAGAGCGGGATAAGTTATTTGATGACTTACAATCTCAAAAAGGGTTAGGCCCAAATTTTGTTGATAATCTCCCATTAATAATTTTTTCGTATCAGTCCAGAGTTAGCAATTTCCCGATGTAACACCCACATGTCTCTTGGTTAATCTCCTTGGAGATATTGTCCATGAATATCTCATCTGCTTAGCTTTTTCCAAGCACTGTAGAACGTTTCAGACGCAGTAGAATACGTGTGTTTTATATGAAATGGCTGTCTATGTGACCTCTACTCTCAATCAGTAGGTAACACAATAACCAAGGGGTTGTCAGGCTTTGTATTATCATGATTACCTTGATCTGATGAGGCTTGATGGAGGGATGCTGTGGCTGCGAGTCCCTCGTCAAGCTGATCTCGATAAGGTTGAGCACCACGTCCCGCACAGTCTGCGGCGCGCCCGTACTGCGGCCTACTGACGTCACTGGGCTGGCTGGCACCGCGCTCACGGCCACCACGGGGCTGCACGAAGACGCGGACGACACCACTGTTGGTAATGAGGTCGGGGGGACGATCTGTGGACAAATATTTTTTTTTAGATGGATAATTTTTACTCTCAACATTTTAAAGGTAAAGGACATCGCATGTCACCAATTTTCACAAGACAACAATTTAGTAGTCCTTAATTCCTGTTAATGTGAAAAAAAGCTTTGTTCCAGATTTTGAATAATCCACTAAATTACTTTAGAAATGATATTCGTATAAAATTTTCTAGTTGCAACTTATTCTAGTGTGGCAAATAATTAGTAGTCACCTTTATACACGGTATTACGGCATGCATGGCAGCTTTTTGCATTTCAGGTAATAAATTAACTGAGAAAATCTATTGCCCTACTTTAGGAGCTTATCTGTATCATGGGTGTGTTTACATACATAAATAAATTCATATATACACACTCAGACTTGAAACATTAATTATCTGTAGACTTTTTTTTTGCGCTACTTGGAGCCTTACCATGACATGTTAAAAAGTGATTGGCCTGTTGGTCTAGTGGTTAGTGGCCCTGACTGCTATGCCGGAGGTCGTGGGTTCGATTCCCACCCAGGACAAATGTTTGTGTGATGAGCACAATCATTTGTTCTGTGTCTGGGTGTAATTTATCTATAATATGTATGTATTTAGAAATATTTAAGTATGTTTATCAGTTGTCTAGTACTCATAACACAAGCTCTGCTTAGCTTGAGACTAGACGGCGTGGTGTGATAGTTGTTTGAATATTATATTATTATAATGCGTGCGAGCGAGAAAGAGGGATGGAGCTATACACTGCTCCATCTCTTAAATAGTTCAGTTTGGGTGGTCAAATGGATCGTGTAACCCTTAAACCACCCGCGTCGGATTGATCCGACGAGTATTTTCGCGACCTATTCGTGGGGGGCGCCAGGGTCGTGTCTATCTAGTTTAGCTCTTCAATCCCTATAGGTGACAGAAGGCCACGGGTAGTGTGAAAGTGAAACGTGGGGCCCTGGGACAAAGGCAAAGAAGGAACAGGAATGGGTTTTTAGTCGGTAAAAGTCTGACATTATCTTTTGCTCCGCCCAACAGCGAGATTAGTCATAAGATGATTTCCCAACATAAAAACAAAAAATAGGTGACAGAAAAGTTGTTGAGATGGAGTATTTGGTCGTGGATGTGCGACCTTGGTAGAATAAATGCGAAAGTGTTTGTCGGATACATCCGAGGTAGGCAGTTAAAAAGGTCGCGTTAGGGCGTCAGGTGCTGGAGTGTACTCACCTTAGCACTAGGCGCATCGTTCTCCTCGTCGGCAGTCTCGGTGGCCGAGGAGTCGTACTCGTCGCGGCGCGGGCGGCGCGGCGCCACGGCGTCGGTGCGCGGCGCGGGCGCGGGCGGCCCGGGCGGCGCGCCGGCCGAGCCGCCCGACGTAAGGTGCTGGAGTGTACTCACCTTAGCACTAGGCGCATCGTTCTCCTCGTCGGCAGTCTCGGTGGCCGAGGAGTCGTACTCGTCGCGGCGCGGGCGGCGCGGCGCCACGGCGTCGGTGCGCGGCGCGGGCGCGGGCGGCCCGGGCGGCGCGCCGGCCGAGCCGCCCGACGTAAGGTGCTGGAGTGTACTCACCTTAGCACTAGGCGCATCGTTCTCCTCGTCGGCAGTCTCGGTGGCCGAGGAGTCGTACTCGTCGCGGCGCGGGCGGCGCGGCGCCACGGCGTCGGTGCGCGGCGCGGGCGCGGGCGGCCCGGGCGGCGCGCCGGCCGAGCCGCCCGACGTAAGGTGCTGGAGTGTACTCACCTTAGCACTAGGCGCATCGTTCTCCTCGTCGGCAGTCTCGGTGGCCGAGGAGTCGTACTCGTCGCGGCGCGGGCGGCGCGGCGCCACGGCGTCGGTGCGCGGCGCGGGCGCGGGCGGCCCGGGCGGCGCGCCGGCCGAGCCGCCCGACGTAAGGTGCTGGAGTGTACTCACCTTAGCACTAGGCGCATCGTTCTCCTCGTCGGCAGTCTCGGTGGCCGAGGAGTCGTACTCGTCGCGGCGCGGGCGGCGCGGCGCCACGGCGTCGGTGCGCGGCGCGGGCGCGGGCGGCCCGGGCGGCGCGCCGGCCGAGCCGCCCGACGTAAGGTGCTGGAGTGTACTCACCTTAGCACTAGGCGCATCGTTCTCCTCGTCGGCAGTCTCGGTGGCCGAGGAGTCGTACTCGTCGCGGCGCGGGCGGCGCGGCGCCACGGCGTCGGTGCGCGGCGCGGGCGCGGGCGGCCCGGGCGGCGCGCCGGCCGAGCCGCCCGACGTAAGGTGCTGGAGTGTACTCACCTTAGCACTAGGCGCATCGTTCTCCTCGTCGGCAGTCTCGGTGGCCGAGGAGTCGTACTCGTCGCGGCGCGGGCGGCGCGGCGCCACGGCGTCGGTGCGCGGCGCGGGCGCGGGCGGCCCGGGCGGCGCGCCGGCCGAGCCGCCCGACGTAAGGTGCTGGAGTGTACTCACCTTAGCACTAGGCGCATCGTTCTCCTCGTCGGCAGTCTCGGTGGCCGAGGAGTCGTACTCGTCGCGGCGCGGGCGGCGCGGCGCCACGGCGTCGGTGCGCGGCGCGGGCGCGGGCGGCCCGGGCGGCGCGCCGGCCGAGCCGCCCGACGTAAGGTGCTGGAGTGTACTCACCTTAGCACTAGGCGCATCGTTCTCCTCGTCGGCAGTCTCGGTGGCCGAGGAGTCGTACTCGTCGCGGCGCGGGCGGCGCGGCGCCACGGCGTCGGTGCGCGGCGCGGGCGCGGGCGGCCCGGGCGGCGCGCCGGCCGAGCCGCCCGACGTAAGGTGCTGGAGTGTACTCACCTTAGCACTAGGCGCATCGTTCTCCTCGTCGGCAGTCTCGGTGGCCGAGGAGTCGTACTCGTCGCGGCGCGGGCGGCGCGGCGCCACGGCGTCGGTGCGCGGCGCGGGCGCGGGCGGCCCGGGCGGCGCGCCGGCCGAGCCGCCCGACGTAAGGTGCTGGAGTGTACTCACCTTAGCACTAGGCGCATCGTTCTCCTCGTCGGCAGTCTCGGTGGCCGAGGAGTCGTACTCGTCGCGGCGCGGGCGGCGCGGCGCCACGGCGTCGGTGCGCGGCGCGGGCGCGGGCGGCCCGGGCGGCGCGCCGGCCGAGCCGCCCGACGTAAGGTGCTGGAGTGTACTCACCTTAGCACTAGGCGCATCGTTCTCCTCGTCGGCAGTCTCGGTGGCCGAGGAGTCGTACTCGTCGCGGCGCGGGCGGCGCGGCGCCACGGCGTCGGTGCGCGGCGCGGGCGCGGGCGGCCCGGGCGGCGCGCCGGCCGAGCCGCCCGACGTAAGGTGCTGGAGTGTACTCACCTTAGCACTAGGCGCATCGTTCTCCTCGTCGGCAGTCTCGGTGGCCGAGGAGTCGTACTCGTCGCGGCGCGGGCGGCGCGGCGCCACGGCGTCGGTGCGCGGCGCGGGCGCGGGCGGCCCGGGCGGCGCGCCGGCCGAGCCGCCCGACGTAAGGTGCTGGAGTGTACTCACCTTAGCACTAGGCGCATCGTTCTCCTCGTCGGCAGTCTCGGTGGCCGAGGAGTCGTACTCGTCGCGGCGCGGGCGGCGCGGCGCCACGGCGTCGGTGCGCGGCGCGGGCGCGGGCGGCCCGGGCGGCGCGCCGGCCGAGCCGCCCGACGTAAGGTGCTGGAGTGTACTCACCTTAGCACTAGGCGCATCGTTCTCCTCGTCGGCAGTCTCGGTGGCCGAGGAGTCGTACTCGTCGCGGCGCGGGCGGCGCGGCGCCACGGCGTCGGTGCGCGGCGCGGGCGCGGGCGGCCCGGGCGGCGCGCCGGCCGAGCCGCCCGACGTAAGGTGCTGGAGTGTACTCACCTTAGCACTAGGCGCATCGTTCTCCTCGTCGGCAGTCTCGGTGGCCGAGGAGTCGTACTCGTCGCGGCGCGGGCGGCGCGGCGCCACGGCGTCGGTGCGCGGCGCGGGCGCGGGCGGCCCGGGCGGCGCGCCGGCCGAGCCGCCCGACGCCGTGTCCGTGTCGCCCGATGACAGCGCGCTGTCCTCGCTCGACGTGCTGCGCGTCAAGGGCGCCCGCTCTCCGCACGACGTGTCCAGTTGCAGCTTTTTTCTAAAAACATGATAGATATGTAAGCATAAGGATGACATTCAAAGCAAAAAAAAAGTTGTAAATAAGTTGAACGGATAGTGAAAAAAGTTTGTTTAAATACCTAATCTTATTTAACAAACATAAACACAAATACATGTCTGTACTGTACTGTACTAACTAATAAGTACTATATATTCTAAAAATACAGCTCTACAAATTTACGGTGAACCTAAAAATTGATACTACTTCTGTCGACACTGCTTTGATTTAAATCCAATAGTCACGACGTACGATACAACGCTTTACTCCCGAGTTTTTAAGTACCCTCACTTACCTATAGGTGAAGTAGAACGCTTTCAAGCTGGCTGGCGTTCGTCCACTGACAGCTGCGATCCTGTCCCACGCGGTCCCATGCTCACGAAGAAGAGACCTAAACCTGGCGACTTCCTCCTCCGTGGGTTCCGGTGCTAGGCCTCCTTCCACCACGGTTTCTAACCTCCTAGTTATTCTTTTGAAGCAAGCTAAACAGCATTTGCTTAACTCGCTTGGGATTTCTGTGAAATAAGAATAAAAGAAGTCTTACGTGTATTCTTGTCACAGAATAAAATAAAAAGTTTAAAGTGAACTTTTGGTAATTACAAATGGTAAATCTAAATCAACCAAAAAAAAAACAGTGTCATTCGGATTACTGTTGAAAACATCTTCAATCAAAACTCTTAAAAACAATTCTGCTTCACTTCTGATTCTCTAAAGTATAGTTCGAGCAAGTAATACCGAAACGTAACGTAAGTATTTCTTTATCGTCAAAAACATATTAACGTGACAAATTCGTTTCATTCTAAAGAAAAAAATATTTAAATCCACGATGCGAGGTCACATTGCATTATCAATTCAAGTCAAACGCAATTTAAGATGCAGAATCTTCGATGTACTAGAACCCCATCATACATCATTGGAACAATTTGCCTGCTGCGGTCTTCCCGTCCGATTATAATTCAGGTGTCTTCAAGGCTACAGTGAATAGGCTCTTAATAAACTAGTTCGCCTCACCATCAACGATTGCATAAATGCTTACCATCAGGTGGGATCGCAGTATAACACTAGTTTTTTTTTTTTATAATTATTATTGATAGGGTCGCGTTTGACCACTATCTCACCTAATGGTAAGCGATAATTTGGCTGACGATGGAGCACGCTTGTCTAGAAGTAACCTATTCACTCTTGACTTAAAGATCCTTAGGTTGTAGATACCAGGCCCTATCAGAATACCAGCGCTGCGTTATTTTTACTTTTTAGTACAATATCGCAGCATATGCTGAGATAGGAGCCTTTTTGGCCTCGCACTGGTCTTTTATTTAATATTATTTTCTATTATTATTTTTAAGTTAAGTATGTATAGACTAAGTAGTTACTTTTTATTTTATCGTTGTTTGTCCTGTGCGAGTCTCAAATAAATGTTTTCTTTCTTTCTTTCTTATATCGGGAAACACAGACTCCTGCAGGGCCTTAGCTATTCGCATAAATCATGATGAATGTGTTCCAAAAACGTTTTGTACGTATGGGTGGGATGTCCACTATGTACCGATGACGCAACGCCGTACATCTATTAGTCCGATGATGGAACGGACTTGGTGGAATTAAATGGTTTATATTATTAAAAAAATAAAATAAAGGTGAACATCGTCATAACTCACCAAACTCCTCCATGAGCGGCCTCTTGAGCTCCAGCGACAGGTCGTGCCACCGCGGCGGCAGATGCCTCAGCCGCTTGGCGCGCACTCTGGGGCCGGGGCACGTGGGCACAGGACACCGCGTGTACCGAGACCGGACGCATCTGCAGTGGCACGGTTCGCATACCCGAGCACCTACGAACAGGGAAAATGGGTTTATTGCCGACAGAACAAGCGGCACACGAATTAAATAAAAGCTGACTGGTTGATGTACGTCATTAATGTTTATTAACAACAGAGCGAAAACCATAGGAAGTGGGTATTTGAATAATTTTTTTTTTCAGTAAGGCAGTAAGTTGAGACATATTGTACCTACAATAATCGCATAATTCGATGTTTTTGTTATATAGGTACTGTACTAGCACTTTTCCCGCGACTTCGTTCACGAGACTATTGAGGGCATTTTTGGAAAACTAATAATGACAGTCTTTATTTGCGAAGTTTCAAGTTCATTAACCCCAGAAATAAAAGTCGTTCACAATCTTTAACACACCCTAAATCATCTTATGGGGGTAGTTCTAAAAAACAAATAATGATAACCTTTATAATTTATTTAGATTACTATTTATAGCATATTGCATAGTCGGCCTTATAATGTTTTTACTGTTGGGACTCAGGCCTCCTCTCTAGGACAGGGAATGGACCGTAATCCATCACGCGAGCCCAGTGCGGGTTGGTGGATGTCACATATCTTCGAATTTTTGGTTCTAGGACATGCCGGTTTCCTCACGATATTTTCCTTCACCCTTTTGAGAGTTATGGTGATGAAATCAATTACACGAAGTAATGCGCCTGGCTGGGTTTCAACCCGCAACCTACAACTCGTAAGTCAGGGTCGTTACCACTCGGCCACCACTGCTCGATTACTATTTATGCTAAGTTTCAAGTATATTAACCCGCGGAATAAGATTAAATAAGACACAAACTAAATTCCCTCTTTTCACCCTTGAATTTGCTAATATCCCTTCTTAGCGCTCGCATACGTTACAATAGGAAGCCTTGAGCAAAATTTCACATTCCTAGTTCCAGTAGTTTCGGTTGTGCGTTAATGTCAGTCAGTCAGTTTCTCCCTTTATATATAGGTATAGATACAATACCACACGCACCCACAGCTTCTTCTTTGAGTCCGTAGTGGATGGCGCGCGACCTGGACACCGTGCGCGTTGCGCCGGACATGTTGCACACCGCACAGTTGGACGATGTTGTTGTAATTGTTGTTGTTGTTAGCGTGGCTGTTGATGAGGGTGTGCCGATGCGTTCTGTTACCGCTGTAGATAAAAATTGGTGATTAGTATTTTTTACTGGAATTGGGAGTGCTTGAATATGATCTAGAAAAGATAAAGACGTGAGAATTGTTTTTTTTTTTCTCCCACAAACAGCGCTGCTATAAAGAGTCCGGTTGCCAAGTTTTGATCCCTATAATGTTTAACATGTGTATGTCAAATCATAAATTACACACAGTAGCACAGTTCATCATATAATGATTTTAAGAGATTCGATGTAAAAATCTTACATTGCATTTTAGAACTAGTGATTGAAGAGCCACATATACTCATCTACATACAAAACGAACATCCCAAATTAAATAACGTCAAAATCAAAACAGCTAAACCATTCACACAGAACAACAAAACGAAAATCTAGTTTCCATATAGTTTATTATTCAAGCGTTAGTTGCATATTAACAAGTTTATTCAGAACAGTGAGAGATGATCCGTAAATCACGTCGCGGCCGAGCGAGCGGGCGGGCGAGTCGTGCAATATTCAGCGGGCCCATGTTGGGCGCCAATTTGAAGCGAAAGCAGATTAGCGCCAATTTAGTTCCGATACCGATGCAATGTTTGTTTAATTATTTATCACTATTTGTTATACAAATTGAAGTACTGCGCGTCATACATACGTGTTGTTTGTTTGAATTAATATATGCATTTATTATTTAGTTGCGCGTTTTGCTTGGTATTTGTATAAAGCAATTTATTAAATTCGTTCAATTTCATGCTTCCTATCTAATCTTTTTATGTACTTATATAATTGCTGCTAGCATAAAACTAACAGAGCCCAAACACCAAACAAACAGTTTTGCGGGTAGTTAGGCAAAGGCACGCTAAACTGCATAAGTCAAAGTTAAATAATTAACTATTTAACGAACAGATTTGTGCTCGCAGTTAATAACTCTCCAACTGCTGTGTAATTACATTTATGCACTTTAGTTGAAATTATAGAACAAGATATTCTAGGAACTGCACTTTTAAATAGTGGTTTTATTTCAAAGAAGTGAATATAACTCTGTGAGGATCGATGGAATTCGTATCAGCTTTAGTGTACATAGCATAATTAGCCTTTTAATGTTCCCACAGCTGGGATTTAGGCCTCCTCTCTAGGAGAGGTAATGGGCCGTAATCCACCACGCGGGACCAATGCGGATTGGTGAATGTCACATGTCTTCGAATTTTTTGGTTCTAGGACATGGTTTCCTCACGATGTTTTCCTTCACCGTTTTGAGAGCAGTGGTAATGGCATAAATTACACAAAATAATGCGCCTGACTGGGTTTGAACCCGCGACCTACAACTCGTAAGTCGAGGCCGTTACCACTCGGCCACCACTGCTCTTAGTGTACAGTGATAATATATAACATGAGATGAAAGTAGTATTTTACAAGTGTGATCATAAGAATATAACAAGCTCCTAAGGGAAACCATGATCATAGAAGTAGAGAGAAGACGCATCGACTCATCCGCATCTTTTTAGGGTCCGTAGTGAGACCCGTGTTGGGCGCCGATTTGAAGCGAAAAAACCAATTGGCGCCCAACATGGTAAAAAAGTACGACCCAAAAGGCCTTACCTATACAAAACTAAATCTCAAAATGTCTTTCAACCAACTCCACATAGTCAGCGTTTCGTCTGTCTATAACTCGGTGCCTCTGAGTGCTAATTAGCGTCTGCAATCCCTGAGCAAACCAACGAGACGTTTGTCTTACGAATACTAGACTATTACGAGAGAACATGCCACAGATTACTCGGTGATGGATACGACTAGAGCTGTTTAGTTGTGGTACGGCTATGATAAGTTTTTTCACAGGGAAACTCGGTCATTTTTTTTTTTTTAATTTTGCTCCTGCTTTTGGATTATCTATGTGCTAACGGAATGCCTATTAAGAAAAATAATATTTTATACACCGGATATAGCACTGGATCCACAACATTGATTTGTGACCTGATATTGATTTTATTACAAAGATATTTTGGAAAACAAACTTTGTAGTTTAAAGTCTCTTCCACAGTTTTATTATCTGTGCCGAGCACTGTCGATTAATCCTACCAATTACTGATATTTGTTCAAGCGCTAATTGGATCACGATTCAACGTTTTATTCAATTTCAAAGCTTATACAGCGTTTTGATGAAATGGCGCCCAACGTGGTACTAATCGAATAAACTGTTTCATCTAACATGTATCAACTATTGTAATGAATTTATAAAGATCGTTAGTTATTATTCACTGACTGTCGTTAGTTAAAGCACGAAACACATAGTCGTTATTTTATTGAAATGTTTCAAATTTTCTATTACTGGCGCCCAGCTGGGACTCACATTCCATACTAATATTACAAATATGAAAGTAACTGACTGTTATGTTTTCACTGTTAATCTACTAAACCGATTTTGATGCAATTTAGTGCAGAGTAAGCGTGAACCCCATCTAGTTGCGACTACACGTGCGCAAAAACCGACATTCACGCGGACGAAGCCGCAGGTAGAAGTTAGCAACATAAACATATCATGAGATAAATCTACCCTTATTCACTTGTACATAATCAAACAAGCAATACACTCGTGTACACACAATTTCCCTACACTTTGGATCCCACGGGTGGGTTAGCTGTAGAGCGGGATGTCACCTCTATTTGCGCACCGATGTTCCGCCAAGCGCGAAAATTTAACGAGACCGGCTATCTGTGTTTATTTACCTCGCAAACAGCCGCAGACATTTTGCAGATTAAATGCCTCTATGCTGAACGTGCCTTGATTTTATTATACAATTTGTCATGACGTGTTTCCCACTTAAACACTTTTTGTAGGTACTATGAAATAATCAAAAATTATCAGTTAGTAGCGAATCTAATATTGTTTCGAGAAATAATTATCCCAGTTTTCACTTGATTTTAACATAATACAAGTAATCATGGAGAATGATTGGTGTGAAGACAACGCGGCTCTGGATGGACCGTTTCATCTGTTAATCTTACAAAAGGCACGCCGGTCCCGCATGCCCGATGCTCGATTTACAATTCTGTGTGTGGTGAGTTCGTCGGGTTTACGCTGTCAACCAAACCGAGGATTATGGCTGTCATCCACTAATGTTGTGCGGATTAACTTATGTTTCGATCGTTATAGCGAGATTAAGAATAAAGTAATGAGAAATTCGGATATTATGGTAATTGAATATTTAAGTTTTGACGAATTTAGTTCTCCTTTGAGCTTTTTGGTTCTGAGAATTTGTTCAATGTGATGTGCATTACGAAATGTTCATCATTGGAAAACGAATCGAATAAATTATTCTGAAACCTTTTTTAAATAAAAACTATGTTCTAGACAAATACAAAGGTTCGGAATAAAAAGGTTTTTATCATGGCTCTCAAAGCGATCAAGCATCACTGAAATTATACCCAACGGCGGTCACTGGGGATTCGCGCATTTTTAAACTCCCCTCAGTTTCAGGTAAGACCAGGGATAACAATGTGTATAGAACGACAATCTTAGAAATTGTGTAAAATTACGACTTTAATTTTTCCTAAAAATTATTATATTTGACACGGCCAATATATTTAAAAATCATGAAAGAATTAATCCCGGCTATGTGATTTCTGCAAGGAAACAATTTCAATGTACTATGGTAAAGGTGAAATCTTTGAATGTACTATGTATACGTACAAGTGAAGTTAATAATATTTATAGGAGACAACATCAATTATAAATAATTAAGTAAACAAATGATGCACTCAGTTTGATGTCATCTCGGAAAACGTCTTGTAAACAAACCAAGAAAATGTAAAAATTCTAGCTAACTAAAGATTTCCGAAAATTGACTTACATATCAAGGAGTGTAATTGTGTCTCTTTAGACATGCAAATATAAAAAATACGTAACAGAATTCAAAATGTTAAGAAGAATATTTGTCAGTTAATATTTTGAAAAGATGACGTTTTACAAAGTCAATGGCGGTATCGAGGGACTTGTAAGTGGATTAACTGTTTGTAAAGTCACAGACACTCGACTGAATAGTCGTTATTGCCCGGGGAGTGGAGACGTCGCAGAATACGCTTCATATTTCGCTTTGTGTAAATAATACTCCCAAAAGATGTCAAAAGGATTGGAATGTGGTGAGGCTAAGAAAATAGACGAATTACGTTTTTTTTTTTCTGAAAATCAGGAAACACATGATATTATATTAAAACAATTATTCAAACTTCGCTCTCCTACTTTAAATAAAGTTATTTCTAATCATATTAAAATAATATTCGTTCTCTTATCTTTATCTTCTTAAACCATTAAAAAATTGCCGTGACAAAGAAGAATAAAAATCGCTTATGTACTTGGTTGGTCGTATTTGAAATCTTAAAACCATCAATAAACAGTCAAATCTTAACATCGCACTATCCAATAATGTTTCCAATTTTCACTCCTAGAAACCAAAGTAATATAAATTTGAATCAAGCCCTACCGCGACGTATATAAAGAGGCACTCTATTCGGCGGCTCGCAGTTGTCGAGCGACCGCGAGCGAGCATGTTGTCTCTGTACCGCGCCTGGCTGGGTCCCAGCCCTTGCGTGGCTCGTCCCGCGCCGCCCCCAGGGGCCCACCGTCCGGTGCCCCGTCGCGCCAGGGTCCCTTCTCCACCCGCATCACCACCACCACCTTCACCATCATCGACAACATCAAGCGAGTTGGATGTTGAGCGCATTGAGGCTCCAGATCCACCAAAACGCACAAGCAACACAGTTCTCGACATAGCATCATGCGATGGACCGGTACAGTTCAGCCGGGTTCTCAACGTGGCTTGGCGGGAAAATTCTCCGGAACGTTCGTGGCCGTGCCGACACCGCAAGTCTCAAACCCGGACAACCCTACACTACTACCCATGTAAAACTTGTGGCTGCAAGTTCCCCTCGTACTACTTCGTTCACAAGCACCGCAAACGCTGCCATGCTGAAGAAACCAGCCTCGGAGAACCAGAGCCAGAACCTGAGCCATCCACCTCCACCGCTAAGTGAATGACCCGTGTCGTAGTGAATTCGTACATATCAGTATTATCGAGTGATCTCAAGCGAGCTTACGATGTTGGTTACAACGTGTTTCGGTTTAAATGTACTATTGTTATAATAAATGTTTAAAGGTATGTCGAGTTTCTTTTGATCCTCCCAAACGGACTGAAGTTTTTCAAAAGATAAAGTTTGTGAGCGTGAACCTGAGACATGTCATAATAATTTTCTATGATTCCAACAAGTTTTAAGTTCAATAAAAGTTTTAAGATTGAGATTTATAAATAATACTAAGCAGTAACGCAAATAGGATTTTGTGAATATGACTCTACTTAATTAATTAAAATCGAAACATACATACAAAGCTTCAAAATAAAAAGATTCCTAGCAAATAAGCAGCTGCAACTTCCCGTCTCATTTTGCATGAATTTATCTAAGCTGCAAATTATTGACGATCTTGGAATTTTTTATGTTTCTACAATGGTAAAACTAAGACATGGATGTGTGCTACAGGTGTTACATATTTTGAACAATTAAAGTTTACACAGAACACTTGCAAAACGAATTTGATGACACTGAAATATGTGCTCAAACCTCGGAATCGAAATCAAAGACTTTATCAGGTCGTAAAGTTTTCATCTTCATCGCTGAACAAAAAAATATTAACCGGACGCAGAAACATTACCAGAATCAAACTGCATTATATTTTTAAACATACATACCTATACGCAAATCTTCTAGCAATAAATCTTACATTGACTGGACATCGTCACATCAATGCCTAATTAAATTTGGAAATACGACCAATTAGAAACGTGCACTAGTTTCTGACGTTTTATACCTATGAGAAATAAAATTTCTTGAATAAATGTTAAGACAAAATATTCAAATATTCAAGAAGATTTCTTGATATTTAGATCTTATTAAATGTAAACTTCATAAAACAAATCACTCACCAGTCTCTGGCGTAGGAGGCGGCTGTGTAGGCGTGGGAGGTTGCGCGGGTTGCGGCGTAGGTGGCGCGCTGCCGCTGCCACTACCACTGGCACTGTTACTGCCGCTGTTGCTGCCGCTGCCAGTTGACATGCCAGTGGACATGGCAGGCGCTGATGTGGCAGCTGCGACAGCCGCCGTTGATGTTATGCAGGTGACGGGTGATGATGTCGGCACCACACTACTTTGTGTGCTTATTGGTGTCTGTGGAGAGGGACTGTGATTAGGTTCAAGAAAACAATATAGGAGGAAATGGAATTGAGTTTATTGTGGGAGTAATTCATGCCATTTTAATATCAAATTACCATCATAGAATTTCTTGAAGTTGGAACTATTACTACAACTAGATATTGCAAGTGCACTCTTAGGAGAACAGAGATATAAACTGAAAAGTACACTTATGTATTGGTAGGTAAGTAATTAAAATAGATAAATGTAATAACCATTTATTGTGCAAAAACATTAGTTTACAAGTAAAATCAGTGATGATACTTTAAAAATGGGAGTGCCAATTTCACATAAATAAGACTTGAAGAACTGAGAGTGAATATAAACAAGTTGACAGCGTTGCTGGCTTCTCCCTGTCAATCACTTCACTATGTTAATTAATCAGTAAGTTCTCTTTCACTTACATCTACTGATTCACGAAGTCAGTTCTACATGAGCTAAACCCTGGCTTCGATAACGCCATCGCCAGCAAAATCAGCACCAAAAGCCTGTACATTGTACAGTGTAGGCGGTTAAAGGGGTTTCAAACTTACCGAAACCGGAGTGATAGTAAGCGTAACATCAGCCGTGGTGGCCGGGGGTAACGGCACGTCAACCGCGGGAGGTGTCGGCGCGGCCGCGGGACTGCTGGCCACCGACAGCGGCGTGGGTGTTGACGTGACCGGCGCGGGCGGAGCCGACGACGCTGGCGGCGGAGACGGCGGTAGCGGCGGTGTCCGCGTTAAATCCGACCTGATAACAATGGAGATAAAGTTAACAAATGGGCAAGGATACCCTAATTTATTCGAGGTTTGCGTAATATGTGTACTTCTTTCATACCGATCTCTATTTATAATCAGAAAGAAAGAAAAAGAAACGTATTTTCTCAGATCAATCTCAACGGAGACTAGCCATTGACGCGGGAGATATTATAGCGAACCAGTGTGTGTCTACACACAAGTGCGTACTCGTATGTTCCTTCAGTCTCATAGTCCGATAGGACGACAATTAGACACGACCGCGACATGTTTTTGGAGCGACCATAAATGTATTCTTCTATACATTTAATTAGTTATCTCCTAAGTTTCCAAAATCCGAACGTAAAGTATAATGTGTCTTAAAAGCGATTTGAAGATAGATTGTTAATAACTGATTTGTATTTGTTAAGTAGGTACTGAATAAACTTATAACACTCAATATTGTTATAGAGTACCAACGAAAGTACCTATGGAAAGGTTATTGTAAAATTAAATTAATTGCAAATGTCGAATTATAGACAAACGTGTAGTCTACCATATCCATCTAAAATCCCCAAAATGTAGCCATTATTAATTATAATTATAAATCACAATAAACTGCCAGCTAATTACATAACCAAAACACAATCAGCGCCCGGCGCGGCGTAGGCCGAGCGGGTGCATCGGGGAGTTATGGCAAACATAATTAGCTCAATTCGCCTCTCTTTTAATTACCAGCGGTTACCCCGCGGCGCAGGGGACGTGGGGGCGCTTGTGATCACCGCGGTAGGGGATGAAGAATTCAATTAATCGGTTAGGTTCGATTCGGAAGGGATTATTGTAAATTGTGACAAAAGTTGTTGAACATTGACCTTCTATCGATTTACTAGGTCATCATAGAATAAATATAGAATCATCGTTTGCCAATTGCCATAAAAGTCATTCTCGACTCGGCAACTACAGATTAGCAGATACTTCCTCGTCAATGATCTTACACTTAGGTACGCATAAACCAAAAAGAACTTCAGAAAGAGTTGGAAAAGAAAGCTTCGTTTAAAAAAAACTCTTTCCAAACATTTTGTGTTTGAAAATTTCATGTTGTTTGAATCTGCATATTTGAGACATTTCTGGAACTTCACTTTAAAATTCGAATAAGAACTAGACTCTAAATTACTAGATAGCCCAAAAATTAACATTGACGCATATAAAAGCCGAACCTACACGTTAAAAAATGTATCTCCAAAAACGCCAACGTTGCATAGCTTTCCAGCAAAAAAATTGAAACCTAACCAAAAAATCCGTAGCCGCGAAAAACAAGCGCGTTCCGACACTAACTAACACGGTTCGTCGGTATTTGAACATCATTAAAATTTGCCCAATTAATACAGGCTAGGGGTGGTAATTATCCGCGGGCGAGCGCACCCCTTCGACAAACAACGACTGAACTGAACGCGGGTAAACCTGACAATCAAATTAATCTCATCCCTTTATTGAATAGTACTGAAATTCGAACGGACATGGGAAAAATTTGACATCGACAAGGCCTTGATTTCGGAGCAGTTAAGCTGTTATCATAGTTCAAATGATGCATCTATAATATAAGCGCCTGAGACCGTACCGAAGATTTAGGTGGCCATTTTTCATTTTGAAATATTTTTTTTTTTTTTTCAAAAATATTTTTTATTTTTATGTAAGCTTTATGATGCAAGCTTTGCGCTAGAGTAGACGCAAGGCGATGTATTCGAGTTTTGAATAAACAAAATATAACGAGTCTACAGATTTTTGCAGTGGAAACATATCCAAAACCTAACTGTATTTTTTTTAACTGTTATATTTGTATACCAACAGAGTGACATATTCGCACTAGCGAAAAACTCTTTAAATAAAGATTAAAAAAAACACATTTATTCACCAATTTGGTTGAAAATTGAAAACTGGAATTTTCTACAATCAAATAGATCACGTAAAGAAACTACCCAGAAATATCTACGTTATATTTCGTAGCGTCTATCATATTAATAAATAAACACGGCAAATCAAACGATTGCCAAAACCGACTGGTTTTTTCCACCTCCCTCTTCTCCCATATTTAGCTTTCTCGATTGGTAGATGCTTTTAATTAAGGCAATTAGAAAGATGGGTCGGCCCTGTGTTTGCGTAAAAATCTAAACAAACCGTGTCGGGAGAAACGGTAAAAGTAGTGATGTACTGTTGCTTGTCGATAACGACCGTTCATTGGTAAATCTTTTGTAGGATGTATCGATAAAACTGAAGAGTTAAGGATAGTTTAATAAGTACATACTTAAGGTTAATGATGACATAAAATTATGAGAATTTAATCCTGAAAAGCCAACAAAAATAAGGCAAGATGCCTTGAGTTTAAGTACCTACCAAGTAATTACTTAATGTAACTAAATTTACACTAAATCAACGCGTTATCTTATAAAATTAACATTATACGGACAGCTTCTACTTAAAGCTCTTACAGTCAAGACCACGATCTTGCCTACAATAATACGATAACGGACGCTGTCAGTTGAGACTAGTCATCTGTCAGTGACTTATTTGAATTTCTAGATTTTGATATTTTTTTTACGTGAGAACTATTTTCACATAATAGAAGCGACAAGAAATATGTAACCGAAATATTTGTAATATTTAACATGATTTAAAAGAGTATTTCCATGGAGCTTTATCCAACCTAGAGATCTACGCTTTGAAACGTATATTAGCACCATTTTTCTGACTGACTGCCTCGTTGACAATTCAAAAGTGACCGTAAATAATATTATTAATAATAATATTCACACAACTATCGCCGTCTAGTCTCAAGCTAAGCAGAGCTATGTTATGAGTACTAGACAACTAATAAACATACTTAAATATTTCTAAATACATACATATTATAGATAAATTACACCCAGACACAGAACAAATGATTGTGCTCATCACACAAACATTTTCCTGGGTAGGAATCGAATCTACGACCTCCGGCATAGCAGTCTGGGCTACTAACCATTAGACCAACAGGCCAGTCTAAATAGTTTTAGTTTATTTGAAATAAATGTTTTGATTGATTGATTAAGAAAAGTGGTTGAATTAAAACGGACCTACGTTCTAATTCAATCACCGATAGGCTACTTAAAAAGTTTATCGATAATCGGGTCACGTCACGTATGCTGATTGAGTCGGCGCGAGTCCCGCGGGAGTCCTGCGCAAATAATCACCGGAGTGATTGTCAACACACGCACAACACACGCCCATTATTATTACATATTTCTCTTAAATTACTTCTGCGTAAACTCCCTTTACTTTTGTGAATCAACTGTTTGAGATTAAGACGAGATGTGTAAATATATTATGAAATATTTTTTTTTGGTTAAAATGAGTAAGGAATATTTATTTTCGTATTTTTTGCAGACATCAGCAAAATTTAACGGAAAACTGTGTCAAGAAGGATCGAATTTGAAGTAAATGTGAAAATATTTAATTCTGTAACATACTAATCACACAATTAGGGTTTAAGTTTTCTAGGCTTCCAATCTAAATTGATTTTCAATAGCCTGATAGTATCTTAAGTTATTTAAGAGTCCATTACTCCCAACTTTCCCTTTAACTCTTAAGACTTTAATGAAAACCTACGCAAAGTGCCATAAAACCCAGCAAACTACTATTGAAGTCGCTTTAAAACTACCAACTCCGGGTCACAAGTAGGAGGGAGCCAATAAAATAAATCACTCAAGTTTCCCCGAAGCGATTGAAATAAAAATACATGAATTTTAAACGATTAATCTGGTCGATGAAAAATTGACTTATTCTCATTGTCTGAAGCTCATAAAAGTGAGTGGTCGTGCAAACACTGGTCCACAGGGACGAACTTGGCGGGGCCCGTTTACTGAGAAAATATAGTGACTTATTAATGAAGGAGGTTCGAAGTTCGTTTGAGATGTTCGAATCCTTGTTAAACGGATTAAGAGCTTTTAAGTCTGATCCTTAGGACTCACGTACTTAAATTTTACGGGAAACAAGGCGACAAAAAGTTTTTCAAATGTTAAAGTAGAAAGAGAAGGCCAAGAAACGATAAGTAAACTGTGTAAAAGATGGTTTACAAGTGTCTAGAAAGAAGGTGAAGTGAACTGATATTTCGGGGAGGAACTGATATTTTTTATTTTTTCTAAGAGAGAAGACCAAATAAATTGGTATAAGGACAAAAGAATAATGATGATGATGATAATAATAAGAAGAAATCCACCACACGTACCCAGTGCAGGTTGATAACTCTCGCATACTGTCTTCGAATTTTGGGCTCTAGGACATACCGGTTTCCTTGCAATGTTTTCTTTCACCGTTTTAGAGCAGTGGTGATGAAATAAATTACACAAAGTAAATCACCTGTCTGGGTTTGAACCACGACGTACTCTCATAAGTCGGGGCCGTTACTATTGGGCCCCCACTGCTGAATAGAGCTTTGTTCCACTCATTCCGGCCCTGTATTCTGGGGTAGAGGAGGGTAGTAAGCGAACCTTTGCTTAAACAATACGTCTTTTGTTAAACGAATTTTTGAATCGTTTTATGAAAATTAGATTTGGGAATTAAGTATGTAACTCAACTAAATTGAATTTTTGATGTTATCAAAAAATATGCAGCACATATAAAAGTGAACGTACCATTTTCATAAGTATGAACCCATGTATGTAATTTGTCGAAATACATACTTAAAAAATATGTAGTTCCGGACTTGCAGTTCTCTACTTACAATAAAATTCATAATAAGTATAATAATAAAATCGATAATCTCACACCGCTTTGCTAAACGTTTGTCGGATTAACACGGGTCAACTGTAATATGATAATCATCATCATCATTTCAGCCGACAGACGTCCACTGCTGGACATAGGCCTCCCCAAAATGTCGCCACAACGAACGGTCCTGTGCGTCTCGCATCCATCGGATTCCCGCAACCTTCACAAGGTCATCGGTCCACCTTGTAAGGGGCCTTCCAACACTGCGTCTTCCCGGTACGCGGTCGCCAGTTCAGAACCTTTCGGCCCCAACGGCCATCTGTTCTGCGAGCAATGTGCCCTGCCCATTGCCACTTTAGTTTGGCGATTCTCAGTGCTAGATAATATTGTTGTTGTTGTATGATAATATTGTTTCAAAAAAACAAAAAAAAAATCATAGGTTAAAAAGATTTTCTAAGCATCTTGAAATTGTATAACATCAGTGAAATAAATCGCTTAGGAAACACTAACTAAAAGGTTCTATATGTTGCCCGTAAATCAAATGCTAACACGCATTCGTCAGACTCCTCTTCATTACACTATAGCAGTCCAATTATAGACGTAAGTAGGTCTTTAAACATACTCCAGTTTATGATCCTTTAAACAGTTTTTAGTAATACCAAGAAGTTGGTACAACATGCACCTCAGTCTAGATAAATATTCAGAAGTCTATATCTATTCCGCAAACTTAGTTCAACTCCTCCAAGAACACAACTTCAAAATACAGCTCAACCATAACGGCATCTAGCTAAATCAAACACTCCTCAAGACAATGGACCGCAGCTCTTAACTCATCCACTCAGGAGTACATTACATCCGCGATTACAAACAAGGAGAGGAAAAAATCCGCAGTCAAGGAGCGCGGCAAAAAAACTCAGCCGCCATCTCCACAGCTATTGGTGAATAATTCATTGGACGGCAGCGTTCAATGTTGACACGCTCGTAATTAAAAAGCCCGACCCGACTCGGCGGAATCGTATAAAATCTCTGTATAGATTTTGAAGGAAAAATTATGATGGTTGGGTTCGTTCGTGGTCGGTGGTTTTTTTTTTTTCAGCCAGTATATGTACTACCCACTTTTATAAGTGGACTGTTCTTTCGGAATATATTTTTCATTTAAATGCTATAAAATATATATTATGTATGTTTTATTATGTGAAGAGACAACGTCGCGCGCATCCTTCGGTGTACGTACAGTGGTGTGGGCATTAGCACAGTTAGTCTATACTAATATTACAAAGAGATAAAATTTATAAGTTTGTATGTACGGAGTAATCTCTGAAACTGATGAACCCATTCTGAAAACTTTTTCACCTGTAGAATGCCATTTTATCACTGAGACACATAGGCATATATTTTCTATTCCCACTCGGGCGAAGCCTCTAGCAGAAGCTAATTAATATATTAAGAAAATATATTTTTTTAATTACGTTTGTATTTCGACCCCTGAGCGATGTCGAGTACTGTTAATTAATTCTATCGTTCAATTATATCAGTATTCCAATTACTAGCAAAGTAAATTAAATGTTAATTTAGTACGAATAATCAGATTAATTCGTGGAAATTTTGTATTTTAAAGATTTATAGATCAAATAGTACTTTGGCCTGCGTTTACTATTTGATCTAATAATCTTTCTATCGTCGGTGATATTTGCTGTAGAGTCAGAACTAGTGTTCCAGGAAGCGGCGTAACATCATAACGTTATTACGATGGCTCGTATTTATTGTTTACCTATGATAATAGCATGCGAATATATTATCTAACTTCCTAGTATTTATATTATAGCCAAATAATGCAGTTTTCAGCGAATTCTATGTGTTTATTTTGAGGAGATTGTGTTAGATGTATTAAGCGGCCGTTATGAAAGATGCTACAGGATAGTCTGCCAGTTGACTTCCGAATGGGAAACCCGTGGTCCTAGAACGCAAACTGGGGGAACGCAAGCTCCGCCCTAAAGCGAGAGAAGTCATTGGATGAATTCCCACCTTTAAAAAAAGAGTAGCCCGCGAAATTCATATTTTATAAATAAAATTGCATTCTGCAGGGCAGCGTCAAGTTGTATGTTGGTTAAAATATAATTTGCGACCGTAACCGTATTTTTTTATGGTATTAGAATCATTTAAATCATCAATACAACCCTCTCAGTTCAGCTAACCCTATTGACTGAGTTCATGAAACAAGCCTTAAAAAAACTTTAAAAAAATCGCGGTCTCCTTTTTTTTATTTTACACTGTTTTTTTGTATGTTAGTTTTTGAAATTACGAATATAACATTCGTAATTCATACCGGTGTTCTAGTTTATCTGTTTTCTCTGAAGACTTTGATAAGAGTCACTAATACTTGACTTATGCGACTCTCAAAGGCCGAAGAATCTCACATCAAAAAAAATAGGTCCTTAATATTACCTTTTACAGTTCCGCGCCCAAAGGATGCCAATAGAACCCTAATACTAAGCCTACGCTGTCCTTCCGTCCTTTTGTCTGTGTGTCTGTCTGTCTGTACGTCTGTCAGCAGGCTGTATCTCATAAACCGTAAAAGTAGAGTAGAGAGTTGAAATTTCCACAGAATGTGTATTTCTATTGCAATTACAACAACAAATAATAAATTTTTAACTTTATTTTAATTTACTTTACCGCCCTTTAATTCACCATACAAGAAACGTTATTTTGTTAGCGGTTTTTGCTCGATTTTAATATTGAAGTGCCAAACTCTTTGTGTGCGAGTCCGACTCAGACTTGCCCAGTTTTTTATAATAAAACACTATGTTTCTAAAAACCTTTTCTTGGGATATAATTTTAAATCTCTTGCCAAGCAGTGGAATTCGTTATTGTTATTCCTGCCAACCAATCACAGCACACAAACGGAGATTTGACAGTATATTTACTTAGACATAGAGGAATAGACTGAGCATTTTATACACATTCTATTTCCTCTAGACAAAATACCAAAATGTTTGGAATTGATCAATACCATACATTTTTACTTTTTGACAATCGTTATTGGCACGTTTTCTATGATAGAATGCAGTTTGTCTAGAACCTCAGCCCTCCTAGCCAAATTACAACCGTTTCGTTTCGATTCTCTTTCCGTCGATCGCCTCGAGTAGGCCACGCCTCCGATTCCTTTATTCTGACGTCATCTCAACGCTCAGTCACGTGGTCAGAACAAAGGAATCGGAGGCGTGGCCGACTCGAGGCGATCAATGAAAAGAGAATCGAAACGAAACGGTTGTAACTTGGCTAGGAGGGCAGTTATAAAGTGAATACTGTCTGAAAAAAGTGAGAAAGTCTCTTTCTACAGTGCGGTCAATTACGATACGTGTGTCTTAGCCACGCGTACGCGTGCCGTAGCTTCATCGACACGTGTCAATATATGCCTGGTGTACGCTTGGCGTCCGCAGACCTTAGTCAACAGAAACTACAGCCTTCAACTATCAGCATTTAGCTTACCAATTCAAAATATTAGTACTCACCGAGGCGGCTGTGCGGGCGCTGCAGTCGGAATAGGTATGCAGGTGACGGGGTCAGTGACCTGCTGCATGCTCTCCTCCATATTCGGTTCTTTACTCTCCGAGCTCCGCGCCGTCGTACCTGATGGACAACATTAGTATTTAAATAATGACTGATATCCCCATTTTGTTTTTGTGACGTCAGTGTGGCAATCACAGGTAGTCAAACCCCAGAAAGTCTAAACATCAGTCTATGCAAAGAGTTGCCCAGTAACTGGGTTGTGGAGGTCTGATAGGCAGTCAGTCACTCCACATGAAACACGGGTATTCAGCTGATTACAAGAGTAAGAATGGAATTATACCTCTATTTATGTAACAATATAGTAATATTTTTATTTAGGTGGGAAATCATCAGATAACTTCTCCCGCTCTGGATGGAGCGAGAAAACGTAACAGACTTTTAAATACTAAAACCTATTCGTGTTTCTTCAGTTCCCTTTGATTCCAGGGCCGCAGTAACTCTATTACAGTGTATGAACTAGGATTCATTTGCACTCTCAAGCATTCACCTCATCCGATTCGATAAACTATTATTAAACAGGGTGGATTTTTGAGATGGGTCAGTAAGTGCGAACGTTTCTTATCCATAATTTTTTAAATAATTATACTGAACTGCATTCACAGATTTTGAAAAAAAAAAACAAATTATTTTTATATGCTTATATAGAATCGCTATTTTATGTAAAGATCAAAAAACTATGAGACCAATTTAAAGTATGAGTACTAGAAATTACAGAAATCGTCAAAAACTTTTCTCATACATTGTACGGAAAAATAATAAATCAACTCTAAGTATTCTTTATCGCCAAACAATCCTATTTCTTACTGTGATCACGTTACGTTTTCTTGTAACTATAAGGGTTACGATATGCAGGTACCTAGCACGTGCAGGTCAGGGCAGCCTTACTGACCCATCTCGAAAATCCACCCAGTAAACTACTATGTATTTGATGCATCCCGAAATATTAAACCCAAGTATCTACCCAATCATCAAATCAAATATCTATCCATTACACGTAGTGAGAGTAGGCTAATGGATGTAATTATTATTAAAATCTTGCTTAAACTAAAAATTTGAATTCTGAATTCGATTTGAATCGAAAGTGTTCTGAATTCCCTCCCTTGAACAAGTAGCAGTTTGGACCGATATCTATCGGCCTAGATCCACCCTGTCCCACTAACCTTGGCTTCGCTGTAGCCTCGTGGTGACTCCGGCCGGCAGCTCGGGCTCGGGCTGCGCCCTGGGCGGATTCCTCGCCGACCTCCTCTGCCGCGGCTTCCTTAGCAACTGCTTGTAGTTCTCCGCCTTCTTCGATAGGTAGTAGAATCTGTGGAGGAGAATATGGTGAGACGGTGTTGGTAGTGATTGTGGTGGTGTGTTGTTTGTTGGCTGTGAAGGGCCTGTGATGGTATTGCTTATGATATAACGTATTTAACTACCTATTGAAAAGAAAATATTAAGTCAACCTGCTAATCATAATGGATGCTTCAAATAAAACTTTATTTAGAATGCCACTTCATACTGGCTTTAAGCATACTATGGAGACACCGTTATCATTTACATGGTAACACCCTGTGCGTCGGAAAGCACGTGAACCCGTAGGTCCCAATTGTCATTCGTAATTTCGTAGATCTTTGACAATCGTTACAGGTAGTCAAACGCCAGAAAGTCTGATCGTCAGTCTATCCAAAGAGGAGCGTGTTGCCCAGTAATTGGATTGTGGAGGTCTGATAGGCAGTCGCTCCATGTGAAACACAGGTCATTCAGCCGCATTCGGTTAGACTGGAAGCAAGCTAGTTGGAAAGAGGCTAGGGAGATGATGGCAAAAATCCATAGTAACATTATAAGTGCGAAATTAACTCTGTCTGTTTGTGTTTAATTTGCAGTATGCCGCAGACCAACCCCTTTTTGTTTTAAGTTATTACAGTCCACCCTAAGGTTGTCTGTAGATATCGCTGTTAGCGATAAGACTGCCATTGTACCCATAGATTTGAGTTACTTAGTTTAAAAGTTTTGTTACTATTTTGGTGTACAATACAAATTTAATGTAAATTTCATTCTGTTCTGTTCTGTTTTGATGTTTATTTTTATTAGCTGTTAAGCCGTATTTAATAGTGCATGTAGTGCTCTTCTTTAAGTGATGGGGCACTTAGACTTAAGATCGAATTGTTTCCCTTTATATGTAATAGTAAACTCATTGTTGAAGAGCCAAATAAAAAAAATAAATAAATTAAAAAAAAAAGTTTATTCTATTGTATTCTATCTCTTCACAATGGATGTAGATGAAACATGGGTCACGAGTAGACTATATCCTGGTTTTGAACTTGGGATACTTTTTTTTGCGGGAGTATGTTCCTTTAGGGTAATATTTAACATCTTGCACGCGGACGAAGTCACCGGCAGTAAATTGCCTGCACGAGTCCCTTAATCATTCAGCGGATTAAACGAACAATTATTTATGTTACTTACTTACTGGCCATCCAAGACTCTTCGCAGTCAACAAACTCGGCACAGCGGTATCAAAATAGAGAATAACGCACGCATACCTGACGCAGTCCCTCACGCTCTTTCGGGGAAGGAAGGACGCGATCTGGCCGAAGTTCTTGGGATGCTGAAGGTACTTCTCTCTGAAGAGTTCCCGTTCAGCTTGCGACCAGACGTTCCTGAGTTGAAGTTCTTTGTGTTCTGCCTCCATGTCCATACATCGTCCTGTGGAGGAAAGAGAGGTTAGTTTGTCTGTTGAATCTAGTAGCCACTACGTGTGTAGGAACTGTTTCATCGTTAAAATGTTAAAGATCATACAAATTAATGAAACTGTTTGAAGAGTCACAAAAGCACATCCCGTTGAGGTTCTGTGACTCGTACACGTGATTCGAGCGACGAGCCAACGTGATTTAAACATGATTTCTTGCGTCCTTCCTTATTCCGTAATATAAAACTTAACTAGCTTCTTTTTTAAAAAAGTTTACCCCTGCCACAGTTAGATGTGTAGCTGAGTAAGCGTCGAAGAAATTAGCGGATGAGCTGTACTACTTACTTAAAATAAATGCACTACAATCTAAATACATCCGCACATACAACTATGAAGTATGGATGAAAAAACGAAAAAATAAAATCAAACAGCGAAAGTATTGTCAACCACTATCCACTGACTCCTGTAACAAACAATTCGTCACTACACAATTATTTGAGGAACCTAAAATCCTAAAACCGTATTTTCAATAGGGGGGGACATATCAACATTTACGTGGTAGGTCTGCGACTTTATGGACAATGTCTCTCGACATTTGTCTTGTTTCTCACTACCCAGTGGCGACCAATGTCGGCTGAAGAAGGGACACTACTGTTATTTCGGAACGCAAAGCGACACACATCCTCGCTATTCAAAGCTAGTTGGGCGACTGTCGAGGAACACGGAGGTCGCGCGTGTCGACATTTCGCGAGCGTCGACTTGTGGCAAGTCCCGCGACCCGTAAATGTCGCAAGCGATGTCGGGTAACATCGCGCGGGATACGTAAATTTCGTATCGGGGAACATAGTTGCCGGACAAAATTACAGGGCCTGTTCGAATAGAAGAGTTTCTTGCTCTTGAAGATTCAGATGAGGTGTAAGGTTAAATTTCATGTCTCGTATTCCGATGGATGCGAGAAACATAGAACTTGTCGATGTAGCAACGCTTGATGTCTAGTAGTTGACGTATTTCGGGTGAAATGAAGTTGAAAAAGCTGGTACTCACTATTGGTGTCAATATAGATGGGCGTGGCGTCGCTTGGATCCCTCAGTAGCGGCGGCACGACCGTCAGCGACCTCATCTTCTTGTCCTCGTGCTCCTGCTCGTGCAAGCCGTCGGCGATCTCTTCCAGTTCCGCCTCAGACTTGACGCGAGCCCCTAGCCTGTTGAACCGCTCTCGCTCTTCACGTTGCTTTCGCAGTTCTGGGAAGACCTAGAATGAAGGTGTGGGATTTAGTGTTGATATTTAATTATGTTTTTGGATCCCCCAACAGTTAAATATTACCTAAATACCCATTTGTCAAGAAAACATAATAATATATTGACATTTTAGTGTTATTAACAATCAGTTACTAGTTTTAAACAACTTAAAAAAAAGGTGGATGTTCTCATTAAACATCTTCAAAAAAGGTATTTTAATTTGGTGGACTACAACAAAAGCGGTTCTTAATTATGCTGGATATTTTTTTAACTATTGATTGACATAGATAAATATATGAAAAAAACTGGCCTTTACTGCATCAGAAAATCAGTAGTTGTCAAAACTCGTGCCAATTCCTGTTCCATTAGAAGCTACTGTTTTTATTTTGGGTAATCATTCACAACTGTTAACACGAAATCTGACCGATTTCAGAAACCAAGAACAAGGTACTTTGTCTTGCTCATAGCTATAATCCAAGGGTCTCTTCAAGATGCCATCTTAGTTTCACCTTTATTTTTTGAAGTTGGAAATCATGAAATAACTTCTTCCGCTCTGGGGGAACAAGAGGGAGTGTCAGATTTTTACCGACTACAACCCACCAGTGTTCCTTTAGTTACCCTTTGCGATCCAGACCATGTTAACTCTTTCTAACAATACCCGCAGTCCACCTTAGTTTCACTTAGCCAGTGCCATAACTAAGGCAATGCGAGTGGTGCCCAAGCGCAAGGCGCAGAGCCTGGAGGAGCGCAGAAATGTGCTAGTTTTGAATCATGCTTGGTAGCTAATAGCATACACACAATACATAGCAGGACCCTACCAGGAGTACTGATTTTGCGGGTGCTTAGGGCTTCAGAACCGAAAAGAGGTAAATAGTAGGTGGTGGTGGGTGGTCGAAGCATCACGTCATGCATAAATTTTGATATCTAGTCAATTTTATTTTTATTGTTCGAGGCAGGTAACATTCAAACTTCTTTAAGGGTCAGTTAGTTCGAAAAATTCTCACCAGGCTAGTTACAGTATTGCACCCAGCTGCTAAGTATAAGCAATAACTTACTTTTTCAAAGAACTCTCTATTCCTCGCGTCTTTCGCCTTCCTCTTCTGTCCCTGTTCTATCCGCTCCACTCTTCTCAACCACTCGGCGGCTCGTCTGCTGTAGGCTTCCGCTAACGCATCCTCGCGCTGGAAATAACACATATAGTGATGAATACAACTACTATTACAGTATTTAACAGATTTTTTGTGCTCTTTCAACTAAACTGTCACTGGGATCAGTTTTTAGTATTTTAAACCAAGTACCTATTAATAATATATATTCTAGACTACAATAAGAATAAGATGTTCCCAATGGAGATAAAAGGGCCTAACGATTTGTCTCAATGATGAGGTGGAATGAGCAATAATTAATGGTTCAGGTTGTCAAAAGAGGTTTTCCTCCAAAACGTGACAAAGTGATCTGATGCAAATAGACACCAAACCCCTAAAATAATCGTGAGGAAACAGGCATGTCCTAAAACCAATAATTCGAAGACTTGTGACATCCACCAAGCCGCACTGGGCCCGCGTGGTGAATTACGGCCCATTCCCTCTCCTAGAGAAGAGGCCTAAGTCCCAGCAGTTGGAAAATTATAAGGCTGATTATGCTATTCCTTAGAATAATATTATAATTTTAGATTAGGCTGAATTGTCTGATGTCCAGGAAAGTCGCCTCATCATTTCAGTCAAAAGATGTCCACTGTTGGACATAGGGCTCTCCCAAGTGTAGCCATAACAACCGGTCCTGTGGGTCTCGCATCCATCGGATTTCCGCGACCCTCACCAGGTCATAGGCCGGTTCGGAAATATCTCGAAGTGTAAAAAATCTTACTTAGCTAATCGATGGAGCATCGCGTTAGTCATTAAGCCACTTCCCACGTCAGTCTAATTGTAACTATATGTATAAATTGGTTATGTTAAAATTCATACCTTTTCTGCCTCAAGCTTGAGCTTCCGTATATGTTCCGCTAACCGCTTCCGAAACGTCCGATGTTTCCTGATGTTCTCGTGGTAGACCTCGGTGTCCTGTGGCTGGTTGTAGAGCGGATAGCGCACCGGCTTGCCCAAGTGCGACAGCACCGCGTGCGCTGATGACGCCTGCTGATACAACGACTTATCACAAATAGTTCCACCAAATAGATAGAATAAGGGGATGAAAGGGTTGAAGCACTTTTGTGATGGAAGTACTTATTATTTATCTTTCAAAATGAGATCTACCGTACTTTGACGTGTCAAGGTCATCATGACTCCGTTAAGGTAAAAGAATAATGTTATTCATCCTGTATAGCTTTGTCCCCTTTTTATGAACAACTAGTTGCTGCCAGCGGCATCGCCCGCGTGCGTCATAGTACAAAATTATCCCAAGAAAACCTACTCCCGGGATAAAAAGTATCATATGTGCTATTCCAGGACATGGTCCACCCATGTACCAAGTTTCATCAAAATCCGTTTTGCCATTCGAGAATGAATAAGTAACAAACATACATACAAACTTTCGCCTTTATATTAGTGTAATGATGACTTTAACACATAATCATATGTACAGTTGCAGCAAGGCTGATCAATACAAAAAGGAGTTAACTGCTGTCGTGTTGAATGTCTTTTGCTATTTGAGACAGCACCTGACTTGGTTTCATATTGACCAGCCTCTCCAGAATTGGGTGTAACTAAATCTAGTTCAATAAAATAAAAAATTACAAAACATACACCTGTATATACAGAGAGAATAGGATACATAAAGGATAGCTAGTGATAATCTATATATATAAAAGGAGAAACTGACTGACTGACATATAAACGCACAGCCGAAACTATAGGGCCTAGAAGCGTGAAATTTTGCACAAGGCTTCCTTTTATGACGTAGGCGAGCACTAAGAGAGGATTTTACAAAATTCACCCCCTAAAGGGATGAAACGGGGGTCCAAAGCTTGTGTAGAGAAAACTATTTTCACGCGGGCGAAGCCGCGTGCAGAAGCTAATGATTAATATAAGTATTTTGATATTATTTGTAAACCTCATTGCACATAAAAGCCCTGACGCTGCTGCAAATAAGAACTTTTCAAAATTCTATGATACACAATATACATTTACTTATAAAACTTTAGGACTACAATAGTATAAGTTGAACTATGGTAGTGACGCTAAAAAAACTGCTCAAACAGTTCATCTATATCTAAATAAGCATTGAATTTTAAGCAGCAGCAGGAAATATTTTAGGTCCACATTCACAGCAAGTCTTAGTAGATTACTTGATAACAGGTTCACATAAATATTTCTGCATAGTTTTTATACTTATTTATTACGGTAAGTACCTAGGGAGTTTTTGTGTAAGATTACGAAGAGTACACATTTAAACATATAATACTTAAACCTACATAAAACTACATATCAGCATGCCTTATTTTAATCATTGTACAAATCTACCATTTAATCAATTTAAAAATTAAAAGAACTACTTTTATTTTTTTTCTACCAAAATAAAAATGGATAGTCTACAAAAATTTAATCTTAGTACTTATAATAGTTTATAAACAAATTATAAATACCATTCGCCGCTTATTATCCATGATGATCTGGGAAGGAAAAAAAACATAATATGTATCAGACTATTGATCCCGTGCAAGTCAATAATGAGAAACGGAAAAAATAACCTCAATCAATAAGTGTCAAATAAATAAACAGGTATACATAATATTATCATCTTGTCTATTTTTGCACTATTATAAATAAAATAAATAAATACTAATACGAAGCCTAATCCTGTCATCATAATTTAGAAGATACAATCAACAGTTTTTCTGAAGCCTATAGAAAATCTCCACATTTGCACCTTTATTTACTTCTTGGTATTTAAAACTCCAACATAGATTTTACATTGTTTCGAGCATTCGCCAAAAGGTGATTTAAACAGAAAAGTGTAGTGCTTTCTATAGGACAAACTAAATGGTGTTGCCATCTAAAAATCAAGTACCAAGTAGACCCACTCCAAAGTAGCTATGCCCCTTATGAAATCTTATCCTGGCAACACCGAAATCTTAACTATCGTGTTTCCATGGCGACCATGGTACACAGGAAACAAAGAAACTGATACACTATGTAGTTTTTACATCCCGATATGAGCATGGCATGAGGATATCTATTTACAACAGGTTCATTAGTGAGTAATAGTTAATTATTAGTCTTACAGAGTATTTAGCAAAGATTAACTTCTCAGACTATTCTATGTTTATTAGCATAAAATACGAGTGTTTTTTTTAATGATAAGAAAGACGGTTTTCATTTTATTTAATCCGTCAATTTAGATTATACCTAAAACTTACTAGAAAGTTGTTTGAACTTTTTCTATGGAATTTGACATGGACATAGTACCATAGACCCATGAGATATTTTGATTTTTCTGCAAAGTTACGGCGCACGATGAAACTGGTTTAATGATACGAAAAGGTAATTTAAATGTCTTATATCTACAATAATACTTGTTTTATCAGAAGACTTGTTTTATTTTGTTATGCTGCCATTGGCGCAATGGTTAAGTGATTGGCGCAATGGTTAAGCGATTGGCTTCCGCGCTGAGTGTCACGGGTTCGATTCCCGCAAGGCACAAACATTTATATGGCCTACAGATAGTTATTCCTGGACTAAATATCTTTTGTATGTGAGTTTTCATTTTTGTGAATGCACTCACATCATTCCCTTTCAATGTGTGGCGACGTATATTTTTTTTTTATAAAGGAAAGAAAGCAAACATTTCCAGTGATATATAACGTACGTATGTATCGTAAAGTCGCTTCCTCGATAGTTGAAGATAAAGTTCTCGTCTTTGTCTCCAAATATCTCGGCAAGACGACACTTGAATTGTCATACAACGCAACTTGGAGAAAAATCAAAATACGATGGGTTAACTTTTCCACTTCGATTCTATGCCCTACATACAGAAAGAAAATACAATCCTTTTCCCTTCAAAAAGTCAAATGAACAGCAAAAACATTCACAAAACCAAGTCTCTCCTACCATGAGTTGTTAGTCGTTTATTATGTAGTCAAATTATGTAGTTATTTTCTATACAGATAATTGTAAGAGTTATTTATGATAGTAACCTTTTTCCTGTTCTCCGCGTAGACACACTGCGCCAGACATCTGTGTCTGGGCACAGTTTCCTCTGGTTCCTCTGCTCTGGCTGGTTTTGAGGCAGTCTGTTCTAACTCTTCTTGTTTCTTCTTTAATTTTGATAGTGTTGACTCTGATAAAGCCATTTCTCTGTCCACCTGTGGATGTACAGGGATGGTGTTGGTTATTAGAATTCATATCAGAATTTGAACGCAAATGGACTATCCATTTTTATGGATAAATAAAACATACACATAATTTCCAGCTTATATTCCCTGAAGGGTTAGGTAGAGACTAATGCTAGAACTACACTGCGCACACGTGTGCTACACACGCCGATCTGGGTGCGTCGGTCTCCATACATTTTATATGGAAAGTAGACATTTAGAGCTACACTTGATCCACGATACGCGACGTCTTTCTACGTACAAATCAGACGTCGTTCTACGTACAAATCAGGCGTGTTACACGTGTGCGTCGGTCTATTGTAGTTCAGCTGAAGGACGTCCAGTGCTGGACATAGCCCTCCCCCAAGTCTCGCTACAACGACCGGTCCTGTACGTTCCTCCGGTCCTGTACGGACCCTCATTTTGTTAACGGTCCACCTTGTGAGAGGCCTTCCATAGCTACGTCCTCCGGTACGCGGTCGTCAATGCAAAACTTTTCTACCCCATCAAACATTTGATCTGCGAGCAATGTGTCCAGCTTCTTCGAGCTATGTCGTAAATCGATTACGCAAGCAAACTACGAGCATGCAATATACTTTCATGTAATAAGGGGCGTGTTTACTGCCATCAGTCGGACACAAATCTTGACCCCCAGACCGCTAATGAGACATTTCAGATGGAAAAACCCAATAAAACTGTCCGATCCAGAATGACTAACAATTGAGAAGGAAACAATAGAAAAACTCTACTATAAACACTTGATAAGTTAGTTCTATGAATTCCTTTTAGCTTGGGATTGTCAGGTTGGTACTCCTGTCCTTGACGGGGGCCAGTAGGGCCGCCTGTTAGGGCTGCAGGAATGTTTGAAAAGAGCCACCGTGGCCCTGGGACCCGAAGGGCAAATAAAAGAACACAGGTGGGATCGCAGTAAAGCACTAGTTTATATTAATTAAAACAAAAGGTGGGATTTAGTAAAAGTTTGACACGCCTTGTCGCTCCACCCAGAGCGAGAGAAGTTATTCGACGATTTTCCATCTCTAAAAGTGTCTGTCTGTCATTAACAGATTAGTAACGACGTCAAGAAGACTGACATGGAAAGATGTTTCTTATTTATGTATAGAAGGATGAAAATGAGGATCTTTCGGAAAATTTGTGACCGATTTTAGTGTCACTAACTACTGGACTGCATATTAGTCATTTCAATATGTTACGACTACTGCTAAGAGCTCTAACCCTAGTCTTAGCAAACAATTGCATTGGGAATGTAGATAGACTGGTTAGGGCCCAATTTTACCAGATCTGTTTCCTTCATTATTTCTACCGTCTCTGTCAAAGACATTTGTACATACCTTGGATATTTGTTGTAATAAGTCATCCTTAGTGGTTCTAAAGCTCTGGTCCTCCATCGTAGGCTCTGATGGCGGATTAGGAGATAGTACTTCAACTGTACTGTACTGGTTCACCGGCTCCTGAAAATTAAAAACAAAAGTAAAAATTTGTAAACAATGGTAAATTCACTTATTAAGAAATCATAAGTTCGAGGTTGGGTATTTATCAACTATCAACTGCTCAATCATCTGCTGCATCAAGAAATTCTCCTGTCATTCTGTCCTTAATTTCACCAAGCCTGAGCTGTGTACAAATGGAAACTCTAAGTTGCCGCCGCCCAAAGGAGCGGCCCTGGGCGTCGGGAGACGCTGGGCGGTTTCCGGTCACCGTAGGCGCGGGCTTGCAGATGACGAGTAATGGGTAGCTCGCCGTCCGGTAAGGACATGCCTGAGTCGACGGCGCGTAGCGTTCCACACGCGCCTCAAAGAGATGTCAGCAAAACTGAAGGGTTCCAGTATGGTCCTGCAAGGGCTGCGGAAACGTCGGGGAGAGTGACCAATGGCCCTAGAACGCAAAGGAAAACCGAAGGATACAGATAGGTTTTATTTAGTAAAAGTCTGACACGCCCTCTCGTTCTTACCCTAGAGCAGGAGAAGTCATTTAATGATTTTCCACGTCAAAAGTTGAGTTGATACTAAGAAATTCTTGATGCGAGCAACCAAAAATCACATTTCACTACTTAGAGATCGAAATCAGGACCCCAACATCATAGCGACGAGACATTAAAAAAAATATTATCCAGGTTAACTGATTTTGACGACTATCTTTTGTGAGTGAGATATCATTAAATAACCTGTCCCGCTCTAGGCGGAGCGAGGAGTAGTGCCATACTTTTACTTCAGTTTCTCTTTGCGTTCCAGGATCACTGTAACTTTTTCGAACAATCCCGCAGTCCTGGCATGTTAAGTATCACTAGGTCTCCGTAAAATTCTGTCAGCAGATTCTGCAGTAGAGAAGGAGAGATCAATAAATGTGACGACACTCACCCTAGTATCAACCCTAAGCGGCTGATGATGAGGCAGCGGCGTCCGATCAGCTGTGAGCCTGATCTTCTTGAAAGGTGGCGGGTCTGCGGGCGGAGGGTGGTGCGCGGCGGGCGCGGGCTGCGGCAGGTAGGCGCCGCCGAGCAGCGACACGCGCCCGCCGCGGTACTCGCCCGCGCCCACCGCGCCCGCGCCCACTGCACCCACGCCGCCGACCGAGCCCACCGCGCCCCCGCCGCGGACGTAGCTGCTGTCCCTGGAAATGCACATGGATGTGTTAGTATTGCAGAAGATGTGACGAAAATTGATGGAGACTTAGGAACCAAGAGTTGAATAAGTTATTAAGCCTCAGATACATTAGAGAACAAAACGTCCCCCAACATGACGCGCAACGCTGTCAAGTTATCCAACTGTCCTACATTGCGTGAATGCGTTGTTGAAGGGACACTGGGCAAAGTTGTTTAAAGTTAGTGTATAAAAATGCTAAAGGACGCTATTCTTAGTTTTAACAAAACCTTTAACGTATAATAATAAGTTATTTAGAGTTAAATTACTTATTAGTCTTTTAGGCTAGATTGTAATCAATTATAAAGAAATCAAAAAAATGTTGGGGGACATTTTGTCCCCTAATGTATTCGAGGCCTTAAAAAGTAATTTCCACATCTAAAAATTCCAAACTTGACGAAAAGTCTTCGTCTTGTAAGGATCCAATAAAAACCTAACCCCAAGAGTGCTGTAAATGGGGTTCTACTTAGTCTAGCAAACCTGATGTGGCATATTCACACTAGGGATCTGTCTGCTGTAAGCGTAGCTTAGAGATCGGTTGGTCTAGAAGAAATCACGCAACGTCTCTTCTAACACGACTTTGAGCATCATATGAATTGAAAATCCACCCTTCTCTATCCGTCAACTGAAAATTCTTTAATTCTAAGGCACTTGATTGTAACACCTTTTACCACCAAGATTCAACTACTAACACTTAGCAAGTTGGCACCCCAAATAGCCCTGAGGCTGATAAGAAGAAAACTTTCTTGCAGTTGGCATCATAATAACGACACAAATGAGCGGTTGAAGTAACAGCTGGCGTAAACGCATTGTTTGTCGGGGCTTCAGGAGGGCAGACGGCGTATGCGCAAGGGGTGCATGCAGACAATGAACTGGACTGCTCCATTTAGTCGATTAGGAGCACGGAAATAGCCCTAAGGTAATATGATGGTATCATAGGCACCCCATTGTACCTCACAGCCCTTTGTTTCTGATAGATTTCTAAATAAAATGGTCAGTTGGTGCTATTATGGAAGCTATCGAATAAATATGTTTAGGAAGGAGCTTATTGGTCATAGACAAAAATTTTGTTTTGAGAGCCATCCCTGTCTATGGCAACACTTTAAACAGTGGCCATGACTCTCATAATTAAGATAAAGACTACTAATATATGAAACTACTAAAAATGAATTTAGATAGGATGATCGCTGCATTTATAATTTATATTGTCCCGTTTTTCGCGTCTGCTTTTGTGTGGTAATAATACCTACCTCCTTGTTGGGATGCCTTTAAATGTCAACCGTCAACGACCTCGATACCAAACTGTTACACGCTCAGCTCAATAGATGGCAGACATAGCTCGTCATTATTGTGAATAGTTGTGATCAAATTAGTATGTGCATCTTTTATATTCGTGACAGCTATACTTACATCAAAACACTAAAATACTGAACTGTTTCATAGTTAGTCCCCTGACATGCAGGGCAAAAAAAATTAACACAGTTTCACCATTTTGGTAATTGGTAGGTAAGTACTCACCTACCAACCTACACCTCCATTTAAATTGCAATAATTATTAGGAGAATAAACGACAGTTCATGATTATCAAACTTGCCTTCTTAAAAATATTATGGTATTTTATTTACCTACTTATTCTTTTCGTTTTTATTAATAGTTTTAGAAATTTCCACATGGAGTTTGACACTGCTTGTCAATTTGACAACCATTTTATTTTTAAACACAAGCAAAACAATAATCTTATTCAGCCTTGTTAAAAATAGGTTAAAAAAATAGCGGTTCTGCAGGTATTTTTCCCAGTGAGTTCTAGGTAGTTCCTCAATTTTCTCAAAAACTTCAGGTCCGATTCGAATAAAGTTATCGTTATTTCAATGCATATTTCAGGGAAGGTTTTAATATAACATTACGATCTGATCAAGACCTTCCGACAGACAATGGAACTCTTAAATTAAAAAAAACAGGTAATGACCCGCAATTACTTCGATCATATAGGTAAGTATGTCTATGTATTTTTTACACCATTATATAAAAACAAACCGTAAAACCCGCTACTAAGATTTATACTTGCATTCCGCGTTAGCGTTACAGTTTCAATAAATAACAAAAACGTAAGTGCAGAGAAATCATGAATGCCGATAAACTTTCACCAAACTAAAAAAAAACAAGAGATGCCGTAATAAATATGGCGGGTTGTAAAAATAATGCGTATTGTTGGTAATCTGTGGGCGATCGCATGCCGCGACGAGAAGGCCAAGGTTGTGTGCGGGGGGCAACTATAGCCGTGGCAGGGTCGCCTCGTTACAGAAATAAGTTCACTTGAGAGTCAAGATATTTATTCTTAATATTCCACATGTGACTTGTTAGGTCTTAGCATTGAAACTATTTTCGTATTTGTATTTTATGGTTTAATATTGGTGGAGATAGGTAACAACCACACGTCAAAAGAAAATATTTGGGATTTCTTAGTTCCGAATTTTAACTCCCAAATTGTTGACATCGACTTCAATTTGTAACAACTCACAGATAATAAAAACAAGTGATAGACAGGTACTACTACTAACTTGATACACGTGTAAGTAATTCAAAATAAACTTGAACTAACAATGTTGTCCATCGGAAATCGGAATGCATAAAGCACGTTATAGAATAGGATTTTCCTTATAGTGCTCTCAATACTACGTTGCGAACTAGAATGCTATACAATACTTAAAAGTGAGTTTAAGATAGTTACAGCCATTTATAAAATGACTAAAGACAACTCGGTTAGATTGTAATAAAACCAAATACTACTCCATTGATAACGATTAACATTTTGAAATAGCTACAGAAACCAGTTTTTATTTATTTAAACTTTATGAGTACCAAGTCTTCAGTAAAACTCCTAAAATCGTGGACATACCAGACAGTCACGGCCCACGACATCCTGGCGGAATCCCGCAAATACAATCTACCTGTACTAAAAAAAAGTAAGCGAATGCTATAGAAGTATAGACAGACAGGGGATGACGTAACCATGATGGCGATACGCGACAACACGGTCGCGTCTGTATTTAGCGCGCCACGTTGGCCCACCACGTGGTGGCCGGGCCGCGACGCGGGCTGAATAATAATAAAAAATAAACATTGAACCGAACGCGCCCGCCAACAGGGCTGCCAACAGCACGAGAATGTCACGTATTTGATACGTAGAGTATCTATAGTTCTAATGATGAAAAGACCTATGCTCCCAATTCAGGAATTTCCGTTTCATTCCGCTTACAGCCACCGGGTGACAAAATAAATGGGCACTCAGTGCGTTGCGTAGGTCAAATATTGGGTTATCGATTTAATTATAAATCTTTCAAGTTAATTAGTTAAGGTATCTATCTAATTCGTAGGTACTTTGTAAGATAAGTTATAGGTATTTTCCTTTATCTTTTTCAGTTAGATATAATTAAATAAATCTACAGACAAGCCAAAACATTTAAAACACTACTCATATCATGTCTAATATGTAGGAAATAACCCATTATTTTGCCAATCGTCCCACAGTAATTTTGCAATTTGTCCGAGAAATAATAACAGGTGGGTAAAGAATACTTGAACTGTCAGAGATCATTATATGGCATGGCAACACAACACATACCTATGGTTGTGGCACCTCATGGTCGTGTACCCTACCGTAAAATGTTAATGAAATTAAGCAGAAACAACAATTTTAATAAAAACACGTGCTTTTGGCGATCACGGACGAAGGTGATTGTGCTCTACCATCGCGTGAGGTTATTTTTACAGTTTTGCGTATAAAAAATGAAAAAAAAACGCAGGAGGTGGAACTAATATGCGATTTCCCACGTTTAATAATTGTTTAGGTATATTGGCATTGATAACATTAAAAAAAAATTGTTGACCGTATTGTAAAATTAACTACCATGTATTTTTAATTTATTGAAATAACAGGGGCAATCGGTAGACCATGATATTATGACATTGATGGACGAAAAGATTCAGAATACGGGTCGGATAAAGAACGTTATTAAACGTAAAAAAAAAACCGGGAATATGCGTTTCGTACGGCGCACTGAAGGTTCCGTACAAACTTACCTCTGAAAACAATTTAATTGCCGAATTATGTTACGAAGATTTGTCCGAATCGCAAAAAACTTTTTTTTTTGTCGTAACTACAATATTACAGTTTTCAGATTTTTTCCTTTACTTGTGCTATAATGAAACCTTGCTTCATGCCAAATTTCAGGATTCTAGGTTAGCTCTATGAATTTTGATTCCCTTGGGCGTCGAAATACACATTTTTGCGACATAAACGACCGTATCTTTTATTTTCGTTAACTCAAAAGTTTGATTTTTTCACAGCTTCAAGGGATCGCAGACCTGAGTATATATGCTTTTAATTTCAACTCGATACCTACCACGCGTTCCAGAAATAAAGGTCTTGACAGACAGACAGACGGACAATAAAGTGATCCTATAAGGGTTCCGTATTTTCCTTTTGAGGTACGGAACCCTAAAAACAGACAAACGGGAGGTAAAAAAGAGGCGATGGATCATCGTCCTCTAAAATCGCTAGGAAAAATATGGAAAAGAGATGTTATAGGGCTGCATGAATTGGTGTCAAAGTGGTCAAAGTAACATATCTGTTCGAACGAAAAATTTGGGACAAACTACCTATATCAATATATGTATATTATACCAATCTTTATATCTGCCCATTTATTTCAAGAAGTGAGTAATGCAGGTGGCTTGCTAATAATACAACCCAGTAAATTGCATGTGAATGATATTTGTCAGTTCTCGGGCTATTTCTAACACCTTTCATAATATCAGGCTGTTTGGACCTGGTCCAGATGTTTGTTTTCAATAAGAATACACGATGCCTGCTTGTTAATAAACAGTTTTTGATAGAAAACACAAAAACTTTTTGTGACAATTTTTGTACAGGAATATTAGGGGAGGTATTGAATGGAAGTAGAACAGACTCTATGGAATACTAAAGATCTTTTGAATATTTTATTCATATTTTGTATAAAAAAAAAACTATAGGTTTACTTAGACGCAGTTATAATGTGACTTGTTTGATTCATCTATATATATAAAAGGGGAAACTGACTGACTGACATATCAACGCACAGCCGAAACTACTGGGAATAGTAGCGTGAAAGTTTGCACAAGGTTTCCTTTTATGACGTAGGTGAGCACTAAGAAAGGATTTTCCTAAATTAACTCCCTAAGGGGATGAAGTGGGAGTCCAAAGTTTGTATGGAGAAACCTACATTCACGCGAGTGAAGCCGCGGGCAGAAGCTAGTTGATTATATTTTCGCATCCAGAATGGGTGAATTTTGTAAGCTCTGTACTTTTTATTGAATTTCTTTTAGTACATCTATTGTTACATACACCCTATTTATTTTAAGCTCCTACTCACATTTTTTATGGTGTACAATAAAGAACATAATATATCTATCGATGCATGTAACTCGTTATTTCTTAACAGTTTCGAATTTAGCTAACATTATTTATGTTTAATCGTTTTGCCAATTCACCTGTAATGTCGCAAAGACTAGGAGGTAATAACCAAAATGTCAAAAAATTTTGAAGTGATACTATGAGTGGGTAACTAGGTATAATTAGTACTATACAGTAATTTACATACAGTCATACATACTTACTAATATTTATAAATCCTATTTGAGGATTTAATTTTATTAAGGTCACTATAGGCAATGTTCAACCATCCGTCTGTTTTGCCTTCATCATCATCTTCCTGCCTTTGTCCCGTTTTATTTGGGGTCGGCGCAATACCTTTTTTTCTTTCATTCTGCCCTGTCACTCGTCAAGCTATCACTATCTTCCTTTTCTTTCATATCACTCTTGTCTGTTTTGCCTTCAATAAAATAAAATAAATAAATAACACTAGAAGCGCGGGCATCCCAAAGACCCATTTCTATGTGTTTCTCCTCTAGTTTTATTATGCATTAGAATCGCAAATTACATCACAATAAAAAGTAATACAAAATAAAAATATTATATTATCTGTTATCAGTTTCATTAGCACACCATCTCTCCATATTATAATTGCCAAAATTTACATTGATAGTCCGCGCTTCTACCCGTGTTAAGTCATATCCTCATAGTAAAATCTGTGAGAAGCCACTCTGAATATTGAAAAAATACTTACTAATACGCATTATTATAAGTCAGACTGGTGTTTAAGGAAATTTATTAAAGACCAAAAAGTGGGTTTTTACTTTTAACAAACAAATACGAATAAAGAGGATAAAGCAGAAACTAAGCATTATATTATTACAAAACCAAGTTTTATCACAAATAAAACAATTATTCCTATTCGCACGGTGAAATCTGAATCCGTTTTCTTGAAACAAGCTGCAATGTACCTCATTACATGGTGTTTCAGGTTATTTTTGCATGTAGAATCGTGAAGAAATCTCAATTATTAAGAGTATGTATTGTGCAAAAACATTGTAATCGTTTCCCATGGCGGGTATTGTCGTTGGTAGACGAGCATTACATCTCCCAAGACTGCAATGAACCTCAGGGTTGCACCAACTGATTCAATCATTCAGGTTTATGTTTATACTTTGATTTTATACACGGATGCGTTTGGCAAAATAACACAGCGTATATGAGTGAAAGAATGCGTTGACAAATAAATATGCGTAAACAATGATGTTACGTCATCAGCATCAGCAGCAACAAAGACAATACTATCTTTAAAGATAATATTGTTTGCTACGTAATTATATCAAAATATCACAAAGTTATATACATAATAATATAGATAACCACCATCATTAGTTTCCCAAAAATAATATCACAGATATTACATAAGAGTATAATAACAAAATAATTTTAATCTAAAAAGTTTGTTGAATTTTTACGATTCGTATAATAATTACATTAAAATTTAATTTCACTGAACATACATAAATTAGCTTTTACGTCATACTTAAAAAATAAACGGGAATAAAAAAATATGTAACACAAAAAAAACATGGCTGATGTTTTTGCATATTACCGAGCATTACGTCCGCAGCAAATGAAGGATGTTCATAATTTTAACAAAATGTTTTCCCTAGTATTTTTTCCTTTGTTATTGGACAACCCTAGGCGATACAATGGTGTTTCCTTATCTCGGCGCAATGTCTGTTCACATTGTTTTGCTTGTAATCTGTGTAAAAGTAGCATGACAGTTTACCATTTAACTGAAAACGCAAGAAAACCCAGTCATATAATGACATAATTAACGGAACGGAAGTTAGACTAGGACAAAAATGGCGGGACGACTTAGAGCCGGGCCACACGTATGTGTGTGTGATGGGCCCGGCTCTTAGATGTATTTCATAGGAATTGGCAAGAAGTGGCCCAACAACACTGGAATGAATTGAGGGAGGTCTTTGCCCAGCCGTGGGACAATACAGGTTAAATATAAGTAATAATAATAAGGTGCTGACATGCATCCTAAAAACTACAGCGGACACGGGGTACGGCCCCATACTGGAGCATTGGAGACGCCTACATGCCACTGTGCGTATACCAACAACTATGGGCTTTATCCGAAATATAAGTTTTTTTTTTATCTAAAACAGTCAGCCTTGTTGTTTTTTTCACGAATAATTTACATTAAAAAATACTTAACTATATTACAATAAAATCAAAAAGTAATAATAAAAACCATGAACTAATTACTACTAACTGAGAACAAAATAAAATATGGTGTGAATAAACTCTTCCATATCGCTGTCGACTGGTAATGTGCACAAAAGACTGGCAATGCCGCTACGCTGTATGGCAATGCTTATCCTCTATCCTAGTTAAAAGGCAGCCCTTAAGTCACGCGAAGTGTCAACAAGACGTTTCGACAGCTTTTTAAACAACTTGTGAGCAACAGACCCCGCGATCCTAGAGTTTCAACCCCAAACAGTTCGAAAATATAACTTCCAACAAGATATTATATTTCCGCCGCTTGAGGTTATCCGCAGCCGCAGTGGCAGCACCAGCAAAACACGACGAGCTAGGAAGATAGGATGGCGCATCGAGTATCGACACAAGTAGCGTCCCATACAAAAGGCCTACGCCTACCCATATTCCATGGGAATAACGACATGCCGTCCAGTCTCTTGCCGTCGTCGTGTGCAAGGCCATGGGGTTCCAATACGACTGGATCGCAGACGGTAACAAGATCGCGTCTTATGATATCGTTGATATTCGCGTGCCGCGCTATGCGAGCCGCACTTCAGCTGCATAACAGACATTAGTGTCCGAGGCTGTTGACAACTTCGCCACAGTGGCAGCGATGAGGAGAACAACAGGGAATGCCTAGACGTAGGGAAGCAGCGAGGCGGAAAGTATTATCATCGGGCAAGTTGCCTATGTTCGACGACGGCAGTGCATGAAGCCAAAGACCCCGACAGCCAGCTCCGCAGGAGCAGTAGATGTTTTAATCAGGTTTTCCTGAGCTACTTTGCAGAGCCGTTTATCCCACCGTCTTTGGGATGAGGGGTCGTCGGGTGTATAAGAATTCGGGCAAGCGAATCTACAGACATCTATAGCCTCGATGAAGCACTGCACATTGAAATCAATCGGTGAGGAAGATAGGATATTGCTGATTAATTTCTCAGTGCCATGATTCCGTGAACCGAGGATTTAAAAGCTGGTAAACTAATACTAGTAATTTTGCAGGCGCTGAGGCTTGCCATACGGATGGAAAGGGTAGCACTTCGTTCAAAAATGACAAACCTCCAATAAAGTATCATGTGACAAGAGGAGCCAGAAATTGAGAAATTCTATCAGCTGAATCACTGCTTACCATCAGGTGGGATCGCAGTCAAGCACTGGTTTATATCAAATTAAAAAAAAAAAGCGGCAACGACTATCATAAAATCCAGAACGAATTTCTTGGAAATAAGAAATCACCAAATACTTAACTTCTCCCGCTCTGGGTGGAGCGAGGAGTGCCAGACTTACTGACTTAAAGCCACCGTGTTCCTGATGCCCTTTGTGTGTTCCAGGGCCACGGTAACTCTTTCGAACAATCACGCAAAGAATGTAAGGGCTATCAAAATGTCACATGGACAATCTTAATCATTTTTACTTTCGATGGTCGCTACTGCTGATGCTGAAAGTCACTTTATCTCAAGCCCAAGGTCCAAACGTTTTCGTTAAATGATTAAACAGTATTATACACCAAGTTACATAACCTAAATGCTCTTGCATTAACGAAAACTATAGAAAACTGTACAAAAACTGCAATTAAACGTCTAAAGAAATTCCAACGTGAGTTTCCTAATTTCTAAAGACTCCGTAACTATTACAGAGTGCATTTCTATCTACAGCCAACGCGAAGCAATTACTTGAAGTCGGACTCCGTCCAGTAATTTAGATTTTACTGCTCCTTACGCGTCATTAGAATAGACTATACCAGTCAAGTTTAGCACTTTTCATAATGAAAATACACTAAAGTTAGCATAACATAAGTGTTATGTTCAACCAATACTTTAAATGAGAAAGTGCAAGCAGCTGTAAGAGTGACTGGGACTGCGGGAATGTTCGAAAGATTTACTGCAGCCCAGTTTTAGTCAGTAAAAGTTTGATATACCCCCCTCTCGTTCCAGCGAGAACAGGAAGAGTTATTTGACAACTAGCTTTTGCCCGCGGCTTCGCCCGCGTACGTAAAATATAGCCTATGTCACTCGTGAATAAAGAAGCTTTTTATCGGTAAAAAAATTTTTGCAATCGGACCAGTACTTTTAGAGATAACCTACAAACAAAAATAAAAAACTTTAAGTACCTCTTTATAATTTTAGCGTAGATTAAAACTGAAAAGAACTTTATACAAAAAAAAAAATACAACCTACTTCATGTAAAAAGACAAAAATGTGCTAAATAACTTTAATTTCGGAAGTCGATGCTTCTTTAATAGTTTTGTCTTTTCTTTATTTAACACCGACTTCCGAAATAGAAGTTATTTTGCACTTTTTTGTTTTTTTTTTTACATCGAAGTCGGTTGTATTTTGTTTTGTATAAAATATTTTTTATTTCACACTTTTTAGTTATGGTACCACCACTAAAAAGTACCCCTCAGTCAAACTTAAATACCTTATAGCCAGAGTGCATCTCATAACAATTCTAATAATCCCAAACTCGGTTAGATTACATTAATTTACATCCCGGCTTCATCATCAGATCAGTCCGATATATCCCCTTTTATTTCAGTCGGTCATCGACTACACGTATAAACAAAGCAATTTTACTTGGTACGACGGTTCCGCTGTGATCATATGAGGAGTTCTGTTCCATATCTTCGAAGTTCATGATCAGATCATAACAATATTTCTATGGGCCCAACTCGGAAGCATAAATTTTCAATCGAAAAATTATTTTCAAAATCGGTTCAGAATTGACCGAGAAATCGGTAAACATACATAAAAAAAATACCTCCTCCTTTTTGAAGTCGGTTAAAAAGAGGAGTAACGAAGTCGCGAGTAACAGTTAGTAGATAATAATATAAATATTTCCTATTGTATTTATTTTTAATATAGTCATGATATACCATTTTAAAATCCTCATGAAGAGCTCTTTAATTTGATACCCATATCGAAGTATAAACAAAAAAATGTTTACTTTAAATTATGTCGTTTTACAGTCGTTATGTTTTTTTAACGTCACTTATCTAAGAACACTTAGGTTACCAAGACGAATCTAACGATATCTTAATTATATAAATCCATTCAGCGGTTTGGAAGATATCAGGTAATAAAGAATATTACATACATACAGCCTTACAACTCTTCTTGCAGTCGGGTAAAAAAAAAGTGAGGCAAGCTGACAGGTAATCAAATTAAATTAAGTTGGCGGAACAGGTATTTTTTTTTAAGAAAAGCTTCTATTTTCCACCAGTAACTAATTCACGGTCGTTGTTAATCAGAATTCAGAACCCTAGTTTTGGAGTACCTCGTACACAATTCGAAAGATGAGTTTATCACTACATAATTAGGTCAGTGTTCCAATATTAGTGTGATTAGTATGAATATTTCTGTCTCTGTCTCTTCAAACGTGACCTGTACCTCTGACCCCTCTCCTATAAGTTAGGAGCAATGTTTCCCATGCCTGCTTGCAGATAATGGTTATGAATGACAACAAGGACGCTTAGTATTCGCAGAGGACTGCACGTGATGCCCCTCCCTCCACCTAGCAAGACGTGACCAGACCATTAATATCTACGTAGATACGAAAAGTTTATGAGGATTCTATCCACGAGATAGTTTTGCGAAGGTGCCTATTTCTTTTGTTTGCAGAAAAATGAGAGCAGAGACATGAAAAATAAATGTAATAAAAGAGACTGCATTCTCTGCAGTAGTTGGTGAGCATTAAAAGGAAGAAGAAGTTTTACTGATTGAAGACTTAATAGGTTCACGTAATTGCTATTTGAATGTACGTATGTGGTGTGACGAAAAGGCCGTTAACAACTCAATACGTAGACAGCACGGTTACTATAGAAGTCTTAGCACGTGCCACGTCAAACCGTATGGCCAATGACCAGCAACTGAACTATTGCTAAGCTGCATGTCCTCTGTCACGTCCACCAAGTGACCAGGCCTATATGACGAAGCAAACAACTCGTTTTAGAGTACAAGAGAAGATATTTTCATCCCAAATAACGGTATACGTTACGAATACTTCAGAAGCATTTCATACTTAGGGGTATCCTCAAAAGAATTTTACATCTATGACCGCTTTTGAAGATTTGGGGTCGAAGGACAAACACGTCCTTTGTAAAGACCCTTCAAAAAATTTTGTATGTTAATGAATCGCACCTACTGGGGGTTATCTCTGAATACATTACTCTCAAAACATCCCCCTATTATTTTGCAAATCACTATATTTAAAACATGCTGCTCTGAAATTCAAGGGGCAAAGAATCCTGCAATGTTGCAGACTGAGAATAATGATCTCCTTTATTCAGTGTTTCAAAAGATACGAGTTGAATGAGACATTTTTATTCAAGTTTTTCTGTAGGTCACGTCAGAAAAGAATGTAACAAAAAACTATACAGACTTTCTGAGAATATATCTCGAAAAGGTGAAATCGTGTACGTGAATGTAAAGTGCTCAAGTACAGTAAATTGTACAATAATAGCGTAAGAAACATAAAAAATAGGTCGCTAAGAAGACGTATCTAAAAGTAATAATAGGTCCGAAGGTAAAACAGAAGACGGTTCTATCAATTCAAATGGCGCTAATAAGTTGAACGCTCTACCAATTTAGAGCGCTCACAAGTTGTTAATAGTGAAGAAAATTGAAGAGTCATAAGTTAACAACTCGTTTACGAATACTGTTACAGTGCTAGAGTCGTCTCCGTCGCTTTTGGAACTGATTGCGTCGTCGAAATTCATTAGAACCTATTGCGGTTTACGATCTGTGAAGATCGATCGATAGAAAAAAGCAATGTTAGTTTTAGAAGAAACAACATTTTAATGAACCCATACAATAAATCAATCTATAAAAGCCGTCTATTATTAACATTAGACCGTCTAATGTCGAGAATTTTACACGAATAATCCCTAAGTGCGTCCTTTCTCATAATGCGTTCATCAATCAGGCTGCAAAGCTTAGATAAAGGGAGTATCTCCCCAGGATCGTTAGTTCATTGTCGGCGAGGTCAATGTCCAGTAGAGAAATGCAATTATGATGGGGCAAAAATCAATACTGTTAGTGGTCACCCTAAATTTGTGAGTCCGGAAAGAGTATACCTAATTTACATTAGTCCTGGATATTTGATAGATTCGTTAGTTTGTTTCAAATATTCCGTAGGGTCATTAGTGAACGCAGGTGGCTAACACCCGGATTTAGAAATTGAATACCAGCTGAGCAACGGTAATTAACGGCGTCCTGTATTTGGAGCATGCCGCATGGCCTTGGCCCCTGGCTTTTTAGACGTTACTACTGGGACTGTTGGGAATCTTTCAGAGAGAGTTGAGGTGAGGTTCCGTGAGGGGTGATCAGTAAGTCGTAGCAAACGGAGGGTGTCTATGAAGAACTCTGCATTCTTGGAGTTGGCCAGCAATGTATATTCATCGAATAACGTAATAACCCACCTGTATGATAAAGCCGCTGATCCATATCCTGGCTGGTGCAGCCGCAGCTGTGCTGGAGGGTATGGCTGTGGGGCGTAGGGCGCCGCGGGCGGCGGTCGAGGCTGCGGCGGCGCCACCACGCCCCCTGCCGCCGGCTTACCGCCGTATGCCAGCGCGCCGCCGCCGTGCCCGTGATCCGTCTGCCCGGGCCTGAAACAAGAGGAATGATAGATAAGTAAGGATATAAAGGGAAATATATAAAACAAAGTTATATTCGAGAGAAAGAACTCTCGGATGATTCAGGTATGCTGCTGTTAAGAATTGAGCGTCAATCGTACACTCAAACACTACCAAAGTAATAGACCTCGACTCGAATATGTACTGGCCGCCTGGTTTATGCTAACATTTTCATTAAAGCATCTTAATAAGCAGCTCATATAAATAGCTCGTACAAACTTACAAAGTGCCAACAACAAAAGTCTGCTGAGGCTCTAAGGATGGAAGGTGTCACGTAGTGACGATTTGACTAACCTCTAATGAACTTGAAATCAAGTTTGGCTTACAAGGGTACTCACCTAACACCAACGTGACAGTTGATTAAATGATAAATGGAAATGCAGAGACAGGTTGTCAACTATTAAGCGAATAAACAACAACGAAGATAAACGAACTTCTCAAATAACAAATTGGCAGTGCTCAAAAACGACACTTTGTCTACCGTTCGGGTTTTGCTGACCCATTGACTATAGAAAAAGCACAATAGAAAACATTGAAAGTATTGAAACCACATGTCTGTTGTCAAGGACTTTCCCTTTCAACACCATACACTATTAAAATACAAAAAAGTCAGTACGTAAAACAAACAAAATAGTAAATGAGTTAATGACTTAAATGTATGCAAATTATCAGACATATATCTATACATAATAATATAAACAACATGCCGTTATGTACGCAATAATAATAAATAATATGACCGATAGGTATCCGTCCGCGAATGACTATGACTCACGGGTCAGTCACCCTTCCACGGGATGGCGTCGGTAACACCGGATATCCATAAAAACGACTGATTAATAGTTTAATACATTCCTGTATTTAAAGTAAGTTTAGATTATGTGGAAATTACGTAACGGGTAACTCCCCAAATATGCAGCACCTGCCTAGCTCGAAAATTGAGAAACTACGAAACTTCACAGTATGTTTATATAATAGGTAGTCCATCTTTGTGGATTCGAGCCCTATTGGAACTACGAGCAAAGGTTCGTACTATCAATTCCTATACATTTATGAAGAATTTAATCGATGACGAGAAGATAACGATGACTATACTGGTGCCCATATTTATAGCTTACCTCCTGTACATATTATAAAGAGACTTAAAAAGAAAGAAAGGAATTTGTAGGGGTTTTATCAAAACAAACCATGGAAACATTGGATCATCATTCTCATTCATTGTAAAGGATTTCATCGTTACAATTCAGCTGATGTTGTGATGACTCTCACAAGACGTAACCCATGTACATTGGACAATGCTGCGAGCTGCGTAGTCGGTACTTACTCTAACAAATGTTTATGTAGTAACTATAGTAATGCACGACAAATTGATGTCATTTGTTCGGAGAGAGGAAGCCGGCCAGCTCGAAGCCCCATTCGAAGAGACAACCCGACTCGGGACGGACGAGTAGTCGGTTTGTCTCTTTGAAAGATAAAGAACTTGGAATAAAATTTAGAAGAAGGAAGAAAAAGACTCAAAAATATACAGAAAAATTGAGGTCTCTGAGAATCTTGAGATAATAAAAGAAAATCCTAAAGCAGACAGGCTTAGAAGAAGAAAAGAAATAACGAAAGAAAAAAGATATGCCTCAAAAGGAAGTGAATACTGTGATAACAACTAAAAGAGAAATCGGGAAGGAGGCATGCAGCGATGACCCCAAAGAAATTAGAATAAAGATCGGGACGGGAGACTACTAGGCGTTAATTTTATCTGGTTAAAAGGGACGACCAATAAAGACATGAAAAAAAAAAGAAATGTAGTGCTGTCTACAAATGAATTCGGATAGACAGAAAGATTACGTGAGCACATAGCGCCAATTTTACACTATATATTTTATAAGAATGAGAGCAAATCTGTAAATATATTGATTGAGATGACGCCTGAACAAGATGAAAAAAATGCGATACACTGATTTCTTTTTTAGGTGGGAAATCTTCCAATGACTTTTCTCGCTCTTGGTCGGAGCAGGAGGGCGTGTCAGACTTTTACTGACTAAAACCCACTCCTATGTTCCATCGTTGCCTTGCATTCCAGAGCCCCGGGTTTTTCTTTCAGAAGCGAACAAATAGCCCCATTGGGCTTCGATATTACTGCTTCGCAGGAGGAGGCGACCGCCTGCCATTCTTCTGAATGCCTGAAACCTGCGTCATGCTGAATATGAGGACGCCGTGTGGTCTTTCCAGCCATTCTTCAAAGAAGTGACTTACCGCCATAATTATGACGCACCAAAGCGACACGTTGCTAATGCTATGACCAAGAATATATTATTGCGATATGCATAGTAAGATGGCAAAAATACGAAATTCGTTTCCACGGAAAGAAATAGCAGGCGTCAATTTTACAAAGAACTAAACACCTCAGGTGTTGATAGTTTTTCACAATACCGCAGTAGTCAGCTACATTGTGTTGCCTAATGCACACACAAAGGTGCACTGTTTCAGAGACAATGGCAATATGTGTCACTGTCACTCAAAATTTACGTGCAGAGATAGGCGGCTTGCGAATGTTAGATATGTAGATATTAACATATTTGCCGTTAGTAAATCCTGCGTTACATAAAACGGTATTTCTGTAGTACATAATGCAGATGAAATTCTGAAAGTGATAAACAACGATTAGAAATAAAATATAGGTTCTGTGGAGCATTAAAGGAGTTAGAAAGGATTTTTTCGAATTCTATCGTTGAGCATGTTACGCCATGGTTGTTTTTCATTTCGTGAAATTGCTAACAAGATCACGGGCAGCGGTTAGTTCAATTAGAACAATAGTAATATAACTCAGTTTATAGAAACAGGCGTCAATAAAACAAGTTATGTTAATCCAATAAACACGGAAATGACTAATTAACCTATTTTTTTACAGGTGACTAAGCCCATAGAATCCATTTCAATTTGATTAAGTAATGAAGGCTAAAACCGTTCTCACGGCACTAATGTAATAAATAGTTGAAGCAGGAGTGTTTGCACGAAATACGTCGCAAATAACCCTGTCACAATTAATTTATCTGTACAAGCGTCGATTAGCATAAGAATAACATCACACCGACACATATTACTTTGTTCCGTGAATTTATAGTCTTTGGACACTTTTTTCTTCGATCACGCTTTTTCGCAACTTCGTAGGTAATCGTAAATTCGCTCGCAGGTTTTGTGAGTTATACATATACATAGTAACTATTGTATAGCGTGCTTGGCAAACCTAATTCTATACCATAAAGATGTAGGGCGGTTATATAACACATAATGATGTTATTTATGGAATGCTTAATGGGTAAGTGCGGGTATAGAAAAGTCAACGGGAATCTCAGATAGTTTTCGGCAGCTAAGTTGTTTTCTAAGGAATTTGGTGCCTTTGGGCGTTGCTTTTATTTTTTGAGGTGAGAAATCACCAAATAATTCCTCCCGCTATGGCGCGAGAGGGAGTATCAGACTTATACAGACTAAAGCCCACCCGTTTTCCTACAGTTGCCCTTTACCAGAGCCGTGTGTGTGTGGGTGACTTTCTAACAATCCTTCAAAGATTTAATTTATTAATAATAATAAAAAATATGTTAATTTATTAAATAATTTAATATTAATTACTTTACTACAACACAAAATTAATTATTCTTTAAATCATTTAAATTTAACAAGTAACCTCAAAATAAGGAGGAGGTTCTCAACTTGACTGAAGTTTTATTTCATCGAGATCGATTTTGATAATTTTTGTTAGAAAAAGTATTTCACCAGTTATGTCTAAATTATTTGGGTTATATAAACGGACATAATTTTTTTATTTATGGATCGATCTTAACGATTACTTTTGTGTTGGGTTTAATTTATAGCTTCGAGATGGTTCCATTACTTATATTTCATTTGAATTCGACCTTGAACTTCAAATAAGTACACATTAATGTAGAAGACATGGTGTATAATATTCAAAAACAAATTTCACTAAGAAATGACAAGCGATTGAGATAATATTATTAGGTTCGAGCCAATCCGTCTCTAACTATGGACTGGTCTGGACTTTTTTATTTTTTATTAATGATAGGCTTGCGTTTGACCACCATCTCACCCGATGGTAAGTGATGATGTGGTCGACGATGGAGCACACTTGCCTAGAAGTAGCCTAGCCTAAACACAGACTCCGGCAAGGAATTCCACTCCTTGGCTGTACGCATAATACTTATATTACGAAGACACAGAACGAAAATCCTTAAAGACAAATAGCAACCAATCTACATGAGATTGAGTCATTATGGGCATTGTATAAATTCTATAGATACTTTACCATAGAACTTGGTCACTATTTAGTTGTACTTTTTGTTGTGAGTTTTATATGAAGGAAAAGTGAAAAATAAAAAAAGGGAGTTACAAAAAAGAAACTTAACCATCAACTTCCTACCCTTCTACCATGTTACTTGGGGTCGGCGAAGCACGTTTTTTCTCCCATTCTATCCTGACAACCGTCACGCTATCACTGAATCCCTATTCTTTAATCGAATTTGAATAAAAAACACGAAAAAAATTGTAAAATATTAATATCAGAATTCGCCTAGTCAGTGTGAAAAACGAAGAAACTATGCCATAAACCTACAAACACAGGCTTCCGAAACTAAAGTTAGTGCAATTTTTTGTGTTTCTTATTTGGAAGTTGGGCCATTTTATTGTAAAAAAAACTGTCGAAATTAAAATCTGCAAGTCAGAAAGGATCGTAAAAAAAACGTACCTAACCAAATATCAATTGTTGAGAGAATTCATCATATTTTGAGAGGTTACATTCATCATATATGAGGACATTGGTGCAGGTAGACGCTGTAAGAATACATGGCAGGTGAGATCCGGGTCGCTATTCAATCATGCTAAAAAAATAAGGAGCAACCAAGGTGGGTCTGAAATTCTATATTATGCTGAGTTGGCGTACATTGCCAAGAGGTTTGTTCATAAACGAACGGCTTAATCTGACCAAATATACATCAAGACAGTTTTCATAATTATAAGAGAATTTTGCGATTTGGTAGAAGAAATTGAAATGGAACATATAACGATTAACAAAGGAAACAAAACATTTGAATTTGAAATGCAAATAAGACGAGATCACCCACATCACACGTTTCTTAATAAAACAATGGATTTGCACAGTTAGGCCCTAAAGCCTTGTCACTAGCCGCATTACAAGCCTGAATAAATAATTCCGTCACAGTGTAACAGAATGCAGATGAACAAAAAGCCAGTCAGTCGACAGATGTCCGTGGTGAGTCAGACTCACACGCTATTGTGTGAGCTGTGTACAGCCAGGTGAATGACTCATACACACCTTATGGAGCACAGATGAGAAACCAATTGACATTTACATGCACATTTTATTTGGAAGCCTAAGATTTTCTTAGTCACTCACACACACATTATACCAGTAATTGTCTCGTCCTTCGATGATGAAGAATTTTACTAATGTAGTATATTTCCTGGTTACTGGAGGACGTCACAAATTCTTGTCACCGAGGCGTCACTAATCTTCCGATGGCTGTAATAATTATTTTTTCAATTTTTATAGAAAGATTTACAGTTATTTATTGTTAAATAATAGGAAAAATAAAATGAAAAGGAAATTTCGTAAATTTAAGAAAGAAAATCAGTAAATTAGAAGTAAAACCAAAGGCGAGTTTGGCGACATAGCGTCGGTTATGTTTTCAAGAGAATACGAGAGGTTTCCTGAGAAATCCGATTAACGCTTAAAAGGGGTACGCGATCTGTCTGATTTTTACGAAGTATGAAATCATACCATTCAAATATGTCACAAGTTCAAAACTAAAAGCGTCGCCTTGTTCGTTACCTTTAATTTGTTGGAAAGACTTTCAACTGCTGTAACAGAACTAACAACTCGAAAATCCAGAGAATGTTTGTTGTTTTAAATTCCCTCCTGGAACCAGGAGATTTTTTCCGGGATATTCCTGAAAATCCGTGAAATATAGTAACCCTACTCACAAAAAACCTAGTATAATATTTTCTGCAATCTTTTGAAGTGCTTCAGTTTAATTCTTAGTATATACAGCAGGTAGGTTCAATACCATACCCCAGAAAACCCCAAAAGGTGTTTTCAACACAATCAACCTTTGTAAGTGTCGATAAAAAGTTCAGGGCAAAAATATAAGTATAACGCTCATTGTCGATCGCACTTCGAAATATGAAACGTTTCAGAAAACGTTGACCTCGCCATTGAAAAGGTATAAAAGGTTCCACTTCAGAAAAAAATACCACGAATTTTCCGTTTACTCCTTTTCTTTTATGTTTATGTTTACAGATATGATTCAATTTAAGAAAGTTTAGGATTTCATATGGGATTCGTATGAAATCCAAGGCGTTTATTATTTATTATTATTTACCACATTAAGGGGTCTATTACACGATAGGTTTTGCTGTCAGTTTTGCTACAGTCAAATATCTAGACTGACGAAAAACCTACCGTGTAATGCGATGACTGACAAACGTCAGCATGACGAAAAATGTATGGCGATTTTAAAATTCCGTCAGTCAAGCTTCATTCATGATTGATGGTTTTGATTGACGCTTGCATGACCGCGTAATGGACCCCTCACATTTCTAAGAACTTGCTTCAAAGCTCAAATATTTTCAAGAAATTTCTGTGTTACCAAAAAAAAACTACGACTAATTGTGACTGATACATGATTTGTATTTGATCGGATTAGATCACCAGTCAACCAAACATGCTTACGTACATAATACATAATTAATAATATGAGAATATTTATCCTCAATCATGAGTTCATGACCTTTTTAATAATAACTTCATTGCCAGCTCAGAAAAGGAATTTAAATAGTACTCGTATTTATCACATTAATATTAAAATCATTGTATAAAGGCGAAAGTTCTATTCATGTTTGTTACTTTTTCACAATCAAACATCTGAGTGGGTTTGTTTGAATGAAACTAAGCACACGGGAATACGGGATATTTTTCATCACGGAAGTATGTTCCATTTGAATGAACTCCGGACCAAGACGCTGTCAGAAGCTAACCTTGTAATTTATGCAAGGTATTTTGCTAAAAGCAATTGAATTTCTAAAAAGCAAGAACGCGTAGTATAAAGCAACAAACATGCCATTAAAAGAAATTTATTGCCGTCTATTCTTAGAAAAAGGTGAAATCTATTGCCAATTATTAGGGTAGTGTCCCTTTTACGCGCGATCGCAGGGGTTGTAAAAAAATGGCTGTAAGATATACGTTATTTATGTTCGTTAGTCGTAAAGAATGGGTCAGATGGCTGTGAGACGGAAAAGGTTATCACATGGGCTCGTAAACTGTGACCTAGTTGTTTCATGTTTATTATACTGTTCATTCCGTCTAATTAGTAATTACACTGACATGCTATTGAACTAACTTCTTCGAGATGCATGACACACTGGGCCAAATTGAGGTGTTTTTGTTTGAAAAATATGCTGCCTGACCAGATACTGTTTAGGGTCCCTGAAACAATATTTACGTCATTAACGCTAATTGATGGCAAAATTGATCGTTTACTTTAAACGATTGAAGCAATTGTCAATACATTGTCATTGTCATTCACGTAAATATTGTCAATCGCATTTCACCGTTTTGGGGATCCGAAAAAGCCCTTATATTATTACGTCACCCGAAAATTGCAGACTCAGTTTCCGGATTGTAATAAATCTTTATTAGATTATAATTTCTTGATATACTTAGGTATTAACTATTATGAAAAAATCGTTCGTTTTTTAAAATGTATACGTTAAATCACATCCAAATTCATTAGTTTCCATCATATCCGTGTTTTATTTATTGTTAAAAATAGTTTACCATCTTACGGCGTTTGCAATTTTTCTGTGACGTATACAGGAAGAATTGCAGTATTACGTAGAAGTATCTAGCAATCCGTTGACCTGATAATACCTGGTATGCTATTATTGGCTTAGGTGCAGCCAACAATGTTGTGAAAGAGAAATAACATCGTAGAGTTAGTCGCGTGACGCTGTTGTAATGCCTACATATTTATATCGGTCGTGTATTGTTCGTACGACGGCGACGTGGCGGCGGCGCAGCGTACACTTCTACACAAATGTGGAGGAACTTGTCAATGATTACGAAATGTTTGCACGATCGAATCTCTGTGACTATAGAATGATATTGTACCTAGGTATCTGCTTATTCGCTACTTATGAAAATTTCGCAATGATGTACAGATGTGACACCTCGATGACGCAATTAGCACTGCAATCCTACACTTTCAATGAGAATGCTTATGTTGTACAAAGTCGATAATTGTTCAGAAAAGACAAAAGCTAGTATGTCGATACTTTTTAGTAAGTATGGCCAAAAGTACATAATTATGAAACAACCCGCCATAAAAAAAAATCCTTGGAATTAGTCAATGCCAACTAATTGCATAATTATATAATAATAATTTTCGTTTAAGTGCTTACAAAAACTTAATCAACTTGCGAGCTAACTGCGAACATCCTGGTACACACATGCTCGCGGAACACTGCGCGCGCGCCACGTGTCGCCGCCGCAGCCCTAACCTTGACTGCTGCTACTGTCACCTTTTGACTTATCACGCGAAAGTACTCCACTGAACTGAACACACCAAATTACTTCTGACACACATTTTTTTTTTCTATTTCGCTTTGTTTTTTTTTTTTCGTTTATACCTAGAACTACTCACCTAGAACTACTCCTTGTTTTGTGCCAAATAAGTCTCTTTTCTTCTTTTTTAATTTGAAAAGAAAATATACTAAATGTCCTTACCCAACTAGAAAAAATTGTTGTAAAAAAAGTCAGCAGCACGTTTCTGTTTCAGCTATTGGTGGTGAGACGGATCTTTAAAATGTCGAGTAAATGGTATGTGATGCGCACGTTCTCTCATTGCGATTCGGGAGTCCTTCTCTCTGCTTTAAGATTATCTTCTAAATAGCCAAATAGTCGAACGAATATCGAATAATTGCAACTCAAATGTTACTTAGTACTATAAATAGACATCAGAATGCCATTATTCGACACATTAGCTATTTTCAAGTCGATAGAAGCTCTTTCTTTCGACTTATTTATTGTAATATAGCAGTGCGGTTACATAGGGTTGTTTTGTGTAGATAGAAATGAAAACAAATGTAATATTTTCCCAAAATGGCATACAATTTTCTTTAAACAAGTTGCTTCTATAATGTGCCTACTGTTTTTATACCCTGTAAATAAAAATTAGTTATGATAAAGGAAATCCAGTCAACCTACCGTCCGTTCACAGTTAATTTACCTCAAATTTTGCATATTAATGATCTTTATTTGATTCCACATATGGTTCCTTTTTTAAGAGATAAAATAACTGTATACTACATACGTAATATTTCGATGAGGAAAAATTGGCCCATATTGCATGAATAAAGGTTAATTAACTACACATAAACTGTAGATTAACACTACTCATGCGCATAACATCAAATCACGTGGTTTTAAGCTATTTATAAGTATGATAAATTTGGTATTGAGCAACAAAACACCAAAAAAGTGGGAAATAACCTTCCTAAACGACCGGAAAAGCAGTTAGTGATGCACATACTATTTGCTAGTTGCCAAGTCATTATTATCCTAAACACAATAGATCGTCTCGCTAGAACATTTGACTTTCACTGCGCTACGCTAGCTTATATAGCCTTTTGTGCTTTAAACAGAACGTAAGAAACCTTTTCAGCCCTTCTTCGTACTGAACCAGGTAGTTATTTGAACAAATTATTTTTCTTTTTGACCTCCTCTTGAATGACTTTTTCATGAAATTGCTATTCAATAGAGTAAGATAAACCTAGAGGTTTGTATTGATGATTTTAATTTCGTAAATAAATAGGTACGTGTTACGGTCGCAAATCATATTTTAAAAATAAATAACCTGCAATATGAAAAATTTGAAATAAATAAATAAAAACAGTTCAATATATTATCATGTATGGAGCTTAGGTTAAAAATAATTAATTTAAAATTGAAAAACAATCTGACAATTATGCAGGCTAAAAGAGCGTAATTATCTTGATTTTTTTGAGCATTAAATAACATTTTACAGACCTCCGTTTTTTTCAAGAAAAAATATAAGCATACTATCACTATAAACATTACTTTAGCAACACTTTCTCTATGCTCGTCGTTCCGAGTCACTATAAAGCTGACTGAGCGCGCCAACAGCCGTTCCTTCCGGGTAGTTCGGGTGACCGATTTGTAAGCGTGCTAACAGCGACGTTTACGTGACTCGGAACGCAGGGATTCTATTATTTCAACGTCAAACGTCAAGTTGACAAACTGACAATCTGATATTTACGGATTTGAGCTTTTTTCGACACGTTTTGATATTGCATTATCAAGATATCTTTTGTCTTTATTGCATAAAGCTACATTTAAAATAAAACATAAGCTTAAGGTATTTAATAGATACGACAATGTTAGATACATTTCAAATAATTCTATTGCATTTGCATAGGGACGAATAAATACGTAGCGTTTTATTTTTACTGAAACATTTTTCAGCTGTTTTACAGAAACGGTGGCCTAAAATATTCATATTTAATCATGATCGAGTAGCGAAATAAATAAGCTTGCTTCATTGGTGTTAAAACTCTTCGGAATAATAGTCCATTTTTGACATCTCCTTTGAATTTCGTGCCCTCAGCATTCATCTTAACTTGATATATCTCGAGACTAGTTTGAAGCTTGGTATGTAGAAAGACAGCACCTTATAGCTACATATTCTCGACACTAAGGACCCTAGTGTCAAGTGTCAAACATTGCTATTTACATAATGACTTGAATGTATTGAAGTACGATATACAAGAGTACGTCTATTTATTTCCTTGCACACGTAGGTTAGTGGAATTAGTCATAAAATAACTATACATATTTGAGTCAGTGCTGATTATTCGTTTGTCTCGCCTGATGAGTTGATGACTGATGCAATTTCAAATACAAGTAGCAATTCGTAGATATTTGCTCAAAAATTCGATGTTATGTTGCTATGCTGACAACGTTTATAACATAAGTAATATACGGTCACATGCAGCGGTTTCATAATTATTACTGTACTGTACTGAAATAATGTAAGTAAAGCAAAAAGTCCATTTACCTACCTACTTAATAATTACCTATGTAGAATGTACCAATCTTTGAATTTCCTGTAAAACATATTAAACATCAATAGTTAAGGTACCCACCCTACATCAAGCAACTGTACTTTTTTACACACGCCTATTTCTCGAAACTAGTCAGTCTAGTAAAAAGAACGAAACGCCATTCCTGCACGTAGAAGAAATAACATTAAAAAGCGACAAAAAAGTTCGTGGTCCGTACCGACATGTGTATAGATGTGTATATCAAGCAAGACAGCGAAATCACCTCTCGAGTCGAGTGACCTTCGTTCGCTAACAAACAGCCGGCTGGCAACGCAGCGTAACGTAAAACCGACGTCCGTACACATACATATACACGCTGTATATAGATCGGATCAAACAACGCTATACACACTGTATTTATACACATGTATAAGCGCGATGACCTGCGCGCCTCCCGCCCGCGCGTCCGCCATTACGTGTGACGCATGCACTCACACCGAACGAAAGGTCACAATCGCTCAAACACAACAATAAAAAAACAATCTTATAGTAATTGACATAAGATTCAAATTCTAATACGCATCGTTTGTAGGTTAAGTTGCAATTGAAGTGCAAAGCGTCGGGAAAGCGTTTAGTATTTTTTTATTTTTGTACCTACTGCGCGCAAGGCGCAACACAAGTGCAGTGTACCGAGTAAACGAAAACAGATACTGTCCGGTGCGAGTTTAGAACTGATGATGCGAAATGCAGCTGGTCGTAGCGTGTCTGTCGTCCGTAATTATCATGTACCTATTATATTGTCATGCAGAGATAAATATATAGGTAGGTACCGAGAATGAACGTATAATAAGTACTCGTAAGAATGTGATTCCAAGTTCCAACAAGCCAGCCCACTTTGCAGGTTTCCTCTAGACTAGAAACTTTTTTGCTTGCAGTACCTATGTAACTGCAAATTGTAGTTACATTATAGGACTTCCAATGGACGAATACTAGACGCACACTTTGAAACTTCAATTATCTCGCCTTTTGCGTTGCATGCTATACCATCATTCTTTTCGTGACACTATTTCTACTTAAGTATATGTTTTCATACTAAACATTTTGCGCACTGAATGACACAGTAAGCTGTTTGCCTTGGTTAGTGCGATTATTATAATACTCTTCATTTACCGCATTCTTGTTCCTTCAACTGTTTTGTGAAATACCTAGGTACCTATAATAAATGTTGCCCTTTTCCTCAACTTGCACGATAAATCTAATCTGCGGAAGCCAAAATCTTCTAACTAAACTTCTTCTACAAGCGTAAGTTCTTTTCACACAAAGAAAAAGGCTATAACTAACCCGCATTGATCAGTTGTCAAGTAATTTAGAACAAGCACCTCACGGCTCTATATTTAAATATCTTACCCATTAAAGACATTATTACGAATCTCAAATTAGCATATAAAGGAATATATTAATCCTTAGTCTTTCTTGTAATTAAAACAAATGAATTCTCAAAATTTATTCTGTCCTTGAAAATGTGAGATCATTTTAAAATGGTTGTTTCTGTTATTTAAGTGTTCAGCTACATTTGTCAGAGAAAAAGCGTGTTGCCGACTGCCTCGGCGATTCCGCCGCGTGCGGTCGCACTCCCGCTTTCTTTCTCGCTCTAGTAAATGATGGTTCTAAGTGACAAAAAAGGATAGAAGCATAGGAAAATGGTGCTGACAGATGTAACTCAACCCTAATTATGGAGATTTCTTTATTCGTAAAGTTAAATCTAATTAAGTAAATATATTTAGATTTAACTAGAAAATTTAGATGGAAGATCATGAGAAATATCCAGTCACAAATGAGTTCGTCTTGAATCAATAGAATCCACGTGCCAAATCAAGAATTTTTGATGATTCATCTTAGTCAGCACAGCATCCGCAAATTTTTTAAATGCTAGTTAGTCATTTTAGTGATGCAAATATATTGGAACGTAACTGTAAACGTTTTTTTTATTCAACCAGAAAATATTGAGGCACGATAAAATTTAAATAATATGAGCAGAATGAATTAATTATTAAGGATTAGCAATTATGGTGTCCAACAAAGTTGAAATTTCAGGAAGCTCTGCTGGTACCTGGATCCGAAAAATATTCTGATACCTCGCTTGCTTCTTGAAATAAGGTGAACGCTACAGGCCCGAGCGTGGCTATGTTCTCACTAGATGGCGCTGGACTTAATATTTTTAGTTTATTTAGTTTTAGTGTATGGGAACACTTATTAAGTCTAGGAAATGTTATTAGCTAAAATCGGACATACCACTTTATTGAACTTAGTAAAATTATTGCCTCAAAATCCACCTGATTCTGACTGTTCATGAGTGACTGAGTATTGTAATAAAATATGTATTATAACGCTATAACTAAACCAAGTGAAATCGAACCTAGGGACGACCAAGTGAAGGTCTACACGATAGCATTATTTCTTACTTATTATTTTCATTGAACCATTGGTGTGGATCAGTAGTGGCTCAGTAGTAACCAGGGCCTTTACCATTAGGTACTACAAACATACTTGTAGATAGGGTAGGTCGTGGATTAAAACCCAGATGGGCACTATATTTTGTGTAATTTATTTTATCACCACTGCTCTTAAAATGGTGAGGAAAAATATCATGAGGAAACCGGCAAATCCAAAGGCATGTGACATCCACGCACTCGCACTGGGCCTGCCTGCTAGATTATGGCCCATTCCTTTCCTAGAGAGGAGACCTGAGTCCCAGCGGTGGGAATATTATAAGGCTGAATATGCATGATAATAATATTGAGTAACAATAATTATGCCCATATCCTGCTTGACTCTGATCCTGACCTCGTTAGCAACAGAAATAAGTTTTACACCTTTTTCATTAAACCAGTTTCTTTCACTTATATTGTAAAGTTCCAATTAATTGGTATTTCTTGCCGAAATTGGCAATCGGTACAGCCATCGTGAACGTGGACAGTTAGCCGAAGTTTTACATTTTGGTTTGTTTGATACCTAAAAACTGGAAACTCTATAGGGTTGACCTAAATAAGATTGCTAGCTTCTGTAAACGGTTTCGCCCGCGTGAGAATAGCTTTCTCCATATAAACTTTGGGACCCCGTTTCATTCACGTGGTGAATCTTGGAAAAACCTTCCTTAGCGCATGCCTACGTCATAATAACTATCTGTCTGTCACAGCACAATCCGTTCAGTGGTTTGAGATGTGTGTTGATACTGTGGTCAGTTAGTAACGGTTGCCTTTTATATTGTATAGAAGACAGATTTGATTGAACATACCAGATAAGGTCAATGGCACATCTAACTGAAAACATTTCAGGTATTCTATAACCAGACAATACAAAAACCAATATCGTCAGCGACCAGCGCACATTTGAATAAGATTTTTTATGGAATTTGTCGAGGCTTAATACGAAATTCTCAGAACACAATAGACGATTTTACGGCTCTACAATCTCTGTTTGTGTTTACTAAAGAAAGACTGGTGTTAGATTCCTGGCTTCTGACTATTCGTAGTGACTGCCAGTGATCTATAAATGAACGCCGGGACTAGCAGCTTAACGTGATTTCTGAGGCATGGAGGAATCTCGGTTAATATGGTCACTCAACGACAGACAGACCTCGGCCAACGTAACTGTTATTATTTTAGCCTAAACCTAAACTTGCACAATCTAATAAAATACCAAAAGACAATAGAAGGCCGGATATTGGCAACCCTAGCAGACCGTTTTAAAAGTCAATAGCTCAGCTTTTGTGCCGTTTTCATGTAGTTAACGGTCTCATGCAAATGCATGCGAAAATGCTTACAGAATACAGTCGTATTGAGGTCATGTAAACGTGGCGGCGCGGCGTAGCTGTTTCAGTCTCTCAATAACATCCGTAGTTCCCACTACGTAGTGACGAGATTTTATACTATGAAGAAAGTTTTTTATGTGTTTGTTGTTATTTGAAAAGATAAAGATGAAAATTATTGTATTAGTATTAAAAAGCCGCTATTTTAGATTTATAACAGAAATTGAGTACCGTTATGTCGCTGTTTTAATCATTTATCGGAAGCTTGTCTCTAAAGATAGCAAAATCAATAAAACTGGCCAGTCTGCAAGCACAAGCAATCTGCAGCCGATAACTTTACAAACTAATCAACTTTCGCAGGAAACAACACGTAACTCAGTAACGCAATCAAAACATTCTTTCGTGAGAGTGGCGGGGCGCGTGGAAAAACACAATATTTCTCTCTTTCTATCAGATTGACATTAATGTGCTGCTCGTATAAAAACAGAATAAATACATTACTCGAGGTTTCATAACAGAGTTCCAATCCCACATTCACGCCATTACGATTATTCTTTATAACAATAACTTTATTTATAAATATTTTGATTCCCGGATGCGGCGAATACCGCCAAGCAGACATGCAGTCAATCAATCTACGTAAATATATGTAGGTAGACGACGATGAGGCGTACTACGGTAATATTGATATGTAGAGCTCCTCTATAGAGCTAGACTGCAGACGATAGGAAGTGGTTGCATAGCAACGCATAGTCGGTGTTTACAGGAAGCGCCGCCCGTTCAATAATCGGAGAGTTCTGAGAAACGGCGAGCAACGTACATCCTGCTGGTTTTACTTTCATTTGATGACGTATTCATCAACTATATACACCTATAATACCGATACCTGTACCGCAGTTTTGTTTGCTTTCAGATTTCTACTGTGATTGGTCAGCGTTATGCCGAAATAAAGTCATAAATTGCGGTAGACTCTCTACGGGAACGCTGTGTAGTTTGTAGATGCCAAATACATAAATCCTTGGCCACATACAAGCTACAGTTGGAACGGAGTTGATCTCTCTGCCTCTGGTCTGAATGAGGTCTATGATGCATTCCGATGCGTAGGCACACCATCTTCATATTACTTTATCAAAATTCTTCTTCAAAACTTTGTGTCGTGCGTGTCTCATAAGACCTTTCTGGGAACTTCATGCTACTGATTAGATGATATTTGTCGCTACATTTTGTAAGTAGCCTAGCGCCTTGATGATTCACCCGGTCATAGACGTGGGTTGTGGTGGGATAAGCCCATGACCAACAAGCGCACATACTCGTACACTGTGATGACGATGACTCCAAAAATTTGTGTATCACTAAATCGGTTATTACGGCGACAGTTCATAAAACTTAAGTGTTTTGTTATTAGAATGTTTTTTTCTTGACGTACACTCCTTTTCTAAGAAATTACGAGGAAAGGTTCTACAAGAATCAGGGTTCTAAAATTAGATCTAGGGAGTTTCGAAATTTGTTGGAAGCACGTTGTTTTCCTGCAATTTCAATAGAGTATTTATGGGGTTTCTTAGTGGCCCCGTGTAGTAAAAGTTCTTAGGAACATGAAAAAAATTCCATTGTAATCTAATTATTATATTGATGAAGTGAATCAGAAAGTTAGTGATATTATGCTTTCAGGAAATTTATTAAATTTTAAGTTAAATTAAGCAGAAATGGAGACAGATTCAGAGACCCTACCACAAGCTCTTAACGCGATCTATATGACGAACTAAACTGAACTGTTAAAGGAATGGAGCTATACATGGTGTATAGTTCCATCCCTCTTTCTCGCTCGCACGGATGACATTTTAACATGTTAAGGCTCCAAGGCGGGTTTCTGAATTGAGTTTTTTTATTTAAGAACATGTGAAACCCTACTTGATAAAAATGTTGACAAGTTTTTAGAAGAAAGTAGAGATTGAGACATAGTAAAATTCGAAAACTTCAGAAATCAGGGGTCAGCTTACTTTCATTTTAAAGTGTATTACTTTTCACGAGGGCAAAACCAGTACCACCAGTGACTTAAAAAGCATTTTGGCCTCAAGGCCTTCTGGGCTCAAAGTTCGTCCATCCAGGATATTATTCTTTATTGGTTACAGAAGGTGTAATACTCGTAATTATGAGGTCACACCGATTAGAACCTCGTCGCAAGTTGATCGATGTGTCATCGACGCTGCGCCATCCATCGAGACACGTATATGGACTTTGTATGGCATTATTATATTACAAGAAGACGATTAGTAAGCAATAAGTTCTATGTCAGAATCTTGCCTTATGAATATTTATTAAAGCATTTATTTAAAAAAAATAAGGTCGTTTTTTTTGAGCTCCTCTTGGTATTCTATATATACAGGAAAAGGTATATTTATTTATCCTTCTGAATAATAAGTTTGTATGTTTGTTACTCTATCACGGTTTAATGGTAATGAGAATTAGATGCAATTTGGTAGACATGTAGACTATATCCTCGGTTCTAACTTAAGCTACTTTTGATCAATATGTATGTATATGTCGCGGACAGATCTTAGAATTGACCATATTATAACATAATCATACGTTTATCTGTAATAGCACCGTTTCATGAAATTCCGGTCACATCATGAACTGATCAATTCTAAGATCTAGAATAGAATAGAATAGAATAAAACCTACCAGACAACCTACCACCTAGCCACGATGTAAACATGTAGCGGTTTCCCTAGGATCTAAGTTAAAACTGCAGACAACATCCAGAGCTTAATGTACCTATCTATCACACTAGCTCAAATGGCTTAACGAATTTGGATGAAATTTGGCACACGGGTTACTTATTTTGTGACACAGGTAGACTATGTCCTAGAATAACACATCTAGATATTTAGCAAAGCAGAGAAGCGGATAATACAGAAATAATTACCTATGTATTGTTCCGCGAAGCTAGAACGTCCCTATTTACTAATGCCTAGAGGACGAGCTTATCAGCAAACTGCACGCGTTACATAAACTTATATGTTATTATATATAAGGCCTATGTTTACTAGAAAGGGGTTATCTGTATTCTGAAACTATAATTGTACGTGTAAGGGCAATTTAACCAGTTTTACGTGATACTGATAAGTTTTTAGATTTGCGTTCCATTTATACAGATTAAGATTACTAAAGCCTGATAATATCGTCAACATCTGTCTGTGTGTTCACGATAAACTCAAAAACTACTGAGTGGATTTTCGTGCGGCTTTCACCAATAGACAGAATGATTCATGAGGAAGGTTTAGATATATAACACATGCTTAATGTAAGTATAGAAAAGTCGAGAATTTCAAAGAATTGTAACACCCGTTCAAAGCTGGGGCGGGTCGTTACTTTAGCCTCTAAATACAATATTGAAGGTAGGTATGCAAACATTCTATTACAGGTTTGTCCTGCAAGCTACACTATGCAAATCGCATTAAGTTTGCACTGCTGGAGGTTAGGTACACTACAAATAAAATCTGATACATTTTACGGTGTCATTTGGGCGTCATACAATATTATAATTATGCGAAATTTGTGTATGTTGAATGCAGCCTAGGAAAAAAGTTGCGAAAGCAATTCAATTTCATTTCCCAGGAATTTCCCTAGGGGACGTTGGATTGTAAAAGTATCATGGCATTTTTACCTGCTACCGGAGCTAGTACAGCAAACTGCATTGAGGCATCTCGAATGTTTTTAAATGTAGTATATATACTCAACGGGAAATTATTAAAAAAAAAAATGCATTTGTATATAACTAACTCAATTGTTTTTTTTAAACAACCTCTACGTTTTTAATGATCAATAAGAAATTGACTTTGAAAAGACTGAAAGGGCCTTCAATACACCGAAAATTTGTAAAAAAAAAAACAATCCAGTAAGTTAAGTATGATAAAGTCTTTGTTCAAGTCTGTAACAATCGTATCATAAGAATGAAAGAATCATATTTTAATACATTCTACATGCTCTAAATTGCTTCTACTGCCTGGATTTAGTGCGCAAACCGCTACAAATGCTAATTTTAGTCCTATTAATAAATCTCGACATTAATAATCAAGTAGTGTAGTGGAACCAGTTTCTCATTCCGCCATGTAGACTTATAGGGAAAACTAAAGCACAAATATTTTCAACATAAATAATATTCACTGCTCATTTCCATAGACTAACATGGCAGGTTTAGATAAGTTATAGTTTTCTTATAACTGCGAACGTTTAAGTTATGTTTTCCTTCCAAACACTGTTCGACATTTAAAATAGGAGACCTGTTCTTTATTTAAAGCTAAATCCGTCAGCGCAGACGTGCAAGCGCATATAATTCGGTTAGTTTATCGCGATCTACCAAGGGCATAATGTCAGAGTAGAGTGACGGTCGACTTGGTCAGCCCGAAATAACCTTCACTGCCTAGACTTCATAAACAAGTAGAATTAGCTAGGGTCACCTTCCTTTATCGAAAGAATCAATATTTTAATTAAACGACCAAATGTTATGTTGATTACGCGTTTGTAAATGGAAACGCTTTGTTATCAGCCGCTGTTTTGCACGTTCGAGCAGTTATGCGATAAAAGATTGGAAATACTTACTTACAACATACTTTGTATAATATGTGATTAGATTGGTGTTTAGTTGGCATACTTAGAAGACTATTTTTGGGTGGAAAATATTAAATAATTTCTGCTGCTCTGAGTGGAGCGAGGAGAATCAGACTTTTACTGACTAAAACCCACCTGTGTTTTTTCTTTTACCCTTTGCAGTTCAGGGCCACGGTGAATATTTCGAACTATCTCACAGCCGCAGCATACTTCGAAGACTTGGGCAAATTTAACCAAATTGAACAAAATGCAGCATGATAATGCAATGATCTGATGAAGTCACAACACGGGGTTGAAGCCTTCGTGTCGTAAGTAAGAGATGCATTGTGTCTATTTATCTAAGAGTGATCTTACTAAGTTTGGTCCTCAGCAATGTTTAGGCTACTGAAACATCAACAACCTATCAATCGATGACGACAAAGCGATGTTATCATCAGACAACTAAATCTCGACACGATCATACAACTGATCATTTATCGTAGATGGCACACTTCAATTAGTAAAGTTTTCTAATCAACGCAGCCTTATCACAGACTAAAGCGGGACCAAAACCTTTTCTAAATTAGGTATACCCTAATCACCTTGGGACTGCTTTAATCTGAATATTTGAACGGTATTCTAGACTAGTAGCATTCCTCGAGTCGAAATCTTCGACTAGATGGATCCCGAGACAAATGCTTTTAATGAACCATAGTTGATCTAACACAACTAGCTGTTGTCCGCACCAAACTCGCAAAGCAGAAATAACAATTTCATGGGTTATATGTTTTTTGCGCAGAATTGAAGTTTTTTTCCAATAATGAAATATGCCTAGGTTACTCCTTATAACATCAGCCATTTGCCAGTGAAACTACCGTTAAAATCGGTACAGCCGATTCGGGGGCAGGCCGAAACACACAGACCAGCAGATAGACAAAAGTACTGATATACTTTCATATGCATTTAGTAAATAGCTATTTTTTTACATAACACCAGAAATTATATTTATTTGTATGTATAGAGAGGTATATATGTAAATGCAGGTAATCTGCCTTTGAATACTACTTGAGGTCACTCGTCGGTAGAAGGCATTGCAAGTCAGGTAGGTACATTCATTCGAGTATTCACGAGTTCTTTGTGTAAATTAATTAAACTGACCACAAACTGTGATGACGTAATCCACTAACCTATATGTCTGTTCTCATGAAGTGTTTGCAGCAGCACATGGCCACAGCATAAATAATAATAGTGCTGACAACGCGGCTCTAATAAGTAGGTTAGTTATGTTTGGTACATGTTCTGTGGTTTATACATGTTGATTGGATAAAAGTAGAAGTGGTATACTTGGTACATCCTAGTACTGAATCTCATGATGCCATGTGTACTACCACCCAGAGAAAATGACTTAATTAGTTCCAATAAGGAAGCACAAGACACTGATTGTAGTACTTCCATGTCTAAGTCACATCTCATCTAGACATACTGGCACCCAGAGAATTGATGTTAGTGCTCTCAGTAAAAGGTTCGGCGTTGCGCCATCGGTACATGGTGGACATCCCACCCATACGTACAAAACGTTTTGGGAACACATTCATAATGCGTACAGCTAAGGAGTGGAATTCCCTGTCGGAGTCTGTGTTCCGTGATAGCTACAACCTAGGGGTCTTTAAGTCAAGAGTGAATAGGTTACTTCTAGGCAAGCGTGCTCCATCGTCGACCACCTCATCGCTTACCATCAGGTGAGATAGTGGTCAAACGTGAGCCTATCAATAATAAATAAATAAAAAAAGGTACCTATTCAACTTCTATAGAGATTGAGTGTATCTAGTAGTGTACCAGTATATAATTATATTAAAAGAAGTAAGAAGTAGGTCTTGTGCAGTGATGACGTTAATGACGTTTTCAAGAACTGTCGAACTGAAAGCCAACTGAAATTATAGGAATAATGTCACATACAAAAACCTAACCCCAAAAGACTAATCAAAAGTCTCAAGAAATTATAATTGATGGTTACCTACAAAACTTTGTTAAGATTATTCTTTTAAGTAAGTAACTGAGACGTGAAAACGTAAGATAGAAGCTTAACCTCTATGTTGGCAAGTCCTGTACTATGAATGCTTTAGTGTTATTTATTGAAACAGTTAATACTATTAGAAAAAACTATTCATCTGGAAGTGTATGTCACAAACAAGGTGATCTCTAACTTAAATTTAGAAGGTACGATTACCATGTGGTGCCTAGGAATTCAGATAATATACCTATATAATACCTAATCCCACTGCAAGTTCATTCACCAAGTACCTATCTGGTTGTTAGGTACCTATAGGTACTACATTTAGTTTTGTCATTGGACACTGCAACTGCAGACTCGTCTTGTCGCTAATTTGCAACAGCCATTGGACTAAAGCTAAATTGACGATGCAGAGATAACATTCCTTACTCACCAAATAGCATGCTTACTGTTGGTTTCAAACAAAGTTCATGTTACAATACTATGTTAGATGCACTTGGGATGTCAACGACCTCGACGCAAGAATGCAATATGAGCATACCACTCCTGTGTCCCATCTCAATGAGATTGTGAAACAAACGTCAATAACCTTTGAAAAATAGTTACACCAAATAAACGATATCACTAACTTTATTTATTCAAAACATCGAATTAAGCGATAAACAATCACTAGCCGTGATAATAATGCTCACGCAGTTTAGTGAATGAGGTAATTGTAATGTCACATGACTCAGCCGTGTTTTATGTACTTATACAATAAAAATATAACGAAATATGTATGTACCGTACCTGGTTACGATGTCAATCAACACTTCGCCAGTTTGCGTGGACCACACCATAATAAACTATAACACAACACAACACATCCACCTGCGCAGAACCATCTCACAAACGGATAAGGACCTCAATACACGTTCCCGAATGATAACGCGGCCAAACAAAAAAAAACCGGGGGTCCTAAGAAGGTCGAATCTGGTATTTTTTTTTCTGGTAAAAGCTGGCAACGTCGCACGTTTGCCGGACGGACGCGCGTTCGGCTCGCGCGCCGCTCATTGGTTGAATGCGACGGCGGCCATCACTGCGAGTCGCGCGCTAGCCCAATGACGCCGCGTCCCGCACGCCCCGCCCACATCCTGTCGGCCTGTTGAATGGATTTCGCGGCAGTCGTGCTGCGGATGTCGAACGTGTTGCAAGTGTTCGAAACAACATAAACAAAGGATGATTGAAGCTTTCGAGGATGTGTTCGGGAGTGTCCAGTGACCTCTTGAGGCTAAAAAAATAATCAAATCGATGTAATCGCTAGGAATAGAATAGTGCTGTAGTATTTAGGGACAAAAAAAAAACGAAGAATAACCTAAAAAAGTTTCAATACGCCGAAAAAATGAAAAAAAGTTGGTGAAAATTAAAGGAAATATAATTAGTGAGTTACATGTGTTGGCATCGTGTCTTCGCATATTGTAATTTATCGTTTATATTCCAAAATTTTAAGCCTGATTGGTCCAAAAATCTAAGTGACAAAAATGTACCTTTCCAGCGCGAAACCAGTGACAGCAATAATATTTGACCTGTACCTGCAACAAGTAAAATAATTTCATGAGCATTGGTAAAATAAAATAAAAAAACAGTGATATTTTGGAAACATAATCAATGCACATTTTTATATGACTAACACGTGTGACATACTAATTCTCTATCGGTGTTATCTCACTGCTTGTGCCAGAAATATGCTTATTTTCATACAATAACAGATCGACAATGAAAAAAATAATAACATTTTTGGCAAATTAATTGACATAACCTAGAAATGTATTCTGTGAAAATGTGCGAAATAAAAATTGAAAATGAATAATCAAGTCCTATGTTTTTTTTTTTATCTATGTCAACTTCTTGAGATAAGCTAAGCTAAATTTTCATAAAAAAGTGCCAATGCGTTTTTTATTCAACTAGGTACTACGCATTAAAGATGTTTTCCTGCCATTCGCGCATTCATACACGATATAGAATCGCACATTTATTTTTTTGCATAGCAACATGGTGAGTGGAGGACTCTTATCTGAACTCGATATCTTTTTATCTGAACGAATGATTACCTGAAAGATAAATAAAATACAAACATAATGAATTTACTTCAGTAAATGAAAAAAGTTTTAGGTAGAATTTTAGGCTACTACGTTTCGAATGCCGCTCTTTTTGATTGTAAGTATTAGTCTATCACAAAATTAACAAAACATTTTTTTTTTTAATAGAGTTTTCAATCACCACACCCACACCAGCAGTATAGTTTAACAAGGGTAATCTAACAAGAATAGAAAAAACACTCGTAGATATTTAAAAAAAGAAAAACAGCTAGACGTCATGTTTACGAAATCATAGTAGGTACCAATAGAACACAACCGCCTAAATTAGACGGATCAGCGGTAAGAACGACTGAAGATCAAATGCAGGTAAAATTTGGATTACGCCACTGGAGCATTTACCAACTCCAAGAACGGTTTAAGACATTTATTTACGTTATGGATTGATATAATTAAGAAAAAACATTATTAGCCACTTTATAAATGGACTAGAGATATAGGATATATTAGGGAAGACTGGTAACGAGACCAATGCGAAGAAGGGTTGCAGAATTATAAAACTTATGTTCTTGTTCAATGTTCTTGCACAATATGTGGCAATAGTACCAGAAAGTCAAACTGTTTACTGAACAACATTACTAAGAAATGGAAAGCTGCTAACAGACTGATGCCAGACGTGAAAAAATTATAAGAGCTCTTTCTTTTACGACTTCCAACTATTACGCTTTCAATAAACTCAAAACAGCTGTAAACAAGAATATAAATTACCAAAAACTGCCTCCTAGTTATATGATTACAACCAAAGGAACTTGAAAATGAGAAGTTTTGCCTTTCAGGTTTACTCCATATAAACAAGCACGAAGTGACATTCAATTCGTGATCCTCAGCCACAGATGTGCCTCAGCTAAGAATAGTTGAAACGACTGTCTGATTATAAGGTCGAGACTCTAAAGTCTGAAGCCACACTGAATTATAATAAAGAAATGTATTATTTTATTGGAACGTAATAATTGGATTGGGTAGCTACTTCAAAGAACATGTAATATGTCATAGCTGTTCAAAGTTCCTAAAACTAGATTCCCTCAGTATCTTGGCCACAAAAACAAAGTAGTCATATTGTGCTAGTTATTAAGCGCAGTTCCTCTCAACAAAGCTAATGCTGGCAAACAGCCAGAAAATCTTGAGATGACGATAAAACATGCATTGCATGACCATTTTCTACGTGCTCCAAGACTCGGAGATTCTCAGAAGCATGCCCTTGAGGACAAGTCCACGACAAATACGAATAAATATCGAATTACACTCGTCGTACCTATTTGGGTTACAATTATGTATGTACTAGCTTTTGCCCGCGATCTCGTCCGCGTAGAAGTCGAAATGTTTCTATAAGATTTTTTTGATTGATTTTGTTTTATTATAATCAATAGCTCTTGCCCACGACTTTGTTTGCGTAGAAGTTAGAGATATTTGTAAAGTCTAAGTACATTAGAATTTTAGAAGGCTGTTTTAGGTGCATCACGCCAATAAAAGTAAGAGTAGAACTATAGAAAGTTGGGTGAAAGTACTTATAATATTATCAATGGAAATGTAGCTGATGCTATCTTTTGGAGGCTTACCCGGAATTATTTGTTATTGATTTTGTCAACGCTTCTATTTCTAGCTGCCAATATTGCCCTTTGACACATCCACTGGTAGTCTTAATATTTAGTCTACATCTGGGTAGACTTTGGAAATCAGGTCAATTCACACCAATCACGATAAATTTCTTGTTTTCAAATTTTGTTTTCACAATAAGGTACATTCCCGTCTCCTATTAATAGTAACTTTGAAGGACAATTGGTACTACCCAGCGTACATTTTCATGATTTTCCCCCATTTTTGCGTCATTTTTTGTCGATACTCGGCTCCTTTTAGTCATATCGTGATGTTACTTAACCTTCCTCGATAAATAGGCTTTTCTAAACTGAAAGAATTTTTCAAATCAAACCGGTAGTTCCTGAGATTAGCGCGTTCAACCAAACAAACTCTTCAGCTTTATAATATTAGTATAGATGTGTAGGTGGCTACAATGTAGGTGTATAGTATCTGTGGAATGCGAGATAACGTGAGTGTCTGGCGAGCGCGGACGCATGAGGGCGTTGCGCACTGACGCACACACGCGCAAAACGAAAGTGCGCATAACACAGACTCTTGCATGAATACGTATGCGATGCAAAGCAAAACAAACTTTTCCTGTATAAGCATCGCTCTCAGTAAATGACGTTTTCCTTGCTAGCTATCTGCAATTATGCTGGACATTTGAATTATTCAATATCTGGGATATTGACTGCTGCAAATATGCATGCGGTACGGTTTGAGTTTATTTATGCAAAGAAAATATTTCATTTAGGTTTAATTTTCTAACACTTCTAACAAAATGAACCTTACCAAAAAATCTTCAGTTTTTAATTATCTACTTTTTGTAATGCGCTAACTCGCGATTGGTTTTATAAAGAGTTACATTATATAGACTTTATCGTCATGTCGCGATATTATCAACCAAAAATAAAATATTTCGATTAAATTATAGCGCTTTAAACTATCTATCACTTGGGGGCCTATGTCTAACAGAGGACGTCCTTCGGCTGAAATGATGATGATGATGATGAAACGATCTAATACAAAAAATATAATTCACTTAAATGCTAAAACATCCCTATATAGGTAAAAAAAAAGATGCACATTCGAGTGGAATGTCACATCTGGTTGTTGAGCAGTCAGTGCGTTTGACACCGCCTGATCAGCAGCCGTTACCCATAAATATTTTTTTTCTATCCACTACAATATAAAATTGTATAGTTTGCTTCGTGTGGATCCTATACAGTCAAATGTCGTCGAGCTTGATGCGGATAATTGTATGAAGTATGCACAGCATGCTTATTGGTGTATCGAGCCGACTGTCTATAGAGAAACTCTAGAGATTGATGTGATTGCTTACACTCATCGGTTATGTGGTCATTGAAGGTCAGCTTGGTGGCCAATATTACACCGAGATCGCGGTTATTGGATGCCCGATGCACTGTGAGTATGTATACACGAGCGATGAGAAAATGTAATAGTACACATAGACTTATTAAATTATAATTATGCAGTCGTGGACTCGTGGTTGTTCCAGGCTTCCATATTGTCGATGCAAATAACTTGTTTTTTTTTTACATATTCAACCTTGACCTTCCTAAATGGATTAATTGAAATAAATGCTTTTAGTTGAAATGCCCTGCTGGAGTGCATCACAGCCGCAGTTCCTTTGCCCAAGCAAATTGTCAGCAACTATGACTTATATTATACATAGTATAAGTTTTATACCACAAGACATGACGCTCTATTCTATTAATTTTCTACTTAGAGAAACAACAACGTAATATTTTATTAATAGCAGATACCCAACGTGTGCTACAACAAGAAAAAAACATTTTGCACTTATTTATTTTTTTATGCATTTTTTTATAAGTTGTATAAAACAACCATCGCATTATTGCCTTTCTAATGAAACCAGTTTGGGGCACATCGATTGGATGGTTTCAAAGTCTATAACGGCCATAAGTAAAAAGAATTTATGTGTTTTATATAGGTATATTTAGACTTTGTTTTCGTTCTAAGTACTGGACTGAATGATTTGTCTATAAATATAATTTGATAAATACCAGACATATTCCGATACTTCGGTGGTATGCACAGTGATGTACAGTTTGTTTTTGATCTGAATAAAGTTCAATAGTTATTTTCGATATTGGATTTGATCAAACACATAGGTAGGTACTTCTCTCGATTGAATTGGAACTAGTCTAAACAACCTTTCGGCTACTCTGTGACTTTTCGTTTCAAGCTGATAAATTTAGCTGAAAAGAAAAAGGGATATATTATGTATTAAAATGTAAGTCTACATAATCATTGGTATGCCCTATAGGCTGTTGCCTAAATGGCTAGCTGGATTATAACATTTGAGGTATCATTAGATTGGTACTGACAGCCGATATGACATAAAATAAATTAAAGACCTCGAGGACACGGTTCCTGCTGCCAGCGAACATGTAAAGTATCCTGCTCAGACTAATAAAGTATCCTGTGTGCTATTCCAAGACATCATCCAAGTCCCTTCAACAGTGTCAGCGTGAAGAAGTAACAAACACACACTCACACCTTTCGACTTCGTAAATATTAGTGTGATTAACTCAATAATTATTTTTTTTAATTTTACTGTGAGTTTTCACCCACTTTGACTTACAGTTTAGTACGGACACAGCCTGCCTAAAATGCAAAGATATTTCCATACTTACTTGCAGCCAGAATCACGCCTTGCACCTAAGAAAATAAATTCATCATATCCATTTGGCGGTACAAATAACGGTCGAAATAAAACCAGCAGGGCAAGCAAGGTCGACGCTATTCCTGGAGGGTTCGCGATTAATTGCGTTGGGAGGGCGCGTCCTCTGAGGGCGTCCGTTGCCTAGCAACCAGTGTTACCATGCCTACGATTTAGGGTAGGGCTTTTATGCCGACCCTACGTGGGTAACGACTTTTTATTCATTCCTTTTAATGTTTTATGAAAGTACGTCTTCTACTGAAATATCTATCTAAGTATAAAAATGAATGGTTACTGCCGAACCTCATAGCTTCTCCTGCTTATGGGAACAGGGAGTGACTGAACTTTACTGAGAATACGGCTGCAAATCATCTATAGTTAAATCAAAACTGCGTAGAATTTCATGATTTACTTCTACCCTTTCCTAATTGAGGGACCGAACATATAAATAGTTTTTACAGCCGCCAAACCAATTTAGTTACGCAAACCAAGCCTTATTTTTTGCAAGCCACGGTCCCTTACACGTGCGGTTTGATAACTAACTAGGTACGTACCAATAAGGTGTGAAACTTGGCGGGGTTGAGAGGGTACAAGATCAGCTGATTTTGTGGCACGGAGTTGCCTCAAGGTCCCGGGATGGCGCGCACCCCGGGAGAATCTAATTTAACACCACCTTACACCCCGCACTTCCTCTCGCCCGTCTCGCTTCAAACCGGCCGAGTTCGCCGACAAACTTCTATTAACATAGAAATCAATGTTTGTAGGCAGTATTTTTCGCAGATGGAAAGCTATTTCGAACTACGTGAATATTTACCCATTTTGAAATTACTGAAATTGAAAAAATACCTACAGTGCTAAATCACACCCCCAACCATAAAAAATATTAAGATCATAATAAGTACACTTGAAAAAAAAAGAACGCACAAAGAACTGCCCAGAGCGCACAATGGTTCTTTTTGACAACATCGGAAAAAAATTGTATGAAGTCATGAGAAAAAATTCTAAAATTTTATAGTATTTTTTTGTCCCTTCAGCTCCTTTTTATTCGACACTAAGATAAAAGTTACTATCACATACGTAAGAACTTTCTAAACAAAGTTATAAAATAAGCATAAATCTACTAACATCCGTTTTATCATTTATGTAACTGAGTCAGCCCAGTCTCGCCACTTTGTTGTTATTTTTCACTGAAGATATTTTAGCTTGAACTGTGCCAAGACCAATTGGGGTCGTATAAACTGATGTACAGTATACGGTAGGAGCGGCCACCAGTCACAGTCACCAGTCACCACTCGTCCGACCGAGACGAACACCACAATACCTCTTGATAACAGATAACTCAACGATTGTTGCTTTGATAAAAATACGCACGAGACAACGTTGCCGCTCCGCAACTACCCACCCGTGCGACGTTGCCGCGTCTCCACACCGGCGGCCATTTGCAATTCAGATGAGAGCCAGTCAGTTGTTAACTTGTTACGCCACACACTCTCAAAATAAAAACAATGTTTTAGTAATAAATTATGGCGGATCTAATGTGTGTTGCTAATATAATCAGTCGCGCGTCATTGCACTTGGTGTTTGACTTATGAAATAATTAATTACGTCGTAATCTTTTCGCACGATACATTGCTTCTGCTCATTAAACATTTAGTTGACATTGTATGAAAGCTAATTAAAGTTCTCAATTATCAACATTTAATTTTTAACATTAAACCTTACTTTGTGCCTCCTTTAACCCCGTCATTAAGGGAAATAAAGCTATTAACATCAACATAAAGTAATCAGAAATCACCTGCCTTGTGCTTAGGAACCTCGTTTAAATATGTGCAAACGAAGTCTTACATTCTCACGAGACACAATGCCGACGAGCAATAATTAAGATAGGTACAAGTACAATATATAACAAAGGAATTACCTAATTAGCTATTCTTCTGTACTCATCAAGTATTTTATTATTCTTACTAGCATGTCAGTCAATGTGCTAAAATACTTAAATTTATAATCAACTATCACTTTGAGGGTGCGGTGTGGTTGTGCAAGGCCAAGTTCTTGATCTACAGAAACTACAGTTGTTTTGATTTACATACACCGTACAAAGCTTATATTTGATCACATCATTCTGGTACCGTTGTCAGTCTATTTTAGATTTCGTAAGATGGTATTTCTTCTCAAAAATCATACGTGAAATGATGGCTTTCATAATAAAATAAAGCTAGTGCATAGGTAAGTTGCATGTCTACACGCTACTTGTTTAGTTGCTCCGTGTCATTCTAGTCGCAACAGTCAGATCAGGTTTCTGCTGGCCCAACGGACGTATAGACTTTCACGAAGCCATGCGAAATTCACACGTTTATAATGCAATATTTTCATGAATATTTTATGTCTGAACAGCGTTGGAGCAGTAGTGGCCCCGACTTACCGAATTTTAGGTTGTGGGATCAAACCTAGGCAGGTTCTTTACTTTGTGTAATTTATGCCCTCAAAACGGTACCTACCTAAAGGAAAACAGGCGCACGTAGACAGGCATGACGTAGAACCAAAAATTTAAAGCCATGACACCCAGGCCGGACCCACGTGGTTGGAATTTGGATCACAGCCCATTCCCTCTCCTGGAAAGGTCCAATTTCCGCAGAAAGTACATTATAAAGCTGATTATGCTAAATTATGTCACCGGATAATTGCAGAATCCGTTTACAATAAATCTCATAAAAATGATGCACTCTGTAGTTAAAACTTGCTTGTGTATATCGTCTGGGTTTTATTGTCGTTAGTCGAATTGATATTATGTATTAACAAAATATGTATTGAGAATTCTTTGCATAGCAATTACAATCTTACGAAGTTTACAATTATCCGAAAGTATGATTTAATTGTGAAATAGAATTTCCATGTCAAAGACTCCGACTTTAAACAGTAAACAGTAATACAGTTTAACCTATTAACGCTATTAGTAGCGATTGAATTTTAAATTCAAAACATAAAACCCGAAACAGAATAAAAGTAGTAGCAGAAAACAGGCAGTAAAAAATAAAAAAAGCAAAAAAGTATGTTGCGAAAGCTTTATGTTCCGAACGAATACTTTCATTTCTTTCCTTTGGCAAAGAATGCCAATTTAAAAAAGGCAGACTCAGTAAAAATGAATGAAACGGAAATATTGTAACAGGCCATGGCATAGTAAGCCGCATGGTGGATGTGTGCCAGGAATAAGTGCTTTAGTTATTTGTTATAAACACGGAGCCTCTGCCAACACTCGATCTGAACTGATCTTTATATATTCTGGCATAGCCGCAGTAACTGAAATAAACACTAACATATACAATATCTACCTACATACTATTACTGACAGTCACTGCACGAGTGATGACCAAGAATACATATCAAATTAATCAGCCCATAGGCCGATAGTTTGGCAAATTCATCCATCTCTAAGAACTCGCCCAGATTGGGACCACTGTCATCAAAGTCAATATCTTTTGAAACAAAGGCATTAGGAAGTAAGATTTCTAAATGTCCCCCGTCTATATTCGTGAAAGCCGGATGATTTTCGTGCGAATAGGCGCTAATCGATTAACAAAATCTATTGCTAGTCTGCAAGTTATGTTATAAAACTTTAATTTGTGTAGCATGCCTGCAACACCAGCAGTTTGGCTATTAGTCCGGAATCAACGCAAAAATACCGCAATATGTGAATAAATTTTACCCCGAGCGCAAGCGTGGCATATTTAGATTTGCGTCATAAATTGCTACCAGTGGGTACTTCAGCTTTATTAAGATTTTATGCTCGCTCTCGCATAGTTGTGTCGTGTATCAGTACACAAGTACCTAATGAAATATGTATGCCCGTATGCCGTGACGCCGTAAAACACTGAAGGTATGATGTCCTTCTTGGCAATTCGAACAATATGATCCTATGTCGAAAATATCCGTTTTGGCTTGATAAAATCCTTACAGCAAAAATAAAGTTTTTATGTAGTAGGTACAGGGTGAAATGATTTTGCGACGATATGGAGCGCCCGAGACTGGTTGAGAGGGTTGGGTGAGTGGATTTTGGAACGGACATAAACCCTTCCGCTAAACAAATAGGAATAATCCAGCTAAAACGGTTTTAGAATTACTAGCGTCCTATCCTTTCGTCCTCCGGACGAAAGGATTTAGAGCGGGGATAAAACGGGACGAAGGGGTACGGAAATCGTGCAATCACTGAAATTCCGGGCCATTAACGCTACGATTGGTCTCGATTTTCGAATTACGTACCAGTCAGCAACGCATTAGCTAGAAAATCTTTGAAACTAAAAAGTTTTCAAGCTCCCATTATTGATTTAACTTTGGACCTCTGTCAATCTTATTATTATAGGACACCACGGATATCGATATGACACTAACGATGTTAATGGGGTGAGCCTACGAAGAGTTCCCGACAATACAAAAAAGCTAATAAAAAAAAAAAACGTTTTTTCATATTAAGAGTTCCAACGTAGAAACTATGCATTTCAAAGGGCAAGCAATATCAATGACGTATACCTACTTTGGAGGACTTTTTTCTAACAAAAGAACTCAGTGTTCTTGGTTTAATAGCTTTTGTATTGGAAATTTTGTCTTGCAGCCGCCCTGCAAGAAAGGTTATTCGTGAGATAAAATTTCCCACGTGAAAGTGAGTGAAACAAAAATAGACATCCCATTCATTAGCAGTTTAAGTCCTTAAACATCAGCAATACTGCATACCGCTTGAGTGAGACACATTGCTTGTTGTTGTATTTAAAAGTTTGTTTACTGTTATCAATGATCAGTTATGAACTTGGCGATGCACTTGAACCTTAGAACGACTGCCCATGATAAAGTTAAAGTTTAATTATTTTTTTCCAAATATTACGCACAACTAAAACGCATTAGATTACATTAACATAACGCGTTCTGACATTCGCATGTAAGTTTTGTGAATTCATTAAGTTTGATATTGCTACACACTAATTGAATGAATGGTATTTTACGGATTATACTGCGCTGAACGGCAACGGCGCGTGGCGCCCGCCCGCACCGTGCGAGCTGGCAACGTGGCGCCTCGCTCGTATCCGTCAGAGCGGCAACGCGTTCCGCAGAGCGGCAACGTCTCGCACTGATTCAGCAGTTAACATTCAACGGAGATAGCATCGATTTTTATAGAAGTTTGTGTTTTAATTTCAAGAGAATTGAAGGTTATAGTTATTGATAGATGAGTAATCGAAGTTATTATTTAGTGAGAGTGCAATTTCCACAGATTCCAAGTTAGGAGCCGAACATCTTGTTTTGATTTATCTGGTATTATCTTTCGAATGGATGATGGCTTTGGGCCTCGGCGTCCTGCTAACTTGTCTAGTCAAAAACGGTTTAGTATGTTAAAAAATCAGCAGATGAATCAAAATAGTAGGTACTTACCTAGGTTAAATTAGAACTCTTACTCACTGTAAACCTATTTGTGTAGGTACCCTATTTTGGTGTAGGTATGTAAATAATACCTTTTAAGTAAGTAATAAAAAAAGCTTAAACAGGTACATTTATAAAATTAAAAAAATAGGATTTCATTGAAGACATCAAAATTTTGACTAGCGATGAAAATACAGTATTTTGCGTAAAATTTATCAAATAAAGTACGATACTGTAATTACAAGTAGCAATCATACCTACAGAGATTGTCATGGCCCACGTCAGCATTTAGATTTTGCGGTTTTAAAATTTTCGCTTGATTGCGTAAACAATATTATTGTTGTTCGTCGAGTCGTTCAGCTTCTTACTACAAATACTGACAAAATGTTTGCACTGTCTGGACAGGTCCACTCAAATCTGGTGTGGTTCTTTACTGAAAAGATCATCTTAAACATTAATCTGCATGGTTTTCATATAACATAACGTATTGTAAATGTGAAGGTTATGAAGGTAAAATTGATTGTGTGGCAGTTTAAGTACTGCGGCCTACTCAAATGTCCTTGCTTTGGTAATGTTCGTCAAATGGATGACCTCCCTAAACCTCTAATTAATTGGATCTACAAGATATTTAGCAAATTTTTGCAATGTCTAAACAGGTCCATTCAGACATTAACCTACATGATTCTCGTATGATTTGACCATTATTGTATGGATAAGGACAATAAATAAAAGAGACTTTGACCTTTTGAGTTTGTTTCGGTATTTATTTTCAGGTAAAACACTAGTCACTATCAGATGAGTGACTGGTGGTTTCTTTAGCTTAAATTATCGAAAAGAATTATATACTTAGTTATTTAAAACGAATTTCCAAAAATAAATAAAAACTTACCTATTATAATTTATATTAACGAACATGCTGTTTTAATTTCGATTGATATAAGAATAAAAGAGCATAGAATGATATTAGAAAAAAAAAACACATACATCCTTATATTTTTCCGTTTTTTTATTTATTTTGGAGAAAGTTGTCATTGTCTTGTCTTCATGGATTTTAGATAGATTGATTTATCAATAAGCTGTTTACATACCGCCTGATTAAGTTATTACAAATCGTCATTCCTTTTTAAAAGCTATTGTTCTCGGCGTGAGTCACATCTTACTTGCAACATTATGTATTTCCTTCGACTCATGCTTTGATTAATCGACATGCGTTACTACCACCTGTTATAATTTTCTTGAACCGATTGTGTTTCAAAATAGCATAGGCTGATATGCTCCACGTTTTTACTACAGACAAGTGTTTCCGCTATACATAAAAATAACTTATGCATAAAATTTGATCAATAATACTAACCACTAAAGTAAGTTTATATAACTGTACATACTTACTTGAAACCTAACGAAAAAATTACTTTTTTTTTTAATTTTGTCTACAGTGATTACCCACCAGGCACTTAGCAAGACGGTCAATGATCATAGAATCGCTGGTTGCTTTTTTTGTTGATTTAATGGTTTTTTATTCTTGTCTTTGTGTAATGAGCAGTTAGAACTTTAGAAGATGGTTAGAATTAAATTGAAAAGTCAAATGCAGCTAAGCGCATTTTCAATCAGATACAAAGTTTTTTCTAACATTTATAATACCTACATTTTCAATTTTCTGCTTTCTTTGTCACTTTAATCCTTTCAGTTAATGATGTCGTTCATATTGAATTACTGAGTTCCATATTGTCAAATTTGCATGTTGCATTTTACTTTAACTATTTATAAGACAGCTGTACCGTATTTCAAACTGGATTTCTTTGTCCGTTAACCAGAATATAGTGCAAAATTGCGAATTTTACAACCAGTACCGTGAAGCTTATTCGATTTGCATGTCCCTTGGTAATTACATTAGCATCGTACGTATCTTCATCCTAGCTGTTACTTCAGATAAAGAGGACCTAACTAGAATATCATCTACGTAGGCAGGCAGACATTCTTACCCGCCAAGGTCAATGTCGTTTGCCGAGTAAACATGTTCGCCAGTTCAAAGATAACATTTTTGGGCGTAGCACAAGTCATAAAATTGATTAATGTCGTCTTCAATTCTGATTGAAACTGATAGCAAAAAAAGAACACATTTGTCATATTTACAAAAAATAATACCTATTGCGGGGATTTCCGATCCTAAACTAAGTGCATTATAAGAAAAAGTCAATTGGTTTGTCTGCATTTAGTTAATTAAATAAATAAGTAAATACTTAAGCTAATTGAATTGAAATTGAATAACGTTTTCTAAGAAAATAAATAGCTAATATCGTTGAGTACTTAGAAATCTATAAAATATCACATCTCAACACAGATCACAGTGCACATAGCCTAGATTTTTGTTTTAATATAAAACCGTGTTTTTTGCAATAATCTTTTAGAAAGCAACTTTCTATTTAGAGAGCATGAAAGGCTGAAGCTGCGCAAGTCCTTGAATGCTTTTTAAAAGGCTATGGACTTGCGTAATCCAATTACTCCACGTTCATGAATCCAATTACTGGCGGTGATGAGGACTGGCGCCCGACCGCGATGACCTGTGCTGTGCGACGACACACGACAAAGATTATAGGGAAATGGTCAGAGGATGCTCTCATCTTTTAGACTTTATTTACATGGCTGAATTGTCTATGTATAATTGGTAGATTAATCACCATTTGAAAACGGAATTGTGCTTCGTGGGGTTTGAATGTCTGACGTTAGAGCTCAATTCGAATTTGCTCATTTTTAACCGAAATCAAAAAAGAAAAAATAGAGTTTTTTTTTTAAAATATTTTTCTTATCTCAGAACTCTGTCGTTTATGGACCGTTTTGCAATTTTTTTTTTCCCTTAAAGGATATGCTTCCAGTTGGTCCCTATTGGTTTTTTTCAAAATCCAGTTTTGATGATGGGATCCATGAGGAATCGAGGGAACTCCTCAAATATTATAGGGAACCATATAGTGATTTTAGTATTTTCATTGGGAACTTAAGCACTTACAGTCAAAAAGTAACATTTGATGAAGTGGAACTGATGAAGAAGACCAGAAATGGCCAACGGAACTTCACACTCACATAGATATCACAATGAAAATAGATGGACAAATAAATAAATGGTTCTAGAAACAAACAATACCGATAAACATCGACTTTCGAAATTAAACTTATCTTGATCCTTTTAGTGTTTTTTTAGTGAAGTCGGTTTTTTATTTATTTTAAGTAAGTACGACTGCAGTCTGTGAAAAAAAGTGCACTGACAAACTGACAGGCTCTTCAATGATAGTCCTGGAACAAAATCTCGTATCGCTTTTCAAAGGTTTCTATAGTTTTGACAGACTTTCAACGAATGTCAAACAAAGCCAGGAAGAAGGCTGCAATATTTTCATATGTTCATGAAAAGCTAAGAAACATAGGTACTTACCTACTAAAAATAAAGTTTCGAACGTTTCATGGCAAGTGGCCGTCCTACGTTTGTATATGCGAGGGAGCATAAAGATGCAGATCTGCGCGGCACCGACAATGCACCGGATGTGCATTGTGGCCGCAACTGATGCTAACACAAAAACATCGCACACATGCACAATATGCACATGCATTTTGTTAAACTAGTGTTTTATTCTGCAACGTCTGCAGTACAAGTAATTACAGACGAACCATTAAAACTTGATGTTAGGAATGTGCAAAGAGATCAATGATTGGATTGAAGATTTAAGTTAATAAACAAAAATTTGTATTCGAAAATAAAATTTGATTCAGATGTAATTTATCGCCATACTCGCTATCAAAACGATGTCTGTGAAACTAAAACTCAAAGTACAAAACTTCAAACAGCAGAAATCCTTGAGCTGTTAACATCTGCATATGGGTTCTAGGAACTGATGTATCCGGTTGTTCAATTGTATGGGCTCTGTATAACTACACATTTGCGTCGGTTAAGCATATTTCTCGGGATTCCGATACAAGTTATGCATTAAAAACAGAAAAAGCCACAGGATGGGTGTACTAAAATGTCGTGAATAATGGCTTAGCTTTCCAGATTATTTCCTCTACTTCTCCTAATGCTATAGGTATCTTTTACTAACAACAATTTAGTTATGAACTGTTTACCTACTACTTTTTTAACGATCAAGTTTTGCCTAATGACTGTACCGTGCTGTTTTTGCCTTAGGCAATTTATTTAGCCCCAGGAAGTAATTTACTATGTGATTTTGCGCAGACATTAATTTAAGATAATATCGTTGGTCAACTAGCCTATAAAAGAAGGTAGACACAAACGTCTCATCTTTTGATAAGCTAAGTAATTAAAAGAATTTCGCAATTGAGTCAGCGCCAGGGACACAAGGGGCCTTCAAGTGTCTTTATAAATTCTTGATGTTATCTACCTACATAATCACCAGAATAAACGAAATTATTCACATATAATATGAATAATCCTTTATTCTGATGATTATAACATCTAAAATAGCGTTTATATAAAAATATAAAAACCTATATTTCTGGTAAAGACATCAACTGAACCACAACCAGCATGTCGGTCGTCAACATAAACCCTACGTCCGATGCTATGTAGTAATGAGAAATTGATTTTTTTTTACTAGTTCCATAATTTGACTGGTGTCTTTATTACGTACGGAAATTATTCTTTCAAATGACACCTTTATAGGAAATCGACGGTGAAGTGCCAATACCTTCTAACTAACAAAATTACTTTTTAGCGCTTTTAATTCAAATGTGTGTTTCCGCATGTTTTTGTGAAATCTCTGAAGCGAATATTTAGTTGCAACTGCACCAAATTAAATTGTGGAAACACTTCCTAACTAAACCAACATGTCAATTTTTAGTATTACCTCCTAAGGTTTTTAAAACAAAACATTTTTGACTTCGACAGTTAGGAGTTCTTGTCACTTCGCTGTCGAAATAACGAATATCAGACTAAAAAAAAAAAACTTTTAAATTTTGATTGATGCCAGCTGGTACTCTATCAACGAAAAATACTGCAGAGCACCAAATAAGAACAAGACAACAAAATGGAAGCAACCATATCTCTTTAATTCCAGTTTTAAATCCAATCTGTCACTTTGTCGGCACTCAAATGATCGAAATAAAATGTAGATATCTTTCTCCGTAGGATGGAGGCGGTGCGAGCCGGAGGCGATGACGGGTGGAGCTTGGATGTTGTATCTCACCGCTGTGAGGGTTCGACCCGCAGCCATAATATCCCGTCAGACTTGTTTCAAAGAAAGTTGGGCCTAATAAGAAACCTCGTGAACAACTTCTGTTGCCAATATTGACGCACGGTGGAGTAAAGAAGTATTAAATAGCAAGTATATTGACATACGCTCATAAATACCCTTTTGAACATTTTAACTAGGTACTCAGGTACCTACTGCAATGAGAAGAAAAAGTTTAAGGGGAAACATGTTTCCTAATAGGGATATGCATGAAAAAATTTTATGATTTTTGCACAGCTTCAAGAGACCCCAGACCAGAGTAGGTATATCGTTTTAATTTAAACTCGATACCTCCACGCGTTACCGAGATAAAGGGTTTTGACAGACAGACAGACAGTCAGATGAACAACAAAGTGATCCTATAAGAGTTCCGTTTAAACCGTGTTCCGTGTAACCTAGAGTTCAATCCTGCTTAAGTATATGAATTTGTTCGGTTTGAAAATTATACAAGTTATCGTTTATTTCTCCCAAAAATATAATAGGTACGTAAGTACTTACTTATCTACATAATTCCAGAAATTAAATGCCCCTGTATTTTTTACCCCCGGTAGTGATACTAAATAGCATAAATATTCCAAGATACCGCAGGTTATGATTAAGTGAGTTAACATATTTTACAGTAGGTAGCGGAGGTTTATGTATATACACCTCTCTCAAACCTGGGTCTTAAAATAAACACCGGTAACAAGTTTAGAAGGGTTAGTATACCTACCTACTGCGAAACCAGTCCCAATTCTGAATACTTATTCTAAAAGCGTTTCGATCTAAATTACTTGCGCTAACGCCGTAAACAAAAAAGGAAAAGTAAAGGTCATGAATATCGATGCTTAAATTGCTACTAAAAAGAACATTGATATCAAAAATTGTAAACAATTAAAGCTTTATTATAAAAATCCGACATTTTGGCGAGTGAAAAAGTGCGCCTGTTGCCGCCTTGGAAGTGGGTCGAGGCGGCAACGTCGCATTATCGCATAGCGGTACTGGCCGCGGAACGGCAACGCCTCGTGGTGCAGCACTGCCACATGTATCGTCGGTAAATTCAGGCTCGATACATTTAAGTAAAAGGGAGCCATTCATTAACATTTTTGGTAATTCGACTGAAGAGTCTGTGCTACTCAATCATTCTGCATCTTCTACTGATAGTAAGTAATGATGTCTTTAAAAAGTTAGAAACACAGTTGGTGGCCTGTACAACCCGTATGTACACACATATATATTTGTTATACTCAAATACATCTACGAGTATCTATGCATGTATTAATCTAATTTATGTGTGAGTAATATAGTTAAATAGGACGGGCTGCGACTCTAAATTACTTCAGCGATTCACGTCACCACAAATCATAGCAATGAACGCCTATTACTGCATCTGCAAGTAATAAAAACGATCAAATAAAGATTCATACGAGCCAAACATCACATAATTATCTAGAATCGTAATCATTTGATGTAATATGGTAACTTGCACTTAAAAAGCAATTTAGACTTCTGACGCTAGTGCACGTCAAAAGATTTACCATCTATAGATAGCACCTATAGATGGTAAATCTTTTGACGCATCTCTTTGTAAGCCAGGGCTGCGGATTGTTCCAAAGAGTTACTGTGGCCCTTGCAAAGGGCAACTGATAGAACACTATGGGTTTTAGTCAGTAAAAGTTAAGCCTCTTACTCCACCCAGAGAAGTCATTTGATCAATTCACACGTAAAAAAGTGCCTTGACATCAAGTCTCAATATTTTTAAGACACATTATCCTTACACCAGAATAATTAAGCGTTTCAGGTGGTAGAGAAACTCTGCAAAGTATCGTTTTAGTAGCTGTGGTTCTCAGAAAATAAAAGGTAGGTACCTACCGGGTGTATGATTAAGATCATCATGGTGGAAGGCACATGATTTAATTCTTTCTGGAAGGCACCAATGCGAGTGTTTAAAGAGTCTAACGACATCTGTGACTTTGATGACTCAAAGATCTTTGAGGTGGCTGTGGGCCTCAGAACTACTCAGAAGAGTCTTTTGGATGCCTGTGATCATAGAACTCTGCACTTTAAATGCATCCCTACCTAGACCGATGATACCTTATAAGTATAGGTAGGTACAGAAACAAAAGTTTATAGTACTTTGGTACTGGTTTGCATGAGATTGCTTATTACACTATAGCATAAAACAGCGAAGTAGTGAAACAGAGCTTAGTAAAACTAACTTAGTTGAGTCTGAGGTCGAAGCACCTCAAACTAAGACTTGGCAGTTAAAGTTGATTCCGGAGTTTTAATAGTAGATGGTAGATTCCTCAACCCCTTAATCGTGAAGAAGACAAGTCTTATGAGAATTGATAAAACAATAATTAAGCCTACAGGATGACCTTTCCCATGACAGTGTTAGAAACGTGTTAGGCGAAAAATCTTTTTATGAGATAACGCCTACTAAACCGTGTGCCACGTACGGAGCGTATCGAGCACCGGTAAAATCTGCATGCATGTGGCAAACAGTGCACGCAGGTGGTGAAACGGTGAGCATACGAGCTATGACTGCGTATGACGACTGACACTAGTACGATTGGTACGCTGTTGATAGGTTCTAGTGGGCATAAGTCCGTGTCTTGTTTCTTTAGAGGCTTAGAACGTTCCTAGCACGGTCCTGGTATGATACGGTGTACTGGACAAACTCCTTCAGTGCTATTAATGTGGAAATTTAATTGTTCAATGGCGGCCATTAAGTTTTGACTTCATTCTTGAAAGACTCCTTGTGTAACACCATGCAAAGCCCATGAAAGGAACAACAACACATTTCGTGGCAATTCCTAGAATAAAGCTTACGTAAACATTTTATTTTTGCCTTACTCTTTCATAATAAAAGAGAAACATAAGAATAGAAACAAGGAATGTCTGCAGCCTGTCCGTTCGCGCGCCGAGTAAGTAACTGAATCGATACTCATTTGTAGGTGAGAAGTGTTCCGGTTCGACGACTGGGCAAAATGTGCGGTCTATAGATATATGATAGAGACTGAGTGTTTTTTATATCTCTCCACTTCACTATTGGAAAATGATGAAATAGTATAGTAAGTTATTCAAGTAGTAATAGTAGGTACAAACTTAGTAAGTGATGAAATAGTAATCCTACTAATAATTCTGTAGTTAAAACGTGATTTATCCCATTGAAAATCACGTTTTAACTACAGAATTACGCAGTCGAAAATTACAAATCAACCAATAGCAATACCTAACTTATCTTTTGATTATAATGAAATAGCTCTGCATATCAAGCTCAAATCTCAATTTCTACTCAAAATCCAGACGCCAATTAAAATTATGCAAAAACAAATAATTTATAAGCTCAAAAAACATCTTCCATTGTGTAAAATTTAGCAAGTCGAAAGTTTAGCGTGAAAACATGAAAAGTGCATCAAATAAAAAAATAAATAAGAACAGTTCAGCGGTCCGCGGACCGTGCACGATTTGGCAACGTCGCACGACCCGGCTGTGGCCGCACGCTGGCTAGCTGCAAACACAAGACGTGTTGCGGTTGCTTCGTGAGTCGTGCCGAGCGAGCACCCGAACCACAGGGTTATTTTAAATGTTTTTATAAATACCTGCAACATGGGCTTATGAATAGCTCACATGCTTACCAGGTTTAAGGCAGGTGGGTTGGTAGGGATACATAGTTTGAGCTACCTACCTACTTATTTTAATCAAGATTTACGAGTATTATCTTTCAGAAAATTATTTGTTTACGGTGGAAAGACCATCAATAGTCACAACTTCACAAACGTTGGTCAACAAAAAATATTAATTCAAGGACGACAGAATAAAAGTTAGTTTATTGTTTTCAAATAATTGTTCTTTAGTACCTACTAATTTAATCATGGATATTTATCGTTTACCAACACACGCTAGCATTTATTTATTTTTCACGGACATCTGTCGTCTGAAGTATGAAACAATAATATAGGTAATTTATCAATAACTATAAACGAAAATAACATAAGTTCTTATCGTGTTAAAATGAATCGATTCGACAAAGTTTACGACACGGCGACACGCCAGTCGCAGTGGGCGGGCATTCTGTCCGCGGAGTCGCAACGCGGCCAATCCCGAGAGTCGAGCGTGCGCACAAACGCGCGACAATGCGTCAGTCGCATCGCGCCCCGCTGCGGAGGTGGCGCGTTTTTTTCGTCGCAATCGTACTATCGTATTTACAACGAAGACTGAAGTGATTTGTCAATATGGCAATCTTTAATCCTGTTCAATTGATAGATGAAATAAAAAAACGACCTGGGTTGTACAGACCTGACCATCCTGCTGACCGTGAGGAAAAATTGGCGTTGTGGAAGGAAATAGGATCGGTTATTTACAATGGTTGGGAAAACTTCAACAAGGCGACAGCGTATGACAGAGGTTAGTATAGGAAAATAAACGAACCTAACCTCTGTTATGTCACAGAATAAGTAATAGTACAAGTATGTCAAAGTCAAGATCGAGAATAACCTTGGGGAGCGCGGCATGACTAAAATTCTTTTTTATTTCGAATTTGCTAAATTGTGTTTAAATAGTATCTATTAGATACTTATTAGAGTTCTCAAAAATAAACGAATATCCAAAAATGGTAAATCGAAATACGCAGCGACAGTTCTGAGGTTTGGTATAGTCAGCAAACTTAGCAATCGTTCAATGTCTCGCAAGCGGCGAGGCGGTGCGATTAATGATAACCACATTCCGTTATCCGTTTCCCGCCCTTTTGCCCTTGTTGTTAGTGTTACATTGTTTTTACGATTTAATAACAAAACACAATAAGGAAATAATGTAACGTACATCGTAATAACAACACTTATTATCACGTTGCCTCAGTACTGTGGTGCGTTTCGTGAGAATGAAACGCAATTGCCGTATCGTTTATACGGCAATGAATAAAATAAAAGAACGTCATTCGTACTTCTCCCATGTACATGACAATGAACTTTCTACTGCTATTTTACATATGGTATTTCATAAACATACTTTACATTCATCTATCATTATTTTATTAATTATTTGTCATAAAGAAATTGTTGTAACATTACGATGTTCAGGTATTTGACCGCATTAAAATAGTCTGGCGTACATTACAATAATGGGTGGCTACAACAAACACATGTAATTTGCATGCTGTGACGCGTGTGCTGAACGGCTGAAGTTCGTTAATATGAACGCAGTATGTTACGCCATTTAGTATGAATCACAATGTTCATTACGGCCAGATGATGGCGGAAACTTCTAGTTATAGCCAGCACTTTGATTAAAATGATGTGTAGGTTTAGGCACGGCCATGGTTACTGCAATTATGCAAGGTAATTTACCTCATACAGTTATCCAGTATGAATACAGCAGCTTTTTCCTTCTCAGAAATTCGTAATGGGTAAACCCAATTGTAAATACTGTCTACATGACTGGTGATAAGAACGAAGATCCGCACGCTTCGCAGCCGCACTTGCGACTACCACAATTTTATCAACAAGATTACCAATAGCTTTTTAGAATAGTAACATAGTATGCATTGGCACTTTGTCTAGAGCGCCTAGCGCCAAACAAGAAAAACTCACAAAAATATACAATAAAAACTCAGTAAGTGATCTACATTCCCGCCCTGGTTCAAGCCATGGTACGTGCGCGAGAGGAAATGGGAGGAGGCCGAAACCGTGAGGCGGTTGCAACACTGTGGGTTTTATTAAGCTCACAGTGTTCCTTCAGTTTCCGCAGTCCTGGCAGGCATCGCCCCTAACTGACCCCGTCAATCTTGTAGCAGTAAATGATGTAAAAAAAAAGTATGTTGTCTACATGCTAATTCAAACAATTGTCCCAAACAGTCTTACAGTTGCAAAGAAAATGGCGGTCGTTGAGGGATGCTTACAATCGAGAGTTGCGAGCACGCCGCTCTGGTGTCAGGATCAACCGACGGGTGTATCGCTACTTCAAGAGGATGAGCTTCCTCGGCGGATTCGAGGGCACTCTCAGCGAGGACGAGTATGATGGCTTTCTTCCGGATAAAAAGTTGGTTGTTATTTTAATATAGCAAATCCTAATAAGACTGAGAATAAAAACTGGATAAACACCACTAAATTTGACACATAATTTGACTAAGTATTATTCCAATCCAAGTTAGTAACTGCTCTAGTAGATAACGAGTAATAGGTACGGCAATGAATGGCCCTCCTGCCTTCTGGTAAGCACCAAACGTGTATTCCACGCGAGCTTTATTAGCAAAACATTTCAGCAAAACTGTAGACGCCCAGCGGTGCCGATGGCTGCTAAGGCTACGGGGATGTTTGAAAGAGTTACCGAGGCTTTGGAACGCAAATAGCAAATGAAGGAACATAGTTTTTTTTTCAGAAAAATTAGGCTTTTAGTCAGTAAAATTCTGTCTGTGTGTGTGTGTGTGTTCTTTGTGTTCTGTCTGTTTGTGCTTACCATCAGGTGGGATCGCAGTCAAGCACTGGTTTATATCGAATAAAAAAAAAAAACTTTCACACCTTTTCGCTCACCCTAATGATGATGGTAGTCATTTGATGATTTCCCACCCCTTATTATAAACCACGGGTAGTGTGAAAGCGAAGCCCGGGGGCCCGGAATGAAGGCAAAGAGGGAACAGGAGTGGGTTTTTAGTCAGTAAAAGTCTGACACTATCTCTCGCTCCACCCAAGAGCGAGATTTGTCATTGGATGATTTTCCCACCTTAAAAAAAAAACCCTTATTATAAAAAGTCGTTAACTACTACAGTCTACAGTACTACAATTACTAGGTACATATACAGTTTTTTTTTAAGTCAGCTCTTTCGATAAAGAAACAACGCTGCAATTAATTGTGTCTTTTGTCTCCAGGGAACTGGATGAAGACGCAATCTTGGAGGGGGCAAACCCAGAAGAACAAATACTTATAGAGCCTGTAAAAATAAAGAAGATTAAACGAAGAAAGAGAAAACGGGAGTCAAGTGAAGCCAGTCATCAGCCAACAGAGGAATTAGAAATGCCCATGTTTCCCGTAGAAATGGCTGAGAGTGAAACAGACAGTGACAGGTTATTCTTATTATCTTTCCTTCCTGAAATGAGGCAGTTACCGATAAATATAAAGATGTGGGTGAGAGCACAGATAGCCAACGTCATGCAAGAAGCAGTCTCCTGCCACTACAACAATACCAATCCAGGAACTTCATCAGATAAAAACATCATTGATATCAAACGGCAAAGACACGACAGTACAGAATAGGCTTCGGATACTTCTTATTAATTTTATTGGTGAGAGTTATAACAAGTTGTCGTTTAAGTTTTGAATATTATTTTTGTTGGTAATTTTAGGCAGGTTTTAGGCAGATGGAAAAGGTCTTCTTTAAGTTTTATTAATTTTAGACTTTGACGGATTTCATAGAAAAAAGTCAGGGTCTTATCATATTTTCAGTGATCTTTTGCCACAGTCGGAATAATTGTCCTATTTTCAGGCTCTTTCTTAGTAGTTTTTCTAAAAATACATTGGATGAAAATATCTTTTATTGTTTAACATTATGTACAAGAGAATATAGGTCCATACGACTATATGTTATGCAAACTACTACATTACTTATACCCATAACAGTTCACCACGTTCAAAATAAAAATATATATCTGATATATGGACAATATCCAAGCCTGTTGGCAAAAACAGAGAGTTTACGAGTGTTGCTTTTGTTTTGTTATTAGTTACGCTAATATAAATGGACCCATTTTTGGCATTGGGTCAAAAAAAAAAATGTTGTTTTGCTATGGTTTACTACTGCGGTAGAAAGTCTAGTTTTTATCTTTGTATGACTGCAGTGTCTCATATCTTCTTAAATGACGGATTGTGTATTATTTCAGTTTTGTATTCATTTTAGTTAGCGAAGTTGATGTTTTTGTTGCTTTATTGTTCTGTAACGAAGTAAAGTTACTAAAGTTGCAGACTGCAATCAATAATGTAGATTAATACGTTAAGTTACTTTTTGTCTAGTGATGAGTATTGATATTGTTTGATGTTATTCCAAAATTTTAGGATTATTGTATTTTCTAGTCTAGTTCAAAATAGTAAGATGTAAATTGTAATATGATGATAATTTCATATACCTACTTAATAAAGTTTGGGGCCACATATCCAACTTCTCTATTACTTAATATATTCCCAGATAGATATATCTGGTTATCGATTGGAAGTTTCGAAATAATTTGTTTCCAAATAAACCAACGTTGTTTCCTAATGCTTTACCTTATTCTTATGATTTTAGCCTTGTGTTTGTCTAAATTATTAGTCATGAAAACGACTGTTATTATTAACCCGGTGGTTTTCCTGTGTTAGACTAGGAGTTGCCCGTAATATAGGTAATGTAACACGTTCTGTTGTCTTTGTTTCCTGTTTACATATTAATAAATGTTATTCGATTTTTATATAACTTTGTATTATTTCATATTTTACCTCAATATTACACACGATTGAAAACCATTTCATGGGTTTTTTTGTACCTGTAACAAAAACAGCATAGGTTAGTTTAATTTTTAGTTTTTAATGAAATGAAACAATGGGCACAGGAAAGTCAAGTATTAGTAATACAAAAGGGAGTCGTTATTAATTCATAATGTCTAGACAAGTAGGTAGGTAAATATGAAGGCAGGTACAGAGTTTAATTTAAAGAGAAGAAAACCAAAAAAAGTCCCAGAAAATTCTCGAACAAAGCGATGTTGGCACTATAAGTGAAAAAAAGTTATAAAAACGCGGCCAGAGTTTTTCTAGCATCCGCCATATCTTTCGGAGAAATGCAAAACTTTGCGTTTGGAACACAGTTCGTAGGAAGTTCGCGCCCTAAATTGTAAAGTTGCGCGATTATTCTAAAGTTTCGCAATAATTCTTCGAGTTTGTGCGCTTTGCCTTATACATTAGTGGGATATTCTCATTTCCCTAGAGCTACGTATGCGGTTATGGCGGTTTCTGAAACATCATTTGCCTCTGTTCTAGTGAGTAAGAGACTGGAAGTGACGGGTCTTCCACATAGATGTCAATAATTTTAAACAATTACTACCATAACTGGTTTTGAAATTTCAAAGAAATACATGCATCTCTCTTCAACGATTAGTCAAATAATTAAATTTGGACCAACTTCAGAACCTATGTATATGCACAAAACCACCCTAAAAGCTGTATATTATATGTATTATAAATTAATTTTTAAATAATTAAATCTCATATCATCACCACTATTAGATTTTTAAACAATGGCCGATTAAGAATTTCCATACGTACAATAATAAGGCTGCAGGATTGTTAGAATGAGCTACCGTGGCCCTGGAACGAAGAAGACTGTGAGAAGAAGGCCGTGATCGACTACACGCACGTCCTAGATAATTCTTAATGCTAATCATGTTATGGAAAATACTTGAGAAAAATGCATCTAATTTAAAATAAATACTTATTTGCCGACGAAGTTTATGTTAGTGGATTGGGATTCCTTAACTAACACGTAGGTTTTAGTCAGTAAAAGTCTGACATTCCTTCTCGCTCCACCCAGAGTGGCAAAAGTTATTAGTAAGGTAGTACTTACATAGGTATGTGAAATCATAGAATTTCCTGAATTTTATGATCAAAGTAAAATATTTACACGTTTTTCTGTTGCTTTGTTCTTTTTGTATTGTGCTAACTCCATACAATAGGTGCTTGATATAAAATAGATTTATTACAACTTTGGCAGTTCGCACATAATCTGGTATACATTACCTTTATTTACACGACTCATGTAATCAATACTGCGCACAACTGTTCAAAGTATTCAAACCTTATGAGTAAATCATATTTCGAACTAGTATAAGGAAAAAACAAGAATATTAATTAGAACTCTAAATCTTATTTGACACCCATAAATTTAATAAAATATGTCGCGGTGTTTAACTAATGGAATAGTTGATATTTTACATGTGTCTAGAAATTATTCTATGAAATGAGACCATATACATAGGTGTAGCATAGGTGCAGTTAACGAACTAACTAATGCTAGACACAAACATAAACTTATCATATAAGGACAAGGATACTGAAACATAGAAAAACACAAAATTAGGACGACTTAAAAAAAAACATTTGTTGCAGGGCAGTTAACATTGGTCCTAAAATAAATCCCTGAGGTACGTATGCCTGCTTAAATGCCGTTAAAGCCAGGGGGGGCCACCTTGTGGGAACAAGGTTTATTTCACTTGAAATAATATTTCAGAAAAGTGTGGTTTGGATAGCGAAGATAAACTGGCTAAAAAAAGAAAATATTTTGATTTTTTAAGGAGGTCCTGTCATGATATTGACAAGCCACAACTTATCGAAGGCAGGTTTAATTACTGTCTTTGCTTTGCCTAAGTTACGTTTGGAAAGAAATGTAGATTTTCCTGTTTTTTACAAGACAAAATTAGTGAACTATACTCTATTCACGATAGCATAGACAAAAGAGGTTCATAGAAGCCAGTGTGCAGAACATTTATTTTTCGAGATAAATTCAATTTTTTTTAATAAATAATGGTTTCAATATACAATTTTAACATTACCTACTAAGATTGACTACTACCTATAATTTGATTACTGTAAGGTAAGTACTAAACACTTAGACAGGCAAATGAAATAGTTTTTTTTTTCTAAATAAACATAACTTCATTTCAAATTATTTTACAATTATTTTGAAATGACGTATCAACAAGTTTCCTCCTTAGAAAACATATGAATTGTACACAATACAAGGCAAAGATAATTGTTTAACATTTATACAAATAGAAATAATTAATATTATATAGAATAATGAAAAACGTTCCAGGCCTACAATCCCTGCTTCTTTTAGGTTTTTTAACATGGACACTACTAGTATAAGTAAGAGCTAAATAATTTATTTACTTAATTAAAAGCCTCATAAATTCAGAAGATGGATAGTTAAAATGAATTCATTTAAGTATAACAGTGGGCAGGTATATAATTTGATTATAATAAATTCAGCATCAATCAACTGTAATAAAGCACAATATACATACATATTATATTGTACTTTTATTACAAAGTGTACTCTAAAACAACCTTTTTTGACTTCTGTCTAATGTTATCACGAATAGAGTAAGTATAGGGTTTCTGAGTTTAATATTTGGATTTAAGAACCAAGAAAACCTACTAGAATGCCGAAGTTTGCTAGGGTTATAACCAATACTACCTAAATACAAATTTTTAATTCAGGTTCAGGTACCTACTGTTAAAGAAAAAAATCATAGTCATGAAAATAATAGAAATAACTGACCCAAGGTAGTCACTTAAACAGTGCCGTTTGTAATAAAATGGTTATATATAAAAATTCTAACTGGATACGACCAGGTCCATAGATAGGTATTTTTTTTAATGTTTCCTACGTTGTCTGCATGTAGGTACCTATATTAGGTACGAACGTAATAGAGCACTGTATATCCAAAGTAGCGACATTGAGTGCGATATGGACGAAGGTAAGACACATGAGGAATTACAATCCCAAAGATAAAAATAAAACTTTGGCAGCTAATTGATTCATTTTGATTATATCATGTAATAATAATGACTTAAATAACCTACGTCATTCAGATTACTACTAGACAATATGGTAAACAAATAAATTACAATAAACTAAAAAACTGAGGACGATCGGCGCGGCGGATCGGCGTGCGAGCGTGCGACGCGCGACGTTGCCAGACCGTGCACGAAACGCAGCTGAGGAGCGGCAGGGCGGCGGCGGCCCGCTGCGACCCCGCTGCGTCATTCCGCGTCGATCGTCCGTACCGGCAGCCGTGTTTGTTTGTCGCAGTAAAATCGCGGCGTTTTTCTAAGTGTCAATCATGAGCTCATACTGCCTCGACGTTGAGTCGTTCATAAGTGAAGTGAAGAAGTATCCAGAAATATGGGACATCAATAGTGAAGATCACCGGTTCAAGAGTAAAAAGCAAAACGCGTGGGCGGAGATAGCACGGGTGTTCATTTCGGATTTTGAAGAAATTCCAGACAAGGAAAGAATCGATGTTTGTAAGTTTGACGACACTTTCCACGAATATAATACGCATGTAAATCAGACTGACTACCTATACGTACCTATATTTATCAGGGTTTCATGAAGTGTAACAAATAACAAGTAGCTTGATAAGATAGTGATAAATTCAATATAGGTTTAGGTCTTAGTAACGGCCCGGTTTACAAAACTAAATAAATCATTTTTGATAGGTAGTTTAACATTTTCAAATGGCTAAAAAAACACTTTATACGACTTGGAATATTGTCGGACCAAAACGTTCTTTAGCATAGGTAAAACACGTTTTGAGAATCATCAACAATCAACATAAAGGTTTAGTGGAGAATAGACAATCTCGATACATTATTTACATAAAAACAACGTGCGCGATCCAACGTATTACCTGTGAAATGTCGTCACCTTGAAAGCAGAGGTCGCGACTCGCAATTGAGCAACCAGTCGGCCGATCGATCGCGCTCGTGGTCATTACGAAGCGATTGCCTTTCGCCGTGCAAAGTAACTTCAACGCATCCATTCACTTCAGGTTTACTCCTCGTTGCACACACAATAAGGAAAAATACTGGCAGCATTACTTTGAATATATTATTATATGCTTTTGCAGCGTTTGTAGTTTTGAGTATTCCATTATTGCAGGAATGCGTTACAGTTTCAATTGAATTTAGTTCATGAGTCAGGCTCTCGACTTGTACGAGTCGATAATTTAACTTCGTAGGCAATTACTTATTATATTAATTAGTAGGTTAATGATTCATCGTAACGTAGGCTAGGTAGGATTAAAAGCTAAAAATATTACATGCACAACAAGTAAAAGCTTGATCTGCTCTTTTTAAAAACAAATTGAATTTCTATCCAGTAGGTTGAGGCTTTGTAGACCATACTCGAAATGTGACCATAAATATACCAAGGGCTAACAAATACTCAATGTCACTAGTGTCCTTTCCTAATTTCATCATTTGGGGTCGGATTCAGATACGTTTCACAAATAGTTAGAACAAAATATGACTAGAGTACTAAAACTAAGACCATCGAAGAAAAAGGAGAGTTGTTTTCGCCTGTTTAGACACATCGTATCGCCTAACGTATTAATAAATGTAGTCTCATTCGGTTTCAATAGCTCGAAATCGTATGAGTAAACATAACTTCTAAATTAAATATTCAGAGCTAGAAAAACATGATTTTAGATGTTCGTAAGCAGGACTAGGACTAAATATTTTAGTGTCTGATTGTGTAATAATCTAAAATCTGATTTGCTGGGCTGGCGTTAACTATAATATTTTTAGAGAGAATCGGGCCAATACTCCTCTGCGTTTATTAAAATGACATTATTTTGGTGTTTTGTGGAACCTTTTCTGCATTGTACTCTAACATTTTTGGTTTACATATTTCTTTATTATTAATATTTCCGCCTTTGACCACTATCTCACCTGTTAGTAAACTATGTTGGAACCGACTATGGGGTTAACCTAAAATTAACCTATTCAATCTGGACTTGAAGACCCGTAGATTGTAGCTATCAGGAAACACAGACTCCGACGGGGAATTACACCTCTTAATCGTGGGCATGAACGCGTTTCCAAAATGTTTTGTGCGAACGTCCACCATACACCGGTGGCGCATCGCCATAGGTTTAGAGGTCTGATATGGAAAGGGTTTAGCAGAATTTAGACTTCAATTCCGACGCATACTCTCGAAATGCAACAAATAGAATACATACATGCTAGTTGGGCGCTGATCTTCTTAGCTTAGCTGAGCGCATCAAGCTGGTCTTATTTTTTGTTATTCAAGTAACGTTATGACTTTTTCATTTTATACTGATGCTTATTCTATAAGCTTTTCCCAATTATACACCCAGAGGACGAATGATTGTGTTACTGATTGTTACTCAGCAATTTTGTGTTTTACGTGATTTTAGTAGTGCTACAAAACCAAAATGTGAATTTTCTTTTGTACTTATTTTTTCATTTCCATCAAATTATAGAAGTGTTCACAATCTAGCGAATGTTAAAAATATACTTAAGCTAAAAATATCAACCATAAAAAGATACAAGTGATTTGATAGCTGACATGTAATTTAATGGTATAAAACGTGGTTAATTTTTTTTGAATATTGAAATAACTATAAAATATAAATATTCCACATTCCAGATCGTAAACTTCACGGAAAATGGAGAAATATAAGGGACTCATTTGTGCGTCATCGTAAAAGGAAATATGGAAAAAAGGGCTATGTGTACGCAAAACATTTGTCCTTTTTGTCTGACTTGTACAATAATAAGAACAGCCAATCGGGAAGCGATGTGGAATGCGATAACGACGACCAGAGCGAGGAAGAAGATCCTAAGCTGAAAAAAATAGGCGTTAGAACAAGAAAATTCGATTTGTTAAATGACTCGAGTATCTGGGGTAGTGACCCGGAAGATTCTCCATCCACTATAGAGAATTTAAAAAGAAAAAGGTCTACGAAGCAGGAAACTGACATAGAATATGTAGATACGCCATTCCCGGACGCTACAGTTAGTTTTAATACTCCTACTGAAGACGAAGACAGGTCTTTTTTCGAATCTTTATTACCTGCAGTTAGAGAGTTTAATATGGACCAAAAGCTAGAATTTAGGAGTGAAGTGTTGTGTTTAATTAAAGGTTTAAGGTCTTCCAATGGTAAAAGGAACTATATAAAGTTAGATCCATCTACAGGTGATTTCTCCTAACCCAGGTTCCGTTTCTTCATCATTCCATTTTTTTTATAATAAATAAACGTTATTTTTTGAAAAATATGCTGTATTCTTTGATAAAGAAGTTGAGAAGGGATTCCCTTTAAAAATAACCTTATTATAGTAGTAGAAAGAGAGTAGAACAACATGCCAGTAGCCTGTGTTGTTGTTGCAGTGTGCTGTGTGACAATTCTTGGAGGCTTATATTTCACTGATTTTTGTCTCACTAAGATATCATTTCCACCACTTCCAATACCCTAAATTATTTGACGATAAAAAAAAGAGCCATCTACTTTCTCATTATCTTTTCCATTATCATCAGTAATATCATCCTTCTATACATTCATTTAAATTTTTGTTGCTATAGATCTATCTCAACTTAAATATTATTTAGATGTTCGAACAATTTTATACAGTTCATTCAATTTTGATAGCAATTAAAATATGAAAGCAAAAATAAGTAAAAAAAAAACAACTCCGTCAAGTTGAAATCCTAAAAAGCTAAAATGGATACACACACCATCTGTTTAGGTAAGTACATACCAACACAAAAGTAAAAGATGAATGAAACGAGTTTATAAACATCCGACTTTATAAATAGAGCACTGACGATACCTAAATATTTGGAGCAAGTGAAATAACGTTGCCCATTAGTCGTTCTATCGCTGAAAAGCTAAACAGAGAAACAAAATAATACGCAATTGCCCAGGAATTTACAATATATTTCTCCTAAGTATATTTTAAATTCAAACTAGCAGAAAAGGCCAAGATGGAGGCTCTTAAAAGGTGCTTATATTATAGCTTATTTAAACATGGTAAACATCCAAGTCAAGGGATGCCAAGCCTTCTAACGTAGGATTACAGCGAGGAGCGCCGGCAACAAGTAATGATACACCAGTCAGTCTTGTTACAATAATCTGTCTAAATAGTAACCGCGAGCTGGCAACGCCGCGGGGAAAGTAGCGGGGCGGCAACGTGGCGCGATCGATAGAACGGGGGGAAACGGCGCAGCGCGGGGCGGCTGACCCTTCCGACAACCACATACATTATACCTACTGCGTATATCATTGAGCAACGAGTGTACTGAAGCACGTGTTTGGTTGACATCGAACGTGCAGCCAACGGGTTGTCATGGAGGCGGAATGCGACATCTCAAATTGACGATGTTTTCTGCTCAAATAAATAAACCTACGCATAAATTTATCAATCATTATCGTAAGATTTTTCTAAAGAAAAATTATCAAAATAAAATACAAGTTGGTTTTAGCTGTTGCTAAGTCATGTACCTAGATTAGATAACTCTTTAAAACTTACGATATTCTGATTACACTTTGAATAGCTCTTTGTTGATCGCAGAGTTGCGGGAATTATGATGTCATCCATATAAACACAAAAATTTCAGATAGACAACTGATTCAGAAGTTTGAATAATACTCTCGATCTCTGATTTAAGTATTTGATGTTGAGTATTTCTTAAACTCTACTTTAGCCTGAAAACCTTTTTTATCACGGTTTGGGACATTCTTAACTTAAAATACTGAATTCAAAAACCCGCCCATAGACTTTCTCAATAAGATGGAAGATAAAAGACAAATAATTAGAAATGTTTAACTTAGTAAACTTGGCAATGTCACGATTGCTATTGCCTGAAGAGTAGAAGAAACTTCAAACGAGATTGAATCTAAAAATAGATTGCAAATAAAATTTTGGAAATCTCCTAGATACCTCTTCAACAATCATACTCCTCCTAGCATAATTTCATCAACTACATCATTTATTTAGTTTTTATCATTTACTATTACGTATTCTTTAATCTGTGCTGTTACTTCACTATTCTCTTTAACAGTGCTAAATATCAAAATCTCCAATCCTAATTAGGGGCCTTACCTAATTAAATTCTTTTGACGGAATCTGTCCTTACACGAATTACGGTGATTAAGACATCATTAGCGTTTAATAAATGAGTGACGAAAATACCTCCTACAAACAAATGACGAAATAGTTCAGAAAATAATTACAAAAGTACTCAAGAGATAACAGCTTGTTTACAAACCAGTATCATGTTCTATAAGACAAAAGCTATTTTGAACTCTATCTAATTACTAATCAAGTTAAGAGCTGCTAATGAATGGCTCAACTAATTTGCTTTAGCAGAACAATCAGTTCAGTTGAAGCTAGGCAGCCGATGTGCGCAATACTGGAAAATTGATACAGTAAACGCGCGAGAGTGTGTCTACGTCGGTTTTGTTTTTTTTATAAAACGATCGTGTGACATAAACATACTCTAGCCCAAATGACGCGAAGGCCTTTAGGAGACTGGCGGCACATTATGGCCTCGCCTATATTGCAGTGGCAAAGAACCCTATGTAGTCCATGAGTCACATAAAACTTGATGTCAATATCGCGTGAGAGTGCTCAATCAATAAGGTTGCTTATAATAAAGCCTTTTCCCGTGAAACATTGCACCGCACAGCTGATTACACTGTACGTGCTTTAACGGGTTCAGCAATTATAAGATTGCGCAGGTGTTTAAAAATGTAATAAAAAATTAATAAATTTTTTTCGCTACAATTGTCCGACATATTGCAGTCTCTGGCAAATGCCAATAACAGCTGGTTAATGAATTAAATAACAAGGGAAAATGTTTTGTACAGAAATTGTAGCTAAAATTGAACTGCCTAGGAGACTATGCTAGGAGGCGCCAGTGAAAAAGAAAAAAAAAAATGCATTGAAAAGTATGAAACTACCTCTAGACCGTTCCGTCACCGACCAGGAGAGTCGCGCGTCCTGTGCGAAGCGTTTCGGCGCAAAAGACGAAATGATGAGTATGCGGGTTATATCCGCTTATGATGGCCGTTATGCACGGATATGATAGGCTGATGATATGTTCTAGTGAGTGGGCATAATGACTAGTGTCGTTTTTCTTTCCTTGCTTGATACGTTCCTAGCACGGTCATAGAATGACACGGTGAACTGAGCAGGCTTAAAGACACAAACTGGATCTGCGTGGACTGGATCTCGAGAGAGACGGAAAATCTATATTTTTTTTATAGCGCGCTTGGCTAGGCGACCGTCACTCTCCGACCGAAGACACGACAGTACCTGCCACTTAGCGCTTTGTTTGCCTCACAACAGGCAGGCTGAGAGGCAGGGTGTTTAGCGCAGCTGCGTAATAAAGAGGATGTATTTTTTGTTCGAAGATCACCCTAGACTTTTTTATACTCGTCGGGCTCGGAACATCCTGTTTGAAGGCCCAGTATTAAAACGTTGCAAACAGGTGAAGACTTTACAGTTACTAGCATTCCTAATAGCGGATTAGGGAACACTTTACGAGTTGCTATGTAATTGTATTTTGCAGGTAAATGCGATAATGCATCCAATAATCTTATTCTGGGTAACTAACTATAAAGTATTTATGCTCTCGATGAGAATAAATCGACTCAAAGACTATTCCTTCTAATAGTTCTTTGTATCCCAAATAAGATACAATCGGTTTAACGTTATTTAAAATTGGAAGTTCTTTTACGCTTTTCCATTATTGGAAACAATATGCATGCTGTTAAAGACGTAAAAATCACCACATGTTTTGAAATATTCCAAGAAAATATAAATATTGTCATAATAGCAGACAAACACTAGTAAACAAGGCTAAATTTGCTTGTACATGTTAAGTATTTTGATTGCCGTATCGTCTTTTCTGTAAGTATTCAAAGCAACTGATTCGTTCTACGTCTGAGCAAAATTTTAAACCATAATAATACGTAGAGTTTGTGGACTGTGTAATTTAGGAAACAACTGTCAGTGGAGCTGTGTATACTCCGATGCGTTTTCTTTGTAAATTTTAGTAAATATTTTAACGATATAATCTTTAATCATGCCCAAAGAAGTGCTGAAGAATCATGTCATTTTTTTTTTGTGCGAATATTGCATAGCATTAATTAGCAGCTGTTGTTAGGATAGCCCGCCATTGTATATGTTTTTGTTGTTATTTTATTGTGTGGTTGCTATGATGCTTTGATGGTCGAATTAAACGTTTTATTATTATTACCCCGGCTCTGTTGCTGAGAACCATCCACTACAAATTCGAGTTACCTCGTCGCATCGCTAATTTCTTTTAGCACGGCTTGAGTTTTACTGGTCATGAAAATTTAGAGTACGTGTACTGTACATACATTCGTAGCAGCTTATAACAGCCAATGCTAGTGTTTTTGTCTAAACTCAATACTTTAGCTAGTGGGAATGCATAACAATATAAAATTTTATACTGTTAGTAGCTGACTCGGCGAACTTTTTGCCACCTAACAATCAAGGAATGTAGTGATTCCCTTTTGGCTAAACTTACTGAACGAATGATTGAGACCAATGTGTCTGACAGTTGCTGTGATTTTTAGATGTATTTGAATATTTTTCAAATATTTTTTTTCCAAACGTTCTTATATTTTATTTCCGTTATTCTGCTATTCGGGGCGGATACGAATCTAAAAAAGCTCATTAAAATCAGTACAGCCGTTCTTGAGTTATAAATGGTGTAACTAACACCACTTTGGTTTATGTCATATTAAAGTAACTATTAAAGTTTACAACAAGAACAAAGTTAAAATCATGTCTAATTCCTTTCGGTTGTACTTACCAATTTTCATCTAAGATATTTTTTTGCTATTCTGGGTAATAATTTCAATTTTGAATAGATAAGTAGGTATCTGGTGAAAAGAAAAACTACACGGTCTGTGATATCAAAGAGATCATCGTATCCAGGCCTGCAAGTTAGGATATTGTTAGATATTTTACCTATAAATAATCTTTTTTTTATTAGGCTAACTATCGTTTTGTGATTCACTTCAAGTTATAGTCATCAATGTCAACAAATGCATGTATTGAAAGCATTTTTTTTAAATTTTTATAGTTCATCACATTGCGTTACTTATATTAAATCACGTTAATGAAGAATTTAAATTGAAGTCACATCACATTATTGACAATAATTAATTATATAATTATACAATTAAATATATATATTTATTTTTCCAAATAGAGACAACTTTATTTATTTACACGAATAATTTTAAAAAATAATTTAAACCCTACAACTAACTAAAATCACACTAAAATATGATGTCAAAAAACTCTGACAACAATTTGTTTTATATTTCGAGTAATTGTAAGATTTTTCTGTAGTTATATACTACTCTACTCGTAATATGGCATTTTCAAGTAAAACATTTAACCCAAAAAGGTTTTGTGTAAATTGCTTAGATTTCAAAGAAAACGGCAAATTACTATTAACTACGCTTTTGTCTGGGTTTTTGAACACGTACTTTATGTTTTGAGTTCGACAAGGTAAAAAATTACAAGCCTGTGTGAGACCTTCTAAAAACCTGGAACAAACTCCTTTCCTTTACATTAAGAATAAAACTAGCTAGCCATAATGTCGACGTCCTCTGATTGATAGACCGGAGCTATGATGTAACTGTGATGTATTATTAATTATAAATCAAGCGTTGAGATCATTTAAATACAATATAAACCTTCTAGCATATTCTTTAATCAAAAACTCTAGCACTGTTTGCGTTTCATTAGCCTTCTTTAACGAAAAGTTGTACTAACAAAGGCCCAGTTTTTATATAAAAAAATCAAGTAATAGAAAAACAGTGTTGTATTTTATAGACCTAAAACAACAAGATCAAACCAGTTTCTATTTGTTAAAAATCTATCTACGCCGACTGCTACCGAATAGAGATTAATGGACGAACACTAAGCGAGGGAGGTAGGTATGCAATAATGCAAGGTCACTCCAAATTGCTGTTATGTGTTTGTCTCTTAACAAAGACTGACTGTCGAATTCCGAAGAAAAATACGATTATGTAAGTGTGGCAAGTTATACGAAAAGGAAATGTCGAAAACTGAGATTTTGATAGGTAGGTAGTAAGAAATCGTTAAACCTCCGTCAACTAGGTAGAACAGGACTTGCCTTCAATGTATCCAGTTCCAAAAAAAAAAAAAATTACAAGTCATTGGGGTGTATTGTATTCTCTCTCACAATTGTTTTTTTTTTCTTAGCGCAGGTAATAATTTCATTGAATAAGGTGTCTTTTGTTGCCAACTGGCGCTATTATTATTATTTTTTTTGTGTACGATTAGTAAAACTTATTTTACTTCGGTGATCGCAATCTCGATCGATCGCAATTTTCGCAAATTGAATTTGAATTCATTAGGTGTCCGTAGAATATTTCCTACAGTTTGGATGATTGTAAATCAATAACACAGCATAGTTTCTTAGGGTGGAATCAGTCTCAAGATCACTAAAGTAAGGATAGTGTCTACTTCACATCACAAAAATATTATAATTTCAAATTGACAGCCAACATACATTTACGTCGCGCGCTGTATTGAAAACACGCTCAGTTTCAAATCGTTCACAATCATTTTCGTGGGACAAAAGCGAAAGTTACATCTTAAAATTTTTCCATCGTTAACTAAGTAGGTAGGTACGTAGTTGCACTAGAAAGATTCCAATTGAAACTGCAAATGAAAACGGTTCTTGGAAGCCTCAGTAGAGGAACGAATTCTGTATGTCGAAGCGAGCAAAGCGAAGAGACGTTTAAGTCTTGGGTTTTATGTAAGTAGCTACCATTTGTTTTTAGTAGATCTGAATTGCCATTCATGTCTAGAATTAGCTGTAAGGTCTACTATCTCTTCAAGGTCTGTATGTTAGTTCTCCGTCATCTTCTTTTCCGATGACACTCTGGCATAAAACACTCCAGTCCGGGCAATGCACGAGTGACGCAAGCCGTGCAGCGGCCGCGCGTAACATAATAAATAATAATGGGCGCGCAGAACGGCAACGCTTCGTGATGGCGGAGCGGCAACGTCGCCGATCGATGCCGCGCCACGTTTATCGGCTGGCTCCAACTTTGTTTTGTCGGCCGGCCCGGCTTCAGGCTTGCCCAACTGCGAACTGCGAATACTATCATACGCTCTAGCTTCCATTTCGTGTTCAGAAGAAATATCTTTGTGGTTCAAAGAAAATATAGTAAGCAAAAAAATACAGTTACAAGAAAGTAGGTTAGTTCTATTCGAAATATTGAAGTCGATTGTAAACGAGCAATTTTATTTCAGTCCACTTTTATGACCTGAGACTGGCACTGTCACTACTTTTCTTCAATCGCTCTATTTACAATTCCTAAATGCATCTCTAGACACAATTAGATTGGCTATATTTATTTATGCTATAAAGAATGTAATCGTGCATTTAAAAAATAATGATGCCTTGGTAGATATCAAGATTTTTTTATTTTTTTCTCCAGTGGCCGTATAGTCTGTTTTCACGATTTTAAATGGTGGTAAATAGTAAGACCTCAATTCGGTCGTTTGTAACATATTCATACAGACGTATGTATTATATACAAGAGGGCTCTGGCTGGATTCAAGTCTTGCACTCATTTAACAAATCCTGAATCTCAAGACTACAAAGGCTCCCCTGAAATATAATTCTAGATGGACACGAACCCCACAAGAGAAAGCAAACCTGTTTGCAGAACATCTCTCTTAAGTCTTTGTCCCGAATAATACGGTTGATAAAGGAATTAATAAAGGAGTAACTAATGCTCAAACAAGACTGGTTCAAATGGTTTTACCACCGAAACCGGTAACTGCAAGAGAAGTTTGGAGGGTGTCAGTTGGACTCAAAGATAAAAAAAAGCGCCAGTATTTGTCTAAATTACGTAGGAAAATCTGAAACCACTCCCTAAGAGAGCATTTGTCTTCTTATCAATCCCATACAATAGTATCCTGGGAGTACTTTAATATCCAAAGTTGAAGAAAGTGTCACAAATAACGATGGTATACAAAGACGGCAAGCCACCTAATGAAGTCATCTCTTATTAGCCCATAAGTTTGCTGCCAATACTATCGAAAATCTTTGTGAAGTTGCTACTACGTAAAATACTCCTCATTCTGGAAAAAAATCGGGCAAGTGCGAATCGGACTCGCGCACAGAGGGTTCCGTATAAACTTACCTAGGAAAACAGTTCAATTCCCGAATTGAGTAACGAAGATTTTTTCAAATAGCAAAAGCGTTTTTTTTTTAACGTAACTACATTTTTACAGTTTTCATATTTTTTCCTATACTTGTACTATGTGACCTTGCTTCATGCCAAATTTCAAGATTCTAGATCAACGGGAAGAACACTATGAATTTTGATTCCCTTGAGTGTCGAAGTATGTACGTTTTTTGTAACATACACTTTCAGAGAAAAAAAGTACTACTTTGCTGTGTCCCTGGATGTTTAGCAGGCTTTCGACAGTATGACACGAGGGCCATCTTTTAAAAAGAATTAAAATAGTCTTTCGTAGCGATGTAGCTATTACCAGATTCTTGCTTCATATCTAACTAACGACTATTTTAGTTAAAAGAAGAAGATGCCAATTCGAGATTTTTTAGATATGTGCTGGTGTTCCTCAGGGCTCTGTTCTGGGACCTGTGCTGTATACCAAATTCATAGCTGACTTACCGAAACTAGATAATACCACAATTGCAACGTTTGCAGATGATACTGCCATTTTAACTAGCGACAAGGATCCGAGTACTGCTTCAAAGTTCCTGCAGGCAGCATTAAATATTTCGAAAGGGTAATGGCCTCCTGTTCAACTAGAAGACGCCACCTTACCATATCAAAACAGTGTCCGTTACCTTAGACTACACCTTGATTGGCGTCTGCCATAAAACCAATACATTAAAAAAAGAGAGACGAACTCAACATTCGTTTCAAGCACCTTCTTTAGCTTCTGGGTCAAAACAGCAAATTGTCAATGGACAACAATCTACTTTCTATAAGCTATGTACAAGCCGGTATTGATGTACGGCATTCAACTCTGGAATAGTGCCTGTAACTCTACCGCTTGCACTACTCTAATGCTTGCAGAGAATGATAAACACAATACTACAAATAATCAGTAATGTCCCATGCTAAGTGACCAATCAGGAAATATAGGAACAGCCGAAAATGCGCACAATATAAGAGGAAATACAAAACGTCAACTTGAAATACCGAGAGAAGCTATAGAAGAACCCGAACACATTAGCAGCACAGCTCACGATGTCTAGCTACGAAAACGTCTCAAACGAAAAGACATCATATAGATAGACGATGAGGAGACCGTTCCCGCTGGGGGGGATGATACCACTAACTGACATAGCACACTCATTAAATTTGCTTATAGTGTCTAATAATCCATGATTGACACTATGAGCAGATGCAGATGTAACACAGGACAGAAAAAAAATAACAAAATCTTAACTCATAGAACATCTCAAGTACTATTATGATTGATACTAGTAGTACTAGGTAGGTATATAGAAACTTGCCATATTATGGAGTTCATGGATGAAGGGACTATTCGTGCGATGGCTCCGATAGCGAATGTGTGCATGACTAGTTTCCATAAGCGTAGGCTTGCCTTGGAGTTGGACGCTTGCGAAGAATTCATCAGTAATTTTTGTGTTTTCCCGACAGACGCTCGCAAGAATGAGGACGATGCCAAGTATTATGGTTACGTTAATAAAGGTATACAGATATATATATATATTTAAATATATTTAGTTTACGTAAACTGTAGTGTTTCGCAATTTAAAGTATTGAAAGGAAGATCGAAGATGTGGATGGAATAATGTGAAAGAATAAGTAGTGAATGATACTGCGGTTGGCTAAGGAGCATAGAAGATGAAAACGAATTGTCGACTCCTTTTAAAATGGTAAATTACAAAGGCAGAGGAAGATAATGGTGAAGTGCGGCATCTATGCAATAAGTAGATAGGAGTACCTACAAGTAACGTAGAAGTGCTTTTTAGATTTGAGTTTGTGCAAGAGACAACCTGCAAAGGGGACGTATTTTTTTTTTTACTGAAAATCAATTAGTACAAAGAAGTGCGACGGAGAAAGGGCGAAAGTTTATTACGTCCGGACTGTCACGCAAATTTAAAAAGAAGTAAAACAATAAATAATCCAATTTAAAGCACTTTTTTCGACCGACTTCAAAAAAAAGGAGGAGGTTCTCGATTCGGTTGATTTTTTGAGATTGGAAATCATCAAATAACCCGCTCTGAGAAGAGCGAGAGGGAGTGAGACTTTTACAGACTAAAACCTAAACCTGTTCTTTCAGTTTGAGTTTCAGGGCCACGGTAAGTAACTCTTTCGAACATTACCGCAACCCGCAGCTTATCCAATTTGTAACCTTTGTATTTTAATGTATTATTGTATGTAATGACAAGTGTAAACAAACATTGTACGTATGTATTTTACTAATAAACATAAATAAAAAAATTTAGAAACTAAAAATTTCAAGCGTAAATACGATATTGCATCATTTTGCCGAGGGGGCCAGAAATTGTCGATAAAAAGAACGTCCCAAAGACACTGTTTATAAAAAACACCGTCTTCTTCGTTCCAGTCTTTACAGTTTCGACTTCAATGAAAAAGGAACTATGGTTAATAGTAGGTTAGTTAGTATAAATATTTGACAATAGCTAGTCAACAAGCTCAAAGTCACGATTAGCGGCAGCTGCCTACGACCACGTGACCATTTATTGTTATTGTTAATAATAAAATGACAACAACCTTGACTAAGTTCTGCGTACTTTCTAAACTTAAGTAAGTATTAGTCATCGAGGCTAAGGTCGTTCAGAGAGGACCTATTTATGTAGCTATAATTGACCACGAAAATGTTTAAATAATCCCTTTAGCACCCTCAGCGTGTAACTCTAAAAGGTCCTAAATATTAAATTAACTTTGGTTAATGTAGATAAGTTTTTTTTAGATATATGACATTGTAGTATTGCGGGCTGCAGGATTGTTTGAAAGAAATACTGTAACCCATGAATGCAAAGGGCAATTGAAGGAACATAGGTGGGTTTTAGTCAATAAGTCTGACACGCCCTCGCTCCATTCAGAGCGAAGAGTTATTTGACGATTTCCCAAAAAAAAGAAAAGTACCTATACTATAAATACAACAGCTAATATATAAAATATAATAAGTACAGTAGCGTAAATAGCTAGCAAAAGTGATTCCGAAAAGAATTCATGCACGCGTAAAGCGTTGGCGAAGGCAACGCAACGCTTCAAACTCAGACCATTATTGGTCTGAGGCTTCAAAGTTCAAACTTGAACTGAACGCAGGGGATGCTCAGGGGCCAATCCAAACAGTTGGAACTATCGAATGTCTGATCCACACTGCTCGATTCTATAACATGTTTAGAAGAGATCCAGCAAGGAAAGCTAAACCAAAGTAGATACATACGTAGGTAGGTACCTTAAATTGAACCGTCTTGCTAAAGTAAACAAATAAAAACGTTAACAAATAACCAGTCGAGGTGGTCCGGTCGTGCAGAGTTGGCTTGCCATAAAAAAATTTTGATCACAATTTAATGATCTCACATTTTATGCCCTGAAAGTACCGAATCTTTTAACAAACTTACAAGAGATACTGCAACTGAGGATAAAAAACTTCATTATAATGCATTCACGTCCGATGTTTTTCTCTTTACCGTCCAATTAACAAACGCCCAAAATTAAAACCAGTTTCGACCCATTTAATTGGCAGGAACCGTTATTGAATACCTACTTATTACACACATACATACATACTTACACCAGTTTGCACGTTATCCAATTCGCAATGCCATCCAAGTTCGAATTTCGAATATTTACTTGTGATGTGTCGTGTGCGGAGCGGCAACGTCGGGTGCACGGTGTGGCAACGCCGCACAGCGCTATTTCGCTACCCGTCTCGAAGTGATCGGACGAGATCAGCTGTACCTTGCGCCTGTGTGAGTGTTTACTATATGGCGCGCGCGTACAAGTTATGTAAACGTATGTGTGCGTTAGGACTGGATTCTGTTTTGGTGGATTCTGCTCGGGAAGTCGGGACTTGGTGTAGGGACCTAGGAATGATTGGCAGATTAAAGTTTTCGTTGCTAAAATCCGCAGAGGAGGACATTATAGGTTTTAATTTTACTAATTAAAATGGTATTGGTGACCTACGATCTCACTTTACAAGAAATGTAGGTAGGTACATATTTATTTATATTGACAATACAGACAATTTACAAGTACTGTTGTTCACTGGAAACAAAATGAATTCTTGTGAAAAAAAAAACAAAGATAACAATATTATATCAATAATTTTCGAATGATTTCACGGTTGTGGCACACTTCAGCCTACACACTACCCTCAAGTAATATTATAATACGTTTTCAAATCTCATGGAATAGGTAGGTAGGTGCAATAACACAAGTTCATTTAAAAAGATATATTTTTTAATAGTCTGAATCGCTGGAAATATTACTCATTGATTAAATGCTACAGCTATAGTAATTCCTCTTTAACAATATCTATTTCATCGTTTTGTTCATCCACATCATGGAAAAAATAATTATCGGTATCGTTTTCTTCCATTTTGATAAAACTCACTGCACTTTCCGTCTCGGCTATTTCTCTTTTGACAAGCTCTTCGGCGGTAAGTTCTGTGCTAGACGTAGGTTCTTGTTCGCAAGTGCTGGTATTGAGAGCTGTGCCTGTGCCGAGCGAGTGATCAGCTTCAGAGATCAAGGCCATAGAGTCATCTAAAGTTTCCTTTACATTAATAGATGTGTCCAATGATAACTGTTCCATCTTCGCGTAATATATGACGTCAGAAATGAGTTTTTCTGCTATGCATCTCTGCATTTTGGACAGGTGGTGCAGTTGAGCTCCTACTGATCGTCCGAACGCTGCTGCGGATGCATCTGTAGAGGTTTCTAGCCCTCCTACCTGGTCTAACGACGTTGATGCTGACCTTTTCTGAACGCGTGGAAGTTGCACGTATAAGGTGTCCTGAAAATAAGTATGGATTTGATAACAAACGATAATTTTAAGAATAAAATATTTTGATTCAGGTAAATGGGTTGTTGGAAAGTAGACTTCAGGATCTTTGTTTAGGTTTTGGTTTATTACAAAAGGCGACATGCTTTTTCAGAATACGTTACGTTATTAGAATGATGTAGCGGGGTTTTTAAGGTCAATATCAGGAAGTGAAAACAAATACCTACTAGGCTTTGCAGACTATTTATATACTTCCAATCATAATCTGCACCAATATTTCTAAAGAGTATCTTTCGATTTTGCCTATCACATACTCATTGGCGGTATTCCACTCGAAAAACTGTGCCTAAATATCCTAAGTTTTGTTGGTTGATTTTCGGGTAACTTATTTTAAGACTATATTAATAACATTCGATTTATGAATGCTACTTACAACATCATTATGGTCAGAATCCGAATCGTCAGAATCAGGATCGTTATTGCCCGACAGGAAGTTCAAATGCTTATAGTACCATAGTGTTGGTTTGTAGAGACCCGGACTCGATTCGACCTTAAAAGAAAAAAGAAAAAAATCAGTTTATTATACCAGAAGAGCCCACGGCCACACGTTAAATCTTTTAGGAATTAAAGTAGCATAGTTACCATGTCCCTACTCAGAATATTTACAACCTCTGAACTCGTACCTGTACTTTTTTTTGTACCCGACTGCCAAGGAAGAATTATATTTTTTAATTTAAATGTTACCTATAATTTTCTAGATACTGCCCCTCTTACTCGCACCCTAACATGATACCTTATTAATTACAATATTATACTAGTGAAAGTCTGTATGTTTGTTAATTAAACACGCCAAAACTGGTAGACTACCATCTGAATTAGGACATAGTCTAGAATCTACATTATGAAGTTAAAACTGCCTTCATGTACGTTCATAACGGCACCGGAAAAAAAGTCACAATTTATTTCGTAGACTGACAGCAGGACATTAAACATTTTATCAATAAAATTTTAATTATACATTTGTTTATAGGTTGCAAAGTATACTAAAATGGTTTTTGAAGTCGATCACTTACTTTCTTCCTTTCTCTTCGATACATTGATCGCATTCCCTGAATTTTAGATTTAAGTTCTGTCACTGTAATAGGCTCATATCTATTCCACATTTGTAATAATACTAAGATAGCGTTTTCTTTTGCAGATTTATTGTAATAGTAAACATTCTCGGGGTTCCACAGGCATTGTGATTTTTTGAACTGTTTAATGAATTTATATAAAAGCTCTCGTTTCTTCTTTTGATCCAACATTTAATTGGTCTAATAAAAACAACACCGTGCGACGCACGACACGTCGGACTGATAGAAGCGCTAACGTGGAACTGCAGAGTCGAGCGATATCGCGGACTAAGTCGGTCCGAACAAGAAACTTTCCACGTGCACTCTGTTGTGTGGCTAAGGTAAAATAAAACCACGCATAGTAAATTTTATTCGGGCGATTTGAGCTTGCAGAATTGTGCGACATTATATACAAATTGGATAAAGCACACTAGCGAAAACAGTCTCGCAAAAATAATTCTTCAACAAATTTGTTTTGCTATACAATCCACCACACCGCGATGCGTTTTGTCCATTTAGACAGGTACGTGCCATTCGGTTAAGAACGGCGCAAATATAGCCAGACATCACGAGGAATTTTATTCGCTGTGCGTTTGAGTCAGAACGCGATGTATAATCCTATAAACCACCAGAAAAAAATTGCACGGCGATGTTTTGCAGTGGGTGATAGCCTTAGTATTACAAAAGCGGAAAGATCGACAAGGATCCGTGTTACTTGCCGAGGTCAATCCGTGGATAGGTGACCATCTATGACATGCCACGACTCTTCCGTGGCTCGGAAAGCACGTTAAACCGTTTGCCATGGCTGTTACGTTGCAGACCTTTGATAGTCGTTACGGTACTCAGAAGTCATAAGATGTGATACTAGTCTTACCAAGGATTATCGTGTTACCCAGTTACTGGGCTGTGGAGCTCAGATAGGTAGTCGGTCCATGTAAAAGCAAATCTGTAATAGTAGCCGTTTTGTGTATCCTATTAACAACCATTGGCGTGAAGATCAGAGCTGATTGGTAAGGTATCTTGAACAAATAATATTTTTTTTAAAACAACCAAAACAGGTCAAACCGTTTCCACTCGTGTGTTTGTAAAATTTTATGAATTGCAAATTTTTTTTTTTACTTTTTTTTTCTAAAAAAAAAACAACCTTGCCTCACACTAGGAATTACTCGTGTATCGTAAGCGTGTTCACGAACGTGTAAACAGATATACACTAGACATCGGGACCCAAAACAACTATCTGTAGGCTATACAAATATTTGTTCTCTGCGGGAACCGAACTCGAGGCACGAAGGGCTGCAGTCAATAGCTCAACCACTGCGCCACCGCCAACCGTGCCGTGCGTGAAATACTTATTTCTGAGAAATTAGTAATATAGGGTTGTAATCTTTCTAATTTTATTGGATTGCAAGTATCTTCTAAGTTCATGATTTGTATGCAGTCGGTTCAGTGACAATAAATACTTTTTATCAGACTTCCAAAAAAGGAGGATTTTCAGTAGGCTGTCTTTTTTAAAGTAATATTAAACAAACACTACATTATGAAAATTAAGTTTAGTTTTGGAAATAACTTTTCCGTACCGACTTGAAAGTATTGGGGTGGAACTTACTAAAGCATTCCGCTGTGCTAGTTTTGCGAGTGGTTTTCGACCTTGCGCCCTTGTAATTCTTTGCACTCCTTCCTGCTCTCGCTGCTTCCGTAGGCTGAACAGAATGCGAGTGCGTTCACGTTTAGGTGAAGAAGCGTGATCTGCTCTTACACGGGCTAGCCGAAGCAAGCGATCAGCACTAGTTTCTCTAGCACGTATTTCCCTTTTGTACTCTCTACCACGTCCTAGGCGTTGTTCTCTCTCTGAAGAAGTCTCTAGCAATTAAATTAATTTAGACCTTCTTGCGGCACGTGTAGTAAGAGAAATATTTGTTTTTCTTCTCATAATGTCAATTTTACGTATATTTTACCCAACAAAAACTACACCATTTTTAAGACTACTGATGCAAAACTATCCCTAAGTGATAGTTTACCAACAAACTGCAATTTAAAACAAACGTGTTTCAGAGACAAGCGTCGCACGTGGAGTCGACTACGCGACTGAGTCGCGCGGTTATCTACCTCGCCCCCGCCTAGACCTCACCGCACACTAGTTATGAATTTATTTTATTTTCTATCACTCATATTGACTCTTTTTTTCATAAAAATTACACTATATTATTCGGTAATAGTGTAGCTATCAATTAGTGGAAGAAGTTTTACATGTCATCTGTATTTCCAGAGATAACCACAAACATCGATACTTTATTTTTTTCTTTACTAAAGGGTGAAAAAGCCTTTTTGCGCTCATTATAATCTAGTAATTATTATTATTATAATCTCTCGGAAAGAGATCTAGTGACAAAATCAGCATCAAATTCATTTAGTACTTTAGAAGAACTTAGGCAGGACTGTAAAAGTAGATCATTATACACACGGGAGTACGAGTATTTATTATACATACCTACATTAGCTTTTAGCGGCTTCATTGGAGATCCTGGGAAAAAATCGATCTGATCCAAATCAGTCTAACCGTTGGGGCACAGATTATACACATACTTAATAGTTACTACATAAGTCGAGGTGAGGTTGATTAACAAACATACAGATTTTTATATTTATAATAATAGTAGCTTAAGAAAAAGCCAATAAAAACAATATAGGTTGTCTATGGCTAAATATTTTAAACATTTTAATATTGTGCAGCAGTCATTTAGCAGTCATTTTTAAAATTAGAGATGTCTACAAAATAAAATTTCCCCTTGTCGTTAATAATAATAATTTAGACTTTATTTTTTTTTAATATGAGCGCCAACCAATGCGGAACGCGATGTGTCCTCCAGCGTTAAGCTAATACATGTAGGCAAAACGATTACTAGCATAATTTTGTTATTATTGAAATAAAAAGGTAAGGTTAGAGGTTAATTCCGCATTTGTAGTTTTTCATTAGTGCTTTGTTTTCACAAATAAATAGTAGAAGTACGCACAAAACAAAACAGCGTTATTTTATGTATTTTTATTAAAATATGTTAAATTACAAAAAAAATATTCTAAATAGGTCGTGCCGTGAAGTGCACGAAAACGGTTGTATTCTATACAAGACCGTGACACTCAGAAGGTGAAAAAGTACCTTTATAGAAAGAAATACTGCTAAACAGTATTAGTACAATACTTAGCTAAAGACCTTCCGTCTTTAGCTAAGTATAGATTACATTTTAATTTTTTTTATGGAATGATAAAGTTTTACTTACTTTTCTTCTCTGTCGTGTGTAATTCGTCCGCATATGAAATATTTTAATTTTGACATCGTGCAGTGCTGCGTTTGGCTCGCATTTCCGCCATATTTGTAAAAGTGTTTCCCAAGCGGCGGTTTTGACAGGTTTACTATGATAATATTTATGTGTGGTGTCCCACAAACACGGATGGTTTTTATATTTTTTCAACACTTTAATTAAAACGATATTCTCTAATCCTAAGGAAGCGTTCTTTAATTTTGGGGTCATGGTGAGGGCGCGGGAGCGGCACGTACAAACGCGTTAAGCTCGCGGTCGATACTGCCGGTTGTTATCGAGTTTGTGAAGCGCGTCGCCGATGAACGGCCGACGTGCGACAACACGATCGTGCTATCGCATTTACCCACGACATACACAACTGAGATTGGAACAGAAGGTCAGGTCCGTAAAACAATCGTAAATGGCCGCACTCCTTGTACAGATATTGGAGTTGGTACTCAGAAGTGAGACTACAGACACACATCGCCGGTAGGGTATACAAGATCCTTGCGTTAACATCACTGTACTATACTAACCCTTTACATAGATACACGTCTAAATGTCGTTGTATGAATCCAGCCTTCTGCACCTATCTAATATTTACAGTGTGTACATTGAAGAAATGTTTTCCAGAACTATTTACAAAGTTCCATGAAGTCTTTTGTCATGTTTAGATTCCTATGCCTTCTAGCCTTGATGAATTTGCATTTGTCAGAACCTCAATAGGTTTCCATGTCTTGACAGTTTAGTCTCACATGGCGAAAACACATAATATATGGGATAAACGGAAACAATGGGATGTCAGAGTTAGGGTACTTAGGGACATGTATTGGATGATTGGACGGAAATCACAGCTATCTTCACACAAGTAAGATGACCATTTACATCTTAAAACTATTGGACAAGTTAGAAAATCGAGCTATGGGGAACAGCGAAAAATCGCAACACAGATTGTTACAGATATTCCAAAACTACACGGTATTAATTAACCTACTCAATATTCAGCATCACGTCTATTAAATTTATTATTTGCACATATTTTTTTAAATAAATTTTAAGACAAACTCAAAAAGGAACTCGTTGATTTTCTTCTTATCAACTTTGAACTTAATTACTTTCTCTCGTGTGGATACTATTACGAGCGAATTTTATCAAACAAAATCTTATAGACATAACTGGGAGTATTTCAAAAAACCTTTTGAGAGAGGCTTCTAAAATCGCTTTGGCTCACGGTGAACGGTCAGCGCTTGGTAGATGACTAAAAAAATGTTGGTCACGTAAGTATTATTTCTTTTGTCACGTAAACAAACAATTGTGACGATATACTGCTTTGAAATTTGGCGTGTTGTCACACTTACGTAAAAAAATGTACTACAATTTTTTTTTACCTATAAGTTACGTAACAAGCCTCTGATAGTAAAAAAAAAATGTGTATAATGTTTTTTTGATAATTTAGCTGACAGACTAAATATAATATTAATTTAATTTATTGTACACCAAATCTTAACATCAGTGATTTGACAATTTATGAAATGAAGGCTAGCTTAATTTCAAGAATGAGCAAAGTTTTTTCCAGAAAACCTTTGAATGATAATATTCGAGGGTAGGATCAGTGCCGGATTAAAGCACCCTGCGCTGGTTTAATCCTGTAGCATAGAATAAGTAATTTTTTTTAATTAAAATAGATAAAATAAAATATTTATGCAAAGATGTAATTTCCTCATTTATCGTAATACTTACTCAAATACTTCAACCAAATTACTTTATGTAAACGATACTACTTAATAATCAATATTATTCTTATTTAATATAGTAGGTACTATTGCAAAAACCTAGGTGATGATGGATTTTTTTCATACCCCGAACAATCAAATATTTAAAAGTGAAATTCTAAAAAACCGAAGTGATCTAAAAAATTATGCTTAGGATATTATAGGTTTTCTTTTGTTAAATAGGTACCTGATACAGAAGTAGGGAGTCTTTTCTTTTTGTATGATGGTGACGAAATCTTTGTATTACACAGAAAAGCTGTATAGTTAAGATTAACTAGGAAAAAAAATTTCCTTCGGAGGTTTGTAATTTTTTTTTTTAGAGAATTCAGACATCTTTTACTTAATTGGAGTAATCTTTCCGAGAGATATCTGTAATCTCATCAATATGTCAACATCATTTCAGCTAAAAGACATCCACTGCTGACAATGGTCTAGGCTCCGAAGTGTCGCCACAACGACCGGTCCTGTGTATCACGCATCCATTGGATTCCCGCGACCCTCACCAGGTTATCGGTCCCCTTGTTGGAGACCTTCCAACTTTGCGTCTTCTGGCTTGCGGTCGTCACTCCAGAACCATAAACGATCTGTTCTGTGAGTAATGTACCCAGCTCACACAAGGAAACTCCGAGCATAGACCTCTCCATTGCTCTTTAGATGACTTAAAGCCATCTGATGCATGTGCACGACCAAGTTTCCATACCCATATGTCATCACTTGCAATACGCACTCGTTATAAGGCTTTCGTTTTGAGACACTGGTTTGTCGGACGATTAAGCCCAAGTCAGGTGCATTTTGTCCATGAGCTCCCTGATAGTTTTGATAACTTCTCTCACAGGTTCTGGTTATGGAGGCATTGAAGTTTGATCACGTTGGATAGCACTGGTTTACTTACATGGTGTATTTACATTTGATTTGGACTCAGGATCGTTGGTCAATAAGACCGGGTGAATCCACTCGACTAAAGTTCACAGGAACTAATTATGATAAATTTTAGTATTAGATGCGAGACGCACAGGACCGTTAATTGTGGCAACATTTGGGGGAGGCTTATGTCCAGCAGTAGACGTCTATCGGCTGAAATGATGAAGAATATGCTTGAACAAGACTTTTAGGAATGAAACTACATATTTGGTGTTTATGTGTAAATTACAATGGACACCAAAAACCCCGTCGGTTTTAAGATCGGTTGCGTGAAAAGTACGACGATGGGGGAATTCTAAGAGATCTATTCTATAGACATCCAAAGAAATCAGCTATATTTAGATTTCATGTAGTATAAATATGTATTTTGACTAGTTTTTTTTAGGTTTCCGTACCTCAAAAGGAAAAAACGGAATCCTTATAGTCTAAGAAGTCAATCCACAAACAAAGCGCGCACGTAAACACAGACACCGCTCCGGACACGATAACGATCTCAGCCCAGTTGGAACCAGTGCGACAGCGATTGCCATCCATTTGAGACACGCGTCTGTGGACTTTTTTGTGCAATAATGGAGCAACAAAAAAAAAAAGATATAACTCTTCAGTGGACGGTTCTTTAATTTCAACATTAATTGGTAAATTATCGTTTTATAAGCAATAAGTTGTTTCAGAGAGGTAAGTAGTTTTAACATAACACAGAACAGTTAGGTAGGCAAGTACCTCAGTGGCCACCAGCCTCGCGCCGGGAAAGAAAGCGAATATGACTTTGTGACCATGCAATATTTTTCCAATTTACATTACATACTAGCTTCTGCCAGCGGCTTCGCCCGCGTGTAAATAGGTTTCTCCATACAAATTTTGGACTCCCGTTTCATCCCCTTAGGGGGTGAATTTTGGAAAATCCTCTCTTAGTGCTCGCCTACATCGTAAAAGGAAGCCTTGTGCAAATTTCATGTTTCTAGTCCAAGTAGTTTCAGCTGTGCGTTGATATGTCAGTCATTTCTCCTTTTATATATATAGATTTATCACCGCAACCGAGCGTGATCGGACGGAGCGGCGTCGACCCTAGCGCGACAGTCTAGCGCAGGCATGAAAAGTGAAGTACATACATGAGATTGACTTCTGTCTTCTGACATACTATAATAATAGATTATTAATGTTATGTCAATTATGACAGGATGTGCTCCTTAATATTTCTCTTAGAGACATTGAGAGAAGGGAGTGGAGTGTAGGAGAGAGCTATAGAGACGCACTGTAGTTACAGAAAGGAGCCATCATAGCGGCTGAAACTCTGACGCGGAGTACGAAGAAGAGAAGGATATATTAAACCAGTATTTATTCCTAAATAACAATTATAGATTCCAAATGTCATTATTCGAAAAATATCTTCTGTTAAACGCCTATTTCTAAAGCTGAGTTTAATGTTAGAGCGTTATATTTTACGAGCGCACACTGCGACGAATGCCGCCCAGCAGCCCAGCTTATTTTAATTCAGAATCGATATCCATTCAGTAGGAGGTTGGTCCATAAATACTGGTGACCTGACACGCTGGCTTGACAAGACTGCTTTTTTTCTATGCACAATTGCTCTGCTATTTTATGAATGCCTAGTAACTAATATTAACTTTTTATTTTCGTGTAAGGTTGAGTCTTGAAATACAGAAATTAATAAGCGGTATGTTACTCGTTTCTTTATTACTTGCCTATAATAAGCTAATTTAATAGTAGATTAATTCGGCGCTTGAAAAGAATGAACTGTATAATTTAGGTAGACACGCATCAGAACCTAGGTCGTTCTGTGCAGTACAAAGCGAGTAGTTAAAGCCCAAATTAATTGTATGTACCTATATTAAATCAAAATTGTTATTCGCTAGGTGTACCAAATGGCTGTCTCTTAATGTGGATTATAAGTAATTAATTAATTTCCCTGAATGTAAGTTCGTTTCAAAAGCCAGTGCTTAAATAATTGATAACCGTTACCTTTATATTTCTGGCTGTTAGTTCCCAGCTGGTGATAAAGCTGAAATCATAGTGCTGCAAGCATCACAACAGAAAATAGAAATAAGGCCAGACAGGTCAACAGTCTCTTGGTCTATTACAGAAATAGTTGCAGACTTTACCTAATCGATGACGGATGTATTTCAAGCTCTCTGTTGACCGCATTTTGCTAAATGAAAAATCAATAGATTGGTATTAGGGCCGAGGACAATATTGGTAGATTGTTGTTGTTGTTATTTAAAGTTCTTACCTTGAAGGAATGAGGTATATAATAGCCAGATTACACCTTAACATAAAGTAGAAATACTACAATTACAAAATTAGATTATGTAGATTTAAAATATATGTAACTTTTGGCTTAGAATAGCCAGCAAGCCCTAAGAACCATAGAGTATAGAATCGCCGAGCCGGTAGATTAGATTAGACGCTGCCGGTTCGAAGTTCAAACTCACTATTTATAAGATGACGAATTCGACCAGAAGTGACATGTACAAGTGAGATTTGAGCATTTGTTCGAGAAAAGTTCTGAGGATAGTTTTCGACCAGTGCGAGATGTAAGGATGAACACGAACTAGAAAACTTGATTCAAAAGCACAAGTCTAGTTTCCATCTAAAATTATGGAGACAGACGTGCCTAGATCCCGGTGTGTGGGACACGGAAACGTGTGAGCAGTGTAGGTAGTTCTACCTTTACTGTCATGAGCCATCTCTAATGCCGTCCAGTTTCTATATGCGTCACAGAGTGACTAAACAGTGGCACGTTTGTTTTGTATGAAAGAAAAATGTTGACGATGTCGCCTCTAGTAATGGCTGCCGAAGCCCGAAGCATACCTCCGATGCCTATGTCCAAATTTAATAAACCAAATCAAATAAGTCTGCCAAAAATACGCTTTATTCAAAAGGAAGTATGTTCAACGCTAAAAAAATCTTCAAAGAAGTCAGGCCACATAAATATAGCAAGTCGGAATCTGTCACTCAAATGTAGTTAGTTAACTAAGTCATTTGATATGAACGTCGTCGTCCGTAGCGCCTGGCGTTGGCACGACAGCCGGGCGTCATGCCATACGCGACGAGCGAATGCGAAGAAAAAAACAATGTTTCAGTGATCACTCCGCAAATGTCACGAGTTCTTATTAAACGTACCTATAGCTATTTTATTGCAGGAAAAATAAGATATTACGCACATTGGTTTGCAAAACTATAATTTGACGACGACAAAGATCTTTGGAGGTTCTATGAAGGTCTTTACTAAAAAAACCAATTACTCTGTACTTATGTTTATACATAATTACAGTCTTTACAGACTTTTCCAACTCTTTTCGAGACGTCCCGCGTCTTTTATTATAAAAGAAGACGTTCATATTGATTCTGACATCGCCACCCGATGTTCAGAAACACGTTAAGAATTTATAATTCAGCAATCGTAAGCGCCACGTGGCTACAACGGCCGTCAAACATTTCGTCGTCATGCTCTCTGGACGGCTCTGCTAAGGCTTCCACAGTTAAACTTCATAAAAACGTCTTAATAAGTTGTGTAATCTTGCTCGAAACTGGTTTCTCCCTCCCTCCTCTATTAACAATTTACACAAATGTTTCAGTCTTCATAATAAACTTCCAGCGCATTTTAATAAGAATTTCTAGGAAAAGTAACTAGCAAGAGAAACATTTAAACAAATCACGTGTAATAAACTTGAATCTTAGCAAAAGTTTCAATGAGTGAAACCTTGACAGTCGTCCGGAGTCGGAGTCACGGCCAGGCGCGCTGCTCAATAGAAATCGCTGTTGTGTAACTGATAATAAACATTTATGTATTGTTTCGTTCGTGAAATTAGTCTAGACTACATTTTAGTCTCGGCTTCATTTGTGGCTTTCATATTATAAACTTCTTAACTACTTTAAAAATATTCTGAGTTTTCTCATGCAGCTCCGTGTTTCCGATAGATATAGCTTGCTGGAGATGGCGACCGCGGGAACTTTGCCATGGCAGTCGTAACGATGTCAAGGTATTTCAACTTCCTTTTACAGTATTTTCGTGACATACTTTTCAAGAATTTTGGATTACATTTTTGGTTTTTACGCTGTGGTTTAAAACAAAATATTAAACAAGGTGTTCTGGTTTTTCTTTTGTAAACACTGTGCATTTTTATTAAAATACAAAAAGTTTACCACCATTCAATTTAAAAAAAACCTACGAATTTCGTCGAGAGTACGTGGTGACATACCACCATCCAGTAAACCATAACTATAACTACCTGAGAGATATTGAGTCAAACAATATTATAGTTCGTAGAACTGTGTTTCTCACAGGGATCATATTTGTAAAGCACGTTGAGTATCTCATAGCTATGGATCTTAGAAAAAAAAAAAAAATAATTAAACAGGGTCGAAAGAAGACAGACACGATTTTGACGATTTTACATACTTTCTTTAATAAAAATATTTTTTTAGCACAATCTAAAGCTAAAGGTACTTAAAAACTAGATATACCTAATAGTTTAAAAAATCATAGAAAAATATACTTAGCAGAATATCAGTTTAACAAAGTTCGACTAATTTGAATATCGTCCGTACAATCATTTAGGGATCTTTCAATCGTTAACAATGTAATGCACCTACTTTAAATTCAATTTACTCTTTGTATTTAATAACTCCTTCGTAGTTGTTAAGTTTTTAGTCACATCAATTAGACCTTTTGACGCCAGAAATGGCATATTATTTGAAACCTACTTTATAACTCTGTCTTTACGATATCGAGCCTTTTCAGGAAAAACATCGTAAACGATAGTGAGTTTTTTTCTTTCGTAATTAATAAGAATTTACCATAATTAATAGGAACTAGTCTAATAGTAGCTGTATGAATAACAAATCATATTTTTAGAATGGTATTGTCATTAATACTTTTTGATTAGGGAAGAAAATTCTCATTCTCAAAACGACATGAACTGTGACTTACGATATTCTACCTAAAAAGGTTCGATATGAATCTCACTGATTTAGCATGCGTTAAGTTTATCCTCAGTATGCTAGCTAGAACATTGTATCACTTCTGTGATTCAGTACTAAGGCGCTTACGTTTGGTCGGGTTCACTTCCATGACGGCATCGCTAATTCCTCCTGACATTTCTAAGTCAGCTCCGTCTGTATATTCAGTTTTAATAATGACCGGTAAACTTTCAACAGCTTGTACCCTAGATTTTTCTGCGTCATCTAATTGTTGCAGTTCTGCGTTCGCAAATAACTTTGCAAGTTCTAACTTCATAAGGGTTTGTTGTCTCGCTGGAAACTTTTTGAATGTTCCCGAGTAACTCAGGAATAGAAGGTCAGTGGTGTCAATTTCCTTAAATTTGGTTTCTGCTTCATCAAAATTGATTCGCAAGTCTTGATTAGTTTGAAATGATCCAGAGGTAACTTCCGCCATAGATAATGAGCCCAATGGCGCCAGAGGCGGTGGTGAAGACGATAATTCATATGTAAATTCATCACGAACCTGTGGCTTTAAACTTTCTGATTCAGGTTTACGTTTGTAAACTGTATGATGAAAGCTTCTCCGGTTAACATTGTGATTATCTAAAAATCTCAAATTGCTACTCCAAATATAGTCGATCTCTTTTGTCCCATCTGATGTTTTTAACATTCTTTTGTACTTGATGTAACTATCTCTTACGGTCTTCCATTTGAGTCTGCAAAGATCACCTGAAATGGTACAGATGAAATAAGAAATCGTGATGATTAAGTCATAATCAGATCGATTACAAAAATATTCGTTAACAAAGTTGATGTAGAAATTAACTGTTTGGCAAGATTTTTTGAGACAAAACCAGTATTTCGTTTAGTTTCGTCATTCTTTTAGTATTGTGTATCATTATGTCACATGGCAACTGTACCATAATTTAAAATCTATCTCGAATTATTAGCTCAGAAAGACAAGACTCAATCATTAATTTGTTGGATATCAAAAGTGCACTTACTTGTAACATTCAACTCTCTTGCAATCTTTTCCCATGTCGAAGTTTTAAGGCTCGGGTTCTTGTAATCTTTGTGGCTTAAATCGTATAGGAATTCGTTTTTTTTAACAAGTTCAATTAATTGTTCTATGTCAATCATTACTGGTGGAAAATCGTAATATTGTGATGTAAAACCGCCAGGCGATGCGCGTATACCGCTCTCTACGAGTTAACTGTGCCGCTCACGCTAGCGTCCCGCCGCGCCCCGCTCTGCCTCGCCACGTCGCGCCGGCGGCCACCCGTCGCGTTTCAAGGCTTCGGGTAGATTCGTCTACCTTCGGCACAAAGCGACGTTGCCAGATCGTCATATAGGGACGATTTGCTTTGACGGCGGATATTTGTTGCAGAACTGTAGTACGGTCATAGTATTTATGTAGCTCACTTTCACTCAACCTTGTGGTTTATTAAAGAGTGTAAGGGCAGGTTATTTTTAAACTTCGATGTATTAATTCGGTTTGTGTCACGTTTGTTTGATTTTGTTAGTTCAGTGAGATGTTACCTGCTCCGAGTTAAGTGTTACCGCTGCGCTGATGTTTTGTTAATAACCTACCCCACTTTTGATTTATTTCGAAGTAAGTAAATAATTATGTGAACAGAACTATGGACAACCTGATACAATTTATGTTTGCACGTTTTACCGAAAGCTAATAAATAATTTGCTAGTCGTCACATCTATACTCTCGTCACTATAGTTAAATCGGTGAAGAAAATTATGCTACAAAATCGATGAATTATTTGTTACTGATATTTTTAGTTCTGCACAATGCCTGCAATAGCTTTATCTTTTCAAAAGCAGCGGGTGTCTGTCTATTGTTAGTTCGTACCCCTATTCTTCAGTTTTGCAAAGTAGCGGATTTTTTTTTTTGACGTGGTGTATTCTTTCAATACTGAATGCGTCATAGGACCCCATTGGTCTCACCGTTTAACGATACGTGCTCCTTCTTGAATTTTTTCTATTGGCTCAGAAACTCAGAAATATTGTCTATTGGACTCTATGGGCTTGTTTTAGGCAGCGTCAGTTAGCAGTTGCTGAAGCGAGCAGTAGGGAAGTCTTATTGAGTAAAAAATTTAAATGCAAAAATAGGTAAACAAGTTTCTTCAACCATCATTTTCTTGCCCATACTCCAATTTTTTATAGGGTTTGCGCTACATTTTAGCTTTAATGTCACGAGTTCGCGACTCGACGAAAATCAATACAGGACGTCACATGTTCGTAATTTTTAATCAACTAAAAACAAATGCCCTGCGTAATTTAGACTTTATAGGAGACAATACCTACTAATGAGAAGCGGTTTAATTTTCATATCAATTGAGCTGTGGTTTATAAATTCAACGTACGTTTTCGAGCTTTATCAGGCAGAGCATCGTAACGATGATCGTATCTGACAGTATGCGCTGTTTGCAGGAAGAAGTATTTTCTTTTCTAATTTAAATATTTATGATAAAATCGTTCTAAAAATTTTAAAACTTGTTACTCACAAAACTACTGATCTATTAGAAATGGCACTATTGGCGTATTATCATAAATACAAACAATTCTTAAGAGCTTAGTCTTTTACACCTCTTTGCGTCGTATTCCTCAATGCGGAGGGTCGTGACCTCTCCCTGCTTCATCACTTTAACTTTTATGATATTCCTCCATCTGTTTCTGTCTCTGGCGGTGTGAAGGGCATTGTAAATCGTAGAGTCAAGAGCGGTGCGGATCTGGTAGGACCAACGTATTGGGCTGCGCCCGCGAGGCCTTTTTCCATCCACTTTACCGGTCACAATGAGCCTTTCGAGGTTGCCACCGTCTTTCCTTGCAATGTGACCGACGTATTGCAGAATCTTGTGAAAACACTTGGACGACAACCGTGAGGAGATTTTGAGTTCTTGCAAAATGGATACGTTTGTCCGAAATGCTGTCCAAGGGATACGGAGCATCCTTCTCCAGCACCACATCTCAAAGGCGTCGATGCATTTGCGGTCTGCAGCTTTCAGCGCCATACGAAAAGATCGAGAAGACTAGTGTCCGTTCCAGTTTGGTTTTGGTCTTTGCGGAGACGTTGCGATCCAGACTTTATTAAGCTGAGACATGGCGCTCTTGGTCATGACAATTCTCCTGCGAACTTTCTTCTCGCACGACCCATCGTTACTGACATTGGAGCCCAGGTAAGTAAAGTTTACCACTGTTTCTAGTCTTTTACAATACAATTACAAAAGACTAAGCCCTTAAGAGTGTCCATGGAGGGAGTTTCTTGCACATTCTTCTCCATAGATGCATGTGCAATTAGCATCATTTTTCTGACCGACTTCTTGACAATTCAAAAGTGCCTGTAAATGGTTTAATTTAAAAACATGCTTTGACTTTCTGCACAAATTGCGAACTGTCGCTTAGGATTTTCTTCCTGAAAAGGCTCGATTTGATGGCAATATTTAGTACCTTTCAATATTTGGCATACTTACATTCAAAATCAGATTAACGTAAAAAATAATTATTATGGTTTAGGTTAATCTATTATGGCACGTGCCACATATGTCGTCATGTGACGTAGGGTCAACGAACGAATGTTTACCCTAAGCAACTTAGTAAGCCAGACGTAGTGTAGTGTTGGTAGTGTTTACAAAATTTGAGATAAAAATGTTGCGTCGTCGTAGCTGCATTTGACAGGTTCTATTTTGACAAATGACTGAAATGACGCACTGACAAATGACAAGAATGGCAAAAATAGAACGGAGAAAGGCTTGAAGAAAAGTCCGCTAGACATGGATAAATAGGGCTACGGGATAGTTTGAAATAGTTACCGCGACCCTGGAACGCAAGGGCAACTGAAAGACGCAGGTCGGTTAGTCAGTAAAAACCTGACACTTCCTCTCGCTCCACTCAGAGCGGGACGAGTTATTTGTAGATTTAAGCAAAGAAAAGTAAGTATGGTAAGAAAAGGTTGGTTTAGAAAAGAGTTGATCACCTTCCTCAGTTCAATAATGTCATGCATTAAGTAAACTCAGCCGCAACTGTCAAAAATCCTAATTTTCCTATATTTTGTAGTTTTTGACATTGATGCGACTTGAATGTGAACGTTTTTTAAGCCTTGTAAGTACGTGAATTTAATACATATAGGTACAGATCCTAATATTCATCCTATTCCATAAAAAATGTACGTGAATTTGCATTCTGATTGCAGCATCCACAATTCACCATCATTGCCAAAAAATTAACAACTACATAATCCCATTAAATTCAATGATTCATCAATCAATTAAAGCAATTGGACCGAAAAATAGGATTTAATGTTATTACAACGAAATTAATTAACTTCCATTATTAAATATTTATCTGCTCGTATTAAGTAATTAAATCAAATCATTATGCAGAAAATTATAAGTAGATACGTGGGTTAAGCTTATGAAGTAGGTAAAACAATAAAATTTAATAGTGAATAATTACAGGTTATTCATAGAAATAAACATACTTGTTAATAAACGTTACGATTACGCGTCATCCGGATTGTAATCATAAATGTCAATATACTAAATAGATATTTCAGAGACTCCATAGTCTCTCGGTACAAAATTCGGTCTAGCTGTTAGCCAGAAAACTGTCGTTTCCAACTGAAGGCAAACCAAAACATTATCAAATAGTTACAGGAACATTTTTTTACATAACACCTTCCAACATAATTGGTATCGATAAAATGGTCGCATGTGTCGTAGTAATAACGATTACTATACAACGGTGGTGACGTCACGAGCACCTGCCTTTTACGACGTCAGCTCAAATAATGAAGACATTAAAATATTGCGTGCCACTTTTATTACTTCACCATAATAATTGACAGCTGCTCACGAACAATGAGCGGCGGACACCTAGGAAACCTTGCACACGTCAAATTAACCGTTCAAGCAAATTGCATCAAAATACAATAATCATAAATAAATATTTTATCGCAAACATAACGCATGTACACGTGAGTAAAAAAAAAACAATCGTGTTTTTGTCAGAGATATTATTTATTTTTAAATACCCGCTGTCTGGCCCAACGTTCAGCCAGACGCAAAAGAATTAAAAGAACATATTTCTGAATTTTACTTTGTTAGTTTAGCAATTTTTTTTTGTGTTTTCCATTAGGTCATCTTGTATAATGAACAGTAGACGAAAAAAAATCACAACTACATATTGGCTAGTTACTCTTTAAAAGGATCTTGGGTGGGGAATCTTCAGGATTGCATCATCTTGATTGGGATAAGGATATGAAACGCACACAAAAGTTTATTAAGCATCTAAGCAGCTGTGGAAATTTATCTCATACCAAGGTCATATCTCATGTAATAAGAACTGGAAAATGGTATGAACTTGATAATAATAACAAGCGACTCCCGTTACAAAAGTATATCCAATAGTAAGAGGGAGTCGAAATTACGACGCAGCATGGGTGCGGTACCTGTGCCGCAACTTCGCAAATCGCAACAATGCCAAGCCGGCTCAACGCACCGGTTTTACTGTTCTTTCCAATACCTGCCTAGCAGTAAAACTGAGATGAACAGATGAACCAACCAACGAGAACATTAATGTTTAATTGAAATTCAATATGGCATGCCAGTTAACTCTGCACGTCAACCGTTATTAATCTGCCGGTACAGTAATGATTAACACAAAGAATTTTCTAGACGCAGAGCCGATGAAAAGTCACGTATGTCCGATTATTCAGCTATTCTGCTCTTCGGTTCGTTAAAAAAGAACGTATTCAAAGGAATACCATTAACCGTACTTACACGTGCAGATAATATGAATATGGACCCAATTTTCAACGGAGCAAAATTGAACGGCACCAATTTTCGTTCGAGTCGATTCGACCATGGCTGTACTTAACGTCATATATTTTATATATGTAGGCGAATAAGTAAAAAACTTATACGTTAAAGCAATTTCAGTTAAGAAGATTTTTGCTTTGAGAAAAGCAAAGAGATATAGCCTTAAAACCAAAAGTTCTGGACAACAAAGGTCGCGTCTCTCGTAGTAGATTTCACTTTGCAATGGTGCCAGTGGGCTCCAGTCATAACTACAAGCTATTCGGTAGCACTTTCAGGTCCTAGCTTCAGAATGTTTGACATGTACCTGTGCATTGGCTGTGTCCGTTGCGAGTACTGCGCCATGTCTCGTGTTGCACAGCAGGCATGGCTAGGCGGCGCGCATGCCGCGGCAGGCGCGGCTCGCTAGCTACGCGCCATGGCGGCGCTACCTCGCACAACACACACAAACACGGATGCACACGACACACCACTGCACACGACCGACGACACTGCACCGATAACCTGCCGACAAAGGAAATATGTTAGAAGAGGAAATCTAAAGAAAACATATGCAGAAATGGCATAAACTCATATCAGTCCCATTTATGAATACGGAGCAGTCAAAGCAGCACAGTATTGCTACCAAATAATACCATACGCCGCTATGTCTTTCCTAAGATTCCTAAAATATAATTTCAGAAGAGAGAAAACGATACTCAAAGCAGTAAAATAAATTTTACATCAACAGAAATGGGGCAAACTTATAATCAGACGTAATTATGAATGGGAGGATCCTGAACCCGTAGCAAAGTATTGATATCAAATAATACCATATCACGCGCTTCATTTTTCCGAAAGTATCATTTCAGAAAATAGAACAAGAGCACGAAATCAAAAAAGTAAAAGAAAATTGTATATCCTCAGAAGTAGAAAGTCCTTTCAGTACTGATGAGACCCGAAGTGCTCCAATATCTCCGTCAGTACCAAATTCGAAAGGCCGATACGTCTTTCCTAAATCAATTACACCTGGGGATTGAACTGAGGAGTTCAGTTTGACAGCCAAGTATCGATCACTAGACTGATGAGGCGATGCCATGTCAAAAACTTTTCAGTGAGATATCTGTAGTAACTTATGAGGGCCTTGGATGGCCTAAATAAATAAAATTACTTTAAACGCTCGAGGGAATCGTGTTTAGAAAGGTAATCGGCAAGGTCCCGATAGCAAATAATAAACTGTGAATAACGCGTGGGAGTCAAACGAAGCTGGATGCATGAGTACGGTCAGCAACCAGAAATCCAAGAGATAACTGCAATGCAATTAGACATACCTACAAAGGATTTCTCTTTGCAGAATCTTTGCAACGTGTCTATTGATTATTTCTTACGATAGTGTCAATAGAAAGAAATCTAGCAATAAAAGACTGGTTCTTTTAAAAACTGTTTTTGAAGATTTTCCTACCTTTCGCTCGGATGACGCATACTCAATTGGTCAGATATTTTTAAATGACACCTGAATGTCGAAGTCGAGACGCTTCCAAGTTCGAACAATCAGGTTTCCAAGTGCTAAAAAAGCCTTAAGAAACTGCCAGTTTTTTTTGGCTTGCAGTCAATGTAAAAAAAAAAAGAAATTTGATTTAAGAATCCCAATTCGGGCGTACTCCGGAAGGGTTTTGGGATGTGTGTGCATTTTAGATTGGCTACAATTTTTTTGTATCGTGAATGTAGAGTTTGATCAGTTTGTTAAACCTATCCTCTTATCTAAGGTAATACCAACATAGCCGATAAAAGCAAAAACTCCGTCTATGTGGGCAGGTGGGGGAGAGAACAGATAGAACGCAGTTGGCGTGGGTATTTTTAGCATTAGAACCACGTTACAACATAACGGTAAAATAACGGTTGTCTTAAATCACCTTGATAACAAAACCAAAGCGTTGCTTCTTGCTACTACTATTTCCAAATCAGGATTGTCAAAAACCCTACGCTTAGACGGGCTTTTGGGTTTTTTTTAAAGAATATATCTATCTATCTATCTACACCAAAAAAATTTAAATATAAAATCATAGGATGTAGGTCGATGTGGTAGGTAGGTGTACCAAAATATTTACAAAAACACGAAAATGTATCAAGGTTTCGTCATGGGAAGTCCCCAAGGAACCTTGCAATGATTTGAAGGATGGAGCTATACACCCTACGAGTATATAGCTCCATCTCCTAAACAGTTCAGATTAGGTTATCAAATGGATCGCGTTAAGAGCTCGTGGTAGGGCCTCAGGATCAGTTTTATCCTACGAGGACATAAGTCACGTAAAAGGCCATGCATTGCTGCGACACTGACATTCCACAAGGCGACACTTTGGCAATCCAATTACACAAACCAGTGGTGTCGAGTGTCCACGTGTTTGCGGGTCATTTTGCTTCTGTCGAGTTTGTGTCGGCCATTAATCAGGAAGGTGAGCGTGTTAACTAATGGTCGTCTGTTGATGTGCCCCCGGGTATAAAATTGTAAACGAAGTCATTACGTCAGGAAGCATAGATTGCGCCTGTCCCCGTAGGATTAATCATGGACATTGTTTCCATGATTAATTCGCAATGGCAACGTAATAAGGATAAATTCTATTAGGTTCATTAGGAACCATACGTTCAACCAGGTTCAACCATTCCATGATATCATACTGCTGTTTCTATTGTCATTCCTAAACCTATTTGGAAGAAGAAACTCAAGGTAATAATATGTCGACTATGTTACGTTCAGTCGATCGATAATTCTGGAGTCTGTGCCTAAACGAGATTACCAATGGATATCAGACTGACTAAATGGAGCGAAAGCTGAACTGAACTACTGCTGAAACATTTATAGAATCCAATCCCAATGAAATCGGTGCTAAAATAACGAAGTGATTGGAATAACAGTTATGGCAAGCCAATAATAGATATGGCTGGCTGAGCTGTATATAAAATATAGGTCTTCCAGACATTAACTAGGTCATGCGGTATACCTACACATTTTATTTTTATTTGTAACCAGGTAATTGGGGAAATGGATCACGTATCTACACGCTCGTTTTCCCTTTATGAGGTAGATGGTCCAAAGCTTGTGCTTACGAAGTTGTAGAATTGGCCATCTGGCTAATTTAAGTAAGTTTTAGGGTCTTCTTAGTCCGCTTGAGACGACCCGATCCCTAGGAGTAGGTGGAACTGGCATAAATCGCAGTTCCTTTGGGTACAAGGATCTCTGTTTTGTCTTTGAGAATTCCTTCCCAAAGATTAAACAGAGAAACTTGTACAAGGTTCCCCTTGTAGCAGTTATTTTTTAAAAGAATGATTAATGGTCCTGGCAGACGTCCTGCCCGAAAGCTGGCTTATTGTCAGAAAATAAAATTAAAAACACAATTGCAGGGCTCCCGGTCCAATTGTATTGTCAAACCTTTCAGGAACCCAATTAAATATACACACGAAATTTCATCCAAATTGGTTAGGCCGTTTAGGAGTTAGGTGACAAACACACGTACAAAAGCACTATACATTAAGGATAATTATGTAACAGTGAAGCAGTCTTTCATGATCGTGGAGGAGTTCAGTTGAGACAAACAAAAGGCTAGTCATATATGCCATAGATAATATCAGCAGGACGTTTATTATATAGACGTGTTGTGTCTATTAACTAATCTAATCAGATTGTCGAGATAATATTGTATATCTCAATAGATTGCAATCACCCAGTGAATCCCAGAGGTCAACATTAAATTAGCGTTACACAACAGAATCCTGTAATCCCAAGAGGACAATGCAGTCATACAGTAATAACATAAAACTGTAATATATATATAACTGAATGTCAGTCATTGAAATGCTGAGAAGTGCAGTAAAACACCACAGGATTTCCATGATATTAACGTCAAGAGAATTAAGGGCCTATTACACTACTCGATATTTAGACAGTCTTAGTCGATGTCGCTTAGTGTAATAAGGGTTAAACCGGTCTTACTCGGAACAAAAAATAAAACTCTGAATATCGTGTGCTGAATATCGCGTAGTGTAATAGGCCCTATAGTGGAAGTCTATTGATTCGCTTACAGTTTCTGCTACATTCCAATTCTATAGACAACCTTGAATATAGAACGAAGAATATCTATATCAGCCTGAACACACCCTGAACATGGCTACCCTGGGTTACCCATAATTATGTCTGTCTTGAGCAGAGGTGGCGCAGTGGTAACAGCCCCGACTTACAAGTTTTAGGTCGCAGGTTCAAACTGAGTCAGACGCATTACTTTATGTATTTTATTTCACAGCCACTGCTCTCAAAACGGTGAAGGAAAACATCGTGAGGAAACCAGAATGTTCTAGAACTAAAAATTCGAAAACAGGTGACATCAACCAATCTGCATTGGGCCCGCGTGGTGGATTACGGCCCTCGTAGAAAGGAAGCCTGAGTCCAGAAGCAGTGGGAACATTATAAAGCTGATTATGCTATGCTGTGTCTGCGGGAATGTTCGAAAGATTTACCGTGACCCTGTCAAATAAAGGGTGGTTTTTAGTCAGACAGAAGTCTGAGACACTGTTGCTCCACCCAGACCGGGACGGGAGAAGTTATTTGATAAGTTACCAGCACAATAAAAAAAAACTTATAGCTATATTATGTGACTTGTGTAATTTTGCAACAACTGCGCTTAGCAATCGCCCATAGAACTTATTACGTCTATGTTTTCATAACATTTTTAGTGGTCATAGGTGTACTAACAACTATTTCAATGGCGATACTGTGACTCAGAATATAATAAGCGTCTATATTTGCTTTCGTATGAGGTTGGAATCAAACCTTTGAGGGACTTGGTAAATACACATTGGTTTAGATTGGTACTATGCTTTTTAAATAAGAATAGGATCGACTTAGCGCCATCTTGAAACGTCATAGCTGTCAAGTTGAATCAGGTAGACAGGATGAGGGAAACAAGATATTGTTTAAATTGAATTCATTAACGAATCATGAAAGAAAAATTTTTTATCAGAATCTAGTTCTTCAATTCCACCCATCTACTCAAACACTTCACATAGTGATGCAGCACTGTGTGAAGTGTCTGAGTAAGTGAGTAATGGCTTGTGGCGAATGGAAGAAGGCGAATTGTTTTGACCACGAAAATAAGAAAAAAAAAAAAAATTTAGCTAAGTAATTTAGATTTAAAATAACGTTTTTTCTTCATTAGGACTCGATTAAACAAAATAAAAAACCATCATTGATACGCAAATATAATTTTTCTTTGCAAACCGTACTTTTCAGTCACATTTGACAGATAGAGGTCATTGACGTTCCTATTCTTATTTGAATCGCATTGTTTTCATTACTGATGCAACGGTTGACAGTGTTCACATTGTATTAACTTTATAAAAGATGGCTGAATGTTGACGAAAGGGGCTAGATATTTATATTGCAAACCGACTTAAATTCATCCTGACAGTTCTTCTACGTCCATAAAATAGTCACCAATATTGCTTACGTCATTTGTTAGACCCTACTGTTTGTTAGGCAGGGGAAAATACAAGGAAAAACAAATTCAGTATAGGAAACTCTATTAACTAACTATAGACAGATTCAAATTACATAGGTACGTATACCGTAAATTATTACGACTGTGTGCAATTTTTTGTCAATGTAGCAATATAGACAAAATACCTATGCGAAGTTGCGAACATGTTCAGATTGCATAAGTTTAAATAAAATGCCTTATTTTACTTAATTTCTTTACATATGTAGGTGATTTATTATGTTTAAAAAAAAATCGGTCTCAGGAATTTGAAATAACGAATGTTTTGCACAAATTAGGGTTGCACATCGATTTTTTTCATATTGCTTATAAAAGTTATGAATACTAGCCATTTTCAATATTTGAAATTTCGAACGTCAAGAAATAAAATAATGAATATTAGTTAAGTACATAACCATGGCATTGAGGGAGTCAATAACCTTCTCAGTTATTGTATGATTATTTGTTTTTGTTGTAGGTCTTACTTAATCTACCTATCTTCTTTTTGAGGTGGGAAATTAAATAACTTCTCCAGCTCTGGGTAGAGCTAGAGTAAGTGTCAAAGTGCCTACGGAACCCATCGATAATTAATTTAAAAGAAAGTACGGTCAACAAAAAAATACATTACCTTTGTCAATCATGAAATTTTACATGATTAGATAAAATGCATTTTATGAATTGCTTATATTTTTTTATTTCTTTCATTTATGTACCTACATATTAAAAATGAGTGTTTTATTCTGATGAGTAGGTAGGTACCTATATTAGGTATTGGTTACCACCAATTACCTACCTAGGCTAGCTTGATAGATTACTTATAGCTTAGAGGTGAAGTCTGTCTAACTGAGCACTGTGATAGGCATTGTGACGACGTTATAGGTATTATTAGTACTGCTATGCGGATGGGTGACCGACAATGAGGCGAGGTCGAGATATCAGTAAGTATATCTCTATCAGGCGACGATAAACCGTCTTACTTGATATTCACGAGATAGCATTTTTAGCCATGTCACTTCTAATAGAAAATCTACGAGTTTATAGGTACGAGTATGACTTGCACCAACACGAAAGGAGTTTTTAGCGCCACTGAGCATTATCTTACAGTAATTTACGCATGAAGGCATGAACGAAAATAACCTGGCATGATCTTGACAACACTGTTTTATGAGTGGGAACGTTGTTTAGAAACTACTTTTCTCAACCTATTTCGAGTTCGTAACTGTATTTGTTTTCTTTTTCACTATTTTCTAACTGGCCAGACATTTCAGCTATGCAGTTCGAGGACTTTACTGCTGGTTTATATTAGGAACGGGCAAGTGTTAGCAGGTCGCTTGTCGGTTGGCGTTGGCGCCGCGAGCCCTGAACCAATATAGGCCTACGGCAGCGGTCGAGGCTGGCCGTTCACACCACAACCCAATTACACACGAACTACTAATCGACACATGGTGCTGGTGTCGGATGCACAGCTATTTTAATGTTTGGCCAAAGGGCATTCCAAGATAAAAATAACGATGCCCGACCACCGGCGGCTATCACGACAACTTATCTTGAGCTTATCATAGCTTACATAAGCTGGTTCCAGCACGTGCACCACCATAGCACCACGCTGTGCACCTCGCATTTATGTAACTCCACTTTACAAGAGAAAACTGACGAAGCGATTATTTGCGCAGTTACCTAGAAACTTGATTTCGATGACGGAATAGGAAAAGTATGGGGAACTTTTGAGATAGTTTTCACCAGATTCTAGCACGTATAACGGTCAATGTGCGTAAAACCTAGCTGTGTATCATGAAAATAACATTCTAGTACTCACCTTACAGCCGAAAACAGTCGAGTTAACTTCCAACGGGACTCTGTTCACGGATTACAAGCACGGACACGCAACTCACACTCAAATATCACAAGATAGAACCAAAACAGACGGTCACACACCACTCCCTATAATAATCTATGTAACACAGGACTTTTTACGTAAAATGACACGTTTAGAGTTTTCGAAAAGTCCATTGAACTGTTTCGGTTGAAATTTACGTCCAGCGAAATTATAGGTACGGAATGGCAACGCTGTATAGACGACGTGTACATTTCGCGGCGCGGCCGCTACGCGGCGCTGCGGTCGGAGGGGGGCGGAGCCGAGCGGGACGCGGCAGGCGCGCGAGCGAGACGCCGCTACGCACCACGACGCCACGTCGCAACAATATTTTTTTCACGGTGTACTTATGGGATTCTATGTCGAAACTGCAACTGTTTAGATGGCGAAGACATAGAGGATGGTGGAGAGTGGAGTGGCGACTGGTGACCTTTTCAGCGTATCGCGTCACCGCGGGCGATAACGCGAGGTCGTCGGTCGAGCGCGCGACGTTGCCAACTCGCTGCGGCATTCGAGCCCACGTTTCCACAGATTACGAAAGTCGGCGAAATCCCCGTGGCCCTTTGATACCTGCCTAACGAACCTAGCCCTAGACACGCGAAGCCATGCGCTAACCTACATAAAGACAGGCAAACGTTCGGCGTTACACAACACGCAGCCACTTCGACTTTAACTTTCATAGGTACCTATGTAGGTACGAATGATGCAAAATAAGAGTTATTACGATGGCTTACCCCCTACGGCGCCGTTCCAGGTTTCACAATTTTTGCGAAATAGGACACCCCAGGGAGGAATTAGGTAGCTTCAATGCAGCAGTCTGTGCTTAGTAAGCCGGGTTAGGTAGGTATAAAGTCCCTATGTGCTATTGCGCGGTACCTAGCCATTAACATTTTACCGCACCATACATAGGTAGTAGATACTTACTAGGTATTTATATGTAGATGTTTTAACAGCAGTGCTCACGAAGAACTTTGTGTATGGAAGGCGCTCGCTCAGCTTTAAATCAGTCGGTAATATTTTATGAGCATAATGGATGGATCTATGTAGGTACCTAGTTAAAGATAGCAAAGGGGGCAATTCACAATGTAGGTATCGGTACGAAGCTAGGTGGAGCGCTGCACAAGAGCTTTGATAACGTATTGTGTCCGACACAGACATAGGTGTTAATCATTGAATACCTACTGCGATAGAGCGATAGGTATGTGGCCTTAATCGTATAGTTAGGTAACTAGGTAAGTTAGAGGTAAGTACTGTGAAGGTTGCAAGGTAAGAACTAAGAACCTAGGTAAATGCGCTAGCAGAAAAAAAAACTGGCTGGTTCTGAGCATGATCAGACATAGGTACCTGTACCTACCACCTATACGACTTTCGAATCCACCTAGAACGAGTGAAGTGTAATGTCTGTTTTAATTTTTCGCAAAATTCCTAGTGGATATTGAGATGGTGTAAGTAGATTTTAACCGACTTCAAAAAAAAGAGGAGGTTATCAATTCGGTTGTATTTTTTTTTTGTTTGTGTCCTCAGAAGTTTCGCCTCGTCGTTTATGAACGGATTTGCAAATATTTTTTTCCGCCTTAAAGGATATGCTTCCAGATTGGTCCCATTTTTATCAAAATGCAGTTCTGATGATGGAATCTATGAGGAATCGAATGAATTCCTCAAATATTATAGGCAACCATATACTTAGTGATTTTGGTATTTTCGTCGAGAACTTAAGCATTTTCAGTCAAAAAGTAACATTTGATGAAGTGGAACTGATGAAGAAGACCAGAAATGGAAACGGAACTTCACACTCACAAAGATATCACAATACAGTGACTATATCAATACAATAAATAAATAGTTCTGAATAGTTAGGTATATTGAAAATGGTATTATCGAAATGACTGATGATGATGATGGAGTCGAAAGATAGGCACCGGAACTCTGTAATTAATCAATGTATCCTAGCCGTGTTTAGGCTTATAAGAATTGTCATGAGAAGCACTTTGGCTATAAGGTACTATCGAAATGTTCAGATGATGGAGCCGGAAGGCGAAAGGTATACACGGATATTTCATAATAAAACAATGTATCCTAGCAGTGTTTGGGTTAAGTAATTGGAATTGTCATGAGAAATAGGCACTCAGGTTATAAATGTATCGCAACTAAAAAATGAAATAAAAAACATTTAACAAAGAAAAAAATACTACACTAAAAAACACTAACAAAAACAATTGAAGTAGGTTATTTTTTTGTTTTGTAAAATATTTTTTATCCTATCATGATTTTTTTTTTTTAAGGTGGGAAAATCATCTAATGACAAATCTCGCTCTTGGGTGGAGCGAGAGATAGTGTCAGACTTTTACTGACTAAAAACCCACTCCTGTTCCCTCTTTGCCTTCATCCCGGGGCCCCGGGCTTCGCTTTCACACTACCCGGTCTACACAACAGGAAAAAAGGTGGAATCACTAAAACCGGTGCGATCGCAGTAAAATGGAGCTGAGAATTTCATTGTAGTAGGTACTAGCCTTCGCCCGCGTTATACTAGATAATAATAGCGGGAGATAGTGTCAGACTTTTACTGACTAAAAACCCACTCCTGTTCCTTCATTGCCTTCGTCCCAGGGTCCGGGCTTCGCTTTCACACTACCCGGTCTACACAACAGGAAAAAAGGTGGAATCACTAAAACCGGTGCGATCGCAGTAAAATGGAGCTGAGAATTTCATTGTAGTAGGTACTAGCCTTCGCCCGCGTTATACTAGATAATAATAGCGGGAGATAGTGTCAGACTTTTACTGACTAAAAACCCACTCCTGTTCCTTCGTTGCCTTCGTCCCAGGGTCCGGGTTTCGTTTTCACACTACCCATGGCCCCAGTAGGCTTCGACCCTGCTGGACCCCTACGATTGAGGCGCGCGTGGAACGCGCCGTCGACGATTTGGGCTTGGTCCGGACGGTTACTGGACGGTCGGACGGCGGGCCACCCATTGCCCGCCGTCCGCAAGCCCGCGCCTACGGTGGCCGGAAATCGAGATCGGAATCCCGTCGGCGGTTGGGGCGCGAGGACCGTTGCCGTTGCCTCAGGCGATCGGCCGCCTCCTTTGCTAGCATTACTGCTTCGCAGAAGGAGGCGACCGCCTGCCACTCTTCCTCGTTCCGGACCATGGCCTGTACCAAGGCCCGGCGCGAGAGATCGCCGCTGCCGATTGCCCCCACGAGGACACGGCGTTGCTCTTCCCAAGCGGGACACACCTCCACCGTGTGCTCCACCGTGTCCTCCGGGCGGTCCACACAGTGGCGACACCCGGGCGTCGCTTCCGCACGAAATCGGTGCAGGAACTTCCCGAACTTCCCGTGTTCGGTGAGAGCCTGCGTCATGCGGAAGGTGAGGACGCTGTGAGGTCTTTCCAACCACGCCTCATAGAGGGGACTTACCGCCATAATTGTGGCGTGCCCAAGCCGTTCGAGCGTGAAGAAGTAACAAACGTATGCCGCGTACAGACATCGCGAGGCAGGCGTTGCCAATGGTTCGTCTCGCATGCCTCGGGCTGTGTGGACGTGTGTGCTAACGACGCGAATGCTCACTATTCGCGTCATAGGGCCTGCATACACTTGAGACAAGACTGTCTTAGACAGACTTGTTAACGACATCGCAAACTTGTCTACCACACCGTAGACTTGTCTGCGACAAGACTGTTTTGAGACGTCCAGTGTTGCCAACAGTTACACTAACTTACCACTAGAATCAACTTTTAAAACCACCAGAAAACCACTAACAAAAAATTATCCCACACACAAAATCGCAAAATTTCGCACTAAAAACTGGTGGTTTAAACTTCAAGCCAAGCCAAAGAAAAATCCACTGTTGGCAACACTGGACGACTTAAAACAGTCTTTTCGCAGCCAAGTCTGCGACGTCGTAGACAATTCTGTCTAAGACAGTCTTGTCTCAAACTTAAGTGTGTGCAGGCCCTAATAGGTCGTCGTATAATGTAATCGTTTTGTCCTCCACCGTCTTTTGTTCTTTTCTCTTTTTAAAAAATATTGAATGAATCACTATTAGGCCCAGGCTGCAATTTGCATGTCTCACCTTATCGAAGCCATTTTTCTACTGACGAACTCCATGCGTGGTTGTTTCCATGCTGTGCTTGAGCATATGTCGTTCGGGACGCATGCATAAATGTATCGTTGTATGCCTCAGGTTGAGCCATGCGTGACGAACCATTCGCGACGCACGCCTCGCGATGTCTGTACGCGCCTATGGGTTACAATGTGATCGACTAACTCAGCGATGCTTGCCGAGAAGGCCGACTCAATACTCGATATACATATTTAATTTTGCTGCCAAATACTGCAATGTGTTATATCGGCATTCTGTTAAAACTCAAAGTGCCTAACACTTTAACTGGCTACCATGCTTTTGTGGAGCCATTAAAAAAGTATGTTGAACATACGTGGTAATAAGTAGGTAGGTACCTAAATAATATCTGACAAAGGCAGAAGTCATCACAAGCATTTGGCTAAATAGCACTCAGCGCAAAGGTCTGTTTATCTGTGCGCTGAGTGCAAGCTGTTTTTATGTTAACGCGATCGAAACGTTTACAATGCGTTCCAAATAAGAATAGGTCAACATACAATACGACGACGTAGGGAACAGTATGACGTGACGTCACAACATGGCAATCGATCCTATTCTCATTTGGAACGCATTGTATCGCGTTTGGCTCTTTGGTTAGGAACTTGGCGGGCCAATTGTTGCGCTGAACGTCTAAGACGTACTATGCACTCTGAGCTCTTAACGCGATCCATTTGACGACCTAAACCGAACGGTTACAGGGACAAATGATCTGAACTGGAGCTTTAAATATGGTCTATATAGCTCCATACCTCTTTCTCACTCGCACGCTTGACTTTTAAAACATTATGATAAGGCCCCAGGTATCTACCTACAAGAAATGATTGTAATCGTTAAGATAACAAGCGAAATAGTTATACAAAAACAGATGACGTAATAGAGTTAACAGATAAAAAAGATTTCTGCTGTATGGTAAAAAAAAACTTGTGTGTTCACGTTGTGCCACAGATGTACTGTTATAATGTTGATTGCCTTTCCTGGAAACAGAATGACTCAAATAAAAGGTTGGTGTGGGAGCTGGTCAGCCTGTTAACAGTTGTGTCATTTGAGCGATTGTAAGGGAAAATAAGTCACCAAATTACATTATCATGGTACCCGGTTTTTCGTATTATGAGTACCGTCTTTTTTTTTAATAATTTACTTATTTTTTTAAGCGAGAAGTGATCAAATATTGTACCTATTAACACACGCTCGAATTTGGTTCAACTGACCAAATCTGCCGACCAAATTTATTCTCGCAACAGACGACCGTATCGGATATTTGCTTCGTGTACGACGTTGAGTGTAGGGTTGGCGATTTGAAATCGATTTTATAGGTCAAGAAAATCGAGTTTTTTAATCATCTCAAACAATGGGCCGATTCTGTGACCGCACCTCAGAAACTTAAATTCGAGATTCGATTTTTTGCTGCGGATTGCAAAAATAATATTATTTAAAAACGTTTAAAGCACCTATTTCCTCAAGCTAATTTTAATGTGAATATTTTACACCCGATTACTCACCAGTCTTGAAACACATGTGCCCTGTAGGATCATCTTTACCGTGCTTTTTAGCACGGTACCTGCACGGTAACCAACGGATCGATCTTTAGCTAATAGTTATTTTAGAACACGATTTATTCTCAACTTTAGAATCGATTCTAAAATCGTTGGTCCGGCTAAGACCATGCACTGATTTGGTACGGAGCAAGCCATTCGTGGTCCGATCGTACCATGTTCGAGCGTGTGTTAATATTATAATAATTAAATATAACTCCTCCCGCTCTTGTTGGAACAGGAGGTAGCGTCAGACTTTTACTGACTCAAACCCACAGGATCTGTGTGTGTTCCTTCAGTTTCCCTTTGCGTTTCAGGGCCACGGTAAATTTTTACTTACTTACGTAAGCCCTGACTTACTTACGTACTACCGTCTTAGCTAAGGCTAGCATATGTGACACGACAATGCGGTCGATGCGACAACCATTTTTAACCGAGTTCAAGGAAAGGAGGAGGTTCGCAATTCGGCCGACAGTTTCTTTTGCATCTTGTTTTGTTCAGTGGTAGGTATCATCACAAACAGTTAACTGATTTTGAGTACCTATTCATTTTTATTTGGAACTTTTCCATTTGTGAAGATGGTGAAGATCTTATGAAGAACCTCGTGCATAGAATAACGGAACTATTCAATAAATGCTAGCAAATCTTCCGGGATTACTGTAATTGCATGTTGTGTTAAAAAACATCAAAAAACGAAGAAATAAAATCAGAGACAGTCTTTATATTTTTTGGAAGTTGTTTTTATTGTTTTTTTGTAATTCAAAAAGATTTTTTTATCGAAAATTTTCAACGGATAGAACCGTAGTTTTTATTTATTTGTCCGTCATAACTCGTCCATTGACCACTGGGTGTGATATGATACCTACTTATTAAAGTTGAGATTCGTCTAATTGTAAAAAAAATATCAAGTTTTTATCACGCTGCCATGTCAACTTTATAGCTAAGTAAATATGTATATCGTAGTATATTTTGGTATTTATTGTGTAGATTATATATATGTAGTTATATTGTGTAGGTTGGTATTTATTGTGTAGTTTTATTTCAGAATGTATTTTCAGAGCATGCCTGACAGCATCGCTGACACTAAAAGTGTCAGGATACGCTATTCTTGTCTGAGGAGCAGGCCACACTCGATTTTCGCAGAAAAGCTGGCACCAGCTGGGTCGTTAAAGCCAAAGATCAACCACAGATAGACATCGTATAGAATGACATTGTTTTTGTTTATGTTTCTGTTTTGGATACTAAGTCCTTTAAGTCATGTCTTCGTATAATGTATTATGAAGAGTTTCTCTGTGTCAATGTATGGAGCTCCGTAACCGTAACTGAAACTATCGGTTATCCGAAATAAAAAAATAACTGTAATTAAAACCGATTTAAAACTTTCTGAAAGGTTCGGAATAGTTCGAATAAAGGCAAAACGGACGTTCAAAACGTACAGGAATAGCACATAGGATACTAATTATCACGGGAGTAGGTATATTCCCTTGGGATAATGTACTACTATAGCGACTTCGCTCACATGAAGTCGCTGGCAGCAACTTCGATTTAATAAAATACATCAAATAAAATATGATATTTAAAAAGTTTTCCTTTTTCTCGTCCGTTTAGACCAGTGGTTCCAAACTGTGACTGTGGACCACTTGTGGTCCACAAGTGCAAAAATATGGTCCATTAAAAGTATAAAATTCCATTAATGGGACGTGGGAACTCATTTTAAGTTTCTATCAGAAATGTTATCGTTTCTATTAAAATCAAAAGTAACAAGCAATGTCATATTGCTTATTACTTTTGATTTTAATAAATAGATGCACAAAATTCAAAACACAATTTTGTTTAGGTTATTTTTTTTGTTTTTTCTTTATTATTACAATAAAGTTTTCTTTTGGACTTATGGTCCTTATACCAACAAAGAAATCAAAGTGGTCCCCGGTAAAAAACAGATTGGGAACCACAGATTTTTGAGTAGGGTAAGGTAACCACGAGACAGGCCGTTGCCGGATTTGACGGACATCACGCGTTCTGCCAGGCAGTCAGTCAGACAAAATGACGTTTGTAGCGTTTCGATTTCCTGCTTGCTCCTATTCTGACGCGTATGAAATAGGAAATATGTATTGAAAAATGTTTGTTTGCTGACTTGATAATTAAAATGGCTAGCTATAACTCATTGCGTTATTCATTTAGGTAACGAAAGAAGGTAGACACAGGTGCGATAAGTAGTCAGGTTACTACGTAATTTTTTCCATATCTAGAAAAAGATTTAAATTGATCAATACCCTTGATCAATTTAAATCTTTTTCTAGATATGGTTAGGTTAGATTAGATGCCTAGGTTTTAGATACAAAACTAATAAAAGTAAATAAATAAATTGAAATTGGAGACTGGCGTATCACCTGTCTACAAATTGGCCTCTACGAATTTCTTGAGTAGTCTTCGATTCTGAGAAATTCAATTGAAGTCGTCATAAAAATCGTAAAAGATTACACCAGACCAGGCCTAACGTACTCCACACTATAGGTATAGAAATGTGCATACGCCGCGCGGCCTTTCTTGCAAGGCTACTAAATTCGGTAGTGTCACGTAAGTACGCCAGTTCGATTTGCCGTTTGACCCGCGCTAACAAAAAATATTTTCGAATTCTTTATCGAATATTCTATCGAGTTTTTATTTCAAGTATTTGCGACATTTTTCACGTAAACGAGTTAATGACCTTAAATATCATTTAATACTCGTTTAAGACCTCCCAGTACTAGAGACTACCTTACTAATTCAAGGTCAACATATACTGGAATTTTAAAATGTCTTAAATGATCACTACCTTTTAAAAATTACATATGAACGCAAAGTTAACGCACATACAAACCAACAAAGTTATATACACTTAATTTTAATATTATTTCATTTGTTTAGATATGTAACTAAATGTAAACAATCTCTTGACACATATATGAGTTAACTTTTAAAAAATACGTTATAAAGAATGGATATAAGTAAATAGGTAGAAATCAATTAGGTACCTATTTACATATAATTTACGATTCAAAATCTGATTATATTTTATGTAACAAAACGTAAGTAGCGAAGTTTCGTCTATTTCACATTTTTTTAAAACACACAACTCCTAACCCTGTGGCAAGAGCAGCCTGTTCAAAGGCGCATAACGGGCATAATAAAAGAGATTCTTCAAGCGTGGACTTCAGGTGCATTTTGATTAGTTACAAACGAGAGGGAATTATAGGCAAATATATTGAAGGTCACGTCCGTGCCGTGCAATGTATTATGAACATGATACCAACCTCTAGGTAGATACAACTGCATCAAAGGGTACCCCTCTCACATTTAAATACCTTAGAAAAGGAGGTAACCAGTTGATAACGCTGTGCATACTAGGACCTTTTTTTTAAATTGGGAAATCATCAAATAACTCATTTCGTGGATCTCTTGGTGGAGGAAGACACGTGAACTCATCTCGTTACGAACGTTCCCAATTGGGGCTTTCTCTGTTTCACGACATTCGTCGTGTTACAGTGTTCGTTGAGAACAGAGTTACTGATTTTCACGGGCTCTTGAGAAGACTCAAGGCGTCTTTCCTGACTCGACTGACCCGGTGTAATAATAGAATAGTATCTGATGTGTTCCATGGTGTGTATTAGCAGCGTTGTTAGTAGGTTTATATTCTCTTTTTTCTTTCGAAGATTGAAATTTCTGTACTTGTACTACTTATTACTTATTTTGTGACCAGACTAAATAACGCCATCTATTGGCACAAACGGCTCGATTATTTTTCATTACAAAATATTTAGAACCATTTCGTACGACTGATATTAATTATAACGTTGCAATAAAACCATATCTAATACAATTCAAACATGTTGGCTTGTATCCAGAGCATTGTGTCCCTATCTGTATGCACAAATAAATAAGATTGTGCTATCTGTTTGTGATCTCAGAATCTCAACATGGCTTGAGCGAAAACTAGATAGTGCTTGTGTTATAACTGCTATAGAGAATGGCCAACTTGTCAACAAGCCGACTAATTTGATTAAGTTGTTGTTAGCCATTAGCGAGGTACAATAGAGCATGTACGTAGAACCGAACCGAGTAACCGAACCTGTAAACTAAATCTAAAACAGGACAACATAAAACGGACAAAACATGAGAAAGTTTAGAAGCCTATCATCTGTTGATAACAGCAACCTGCTTTATCTAAACTCTCAAAACCGGTCTAACGTAGCCAGAACTTCTCGTTCTAACAAAGCTAGTCTTATTTAACTTTTTCTTCTTATCTAAATTCCTCGTTAACTGAACACAACGCGGGCAAAGTCAAAGGAACAGCCAGCATGCCGTAATTATATTACTCCTTTGTTTACTTTCGGCCAAGCGAACGCTCTTAGTCATCTATGCTGTTTATAGACATACATACAATCGTGTTTTATTGTTATATCAAAACAGAAGCTGGAAATACAAATAGAAAAACCATCAGTAGCTTGTATGACTTGTGTCTTATATTTCTTCTAATAATAAAAGGTCTCGTATAAGTTGGGTGTGACCGTGTGCGCAAAAAAGAGACGCCTCGCACTTTATTTCTTTTCATAAGCAGTCGTAAAAAGAAAATAAAGTTATGGTGTCACTGAAGTCATGCTTTAGGTAAATGAATACGGTTTGGAAAAACAACTTATTAAGTCTCGGTTTTCATTTTCTCAAAATGATAACAATGAAATCTAATATACTTATAAAAATCTCGTGTCACAGTTTTTGTTATTGAACTTCTCCGAAAAAAACTTGACCGAATTTTCTTTTATAATTTGTATAGCAGAGCAACTTTGCCGAGTCAGCTAGTGTTAATATAATTATTATGTATCACGAGGTGCAAATACTTGCATTCATTTCTATTAGGAACTAAATAACACCAATAATTAAAACCATCCTTATTAAATTCGTTTACTTATTTTCGTTGTAATCGGAGATCTGAGGCCCCACCACGAGCTTCATTTTACAACCTAAACTGAATTGTTAAAGGGATGGCTATATAGGATGCATACTGCATAGCCCCATCTCTCTTTCTCGCTCGCACGACTAACATTTCACACACGTCATGGTAAGGTCCCTGAAATCATTACCAGTAATCAGTACTAGATCCATATCCACCACCAAAAATAAATAAGAATTTATTTTTCTGTCGTTGTCCACAGCTTACCATGTCCTTTGCCAGATCTGCCTTCGTACTAAGTTATTCATTTAGCTCCGGTTCGCTTGTTTTTGGCATCTACAGCGATTAGATTTTTGGCTCTTGTGTCGGATTTCGTGGTGTTTTGTTCCTGCTTCCTGCCAACTTTTTCATCTTCTATCAAGACTTTTTGATCTTCTGGCCTAAAGAAAAGATTATCCTCATGTGGCGGAAATTAAATCTATATCTATATTTTCTATATGTGTATATGTCGTGGCCAGATCATAGAAATTGATCACTTCATAATATGGCCAAGTTAAACTGGCCAGATCATTATAAACGTTAAACTTTGATGATACGTCAAACCTCGTTTTGCCTACTTTCTTTATAATTTTCATAATCATAGAAATCCTACATCAAGGATATGGTCAAACGATGATAGACATATCATCAAATGTTAACTTTTTTTTTTTTTCCGATTTAAGCGATCTGGTCTGGTTTTAGTTGGCTTTGGCCACGACATATATAAAAGGAGAAACTGACTGTCTGACATATCAACGCAACGCACAGCCGAAACTACAGAGTCTAGAAAACGTTAAATTTTGCACCAGGCTTCCTTTTAAAATGTAGGTGAGCATTAAGAAGGGGTTTTTGAAAATTCAACTCCTAAGGAGGTGAAAAGGGGGACATTCGTTTGTATCTATTTATTCCTTGGTGGGTCCATATAATTGGAACTTAGTATCAATAGTAATTGGGCACGCTACAATTATGGCGGTAAGTCCCCTCTTGGAGGAATGGCTGGAGCGGCAACACGGTGTTCTCACCTTCCGCATGACGCAAGTCCTCACCGGATATGGCAAGTTCGGGAGGTTCCTGCATCGGATTCAGGTGGAAGCAACACCCGGGTGTCATCATTGTGCGGACCACCCAGAGGACACGGTGGAGCATACGCTGGAGGTGTGCCCCGCTTGGGCGGAGCACCACACGGCGGTGCTCCTCGTGGAGGCAATTGGCGGCAGCGATCTTTCGCGTCGGGCCCTGGTTCAGGCTATGGTCCGGAGCGAGGAGGAATGGCAGGGGGGCGCCTCCTTCTGCGAAGCAGTAATGCTAGCGAAGGAGGAGGCTGCACGTGGGAGGGAACGAAGGTCCTCACGCCCTAGCCGCCGTAATTCCGACCCCGGTACCGCCGGCCACGGTACACCCGGGCTTGCGGATGTCGAGCACAGGGTAGCTCGCCGTCCGGCTGTTCGGTAATTAACCGGACCGAGCCCAGTCGTCAACAGCGCGTTGTGATCCTCGCGCTCTTCAAAGAGATGTCAGCAAACCGTAGGGGCCCAGCAGGGCCGATGCCCGCTAGCTAGGACCGCGGAGAATTTCTGAAAGGGAAACCTGTAGTCCTAGAACGCAAAGGGTAATTGAAGGATACAGGTGTGGTTTTAGTCAGTAAAAGTCTGACACGCCCTCGCGCTCCTCCCAGAGTGCGAGAAGCCATTTGGATGATTTCCCACCTTAAAAAAAAAAGTATCAATAGTAATCCAAGTAAGTAAATAAAAAAGGTTTTCATCAACCCTTTTTTCAAAACTACCCCAATAAAACGATTTGGGGGTGTTAAAGGTTCTATGGTAGAATCTTGTTTCTTGGGTTAATAAACTTGAAACTTGGCACAAATTAATTTTACTGAAAATAAATAATAAAGACTGTCATTATTAGTTTTTCAAAACCATCCCCAAAATACGTTTTAAGGGGTGTTAAATTTTTTACGAAAACATTCTCGCGAACAAAGTACTAGTCGTAAATATAATGAGAAATGTATGTCTCTAGAATACTCATCTCTGATTTTTATTTACTTAATATTTACGAAAAAGTCTGAAATTGTCATACATGGTTGCATGTTTCCATAGAAACTAACCACAATGGTTAGTTTCATGCATAATTGTCTATACTAAAGTGCATACCTAGTACTACTTTTAATTCTACTCATATTTATATGGCATAAAAGGTCCTTTTTCACTCGCCTTACTTTATCTAACGCAATCCAACGCGATATTTGAAAAACGGCAACGCGAAAAAAGAAAGCTATGAGATTCCGTGATTTACTCGAATATTTTACAAAACTTGTTCTAGAAAATACGTGTTATTTTAAAACCTTAAAAGTTCTTGAACAAAATTGTCGTCATTTAAAATCTTGATTAAATTTGCTTATACTTTTTTGACTTTTTAATTTTTGAGTAAATTATAAAGTATCAAAGTTCATGCAAAATAGCAGATTTTCAGAGGTCTTTACTGGATTATTTTGACACAAATTTATAAATTGATTTCAATAGAAGCCTAAATAATATCGACAAGATACTGTGTGTTTCCAAAATATCTAATGAAAAATGTGTAATAACGTCATAATCGCGTAAGAGCGATTGTACGAAAAACAGTGAAAATGTATGTTGAGTTGCATCCCCTTAAAATAAGTAGGTATGTCATAATAACTGGTCGAGTCTAGAAACTGCTGAACATAATAAAGCATGTTGTATAGTTAATTGTATGTAACTGCATGACCAATTAGGTGTACGGAAACGTTATCACATCTTCACGCTGAGTTGGATGCGATATCGTGTATTCAATTACATATACGAACACAGCACATACATACAACTATACAAGCCCATGTGTGCATGTAGCCTGTTTAAAAAACTGAGATTTTATCGCACAACGGACAAGCAGTTTTATTTATTCTTCAAGTACCCTGTTCATTTACTTTTACTACGTGTGGAAGGTTCCCAGTACGTTCGAACTGTGCTTGATCCAACTTAGCTAAAAGACTAGTTTTCGCTTGGCCACGAGTACTGTTCTCTTTGGTACGATTCCAACCATTTACTATTGTACCGAAGCCATAGGCATACTCTTGCCAAGTTTAAACAAGTTAACTTATTTCTTTTAATTGGTAATGGCAGCGGTCATACCGCACATTTTCTCACGAGTCTCTTTAAAATGTCCAGCAGTCATTGCGCCAGATTTTCATCGTTGAATTGCTTTTAATACATATTTTTAACCATAGTGATAAGTTATAAAATACATGAAACTGATTCTTATCCTAAACATAATTCACGTGAAAACTCGATCAGCTGTTTTCCTTATTCTTGTGTTAAGATCAACAGGGCACGAGGCACGAGCGTAAATGTAGTACGTGTCGCGCTCGCGCTGGTGGGTGAAAATCAATGTAGCCCGAAGAAAATTGAGTTGGAGGGCTGCTGAGGCCGTTTCAGTAATTACAGCTGCGAGTAGGACTTCCGCGAATGTCGTCACCCCGAGCCGCCCCACACCCGTACCCGACCGCCCCACACCGCCCCTTTCACCCCCATGCCACACTAGAATCACCAACATTCACGAATACGTTGAAATAACATGACACGAGGATTTGTGCCGTATAATTTATAAACCCGAAACACTGAACGGGAGTTTTGAAGGTTCTAGGGACTAATCGTACTACGTATTATTTCTTGTTTATTCAAATTATTATAGGTATAGGGAATTTTTTTCACGGATAGCCTTGTTAATCTTTGCTGATGTTATTCTACACGCCTCAGGATTACGTCTACGAAAAAAATATGATCTGTCCGCAGAAAAACAGAGTAGCTTGGTTACAGTAGCGGACCCCGGGGTGTAGAAACTGGAAGGTGCTATTATTTCTAAAATAATCAAACGAATAGCTGTCCTTTAGAATTTACGCAACCCATTCGTGAAGGAGAACTTTTTAAAGTACTTAATTTTTCTTAATCTCGGTTTTTTCCCTAAAAACACGTGTCGCATGTCGGTCGGATCATTTCCAAAACCGACCTTACTTTTTTCGATAACTTAAGCAAAAAATTATGCTTTTGAGAGCTTAAAAATCCATTAATGAAATAATTTGCTACTCACTTCTATGATTGGGTTTCGGTGTACTATAGATCCAACTCTATGGTTACATAATTCTAAAAACGACCATGCCAACCAAGTTATTCAGGCAAGCGTGGAAAGCGGAGACCTATAACTAGCGGCGGGTGGATACAGGTTGATTAAATAGCGAAGGGGATCACTGGGATGAAAAGGGGTAGAACATTCTCGACCCGCCGCCGCGTTGGGGCGTTCTACTATGATATGAAACGAAAATACAGCCTCAAAATTTAACCTTTTCAAGAAAAAATCTTTTGTAGCGCTTTTGGGAGCCATTTTTGGCACAGCTTTCGAAATAAGTACACACATTGTAAGAAGACTCTTTCGTGACGGATGAACGCTGGCATGAAAACAACTTCCTGTTTCATTCCCTAACGTGTTTGTAGGGGAGAATTTTACCGTCATTTTTATGATATAATTAGGTAGCTATAATTTTTGAATCCTTTTATTTCATGTGCACGACACGAGTTTTATAGTGAAAAGTGAAATGTGTGCAACGTAGCGAGCGAAGGCAGGAGAGGCGTGTTCGAATTTCAAAGCACTGACAGGTTCGCCATTTTGGAAATAAATTCTGGTGACGCCATGCCAGGAGCGAGCGCGGCGAACCGGAAAATGATTGAAGAAACTGTTTAGTACTTTCGCATTTAATCGTTATTGTCTTGCTTAGTAAATCTTTGCAAAACATCTCTCTCAGATTTGTTTGTTGCTTAGTTATGTGCGTAAGCGCGAAATTCTGAATGTTGTATTTATATTAAGATATTAATTTGGTGAATAACATACGAAAATAAAAAGCCTCTATTCGTAGGTAGGTAAGTACTTACTAGAGTTTGAATAAATTACGCCTGAATCAAAACGTTTTTACGAGCTATATATTTTAAGTAAGTAGGTATCTTAGCTTTGCGTCACTTTCTAGAACCATAAAAACTGAACTAGTGTACATCTACTTAAAAGCACTGAATGCTGTACATTTTGTTTTCGTTCGTTATCAATCACTTATCGGACTTGTTAGCAGCTTTCACCGCTGCGCTGATGTTATCTCCATCTCGGTAGGTACGTACTTGTCAGACAGCAAAATCAATAACAATATCTATATTTAATACAGATGAGGGTGTTAAGTTAACCCTTCTCAATATAAATGGTGTCAAAGCAGGAGTATCTAGACTATCTTTTTGTAGGTGTGCTTTACTGGTTCAATCGTAGAACTCTGCTCTTCCATCTGTTTCTACGATAAGGAAAGTGAAGGTAGTAGTTGGGTGATGGGGGTCATTTATTGTGTCGTTCCAATCGACAATCATCATAGGTACATTGTAAAGAGAGACAATTTGTAAGAAATCCTGGTCCAAAATAATTGGTAAAATTCAGAAAACCGGGCTGGTTACAACTTCAAGTGATTTTGAGACTGTCATCTGTTCAACTTCTTAAGCTAGCTAAGCTTCTTATCTTTAAGAAAATTCAAAAGTAGTTGCAGTAGGTACTAATAAACTACTGCAACTACTTTTGAAATCCTGTAAAAAATTGGTACCAAAGATCTTTTTTTATATAGAACTCAGAAAAAACATCTTTCTTAGTTCTCTATCTAAGTACCTCATACGTGATGACGTGAGCCTCGTATTATATCGGAAGTCATCGGCCTGACGCCCTCCACCACGCTATGGCTTCGTGGGAAGTCTGAGGTAGACATAACTGATCGCATCCTTTTGCTATTCTTCTTCTCAATGTTTGGCTATTTTTAATCTGCGCCGTTGTAGTCTATGCAGTGCTCTGTTTTCCATATTTTTAAGATGGTTCGTAAGTGTACACTCAAAACATAAAGCCAAAAGCAAACCCCGACCGTTTGCGACCAATCGTGTCTCGTGTTACTCTCTCACTCAACCTTTCTTCTTTACCTATAAGTAGCTACAAGTGTTTCAATAGTGTAATCGGGGTCTGATCAAAACAATATAAACTAATAGCCGCGCTGTTCAAAGAAAACACATATACACATAACCATAACCAACTTACATAGAGCTGTAGAATTAATCGTTACCGCGCCTAGAAATACCATAGAACGTAACCACCTACCTAGGTACTAGAAACATAGACAACTGAGCTACCTATTAATACAATACGTAGTATATTGTTAGTGGCCAGTCACATGCAGCAGTAACGCATCCAGTTTATTGATTTCAGACAACATCGAACAGTGACCCATTTGAGTTGACTTCAGAGGTTTATGTTCCATGGTGATGCTAAAGTTAGAATTTTATTTTCTGATGAGAACGTTTCTACATAATTTAGGACTACTCTAGGAAGACTGGGACATCAAAATTTATCGTCACAGTTCCTGTAAGTTGGTATCGGAATCGTAAAGTTGATAAAAAATTACCAAAGTAGGTATTATACCTACCACCATAGATATCCGTGTGTACCACAGATTGTTGTAGGTACCTACAGTACAGATACAGCCAATATCTTCCGACTGCAGGGTTTACTTTCACAATATTTTGTGGAATTTGGTTGTTATCGTCATGATAGCTGAAGAAAGTTGTCTTTTGTTCCTCATGTATATACCTACCTATACAATTTGTTTAGGAAACCTGTAAAGTATAAGAGGATGCTATGTATCTGCTTTACGCCTAAATCTCTCTCTACTGTTAGCTTTATAATAGAACGAACTAAACATTTCGACCTAACGAATTAGGTTCCCACAGTAGATACCAACACCGTATTTCATTGTGTGGTTGCAAATGAATGCAAGCATTTCATTGGTTCATAAACCCAAACATCAGAAACCGATACTGTAGTCAAATGAACGCTAAAATATACTACAGAAATCATATATATATGTACCTCCATCTGAGACTCGTGTTTCAAAGTGCAGAGTTATTTATCGTAAAAAAATACGCGACTAAAATTGTGTCGTAGAATGGAGCAAGCATACGCGCTACTGCATCTAGGCCCGCGCGCCGAGTGCTGGTCGAGTCGAGCTCAGCACAAGAATGTTGGGGCTGCCAGCTCAAATATAAATCTCCCCGGAAAATGTGTTAAATAGTATTTTTTTATGTTTTATGTAATTTGCACTGCGCGATTTTTAGATCATGTTTACACTGTTGTACACACAATTTTTAATTTAATTTTTAATTTTAATTTAATTCTACCAAAATTATCGTCATATTATATGTGATAAGTGCATACAAATGTGACCAGATACATTCAGACGAATAATATTTGAGACAGTTTGATGTATTATTCCTTTGTAATTTGTTCTAATAAAAATACCCTTTCTAATTAATTAAAATAAAAATATGGAGACGCTTTAGGCGTCTATTATACGATAGGTTTTGCTGTCAGTTTTGTCACGGTCAAATTTTTTGATTGACGAAAAACCTACCGTCTAATGCGATTATTGACGTTTGCATGTCGAAAACATAATGACAATAAAATTTCGTCATTCAAACATCATTCATGATTGATGGAATTGATTGAAGCTTACATGACCGTGTACTGGACGCCAGATAAAATATATTTCTGTTCGTTTTCTCTTAAAATGGGTAAGTTCTCCGTACTAGCAATAATACCGGTCCACGTTCGACATTCAAAGTGCTCGCCAGCGGGTGCGAGCTGGCAACGTCGCGGCGACCGACACAACGCGGTATAAATAGGTGGGTGGTTCATAACTGCCAAGATAATCTTCGGCCTGACAAGACGCTTTTCATTTTTTACATTTATATAGGTACTGACTGAAGTCTGAGCAGGACTGGCTTCTAAACTATTCATATCCCTGAATTGGAATTCGTTGCTCAAATGAGTCCATTCATGAAAATAGAAATTGCTGCTCGCTAAGAAGAAATCAGAAGATTCCATAAAATATCTTCAATTCTGTTCCCAATTTCCTCATTCTCAGAGTCTGAATCTCAGAATTAGCTCACATAACTAATCCGTCACGTAACTGCATATTCGCGAAGTCGTGACTCGCCGCAATTACCCCATATATCTCCATACAATCCATATGATAGTATTCATGGCAAACATAGAACAGTACCTATTAAAGTATAATAGTATGCAGATACTTTGAATATATGGGCGTATTGATTAAATGTATGGCATACATAAATATGCATATAAATATTTTGGCACCCGTTCTAAATATTGTGTGATTGTATGGCACCAGAATAAAAAATGTTATCACCTGTCATTGCGAATGTTAAAGGGAATTTGGTTAAGTGATAATTAACGCCCTGCACAAGACATTTGTAAAAATCGCTAGGGCACCTTCTATCTTTAAGCCACATCTTCGTGTGAAACTGTAATTACGTCAACAAATCACTCTTTTTTTTTGGCTTCTCACCTCAAAAGCAATTTGTGATTGGTACAATGAAATCGGTGAGTCATCTCCTAATGCTATTTTTGTACCACTGCATAGACACACTTGTGTAGTCTTTACCGCATTGGATTCAAGTAGTTATTTACTCTCATTAATTCTCCATTTGACGTCACAACGGTGTGAATGGAAACAATGGATTCAAATAATCTCATTCTTTCGCTTATAATATCTGTTTTATTTCGTTCTACTAACTGTAGAAATTCTTAACTTTCACCTTACCACTTCCCACTGAAGTTGCAACCAGTTGTCGGTGCAAAACGCGATGTGGGCGAGTTACAAGGTACGTTAGCTATCGTCGATCGACAACATGGGCTACCGTTGTTACAAGCGCTTTAGATCTGTCTCAGGTAGAGAAGGGAACAACGCTCGGCTCGGTCCTTGCGGCTCGCGTACCTCCTTTCGTAATGCACATTATTGATCTTCTCATGCATGCTCTTCGTTTGGAGGTCAGGTCATCATGAAGTGTTTAATTCTTAGTCTTTAAGATTACTGGTATTGTTGTCTGCAGGGTAAGATTATCTCAAATATTCTATAAATTGTTACCTGGATAGGTGTTTTTATACAGTGGCATAACTTCAACGCAGTACTGGTATTTGGTAGTTAGTCAAAAACCTGTAATATTATCATATTATGTCTCTCGGTATGATGGCTTTGCGGAACGTGAGTTTCTACATTATAATTATACAATGTGGCGAGTACAATACGAAACTAAATAAAAACAAACACCGGCAAAACATTACACTATGAACATTGTATAATGATTAAACCCGGTCATAAGTCTACACAAGTACACAACGAAATGTCTGCCTTCAAAACTCATACGGCATAAATATTCAAAACGTTTTATTTAACGTTAGGAAATTGAAGCCTGGAAAAAATCTAACCTGGCAATTCATGCGACTTAAAATCTGACATTTTCTTGATAACGACCTATTTTTTCAGAGTCAGTAATTGAATGAACCGTCCATAACGTGGGCGAGTTATTTATCTACGACAGAATAATTAATGACGGATTTCTTCGACACATCGTCGCCACATTATAAAGTTGTTACGTTTAGAATTTTAGCCTTGTGAAACATTTTAGGTACTTATCGAGTTTTCAATTTTCCTGAAGTTAATTTTAACCAGGTTTTCCAACGAATTTCAATTGAGCACCTTGTTGAGTCAAATATTTTAGAACTAGCTATCCCTCGCGGTTTCATCCGTGTCTTTAGTTACTGCTCCGTTCCGTGGGTTGTTGTGTAATGTTATGTAGCATATAGCCTTTTTCGATAAATGGGCTATGCATCACTAAATATTTTCTAACTAGTATTTCCTGAGGTTAGCGCGTTCAAACAAACAAACTTTTGAGCTTTATAATATTATAAGTACTGTTTGCATTGAACACCCACAGACAGTCACTGCAACCGGTCATAAGAACAGATTTTGGAACCATGACATAAATAGAGAACAGAAAATTCATGCATTACAGTTTATCAGAAGCGTCAATATGAATTGTGAGCCATTGGATATTGAACTTGGGAATTGGGTGAAGTTCTGCTTGAGTTTCATCAGTGGGGCTTCGCTATTTTGCAAAGTACAAGATACATCTTTGTATACAAATTTTCTCACATAAGGATCAGTTCTTTAGAAAAAATAATTCAGATTAACGACAATTTTTTTTAATGCAATGGCTCGACTGTTGTTCGATTTAATACGACTAGAGTGAAGCGAAGTGTTCGGCGCTAAATACCCGTGCGTGCGCTTATGATTTTCGTATTATCTCTTTAATCATTCGTCCAATTAACATGCAGTAAAAAGCAAAAAACACAAGTATTTAATAATTGTGCCCATAAACCTGCTTATTTTAATAAGGATTAATAAATTCGGTTAAACATCATTCAACGATTTTATTTTTTTCTAATTCATTTTTAAAATCATAATATCTCTGGAATGAAAGGTCCAAATTGAATTATTTAAAAAGAAATGCAGGAACTGAATCAGACTTAAATATGAAACAATTAATTTAAATAGAATTAATAGAAAAAGTATAAAAACGGCCTTTTCTAGAGGTGGTGCTTAAATTCAGATTTTAATTAAAAAAATAGTTATTGTGACATAACTATAACACTTATACATATAGTGTACCGATGTTTTTTTTAGATAATGATGTGTTCTGTAAAATCATAGTACATTATTTGGTTCTATCATCAATAGTTTTCGCAGCGCACGAGATGTAAGGAATTTTTCAGGTCATTTATTTACACTTTGTTTTACCTTATTGGAGTTTTAGTAGGGAACTCTATTATTTTTTAAAATAACATATAGCCTATGTCACTACGTGACAAAGTAGCTTTCCATTGGTGAAAGCATTTTTAAAATCAGTTCACTAGTTTTAGAGTTTATTTATTACAAACAAAAATACAAATCTTTCTTCTTTATAATATTAGTATAGATGTGTACCTAGACTGTCACTAAAGGATAGCCGGAGAATTTTTTAAACCTTTTAGCCGCAGTGTTCATTTTAATGAGCAGACGCTTGGATTTTACTTGATAGAATGATGGAGTACTTATGTACCCGCATGTCTATTAAATGTACCTGTGTAATGTGTGTTACTTACAAACAAATCAACAATCATCGAGCTCACTGTTCGATATGAAAGTATTTGATACTGGATATATTTCTACTGTCAGAGTACAGGACTCCTCTATTCCTCCACGCCTCTTCAATTAAATGTTTTTCAACTAACTTCGAACTTGTCCAAGAAATGTTTTCTCAGTAAATAAGTAGGTATTTACGTAACACTCAACGAAAGAAGTCTGATTGTAAAGAAACTCTGAGTGTATTTCTCGTACGGGGAAACTCCTGTTGGCCTTAAAGCGGCGTCGATCGATCGAGCGACGTTGCCGTTCTGTGGCCGGGCCCGCCGCCCGCTCCGCAACACTTACTGTTTATTTTTATTGTTGCCAATCAATTATTATGAAGGAATAATGACACCTGCCGTGACCTGCCTACTTATATAGTAACCTCTATGCTCTCAATGAGATCAACAGAATAATAATATATTCGTAATTATCAGGTAGGTACCTCCTTTGTTAAGTAGGTAAGTAAAACTTAGAGTAATAATTTAGAAATGGTTAGATAAACTAGAAACCAAAGGGTTAATTTATGATTTATGCCTTACATTACCTACAACTAAGTACGTCTGAGTAATTCAGGGTCTATTGCTAACTTGAACCACTAACTATTATTGTCAATATCAGAATTCTCTGAATCCAAAGAGCAAGTCTACGTAGCTGACATACTTGTAGGTACGTGGTTGATTGTCCTCAGCTGAGCCAAGGCTGATGATAATACAGCTACAGTCATGACTTGAAAAGTTAAGCGTTCACCTTTCTACATATATTGTCTCGATGACCTTTCAGCACCTCTGCAGAATAGGCTGATTAACGACAGCGTTGCAGTCGTCTTTAGCTCTCCAGTTCACCACGAATAATATAAAAATACCAAATTGTGCAGTTAAAAAATTAATTAAAAAAAGAACCAGAATCCCATTTGTTAGGGTCTGCGCACACTTGAGACAAGACTGTCTTAGACAGACTTGTCTATGACGTCGCAGACCAAATCTGCGACCTGTGATGAGACATTCAGTGTTGCTAACAGTTACACTAACTTACCATTAGAGTCAACTTTTAAAACCACCAGAAAACCACTAACAAAAATTATCCTACACAAACGCACAAACTTCCCACTAAAAAAAATTGTGTTGTACGAAATAAGTAGGTATATAGGTTATTATTTTCCTTTAATAATAAGTGATAAAAATTAACAATCAGTTAATCAAAATACCATTTGTGGGTAAATTATCATTAGTAGGCAATTCAACATACAAATTGTTCAATGACAGCTAAGTATTAATTCGCCTTCAGACGAATCATTTTTGTTTGCACCATCATCGTCGGTATCAGATTGATAATTATGGATTCTATGGTGCTTCCGAGTGATCGCAATTTTAGTAAAAAAAATGAATTTTACTTAAGCTCTAGAAAAATCCACTAGCCACTAAAACCAAGATTTCGCAACTAAATGGGTGGTTAAAACCCCCAGTTTTAGTGGAAAAACCACTAAGTTGGCAACACTGGCCGTACGCCGCTAGACTGTTTTGTCTTGATGGTGTGTGCCATGACGTAGACAAAACAGTCTTGCTTGTCGCAGACAAGTCTACGACGTCGTCGTAGACAAGTCTGCCTAAGACAGTCTTGTTTCAAGTGTGCGCAGGCCTTTACGAGTTTGACGCGAACGAAGTCGCGGGCAAGATAGTAATATCCATGGGTTGTGCGAAAGTGTACCTCAGGGCCCTGGAACTAAGGCAAAGAAGGACCAGGAGTGGGTTTTGGTCAGTAAAAGTCTGACACGCCCTTTCACTCCGCCCAAGGGCGGGAGTAGTCATTGGATAATTTCCCACTTGATAGATTAAACAGACCCAAAAGGATCGCTGCAAAATATAGTGTTATATATTATATGGATTTAGTTTTCGAATAATGAATTTCAAATAATGATTCCTTATCAAAATAATCCTGAAAAACACACTGAAATATCTTTAAAAAAAACATGTGGGAAACATAATCCCATTGCCTGGGTAAAGACTATAATGAATATCTATGTGTAATAAATAATTATTTAAAAATACCTAGTATAAATTTAAAAAATACTGATTTCAGTAAGTAATTAAACGTAGAATTTTAATTTTAAGTATTTATTTTTATTCTTGAAAGTTTTAAATCGATTCAACAGGCTATCTTTTATTATACAATAGGCATCTATGCTATATTTTATGTATGCGGGGCAATTCGGGCGAAGCCGCGGGCAAAAGCTAGTTTGAAATATAAAAATAACATGACTCGCTGCACTTGTGTGGCCTACGGCTTGACACGCACACATAGACAGCAATCTGATTACGCGGAATTTAGCGGGGGGAAACCAGTCGCGTCCGGAACCTGGCTTGCTACGAACGTACGGCTGCCATATTTATGTAAAATGGCGAAAAAAGTTTGTTCTGTGTTTGGCTGCAGCAACACAAACGTCAACAAATCAAATATATCGTTTTTTTCGCTGCCTTCAGAAGATGACAGGTAGGTTTAACAGAAGTTGCGCGATTTTTAGGCTGTTACCTTTTTTTGTTGAGTAATGTTTTTGGCTTGGATACTAAGTCTTTTATGCCATGTGTTCGTATGAATAGTTAACTTTTTACCATTACAATATGGATGTACCTACACATTCTAATGTTTTGATAGTATTTGGCAGCAAATGTATCAAGTCAACCTTCTCGGCAAACTTCACTGTGGTAGTTAACACTACAATAAAATTCTCAGCTCCAATTTACCGAGATCGCGCTCTGTTTCAATGATTCCACATATTGTCTAGTTGCGCAGACACTTGAGATACAAAACTACACCAATTTTACATCACAATATCCACTAGAAATCAATTTGTGAACTTCACTCGAACAAATCCCGCTAAAAACACCATTCACAGGACATAGCTTTATGGTACGCATACGTACGTACCTAATTCGCCCTTTGTGTCTGTTTATCTAATAGCGCAGTGCAAAAAGGTTTCTTTTTGGTAGATTTTTTTGGATTGAAGTTCTGTGGTTGATTCTTAGTGAATATTATGATACTAGTTTTGTATCTCAAATGTCTAATTTGTTTACACAACTAGACAATATGTGGAATAATTTAATCAATATGTGATTTGTTGACTAAGCAAAGTATTCGTCTTGAATTTGAAATAATATTGTTCATAAGTTATTTACGTTTTGTTTAATGTATTTTAGTTTATATTTACCTATTGAGTAGCGTAATTAGAGACACAATAGAAAGACAATTACCGTGCGAACGCCGGCGTTCGCTCGGGGTTAAATGAATTAAAATGCTTATAGACCCCTGTTTTTCAATTAAGTCCTCGTAGTAAAAAAAAAAAAATGGGGCTCTTTCAGTACCCGTTACTGATCATATTTATGTAGTCAAAACTAAAGAAAAACGAAATCCCAAGATTGTCCAGGAAAATTTGTCATAATTGGTAAATTCATAATAGAATCAATCATTCATAACAATTGCTACTACTTAGAAAATACTACGCGCAGTGTTTTTTTTTTTCATTTTGATCGTCATATATTCATTCATGTACATGTACATGCCTGTACAATATTTCCATAAATTGAGTGACATTTTGGAATATAAACAAACGCTAATAACTTTGCTTTTTATGAATATTAATTATTGAGACTTTACTTATATAGTAACAAGACCTTTTCTAATAAGCCCTTTAAGTATTTGTACTAATTAAATACTAGTGGTGTATAAGCACTTAAATAATTTGGACTGGCCTGTTGGTCTAGTGGTTAGTGGCCCTGAATGCTATGCCGGAGGTCGCGGGTTCGATTCCCACCCAGGACAAATGTTTGTGTGATGAGCACGATCATTTGTTCTGTGGCTGGGTGTCATTTATCTATATATGTATGTATTTAGAAATATATAAGTATGTTTATCAGTTGTCCAGTACCCGTAACACAAGCTCTGCTTAGCTTGGGACTAGACGGCGTTGTGTGATAGTTGTGGAATATTATATTAGGTATTTTATTTAATTTACCTGAGACAAGTTAATACCTAGTTCAGGTAGAATGCAATTTTGTACCTTTACCTTTTAATCTAGAGATTAAGCCCTCAATGTATAAATATAAGCCCCTAATAACCCCATACGTGCCCTAATGTATGTGTGTGTGTGTGTGTGTGTGTGTGTGCCTAGCCCTTAATGTGTAAACAATTCAATAAACATAAGTATTGTTATTATTTCAATTATGAAACTGGCGCGATCTCTGCAAAATGGAGCTGAGAATTTTACTGTACCACTGACTACCTCAGCTAAGCTTTCGAGAAGGCCGACTCGATACATTGGCTGCCAAATATTGAAAAAAAAAAATTAGAAAGTGTTACATCCGCATTCTAATGGCGCTCTCAAAATCGCTCTCAAAATAACTACTACATAGGAAGGCTGCCTTCCTATGTAGTAGTTATTTTGAGCGCCATTTGCTACATCCCAGGGATAAATTTCGGCGGGGGCCCGGCGACGAAAAATACCCTTTTAAAACATAACTGAATCAATCTTCATCTGCTAATGGGACGTATTCTGGAGCAAACTTTAACTTGGCAACATTGAGTTGCTATCCCTCAACGCCGCTAACTCACCTACGTCCACCAAAGATGCGATGTGCGAGAGTAGGTAGCTATATCATATCATCACGTTGGTGGTTATAGCACACCTCCATCGCTTAGCAATTCCGCACATACTTGTTAAATACAGCTTGCTAAATCATTAAATGAATGAGAACCCACAGTTAAATTGTCTGAATAAGATTACGAATATCAGCCGATAACTGAAAGTAAATAAGGCACTTAAGTATTGTATCGCTTGAATTAAACTAACGTTGTTTATTTCCAGACGTGCCATATGGCTGCACTTAATCTCAAGGGAAGAGTTGCAAGACAGGCAAGCTCACAGCTATGTGGTCTGCGAAGAGCACTTCGATCCGGGGAGCATTCAGGGCACGCCGGAGCGAAAGAGATTGAGGAAATTCTCTGTTCCCTCTCTAAACTTACCAGCGAAACGATCCGTAGCCAAACAAACTCAAACTGAAATAAAGGAAAAACTCAACAAATTCGCACAGACAGACTTCTATGTGTTGAAAATAGAAAAAGGAACACAAACAGCGAATTTTCTTACCACGTCCCTTCCATCTGTGAAAAAACTAAAGGAAGAACTAATAATATGCAAGAAACAATTGAAGTCAGTGGCGTCAAGTAATCTCACTAAAAACACCTTCCACAAACTCTGTGACAAATTCTTGACAAAACCTTTAGCAGAAATTGTAAAAGCACAGACTAAATTGAAATTTCATGGTAAAGGGAATAGGTACTCACCAAAATATAAACAATTTTGCATTAATTTGTACTATACTAGTCCACAGGCGTACAAATTACTGGAACAAGCTTTGTGCCTCCCAAATGTCGCGACTTTGGCCAGGCACTCATTACCAATCAGCACAGAAGTCAACGAGCATCTGATGACAACTTTGAAGGCGAAAGTAAATAATATGACGAATTCAGAAAAAGTTTGTTCCGTTGTAGTTGACGCTATCAACTTGAAAACTAGTTTATTCTACAATATAAACTTGGATAAAATCATTGGATTGCAAGAGGTGAACGGACTTCAAAGTCCAGTGCTGGCTAAAAAGGCTTTAGTAGTTATAATAAGAGGTATATTTGGAAACTGGCAACAACCTATCGGTTTTGCACTTCTAGGGGAGTCCAGAAACAGCGATGATATATATAACTGGATTGAACAGTTATTGGAAAAACTTATTGATGTTGGATTGGACATTAGAACGTTTGTTTCTGACCTAGGTTCGGATTTGTTAAGCCACGAAAAAAAGAATATGGTTTCCACAGAGAGACCTTACTTTTTCATTAAAAACAGAAAAATATTTTGCATAATAGACGCACTCCATTTAATAAAATCATTGAGGAACAACCTAATGTCGAATGACTTCTACTTTCATGGATCAGTTGCAAAATACGAACATATTTTACAGTTTTACGAAAGCGAGAAGAACAAAACGTTAAAACTTGCTCCAAAGTTAACAGAGAGTCATATAAAACCCAATATTTTTGAGAAAGTTCAGGTGCAATTCGCTACGGAGTTATTAAGCCACACTGTTGCAACAGCTATCTCATGCTATATAGATTTTCAGGCAATACAAGAATCTGCAAAAGAAACTGTAAAGTTCATCAAATTGATAAATGACTTGTTTGATATTTTGAATTCTTCAACTGTCCACTCGTCATGCGAACTACAGCAGGCGTTCTGTGGAAGTGTAACACAAATAGCGTTTATGAATGAAATGCTTCAGTTTTTTAAATCGTTGCGACTAATTAATTCAACGACGGGGCGCGATGTGACGTCGACTGCTAAGTTCATCACAGGGTATCAAATTACGATAACATCTATTCTGTGTTTGTTTGATGACCTCAGGGTGGAGGGGTACAACAATCTACTAACCAGACGGTTAAATCAAGATGTTACAGATATTTTCTTTGGACAAGTCCGAAGTAAAAGAAAAAAACCCACGACAAGACAGTTTGTATCAGCATTTCGGAAAATTTTCTTTTCTAACATAATAAAACCAGGTAAACAAGGAAAAGGCTCAGGCGATTTATCTCAATTACTTGTTAATACAGAAAAATTAGGTTTTATTCTGAGCACTGAAGCAGAAGAAAATGTTCGACTGGAAGAAGATGGTGTTGAAACTAACACAGAACCCAGTACTCCTTCAATCTCAAGTTTAGATTATTGTAAAATTGAATTGCCTGAAGACAACAGATTGGGATATGTCAGTAGTTACGTGTATAACAAATGCGCGAGCTTGCACGGAGATTGTCAACTGTTGAAAGCGTGTTTATTTCCCAATGTTAAAAATGAAATAGGGAACATGGATGTGGATGGTCTAGCGAACAATGATACAAATGAATTACGATTTATTCCAACTGAAGGTTTCGTTAATTTTGTACAAGACATGGAAAGGCATTACCAAGGTTTCTTTAGTAACTTCTACGTAAATTGTAAGATTACCAAATCCATTTACGAAAGTATGAATAATATTGTTTATTCTTCTCCGTGTCCATGTTTCCCAATTAACTACGCCAAAAAACTATTCATTAGGATAAGAATTTACATTACAGTGAAATATAACAATGAAGAGTTCAGCAAACATCGATCTACAAAGAAATGTTTTTCTGTAGTTAACTTGTAAAGTTTCGTAACTAAAACATTCTTTGACAGCAGTTTTGTATAATGAAAAAAAAAATAAAAAAAAATAAATCTTAATTCCCTGAATGTTGCGTTTTCTTTCTTAAAATTTTGTCACGAGTTAAGTCCACAATCAACGCACAGCCGAAGCTACTGGTACTAGGATTGTGAAATTTTGCACGAGATTTCCTGTTTATGACGCAGGCGAGTACTAAGAGAGGATTTTCCAAAATTTACCCCCTAAGGGGACGAAACGGGGGTCCAAAGTTTATATGGAGAAGCCTAATTTCACGTGGGCACAACGGTTGGCAGAAACTAGTACCTATTATAATCATTTCATTGCTTGAACTATTTTTTTGGAAAACGGTTCTTGTGACTGATCCGACCAGATTCAGGGAGAGTTTAGTTTAAACTAAACCAGTTTACGAAGGTGGATGAGCTATAAAACTGTAAAACGTGTATTGCCAGATCTATATTGTCCATTTTTATTTTATATCAACCACTTAAAAAAGTTACTCGGACTGTTGCGTCACTGCAGCAATATGACGTAGAAATCAGTTGGGAACTTGCGTAACAGGAATACCATAGTGTGGAATGGCGTGGGTGTTCTTGTTTTTCGTTTCATCTCCATCTATCCATTCCCAGTTACAAGTGAAAGTCGGAAAAAAACTTCATTTCGCTTCCAGCGGATACTACTATCTGTATAGGTAGGTATATCATAATTAGAGAGGTAGAGATAGGCTGTTTTTTTGGAGGTGGGGAGATATTCCCCGTGGCCGTATCAGGCATCGGCACTACCTGGACCCCTACGCTGCCGTCCTTAAGCTAAAGTGCCGTTATCTGACATTTGGCGGGCTTTCGTTTTTAGATGTTATAAATTCTAAAAAAATATCAATAGTTATCGAAATAAATTAATAAAATGCCGTTAAATTCCTCTGATTTATACTTACGTAATTTTACGCTGCTTTTTGTGCGTAACTCAAAATATGATAGGGTAATCGCCATTGTGTAAACGGGGGGGGGGGGGGGTGGTTAGCTAGGGATGACGATTGGCCGAGGCTGGGCCCACGTGTAAACGGGGCATAGGACGGCAGTACGGTTTGAAGTTGAAGCGCACGTGGAACACTACTCCGTATACTCACCGTTGACGACTCGTAAGACTCCTTACTGGACGGCCTAGTTTTTTTTGTTTGTGGGTCTTCTTGCAGGTCAAACTATGAGGTTGTCGTTTGCTTAACCGGACTTGCCCGGTGGCCTTAGCCAATTAAAGCCTCAAGCCAGGACTTGTAAAATGGTACGACATTGGTCTGTATTTATGTTGACAAAGGTTTTGGATGCAGGGGCGCCGACTCCGTGGGTGCTCGAGAGCTCGAGCACCTATGAGAATAGACATCAAGAAACAGATCAGTAAACGCCTTTTAGGTTACGTATAAACTATAAGTTTCATTTTTATATAATGGTTGTACTATTTCTTATTCTGTGATAATGGTTTCATTTTATATTTTTGTCGGACGATCAGTGTGCATTTTGCTTCTTCTCACACTTCGTCACTTTTTCGAGTCATCAAATCAGCATGAGCACCCTGAGGTTTTCTAAAAGTCGGCGCCCCTGCCTGTATGGCCTGGAGATCAGCCGTGGTTTTTACTCACACTCAGTCAAAACCACCAAGTTATATTTCAATTCTTTATTTAAAAAAAATGGAAATAAATTAAAAAATGACATTTACTGTCAGACATGGTCCCCTAAGCCTTTTTCTCTTTTTTATATCTGTTAAAGTTTTCAGTTGTTCAAAAGTATTAAACTGTTTTCCACAGTTTTAAATTCCAGGAATGTTTCTTCAAGTTCTTTTATATAACTTTTAGAGTTTTAAAAAGAAATGAGACTTAGATTTTACTTCGCAATAATAAAAAAGTTTTTATGGATAGAATTTTATCTACAGACAGTTTTCTTTATCGTAACAGGTACGTAGACGTATACGTAAGTATAGGTAGATAAAAATCGGTCAAGTGCGAGTCGGACTTGCGCACGAAAGGTTCCGTACCGTCCGTAGCAAAAAACGGTAACAAAATCACGTTTGTTGTACTTAATAAAAATACATCATTTGTGAAAATTTCAACCATCTAACTATTACGGTTCATAAGATACAGCCTGGTGACAGACGGACAGGCAGACATACAGACGGACGGACAGCGGAGTCAATTAGTAATAGGGTCTCGTTTTTACCCTTGGGTACGGAAACCTAAAAATGTATACGTGTGAAAAAAATCTTACTCAGGCTTACCTTCACACCCGGATATCTATGTTCACACCACTTCCGTGTGCGGCTTTAATATTTTTTTTTTTAAATTAACAATTTCACTGTATGATCTGTGCTTTTAATTGTAACAATGTATGATCATTGGATGTTCACGAAATAATCTTGATTTTGAGAATTATTTACATGTTTAAATTAAGAGCTGGCGCCCATTATCGACATCGGCACAGCTGAGTATATTAGGTGGCCTAGTGGTATAATCATGGCAATAAAGTAGAAATTTCCATGATATAATATGTTCGTAGTAACAAAAATACTGTTTCGGTAAGCTTGAAGCTGTTGCAATGGCAGACTTAAGGATACTTCGGGTTACTTCTGCATCCTTCGGTACGCACACGCGTATAAGAACGTGTCGATGTCGTGACCAAATCATAGAATAGATCACTTCATGATATGGCCAACTGAAACTAGCCAGATCGTTTAAACGCTAACATTTGATGATATGCAATCCTCCTTTGGCCATATCATTGATGTAGGATTTCAATGACAGTAAAAGGTCTAAAGACAGTAGGCCAAACGAAGATTGAAATATTATCAAACTTTATCATTCATATATCATATTCATATAGATCAATTTCTAGATCTGGCCACGACATCGACATCCCTAAAGACTTTGCGGCATGCCAAGGCAAAGTGTCCGACAATGTGCGCCGATATCCGTGGTGCGCTTGCATGTAGGGATGTCGAAGGATCCTTTTCTTTGCTGATGCCGATAATGGGCGCCAGCCTTTCTTGCACAATAATCAAACCTTGGAAACAGTAGCACACACACAGTAGTTTTAACAGCAGAATACGCTTCTATTGACTAGAAAAAAATGTTATAAGTAGGTGAGGGGCAAAGCGAATGGCCAGCACGAATGTGTAAATGCCTTGGTATAGGAAAAGTGTTGACTACTTGTTATAATCCCATAGTAGTGTATTCTACAAATATATAAGTGGGAATTTATAATATTCATTAAAACTACAAGCATGTTATTTTTTTAATTTTTTTTTTATTGTGTTTAGTACCTACCATACTTACTTGGGTTTATATTTTAACTAAGTATAATTTGAATCTACATTAAGTACTGAAGTACCTTCTATACTAAATTAATAACAGTTAGCTAACATTATTTAGGTAAATAATACAAATAAATAGGTAAGTAAAATACACATGACACAGTCTCTACCTACTATGAAACTGGTCACGGAGTAGTGATAGTTATGGATTGTTTTACAAATTAAAATAAATTGTATATTTACGGCGCATACGAATGAGCTGTAAGTATATTTTTGTTTCAATCGCTTTGGTTTTACTAATCTTACCTCATAAATTACCTTGTTTTTCCAGGCGATTACGAATAAAATATCCAAAAAGCTTACAAAACCAATCATCACACAGTTTGACATTTTGTTTGTCATTCATAATTTGCGTCTTTTGAACTGTATTGTTTCTACGATTTTAGAAGAGATTTTATGATAAATAAATCTAATTTTGCGAGGGTATTGTTGTAAATACGGTGGCATATTACAGAAAAAACAACCTAAAAGGAACAAATGAAAATAATTTGAAAAAGGAATAACATGCCTCAAAAAATTATAATTATGAACATAGAATTTCAAGTCGACCCGAAGATAATACAGTTCTGTGTGCAGTTTTATAAAACGGCAATTTCATGGGTAAACAGTTAAAGACATAATATTTGTTTACATAAAAATATATTAGGTAGGTATAGATAATGCAGATAAGGTCAGTGGGTCGTCTTATGGGCGGATTTTAATGCTAACATCAAACAGTTTCATCACATTCATAGATTTATGTATGGCTAAATTTTCGGTATACTTAGGTCTTAATAAAGTCTTTCCGATTTCATTAATAACGTCACTAGAAACATTAATAAAGTCTTAATTTTAAAACAAATCGGACTTTTTCTAAGTTTTAATTAAGAAATAAAAACATTGAATTAATACGGTTTGAATTGAGAACTTCCTTCGCTATTTTTTTGAAAACTGAAAAAATATACGTACCTACCTATTTAATGTAAAATCAATGTATAGTTTGAGGCGGGAATCGATACCGATGCAACGGTTGGTATCAATTTATTTTTGCGAAACTATAGAACGAGATAGGGTGGCAAGCTTAGAGTAATTAATTCTCTGACTACGGCTGCAAGCTACCATAATTGCACAAATCCATCAAGTACCTATTTAATCTATGCCTACTTGATAATTGCTTTGAAACTCAAGTACCTGGGCGTTTTTCAAAAAAGATGTACACGTGACGAACCGGAACAATTTTTTATGTTATAGAAATTTTACTGTTAATTCTTATCTCATTCGATAAAATATACTACAAACAAGTAAAACTAAAAATAAATACATCAGTATTATGCAAAACAACGTGATAATCTTTATTTTTACGGAAGAGTTCACAGGAACGTGCTCCGGTTCGTCACAAAGGAAAAATGAAAATAAAATGAAAAACTTGAGTTAACATGATATTTTTTTTTATTATTTACTAAATAAACCTTCAAGTCTTTGAAACAAAACACCTAAACATAGATAAATCACTATAATCATCGCTTAGCAATCATTTTACATTCGAGATCGTCACGGACGGAACTTTTGACCATTAAAACATAACATTTCTACCTACTACTTAAAATGAAATTGAACGCAATTACAAATAATATAAACAGCAAATTCTGGGCCAGCTACAACTACAAAAATATTACAATTAGATAAATATTTCTTAAATAAGATTAGCTTAATGTCTCAGTAAAAATATGGGACAGTGACTATCTGGAATTCTAAGTGACTAACTGGAAAAAATTAAGCTAAGTTTACATATATTTGGTCGAACATTTTTATTTTAACAGTCTTTAAATTTATAATCTAAATTAAAACCAGGTTATTACTAAACCCTGTTTTAACTTATTATTGAGGTAGGTACACAGTTTACATATTTTGAACACACCTTTTTAAATTTTGGTAATTTTCACTAATTTTAAACAAGGAATACCTATTTCAATTCCAAATAGCAATTACCCTCACGACCAAGCAATCAAAATGAAAATGATGCAAAGAAAATTATTCAGTTTTTAAATGTACTCCTGTTTTTTCTTTTCTTCCCTCCACTGCTTTCTTCTACATTCTTTATCTTCTTGTGTCAACTCACTAATGGTTTTTCGACTCTTCTTAAGTCGTTCTAACTGCTTCTTTCACTGCTCTTCAAATTTTTCAGGGTTTTGTTTCAGTTTCTCCCGGTATTGTTTAGTTCTTTCTGCTGCCGTGAGGGCCATGTTTACTGAAATGAAGCAGACATTCTTAACATTTTATCACAGTATATACTTAATATTATAATAATACTCATAACCTAGTTATTATATAAGGTGTTTCAAAATTAACTTTACAAACTTTAAGGAGTGCTTAAAACCATCGAACTGAATAACTTACAATGGGAACAACTTTCAAATCGCGAAAATGAAAACAGCTGTCCCATACAGTTTGGAACAATAGGTATTAACTTTAGTATAGAACAGCTGTAATTTTTTCACGGTTTCAAAGTTGGTCCCGTCGTAAAAGTTATTTAGTTTGGTGGTATAAAGCACTCCTCAAAGTTTTGAAACACCTTACATACACGGTGTCCCAAAATATTGTGTCCTACAACCTACCAACAAATATCATCGCGCTGTTTCAACTGCTTCTACATAAAATCTTGCTGTGCAAAAAGGAGTCATGTAAACACAACTTTTTTTTACATTGTTAATTATATTTTTCTACACTAGCGCGTACCTAAGTACATAAAATCCTAACCAAGTACCATATTTTTATTCTAGGTCACGATCTATGTATATTTTAATTTTCTTCCAAATTGGTTCAAAGGTTTCGAAGATTAGCATTCACATTTATAATGTTAGAAGAATTTATTTATTTTGATTCATATCATTCTATTTAATGTAACCCCAGCCTAATAGTTCCGGTGCGTCACAATACGATTCCGGCTATACAATACGTGACGAACCCGATGTGACGATTTCATACCAACAAAACTTCTAACAATAATTCAAGCTGTTGTGTCCATTTTATGACTACTTTCGACTCGTTTTACAATAATTTATAAACAAAAATGTAATTGTCTTATGGCAAATAACTTGTAAAATCGCTACATACCTCATAAAATCCTGTTACTATTTGGAAATCCAATTCGGAACCTCCGTAACGCGCCCACTTTAGTCACAGATTTTGTTGACACTGAGGTTGTCTTCAAAAAGGCGGTTACACCGCCGACAAGATAACTGTTGCCAGATATGAAAAACAACCATATTTTAGGGTAATATTGCGTTGAAGTATAGAAAAGTTTACCGTGACGTTTACCGGAATTCCGGATGTGTCATATTCCTGGGACAACAATAAATATCGTATTTTGAGCTATTAAAGCCCAAATTCGAAATAAAAAGCTCTAATTTGAATTTATGAGTTTAACATACGTCTACAGTGTCTAAAATAGTGACTCCATTTAATTTAACTAATCTTATCTGAGACTTCAAAGTTCCAAACATGTAGGTGGGACACGCATATTTAGCTCTTTTTTTTATGTTAATTTTATGATATTTTAATGTCAGTGATAGTTGGGTTGCATATTATAATCAATTTAATAACTTGAATATGTTACTATTTAATAAATATGCAGTTTATTTGAGTATGTTGCATACAAAAATTATAAAAAATTGCTAAACTCAGGGGACACTCAAAATTCGCAATGTACATCTTTTTTGAAAAACGCCCACCTACCTACTCATCCTCAATACTTACAACATTATAGGTGTGATGATGTGAATTAAGTTTTAAAACTTTAGGTAAGTAGTTTTCGTATGTTTTGTATCCCTATGTATGTGTGGCGACCCACATTTATGTTGTATTAACATTTATACTGTAACATGATTGAACTGTGTGTGAACTATGGTTTAGTTTATGCTTTAGCTTAGTGCTCTATGATTTAGTTCTCTCTATGGAGTGATTTTACTCTCTGGTTTGTTCTGTTCTCGAGACATTATATTTGGCGGTTGAACATACATATTTTACTCAACAATTTAACGACTTTTATTGCAAGTCCCCTAAAATTACACGGCGCTAAACGCCAAATTGGTGACCCCGACAGTGAAAACTATCACACGCACCGCCCGACAGTGAAAACTATCACACGCACCGCCCGACAGTGAAAACTCTCAGACGCACCGGACGACAGCGTGCGGAGGCCTAGCCCGCGCGCCTTTTGTCAACACTGCGTCATTATTCGTCGTTCGAGGGCGCTCCGCTCAAGCAAGCGTAGCCCTGCATCACGGCGCTACGAACGTGCGGGTGCGCTGACCGCGTTCAATCGGCTTCCATCGAACAAATATACCTAGCATGAACATCGCGCTGAAAACGCCGACCTAATAGCAGTGCTCATAAGTGTAAACGAAGTGGTTTTTCCCGTGCTATAACACAAAGTAAAAACACGCATGTACGTTTCAAAAAATATTGTTTTTACAACTCAGTGATTCAAGGTCAAGCAGACATTTTTGTCTCCGATTTTTTATTACTCAGTTACGAAACTTTTAACACTTGAAAAAAGAAGCATGTTCGAGTTTATTTTTTTTAAGGACAATAGTATAAATATATATTTTTAACATATTAGATAAAGGGTGTTTGTGCATGTTGACTAACGTGGCTTATAATAACGGTTCTAATTAGAAAATAACATTGCAAATTCTGTGTGAGATCTAGCTATTGTTTATAATACTGGTGTGTGTCCTGATCCTTCTTGGTGTGTTCCCTATTTTATTTTCGTCTCTGGCTTAACTCTATCAAAATGGCACAAGAGCATGTTGTTAACCACATTGCTGTCAAGCTCCCTCCGTTCTGGCCCAGTCATGTGGCAGCTTGGTTTGCGCAGGCCGAAGCTAGTTTTGACATTTCAGGTGTTAAAGCAGAGGATACCAAGTACAGTTATGTGCTCAGTATCTTACCTGAGCGGACAGCAGCTGAAATGGAGGACATACTCACAAATCCACCAAAAGAAAATAAATACCAATATTTAAAGTCTGAATTAATCCGCAGGCTTTCTTGTTCTGAAGAGAAGCGTCTGAACCAACTGCTCAGCGATGAAGAGTTAGGTGACCGGTCCCCATCGCAGTTCCTGAGACACCTGCGCTCACTTGCTGGTGCCAACCTGCAGAATGAGACCATCCTACGGCAGCTGTGGCTGAGACGGCTGCCTCAGAATGTACAAGCCATCCTTGCTGCACAGGCTGACCTGCCACTCAGCAAGGTTGCAGAACTAGCCGATCGTATCTTGGAGGTAGCCCCTACTCAAACTATTTGTTCCACCAGCACATCAACGTCAACTGATTCGGTTTTGCAAGCTATTACTCGTAGATTGGATGAGCTGACGTTACATGTGGCTGCATTGGATGGAGGTCGCACCAGCCGCAACAGGAACAGGAGTTCTGCGAGAACATCAACGCGCTCTAAGTCCAGAGGTTTTCCACAGATAGATCTCTGCTGGTACCACCGTCGATTCAAAGAAAAGGCTACCCGCTGCACTACACCATGCAGCTGGAAAACCCAGCCAACGGGAAACTCGCCCGGCGGTCAGTGATGGCGACTTCTGACTGCCAGCAACCACAAGACCTAGTAAGTCGCCGGTTATTTGTTACAGATGTTTACAGTAAGCGTCGATTTTTAGTAGACACTGGTTCAGACATTTGTTGCTACCCTAAAACTTTTCTGCAAGAAAAAGGCAAGGAATCCAATTACCATCTCACCGCTGCTAATGGTAGCACCATCAGAACGTATGGGTTGATTAATCTGAATTTAAATCTTGGACTACGCCGTGATTTCAGATGGCAATTTGTTATAGCTGATGTCAGTACCCCTATAATCGGGTCAGATTTTTTAGCACACTATCACCTTCTACCTGACTGTGCTAACAGACGCCTAGTTGATGGGAAAACGGGCCTCTCAACTCGTGGCAGTATAGCTATGATTGAGCAGGATAGCGTTAAAGCTGTAAATACAAATTTTATTGATTCACCATTCTCAAAAATTCTGTTGGATTTTCCAGACATCACACGGCCACCTGGACTACCACACGAGGTGAAACACAATACCTTGCACCACATCATTACCACTGACGGACCTCCCGTCACAGCAAAACCACGCCGCCTTGCACCAGAGAAATTACGTGCAGCAGAGAAAGAATTTGCCAACATGGTTGAGGTAGGTACTGCTCGGCCTTCTAAAAGTTCCTGGGCATCTCCCTTGCACCTTGCCCCCAAGAAAGATGCTACTTGGCGCCCTTGTGGAGACTACAGGGCTTTGAACGCCCGGACAGTGCCTGACCGCTATCCCGTTCGTCACATCGGAGACTTTGGCCACAACCTTGCTGGAGCAACTATCTTCAGCACTTTTGACCTGGTAAAGGCATACCAGCAAATACCAGTAAATCCTGCTGATGTGTGTAAAACAGCCATTATTACACCTTTTGGCCTGTTTGAATTCCCATTTATGACTTTTGGGTTGCGCAATGCTGGCCAAACGTTCCAGCGATTCATGGATGAAATCACGAGGGGACTAGATTTCTGTTTTCCCTATATTGATGACATCCTTGTTTTTTCTAGGAACGCAGATGAGCACAAAGGACACCTTCGCATTCTCCTGCAAAGACTGGCAGACCATGGTGTAGTCATCAACGCTTCCAAGTGTGTATTGGCTGCCTCCGAGGTCATTTTCCTTGGCCACTCAGTATCAAAAGATGGCATCCGTCCACCTACAGAGAAAATCGCTGCTCTTCGTGATTTCCCTCTTCCGAAAACCGCTCAAGGTTTACGACGGTTCCTAGGTATGCTTAACTACTACCGTAGTTTCCTACCTAGGGCCGCAGAGACACAGGCCCCACTGGTTGATTTCCTGACAGCAACAGGTTTAAAAGGGTCAAAACCTATGCCTTGGTCACCTGAGCTAGAACAAGCATTTTATAAATGTCGCGATAGCCTCACTGGAGCTACTCAACTGGTACATCCAAAGGCAAATGCTCAGCTCAGTTTATATACGGATGCATCTAGCACACATGTGGGAGCAATTCTCCAGCAGTTGTCAGAGAAAGGTTGGGAACCACTTTCCTTTTTTAGCAAAAAATTGACTGTTTCCCAAAGCACCTGGCCTGCTTATTATCGCGAACTGTATGCTGTGTATTCTGCGGTTCATCACTTCAGGCATATATTGGAGGCACAACATGCCACCATATACACTGACCATAAGCCGCTCCTGTACGCTTTTACACAGAAACGAGATAAGCTGCCTCCGGCACAACTCAACCAGCTGACATATATCTCACAATTCACGACAGATATACAGCACGTCAAAGGTGAAGAGAACGTTGTCGCAGACACTTTATCTCGTATCGAATCCATCACACTGTCTGATGACTATGTCTCTCTTGCTGCATTGCAGCAGTCAGATGCAGAATTGAAGACCATTCGCGAGAATTCATCACTGAAATTAGTACCGACGCTCATTCCAGGCACAGATACCACGATCCTGTGTGACGTCTCTACAGGCAAGCCACGGCCGTATCTACCACCACAAATTCGACGCGCTACATTTGAGCGTCTGCACGCGCTGAGCCACCCTGGTCCCCGCGGGTCTGCACGCCTAGTATCGCAACGATACGTATGGCCTGGCATCAATAGAGACTGCCGTTTCTGGGCACGAGCCTGTATAGCATGCCAGAAATGTAAGGTGTCTCGCCACATCTCGACGCCGCTGGGATCGTTTTCCACACCATCTGGAAGGTTCAGGCATGTCCATCTCGATTTTATTGGTCCCCTTCCTTCTTCTGAGGGCTTTACTTACTGTATGACCGCGATAGACCGATTCACCAGGTGGCCTGAGGTCTGGCCTTTAACGTCCATCACGGCCGACGATGCAGCAGAGCAATTTTTCCGCGGTTGGATTGCGCGTTTCGGTGTGCCCCTTTGGGTCACAACAGACCAAGGTCGACAATTTGAATCGGCTCTCTTCAACAGACTCTTAGACCTTGGTGCAACAAAACGCATAAGAACTACCAGCTACCATCCGCAAGCGAATGGAATGGTAGAACGCTTCCACAGACACCTGAAAAGCGCATTGATGTGTCATATCAACACCTGGCACAAGGCTCTTCCATTGGTGTTGCTGGGTATCAGGACCGCTCTAAAGGAAGACCTCAATTGCACCGCAGCAGACCTCGTTTATGGCGAGCCGCTACGTCTACCAGGTGAGTTCCTGGTACCTAGCAATGCCACACAGGAGAACTCCGAAGATTTTGTTGCACGTTTACGTGCAATGATGTCCAGCTTACGGCCTGCACCTATTTCGCGCCACTCTGTTAACAAAACCTTTATTTTCAGAGACCTAGATCGCGCCTCACATGTTTTCTTGCGTGACGATTCTGTCCGGCGCTCACTTCAACCTCCATTTACTGGGCCTTACCGCATTCTCAAAAGAAGTGACAAGACCCTTACCTTACAGGTAAACGGGAGAGAGACAACTGTCAGCATTGATCGTGTTAAGCCAGCTTACCTAGATTCCGAACTACCTTGCTCTCCTCCTATTTCAGTTCCTGTTCCTAAATCTTCTCCTTCCTCTGATCAGACGCGTATCCTGCAATCTCCAACTACTCCAATACCTACAACCTCCCTAACTCCTCCACTACCTACAGCTCCTATCACTACCAGGACCGGTAGGAGAGTAAAATTTAGGGATGTGCTAGATTTGTAAGTTGTTTGTTATTTTTTATTTTCATTTTTTTTTTATTACTTTTGTCTTCGCCTTTTATTTCTCTACAGATATGATAAGCTGTATTAATGTTGTTATGTATACCGTTTGTTTTCTCCGTAGGGGGGTGGTGTGGCGACCCACATTTATGTTGTATTAACATTTATACTGTAACATGATTGAACTGTGTGTGAACTATGGTTTAGTTTATGCTTTAGCTTAGTGCTCTATGATTTAGTTCTCTCTATGGAGTGATTTTACTCTCTGGTTTGTTCTGTTCTCGAGACATTATATTTGGCGGTTGAACATACATATTTTACTCAACAATTTAACGACTTTTATTGCAAGTCCCCTAAAATTACACGGCGCTAAACGCCAAATATGTATGTACTTTTTGTTTTTCTTACAAGATCTCTACAGGCTAGATTCCTACTACGTATTTGGACAAAAACGTTATTAAATTAAAATATTTTTTTCAAAATTTGTCCTAATTTAGGGTTCTAATGACATTATATAATAAAAGGGTTCTAATACTTTTCAATCTACATAAAGCTGGAAAAATTCACCCTTGAATTGTGAAGGTCTGTCTACCGGTGGCGTCTAGGTAACTAGGATATGGAGTGATAACCTAGAAACAGTACATTGAACTCTAACTACAAAATCAATGTTTTTGTTCCGCGGTAGATGGGTTATTTAATAAAAAAAACACCAAACCATTATAAAAAATCATTTCATAAAATTGTTCCTCACGAAAAAAGAAAAAGATTTATTATAACGATATTGAGATACGAGCCTTTTGCCATAATTATTTGTGTATAGAGTTCATTTAAAAAAAAAACGAATATGTCAGTCTACCCTGAATTCCTGTAAATACAATTTTGTTTTCATTCACTATGTTTTTCTACGTGCGAGCGATTTCACTGGTGTTGACATTGTTGCGAGGTATATTCGTGGGCCTGTTTATGTAGACGGTGGGGTTGTCGTGCGGGGGTCTCTGGAGGCGGCCCGGCCTCGGCGGGGGTGGGGGCTGCCTCCCTTGCTCTATTCTGATCGGCTGTGGCTGGGCTACGATGTCCTGCCGCGGCGCCATCGCTGGAAATCGATTGATGAGCAAGTTAGTAAAAAAAAAACCCTGCATTGTAAACAAAGATAAAAGACACTATAGTTTTTAATTTGTCCTTAGTATCTATAAACATTGACAAAACAGGGGTGTAACAAGCTCCGATTTACTGTAATTTGTATAATAGCGTTACTGATACTGTTTATGTAAATAAACAGGATCAATCTATAATGTAAATTATCGATTTGCATTTAATTATGATACGAGTACTATATGATAATTTTATACGATAAGACTAGTCGCCCTTATGCGAGAATCGTTAAGTCTACTTTATTGCATTGGAGAGCAAAAAGACTGAAAACCATTGTTATTAAGTATCTTCATCATTTCAACCGAAAGACGTCTACTGTTAGGCATAGGCCTCCCCAAGTATCGCAATAACGACCAGTCATGTGCGTCTCGCATCCATCAGACTCCCGCGAGCCTCGTCAGGTCATCGGTCCACTTTGTGGGAGGCATTCCAACTCTGCGTCTTTCGAAACGTGGTCGCCACTCTAGAATCTTTTGACCCCATCGTCCGTCTGTTACAGTTCTGCGAGCAATATGCCCTGCCCATTACCATTTAAGTTTGCCGATTCTTCGGGCAATGTCGGTAACCTTAGTTCCCCTGCAGATATCTCCTGACAAAAAGTCTTGCTATTTTTTGAAACCATAGACGTTAAGATTTTTTTTCAGATCAAGAAAAATAGTTGTGAAGATAGTGAAAATTCTAAAATAAGCATCGTACGTATCATGTTGTTGTCTTATCAATCGTGTCGATAAACTACGCTGCTACTAAATATTTTCGAATATATATTGTGAATAGAATAAAAACGAAAACATTAAATAAAATATTATATAAATATTTAATCAATAATGCAAGTACTGTAAGAAATCCAATAGACATACTACTCGAAAATTTTATTAGATTTATTAATCTAAAAAATAATAGGAGTAAAACAAATCGTTAAGAAATGTATGCGTGTCGGGAATAGTCGGGAAAGCGTTTTTAAAATAAAAACTATTCCCATTAGTCTCAACCATAGTTGGTTCAAATAATAACATCATGTGATTACTTAGGTACTCACCTTTTTGTGATAATTAATTAGTTCAACTTATAAAGACGTTATTTTTGAGTAACCGCTTAAAACGTAATTGAGAACAAGAGAACAAAGAGTAAATCACACACAGCACACTTTATCAAATTTCACCGAAAATAATAATTTAAAACGGTAATTTCTATAACAATAAAGGCGTTCCGTGGGATCTCCCGCTATGTGGGATGTTATTGTGAAAACATGTTACTTGGTTTAAGCATTATCTTTCTGATAAGCTATCTGAAGTGATATTTATCGTTCTAGGCAGTAAATAATCCAGGCATTTCATTATCATAATAAAGACTTTCAGCAACCTGTGTTCAGAGTCGAGATAAAGTTGAACAGTCATACAGTTTAACCTCAATTAAAAGTCACAGAAAATATCAAAAAAAAGGGGAACAGTTATTTGGGGTTTGTCAGTGGTGGTTTTGGTGGACCGGGCGGCGTCCTGAGTGGTTCTACGACGTTCATCTTTTAGACTCGAATCGACAATGCTTCACTTACTTGTCTCTTGATTTTGGGAGCTAAGCTTATGCTAACAGGAAAATAAGGATTACAGGAAATATCGCTCCCTAGCGACTTGCAAAGGAGCCAGGATTAGATTTATACGGGATTGGCTCAACACAAACATAATTAGTACCTACATACCTACTAAGTTCCCATCTATCCATTTATATTGGTACAGTAAACAACACTTATTTAGCCGATTATAGATTAGATGTACATCGACACTGCTTTGCTACCTGGATGCTATTAGAGAGCTAATAAATTTGATTAAAGTACTCATACAAAACTCAAGCATTCGGTTTGTTTTAGTCTTACTTAAGAATGACCACGCTTTCACCTTCGCAACGAACTCAAGTGGTTTCAATAGGTCTTTGCAGGAACACTCGGATTCTATGTCTCCTTTTTAACATCCTCATACCCATTTTTTTTAGGCCCGCCCTAGCGACGCACTGTGTAGATCAGACCTAAAGATACGAGTTCGTAGCCGACTGCAGATAGGAGCAGAAGACGACATGTCGCTACAATCACGATTTCGAAATCGACTGCAGATGGTTGTAGTACAACGGCAGCGCCGTAGGTATTCCATTTAGATCTGAATGTTCCCTGAGACAAGAAGTCTTACCTGTTTGGGATTAATGATCAAGATTTAATTTTTTATCTTTTGTTAAAAGATGAAGAAGACGACGATGACTTGTTTTTATTACACAAGCATAGAAAAAGTAAACAACGAACTACACGTCCAATGCTGAAATGTATCTAGAGCAAGTGAGAAAAGTTAATCAGTTTTTCTTCCACGGAATTGGAAAATCCTTAATTTTTTAAGTCGGATCGTCGCTCTAACACTTGTATTATTACTTATTCTGTGGCTTTAGTGTCGGTATATCGGTATCACTGTTGATCTGCAGTCGGAGGATACTTCGGTAGCGGTGGTTGAGCGACGTGTAGTCGGACGACTTGTGGCTAGCTGCGAAAGGTGTTTTATACAAATACTTACATAGAAACCAGTAGCATCGCAGTGACACGTCGTCTCCTGCTGCTGTCTGTAGTCGGCTACGAATTCAAGTCGTACCTTTAGATCCCTTCTTAAATACCAACCTCATAAATCCAGTTATCCCACTTCCCCTTCCGGAATTAAGTCCTGTTAACATTAGCTACCTATATTTTATCTCATTGAAAATCCCGTAAAATTTTGTTCAACCGTTTCGAAAACGTATTCCCATTCCACGGAAAAATTAAAAGCTTAAAGTTAGTTACGGAAAGACATAAAAGAAAAAGTAAGGATATTTCTTATTATTGGATAATATTTTTTATTAGTGCTAAATAAATATTACAAATCAAATTGTTAAATAAACATCATCGATGATGTAGGTATCAGGTATCGCATATTATTTTCATGAATAGTCGAAAGTATCAACTCCATTTCAGCAGCATAACCAGGGTGAATAGCTTCAGATTTTTTTAATTTCTCGCCTTTTTGTTAGGACAGCTTTTGTTGGCTAGACTCTATACCTATCGGCTTTAACAATTGGTTCAAATATTAAATCAAAAAGAATTTATGGTTTTTGCTAAGCAAAAAGACTATGATTTGTACCACAAATAGTTGTCATTGAAAATTAACAAATGAGTTTATGAATCAAGTGTCAGCTTGACAGCCAGTGTTTCCACTTTAGAGGAAATTCCCCTCTTGCTAGGGTGGACGGATTATTCGAAAGTTACTATGACCTTTGCAAAGAGTAACTGAAGAAACTGGTGGGTTGTAGTCAGTAAAAGTTTGACAATCCTCTCGTTACGCCCAAACTGGGTGAAGTAATTTCCCACGTAAAAAAAGGAACATTCTCCTTTAAAGGTTTTTTTTCAGATTACAGGACTTTATGACTTCATACAATATACACTTATTTATCGTTTTAAGCAATATTTGGTTTATTGTGTGCTTAATGCGTGTGTGTTGTTGTATATGTATTTTGAGATTTTATAAAATTTTAAGACTCGGAAAATTACGAATGATATTTGTATATCATTCGTAATTTTCCGAGTCTTAAAATTTTATAGCCATAAACCATAATTTCTATTTAATTTTGATACATTTGGGATTTAAAATACTAGGGAAGTTTATAAGTCCAATTGTGGCAGCATTGTTGATAGCGTGATTGTCAGACTTTTTGGCGGGAAGTCGAACTAAGCGCGCCTTTTTTAATTTTCTGTTTTCCGAAAATTTATTTTACGTGTATATAATTATTTAATTTTGCTGTAAATATAGTCTTTGTATAAAGTATATAGGATAAATATAAAAATGAGTGTAAATAGCGACGGGGGCGAGCCCCCCGACAAAGAACCTAAAAAAAGAAAACTTGACGCGAGTGCATCAGACTATAAAATGTTTACCAAAACAAATTATAAAAGACAATTTCCCGAGCATCACAGCACAGAGTGTATTGTGTATGTAGAATCACAGGACAATGATAAGCTGGGCAATAGAAACCCTATTACCCTAACAAAACTATTCACGGAACAAGTAAAAGGTATTGTAGGCGTCCATCGGATAAATGCCTACAAAATCGGTATTACATTCAAGAAACCAGCGCCAGCTAACAATTTTTTGAAAATGGACCATTTTCTATTCAGAAACAAGCTTAAAGCTTTTGTCCCTGCCAATCTAACCGAAACGACGGGAGTACTACGATACATACCTAAAGAATTGAAAAACGAAGAGATATATAAGAACATCACATGTGACGCTGAAGTAATCTCAATAAAGCGTTTTATGAGAAAAATTGATGGAAAGCTTGTCCCTTTGGGGACAATAGCTGTAACATTTGCAACTACAGTGTTACCTCAGTATGCATACCTGAATATGTTTCGGTACAAAGTGCACGAATACGTACCTCCTTTATTACAGTGCTATAAATGCCTAAAATTCAATCATTCAGCCAAGGTCTGCAGAAGCGAACAAATGTGCTCATCCTGTGCCGGCCGCCATTCGTACAAAGAATGTGACGTCGATGAGATAGTATGCATTAACTGTAGTGGACATCACCTTGCAATATCGAGAGATTGTCCAATTAAAAAGAAAAAAATGGAAGAAAAGAAAAATAAATATACCAACCTGAAACAATCCTATGCCACTGTGGTGAGTACACCACCCATGCATCCCATTACCAATCCTATTACCTTTCCAACTTTACCCAAACCTGTAAATTGTTTAAATGCAGAACAAATAATTGATAATGACATTATAATCAATGCAATAATTAAATCACTAATTACTCTAGGAAATGATAAGAATAATAGCCCTATTACAAATAAAAAAATCAAAGAGATATTATTAGCAAATTTAATCAATTAATGGATACATATTTAAATGTAGCCCAATTTAACATACAGAGTTTACAGAGCAAGAAAGCCTTATTAAAATCATTTCTTTTTGAACAAAATATTGATATATGTTTATTAAATGAGACCTGGCTTAAGAATACAAGTATAATTCCAAATTTTACACCATATAACCTTATACATAAAAATTCAGCAAATGCACATAATGGAGTAGCTATATTAATTAAACAAAGTTTACAGTACAAAGTTATAAATACAACTTTCTATGAATCTGTACAAAATATCTGCATAACTATAGAGACATCTATTGGCACTTTAAGCATTCTTTGTGTATACTGTCCTCCCACTAACAGGTTTGATACTTCTAAAATGAAAAAGATTTTACAGGAAATCTCTAAACCATGCATCATCATGGGAGATTTTAATGCACATCACATCATGTTTGGATGTTCATCAAACAATAACAGAGGCAACTGTCTATTCAATTTAATTGATGAGTTTGACTTATGTGTTTTAAATGATGGTAGTGCTACAACTGTTACATATCCAAATAGAAATCCGTCTGCCATTGATTTAACTCTAGTTAGTCCCACATTAGCCCCACTATGTGAATGGCGCATTCACGATGATCCAATGGGCAGCTATCATTATCCGACTCAGGTAGTTGTAAATGTAAAGCCTTCCACATATGAGATCCGTCCTGTAGAAGAAAAATATATTTATAGTAAAGCAGATTGGGCTAAGTACTATAATCTATCACAGTCCTGTTTTTCTGAATTAGACATCAATAACACGGAACCAATAAATTTATACAACAGCTTTGTAAACACCTTATACAAAATCCGATCAGAAACAGTTCCAAAACAAAAGCCAAAACAAACTCCCAAAGTCATGAGAAAACCTGCTCCCTGGTGGAATACAACATGTGATGACGCTGTAAAAAAATCAAAACAAGCCTTAATACAGTACAAGACATCACCAAGTATTGCCAACTTCATAAACTACAAAAAGATTGATGCTCTAAAGAAAAAAACATTAAAGGAAGAGAGTATTACTTCTTGGCATGATTTATGCAGTACTTTTAATAGAATGACACCTATTTCTAGTATATGGAGTCATATTAAGCGATTTAAAAGAATAGGTTCTTCTCATAACCAATATCTAAATGATGAATGGGTGCCAAGTTTCTTAGAAAAAATATCAGATCCAACTCCAATCAATATGAATAACCTTATGAACATATTGAATCAATCTGCTGAGAATGAAGTCAACTCCTTTCTTAATGAACCATTTACTTTAAATGAACTGTATATAGCACTCAAAAGTAGGAAAGACACAACACCAGGATTAGATAACATTCCATATACATTAATCAAAAAATTACATCCAAATGCAATAGAAATTTTATTACAAATTTACAATAAATTATGGAATAGTTTGTTGATACCACCATCATGGAAAACACAATGTGTTATTCCAATCTTAAAACCAAACAAAGTAGCAAATAATCCTTCATCATATAGACCTATTTCCTTGTCATCATGTTTAGGAAAACTTTTTGAAAACATGTTAAAGTTAAGAATAGATTACTTTGCGGAAACACAAGAAAAGCTGCCAGATGTTCAGTTTGGATTCAGGAAAGGCAGAAGCTGCTCTGAAAGCTTTGTTTCTCTAATATCTGATCTTAAAAAGGCAAAACTCAGTCATTCTCACGTTATATGTGTTTTTCTAGATGTCAAAGGTGCCTTTGATAATGTTAATATTGAAAGTCTGATCAAGATTTTACATGAACTGGAATTACCAAGTAAAATATTAAAATGGATACTAGATTTTTTGTACAATAGAACTTTATTTGTTAAATTTAATAATAAACTACATGGACCTAAACTTGTTAACAAAGGGACAATGCAAGGTGCTACAATTTCATCTTTATTATACAATTTATATACATCTCAGATCCTTAATTTTGTAGACACATCCCAAGTTAAAATATTGCAATTTGCGGATGACTTACTTCTGTACACTGAAAATCAAGACTTGAGCTTGGCTGCTCATAATATGAACACAGCATTAAATCAACTTCAGTATTATTATAATAACACTTTGAAATTAGAAATCAGTTCAGAGAAAAGTACAGTATTGGTCTTTAGTAAGGACCCGTTTGCTCAGTCTAGTATAAACATTGTTTATAATAACAATGCAATTCCTATTGTCAATCATCATAAATTTCTTGGTGTTATTATAGATAATAAGCTTAAATTTGATAAGCACATCAACTACATATGTCAGAATGCCATGAAGAGCATAAATGTAATGAGAAGCTTGGCAGGCACATTCTGGGGTTCTGATCCAAAAACTCTTAATATGCTGTACAAGAGTATAGTCAGAAGCCACTTTGATTATAGTTCCTTGGCTTATATGAATGCAAGTAGTACATTATTAAGAAGGTTAGATGTTATTCAGAATATGGGTTTGAGAGTGATAAGTGGTGCTATGCGGACCACTCCTATTAACACTATGGAAATTGAAAATTGCATACCTCCATTGTCCTTGAGACGTTTACAGCTGGCTGAGAGATTTTGCTTAAAGGAGTTGTCTAGTGAGAACAGCTTAGTCCTCAATAGAGTTTCACACCCTGCAGGAATCACACAGTCAGCTGAAACCCTCAACATCTCAGCTAATACTCTTATTTCGGGTTCCTTACCTGAAATTTCAACCATACTGTCATGTACAAAAAAACTAACTAAAAACATGCACACTTCTATCAAGTGGCCAATTTACAAATGCCCTTATGACATTTTGCTGAGCTACTTTGACATTAAATGTCATTTAAACTCTGTAAAAAATAAATTTGATTACTTGGAACAGTTAGATGAAAAGAACAATTATTATATTATATATACTGATGGTTCCAAGAGTGAATATGTCAAGGCTGCATATTATGATCCACAAAGGACAATAACAAAATGCTACAAAATACCAGACATATGTAGTATATTTACTGCAGAAGGTTGGGCAATATATTCAGCTTTGTTATATGTATATACAAATGTAAATAGTGTAAATATATTAATTGTTAGTGATTCTAAGAGTGTACTTACAACTCTATGTAATAGTAATTTAAATTATAAACAAAATTATATAGTGATAAAAATTAAAGAAATGATTAGAAAGTTGGGGAAAAATGTGGAATTTTTATGGGTTCCCTCCCACAGTGGCATAATAGGAAACGAGATAGTCGATCAGGCGACTCGTGGCAACCATGACGAAGACTTAACAAGCTCATTTGAAGTACCTTTTACCGACTATTACCATCTGATAAAAATTTCTTCAAAGAGAATGTGGAAAGAATATTGGGACGCTACGGTAGAAACAAAAGGAAAGTGGTATGCAGAGTTACAACAAAACTTACCGACAAAACCGTGGTATAATGGATTTAAATACATAAATCGAAAATTTATAACTTGCATAAACCGTTTGCGTTCTGGCCATTGCTTAGTTCCAGCCCATCTTTATAGAATGAAGATCATAGCGGATAACAAATGTATACATTGTTCACAAGTGAATGCTGGTATAAAACACGTTTTATTTGAATGTGAAACGTTTGCCATTCAAAGACTGATACTTGTCAGTGAAATTAGTGATGTGGCAGAAGAAAATTCGTTAAGTGTTCCCCGCCGCGTCCAAGATTTATTATCAAACTCTGTCTATTTCATACCTGTATATAAATTCATTATAAATACAATCGAAAAAATATGATTATAGGAACTATTAGTATTACTTAAATGTTTAGATAAGATTTCATGTAAATGACTTTTTACTGTTTGCACGTTGATGTTATGGTTTCAAAAATTTTTTTTTTTCTTTTCTTGTTCTTGAATAAGATTTGTAATAAGATTAAGAATAGACTTGTAATAATATTTTTATGTTAGTTATAAGTGTTCCTAGATTTATAAAGACTTCTAATAATATCTATTATTCCGACTGAAGGACATTGTATCCAGGGTCAAGAAATAAATTTAAAAAAAAAAAAAAAAACGTGATTGTCAGTGTCAATCCAAATTGGTTGACATTTGTTCAATGTGGTTGTGTGTGTTGCGTTTGCTTCTCGATATTTCTTAATTTTTCCAGAATTTGTTATTCAATAAGTGATTCATCACGTTGGTTGAATAAAAACCTTGTAGTCTGTGTGTGCATTGTTAGTGTAACATCATTCTATTGAGCGGTTTGTCGTCAGTTAAAAAGTTAAGAAATTGTGGTTATTGAAAATGGGTTCAAATAACCCCCCACGAAATAATAAGGCGCTTGCCATTCCTGCTAATGGTCAGGATAATAATGGCCAATCAGGTCAGGGAATTACTAGTCAATTAGCATTAACTGCTGGAAACAATAATCAACAAAATACACAGAATGATAGATCAGCAGCAAGCAGTCAAGGTTCTGTTAATCGAAGACAGCCTAAAAATTTACAGGTAATTAAATAGCAAGTCATAGTTATTTCAGAAGCCCTTTTTAACCTATTGAGTAGCCTAATTAGAGACACAATAGAAAGACAATGACCGAGCGAATGCCGGCGTTCGCTCGGGGTTTAATAAATTAATATTTACATAATGACTGAATGTTCTGTGTGGTGTTTTCAGAGTCTGTTGAAATTTGCTATGGAAGCTACCCAAGCAGAAGATGCTCCAGGGAACACAGTTGCCCCATTGGATGATCAGGTTTGTAAATATTGATGCTAAATAGTGTTATGTACCTATATTTTTATTAAAGTTTCATTGTTCTAATATTTACCTTATTAATGTATTTATTGAAATACTGCATAGATATCAGTGCCGAACATACAATAATTTGTTTGTTTTTTCACAACCCATCTCCCGAGTCATTGTTATACCTAGGTATTTGACTTGTGTCTATGCCTAGTACTTAATTAGCAAGTTCAACTCAAAGTAACAAAGTTTACTTATTAACTTAGTTTTTGGATGTTACGATTATTGTGTGGGATAAAATGTAAACTCACAATAAACATGATTATAGCAATATTTAGTTTACACAGACAATCTATTAGAACATTACATCATAATATTTCAGAGGCGTAGATTCCTTGAAGAGGCATTAAGAAGTTTGACAGTGAATGTATCAGAAGTGCTGGACACTGCCATCAAAGTGCTGACTAACAGGGAACTATTGAATAGCATCAAAGAAGGAGAGGAGCTGCCCGATGAGGTTAAGAACTCGTTCACCATACTATTGGATTATGTTGATGACATGGATGTGGCCAATGGTAAGCAGACGGTCATTAATAAGCATAATAAGCATAATCAGCCTTTTAATGTTCCTGCTGGGACTCAGGCCTCCTCTCTTTAGGAGAGGGAATGGGTTGTAATCCACCACGCGGGCCCAGTGTGGGTTGGTGAATGTCACATGTTTTCGAATTTTTGGTTCTGGGACATTGCCGGTTTCCTCACAAGGTTTTCCTTCACCGTTTTGAGAGCAGTGGTGATGAAATAAATTACACAAAGAAATGTTCGAACCCGCGACCTACAATTCGTAAGTCATGGCCGTTACCGCTCGGCCACCACTGATCTCATTCATTAGACGGTCATTACTGTTCTCATTTATAATGATGTACCAGGTTTTATCAAAATTTGTTCAGGCATTTGAGTGTTGAGAAGTATCAAACTGACACTCATAAACTTTCGCATTTTTAATACTAGTGTGGTAATAATCCTAATTGGTATGTCAATTTAAATCAAATTGTTATGTATTATTGCAAAGGGCAACTGAAAATAGTCTAAAATACAAATAAAGCATTTTGTTATTATTATTAGTAACACAAGTAGATTTTATTCCATATAAGTCTGTCACTACGTTTCACTCCACCCAGAGTGGGAGAATTTATTTGATGATTTCTTACCCCAAAAAAAGGGGTCTATCATCATATATTCAGACATTACATTGTTAAATGGTGCAGCATCTTATCTTATCTTGTTGTGGGGCTGGCCTTAAACCAGAGCACTTCAACCCTTCTGGATCTTTTGTGCCAATCCCCCTCCCTTCTACTCAAACCCCAGCCCTCCGTGCACCTTCGTCATGAGTCCCAGTATGGTCTTGATGGGGCTGAGCCTATAGTCCTCTGGTCTTGGAAATGGTTAGCCCAGATACTCTAGTCTTTTGGAGCCTAGTGCTGCACAGTCGCACAGTAAGTGTAGCATATTCTCCTCTGCCTCTCCACAGATCCTGCAAGTCGGGTCGCTTGCTAGTCCCATGTTGTAGAGCTGTTTGTTGGTGGCATAATGCCCCGTGAAGACTCCTGTGATTGTTCGGAGCTGTGATCTGCTGTACCTCCATAATTTTTGGGTCCAGGCCTTATCTATGTCATTAAGAAATAGCTTTGCATGCTTCTGGCCTGTTGTGTTGCGCCAGTGTGTGCTGTGTATTTCTAACGCAGCCCTTTTCAATGCTTGGTTGATGACCCTTGGTGAGAGTCCTATGAAGGGTTCCGGTCCGTATAGGGGTGTCTCGGATCCTTTTCTTACTAGAGTGTCGGCCCTTTCATTGCCTTCTACTCCTGTGTGACCTGGCACCCAGATCAATCTGACCTTGTTGCGCCTTCCTATCTGATTCAGTATTTGGTGCAGCATAAACATTATATAGATATATCTAACTACCTTATTTATGTAGTTAGATATATCTATATAATGTTTATGTCCTGCATATGTTAATAAGAAAAACCTTGAATCTTAATGTGGAGATTGGCCCTCAAGGGAATGAGACCTTTTTTTTTCGGTGGGAATATCATCCAATGACATCCCCCGCTCTTGGGCGGAGCGTGAGGATGTGTCAGACTTTTACTGACTAAAAACTCACTCCTGTTCCTTCATTGCCTTTCATGCCAGGGCCGAGTCTTCCTTTCAGAAGCAGACCCTTGGCCCCAGTAGGCTTCGAGTTTGCTGGGCCCCTACGGTTTGCTGACATCTTGAGGCGCGCGTGGAACAGTACGCACCGTAGGGAATGAGGCTGCCTTTCCCTTTACCATACATACCTATCCTCTGCCATGCATGTTGCTATATACTATATAGTAAACTTATAATCTTTAAATTGCAGACTTCTCCAAAATGGGTGGTTTCGCTATGTTCCCAATGTGCTACAGCAGTGAGAACGAAGACCTGCGAGCTCGTGCTAGCGCGGTCCTTGGTACCTTGTGTCAGAACAACCCTTGCTGCCAGGAGAGGGCGCTCAACAGTGGGCTGCTAGCTGTGCTACTCAGTCTGGTGCGGACGGAGCGGGGGACGGCACTCGCTAAGTGTCTATATGCCTTATCATGTAAGTCATCACTGCAGTTATGTTGGTTTTTGTAATTGTATATTAATTACCCTGTAGTTATTTTTGTACAATATTTTCAAAGTAAACAGCAAATAACATGAAACAGAAATCTTTTTCCAAAAACAGCATCAAAATTGATTATTACATTTAGCAGCAATTAGGAATTCAAATATTGGTCTAACGAGTGGGGGCTATTCTTTGTTACAAACATTGCCTAATGACGGAGACATTTCAGTGTGCTTTCTTATTCTGTTACTTGACAGTTTTCGCTTCTATAAGATTTGAAAGGCTACCTCTGTGTGACATCTATGGCGTCACATATAAACTAATACTGCATCGCGCAATTAAAGTTTTCCGCGCGATTGGAACAGCCCGAAATCATTTATAGGGCAGTTGGCCACCGGACATAACACCCGTCTGGCCGGAGGATCCTCCCTTTTCAACGGCGGTTTTTCGGGACTTTACACTCTGTTCCGCTTACCTCCAAATACCATACTGAATTTTGGACGAATTTGAAAAATTCTTTCTTTTTGCTACTTTGGAGAGAGTTAACTTAGAACACATTACAGATACGAGATCAGACGCGTGGGTTACACCCACCATTTTTCGACAGATATCTGGGATCGCTGGGTCGGCCTCGCGTATTTACATACATGGCTTACGTGGGCCCAATGTAGTAATAATACCTTTACTTTTTTAATGGGTCAACTCCTCAATTATAGTAGAAGTTCAGCCAACCTTGCATTCTATCGAAACCTATAGAATGCATGCTTATATGGTTTGTTACCAACCTACTGTACTTGAAAGTCGTAACAAAACCCGCTAATGAGATTTGAAGCAATTAGTCCAATAATCGCGATGTTGTTGTCACATAAGTAAAAAAATACTTTTCAATCTGTTATTATTTAAAGATCAATAGAACCTGTAATTTGCAAGTTAGAGTAATTGACATCACTGATTGTAAATATATTTGCACGCCATGTTATTGCAGAATTTATACTGAAACAAATTTACTGTAACACCTTATATACTATATTCTATCAAATAAATATTTTGATTTGATTTCATCATTAAATCTTACCCATCCGAAGCCGGTGTGAGTTACTAATTGATTTATAATATATTTTCGTTTTTGCAGGTATGTCGCGAGGTTTTGAGCCAGCGTCGCTGGAGCTCATTAAGGAGGGCGGCTGTCCAGTCCTCGTTGAGCTACTGAATTCCCCCGAAGCTGCAGCCAAGACAAAGGCTGCTTTTCTTATCAGACACTTCTGCCAGAACTTTCCTGATGCCAGAAGTAAGATCATTATATATATTTATGATTAAATTTTTTTGTTACTGACATAGAAAATATAGTTTCCGCAACCTGTGCACTCCGCACAGGTTCACACTGCACCCCATTTCGAAGTAAAAATTGTAAAGGAGAATATTGAGCTTAGAATAAGATATAAAAACTGGCCAAGTGCCAGTTGGACTCGCTAACAAAGGTTTACATACTACAATATTAAAATTGAGCAAACAACATATGGGAATCCCCTTTAATTCTTAATTTTTGAGGCTCGACAGACGGACGGACGGAGAGCAGAGCCTTAGTAATATATAGTACACCAATTATATATATATTTATTTAACAATTTATGTACACACAATAATAAAAGAAAAGAAGAAGGAAACAGAAGAATGATACAAAGGTGATATTTCCTAGAATTTGATCTTTCAATAGTGTCTCTGTGGAATGATGTAATAATATATTATAATACAGATTTTTTCTATTCTTTGCTGGAAGGATGAACCTCGATCGACAAACTTATATGTTACCTAACTGCTAATGCCCTAGATTGTCGATCGCACGATTCACAATGAAAAACAAAAAATAAGTGATATACACCTACCTGATATGATATTGGTGACTAATTCATGACTGATGGTAGACGTGTTTTTTGCCAATGAGTCACGCATGATTCTTTCGTTTTGGTTCTAGTCAAAGTCACGCTATATCTAAGGCAGTGTGCAAGTGTTTCATATATATACTAACTGGTGCCTGCGACTTTGTCTGTGCAGGATGAATTCTTCGAGTAGCTTACAATATCTTTATAAATAACAAAAACGAGAAAACTATATTAAAAACTATATTATTGAAAAGTTTCATTAAAATCCATTCAGTAGTTTTTGCGTGAGAGTATCAAACATCCATACATACAAACTTTCACGTTTATAATATTAGTAGGATGTACAAGCGACCCGCCTCAGACTATCGGCTGCTCTTTGCTATAATAAGCATGTATTTTACATCTAAACATTCCTAGTGAATCACTCTGTCTATTAGTAAAAACTCCATGAAAATCTGTTCAGTAGTTTTTGAGTTTATCGCGAACAGACAGACCGAGATACGTAGTGGGTGGTGACTTTTTAATAAGGATAATATGTAAGGATTCAGTTTATTTTTTGTGGCTCATCTAGAACAGTGGCCATTGATGCTTACGATGCTTCTGGTGTTGTGAACCTAGAAACCGCGATGCCATGCGCAAAGGAAAGTTTGTCCTAAAAGTCGGTTACTGCCTATCATAAGTTCGAAAAATCTTTGCCCGAATTTCATTTCACCTAAAACTTTTCAACTATTATCGTTTCGTTTTTTATTTCATCGAAGTCACGTCTGCCACTGTATCAGTTGACCTATTATCAATTAAATTTTTTTCGTTACTTTGACGTTTCATTTCGTTGAAAAACTTTTCACCGATAGTGGTTATTCTTAGCCGAAATAACATTTGTTCGAAGTATTATGTTTCCGAATATTCATTATACCCCGGTTTTAATTACCATATTTTCAAACAAAGATGCTTACTTCAAGCATGCAGCATGCACGCAGACACGCAGCATGCAAGAAGGCATGTAGCATGCTAGCAGGCATGCAGTATGCAAGAAGGCATGCAGCATACTAGCAGGTATGCAACATGCAGCAGGCAAGAAGTATGCAAGCAGGCATGCATCATGGAAGCAGGCATGCAACGTGCAGCAGGCATGCAACACGCAGTAAGTACTGCGAGATTTGAGCGGCCCTACGCGAGCTATCGTCGCAGATGGTTTTAACGCTAATACGCTCTTCAGCTCGCGGGTCGCCCTACCCCTCCGCGCCTACGCGGGCTTGAATTGCACTCTAGGGGTAGTGCAGACAAGACCGTGTAAAGTCGGTTTTGCGATTCGTTTCTGTCACTAAATTTTGTAACACAACATAATTATTGACTTTTTATGACACTATTTTAATTTAACTTTGAAAATGTTACGAAGTAATCGTCAGTATATTTGTGACCAAAATTCCGTAAAATGTTGTTTCGGTGTGGTGAAAGTATGGCAAATGAAAAAGTTCAAAAGAGGCTTCAGCCAATAGCAATTAGTTATTTTGTAAATCGGCGAAATATAGTTCGGTAAAATAATACCTATGACACATGATACTTCGATGATCTAAATAAATGTCAAAAAATGCATTATAGGTATATAAAAAAGCCGTCGGTCAATAGTTTTCGGTAAAATGAAATTTGAACAAAAAAAAATCGGAAAAGTTATCAGTTCCCCTAAAAGTCACAAACTTACATGACGCAAACTTTACGCCGACAGCCCCAATCAATTTCCTTGTGTGTATTAACAGTTTTGTTATATTTTCAGAACGCTTCATCACACTAAATATCATTAAAGTAATAGCAGCAGAAATTCAAGCAGGAAGGAACGAGAGCACAGAACATTTGCTGAGCATACTGCAAGTGTTAGTGAATACCAAGGACCCCCTCATCTTGCGGCAGTGCAGGGACCAGAGATATAACCTGAAGCAAACCCTACAAGATCACCTCAAGAGACCCGAGCTGTGTGATGACAGGTTTATAGAAGAGAAGGAGTACTGTCAAGATTTGTTAAACACGATTTTTTCAAGCAGCCCGCCAGTCGGGCATATTAGCGAAGAACAAGCAGATAGGTAGTGATTATAATATGGTTTGTGTGTTCTCTTTTCTATACTCAATAATTTTAAATAATTAAGTTACATGATAGGTGATTTAAACCTGGGGGGGTCCTTGAGGTAGCTTTTTCACTGAAACAGAGCTAGATGGAGTGGAATGGAGAAGAGCATTGAAAAGTAGTGTTTCCATTGAAGCGTAGGGGGAGGGAAGTTGAGCTACCCTTCGCTTCGTGCTTTCCGTTCGGCACGCGACGCCGTTCCTTCCGGCTCGAGATCGGGTGTTTGAGATTTCGAGCACTGTGGTTGGGCAATTCACGGTCCGCTCCTCTCCTCTCCGCCCAGCTCCGCGTCAGTGGAAACGTACCCTTAGACGAGAGCGAATGTGTTATAACTAGGCAACTGTGCTCCATCGTCGACCACATTATCGCTTATTGGTGACATAGTGTTAAAAGTATATGCAACAATATAAAGACTTATATATTTGTTCCTGAAGATTAGTAATCTTAAGATTTGAACAATATTTTTGAGTACTTTAGAGAGATATGGAACACGGTATAAAGTTCCGCTACCTCCATTGTAGATTTTCCTACCATCCGATTTTCAGACTGGTGTTGTGTCTGGTCTGGGCCACTGCCCGAGGGGTCGAGGATGTCGCAACGCTCCCGCAAAAGGGCGTGGCAAGAGGTTACGGGGCTTTACCCCCTGCCCGCGGGTGTTCTACAATGGTCTGTAAAATTAGGCCTCAGGGTCTACATATGGTTGTTATCGGGCTATTGTATAAGTTCAAATCGTTCTGAGAACTTGATTGCGCGTTGTACAATTTCTGTGACGTCAGTTCTGTAGTTAGTTTGTTGCGGCATAGGTGGCGTTACAGTATAGAAAAGAGATACATTCTTTATTTGTACATACATGTTTGCTAGTAGAAATGATCGTGTATAATGTAAACTAATGTTAGCGTGTTCAATTTTCGATGATTGACTATATGAAATTAGCCGCCATCATTTTTTTGTTTAATAGCTGTACATATTTAAGTCTGTGAACTGTGTTAATAAGAGTCTATGCACACGATGAGTTTAAGCCGTCGATGGTGCGATGAAGTCGTCGTGTGAATATACGCTAAACCACACTATCTATCTCGACCGTCTTTTTGATTGTTTGTCTATTCGCGAGGTAGGCTCAAGCTATAGTAAAATAATAGGTCTTTTCTTATGAAATTTCTGATTTTTAAAGTGGGTTATTTCCAACTGTGATATCTTCAGATTGATTTAGAATTATAAGTTCAAATAAACTCTATTTAAAAGGTACGTTATTATTTTTTTTAAATTTGTTAGTTTTTTAAATTAGATTTCATTGTTATAAATCTTGCGATATTACAGAATATACAAAATCCAAAGAAACCAATAAATAGTTATTACAAAAAAAGAATAATCTAACTTTAACTAGTTTATTAAAAGTTGAACTTTTAATTCCAAGTCAATCTAAATACATATATCACAGTTCAAAGTAATTCATTTAAAAAAAAAACGGCAATTTTATAGGTAAAGACCTATTATTAAGTAAAATGTTAGCACCTTGGGTGAGCAGCAGACATATATGTACCTATTAAATTTATCTCTCTGTGCAGGGATTTTATTGTGAGCATTTATAATAAGTTAAAATAAATGAAAATGGTGATAACGAGTTATAAATATGAACTTATATAACTAAATTATAGGATACTTCATAATATACAAATATGTTTGTATACAATTTTGTACACAAAAACAGTTAATATACAATAAGTACTTATGTATTGATGAAGGCTAATGATGTCTTAATGATGATTTTGGTGTAACATTATAAACATTTCTGTTTGAATTTCAAACTTTGGCTTATATTACGTGATCTGCTTATAACTGCATTTATAAGTACCTGATAACTAACATTTTTTTGTTAAATATTTGTATTAACTATAAAATAATAATTGCCTTACAACGAGAAGTGAGCATTGTATGTTGTGTTAGCATGGCATCACTGCCTCGGTCGGCGTCCGCGATTGGACAGACTGGATTGAGTGTAATATAATATTCGTGTCCGGTCAATTTGCGCTGAGCGCAAGTTTCAGCTGACACATGCAAAATCAAAATTGTCACAGGCCATTAGTAGGGATGCATATTGCACAAACTGCAATTTGACGTCACCGCTATTAGGTTACGCGCATACAACGACAATACAACCCATAGATGACAAATAACAGGTGCCCGATCTAAAAAAAATTGATACATTCGTGATTAATTTAAACCTGTGTTATCCCTAGTGTGACAGAATGATCTTAGGAGGACCAATCAGAACGCAGTACCCCGCTTCCTCATACCTCAGATAGTTGACAGAATAGTTTTAGTGCGCTAGATGAGGTGAGATAGAGATTTTCCCACTATGCACTCACTATTCCTCATATAAAGATTTTTGAAACGCTGATTGCTGCTTCATTTTATAACCAGTTTAGATGTGGTTTTCAGAAAAATTAATTTCGTGTCATTGGTTATTTAATACAAAATATTGTACAAGAATAAACACAGCAAGTGCAGTCAATAAAATTATCGCCCATAGCAGCGGCCGCCGAGGTGTCTCTGAGCTATCTAACCTATACAAAACCACAGTGGATTACTGGCTCACTCACACATACGCAAAATGTTTGCTTGTCTCTGGTTATAGGACTCATGTCAACAACAATGTAATTAAAACCTAATCTACACATTATAACAACGACTAAATGTGAATAAATGATTAATAAAGTTTTAAGTTACAAATTAGTTTTGCGTTTTTATTTAGAACTTTTTAACATTTATTTTTGACTGACTATTTATTTGTGAGTAGAAAACTTGTGTGAAATAAGTAAAGGGTTTCTAATAACTGGGGTGCACCAGGTGGCTGCACTGTTACGTCAGGATCAATCAACCCACCCGTCAGAAATACTGAGTATTTAACAATAAGCACCGTACTACGGTGCTTAGTCGGTTTTTAGAGGTATTCCATGAAGCACACCCAGACGAAGCACACCTAAAGTATTCCACTTAGCATACCCGTAGGTGGGCTTCAAACAAAAAATTAAAATAATTTCCTGTTAGAAATTTAAGTTAGTCTTTTAAATAATAAATTCTCTTGTATCGACATTTTTATTTCTTAGTCCCCGCTCTATGCGAGTGATATTCGTAGGTGTGCTTCGTGGAATAGGAAATTAATAATTTTAATTTTTTATTTGAAGCCCACCTACGGGTGTGCTAAGTGGAATACTTCAGGTGTGCTTCGTTTGGGTGAGCTTCACGGAATACCTCGTTTTTTATCGTGTATCGTGTACGAGCTTGTTCGTTCACTAAGATGGGGTGTGCGTACATCGCATTAGTTAGTTACATTGAAGTCAACGTCATGCTTACCTCATACCTAATTTACGTGTCCAAACTAGAAGACGCAAGACCTCTAGTCTATGTGGCGCCCACGGTCCAGGTGATATGTGTTTTCCAGGAAACTCATTGGTGCTAGAGCAGAATTTAGAGCATTAGTGCTACAGAATGCTCTAAGCATTAGTGCTACAGAATGCCCTAAGCATTAGTGCTACAGAATCAACCAGACGTTTGCCATGTCAGGGCTGTGGGATTATTCGAAATAGTTATCGTTACTCTAGAACAACAAAGGGCAACTGAAGGAACACGTTTGACTTTTAGTGGAAAACAGAACAGAAGATCAGACCTAACTAATAAAACGAAAGTTTTGGAGTCATGAAACGTTTATTTCCTCCGCATCAATTTAGTAGTTGACAAAATGCACTTTTTGTGCCTCCTCACTATTGTCTCCGCTCTCAGAGGAAGGGCTATCCTCAGCACTGGGACTGTCAGCGTCCTCCTCAGAGGAAGGGCTATCCTCAGCACTGGAACTGTCAGCGTCCTCCTCAGAGGGAAGGCTATCCTCGTCACTGGGATTATCTTCTTCCTCAGAGTCGGGCTTGGCAGCATCGCTGTCCCAGTCGAAATCAATACCGGTCACTTCCAAGAACCAGTCGTGGTAGTGGCCGGGGCGGACGTAACCTGAGGAATAAGGTTTAGGGGAAAATAATATAAGATTCTCACGACATTCGTTTTTATTTATTTATTTAAACTTCATCTACAGTAGTGGTACATAGGCGGACTTAATGAAACAAGGCATTCTCTACCAGTCAACCTTTGGGTTAAAAGAGACAACACTGGTAGGTGTGGTAATATACTCGTATCAAGTAGAATGTAGTATCATTAAATAAAGTTACAATAATAAAATACTTATTTATGCTAATATTATAAACTAATAAATACATTATAATTAGGAGAACTTAAAAAATAACAATTATGACGAAGAACGAACTAAGGTTGAAAGGACTTCAAGTAGTAGTTCCGAATTTTACGCTTGAAGGAAAAATTACTTTCGGCTTTTTTGATTTCAAGGGGAAGCACATTCCAGAGTTTTATGGTAGAGACAACGTAAGAATTAGCCATAAACCCAGTACGGTGAGAAGGAATGTGAAGAAGCATGTTTTTGGATGCTCGAAGGTTGAAATTATGAGATCTGCCCAATACTTTAAAATATTGTTTTAAATAATCAGGAGCACACGGATCGTTCATTATAGTGAAGTGTGCAAAGGGATCTGAGGGATCTCCTGTGACGGATAGGCAGCCATTTAAGCTGAGAACGAAAAGGAGAAATGTGATCACATTTACGAAGACAAAATATGAAACGAATATAAATAGATCCAATTTGTTTAGAAGTTCTTGGGATAGATCAGAGTAACAAATATCATTAAAGTCAATTATCGATAAAACAAGTGATTGGACAAAGGTGGTTGGAAGGAAATTCTTGAATCTTTGAGAGATCGCAGCGTGAAGGTGACTCTCTGGCTAACCTGAGCAATACTTCGTCAGAATTATTATTAAGTTCCTCTAATGATTTGATATTTTTCATAGTATTTATTAGTTTATAATTTTAGCATATATATATATTTTATTATTATAAATATTTATTTATTTTTTTGTCTGTTTGAAGTATCTGTTATTTGTTTATTGTGCAAGCCTACCATAATGTTGGCTTTTTTAACCCAAAGGTTGACTGGTAGAGAATGCCTTGTTGCATTAAGTCCGCCTATATACCACCACTGTAGGTACCTACATGATGTTTAAATAAATCAATACTTATGCTTATTCTTGCTAACCTATCGTCAATATATTTATATATTTGTGTGTAGGTACTGGTCGGTACACAAACGCGTTAAACGTTTCGTTGGCATTAACGTAAAAACAACTCGAACTCAGCACACAGTTCGGGAAATACCGGTGTGATTTTTAGTTTTGAGTTGATGTTGTTAGTTTAGTAGAATGTTTACATAGTGGTATTTTAGAATATTTCATAGCCGGCCAGGTAATAGGAGAAAGGGTGTATGTAGCAAGAGCACACTAAAGGCATTTTACAAAAATATGACCCGCAGTAAACAGTCAATTGGTAATCTTGCAGATCACGTTGTCATTTCTGTTGAATGAAAAAATATCCATAAACATATGCTTACCTGAAGGGAAGGGGCTGTTGCATCCAGAGCTGGATCCGAAGCTCACAATACCGACCTGGGTGCGCTTGCCGTCAACATCTACGAATGTCAGGGGGCCACCGCTGTCACCCTGGATATTAAACAATTTTTTATACCACCTGCTGGATAAATGCCCTTTTATGTCATGCAACCAACACTTAAAGCAAGTCATTTCTGTCTCTAGGGAGATACCTAATGTAGTATGGGCGATCCCTACGGAATAATGAGATTTGAATTTGGAAATTTAAAATCCATTATTTTGAAGAAAAAAAAAACATCAAGTGAATTAGAATGTCGTGTCGTGGCCAGATCATAGAAATTGATCACTTTATGATATGGCCAAGTAAAACTGGCCAGATCGTTTTAAACCTTAAATTTTGATGATATTTTAATTCTCGTTTGGTGTACTTTCATTAGACCTATTATTATCATAGAAATTTTACATCAATGATATGGCCAAACTAGGATTGCGTATCATCAAATGTTAGCGTTTAAACGATCTGGCCAGTTTTAGTTGGCCATATCATGAAGTGATCTATTCTATGATCTGGCCACGACATATACAACTTGACGCTGGCGGATGCACAAGAGTGCTAAGCCATATTCTCCTGTCGAAGAAATGGGAGAAAAAATGAATAAATTAGAATGTAGAGTGCGGTCGCGTTAACTTGGCGCGTCGCTGGGAGCGTGCTTGATGTTGCCAGCCTAACAAATCTATTTGCCTTAATTTAATTAAAAACGCTCTTTCATAACAGTGTAATTTAAAGAATTTATTAGCTATACTATATTTATAGTACCTACTCAAAAAAAAGTACTTAAATTTTGATATGTCTTGTATAAGAAATATGTTTTAAAAAATGGGCTAAAGCTAAAGCTAAAGGTCCGAGTGTGGCCATGTTCTCGCTAGACGGAGCTAAACTCAACATTTTTAGTTTATTTTGTTTTTGGTCTACGGGAGCATTACGGGAGTCAAGAAAATGGTGTTTGCTATAATCGGCAATTATCCTTTATTGAACTTCGTAAAATTATTGCTTAAAAACCCGCCTTATTTTGACTGTTCACGTATTATAGTATAGCTATAGTATTTAAGTATAGCGGTATACTTAAGTATTAGGTATACTATACTCGATTATAGTTAGCGAGTTTTTCACCTTAATTGCCACGATTCCTACTGCAATAACAGAGGAGTCCATTAATGTAGGTATGTCAGCAACCCTGAAGATTTCCGTAACTGGTGTGTACCACCCACTGTTAACAGCCCATCATGCCTAGCAAAGCAGGTCTTATCAAAAAAGAATATCATACTACAAAACCTAGCTGGGCGACGGACACGAGCGTAAGAGACAAAATCATCAATAACAGAGACATCGCAGATTTACTAATACAAAGGTGCCGACCTAATGCTACTCAAGCTGTGATCATCTGTCAATATGATGTTATTTTGTTTCGTTCTTAATGTTCACCTGGCAAGAGGACTGTGAAGTGTGGTTATAGGATCCCGCGCAGATGGTCGGTTCCTTGATGACCTGGCTATTTGGGTACCAGCTCAGGCAGTCTGCATTGGACACACCTCGCTGCCACGTCCACAGAAGGATCTCAGAAGCAGCACCACCTAGGGAATTGAATAATTTCCTGTGTTTAGTACAATATTTATACTGAACTAGCTTCTGCCAGCGGCTTCGCTCGCGTGAAAGTAGGTTTCTCCATACAAACTTTGGACCCCTGTTTCACCCCCTTTAAAAGTTGAATTTCCAAAAATCCGTTCTTAGTGCTCGCCTACGCCATAAAAGGAAGCATTGTCACAGAATAAGAACTAGTATGCAAAATTTCACGTTCCTAGTCCCAGTAATTTCGGCTGTATTGATATGTCATTCAGTCATTTTCTCCTTTTATATAAATAGATAAGAAAATGATAAAAATAAAAATAAATCTATTTCTGAAAACAGCAATAAAATTGGTAATTAATTAAACCTTTACAAAAAAAATATAAAAATAACCCACTACACTACGAAAAAAAAACACTAAAACGTTAAAAATAACTCTAATTTCGGAAGTCGGTGTTAAATAGTTTATATATCATTGGTTTTAAATAACAAAAAATTTAAACAACACCAGACACCGACTTCTAAAATTAGTGTTATTTTGAAAGATTTTTAGGGTTCCGGACTCTTAAAAGGAAAAAACGGAACCCTTATAGGATCACTTTGTTGTCCGTCCGTCTGTCTGACTGTCTGTCTGTCTGTCTGTCTGTCAAGACCCTTTAACTCAGAAACGCGTAAAGGCATCGAGTTGAAATTAAAACCGTATACTTAAGTCTGCGATCCCTTGAAACTGTGAAAAATCAAACTTCTAAGTTAGCGGTAAAAAAAAGATACGGCCGTTTATGTCGCAAAAAACGTACATTTCAACACTCGCGAAGAAATCAAAATTCATAGGGTACTTCCCGTTGACCCAGAATCCTGAAATTTGGCATAAAGCAAGGTCTTATAGAAATAAATCTGAAAACTGTAAATTTGTAGTTACGTCACAAAAAAAAAACTTTTTACAATTCGGAAAAAATCTTCGTAACTTAATTCAGGAATCGAACTGTTTTCATAGGTAAGTATGTGCGGAACCCTCAGTGCGCGAGTCCGACTCGCACTTGCCCTGTTTTTTTTTTTTTATAATGAAGTCAGTTATTTTTTGTAAACATTTTTTTATTTCACAATTTTTAGTTGTGATACACTTATAGCCAGAGTACCTATTTCACATGGCAATCCAACTAACCAACTAACAACACTGCTAGGATATCTACATTGTTTTATTAAAAAGTTCCCGTGTCTACTTTTCACCTTCCGGCTCCATCATCAGATCATCATTCTATAGTACCTTAAAGCTAAAGTGTATCTCATGACAATTCTAATAAGCCCAAACACGGCTACGGACGACGACTACGACTACACGGATACATTGATTAATTGCGGAGTTCCGATGGATACCTTCCGGCTTCATCATCATCATCAGATAACTTCGATAATACCATTTTCAACAATACTATTCAGAACCATTTGACTGGCCTGTTGGTCTGGTTGGTAAGTGATCCTGACTGCTAAGCTGGAGGCAATTTCAATATTATTTTTTTTCAGAATTGACAAAAATCATGAATCTTTAAACTTACCCTTGTCCTTAATCCCTATAATTACGAGTCTGTATACAAGCATAAACAGCCTTTTAAATTATGTTTCATTTTGTTTGAGCAACACCAATATATTTACAGTTATTTTTCAATATTTTTTTTTTGAGAAAGTGTTAAGACTCTTTCAAGATACTGACCGTTCCAAAGATCGTCGGTACGTCCAAACCCGCTGACGATCATTCTAACTCCCGCGAAGTTGATGTTCTTCTGAGCTCTGCTCATTAGACGGGCTGGCTGCACATTATCTAAAAGCAGATAATAGGTACTGTTATTATTTATATTTTAATCTGGAGTAGGTATCCCGGATTTTCATGGACTGCACCAAATTGATCGATGAATGTGGATTTGTTTTTAGAATAACAATCATACTGGCTGTGTTTTATGAACGTCATAGTATGCTAGTGTTAGAGCTCTCACATAAAACTGCGATGCGAATTACTGCATTGCGATTTAATGCGGCAAAGTATCGGTTACAATGTGTAATGCGAATCAATTCCGAAGTTTAAGTAAACGTCGATGCGCCGTCGTATCGCAGTTTTGTGTTTTAGCTCTTATTCAGATGAAAAAGCAGCCTTCGTCCAATTCAAAGTATAATTTCATACTAAATCGACTGGAAGTCTTAATTCTGTCTTAGGTAATTATATTCTATCAGTTCTCTACAATTGACAGTCTGTTTTAGCAGAGATTCTTTAGGAGATAAAGCCGAGACGAGAGAGAGAGAGTTTCTTGCATGTTCTCCTTTAGAGCTTGGAGCGAGTCAATCGGGTCTCCGAACGCCAAAAATGTGTCAATCGCGTTAATGTAAAACAAAGTCGCAGTAGACACTCTGTTATCTCCACTCAGCCGCGCTTGACAGAGCTGTGCATACTATTTTTCATTACAGATGCGCGAGCGTGCACCCATACGAGTATTAGCGTAGGTATGCTTTAGCCTTTTGAGCGCCACGGTCTTGTATAGAAGACAATTGTTTCCATGCCCTCCACGCCACGAATTTATTAGAAGAAGACTTTAATTTAATATTCCTAAAAATGCATGAATATGCCGAAAACTCTAAACTTTACATTTTTATTTCAAAAGGGGCCTTTGTTTATTTTTCAAACAGCAAAATTACCTTTAGGTAGCAGTATTTGTTACACAGGTTTGTGCTGGTAGACACATCACGTTCGGCATAGTTTAGCGCTCAAAAGGCTAAGTACAAGTTAAAACGAGATAATATGTTTATAGTAACCGGAGTATTCGAGTTCCTTTTCAAGTCCCACTAAGGCAAGGTCAGCGGTCTGGACGCCAGCCCTGATCTCATCGTACTCGGGGTGGATGTACTTGTTGGTGGACTCCACGAGGATCTCGGGTCTGGTCAGGTTGGTCAGCCCGAAGCGGACGACGAATGTGATGCGGCTGTCAAGGAAAAAGTAGAACGTTTTTTTAGTTTCGTACTTATCATAAACATGTTTCAGTCAGTCAGTCAGGGGAAAAACATTTCGATAAGTATAGATAAGCGACTAGCTCCTAGGAAGGACGTAGGCCATTTTTTATCTGGTTACAACTTTTCATCCGCAATAACCGACGTTCCAGACACGAAGCTTCAGGCAAAAGCTAGAAATATTATAAAGCAAAAAGATAAGAAGATTGCTGAGCGGCGGGAAAAACAAATGTTTTTTTTTCTAAAGAAAATAATTTCAAATATGTACTTGTTTTGGTAACTTACTTGGCCAGGCAGTGAGCAGCGGTGAGCACCCACTTGTTGTGGATGAGCGAGCAACCGCAGGAGCTGACACTACCGATAGAGTTCACCATGCGCAGACTGCCCTGGTACGGGATCTGGCCTTCCACTGCTGGCAAGCCAGCCACGATTCTCGAGGACTGGTAGTCGGCTAGAAGACGAAAAGTGGCAAATTATTTATGGGAGTTTGGTCTCTTCAGTTTTTGATGATTATTTTTCAGTAAGTATCAGAATTTTTATCGTCAGATATTTTTATCCTAGCAATACCTCGCTATGGCGATTTGACAGTTTTAGTAGGAAATATCTCAAACCATCATAGGTTTTTAATCTCCTTAAAACAGTTATTTGACTATTGAAAATTAGCTCTAGTCTTGTAGTTATAACAATTTAATGTTAAACTTAAACATAATAATCTAAGAAATAGCGCTAAACTTCATAGTGCTTAAGTTTAGCACGTGAGTTATGCTTTATGAACAGTCAGAATTAGATGGCTTTTGAGGCAGTAATTTAACTAAATTCATTAAAGTGGAATGTCTGATAGCAAATACCATTTCCCCATACGCTAAAAACAAAATAAACTAAAAATGTTTAGTTCAGCGCCATCTAGCGAGAATAAACCCATAGCTTTTACTTATCTGGTAGCGCGCTACGGCGTAGGCCGTAGCATAGGAGTCCGTGGCTCCCGTGCGCGCTTGTGAAACCATAATATATGCCTTTCGTAGCACAACGCTACGGCAAGGCACCGGGGCGCTCGTAGAAATTTGAGTATAAAATTTTAGCGTAGGTGTATGAAGAAAAGCCTTCCTCAGGTTTCTATATTTTTAGTCATTTCATCATTTATTTAATGCGAGTTTATTTGACAAGTATTCACTTACGCAAGTCCTCAATTACGGTGGGCTCGGGGTTGAAGACACCTCCCTAAAATAAAGGACACTAAGCATTACATTGCAAACTAGGAAGTATTAAATAGAGCACGTAGGTTGCCATAAAATAATAGCCCCGTTTTAGTTTAAAAGACCCAAATTTTAAAACAGCATAAATAGAGAAATATGGATGGAGAGGGAGAGAGAGAGGGAGGCCTAAGTAAAGATGGATGGATTGTGTGAGGAGGGATAGGAAAAAAAACAGAATCGGTGGTAGCGTGACGACTGTCAGAACCAAATGGAACAAAAGAACGTTTGCACCGACCCCAAGTACATAAAATGGGACAAGGGTAGAAAGGTGATGAAGATGATGATACTTTTAAACGTACAATAATTCTAATTCCCGACCCCTATGTTCGCTATGATCTCAAAAACTACTGAACCAATTTTCATGGTTTCTTTTTTGCAAAAAGTATAAAGTTCATCAATTAATTTGGTATTTTGCTCATCAACGTTTCTCAAAGCTTACCTGCACATAGCCCAAAATGAAGAAAAGCCCCAACAGGTACGCGGCAGCCATATTGAACGTGCGCTTAACGAGTGCGGGTATGCAGCAGACGTAATTAGATACTATGTTATTAATCTTACTCTATCGAACATTAGCATTAAATGATAACGTTTTGTCATTATCTGGGATTATGATAGCAATAATTAATTAGGATTTTTTAGGTAGGTTAGGTAGGTATTTGAGTATCGTTAGGGTAACCAAATTTTATGAAGGCTTTTTGCCGATCGGAAATCTCATTGATCAAGCGTACGGCAAGAAGTCTTGGAAGGCCTCCCACAAGGTTGACCGATGACTTGGTGAGGGTTACGGTTATCCGATGGATGCGAGACGCACAGGACTAAGAGTTTTTGAAGAAAAGTTCATGTTTCAATTTTCAATCAAATCATCAATCAAAATCAAATCAAAATCAGTTATTAAACAAAATAGCGTTTTCAAATATTGGTACCTATAATAGCATACGATTAGAAACTCGAGCTTCACCCATCTGTTTATTGGTTAAAAAGTATTTAATATTTTAAATATATTAAACTAGATTCTGCCAGCGGCAACACCCGCGTGAAAACAGGTTTCTCTATATATACAAACTTTGCACCCGCGTTTGATCCCCTTAGAGGGTGAATTTTGGAAAATCTTTTCTTAGTGCTCGCCTACGGCATAAAAAGGAAACAATGTGCCAAAGACGATCCTAGTCCCAGTAGTTTCGACTGTGCGTTGAATGTCAGTCAGTTTGTTCCTCCTTTTATATATATAGATAACTATATGTGAGTTTTGCTCCATGCTCACATCAATAGCACCCGCAATCTTGTACGCTTCTCAGAATTGTTGAGTAGAGGTTATCGTCTGGGTAAAAGATTCTAAGAAACACTTAAAAATGAAAAGAACAAAAGCAGATAGAAGCACAAAGGTACTGCTTATTTCAAATGAAATTTCTTCCTGCGACAGGAGAGTTGGATGAGAGATGTAGACACAGTGTATACAAATAAGTTAGAAAATTAAAAACATACTATATTATCTAAATTAAATCATTTAATACATAATTATATAAAAATATATAAAAAGCGTTTCGCTTCGTCGTTTATACCGCGTACATCGAAGGACTGGAATAATTTGCCTGCTGCGGTCCTCCCGTCCAACTATAATTTAGGTGCCTTCAAGGCTAGAGTGAATAGGCTCTTAATAAACTAGTGCGTCTCACGATCAATGATTGCTTCACTGCTTACCATCAGGTGGGATTGCAGTCAAGCACTGGTTTATATCAAATAAAAAATAAACAAAAAAACAGTATATAAAACACATAAATAGATACAATACATAAACTTAATTATCTACTTATTACTTATCTACTTGTTCAGGACGAGTCCCAAAACATACTCAACCAAATCATACCACGTCTCTATACGCTGCGTCATTGTGTTATTTCGATGAACAAGATAATCCCGGCTTACAACGGATACTCGTGCGCACAGTTCTATATCTGACTATCAGTTTCTGCGGACATAGGCTTTATAAAGCTTTGCAACACAACATAATTCCTCAGCACTGAAGAATTAAAATACCTATTTTCTATTTACCTAGTCGTGTTTTTCCTGGTAGGTATATATGACGGAAGTAGTTATCGGTTGCAGACGCCTTACCACAAGCTCGTAACACAATCCATTTGACTCCTCCGAATTTCGATGTTCCGATTTTCAAAAGTCCGAATTTCATAATACCTAAGAATTATAATGTCTCATAGTAAAAATCACGAAATTTATTTTACCGAAAGTCGTAAATGCGATTTGTTAGTTTTCCGATTTTCATACGTTCGATGAATCAAATGCTCGAAGTGTTCTCGGTCCGAAAAATGATATTCCAATTTTCAATACTTCGAATAAACTAAAAGTTAACATGTTGTGCTACAAAATGTAGTGACAGAAACGAATCGGTGCAAAACCAACTTCACGCAGTCTTGTCTGCCCTACCCCTAGAATGTAATTTAAGCCCGCGTAGGCGCGGAGGGGTGAGGCGGCCCGCGAGCTGAAGAGCAGGTGCTTCCGCAGCTTCGACTTGCTGGCCGGCTGGGCCGGCCAGCCTCAGCCGCGGTGGCGGGCCTTCAAACCATCTGCGGCGATAAACTCGCGTGGGGCCGCCTAAAACCCGCAGCGCTAGAGTCGTGACAGAAACTGTTGCATGCCTGCTTTCATGCTGCATGCCTGCTTGCATGTTGCATGCCTGTTTGCATGTCGCATACTTGCTTGCATGCTGTATGTCTGCTTGCACGCTGCATGCCTGCTTGCATGCTGCAAATTCCCTGATGAATCACTTAGGTTAGGTTAGAACTGTGACTAATAAAGCGAGGTAACAGTTTTACAAGGCGATTATATTTTGGAATTGTATTAATCGGTATTTTAATAATCGGAATTCGTATTTTTGATGTTTTGAATTATCATTAAGTCGGGCTTTTTGTTATTCGATCTATTGAAACTCTGTATTTTGAGAATAGTAATTATAATCGTTAGAAAAATTGAAATTTAGGAATTATAAAAATAGGAATAATGATAAGTCGGAGTTGTTATATTCGGAATTTTGAACCATTCGGAATTATGAAAACTGGTATTTTGAAATTCGTATTTGTGACTGTCGGAATAAAGTTTTTCGTATCTATATAGTGTACCCGCTTCATCCATATTTCTCGCTTGCACGCTTGACTTATTAACACGTCACGGTTTTTTTTTTTTTTTTCGGGTGGGAAAATCATCTCATGACATCCCCCGCTCTTGGGCGGAGCGGGAGATAGTGTCAGACTTTTACTGACTAAAAACCCACTCCTGTTCCTTCTTTGCCATTTGTTTTCCAGGGCCCCGGGGATCTCTTTCGCATCACCCATGGTCCCAGTAGGCTTCGACCCTGTTGGGCCCCTACGGTTGCTGACATCTCCTTGAGGCGCGCGTGGAACACTACGCGCCGTCGACGACTTGGGCTCGGTCCGGACGGTTACCGGACGATCGGACGGCGAGCCACCCATTGCTCGCCGTCCGCAAGCCCGCGCCTACGGTGGCCGGAAATCGGGATCGGAATCCCGGCGGCGGTTGGGGCGTAAGGACCGTTGCCGTTGCCTCACGCGATCGGCCGCCTCCTTTGCTAGCATTACTGCTTCGCAGAAGGAGGCGACCGCCTGCCACTCCTCCTCGCTCCGGACCATAGCCTGTACCAAGGCCCGGCGCGAACACGTCACGGTAAGGCCCCAGGTATACCGGCAGAAGATTATTATGGAACGTAATTGTTTTCTATCGACTGTTGTGCAGCTACGATAAGTGTGACGGTGGTGTGTTTAAACTTTAAAACCACAGAAAAATAAAACCGCAGGAATCCGCAAATAAAAAAAAAAACCAGCCAAGTGCGAGTCAGACTCGTGCACGAAGCCGAAGACTCGTTCCGTACCGTCCGTAGCAAAAAAGGAAATAAAAATCACATAATTGTTGTATGGTCCCCTTAAATATTTATTTTATTCTGTTTTATTTTTTAGTATTTGTTGTTATTATAGTGGCAACAGAAATACATCATTTGTGAACTAACTAACTATCACCGTTCATGAGATAGCTTGGTGACAGACGGACAGTCAGACAGACGGACGGACAGCGGAGTCTTAGTAATAGTTTACCCTTTGGGTACGGAACCCTAAAATATTGTTGTACAATTTAAAGCCCAAAAGTAGAAACTTGTTATCAAATTGAGAAACTTACAAATTAGACTTTTTTAGAGATGGGAAATCATCCAATGTCTTTTCTCGCTCTGGGTGGATCGAGAAGGCGTGCCTCATTATATGTTAACAGCACTGTGGACACAAGTGTACAGTCCCTCACTGAATGATAGATAAAAACCTCAAACAAATATAATGTAAGTTGAAGTTCTTGCAGACGAATTTTACGATGAAGTGAAGGTAATCATCATCTATTGTTTATTTTTAACCGACTTCAAAAAGGAGGAGGTTATATGCTCAGCTGTATGTATTTTTTTAGGGTTCCGTACCTCAAAAGGAAAAAACGGAACCCTTATAGGATCACTTTGTTATCCATCCGTCTGTCTGTCAAGACCTTTTATCTCGGGAACGCGTGAAGGTATCGAGTTGAAATTAAAACCATATACTCAGATCTGCGGTCTCTTGAAGCTGTGAAAAAATTAAACTTAAGAGTTTACGAAAAAAATAGATACGGCCGTTTATGTCACAAAAAACGTATATTTTGACACTCAAGGAATTCAAAATTCATAGGGTACTTCCCGTTGATCTATAATCCTGAAATTTGGCATGGAACAAGGTCTCATAGCTCAAGTATAGGAAAAAATCTGAAATCTGTTTTGTAGTTACGTCACAAAAAAAACTTTTTTTACGATTCGGAAAAATCTTCGTAACTCAATTCAGGAATGGAACTGTTTTGTTTCTGGCCCATAGAAATATTGTTATGATCTGATGATGAACTTCGAAGATATATAACGGGACTCCTTATGGATCATAGCAGCGTAAGAAGTAAAATTGCTGAATTACGAAATTGCGTGTAGTCGAAAAGAGGACCCATACATCGATCTGATCTGATGATGAAGCCGGAAGGTAGGTACCGGAACTCTGTAATAAATCAATGCGGTCATGTGCGTCTCGCATCCATCGGATTCCCGCAACCCTTACCAAGTCATTGGTCCACCTTGTAGGAGGCCTTCCAACGCTCCGTCCTACGGTACATGGTCGCCAAAAAATTATTGTTTGAACTACAATATTTCCATATAACAATAATAATCGATATGAGAAAACAATGTAGATTGGTTAAATTTATTTTGCATTTTTTTGTTTTTTTTTTTTAAATTGAAGTAGGGTGTACTTATTTTTTTTTTTGGAAATACTTTTTATTTTAATTTATGTACATTTTTTATGTAGGTATAATATACAACTAAAATAAATAAAAGATAGATGGATTATGAGAGGAGTGATATGAAAGAAAAGGCAGTCATTGATAGCCCGCCTGCTTATCAGCAGGCGGGCTATGGCAGAAAAAACGTGTTGTGGGACAGAATGGCAGAAAAAACGTGTTGTGCCGACCCCAAGTAAAATGGGACAAGAGCAGGAGGATAAACAGAGAGGGGGAGAGAGGGAGAGTAAACAGGAACGGGACGGCCGTCACCCCCTGTATAAAAATAAACTATACCTGCACGTCTAAAGAGTCGTAAAAGCTTTATGCGATTTACGAACTCTTTAAAAGATGGTGCAGAGGACGAGAGAAGCGCGCTGTGGTAGCACCACCCAACTCCTACACATTTCACCACCCCGTCAGAACATCTCCCCCCTGAACGCGAATTGCAGTAGCCAATCTGGAAATCTCTTAACCGACTGCGGACCCAGGTTGGCCGCTCTAAAAACAATTTGGCCAAATAAGGCTTCCTCGACCCATCTCCAACACAGTGCCAGTGTGTGGAGCCGCTGCACAGGACATGCGTCATTTGCTATGCTCTCCATCCTGCACAACCACCTGCAGTTTTCAGGATCTACAAGAGGCCAATAACAGAGCCGTAGAGGTTACCAAATACTGGTCAGATAAAATTTAGTTAGTAGGTACTCTACAACGACACGAAAAGAAGAAGAAGGAGGAGGAGGAGGATGCACGCTGTACAACTTGTACAAGACAATACAAGCACGTAAGTCGATTGCATGAAAACTTTATTGTCATTGCACGTAATGGCGACATCATTAATCTAGCTCCTAATCTTTAGTAGGTATAGATATCATAATAATTCTGATTTCGTAGGTATATGAATTGGGTGACCTACGGTAGGTTTAAATTAATACAAACATAATAGGTAGGTATTATTTCAATCGTTAATGATACGAGGCATGTTAGTTGCAAACATTTTGACTGATAACCGATATTAGTGAGGAAATACATTAAGTAGGTATTTTTTTAATTTTAATTAGGAAATTCCCAAGAGTAGTCGTCTGGTTTTGTTATAATATGTTCTTGTGACGTTAGGCGAGACTTAGTTAGACTCCTTACGGTTTTCTCGTGTAGTTGTGCAGCTTGGTCTGCCATTTCCTGGTCTTCTGATGTTCAGGTATATTTATAAACGGTCTAAAGAGGACTATAGGTCTGTAGCGATTACAAGAAGTGTACTACGTGAGCTCAACAAATTGATGAGTGACAAACGCTTGTGCAACAAAGCTGTACTGCAACTCAACATGGTTCGAATGCACGCTTGTGCGATACACTGAAGCTCGAGTTTACTCTAGTGTGACATAAAGAATTAACACATGTTAGGGCACCCCGATCCGGACAGGTTAGGTTAGAAGGCTAAGGCGGGAGCAAAGTGGAGCGGAGCCCCCGCTTTAGCTTTCGTGGTTATTTTTTTTTATTATCACCCAGATGTAGGAACCCCGCGGAGTGGGGCTCCTTCGAGCTATCTTGGCAGGTAGAGTAGTGTCAAACTACTGTAATACTGCACCAAGGTACTGTCGGATTACAGTACTCACACAATTGTTTGTCGCACTACCATAGTGTCGAACTACTGTCGTACAATCGTTTGTCATACCAGCGTGATGTCAAGTTTCAGTGTGTCGCACAAGCGTGCATTTAAATATGGTGAGTCGCAGTACAGTTTTGTCGCACAAGCGTCAATCGCACATTCATTTGTCGAGCTCACGTAGAACACTTATTAAAAGATCTGTCACCGGCCGCATCAAAAATCCAACATTCTTATATATTTTATTTCCAGTAAGTAATTCTTAATTTAACTGACAAACATTCGCTAGTGTTATGCATCGACATGTACTGGCTAAGTAACGTAGCTCAAGCTGGTCTTATGTCTACATATTAGGCTTGGTTTCCAAGTCTTCAACTTTCCAGTCGAAGCTAATGCCTGTCACCTTCTCGATCCAGGCGTGATAGTGTTCGGGACGGACGAAACCTGACAATAAAAAAGCATAGAGGTGTTACACAGAGAACACATACAGATAATAATGACATGGAGAGGGAACATAGGGCGCTGTCAGTCAGAAGCAATATGTTGATCCGTAGATTTGCAAAGTATTCAAATGATGTAAAGGCTAGGCTAAGCTGTTTAGGGTATACGGCCAATCTTTTTACACATGCAGCCTCTGGGTTGACTACACGCAGAAGGCTTACAGCGCGTTGCGAGTCCAATACAATAACGCATACAGAGCACTGTTGAGGCTGCCGCGTCATCGCAGCGCATCGGAGATGTTCGCGGAACAATTTTAATTATTATTAGTGCCTTTGTTCTTCATTTTACTTATTAACTAGCTTCTGCTAGCGGCTTCGCTCGCATGAAAATAGGTTTCTCCATACAAACTTTGGAACCCCGTTTCACCCCCTTAAAAGTAACTTTCCAAAAATCCCTTGTGCAAAATTTCACGTTCCTAGTCCCAGTAGTTTCAGCTGTGCGTTGATATGCCATGACTGACTGGCATCTCCTTTGGTACTGGTTTCTCCTTTTATATATATATATAATATAAATATATAGATATACAAGAAGATTGACAGAGGTATTTATGTACCAACACTAGTTTGTAAGTTGAGTATGTCTTTACTAACAATAATGGAATTTATTATCTGAAAAATAAATTAAAAATAATATATTTTGTGGGTATAAGTAGCTACTTCTAAATAGATACTTCTAGGGTAGCAAATCTACACTAATATTATAAAGAGGTAAAGTTTTTTAGTTTGTAATTTTGTTTGTAGGAGCCAACGACCTTACAGCCACTAGACGTCTAATAATCTTCAAGCATGAGGCGTCTAGTGGCTATAAGGTCGTTGGTAGGAGCTAATCTCTGAAAGTATTGGTCCGATTGCAAAAATTGGTTACGTCATAAAATTACTGTATTAATTGTAATTCAAGTCGGATAAAAAATCGCAAAAACGGGCAACTGAAGGAATACTGTGTTTTAGTTAGTACGTCAAGTAAGTCAGACTTTGACTGACTAAAACCCTTTTGTTGTCCTTTGTGATCAAGGGTCGAACAACTTTTTTGAACAATGCTACAACACTGGCAATTTTTTAAGCCATAAATTGACCATGTCATATCAAATTCGATCCCTCAGATCTACACAGAATCCTTCTTCCCCTGTGGTCTCCCAAGCACAGAATTTTCCATAGCTCGCTAAGCTGCGCTGCTAACAGCCCGGCGGTGAGTTTTCGACATGAAATCAGATCTTACCTTGTGGGTTAGGTGTGTTACAACCAAGTCGAGCTCCAAAGCTCATGATGCCGACTTGCGTAACCTTGCCGTCAAGGTCCACCATTGTCAGCGGCCCACCGCCGTCACCCTAGAAATAATGAAATGTTTTATAATATCTTGTGGCATGTTAGAAATCTTTAATTTCATAGTAATCTCATGTCAATTTTTCAACCCATGTTCTGCTTTCGTATTCTGCACGTTACCAATGGTCAATAGCGTAACTCGTGGTTAATTCATCGGCTGGGGCCCTTGACTTTGTTGTTCAATTTCATAAAACACTAAGGAGCTACGTAGACTGTGCATACATAAGTATGTACCAATGCTATTGGGTGCATTTTTGGTTAATTTATATATTTCGTACAATATAATTTAATTTAAGAAAAACTAGAATAGTACATTTTGGTACAAGTGGAGAAAGCTTGTCATTGCAACCGAGGCGAAATTCATCCGAGCCGTACAGACGAGGACGGATGACGTCTCAATTGGGTTGGATTTTATCGAGATAATACGATTTAAGTTTTTGTTTTAATTGATATAAATTAGTAATTGACTGCGATCTCACCTGATGGTAAGCAATGATGCATTCGTTGGTGGTGAGGCATAATAGTTTATTAAGAGCCTACCGACACCTAAATTATAATCGGAAGGGAAGACCGCAGCAGGTAAATTGTTCTAGTCCTTCGATGTACGCGGTATAAATGACGAGTATACATAACAGAAGCCTAGGCTCCTACCGTGCAAGGGTTCTGGCTGGGCTCGTCGTAGTACTGCGCGCACATAGTCTGCACGTTGATGGTCTGGCTGTTGGGGTACCAGACGCGGCACTCCTCCTGTGTTATGCCGCGCTGATATGTCCAGTACATAATGTCAGGAACGATTCCACCTGGGGTCGGAAATTGAATAGAATAGAATTAGCTTTTTCAATACACTTACTCGGAAACCCGCGCTTATCCTTACCGCTTTTAGGCACGCAATTTACGGGTTTCCACACTAGAAATGCGCAAGCTCGTCCCCGCCTCAATTTTGTGTTAATTTATCGTAATCGGAAAGTCGCTGCAGCTCTCGGCTCCACCTTCGGCTGCGGCTTGACTTGGGTGCATTCCGCCACGGTCGCAATGACGAACTTTCTCCACTTGCATCAATTAAGTTCAGCCTTTGCAAGGGCTATGGGAACTCTTTCGAACATTACCGCGCAACCTCTGTAGATGGTCTGCATTATATTTGTATAAAGTGTAGGTACGTACCTAGCCACCAGTCATCGGTGCGTCCGTAGCCACTGATGATCAGCTGCACATCGGCATACTCCACGTTTATCCGCTGGCTGCTCTGGATCCTGATGGGCTGGATGGAGTCTGCGAAGAAACAAAGGCATAGCCTTTAAGAAAATAGTTTTCGTTATTCCGTGAGCTTATTCAATTCTTTAAGTTTCATCGGTCGGTGAAATAGTTTTTCCAAGAGCATATGCGTCAACATAAAATTGTGTTGACGCATAATTTATCAATACACCCATAAATTACAAAATACTTACTTCTTTCTTTAAGCAATAGTACCTACTGTAGTAGCTGTTAAAATAGAAATGAATATTATATAAAAAACTGGGCAAGTGCAAGTCGGACTGAGTGTTCAGTACAAAATTCTCGAATGGAGTCTCGAAGATTTTTCCGTACCGCAAAAAAAGTATTTTTTTATTGTGATGTAACAGCTTTACTGTTTTCAGATTTATTCCTATACCTGTGCTATAAGATCTTGCTTTATACCAAATTTCAGGATTCTGGGTCAACGGAAAGTTTTTGATGAATTTTGATTACTTTGTATCAAAATATACGTTTTTTTGCGAAATAAACTGCCGTATCTTTTTTTCCTTAACTTAGAAGTTTAATTTTTTCACAGCTTCAAGGGACCACATGCCTGAGTATATGGGTTTATTTTCAACACGATACCTTCACGCGTTCTTGAGATAAAGGATCTTGACAGACGGACAACAATGTGATCCTATAAGGGTTCCGTTTTTACTTTTGAGGACCGGTACCCTAAAAACATGAAAGTGCTATGGAATGACAGCAGTTACGCTAAATCTATGGGAGTCATGGGGCCTGAGGTAGAATACGCTACACCCTAACATCAGATTGCAATACAGTCTGTAAAAGTGATCTTTCATTGTAATGCGCCATTCCTTCTATTAACTTTTTTTTCTAATACGCTTACTCGAAAACTCACTTTTTAACCGACTTCAAAAAGAAGGAGGTTCTATGTTCGGCTGAATGTATTTTATTATTATGTATGTTCACCGATTTCTCGGTAAATTTTGGACAGATTTAAAACATTTTTTTTTTTGAGTGATAAGTTATGCTTCCCAGTTGGTCCCACATAAATATTGTTATGATCTGATGAGGATCTTCGAAGATATGGAACGGAACTCCTCATAGGATCATAGCAGAACTGTCGTAACAAGTAAAATGGCTTTGTTTATACTAGTAGTTGATGACTAACTGAAAGAAGGGGGGGGGGGAGGGGATATATCGTACTGATCTGATGATGAAGCTGGAAGGTAGTCACCGAAACTCTGTAATAAATTAATGTAACCTAACCGTGTGTGGCATTTTTACAATTGTTATAAGATGCACTCTGGCTATAAGGTACCATCGAGCTTATCTGATGATGATTAGCTAAAAAGAAACTTTACAAAAAAAATACAACCGACTTCAATGTGAAAAAATAACTGTTAAATGTGTTAAATAACGAAGAGACAAAACTATTAAAGAAACAACGACTTCCGAAATTAAAGTTATTTTGTACTTTTTTAGTATTTATAATACAACCGACTTCATTGAAGTCGGTTGTATTTTTTTGTAAAAAGTTTTTTTTATATACCGATTTCCATACTAGTGCAGAAAACTGCGTGAGCTCGCCCCGCCACAATAGATTATATTTATCGTATCAGGCTGGGCGCTAAACGACCCCACGAGTCGCGACACGCGCGTCAACCAACTTTTATTTATATCTTCGTAAGTGTATTCAAAAATGTCGTTTGATACACGTGGAAAGTATTGCAGCACTCGGCTCGGGCGAATTCCGCCTTGGTTGCAATGACAAACTTTCTCCACTTGTATAATAATGTACTAAGTATTATTATAAGATGTACGCTTGGTAGTTATGCAGTTTGTTTTAGCTCAGTAATTTAACCAGCTTGTGAATTATCTTACATAGAGAAAGCTTTTAATTTAAATACAAGTCTCATACCCTCGTATACATACCTCCATAAGGAATGTAATGGTTCAGCTTCAGCAGGCCGATGTCGTCGGTCTGCACGGCGCTGCTCCCCTGGTTGTAGCCATCAGGCAGGTACCGCTCTGTGGCTTCCACCATGTAGCCAGGTGTCGTGATGTTGGTTTGTCCCAGCTTTACTACGTAGGAGTAACGTCTGGAAGAGGGTGGTTAATGAGTTAGTAATGGAGCATTAGGGACAAACTACACTTATAAAGCTCAATTCAGCTTTTGTCCATAGAAAATACCGCTACTAGTGTTCGCAAAACCACCAATTAGTATGGTAGGTATTTTTCGCAACACTTTTGATGCTCAAGAACTGGAATTTGCGCCGTCTTTAGGATTTTTTTAGGGTTCCGTACCCGAAGGGTAAAACGAGACCCTATTATATCGCGTTTTACCTCTTTATGACCGGATGCAAAAATGTAGCTCTTCATTTAAAGACTCCAAAGTTTTAGCTATCAGGATACACAAGATCCAGCTGGGAATTCCACTTCTTATTTGTGCACTGTCCGTATGGATCCATCATATAATTGAAGGTGCGTTTAGGTAGGAAAATAGGAAGAAAATTATGTTACGCGAAGTTAATTCATTGTTCGGTAGTCTGTAGTGAACAGAATTAGGTATATAAGGTAACGATTTTCATATAAGGAGTTCGTTCTGTGGCAACAACTCTAGCAAGTTTCCCGTCTCTTTTATCTTTTCCTTGGAACTTTTCATTGGCAAGAACAATATAAATAGTAACTTGAATATAATAATAATTTATAATAATAATAATTTATTTATTTTCCTTCCACAAATTACAGATATTTTTTTTTTTTTTTTTTTTTTTCTGTTTTGTATCCTGCATCGCAGCAATCTGTTTAATAAACATTTAGCCGCTTCTTTGGCTGACTTATCGTCTGGGTGTGGCAGATTGCATTGATGAGAAATATCCAAAGAATTTCTCTTCCTACTGGCTGACGAATCGGTCTGTGAGATTAGATATACTATTTCTCTTCAGTCTTGCGAATTCAATACTTCCAGATCCAGACAGCTTAGAGGCCAGAGCATTTACATGCTTGGATAACTTTTTCTGGTAGTTTGAGCCCCTCTGGGAAATTTCCTCTTTGACAGTTCTTAATTTAAGGTCTTGTAGAATATATTTGTTGTTGATGCTTTTTGGAATGTTGAACATGCATCTCATTGCCTTAGTTTGAAACCTTTCAAGGATTTCTATGTTGCTGTTGCTTGCAGTTCCCCAGAGCTCAATACCATATGTCCAAACTGGTTTGAGGACAGCCTTATATACTGCCATTTTGCTTTCGTTCGATAGCTGGGAGTTTTTACCAATTAACCAGTACATGTTTCTAAGCTTTGTGTCGAGCTGTTTTCTCTTGACCCAAATGTGCTTCCTCCAAGTCAACCTTCTGTCGAGATGCATGCTAAGATATTTAGCTGTTTCAGCTTGTGGTATTGGTTCACCGTTCAGTAGAACAGGTGGGCAGTTTCCTTTTCTTAAGGTAAAAGAGACATGGACTGACTTGCTTTGATTAGCTTTAATTCTCCATTGTTTCAGCCACACTCCGACTTCATTCAGGTGATTTTGCAGGTTTTCCGAAGCGATATCTGCATCCCTGTTCACAGCTAGAATTGCAGTGTCATCCGCATAAGTAGCCATGGTGGTATAGGCGTTAGTAGGTACGTCTGCAGTAAACAGGAGGTACAAGACAGGCCCCAAGATGCTGCCCTGGGGAACTCCTGATTGTATTTCGTACAGTTCTGATGTTTCACCGTTAAACTTAACTTCATAGCATCTCTTGCTAAGGTAACTCTCGAGTATTGGGAAAAAGGAGTGTGGCAGATGCTTCTTGATTTTATACAGGAGACCATCCTGCCAAACTTTGTCGAAGGCCTGACTAATATCTAGGAATACCGCCGAGCAATATTGCTTATTTTCGATCGTATGACTGATAGTATCTGCCAATCTGTGTACTTGCTCGATGGTGCCATGACTATGTCGAAAACCAAATTGATGTTCAGGTAGTACACTATCCAGGTGCGGATTAAGGCGATTGATAATAATCCTTTCAAAGATCTTACTGAGAAGGGGTAGCAGACTGATTGGTCGGTAAGAGGAAACCTCCTCTACAGGTTTACCAGGTTTAGGGATCATGACGACTTGTGCTATCTTCCACTGGCTTGGATAGTGTGAGAGCCTCAGACAAGCGTTAAAAATGTTGACTAAGTACATTATTCCCTTTCTTGGCAGGTTTTTCAGCAATGTAGAATCTATTAGGTCATAGCCAGGGGCTTTACCAGATTTCAGTCCCATGACCATCTTATCTATCTCTTTAAGACTTACTGGTTTTAAAGGCGTACAAAGCTGGAATGGAGATTTTAAATAGTCTGCAATTTCTTTATCATGGTCTGGGTTGTTACTGGTGAAAGGTTTAAAGACACTCTGGAGATATTCAGCGAACACTGTTGCTTTTTCTTGATAAGCTTGATAAATTAATTAATTCAACAATATAACTAAAACAATTTGTGGAAGACTGGTGCCTGAACTAAGTTTTTTACAAAACCTGTGTGTCAGGTCACCAGGCCCCCAAAAACAAAATTTGAGATTAATAATTGTCGTACAGAAGACGATTTGATTCTTGAAAATACATTACAATAATTATAATCAGTTAACTACATTATTTAATTACATTAATAATTATAAGTAATGATTGAATTTCATTACATTGGAAAATAAAAAATATATATAAAGTAATTTATTAAAGATACATGCACAAATTTGGTAGGGAGAATGTACGTGAATGTGTGTGGGGAGTGTGTGTGTGTGTGTGTGTGTGTGTGTGTGTGTGTGTTACAAAGGGAACATTATATATATATATATTTTTTTTTCGGTGGGAAAATTATCTTATGATATACCCCGCCCTTGGGCGGGGCGGGAGATAGTGTCAGACTTTTACTGACTAAAAACCCACTCCTGTTCCTTCGTTGCCTTTCGTGCCAGGGCCGAGTCTTCCTTTCAGAATCAGACCCTTGGCCCCAGTAGGTTTCGACCCTGCTAGGCCCCTACAGTTGCTAACATCTCCTTGAGGCGCGCGTGGAACAGCACGCGCCGTCGACGACTTGGGCTCCGTCCGGACGGTTACCGGACGGTCGGACGGCGAGTCACCCATTGCTCGCCGTCCGCAAGCCTGCGCCTACGATGGCCGGAAATCGGGATCGGAATTCCGGCGGCGATTGGGGCGTGAGGACCGTTGCCGTTGCCTCACGCGATCGGCCGCCTCCTTTGCTAGCATTACTGCTTCGCAGAAGGAGGCGAACGCCTGCCACTCCTCCTCGCTCCGGACCATGGCCTGTACCAAAGCCCGGCGCGAGAGATCGCCGCCGCCGATCTGCCCAAGCAGGGCACACCTCCACCGTGTGCTCCACCGTGTCCTCCGGGCGGTCCACACAATGGTGGCACCCGGGCGTTACTTCCGCATGAATCCGGTGCAGGAACCTCCCGAACTTACCATGTCCGGTGAGGACCTGCGTCATGCGGAAGGTAAGAACGCCGTGTTGCCTTTCCAGCCATTCCTCAAAGAGGGGACTTACCGCCATAATTATGACGTGCCCAAACATTATATATATAATATGTTTAGTCGCTACAGTTTGTGGCGATACTATGAGCCTTCACTAACTCCAGATTATCATTATTTTTTTCACTGTGGGATTTTTACAGAATGGACCGGTAGATGCAGATGTTTAATCTCCCGGTTCATCATCATCATCATCATCAATTCAGCCGAAAGACATCCACTGTTGGACATAGGCCTCCGGCAAATGTCGCCATAATGACCGGCCCTGTGCGTCTCGCATCCATCGGATTCCCGCGACCCTCACCAGGTCATCGGTCCACCTTGTGGGAGGCCTTCCAACGCTGCGTCTTCCGGTAGGTACGTGGTCGCTATTCCAGAACATTTCGTCCCCATCGACCATCTGTTCTGCGAGCAATGTGCCCTGTCCACTGCCACTTAAGTTTGGCGGATTTTCGGGCTATGTCCGCAACCTTGGTTCTCCTCTCTCTTTCTCCCGGTTCATTCTGTAAAAATCTAGCGGTTCGGAAATCCATGACGTCTTCCAGTATACAATTATCGCCAGAAGAGCGTAGTTCGTTCACAAAGTAATAATATCTAGCGTTTGTGGGATTTGGATAATTTTACTTTGTCCCGCGAGAGTTACCGTGACTCTCGCTCCATCCAGAGTGGGAAAAGTTATTTGTTAATTTCCAAAGTAAAAAAAAAAACATCCGATAAAATGTCACCAACCTGGCAAGCTCCACCCATACTCATGTATGGGTGGAGCTTGCCAGGTTGGTGAGGATAGGTCAAGTACTTACCTACCCGTGATCCAATTATAAATAGGTAAGATAACAAACCTGGCAAGGCAATGCGCTGCAGTGAGGATCCACTCGTTGGTGAGGATGGAGCCAGTGCAGGCGCTTACGCCGCCCGTGTTTGACACTGTGCGGAGGCTCACGGTGGACGGGAACTGGTTCTCTTCGGCCTCCCAGCCACCCACGACTCTTTGGCTTCCCGCTAAAAATACGGGATATAAATAATTTATTTCACCCGATATATTTTTGAGTTAGAGTGTCTACACGAGTAAAATGAAAAGGCTGTAATAGAGTGAGTGAGGCGCCAAGTGGAAAGTGGAGAAAAGTGTATCTACGTTCTCTAGGTTTGAAAAGGACAAGTTATCTACCAGTCTTGCAATCAATGTTTTCATGTCATCAATGTGATAGTAAGCGATCAATTATAAACAAGTTAAACAGCATGTTTTCCCGGTGAAATTGGATCAAAACTGATTAACGCACTGGCAAGAGATCACGAGAGAGTTAAGCTATTCAGACATGCTATAAAATTGTTAGAGATAAAGTTAAACTAACCAAATCATTATAAAAATGCTCACCATTATGGATACTCCCGATATATGCGAGCTCGGAGTCAGGATCAACAGGTCCACCCTGGAATTTTTAGGAAAAATAAGGAATGTTGAACATTGAACCATGATAACTCAGTATCACCCGTTTTTAGGGTTCCGTACCTCAATAGGAAAAAACGGAACCCTTATAGGAATACTTTGTTGTCCGTCTGTCTGTCAAGACCCTTTATCTCGGAGGTATCGAGGTGTAGAGGTATCGAGTTGAAACTAAAACATATACTCAGGTCTTTTTAATTTGTCTAATGTTTTTACAGAACCAACTAGAGTAACTTCAACCTCTGCGATCTTGTATTGATGATGTTTTCTGCAATTGTGATTATTTAGATAAAGCTATAGTAAATTATCTTCCGTCTGATCAGAGTGGACAACGGTAACTTTTAAGTCTCAAGCAGCCTTGGATTCGAATTCAATTTAGGCCAATTACAATTGGCAAATTAACAAAATTTTATAGTACTCGTAACTTACAAAATAAGTTAAATGTTCTGGGCCATAATATAATGATGATGCTAATCAATTTTATGATAATTTCTTTTTAGTGGCACTCAATGAATCTAATACAGCATAATACATATATAAAAATATTAAAAAAAAATATTATCTCTAAGTTTGTATTTAGTGACTGGGCGACTAAAGGTATTAGGGTAAGTAGGGAAATAATAAATGATCTGTACGGCCTTAAGCCATTCTTCAACACTGAAACCTTTAATAAATATGTAAATAGATATTCTAAACTTTTCCACCTGCTCCTTAGCTCGTATTACTGCTTCGCTGAAGGAAGTGACAGCTTCCTGTTACTTAGTTAGCTACCTGTTACTCTGTACCATGGCCTGGACCAGGGCCGGACGCGAGAGGTCACCGCGGCCGATCGCCTCCACGAGGATACGGCGGTGCTCCGCCCAAGAGAGGCAGACCTCCACCGTATCCTCCGGGCGAACAGCATAATGGAAACACCCTAAAAACCCAGTCCGGTGAGGACTTGTATCAGGCGGAAAATGAGGACGCCGTAGCGCCTCTCTAAGCATTCCTCAATGAGGGGACTATCGCTGTGATTGTGGCCCAAACTCACTATCTCTTTGGACGTATCGCCGAGTGTATCTCAAATTGCTACTTTAGGGTTCACTCATTACGCCTTTTTTTAGCTGGAAAATCATCTAATGATTTCTCCCGCTCTAGGGCGGAGTAACCGTTACAGAAGTCAACCTATGGCCCTAGTAGGCATCAGCCCTGCTTTGCCTTTAACGTTTTGCTGACATCTCCTTGAGGCGCGCGTGGAACACTACGCGCCGTCGACAACTGGAGCTCGGTCCGGACGGTTAACGGACGATCGAACGGCGAGCCACCCATTGCTCGCCGTCCGCAAGCCCGCGCCTACGGTGGCCGGAGATCGGAATCGGGATCATGTGGTCTTTCCAGCCACTCCTCAAAGAGGGGACTTACCGCCATAATTGTAGCGTGCCCAGCACTGGGTTGCGACAGTCGCTGTCGCCATTCCACCATGATATCCCGCCGGAGTTCTTCCCACCATGCCGCAATTTTTATATAGGTAATTGTTTCATTTTATATTTTTATCAAACATAATTAGTAATTAAGTATGTAAGTAGGACATTTATTTATTTGTCGTCGATCAGTGTGCATTTCTCTTCTCACACTCCGCCACTTTTTCGAGTCCATCAAATGAGCATGAGCACCCATGAGGTTTTCTGAAAACCGGCGCCTCTGGTTTAAATCACAAGATTTAAACATACTAAAACAAATAAAGCTTACCTGAGCGAATCCAAACAGAAGAAGCAATCCAAAGAGGTACAGTCCTGCCATCATGTAGAGAGCGACACACAATCTGCGGAGATCGTGCCACCAGCTATTTAAGTGCACTTTAATCCTTACCACCTCGTTGCCACTGGCTTAACAGATAATGTTATTATCACTAATCGTTATATATTTAGCTTCACGCTTAATTTCACGTTGTTTTTTGTGTTGCGTTACTTATCTATCAGCCTATATAATGCAGCAAAATGATTTTACCTACTAAACCAATTAACTGTTGCTACCACGAGAAGTACCTGATGGATGGCAGAGGAGGGACAAAAACATTTTTTTTTGTTTGAATCCTCATGGATGTACGCCCTAGAGTACTCGGAGGAGAAAAGGGAGAGAGGGATTTGGCAAACGGAAATAAATAATTGTAATCTGATTGTAGAGGTTTTAATGGATATCTGCTAAAGAATTGAGCCGTGAATGCTATGCTTAATTAATTCTAGTCTACTGAGCCGCTGTGTAATCTGTTAGTAAGAGTGAGTATACAGGGGTTTATTTTTGGGTTGGGAATTAGAAAATACGTCTTTCCGCTCAGGGTAGAGCAAGAGCAAGTGTCAGACTTTCACAAATTAAAACCCGTGCTCCTTCAGTTGGCCGTTGCGATCCAGGGCCGCAATAACTCATTCTAACAATTCTGAATACAGGGAAACTTTTAGGCACCACAGCCCTGGAAATAGAAGGGCAACTGAAGGAAATCGCGTGGGTTGTAGTTAGTTAATCTGAAACTCCCTCTTGCTTCACCCAGAGCTAGAGAAGTTATTTGATGATTTTTCTTGACAAAAACATTTTTGAAAACCCCAGGGAAATTATGAGGATGAAAAAATCAAAGAAACATTAAGGTTAAGAAATGAATTCAAACAATAACGTAAAATATATTCAACATTATATTTTATTCTAAGTACATTCTGTACAATCGCGTTACTTACTAAATATCACAACAGATTTAGAAATAAATACATTTACAGTAAAGTCAGGTTACTTTGGCCCTGAAATAAAACTTTGGCCCGAGTTGATTGCACTGGCTACGAAAAAGTGCAAAAAAAACGGACACTGCGTTTACTGTGTTTTTACTGCTCAACAGGCTTGGGCCAAAGTTTTATCTCAGGGCCAAAGTAACCCAAGTTTACAGAACTTGCAAAAAGATACTGTACACACATATGCCTTAATATAATTATGATGAAAATATTATATAATTTAAAGTCTATTTAGAAGAATAGACAGCAACTTATATACCAAACTCTTTGATTATTAATGTCACATAAGACGTACATTTTAATTTCTTTTTATAACCGATTAAGTACTGTGAATTGCATTGATTTATTTTTAAGTGTTGCATTGTTTAAGGCCTGTCGTGAGAAGGTTAATTTTGAGAAGGGATTTTAGAGCTAAAATAAAATCGAAACTACGATAAGTATAGACTTGGTGAAAAAAAAAAACGAAATTTTAAGAAAATGTAAAACTAAGTTTCTTTCTTCAACTTTTATTTGTGTAAAAATATCACACAGTATTGGCAGTATTAATGCACCGAATGGTAACATTAATATTTCTTACCCGCCAATGGTTCGTACTTTTGTTCAAATAAGTATTTGATACATTATTAAAACTGTAAAAATTAATAATTAGACAGGTATGTGTACAGTTTTTTGCAAGTTATTTTAAGATTATTATTAATTATGACACTAGAAATTGTACAATAAAATTAATAAGGACTGTGTTATTACAATAGCAAAAAAAATCCAATGAGCTTTTCTTAAATAATTAACTAAAATCTTTAAAGTGATTAAGTACGTTTAAGTACTTGATTTTTTGCTAAACTATTTAACCCTTTAACCGCTGACGTGAGATTAATCCGACAAATATTTGCGTGTCTATTTCACCAGAATTGTCATATTTACGAACGATGTAAGCTTTTCTGTCTTACAAATGAAACTAGGAATTAAAGAGTTAAACGAGATGATGAATTATTTGGTCGTAAATATGTATATGACCTTGGCGAAATGGACACGAAAATATTTGTTAAATCAATCCGACGTAAGCGGTTATAGGTTTAATAAATTTGATATATTAAATGAGACTGAGAATTAAATATACATAATTATTAAATAAATAAAAAAGTGATCTTATACCTCAATATCACTTTCAAATCAACTTTATAACATTTTATCTTTATAAGATAAAAATTATTTCATATAAAATTAAGCTTAGCCAAATTCAGCTATTTGTAACTAAATTCAAGAAATGTGTACATAATACAATATATAAATATATTTTATTTTTTTACCCTGCCTGCTTATTACGTTAATACTGTTAAAAAACAGTTTATCCGAAATAGGAACAACCTGAAAGGTAGGTACTAGAGGTCAAAACATTTTTAAAACAGGTAAAAAAAATACAATGTACCAAGATTTTTTTCCTGACTTTGCGAAAGCATTAGCCAATCTAAATGTTCCAAGGTTTCAAGTATACGTGGTGTAAAAACCAAACTGTCATTTGCGCATACTGCAACTATGTAATGTAGAACTAAAAGTGGCTGTTTTTAAATAAGTTTTATTTCGCGGGAAAGACTGGAAATTTCAAAGATTCATTATGTTTGTGAAACGTCTTATAATCCGACATCGGCTCCTAGGGTAACACGCAAGTTTTTTTTTCATTTCGCAGGTCAGCGTAAAGTTGTAAGTATGTTGATTGAATGACGAACGAACGAGACGATATGAGACGGCTTGTTTTAATTATTTTTTGATTATTTTAGGAAAGGAAACAGTTTATTTATAAAGTTACATGAGTTAAGAAGGCCCACCCCACTATCAATCAGCCCAATGCAGTTGCGTGAAAGTTACTAACATGTAAGAGTGAGGTCTACACAAGCTGCACAGTGATAGCGACATGATGACAATTATCACTTAAACCAATTACAGAGTTTCACGAGTTTTAATGATTATAATTCCGTAATTAAGTACGTTTCACAGGCGCCAATCATAATTTAATCAACATCACTGACCTGCGAAATGCTAAAAACTTAGAAAAACTGAATTTTGCGGGATACCCTGCTGGAGTATCCCTCTTAACCCCTCGAACGCCTATCTCTGTATCCCAAAACGCCTAAGTGTCAAGATATTTTGAACCCATGGAGTCATTTGAAAGTTAAGAGGGCCCCTACCCACTCGTCTATCGGCAACGTGAGCATGGTTAACAGCTTGTTGTTTCATCCAACGCAATTTGACGCAATGTTTGATTAAAAGGCTACCTACGCGTAGAAGTTAACACAAAATAGCAGATTTTCAGAAGTCTTTACTGGATTAGTTTTACACAATTTTTTGTTTTGATTTTAATAGAAACCTAAATAATATCCACAATATCTAGAGAAAGATGTGTGGAAATATATTTCGGGTTGACCGCTCTTAAGATGGGTAGAAAAAATCAGGGTAATAAAAAGAGTAAAGGGTGATTGAGCTATACGACCTTATATTAACAAGGCTTCGGTATTTGACTACTATACGAATCCCTAAGGGCAAGGATATTAGGTCACGTGGTCACTGTAACCACATGTTTCTTAGATTCTAAGTATTTGTAGCACACCACCGCGTCGTGGACCGTTGGGAACGTCTCCATCTGCAGCTGGTCTGTCTCTAAGGAGTTGTACTTCTCTATCATTTCAAGGACAGGACCTGTAGATTAAAAAAATATATAGAAAAAAAAATCACTATTGCCTTTGGCTTTTCGATGAAATATGTATGGTTTTTGGCGGGATTTCTTCGAGTGAAGTTCAGTAGTTGTTTAATTATTCGCAGATTGATTCCTTGTGGATATTGTGACGTTAAATTGGTGTAGTTTTTTATCTCAAGTGTCTGTGCAACTGGGATAATATGTGGAATTATTGAAATAGGCGCGATCTCGGTAAAATGGAGCTGAGAAGGCTGAATCGATACATTTGCTGCCTAATACTTCAAAAACATTAGAAAGTGTTACACCCGTATTCTAATGTAAAACAAAAAGGAACAACTATGATATTCGAATACGGAAGACTTATTACGCAAGAAAACATGGACGAAAGACTAGGCAATATGGTAGGACGACTATAGCCTTCCCTAAGGGGTACCTAAACAGAAAAAAAATGAAATATGTATAAGCTTCGACCAATGAGGGTTGAGACATAAATTTCCTTGAGTGTTCAGCTAAAGAGTAGAATTTTCTGCCCGGGTCTGTGTTTTTCGACTGTAACCTGAGGCTTTAAGTCAAGTGTGAATACGGCACTCTTAGGTAAGCGTGCTCCATTGTCGACCTTATTATCGCTTACCATGAAGTGGGATAATTGGCAGAAGCGAGCCTCATTATTATTAGTATAATTCATCATCATCATCATCATTTCAGCCGAAAGACGTCCATTGCTGGACATAGACCTCCCCCAAGTGTCGCCAAAATGAACGGTCCTGAGTGTGTGTGGTTCTGTAGTTAGTATAATTATATTTATTAAATACATAAAAAGAAACATTTAAAAATATAAAGGTTTCTGCTGGTAGAACAGGGTTCAAGCTACTGGTGTTCAGGGCTCTAGAGAAGTAAACCTCCTAACTATACGAGCCGTATCCAGAAGTACCACTTTCTGAATCAAGGCCTTAATCCAGTCGCCTAACGAGAGCCTCCTAAGATATTGGTCAAGGCTCGTGACTACTAAGCCATTGGTTAACACGTCTATCGATATCGTCTATAATGATCCTAAAGTTATTATTATTCGAAATGGGTATGCAGTAATGAAAGGTCCGAAAGGTTCTAGAATGGCGACCAAGTACCGGAAGACGCAACATTGGAGGACCTCCTACAAGGTGGATCGACGACCTGGTGAGGGTCGCTGGAATCCGATGGATGCAAGATGCAAAGAACAGATCATAGTAGCGACACTTGGCGGGGAGCATACGTCCAGCAGTGGACGTATTTCGGTTGAAATAACAATAATGCAGTTAGGCACTTACCATTGGCTCCCGCCAGTAGTACAGTGATGTGGCTGGCAGCCAGATCCTTCTTAATAGCGACCAGGCACTTGATGCCCGGTGCGTCCACGTACGACAGGGCTGTCATATCTATTATCACACATTGTACCTGAAAAACAGTATTAATTACATTCAGACAATTAAAAAAAACTAAACATTTTAGTGATCGAGAATCGAAATCGTGGATAAACCACATACATAAGTGAATAACTAGTACAATAATGAGCAAATAAGATATGTTAAATATACAATCACATTTCATTATAATAATAATAATAATATTCCACAACTATCACACAACGCCATCTAGTCCCAAGCTAAGCAGAGCTTGTGTTCTGAGTACTAGACAACTGATAAACATACTTAAATATTTCTAATTACATACATATTATAGATAAATTACACCCAGACACAAAACAAATGATCGTGCTCATCACACAAACATTTGTCCAGCTAAGGAGTGGAATTCCCTACAGGACTCTGTTTCCTGATAGCTACAACCTGGGGATCTTTAGGCCAAGAGGTCGACCACATCATCACCACGTCGTTTTCCATCAGATGACATATTGGTCTATCGATAATAAAAAAAGTTTCCACATTTTTCCAGAACTTACAGTATAAATAATGGGTTTTTACCCGACTGCAAAAAGGGTTATTTTTTGTGTGTGGCCTCTCGCAGGTCAACGTATGAAGATGTCGACTGGTTAAACGGACTAGCTTTAATTAAGAAATCAAAAATTAAGCGACTACATGCTAAGGGCGACCCCTGTGGGGTACGGAACTCGGTTTAGGGCGTCGCTGAAGAAGGGCAGCAAGGGACGGGCGGAATCGAACAAGGTCTAAATAGTGAGTAAGTTTTAGATCATTAAAACATTGCTCTTATAACTTAACTATCCTCTGTAAACACTTACTCTATGACTAATATTGGGGTCCCACTCGAAGGATTCGTTCTTAGTGAGGTTGTTGTCCTCGTCGTGTGTCGTCTCCGCGGGCTTCAGGTACCCGATCTTGCGGAACAGCTTTGTTCTGAACAGGTTCTTAGTGGCGAAGTTTAAACCGCCGCAGTAGTGGAAGATCTTGATGCCTGGCAGTTCTTCCGCCTAAAAAGAAACAAATCTTGAATATACTCTGTTCAGGGAGCCGTGACACAAAAGGTAAACAAACCATATATAATACTAATAAATTATAGCCCACAGATACTGCAAACATTTTACATTAAAAAGTGACGTTTTGTCATCGGGCGGGTTATAATCTGCCATCTTTTTCACTATCGATCAACTTGTTGATACGAGAGTGCCGCTTTCAGATATTTTCGTTGAATTCTTGTTATTTGCCGGTGCAAAAGCGTGCAAAGAAAACGCCAATGCATTCAACAGAAAAAGAGACTGTTAATAATGTAATCAAACACGTCGTAGAAACTTGGCCGAAGGTACCTACTTGTTTTCTTTGTTTACATTTGGTCTCAAGCCTAGATGAATAGGGTATAATGGGTTTTAACTCGTTAGAGTTGAGATGGGGCTTCGGTCATTCGTAGCTGCGGAGAAAACACGTGGCAAGTGACGTGACAGGTAATGTCATTGCCATACATTTTGTAGTTAGCGTTTGGCAAGAACGCTAACAGAAATGTCATTTATTTAAGCCTGTTGTGCTCCACGACCTCTTCTATTAATCATGCCGAAATTATTTTATAAGTTCCTAAGAAAATTTCCCCCTACCTCCAATAAATACAGATTTTACCACATTGCCTCAGTTAAAAATATGACCTGTTTAGTGCATTAATGTTCACGCTCGCACAATCACGTTTGCAAATAAATAAAGAAAGAAAGAAAAAACGTTTATTCGTACTTCACACATACAGTAAAATTAAAAAACAGTAGAATACATTGATAAATGATTATTATTATTTTATTTTTTTTAGCTAATTTTTCTCAGTTGTTCTTTTAGAATCTCACGGGTGTGACCTAAGTGAGATTTTAGTTATTAGTAAGTCCAGTTGTAAAACAATATTATTATTATTAATCGGGGTTGAGTCGATAGAAGGGTAAAACTGATAATGTAGGTACTTTGATTACCTTTTTAGGGTTCCGTACCTCAAAAGGAAAAAACGGAACCCTTAAAGGATCACTTTGTTGTCCGTCCGTCTGTCTGTCTGTCAAGACCCTTTATCTCGGGAAAGCGTGAAGGCATCGAGTTGAAATTAAAACCATATACTCAAGTCTGCGGTCCCTAGAAACTGTGAAAAAATTAAACTTCTGAGTTATCGGAAAAAATAGAAACGGTCGTTTATGTCGCAAAAATCGTGTATTTCGACACTTTCTAGAGAATCAAAATTCATAGGGTCCTTCACGTTGACCTAGAATCTTGAAATTTGGCATGAAGCAAGGTCTTATAGCACAAATATAGGAAAAAATCTGAAAACTATAAATTTGTAGTTACGTTACGATTCGGAAAAATCTTCGTAACTCAATTCGGGAATTGAACTGTTTTCATAGGTAAGTTTGTACGGAACCCTCAGTACGGGAGTCCGACTCGCACATGCCCGGTTTTTTTTTATTACATGTTGCCCCACATTAAAAATTACTCTCGGGTGCATTCATAAACATATAAACTCGCATCGAGACAACCAAACCCAGATCACCTACCTACCATTAGGTCACACAAAAAATATTTGTTTCGTGCGGGAATCGAACCCGCGACACGCACGCAACGTAGCAGTCAATCACTCAACCACTTCGCCACACCGGCGCCGTCATCAATCAAAGGGTATAGATAATAAATGTTTGCACACTACTTGTTTTAACTTGTTAATTGTATAAAGCACAGGTCTAAAGCATTGAGATAGAATAACAACCACAATTTATAAACATTGAAATAAAATAAAACACAACCTTTTTCGTCTTCAAAAAAAGTTCAATCAATATAAAAAGCCAGATCCAAAAAACGAAAAATAGACCACACGTCAACGGACCTGTCACTTTAAACGTCGCAAAAAAACCAAAAAAACGTGATCAATCCCAAGTATCGCAAAAAAACCTACAACAAAACTAGAAGAAAATGGTACGACCCAACTGAAACGTTAAAATGAGGTTGTGTTCAGACAAGTCGTACGCTTACGCGGCAACCTACGACATCGGTTTGTGCGACTTCATAAGATGGATCGTCTTCACGATTATCTACATAATGGTCATGTGTTTCGCCCAGTTCATCATCCTCGCTATGTACAACCAGAATGAGATGGACATGGCTAGCCGTGGAATGCTGTCCAGTGTGAATAATTGACGATCTATTATGTATTACTACTGCTGGGTGTGTGCCGAACTCGGCCTGACTAGTGATTTCATATATCAGAAGCAATAATGTCATGTTAAAAATAGTATATTGGGATTGAAACGTTTGTTGTTGTTTTATTATACAGTACGGCCGAAATATCTTAACCACTGCGCACTTTGAACAATTGCATAACATAGCATAATATAATGTATACTGCTGGGACTCAGGCCTCCTGTGTAGGAGAGGGAATGGGCCGTATTCCACCACGCGGACCCCGTGCGGGTTGGTAACAATCAAACAATTGACTGCGCAATAATTCTGGATAAGAATCATACGGTGAAAGCGTATATTTTTTCGACTCGGTATTCGCGGTAGTTCGGAACGCCAGAGTGGCCAACATATTCTGACCGGACACGATGAAGTTACGTAACCTTTTTTTCTTGAGGTGGGAAATCATCACATAATTTCCCCCACTCTGGGTGGAACGAGAGGCGTGTCAGGCTTTTGCTGACTAAAACCCACTTGTTTCTTCAGTTGCCTTTTGCGTCCCAGGACCACGGTAACTCTTTCAAACAATCAAATGTTTTAATTTTTATTTTTTTATTTTTAATATTCTTTCATTTTCAAATACGATACTCGTAGCTGACAGACAGCTACGGCCCCACGTAGCTGTCGGCACTGACGATTGCACGAGCGCCACTGCTTTCGGTGAGCGTTTTTTACTCTTTGAGAGTGAGTGGGTCGTTATCCACCACGCGGGTCTAGAGCCATGTAACATAATCTTCGAAGTTTGTTCAAGCATAGGTACACCGGTTTCCTCTCCTGTCTGACAACAGGTAGGTAAAAATTCACAAAATTTTTACTCGTCTGTGTGCGTATTCCCAACAAAAATTTGACGTATCTACCTGTTTGAGTTTATCTGGGTTTAAAACTTTCAAATCACCACTTTGAACTCGTAAGTTGGGGCTGCTACCACTGGGCCCACCACACGCACACGCATAACCACTGTTTTGCCTGTACAAGCTTCTCTCATGAAAAGACTAATACTTCCTGCCTTACCACACGACACAGCTATGTATGTGCAAGCCACGTTCTATGGCGTGGAAAAAATGCTTCCCAATAAATAAATATGCACTATTATTTTTAAATTTAAATTCTAAAAACTCACTCCTTTTCCTTCTTTGCCATGGTTCCAGGGCCCTGGACTCTTTCGCATCACCCATGGCCCCAGTAGGCTTCGACCCTGCTGGGCCCCTACGGTTATTGTCTCAATATTTATGTCAATAATTTTATTTTCATTATATTATTGTTTCAATTAATCTTCAATGCTTAGAAAAAATAATAATAATGAGAGTTCAGACAAAGGAGAGCACTGATTGTGTTGATGCAAAAAGTAGAAAGCACGGCACTGACTGCATTGATGCAAAAAGTAGAAAACACGGCACTGACTGCGTTGATGCAAAAAGTAGAAAACACGGCACTGACTGCGTTGATGCAAAAAGTAGAAAACACGGCACTGACTGCGTTGATGCAAAATATAGAAAATGGTACTTACAGCTCTATACCTCTTGATGTCGAGGTACAGGTCGGTGTCCAATACTTTGCCCAGAAGGCATACGTACGAATTCTGGGAGCGAATGAAAAGCGCGCCCAAGCTTGCTAGCAGACCAGCACCAAGTCTGAAAAGAAATGGCGAGGTGACCTTGATTAGATGTTGGAAGACCATGACTGGTATTATAACCCCACTCAATTTTATTTAAATTTTATAAATATGAATTCGTTACTCAAGGTAACGAATTCATATTTATAAAATTCGTTCGCAGACCAGCATCAGACAGCACGAGTCTGGCAAAATTGCTGAAACGACGATTGCTTTTTGGTGCAGCCGTGAGGTACACACAATGTTATTATTAAGCTAGAACTACATTAGACCGATGCACGCACACATGTAACACGCCTGTCTTGTTCGTAGACATTTCGATGTCGCGTGGCGTGGATCAAGTGTTAGCTCCACAAGTCTAGTTGCCATATAAAATGTATGGAGACCGACGCGCCCAGATCGGCGTGTGTGGCACACGTGTGCGCAGTGTAGTTCTTCCTTCATAAGCTACTGCCAGCGGCTTCGCCCACGTTAAAGTAAAAACATTACCCAAGGGAACATGATCCCGGGATCCTAAGTGTTATTCCAGGATATGGTGTACTAAGTTTCATCGAAATCTGTTCAGCCGTTCGAGAGTGATGAAGTAACAAACATACACACACACAAACTTTCACCTTTATAATATTAGTGTGACCACTGCCACTTTTTGTTTTATTTCTGTTGGTCCTGGTGACTGTCGTCAAATATTTTTTCTTTCTTTATAATTCTAAACAAATCGATACTATAATAACAATAATATTTCACAACTTTCACACACGCCAACAAGTCCCAAACTAAGCAGAGCTTGTGCTATGAGAACTAGACAACTGATAAACATGCTTATGCATTTCTAAATACATACACAGTCAATGTAAGTCAAATGGTAGACCCATAATTATGCCAAATTGGTTGGAGTCAGCGCAGCAATTTCTCGTCTATTACATTTATCTTCAGTTTAATAATTTCAGTTAAGTTGTATTTCCCACAATCCGTTTATCATTTCCTTGGTCTTCCTGAACCATTACCATTCACACTCAAGTTTTCGTACTGCTATTTACTTACTGTTCATTTCGTTTGAACTTACCCAATGTCAATGTTGACGACCAAGGTGACCACGAAGGTTACGAGCCACACCATGGCATCCAGTTGACTTAGCCTCCAGAACCTGCGATAAATAACGGAATTTTATTATTTTTCCCAAAAAAATAATAAGTATCTATATATAGATTTATGAAAGGGACCCTCTGATTTTGTGTCTGGTCTGGTCCGGGCACCTGTCCGATAGTTGATGGCCGTTGAAAATGTTTAAATAGCACGAAGATCTTTAATTGAAAGACGTAGGATTTGTGTTGTCAGGTTTTTTCAGAAGTCCGTATTTAATGGGTACTTCCACTATGAAAAAGTTTAATTTCTTCTTTTCAGAACATTTAAATAAAACCGATACTCATATCATAGGAGTGCATAGAAAACTAACTAGTCCACTATCTTTAATAGTCCACCATATTGAATATAGAAGGACGTCCTAGTCTAGCTAATCAAACCTTTTTATTGTCATGCAAACTGAATATCTCTGCAAAATATCAGCTCAATCGGTTAGAGGTAACTGTTTCAAAATTTATAATATGCAAGATTTGATCCAAGCGAACAAACATACATAAAACTGAGTCAGAAGCTGAGAGAACAAGAACATCACTACCTTTATTCGCCCTTATTGCTTTATAGTTAAGGTTGAAAATTGGTCAAGCGGGTTTCGCAGTTATAGGTAGATACGTAATAATACTAACTTGTCAAGCTCCTTGACCTGCATGAACATGCCCTTGAGCGACACGACGATGATGGAAGCGAGCACACACCGCGGCAGCTGCTCGAAGAACGGCCCGATCCACAGCAGCACGAACAGGATCAGCAACGCGCTCACCACCGACGTTATACAGGTCTTCGCGCCCGCCTGGGAACACACGAGTGCACTTTTTACAGTACCCGGCGGAAACTACAGCTTAACCTTTCGTATGCCGTAATTAGAGACACAATTAAAAAGCGATTGTGTCTCGCGTGGATCCGCATCTAAAACACACGAAAGGTTAAGGGCCTATTACACTACTCGATATTCAGACAGTCTTAGTCGATGTCGCGTAGTGTAATAAGGGTTAGACCGGTCTTACTCGGAACAAAAAATAAGATTCTGAATATCGTGTGCTGAATATCGCGTAGGAGGACCCTTTAGGGTAGCTGGCGTAGCTGCACACGGAACACACGCGTTAGCCACAAACGCCGCCACGAGAAGCTAAAAGCGGCTACAAAGGAAGCTGAAGCGCGTGACAGCTATTTGTGGACGATGGCTTCTACTTTTATTAACTCATACGCGTATTATCATAATAGAATCTGACGAAGAAGGTTTAAATGCGCGAGTGGCTTGTGTCGGCGTTTTGTATCGGCGTTTGCTGGCAAATGCGGGCCACAAGAAGCGAGCAGCGGCGATTTGTAGTGTGTGGCGGTCACCAGCGTCAACCGTGTGCCGCGAATCCATATAAAATGTATGAGAACTATAGGAAATATGCCCGTGGCGGCGTTTTGTGGTTGTGGCCGGTGGCCCGTGTGCATTTGCGAACGTTCCGGTTAGGACCAAGCCCGAGTCCATGGCGCGTCGTGTTGTACGTGCGTGTGTGAGCGCAGGTTATTTTTTAGCTTCACTCGGTTTGTGCATTTAGCCAGTGTCAAGTTTGGAAAGTATTCAGTTTTCAGTCACTTTAAGTTACTTTGAGTTCCATTAGACCGCGGATGTAACACATTCCAATGTTTTTGCTGTGTTTGGCAGAAAATGTATCAGGTCAGCCTACGATAAACATGTAATCAATTGTGGCGGGGGTGTGCTCGCGTACTTTTCCGTACTAGTGCGAATAATAGTAAATTGCATGCGGTAGGAATAAGAGTGGGTTTTCGAGTGGGTATTGAAAAAAAAGTCCATAGTGACTTCATCCAAGGTCAGTAAAGTATCCCCCTTCAAGAGTTAGTTTCATGGCATAAAATTATTTACAGTAGCACTCACCTGGTACTGAATGTAGGATCTTGACAAACTCGCGCAGAAGGGTGCGCAGCCGAAGAATGATCCGAACACGTTGCTGGCGCCCTGGGGTAAAGTGTTATTGTGTTTTTTATTGTGGTGCTTTACAAGGACGTTAGTTGTTGTTGTTGTTAGCCTGCCCCACTGCTGGACCAAGGTGTCCCTCTCCCTTGTCTTTCCTCAGCTATTGCGGGCTAGTCCCTCTGTGGTTGTCAAGCTCATATCTAAATCTTCGCGTCGGTTCGCAATGTCGCCTCGCGTTTAATGGATCTTTTTGGGCTGTGCTCTGTTCGGTCCTGGGCCACTAGACTAGATAGCCATAAGTGATGATCAGTCGGATGACTGTGGCATATAGTCAGTAGGTGACTTATGATGTGGCCAGCGGACAAGATCCATATCACGAAATGCCACCATTTCATGAAATGGTGTGTCGTATCACGAAGTGATCAATACTAAGATCATTTTAATGATTTCTAACAAAGCATAGAGTTTAATTACAATCAAATAATAGATTATTTAAATACTGCCAAAAATTGTTAAATTACGTGAAAATTTCCTTAAAAGTTTTGTTTCCATTTACCACTGTATTATTATTCACCACTTGACATTATTATTGAGGTTTTAAGTAATATAATGATAACTTTCCCAAATCACGTAATTTTTCCATCGTCACAATATTTTTAGAGCTAAAACCCAAAAAGAGACAAATATTTGCCAACTATACAAACATGGCCAACTCACCTGGGCCAAGAGTTCCTGATTCGCGTCGATCTCGTACTTGTCTTTGGCCGCGAAGATGAGTGCCATCGACATGGATATGGTGTAAGTTACCATAGTGATTGTGAACGCGTCAACCGCGATAGTTGGTAGTAGTTCCAACGGAGGGATTTCGGGTTCAGGAAGGCTGGAAACAGAATAAAAATAATTATTTGGACTCTTTTGTATCTCGTCACATTTATCACTTTCCATTTATCATTTATTATGTGTATCTATTATTTTATTTATATTTAATTTAAATGTCTATGACATTGTGTATTTAATTTAATTCTATGTATACCATTGTGTATGTAATTTTAATGTCTCTTTTCGAAATGTTTTATTTGATTTGATTTTTAATTTGTGTACATATGGACAATGTCTGTAATAAATGAATTAAAATGTATCATTTAACATTTTTATCATTCATCGTTTATAGTTTATCGTTCATCATTCAGCATTTATCTTTCGTCGTTCATCATTTATCACTTATTTTGCAAAGATTGTGGGATGGACTTCGGTATAACTTACCCAGTAGGTATTGTCCCGACCAGGCTAATGCCGAATACTCCATGGAGGTTTCCGAATCTTGAGGCCAACGTGCCGATGACAATGGCGAAGAGCTCGATAGGGACCGGCACTCGCGACCGCTTGCTTACCCACGGCTGGAAAACCATGTTTTTTTATGAAAAGAAAAGGTGGAATAATTGGGTACTGTCCTGTGTATATCTTTGAATATGTGAATTTTTACTAAAAGTAATACTTTTCAGAAAACAGCATTAAATTTTTTTATTAAATGACGCAGCATTTAGTATTTCAAATACTGGTATGAGGAAAAATGGGCGTGGGAACCTCTTGCTATTTCTTTTCCACGCACGTAACGTAATGGCGGTGACGTTATATTTCAGTATTTGCATCCTTTTTGTGTAACTTGACAGTTCTTCCTTCCACTATATTTGAAGGTTTCCAACTTATTCGAAAAATATATTTTTTTGTATTTGTTTTAAATTTAGTTACTTTTTGAAACAAATAATAGTCAACTATACACCCCTATTTTTTAATTAGTACAAAAAGAATGGGGCTCTATCCGTACCCGTTACTGATCATAGTTTTGTAGTCAAAAGTAAAAAAAACGAAATCCTAAATTTGCCCACGAAAATTTATCATAATTGGTAATTTCATAATGGAAACAATCATTCATAACAATTGCTACTAGAAAATACTACGCGGAGTTTTTTTGTCAATTTTGTCGTCATCGTCATTCATTCATTTATAATCAATAGCTTGTACAATATTTCCATAAATTGAGTGACATTTTGGGATAAAAACAAACGCTAATAACTTTGCTGTTTATGAATATTATTTGTTGAGACTTTACTTAAATAATAACAAAACCTTTTCTAATAAGCCCTTTAATTATTTGTACTAATTAAAAATTAATGGTGTATACTTAATCTATCCTATAATATAAAAGGAGAAACTGACTGACTGACATATCAACGCACAGCCAAAACTAGCGGGACAAGGAGCGTGAAATTTTGCACAAGGTTCCCTTTCATGACGTAGGCGAGCACTAAGAGAGGATTTTCCAAAATTCACACCTTAAGGGGATAAAACGGGGGTCCAAAGTTTGTATAGAGAGACCTATTTTCACGCAGGCGAAGCCGCTGCCAGAAGCTAGTCTATACATATAAAAGGAGAAACTGACAGACTGACATATCAACGCACAGCCGAAACTACTACGAGTCGGAGCGTGAAATTTGGCATGAAGTTTCCTTTTATGACGTAGGCGAGCACTAAGAGAGGGTTTTCAAAAAATCACCCCCTAAGGGGATGAAACGGAGGCCCAAAGTTTGTGTGGAGAAACCTAATTTTACACGAGCGATGCCGCTGGCACAGGCTTTAGTTATTAATAAACAAAATAAGGCCCTGCACTTGATAGACATCAGTATTACATATATAACGCAGGATAATACCAATATAAAGTCTTTGTAGTCGACCCAGCGTCACAAGATTTCTAGATAAATTAATTAGGAGAATTATAATAGACTATTTTAATTTTCAATAAGATTTTTTAGCAAATTGCCTTAGTTGTACAAATGAAATGTTAATACTTAAAAAAAATCTGTCCTAATGGACCTAGATACCTGAAGTGTGTTTATTTACCTTTAGCAATTCGTTATTGAGCGCTATGGTGAGACAAGTGATGAAGGAGATCACGAAAGCCCCCCAGTTGAGATTCGGCAGGTTCTTGCACACCTCCACGAAGGTCTAGAAACAATACAAATTTCAGCTTTACATGGAGCCTGCTAAAGTTGAATTTCTTTTATATATCGGGTGGCCAACGTCATCTGAAATTCTGCCAAGCCTAAATGGGACTGGATGAGGCACGTTTGCCGCATATAAAATCAATAATGAGGTAAATCTTCTGCTACCATTTCAGCTACCGGAAATGGTCCAGAGATATCGCGACAGACAGCTCGACATCTATACAGACAGGATCAGTTTACATATTATCCTACGTTATAACGTCGAAATATGAGTAGTTGTCCTCGCTGGGGGTACACTCCACCTGTATCAATCTTCCAAGACATCTGCTAATAGTAGTAACTGATTATATATTCACAAAAACGAACGAACACTATGAAATGCACTTCCCCATGTGAATTCTTACATGAAGAGTTCTAAATCGTCAGCCTACTCCAATTTATTTTCTTTCATCATTTCTATACTTACAAAAACAACTTTAAAGTTGCCGGCCAGCTTGACGATCTGGACCCCGAACAGATCCTTGAGTTGCGAAGCCAACACGTTGAAGGAGGCTGCCGTCGTGAATCCGGAGACCAGAGGCTCTGACAAGAGTGTGGAGACCGCGCCCAGCCGGAGGATCCACATCAAAACCTGGTGGTTAAGGTTGGGAGGTTATTGTAGTGGTCGATGGAGAACAGCAGCTTTTGTATCATAGTTTTTTTTTAAAGTAAGAAATAACCAAATAGCTTTTTTTTGTTAATGTTTTTGGCTTGGATACTAAGTCCTTTAAGCCATGTCTTCGTATGAATAGTTCATAGTTCAGATACAAAACTACACCAATTTTAATCACAATATCCACTAGGAATCAATTTGCGTGCAATAATTAAAACAGCCACTAAACTTCACTCGAAGAATCTAGCCAAAAACTGCCCTAAAACCAGCAAAGCTTTTTGTACTATGAGTGGGGCGAGAGAGAATTTGTCAGACTTTTATTGACTAAAACCCTCTGCGTTCCTTGCCCTTTGTGTTCCCGAGCCACGGTGACTTTTTCGAACACACCCGTATCAAAATTTAGGGCTAACTGGTACTGGTAGACACGATATCAGAGTATGGTGAAAAGAATAACTTACTTGAAATAATCCGACGCACAAGCTCACTGCACTAAGCACTTGTATAGGCGTGTATTGCACAGGATCCCCTGCTATTAATGGCGTTACTGCAAAAATAAGAACTAGTATAGTTATAGTACTAATAGTGTAGTAGATAATATTATTAGCGCTTTCCTGGGTTTGAACCTACGACTTGCAACACGTAAGTCGATGCCATTACCAATGGGTTAAAACTGCTCGCTTTGAATTCAGTTAAAAAGACCTGAATATAATGTGTATTATGTGAGTCAGAGGCGTAGCTACCGCCGTATCAGCCGTATCATTAGACGACATATGCCTAGATTCGTAGCATGTTTTACACAATCTTAAATTCTCATATTGATAAAAGGCCAGGAGTTAATGCATAATGATTATATGATACTCTGTAAATATTTTTAGCGCGTTCCTCTCGCTTTAGCATTCTCTACAATACAATACGACAATAAAAACTTAACCTATTTTAGTAGGTACCTTCTGAATGATCCATTAAATGAGCTCATTTCCATTTTAAAGTCATCTCAAGGTACTATTTTTATGCTGGTAGAAGCTATTTCGTACAAAAAAGTAAACTTTAAAAATATTTTATAAGGGGCCCCATTAGGACTAGCTACAGCTACGCCACTGATGCGAGTTTACATGTTTGTGAACGCACCCACATTACAGGAGTTATTCTTAGGGACCAACGTGTTTTTTTTTAAATAACAGTAAATGGTGACTTACCAGACAAATCCGTATAAGTCGCATTGCTAGTGCTGTTCAAATTTAAATTCAGCACTTCGGCAGGCGTCGCGTATTGTGTGACGACCTGGAAAACAAAGATATTCAGTTACATTACTCCACTTAGTACTTTCTATCAATCAATAATCTGTCTATCCTTCTATAACTGTATCAAATAAAATAAAATAAAAAATACACATAAAAATCTTGCCTGTTATCAAACTCTTCCGAACTCTTTTGTGTATATTTAGTAGGTTTGAGAATAGGTCTCTCTTATCTTAGGTCATCTTACCCCCACCCCCCTTCTTTCTTTCATAATTTATATGGCAAAACAATGTTTGCTGAGTCCGCTGATTTATTATACTTAATTCTTGTTATGTCTTTGATCCACTTAGCTTATTTAATATTTCTATATCAGCAATATGTGAAACAATGTTTCATGTAATATCTCAATGAACTATATTATACCTACTTAGAAATAAATATTTCTTTCTAGCCTATTCCACAATATGTATCTTTTTGCTGTCAAACTGTAACTGACTTCTGCTCCGGGCGCTGCGGGCGGTTTGTTTGTGAGTTCGGTAATAGGTACTTATAGCTACATATGTCGTGACCGCACGCTGTCCATTTTACAGAAAAAAAAATATTCAGCCGAACATAGAACCTCCTCCTTTTTGAAGTCGGTTAAAAACAAAACCTACAAACGAATTATTTATTTATTAAAACTTCATGCAACATAAAGGTACAAAGGCGGACTTAATGCCTTAGGCATTCTCTACCAGTCAACCAAGGGTAGTGAAGAGAAAAACATGGCAGGTGCATAAAAAAAAGGAAAGAATAATGAGAAAACAAGGGATCAAATGTATATACATAAAATAAACATACATACATATTTAATATAATATAAACCTACATATATATATATTATTTATATAAGGAAAAATGAAAGGATTTTTGAGACTACTCCACTATTTGCGTAGAAAATGAAGCCGCAACTTCCGCTTAAATGCATATTGACTGACAAGAAAAACAAATAAATCACAATTAATCCAAATAATAATTCAAATTAATCAATTATTTTTGAAATTTTAAAATAATTTTTTATTAAATCTAAGGATATCACAGTTCAAACTACGTAGTTTTATAAAACTTTATTTTTTATTCGATCTAATTCTTCTTAATCCTTTAAAAATATAGGTATGTATGTATTGACAAGCAAAGAATTTTTAAATGCTAAGAAAATCACCTTTCCGGCCATGAGGCAGGCTACGGCGAAGGTGCCCATGGACACGTGGGGAGACGTTCCGAGTATGACGTAGATCAGCACAGGGAAGAAAGCCATGTACAGCCCCACTATAGGAGGCACCTCTGCTAGAAGCGCGTACGCCATACCTGGAAATGTCAACATGCAACATGTGTATATTATTCTACAACTTTCACACAACGTCATCTAGCCTAAGAGTGAGCAGAGCTTGTGGTATGAGTACCAGACAACCGACAAACATACTTATACAGGGTGTTTGGTGCATCGTGTGCCAAATTGAAATGGTCGACGGGAGGGGTCATCTGCTATCATTTCAGCCCCCTAAAAACTTCTCATGCGCTGTGGATTTATTTTCATCGACTTTTTATTATTTTATGAAAATAAGACCCAAATTTTTAATTCAAATACAAATTTAAAAAAATATATAAGTCGTGGACCCTGAATTTTAATTTTATTTAGATGGGTAGGATTGTATTAGAGTACTTTAAAATTTTAAAATGAGTGACATTAGCTTTCCCTTGTGGGCTATTTGATGAAGCGTTGTTTTTGACCTATATGATGAAGTGACATTAGTTAGCTAATCTAAAGCTATCTAGTTTTTTTTTTATTTTGACTTGCAAAGTGTTGGACTTAAATTAAAGCTGTTCATGTTACAGTTATTTACATGTATATATAAAAAAAAAAAAAACCAAAAGCGACCGGAGTCTTCCAACTTCCTCAATGATTGTTTTGTCGATTGAGACACTTCAAATTGTCGTATCAATAAACCCCAAAGATGGAAGATAGGTCATATTTATGGCCTACTGAAATGAATAGGGAAGTCTATAGAACCATACTCAAAACAGCTTAAAGCTCTGGTTAAACTAAGGCGACTCCCGCGTGGGATACAGGACCAAATTATCTTGCACTCATTGTGACAAACAGCTAGTATGATGTTGAAACAGGTACGAGAAATCTATAGACTCCTGTGTCCCGCGCCAGATCGTCTTCAGTTACACCAGTCCTTTATGGTCATTAGAACTTCGTTTATTGCTCACCTTGTGGTATGTGCATGACGGCTGTGGTAGCGCCTGACACCAGGTCGCCAATCATGTATTTCTGAAAACTGTACTTCGGCAGCCATCGTACCAGAGGGATCGAGTTCACCAGGCAGTCAAGAAAACCACAATTTCTGATAAACTTCTTGCACTTCTGTCTCACTGGAAAAAAAGATAAACGGAAAATTAATAATAATAATTTGTGTTATGAAGTAATCAGTATTGAATGAAACCCTGTGGGTTTGCCGGACAGCCTGACGTACGGGGAATTTGACCACCCTTACATTGTTAACACTTCTACGGCCCAGACTACACGTGTCGCTTCGTCGTTTATACCGCGTACATTGAAGGACTGGAACAATTTGCCTCCTGCGGTCTTCCCGTCCGATTATAATTTAGGTATCTTCAAGGCTAGAGCGAAGAGGCTCTTATAATAAACTAGTGCGCTTTACCATCAACGATTGCATCACCGCTTACCATCAGGAGGGATCGCAGACAAGAACAACTTAAAAAAAAAAAATAGGTTCTTTGCCGTGAAATGCTGGAAATAAGAAAATCTAGGATGACTTTCCTGGGACTTCCCTTCAGCTTAACCAGGACGCAGTTGACTAGTAATAAACAATTCATCACCAAGATAAAGATCGGTAGCAAAAGCAGGCTTTTAAATCAGAACTGGCCAGCGTTAATACCAGACTTTAAGAGCTATATTAGAAGGTTTCGTACCTCACACCGTGCAGTATAAAACGGGGCAGCTGGACTAACTTATCCGCAGACAATCGAGGTTGCCTGTGGACCATTTACATCGGACCTTGCTTATAGGTCTGTTTCATGTTTGTTTAAAGTGTGCAAGTGCCAGCGGGCATGGTCAGCAAGCGTTAAATAAATTCGATTTGATCGGGACTAAGGCGATGCGCTGCAAGTCTAATATAACGACACTTTCAGGGAGCTGTTGCGGCTGCCACGTTATTGCAGTGCTTCGGGAATGTTTGCTCAAGCCATAGTCAACAGCTTCTCAGCTATTATACGCAAATACAGTGCGCGTCTTCTTGCCAGATTGCGTAGCTGTGGCAACAGCCTCCTGAAAGTGATTGCTGTAAATTTATGATGAGCCCCATAGTGAGGCAATTTATCAAATAAACATTGTCTTTAGTAATGTATACGTTACGTACTATCATAGGCTATAAGCTAAAATTGTTATTAACATTCTATATTGTTTTTGTTGCGTGGGCTATGTTGACTGAAATTGAAATTATTTATTATTATTACTAATAGGCGTGGGCAAAGTGTGTCATTTTTGCGATTGGAACATTTGCATGTGAATCACTGAAATGTTCCGGAATAGTAAAATGTATCATTCGGAACAGCGGCTCAAAAGATACAAACGGAACATTTGGAACTTTGGAACATCGGCTCAAATGAATCGTGATCATAGTCACACTGAGACAGATAAATGTTAGATTATGTGTATCATTCTTGGAACATCGACTCAAAAGATACAGATACAGACACTGACTGTTATCAATCGTGATCTGTTACGTCGCATCATATGCACTAATAGTTTTGTTTTATTGAATTTTGTTTTAAGAATATTTTTAAGTAGATATTTTTAGTGCAGTTATTTTCTAATTATATTTACACTATTTACATTTTAATTTTAAAAAGACTGCAGGTCACTTAAGGTAAAGAAAGTTTCAGTGTTCTAATTGTTCCAAATGATGCATTTAAAACATTACTGCTGTTCCAATCTTTCGGAACACTAAAATGTTTCGGAACATTGAGTCGGTTCAGTAAAGAGTTACACACGTCTATTTATTAAGCGGAACTGGGAGCGTTTTTTTGGGGGACGCCTAAGCATATGTGACAGGCTTGGGCTTATGGAAATGCTGGGACTAAGTAGTTTAAGTTTTCCTGTTGACTTTTACTCATTGGTACTGTCTTTAGAGAACTTACGCGGTGTGTCCGGTAATTTATAGTCAGCATCTTTGTTGAGGGTCTCCTGGTGGTACACGCGTCTGACTACGTTGAGTTGTTGTTGACTGCAGACCCTGGGATCGATCTGGGCCCTGTGGACAAACAAAACATTCAGCGTTATTAGGGAGTCTGATAAATCGGCACAACATGGAGTAGACCATAACAGGCTAAGATTATCACGATTTATACTTCATTCGCAATATGTTTAGACATTTAAACAAACCGTTTTGCCTGTCCGTTTTACCGATTTTGACTTTTATTCTGCCCTGCGTTCAAAAATGAAGTTAGAGTTAGCTCTAATGACGTCATCAGGGTAGATACTCTATGCTCGCATTTTTGCGCAAACGTAGAGTTCAACTGTCATATCTGCCGCTTACACCAAACTACCCTGCTCGGAGTTAGATTTAGGTGGGTTAACTCTAGGGTAGCTACTCAAGTTATAAAAGAACGACCCTGGGTTGCAACTCGAAGCATTTTTGAACGGTTAGAGTAACGACCCTACCCTACTCTGGTTATTTTTGAACGCAGGGCTGTAGGTATAAGGGCCAATGCTGCATTAAGCGGGCGCCCGCGCGGTCCCATACAAAAGTGGTTGTCGCGGCTCGCCGCGCGGGCACTAATCGGTCCTTAGGATGGCATTCAAAGCAAAAACATGCTACAATAACACTAGAAGTCAAAATGTGTGGAATGGACGGTGAAAAATGTTATTTTAAATATGTAATTTTATTGAGAATGCAGTATAGTTATTTGTTTATTGCTGATTTGATGATAAGTGTTGGTGTAGTCGACGATGGAATAGTGCACGTCTGCCTAGAATTACCGAGAAGTATCACACTCATTGACTTATAGGTCATCAGGTGGTAGCTTTACAAGGTTGGGTTTTTATTAGGATTGTATATCTTGAACGAATCTTCGCGCAGATTAATTTCGACATCTGGGCTGCTCACGTAAACACAATAGTAAATTAATTCTACAGAAGACATCTTACAAACATTTTTACACTCAATTTTAATAATTTTTTGTAACTTTAACAGAAAATTGTATTCATTACGTTCTCGATTTTTTTTAAATGGTAAATCATCCAATAACTTCTCACTCTCTAGGGCGGAGCCAGAAAGCATGACAGTCTTTTACTGAATAAAATCCACTCCTATGTTCCTTCTTTGCCTTGCGCTCCAGAACCACAGGATTTCTTTTCAGAAGCAAACCCATTACCACAGCAGGCTTCATCCCTGCTGGGCCCACGTTTAAGTTCGAATAGAGTCGAACTTTTTTTACTTCTTTTTGGGGTTTAAAATCATCTAATAAATCCTTCCTCGCTCTGGGTGGAGCGAGAAGGAGTGTCAGATTTAGACTGATTAAAACCCACTCGTGGCTGCGGTGATCTGATTCTATGCATCAGATATATTTATTCATCTTATTGCGTTCATTGTTTAAAAGCGGAAATATTTTTAATGGGAGAACAACATTAGCAGCCATTCCAATTTGTAAGTTTAGCACATTTATTATTGCAGCATTCTCACCTACAAAGTAATAATATACATAAATGTAGGTAAGTAACATAGTTCCGTGTCTGGAGCTTTGTTTTCGGGTCGAATGATTAACTGCAGATATTTGTATGACCTATTCTTAGCAAGATTCTTAATTAATTAATCTACACTAATATTATAAATAGGCAAAGTTTTTTTTTGTTTGTAGAAGGTAATCCTGAAAGTACTGGTCCGATCGCTAAAATTTTTTTACCGATAGAAAGCTGCTTTATTCCTGAGTGACATAGGTAGGCTATATTTGGCTCGATCATTTGTTCTGTGGGTGTAATTTATCTATATTTATGTATGTATTTAGAAATATATAAGTAGGTACGTTTATCAGTTGTCTAGTACCCTTAACACGAGCTCTGCTTAGCTTGGGATTAGACGGCGTTGTGTGATAGTTGTGGAATATTATATTATTATTATTATTTTATGTCCCTACGCTACGCGGGCGAAGCAGCGGGCAGAAGCTTGTACTTTATAATAGAGAATTCAACCGAATTATTGCATATCTAATGGGCCTATTACACGCACAAGCTTCACCACAATTTTGTTCCGTGTACAAATTTTACGCTGATTGTAAACGTTTTCGCGTTTGACTCTCTGATTGGTTAAAAGCTTGGACGGATCATTCGGAGCGCCGAAACGTGTCACAACGCAAAATCGCACAAGGCACTCTGGACTGTGGCCAGTGTGCAGGCCCATTACTCGCCGCACTAAATATCTTAGCATCAGTGGAAACGGCCGGGATGCCGAACGAATGTTCAGCCGTGTCGGGATAGCCCAGTGTTTAAGACACCCGCCTCTCGTGCATGAGGTTGCGTGTTCGAAATCGTGCCTAACAACCTTGTACTTTTATTAGTTTAACTAGGACGATATTGACATCCCATGCCATGGAAAGGACGTAAAAAGCCGATGGTCCTGTTTGTCGACCCCGAGATAGTTGAGAACAGACTAGGGAAATGATCATAAGTGGAAATGGTCTCATGATTTCATAGCTTAGCTTTCACATCCTCACAGCATAGCTGCACAGTATGTCTGTGGTGGAAAAGCACCCTTATTCCATGGTATGGTCTACTCGTATGCCAAGTTTTATCTTATATCTGGGTTTGTTTTTATCTCTGCATCACCCTAAGGTTGACTGGTAGAAAATGCCTAAGGCATTAAGTCCGCCGCTGTACTTTTGTGCATGGAGTATTTAATAAAATAAAATAAATAAATAAATATCTTTATAAATGACAACGAATTAAAACTCTTTAACTTATTTTTCAAATAGACTTCGGGTGACCTCGGCCCGAGGCCTAAGGGCTTCGACTTAAGGCTAGCGATGGACCCATAGACAGTTGCCTACATTGTCTTTATGGAAAATCTGGAAGTGGTTTGAATCCATATTATTATGGCAGAGGTATCTTGACTTCTTTTTAAAATCCAAGCGGGACCCACCTCAATAATCGGGGCCCGTAGCATTTACTGCTTTTGTAACGTGGTTAATTCGGCACTGCTTACACGCTAAGACGTAGAGATTACTCAGCAGATCGACAGAATTACTTTCACATTGATAACATTAAATGGATTTACCTAACCAAGAATTAAGATAGTAGAAAATACGCTAGAACTACTAGTTATGTGAAAATAACACGAATAAGCGGATAGTGGTCCTGAGAATAGCGTAGAAACAATTGATTTTTAAATTTCTAATATTCTATCTAATACCAAAAGTTATGACTAACATGTTCTACGAAATCACCTCTTTGTCTTGTCCACAATCAAGTATACTTTACATAAGCCTTCATATAAGGTTACATACATACTTTAGTACTAATTAAAGCCTTAAGAATCTGTTGATTAATTCATAAAATGTTACAAACATGCAATTTCTTTATTGTTTACAGGTAATCTTTCATCGCTGCTACAACTGAAATTTTTGACGTTGATTTTGACAGTGACGTACCACAGATTGTTTAGCGAGATTAGTAACAAAAATAAATAGGTTAGTTACATAGAGTTTTGTTGATCATATTTTCAAGTTGTTGACTGTTTGTTAGGCCACAATATATTTATTTCGCACCACCAAATTTATTGAAGCTATTTTGTACAATGAGATAAAAAAATGTCTTAAAATATAAGGATTACCCGAAGATGCCGCCTTAAATCCAGCCAAAAATAGTTTTGGTAACGCTTTTTTCCCCATATATTATATTTTTAAACTTTTTATCTGCCTGTACTAAACAGTGTGTGTCCAATTCATCAGTGAAAAAAATATAGAAATAAAAATGTGTCAAAGTCCGAATACAGGTTTTTTTTTTTTTTGGATGGAAAATTCATCAAATGACATCCTCCGCTCTTGGGCTTAGCTAGTGTCAGACTTTTACTGACTAAAAACCCACTGTTCCTTCTCTGCCATTGTTCCAGGGCTCCGGGGATCTCTTTCGCATCACCCATGGCCCCAGTAGGCTTCGACCCTGCTGGGCCCCTACGGTCACTGACATCTCGTCCGAATATAGGTACTGTGTCCGAATCGTCAGTAAGTAACATTTTCATAGCTGCTGTCAGCGGCTTCGTCCGCGGCATAGAAGAAAATTATCCCAAGGGAACATACTCCCGGGATAAAAAATCCTAAGTATGTAGTATTCCAGGATATGGTCTACTCTAACCATGTACCAAGTTTCATCGAAGTCCGTTCAGCAATTTGACCGTGAAGATTTAACAAACTTACACCCACACTGAAGAGTTGGTTTATCTGAACGTGAACGATCTCAAGAAATACCGATTCAAAATGAAAAAAAAAAAGAAATGTGTTTGATAACCCATTTATCGAGGAAGGCTATATAAGCTACTAGCTTCTGCCCGGGGCTTCGCCTGCGTGAAAGTAGGTTTCTCCATACAAACTTTAAACTTTCGTTTCATCCCTTTAAAAGTAGAATTTCCAAAAACCGCTTCTTAGTGCTCACCTTCGTCATAAAAAGAAACCTTGTGCAAATTTTCATGATCCTAGTCCCAGTAGTTTCGGCTGTGCGTTGATATGTCAGTCAGTCAGTTTCTCCTTTTATATATATGTATACCTAGATGACATCACCTTACGACCAATAGGAGCGGAGCAGTAACCAAAGACGAGGGTGAAACCGCGGGAACAGCAATAGCATTTAAAACATCTATAATCGGACGAGTAGACCACAGTAGACAAATTCATTATCATCATCATCATTTCAGCCGAAAGTCGTCCATTGTTGAACATAGGCCTCCCCCAAATGTCGCCACAATAACTGGTCCTGTGCGTCTCGCATACATCGGATTCCCGCGACTCTCACCAGGTCATCGGTCCACCTTGTGGGAGGCCTTCCAACGCTGCGACAAAATAACACAAGACGTAGACAAATTACGTTTTTATATGTAATTATCATAGCTGAGAGAAGATATAGTGCTCTTTAACTCGATTTTCGAAAAGAGAATACGATTTATTAATAGTAATAACCTAAGCCGTAAGAAATCAAGCCTAATTCCTCCTGCACTGGGTGGAGCGAGAGAGTGTAGGACTTTTACTGACTAAAACCCGTCCATGTTTCTTCAATTGTCCTTCGCGTTTTAAGGCCGCAGTGACTCTTTCAAACAATCCTGCAGCCCAAGAAATTGTCATCATCATTTAAGCCGAAAAACGTCCACTGATGGACATAATTATACCTCCCCCAAATGTCGCCACAACGACCAGTCCAGTGCGTCTCGTATCCATCGGATTCCTGCGATCCTCACCAGGCCATCGGTCCACCTTGTGGGAGGCCTTCCACGCTGCATCTTCCGGTACGTCGCCACTCCACAACCTATCGGCTCCACTGCCCACTGCCACTTAAGTGGCGATTCTTCAAGCTAGATTTACCCTGGTTCTCCTGCGGATATCCCCATTCCTAATGCAATTACGCAAGCAAACTCCGAGAATAGTCCTTTCTATTGCCTTTTAGGTGACTTTAAGGGCCTGTCCGCACAGCGATATTTCACCGCGAGGAAACATTCGCACGGATTTATTTCCGCAACGCATCGCGTTATATCTGTATGAAATCGCAGATTTTTTTATCCCGCGATTTCTTTTTCACCTGTGCGGATACTTCCATAAGATTCAATGTGTTACAGAATGAAGAAAAAACCGCGGTGAAATATCGCTGTGCGGTCAGGCCCTTAGTCCTCTGATTAGGCAAATTGAGGCCCAAGAACTATTATATTATTATTATCAGGCAAAATCAACCATATAACCTTGTTTCATCCGCTAAAGATAGATTTTGCCGTTGAATGCAATCATTTGCGAAATGCTACCATGCCACGCTTATTTAGGGTTACTGCAGACTCGCTCAAGCAGAACACCAGGTTCAATTAAATATTTATCTATAAGACTACGACTGCTCGGACTTCGCTCTGGTGCATATTATATATACAAAGCTTACACGTTTATTGGTTTTTTTTATTAGTGAAAACCGTATCAAAATCCGTTGCGTGGTTTAGGAGGTGTTAGCGGTCAAACAGACAGATACAGAAAGCGAATTGGTTTTATACTAGGTACGGTTTTTTTGTGAGGTGTGAAATCATCCAATGACTTCTCTCGCTCTATAGTGGAGCGAGAGGCTGTGTCAGACTTTTATTAACTAAAAACCATCTGTGTCCTTCAGTTGTCCTTTGCGTTCCAGGACCACTGGGGTTCGCTTTTGGACAACCCATGGGAAAGAATATAGGGTTTTAGTTAGTAAAAGTTTGACATTCCCTCACGCTACATCAGAAGTGAGAGAAGTTTGTTTGATGATTTCCAACAATAGCATAAATTGAGTTTCCTTTTAGTGAGCTATTTAAGTACCTAAGTAATCTGTTGTGCATCTACTCAGTAACAAGGGTACTTTTAGTATTTTTTATAACTTTTATTCAAAATCACAAGAAAAAAAATCCTGTCGTAAAAATCACTAAAAATACAGAAGGAAAACTTGCCAGTTGTCATTAAAATCGTCGTCATCATCGTTCAGCAGGGGTTCTTGTTCATCGTGATTCCTAAAATCTTGGTCGTATATCAAAAACGTCTTTTTCATACGCATTTTGAGTTATTTTTTTGAGAACGCGATCACATAACTAACATGTCTATCTATATTTTAGGAACTTTTAAATGTAGGTATTAGAATATTATCAAAGTTGATAACCAACCAAACATTGAACATCAAATAATTATGTCAAATCAGGATAGTTTCGACAAATCAGTGACAAAATTAACTAAACAAAATCACTTATGAACTGAAAATTACAACACCTTTACAATAATAAAAAAAAAAAACAATCAGACACAACAACAACAACAACACTTTTCACTTTTTTTTTGTTGAAATCACTTTTTCCGTCTCTATTTACTAATCGAAAAAAAAAAACAGTTATTTTTTATAACGTTGTTAAATTTTTTAACAATAACTCGGTAAACGTTTAATAAGCCAATCGGCTGGTGTCGAACTGAATCTAGTTAGTTGGTGGCGAGATAACGCAAGCGACATGGCTGGACGCCCAACGATTGGGCACTTATTAGAGAAATTCATTTTAAAATGACCTCGCATTGAAGTTTTAATTGTAAAACTTTCAGAATTGGTAATCAAACCTTAGTAATAATTAATTTAGCTATTATAACGTAGGGTTATAGGGATTGCAACTTGAGATCAAATCTTACGATTAGATAAAAATAGGTATAATATGAGTATTTAAAAAACCGGTCAAGTGCGAGTGGGACTCACGCACAAAAGGTTCCGTACCGTCCGTAGCAAAAAAACGAGCTGTAGTACCTATGGGGGAGCCCTTGTATTTTTTTTCTGTATTTTAGTATTTGTTGTTATAGCGGCAAATTTCAACTGTCTAACTATCACGGTTCATAAGACAGTCTGGTGACAGACGGACAGACAGACGAAAGGACAGCGGAGTCTTAGTAACAGAGCCCATTTGGGTACGACACCCTAAAAATTACTAGCTTTTACTAGCTGATTCGTTCGCGCAAAAGTAGAAAATAATCCCAAGGGAACATACTACGGGATAAAAAATATCCCTTCCTACACACAGCCCTCCCTTGCTATCACATAGTCTACAGATGACAGAGCAGGAGGTATCATTGGATGATTCGTCGCGTAATTTCAATCAAATTCGTTCAGCCGTTTGGGCGTACAGGAGTAATAAACTCACACATAAAAACAAACTTTCCCTTTTACAATATCAGTGTGATTGTTGCCTGATTTTATATTTACTTACCTTCATTGTAAGATAAAATTACGACATATTTACGTAAAGAACATGCCTTTTACTTGATGTATATGAAGAATTAACTTTAGTATAATTTGAACAATCTATTGCTCTAGTAATGTAACGTTGTGCTCTAGTTTTTATTGCGTGAATGCAACACTACTTTTCAATCTTTTTTTTATGATTATTTATTATTAGTGATGTTTTTGAACCCAACCTGTCTGCTAGGGCATATTATGCGAAAGAGTAACCGTGACCCTGGTACGCAAAGGGCAACTGAAGGAATACAGTTTTTTTTTAGGTGGGAAAATCATCTAATGACAAATCCCGCTCTTGGGCGGAGCGCGTGATAGTGTCAGACTTTTACTGACTAAAAAACCACTCCTGTTCCTTCGTTGCCTTCGTCCCAGGGCCTCGGGTTTCGTTTTCACACTACTCTTGGCCCCAGTAGGCTAAAATTCTGCCAATCCATCTCCAACCAACCAGACAGAGAGGAGTTATTCGATGGTTTCCCATCTATATACATATAGGGTAACTGGTAATTAGTGACTGATACTTAAACACGTGATTGTACTCATGATTACAAATAACTTTCCCAAAGAAACTTTTTTTTATATTCTCACTAGTTTGTTTCACTGATTAGGTACATGCATCTATGGGTTTGCAAGCTGCGCTGGTGTTCTATCACAATTGTAGGTACGACAGCGTCACGCGGCTAACAGCTGAGCGGTCGTCGGTCGCAGGCGCGCGCGCGTATTTAAACAGCTGTTTTATTATTGTGATAAAACTAATGAAAATATAAAAAAAGTTTCTTTGGTAAAGTTGTTTGTAATCATGAGTAAAATCATGTGTTTAAATATCGGTCACTAATTACCAGTCACCCTATATAATAAATCTGTAGAAGTTTTTAGTTGCGCGCGTATCACCTAAAATGTACGAAATCGATGTACGAGTAGATAACTTTCATAGTAATAATAATATCCATTTATTTCGGACTGAGATCCATATGAGTGTTAGTAACAATATTCTTAAGATCTATGTTAGTTTGTTAGTATTTTTTTGTAACTATAGGTAGTATTACTTAGGCTTTGTTTCATTGCAATCGGTTGACTATATCGAAAGATAAACTACATTTATTGGCGGTTATACATATTTGTAATTACGTACGTTTTTACGTGAGGAAACCGGCATGTCCTAGAACCAAAAATTCGAAGACATGTGACATCCACCAACCCGCACTGGGCACGCGTGGTGGATTACGGCCCATTCCCTCTTCTAGAGAGGAGGCCTGAGTCCCAACAGTGGGAACATGATAAGGTCGACTATGCTATGCTATGCTATGTAATTACGTTCATGGAGTTTTCTGCACATTCTTCTCCATAGAGATCTACGCTTTGGAATGTGCAATTAGCATATTTTTTTCTGACTGACTGAATTCTTGACATTTCAAAAGTGCCTGTAAATGGTTTATTTGAAATAAAATGCTTTGAATCTTTGGTTAAGCGGTACGAAGTTCGCCAGGTCAGCTTATAGTCTCAAATAAAAACAGTTTTCGTTTCGTTTGAAAACCGCTGGAATACACGAGGGATGGAAGAAGAACTTCAGCAATAATATACACAAATAGATATACTAAGACTAATTGCAAAGACAGTTTTTCAGAACAGCAGCATATCTACAGTAAAGCACGTGTAAGTCATCTGCCGATTGCTCAGGTTGAGCAGGATGGGGCAGCAACCCTCGTTTATTTGTTTCTTCGTAAGCGTATTGAAAAACTTCGATAGCTACACGTGGAAATTAGTCACTGCAGCACTCGGCTCCATAACACCCTCACCTGCGGCTCGGGCGAATTTCGCCTCGATTGCAATGACAAAGATTCTGTACTTTTATCAAAATGTACTATTACGATAAAAAAAATGTAGTATCAATAGCCGGGTGTGCTGTCCCTGACCCCTTATCGCTTACTTCTGGATAGTCACGTGATGTCGGTGATATCAAACTTTATTGGTTTATAGTGTAATGACCCTGTACTATGGTCTTTCTACAATTTAATGGGTGATTGTTAAATAATAGCGGGAATGCTCTCCTTTTCTTATTTATGTTTTACGTACGAAATCACAAGTTGCTAGACGTCCCGATTTGGGCGGGACATGCCGATTTTTAAAACAAAATAAAATATCCCGCGCGGAATAGGCTCAGTCCCGCTTTTCGGGGATAACTCGACCGTGCATGCAGCGCGTGCTGAGGAAGCACGGCCGGGTGGCACAAAAAGCGTAGACGGGCCGCCCGCCGACGCCGGCGGCGGCGCCAGGGTAATATGATTTAAAATATCAATATTTTTATTAAAACACATTTTCTATGGCTATTTTTGTTATCTATTGTCACATTTTTCACGTACCTACTTCCACGTAATTTAAAACTCAGATAAAAAGGTAAATATTTAAAAACTTCTGAATTCTGATGTTTTTTTACTTTGTCCCTTTCGACGAAAGAATCCCGCTTTTTGCACTAAAGAGTTTCAAAATCCCGACTGCAAAAAAAAAAACATCTGGCAACGCTGCGAAATCATCAAAAATCTTTTCCGGCTCTGGATGGATCGGGAGGGAGTGTCAGACTTTTACTGACACAGTGTTCTTTCAGTTGCTCGACACAGTGTTCTTTCAGTTGCTCTTTATTCCGAGGGCTGCAGTAACTCCTTCGGACAATCGGCAGCCCTATTACAATGTATCCTAGTCGACACTAGGATAACTATACCATTATCAGGATAGGATGGGGCAACTCGCACCTCGGTTTAAGTTGTATTGCCCATTTTCACTAAAAGGGGCACCTAAATGTTTTACTAGAATAATTTTTTGCCATATTTTTTAAATTGTGGCTTCGTACGGTTTGTGCATTTAGCCAGTGTCAAGTATAGAAAGTATTTAGTTTTTACGGTCACTCTAAGTTACTTTGAGTTCCATTATAATGCGAATGTAGGTTTGTTTAATTGTCAGTAAATGATTAAGTCGGTGTTCTCGACAAGCTTCGCTACGGTAGTCAATAAGTAAGTAGGTACAATTTTACAAAAAAGTCTACAAACAGTGTTAAAATAGTTACCTATTTTAACTTTTTGTAGACTTTTTCCAGATATACTGCCGTCATAAGAAAGAATGCCGTAACTGTCAATTCTATCAAAGATGAGAATTTTCGTTGCTGATTCCGAGTGTTAAGGTGATTGCTACGGGTTGTTCGAGGCCATTTCCCCGCTAGATGGCGCTGAAGTCAACATTTTCAGTTTTATTTTGTTTTGAGTGTAATTGAAACAATATTAAGTCACAGAAATAGTAGATGCGGAAATCGGACATTCCACTTTATCGAAATTAGTCAAATTATAGCCTCAAAACCCATCTGATTCGCCATATATCGAAAGCTAATATCCAACTCTGATTATAGTATCGTTTACACACACATAGACATGAGCGACTACTTTAGAATCAAAAGCATTCATCAAAATTAACCACTAGATGGCGTGCATTTAAAAGTTATTTGAATTCAGGATTCTGTAGAAATTATAATGATGTCTGGGGGAGTACCTGTTACGATTATATTATAAAAATAAAAGGTGGTATTTCATGGGTGGTGTAAACTATTTATTTTAGGAATCAAATGAATGTCAAAAATGCAATGTAAGACGGTTTTATTTTGTTACCTTATATATTATTTAGAAGAATATATACACCAACTAACAATTATTACAAGTATTTATAGTGACATCAATGCCTGATACATGACCATTTACTAAAAAACAATCTTTTTCAAAATATTTAGTCCCAATGCAAATTTGAAGTAATTCAAGTTACATTATTTACAACAATTACACACCAGTAAACGCAAGAAACTATAATTCATAAACAAGACAACAAATTTAAAACACAAATTAGTATAAGAGATTGCAACCAAGAAAGTGGAAAAATGTTTGATAGTATCTAAGCATCCATAATCACATATTTTTTTAGTAAAACCTAAGCATAACTAACAAATGGTTATACATATAGGCTAAAGTATTGTTGTAATTGGATATAAAAAAGCAACAAATTTCTTTTAATTCACTCTATGATTGTAAACATTGATAATATAGATTTGTTTGAACTCGTATTCAGTTATGGCCTTTTTTCTTATGACAGCAGTATACCTACATTAGCAGCCCAGAGTTCTGATCTTGATTCACTTAGGATAGCTGAAGTAGTCTAGACATACTAATTCTTTAGACAATTTTCTAGCATTTTATCCAGGTATAAGCGAAAAACGCAAAAAATTGTCCGCTGATGTATTTTATCAACGTTTTATGTGTGTACATTTTAAAATAGTTCGTGATACGGAATTTTTAAATACGGGATCATATTTGGTACCTATGGTTGTGGTTTATGTAAGTGTTGCCTGAAAGCAAGGGCATAGGACCAAAGAAGTAACAGACGGAATTACGTTTATTTGACCTTAAATATAGGAAAATTCATCACGTTAGGTTTGTTTGTTGTCCGTATTATGAAACTAATTTAATAGCTAAAATCAGCGGTAGGTATTATCATCTAGTTATATGGTAACTGCTAAAGACCAATACACGTGCCTGAGATATTATGATCAATTTATTTACTTATATAACAATTACGTTAGTAATAATTTTATTATAATAATCCTCCCGACTGTATTTTAATCACGTTGGCCAATAGTGATTATTCAAGTCATCATCATCATCTTCCTGCCCTTGTCCCGTGTTATTTGGGGTCGGCGCAACATGTTTTTTTCTTCCATTCTGCCCTGTCATTCGTCATGCTATCACTAACTTCCTTTTCTTTCATATCACTCTTCACACAATCCATCCATCTTTTCTTTGGTCTCCCTCTCCCTCTCCATCCAATAGTATCAATCCAATAGTGATTATTCAAGTACGCAGGAGATATTACAGTGCACAAGGGTGTGCGCAAACACAGGTGCACTTTCTGTTTCTTTACTGTCATAGTCCGATAGGCCGGCAATCCGACAAGACCGGAGAGAGACTAGACGTACGACCAGCAGCTTTACGTGATATCCGAGGCACGGAGTGTGACACCATCAACTTTCAAACTCCGGGTTTAGTGATCGGGAAGCCTGCTGCTCACCCACTGACACGATTCGATACGGAGTTCACAGATAGCAGTAAGGGTCACATCACATGATCACACAAATTCTGCACTGACGTTTGTGTTGCATTATCAATTAATTAATATATGATGTGCTTATTCAAGATTTACGAGCTTTCAATTCACGTGATGTAAGTAGTTTGTACCTTGCTCATAAGGAACTGTCATCGGTATAATCGGTGTTTTAAGATAAATTGCAGTCAGCGTGCTATCTATGAGGAGAGAAAAGGGAGTCAATTTATGACATGACATGTCATTGACTGACCTTTCGGTCTAATGATTAGTGACTTCGTGGCCCTTACTGGTATGCCGCGGAGGTCATGTCTTAGATTCACATCTAAAACAAATATTGGTGTGTTGAGCATGATCATGTTTTGTGTGTGGGTGTAGTTACTTTTTATTTTATTGTTGTTTGTCCTGTGCGTGTCTCAAATAAATGTTTTCTTTCTTTTTTTTTATAATATGTATGTGAAAGTCGTGGAATATTATTATTATTGCATGACATAAATCACACCTGTTTTTCAAAGGGTATCTTACTTTTTTTATTATTATTATTTTTCTCAGAGCGAGGCGTACGAGGAGCCGAATCCAACTCGCAGAGGCCCTTTAGACATTTTTAATGGAACGTGGTACCAATCGACGATTATCCCTGTATGCGCTATGGCAGTCAAGTGCACCCGAGGACAACCCCCGGTTAGTGATAAACTATTGCGACATTTGGAAAACAAAGACAATAGGGCTATGGTTTATGGAGTCGACTGGTTACCAGGAATTATGTTAAGACTATGGCCCCTGCCTGAACAATGTTATTAATATCCATTGATAAAACGGCAGGGGGTGCGGGGTGCTCTTGCGAATCTGCACTTGAACCAGCCAATAAAGGCTAGAGAGAGGTAAGAGCTCTGTTCCTTGTCAGTGTCCACTACGGCCGGCCAATAAATGCAAGCCGGAGATGAAGAACAAGAATTCTCCCGGGAGATTGGTCCGTGGGGTCGCTAATGCCCAAAAGTTCGCCACAAAACTGCACTGCGGATTGTATCTCTCATAGTCTGATAGCAGCTCACCCTAGGCATATTAAGGCAAAGCAAACTCTACCGATACAGACCTAGGGTATATTGGAGCACGCAAGCCCCACCACGACGTCAACGTAGAGATACGACGATGGTGTTATTATTATTATTATTATTGATAGGCTCGCGCTTGACTACTATCTGACCTGATGGTAAGTGAAGATGTGGTCGACGATGGCACGTTTGCCTAGAAGTAAACTATTCAGTCTTGAATTAAAGACCCCCAGGCTAGGTTGCAGCTATCGAGAAACATAGACTTATATAAGTAGTCAAAATATAGAATACTTACCTAATAAAAAATATTAAAATGGACACGCGAATATTGTGTGGCAGAATAATCCCGTCACTAACGTCTTAACTTTATAGTACTTTAAATGATTTTATTTATTCCAAGAGTTGATTATTATGAATGTAATACCTACAGTATGATGGATGATAAAAACGGTGAGACATACCTAATCCCGTAAAAGATCTGCAGGCTTTACCTTTCGAATAACATGTTCATGAATATCAAAAACGGAACAATATTGCATAACAATTATAGTAAACTTGCGTCAAAGTTTAATGTTTTTGAACAAACGTTATGAAATAACTGAATATACTTACTGGGATGATGCTTTTTTTAATCATTAAATTTTAATCCAATGAAAAATCGGCTTTCCTGTTTCAGCAAATTCCATATTTATCATCATCGCTTACCTGTGAATGGCATGTGAATTCAGTGAGCACCAAAAAGTTAACGCCTGGCCATTTTCGAATAATTAAAAAACGGAAATACGCCTACGTTAACTACTGAGCAATATTTAACCTAGACGCTGCTATGATAGTTGTATCAGGCGTTATGCGTAATTGTTGCAAAAATGAGCAATTTATCTGTCAGGCGCTTTTTCATAATTCGCACAAATGGCGTTGTCCGTTTTTATACTGTCGTCGCTATGAATAAAGCCTGGCCACATAACCAGATTTTGTGACCAGGGTGCTACGTCCTGTGATCAGTCGCGGCGCATGATCGCGGTATGATGACGCGTATAATATGGCGCCCAGTACGACGCTGCCGTGTAAATGCATGAGGATTGAGGAGGTAACGTCGCTTAACCCTTTGGTTGAAGACTAATAGCTAAATTGACGATGCAGCGCCTGAATAACATGTGACACAACAAGGAGGCAACGTGCCGCGGTGAGAAGCTCAGCCCGCCGCGCCGCCCGTGGTAGTGTGTCCACGCCTGAAGGTATTTACAATGCTTCTGATCAAATTTATTTTTAAACCTATATTTAAAGATTATCACATTAATATTGTTAAGTTGAAAGTGTAACTTTATGTTACGAATGTTTGTGTGTGTGTTTGTTACTCCATCACGCTCAAACGGCTAAACAGAATCGAATGAAATATGGCACACGGGTAGACCATGTCCTGGAAAAGCACATAGGATAGGAAATTTTATACTTAAAGTAGTAGAAAATTGACAATTTTCTACTTTTACACGAGCAAATCCGCTGATGGAAATTAGTTAGGTATACAACAATAATAAATAATATACCTACTCTAGAAACTTAGGGCACCCCGACACGGACAGGTAAGGTTCATCTTAGCTTCCTATGAACTCTACAGAAATAGGCCGTCTTCTATAAGGTGACAATGAAAGCTAAGGACCCAAGTGTGGCCATGTTTTCGCTAGATGGCGCTAAACTTACCATTTTTTTTTTTTTTTTTGTTTTTGGCGTATAAGATGGGATTGTTTTTGATTGGTGTATGGAAACATCAAGTCAAGGAAATGGTATTTGTTAAAATCGGACATTCAACTTTGAGGCATAATTTGACAAAGTTTATTGAACTTTGTCAAATTATGCCTCAAAGTTCACCAAATTCTGACAGTTTATGACTGCAACTAAGTATAGCACTAAGTATACCGCTATCAGTACTTAATCTACTTTAAATAATACATCTAATTTATTGAGGCTTAGATTGCTTGACAGCTGTGGGTACTTGTCCGATAAAGATATAATACATGATTTTATCTGTGAACAGTTGTCAAAGACATCCATTCACCGATAACAGGCGCGTATTAATTATTATATCTCTATCGCGCACTTGTATCTTGTGTGCACCCGTATAGCTACTATTATATTTCACTAGCTGCTGCCGGCGGCTTTACACGCGTGATAATAGAAAATTACCTCAAGGGAACATACTCCCAGGATAATCCCATGTGCTATTCCAGGACATGGTCTACCCGTGTACCAAGATTCATTGAAATCCGTTCAGCCGTTCGCGCGTGAAGAAGTAACAAACACGCACACACTCAAACTTTCGCATAAATAATATTAATATGATGTGATTTCATCAAGCTATTAGTTTGTATCAGAATATTCTCACAAATATTTTGATACGAGCTGACCCGGCGAACTTCGTACCGCCTAACAGCCAATGAATGTAGTATAACTTTCGCTATAGTCAACCAATTGCAATGAAACAAAGCCTAAGTAATATGTATATTAAGTTTCACATAATTTTAATGTTTAAAAGTTATCTACTACATCGATTTCGTACATTTTACGTGATGCGCGCAAAACTAAAAACTTCTACAGATTTAATATATGTTTATACATAGAGATGACAGACAAAGACTTTATGGACGCGCATTTTTTTAATTCGCCGTCGTGTAGATGTAATAGATGTAAGATGCCAAACAGCCTGATATTTAAAATATTAAAAAAAAACCTGAATTATTTTTTATAAAGTACATACGTACATACATATGTAAATTAAATATTGACTTTTTGATAAAGTAAATAATTTATTGAAATATTTATATAAATATTTATCAGCTGTTGCCCGTGACTTCGTCTGAAAATTGCACAAATGCAACTGATAATTCTGTGCTTGTAATTTATTGTAAATTGGATTTATTTATTTTACTTTCAAATAAACGGTTAAAGGCCAAATCGCTAATTGCATTCGATAATATGACATATATAGCACTTCGATCGCATGTTTTTTTTTTTTTAGTTAAATATTTATGTCAAGTTAATTAACTCAAGGAATAAGATTATAAAAATTTAACATGTTCTAAACAGTTATTAGAGAGCGCTTTTGAAAAGTTTATAATTCTTACTTGAAAACCCGCTCCTACCCCTACCGCTTTTAGCACGCAATTTACTGTTTTTCGCACTAATGCGGAAAAGTGCGGCAGTTCACTTTTGTAACAATTTATTGTATTTACCGTATAAGGCTATACATGCTTGGAGCCCACTCCAAGCAGCCCCCACTAGTTACCGGGCAGACCCCGTTTATATTTTATATAAATTTGTAAGTGTATTGAATACGTCGTTTGTTAGCAGTTTAGTCCACATGTATCAAAACGTATTATTTTTACCATGTTTCCAGCTAGGGCCAGGGGCATTTTTGAAAAGGGAACCTAAGGTCCTAGAACGCAAAGGGCAGCTATCAATCGGCAAAGCATGTCGAACGATAATGTTTAAAAATAAATCTACACAGACAGTGGACTCTGTTGAACACATGTGTCTATCATTATTATATGAGCTAGACTGCACGTGCACGCATGCTAACATTAGCATAGCATAGTCGGCCTTATAATAGTTGTAATGTTCCCACTGTTGGGACTCAGGCCTCCTCTCTAGGAGAGGGAATGGGCCGTAATCCACCACGCGGGCCCAGTGCGGGTTGGTGGATGTCACATGTCTTCGAACTTTTGGTTCTAGGACATGCCAATTTCCTCACGATGTTTTCCTTCACCGTTTTGAGAGCAGTGGATGAAATAAATTACACAAAGTAATACGCCTGGCTGGGTTTGAACCCGCAACCTACAACTCGTAAGTCGGGGCCGTTACCACTCGGCCACCACTACTGACATTACTTTACTATAAAGGTAGAACTACACTGCGCACACGTATACCAAACCCGCCGAAATGTGCGCGTCGCGTCGGTCTCCATACATTTTAGTCTAAAACTGAAACTAGTCTTGTAGAACTACACTTGATCCACGCCACGCGACGCTACGCAACGCGCCGCTACGTACAAATCAGCCCCCCTAGCCAAGTTACAACCGTTTCGTTTCGATTCTCTTTTCGTTGATCGCCTCGAGTCGGCCACTAGCAGTGCTATTCTCTAAGAAAACAGCCAGGACAATTCAATGAACCTATCCATTGCATTGATAATCTAATGTACCTATTTGGATTTCATCGCTGCGGCCAGTGCTGCGCTCAAGGCTGTTTTCTTAGAGAATAGCACGACAGTGCTTGCTCCCAATGCGCGGGCTCCGCTGGCACTGTCCGACTAGTTACGGTACCATGCTTTCAAGAATCGCTAGTAAAAGAAAATAATTGTCATGTTATTATGAAAAGAAAACAAAAATTATGATTAAGGTTCACGTACTATTGCACGTGAACCTTTATTTTTGCCTAATCATCGATGGAGTTAGCGTATTCATTGTAGATAAAAACCCCTGTATTCAAGACATAAAAAAACGCAATCATTGGATACTCTTTGGTTTTAAAGAACAAGTCACTTGCGAAGCTTTAAACGCTGTTTAAAATAAACTTTATTCAATAAAACTTACCATCCATTAGGATCCAGCTTCTCCTTCTCCCAATCAGCACCTTTGTCACCGTTCCTCATTTTTTTATCACTTATTTCTTATTAATATCACTAAAAGTCCACCACATTTTCACACATTTATCGCTAAAAATACTTTCGTTTACTTTTCAAAAAAATAATGCTTTTATATTCATTACTTTATTTGTCTATAAATTAATCAGTTTAATCTTACTATAAAGTAACTCTGTTGTTGATTTTAAAGATTAGCTTCAATGCAAAATTTGGTTGAACTCGATAAAGTCAATGTTACACGGTTCAACCAAATTGGTTCACTTTGGTTGAAAGGTGAAATAAAGGAATTGGGTATTAATGAATTTTTTTGGTATACAAAAGATATATTTTATTTGTAAAACACGAGTATACAGTGGAATAGAATAAACTTTAATGTACACTAAAAATGTAACACAACTTATACACAAACAAAAATCTATAGCTACAATGCCTACAATGACGGTCTTATTGCCTTGTACCCATAGATATTATTAGGTACAAATTGTGTATTATTTTTAGGCAAAAGTTGTATATAGTATACTGCAAGATGTTTTATTTCAAAATAATAGCCTAAATTTTTTGCTCAACACTTCTTCCAAATTGTCAAAAGCGAATCTCCGAATTTCGTTGCTAGTTGAAAAGCGATTTGGGTTTTAGATAATTCGAATTTTATATATAGCCACGCTATGGAAAATATTTTCTCATCACCAGTTTATTACTCACAATGGCGCACTTTTGGCAAACTACATATTTATTTGTATTGATGTCATTATTATTAGCGTTTCATGCAAAAAATATTTCAGCAATTTGACAAACATTTGTCATACCTGACTTCGCTTTAATTTAGCATAAACTCAGAAACACATTACGTAGTATGGCCTATTATTTTTTCATTGTAATCATCTATGTACACGAACCCACACTGGGCTCGCGTAGTGGATTATGGCCTATTCTCTCTCAAAGCCTGAGTCACATCAGTGGAAACATTAAAAGGCTACACAGGCTAAACAGGTTATATGTATTTAACTATTTTAAACAAACTGCTGGAAGTCTAAACAAAGTAGGATAGAGACAAAAGAAATGATTGAGAAAGTAAGTATTTGCAAAACTAAGTAAATAGTATGGTCACTATGGCTATGCAGAAACAATACCAATGACTCGCGGTTTCTTCAGCTAACTGACTTCAATTAAGATGTAATTAATAAAATTATTCTAGTTTGAGACACTTTTTGCCCAAAAACAATAAGACCTAGATATTAGTTAACACCGCATTGTATTAACCAAGATACAACCGTGTAATTATTCCATCATACAGTGAATGGAAATAACTGTGAAATCTTACTTTATTCAGAACATGTTAATGAAAATTAAGGATACCAAAACAACATTTAGTAACAAAACAAAGTAATGAATTTCAAACACGGTACTTAGCGTGACTTAGCCGTATCACTGATTTCTTTGTTCAGGTACAGACTGGCAGGATAAAAGGTAATGACATTGGTTTATTCTAGACATTATCTCTGAAACAGATACTTGAGAAATGCAAATAGATGTAAGAAAAAGATAAGCAATGTATAAGCATGTTTCAGAACGATGGTAAACATCATGTGAACAATTAAAGTAATTTGTAAATATTACACAGTTTTTTTTTACAATCTCACAGCTTCTTAGTCACATAATAATATGTAGGTATTACGTGATTTGTCTCTTTCTAGTAGTTTTTAACTTTATAGCGTTTGACAAAGAATCTGTCTCGGTATGGTCAAACTGTTTAAACCGTATGTGTAAACAAGTGATGCATAAAATTGTTCAAAAAGTAGTAATGCGGTTTTTGTGACAACATAATCTACTAATTTTTGGATCCTTGATTTACAGTAAGCCAATCGATTTCAGTGCTTGTTCAATAATTATTATCAGAAGCGCTGAGAACCCAATATCACATCGACGGTTGAAAGGCTACCTTTCAACCGTCGACATAGATATTTCGATGAAAAGAAAGTTAGGTGGGTATCTAACGTAGGTAAAGCAATTTCTTGAATCTTTGGACAAAAAAATACCTTTGGCTCCAAAGCTTCCAAATCAATTCTTGTCTCGATTGTATCTTCTAAATAACTTGGTATCGTATTGCACTTCTTCTTTCCTGACCCTTGCATTTTTTGTTTCTTTTGGCATCGCTCGGTTTGTGCATTTGGCCAGTATCAAATAAAAAACGAATTTACTTTTTGATACCTAAAGAAATTGTCATTTGGTTTTTCATTAGAATGCGTATGTAACATAGTCTAATAAAGTAATGTTGCATCACGTGTAGACAGCTTTCTCGGCAAGCTTCGCATATTACAATTAAATTTTCAGCTCCTTATAAGATCGCACCTGTTTCAATGATTCTATGTGTCCTGTTGTATAGACACATGAACTACAAAACTACACCTATCTATTTACAAATTTGCAAAACAATTGGCAATAGAAATATTCACTAAAAATTTTAACTGATTGTACCCGCAGGACAGGAGGAAAGAAGGACGGACGGACGGTCGAACAGCGTAGGTTTATTAATATTTAGGTTCTATTGATAACCCTTCGGGTTTGGAACTCTGATAGCGCATTATCGGAAGACTCCACGGATCATTTATAATGCTTTCAGGGACCACTAATGGTCCGTGGACCATTGGTTTAAAACTGGTTTGCTCTAATAAAGGGCTTTTTACATCAATAATACTTTATAACTTAAGTTCATTAACAAAATCCACCATTGGAACATGCCATACCAGGTTGGTATCCAAAAATAAATATTGGGCGCTAGAAAATTGTGGCAATGTTAAAATTAGCTTACCTACTTAAATCCTCTCTTCAAAGTTAACTTAGTTTGAGCTTCTTTAGAGTACAAAATTAATTAACAATGGCTAAAAGCCTTTACGCTGCTCATATACATGCAAGAATAAAAGTATTGCATGCATTTTGTAGAGCAATGAACTTTACTTTATATCCAGTTTGAATGCTAATACGCGCCAGCCAAACTGTAATTATGAATTGAGACGTAGTTTTTTTACAAATTCATGTTTGAAAATTGTGAATTAAGTACTCGTAGGTTGAAGTGTTGAATAAATAAGTGTTTAACCTTATTGCCTTCTGTAACACAGGTTAATCACCTAGCACATGAGCCTATTTTTGTTGGTCTAAAAATCGCTCGACTGTGTGGGATATCGGGTTGAAATTTGAGCTGAGCTTATTTGTCTTTTCAATATTTTTGACGTAAACTTTATCCCCTTTATTCAAATTAGGCTCAACAGCTTGTCTTTCCCTATTTCCATACTCCTTCACTCTGAGCACAGGAGTCAAGGACTACACAATAAAGGTAAAAATGCCATAAGTAAGTATATAAAGTTTTTTTATTATTATTACTTTAGCGTAGTAAACGAAACATTATCACAATTAAGTAGAAACGAGACCTAGTTTTTAAATACAAATGTGTAGTTACTCACGCATATCATCATGCTGTATATTTCGCGTGTTTTACGGGAACCATAAATAGCTTATTTTCTAATCAAACAATTCAGATAATCGTCTAGTAAAATAATATGGAATAGTACCTAATGATTTCACCAAACAATTAAAAGAAAAGAAAGATCAAAAGGCCGAAAAGATCAAAATGTCCCAGAGCTATGCTGTGTATTTCACGTTTTTTACGGGAGCCTTAGATAGCTTATTTTCTAATCAAACAATTCAGATAATCGTCCAGTAAACAATATGGAAAAGTACCTAATGACTTCACCAAATAATTAAAAGAAAAGAAAGGTCAAAAGGCCGAAAAGATCAAAATGTCACAGAGCTACATACATTTAGATGCACCAATCAAATAAAATTGTTAGTACGTACCTTGCAGGAAAGGAAACATCTTGTTTGTCCGTAGGAATCACTGATGGAACCATGTCAACCATTGTAAGTTAGGTAAACGAATGAGAGATAGGATTCATACCTACGTGATTAATATGTGCATAAAAGTCATCAATATTATAAAAAGGAAAGGGTAAGAAGGAATTTGTAACAATGGTAGGTAAGTACTTGTATCATGAGATTTTCCTATCGGAGTTTAGAAATTCTTGCAAGTAAATTGATAATAAACAAAATCATGCCTGTCTTCATGAATGGGTAGGCTGAGGTGACCTTATAGTCGCCCGGAGGACACGGTGGAGCACACGCTGGGCGTGTGCCCCGCCTGGGCAGAGCAACGCCGTGTCCTCATGGGGGCTATCGGCGGCGGCGATCTTTCGCGCCTGGCCTTGGTACAGGCCATGGTCCGGAGCGAGCAAAAGAGGAGGCCGCACGCGTGGGGCAATGGTCCTCAGGCCCCAACCGCCGCCGGGATTCCGATCCCGATTTCCAGCCACCGTAGGCGCGGGCTTGCGGATGGCGAGCAATGGGTAGCTCGCCGTCCGACCGTCCGGTAACCGTCCGGATCGAGCCCAAGTCGTCGATGACGCGTACTGTTCCACTCGCGCTTCACGGAGATGTCAGCATAACGTAGGGGTCTAGCAGGATCGAAGCCTACGGGGGCCAAGGGTCTGCTTCTGAAAGGAAGAATTAGCCCTGGTACGAAAAGCAACGAAGGAACAGGAGTGGGTTTTGAGTCAGTAAAAGTCTTACACTAGCCCAAGCAAGATACTTATGTCATATAGTTACGCTGGAATAAAAAGACATACAGTATCAGAAGAAGCAGCCTTGGTCGTCTGACGATGAGATACCCATACAACATTTTTACTATCGCAGACAGAACCTGTACGAGGTTGGTACAGAAGCGTGGGGACTGGCACAAAAATGCTCAGCAATGAGTAGTCAGGTTGTGGATGTGAATAAACTAAACCAACATTAACAAATGCTTACATTACCCAGGGGCCTTACCGTGATGTGTTGAAATGTCAAGCGTGTCCTTTTTGCCGGGAATTCCTTGACCGAGCCGAGTTTCGATTTTTTTATGGGGACTCGAAAATGTATCGAGACTAAAAGCCTTGGAGACATCCGCGTCCTTGGGTTTGAATTGATGTAAAAATTTACGTGTACAGGGTTTTTTTAAAAAATTACTAGCTTCTGCCAGCGGCTTCGCCCGCGTTGTGATCTCTACTAACTTTAGACCCCTGTTTCATTGACTTAGGGGGTGAATTTCGGAAAATCCGTTCTTAACGGACGTCTACACCCATAAGGAACCTACCTGCCAAATTTTAAGTATGTGTAATAGTTTCTGAGATTTCGTGAGTAATCGATCACTGACTGGTTTTTCGCATATATATAGATTTGCTAAACAATGTCCAGCAATGAGTAGTAGGGTTTTTTAACATCGAATAGCTAAAAACTCTCAGGTATAGATCTATACTCTTTGGAATGGGCACAATCGCAATAGAGCGAATGAAGGTTAAACATAGTGTCATAAATTTTAAACTTTTAACCACCTATACGTCAGATACTCTCGCGTTTATTCCGCCAAGGTGGCACATCCACGACCAAATACTCCATCTCGTCAGGTCTTGTCGCCTATGAGGATTGAAGAGCTAAACGAGATGGAGTACCTAGTCGCAAACACACGACCCTGGCAAATGGGATAAGAAAACAGTTGTCGGACCAATCCGACGCAAGCAGTTACCACTTTTACACCCTGTTTACTAATATAGGCAGTTTTAGTTACAAATCAGAAAACTGATATTCTTAAGTTACATGTCTTTGTTATTGTAACATGTAACAACGCAGTTCACACAGTCTTCGCCGTCGTCTAATATAAGTACAATATCTATGCGATTCAACAATAACTTCTTGTTGGACGTTGTGATGAGCACTGGTCACAAAATTAAGCACTTAACAACAAAAACCAAATCACTTTTCACCTCAATTTGGATCACATGAACATATTCGTATTCTAAGAACTAAGCCTGAACCCATCCACTAGTGCTTTTATTCAATTGTTTTTGCAATATAATAAAATTATAATGTTTCTGTTCTATAAACGTTACAATTTTCGTCTATTATTCTACCGCGAATAATTGCGCGCGAAAAAGCCGATAACTTTTTAGTAACACAGCCGTTCTGCGGCGCGTCGACGTAAAACTATAGCTGATCGATTACTGGCAATTCTGCACGGCAGAGGTCGGGTTTCGGTAGATACACCTTTTGATACTGATAAGCATACATACGATATAATATTACTATAGTTTGTCAAGTAATAAACAAAATATATAAGTGTAGTGGCTGAGAAAATAACTGAACCTACTGATGCACTGAGCACTGATTTCAAGTTATCATTTTTTTTCTGAGATATGTACCGATGCGGTTGGGATAATATGTAGGTTAAGTCTATCAACCTTGCTTGTTTAAGCATATTATAATTAATCATTCATCAGCCTCAGATAATTCAGTTTAATTAGTTTCTCAAACTCATTTGTCACTCTTGATAAGTTATTATACTGATGAATTTAAAAGAACTCTTTATATTAGGTAACGAACCGTTATGGCGGGTAACACTGACCGTGGAGCAAAATCAACGTCTGTACATTGAACAAAATAAAGTTATCATGACTGTTGACGTCAATGCGGAACATAAACGTGAAATGTGATAACTTGTAATACGATTATCACGTGTGAAATGACTTGACTTTGTAATGATAGGGATCATCCGATAATACTGTTATATGGCCGATAATTTCGTTTGAAAATCTTTGATAGTAAACAGTTAAGGCCCTAACTCTCGAGCAGTGCTAGAAAACAGAGACTTTCTGAAGCCTACTCCTAGGTAAAGGCTAGGTCAATAGGTTTAAAAAAAATATATGTTTATTCAGAGATTCATGTACAACATTATCAACATATGATTTTTTTGTTGACTTTTGCAAAAAATAAATTATAACATGATATTTTTTTGCTTGTTTTCCTTACCCCTTTGAAACGGCTTTGATCTTTAGAATTATGTTAACACAAAAAAAATGCTGGTTAAGTGTTCTTCAGAATATACATAACATATTATTATGTAAATCAATCAATATTTCGTAAAGAAAACGGATTTAAAGGTCAGCGGGGCTCCATCCAAGCGCAGTAGGCCGGAATTAAGTACATCACTTATACGCATTAAAAGTGGTGTAGTAGCATGCTATATTTAGACTTCCTTATTTTAATAGATTAACAGACTTTCGTTATATTTACTCTGCTATAACTACGTCATTGTGGGTGCGAATTCTGTATTTTGGAATGTGTGAAACAAACAATTATTTATGGACTCATATAAAGGTGGGTCTACGCTAGAGCACAAGCCGAGCTCAAAATCATGTAGTGTTGCTCATGCTTGCTCTCTAGTCGGCCCACACTACGCGAATTTGAGCTCGATTCGTACTCGGCTCCTCTAGAATAGACCCACCTGTAGATTTTAAATTCAAGCTAAAAACCTTAGAAGAAGGCACAGTTAGTTGCCTTGTCATTAACTTTATGCTGTTCATAAAAACTAGTACGACATAATATGTAAAATACATTTCCTAAGGTACTTAAACTATTATCTATTCTGTGCTAGTGGTCTAGTAAATACAGAATAATTAGGTATCTATTGAACAATAGTTCTCACCAAGACTTTATTATGTCTTGTTTGAAGGCCAAATGTTATCACAATGTTTATAATTATTATTAAAAAGAAATTAGTGACAATCGTGTTATGTATCTGACATGCTAGATAACTCATTATGTGGAGTCAAAAGTATGAAAAATTAAGAAGAAAGGAAACCGATGTCGTGACGGTAGTTTTGTGATGGCTTTTCACAAAATTACCGTCACAAAGTAGGTTAGACAAAACAGACGAAGTAACGGTCTTTTTTTCATGCAGAAATGATCAAATATTTCCTCTCGCTTTCGTTGGAGCAAGAGAGTCAGTCTTTTACTGACTAAAACATAGTGTTCCTTCAGTTGCCCTTTGCATTCCAGGGTTGCCGTAACTCTTTCGAACAATACTATAGTAGATAAAAAAGAGCCGTAGGTACAGATACCAGTACGAATCTTGAGCGCTCGGCGAAAAAGTGGGGATCGCTTTGCGCATCGTACACATCAGCGAACCAATCACTGTACCAGGATTGCACTCCCCACCTCGCGTCTTACTTCATACCACTACCAAAGAGACCCGATATTTCACTTCTGCGCAAGTGGAAGTCAGCGTTCAAGATCCGTGCCGGTATCTGTATATCGGTAATAGCGAATGTCGAAATGGCAAACTGCTGTAACTGGGCTGTTTAGTCGTTATAACTGACCACGGGCTATTTTGATAGCGCTTGTCAATCTCAAGAATTTTTGAATTTTCGAAAATCATTTTTGCCGATAGAAATGACACTTTAAATAAAAAAAAACTTACCTGCTGTTTTTATATTAAAGAAAATACTCAAAATATTATGCTTAGCCATACGTAGAATAATATATAAGAACTAATATTTATAGTATACTTTAAAGTAGCGTAGCCAAGTATTACGGGTTTCTAATAGAGAAACATTCCAAAGCCGTTGACAGATACTAATTTGGTTGAATCAACCAAATTGGTTATTGTTACCTTTGCCCTTGGTTGAACCGTGTACTATACCCATTAAGACACTATTAAATGACATTGACAGAATTATCTAGACTGTGATAAAATACGTTTCAATTCTCAGACATCAATATAATTTGACTTTTTAATTAGTCACTAGCTTTTCCCCACGACTCCGTCTGGGTGTATGTCGGTTATTTATTGTGGACACAAAATCGAAGCCAGTTATAAAGTACCTACGTAAACTTCCTTGGGCTTACTGGGCTTACTATATTTCAAATTTCATCAAAATCGGTTCAGTAGTTTAAGCGTGCAAGTGTAACTTACTTTCCAATTTATTATATTAAAAATTTAAATAAGTATGGATTCAGTAAGATACACGTTTCGTAGTTTTATTATACGCCCTCTAGCTGATCCGTGCTACTTCGCTGGGCGTCAAATATTTCCGACATAAAAAAATTATCACAATCCAATATACATACAATCATATAATTATTAGTGTAGATAATGTTTCAATTCCAACGTTACCGACTCGATGTTAGGTTGGTACAATGACAATGGTCTCTCTGGGTTGGTACCTACCTTCGGTCAATAGATACGTGCCCTAATTTCTTAGCAAATCACAAGGTTATTATTTCTCTTGCCTGATACCTAGTACTTATCGCTATTAAATATTTTGTCAAGGTCAAAACCTGTTTCTTATTTGTGATTTGCATGTCCATCAATAACGTGTCGATAAGTGTCACTTGATGGCAAGTAAGTATATTCTTTATTTAAATGACTTAAAAAAAAATGGAGGAGGTTCTAAATTCGTTTGTATTTTTTTTATGTTTGTTACCTCAGAACTCTGTTACATATGAACCGATTTGGAAAACCATTTTTTTTTTACTTGATTAACAACTGCTTCCAGATATGTCACATTTTTATCAAAATCCAGCTCGGTGATTGGATACATGGAAAATTGAGGTGTTACATCAATTAAAATAATAAGATCTTAAATATTATGGGCACATACCGACTCTGGCCATACATTTTGTTACACTTTAAAAAAAAAACCGGGCATGGGCGAGTCGGACTCTCGCGTTAAGGGTTCCGTACAAATCTTACCTATAAAAACAGTTCAATTTCCAAATTGAGTTACGAAGATTTTTTTGAATCACATTAAACGTTTTTATGACGTAACTATAAATTTACAGTTTTCAGATTTTTTCCTACACTTGTGCTATGAGAACTTGCTTCATGCCAAATTTCAAGATTTTAGGTCAACGGGAAGTATCCTATGAATTTTAATTCCCATGAGTGTCAAAATATAAGTTTTTCACGGCATAAACGGCCGTATCTTTTTTCCGGTAACTCAGAAGTTTGATTTTTTCACAGCTTCAAGGGACCGCATACCTGAGTATATGGTTTTAATTTCAACTCGATACCTCCACGCATTCCCGAGAGGTCTAGACATTCAGACGGAAAACCAAGTGATACTACAAGGGTTCCGTTTGTTCCTTTTGAGGTACGGAATCCTAAAAATGTATAAATGTTTTATCTAAATATTCTGGATTTCATCAAGGCTGATTGGCCCTCCACTAGCCCAGACCTCAACCCCTAGACTACAAATTGTGGTCTGTTTCAGAGATAATGGCCTGCTTTAAACGTTGCAATAATTTGAAATAGTTAAAAAGTTCTTTACGATCAGCAGTGGACAACTTCTGATGGACATGGTGCGTAAAGCTGACGATTGACCGTCGTCTAGCCCAGACCTCAACCTTCTGGACTACAAATTGTGCTCTGTGTTAGAGAACATGGCCTGCTCTAAACGTCACATTAATTTTTGAAATTGTTGAAAATTCTTTATAATCAGCAGTGGACCACTTTCCAATAGACACAGTGCGCAAAGCGACAGACGTGTGGCCTGAGGCACTATTTGACGACCTAAACTGTTAAAGGGATGAAGTTGTGTAGGGTTTATAGCACCATCCCTCTTTTTCGCTCGTCGCCTGACATTTTAACAAGTCATGGTAAGGTCCTGGGTACCTATGGATTCATTTCTTAAGTAGACCTTTTATCACGTGCACACAATTATTCTAAGAATATTACATTCGCTATTATGAAGTTAGGTTTTTTTTTATTTGTAACAGAATCTATGTATATAAATAGTGATAATGATACTCTCACCAAAAACCATACCACAAATCCAACAGATCATAGTTGTCCAACGGAATTTCATAACCACAGATATCTCGGTTTAGCAGTTTTTCGATAATGTAGATAAGTTATCAATAATCATGATAGAAATCGATGGTTGATTGAAACCCGGTAGTGTTTATCTACCTATTTATTATACAGGACTACTGGTAACTTGACGTATTCCCCACAGAACGAGATTGTGTGACCTTAAAGAAACTGTTCTACAGCTGGAGCTGAATGATACCGCAAAATTCACCATTATACAGCCGAAAGCTGAATTTTACACTCTTGTACAGCTCTTATAAAACTCTAAGTTGTAAATAAGCTGGTTTATTGATGTTTAAAACGCTTGCGAGCTGATTGGGTAGGTAAATAGCGACAATGGTATTCTCACAAAAACCCATACCACAGAACCAAAGAACCACAGATGTCCGACGGAATTTTACAAACAGATATATCTCGATTAAGATAGCTAAGCAAAGTGTTTCGATAGTGTAGATAAGTTATCAATAATCATGATAGAAATCGATGGTTGATTGAAACCCGGTAGTGTTTATCTACCTATTTATTATACAGGACTACTGGTAACTTGACGTATTCCCCACAGAACGAGATTGTGTGACCTTAAAGAAACTGTTCTACAGCTGGAGCTGAATGATACCGCAAAATTCACCATTATACAGCCGAAAGCTGAATTTTACACTCTTGTACAGCTCTTATAAAACTCTAAGTTGTAAATAAGCTGGTTTATTGATGTTTAAAACGCTTGCGAGCTGATTGGGTAGGTAAATAGCGACAATGGTATTCTCACAAAAACCCATACCACAGAACCAAAGAACCACAGATGTCCGACGGAATTTTACAAACAGATATATCTCGATTAAGATAGCTAAGCAGTGTTTCGATAGTGTAGATAAGTTATCAATAATCATGATAGAAATCGATGGTTGATTGAAACCCGGTAGTGTTTATCTACTGACATATACAGGGTTATTTCAGCTATTTGGTGAGATGACGTATTCCCGATAGGGGAGATGGTGTGACCTATTATTTTATAATAATAATATTTGAAAATTTTCTTAGTGTATCCTGTGTCTACTTTTGTACAATGTTTTATACTTGGCAACAAATATAACAATAATACTAATAACTTAGCTCGCGAGGTTGTCGACATGTGGGAAGTGGATAGAGCAATCATTGTGCCGATAGTCGTAACGGCCAATGGCTTAACAGCCAAGAGCCTCGAACAACATCTAAGGAGGCTCTCGTTAGGCAGCTGGATCAAGGGCCTAATCCAGAAAGCAGTACTCCTGGACACGGCGCGCATCGTTAGGAGATTCCTCTCTCAGGAGCCCTGACCACCGGTAGCTTGGACCCTGCTCCCGATGCCGGTGGGCTACTATTTTTTATATTTTTAAATGTTTTTTTTATTTTATTTTTTAAGAAATATTTAAAAATGTAATTAATATGTACATAAATTTAATCAATGGAATACTAATAATAATTTATTCATACATAAGCCTAATACAAATGGAGCGAAACATACATTATTATTTAGATAAAATCCTTGCTGCGATTAGGCTATGTGATAGAGCATGCAGTAAACTGTGTGCCTTCTGACATCCAAACTAGGACATAAGTCCTGTATCTCAAGTGTACAGCGTTCCAACCGGAAATTCACAAAAAGTAGCTTACATTTAAATTATATTATAATTACAATAAAATCAGAATAAGAAAATTAATTAAATTAAAATTGAACATTTAAAATTAAAATTGAAATAAATTAAATATAAATATAATAATAATAGAAATTATCTAAAATATTAATAATAATCAAATCACAAAAATTATTGAAATAACTGAACATAAAGATTGCCTAACACTATACAACACACAGCTAAGTTACCTATTAAGGTGAAGCATTACATTAATAATAATCAACAACAACAACAATAGTTATATAATCTTAATGCTTAATATTTTGCAAGCATTGTGTCTTTGCCCATCTCTTTTTTTTAAATGCAGTCCGAGAGTGACGTCCACGTCTTAACTCCCGTATGTAGTCCTCTTAATTAATAGTCCATCATGGACGAAGTGCGGAAAAAATCGGATATTTAGATACCTAAATACTTAGATCTACTTTTTTATACGAAATCTGTCGATATCTACTAGGCGTCACGTGTGAAATCGTACAAGTATAGGTAGGTACCAATCTACTCCGAGTCTGACATTGCGGAGTACACGCGTGGTTGCCGAGAGCAATCATAATGATTATTACATCGGGTTGCCGCGCGCATGGCTCTCGCGATATCCCTGACCTTTGTGGAAACATACTCAATATATAGGTACCTACTACGACTCGCACTTTGCCAGCGACTTCGTTCGCGAGAATATTTTCATAAAAACTTTAATACCCCATAAAACTATATTTTGAGGACAGTTACGACAAGTAATGACAGTCTACATTATTCAAGTTTCAAGTTTATTAACCCAAGTAATAAGATTCTCCTATACTTACAACCTTCAATAAGTACCCCTTAAACCGTTTTGTAGGGTTAATTTAGAAAAACTAATAAAGAAAATCGTTTTTAATCTACTTGAGTTACTATCTAAGCCAAGTTTCAAGTAGGTACCTACGTACCTACTTGAAACTCAGCTTGAAACTTGGAGTCTGAAACTTGGCTCCATATAGAGCCAAGGAATAAAATTTAGCGTACAAACGAATTTCCCCCTTTTTTAGCCCCTTAAAAGTTGTATTTTCAAAAACCTCTTCTTAGCGCACACGTAGTATCGGCTATGCGTTCATATGTCAGTCAGTTTCTCCTTTTATATGTATTGACTAGCTTCTGCCAGCGGCTTCGCTCGCGTGTTAGTAGGTTTCTCCATATAAACCTTGTTTCACCCCCTTAAAAGTTTAATTTCAAAAATCCCTTCTTAGTGCTCGTCCACGTCATAAAAGGAAGCCTTGTGCAAAATTTCACGTTCCTAGTCCCAGTAGTTTCGGCTGTACCTACTTTGATATGTCAGTCAGCCAGTTTCTCCTTTTATATATAATAGATATTGCATGTATAAACTGTTTATTATTCTCCCTATGTTTCCTAGACTTTTAAGTTGTGTGATCGATACTGGTATCTAATTTATTTTACGTATACTCATGTTTTAGCAAAATAAATAATCTTGTAATCATAAATTCAACTATATATTTTTTGGGAAAAAATATAACATGGTGTAAAAACTATTGGAATCCATTCAGTTACTGATTCTGAACAAACTATATTCAGGTTTCGCATAAATTAAAAATAATGTTGTACAGCGTTCATAGCGGATGTTACATTAGAATAAGTGGGTGTTTTAAAATAATAACTTGTTTTTGTTCTTTCTATCATTGTTCATGAACATAGTACTAAAGTCTTAACCGCAATTTACCTTTCAAGTTTATACGGAACCCTCAGTGCGCGAGTCCGACTCGCACTTGCCCAGTTTTTATTTATTTACAGATTACAGCGATTATTTTAAACGTTACCCGCACTAGAATTTACTTACTCCTATATAGTGGGTTCACAAACACATTTTTGTTTTTTTATTCATGATAGGTTCGCGCTTGACCGTTATCTCACCTTATGGAAAGCGACGATGCGGTCGACGATGGAGCGCGCTTACCTAGAAGTAACCTATTCACTCTTGACTTAAAGATTCCCGGGTTGTAGCCATCAGGAAACACAGATTCCGGCAGGGAATTCCACTCCTTAGCTGTCATGAACCAAGGTAAATATTTTTTCCGTTTGCAAATCGAACCAACGACACGCAGGGCAAAACCATGCCATCCTTAACTTAATTGAGTTTTCCTCATCTTATTTTTACTAAGTGACTAACTACATCTTCACGCGGGGAAATACGTCGAATTATATTGGTCTATAGTTTGTTAGCGAAGTACTTGTACAAATATTAGTGTTTGGTACTTGCGCAATGCACTAAACCTGAATGTTTGCTTAGGAACCATTCAAATTCTAGGTAAAATAGCTAACATTCCATATCTATATTAGGTAGGTGCTTAGATTTTTATTTGACAATGACCCCGCTCTTGTCTGTGATCTCACCTGTTGGAAAGCAACGGACAAGGTCTACGATGCAGGGCCTGCGACCTACCCGTTAATCAGGGCCGTACTAGGTCACCACTGCTCTCAATTTGGGATTAAAAACAATTGTCTCATAATACCTACAAGGTTCGATTGTAATTTATTCCAATTTTAGACCCTGGAAAGGCGACAATTTGAGGAAAAGTGTTCATGGTCAGTCTTTAAGCGTGTAATGAACAAAGTCCGCCATTCTTCCTTTTTTCAAGGAAAATCAATCGATAAATTAGAGAACACAGTTATTTATACACCTATTATGTAGTAAATGGATGGATTGTGTAAAAGGTGACTTTTTATTATTGATAGGCTCGTGTTTCATCATTATCTCACCTGACGGTAGGTAAGCGATGATGTGGTCGAAGAGCGCGCTTGCCTAGAAGTAAAGACCCCTAGGTTGTAGAATCTAGGGGTCTTTAAGTTAAGAATGAGAGCCGGCGTGTGTGTTTCCTGATAACTACTCATAAGGAAACCCGATGATGGAACGGGCTTGGCAAAATTAAATTGTACAATTCCGACGCCCAATCCCCGAAATGTAAACGATAGAAAACCAACAGGCCAGTAACTCGGCGTTGATGCTCAAGACTTCGGAGTTTTGAATCGACGAGTGCATCTTTGCCGATGATCTTCTTGATTCACTTCTCAATCGACTCTAGTGCATCAAGCTGGTGTTTGGCAAATCCATCCTAAAGATGAGAGCAGTAGGTACCTACTTCATACATAATCGATTTTGTGCTTGTGCTTGATAAAGGTTAAGCCGCTGTTCCGGCATGAAGTAGGTACTGTCTCACCTTTGGTAAGGTACCCAATTTTTGGCAGCCAGTTTTATTTCATTGAGGGTAGATAACAATGTTAGCCCAAGAATCTCAAATGCCTAAGGCATTAAAGGATGATTGCACACCTAAGTCACCTTTGTCGCCCACAAAGGGTAAGAAAACAAAAAAAAATACTGGGCAAGTGCGAGTCGGGCTAGCGCACTGAGGGTTCCGTACAAACTTACCTTTGAAAACAGTTCAATTCCGATTCCGATTTTTTCGAGTCACAATTTTTTTTTATGACGTAACTACAAATTTACAGTTTTCAGACTTTTTACTATACTTGGCTTAATGCCAAATTTCAGGATTCTAGGTCAATGGAAAGTACCTTATGAATTTTGATTCTCTTGAGAATGTCGAAATACACGTTTTTTGCGACTTATATGGCCGTATCTTTTTTTCGTTAACTCAGAAGTTTGATTTTTGACAGCTTCAAGGGAAAGCAGACTTTAGTATATGGTTTTAATTTCAACTCAATACCTTAACGCGTTCCCGAGATAAAGGGTCTTGACAGACAGATAGACAGACAGACGGACGGACAACAAAGTGATCTTAAAAGGGTTCCGTTTTTCCTTTTGAGGTACGGAACCCTAAAACCCTAATGATCACTACTAAAATTGTATAAAACAAAAAAATTTAATAGAATGAACGAAACGAAAAGCTATCAAAATAATTTCACGAAAGCCCTTGAGTGGGTGTTAGTGTTGGGACAGATGAAAATGAAATGTTATCGATATTTTCCTTGTGTTATACTTATTGTTCATTTGAAACAGGGTCAATGTTGTAAAATGTCATTATATGACAGAGTAAGAAGGTGAAGGAAATTGTGCTACATTTATTCACTGGAGATTTCAAATGAATGAAATCAGCTGCAGCATTTCTACAAATCGATTTCAGAGAGTCGATACTTTCTTAATCAGTCAATAAACCCTCAAATTTCCCAAAATATTGACCAGTTTTCCAGTGTTCTATTTAGCCACTGACTTTCCCCCAAGATGAGATAGCGATTTGAATTTAATTATTTTTAAGTATGTACCTACACAAAGGACGATTGACCTTCAGGTTGAAGATGGTCATCAAATCACGACACAGCTTTTTTCCTGGTTTTAATCTGTACTAGTAACCTTACTATATCAATTATTTAATATTATAAAGCAGAAGAGTTTGTGCAAATTAAACATTCTTTTAGTGTCAGATAGCCCATTTATCGAAGAGAGGCAGGCTATATAACAATTTGCTACTCGTACGACCTACGAGAGCGAAACAGTAACCAAAGATGCAGGTGAAACCACGAGGTACAACTAGTGAAACTTAAGAGTTAGTGTTTGGCCAGCTATTAATAATAATATAATATAATATTCCACTACCAAAACTACAACGCCGCCTAGTCCCAAGCTAAGCTCAGAACTCAGAACACATATTAATGTGTTCTGAGTTATTACAAACGCTTCAATAAAACGCTCATAATCTGGACTTTGATCAGAACTTGATGATTTATTGACGGCCGGCCCAAAAAACCCAAGCGGAATTTGTTACGCGAATAGATAACTTTGTAAATGTTTGCATATATACATTTTAATATAGATCCTTCAGTAGACTCGTACAAATGATGCTAAATACTGTTTTTAGCGCCTAGTTCTCATAATTACTCGTATGATTTGTGATATAAAACTCCATAACTATATTTTTATACTACAAATTTGTTCCATAATCACACTATATCCGTAAACATAATCCAACGACTACTTTTTACTGGTTTTTACGCCAATTCTCATCTTCATTAAAGTCTTATTGCGTTTTTTTTTTGTTTTTTATTTTGCATTACATGTTGACCTTGCTTGCGGACTGGGGTATAAGTACATATTTTATTACGTTAGTAGTAAAGCTAGGTTTATATTAAAATCTGAACAGTAAAAAAACCCCATGGATTTTTTACTGTTGGACATATCTACATGACTCGTGGACAGTTCGGTCTAGGTTATCTTTGCTGACCTGACTTCATGGGTCGGTATTGTATTGTATTCTCAGGACAGGCATGCAAAAAGAGATTGCATGAACATTTCTTCAGGAAATACTCGTATAATATGTTTGATGTCTTTATTTAGATTCTTTGTATAGGGAGGCACTACATATAATATAAAAATATCCTTACATAAATATGAGGATAAGTTAATAACCTTCACGTTCATAATTCTATGTGTGTATTTTAACCTAGTTGTGTCACATTGTTAGTAATAAATAGAACATTTAAAATGATTCACTTCTACATGATATTAAGTACCTAAGCAACTAGTTTAATCACCTACATTATTTTATCCTTATATGCAATGATGCATATGCATATTTCCCCGGTTAAATCCTGTACGACGTAAGGCTGACAGCAGACTTGAAACAAGACAGTCTTAAGACAGACTATTCAGAGGGTCATGGCCATACGGACGGTGCGGGGTTACCGCACGGTTTCTCGCGAAGCGGCGAGCCTCCTTGCTGGCCTGCCACCATGGGATCTGGAGGCAACAGTCCTTGCACATCACACATGCACGATCTGCACGTGGAGTTAGCGGACAGAGTTCTATCAGGATCTCATGGTGGAATGGCGACAGCGACTATTGCAATCCGGTGCTGGGCACGCCATAATTATGGCGGTAAGTTCCCTCTCTTTTAGGATTGGCTGGAAAAACCTCACGGCGTCCTAACCTTCCGCATGACGCAGGTTCTCACCGAACATGGTCAGTTCGGGAAGTATCTACACCGGATTCGTGCGGAAGTAACGCCCAGGTGTCAGCACTGTGTGGACCGCCCGGAGGACACGGTGGAACACACGGTGGAGGTGTGCCCCGCTTGAGCAGAGCATCGCCGTGTCCTCGTGGGAGAGATCGGCGGCAACGATCTCTCGCGCCGGGTCTTGGTACTGGCCATGGTCTGAAACGAGGAGGAGTGGCAGGCGGTGGCTACCTTCTGCAAAGCAATAATGTTAGCAAAGGAGGAGGCCGCACGTGCACGCGCGAGTTAGCGGCCCTCGCGCCCCAGGCACTGGGAATCTGATCTCGATTTCCGGCCACCGTAGGCGCAGGCTTGCAATGGGTAGCTCGCCGTCCGACCGACCGGTAACTGTCCGGACCGAGCCCAAGTCATCGACAGCGTGTACTGTTCCACGCGCGCCTCAAGGAGATGTCAGCAAACCGTTGGGGCCCAGCAGGGTCAAATTCTACTGGGGCCAAGGGTCTGCTTCTGTAAGGAAGACTCGGCCGTGGTATAAAAACCAACGAAGGAACAGGTTTTAGTCAGTAAAAGTCTGAAACACCCTCGCATATCACTCAGGAGCGGGGGATGTCATTGGATGACTTACCCACCGAAAAAAAAAACAAAAAAAAACACATCTAATGCTTTACAAAACGTAAACGTATGAAGACGCGCACACTTGAGACAAGACGTCTCATAGACAAAATTGTCTAACAACAACAAAAACTGCACGGCGACAAGTCTGTCTAACGACAGTCGGCTTCCCTTTAGTCATATGCGGGCGCATCGAAGCCAAAACAGTCTAGCGACATTCCTCCTCTCTAGTAGTGTGTCGGCCATCGGCAGTGATGAAAAATGACGATTTATCAATTTATCGATAGGTATTTATAAAAATATTAATATCGGCCTCGGTATATCTGGGAAAAGATATCGATATATCGGGCAAACTTTCCGGGACTTTCGGTTTGAAAATAATAATTTATTTATTTATTTAATGGACTAATGAAACTTTGGGGGTAGACGGAACAGAGAGTTAAGTCCTGCAAACCTCCGTTGAAAAGGGAGGATCCTCCGGCCAAACGGGTGTTATGTCTGGTGGGCTACTACTGATAGATGATTTCGGGCTGTTCTATATGTTCTAAACGCGCGGAGAACTTTGATTGCGCGATGCAGGATTAGTTATTATATGACGCCATAGATGTCGCTGCAAAACATTGTACAAAGGCGGACTTAATGCCTTAGGCATTTTCTACCAGTCGACCTTAAGGTGTTGCAGAGACATAATATGATAGGTGCAACTTATTAAGTTCAGTCTAAACTGCATCTGTTTAGGTAATTATCTAAAGGTAAACAATCTTGACATGTCTTTTATCTAAAAGTTGTCTATAATTTTTATATGAGTGTTTACAATTTGTTATTTACCTATACCGATATTTGGTAACTAACTAAATTTAAATAATCTTTGTATGTCTTTTATACGATTTTTTTTAAATAAAAAGACATATTAAGATTGTTTACGTTTAGTTAACTACCCAAACCGATGGAGTATAGCTCAATAATAATTTAATAATAATAATAATTATAATGTAATAGGTAATAGTAATTTTTATGCAAAATGTACATTATTTTAATTTATGAGAATCTTAATTAAACTAAATTACAATATTCTAATATTTTGAAGACTAATTTATTATTTCACTCAAAATTTTTCGGTTCGGTTTTTAAATTTCTTACTTACCGGACAAACCTTACGGCAACCAGCATTTGTTTGTTGTTGATATATATTCTGCTAATAAATTAATTTTGAAAAGAATATCGTTTTAGATGCGATTTCTTGATATTGAATATTTTGTATTGTTCAAATATTGAATCACAATATATCGGGTAAAAATATCGATATACTGAAGTACTTATACTTAGTGATGTACCGAGTCACTGTTTTAGTGGATCGAGTTGACTCGATTCCGCGGTTCGAGTCCAATGCTCGAATTCTATGTTTAGTGCTCTAATGTTCTGTATATCGATACTTTTCAATTGTTACTGAGTAAGTATAGATACCGGTTCGAGTAAAAGTATCGATACCTCAATGGTATCTTTTCATCCCTAGACAAAATAGTTTCGTTTTATGTGTGCGCCATGTCGTAGACAAAACAGTTTTGTTTTAGTTTTGTGACAGACTTGTCGTATGACGTACGACAAGTCATGAGACAAGTTTGTAAAGACTGTCTTGTCTCAAGTATGCGTTCGTTTAAGCCTGAAATTACTACGATATCCGGAATTTGGGATAATTTCTATTGACTTACAAAGCTATGAAGAGCAGCTAGTATGAGATCGACGCTACTAGTTACGCAGTCTAATAATGATAGTAGTATGTAGACGACGTGTCGATGTAAGATCAACAGGTAGAAGTAAAAGTATTTTTTCAAAATCCATAATTCAGGGGCTGCCAGAAAGGGTCACCGCGGCCCTGATCACAAAGGGTAACCAAAGGAATACAGGTGGGTTTTTGTCAGTAAAAGTCTCACACGCGTCTCGCTCTACGCAGAACGAGAGAAGATACGAGTATATGATGATATCCGACCTCAAAAAGGGCCTGCCATAACTTTTTCATGATGACAAACTACCTAATATAACATAATGCGGCCCGATAAATAACAGGTTTAAATTATTATAGTTAATATAGATACTGTGATATCGAAAGGAGATCGCATGAGTTAGGTTTGTTTTAGCTAACGAACTGGCTTGAAAAATATACTTTTAAGGATTTTGCAGCTCTAGAATAAGTTTAAAAATTGAGTAGCACAAATAAATGTCTAGTTTTTTTAGTTCGGACATAACCATTGTAGCGCAATGAGCTGATATCGAATCGTGAAGAAAAGTATAAGTAAAACTTTATAACATCCCAAGAGTTTTATTTAAGTAGAAGATCATGTACCGCAGCTCTACGGTCGCAGAGTGCGACATATTGGTATATAGGTATTTATTGCAAAATTATCAATAATATAGGTGCCAAAACTAATCACTTATTACTACTTTGCCACCGCGAATAATGCAAGCCCTACAAACATTCAATGTACTTTCCATTCTCAGAATATGCATACATTGTCTATTGTCTGTCTGTATGTGAGGACAAAACAAACGAACACATGGTTGATCGAGCAGACCCAGGAAACATGAGTACATTTGTTATTCATAAATGATATTACTTATTTAGCACGCGGCGCGCTGCGCATGAATTGCTTGTACACTGCATTCAGTATTGTCAAATTTTATTTACATGACAAAACCAGTGTGATGTCATTTGAAACTTTACACCAACTGGATAATGAAGATTTTTGTGCCATGTATGGAGACGTAAACAGCTATAAAAATTGCGTTTAAAGATTGTTTTAACCGGTGTTATAGCTAGAAAGAAAGGACGTGAACACTGTAGGAACAAAAAATATCCACATCACTAACTCCAACTAAAAGTAAGATAGATATTATAAATAATTTAGGAGCTATTAGAGACGACAGTGATAACGAGTTTTTGAACTCTTCGCACGTAATCTGTTTATCCTGATAGCTGCAACGTTGGTATCTATAATGTCTCGAGTTAATAGACTACTTCTAGACCAGAAAGAATTGTCGTCAATCATATCAGATGGGATAGTGGTAGAATGTAGGCAATCTCAAGGGTTTTTGAGGTAGTAAATCATCCTATAATATAAATAACTTCTCTCACTCCAGGGCGGTCTAGAGGACGTGTCAGACTTTCACTGACTATAACCATACTGGTGTTCTTCAGTTGTCCTATGCGTTCTAGGACCACGGGTTTCCTTTTCAGAAATTACGTGTAGCCTTGGCGGGCATCGGCCCAGCTGGGCTCCTACGATAGGCAGTGCCAAGGTGTGGTTCATTTCACCACGCCAGACCATGTTTGTAAAATACGAATCTGGTGGGAAATCTGGCTGTTATGAGAATTTTTAGAAAATATTTAATACCAACTATGAAAGAAGAGGATCGAGTTTTTAACGTCGGGATCCAAAGACGGACAAAGGTCATTTATCCTTCCCCAGTTACTGACCCTGGGATCCCCAAACCTTTCATTGCAATCCAAGGCTGCGATGGAGTCATCCATTCACATGTATACTTATATCTTTTTTTAGTAACATGCGTTATCCCTCGTCATTACAATTGTTATTTATATATTTCAATTCTATGTACAGTAGTCGTCACTTTACTTACGGCATCTTCACTAAAGTGTACTTAGTCTTTTTAACCCAAAGATTGAATGGTGGAGAAATCCTTATTGCATTAAATCCCATGTAAAACTACTGTACTGTCTGTCTGTCCAGCTTTATCTAGCTTCCAGTCTAACCAGCTGCAGCAGAATACCAGTATCTTACATAGAGCGACGGCAAATCTCACCTCCACAACCCAGTAAGTGAGTAACACGATTCCCTTTGGCAAGACTGGTGTTAGGTTTCCTGGGTTTACTATTTGTGACGACTGTTAAAGAATTACAAATGAAAGCCGTTGCTTCAACGGCATAACCTGCCTTCCGAGCCATGGAGACATCTCAGTGTGCTAGAATGGTTACACATCCACAAACCGATCTCGGTAAGTGGTGATTTACTTTATAATAATAATAATAATAGTGGTCGAGTGGAACGGCCTCGACTTACTAGTTGTAGGCCGCGGGTTCAAACCCAGCCAGGCGTATTACTTAGTGTTATTTATTTCATCACCACTGCTCCCAAAATTCGAAGACATGTGACATTCACCATTTCGCACTGGGCCCGCGTGGTGGATTACGGCCCATTCCCTCTTAAAGAGGAGGCCTGCGTCCCAGCAGTGGGTACATTAAAAGGTTGATTATGCTATGCTTATACGACGTAAACATCGGCCTTAGTGACTCTCGGGTCAGGGTTGATCAGGGCTTGGTTGATGAAAACAGTAGGATGAGAAAATGTGACTAAGTAGCCTCCAAGGACCGGTAGAGTTAGGGGTCGAGGTAGAGTCAGGTAGACGGAAAGATTGATGATATAAATCATTATGGGTGGAACTTAGATAAGACTGCAACAGGGGCGTGAACGTACTCACAATCAAAGACTGGTCTATGTCCAAAAGTGGGAGAATTCGAGCTGAGGATGATGAACATGTTGGTTAATTTTACATGGTAATAAAGAACCTACCAAGTCACATTATATTGTAGGTACAAGTAAGTATTCCCAACCGCCTGTCGAGCACAAATGCCTAGTCTAGAAGATAATTGTTTATCTATGAGCACCTAGGCAATTTGTTAAATATTCACCAGCTTCACATAAATCAAATTGCCACGGTTTAGTGGACGCGAGATTTTAAGGAAGGTAGGTTTTGTACGTACAAATAACTATGGGATTTATAAATAAAGCGTGCTATTGCGTCACTCTTTTCAATGGTAAATTGAACAATTTAACGCAAAGCTTCTGCTAGACATGTTTTTCAATACTATCTATCTTGTTTTTTCTTGCAAGCCCCTTAATCTCCTAAAAACTAGGAACCGAGGTAAAATTGAAATAAATGAATTGGTTCTTAAAACTAAGACAAAAATACGAAAGCATAAAAAATATTATTGCTACATATTCGAATATCGTCAATGTCACATCACTAGTGAAGGTTAATTTTGGCAATTTTATTTTCGCATTTTAATTTTCAGAGACTAAACAACAGAGTTATTTATTACCTTTATGACTTGTTAGCGACAGCAAACAGCATCGAATTGGGTATATTTTGATTACAATTTCGTGAATACACAAGATTTGGGGACCTACACGATAATATTGTCCTTGTACACTTTTAACTTTCTTCAATTTTAGTACACTTCACTACAGAATACGGCGTGTAACACAGAATTGAGAATTGTTTGTTGCTATTGACAAAGCTAAATATAACCTAAATACACGTCCTACTTCACTCAGTGTGAGTGAACAGCTGATTGTGATGTATTTGAAGTAAGCAAGCGCCAGATGTCAGTTCACATTGTCTACATTTTTGCACGCCTGTACTTTGCCAATTAGCGTTCTTCGACATTGAAAGTTAAATAAAAGCAATTGAAATACGACTTCTTAAAAAGTTATCTACTTATGAATTGTAAAACCTAACTATTTAACTAAGTAGGTAATCAATAAGTAGGTACTTCAGTCAGTATTTGAATTCACGAGTGATAGGCATTGCTAATAAACCTAGCGAGCGAGAAACATTAATTAAAAGTAATAATATTTTGATAGTGAGCGTCCGTTTAATTTTTTTAAAATCTAATTATAAATGTCTCTAATTTAGATATACTAAAATAAAGTACTAACTTTATTTTTAAATAATTTGTAGGAGTAGGTAATAAGCCTTTTTGTGTTATTTCCATATTTTGAAAGATATTTATTTTTTCAACTAGACTAATAACAACAATAAAATTACCTGTCTTGAAAGGATCATCTACCTTGGCGGTTATTTATCTATTGTTTATTTTATTTTTTTTTTTTTCGCTAGAAAAGGGTTGTCGTGTAGTTTGAAGTTGACGTTAGATTATTGATGAATAGAATAAAAAGTTTTTTTATAAGGGCAACTTTGAACAACTAATGCGTCATCATAATTTAAAATTTACCCAGAAATATGGAATTATTATAAAGAATTGAAATACCAACTGACAAGTCATAACTTACTAGTTCGATGTTTTATGTTTTACCTTGCATTTGGTTTTTTTGACTTGCTGTCTTGATTGCAGTTCGTCTTATTTTAGGCGACCACTGAAAATTTGCGCCGCCGCCGCCGTGCCGTGAGTCTACCCATGGCATAGAATCATCCTGAGCTTTCTTGCCACAGAGGTCCTATCACAAGCTTTTAAGCAGTTAAGGGGAATGGAAAAAGGGAAGGGAAGTTTCTCGCTCGCACGCCTGACATTTTAACACGTCATGATAAGGGGCCGGGTATGATTTACACTTCTGTTTATTCCTTTTTCTATTGTTTGATTTTAGCTTAACATTCATTTTGGGAAAGTAATATATGGTATAATAACAAAATCTCTAATATTTACAAGATATAACAATTGAACTATATTTTTATTTGATCAGTTGATATAATAAACGATAGATATAATTTTAAAATAACTAATTTTTGTAAGCATAACATACATTGATTATAAAATCTTTAGATATACTTACCACTCAAAAAACATAAAACTTAAATAAGTTTTATGTTTTTTAGTCGAATATGAACGAACGAAAGCTTTTTATAAATCACAATGGCTTTTAACTTACCTAATTCAAATGATTTACTAACATTAGAGGGGGATCTTAAATAGTCACTGTTCTAACCTAACCTTACCCACATGATCGCTACGTTCGCTCGCCATCGCATTCTAATGGTCACTTCTCTAACCCTGATCTAATCCAGTCGCGAAGCTCCGCAGCCGCATTATATTACAGTAACGTTTATCAATACGCTGCGCCAACTTGTAATACTAACAGTGTGTTAAACGATACAGCTGCGACAAATATGTATTTTAAACGATAGACTTAATGATTTTCGATGAAATAAACTTTATGTCCAATAGTGTTATACGAAGTTAAGTACATAAATTTTATATGTAAAGAAATTATACCAACTGTTGAATGTTATTGAAATGAAAATATATCAAATAACTTTTTATGATACGAAACGCACCCGTTAATTTTTATTCCTATCTTTACTGACTTAAATTATTCAATTACTTTAGTAATAAATAATAGTACCGTTAGGATTTTTTAAAAAGTTATAATGGTTCTTCATGTCAGTTATTTTTTTTTTTCTCTTTATATTCTTTCGTATAATTCACCTTCGAAATAAAAAGTTTCAATTTACCAAATTATCACGCGAGTATGTTTATTTTGGAAATGTGGTGATTGAGGATAAATGCTGGCAACTCAAACAGAACTGTCACTACTATCAGTCGGTCGTACCGTACAATACGCATGTCACACCTGCGCGTTCCGATACATGTCAGAATTGCTATTAGCGTATCAAACTGTTTCGAATGTTCGTAAACACGATTTTTTGCCGTCATTATAATATTATATTACAGTTTATTTCCTAATGCTTTTAGCTCCCCGTGCTTTCATTCTTCATTCATGCTCTCGCCGGTACGCCCATACCAATCTGATCCGACTTTCAGTACCTCGGGTCGCTCCTTGAAGGGGATAGTGAGGTAGACCGAGACGAAATACATTGGATCAACGCAGGATGGATGAAATGGCGACCGGTCACGGGAACAACTTGCGATCCCCACGGATGCCCCTTAAGTTGAAAGGTAGAATTTACAAGTCCGTGATAAGATCTGTCACACTGTATGGATCTGAGTGTTGGGCTGTGAAAAAGATGGATGAAAAAAGATTGCATGTAGCGGAGATGAGAATGTTGAGATGGATGTGTGGTGTGACGAGAATGGATAAAGTGAGAAATGAGCATATTAGAGAAAGTTTGAAAGTGTCTCCAGTGACTACTACTACTATGTGTAGGACCCACCTTTTGAAACATATTTAGTCTGTGGTATAACAAAAGTTTCCTGTCTATGGTCTTACTACTGACACTTCATCAGAACTCACTTTTTGGCGGTCAGGACGAATATATAATTTGCTTGACAATACCGACTTTTATTCCAAGTAAGAATAAGATTAAACGGCGCAAAACGCCAAAGAGGGATAAAGAGCATGTTAGGTACTAAAAGAGTTCAGAGTATATATGTAGATGGATGGAGAGGGAGAGGGAGGCCAAAGAAAAGATAGATTTATTGTGTGAGGAGTGATATGAAAGAAAAGGGAGTTAGTGATAGCGTGACCGGTGACTGGACAGAGTGGAAATAAAAAACGTGTTGCACCGATTTCAAATAAAAAGGGACAAGGGCAGGAAGAAGAATTTATTTCCTAATAAAAATGTCGGGTAAAGACTAGGTAGGACAAGAACTATATAACTGAATCGGACTGTATGAGTCGGAACGCACTTTGAAATGTCAACAGGCAACTGTCAAATATTGTCAATGTCAAATTAATCAATATCTGGCTGTGTCTGGTCGTTTGAAGCGTTGTGTGTTTTTCACAAATTTAAAACTGGTGCTACAGATTTATTGATATTATAATGGAAGGGAGACACAGAAAATTATGTTTAAATAGTTAGTTTGTCAATCGGCAACGTGAAACACTCCACAAAGTGTAGTTGCCGTAAGATCAGTCATAACCTTACGTTGTTACCTAATAGCTTTATATATATGTTATAATAATTACTTCCGTATTTCCCATAAGGGAGAAATTTATTGACCTAAAAACAAACGTAATTCTATAAACTACCTTCCGAGGTACTTTAATTTTTGGTGTTTTGAAATTCTCTATCTGCAATGGAGTTAATGTAACGTACTTGTTTTGGTTCCAAAAAGTCGGTAAATTTCTCTGATTATGAACGAACCAGTTGATATCTGGAGGGACACATGGGTGCGATACCTAGGTAAATATAATAATATAATGTTTTTATGTAATAAATTTGAAGATAATGCAGTTATCATGTTTTGAGTTAAAGATGACAATTCCTATGTTATGTCCTAGATAGATTTTTAATAGTTAGGATAATATCCTAAGATGGACGTTTAGTTCTTTATTAAAGATTACTTTATATATACATCTTAACTATTAATCTTAAATATTATAACTTAATAAATATATAAACAAACTGAAAATAATATATGTACAAACGGGTAGAAATAAAACTCATAGGGCATCAAAAAATTCGTCCACATCAATGTCAATGGGAAAAGTGCCCAGAACGCTGGCAGCATTGCCACGCTGGATGGCAATGCTGATATGTTGACCGAAGAAAAGCCCTAAGATGTGCCTTGTTTTTTGATTGAAGTTAGGTGTACTGTTGCAGTCCATTTGAAACACTTTAAAGGAACAGTTTTCAAGAGGAAATTGGTATTAAGTGTATCACTGAGTAATTCATTTCCTTAGTGTACTTATTGAAAGTTTTGAATCTGTTTGTACATTGTAACTGTTATACTTATACAAATTAATTGTGTTTTGATAAGTTCACCTAAATTAAAATTTTCAAATGGGTTATTAGGCTATGATTGTTTTATTTATTTTAACTGATATATTTCCTAAAATTACTATTTAACTAGAGACAATTGTTAAACCATATTCTGAGGTGGAGTAAGAAATTTAAGTATACAGGTTAAGAAATCCTTAAAACATTGTATGTACTCACCCTTCATCCCGTGTGATGTATCGGTCACTGAACAGGTCCATGTTTCAGGGTACGCCAATGAGGTGGGCGAGTCCTTCCGTCCAATCTTCTCCTTAAATGTTGTGCGGGCCTCGTACGCAATCGCTTTTGGTTACACACTAGCTGATACTGTGGACAAAAGTTACAAATCATATAAAGTAAGTAGGTATAATCACTGTCTTAGTATTACTGAGTTTAAAAGCAGAAATTTATTTTTCCTGACTACAATTGTAGGAAAAAACTAGATTTTTTTCCCACATATCCCTGTAAGGTACCTTATTTACTCAAAAGGTTTATCATTGTTCATAATAAATCACTCTTAAATTATAATGGCAAATGTCTGTATGTATATATTACTCCTTCACACTCAAAAGGCTGAAAAGATAAGAACATTTTAGACCATAATCTGGAATAGGATGTTGTGTACTTTTTATCCCAGGAGTATGTTTACTTTAATAGTAAACATACACCTGGAAAAAAGTACAGTATAGGCGGGAGTTCCACTCCGCTCCCGCCTTAGCCCTAAAATTACGAGCTCGCTTCGCTCGCTCTTGGACTTAAACTGCAGGTTTGGACGAAGCGAAACTAATTCATCCTAAAATCGGGTTTGTTGGTAACATATAAATAAAATTTTATTAATTTTACTTTTTTTAAACATTATATTACATAATCTGTGCAGAGAGGTGATCGGCCTCACGCGGTGGTGATAGAGACGGGAGATGCACTGTTATGGCAGACGCTGGCATCGGTCATTATACCTGGATATGTTATAAACAGGTAAAAAAGTTCATCATGTATGTGGTAAATCGGTTTAGGGCCCTCATCTCCGTCTCCAAGCCGGTATTTAATTTAGCATACGAGTGGTAGAAGTAGGTCACTCGATCTACCCTACATTCTAATGGGAGGCTAGCAACGCCTTGGTGGTTTTGAGTATATCACGAACAGTACGGGGGGGACGAGACGGGCGGGGTTTTTCAGTGGTCGCGAGACGAGTGCTCGGTATAAAAGCAAGACTACAGAATACAAAATATAGTTCTGGGCTGTTTTTTTTTCTATTACAAGAAAACTAGGATAATAGTATGGTTTTGAACTAGCTTGGAATCTTGCTTCTATATGAAGCATACCTATTTGTTTTCAGTAGGAAATCATCAAATAAATTCTTCCACTCTGGGTAGAGCGAGAGCGTGTGTCACGATCGTGTTTCAAGGTAACTCTTTTGATCAATCCAGCAACTCTGGCAGTATACGAAGGGTACCTTTATTTTTTATTTTCGAGGGGAAACTTTCATAAGGCTCCCGGACATTGGAGATAAGTTCGGAGAGTGTGGGATTTTTACCGCACTAAAACCAACCCGGTGATCACCATCAGCACATAGAAGGGGCGCCGCTACTTCTTAAAAGACCATTCCGGAACCCCCTCAGTGCAACGCCTAGGGCACAGCCCTGAGGAGACTGTACAACGGTCTCACCTGAGCCTCTTTGTGCACGGCAGCGTGAACACTGTGTCGATGGGCGGGCAGAATCCCCTCTCTGAATGCCCGTGGTTCCAAAGTCCCGTCTGCATTGGATGATCCAAGCGGGGTTTTAGCGTGTTAGGAATCGAGGTGATTGCCTCCCCGACGCCTTCTTCACGATGGGTACCTACTGTTTCGTTGTCTTTGGCAATAGGATCTTTGCTTCCCAGTTTTTAATCTATACTTCTCTGTCAAGAAAGTACCGGGAAAAGATCAATAATACACAAACTGTTTGTTATTCATCCAAATTTATTTTATCACCTTCAAAGTATGCTCCTTCAGAAACGATACACTTACGCCAACGAATAATCCAATCATCAAAACATTTTCTAAATGCTGTTTCCGGAATTGAGTTCAGTTCTCGCCGCGAATTCTCCTTTATGTCTTCTACCGATTGAAAACGGGTGCCACGAAGTGGTAATTTGAATTTAGGAAAAAGAAAGAAGTCGGTTGGCGCCATATTTGGTGAATATGGTGGTTGCTCGATGGTATTTGTTGAGTGTTTGGTCAAAAATTCGTTCACAATAATAGCCTTGTGCGAAGGCGCATCATCGTGGTGCAAAATACAAGAAATTTCTCTCCACAAATCTGGTCTTTTTCGTCGAATTTGCTCTCTTAAATGCCGCATAACGCTCAAATAATATTCTTTATTTACCGTTTGACCTTCCGGCAAGAATTCTGAGTGCACAACACCGCGATAATCAAAGAAAAAAACAAATGATTAGTTAAAATGGTACGGACCGACTCGTGAGATACAGAAAGTTCGGTGGCTATCTCTCTCAAAGTTGAATGAGGATTTTCAGTCACTATTTCCTTCACTTTTGCGATGTTAACTTCAGTTGAAGACGTTGATGGCCTACCAGAGCGAGGCAAATCTTCCATCACGACTCGACACTCTCGACCGCTTTTGAACGCTTTGTACCACTCTTATGCACGTGTATTTGATAAAGTCGATTCACCGTAAGCCTTTGTAACATTTTCAGTGACTCCGAACACGAAATTCCATTGGCGATGCAAAATTTAAGACAAACTCTTTGTTCTAAAAATATAAACATAAGAAACATAGTCCTAACCTTTTTATTATATCTGTAATATAATTACAGAAAAGTCTAACAGCTCTATTTTTTACAAAATTTCAGGTTATGCTTCTTCTCCACAGAAGTTTTAAGAAAGTACACTAAGGTGCCAAGGAGTACGAGGAACTGGGTGGCTGTGGGGGTGGGGCTGGTCTCCATTCCCTTCATAGTGAAACCCATAGATAACGGGACAACGTGGTTTATGGACAACACGTACAGAAAAGTGGTCAGCAGTATTAAGTAAACAGACTGAACTGTGCAGCCTGAAGTCATACCACAAGTTCTTAACGCGATCCATTTGATGACCTAAACTGAACTGTTAAAGGGATGGAGCTGTATAGGGTGTATAGCTCCCTCACCCTATCTCGCTCGCACGCTTGACATTTTCACACATGATGGTAAGGGTCCTGGACAGTGGAGGTGGGAGAGAAGGGATGATTAATACTTTGGAGCAGTCTTCTGACTAGAAGGACATCCTTTGACTTAAAGCTTACGAGTATATCTATGAAATAAAAGACCAAGCTCTCCAATTCAGTTAATGCTTTTTTTTATTTATTCTTGATAGGTTCGCGCATGACCGCTGTCTCACCTGATGGAAAGCGACGATGCGGTCGACGACGGAGCGCGCTTACCTAGAAGTAACCTATTCACTCTTGACTTAAAGATTCCCGATTTGATTTAGATTTGCTTAATGCATTAACTGAATTGGAGAGCTTAGTCTTTCATTTATATGCACAGTAATGCTACTTTTTTCTTCATGAAGACCAAGATGTTTGTCTTGATTAGCCAACTTTGGGAGACACTGCTTTAGAGAAACATGGAAGAATACGACATATGTACGCCCCAAATAAATTGGGATAACGGTAAGAGATCAATGATTTGAGTTAAGCCTGTTGTGTAATGTGTTTCGATCCACTCGAGCTAGACTGAAAAAACTAGTGGCATTGGTTAATTTACTGACAAGATCCTACCTCAACTATTTTGATAGAAATTTCAATTAATCTCTTCATCCTTCCAGAGGGATCCTCGGTTCTATTACGCTCGGAATACCTACATAAAAATAACACTGATCGTAACGTGTGCCAATATATAGACCTCTTGAACATGTATAGATAACACGCCTGATTTGTACGTAGAACGACATCGCGTGGCGTGGATCAAGTGTAGCTCCACAAGTCTAGTTACCATATAAAATGTATGGAGTGTGTGGCACACGTGTGCGCAGTGTAGTTCTACCTTAGCTGTGTTATGTTGAGTGGTCCCGCTGGATCGAAACACATGGTATGTGTAACGCTACAGTATTTTTCAAACTTTTAATTTTATGGGAAAGTAGCAAATAGGTTTGAGCGATGCCATAATGCCAGAAATATATTTTTATACTATTGTGCCATAAATAATTTGTACCTGACGAGAAAAGTTTCGTAATGTGCTGCTAGCGGCGAGGTATACGGGAAGAAAGTGTGATTGGTTAATTAAGTAAGAATAAGTGATATTCCTATGAAATTACTGATCTTCCCTTTTCTGCCGGAATTTAATTTATTTTGTATGAAATAAATACAAATACAAACACATAAAACTGGGTATCCACTACGTTCTTGAACCTCTTGCGCTCCGTTCCTGCAACAACTGCTTTACGTAGTGGATTTTTGCGTGCGTGGTGCGCGCTCCAATCGTTGGCGGTTTTTGGGCGAACACAAAGGGGGACTCAGTCTGTTCCTGGACGCGAGCAAAATACCACGTTTTGTGCGTACGTGTCATGGTTCACGCGTTGATAAATGTTGTGGTCGGAGAAAAATGTTCGCAAGGGGACTGTGGAGCATGCGTGTTTCTTATGGAGATGCGAGTACCGTCTCCATCAAAGCGGTTGCATATGCGCGTAGTGAATATCCAGCTTAAAGCGACACTCCTGCTTCCAACGCATACGATTTCGCGTTTTTGCCAGATCTAGTCAACATTGTACCAGGTATAATTCGTATATGACCATTGCCACTTCTTATATAAAGTATTATTTATTATTTATGCATAATCTTCCATGAATGCTAGTGTTAAATAACGTTTTTGCTACAACAATAAGAATTGCCTCGATACCAAATAATTAATTTTCAGACATTTTATGTAAGTTAGCCGATTTCTTACTGTGTACATAATATTAGCTTTATGTTTTATTGTGAACATAAAGGTTCTCGTGACTGAGCGTTGAGATGAAGTCAGAACAAAGGAATCGGAGGCGTAAGCCCACTCGAGGCGATCGACGAAAAGAGTATCGAAAAGAAACGGTTGTAAATTGGCTAGGGGGGCTGGCTACTGTTGGCCACGCAGCCAATACATAAATTTTTTGGTCATGATCTGACTACGTCGCCATGGCGTCCCAGTGAGGAACGACCCTAAGAGTGAACATCCCACATTATAAAACTAGGAAAAAGAACTTGAGGCGTTCTTACTTAGCTAAAATGCTTGGTAAGAAAATAATTATTTTCGGAATGAAAATGATAGCAAAATTAATGCGACAGTTTGTCAAATGAGCGTTAACTGTTGTGATTTGTTGAATTAATTTTTTAAACAGATAATCGCACCATTTGACTTGTGTAGCCCTGTGTAACCCTTTAATAATTTGAGACGCGCCGATTATTTATTTTCAGAAACGAGTGACTAAGTCTGGGTGCAAATTGACTATAAGTTAACCGAATAATTATTAGATACCTACTTTATTCGATTTTGTATTAGTTTGCATCATAAGTTATTGCCCAAACGGTAGGTGCCATCTAACATACGGTTAGCACACGAATGTTACATAGCTATAGTAATGTATGAATCTGTTAGAAAGATCTGGAGTTTATGGTCGGATGTAGGTTTATGTAGTCTGTCAGAAAAAAAAATAGCACCCTAAGGTGCATCGACACGGTAGACTCTTGCACAGATTATACACCGAAATGCTAATTGCTGCTTCACTTTATAACCAATTTTGATGTGGTTTTTGGAAATATGATTATTTTAGTGTTATTTGATGTTAAGTATAAAATAAACGAAAGCAAGTACCCAATGCTATAGAAATCTATGCAAGTCTGTACCGTGTGGACGCACTAGTCTGGTCCCAGTCATATGCTAAGTCGCTTATTTGTGCGAATTGTCCAAAGAGACAGTGATGACAACGAGATTTTTTGCAAGATTTTGTATGGAAAACTTTTTATTTATGACATGATATTATAGTGTTGTTAATACTTATTTTCTATCGTTTATTTTGATGGAAATAAAGTAGTCTTCGCTTCTTCTGAAGTAACTATATCGCACAAGCTTTTGCATAACTATGTCCGGGACCAGCCATAGAAAAGATAACGTTCATAGTGTTTTTCATAACTGTTCACACATATGAAAGTTGATTGGAAAATATAGATGTGTGTTTATGTGTTAGAAATGAAGCTTTATGTGGCACCAAAAATACACCAAAATTAGATATTAATTAGTAAAGGAAATTGATCTTAATCAGTGAGACATTGCAACACTGGTGATCTATTAAAATTAAAAAAGAAAACTTCGAAAAAAAAAGTGATTTAATTCACCTTAAAAGGTCAATTTTTTTAATATGTTTTTATATTTATAATGTTACAGAGGCATATATAATAATAAAATAATTATGACAGTATTATTAGCCCTAGTAAATTATACTGGAATGGCTATCGTTACTAGCAAAGCTTTGCAATTATGGCGGACAAAAGATTTGTAAAGTGTCCTTAAAATAAGTGAAATATTTTAAAATTAAGTATATTTGGATGACATTTGAAAATTAATTGGATTTGTAATCTCGTCTTATTTTACATGTGCAGTGTATTTGTAGACTTAAACCATAACACATAGATACTGGTAGATGTAGGCACAGTGATACAAGGATCTGACCATGGCTTGAAAGCCATTGTCAGAGAACGAAACTATCTAGGAAGAAATTTTTCAATTATCACAGACAATTTCACGAACTTTGACCACGTTAGTGAAATTGTCTATGGACATTGTATTGAGAAAATAAGATGGCGGCATTAGTAAATATTTTGACAACGCGCCAAAAGCTTCGTCAGTGTATGATTGTGCCTATAATTTATTATAATATAAATATTGTAATAATGTAAATGCATGGCAGAAATCCCCTGCTTTAAAAATACAAATAAAATTTAAAAAATGATCAATACAAACGCTTATTTAGATACGTTTTTTATAGTCTGTGATATACAATTCCAAAGTAGATGCTAGCGAATCTTCATAGTGATTTATTTTGACGAAACTAAGGTTTATTTTTTGTTGTTACTTATTAGTGATATGATTATGTTTTTGTTTATTTGAAATAGTAAGTAAAGAATGCTGTTATTTATTATTTATAGCTGTTGTTAACTGTTAAATAAAATCTGATAAATTATGTCTATAGTTGTTGTTTCATTATAATTACGTAAGGACATCTTATTTTATTTTTCTTCAAAAATGACTGCGACAATGCTGTGGTTCTCATGATACTCCTAAAAAGATTATCCTGCTGATTTGTAATAAACTAACGACAAACTAATTAGAACAAGCATGCAACGACGGCACGGTTAGCGCAGTGGTTGAGCGATTGGCTGTTGCACTGTTGTCGCATGTTGCGCGTTCAATTCCCGCACGGAACAAATATTTGTATGGTTTACGGATAGATGTTCCAGGTATATTTACTATACTCTTTGGTTCCGGGTCAGGGTGTCTTCTGTATTTGAGTTTACAAGTTCGTGAATGCAGCCACGACACAGGAGTTATTCATGTGTGCCAGCGTGTTAAAAAAATAAAACCTTTTTGGCGATGAATGCGACCTCTCGTGACAAAAACCTGAACTCTTAGTTATGTTGTGTGCTTAGTAAAAAAAAAAACGAGTGTGCTTATGACCACACGACTGAAGTGAAACTTCTTTCGCTCCATCTCGAATTTGGCTATGAGAGGAAGAGAGAAAGAAAATGTGCGCGCGCACTGCTGTCTCTTGCTTATATCCCCCACTTAACTTCCGTTCGCCTTGCCCGATCACACTTTTCGTAACGCTTACGTCACGCGTTCGCCAGCTTACTCCCCAAGTCAAGCGTGCGTAAAGAAGTTTCACTTCAATAAATCATTTTAAAGACTATCACGGTAGCCTTTATTAAAGTATTACCAGGTATTTTTCCAGTTAGCTCCACGGATCAGTCGTTTCGTGTTGCATCATATTTCCAAGCAAAATTATTTCTAGCAACTTGTAGCTATGACAATTATGTTAGGCGTATGCATTAATATAACTATTTAATTTTAATCAACTACGAATAAGGTATACAAATAAAACTAAAGAGTATAGTGACAATCGGTTTCTGATTTTTTTAATAGGTAATGCCATCTGACAAGGAGAACACTATCGTTTTTAACAGAAGTCGGTTTAATTGTAATTAATTAAGCTTTAGACAGTAGTTCCAAACTTTCTGTACGTTTTCCGGTTGCTTCAAACAACTGAAACTCTGTTTTTAATGTTGATCTATGTTGCGCTAGGCTCTTTCAATTATTTGAAAATAAAAATGATTACTTAATCATTTCGACAATCTTGTCTCGAGTCCCGAAAGTCCCGAGACTCGAGACTACTAAAATTACGAAAAGTCCCGGGACTTCGAGACTTGAGACGTCCCGGGACCCAAACTCTAGTTGTGCCTCATGTTGGGGGACATTTTGTTCCCTGGAGCATCTGAGATTCTGAGGCTGCTACCAGTACCTACAGTAGTTGGATAAGAGTAGTACAAGCTAACGTTAAAATATCACGTTCAAGTGTATTTGTATTTGGGATTTTAATGAATGTCCACCAGCTTCAAAGACGAATTTTAAAATAATTATCTAGCACAAATACAAAGTCATTGTTTTGATGACAATATTAGTTATAGTTTCTTACATTTACAAATGAGAGGAAGTAATAAATTCGTGTTCACATTACACTAGTATTATCTTTCATTTCAACCTACTCATTAGTGTCTTTGTTTTTTCGCAAAAGCAAACCATGTTTTGGACCTGTTGTACATTATGTTTACGCGGTTATTGACATTTGCACAGCCGTGTATATTTACCTACCTATTTGTTTTACTAACCTACCTAATGTATATCAGCTACCTAAAATAACTGGAGTATTTAGGTATGTGTAGGTACATAGGTACCTACATCTCCGCTTAAAAAACTTCGGGGAATAGGTTTTACGGTGAAACAAAATCATTAGAAGGAATCAATACTGCATCGCTATTCCCTGAAGAGGTGATCGGTGGTGCGTACTGTTGTAACCGAAATTCCACCACAAGCTCAATAAAATTCCTCGGGACCGAATTTTAGCCAAAGCGGCTAGTCTCAACAGATATTATAAGTCATCGCCGACACGACCACGGCGTGGGTGGGCGATATTATAGTGCACTTTGTAGAATCAATCATTTTTTAAAAGAGTGATTCTTGCTGGTTCTTCTCCATAGTAAACGACCAATCGGAACCGTGCGCTAGCTTCTGACGTTTTTTATATGTCCTTCTAAGCCTATGTAAAATGAAATTATTTTGAGTTTGACTTGACTTGACTGACTACACTCCTTCACTCATTCTCATAGTCCGATCATTCCATGGAACGGACACCGGACACGATTGAAGAGAGAGATATGATTTGGAACAAGATTAAAATTAAGACCCCGTGTCTTGATTTTGCTTTATTTATGTACTCTACACACAAACATTTACTTATGAAAAGAATAAATACAGATAGAAGAGCACAAAGGTCTGCTAGATACCAGCTTGTTGTGCTTGAGTTAATTGAGAATCGAGCCGAGAGGATCATTAGTTATGAATGATGCACTCGTCGAGTCGAAGCTTCAAAGCCTTGAGCATCGACGCCGAGTTGCTAGCCTGTCGATTTTCTACCGGTTGCATTTCGGGGAGTGCGCGTCGGAATTGCGTAACCTAATTCCGCTAATCCCGTTCCATCATCGGACCATCAGACGAACGGCGCGGTGATGCGCCATCGCTACATGGTGGATATTCTACCCAAACGAAAACGTTTTGAGAACACATTCATTGTGCATAGGCACAGCTAGGGAATGGAATTCCCTGTCGGAGTCTGGGTTTTCTGATAGCTACAACCTGTGGATTTGTAGGTCAAGAGTGGTATTAGACAAGCGTGCTCCATTTTCGACCATATCGTCGCTTTCCATCAGGTCACACTCACAGGTGAGATACTTAGTGTTCAAGCGCGATCAACAGAAAAAATAAAAAAATGCTGCTAATTTCAAACGAAATTTCTTGCAGCAGACCTGTGACAGGAGAGGTGAGAGATGCTGACATCACCAACTTTCAAACTCCGGCTGTCAGTTAGTTTTTTTTTTTCTAATTTATAACAAGTGCGAGTCAGACTCGCGCACTAAACGGAGCATAAACATTTTTTCACTGCTGCTTGGGGCAGAACTGAGTATTTCAGATTAATTTCAGTTTGATACCTCTACACTTTCAAGTGGCCCTTCTAGTTCACTCTTATAGAAAAATGGGTTCCGTGTCTGAAAAACCAAACATTATTTTCTAGGTGATACGATAATCAAACCTAGAACCGCACCACCAGTGCGCTCTTGTGATCACAACACTAACGAGGTTGCAAAGATTAAGTATTTATCTTGATAAGTTAACATCCGTTTTACTTACCTACCTAATGAGTGCACTTTATTAGAAATCTTACGATCGGTCCGTCATCCATGAAGCCTGGATGACTAAATCTGATTAGAGTAGACTTTCTCAAGTGGATTGAATCTTTTGGGTTCCACGGTTTTGTATAAAAGAAAAAAGTTTCCATGCCATCCTCGGCACGTTTTATCAAAAGACAATAACAACATCTATATACATACGTATATAAAAGAACAAACTGACCGACTGACATATCGTACCCTTATTGCAAAAACCAACTAAAGGCACCAACATTTTTATATTATTTACATTTATATTATGTTATTATTATTATATTCAATCAAATTTGTAGGTTATTTACTTTTTGCCGAAACTATCTTTGTAAATAAGTGTCGTAGCTAATATCCGGTTTTACCTGTAGATTCATCTTGATGACGAATGGATAAATGGATTTAACTTTAATTTGGGTAAAAATTGCAGATAGTTGGTTTTTTCGATATCAACGCCCAGCTGAAACTTTTAGGAGCGTGAAATTTTGTACAAGGTTTCCTTTTATGACATAGGCGAGCACTAAGTGAGGATTTTCTAAAATTCATCTTCTAAGGTGATGAAACAGTGGTGTAAAGGTAGCATGGAAAAACTTACTTTCAAGCGGGCGAAACTGCTGGCAGAAGCTAGTTTTATTAATAAAAATACATAAAAAATGCTTTTACTGCCTTTTGCTCCAACCAGAGCAGAAGTTAGGTATTTGATGGTTTCCTATTAAAAAAAACTGGGCAAGTGCGAGTCGGACTCGAGCACTGACGGTTCGGTACAAATTTATTTATGTAAATAGTTCAATTCCCAAAAGGAGTCTCGAAGATTTTTCCTTTTTTTCAGATTAATTCTTATACCTGCGAATCCTGAAATTTGGCATAAAGCAAGTCTCATATTGCTTTATGCCAAATTTCAGGACTCTGGGTCAACGGGAAGTACCTACCCTATGAATTTGATTTCTTTGAGTGTCGAAATTATACGTTTTACTAACTTTATCTTTTTTTTTCACAGCTTCAAGGGACCTCAGACCTGAGTATAATTATGTTTTTAATTTCAACTCGATACCTCCACGCGTTTCCGAAATAAGGGGTCGTGAACTCATGATGGCAGACAGACAGACGGCCAACAAAGTGATCCTTTATGGGTACCGATTTTTCCTTTTGAAGTACGGAACTCTAAAAATGGTTCAGTTCCCGGGTTAAGGAAAGTGTTTAATTTGGAATTTGTTGTCATACCATTCAGACTCAGACTGGGTTTGTATCCAGTTAAATGTAATAGGCTCGCTCCCTATTAAATAATAATAATAATATTCCACAACTACCACACAACGCCGTCTAGTCCCAAGCTAAGCAGGGCTTGTGTTATGGGTACTAGACAACTGATAAACATACTTATATATTTCTAAATACATACATATATAGATAAATCACACACAGACACAGAACAAATGATCGTGCTCATCATACAAACATTTGTCCTGGGCAGGAATCGAACCCACGACCTCCGGTATAGTATAAACGTTACTTATTAAAAAAAAGAAAAAATGTAACGGTTAAATGTAACTTTATTATACACAACTGAGGAAAGGTATCATTATCGTCATCATAATTTCAGCTGAAACATATCTACTATTGGACATAGGTCTTCCCCAAGTGTCGACATAACGACCGGTCCTGTGCGTCTCGCATCCATCGGATTCTCGCGAAATGTTTGTCGATATCGGTGGTACCTATAACACATCTGTCTAATGGGCCTACCAAGTTTCTATGGGCCTACCACACGCACAAGCTTTACTATAGTTTTGCCTACGTAGGCCGATTTGTTCACGGAACACCGTGTACAACCAATATGAGTTTTACCAACCACACGCATGGGGTTCCGTATACAAACCGGCCTGCACAGGCAAAACTGTGGTGAAGCTTGAGCGTGTGGTAGGCCCATAACCTCCTTTTGAAACACAATCGTGATGATTATTTTGGTCATGTAAGTCATTTTATCATTGTCTTGTCTCTGCGAGTTAACCGATAAGTTGGAGGTGATCTTTGCTGTCGTCTCCGGACTGAAAATAAACATGGAGTAGGTACCTACGTATTGAAGCAAGTCTTAAAACAAGAAATTCTTCTTCAACTGAAAAGCACAAGCTAATATCAAGTACTAAGGTACTAGTTAGTTACCTACGTATTATACCAAATTACTACTAATTTAGGCAGGGGCGCCGACTCTGTGTATGCTCGGGGGCTCGAGCACTCATGAGAATTAAACAGTGGGTGCCGAGCACCCCTGAGAATAGACATCAAGAAACAGATCAGTAATCGCCTTTTAGGTATAAATTATAATATTTCTTGATACTAAAAACTAGTTTAATTATTTTTAATGGTTATTTTCATATTTTTATCAAACATAATTAATAATTAAGTACGCAGTTTGTAAGTAGGACATTTATTTATTTGTCGGTCGGTCAGTGTGCATTTCCCTTCTAACACCTCGCCACTCGAGTCCATCAAATGAGCATGAGCACCCATGTGGTTTTCTAAAAGCCGGCGCCTCAGAATTAAGGCGTTGGCGAAGGCGCAACAGCGAGGCTTTTTTCCATACAAATACATTTATTAGTACGAAGTGGCAATGTCCCGTTTTTGAAATATGGCGGTGGTTCAATGAATCTGTCTAACTCACAGTAGGACAAGTGACTCTACTGCTCGGTGGATATTATTAGAACAAAGATATATAAAGGTCACTCTGTTGGATTTAGGATCTGACTGTAGTGAGAACCATGAATTTTATGGAGCTCTGTTATCGTAATCGAAATTATCAGATACCGAAATTAAAATAAAATATCATCATCATCATTTCAGCCGAAAGACGTCCATTGTTGGACATAGGCCTCCCCCAAATGTCGCCACAATGACCGGTCCTGTGCGTCTCGCATCCATCGGATTTCCGCGACACCTTGTGGGAGGGCTTTGAACGCTGCTTCTTCCGATACGGTAAATAAAATATATTCGAAACGGTTGTAACTTGGCTAAGGGGCAGTTTAGGTCGTCAAGTGGATCGAAGTAGGGCCTCATTTTAAGAAAAACAACACTGTTATGTGTATCTAGTTACTGCCAGCGGTTTCATCCGCGTAAAAGTAGGATTCTCCATACAAACTTACAACCCCCATTTTACCCCCTTAGGGGTGGAGTTTCGTAAAATCCGTTCTTAGCTGATGTCTACATCTATACCTGCGGTATTATCGTTTCTGAGATTTCGTGATTAATCCGTGAGTGGTATTTAGCTTTTATATTAGATTTGCTACTTAGATATTTCTTATGAAACGTATGCTTATTCATATGCCATTGGCAGCAATACGACATACTGCTTATAAATATTCACCTGAGCTAATTTTAAATCTATGTTAGGTAAAGACACGCAAGATTTTGTAGCAAAACAAGCTTTTCTCTGTTGTTTTTGAATATCTTTTGTATTAATTAATTAAAGCCATTAAAATTATTATAATCACTAATTAAAACTATTCGGTCGGGATCAGATTACGAAACCGGTGTGATTTTATTGATGACAAGACAAGGAGACGGCTAAGGACAAAAGTTTTATTTACTTAAAGCTGAAGACAATTACCAAATCAATGTCAATAATAGTCTTTATTTCGAGCAAAACTTATATATTCGTAGTGTTGGGCATGCCACAATTATGGCGGTAAGTCCCCTTTTTGAGGAGTGGCTGGAAAGACAACACAGCGTCCTTACCTTCCGCATGCCTCCTTACATTCCTGCACCGGATTCGTGCGGAAGAAACGCCCTGGTGTCACCATTGTGTGGACCACCCGGAGGACACGGTGGAGATGTGGGCAGAGCAAAGCCGTGTACTTGTGGGGGCGTGTGGTGGGCTCTTGTGCCAGGCCATGGTCATGAGCAAGGAGGAGTGGCAAGTAGTCGCTTCCTTCTGCAAATCAGTAATGCTAGCAAAGGAGGCGGCCGCACGCGCGATTTCCGGCCACCGACGTGCAACGGGTAGCTCGCCGTCCGACCGGTAGAAATAAGCAGGGTCGAATTAAGCCTACTGGGGCCATGGGTGACGCTAATGAGAACCCGGGGCCCTGGAACGAAGGCAAAGAAGGAACAGGAGTGGGTTTTAGTTAGTAGATAAAAGTCTGACACGAAGTGTGGGAGATGTCATTGGATGATTTCCTACCTAAAAAAAATATAGGTATGATATAGTATATTATACTCGTAGCGAAAAAATAATTTAAATGAAATTATAGCACGGCACATGTAAACTACAGTAGTTTACAATGTATGGACGGTCTACTCTTTCAGCTATCATCCTCAGGACCCTATTGGGGCTAGCCATAACTCGTGCTACCAGTGATTTCGCGTGCTTGCGCTTTGTAGCGTAAAAACAGTCTTCATGCGCAGCTGCAAACATCCCTGCTGCACTGCAACACCATGACAGCCCCATCATTTTCTGAAGGCGTTATTAAATTGAACACGAAGGGCTCCATACGATGCCGCTGCGAATATTTCTCCCACAAGCTACACGTGTAGAAGGTAGTACAGAAAGCTTTAAAGACAACGTGCAAACCTGCGGGCTATCATATTGGCACCCACGAGCAGAGCCACTCCCTTTCAATTCCAGCATTGTCCCTAAGGGCCTGTGAACACCATGTTTTTTAAACGCGTTGATGCGCGTTTTAGAAACGTGCGTCGACGGCGCGCTTTTATCCTATTATTGTCTGACTCGCGAGCGTATCGCGTCTGTATCGCTACAAACGCGCGTCAAGGGCGCGTTTAAAAAACGTGGTATGCATAGGTCCTAAGATCGATAATAATAAGTAACTGATATTATTTTCGCGGGCTACCTTTGAGCATCCCGTTAAAAAACGGAAAAACGTCAATGTAAAAAAAAACTCGCACTCAGCACTAATGATGACTGCCGAGTCAAAAAGTTAGGTAGGTAAGTGTACGCCGCGCCTCCACTTCGTAGTGGAATATCTAAGTGGATAGACTAGATCGGTCACCAACATCTAGTTATACACATACACCGTTGTGTAACCCAGCTTTCGGTGAGTAGACTCGTCTGGAAAAGTAGGTATATTCTACATATTTTCTGGTAGTTATGGTCAGCAGCAGCAGTACCTACTATAAAACAGTGACGTTCTGAAGCCTACTATTTGGTAATGGCTAGGTTAATAGATTTGAAAAAAATATAACGTTGATTAGAGATTCATGTACAACATTACTTTTACTGACTAATACTTTTGCCAAAAAGATATAGATTTTTTTTTTGCTTGTTTTCCCTACTCCTTTTAAACGGCTTTAATCTTTAGAAATATGTTTACACCAAAAATATCCTGGTTAAGTGTTCTTCAAAATGTGCATAGCATAATTATGTAAATCAATCAATTTTTCGCAAAGAAAATGGTTTTAAAGGTCAGCGGGACTATAGGAGGGCACAGGCGGCAGTAAGAGTATGTGTGCATTTAACTCTGGCCAGATGTTCAAGGGTTTATATCCCTTAATACTAAACAAGGCGGATACAGCGTTGTGGAGCGGTGGGCTTGTCCACAACCCTAAGGGTACGTTTCCACTGAAACGGAGCTGCGCGGGATTGAAGAGGAAAAGGGCAGTGACAAGCGGTTAGTTGAGCTACCCTCCGCTTCGTGCACTACCGCTCTAATCCGTTCTATCCGGCTCGTGGCCGCTTGTCAAAGAGAATTAGACCAAGTCATTGCCGCGTGTTTATTTATTTTATTTTAAAGTCCACTCAGTTCCACTCCGCTCCACTTACACTATCTCCAGACATACGGAGTGGAGATTTCGAGCACTGTGATTATCGTAAATCTCATTCTGATCCTTTCAACTCCACCCCGTTCCGCGTCATTGGAATCGCACCTTGAGGAGAATACGCCAATTTGATACCTTAAGAAACTTAAAAGCGGCCCAAATTCTGTAGCTCATCCCATTGAAAAATGTGACCAAAATTACTGTCCCATCTTTTATCAACGTAACAATTACATATTTATGTTGCTTACATTGAGCCCTTTCAATCGACATCTCAAACTTAGGAGAAGTTAGTGCACAATAGATTTTGATGCAGTTTTTACTCGCCTTCTAAAAAAAGAAGGAGGTTATCAATTCGGTTGTATTTTTTTTTACTATTAATAATAATAATAATAATAATAATAAATAAAGTTTATTGACACAAAAAAACTATTGTTTCTTTTTTTTATGTTGAACTCCGATACTTATGCATTTTTTTTCCCCTTAATGGGTATGCTTCCAGATTGGTCCCATTTTTTCAAAATCTAGATCTGATGATGGAATACATGAGGAATCAAGGGAACTTCTCAAATATTATTGGCAACCATATAGTGATTTTGGTATTTTCCTCGAGGAGTTAAGAACTTCATACTCACATAGATGTCACAATGAAGATAGTCAAGCGACTATGCCAATATAAATACATGTACATCTCCCGCCTGCATTACACCACAAAGGTGGATGACATCGTCGATTATGTGCGCCAAAAGTTGAAGTACACACTGAGGGTGCAGTTGCTGGAGTCGCACCGGAATGTCAATTTTAAGGCATTTGTGGTGCGAGTACCGAACTGTTTTCTACACCACGTTATGGACGAAGACTTTTGGCCACAGGGTGTGGTGTTCCGTCGCTTCCGCGGACAAATACCACAGGACAGCACCAAGACGAATAGTGCGAAGTGAAGTGTTACTAACATAGTTTTAAATCATGTTTACTAACAAAATGATTTATTATAAGTAATTATGTATGTTAGTCTATAAGGTATTTATGATGTGGGTACATGTTGCCTGAAATAAATTGATTTTTATTATTATTATTATAAATAGATAAAAATTATAAATAAAATGGTTGTGAATAGTTATGTCGAAAATAGTATCATCGAAGTGATTTGATGATGATGATGATGGACGGATCAATGTATCCTAGCCGTGTTTGGGCTTATTAGAATTATCATTAGATAAACCTTGGCTATAAGGTACTATCGAACTGATCTGATGATGGTGCCGGAAGGTGGAAGGTGGACAAGGGAACTTCATAATAAAACAATGTATCCTAGCAGTGTTTGGGTTAATTGGAATTGTCATGTGAAATAGGTACTCTGGCTATAAGTGTATCGCAATTAAAAAGTGTGACTTAAAAAGGTTTTGACAAATACAAAATAACCGAGTTCACTAAAAAAAACACTAAAACGATAAAAATAATTTTAATTTCGGAAGTCGGTGTTAAATAAGAAACAAACAATACCGAGAAACACCGACTTCCGAAATTAAATTTATTTTGATCGTTTTAGTGTTTTTTTTTAGTGAAATCGGCTATATTTTTTTGTAAAAAGTTTTTTATCACTAGTAGAAATAGCAATAAACGAGGAAGATTTTTGTATACAAATATTATCAAGTTAAAGAGTTTGTTTAAATGCGCTAATCTCAGGAACTACTGTTTCGAACTGAAAAAAATATCTTTTCAATACACTTACTCGAAAACCCGCTCTTATCCCACCGTTTTTAGGCACGCAATATACTGTTTTCCGCATTAGTGCAGAAAAGAGCGCGTGCTCACCCCCGCCACAATGTTATTACATTTATCGTATCAGGCTGGGCGCGCGTCGACCCCCACGAGTCGCCGGTCAACCCTCGTTAATTTATTTCTTAGTAGGTGTATTGAAAAAAGTCGTTTGATACACGTGCAAATTTGTCACTGCAGCCCTCGGCCCCATCATAACGAATTCTGCACTTGTATCAAAATGTACTATTGTGTTAGATAACCCATTTATCGAAAGAAGCGGAGCAGTAACCAAAAACTCGGGAGACTACTAGTTACATAATGTATATTATGTAACTATTTTATAAGTTAAGTTCTAATTGACTCCAGATTTCTTTTTCGGTTTGTTTTAAATGAAGTTATTAAATTAATTTATAAGTTTTTCCTAAGTCAGCTTTCTCTAAGTTAACTACTTAGCATAAATTGCTGTCTTTTAATTTTATAGACATTTTGAAGAATTATTTTGTAATCGAATTTTGTTGCCGATCGTACCAAAATATCGACTCTATTTTTTTATTTTACTAATCACTAAAATTCATTAATTAATTATGTGAATTAAAAATAACTTAATTATTTTATTTACAACCGGTCTAGTCCCATAATGTATTCAGATAGCTAGTCTGTATTAGCATTAAAACATCGTTTACCTGATCAATTAGACATTAATCAATTAAAAATGTATTTGTTCAGTAAGATTACCATGTTAGATGTTACTTTAGATTGACAGTTCTGATTGACTGGCCTGTTGGTCTAGTGGTTAGTAACCCTGACTGCTATGCCGGAGGTCGTGGTTTCGATTCCCACCCAGGACAAATGTTTGTGTGATGAGCACGATCATTTGTTCTGTGTCTGGGTGTAATTTATCTATATATGTATGTATTTAGAAATATATAAGTATGTTTATCAGTTGTCTAGTACTCATAACACAAGCTCTGCTTAGCTTGGGGCTAGACGGCGCTGTGTGATAGTTAAAAAAAAGACTTCTTCTGGGGTGGAGCGAGAGGGTGTGTCCGACTTTTACTGACTAAAACCACACCTGTGTCCTTCAATTGCCCTTTGCGTTCTAAGACCGCGGCTTTCCTTTCCAGAAACTCCCTGCGGCTAGCGGGCATCGGCCCTGCTGGGCCCCTTACGGTTTGCTGACATCTCTTTGAGTCGCGCGTAGAACACTACCTGCCTAAGAAAATTTGGGCTGGTTTCTGACTAGACTACTTCTTGTCAATTCAAAAGTGCCTGTTAATGGTTTGTGGAATGTTAACCTAATATTATAAAAGTGAAAGTTTGTGAGTGTGTGTGTATGCTTGTTACTTCTTCACGCTCGAATGGCTGAACGGATTTCGATGAAACTTGCTATACGGTGCCAACTAGCAAAATAACCATAAGAATAATCCTTAATAAGAGCATAGGTTTATATCTGTCTTGGCTAAGATTGTGTATCTTATAAAGGCACGTTTTAAGATGTTTTGTGCTAAAAGAAGATTGAAACTTATTAAGAACTGTTTTAGACGTATATAAGTAATCCTTATAAAGCATTGCACAGACTATAGGTGCATTTTATAAGAGTATTTGCCCTTGATATTTATTTGTACCTATTGAGGCTTGTTAGAAGTGTATTTGTTCTTGGTAGAATCTGCATTATGTGTTTTATTAGACGTTTGTTCTTACTAAAAATTTGTATACAACTGCTCTAGAGCTAACCAATCTTAATTGTAATTTCACTTATTTAAGTCACATTTAAGAGTATAATATTTTTTAAAGACTTTCATAAGATCTAGAAAAAGGGAAGCGATTCAAAAGAAGTGGAGCATATTAAAGGACAGAACATAAAAATATAAAAATACTCAAAAGTAGGAAAATCGTTGCAAGCCATTACGAAATCGGAAAATGTTAGAGAAAAGCAAATTATTCGATGGCTCTGTACAACCAGAAGGTGACAGTAGTTTTGACGACTTTGATTATTTAAACGATAGTGATGAAAGTGAAAATGAACCGGACATCGACAATTGGATCATGAAAAAAAAAATACTTTTGCGGGAAGAAATTAAACCATGCTATCAGGAGATGTCAGAATTAGGTAGAGTTGACTATCGGTTTTGGGGAATACAGGCGTGATGATTTGTATCTGAAGGATGAGAGAATTCATTTATAAAACAGTGCCCGCTTTAGAATTCATCTTGTTTTCTGACTTTGTAGGTGCACTCAGATTCAAATCAACAAGAATCGAACCTTCGACGACCGGTAGCGAAGCATACTCAGCACAGTAGACTGAACCGTACGAGAATGAAAGAAAATAATAGTAGATTATGTGATTAGGGGATAAAGCAGTGTCTTTAAGTCGCGGGCGGCATGTTGAATTCCGAACGAAATAAAGGTTGCTAAGGTTTAATCCCGAACGCCAATGAGGGATTTATATAACTAGCTCCCGAGCATTGCGAGGGAGTTAATAGAACCCTGAGTGATGTGAGGAATTAAGCCCCCAAGACAAAGACAGCTTTATCCCCGTGTTGGATATTCTACTTTTTACACCACCTGTGAGATAATTAAAAGATAATTTACTAAAACAAATTATTTATTAGAGAAATGTGTATAATTATTATTTACAAATTAATCCTCACTATCACTCGACATGTTTTGAGATTTGAATCAAACAAAATTCACTACTCTAAAGATACTATAGTTTTAATTTTCTATAACGTTCGCGGAAAAGAGCGGTCTTTCATTACTTTTTTTAGAGACTCGTCAGTAACCTCATTCTATTCTTTTTTTTTGTTAGTGGCCAGTTTGATTTTTGAACAAACTTGTTTGATGCACGTACTAATTCACTATTGTGGTTTCTTTTTCAAAATAATAATGTTTGACGTTCCAAATTCAAATCTCATTAATCCCTAGGGATCGCCCACATTGTCTCCCTAGGGTTAGAATGACTTGCTTTATGAGTTGGTTGTATGACATGTAAAAGGGCACTACTATCGAGCAGGTGGTGTAAAAATAAAAATTGTTTATTCGGTACAGATGAATGCATACAGGTACATCTGTTCCTATATTTTGGTGTTGCAACGCCGGGGCGAATCTTCGCTGCCGCGACCAATCGCGGCATGGCGGACAGAGTTCCGGCGGGATCTCATGGCGGTATGGCGACACCAACTGTCGCAACCCAGCACTAGGCCTGCCACAATTCCGGCGGAAAGTCCTCTATTTGAGGAATGGCTGGCAAGGCGCCAAGGTGAGGACTCACCTTCTGCATGATGCAGGTCCTCAACGGATATGGCAAAATCGGGAAGTTCCTGTTTTGGATTCAGGTGAAGATAAGAAATGGGTAGCTCGCCGTCTGGCCGTCCGAGTCGTCGACAGCGTCAAGTGTCCCAGGCGCGTCTCAAAGAGATGTCAGCAAAGCGTAGGGGACAGCAGGGACGAGGCCTGCTAGGACCACGGGGAATTTCAGAAAAGGGAACCGTTGTCTTAGAACGCTATAGGCAACTGAAAGACACAGGTGGGTTTTAGTCAGTAAAAGTCAGACCGACCCTCTCACTCCACTCTAAAGCAAACCCCAAGCGAACCATTTCGGTTAAATTAATTAGGTTAGATTATAAAATACTAGCTTCTGCCAGCGGCTTCGCTCGTGTGAAAGTAGGTTTCTCCATATAAACTTTGGACCTCCGTTTCATCCCTTTAAGGGGTGAATTTTGGAAAATTCTCTCTTATTGCTCGCCTACGTCCTAAAAGGGAACTTTGTGCAAAATTTCACACTCCTAGTCCCAGTAGTTTCGCCTGTGCGTTGATATGTCAGTCAGTCAGTTTCTCCTTTTATGTATACATTTATACAAGAACGTAAATAAGAAGTTTTTCATAATCTGTAAATATCGAAAATAAGCAACCTTTTCGTTATTCCCTATATATTTATTTATTTATTTATATATACTTTATTGCATACCAAAATTACAAATTTACAAACTGATATTTTAATACAAAAACATACAATTGGCGGCTTTATCGCACTCGGCGATTTCTTCCAGTGAACCCAGAATGGACAGAAATTGCCTGGACACAAAAAGGGGAAATATGTACCTACCTATAGATATAGAAAACCTAGACTTACTACAGTTTTAATTAGTTCAAAAAAATTGAGTTCTATCCGTACCCGTTACTGATCATATTTGTGTAGTCAAAAGTAAAAAAAAACCTAAAATATTCCACGGAGTTTTTTCATAACTGGTAAATTCATAATATAATAAACATTCATAACAAATGCTACTAGAAAATACTACGCGCAGTGTTTTTCCATTTCAATCGTCATTTATACATTCATAAATCAATAGCCTGTACAATATTTATTTTTCATAAGTTGAGTGATATTTTGGGATATAAAAAAACGCTATTAACTTTGCTGTTTATGAAACTAATTTTTTTTTCATTTTTCTTTTAAATAATAACAAGACCTTTTCTAATAAGCCCTTAAAGTATTTGTACTAAACAAAAACTAGGGATATATAAGGGCAATGATATTGTAATAACATCAAAATATTTATAGTGTAGGTAGTAACTTGAATTAGACATAAATTACGTACGATTTATGGGTATTTATTTAGTGTTAAACAATCAAACTATCTGGCCTGGATAGCATTCAGTTCATTGACCTTGGCGTAAAAACAACTGTAACAGCAAATGTTATTAATAGTTGATTGTCTGAATTACAATATTCCCCATAGGTGTTTGTATGACTTAAGGCTCTTGCAGACAACCGCAATAGCATATAATCAGCCTTATAATATTCCCACTTCTGGGACTCAGGCCTCCTCTGTAGGAAAGTGAATGGTTCGTAATCCACCACGCAGGCCAGTGCAGTTTGTTGAATGTCACATGTCTTCAAATGTTTTGGTTCTAGCACATGCCGGTTTTCTCAAGATATTTTCCTTCACCGTTTTGATAGCAGTAGTGATGTAATATATTACACAGTAATGCGCTTGGCGAGGTTTCCACCCGCGAGCTACAACTCCCAATGTTGGGTAAAGGCCTCCCCCCTGCTCCTCCTAAACCTCCCTGTCATGGGCGATCTCTGGCCAAGTTTTCCCCACAAACATAACCCTCCCCACTTCTCCTTCCGAAACCTCACTGTCTTGGGCGATCTCTGGCCAAGTTTGCCTCACAAACATAACCCTCTCCCCTTCTCCTTTCAAACCTCCCTGTCTTGGGCGATCTCTGGCCAAGTTTGCCCCACAAACATAACCAGAATGCCTAGTGCGATTTTTTTTACGTTAACGCTATCCCTATAAACCCTAATACTCACCTTTAGAGGTATGCGGAACAAGAGTGTAAAGTCCCACAAACCTTCGTTGGCCGGCCAAATGACCCATCTTAGCAGGCTATCAATTTCAAAACAATCTGCTTTAGTAGTTCAAAACTTCTAAACAATGAAGGTTACGCGGTGCTAATAAAAAGGTGCTGAATAGTGGACGTGCATCATGCTAACCTGCGTGACGTATTGATAACTAGTTGTTTTTACCTCTGATCCAAGAAAAAGTTCAAATCATTCACTTCAAAATAACGTCGTTAGCGATTGACACCAATGAACAATGTCTAATCTATCAATTAACTTATACCTCAGAAAAATAACCATACCTTAGTGACCTAGCTTTTTTTTCGAGTTGCCTCTCGCAGGCCAACATGAGGTTGTTGACTGCTGGTCTGTGAGGCTTTAATAAAAATAAAAAACCGGCCAAGTACGGGTCGGACTCGCGCACTGAGGGTTCCGTAGTGGTACAAACTTACTTATGAAAACAGTTCAATTCCCGAATTGAATTACGAAGGTTGTTCCGAAACGCAAAAAAAGTTTGACGTAACTACAAATTTACCGTTTTCAGATTTTTTCCTATATTTGTGCTATTTTTTCTCAGCTTCAAGGGATCGCAGACCACGCTTTCCTGAGATAAAGGGTATTGACAGACAGACAGACAGGCAGACGGACAACAAAGTGATCCTATAAGGGTTCCTTGTTTTTCCCTTTGAGGTACGGAATCCTAATTAAAGCCTCCAGCCAGGGCTTACTTAACTAAACTTAAAACTAAACGACTACACGCTGAGGGCACCTCCTGTGGGTTACGGACCTCGGCTTAGGGCGTCGTTGCGGGAGGGTAGCAGGGCCGGGCTGGATCGAACAAGGGGAGTGACCTAGCCCGTCTTCTTCGGCTTATATATGTCGGGGAAGTTAATAGTACAGATACCAGCTTGACAACAGGATGAAGCGATAATGACGTCAAACCGCTTGACAGAGTCTAGATTTCAGTTCGTACGGGCTTGACTTTTACTGACTAAAAACCCACTCCCGTTCCTTCTTTGCCTTCGTCGACCCTGTTGGGCCCCTACGATTTGCTGACATCTCCTTGAGGCGCGCGTGGAACAGTACACGCCGTCGACGACTTGGGCTTGGTCCGGACGGTTACCGGACGATTGGATGGCGAGCCACTCATTGCTCGCCGTCCGCAAGCCCGCGCCTACGGTGGCCGGAAATCGGGATCGGAATCCCGGCGGCGGTTGGGGCGTGAGGACCGTTGCCTCACGCGATCGGCCGCCTCCTTTGCTAGCATTACTGCTTCGCAGAAGGAGGCGTCCGCCTGCCACTCTTCCTCGCTCCGGACCATGGCCCGTACCAAGGCCCGGCGCGAGAGATCGCCGCCGCCAATCGGGCGATTCGCGGCGGCGATCTCTCGCGCCACGAGGACACGGCGTTGCTCTGCCCAAGCGGGGCACACCTCCACCGTGTGCTCCGCCGTGTCCTCCAGGCGGTCCACACAGTGGCGACACCCGGGCGTCGCTTCCGCACGAATCCGGTGCAGGAACTTCCCGAACTTACCGTGTTCGGTGAGAACCTGCGTCATGCGGAAGGTGAGGACGCCGTGAGGTCTTTCCAAACACGCCTCAAAGAGGGGACTTACCACCATAATTGTGGCGCTGTGCAGATAAAATTGCGAACGCATGACTCTTTTTCTCTGTGGGTAGCCGCGAGGACAACCAATTTATTATGATGTAGGCTAAATTGTTGTCTAAGCTACATTATAATAAATCAGTTGCGTTGTCTGGAATATTTTGTTTATTTTTTTTGGAGTAAATTCCGTTTTGATCGGTTTCCAGGAGACTTACCATGGCGTTTTAAATAAAATGTCAGTTGTTCGAGCGAGAAAGAGGAATGGAGCTATTCACTCGACACAGCTTCATTCGTTTAACAGTCCAGTTTAGGTCGTCATATAGATCGCGTAGTACTCCAGAACCGATACATAAATAAAACTTTCTCGATTATTGCTATTTTTGGTGAAAACCACATTGATATCAGCAGGCCTAGCTAAGTGTGTGTGATGTACAGTATGTAAACACTAGACTGGCCGCTAAGTGGCGGGGGTAGTCGGCCCTCAGTTGTGAGCTAGCCACCGAGCGGGTCGGACGTGTCAACCTCTAGCTCCGGACATCGTAATAAATATAAAGTATAGTGTGTGTTCTATAACATCACACTAAGTTACGACCGATCCGTTACAAATCTCTTTCTACAGTCGGTATCGCCTCCGATTCCTTTGTTCTGACCACGTGACTTAAAGTTGAGATGATGTCATTCCCATACATTTGAAGATTTTCTACTAGCGTTAACGATTTTGGATTATCAACTTGGCTAAGCCCTCTGTTGTGTGGAGTTATCAGATAATTAGACAGATGCAAAAAGTGACTTTGTTTTGTACTATGTAAAGAAGATAAAGATAAAATTGAAATCCCAATCTGCGAAATAAATCGTAGTAAAGGCTTTCCTTTAAAATTAGGCATGTTATGTACAAATGTGTGAGTGACCGTGACCCTAAAACGCAAGGGGTAACTGGAGGACACAGATGGGGTTTTGAAATGTTTAAGTAGTTATATAATTATGAATTCTAATTGAATAAATCAATTGCATTGTATGATTTGAAAAAAAAAAGTACAATAATATATCTAGATAATAGCGGTGCTGTGTAAAAGGTCCATAAAGGAATCGCGTCATTTTTCACGTAAACCATTTGTATCTACATAACTTCGGAAAATATTAGGTTATTTGTTTTTTTAAATATTTGTTTTGACAAGTTTTTTTCCTTTTTTTTAATTTTGCACGTAATCTCAATCTGCCTAGCCCAACTACGTATGTATGTTTTTTTTATAGATGGGAAGATCATCCAATGACATCCCCCTCACTTGGGTGGAGCGAGAGGGCGTATCAGACTTTTACTGACTAAAAACCAACACCTGTTTCTTTGTTGCCTTTCATACCAGGGCCGAGTCTTTCTTTCAGAAGCAGACCCTTGGCCCCAGTAGGCTTCGACCCTGCGGGCCCCCTACAGTTTGCTGACATCTCCTTGAGGCATGCGTGGAACAGTATGCGCCGTCGACGACTTAGGCTCGGTCCATACGGTTACTGGACGGTCAGAAATCGGGATCGGGATCCCGGCGGCTGGGGCCTGACAGCCGCGCCCGCACGCGTGCACGTGCGGCCTCCTACTTTGCTAGCATTATTGTTTCGAAGAAGGAAGCGACCGAAACTGGATATAGTTGGATACCTGTATTTTACATGGAGCGACTGCATACACACACAGTACTTGGATAACCCTCGCTACATGGAGAATCTATCTATCTGACTTCCACAACTCAGTACTTGGATAACACGATATCCCTTGGCAAGACTGGTGACCGATTTCATGACTGCTTATTATACCTATAACGATTGTCAAAGGTCTATAAATGACAGCTGGGATCAATGGCTTAACGTGCTTTCCAAGCCACGAATGGGTATCGGTAACCCATCCACAGAGTTGCACAAGCATTGCTTAACCTTGCACGGACATCGACCCGCGCGTTATTGCTCTAGCTATAAGCTCTTCATTCTAAACTGCATCCCATCAATTTGCTTTTTTAACTGAAAAATCCAGGTCGTGTAATGTCACTCGACTAGGGTTCTGGAGTAGTGGCCAGAAGACGCAGAGTTGGAAGGCCTCTCACGAGGAGGACCGATGACCTGAGAGTCATGGAAATGCGATGTTTGCGAGAGACAAAGGAAGGTTCGTTGTAGCACTTGAGCCTTATGTCCAACAGTGGACGTCTTTCGGCTGAAATGATGATGATAACGTGACACACAAGCACAAGTTTAAAGTACCAAATTTTTTTGATTTGTTGGGATGTTTTCTTGATTATTATTTCATATTTTCGTTATATTTAACTTCAAATTGTCATAAAAACATCATTAAAAAAAAACTTCTCCGTTGTAAAATTAATGGACATTACATAAGTATTCACGAAACACATCTGCCATTTTCTATGATCCATGGCTAAACTCCTACAATAGTTGTGAATGTTTAAGATGTCAAGGGATCTGCGAATTCTCGGATTTCGAGGCTAAACCGTGATTTATGAACGTTCGAACAACAATTAAAACTTAATCATTATTTTCAAGTCCACAGTTTTACACGTTTCTATCCACATATTGGAGTGAAAATTTACATAAGAATAATTTTATTGTTGGTTAAACACGACTCAAGCTATTGATAAACCATTGCAAAACAAACAATCCATAGGACGAGATAGGATTGAAAAGAATATCAATAGAACAGTGTTAGCAAATTAATATTGCACGTGTGATAAACAATAGGTACAAACGTAAGTGAACTTGTAACAATTACTTAATAAATCAACACTCCACTTGAGTCGTAACTTTAAAACATTAGATAATTCATTATGGTTTCATAATACTTTATCGAACGGGTTAGAAGAAAATAATAAAGTAAGTATAGATCCTTGAGGAACGCCGCGTCGTTTTAAGTAAAGCTTTTGACACCATGTAGCATCCTTCACATACTTCTTGATTGTTACTTAATTAGAATTTACAATTTGGGTATATTTTAAGAGTATCTTAACGTTTCATTGACAGCATAAATTTGAAATAGTCAAGGTATATTTATTTATTGCCAACTTATACTTACGGTATACACCACACATACAAATTTTAGGCACAAATACATTAATTTTACACAAAACAAAAACACTTAAAAACGTTATTTCTATTTGTCTAGCGTTATTTTGTGTACCTTTGCGTTCTATTTTCCTATTATAGTGTAAACCTATTTATCTATAAGCCAGATCTAGATACAATAGAAGTAAAAAGACTTAGCTTTACCATTCTATTTTTTTAAATTAGTTTTTATTTTTTATATCCATTATTATTACTTATCTACATTGTGCTCACATATTAGAAGCGACAAGAAATATGTAACCAAGATTTATGTAACTCATAATATGATTTAAAAGAGTGGCCATGGAGTTTCTTGCACGTTCTTCTCCATAGAGATCTACGCTTTAGAACGTGCAATTTAGCTTCACTTGTATTTTTTTTTGACTGACCGACATTTTGACAATTCAAAAGTGCCTGTAATTGGTCTATTTGAAATAAACGTTTCTGATTTCATTGATTATGAAAACGAAGTCATACATAAACCTATTTCTATTATTATTGGACCTATGATATAATATCCACCCCGCATTATGAACTCCGATTAAAGTTTTGAATCCTCTGAAATTCTAATAACTTTTTATTTTTAAATGAAATATGCAAACTTTAGCGTAGCTAGCTCATAAGAAAGAAAGTAGATAGAGACGTAAACATAATAAGAATAATAACTTGGACCCTGTTTCCGATACCGGTGGAATACTATTTTTTATAATTTTTAAATGTTTATTTTTTATTTTTTAAGAAATATTTAAAAATGTAATTAATATGTTTATAAGTGAATTAAAGGAAATAATAATAATAATTTTAAATCCAAAAAAATGCTATTTACATGCAATTTAAAAAACCTTACTGTCATAATCTGATTTGTAATAATCAATTGTTTTGATTATTACAAATCAGATTATGACAGTAAGGTTTTTTAAATTGCATAAATCTCTGATTCCCAAGCTAAGATTAAACTTGTGTTATGGGTGCCAGGGCTCTCTCTATTAATCTATTTTACACCTTACAAAAACCATAATCAAATCGTCCTGAAATCTTGCAAAGCCGACCGGTTGTTGCAGCCATTATCAACATAATCACATCACATAAAAATACCACTATAAAATACGGAATCTCGTAACACAAAAAAGGAATTAAATAGGTATAGGAATTTTCAACAAACACTAACCTAACTACAAGTTTTGAAATCAATAAAACAACATGCATAGAATTTAGATTAACAAAATTACCTGCTAAATGTGAATTAATTAGTAATTAAAATTAACAAACCTGTTTAGATGTATTTAAGTAACTCAATATCACATCACTAGAACTTTAACGGTCATTTTGAACAGAGAATACTTCGCGTGTTTTTTTTTACTTATGTCTTATATAAGATCCGCGCGTGCGCACACCCCTGTTGCGTTTCTTTACTGCGCGGGCGGCGATGTGTGGCGAGCGGGCAGCTATGAGCTGCTTTGATAGGTGATAGCATTTGGCGTAAGACAGGGGCGGAGCGATTTCTAGCAATTATTTTGGATAGATGTTTTATATTGAGTGGGGAAAATGAAGCTAAGTACTAGACCTAGACAAAAATAGATGAGAATATAGGTAGAGAGTAGACGAGAATGTTATGTGGAGTTATTAGAGTGGGTAAAGTATGATTTGAGCATAGACAAAGTTTGGAGATTGTAACACTGGCGTTTGTCTAGCTATATTATGAAGAGGAATTGGTGTATGTGACAAAAGCAGTAATAAATATAAATGTCGATAGACGAGAAGGAAGCCAAAGATGCTATAAAAGAAAAGTGTCTAATTGTGCATGATGGAGTCACATTTCACGAGGCTAATGAGAAAGGAAAAAGAAAAACCAAGTGGCATGGGAAAAGTGTAGGAAGATGATTCTTTGTATGGAAAATGTGGATCCCAATACACTCAAAAATAAAGTCGCTTACACCCAGCATTAGAGAAAACAGAGATATAGAAAGAAAGAAAGAAAAAGAGTTTATTAGCGTCAAATATGGCGCATATCATAAAAAAAAAACAATAACAACAACTATAATATATCTTGAAAATATGCGTAAATTTGTCTGTTTTATCTTCAGCCATTAATTAAAACAGTCTTAAGAGGCTACACATAGGCTAAAATAAACATTAATTTACTTATCGATGCGATATTTTAATTGAATTGCTTCTAATCGCAACACGAGACCCGTCATCAACGTTGTAGTAAATTTAACGGCACATAAGTACGCGTTTAGGTATAAACTGTCGAATAATTTCTACTTGAATTTGTTCTAGGTATATTAATAGTATCACATAGTATGTATAAGTGTCGATTAGTAAATGTCGCTGTAATGATTATTTTACACCGTACCCCAAGTTCCGTTACATAAAGTGGCCTAGAGCAAGGGTTTAGCAAGTTCACTGCATCTACCTTCGACGCATTTCTACAGCCTTTTCTATTGACCTTGATATTGGAGTATTAACAAATGAATTTGTAGCGACATCTAAGGCGTCACATAAGAACTAATCCTGCATCGCGAAATTAAAGTTCTCCACGAGTTTAGAACATATAGAACAGACCGAAAAAAATATAACACCCACAGTCGGAGGATCATCCCTTTTCAACAGAGGTATGTGGGATTTTACACTATGTTCCGCAAACCTCCAAACTGGTGACCCCGACGTGACATGATGTCATATTTTGGTTAAAGAACAGGGGTTTTAACGGTCATATGAATTTTGACTTTACGACTGCTTATGATTTGAGAATATGAGAGCAGTGGTGGCCCAGTCTTAATTGTCTCGACTTACGAGTCGTGGGTCGTGGGTTGAAACCTAGCTAGGCGCATTACTTCATGTAATTTATTTTATCACCACTGTTCTCAAAACGTTGAAGGAAAATATCGTGAGTAAACTGGAATGCCCCAGAACAAAAAATTCGAAGATATGTGACGTCCATCAACCCACACTGGGCCCGTGTGGTGCATTACGGCCCATCCCCTTCTAGAGAGGAGGCCTGAGTCCCAGCAGTGGTAACAATAAAAGGTTGATTATGCTTAATATGCTTATATTTATGACTTTCGTATCATTGAGTGGAAGATTCAGGTTCATTAGTGCTGCTAAGTAATGAAATGAAGGAAAGAAAAGTTTATAGGTTTGGCCGTTTCCGTATTTCAAGTTTTATGTCTGTCAGTATCTGGAGTCCTCTGAAGTGCTGTTAATGATATGCTCCGCTTGGCTACGTGATGACCCGGTTCTTATTTAATATGTAGGTACACATAATTACGCCGATTCATCTTCTTTTTCTTGCTTTGTCTCAATTTTGAAATATTTTCTCTTCCATTCTCCATCGTTAGTCACATTATCTTCAGATATATAAAAATCTCGTGTCTCAGTGTCTGTTATCGAACTCCTCCGAAACGGCTTCACCGATTTTTATATTATTATTTTTTTGTGTATATTTGACAGGTTTAAGGAAAGGATTTTTCTTTCTTTGATAATTTATATGGCAGAACGTTTGCCGAGTCAGTTAGTTATTATGTAGATATATCATCAACTGGGGTTGCAATTAGAAATCCATTTTGCACTTCATCCCACAGTATTTTACTTGCAGATTGATTATGGGTAAGTACTTAATTAATCTTAATATTTGTAGTTCAGACCGAAATTAGTGTATAAATAAAAAAAATACCTATAGTTGTTGTCAAGAAGGTTATATCACCTTCTTCTACACGTAATCTCTAATCTTTTTGAAATGGTATTTACTGGAATATTTTTTGATGGAGACTGAAGTAATGTAAGGGTTTCATCCTTATCATTCATTATAAGCTGGTACTTGTCCCTTAACTTTTGATGTTAACCTGGTGACCTCCAAACCTCTAGAAAATAATTACATCTGGTTTAAGGATGGTTAAGTACAAAATTGTATTCACTGTTGATGTTTTTCATCTATTCAAATTCAATCCATTCGACTAGATGTTTTCCATAAGCGTGAAAGTGATCTTCGTTTTCATCACTTATATCATTTAACTCAAGAAGTGATATATATATAGAAGATACATATATCTGGTCTGGCATGTCAGAAAAATATTTTTTTTAACTACGATAATCACTTAGTCTGGAGACTAGGAGTCACCGCTGTCGTAGTCGTTCATCGCTGTCTTTAGCCATCGGACAGAAAGTGCTGTGTGATGATGTGGACGTATACCTGTTTACAAGGTAGATCGCATCGCTTTAATTTAAGATATTTGGGTGCAGAAAGGAGACGTATATACCTATTTGTTTGGTAAAGATTTACTGCTGATCAAACTCTTCTCCTCGTCTATAATTTTCTAAATGTAATTTTCTTAGTTTACAACCTATGTAGATCTTAGAAGATTATTTTCAAAAGGTTATTAATTTATTTAAGAGAGGGATTCTCACGTGGATAAAATAAAAAAAATATTACGGTGAACAAGTCACAGGTGACTACGAACATATTATGTTGTTAACCAAGAACATTACGTTTAGAAAACTATAACCGTGTTTATGTTACAACACAGGTGGAGAAATTATTGCACTACAAACATTCGTCGTCGTAATCTAACCTTCTGCCACCGTTGTTGTTAAAACAGAAGGCCATGGGATATACCTATAAAATCATCTGTCAACTTATATGATTGTTTACTGTGTGTCTTCTACAGTATATAAATTTGCGTAGTGTGTGAATTTTGATAAGGAGATAATTCACTGCTCACACGTCACTCAGGTTTACAAGCACCTGAGTGACGTGTTAGCAGTGAATTATCATATACATATTTCCTCATTAATTAGGCTTCAGTAGTAATGGCCCCGATTTACGAGTTACATTATGCGCTTTGCTTTATGAAATTTATTTCTTCACCACTGCTCTCAAAACGGCGAAGTAAAATATTGTGAAAAAGCCGATATATCCTAGAAACAAAAATTTGAAGACATGTGACATCCACCAACCCGCACTAGGCCCGCGTGTTTTACTACGGCACATTCCTTCCTTTAGAGAGGAGGCCTGAATCCCAGCAGTAGGAACATTTAAGGCATCATCATTCTTAACTAACTCTGATTTATTATTGAATCGTGAAATCTTGTAAGTAGGTTCTCCTAATAATTACCGCATCATGGTTAAAAAAAAAAAAATTAACAAGACCTAGGAAAAATTAGTTTAATTTGAAATTGTTGTTGCAATGTGTAAAAGTTGGTAAAACTGTAAAAAAAAACAGAATGTTAAAATTTCACCCAACGAACAGTTGATAAAAAAAAAATTAAACGACATTTTTGAATTGTACTTCAAGGAAAAATATTAAATGCGATTTTGTTTTATAAAATTATTTAATAACATAAAACTAGCTACTGCCAGCAGCTTCGCCCGCGTAAAAGTAGGTTTCGCCATACAAACTTTGGAACCCCGTTTCATCCCCTTAGGGGGTGAATTTTGCAAAATTTTCTCTTAGTGCTCGCTTACGTACAACAACAGAAACCTTGTGCAAAATTTCACGTTCTCTATGTCAGTCAGTCAGCTTCTTGTTACCCTCTTTTCTTCGCTTTAGTGGATAAATTTTTAAAAATCCTTCCTTGTTCAATAAAGAAAGAACTCTTGTGTAAAATGTCATGTTTCTAGAAGAGCCAGAGTTCTAGATTCTGCACAGTCCAGTCAGTGTTGGAAGGCCTCCCACAAGGTGGACCACTGACCTAGTGAAGGTCGCCGGTATCTGATGACCGGTCACAGGATCGGTCGTTATGGCGACACTTGGGTGAGGCCTATGTCCAAACAGTGGTAGTCTTCTGACTGAAATGATAATTATGAAGTCAGGGGAATATTTTTCTACAAAGTACATTTCAGCTACATATTGTGACATTGTCATAAAGTCTGAAAGTATTTCATCGGTACATTCCGTGGGAAGTTGAAAACTGTTGCATTGTGGTTACTAGGTAATTTAATCTTGATATATCTCTTGACATAACATAACACGTGTTTGCTTCTGTTACAAATAATAAAATTTACAAAATATTGCTGATGACTATTTAATATACTTCATTGTTTTAACCGCACGGGAATAACCTGTCAGGCTACATAAAATTCTAGAGACAATCTATTGTTTTACGAGTATGTCATAAATAAGTCTGGTTATATATGTACAAGATAATTTATTTTAAGAAAATATTTTCATTCTAGATCTTCCAATAAAACAGGGTTGGCTAAATAATGGTATCTTTAGAGATCTCTTGTTAAATAACTATTTGCAAACTGTTTTGGTAATTTAAATGTATGATGGTCTTGTATATTTGTAGAGGGATAATGTTCAAGTAAAAAGATTTTTCATATTTTTTTTATATTGCCTATTGTAGGTCCCACTGCTGGGCAAATGCCTTCCTTTTCTCCTTCCAAAGCTCTTTGTCTAGAGCGATCTAACAAACATGATCAGCCCCCTTAGCCAAGTTACAACCGATTCGTTTCGATTCTCTTTTCGTTGATCGCCCCGAGTCGGCCACACCTCCTATTCCTTTGTTATGACCACGTGACTAAGCGTTGAGTATGACGTCAGAATAAAGGAATCGAAGGCGTGGTCTACTCAAGGCGATCGACGAAAAGAGAATCGAAATGAAACGGTTGTAACTTGGCTAGGGGGGCAGATCGTCATAACACCTTCGCCGCGGTCGTCCTCGACGTCTACGACGAACCTACCTCAGGCGTCTAGTGAGAGACAATCCTCGCCCATTTGTTCGGGTGAAATCGTGGAACGTGGCCAGCCCACTCCCACTCTAGCCTGGCTGTTCTTTCCCCGACATCTGATACTTGAGTTATGGAACTGAACTAAAAATATTACTGATTAATAATTAGAGTGATGTGTCTATTTTTTTAGGTAGCACTAAATAATTCAGATAGGTTTGTTTTTTTTGAGATGGGCATTCTTCCAATGACTTCTCCCGTTCTAGCGTCCGGCGAGAAAGCATATCACATTTTTACTGACTAAAACCCACCTGTGTCCTTAAGTTGCCCTTTGTGTTCCAGGACCACGGTAGGTATAGCATAATAAGCTTAAGCAGCCTTTCAATGTCCCCATTGCTGGGACTCAGGCCTCCTCTCTAGGAGAGGGAATGGGCCGTAATCCACCACGTGGGCCCAGTGCGGGTTCGTGAATGTTACGTCTTCGAATTTTTGGTTCTAGGACATGCCGGTTTCTTAACGATGTTTTCCTTCACCGTTTTGAGAGCAGTGGTGATGAAATACACAAAGTAATGCGCCTGGCTGGATTTGAACCCGCAACCTACAACTCGTAAGTCGGGGCCGTTACCACTCGGCCACCACTGCTCCGGTAGGTATACCTTTTAGAAATTCCCCGTTCCAATCAGAATCAAAAGATGCTTATTGTACACGTGGAATCTTATCTTGACTGATATAATTTATAAAATGTTTACAAACTTAAGTCAAACTCTTACGTCCATTAAAATAAATAATTTTGAAGATAAAATTATTGCCTTACGTGTCTGAATTCCCGCTGCGGCTAGGGCCTAGAGTTTGACGTATGTATGTAAACGTTTTATTGTATCAATCACGGCAAGATTTCACAAGTAAAATATGCATCTTTTGATACTGAATTCAATGGATCATTTGATTTGAAGAATCTGTACTATAAGTTTAGTCGTTAGAATAGAATAGAATAAACTTTATTGTACACCATAAAAGTAACACAACTTATACATAAACTTAAATCTATGGGTACAATGGCGGTCTTATCGCTAATGGCAATATCTTCCAGACAACCTTAGGATGGATCGTAAGAATTTAAAATAATACAGGGGGTAGTCTGCGGTGTACTGCTAACAAATTGATCGGTCTCTATATATATAAAAAACAATACATAACTATAAATATATAAATATAGATACATATTATAATATATTACACAACTTCATTAAAAAAGGGACGAAAAAAAAGAAGAAAAAGAAAGAATAAAGTATGGTTGGTGGAAGAAATTAAATTACGTAGAACCAGGATAGTGTTAGAGAGAAAGGTAATAATGGTTTTTAATTAGATTTTTGAAAGAAACTAGTGACTGGGCTTGCCTAATGTTGTTGCCTGGTTGTTGTTTCAAAATTTAATAATTGTCTCGTTTACTAGATTCAAGTATAGGTTTAAACTCCCATTCATATCACACACACCATAATATTCACTGTACACACACTCACATTGTGCTAAGTGGTTTTTTTCTTTGTTATTGCTAGATTTGCCCCCTTAACAACTAAAGAGTAAATTCTATTCAACGTTTTATTATATAATCACTATTTTAATGTTATCCCTGCTTTTTATGGGGTGAGGACCTGGTGATCTGTAATACAGGTTAACACCTATAACAGACACCAGCACTTCACTTGACTCAAAAATGTTCCTGCAAGTTATTTGAATATTTGTTTAATAATAAGGTCTTGTTTTGTGAGGAGATAAACGAAGAATATTTAGATTTTTTTACGTATTTTATATTTTTAGTTTTGAAAGGTTCGCGCTTGACCGCTATCTCACCTGATGGAGAGCAACGATACGGTAACGATGGAGCGCGCTTACCTAGAAGTATGCTATTCACTCTTGACTTAAAGATTTACCAGTATTTACTGTCCATTACCTACTGTGAATGAATTCCAGGGGTTTCTGAAGATAACTCTCTATTGATGATGTCCAGAGGCCATAACCACAAGCTCTTAACGCCATCCATTTAACGGCTTAACGACTGAACTGTTAAAAGGATGGAGCTGTATTAGGGTCTCCCCACATTTATCGACGCGGAATCGGCTTAAGCCGAGTGCGTGTCACCACACTACTCGACTTATCGCCGATCAGCTGTTGCGAAGCAGACTATCGGCAGTCGATTACTCCGAACGGCCGTCACGACGGCTCTTCACTTACGTTCGGCAGTCGACTCCTCCGAATGGCCATCACGACCTCTGTTCACTTACGTTCGGCAGTCGACTCCTCCGAACGGCTGTCGCGACGGATGTTCACATCTGTTCGGCAGTCGACTCTTCCGGATAGCCGTTGCGAGGGGCTGGTTGTCTTGCCATGACCCCGAAAATATCCACAAATGTTTTCATAGTACGTTACGTATCTATTCTTCGTTTAATAAAAATATCATTACGGCACGGCAGTAGCGTACGACTGATCCACTCATAGACACTTGACTGACTGCAATCGCGGCGCCAGTGGCCACAGGCCCGGTGCCACCACCATCGGTACTCAGCCGTCTCCGGCGCCGTTCGGCTGTCGTCGGACATGCAGGCATGCGAGCGGATCATTCGACTGCTACCCAATGCCGATCGGCCATCTCCGGCGCCGTTCAGCCACCGTCGGAGATGAAGGCATGCGAGCGGATTATTAAACTGCCGTCCAACGCCGTTCGACCGTCTCCGGCGCTGTTCGGCAGCAGTAGGAAACGTTCCGCTAGATTCAGTGCCGTACGGATGCGATCAGCTAATCAACAAACGGCTCGTTTCGCCGTCGGCCGGCGCCGCGACGCGTCGTCCAAGCCGAGCCGATGCGAATGGTATTAGTAACACCCTTATTACGTAGACATAAAGGCTTTTTTGACCGGTATTAGCCGATTCCGCGTCGATAAATGTGGGGAGACCCTAAGGTGTATCCCTCTCTCTCGCTCGCATACCTGACATTTTAACACGTTTCGGTAAGCCCTAGGCAAAGTTGACGCTGTGATGTTGATGTGCTCCACGCGTGCCAGAAATATATACCAGCATAATAGACGAAGCACGCTAGGGTCGATGCTGCCAGGGCTGCTAGATAGTTTGAAAGAGTCATCGTGGCTATGGAACGCAAAGGGCAGCTGAAGAAGCCCAAGTTACAGAGTAAAAGTTTTCTCTCGATCCAATCGGAGTGGAAGAAGTTATTAGGTGATTTTACATACTCAAAAAAGCTGTCTCTGAAGGAACATTGATCATACTCTACTTGCTTAATGTCAACGATAGCTCAATTCTCTGAATCCTTCATCTTCAGCAGCTCATAGCTGGGCAGAGGAAAGCTTCTCTTAACTCGTGCTTTTTAACTCGATCCTCAGCTACTCTTATTTAGATGCCTCCAGCCATTTTTTTTTTGGTACCAGAATCAACAGTGGCGTCTACCAGAAATACGAGTCACGCTCGACGGGTCCCAGAGAAATGATTAAATGATATTGTATCCCGCAACGTCATTAATTAAAAAAGAATAGCGGAGGAGTCTGAGGGTCGCGACCACCCTGCTACTTATCTTTATCACTTTCACTTGTATGATTTTTCCTTGTCGCGAAGTAGTATGAATACATAAATTGTTTCATAAATAATTAATTAAGCTATATTGTTGATAATAGAAGACTTTAATCATGCTGAACCTTGATGTTCGACATTTTATGTCTTGTTACTTATCTGCAAAGATATACGTTTTGAAGTGTACCTTATTAAGACAAGGAATTCCTCTTTAACTGAAAAGAAAGAAAGTATAAGGTACTAAGGTACTAACTAGTTATCCAGCTAGTTACATATACTGAATTAGTGTTTGGCTTGTTTTTGAGGTTTTATGTTTAAACTGGGTTAGTAGTTTTCACGCATGTTGGTTTGAAATAGAAATCGTTTGAGAATAGGGAAAATGCATGCATTATTTTCATTTACTCAATTTAATACTTTTTAGCTCTGGCAAACAAACATGAAAAACAAAAAATATCTTCATCAACAGCGAAGTTAGCTAAAGCTTCAAAGCTACTAGTACTGCATTTGTGTAAGTTATCGCGCGACAACTGCATCTTACAACAATTAGATTCCGAACTTTCAAATAAGTTGGATACAGACGAGGTATCTTTATACAGATCACTTGCACCAACTTAAACCAAATTATCGAAAATTACAATTAATTCAATATACTTTTGTATCTGGCATTCGTGAATTACGCAAAGGCTTTCGACAGCATCAACCATGATGTAAGTACTATTCAACGCATTGATTAAACAGAATATAGAGCTCACGTACATAAATATAATGAAAGACCACTCACACTTACAGCATAGCTTCAATTAAAGTTAACAGTGCAGGGTCATACTTTCCAATTAAAAGAGGAGTCAAGCAAGGAGACCCGTTGTGCCCAAATCTCTTTACTGGCGCAGAACTGGGTAGACAAAGGAATAATCATCGGTGAGAAAAGGCTCTCAAAACTTATCGTACCTGTCTCTTCTTCAGCAGCGAACTTAGGTAATATGCTCGTAGATTAAATAAGGCAAGCCTCGAGATTGGAGATTGATCTCATGAAAACAGCATCTAATAGAGTTATACATTGAGGAACTTGCATATTTTCGGGATTATGTCTAGAGGTCCAGGCTCGGGGTTTGCCAGCGAGCCATGAAGTGCTCTAACCTGAGGGTTCGAATTTCAGACCGTAGGAACACTGCGCGTCAAAACTACGGACAAAGACGTTACCCAAAAAGCACTTAATTGCGCATCTAGGGTTATTTTTCAGGACGGGCCTTATAATTGTGTGAAGTTTTCGGAATTTTGGCCTCCATCAAAGAAATTCGAATCAGTAGCCTAATGTCCTAGGTTGGGTGCTAGACCATAAGCCCCCTTCATATATGCATATTACATGGGATTTGGCAGGACATGTTAGATGTGCTGTAGGCTAAAAGGGCCTCTTATTGGGTCCCATTAAATGCTAGACGACATCGCGACCAAGGCGAAGGTGGAGAAATGAACTTGACTCTTACCGGAGGAACTGGAACGCATTAGCTTAACATAGACGTTTGGAAAAGAGAGAGGGGGTCTGTTCTTGCCAAGCAGTGGGACCTAATGTTGATTAGAGAACCCCGCCGGTTTAACCACGTCTCTGAATGCTGCTCCGCTTCTTTTGGCCGTAGCGTGATGATAATTATATAGGTATATAGCCTTCCAAGACCAATGGGTTATCGAATACTAAACGTATTTTTCAATTCGAACCAGGAGTTCCTGAGATTTGTGTGGTCAAACAAACAAATACTACTAGCTAACACAGCGAACTTCGTACCGGCTAACAGTCAATGAATGTAGTATATCTTTTGATATAGTGAACCAATTGCGATGAAACAAAGACTAAGTAATATATCAAGTTACACACAATTTTAATGTTTAATGTACAAAGTTATCTTCATTGATTTCGTACATTTTACGTGACGCGCGTACAACTAAAAACTTCTACAGATTTATTATAAGTATAGATTACTAGCGGATTCACTCGCGTGCTTGTAGAAAATGGTCCCAAGGGAACATACTCCCAGGATAATAATTATCCAATAAACTATTCTAGGGGCCTGCTATTTTTATAAATTCGTCATTCCAACACGATCCCATTGTCATTTTGCTAAAAGTTCGTAATCTGCTAATTAATAATGATAGATCATTGATCGGTCAATGGTCTTGTAGTAGAATGACAATATCGAGCTTACTAAAAGCAATGATTGCACAATGACGTTCTAATGGTAGGTCACTGATCAAAGGAACTGTCAAAATTTTAGCAGATTACCGCATACGTCAGATATTTATTTGTCATTTACCATTCTATGCAATTTCTTTCAATGGAGTGTCAGTGGTTGACTATTGGAAAGTCATATTGACGCCTTTGTATTAGTAGATTAGCAAACTTGTCAACATCAACAATTATGAAATCAATGATAGACCTTACTGACACTATTGTAATTACAGACTTAAGGCCCTGGACATAATCTACCCATGTGCCAAATTTCATGCAAATCCGTTCAGCTATTCGAGTGATTCGAGCGTGAAAAAGTAACAAACACACACAAACTTTCGCCTTTATAATATTAGTGTGATAGTATAAATTTAACCCAATGAAGGTTTAAATAGTTCGTTTAATCCTCATTGATTTAGCAATCGTTACGCGGCACCTGTGCTAATACTGCTCTTAGACATGTAAATATTATTATGATTTATTACTTCTTCATATTCGTACAAGAGAATTGAATGGAATACATTACATTTGCGCAACCATTGAGAGACTAAAGAATGTTGATATATAGTCACATTTGTGTTAATATTACCTACCTGAGGGGCCGAGATCCATTTGGCGACCTAAACTGCCCTTAGCCAAATTACAACCATTCAGTTTCGATTTTCTTTTCGTTGGTCGCCTCGAGTCAGCCACGCCACCTATTCCTTTGTTCTGACCACGTGACTGAGCGTTGAGATGACGTCAGAATAAAGGAATCGGAGGCGTGGCCTACTCGAGGCGATCGACGAAAAGAGAATCGAAACGAAATGGTTGTAACTTGGCTAGAGGGGCTGAACTATTATAGGGCAGGTGCTATATATATATGTATATAGCTTCAACCCTCTTTCTCGCTCGCACAAATGACATTTTAACATGTCATGGTAAAGCCCCTGAGTAAATTTTGATTCCGCTGCCAAAGTAGGAGGGAGAATTACAAAGGATATCTTCTAATATATATAGGCATATCATTTTCCTGGTTGAATGTATCAACAGAAAATGATACTGTTAATTGATGCCAAGGACACGACCATGCATGTTAGTGTATCGTTTTGTAATTAATTATCTGTATGGAATAATGGATATCTCTGCACATTTTCTGTGCCTTTGTTGAAAATTACACAGTTCTCATTATTTCGACGTTTGGTCATAAAACGATATGAAGGTTAATTCTTGATTTTTTTGTTTAGTTATTTATACTGGTGCTTGACTGCGATCCCATTTGATCAGATGGTAAGTAATGATGCAATCGTTGATGGTGAAGCGTACTAGTTTTCTAAGAGCCAGCTTTGAAGACACCTTAATTAAAATCGGACGGGAAGACCGCAGTCGGCAAATTGTTCTAGCGCAGCGGTATAAACTACGAGGCGAAACCCTTAGTCCAGACCGTTGAGGTGTTAACGATGTAAGGGTGGATAGGATACTCGCTGTACGTAAATATAATAAAAAAACATTTTATCGTGTCGGATGTTTTATTCTGTACTAAATTAATTGACTAAAATTCACTAACAAACGAAATGAAAATGTAAACAGCACGTGGTACTTACAAACTGCCCGACTCATAAAATAATCATTATAATATTATGTTGATATTTATATTTTCGCATAAGCTAAAAAGATTTTCACTAGAGTCACAAACATATAAAATATATGTTAACTTAAAATATAATTAATTGCATAATATGGAATCTATATGTAGAATTTCGACGTTTTTTTTTTAAATTAAGTAACACTAATAATAAAAATATAATATAAGAAACTAGCTTCTGCCAGCGGCTTCGCCCGCGTAAAAGTAGGTTTCTCCATACAAACTTCCAAATCCCGTTTTACCCCCTTAGGGCTGGAGTTTCGTCAAATCCGTTCTTAGCGGATATCTACACCCTACAAGAGTCTTCTGCCAAATTTTATGTTTGTAGGTGTTATAACACCTACAAACATAAAATTTGCCAAATTTGCCAAATTTACCAAATTTGCCAAATTTTATGTTTGTAGGTGTTATAACACCTACAAACATAAAATTTGGCATTATCGATAGTTTCTGAGATTTCGTGATTAATCAGTGAGTGGTATTTCGCTTTTATATATATAGAAAGATAAATAAAAATGGGCAATATTGTTTAATTTAGCAGGATTCCACATTCGACGATTGTAAATTTAAATCATTTCTAAATTGAGTCACAAATAGACAAAGCATAGTCACAAAGTGTTCAGTTTTTTTTTCTGTGACTCATGAGCTAGTAATTTTGATTGACTGAAGATTTTTAAACTTCTTATATATTTATTTGTATGCCAAATTTTTTATACATAGAATTGATGGATACCATATCCATACACTTTGAGTGGTTGACCTCAAAGTGTATGGATATGGTATCCATGCGATATCAACCAAGTCATTGGCTAAATGTCAATGTGTTAATGATTAAGGCCATGACATGATCTAAAGCGTGGTCACTGTCAGACTTCATAGAAAAGAAAGAGATGCGACGCAATACCTGCAATTTATTGCAAGATATCAAGTGTTTTATCGATTTACCTACTCAAAAATTTGATAGAGTACTAAAAATCTAAAAGAATTAAGTTTTACATTAAAACTCGAGTAATTAATGATATTAATTTTACCGACATACGTAGCCTACGTAATTTTGACAGAAGATAACTTGGACGATAATTTCTATCAAAATTTTAGTTTTAAACTTATTTCGGAAACAACCAAGTATCGCAAAATGTAGTCAAAATTAACATATATTTTTGCACGCAGCTTTAAACTTTTAAGATTTGACTAAACAAAAACAGTAGGCCAGTAATTTTCGAATTTGCCGCTGATAACCGCTTAACCTTTATTTTTTTTTAGATTGGCCAATCTTAGGTTACAATTTCCATTTATATGCGAAAATAAAAATACCAATATATTTTTATGAAACGTGTAACAATTAACATTGAGAAGGTGTAATAACAAGCCATTGATATTAGACGAGTTGTGTAACTTTAAGTATCTTGATGTCGTAAATTTTATCTGTTTTACGCACATTTCACGTAAAGATTTCGTTTCAAGGTTTTCATTGAAGGTAATTGATGCAAATCTCTGATATAGTACAACTGTAGTAAAATACCTACTCATGATTTTTCAATTAACTTGTACGTTTTAGTGTTGACCAAATAATTATTATTAGCTACGATTATCAACTATATTTTTAGCAAAGAGCAATCATTAAGGCCTACTATAGACGGTCGCGTAGCTTTATAGACGCCAACGTCACGACGTCACGATGTTCCCGCTTCGTCGACAGAATTTCATAGTTTTGTATGTAAGCTTCACGCAGGCGTACACCAAGCGTATATCTAATAAAGAATACGCGTCTATGAACGTGGATAGTGGCCCTAAACTTACTTGATAGAATTGACTCAATAAAACCTTATACAGTCCCAATTTGTCTTTGAATTTGCAGTAAAATTTATTACTCTTTCAAAATGTTAACTGCTAAACGTTCACATTAAACTTATCAATAAAATAAGCGTAAACAACTTCTACCTCCTTCCAGCTTCGAAAGCTAAAATCACACATCAAATTGTAGTCTTTTACACTTTTCCTTAATTAACATCAAATCTTTAACACATCTGATATTAGGTTTGTACCATTACTTTAGAAAAACTAAATGATAAATGATATGAAATGCTTAAAGCCAAGAGGAAACGTCTTTATGAGGCATAAGAGTATCATAGACAATATTAATAAGATGATCTTAATTAAAACTATGCACTAATTCTATAACATAGGTTCGAGGAACTTAATGCTAGGAAGGTAAGAGTCGTTAAGACATACGAAATGGACAGATGTGATTAATTTGTTTAAGTTGGTTTTTATTACTTAGGTGATTAGGAAAGAAGAGGAACCACTTTTAGAGGAATATTTATTTAATTGGAATTCTTTAAACATTTAGTTAATTTAACGCGTTTCCGTTTACAGAAAACGGTTAGTTATCTAACGCATATTTGTGTCTGTCACTGACAAAGTGACATATACTTACATACATGATTATGTAAATAACCCTACACAGTGACAAAATATGATATTTTGACAACTTCCTCTCTCAGGAAAATTTGTAGACACGTGTTGTTTTAAGATTACAAAAGGCATTGCCTTTAGATCCATTACTAAACACGATTCTTGAATGTTTAAAGAAAACACAATAGGTAACCATGATTTCAACAATATTCATTCCTCTGGCTTTATAAGCAAAAAAAATACTTTGTTCATGATCAATAACACGATATAACAAAGAGGTTTACTAACAAACTTTCAATAGCTGTTGTTTATTGTCTGTGATAATTTTATTTGACATTTATTAAGGCGCGAAAATAGCACACCTTACATTTTGGTAGACAATTGAAATTGTCGCTTACTTACAAATAAGATACAGCAATAAAAGCAGCAAAAAATATAAGATTTGATAAAAAAAAGTAGAGTTCAATCGTATATAACTGATACAAAAGCGATCTTATCCTAATACTGATATTAACCCTAGAATGTTTAACCTATCAACAGTAATATTAAACTCATTCCTTGGAGTAACGGTTTCCGAACATTTTCAAGTCCATTCATTATATTTTAACAGAATATTAAAATAGCAATAAGTATTCGTTGGCTGAGAGACTGTTGTAGCTGAGTATTATTGATCAATATCGTTGCTACGTTATTCACGTGGAGGATAACTGTAATATTATAAATTTCTTAAATTAGAATCAGTTAATTTTAGTTTTAATCTTTATACTAAACAAAACAAAGTCGCGTTTCGTGTTTGTCTGTTTATCCGCTAACTCTTCCTAACCACTCAACGGATTTTGATGCGGTTATTATTAATAGAATAGGTAAGTAGTTACTTAATAAACAAGATTGCTTTTTGTGTATAATTTGCACCCATGCGAAACCGGGCAGTCTATACTTATTACCTACATAAAAAATATTATAAAGAGAAAAGATTTATATTTTTGTTTGTAATGAATAAACTAGGCGTATTCTTTACTGAACCGAAACATTTTAGTGTTCCGAAAGATTGGAACAGTACTACTGTTAATGTTTTAAATGCATCGTTTGGAGCAATTGGAACTCTGAAACACTCTTTTCTTCAAGTGACCTGCAGTTTTTATAAAATTCAAATTAATACGTTGTAAATTTTAATGAACTAAACTAAAAACATCTGCTTTAAATTATTCTCAAATCAAAGTTAAATTAAATAAAATTGTTGGTGTATATGGCGCAACGTAACAGATCAAGATTCATATCTGTCAGTGTCTGTGTTTGTATTTTTTGAGCCAATGTTTCTAATGTTCCGTTTGTATCTTTTGAGCCGATGTTTCAAATGTTCTGTTTGTATCTTGTGACCCGTTGTTTTAAATGTTCTGTTTGTATCTTTTGAGCCGATGTTCCAAATTTTCCAAATGATACATATCACTGTTTCGGAACATTTCAGTGATTCAGATGCAAATGTTCCAATCGCAAAGATGACACACTTTGCCCACGCCTAGAATAAACTTAAAAACTACTGTACCAATTCTGAAAATTCTTGCGCCAGTAGAATGCTACTTTATTACTGACTGACGTTCATAGGTATATCTTTTCTACTTTCATGCAGGCAAAGCCGCTGGCAGAAGCTAGTATGGTATAGTTAATTAATATTAGATGCTTTGTCGTTACATTTATTTCTTAGGTTATTATTATTTTTGGTAACTATTTTATGGTTTTGTTATTATATTATAATTTATTATGAATTATTAAAGATTTCTTATTTAAAATTTTCTGTAAGCTTTTGTTTCTTTTTAATGTTTCGAATCAGTTTAACTATTTTTCTTGCTTTCAGCCTATCAATTTCTGATTTCTCTGCCACATCAGTCTCCAGCCAACGCTACAATAATTGTACACCCGACACGGCGAATGTAATCGAAACTGATCATAATATACTTTATAGTCCGTATTATTTTAAGACTAGGTTTTTAGACAACTTGTTAACAATCGCAGTATAATATACGTAGTTTCGACATTATGAAACATAGCAACATATTATGAAATTGTAAAATTCTATAAATTAATCTAACATTTTTTTTTATGTTTACGTCATTTTGTATTTGTGCGTTGACTTTTAAAGTCACTTCCCTGGCGATCATCAAGTCAACAAATGTCATGGAAATAGCGATGGTAACAATAGTTTTTAGATTTTAATTTGACAGGGGAATGACTTCCATTGTCAGATCATAACATTCTCTTAGGAATAGATTATATAAAATGACGGACTTTTTACAAGGTCACTAATTCACTCTACCTAGCTTTTCTACGATGTAGGCACCACTACTTTTTATTCGTTATTTTTAACAACTGACAGTGCAAAGTCAAACTTATTTTTTTTAATGTCAAATACAAAATGATGCACACAGTGTTGCCGACTAGAAAATCAATCACAAAAGTTCCTTCTAAAACTAAAAATCACATATTTGTTGATAACATTTAAACTTTCACATGTGGTTCGACAGGAATTTGTTCTTAGGCACTGTTAGACCGTATGCATTGAATGATTTATACTATTTAAAGGAGTAAGCATTGTGTTTGTTGGTCAAATAGAAAAAAAAAACTATATTCCTTAATATATGGTTAATACTTAATATATAATGTTGCCTATCTCAGAGTAGGAGATATAATTTTCCAGTTCAAAGCAGAATACGACTAAGTACCATTATTTAATATCGATAGATACTTAATTTTATTTATGATTTCATAATATTATTAAATTCAACGCAAATGTATGTTGAAATTATTCACAATCAAGTGGTAGGTACAAGTTAGATCTCTTACTTTCAAATATTTTTTAAAATATTTTGAAAAACTAAACATGTATAGGTAGGCCTATATGTGTTTGTATTGAGTACAGAAAAGTGATAGTCTATCTACACAATAAACACAATGCTTACCATACCGCGTACCTAATTCAATATAAAACTGGCTAATAAACGTATCAAATCATTATAAAACGTCACACAGTCAACGTGTCCTATGTCTACACACCTAGGTAATATTCTCTCATCGACCGGAAATATTACAAAGCTTGTAGCCTCGATGTTATTAGAAACTTTTGTCGCAGTTTTACTAGGCTTGTCCAGGCAAAATTTTTATTTACCCTGGCAAAACAGATAAAGCAATACATTTAAATGTAAAATACTTAAAATTTCATTAATTTCTATTGAAATCATCTACTTTGGTAATCAAATAGATTGTAGCAGGAAGTAAATATGTATTATAAACAATCAAACCAAGCAACATGGATGGATCAATATGTAAAAACACGAAACATGCATCAAAAGTTTCCCATAAGTACTTAGGCTATAAACAAAATTCAACTAAATTAACTACACAATATTGTAATATCAGAAGCGATTCTTATTTTACATTTTCTTTTCAAAAAAGCACAAAATACCTCACTGTTTTGACTTGGCCGTCCTTCACAACCAAAAATGCTTTAGCATTAATGTCTTTCTAAGTTATTAGCTGCCATGTTTAGGAGAACATTATAACATTGTAACAACAGTTAACGAGTCAAAAATATATCTTTGATATACTTAGCTCCTATAACTCATCTAACTAACCAGGGGAATGATATTTTAATGTGATACCCTTTTTGCTTGACAATTTTGTAGTGGAAACTTTTTTAGGCGCACTAAGCACTTTGTTTCGTGGGTATCGAATGAGACTGAGCAGTCACGATCGGTTATGTAACGCTCGTTCGGGTAAAGTCGCCTCCAGTCGGTCGATCTTCCATTTTGTGTTATTAACCATGCCTTGATGAAGTTTTCACTTCTGTCGTGTAGTCTTAAGCATACACTGTTTTTCTTTTTTTACTAGCAAATAAAAAATTACCAAGTCTTAATAAGTCTCACATTGACTGTTTATTTTTCTAACTCTTGTTTCTACTCGTCAAGTGAAGCAAAGTCAGAACAGTGATGTAATACTTACAATACTATCAACGGTTTAATGTTCTTGGTCTGATGAATCAACGTTCTCAGTTTGTGCGAATTTCAGGAACACTTGCTCCAATGTCGTTTGACTGAAGCTGTACTCTACTATGTTTAATTTTTCTTTCGCTGTAAATAAAACAATATGATAAAATGACATAGTGATTATATAGGCAATAAATCTTTTAGGTGATCCTTGTTCCATTATACTTTTCTGTCAATTGGAGAAAATTAAAGCATTTGTTTAATGGTGCTCAGGATATTAGGAACACTTCTTGGTAAACATCGTTTTGACATCCAGAGTGAAACAAGTTAATAAGTTTACGGTCCATCTAGTGGAAATAAGTGGCATCATTCTAAAAAGTATATAGTAAAATGCTGTTAGCAAAATTCAGGGCGTTGCTTGTAACAATGTACTGGGAAATGTCTCTCTTCAATTACTAATGGTTAACTTTAGCAAATCCTTATTGGCGCCCAGCACTTAGTCCTGTGCTGGGCGCCAATAAGCATTTGCTCAAAATAATTAAATTAGCTTACAGTCCATTGTCTGCTAGAAAAATAGGCGTTGTTTAAAGCAGTATGCTATGAAATGAAGAACCATATCCACTTAACTAGTCTCTCTTTCATTGATAATGATAAATTTGTACTAAATCATTATTGACGCCCAGCTTGGGACTAGAGGATAAGCTTTGAATCTGCTAGTAAAAAAAAACGCATTGCTTGAAGAACACGCTGTATATAAGGAAAACTTTAGCCACTTTATTGTTTTCCCTCATTCTTTCTTTTCCTTTCATTATTAATTAGCAAACAAAATTAAGTCCTAATTGGTGCCCAACATATTATAGTATTGGTACACTAGGTTTAACCGCTAGAAAAAACAGAGCTTGCATCGAAAAATTTTGTGTTTCGAAATGAACTTAACTTTAGCCGATCACTAGTACTTATTTCATAAGTAATGATCAACTAGAAAGGACTTACCGTCCTCAATCTGCTGGAAACACCTGGCAAGGCTAGACACAGCAGACTGCGGCACGGAAAATACGAGCCTCTCCGCGAAGCTCTCTTCCAGAACTGCTGCTGGGAAGATTTGTCCAACGAGAGCTATCACCGCCTCCGAGTTTGCGCCACCACCACTGGACTCCGTCCTATGAAACAGGGATTTTAAGTTGTTATACTAAAATTAAGCCTGATAATACAATATTTAGCTATGGGTTAAATGGGATATGATGTTATGCGTGGATCCTCTTCCAGTCATCGCATATGAACATAACATCAAGACTCAGGAGACATTGTTTTTTTGTGTCATTACGAGAAGCCTGAGGCCAGAATGTCTGGTAAAGCCTTTTTTTAGTGTATTGAGTTATCCAGTTACTAGAATGTGGAAGTCAGATAAGCAGAGGTTCCTTAGAAAATACTAGTATACAGGTAACTGTTGTGCGTTCCAGGTTCAATATCTCCAGTCGTGTCAAATAGCCCGTAGTAGCCCAAAACTTTGCACAGAGGTAGCATGTGTTGAATATTTTGGGGCATGAAGGTCAGATACGAGATAGGGCATTGTTTGCGACTCGGCTCCACATAAAGACCCTGCAGCTGTTCCATCAAGGTACTAGTTACATACTTATAAAAGCCTTAACTAACAATAAAAATATAAAAATCCGAAACTAACTAAAAGTAATTAAAAACAATCCCACCCACGATACAGGAGTAATTCCTAGTGAGGTGCAACGTTTTTACCAAAACTGGTAATGTGCCCCAAGGCTTGCGGCATGCGGACGTTGTATGGCAAAAATCCTCTGTCCAAGGTAAAAGCCAGCCCTTAAAACACGTGAACTGTCAATAAAGCGTACTACTCCTTCCTTCAAGGGTATGATATAGATACCGGTGATGCTGCAGTCTAGGTGGCGGCGGCGTGCCGGCGACGAGCGGCGTGTGTATGCTGGCGTCTACTGCCTCCGCCTCACCCTCCGCCTCCGCGCACACCGAGCCCGCACCCGAACCACCTGACAAAGACAGACACGTCTTGAACATGACATTATAAGAAAAAAAAATATTAGACGAATAAATTAAGTGTAGTCTTATACTGTTGTTAAAAGATCTAGTTTTTCACACTCTTCTCGATCAAGACTGGAAAGTTTATTTTTTTTGTTTAGGATATTTCCCAGTTTAAACTGAAATACGCCCAGTACACGGCCTGTGCACAATTGTTCTAAAGAGTTACCATAGTCTTAGGGCCTTACCATGCCGTGTCAAAATGTCAGTCGTGCGAGCGAATACGAGGGATGGAGCTATACACCCTTTATAGCTCCATCACTTTATCAGTTCAGTTTAGGTCGTAAAATGGATCGCGTTACGAGCTCGTGGAAGGCAAAGGACAACTGACATGCCCTTGCCAACAATCTGATATGTTCCACCCAGAGCCAGATAAGATTTTTAATACTTCCCTAAACAAAAAGATAGAAGGCTACTAAACAATAGGCACTAGAACTCCTAGTAATTTACCCTCATCTGCTTCTCCTAGTGATGGCGAGTTCTCATTTGATCTGAGTGGTGATGGTGACAGCGACTCTGACTCCATCATCTGATTGAAGAAATAAAATTGAATATTAAGACAGTCCCGAATATTCGTCCAAGTTTTGTTTTTTTGTGTAAATATCATTAAAAAAATAAAAGTTATTTATTGAAACAATATTATTTTTAGTAAATGCGAAACCTGAATATGGGTTGTTCAGTCAGTAATTGAATCGATTACAATTTATAAACCATGTTTTATTTTTTCCCAAAAATATTTAAAAAAGGTCACAAGTTGGACACCACCGGCACTAAGTACAACACAGGTCACGATCACGACAGGTTCTAACGGGCATTAGGCCCCAGCGCATAGCTGGATACGGGAGCAAATCTACCCCTCAGTTGCATGGATGCCCGGTGACCATGTATTTATGCAGACAACCAGGTAATATAACAAGCTTATGACTTTATGATTTTTTATGATACAGTTATGATATTTTGTACATAGATTCTTTACATAAAAATACTAGACACGTGTCTGGGGTTTCGCATACATATACTAAACGTAATGTTGTATAAATAACTTTAATTTTTTTGGGGCCATAGACACCAAAGAAAATGGAAACCGCTAGGTTTCCATTTACCACCACCAGCAATTAACATTACTAACCTGCTTTTGATTACTTTGCCCAATCTTCATTTCCAACGTGTATCCTGCACCATACAAATTCTTCAAGTGTTGTGTTGAGCCGATACATCTGAAAATTTTATTTATTAAAACTTAGACAATTGTGCCCTTAGACTTTGCCATTCAATAACTATTTTGAAAATAAAACTACAATGTGTTTTAGTTTACTTCTGCCAGTGACTTCTCCTGCGCGATAGTAGAATATTATCCCAAGGGTGTTTTTAATATCGTGCGAATTTCATCATGCATGTGGAATTGCTCCGCATGCGGGGCTGCTGCCCGATATTACGCCCGCATCCCGCGTGCGTATTCCATGCATTACAATAAATACATGTATGAAAAGGGCATTTGCGGGGGCTACGCGTGCGGAGCAATCCCGCATGCGTGATGAAATTCGCACGATATTAAAAACACGCCAAGGGATCTATTTCTCGGTATAAAAAGTATCCTATGTACTATTCGAAGACAGCCTTTTGAGCGTAAAGGAGTAACAAACATACATAAAAACTTTCACCTTCATAATATTAAGGTGTAAAATCCCGCAAAATTCGTTTAAAATGGAGGATCCTCCGACCAGACAAGTGTTATGTCTAGTCCGGGCAAATTCCCGATAGTTGATTTCGGGCTGTTGTAGTTCTGATCGCGCAGAGAACTCTAATACCGCGATGTAGGATTTCGAATTTATTTTAAATTCCTTTGTAGAACCATAGATGTTGCTTAAGTGTGAAAAATATAATAAAATGTTCCAGTTACCTCAGGCCACCTTTGACCATGATGCCGACTCTGGAACATAAAGCATCAGCCTCTTCCATGGAATGTGTCGTTAGTATAGCACCTTTTTTGCCCTGCAACGATAAATCATTTTCAATACACTTACTCGAAAACCCGCTCTTATCCCACCGCTTTTAGGCACGCAATAGACTGTTTTTCGCACTAGTGTAGATAAGTGCGCGTGCTCTCCCCCACTACAATGTTATTGCATTTATCGTATAAGGCTGGGCGTGTGTCGCCCCCCACCAGTCGCCGGTCAACCTCCGTTTGTTCAATTCTTCGTAAGTGTATTTAAAAAGTCGTTTGATACACGTGCAAATTTGTCATTGCAGCCCTCGGCTCCGTATCACTTCCGAATTCCGCCTCGGTCGCAATGACAAACTTTCTGCACTTGAATCAAAATATACTATTTGTTTACCATAATCACCAAACATCATGATTTTATAACAGCAAAATACCGTCGTCGATTTTTGCCTGAAGTGAATTTCAAAATGACAGACAACTTCTGTTGGAAAAAAAAAAACTGGCCCAGTGCGAGTAGAACTCGCACACGAAGGGTTCCTACTATGATATTAAATCTAGCAAAATAACGTGTCTTGTATGGGAACCTCATATTCCTATTCTTAATTTTACACACAACTTTAATAAAACAATAAAAATAGGACAACTTCTTTAATTTTCAACTTTATTTTAATTTTATTATTTGTTGTTGTAGTGGCAAAAGAAATACACATTCTGTGAATTTGTGGATTTCAACTCTATACCTCTTACGGTTTATGAGATACAGCCCGCCGACAGAAAGACAGACGGATGGACGAGCGGACAAAGGAGGCTTAGTAATACGTTGGCACCCTTTGGGTACGGAATCCTAAGAATCATTGGTTTAATTTTCAATTTGGTCTAAAGCTCGTCGTTTAATGATACAATCAACTCTAGTAGAGCAAATTTTTTTTTTTTTGGTGGTAACTTTTCTCTAGAATTTAAAATTAGAGCTTCGAAATTATGTCTCCGTGAGTTTTTGCCTAAACATGCATCGGGAAAAAGCTTATTACTAAATAATGAAACAAGGTATCTAAAATTGGTTCTGTGGTTATTGTAGTAGAGAAAACGAACTGTTAGGTCTTTACCTATGAAATTGGAGATTTGTATGATAATTTTAAAATATAAAAATTTTGGTAACTTTTTTATTTCAGCTAATCAAAGTACTGGCCCAAATTATCTACACAATTTTGCCATTTTGATGGCAGTTTGTTTATCCCTTTACTGTAGAAGTCTGCCAGACGGGAGGCGATGAAGTCAGCGAAAGCGTTTTGTACTGCATCAGCATTGAAATTTTTCCCACTTAAAAAATTGTCTAAATTTTGAAAAAAGTAGAAATCTGTTGGGGCAAGGTCCGGTGAGTACGGTGGGTGACGGAGAGCTTCCAGCTGTAACTCTTGTAGCTTTGCGATGGTCTGACGTGAAGTGTGAGCTCGCGCGTTGTTGTGGAGAAGCAATGGGGAAGAGCGATTGACTAGTCTTGGTTGTTGAATTGCGAGCTTCTCCATCATTGTTTGCAATTCTTGGCAATAGATATCTGCCGTCACTGTTGTGCCATTCGGTAAGAAGCTGTGATGTACAAGTCCGGCACTGGTCTACCAGACAGTCACCATCATCTTCCTATGAGTAATCTTTTTTTTAGCGCACTGATTAGGTGCTGTACCCGGGTCCACCCACTGAGATGAACGCTTACGGTTGTCGTACAGGATCCATTTTTCATCGCAGGTAACAATTCGATTAAGAATTCCCTCGTTTCTATGCCGATTCAGTAGTGCTATGCATACTTCGACACGTAAATCTCGCTGTCGGTCGCTTAGTTCGTGTGGCACCCACTTATCTAGCTTTTTTATCTTTCCGATTTGACGCAAGTGCTTCAATGTTGTTTTGACACTAACTCCAAAGCCCGCAGCAAGCTCAGCCGTAGATTGAGATGGATCCGCTTCCACTATCGCCTTCAATTCGTCGCTGTCGACAATAGTTACCGGCCGACCGCGAGGCTCGTTCTTCAACTCAAAATTTCCAGATTTAAAACGATTGAACCAATAATGGACTGTGTTTATGCAAGCAGTGTTATGCCCGTACACGTCGTTAATGTTTCGTGTTGCTTGCGCAGCGGTATTTCCACGTAGGAACTCATATTCGAAAATTGTACGAATTTTCAGTTTATCCATAGCGCCAAAAACTACCACAATGTCACAAAAACAAAAAACTATCTAAAAACAAATGACTGAAATTGATATTAAATTAACACGTCTTTCGAATAAAATTTATTTGAATTTCGAATTGCGCGCCAATTCACAGATAATTATTTCTGAAAATGCTGGTTATAGAATCTCCAATTACATAGGTAAAGACCTATTATTTTTATCAAGCAATTGTTATAACATTGAACTACCTTAAAACATACAATTTCAACGTTGAAAATTTGCAATTTCGTGTTTTTTTGTAATACGCCTCTTAAAGAACGCTTGCTGAGCTCAGTCCTGTTGGAAGGGTTCATCAATACTTATTTAAATTTCTCTGTACCTCGCAAAGAATCTTAAGCTGCAGGTCCCAGATACCGTTTTTATGTCGTGTAGCCAGAGGCCAGAAAATCTTTAACCAGTCTTCTGTCCAATCAAGGAATATCGTGTACCCGTTTACTGTGTTGTGGAGCTGCATCAAGCCAAGAAGATCATTGGCAATGATGCACTTGTCGAGTCAAAACTCCAAATCTCTCTCCATCGACGCCCAGTTGCTGGCCTTTCAGTTTTCTATCGTTTACATTTCGTTTAAATTGTGTAATTCCAATACACACTGTATTGGAATTACACAATTTAATTCCGCCAAGTCCGTCCATCGGACAACTAGACGTGAGTTGTTACGCCACCGGCATAATATATGTACAAAGCGTTTTGCGAACTCAATTATTATGCGTACGGCTAAGGAGTGGAATTCCCTGCCGCAGTCTGTGTCTTCTGATAGCTACAACCAAGGGGTCTTTAAGTCAAGAGTGAATAGGTTACTTCTAGGCAAGCGTGCCTATCCCTAATAAATAAATAAACAAATCCAGTTAGACTGGAAGTTTTGAAAGAGATTGGTTGATCTTGATCTTAATCTGACCTGGAAGCTCGCCAGGATGGTGTCCCAGAGGAAGCGCTTGCTTCGGGGATCCATGCCGGTGGAGGGCTCGTCCAGCAGCACGACGCGCGGGCAGCCCACCATGGCTAGCGCGAACGACAGCTTGCGCCGCGTGCCGCCCGAGCACTCCTCCGCGTTCTTGTTGGCGTGCTCCATTATCTGTAGACCGTTCAGGTACGCGTCTACTATCCTGTAGAAAAAATAAATATTGTTACGAACGTGAGTAATGAAATGACGATAGAGAACTTTATTTACCACAAACAGTAACTTTGTCCAATCGCTATAGTCCACAATCCTTTAAACTGTCGCATAGGTCGTTATATATAATATCACTTGACATACTCGTAATTTATACGCGAATCCAGGAAAATTCTAGATATAGACGTTTCAATGCCGCTCTAGAACAATGTTGTCGAATCCCGGAGTAAAAAATCATTATGATCCCGCGGCTTCATGCGAATTTCTAGCCTACTCACCTAGGAGTGTCCGCCTTGCTGACGCCCCGGATGGCGGCGTAGCACTCGATGTGCTCGCGGATGGTGACGTTCTTCCAGAGCGCGTCGTGCTGCGGGCAGTAGCCCAGCATCATGAACGCGGACGTCTGCGAGTCGTCGATGTTCTGACTACCCAGCATAACCTGCAACACATAACAATAACATCATCATCATTAGCCGAAAGACATCTACTTTAGTACATAGGCCACCCCCAAGTGCCGTCTCGCATCCGTCGAATATACATAATAAGAACATCTTAACTGAAAAAAGAAATAAGTCCTTGCTCAAGCAGATGCAGTTCGTAAAGATAGTTCGAAAGATATACATAGAGGCTAGAATTTTACGTCTTGCCATCAACACTTGATGGATGACTTCATGAGGCACGGTCAGGTCTGGCAAGCATGTCAACGATATTCTATGATCATCAAAGTGGTTCCATTCTGTGAATCTCTATCGATCAACGCGGAATCCCTTTAGGGGGAAGCCCAAAGGTAGACCGCGAAATTCAAATTTTCTTAGATTTTTTTGCATTTTGCAGGTTGGAGTTCAGTTGTATATTGATTAAAATATAATTGGCGGCCGTAATACGTATTTATTTACATAACTGTAGTCATTAAAAATCATCAATACAACTCTCTCAGTTCATCTTACTCTATTGAATGACCTTCGATGAAATAGAAAAACTTAAGATTTGAATTATGCGAGATACCACGAACTACCCGAGTATCTTTTCTCCTTCTCTGTCAAATCCTTCCAAAGGTTGTCTGTAAAAATCGCTTTTAGCGATAAGACCGCCCACTGTGACCTCCTATTAATTTGAAACTTCTACTGTAATTTAATATCGTGTACAATATAAAGTACATCTGTCTATCAACCTTGACATTTTCAGGTGTTTTGGAGTTAGTCCCCGATTTTGACATTAAAAAACTTTTCAAAGATTATTTGGTATATCGCAAAGTAATAAGGAAAAGTTACTCACACAGCCATGTGTGGGCCTCTCCTCGGCCGTGATGATCTTCATAGTGGTGGTCTTCCCCGCGCCGTTGTGCCCGAGCAGGCCGAACACCTCTCCCCCCTCCACGGCCAGGCTCAGGCGCGCCAGCCCCACGAAGCGGGAGCGCACGTGGGAAGCGGTTTCTTCTTCATGTGACCAGCATGAACCTCCACTACCTGTGCCTCGCACTTTGTATTCTTTGCGCAAGTTCTGGAAACAATACAAATCTAGGTAAGTATAGTATATAAGCTCTGCCAGCGGCTTCACCCGTGTGAAAATAGGTTTCTTCATACAAACTTTGGAACCCCGTTTCAATCCATTAGGGGTGAATTTTGGAAAATCGTTTTTAGTGCTCGCTTACGTCATAAAAAGAAGCCTTGTGCAACATTTTACGCTTTTAGGCTTAGTTTTGGCTGTATGTTAATATGTTAGTCAGTTTTTTCATTTTATATATAGAACTAGCGGTCCCGGCAGACGTTGTTCTGCCTAAAAGCGGGATTTAGTAAAAAAAAAAATTACCCTACTCTACCCTACTCTACCCTACTCTACCCTACTCTACCCTACTCTACCCTACTCTACCCTACTCTACCCTACTCTACCCTACTCTTTTCTTTGCTATAAACCACACGGAGCCCGAGACCTTTCCAACGAATGCAAAACCGTGGAAATCGGTTCGTGCGTTATGGAGTTATAGCGTCAGGAAGGAAAACCCGACTTATTTTTATATAGTAGATTTTTAGAAATTTGCAGAATGTTTGTATTGCGGGTACCAACATTTTTAAACTCACATACACAAGGCACCCAGACTCACAATAACTATCTGTAGAGCATAAAAACCGACGACACGCAGCGCAGCAATACGATTCGCTCAACAGTGCCATTGCCTGACTATTACAATAAATTTTCTTTGGATTTTTCAAGTAAGATATAATGTTTCAGAACAGTGTAATCTACAATTATATGAAGCAATCAAAGCCTTTCTTTAGAAAGACTTCACAACGATTGTTTTGTCATCAATTCAAAAATATTTTATTACACACAGCTTTCGCCCGCGGCTTCACTCCCGTCAACTGACTACTTTATTCTGCTCTACCCAACTCTACTCTACTCAATTTTAATTTTTTCTTTCATAAGATTCTTCGCCTGACAATAACAAACACAACAAAAAAAAATTGTGAAATCGGTCCAGCTGTTCACGCGTGATGGCGTAACCAAGGGGTATAGGGATTCATTTTTATATAATATATATAGATTGGTCTACATGGGCACTTACAAAACGTTAGAAGCTAGAGCACGGATTATTTGACATGATCCATTCACATCGAAGCCACCACAAGTTTTCTACTAGCGTTAACGATAGTAGATTATCAACAGGGCTTAGCCCTCAAGGACCTTACTATGACGTGTTAAAATGTTACGGATGGCGTTATAGACCCTATGTAGCTCCATCCCTTTAACAGTTCAGTTTAGGTCGGTATATGGATCACATTAACAGCTCGTGGTAGGGCTTCAGTTCGCCACTGATTGCATCCAGCTTTAGAACTTGGAACACTGTCTTTCTTACTAAAAATCGTACTGTTTGTCTTTGTAAGAATGAAAATCTAGATATATCTATTTCACTTACATGCACCACTAAGGGCGGCGCGCTGTGCTTGGGCTGCTGCAGGATGGTGTGCACGCGGCGTCGCTCGCGGCGCACGTCTTCATCCTCGCAAGCTTCACCGCCCACCTCCTGCTCCGCATCACCACCACTTTCTGATGTGCTTTTCTTGCGCTATGTAGAAAAAGGAAAAATTATGGCCATGTGAAAAATTTAAGGACATTCAAAATATTAACTTTTTGGGTGGTTTAAAAAACCAAGAGTTTTATGGAAACTGTGATTCATCAAAAAATTGTTAAATTATAAAAACCGTTAGACTCTATCATCTCAAAATTAATCTCGCGATATGGGGTGAATATAATAGTACCGATTACCGTTAGTCTAGAACCGATTCTAGAAAGTGCAACCACTGTTTTGCTCATGTTCGTGTGGATATAAGAAGAACGTGACTCGTTTTTTAGGGTTCCGTACCTCAAAAGGAAAAAACGGAACCTTTATTGGATCACTTTGTTGTCCGTCTGTCTGTCTGTCAAGACCCTATATCTCGGGAACGTGTGGAGGTATCAAGTTGATATTAAAACCATATACTCAAATCTGCAGACCCTTGAAGTTGTGAAAAAAATCTTAATTCTGAGTTAACGGATAAAAATACTACGGCCATTTATGTCGCAAAAAACGTATATTTCGACACACTCAAAGGAATCAAAATTCATAGAGTACTTCCCGTTGACCTAGAATCCTGAAATTTATCATGATGCTAGGCCACATAGCACAAGTATAAGAAAAAAACTGAAAATTGTAAATTTGTAGTTACGTCACAAAAAAAAAACCACTTTATTTGCGATTGGGAAAAATCTTCGTAACTCAATTCGGGAATTGAACTGTTGTCATAGGAAAGTTTGTACGGAACCCTCGTTGCCCGGTGTGATTTGCCCGGTTTTTTTTATTATTGATAGGCTCGCGTTTGACCACTATCTCATCTGCTTTCCAAAGTGACGATGTGGTCGATGATGGAGCGCGCTTGCCTTGAAGTAACCTATTGACTCTTGACTTAAAGATTCCCAGGTTGTAGTTATCAGGAAATACAGACTGCGGCAGGGAATTCTAGTCCTTAACTGTGCGCACGATGAATGTGTTCCCAAAACGTTTTGTGCGTATAGGTGGGATATCTACCATGTATCGGTGGCGTATTACCGTACGCCAGGATGATGGAACGAGCTTGCGGAATAAGGCTATGCAATTCCGACGCACACTCCCTGAAATTCAACCGGTAGAAAACCGACAGGCTAGCAACTCGGCGTCGATACTCAAGACTTTGAAGCTTCGACTCAACGAGTGCATCGTTGGCCAAAGATCCGTTCTTATTTTCTTCTAATAATACTCACCGGACATATTCTGCCACCAGACTTTACCCGATCCGCAGCAAGAAGTGCAGCGCCAGAAACCGGCACGTGGAACAACATGGCAGCCACTAACACCCACACTTCCGCTGTAAAGTAACTGCTGAGAGGCGGAGTCGTGCACAGGTCACGGAGATTGCAGGTAAGATACACCCTAAAAACAGTCATAAGGAGAAGCGTTAACCAGGTCAAGTATCATGAACCATGGGCTTACAAAAAGCTTGTATCGGATAAAAATAACATACCTATCAACGTAGTATATGATGGCGTAAGGTATGTACATGACGTCCAGGAAACTGAAAGTGAGGTGCAAGTAGAACGCGATGTCACTACCTGGAATGAAAAAGTTTCCATAAGAATGAAATCAACCAAACATTGGGACATACCACAGCTTGCGTAGTTGGCCACAAGGACCGACACACAAGCGGAAAAGTAGTGGTTCTCGACCCTGGGCTGCAGGTGCGAATTTCTATTCTATACGGTAGGCCAAAGAGGCTACGCCACACCTTTAGAACCTTAATCTAAAACTTTCTACGAATGGACAGAGGCAGCCTGCGCCTGGTGGTGAGGACCATTACCGGACACTGTTCACTAAATAAACACTTCCACACAATGGGCATCATGGAATCCTCTGTGCAAAGCATGCATGGAGATGGAGGAAACAATCACGAACCAGTGAACAATATCTTACTATACTTGCAAAATTGGAGTTATGACTAAGGTAGCTCTCTCAATGATATCTAAAAAAAACTTAAGTCTGTCACTATAACCAACTTAGTACTTACCCCATTTGAAAGTATCCAGAACGGCAACCAAGATGAAGGGTATAACTCCAACCCAAGTAGTGATATTGGGCATGATGCTCTGGGCGGAGTCCATCTTGTCGAAGATGTATGAGAGGCACGTGTTGAACAAGATGGCGGACGGACTGTAGAGCAGAAGAAGGCCGGACAGCATCGTGATCGCCGAGCCGTTGGTCAGGCTCGGAATGTCGTTGAGGATGACCTGGGGATTAGGAAGTGGTTTAACTACAATGCGTATTTATTTATTTATTTAACAATTTATGTACACACAATAAAAAAAGAAAAGAAGAAGGAAACAGAAGAACAGACATATGTCATCATCCTGGCGCAAATGATCCTGTTGTATCAGTGAATGAGATATAGAAGTCAACTAATGGCAAGAACAAGCAAGTCAGTTATGTCACATAAATATTATTTATTATTTTTTTAATTGTACACCAGATAAACAAAAATAAGGACAAACATAATAATATGTTATTAATCATAAGACTTAAAGCTTTGATAAAATACTTTTGACTTGAATTTGTCAATGAATCATTGGCTACTAAAGCAGAATAATTTGGGAAGCCAATCTTTCATCTATCGGACTATGTCAAGCAATGATTGAATATTACTTACCAACACAAGTACTCCTATGCTGGTGAGCACCATGATGAAGATAAGCACGGTGAAGTACGTAAGGAAGTACATGCTCATCGACAGCCCGTTCACTCGCAACTGGTTCTTGGCTTTTATCTAAGCAAATAGTTTTTATTTTAAATACTTCCTAGAGCAATAGATAAAATGGAACATTCCCCATTTATTTCTTTCGTGGGAATTTCCTTATTTTAAACAGAATAATTTAGGATGATAATAATAGATTACCAGACTCTATATCACTAAAATTCTACATTATCCCTCCTGCTACCATGGTACAGATTTCTGCTATCCAAAGTAATTTTATTTCTCTCTCTTTGTTATCTAGCTTCTTAAAAACTTCATTTAGCCAATCATCGAATTTACGAGTACCATGTTTTTATTTCGCTTACCTCTCGATCATATACAATATCCACTGCCAAGGTAACTGGCACCAGCGCGAATATCATTCCCATGAATATGGCGCAGACCACGTTACCCAGGTTGAACTCCTCCTGTTGCTCCGTCTGCTGGAACGGGTGCGCTAGCACCTCGATAGGCTTAAAGCTTTCTATAAGACCTGATGCTGACATTAGAACCCTGGGGAGAAAATCACAAATATATTTTGCAGCTTTCAAACAGCTCCATGAGCTAAATGCAGTGACACTCGTATCTATCAATGACCAAAACCAAACAATGCTAGAGCCATTGAGGCATCTATACAACAGTGAGTGTGAACAGTGGTGGTCCAGTGATAACTGCCCCGACTTACAAGTTGTAGGTCGCGGGTACAAACCCAGCCAGGCGCATTACTTTGTGTAATATATTTCATCACCACTGCTCTCGAAACGGTGAAGGAAAATATCGTAAGGAAACCATGACTTGTGACATCCATTAATTCGCACTGGGCCCACGTGGTGTATTACGGCCCATTCCCTCTCCTAGAGAGGAGGCCTGAGTCCCAGCAGTGGGAAACACTACAAGGCCGATTATGCTTATTATTATGCTTATCTATACAACATACTGTACTTCTTCTAAATCACAATCAGATTTTGATGCAGTTTTATTTAGTAGAAAGACTGTTAAGCGAAGATGATTTGTAATATATTATGATTGACAACCATATAAAGCTAGGGGTGAATCTTTAGCCCTTACTAAGAAAGTGTTGCTTATGGTAACCTGAGTATAAAATTCTAAGAAAATGATGGAATACATGAAATCTTAAATAGTAAAAAAAGTTTAATAATGGACTGATGCCGTATGAACCGCAACACAACTTACCTATAAACACTATTATCCAACAAATTAACGATGATAGGCAAACTGTGCGTATAAGTACTATTGTAGTAGGCCATGAACTTTCCATATGGTATCAAACTGTCTCTCAGACTGAACGCTCCAAAGTTCTCCATGTCCAGAAGACTTGAGAAGTTCCCATCAAAATCTACGATTGGGAATGCTCCTAAAGACTCCAGGGAGTCCCTAAGGTCTGTAATTTCTTTGATATTGCCCTGTTCACTGTATACGGCTATGGGAGTCTTGTTGAAGTACGCGTTGGGATCCAGTTTGAGTGGCTGCATTCGGAAGAAGACGATCTGTTTGGACTTCATGTAGAGACCCAAAGCGCAGGAGACTGAAAAGAACACAGTCCATGTTTAAGAGTAAAGAGTCAACTGAATATACTTAGAGCTAGTAATTGCGAAACCAATTTACGTACGTCTGTATGTAATAATTTCATGCATTTTAAGGTCGATGTAAGTCTTTTAATAGTAATTTCAGGTCTTTGTCTCCCATTCAACTCTATTGAAAACGGTGAAGGAAAACATCGTGAGGAAACCGACATGTCCTAGAACCTAAAAATTCGAAGAAATGTGACATCCACCAATACGCACTGAGCTCGCATGGTAGATTACGACCCATTCCCTCTCCGAGAGAGGAGGCCTGAGTCACAGCAGTGGGAAAATTAAAAGGCTGACTATGCTTATGCATCTCTATTGGCCGTCATCTCAGTAGGAATTTATTTTCAGGCGCCTGTCACACAATCCAACTGTCTTCTCTGGTCTTTCCCTTCTCTTATAGATATCCATGTACAAATTAAAAACTATCTTCAACTTTGGACTTCAATACTATTGACTTACTATAACAACAACTTCAACGGTCCGGACTAAGCGTTTCGCTTTGTCGTTTATACCGCGTATATCGAAGGACTGGAACAATTTGCCTGCTGCGGTCTTTCCGTCCAACTATAATTTAGGAGTCTTCAAGGCTAGAGTGAATAGGTTCTTAATAAACTAGTGCGCCTCACGATCAACGATAGCATCTCTGCTTACCATCAGGTGGGATCGCAGGTGGGATCACTGGTTAATATCAATTAAAATAAAATGTGACATCGGGTTCGTGGTCAAATGTCCGAGCCTTATATTTTCCAAACCGACAAAGCTGGTACAATCGCGTGCCAGTCTGACAGATTACTTATTGGAAATTACATCGTTATCACAAAAATCTAACAAAAAGGTGAAAATAGTGCAAGCGCAACTCGAAGATGAATAACTGTTAAAAGTAAATTCTCCTTTTATCATCATCATCATCATTTCAGCCGCAAGATGTCCACATAGGCCTCCTAATTCTCCTTTATTTTTTTTAAATTTCTATATATTTAAGTGCCTTGGGACACATTTTTTTCGTTTTTTCTAGACCCGCTACCCATTTAGTAGCAGATAAATCAACGTTAATTAAACAGGTTTCCGAACATAAAAGATTGGTCGTTTAATGGTCTTTGAATCACATTCAAAACTTTCCTCACCACCATAATAAATTGTTACTTACTGATAGGCATCAAGATCATGACCCACAGCTTGTAGGGATCCCGAATCATGCGCATCATCCTGATATAGACCAGAGCGCAGAAGGTCCTCCAACAGGACGGGTTGGTCTTCACCGTCTCGCCTAATGCATCCACTGAAATCGGGACTTCGGGAGCCACCTGGAGAAAAAAAATGTTTGATTTGAAACGTTTCAAGTATTTAACTATATTTTAATAAGAAGTTGAAATCTAGTTCTATATTTAGTATAAAACAATTGTACATTTTGATACAAGTAGAAAAAGTTTGTCATTGCGATCGAGGCGGAATTCGGCGGTGTTATGAAGCCGAGTGCTGCAGTGACTTTCCACGAGTATCAAACGACGTTTTTCAATATACTTACGAAAATATAAATAAACGGGGGTTGACGCGCGACTCAATAGGGGTCGCTTAGCGCACAGCCTGATACGATAAATGTAATAAAATGTGGCGGGGGCGAGCTCGCGTACATTTCCGCACTAATACGAAAAATTTAATATTGCGTGCCTAAAAGCGGTAGGGATAAGAGCAGGTTTTCGAATAAGTGTATTAATAAGTAATTTTGTATCTGTCTATATGTTATAGTTCTTCTAAAGTAAGTAAACTACGCATATACTAGTAACATGCCGTTTTTGACATCCTTTAGAGAATTTCTTCTGGAATGTTAGGACAGAAATCTCAATATTTTGTTGCCTCATCAGTAGTAGCTAGTATGAATATAATACAGTGACTACAGGGCTAGAATCTCTACAAGATGAATTTATGACAATCGCCGTTGAGTCTAGAGAGAAAATGATTTGGATGTGTATACCCCACGAGGTCTGACTCGAGGCAGCGCGTGAAAAGAGTACCTGAAAGGGTTTGGAGGTCTTTGCCCAGCACTGGGTCAGCAATGGCTAGAGAGAAATAGAAAATAAAAATATAATAAATAAAATAATAAACACACGGTTTCAAATTGTCTCATACTGAAGCGAATTATTCTGAAAGTCTCTTTTTCTTAGATCCCACCTGTTCTTTTTTCAAATTAGTAGCGAATTCTTTAAGGTGAAAGCTACGGCCCAAGCGCGGCCATATTTTCACTAGATGGCGTTAAAATCAACCAGTAATAAGTATAGCGCAATACTTAAGCATAGTATAGTTAGAGACATGAACAATCAGAATTGGTAGATTTGGAGGCAATAAAATAAACATTAACATAATATTAATGAATATAATGTCAGAATAAAATAATAATAATTAAAATATGTCAAAATGAAAGATTTAAATAATAATGATACTAATAATAAGAAAATAAAAAACTATAAAATATCAAAATTTGACAAGTTCAAAAAAATGGGATGTCCGATTTTAGCAAATAATCTTTTCGCTGACTTATTGCTTCTATAAACTAAAAACAAAATCTAGCGCAGAGATAGCCACGCTTGGGCCTGTAGCTTCCTTCCTAATTTTGAATATTAACATTACCTTGACATGTTCAACGCCGTGGTTGGTGGAATGTAGTGCGTGTGACGCAGGTGGTGTCGGCAGAGATGTGGCCTTCTGACCATCTTTTTCATTTAGCTCCTAGAAAGAAAAGCTTATTAGATAGCTTGATATATAGGTTGTAGACGCAATATAAGACATTGTCATGTCCTCTTACTAACGAGGTTCAATTCCAACCGCTATAGTAGGAGAAGGTAGATAATAATGGGCCAAAGCTATTACACCATTTAACTTAATAAAAAGAAAATAGTGGACAAATATTTCGATGCCCAAGTTGTTCTCGTCCTCCTTTAAAATTTGCTCCTTCACATTTTGTGTTTGTTTGAATATACTATTACAATTACAGGCACTTTTGAATGGTCAAAATGTCGGTCTGTCAAAAAAAAAAAAAACGTGAAGCGTGCACGTTCCGTAGATCTCTATGGAGAAGAACGTGCAAGAAACTCCAAGGACACTCTTTTAAATCATATTATGAGTTACATAAATCTTGGTTACATATTTCTTGTCGCTTTGTATTTAATATAATAGTATACATTTATCAGTAAATAAACCAATTTCTCAATCATAAATTTTATTTTTTGCATCTTACCTGGTAACTCAATGTCTTGCTTTGTAACGACAGACTCCTGGAGAGAGCTCGCGCCCTCACCAGTTTCACGGAGGACACTCCTTCCACCGCCTCCGTCTCTTCAGCGTTTTCTCCTTCCAAACTAAGGAATACTTCCTCTAGAGTTGTCATTGACACACCGTAGCTTGTGATGCCTGATAAAGTGAAAAGGATTCATGAAATGCGTTCGATACCAAGAGAATTATCATTGTATAACTGCCAAAATCGGTAGTTGACGATAGTCTTAAACTGCTCGTTAGAAACTGTTATGTTACTGAACTCCGATTTCTATATCTAAAAGGCATTTGGTATTGTTCATCGAGTCATTGAACTCTGATTTGAGTAGTACTGAGTTGAGCTACACGGATACTGACAAATGCTTGCACTCACTGAACAGCCCCCCTAGCCATGATATAATCGTATCGTTCGCGCCGATCGCCTCGAGTAGGCCACGCCTCCGATACTTTTGTTCTGACGTCATCTCAACGCTCAGTCACGTGGTCAGAACAAAGGAATTGGAGGCGTGGCCTACTCGAGGCGTTCGGCGCGAACGAAACGATTGTAACTTGGCTAGGGGGGCAGGTCCACTTAAATTTGTATTTCCTCAATAGACCATCTCAGATATTAAGCTATGGTTTCCATATTATTTTACCATTACATGTTTACTGCATGGACTTTAAATGACTTTGACCGGTGAGTTTATTTCGTTGTTTCTTCTCATGGTAGTCAAATTGGAAACAACGGCCTCATCTAGTTTAAATTTACGTAAAAAAGTGTAAATATCATTTTTATCAGTATTGTTAAAGATATAAAGTATAAAGATAAGAGTGAAACCAATCCCAACTGCATCAACTGTTTTCATGTCATTTCATAAGATAACATTGTGCATTGTTTAGTCCTATTAACATTGTGATATCTCATGTGCCTCTATATGCATCCGTAACAAACAAATCTAAAATGCGCCAGAATATGAGAATCAATGATTACTCGATCGCACTCTTGCACAAGGAACTCCACAATTACCTCAACTCACCCACTTCTCTATTTCTTCTTTCAACTCACCCAGTCTGTTGGTCTTCTCCTTAACTTCTTGCTCTATGGCGTTGAAGAGCGGCGGGAATAAATGAACGGCGTAGTGTGGTAGGATGTAGGACAGTTCTCTGCCGTGACGTCGCGCCTTCTCCGCGCGGGGCACGTGGCCTCGGACCAGGCGGGTTATCTGGTGCTCACGACACGCTCCTAAATAGTGAGATGAATGTTAGTTATATATATATCTCTCTGACAAATAATCTTGCGCTTATTCCGCCTGGGTCGCACATCCACGACCAAATACTCCATCTTGTCAACTCTTCTGTCACCTATGGGGATTGATGTGCTAAACCAGATTGAGTACCCAGTTGCAAACTGCACTAGCTTCTGACGTTTTATAAGTGCCCATGTAGGCCTATGTAAAATAAAAACCTTAGAGAATAGGACATGAAAACACTCGTCGGACCAATCTGACGCAAGTGGTTAAAGGGTTATAATTGGGTTAAGTGGGTAGTAGGTAAATTAGGATATCTTAGACGTTATTGTCAAGATGCCCCAGTCTGATTATACGCAGTTTTATCGAGACATTGTTTGACTTGTCTGCCTGTTGGTCTAGTGGTTAGTGGCCCAGACTGCTATGCCGGAGGTCGTGGGTTCGATTCCACCCAGGACAAATGTTTGTGTGGTGAGCACGATCATTTGTTCTGTATGTATTAAGACATATATAAGTATGTTTATCAGTTGTCTATTACTCATAGCACAAGCCCTGCTTAGTATGAGACTAGGTAGCGTTTTATGATAGTTGTAGAATATTATTATTATTATATTATTTTGCTCCCAGCTACCAAAGTCCCCCGCGTCGTATATTTCTCAAATGGAAAGAGGTTCTCATATAACTTACATTTAAAAAATACGTAACTAAATATAATTACAGTAAAACCAAAAAAAAAATATAATGAAAACCCTAAACTAATTAAAACTAACTAAAATATGAAGGCTGTTGACTATTAATGTGGCCTGGAAAGGAAAGGAATGGAAAGGTGGGATGAAACCCCACAAAGGGAAAAACCAGGTATGGTACACGGATGGTTCTAAAATGAACACCGGTACAGGAGCGGGGGTACATAGCGACAACTGCAATCTCAGCCTAAGTTTGGGCAAACTGGCGACGGTATTCCAAGCAGAAACCTATGCTATAATCGCATGTGCGCAGGAAATACTAGACAGAGGCACCGAAGGGGACACTGTCTACATTTTAAGCGACAGCCAAGCAACACTTAAGGCACTCACGTGCAATAGAGTGGACTCTGGGCTCGTACTAAACTGTATTAAAATACTTAATCGGCTAGGTAGGCGCAACAAGGTCAGACTGATCTGGGTGCCAGGTCACACAGGAGTAGAAGGCAATGAAAGAGCCGACACTCTAGCAAGAAAAGGATCCGAGACACCCCTACAAGGACCGGAACCTTTCATAGGACTCTCACCAAGGGTCATCAACCAAGCATTGAAAAGGGCTGCGTTAGAAATACACAGCACACACTGGCGCAACACAACAGGCCAGAAGCATGCAAAGCTATTTCTTAATGACATAGATAAGGCCTGGACCCAAAAACTATGGAGGTACAGCAGAACACAGCTCCGAATAATCACAGGAGCCTTCACGGGGCATTATGCCACCAACAAACAGCTCTACAACATGGGACTAGCAAGCGACCCGACTTGCAGGATCTGTGGAGAGGCAGAGGAGAATATGCTACACTTACTGTGCGACTGTGCAGCACTAGGCTCCAAAAGACTAGAGTATCTGGGCCAACCATTTCCTAGGCCAGAGGACTATAGGCTCAGCCCCATCAAGGCCATACTGGGACTCATGACGAAGGTGCACGGAAGGCTGGGGTTTGAGTAGAAGGGAGGGGGACTAGCACAAAAGATCCAGAAGGGTCGAAGTGCTCTGGTTTTCAAGGCCAGCCCCACATCAAGATAAGATAAGATTAATGTGGCCAGGTACTTGATAAGGAGGTGGTGACTATAAGTCCTTCAGTTATCCTTTGCCTTTGAAACGAAAAACGTCTTTTCTTTCTTTCTTTCATTTCACGGGATGCGGTAACTTTTTCGAACCACCTTGCAGCCCTGAGGCCCTACCACGCGCTTTAAACACGAGCCATTATAGCTAGCTCTATTCCTCAGCATGCTTGACGTTTTAACAAGTCTTGGTAGCCTCCCAGGGACCACCTAATCTTGCGTAGCTCGTCGCTAAAGGCGATCGGATTAAGAAGAAACTGGATAGTTTCTGACAGATAATTTGAAAGTTTCTAGTAAGCTATGCTGTGGTAATATTACTTACCGTCCAACACCAAGGTCAGATGATATCCAATTCCGAATTTATTTTTTAAGAACAGCGACGTGCCAGCACAGCGTACCTGCAAAACAGACCATAATTTTGGTTAGTAAATGGAAACACACCAATTGTTTCCCGTGAAAGAGTGCCTCTTCTGATTGTACTATGACCCAGTAAAAGTGCTTAGATACCTTAACGCCTATTATCCCTTGCACCTTAAAGTTCAAGTTTTCGAAAATTAAACTAGATGGCGTTGGTTTCTTCACAGCTAAGTGGCGAGCAAAGGCAATCTCACAAAGTATAAACTTGACTTTTAGTTTAACCAATAATAGACACATGCGTCATCATTGTCGTCAACAACTGATTGTAGTTCATAATTTCATCAACTTAGCATAAGTCAAGATGGCCTAGTGGTATAGAGCACACAGATTGAAGCGCAAATCAGTGTGCCGCAAGTTCAAATCCCACGCAATGGTTGACTTTTTGTAAGTTGGAACCGGAACCCGATTGGAAGTTATGGATTAGCATTACATATTATATTAAATTATTCTTTAACTTGTTCACACATTTCTTAGAGTTAGAAAATGATCACAAAAAAACTAAATAAAGAATTAGATTTCTGCGAGGTAGACATAAGTTTAACTTGACCGAAATGAACGTCTGTCGTTTGGTTGTAGTTGTTGGTTAGTGACGTGTGGTTAACAGTACAGTAATATTCGCAAAATGCAGGCTAATATTAGTATTGAAGTGAGGGCGACTATCATTGGGCTGCATAAAAGCGGTCTCAATAAAACACAAATATCTGAAGAAACCGGACTGAATGTGAGTATAATAGCTATTAATGAATTGTAACTTTATTATAAATTAATCTTCTAATTAAAATGTATGCCATTTATGAATCCATCCATCGTATCTTTATGAGGCTTAAAAGAGAAATACATAAATCGTTGGGTTTATTGGATTGGTTATTGGATTTATAAATGCAGTTTTATTTTAAAATTATATTCAATAATTATGATTATTAACATTTTATATAATGAAAATGAAGTCAAGTAGGTATAGCTGCCTAATTTATATTTTTTTTTGTTTTAGAAAAATACTGTGTCTTTGGATAAAAAGATATGAGGAAGAAGGTAGCCTTGCTAGTCGAAAGAGAAGTGGGAGACCGAAGCTTATTAGCGAGGCGCAGCGACGACATATGGTTGACGTATACGAAACGAATGGTTTCGCACCAACGAGACATTTTGCGGAATTATATGACACCTCGATGGATACTGTTCGCCGTGCACTTCACGCTGAAGGCGTGCATCACAGAAAACCTGCTAAAAAGCCGTACTTGACAGAGAGGCATAAACAAGAACGATTACGTTTCGCACGTGATTATTTAGATTTTGACTGGAATACTGCGGTATTTTCAGATGAAAAAACATTTAAATCCAGTCAAAAGGGCAGGCTTCACTTATGGCGCAAGAATAACACTCGCTGGTGTGATAACAACATTATTCCTAACACCAAATCAGGTCGAATCACAATTAATATGTGGGGATGGATGAGTGCAGCAGGACCAGGAGAACTGGCTTTCATTCCTCCACGCGCAAACAGTTCAACTTATGTGGAAGTGTTAGACTTAATTATGCTACCTACTGTGTGCAACATTTACCCAGCTGATGAGTTAGCACAATTTCCGTTTGTCCAGGACAATTGTCCTATTCACCGAGCGAGTACTGTGCGTGAGTGGTTTCACAATCACCCGGAAGTAATTGTTATTCCATGGCCAGCGCGATCACCCGACCTCAACCCCATAGAAAATCTACGGGGTTTGATGGTGCAAAGGTGGGACTCGCGGAATGAGAGGTCTACGGAACAATTAAAAACCCATTGCATGGAGGTGTGGGAAAGTTTTAGAGGGAGCGAAATATGCGATAATATGGTTGGGTCCATGCGCAAACGTCTACTTGACTGTATCGAAAATAATGGGGGTTATACAAAATATTAAGTTTTAGTGAAATCAGTCGGTGTAATTAAATATTTAGTAGGCCATTTTATTTTAACATATCCATGATTATTCGTTAACAAACACTGTATTATATTGTGTTTACTTTCGTTTAAAACAGCTATATCTTTTAATTTGTGCCATCGCCTTATCTTAAGAATGCAGTGAACTCGCTATCAATTTTGTTGACAATAATCATGATTCTATTTCGTTTTTTATTCTTCTACCCACACTGTTCTAACATAATAGTTCAATTTATTTTTCTCATCTAATTGACGATTATCTTGTGAGAACTAAAGTTCTTTTAAAATTATTTCAATGTATGAAGAAACAAAAAGAAAGTACAAAAATAAGCATTAATTAAGCATTAATCATTTGAAGCACAGCGGCGCCATCTATTAACAGTATAATGTAATGTTGTCGATAGCAACATTTCAATCTGGTTTTACGCTAGATGGCGTCATTTCTCGCTTCACACGATTTTATTTCTGTAGCTCCTATGCACTTTCGCTTTTGGCCGTACATGTAGAAGTTCAGAAGAATCTTTCGTTAACCATAAACAGCGTTAGACAGTAGATACTATTTAGGGTTCTCTGGCAACATTGTAGAAATTATACTTTTTGGCGCTGTCTGTATCACTGTTTTTTAGGGTTCTGTACCTCAAAAGGAAAAAACGTATCACTTTGTTGTCCGTCCGTCTATCTATCTGTCTGTCAAGACCCTTTATCTCGGGAGCGCATAGAGGTATCGAGTTGTAATTAAAACTATATACTAAGGTATGCGGTTTACCGTTCTGTTTACCGGTCGACCGTTTATGTCGCAAAAAACGTGTATCAAAAAAAGTAAACACTCTCAATGTAATCAAAACTCATAGGGTACTTCCCGTTGACCTAAAATCCTGAAATTTGGCATAAAGCAAGGTCTTATAGCACAAGTATAGAAAAAAAAACTGAAAACTGTAAATTTGTAGTTACTTCACAAAAAAAACGTCGAAAATAAAAAAAAAACTTTCGTAACTCAATTCGGGAATCGAACTGTTTTCATATGTAAGTACTATTGTATTTCATAATGTACGGAACCCTCAGTGCGCGAGCCCGACTCGCACTTGCCCAGTATTTTTTTCATTGATTGTAATTTTTTGCATGCATCGTGATGATCGTACGATATTACTGACATCTCGTGCCTCGGAAAACACATAAAGCCGCCGGTCCCGATTGTTACTCGTAGATCTTTAACATGCGATACAGGTAGTCAGACGGCAGAAAGTCTGATCCTCAATCAATTTATGGAGTACAGTATTGACCAGTAACTGGGTTGTGAAGGTCTGATAGGCCGTTGGCTGGTATCCTCGATTAGACTTTAAGCCGACCTCAAGCTAGTTTGGAAAAGGCTAGAGAGATGAGAATTGTATTCTTTTTATTTAATTCTTGTGTAAACAAACTGTCGTCATATACATTTTACATTTCTATACAAGAAAAAAGGGATATATGCCGCCTATAGGGTTTCGTACTCACTCTGCCTTTACTGATGACAGCTTTCCTGTCCCCCAGTATATCAGCCTCGTCCATGAAGTGCGTGGTCAGTAGGAGCACCTTCCCGTGTCGAGCCCGCTGTAGAATCCGCCATGTTTGTCGGCGTGATACCGGGTCTACTCCAGCTGTTGGCTCGTCTAGGATTATTATCTGGAAGGAGAAAATCTGTTAGTGATTTTAGCAATAAAGGGTAGTTAGAACGGCAGTTTTCCCAAGGTGTCTGATAGAAATGAATGACAGAAATCTGGACCCTCGGTTGCCCTCGAATTGTATGCTTATGGCATGAAGCATATAACTGATTATTTGATGGTTATGTATATAAATTTTACAGCGCGTGGGGAGGAGGTACATAGATGACAGGCTAACTTTAATTGGGGACAGCGGGAGGAGAGTAGCAACCTTCACAAATGTTAATGTACGACTCACTAATTAGGAGGTAAACCTTATGAGGCGAAATACGCTCTCGTGTTGGAGTGCGCACAAAATAAATATACGCAATACCTCTAAGACTTTATTTTATATAGGGTACACCCACTATATCCCTTGATGTATCCAATCTTATTTGTCTTGGGCATTGTGGGGCACAACAGGTTTGATTCGAGTAGGAATTTAGCGTTGGCGTCGTATATCCTTATTCTAAGCTAACACCAACAGTCCTGTCGTACCTACTATTCTCTAAGAAAATAGCCTTGAGCGCTTGAGCCAAATAGTTACATTGGATTAACAATCCAATGTATAGGTCAATTGAATTGTTAATCCTATGTACGTATTTGAATTTCGTCGCTGCGGCCAGCGCTGCGCTCAAGGCTGTTTTCTTAGAGAATAGCACTGCAGATGTGTTAGAGGACATGGATTTGTGCGTGCGAAGTTAATACCCAACGACCCTATCCCTCGAAGACAATGCGTACCCTAAATCTGGGGCTTTAGCATGACATGTTAAAATGTCAAGCTTGCGAGCAAGAAAGAGGACCTTCTTTCCAACCTTTATAGCTCCTTTCCTTTAATTTCATATTCACTGAGCGAGTTCGCAAAAGTTGTATTACACTTTTTATTTTATGATCGTAATTAAAATTAAATTGAAATGAATTGTATTATTAACAGTATTCATTTAATTGTATTGTGTTGGCTGATTTAAAGTACTGTAAATGTTATGAATGGAATTTTATGGTAAGGACTGTATATTATTTTTGATGTTGTTATTCATATTTTTTTGTTTACACTATCGCATTGGGTTGCTGTATCTAATGATAGCAGTATGTATACCCTATTCAGGGAGCCGTCAGCCAAAAGGTAAACAAACCATAAAAAGGGTTGCTTAAAAATATGAGTGACCCTGGACCAAGCAACGTTTGCACGTTTTCTTCGCCGAAGACAAATCGTGCAAAGAAAACGCCAATGCTTTCAACAGAAAAGGAAACTATTATTAATGTATTTAAACACGTTGAAGAAACTGGACCGAAGGTGCCTACATTATTTTCTTTGTTTACATTTTGTCTCAAGCCCCAGATGAACAGGTAGGGTATAGATATTTTTGTAATAAATAAAATAAATAACTTCAAGGCTTACCTTAGGGTCCCCAATAAATGCGATGGCAATGCTAAGCTTCCTTTTCTGTCCTCCTGAGAGATGTTTGGCAAACACATTCGTTTGGTCGAGTAGACCAACGTCAGCAAGAGCTTTGTGTATTTCTTCTGGAAGTCTTTTACGAGGAATACCCTGTAAAAGAAAAAAGAGACTTAAAATACTAGTAGGTCTGTAAATATTTCCCCATATGCCTATGAAGATTGACGTAATGGTATTGCAGGGTCAAGGCTAGTGCCATTAAATCAAACCCTGAGCTGCTACAGAGCTGCCTAGCAAAACCAAATGGCATATATGCTATTTATATGCTATTCAAATGGATGACTGCTTGGTGTGACTATTCATAACCTGAATTCAATGAGGACACTATTCCCCGACCCGGCCGGGGAATAGTGTCCCGACGGGCCTGAGTTGTTGATGGCGCGCTCAAAGAGATGTCAGCAAAACCGTAGGACAGCAAGGCTAGGCGATACCCCCTGGGGCCGAAAAGGAAATTCCTGGTCCCAGAACGTAAGACCAACTGAAGGACACAGGCGTGGTTTTAGTCAGTAAAAGTCTGACACGCCCTTCTGCTCCACCCTAGATTGCGACAAGTCAGTGGATGACATCCCACTTCAAAAAAAAAATGGGGACGCTATTGAAATCAGGATATTCAGCAGTCACCCTTGCGATAACCAGCTGGACTTGCAGGGTAGTCAAAGTAAGCTGCGGGATTTTTAGAAATATTTACCGGGGATACAAAAGCAACCGATGGAACACAGGTGGGTTTTAGCCAGTAACAGTCTGACGGTTTCTTTCGATTCACTCAGAGTGCGTAAATTAAGTGCACTGCGGCAGTGCGCGCCGGATGGGTGTGTGCGCTCCGCTCTCTTTAGAGGTGCCGTCTGCTAGGACTAACCTCCTATAATTTGCCCTTTTGCCCCTTGGTCACGAGCCATACGTATTATTAATAATTTAGCACTATCGGAGGATATATTTGGCCAAAACATGCCGAAATTTTTAGAAGCAGCTCAAATAATTATTGGGAAAGGTCTGGACATTACATCCTAATTAATTTAATCATAACCATATATATGTATAGATATAAATCATAAATATGTACATATTAGGTATATTAAGTGTTAGTATAAGGGAATCGTTTGTCTTGGTATGGTCATGTGAAGAGGAGGGATGAAACGCATGTTAATAAAAGGGTTATGAGTTTACATGTGGATGGATGGAGAGGGAGAGGGAGACCAAAGAAAAGATGGATGGATTGTGTGAAGAGTGATATGAAAGAAAAGGAAGTTAGTGATAGTATGACGAGTGACAGGGCAGAATGGAAGAAGAAAACGTGTTGCGCCGACCCCAAATAACACGGGATAAGGGCAGGAAGATGATGATGAAGTGTTAGTTATAACATCGCCTTGGACTAGTATGTAAAGGTGTTATAATGTAATAAATTAATAAGTTATTTAATGATCTCCTGTCAGAACATCTCCCCCCTGGACGCAAATAGCAGTGGCCAATCTAAAAAAGCGGACCCAGGTTGGCCGCTGTAAAAACATATTTGGCCAAATGGGGCTTCCTCGACCCATCTCTAACACAGTGCCAGTGTGTGGAGCCGCTGCACAGGATGTCACCTGCTATGCTGTCCATCCTGCACAAGCACCTGCAGTTTTCAGGATCTACAAGAGGCCAATAACAGAGCCATAAGGCAAGATGCCAAATAAAAATTAGTAAGAGTACATCGACACGAAAAGAAAAAGAAAGAAGAAGAAGGATTTCCAACTACTAGCATCATTATACATAGGCTACTAACCTTAACAGCAGCGAAGAACTGCAGATGCTCCTTGACAGACAGCAAGTCAAACAGCACGTCTTGTTGGGGACACACGCCGATCATCTGCCGGATCTCGTGCATGTCGTTGGGATCCCTGCAGTAAAATGTTATTAAGAACGGTTTAATATAAGATGAATCTAGGCTTTAGCATATCGTAATTCCTTATAGCTCCTTATAGTTCAATTGTGTACATGTATTAACTTTCTGTATTTTGAAGAAAACATGCAAACGTTTTCGTAAAGAAATCATGTCGCCAATTTTCCTCTGCCATCTTCGGATTCTTTATTTTCTTGCCCTTCTCTCATGTTACTAGGGTTCAGCGCAACTCGTTTTTTTCTTACATTCGGTTTTGTCAACCGTTACGTTATCATTGACTCCCTTTCCTTTCATGTCACTCCTCATACAATCCATCCATCTTTTTTGACTTTCCCTCTCCTTCTCCATCCTTCTTAGTAACATCCTGTATTATCCGCTATCCTCGGAGTGAGTTATTGAGGAAAATCGGTGACGCTTTTGATCCCACCATATCGTTCGAGATATAATTTCAAGTTAAAAAAAATCTAGTCCTCTAACTCAACTCGACCGAAAGACCAACTGGACCTGTGATATGTATAACTAGGAATGTGATCTTACTATTCCTGATTGCACAAACCTGGCTAGTTGTAATCTTTCTATTTCCATATTACTCCCAACTAGCAAAATGTCTCTTATAACACACTTCTAAACGTCTGTAAGTATGGAATTGGGCGCACCTTGTAAGATTATTTGTCCTTATAGTAGTTGTATGATGGTTCCATTAAGTGCTTTTTCATCTTACATTAATCTTGATAATGCTTTTGTAAGAACAAATACACTTACGAGTGTCTTTTAGGACCATACGTCTTATAAGGTGCCTTTATAACTTACACAATCTTTGCTAAGACAGATATAAGGTCTCTTATAAGGTGGTCTTTTATAAGGTCTAAGCTCTTATTACGGATTATTCTTATGGCTAATTTATTATAATAGTTGGGCTGTGTTTTTAACACACACAAACAATCATAAAATATCCAATATCTCATTAACTGTAGAAACATCATAATGATGACTTACCTGACATCAAGTCCATAAACATAAGCTGTCCCATTAGTAGGAGCCGTGAGTCCCGTTAAGATGTTGAAGAGCGTGGACTTGCCAGCGCCATTGTGACCCAGCACGGCCGTAATCTGACCTTCGTAGATGCTCAGATCGATGTTGTCGATAGCCTTGATTTCCTGCTTTCGACAATGCCGGAAGCTTTTCTGTAGACCCACGATTCTGATGGCTTCTTTATCTTGAAGCTCTCTGGTGAAAATATATATGTTATAGTTTATTTTGTAATTCTTGAGTGATTTTTGTTTCTATCAAATTCTGACTCTACTGCACAGATTAAAGACTCCTAGAGTCCCAAGCAGCTGATAAGAAATGATGTCATACGATTGTGTTTAGGCTATGCCATTCAAATTAGCTAGCCTAGCTAGGCTAGCTAGCCTAGCTAGCCTAGATAACATCGTAAAATAAAAACATCAACTAAAAGAATACAGGAAATAACCATAGAACCATTCCATCCATTTAGGTATTATCAGAATTTTTTGCAGTATCTTCCTCGGAAATGGACTTTGTCAATCCATTTATACGACAAGAAGAAAAATGTCGTAGAGTATTCTCGGAGATTCGACTGATAGTAAATTCATTATGTCATTAGATATAATTAATTTATAGGAGGTGTACGAGTCATTTAATGGCGCTTTGGCACTCAGCTGCGATATTAAGAGCGTCCAACCAGAGAAACATTTTTATACAATTGCTCTTACGAGATTATTAGGTTATTACACTTCTTTCTCTAGATATTTTGGAATCATAGATATATTGTAGATATTATCTAGGTTTTTATTGAATTCAAAACTTAAATATTGTAAAACTAATCCAATAAAGACCTCTGAAAAATGGCTATTTTGTGAGTACTTTGGCCATTCATAATGTACTCATAAAAAAAGTAAAGATAATATTAATCTATAGAGATCTGGCACATTTAATCATGATTCCGAATGATAAAAATTTTTGGTATTAAAAAAACAAGTAGTTATTTCCTGGAACAAGTTTTGTGAAATATAGGTACGGTTGAGTGAATTACAGAATACGAAGATTGCGTTTAGGCGTTATCTCTCTTTTTTCACGTTGCCTTTTTAAGAATCTTTGCGTTGGACTGCGTTAGTATGAAAACTTATAACCGTGATCACGTTAACGATAGACAGATCGTGAAGGCCCCTCTTAAGCTATGGCGTATCAACAATTTGGCTCGAAGCCCGAACATCAGAAGCTACGGCTACATAGTATATGACTTACAATTGATTGAAAATACAGCGACGATGTTTTTGTTTTGTTTTGATTTAGACTTGCTAAGAGCATGCTTGTGCTATGTTGTGTTTAGAAAAACATAACATAATATCGCGTAGGTACCACTTCCCCAAAAGAATAAGGCAAGTTAGAACGGATAGAACGTGTATGAAGTAACGTGGAGATCTTGGGCAGCCGTAGTCAGCCCCCAGCGTATGTGCCCAAGAGAACTCTAGGGTGGTTTTAGTCAGTACGAGTCTGTCAGACCCCTCCAACCACACCTTGACAGAGGATACAAATGAGAATTTCCAACACAAAAAAAGAAACGTGGAAATCGGTTCAAAAAAAGATAAGTCTAATCTCAGTAGTGGACAATGCCGGACTGAGGAAGTGGTGAGGTATGTGGAAAAGAGTGTAAAGCCCCAGATTACTTCGTTGAAAAGGGAGGATCCTCCGACTAGACAGGTGTTATGACTGATCTGAGCAACTGCCCAATACTCGACAGCTGATTTTGGGCTGTTGTATATATCTACCTACGCATGTTCCGCATACGCACTTATTATCGTCAACTAAACCACAACTAACACCACAGACAAGTACTACCAAATAATAGGGTAGTTAGTATTCTTTCCAAAATATTCGTGAAAGTATTGATTAAGTTGCTTTTTTTTCTGTACCACGAGATTTACTTCTACATACCTAGGTACTGGTTCTATATCCTTGTTATGAGAAGCCGCCTCGCCGTTAGAGTGGAAGTGAACTGCTGACACCCTGCCTCGTCTGCTGCCGATCCAGAAAGATGGTAGTAAGCAGAACCATGGTTTCTGTTTGATTCCGTACTCACCTGTAATAGTGTTGATGATAGTAGGCATAGTTTTTCGATATCTAACCCTGATTTAAAAGGTATTGTTAGAAAGTAGAAAGGGTGAAGGTTTCATGGTTATACGAGTAAATACTGCAATATTATAGGAAACCACAAAGAAACGAATAAATAACTAATTTCGAAAAAAGAATAACGTACTTTTAATATAAGCTTTATTTGAACTTTTTTTATTCCAAGTCAGTTCAAAGATATAACAGTGCAAAGAAATCCGTTTTAAAATAACCCCAATGTCATAGGTAAGGACATATTATATTATAGTACTGTAGCTACTGGACGTTAAATATTGCAGATCGAAATTTAAGAAAATATATGTAAAAATGTATAATCCTGTCCTGAACTTCAAATCTACCATTCTGACTTACTAGGTATAACAGCATCCAACCAGTACGCTGCGAGGCCATATAGCACCGTATCTATGGCCATCATGATGAGACTGCCTCCGAAGGGAACTCCTGGGCCACTCCACAAGTTATCCCACGTCACTCCCACGCCTGCCATGTCCAGGACTAAGGCCTGTGAAAAATACATGAGAGTATTAATTGTTGAATTCGGTCAAGATCATGCTGTGTATCCATGGAGTGTCTTGTACGTTCTTCTCCATAGATCAGCGAGAACAGCTTATAATAGTCATAATCATCATCATCATCATTTCAGCCGACAAACGTCTACTGTTGGACATAGGCCTCCCCGAAGTGTTGCCACAATGACCGGTCCTGTGCGTCTTGTGGAAGTCCTTCCAACGCTACGTGTTCCGGTACGTGGTCATTACTCGAAAAACTTTTGGTTGCCATCGACCATCTGTTCTGCTAGCAATGTGCCCTGCCCACTGCCACTTAAGTTTGGCGATTCTTCGGGCTATGTCGGTAACCTTGGTCCTCCTGCGGATATCTTCATTTCTGATGTGATCACGCAAGGAAATTCCCAGCATAGCTCTTTCCATTGCTCTTTGGGTGACTTTAAGTCTTCTGATGAGGCCCATTGTAAGCGAAGCTTATGTATACTGACGAACGAACTAGCTGTATCTACATAAATTGTGGGAGTTTTACCTTATCCATAGCAAGAGCGTAACAGCTGGAACTGATGAGCGAGACGAACCAGAAGGCGAGTGAGTCTGCGTTGGAGACGAAAACTTGGATGAAGTACAGGCCACTCATAAGGTTCACTGCGAAGCTGCCCAGGATGCCAGCCGTCTGGTGAAAAAGAAAAAAAGTTAAAGAGCTTGATAAAGGTGGTGGCAATTATTTATTTATTTTAAAATTTTTGATGTTCTACTTTCTATGAGTAATATTTTTGGAATTTGTTTCCTCGAGCCTTGTATTTTGAACCCTTATATTTTCATATATGATTTCAAAGTGAGAACAGTTTGCTAACCAACTTTAAGGCTGATTTGTGCAATGCTACCAGGGGCCCGAGTCTGCTATTTTTCTATATTCATCATTCCACCCCGATTCCATTTTAATTTTTCTAAAAGTTCATAATCTGCTAATTCATAATGATCGATCACTGATCGGTCAACGGTCTCGTAATAGAGTTGTGGTAGAATGACAATTTCGAGTTGTCTCGTAACAAATTAAAAGCAGTGACTGCACAATAACGTTCTAATGACCTACCATTAGAACGTCATCACTGACATCAGTCTAAATTTTAGCAGATTACCGCATACGTCAGACATTCATTTGTCATTATGTACGAAATTACCATTCTATGGCATTTCTTTCAATGGAGTGTGAGTGGTTGACATTGGTAAGTCATAATGACGCTATTAAATTATTAGATTACCAAACTTGTCAAAATCAACAATTTTGAAATCAATGACAGATTATTCTGACACTATTGTAATAGCAGAATCGGAGAGGTGGAGACCACTCCGGCCGGATCCTAACAACGACTTGTGTAACCTCAGCTGTCGCCTGTCGCCACCTGCTAGTGCGTCTTCTCCCGTCCACTCAGGCAGACAATAGATGACTGCAATACTATAGAGGAGGGTATCACGTAGCACCTACTCGTATTCCACAGGAGTGGCCCCAGAATCGAACCTTGTGGAACACCACAAGATAACTCCTTATTTCTTGACCCAGGTTGACGACAGCTCTGTCCATCATACAGACCTCGATAATGCGGTAGAGGTAGTGTGGCACCCAATGATATAGTAAGTATAGTTTTCTTACCCTGGCTCTGTCGAAGAACGGAGTCAGCATGAATGCGAAGGTGATTATTGTGAAACCGAACAACAGCATCAGAAGAAATATCAAGATGTAAGATGAATGTTGGAACACCTGAAATAAAAATAGTTGAATTTAATTTTTTGATCATAAACAATAAACGCGTCCATAATTTGTTTTAGTTTATCAGTAGTCGCAAATCGTAATGTGTGGATCGCTTACTGATCAGCATTTTTGAAATGAGGCGTTATATCCATATCTGAATTTGTTGAATTTATCGTGATAATACAAATCTCTGCTATACGAAAGTATAAACAAAACTACAACTCGAAAAAACAAATAAAAATCGGATTGGAGCTTTCCCGCCTATTTTGTTTTTTTTTTCTCATTGTTTGTTGCCGGCCATCTACTCAACCTTTATTTTTTATTTTTATCATTGAATAAATGGTAAATATTATTCCCTATGTATTTTAAAGAAATAGTTGACAGTAAATTATAATAAAGTCGTTAAAAAATATTCTTTTATTAATACTTATTATCTTTATGTTATTTTAATTTTACATTGCCCTGTAATTGCGTGGCTGTATAGAAATTTGGTGACATGGTTAAATAGAAATGCGAAAATAGAACTAGTTTTTTTTTAATAATTTGACAGCAGCAGCGGTCAGTTGAAAGCGATTCTCCCGTAAGGCTGAACAGTATTACTTTCAACCTGCTCCTCAGCCAACTTCAGACCTAATGTCCGAGCATGAGTAATGAAAAAATACACTGAGTTTTGATCTTACAGCTCAATAGTTTTTGTCTTTTTGTCTATATTGTCGACAAAGCTTCCTTTCCATTCTTCCCGTAGTGTTGCCTTCTCCGAACAGTCTGAATTTAATTTATTTAGTTTACAATATTAATGATTGAAATGTGTGTAATTTACCTTTAAAGTGAATAGTAGTACTGTACTGACGATGGACAATATCGTAACGAAGACCGCGTATATTAGGAACCAGGAACCCCTGAAACCAAGAATACACAAAACTAAAAAAAAATATCGTGTACTATATTCCGCAGAAATAGGCATATTTGTTGTGGTATTTGCCTTAGGAATTTCGATAACAAACAATGAGAAAGTTATTTAATATGTAAAAATCTAGTATCACAGTGTTTGTTATCAAACTCCTCCGAAACGGCTACATTTGATACGTCGGCTATTTTTTACTCTCGTAACCCCTTTATGTTATACATTGCGTTCCAAATAAGAATAGGATCAATTGCCATGTTGTGACGTCACCTCATACTGTCAAATTGCAAGAAATTGAGCAAAATTGAAGAACTGGATTCTGATTAATCTTTTTTCGTTCACAGTTCGTGAATAAATTGAATTTTAAAAATTTCTGGTTCACCATAATAATTCTTAAATTTGACAGTTTGACGTGACGTCACAACATGGCAATCGATTCTATTCTTATTTGAAAAGCATTGTACTTATAATTGTATCAGTTGTCGTTTCAAAGCCTATTCTTACTAGAGGATTAATCAACATTAAACTATTTTTCTGCCATGGTAAATCTAAAAACTTTTCCAAGTCTATGAAAAAAGGTTTAACTTACCAATACACAGATTCCTTGAGCCCCATAATCCTCATGCCTTCCCTGATCTTCTTCTCCTTCTCGCCGACCACGAACATGAGCAGATAGGTGATGAATTGCGACAACGTCATCACCATGTACATGGGCATGATGACCCGGAAGATGACTAGCCAGTCGCCGGTGTGCTGGCGCTTCGGGAACTGCCGGAGATCTATTCGGGGAGGCGGGATTGCAGCGTCTGTGTCAAACTGGGGGATGGAAAATAATTGTTCAGATACATCTGGTAGTGACTTATCGCATCACAGCCTAGGCTTCATATTCATACAAATCACATACACATATATGTGGAAGCCTTATAGCTAAAATTAAAGTGTAAGTACGCAGGAAACCTCTAACGCCAGTTCACCAAGTTACTAAGAGGCACTGATTCTAAACTAACAGGTAGTTTAACAACAAGAATAATGTATAATTATTGTGAATGTGGGGACTATGTGGACTACTCTTTTATTTTTCTCTCTAATTATAATACAGGGTGTTTGGTGCATCGTGTGCCAAATTGAAATGGTCGACGGGATATATTTTTTTAAATTCGGTATTTGAATGAAAAATTTGGGTCTCTTTTTCATAAAACAATAAAAAAAACGATGAAAAAAAATCCACGGGGCATGAGAAGTAATTACGGGTCTGAAAGGATAGCAGATGACCCCTCCCATCGACCATTTCAATTTGGCACACGATGCACCAAACACCCTGTATAATGTCTGGCAGTTATGAGTACTTTTTGCGGCCTACCCAAATGTCCTTTCTTTGGTATTGTTCGTCAAGTCTTTGAGCTCCTTAGTAGTTCTGAGTTACATGAATACTGACAAATGCTTGCACTGACTGGACAGGGCCGCCCAGAACTATGTGGTTTTCTTTCTTCAAAAGACCATCTCAGATTTCAACCAGCATGGTTCTCATATGATTTGATCATATGTTTGCTGTATGGATTTTAAAAGATACTTTGACCCCTGAGTTTGTTTCGATGTTTCTTCTCAGGGTAGTCGGCTTGGAAACAAGGGCTTCGTCTAGTTTAAATTGACAAAAAAAAAAATTACGTGTAAATGTGTTTTTAAAAGACCTATAATTTGTAAAACAAATATCATTTATCATTTAAATATCTGTTTAGTTTGTCAAAATTTTAAGCCTAGATAGTTGTTAGCTCAATTTTTTCAGTCCTTATCCTGATTTAATTGGGGTTCCTTTAGCCAACACTAAAAATTTAAGCGCTCTCACCTTAATCTTAATATAATCGATGAGCGTCTGCAAAGCCAGGAACCCTGAGTAGTAGTACTGCAGCACTGGACACGAGTCTTCGCTGTGCATCTCCGAAAGCGGTATGAGCTGGCCTCCTCTCGACCAGTCGGTGGACCAGTCCTTGGAGGCAGTTCTCTCCCGGCATTTGGCTGGAGAAGTCGTTAGGGTACGGGTGGACGGTGTGCTTATGTGCGATGGGTTGGTTCGGATGGTGTATCTGAGGAAGAAAGCATTCTGAATCAAGAAGAAAGTCTAAAAATGATATGGATCCAGTAATTTTCTTATGTTTACAATCCGGTTGGGTCGGCTTCCAGTTTAACTGGATGCAGCTTGATCAGCATTTCGCGTGGAGCGACTACCTGTCTGACCCTCTACAACCCAGTAAATTGGAGAACGCGATACCCCTTGGCAAGACTGGTCTCAAAGATCAACAAATAACGGCCGAGATCTACGGCTTAACGTGTTTTCCGAGGTACGAAGAAAACTCTTATGTAAAGTTGGTCACCCATCCACATACAGACCTCGGCATGCGTAGCTTAACCTTGGAAATGTACTCGTGCGGCTGATAATATTTGGCCACGAGCTCCTTCTCAGTAATTGTCATTACGAGTGTAAGCCAATAATGAGATCACCAGATAGTTTGAGGCTTCTGTTGTTAACATTATTACATGTCTATACTAATCTTCAGTAGCAGACACTTCAGTCATTAACAACTGAACAAAGATTTTTTGGCAAAAGTACCTAATAGTTCCATTCCAGCGCTAATGGTTTGTATTCGTACGTCCCACCTACGCTCTTACCCGCTTAAAGACACGCGCCATTTACATTTATAGAGCAAAAACATTCATGTATTACAAAATAATATTATTTGTCGGTTTTCGAATTGAGAATTTGGAGTTGTGAAATAATGAAATCAAATTTTAATGCCGGGGTCATTGTGAGATTGTTTTAAAAACTTACCCTAACCCTGTATACAGAATAGGTAATATAGCACAATTCCCTGAAATTCAAGGGGCTCAAAGACTCAAAACTGAAAGGACAGGGTTGAGTTTTAATCATTGTAGTCTGACACTCCTGCTTGCGCCACCCATAGCGAGAGAAGTTATTGAGTGATTTCCCTTCCCCTAAAAGAAGATCTATATTGTCGATGAAGTCAATAGTACAGAAGCTTAAGAACGAATGAACGAGCTAGGTGAAAAGTGACTCATGTCACTTTGACAGAATTCGGGCTGACGTTTGCACGAACCGAGCGGTGCGGCGCTCTTTCCTCTGTCGGCAGGCGTGTGAACAAGATCTAGTCTCGGGGACTGTCTCACGGCTTGTTGTGTGAAGATAATACCTAAAGCTTGCATCATAATAAATCAGTTGTGTGATGTGGAATAGTTTGTTTTTTGCTCGTTACCCAGTCATCGCCCACAAAACAGAGTCCCTGGACAGAACTACGATGGTGATCAGCATCCTGCGCCGACATATATTTACATATTACATTTCAGTAGTAGTACCTAAGTAGCGTTTGATACCTACATAGGTACGTACAACTTTAAATTCTTAACTCAGAAATAGGTCATGTACCTATATAGCAGAAATGTAAAACTACAATTCTAGAGTTATACTACAGCTGAGTGTTCTTAAGTTCTTATCTCAAAAAAACGCGTAAGTTCCTGTGGTACGAACGTAAAGTCACGTGAAAATGCTAGTCTGCACTAATACGTAATTTGACTTTGCCATTTTCCCACGCAAATTTATGCAACATTTTGCGTAGTTGAGTGATTGGCATCCCGCATCCGTAGTTCATTGTTGAAAGTTTTCAATGCATTAACTGCATCTTTTGTGTAGTAAACGATTGTTGATCGATACGATTCATGGCGCCCTAATTTGGAGTGGTTATGCAGTTTTTAATCAAATTAGCTATCATTTTGGCGGTTTTAGCACGACGCCGCTCACTGCCGTAAATCCCGAATCCGGCGAATCATATTTTGTGGCCGTGCATTCCACGCGGATAGCCGTAATCCGGTATGTCGTGTGAAATGTCGCGCAATTTTGCGCTAGGCTTTGAAGCGGATCTCAAGTCATATGACCTTGTATATAATCCACTAATGCCTAACACACACATAGCCCGACCGTAAGGATGAGCGGTGTTCAAGAGCTTCCGCCCTTCCGCGCGGAATATCGCGCAATATGGCGGCACTTCTATTGCGCATCTAGAGAGAATCGCCTTTATTCTCCATGTTAAGCTTACTCTTTATAAAAATATACATTTTCTTATAATAATTCAATCTGTTACAGTATTAGTTTCACCCAACTATCCCAGAAGGTGAGAAATAGGCTATAATTACGTAAGAAACACCAAGCATTCATCTTTCACTACCTGCCATTGCATTTTCATACAAACAGTAGCGTAACAAGGCCTGGGCAAAGCTACCCCTCGACACGGCAGCGACGTCGCACTATAAGAGGTCTCGCGCAAGCGAAGGTCCTTTAACAGCGAGGGTTTTTTTTTATAACTGATAATCTCGCGTTTGACCACTATTTCAGCTGATGGTAAGCGATGAAATGGTCGAACACTGGGTTGCGACAGTCACTGTCTCGTTTTCGAATTTATGAAAGAAAAAGGCCTCGCTGATGCGCCTTCGCTCACGACTAAATTAGTTCACGCTACGCCTCTGCATTCAAAACTTTTTATAAAATATACCTTACCTAAGAGCTTCAGTATTAGAAGTGGGATCAGTATGAAAGATGACGGCGATGGGGAAGTTCCTGGCGTCGTTGTGGTAGGCGTCGTTCAGCTCCGAGTTGTTGTTGTATTTGATCCAGTGAATCGGGTACTGGTGCGACTCTTCCAGCAACGAGTTGATCTCCTCCAGGAATCCCTGCAAGATAATATGGACAAATAATTATTATTATATCTAGCCTATATTGTCCCACTGCTGAGCAAATGCTTCCTTCCATTCCTTCCATTGTTCTTGGTCTTCCGCGATCCCATCGTGTGATTTCAGGGCATCAACTTTTACTGGCCTACCGCTCGATCGGCATGCGGTAGAGACATCCAGCCTAGTCCCACTTAAGCTAGGCAGCTTTCTGAGCCACGTCAATGATCTGTGTTTTGACATGTTGGCAAAACTTATATTTTTGATGTTAATCAAAGACCAAGTTTGTGCACCATAGTACAGCATGAGGAAAATATACATATTCATTAGCTTAAGCTTAAGAGACATAGACCTTGGCTTTTTGCCTTATGAATAAAGAATCATGGAAATGTAGTTACACACTATCAGATGTGGATTTTGCTCTCTCTTCTTATATTGAATAAAAAGCATAGAATGCAGGTAATGATTAGACAAGTGCCAAAAGGAACACTTGCAAAATATTTATACACTTCACAAAACGAACGTACAAAGACAACACATATAAAATAAATAACAAAACATAATATAGAGCTTAAAGTTTAATAAAAAGAAATAAGACACAGCGTTGGAAGGCCTCCCACAAGGTGGACCGATGACCTGGTGAGGGTCGTGGGAATCCGATGGATGTGAGACGCACAGAACCGGTCATTGTGGCGACATTTAGGGGAGGCCTATGTCCAACAGTGGACGTCTTTCGGCTGAAATGATGATGATGATGATGAAAAAGAAATAAATATACAAAGATCGGATCATATCTATCATACCATAGTCCCGTTGGCGTTGAGCCAGTCCGCCACAACAGCAACGGAATGGTTTTCCGGGAAGGCGTCGTGGTGTATCCTCAGCAGCCGGCCAGGTTTTCGCACCTCGGGGAAGTTGGGGTTCGGCACCAGCATCTTCAGGAAGATCAGCACTCCCAGAGAGTACAGTGGCACTAGCACCTCCTGATAATTTGAAATTTATTAAACGAGTTAGAATTGCCTTGCTTTGCTGAAGCTTCAGATATTTGTGAAGGTTTTTTTGTTTAGTTTCTTGAATCAGAGTTTTACTGTATTCATATCAGATTTGGTAAATTATATACAGGACTGCAAAGAAAAACGTCCAAAAATATAAAGGATCTGAAGAAAATATATTTGTAATAATTTTCCTGGTGTTAATAAACTAAGTTACTAGAAAAATCAATCTAAACTTTTTATTTTAAACTGTAAAAAATCATTATCCTAATCAAACCCAAAGAATTTTTTTGTTAAAAAGTAATTATAACACAATCTACCTAAATAAATCTAGAAGGAGCTATCTGATAAGCTGAACTCTGATAACCAGATAAAAAAAAGCGAATTATTATTGACTTACAACAATTTGTTCAAAATTGCCTGTTTGATGGTTAGGAAATTTAGATAAAATTGGTCGTACACTTATTTCTTGAATGGCAGAAGTAGAGATATTTGAGAACATAGTGGGGTCAGTATGAAAGAGGACGGCGATGGGGAAGTTCCTTGCCGACCGTTACCGTGTGTGAAAGAACGCGCTTGCGAAGATGTTGAAAGGCGACGAGAAAGACCACGCGTTCAGAGCGCTGAGCGCGAATGTTTTTACGTTAACGTGATCGAAACATTTCCAGCGATTGGATCTCTGATTGGTTAAATGCTTGGAGGCAATCGGAACGCCGAACGTCTTAAACGTGTCGACAAAACTAACAAACTAGCAACAGGCACTCCGTGCTCATCACTCTCATCAGTCGCGCGCGCAATCGTGTATGCTCCTGAGAACACCCGATAGAATTGTTGGGTAAAGGGGAATAGTAACAATGTATAATGTAATTTACTTGTGACTATAGCAACCAAAATAATGATATAAAGAATACTAACAGCAAGAGTCTTCCTGGTATCCCGTTTCTTGAGCAACAGGTTGCGAACGACGGTGGCCCACAGCTGCGGCCAGAACTTGGCCGGTCTCCGGGTCCCCATCGCTCCCCGAAGCCGGCTACCTATCGCTACGCAGTCCTGGTCGCTCACCTCCTTCTCTCCGCATTTCCTGAAGAAAAAGGGGTCTGGTTAACGAAAAAGAGGAAAGGACTACATGTTTTTTATAATTGACAGCTCGGTTGATGCAGTGGTTGAGCGATCGGCTGTTGCGCAGCGGATCGCGGGTCCAATTCCCGCAAGGAACAAATATTTGTAAGGCCTACAGATGGGCGTCCTGGGTCTGGGTGCCTTGTGTATGTGAATTTAGATGTTTGTGAATGCACCTATGATACAAGCGTAATTACTAGAGTGAGGCAACGGTTTTTTTTTAGGATAAGATAATTATTAACCCACATTGTCACACGGCTGGGCAAAGGCCTCCCGCGAGTCCTTCCAGGAATTCTTTTCATACGTCACTTTGTATCAACAGCAAATCGATGTATAGGTTAGGTTTAAAGATATTTATTTCTCAAAAAAGACACAAAGTCACTTAATTGAGAACAATTTTTCCTTATACTAAATTAATATATAACAAAGGTTCGTCACCGCGTACGTAAGTTGTTAAACTCATCCAATGCATTCAGTCTTTAAGCAGATATTTTATAATTGTTTTTTATATATTGGGCTAGTTGGTTCTTGAATGCATTGAATGAGCGTACATTTTTTATAAATGGGGGTATTTTGTTATAAAACTGTGCTCCTTCAAATTTTAACATTTTTTTACCGAACTTAGTTCTCATCTTTGGTAAGACCAGAAAACTAGCCCGGCGACTGCTACGTTGTGTTAATTCCTTCACTTTTGTAAGCGATAGGTTAGTCTGTATAGTTTTGTTGAGAGCCTTACGGATAAAAATACAAGTGTTGTAAATATATAACTGCCTAATGTTCATTATTTTTGTTTTTTCATATATTTTCCTTGTTGGTGTTAAATATGGGAAACGAAAAATCATTTTTATTAATTTATTTTGTGCAATTTGGAAATTAGCTAGCTTGGTTTTGGCTGCACTGCCCCAGACTTCAACTAAATATAGCAGGTGAGGTTTTACTAGGGCGTTGTAGATAGTGTAACGCAACCTATGTGGAATACATCCTACTATATGTCGAAGAGAGCCCAGTAGGGACGAAAGCTTTGTTTTTATATGATCTAGGTGAGCATTCCACGATAGTGAGCTATCCAATCTTAAGCCAAGATATTTTTCACACGTTTTTTGCTGTAAGGGAACATTGTTAATATGTAATGGTTTATGTGGAGGTATTATTTTATTTTTTGGTTTGAATAACATATAGCATGTTTTAGATATATTTATCGTTAACAAGTTGAACTGGAACCATGAAAAAAGGGTGCTTAAGTCTTCTTGAGCTTGGGAAACTAGATCATGAATGGCCGATCCGAAATAAAATAAGCAAGTATCATCTGCATATAACGTAAGGTGACCATGTAGTTTAATTTCTTGTATGTTGTTAATGTATATTAAGAAAAGCAGGGGACCCAGAATAGATCCTTGGGGAACTCCACACGTTATTGGTAAAGCGTCACTTTGATTATTGTTATCCATTTTAACTTGTTGTGTTCTGTTTTTTAGATAGGATTTAAACATATTTAAGGCACTGCCAGTAATGTTGATTTTTTCTAGTTTTTTAAGTAGCAATTTATGACTAACAGTGTCGAACGCTTTTTTAATGTCAATAAAGATACCTAGGACTATATTTTTACCGTCTACATTTTGCTTAATTTTGTTAACAAGATCAATAGTGGCTGTGAGTGTGCTGCTTTTTGATCTAAACCCATATTGTCGGTCTGAGAGAAAGTTGAAAGAACTCAAATGTTTATCTAATCTGTTGTGTAAAATTTTTTCTAGTATTTTTGATAACACAGGTAACACTGAGATCGGCCGGTAGTTGCCTGGATCCGTCTTCGATCCTGATTTGTGAATGGGAGTTACCTTTGCTATTTTCAGGGTATCGGGAAAATTGCCATCACTCAGCAGTTTGTTGAAACATTTGCTCAGGTGGTCCGCTATTATATTATTTATGCATTTTAATGCTTTAGTGCTAATCCCATCTAATCCAGTGCTGCAATTAGGGTCGAGATTAGAAATGATTTTTGTAATTTCAGAGGAAGAACACAGATCAAAATCGGAAAGCACTGGAGTATTTTCAGGGGGTGTTATTGGTAATGCACAGGTATAATCATCATGAAAAGATCTAGGTATTTCATTTGCTAAAAGTAGGCCTATCGTGGCAAAGTACTCGTTAAAAATTCGGCAAATATCTTTTGGGTCTTTAATATGTTTTGAATCGATGGTTAATTTTGAAGGAGCACAATTTTGTTTAATTTTATTGGTTGCTAAAACATTCACTAAATTCCACATTTTTTTTGGTTTATTAATACAACTGCTGAATTTTTTATAGTAATAACTATTTTTTGTATCTTGCATGAGTTTGGCTACACTTTTTCTTTTCGTAATAAATTCCACTTGTAGATTGGTGTTATTTGGATTGTTCTTAAGTTCTGTCCATAATGCATTTCTTTTGTTGATTTGATCAATTATGTTTTTATTAATCCAGTCCTTTTGAGGTAGATTTAGAATTTTCGTTTTTGTGGTTTTACTTTTTTCTATTAATGATTTTATTTTGTTTTCTATTAGTGAGTAGCTATCACCTAATTCTTCAAAGTTGGTATTTTCCAGACTATCATGCAGTTTTGTAAAATCAATTGCTTCGTGTTGGGTCTTTATTTTTTGAGGAGATTTAGTTTTTTTAAGTTCAACATATATTTGTTTGTGGTCAGACATTGAAGAGTCCACTATTGCTATGTGAAAGCAGTCGTCTTTTAGGTTCGAGCTGACATGGTCCAGAATAGACTTTTTAGTATTCGATTCTCTTGTGCAATATTTCTTACTGACCTTATTTAGTAATGTATGTCCATTTCCCTTCATAAGATCGTTATATTGTTTTCTCTTTCTGTCTTTACTCAACAAATCGATATTGAAATCTCCGAACACTATTGCCCTCTTTCTTTTTTGGAGTTGGGACTCGTAGACCTCAAGAAAATCTGTGTAGTTTGTATCACCAGGGTTGTATACGACGCCTACTTCTAATGCATATCTATCAAGTTGTATCCATAAATAATTGTTTCCTCCATGTATTCCTTTCCATGAAAGTAAATATGCTTAAATACTTGATACTGTCTAAGTACTTCGTATATTCTACAAAGGCCAGGTATAAAGGTTTCTTAAATTCGGAGTATAATCTCTAGGGTCTGGTTGAAGGTCTGCAGGTAATTGAGATACTGGGGTTGATTCCGGCTTATTCTGATGCCTGATGTTTAACCAATTTTCTGTCTATGCAATTGTGTATTACTTTAATGGAAGCTTTATAAATGTGAGATGTCAATTTTATCGTCTTTTTCATGCAAAAGGAATGGCATTTACGGCCCGTTCACGACTTCGGTCTTAGATGCGCGCGGCGTTGCGAGCGATGAGCGGGATCTAGTGCCATGCTTCAAACATTTTCATACTTTTGATCTTACGCTCGCCACCCCGCGCTTAGCTACCGCTCACAGCGGCAAGGTCGTGAACGGGCCGTTCGAGATAGGATTTTTTCCGGATGTTACGATTGTGTTGGATTGGTTCGTAAGGTGGATCAACAGTGTGGAGGAACCAATTTTTAGTTAGTGATTCTCCTTTTCAGAAATTCTGATATGCCGATAGCATAGTAGAAAGTCCTCTGCGCACTTCATAGCAGGAGGAGAATGATCAGAATATAAAATTTGGTCACTATTTCAATGATTTTATCTCTACTAGTGTTTGGGGAAGGTTTGAATGAGTGATCGTGGCCTTAGAACGCAAAGAACTTCTGAAGGATACCGGTGGGTTTTAATGAGCAAAAGACTGACACGCCATCTCGCTTCACCCTAGAGAGAGAAAGAATTCATCTGATTCAAACACACTACAAAAATGGGCATGCCACAATTATGTAAGTCCGAGGGGACTTACATAATTGTGGCACTTTGAGGCGTGGTTGGAAAGACCTCACGGCGTCCTCACCTTCCGCATGACGCAGGTTGTCACCAAAGACGGTAAGTTCTAGAACTTCCTGCACCGGATTCGTGCGGAAGACACGCCCGGGTGTCGCCACTGTGTGGACCGCCCGGAGGACACGGTGGAGCACACGGTGGAGGTGTGCCCCGCTTGGGCAGAGCAACACCGTGTCCTCGTGGGGCGGTCGGCGGCGGCGATCTCTCGCGCCGAACCTTGGTACAGGCCATGGTCCGGAGCGAGGAGGAGTGGAAGGCGGACGCCTCCTTCTGCGAAGCAGTAATGCTAGCAAAGGAGGCGGCCGATCGCGTGAGGCAACGGTCTTCACGCCGCAACCGCCGCCGGGATTCCGATCCCGATTTTCGGCCACCGTAGGCGCGGGCTTGCGGACGGCGAGCAATGGGTGGCTTGCCGTCCGACCGTCCGGTAACCGTCCGGACCGAGCTCAAGTCTTCGACGGCACGTCCTGTTCCAAGACAAGACAGGACAAGGAAAAGTTTTTAATTCTATAATTTTCTTTTATTGATCCAGGCTTTACTCTTTGTTATATTATGTTTCTACATGTTTCCATAAAGATGTTTTCTTTTTAGAGTTGTTTTAACTGTGTACTAATATTTCTTAAATCTTTCCTGATACTTCTTTTGAATTTTTCATCTATTGTTCTGTATTCTGTTGTCAAATTCACACGACATTTATAGGCTGTTCATTTTCTTATATTTCTGTTTGTGTTGTTTATTTTTTTACTACTCTTCATTATTCCAGTAAATATATTATTATATGCCTACATGTCTCAGTTATCATACACGTATAAAATCATACTGCAATATAAGAACAATCGCCTGAGTGTATTTTGTGTCTTTGTATTATATGTACATAGTTAGGTATAGTATAAAAATATTTATAGTTAATATTTAAGTCCTCACTATGACAAAACAATGGTATTTAAGTACATGCACCTCTGTAAATATTTCCGAATCTTTTCAGCTATTTTGGACAAAATGGAATGATTATACATTATATATAGTATGTAAATATGAAAAAGACGAAAATTATTATGATAAAGAATAATCGTGCCGAAAAACTAACTAGTTGACGTCGACGGGCAAAATCTTAATTGGAATCAGAATGTAATACGCCGCTGAGCGGGCTTATCATAATGTCCACAAGAACTGTAGTAATTAAAAACAAATGTTGGTTTATGAAGATAAACTACTGCTCCTGAATTGCTGAGTTTATTCGCTTCAGAATGGATGTAACGCTTAATAGCTGATGTTGCCCACCATTATTAATTAGGATTCAAATAAATACGTAAACGGGTAGAAAGTAATTAAAGTTATTGGACAATAAAGGTTTTAACTCAGCTGTGCTTTTTTTTTTCGGGTGGGAAAATCATCTCATGACATCCGCGCTCTTGGGCGGAGCGAAAGATAGTGTCAGACTTTTACTGACTAAAAACCCACTCCTGTTCCTTCTTTGCCATTTTTCCCGGGCCCCGGGGATCTCTTTCGCATCACCCATGGCCCCAGTAGGCTTCGACCCTGCTGGGCCCCTACGGTAGCTGACATCTCCTTGAGGCGAGCGTGGAACACTACGCGCCGTCGACGACTTGGGCTCGGTCCGGACGGTTACTGGACGATCGGACGGCGAGCCACCGCAAGCCCGCGAACTCAGCTGTGCTGGTTTATGTTATTGAGTGGAAAACAATCAGACTACCTATGGATAGCGACCATTGCCAAATATCCAGTATAATACATAATACTTATACATTACACATAACACTAATAAGTAAATAACTGCCGTTCACTCTCAATAAGGTTCAGTTGAAAACCAGCGTCAGGCAACTACCACTGACTACCATGTAGTTGTCTGGCATTTTTGCTGAACTGGACCTATTTGGCGCAGCCGTGAGACACACATTGTTTTTTTTTCTTCTTAGTTGTCTTAAATTTTGTTTTTACAGTGTGTGGATGTGTGCCAAATAAAATATTTTTCTTTCTTTCTTCTTTCTTTTTTATCCGTCTTAGGCACTTAGATAATGCAGATTTAATGTCATCCTGGAGACGAGGCTTATTATCTCTTTCCCAAGTTGTTTGTAGTTACAGCAGAACTTGTGGGCTACAAGCGTAGGCCAGTTACAGTTCAATTGATTCTCTGAATAGGACAAAATAATTGTACAACGCAGAATTCATTAACTAAGTAAATATATTTATTTTTATCATAGCAGCTTAGATATGCGTTCAAATCATTTAGATTCTTATAACTGGGTATTCCAGCATAATTTCATGAATAATGTAACAATATTTAGAAGGTTTAAGATTTTGTAGATTTATTTTTATAATTAAACGTAAAATGTATTATAATATTAAAGATTACGTGATAACAGGAAGTCTAAAACGATAGCAGCATATCTGCTTATTCGTCTTCGTCTTGCTCAGTTTCTTTTCCGTATTAGAATGGCGAAGCTATCGAATTTGCACACTCACTTTTTCACTCTTATTGTTATCCTTTACAGATCTTTGTATTTAATCATACGAATCGTTCAACTTACCTGTTACCTATGAAATACATAACAACTGGATAATTAAAAACAAAAAACAAATTGATAGTTTTATAGTTTTCGTAATAGGTACTATAATAAATGTATAATGTTTACGCCAAATTCACCTCTTTTGAATTAAAAATATAAAATATTTTCCTTCAACACAGACGATTGCACTACAGTGCGTTTAGTTTAGATAATATAACCTACAAGCTAGGTTATATTATGCAGCCCGCGCACGCACTTTAGTGTTAAATGTACAGCAGTTCTGCGAAATTGTTTCTATGAACGGCTTCTATTTCTCAGAAATAATGGATTTAAATCAATTTACAAATAGACGAAACAATTAAACATCGCTGTCAGAACGAGGGCACCGTCGGAGTAATGTCGAAACATATCTGACAAAATGGAGAAAAATCTAAACTAATTTACAACTGAAGTTCTGTTTGCATATTAAAAGGAAGACTATCTCAGGATCAGGATCCAAGTTCGACAGGGGTGACCAGAGCTAGTTTACAATCAGGTTGTAAACTAGCGTTCCAACCAAGGTGACCTTGGTTTATGTGTTTGGTTTGTGTTGCGGCTACATGGATGTAAACCACCCGCCAATACGTTCAGTGGTTGGGAAAACGCGCCTCCCAACCAAGGGCGTTGAAGTACATGGATTACAACGGCTGTCTACACGGATTGAAATAGCAAAGTCACCTTGGTTGGGACGATGGTTTGCAACCGTCTGTTCACCCGTTAATTGTTTCTTTGGTTGGTATAAGAACGCTACGCTGGCAGCTAGCTATGCCATATTCAATTCTACTTCAATTCCGGCAAAATACTCCTGGGCCTTACTAAGCGAATATTCGAAAGACTTACCGTGGCCCTGGAAAGCAAAAAGCAACTAAAAGAACGGCTTGGTTTTAATTAATAAAGACACTCCCTTTCTTTCCACCCAGGGCGGAAGGAATTATTTGAAGAGTTTCCATCAAAAAAGGGCCTTAATTTTGGTGTGAGAGAGATTTTGGTGTGAGAGAGAGATGGAGTTATACAAGACGCAAAACAGGAACCCTTTCTAACAATGAATGTTAAAACGTCATTATTGGCCGCAGAGCAAGTTCCTGCTACCGTAGGCGCGGACGTCGAGCGATGGGTAGCTCGCCGTCCGGAAAAGACAAAGCCCAAGTCAATGTTGTGTTTCACGCGCGTCCTAAAGAGATTACAGCAAAACAGACGGAGCTCACTAAGATGCTAGGGTTCTGGGATTGTTCGAAAGAGTTACCAACTTATGGAACAGCTGGAGCGTTTTCGGTCTAAAGATATTTGTTCTCATAAAGAACACAAATAGTTCACTTAAATATGAGATTATAAATAAATCATGCAGTTATTATAAAGCACATAGTGACTCGATTTGGATAGAAAATAACGAAAATTACACTTAAATAGGGTTCTAAAGAATTTAGGTACACATGCTTTGTTATAGAATTTTAGACCTAAACTTTTAACATTTTTTTAAAGATATTTGTACTTTTTACATTAATCATATCATCTGGTAATTTATTATACAACACTGTACCCTCATAATAAAATATTTTTCTTCCCATAATTGGTTCTGTCTGGGTGATCTGAGTTCTAGCTTGTTACGGTTTCGGGTGTGGTATCCATGATTTCTTTTTTTGAAAGTAAGTTGAGAGTGTGTTTCCTTTGATATTATTTTTCTTATTAAAATGCATGTTTTGAATGTATATAGTTGCTCTATATTGTATATCTTAGTGTCGTTGTATATTTGTTTAGTTGGTGGTAGGTAGTGGTAGTTGTAAAGAGTTTTAATAAGTCTGTTTTGTATTACTTGGATGTCATTTATGTAAGTTTTTTAGCAGCACATCCCCAAATTTCAACTAGATACTCTAGGTGAGGTTTTACGAGCGCATTATATATCATGTTTCTGATTATATGTGGGATACAACCGGAAAGTCTACGTAATGCCCCCGTGGGTGAAGAGATTTTGTCACGCATGTTTTTTATGTGGTTACACCATTATCCAGAGATAAGCCTAACTTTTTGTTTGTTGATTTTTGTAGGGATTCATTGTCTATGAATAATTTAAGATCGGTATTTATTTTTATTTTTTGCTGTATAGACCATATACGACGTTTTTTTCGGGTTAATGGTTAATAAGTTGTACTTGAACCATTAATTAGGTGACAATAGGTCAACTTACGCTTTTCTGACAATCTCTTGAACATCACTGTCACAATAAGAGACGAGATAAGTGTCATCGGCATACAGCGCGATGTCGCCGCGCGCCGGTAACATTAACATTTTTCATGTTATTTACATACTCAAGGAAAAGTAGAGGTCCTAAAATTGATCCGTGCGGTATTCTGCAATTTAATTTAGCTGGTGTACTTTCGTAATTATTTATTTTAACTTGAAACCTGTTTGTAAGATATGATTCCATCACTCTGAATGCCGATCCCGTTATTCCCATTAATAATATTCCCATAGTTTTAGTCACTAAAAGTCTGGCACCGTCTCGCTCCATTCAGAGCGGGAAGCGGGAAGAGATATTTGATGACTTCCCAATTTAAAAAAAAAACATCATAGGGGGCTATTCTTGTGGGATTGACCACGGAAGCGATGACGCGGGAGAAACTAGTCTATTAATAAATTGACAACATTATTTAGAATGTCTTTTATGGCAGCCGGTTTTTAGAAGAAACACGTCACAAGATCTGTTTACCATGTCGTCATTTTCAGAACAGCTGTTCGTCTATTTCGGGTCTCGGTTTAACGACACGGTCGCTGACGTATGCAGACCGACAAATGGAATGGCAGACTAAAGACTTATTAAAACATCTATTTTCAACTAATTTAGTGTGGTAGGACATCTTGATCACGAGACATCAGTTTCTTGATTCAGTCATCTCTATATACAACGTTATTTTTAGTATATGCAATACCTGAAGCCATTCAGTTACTGATTCTGATCAAACTAGATCAGAATCAGTAACTGAATGGATTCCAATATTTTTTATACCCTGTTATTTTTTTGGATTCCCAAAAATATTAAAAAAAAAAAATGTTTCTCCCAAAAATATTTAAAAAAATCCACAAATTGGACACCACCACTAAGTACAGCAAAGGTCAAAACAAAAAAATTCCTCAAAATTCCTCCGGTAGCCATGTACACTAAAGAAGCAAAAGTCCATAGTAAAAACAGAAATAAAATCGTGTGAAGCGAGAAATGACGCCATCTAGCGTAAAACCAGATTGAAATGTTGCTATTGATAACATTACATTGTACTGTTAATAGATGGCGTCACTGTGCTTAATTAATGCTTATTATTGTAGTACTTTCTTTTTGTTTCTTTAAATATTGAAATAATTTATAATTTATTTTAAAGAGATGAGATATTAAAATTGAATATCAATTAATAAATATTTGATTATCTATGTGTTAGTTTTCAAACTTGAGAGGGTAGGTTGAATAAGGATTTATAAATAATAACTAGTAGGTAGTATAGAGTATAATTGATACTTAGACCAAAAAATTATGACTAAGCTCAATTGTTTGTTTGCCAAGTTAATTTCGATTATCTCGTACCAGCGCCTTTCGTTAATTTTTTTTTTTAACCAGGTGTATCGTCTACTTATTTTACCAAAATGAGTAAATATGCATTGTTATATAGATTTAGTAAAAAGAGCTCCAATAATTGCTAAGCATAATCAAGGTAAAAACTTGTCAGAAGACGCCAGAGAGACCAGTGTAAATGTAAGTAGTTTTTTTAACTCTTTTATATAACAAAAAACTCCTATATAATAATCATTATTGGGTATTATATATTTATGTTTTATTGTTGCAGAGAAAAAAAGTTGTTCTATGGATATGACGATTTGAAGAAGAGGGTTCTTTAAAACACCAACAAAAAGCTGGCAGACTAAAACTAATAAACATATTGCAGTGTCAAACCATGATAAGGGAGTATACGAAGAAAACGGACATCTGTCGACGAACCAATATGCTAGTTTATTTGACACAAGCGTTGGCACTGTCCGTCGGAGGCTTGCTTACAGAAAACCATAAAAGGGCAAGATTGCAGTTTGCTTTGGATCACATAAACTTTGATTAGAGTAATATCATGTTTACTCATGAAAAACTTTTAAGTCCAGTGAACACGGACGGTTTTGTTTGTGGCTACAAGATAATAAATAATTATTATACTGATTTAATATTATTCACTCAGTACTTATTCTCTGTATTAACTGGAGACCTTGTTATGTGTGTTTAACATAATATCCGTAATTAATACATTAAAAAAGTTATGAACACTTGATATGTTGTTGTGCAATTTTATAGTTTTTAGCCTACATTTAATCTTTTTGATCTTTGTGATAAAATTATCTGGTCTTTTGTTTGTTTTTGTTAAGGTTACATAAGCTTCAATCCTCTTTCCAATATTGGAAACGAATACTTAAGCTATGGCCTCAATAAGAAATTATATATAATATTATAATCTTATTCGGTGATTAATAAACGGTGATTGTTAAATTTGAATAAGAAATTGTAAGAAATAAACATATTATTTTTTTAATAGTGCTTTTTTGTTTGATGAGCCTGTTTACCAGCATTTTTCTTGTCTTGCTGAGTAACTACCCACTTGAATATTATATTACAAATAAATATCCACTTATTAACTTTGATATAATATTCCTACCGATTTCTTTAGTTTGTCATTCATAACTTACAAAAAGTGTGAGTACTACGTGAGATTTGAACTCACGGCTCATTGATTTTCGCATCTATCTGCACATGCTAAACCACTAAGTCAACATGACTCTAGTTTGAATGATGAAATTATGAACTACAATCAGTTGTTGACGACAATGATGGATGACGCAAGTGTCTATTATTTGTTGAAATAAAAGTCAAGTTTATACTTTGTGAGATTGCCTTTGGTCGCTACTTAGCTGTGAAGAAACCAACGCCATCTAGTTTAATTTTGTAAAACTTGAACTTTAACGTGCAAGGGAAAATAGGCGTTAAGGTACCCAACCACTTTGTGCGAACAACCAGGTAACATAACAAGCTTATAACTTTGTAATTTTGCATGATACAGTTATGTTTTGTACATACATAGATTTTTTACATAAAAATACTAGACACGTGTTTTGGGTTTCGCATATAAGTACTAAAACTAATGTTGTATAAAAGGTGAAAACTGACTGACTGAAATATCCAAAGAGATGTCAGTCAGTCAGCTTCTCCTCAAATCCGAAACTACTGGGACTAGGAGTGTGAAATTTTGCACGAGGCTTCCTTTTATGACGTCGGCAAGCACTAAGAGAAGATTTTCCTAAATTCACCCCTAAGGGGATGAAACGGGGGTCCAAAGTTTGTATGGAGGACTCTACTTTCATGCGGGTGAAGCCGCTGGCAGCTGCTAGTCTTCTTTATAATTATTATTACACTAGCTGTAGCACTGATAAGTGACAATGTCGTGTCTGTCTGTCTACGTGACAATAAATAGAGGGACTGGTGGGTTGTTTCCCGGCACGCGTAATATTAGGTAGGTACATTTAATAATTATTTGATTTAGGAGCAGTGGTGGCCGAGTGGTACCGGCCCCGACTTACGAGTTGTCGGTCGCGGGTTCAAACCCAGCCAGGCGCATTACTTTGTGTAATTTATTTCATCACCACTGCTCTCAAAATGGTGAAGGAAAACATCGTGATGAAACCGGCATGTCCTAGAACCAAAAATTTGAAGACATGTGACATCCACCAACCCGCACTGGGCCCGCGTGGTGGATTACGGCCCATTCCCTCTCTTAGAGAGGAGGCCTGAGTCCCAACAGTGGGAACATTAAAAGGCCGACTACGCTACATTTAATAACTATGTTTTAGGTATATATCAACGCTTGAACGGCAAAAAACACTAAGCGACATTGAGTATATAATCAAAGCTATTTAAAGGAAAAATGTTTTAGAAAAAAAATGGTTACTTATAAAAAAGTCGGGTTTAGATACTATTACCATGATGTTAATAATATCTAAATCCGACTATTTCGTCATTTTTAACTATTTTTTTTCTAGAAATTTTAACTTTAAATCACTGTTCTGTAAAGTTTACTCAATGTCGCTTGGTAATTTTTGCCTTTCAAGCGTCGATATGTTTACAATATAGTATGCGTTTCAAAAAAGAATAGGACCGTCAATGACCTCTATCTGTCAAATTTTACTTGAAAATTACGGTTTGCAAAGAAAACTTATTGCGTATCAATAACGGTTTTTTTTCTACTTTGTTTAAAGAGTCTTAGTTAAATATAAGTGAAGAAAAAATTTTATTTTTTAACATAAAACAGCTAGAATATTATTTGAATCACAATTTCAAAATTAAACTCGCGTTCTTGTTCCATTCGCCTCTACTCAGACACTTCACACAGTAATTATGCAGAGGTGAGCAGAATTAAACAACTGAATTCTGATTAAACTTTTTTCGTTCTTGCTTCGTAAATAAATTAAATTAAAAAAAAAATGACATATTTGATTTGACAGCTATGACTTCACAACATGGCGCTAAGTCGATCCTATTCTTATTCGAATCACATAGTACTCATTCATAGACTAAACAATTTCCAGACGACTTTGTGACGTTGAAACTGTCGATCGAAAACCGTAAATATACGAACTTAATAAATGATTGCTATGTATAACAATAGCATATAGCATAGTCGGCCTTATAATGTTCCCACTGTTGGGACTCAGGCCTCCTCTCTAGGAGAGGGATGGGGCTGTTATCCACCACGCGGGCCTAGTGCGGGTTGGTGAATGTCACATGTCTTCGATTTTTTGGTTCTAGGACATGCCGGTTTCGCAATCGGACAAAAAAACAAACTTTACCTCTTTGTAATATTAGTGCAGAAGTGTAGATATAGGTATGTCTGTCTGGCTGATTATCCACTAACTCATTCTAATACACGCAACAGATTATTAATTCATTAAACCCCGGCGTTCGCTCAGTCATTGTCTTTCTACTGTGTCTCTAATTACGCTACTCAATAGGTTGCGGTTTTCACAAATGGCAAGCAATAAAGGTTTACCTATGTAAGTGTATGCACTCGTGCAAAGCTGTGTCGAGTCACTAATGATCCAGAATTATGAAATGTCGTGGGTAATATGTACTTCGAATTATATATAGACTTTATGACGTAGTTCAGCTTAGGTAGATTTTATTATCAAACAGCAAGTTTCTTTTATAAGCTTGACCACAACCATACCGATGGAAAATGATGATGTATCACTTTTGATTTCACTACTCCTATCTTTCAGGAAACATTGTCTCCAACAAGGAATTCTACTCGTTTGCTATACACCCAATGAAAGTATTCCTAAAAAGTTTTGTGCATGTAAGTCAAATGTCCACCAGGTGGCGTTTCGCCGTCGATACAATGCGTTCCAAATAAGAATAGGATCGATTGCCATGTTGTGATGTCACGTCATACTGTCAAATCGAAGAATTATTATGATGAGCAAAACAAGAAATTTTATTTAAAATTATAAATTATAAAATTATATTAAAATTTAATTTATTTACGAACAGTGAACGAAAAAAGTTTGATCAGAATCCAGTTCTTCAATTTTGCTCATCTCTGAGTTCTTCAATTTGTCCCAATTTCTTGCGATTTGATAGTTTGACGTGACGTCGCTACACGGCAATCTATTATTATTTGGAACGCATTGTACGTTTTGTTGTGCGATGGGGAATGCACATTCAACGCGCATTCTCCGAAAATGCAACCGATAGAAAACAGATGGATGGCAACTCAGTGTCGAAGTTTTAGATTCTGGAGCTGGGACTCGACTAGAAGGCCTATTATGACGTCTTCGGTGTGAGAGAGACAGAGCTAAGGGCGGAATTCACCAATAAAACTAATCGCAATAAAACTAATCGCACTAGTCAGTATTTTTCTTTTGTTGTATTTTTACAAGTGACACTAGTGACAGCAGCTAAACGCGATTATGCGAGCCAAACGTTAAAACGCGATTAGTTTTATTGGTGAATTCCGCCCTAAGAGACGTTATGGCAGTGCAGCCTTGCCAATAAGCCTGTTAGCCGTTGAATTAATTTTATTTTGTCATTTAAAATAGGCTCTTATTAAGCTAGTGCGCCTCACCATCAATGATTGCATCACTGCTTACCGTCAGGTGGGATCGCAGTCTAGCACTAGTTTATACCAAATTTAAAAAAAATAGAATCTATGACATGGGTTATATTGGTAGCAAGTTTAAAACTATGTTAGTAACTGATTAATAACGATCGAATTTATAGCATTTGCCTATGCTTTATTACTAAAAATTAATTAACAAAACAAACAAACTCACATAGTAATATTGTTGCTACACAATATATGAAGAAAGGTGTTTGGTTGTTTTAACCTGATTCACACTTTCCTCCGTACTACACACACACACACACTACACTGTACACTGTGTCACGGTAGGATAGTTTTCTTCAACTCTCACAACACAACACAACAAATGAATATCATTAATAACTTAAATTCATAAGTCATATAGGTAAATAAATATATATGAGATGAACATTCGCATTAGATTGCGAGTTGTATTCTTATTCCAAAACACATATTTCTAGTTGCAATGTAGGTAGATCGAAATAATTTTTAGTATAAGCAAGAAATTCAGATAAAATTTACTTCTTACGTATGATTACATTGCTGATGGACACAGAATCAATGAAGAAATCAATATTACGAATACAAAATGAAATATATAAATAAATGTGTAAGTATTTGAGTTTCGTAACTGTTAAACAGGGATATAACATCCCTGGACAAGAAATTTCGGATCAAAATACGGATAAGGATAGTATATAATATAGGAATAATATTATACCGGTTTCGGATACGGTTTTCGATATAAATTATTTCGGATTGTCCGCTAGTTTCGGATAGTTACGATATATATTTTTATTTCTAGTCTAGATTATCATTTGTTTCGCCGGGAAAAACAAACAAAAACCTGTCATTTAGAATACATTTTATCCGAAACTATCCGAAATATTTATATCAGTTTATGTTAGTTTATTTTGGATATCCGGTAGTTTCGGTTACGATTACAGAGTTTCATAACATCAAACTTGTGTATACTGTGTTGTCTACTATAGGGTCGCCAATAGCGACAATAGCCGTTCCTTGTTTTCATCACTAAGAGTGAAGAGATAATTTTCCAATATAGTATTGCATAAACGAATACTCAGATCATGTAAATTAATGTTTTTGGATACCATATTGTACAGACTTGGACCAAGATGCTCAAAAACTTTTTTGCTAACAATGCTTTACGTTTTGGAACCAAGCAAATTAAATTGAGGATTTTTGTGCATCAATATATTATTTTTAATGCCTAACAGTAAGTACCGACATACCTATGTTTTTACGGGCAGTGAGTAGGATATCGAAATCTTCTGAAATTAATAACTTTTAGGAACAAACTCTAGAACTAACAAGACATTATTCGCTGTCCCATGCAGTAATGCAGTACGTCATTAGATTGACATAGGGCAAAGTAAACTGATTGCAGAAGTTTCAATTGACAAATGTTACGGATATTGTTGATATTAGTTTCCAGTTAAGATTTTGATCAATCGTTGGGGACATCTTGTGTGTAACTATCCGAAATTAGCGGATAATCCGAAATATGACATATCCGTAACCGTATCTGAAACCGGTATAATATTATTTATATTGTCAAGTTGAATAAAAGCCCGTAAAAAATATTCAAAATACTCAGTTTTCATTAATTTCGAAGAATATAAATAAGGATTAGAAAATAGAGCTTTTTCAACGTAGAATACCATAAACTTCCCCTCCTTAGCCGTAGGTTAAACGTGAAACAGTTAACTTAATTGTTTTATCGCGTTATTAATTCATTTTATTACGCCGCCCCGTACATAATTCAAGCTTAGAGTCAGGAAAATTCCAAAGGAAAATTATTTAATCCCGCCGTACTTTAATCCTTTAAGACTCCAGTTTCTGCTATGTATTATATTATGGAGGTTGATAAGCAATAGTGTGTCAAGCCACACAGACTTAATTTTGATAAAAAAGCGTTAAAGATTTCACAAGAACATTAATTAAATTTTTGAAAAATATTTACATGTAAGTCGTTTTTTTTTTTTTTGGAAACAAAAAGCTGGTAACAAAAGATTTTTGCATGTTGCAAAGTATGGAATACGCTTTATTATTTGAAACATGAATCATATTATGTTAAGTATCGTAACAGTATAATAACTGCTTTTTATTACCTACAATTTGTAACTGATTTGGAATTATGAATACTTAATATTTTGGAGATTTAAATTCAACTGTATTTTCTTAAGTTTATCTAGGACATTACTGACTCCCAGTGCCTCGAAAAGAATATAAAGCCGTTGATCCCGAATGTCATTCGTAGATCTTTGACAGTCATTACAGGTGGTCAGACGCAACGCCATCAGTCTATCCAAGGAGCATCATGTTGCCTAGTAATTGGGTTGTGGAGATCTGATAGGCAGTCGTTCCATGTTACAACATGGGTATTCTGCCGCAGTTGCAGTTGGGAAGAGGCAAGGAAATTATTATGATGTACTTTATATGTTTGAATCGCATCTCAATCGTCGAACAGAGGCCATACCATCAGCTGTTAACGCGTTCCATTTGAGGACTTAAACTGAACTATTAAAGCGATGGAGCTATACAATAAACGTTAAAGTTTGATGATATGTCAATCCTCGTTTGGCCTACTTTTTTTAGACCTTTTATTGTCATAGAAATCCTACATCAATGACATGGCCAAAGAGGATTGACATATCATCAAATGTTAACGTTTAAACGATCTGGCCAGTTTTAGTTGGCCATATCATGAAGTGATCTGGCCACGAAATAATTATACAGGTATAGGTATTTACACGTCATAGTAGGTAGGTAAGGCGCCTGATTTGCATAAGTGTTGGGACACGGTAATCGTTTTGGGTACTAAAGTTTCAGGAAGAAACCTGTGTAAGATACTTTTTCTGTCGCGGTACTAAATACCCGTGGAGTACTTTCGAGCAGCCAAGGCGGCCGGCCGTAAAAAGTGAATATATGTAAATCAATTTGTTATTTTTCCCTTTGTTGGATTTCAACGGAAATAGCTGGTCGATGGCAGGGTAGGGCCGTGCACCCGTAGGCCCCGTAAACCCGCGGCACAGAGGGGTGTGCGTGGCGCCCGGAAGTCGCTGCATATTGGATTGCAAGGGGTTCTGTCAGGCAGTGCCGTAAATACCCTTTTGCACGACCGGTGCAAGTTTCTGTAACTGCTCCCCTAAAAAAAAGTCCGAGCTGGGTAAATTTAATCCACCTGAGATGAGCGTTTCAGGAGGTACCTGTTTCGGATCTGAAGAGAAGAAACACTCGGGTGTCACAATTGTAAGCACATGGTGAAGCATATGGTGAAAGTTTACCCCGCTTGGACGACCTGAAATGGCGTTCTCTAAGAAAACAGCCTTGAGCGCAGGATTGTTAATCCTATGTACCTATTTGGATTTCGTCGCTGCGGCCAGCGCTGCGCTTAAGGCTTGTTTTCTTAGAGAATAGCACTGCTGAGCGTCCGGCCTTGGTTCAGGTCATAGTACGGAGCGAGAGGGAATGAGAAACAGTAACCTCCTGATGAAATGAATGTTACAAAAGTTGACCATGGTTAAACGCGCATCAAGGTCTACACCTTGTGCCTGGACACCGCTGGCACCGCCTTAATTACGGTACTGCTATCAGGGGCTGGTTAAAAACTGTTACCATGCAGAACCCCTTGTGTATTGATTAGTTAATAAGTCCTGATTAGGCAGACATTTATGGCACATGTATCGTAGGCCATTGACAACTTTAATATTATTTATTTATTGTCAGGCAACTAAGGCCCATAGATAAAATACATAATATTATAATCTTATAAACAAAATAAACTAATACATATTAAAAATAACACAAACAATTAACTATGATTATACACGTAACATCGGCGTCGTGTTCCGCTGCGTGGTGTCGCGTAGCCTTCCCCGGAAACGTCGATACACGACACCTTTCGGCCAAAAGTCCTCTCTCAAAAAGGTCTGTAGATGGTGGGTTGGAACACGTATCACTAACGACTTGAAGTTGGTATCGTGGCGCGAATCCAGCCTTTCGACCCTCAGAGTCCAGTTGCTCTTTATCTTCATATACTCCACGACTTCCTCAACCTTCGTAGAGCAATGCAGACGCGAAATATATAGCTGCGTCGTAGGCACAGCAGGACGCAGCAGCATATTTGGTCCACTCGGTGCGGTACCGCACTGGTTACGGGAACAGGGCTTCTTCTTCTTCTTCTTCTCTACTCGACTGAAGCCGAAGAGGGCTTCACTCGAGTAGAGAAGAATCAACTTCGCCTTTTTACTACTACTTTTATACTAGATATTTCATCTATTTTTTCACAAAATCTTATACGTCCACGCACATTTATCCATCTCCCAGCAAACAAAAAATACGCCTGGATGGGTTTGAGTCCACGACCTACAACTCGTAAGTCGGGGCTGTTACACGTGTAGTTCAAGGTAATTAATAAATTACCTTGGACTGCACGTCATATACCTCCTATAGTTTTTTACAGCATGTCATAAAATATTATATCGGGCCCATGCCTCACCCAGAAATCGTAAAAGCTTATTCTTATTAGTGATCTAAATGAGTTTGACCGATATACAGCAAATCGAAGTTCCCTTCAGCGACTGTACGACGTACCCTGCCTATCTTTCTCAATGGCAATTATGTGACACGACATGACCTGGTAAACCCCGGGTCCCCTTGTTTAACGCTGGACTATGTTATTACATTGCATGTTATAAACGTTATTATTATTATAACTATATATATATATCTTATATATTTGTGGTATTATGAGAAAGAAGGTGGAAAACATCGATAACTGAAAAGTTATGTAGAAATCGGGTGTAATGTCATTTCTGAAACGATGGGACCACGGTATTCCGGTTTTTATAAAAGAAACACTAAGAAAATTGCGCAGACTTAAGGAAAATTTCCGAAAAATACGACTATTTAACATTCGCGTGTTTCACAGTTCACAGCTAAAATTCTCTTTGCTAAAATAGAATGCTTGTTAGTAATCTTTTTAGTTTCAAAAAACAAGAGACAAAAACGGCTCGAATATTCCTAAACAACCTGCGCCATGAGTTCAAACACGATTACAGTAATTTTTTTAATATTTTTAATTGTAATACTGTTCTTTGATCGTTTTTCTAATGATTTTAAAGCAATTTTCAATTTCCTTTTAATTTCCGACTTATTTCCGAAACACAAAATTTTAGATACCGTAAAGTGGGATTACTTTGGCCCTGAGGTATACATTGACCTGAACTCATGAACCAATAGAAACCCAGTTTCTCATGTTCTTTTTGGTTAATAAGCTTGTGCCAAAGCTTTAACCCAGGGCCAAAGTTACCCCACTTTACTCGGTATCCTAAAACTGCTTTACTTCCCCTGAGGACTTAGATAGGACTCAACTATAATATACCTAGTTGATGCCGCTTTTAGCTGAAATGTATGCTAATTATCTCACGCATGAGATTTCGTAGTATATTCCATAATATCAAAGCTCCCTTTCCTCTGTGGGTTGAGCAATTACCTACCACTTAAAATGCGGAGCACACTGACTTTATAGGCCACACATGAGCATAAAATTACTTGTCCTATAACTTTAATTAGAAATATGTGCTGTCAACGTTGTATTTTAGTGACTGAATCTAAGTCTAGTTTTTTCACTCTCATTTCGTCTAGTTATTATAATTATGTAAATTATTAAATAATTTTTCCCGGTCTAGGAGTGTCAGACTATCTACTTACTCATTAAAACCCACTTCTATTCATTCAGGTGCCCTTTGTGTTCCTGGGCCACGGGAACCATTTCAAACATGACTGGCTTGTTGGTCTAGTGCTTAGTGGCCCTGACTGCTATGCCGGAGGTCGTGGGTTCGATTCCTACACAGGACAAATGTTTGTGTGATGTGCGATCATTTGATCTGTGTCTGGGTGTAACTTATCTATAATAATATATGTATGTATTTAGAAATAAGTAGGTTTATCAGTTTTCTAGTAGTCATAACACAAGCTCTGCTTAGCTTGAGACTATGCGGCGTTGTGTGATACTTGTGAAATATTATATTAAAAAAAACAAACTTCCAGGCCCTCTCGCTCCACCGAGAGCGAGAGAATAAAAATAGTTGTTGTTTCCCCAACCCAATTAAAAATGGATAGGAACAGTAGCCGTTAGGATACTCAAGTTAATATTCTTCCTACAAAACGGGCTCTTCGAGGAATTTGTGCCCAAAATGGTGATATTGTAGATTAATAATTACATCCTGAGTGCATAGTGCGTGTTGGTTTTAACGTAAAACCACGTTTATGTCGTTCGGCGCTCTCAGCCCCCCTAGCCAACTTACAACCGTTTCATTTCGATTCTCTTTTCGTTGATCGCCTCGAGTCGGCCACACCTCCTATTCCTTTGTTCTGACCACGTAACTTAGCGTTGAGATGCCGTCAGAACAAAGGAATAGGAGGCGTGGCCGACTCGAGGCGATCAACGAAAAGAGAATCGAAACGAAACGGTTGTAACTTGGCTAGGGGGGCAGAGAACCAAACGCGATAAACGTTTCGTTAGTGATAAGCAGAGGTCGGAATTAGGTAGAGTTATTCATGTACTTGCATCGAAATGTTGATATTAATATGTATCTTCCAGGGATTTCTAATGAAAAATCCCGTGTGACCAACAATATTACAAATAAATAATAATAAAAACCTCTAGAGATCGATAAGAAAATTAAAACAAAGATAATTAACATACAATTTTTATTAGTATTTTTCATTGAAAAAGATCTCTCTACGTCAACTGAGGTGAGGTTAACAAATTTATACACTTCCTCCTTCTCGTCATTAAAGCAGGAAGAAATTTTTTCTGTTATATTTTTGTGTCATAAAGAATATCTGCTCTTTAAAATCAATCTCGGGATTTGAGGCATATCCACTTTATTCTTTCGTTGTATGAAATCAGTATAAGTACATAAATAATTCTACCTAATTCCGACCTCTGCTGATGAGTGACAATGTCGTGTCTGTCTCTCTAAGTAGCAATGAGTTGTGGGCTGTTTTCCGACACGTGTTAGGTAATCATGGCGTAACCATATCTATATGTATACAATATCGTACTCATTCATAAACTGAACATTCCAGACGAACGCTTGTAACGTCATAAATGTCGACCGAAATTACTGATCGTAATGTGTATTAATGATTACTGCTAGTACAAGTAGATGATTTGTAAAACAATATTTAGCAGCAAATATATAAATATGCTTAGAAGTAGAAACACGCAAGAGAAACTAGATTTGCCAGGCACCTAAGAAACTTATGAGTATGGAAAAATTTTATTTCCATGGTCCGGAGCGAGGAAAGGAGGCGGCCGCATGCGCGAGGCAGCGGCCCTCACGCCTCAGGCCTGTAGGATTTGGATCCCGATTTCCGGCCACCGTAGGCGCGGGTTTACCGACGGCGAGCAATGGGTAGCTCGCCGTTGGACCGCCCGTTAACTGTCTGAGCCCAAGTTGTCGACGGCGCGTATTGTTCCACGCGCTCCTCAAGGAGATGTCAGCAATCGTAGGGGCCTAGTAAGGTCGAAGCCTACTGGCATAAGTCATGGATGATGCGAAAGAGAACCCCGGGGACCTGGAACGAATGCAAAGAAGGAACAGGGTGGGAGATGTCATCAGATGATTTCCCACCTAAAAAAAGTATCTTTTCGCGGAAACCACTGACCCAAGGAAACATACTCCCGGGATGAAAAGTAGGCTATGAGCTATTCCAGGACATGTTCTACCCTTGTGCCGAATTTCATCCAATTCCATTCAGCAGTTGGAGCGTGAAGAAGTAACTAACACATACACATTACACACTCATAAACTTTTGCCTCTAGATGTTTAAGTAATATATAGTGCCGTCGTGTCGTTGCCTCTTCGTCGACAGAGTTTCATAGTTTTGTATGTAAGCTGTGCGCGTAGACCAAGCGTATAATGACGAATACGCGTCTATGACTCTTTCAAGCAATCGCTTAGCCCAATAGCATTGTACAATACGTTCCGTTCGTTCTTCGCAAATCAATAAATACAAATAGTGTCCGATCAAAAGTTCGGTTTCGGTTTTGTGGAGTTTCGGCAAAATAAAGAGTTTCAGTTTCGGCGGCAAACCTGCCGAAACTACAACCGAAACCAAAACTGTATTCGGGAGTTTTCGCGCTAAGATTGGTCATGTTCGACGCATTAAATTCCATCCAAGCGAGTAAGCGACGAAGACATATTACCGCGTCCACGTGCCTAATCATGTCGTGACTGACTTGTGTTTGCAGTTCGTTTTGTTTCTTGTGAGTTTTCGTGTGATTTATTTTGATTTTGATAAAAAAATAAAGACTGACTGATTATAAAAACGTTTACTTTATTTTTCCCTCAAAACATAACCCTTGTAAGGAAGTTTCGGTTCCAGCCGAAACTGAGACTGTTTCCGAAATTCGGTTTCGATCATAAAAACTTGTTGCAGTCGGACACTAAATACAAATAAAGGAATACATCTAGGTTATGTTTAGACTGTTATAGTTAGAGTGCATTAACAAAGACTTCATTGTTACGTTTCCTTTCATACAAAGGAATCTAGTCGCAGACTACTCGCCTATCCATAGTCACTAAGTGCCATCTTGGTATGAAATATCTACATGTAGAAGGAATTTATACCGGTAGAAAGATTAACGAGCGCTGTCTGGAATGTGTCTAGAGCGGGCTTCTACAGCAGGGATGTTATGAATAGGTAAGTTCGGATCTGAAGACGGATATAGGAATAATAATAAATAAATAAATTCGTTTATTTGTACATTAACATTTTAAATAATTTAGTACTCAGTTACAAACGATGTTGTACATTGGGGCACAAAGAATACGCGAACTGCTGCCCCCTAAACTAGGCCAAGAGTCTGTTTTAGGAGCCAATGTTCCTCCAGAGATAGTTAAATTAAGAACAGACCACATTGCAAGTAGTATAACGTAAAACACAGTACAATACATTATATTTAAGTGCATATAAAATCATGAAAATTATATATACATTAGTCATTTCAATTATATTATTAGATTAGTAGAAGTAATTAAATTATTAAATTCTGTTGTTGTAAATTCGGTGTCATCATTCATCATCATTGTTTTCAGCCGATTGACGTCCACTGCTGGACATAGGCCTCCCCCAAATGACGCATCTGATTCCCGCAACCTTCACCAGGTCATCGGTCCACCTTGTAGGGGGCCTTCCAACACTGCGTCTTCCGGTACGCGGACGCCACTCCAGAACCTTTCGGCCCCAGCGGCCATCCGTTCTGCGAGCAATGTGCCCTGCCCATTGCCACATTCTTCGTGCTATGTCGGCAGCCTTGGTTCTCCTGCGGATATCTTCATTTCTGATTCGATCACGCAAGGAAACTCGGTGTAAATTAATAAAAAAATGGATTCCAGAAACATGTTTTTAGATGATTGTAATAAGATTCAGTTTCATCGTAAGTTAACTTCTGCAACCATTTGGTAAGTTTGATCATAGCATCGTGTTTAGCTAAGGGATAAATGGAGATGAGATTATTTATTTTATTATAGAACCGAAAGCTAGTTGTCATATACTGTCGGCTGGCTAACTTGGATCGGCATTGTACAGTGCTGCAAACGGGAAGGCCTTACGGCTTTTTAGCCTGTCGGGGTCTAGGTGCAACATGGAGTGTTTCCGAAGCTCAGCACGGAGTACAAAGAGCTTTCTCACGGTCAAGACTTCGGCGAGTATAGTTGGTTAGTTGGGAAATGGAATGAAAAGGGATTTAGTGATAGCGTGACGAGTGACAGGACAGAATGGAAGAAAAAAAAACGTGTTGCGCCGACTCCAACAAAACGGGACAAGGGTGCGAAGATGATAATTATGATGATGAGTTGGTTAGTTGGGAAACCCTACGCTTTAAGTGCATGACCTTCAAGATGTCTTGCGCTGTTTCTACTTTAAGAATTAATGATTTATAGGTTCCGCCTATCCCTCCGAAATATACGGTTTCGGAAACAGTTACGGATATGATTTTTTTCGGAATATCCGTTACCTAGATTCGGATAGTTTTGATTACATATATTAGAATTTTAAAATTTAAAATAAAATATAAAATGCAAGATTCGATTCTTATTTCTTAGTCTAGATTATAGTTTGTTTTAACGATCAGTCACCTAGGTACCTAATGGACCAATAAGGAATATTATTATAGCTACTTTTAATCTTCACCTTATCCGAAACTGTTATATCGTTCTCGGTTACGATTCATCATCATCAGCCGAAAGGCATCTAGTGCTGGACATAGGCTTCCCCCAAGTGTCATCACAACGAACGGTACTGTACGTATTGCATCCACCGCATTTCCCCGACTCTCATCAAGTTATCGGTCCATCTTATGGGAGGCCTTTCAACGCTGCGTCTTCCGATAGGTGGTCACCACTCCAGAATCTTCGAGCTATGTTAGTAACCTTGTTTCTCCTGCGGATATCTTCATTCCTGATGCAATCACCCGAAACTCCGAGGATAACCTTTTCCATTACCCTTTGGGTGACTTTAAGCCTTCTGATGAGGCCCATTGTAAGCGACCACGTTTCAGTGCCATAAGTCATTACTGGCAACACGTACTGATTATAGAAACTGTGTTATGCTGAACGAGAACGGTTACAACTACGGATATTTTTTCGTTTCGCATATATATCCGATAGTTTCGTTTGTTCGGAGCTCTATCACATCCCTGTTCTACAGTTTACTATGCCAGACTGCGCACCGTTTACTGAGAATGAACTAATAACGCGCCCACCGTAATTGTATATATACCTTCGCTAGACGAGTCTATTGTTTGTAGCGCTTCTAGACATTATTACTTTACTAGCATATGCAAGCGGATTCACCTGCGTGAAAGTACAAAAAGAAACTGGTTAAGTGCAAGTCCGCCTCGCGCACCGAAGTTTTGGTATAAACTAAAACTGTACTGAGGGACAAACTCAATTTTGCTGCTAGAACACTGTTATCAAACATCAACAGATGTATTAGTTTGCCACCTGTAAATAAGTCTATACAATTATATAAAAACGAAATACCACTTACTGACTAATCACGATATCTCAGAAACTAAATATAACACCTGCAAACTTAAAGTTTAACAGGTAGGTTCCTTATAGGGTGTAGACATCCGCTAAGAACGGATTTTACGAAACTCCACCCCTAAGAGGGTTAAACGGGGGTTGGAAGTTTGTATTGAGAAACCGATTTTCACGTGGGCGAAGCCGCTGGTAGAAGCTATTATATTATAAAGACAAAATTTTGTGAGTGTATGTGTGGGTCCTTTGAGACAATTTTCTATTTTCACATGGGCAAGCCGCTGATAGCAGCTAGTATTATCTTAAAAATCACACGCGCCTGTCAACCTGACAGCTTTTTAAAAACCACTCGTTCCCTATTGACGAATTTCTCTCCTAAAGTTGTCCAACTCATTTCCAAATTCCTAAATGACAATAACATCAATCTGTAACCTGCCACTAACGTCTTAGATCTATCACAAAGGGCAAAGTTCGACGGCTCACCTTACGGCGCTGCCGTCACCACATGACACTGGCAGAATAGTCGACACCGGCTCAGTTGCCAAAGAAGAAAAAAAAAATACCATTCGCGCCTGTCAGCCTGACAGCTTTTTACAAAATCGCTCGCGCCTGCCAGCCTGACAGCTGGGCTGCGCGATTGTTTGAAAGACCATAGAAGTCAGAGGCATAGAGAATACTAGAACAAACAGCTCGAGTTATAAAAATGGAACGTCCTATCATTTAGTATTTATTCATTAACTACGCCACTCACATCAATACGAAAATTGAACTTAGTTGATAACATGTCACAAATTTTTACACATGTCGGGGCCCCTTTAGCCTGGGGGGCCCGTATCATTGATACGGCTGATACGGTGGTAGCTACGCCCCTTCTCAGAAATAAAGCAGCTTTCTATCGGTGAAATAATGTTAGCAACTTGGCCAGTACTTTCAGAGATTACCTCCTACAAACAAAAAAAATAAACTTTACTTCTTTATAATATTGGTGTAGTGTAGATAGTACAGTCGGCTTTGTCATATCGCTTTTAGTGACCACTTCACTTTTACAATATGGTGTACAATAAAGATTACCTAAACCTTTATTATCTATTCACTGTGAAGTGCGGTTATAAAAGTGAGCTCAATATAGATTTTTCTGAATAATAATAATATTTTTGTAGGTTCAGTACTTGATCAGCTAAATAGTAAGAGTATCTAACCAATGCTAGGGGTCCCACGCTTTGGGGTGGGCCCCTCGTGGACATAATCATAATCATCATCATTTCAGCTCAAAGACGGTGCCGGACGGAAGTATGCGAGACAGACCGGTGCGTCTCGCATACATCAGATTCCCGCGACCCTCACCAAGTTCGGTCTACCATGATACGTCTTCCAGTACGTGGTCGCCACTTCAGAACCTTTCGTCCCTGTCGACCATTTGCATTCTGCTAGCAATGTGGCCTTCCCGCTTGGATATAAAAAACAAATCAAGATACCTGTGCCTTAAGAAATCTAACGAATTCCAAATTCTCCATAAAACAATGGAGGCAACTGCTTATGGACAAATCGCTACATAAGGGCCGCACGGCACTAATTATATGATACTATCACGCAGCCTATCAGAAAAATAAGTTTAATTTGTTATCTTTATATATATAGTATATATATATTTATATAAATAATAATAATATATATATAAATATATATATATATATAATATATATAAATGACCATGTGAAACTGCCCCTCTAGCCAAGTTACGATCGTTTTGTTTGCGTCGAACGATTGTAACTTAGCTAGGGGGGCCGGCCAGATAGTTTTAAACGTTAACGTTTGACGATATGTCAATCCTCGTTAGGGATTTATTTCTTTGTTTCAGGAACTAAACTATTAACTTTTTGTACACTAAAGACAAAAACTACTAGCTAAAATATGGCGTCATAAAATTCCTCCGCATCGCTGTCGACTGGAAGTGTGCCCAAAAGGCTGGCGGCATTGCCACGTTGTATGGCAATGCTTAATCTCTGACCGAGGTAAAAGCCAGCCCTTGGGTCACGCGAAGTGTTAACTAAGCGTCTGGATAGTTCTTTGAAAAGCTTATGAGCACTTGGACCCCACGACCCAAGAGTTTCAACCCCAAACGGCTCAAAGATATAACTTCCGACGAGGTTGTTATATTTCCGCCGCTTGAGGTTCTCCGCAGCCGCAGCGGCAGCACCAGCACAGCACGAAGAGCTAGGAAGATGGGATGGCGCAAGAGTGTCGACACAGGTAGCGTCCCACACTAAAGGCCTACCCATCTTCCACGGAAATAAAGACATACCGTCCGGTCTCTTACCATCGTCGCGTGCCAGGCCATGAGGTTCCAAAACAGCCGGAACGCCGACGGTGACAAGGGCTCGTCGGATGATGTCGTTAATATTCGCGTGCCGTGCTATCCGTCCCGCGCTTCGACTGCATGACAGGCCGTGGTGGCCAAGGCTGTTGACAACTTCGCCACAGTGGCAGCGATGAGGAGAACAGCAAGGAGCGCCTAGGCGTAGGGCAACAGCTAGGCGGAAAGTAGTATCGTCGAATAAGGTGCCAATATTCGACGACGGCAGTGCGTGAAGCCAAAGACCTGACTCCCAATTTCCCACAGCTAGGAGGCGAGCACGCTCCGCAGTAGTAGCAGATGTTAGGATTAGGTTTTTCTGGACTACTTTGCAGAGCGGTTCATCCCACCGTCTCTGGGAGGTAAGGTTGTCAGGCGGATTTGTCTTCGGGCAAGCGATTCTCCAGGCATCCATAGCCTCGGTGAAGCACGGCACTTCAAAAGGAATCAGTGTGGAAGTTAGAATGTTCCTGATTAATTTATCAGTGCTGTGAACCGAAGATATGAATGCCGGTAAACTAATACTGGTAATTTTGCGGAAAGAATATCCTCGTTTATATCTAAACGAGGATATTCTTTCCGCAAAATTACCAGCAAATTTTACCACTTGTAGACTATCGTCTACAAGTGGTAAAATTTGCTGCAGGCCTTATGCTGGCTTAATCTGGCACTAGGTATTACCTTCCAGTGTTCCTATCTCTTTGATGAATCTTAGCTCGTCTATGACCCATATCAGCAATTTTGCACTGAACTTCGTATGACGAAATGACCTGTGGTAAATGAAATTTCTATGGAGTCCATATTCATTAAGATGGTACTGCTGAACCTGAAGCTAGAGTGATCCTCCAGTATTCCTTTCTATATTTTGGCAGTCGCATAAACTTCTGATTACACTAGCATCTGCCAGCGGGTTAGCCCGCTTGAAAGCCCTCGTTGCGCCACCGGTACATAGTGGACATTCCACCCATACGCACAGAAAGCATTTTGGAAACACATTAAAATTTATTGTGCGTACAGCTAGAAAGTGCACCGCTGCCGGAGTCTGTGTTTCCTGATAGCTCCAACCTGGGGGTATTTAAGTCAAGAGTGAATAATTTCCTTTTAGGCAAGCGCGCTCCATCGTCGGCCACATCAAATGTCGTGTACCAAATTTCGTCCAAATCTGTCAAGCCGTTTGAATATGAAGGAGTAATTTATACTCACTCTAATACAAACTTTCGCTTTTATAATATTTGAGTGATTATTGGAAATTTATATAAAGGCCAAGTTTAAAATGATTTTTATAACAATTGACTTTTACTGATCTTCAAGAATACCAATCTATTCTGATCTGCCTCGTGCACGACCCACCCATCAATTTGGCACCGAACGTCGTATGACTCAGCGACTTATGGTAATGTTATGGTATTTCTATGGAGTCCGAGTTAAGGCGCGCCCGCTGCACCCAGCGGTCAAGGCTAACGAAATGCCACCGGCCATGAGAATTGTAAAAACTGAAGGTTCATACGTAATGAAGGGTAACTGATGTGTAGTGCCATTAATGTCCTATATTATTATGTACATTATGTACGTAGATATACATATTATAAAACATAGCCCCCACCTCGTCTTTTTTTTTAATTGTCAGTTAAGAGACGACCAGTCTTTATTGACGATGGCCGTTCACGAGCATGACGCATGCACAACCATTGTGAAGTCAATTGAATGATCCATCACAAGCACCGCCATCAGCGAGACATTTGAGTGAGCATTACAAATTCAGGTGAGATAGTTCTCACCTGATGGAAAACGACGATTTGGTCGACGATAGAGCACGCTTGTCTGTCTTTATGCGCTGAACTTAAAAACTGCTATTCACCATCAACGATTGCATCATTGCTTACCATCAGGTGGGATCGCAGTCAAGCACTAGTTTAGCATAATTAGCCTTTTAATGTTCCCACTGCTAGGACTAGGCCTCCTCTCTAGGAGAGGAAATGGGCCATAATCCACTGAGTAGGCCCGGTGCGGGTTGGCGAATGTCACATGTCTTCGAATTTTTGGTTCTAGTACAAGCTGGTTTCCTCACGATGTTTTCCTTCACCGTTTTGAGAGCAGTGATGAAATAAATTACACAAAGTATTTTAATTTTATTTTATTTTGATTTGAATTTAATTTTATGTGTATAATGACATCTCATTTGATTACTTTAATGTTTTATTTTAATTTTGTGTATACTGTATGGACTATGTCTGAAAATAAAATGATTATTATTATTATTAATGCGCCTGGGTGGGTTTGAATCCGCGTCCTACAACTCGTAAGTCTAAAGAACTAGTTTTTATCATTAAAAAAAAACTACTGAACGGATTTTCATGCGGTTTTCAACAATATACAGAGTGATTCATGAGGAACGTTTGGATGTAAACTTCGCAGCCATATCAAAAACTTGGCCATTTCATGATATGGCCGAGGTTAGTTTGGTTCTGAGGTAAAATGGCCGACGTCATTATTATGTTAGTAGAGAAAACAGAGAATTTCAAAGATATGTGTTACCCATACCGTTTGATTAATTTGTTAGCAGTACACCGCAGACAACCCCTTGTATTATTTTAGGTTCTTACGATCTATCCCAAGGTTGTCTGGTAGATATCGCTGTCAGCGATAAGACCGCCATTGTAATCAAAGATTTAAGTTTATTTATAAGTTGTTTTACTTTTTTTTAGTGTTCAATAAAGTTTTATTCTATTCTACTCAAACCCACCCCAGGTGGATTGCTAGTCTATTTGAAACTTCTGAATCCATTCTGAAAATTCTTTCTCCAGTAGATTGCTTCTGGGCCCAGCACAGCTGCCCTCCTAGCCAAGTTACGACCGTTTCGTTTCGATACTCTTATGCCGAACGCCTCGAGTAGGCCACGCCTCTGATTCATTTGTTCTGACCCGGTGACTGAGCATTGAGATGACGTCAGAACGTCGCGTGGCCTACTCGAGGCGTTCGACACAAAAGAATCGAAACGAAACGGTCGTAACTTGGCTAGGGGGGCACGGCCGATGTCCGCTCGGGTCGAGGGTATTTTTTAAAAGAAAACTCGTGGTTTTAGAATGCAAAGGACAACTGAAGGACACATGTAGTTTTTTTTTTTTTAAATTGGTAGATAAGATTTAGTTTTGGTGTAAATATAAGTATGTACCTACCAAATGAGATTACGGAAGTCATATTATATTAATACAATTAAGATATCGATTTCAGCTTCAGTCATAATACCTATTGATCGTTCACGTCGGTTGGAGGGCTTTGAAACCATATATTTATTTATTTAAACTTCATGTACAGTAGTGGTACATAGGCGGACTTAATGCAACAAGGCATTCTCTACCAGTCAACATATGGGTTAAAAAGACAACACTGTGGTGTGCACAATAAATAAATAACATAATTATAAGTGACTTAATTTAGAGAATGTAGTACCTATCATTAAATTAAATTACTTATAATTAAATATTAATACTTTTTATTATTATTATTATTTCCTTAATATAATTTAACATTTCATTTACATTGCATTGTTAATAGTTTAGTTAAATAGATAATTTACAAATTCAACAATTTAAACATTCCAATAAAATAAATAAATTAATTTAATTTATTTTTTAATGAATTAATACTTTAATGAATATCAAATCATTATAATGTAATATTCATTAAACCCTCTCTCGGTCATTGTCTTACTATTGTGTCTCTAATTACGCTACTCAATAGGTTAATAGAATTACAGTTATAAGGAATTTAACGATTAATTTTTAATGAGTGCACAATTCGTTTGTGTTTATACTGGCATACAAAATTAAACTTGCGTTATTGTATGACGCCTAAAATCAAATGCAATCAAGTTAAAATAAAGGTTTTCTTTAAAAAAATATAAATTATATTTATTTTACGAATAGGTTTTAAAAACACTTTTTTACATGTAAATTTTTGCGTCAATTTAAATTAAATGAGGCCGGTGTTCCCTGTTTGAGAAGAAACACCGAAATAAACTCGGAGGTCAGTCTCTTATAAAGTTCATACAGAACATGGTCACCATAGTGATGGTCAAATCATATGAGAACCATGCGGATTAGTGTCTAGGATGGTCTTTTGAGAAAAGAACCACAATTTAACCAAAAAAGAACAATAAAAAAAGTAAGTATAAAGTAATTAATTTTCTAACATAAAATAAAATATATCTCTATTTTGATACCTAAAACAAAATATTATCAACATAGCCAATCTCACTAAGTACCTATAACTATAAAAAGGTATCAAAATGAATTTTTAGACCTCAGTATGCTTTTATACTACGTAACATAATTTATAATTTCAGTCCCATGCTGGGCGCCACTAATGATTTTAAACTTAATTAAAACTGCCATTGTTCTGGAACTTCAACGTTTCTGACACTAGATCAATCAAGTTAATTAAATTAATTGTAATATTTTTTAGTATTCGAAGGAAAATCAGCGGTCGTAGAAAATCATCCTATTACACGAATTTATGACTACCTTCATTTGTCTTAGAAAAAATTTGAGAATGTGTTTCACGATTCATTTTTTTTATTGTATTAAACATTACTCCACACTAGGAATTATTGCTAAATTGTTGGTGCGTTCACAAACGTTTAAACTCCATACACAATTACTCAGACCCGAAACAACTGTCTGTAGTCCATATAATATTTAAATTGATCCGTTTCATTGAAAGCTTTGTTTGTGTCGCCGTTATCTCACTTGCGTCATGAAACCATACTATCGGCAATTTGTAAAGTTCTAGGCAACAATTTATCACTGAAGCAAAGATAAAAAAGCCTAAACAAAAACTAAGGCCGCTTGTACACTTTAAGAAAAGTCACCAGGCCTATGCAAGAATTCGGGTTGTTTCTACACATGAACTTTTACACTGTTTGGCGCTGACCAAGAAAAAAATCTTTTCGGCGCTAGACACGACGCATGAAGTTTTTATGGCGCAGTAGGTTGCCTTGACAAATTTTCGTGCCTAGATCGGACAAAAGTCTGGGCCTTGGTACAGACCATGGTCCGGAGCGAGGAGGAGTGGCAGGCGGTCGCCTCCTTCTGCGAAGCAGCAATGCTAGCAAAGGAGGCGGCCGATCGCGTGAGACAACGGTCCTCACGTCCCAACCGCCGCCGGGATTCTGGTCTCGATTTCCGGCCACCGTAGGCGCGGGCTTGCGGACAGCGAGCAATGAGTGGCTCGTCGCCCGACCGTCCGGTAACCGTCCGGACTGAGCCCAAGTCGTCGACGGCGCGTACTGTTCCACGCGCGTCTCAAGGAGATGTCAGCAAATCGTAGAGGCCCAGCAGGGTCGAAGCCTACTGGGGTCACGGGTAGTGTGAAAAAGAAACCCGGGGCCCTGGGACGAAGGCAAATAAGGGACAGGAGTGGGTTTTTAGTCAGTAAAAGTCTGACACTATCTCTCACTCCGTCCAAGAGCGGAATTTGTCATAAGATGAATGAGAGTACCTACAAAGCAGTAAAGTTATATTATAATTATCCTAAACGATGTTTTGACAATCACCGAAGTAATATACATTAATGTTATCTTGATTAAGTCAGCCAGTTATATAGGCTGACTTTTAGAAAAACAGTAATACCTATAACTGACGGAGAATAACAGTCCAACAATTTTATTAGACCTTGCTAACAAAAAGTCAACGTGTTTTTATTCGTTTTATTTTTACTAATATTTTGAAGGGTCTCTATTTGAGCAAGGTTATGCCTAATAGGTACTGTGAGGGCTGTAGATCTGGTTCAAGGTCTCTTGGGATCCGGTGATTATGAGGATAAACTGAAACCTGGACTACAATATAATAATATAATATTCTAGGAGATGGCGGGTTGATTTAGTTGTCCTTCTTAAGCTAGAACTACACTGCGCACACGTGTGCCACACACGCCGATCTGGGCGCGTCGGTCTCCATACATTGTTTATGGAAACTAGACTTATAGAGCTACACTTGATCCACGCCACGCGACGTCGTTCTACGTACAAATCAGGCGTGTTACACGTGTGCGTCGGTCTAATGTAGTTCTAGCTTTAGGAAGTAGCAAGAAGTGGCTCGGAGCCGGGAACAATGGAAGGAATGGAGGGTGGCCTTCGCCCAGCTGTGGGACAATATAGGCAACATATAATAATAAAAAATATTTTTCCACAATTTTATAAATAACTAACTTGTTAACTAATAATTGGGACCGCTTGTGCTATGAGTATTAGATAACTGAAAAATCAACCTTATATTATTCTAAATACGTACAAACTATAGATAAATAACACCCAGACACAAAACAAATGATCGTGCTCATCACACAAACCAAATCTTGGGTGGGGTTCCACCAATCCATGATCTCTGGTATAGCAGTCAGGGCTACAAACCACTAGATCAACAGGCCACTCAAACACTAGTCACTAAATACAAATATATTTCAACACTTTGTTTGTAGTGTAGTGTCGTAAACACTCTTCTTAGTGTGTTTTTAATGTCGTGCGATTTTGAACACTCATGCGCGATTGCTACGCGGACGCGTAACCCCCGCAAATGTCCATTTCATACAATTATGTATTGTAATTCGTGGAATACGCACGCGGTACGCTTTTTTTTGCATTTTGACATTTCCTGCATACGGAGCAAACCCGCATGCGTGATGAAATCTGTACGTTACTAAAAACACCCTCCTATTGTCTATCAAAACTGAAATAATTTAATTCTTTTCTTATAAGTTAAAATCCTATATAATATACACAGCCCTTTTTTTTAGTTGGGAAATCATCAAATAACTTCTCCCGCTCGGAGCGAGAGGTAGTGTCAGACTTTTACTGACTAAAACCCACCTGTGTTCCTTCGGTTGCCATTTGCGTTCCAGGGCCGCGGTAGCTCCTTAGGTTAATCCTGTAACCCATTTGCACAAACCTTTAAAATTATATTTATCTAATCAGCCCGCATGATATCGAAGCCCCATGAACGTGATATCAAACTACACTCAAAGTGTACCTATCTGTAGATATCTTTCTCTCATGATATATTATGACTAAAACTTAAAAAAAAACTCTAACACGGTTCAAATGATAAATGGCATACAGTGAGTACTGTAAGTATGCCATATTTATCATTTCAACCGTTTTCGAGTGTTCATAAAATCGAAATGGCTCTTTAACTGTGGCCGAAAAACAAGAGCCCTATATATCTCCAAGAGAGGTAAAATAAATTGGTCCTTAGTCACAAGGCAGCCTATTTATTTATGGTAAAGGGGTTTGTTTAGGTTTTGCAGCATTTTATTCTAAAGCTCTCTACAAAGGTTGGTTGTTTCTTTTTTATAAAAGGAGAAACTGACTGACTGACATATCAACGCACAGCCGAAACTATTGGGACTAGGAGCGTGAAATTTTGCACAAGGTTTCCTTTTATGACGTAGGCGAGCACTAAGAGAGGGTTTTCTAAAATTCACCCTTTTTAAGGAGTTTGTAAGGAGAAACCTACTCTCACGCGGGCGAAGCCGCTGGCAGAAGCTAGTTTGATATAAACTAGTGCTTGACAGCGATCCCACCTGATAGTAAGCAGTGACGCAATCGTTGATGGTGAGGCGCACTACTTTATTAAGAGCCTATTCACTCTAGCCTTGAAGACACCCAAATTATAATCGGATGGGAAGACCTCAGCAGGCAAATTGCAAATTGTTATGAAATCGATCTTGGCTTACGGCTATGAACTCAGCATCATGAACTTTTATGACTGAAGCATAAAAATTAATTTTCTCCTGAATTGGCCAAATAGTCAACATAAGTATTCAACATAATCACCAGCGTTGGAAGGCCTCCCACAAGGTGGTCCAATAACCTGGTGAGAGTCGCGGGAATGAGATGGATGCGAGACGCACAGGACTGGTCGTTGTAGCTACACTTGGGAGAGTGCTTTTTTTAGGTGGAAAATCATTCAATGACGTGTCAGACTTACTAAAACCCACTTCTATGTTCCTTTGTTGCCTTGTGTTACAGGACCCCATGTCCAGCAGTGTACGTCTTTCGCCTGAAATGATGATGATGAAACACGAATAATTTAGAGTATTCGCATAACATGTCTGAATCTGCAGAATAAATATGTGGTAGGCGACTTCACATCATTTCACTTCGTCGCATCTTTCATCAAAGAAGCCGTATCAAGGAATGGCAATGAGACGAGAAGCCTAGTCTATGGAAAAATTAAACACGGGCGTCGTCTGCTAGGGACCTACTACTGCGTCATAAATGTAGTCTATTAACGATATCCTAACCACTTCTGCTGACGTATGCCACGAGATTCGCCCACGAATATTATCAACGGTAATTGCGTGGGTCGCCGAAAGCACCGCATTTAGCATTTAGGATAAAGTGTCACAATAAAGTATACCTGAAACTGACAGGCCCATCTAGATGTAGGTTTTGCGCAAGGCCCTAATAAATGTCAATTACGATGGTCCAGAATACCCGAGGACAAAAAAATACACAACGTTTTGCGCTCTATACTAAATATAAACTAATAGGAAAGAATAAAAAAAAATATCTTCATCAACGACGAATTTATAAAGCTTCAAAACTGATAAGTGGAAAGAGAAATCCGGCATGGACTATGGCGTCAAAATCCATCAAGCCTATATTATGACTGCCCTAGAAAAGGGCGTTAATTAAAAGAGGCAAATATATTTGTTCAAAATTGTTACTTCTCGTTTGCTTTTCGATCAATTTTGATTTTATTTTCACAGTTAGTAATTTATTTTTGCATAGTTATTGTGCTATTTAGACAACTAATACGATTATCATGCGTATTACTTACTTATTATTCCTTGACGAATAATAATTAGGAAAGATAAACTTCAACTGGAAGTACAGCAAAATATCAAAATATTTAGGCTAATTTTCAAATCCTCGATCGTGCTACGCAGCTTTAAAAACATCGACGTCTTTCTTTCATTCCCTCCAAGTTTATTAGCCTCCGATTGTCAAGATAATGTCAAGGCAGCTCCATAAAGACGGTGATCAGTTAAAACAAGCCATGGCGTTCACTTGGTGTACAAAATCGATAGGGCTAAAGGTCGGTGTGAGTCAGTGTGCGGCCCACGTTACATTTTGGTGCTAACGTCGATAGAGAAACAGCAAGTTAAATGCGATGTTATTTAGGAGGGATGTATTTTCAAAGTGATGAAGTAACATCTTTTATTCTTTTTCTGGAATTTAAATTACGAACAGAATATGAAGACTAATATTCTGTTCCTAATTTAAATTACTTGAAGGCTGTTTTTTCAATCAATCAATCAATCAATGTTTATTTGCCTAATAAAGGTAGGTAAGTAAGTAATAAGTATTACTAACAAATATTGTAGATAAAAAAAAATCCTTTTAATAAATTATAATTAGATTACAATTCAATTATCAATAAAAACTTACGTACGATAAAATAATAAGGTCGTATTTTTCTGTATAAGTATACTATGAGCTTTATATAAAACTAGTGGATAACTAACGTAACAAGCTACAGCTACAATTTACTTACGAGTAGTATCGCGACTCTACATCACGATTAGCTTATCACTTTAATTTATTTTTAGAACTTGTTCAGTACCTCCATCGGAATTCTTTTACGTCGAAATACCTACGAGTTAGGAATGAAAATATTTAATTTGTAATATGCATACTTATACGCAATGATATATATGAAGCAGTCTACTTAAGGGCTATAATAATTTTCATTCATTTATGCATACCTATGTGACATTCTTTATGAAAAACCTTTCATAAATGCTATTAACCTCTAATATCTTAAGGCGGAGCTCCTATAATTATGAAAAAAATGTCTTAAGACTCCGACTCATTAGAACCATATTTTTAGGAAAATTATTTTCGTGACTTTTATTGAGAAAAATAATACTGATAGGTACAGCCAAAAGCAAAGGTCTTAATAAATTTAAAATGTATGTATTCATATCTCATAAAATTAAAATTATTCAAACTTTACCCGCTGTTCTCCCTTCACTGTGAACCTGTTTATCATGCGCCTGGCATTACAGCTGATAACGATAAATCCGGCCAAGCGTAACTCAGCTGTACAGACTAAACGCTATTCCACCCCACCTGGCTTATTGTTTTAAACTCACTCCGTTCATTTATGAAATGAGGGTAGCTATAGATTTTTTATTATTAGAATTAATACTGTCACGTTTTATGAGGGTAGATGGAAAAATATACAAGGTTTCCATATTGTGGTATCTTTATGATGTAAATAGCTCGTGATAGCTAATTGTGACATTGCATCATGCGGTAAATGAAAAACTTAGATGTCAAGGCTATATGTGTAGCTACCCTATCTCTTGGGTGTGGTGGAAAGTAACAACATACACTATTCCACAAAATAGATGATAATTTTATGTATTTTATTTCATCTGAACCCTCTTAATACCCTAATAAGTTATTAAGTGAAACCTATATTTCTTAATTATCACATTAATATTATTAAAGGGGTTACCAGATGGTTGCAAACTAGCGTTTCAGCCATGGTGATCTTGCTAGTTTCAATCCGTGTAGACACCAGTTGTAATCCATGACCTTCAACGCCCTTGGTTCGGAAGCGCGTTTTCCCAACCACCGAACGTGTTGGCGCGTGTTTTACATCCATGTAGCCGCAACACAAACCAAGCTCCAACCAAGGTCACCTTGGTTGGAACGCTAGTTTGCAACTATCTGGTCCACCCTTAATTAAGGCAAAACTTTGTACAACTATGTATTTGTGTATGTAACGGATTTAAATAAAATTTGGCAAACAGAGAGGACATGAGATGGTTTTTATAGTGAGAATATTTTTTTTTGAAATAATTTTCTACATTCGCACAGTTGTTACCATTGACAGAAATTACTATGCGATATATCATTTATTATTATTACTCATTCAGATTAGATTTGTAAAGTTTATTCGTTTTTTTTGTCTCATTTTGACAACATTCATAAAATGAAATACAAGCCAACCCTTTCCTAAGAATTACCCAACATAAATGAGAGTTGTTCAGAAACCAGTATTAATATTCTATTATGCTTAACTGCTTTGTAAAAATAAATGCCAAGGTCCTCTTTTATGTGAGTGAGTAGGACACGCCCTGCTTCGAGAGGGGACATTTTTGAGGGATAATGGCGGCGCAAAATTTTAAAGGCTACTTGATGTTGAGCACAGATATCCCATTTTAAGTAGCTGATAAACGTTTCTCAAAAACGCAGACACAAATTGTTGTGGGTTTTATGTAAAACGTTAAACGGACATATTCAGTAGAAAACGGCTGCTTCATATTGCAGTTCTGATAGAAGTTTCTGTTAGTCCAGTGCAAGTATATTTTACGTTAACAAGATCGACAAGTTTATGACGTACGGCGCTCCGATTGGCCCGCTTAAAGCTTGTAACCAATCAGAGAACCAAACGCTTTGAACGCTTTGATTGCGTTAACGTAAAAACCTCTTGCACTCGTGAGGGCTGACGTCGGGCTCAGAGGTTGTCGAAGGCCCTCCACAGGCAAAATACCTGCTATGTGCGGTGACGGTGGAAGGGACGTGAGAGTCCCGTCACGACAATCCATGATGGTTACAGTAGTTATCACTAAGTACGAAGGCACATGACTGGGCCAAAATTGATTGCGTTAACGTTAAATCCTCTTGCACTTAACACACTGTAACAACAGCATCCATTTTGTTAGTTGAAACATTCGGCTGACAAACTAAGGCGTGCGGAATTGTTTGAAAGAGTTACTGCGGCCCTGGAACGCAAAAAGCAACTGAAGGATGAACAGGTGGGTTTTAGTCAGTAAAAGTCTGACACTCCTTCTCGCTCCACTCAGAGAAAAATAAGCTGTTTGAAGAATTTCCACCTAAAAATGCTATCAAACTATATACCTATTGCTTTATGAGCCCCTAACAAAAGTATCAGATATAACTACGCACTTTGTAATATTAAAACGCTACAGTCTATGTAGCCTACCTTCCTACCTTTCAAGCATAACTTTCCCTAAACACTCCAGTGTTATAATTACTGAACTAATTAACGAGAATGTTCGCGAAACTTACAAGTTAATTGACATTTAGATGAGTGACGTTACGTCTGAGGCCATGAGCGAGGGTCGCGAGGCAACAGCGAATTAGGGTAGTGGGTGCTAGCCGAAATTAGTCCCTGCGGCCCGGCTGTTAAGCGACGTTATGATGGCCGTTAAGATTGCGGCCTTTACTGATTGCTGAATGATTTCAGGTCTTTAAACGGTGAAAAAATTTGAAGGCCGTTTAAGATGTTGAAGAAAACGAAAACTAAAATACGAAAATTGCAAAATAAATTAAGTTAGATATTAATGTAATTTATCTATAACATGTATGTATTTAGAAATATATAAGTATGTCTATCAGTTGTCTAGTACTCATAACACAAGCTCTGCATAGCTTGGCACTAGACGGCGTTGTGTGATAGTTGTGGAATATTATTATTATTATATTTAAATACGGTTCCAGGTTTTCTACTAGAGATGAATGTCTAAAGCATTGCGTATTACATTATAAACCCCTAAAAAATGGGGCTCTTTACGTACCCGTTACTGATCATATTTTGTAGTCAAAAGTAAAAAAACGAAATGCCAAAATTTTCCACGAAAATTTGCCATAATTGGTAAATTCTTAATAGAATCATAACAATTGCTACTAGAAAATACTACGCGCAGTGTTTTTCCATGTTGATCGTCATTTATTCGTTCATAATCAACAGCCTTACAATATTTTCATAAATTGAGTGATATTTTGGGATATAAATAAACGCTAATAACTTTGCTGTTTATGAATATTATTTATTGAGACTTTACTTAAATAATAAAAAAGACATTTTCTAATAAGCTCTTTAAGTATTTGTACTGATAAAAAATTATTGGTGCATAAATATAATAGTTACTATTTTAAAAGCTTACAAGTTAATTGAACAATATCTTTAATCCATTTTGCAGTCGGTTAAGAGTTTGTCAGTAAGCAATATACTCGTATCTACCTGGCCCATGTCGGGCGCCAAACTCTACATAAGTCCCATGGTGGGCGCCAAAAGAAAACTGTTTCCTTATTTCCCTTATGAGTTACAACCGACAATTATCCTTGAAATCGTCATAAAAGGCTTTGTTACGAGCGCTGAAGGTTCATAACTCATTTACAAGGCAAACTTTTCTTTTAAGCGCTCTCAGACATGGCGGCGTCGAACGAAACTCGTACATGAAGTATGTAGGTCCGTTTGCCTTGGCATGTGTCCCGACTCAGTAACCCAGTACAGTTTTATTTATCTCTATTCGAGACGTGGATGAAATCTTTATAATAATATTTGTGTCAACTGTTGTGCTGTTTTATGGCAAAGAACGTTCATGTGAATTGGTTTTGGATCAATCTTCGGCTTTAATTACTTAATTATTATTATATGAATCTGTTGTGTCCCACTGCAGGGCAAAAGTCCCTTCCGATATTCCACTCTTTCCTGTCCTTAGCTACTTCTGGCCAATCATTAAGGTAGGAGTCCAAATCGTCACGCCATCTCCTTATACCAAAAATAAGTCAAATAGACTTATTTTTAGTAGTGGAAATTTTTTTGGCTTCCATAACCTCTCACATTTTCACCTACCTACTGGTACTTTAAATACACAGAAATACGTTTATATCAGTTTTTTATAATAATTGATGTATGATTGGCTCACCTTGTTATCAATACCAATGCCTATATTTATTATAGACCTAATATTAAATTTACTTTACAGTGAAAATAAAGTGACTCGTTTCCTGATCGTATTTAGTATATGATCAGTATTTTAGAACCAATTACAGGAAAAAAATATTTTATACGAAGGAGTGGTGTTAAGTATAATACAGTAAAAAGCCAGATTTATGTAAAGAATAGAATAATCTCAAGGATCACTTTGTTGTTCGTCTGTCTGTCTGTCTGTCAAGACTCTAAATCTCGGGAACACGTAGAGTTATCGAGTTGCTATTCAAACCATATACTTAAATCTGCGGTCCCTTAAAATTGTGAAAAAATCAAACCTCAGAGTTAACTAAAAAAAAAGATTCGGCCGTTTATGTCGCAAAAAACGTATATTTCAACACTCTCAAGGGAATCAAAATGCATAGGGTACTTCCCGTTGACCTAGAATCCTGAAATTTGGCATAAAGCAAGGTCTCATAACACAAGTACAGTGAAAAATCTGAAAATCTAATCTAATTTGTAGTTACGTCAGAAAAACCAACTTTTTATGTGTTTTGGAAAAATCTTTGTAACTCAATTCTGAAATTAAACTGTTTTCATAGGTAAGTTTGTACGGAACCCTCAGTGCGCGAGTCTGACTCGCACTTGCCCGGTTTTTTTATATATATAATCGACTATCGAAGATACAATGCAATTAGTATAAAAGCATGTTATGAGAATAAATATATTTAAACCGATTTACAACTTTAATATCTATTTGTTGTTAGTTGTAAGATAAATTATACATAAAGAGTTTAGAACTAAAAAAAAGTATACCTAGTCCATTTTTAGTTTCCCATTCTAAAATATAAAGAAATCCTTCGGGAGGAAAGAAATCGGTTTAATTATTATATTACTTTTCTTACTCCATAACTGCGCAATCAAGATCATCATCGAAAAAAAGAAGACAGTAATGCAAGACTGAAAGTCGTTATCCTAGCTTATACGACGAGCTAAAGCCACCGACTTATCGCTCACGGTCAACTGGGATCCGACATAAATAGCTCTGAACTAAATATACCATGATTGCTACTGAAATACACTGATTTATATTTAGTTTCTTTTATAAATACACTAACTACAATCGTTTACTATCATAACAGAAAAAGTTGGACATTGCACCGCGGAAGGAAAAACCTGCAGTTATTTCTTTTTAGTTTTAGAAACTAAAACGGTCTTTACTTTTCTGAAAGCCAACGCTTTTAGATGTTGTGTGTATCATTAAACTAAAATTGATGATAATAATAATACTTTCGACCGAATTACGATCAAGATCATGGTGGCCAATCTCAACAGGGATTAGCCTGCGTACCTGGCTATGCATTAGTGCACTCTCTCAAGTGCATCTGTGTATAAGGTCCGATGTGTCATGACGGCCATCCGACACAATCAGAGGGATCAGGAGCCCAAGTCTGCTATTTTTATAAATTCGTCATTCCAACACGATCCCATTGTCATTTTACTAAAAGTTCGTAATCTGATAATTCATAATGATCGATCATAGATCGGTCAATGGTCTAGTACTTGAGTTGTGGCAGAATGACAATATCGAGCTTATTAGAAGCAATGACAGCACAATGACGTTCTAATGATAGGTCACTGACGTTCTAATGGTAGGTCACTGATCTGATTCGATCAAAGGAATTGTCAAAATTTTAGCAGATTACCGCATACGTCAGATATTCTTTTGTCAATGTGTACGAGATTACCATTTTATGCCACTTTTTTCAATGGAGTGTCAGTTGTTGACCATTGGAAAGTCATAATGACGCTATTGTATTAGTAGTTTACCAAACTTGTCAAAATCAACAATTATGAAATCAATGATAGACCATTCTGACACGATTGTAATAGCAGACTTGAAGCCCAGGCGAGAGAACCAACGGCTTAACGTGCTTTCCGAAGGACACCGTGTCCTGTGTGATGGCCCCTTCACATTAACAACTTCCAACCTCCGGGCACCTACAGAGTAATTCCTAATGGAAAAAACCCAGTAGCACTTTTTACCGAAACTAAAATTACATTATTTATGTAACGCTCGACATGCCCTTGAAATAGACCGATAATTAAACAACTTTACTATGTAAACCAGCAGCCGATGTTAAATAAAACCGTAATAAACGTAGTATTGTTAAACGAAGCAAATTAGAATACGGAAGAGTAAGCATTTTATTGGAAAATCTTTCAGAAGCGCGCTTTTAAGAATGTAACTGCACAAGAAAAAGATATCAACAGAATCTGTCTTGCCTTTGCCCAACTATAGAGAGTGACTGGTAATTAGTAACCGATACTTTAACACGTGATTGTGCTCATTATTACAAACAACTTTCCCAAAGAATCTTTTTTTTATACTGATTAGTTCAATCACGATAACAAAACAACTGTTTGAAACTTTGAATGCGCGCTCCTGCACCCGATTAGTTGTGAGCAGCGCGACACCCGCACTCGCGGCCGGTGTCAATGACATAAGCAATGTACCTACATGTTTCAGTAAAATAATATCCAAAGACTTGTATTTTGGTACTTTACGCGAGCGCACTACGCTACAATTACAAAAAGTTTCTTTGGGAAAGTTGTTTGTAATCATGACTACAATCACGTGTTTAAGTATCGGTCACTAATTACCAGTCACTCTATATACGAGCAAGTTGGGGTTAGATTCCAGCCTCACCGATGGAGTTGAGTAACAATATTTTACATGGCCAGACCCTCTGTTTTGACTCCACAACCTACTGAGTACCACGACATCCCTTGGCAAGACTGGTAGGACTTCTGACTAACCGAAACGATTATCAAAGATAGCTGGTACCGACAGCTTTATGTGCTCTCAGAGGCATGGAGGAATCTCGGTGTGTTATATTGGTCACCCATCCACGTACCAACCTCAGCAATCGTTGCTTAAAGCTTAAAGCTTGAATTTTAAAATCTCCACAGATTTCATAATAATCATGAATAAATGAACAATAAGTCCATTTCTCTGAGTCAGTAGTTATATACGGTACTACAAGAACGCGCCTACACGAACAAGTATAATCGCAATAATGAGCTCTTCCTCAAAGATGAGTCTAATACGACGCGGAATAATGAGCCTGGTATACAATACTTGTACGACATCAACCAAAATGTCTACGTATTCAAAAGTATTATATAGATCATAAGTCCATACATAGGGTAGCTACCTATTTGTATTTCTAGAATCTCCCCAAATAAAGAGAAGCTAAAGATCTAACGTTGGGCGACACGTTATAGATCCATGTTGCCAAATTGGCGCAAACTCAAAAAGTCGCTCTTCCGTATAAACTTTTGAATTTCTTTAAATTAAAGAGTTGGATCAGATGGGATGAGATGGGAGATGGTCATTAGCGTGACCATTGCAATCGCATATATACAAACTTTACATATTAGTGTATGAAAATCCAGGCTTCTTAAGGATAGGGGTAATTTTGTCATATCCTAACTTTTAATCACTTCTATCGGAGATTGGGTTGTGCAGGTCTGATTGGCAGTAGCTCCATGTAAAACACAGGTATTCAGCCGCATTCGATTAGACTTGAAGCCGACCCCAAGCTAGTTGGGAAAAGGCTAAGGAGATGATGATGAACCAGACCATATAATGGCATTGTAATCATTATTATGATACTCTCTGCACATGACTTAGGATTACGTCTCAGGGCTCGGGGGCTCGGGCACCCATAAGAAATAAACAGTGGGTGCCGAGCACCCCTGAGAATAGACATCAAGAAACAGATCAGTAGCCGCCTTTTAGGTTACGTTTAAATTATAAATTTCTTGATAATAAAAAGTAGTTTTATTTTTATATAATGGCTTCATTTAATATTTTTATCAAACATAATTAGTAATTAAGTACGCAGTATGTAAGTAGGACGTTTATGTATTTGTCGGTCGATCAGTGTGCATTTCTCTTCTCACACTCCGCCACTTTTTCGAGTACTTCAAATGAGCATGAGCACCCATGAGGTTTTCTAAAAGCCGGCGCCCCTGGTAACAATCATTTGTTTTAGCTCCATTCCCACATAATTATACTCTGTACAAACTCGATGACGCTATCAGACAACTTTACGCGTTACACAATACGTATGGATTTTTACGCAAACATGACGTAGACGATTTCTGAGGCGTAACCGTCGTCTTCTTGGCAGACAGCCAACCTAACTGACACACTGGCTGAATTCGTCGACAACAATGTTTTATGGTTACAACTAGATGTCACGAATAAAAGGCTAATCTTTTTGGAAAAATAATGTCCTCCGTGTTTCACGGTTTTGGGGACTCAAGGATTTTTGGTTGGTGTTAATTTTTGTTCGGATATAATATACAGCAGCTGTAGAAAGAAATACAGAAGTAGCTGCGTAGTGCGCAGATGATATATGGGCAGGTGCAATGAAAAAGTTATCTGCAATTTTATTATTTAACCACGAACTATAACATGAATTCGTGTTCCATAATACACCAAATTTTCTTTCACGTGTTAAAATTACAAGAAATAAGCCGATATCTCTCATATTTTTTACCATATTTAGGAATTATTTTTTTTTAGGAATATTAATTATAATATTTTTAGTTTGGTACTACAATTATCAGAAAATTGTAAAATTACTTTGGTGAAAAGTAAAACTGGGTCTTTATTTTTTTTCTCAAATGTGTCCCTTTTAGAATTCCTTAAATGGGAAGAACTGATCAAAATAATCGTAGGTCGATTTGAATAAAACTAAGAACGTAATATACGTGCTTCAACCAAATATGAATTACGTACTCGTACTTGTTTTAGAGAGATTGATCTCTATGGTCTGTTGAGAGAAAATATCCGGATTTAAAGAGAAACAAAATTGAATTATTTCATGTTCTTTCACTTCGCTTCATTCACACTTACTACTTCAGCTTTCACCTTCTGTTCAACTATGACAACAAAGAGAACATACAAGCAAGAAGATATTACATATCGAAAGAAACTCTCGATAACATATACCTATTAAACGTGTAGACGTCTCGTGACAAGTTGCTGTAGCTTGTATAGACAGTTAGACAGCCTTGTTGACAGCCGGTGGCAAAATTCAACGCACGAAATGGCTTTCAACGCATCATTACAAACATTTTATGAAGTCGATGTTTGCAATATGACAATGAGCATATGAATGTAGGTTTGTTCAAAAGTCTTATACATGTATTGTAAATAGACGTGCATAATGCTCGTATTAGGTATGAATATGATTGTGAAATAAATGTGGACTTCAAAATAAATACAAATTAGAAATAGCTAGAACATTTTAAATCCCTGGTTTTAAGTTAAAGGTAACGCACTAGCTTGCTTGCACAGTAAGACAACGTAAAGTAATACACGTGCCTGTTACTTGCACAAAAGTATGCAAGTAGCTAGCATGCCAGAGAGCTATAACAAATTCTGATTGAGAGATGTCACTTTGGTATGCTGGCTACTTGCTTACTTTAGTGCATGTCTACAGGCCTGGTTTGTAGAGTAACTTCGCAATGTGTGGTGACTAACGTATTTTCAGGAAATGAAACGAATCTCAATGCATGAATTCTTAGTATCAGTATTAAAATACAAAAATATTTCGTTGATTCATATTCGCCACCTAAAATGTTAACTATCTGGCCTAATCACAGCCTATTTATAAAATTGACGAACTTTCCGCGAAGCCTTACGAATCCATTAAATTACAGAGCTTTGTCAACATTTTACACCAATTAAAAACCACACACGAATTCTATCTATAGAATCACATTTATGCCGATGAAAGGCTGCCATTAGGGGTGCGGTAAACCTTCATTATGCATAGTACCTGACTGCTACCCCACAAAAGAGTATTAAGTACAGCGAATTCGATCGGAGAAATAACGTAGAAGTTGTGCTTGCGAAGGTTTCGTTAAATATTTGATTTTCATTTAATATTCTTACGTTAGCTGTTCGGTGCTGGCAGGTGAATCGCGTCCATCGTCCCGTACGTCAGCCACCCCATGAGCGCCACTCATGCAATAAACAATAACTCACTGTGTACACAAAAGAATTCACTATTCACACCCGTAGACCGGACACTATAACATTTTATCCACGAACGATTGGTAGAAATAATAATTACGTGTGGTGAACTGAGAATGAGAATATCCGGTTGTTTTAGACGAGGCGCGCTCCTCGAGCGTTCGCCATGTTGATTTGGAAGGGCGATTCGCGCGCGCGCCAAATGCAATGATGTGTTGCCACAATTGTTTGGTTTCCACTTACTAAAGGTAACTTTTCTGAATAGCATAAAAATATCTAAATTTTGAAACAATTTTGCTATCATGACCCTAAAAAATAACTCTAGTTTATAACCTCAAGATTAAATCCTATAAAATACATAACATAATTAGCCTTATAATGTTATGTACTGCTGGGAATCAGGGCTCCTTTTTAGGAGTATGAACGGACTGTAATCCGCCAAGCGAGCGAGCTCAGTGTGGGTTGCTGGATGTAATATCTTCGAGTTGTTGGTTCTAGGACATGCCGGTTTCTTCATGAGATGTTTTCCTTCACATTACAAAAAGAAATGTGCCTGGCTGGGTTAAAACCCGCGACCTGCACTCGTATGTCTAGGCTGCTACCACTCATAATTCCTAGAACAATCAACCTAATCTGCTAAATTTAAACGCTTCCGTATTTCTGCATCTTCACATTTTCAGGTTTTGTATTTATCACATTTTCAACATAATGAACAATACTCGATATTCTTTTAAAACAGAAAGCCCTTAAAAGTTAAAAAACTTGTGGGTAAACTCGTTCCTCCCTAGCAACCCTTCGACGCATGCGCGGTAGGTCGCCACTGCAATACGACGCTGTAGCACCATGCGCCTATTTTTATTTCCGTGCGATTTGTCGCTGCTACACGCGACCGGCGACTCGCACCTGCGTTGGCCAGACACAAGAAAACTATGGAAAATTACATAAAATACTTGCTATTTGAGAAAACCAACATTTTCTACGTCATCGCTTTATTCAATATGCCGTATAAACAGGGTTTGGCCTGTGTTAAGTCTAATTTTATCAGGGTTTCGATTCATAGCACCCCTAGGCGTTACAATCGATCTCGACCGGCGTCGGCAATTATGAGGGGTAAGGTTAGGAGGCTAAAACGTGTCAGACACTTTATATTTGCGATAAAGAACAGCACAATAAAGCAAAGACTAATTTTGATGTTGTCTTATACCAGTGCTATATTACTTGGGTAGCTATATCTAGTTTTAAAAGCCTGTTTCAGTATATCTACTGTTTGCTTAGCCGGAATAATAAAGCAAATTCTGTTGAATAGGCTTTCAGGAACCGGCATTTAGAAAATGGGTCACAGAAGTGTCACAAGAAGCAGGACAGTGACCTATGTGACCTCAACAGCTGTGATCTTTGGTCTCCACTTTCTGGTTTGCAAAACCTTTCTATTATGCATCATCATGACTGCAATCATCATCATCAACAAAACTGAGGAATATAGTTGTAGCTTTTGCGTGCATAACTATAGGCGAGGTATTTTGTTCCGAAGCCGTAACACATACTGTGATTGAATTCTACAAGCCCCGCCCGTCGTGATATTTATTTTACAATTAGGTTTTCAAAAAACACATGTCACGACACGTCAATTTAAACTCGATGAGGCCGGTGTTTCCTAGCTGTCACCCTGAGAAGAAACATAGAAACAAATTCAGAGGTCAAAGTCTCTTTTAAAGTCCATACAGTAAACAGGTAATGGTCAAACCATATGAGAACTATGCAAATTGGAGTCTGAGATGGTCTTTTGAGGAAAGAACCACGGTACACAGATTTGAGTGGACCCGTCCAGTCAGTGAAAGCATTTCTGAAGCTCAACTTGTTACTTGGGTGGAATTCACCAATAAAACTAATCGCGTTTTAACGTTTGGTTTTAACACTTGTAAAAATACAACAATCGAAAAATACAGACAAGTGACACTAGTGACAATGGCTAAACGCGATTATGCGAGCCAAACGTAAAACGGTAAAACGCGATTAGTTTTATTGGTGAATTCCGCCCTTACCTATATTCTTTAACTGGAGTTAGTTTTTTAGGTAGGTAGTTGGTACTGTAATAAATAGAGGATCGCAGATTTCTATGAAAATAAAATAATGAAATACAAAAATATAATTAGTTATTATTTATTCTTTAATTAGTAAGGTGTTAAAATACAGTTGCTCTTTTTCCAACAGGAAACTATACTCTTCAAGCATAATACGTAGCACATGTCCAATCATCAATCCTTAGAAGTCAGAAGTTATTACTCGGAAGATTCAGATGATTCAGATGATTCGGAAGAATTTTGAGAGGAGTTGGATTCGTCTGACTCTTCGTTAGGAGAAGTGTTGCACAACTCAGGAGTAGTAGTCTCGTACTCAGGAGTGGTCACCGGTTCAGGGGTGGTCACGGGTTCAGGAGTGGTCTCCGGTACAGGAGTGGTCACCGGTTCAGGAGTGGTCTCCGGTTCAGGAGTGGTCTCCGGTTCAGAAGTGGTTTCCGGTTCAAGACTGGTCTCCGGCTCAGTAGTAGTGACAGGTAATTCAGTAGTGCTCTCGACCTCCCAGTCGAAGTTGATGCCGGTCACATCGCTATACCAATCGTGGTAGAAGCCAGGGCGGATGAAACCTGAAGAAGTAGAATATTGTTATTTTTTTTTTCGCTGGGTTTCTCGGAGTTTATTATTAAAATAATATACAGGGTGTCCACGGGTTTTCTTTTCATAAAATCCCTGCAGCAACGAGAACCATCGGCTCTGCTGGACCCCTACGTTTTGTTCATATCTCTTTCAGGAGCGAGGCACGATCTAAACAATAGCCGTAAGCCTACTTAATATTCCTGAATACACTAATTCACAATTCGATATAAAAATTAAACATAACAAGAAAGTATAGCTTTGAGAAAAAGCAGCAAGTTGCTTAATTCTGATTATAATAAGTTTTATCTTTGTCAACATAAAACTTATGTAAAATGAAATGGGTTAACAATACAGAGCAACGTAAGACCCAATATTTCTTTACTTACCATAATATTACTTTGAGTATATATGTGGATGGATGGAAAGGGAGAGGGAGGCCAAAGTAAAGATGGATGTATTGTGTGAGGAGTGATATGAAAGAAAAGGGAGTTATTGATAGCATGACGGCTGTCAGGACAGACGGAAGAAAAAAGCGTGTTGCGCCGGCCCCAAACAAAATGGGACATGGGCAGGAAGATAATGATTATATATATATATATCTTTGCTTACCAGCTGGGAAATCGGTGTGGCATCCAGTAGCAGAAACAAAGGAAGTAACTCCAACCTGGGATAGGGCACCGTCGACGTCGACCACGGTCAGAGGGCCACCGCTATCACCCTGTGGAAGAACAACAGCTTAAGGTCTTATCACTTGGACTACTTCCCATCTAGGATCTATACTTAATTATTGTAAAGCTAAAGAGTTTACAAGAACTACTTGTTTCGAATTCTTTTAGTCTAATGGTGCGACCAGACCTGGCGAATGCGCCGATGGCGAGCCACTTGCGGGCAGCACGCGAGGCTGCAGCCTAAGTTTGGTGTGCCGCTCTAGTGAAGCTCTGGCAAGGGTCGAGTAGGTATGTTACGCGCACCTACTGCGCCGCTCGAGTACGGCGTGTAGCTTAAGTGCAAGCGGCTCGCGGGCGGCGCAGGAGCTTCGTACGAACATGAAACGTACGCGCGCAGTTCTACTAAATGTCCACACAAAAGTTCAAACTAAATTTTTTCTATCCAGTATTTAGCAACCTGTACAGCTCTGATATTGGCCTCGCATAAATCCTGAAAAGTGCAGGTGCAGGATGGGCAGCATAGCAAGTGAGGCATATCCTGTGAAGCGGCTCCACACACTGGCACCGTGTTAGAGCCCCATTTGACCAGATTATTTTTACAGCGGCCAATCAGGGTCCGCAGTCGGTTAAGAGACTTCCAGATCAGCCACTGTAGTTCACGCCTCAGGGGGAGATGTTTTGATGGGGTAATGAACTTGTTGAATTGCTTATTTATTGAGGCTATATAATATCCCGCTACAACCCACGGGTGCGGAGTAGTTGCCAGAGACGCAGATGACAGCATTCCCAGACGTGGTCTACCCGATAGCCAAGTTTAATTCAGATCCCTTCAGCCAGTCGAGCATGAAGAAGTAGTGAACATACACACACACCAACACACGCACACACACACAAACTTTCACCTTTATAATATTAGTGCGATTAGTTAATTTAAGCTGCACCGTTGATACACATTGTTTTAAATTGATCCTTCTGAAGCCAACGGCCACCATCGCTTATTCTATATGTCCATATCTAAAACCGTTTCATTATTAAGAGTCCTGTTTAAAACTAAAACTGTGTACCACTTGGATTGCCACATGCGAACCAAGTGGTTGCGTATCATGCAACACATTCGTACCACTAACGAACACCGAACACTGTGTTCGTCAAACATGTTTGCGGCGACCCTTATTGTATGTTCTGTATGGACGGTGTTCTTCGTGAATCACTGTGAACACCAAAAACCTTTCCGCTGCTTCACAATAAAACATGCCATATCACGACTGTTGTGGGCACGGCTGTGGGCGAACTCGATTCGAATTATGTTCGCGTCCGTGTCCGAATGAACCAAATGTTCAAACTTTATGTTTGTGTTCGCTATGTTCGTGTTCGTACGTGCGTACACGGCTGTAGAGTTAAATTATGGCACAAACATAAATGTTTGGAGACTTGACCTGCTTGCCGCTTCCAGACCAATCACGGGCAATTGATCGTTGGACAAAACCATTTCCTAATTCAAACCAGAACCAATTACTTTTTCTGTGCCATGAGTTTATTTGCACACTCCTCTGCTTATAAAGCCCGACTTCGTGAACGCAGCAGATCTATATTTACTACCCTTCAAAGTTCTAACCTGGCAGGTAGACTGGCTGGTGACGTTGTATCCTCGGGCGCAGATAGTGGATGGCTGGATGATGTTGCTGCCTCCGTATGCTACCCAGCACTCGAGGTTAGATGTGATGGCCAGGTATACCCAGTTCAAGTTCTCGGGAGAAGCACCTGAATTCAGAAAAAGAATAATTGACAATTAAAACGTGATAATCGTATATTGTAGTAGGCAACTGTTGGGTTTTTGTTGCATTAAATACGGGTAAGCATTTAATAACATAAAATAGTAAGCCTTTACCATTAGTCCAGGTGCGTCCCCATCCACTAGCGATGGACTGAACTCCGGCGTAGTTCTGTTCCCTCGCTGAGGAGCGCTGGAGCCTGATTGGCTGGATAGTGTCTTTAAAATAAAGTTTTAAGTTTAATGTATGGTAGGTACAAATACAAATAATTAATAAAGCAAAGCAATCACTTAGTTAAAAAAATAAGGATAGATTCTGCAAATATACTGAAAACGGCATAAACCGAGGAATGGGTAAGTTCGAGAGTATTGTAGGGGGGAAATACTCTGGATAAGGAAAATATCGGACTGGTTGTTGTGGCGATACTTTGAGGAGGCCGGTGTCCAACGGTACAAGTCTTTCGCCTGAATATGATACGATACAAATTCTTACCGCCTAAAATAAGTTTCCTCCCGAACTCAATAAGACCGATATCATTAGGCTGGACGATGGACTGCAAGGCCTCGTTGTACAGAGGATGGTTATAGTACTTGGTGGTCTCGAAGATGGTGGTGGGCTGTGTCAGGTTGACGGTACCGGCGCGTATGACGAGGGTCACACGGCTGTGAAAGGAAAAGACCAAATTAGAAATATGGTGATTAAATTATGAATCTTCTTACCACAAACTCTAAAAAAAATGTGTACTATACTCGACGTCTATTTCATTTACATACGTGTATATCCGTAAGTTGTAAGTACACCAGATTACGCCAGTTATATTATCAGTATCATAGTAGATTATATATAAATATAGTGATATTTATATACCTACACTAAATCTGGTGTAGGTACAAACTTAAAACTTACGTATTTATAGCAGAACTTTTACCTACCTATAGCAAATTACCTACCTTTGAAGGCCTACGCAAATCGCGACGGTACGGCAAAGGATTTTTCAATACGCTTACTCGAAAACCGCTCTTAGGCACAAAAGAGACTGTTTTCCGCACTAGTGCAGAAAAGTGCTAGCGTCGACCCCCACGAGTCGCCGTTCAACCCCCGTATATTAATTTCTTAGTAAGTGTATTGAAAAAAATCGTTTGATACACGTGCAAATTTGTCACTGCAGCTCTACAGAATTCCGCTCTATAGAAATACGACAACTTCCTATGCTTCAAAATGACCCCGTGACATCGAAAGAGATATCATCACACGGCATAGAAAGACGTGTCACGGGCTTCCACAGCGGGATGCCGTAGCGCGCTGCGGAGGCAACGGCATGCCGAAGGACGCCTGCGCATGTTTATCGGGCAGCAGAATGCCGTGGCGTCGACGTGACGCGGCAAGCCGTAGCAAGGCGCTGGAATGCCTCGGTATCTTAATGACTATGTTGCGCTGACTGGCGGCAACACCCTTTACCATACCATCCCAGTCTGCGTAGGCCTTAAGCCGATACAAATCAGAGAGCCATCCCATAATCCCAACCTAACTTGAGCATCGATTATGGACTCCAGAGTCAGCTTATGACGTTAAGAATATTGAGACAGTAAGTAAAAGTTTATGGGTACTCGTACAAATTGCCACTCAAAACTTACGTGGCAGTGCAGTGAGCAGCAGTAAGACCCCATTCGGCGTGGATGATGGTTCCACCGCAAGAGGAGACGCCTCCCGCAGGGTTAACCATACGGAGAGAGAGCTGGTGAGGAAACTGACCATCCTGTGCCTCCCATCCTGACACAATACGTGATGAACCTGCTGTGCAATGGACAAAATAAATTAGGACATGTCGTAGACATTTTAAAAATGTTATTGACTTGAATATTAGATACTCGTACAATTGTACTCGTAAACTTTGATACGTGTAATGGTTTCAACAAATATTTGCGCACAGTTTGGACCTGACGTTTATGTTTTTTTTTTTCTGAAATATATATCTATACCATTTTATCAAAGAATCGTTATCTTGAAGCCGATTAATAAGTAGTTTTATTTTTGTAAGACAGTATTAACTAACTTCGATTATAAAATGAATCATGAATCAACAATTTTGTTTCTAATGAACTTACCTCTCGCTACTTCAGGGAAGGTTAGACTTGGTTCAGCGAGAACCTGAAATGTTCGAAATGCGTATATATATTATATGTATATAGTATTACACTTTAAATGACATTCTTCAACACCTTCATAAATAAGGCACTCACTGTGAGGTCCAATTTCTGTCTGCTGAGTTTAAAGTACCTAAGGCTTTTATTTCCGGGTGGTTATAAAAAAAAAACGAAAGCTAAGGTGGGAGCTCCGTTTTGCTGTCCGTGTCGGAGTGCCCTAAAATTACGCCACCTCCTTCCCTGCTCTCGACTTTTCCACACATTACCTGCGCGCAATCGGTATTATATAGAATACCTAGGCAAAGTATAAAATAAATAATATTTCATACATTATCTACACGTTTTACACACTTTGCGCAGCCCAAGCCATTGAACCTAGAACGCTGATATTTTGCACAGAGGACCTTTTATGATGTATGCCAAAAAAAAATAGCGTTTTTCCAAAATTTACAACCAAACGGGATAAACCGCCGATCCAAAGTTATTGTACTGAGAGACCTACTTTCACACAGACTAGGTAAGCCGCTGCCAAGTGTATGTTTTTCATGTAGCATCCTAAGTTCCTACTCATTGAACTTTGAACATTCCAGTTTAAGGTTGTCGTACGCTTATTAACTCGGAAACGTATCGTCACAGCCGCAAACATAAAGGCTAAAGCTAGACAACACCGGGTTTACTGCTAGGCATCGCACTGTAGTTGAGGTAAGGTAGCAGAAATGTTCGAAAGAGATTACCATGGCGCTAGAACGGAAAGGGCAAATGAAGGACACAGTCTGGTTTTAAGTCTAACAATCGCACCACCCTAGTACGGGAGAAATCTCTCAAAGGTGCGTAAACTACGGGGTATACGAGTTGACTAGGCATGTCGCCTCAAAATGAGATTCCGAATTTTCTTTGAGATTTCAAGTCGATGCGATACCGTTACGATGATGATTGGTGTGCGTTGCAATAGGGAATTTTATGCAAAGAAGAATACTAACCGCCACTAATTGAGACAGCGATGATCCGTTTCCGAGTTGATATGACGTGTATTGAAACTTTTAGGAAAAGATGGCGTAATTTTTCCTCCTCCAAAAATTACAAACAATAATTAAAATATTTAGCGGAATTCCACACTGAACGATATCACCAAAATTTATTAAGCATACTACACTTACTGGGAATCTTTCTAATGTTAAATAATCTACAAATATTTACCGTCGTCCCAGCGACAGCTAACACAAATACTGCACCCCACATCGCCATTTTCCTCTCAAACTAACTAAAATTAAATTTTTATTAGCTTATATTAATTCAGCTTCGGGAATTAATTGATAAAATACTATGATTAAGTGATAACGTATTTAAAATGTAATCTCAATAATCCTAGGCTCTGTTTTCGTAACTGATATTTTAAGGATTTACACAGATTATGACTTATCTATTTGTAAAAATAAAAACTAATTATGTAGGTACATAAATAAAAGTAGTGAATTTTATTTCATAAATTAATCTTAAAGACAAGTTACAGGTCTACAGATGTTGTCTATTCGACCTCTTGAGTGGATGAGGCTTCAGTCGCTTGTGCTGTTAAGAATTATTCCGAAGAGTTGGATGAATCAGAGGATTCAGATGACTGGCTGGACGCAGAAGATTCGTCGGATTCCTTTGATGGTACATCTTCCGCAGATTCATCAGACTCCTTTGATGGTACATCTTCTGGAGATTCGGCAGAGGCAGTGGTCTCTGAGTCAGGAGCGTCAGTAGTGTCATCCTCGGGGGCATCAGTAGCATCAGTGGCATCAGTAGTGACATCCTCGGGGGCGTCAGTAGCATCAGTGGCATCAGTAGTGACATCCTCGGGGGCGTCAGTAACATCAGTGGCTACAGTAGTGTTATCCTCAGGGGCATCAGTGGCTGGTTCATGTTCCCAGTCGAAATTAATGCCGGTCACTTCTTCGAACCAATCCAGGTAGTGGCCGGGACGGATGAATCCTGAAATAAAACCAAAAAATGTTTCTAATAAATCCAACTCTACTGTTGGTTTTTTCGCAGATATTAATTATACTGTATATTCTACTTTATTATTCAGCTGATGACTTGAATTTTGAGTTAGTTTATAGGCAGATCTTGAACTTTTTAAAAAGCGTTATCTAAGAAAAAGATATTAAAGCATCACCTTGGAGTCTACTTTTAATCCAATTTTACACCTCAATGAGTGTTATACAAAACTGTGCTAAAGGATTAAGAACTTATAAATCATTTTTTTAAGAGGCTACTTGCAAAACAGATGAGCTATACGAACCAGAGGGAACGCCAGCGTGGCATCCTAAGCCGGAGACGAAGGAGGTCACTCCAACCTGGGTGAGTGCGCCATCATCATCAATGATGGTCAAGGGGCCACCGCTGTCACCCTGGAAAAAATTAATTATCTGGTTTAAACACTCGCTTTGAACTCTGACACTTGCGACATATTAAGTCGATGATCAGGACAAATAGATCAACGAGATATTTGAATAACCGACAAATTTCGATATGTAAAGAATCCACAGTAACCTCAAGCAAATCGAATGATTTAAATACTGAGTGGTCTTAACCTCTCTCCATGCTGACAATCCTATAAGTTTGAAGTCTTGTATAGTAAGAAGACTTTTAAACTTGTCATATACATAACTAAAATGAAAAACTTAGATTACTATTACTTAAATAGTCTTTTTGGATTAGGACTCATTTTCTGAAGGTCAGAATAACTTGGCAAGTTTACTCTAGACCTTCTGATCCGTCTCACCTGGCATGTGGATTGTGTGGGACTGTAATATCCTCTGGTGCAGATGGTGGAGTCTGCGATGATATTGCTACCACCGTAGGCCGCCCGACATTCTTCGTTGGAAACCAGCCTCAGGAATACCCAGTTCAAGTTTTCAGGAGAAGTACCTGACAATAAAAGCAAGTTAGCAATAAAATAAGTCCTCGCCCTCTTTCTCATTCCACATCAGACATTTCCTTGAGCACGCCATAATTATAGCGGTAAGTCCCCTCTTTGAGGAGAGGCTGGAAAGACAACATGCCGTCCTCACCTTCCACTTGACGCAGGTTCTAACCGGACATGGTAAGTTCGGAAGGTTCCTGCACCGGATTCGTGCGGAAGAATCGTCCGGGTGTCACCATTGTGTGGACCGCGCAATAGTGAATGGTTTGGTGGAGCATACGGTAGAGGTGTGCCCCGCTTGGGCAAAGCACCGCCGTATCCTCGCGAAGCAGTAATGCTAACAAAGAAGGCAGCAGCATGCGCGAGGGATCGGTCCTCCCGCTCCAGGCGCCGGTATCTCGATCCCGATTTCCAGCCACTGTAGGCGTAGGCTTGCGGACGGCGAGCAATGGGTAACACGCCGTTCAGTCGTCCGGTAGCCATCCGGATCGAGTCCAAGTCGTCGACGGCGCACACTGCTCCACGCGCGCCTCAAGGAGATGTCAGCAAATCGTAGTAGCCTAGCAGGGTCGAAGCCTACTGGGGCCATGGGTTAAGGGAAAGTGAATCCCCGAGGCCCTGGAACGCAAGGCAACGAAAGGACAAACGAGTGGGTTTTAGTCAGTAAAAGTCTGATATGCCTTCTCGCTCCGCCCAAGAGCGAGAGAAGTCATTGGATGATTTCCCACCTTAATCTTACATTTCGTTACACATACCTTGAGTCCAGGTGACACCCCAGCCGCTGGCGATAGCTTGCACTCCTGCATAGTTTTGGTCCTTGGCAGAGGATCGCTGGATTCTGATGGGCTGAATAAGTTCTGTAAATACAAAAAAAAAATATATTAACCGAAATACAAAATATCAATAATTTTAGATCTTCTATTGGTACTTACCCCCAAGCGTAAGGGACCGGCCGAATTCAAGCAAACCGATGTCATGAGGCTGGACAATGCTAGGGATGGCCTCGTTGTACAGGGGGTGGTTGTAGTACTTGGTGGTCTCGAAGATTGTGGCCGGCTGCGTCAGGTTGACGGTGCCAGCGCGGATGACGATCGTGACACGGCTGACGAGGAAAAAAATTTAATAATTAAAAGACAAATTCTAAAAAAAATACCGCGAATCTTATTGAGGTGTTGGTGTGAAAAGGGCCAAGTAGTCTTTCTTCTGAATGAGGATTTTCATTCTAAAAAGTAGTCAAAGTTTATAAATTACTTAGGAGACTTAAGGGGATGCAACTCGACATACATTTTCACTGTTTTTCATACAACCGCTCTTACGCGATTATGACGTTATTACACATTTTTCATTAGATATTTTGGAAACACAGTATCTTGTGGATATTATCTAGGCATCTTTCTATTGAAACCAATTTTTAAATTTGTCTAAAACTAATCCAGTGAAGAAATCTGAAAATCTGCTATTTTGCATGAACATTGACACTTCATAATTTACTCAAAAATTTAATCAAGATTCTAAATGACGACAATTTTTTTCAAAACACTTTTAAGGGTTTAAAAAAAGACACGTATTTCCTGGAACAAGTTTTGTAAAACATTCCAGTAAATCACGGAATTACCGAAGGCTAACCGTGTTTTCAGGCGTGAGAGATAACGCCTGAAAACGCCTTTTTTCTCGTTGCCTTTTCGACAAATATCGCGTTGAATTGCGTTATATAAAGTAACAAGCTTTTAAACCATGCTCGATGTTGACGATAGGCAAGTGAAAAAGGACCCTCTAAGACAGGAAGTTCAGTTCTTTGTATAAATTTCTTCTCTTCTTTTCTAAAAGATGACTAGAGCAAATCCAGTAAAAGAGTCCAGTGCGGGTAGGTAAAATAAGACAAGAAAATTACTCACGCAGCGGTACAATGGGCAGCAGTAAGACCCCATTCAGAGGTAAGGATGGTACCGCCGCAGGCATTGACTGCCCCTGCAGGACTCACCATACGGAGACTTAGCTGGAAAGGGAACTGGCCCACATCCGCCTCCCATCCTGACACAATACGGGATCCCGACTCTGCAGAACATATTAAGTTAACATCATTAAACAAAAACATGGTGCCACATGTCAAACGACAAATATGATTTCACTGCGGTGCAGCTGTAGTTATAGCTAACGATTGTTATAATAAATAAATAAAAGTCGCGAATGCTGACAAATGCTTGTACTGAGTGGACGGATTACCTCAAATCTGTGTGGTTTCCTCAAAAGACCATTTCAGACACCAATCTGCATGGTTCTCATATGATTTGACCATTAAATGTTTGCTGTTTGTACTTTAATAGAGACTTTGACCCCTGGGTTTGTTTCGGTGTTTCTTCTCAGGGTAGTCAGTTAGGAAACACTGGCCACATTTAGTTTAATTAACGAAAAAAATTACTTTTAGAAGTGTTTTTAAAAACCTATTTATAAAAAAAATATCATTAATTTATTATTTAGCTAACCACCCTTCCTAATCAGCTGTTCAAACAGGAATTTGCAACTTTTGTAATAAATTATGATATATAATTTATTTTATGTACTTACTTGGTACATCTTCAGGGAACATAAACTGGGGATCAGCGAATGCCTGAATGTAAAAACAAATAATAATAATAATCAGACATTTATGCATAGCATAGCATAGCATAGTCGGCCTTTTAATGTTCCCACTGTTGGGACTCAGGCCTCCTCTCTAGGAGAGGGAATGGGCCGTAATCCACCACGCGGGCCCAGTGCGGGTTGGTGGATGTCATATGTCTTTGAATTTTTGGTTCTAGGACATGCCGGTTTCCTCACGATGTTTTCCTTCACCGTTTTGAGAGCAGTGGTGATGAAATAAATTACACAAAGTAATGCGCCTGACTGGGTTTGAACTCGCGACCTACAACTCGTAAGTCGGGGACGTTACCACTCGGCCACCACTGCTCTCAACATTAATGCACATCTATTTAATCAGGATAGATTTAAAACTAAAGTCATGCTTGTCGTCTGAATAATTCCAGTCACCCCTGAATACTTTCTTTTTTTTTTTAATTAGGAAAATACCGACGAAAAATTCCGGTCGAGAATCATGTACTGGATCCATGGTATTCGTTTGTGCGTCGATGTCAAAGACACCCTGTATGTTATTGAACTGTCTACTTGCACGTATAATAAAACTATTATATTCTGTCTATAATTTGTTGATGCTAGAGGCACACGTAAGGGCGAATTATGGCAGAATATTTTTTGCGGCACATTAAAATTAAATTTAGATAGAAGTTCGAGATGTTGACAGGAAAAGTTCACTAATTCTTTCTCTGAAAACCTCCAACAAATAGCTAGCCTTCGATATGTGTGAAAGAAAATTACAGAGGCTTACAGCATGAACGGTAAAAGATCCTCTGTAATGGCTTGAAGAGTGAGGAGGAAAACGAAGGAGAAGAGAGGATGATGAGCGACAAGGCTTTAGTCTCGGAAACGGATTATCAAAGCGTTCCTGAATATACAAGGAGTTGTCATTATGAAGAACAGAGAAAAGGACAGAAAGAGCGTGATAATGCCGAATAGGCCGCCACTTCAATTGCCTTCAAAATTCCGACACCGTCGCAACCGCCAAAAATGAAGCGGATACACAAATTTTGCAGACTCTGGTTTGTCAAGTAATTCCCCAGTCAAATTAAGGAAGCAGACATCAGCGTAATCTAGAAGAGGTAGAACAAGAGATTCAGTAAGAAGTGCTTCACTGCCCTTGGTTGACTGGTAGAGAATGCCTAAGGCATTAAGTCCGCCTTTGTACCTTTGTGCTGCATGAAGTTTTAATAAATAAATAACTTTAGTTGAGAAAGCCAGGAACTTCTACAGTCGTTTCAGTGACTGAAACGAGCATAACACCCCCTTGCTTACTTCTGCCACATGTATGTGTGTCCACATAAGTTCCAAGAGAGATTACAGTCTAGGAAAACACCTAAGTTTTTAACTTCTTTGAATAGGCTATAGCGACAACATCGTATAAAACAGGTGGGAGAGACTAGTTATCCAATAAGTTTACGAAATATCTGCCACCAATTAATGACAGCTTGTAATTTTGTTTGATTTGCTAAAAGTCCAAAACTTTTAGCCCATTGACAGATATTTTTAAGATCATTATTAATGGCATCGATAGCGCATGTGAGCTCTTCAGGCTTAAAATAGCGATAAAGCTGCAAGACGTCTGCCTAGAGATGGGAGTATGAAGATAAGACATTAGTGATAGCGTTAATAAAAACAGAGAAAAAAAGAGGAGAAAATACACGACCCTGAGAAAGCACAGCGAGGTCACACAAGTCAGAAGAAGCCTCTCCTAAAACGAACCCACTGCAAGCGGCCTCGAAATATAAGAATTAATCCACGGCATCGAGGAACGAGATATATTAAGAGAGGATAGGATCCTAAGAGGACGTCGAAATCAACTGAATTAATTAACTTAGTTCGGCGGGCTGTGCCTGCGCTGCTGCTGCTGCTGCTGAGACCCTCAAACGGCACAAATACTGTAATCTTATTGGTAATTACAGTTTTGAGTCGTTTGGGGTCGAACGCTGGGTTCATGGGGTCCGTGCGCGCGCCTCCTTGTCAAGGAAATTTCACGTCGTCTGATCGACGCTTGACGTGACCAGAGGGCTGGCTCGTTCTTTGCCCAAAGAATTAGCATTGCCATTCAACGTGACACTGCTGCCAGCCTTCTGGGCACAGCGGATGACAGCGATGTGGAGGAGTACTTCGACACCTGAGTGTATTTTGTGCATTTGTATTATATGTACATAGTTATGTTTAGTATAATAGTATTTATACTCGTAGTTAATATTTAAGTTTCCATTTATATGTTATGAAAATAATAATAAAATGTTACTGAATTAAAAGTACTGCTAAAATCCAGTAGAATCAATACTGTAAGAAGCTTGTTCTTCATGTCCAGTCGGATGTCGTCAGTTATTTTAACTAGTGCCGATATAGTGCTGTTGCCAGAACGGAAACCAGATCAGTCCTTTTCAATCTGGTTCATCTTTCTCTAATAGCAAGCAGGTTATTAGAGGAAGATGAACAATGAATAATGAATAGCCTGCTGAGTCCTTACTCAGCAAAGCAAGGACTCAGCAGGCTAATAGATGAAAGAAAAAGAGACAGTTGATTAATAATAACACTCTCAAGGACTTTGACATCATTTGATAAATATTATTTATTATTTTATTGGATAGACCAGGTGCGTGTGGTGTTAACGTATAAGAAATTGTTACACTAATCAATGTACAAGGTTTTTTTTTTACAAGTTGACATTGTATTGTGCAAAAAATTGTGGACTATCCAAAAAAAAATGATTACTATATATAAATATAATCGTATCTCTGAAATTAAACATGCAGCTTTAAATCGGCGACTGAATAGATTTCTGCTGTTTTTAAAATAGGTTGGTACTTTTTATTATTTAGTACATTTTTAATATCTACTGGATGTCCGTTTATTTAGTTTCATGTTATATAATATTAGTTACTTAAGATTAAAATTTTACACACTATTCTTATTTTGTTTTCTACACACATTTATTTAATATTTCCTTTCGCAAGTCTGCTGGAAGAAATTTCTTTAGAAATAAGCAGTACCTCTTGTACTAATGTTTATTATAAATTATTTTTTTTCTGTTTTTTTGTTTATATATATAGTAAAATAAATAAATGGCTTCAAGTTAAAGCCCGAAGTTGCCTTTTATTTTCTTCCATCAGACCTAACCAACTTTCGACAAAAGTTCAAACTGTTAAACTAAAACGAACCAAGGTTTATTTATAATAGGATTCACTGAATCACAAAACATCAACATATACAACTGTTTGGAGATTTGTCTCATAAATTATATGTATTTATATTTTGTTATACGATATAGGTATAACAAAATATCAAAACTACTTATGTGAATTAAAAAGGTATTTACCGTCCCAGCAACAGCCAATAAAAATACAGCTCCCCACATAGCTTTCCACAATCAACGAACTGATTGAAAACCACAACATCTTCATCTTATATAATTTTTGGTCCGGAATTATACGATAAATAAAATAATAAGCCGATAATTTGTTGTATTATCTGTCCAGTTGATATAAAATTAGGTTTAAAGAACTTTTGTATAATTTTTACCTATTTATTTTTAAGTATCAATGGTATTCTATACCATTATCTGTGCTTGACCCTAAATATTACATATTTAAATTATAACAAGAAAAAAGCGATCATAAGATAGAATAAACAGAAACATGAATATCTCAAACGATGAGCGTGTCAAAACAAAAATATTTGAAAAACCTACCCTTCCAGAAATCCTTCGAAAAATCCAAATCCCTAGCTATTATGATCAATATCATGCTTATAATGTACCACAGTTATGGTGACATTTTCGTCTAAATTCGAAGAATCATTATTTGCACAAAAGCCACTAGCAGATTTATGCATATAGAGAAATTTCATTCGGAACTCCAAGGAAAGGATGGTATTCACGTCGCTCCTAATTTTGGTCTGCCTTAATGCCTATTTTTATCAAACAAGTAGGCATTGTTTGTTTAATAAGTAGGACGTTAATCTAGTTTAATTAATTAATGTTCTATCTTACTATTAGTTATCTAACGATAAGGTGATAATGTCTTCGAAAATAAATAATCTGAATGACGTCAAATGGCCTTTCCATTATGGTGATATCGTAATCCTTGCATGGAAGATTTTTAAGAGTTTTTTAGGTGGAAACTCATTCAAGTTTTATAACTCCTCCCGGAAGCTCTGGGTGAAGCGAGACACTTCCTGTTAGACTTCGTCATCATCTTCCTGCCCTTGTCTCATGCTACTTGGGATGGGTGCAACACTGTTTTTTCTTCCATTCTGTCCTGTCTCCCGTGTAGCTTAGAATAACTCTACTTTCTTTCACATCACTCCTCACACAATCCAACCAATACCTATGTATTACTCATAAGTTAGAAGTGTTCATATTGAACCTTTTAGAGACATGTGTTTCATCCAACGCATGTCATTATGAGTCATAAGTCTTTTAGTAACATGCGTTTCATCCCTCCTCTTGACTCCCTGTCGGACTTGTATTGACTAAAACCCACCCGTGTTCTTTCAGTGGCCCTTTGCGTTCCAGGGCTGCGTTAAGTAGTTAATTCTTTCCACAATCCTGCAGTCTAAGATGTTTGAAGGCTAAATGTCAACGAAACTTATTAATTAGTATTTCAGACGGCATCACGTGAGTAAGGTTATGATCGCCAGATACTTAATCGTAATCGTTATCTATTAATTTGTCTTTTTTTTATTTGATACTAGCTTTTGCCCACGGCTTCGCTTGCGTGCATAAAATATAGCCTATGTCATTCAGGAATAAAGCAGCTTTCTACCGGTGAAAAAAGTTTTGCAATCTGACCAGTACTTTCAGAGATTTTCTTCTACAAACAAAAAAAAACTACCTCTTTATAATATTAGTAAGTTCTTGTATAATATAGAAGTATAGATTTTAATTTTATTATGCAGTTCTGTAACACATAGATACGAGTATCTGTCCTCTTTGATGAACGAGACTTCAGCCACCTGCACTGTTTATACTTATTCTGAAGAGTCGTATGAAGCAGAGGATTGGCTGGCTTCAGATGAGCGGTTGAAACAAGGCTGGCTAAAGCAGATTCCATCAATGGTATATCTCCTTCAAACTCTTCTGATGGTACATCTTCCTCAGATGCGACGTTGTTATCTGGTTCAAGAATATTAGTAGTAACTGATCAGGGATGTTATGGATTTGACATTTCGGATCTAAATACGGATACGGATGTATTTTTTTTAGGTGGGAAAATCATGTTATGACAAATCCTGCTCTTGGGCGGAGTGGGAGATAGTATCAGACTTTTACTTACTAAAAACTTACTCCTGTTCCTTCTTCGCCTTCGTCCCAGGGCCCGGATACAGATGTACGAGTACTTACTATAATACAGTGGCTTCGGATACGGTTAAGTACGGATATGATACTTACTATTTCGGATTATCCGCAAGTTTTGGATTGTTTAAAGATATTAGAATTTTCAAAATTTTACAGTAATATACAAATAACAAGGTTCGAATTCTATTTCTTAGTCAAGATTATCATTTCTTTTTACAATCAGTAATAAAATGAAACTAGCTTTTGCCCGCGACTATGCCCGCGTAGAAATCGAAAATATTTCTATAATGTCTTTTGATTGATTTTGTTTTATTATAATTAATAGCTCTGGTCAGGCTTCATTCACGTAGAAGTTGGAAATTTTTGTAAAGTCTAAGTACATTAAGAAGCTGTTTTAGATACATAGCAGTTACTGATCACAGTTTCTGCTATTTTGGATGCACAGTTGTTACTTGACAGTCATTTAAATGAGTCGATGTGAGATGTAGATAAAGAAAATCCTATTTAACCAAACCCCTGCTGCTGCTGAGACCCTCAGACGACGCAAATACTGTAACCTTATTGGTAATTACAATTTTGAATTGTCAAAATGTCGGTCAGTCAATAAAAAGTGAAGCTAAATTGTTCGTTTCAAAGCATAGATCTGTTTGTACGTACGTACGAGTACGTGCAAGAAACTCAATGGACACTGAGAAGTGTGTTTACAATGAGACAATGTAAAAAAAAACTCGCGCACTGAGGGCTCCGTGCAAACTTGAAAGGTAAATTGCAGTTTACGACGTTTAAGAAAAAAACTACTTAATAGATCTCGTATAAACCAATTTCCGTGGAAGTTTGCATGGTAATGTATTCACATATTTTTTAGTGTTAACATTCTCTTATTTTAGAAGTTACAGGGAGGGGACACACATTTTACCAATTTGGAAGTGTCTCTCGCGCAAACTTTCTCTTCAGTTTAGAAATAATGATATTAGAAACCTCTATATCATTTTTGAAGACCTATCCATAGATACCCCACACGTACGGATTTGCGGATTTTGACAAAAATTTTTGAGTTTCATTTCTAAGTATGGGGAACCCCCAAAACTTATTGCTTTTATTTTTTATTTTTGTGTGAAAATCTTTATGTGGTTTACAGAATACATCTACTTACCAAGTTTCAACCAGTTCTTATGGTTTCGGACAAAAGTGGCTGTGACATACGGACGGACGGACAGACAGACAGACATGACGAATCCATAAGGGTTCCGTTTTTTGCCAGTTGGCTACGGAACCATAAAAAACCAAATTGTAAAAAAATAATTCTTGTATCTTTGTTAGGTGGATAACTTTTCAGACCACCTGTGTAGTCTCCCTGGCCTTCCATATTAAGTCACGATATCTGGTCAATATACGTTCCAGTTATACGCTGTTTACTTGTGGATGGAAACCAAACAATACCGCTTGGATTTTTTACTACCCCAAGCTGGGCAAAGGCTTCTCCAGAATTTCTCCAGGTTTTATCGAGCCACTTTGATTTTAGCAGGCTCTGTTTATTTGAATAGATTGTTGGTTAATGAACTACTGTACCATCTAGACGTTAAGTATCTGTCGGAAGATAAGGTGATAAGAGTTCGAAGACAAATATTAATATGACGTCAAACGGCCTTTCCTATATGAAATTGTTTAAAAGTAATTTTTAGAAGGGTTCTAATAGTTACTTAAATTAATATCAGGGGCCCGATAACGTGTTAAAATGTCAAGCGTACGAACGACAAGGACTATTGACAATTGATACAATTCACATATGGGCTGGTGCTGCAAAATGCTATCTAGCAACTTTGGACTCAGTGGAATGGCATGTGAAGAGGCTAATTGGGGATCCATATTTGGTGGAGTCCAATCTACAAAGCCTCAAGCACAGGCGCAGGGTAGCCCGCCTATCGGTATTTTACAGGTTGCATTTTGGAGAGTGTGCGCGGGAATTACATGACTTGATTCCGCCATCTCTTTTCTACCATCGGATAACCCGACGTAAGGCGAGTATCCACCCTTACGTTCTTGAAACTTGAACGGTCTAGACTAAGCGTTTCGCGTCGTTTTCATCGAAGGACTGGAACAATTTGCCTGCTGCGGTTTTCCCGTCCAACTATAATTTAGGTGTCTTCAAGGCTAGAGTAAATACTCTTAATAAACTAGTGCGCCTCACCATCAATTATTGCATCACTGCTTAACATCAGGTGGGATCGCAGTCAAGCACTTGTTTGATCAATAAAAAAAAAATTGGTCGGCCATGTCCTAGAATAAATCATAGGATACTTTTCATCCCCAGAGTATGTTTCAATTTTGTACTATCACGCGGTCTCTTTATATTTTGGTTGCAGCACTCTAAACTAGTGAATAGGCGATGATTACCGTTGATTACCTCATCACCTTCCTGCCCTTGTCCCGTGTTACTTGGGGTCGGCGCAACATGTTTTTTTCTTCCATTCTGCCCCGTCATTCGTCATGCTATCACTAACTTCCTTTTCTTTCATATCACTCTTCACACAATCCATCCATCTTTTCTTTGGTCTCCCTCTCCCTCTCCATCCATCCACATGTAAACTCATAACTCTTTTAGTAACACGCGCTTCATCCCTCCTCTTCACATGACCATACTAAGACAAACGATTTCCTGTCAATTTTTCAGTCACTGGCGCCACTTTTAAACTTCCCCTAATATACTCATTTCTCACTTTATCTATTCTCGTCACACCACACATCCATCTTAACATTCTCATCTCCGCTACATGCAATCTTTTTTCATCCGTCTTTTTCACAGCCCAACATTCTGACCCATGCAGTATTACCGTTGATTACCTAACATACCTAAATGCAAACATTGACAGTTTCTGAAATTATGAGTTCCTCGTGAAATTTGTCTTTTATGGCAGCCTTGGTGAACACGACTGATCAGCTCATCGTCCAGGGGCCTTACCATGACGTGTTCAAATGTCAGGTGTGCGAGCGAGAAAGAGCGATGAATTTATACACCCTATATAGCTCCATCATTTTAACTGGCCTGTTGGTGTAGTGGTTAGTGGCCCTGACTGCTATGCCGGAGGTCGTGGGTTTAATTCCCACCTAGGACAAATGTTTGTGTGATGATGAGCACGATCATTTTTTCTGTGTCTGGGTGTAATTTATCTATAATATCCCTTTAACAGTTCAGTTAGGTCGTCAAATGAATCGCATTAAGAGCTCACGGTAGGGCCTCTGGTCTTTAAGTAAAGGTTAATCTTCTACTGACGCTAGATGCTTGAAAGGTTTTTTTTACGTGTAAAATCATTAAATTTACATGAAATCCATCCATATAATACCCTCCCTATTATATGGGTGGATTTCATGTAAATTTAGTGTCAGACTTACTGGCGGAAAACTCAGTGTTTCTTCATTTGCACTTCTTAACAAGGGCAGGCGTCGGCCCTAACTGATCTCATCAATTTGGCTGACCTCTCTTTGAGGAGCGCGTAGAACACAACGCAGCGTCGACCCGACCTTGATCCTTACCGGACAGCCGGACGGCAAGCCATCATCCTTATACGCTTGGAATCTGCAACCTAAGTAGTTTGTACTTCATTACCCTCGTTTCCAGAAGTTCTGACAAGTTTAAAAACCCTTTGAGACAGCCCGTAATTAAATAACTGCACCTATTAGGTTTTAAAAGCTAAATCTATGTATATAAAAGGAGAAACTGAATGACATATCAACGCACAGCCGAACTACTGACTAAGAACATGAAATTCTGCACAAGGCTTCCTTTTATGACATAACCGAGCTCTAATACAGGATTTTCCAAAATTCATCCCATTTGGGGATGAAACGGGGTCCAAAGTCTGTATAGAAAAACCTATTTTCACGCGGGCAAAACCGCTGGCAGAAGCTAGTACTTTATAAATTTGTTACTGTGAACTTTCCAAAGTGAAATAAATCCATCTCCAAATCATGTCTCTATATTCATGCTCTATAAGTAAGATGTACCTAATTAAATTAACGGTTTTTATTTTATGTTTTAATCCAAAGAGTCAATTTTTAACTAAGTGTATTTGATAACAAAATTCCTTCTTGTTTTACCTTTAATTACAAGTAAGAAATCCAATTAATTTCATTAAAAAATTACCAATTAATGAAATTCTAAAAGTTTAATGACAGTATTACCTTCCTTGAAAATGGGCCAAGTCCTTAAGCTTAGCGATAAATTTAGATATCATTTTAATCTTTTAATCGGATAAGTCTATCAATCAAAATTCCAAGCATAATAAAAAGCCCCCAACTTTAGTCACCGGCTATTATCATAGCAACACACATACCTCTAACAACTAGGTACGGGTAGATAGGGTACATATATATACATTGTTACACTTGTTAACTAGTACAAAATCTTAATCTGTAGTGTGTATGCGTATACTCTATGTCGTGGCCAGCCCCCTAGCCAAGTTACAACCGTTTCGTTTTGATTCTCTTTCGTCGCTCGCCTCGAGTAGGCCACGCCTCCGATTCCTTTATTCCGACGTCATCTCTAAGCTCAGTCACGTAGTCAGAACAAAGAAATAGGAGGCGTGACCGACTCGAGGCGATCAACGAAAAGAGAACCGAAACGAAACGGTTGTAACTTAGCTAGGGGGGCTGATCGTTTAAACGTTAACGTTTGACGATATAACAATCTACGTTACCATATCATTAATGTAGAATTGCTATGCTAATAAAAGGTCTAAATAAAGTAAGAACTTACATACTACTTACTACTTTATTTATGACAATAAAGATTATTATTATTATACTGTTTTTGTAAAAACAAACATAAACTTAAAATAAAAACTCTGCAATCAAATAAAATGCCAATTGCAATCAAAAGGGACATTTTAACTGTGCATCAAAAATCTTATTCTTCACATAAAACATACTAATTGTGCACCAAATATTAGGTACTGGACAAAATTACTAAGGGACTTGGGGCAGCCCGACTCGGACATAAACGCATATCGATGTCAATGAACACTGCATTTAAACAAAGTGTTCATTGATTTGGCTTATCCATATCACGATATGGCCTACGGGCAAGGTTCTATATGTAACGAAATGCCACCATTTCATGAAATCATCGTCCATATCATGAAGTAATCAGTTTTAAAATCTACATATATTTTCTGCTACAAGATAAGTATTTTAAGAAATATATAATTATAAGTGTCAATTATAAGTATTTATTCCTCCTTCGTTTTAAATAGGAAAAGTCTAGACAGACTGCTTGACAATATTTATTGTTGACGATATATTTTTAGCTTTAGCAGAAATGATGATGCGTAGCATAATCTGCTGTGTTACATGGTTGATTGTGTAAACAAATGTTAAGTATCATAGATTATAATATATTAAATTAAAAGATAAGTTATTTCCTTTGATAACAATTCTGTTTTGATAAATATCTATTAATTATTTTATTCTAAATCCACTAAGTAAATCAATTAAGAGTATGATAATAAAGGTACTCTGAATAATTCTATCGAAGAGTCGTCATGACTAGTATTTCACTTCGTCGTTATGTTGGACGTGATGAGTTTCATTTAATGAAATACAGTAAAGTGTCTAACACAATTGTTTAAATTGAGTAGTACGTTACGATGGAAAGAGGCCAGACGGGATGACTATAATGCCTTGGAAATTGGGTAGGCCTTTGGTTTGTAATGCAACATGTGTCGACATCCTTGCGCCATCCCATCTTCTGAGTACGGTAGGCTGTGCTAGGGCGGCTGCTGCACGTGCAGAAAACTACACTAAACTTAAACGGCGTAAATATAATAACCTCATCGTAGGCTATATGTTTGTGCCGTTTGGGGTTGAAACGCTAGGGCCATGGGGTCCGAGCGCTCATCGAGTTGTTCAGTATATCAGCAAACAGCTAGTCAACTCTTTGCGTGACCAGAGGGCTGGGCTTTTCTTCGGTCAACGAATCAGCTTTGCCATCCAGTTTGGCAATGCTGCCAGCGTTCTGGTCACTTTTCTTATTGACATTGATGTGGACGAATTTTTTGATCCCATTGAGTTCTTTTTCAACCCGTTTGTACATATTATTACTTTCAGTTTGTTTAAATACCTATTAAATTATAATATTTAATTGTTAAGTAGTACGTCTATATTTAGTGAAATATGGACCTGTATCATACTATCAACTTTTAGTTATTTTTTAAAAAATATTTTATGTCAATAATTGCATAACAAACAGTTCGATTTCCTTGGGCCTTACAATTTCGGGTTAAAATATCAGGCTTGCGAGCGAGAAAGGGGGATGGAGCTATACACCCTATAAATAGCTCCATCCCTTTAACCGTGCACTTTAGGTAGTCAAATGGATCGCGGTAAGAGCTCGAGGTAGGGTCTCTTGCATATCAAGGAGTCTCTTTATCTTCTTCTTTAACTTTTAGACACATTCATAATTCACAGATGGATAAATGCGACGCTTTGGGCATGTATATGATTTGTCCAAAGCATTCTAATGAGCGCCTTGCCATCGTGAAACTACACTACTACGGAATTTGTGACACTTCTCTGGATCTAGATTCTTAATTCGTACTGATGTGAATTGCAAAAATCTCCCAGATCTATAGTATAATAAGAAGGGGGTCACTCAGGGCTCGATTCTTTGCCCATTCTTTTTTTCATTTATTTAGCGAGCGTGCAACATCGCTTAACATCAGTTAGTAGTAGTCAAACGCGACTTTATACATTATAATAAAAAAATAAACTAAATGTCTTTCCTTACCTTACAAACGCAAGTGATAATCTATAGTAATTTCGTCAAAAGGTACGATAGACTCGATCGAAACCTTACCTGACTAATAAAACATAAAAAATAAAGATTTTGAGTCGACAACATATAACCGCAAAATTCGGATTGTCGAGTATCTTGTTAAATTCTAATGGTACTGACAGACAAATCGCAGTCGCCATATTGACCACTCTCAGTGTTCAGTAAAAAGACCTGTGACTCATGTGACTGTGTAAAACGAATCGTCTTGCTGTAAACATTGAGTTATCCGTAGGTTATATAAGATCCTTGACATAGAGCGAATCAAAATAAATACACGTAAGGCACGTATGTGTATTTTTCAAGTAAATATATTTATTTAAAATATAAAAGACAACTTTTTACGGTAGAAGAACTGAGTTGCGGGCCTTGGTTTTTTTACAAGATAAGTTTTTGATGGTATCTCATCTCTTTTTGTAGATTCCTTTATATTTTAAATATACAGGTACACTGATTCATTCACTGCAAATGTAACTTTGTAATCCTATAAATTTATTAATGGGATTAAAAAGTTATTTAAGTAGTTCGTGTTTCTAGAAAACTGTACCAAACTTGCAAAATATTTTAGTTTTTCATTGATTTATACACTAAACACTAATTGTGTTCTAAAGAAGCTCATATGTCTGCTAGAAGTACCTTAGAGTTTTGATGATCGGTCAGTCAGAGAGTGACAAAATTAAGAACCTTTGACCAGTTATAATTCATACACTACTGGTACAAATTGAATAAAATTTTAAATATACCGTATTTATACAATGCCTGCTTAATTAATTACAGGCTTCTAGTTTTATATACAACGAAATTACGAGTGGTCGATAATGGCCTGAACTGTTTCAAAAAAAGGATGGTACGGCCGCGCCGCTTTTTGCTCGCCTTGGCCGCACTGCCGTGCCCCCTAATTTTCAGTCGTTTCGCAAAAGCATTGTTTTGGACACTTTTGTAAGTATTGGCCATCCAGTACAAAGTGACAATGCGTGTCGTTACCTTAATTACTAATAAAGTAACTATGTCAAATAAAAGGAATGTAAAAAGATCGTATTTCTCACAAATTGGTAGCAGAGCATGGTTCCATTTGAAAATATGAAAAATGGCATCAACGAGCCATCGTAATATAGAACCGTTAACAAAGAAAAACTATGATACGTGGTTTTTGCAAGCACAAGCGGTTCTGATAAAAAATGAGTGTTGGGATATAGTATCTAAGCGGCTAGAGAACGTTACCACCAGCTACGGATGCGGCAGCGAGATAGGCGTTGAAAAAGGAGGACTTGAAGACAAGGGCTGAAATCCTACTTTTATTGTCACCATCAGAATTAAAACAAATTAAAGTCTGCGGGACATCCAAAGCCGTATGGGACAAGTTAAAAGCTACGTACCAAAGCATTGGGCCTGCAAGGAAAGTTACATTACTAAAACAGTTGGTTATAAAGCGAATGACCACAGGAGAAGATATACATGACCACATAAATGACTTTATGAGCATCGTGGACAAACTCGCATATATTGATATTAAGGTCCCTCCAGAACTGCTTAGCATAATGCTCCCCTACAGTTTGCCAACAACTTTTGAGAACTTTAGGATAGCTATCGAATTTCGGAATACCCTGCTTAATCCTAAGGATCTGAAAGTAAAGATTCTGGAAGAATACCAAGCTAGGAGTGGAAATGAACAGCCTGAAAGCTCAGAAGCATACCATATCAAGAAAAACGGGAACAGGTTATAATGCAAGAGCTGTAAAATGAAAGGCCACACTGTCGATACCTGTTGGGGTAAGAAGAAAAATACTAATGACAAAGACAACGGAAACAAATACAGTTATAACGTTTGTCTGAGCACTGCAGATCCAGACGCATAAAAAATGTCTGGTCTCTATCTGTACCCATTACTGATCATATTTATGTAGTCAACAATAAAAAAAAAGCAAAATCCCAAAATTGTTCGCGAAAATTTGTCATAATTGGTAAATTCATAATTGAATCAATTATTCATAACAATTGCTACTAGAAAATACTACGCAAAATGTCTTCCATTGTTTTTCATTCATAATCAATAGCCTGTACAATATTTCCAAAAATTGAGTGACATTTTAGGATATAAACAAACGCTAATAACTTTGCTGTTTATGAATATTATTTATTAAGACTACTTAAATAATAACAAGACCTTTTCTAATAAGCCTATAATTATGGTACTATGGAGCAAGCCTGATGATGCAGCCGGTAAGTATCTATAGGAATTCCTCAAATAACCAAGCTAGCACCATCGTATTTGGGCTCATAATATTCATACGTACTGTCAAGTAGTATTACAGTTAGGTTTTAGTTAATTAAAACTTGCTGTAGCGACACCTATGCAGCCACATAAAAACTAAAATATAAAATCCTATATCTCAGTATGAGAGTTCTCCGCGCGATTAGAACTTATACAATAGTCCATAAAAACAACTACCGTGCAGCAGCCGGACCAGATACGATCATCTGGTCGGAGGATTCCCTTTTCTCATCATCTCTAGAAAGGACAGAAAAACAGCAATATATCTGCCGCGGACGTTAGCGTTGTTGTGGGCCATTGTTGCTGTACAATGGCCCATAGAACATTGTGTTTATTCGTACGCTCTACCGACGGCGACATCAACGACTGATGTCAGGCATAGAAGGAAATCAAACCTTAGTCTAGTCAACTGAAGAGCGACACTTGTAGGGATTTTTCTGTAGAAGGACCGACACAGTTGTTTGATGTTAAAGAGAGAAGAATATTTATTGGTCGGATATCTGATGGTATGGTTGGTGTGGTGGATGCCTGGATTGCCTGCTGCTCCGCATGTTGCGGGTTCGCTTTGCACACGGAACAAATATTCGTTGACTTTATACATTTGCTGCCAAATACAACAAAAACATTAAAATGTGTACATCCATATTCTAATGGTAAACAAACTATTCATACGAAGACATGGCTTAAAGGACTTCGTATCCAAGTCAAAAACATTATTAAAAAAAAGGAATCTGCAAGGGGGCGGAGGCGTTATCTTTTTGAATATTAAAATAGCAGTATTACGTTAGAGAGTTTATTACACAATCTCCAAAATTAAAGAAAAATATTCTTGATTCTTCAAAATAATTTTCATCACATAGCTATTTCTTCGTTTGGTAGTGGAAGTGATATCGGAGACAGTCCTGGGTTTACATCAGGCAGGTCGTCATCAGCTACCGCCGAGCGCCGGTCGAAGTTGATCCCGGTGACCTGGGTGATCCAGTTGTGGTAGTGGCCGGTTCGCGTGAAACCTAGAGGACACAAATCTTTTTTCAGTATCTACGCGATGAATTCACACCTCAAAAAAAGGGGAGGTCTGGGATTAAAAAAAACAATACTCTCTGCATAAAATCCACTTAAATACAAGCTAATCTCACTAGATTAGCTTGTTAGCCTCCGGTACAGCAGTCAGGGCCCCTGACTGCTGTACTGGAGGTCGTTGGTTCGATTCCCACCTAGGACAAATGTTTTGTGTTATGTGCACGATCCTTTGTCCTGTGTCTGGATGTATTTTATCTATAATATGTATTTGGAAATATATAAGTATGTTTATCAATTGTCTTGTACTCATAGCACAAGCTCTGCTTAGTTTGGGACTAGATGGCGTTGTGTAATAGGTGTAAAGGTAAATTGTTAATCTCATTCAAATGCCCAAGAAATAGTTTTCCATTCTGACTTACCTCCTGGCATACCCACATGGCATCCCCAACCAGAAGCAAATGAACCGATTCCAATTTGAGAGGGCACTCCGTCAGCTTCTACGGTTGTCAGTGGAACACCGCTGTCACCCTAGAAAAAAAAGAAAATCGAAATTTATTCAATTCTAGCCTAAATTCTACCAAGCCCGGTCCACAGATCAGTAAACCTAGGGCAATGCGCCACTAGTATTTGGAATTCGAAGAAATTCGGTCCGATAGCAATAAAAAATAGTTATTTGTGCAACAAGAGAGCAAAGTTGTTTTTTCCTGCGAGTGCTAATTTTGAGTCAGGCAAGTCAGGCAAGCGAAGGATTCTTTGATTGAATCACGAGCGCTAGCGAGTGATTCTAAAGTAGAATCCTGAGCGAGGGGAGGGATTCAAAGGCACGAGATGCAAAAAGTTTTGCTCTCGTGTTACACACATAATTTTTCACTTCAGCAGCGAGAACACATATTACTTGGGAAATAAAATAATTAACAGTACTTAATAGATTTAATAATGATTTCAATTAAAATAAATACTATCTCTCTCGCTAGTTTTGCTAATATTTTACAATTATTTTAACATTCGTAATATTATTTGCCACTATTTTATTTCCGCTGTTTTTTTAAAGCACGTTCTAAAACAGTCAATGTTGAACAAGAAATAATTATTTAAAGGTTAAATGCCAGTGTAGCAACATCTATGGCGTCACATAAGAATTAATCCTGCATCGCGCAATCAAAGTTCTCCGCGCGTTTAGAACATATAGAACAGCCCGAAATCATCTGTCGGGCAGTAGTAGCCCACCAGACATAACACCCGTCTGGTCGGAGGATCCTCCCTTTTCAACGGAGGTTTGCGGGACTTTACTCTCTGTTCCGCCTACCTCCAAACCAGTTTTATCTGCTGCTATAAGTACTCCGGTACTCTTATTTTTGTTCAAATACAATAATAAATTTAAAATTCAATAATTTATTTATATTAAAAAAAAAAAACAATTTTATATTTTACAAATATTTTCTATTTATTACGCATTTCCGAACGTGTTTTTCCTTGTGGTGGAATTTCAAAATTGGAATAGACTTCAAAATTACATGTTTCTCACTCGCTTTTTTATAAGGGCGAGAAAGAGACAGAGTACGGTGCAGTTCGAATGTATCGAATTGTACGGCTAAAAAAAAATTATTAAAAAGTTACTTTGTCTCACGCAGTGAGCAAAATCGAGTTTTGCTCACTGTTTTCAAGGAGCAAAACCTACTTGTTTGAGCTGCTGTGGTGAAAAATTATTTAGTGTGCGGGCACGAAACTTGCGACGGTCGAGCGATAGGGGCAGCGGGGCGACGCGACGAGGGGCGACCAGGCAGCGATATATTAATATAATATTAGGTCTTTACCTATAAAATTGGAGATTTGTATGATAATTTTAAAATATAAAAATTTTGGTAATTTTTTTATTTCAGCTAATCAAAGTACTGGCCCAAATTATCTATACAATTTTGCCATTTTGATGGCAGTTTGTTTATCCCTTTACTGTAGAAGTCTGCCGGACGGGAGGCGATGAAGTCAGCGAAAGCGTTTTGTACTGCATCACGGGTGTTGAATTTTTTCACACTTAAAAAATTGTCTAAATTTTGAAAAAAGTAGAAATCTGTTGGGACAAGGTCCGGTGAGTACGGTGGGTGACGGAGAGCTTCCAGCTGTAACTTTTTTAGCTTTGCGATGGTCTGTCGTGAAGTGTGAGCTCGCGCTTTGTCGTGGAGAAGCAATGGGGGAGAGCGATTGACTAGTCTTGGTTGTTGAATTGCGAGCTTCTCCATCATTGTTTGCAATTCTTGGCAATAGACATCTGCCGTCACTGTTGTGCCATTCGGTAAGAAGCTGTGATGTACAAGTCCGGCACTGGTCCACCAGACAGTCACCATCATCTTCCAATGAGTAATCTTTTTTTTAGCGCACTGATTAGGTGCTGTACCCGGGTCCACCCACTGAGACGAACGCTTACGTTTGTCGTACAGGATCCACTTTTCATCGCAGGTAACAATTCGATTAAGAATTCCCTCGTTTCTATGCCGATTCAGTAGTGCTATGCACTAAAAACTGCTAACTATTGTCGACAACGACGAATTGAAGGCGATAGTGGAAGCGGATCCATCTCAATCTACGGCTGAGATTGCTGCGGGCCTTGGAGTTAGTGTCAAAACAACATTGAAGCACTTGCGTCAAATCGGAAAGATAAAAAAGCTAGATAAGTGGGTGCCACACGAACTAAGCGACCAACAGCGAGGCTCGTTCTTTAACTCAAAATTTCCAGATTTAAAACGATTGAACCAATAATGGACTGTGTTTATGCAAGCAGTGTTATGCCCGTACATGTCGTTAATGTTTCGTGTTGTTTGCGCAGCGGTATTTCCACGTAAGAACTCATATTCGAAAATTGTACGAATTTTCAGTTTATCCATAGCGCCAAAAACTACCACAATGTCACAAAAACAAAAAACTATCTAAAAACAAATGACTGAAATTGAAATTAAATTAACACGTCTTTCGAATAAAATTTATTTGAATTTCGAATTGCGCTCCAATCCACAGATAATTAATTCTGAAAATGCTGGTTATAGAATCTCCAATTTACCTATTATTAGAATCGTCGAAGAGAATTAAGGGGTGACCAGATGGTTGTAAACCAGCGTCCCAACCAAGGTGACCTTGCTAGTTTCAATCCGTGTAGACAGCAGTTGTTCAACGCCCTTGGTTGGGAGGCGCGTGTTCCCAACACTAATGTCGGCAGTGATGAAAAACATCGATATTTATCTGGGATAAAATATCGATACATCGATATTTTTGCTTCGATATATCGATATTTTCAGCCGATATATTTTGATCCGATATATCGATTTATCGATATAAATTTTTACTTGTTAACAATTTTTGTTCTTACCGCGCAAATACCCTGGCTGGTGACGTTGAAAGGTATGGCACAGACGGTGGTCTCTCTGATGTGCCAGTTAGAGTTGTACAGCAGCAGGCACAGGAGGTTCGAGATGCCCTTTAGGTACACCCAGTTCAGGATCACAGGCATTGGGCCTGAAATGTTAAATGACAAAGTACACATCATCTATATATATATTTAAAAGTAGGAACTGAGTGATTGACATATCAATGCAGAACCGAAATTACTGGGACTAGGAGCATGAAATTTTGCACAAGGTGTCCTTTTATGACGTAGACGAGCACTAAAAAAGGATTTTCTAAAATGCACCCCTTATGGGGATGAAACGAGAGTCCAAAGTTTGTATGGAGTAACCTGCTTTCACGCAAGCGAAGTCGTTGGCAGAAGCTAGCCTAGTCTATATTTATATAAAAGGAGAAATCGACTGATATATATCAATGCACAGCCGAAACCACTGGGACTAGGAGCAAAAAATTTTTGCGCAAGGAAAGTTTTATGACGTAGGCGAGCACTAAGAGAGGATTTTCCAAAATTCTCCCACTAAGTGGATAAAACGGGGACCAAAGTTTGTATGGAGAAACCTATTTTCACGCAGGCGAAACCGCTGACAGAAGCTAGTCATAGTATAAAAGAAAGTCGCCTTTCGCATCTGTCTGACTATCCACTAATTCTTCCTAAATTATGAGCCTGCCACACGCACAAGCCTCACCACAGTTTTGCCTGCGCAGGCCGGTTTGTACACAGAACATCGTGCGTGTGGTTGGTAATTTGGAGGTAGGTGGAACAGAGTGTAAAGTCCTGCAAGCCTCTGTTGAAAAGGGAGGATCCTCCGACCAGACAGGTGTCATGTCTGGTGGGCAACTGCCCGATAGATGATTTCGGGTTGTCGTATCTGTTTAAATAGCACGGAAACATTTGCGCGATGCAGGGTTTTATAGTTCTTATGTGACGCCATAGATATCGCTACAGTAAAATTCATACACTTTTACACGGTGATGTTGGTTTGGTGGTGGTGGCAGATCCAGGTGGTGCCCCAGCTGATAGTCAATAGCACATTGCTGCAGTCACGATTACGGTCCACGAAGCACTAGATCCTGATCAGCTGGATGTTGGCTTGAAAGAAAATAAACTAAACAAGTAAACTTACAATCTGCCTCAATGCAGGTCCAGGTGGTCCCCCAGCCGCTGGTGGTCATAAGAACGTTGGTGTAGTCGCGGTCACGGTCCACGGACCTCTGGATCCTGATCGGTTGGAGGTTATCTGAAAATTATAGTTTGCAATGGATTTAAATAATTTTATGTTTGTCTTGATTGCATCAGAAGTGAGAATATCCGCAGGAGAACCAAGACCGGTATAGCCCAAAGAATCGCCAAACTAAAGTGGCAGTGAGCTGGACACATTGATCGCAGAACAGATGGTCGATGGGGCTGAAAGATTCTGTAGTGGCGACCATGAACCGGAAGACGTAGCGTTGGAAGGGCTCCCACAAGGTAGACCGATGACTCTCACTAAATCTTAATTAAACTAAAAAATATGTTCCTACTAACTGTTAAAAGTGAGGTCCTGGCTAAACCTCATGAGACTGATGTCGTTCGGCTGCGTGATGGGCTGCATGTCATCTATGTAGCCAGGTGGCCTGAAGGCCTGGCGAGCCTGCATGACCACGCGAGGAGTGTTGCGGTTCACACTACCAGCGTGGATGATAACCTCGGTTCGCCTGAAATATAAACAATACACGTGAGCAGTGGTGGCCGAGTTGTAACGGCCCGGATTTACGAGTTCGCGGTAGGTCGCGGCTTCAAACCCAGCCAACCAGGCGCATTTCTTTGTGTAATTTATTTCATCACTGCTCTCAAACGGTGATGGAAACATCGTGAGGAAACCGGCATGCCCCAAAACCAAAAATTCGAAGACATGTGACATTCACCAACCCACACAGGGTCCGCGTGGTGGATTACGGCCGATTCCCTCTCCTAGAGAGAAGGCCTGAGTCCTAGCAGTGGGAAAATTAAAAGGCTGATTATCATACATCTACCATTTGTAGGTTTTAAGTTCAAGAAGCCCAGAAATTACACAAGGGTGGGTAACTATTGGACCGTTGGAATTCCATTATTATATCCGGTGAAAATAGGTTTCTCCATACAAACTTTCCTTTTCCTTGAAATACTGTTCTTCACCTCACACTTTTGTCTACATTCCTTTTTTAGGGTTCCGTAGCGAAATCTATATATATAAAAGGAGAAACTGACTGACTGACTGACATATCAACGCATAGCCGTAACTACTGGGACTAGGAGCGTGAAATTTAGCACAAAGCATCCTTTTAAGACGTAGGCAAGCACTAAGAGAGGATTTCCTAAAACGGGAGTCCAAAGTTGGTACAAAGAAACATATATTCACACGGGTGAAGCCATTGGTAGAAGCTAGACTAAAATATTTTTTAAGTAAGTATAATACATTTATTTATTTATTTATTTAAACTTCATGTACAGTAGTGGTAAATAGGCGGACTTAATGCAACGAGGCATCCAAATCCCATGCTTCCCCTAAAATATTTTTGTAAGCATAAATATATACTTAATTAGTCACATATATTGCAAATTAGGTATCTATTTAAAAAAATCTTTACCTAATATTTTTGAAGTACACCAAAAAAGAAAATGAAAAATTATAATATAATAATAATAATTTATTTATTCCACAGACAACAAAAGATCCATAGTGTTAGTAAACAATTGCCTTAAACCTAGTGTTAGTTTTATATTATAATTATCTACTTATACTATTTTATACTATTGTAAGCATTCAACACAGAAGATGACTCCAGTTTCATCTTCTCCACAAAATGCCCAAAAAAGGGAGAAAGCACACTCTCTGCGACTGTTTTTACAATGCTGTTGCTACTGGCCCGAGTTCTAGCCGCCAAAGATGCTAGCTTCTTTCGAATGACCGCATGAAAGCCATCAGTTCGATTCTGTGTACATCTCCGACGCACTACAGAACCGGGGCAGCCTCAACAACATTCTAAAAATATTATTGTATTGGACGCGCAGGACATCCAGCGACCTTTTGGTGTAGTTAATCCACAGACCCCCCGTGTACAGACTCTTCAAAATAATTTGACCTGGTCAGTACAGCGGGAGAATCTACGGGTCAACATATTACCGCGGACCGCCAATGCCCTGCGCTCCCTCTCAATATCTGCATTATCCTTAAGGTCGTCGGTAAGTATGTGCCCAAAATATTAGTAATGAATAATATATTAAAATAAATATTTACAACAAAAAAAAAAACAATTAACTGCGTTGTCTCGAACTATGGAATAAAATATTGTCCAGAAGATATCCTTACGTCAGAATGTCTGACTAGTTTCTTTACTCGTTTTCTCGCTGTCAATAGAAGAACATAATATTTGAACCACACTACACGTAACAAATAGTAGCAAAAAGATAGTGTATTTTGGTATTTTCTGCACCATTTTTGATCCAGGGGTTTTGCTGCTTACTCATAGCACAATATATTAAAAAAAAAAATGTATAGTGTTAAATAGACAGTAAGTACTTTTTTGGGATTTGGAAAAATCTTTGAGACTAGATTCGGGAATTTAACTATTTATCTATGTAATTTTGTACGGAACCCTCGGTGTGTGAATCCGACTCGCACTTACCTAATTTTTTAATCGTGATTAATGATTAGGATTAATATCAAAATTCAAAAAAAAAAACTATTCTGATTAAATAATCTTAATCATCCATCAGGATTAACTTTTTAATCATTAACTTTTTATCATTTCTACTGAGACGGCAGTTTTGTGTCTTAAAAAGACTGTAAATACAGGCAATCAAACTCCTGTTTTTGCCTGTTTCTTAGATATGTCAAAGGCATTTGACATGGTGTCTTATGACAAGTTGTGGTCTAAGCTCTGTGACGCTAATGTACCTAACGAGGTGATACATATTTTTAAATATTGGTACTCGCATCAAGTTAATTGTGTTAGGTGGGCAAAGGTCCTGTCAGATGAGTATGTTATGGAATGTGGAGTTAGGCAGGGTGGGTTAACATCCCCCATCCTGTTTAATTTATATATAAATGACCTCATTGTCTAGCTCAGTAGTCTGCATGCTGGCTGTTACATAGATAGGGTTGCTTTTAATAACATTAGTTACGCCGATGACATGGCGCTGCTGAGTCCGTCTATGGGTGGCCTTAAAAAGTTGTTGAGAGTTTGTGAGTGTTATGCCGAGGGGCACGGTTTGAGATATAACACGAATAAGAGTGAGTTACTCATCTTTAAAGCGGGTCTCAAGTCTGCTGAGAGCTACCCAACTGTCTATTTAAACGGTGGTGTTTTAAACCGTGTTCGTCAATTTATACCTTGGTATTATTACCTTGGGCATATTGTGACAGAGGATTTGAAGGACAATCTGGACGTGGACAGGGAGCGAAGAGCGTTGGCGGTGAGATGTAATATGTTGATACGGAGGTTCTCACGCTGCACGGGTTCAGTTAAAATCACCCTTTTCAGAGCATACTGTCAAGTATTTTACACGTGTAGCCTTTGGACTAACTACATTCTGAAAGCCGGTAATGCTCTTCGCGTCCAGTACAACAATGCATTCAGGATGCTGTTGGGGCTGCCTCGCTTCTGTAGTGCCTCAGGGATGTTCACGGATGCCCTGACTGACGGCTTCGCTGCGGTCAGGCGCAGGCGAGCAGCATCTTTGTTGCGCAGGGTGCGAGCCAGTACCAACGGCCTCCTGAGTGTCATTGCCAATAAGCTGAATTGTCCTATTATCTGTTCCTTAAGCCAACTACATGCTCCTGTAAATACTGTCTACTAACATAGTTGTTAAGTTTTTTGTGTTACTAACATCTGGTATTACTGTTGTATGTTGTTTTTAATAATGTTGTGTAAATGTTGTATGTATTACCTATGGATGGAAAGGTCCGAAATAAATGTTTATTATTATTATTAATCTGATTAACTTAATATATATATATATATATTGTCATGTGTCAACAATACAAACTTTAACTTACTGAGCAGTACACCTAGCGGAGGTGAGCCCCCAGCTGCGGTGTATGATGGAACCTCCGCAGGCTGTGACATCGCCAGTCCAGCGCACCGTGCGTAACCATAGCATGTACGGGAACTGACCTTCGTGCGCTTCCCATCCTGACACTATCCGCGAGTCTACAAAATAAATAGTCTCATTATTATCATCAGCAGCAACTTCAGCCACTCTCAGTCATTTCTTATCACCTTGATATGGTAATATGCTGAATAGTTATTTTCTAAAAAGGAGCTTCAGAGGCGGACTTAACCGTTACAACGCCCTGGGCAGTAGATCTTAGCCAGGCCCTTGTCTTTTTTGCAAAATATGTATATGTACAATATAAAAACAACGATCATAAACCTACGTACTAAATGCCTTAAAAGATATTCACACTGATTTGAATAATTTTTACTCTTTTTATTAATCTAGTACATAGAAAGAAAAGAAAAGAAAGAAAGAAAAATGAATTTATTTGTCACAACGCAAGGCACGCAAACTATATAATATGTAAACACGAAACAGCCAACATAAGTAGCCTACATCATTTTTTGTTTTCCGTAGGCAAATGTCAAAAAACGGAACCTTTATAGATTCGTCATGTCTGTCTGTCCGTCCGTATGTCACAGCCACTTTTTTCCGAAACTGTAAGAACTATACTGTTGAAAATTGGTAAGTAGATGTATTTTGTGAACCGCACACAAACATAGAAAAAAAAACAGGAAATTTTGCGGGTTCCCAATACTTAGAACTGAAAATCAAAAATTTTTTTTCATCACACCCATGTGGGGTATCTATGGATAGGTCTTCAAAAATGATATTGAGGTTTCTGATATCTTTTTTTTTCTTTACTGAATAGTTTGTATGATATAAGTCTCAGAAAATGCTATAAGGGAAACCCCAACTGGGTTTGCCTTGTAGCATTTTCAGATGAGTTGCAAATTGGAGATATTCTGAGGTATCAACCAAAAAATCAAAAGGTGTAATGTGTACAGACACTTAAACAGGTAAGTGTCATGCTTATGAATGTAGGTTTAGTTGAAAGAGTTATTAGCCCTGGAACGCAAAGGGCAACTGCAAGAACACTTGTGGGTTTTAGTTAATAAAAGTCTGACCACCCAGAGTCACCCAGAGCGGGAGAAGTTATTTGATGATTTCCGACTTCAAAACAAAGGTATAGGTGTGTACATTACCATGTTCTGATACATCTGGAGACGCCTGTAATACATCGGCAGATACCTGCAAAGGTTTATAAATTAGGAATCTTGTTTTTCATTAGCTATTTTGGAGGTAAATACATATATAGGTATGTTAGTTGACGACAAAAAGGAAAACTTCTAACAAAGTAGGCTCCTACTTGACGAATATGGAATGAAATATTAACGTGAAATATTTTTGTTTTGGAATAATTACCGATATCCCAGCTACAAAAGCCAAAATCACGACCGCACCCCACATGACTACTAAATAATTAACTAAGCAATCAATAATAATTAAGAGCTAATCTATCTGATAGCGTTCTTTATCAAGGTAAGATATTTTTCTGCACTGTTATCAGCGCTTGTTGCATATTTCAAACCTATTGTAGGTAATCCATATGTTTCAAGGGCATTATTACGAAACTTTTGATTAAGGTATCCAGCCTGAGTTAGAGCTCAGCCAGATCCTAGTAGTAGAGTGTGAGCAGCAACTCTTATACTTTCCGGCTGACATAGGTATTTTGCAGACATGGGTTTTTCGGAAAGTACTTGTGCCGCGTAGGACTAGAGCCGCCGCCCCTTTGCCACCATCAAGGCAGCTGCCTGAATGACTCAAAGTACACGCTTTCGTCGCTCACGCGTCTAATAGACGCAACGGGCGCTGCTAATGGATGTAACCTATTATTTGAGCTGGGAAATCATCCAATGACTACTCCCGCTCTATTATGGACTGATGTTCTAAGGCCACGGTCACTATTTTACAACTTCCCGCAATAGATTGTAGCCTGTAGCAAGCCAGGCGCACTTCGCGCTGTAGGTATGAAAATGTGCCTACGGCAGCGAGCCGTGCCTGCTGACGTGGTTAATACAGTAGAGTGTCAGTATCACACGCGTGTTAACCGCTTGGCGCGCGCTAACAATTTTTTTTTTTGACCTCTTTATCTTTATTAAGAGATCGATTGGATATTGAAATGGCTTTTTGTACATAACTTTCAGTACCGAACGTTGGGCTCTTTCGATTTGGATCATGGTTGAGATTTCAACTCCACCCCACACAGATATACAGTAGCAGAGAACTGATTCACACAATGCCAGATAAACCATAATTATGTAAGATATTTTTATTGTTGGTGTTACGTAAGAGTTTCATAATGTGAATCAGTCTTCTGCAGCGCTTGGCTACCAATTCAATATGGGGTTTGAAAGGCAGTCGTTGATCTATTAAAACCCCTAGATATTTAATCACATCCACCTGTTTAATACTCTTGCAGCGGCAATAGAGAGGGTTGCAAGTTGCTAAATGTATTTTGATACTAATAGGGCGTTTAAGGGCTAATGGTTGGGTTTTGTAAAAGCACAGATTATTAGTTTTATCTATGTTATAGTCCAGCCATCGCTTCATGCTCGTTATGGTGTTTTGAGCTTCTTCCTGCACAGTTTCCCATGATTTTCCATGCAAGAGGATTACTGTATCGTCAGCATAACATATAACGTCTGAGTTTGGAGTTATTGCATCGTGTATGTCATTTATGTAGACGACTAGCGGTCCCGGCAGACGTTGTTCTGCCCAAAAGCGGGATTTAGTAAAAAAAAAAAATTACCCAACTCTACCCTACTCTACCCTACTCTACCCTACTCTACCCTACTCTTTTCTTTGCTATAAACCACACGGAGCCCGAGACCTTTCCAACGAATGCAAAACCGTGGAAATCGGTTCGTGCGTTATGGAGTTATAGCGTCAGGAAGGAAAACCCGACTTATTTTTATATAGTAGATGAATAAGGGCGGACCAAGTACGCTTCCCTATGGCACACCAAAATTTAAATCTTTTTGGCAGCTGGTGTGATGACTTTTACACACTGGCGTCTCGTTACTCGTACGTACTCGTTAGGTAGGATTCAAACCACTTTAGTGGTAACCCTCGAATGCCCATGACCTCCAATTTCTTTAGAAGAATGGGTATAGCAACAGTGTCGAACGCTTTAGCAAGATCTAAAAACTTTCCCAGGCACTTTCCGCTTTTGACCAGTTTAGCTAGGTGGCTTGCCGCATCCTCTGTGGATAGTTCGTTTCTAAAACCAATCTGTCTACTTGATAACAGCTTGTTTGTCTCTAGAAAGGAAACCAGGCGCTTATTATTATAGAAAATATACCTAGCAGAGATATGGGCCTGTAGTTCGCCGGGTTTTGTTTTGGGCCATTCTTATGAATAGGAGTGACCTGGGCTCCTCTCCATTTATTAGAAAAAAACACCTGAGCCCAGACTGAGATTGATAATATACGTTAGGGGAACTAATATTAAATTTCTTATCTCTTTTATAAGTTTTGGGGAAAGACCATCCACGCCAGCAGCACCATCGCTATTCAGGTTAACAATCAGTTTATCAACTTCATAGATATCAGTGGGCTGCATGAAAAAATTGGTTGCCAGCGGTTCTCCTAATTTCTGTTTAGAGACCAATGACTCCTGAGTTTCATTTATAGCAGCAAAAATTTGACTTGCTAAATTTGTGCCAACGGAAGAAAAGTATACATTACAGTAGTCAACTGAATTTTGGAAAGAAGATTTACATTTTAGTAGGTCACAATTGATAATTCTATTGTTGCTTTGCTTGGTAATGGACTTTGTGGCATTCCACAAGGTTTTAGGATTCGATTTGTTATCTTCCAGCTTTTTGCTGTCGTGTTCACGTTTTAATTTGTGCATCAGATTGGTAAAGAAGTTCCTGTATCGAGTAAAGATTAGTTTTTTTGTTTTGTCACCAGGGTACTTATTAGACTCTTTATGAAGTTTGTCGCTATGGTTCATACATTTGATGAGGCCAGGTGTAATCCAGGGCTTCAATATATACTTAGACCGACTGAACCTCTTTACAGTCGTATGAGTATAGCATCGGCTAGAAGTTTGTGGAATTCATCAGTCGCTGTATAGACGTCTGTATTAGATAGTACATTATACCAGTCATATTGCCTGAGGTCTTCTATTAGAGCGGGGAAGTTTATTTTGTTTATTGAACAACATGAAAAATTTCTTGGACCTGACAGTTCATCTTCATTTGATGGGTCTGAAGATGAAAGAGAATGCTATTGCAGTATTGCCTAGGTACATTGTCAGTAGCCTTCCATCATTGAAGAATTTTGACATTGGAAATAATCAATTGAAGGCAATTTCTGCGAAAGTATGCTGTGTGGGATATTGGTTTCCTATCCCACCTTAAGTACGCTGGATTGGAGGAGACTTACTAATAGTTCGAAATCAAAGACTCCGTAAACGAAATTAAACACTATTTATTTTCTATTATATCGTTTGTGCACTTTACAGTTGTTTTATTTACACTTTTAAATTGTTTAATCACAGTTTTTAATTATTTAAGGTCATTAACAGGTTTTACAGTTTCATCACTAATTACATTGTTTTGAGACATTAAAAATTAGTAGATAAAAATGTTCACAATTATTTTGAGTTTAAACACTAACTTACAGACATTTAAGCACTAAAATTCAGTTCTAGGAGCACTGAAAATACTAAACACTGAGTACTGTAGAGTTTCGACTAATTACTGAAACTGGAACGAGAACTGAGAACTGAATTTGACACAAATTAGGGGTATTATACCCTTTCACCTAGGTACAAGTAGTGGTTTTGCTGATCTTTATTAATAAATTTTCCACTAATCAAATAAGTCGGGTGAGGCCCGATTTTGGTTAACCAATCACAGGCGTCCATTTCTCGACCGGACTCAGACAGATTTCGACAAGATGGTTTCTAACACGACAAAGTTAGTATTATTTACAATATTGATTCTAAAAATCTTTCCTATGTTACAAATACAAATATCGGGCAAACATGAGAACCAAAATGCTTAACTAACATAGGTACAGTAAATGATCACTTATGAAAGTATGTTGAACTATCTAAATACTTATAGTACATTACATTACATTAAAATTACACTACGTTTGCGCATGAGCGTCCTTCACATACACATTTAACAAAGTTTACGTAATCAGAACGTCCATGTGTGGGCGTCCTGCACATTCCTCCCACCGTGCGTCGTCCGCTGCTTACGACGCAGTAGATGTCGGTGCAGGATCGCGCTCTCGATCGGCAGCACGACGATCTTCTTCACGGGACGTCTCAAAATTCCACCTTTAGTAGCCATCAGACGGAGTATATAATGCTGTTGGCGACATTCATTCACTGTGATCTCGACGCCCGCATGATGTAATTGACTATGAATATGTTCAATCCATAATCGGGTCGTAGGATGATCTCCGTCTATTATCATTGGCTTTTTCAGGTTCTCCGTGATGTCTGCTGTGCGGTGATCCTACTTTTCAGCCGAATTTCCCCATCCGTTAGTTCAATACAGAGTGGGTGTAGGCGACTCGTTCGTGAGACAGTTCTCCCGTTCGTTAGATCTTTCTTTTCTTCTGGGAAAGATTGTTCTTGAGAAGGTCGCAAGATCAGATTTTCGGCTTTTCGTAGCAGCGTTCATTGGTGAGAGGGAGATTCATGATCGAATTTTCTCGTCTCTCTGTTGTTTTGGCTGGCAGTGTCTGTATATTTTTCTTCCAGTCAGGATCAGTGCTAGTGTTCTTTTTGGTTCTTTTGTAGTTGATATCTTGTCTCTTTTGGTAACAGAAATGTAGAAACTGTAGGACTCATGCTGTCGCTCGTATATATCTTTCCCAGCGTGAGAATCGGTTGACATCTGTTATGACTTCTTTGATCTGACTGCTACTATCTTGATTATATCGGAATTTCTTTCATCGGCTGGCCATGTTTCTGGTGGACCCAGGAGAAATTCGGGACAATGGAACCAGCGATGATCTTGGTTGTAGTTTTCTGGTATTCTGGGTTCAGTTTGGTTGGAAGCCAGCTTTCCATGGACCTGGAGGATGCAGTTCTGCTTCACTTGACAGATCTGAGGATGAATGGAAATGCTATTGCGATGTTGCCTAGCTACATTGTCAGCAGCCTGCCATCATTGAAATTTCTGTCTTCCTTTCAATAGTAGCATCAGCTTTAATGTCAGCAGCCTTTCTGGTCTCCGCATCCATCCAATCTAGGTTCTTGAACGCGTTCCTGATGTTGTTGATCAAGATCTTGCCTTAGGTCTTCACTTCACCGTTGAATACTTCGCGGACGAACATGTTTCCTACTGCGAAGTCTGTGGAGGAGAGAATAAGATGGTTAGTTGTATGAGGATCGAGGAGCCAATGCAAAATGCAATGCACTTATTACAGTGGGCTTGGTGGCCTAGAAATGTGTATTTGTCTAGCGAGATTGAAAGACTAACTACAATCAGTGTGTCAACCTTAGTAATTAAAGAGTTTTTTTTAAAGGTTGGAAATCAACGGTCCTCATTACATTACCAGGTTGTATATCGAGGTTTTAGGGTTATCGACTTTCAGGAAAGAATAAAGGATGAAAACAAAACTTTCAGATATTTAATAGTTAAGAAAGTAGCAACATCTATGTCACCACTAGGAACCAAAAAATAAAACCTGCACCGCGGTATCACAGTTCTCCGCGCGATAAGAAAATATACAACAGTCCGAAAAAAAGTTCCTTGGACCTGGAGACTGTAGTTCTTTTGACGGGTCTGAAGATAAAAAGGAATGCTTTTGAGGTGTTTTCTAGCAACATTGTCAGTAGTCTGCTATTATAAAAAATATTTTGAAATTAAAAAATAAACAACTGGAATACAAGTTGTTTGCAGGAAAAAAACAAGAAAAGAAGAGTATGTAGACACTTAAATAAACAGCAAAAAAAGTGTCTCATGGCAAAGTAAAAATAATAACCAATAATAAATATGACAAAGTAATACCAAATAAAAAAAACCATGCACGATATTGTACACCAAAACTTACCAATCATATCAGTAGTAGCATCAGCTTTAATCTCAGCAGCTTATCTGGTCTTCGCATCCATCCAATCTAGGTTCTTGAACGCGTTCCTGATGTTGTTAATCATGATCTCGCCTTAGGTCTTCGCTTTACCGTGGAATACTTCGCGGACGAACATGTTTTCTACTGCGAAGCCTGTGGTGGAAAGAATAAGATGGTTTGCTGTATGAGGATCGAGGAGCCAATGCAAAATGCAAAGCACTTATTAGAAGTTGGCTGGGTGGCCTAGAAATGTGCATTTAGATTGAAAGAATTACTACAATCAGTGTGTCAACCTTTGTAATTAAAGAATTTTTTTAAAGGTGGGAAATCAACGGTCCTCATTTAATTACCAGCCATACCATGTTGTATACCGAGGTTTCAGGGTTATCGAATTTTAGGAAAGAATAAAGGATGCAGTCAAAACTTTTAGGGTTTTAATAGTTAAGCAAGTAGCAACATCTACGTCACCACTAGAAACGAAAAGAAAATAAAATCCTGCATCTGATAAGAATTTTGACATTGGAGACAATTAATTGAAAACAATTTCTGTGGAAGTATCCAATATAAAAAGATTTTTGGACCTGAAAAACATAATTCTGCTTCATTTTACGGATCAGAAGATGAAAGGGAATGATATTGCGATGTTGCCTGGCTACATTGTAAATAGCCTGCCATCATTGAAAAATTTCGACAATAGAGATAATCAATTGAAGACAATTCCTGCGGAAGTATCCAAGATAGAAAGTTTCTTGGAACTGGAGAATGCAGTTCTGCTTCATTTGACGGATTTGAAGATGATAAAGAATGCTATTGCGATGTTGCCTGGGTACATTGTCAGTAGCCGGCCATCATTAAAAAAAATTGACATTGGAGACAATCAATTGAAGACAATTCCTACGGAAGTATCCAAGATAGAAAGTTTCTTGGAACTGGAGAATGCAGTTCTGCTTCATTTAACGGATTTGAAGATGATAAAGAATGCTATTGCGATGTTGCCTGGGTACATTGTCAGTAGCCGGCCATCATTAAAAAATTTTGACATTGGAGACAATCAATTGAAGACAATTCCTACGGAAGTATCCAAGATAGAAAGTTTCTTGGAACTGGAGAATGCAGTTCTGCTTCATTTGACGGATTTGAAGATGATAAAGAATGCTATTGCGATGTTGCTTAGGTACATTGTGTGTAGCCTGCCATCATTAAAAAATTTTGACATTGGAGACAATCAATTGAAGACAATTCCTACGGAAGTATCCAAAATATAAAGTTTCTTGGAACTGGAGAATGCAGTTCTGCTTCATTTGACGGATTTGAAGATGATAAAGAATGCTATTGCGATGTTGCCTGGGTACATTGTCAGTAGCCTGCCATCATTAAAAAAATTTGACATTGGAGACAATCAATTGAAGACAATTCCTACGGAAGTATCCAAGATAGAAAGTTTCTTGGAACTGGAGAATGCAGTTCTGCTTCATTTGACGGATTTGAAGATGATAAAGAATGCTATTGCGATGTTGCCTGGGTACATTGTCAGTAGCCTGCCATCATTAAAAAAATTTGACATTGGAGACAATCAATTGAAGACAATTCCTACGGAAGTATCCAAGATAGAAAGTTTCTTGGAACTGGAGAATGCAGTTCTGCTTCATTTGACGGATTTGAAGATGATAAAGAATGCTATTGCGATGTTGCCTGGGTACATTGTCAGAAGCCTGCCATAATTAAAAATTTTGACATTGGAGACAATCAATTGAAGACAATTCCTGCGGAAGTATCCAAGATAGAAAGTTTCTTGGAACTGGAGAATGCAGTTCTGCTTCATTTGACGGATTTGAAGATGATAAAAAGAATGCTATTGCGATGTTGCTTGGGTACATTGTCAGTAGCCTGCCATCATTAAAAAAATTGACATTGGAGACAATCAATTGAAGACAATTCCTACGGAAGTGTCCAAGATAGAAAGTTTCTTGGAACTGGAGAATGCAGTTCTGCTTCATTTGACGGATTTGAAGATGATAAAGAATGCTATTGCGATGTTGCCTGGGTACGTAGTCAGTAGCCTGCCATCATTGAAAAATTTTGACATTGGACCCAAATAATTGAAGACATTCCGACGGAAGTATCCAAGATAGAAAGTTTCTTGGAACTGGAAAATTCAGGTCTGCTTCATTTTACGGATCTGAAGATGACAAAGAAGGTTATTGCGATGTTGCCTGGCTACATTGTAAATAGCGTGCCATCATTAAAAAAAATGACATTAGAGATAATCAATGGAACGCAAATTCTGCGGATATATCCAAAATGAAAAGTTTCTTGGACATGGAAAATGCAGTTCTGCTTCATTTGACGGATTTGAAGATGATAAAGAATGCTATTGCGATGTTGCCTGGGTATATTGTCAGTAGCCTGCCATCATTAAAAAAATTTGACATTGGAGACAATAAATTGAAGACAATTCCTACGGAAGTATCCAAGATAGAAAGTTTCTTCGAACTGGAGAATGCAGTTCTGCTTCATTTGACGGATTTGAAGATGATAAAGAATGCTATTGCGATGTTGCCTGGGTACATTGTCAGTAGCCTGCCATCATTAAAAAAATTTGACATTGGAGACAATCAATTGAAGACAATTCCTACGGAAGTATCCAAGATAGAAAGTTTCTTGGAACTGGAGAATGCAGTTCTGCTTCATTTGACGGATTTGAAGATGATAAAGAATGCTATTGCGATGTTGCTTAGGTACATTGTGTGTAGCCTGCCATCATTAAAAAATTTTGACATTGGAGACAATCAATTGAAGACAATTCCTACGGAAGTATCCAAAATATAAAGTTTCTTGGAACTGGAGAATGCAGTTCTGCTTCATTTGACGGATTTGAAGATGATAAAGAATGCTATTGCGATGTTGCCTGGGTACATTGTCAGTAGCCTGCCATCATTAAAAAAATTTGACATTGGAGACAATCAATTGAAGACAATTCCTACGGAAGTATCCAAGATAGAAAGTTTCTTGGAACTGGAGAATGCAGTTCTGCTTCATTTGACGGATTTGAAGATGATAAAGAATGCTATTGCGATGTTGCCTGGGTACATTGTCAGTAGCCTGCCATCATTAAAAAAATTTGACATTGGAGACAATCAATTGAAGACAATTCCTACGGAAGTATCCAAGATAGAAAGTTTCTTGGAACTGGAGAATGCAGTTCTGCTTCATTTGACGGATTTGAAGATGATAAATAATGCTATTGCGATGTTGCTTAGGTACATTGTGTGTAGCCTGCCATCATTAAAAAATTTTGACATTGGAGACAATCAATTGAAGACAATTCCTACGGAAGTATCCAAAATATAAAGTTTCTTGGAACTGGAGAATGCAGTTCTGCTTCATTTGACGGATTTGAAGATGATAAAGAATGCTATTGCGATGTTGCCTGGGTACATTGTCAGTAGCCTGCCATCATTAAAAAAATTTGACATTGGAGACAATCAATTGAAGACAATTCCTACGGAAGTATCCAAGATAGAAAGTTTCTTGGAACTGGAGAATGCAGTTCTGCTTCATTTGACGGATTTGAAGATGATAAAGAATGCTATTGCGATGTTGCCTGGGTACATTGTCAGTAGCCTGCCATCATTAAAAAAATTTGACATTGGAGACAATCAATTGAAGACAATTCCTACGGAAGTATCCAAGATAGAAAGTTTCTTGGAACTGGAGAATGCAGTTCTGCTTCATTTGACGGATTTGAAGATGATAAAGAATGCTATTGCGATGTTGCCTGGGTACATTGTCAGAAGCCTGCCATAATTAAAAATTTTGACATTGGAGACAATCAATTGAAGACAATTCCTACGGAAGTATCCAAGATAGAAAGTTTCTTGGAACTGGAGAATGCAGTTCTGCTTCATTTGACGGATTTGAAGATGATAAAAAGAATGCTATTGCGATGTTGCTTGGGTACATTGTCAGTAGCCTGCCATAATTAAAAATTTTGACATTGGAGACAATCAATTAAAGACAATTCCTGCGGAAGTATCCAAGATAGAAAGTTTCTTGGAACTGGAGAATGCAGTTCTGCTTCATTTGACGGATTTGAAGATGATAAAAAGAATGCTATTGCGATGTTGCTTGGGTACATTGTCAGTAGCCTGCCATCATTAAAAAAATTGACATTGGAGACAATCAATTGAAGACAATTCCTACGGAAGTGTCCAAGATAGAAAGTTTCTTGGAACTGGAGAATGCAGTTCTGCTTCATTTGACGGATTTGAAGATGATAAAGAATGCTATTGCGATGTTGCCTGGGTACATTGTCAGTAGCCTGCCATCATTAAAAAAATTTGACATTGGAGACAATAAATTGAAGACAATTCCTACGGAAGTATCCAAGATAGAAAGTTTCTTGGAACTGGAGAATGCAGTTCTGCTTCATTCGACGGATTTGAAGATGATAAAGAATGCTATTGCGATGTTGCCTGGCTACATTGTAAAAAGCGTGCCATCATTAAAAAAAATGACATTAGAGATAATCAATGGAAGGCAAATTCTGCGGATATATCCAAAATGAAAAGTTTCTTGGACATGGAAAATGCAGTTCTGCTTCATTTGACGGATTTGAAGATGATAAAGAATGCTATTGCGATGTTGCCTGGGTACATTGTCAGTAGCCTGCCATCATTAAAAAAAATTGACATTGGAGACAATCAATTGAAGACAATTCCTACGGAAGTATCCAAAATAGAAAGTTTCTTGGAACTGGAGAATGCAGTTCTGCTTCATTTGACGGATTTGAAGATGATAAAGAATGCTATTGCGATGTTGCTTAGGTACATTGTGTGTAGCCTGCCATCATTAAAAAATTTTGACATTGGAGACAATCAATTGAAGACAATTCCTACGGAAGTATCCAAAATATAAAGTTTCTTGGAACTGGAGAATGCAGTTCTGCTTCATTTGACGGATTTGAAGATGATAAAGAATGCTATTGCGATGTTGCTTAGGTACATTGTCAGTAGCCTGCCATCATTAAAAAAATTTGACATTGGAGACAATCAATTGAAGACAATTCCTACGGAAGTATTCAAGGTAGAAAGTTTCTTGGAACTGGAGAATGCAGTTCTGCTTCATTTGACGGATTTGAAGATGATAAAGAATGCTATTGCGATGTTGCCTGGATACATTGTCAGTAGCCTGCCATCATTAAAAAATTTTGACATTGGAGACACTCAATTGAAGACAAGTCCTACGGAAGTATCCAAGATAGAAAGTTTCTTGGAACTGGAGAATGCAGTTCTGCTTCATTTGACGGATTTGAAGATGATAAAGAATGCTATTGCGATGTTGCCTGGGTACATTGTCAGTAGCCTTCCATCATTAAAAAATTTTGACATTGGAGACAATCAATTGAAGACAATTCCTACGGAAGTATCCAAGATAGAAAGTTTCTTGGAACTGGAGAATGCAGTTCTGCTTCATTTGACGGATTTGAAGATGATAAAGAATGCTATTGCGATGTTGCCTGGGTACATTGTCAGTAGCCTGCCATCATTAAAAAATTTTGACATTGGAGACAATCAATTGAAGACAATTCCTACGGAAGTATCCAAGATAGAAAGTTTCTTGGAACTGGAGAATGCAGTTCTGCTTCATTTGACGGATTTGAAGATGATAAAGAATGCTATTGCGATGTTGCCTGGGTACATTGTCAGTAGCCTGCCATCATTAAAAAAATTTGACATTGGAGACAATCAATTGAAGACAATTCCTACGGAAGTATCCAAGATAGAAAATTTCTTGGAACTGGAGAATGCAGTTCTGCTTCATTTGACGGATTTGAAGATGATAAAGAATGCTATTGCGATGTTGCCTGGCTACATTGTAAATAGCGTGCCATCATTAAAAAAAATGACATTAGAGACAATCAATGGAAGGCAAATTCTGCGGATATATCCAAAATGAAAAGTTTCTTGGACATGGAAACTGCAGTTCTGCTTCATTTGACGGATTTGAAGATGATAAAGAATGCTATTGCGATGTTGCCTGGGTACATTGTCAGTAGCCTGCCATCATTAAAAAAATTTGACATTGGAGACAATCAATTGAAGACAATTCCTACGGAAGTATCCAAGATAGAAAATTTCTTGGAACTGGAGAATGCAGTTCTGCTTCATTTGACGGATTTGAAGATGATAAAGAATGCTATTGCGATGTTGCCTGGCTACATTGTAAATAGCGTGCCATCATTAAAAAAAATGACATTAGAGACAATCAATGGAAGGCAAATTCTGCGGATATATCCAAAATTAAAAGTTTCTTGGACATGGAAACTGCAGTTCTGCTTCATTTGACGGATTTGAAGATGATAAAGAATGCTATTGCGATGTTGCCTGGGTACACTGTCAGTAGCCTGCCATCATTAAAAAAATTTGACATTGGATACAATCAATTGAAGTTAATTCCTACGGAAGTAACCAAAATATAAAGTTTCTTGGAACTGGAGAATGCAGTTCTGCTTCATTTGACGGATTTGAAGATGATAAAGAATGCTATTGCGATGTTGCTTAGGTACATTGTCAGTAGCCTGCCATCATTAAAAAATTTTGACATTGGAGACAATCAATTGAAGACAATTCCTACGGAAGTATTCAAGGTAGAAAGTTTCTTGGAACTGGAGAATGCAGTTCTGCTTCATTTGACGGATTTGAAGATGATAAAGAATGCTATTGCGATGTTGCCTGGGTACATTGTCAGTAGCCTGCCATCATTAAAAAAAATTGACATTGGAGACAATCAATTGGAGACAATCAATTGAAGACAATTCCTACGGAAGTATCCAAGATAGAAAGTTTCTTGGAACTGGAGAATGCAGTTCTGCTTCATTTGACGGATTTGAAGATGATAAAGAATGCTATTGCGATGTTGCCTGGGTACATTGTCAGTAGCCTGCCATCATTAAAAAAAATTGACATTGGAGACAATCAATTGAAGACAATTCCTACGGAAGTATCCAAGATAGAAAATTTCTTGGAACTGGAGAATGCAGTTCTGCTTCATTCGACGGATTTGAAGATGATAAAGAATGCTATTGCGATGTTGCCTGGCTACATTGTAAATAGCGTGCCATCATTAAAAAAAATGACATTAGAGACAATCAATGGAAGGCAAATTCTGCGGATATATCCAAAATGAAAAGTTTCTTGGACATGGAAACTGCAGTTCTGCTTCATTTGACGGATTTGAAGATGATAAAGAATGCTATTGCGATGTTGCCTGGGTACATTGTCAGTAGCCTGCCATCATTAAAAAAATTTGACATTGGAGACAATCAATTGAAGACAATTCCTACGGAAGTATCCAAGATAGAAAGTTTCTTGGAACTGGAGAATACAGTTCTGCTTCATTTGACGGATTTGAAGATGATAAAGAATGCTATTGCGATGTTGCCTGGGTACATTGTCAGTAGCCTGCCATTATTAAAAAATTTTGACATTGGAGACAATCAATTGAAGACAATTCCTACGGAAGTATCCAAGATAGAAAGTTTCTTGGAACTGGAGAATGCAGTTCTGCTTCATTTGACGGATCAGAAGATGAAAGGCATTTTTATAGCAGTATTGCCTAGGTACACTGTCAGTAGCCTGGCATCATTAAAAAATTTTGACATTGGAGATAATCAACTGAAGACAATTCCTGCAGAAAAATCCAATATGAAAAGTTTCTTGGACATGAAAAATGCAGTTCTGCTTCATTTGACGGATCTGAAGATGAAAAGGAATGTTATTGCAATGTTGCCTGGCCACATTGTAAATAGCCTGCCATCATTAAAAAAAAATTGACGTAAGAGATAATCAATGGAAGGCAATTTCTGCGGATATATCCAAAATGAAAAGTTTCTTGGACATGGAAAATGCAGTTCTGCTTCATTTGACGGATCTGAAGATGAAAGGGAATACTATTGCGATGTTGCCTGGCTACATTGTAAATAGCCTGCCATCATTGAAAAATTTTGACATTGGAGATAATCAATTGAAGACAATTCCGGCAGAAAAATCAAATATGAAAAGTTTCTTGGACATGGAAAATGCAGTTCTGCTTCATTTGACGGATCTGAAGATGAAAGGGAATACTATTGCGATGTTGCCTGGCTACATTGTAAATTGCCTGCCATCATTGAAAAATTTTGACATTGGAGATAATCAATTGAAGACAATTCCGGCAGAAAAATCAAATATGAAAAGTTTCTTGGACATGGAAAATGCAGTTCTGCTTCATTTGACGGATCTGAAGATGAAAAGGAATGTTATTGCGATGTTGCCTGGCCACATTGTAAATAGCCTGCCATCATTAAAAAAAAATTGATGTAAGACATAATCAATGGAAGGCAATTTCTGCGGATATATCCAAATAGAAAAGTTTCTTGGACATGGAAAATGCAGTTCTGCTTCATTTGACGGATCTGAAGATGAAAGGGAATACTATTGCGATGTTGCCTGGCTACATTGTAAATAGCCTGCCATCATTGAAAAATTTTGACATTGGAGATAATCAACTGAAGACAATTCCTGCAGAAAACTCCAATATGAAAAGTTTCTTGGACATGGAAAATGCAGTTCTGCTTCATTTGACGGATCAGAAGGTGAAAGGCATTGCTATAGCAGTGTTGCCTAGGTACATTGTCAGTAGCCTGACATCATTAAAAAATTTTGACATTGGAGATAATCAACTGAAGACAATTCCTGCAGGAAAATCCAATATGAAAAGTTTCTTGGACATGGAAAATGCAGTTCTGCTTCATTTGACGGATCTGAAGATGAAAAAGAATGTTATTGCGATGTCTCCTGGCCAGATTGTAAATAGCCTGCCATCATTAAAAAAAAATTGATGTAAGAGATAATCAATGGAAGGCAATTTCTGCGGATATATCCAAATAGAAAAGTTTCTTGGACATGGAAAATGCAGTTCTGCTTCATTTGACGGATCTGAAGATGAAAGGGAATACTATTGCGATGTTGCCTGGCTACATTGTAAATAGCCTGCCATCATTGAAAAATTTTGACATTGGAGATAATCAACTGAAGACAATTCCTGCAGAAAACTCCAATATGAAAAGTTTCTTGGACATGGAAAATGCAGTTCTGCTTCATTTGACGGATCAGAAGGTGAAAGGCATTGCTATAGCAGTGTTGCCTAGGTACATTGTCAGTAGCCTGACATCATTAAAAAATTTTGACATTGGAGATAATCAACTGAAGACAATTCCTGCAGGAAAATCCAATATGAAAAGTTTCTTGGACATGGAAAATGCAGTTCTGCTTCATTTGACGGATCTGAAGATGAAAAAGAATGTTATTGCGATGTCTCCTGGCCAGATTGTAAATAGCCTGCCATCATTTAAAAAAATTGACATAAGAGTTATAATCAATGGAAGGCAATTTCTGCGGATATATCCAAAATGAAAAGTTTCTTGGACATGGAAAATGCAGTTCTGCTTCATTTGACGGATCAGAAGATGAAAGGCATTGCTATAGCAGTGTTGCCTAGGTACATTGTCAGTAGCCTGCCATCATTAAAAAATTGTGACATTGGAGATAATCAACTGAAGACAATTCCTGCAGAAAAATCCAATATGAAAAGTTTCTTGGACATGGAAAATGCAGTTCTGCTTCATTTGACGGATCAGAAGATGAAAGGCATTGCTATTGCAGTGTTGCCTAAGTACATTGTCAGTATCCTGCCATCATTAAAAAAAATTGACATTGGAGATAATCAACTGAAGACAATTCCTGCAAAAAAAATCCAATATGAAAAGTTTCTTGGACATGAAAAATGCAGTTCTGCTTCATTTGACGGATCTGAAGATGAATAGGAATGCTATTGCGATGATGCCTAGGTACATTGTCAGTAGACTGCCATCATTAAAAAAAATTGACGTAAGAGATAATCAATGGAAGGCAATTTCTGCGGATATATCCAAAATGAAAAGTTTCTTGGACATGGAAAATGCAGTTCTGCTTCATTTGACGGATCTGAAGATGAAAAGGAATGTTATTGCGATGTTGCTTGGCCACATTGTAAATAGCCTGCCATTATTAAAAAAAATTGACGTAAGAGATAATCAATGGGATGCAATTTCTGCGGATATATCCAAAATGAAAAGTTTCTTGGACATGGAAATGCAGTTCTGCTTCATTTGACGGATCTGAACATGAAAGGCATTGCTATAGCAGTATTGCCTAGGTACATTGTCAGTAGCCTGCCATCATTAAAAAATTTTGACATTGGAGATAATCAACTGAAGACAATTCCTGCAGAAAAATCCAATATGAAAAGTTTCTCGGACATGGATAATGCAGTTCTGCATCATTTGACGGATCTGAAGATGACAACGAATGCCATTGCGATGTTGCCTAGGTACATTGTCAGTAGCCTGCCATCATTGAAGAATTTTGACATTTGAGACAATCAATTGAAGACAATTTTTGCGGAAGTATCCGAGATAGAAAGTTTCTTGGAACTGGAAAATGCTGTTCTGCTTTATTTGACGGATCTGAAGATGAAAAAGAATGCTATTGCGACGTTGCCTAGGTACATTGTCAGTAGCCTGCCAACATTGAAAAATTTCGCCATTGGAGACAATCAATTGAAATTCCTACGGAAGTATCCAAGATAGGAAGTTTCTTGGAACTAGAGAAAGCAGTTCTGCTTCATTTGACGGATCTGAAGATGACGACGAATGCTATTGCGATGTTGCCTAGGTACATTGTCAGTAGCCTGCCACCATTGAAAAATTTCGACATTGGAGACAATCAATTGAAGACAATTCCTACGGAAGTGTCCAAGATAGAAAGTTTCTTGGAACTGGAAAATGCAGTTCTGCTTCGTTTGACGGACCTGAAGATGACAAAGAATGCTATTGCGATTTTGCCTAGGTAAAATGTCAGTAGCCTGCCACCACTGAAAAATTTCGACATTGGAGACAATCAATTGAAGACAAGTCTTGCGAAGTGTCCAACATAAAATGTTTCTTGGACCCGAAGAATGCAGTTCTGCTTCACTTGACAGGTCTAGCGATGAAAAGGAATGCTATTGCAATGTTGCCTAGGTACATTGTCAGTAGCCTGCCATCATTGAAGAATTTAGACGTTTGAGACAATCAATTGAAGACAATTTTTGCGGAAGTATCCGAGATAGAAAGTTTCTTGGAACTGGAAAATGCGGTTCTGCTTCATTTGACGGATCTGAAGATGAAAAAGAATACTATTGCGATGTTGCCTAGGTACATTGTCAGTAGCCTGCCAACATTGAAAAATTTCGCCATTGGAGACAATCAATTGAAATTCCTACGGAAGTATCCAAGATAGAAAGTTTCTTGGAACTAGAGAAAGCAGTTCTGCTTCATTTGACGGATCTGAAGATGACGACGAATGCTATTGCGATGTTGCCTAGGTACATTGTCAGTAGCCTGCCACCATTGAAAAATTTCGACATTGGAGACAATCAATTGAAGACAATTCCTGCGGAAGTATCCAAGATAGAAAGTTTCTTGGAACTGGAAAATGCAGATCTGCTTCGTTTGACGGATCAGAAGATGAAAGGCATTGCTATTGCAGTGTTGCCTAAGTACATTGTCAGTATCCTGCCATCATTAAAAAAATTAGACATTGGAGATAATCAACTGAAGACAATTCCTGCAAAAAAAATCCAATATGAAAAGTTTCTTGGACATGGAAAATGCAGTTCTGCTTCATTTGATGGATCTGAAGATGAATAGGAATGCTATTGCGATAATGCCTAGGTACATTGTCAGTAGACTGCCATCATTAAAAAAAATTGACGTAAGAGATAATCAATGGAAGGCAATTTCTGCGGATATATCCAAAATGAAAAGTTTCTTGGACATGGAAAATGCAGTTCTGCTTCATTTGACGGATCTGAAGATGAAAAGGAATGTTATTGCGATGTTGCTTGGCCACATTGTAAATAGCCTGCCATTATTAAAAAAAATTGACGTAAGAGATAATCAATGGGAGGCAATTTCTGCGGATATATCCAAAATGAAAAGTTTCTTGGACATGGAAAATGCAGTTCTGCTTCATTTGACGGATCTGAACATGAAAGGCATTGCTATAGCAGTATTGCCTAGGTACATTGTCAGTAGCCTGCCATCATTAAAAAATTTTGACATTGGAGATAATCAACTGAAGACAATTCCTGCAGAAAAATCCAATATGAAAAGTTTCTCGGACATGGATAATGCAGTTCTGCATCATTTGACGGATCTGAAGATGACAACGAATGCCATTGCGATGTTGCCTAGGTACATTGTCAGTAGCCTGACATCATTGAAGAATTTTGACATTTGAGACAATCAATTGAAGACAATTTTTGCGGAAGTATCCGAGATAGAAAGTTTCTTGGAACTGGAAAATGCGGTTCTGCTTCATTTGACGGATCTGAAGATGAAAAAGAATGCTATTGCGATGTTGCCTAGGTATATTGTCAGTAGCCTGCCAACATTGAAAAATTTCGCCATTGGAGACAATAAATTGAAATTCCTACGGAAGTATCCAAGATAGGAAGTTTCTTGGAACTAGAGAAAGCAGTTCTGCTTCATTTGACGGATCTGAAGATGACGACGAATGCTATTGCGATGTTGCCTAGGTACATTGTCAGTAGCCTGCCACCATTGAAAAATTTCGACATTGGAGACAATCAATTGAAGACAATTCCTACGGAAGTATCCAAGATAGAAAGTTTCTTGGAACTGGAAAATGCAGTTCTGCTTCGTTTGACGGACCTGAAGATGACAAAGAATGCTATTGCGATTTTGCCTAGGTAAAATGTCAGTGGCCTGCCACCACTGAAAAATTTCGACATTGGAGACAATCAATTGAAGACAAGTCTTGCGAAGTGTCCAACATAAAATGTTTCTTGGACCCGAAGAATGCAGTTCTGCTTCACTTGACAGGTCTAGCGATGAAAAGGAATGCTATTGCAATGTTGCCTAGGTACATTGTCAGTAGCCTGCCATCATTGAAGAATTTAGACGTTTGAGACAATCAATTGAAGACAATTTTTGCGGAAGTATCCGAGATAGAAAGTTTCTTGGAACTGGAAAATGCGGTTCTGCTTCATTTGACGGATCTGAAGATGAAAAAGAATGCTATTGCGATGTTGCCTAGGTACATTGTCAGTAGCCTGCCAACATTGAAAAATTTCGCCATTGGAGACAATCAATTGAAATTCCTACGGAAGTATCCAAGATAGAAAGTTTCTTAGAACTAGAGAAAGCAGTTCTGCTTCATTTGACGGATCTGAAGATGACGACGAATGCTATTGCGATGTTGCCTAGGTACATTGTCAGTAGCCTGCCACCATTGAAAAATTTCGACATTGGAGACAATCAATTGAAGACAATTCCTGCGGAAGTATCCAAGATAGAAAGTTTCTTGGAACTGGAAAATGCAGTTCTGCTTCGTTTGACGGACCTGAAGATGACAAAGAATGCTATTGCGATTTTGCCTAGGTAAAATGTCAGTAGCCTGCCACCACTGAAAAATTTCGACATTGGAGACAATCAATTGAAGACAAGTCTTGCGAAGTGTCCAACATAAAATGTTTCTTGGACCCGAAGAATGCAGTTCTGCTTCACTTGACAGGTCTAGCGATGAAAAGGAATGCTATTGCAATGTTGCCTAGGTACATTGTCAGTAGCCTGCCATCATTGACGAATTTCGACATTTGAGACAATCAATTGAAGACAATTTCTGCGGAAGTTTCCAAGACGTAAAGTTTCTTGGAACTGGAGAATGCAGTTCTGCTTCATTTTTCGGATCTGAAGATGACAAAAAAAGCTTTTGCGATGTTGCCTGGCTATATTGTAAATAGCCTGCCATCATTAAAAAATTTTGACATTGGAGATAATCAACTGAAGACAATTCCTGCAGAAAAATCCAATATGAAAAATTTCTTGGACATGGAAAATGCGGTTCTGCTTCATTTGACGGATCAGAAGATGAAAGGCATTGCTATTGCAGTGTTGCCTAGGTACATTGTCAGTATCCTGCCATCATTAAAAAAATTTGACATTGGAGATAATCAACTGAAGACAATTCCTGCAAAAAAATCCAATATGAAAAGTTTCTTGGACATGGAAAATGCAGTTCTGCTTCATTTGACGGATCTGAAGATGAAAAGGAATGTTATTGCGATGTTGCCTGGCCACATTGTAAATAGCCTGCCATCATTAAAAAAAAATTGACGTAAGAGATAATCAATGGAAGGCAATTTCTGCGGATATATCCAAAATGAAAAGTTTCTTGGACCCGAAGAATGCAGTTCTGCTTCACTTGACAGGTCTAGCGATGAAAAGGAATGCTATTGCGATGTTGGCTAGGTACATTGTCAGTAGCCTGCCATCATTGAAGAAATTAGACGTTTGAGACAATCAATTGAAGACAATTTCTGCGGAAGTTTCCAAGACGTAAAGTTTCTTGGAACTGGAGAATGCAGTTCTGCTTCATTTTTCGGATCTGAAGATGACAAAAAATGCTTTTGCGATGTTGCCTGGCTATATTGTAAATAGCCTGCCATCATTAAAAAATTTTGACATTGGAGATAATCAACTGAAGACAATTCCTGCAGAAAAATCCAATATGAAAAGTTTCTTGGACATGGAAAGTACCTAGGCAACACTGCTATAGCAATGCCTTTCATCTTCTGATCCGTCAAATGAAGCAGAACTGCATTTTCCATGTCCAAGAAACTTTTCATTTTGGATATATCCGCAGAAATTTCCTTCCATTGATTAAAACTCTTATGTCAATTTTTTTTAATGATGGCAGGCTATTTACAATGTGGCCAGGAGACATCGCAATAACATTCCTTTTCATCTTCAGAAACAATTTTGATGTAATCAGTGGATTTAAAATAATGTGTTGGCACCCCGACCTGTAATACGTACCCCGTGTTCCGAATTGCGTCAAAGGCGATCATATTGCGAATCCAACCAAATTTAATAGTCACAAAATAAAAGGGCTATTGAGTAATAATTGTGACGTTGCACGTCGGTCGGATTCGCGATATTATAGCTTTTGACGTAATTCGGAACGCAGGGGTAATTGTCATACAGTGATGCCAGATTGAGGAGAATCCTCCCAAACCTGGGTCTTTTATAGTTATAGGGGGAGAATTGGGAGGACATTATATTTGAGGAGATTCGTGGAGGAAAAAAACTGGGTCTGGAGGGAATCTGAGGATTTTTATGAACAAAACTTATTTGTTTTATTCATAACAAAACACTGTTTGATTACAAATATCATTGAACGCTATCAAACCGCTAACTAATCAACAAACGCTAGCACACACACGAAGCGCAATGCTGTGCACGATGATATCCGAGTGACATCGAAATTGCCACGCCTATTCGCCCCACCATCAATCGCGTCCGTGTCTCGGACTCTCGCTTGCTGAGACAAGCAGGTTTTTACCATCACTCACCATTATTTAATTTTTGGCCTTTGTGTCTGGATGTTTTAAGATAATTGCCACCAAAAATACAAAAAATATACGGAACCTCAGACGACGCGACTAATCAAAATTCAGTAATGGAAACTGTTCCTGAAATAGTATAAAACTGTTTTTTTTTTTCATTCTTTTTAACAAAAATAAACTATTTCCCATTTATGGGGGATTTTTTCTTTAAAACCAGAATTTTGGGCCTCCCAAAATTCTGGTTTTGAAGAAATAATCCCCGTTTCGAAGAAAGTTTGGGGGGAAATAGAGGCGCTCGTTTGGCAACACTGGTGTCATACTACTGTCAAACTAAAGTCCATTCATTTGATTTTTCTCTCGGGTATTCTGTTTGTAACCGTCGTGGCGCGCGATTTTTTTCTAAATAAATTCTAACTTGATTCCCATAAGCTGCGTAGGCATTACTTCGAATCTTAGTTTTGTTACAAAAATGAGTGCGTGGCCTGAAGTAACGACTGCAAAGTCGGAAAATCGCCATGAAATCAAATTGGCGGGTGCGGCTATTTCGAAACGTATTTCGGAAAGTGGTTTAGACAAAGGTATATTTCAATTAACAAATATAAACCTATTAAATATCAGTGATACATGTCTGTCAGCTATACCAGATGATATAAATCGCCTGGTGAACCTGCAATCCTTACTGTTATTTGGTAACAAATTAACAGAATTCAACAAAAACATAACCTCTTTGAAAAAATTGAAAGTGCTTGATTTGTCGAGAAACCAGCTGAAGAGTATTCCGGAGAGTCTGAACGACATGAAAGAATTGGCAAGTCTCAATTTAAGTTCCAATGAGATAGAAGAAATGCCGAAATTCAATGATTTTCCCAGTCTGCTTACTATTGATCTGTCATATAACAAACTAAAAAGTTTTTTGGACTTTGAGGATGCAGTCCTTCTTCACTTAACGGATTTGAAGATGAAAGGGAATGTTATAGAGGTGTTGCCTAGCTACATTGCCCGTAGCCTACCATCCTTAAAAATTTTTGACATCGGAGATAACCTACTAAAGACAGTTCCTGGGGAAATAGCCAACATGGCTAAATTGAAAGGTAAGTTTTTCTTTGTTTTACTGTACAATGTGCTGTACAGATTACTTGTAATAATTTTTTAAAACTACCCTCTTTTTTTTACTGTATTGACTTTTTTCATTAATATTATGAAATATTGCACCACACTGAATTGAATATAGTTTTGCAATCGATCTACAACCCATTTTATCTTAATTACAGAAATCAACCTCAAAGGCAACAAATTTAGTGACAAAAGATTCATGAAGCTTGTAGATCAGTGTCGCACCAAGCAGATATTGGACTACGTCCGTGACCACTGCCCTAAGGTGGACCAGTCCCAACCGGCCGTCAAGGGTAAAGGAAAGAAGGGCAAGAAAGAAGAACCCACACCTGAAGAAGCAGAGTGTGATCTCTGTCATTCTATGAACATTTTACACGTTGAAGATGACACTCAGCGGGTTAAGATTATTGAATCTCAAGTTGCAGTTGTCCGTCCGTATATCCTGTGTTGTATAGTGAATGACTTGTCCTTCAATGAGGCGTCCTTCAAGAAGTTCATACAGCTGCAGACAAAGTTACATGACACGGTCTGTGATAAAAGAAATGTTGCAACAATTGCTACTCATGACTTGAGCAAGATTGCACCTGGTAAGATCTTATTTTTTTTACAGATAATTGGTTTCAATGCTGTTAAAATTTAGAAAAAAAGTTTTTTTTTCAAATACCTTCACATATGATAAAAAAAAAAATTTAATATTCATACATTAAATGTCAGCTAGAAACCCTTGGTCACTACTTCAGCTTCATATTAAACAATATTTTCAACTCCTGGCAGTAAAATAGCGCTTCCACAAGTCCCAAACTAACTTAATACATTTTTAAACTTCTCAGGTGATCTAGTATACACAGCCAAAGCCCCAGCAGCTCTGAAGCTGACCCCCCTGTCGAGGCTGCGTCCTTACTCTGGAGAACAGCTGTTCCAGCAGCTCACAGCTGAGGCCGAAGCTCTGCGCAAGGAGAAGAAAAGGAATGTCTACTCTGGGATACACAAGTATGTACTTTTGATATTTCATCATCATTTCAGCAGAAAGCAACTGCTGGTTATAGGCCTCCCTCAAGTTGGTCTCATAACAACCGTGTATCTCGCAGCCATTGTATTCTCGCTACCCTCAATAGGTTGTTGTTTTAGCTCTCTTCTACAAGAAAGCATTCTAATGCTGATATTTATCATTGTGTTATTTTAAGTACTGACTAAGTTAAGTTTTAATTATTTTCTTACAGATACTTGTACTTATTGGAAGGCAAGCCAGTGTACCCGTGTTTGCAAGATGCCAGTGGGAAGATCATTAGTTTCCCACCTATCACCAACTCTGAGGACACTAAGGTACCACAATGATAGAAATACATAAAGAATAAATATAAAGCAAAAACAGATTGTATGAATTAATTAGCAAAAAAATATTATATGTGTAGGGTAATTTTCTCACCACTATTTAAAAAAAAAATCCATTGGAGAAAACTGTTCTTGAAGTTTAAATTTTGAATTAATCTTCAAAAGCAACAAAGCTAGTAAATAGGCTTCCTTTCTAGGAAGCCTATTTACATTGAAGTTAGATTCCGAAACTAATTTACCAGATTCAGATGTTGACTCACTAAGAACTGTGATTTGCTCATGCCTCTTTAGTTGTAGGTACAAGTATCGGCACGGATCTTGAACGCTTTGCGTACGCGTTTTATATTACCTTCTAGGTACTAGGTAAAAGAAAAATAAAATAGGTTTAAAAAAAAAAATAAAACGCGTACTCAAAGCGATGCCCACTCTTTCGCCGAGTGCTCAAGATCCGTGCCGATACCTGTAACACATTTCTAATACAACACAATTTTCTTCTAGATGTCTCAAGAAACCAAGTCAATGTTTGTAGAAGTGACTTCACACACGTCTCTCGGTGCCTGCAAGATGGTGATGAACAAGCTGTTGCAGGAGTGTCTGCTGCTGGGGATCGGTCCCCAGGAGCCTGACTCTGCCTACCACACCCTCACTGTCCAGCAGGTAAGACAATATAGGAAAACAGATAGTAAGTTTATAGAACAGCTTTGATTAACGTCTGTGTTTAGTCAACCGCCTAGAAGTGTTATGTTTTTTCAGCGTATCTTGTATGTATGCATGTAAATATTCTTTATTACCTCATACTGAAATAGGACCCTTTTTCCCTTGCACAAAGCTTTGTTTATATTTTTAATGTTTTATTTTTATTTTAAGTATTTATAGATTAGTTACTTTTTATTTTATTGTTGTTTATCCTGTGCAAGTCACAAATAAATGATTTTCTTTCTTTCTTTCTATAATCTCCAAAGTGCTGAACGGATTGTTTGTTAGTGTTTTTTTTTTTTACAAATCAGTATGAAGTTCTTATTTAATTTATATAAAAAAAAAACTTATCTATTTATATAAAAGGAGAAACTGACTGACTGACATATCAACGCAAAAGTCTAAAACTACTGGGACTAGGAGCGTGAAATTTCGCACAGTTTCCTTTTATGACGTAAGCGAGCGCTAAGAGTGGACTTTCCAAAATTCAACCCCTAAAGGGATGATTCGGGCGTTCAAAGTTTGTATGTAGAAACAGATATTCGGCGTATGCTAATTAAAACAATAACATTTAAAAAATCTTTTCGTGGTTTTAATAGGCTAAAACCATCTTTGCATTATCATTTCTATTAAATACTATTTTGGCAGGATTTATAGCAATAGGTTTTTTTTTTCCAATCTTGAATCGGCTATCTAGCCATAATCAGATGTGTTCCACTATTCTTAGCTTTGTAAGCGACATTCCAAGGAATGGCATCATATAAAATAAATTATTGTTTTCATGTTCTTTGGTGCAGGTCCAGTATGTGCCATCTTTTTAAGCGTTTGATATTTTCCTGTAACTGCAGTAAATGCTTTGCCAGTTCATTTGTGTGTCTATTCAGTCTTTCTTTGTATCTCTTGCTAATATTGCTGACTTCCTCCTTAACAGTAAGTATCTCCAGGTATTCATGTATCTCAGTATTTCTCACAAACTAGTGCGCCTTGAGAACTATCTCAAATAGTTCTCAAGGCGATGTTTTGGAATCTCTGGAGGATCTCTATGTTAGAGTTGCTTGCAGAACCCCACAGTTCTATTCCATAGGTCCAAATGGGCTTTTAGAGGTATGTGGAACAGAGAGTAAAGTCGCGTAAACCTCCGTTGAAAAGGGAGGATCCTCCGACCAGACGGGTGTTATGTCTGTTGGGCTACTACTGCCCGATAGATGATTTTGAGTTCTATATGCTCTAAACGCGCGGAGAACTTTGATTGCGCGATGCAGGATTAGTTCTTATGTGACGCCATAGATGTCGCTACATCACTCCCCTCCGGAGATCGGAGTTCGATGGTTCTTGATACTACTTGATGCGTGCCAGGCCAGTGGTAGGTTGGCTCCAGTGGATCGGAACCGAATGCCGCATAGTTCTCGGTGAGTCGAACCTGTCTGCGGTGATGCCTCAGTGAGTCGGGGTGGTGCTGTCCCAGTGAGTCGGGATGATGCCCTACTGAGTCGGGATGATGCTGCAGGCTCCAGTGAGTCGGAGCGGTGCTGTGCAACGTAGTGGCTTGACTGCTGGCGTCGGCCAGGAGAGGTTCTTCGTAGCTCTTCATGTGATTGGCCGAAGATTCAGTGTACTTCGCCAAGGTCGCTGATGAGGCTGAGGGTGATGGTGATGACCAGGTATGACCAGGTAGGTATGCTGGTGGTCAGGATACCCTTTAAAGCCGTGGGTGCTGGCTGTATGGCTCGCTGCTCGAAAGCTTGAGGAAGTGATGATGACGTCACGAAGTAGTGGCTGCACGAAGGCTGCGCGTACGTTCTTTGTCGAGGGTCACCAATTTGGAGGTATGCGGAACAGAGAGTAAAGTCCCGCAAACGTCCGTTGAAAAAGGAGGATCCTCCGACCAGACGGGTGTTATGTCTAGTGGGCTACTACTGCCCGATAGATGATTTCGGGCTATTCTACATGTTTCAATCGCGCTGAGAACTTTGATTGCGCGATGCAGGATTAGTTCTTATGTAACGCCATAGATGTCGATACAGGCTTTATAATGGCTTTATAAACCAAGAGTTTGTTACTAAGAGACAGAGGAGATTGTCGTCCAAGCAACCAGTTTAGCGATTGAAATTGGTAGTTTGCTTCTTTTCTCTTGGCTTTATATGATTACTCCATCTTCTATCCAAGTGTAGACCAAGATATTTTACGCTGTCGTGATTTGGCAGGGCCTTGTTATCCATACTAACAGGTGGACATTCGCCTCTTCTCAGTGAGAATGTTATTTGTGTTGATTTAGTTACACTAGCTCCTTTATCCTCTACTTTCGAAGCCAAGAATCAACTTTATCAAGCTGCAAGAGCTTCGATGATGCGTAATTCGGGTCTTTGTCGCTCGCAAGGCATACCGTGTCATCTGCGTAGGTGGCCGTTACAACACCTTCTGTTTCAGGCTGGTGGGTCTTCTGTGGCCAAGAACTGATCCTTGGGGCACAGAGGCAGTGATCAAGAACAGGTTCGAGTATTCCTCTCCGCATTTGACTTGGAATTTTCTTTGGTGTAAATAGGATTTCAGGATCATGAAGAATGAGTTAGGCAGAAGTGTTTTCAACTTGTACAGCAGTCCCTTGTGCCACACCCTGTCAAAGGCTTGCTATATGTCTATGAAAGCTGCTGAGCAATACTCCTTCCTCTCGAGTGTTTCTCCCGAAAACCAAACTGGTGATTCGGTATAATCCTGCTCTCATCGAGTATGGGTTTGAGTCTTCGCAGAAGAGTCTTTTCAAACACCTTTGACAGTAAGGGGTGAAGGCTTATAGTTCTATATGAGCTAGGATCTGTTGGCGGTTTTCCTGGCTTTGGGATCATACATATCTGAGATATTTTCCACAATTTCGGGTGGTAATGTATTCTAAATATTGGATTAAAAAGCATTGTTAGCAAGACAATGACTTTTTTGGGTAACTGCTTTAGTACTTCAGCCGTTATAAGGTCAAAACCATAAGCTTTTTTGTTTTGTAAATAGTAAATCGTGAGTGCTACTTCTTTCGGAGTAACCAGTTTGATTGGTGCAGATAGTTGCTGGTCGCTAATGATAATTTTATCAACTTCAGTTTCAAAGTCTTCCATGGTCGATACCTTAGGAGTGAATACTTCGCTTAAGTGATTTGCAAATAGTTCTGCTTTATCACTATCACTTCTAGCCCAAAGGTGATTAGAAGATTTTCGTATTGGTGGGATATGATTTTGAGGTTTTTTTTATTTTCCGTAACAAATAAGTAATTGTCCTTTTTGTAAGCAACTACTACTACTTTTTAAGAACCAGAGATCTTGTGTTGAAAAATTGCATACTTATTTTCATCTATCAATTCCTTTAATTCTCTCGATATTTTGTTATAGAGTGATCTGTCCGTGTCTGATCTTGTCAGGTGTAATTGTTCTGTGTTCGTTTTTCTCGTAGCTTGTCCCGTATCTCTAGTGGAATATCATTTATTTCGGTTTTCTACTTCAATGTTGTGTTAGAGCGCCAAGCAGCTACTTGAGTGAGGTTTGTAATGTAGAATGTTGCCTCTTCAATGTCTTCTTCTGTTTTGAGTTTGACTTTAAGTTTGACTTCATCATTCAGGAACTCGATGAAGGCACTCCAGTCAGTTTTGTTATTATATAGTGAAGGCTTTTCGACATTGCATTGGTAAAATGCTAAATGTAGCTACGATGGGAGTGTGGTCCGATACAGATTTAAGCAATGATTCGACATTAAAGTACACATCCGATAGTCTCTTTATTATAAAGAAGTCCACGAGGTCCGGTATTCTGTTTATGTGTGTTGGCCAATAGGTTGGTTCTCCTGTTGCGAGGGTTATTACGTTGTTTTGGTCAACACATTATTTTAGTTCTCGTCCTTTTGTAGTTGTTAGTCGAGATCCGCAGTGAGTATTTTTGCAATTCCAATCTCTTCCACTTATGATTCTGTTTCCGAGGCTGGAGAAATAGCGGTTAAACATATCTTGTTTTGGTTGGTGTCTTGGTGAGCAGTAAATCAGTGTGAGCTGATAACCCATTAACGTTCCATGTGGCAATTCTTAGGGAAAGCATTAGGGCAATTTGCTGATTAGTGTCATAATAAGGTTCATCATTGTGCTTATCTGGGATACGAGATTGTAAATTCTTTCTGTCTGTTTGATCAATAGTGTTTCTAGGTTCTTTCGTGTTGTTTTCTGTGTATTTCATTGTATCATTGGTTCTCTGTGACTTATTGTCAGCGTGTTGTCTTAGCTTGTATGTCACTGATTTATTGGTTATGTGATTTTTTTGAAGTACTAAAGTGAAGGTTTTTGATGAATATTCTCATACATTTTTGGTCTTTACGAGTAGAAGTATGGCCAATTAGTCCTTTTGCTCTAATGTGTTTAGAGTTTTATATTTATCAACCGTACTGGAAGATGGGTTGATTTTCGACACGACTTGTCGTGCGTGCTACTTCTTTCGGAGTAACCAGTTTAATTGGTGCAGATAGTTGCTGGTCACTACTGATAATTTTATCAACTTCAGTTTCAGTCTTCCATGGTCGATTCGTTATGAGTGAATATTTCGCTTAAGTGATTTGCAAATAGTTCTGCTTTATTACTATCACTTCTAGCCCATAGGTGATTAGAAAATTTTCGTATTGGTGGGATATGATTTTGAGGTTTCTTAAAGGTTTTTGTCATTTTCCATAACGAATAATTGTCCTTTTTTTAAGCTAAGAGACCAGATATCTTGTGTTGAAAGATTGCATACTTATTTTCATATATCAATTCCTTTAGTTCTCTCAATATTTTGCTATAGAGTGATCTGTCCGTGTCTGATTTTGTCAGGTGTAATTGTCTCATCTGTGTTCGTTTTTCTCGTAGCTTGTCCCGTATCTCTAGTGGAATATCATTTATTTCAGTTTTGTACTTCAATGTTGGGATAGAAGCAAGCAGCAAGCAAGCAGCTACTTGAATGAGATTTGTAATGTAGAATGTTGCCTCTTCAATGTCTTTTTCTGTTTTGATTTTGACTTTGAGTTTGACTTCATCATTCAGGAACTCGATAAAGGCATTCCAGTCAGTTTTGTTATTATTTATTGAAGGCTTTTGGACTCTTTGCATTGGTGAAATGCTATATGTAGCTACGATGGGAGCGTGGTCCGATACAGAATCAAGCAATGATTCGACATTAAAGTACACATCCGATAGTCCCCTTATTATAAAGAAGTCCACGAGGTCCGGTAGTCTGTTTAGGTCTGTTGGCCAATAGGTTGGTTCTCCTGTTGCGAGGGTTATTAGGTTGTTTTGGTCAACATATTTTTAAAGTTCTCGTCCTTTTGTTGTTGTTAGTCGAGATCCCCAGTGAGTATTTTTGCAATTCCAATCTCCTCCACTAATGTATCTGTTTCCGAGGCTGGAGAAATAGCGGTTAAACATATCTTGGTGGGCAGTTAATTGCACCAACGTTAATTGGCCCCAAGTATCCATCAATGGTAACAGTAGTGCCTTGCATCCATTCCACCCTAAATTCACTGTGTAGGTGGTTTTATATTATTTTTGATAATGATTGCAAATCCACCATTTGCCGTACAGTCTGGTTGATTTGTGTTATAAATGGAGTAGTTGGCTATCTTGACCTTTTTTATTGTCACTCAGATGAGTTTCAGAGATTAAAGCGATGTCCACTTTATTAGCTTTGAGCAGTACTTCTAGTTCTTGGGTGTGAGCTGATAACCCATTTACGTTCCAGGTGGCAATTCTTAGGGAAAGCATTAGGGCAATTTGCTGATTAGTGTCAAAATGAGGTTCATCATTGTGCTTATCTGGGAGACGAGATTGTCAGTTCTTTTTGTCTGTTTGATCAGTAGTGTTTCGAGGTTACTTCTTTGTTCTTTCGTGTTGTTTTCTGTGTATATCATTGTATCATTGGTTCTCTGTGACTTATTGTCACCGTGTTGTCTTAACTTGTATGACTGATTTATTGGATATGTTTTTTTTTTCTATCTTCATGGTCTGGTACTTGATATGTTGAAGTATTATTCATGCTTGTAGATTTCTTTTTATTATTTTTCTTTACTACTTCACTGTACTGTTCTATAGTTTCTAGTGTGGTATGGTTCTTGTCTTTCTGTTGTTTACTTTCAGTCTTTATTTTTTAAGTCAGGGTTGTTTACGTTGTAGCTATCAGTCGACATTCGTGTTGTTTGACTGCTTATTCTCGCTATATTGTTTATTGTCTTGTTTATGTGAGGTTTATTCCCTAATTTCTTTCTGGCGAGTATTTCTTTATATACATTGCCTCATTTGTAACTGGCAGGGTGACTACCAGAGCAAAGAGTACATACTGCTGGGATGATTTTGTCTATGGTACAAAGAGTAGTTTTATGGGTACGGGCGCACTTAACGCACCTACATGGCCTCATGCAGTTATTTTTGCTGTGGCCATATTATTGGCATCTAGTGCATTGCACTACTGTAGTTTTTTTTTTGGGTTTCTATAATAACTCTTTGATGGTAGATGACTTTTATGTAGTCTATTATTTTCGTGCGGGGTTCGAGGTTCTACATTAACGAAAAAAGTGTTTAAGGGGTCTTTAGTTCCCGGTATCCGTGCTGTAACTATTTCCCCTTGCACTTTGTTTCCAGTGTTTTCAATAGCTTGAATGATTTCTTATTTTGGAGTACCTAAAGTGAAGGTTTCTGATGACTATTCTTATACATTTTTGATCTTTTCGAGTAAAAGTATGGGGTATTAGTCCTTTTGCTCAAATGTATTCTATTAGAGTTTTATATTTATCAACTGTACTGGAAGATATGATGAGTTGATTTTTCGACACGACTATATGTGTAGGCATTCTTTCCTACGACTTCTTCTATTAACTCTGTTAGATTTCGAAGATCGTCGACACCATAGAGTACAATTGGTGGTGGTTTAGGGGTTCTTGTTGTCGTTAACTGGGGTGACATCATCCAATTCTGTGTAACATGGAGAAACTGTTACTAGTCTCAATATCTAGGCTATTGCTTTGTTTTGGTTCGGTTATCTGTCTGTGTTCTAGCTTATAGCAATATGTAGAAATGGTTTTTGTATTAGACATATTATATATACCCCGTTTCATCCTTAGAGGCTGACTTTTGGAAATCCTTTCACCTCATTGCAAAATTACAGCGTTCTAGGTCCAAGAGTTTATGCCTTTGCCTTTTATATACAGGATTTTTTTTAAACCAGTGCGCAAATTTTGGTAGGATAAACTGGAACACATTTTAATAGAAAGAAAGAAAGAAAAATATTTTATTTGGCGCACGTACTCAGATACACACAATGTAGAAAAACATGTTGAAACTTAGAGAACAGAAAAACTGACATCATGTGTCTCACGCTAGCGCCAAAAAGGTCCAGTAATAAACACAGTTTTTTTTTTATTTTGATATATTGTAGTAGTAAAATATAATGTTATCGCTTATGAAATTTGTTTACTTATGAACTTATTTTATGGTCACTCGTCGGCTGGGGCCTAGCGAGCGGCCAGCGTGAGGTATGACCTGAGTCGTAGGTAAAGTATTCAGGGGCTCAGTGCAGTTACTGACCGCAAATTTTATCATTTCGAACTACTTTTTTAAGTTCAGCCTGTGATGTGTGTGAATTTAATTCCAATTTTTCCTTTATACATTCATGGTCTTAGGACAATCGAAATGTAGATTATTTTCTGCATTTTGATGGTCCTAAGCCCAATTATGATAAATAACTTATAATACATTCAAATTAAAGCACTTAAGTATGTAACTTACACATTATAAAATTCAGATTGAAACAACATCGCATACTGACGTAATTATGTAAAAAATTGGAATCAACTACCAGTTTACAATAATATCCAATCAAAAAGAACCTACACACTAAGATTGCTTATAATTTCTTACCTCTACATTTTATTAATCACACACTCAGTATTCAAAATATTGTTCGACGTAAACTTCTTCGGGCATAAACGTGCACGTTTAAAAAAAATTGGCATTTTTGTTATTTGTTTAACACTCTAACATCACTTTTCACTTCAGTATAAGCGGTATTTATTTTCTTTTTCTTGTTATCTAGGCTCTGGGCCTCCTCTACATACACATGGCGTTTCACTTCTCTTCATTCATAGTACTACGATAAATTATGTCCATGTTTTGCTTATTTCAAACTTGGACAAGGTAGAAAAATAAGAGAAAAAAAAAAGTAGTTAACTAAAAATGGAAATTAGCATTACGATTAAATTATGTCCATGTTTTGCTTATTTCAAACTTGGACAAGGTAGAAAAATAAGAGAAAAAGTCAGTAACTAAAATGAAAATTAGTATTACGATTAAATTTTGTCCATGTTTTGCTTATTTCAAACTCTGACAAGGTAACAAAAATAAGAAAAAAAAAGTAATTAACTAAAAATGGAAATTAGCATTACGATTAAATTATGTCCATGTTTTGCTTATTTCAAACTCTGACAAGGTAACAAAAATAAGAAAAAAAAGTAATTAACTAAAAATGGAAATTAGTATTACGATTAAATTATGTCCATGTTTTGCTTATTTCAAACATGGACAAGGTAGAAAAATAAGAGAAAAAGTCAGTAACTAAAATTAAAATTAGTATTACGATTAAATTTTGTCCATGTTTTGCTTATTTCAAACTCTGATAAGGTAACAAAAATAAGAAAAAAAAAGTAATTAACTAAAAATGGAAATTAGTATTACGATTAAATTATGTCCATGTTTTGCTTATTTCAAACTCTGACAAGGTAACAAAAATAAGAAAAAAAAGTAATTAACTAAAAATGGAAATTAGCATTACGATTAAATTATGTCCATGTTTTGCTTATTTCAAACTCTGACAAGGTAACAAAAATAAGAAAAAAAAGTAATTAACTAAAAATGGAAATTAGTATTACGATTAAATTATGTCCATGTTTTGCTTATTTCAAACTCAGGCAAGGTAGAAAAATAAGAGAAAAAGAAAGTAACTAACTAAAAATGGAAATTAGTATTACGATTAAATTATGTCCATGTTTTGCTTATTTCAAACTTGGACAAGGTAGAAAAATAAGAGAAAAAGTCAGTAACTAAAATGAAAATTAGTATTACGATTAAATTTTGTCCATGTTTTGCTTATTTCAAACTCTGACAAGGTAACAAAAATAAGAAAAAAAAGTAATTAACTAAAAATGGAAATTAGCATTACGATTAAATTATGTCCATGTTTTGCTTATTTCAAACTCTGGCAAGGTAACAAAAATAAGAAAAAAAAGTAATTAACTAAAAATGGAAATTAATATTACGATTAAATTATGTCCATGTTTTGCTTATTTCAAACTCAGGCAAGGTAGAAAAATAAGAGAAAAAGAAAGTAACTAACTAAAAATGGAAATTAGTATTACGATTAAATTATGTCCATGTTTTGCTTATTTCAAACTCGGACAAGGTAGAAAAATAAGAGAAAAAAAAGTCGAACTAAAAATGGAAATGTATTCTATTACATAAACAGAACCATCACAAAAAAAAATACGCTCTGTTTAAAAACTTCTCCTTATACTGATAGATTGTCTACATTCGCTGCTGAGCTTACTTTCGAAACTGGCGAAAAATTTGAGTAGGCCCCTTCGGAGTTTACGAGCGTAATGTGTTATTAGAATTATCTACTCTACTACCTCCCATTGTGGCTTAAACAGAAATTACATAATTATTATTTACCTATGATATCTCACTGATATTATTTCCAAGGCCACAGATAAACTGAAACAAATCAATGCCCTTAGTAATAATTGTGGCTATTCTATATTTAACACTACTTAATACCTACTTTTGTTTTTTTATTCCCCAGGTGAAAGTTGTTGACCTTGAAGGAAATCTGAAGAACGTATACCCATCACGGACTGACTGCGTCTTCGAAGGCAGTAACATTAAGGTCGTGCGTAGCAACAAGAAGTAATACTTTATAGTAATGATACTTATTCGAATGCCATTGCCGAGAAATCATTGAAGGAAAATGCGAAAGACTCGAGTTCCCTTGACTTCCGACCGGGCGATACTATGACACATGGAGTTTCAGAAAGAGAGGACATTATCCTCTCTCTCTAAAATTCGACGTGTCGTTATAACGCCTAGGTACTTCAACTTGACACTTTGTTGTTATTTTACACATAGCGAGGTGTCAGTGGGTTTAAAAAAGATCTGTCTGATAAAACTCAATTCCTATAGTGTAATTCTGTATCTGTATCATTTAAGTAATCAAAAATAAATGCCTTGCTATTGCATTGAAATAATGTAGACGAAATATTATCCCAGTCATCGCACAAAGATAAATATGGATTTATGTCATTTTGGGCTACTTTATGCAGCCAACTAGCTTAATTCGCCATTCGGTTAACATCCTAGCCTGCTAACTAAACGCCGCCATTCAACTAACCGCCCAAATGATGTTCAGCCGTGAAACAGCGAAGCAAATTACTTGAATCTATATGATTCAATTATTTCAAGTCGTAAAATAAGGCTTTTCACTTGGTTAGCCTATTGTATGAGTGGCCTAAGCATAAGCCAGCAAATACATTAAAAGTTACATCAATCGCATCAGCTGAATATAATTCTGGCTGCTAGTTGGACAGCGCCGTTTAGTTATCAGGCTAGTCAGTCACTGAATAGCGAATTGAGCCCGTTGGCTGCGATATATTCAACACTTGCTTGTCCGATGTTGAAGTGAAAATTCTTTTAGGCGTGCTGAGCACTATTTTGTGGGTATCGAATAAGACAGAGCTATCACGCTCGTCTTTGTAACACTCGGCTATGTAACGCCTTTCGAGCCGATCTTACCCGAACGATTACGATTTTATATTATTAACCGCGCCTTGATGAAGTTTTCACTTCTGTCGTGTGGTCTTCTTAAGCACACAGTTTTTTTATTATTATTATTACAAATACTGTTTTCTTATGAATTATTTAATTTACTTTGATGATTTTAATGAAGATTTCATTTTTAAGTTAATATACTATTTTTAAAATTAAAAATGTATGTATTAACGTATTCGCTCAAGCGCGTTGCTTTGTGTGTCTAAAGTTTCATAAACGTAAGAAATTGTATTCATCCGTTGTCATTCAAAGAGGTTATAATCATTTAACATGTTTTGAAAACTATTCGCATGTCCCCATACTATTTCTCGGACTTGAAAATCAGCTAATAGTACGCTTTATGTTTAAAAAATTGTCTGTGATGAATCATACTAGTAATATAATTATTGTGACACATCGATACTACCGATTGTAACTTTAAAGTAAGAGAAAGGTTTTGTTAAATGTTTTCTTTTTAATACTAAGTATTTTTGTAACCTTTGTTTTGTTTTATTTTGACCTGCTCTTAATTTCCTGGTTGTCAGGCGAGCTCTCGAGCAAGCTGGAGTGTTAAACATATTATAACTGTTAGAAATGCCGTGTATCTGGCACCTCTTACCCACATTTAATAAAAATCGTGCCAAGTACTACGCATACTGTTTTCGCTGCCAAAAGTGCCATGAATATCTGTATTTCTTGATGTAGACGAGATGATAGTGGCTCCATGTAGATTACGAAACTCGAACCACATTTGGTTAAAGGTCTTGCACGCTGGGAGCGCGAGAAAAAAACAGGTATTACACATACCATCGACGCGCTCCTACACATTAATGTTTGCCTAGTGGTTCGAGCGGCAAGAAACGTGGACTAAATATTTTAAGAAAAGAGAGATACAAGACAGATTTTACGTTATAAGAGTGAGATAACATTTTTATAGGTTTTTAGGTATCATTTAAGCAAAAATATTTTTTAAATCATAACTTTGAATATTAGTCTTATGTGACTCGATTCACAATTCTAGCGAATTCATAAAGTTATAAAAATATTTTTATAGCATGTGGCACATCACTAGCTAGAGGATAAACTAGAGAATTTTTGAGGGAGTTGGAAGATTCCAGTCGCTTTTGTTTTTTTTTATAGCCAATGTAAATAGTTGTAAGTAACACGAACAGCTTTAAGTCCAAAATTTTGCGAGTAAGTTAAAAAAGAACTTGATAGCTAATGTCACTAAATTTAAATTTAAAAGTACTCTAATACAATATACATCTAAATAAAATAAAAATTCAGGGTCTACGCCTTATATATATTTTCAATTTGTATTTGAATGAAAAATTTGGGTCTTATTTTCATAAAACAATAAAAACAAAAACCACAGGGCATGAGAAGTGTTTAGGGGTCTGAAAGAATAGAAGATGACCCCTCCCGTCGACCATTTCAATTTGGCAAACGATGCCTCAAACACCCTGTATATTATACAGGATTTTTTTTAACCAGTGCCCAAATTTTGACATGATAAACTTTAACACATTTTAATGAACAAATATTTTTTATTTTGCTGGGTTAGTAGTAAAAAATAAAGTTATCGCTTACGAAACATGTTTACTTAGAAACTGATTTTATGGTCACTCGCCGGTCTAGCGAGCGATCGGTGTGTGAGTAGATATCAGCTGAGTCGTAGGTAAAGTATTCAGGTGCACGGTGCGATTCCTGACCGCTAATTTTATCAATTTCGAACTACTTTTATAAGATAAATCTATAAAGTCATTTGTAAATGTAATTCTAATTTTTCCTTCATACTTTCATGGGCCGTCAAAATACAGAAAATAAGTCATAATACATCCAAATTGAAGCACTTAGATACTAAGGAACAATTCAGATTGAAACAATTGCATTTTAAGGTTTTTAGAAAATTGGCATCGACTACTTATTTACAAAAAGAACCTACACACATATTATTCGAAGTAACCTCTTTCTTTTTTCTGGCATTATGCAAATTTACTTTGTCTAGCCCACAAATATTACTTGGTGGCGCCAATATTGAATATTGGCGGGAATATCAATATTGAATGCGTTTATCCAAGACGCAGGGATGACTGAAACAAGGGGAAAATGGACTATATTGATACGGTGGAAATGCGTAAATTTACGTGACCTTGCAAATGCGACAAATAGGACAACTAAAATTAATTTTGGGTCAAAAAGGAAAATTAGGTGCACACTGACCTGGATATCTTCCGTCGCCCGAAGGCTGGACCTCCTGGATTGATCTTCCCGGAGCAGCACACGTTACCATACGATATCGTCCACAACGCACAAACGCACTCTTCGTAATGTTCTTGATAAGAGCTTGGTTTCACACGCGTATTAGTTCACAAATCGAAAATAATAAACACTAGTTTCTAGGCGCGGATCTCGAGCAGAAAAAAAATGGTACGATACCCAACATCACCTTTCACTTCATTAAAATCGGTATTTATTTTGTTTCAAGTTATCTAGGCTCTGAACCTCCTCTACATACACCCGGCGTTACACTACTCCCCAGAAAATAAAAATCACACGCGCGCGGCAGTAAAAACGAGCGGACGTCCGAACACTACTACTGCTAGTGATGCACTGACCGCCTGTTTATTAAACGCCGCCGCCGGCGCTGCCTACCCCCACCTACGCCCTCACCCCCGTCCCGTGCACCCTCACCCCCGCCCCGTGCGCCGGCGGCCGCCCGTTTCCATCCGTAGTACTACAATTAAATAATTTATGTCCATGTTTTGCTTATTTCAAACTCGGACAATTTATAAAAATAAGAAAAAAAAAGTCATAAACTAAAAATGGAAATGTGTTCACACTGAACCACCAAAAAAAAATTATACACTGGTTAAAAACTTTTCCTGTATACCGAATGATCATAAAACCGAAAATTAAAATAAAGTAATATTATGATGTCGAATGGTTAGATGAAAAAAACGACACCTGGTCCATGACGAAAAATTTGAAAATTTTCGGAGCTTCCATCTTAGATTTACATTTTGACCTCACTATCGTCAATAGCACCCTCGAAAACTATGAAAACAACACCCATGACGAAAAATTTTTGGGGCCGCCATCTTGGACTTTCATTTTGATTTCACTATTAGCTTTAGCATCATAAAAAAGTGAAAACGACTTCCACAACAAAAAATTTGAAAATATTCAGTCTATATCTTAGATTTTCATTTTGGCCTCACTATCGCCTTAAGCACTCTCGAAAATTACGAAACAAGCCCAAACAACACGAAGAGGTTACTAACTATATAAGTTAGGTTACTATAGAGATCCTATGGCCACCATCCGGCTTCATTATCAGATCTTGGTCATCATCTTAGATCTAAATTTAACAGAATTTTGTTTAGCATAGTTAAAGTCCTACCGTCAACGTTGACTAGTCTACACTGTTCTCTCATACTTATTATATGTACTTTTTTTTTTTAAAGAGTTACCATGTAGCTTCTTGCCGGTTTTTCTTCATAAGAAACCACTGTAAGAATCGTGCACTAGCTTCTGACGTTTTACAAGTGTACTTTGTAAGCTTATGTGAAATAAAATACACTATTACTGTAACAGTCGCTGCTACTAGTATTACTAGTACAGGTATATCACTGATTCATTGTACTTTACTATCATGCATCGATTTATAATTGAGTTAGAATTATGCAATGTTCAATAACATTTTGATAAATGATATATTATTGATACATAAAAAGTACCTACGACACGGCGCAGTGGTTGAGTGATCGACTGCTGCGCTGCGTGTCACGGGTTCGTTTCCTGCACGGAACAAATATTTATATGGCCTACAGATAGGTGTTTCTGGTCTGGGTGTCTTGTGTATGTAAGTTTACATGTTTCTGAACACACCCATGATACAGGAGTCATTCCTAGTTTGGGACAAAGTCACACTGTAAGTAATCAGTTACACTGAAAACAATCCTTAATTCCAATCCTACTTTTTGAAAATAAATAATTTACAACAATACATATTTTTTTCTCTTGACTCCTGGGACAGATTTTGGAGCGCTTCAGTTTGCTGATTGGTGTTGTCCTGAGGAACAAAATGCACTATGTACACCAGAATGTACTTCTGGGCAGCACTTGGTCCAACTCCCACACAAAGATTGGCAATGTCTTGTGTTGGTCAAAAATTGTATATATCTTGTGATAAAATAAAAATAGCTTCATAATTCCATGGTTTTACAGAAAAGTTAATTGCAATTAAGTATTATTGTGTGAGTTACGCCTATGCAAAAATATTTCGGCTTGAAAAGTGTGAAACGTCAAACGGTAGGTACCTACTTCTTAGATTTGATGGTCTTTACCGCTTTTGTACATTCATTTTAGCTGTAAGGGTACAGTTTGTCAGAAAAGTGCTACGATGTAAAAAATTAATACTTATTTGATCTTGATCTATTCCTTTGTAAATTTTTAACAAAATAACTTACCTACTTAGATTTAGAGCCAATAAGTAAATAGTCATTAATATTAAATACTAAGTTCATTTCTGAAAGTTTTACAATAAGCCTAAACCTGCACTTTTCAAACAAAAGAGTCATAAAATTCAATAACTGCAGTGGGCAAAATTAATTAAAGAAAAAATTCTACTACTTATATAAAGTAGACCAATTTGTAAGAGCCCCCTCCGTTCCGGCTAGCTGAATAAAAGTGTTAAGCCCGTTATCTCCTCCATCTGCTGAAAAAGATATCGGATTATCTAGTTCACTATAAATTCCTTCTTTGTTGTCGTTGCCGGTGCTAGTTACCGGCGGCGAATACTTGGAAACGGCCTTTGTTCCGCTGCCAACGCTAATTAGTCCTCACCCCCTTATTCCTGGAAAAATAGCCGTCCCGCAGCACACAGAAGAAATATTGTCGGTAAACGCATCTTTTCTATTGTTTTGAGGAGATAAGATTGAGTATAGTTTTTGTATGCCAGGTATTAAAAGTTTTATTATTTTGATTTTTGGCCAAGAATATTTTAATTTTCGTTGTATGCGCAGGTGCATTCGGCAGCACCTCAAATTATAGCGATAGACACTTCAGTGCAGTAAGAAACAAAGTTTAAAAAGCAAAGGTTCCCAAGCCAGCAATCCACAATCCTATTTTTTTTTTTTTTTGTGTGGCCTCTCGCAGGTCAACCTAGGAGGTTGTCGGCTGCTTAACCGGACTTGCCTGTGGCGGCCTCAATTCGAGAATCAAAGCCTCCAGCCAGGGCTTACTTAACTAAACTTAAAACTAAGCGACTACACGCTAAGGGCACCCCCTGTGGTACAGACATCGGCTTAGGGCGTCGCTGGGGGGGGACAGCAAGGGACGGGCTGGATCGAACAAAGATTTTATTATTATTTTCGGGGAATTTTAAAACTACGGCTCAGCGACGCGGGCTGGCTCGAGCAAGGGACGGGGAGGACGTTTACGGGATTGACGCGGCGGGCCTCGGCGGCGAGGACGGAAGGACGGCGGTCTGTATTGTCTGCGAATTGTACTGGTTTCCTTACGGCTCTCTTGGAGCAGGGTAGTGGGGTCATCGGGGGTGACGAGAGTATGCCTAGGACTGCGAATCTTTGAGATGCGGGAGGGTTCGTATCGGGCTGCCGATACTATAAGGGGGTTGCGGTGTTTCACAGCAGTATCGAAGAAACGCTTGCAAAGGCGTTTCATGAACTGCTGGATGGTGGGGATTTTGAGATCTAGATGTAGATTCTCATTTCGGACATAATATGGGGCACCGAGAATTTTACGGAGGGTCCTATTTTGAAGGGTCTGCATCCTATAGAGGAAGCGGGGCTTGGCGTGTGCGAAGATGGCACATGCATACGTCATGATCGGGCGGATTACTGCAGTATAGAGGCGCAGCTTGCACTTAAGTGACAGTTTGCTGCGGGCAGCCATGAGATAATGGAGCCTACCTTTAGCGAAAGCGGCTCGCGAGCGAGCCTGCTTTATGTGCTCGGCGAAGGACAAGTGCTGATCGAGGATCACTCCGAGGTACTTGGCTTGCTTCTCCCAGGGGATCGGCTTACCGTACATGGTGATCGGAGGGGGCAATCCACAATCCTACTAACTCGCCCGCTTTTTATATGCCTTTTACCTGCAAGCGTAGCGTTTGGTAGAAAAGTGCTACGATGTAAAAAATTAATACTTATCATCATATATTTTGATCTTGATCTTTTCCTTTAATTTTTTTAACAAAATAACCTTTACTTTGATACCGAGCAAATAAGTAAGTTGTTATTAATGATTAAATTCTAAATTCATTCCTGGAAATTTTACAATAAGTCTAAACCTGTATTTGTACAAACAAAAGACTCGTAAAATTCAATAACCGTGGGAAAAAGTCGGTGCGTTGATGCTTTTGTTATAGGGGGTTTTGGTAATTATATAAAGCTCTATCTGTCTCTCTCTCTCTCATTCATTTATTATGAAAAAAATAATATTTAAAGATCTTTAAAATAAGACGCATCCCTTCATTTTGATATAACAATAAGATAACACTTTTTTTAAGTATCGGTATGTTACTGTAACATATCAGAGGAAGGATCTTCACTGGAAGTTTCGCGTAATTTTGACATTGTAAAAACCAACGAGGAATATTTCTTTCCCACCAGTCATACATAACTAATGATTGTATGTAATTGCTGTAATTTGTGATGATAACTGAATTAAAATAAATACCAACCATAGAAGCACTTTTCTTACCGTCAGTACTTTTGCGCGTTCTAGCTATACATCTATATAACTATATAAAAGGAGAAACTGACTGACATATCAACGCACAGCCGAAACTACTGGGACTAGAAACATGAAATTCTGCACAAGGCTTCCTTTTGAGACGTAGACGAGCACCAATAGAGGATTTTCCAAAATTCACCCCTTAAGGTGATATAATATATATATATATATAATATAATATAATATTCCACAACTACCACACAACGCCGTCTAGTCTCAAGCTAAGCAGAGCTTGTGTTATGAGTACTAGACAACTGATAAACATACTTATATATTTCTAAATACATACATATTATAGATAAATTACACCCAGACACAGAACAAATGATCGTGCTCATCACACAAACATTTGTCCTGGGTGGGAATCGAACCCACGACCTCCGGCATAGCAGTCAGGGCCACTAACTACTAAACCAACAGGCCAGTCAGAAATAAACACTCCCAAATAAATGATGAAACGGGGATACAAAGTTTGTATGGAAAAACCTATTTTCACGAGGGCGAAGCCGCTGGCAGACGATAGTAAAGATATATAGGAACCAGGTGAGTTAGGACTAGGGTGATGTTTCTGCTTTTTAATTATTATGGATATAAAATGTAGGTATGCCTAAAGATAATTCTACCAACATTTTTTTTTTTTAAATTGATATATACCTGTGCTTGACTGCGATCCCACCTCATGGTAAACTAGTGATGGAATCGAATTCCACTCGATTGTTTGTTTTGAATGTATGATAACTTAGTGTATGCCAAACAATTTTCTGCGAAATGATGTTTATGCTATCCGCTGCTATTCAAAATAATATTAAAACAAAGTTTTTTTTTTCAGAATTTTCTTTTTTTATTTGGGAGTTTTTATTTATTTTTCACTAACTCATAAATTATTTAAAGAACTTTCAAAACGCCTTGTTGACACTTCGCGTGACCCAAGGGCTGGCTTTTACTTCGGTCAAAGGATTAGCATTGCCATTCAGCGTGGCAATGCCGCCAGTCTTTTGGGTACATTACCAGTCAACAGCGATGTGGAGGAGTTTTTCGACGCCGTACTTTAGATTGCTTTTTTTAGTACTTTAGGGCTTTTATTTTTATTTTGTAAGTTAGTTTTAATTACGTATTACAATTAAGTTTTATTTATTAAACAGTTTTGATATAACAGGTAGACTCTTTTGTTAGAACCCTGTCCGTTCCGGCAAGCGTCGCTGAATTTGGCGACGTGTTAAGTCTGTTATCTTCTCCATCTGCAGATATTGGACTATCCAGTTCGCTGGAAATCCCTTCTTTGTTGTCGTTGCCGGTGGGAGTTACCGGTGACGAGTACTTGGAAATGGCCTTTGTTCCACCGCCAACGCTAATTGGTCCTCACCCCCTTATTCCGGGAAAAATAGCCGTCCCGCAGCGCACATGTGAAATATTGTCGGTAACCGCCTATTTTCTATTGTTTTTAGGAGATAAGATTATAGTCTTTGTATGCCAGATATTATTTTTCATGTTAAAGAAGTTTTATTATTTTGATTTTTGGCCAAGAATATTTTAATTTTAATAATAATAATAAGAGGTTCCTCTCTCTGGAGCTCTGACCGCCGGTAGCTTGGACTCTGTTCCCGATATAAAAATAAAAACAAAAAAAAATATAAAAAATAGTAGCCCACCATATTTTTAAATGATTTTTTTTAATTTTTTATTGGAATTTTTAAAAATATCATTTATATGTTATGTTAAGTGAATAAACGAAATAATAATAATATATTTATTTGCATAAAACGTGGTATAAAATGGTGTTAAATACTAATGGCAAAAACATGTTTAGCTAGGTTATGACAAAGCATGCAACTTTTTTTTAAAGTTAGGCAAGTAGGTAAGTAGACATCATCAATGAACAATTAAAAACATCAAAACTTTTTATCTCTAAATTCTTTTAAACTATAAAAATTATATTTAAGCAACCATTTATAGAATTTTGCTTTTAATCATTTAGATTTTAATGTTTTAAAATGCCTCGGTATTTTATTATAAATGCGCACACACATTGCTAGGCAGTTATTATTATATTTAGCTAATCGAGGCAAATCATCCAGCACTAGTTTATATGGATCTCGTCTGTTCCGAGGGTTCACATCATTTGCAGTCTTAAATAATTTTTCATTTTTCATTACAAACATACATATAAAAGTAAATATAAAGTGACGGTAATGGCAACAAACCAAGTTTCCTAAATATTGGTCGACATGAGTCTTCAGGTTTGAGTCAACAATTTGACCTCATGCACTTTTTTTGAGCGATGAATCCTCTCTGGAAGTCGGTGCTATTACCCCACATTATAAGCCCATAACGTAGTAACGATTCAACGTATGCATGGTATGATTTTACAGCGGTTTTAACGTTAGTTAAATTTTTGACTTGTTTAAATGCATATACAAATTTATTGATTTTAGTACTAACATTGTCTATATGTTCTTTCCAATTAATATCCTTATCTATCATATACCCAAAAATCTTGTATGAGTTACTTCTTTGATTTTAATAATATTGAGTTTGATTTCGTTTTTATGATTATTTGATTGATTTAATTGAACTGATTTGTCTAAATTTATTCTTAAATGGTTAATGTCAACCCAATGAAGTAATTTGTTAATTGTATTATTTTTTTTATAAAAAAAGCTCCTGATCTAAAATGGTATTTACTATAATGGATATGGCATCGGCAAATAATATGCATTTATGGTTAGTTACTTCTATGATGTCTTTTATATATATGAGGAATAATATTGGGCCCAGGACGCTTCCTTGTGGGACGCCACATTTATCATGTCTATACTCTGATGAGTAGGATATTAATATGTCATTATTTACATTTTTTTATTGATAATGATACATTGCTTTCTATCACTTAAATAGGACGATAACCACTGGAGTGCAGGTCCTCTAATCCCATCAGCTTCTAATTTTTGCAGCTGAGTGTCGTTTGAAACCAGATCGAATGCTTTCGGTAGATCAAAAAAAAGAACGGTAGTCATTAAATTATTATTAATATTAGATAATATTGCTTGTATTAGAGAATAAATAGCTAATGATATTGATTTGTTCTTCTGGAACCCAAACTGCTTGTCACTAATAATTTGAAATTTATTACAGAAATTAATTAATCTTTTAGACAAGATGGGTATTAGAGTAATAGGTCGATAAGAAAGGAGAAAAATGTAACATCAATACTGATGTCACATTTTTCTCCTTTCTTGAATTAAGGATTAATTATGGAAAGTTTTAATTTATCGGGAAAGGTTCCATGTGAAAAAGATATTTTTATTAAAGGTTGCACATTAAAAAATCAAAACTTACTCGAGCAAATTTCAAAAGAACAATAAACGAAATAACAAAATTTAAATGACCAAATGTTTAATTTAGAAAAAATTTAGAATCCCAATGTATGTGACATCAAATGAACGACTGATCAAAAGTTGCTAGATGTAATTTTAAAATATCAAAATAAATATCTAATCAAATTACATAATCACAAATGACGACTGAATAAATTTGCTAGATGTAAATATAAGTACCTACCAAATCATAAATAATCAAATTTCATAAATGCGAGCGAAGCGAGCGAACAGACCTAGCCAAACCTTAAAATATTCTATGCATGGTTGAAGGTGGGCTTGGTTGACGGAGCCCCGCTTCGCGGGGTTCCTACTTCTGTGTGGTTTTTTTAAAAATAACTAACCTAACCTATCCGAGTCGGAGTGCCCTAAAGTCGCTAATATTAATATTATTTTTACCTTTTTCAGTTAATCCATTTGATAATTAATAATTTATCCAGTAATCCATTTTGACCTCTAAACGATTTAGTCAAAAGTGTAATAAATAATTTAAACATTGATATTACGGACTTTGGTCGGTTGAACTTTTGATCAAATGACCATCGTTATTTTAAACTTTGTTGATTTGTACGTTATTCTTTTGAAATTTGCTCAGGAAAGTTTTGATTTTCTAATATGCAACCTTATTAAATGAGTGAGAATACTAGTCAGTTCATTACAACCAGTTTTTATGATTTTAAGAAAATGGAATTATTGATATTGGTCTAGCCGGCTAAAATACCCGTGTAAATTCGCTAGAATTGTGAATACCGCTAAGGGAACCTCAGTAGGCTATAGATTGATATACAAAAACACTAAATTCATACGTACATTTTAAACTATTAGGTATTTTCTATTCTTTAAAGCTGAATTAACTTTTGCACATTGCGGTCCCCCGACTCAGTGACGCTCATCTTTAAAATGATTCTTTTAATGAAGTTATAAGGCTGAAAGAGTAATTTATTAACTTATTTTTTACTTTCTTATTGTGTCGGGGTTTTTTTTAAATTTTAAATTTTATTTTTAAATATTATGGACATAAAATGTATAACTAAAGATAATTCTAACTAACAAAATTATTTGTTTTGAATGTATGATAAATTAGTTTCAAAGAATTTATTGCAAAATGAAGTTTATGCTATCCGCTGCTATGTAAAATAATTTTAAAACACAAAAAGTTCAGATGTAAAACCTTTTGTTAGAACCCTGTCCGTTCCGGCAAGCGTTGCTGAATTTGGCGACGTGTTAGGTCTGTTATCTCCTCCATCTGCTGGCGAAGATATCAGTTTATCCAGTTCGCTGGAAATCCCTTCTTTGTTGTCTTTGTTGGTGCTAGTTACAGGCGGAAACGGCCTTTGTGCCGCCGCCACCGCCTCTTTTTCCCAAGACCCTTATTCTAAGAAAAATAGCCGTCCCACAGCACACAGGCGAAATATGGTCGATAACCGGATCTTTTCTATTGTTTTTAGTACTTAGATGATTTAGGCTTTGTATGCCAGGTAATATTTTTCATGTTAAAGAAGTTCTATTAATTTGATAATTGGCCAAGAATATTATTACTTTTGCTTGTGTGCACAGGTGCACTCGGCAGCATCTCACAGTGAAGCGATGGACACGTCAGTTCAGTAGGAAGCAAAAGCAAAAGACTCCCAAGCCAGCAGGGCCAAGAAGACCGTTGCCATAACCCCGCTTAAATAAGGTTTATATTCTATAAGGAAAAATAATACTAATGTACTAGAACATGTGGTCCAAAAATGCATGGTTTCGAAGATTTCATCTATAAATTTAATTAATTTAGGTAAAAAAATTACACCCATATAACAAATCTTTACTTTTGTGACGTTGCCAGTTATCGATGAAATGTAAAGTAGTTTGCAAATAAACAAATGACATTACATATTTAAGCTTTCATATTTCACGTAACGGTGTATTACATAAATAATCGTGAATTTATCTTATTTAGTTATATAATAACTAGTATTAAGGGTGGTGGTACAAGCCCATACATAATGAATTAAAAATTCAATAAACTAAGGCAGAACTAGTTTTTGTTAAAGTACCTAACATTAATATTAATAATAATTATAAAACGTCAAAAGCTAGCGCAAGATTCCAAATTGGTCGTTTCCAGTGTAGAAACATTTCCATTTTTAGTTCATAACTTTTTTTTTCCTTTTTCTACCTTGTCAAATTTTGAAATAAGCAAAACAAATAATCGTAGTATATCAATGAATACGGGGGGCGGCTGCACCGGCGGCGCCGCACGTTGAGGGGGGGTGCAGGCGGGGGAGGTGGCGGTGGCACTGGCGTTTGATCGAGTGCCGGCGACCACAGTACGTCTCACGTGGAAGTCGTATTCGGACGTCCACTTCGTTTCACCTCCGCGCGCGTATGACACCTACTCGTGTTCTATCGATCTCGTTTATGTGACCCCGTGTGACTCGTGTGTCTATTTTTTAAATACCCCAAGTGCAAGTAACATACGTAAGTGCTTTAATTTGTATATATTTTACATTGTTTATTATGATTTAATGTCTGCATTGTGATGGTCTTAAGCCTATGAAAGAAAGAAAGAAAAATTGGAATTACATTTACAAATAACTTCATAACCTAAACTTCAAAAATTAGTTCGAAAATGTTAAAAATAGCGGACAGTGACGCTCACCCCGCGCGCACCGCTGTACTTTACCTACGACAGCTACGCAGCTGATCGGCGCTCGACCGGCGGCGTGGCAATAAAATAAGTTTCTAAGTAAACAAGTCTCGTAAGAGTAAACTTTATTTTTTACTATTAAACATATCAAAATAAAAAATATGCGTTTATTAAAATGTATTTAAGTTTATCATGTCAAAATTTACGCACTGGTTAAAAACTTTTCAACGTTTCAGCTTTAAACGTTTTTTTGAAATACCATAACTCTAGGCTATGAATGAGACCATATAAAAGAATCAACTGGGCATATGAATTATTATTCAACTATCTTATTTTTTATTTTCATTTTCCATACAAAATAATTCGGTAAATTCACGATTAATTAACCTTACGTGAAATATGACAGCTTAAATATGTAATGTCATTTGTTTATTTGCAAACTAATTTATATCTCATCGATAACTGGCACCGTCACAAAAGTAAAGATTTGTTATACGGGTGTAAGTTTTTGACCTAAATTAATTATGATTGATGATATCTTCGAAACCATACCTTTTTGAACCACATATTCTAGAACTTTTAGTATTCTTTTTCCTTACATGGTTACATTGAACAATTGTGTATCACTTATTGTCCGGTATTAAAATATTCTCGTATATTAAGAACATGATTATGTTGAGGACGACGCCACCGTGGGCTGGATTTTGAGTTTCATAGAACTTTGTTTGCTTTTTTTGAAAGTCGAGTTTTTTGTCTGGAAATGGAATCCTTGACAATTATTATTATTATTATACTTCATGCCAATTATTATAGCCTATGTCACTCAGGAATAAAGCAGCTTCCTATCGGTGAAAAAAATTTGCAATTAGACCAGTAGGTACTTTCAGCGATTAGCTCCTACAAACAAAAAACAAACTTTACCTCTTTATAATATTGGTGTAGATATTTTGCGGTTAGAAATTAATATTAAACAAAAAAACCAAATGGTTGCTAACTACCCTACTTAAGATATCATTATGCCTAATTTACTAATATTTTTGAAGAATAAATACTGATTGCTAATTAATCCTCTATAGGTGTCGATCGTTAGCTAATTAATTTAGAACCGGAGTAAATATTTCTCAAAAATGTTGTAAATCATCGGAAATTTCTGTACTCATTATCCAGCGTCACGACGCTGTGCGTGCCTTTCATGATTTGTTAGCCCAACACACATCGTTTCGGCCTAGAAAAATGTCTCTTTTTCTTTATCCGGAACTAATGCCTCAAGACGAGTCTCATTTACAAATTAAAATCTCCTTCTTCTGCAGACAAAGATATCACTTTATCCAGTTCACTGGTAATTCCTTCTTTGTTGTCGTTGCTGGTGCTAGTTACAGGCAGAAACGGCCTTTCCGCCGCCGCCGCTGCCTCTTTGTCCCAAGACCTGTCCATGACCCCAATTCCGAAAAAAATACGCTTCCCACAGCACACAGGCGAAATGTTGTCGATAACCGGACCTTTTCTATTGTTTGTAGTACTTAGATGATTTTGGCTTTGTATGCCAGGTAATATAATTCAAAAAGTTCTATTATTTTGATAATTGGCCAAGAATATTATTATTCGCCGCCTCTTTGTCCCAAGACCCTTATTCCGAGAAAAATAGCCGTCCCACAGCATACGGGTGAAATATTGTCGATAACCAGATCTCTTCTATTGTTTTAGTACTAAGATGATTTTGGCTTTGTATGCCAGATACCGGAGGTCGTGGGTTCGATTCCCACCCAGGACAAATGTTTGTGTGATGAGCACGATCATTTGTTCTGTGTCTGGGTATAATTTATATATAATATGTATGTATTTAGCAATAATAAGTATGTTTATCAGTTGTCCAGTACTCCTAACACAAGCTCTGCTTAGCTTAGGACTAGACGGCGTTGTGATAGTTGTGGAATATTATATTATAATATTACTAATCCCAGGAGTATAACGAGAAAGCAAAAACAGTAAATTGTAGTGCTTAAGTATAGCTCTATATACAGGAAAAGTTTTTAACCAGTGTGTATTTTTTTTTACACACATAGGCCTACATGGGCACTTATAAAACGTCAAAAGCTAGCACGGTTCCAAATTGGTCGTTTCCAGTGTAAGTAATAGAAACATTTCCATTTTCAGTTTATAACTTATTTTCTCTCTTTTTTCTACCTTGTCCGAGTTTGAAATCAGCTAAACATGTACACAATTTAATAGTATTATGAATGAATACGGGGAGCTGCCGCTGCGGCGGCGCCGCAGGTTGAGGGTAGGGTGCAGGTGGGGGAGGCGGCGGTGGCGCTGGCGTGTGATCAAGCGCTGGCGACCACAGTACGTCTCACGTGGAAGTCGTATTCGGACGTCCGCTTCGTTTCACCTCCGCGCGCGTATGACACCTACTAGTGTTCCATCGGTCTCGTTTATGTGACCCCGTTTGACCCGTGTGTCTATTTTTTAAATACTCCAAGTGCAAGTAACATACGTAAGTGCTTTAATTTGAATGTATTTTAGATTGTTTATTATGATTTATTTTCTGCATTTTGATGGTCTTAAGCCTGTAAAAGTAAGAAAGAAAAATTGGAATTACATTTACAAATAACTTTATAACCAAAACTTAAAAAAGCAGATCGAAATTGTTCAAAATAACCGCTGTACTTTACTTACGACAGCTACGCAGCTGATCGGCGCTCGACCGGCGTTGTGGCAATAAAATAAGATTCTAAGTAAACAAGTCTCGTAAGCGACAACTTTATTTTATACTAGTAACACATATAAAAATAAAAAATATGTGCTTATTAAAATGGTTTCACCTCCTCTTTTCAAATCACTGGTTAAAAACTTTTCCTGTATATATATACATCCTAGTACTATATTTACGCGGTATCGTTAGCATTTATCGATATTTTGTACTTCGGAATTCCGTATTAGACTTTCTAATTACACGAAACACAAAAAAGAAGTTGATTTTCAAAGCATCTAACGAAAAGATGGCAACGCTCGTGGCCGTAGGTTTTACCTTAAAATAAAATTTGATTTGAATTTAGTTAAACAACACAGCTTTTCACATGAGAGAAGGCAGACACTGCAAAACGCCAACTGATACACTAATTACATAGGTACTCGTATTGTTTCGTTTACGTTAATTGACTAGCGCTAATTGTGAGTAGTGTATAATGGAGTTATAACAATGGTGGCATTTTGTCGGCAGGGTCCCTGCTGAACGAGGAGCCGAAGCGCGCGGGTTTTCTGGCCACGGTGCGCTGCGTCATTCCACCGCCGCTTACCGAACGCAGAGTGTCCGCCAGCGACGCCAACACGCCCTCTGAGATGGACCTACACAACAGGTAAGACATACCACTGTATTCCTTATCATAAGACCTTTCATTAAGTCTAAAAGAACAACGGCGAGGAAATTTTTGATGAAATTATTAAGTGCCTACATAATCATCATGATACCTACTTGCGAAATAATTTACTACGTATTATCAAATCAAGCTAAAAACTAGATTAAGTAGTGCAAAAAATGTTCATAATGCGAAACTGAATTGACTAGATTTTTTTACCATAGTAAATAATCATAGCTTAGTTCTTTTTATTGCTGGCTTGACTTCATGATTTTTGGCTAAACTGACCTCTTAATATTGCCATTAATATAAATCTTGGTCAAGTAACATAATATACTTTACTTAATTTATTGCATTAACATAATTAGGAAATACATTTCCGCTACAGGGTATTTTTACACATTCTCACTTCACTCGTCCACAGCAACTGAGTACATGGTGTTACTTGGCTGCCACACGGGGAGCTTGTGTCTTGTTGCTATGCCGAAAGGTACTAGAAGTAGCAAGTCGCAAAATTACGTAGATAACAAAATATAAGTGTTTTTATCACCTCTGTGGTGTTATTTACCCGGTAGTGACGAACCCCGGGTTAATAAGGGGGCTATAATTATGTAGAAAGTAATAATCGGTTTTCCTGCAATACCAATTCCAAAAAAAAATATAACATGCGTAAAAACGTGATGTTTATCTCCGACGAATGTGATTTCCCACACATGAAATTTGTTCACAGAAGAAGTAAGCCGATGTTCCCGACGACGTACACTGCGCGCGCCACGCTGGAGATTGGCGGCACCGCCGTGTGCTCGGGCCGCGCGGTCACCACCACCACGCCCTCTAACCAGAAGCGTAGCCCTTCCCAGGCGCGGCTGCTGCGGAACTTGCGCGTCCACCGCGCCCCACTGGACGGTGGTGGTAACGACGACGGACTGAGCGCCAAAAATACCTATCACGACGCTCCCAAAAATGAAAACAACAAACCTCGTGGCCCGAACCTTCTCAACCGGCGTCTGGACAAACAAGATAAACGACGCTCTTCCAAGTCCGACCAAACTGACAAAGACTCAACTGCAAAAATAACAAGAAACGAATACCGTAGCGACAATTCCCAGCTGTGGACTGATAGTGTAGATAATTGTTACAGGGGCCTAGCAAATAATACAAACTCTCTCCAATATACAAACTCCATCAAATTGAAGGAACGGAATATGCAAACCAAACTTACCGATATTCCATCGAACTCGAAAACCATTGAAATTACAAAAAATATGGAAAACAATTTTGTTTTACCTTTTGCTAGAGCCTGTGCGAACAAATACTCTCCTGATTCAGGTGTTAAAAAAGATTTTGATCATAATATTATATCTAACCTACCAGCAAAAGACAAAATAAATGAATTTAAAGCAAAAGAATCGCAAAATTTCAGTTATTTACGACATGCACACAGGGTTGTCGAAAGCTTTGAATATGATAAGCAATGTGATATTAAATTAAGAGAAAAGTATAGACAACAAGTAGGTACAAAATTAAGACGGCCGACAATGACGGATATAAACCCAAGAAACGTTAGACCTATGACCATAGGGCAACCACTCTCACAAATCCATCAAACTAGCTATTTTATAGAGGAACACGATAAGGAAAAACTTCGTCAGACACCTATTAAAAAAGATGCTAAAAGAATATGTTCAAACGAAATAGATAGCACAACGGATTTAACTTTACATGATGTTAGAAATGAATTAAAGAACATTGAAGATATAAGTTTCATGAAGTCGAACCAATTATTCGATACATCTACGAAATGCTATAATTCGTCTGATAAAGGGGAAGATATAACATGGCTCACGAATCCTCTTATAGATTTGGAAGGTAGTAAGTCTCAAGGGGGAGAAGTAGAGTTGACAGATGTAAATCCAAGCCACTCACGAAATAGTAACATAGATGATTCGTTCACTGAATATGTTTTAAAACAACAAAAGCTTTTAGAATCCATAAGTAATAGTGAACAGAGCAAGTGTATGACAATTACTCGTAAATACGAGAAAGAGGAAGTGTGTCGAGGTACAAGTATCCCGGAAGATTTAAAAATTACAGGTCACTATAATAGTGATGCACAATATAACACAGAACACGTATGTGCAAAAACAAAAGTCCTGGCGAACAAGCAAGACGAAAATACCACGAAATCTGAAAACAAACATGCCATGACATCTGATAGTGAACATTTCACGAAACCTGCTGAAAAACATACCACGAACCCTGAAGTCGGACTTATCTCGAACACTGAAGTCGAGCATACCACGAAACCTGAAATCGAACATATCACTAACCTTGAAGTCGAACATATCACCAACCCTGAAGTCGGGCATACCAGGAACCCTGAAGTCGAACATACCACGAACCCTGAACTCGAACATACCACGAACCCTGAAGTCGGACATGTCTCGAACCCTGAAGTCGAGCATACCACGAAACCTGAAATCGAACATATCACCAACCCCGAAGTCGAGCATACCAGGAACCCTGAACTCGAGCATACTACAAAACCTGAAGACGAGCACACCACAAACCCTGAAATTGAACATATCACTAACCTTGAAGTCGAACATACCGCGAACCCTGAAGTCGGACTTTTCTCGAACCCTGAAGTCGAGCATACCACGAAACCTGAAATCGTACATATCACCAAACCTGAAGTCGAAAATACAACGAACCCTGAAGTCGAACATATCACCAACTCTGAAGTCGAACATAGCATAAAGAGCGATTAGCGTATTATTTTAACCCAGCTTCCTAACAATGCTTATATATTTTTAACATAACTTAAGCCTTAAGTTTCGCTATCTGATAGTAATGTTAACACTCCCGGATCTTCACGGGAAGTTTCGCGTTATTTTGACATTGTAAAAACCAACGACGATTATCTGTGTTCCACCAGACATACATAACTAATAATTGTATGTAATTACTGTAATTTGTGATGATAACTGAATAAAATTAAATACCAACCATAGAGGCACTTTTCTTACCATCAGTACTTATGCGCCTTCTAGCTATAAATATATATAAAAGGAGAAACTGACTGACTGACATATCAACGCACAAACGAAACTACTGGGACTAGGAATACGAAATTCTGCACAAGGCTTCCTTTTATGACGTAGGCGAGCACTAATAGAGGATTTTCCAAAATTCACCCCCTAAGGGGATGAAATGGGGATACAAAGTTTGTATGGAAAAACCTATTTTCACGTGGGCGAAGCCGCTGGCAGACGGTAGCAAAGATATATAGGGACCGGGTGAGTTAGGACTGGGGATGAGTATGGGCAAAGCCATATTTTTGCGATATGATGTTTCTGCTTTTTAATTATTATGGATATAAAATAAATGCATAAAGATAATTCGGACAGACAACATTTTTTTTAATGTAAATCTGTGCTTGACTGCGGTCCCACCTGATGGTAAGCAGTGATGCAATCGAATTGGAATCGATTGTTTGTTTTGAATGTATGATAAATTAAGCTAAGCCAAACAATTTTCTGCGAAATGAAGTTTATGCTATCCGCTGCTATTCAAAATAATATTAAAACATAAAAAGTTTTGATATAAAAGGTAGAACCCTGTCCCTTTTGTTAGAACCCTGTCCGTTCCGGCAAGCGTCGTTGAATTTGGCGACGTGTTAAGTCTGTTATCTCCTCACATCTGCTGACCAAGATATCGGATTATCCAGATCACTGGAAATCCCTTCTTTATTGTCGTTGCCGGTGTTAGTTACCGGCGACGCGTACTCGGAAACGGCCTTTGTTTCGTCGCCAGCGCTAATTTGTCCTCGCCCCCTTATTGTGGGACAAAAAAGCCGTCCCGTGGCACACAGGTGAAATTGGGCACGCTAAAATAATGGCGGTAAGACCCCTCTTTAAGGAGTGACTGGAGCGACAACACGGCGTCCTCACCTTCCGCATGGCGCAGGTCCTCACTGGACATGGCAAGAACGGGAGGTTCCTGCAACGGAGTCAGGCGGAAGAAACGCCTGGGGTCATCATTGTGTGGACCGCCCGGAGTACACGGTGGAGCATGCGGTGGAGGTGTGCCCTGCTTGGGCGGAGCACCGTCGTGTCCTCGTGGAGGCAATCGGCGGCAACGACCTCTCGCGTCGGGCCCTGGTTCAGGCTATGGTCCGAAGGGAGGAGGATTGGCAGGCGGTGGCCTCCTTCTGCGAAGCAGTAATGCTAGCGAAGTAGGAGGCCGCACGCGTGAGGGAACGAATGTCCTCACGCCCCAGCCGCCGATATTCTGACCCCGACTACCAGCCACAGTAGATGTGGGCTTGCGGACGTCGAGCAATGGGTAGCTTGCCGTCCGGCCGTCCGGTAATTGATCGGACTGAGCCCAGTCGTCAACAGCGCGTAGTGATCCACGCGCTCCTCAAGGAGATGTCAGCAAACCGTAGGGGCCCAGCAGGGCCGATGCCCGCTAGCATAGTAGTAGTCCTAGAACGCAAAGGGCAACTGAAGGACACAGGTGTGATTTTAGTCAGTAAAAGTCTGATACGCCCTCGCGCTCCACCTAGAGTGCGAGAAGGCATTAGATGATTTTCACACTTAAAAAGAAAAAAAACACAAGTGAAATATCTTTTCTATTGTATTTAGGAGATAAGATTATAAGTCTTTGTATGTCAGGTAATATTTTTCATGCTAAAGAAATTTTATTATATTTCACTTCAACACTGCAACTCAATAACTGACGTTCTCAACAAAATTCAGCTGAAAACCAGACTGACACTGTATGCATAATTAAATTTTTCAAAAACTAGAGACTAGAAACCAGCTAGTCTGGTTGAAATATATAAAAAAAAGTATAATTTATATGATGGGAAAAAATACTACCATCTGCGAGTTATTCTGGCGTGCACTGCAAAAACCGTTAGAGTTATACTTATGTAACATAAGTAAAAGTTAAGTAATTAATCATACAAAGACATGGCTTAAACGATTTAGTATCCAAACCAAAAACAAAACATAATTGAGCGTAACTGTCAAGTTGTCAATGACATTTCTTTCAGTTGACAATAGAGGTGTAAAAGTAACGAAAAAAAGCGTACCCGTATGTATTCGTTACTATAACAATTAGTACTCGTTACTATCGTATCGTTACGTTACTCGTTACTTCTGATACCTCATAACATGCTATGTTAGAGCTACGAAACAAGTCGTATAGCGTATGCAACATTCGTAATTTGTAGAAAACATACCTACTTATCTATACGTTATACTCCAAGCTGCGTAAGGTGCATTTTTTAGACTTGTGTTTAAGTTATATTTTACTTAATTAATAAACATCATTCTTTGCAACATACCCTTTTAAAATCACCGAATAAGCGCGTGGAGGCATAAAACCTAAGATCAGTAAACGTGTCAATACATGAATACACTCATCAACGGTCCTTGAGTGAACTGAAAGAGTAGTACCCATACTATAAAAAATACGAGTAACGAAATGCATTCATGTGTAACGTTTCGTTACTCGGTACTAAAAGGCGTACACGTTACTCAGTACCGAACACATACGGTTTGCTACCAACGGTACTTGCGTAAACTGAACAGTGCAGGAACCCATACTACGAAAAATGCGAGTAACGAGTAACGAAATGTATTCATGAGTAACGTTTCGTTACTCGGTACTGGATGGCGCACCCGTTACTCAGTACCGAATACATACGGTTTGCTACAGCTTTAGTTGACAAGTCGTTGTCGCCGTTGGGAGAAATAATACTGAAAATAATCATGTTACTATTATGAACACGAAATTTTGAATGCATATGGATGCAATAAACATCCACGCACTCACTCTTTTACGCATAAACTACTGAAGGTTGGGATTTTTTTTGGCGACCAAAACAGCATTGCTATTTAACATGGTAATACTGCCAGATAGAACAATTTAGGAATGACAAAAACGAGGCTTGCCGCATGCACACATTTTTATTTGATTAGTAGAATAAAATGAATTCTACCAAACCAAGTAGATGATATCATATGTACACACACACTTACATGATATCCAATAATATAATAATTGACTGTATATTTAGCTAATCGAGGCAAATCATCCAGCACTAGTTTATATGGATCTCGTCTGTTCCGAGGGTTCACATCATTTGCAGTCTTAAATAATTTTTCATTTTTCATTACAAACATACATATAAAAGTAAATATAAAGTGACGGTAATGGCAACAAACCAAGTTTCCTAAATATTGGTCGACATGAGTCTTCAGGTTTGAGTCAACAATTTGACCTCATGCACTTTTTTTGAGCGATGAATCCTCTCTGGAAGTCGGTGCTATTACCCCACATTATAAGCCCATAACGTAGTAACGATTCAACGTATGCATGGTATGATTTTACAGCGGTTTTAACGTTAGTTACATTTTTGACTTGTTTAAATGCATATACAAATTTATTGATTTTAGTACTAACATTGTCTATATGTTCTTTCCAATTAATATCCTTATCTATCATATACCCAAAAATCTTGTATGAGTTACTTCTTTGATTTTAATAATATTGAGTTTGATTTCGTTTTTATGATTATTTGATTGATTTAATTGAACTGATTTGTCTAAATTTATTCTTAAATGGTTAATGTCAACCCAATGAAGTAATTTGTTAATTGTATTATTTTTTTTATAAAAAAAGCTCCTGATCTAAAATGGTATTTACTATAATGGATATGGCATCGGCAAATAATATGCATTTATGGTTAGTTACTTCTATGATGTCTTTTATATATATGAGGAATAATATTGGGCCCAGGACGCTTCCTTGTGGGACGCCACATTTATCATGTCTATACTCTGATGAGTAGGATATTAATATGTCATTATTTACATTTTTTTATTGATAATGATACATTGCTTTCTATCACTTAAATAGGACGATAACCACTGGAGTGCAGGTCCTCTAATCCCATCAGCTTCTAATTTTTGCAGCTGAATGTCGTTTGAAACCAGATCGAATGCTTTCGGTAGATCAAAAAAAAGAACGGTAGTCATTAAATTATTATTAATATTAGATAATATTGCTTGTATTAGAGAATAAATAGCTAATGATATTGATTTGTTCTTCTGGAACCCAAACTGCTTGTCACTAATAATTTGAAATTTATTACAGAAATTAATTAATCTTTTAGACAAGATGGGTATTAGAGTAATAGGTCGATAAGAAAGGAGAAAAATGTAACATCAATACTGATGTCACATTTTTCTCCTTTCTTGAATTAAGGATTAATTATGGAAAGTTTTAATTTATCGGGAAAGGTTCCATGTGAAAAAGATATTTTTATTAAAGGTTGCACATTAAAAAATCAAAACTTACTCGAGCAAATTTCAAAAGAACAATAAACGAAATAACAAAATTTAAATGACCAAATGTTTAATTTAGAAAAAATTTAGAATCCCAATGTATGTAACATCAAATGAACGACTGATCAAAAGTTGCTAGATGTAATTTTAAAATATCAAAATAAATATCTAATCAAATTACATAATCACAAATGACGACTGAATAAATTTGCTAGATGTAAATATAAGTACCTACCAAATCATAAATAATCAAATTTCATAAATGCGAGCGAAGCGAGCGAACAGACCTAGCCAAACCTTAAAATATTCTATGCATGGTTGAAGGTGGGCTTGGTTGACGGAGCCCCGCTTCGCGGGGTTCCTACTTCTGTGTGGTTTTTTTAAAAATAACTAACCTAACCTATCCGAGTCGGAGTGCCCTAAAGTCGCTAATATTAATATTATTTTTACCTTTTTCAGTTAATCCATTTGATAATTAATAATTTATCCAGTAATCCATTTTGACCTCTAAACGATTTGGTCAAAAGTGTAATAAATAATTTAAACATTGATATTACGGACTTTGGTCGGTTGAACTTTTGATCAAATGACCATCGTTATTTTAAACTTTGTTGATTTGTACGTTATTCTTTTGAAATTTGCTCAGGAAAGTTTTGATTTTCTAATATGCAACCTTATTAAATGAGTGAGAATACTAGTCAGTTCATTACAACCAGTTTTTATGATTTTAAGAAAATGGAATTATTGATATTGGTCTAGCCGGCTAAAATACCCGTGTAAATTCGCTAGAATTGTGAATACCGCTAAGGGAACCTCAGTAGGCTATAGATTGATATACAAAAACACTAAATTCATACGTACATTTTAAACTATTAGGTATTTTCTATTCTTTAAAGCTGAATTAACTTTTGCACATTGCGGTCCCCCGACTCAGTGACGCTCATCTTTAAAATGATTCTTTTAATGAAGTTATAAGGCTGAAAGAGTAATTTATTAACTTATTTTTTACTTTCTTATTGTGTCGGGGTTTTTTTTAAATTTTAAATTTTATTTTTAAATATTATGGACATAAAATGTATAACTAAAGATAATTCTAACTAACAAAATTATTTGTTTTGAATGTATGATAAATTAGTTTCAAAGAATTTATTGCAAAATGAAGTTTATGCTATCCGCTGCTATGTAAAATAATTTTAAAACACAAAAAGTTCAGATGTAAAACCTTTTGTTAGAACCCTGTCCGTTCCGGCAAGCGTTGCTGAATTTGGCGACGTGTTAGGTCTGTTATCTCCTCCATCTGCTGGCGAAGATATCAGTTTATCCAGTTCGCTGGAAATCCCTTCTTTGTTGTCTTTGTTGGTGCTAGTTACAGGCGGAAACGGCCTTTGTGCCGCCGCCACCGCCTCTTTTTCCCAAGACCCTTATTCTAAGAAAAATAGCCGTCCCACAGCACACAGGCGAAATATGGTCGATAACCGGATCTTTTCTATTGTTTTTAGTACTTAGATGATTTAGGCTTTGTATGCCAGGTAATATTTTTCATGTTAAAGAAGTTCTATTAATTTGATAATTGGCCAAGAATATTATTACTTTTGCTTGTGTGCACAGGTGCACTCGGCAGCATCTCACAGTGAAGCGATGGACACGTCAGTTCAGTAGGAAGCAAAAGCAAAAGACTCCCAAGCCAGCAGGGCCAAGAAGACCGTTGCCATAACCCCGCTTAAATAAGGTTTATATTCTATAAGGAAAAATAATACTAATGTACTAGAACATGTGGTCCAAAAATGCATGGTTTCGAAGATTTCATCTATAAATTTAATTAATTTAGGTAAAAAAATTACACCCATATAACAAATCTTTACTTTTGTGACGTTGCCAGTTATCGATGAAATGTAAAGTAGTTTGCAAATAAACAAATGACATTACATATTTAAGCTTTCATATTTCACGTAACGGTGTATTACATAAATAATCGTGAATTTATCTTATTTAGTTATATAATAACTAGTATTAAGGGTGGTGGTACAAGCCCATACATAATGAATTAAAAATTCAATAAACTAAGGCAGAACTAGTTTTTGTTAAAGTACCTAACATTAATATTAATAATAATTATAAAACGTCAAAAGCTAGCGCAAGATTCCAAATTGGTCGTTTCCAGTGTAGAAACATTTCCATTTTTAGTTCATAACTTTTTTTTTCCTTTTTCTACCTTGTCAAATTTTGAAATAAGCAAAACAAATAATCGTAGTATATCAATGAATACGGGGGGCGGCTGCACCGGCGGCGCCGCACGTTGAGGGGGGGTGCAGGCGGGGGAGGTGGCGGTGGCACTGGCGTTTGATCGAGTGCCGGCGACCACAGTACGTCTCACGTGGAAGTCGTATTCGGACGTCCACTTCGTTTCACCTCCGCGCGCGTATGACACCTACTCGTGTTCTATCGATCTCGTTTATGTGACCCCGTGTGACTCGTGTGTCTATTTTTTAAATACCCCAAGTGCAAGTAACATACGTAAGTGCTTTAATTTGTATATATTTTACATTGTTTATTATGATTTAATGTCTGCATTGTGATGGTCTTAAGCCTATGAAAGAAAGAAAGAAAAATTGGAATTACATTTACAAATAACTTCATAACCTAAACTTCAAAAATTAGTTCGAAAATGTTAAAAATAGCGGACAGTGACGCTCACCCCGCGCGCACCGCTGTACTTTACCTACGACAGCTACGCAGCTGATCGGCGCTCGACCGGCGGCGTGGCAATAAAATAAGTTTCTAAGTAAACAAGTCTCGTAAGAGTAAACTTTATTTTTTACTATTAAACATATCAAAATAAAAAATATGCGTTTATTAAAATGTATTTAAGTTTATCATGTCAAAATTTACGCACTGGTTAAAAACTTTTCAACGTTTCAGCTTTAAACGTTTTTTTGAAATACCATAACTCTAGGCTATGAATGAGACCATATAAAAGAATCAACTGGGCATATGAATTATTATTCAACTATCTTATTTTTTATTTTCATTTTCCATACAAAATAATTCGGTAAATTCACGATTAATTAACCTTACGTGAAATATGACAGCTTAAATATGTAATGTCATTTGTTTATTTGCAAACTAATTTATATCTCATCGATAACTGGCACCGTCACAAAAGTAAAGATTTGTTATACGGGTGTAAGTTTTTGACCTAAATTAATTATGATTGATGATATCTTCGAAACCATACCTTTTTGAACCACATATTCTAGAACTTTTAGTATTCTTTTTCCTTACATGGTTACATTGAACAATTGTGTATCACTTATTGTCCGGTATTAAAATATTCTCGTATATTAAGAACATGATTATGTTGAGGACGACGCCACCGTGGGCTGGATTTTGAGTTTCATAGAACTTTGTTTGCTTTTTTTGAAAGTCGAGTTTTTTGTCTGGAAATGGATTCCTTGACAATTATTATTATTATTATACTTCATGCCAATTATTATAGCCTATGTCACTCTGGAATAAAGCAGCTTCCTATCGGTGAAAAAAATTTGCAATTGGACCAGTAGGTACTTTCAGCGATTAGCTCCTACAAACAAAAAACAAACTTTACCTCTTTATAATATTGGTGTAGATATTTTGCGGTTAGAAATTAATATTAAACAAAAAAACCAAATGGTTGCTAACTACCCTACTTAAGATATCATTATGCCTAATTTACTAATATTTTTGAAGAATAAATACTGATTGCTAATTAATCCTCTATAGGTGTCGATCGTTAGCTAATTAATTTAGAACCGGAGTAAATATTTCTCAAAAATGTTGTAAATCATCGGAAATTTCTGTACTCATTATCCAGCGTCACGACGCTGTGCGTGCCTTTCATGATTTGTTAGCCCAACACACATCGTTTCGGCCTAGAAAAATGTCTCTTTTTCTTTATCCGGAACTAATGCCTCAAGACGAGTCTCATTTACAAATTAAAATCTCCTTCTTCTGCAGACAAAGATATCATTTTATCCAGTTCACTGGTAATTCCTTCTTTGTTGTCGTTGCTGGTGCTAGTTACAGGCAGAAACGGCCTTTACGCCGCCGCCGCTGCCTCTTTGTCCCAAGACCTGTCCATGACCCCAATTCCGAAAAAAATACGCTTCCCACAGCACACAGGCGAAATGTTGTCGATAACCGGACCTTTTCTATTGTTTGTAGTACTTAGATGATTTTGGCTTTGTATGCCAGGTAATATAATTCAAAAAGTTCTATTATTTTGATAATTGGCCAAGAATATTATTATTCGCCGCCTCTTTGTCCCAAGACCCTTATTCCGAGAAAAATAGCCGTCCCACAGCATACGGGTGAAATATTGTCGATAACCGGATCTCTTCTATTGTTTTAGTACTAAGATGATTTTGGCTTTGTATGCCAGATACCGGAGGTCGTGGGTTCGATTCCCACCCAGGACAAATGTTTGTGTGATGAGCACGATCATTTGTTCTGTGTCTGGGTATAATTTATATATAATATGTATGTATTTAGCAATAATAAGTATGTTTATCAGTTGTCCAGTAAACCTAACACAAGCTCTGCTTAGCTTAGGACTAGACGGCGTTGTGATAGTTGTGGAATATTATATTATAATATTACTAATCCCAGGAGTATAACGAGAAAGCAAAAACAGTAAATTGTAGTGCTTAAGTATAGCTCTATATACAGGAAAAGTTTTTAACCAGTGTGTATTTTTTTTTACACACATAGGCCTACATGGGCACTTATAAAACGTCAAAAGCTAGCACGGTTCCAAATTGGTCGTTTCCAGTGTAAGTAATAGAAACATTTCCATTTTCAGTTTATAACTTATTTTCTCTCTTTTTTCTACCTTGTCCGAGTTTGAAATCAGCTAAACATGTACACAATTTAATAGTATTATGAATGAATACGGGGAGCTGCCGCTGCGGCGGCGCCGCAGGTTGAGGATAGGGTGCAGGTGGGGGAGGCGGCGGTGGCGCTGGCGTGTGATCAAGCGCTGGCGACCACAGTACGTCTCACGTGGAAGTCGTATTCGGACGTCCGCTTCGTTTCACCTCCGCGCGCGTATGACACCTACTAGTGTTCAATCGGTCTCGTTTATGTGACCCCGTTTGACCCGTGTGTCTATTTTTTAAATACTCCAAGTGCAAGTAACATACGTAAGTGCTTTAATTTGAATGTATTTTAGATTGTTTATTATGATTTATTTTCTGCATTTTGATGGTCTTAAACCTGTAAAAGTAAGAAAGAAAAATTGGAATTACATTTACAAATAACTTTATAACCAAAACTTAAAAAAGCAGATCGAAATTGTTCAAAATAACCGCTGTACTTTACTTACGACAGCTACGCAGCTGATCGGCGCTCGACCGGCGTTGTGGCAATAAAATAAGATTCTAAGTAAACAAGTCTCGTAAGCGACAACTTTATTTTTTACTAGTAACACATATAAAAATAAAAAATATGTGCTTATTAAAATGGTTTCACCTCCTCTTTTCAAATCACTGGTTAAAAACTTTTCCTGTATATATATACATCCTAGTACTATATTTACGCGGTATCGTTAGCATTTATCGATATTTTGTACTTCGGAATTTCGTATTAGACTCTCTAATTACACGAAACACAAAAAAGAAGTTGATTTTCAAAGCATCTAACGAAAAGATGGCAACGCTCGTGACCGTAGGTTTTACCTTAAAATAAAATTTGATTTGAATTTAGTTAAACAACACAGCTTTTCACATGAGAGAAGGCAGACACTGCAAAACGCCAACTGATACACTAATTACATAGGTACTCGTATTGTTTCGTTTACGTTAATTGACTAGCGCTAATTGTGAGTAGTGTATAATGGAGTTATAACAATGGTGGCATTTTGTCGGCAGGGTCCCTGCTGAACGAGGAGCCGAAGCGCGCGGGTTTTCTGGCCACGGTGCGCTGCGTCATTCCACCGCCGCTTACCGAACGCAGAGTGTCCGCCAGCGACGCCAACACGCCCTCTGAGATGGACCTACACAACAGGTAAGACATACCACTGTATTCCTTATCATAAGACCTTTCATTAAGTCTAAAAGAACAACGGCGAGGAAATTTTTGATGAAATTATTAAGTGCCTACATAATCATCATGATACCTACTTGCGAAATAATTTACTACGTATTATCAAATCAAGCTAAAAACTAGATTAAGTAGTGCAAAAAATGTTCATAATGCGAAACTGAATTGACTAGATTTTTTTACCATAGTAAATAATCATAGCTTAGTTCTTTTTATTGCTGGCTTGACTTCATGATTTTTGGCTAAACTGACCTCTTAATATTGCCATTAATATAAATCTTGGTCAAGTAACATAATATACTTTACTTAATTTATTGCATTAACATAATTAGGAAATACATTTCCGCTACAGGGTATTTTTACACATTCTCACTTCACTCGTCCACAGCAACTGAGTACATGGTGTTACTTGGCTGCCACACGGGGAGCTTGTGTCTTGTTGCTATGCCGAAAGGTACTAGAAGTAGCAAGTCGCAAAATTACGTAGATAACAAAATATAAGTGTTTTTATCACCTCTGTGGTGTTATTTACCCGGTAGTGACGAACCCCGGGTTAATAAGGGGGCTATAATTATGTAGAAAGTAATAATCGGTTTTCCTGCAATACCAATTCCAAAAAAAAATATAACATGCGTAAAAACGTGATGTTTATCTCCGACGAATGTGATTTCCCACACATGAAATTTGTTCACAGAAGAAGTAAGCCGATGTTCCCGACGACGTACACTGCGCGCGCCACGCTGGAGATTGGCGGCACCGCCGTGTGCTCGGGCCGCGCGGTCACCACCACCACGCCCTCTAACCAGAAGCGTAGCCCTTCCCAGGCGCGGCTGCTGCGGAACTTGCGCGTCCACCGCGCCCCACTGGACGGTGGTGGTAACGACGACGGACTGAGCGCCAAAAATACCTATCACGACGCTCCCAAAAATGAAAACAACAAACCTCGTGGCCCGAACCTTCTCAACCGGCGTCTGGACAAACAAGATAAACGACGCTCTTCCAAGTCCGACCAAACTGACAAAGACTCAACTGCAAAAATAACAAGAAACGAATACCGTAGCGACAATTCCCAGCTGTGGACTGATAGTGTAGATAATTGGTACAAGGGCCTAGCAAATAATACAAACTCTCTCCAATATACAAACTCCATCAAATTGAAGGAACGGAATATGCAAACCAAACTTACCGATATTCCATCGAACTCGAAAACCATTGAAATTACAAAAAATATGGAAAACAATTTTGTTTTACCTAGAGCCTGTGCGAACAAATACTCTCCTGATTCAGGTGTTAAAAAAGATTTTGATCATAATATTATATCTAACCTACCAGCAAAAGACAAAATAAATGAATTTAAAGCAAAAGAATCGCAAAATTTCAGTTATTTACGACATGCACACAGGGTTGTCGAAAGCTTTGAATATGATAAGCAATGTGATATTAAATTAAGAGAAAAGTACAGGCAACAAGTTGGTACAAAATTAAGACGGCCGACAATGACGGATATAAACCCAAGAAACGTTAGACCTATGACCATAGGGCAACCACTCTCACAAATCCATCAAACTAGCTATTTTATAGAGGAACACGATAAGGAAAAACTTCGTCAGACACCTATTAAAAAAGATGCTAAAAGAATATGTTCAAACGAAATAGATAGCACAACGGATTTAACTTTACATGATGTTAGAAATGAATTAAAGAACATTGAAGATATAAGTTTCATGAAGTCGAACCAATTATTCGATACATCTACGAAATGCTATAATTCGTCTGATAAAGGGGAAGATATAACATGGCTCACGAATCCTCTTATAGATTTGGAAGGTAGTAAGTCTCAAGGGGGAGAAGTAGAGTTGACAGATGTAAATCCAAGCCACTCACGAAATAGTAACATAGATGATTCGTTCACTGAATATGTTTTAAAACAACAAAAGCTTTTAGAATCCATAAGTAATAGTGAACAGAGCAAGTGTATGACAATTACTCGTAAATACGAGAAAGAGGAAGTGTGTCGAGGTACAAGTATCCCGGAAGATTTAAAAATTACAGGTCACTATAATAGTGATGCACAATATAACACAGAACACGTATGTGCAAAAACAAAAGTCCTGGCGAACAAGCAAGACGAAAATACCACGAAATCTGAAAACAAACATGCCATGACATCTGATAGTGAACATTTCACGAAACCTGCTGAAAAACATACCACGAACCCTGAAGTCGGACTTATCTCGAACACTGAAGTCGAGCATACCACGAAACCTGAAATCGAACATATCACTAACCTTGAAGTCGAACATATCACCAACCCTGAAGTCGGGCATACCAGGAACCCTGAAGTCGAACATACCACGAACCCTGAACTCGAACATACCACGAACCCTGAAGTCGGACATGTCTCGAACCCTGAAGTCGAGCATACCACGAAACCTGAAATCGAACATATCACCAACCCCGAAGTCGAGCATACCAGGAACCCTGAACTCGAGCATACTACAAAACCTGAAGACGAGCACACCACAAACCCTGAAATTGAACATATCACTAACCTTGAAGTCGAACATATCACCAACCCTGAAGTCGAGCATACCAGGAATCCTGAAGTCGAACATACCGCGAACCCTGAAGTCGGACTTGTCTCGAACCCTGAAGTCGAGCATACCACAAAACCTGAAATCGTACATATCACCAAACCTGAAGTCGAAAATACAACGAACCCTGAAGTCGAACATATCACCAACCCTGAAGTCGAACATAGCATAAAGAGCGATTAGCGTATTATTTTAACCCAGCTTCCTAACAATGCTTATATATTTTTAACATAACTTAAGCCTTAAGTTTCGCTATCTGATAGTAATGTTAACACTCCCGGATCTTCACGGGAAGTTTCGCGTTATTTTGACATTGTAAAAACCAACGACGATTATCTGTGTTCCACCAGACATACATAACTAATAATTGTATGTAATTACTGTAATTTGTGATGATAACTGAATAAAATTAAATACCAACCATAGAGGCACTTTTCTTACCATCAGTACTTAACCGCCTTCTGGCTATAAATATATATAAAAGGAGAAACTGACTGACTGACATATCAACGCACAAACGAAACTACTGGGACTAGGAATACGAAATTCTGCACAAGGCTTCCTTTTATGACGTAGGCGAGCACTAATAGAGGATTTTCCAAAATTCACCCCCTAAGGGGATGAAATGGGGATACAAAGTTTGTATGGAAAAACCTATTTTCACGTGGGCGAAGCCGCTGGCAGACGGTAGCAAAGATATATAGGGACCGGGTGAGTTAGGACTGGGGATGAGTATGGGCGAAGCCATATTTTTGCGATATGATGTTTCTGCTTTTTAATTATTATGGATGTAAAATAAATGCCTAAAGATAATTCGGACAGACAACATTTTTTTTAATGTAAATCTGTGCTTGACTGCGGTCCTACCTGATGGTAAGCAGTGATGCAATCGAATTGGAATCGATTGTTTGTTTTGAATGTATGATAAATTAAGCTATGCCAAACAATTTTCTGCGAAATGAAGTTTATGCTATCCGCTGCTATTCAAAATAATATTAAAACATAAAAAGTTTTGATATAAAAGGTAGAACCCTGTCCCTTTTGTTAGAACCCTGTCCGTTCCGGCAAGCGTCGTTGAATTTGGCGACGTGTTAAGTCTGTTATCTTCTCACATCTGCTGACCAAGATATCGGATTATCCAGATCACTGGAAATCCCTTCTTTATTGTCGTTGCCGGTGTTAGTTACCAGCGACGCGTACTCGGAAACGGCCTTTGTTTCGTCGCTAACGCTAATTTGTCCTCGCCCCCTTATTCTGGGACAAAAAAAGCCGTCCCGTGGCACACAGGTGAAATTGGGCACGCTAAAATAATGGCGGTAAGACCCCTCTTTAAGGAGTGACTGGAGCGACAACACGGCGTCCTCACCTTCCACATGGCGCAGGTCCTCACTGGACATGGCAAGAACGGGAGGTTCCTGCATCGGAGTCAGGCGGAAGAAACGCCTGGGGTCATCATTGTGTAGACCGCCCGGAGTACACGGTGGAGCATGCGGTGGAGGTGTGCCCTGCTTGGGCGGAGCACCGTCGTGTCCTCGTGGAGGCAATCGGCGGCAACGACCTCTCGCGTCGGGCCCTGGTTCAGGCTATGGTCTGAAGGGAGGAGGATTGGCAGGCGGTGGCCTCCTTCTGCGAAGCAGTAATGCTAGCGAAGTAGGAGGCCGCACGCGTGAGGGAACGAATGTCCTCACGCCCCAGCCGCCGATATTCTGACCCCGACTACCAGCCACAGTAGATGTGGGCTTGCGGACGTCGAGCAATGGGTAGCTTGCCGTCCGGCCGTCCGGTAATTGATCGGACTGAGCCCAGTCGTCAACAGCGCGTAGTGATCCACGCGCTCCTCAAGGAGATGTCAGCAAACCGTAGGGGCCCAGCAGGGCCGATGCCCGCTAGCATAGTAGTAGTCCTAGAACGCAAAGGGCAACTGAAGGACACAGGTGTGATTTTAGTCAGTAAAAGTCTGATACGCCCTCGCGCTCCACCTAGAGTGCGAGAAGGCATTAGATGATTTTCACACTTAAAAAGAAAAAAAACACAAGTGAAATATCTTTTCTATTGTATTTAGGAGATAAGATTATAAGTCTTTGTATGTCAGGTAATATTTTTCATGCTAAAGAAATTTTATTATATTTCACTTCAACACTGCAACTCAATAACTGACGTTCTCAACAAAATTCAGCTGAAAACCAGACTGACACTGTATGCATAATTAAATTTTTCAAAAACTAGAGACTAGAAACCAGCTAGTCTGGTTGATTTATATGATGGAAAAAAATACTACCATCTGCGAGTTATTCTGGCGTGCACTGCAAAAACCGTTAGAGTTATACTTATATAACATAAGTAAAAGTTAAGTAATTAATCATACAAAGACATGGCTTAAACGATTTAGTATCCAAACCAAAAACAAAACATAATTGAGCGTAACTGTCAAGTTGTCAATGACATTTCTTTCAGTTGACAATAGAGGTGTAAAAGTAACGAAAAAAAGCGTACCCGTATGTATTCGTTACTATAACAATTAGTACTCGTTACTATCGTATCGTTACGTTACTCGTTACTTCTGATACCTCATAACATGCTATGTTAGAGCTACGAAACAAGTCGTATAGCGTATGCAACATTCGTAATTTGTAGAAAACATACCTACTTATCTATACGTTATACTCCAAGCTGCGTAAGGTGCATTTTTTAGACTTGTGTTTAAGTTATATTTTACTTAATTAATAAACATCATTCTTTGCAACATACCCTTTTAAAATCACCGAATAAGCGCGTGGAGGCATAAAACCTAAGATCAGTAAACGTGTCAATACATGAATACACTCATCAACGGTCCTTGAGTGAACTGAAAGAGTAGTACCCATACTATAAAAAATACGAGTAACGAAATGCATTCATGTGTAACGTTTCGTTACTCGGTACTAAAAGGCGTACACGTTACTCAGTACCGAACACATACGGTTTGCTACCAACGGTACTTGCGTAAACTGAACAGTGCAGGAACCCATACTACGAAAAATGCGAGTAACGAGTAACGAAATGTATTCATGAGTAACGTTTCGTTACTCGGTACTGGATGGCGCACCCGTTACTCAGTACCGAATACATACGGTTTGCTACAGCTTTAGTTGACAAGTCGTTGTCGCCGTTGGGAGAAATAATACTGAAAATAATCATGTTACTATTATGAACACGAAATTTTGAATGCATATGGATGCAATAAACATCCACGCACTCACTCTTTTACGCATAAACTACTGAAGGTTGGGATTTTTTTTGGCGACCAAAACAGCATTGCTATTTAACATGGTAATACTGCCAGATAGAACAATTTAGACACACATTTTTATTTGATTAGTAGAATAAAATGAATTCTACCAAACCAAGTAGATGATATCATATGTACACACACACTTACATGATATCCAATAATATAATAATTGACTGTAATGATTTAGCTATGATGAAAGTTATTTAAATAATCCTTATTGTTTATCAACTCTGGAGTGAATTCTAATAATGAGATCTAGAGGTGATCCAATGCAATTATGGCTCTTTGATCCCCTATTTCCCCTGGTCACGCTATAACCTAAGAACGGCTGGACCAATTTTAATCATTCTTTTTTGTTTTGTTTACCAGCTTACAGGGAAGTTTGTAGGGTAGGTAGGTGGGTAGGGTAGATAGGTGGGTACGGTAGGTACGTAAGTAGCGTAGGGTAGGTAGGTAGGGTAGACTACGGTAGAGTAGGGTAAAGTAGAGTAAAGTAGGGTAGAGTAGTGTAGAGTATGGTAGAGTAGGGTAGGGTGGCACCGATCAGTAGACGCAAAACAAGTAGACATCGCCCTGAACGAGACGTGTCGAATTATATCGGGATGCTTTAAACCGACTCCGCTTAATAAGCTTTATCCGTTGGCTGGTATTGCTCCACCTGCTGTACGTAGGAATGTCGTATGCGCGATTGAAAAGAAAATTCAAGAATCCGATTCCCGACATCCCCTGTTCGACCACAAAACAGCCCCAAGTAGGCTTAAGAGTCGGAAGAGTTTCCTGCGTAGCACACAGGCCATCGATGACCCTCCTCCCAAAGAAAGAATAAAGATTTGGGAAGAGCATCACCTACCACCATCCGACTTCTTGAAACCCCAAGAACATCTCCCGCCTGGGCGTGATTTGCAGTGGCCTATATGGAAAGCAATAAATCGGTTACGAACCCAGGTAGGCCGCTGCAAACACAACTTGGCAAAATGGGGTTTTATAGACCCGTCGGATATTCAATGTGAGTGCGGTGCTTCTGTTCAAAACATGAGCCACATACAAGAATGCCCCAAGTGCCCATACACCTGCACTCTGGAGGATTTGATGAGTGCTTCCGATGCTGATATTAATGTAGCCACCTATTGGGCCCAAACAGTTTGACGAGTTTACCATCGAATCGAAAAGAAGAAGAAGAAGGGTATGGTAGAGTTAGGTAGAGTAGTCAGTTGACGGGAACGAAGCCGCGGACAAAAGCTAGTATACTATATTATCTAAATTAAATAACTACATATATATACAGGGTGGTTGGTGCATCGTGTGCCAAACTGAAGTGGTCGACGGGAGGGGTCATCTGCTATCCTTTCAGACCCCTAAAAACTTCTCAGGCCATGTGGATTTTTTTTATCGACTTTTTATTGTTTTATGAAAATAAGGCCCAAATTTTTCATTCAAATACCAATTAAAAAATATATATAAGGCGTAGACTGTGAATTTTAATTTTATTTAGATGTGTATTTTGATTGAATACTTTTAAATTTAAAATTAGTGAGATTAGCTATCTAGTTTTTTTAAATTTACTTGCAAAGTTTTGGACTTGAATTAACACACAGTTACAGCTATTTACTTGGCGATAAGAAAAAAACAATAGCGACCGGATTCTTCCAACTTTCTTAAAAATTATCTAGTTTATCCTCTTGCTAGTGATGTACCACATGCCATAAAAATCTTTTTGCTTAAAAGATACCTGAAAACCTTTTAAAAATGTTATCTCACTCTTATAAGGTAAAATCTGTCTTATATCTCTCTCTTTTTGTGGGTTTTACTAGAAATAAAAAAAAGAAATTACATTTTTTACATTTATTTCATAATTTCTATAAATCCTGCTCAAATACATGCCTGCTGTTGTGAATGCAGGCCCAACATCGGTTTCGTATTTCGACAGTTATTGTACGAAGCCGAATTTTTAAAAGGTTTTCCGGTATCTTTTAAGCAAAAATATTTTATAATAATAGTCTATTCACAATTCTTGCGAATTCACAAAGTTATAAAAACATTTTTATGGCATTTGGTACATCACTAGCAAGAGGATAAACTAGATAATTTTTGAGAAAGTTGGAAGAATCCGGTCGCTTTTGGTATTTTTTTATCGCCAAGTAAATAGCTGTAATTATATAAAGATAGCTTTAATTTAAGTCCAAAACTTTGCAAAAACTTTGCACTAATTTTAAATTTAAAAGTATTCTAATATAATAAACATCTAAATAAAATTAAAATTCAGAGTCTACGCCTTAAATATTTTTTTTTAAATGGTATTTCAATGAAAAATTTGGCCCTTATTTTCATAAAACAATAAAAAGTCGATAAAAAAAAATCCACATGGCCTGAGAAGTTTTCAGGGGTCTGAAAGGATAGCAGATGATCCCGTCGACCATTTCAATTTGGCACACGATGCACCAAACACCCGTTTCAATTTTGATCGTTTTAATCCCGTGGAGGGTCGAACCGGCGCATGAAACACTATTGATTTGTAAAGATAAAATTAAAAAATAAAGTACTTTTTCTTAACAACTCGAATTAATTTACGCATGAGTGAATAAATAATGCGAACCATTAGTAGGCACCATTTGATAATAATAACAATGACGCGCTCGCCTAGTCAACATGGACTCACAAAAAATAGCCAGTCCTAGACCAAACCCTACCCCCAGACCCTACTTGATTGGCAATACGAAAGGCGCGCCCCGCGCACCCCGCACGCTAAGGGCAGCGCATGAGTGACACGCACGTCATTGAATAATTCAGTGTCAGTTTCTCTAAGACGTCATCGTGCATCGGTGTGTTGTCGTGCGAAAATAATGACGTCTCGGAATGACGTCTCGGAATACTCCAACCTGGAGTTCGTTGCCATGGTGCAATTTTAAGCAATCGCGGGTTTTGATGCGCAAGCGGGTCGACGTCTTTACAGTGAACGAAACCACTTGCAATCTTTGCGACTGCGTAGTATACCCAACCCGCAAATCCGCCGTCTGGGCAAATAATTGTGGCGGCTACGCAGCGTGTGTTAGACCACGGACAATTCCGGACACCTTCACACGCTCAGGGGCGCGGTCGCCAACCAGTCTACACAAGTCACAGACACAGTCTGAACAAGATCCCAAGCGTAGTGCATTCAATGTTTAAAAAAATGACAGGGACATGTTAATGAAATTAAAAGACAATCTAACTAAACGTGCAAGATTATGTATCCAAAGGGATGCAAAGGTATGCACTTTGAACAATTATTACGCTATCGTGCAGTATGATTCGGAGCCTCAGAGGTGATTAGTTATTAGGTTTATAACAGAACTGCTACAAAATTTTATGATCATTTTTTTATGTGTCGCTAAGTGTTAAATAAATAAAAATACAAAGCTGATTTAGGTATGTCACAGAACTTTTTTTAAATCATGTAATTAAAACTTTTTCTTTTTTTAATCATTGGACAAAATTTTGATTCCACATTTTTAAATACGCCATAATTAGCAGGCCTGAGATTAATTTTTATATGTAGGTATGTACCTACCGCTTTTAGCATAATTATTTTATTTGGTATGTCTTAGGCACAAAGCAATTATGTTGGTCCTAAGCCCGTAAAAGTATATAAGATTTGGAATCATTTAATTTGTTTACGTGAACATCAGCTGAGCGAGTCAATAAACTTTAGCTTGATCGCGCAGTGAAGGCTACCTACACTGCGCGTAGGTAACTCTCGTGGCGCTACTACTTATTTCATTTTGCGAGTATTACCTTATTATTTGCTATTTTTTTATTTTCAAAGGTACATCGCTGTACAAGCTTTTGATGAATAGTATTTTGTAAGTGAAACCACAGGTTCAAAGGATTAAAACGATCAAAATTTAACGGTGTATATATGTAGGTATTATATGATTTAATTTAGATAATATAGTATACTAGCTTTTGTCCGCGGCTACGTTCCCGTCAACTGACTACTCTACCTAACTCTACCCTACCCCACTCTACCCTACTGCTACTACTACTGCAAGGAAAAAGCGCAGAATAACCTGCGCATCAGAGACGCGTCGACGGTGGGTGGTGGAGCAGTACCTCAAGGAGAAGGAAGAATACCTGGCGGAAGCACAGAAAGCTCAGACTGCCAGTTGGAAAACCTTCTGCGAGAAGCAAGAGAGGGAAACGATATACCGCGTCATCAACAACACTGCTACCCGTCATGAGGATATGCCGCTTGTTTTGGAAGGTAGGGTTCTTGAAGGCGCCGGGTCCGCAAGCCTTCTGGCGGAAACCTTCTATCCGAAAGACAAACTTAAAGAAGACAACGCAGACCACAGACTCACTAGAGACAAAGCAGCTAGCATTAATGTGGGGGAACATGATGACCCATGTGACCCCCCATTTACAGCAGAAGAACTGAGGTGGTCTGCATTCAGTTTTAACCCAAAGAAGGCCCCTGGACCCGACGGCTTCACAGCGGACATCTGCTTCATTATATAAACTTAACTTCAAAGATGCAACAATACTATTTTAGTTCCAATACTCTAAACAATGTCATTTGATAAGTATCTCATGGGTATTTATGCCTGGTCATGAACTGCGGGCCTTATATTTTTAATCTTTTATTTTCCTCATATGGCCTCCCGCTAGAAGATTAAAGGCCTAATTCTCTCCGAATTGTAGTGAATCCGAGTTTTGTTTTATTGAAGATGTACCTGCCGCCCGAATTATCCATTTAGTTATCGGTACATCATCAACCCTCTATTAACACACACACATCTCATACCCATATATATTACAAAATTATAGTTATTTTTTATATTTTTCAACCAGACTAGCTGGTTTCTAGTCTCTAGTTTTTTTAAAATTAAATTATGCATCCAGTGTTAGTCTGGTTGTCAACTGAATTTTGTTGAGAACGTCAGTTATTGAGTTGCAGTGTTGAAGTGAAATTTATTATTATGTGTTCCGTTTGTCGTCCGAAGTCCATTATGAGAGAGTACATCGTCTTTTTCCACGTTTATTCGCTAGATAGTCCTACTTCCGCTACGTAAATCGACCTCAGCGCCACCCGTGGTCGCACCTGGAACTAACTAACAGCGCAGAGCAAGCCACCATTCCTTTATCATTGTTGCGTCGTTTTTCATACCGCGCGCATGTCGCTAGATTTTGAATTTAGAGAACATACAAACCTCCATTTTGTTAAAATGTTTTAACTTTCGAGAATAAAGTAGAAAGTTACCGTTTTTATTTTTCCGTTACGTAAAATTATTTCGTTCGTTTTTAAAATGGACGACCGTTAACAACTTCGTGGGCGTTTGAGTAGTCAGTAATCATTAATTACTACTCGGCTCAGTTATGTAGAAGTGTTAATGTACGCGTGAATGCGTCTATTGAGTCAAGTTCATCAGATTTGAATTCAAGTTCGAATGAAGATGATGAAGCCTCCGTTAAACGGCACCGGACCCGATCACAAAATAGGTTTGAAGTACAATATCTGGTAAGTCATTTTACTACTTTATTTTGACCGAATGTTCCTTGTTTGAGTATGGCGCCTGCAAATGTTATTGCCGAGCAATTCGTATTTTTCGAGGTTCATATATCATCATCATATAGCCTCGATAAAAACAGTTGACTCTTTGGGTAAGAATCTTGCCTTTTGGACATAAACAATGCAGGAATTGGATGACGATATTGAATATTTGGACAATTTATTTGAACCAAGTTTTTTAATTATTTTTTTTTTGGAGTACCTGCCAAAATTTTTAAAACGACATTTTATTCGATCTTTAAACTTTTAAAATAAAGAAGTTGTAGTACCTCTCGACTACATAAAAACACTCTTCTTTTTGCAATAAAAATAGCCCAGGAAGGATCATCTAATCTCGCAACTTTTGATGATCAAAAGAAATGGGGGAGCCGAAAATGTACAATTACCAGAAGTAAGCTCAGGGAGCCTTATTCGGGCAAACTAAAATTAATGTCAAATTGATTTCCATGCCTGTGGCTTTATCCACTATCACCACTTTTAATTTTTAACAAAAACCAGTGAAAAAGCTACGCCTCATTTTTACAAACGTGCTGAGCGGTAGAGCTTGATCCTAGCCTATCATGAGATGCGAATTTCACAAAGAGCACTGTCTCTTCTTCGCATAAGTTAAGAAAGTCAACTGCTACAAATTACATGTCTAGAATTTGGTCATGCCATGGCGCTGGAAGAGTTTTCGTCAGTTCCAAACTGGACTGCCGACGTGTAACGTAGTGCTTGAGCTGCGTAACATTAAATACCTCTGTACTTGAGCTAACTGGTCATTGCCTGGTCCTATTTTAAGACGAATAATTTAATTTAATCTCATGTAGTTATCACCATAAACCGGGAACTACATTGGACCAAAGCATACGTGGGCGACGCCTGAGTGGTACGTAGCGTCGCCTCGGCTGGCGTCGTGTGGCACGGGCCTGATGTAGCTCTACAAGTCTGGTTACCATATATAAGCATCCAAAGTTTTTAAAAATCTTTAGTGACTTTCTTAGCAGCGGGCAGATGGATTCTCAAACGGGCGCAAAGCATTAAAGGGTATCTCTACTTTATGACCTTCATCATCCTTTGGGGAAGGTTGCAATGCCGTAGCTCGCAGGAGTTTGCCTCCAAACAAAACTTTGAATTATCTGTATTGACATTTTGACTTTCGTAGCTGACAGTCGGACCCTCAAACAGGCGCAACGCCTCAAATAGTATATTTACTTTGTGACCTTCATCGCCCCCTGGGGAAGGTTGCATTGTCGTAGCTTGCATTTAGTTCCTGGAAATTGACGTTATCCAGCTCCAAGATTTTGCCTCCAGACAAAACTTTATATTATCTGTCAATACCTATTGACTTTCTTAATAGCTGGCAGTCGGACCCTCAAGCAGGCGTAACGCCTCAAAGGGTATATTTACTTTGTGACCTTCATCACCCCCTGGGGAAGGTTGCATTGTCGTAGCTTCCATTTAGTTCCTGGAAATTGACGTTGTCCAGCTCCAAGAATTTGCCTCCAGACAAAACTTTATATTATCTGTCAACACCTATTGACTTTCTTAGTAGCTGGCAGTCGGACCCTCAAACAGGCGTAACGCCTCAAAGCGTATATTTACTTTATGACACTACTGATACTTCGTTACAAAGTGAGGTTTAGGAAGTTTTGGTTGATGTAAGAGAAAGTTTCAACACTTATACATCCAAATAAAACTATAATAACCACTCCGTCTGATATATATATATAGTCCAGTATTTATCAAATGATTATTTTAGCTTAGTGTGCTGTTCTCACTGACAAACAAGCTACAGCATCAGTTTCTGATTAACTCTACAAAAAAAAAAAAAAACTTTGAAAATTTGCAAATCTACGTGCATACGTGCTACGTGGCGTAGTGCTACTAAATTATTGCTAGCATTGAGTCAGACTTCATACTTCGAATCTCTTTGATTGTAACTCAAAATTATTTCGTGGACAATTAAGTTTCAACAGCCTTGCATCCGGAATTTGGCTTTAAATATTTAATTACATGTTATTATTTTTCCAGACAGATGCTATGCTATATTTTCGTAAAGAACATTAATAGATGGTTAACAAAATATCAAGATTCCCTGAAAAAATATTTTTTATCTACAACCGAGTCTCGTCAAACAACTACTACTACTAGTAGATGAAACACTATTTCCGGAATATACACTGTTTCTGGTACTTACCAATGTGGGTCAGCAATTTCATCATGTAACTATTACGTAGCCCGTTAATATACATATTCAAACTAAAGTCTATTTTTTAACTTGTGCAGTAACAAACTTTTACGAAATATCAATGCAGTCTTGTTAAACGCCGATTTCATTAATAGAACGAAATCAGTTTTACCATAGATAACTAAGCAATGCTGATTTCTTTTGTGTCCTATATTCTTTCTTATACAATTATAGGAATATTGTTCACATTGTTGCGTTTTACTAAGCAAGCCACCAGGAGATAACAAACAGATCTCTCATAATGGACTTCGGACGTCAAACGGAACACATAATATAAAAATTTTACCTTAAAATAAAATTTGTATTATGTTTCCTAAGACGTCCGAAGTCCAAATAATTTCTTCCTGGTGTATATCAATTATTATCATTATGAGCCAAACAATGATAAAGGAATGGTGGATTGCTCTGCGCTTTTAGTTAGTGGCGCGGTGCGGCCACGGGTGGCGCTGAGGTCGATTTACGTAGCGGAAGTAGGACTATCTAGCGAATAAACACGGAAAAAGACGATGTACTCTCTCATAATGGACTTCGGACGTCTTAGGAAACATAATACAAATTTTATTTTAAGGTAAAATTTTTATATTATGTTTGTGAAAAAGGCCTCCCGGTCTTTGACGGCTGCGAGAAGGACCTCTTCTGCTGCTTTGGTTTCCACAGGCCTCGACCAGCCGTGCGAGACCTGTCCACCAAGCCGTGTGGATCTCTCCAGCTGCTCCGGTCTCTGAAGGCCACTACAGGCCTCTACAGGCCGTGTAAAACTTATCCGCTCCGCCATGTGGACCTTTTTCGATTCCTCTGGTCTCTGGAAGCCTCTACCGGCTGTGCGAGACCTGTCCTCACACACCCCTGTCACAGCCCTGCGAGCCTCTAAGAGCCACATGTGGCTTTTTCACTCAGGTGCTGGGAGGGCCTCGCCGACTTCGCCTATTTCTACGTTATATTTGTGCTGCTTCCTCCTTCAAAGCTAATTGTATCGCGTAAACGAATAAACTCCTCCAAAAGCATTTTTTTTAGTAGCCGTTCTTGAGCTATAAATAGTGTTACTAATAGGACTTCGTTTTATTTATGTATGGTAAGATCGGAGATTCCGCATATTCTTTGTTGTCAATCGTGGAATGGTTGACCGAATGGTAGAATGAATGACCGAATGATGGAATGATTGACCGAATGATGGAATGATTGACCGAATGAAGGAATGATTGGGACGTGTTTTTGACAGTTGCTGTCAATGTATTTGACACTTGCTGTCATTCGCCTGCGCGTTAGAAAATTATCTCAAGGAAACATAATCCACGGATAAAATGTATTCTAAGTGTTATTCTAGGACATGGTCTACCCGTGTACCAAGTTTCATCGAAATCCGTTTAGTAGTTTTTGCGTGAAAGAGTAACAAACATCCATGCATCCATACATACATACATATTTTATCTCTTTAAATCTCTTTGCATACATACAAACTTTCGCATTTATAATATTAGTAGGATTTTTAATTTTCTAACTTATTTGTATACACTGTGTATCTCATTCAAATCTCCTGTCGCAGGTCTGCTGGAAGAAATTTCATTTGAAATACGCGATACCTTTGTGCTCTTCTATCTGTATTTTTCCTTTTCATTTTTAAGTATTTGTGTGTACATAAATACATAAATGAATCCGTCCCCAGCACAGACTATATTAAGCACGCAGGCTAACAAATGCATGAGATATTAAATTACTTAGTACCTACATATTTTTTTACTCGACTTGATTTTAAGACTATATCTTTTTAGTATTTTCTGTCAAAACCCTTTTGCCACATGCTTAGGCTGCCAATTATGGGTTTAGAGTCTAGCAAGCACTGGCGTAGCTACCAAAGGGTTCAGCGGGCCTTGGGGACCTCAAGCTCGGGGGCCCCAAAACCTAATTAGCAAACCGCTGTAAATGTTTGACACTCCCTCCCTCTTCATCCAGAGCAGGTAGGCAAATAACCTCTATTTGATGATTTCACATGTAAAAAAGGGCCAATTTTTTAGCCTTTTATGCCAAGGTCATAGGTCATATAGCTACGCCACTGCTAACAAGTACTGCCTGGTGGTATCTAAGTTGTATAATGTATAAATTATAGTTTACTCGCTTCCACAAGTCAAGGGCCTATTACACTACTCGATATTCAGACAGTCTTAGTCGATATCGCGTAGTGTAATAAGGGTTAGACTGGTCTTACTCGGAACAAAAAATAAGACTAAGTCTGAATATCGTGTGCTGAATATCGCGTAGTGTAATAGGCCCTTAAAGTCACTTTTTACCCAGTTCTCCTGGCAGCCTAGGACTGTGAAAAAGGGCAAACTTTTCGGAAGGTTTTAAGTACATACCTACCTATATGAAAATGCAATTATAAAAGGTAATAAATACATGGAATATTAAATTACTTAAGCATATTTTATTTTTTAATTCCGTAGGTTTTAAGATATTTATTTTTGTATTTTCTGTCAATACCTACTGAATTCTCACACGCTCAGGCTGCTAGAAACGGGTTGGGGAACTAGTGAGCAGCCAGGCACCGTTCTGGTGGTACCTAACTAAAACATATAATAATAGTTTTACGCTTTATTTGTGACCAAGTCATAACTAAAGCCACTTTTTAAACTTTTCTCCTACTGGCAGCCTGAGAATGTGAAAAACCGGGCAAGTACGAGTCGAACTTGCGCACTGAGGGTTCCGTACAAACTTACCTATGAAAACAGTTCAATTCTCGAATTGAGTGACGAAATTAATTTTTTCGAATCACAAACAAGTTTTTCTGTGAGTGTTTTTTGCGACATAAATGGCCGTATCTTTTTTTTGAGCTTGAAGGGACCGTAGAACTGAGTATATGGTTTTAATTTCAACTCGATACATTCACGCGTTCCCGAGATAAAGGGTCTTCACAGACAGACAGACGGACAACAAAGTGATCCTATAAGGGTTCCGTTTTTTTCCTTTTGAGGTATGAAACCCTAAAAACGCATATAAATCGGTTCACCTGTTTAAGAGCTGCCACAGACAAAGAGACACATATGTAGGTAACTAGGAACAAATAGTGGTTAAATTTATAACATCCCTTTTTGCGTCGTGGGGTGAAAAATAAATCAACTTCAAATTTAGGGTTGGCCCGATTGCACAAATATCTACATGAAGAAGACAGTCTTCACAGACTGACAACAAAATCAAGGGTTCCGTTTTTTCCTTTCGATATACGGAACTCTAAAAAGGCAAACTGTGGATATCTACTAGAACTTAACCGGAACTTATGGACGTAAACTTACGAACCTAGTTAAATGCAAGCTATTTTGAAGATTTGTCCAGCCAACCTGAGTCACATGTCATAAGTCGCTCAGTCTAGTATGACACTCCTACACGTCAAGATGTGTTTTGTATCCGTTCTATGCTCTAAAAGAAAATCATTTTCTGAGAAAATATGCCGAGCTGCGCATTACTCTATTGTAAATCTTGTTATGGTAAAATGACTGGACCTAACTTCGGAATATTTTCGTAAATATTTTTGGTATTTACGCGGTAATTAATTAGAATTCAATAATTATTATAAATAGTTCCAGAACATTTGCTGATTTTGTGCTAACGCCATCTATTGCTTAAAAGCTTAACCTTCCTTTATCACACACTGAGGCTCTAACCTTTCCGTTATGAGCTCCGAGCCCATAACGTGAACCATTTTACGACTTAAACCGAACTGTTAAAGAGATGGAGCTATATAGGGGTGGATCACTACGCGCTCTTGACGACTGGGCTCGGTCCGATCAATTACCGGACGGCCGGACGGCAAGCTACCCATTGCTCGAAGTCCGCAAGCCCACATCTACCGTGGCTGGTAGTCGGGGTCAGAATCTCGGCGGCTGGGGCGTGAGGAATTTCCAGGACGTTTGTTACGCGTGCGGCCTCCTACTTCGCTAGCATTACTGCTTCGCAGAAGGAGGCCACCGCCTACCAATCCTCCTCGCTTCGGACCATAGCCTGAACCAGGGCCCGACTCGAGAGGTCGCTGCCGCCGATTGCCTCCACGAGGACAAGACGGTGCTCCGCCCAAGTCCGCACAACTCCACCGTATGCTCCACCGTGTCCTCCGGGCGGTCCTCACAATGATGAGACCCGGGTGTTTCTTCCGCCTGAATCTGATGCAGGAACCTCCCGTTCTTGCCATGTCCAGTGAGGACCTGCGTCATGAGGAAGGTGAGGATGCCGTGTTGTCACTCCAGCCACTCCTCAAAGAGGGGTCTTACCGCCATAATTGTAGCGTGCCCAATTTCACCTGTGTGCTGCGTGACGGCTATTTTTTTCACGGAATAAGGGGGCAAGGACAAATTAGCGTTGGCGACGGAACAAAGGCAGTTTCCGAGTACTCGTCGCCAGTACCTAACACTGGCAAAGACAACAAAGAAGGGATATCCAGTGAACTGGATAATCCGATATTTTGGTCAACAGAATAACAGACTTAACACGTCGCCAAATTCAGCGACGCTTGTCGAAATGGACAGGGTTCTATAAAAAGGGTCTACCTTTTATATCAAAACTTTTTGTTTTATATTATTTTGAATAGCAGCGGATAGCATAAACTTAATTTTGCAGAAAATATGGCTTCACCCATACTCATTCCCAGTCCTAACTCACCCGATCCCTATACATCTTTACTAGCGTCTGCCAGCGGCTTCGCCCGCGTGAAAATAGGTTTTTCCATACAAACTTTGTATCCCTGTTTCATCCCCTTAGGGGGTGAATTTTGGAAAATCCTCTATTAGTGCTCGCCTACGTCATAAAAGGAAGCCTTGTGCAGAATTTCGTGTTCCTAGTCCCAGTAGTTTCGTCTGTGTGTTGAGATGTCAGTCAGTTTCTCCTTTTATATATATATATATATAGATGTATAGCTAGAAGGCGCATAAGTACTGATGGTATGAAAAGTGCTTCAATGGTTGGTATTTATTTTTATTCAGTTATCATCACACATTACAGTAATTACATACAATTATTAGTTATGTATGTTTGGTGGAACAGAGATAATCCTCGTTGGTTTTTACAAAGTCAAAATTACGCGAAACTTCCCGTGAAGATCCGGGAGTGTTAAAATTACTATCAGATAGCGAAACTAAAGGCTAAGGTTATGTTAAAAATATATAAGCATTGTTAGGAAGCTCGGTTAAAATAGTAAGCTAATCGCTCTTTATGCTATGTTCGACTTCAGGGTTCGTGGTATGTTCGATTTCAGGGTTCGTGGTGTGCTCGTCTTCAGGTTTTGTGGTATGTTCGAGTTCAGGGTTTGTGGTATGCTCGACTTCAGGGTTCTTGGTATGCTCGACTTCAGTGATGGTGATAGTTTCGACTTCAGGGTTCGTGGTATGTTCGATTTCAGGGTTCGTGGTGTGCTCGTCTTCAGGTTTTGTGGTATGTTCGAGTTCAGGGTTTGTGGTATGCTCGACTTCAGGGTTCCTGCAATGCTCGACTTCAGGGTTGGTGATATGTTCGACTTCAGGGTTCGTGGTATGTTCGATTTCAGGGTTCGTGGTGTGCTCGTCTTCAGGTTTTGTGGTATTTTCGACTTCAGGTTTGGTGATATGTTCGATTTCAGGTTTCGTGGTATGCTCGACTTCAGGGTTCCTGGTATGCTCGACTTCAGGGTTGGTGATATGTTCGACTTCAAGGTTAGTGATATGTTCGATTTCAGGTTTCGTGGTATGCTCGACTTCAGTGTTCGAGATAAGTCCGACTTCAGGTTTTGTGGTATGTTCGAGTTCAGGGTTTGTGGTATGCTCGACTTCAGAGTTCCTGGTATGTTCGACTTCAGGGTTGGTGATATGTTCGACTTCAAGGTTAGTGATATGTTCGATTTCTAGTTTCTTGGTATGCTCGACTTCAGGGTTCGAGATAAGTCCGACTTCAGGGTTCGTGGTGTGCTCGTCTTCAGGTTTTGTGGTATGTTCGAGTTCAGGGTTTGTGGTATGCTCGACTTCAGGGTTCCTGGTATGTTCGACTTCAGGGTTGGTGACATGTTCGACTTCAGGGTTCGTGGTATGTTCGACTTCAGGGTTCCTGGTATGCTCGACTTCAGGGTTGGTGATATGTTCGACTTCAAGGTTAGTGATATGTTCGATTTCAGATTTCGTAGTATGCTCGACTTCAGGGTTCGAGATAAGTCCGACTTCAGGGTTCGCGGTATGATTTTCAGCAGGTTTCGTAAAATGTTCACTATCAGATGTCATGGCATGTTTGTTTTCAGATTTCGTGGTATTTTCGTCTTGCTTGTTCGCCAGGACTTTTGTCTTTGAACATACGTGTTCTGTGTTATATTGTGCATCACTGTTATAGTGACCTGTAATTTTTAAATCTTCCGGGATACTTGTACCTCGACATATTTCCTCTTTCTCATATTTACGAGTAATTGTCACACAGTTGCGCTGTTCACTATTACCTATGGATTCTAAAAGCTTTTGTTGTTTTAAAACATATTCAGTGAACGAATCATCTATATTACGATTTCGTGAATGGCTTGGATTTACATCTGTCAATTCTACTTCTCCCCCTTGAGACTTACTACCTTCTAAATCTATAAAAGGATTCGTGAGCCATGTTATATCTTCCCCTTCATAAGACGAATTATAGCATTTCGTAGATGTATCGAATAATTGGCTCGACTTCATGGAATTTATATCTTCAATGTTCTTTAATTCATTTTTAACATCATTTAAAGTTAAATTCGTGGTGCTATCTATTTCGTTTGAACATATTCTTTTAGCATCTTTTTTAATAGGTGTCTGACGAAGTTTTTCCTTATCGTGTTCCTCTATAAAATAGCTAGTTTGATGGATTTGTGAGACTGGTTGCCCTATGGTCATTGATCTAACGTTTCTTGGGTTTATATCCGTCATTGTCGGCCGTCTTAATTTTGTACCTACTTGTTGTCTATACTTTTCTCTTAATTTAATATCACATTGCTTATCATATTCAAAGCTTTCGACAACCCTGTGTGCTCCTTTATAATAATGTCGTAAATAATTGAAATTTTGCGATCCTTTTGCTTTAAATTCATTTATTTTATCTTTTGCTGGTAGGTTAGATATAAAATTGTGATCAAAATCTTTTTTGACACCTGAATCGGGAGAGAATTTGTTCGCACGGGCTATAGCAAAAGGTGAAACAAAATTGTTTTCCATATTTTTTGTAATTTCAATGGTTTTCGAGTTCGATGGAATATCCGTAAGTTTGGTTTGCATATTCCGTTCCTTCAATTTGATGGAGTTTGTATATTGGAGAGAGTTTGTATTATTTGCTAGGCCCTTGTACCAATTATCTACATTATCAGTCCACAGCTGGGAATTGTCGCTACGGTGTCCGTTTCTTGTTATTTTTGCAGTTGAGTCTTTGTCAGTTTGGTCGGACTTGGAGGAGCGTCGTTTATCTTGTTTGTCCAGACGCCGGTTGAGAAGGTTTGGGCCGCGTGGTTTGTTCTTTTCATTTTTGGGAGCGTCGTGATGGGTAGTTTTGGCGCTTAGTCCATCGTCCTTACCACCACCGTCCGGTGGGGAACGGCGGACGTGCAAGGTCCGCAGCAGCCGCGCCTGGGGAGGGCTACGCTCCTGGTTGGAAGGCGTGGTGGTGGTGACCGCGCGGCCCGAGCACACGGCGGCGCTGCCAATCTCCAGCGTGGCGCGCGCAGTGTTCGTCGTCGGGAACATCGGCTTACTTCTTCTGTGAAAAAATTTCATGTGTGGGAAATCACATTCGTCAGGCATAAACATCACGTTTTTACGCATGTTATATTTTTTTGGGATTGGTATTGCAGGAAATCCGAAGATTACTTTCTACATAAATATAGCTCCCTTATTAACCCGGGGTTCGTCGCTAAATAACACCACAGAGGTGATAAAAACACTTATATTTTGTTATCTACGTAATTTTGCGACTTGGTACTTCTAGTACCTTTCGGCATAGCAACCAGACACAAGCTCCCCGTGTGGCTGCCAAGTAACACCATGTACTCGGTTGCTGTGGACGAGTGAAGTGAGAATGTGTAAAACTACCCGGTAGCGGAAATATATTTCCTAATTATGTTAATGAAATAAATTAAGTAAAGTACATTATGTTACTTGACAAGATTAGGAGGTCAGTTTAGCCAAAAATCATGAAGTCAAGCCAGCAATAAAAAGAACTAAGCCATGATTATTTACTATCGTAAAAAAATCTAGTCAATTCAGTTTCGAATTATGGCGATTTTTTGCACTACTTAAACTATCTTTTAGCTTGATTTGATAATACGTAGTACATTATTTCGCAAGTATGTATCATGATGATTATGTAGGCACTGAATAATTTCATAAAAATTTCCTCGCCGTTGTTCTTTTAAGACTTAACGAAAGGTCTGTATGATAAGGAATACAGTGGTATGTCTTACCTGTTGTGTTGGTCCATCTCAGAGGGCCTGTTGGCGTCGCTGGCGGACACTCTGCGTTCGGTAAGCGGCGGCGGAATGACGCAGCGCACCGTGGCCAGGAAACCCGCGCGCTCCAGCTCCTCGTTCAGCAGGGACGCTGCCGACAATATGCCACCATTGTTATAACTCCATTATACACTACTCACAATCAGCGCTAGTCAATTAACGTAAACGAAACAATACGAGTACCTATGTAATTAGTGTATCAGGTGGCGTTCTGCAGCCTTCTCTTATGTGAAAAAGCTGTGTTGTTTAACTAAATTCAAATCAAATTTTATTTTAAGGTAAAACCTACCGCCACGAGCTTTGCCATCTTTTCGTTAGATGCTTTGAAAATCAACTTCTTTTTTGTGTTTCGTGTAATTAGAGACTCTAATACGGAATGTCGAAGTACAAAATATCGATAAATGCTAACGATATCGCGTGAATATAGTACTAGGGTGTATATATATACAGGAAAAGTTTTTAACCTGTGATTTGAAAAGAGGAGGTGAAACCATTTTAATAAACACATATTTTTTTATTTTGATATGTGTTAATAGTAAAAAATAAAGTTGTCGCTTACGAGACTTGTTTACTTAGAATCTTATTTTATTGCCACAACGCCGGTCGAGCGCCGATCAGCTGCGTAGCTGTCGTAAGTAAAGTACAGCGGTTATTTTGAACAATATCGATCTACTTTTTTAAGTTTTGGTTATAAAGTTATTTGTAAATGTAATTCCAATTTTTCTTTCTTACTTTTACAGGCTTAAAACCATCAAAATGCAGAAAATAAATCATAATAAACAATCTAAAATACATTCAAATTAAAGCACTTACGTATGTTACTTGCACTTGGAGTATTTAAAAAATAGAGACACGGGTCACACAGGGTCACATAAACGAGACCGATTGAACACTAGTAGGTGTCATACGCGCGCGGAGGTGAAATGAAGCGGACGTCCGAATACGAATTCCACGTGAGACGTACTGTACTACTGTGGTCACCGGCGCTTGATCAAACGCCAGCGCCACCGCCGCCTCCCCCACCTGCACCCTACCCTCAACCTGCTGCGCCGCCGCAGCGGCAGCCCCCCTGTATTCATTCATAATACTACGATTAAATTGTGTACATGTTTAGCTTATTTCAAACTCGGACAAGGTAGAAAAAAGAGAAGAAATAAATTAATAAACTAAAAATGGAAATGTTTCTATTACTTACACTGGAAACGACCAATTTGGAACCGTGCACTAGCTTTTGACGTTTTATAAGTGCCTATGTGTGTAAAAAAAAATACACACTGGTTAAAAACTTTTCCTGTATATAGAGCTATACTTAAGCACTACAATTTACTGTTTTTGCTTTCTCGTTATACTCCTGGGATTAATAATATTATAATATAATATTCCACAAATATCAGACAACGCCGTCTAGTCCCAAGCTAAGCAGAGCTTGTGTTAGGAGTACTAGACAACTGATAAACATACTTATGATTTCTAAATACATACATATTATAGATAAGTTACACCCAGACACAGAACAAATGATCGTGCTCATCACACAAACATTTGTCCTGGGTGGGAATCGAACCCACGACCTCCGGCATCTGGCATACAAAGCCAAAATCATCTATGTACTAAAAATAATAGAAAAGATCCAGTTATCGACAATATTTCGCCTGTGTGCTGTGGGACGGCTATTTTTCTCGGAATAAGGGTCTTGGGACAAAGAGGCGGCGAATAATAATATTCTTGGCCAATTATCAAAATAATAGAACTTCTTCAATTATATTACCTGGCATACAAAGCCAAAATCATCTAAGCACTACAAACAATAGAAAAGATCCGGTTATCGACAGAATTTCACCTGAGTGCTGTGGGACGGCTCTTTTTCTCGGAATTGAGGTCATGAACGGGTCTTGGGACAAAGAGGTAGCGGCGGCGGCGTAAAAGCCATTTCCGCCTGTAACTAGCACCAGCAACGACAACAAAGAAGGAATTACCAGCGAACTGGATAAACTGATATCTTTGTCTGCAGATGGAGGAGATTTTAATTTGTAAATGAGACTCGTCTTGAGGCATCCTATTAGTTCCGGATAAAGAAAAAGAGACATTTTTCTAGGCCGAAACGATGTGTGTTGGGCAAGCAAATCATGAAAGGCGCGCACAGCGTCGCGACGCTGTGTGCCTTTCATGATTTGTTAGCCCCACTGTAGGCTGGATTTTGAGTTTCATAGAACTTCGTTTGCTTTTTTTGAAAGACGGGTTGTTTTGACTGGAAATGGATTCCTTGACAATTATTATACTTCATGCAATTATTATAGCATATATCACTCAGGAATAAAGCAGCCTATCGGTGAAAAAAATTAGCAATTGGACTAATACTTTCAACGATTAGCTCCTACAAACAAACAAAAAAACTTTACCTCTTTATAATATGGGTGTAGATATTTTGCAGCCAGAAATTATATTAAACACTCAAAAAAAAAACCAAATGTTGGCTTACTACCCTACTTAAGATATCATTATGCCTAATTTACTAATATTTTTAAAGAATAAACACTGATTGCCAATTAATCCTCTATATGTGTCGATCGTTAGCTAATTAATTTAGAACCGGAGTAAATATTTCTCAAAACTGTTGTAAATCATCGGAAATTTCATTACTCATTGCATAATGACACAATTTACCATTATCGGACAATAGTATTTTTCAATATTAACTAATGAGTACATGAGTTAACCAATAAGTACACAAATTAACTAAATAGTAGTTACATAAATTAACTAATGCGCGCATAAAACCTGATATCTACGTATACTCGTTCATTTCAGATCTCAGCTCGTTACCAATTCGACGTCATTTTAATTTTAACCATTTTTGAGTCCATATTCCTAGAGTGACAATTGTTGTTGTTGGTAGTGGACTTGAAAACTATATTTTATTCAGTATTTCAATTATTAAGACCAGCACTACCCACGTATTCCTAAAATTCAATCGAAAAATATAACATAAATATTTTAAATATTCCCCGATTTCTGTTAAAAAACCGCACATGTGCTCGATTTATGAAGTAAGGTACGCCAAACATTCCCAAATAAATAGTGGTATTACCATGTGTCAGGATATTACGACCAAACGTGCGGTTCCGGAGATATTTGATATTTTTACTCTAGCTCCAAACATTTTTTTTTTAATTTTATGTTATTAAAATAGATACACTAACTCTTATGATCCCATATTCCATAATGAAGTATAATAATTATCAAGGAATCCATTTCCAATAAAAAAACCGACTTTCAAAAAGCGCAAACGAAGTTCTATGAAACTCAAAATCCAGCCTACGGTGGCGTCGTCCTCAACATGATTATTACTGTTCAAAACATACGAGAATATTTTAATACCGGACAATAAGTGATACACAAGTGTTCAATGTAACTATGTAAGGAAAAATAATACTAAAAGTCCCCGAATATGTGGTTCAAAAATGCATAGTTTCGAAGATATTATCAATCATAATTAATTTAGGTCAAAAACTTACACCCGTATAATAAATCTTTACTTTTGTGACGTTGCCAGTTATCGATGAGATGTAAAGTAATTTGCAAATAAACTAATGATATTACATAATTAAGCTGTCATATTTCACGTAAGGGTAGTAATTATCTCGTATGGAAAATAATCCAAAAAATAAGATATTTGAATAATAATTCGTATGCCCAGTTGATTCTTTGATGTAGTCTCATTCATAGCCTAGTGATCATCGAAGATCCTTTCGCCCTTTTTGTCGACGAGTCGGGAAGTTGTTTATCGCAATAAAACCACACCACGTACTCAGAACGTAGACCTTTATTAATTAATACCGAGGTGTCTTATACAATCCTCGGTAACGAAACCATAGCGCGAATTTAAATCGACCAACGCCATCTATCGAGGCAAGAGGTACTACAAAATTGTTTTAGAGATTAGGTTTGACTTAAATTCAATATTATGACGTGAACATTCCGCCCACCAAGGACCTAGTCCTTTCAAACCGCCCACCATGACATGATAAAGAGTAAAAACATGAACAACTTCTCTTGTATTACAATCCTTGGTGCTCGGAGATCACAATGATCTTATTACAAAATAACATAACGATATGTAGAAGAGAAAAGTTAGGTTTATCAGCAATTAAATCTAACCATCAGAACAATTTTAAATTTCTAATATCATTATCTGAGTGGACTGTATATTATATAAAATAAGAAAATAAAATAAAACGATAAATTAACACATCATTCCTCGTTGACAGGTAAAATGCATAACTTGGAAGTTGGGCGTTTGACTCGGGAGTCCTTACACTGAAGGGTAACTACGCGCACTAAATTATCCTTGCCAGGGTGTACTTCAACTACTTTACCGAATAACCACTTGGCAGGAGGTAAATTATCTTCTTTTACGAGGACAACATCCCCAACCTTCGGATCGCGCGTACGTTTAGCCCACTTGTGTCGTTGAAAGAACATAGTTAAATACTCCTGAGACCAACGTTTCCAAAAAGATTGAATCATCCTTTGTGTCAATTGCCAACGTCTCAAGGTACTGACTGTCGCATGCTCATAATTATAATCTGGTGCTGTCACCAGTGGCTGACCGACTAAGAAATGTCCTGGTGTCAATGGGTTTGGGTCAGATGAATTCACACTAGACTGTGATATAGGTCTGGAATTTAGACATGCCTCTATCTGAGATAAGACTGTGCTCAGTTCCTCAAAGGTCAAAGTCGACTCACCGATTACCCGCCTAAGGTGATGTTTTGTGCTTTTGATCCCAGCCTCCCATAAACCTCCAAAATTAGGAGAATGAGGTGGGATGAAATGCCATTCGGTTCCATTATTGGCCAAGATAGAGGCAATTTCTTGAGGAAGAGAAGCACACTCATCGCGAAACATGGCCTTAAGCTCTTTGGACGCCCCTACAAAATTGGTACCATTGTCGCTGTAAAGGTGACTACAGTGACCCCGTCTAGCCACAAAGCGTTTAAATGTAGCAAGAAAGCCTTGAGAGGTCAGGTCAGAGACCGCATCTATATGCACAGCGCGGGTTGCCATGCATACGAACAGACAGATGTAACCCTTATAGGACTTATGTCCACGACCCTTTGCTGTTCGTATTTGAATTGGTCCCGCGTAATCGACACCTGAATGAAGAAAGGGCTTACTTGGAGTTACTCGGCGTGATGGTAGCTGACCCATTAATTGATTTCTTGTTACAGCTGCATGACGAATACACGGTACGCAGTCGCGGATGTGAGCTTTGATCATATTCTTTCCACGAATAATCCAATATTTTGATCGAAGAAAGTTGAGAGTCAGTTGAGGTCCTCCATGCAGAACACGCTCATGAGCATCTGAGATAAGTAATCTTGACAAATGGGACTCACTAGGAATGATAATGGGATGCTTCATATCCTCACCAAGTTGTGAATATTGGATCCTACCCCCTACTCTCATCAAGCCCTTGTCATCCAAATAAGGATTCAACGATGTCAAACGGCTGCTTTTATTGACGTCTTTTCCTGCTTAAATAGCCTTGATTTCTCGTCCAAACCAAACACTTTGACTCTGCTTGAGACAGCAATGCATGGTATCCGCAATCTCAGAAGCTGTAAGGTAAGGCGGCGACCTTGTCCGTGAATCCCTAGCTATCTTTAATTTCAGGAATCGTCTGCAATAGGTCAGAGTCCTGATTAATCTACGGAATGATGAAAATCTAGACCACATTAGTTCACTTGGCTGATCGAGTATCTGTGCCGCATGAACCTTTATAGATTTTAGTTCCAGTTTCGTCATTATAGCCTTGGGTCTGCTATATTCAATGGTATCAGCAAGCAACCACGATGGTCCATGCTTCCAAAGTGAGTTATTTACCAAATCTGTTGATGTGCTACCCCTCGAAGCAATATCAGCTGGATTGTTTTTTGTATCAACATAATGACATTGGGTGGTATCGAGGGCATTAAGGATTTCAGATGTCCGGTTTGCGACGAAGGTTTTCCATCGGCTCGGGTGATCGCTCAACCAAGCGAGCACGACCGTGGAATCCGTCCAAGCATGTAAGTTGGATTTTTGAATATTCAAGACACGAGCCACTTCCAAAAGTAATTTGGTAACTAAAACTACGCCACATAGCTCCAGTCGTGGTATAGAAATTTGCTTAATCGGAGCCACCTTCGTTTTTGCGGTTACCAGATTACAGTGGACTTGGTCAGCAGCATCGATGACTCTGATGTAAACAACCGCGGCGTATGCTACGCTTGATGCATCAGAGAAACCATGTAATTCAACTGTTTGATCATTGCTTTTTCTTTTCAGCCACCTAGGAATTCTGAAGTTGTTGAGTGTATGCAACCCACAACGGTAAGACTGCCACTCTTTTAGAAGATCTTCAGACAGCTCTTCGTCCCAATCCAAACCAGCAATCCATAGTTTTTGGATGAAGATTTTAGCGACGATTATACATGGTGCAATCCAACCTAGCGGATCATATAAGCGTGATATCTCTGATATAACTTTCCTTTTAGTTTCAGATGCAGACGACGGCAACGGCGATGGTGTTGTAAAAGGTAAGTTTACAGTATAATGGAACTCGTCGGAATTGCGATTCCAGGTAAGTCCTAGAATTCTAGTGGTTTCATCTTCTTTTATTTCCAAATCTCTTCCAGTATCCAGTCTTATCTGTTTTAACATCTCTTCTCGGTTACTTGTCCATTTTTGCAAAGTGAAACCACTTTTGTTTAACAGTTCATTAAACTCATGATAGATTTTTATAGCTTCTTCGTCAGTTTGGCAACCTGTCATTAAGTCATCCATATAAAAATCCGTCTTTACCCTACCAGCAGCGTATGGATACGATTGACCTTCATCGCTAGCGGTTTGCTGCAATGCCTTGACTGCCAGGTAAGGTGCACTAAATGTTCCAAATGTAACTCTCAAAAGCCTGTATTCCTTAATATCAGAATGAACGTTATCTCGCCATAAAATCCTTTGAAAGTCCACATGATCATCAGCTACTTTTACTTGGCGATACATTTTTATAATATCGGCTGCCAAGCATACTGGATGTTGACGCCACCGCATAACTGTATGACGTAAATCAGCCTGTAAGAGTGGTCCTACCATTAAGGTGTCATTCAAGGAAACACCGTTAGATCCCTTAGATGACGCATCAAATACTACCCTTAATTTTGTGGTCGTCTTGTCTTCTCGAATTATGGCATGATGCGGTAAGTAAACAGCACCAAGTTTATTTTTGTCTTTTTCATCAGAAATCTCTTCCATATGACCTAATGATAAATATTCCTTTATTACCGATGTATATTGCTCCTTAAGCTCGCTATTTTTTGCTAGCTTCCGTTCAAGACTATATAATCTTTTTAACGCGATTTCTTTTGTATTACAGGGTGTTTTACTGGACCGAAAAGGCAACTTTACGATGTAGCGGCCATCTGCATCCCTACATGTAGTAGCAGCAAAGTGATCCTCGCATGCTTGCTCCTCAGGGCTAAGAATTGACTTTTCAGAGCCTGTTGGCTCTGCCTCTAGTTCCCAAAACTTTTTTAGGATTTCGTTTTCTTCGACCTTAGTATGCATGCTTAGAATTACATTATGACAAGACGACACTCTATCTTCATCGCTGACTTCTCCCGATATGATCCAGCCAAGGTAAGTATTTTGAGCCATAGTTTTACCCTTAGGGTCTTTGATTAAGCCTTCTTTTAAGACTTTGGCATAGGCTCCCGACCCTAACAAAATGTCAATTTTGTTAGGTTTATTGAAATTTGGATCAGCCAAATTCATACTATTTAGCTCTGGCCAATCCACCAATGTAAATTTCCTTTCAGGTAAAATCGTAGTCACCTTACTCAGTACATAAGCCTTTATTTGTAAGGTGAAGTCAGGATCGTGTAATGACTGAAGGTTCAATTTAACCATAAACTTTGACGTTACATCGCTCTGACCTCCACCCACACCTGAGATAGTCGTTTTGACCGCTATCTTTTTTAACTTTAATAACTGAACCGCTGATTCTGTAATAAACGAAGCTTGTGAGCCCTGATCTAACAGGGCTCTCAAAACTTGTGGATAACCATTTCTTGACCTAGCCTTAATTAAGGCTGTAGCCAGTACGACCTGACTATGAGTATTTTGTGCAAAATGGGTTGAAATATGAAGTTCAGCCGTGGCCTCGTTCTGTGGTGTTTTCTTTTGCGTATGAGATGCGGTAGAGCTCGACTCCACTTCTGAATCCGTTGTTAGATGCAAGAGTGAATGATGTTTTCTACTACAAATTTTGCATTTAGTATTTACTCGACAATTAATACTAAGATGACTTGAGCGAAGACAATTGAAACACAAACCGTTGGATTTAACTATTTGACGACGCTGATCAACAGTCTCCTGAGCAAACTTTTTACAATGACACAAGAGATGCTCCTCAGAACAATGGGGACAGGATAATTTTGAAACGACGTGACATGCTTTAGTACTACCTTTAGACTTACTACTTTGAGGTTCTACAAATTCTAAAGCCCGAAAACGTTTTTCCAAAAAGTCTCGAAAATCTTTGAAGGTGGGAAGTTCCTCGCAAGATTGACTTACCTGCAATTCCCACTGCTTCCGAGTCTCAACGTCCAACTTGGAGCCAATTAAATAGATAATAATAATATCCCAAGCGTCTACCTGCACCCCTACATTTGAAAGTTCATGCAAGCAATCAGTTGTTGTATCTAAAAGCTCCTTGAGAGCAACAGATGATTCAACCGTCATTTGTTTTTGGTTCAGTAAGCGCTTGAGAGTACAATTAGCTAAAAATCTCTTATTACTGTAACGACTGTTTAACAGAGCCCAACATTTTTTATAATTTGCATGCGTGATCGGTATGTGCTTTATGAGCTGTGATGCTTCACCTGACAACTGTGATCTTAAATAATGCAGACGTTGTACATCATCAAGAGTCTGATTATTATCGATTAGTGACAAAAACAAATCTCTAAATGTTGACCATTCCTGATATGCACCACTAAAAACAGGGATTGTTATTTTAGGTAATTTAGCAATTGACATCATTTTCGGTTGACTATGGTCCGGTGAGACATCACTTACAACAGTTGGATGTGATTTTGGCAACGCATTTTTTAGCTCTACTTTATAAGTTATAAAGGTGTCGGTAACAGCCTCAAACACATCATGCTTCATGTAACTGGTTGCACTCAATTCACTTTCTGTGTAGTTGACCAAAAGCTCCTCATGTTTTCTTGTAAAATCTTCAAACTGTTTGTCTAATATTTCCAAACGGGATTCAATATATGGTTGATTAATTCGGTCTTTCGGAGATTTTCTGAAGTTAATAAGCCCCTTCTGAATGCGACTTCTGATATCTTCCAACAATCTTAACTTAGCCTCCATGATCTAAAGTATCGGATATTTTCCAATAAGCAAATGATTTGATGTGCTTAATTTGCTAAGTTCCACAGTTTTGAAATTAACTAAGTGTTTGAATGTCGTAATTTTTCTAAGTGTTTGAACTGCACTCTAGGTGAAATCGGGCATAGATTCGGGGTCTCTTCAATTTTTGCAGAATTATTCTAAGTCCCAAGATTCTTAAAATTTTTCTAAGTCCCTCAAATAACTTAAACTTTTTACAAGTCTCTGACACTTGGAACTGTTAATGACGTAAAATGTACTCACAGTTTTTAAGTTGCACTTTGATCACTAAACCCACTTTCCTGTTCAGCTCAGCTTAGTTCGACCACGCTCCGCTCAGCTCAGCTTCGTCGACCACGCTCCGCTCAGCTCGGCTCCGTAGTTCACGCTGCGCTCCACACAGTCTTCAAACTTGCATCAATTTTCGACCTTCTGCTATTTTCTGATCCTCCACTCTGACACTAGAGGGCGCCTGTAGCGTTTATCCAAAAAACGTTCCGGATCGTAGGACCTTATGATCATCGAAGATCCTTTCGCCCTTTTTGTCGACGAGTCGGGAAGTTGTTTATCGCAATAAAACCACACCACGTACTCAGAACGTAGACCTTTATTAATTAATACCGAGGTGTCTTATACAATCCTCGGTAACGAAACCATAGCGCGAATTTAAATCGACCAACGCCATCTATCGAGGCAAGAGGTACTACAAAATTGTTTTAGAGATTAGGTTTGACTTAAATTCAATATTATGACGTGAACACCTAGAGTTTATTTATTTATTTATTTCACACCAACGACTCATTCATTAGTACGTAGTACTAGAACGTAAAGTTATGGGATATCAGAAAAACGTTTTAAAGCTGAAACGTTGAAAAGTTTTTAACCAGTGCGTAAATTTTGCCATGATACACTTGAATATATTTTAAACATATTTTTTATTTTGATATATTGTGTTAATAGTAAAAAAAAAGTTGACGCTTACGAGACTTGTTTACTTAGAAACTTATTTTATTGCCACGCCGCCGGTCGAGCGCCGATCAGCTGCGTAGCTGTCGTAGATAAAGTACAGCGGTGCGCGCGGGGTCAGCGTCACTGACCGCTATTTTAACATTTTCTAACTATATTTTTAAGTTTAGGTTATAAAGTTATTTGTAAATGTAATTCCAATTTTTTCTTCTAACTTTCATAGGCTTAAGACCATCACAATGCAGAAATTAAATCATAATAAACAATTTAAAATACATACAAATTAAAGCACTTACGTATGTTACTTGCACTTGGGGTATTTTAAAAATAGACACACGAGTCACACGGGGTCACATAAACGAGACCGATAGAACACGAGTGGTTGTCATACGCGCACGGAAGTGAAACGACGCTGTGGCTTTCGCTACGTCCCCGTCGGGGGGCGTGGCAGGCGGTGTCAGGGCTTCGCCCTCTGACCGCAGAGTCCAGCCGGGGCCCGTGACAACGGACCCGTCCTTCTGGTGCCTAACTAGGCTCGGCGGTTGTAGAGCTGTGTGCTCTATGTGTATGTGTTTGTATGTGTATACTGTAGGCGCGTCACGACGCTGATGCACACAGCGCCGACTCTTCACGACATACCGGCGGTCAATCCCTGCCAGGTGAGACCCCTAGGGGAAGCCCGGCGGGAGACGACCTGCGACGAGTATGCCGGCTTGTTACGAACCTACAGTAGGAAGTGTGACCCCCGTCTAACCCGCTTCCAGAGCGAGCCGGTTACGGTTCAGACCGCAGGGACGATTTATGTGTGTGTGTGAGCGGCATTGTACTGTGTTACATCGCTCAGTGCACGTGCACCGAATAGCTAGCTTGCGCTATTCATTCGGTGCGTGAGTCCAGCGCGTGTATAGTGGCGAGTGTGTGGTCGACTCGCGTCGTGCCTATATTAACTTAGCACACGACGTTTGTCGGGGTGCGAGTAGGAATGTAGAGTCTTATTGTTTGAATAGGCCGCGTGTAGACTGGAGCGGCCTATTCAGGCGTCAATCCGGGGGTGGGGGGGGGGACTCGCTGCCCGCAATCAGGTCGCGGGGGAGTCGTCTCGCGTCAGGGGGGCGCGCATGCCATGGCGCCAGGTGCTTGACGTGGGGCCAAGCTGAGGCGTCGGCACGCGCGAACATCCCCTTCGCGAGGCGTCGCACAAACTCATCCAGGCTCTCAATCCCGAGGTCGCGTTCGATGATGTCGTTCCTCACATAGCGAGGAGCGTCGACGACTCTACGCAACGCAAGATGTTGTTGCGCGCGGAGTCTGTCTCGGCTCGACTCACTAGTGAGGGCGAACCAAGCTGGGGCGGCGTACGTCAACACTGGGCGAATATACGCTTTGTATATGCCCAGTTTGACGCGCGCCGGGAGGCGGGACGAGAGCACTGGCTTGAGTCGGTGGCGGACGACTCTACCCTGCGCGACGACATTGCTAGCGTGCGGTCCCATGGTGAGCCGTCGGTCGATGGTCACTCCCAGGTACTTGGCCCGGGGCGTCCAATCGACTTCGGCTCCGCTGAGTTTCAGACGTGGTGGGAGGGGCGATGATCCCGTGATTAAGGCCTGCGTCTTACCCACGTTGACCGACAGTCGCCATTTGGCGAGCCACTCCGGAATCAAGTCGAGCGCGCGCTGCATCTTCACCGCCGCGTACTTCGCGTTCATGGAGGTGGTAATGTACGCGGCGTCGTCGGCATACAGCGCGAGCGTGGCGTCCTCTGTGGTCGGGATGTCGTCGGTGTAACGCGAGTAACACGCAGGCGAAACGCAGCTACCCTGCGGTACGCCCGCACGGATGGGCCGGGGGGCGGAGAGCGCCCCGTCGACCACCACTCTGAAACACCTGTTGGACAGGAAAGCTTGGACCACTTTCACGACTCTACGGGGCGTGGGCGAGGTGGCGAGTTTGTAAACAAGCCCCTCGTGCCACACACGGTCGAAAGCTTTTTCCATGTCGAGGAATACTGCCACTCCGTACTCCTTCTTGTTCATCGCTGATGACAGGAGGTGCAGTACCCTCGACAACTGGAGCGTCGTGCTGTGCTCCGCCCGAAACCCGAATTGTTCCGGTCGCGGAGGGATGTGCGGGGTGAGGTGTCGCAGCAGGAGTTGTTCGAACACCTTAGAGATTGAAGGCAGCAATGTGATTGGCCGATAGCTCTCCGGCTTCAGCGGGTTTTTCCCCGCCTTGGGCAGCATTATGACGCGCCCTTCCTTCCAGGATGTGGGGAAGACCCCCGTGCGCAGTATCCCCGTAAACAGGCGCGCCAGGGCCGCAACAGTGCGGTACGGCAGGTGGCGCAGCGCTGTATTGGTGATACCGTCAGCACCGGGGGCCTTGCGAGGCTTCGTGCGCAGGATGGCGCGTCTAACTGCGCCAGGCGAGAAAAATATGGGGTCTTCATCGGAAGCTATCGGCGACGCGAAGTAGTCCCTAAGGTGTTGCTCGACTGCTGCGACGTGATCGTGCTCGGTAGTCGGGTTCGGGCTAAACTGACGCTCCAGGTGCTCAGCAAAGATTTCCGACCGGTCCTCAGCTACGTACCTGAGGGCCCCGTCGGCTGCTTGTAGGGGGCGCACCGGAGCTGGGGTATTCGTGAGCTGGCGGCACAGTCTGTGTGTCGCCTGCCAGTCACATGCTGCGGCGTCAATTTGTTCCTCCCAGCTCTCGGCGGCCAGAGCCTCCAACTCGGCCTTTACCTTCTCCGCTAGTCGGTTTAGCTGCAGCTTGAGGGTGGGGCAGCGCAGTTGCTGCCACTGCTTGCGCAGGCGCCTCTTCTGGGCGACCAGGCGTTGGATTCTAGGCGGTAGGGGCGGCTGTAGCCCTCTCCCCTGCGGCTGCGACTCTACCGTCGCCTCCTCTAAGGCGCGTTGTACGCAAGCAGTGACGTCGTTTGCTAGAGCGTCGACGTCCGCGGCGGTATCGATGGGCCGAGTTGGTGTAGTGGTCGCAAGCTTTTCAGCGTAGAGCGTCCAGTCCGTTGATCGACGTGGCGCAGGTGGCTTCAGTCGGGTCGGCATCCCCGATAGGACGACGAGTACAGGATGGTGGTCGGACTGTAACTCGTCGTCGATGACCTGCTGCGTGATCTGGCAGTGCAGCCCTGTATGGACCACAATGTCCAGCACGTCGGGCATGTGCAGCGGATTATCCGGGTAGTGAGTTGGCGTCTCAGGGCCGGACACTGTGTATCCATGGGCCTCCGCATCGTCGAAGAGCCGTCTCCCCTCGTTGTTGGTTTGTAAGGCGTTCCATGCCGGATGCTTGCAATTCATGTCGCCGGCGAGGATTGCTGGTGAGTTGGCGTCAGCTAGAGTGGCCCTCAGCTCGCTCAGGTCTAGACGAGTTGAGGGCGGCTTGTAACAAGCGTATAGGCGCAAGTCCTCGCCAGCCACATGCAGCTGGACTCCCAGCACGTAGAGCGTGTTGAACGATGGCGAGGGGACTTCCTGATGGACGACTCTCCTTTTTACTAGCACCGCCAGACCACGGTACCTCGTGTTATTAGCCGACCTTTCATCCTTCCTGTAAACGAGGAAACCCGGGAACCTAGCCCTATCTTCAGGCCCCAGGTGCGTCTCGCTTATCAGCGCCACGTCGATGTTTTGGTCCCTCAGGAGGTGGCGGAGTGGGGCGACCTAGTCCCGTAAGCCGCGGGCATTCCAATGGAGCACCCTTAACGGTCTAGCCATGACACAAGGTAAGTAGCTTGGCCAGACCGTCAAGGATGACCTGCTCCGGGCTCTGCCCCTGCCTGATGGCCTTAATTAGGTCCATCAGCAGTTGGATGGCGCAGGTCGTGATCTCTGAATTTGGGGCCCCCTTGGGGGCGTTGCTTGCGTTAGTGGTGGTAATGTTGGGGGTAGTCGTAGTAGGTGGGGTGCGCTTTGTGCGCGTTGCATCGGCGCCTTTGGGCGCGTCCCTCTTCCCCTTCACGACCTGCGTCCCCCTCGGGGGAGGGGCAGTTTTGGGGACCTCTTTCTCCTGGTGGGTCGCTGGGGGCTTGGGTTTCTCTCCCTTTCCCCCCCGATTCCTCTTCCTCCGCCGGGAGGAGGTGGCCTCTAAGCGCACGGTGGGCCCGTTTGCTGCCGCCATCAGCGACGCGCCCTGGTTGCGTTCTTGCATGTGTACCTGAGGCACAGTGGGTTGTTGTTGTGTGGAAGTGAAACGAAGCGGACGTCCGAATACGACTTCCACGTGAGACGTACTGTGGTCGCCGGCGCTCGATCAAACGCCAGTGCCACTGCCACCTCCCCCGCCTGCACCCTCCCCTCAACATGCAGCGCCGCCGGTGCGGCTGCCCCCCGTATTCATTCATAATACTACGATTATTTGTTTTGCTTATGTCAAACTCGGACAAGGTAGAAAAAAGAGAAAAAAAGTAATGATCTAAAAATGGAAATGTTTCTATAACTTACACTAGAATCGATCAATTTGGAACCGTGAGCTAGCTTTTGACGTTTTATAATTATTATATTAATGTTAGGTACTTTAACAAAAACTAGTTCTGCCTTAATTTATCGAATGTTTAATTAATTATGTATGGGCTTGTACCACCACCCTTAATAACTTTGTAAGGGTGGTGGTTGCTTCACCTACCTGTTCAAGTGTAACCAACTAACAAATAGTTTTATTTATGTACCTATGTTAACATTGTAATATTAATTGGTTGAAAATAAATGATTATTATATGTGCCCATGTAAGACTGTGAAATAAAAACTTTTCAATTGAATTGAATTGAACTGTACCACCAAAAAAAAAAATTACGCGCTGATTAAAATCTTTTCCTGTATATAGATAGTGGTATACTTAAGCACTTCAATTTACTGTTTTTGCTTTCTCGTTATACCCCTGGTATAGAAACAAGCAAAGCCAATATGGCAATATATACGACGTGGTTTTTTGCTATTCCATAACTCTAGGGTATGAATGAGACCATATCAAAAAATCAACTGTCATATGAATTTTATTATTATTCAATTATTTTTTTTTTGTTTTCATTTTCCATACAAAATAATTCGATAAATTAACGATTATTTATGTAAAACACCCTAATGTGAAATATGACAGATTAAATATGTAAAATGTCATTTGTTTATTTGCTATTATCAAAATAATAGAACTTCTTTAACATGAAAAATATTACCTGGCATACAAAGCCTAAATCATCTAAGTACTAAAAACAATAGAAAATGTCCGGTTATCGACAATATCTCGCCTGTGTGCTGTGGGACGGCTATTTTTCTCGGAATTGGGGTCATGAACGGGTTTTGGAACAAAGATGCAGCTTCGGCGGCGTAAAGGCCGTTTCTGCCTGTAACTAGCCCTAGCAACGACAACAAAGAAGGAATTTCCAGCAAACTCGATAATCTGATATCTTGGTCAGCAGATGGAGGAGATAACAGACTTAACACGTCGCCAAATTTAGCGATGCTATATTATTTTGCATAGCAGCAGATAGCATAAACTTCATTTTGCAGAAAATAGGTACACTAATTTATCACATATTCAAAACAAATAATTTTGTTAGTCAGAATTATATTTAGTCATACATTTTATATCCATAATTATTAAAAATCAGAAACATCATATCGCAGAAAATTTGGCTTCGTCCATACTTATCCCTAGTTCTAACTCACCCGGACCCTATGTAACGGACGGTACCTTGTCAATATATTTATGAAAACATCAAGTAGGTACGTTAGAAAAAATCTTCATCTTTTTAGCAGAAGAGGCGATAGACATTATAATGTTACAAGAAATAGGGACCAACTTGTTCAACGAGGTTTCAGACTGGCTAAAGTAGCCTCGTCTTTCATGGGATACTGTTTGAAATGTTATAATAAAATGCCTCTCCAAATATTAGAACTCAATGAAACGAAATTTAAATCTTGTATTTAACTCACACTATGCAGGCAAGCATATTATAAATTTGGATGTTGTCATGGAGTTTCTTGCACATTCTTCTCCATAGAGATCTTTGGAACGTGCAATTAGCATAATTTTTTCTGACTGACTGACTTCTTGACATTTCAAAAGTGCCTGTAAATGGTTTATTTGACCTTATTTTATCAACATTGAACTGTAATAAATTGACACATTGTAGTTATTATGCTAAGTTATTATTATGAAAAATGAGGCTTCAAGTTGCATCTACCTAAATTAAATGCATTTACTCAATTTGAAAATAATGATAATAAATATTTATTGATACTTATATTTAACAGTGGGAACATTAAAAGGCTGATGATGCTATGCTATATTATGATACTAATATTCCATAATACATACTAAATCCATACTAAGTCCCCTCATGTCTGGAAATTTTAAATACAGTCGGTATATCTCCTTCGCTTACTTGGTAAAGATTTAGACTTGAGCGCTCTAAATAACCATTTTTCTCTTCCTTCTGTCTCCCTGTACCCAAATGTTAAAGCTTCCACTTCACTTGAGCTTGCTAAAATATCATTACGGATTTGTCCAATTTTCAATCTCTTTTGAGAGTCATATACATTGAAGTCATCAGCGTATTGCGAGATGAAAACATTAGAAATGCTTCTTCTTATTGTTGCCGCATTAAATAGTAAAGGAGATAAAGGGTCTCCTTGAGCTATGCCTACACCAGAACTTCGACGAATAGATCTTTGATGAAGATACTGCCAAAGATAATTACACAGAACAGAACCAATTCCCAAGTTATCTAAAATTCCTAAAAGGGATGTCACGTTTACATTATTGTAGGCATTCTCAACATCTATGAAACAGCCAACAGTTGGATTTTTTTTAGAAAAACTGTTTTCAATTCGTGCAACCAACCTTGAAAGACCATCATAACAAGACTTAAATTTTCGGAAGCCTGTGGTATCATGGGATAACAATTTATTTTTCTTCAGAAACCATTCGAGTTACTTCACACCATCATAACACGTAGGGTGTTATGATGGTGTGAAGTAACTTACACAAACAAGATATTAGTGCAATCGGTCTAACTCCCGAACTTAAGCTTGGATCAATTTCTGGTTTCGGTACAGGAATAATTTTAACCTTTTTCCATTGCTCCGGAACGAATGCGGATAACAATATATTGTTAAATTCAAAATTTAACCTTTGGTATTTAGATGATGGAACCCTGGGAGGTGACGTAAATACTGTTTTAAATGATCTCCAATTTCTGAAGGAGCAGTTTCAATCCATCGGCCTTGACCTCAATCATTCCAAATGTGAAATTTTTGTTACTGACAATACTGACAGACAATCGACACTTCAGAAATTCAGTGCAATAGCCCCAGACATCAAAATTTTAGAAAAATGTTCACTGCGCCTCCTAGGTTCTTCAATTTTAGAAGACAGTTTTTCTTTATTCGTTGACGATAAAATTAAACGTTTCAACGATATTTCAGATAGACTTTCAAAAATTAACTTACATTCGGCTTTCACCCTCATTAAATATTGCTGTTTTGCTCCAAATTTTATGTATTTTCTTCGCTCTTCCTCTTTATGGAAACAACCACATCTCTTGGACAAAATTGATCAAACGATTCGATCCACTTTAACGTCCATCTTAAATTTGGCCCTGGATGACCGAGCGTGGGCACAAGCCACGTTACCCATCCGTTTTGGCGGGCTCGGCATCCGCAAAATTTCTAGTATAAGTCTACCGGCGTTTCTGTCTTCGGTCCACAGCACTCAACAGTTAGTCGATCGTATCTTAACTCCATCACTGATTGACTGTGAAGTGCCGTGCTTGACCGACGCCGTGAACGCCTGGAAAGTGGCTTGCCCGGACAAGGCGTTGCCCGAGAACCCATCTTCCCAGAGACAGTGGGCTGAGCCGCTCTGCAGGCTGGTACGGAATAATCTTATTAATACGTCCACCAATACTGCTGAGCGCGCCCGCCTACTGGCTGTGGGTGAATGGGAGTCGGGCCTCTGGCTACAGGCTCTACCGTCACCTAACATAGGTACTATGCTGAGTGACACCACCTTCCGGATCGCTACATGCCTGCGTCTGGGTGCTCCTAGTGGAGCTCCACATCGATGTCAGTGCGGTGAAGCAGTCGACCGCCTCGGACACCATGGCCTATCATGCAGTAGAAGCGCTGGTCGGATAGCACGACATGCCAGTATTAATGACATCATCCGCCGAGCTCTTTTCACCGCCGGGGTGCCAGCTGTTTTAGAACCCAATGGCTTGGCACGTGACGATGGGAAGAGGCCAGACGGGATGACTATAATGCCTTGGAAATTGGGTAGGCCTTTGGTGTGGGATACAACATGTGTCGACACCCTTGCGCCATCCCATCTTCTGAGTACGGCGGGCTGTGCTGGGGCGGCTGCTGCAGGTGCAGAAAACCTCAAACGGCGTAAATATAATAACCTCATCGGAGGCTATATATTTGAGCCGTTTGGGGTTGAAACACTAGGGCCATGGGGCCCGAGCGCTCATCGAGTTGTTCGGAATATCAGCAAACAGCTGGTCGACTCTTCGCGTGACCAGAGGGCTGGGCTTTTCTTCGGTCAACGTATCAGCATTGCCATCCAGCGTGGCAATGCTGCCAGTGTTCTGGGCACTTTTCCCATTGACATCGATGTTGACGAATTTTTTGATGCCCTATGAGTTTTATTTCTACCCGTTAGTACATATATTATTTTCAGTTTGTTTATATATTTATTAAGTTATAATATTTAGGATTAATAGTTAAGATGTATATATTAAGTTACATTATTGATTAATAAAAATATATTGTTGTATATGGAAGTTAGAACAACTTTAGCATTATAGGGTAAATGTCTTATCATAGAATATGATATGTTATCATGCCCCGGAGCTGAACCTGCATTTTTAATTGAGTTAATTACTTCCTGTACCGAAACCGGACTTGACAATTGCGTGTTACAAGAAGTAAATGTAGGAGTAGGTGGAGTTAAATAATCTGGGGTCAGACTTCGCAACAAGCTTTCGACTTTTTCTTTATCTACAAAAGATGCAGGTGATTTGTCCCTTTGACCCATCTCATATTCCTCCACATTTCTCTTGAAGAAGTTACACTATCTATTCCATTACAAAACTCCTGAAAAGATTTACTCTTGGCCTGTCGTATAAGGTTTTGTGCTTCACTCACTTTTTTTTAATATCCAGATTATGTGGGTTTGGATTCCTTCTGAAGATTGCAAGTGCAAGGCGTCTTTGTGCCACAATATGTGATAAAGTTTGATTCCAATATGGTTTGGGTCTGAATTTATTCGCCCGAAGAGGGTTAACATTTGTTTTAATCATGGGAATATATTGGTCAGCTGCAGAGTTAATTATATCTATACATTTATTATATAAGGATTGATGATCTGGTGGTGAGTTGAAGTTTGAAAAATCTAATTCAATTTTCTGAGTATAGCCTTGCCAATCAGCCTTTTTAAAGTTTCTCCTTCTTTTGAAATTTTTATATTAAATGATCACTTCCCAGGTTTTCATTCATGACCCACCATCTTACATTTAAAGCCAACTCTGTTGAAACAATAGTGACATCTGGAGAAGATTTTTGTATTACCCCATTGACCAACCTTAAGCGTGTATGTGAATTATCGTTCAGAGTACATAACGTGTTGTTCATGACAGAGTCGAAAATCTGATTACCTCTTGAATCCGTTCTGGAGGACCAATTTGAATGGTGGCCGTTCATATCACCTGCATTAAGTGTTTTGTGATGCGTCATTGAAAAAATCTCATCCAAATCACTTCTACGTGTGCGCACTGATGAGGGGCAATAGATAGATATTATATTCTCTAGATGGCTGCAGTTTAGCAATTTTATGTGTAAGGTTTGAATTTAAGTATTCGAAATGTTTACATTACACTAAACGGCCTTGATAGTGTTATGGGTAAATACTGCTGTCCCTCCGTAACCATCGTCGCGATCTGCCCTAAATATGTTGTATCCACTGAATCTAAATGCGCTATCTGGGCCAAACCAAGTCTCACTGAGGATAGCTATTTGAATTTTCTCCTGATGCATTAAGGCCTAAAAATCTGTAATCTTCGGTCGTAAACTCTGTGCGTTCCATCGTAGAATATTGATTTTCAAATGGCTGTGTCTGTCGTGGTTATCCATTTTTTAATGACAGATAATAAAGGTAAATCCATGATGTAGTGCATTATAAAAGATATAAACCAGTCAGAGATAAATTTACCGCAGTGACGGATTAACCCTTAATCAAATTAAGCAATTGCCTAGGGCATCACGTCTGGGGGGGCACCAGAAGAAGCACAAAAAATCCATCCTTAGCATCATGTCTCACTCTCACGTCACCAAAAACCACACCAAAAAATGTTTCTAGGAGTTTTGACATAGATTCCGACCTAGAGTCATAACTCCGCTCCCGCTTGCCCACTCGCTGCCCGCTAGTGCATTCGACATTCGATTGCACCGGAATTGCGATCAGCTAATTACAAACCACCCGTTCCCCGCGGGCCCCCCGCCAGGCGCCCCCGCAAATCTGTGTCAATCAAATGTTTTTTTTTTGAGTAGGTAATTGTGCTGGCCGGCTTCTATGCATACGTAATAATAGGGGTTAAAGTATGAAATTGCCGCTTTATTGTAATAGGTACTTCGAATTGACATAGAACCTTCATGGTTTAAGATTTTTGAGTGAAACTTTTTTCACATGGTACCTATGAAGTTCTTCTTTTAAAAAATGTGCAATTTGAAATTATGATTCTCGACTTTCAGTTGTTTTTATTCAACTTAGACAATTCGAGTGATTTTTGAATACGAGTTCCGACGCGGAACTAATGCGGCAGAAACAGCTCGCAATATCAATGTTGCGTTTGGAGAGGGGACTGCCAATGAACGCACCGTGCGATTTTTGTTTAAACGCTTTCGTGACGGAAACTTTGATTTGGAGAACGAACCACGTGGAAAACCGCCCACATAGGTGAATAACAATGAATTGAAAGAGATGGTGGAAGCCGATCCGAGCCAAACTACCCAGGAATTAGCGGCATGGTTTAACGTTACCTTACCAACAATATTGACTCATTTGCGTCAAATCAATAAAATAAAATAAAATGAAAAATGAGTGCCTCATGATTTGACTGATCTGCTTAAAGAAACGCGTGTTCAAACTTGTGTTTCCTTGTTGAATCGATACCGAAATGAAGGAACATTGGATCGAATTGTGACATGTGACAAAAATTAGATTCTTTACGATAACCAGAGGGCGAAAAATTCAATGGCTGACCCCAGGTCAAACGTCGCAACAGTGTCCTAAAGCCAAGCATTATTTATTGTGCAAACCTACCACATTATTTTCTTTTTAACCCAAAGGTTGACTGGTAGAGAATGCCTTGTTGCATTAAGTCCGCCTATGTACCACTACTGTACATGAAGTTTAAATAAATAAATAAATAAATAAAAAGGTAATGGTAACTGTTTCTCAGCTGTGGTCTCAGCATGGTGTTATTCACTATAGCTTTCTCCGATTTGGTCAAATAACGGCAGATGTCTACTGTGCCGAACTCCGAACAACTATAGCAAAACTAGCAGTGAAACAACCCCGACTCATGAATTGATCTTCACCATTATTGCTCCATGATAACGCGAGACCTCAACGAGCCGTTTTAACTCTACAGGAACTGCAATTAGAAACCATTCGTCACCGCCCGAGTCCGTATTCGCCAGACCTTGCTCAAACAGACTACCATTTTTTTCGTGATTTGGTAAATTTTCTGCGTGATAAAATGTTTTCTTCTCAGGAGGCAGTACAAAATACTTTCACACAGTTTGTCGAATCTAGATCGCCAGAGTTCTATCGCAAAGGCATAAATTACCTTCCTATTAGATGGCAGCAATGTATAGATAATAATGGTAATTATTTTGATTAAATAAATATGTTAAATTAAGAAAAAAACTAATTTTAAATTTTTCAGTACAAATAAGCAATTTCATACTTTAACCCCTAATAAATAAATTATGCTTTGGTTTCTATTGTTGTCGCACCTACTTCACTTCTAAGGTACGTTACATCTCATCATCTTATTTTACAAAAAAACTAATGTTTTTAGGTGGTAAAGGTTAAAATACCGATTCTAGTTCACATACGGATAGGGAGGCCCACAGGCGTAGATTGCTTAGGGCATCAAGTAGTCTTAATCCGTCACTGACCGCAATTAATTATTTTACATTTCAAACTAGTCCCACTATCCGAAATTTTTTCCTTTAATTTATCCCAAAACAATTTCCAATTCATTTTCTTCTGTTTGACACTATCCTTTATTTCTGGTTCTGTTTGTTGAATTTCAGAATCACTATCTGAAAATGCTGCTTAATTAATCTCAGAATTTTTATTTTGTTTGTCTTTCCGATTCTTTTTATTATTAAAGTCTACTTGAGTTTGTGAGGTTGTCTTCTTCTTTGAATTAGAACCTGAATAATTATGCTCCTTTTCCACTGTTGCTTCTGAATTGTAAGCTTGTGTTATAGGCCCCATTTCTATATTTATTTCTGGGCTTAACACTTCACATTATGTCCTTTTCACTTCTCGTTGTCTTTCTCCGGAAATATTATGATTTATATAAAGCTCTCTTGTATGTGCAATTAAACTCTGCCATCAATCCTCTTAATCGTTTTTCTTTTATATATGATAACGACATAATATGTTTTCCAGCACAGTTATTACATCTATAATTCGTGGTGTCGCAATTCGGGTGGGAACCACTACATTTCGGGCATATATTTTTTATTGAGGAACATACTCTCATTGTGTGTCCAAATCTCCAGCAACGTGAACATTGCGTGACGGTGTATTGGTATGGACTCACTTTCACCCTAGACTCGTAGATGTAAACGAATGCAGGAAGGGAAGATCCTATAAAAGTTACTCTGACTGATTCTCCAGGTTCCCACTGTCTACTATTTGTGTTGCGGCGTTTTAACCTTTTAATGCCTATAATATCTGTTTCACAACTTAATCCTTCAAGTATTTTTTATTCTTCCTCAGAGTAATCTAAGTCGGTATCTTTAATAACGCCACAGGTTTCTCTTATCTCCAGTGTTTTGTGACATCTAAATCCTTTTTCCTTAAATACTTTGGACTCAAATGACTTCTCCGCACTGTCTTCATTACTAAATTGGACTAGAACTTTAAAGGCATTGATATATTTAATATTTGTAATATTGGGAATATTTTCTGATTTCAATAATTTTGCTAAGCCAAACTGTTTTGGTAATTTTTCTAAAGAAGTTATGCTAATTTCAATTCGGTCTTCTGGTATACGTATCTCATCATGTACATGACTAGCCCGAGCAAAGCGTTTACCCCCTCTCGTAATGTTTGTCCATACTTCATTTTTATCAATCTGTCTTTTTCTTTTACTGGATCTTACTACTTCAATTGCTCTATTATTTTCTGTATATTCTTCTATCAACTCCATATTCTCACTATTACTGCTCATCAACAATTTCATTATTCGCATTACCTCTCTCATTTGATTGACATTGTTCGAGCTCGTTGCTATCCATTAGTGAAACACATTTTTAAACTATTAATCATACGCACGTCGTACAAAGCGCGATAAAACCGGTCTGTATTCACACGGAGTGCGCGTCTAACGATAGCAAGCGCCCGCGCGCAACTGTACCTACATGATGTTTTCAGAATATATTGACAAGGTACACACGGTGACTTTGATAGCGTAGCAGGGCACACTAACATGATAAATGTGTGCGTAAACGCTAGCGCGTGAAACACAACAGGTATTATCGTTGTGTGATATAAAGTAACTCGTTTCTACACTCACACTCTTGCAAAAAAAAAATAGTAGCCGTATAAGTTACACGACTATGAAAATACAGCCAAAATTGGCCACTGTTATTAATGGCGCTGTGGCGCAATGCGTATGATACATAACTAACGAGTAAGAGGTCCCAAGTTCGATTCCAATTATCTGTTATTTTCTTTTTGTTTTACTCATGTTTTTTTTTAATAGTAATGTTATGGTTATTCTCGTAATAATTAAAATATTCGAAATATATTTTTGTAATTTTATACATATAAACTATGTATATTTACGAAATTAATTAACGAAATTTTTGTATATAACTTGTAATATAAATAATTTTATAATATATATATATATCATTTACGTAATATAACAATACGTTATTATTAATAGTTGACAATCCTTTCATTGTCAACTTTTTTTTTTTTTTTCGCAAACATTCACTTATGAAATTATTATAGTTATTTAAATTAGCATCAAACACTTACACTTAATCTTTGGAAAGTAATTTTGATGATATGGGTAGGTAATCAGCAATAATGTTCACAATAATCAATTAGCTGTGGGTATCAATACAAACAGAAGTAAAACCGAGCGTGCCATCCCACAATAATTCACCTATTCAAATAATATGTCTCCAGCTCAACTCGCAAACAAAATAAAACTCGTTTACTACTCGATATACACACACACATATTTGTATATGTGTTTGCTACGAATTAGATAAAAAAATTCGCTTCGTTCATTAGATGGAAAATTAGCACTGATTATCAAGTGCTTGCTTGCCGTTAAAGGTGTATCGAGTTCGATCCTAGCCATTGACAAAACATTATTTTCTATTTTATTGTAGTATAATGATAACGAAGTTTATTAAAGCTAAAACTTAGAATATTTGCTTTAAAAACTAAGTGTATGAATATTATCATCTACCCTCTTTATTAGTTATTTACTAAGAAATGAGTCGGATAATAAGTTAACCTGGCATAACGCTTTTGCCTATCACGATCGTGTGTTCTACAACTTACTCCGAGACAAAAAATAATTAATCGTTGTGGAAAGTGATACTTTTTACAAGTAATAATTAACATGTCTCATTTGTCTACACTTTTGAGGGCTGAGATAGTAGTATTATATAAACAAAATGTATCCATAAGTGAAATTTCGAGGAGACTAATGCTACCGGTAAGTAACAAATCCAAACTTAACATAATGCGAAATAATTTAACATTGTTGATATTTGTTAGGTTTTAACGTAATTTTGTGATTGTTTACAGAGGAAAACTGTGCAGTTTTGGGTGCATAGATATACAGCTGAAGGGACAATCGATGCCAAACGTCCGGGTCCAAAAGCAATTGCATATACTGATGCCAACCCACTGCATCGAAATATTGTTGCTACGTATAGCGCTGACGGCTTTGCTACAACAAGAAACACTGCGATTATGCACGACGTGTCTATGACAATTGTTCGACGCCACTTACGAGCAGCAAAAATTAAATGTCGCAAGCCTGCGAAAAAAATTTTACTGACGGCGTTGCATAAGGAAGAAAGGATGCGGTTTGCAAGAAAATTTATAGATTTTGATTGGTGCAATAACATAGTTATATTTAGTGATGAAAAGTGTTTTAAGTCAGATAAGGATGGGCGTAAAATATTATGGAGAAAAGATGGAGAACGTTACCATCAGAAAAATATTCTCCCATGCAGGTCTAGTGGTCGCATTACGTTAGGTTATTGGGGCTGGATGTCATCGATGGGTCCCGGTGAGTTAGTGGAGGTAGGGGGTCGCAATACCAGTCAAGGTTACTTGGACATCTTGCAAAATGTTATGTTGCCTACCGTGCGCGCGGCATACCCGGACGAGCATATTTACTTCGTGCACGATAACTGCTCGGTGCACCGCGCACGAATGGTGCAAGACTGGTTAAGTGTCCAAGAAAACTTGACTGTTATTGAATGGCCCTCTAAAAGTCCCGATTTGAACCCCATAGAAAATCTATGGGGTCACATGGTGCTCAACTGGGATTCATCTGATGTGAGATCTAAACGTAATTTAGATAATTTAGTGTCATCCATGTGGGAATCGTTTCGCGGCACTGACCTGTGTGAAAATTTGGTGGCTAGCATGAGAACGAGGTTACAAGAAGTAATCGACAATGAAGGTGCACCAATTAGATATTAATTTTGATTTAAATTGAATCCAATTATAAATATTTTTAAAAAGCTGTATTACTGTATGCTGTTTTTGTTGTTGTTGTTTTTATCATGTTATTGTTATTGAAATCAAGAGTTACGATACCTATCATAGTTCATTTTTTAAAACATGTTGATTGATATGTTATAAGTAAAAAAAAAAGACTAAGAAGTAAGCTGTAGGTAATTATACTGTTGTTGTTATTATGTGACATGATGTTATTGTTATTGAGATCAAGAGTTGCGATATCTATCATAATTCATTCTTGATAACATGTTGATTTATGTCACTAATAAAAAACTTAAAAAAGTGACGTCCATCCTTGTCTGACTTAGAATATTTTCACTTTATATATTGTATTAAAGATAATCATGAACAGATTCGTTAATTGTGACCATTCCGTTTAATGTATGTAATTAATAAGTTGTAATAAACATAGTTGGATTGTTATCGCAGTTTTCTTTGTCACAATATTTTCGAAATATTTTAATTATTATGAGAGTAACTATAACATTACTATTAAAAAAAAACAGGGGTAAATCAAAAAGAAAATAAAAACAAGCAAACTTTTTGTTACATCAGACGATTGGAATCGAACTTGGGACCTCTTACTCGTCAGTTAAGTATCATACGCATTGCGCCACAGCGCCATTAATAACAGTAGCCAATTTTGGCTGTATTTTCATAGTCGTGTAACTTAGACGGCTACTATTTTTTTTTCAAGAGTGTGAGTGTAGAAACGAGTTACTTTGTATCACACAACGATAATACCTGTTGTGTTTCACGCGCTAGCGTTTACGCACACATTTATCATGTTAGTGTGCCCTGCTACGCTATTAAAGTCACCGTGTGTACCGTCCGTTACATAGGGTCCGGGTGAGTTAGGACTAGGGATAAGTATGGACGAAGCCAAATTTTCTGCGATATGATTTTTAATAATTATGGATATAAAATGTATGACTTAAGATAATTCTGACTAAATTATTTGTTTTGAATATGTGATAAATTAGTGTACCTACGCCACAATATTTTCTGCAAAACGAAGTTTATGCTATCTGTTGCTATACAAAATAATATAGCATCGCTAAATTTGGCGATGTGTTAAGTCTGTTATCTCCTCCATCTGCTGACCAAGATATCAGATTATCCAGTTTGCTGGAAATTCCTTCTTTGTTGTCGTTGCTAGGGCTAGTTACAGGCAGAAACGACCTTTACGCCGCCGCTGCTGCCTCTTTGTTCCAAAACCCGTTCATGACCCCAATTCCGAGAAAAATAGCCGTCCCACAGCACACAGGCGAGATATTCTCGATAACCGGACATTTTCTATTGTTTTTAGTACTTAGATGATTTAGGCTTTGTATGCCAGGTAATATTTTTCATGTTAAATAAGTTCTATTATTTTGATAATTGGCCAAGAATATGTATAGTACTTTGCAAATAAACAAATGACATTTTACATATTTAAACTGTCATATTTCACATATGGTGAATTATTTTGTATGGAAAATGAAAACAAAAAAAAGATAATTGAATAATAATAAAATTCATATGACAGTTGATTCTTTGATATGGTGTCATTCATACCCCAGAGTTACGGGATAGCATTTTTTTTTTTATGTGGCCTCTCGTAGGTCAACCTAGGAGGTTGTCGGCTGCTTAACCGGACTTGCCTGTGGCAGCCTCGACTCAAGAATCAAAGCCTCCAGCCAGGGCTTACTAAACTAACTTACAAACTAAGCGACTACACGCTAAGGGCACCCTCTTTGGGGTACGGACCTCGGCTTAGGGCGTCAACGGGATAGCAAAAAAACACGTCGTATATTTTGCCATATTGCCTTTGCTTGTTTCTATCCCAAGGGTATAACGAGAAAGCAAAAACACTAAATTGTAGTGCTTAAGTATATCACTATCTATATACAGGAAAAGATTTTAACCAGTGCGTAATTTTTTTTTTGGTGGTCCAGTTCAATTCAATTCAATTGAAAAGTTTTTATTTCACAGTCCTACATGGGCACTTATAATAATAATTTATTTTCAACCAATTAATATTACAATGTTAACATAGGTACATAAATAAAACCATTTGTTTGTTGGTTACACTTGAACAGGTAGGTGAAGCAACCACCACCCTTACAAAGTTATTAAGGGTGTTGGTGCAAGCCCATACATAATTAATTAAACATTCGATAAACTAAGGCAGAACTAGTATTTGTTAAAGTACCTAACATTAATATAATAATTATAAAACGTCAAAAACTAGCTCACGGTTCCAAATTGATCGATTCTAGTGTAAGTTATAGAAACATTTCCATTTTTAGTTCATAACTTTTTTTTATCTTTTTTCTACCTTGTGCGAGTTTGAAATAAGCAAAACAAATAATCGTAGTATTATGAATGAATACGGGGGGCAGCCGCACCGGCGGCGCTGCATGTTGAGGAGAGGGTGCAGGCGGGGGAGGTGGCAGTGGCACTGGCGTTTGATCGAGCGCCGGCGACCACAGTACGTCTCACGTGGAAGTCGTATTCGGACGTCCGCTTCGTTTCACCTCCGCGCGCGTATGACACCTACTCGTGTTCTATCAGTCTCGTTTATGTGACCCCGTGTGACTCGTGTGTCTATTTTTTAAATACCCCAAGTGCAAGTAATATACGTAAGTGCTTTAATTTGTATGTATTTTACATTGTTTATTATGATTTAATTTCTGCATTGTGATGGTCTTAAGCCTATGAAAGTTAGAAGAAAAAATTGGAATTACATTAACAAATAACTTTATAACCTAAACTTAAAAATATAGTTCGAAAATGTTAAAATAGCGGTCAGTGACGCTGACCCCGCGCGCACCGCTGTACTTTACCTACGACAGCTACGCAGCTGATCGGCGCTCGACCGGCGGCGTGGCAATAAAATAAGTTTCTAAGTAAACAAGTCTCGTAAGCGTCAACTTTTTTTTTACTATTAACACAATATATCAAAATAAAAAATATGTTTAAAATATATTCAAGTTAATCATGGCAAAATTTACGCACTGGTTAAAAAATTTTCAACGTTTCAGCTTTAAAACGTTTTTTTGATATCCCATAACTTTACGTACTAGTACTACGTACTAATGAATGAGTCGTTGGTGTGTCATAAATAAATAAATAAACTCTAGGCTATGAATGAGACTACATCAAAGAATCAACTGGGCATACGAATTATTATTCAAATATCTTATTTTTTGGATTATTTTCCATACGAAATAATTCAATAAATTAACGATTATTTCTGTAAAACACCCTATCGTGAAATATGACAGCTTAATTAATTTGTATGTATTTTACATTGTTTATTATGATTTAATTTCTGCATTGTGATGGCCTATGAAAGTAAGAAAAAAAATTGGAATTACATTTACTTTATAACCTAAACTTAAAAAATTAGTTCAAAAATGTTAAAATAGCGGTCAGTGACGCTCACCCCGCGCGCACCGCTGTACTTTATCTACGACAGCTACGCAGCTGATCGGCGCTTGACCGACAGCGTGGCAATAAAATAAGTTTCTAAGTAAACAAGTCTCGTAAGCGTCTACTTTATTTTTTACTATTAACACATATCAAAATAAAAAATATGTGTTTATTAAAATGTATTCAAGTTTATCATGTCAAAATTTACGCACTGGTTAAAATTTTTTCAACGTTTCAGCTTTAAAACGTTTTTTTGATATCCCATAACTTTACGTACTAGTACTACGTGCTAGTGAATAAGTCGTTGGTGTGTCATAAATAAATAAATAAACTCTAGGCTATGAATGAGACTATATCAAAGAATCAACTGGGCATACGAATTATTATTCAAATATCTTATTTTTTTGATTATTCTCCATACGAGATAATTACTACCCTTACCTGAAATATGACAGCTTAATTATGTAATATCATTAGTTTATTTGCAAATTACTTTACATCTCATCGATAACTGGCAACGTCACAAAAGTAAAGATTTATTATACGGGTGTAAGTTTTTGACCTAAATTAATTATGATTGATAATATCTTCGAAACTATGCATTTTTGAACCACATATTCTGGGACTTTTAATATTATTTTTTCTTATATAGTTACATTGAACACTTGTGTATCACTTATTGGCTGGTATTAAAATATTCTCGTATGTTTTGAACAGTAATAATCATGTTGAGGACGACGACACCGTAGGCTGGATTTTGAGTTTCATAGAACTTCGTTTGCTTTTTTTGAAAGTCGGGTTTTTTTACTGGAAATGGATTCCTTGATAATTATTATACTTCATTATGGAATATGGGATCATAAGAGTTAGTGTATCTATTTTTATAACATAAAATTTTAAAAAAAAATTATGGAGCTAGAGTAAAAACATCAAATATCTCCGGAACCGCACGTTTGGCCGTAATATTCTGACACATGGTAATACCACTATTTATTTGGGAATTTTTGGCGTACCTACTTCATAAATCGAGCACAGGTGCGGTTTTTTTTAACAGAAGTCGAGGAATATTTAAAATATTTATGTTATATTTTTCGATTGAATTTTAGGAATACGTGGGTAGTGCTGGTCTTAATAAATGAAATACTGAATAAAATATAGTTTTCAAGTCCACTACCAACAACAACAATTGTCACTCTAGGAAATAGACTCAAAAATGGTTAAAATTAAAATGACGTCGAATTGGTAACGAGCTGAGATCTGACATGAACGAGTATACGTAGATACCAGGTTTTATGCGCGCATTAGTTAATTTATGTAACTACTATTTAGTTAATTTGTGTACTTATTGGTTAACTCATGTACTCATTAGTTAATATTGAAAAATACTATTGTCCGATAATGGCAATCAGTGTTTATTCTTCAAAAATATTAGTAAATTAGGCTTAATGATATCTTAAGTAGGGTAGTTAGCAAACATTTGGTTTTTTTTTTTGAGTGTTTAATATAATTTCTGGCTGCAAAATATCTACACCAATATTATAAAGAGGTAAAGTTTTTTTTTTTGTTTGTAGGAGCTAATCGTTGAAAGTACTAGTCGAATTGCTAATTTTTTTCACCGATAGGCTGCTTTATTCCTGAGTGATATATGCTATAATAATTGCATGAAGTATAATATTTGTCAGGGAATCCATTTCCAGTCAAAGCAACCCGTCTTTCAAAAAAAAGCAAACGAAGTTCTATGAAACTCAAAATCCAGCCTACAGTGAGGCTAACAAATCATGAAAGGCACACAGCGTCGCGACGCTGTGTGCCTTTCATGATTTACTTGCCCAACACACATCGTTTCGGCCTAGAAAAATGTCTCTTTTTCTTTATCCGGAACTAATAGACCCTATGCCTCAAGACGAGTCTCATTTACAAATTAAAATCTCCTCCATCTGCAGACAAAGATATCAGTTTATCTAGTAGCTCTGGTAATTCCTTCTTTGTTGTCGTTGCTGGTGCTAGTTACAGGCGGAAATGGCTTTTACGCCGCCGCCGCTACCTCTTTGTCCCAAGACCCGTTCATGACCTCAATTCCGAGAAAAAGAGCCGTCCCACAGCACTCAGGTGAAATTCTGTCGATAACCGGATCTTTTCTATTGTTTGTAGTGCTTAGATGATTTTGGCTTTGTATGCCAGGTAATATAATTGAAGAAGTTCTATTATTTTGATAATTGGCCAAGAATATTATTATTCGCCGCCTCTTTGTCCCAAGACCCTTATTCCGAGAAAAATAGCCGTCCCACAGCATACGGGTGAAATATTGTCGATAACTGGATCTTTTCTATTATTTTTAGTACTTAGATGATTTTGGCTTTGTATGCCAGATGCCGGAGGTCGTGGGTTCGATTCCCACCCAGGACAAATGTTTGTGTGATGAGCACGATCATTTGGTCTGTGTCTGGGTGTAACTTAACTATAACATGTATGTATTTAGAAATAATAAGTATGTTTATCAGTTGTCTAGTACTCATAACACAAGCTCTGATTAGCTTGGGACTAGACGCCGTTGTGTGATAGTTGTGGAATATTATATTATAACATTATTAATCCCAGGAGTATAACGAGAAAGCAAAAACAGTAAATTGTAGTGCTTAAGTATAGCTCTATATACAGGAAAAGTTTTTAACCAGTGTGTATTTTTTTTTTTTACACACATAGGCCTTCATGGGCACTTATAAAACGTCAAAAGCTAGCACGGTTCCAAATTGGTCGTTTCCAGTGTAAGTAATAGAAACATTTCCATTTTTAGTTTATAACTTATTTCTTCTCTTTTTTCTACCTTGTCCAAGTTTGAAATAAGCTAAACATGTACACAATTTAATCGTAGTATTATGAATGAATACGCCGCTGCGGCGGCGCCGCAGGTTGAGGGTAGGGTGCAGGTGGGGGAGGCGGCTTGATCAAGCGCCGGCGACCACAGTACGTCTCACGTGGAAGTTGTATTCGGACGTCCGCTTCGTTTCACCTCCGCGCGCGTATGACCCCTACTAGTGTTCAATCGGTCTCGTTTATGTGACCCCGTGTGACCCGTGTGTCTATTTTTTAAATACTCCAGTGCAAGTAACATACGTAAGTGCTTTAATTTGAATGTATTTTAGATTGTTTATTATGATTTATTTTCTGCATTTTGATGGTCTTAAGCCTGTAAAGTAAGAAAGAAAAATTGGAATTACATTTATAAATAACTTTATAAACAAAACTTAAAAAAAAGATCGATATTGTTCAAAATAACCGCTGTACTTTACTTACGACAGCTACGCAGCTGATCGGCGCTCGACCGGCGTTGTGGCAATAAAATAAGATTCTAAGTAAACAAGTCTCGTAAGCGACAACTTTATTTTTTACTAGTAACACATATAAAAATAAAAAATATGTGCTTATTAAAATGGTTTCACCTCCTCTTTTCAAATCACTGGTTAAAAACTTTTCCTGTATATATATACATCCTAGTACTATATTTACGCGGTATCGTTAGCATTTATCGATATTTTGTACTTCGACATTCCGTATTAGAGTCTCTAATTACACGAAACACAAAAAAGAAGTTGATTTTCAAAGCATCTAACGAAAAGATGCCAAAGCTCGTGGCGGTAGGTTTTACCTTAAAATAAAATTTGATTTGAATTTAGTTAAACAACACAGCTTTTTCACATAAGAGAAGGCAGACACTGCAGAACGCGACCTGATACACTAATTACATAGGTACTCGTATTGTTTCGTTTACGTTAATTGACTAGCGCTGATTGTGAGTAGTATAATGGAGTTATAACAATGGTGGCATATTGTCGGCAGCGTCCCTGCTGAACGAGGAGCTGAAGCGCGCGGGTTTCCTGGTCACGGTGCGCTGCGTCATTCCGCCGCCGCTTACCGAACGCAGAGTGTCCGCCAGCGACGCCAACACGCCCTCTGAGATGGACCTACACAACAGGTAAGACATACCACTGTATTCCTTATCATACCGATCTTTCGTTAAGTCATTAAGATACATACTTGCGAAATAATGTACTAAGTATTATCAAATCAAGCTAAATGCCAGTTTAAGTAGTGCAAAAAATCGTCATAATTCGAAACTGAATTGACTATATTTTTTTACAATAGTAAATAATCATGGCTTAGTTCTTTTTATTGCTGGCTTGACTTCGTGATTTTTCGCTAAACTGACCTCTTAATATTGCCATTAAAATAAATCTTGGTCAAGTAACATAGTATACTTTACTTAATTTATTGCTTTAACATAATTAGGAAATACATTTCCGCTACCAGATATTTTTAGTCATTCTCACTTCACTCGTCCACAGCAACTGAGTACATGGTGTTACTTGGCAGCCACACGGGGAGCTTGTGTCTGGTTGCTATACCGAAAGGTACTAGAAGAACCAAGTCGCAAAATTACGTAGATAACAAAATATAAGTGTTTTTATCACCTCTGTGGTGTTATTTACCGGGTAGCGACGAACCCTGGGTTAATAAGGGAGCTATATTTATGTAGAAAGTAATCATCGGATTTCCTGCAATACCAATTCCAAAAAAAATATAACATACGTAAAAACGTGATGTTTATGCCTGACGAATGTGATTTCCCACACATGAAATTTGTTCACAGAAGAAGTAAGCCGATGTTCCCGTCCACGTACACTGCGCGTGCCACGCTGGAGATCGGCAGCAGCGCCGTGTGCTCGGGCCGCGCGGTCACCACCACCACGCCCTCTAACCAGGAGCGTAGCTCTCCCCAGGCGCGGCTGCTGCGGAACTTGCGCGTCCGCCGCGCCCCACTGGACGGTAGTGGTAACGACGACGGACTGAGCGCCAAAACTACCCATCACGACGCTCCCAAAAATGAAAACAACAAACCGCGCGGCCCGAACCTTCTCAACCGGCGTCTGGATAAACAAGATAAACGACGCTCCTCCAAGTCCGACCAAACTGACAAAGACTCAACTGCAGAAATAACAAGAAACGAACACCGTAGCGACAATTCCCAGCTGTGGACTGACAATGTAGATAATTGGTATAAGGGTCTAGCAAATAAAACAAACTCTCTCCAATATACGAACTCCATCAAATTAAAGGAACGGAATGTGCATACCAAAGTTACGGATATTCCATCGAACTCGAAAAACATTGAAAGTACAAAAAATATGGAAAACAATTTTGTTTCACCTTTTGCTATAGCCCGTGCGAACAAATACTCTCCTGATTCAGGTGTCAAAAAAGATTTTGATCATAATATTATATCTAACCTACCAGCAAAAGATAAAATAAATGAATTTAAAGCAAAAGGATCGCAAAATTTCAGTTATTTACGACATTATTATAAAGGAGCACACAGGGTTGTCGAAAGCTTTGAATATGATAAGCAATGTGATATTAAATTAAGAGAAAAGTATAGACAACAAGTAGGTACAAAATTAAGACGGCCGACAATGACGGATATAAACCCGAGGAACGTTAGACCTATGACCATAGGGCAACCACTCTCACAAATCCATCAAACTAGCTATTCAATAGAGGAACACGATAAGGAAAAACTTCGTCAGACACCTATTAAAAAGATGCTAAAAGAATATGTTCAAACGAAATAGATAGCACAACGAATTTGACTTTACATGATGTTAGAAATGAATTAAAGAACATTGAAGATATAAATTCCATGAAGTCAAACCAATTATTCGATACATCTACGAAATGCTATAATTCGTCTGATGAAGGGGAAGATGTAACATGGCTCACGAATCCTTTTATAGATTTAGAAGGTAGTAAGTCTCAAGGGGGAGAAGTAGAGTTGACAGATATAAATCCAAGCCACTCACGAAATAGTGACATAGATGATTCGTTCACTGAATATGTTTTAAAACAACAAAAGCTTTTAGAATCCATAGGTAATAGTGAACAGAGCAACTGTATGACAATTACTCGTAAATATGAGAAACAGGAAATGTGTCGAGGTACAAGTATCCCGGAAGATTTAAAAAATACTGGTTACTCTACTAGTGATGCACAATATAACACAGAACACGTATGTTCAAAGACAAAAGTCCTGGCGAACAAGCAAGACGAAAATACCACGAAATCTGAAAACAACCATGCCATGACATCTGATAGTGAACATTTCACGAAACCTGCTGAAAAACATACCACGAACCCTGAAGTCGGACTTATCTCGAACCCTGAAGTCGAGCATACCACGAAACCTGAAGTCGGACTTATCTCGAACCCTGAAGTCGAGCATACCACGAAACCTGAAATCGAACATATCACCAACCCTGAAGTCGAGCATACCAGGAACCCTGAAGTCGAACATACCACGAACCCTGAACTCGAACAGACTACGAACCCTGAAGTCGAACATATCACCAACCCTGAAGTCGAGCATACCAGGAACCCTGAAGTCGAACATACCACGAACCCTGAACTCGAACATACCACGAACCCTGAAGTCGAACATATCACCAACCCTGAAGTCGAGCACACCACGAACCCTGAAATCGAACATATCACTAATTTTGAAGTCGAACATATCACCAACCCTGAAGTCGAGCATACCAGGAACCCTGAAGTCGAACATACCACGAACCCTGAACTCGAATATACCACGAATCCTGAAGTCGGACTTGTCTCGAACCCTGAAGTCGAGCATACCACGAAACCTGAAATCGAACATATTACCAAACCTGAAGTCGAAAATACCACGAACCCTGAAGTCGAACATATCACCATCCCTGAAGTCTAGCATACCAGGAACCCTGAAGTCGAGCATACCACAAACCCTGAACTCAAGCATATCACAAAACCTAAAGACGAGCACACCAGGAACCCTGAAATCGAACATACCACGAACCCTGAAGTCGAACATAGCATAAAGAGCGATTAGCTTACTATTTTAACCGAGCTTCCTAGCAATGCTTATATATTTTTAACATAACCTTAGCCTTTAGTTTCGCTATCTGATAGTAATGTTAACACTCCCGGATCTTCACGGGAAGTTTCGCGTAATTTTGACTTTGTAAAAACCAACGAGGATTATCTCTGTTCCACCAAACATACATAACTAATAATTGTATGTAATTACTGTAATTTGTGATGATAACTGAATAAAAATAAATACCAACCATTGAAGCACTTTTCTTACCATCAGTACTTATGCGCCTTCTAGCTATATATCTATATATATATATATATTTATATACTTATATCTATATATATACTTATTTATATATATATATATATAAATAAGGAGAAACTAATTGACTGACATATCAACGCACAGACGAAACTACTGGAACTAGGAACACGAAATTCTGCACAAGGCTTCCTTTTATGACGTAGGCGAGCACTAATAGAGGATTTTCCAAAATTCACCCCCTAAGGGGATGAAACGGGGATACAAAGTTTGTATGGAAAAACCTATTTTCACGCGGGCGAAGCCGCTGGCAGACGCTAGTAAAGATGTATAGGGACCGGGTGAGTTAGGACTGGGAATGAGTATGGGCGAAGCCATATTTTCTGCGAAATTAAGTTTATGCTATCCGCTGCTATTCAAAATAATATAAAACAAAAAGTTTTGATATAAAAGGTAAACCCTTTTGATAGAACCCTGTCCGTTTCGACAAGCGTCGCTGAATTTGGCGACGTGTTAAGTCTGTTATTCTGTTGACCAAAATATCGGATTATCCAGTTCACTGGATATCCCTTCTTTGTTGTCTTTGCCAGTGTTAGGTACCGGCGACGAGTACTCAGAAACGGCCTTGTTCCGTCGCCAACGCTAATTTGTCCTTGCCCCCTTATTCCGTGAAAAGAATAGCCGTCCCGCAGCACACAGGTGAAATTGGGCACGCTACAATTATGGCGGTAAGACCCCTCTTTGAGGAGTGGCTGGAGCGACAACACGGCATCCTCACCTTCCTCATGACGCAGGTCCTCACTGGACATGGCAAGAACGGGAGGTTCCTGCATCAGATTCAGGCGGAAGAAACGCCCGGGTCTCATCATTGTGAGGACCGCCCGGAGGACACGGTGGAGCATACGGTGGAGGTGTGCGGACTTGGGCGGAGCACCGTCGTGTCCTCGTAGAGGCAATCGGCGGCAGCGACCTCTCGAGTCGGGCCCTGGTTCAGGCTATGGTCCGAAGCGAGGAGGATTAGTAGGCGGTAGCCTCCTTCTGCGAAGCAGTAATGCTAGCGAAGTAGAAGGCCGCACGCGTAACGAACGTCCTCGAATGTCCTCACGCCCCAGCCGCCGAGATTCTGACCCCGACTACCAGCCACGGTAGATGTGGGCTTGCGGACTTCGAGCAATGGGTAGCTTGCCGTCCGGCCGTCCGGTAATTGATCGGACCGAGCCCAGTCGTCAAGAGCGCGTAGTGATCCACCCCTATATAGCTCCATCTCTTTAACAGTTCGGTTTAAGTCGTAAAATGGTTCACGTTATGAGCTCGGAGCTCATAACGGAGAGGTTAGAGCCTCAGTGTGTGATAAAGGAAGGTTAAGCTTTTCAGCAATAGATGGCGTTAGCACAAAATCAGCAAATGTTCTGGAACTATTCATAATAATTATTGAATTCCAATTAATTACCGCGTAAATACCAAAAATATTTACGAAAATAAACCGAAGTTAGGTCCAGTCATTTTACCATAACAAGATTTACAATAGAGTAATGTGCAGCTCGGCATAGTTTTTCAGAAAATGATTTTCTTTTAGAGCATAGAACGGATACAAACACGTCTTGACGTGTAGGAGTGTCATACTAGACTGAGTGACTTATGACCACTAGGCAATAAGTATCGGATCACGATTTTGTTCGCTATGTCCTGTCTATTGGTAATATAGGTATATTAAATGTCTTTGTTCACACGTTATTTTCCTCGTATTGTTTTATAGACATATTCGACAAGACAAACGAACAACAAACTATACTTCTATATTCTGTGCTGGGGACGGATTCATTTATGTATTTATGTATACACAAATACTTAAAAATTAAAAGGAAAAATACAGATAGAAGAGCACAAAGGTACCGGGAATTTCAAATGAAATTACTTCCAGCAGACAAGCGACAGGAGATTTGGATGAGATACACAGTGTATACAAATAAGTTAGAAAATTAAAAATCCTACTAATATTATAAATGCGAAAGTTTGTATGTATGCAAAGAGATTTAAAGAGATACAATATGTATGTATGTATGGATGCATGGGTGTTTGTTACTCTTTCACGCAAAAACTACTGAACGGATTTCGATGAAACTTGGTACACGGGTAGACCATGTCCTAGAATAACACTTAGAATACTTAAGATAATTTTCTAACGCGCAGGCGAATGACAGCAAGTGTCAAATACATTGACAGCAACTGTCAAAATCACGTCCCAATCATTCCTTCATTCGGTCAATCATTCCATCATTCGGTCAATCATTCCATCATTCGGTCATTCATTCTACCATTCGGTCAACCATTCCACGATTGCCAACAAAGAATAAATGCGGAATCTCCGATCTTACCATATATAAATAAAACGAAGTCCTATTAGTAACACTATTTATATCTCAAGAACGGCTACTAAAAAAAATGCGTTTGGAGGAGTTTATTCGTTTACGCGATACAATTAGCTCTGAAGGAGATGCAGCACAAATATAACGTAGAAATAGGCGACGTCGGCGAGGTCCTCCCAGCAGCTGAGTGAAAAGGCCACATGTGGCTCTCAGAGGCTCGCAGGGCTGTGGCGGACAGGTCTCGCACAGCCGGTAGAGGCTTCCAGAGACCACAGGAATCGAAAAAGGTCCACATGGCAGAGCGGATAGGTTTTACACGGCCTGTAGTGGCCTTCAGAGACCGGAGCAGCTGGAGAGATCCACACGGCTTGGTGGACAGGTCTCGCACGGCTGGTCGAGGCCTGTGGAAACCAAAGCAGCAGAAGAGGTCCTTCTCGCAACCGTCAAAGACCGGGAGGCCTTTTTCACAAACATAATAATATATTTCACTTCAACACTGCGACTCAATAACTGACGTTCTCAACAAAATTCAGCTGACAACCAGACTGACACTGGATGCATAATTTAATTTTTCAAAAACTAGAGACTAGAAATCAGCCGGTCTGGTTGAAATATATAAAATATAAATATAATTTTGTAATACATAGGGGTATGAGATTTTTGTGTGTTAATAGAGGGTTGATGATGTACGGATAACTAAATGGATAATTCGGGCGCCAGGTACATCTTCAATAAAACAAAACTCGGATTCACTACAATTCGGCCTTTAATCTTCCAGCGGGAGGCCATATGAGGAAAATAAAAGATAAAAAATATAAGTCAAGCTTTAGTCTTTAATTTCTTCCGGCCCGCAGTTCATGACCAGACATAAATACCCATGAGATACTTATCAAATGACATTGTTCAGAGCATTGGAACTAAAATAGTATTGTTGCATCTTTGAAGTCAAGTTTATATAATGAATAAATTAATCCTCATCCAGGCAGGGCAATGCAGACCAGTCCAAAGGGATTCCAATTTCGAGGAATATGAGAAAAGAAAAATATAAGAATAAAAAAAAACGCCAGGCGGCTGAAACAAACGATTGGCATTCAACAACAAGAAACAAGTGATTCAGGAAAATTTGAGTTTCAAACACGAGGTCGCGTAGTATTTTTTAGGGAAAACTCACCGTTTTTTTCTTGTAATATGTTGAGTGCGCCTCAAAACATCAAAATAAATAGGTGGGCGAAAAATCACTTCAACTGTAAAAGAACAATGAGATATAAGATGCGAGAACGAAAACCCACATGCGTTGTCACGCATCATGTAGAAATCGAAAAATGAATTCTTACAGGAAAATATGTAGCAATCCTATTAGAAAACAGAGGATGGAATCCTTCTGTCTCTTTTAGGCCATTATAGGGCACAAATTAGCGGCTATGGGAGCCGATTAAAAAAAATAATTTGGCAGAAGCAAAAATTGCTGCTGCTATCACATCGTCAGGTCAGAAAGCCCCTTATATTTACTATACTCTTTGTCAGAAAGTGAAAAAAACAAATCTGACAACTCACTTTTTAAAAAGATTTGCTTACTTGGCTATACGACCTTTTAGGAACGCCTTCACATTATCGGTTCGGAAATCGCCTAAAACCGAATCATGTGGCGAGACGATTTCGACTCGTTACAATTTATATGATAGGAAAAAATACTACCATCTGCGAGTTATTCTGGCGTGCACTGCAAAAACCGTTAGAGTTATACGTATATAACATAAGTAAAAGTTAAGTAATTACTCATACAAAGACATGGCTTAAAGGACTTAGTATCCAAACCAAAAACAAAAAATAATTGAGCGTAACTGTCAATTAAATAATCCTTATCTTTGAAAGTTATTTAAATAATCCTTATTGTTTATGAACTCTGGAGTAAATTCTAATAATGAGATCTATAGGTGATCCAATGCAAATATGGCTCTTTGATCCCCTATTTCTCCTGGTCTCGCTATAACCTAAGAACGGCTGGACCAATTTTAATCATTCTTTTTTGTTTTATTCACCAGCTTACAGGGAAGTTTGTAAGGTAGGTAGGTGGGTAGGGTAGAAGTAGCGTAGGGTAGGTAGGTAGGGTAGGTAGGTAAGTAGCGTAGGGTTAGTAGGTAGGGTAGACTACGGTAGAGTAGGGTAGAGTAGAGTAGAGTAGGGTAGAGTAGGGTAGAGTAGGGTAGAGTAGGGTAGAGTAGGGTAGAGTGGGGTGGGAGGCAGCGTTGCTGGCGACGGCAGCGGTTTCAGGGGTGGTGAGCCGCATACGGCGCCTGGGCCTGGAGGTGGCTCTTAACAAGTCGGAGGCTATGGCCTTTCATGGCCCTCGACGGGCGCCGCCGCCGGGATCACACATCGTGGTCGGGAGGGTCCAAATCGCTGTCGAGTCTACCATGAAGTACCTAGGATTGGTGCTCGACAGCCGGTGGGACTTTGGCCCTCACTTTCGGCGGCTGACGCCCAAGTTGATGGGCGCAGCAGGCGCGCTCGCAACGCTGCTTCCCAATCTAGGGGGCCCGAGCACTGCCTGTAGGCGGCTGTATTTGGGGATCGTGCGATCCATGGCCCTGTATGGGGCCCCGGTATGGGCTTCTGACCTGACGGCCGGCAGCATCGCAATCCTGCGAAGACCGCAGAGGGCGATGGCCGTCAGGGCTATCAGGGGGCGGGTTGTGCACTGGCCGGATCTCCGCCCTGGGAACTGCAGGCGAGAGTCCTCGCCTCACTGTACCGGTGGCGCGAGGAGATGAGGACGCGGGGTGTTGAACCGATGCAGCACGAGATCGAGCTGCGTCGGTCTCAGCTCCAAGAGGTCATGGTGGCGGAATGGCGGGACAGGCTTCTGCGCCCTACCGCCGGCCTCGCCACCGTCGATGCGATCCGACCAGTGCTCGACGAATGGCTCGGGAGGAAGCACGGCTCCCTGTTTTTTAGGGCGACGCAGATGCTCTCGGGGCATGGCTGCTTCGGGAAGTACTTGTGTCGCATAAACAGGGAGCCGGACGCTCGGTGCCATCACTGCACCGACTGTCGGGAGGACACGGCGCAACACACACTGGCAGAGTGTGCCGCATGGGAGGAGCAGCGCCGTGTCCTTGTATCTGAAGTGGGCCCCGACCTGTCGCTGCCGGCCGTCGTTCTTTCGATGGTCGGAGGCGTCGAGTCGTGGGATGCGATGATCTCCTTCTGTGAAGCCGTAATTTCGCAGAAGGAGGCTGCGGAGAGGAAGAGGGAGGCCGTGGCCACTCTTCCGTGCCGCAGCAGGCGAACCGGGCGTTGGCGGAGGGCAGACAACGCCCTCTTCCAGCCCCTATAAAGAGGTCCGGAGGGACGGTGGACTCGGGGTCGTCCGCCGTCCCCCATTCAGCAAGACCCGAGGCGGCGGCGCGTAGTGTTCCACGCGCGCCCCTATTGGACGTCGCGGGGGGAGGACACCTCACACTCCCCGCGGGCTTGAGGTGGCCCGCGTAGGCGGGCCGGCACTAGCCGGGGATCATGGATGGCGCATCAGCTCCCATAATCCCCGGTCCAAGTGTGGGAGGGAACACCGAGGTGGTTTTTAGTCAGTAAGAGTCTGACAGACCCCTTCGTCTGCCCCAGGCGAAGAACATCCATGAGGATTTTCCAGCCCGGCAACAAAAAAAAAAAAAAGGGTAGAGTGGAGTAGAGTAGGGTAGAGTAGGGTAGGGTAGAGTTAGGTAGAGTAGACAGTTGATGGGAACGTAGCCGCGGACAAAAGCTAGTATACTATATTATCTAAATTAAATCATATAATACCTACATATATACACCGTTAAATTTTGATCGTTTTAATCCTTTGAACCGGTGGTTTCACTTACAAAATACTATTCATCAAAAGCTTGTACAGCGATGTACCTTTAAAAATAAAAAAATAGCAAGTAATAAGGTAGTACTCACAAAATGCATGAAATAAGTAGTAGCACCACGAGAGTTACCTAGGCGCAGTGTAGGTAGCCTTCACTGCGCGATCAAGCTAAAGGTAATTGAATCGCTCAGCTGATGTTCACGTAAACAAATTAAATGATTCCAAATCTTATATACTTTTACGGGCTTAGGACCAACATAATTGCTTTGTGCCTAAGACATACCAAATAAAATAATTATGCTAAAAGCGGTAGGTACATACCTACATGTAAAAAATAATCTCAGGCCTGCTAGTTATGGCGTATTAAAAAATGTGGAATCAAAATTATGTCCAATTATTAAAAAAGAAAAAGTTTTAATTACATGATTTAAAAAAAGTTCTGTGACATACCTAAATCAGCTTTGTATTTTTATTTATTTAGCACTTAGCGACACATAAAAAATGTTCATAAAATTTTGTAGGAGTTCTGTTATAAACCTAATAACTAATCACCTCTGAGGCTCCGAATCATACTGCACGATAGCGTAATAATTGTTCAAAGTGCATACCTATGCATTCCTTTGGATACATAATCTTGCACGTTTAGTTAGATTGTCTTTTAATTTCATTAACATGTCCCTGTCATTTTTTTAAACATCGAATGCACTACGCCTTTTTTGTTTATGTGGAAAAATCATCTAATGACAAATCCCGCTCTTGGGCGGAGCGAGAGATAGTGTCAGACTTTTACTGACTAAAAACCCACTCCTGTTCCTTCGTTACCTTCGTCCCAGGGCCCCGGGTTTCGTTTTCACACTACCCATGGCCCCAGTAGGCTTCGACCCTGCTGGGCCCCTACGATTTGCTGACATCACCCTGAGGCGCGCGTGGAACTATACGCGCCGTCGACGACTTGGGCTCGGTCCGGACAGTTACCGGACGGTCGGACGGCGAGCCACCCATTGCTCGCCGTCCGCAAGCCTGCGCCTACGGTGGCCGGAAATCGGGATCGGAATCCCGGTGGCGGTTGGGGCGTGAGGACCGTTGCCGTTGCCTCACGCGATCGGCCGCCTCCTTTGCTAGCATTACCGCTTCGCAGAAAGAGGCGACCGCCTGCCACTCCTCCTCGCTCCGGACCATGGCCTGTACCAAGGCCCGGCGCAAGAGATCGCCGCCGCCGATCGCCCCCACGAGGACACGGCGTTGCTCTTCCCAAGCGGGACACACCTCCACCGTGTGATCCACCGTGTCCTCCGGGCGGTCCACACAGTGGCGACACTCGGGCGTCGCTTCCGCACGAATTCGGTGCAGGAACTTCCCGAACTTCCCGTGTTCGGTGAGAACCTGCGTCATGCGGAAGGTGAGGACGCCGTGAAGTCTTTCCAACCACGCCTCAAAATGCACTACGCCTGGGATCTTGTTCAAAGTACTCGAGAATTTCTTCGTTAAGTACAGGTGTGTAGACTGGTTGGCGACCGCGGCCCTGAGCGTGTGAAGATGTCCGGAATTGTCCGTGGTCTAACAAACGCTGCGTAGCCGCCACAATTATTTGCCCAGACGGCGGATTTGCGGGTTGGGTATACTACGCAGTCGCAAAGATTGCAAGTGGTTTCGTTCACTGTAAAGACGTCGACCCGCTTGCGCATCAAAACCCGCGATTGCTTAAAATGGCACCATGGCAACTAACTCTAGGTTGGAGTACACGTAATTCCGAGACGTCATTATTTTCGCACGACAACACACCGATGCACGATGACGTCTTAGAGAAACTGACACTGAATTATTCAATGACATGCGTGTCACTCATGCGCTGCCCTTAGCGCGCGGGGTGCGCGGGGCGCGCTTTTCGTATTGCCAATCAAATAGGGTCTGGGGGTAGGGTTTGGTCTAGGACTGGCTATTTTTTGTGAGTCCATGTTGACTAGGCGAGCGCGTCATTGTTATTATTATCAAATGGTGCCTACTAATGGTTCGCAATATTTATTCACTCACGCGTAAATTAATTCGAGTTGTTAAAAAAATAGTACTTTATTTTTTAATTTTATCTTTACAAATCGATAGTGTTTCATGCGCCGGTTCGACCCTCCACGGGATTAAAACGATCAAAATTGAACCGTATATATAGGGTGTTTGGTGAATCGTGTGCCAAATTGAAATGGTCGACGGGAGGGGTCATCTGCTATCCTTTCAGACCCCCAAAAACTTCTCAGGCCATGTGGATTTTTTTCATCGACTTTTTATTGTATTTACGTAAGATTCGCAGACTTGTAACTACGTGGTTGAAGTTCCAGCCAATATACGAAGAGCTCTAATTTCCCAGACAAGGATTTTTATAAATTGGACTTCCTGCCCAGTCAGGGACTTCACTCTGGTTACGAGATGCTACAAATGCCAGCAGTATGGACATGCAGCAAAAACCTGCAGAGAGATCAATTCAACGTGTGGCCACTGCGGTGAATCAGGACACTCGATGTCCGAGTGTTCAAAGAAAGCGGATTCACCGAAATGTGCAACTTGCTCTCGCTTCAAAAAGCCCTCCAACCATAAAACGGGAGACGCTGAGTGTCCTGCTAGAAAAATAGCGGAATATAGATATATTAACTCTATCGATTATGAGGGCGCCTAGAGCGTCATACTCAAGGCCAGACTTCCGTATAACGCTTACTGCTGACTCAAAATTCCAGTATGCTGACCTACAAACCATCGTTTTTATTTATTTAAACATATTTGTCCAATGTAAGCATAACTTTTTAGTACTAACGCAACCTCGACTTTAACCCAATTATCAATTCTGCTGACGCAAAATCATGTGTGTGTAACTAGAGAATAAAGTGCAAGAAACAGTTTTAAAATACGAAATACCATAATTGTGACTTTTAGTGTATAAGTAAACTAGGTATATAGCATATTTTTAAATTATACTTTCCCCTATTTAGAGACTGAATGTTAAATATTGTTATAAATTTTATTGTCCTACAAAACCATAGTATAGGCTTCTACCGCCTGTGATGCAGGTTTATCCTAGTACAGGCATTTAACATAGCCATACCTTTGTAATTATTCCTAAGATTTTATGTAACTATTTTACCAAATTACCTCTGAATAAATATATTATTATTATTATTATATTATTATTATTATTATTATTGTTTTATGAAAATAAGGCCCAAATTTTTCATTCATATACCAACTTAAAAAATATTTAAGGCGTAGACTCTGAATTTTAATTTTATTTAGATGTTTATTTTATTAGAATACTTTTAAATTTAAAATTAGTGCAAAGTTTTGGACTTAAATTAAAGCTGTCCATGTTACAGCTATTTACTTGGCGATAAAAAAAACCAAAAGCGACCGGATTCTTCCAACTTTCTCAAAAATTATCTAGTTTATCCTCTTGATAGTGATGTACCACATGTCATAAAAATCTTTATATAACTTTGTGAATTCGCTAGAATTGTGAATAGACTATTATTCAAAATTAGGATTTAAAAAATATTTTTGCTTAAAAGATACCTGAAAACCTTTTAAAAATTCAGCTTCGTACAACAACTGTCGAAATACGAAACCGATTGGGCCTGCATTCACAACAGCAGCCAAGAATTTGAACAGGATTTGTAGAAATTATGAAATAAATGTTAAAAATGTAATTTCTTTTTTTTATTTCTAGTTAAACCCACGAAAAGAGAGATATAAGACAGATTTTACCTTATAAGAGTGATATTACATTTTTAAAAGGCTTTTCAGGTATCTTTTAAGCAAAAATATTTTTTAAATCACATTTTGAATAAATAGTCTTATGTGACTCGATTCACAATTCTAGCGAATCCACAAAGTTACAAAAAAGATTTTTATGGCATGTGGTACATCACTAGCAAGAGCATAAACTAGATAATTTTTGAGAAAGTTGGAAGAATCCGGTCGCTATTGTTTTTTTTTTATCGCCAAGTAAATAGCTGTAACATGGATAGCTTTAATTCAAGTCTAAAACTTTGCAAGTAAATTTAAAAAAAAAACTAGATAGCTAATATCACTAATTTTAAATTTAAAAGTATTCTAACAAAATACACATCTAAATAAAATTTAAATTCACAGTCTACGCCTTATATATATTTTTTAATTGGTGATTTAATGAAAAATTTGGGCCTTATTTTCGTAAAACAATAAAAAGTTGATGAAAAAAAATCCACATGGCCTGAGTAGTTTTTAGGGGTCTGAAAATATAGCAGATGACCCCTCCCGTCGACCACTTTAGTTTGGCACACGATGCACCAAACACCCTGTATATATATGTAGGTATTATATGATTTAATTTAGATAATATAGTATACTAGCTTTTGTCCGCGGCTTCGTTCCCGTCAACTGACTACTCTACCTAACTCTACCCTACCCTTCTTCTTCTTCTTTTCGATTCGATGGTAAACTCGTCAAACTGTTTGGGCCCAATAGGTGACTACATTAATAGCAGCATCGGAAGCACTCATCAATTCCTCCAGAGTGCAGGTGTATGGGCACTTGGGGCATTCTAGTATGTGGCTCATGTTTTGAACAGAAGCACCGCACTCACATTGAATATCCGACGGGTCTATAAAACCCCATTTTGCTAAGTCGTGTTTGCAGCGGCCTACCTGGGTTCGCAACCGATTTATTGCTTTCCATATAGGCCACTGCAAATTGCGCCCAGGCGGGAGATGTTCTTGGGGTTTCAAGAAGTCGGATGGTGGTAGGTGATGCTTTTCCCAAATCTTTATTCTTTCATTGGGAGGAGGGTCATCGATGGCCTGTGTGCTACGCAGGAAGCTCTTCCGACTCTTAAGCCTACTTGGGGCTGTTTTGTGGTCGAAGAGAGGATGTCGGGAATCGGATTCTTGAATTTTCTTTTCAATCGCGCATACGACATTCCTACGTACAGCAGGTGGAGCAATACCAGCCAACGGATAAAGCTTATTAAGCGGAGTCGGTTTAAGGCATCCCGATATAATTCGACACGTCTCGTTCAGGGCGATGTCTACTTGTTTTGCGTGTACTGATCGGTGCCACCCTACACTACTCTACCCTACTCTACACTACTCTACCCTATTCTACCCTACTTTACCCTACTCTACCGTAGTCTACCCTACCTACCTACCCTACGCTACTTACCTACCTACCCTACCCACCTATCTACCCTACCCACCTACCTACCCTACAAACTTCCCTGTAAGCTGGTGAACAAAACAAAAAAGAATGATTAAAATTGGTCCAGCCGTTCTTAGGTTATAGCGTGACCAGGGGAAATAGGGGATCAAAGAGCCATAATTGCATTGGATCACCTATAGATCTCATTATTAGAATTCACTCCAGAGTTCATAAACAATAAGGATTATTTAAATAACTTTCATCATAGCTAAATCATTAGAGTCAATTATTATAATATTGGATATCATGTAAGTGTGTGTGTGTACATATGATATCATCTACTTGGTCTGGTAGAATTCATTCTATTCTACTAACCAAATGAAAATGTGCGCATGCGGCAAGCCTCGTTTTTGTCATTCCTATTTTTTTTCTATCTGGCAGTATTACCATGTTGAATAGCAATGCTGTTTTGGTCGCCAAAGAAAATCCCAACCTTCAGTAGTTTTTGCGTGAAAGAGTGAGTGCCTGGATGTTTATTACATCCTGCATTCAAACTTTCGTGTTCATAATAGCAACATGATTATTTTCATTTTTTTTTTTTTTTTCTTTGGCAACTGAGCCTGTGTCGACTATTCTGCCAGTGTCATGTGGTGACGGCAGCGCCGTAAGGTGAGCCGTCGAACTTTGCCCTTTGTGATAGATCTAAGACGTTAGTGGCAAGTTACAGATTGATGTTATTGTCATTTAGGAATTTGGATAGGAGTTGGACAACTTTAGGAGAGAAATTCGTCAATAGGGAATGGAAGTTAGTAGGAAGGGGTATTTTAATTTTGGGAAGCATTTGGTACAAGTCGAGGGAGTGGGAGTTTGAAGGACAAGAAAAGAAGATATGGTCCAATGTACCATCATCGAGGCCACACTCGCACAAAGAACTGTCACGAACGTGAACTTTATGGAGGAAAACTGTACTACTGCAGTGGCCGAGTCTCAATCGGCACAAGGATGAGACCGTTCCTTTGGATAGTTTGAGACACTTAAAAAACCAAGGTTTCCGCTGGATGTCAGGCTGGATACTGGCGTAGTACGCTCCCTTGAGCTTCGAGCTTACCTGCCATGCCGCTGACCACAAATTATGCAACTTAAGTTTGGTGTCCGAGCGTAAGTCGTAGCTATGCAACATGTAATGCCTTCAGTCTACAGGGTTGGATGTAGCATATTTTGCCAGCGAATCGGCGCATTCATTGCCACTTATACCCAAGTGACTAGGAACCCAAACTATCTCAATATTTAAACTTTTGGTATGGCAAGTGTAGAGTAAATTAAGAGTATCGATAATAATTTTACTATGGAGTTTTGATTTTAGTTGGTTTTGAACTAAAGCCTGGATACTACTGTAAGAGTCTGAGAAAATGACTGAATTTTTAATATTGTGTGCTAATATAAAATTGATAGCTTCTAGTATGCCAATGCATTCCCCTGTAAATACAGAGACCTCTGGAGGGCAATGGAATAAAAGGGCTCTGGAGTTCTGGAAGTATGTTGATACACCTGTACAACCAGTTAGCGATAATTTCGATGCATCCGTATAAAATAAGTTCCAGCCTTGCCAGTATCTTTCAATAGCCCGGTCGAAGTCCCCTTTTACGTCCTGCGAGTTTTTGGAGATGCCAAGTCCTAAAACGATTTTTGGCTTAAAATGTACCACCTCATAGGCGGAAGAAAAGACAGGAAGAGTAGGATATTGACAAACAGGTGAAGGGAGATGTTTAAGCTCTCTGTACCTATTCATCAATGGAATATTTTTATTGTTCCAATAGGAAGAGGCATTGAGAGATAGAAAAATTTGCTCCAAAATGGGAATTAAAGGATGGGATGAGAGGGAGAGGACTTTTGATAAGAAACGATCTGCTAAGTATTGTCTGCGAAGGGCAAGGGGAGGATCTGCACATTCAACCTGGAGAGCATTTATGGGGGAGGATTTCATGGCACCAATTACGATTCTTAGGCATTTGGATTGGGCTGAATCTAGTCTGCGCAGAGCTTCTCTGTTACATGGCTCAATTAGATAACTACAGTAATCTAATACGCTTCTGATTATAGAATTATAGACCAGTTTTAAGGTATATGGGTGAGCACCCCACCATACACCTGCCAAAGCTCTAAGGACCGAAATCGAGCGTTCACATTTTTTCACTGTGTTGTTAATGTGATCTACTCCCGATAATTTGGAATCCAGGGTAACATCCAGAAATCTGGCGCTCTCCTTTACTGGGATAGCTTGGCCGTCAATATTAATGTCCACCTGTGGTACAAGACGTCTGCGAGTGAAAACAACTGCTGTACTCTTTGGGGCGCTTAGAGATAACCCATGATCTAGTAGCCATTGGTTTAATGAGGACAAAGACACGTTCATGGATTGGGCAGCGTCCTCGATGGACTTGCCACAGACCAATAGTGCAATATCGTCCGCATATTGGAGAATTTTGCAGTACAAATTTAAACAAGAGGGAAGATCTGAAGTGTAAATGTTATATAGAGGGGGACTAAGAACGGATCCCTGTGGTAGACCCCTCCAAGCTAACCTTGGTTCAGAGTCCTCCCCAGGAATCCTTAGTTTAATACTGCGGTCTGAGAAGATATTGGATATGATCTGAAATATCCTAGCTTTTTTTTTTTTTTTTTTTTTCGGTGGGAAAATCATCTTATGACATCCCCCGCCCTTGGGCGGGGCGGGAGATAGTGTCAGACTTTTACTGACTAAAAACCCACTCCTGTTCCTTCGTTGCCTTCGTCCCAAGACCCCGGGTTTCGCTTTCACACTACCCAAGGCCCCAGTAGGCTTCGACCCTGCTGGGCCCCTACGATTTGCTGACATCTCCCCGAGGCGCGCGTGGAACAATACGCGCCGTCGACGACTTAGACTCGGTCCGGACGGTTACCGGACGGTCGGACGGCGGGCTACCCATTGCTCGCCGTCCGCAAGCCCGCGCCTACGGTGGCCGGAAATCGGGATCGGAATCCCGGCGGCGACTTGGGCGTGAGGAGCGTTGCCTCACGCGATCGGCCGCCTCCTTTGCTAGCATTACTGCTTCGCAGAAGGAAGCGACCGCCTGCCACTCCTCCTCGCTACGGACCATGGCCTGTACCAAGGCCCGACGCGAGAGATCGCCGCCGCCGATCGCCCCCACGAGGACACGGCGTTGCTCTGCCCAAGCGGGGCACACCTGCACCGTATGCTCCACCGTGTCCTCCGGGCGGTCCACACAGTGGCGACACCCGGGCGTCGCTTCCGCACGAATCCGGTGCAGGAACTTCCCGAACTTACCGTGTTCGGTGAGAACCTGCGTCATGCGGAAGGTGAGGACGCCGTGAGGTCTTTCCAACCACGCCTCAAAGAGGGGACTTATCGCCATAATTGTGGCGTGCCCAGCGCTGGGTCGCGACAGTCGCTGTCGCCATTTCACCATGAGAACCCGCCGGAGCTCCGTCCGCCATGCTTCGATTTGTCGCGGCAGCGGAGTTTCGCCCCGGCGTTGCATCTCCATGCGCAGATCGTGCATGTGAGCAAGGTCTGTTGCCACCAGATCCCATGGTGGCTGGCAAGCAAGGAGGCTCGCCGCTTCGCGGGAAATCGTCCGGTATCCTCGCACCATCCGTATGGCCATGACCCTCTGGCATGCGTTCAGCCGGGCCGCCGGCTGCTTCCGCAGCGCTGGCGCCCATACCGGTGCGCCATAAAGGGCCATCGACCGAACGATTCCCGCGTAGAGCCTTCGGCAGGAGGCGTCTGGACCCCTCAGGTTGGGCAGGAGCCGCCCGAGGGCAGCCCCAGTCCGATTTAGTTTGGGAGCCAGACGTCGGAAGTGCTCCTCGAAATCCCACCGGCTGTCGAGAACGAGTCCCAGGTACTTCATCGTCGACCCGACGCCGATGTGGACTCCTCCTACCGTTAGTTGGGAACCCGGTGGTGGTGTGTTCCGAGGTCCGTGAAAGCACATGGCCTCGGACTTGTGCAATGCCACCTCGAGTCCCAACTCCTGGATCCTGCCCACGACTGTCGCAACCCCGCGTGTCGTTAGTTCGACCGCCGCCTGGTACGACTCTCCCCGCCCCAGGACCAGCGTGTCATCTGCGTAGCAGACCACGCTGATCCCGTCAGGGAGGTCGCCGCGCAGCACGTAGTCGTATCCGATGTTCCACAAGGGCGGCCCTAGTACCGATCCCTGCGGAACACCGCACGACATCTCCCGACGTTCCCACTCTTCCTGGTGACCAGGGTAGATAATGTACCTGTCTGACAGGTACGCCTCGACCACACGACAGAGGTAGTCGGGCGTCCGGTGATACCGGAGTGCCCTCCTAATGCTGCTCCAAGGCAGGGAGTTGAAGGCGTTGGCGATGTCCAGAGACACCGCCACGACACACCTGCCCTGGGCCACTGCATCCCCCGTCGTTAGAGCTCGCACGCGCATGATGGCGTCCACCGTGGACCGCCTCCTGCGAAAGCCGAACTGGCCGTCCGCCAGATCCGGCCCCACCCGTGTTAGGTGCGCGACGAGGCGGTCTGCAATTACTCTTTCAAAGAGCTTGCCCACCTCGTCAAGCAGCACAATTGGCCGGTACGCGGACGGAGAGTCCGCAGGGCGCCCCGGCTTCGCGATGAGGACCAGTTTCCCTGTCTTCCAGCGAAGTGGGAACTGGCCTCTCTCCATGCATGCGCTGAAGAGCCCTCTTAGTCGAGGCCGGAGAGCCTCCATGGCCAGGACCCAGGCCTTCCCAGGCAAGCCGTCGGGTCCTGGGGCGGTATTTTTAGCACTCAGCCTTCGTACCGCCACTCGCATCTCTACCTCGGTCACCTCTGGAGCATTGTCGTCGTCGTCGCCATCGTGGTCCGCGTCGGACACCGCTGGTGGCGGAGCCATGAGCGGGGGAGAGTGTTCCCCTCGCTCAGGAAACAGAGTGCTCACCACACCCTCCACAAGCTGGGGCCGGAGACTCTGCGTCAGCGGGGGAGCCCAGGGGCGGAGTTTGTCCCGCACCACCTTGTAGGGGCGTCCCCATGGGTCCCCATTCAGAGTCCCCAGCCACACGTTGCGAGCCTCGAGCTTGGCCCGTCTTATCTCCGCTCGGAGGGTGCGCTTTGCTTCTCTGTATCCCTCGTACAGCTCCGCCTCTCTGGCCTCCGCATCCGGTGGACGGATGCGGCGCCTGCGGTATCTGGCGTACCGGCGTCGCGCGGCATTGCACGCGTTGCGCAGTGCCGCAATCTCTGACGACCACCAGTGTACCTGGCGCTGAGCACGTCCTGGACGGACTCGGGGCATTGCCGCGTCGCAGATTTGCGACATGGCCTCCCGGAACCACTCTGCCTCGACGTCGATATCGACAGGCCTGTCCGGTGCTTGCACCCAGGCCTGTACCGTCGCGGCTTCCAGGAGTAGCTCCCGGTCCATCTGCCTCAGCGCCCATCGCGGACCACAAGGGTTCCGTCGGACCGGCGCGGTCGAAGTTTGGGCGGAGACGTCAAACCGGATGTACCGGTGGTCCGAGTACGTCTCCACCCCCTCCATGACGCACCAGTCGACGACACGCGGTGACAGAGCGGGGCTGGCGAACGAGATCACCACCACGGAGTCACCCTGCATCCGCACACACGTGGGGACAGAACCCCGGTTTAGGACGACCAGGCCTGTCTCCAGAGCCCAGTCCTCCACCATCCGACCCTGTTGGTTCGTGAACCGGGAACCCCAAGCCAAGTTCTTGGCATTGAAGTCCCCGCACACGACCACGGGGAGGGAACCAAACCCAGCGACGACGGCTTTCAGCTCCATTAGGGAGATGTGGAGATCGCCGAGAGATCTGTTCGGGGACAGGTAGACGCCCACCACTGCAATGTCCCCGAACCGTGCTGCCACGCAACCCCGTCCCCTCGTGACAGCCTCGAGGGTCGGGGTACCGGCGGCGGCCGACGAAATTAGAGTCACCGAGCCGTTCAAGTCCTGAACCCAGTCTCCTCTGGGCAGGACATAGTACGGCTCGGAGACAACGGCGATGTTAATCGACCACTGCGCCATACTCTGGAGCAACAGATCCTGAGCGGGGGCGCAGTGGTTGATGTTCGCCTGGAGGAGACGTAATGGAGCCGTTATTGACAGTCCATTACAGTCTCCTCCCGAGCCCCACGTGAGGGCCCTGCCGCGGTGGTTGCGGCGGCGACAGCAGCGGCAGCCAAAGTGGAGGCTGCGGCGGAGAGGACGTCGGGGTGGACTTGTCTGAGGACCTTGCCCTTGGCCTTGGCGGGGGGGTCGCAGGACCTGCTCCCAGCCCGGTGATCGGCCGGCTTACCTGCTGCCGCACATGCGTAGCAGTGCGGCGTAGCACGGCATTCTGCAGCCTTGTGACCGGGCTGACCGCACTGGAAGCAGCGGTCACTGCGGTCCACCTCCGCGGCGCAATAGGCACCCACGTGGTGCCCCACGTGGCAGCGGTAGCACCGCAGAGGTCTGGGCTCCAGCAGTTTTACTTGCGCGGAGACCCAGCCCACCAAGAGTCTTCGGCCTTCGCCCGTGATGGCCTTGACCGCCGACACGGGGCAGCTCACCGTTACGGCTCGCATGCCCGTGCTGTCAGCGCGGATGGTGCCCGCCCGCACCTGATCGGCGTGGCACCCTCCCGCCCTGACGATGGCGGCCACCACCTCGTCCACCCTGACAGAGTCGTCCAGGCCCATGATGCGCAAGTCCATGCACTTGGTGGGCCTGGACACTCGAGCCTCCTCGACGTCCAGGGACGCCCTGATCCTTGCGGCCAGGGCGTCCGCGGTGGAGCCACTGTCCGCACCAGGGACCTCTAATATTCGGGCCCCGGTTGCGGTGCGCCTCATTCGGAAGCCCCCAGAGGCCCCGAACTCGCTGAGGTGGCCCACCACCGCCTGCTTTGCCTTCTCCATGACGGTGTCGTACGTCACGCCCTTCTTTTCCGCATCTGGCTGTAGTGTAATTACTACAGCCTCGGAATTCGGGGCGCGAAGTCTAGCCGCCATGGCCCGCTTCTTTCTCTCCTGGTGCCTCGCGCGCTTCTTGGCCGTCCTAGCCGCCTTGCCCGCCCTCTTCTTGGCACCGACTTCCGTCCATTCGGCGCCAGCCGAGGGTTTTTCAGGCAGGGGAGGCGGCAGGCGCGGCCTGGTCGCCACCGTGGCAAGAAGTCCCACCGGTTTAGCGGCAGGCGCTGTACTATCCTTCCACCGCTGCTGTTGCTTGGACGCCGGGGCTGGCCTCGCAAGCCCTGACGCCACGGCCTCGCGCCCGGCTTGCCTCAACGAACCCGCCTTGGGCACAGCTGCCGTGGCCGCGGTGGCGGCATATGACGCCGCCTTTCGCTGGCCGGAAGCCGCTAGCGGGGGGCGCAGCACGATGCCCTCCAGCAGGGACAGCTGTTGCTGGATACGCAGCTGAAACTGCTGCTGCTGCTGTTGCAACTGCTGCTGGAGGGCAGCCAGCTCCCGCTGCACCAGCGTAAGCAGCTGGCTCTCCGGTTGGGGCTGGCTTTGACCTTGCCCTTGCTTGCGCCCCCCTCCAGTCGGCTCCCGGCAGCCGTCGACTTTCTGGGCTCCCACAAGCTCGGCCCGGAGCTCGGTCCGGAGCTCGGCCCGTAGTCTCGCCACTCTCTTCTCGAGAGAGGCATCGATAGCTTCTTCGATAGAGGCGGCGTGCCGGTGGACCGTCTTCTCTTTGGAGGTCCTCTCTCTCTTCCGGCCCATGTCTCGCAACGCGGCGACGACCAACTTCCCCAGGGATTTACGGGACTCTTCAGCGGAGTCCTCCCTGGCATCCCGCTCGCTGCCAGACTGCCCCGAGATGACCACCTCAGCGCTGGCCACTCCGGGGTGACGCCCCTCCGCAACAAGTCGGTCGGCTCGCTTAGCGGACTCCTGGGCAGTGAGGCCCCTCCCTCTTCCACTTGCTCGGCCTGCACCCCGCCCGCTGGTGGGGATTTTTCGGGCCGAGCCCATCTCTCCGTCGGAGGACGATTTTTCCCCCGGTCTGGAGCGCTTTCGGTAGAAACTCGCGTTTTTACCGGAGTCGCCCGCCACCTCCTCAACCTCCGAGCCCTCCGAGCTCCTTCCGGATGCCGCGTCGGACTCCGACCGCGCATCACTCTCAATGTGGTTTTTAAAAAAATTTGATTTTTCCATTTTGTTCCCACGAGTATTAAACTTCGGGTACTTGCTCAAGTAGGGTGGTTCGCACTAGAGACTAATTTAGCTACCCATCAGTCAAGCTAACAACCTCCCTCACGGTGCGCCGCCGCTTGGAGGTTTGGGGTAATTTTTTATAGAGGTTGTCTTCCTCGCGGCCCGGGCGGTTAAGCCAAGACCCTCGACCCCCATCAAAAGTCAGAAACATGACCTTGGACAATCTCTGGGGCTACGAGACTAACGGTGGCAGAAGGAGGAGCAAGTCTTCCTCCTGCCTGCCCGGTGGCAGGGTGAGTGCACACCGAGCCCGCTCTTACTTCGCCACTGTGCCCTCTGCTATAGCAGAGGGACACGCGTTGAAGTGATCCTTCAGACAGAATATTCGCAGGCGGACATCGTGACCCCTTAGGCAGAAGTACCCAAGGGGAGTCGTTGACCGCCTCCCAGGGTGCACCGTCCCGCAGACTGGCCTTCACCTCGGACGTATCCGCAAGGGAACTACAGCCTGCGGGCACTCGTGGAGGTTTTCTGTCGTAGCACCCCGAAATATCCTAGCTGGGATTCTCAGCTGTTGCAACTTCTGCCTGAGAATCGGGAGGAGGACAGAATCATATGCAGCAGAAATATCCAAGAAGACGACTACCACAGACTCACTTCTACTAAGGATCAGCCGGATCTCTGATGTGAGGGTTGCCACACTATCAGTTGTACCCAGACCTTTCCTAAAGCCAAATTGAGTCGTTGGTAGCAGTCTTCTGCTCTCCACAAACCATTCCAGACGAATTTTTACTAAATTTTCCAAGAGTTTCATAAGGACGGACGATAGAGCAATTGGTCTGTATGAAGAATGATTACTAGGATCTTTTCAAGGTTTCAAAATGGGGATAACAACTTGAACCTTCCAATCAGGAGGAATAAATCCGGAGGAAAAACAAGGTAATACTGGTGGGTCTTATCCCCAGCTTTGCATATGAAAGAGTATGGAAATCCATCTACACCAGGAGCAGAATCCTTCACATGTGCGAGGACCGATTTCAGCTCCCCCAAAGTGAATGGTTTATCCAGAGGATCATCTGATGCCATCTGGGGATCTGATGAAACACATTCATCTTTATCCGGGGTGTAGGCTGGAGCTAGCTTGGAGAAGAACTGGTGAGCCAGTTCTTTAGATGTCATGCTGCCAGAGGGTAGTCGCATGCTGTTCTTAAAAGATTTTAATTTACGCCACACCACTGAGGCTGGAGTGGATGGACTCAACGAATCGCAGTACTTCCGCCAACCATCTCTTTTCTTTTTCTTGAGTAGTTTCCTGGATTTAGCCAATTCATGTTGAAAATTAATGAGGTTCTCTAAGTTCATATCCGCGTTGAGCTTTCTTTCGGCCTCATTCCTGGCTCTGATCGAGGCAGAGCATTCTCTATCCCACCATGGTGGAGAAGGAATTTTGCCGGTTGGTGGTTTTTTGGAGGGGAAATAGTCATCCGCTGTAGTGGATATAGTACTCGAGAATGCTGAAGAGCATTCCTGAGCATTTGCGTCATTGATGGGAGGAAGAGAGGAGACCCGTAAATCCAATATTTTTGAGTACAGATCCTAAACGACTGAATTCAGTTGGTAATTTAACAGGGGAGGGGAGATATTGTCGGGAATGGATTTAGATGGGATTTCAACCATGAGGGGATAGTGATCACTCCCATAAGTCATATCCAAGCGCTTCCAATTGAAAAGGCTAGCTATATTGGATGAGCAAAATGTTAGATCAACACAACTGTTGTTCTGTCCTGGCGAGCCCCGACGTGTAGCACAGCCATTGTTGATCACACAAAAATCTAGCTCATCCAACATATCAACCAGACCCGAACCAAAGTTGTCGCAGGTATCTGACCCCCACCTATAGTGATGGCCGTTGAAATCACCCATGACAAGTAACGGGCCTCGTACATTACTCAGCAAATGTTTTATTGTATCAAGATCATTAGTCTGTGGGTGAGCAATGTAAAAACTAAAAATATTTATATCCTCAGCCTTAACAGCAACAACATTGACGTTGTCACCTACAAAGGATAGAGGAATTGGGGAGAATGTAACTTTGTTATTGATGTACAAAGCACATTCCCCATATCCATCTGATCTGTCATGTCGAACACCACTGAAACATGGAATCCCGAAATTACTATCCGGACGAAGCCATGTCTCAGCGATGCTACAGACTGATGGTTTATGTTTATTAATTAGATAAAGGAGGTCAGTCTTCCTGGGTGAAACACTCCTGACGTTCCATTGAAGAAATATCTGGGGATGGAACACTATGAATATAGTTGACGATTGATGACAATTTGTTGGCAACGTGGTCTGGTAGGGATTGGGAAGGGTTCGCTAACATTGTCATTAGCATACTGGATATTACATTAAGTATGTTTTCAGGGCTAATGGGACTGCTTGCACCTTCTCTAGGGATGGCGCAGCCATTTTGGGAGGGGAAAAAGGAATAATCTTGAATAAGGGCTTGATGAGCCTGCTTATCATAGCTAGCTGAAAGGGGGACATGGGATTTTGGTTTAAGGAAAACTGTTTTACGGTGCGATCTGGGTGTTTGGGGAGTTTGGCTTTGGGATTGAGGAGAACAAGGGGGTTTTGGATTGGATGGTGCTCTTGATACTTCAGCATATGATCGTGAAACCCTAGGGAAAACCTGACTTGCTTCCTCATAAGAAACAGATTTTTCTGCCATAAGGGCTTTTATCCCTTTCTGACGACCTAATTCAGGGCATGCCTTGTCGTTAGCATAGTGGTTGCCGGAACAGTTTACGCAAATGGCATACTCATTGGGAACTTGGCATCCATCACCTGGGTGGTCTTCACGGCACTTGAAGCAACGCGGTTTCGAACGACATACAGTACGAGTATGGCCGAAACGACAGCAGTGGAAACATTGTATGGTAGGATACATGTACTTTACAACTGAGAGTGCTGAGTAAAAGCAATAAACTCGCCTAGGCAGAACTTGCCCGTCAAAGGTGAGAACAACGGTTTGTGTGGTTCATTCTCCTCGCCTTTATAACAGGGCCGCATCCAGCAGGAACCTTGATATTTTGGATGATTTCATCCCCTGTCCAATCTGTAGGAACATCTCTGACGAGACCCATGCGAGCGTGTGATATTGTACTGAGGAATTGTGGCTGTATAATTATGTTGGACTAAAATACGGCTGATCAAAAAGCTGTTCGCATCCTGGTGCGACTGGAACTCCACTGACACGCGATTCCTTCCTAACTGTTTTACACTACCAAGGACAATGTTGCTGAAATTTTTTTCGTGTAAAAACATCCCAAATTTTACTTTGTGCAGAGTAGTACCCGATGTCTGGCCTTTGTTTAGAGAGACATGCACCACATAAGGAGCATTATCTCTAGTTGTGTAGATTTGCCTACCAGTCTCTTTTTTATGGAATTTGGGAGGGGTTGTCACACTGGTCGGGGGAGAGGTCGCCAATCTTTTTCTGCTAGCAGATTCAGAGTCCATTTTGTCGTTTGAAGCATTGTCGTCGGGAAGGGAAATCGTTGTGTATTCGAAAGGATCAGGGGGGTCGGGAGGTTTTTTATTATCCATAATGGATACTGTATAAAATAGTTTAAAAAAAACACTAAAACTTAAAAAAAAAACACAAACGAAAGCACGTGTTTGACCTTCACCACTACCAAGCAAAGTCCCTACGTTCGTTGATTCCAATCTTTATGAATTCGTATATGCTTGCAACGATCCGATATTATACTATCATTTACGGACGATATTATACTATCATTTACGGAACGCAGAGTTCATCAGAAATTATTATAATTCATTTTCAGTATTATTTCCCCCAACGGCGACTACGACTTGTCAACTGAAAGAAATGTCATTGACAACTTGACAGTTACGCTCAATTATTTTTTGTTTTTGGTTTGGATACTAAGTCCTTTAAGCCATGCCTTTGTATGAGTAAATACTTAACTTTTACTTATGTTATATACGTATAACTCTAACGGTTTTTGCAGTGCACGCCAGAATAACTCGCAGATGGTAGTATTTTATCCTATCATATAAATTATACATCATCATCTCCTTGAGGAGCGCGTGGATCACTACGCGCTGTTGACGATTGGGCTCAGTCCGATCAATTACCGGACGGCCGGACGGCAAGCTACCCATTGCTCGACGTCCGCAAGTCCACATCTACTGTGGCTGGTAGTTGGGGTCAGAATATCGGCGGCTGGGGCGTGAAGACATTCGTTCCCTCACGCGTGCGGCCTCCTACTTCGCTAGCATTACTGCTTCGCAGAAGGAGGCCACCGCCTGCCAATCCTCCTCCCTTCGGACCATAGCCTGAACCAGGGCCCGACGCGAGAGGTCGTTGCCGCCGATTGCCTCCACGAGGACACGACGGTGCTCCGCCCAAGCGGGGCACACCTCCACCGCATGCTCCACCGTGTACTCCGGGCGGTCCACACAATGATGACCCCAGGCGTTTCTTCCGCCTGACTCCGATGCAGGAACCTCCCGTTCTTGCCATGTCCAGTGAGGACCTGCGTCATGCGGAAGGTGAGGACGCCGTGTTGTCGCTCCAGTCACTCCTTAAAGAGGGGTCTTACCGCCATTATTTTAGCGTGCCCAGCTTTACCTGTGTGCCACGGGACGGCTTTTTTTTGTCCCAGAATAAGAGGGCGAGGACAAATTAGCGTTGGCGACGAAACAAAGGACGTTTCCGAGTACGCGTCGCCGGTAACTAACACTGGCAACGAAAATAAAGAAGGGATTTCCAGTGATCTGGATAATCCGATATCTTGGTCAACAGATGTGAGGAGATAACAGACTTAACACGTCGCCAAATTCAGCGACGCTTGCCGGAACGGACAGGGTTCTAACAAAAGGGTCGACCTACCTTTTATATCAAAACTTTTTATGTTTTAATATTATTTTGAATAGCAGCGGATACCATAAACTTCATTTCGCAGAAAATTGTTTGGCGTACCTTAATTTATCATATATTCAAAACAAACAATCGATTCCAGTTCGATTGCATCACTGCTTACCATCAGGTGGGACCGCAGTCAAGCACAGATTTACATCAATAAAAAAAAAATGTTGTCTGTCCGAATTATCTTTAGACATTTATTTTATATCCATAATAATTAAAAAGCAGAAACATCATATCGCAAAAATATGGCTTCGCCCATACTCATCCCCAGTCCTAACTCACCCGGTCCCTATATATCTTTGCTAGCGTCTGCCAGCGGCTTCGCCCACGTGAAAATAGGTTTTTCCATACAAACTGTATCCCCGTTTCATCCCCTTAGGGGGTGAATTTTGGAAAATCCTCTATTAGTGCTCGCCTACGTCAGAAAAGGAAGCCTTGTGCAGAATTTCGTATTCCTAGTCCCAGTAGTTTCGTCTGTGCGTTGATATGTCAGTCAGTCAATTTCTCCTTTTATATATATATATAGATGTATAGCTAGAAGGCGCATAAGTACTGATGGTAAGAAAAGTGCCTCTATGGTTGGTATTTAATTTTATTCAGTTATTATCACAAATTACAGTAATTACATACAATTATTAGTTATGTATGTTTGGTGGAACAGAGATAATCCTCGTTGGTTTTTACAAAGTCAAAATTACGCGAAACTTCCCGTGAAGATCCAGGAGTGTTAACATTACTATCAGATAGCGAAACTAAAGGCTAAGGTTATGTTAAAAATATATAAGCATTGTTAGGAAGCTCGGTTAAAATAGTAAGCTAATCGCTCTTTATGCTATGTTCGACTTCAGGGTTCGTGGTATGTTCGATTTCAGGGTTCCTGGTGTGCTCGTCTTTAGGTTTTGTGGTATGTTTGAGTTCAGGGTTTGTGGTATGCTCGACTTCAGGGTTCCTGGTATGCTCGACTTCAGGGATGGTGATATGTTCGACTTCAGGGTTCGTGGTATTTTCGACTTCAGGTTTGGTAATATGTTCGATTTCAGGTTTCGTGGTATGCTCGACTTCAGGGTTCGAGACAAGTCCGACTTCAGGATTCGTGGTATATTCGAGTTCAGGGTTCGTGGTACGTTCGACTTCAGGGTTCCTGGTATGCTCGACTTCAGGGTTGGTGATATGTTCGACTTCAAGATTAGTGATATGTTCGATTTCAGGGTTCGTGGTGTGCTCGACTTCAGGGTTGGTGATATGTTCGACTTCAGGGTTCGTGGTATGTTCGAGTTCAGGGTTCGTGGTATGTTCGACTTCAGGGTTCCTGGTATGCTCGACTTCAGGGTTGGTGATATGTTCGATTTCAGGTTTCGTGGTATGCTCGACTTCAGGGTTCGAGATAAGTCCGACTTCAGGTTTCGTGGTATGCTCGACTTCAGGGTTCGAGATAAGTCCGACTTCAGGGTTCGTGGTATGTTTTTCAGCAGGTTTCGTGAAATGTTCACTATCAGATGTCATGGCATGTTTATTTTCAGATTTCGTGGTATTTTCGTCTTGCTTGTTCGCCAGGACTTTTGTCTTTGAACATACGTGTTCTGTGTTATATTGTGCATCACTAGTAGAGTAACCAGTATTTTTAAAATCTTCCGGGATACTTGTACCTCGACACATTTCCTGTTTCTCATATTTACGAGTAATTGTCATACAGTTGCTCTGTTCACTATTACCTATGGATTCTAAAAGCTTTTGTTGTTTTAAAACATATTCAGTGAACGAATCATCTATGTCACTATTTCGTGAGTGGCTTGGATTTATATCTGTCAACTCTACTTCTCCCCCTTCAGACTTACTATCTTCTAAATCTATAAAAGGATTCGTGAGCCATGTTATATCTTCCCCTTCATCAGACGAATTATAGCATTTCGTAGATGTATCGAATAATTGGTTTGACTTCATGGAATTTATATCTTCAATGTTCTTTAATTCATTTCTAACATCATGTAAAGTCAAATTCGTTGTGCTATCTATTTCGTTTGAACATATTCTTTTAGCATCTTTTTTAATAGGTGTCTGAAGAAGTTTTTCCTTATCGTGTTCCTCTATAAAATAGCTAGTTTGATGGATTTGTGAGAGTGGTTGCCCTATGGTCATAGGTCTAACGTTCCTCGGGTTTATATCCGTCATTGTCGGCCGTCTTAATTTTGTACCTACTTGTTGCCTATACTTTTCTCTTAATTTAATATCACATTGATTATCATATTCAAAGCTTTCGACAACCCTGTGTGCTCCTTTATAATAATGTCGTAAATAACTGAAATTTTGCGATCCTTTTGCATTAAATGCATTAATTTTATCTTTTGCTGGTAGGTTAGATATAATATTATGATCAAAATCTTTTTTAAAACCTGAATCAGGAGAGTATTTGTTCGCACGGGCCATAGGAAAAGGTAAAACAAAATTGTTTTCCATATTTTTTGTACTTTCAATGTTTTTCGAGTTCGATGGAATATCCGTAACTTTGGTTTGCATATTCCGTTCCTTTAATTTGATGGAGTTCGTATATTGGAGAGGGTTTGTATTATTTGCTAGGCCCTTATACCAATTATCTACATTATTAGTCCACAGCTGGGAATTGTCGCTACGGTGTCCGTTTCTTGTTATTTTTGCAGTTGAGTCTTTGTCAGTTTGGTCGGACTTGGAAGAGCGTCGTTTATCTTGTTTGTCCAGACGCCGGTTGAGAAGGTTCGAGCCGCGCGGTTTGTTGTTTTCATTTTTGGGAGCGTCGTGATAGGTAGTTTTGGCGCTCAGTCCGTCGTCGTTACCACCACCGTCCAGTGGGGCGCGGCGGACGTGCAAGTTCCGCAGCAGCCGCGCCTGGGGAGGGCTACGCTCCTGGTTAGAGGGCGTGGTGGTGGTGACCGCGCGTCCCGAGCACACGGCGCTGCTGCCGATCTCCAGCGTGGCGCGCGCAGTATACGTCGTCGGGAACATCGGCTTACTTCTTCTGTGAAAAAATTTCATGTGTGGGATATCACATTCGTCAGGCATAAACATAACGTTTTTACGCATGTTATATTTTTTTGGAATTGGTATTGCAGGAAATCCGAAGATTACTTTCTACATAAATATAGCTCCCTTATTAACCCGGGGTTCGTCGCTACCCGGTAAATAACACCACAGAGGTGATAAAAACACTTATATTTTGTTATCTACGCAATTTTGCGACTTGCTACTTCTAGTACCTTTCGGCATAGCAACAAGACACAAGCTTCCCGTGTGGCAGCCAAGTAACACCATGTACTCAGTTGCTGTGGACGAGTGAGTGAGAATGGGTAAAAATACCCGGTAGCGGAAATATATTTCCTAATTATGTTAATGAAATAAATTAAGTAAAGTACATTATGTTACTTGACAAGATTAAGAGGTCAGGTTAGGCAAAAATCATGAAGTCAAGCCAGCAATAAAAAGAACTAAGCCATGATTATTTACTATCGTAAAAAAATCTAGTCAATTCAGTTTCGAATTATGGCGACTTTTTGCACTACTTAAACTGGCTTTTAGCTTGATTTGATAATACGTAGTACATTATTTCGCAAGTACGTTTCATGATGATTATGTAGGCACTTAATAATTTCATCAAAAATTTCCTCGCCGTTGTTCTTTTAAGACTTATCGAAAGGTCTGTATGATAAGGAATACAGTGGTATGTCTTACCTGTTGTGTAGGTCCATCTCAGAGGGCGTGTTGGCGTCGCTGGCGGACACTCTGCGTTCGGTAAGCGGCGGCGGAATGACGCAGCGCACCGTGACCAGGAAACCCGCGCGCTTCAGCTCCTCGTTCAGCAGGGACGCTGCCGACAATATGCCACCATTGTTATAACTCCATTATACTACTCACAATCAGCGCTAGTCAATTAACGTAAACGAAACAATACGAGTACCTATGTAATTAGTGTATCAGGTGGCGTTCTGCAGTGTCTGCCTTCTCTCATGTGAAAAAGCTGTGTTGTTTAACTAAATTCAAATCAAATTTTATTTTAAGGTAAAACCTACCGCCACGAGCGTTGCCATCTTTTCGTTAGATGCTTTGAAAATCAACTTCTTTATTGTGTTTCGAGTAATAAAAGAGTCTAATACGGAATTTCGAAGTAAAAAATATCGATAAATGCTAACGATACCGCGTGCATATAGTACTAGGGTGTATATATATACAGAAAAGTTTTTAACCAGTGATTTGAAAAGAGGAGGTGAAACCATTTGAATAAACACATATTTTTTATTTTGCTAAGTCTTAATAGTAAAAAATAAAGTTGTCGCTTACGAGAGTTTACTTAGAATCTTATTTTATTGCCACAGCGCCGGTCGAGCGCCGATCAGCTGCGTAGCTGTCGTAAGTAAAGTACAGCGGTTATTTTGAACAATATCGATCTTTTTTTTAAGTTTTGTTTATAAAGTTATTTATAAATGTAATTCCAATTTTTCTTTCTTACTTTTACAGGCTTAAGACCATCAAAATGCAGAAAATAAATCATAATAAACAATCTAAAATACATTCAAATTAAAGCACTTACGTATGTTACTTGCACTGGAGTATTTAAAAAATAGACACACGGGTCACACGGGGTCACATAAACGAGACCGATTGAACACTAGTAGGGGTCATACGCGCGCGGAGGTGAAACGAAGCGGACGTCCGAATACAACTTCCACGTGAGACGTACTGTGGTCGCCGGCGCTTGATCAAGCCGCCTCCCCCACCTGCACCCTACCCTCAACCTGCGGCGCCGCCGCAGCGGCGTATTCATTCATAATACTACGATTAAATTGTGTACATGTTTAGCTTATTTCAAACTTGGACAAGGTAGAAAAAAGAGAAAAAATAAGTTATAAACTAAAAATGGAAATGTTTCTATTACTTACACTGGAAACGACCAATTTGGAACCGTGCACTAGCTTTTGACGTTTTGTAAGTGCCCATGTAAGCCTATGTGTGTAAAAAAAAATACACACTGGTTAAAAACTTTTCCTGTATATAGAGCTATACTTAAGCACTACAATTTACTGTTTTTGCTTTCTCGTTATACTGCTGGGATTAATAATATTATAATATAATATTCCACAACTATCACACAACGGCGTCTAGTCCCAAGCTAATCAGAGCTTGTGTTATGAGTACTAGACAACTGATAAACATACTTATTATTTCTAAATACATACATATTATAGATAAGTTACACCCAGACACAGAACAAATGATCGTGCTCATCACACAAACATTTGTCCTGGGTGGGAATCGAACCCACGACCTCCGGCATCTGGCATACAAAGCCAAAATCATCTAAGTACTACAAACAATAGAAAAGATCCGGTTATCGACAGCATTTCGCCTGTGTGCTGTGGGATGGCTATTTTTCTCGGAATTGAGGTCATGAACGGGTCTTGGGACAAAGAGGCAACGGCGGCGGCGCAAAAGCCATTTCCGCCTGTAACTAGCACCAGCAACGACAACAAAGAAGGAATTACCAGCGAACTAGATAAACTGATATCTTTGTCTGCAGATGGAGGAGATTTTACTTTGTAAATGAGACTCGTCTTGAGGCTATTAGTTCCGGATAAAGAAAAAGAGACATTTTTCTAGCCTGAAACGATGTGTGTTGGGCTAAAAAATCATAAAAGGCGCGCACAGCGTCGCGACGCTGCGTGCCTTTCATGATTTGTTAGCCCCACTGTAGGCTGGATTTTGAGTTTCATAGAACTTCGTTTGCTGTTTTTGAAAGACGGGTTGTTTTGACTGGAAATGGATTCCTTGACAATTATTATACTTCATGCAATTATTATAGCCTATATCACTCAGGAATAAAGCAGCCTATCGGTGAAAATGCAATTGGACTAATACTTTCAACGATTAGCTCCTACAAACAAAAAAAAAAAAACTTTACCTCTTTATAATATTGGTGTAGATATTTTGCAGTCAGAAATTATACTACTTTTGTATGAACAAGTTTGATTACTTACGTTCTTGGATAAATTTCCTATAAATTGAACGCATTATATTTATAGTCTCTACTCTCAAATTTTTTTTTTCGTTTTTATTTGTATAAAGTCATATTCCCGCCACCATTTTGTTTATGGCGCCCCTGCAGTTTGACAGTTCTTGACAGTTCTTGTTCGTGAAAAGGTTAAACACTCAAAAAAAAAACCAAATGTTGGCTTACTACCCTACTTAAGATATCATTATGCCTAATTTACTAATATTTTTGAAGAATAAACACTGATTGCCAATTAATCCTCTATATGTGTCGATCGTTAGCTAATTAATTTAGAACCGGAGTAAATATTTCTCAAAACTGTTGTAAATCATCGGAAATTTCATTACTCATTGCTTAATGACACAATTTACCATTATCGGACAATAGTATTTTTCAATATTAACTAATGAGTACATGAGTTAACCAATAAGTACACAAATTAACTAAATAGTAGTTACATAAATTAACTAATGCGCGCATAAAACCTGGTATCTACGTATACTCGTTCATGTCAGATCTCAGCTCGTTACCAATTCGACGTCATTTTAATTTTAACCATTTTTGAGTCCATATTCCTAGAGTGACAATTGTTGTTGTTGGTAGTGGACTTGAAAACTATATTTTATTCAGTATTTCAATTATTAAGACCAGCACTACCCACGTATTCCTAAAATTCAATCGAAAAATATAACATAAATATTTTAAATATTCCCCGATTTCTGTTAAAAAACCGCACCTGTGCTCGATTTATGAAGTAGGTACGTCAAAAATTCCCAAATAAATAGTGGTATTACCATGTGTCAGGATATTACGACCAAACGTGCGGTTCCGGAGATATTTGATATTTTTACTCTAGCTCCATACATTTTTTTAAAAAATTTATGTTATTAAAATAGATATACTAACTCTTATGATTCCATATTCCATAATGAAGTATAATAATGATCAAGTAATCCATTTCCAGTAAAAAAAACCCGACTTTCAAAAAAAGCAAACGAAGTTCTATTAAACTCAAAATCCAGCCTACAACGTCCTCAACATGATTATTACTGTTCAAAACATACGAGAATATTTTAATACCGGACAATAAGTGATACACAAGTAGTTCAATGTAACTATATAAGGAAAAATAATTCTAAAAGTCCCAGAATATGTGGTCCAAAAATGCATAAATTCGATGATATCATCAATCATAATTAATTTAGGTCAAAAACTTACACCCATTTAACAAATCTTTACTTTTGTGACGTTGCCAGTTATCGATGAGATGTAAAGTAATTTGCAAATAAACAAATGATATTACATAATTAAGCTGTCATATTTTACGTTAGGGTGTTTTACATAAATAATCGTGAATTATTGAATTATTTCGTATGGAAAAAAAAAATAAGATATTTGAATAATAATTCGTATGCCCAGTCGATTCTTTGATATAGTCACATTCATAGCCTAGAGTTAATTTATTTATTTATGAAACACCAACGACTTATTCACTAGTACGTTAAGTTATGGGATATCAAAAAACTGTTTTAAAGCTTTTCAGTTTTAAAACATTTTTGAAAAGTTGAAAAGTTTTTAACCAGTGCGTAAATTTTGACATGATAAACTTGAATATATTTTAATAAACACATATTTTTTATTTTGATATGTGTTAATAGTAAAAAATAAAGTTGACGCTTACGAGACTTGTTTACTTAGAAACTTATTTTATTGCCACAGCGGCGGCGTCGATCGTCTGACCGGCGGTCGATCGCCGATCAGCTGCGTAGCTGTCGTAGGTAAAGTACAGCGGTGCGTGCGGGGTGAGCGTCACTGACCGCTATTTTAACATTTTCGAACTAATTTTTTAAGTTTAGATTATAAAGTTATTTGTAAATATAATTCCAATTTTTTCTTCTTACTTTCATAGGCTTAAGACCATCACAATGCAGAAATTAAATCATAATAAACAATGTAAAATACATACAAATTAAAGCACTTACGTATGTTACTTGCACTTGGGGTATTTAAAAAATAGACACACGAGTCACACGGGGTCACATAAACGAGACCGATAGAACACGAGTAGGTGTCGTACGCGCGCGGAGGTGAAACGAAGCGGACGTCCGAATACGACTTCCACGTGAGACGTACTGTGGTCGCCGGCGCTCGATCAAACGCCAGTGCCACTGCCACCTCCCCCGCCTGCACCCTCCCCTCAACATGCAGCGCCGCCGGTGCGGCTGCCCCCCGTATTCATTCATAATACTACGATTATTTGTTTTGCTTATTTCAAACTCGGATAAGGTAGAAAAAAGAGAAAAAAGTTATGAACTAAAAATGGAAATGTTTCTATAACTTACACTAGAATCGATCAATTTGGAACCGTGAGCTAGCTTTTGACGTTTTATAATTATTATATTAATGTTAGGTACTTTAACAAAAGCTAGTTCTGCCTTAGTTTATTGGATGTTTAATAATTTATGTATGGGCTTGTACCAACACCCTTAATAACTTTGTAAGGGTGGTGGTTGCTTCACCTACCTGTTCAAGTGTAACCAACAAACAAATGGTTTTATTTATGTACCTATGTTAACATTGTAATATTAATTGGTTGAAAATAAAGTTCATTTATTTACATTTAAAAATACTAACTATAATTACATTAAAATAAAATAAATAATAATAAAAACCCTAATCTAATTACAACTAATTAAAACTAAAATATGGCGTCAAAAAACTCTTCCACATCGCTGTCGACTGGTAATGTGCCCAAAAGACTGGCGGCATTGCCACGCTGTATGGCAATACTTATCCTCTGTCCGAGGTAAAAGCCAGCCCTTGGGTCACGCGAAGTGTCAACTAGACGTTTTGATAGATCTTTATACAACTTGTGAGCACTCGGACCCCACGAACCGAGAGTTTCAACCCCAAACGGTTCGAAAATATAACTTCCAACAAGGTTATTATATTTTCGCCGCTTGAGGTTCTCTGCAGCCGCAGCGGCAGCACCAGCACAACACGACGAGCTAGGAAGATGGGATGGCGCAAGAGTATCGACACAAGTAGCGTCCCATAATAAAGGCCTACCCATCTTCCATGGGAATAACGACATGCCGTCCGGTCTCTTGCCATCGTCGCGTGCCAGGTCATGGGGTTCCAATACGGCTGGAACGCCGACGGAGACAAGAGCACATCTGATGATGTCGTTGATATTCGCGTGTCGTGCTATGCGACCCGCACTTCGGCTGCATGACAGACCGTGGTGTCCGAGGCTGTTGACGACTTCGCCACAGTGACAGCGATGAGGAGAACAACAGGGAGTGCCTAGACGTAAGGAAGCAGCGAGGCGGAAAGTATTATCATCGAGCAAGGTGCCTATGACGACGATGGTAGTGCGTGAAGCCAGAGACCCGACTCCCACTCTCCCACAGCCAGCAGGCGCGCACGCTCCGCAGGAGCAGTAGATGTTTCAATCAAGTTTTTTTGAACTCCTTTGCAGAGCGGCTCATCCCACCGTCTTTGGGAAGATGGTTCATCGGGCGGATTAGAATTCGGGCAAGCGAGTCTCCAGGTATCTATAGCCTCGACGAAGCACGGCACATTGAAATTAATCAGTGAGGGAGATAGGATATTCCTGATTAATTTCTCAGTGCCGTGAACCGAGGATATAAAGGCTGGTAAATAATACAAGTAATTTTGCGGACGCCGAGGCCACCCAAACGGATAGGAAGGGAAGCTTGAGCCCAAGCTCGGTCATCCATGGCCACGTTTAAAATTAACGTGAGAGTATGCCGGATAATTTGGTCCATTTTTTCCAAAAGATGGGGATGTTTCCATAAATGAGAAGCGCGAAGGAAATATGTTAATTTAGGGCCGAAACAGCAGAAACGAATTATGGTGATGGCCGAATGCATATTAATTTGTAGTAATCTTTCCGAAATATTAAAATTTTGATAGTGATAGATAATGATATATTTAAGCACTACAATTTAGTGTTTTTGCTTTCTCGTTATACCCCTGGGACAAGACAAGCAAAGGCAATATAGGTTTAAATAGTTTATTCTCATAAAGACAAAATAGCCACTTACATGAGAATACAAGATAACATAATAAACTTATTCTAAGGTCACCGATACAAAGTAGTTTAAAAATATTTAGTATTACATATATTGGTCAAGTATCATGATTCTATTCTCAACTAGCAGGATAGAAATATAGTTAGTGAGCAGTTCCTAAAATGTAATTTGACAGTTGAGATTTAAAACCGCTAAAAGAGGGTACATTTTTTATATAAGATGGCAAACTATTATACAATTGTGCTCCTTCATAGGTAATATTCTTTTTAGCACAGTTTGTTCGTGTCCTTGGCAGGACAAGTAAGCTAGGTCGACGAAGACTGCGTTTAGTAATTTGAAACTTTTTGGTAAATGTTATGGTGGTATGAATGGACCCATCTATAATCTTTCTAATTAAAAAGCAAGTGTTATACATGTAAAGTTGTTTTATATTCATCAACTTCGTATCTTCAAAAATTTTGCAAGTTGGTGTATAGTAAGGATAGCGAAACAGTGTCTTTATAATCTTGTTTTGCATTCTTTGCAGTTCCTGTAGCTTAGTTTTACCGGCGCTACCCCAGATTTCTATAAGATATAGTAAATGTGATTTAACAAGTGAATTGTAAATATTGAAACGTAGTTTCTTGGGTATACATTGGCTTATATTGCGGAGTGATCCAATTAGTGAGGAAATTTTATTCTTAACATAATCAATTTGTTTGTTCCATGTTAAGGAATTTTCGATTCTAAGGCCTAGGTATTTTTCGTAAGTTTTTTGTTCTAAAGGAATGTTATCTATAGTTAACGGGTCATGCTGCGGGATTACTTTATTTTTGGCTTTAAAAATAATGTAACATGTCTTTGAAATGTTTACGGTTAGCAAATTATGTTGGAACCACTCAAACAGAATTTTCAAATCTTCTTGGGCTCGTGAAATAGCGTCATGAACATTAGTTCCGAAATAAAATAAGCATGTGTCATCTGCATATAGAGTTAAATGACCATGCAGCCCTAGTTCTGTTATACTATTAATATATATTAAAAACAATAATGGTCCCAATATGGATCCTTTTGGGACTCCGTATGTAATAGGTAAAGCACTACTTTGACCATTATCTATCTTGACTATTTGGAATCTATTTGTTAGGTAAGATTTGATCATTTTAAGCGCATTTCCTTTAATTCCAATGTTTTCTAATTTTTCCAATAGCAGTTTGTGACTAACAGTATCGAAAGCTTTTTTTAAATCAATAAATACACCTAAAACAATATTTCTCTTATCTATATTATCTCTTATTTTTGTTAATAGATCAATAGTAGCTGCAGTGGTATTGTTTTTAGCTCTAAAACCATATTGGCGTTCCGATATAAAATTTTGAGAATCCAAGTAGTCTAACAGGCGACTATGTATTATTTTTTCTAAGATTTTTGACATTATTGGTAGTACAGAGATCGGCCGACAGTTTCCGGGATCGGTTTTAAGCCCCGCTTTATAGATCGGAGTCACTTTCGCTATCTTTAGAGTGTCTGGAAATTCCCCGTCAGTTAAAAGTTTATTAAAACAAATTGCCAAGCTTTTTGAGATTAAATTTTGAACACCTTTTATAACTTTTGTGCTTATTCTGTCTATACCACTACTTGAATTCGGGTCAAGATCATTTATGATTTTAGTAATTTCATCAACACTACAAGGATCTAGTGTCAAAAGTTCTTGTTCATTTTTATTTTGTAACTTGAATGCACATTGTGAGGAGGTGTCATGATATTTTTTCGGTATTTTGTCTGCTAGTATGGACCCTATGGTAGAAAAATATTTGTTAAAAACGTCACAAATTTCATTTACGTTAGTAACTATGTTATCATCAACTAAAAGCTTTGAAGGAGCACTATTTTGTTTTATTTTGTTTTTGGCTAGACTATTTATAAGTGACCATGATTTCTTGGGGTTCTTAGCACAATTTGTAAAAAGTTTGTAGTAGTGTGAATTTTTCGTATTTTGTATTAATTTAGCAATTTTTTCTTTTGTTTCTTTATATTTTTTTTCTAATAATTCATTTCCTCGATCATTCTTGTGCTGTATCCATAGATAATTTCTTTGGCTAATTCCGGTTATTATATCGCTGTTAATCCAGTCCTTTTGGGGTAGGTTCAGAACCTTTTTTCTCGACACTTTATTTTCATTCACGCATTGTTTTATCCTTGATTCTAGTTCACAGTAGTTTGAAATATTTTCTATTCCACATGATTCCATTGAACTGTATAGTTTTTTGTAATCTGTTATTTCGTAATTTATACGTACTTTGGGGGGAGGTTTCATCTTAGTTATTTGCAAGTATATTTGTTTATGATCTGACATAGACGAATTGATAATAGTCATGTTGAAATGTTCATCTTTTAAATTTGTACAGACATGGTCTATGATAGATTTTTTTGTTAGAGAGTCTCTTGTACAGTAGGTTTTATGGATTTTGTTTAATATTTTGTATCCTGATTCATTTATTGTCTGTTTATACTTTCTTAGTAGTTTGTTTTTTGTCAGAAGGTCAATATTAAAATCTCCAAACACTATTGCTCTTTTCCGTTGTTGTAATTGCGTGTCATATACCTCCAAAAATTTTTCAAGGTTTGTATTTCCAGGGTTGTAGACAACGCCAATATCCAGCGCGAGTTTATCAATTTGTACCCATAGGTAATTGTTTCCATCTTGGTATGTTGATTTAATGAGGTTATGTTTTAGATCGTTATGCACGTATGCTGACACTCCTCCACCTCTACTATCTGTTCTATAGTTATAGTAGTGTGTATAGTTATCTATATGTAGCTGTGTGATTTGGTTTTCATTCTGTATCCAGGTTTCCGTGAGTAAAACAATGTGTACTGTTGTAGATATAGATTTAATAATACATTTAAGTTCGTCTAATTTACCTCTCTTCCGTATACTTCGTATGTTTAAGTATAATAGTGATAAGCGTGATTTTCCAATTTTAATTTGTTGGTAATCGTTTACTACTTCGTGGGTTACAGTGTCAGCCAAGGTATGATTTATTACTGGTGGTTGGAGTTTTTTGATTCTTGTTTTATAATACTTGGAACACCATTGATGTATTTGATAGTTAAATCTATTTCCCCAGATTCTGTTCGACGTGTCAGTTCATCCCTTATAGCTAGAAAATATTTTTGTTGGGCTGGTGTTTGGTCTGAGAAGATTTTGATGCTATCGGGTATTTTTTCTTTATTGCGAAGTAGTAGCATTGCAGACTCTGGCTTATCATAGCAGACTTTAATTCTACGTGTTTTGCTAGCATTATACTTGCCGATACGGTAGACTTTATTCGGCTTTGGTATGTTCTCGCTTAATTTTGAGGTGATATTTAAAACCTCTGATTCATCTTTGAGTATTCTTTCCCGGGTACTAGTGGAGCTCTGCTCCGGTATGCCAACTATAATGATATTGTTTTCTCTTTTCTTACGATCTTGAATTTCGCGAATAATTTGTTCATTTACATATAGCTGATTTGTTTCAGTAGATTGCGGGCTTAATATCATTTTTTTACAATCAGTTTCAAGACTTTTTATTTTGTCTTCATTGTTTGATATTTTTATTTCGATTTGGCTTAATTGACTTTTCATGTTACCATGTTCTGAGTCAATTTTCGCCGATGTGGATTTTATATCTTGAATTTGTGCGCTAATGTCTGCTACATTGGAGGTGATTAAACTTCTTGTTTGTTCATGCGAAGCCCTCAGATCAGCCATCTCGCTTTTGACCGAAATGATGCTCTCGTTCATTTTATCCATCATCTGTTTGTTTTGACTAGTGTAATTTTCTAAAAGCGAGGTTATTCTTGATAAATCATTTCTTATTAGCTTTATCTCATCAGAGCATACACATTCCGAACCAGGTGGTTGTTTACGCTTACGATAAGTGACTTGCGCCTCACTTAGTTCCTCGTTCAATTTTGATAGATCCGGCTGTGAGCCTGTTCCCACGATGTACTCGGTGGTGGTCCTAGAACATTGGCTCAAATGTTCCATGGACGCGGCAGCAGTTTTACGTGGAGATCGCGTCACACTCATTTTTTTTTTCTATTAAGTATCGTTTGCACAGAAACGTTTGTTTACAATAATTCAACTATGTAGCTTACTCTTGCGCAATGTTGCAAAGCGAACGCGGAGTCACTGTGCGAGCGAGTAAAAAAATAGCAACTGTACTCGTTCCGCGGGGGCGAAGCGCGCCGTCCCGTTCGCTGGTAGGCGCAGTGTTCACTTTCACTTTTTTTAGAGTCTTAAATATCACAAAACTGTTCACAGCAAAGTGGTAATTATTTCGTTTATGTATAAATATTAGATTTGAAGAGCACTAGTTTTACAAATTTACCAAAAACAAAATACACGACTACTCTGTTCAGTGGTCGGTGACCCATTTTTCAATTTTCAATTTACCAAAAACAATATGGCAATATATACTACGTGTTTTTTTGCTATCCCGTAACTCTAGGGTATGAATGACACCATATCAAAGAATCAACTGTCATATGAATTTTATTATTATTCAATTATCTTTTTTATTTTCATTTTCCATACAAAATAATTCACCATATGTGAAATATGACAGCTTAAATATGTAAAATATCATTTGTTTATTTGCAAAGTACTATACATATTATTGGCCAATTATCAAAATAATAGAACTTATTTAACATGAAAAATATTACCTGGCATACAAAGCCTAAATCATCTAAGTACTAAAAACAATAGAAAAGATCCGCTTATCGACAATATCTCGCCTGTGTGCTGTGGGACGGCTATTTTTCTCGGAATTAGGGCCATGAACGGGTTTTGGAACAAAGAGGCAGCAGCGGCGGCGTAAAGGCCGTTTCTGCCTGTAACTAGCCCTAGCAACGACAACAAAGAAGGAAACTGGATAATCTGATATCTTGGTCAGCAGATGGAGGAGATAACAGACTTAACACGTCGCCAAATTTAGCGATGCTATATTATTTTGCATAGCAGCAGATACCATAAACTTCATTTTGCAGAAAATATTGTGGCATAGGTACACTAATTTATCACATATTCAAAACAAATAATTTAGTCAGAATTATCTTTAGTCATATATTTTATATCCATAATTATTAAAAATCAGAAACATCATATCGCAGAAAATTTGGCTTCGTCCATACTTATCCCTAGTCCTAACTCACCCGGACCCTATGTAACGGACGATACCTTGTCAATATATTTATGAAAACATCATGTAGGTACAGTTGCGCGCGGGCACTTGCTATCGTTAGACGCGCACTCCGTGTGAATACAAACCGGTTTTATCGCGCTTTGTACGGCATGCGTATGATTCATAGTTTAAAAATGTGTTTCACTAATGGATAGCAACGAACTCGAACAATGTCAATCAAATGAGACAGGTAATGCGAATAATGAAATTGTTGATGAGCAGTAATAGTGAGAATATGGAGTTGACAGAAGAATATACAGAAAATAATAGAGGAATTGAAGTAGTAAGATCCAGTAAAAGAAATAGACAGATCGATCAAAATGAAGTATGGACAAACATTACGAGAGGGGGTAAACGCTTTGCTTGGGCTAGTCATGTACATGATACATATACCAGAAGACCGAATTGAAATTAGCATAACTTCTTTAGAAAAATTACCAAAACAGTTTGGCTTAGCAAAATTATTGAAATCAGAAAATATTCCCAATATTACAAATATTAAATATATCAATGCCTTTAAAGTTCTAGTCCAATTTAGTAATGAAGACAGTGCGGAGAAGTTATTTGAGTCCAAAGTATTTAAGGAAAAAGGATTTAGATGTCAGAAAACACTAGAGATTAGAGAAACTTATGGCGTCATTAAAGATATCAACTTAGATTACTCTGAGGAAGAAATACTTGAAGGATTAAATTGTGAAACAGACATTATAGGCATTAAAAGATTAAAACGCCGCAACACAAATAGTGGACAGTGGGAACCTGGAGAATCAGTCAGAGTAACTTTTATAGGATCTTCCCTTCCTGCATTCGTTTACATCTATGAGTCTAGGGTGATTGTGAGTCCATACCAATACCCCGTCACGTAATGTTCACGTTGCTGGAGACTTGGGCACACAATGAGAGTATGTTCCTCAATAAAAAATATATGCCCGAAATGTAGTGGGTCCCACCCGAATTGCGACACCACGAATTATAGATGTAATAACTGTTCTGGAAAACATATGTCGTTATCATATATAAAATAAAAACGATTAAGAAAATTGTTGGCAGAGTTTAATTGCACATACAAGACAGCTTTAACATTATACATTCCTAATGAGCCAAATCATAATATTTCCGGAGAAAGACAACGAGAAGTGAAAAGGACACAATGTGAAGTGTTAAGCCCAGAAATAAATATAGATATGGGGCCTATAACACAAGCTTACAATTCAGAAGCAACAGTGGAAAAGGAGCATAATTATTCAGGTTCTAATTCAAAGAGGAAGACAACCCCACAAACTCAAGTAGACTTTAATAATAAAAAGAATCGGAAAGACAAACAAAATAAAAATTCCAAGATTAATTAAGCAGCATTTTCAGATAGTGATTCTGAAATTCAACAAACAGTACCAGAAATAAAGGATAGTGACAAAAAGAAGAAAATGAATTGGAAATTGTTTTGGGATAAATTAAAGGAAAAAACTTCGGATAGTGGGACTAGTTTGGAATGTAAAATAATTAATTGCGCTAAATTTATCTCTGACTGGTTTACATCTTTTATAATGCACTACATCATGGATTTACCTTTATTATCTGTCATTAAAAAATGGATAACCACGACAGACACAGCCATTTGAAAATCAATATTCTACGATGGAACGCACAGAGTTTACGACCGAAGATTACAGATTTTCAGGCCTTACTGCATCAGGAGAAAATTCACATAGCTATCCTCAGTGAGACTTGGTTTGGCCCAGATAGCGCATTTAGATTCAGTGGATACAACATATTTAGGGTAGAACGCGACGATGGTTACGGAGGGACAGCAGTATTTACCCATAACACTATCAAGGCCGTTTAGTGTAATGTAAACATTTCGAATACTTAAATTCAAACCTTACACATAAAATTGCTAAACTGCAGCCATCTAGAGAATATAATATCTATCTATTGCCCCTCATCAGTGCGCACACGTAGAAGTGATTTGGATGAGATTTTTTCAATGACGCATCACAAAACACTTATTGCAGGTGATATGAACGGCCACCATTCAAATTGGTCCTCCAGAACGAATTCAAGAGGTAATCATATTTTCGACTCTGTCATGAACAACACGTTATGTACTCTGAACGATAATTCACATACACGCTTAAGGTTGGTCAATGGGGTAATACAAAAATCTTCTCCAGATGTCAGTATTGTTTCAACAGAGTTGGCTTTAAATGTAAGATGGTGGGTCATGAATGAAAACCTGGGAAGTGATCATTTAATATAAAAATTTCAAAAGAAGGAGAAACTTTAAAAAGGCTGATTGGCAAGGCTCAGAAAATTGAATTAGATTTTTTAAACTTCAACTCACCACCAGATCATCAATCCTTATATAATAAATGTATAGATATAATTAACTCTGCAGCTGACCAATATATTCCCATGATTAAAACAAATGTTAACCCTCTTCGGGCGAATAAATTCAGACCCAAACCATATTGGAATCAAACTTTATCACATATTGTGGTACAAAGACGCCTTGCACTTGCAACCTTCAGAAGGAATCCAAACCCACATAATCTGGATATTAAAAAAAAAAAGTAAGTGAAGCACAAAAACTTATACGACAGGCCAAGAATAAATCTTTTCAGGAGTTTTGTAATGGAATAGATAGTGTAACTTCTTCAAGAGAAATGTGGAGGAATATGAGATGGGTCAAGGGGTACAAATCACCTGCATCTTTTGTAGATAAAGAAAAAGTCGAAAGCTTGTTGCGAAGTCTGACCCCAGATTATGTAACTCCACCCACTCCTACATTTACTTCTTGTAACACGCAATTGTCAAGTCCGGTTTCGGTACAGGAAGTAATTTACTCACTTAAAAATACAGATTCAGCTCCGGGGCATGATAACATATCAAATTCTATGATAAGACATTTACCCTATAATGCTAAAGTTGTTCTAACTTCCATTTAAAACAATATATTGTTATCCGCATTCGTTCCGGAACAATGGAAAAAGGTTAAAATTATTCCTATACCGAAACCAGAAATTGATCCAAGCTTAAGTTCGGGAGTTAGACCGATTGCACTAATATCTTGTTTGTGTAAGTTACTTCACACCATCCTAACACCCTACGTGTTATGATGGTGTGAAGTAACTCGAATGGTTTCTGGAGAAAAATAAATTGTTATCCCATGATACCAAGAAGATTTAAGTCTTGTTATGATGGTCTTTCAAGGTTGGTTGCACGAATTTCTATGTTTGAAAAGGTTGATCTTGGTTTTACTTACATGTAAGTACCCAATTATAAAATTAATTGATAAAAAAAACACTTAACTAATTAAAACTATATATACACTAAAGACAAAAACTACTAGCTAAAATATGGCGTCATAAAATTCCTCCGCAACGCTGTCGACTAGAGTCGAGTATGCCCAAAAGGCTGGCGGCATTGCCACGTTGTATGGCAATGCTTAATCTCTGACCGAGGTGAAAGCCAGCCCTTGGGTCACGCGAAGTGTCAACTGAGCGTCTGGATAGTTCTTTGAAAAGCTTATGAGCACTCGGACCCCACGACCCAAGAGTTTCAACCCCAAACGGCTAAAAATACAACTTCGTTAATATTCGCGTGCCGTGCTATCCGTCCCGCGCTTCGGCTGCATGACAGGCCGTGGTGGCCAAGGCTGTTGACAACTTCGCCACAGTGGCAGCGATGAGGAGAACATCAAGGAGCGCCTAGACGTAGGGCAACAGCTAGGAGGAAAGTAGTATCGTCGAATAAGGTGCCAATATTCGACGACGGCAGTGCGTGAAGCCAAAGACCTGACTCCCAATTTCCCACAGCCAGGAGGCGCGCTCGCTCCGCAGTAGTAGCAGATGTTAGGATAAGGTTTTTCTGGACTACTTTGCAGAGCGGATCATCCCACCGTCTCTGGGAGGTAAGGTTGTCAGGCGGATTTGTATTCGGGCAAGCGATTCTCCAGGCATCCATAGCCTCGGTGAAGCACGGCACTTCAAAAGGAATCAGTGTGGGAGTTAGAATGTTCCTGATTAATTTATCAGTGCTGTCAACCGAAGATACGAATGCCGGTATACTAATACTGGTAATTTTGCGGACGCCAAGGCCTCCCATACGGATGGGAATAGTAACTTGATCCCAAGCTCGATCGTCCAAGGTCATATTTAAAATTGAAGTAAGTGTATGTCGGATAATTTGGTCCATTTTTTCCAAAAGGTGAAGCAGGAAGGAAATATATTAATTTTTTTCTCCACAAAACTGGCAAAGGAATCCTCAAAGATTGGGGACCCAATGAGACGAAGAGAACTTTTATCGATAATTTTGATTGCAGGGGCTATTGCATTGAATTTTGGAAGAGTCAGATGTCTGTCAGTACTGTCAGAGAGGAATAATTCACATTTAGAGAAGTTGAGATCTAGTCCTATAGAAAAGAGTTGGTTTTTTAAAAATTGTAAATCATTTAGAACGGTGTCTACATCGCCTGCCAAGGTTCCATCATCGAGGTACCACACGTTAAATTTGGAATTTAGTTTACGAATGATTGGGTATATAGCTAAGCTAAAGATCACTGGCCCGAGTGGGTCACCTTGTTGACAGCCAACAGCGGATTCTAAAAGGTTGTCCCGAAAGAGTAATTTAGATGGTTGTCTATAACACGAATGTTGCACGAATTGAAACAAGGTTTTCTAAAAAAAATCCAACTGTTGGCTGTTTCATAGATGTTGAGAATGCCTACAATAATGTAAACGTGACATCCCTTTTAGGAATTTTAGATAATTTGGGATTTGGTTCTGTTCTGTGTAATTATCTTTGGCAGTATCTTCATCAAAGAAATCTATTCGTCGAAGTTCTGGTGTAGGCATAGCTCAAGGAGACCCTTTATCGCCTTTACTGTTTAATGCGGCAACAATAAGAAGAAGCATTTCTAATGTTTTCATCTCGGAATTACCCTGATGACTTCATTGTATATGACTCTCAAAAGAGATTATCTGATTCGGTATCCCATATCCAAAATGCATTGCATATCTTCCAAAATATAATGTCAGATTTGGGACTGAAAATGTCACAAAAAAAAAAACAAAAGTTTGCCTTTTCAGTAGGGGGAAAAGGAATAATAGCATCAATTTATTTGTTAATAATAGCCTTATTGATCAAGTAGATTGTATAAAGTACCTTGGAATGTGGTTGGACAGTTCTTTAAAGTGTGGTAAACATATAAATGAAATTCGGGATAAAATCTGTCGTTATTTAAATATTTTGAAAATGTTAGCTGGTGTTAAATGGGGTGTACAAGACTTCACATAGCTTTAATTAGAAGCAGGATAGATTACGGTTGCTTTTTGTACGGAAGATGTGCAAACGGACATCTTCTTAAACTTGACAGAGTTCAAAATCAAGCAATGAGAATAACAGGAGGATTTATAAGAAGCACACCTACCCATGCTATGGAAAGAGAATTATGTCTGCAACCGTTATTTGTCCGAAGGCTTTTTCTAACGGGCAAATTTTATTTAAGATCCAAATCAGTTCGTAATAATATTATTATTAGTATCTTGGAGGATCTGTCCATCTAATGCCAAGGGCTTTACTGGAGAAACAAAAAGTTGCCATTACTGGTCGATGTCCACAGATTACACTCAGAAAAGCCATTGCACTCGAGCCCGATATTAGATATTTATTCCTTGGATACCTGGGTAACCAATATAGATCTGTCTAGTGTAGTGGAGGTTAAGATTGATGGGGTGAGTGTAGCAAAAAAAACTGATTAATGTTACTGATCTCAATCATTCCTGTGTAAAAATGATAGTAAGTAAGTTTAGTGAACATTATAAAATATTTACGGACGGGTCCAAGGATGGTTCAGACTTGGGAGCTGCTTATTTTGATCCTCAATGTGATATTAAAGCGAAATTCAAAATTAGCTCTATGATTTCTATTATGTATTGTGAACTTATAGCTATTTCCGAAGCCTTGTTATATTTATTGACTATAAATCATGAAAACTTTGTCATATTCTCAGACTCAAAAAGCAGCCTCCAACATTTGGCTCGAGTACCCTCGAGTCTTTGAGGGTGCCCGATAGCCATAACTATTTTAGACTTAATATGTAAAATACAATCCTTAAATAAAACCGTCACCATTCAATGGATACCGGCACACATAGGAATCATGGGTAATGAAGCAGCAGACTTAGCAGCTCGACAAGCATCTTATGAGGTATCGATTATACATGTATGCCGTTGCACTCAGACTGGCTTGGCCATGTCAAAGAAATATGTAGACATAAATGGCACGAATATTTTGATGAACGGTCCAAGATGAAAGGAATTTGGTATAAAACCATTCAGTCTGAACCACGTCGCTACCCATGGTTTGAAGGCAGGGAGATAGAAGATATGTAGTAGCTCTCTTTAGAATGCGTTCTGGCCACATCCCTTCCAATAAGTTCAAATACCTTATGGGTAAAAGTTCCTCACTAAATTGTGAAATGTGCGGGGTCGTAGAGGATATTTTTCATGTATTGATGGAATGTGACCGGAACATGCAGGAAAGACAGGGTGTGCTTGGTGTGGGATCTGAGGTCGGGGCATGTAACAGCATCTTGGCTTCCCCGTTGTCGGAGGAGGCCGAGATGTTGTGTCGATTGGTATTGATGAGTGAGAGATAGAATTTTACTACTAGCTTAGTGTATAATTAGAAGATGTATTTTGTAACAGGAGTGAGATTATCACTAAGTGATAAAACTCCATGCGTTTAATAAAGAATAAAAAATAAAAAAACATGTAGGTACGTTAGAAAAAATCTTCATCTTTTTAGCAGAAGAGGCGATAGACATTATAATGTTACAAGAAATAGGGACCAACTAGTTCAACCAGGTTTCAGACTGGCTAAAGTAGCCTCGTCTTTCATGGGATACTGTTTGAAATGTTATAATAAAATACCTCCCCAAATATTAGAACTCAATGAAACGAAATTTAAATCTTGTATTTAACGCGCACTATGCAGGCAAGCATATTGTAAATTTGGATGTTGTCATGGAGTTTCTTGCACATTCTTCTCCCTAAAGATCTACACTTTGGAACGTGCAATTAGCATCATTTTTTCTGACTGACTGACTTCTTGACATTTCAAAAGTGCCTGTAAATGGTTTATTTGACCTTATTTTATCAACATTGAACTGTAATAAATTGACTCATTGTAGTTATTATGCTAAGTTATTATTATGAGAAATGAGGCTTCAGATTGCATCTACCTAAATTAAAAGCATTTACTCAATTTGAAAATAATGATAATAAATATTTATTGATACTGATATTCATCAGTAGGAACATTAAAAGGCTGATGGTGCTATGCTATGTTATGATACTAATATTCCATAATACATACTAAATCCATACTAAGTCCTCTCATGTCTGGAAATTTTAAATACAGTCGGTATATCTCCTTCGCATACTTGGTAAAGATTTAGACTTGAGTGCTCTAAATAAGCATTTTTCTCTTCCTTCTGTCTCCCTGTACCCAAATGTTAAAGCTTCCACTTTACTTGAGCTTTCTAAAATATCATTACGGAATTGTCCAATTTTCAATCTCAGTCCTGTCTCCGGAGACTATGTTATAAAATCTCGCCTTGCTAACTCCTCTTCTGCTGCAGGCCATGACAATCTGTGTTCGAGAATAGATAAATACGAGTAGATATATTCTTTATTGTACACAAAATATACGAATTACATTAGGAACTTAAAATTAATAGGTTGTCACAACGGACGGTCTTATCGCTAAAAGCGAGAGAGAAATAATACGGAAATAATCATGCTACTACAAGTATATTATCAATGCGAAAGTATGAATGTATGGATGTTTGTTACTTTTTCACGCTAAAACTACTGAAGGTTGGGTTTTTCTTTGGTTACCGAAACAGCATTACTATTCAACATGGTAATACTGCCAGATAGAACAACTTAACTACGAATTTAGGAATGACAAAAACGAGGCTTGCCGCATGCACACATTTTTATTTGGTTAGTAGAATTAATTCGACCAGGCCAAGTAGATGATATCATATGTGCCGAGATTCCTAATCCCGACGCCAATACACACTTACATGATGTCCAATATTATAATAGTTGACTCTAATGATTTAGCTATGATGAGAGTTATTTAAATAATCCTTATTGTTTATCTCTGGAGTGAATTCTAATAATGAGATCTATAGGTGATCCAATGCAATTATGGCTCTTTGATCCCCTATTTCTCCTGGTCACGCTATAACCTAAGAATGGCTGGACCAATTTTAATCATTCTTTTTTGTTTTGTTCACCAGCATACAGGGAAGTTTGTAGTGTAGGTAGTTAGGTAGGTAGGTAGGTAGATAAGAAGTGTAGGGCAGGTAGGTAGCGTAGCGTAGGTAGGGTATGTAACTAGATAGGGTAGATTAGAGTAGAGTAGGGTAGGGTAGAGTTGGGTAGAGTAGTCAGTTGACGGGAGCGAAGCCGCTGGCAAAAGCTAGTTAAGTTATAAAAATATATATGTATAGATGGTAGAGAGGTAATGTTCTTTGACTAGCTTTTTGAAGACAGGTATATTTTTGGCGTCACGGATCTTGGCTGAAAGTGAGTTCGACAGACGTACCGCATAAAAAGAGAAGGAGTTAAAGTAGAAATGTGTACGATGGTATGGGAAATTGAGATAGTATTAACTGTGGGATCTGCATGGGGCATTGGCAGGGCGAGTGAATGATAAACGATCACGCAAGTAGCTAGGGTATGCAGGGTTGAAAAGGATGTTGTACAAGATGCATAATACTCGACTGTTCCTACGAAGACGGATAGGGAGCCACTTGAGATCCTTGCGGAATTGAGAGACATGGTCGTATTTTCTTAGGCCAAAAACAAAACGAATGTACAGGTTTTGCAAGCGCTCAAACTTATTTAATAGCTCCACAATGGCATCCAGGTAGCAGGCATTCGCATAATCGATGATCGGCTGAATTTAAGTTTGAGGTAAATATATTTTGGTTTTAAAGGGCAAGAACCTTTGAAGGGATTTAAGGCTGTGGAAGGAAAAGTGTACCTTACGGCTAACCTCATTCACTTGCGCTTGCTAAGAAAGATTGCTGTCAATTGTGACACCGAGATTCTTGGCCGAATCAGTGTATCCAATACAAGTCGAGCCGTTAAGGAATACAGGCGTCAAAGTAGAAATGTCAAGCGCAGTGCGATAGTATCGACTGCCTATGATCATGGCCTGGGACTTGGAAGGATTAAGCTGTAAGCCGTAAGACTTGGCCTACTGATTAATACTCTCCAGGTCACGATTTATGGCATTAATCGCTGAGTCTGCATCAGCCAATAAGAATTGACGATAAAGCTGCAAAAAGAAGAGGAGAGAGAACGCCACCCTGAGGAACACCAGCAGTGAGAAAGTCTCTTCAAGGCGGATGCCTTGAAGAGACTTTGAGACACTGAGAGCGACCCCGAAGATAATTGAGTCAAACCAGGCTAATGCTGAGGAAGAAGTTAATAGAATTAAGAAGGCCAAGAAGTCTGTCGAAATCCATTGAATTGAACGCACAACTGAAGTCAAGCACAACTAGTAAAGTGAGCGATTTGTTATCCATAACCCAGCGGATATCGTCAGTGTATTTCAAAAGTGCAGGGCCTCAAGTCTGCTATTACAATAGTGTCAGAATGGTCTATCATTGATTTCATAATTTTATTGTTGATTTTGATAAGTTTGGTAATCTACTCACATAATGGCGTCATTATGACTTTCCAATGGTTAACCACTGGCACTCCATTGAAAGAAATGTCTTAGAATGGTTTTTTTTTGGGTTTTAATAACCTGGTCCTTTGGACCTTTAAGTCAAGTCTTATTTTATTTTTCAAAACACTTCAATATATGTATCACATTAGAGTGCGGGTGCAACACATTTTAATGTTTTTGGAGTATTTGGCAGCAAATGTATCGAGTCAGCCTTCTCGGCAAACTTCGCTAAGGTAGCCAAGACTACAATAAAATTCTCAGCTCCATTTTACCGAGATCGCGCCTGTTTCAATGATTCCACATATTGTCCAGTCATGCAGACACTTGAGATACAAAACTACACCAATTTTACATCACAATATCCACTGGGAATCAATTTGCGAATAGTTAAAACAGCCACTGAACTTAACTCGAAGAAACGCCGCCAAAAATTTCTTACAATGGTAATCTCGTACATAATGACAAATGAATGTTTGAAGTATGCGGGAATCTGCAAAAATTTTGACAGTTCCTTTGATCAGTGGCCTACCATTAGAACGCGCGACGTCATTGTGCAGTCATTGCTTTTAATTTGTTACGAGACAGCTCGATATTGTCATTCTATCACAAGACCATTGACCGATCAATGATCGACCATTATGTATTAGCAGACAACGAAATTTTAGCAAAATGACAATGGGATCGCGTTGGAATGACGAATTTATAAAAATAGCAGACTTGGGCCCCAGTTACAGTACTATGACCAGCAGGCTTACTCTCCAAACTAATTTCAATCTCAAGCCAATACGATTCCAATATCAATTTCGTAGTTACGTGATTGGTTACTTGAAAACAATATTGTCAACATTGGATTGAAATTAGTTAGTTCTTCAAATAGTCATAAAATCGACGGCCGGACGGCTAGCTACCCTTTGCTCGCCCTCCGCAAGCCAGCGCCTACGGTGGCTGGAAATCGCGACCGGGATTCCGGCGGCTAGAGCGTGAGGGCCGTTCCCTGGCGCATGAAGCCGCCTGCTTTGCTAGCATTACTGCTTCGCAGAAGGGGGCGACCGCTTGCCACTCCTTCTCGCTCCAGACCATGCCCTTGGCCTTGGTACACCAAGGCCGGGCGCGAATTTCTTCCGCACGAATCCGGTGCAGGAACCTCTCGAACTTACCCTGTCAGGTGAAGACCAGCGCGCCAGTTGTCTTTCCAGCCACTTCTCAAAGAGGGGCCTTACCGCTATAATTGTGGCGTGCCCATTTTCGATAGGTTAATTTGACCATGAACAATATGTGTTCGAGAGCTTTAAAGGAAAGGCAAAATGGAGATGGTCTGAAGTGAGACAATGATGAAGGATTGTGTATCTCGGAAAGCGGTATTATATGAGTTTGTTTCCAGATTGAAGAAAATAAGAAAAAAATAACAATATGAGTAAGAATGGGGAGTAGTTGAAGGGAGAATTAAATAGGTATTATCATTCTCAAACACAGATAGCAAGGATAGATTTTTTAACATCATCTCCGGACTGAGATTGAAAATTGGACAATTCCGTAATGATATTTCAGAAAGCTCAAGTAAAATGGAAGCTTCTTCTCGCCTGGCGCAGTTAGACGCGCCATCCTACTAACGAAGCCTACCGGTTCTGACGGTATCACCAATACAGCGCTACCCACCTGCCCTACCGCATTGTTGCGGCCCTGGCACGCCTGTTTACGGGGATACTGCAAAGGGGGGTGTTTCCAATATCCTGGAAGGAAGGGCGCGTCATAATGCTGCCCAAGACGGGAAATAACCCATTGAAGCCGGAAAGCTATCGGCCTATCACATTGCTGCCCTCTATCTCTAAGATGTTTGAGCAACTCCTGCTGCGACACCTCACACCGCACATCTCTCCGCGGCCGGAAAAAATCGGGTTTCGGGCGGAGCACAGTACGACGCTCCAGTTGTCGAGGGCTGTCTGACACACGATCGAAAGCTTTTTCCATGTTGAGGAGTACTGCACCTCCTGTCATCGGCGATGAACAAGAAGGAGTACGGAGTGGCAGTACTCCTCAACGTGGAAAAAGCTTTCGATCGTTTGTGGCATGAGGGGCTAGTTTACAAACTCGCCACCTCTCCCACGCCCCGTAGAGTCGTCAAAGTGGTCCAAGCTTTCCTGTCTAACAGGTGTTTCAGAGTGGTGGTCGACGGGACGCTTTCCGCCCCCCGGCCCATCCGTGCGGGCGTACCCCAGGGTAGCTGCGTCTCGCCGGCATGCTACTCACGTAACACCGACGACATCCCAACAACAGAGGACGCCACGCTCGCGTTGTATGCTGACGACGCCGCGTACATTACCACCTCCATAAACGCGAAGTACGCGGTGGAAAATGTGCAACGCGCGCTCGACTTGATTCCTGAGTGGCTCGCCAAATGGCGACTGTCGGGTAACGTGGGTAAAACGCAGGCGATAATATCGAAATTATCGCCCCTCCCACCACGTCTGAAACTCAGCGGAGCCCGAAGTCGATTGGACGCCCCGGGCCAAGTACCTGAGTGTGACCATCGACCGGCGGCTCACTATGGGACCGCACGCACGCAATTTCGGCGCAGGGTAGAGTCGTCCGCCACAGCTCAAACCAGTGCTCTTGTCCCGCCTCCCGTTGCGCGTCAAACTGGGCATATACAAGGCGTATTTTCGCCCAGTGTTAACATACGCCTCTCCAGCTTGGTTTGCCCTCGCTAGTGAGTCGCGGCCTCGAGATTGAGAGCCTGGGTGAGTTTGTACGACGCCTTGCGAAGGGGATGTTCATGTTCATGCGTGACAGCGCAAGCTAACTATTTGGTGCACCTGCACTGAACGACGTAATACAATAATATAATATGCCACAACTACCACACAACGCCGTCTACTCCCAAGCTAAGCAGAGCTTGTGTTATGGGTACTAGACAACTGATAAACATACTTATATATTTCTAAATACATACATATATAGATAAATTACACCCAAACACAGAACAAATGATCGTGCTCATCACACAAACATTAGTCCTGGGAATCGAACCCACGACCTCCGGCATAGCAATCAGGGCCACTAACCATTAGATCAACAGGCCAGTCGAATAATCATCGCCCGTCGTCTCCCGCCGGGCTTCCCCTAGGGGTCTCACCTGGCGGGGACTGACCGCCGTATATGAAGAGTCGGCGCTGTGCGCAGCAGCGTCGTGACGTGCCTACAGTATACACATACAAACATATACACATAGAGCCAACTGCTCTACAACCGCCGAGCCTAGTTAGGCACCATAATGACGGGTCCGTTGTAACGGACCCCGGTTGGACTCTGCGGTCAGAGAGCGAAGCCCTGTCACCGCTTGCCATGCCCCTGACGCTGCTTTCGCTACGTCCTTGAGGGGGACGTAGCGAAAGCCACGAGGTAAACGTCCACAGTACGTCTCACGTGGAAGTCGTATTTGGACGTCTGGCTTCGTTTCACCTCCGCGCGCGTATGACACTCACTAGTGTTCTATCGGTCTCATTTATGTGACCCCGTGTGACCCGTGTGTCTATTTTTTAAATACCCCAAGTGCAAGTAACATACGTAAGTGTTACTTGCACTTGGGGTATTTAAAAGGGTATTTTGTTATTTTAGATTGTTTATTATGATTTATTTTCTGCATTTTGATGGTCTTAAGCCTGTAAAAGTAAGAAAGAAAAATTGGAATTACATTTATAAATAACTTTATAACCTAAACTTAAAAAATTAGTTCGAAATTGTTAAAAATAGCGGTCAGTGACGCTCACCCCGCGCGCACTGCTGTACTTTACTTACGACAGCTACGCAGCTGATTGGCGCTCGACCGGCGGCGTGCCAATAAAATTACTTTCTCAGTAAACACGTCTCGTAAGCGACAACTTTATTTTTTATTATTATCATATACAAAATAAAAAATATGTGTTTATTAAAATTTATTCAAGTTTACCACGTAAAAATTTACGCACTGGTTAAAAACTTTTCAATGTTTCAACTTTAAAACGTTGTTTTGATATCCCATAACTCTAGGGTGAAAGAATAAAGAAAGAAAGAAAGAAAGAAAACACGTTTATTTGGCACACAGGTACACACAATGAAATAACAATTATACAGAAACTTAAGTACTAATTAACTTAAAAAAAAAAAAAATTTAGTACTTAAACTTAAAAATACATCAACATTGTGTGTCTCACGGCTGCGCCAAATAGGTCCAGTTCAGCATAATGCCAGGCCACTACGTAGTAGTTGCCTGACGCTGGTTTTCAACTGAACCTTGATATGAGTCTACGGATATTAATCAGTTGGATTAGTGTGAGGTAAATAAATATATATTATTATAATTATGTAGGTTAGTGTTAAAATTAGTGTGTAGTAAATGGTAAATAATAGATAGGTGTTTAGTGTTATAAAAAAGTAACCATCAAAATTATATGTAAATTCGATCCAACAGACACAACTTGTCTAAACGCATTCAGCTAAATAGATACATGTATATATATATATAAAAAAAAGTAAATATCGGGTATTAGAGGAAAAAAAAACATTACGATCAGATTATGAAGTTGTCAGTAAAACCAAAATAATGTAACGGTGAAACCAAGTGTGTGTAATTATTTGTATTTAAGGTAAATATCGCAAATTTATAGTAATAAACGGCACCCTAGAAAGCCTAACCACCCACATATTGTAGCTATGTATAAACGGTTTTTTTTTTATTATAGTGAAACATATTTATAATTAATATTATGACCGAAGACAATTTATTTAAAACTGGCACATATATTATATTAATGAATCGTTTAAATTGGTTAGGTTTAACTTTCGCTGCGCATCGATCAAAAGCTGCCGTAAACGTCTTCTAAAGGTATTAATAGTGTTTATTGCTCTAATAGGCGGTGGCAGGTTATTCCAAATTTTGGATGCTGTGTAACGAAAACTGCCTCTAAATGTTGCTGTACTATGGGGCTGCGATGAGAGTTGCTGTGAACATTGCCTTCTTCCGCATTCACGTCTACTTGTGATCCAGCTCAGCTTGTTGTAGAGGTAGTCTGGCTTTTGGAATTTAATCACACCGAATAGAAGACATGCCAGGTGTAGCTTGCGTCTCGATTTCATTTTAAGGGTAAAGTGCTTGTTAAGGAATGGCGTTATATGGCTTCGGGGAGGAATCTTATAACAAAAACGAGCACACGCGTTTTGAACCCTTTGAATAAGCCGGTCTGTACGAGCCAGTAGGCGCGGGCCGTACACCGTGTCTGCATAATTCAGTCTAGACAAAACCAGACTTTCCACAAGCTGCTCCCGAAGTGTTTCGGATAGGTAGGGCCTCATTTTATATAGAACTTTTAGGCGATAAAAACAGTTTCTTACCGAGTCGGCGACATGCTTTTCGAAACGAAGGTTTTTGTCCATAATAAGACCAAGGTTTCTTGCTTCATAGACTCTGTCTATCGGTTTGCCCATCAATTCGAGTGAAAACGTAGCGGGTAGTTTAGCTAACTGTTGCTTAGAGCCAAGTATCATAAATTTGGTTTTAGTTGGGTTTAGCGACAGACAATTTTCCTCGGACCAGGTTGCAATTCTGCGAAGATCGTCGTTTAGGTTTTTTATGGCATTATCATACTCATCGGGATAAAAAGATATGTAAAGCTGGACATCATCAGCGTATATGTGGTACTTGCACTTCTGGAGGCATTTAATAATATCCGCGCAATACAAGATAAAGAGTATTGGACCTAAGATAGACCCTTGCGGCACTCCTCTCTCTATAGAACTAAGTGCCGATTTTAGAGTAGTGCCGTCCCCCAAACGTAAATCCACAAATTGCTTCCTATCACTGAGGTAGCTCCGGAACCATTCCACAGCACCAGAGTTAAAACCATAATATCTTAACTTCGATAATAATAATGGTATATTAATTGCGTCAAATGCCCGGGAAAAATCAAGCAGAACCAGACACGTACACATTACACACACATTAGTACACATTAGAATGCGACCATATTAAAGAATTGACTGGGCATATGAATTATTATTCAATTATCTTATTTTTTGTTTTCATTTTCCATACAAAATAATTCGATAAATTCACGACTTTTTTGTAAAACACCCTTACGTGAAATATGACAGCTTAAATATGTAATGTCATTTGATTATTTGCAGACTACTATACATTTCATCGATAACTGGCAACGTCATAAAAGTAAAGATTTGATAATTACACGGGTTTTTTTTTTCGGTGGGAAAATCATCTTATGACATCCCCCACCCTTGGGCGGGGCGGTAGATAGTGTCAGACTTTTACTGACTAAAAACCCACTCTTGTTCCTTCGTTGCCTTCGTCCCAGGACCCCGGGTTTCGCTTTCACACTACCCATGGCCCCAGTAGGCTTCGACCCTGCTGGGCCCCTACGATTTGCTGACATCTCCCTGAGGCGCGCGTGGAACAATACGCGCCGTCGACGACTTGGACTCGGTCCGGACGGTTACCGGACGGTCGGACGGCGGGCTACCCATTGCTCGCCGTCCGCAAGCCCGCGCCTACGGTGGCCGGAAATCGGGATCGGAATCCCCGCGGCGATTTGGGCGTGAGGACCGTTGCCTCACGCGATCGGCCGCCTCCTTTGCTAGCATTACTGCTTCGCAGAAGGAAGCGACCGCCTGCCACTCCTCCTCGCTACGGACCATGGCCTGTACCAAGGCCCGACGCGAGAGATCGCCGCCGCCGATCGCCCCCACGAGGACTCGGCGTTGCTCTGCCCAAGCGGGGCACACCTCCACCGTATGCTCCACCGTGTCCTCCGGGCGGTCCACACAGTGGCGACACCCGGGCGTCGCTTCCGCACGAATCCGGTGCAGGAACTTCCCGAACTTACCGTGTTCGGTGAGAACCTGCGTCATACGGTAGGTGAGGACGCCGTGAGGTCTTTCCAACCACGCCTCAAAGAGGGGACTTACCGCCATAATTGTGGCGTGCCCATAATTATACGGGTGTAAATTTTTGACCTAAATTAATTATGATTGATATCTTCGAAACCATACCTTTTTGAACCACATATTCTAGGAGTTTTAGTATTATTTTTCTTTATATAATAAAATTGAACAATTGTGTATCACTTATTGTCCGGTATTAAAATATTCTCGTATATTTTGAACAGTAATAATCATGTTGAGGACGACGCCACCGTGGGCTGTATTTTGAGTTTTATAGAACTTCGTTTACTTTTTTGAAAGTCGGGTTTTTTGATTGGAAATGGATTCCTTGACCATTATTAAACTTTTAAGGAATATGGGATCATAAGATAACTCTTATGATCCCATATTCCGTGTATCTATCGGACACATGGCTATACCTCTATTTATTTGTACATTTTTGGCGTACTTTATATAGGGTGACTGGCAATTAGTGTACGATACTTAAACACGTGATTTTGCTCATGATAACAAACAATTTTTACTATGGGAGCAAAATCGAAATCGCGAAAAAAATATCAGTTGTTCAGTGCATTAGGCAAACATAAATGTACTGAACAGCTGATTATTTTTCTCGATTTCAGGTTTGTTCCCATAGTAAAAGTTGTTGGTTATCATGAGCACAATCACGTGTTTAAGTATCGTACGCTAATTGCCAGTCACCCTATATAGGTGCGGTTTTTTTAATCGGTGAATATCTAAATTTTTTATGTTGTATTTTCTGATTGTATTTTAGGATTAATAAAAAATACAACCGACTTCAATGTAAAAAAAAAACACTGAAAAGTGCAAAATAACTTTAATTTCGGAAGTCGGTGTTAAAAAACGAAGAGACAAAACTATTATAGAAAGTTATTTTGCACTTTTCAGTGTTTTTTTTTTTTACATTGAAGTCGGTTGATTTTTTTTTGTACAAGTTTTTTGTTTTACACTTTTTAGTTATGGTACCTACCACCACTAAAAAGTACCCCTCAGCCATATTTAAATACCTTATAGCCAGAGTGCATCTCATGACAATTCTAATGATACCAAACACGGTTAGATTAAATTAATTTAATACAGAGTTCCGGTGCCTAACTTCAGGCTTCATCATCAGATCAGTTCGATATATTTCCCCATTCTTTCAGTCAGTCATCGACTACACGTATAAATAAAGCAATTTTACTTGTTACGATAGTTCTGCTGTGATCCTATGAGGAGTTCTGTTACATATTTTCGAAGTTCATGATCAGATCATAACAATATTTCTATGGGACCAACTTGGAAGCATAACCTTTTAATAAAAATAAAAAAAATCTAAATCGGTCCACAATTGGCCGAGAAATCAGTGAACATACATATAAAAAAATACATACATTCAGCCGAACATAGAACCTCCTCCTTTTTGAAGTCGGTTAATTAAAATGACGTCGAATTGGTAATGAGCTGAGATCTGACATGAACGGATATATTTAGATCAGATACCAGGTTTTATGCGCGCATTAGTTAATTTATGTACTATTTAGTTAATTTGTGTACTTATTTGTTAACTCATGTACCTACTTAGTAGGTAATATTAAAAAAATACAAATACTGTCCGATAATGTTAATTTGTGTCATTAAGTAATGAGTACATTCTAAATTAATTAGCTAACGATGGTCACCTATAGAGGATTAATTAGCAATCAGTGTTTGTTCCTCAAAAATATTAGTGTAGTTGGTATAATGATATCTTAAGTAGGATTGTTAGCAACCATTTGGTTTTTTTTTTTTTTTTTTGAATGTTTAATATAATTTCTGACTGCAAGATATCTACACCAATATTATAAAGAAATAAAGTTATTTTTTTTGTTTGTAGGAGCTAATCGCTGAAAGTACTGGTCCAATTGCTAATTTTTTTCACCGATAGGAAGCTGGTTTATTCCTGAGTGACATAGGCATGCTTGGCATGAAGTATAATAATTGTCAAAAAAAAAGCAAACGAAGTTCTATGAAACTCAAAATCCAGCCTACAGTGGGGCTAACAAATCATGAAAGGCACGCAGCGTCGCGTCGCTGTGCGCTCCTTTTATGATTTTTTAGCCCAACACACATCGTTTCAGCCTAGAAAAAAGTCTCTTTTTCTTTATCCGGAACTAATAGACCCTATGCCTCAAGACGAGTCTCATTTACAAATTAAAATCTCCATCTGCAGACAAAGATATTAGTTTATCCAGTTCGCTGGTAATTCCTTCTTTGTTGTCGTTGCTGGTGCTAGTTACAGGCGGAAACGACCTTTACGCCGCCGCCGCTGCCTCTTTGTCCCAAGACCTGTTCATGACCCCAATTCCGAGAAAAATAGCCGTCCCACGGCACACAGGCGAAATGTTGTCGACAACCGAACCTTTTCTATTGTTTGTAGTACTTAGATAATTTTGGCTTTGTATGCCAAGTAATATAATAAAAATAATATAATACTAGTTCTATTATTATTGATAATTGACCAAGAATATTATTATTCGCCGCCTCTTTGTCCCAAGACCCTTATTCCGAGAAAAATGGCCGTCCCACAGCATACGGGCGAAATATTGTCGATAACCGGATATCTTCTATTGTTTTTAGTATCTAAGTATTTTGGCTTTGTATGCCAGTTAATATTTTTCATGTTAAAGATGTTCTATTATTTTAATAATTGGCCAAAAATATTATTATTTTCGCTCGTGTGCGCAGGTACACTCGGCAGCATCTTAAAGTGTAGCGATGGACACTTCAGTTCTGTAGGAAGCAAAAGGAAAAGACTCCCACTACCCTGCCCGCTACTCAGGCCGTTCCCGCTACCTACATTTCGCAGGACAGCTGCTCCCCCCCCCCCCCCTCATATATATTGCCTTTTGCTTTTGCTTGTTTCAATCTGACTGGCCCTTTGATCTAGTGGATTCGATTCCCACCCAGGGCAATTGTTTGTGCGACGTGTACGATCATTTGTTCTGTGTCTGGGTGTAATTTATCTATAATATGTATGTATTTAGAAACAATAAATATGTTTATCAGTTGTCTAGTGCTCATAACACAAGCTCTGCTTAGCTTGGGACTAGACGGCGTTGTGTAATAGTTGTGGAATATTATATTATTATTTTATAATATTATTAATCCCAGGAGTATAACGAGAAAGCAAAAACAATAAATTGTAGTGCTTAAGTATAGCTCAATATACAGGAAAAGTTTTTAACCAGTGCGTATTTTTTTTTTTTTTGCTGTTCCAGTTCAATTCAATTCAAAAGTTTTTATTTCACATAGGCCTACATGGGCACTTATAAAACGTCAAAAGCTAGTGCACGGTTCCAAATTGGTCGTTTCCAGTGTACGTATTAGAACCTTTTTCTACCTTGTCCGAGTTTGAAATAAGCAAAACATGAACACAATTTAATTGTAGTATTATGAATGAATAGGCGCGGAAGCCCCCTGGCTTCCGCGCCGGCGACGCCGCAGGTTGAGGGGAGGGTGCAGGCGGGGGAGGTGGCGGTCGCGCTGACGTTTGATCGAGCACCGGTGACCACAGTACGTCTCACGTGGAAGTCGTATTCGGACGTCTGCTTCGTTTCACCTCCGCGCGCGTATGACACCTACTAGTGTACTATCGGTCTCGTTTATGTGACCCCGTGTGACCCGTGTGTCTATTTTTTAAATACTCCAAGTGCAAGTAACATACGTAAGTGCTTTAATTTGAATGTATTTTAGATTGTTTTTTATGATTTATTTTTTGCATTTTGATGATCTTAAGCCTGTGAAAGTAAGAAAGAAAAATTCGAATTACATTTACAAATAGCTTTGTAACCTAAACTTAAAAAATTAATTCGAAATTGTTAAAAATAGCGGTCAGTGACGCTCACCCCGCGCGCACCGCTGTACTTTACTTATGACAGCTACGCAGCTGATCGGCGCTCGACCGGTGGCATGGCAATAAAATAACTTTCTAAGTAAACATGAAGTCTCGTAAGCGACAACTTTATTTTTTACTAGTAACACATATCAAACTAAAAAATATGTGTTTATTAAAATGGTTTCACCTCGTCTCTTCAAATCACTGGTTAAAAACTTTTCCTGTGTACACCTAAGTACTATATTTACGCGATATCGTTAGCATTTATCGATATTTTGTATTAGACTCTCTAATTACACGAAACTTAGAGAATGCAAAATCCGCCAAAATTAAAAACCGGTTACCCGGGTAAAGGGTTTGAATTTTTTTGAAAAAGTTATTTTTTTGTTTCTTGTGAAATTCAGGCCGCCTACATCTTGCATCTCTTTAATATTCAAATTGAAACATCTATTAATTTTAAAAAATGTATACTTATTCAAAATTTAAATGTATTTGCGTTTCGTGTTTAAACTCAGTAGGTACAATATAAATCAACATGATCAACTAAGCGTAATCAGTTATAAATATCGCGCATGAATATAAATTACTATAAAATATAAAACTCAACATAATTGATTACAGATTTAAACTCTTTCTTTATAGGCTCTAACTAGGAAATGCAAAACCGGCCAAAATTAAAACCCGATTTTTTACCCAGTTTTCGATAAAAACGTTTTTAAAATTAGTTGTTTTTTTTAAGTGAACATTTTAAATTGCTTGTGAAATTCAGGCCGCCTACAACTTGCATATTTTTAATAATTATTTAGAAACTTATCTATTCAAAAGAAATTGTATACCTAATATGGCCATAAATCCTGTTTCAAATAAAAACACCTTAAGTTCTAAACTACATAAAAACGAATGGCTTAGAATGATGTCGTACTTAGAGAATGTATACCAGAAATCAATACATACTTCTACTCAAAATACCACCCTTAGCCTTAACACAGGCTTCTAAGCGTTCAGGCCACGCCACGGTCTATCGGTTTACGCACTGTGACCATTGGAAAGTTGCCCACTGCTGGTCGTAAATTGTGACGTTTGGAGCAGCCCATGTTCTCTAATACAGACCACAATTTGTGGTCCGGGGTTGAGGTCTGGGCTAGCCGAGGGTCAATCATCATCCCTAATAAAGTCCGAAACATTCGCTGCAAGGCAAACCTGGGTAGTGCGTACCTTGTGACCGGGTGCTCAGTCTTGCTGAAAAGACCCTAATATGTTATCAAAAAGAGAGAGGCTTTAAAAGGCTTCGCTATGCCGTCTAGGATAGTATCTTGATACACTTTACCTGAAGTTTTCACTCATTATCACGAAATATAACCTTGGTCACTCCGTGATAGAATACCCTTACCAAACCATTACTGATACCGCATGATGATCATTCAGGACTCCGCTAACCAGTTGAGAAGGTTCTTTGGAGTTACGAGCATACAAACGATCATTTTGCTTGTTGTAATATTCCTTGATTGTGAAAATTGTCTCATCGGTAGCAAGAATATATACACTGATGGAAACATCAGTGTAACGAACAAGCAAAGATGTTGATCTTTTCACTCTTTTCTATATAAGCGACTCGTTTAAGGTGATGATGTTGTGATGAGTTCTCACAACGCACGGCTAAACTGTATATTTTATGATCGTGAATATAATTATATTAATAATTGTGTCAGTCACTAGGTTAGATTACTGATTAGGGTTTCAGTGTCATCGTAGCTATAGTTTTCCAGCCAAAGTAATATTTCCTTTTTTATCTGGAAGTTACTCACATGCTTGACTGGTTTGTAGTGGCTCATTTTGGTGTAGAGGCGAGGCGCTAAGCTGATATAGTGCTTTCGGCCAAATTGACTCCTTACTCATGGAGCAGGATATCTGTCTGATCTTTTATTTTGAATAGTCAAGTAGGGAACCGTAAGTCGGTGATATCTCCGTAGACACTCGTTAATAAATATTTGTCTTACGCTTAGCACTCTTGTTTGCTTATACACTAATCTGGTAGGAGTTTTAAAGTTAAGTGACAGTAGGACCTTCAGAACTGCACGCTGCGAACGCTCTTTTTCTATCATATGGGATTTGCTGGCGCCACCCCACGCACAAATACCATAGTCCAAGATGCAGTGACATAGTGCTTTATACGTTAGTATTAGAAGTTTCTCATTGGCGACATGTCTCAGGGTTTTGAAAATGAAGATTAGTTTGAGTGTTTTTTTTGCTGTGACTGAGATGACTCCACTTCAAGTTTTCATCTATAGTAACACTGGGATATTTTATGTTGTTCACTTTTTCAAGCCTAGGTCAAGCACAAGTAGCGTGAATAGATGAACCTCTGTTACAAGGGAACGAGTGGATTGGCACCTCAAAGTCTGAGCTGGGGCTTCCTGACCTTGAAATACTAAAGCACAGGTATTTAGTTTTACTGCTGTTACTCTAGCAAGCCCTCGTTGGCTGACCTGTGCCAAGCTCTCCCAAGATGTGTGGTGGAAAAGGAGGACTGTGTCATCAGCAAACATAGTTATTTCGGCTTGATGGATTGGAAGATCACAGAGTCGGTTAATGTATACCAGGAAAAGCGTTGGGGCTAAAGTACTTCCCTGGGGAACACCGAAAGAGAATAGAGCCTCGTCACTCATCTGCCCGTCAATGCGGACTCTTTGGTGTCGGCCAGACAGGTAGCTTATAAACCAATCCTAGAGTACACCTCTTACGCCGACGCTCTCCAATCGGCTCAACAAGATGGAAATTGACACAGTGTCAAAGGCTTTTTGAAGATTGAGGAAAATGCCGACGCATTTGTCACCTCTATCCAGACAGTTCGTGATTGTCGTGGTAAGCATTAAAACCGTATCATTTGTAGATCGTCCAGCTCTGAACCCGTATTGTTTATCCGATAGCAGGTTGTTTTTTTCGAGGTATTCTATGAGTCGCCGGTTTGCTAGTTTTTCCATGACTTTTGCGAGAGTACTTAAAAGAGATATTGGTCTGTAAATGCTTAATTTTGAATTGTCACCGGCCTTAAAGATGGGAGATACTAAAGCTTTTTTAAAAGCGGAAGGAAATTTATGCTGCATGAAGCTCATATTGCAGAGGTGTGCAAAGGGTGTAGCAACCTTATGCTCGTATTTTTTAAATATGGCTACATTTATGTTATCCCACCCAGGAGCACTACCATTCCTAAGGCCAGTGATCACCTGAATAACCTCTATCTTATCTGTTGGTCCCAGTGTCATCGAGTTCAGAAGGCTGCTTGTCTTCGCACTGAGTTTCACTAACTAGTGTATCTTCGGCTATGTTTAATTTGTTGAGCGTTTTACTAGCCAGTTCTTTCCCTATTGACGTAAAATATCTATTAACTTCGTATAAAGAGTTCTGCGCATTATCTTGTAGTTTTATTAGTTTCGAGGCACTTTTAGCGTCATTCTTCACAAAGCACATTTCTTTAATGATACTTCATGTTCCTTTGATATTGTGATGGTTCTTTTCCAATTCTGTTCGATAGTATGAATTCTTTAAAGATTGGATAATTTTGTTGCAAGTGTTCCTATACTCAGTGTCGTGTGTCTTTTCGTATGTCTTCGTTGTTAAGGGACTTTTTTTGATTAAGGTGTATTTAATCTCTTTTTCTAATACATTTAACAACGCCTGGCGTCATCCATGGTTTAAGTGGCTGTTTCTTTTTGAAAATTGTTTTTGTAATGGAGTTCCTAGTGATCAAGTCCTGCAGCACTCTTATCAGGTAGTTTGCAGCATCTTCTACGCTTTGGGTGTTAAAAAAGAGTTCCCAATTGATCTTGCCAAGGTCATTTTAAAATTAAATGAGTCGATTGTTGTTTTGCACTGCTTCGTACAGGTTCTCACGGTGTTCAACTTCTCCATACATAGCAGAACTGGACTGTGATCTGTGAGCGGCTCAAACACGAAAGTTTTGACTCTATTACGTGTTTTAATCATCAAGTGGTCAAGGCAATTATCAAGCCTCGTTGGCTTATTAATTCCCTGCTTTAGACCGTGTGAGTCTAGCATGTTTAAATTATCGGTGGTGTAGCCACTTGGGTTTTCGGACAACGTATTTGAAAGTAAGATAATGCAATGTTGACATAAAATATACAGAAATGATGGCATGACATGTACAACTAACAGGATGAATAATATATAATACTATTGGACTAATTATATAGGTACTCGTATTGTTTCGTTTACGTTAATTGACTAGCGCTGATTGTGAGTAGTGTATAATGGGGTTATTACAATGATGGCATTTTGTTGGCAGCGTCCCTGCTGAACGAGGAGCTAAAGCGCGCGGGCTACCTGGCCTGGGTCATTCCGCCGCCGCTCACCGAGCGCAAAGTGTCCGCCAGGGACGCCAACACGCCCTCTGAGATGGAACTACACAACAGGTAAGATATACCACTGTATTCCTTATCATACCGACCTTTCGTTAAGTCTTAAAAGAATAACGGCGAGGAAATTGTTGATGAAATTATTAAGTGCCTACATAATCACCATGATACATACTTGCGAAATAATTTACTAAGTACTTATTATTAAATCAAGCTAATAGCTACTTTGATAGTGCAAAAAAATCGTTATAATTCGAAACTAAATTGACCTAGATTATTTTTGTTTACGATAGTAAATAATCATGGCTTAGTTCTTTTTATTGCCGGCTTGACTTCATGGTTTTTGGCTAAACTAATAAATATTAAAATAAAAATAATTATTTGTGAATATAGTGGTTACAATGACACATACTAGGCATGCCTTTTAAGTTCTGTCGTTTCCATATTTCCCGACAATTTTGAATTTGGAACTGTTCTATATTCGAATGTGTTTAAATTTTGAATCTCAAAACAGTTAAAAGTATTAGGACTAATGCTATTGTTTAGTCACAGCGTCGATTGGAATCTGTCAGGTTACGTACGAAAATGAATCTTTCTAAGGAAAATGTTCGTGCAATAATTTTCTACAACTTTAGAAGAGGCCTGACACGGCTTCAGTGTTTTGTAGAGCTAACATTTGTGTTCAGTGATGAAACCCCATATCTGCGGACTGTCGAACGCCGGTATTTAGAATTCCAGCGTGGACATACTAGTGTTAGTGACAAATCTCGCGAAGGACGCCCAAAATCCGCCTTCACTGAAGATAAAATCATTGCTGTGAGACAACTAATTCTCGAAGATCATCATGTGACGTATCGAGAGATAGAGGTTTTATTAGGCATCTCAGGGAAAACCATTCAGAAGATCTTGCATGAAGCGCTTGGTGTGAGAAAGCTAGTTTGCCGTTAGATACCGCATCAGCTTTCCGACGATCACAAGGCGGCCAGCGTCAGATAGTGTAAGAAAACTCTGCAAAGGTTCGACTGAGGAAAGTCAAATCACGTCTACGACATCATCAGTGGTGACGAATCTTGGATCTATGCCCACGATCCTGATTCCAAACAACAATCTACAATCTGGGTCTTTCAAGACGAGCCAAAGTCGACTAAAGTTGTTCGTTCTCGAAGCACTTCAAAGGAGATGGTGGCCACGTTCGTTGGAAAAACCGGCCATGTTGTGACTATTGCACTTGGAGATCGTAGAACGGTTAACGCAGAGTGGAATACCACAGTTTATTTACCACAAGTCATCGCCGAACTTCGAAAATATTTAACTCAAAGCGACGCATTATCCTGCACCACGACAACGCAAGCTCACACAGCGCTCGTCAAACGATTGAATATTTGAAGCAGGAAAAATATTAAAATTCTTGATACAGTCCTGACCTAAGCACTAACGATTTCTTTACATTTCCAAAAATTAAGAAAAGTCTCCATGGTCAAAGGTTCCAGTCCGGTGAAGAAGCAGTCCACGCTTTCAAATCAGCCATTTTGAACACCCCCACTTTAGAGTGGAATAAATGTTACAATAACTGGTTTAAGCGAATTAAAAAGTGTATTAAGCTACTTAGTGAATACTTTGAAAAACAATAAAAAGTACTATAAGGTTCTAGTCGTTTTTTTCTTCAAACGACAAAACTTAAAAGGCATGCCTCGTATGACATCGTAGTGCAATTCAATTATATTCAAGTGTATAGCGACGACCAGAAAAAAAGCATGGCATTATTACAATTCAACAATCATCCAACCAAATGACTTAAAAAAAAATAACACGATATATTTATATATTTTCCATCTTTGTACTTCATTCAGCACAATACATTTGACTTGCTAACAGCATTTTTGAGTTTTCTTGAAGAATCCCTAAAATTCCCCAACACCCATATTCATCATCATCATCATCATTTCAGCCGAAAGACGTCTACTGTTGGACATAGGCCTCCCCCAAGCGCCCATATTATTTTATATATATTTGTAACATAATTTTTAAAGTATTAAAATAAAAATGCATCGCAATGTCTGCGGCAATAGTATGAAAGTAACTACATTTCATCGTATAGTAAATTTAACCAATAATATAAATTGTTTAGTTAACCGTTTCATAAAATTTGAAACCGTTAGTAGTGAAACTGTAACTATTTCGCTCAAAGATAGTTTCATCTTTTAAGTCGTTTTCAAACCAGTTGCAACGACAAAAGTTGCCTGTAACTGTTACGCTATGACCGTCAAAAATGCGATAAAAACCCATAACTACGGAATGACGGAAATCGTCTATTGACAATGACATGACATCTTGTCGTTCGTTCAAAAATGCGTTCATTGATTTTTAAAATTCATAACTTACATAAAATACCTACGTACTCCAGGTATTATTTCGTTAAACACCAAGCGAACGCCCATTGTCTTTCTATTGTGTCTCTAATTACGGTATTCAAAAGGGAGGCAATTCAGATAACAAAGTCGGGGGACACAGGTTTGTGTTGTCGCTACATATCTATCATCTACACACAATACCTTATTACACTCAATAGCTAAAAGATCAAAGAAGATATTACTGGTTTCGTACATATTTACGTAAAATACACACCGCACCTCATATTTTTTGCCATGCGGTTGATTATGAGCACAGGTGTTTCCCGATTTTGGTGATTGATTACAATAGCCCAACCTTGGCCACCATTCGGTTAAATTTTATAGCCAGGTGTCCTAGCTAATTTCACTAGAAATGTATTGCCTTTGTAATCTTTCGATACGATTTATATCTCATAATATTGAGGTAGTCAGTGAGTAAGATTTAAAGTTCGAAACCATGGTCAAGTTATCGGCATAACTGTGTACATTTATTTCCTTGCTAATTAAACTGATAAACTGTATGATTTCCACATTTACTGTAATTTTTTCGAGGGAATAACTTTATTCTGTGTTTTTATTAACCCTGGGTGCGTAGAACCACCACAAACGCTCGCTTCCGGGTAAAAATTACCACATTATTTGTTGATGCCTATTTCATTTAATGATTATTTATAAAGAAGTTTATGGTTTTTGTTTATTTTCAATATTAACTATAAATAAAAAACATTATTCTTTTGAAAACACGTATAAGTTTTTAGTTTTGGTAACATTAAAGGGAACCAAAATCTTTTTTTTTTGTTAGTTATCTTGTAAACTTAACAATTGTCATTATTTTTTCTTTGGTATCATGCAAAATGAGATCAGATATTTAAACTAAATAGAATATCTCAGTTCAAATAATTTGGACTGTCATAATAGAAATTTTATTTGTAAATAACATTTAAAAATCATTACTCAATAAATTCGTAAATTTGCTGTCAATAAGTTTCAACATTTCACTTTTTGATAGCAACTTCCACAAATAGGTATTGAATTGAATGCTCTCTGCATATTTTTTTATTGCATATTTCACAAGATGGTCCTTTTTCCGGTTATTTTACCTATTGCAATATTCACAGATGTGCACGACTTACGTCCAGTCCTAGAGAAGCTTGCATATTATTGGGTTCGTTATTTTTATTTAAGCTGAAAATTAACTTAAATTTAATTTTTATGGCAGTGGCAACTTTATAACATACAATCTACAATGTATAAGAAGTATCACTAAACCTTTGGCCAATTATTTGAACTCATAATTTCTTTGGCCATTCGTAGCTATACGTTCTTACGTTTCAACCAATGAATTTCCTACACCTGATATATTTCAGTGCTATAATATCTATACAGTCTCCTTCCACTGGCAGTTAGTATTGGCTCTTCATGAATGGCAAAAACATTACCAAAATCTTCTTCTTGCTCAATACCACTGTTATGATTACTGTAGTTCTCTTGATCCTCCGTTTCTGTTACAAATTCTTCCTCACTATCTTCTTGTTTCATAATTTCTTGTATAGTGTTGGCACTCTGTAAGAAATGAGTGACAAAACAAAAATAAACAAAAAAGTAGTTACACAAACGGTCGCTACTGGGTATTTTTCACCCATTCTCACTTCACTTGAGCACAGCAACCGAGCGCATGGTGCTACTTAGCAGCACGGGGAGTTTGTGTCTTGTTGCTATGCCGAAAGGTACTAGAAGTAGCAAGTCGCAAAATTACATAGAAAACAAAATATGAGTGTTTTTATCACCTCTGTGGTGTTTTTTACTCAGTAGCAACGAACCCCGGGTTAATAAGGGGGCTATAATTATGTCGAAAGTAATCATCGGATTTCCTGCAATACCAATTCCAGAAAAATATAACATGCGTAAAAACGTGATGTTTATCCCCGACGAATGTGATTTCCTACACATGAAATTTGTTCACAGAAGAAGTAAGCCGATGTTCCCGTCCACGTACACTGCACGCGCCACGCTGGAGATCGGCAGCAGCGCCGTGTGCTCAGGGCGCGCGGTCACCACCACCACGCCCTCCAACCAGGAGCGTAGCCCTCCCCGGGCGCGGCTGCTGCGGACCTTGCACGTCCGCCGCGCCCCACCGGACGGTGGTGGTAAGGACGACGGACTAAGCGCCAAAACTAACCATCACGAGGCTCCTAAAAATGAAAAGAACAAACCGCGCGGCCCGAACCTTCTCAACCGGCGTCTGGACAAACAAGATAAACGACGCTCCTCTAAGTTCGACCAAACTGACAAAGAATCAACTGCAAAAATAACAAGAAACGAACACTGTAGCGACAATTCCCAGCTGTGGGCTGATACTGTAGATAATTGGTATAAGGGCCTGGCGAATTATACGAACCCTCTCCAATATGCGAATGCCATCAAATTAAAGGAACGGATTATGCAAACCAAAGTTACGGATATTTATACAAATATGGAAAACAATTTTGTTTTGCCTTTTGCTATAGCCCGTGCGAACAAATACTCTCCTTATTCAGGTGTTAAAGACGATTTCGATCATATTATTATATCTGACCTACCAGCAAAACATAAAATAAATAAATTCAAAGTAAAAAAATGGCAAAATTTGAGTTATTTACGACATTGTTATAAAGGAGCACACAGGGTTGTCGAAAGCTTTGAATATGATAAGCAATGTGATATTAAATTAAGAGAAAAGTACAGGCAACAAGTTGGTACAAAATTAAGACGGCCGACAATGACGGATATAAACCCAAGGAACGTTAGACCTATGACCATAGGGCAACCACTCTCACAAATCCATCAAACTAGCCATTTTATAGAGGAACACGACAAGGAAAAACGTCCTCAGAAACCTATTAAAAAAGATGCTAAAAAAAAAGGTTCATACGAAATAGATAGCACAAAGAATATGACCTTACATGATGTTAGAAGTGAATTAAAAAACATTGAAGATATAAATTCCACGAAGTCGAACCAATTATTCGATGCATCTACGAAATGCATCATGAATGATGCGTCTGATGAAGTAGATGATATAACATGGCTCACGAATCCTTTTATAGATTCACAAGGTATTAAGTCTCAAAGGGGAGAAATAGAATTGACAGATATAAATCCAAGCCATTCACGAAATCGTAATATAGATGATTCGTTCACTGAATATGTTTTAAAACAACAAAAGCTTTTAGAATCCATAAGTAATAGTGAAGAGAGCAACTGTATCACAATTACTCGTGAATATGAGAAAGAGGAAATGTGTCGAGGTACAGGTGTCCCGGAAGATTTAAAAATTACAGGTCACTATAATAGTGATACACAATATAACACAGAACAAGAATGTTTAAAGACGAAAGTACAGGCGAACAAGCAAGATGAAAATACCACGAAATCTGAAAACAAATCTACCATGATATCTGATAGTAAACATATCACGAAAACTGCTGACGAACATACTACGAACCCTGAAGTCGAACTTATCATGAACCCTGAAGTCGAGCCTTCTACGAAACCTGAATTCAAACATATCACCAACCCTGAACTCGAACATACCACGAACCCTGAAGACGAGTATACCATGAACCCTGAAATCGAACATACCACGAACCCTGAATTCGAACTTATCTTGAACCCTGAAGTCGAGCCTTCTACGAAACCTGAAATCGAACATATCACCAACCCTGAACTCGAACATACCACGAACCCTGAAGACGAGTATACCATGAACCCTGAAATCGAACATACCATAAACCCTGAAGTCGAACTTATCATGAACCCTGGAGTCGAGCCTTCCACGAAACCTGAAATCGAACATATCACCAACTCTGAACTCGAACATACCACGAACCCTGAAGACGAGTATATCATGAACCCTGAAATCGAACATACCACGAACCCTGAAGTCGAACATATAACCAACCCTGAAGTCGAGCATACCACGAACCCTGAACTCGAACATACCACGAACTCTGAAGACAAGCATACCACGAACCCTGAAATCGAACATACCACGAACCCTGAAGTCGAACATATCACCAACCCTGAAGTCGAGCATACCACGAACCCTGAAGACGAGCATACCACGAACCCTGAAATCGAACATATCACGAACACTGAAGTCGAACATATCACCGACCCTGAAGTCGAGCATACCAGGAACCCTGAAGTCGAGCATACCACAAACCTTGAACTCGAACATACCACGAACTCTGAAATCGAACATACCACGAACCCTGAAGTCGAACGTAGCACAAAGAGTGATCGTATTATTTTAACCCAGCTTCCTAACAATTCTTTATTTTTAACATTACCTAAGCCTTTAGTTTCGCTATCTGATAGTAGTGTTAACACTCCCGTTCAGTTACTCGAAATTGTAAATAATAATGATACGAAACCTCTAGTCTCTGAAAATAATAGACCGAACATAGTAATAAAGAAGAAAAGACAAAAGATGCCCCCAGAACACCCCGGCAGTAGCGACACGAAGAACCATAAGGTAGGATTCCCACTATAGTGAAATGTTTGGTCGAGTACACTGTTAGCTAGGAGTGGCTAATGCTAGTTTGTTTCCGCAGGTCGATTCCGCTATATCGTTTAGTTGCATCACAACCCCGGAGGTTGTGTCCAGTTGCAACACGAAGTCTTCCACGGCGCAGTCGGCGGTCGCCGTTGACCCTAAGGTGACACACTATTCTCTATGGCTTATTATTACAGGAAACATCATGTATCAAGACAGTAATACAAACCCATTACAAGGATTACAGTTTTCTGTTATATTTTGAACTAGCTATTGCCCGCGGCTTCACCCGCGTACATAAAAAGTAGCCTATGTCACTCATAAATAAAGCAGCTTTATATCGGTGAAAAAATGTTAGCAATCAGTAAATACGAACGATTTTGTTACTTACTTGATAAACAACAGTGAATAAAGTATTACTAATTATATTTCTGTAAAATAATGGAAAATATGTTTTCTTTAACAGAAGTCTTCAGATGAAAATGGCAACTCAGTACAAGGATTCAGTTCACCTCTTTCGGGATTTAGTCAACACAAAAAACCTCGGAGAAAAAAGTCTTCAAAGAACGAGACCGTGATCGACTGCCAACAGATTGACGGCTACCAAGGAGACAAGGACGTTAACGAGCTGCTGCGGTTCATCGAATCGAAAGCGGGCAACAGGCGCGGGCGCATCAAGCACAAGGACGACTCCGACGATAAGAGCGGCAAGAAAAGCTCCAACGAGCGCGGCAAGGACAAGGAGAACAAGATTAAGCGAGCCTCCTCGCTCGAGGAGCTCTCGCGCACCAAGATCGAGGACCTCACCGATGTTACCGAGTCGCCCCTGCGTGGAGACAAGAAGGAGCACCGCGACCAACCCGCCAAGGTCGAACGGCGCTCCTGGGGTGACGACGTGGTCTACAGCGACGTGCCCGACACCGCGGAGCTCACCGACTTCCAGACCATCACCAAGAAGCGCAAGCCGCGCCGCCGCTCCAACGACGTGCCGCCGCGCCGACGCCCCAACGACGTGCCGCCGCGCCGCGCCCACGCGCCCTCGCCGCGACGCCAAGAGTCCGCACCGCCCTCCGAGTGGTCCAACGACGACATGGACTCCGTGCACTCGCTGCCGGACGCGCCGCAGCCCGTACCGCCGCCGCCGCCGCCCATAGCCTCGTACGCCGACATCGCGCGCATGCGCCACATCATCCCCGACCTCATCGGGTCGTGTAACTTCTAGGCGGCATACAACGAATTGATCCATTGTAGCCCATGAATGGGTCACGGTGGATCAGTGTTTGAGTCACAGTGGATCAAATGTGGTACCTACTATGAATCATAAACGTTTTAAAATAAAATAAAACTAATTATATTAATTGAACTTTTTATTTATTACAAATTAAATATAACTATCAGTTATTCCTTTAATCAGTCTTGATTGCAAAACCACAATATACTCGTTAAGATTAATAATATAGCAAATGATGAGAGAAAAGTCTTGCAAAAATTAAAAAGAAATTAAACTGTCTTACGAGCTATCAATGTTTTGAGCATAGTAAATTGGATAGGTATGATGGCACAGGATCAGACATATTGTAAAATAAAACGATTTTGTCAAAGGAAAGAAATTAAATTGATTAGATACTAGCTTCTGCCAGCGGCTCCGCCCGCATGAAATTAGGTTTCTCCGTACAAACTTTGGACACCCGTTTCATCCCCCTAGGGGGTGAATTTTGGAAAATCCGAAAAAAAAAATCAGCTGTTCAGTGCATTTATGTTTGCCTAATGTACTGAACAGCTGATATTTATTTCGGCTTTGCTCTCATAATAAAAATTGTTTATTATCATGAGCACAATCACGTGTTAAAGTATCGTACACTAATTGCCAGTCACCCTATATAATAATATATTCCACAACTATCACACAACGCCATCTAGTCTCAAGCTAAGCAGGGCTTGTGTTATGGGTACTAGACAACTGATAAAAGTACTCGTACTTATAAATTTTTAAATACGTACATATTATAGATAAATTTCATCCAGGCACAGAATAAATGATCGTGCTCATCACACAAACATTTATCCTGGGTGGGAATCGAACCCACAACCACCGGCATAGCAGTCAGGGTCATTAACTAACCACTAGACCAACAGGCCAGTCAATTACAGCTTCTTTAATTAATTATTTTACAAAGAACTAGATTTAATCAGCTTCTATATAAAAAGTGTATTATCAGATAATTAATTCAACACCATACAATAATAATCATGACACCCAGTAACAGTAACACCTTAGTTCAGACAAAAGAGCAACAATGTATAGAAAGGCAGAGCAAATATAACAAGGAATAATACAACCTGTGCATCCGGCAACGCTCGAATTTAGAATGCCTTTCGCTAGCCTTGGAAGTGGGGTAATGTCGTAGCGCGCTACGACGTAGCATGCTACGACGCAGCGCGCCTTGGCTCCGCCCATAGCGGTGGGAAAATGTAGTGCGCTACCACGTGGCCTGAACGCGTATCAATATTTGAAAAATCGACACCGAAATAATATAAACCTTGCGTTTTACGTTCTTTCGTGCTTTCTGTAAAACTTTGGCTTTGTAAAATCATTTTAATATCGTGCAACGGAACCGTGGCAAGATCGGGAATGGCGGGTGGAATTTGTTTGGTTTTTTTCATAGATTTCCGAAGAAAACTGACCTCTGTCTCTTCTTCTTCTTCCTGCCTTTATCCCATATTACTTAGGGTTGGCGCAACACGTTTTTTTCTTCCATTCTTTCTTGTCACCCGTCACACTATTACTAAAAAACTGAACGGTCTGTTTTTTTTCCTCTATGACTCTTGTAATACTGTATAATAAATATGTTGTTTATGCTCTTGACTTCAAATAATATTCTCCTTCGTTTGGTAAACTATTCAGTGGAATAAATTTATCGAGATTAATAGTTAAAACTTCAACTTCCTCTTCAAACATTGGTTCTTCTTCAGAACAGATGCTAATTCGGTCGTCGTCTTCACTGGAACTGTCACTATTTAAGACCTTTATTTTCACAGCAGCCTTATCTTAGCCTTTTTCTGCTTTAATTCTTTGTTTTACCTTTTTGTCTAGCTCTTCTGCCACCTTTTCTAGGGGCAGCTTTTGGTAAACCATGAAACTCTAAAAGACTAATTAATGTTCTTGTTTGAGTATTTAGCAGATGTCGAAGGCATTGGCGCTTAGTCGCAGCATTCAAAGATTCAAATCATTTTATTTCAAATAAACCATTTACAGCCACTTTTGAAATTTCAAGAAGTCAGTTAGAAAAAAATGATGCTAATTGCACATTCCAAAGCGTAGTTCTCTATGGAGAAGAATGTGCAGATACTCCATGGACACTCTTTTCAATCATGCTATGTATTACAAATATCTCGGTTACATGTTTCTTATCGCTACTATCATGTGAGAACAATGTAAATAAAATAAAAATAAAAACTAAATATAGATATTAAAATAGCAACTGGCAGCTAAGAGATGACCAGTCTCAACTGACAGCACCTGTTCACGGACATGACGCGAACATTAGCACCACGCAGCTCAACCATCTTGAAGGGAGCCGAATGATCCAATACACGAGCCACCATCAGTGAGACATTTGAATGAGCATTACAAACTCTCAACTGCCATGCTCATTTATGTCAAACAAGAATAGAATAGAATAAACTTTATTGTACACCAAAAAGTAACACTATTTATACATAAAATTAAATCTATAAAAATATATCTACCAAAAACCAAGTCCAATAATAACCTAAAAACCATAAATAGTTCTATGGGTACTGTAGAGGCTGGAGACGCAATGAAAGGCTTCTTGTATTCTTTAGCTATATTATTTGGTATTTAGCACTTTCATTATACATTTTCATATAAAATATATCGTCCCGACATTAGTCTGACGTCTCTTATTCTATTGATTGACATCAATCAAACTAAACTTTTCTTACCATAAACTTTAAAAGTAGTTTTATGCCAGTTGTGGAAGTTAATAATAAGTGTGAACTCCTTAAACGTCACAGTACTCACATTTACAATTGTGCGGTATCCCCGCACCATCCGGATGGCCATGACCCTCTGGCTTGCGTTCAGCTTGGCCGCCGGTCGCTTTCGAAGTGACGGCGCCCATACCGGCGCCCCATAAAGGGCCATGGACCGAACGATTCCTGCATAGAGCCTCCGGCAGGAGGCGTCTGGACCCCCTAGGTTGGGCAGGAGCCGCTTGAGGGCAGCCCCAGTACGATCCAGTTTGGCAGCCAGACGTCGGAAATGCTCCTCGAAATTCCATCGGCTGTCGAGGACAAGTCCAAGGTACTTCATCGTCGACTCGACGCCGATGTGAACTCCTCCTACCGTTAGTTGGGAACCCGATGGTGGCGCATTCCGAGGGCCGTGGAAGCACATCGCCTCGGACTTGTGCAATGCCACCTCTAGTCCCAACTCTTGGATCCTGTCCACGACTGTCGCAACCCCGCGTGTCACTAGTTCGACCGCCGCCTGGTACGACTCTGCCCGCGCCAGGACCAGCGTATCATCTGCGTAGCAGACCACGCTGACCCCGTCAGGGAGCCTCCTTTCGTCAGGTTGCCTCCTTCTGCGAAGCAGTAATGTTAGCAAAGGAGGCGGAAGATCGCGTGAGGCAACGGTCCCAACCGCCGCCGGGATTCCGATAGGTACTGATTTCCAGCCACCGTAGGCGCAGGCTTCACCGGGTCGGCGAGCAATGGGTGGATCGCCGTCCGATCGTCTGGTAACCGGGCCGAGCCCAAGTCGTCGACGGCACGTAGTGTTCCACGCGCGCCTCAAGGAGATGTCAGCAACCGTAGGGGCCCAACAGGGTCGAAGCCAACGGGGGCCATGGGTGATGCGAAAGAGATCCCCGGGGCCCTGGAAAACAAATGGCAAAGAAGGAACAGGAGTGGGTTTTTAGTCAGTAAAAGTCTGACACTATCTCCCGCTCCGCCCAAGAGCGCGGGTTGTCATTAGATGATTTTCCCACCCGAAAAAAAAAAAAAAAACTCACATTTACAAACTTTGAAAAATAATGCTCTAATGCTTCTACATTATACATGAATTTATTTTCAAATTTCAAAAAACATTTAAAAAAAAATTTCAAGCTGAGTTATCAATTTGTACACCCTAGTGGTAGTGAAGTTGGACCAGCATTGAGCCAAGCATTTTTATCTTGAATATAATCCTCCAACTTATAATATGCTTGCCTGCATAGTGTGCGTTTAATACAAGACTTAAATTTCGTTTCATTGAGTTCTAATATTTGGGGAGGTATTTTATTATAACATTTCAAACCCCAGTACCCCATGAAAGAAGAGACCACTTTAGCCAGTCTGAAATCTGGTTGAACTAATTGGTCACTATTTCTTGTAACATAATTATGTCTATCGCCTCTTTTGCTAAAAAGATAAAGATTTTTTCTAACGTACATGATGTTTTCTTTAAATATATTGACAAGGCGCCGTCATGATGTTAATATCCTTAAACAGTTCCCTTATTGGTAGTATATATTTAATGTCCCTGTCCCTTAGACAATCGCACCGGCGGAGATTGTAAATAGCTCTGATGGCTCTTTTCTGTAATAAAAATTAAGTTGATGTCTGCGCCCTGTCCCCATAGTAAGATGAAGAATGATGAAGTGAAAGATGGATTTACAGATAATATAATTATTACGATAACAATCTGGGACAGAATGGGATAATTTTACTGGTGTCTGTCAATTCTATCTCGCTTGGATTTGGCTCGTATTGCCTGTCATCTTCGCTTGGTGAGAAGTCAAGGTAAGTATAAACATCTACGTTAAAAGGAAAAATCGCCGTACCCCGAAATGCATTACATAATTATGTAACTTGGCGTCATGGATTTCAAGTGCTTTTCTTTAACGCACCCAGCTACATCATAGATGGAGAATGTTTTGCCCGGGTTGCGCATCAACCAGCCATTAACCGCTTTGTTATATGCCAATATCTATATATATATCCAAAAACGCAAACATCTAAAGGTACTATAAAATAATTATTACTACATTCTCTTTAGCTAAATTGAGAGCCTCAATGCAAATGCGCGACTCATGATTGTCTAATATTAGAATACTAGAGTTATTTTTACAGCTATTTGTGTGAGTTATAAAATGTTGTAAAGTCTTCACGAACAGTTCTCCATTTATCCAGCCAGATTGTGTGGCGAGACCTAAGGTCCCAGGCGGTGCCTCATTTATCATGTATTGTTTAAAATTAACCCTTGGAAAAATGATAACAGGTGGCAGAGCATTAACCAGTGCATTCACTATGTAACATGTACTTACTAGTGTTCCCCTTTCGGAACTAGTCACTTTGGAGACCTGTTTCTGCCCTTTGCTCTCCGTTCCGGCAAGTGTCGCTGAATTTGGCGACGTGTTAAGCCCGTTATCTCCTCCATCTGCTGACAATGATATCGGATTATCCAGTTTGCTGGAAATCCCTTATTTGTCGTCGTCGCCGGTGCTTTTTACCGGCGGCGAGTATTTAGAAATGGCATTTGTTCCGCCGCCCATTTGCCCCCGCGCCCTTATTCCGAGAAAAATAGCCGTTCCGCAGCACACAGGCGAAATATTGTCGGTATCTGCATCTTTTCTATTGTTTTCAGTAGATAAGATTGTTGAAAGTAGTTATAATATATTGATTTTTTGCCAAGATATTTTCGCTTTTGTGTACTCCGCGGCACCTCAAAGTGCCCACGGAGGGAAAAAGGCGAGGCCAAGTAGACCGTTGCGTCTTTCCCCAACCCCCAACTCCCCTGCCCACTAGTCAGCCAGTTCCCGCTACCTCCGCTTCACAGAACAGCTGCCCCCCCCCCCCCCCCCCCCGCCACCGCAACCCGAACGCTTCCAATGCGCTGAAAGAGCAACGTCGGCCCCATACAGCGCTTAGATACACTGCGACAGACCGCGCGGAGATCTTTGCCAAACACCTGGAGCGTCAGTTCCAGCCTAACCCGACTAGCGACGATGAGCACGTCGCAACAGTCGAGAGGCACCTTCGAGAATACTTCGAGTCGCCGATAGCTCACGAGGAGGAAGGCATTTTCTTCTCGCCGGGCGCAGTCCGACGCGCCATCTTGCGGACGAAGCCCAGGAAGGCCCCCGGTGCCGACGGCATCACAAATACAGTGCTGCGCCACTTGCCGTACCGCACAGTTGCGGCCTTGGCGCGCCTGTACACGGGGGTGCTGCGCACGGGGACCTTTCCCGCTTCGTGGAAAGAGGGGCGCGTCATCATGCTGCCCAAGGCGGGAAAGAACACGCTGAAGCCGGAGAGCTATCGGCCCATCACGTTGCTGCCCACAGTCTCGAAGGTGTTTGAACAACTCCTGTTGCGACACCTCACACCGCATATCATCCCACGCGCAGAGCAGTTCGGGTTTCGCTCGGAACATAGCACGACGCTCCAGCTGTCGAGGGTACTGCACCTAATGACAGCGGCGCTCAATAAGAAGGAACACGGGGTTGCAGTATTCCTCGACATGAAGAAGGCCTTTGATCGTGTTTGGCACTCAGGTCTCCTCTACAAACTGTCGCAGTCAGAGACGCCCCGTCGTGTAGTAAAAGTGATCTCCTCGTTCCTCGAAAACAGAACTTTCAGGGTGGTGGTCGAAGGTGAGCTTTCGAGCGCCCGCCCGGTGGCCGCTGGAGTACCGCAAGGCAGCTGTGTCTCGCCTGTGTGTTACTCACGATACACGGATGACATCCACACCACTGAGGGCGTCACACTCGCGCTGTATGCTGACGACGCCGCGTACATCGCAACCTCGCTGAATGCGAGACACGCGGCCGTCAAAATGCAGCGCGCACTTGACGCCCTCCCTGAATGGCTGGAGAAATGGCGGCTGACTGTAAACGTGAGTAAGACACAGGCAATCGTCATCGGGCAAGCCCACCTCCCACCACCCCTACAGCTGCAAGGAGCCGACGTCAAGTGGTCCCCGACGGCCAAGTACCTAGGGGTCACAATCGACCGTCGGCTCTCCATGGGCGTCCACGTCCGGCAGGTTGTCGCGAAAGGTAGAGCAGCCCGCGCCCTACTACGTCCAGTGCTCTCGTCACGCCTCCCGCTGAGAGCCAAGCCGGGCGTGTACAAAACGTACATCCGCCCCATCTTGACGTACGCCGCCCCAGCTTGGCTCGCCCTCACGAGCGAGACCAACAAGAAGCTACTCCGCGCGCAGCAGAGCATCACGCTGCGGAGGATAGCCGACGCCCCTCGCTTCGTGAGGAACAACGTCATCCAGCGGGACCTACAAGTCGAGAGCCTAGACGAGTTCTGTGGCCGCCTGGCGTCGAACATGTTCGCGCGTGCCGACACCTCCAGCTGGCCACAAATTAAAAACATAGCGCCATGGCACGCGCGACCACCCGATGCTAGGCGCCGCCTCCCCCGCGACCTACTGCCGGACGATGACGCCCATGCCCCACCGGACTGACCTATGATTAAGTCGCACACACCTACACGCGACTTAATCATCCACACACACTCTACAACACTACACACACTCGGTGCGCGCTGTGTGCTAAGTTAATATAGGCATAGCGTGCACTGAACCTCAGACAATCATGACTCTACATGCGAGTAAACTCACGCACCAAGTCGCGCGGCGCAGACGCGCAACTGGTTGCATGCATGGGCGGTGTTACACACCCAATACCGCCCACACACACACCCACACGACCCCTTAGTCTGGAGCGTGACCGGCTCGATCTGGAAGCGTGACAGACGGGGGTCACTCACCAACAGTGGGGAGCGTCATCAAAATCGGCACCCTCGTCGCTGGTCGTCACTCGCTGGGCCTCCCCCGGGCAACCGGGGGTCCCACCTGGCGGGGATTGACCGCCGGGGTGTCGCGAAGAGACGACGCTATTATTAAATAGCGTCGGGACGCTCCCACTGCACATACTCAGTGACTCTACGCCTATAGGCACCACCGCGAAGCACCCGTTGTTGCGGGTGCCAATAGACACTGCGAGCAGGGGGCGATGCCCCGAACTCGCCTGCCGCGCCCCTCTAGAGGGACGCAGCGATTGCCCGGTTCCCCATACAATCAGGACAAGGACAAACGGACAGATATGTTGCGGCCCCAGCCATCTCCCAGCTCGCGCCTCAACGCATGGATGCCCCTGCAATTAGAAAGCACAATCTCACCTCTCAACCCCAATGGACTAACCCGTATAAAATGTTTATGAAGTAGGATGCCAGAGACTTAACTTAGAGAGCTCCATGCCGCTAAATTTACTGGGCAACACACCCGTGATTTACAATGTAAACTATGTATTTTCAGCGTACAAATCAGTTACCTACGCTAGACCTCGACAGATTAATAGTTAATGATAGGCGAAAAAGAAAAGTTATTGTCCTCTTTCCTAACTCCATCACAAGCACTTATCAAAGTTGCACAAACATGTGAAAAATGTTTTAAGATTACAAAAGTAATGATTTTAATCATCATCACTTCAGCCGAAGGACGTCCACTGTTGGACATACGTCACAACGAACGGTCCTGTGCGTCTCGCATCCACCGCATTCCCGCATGATTTTATTTTAGCTTAAATAAATTATATCGATTTCTCAAATGATTCAAACAATCCTCGTAATAAAAGTAATGTATACATTTAATTGTAAAAAATATTATTAAGTTTTACGTTGATTTAAGATGTAAACACGTATTCTTAAGGTACAAATATGTCTCAAAGGAACTTCCTTGCAAAAGTGTTTTTTTTATTCAAAATAAATAACTATATTTCAATGTTATATTTAAACATTTTTTAACGTTTTATTTCTATAGTTCGCGTTTTAATATAGTTACGTTTGCCCCTATTGTTAACTGACTTCAAAAAGAGGGAGGTTATGCGTTCGGCTATGATATGTATTTTTATTTTGTGTATATTCACCGATTTCTCGGCCAATTCTGGACCGATTTTGAAAAATATTTTTTTGATTGAAAGATTATACTCCCGAGCGGATGGTCGATGGAGCCGAAAGGTTCTAGAGTGGTGACTGCGCATCGGAAAACGCAGCGTTGGAAGGCCTCTCACAAGGTGGACCGACGACCTGGTGAGAGTCGCGGGAATGCGGTGGATGCGAGACACACAGGATCGTTCGTTTTGGCGACGCTTGGGGGAGGCCTTATGGCCAACAGTGGCCATAGGCCTCAGTCTTTCGGCTGAAATGATGATGTTGACTCCCGAATTGGTCCCATAGAAATATGGTATAGTATATGATGAACTTCAAAAATATGGAACGGAACTCCTTATAGGATCATAGCAGAACTGTCGCAACAAGTAAAATTGCTTTGTTTATACGTGTAGTCGATGACTGACTGAAGGAAGAATGGGAAGGGAAACATCGAATGGATTTGATGATGAAACTAGAAGATAGGCACCCTCAGAAACTCTGTAATAAATCAACGTATCCTAACCGTGTTTGGGATTATTTAGATTTAGCTATTAGGCACATACCATCGAACTAATCTGACAATGGAGCCGAAAGTTGGTATTTAAGTTTGGTTGAGCGGTACCACAAATAAAAAGTGTAAAAAAAAACTTTTTACAAAAAAAAAATACAACCGACTTCAATGTAAAAAAAAACATTAAAAAATGTAAAATAACTTTAATTTCTGAAGTCGGTGTTAAATAACGAAGAGACAAAACTATTATACAGGGTGTTTGGCGCATCGTGTGCCAAATTGAAATGGTCGACAAGAGGGGTCATTTGCTATCATTTCATACCCCTAAAAACTTCTCATGCCCTGTGGATTTTTTTTTCATCGACTTTTTATAGTTTTATGAAAATAAAATCCAAATTTTTCATTCAAATACTAAAAAAATTATAAATCGTAGACTCCACATTTTAATTTTATTTTGATGTGTATTGTATTAGCGTACTTTTAAATTTAAAATTAGCGACATTAGCTATCTAGTTTTTTTTTAATTGACTTGCAAAGTGTTGGACTTAAATTAAAGCTATTCATGTTATCGCTATTTACATGGCTATAAAAAAAAACCAAAAGCGACCGGAGTCTTCCAACTTCCTCAAAAATTCTCTAGTTTATCCTCTTGCCAGTGATGTGCCACATGCCATAAAAATCTTTTTATAACTTTGTGATTTTTTTAGAATTGTGAATCGAGTCACATAAGACTAATATTCAAAATTATGATTAATAAAATATTTTTGCTTAAATTATACCTGAAAAACCTATTAAAAATGTTATCTCACTCTTATAAGGTAATAATCTGTCTCGTATCTGTTTTTTCGTGGGTTTTAGTAGAAATAAAATAAAAACAAATTGCATTTTTAACATTTATTTCAAAATTTTACAAATTCTGCCAAAATTCGCTAGAATTGTGAATGATTCACATATGACTAACTTGCAAACAATGCATTGAAACGGCTTTCAATACAATTAAGGAGGAAATATGACTTCGTACAACAACTGTCAAAATACGAATCGGATGTTGGGCCTGCATTTGCAACAGAGGCCAACAATTTGGGCAGGATTTGTAAAAATTATGAAAAAAATGTAAAAAATGCAATTTGTGTTTTTTTAATTTCTATTAAAACCCACGAAAAGAGATATACGAGACAGATTTTACCTGATGAGAGTGAGATAACATTTTTAATAGGTTTATCAGGTAGGTAATTTAAACAATTCCATCCCATCCCATCGACCATTTCAATTTGGCACACGATGCACCAAACACCCTGTAGAAATACCGTCTTCCGAAATTAAATTTATTTTCAATATTTTTTTTTTTGTTTTTTCATTTTCATATGGCCTGGTGCTACATAATGCCGCTTTTCCATCGCTTTGGACTCGATGGAAAAGCGTGCTAAGAGGCTAATTGGTAATCCAGATCAGGGGGGCTATTGGCAAACTTTTTCAATAACAGTTAACAACTAGCATTCGTTGCACACTGAACTTAGTTGTCAACTGACAATTTCATAAAATTGGTATTACGTATCACACAAGTGACTAACAAACTGCGGTGGGAATGTGGTGAATTATAAAAATTTACGGTGCCTATTGTGACCACTCTAAAAATTTATCGACTATTATACAGCTTCAAAAGCTTACACAATCACAATTTTAAAAGTATCGATACAATAACATCAGTCAAAACGTGTTACGGTGGCTATCAAAGGCAACAGTGGCTAATAACGTCACTGTAGTTGGTCACTGAAGATAGGCAATACGAAACTAGCTGTTTGACAGTTCAATGATGCACATTGTGATCATCACTTGAACTGTCAACAGAGTTACGCAATAGCCCCGCTGGTTAAGTCCAATCTACAAAGCCTTAGCACAAACGTAGGGTAGCCAACCTTTCGGTATTTTACAGGATGCATTTTAGAGTGTACGTGGGAATTGCATGACTTGATTTCACCATCATTTCTAACATCGGACAACCCGACGAACAGCGAATATCTACCCTTACGTTGTTTAAACCTCGTGTAAAATATTGATTTAGTAGTTTATATCGATACAACACTATTGATATGTAGGTACTTATGTATAGCATTCTACAATACTAATACCAACGTCAATCAGTCCCTGTTTAAACGATTTTTTCTTATATGTCAATGAATGTACCTAATGACTCCATAATCTTTAACTAATGTTCGGTTTCCTACTCTTCCACTCCAAAACCTTTCGGCTCCATCAACCATCCCTGCCACTGCCACACGACAAGGAGTGTCAGACTATTACTGACTAAAACCCATCTGTGTTCACCTTGTGCCCTTTTGCGGACTGGGGCCACAATAACTCTTTCGAACAGTCTCGCAGCCCTGGCAGGCATCGGCCCTAACCTAACGAACCCCGTCAATCTTGCTGACATCTCTTTGCAGCGCACGTGAAACACAACGCGTCGTTGAACCGGGCCTGGTCCATATCGGATGGCAAGCTGCACATTGCTCACCGTCCGCAAGCCTGCGCCTATGGTGGCCGAGAATCGCCCTCGGCTGCAAGTCGACTTCTTTCAGTACCATAGACTATAAAATCAATCCGTTCAACCATCCGTGCATGGGTGCCTTTAGATCTGAAATGAAAAACTGCGTGAAAATATTTTATATTGCTACACTAACATTAAACTGTCACTGTCAAGTGTCAGTGTCAAAATTTCCGAATTTTTCTTATGGTTATAGTTATTCAAAACAATTAAACAAGTTAGAACAGGTATAAAATATTGTTTATCTTCTGTGTTTTAAATGGTGTAATAAAGATTTAAAATGCGGCGCAGCCTAGCGCCGAGCCAGGTTGGCTCCAGCAACAATGTCTTTAAAAGCCCGCTGATAGAATCCAAAAGAAATAAACGGCGGGAATGTACGAAGATACCATTGACTCAGAAATCAGCTTCTCAAGCATTAACTGCTTCTGAACACGAGAATTTAATCAAGCAAATACTCAACAAACCTTTCAAAGTACCCATACCGAACTACGTGTCTTCGTTTTGTGGTAAAAGCTTGGGTTTGAAAAGGACGCAGGTTAGGCGAGCTTTACACGATCCAGATGAACCTAATGCGTTGGTATTGTACCGTCCGCCTTACATCCCTGAACATGAGAAGATGAAGATGAGCCCTAACGAGATAAAAGTAGCCGTAGTCGTGGATCCGGTGCTGGGAAACATCTTACGACCTCATCAAAGAGAAGGAGTGAAGTTCATGTATGACTGCGTCAACGGACACCAGATAGAGAACGCCTACGGCTGTATCATGGCTGACGAAATGGGTTTAGGAAAGACTTTACAGTGTATTACGTTGTTATGGACCCTTTTGAGACAAGGACCAGACTGTAAACCTACAATCTGTAAAGCAATCATTGTCTGCCCGAGTAGTTTAGTCAAGAATTGGTACAATGAGATACATAAGTGGCTAGGACAAAGAATCAATGCTCTGGCCATGGATGGAGGTTCTAAAGCTGACATTACACTTAAGCTACAGCAATACATGAACACATTTACTACAACTCGAGTAGCCACCCCAGTTCTAATAATTTCATATGAAACATTTAGAATTTACTCCAATATTCTACACTCATCTGAAGTTGGACTTGTCTTATGTGATGAAGGACACAGATTGAAAAATTCTGAGAACCAAACATACCAAGCCTTGATGGGTTTGAAGGCCAAAAGGAGGATTTTGATATCAGGAACTCCAATCCAGAATGACTTGACAGAATACTTCAGTTTAGTGCATTTTGTCAATGAAGGTATCCTTGGCACAGCTCATGAATTTAAGAAGAGGTATGAAAATCCTATTCTGCGAGGGCAAGATGCTCTAGCAACTGCTGCTGAAAGAGAAAAGGCACAGGAATGTCTCTCAACTCTAACCTCTATTGTCAACAAATGTATGATCCGCAGAACTAGCAGCTTGCTCACAAAATACCTACCAGTTAAGTTTGAACAAGTCATATGTGTGAAGATGACTCCCCTTCAAACACAGCTGTACAAAAACTTCATCAATTCTGATGCAATCCGCAACAAGTTTAGTGGAACTGGAGAGAAGAACACCCTCAGTGCTCTATCAAGCATCACTACTCTTAAAAAACTCTGTAATCACCCAGATTTAGTTTACGACAAGATTGTAGAAAGATCTGAAGGTTTTGAAAAGGCTCTGAGTCTGTTACCAAGCAATTATGATATCAAAGATGTAAAGCCAGAATTATCAGGAAAACTGATGATCTTAGACTGTATTCTGGCTAATTTGAAGACCAATACTGATGACAAAATTGTTCTTGTTTCAAATTATACACAAACTTTAGATTTATTTGAGAAATTATGTAGAAAGAGATCTTATTTGTATGTGAGACTCGATGGCTCCATGACAATCAAGAAAAGAGCTAAGGTAGTTGAAAGTTTCAACAACAAGGAGAATAAAGAGTGGATCTTCATGCTGAGTTCCAAAGCCGGTGGTTGTGGACTCAATCTTATTGGAGCTAACCGACTAATCATGTTTGACCCTGACTGGAACCCTGCAAATGATGACCAAGCTATGGCAAGAGTGTGGCGTGATGGTCAAAAGAAACCTTGCTACATATACAGACTGCTCGCAACAGGAACCATAGAGGAAAAGATATTCCAAAGACAAGCGCACAAGAAGGCTCTCAGTGACACTGTAGTTGATCAGAATGAGGAATCTCTGAGGCACTTCACTTCTGAGGACTTGAAAGATCTGTTTAGATTAGAAGAAAACACATTATCAGATACCCACAGCAAATTCAAATGCAGACGATGTGTCAACAACATCCAAGTCACTATTCCTCCTGAAAATTCTGACTGCACATCTGACTTGTCAAACTGGTACCACTGTGCGGACAAGAAGAACTTAGCAGATATGGTCCTAAAGCAATGCTGGGACTTGGCGAAGTCCATTTCCTTTGTGTTCCACCATAGATCTGCCAAAACTGAAGCCCAGAAATCTATTGAAGCAGAGAAAGAGAATATTCCAGAACCAAAAAGAAGGAAGATAGAAATTGATGAGGATTACTCGGAACCTGATGATAGTGGGGATGAAGATTACAAGTAATAGTATATAATGCTGGACATGTGTACACCAGAGAAGAAATTATGTTTAATTGATTGTAAATATGTTTTTCTTTAAGTTTAATACCTACATTATGGAAAGAATATAATTTTAATTACAGTATTTGTTTTTGTATGTTGTGTTTTGTTTGAACTTCTTACATGACTTTTAAATTAGTCTCACAATTCTACCATTCGAGTGCTTAACCCAAGCTCATAATAATTACCATTGTATATTCACTAATGGCCGCGCGAGAGAGTTCCGTTCAGTTCAGTACCGATGCAAAGTAGATCCAATCATCCAAAGAATAATTCACAAAATCAAATTTAGGCACACAAGGGCATTTTTTTTTCTAGTAACTAGGTACTAAGAAAAAAAATCTCATTAGTACATCTCAAAAACAAGTTGAAATTTTTTCGAAAGTGGATCCACTTCTTAACACAAGAGGTTAAATAATGATTTTTGGAAAATAAATCTATGGGTATCATAATTGGGGTGAATTAAAAACAAAAATATAACAACATATTATATTAGCCAATAAATTAGTACAAAAGAAAAATTAGATACTAAATAATAAACCTTTATCCCTACAGATAATATAGAATCTTATTCTAATAACTTTCAAGATATTGCTAGCATCACAATCAGTTACACCTTCAACAAAGTTCAAAGCTACATTTTGAATTCTTTCTTCAGTAAGTGATGAAATATCAGCCATACTCAACCTTTTTTCTTTTTGCGCCTCTTTGCGCTTCTTCTATTATTGTGATGGGCCACAATTACCTTCAGTCAAATAAGGTCTTTTTTTAGAAGAGAAATCATCCAATAGACTGGCCTGTTGGTCTAGTGGTTATTGACCCTGACTGCTATGCCGGAGGTCGTGGGTTCGATTCCCACCCAGGACGAATATTTGTGTGATGAGCACGATCATTTGTTCTGTGTCTGGGTGTAATTTATCTATAATATGTATGTATTTAGAAATATATAAGTATGTTTATCAGTTGTCTAGTGCCCATAACACAAGCTCTGCTTAGCCTGGGACTAGACGGCGTTGTGTGAAAGTTGTGGAATATTATTATTAATATTAATGACTTATTTCGCTCTAGGGCGGAGCGAGAGGGCGTATCAGACTTTTACTGACTAAAACGCACTCCATGTTCCTTCTTTGCCTTGCGTGCCAAGACCACGGAGTTCCCTACCCATGAACAGTCAAATAAGCTCTAAATTCCTAATCTGTTCTAAATTTACATATTATAAAGGATTTTTTATTTTTTGACAAATTAATAGGTCAACATTTTCGTCTGCTAGTGGGTGAAGTCTCCACACATAGTGAAGGACTCACCCTTACTTATACTATACGGAATTCATGTTAACGTTCCGTACAGTATAGTAGTTTCGTACTTAATAAAACTGTTAGGTACCTAGACATTGACATATCACCAACAGGTACTGCGCTAGGCCAGCTACAGGGCCACACAGAAAGTTTTGCGGGCCACAAGTCGAGTACAACTGTGCTGTAGTGTAGATGCATTTAGACTCGGCCAGTCTTTACAGGAAATCTCAAACCCCAAGCCCAGAAATTGATTTCAATCATATAATTATGGCTAATTTATTAATCAACAGCATCATTTTAAAACGTTGATATTTATGTGGGTTCATAGTATTTATAATGTTTAACTGGAACAGCTAAGTTTGAGTCCGTAAGACCAGCTAGGTGGTTGTGCTGAATATCCTCGTTTTTCGGCTTCTTCGTTCACTTCATACGGATTTTTGAAGATGCTCATCAAAACTCGTACCTGAAACAATATTTTTTAGAAAACCATAAACATCTTATTGTTACAAGTTAATTAAGAGGGTCCTTTTTCACTCGACTATCTTCAACATCGAGCATGGTTTACAAGCTTGTTACTTCATCTAACGCAATCCAACGCGATGTTTGACGAAAACGTAACACGAAAAAAGAGAGATAACCCCTGAAAACTCTGTTAGCAATCGGTAATTCCATGATTTACACGAATATTTTACAAAACTTGTTCCAGGAAATACGTGTTTTTTTTAAACCCTTATGGAGCGTTTACACGTGGGCCAAGCCTCAGCCAATCGCCATTGTGTAAACGGGGTTTCCCCGTTTACACAATAGCTAGGGATGACGATTGGCCGAGGCTGGGCCTACTTGTAAACGGGGCTTTGTTCTTCCTGCTCTAGTTTTATGATGCTTTTAATCGCAAAGTACACCAAAATACATAACAAAAATATTGTATTGTCAGTTACCAGTTTCATTTGTATACTATCTCTCCATATAACAGTAGTAAAAATAAAATGGCCAACATTTGACATTGATATTCCACGGAGTTTCAGGCTAGAGTTTGAAAAATAGCAGACCAGATGCTTAATTCAAAAATCGGGGGAATATATTCTTCGAATCCATTGGATAGGACCCAATATCCACCGGTTACTTTCAACACTAAGAGGGTTGAGGGGAAAGAAAGAGAGAGTTATGTAATCCGGGCACTGTAGTGTCTCCAGAAAATAATTATTTGGAGGTATGCGGAACAGAGAGTAAAGTCCCGCAAACCTCCTTTGAAAAGGGAGGATCCTCCGACCAGACAGGTGTTATGTCTGGTGGGCAACTGCCGTTTTCAAAGGAGGTTTGCGGGACTTTACTCTCTGTTCCACATACCTCCAAAATGGTGACCCCGACGTGATCTCAAATGTGTATATGGACTATTGTTCGTGTTGTAACTATTGTTTTGTGTTTCTCCTGTCTGTTCTTTTTCTTTCCGTATGTGTCGTGTATGGACCTAGAGCGAATAAATCATGAGTACTATAACTAGTAGTGACTTTTATTTCCGCGCACCCGCACTCACTACATACACGCTCCTAATATTACGTAGACAATTTAATACCTTTTCAAACTCATTGTTCTCAGCATCTTTGATGGCTTCCTCTAATATCCAGTTTCTCGGTACATACACTGGATTCACTTTAATCATTCGCGAGATTCGCTCTTCTTCAGACACTGTAATGATTACAAAATAATCAGTTTACATACTTGTTTGAAGAAAACACTTTTAATATCATCATTGAACATCATTGCTGGCGAAAGACGTCCACTGTTGGACATAGACCTCCCCCAAGTGTCGCCACAATGAACGATCCTGTGCGTCTCCCATCCATCGGACTCCCGCAACCGTTACCAAATCATTGGTCCACCTTGCAGGAGGCCTTTCTAACATGCATGGGCTTTTCTATCATCATTCAACATAATTGCAGTCGAAAGACGTCCACTGTTGGACATAGATCTCCGCCAAGTCTCGCCAAAACGAACGGTCAGTGCGTCTCGCATCCATTGGATTCCCACGACCCTCACGACGTCATCTTTTTCTTTACTAATATTTCAAAGCTTAGCTGTTTATTTCAACAAGCTCAGGAACCCTACTGATCCGAATTGAAAAATTCTATTTAGCACATACATTGAGAACTAAACGAAACTTAAATTAGGTACAAAACTAAAATTTAACGTTCCTAAAAATAATACCAGCCGCTCGAATCGATCTTCAAAGTTAAGCAACGGTTGGCGAGGTCGATTCTTGGATGGGTGACCATTCATTATATGGGACTAACTTTTCTAATGACAATCACTGGTCCCCAGCGCCTTTGGTTACTGATTAGCTCCTGTTGATCATAGCGCGATGTTATATGGCCTCGTTAAATTTTAGTTTTGTACCTAATTAAAGTTTCGTTTAGTTCTAAATATATAGTGCTCAATTTAATATGCTTACCATTCTCTTTGTTCAATCTAATTCTGTATTCTTGCGCCCACTTGTCCCAGTTTGGTGCTTCGCTTAACTTCTTGAGAGACCACTTTGCCTCTAGTACTGACTTATCTGTTAGATCTTGCGGCTTGACCTGCAATAATTAACGAAAAAATTTGGTAATGTCATTCAATTTCTAAAAAAAAACTACCTCACACTTATACTCCTGTATCGTAAGTGCCTTCACAATCATGCAAACTCATATACAGAAGACATCCAAACACATAACAACGTATCTGAAGGTAATTATACAAATATTTGTTCTGTGCGGGAATCGAACTGAAAACACGCAGCACAGCAGCCAATCGCTCAACCACTGCGCCAAACATGCCGTCAAATAATAAAAAATACGATGCATCATGCATGAATAAAATATTTGTTATAACTACAAAAATAGAATACTAAAGCTTTTTATTTCGGTGTCATTACATAATTTGGTAAAATTATGTAATGACATCCCCCGCTCTTGGGCGGAGCGGGAGATAGTGTCAGACTTTTACTGACTAAAAACCCACTCCTGTTTCTTTGTTGCTTTTCATACCAGGGCCGAATCTTCCTTTCAGAATCAGACCCTTGGCCCCAGTAGGCTTCGAGCCTGCAGAGCCCCTACGGTTGCTGACATCTTGAGGCGCGCGTGGAACACTGCGCGCCGTCGACGACTTGGGCTCGGCCCGCAAGCCCGCGCCTACGGTGGCCGAAAATCAGGATCGGAATCCCGGCGGCTGGGGCACGGGGGCATTGCCTCGCGCATGCAGTGCACGTGCGGCCTCATCCTTTGCTAGCATTACTGCTTCGCAGAAGGAGGCGACCGCCTGCCACTCCTCCTCGCTCTGAACCATGGCCTGTACCAAGGCCCGGCGCGAGAGATCACTGCCGCCGATCGCCCCCACGAGCACACGGCGGTGCTCTGCCCAGGCGGGGCACACCTCTACCGTATGTTCCACCGCGTACTTCGGGCGGTCCACACAATGGTGACACCTGGGCGTTTCTTCCGCACGAATCCGGTGCAGGAACCTCCCGAACTTACCATGTCCGGTGAGGACCTGCATCGTGCGGAAGGTAAAGACACCGTGTTGCCTTTCCAGCCACTCCTCAAAGAGGGAACTTACTGCCATTATTATGGCGTGCCCAAGAATACTAAAGCTTAAACCCACATTAGACCGACGCACACGTGTAACACGCCTGATTTGTACGTAAAACGACGTCGCGTGGCGTGCATCAAGTGTAGCTCTACAAGTCTAGTATCAATATAAAATGTATGGAGACCGACGCGCCCAGATCGGCCTGTGTGGCACACGTGTGCGCATTGTAGTTTTACCTTAGCTGTGAAAACTATATCAAAATTGGTAGAAAAGCAAACAAGACATAGCTAACAATTTTAAACAAATATATCTGACTCTCTCGCAAAGACGCGCCGTTTTCCATGTCAGCTGCTGGACGTGATGGACTGACGTCAGAAGACATAGATAGATAGAACAAGAATATATCGGACTTCCCTTTCTTATTACTAAGCTTTGAACCTTATATCTTTGTTGTTGATGAAGATATTAAAAAAAAAAACTGTTTATTATGTGGCACATTGCTCACAGATCAGTTGGGGCTGAAAAGTTCGTTTCGGAAAAAGCAGCGTTGGGCCTCCCATAGGGTGGATATCGAAACTACTTACCTCAGCAAGTTGTCTGAATGTAGCTGTAAAGTCCGCCATTTTCAACTGCATCATTTCAAGCAGATCTTCTACGAATTTGTCGTCACCATCTTTAATTTCTTTAAACCCTAGCTTCAGTAGATATGTTTTCCTGAATAATAACGCAAAAAAATGTAATTAAATGTGTGAAATAAAAGAGAGATTAGATATTTATGTTAAGTTCATTTGAATGAGCAATACGAAATATACCCTATTTCTATTAAGACAGAGTTCATTCTAGATTTACTTACAACACTTTTGTCTTAACATAATCATCGAGAGTAGCTTGGATGTCTTTGATCTCCTGCTTCTGTTGCTCTGACAGAATAGGCTCCATAGCTTCAGCTAACTTGTTCAAGTTCCATACAAGAATCTGTAGAAGAGTTAATCTTTACAAGGGTTTTCTTTATACAACAGCATTCTTCGGTTTCTGAATGTCTGTAATGGTAAATTTTATACGGGAGTACCTACGAAAAAAATATTTCTACATAATGCAAAAATAGAATACTAACTGTAGAACAAAATCAAAATTGATCGAAAATCAAATGAGATGTAACAATTTTTATTAAATCTATCTGTCTCTCTCACAAAAACGCCGATCTCTGACGGCTATATGAGCGTAATGGACTTTGACGTCAGAGTTCATGTCGGTCTTCTCTTTTTAATTATCGGCTTTGAAGCTGACCTTCGTCGTTGTCAAAGTTATTTTCAAAGTTCATTCACATTGGATTACCAGAAGTAATCAATATTATAATTAACACATAAAAATAAAAAAAAAACGAAAAACGAAAATGACGTGCATATTCCCTATTGATTTTTTTTAACTTGTTGACATTAACTTAAGTTAGTCTACAATAATCTGGCTGGGTACCCCGTGCACAGTGTAACCCGGGCCAGTATCATACCTAACAGTTTTCAGCTCAAGTAAGATGACATCACTGGCTGAACGGTATTAGGTTCCGTTTGAAACCTTCATTTTTGACAAATATTGGTAAATTACAATAAGGCTATGGTAACGCCGAGGCAATCCAATATGACCTACTTACATTTGAATTTAGAATTAGACAAAATTATTAAATTTTAAAATAATGAACTCTATGTCATACAAGAGAAAGTTCAAATTCTATTGAAGCCTATAAATGAAAACCTTTTCAATACAAATGCTTACTTAAAAATCAACTTTAAATACACCACTGTAAAGTCTATACTTAGGTAGTGGCAACAGATCCAAATTATTAATTTAAATATAGGTATAACATATAATAAACTTGCTTAGTTTTTAAATTAACTCACCTCTGGTTGTCTGTTAAATGCATAGCGTCCCATATCATCAGAAGTGTTGGGCACATAATAGTGATAGTAATGGTCTATGAATCCGTACGGACCATAGTCTATGGTCAGGCCTAACAGGCTCACGTTGTCTGTGTTTAGCACGCCATGGGTGAAGCCTACACCTGGGAAAGTAAATTATAACGGTTTTTTTTTTAAGTACATAATTTTCCAACACTCACTGCTCCGGCTAGCCAGTCAAGCCTATGCAATATATGATACATATTAGTAATGTAACGAATGTTAGATTTCTCACATGCGAATGCGAATATTCAAATTCACTATTTGCGAATGCGAATACGAATGTTGGTTGACTTTAAAACAAAGTGCGCGCAAAATTTCATATAGGTTTGACATTTCGTGTCAGCCAAGTTTACACCGAACATAACAGAGCCGCTACAGACTGATTGAACGACGAGTTCATTCGAAAAGATTTGTTTTGATTTGAAGTTAATATGTTGTTTCACAATTTGAGACACTGCAAATGTGAAATTCTAGTATTGTGATTTATAAATATTAAAGTAAATATTATAAAATCATTTCAGTTGTATTGTCATTCTATATCCATTCAATCAATATATTATTTCTTTTTTGTTTGTCAGAAACATTCGCCAAACATTCGCATGTTTCTTGCGCATAAGAATGCGAATGTCAAAAAATGTGCGAATATTTGCGAATGCGAATATAAGTATACCCTAAATCAACCTTTTTTTTAACTTCTGTCTAATGCTATCGCGAAAAGAGTATAGATTTATGATTTATTTTTTCGAGTAAGTGTGTTGAAAAACGTCGTCTGATACACGTATACCTTTGTCATCGCAGTCTCTCGGCTCCACTATTCTACGTCGGCTGCAATGACAACGTTTGCCCCCTTGTATCCAAACGTACAATTTCAAACTATGAAACTCAAATAGCCTCCACACTGATCTTCATTACGATAGTATTTACATATCTTGAAGCTATTTTTAGCATTATTACCCGGACTGGCCCATTTTCCATGAAGATTTTTCTGATAAATTTGAAATATTTAATTGTGTCGTAACTCACCTTGCCAGGTAGCCACCATATCCAGGTTCCTATGAGCTACTTCTGAATACCATTTCACATACTTGTCTCCGTCAGACTTCTCAATTTCAGGGAAATGATGCTGTGGACGAAAGAAAAGATTGTTTCTTATCATAACTGGAAGGACAATCTAACATTATATTAAAGATAGGCATGTACAGTCAATAAAATAGATAAGTAACCAGGGTCTTCAGTAATTGAAGTTTTCATGGAAACCGATGGATGGATATGAATGAATCAAATAAACGACTCATTAATAAAATTAAAATACCTATTCCACAACAGCTATAACACAACGCCGTCCAGTCTCAAGCTAAGCAGAGCTTGTGTTATGATTACTAGACAACTGATAAAAATACTTATATATTTCTAAATACATACATATATAAATAAATTACACCAAATGATCGTGGTCATCACACAAACATTTGTCCTGGGTGGGAATCAACCTACGACCTTCGGCACAGCAGTCAGGACCACTAACCACTAGGCCTGTCGATTTTTATAGATTTTTATGGTAGAGACAACGTAAGAGTTAGCCATAAACCCAGTACGGTGAGAAGGAATATGAAGACACATGTTTTTGGATGCTCGAAGGTTGAAATCATGAGAACTGCCCAATAATTTAAAATATTGTTTTAAATAAGGACCACTAACCACTAGACCAACAGGCCAGTCCAATAAGATCTCAATGTATCTTTTAAATAACTTGCCTTTATAATAAAGTCGACTAAAGTCTTCAGGGTGTGCGGCTCCTTCCTCTTGACCAGTATCTCCAGTGAACCGATGCGGTACCACGCGTTGGCGAGGCGCATCACTATGGCGGCGCGTTCCTGTTTCGCCCGACCGCTGTAGGTTTTGTCTCGCCATACTTTATGGTCGTCACTCACTGAGAAAGAAAGAAGAGAATAGTCCGTCAGCAATAAAACTTATGTGTGCTGAGCTGAAAATAAGATTTCCTTGTTTACAGCCAAAAAGCCAAAAAACAAAATATCAACCATCATAAACCTATTGCTAAGAGCTAGCGCGCACTTGTGACTTTTGACAAAAGTCACAGTGCTTATGAATCCAACATGTAGTGCGCACACTTGGGCACGTGACAGTTGGTTAAAAATGGGTAAAAAAAAAACTACAAAACAATTATTGTCACTTTGACAAAAGTCACCAGTGCGCGCTATCACTAAATGTTCTGTGACAGATTGCATTAAGGTGAAAGCTACGGGCCCTCACTAGATGGCACTGAATCTCAATATAGTTTATTTTGTTTTAGGGTAAGAGAAAACATAGCCACACTAGCTATCACCTTAAGTTGGCTCTGGTACTGCCCAGTGTTTCCTTTTTCAAATCTATTGTCGAATATTAAATGCGTCTTGATAATAATATTTGTCGTCAGCATTACGCAGTATCTAACGCGACGCCCCCCGTGGGCGATTCAACACGATTGCGGTCGCAAAGTGATCCGATGCGGTTCATACGAAATTAACGCGACGTGGCGGCTCTGTCTTAAGTGCGCGCGAAATCGCCGCTTTAGTCGTCATTTATATATATACCTATAAAACAAGTCACCGCACCGCAAGAGTTCGTTCGAAAATATTAAAATAACTGATCGCATCCGCTTCGCTTCGCTCATCGCCGCACTGCACCTACGTGCCGTTGGTCACGTAGGCCACCGCAATAGAGTATCAAATTGTTTGTTCTATTCGCACCGAATCGCATCGCTTTCGCCATCGCGTAAGTCATTACATTGGACTTTACGGTGTTATTTTGATGCGACACTTTGGTAACCACGAAATCGCATGTAACATCACTGCTTTCAGCGAAAATGTTCAAGTACTTAACAAAATTCTAAGGCACAATTTATACTAGGCCCCAGATATATTTGGAATAAAGTACATTGACCTTTTCCTAGTATCTCTGCGTGCTTCTCTCTCAGGTACCCGAAAAATCAACAACGAACTGTTTTTCATTACTAGAAATGTAAAGGATCACATGGACATCTATATGTCGATCCAAGACAGCCTTATATTTTTATTTTCGTTTATTAAATTAAGAATGTAAATAAATGTACGAGGGTCCCATTCGGGGGATTTGTTGAGGTGTCCTTATTTGTAAAAATTGTGTACAATAAAGAATATAAGAATAAGAATTAGAGGGTCAATCTACTTTATTCCTAAGTTATCTAGCGCCAACCTTAGCAAAAATATAACAGCTATAAACAATCACAACATCAAACCACCTTACCCACCAAAGCAGCGGCCCTAGTTGTAGGCACCCCGAGGTAGTAGCACGCTTCAGACGCTACCATCTCTCTGATTGAGGACCGCAGCACCGCGCGACCATCGCCGAAGCGAGAGTATGGAGTTTCACCAGAACCTTTTAGCTGAGGCTGCCAGGATTCGCCTTTGCTGTGATGAGAAAACTAATTGGTTATGGTCAATGTTTTTTTTTCGAGCTCTATTCTTAAGAGCTAGGCTTTAAAGGATTTTGAGTTTAGTAATTATCATTAATAAATTGTAGTATGGGGAAATTGTCATCCGTGTTATCCCCCGCTCTTTTTTGGAATTGAGGGTAATCTTCAAAATACACATGGACAATTAGGGAAAAAGCCATAAAAAATCAGCTCCCCGCCTATAAATGATTTTTACATTTTTAAACCCTATTAATTTTTAGATCCACCTGTATTTTTTTATGGTATGGTGTGGGTTCAAGGGATAGATAGTTTATTACAATAAAGAGTATAGCTATCTATCCCCTGAACCCTTACTCGGCAAGGACACAGGATCACTGTGCTACACACTCTCCTGGGGTCACGAAGTGGGCGTATTGAGTCCCTACTCTGAGCGCCCGTGACCCCGGAGTCTTACGTGTCTTATGTGGTACAGGCGGTTTCGAAGTTTTAGGCGACGACGAGGCGGTAGCCTCCTACTGTGAGCGCGACTGACTCTATCACAATTTATTTGACGTTGACGAAGCACGGCTTTATAGACGATGAAACAAGGCTTTTTACACACATCGTTAATAACATTTTTTGAGATAACTAAAAGATTCAATAATTTTATTGTAGTAACAGCAGTAATCATTCCTTGGCTGTGACAACAGTGAATAATGTAGTTATTGTAATGCAGTGGTAACAACCCCAACTTACGAGTAATAGGCTGCGGGTTCAAAGTCAGCCAATCACATTACTTTGTATGATTTATTTCATCACTGCTCTCAAAACGGTGAAGGAAAACATCGTGAGGAAACCGACATGTCCTAGAACCAAAATTTCGAAGATATGTGACATCCACTAACCCACACTAGGCCCATGTAGTGGATTACGATCCATTCCTTCTCCTAAAGAGGTGGCCTGAGTACCATCAGTGTGTACATTAAAAGGCTGATTATGTTATGTTATAAATCAATCACCTGTTCACATATTCTCCAAGAATATGAGCTCTTCCATCACCCAGCTGGTCTGCCCAATGTCCGAACTGATAACCACCATATCTGAAAAATTACATACATATTTTTACAATATTATTTTCAGTATGGGTAGGACTTAATTATGTTTTTCAGATATGGGAGATAAAAACAATTATGATTGGTTCCTACCTGCCTACTAAATATCAAAAAAGTTTTGTAAGTATTAATCCACCATGTATGAAGACACAGCATGCCATCAACAAGCTACAATGCTGTTATCTGACCAAATCACATTTAGAGTTATTCAAAAAAAGCAGCATTTTACATAGAAATCAAGAGAAATTAACAATGACTTTATTTATCTCATAATCTATTATTAGTAAAAAAACCTGTTTAGACAGATTGATAGAGAATTTTTGGCTTATTACCATGACCTAAAAAAAATCAAATGACATCACTTTTAGTTTAAGGGTGGCATTACAGTATCAACATTGGATGAATACAAGTTAAACATGAGAGAGAGGATCCCCTATACCACAGGAGATATTTAAAAACTTGATCATTTTATTTTAACTTCTATACCTGATAACCTATGTGACCTTGTCACATCACATAGGTTATCATAACAAAATTAAAACAAATTTATTGCAGCATTACCTGTGTGAAACAGTCAGCCCACCCTCAGGCAGGTAGCTCCCAGCAACGAAATTGATGAACTCCCCTGTCTCAGCCACTGTAGGGTCCAAATCCAGCAGGTCTGTCAGAGCATCATCTGACGCACATACTAGGTGTAGCTTGCCAGTTAGAGGCTCTGTTGGTACCTATAACATTATTAGTTTGGATTATAACACTGAAGAAATAGAGAAGTCAATAAGAAAATACTTTGAAATAAGATGTACCGTAAAGTGTGGTCACCAAGAACCAATAGAAACACAGTTTCTTATGTGCCTATTGATTAATAAGCTTGTGCTAAAGTTATACCCCAGGGCCAGTTACCCCAGGGCCAAAGTTACCCTAGGGCCAAAGTTACCCCACTTTACTCAGTACTATACAGTAGTATTTAAATTGAGAAATGGTATTTTCTGAATGTCAGAATTTACAAAAAAAAGTACTCACCACTTTTTGGTGTTTTCTGGGAAAGAGAAGTAGAACCACTAACTCCCCAGCAAATCTACCAGTCGGTGGTAAGATTTTGACGTCAATCTGCTTCGAAGTCCCAATAAAATAAGCAAAATTACCTCCATACAGAATGCTCACCCACCTTAGAAAACACAGCATCCTTCACAGCCATCGGCACATTATACTCTGGATTCTCATCAATAGGCAGAGTGGCGTAGTTTGGAGTCTCCCTGAACCTCCACTCTTTAAAGTTTGTCACTGGTTTCATTTTTCCAACTAAACTTGTCTTCTGTTCGTTCATAAGAGCAGCTAGCACACAGAAGGCTCGCTTCATCGAGCGATTTTTATAAAATGATCTATACAATATCCTCTTTAGTGTAATTATTACGAAATAATCAACTCTTTATTATTGTAAACATGTGTTTTCTTGAATATTTTGTATGTAATAATTAACTCTAATTATATAACTATAAAGTTGATTTTCCGAATTACAAATAAGAAAAACAAGATCCTTATCTGTCATTTGCCAGTCATCATGACAAGCAAATGACATTGACATTTCGTACATTGACTATTTACACGAATTAACTTTATATTACTTTACTTATTAATTCGACTCAAAGCGAGAAATCCTTCTTGTCTAAATTATCTTCATAAGATTGATCCGTCCGTAGGCGTGAGCTTGCGGACAGCGAGCAAAGGGTAGCTCTCCGTCCGGACGTCAGCCGCAGATAAAGCGTTAGTTTTACATACTCTTTGGCTGCAGTTCCGAATCCTATTGGGGCCATGGGCTCGCTTCTGAAAGGAAAACCCGCAAGGCAAAGAAGAAACATAGGAGTAGGTTTTAGACAGTCAGGGCCGAGTCACGCCGAAATGGCAGCGGCCGTAGCGACGCGGCGAGCACTTTTAGCGTGAAATAATTTTAAACTTTATCTACGTACTTACTTAAACTTACTTTTACTACGTACAAAAATACCAGTATCGCTTGAAAAGCTCGAAAAGGTCGCGAGCGGCCGTGCGCGTGTTTTCGGTAGTTCTAGCCAAGCCAGCCGCTGCTGGCCGCCAGCATTCCGGTGTGACTCGGCCCTAAAAGTCTGACACGCCTTCTAGCCCCGCCCAAAAGTGGGAGGTCATGGATGATTTCCCACCTAAAAAAAGGGTTGATCACAAGGCAACGGATGATGTGCGTGTGTGTCACAATAGTTTAGAAGGTCTCACGCAATTTTAAATTACACTACCTCGCCCAGCATCCCGAGAATTATAACAATGATAATTATAATCTAGAAAGTACAGCTTAGATTAAATGTTTTAGGGATTGATGATTGATGATGTGCCCATTCCTCTTTGTTCCCAGTACCATAGTATTATGTGGAAAAAAATAAAATAAAATAAGCAATCTCAAGAACAAACAAATAAATATTTATTTAAGTCAATAACATCTAACTGGAGCAGCTAATCTTAAGAGCGTACGCCCATTGAGGTGGCTGTGCGGAAAATCCACGTTTCTCTGCCTCGGCCTGCACTTCGAACGGCTTCTTCAGCACGTCAAGAAGAAAACGTATCTGTAATAAATTTACAGAATTACAATTATGATTCCAGCTAACCTTACAATAGTAAATTCAAGAAATGTGTATGACTAGGTCGGACACCGATCATCGTCAGGATGCAGTTAAATTGTGAGCCCATCAAACTAGTCACATGCAGGACAGCTGTAGTTGGGTAGGACTGCACGTCAATGACAACACTTTGAACTTGATCTGGCTTAACGTAGTTCGGGATTTCAATATAATCCGAGGTCAGTATATTACCAATAGTGGGCCGTGGCATTAAAACTTACATAAACTGAATCCACTTATTCGATGAATTTTCAGATATAATGAACAAAAAAAACGAGAACAAAAAGTTATTGATTTTCTTAAAGACCACCTAGCTAATAAAATCCTCAACCTTTTGATAGTCGTCTTGTTCAGCATCAACGATGGCCTCATGCAGCAGCCAGTTCCTGGGCACGTATACGGGGTTAGCGCTCAACATGCGGCGGCGGCGCTCGTCCTCGAACACGCCTGAGGAGCTCGCATCCACTGCGGCTACGCCACAATCACGACTATTCACTGGAAGAACACCTAGTAGGGCACCAAATTTAACACGACTCAACTAACTCAACTACTTATTTATAAATATTGCTCATATAAGGTTCATAATTTTCTGTCTAAGTAAAATCTACTAAGCAGAAAGCGAAACGCTAACTAATCTATCTACCAAAAACTTGTGTAGTGTATTAAACATAACTTATTAAAAATATTTTTATCTAATGGCAGTCATGAAGGATTGTCTTTTTTATAAATCAAAGTACATCATCATCTTCAACCGGCCACAGTCTTACAGCATCCACAGCTGGACTCTCTTTGCATCGGCTCTGTAGCAACAATGTAGTCTAGGTAACCACCATTACGCCATACGGCATCAAGGCATTATGCTCAATAATACGATTTAGTCGATGGGAAACAACAAGCTCATTCATTTACGAAATTAGGGTCAACATTTCCTTACCACCCTCCTTGTCGAGTCTCTCACGATACTGGTCCAGCCAACAGCCCCATGATGCGTGTGACGACAGACGCTTCAACGACCACTTCTCCTCCAGCTTGATCTCGCTTACCATTTCACAAGGTTCCAGCTTTATTATACAAAACCATGACAAATAATGATTTGATTAGTTCATGATTTTGAAAGAAATCTGTCTTAAATTGCTGTGTAATTATGGATTGATTCGAATTTCACAAACCTCGCCAAGCTGTCTGAATGTAGCAGTGAAGTCGGCGCCTGTCTGCTGCATCATGTCCAAAAGCTTTTCTACAAGCTGTTCGTCACCCCAGCGCTCTTCCTTCAAACCTATCTTCATCAGGAATGTTTCCCTGAAAGTTTTCATTACAAAGAAATTTTATATAGATAAGTAGATAATGCTCTTTATTGTACACTATACAAAAATGTATTTGTAGTAATTAGGTACGTATGATATGGTATCATCATGATATTTTATGATAATACCATATCATGCGTACTTATAGAAAGAGAGTGAAAAAGGTAAATTATTATCCTATTTGACCATATTTTTAAAATATGGTAAAGTTTTATGCTTGTTTAACTAACACGAGCGTAGCATTCTATAGCCGCTTAAACTGCAAACAACTTATCGTAAAGATGCACTTTATTACGTCAAAATTCCAAAAATAATAATAATTACTAACAGAATCTTGTTTTTGCAGTAAGTGTCCAAGGTTTTCAAGATGTGTGACATATGGACTTGTTGCGAGGAAGATAGTAGAGGCTTTAGAGCATTCGCAAGCTGGCCTATGTTCCATACCACTACCTGTAGTGTTATTTAAATTAGATTCTTATTATTTTTAGGCATTTATATAATATTGTTAAGATATCAAATCAGCATCTCACATCAGGTTGCTTGGCCAGTGCATATCTCCCCTCTCCATCTGAGCAATTGGAAACGAAACCCCCGTCGTATGAGTCCACGAAGCCGAAAGGTCCAAAGTCAACAGTCAGGCCCAGAAGACTCATGTTGTCAGTGTTTAGAAGACCGTGGGTGAAACCCAGACCTGTATTGTAAAGACTAGTTAGATTGAGCCTCACTTACTAAATTGTAACAGACCAGCAGTGACTGCCTTATGGAGCTAAATGAGACCCAAACAGGAGTGCGTAACTAACCTTGCCATTTAGCAACGAGATCCAAAGTCTTGTGAGCGATTTCAGAGAACATTCTAATAAAACGATTCTCATCAGACAGCTGGATATCGGGGAAATACTCCTAGAAAAAAAAATACTGCCTTCATAAAGACTCTTCAAAATAGTGTATAGTAGGTAGATACAAATAAAAATGGCATAAAAAGTTTACAAGACCTACCTTTATAATAAAATCGGAAAGCTGCCTCAAGACAGCTATCTCCCCAGTCCTAGATAATATTTCCAACGACCCGAAGCGGAACCAATTTGGAGACAAGCGTAATATGACAGCTGCTCGCTCGCGACGAGGACATCCATTGTAGTATACATCCCTAACTATTGCTTCGTCGCTCACTGAAATTGCAGGTTATTTTTTGTTATAAAGCTTTGTTTTTGTCGTCGAAATTGCTTAATTCCTTGTGGCTTAAGTAGCCTGAGATAGATTAGGTAGATAAATGTCCGGAAACATTATTACGTCATAAAACGTCGATTAAGGAAGTGTAAAACTTAACAAGGTGACGAAAACATAATACAAACATAATATATTTGAAGTAAAAAACAGTTCTGAAAACCCATTAACGTAGAAAAAAAAAAATCTCACCCACAAGTCCGACAGCCCTCGTGGTAGGTATGCCTAGGAAGTAACATGCTTCGCTAGCTATCATCTCTCTTATGGCTGATCTTAAAACAGTGCGGCCATCATGGACGCGAGCGTACGGCGTTTGCCCAGAACCCTTCAGCTGGATCTGCCATCGTTCACCACGTCTACAAAAAAAAAAATGTCTAGTAAAATCGTGATGTCTCCTATGAATTTATTTACCTGGGCAGACAATCACGCTCCCAGAAATTCTCTGGGGTAATATTCTGCTGCTGCTTCCAGACACCATTTTAGGAGGCTTCATCATACCGATGCTCAAAACTTGTGAAAGGTCAGTGAAGAGAATGTTTTTATATAGCCTGGTATATCTTACCTGTTGACGTATTCTCCAAGAATATGAGCTCTGCCATCACCCAGTTGTCCAACCCAAAGTCCATACTGATGTCCACCATATCTGGAATCAAACCACAGTTAGTCATATGTTCTAAAAAGAGAGGAGATATATATATATATTTTAAATACCTATGCGCAACAGGCAAGGCCCCGTATGGCAGCTTTCGCCCTGCAATGAATTCAGCGAATTCCTCGCGGTTGGCCATGTCAGGATCCATGTCCAAGATATTGGTCAGGGCATCTTGTGACGCACATACCAGCCTTATATTCCGCTCGAGAGGGCGAGGAGTCACCTGGAAAGTAAGTTAGAGCTGAATTAATCGAATTCAATAATATATTGATACCTATCAGTCAGCCGGCTTCCGCTCGGAGATTATAAGGTTAATATAGTCTTAATGTTTGGAATTAAATTGTACATCAAACTTTACCATTGCTGTAGGTATGATTAAATTCTACGCTCTGCTGGTGCAATATAATAAAGTCTTCAGAATGTGGTCGCGGTTGCCGAGGTTCTGCAGTGCGTCCGCAATGTTTGCCAATAGGTACTTAATTATTTTAATCAATATTTACCTCGGAGAATACTACGTTTTTAATATTAGATCTAATTTGGTCATGATTTTCATCAATCGGTAACAAAATATATTTTGGGTATTGACTAAATCTCCACTCGGTCAAATTTCTCTTCAATGGAGAACTTTCGCCCTCCATTTTGATAGTAAATTATTATCCTATCTAATGAGAACTACTAATAAAAGAAAACGAAAAATACATCATGAATCCGAAAGCGATCTTTTGAAAAGATTATATTAACCGCCATTTGTTAGTCTATGGAAAAAAAACTACAGATAATGGAAGATAATGAAGTCCATTCACCACGCAGTATTTTTAATTTTCTTTTTCCGCAATGCAGGAGTGTGAATAGGCATCAAACAGAAAAAAATCTTAGCATGAATGAAGCGCTTTATCAACCCTATCTTGTTTTTTGTGGAGGATATTCTCGTATAAGTGACTATAAATAAAAGTTTAACATTCTCACATTCGTGTCAATTTTAAAATGTTTTTTATTAATTATTCATTATTTGTGTGAAAAATAATTAAGAAATATAACGCTTACTTAACGTTTCAAGAGAAAATAGTTTGTATAAACTTAACGCTAATTATTTTAATTTCAAGAGATTAATTAAATGTTATCGAATATTATGAAAAGACTAAGTAGTAGTGGTCAAGGTCACGGCTAAGCTACTAAATTCTATTTCCCTCGTGTTTCATGAACTTCGACAGGGAAAGGAGATGATCTAATTTTGTTGGTTTACACGCATGGAACCCGCCCGGTGTGAAATTCGTCAGTTCGGTGACCGCAATTTCACTTTCGTGAGGCGCTTTCTCGTTTTGTCACTTTCGAAAAATTCATTACTTGTGTGAATCAAACCCGTTTCTGTTTGTAGTAAATTCCATCAAAGTGTTAAATAATTTTCGTGAACCGTGCATGGTATTTGTTTCACGTTAAATGGATTTTTATCAAAAAATATGGTGTATACAGAGGGATACTTGAAGGAGAAGCTGACCAAGGATTTGGACGCCGTTCACGTCGTAAGTATCTGTCAAAATTTTATCGAACAACCTGTGCCGCGTTGTAAAGTTTTCATGTTTTTACTGAATGAAAATAAGTGTCCGTAACGAATTAATATCCTAATAAACGGGTACAATGACGAGGAGAGCAGATCCGGATAAATTTACCGTGACAAAACAGGCGTTGCTTCCCGGTTTATTATTCTCATTGCTTGTGAGATGGTGCGTTGCCGCATATCCGTATTCCGGATATAAAAAACCACCAATGTACGGCGATTATGAAGCGCAAAGACATTGGCAAGAAATAACAGTGCACACGCCTAGTATTAAATGGTATCATAATACGACACAAAATGATCTTCAGTACTGGGGTCTGGATTATCCTCCGCTCACCGCGTACCACAGCTTGCTCATGGGGCTGGTTGCGGATTGGCTCGAGCCAGAATCAGTGCGTCTCTTTGCGTCAAGAGGTTATGAAAGTGAAACACATAAAACCTTTATGAGATGGACTGTTTTCCTAAGTGATATATATTTGTATGTGACTGCAGTGCTTTGTATATGTATAGATGCAGAAAGAGTGTTAGGAAAAGAACCCAAAGAACCAAAGTGTGTTCTCAAGAGAACAGACATTTCAACTACTCTATTTTTGCTGTACCCTGGTATCATATTGATAGACTATGGTCATTTTCAATACAATTGTGTGTCTCTTGGTTTCTTTTTGTGGGCTACTTTTTTTATAATAGCCATTAGGAATGATACTCTAGCTACAATCTGTTTTGTCTGTGCTCTAAACTATAAACAAATGGAACTGTATCACTCTATGCCATTTTTCTTTTATTTGTTAAGAAAATGTTTCATAGGCATGCCACTGGGGAGGGGCAAGTTGTCTCACTTTGTGCGCTGTTTCAACAAACTCGCTATTGCAGTTGTTGCTTGCTTTGTTATTATATGGTATCCATTTTTAAAAGGATGGCATAATGTATTCCAGGTTGTACACAGATTGTTTCCATTGAATCGAGGAATTTTCGAAGATAAGGTTTCAAATGTGTGGTGTATGGTAAATGTTTTTATCAAACTCAAGACAATTTACAGTAACCAAGAAATGGCAAAAACTTGCATGTTGATCACAGCAATGGCTGCTGGGCCAGCTTGTGCTGATATATTCTTCCGAATAAACGTTAAGAAGTTTGTGCCATGCTTGATAAATGTATCACTTGCATTCTTCTTGTTCTCCTTCCAAGTCCATGAAAAGTCTATATTGTTAGCAGCTATACCAGTTGCTTTACATTTCCCTGAAGATCCATTTATGTGTTTTTGGTTCTTGCTGGTGTCCACATTTAGTATGCTCCCATTACTGCTGAAAGATGGTCTGCTTTTACCTTTTATTGCCACCACTGTGATCTACACATCATTCTATAGCATTTGCTTGAAGTTGTCACAGCCAACTTCTGGTTATTTTTCAATTTTCAATGCTAACCGTGTGTCTAAAATTACACAGCCGCACAAGAAAGATTCTTCTCCATTTTTAACCTTTGTGAGTCTCATCTTTGTGATATCTGTGGTTGGCATGGTCCTGTTGACTGTGGGCACGGTGTTTGTGGAGCCACCTCCGCAGTTACCTGATCTGTTCCCGCTACTGATAGCAGCATATTCCTGTGCACATTTCCTCTTCTTTTTCTGCTACTTCTATTATCAACAATTTTCTCTACCAGTGTGCTTGCCTTGTGTTGCTATTCCTAAGCAAAAAAGAAAGTAAAAAATATAAATGGTTAGTAAAACTAAACTGCCTTTGTGAAGGGTTTTTAATCTTAACTATTTTAACTTACTACTACAATATAAGAGTTTTATATTTTTAAGGGGTGACCAGATGGTTGCAAACCAATATCCCAACCAAGGTGACCTTGCTAGTTTCAATCCGTGTAGACAGCAGTTGTAATCCATGACCTTCAACACCCTTGGTTGGAGCTTGGAGGCATGTTTTCCTAACCATTGAATGTGTTAGTGCATGGTTTACATCCATGTAGCCACTACACAAACCAAACACATAAACCAAGGTCACCTTGGTTAGAACGCTAGTTTGCAACTGTCTGATCACACCTTTACTTTACTTTTTATACTCTTTTTAGAATTCCAAACTATGTTACTTAATTTGTGTTTATTTAATTAGAAGCTGAAATTTATTTTTAATTGATAAAAAGTGGACAAAGATTAGTGTAGTACTTAATACTGTAAGTAGTGCATTTATTAAAATTTTCTAAACGGCATTCCAATAAACGTTTTAACAAATTAGTAGATTGCACAGAATTAATTTTCTTTTCCCTACCTTTATCAATATTTTACTAATTCATGGGTGTAAAGTACAAAAAGTTATCTTCAATTTTGTGATTTTCTGATAATTGCAGTAACTTATTAAAATATCATATTCAAAGACATTTGATGACAATTCTTTTAAGTGTTAAAAATGCAGAAATAATAGAAGTTTTTCAATACTATTATAAAAATTAAGAAAAAACTCATATTATTCACTTTTTTTAGGGTTCTGTCCCAAAGGGTAAAACGGGACCAGACTGCTGTCCGTCCGTTTGTCACAAGGTTGTATCTCATGAACTGTGATGGTTAGACAGTTGAAATTTACGCAGATGATGTATTTCTGTTGTAAAGTAAAATAATTATTTAAGAGGGCTCCCATACATTACAACAAGCGTGATTTTTTTTTGGCGTTGTTTGCTAGAGACGGTACGGAACCCTTCGTAAACGAGTCCGACTCGCACTTGGCCGGTTTATTTTGCTTTGCACCTGTATAATGTACCAATTTTAGAGTAAACCTTGAAAACCACTTGACAAATATGGATAAGGGCCGTTAGATAACTTTGATAGGTAACTGCTAATTAGAACCATTGGCCAAGGTGTATGGCTTTCCAATCACTGCTGACCTACAACATGCTATGACGTCATAGTACTACAGCAGTATTAGATAATATTGCTGTACGAATCAACCATAAAATCGATAGAAGGTCTAGCATAGCAAATGGTAAAATCATGGCTCACAGACTGAAATAACGACGAAATAATGACGTGCAGACCCCACCCACCCATATATCGCCACCATAATTACTGCGAGTAACCAGGCAGAAAGGTTCTGGAGTGGCAACTACGTACCGGAAGACGCAGCGTTTGAAGGCTTCCCAAAAGGTGGACCGATAACCTAGTGAGGGTCGCAGGAATCCGATGAATACGAGACTTAAGGGACCGGTCGTTATGGCGACACTTGGAGGAGGCCTATGTCCAGTTTAACAGTAACAGTGGACGTCTTTCGGCTGAAATGATGATGGCTATGACCAGCCAGAAACTCAATAAAACCAAGCTGAGAAGAGAACCCAGGACTCAGAAATCGCATTTGCGACTGGTGGGCCAACTAGCTAATACCGCCCTCGCTATGAGTTCTTACCAGTGAGCCTTCTACAATACCTGTTTTATTGTCTCTATATTTTGTGACTACTTTGATAGCCATCGACGTCTGACGAAATGACAGCCGGATCCTTTAACGGATAGTCATGTCGCACCGCAGTTCTCAGGAAACGCGTCATATACATTAATAGCTGTATCTCTGTTATATCTTGCATTAGCGCCACGATTAGAGTTACTATCTACATATAGGTACTCGTTATAGCTATTTAGATATCCTAATTGGTTTAATTTTCTCTCACGGATTCACGATAAATGACGACCGAGCGATGAGGGATGAAGCTATTCACCCTATACAGCTCCATCTTTTTCAACAGTTTAGTTTAGGTCGTCAAAAAAGCGTGCTCCATCGCGATGGAGCACGCTTTTTTCATCGTCGGCCACATCAGATGAGATAGATAGTGGATAGATTAAAACAACAAGTATAAGATTTACGACAAGGCGTTTTGCTTATAAACCCGGGTACACAAGTACGGTGTATTCATATTATTACTAATGTCAAGAAATTACACAGAAATTATCCCCAAGAAGGTTAAGGTCATTATTATCGTAAATGTAGTAACAAAACTACTTAAATAATAATAGCTACTAATAGTAGTGAATGCTTTATAGTCTGCAATTAATTTTAATATCGTAGGGAATACCCTGACTTTGTGTGATTTCCGCATGCAAAAAGGGTATGTGCTCAAGAAATTGATAAATTGAAAATGTTATTAACATTTAACCGGCATTTCCTTGTTTCGTCATATAATTACAATAAAGCGTATATGGTGCGCATTAAAATACCTTTCTATGTAGTGAAAAAGAGTCAGATTTTTGAAACATTTCTTGAAATATCATTCTCATGTTTTCTATTTAATATATGGTATGCAGTGTGCATGAAAATACCTCTCTTTGTAGTGCGGCTCGGATCGGGAATAGGATTTTTGAAACATGCCATGAAATATCAGTCGCGTGTTGGCGATAAAAAAAGGCCTTCACCAAGTACAGCTACTGGCTATGCTGAGTTTCATTATCTATTTAATTTCATTGTAACAAAGCTCAACAGAAAATCGATTCATCTAGTTCACATTTATTGTCAAGAGCATAATTATAAAATTTATCTACACTATACGCAACAGTGTTGTACACTAATATTTTTTCTAAATTTGTTATCTATTGCTAAACCGTGATATTAAATTACTAGCACATTTATTGTACTATCGCTAGCCGAGAAAGTTTGTTGAACTCATTCTGATTGTTAAATTATGAAGAGGAAAAAACAATGACCGAAAATGAGGCCAAGTTCACACAATACAGTACAGTCATTATGTAAATAAAAATAAAAGTGTGAACGAAAGTGTACAAGAGCAAATGAGAGAATATTAGGAGCACCTCGTGATACATATAGTTCTTATTATAGTTTATTGTTAAACAAAGTCACGAGACTGTTACTAAACACTTCTATTTTAAGAGCAGTAATGTGATCTGAATAGTTAAGAGGAATGACCGAATTTTTATCGTCGATTCGTAGACGATGTGGGCTTGCGGAGCAATGGGTAGCTCGCCGGCCGGCCGTCCGGTAACTGTCCAGACTGAGCCCGAGTCGTTGACGGTGTGTAGTGTTCCATGCGCACCTCAAAGAGATGTCAGCAAAACCGTAGGAGCCCAGCAGGGCTGAAGCCTACTGGGACTGGGTTGCCTTCTGAAAAGGAAACCCACATAGTGTTTTAGGTTAGGTGAAAGGCTGATACGAAGGGTGGGAGAATATTTCGAGTTATATATTTAAATGTGTTCGTTATCTCCAACAATATCATGAAGAAGATTGGATGTTGATAGTGGATATTGAAGATAGTGCACTACAGTTTTGAGAGTTCCAGATTTTGGCTTGAGCAGTAATTGCTTTAGAGACAAGCCCGACTCTAGTCTCGAGTCCTAAAGAAACTATTCATTGTCTTGTCATCGTTTAGCGAAGTTAATCCTAAAAGAACAGCGAAGAGTGTATTTAAGTCAAGAGTTTTACGTTACTTCGCGTCAGGTGAGATAGTGGTCAAACGTGAACCTGTCCATTTTAAAAAAGAAGTAAGAAATTTCTTATTGAATTAAAAAAAAACACAATCAACTTTTAGGGCATTTTCCATTTCTAAACGTAAAAGAAAGTTAGGCAATGTGACCCAAATTACAATGCTCATCATTACACCAATCTAAGACTCCTTTATGTCTTCAGGTTTTCAAGCCGTTATTGAAGTAATTAATTTTTTATTTAAAAAAACTAATGTCTCTCTCGTCCGGCCTACGTTTTGGACGACTTTTGGTCAGTATGGCGCAGGGGATACTGTCACAAATCTAACACACAAACGCTCGATATGCGGTGTGCGTGCTGTTTTCACTGAGCGTTGCATAATTTGACGCATGATTTCACTGGGCATGCACGTGCCCGAACAGTGATGTGAATCAATTTACTTGCCCATTTGTCAATCGATAGATAAGAAAAAAATTCTGCACGAGTAGCCTGATGTTATCAGGATGACAGGTTGGTTTTTGGTTCAGTGGCGCCAGCGCATTCGAATTACATGTGCACAAAAAATACGACTAAAATATCTATGAAAATAATTGAAATTGCGTTTGCGCAAAATGGTAAAATTTCCAGAAAAACCTCATTCAGTGTTCGGGTTTTAATATCCGTCCATCGATTAGTTTCTCTAAAGGCAGCTTATGAGCGTATAACATGCATGTCTATTCAAGTAGGTAATCCACAGATTTTTCATAATACCTTGAGTCTAAGGAAAGCCTTGAAAAAAAAACTAGTCCAAAAGCTAGTAATTGTGAAAATCTAAAACTCTCAATACCATAATGCTAATGTCATTTCAAATGATCAGCTATAAATTCATGCCATTAAGACTGTCTAATTCTAGGCACACCACTGATGCCAATTCGAATCATTACTCCGGTGTGCGTGTGAGGCTACCCGTCCGCGCCATAACGATGCGCTTGCGTCGTGCCGCGTTAGCCAGGCTAATGAGGAGGGGCAGCCATTATGAGTAAATTGGAGATATTAGGACTGACGCTGTGGTTAGCTTCAACCTTCGCTTCTTTATAATAAGTAGAGAAAATAACTATTAACTGTCGGTCAGTGCTCCTAATGATCATTGCCGTTAGTAATTATCTGCGTTGTTAAAAATCTAGATAATCTTTTTCTGTAGCTGATTTGTCTTTTACTATTTTTGTTGTCACAACCTGTCTTCTACTATAAACACGAGGAGCTCTTGGCTACAATAATATCAGCTACATCGGTCGTGGGCTTGCAGACGACGAGCAATGGGTAGGTCGCCGTCACGATGTCCGGTAAACGCCCCGAACCGAGCCAGCATGCTATGTCAGCAGCAAAACCGTAGGGGCACAGCAGGGCCAAAACCTAGTGGGCCCATGTGTTGACTTCTGAAAGGGAAACCTGTGGTCCTGGAACGCAAAGAGCAACTGAAGGAACATAGGTGGGGTTTTAGTCAGTAAAACTCTGACACGCCCTAACGATCCGCCCTAGAGCGCGAGATGTCATTGGACGATTTCCTTCCTCAAAAAAATAAATTAAAAAAAAAACAATCGGCCGGTCTGATTAAGCACCGTTTGCCGAGGTCGGTCGGTCGATACCGAGATTCCTCCATGTCATTTGTAGATCTTTGATAGTCGTTACGGATAGGCAGAAGCCAGGATATCTAACCTAAAGAATAACGTGTTACTCAATTACCGGGTTGTGAAGGTCAGATAAGCAGTCATGCCATATAAAATACTGGTATTCAGCTGATCCTGAACGGATGTCTCTGGTATTCCGGCTTTAGAGTACGGCCGAAATATTTTGACCGCTCCGAACTTCGACCCAATTGGCTGCGCAGTAATTCTTTTTAAGAATCACAGTTATAGTGAATGCGAGTATGCGCATAGTTCGGAACGCCTAACTTCATAACTTCAGAGTGGTCAACGTATTTTGACTGTACTGGGGCCTTAGAACATGACGTGTTCTAAGGCCCCAGTACTGTTGTGTGTGAAAATGTCATGCGTGCGAGCGACAAAGAGGGATGGATCATGCAGCTATACAACCTATATAACTCCATCCCTTTAACATTTCAGTTAGGTCATAAAATGGATCGGGTTAAGAGCTTGTGGCCTCTGTATGTCTATCTGGTGGGATGCCTGCATCACTATTGTTACTTTACATCATTTGCAAAATCTCTGGCATCGATCAATCAGTGTACTTTTATCTCTAAAATCGGAGATTCAATTTCAATGGTGCTTCTGATAAAATAAGTGGCGCTCCCTTCGCGTTATAGGTCTGTATCTCTACATTGGAATGCATTTGGTATTTCTTAACCGACTACAAAAAAATGGAGGAGATTATCAATTCGGTTGTATTTTTTTGTTGTTGATTACCTAGGAACTCCGTCGTTTATGGACCGATTTGCAAAAAAAAATCCCTTAAAGAATATACTTCCAGATTAGTCCAATTTTATTCAAAATCCAGTACTGATGATGGGATCCATGAGGAATCGAGGGAACTCCTCAAATATTATATTCATCCATATAGAGATTTTGGTATTTTCATCGAGAACAAGCATTTACAGTCAAAAAGTAACATTTGATGAATTGGAACTGTTGAAGAAGACTAGAAATGGCCAACGGAACTTCAAGTCACATAGATATCACAATGGGTAGAGTGGTAGGGTAGCGGTAGCTCTAAAAATCCGAAATTTTAAAAAATCCCGCTGCCCTGGCAAGATTAGTAACTATAGTTTACGTAGGACTTTTGAACTGGAAAAACAGTATTTGCTATTAAGTAGGTACCAAAACCAGCAAGAGTAAATGATAATCAAGATATAAATTGTGCTACAGTACTCGGTAATCATACACTTAATTAAAATGTCACTACTGTTATCGTGAATGCTAATCTTAGTTACATTGAACTATTTCTGCATTATAAATAGATAAACAGACTCAGCTTGACTATTTGAAGCGGTGATGTAGGGCAGAGGTAATGAGAATCGGACGTAAACGTCATTGTAGTAACATTTGTAGTCGCATAACAGAAATTTATGGCATGTTCAAATCAAACTTGGAGGAAAACAGAAAGGAAACATTTATTACACACGTTTTTAATGTACCTAAGGCGTGTACACACCCTGAACTACCGGCGAATCGTAGATACACAGAGTGCCAAGCATTCCTCAACACCGGAAGGAAAACAATATTAGCCAATATTATATAATATTCGCATGTTGCTAAAAGACTTATGAATTTACATGTGGATGGATGGACAGGGAGAGGGAGGCCAAAGAAAAGATAGATGAATTGTGTGAGAAGTGATATGAAAGAAAAGGGAGTTAGTGATAGCGTGACGAGTGACAGGACAGAATGGAAGAAAAAAACGTGTTGCACCGACCCCAAATAAAACGGGACAAGGGCAGGAAGATGATGATTATATAATGTGTACAGCAATATTTTCGCACTTTTGAATTCGCACTTCGTTACGCCAACAACTAATTGGGGTTTAACTAGGTTCACCTGCGTAAAAGTAGAAAATAATTATCCCAAAGGAAATATCTTATGTGCTATTCCAGGAAATGGTCTACCTATATTCCAAATTCCATCCCATTTGGATGGAATTTTTCGTCAAGATGTTTGAGCATGAAGGAGTAACAATCATACACACAACACATCATACAAACTTTCGCCTTTATAATTACAAAGTTTGATTTAGTTCTGATATTGGAAGTCGGAAATCATCGGGTTCTTGAACCTGGAAATTCTAAGTGCTGATTTAGCTAAAGTTTACCGAGAATATAATGACACATTTTTTTTAAAGTTCAAAGAAAAAAGTTGCGGTAGGTGTACGTGATCAGTATCTTAAAAATCTGATGTGTCATTGCTTTTTCGTTACAGTTTTACAACTAATTGTTACATCATAAGGCAAAGTTTGTCACTAGTGCTATCTGAAATTCCCCAAAATAATTCATTGAAGCGTACCGTAGTTGTACTATAAATGGTACCGACAAACTTACGTCACCCAGTCTTAACAAGAAACAATATCGTAAGATGGTCACGATACAATGGGAATCATTTCTGGGAGTCCCAGGAATGTTTGAGTCACGATAGACGAATCGGCAACCAGAACAATGGAGCTAATTTATGTGTACGTGCGTTGATTCAAATAACCCCTCCATTCTCTTTTTTGTTAGTATGTCGTTAGACAGAGATGAACATAACATCAAATCGAGTCCATATGAGTGGTCCATTTATTTATGTTTTAAGCGGTTTAAGGGCAGTATCTTCCAAGCCGACCTATTTTTAATTATTTTTGAATAATTATTCAATTTTGAATTGAAGAACAAAACGATTATTCAATTTTGAATAATCAAATCATTGTTTTATTGGATAAAAATATGGTTTTTATAATCACGCTTGATTTAAAACACGACATTCACAACTTCACATGATCATAAAAAAAATATCGAAAATAATTTTTTTTTTAATCGAAAATAAAATTTGAAATATTTCTAATGTGACTTGAAAAACAAGTCACATTAGAAATATTTCAAATTTTAACACAAAAACGCATCAAAAATTGGGCAATGACATATTATGAAAGGTTTGCTGAAAATATAATGAGTGAATCAAACATCAGAAGAATTTCAGTTTTGATGCTTCAGAAGTTTGGATTTTGTTTTTTCATAGTTTACGTTTTTGTGTCTTCTGATGTTTTGGATCTCGTAGAGTGACCGGAAGGTATACTTCGATGACTTTCACTGAAAAACCTAGACAATAAGAGCTACCGATGCTACCGTTCGGAGTTTGGACTCGTTTTTTTTCAATTATAATGTGATCTTTCCTCCGTGGAGTGACCTGTAAGGTGTAATCCCCTGATTGCTACTAGAAATTACTTTACTTGATTTAAGATCCTATGTCCCCTAACTGGGACAGATAGCGTCCATAGCAGTCACCCATCGCGGCCGGTCCGTCTCCATGTCCGTCTGATGGCCGACGATTTTGTCAGCACGGTGCGTCGCCAGGTTTGCCGAGGACGGCCACGCTTACTTTTCTCTTGAGGATTCCTGTCCAACGCCTGGTTTTGGTATGTGATCGGAATCCCTCTTAAGTGTATGACCAATCCATCTCTACTTACGACCTTTAATCTGGTGGTCGATCGGGCTTTTCGTGGAATTTCTACAACGGCTCTTCGTTAGAGTTGGTCTCGGCTCGGGCCAGTAATTCCCGAGAATGCGACGAAGACATCGGTTTACGAAAACCTGCTACTATAAATGCTAGTAACATTTCGTCTCCTCGCGAAGACGGAGGTAGCGCTAAATGCCTACTGCGACTACCCGAATATCATGCCCTTAAGTTGCGATACTTGAAATCTTTTGAAAGCAGTTTTATTGTTGCCTGTTATTGGTCCCGTATCGTTGTTCTTATTGCTCTTTTATTTACATCTCTATAAGTGGCGGTTGCGTCAGTTAAATTGTTGTTTGTATCAGAGCTACAATTTTATTGATCCAATTTGGTCCTGAATCGTATCGTCCTATTAATTAATATAAAGTAATTGGCTTTCTCGGAAAAATCTGTGCCAACTGCCGATGCGTCTTTAGAAACTCATTTCGCCGTCAAACTTCGATCGGCACTAGTTACAGCAATGATGTTTTACCAACTTGAAATGCAAGCTGACCTGAAATGGCAATTCCTTTTGCTTGCAATGGAATTTTATGATTATCGTAGTAACTTGGTTACAAGATTTATTCCAATAAAATTTATCAACAGAACATTTAACCTTATCAAGCATGACATTCCCTTTCCGTAGGTTACCTTTGTGAAACCATCGGTCTGAACCTTGAAGATATACTTATATAATACAATTTTTCTTCAATGTCCGTCCATGATGATTTCTTAGAGACTGTTGGGCAGTGATTGTGCACAAATGCACGTGCTCGTACAGCTAATTCATCGATATTTCAATTAGATGAGTCATGAAAATTGGATTGATCAATATTGCAAGGTTCAAGATACAGACTTTGATGTCGAAATTGATGGTTTTGGAAAGGAACATCATATCTATTATAATTTCATCTTAATGTACATATTATGATCCACCCATCTAAATCTTGATAACAAGTAAAATGACGATCAACCTTAGCAAATACTTCAATGGCAACAAATAATGTGATGTAAAACACATCCATACGATTGTATATTTTAAATCCCACATCAACGTCCACCATCATTGACGTCCACAGTATTTTCGTCCAGTAACTCAGAATTCTGAAACCAGATGTTTTCGAATAAACATCGAACAACATTAAGACATTAATAATAAACTGAAAAACAGATATTAATGAAGTGGTTAGTTAATGAATCATTTTGTTTAATAGTCTGCCTAAACCACGATTATTTAATTTTATTTCAATCCTTTTATTTCAACCGAATTGACCGCAACGCGTAATGAATGTTTTAATAGTAAGTAATGCAATTTAAATAAAATGCTGAAACCAAGTAATAGGGTGACGTAATGGTGTATATTGGTGACAATGCTGGGCTCGTACAAGTCTTGTTGCGGGCTAAATATCGATTGGCTTCAGTTTAGGTTAAAGTGAATGCTTTTGAATTGTAGATACAGGCTGCGGTAATGCTCGAAAAAGTTACTTCGGCCCTGGAACGCAAGGGGCAACTGGAAGACCACAGGAACCCACTTGTCAATAAAAGTGTTAATTAGTAAAATTCTGACACGAAACTCACTCTACCCGAAGTGGGGGAAGTCATTGGATGGTTTCCCACCAATACAAAAGAGATAAATTTCTACTCTTCATTTGGTAAAGAAAAGGAGTTTTAAACCAAACTCGTACACCAACTTTGATACCACTGGCTGACACGCAGTTTTACCAGATATTTCATAAAAGTGGAAAAAGTTTGTCATTGCGACTAATGCGGAATGCGCCCGAACCGCAGGCGAGGGTATTATGTTCCAAACAACGTTTTTCAATACACTAACAAATAAATAAATAAAAGGGGGCTGTCCAGCAAATCGTGGGTGCTGCGCGGGGCCCAGCCTGAAACGATAAATACAATAAATTGTAGTGATCCTATGCTCGCGTACTTTTCCGAACTATAGCGAAAAACAGTCAATGCGTACCTAAAAGCATTAGGTATAAGAGCGGGTTTTCGAGTAAGTGTATTAAAAAATAATTTTGAATTTGTGAAAACATGCAACAAAAACCGATCTCGGTTACGGGTTGGTACCAACATTTATATCTAAGACAATGACACCTGTTATAATGAAATGAGAACTCAACGCTGACGTCACCAGCTGGTCTAAATTATTCACATCAGTGCCTTATGCATGAGGTGTATCGATTCAGATGAGGAAAATCCTTACGTAGAGTGCTAAAGCACACAGAGATACACCTACATTATGTGATATACCGGTAAAAATACACTGATGACTAGTATAGTATAGTATTTTAAAAACGAATCCCTTCTTTTTGTCACCCGTCCAAAAGAATTTTCAAATGTGACTGTTTTGGTAAAAATGTACTTACTCCATCACTCCACTTCTAAAAATTCACTGACTTCATAATCATACTATAATATTCTGCATTTCGATCATGATTTGTGATGGCCAGTCTCAATGGAGATTTTTTTTAGGTGGGAAAATCATCTAATGACAAATCCCGCTCATGGGCGGAGCGCGAGATAGTGTCAGACTTTTACTGACTAAAAACTCACTCCTGTTCCTTCGTTGCCTTCGTTCCAGGGTCCCGGGTTTCGTTTTCACACTACTCTTGGCCCCAGTAGGCTTCGACCCTGCTGACATCTTGAGGCGCCCGTGGAACAGTACGCGCCGTCGAAGACTTGGGCTTGGTCCGGACGGTCGGACGGCGAGCCACCCATTGCTTGCCGTCCGCAAGCCCGCGTCTAAGGTGGCCGGAAATCGGGATCGGAATCACGGCGGGGCGGTTGGAGCGTGAGGACCGTTGCCTCACGCGATCGGCCGCCTCCTTTGCTAGCATTAGGTACTGCTTCGCAGTAGGAGGCGACCGCCTGCCACTCCTCCTCACTCCGGAAGTTTCAATGGAGATGGAGATACTATATTAGTCATGCGCAAACAGAGGCGCACTCTCTGTTCCTTTACTTTCATGGTCCGTTGGGACTGCAATCCAATACGATCGAGACGAGTTCAGGCGCAGGATCAACGACTTTACGTGCTTTCCGAGGCACGGGGGTATCACGCCACCAACTTTCAAACTTCGAGGAGCTACAGAGGAAAATTCAATGAAAAAAAACCTAATAGAACTCCTTGCCCTACCTGGGAATTGTACCCAGGTCCTTACGCTCGGCGGCCACGCTTGTGACTGTGATACCAACGAGGCAGTTATTAGCCTCGCGTCGTATTCCTCAATGCTGAGGGTCTGACCTCCCTACTTCATCACTACTTGTATGATATTCCTCCATCTGATTCTGTGTCTGCCTCATACTATGCAGATGGGAAATTACCAAGATGAGTACTAAGATAATATACGAGTAAGATAATGAGTTAATACTCGCAGCTTCCGAGAAATCCTTGCTGATTTCTTTGTTCTGATGACTACGCTCCTGAAAACTGACATAGTGCTAATTATTCATTATCATAATTATGAATATTGTTTTTCCTTATTTGTATACTGCCTCGAGAACAATGACGGCTTTCCCGCCCTTGATGTTGGCTTTTTCAATAAATCCTTCTTGTCCAGTATATTTTACTTTCAAATATTTTATTACTTTTTATTAAATATAGCAAACAGCTACATTATGCAACATTAAAACCATAATAACTTAAATAAAAATGTACACCATAGCGCATAAATAACTTAAATAATAATGTAGCCCACAGTGTTCACAGATTGTTAATGAGTAGACTTAAAATTGCTAGAAAATAAACTGTTCATGCTTGATACTTAGTTATATCACTTTTAGATAAATAGAAAAAAAGAAATATACGAATAGAAAAAAAAAGTATTAACACGAATAAAAATAAATACTGAATTATAAATCCTATAATAATATCAATCTAAGTGTCCGAGTGTCTGATACAAAAAAAAAAAAAACAATTTATTCGAAATAAGTCTTCGAAACATTCATGGGGCAAGTAATTATGGCGATGTGTTTGAATACTAAATTTGGATTTAGCGAATCAAAGCCTATAGAAATCACATGGCAATCACCTTGCGATTTTTTTTTTTCGACAGACGACCAGTACATATAATTTTGGTAAAATAATATCCTGTTGAAACACGATGCGAAAAGTTATTATAATTAACCTGTTTGTATGTGAAATGTCGTTTAATCCCGTAAGTATTGCCAACACAGAAAAAACTGTAAAGGTTTTCTTTCGACATCATTTTTAAGTTGATTGAGTAGCCGCGAAGGTCACCAGCTTAAAAGGAACTGGTCTCTTGCAAGGTGGTCAGCTCATCGGTCATTCCCTTTGTGACGAAATTCTGTGAAAATTTCAATTTCAAAATACCAGAAACAAAAATTAATTAAAACATTTTTTTATTCTGTTTAAACCAGTGCTTGACTGCGATCCCGAAATTCTGTGAAAATTTCAATTTCAAAATACCAGAAACAAAAATTAATTAAAACATTTTTTTTTTTTTTATTCGGTATAAACCAGTGCTTGACTGCGATCCCACCTGATGGTAAGCAGTGATGCAATCATTGATGGTGAGGCGCACTATCAATTATCTCTGCAAAACTTTGTTTTTTACTTTGTCTGGCTTTTTTGTTACCTTGCAAAAGCATATTTTTCAGTATTTTCGTTTTGTAGTAAGTAATGATTTATTGGTAAAATTTATTATGTAAATTGGTTGTAGGTACTTATATGACTTTATATTCCTGAATATTATATTCATTAATTATATAAATACATGCCTCTTACCATGATTGGTATTTTGCTGTAAGTTATTTAATTTATTATAAGAAAAAGTTCACGTGTTTTACGCAGAATCAAAAACGTGATTTAGTCTTTTATAAATTATTTACAAAACATATATGTGAGTTAATTGCTGGCTCTCCTACAAAACATACAATTTCAAAATAAACAGTAGGTGGTCTGGACTTCTTTTCTATCAGTTCGTTAAATCCACAAGCTAATGAACATTTCTTTTAGCCTTTTACTTACAGTAGGTACAGTCAAACGAGGTAAATAGGAATAAAATTAAGTAAAAGAAAGTGATTTTCGCGTTATTCAACAATTTTTCCCAACATTTAAGTACATTAATTGATTAATTGTAACTCGATGCTTTGATATAAATCTGTAACATAAATATATGCCTGTGAAAATCCTAAACAAAGTTCAACTGCAACGATAATATGTTGCTCTACTTAAGCTAACCTTCAACAGAATTGCACATAAGCCGCGTGCTTACCACGCTTACAGTTATCCTAATGTCCACACATCGCCATTACATTTGTCCAGAGACAATGGCCGTCTTGCAACGTTGCAACCAATTACGAAACAGTTTGCGGCTGGTTGACGACTTAGTATTAAGTATTATTAATATTTTTATGACGGCTTAAATGTTTTTTGTATGATTTGTAATGTCAGATTTAGTCTAGCCGCAGTTGCATCATCATCGCCAGACAGATTTGTGCGTTTTGCTCTCATCGCAGTAAAAAATAACAGCCAGTTGAAATATCTCTCGTACGTGATGAAACTTTTTTGCAAACTAATACATAATAAGTTTTAATTAGTCCTGAGTCATCTTTGTTTTATTTTGTATAAAAAGTGATTAACTTTAGAAGTAGTTCTTTAATTTCAAAATTGTAAGGTGATTACTCCTAAATGGCCTTAGACTGATATTTTTTTGTTTTTCTTAAATTATTCTACAATAGCTCTTGGGTCGGCTTCTCCTACGGGAAAGAAAAAAAGCCCCACACCCACTCGACTCTATGGTTTTTCGGCCCAATTTCTTGTTTAACCCCCACCGAAAGTAATGACTTGCCAAGAAGTATATTGTGAACGTCTGAATGGCCGGTCAGCAGTCGTATTTAGCTTTGAAATTAAAAAAATAAACAGGGTCTACACGTAAAGCAATTTTTGGCCCATGTATATTTCAGTAATTCCACATATGTAGTTACTACTCTACAGAGGCTACCGGCCATTCTGATGTCAGAATAGCCGGTCAACATTAAATGTTTAAATTCTTTTAACCTATGAAATAAGCAATTCTCTTATTATGATAAGCAAATAAGCAATTGATAAGCAAATTTCAGGCACAATTTCAAAGCCAAATACGACTGTTGACCGGCCATTCTGACGTACACAGTTTAATACCTTGTCCCGACTTAGAAAGCTAGGACAACGAAAGGTGGGAATCCATTGGTAATGAGATAAGGAAAGAAAATTACTAATGTAAATTATGAGACTGAGAAGACTACAAAAGGGAATATGACACGTAACGCTTGCATACGTCTCCTTCGTTCGAGCATATCTTATCCAGTCCTAAGGCATAGGACTGCGAAGTAAGTACCTCTGTCATTGAGCAAGACACGCATTCTATAATAATTAACTCCTTCTAACGTCCTACTCACCCATCACCAAGACTTCGCTCCACGACAAGCAACTCCGCTGGCCGCGCTACTTCCCTTCAGAAACCCCTAAAAAATAACTACCAGGCTACCTACTCGCTTTACGCACTTACCTAGTATTGTATTTCACACTTGTGTGTTCTTACCTACTATCCAAAATAGCTTTATGTTTGTTTTTTCATTTATTTATTTAATCTTCATGCAACTAAAGGAACAATGTCTAACTACGAGTATATAGGCGGGTTTTGGTACAATTTCTTAATTGTCTTAAGGGTGGGTTTTGTCTGCATCTCTTATGTTACCAGATGTGGTACTATTTTAGTTTTGTGTTGTTATTAGAAATGGATATATTACTCGTTTCTTTAGAATTCTGTTTATTTTTTTTTTGCCAAACCCTTGGTTTTTTGTTGCTTTGCTATTAAAAGCACAATTTATTAGTTTCGCACTGGTCTGGTGCCATTCGTAGTGTTTAAAGATAAATATAATATTTTGTTATTACATTGGAGTAACTGGCAGTCACAAAGGCGTTCGCAACCGTGCAAGTAATTGAAGACAAATTACTTGAAGAAAGTTCACCCATAAAACTTCTTAATAAAACAAAGCAATCGGTCACACAATCGGTGCACAATCTAGTGGGGTGAAAATTATGTAAATTAAATCCTAACCGATAGAGTGACAGTGACAATTCTAAAAATAATATTATAAATAATTCTGACATACGTGCAATACCTAACATTATTCAAAATGTTAATGTTAATGTAATGTCATTTTCATATATTCAAGAATTTATTGAACAATAATGTAGTTACCAAAACAACAATAATGATTCCCAAAACATGGGAGGACTTGTACCGTGAGGGCGCGGGAAAAGAATTCCTTAAAGAACTTTAGGGAAGAATTTGGACACTATGGGCTAATAATAATAAAAACCTAGTACTTAGTGAGTAATTGGCTAATATAGAAAGAATCGTGAAATTCACATCCTAAATGAATTCAAACAAAAAAAAAAGGTAATCGATGATGCCGGTTGCGCAAACCTCGCATCTCCATATCGATGACTAGATGTTTGTAAAACGTAAGAAAGAAAGAAAGTGAAAACTTTCCCTTTTCATATTCGCGGATTCTTTCTCTAAACTGTGCCAAAGTTATCCCCAAGTTCATTGGCTTTGATATCTCTCACTGGGCCAACATTATGTAGGTCGTTAGCGATATCTCCCAAGGTCTTGCTAACTTGCGATGTTGTCTTCCATATTAACTTTCTTGTCTCGTTTCTCGTACCCATCACCTTTGCTAATAGCATTCAGGCCTATCCGGTTCGTCAAGCTGGCTATGTAAACCTAACTTAGATGCCACGTTATTACATTCAACATAGTATTCACCATTTGCAGTCGTCTACTAAATTAGAATTCATTCATAGTGCGCATATTAAGTGTCTAATTTAGTTAGATCAGTCTCGGCAGCTTTTGTAACTGCCTTGAATTGTAATTGGAAAATGTTGCGTTTCCTACGATGTTGCCAGATTGAATTTAGCTTTGTGTTTTCAATGGTTTCCATTGTTTCTTTTGTATCTTGCTTACGCTTTAACAGAATTTTGACGATGACTATTATTTGTTTGACTTGGGCATTGACCTTACTTTCATTTTGACAGTACTTGTAGAGCCAGTAATACATTTGCAGCAACACAAGCATTGGCTGAAGTATCAGCAAATAGTGCAACAAATAACTTGGTGTTGTAATAACTATGCATTAAAATTGCACGTGAGAATAATTTTGTTACTTGGTCTCCCCACGGAACAATTTCAACATCCAAGCAATGAATTTTATCTAATATTTTTTGTAATTGATCTGCGTAACGGAGAAAGTGCATTTTCGAAATATCTTGAATCGAATCAAGTTGAAATCAAACTTCCTCTATCAGCACTAAAAGTGTTTGTTGGTTTAGAAAATAAAGTACAGCTTATTAGATAATTGTTAAAATATCTTAAGATAGTTTTTTTTTTTTACTATTTTAAGGTTTGCGCTTAACCACTATCTGACCTGATGGTAAGTGATGCTGTGGTCGATGGTAGAGCACGCTTGCCTAGAAGTAGCCTTTTCACTCTTGACTTAAAGACTCTTAGGTTGTTGCTATCCGGAATCACGTAGTTACGATTGTTATTGATATAGTAAGTATAATAAGATTTACTTAAATCATTACATAGTTACCATCAATATTACGGATAAATACTAAAAGCCTTTCATAAGCTTCAAAATTCTTCCAAATCTGTTAATTGATTTAACAAACTTATTTGATGTCATTGAACGGAAACACCATGCCGATTATCAATTTCTAGTCAGCTTCAAGTCGATTACTTCGTAGCTACAGGAGAAAGACAAATACCCATTGAAACTTTTATTTTAGGGTCATCTAATGACATTCCCGCCTTTGGGCGGGGCAGACTTTTACTGACTAAAACCCATTCCTAGTTCCTTCACTGCCTTTTATTCCAGGGCCGGGTTTTCTTTCAGAAGCGAACCCATGGGCCCAGTAGGTGCAAGGACTGTTGCCTCCAGATCCCATGGTGGCATCCCCGCACCATCTGACTCATTGAAACTTGGAGTACCTATAGCAAAAGCAAATCCCTTGTTATAATTATGATTAAGTATTACTCTTGTACTAACAAAAAATAAACAGGTTTAAGATATAAATAGAAAGCTAGATTGCCACCTCAGCTGCTTCTACGCAACGTAAACAAAGTAATTACGCATTAAGAATTTGCCCCAAATCTCCTTTCACTGTGGAAAAAGGAGAGCGCCATACCTTCTCACTTTCACATGTTTTGATCATTCTCTATACATTACAAAGTCCAGTCGGACAATCATAAATTAACGATAGGCATTGTATTAAAAGCAAGGTAACGTGTAATCATTTCGTCAAGGTTATAGATTGCCAAATATACGGTAGAAACTTAGCCTTAAGATTAGAACTGACTTTTTTTTCGTTAAGATACTTTCAGACATGGAAGAAAGTTCTAGAAGCGTTGTTTTGAAATAATAGTTAAGGTTTTCCTTATCTATTATTTCAAAACAACGCCATTATAATCGATCACAAGGAAGTTCTGCAATGCAACGTAGGATTTACCTAATTGATCATCGATCGCTTCGCAAGTCACATTGTTTTAGTTATCATATTTTATACCGATAAAATACATAAAGGTGCGTCCAGATCTGGCGAATGCGCCGCTCGCGAGCCGCTTCTGAACTACGCGCATGCATTTCATGTTCGTAAGAAAAGCGCGCGGTGCAGGGGCTTCGTGCGAACGAGCCGCGCGCGAAATGCACGACAATTCGCCAAGTCTGGACACCATAATGGTTTTTCCATTAGGAATTTCGCAATTGCAGCCTGGTAGGTAGATAAACTTGTGCCCGGCGGTTGTCGCATAATTATAACCACATTCGACTTAACCGATAATATTTAAAAATGAATTAAAACCAAAATTTGTTATTTATTGTTTTTACCGTTTTGCCAGGCAGTGGGAGCATAATGGTCCAAATTTATTATTAAATATTTATTGTATAAAGAACAATAGACAATACAAATCCCACCACGCTATGCATTTAAAATAACTGTTATCACAAAACCCAAGGTCCTAGTATTATCTAAATGAATTTACGTATCATACCAACTGGATGAATGAATCATCTTATGCCTTTGTTCCTTACTCTGTTCTTTGGTCATTCTTAAATATGTGGCTTTATGCAAAAATCTTTTAAATGCACTATGTCTGCTTGTTCCTCATTTTTTTCATCGTATTGTAATAATCCCTAAGGAATGTAGACTCGGGATAAAAAAGTACCCTTAATCCTAATCCAGAACATGGTTTACCCGACTAGTGACACGCCTAACTTCACACGCGTGCAATACTGTTTAAACATACACAAATCTGTCTCGTTTTTCGATGCTTTTTTTAGTGTTACTGTATTAAAATCTGTTGCGTGCTTTAGACGAATTAAGCTGAGAAACAGACAGAGGTAGACAGCGATTTTATTTTAATACTACAAATTTAGATTGTGATTATACTGATTAGGATTGTGAAGCATTCTAGGACCGATTATGCATCCCTGTAGTCCATCAAGCCTTAATACTGTTTATTCAAATTTATTAGCGATCATTAGTTTTACTTTACATCGATATTGCATCAGCATAGCATCAAGAAATTAGTAGGTAATCAATTCATAGTTGTTATCTATTTGACCGAATTCTTTATTGGCTTCTGATATCAGTCATAAGAACTTGGCATAACGTAACTGCACCTTATCGTTCGACGTCAATAGGCCTTGAACGCCGCACCTATGATAAAATTTCTTTTTATAACGTGCGTATATGGGCCTTGGAAAGAATTTCGGGGTTTTTGGGCACCTGAATCTGTACGGAATAATGCGAATTGTTGTTACATAGGTCACATATTACTGAACCTGTAGATCTCGAATAACCTTTTAGCATTCTGAGTTTAGTAAAAGTTACTCTCGTAAGGAAGATTTTTGGCTTCAAGCCAAACACGTGAGAATTTCTGTCTCCATAAGAACAGTACGACCGACCGACGTAAATGCATTTAAATTACTTAATCAAGGAGAAGATTAATCTACAAACAATGCCTTTTCACATCAGTTCTTTAATTAAGAAAAAAACAACGCTCAAAAAAATGTAGTCGTTAACCAGTTTTTGGAATTGTAATAATGAATGTTTGATAGCAGGTTATTACGCAATTGTATGACAGGTTCCGTTAGTTAGTTCATAACAAATATTTGCTACAAAAACTTGAAATATAATTAACTAGCATCTAGGTCAAGCCATTACAAGTGCCTATCATAAGTTTAAGTGCCCTTGTGATTTCAGCTTTACTTGCAGTACGGGTTTCTAAGCTTATTTTAATCGCTAAAACCGATACAAATAATGCAATCGTAGTTGCAGTTGTATCATTGCAACTGACTAATATGCTAATTGGGGTAACTGAAAGTCACGATGTCAATGAGTCAGAACTGCGCTACATTGTGTATTCTCAACCAACACATGGCTTTCTACGAAACATCATAGAAAATAAACATGTAGAAGAATGATGGATCGGCACAGATGCCAATGTCACGTTTATCTCGCGTCCTAAAGCAAACAAAAGAGCAAAGTAGTAGAGTCAACATCAAGTGTATGCTAAAATACACGTCTTTAGGTTGCGCAATATCAACACCAGTATTGCGACAAGGTCCCGGCAAATTATAACGTATTATGAAACGGCGCGACATCTTCCAAGTTAATGTGTTTGTATTACAAATGAATTGGTTTTATGGTATGTGGTTTAATGACCATCAGGTAATAGATTACGCAATGTGGTGGTGCAAGGATGACTGAAACATAAATTAGTTTTGTAATTTAGTCTAGATCGAATGGTATTACAATTTGATACGTATCCGCTTCATCCAATTTGTGCCCTTGAGTATCTAATAGTAGAACTGTACCCTTTAATCAAGTTCCCAGTAACCCTGAAATAAATAGGAACACCTGAGTGTAGGGTTGCCAACTTGTATTAGAAGAAATAGAGTATATCTTATTTCAAAGAAGGTAAATAAAGAGTACGGACTTATAAAAAAGAGTATCATTTATTTAAATTTAAAAAAAAAGATATGATACTACAGCACATAACTATTTTTCATTATTTTTAAAAGAATTGTACGACTTCAAACATCCAAGTTTACATACATCAGAAACTCATTTTTAATCAATTTCAATGAAGCCCTGTTTCTCTCTTCCCGCCACTTCACATTCATGAAAAATAGGTTACTTTATTTGGTTACAATTATATTATTATGTATGCATCATAATAATATGTATGCATGACTGGCACTAGTATAGTAAACACTGTAAAAATGAGTATTTTAGCATCCTCTATTAGTGTTAAAGATTGTAGAGTACACCTACATGATATAGAGTACATTACTCTATTTTAGAGTACAGTTGGCAACCCTACCTGGGTGGTGTCAAGAACAGTATATTGAAAGCTGATATATGTCGATACCCTGCGATTTGTTTTGAGAGACGTCCATCGTTCTGGAGAGCGTAAGATTAATTCCTACATCAACGTAAACATCAACGTTGTTTATTACAATGTGGCATGGCTACATAATCATTATGTGGAAAAATAGATAATAAGAAAAGAGCCGCAAGCTTTACTACCGAACAGAAAGATGGTACAAGTTTAGATATTGTATCGTGTCTTAAAACGTCGGTAGTCAGCAATTTCGAGTTGTTTGCGTTAATAAACAAATTAAAGTTATTAAATATCCGAATACGAAGTAATCTAATCGGTTTTCCTCCGGCCCACAAATGAGGATGTTTGATTATTTTCCGTGCGTGCGAGCACACTTTCCTGTCAATGGTTTTGTGTTGCGTGCGTGCTACAAATGTTGATTTTGGTTCTACACGGCAAGTTGATGTACCTACTCGTCTCGGAATCCATACATTATCTTAAAGTTTTTCTGACGCAAGATATATTTGCGCGGTTTGGCCCTTGAACGCCGAAAGTAATAAATTGAGAATGGCACGTCCTTGTTTTCCTATTTTGCTGGCGAAAATGTCAAGGTGATGCAGAAACAGGAGCAGTGCACGTATTATCTGAAAAAAAAAGTTTAACTGGTTCTGTTAACATTTCAATAATTATTCTCTTCCATTCATGTGCGTTTTACGTGTGCAAAATTGAGTAACAGACATGACAAGATCGTAAAAATTTGGGGTCCACTCATCCAGTGCCGCGTAATAACCCAAGTGAGACCTACTCTAGAACTAGACGGCTTGTCTTCGCCGAAGCTGATGATTTATGAGCCAACAAGACGCCCACAATCGCGCATACGGTCATTCAGCCGCATCCGCGTAGAGCGCGGGAAGTCAGTCGGTGGATTTAGCGGGCCGCGGTCGGTGCACGCTACTGCACGTATCCCGTCGTATAACGTGTTTTAAAATAATCTCGTATTATAGACAAAGTGATCCGTGATTTATGAGTGAAGTTATTTTTTTTAAGTGAACAATTTTGGTACGTGTATTTTAAAATAGTTTTACGTGTCGTTGGCCTCAGTGAAATCTACGCTTACAATATTTTTTTTCAAATTTATCGCTTGGTTTACGTTCAAGGTTTATGATCAATAACATTAGTAAGGTTGTGTTTAGTATTCAAATTATTGGTAATTTAAATATGATTAACGGTTTATTTAGTCAGCTATTGAGCAACGTAGTGTTATTGAAGACCTATGGTCGATAAATCGCGACGGAGTCAGTGAAAAAACAATATTTAGGTAATCCTATGTAAACATTGATGCTTACAAGATAATTCTATTTCTCAAAGTTATCAGAGAGAGACAGAGTATACAGCTATCTTTACGATTACAAAATATTTCCCTACTAAAACGGAAGTAAATATTAATGAGTAAAAGTTCAAAATTCTAACAGAGAAATTATAAATAAATAGGTAATAATTATTCTAAAAACTGGTGTTTGGTGATTTCTAAAGACCGGCTTTCACTGCGTGTACGCGATCGACGTCTGTCGTACAACTGCTTATACTTTAAGAGTTTAGATCTATGTTTACTTCGAAAGTTTATTTTCTAAATGGAAACATCCGTTTGGCTGCTTAGACTTCATTAATAAAACCTAGAAAGTCTTCGAAGACATTTAAGTGCTGAATTGTTATTAGATCATGTCATCCACATTAACTGTTTGTATTGCCTACAATGCGTTTATAGTAACTTGAAATTATAACAATATGGATTGTCTTTGCGCTGAATGAGCACTGAAGCGAGTATAAAACACAATGTAAACATTACTATGAACTGTAAACATTCTTCTTCATATACACAATGCAGTGTAGTGGTCATAAGTAAAGCAAGCATAGCAACAAGTTAAACCTACTTGACCAAAGAGAAAGTAAATAAACTTCATCCTCCTCTGTAGACAGTAATGAAATTGTTTCTTGCGTGTAGGTATGATCTTCACGTTTACAGTCGGTTCGAAAGTTTAGTAGGTCGTCATCCGAAGCCATATAGGTTACATGTTAGTCATGTTCCTCTTCCGTAGTCTGTTTCATGACAAAATTGCCACTGCTAATGCACTAGATGGATCGTCTCAATCAATCTTTGTCAGCTTTCTGGAACACTGCGCTTGATATTACATGCTATTGAGCAGCATCTTCTTAATTATTAACTGTACACAAAAATACTTAATATAGTATAAGTAATTTGACAATTCATATACAAAGGCGAGCTTAACTAAAACAATGAATTTTCTCCCAGCAAACTTCTATTGAGACTTTAGTATTAAGATCTAAAATATTTAAACATTTATTACCTGTAAGTAAAAGTGGAGTTTTCTCAATTTCACCACCTCCAAATTCAAGATAAATAGTCTGCTTATTGCCTCAAGCATCCCAGATTTCTTGTTTTTCTCCATCATCCTTTTATAATGCACGCAGTAATTGTCTGTAAAATGATTTATGAGAACTGCTGAGTTTAAAATAACGGTATTAGCTTCACGTTTCGTCTGTACCGGCGATGGGCGAATTACATGGATTTTACCTCAACAGGGACGCCCGATTCCGGGACCAATTTCTTACGCGATTTAGTATTTTATTTACATGGAAGATATTATTAATACTACAGAATACTAATTTTGAGTTCTGTGCCACTTAAATTTCAATTCTTATCGTGTACAGATTAAAGGAGACCCCACTTAAAGAAGGGATAAGGATAAGGCCCGTGTCGTACAAGTTCTTTATCAGCAATTGAAGCAGATTGATCAAACGGCAGTCGTCAAAAAGTTTACGATTCACTAGTCCCCATTTGTAAAATCGTAAAAAGTAAGAATGACACTAAAGTAGACCTGTGCAAGCATAATAGTTTTTTTTTAATTGATATAAACTAGTGCTTAACTGCGATCCCACCTGATGGTAAGCAGTGAAGCAATCGTTGATGGTAGGCGTAGATTTAGAGCCTATTCACTCTAGCCTTGAAGACACTCTTAAAGTGTACATTAAAAACGTCAACATAGAGAAGAAATAGGCCACAGTAAACCATACCTACACTTGACAAACACTTAAATACATACAGCAGAATGGTCCATTTTCTGGACTTAAAATAAGAACTAGCAAAGCATATTGTTAAGAATCAAACAAAGGTTGTATTTGTATATTCTTCATTTACAAATATCATCGCATTAGTAAAATAAACACCTAAAACATCACTATTTCATTCACGTTTTATACTCAACCATAAACTTAGATACAACCTTAGCGTAACTTATAGCTCTTTGATTTTATGGTCATCGATTATTTTTGTACAAGCTGGTAATGACTAACATGGTTCGAATAATTTCAGTCCTGGCTTGTTGTAATGCACTACGCATGTCTTATTGCCATTTTAGTTCTTCATCACTTTGATCATCTGTAGTCTTTGTCTGTGGTCTTAACATGCTGTAAAAGACATCAGTCAGGCGTGGTCTGGCGCATAAAAAAATTTGTGACCAGAGACTATCTTTATATGATTGCAACTCATTTGCTATTGTTTCACAAAAAATCTTTTGGCGTTTTAAATCATAAACAACATGATGTTAATCTTGTTAATTTGATTAAAACTGTAGTAATGAGTGATGCAAGTGTATTATCTTGATTAAACCTCCTAATTATACTAATGGGCTGGTTTCAAGAGTAGATTCACCATATTTGTTGAGCGAGGTTGAACACGTCCGTCCCAAAGGGGTCATATAAAGTTTGCATGTAATTATTACTTTGGTTAATTGTCAAGACAGTAACTTGTAATTAATTTGCTAGTGGCTACCTAATATAATTCATGCAGTTATTTTTAATGATATACCTATTGAATTTTAAAGAACTTGTTTATTAATGGACAGGGTGGACTTGTAATATTAACATGTTGGCTGTTCAGGTCTCGGCACATGTGTATTCGCATTGCTGTTTCAAATAAAACTTCTCCAACTTCTTTCATTTTAGTAATTACAAATCGATTTGTTCCGTTCCATTTGATCCAAGCTCTGCAATATTTTCATGCAACATGCGGTGTGCACACGTTTTTCCCGTAGGACTAAGCAATATAGGCTGCAAGATAGTTCGAAAGAGTTACCGTGGACATAGAACGCAAAGGGCGAGTAAAGAAAAGAAGTGTGGGTTTTAATCAGTAGCAGTCAGACACAGGGATTGTCACTAATTCCACTCAGAGCGGCAGAAGTTGTTTAATAATTTCCCACTACAAGAAGAAGGTTTTGCAATGTGTATACCTAAGCTAGGTACGTAAAATATCAAGAACTTTATGGAGGGACTTACTACCTTTACCCGGATTGCTTTTGATTGATTTATTTCAAAAACAATTTACATTGTGTGTGAATATTAAGCTTAAAAACTAGGAACACAAGTAGTAGCAACTAATAATAATATTGCATTGCATAAAATTGAATTACATTTCAAATAAAAATAATTGTAAAAAATAATTATGTCAAAAATATTAGAATTACCATTAATAATGTCAATAAATAATAATAGCTTGACTTCAGTTGTTTATAACTTGATCAGTTCCTTGTCAGATATTAAAAAAACAATGAGATAATAATTTTGTCAGTTCTACACGAAACTAGCAGTAGTTTTATTACCTTTTAAAGTAATGAAATAATTAAAGAGATAGCGAATCTCAAAATGATTTCCAGCTGTATGCGTCATTTTTGTATAAGAGGAATGACGTATACATTCAAAGTTTGTTTAAGAAAAATAAGCAATTTAAGTGATTGTTTATTATTCTTAAATTGTTTCCCATGTTTTGTTCAGCCGTTCATATTCATGAACGTTTAGAATTATTAAATTTTATAGGCTTCAGTAAATGTTTTAGCTAAGTCTCCGTGCATATAAAATTGCATGATGATTATTATGTATGATCATTTCGGTCAAGAACGTATCCGTTTTATTCAAACGTATCGTAATAATATGCTATTGTAATCTTTGTTCACCTAAATTTTGTTCAAGGTTGAGTTGAAAGAACGATTAACCTTAGAAGCGTGGTCAATATGAAATAACTTCGATCGTTGGTTGCCGCGGTCGTTATTGGAGACCAATGTCGCGGAATGAAGTTTAACATTTTGATTTAATTTGGATCTATCAAGCGTTAAATGTCAGCTTCTTCATTATAAAACACATGTTGGGAAATGTTGATAGTATAGTAGGCTTGTTTCGATGCATCTTCATACAGTGTTATACCCGTGCCTCGCTCGGACGGTATGGCGGTGCTGCTAGTTCACGTAGCCAAGAAAATGTATGCAGCTTTTTGAGGTGTAGGTACCTCACCTGGCCATTGTTGCGGCCCTTACCCAGAGAAATGAGTCTAAGACAATATTATATTTCTACCACTTTTTTTTCTCTGGTGTATTTGTGACTTTGTGCAATAAGGTTTCTTCTTTCTCTTGTGCACTTCGGACTTTCTTTTATTTATTTACTTCACACGACACATCCTTTTGCGCAGAAGCTGATATATGAAAGGAGATGAATTGAAATTATTTATTAAATGATTGGTCATCCTTTCATGATAATGACAAATGTTATTTTTATTTATTTATTTTATTTTACAGAAGGCTTTTTACAGAAAGCTTACAGACTAATAAACCAATGGTATAAAGAGTGTAATATTAACAAATTGCTAATTAAAAGAAAAGAAGAAAGTACATACAATTAAATTGATTAGTTACAAGAGAAATTAAAATAAGTTAGCTATCATTGAAAAATAGCTGTGACATTGCACACTTGTACAAAACAAGTCGAGGTCCACAATGGTGTGAGAATTAATAAAATTAATCGTTCAGTAAACTATAAATTGCTACTTTTAATTTAATGCAGTTCATAAAACAGTATTTCACCAACTAGCAACTTGGCATTATATCCATATATCCTCAGTTGATTGTTTAAGCGTGGGAAGCTAGACGCTATCTGTTATTTCTTCATTCGCACATGAGGATAGTAATCGGAATTAGTGTAATAGGTACTTAGCATTAAATAAAAAACCGACAAGCGTGTCCAAAACGTGACCAAATGCCATGACCTGGCCATCTACCTACTGGTATAAGTTTTGCAATCTCTCTGAAGGTGAGGGTATTATTTCCAAAAACTTATTTGGTTATTTATTTATTTATTGCCAACTTATACTTATGGTATAAATATACATACCACACATACAAATTACAAGCACACGTTCAATAATTTTAGACAAAACAAAAAAAAAAAAACGTTGACAGTATAATAATGAAAATAATGTTGAAATAAAACAAATAATAATGATAATAAAATATATAAAAATAAAATATAGATTGATAAATTTAAAAAAAAAATGTTTACTCAGACAAAAAATCTGGTTACATATGCAAGCAAGAGGGATTGAGATCATTTTAATCACTGTCACTACCGTCAACATTGGTTAAATAAACCCTACCTTAGACCATTATGGAGGTACGAGTTCATACCTTGACAATTAACATTGCCAGGAAGACAACCATTTTTGAGCTCCGTTTCCCACCAATACACCACGCTTCCTTAAATATAAATAAGACTGGTCACTCGTTTTTTTTTAATGAGGAGTCACTTCCACCACCACACATCCCGCTCTGGGTGAAGCGACAGCGAGAATCAGACTTTTACTGTCTACAACCCACCATTCCAGTTCTGTGGTTAAGGTAGAACTAAATTGGGCACACATGGGCCACGTACGCCGATCTGGGCGCGTCGGTCTCCATACATTTTTAAGGCCACTAGACTTGTAGGGCTACATTAGATCCACACGCCACGCGACGCAACTCTACGTACAAACCAGGCGAGCCCCACGTGTGCTTCGGTCTAATGTACCTAGTTCCCGCTTTACTCTTTTGCACAATCCCGCAGCCTAAATCTGACAACCCTAAAGATGATCCTGCACAGTGTCCGTTTTATCGGCATCTGGCTGGGAAACACGGAAGTTAGTAACCTCTAAGTAACCTTAAATATAAATAAAACCGTATAAGAAAAGACAGACGATATGAATATAGTACCGAACTACCGACCATGCGTTTACACGTAAACAAGATTTGTTGTGTCCCAGTTTAAATAGATAAATGGATATATTCTTTATTGTAAACTAGCTGTTGCCCGCGGCTTCGCTCCCGTCAACTGACTACTCTATTCTGCTCTACCCTACTCTACCCTACACTTCCCTACACTACGCTACACTACCCTACATTACCCTACTCTACATCAATATAACCTCTACACCAATCATAAAATTACAATAGGAATAAATAATAGTACAAGTGTTATATTTTGATGTCCACCGGAACCAGTTTGTGTTTAAACCACTTTTGAATGATCATCAATCTACGTAATTGTAAAATATCTTTATGAATTATATCTAATTAAACTGTACGTGTTAGGTTCGGATGGGTGATCTTGTAATGGATTAGTTTGTTGATAAATGGGCTTTGAAAACGATGCTCTGTTTTTTTTAATTGTTATAGTCACAGATGTGTAAATAGTAGAGAACTTGTATTTGTAAACTATATAATATTCAATAATATAATAATCACACAACGCCGTCTAGTTGTGTTATGAGTACTAGACTACTGACAAACATCTTAAATATTTCTAAATACATATTAGAGATAAATTACACCCAGACACAGAACAAATGATTGTGCTCATCACACAAACTTTTGTCCTGGGTGGGAATCAAACCCACGACCTCCGGCATAGCAGTTAGGGCCACTAACCACTAGACCAACAGGCCCGTCACACTCAACTCATTTACCCACTTTAGCTTGGTAAAAAATCTCTTTTAGCGATAAGACCGCCCATTGTGACACTATATTAATATTAAGTTCCTAATGTAATTTGCATTTTTGGTGTACAATAAAGAATATATCTATCTATCTATCTTAGCGCATTGAGTGGCGATCTGATCATGTTCGCGGGGCAAACTTGACCAAAGATCGCCCTAGACAGAGAGGTTTGGAAGCAGAAAGGGGACGCTTTTGCCCAGCAGTGGGACACAAAATAGGCTATAAAAAAAATCTCCAAATAACTCCTTCCGCTCTAAGTGAAGCGAGAAAGGATGTCAGTACTGACTAAACCTTTATTCTTTCAGTTGCCCTTTGCGTTCCAGGGCCGTGGTAACTCTTTCGAACATTACGGTAGCTCTGTCTCTCAAATTCTTCATGGTAAACCTTTCCAATCCATCAGATCCACTCTGTGTTGTTAACGCCAATAATATTCATAATACAGTTCCATTGACAGGTTTTAATTTAAAAAGAACGTGATGGCATTCACGTTCTTTTTAAATTAGAACCTGTCAATGAATACAGACCTTTAATATATTTAATTGACTCTAGGTTGAACTAAAGCACTACTTGAAGTTCGATCTTTTGCTTCAATTACTAGTATATCGTTGAGGAAGCAGTCTTCCAGGGCAATTGTGATCAATTCGCATCAATTTCTTTTGTCTCAACGGCAATCAATGTCAGGGCCTCCCGTACCTAATGTAGACTCTGTCTGACTGCTATAGCCTAGTATAGTATATAGCTATAATCTAGTTTGTAATGGTTGGTTGGTTGGTGGGCCGTTTACACATTAAGCGATAACGACACGATATCGTGGGACTGGTAGTTTCATTTATCTGACGATGTCGAGATGAAATTAACCAATAGCTTATAAGCGTTATACCAGCTGGCTCCAGTAACCTAGGGACTTACCATGACGTGTTATAATGTTAGTAGTGCGAGTGAGAAAGAGTGGAGATAAAGCTCCATCCCTTTAACAGTTCAGTTTAGGTTGTAAAATGAATCGCGTTAAGAGCTCGTGGCAGCAACTTGGCTAGGGGGGCTGGTCGCGTTCCACCAGCAACTTACATCGGCTGCGCGCTTCCGACGACATCGCTGTAACAATTGTGTCGGTGACGATATTGATGGCAACAGCGACACAATGTGTAAGCGTTCGTTAGAGAAGGTATGAAAATAGTGAGATTAGTCCCACGATATCGTGCCGTTATCGCCTAATGACAAAATAGCCATTTGGAAAGCATTAATCTTCGGTTTTTTACGTTAGTCCTCTGTTGAGAGCGTGTTGTTGTTAACACATTTGAAGTTAAAAAAAAAATCTTTTGTTATGTCTTACAATTGTAAAGCGGCATTGTCATTAGTAACGCCATTATCAGCTCAATGTTTTTATTAGAGGTCGACGACTTCAACATACCTTTTGCGCCTTCTTACATTCGTGGATATTGAGTTCGAGAGATTGCCATCCTAAAAAAATACAATGCGATTACATTTTTCCATTTTCATATAATGGGTATCAACGATAAAAGGAATTCTCACGTGCGTGGTATATGCCTGTCTGCCGTTTATTTTGAATAATTCTGTAATTGACGTAGGTAAATATTTCACAAGCATGGCGTCGGGTCCAGCCCGTTTTTCCGCGCAACCTAACTTGTTCCCCGCCATTACAAGTTGCGTAGGAAGTTCAAATAATATGTAGGTGCGGTTTTATTTAGTATCCTCATAGGAATAATAGGAAACAGCTTAATTTACATGACTGTGAATACGACAGCTTAACCTCTTTTCTTGGAAATTATTATGAAAGGAGAGTGGGACTGTTCAGTGTTCATGCAAGATAGTTGTCGTATCTTGTAAACAAAGTGAGCGCCAGCCTTATTATACAACGTATGTTGTAAACTGAGGAGGTTTTGTTTGATTTTATGACCTGATTATGTATTGATGATGTTGTCTTGACACCTGTTTCCTGGTGAAGAGTGGCTAATCCAATAGGTACCTACTCTGTAAAATGGTTACACGAAGTAAACTTTCCACTGTTTCATTTTGTGGAGTACCGTTGGCAATATGAAACAAAATTGATACATCTGTAACGTCCCTATCATTTTACCATAATATGATAGGGAATTTTTCCTGGTGGTAGTGGCGTAATAATATATCATATGAGGCCCGTGGCAAATTCTTTGGATGGGACCCCAGAAAAATCGTCACATTGTGATTAATTTTATAGTAGGTGGCTCAAAAGTAACCCATTACTTTTGAGCTCACGGCCTCCTAGGCTGTGGGCGCCGTCGGACCGGGGGCCTGTGACTTTATGCCATCCTTGTCACCCTATAATTCCGCAACTGCCTGCTGGGCTTTAAAAGCAGAACAATACAATTTTAGTCGGCGACAAGACATTTAAAGGTTTAGAGGAACCTGCCGGTCAAGTCCCTTCACAAAACGGTGGTCATTATAATTGCCTATTATTAAATGGTACCACAACATGAGTAATTAACGAATGATTCTGTATCTTACGAAAGAATCGTGTTGAGTCTAACGGTGCATGACGCAATGTATTGTGTGTGACATAATGCTGACGATCTGTCTCGTTGCCAACAGGAGGTGACGGATGATAGCGACGGCTGCGGCGCGAAGTTCTCTGTGCTCATCGTATCTGATAAGTTCCAGGGGAAACCACTGCTTGCCAGGCATAGGTAAGTCCTAAATGCTTTTGAATTTAAGAGCTCCAAATATTATTCCTACCATCTGTCAGAACATTTTAACGTTATGTTTTTCTGTAACAAAGTTCGTTTCTTCAAAAAAATTATGACTTGCTAATATCTATTCGTCGAGCCTTAAAGGTATTTGACCTAGTTTTTTCAATGATAGAATGCAATCAAAGATTAAATTTTTAGGACCGACTACAAATGAGTGTAAGACTGCTTTAGAGTCTTGAAATATTTAGGATCTATGCGGTCAGTCAAGAGTTTCAGTTGCAAGTGTCTATTATATAGTTGCCCTATGCATATGTCTCTTTAATTTATAGTCGAAAAGCTTATAGATTTAGTACTGCGCATCTTAATCTGCTTGCAGTCCCAGACAATAAAACAGTTGAATTACTCATTTCTGGGTACATAAAGCGCATCTTCTCAAGCTAGTCTAGTGGAAACAGTGATAAATAAAACATAGATAGCGAACACAAGCGAAAGTCACGTGTAGACGATAATTGACCCTATAAAATATCAGCAAAGCATTAATATGACAATAACTTTGAAGTGCATAGACCATGAACGTAAATTAAAACTCAATGGCAGTGCACTGATTGTAACATAAACACCGGGATCAAATCATTCAGTGATTCATTCTGTTCCCTTTCCGGAGCTGCCAAGCTGAAAGCATTGTGTATCGGGAATTCTGATACATGTACGTGTCTGGTTCAAAATTAGAAAACAGTATGTAATTTAACTATAATATGTTGGCAGGTTGGCAACCGTCTCGACGGTGCTATTGAAAATATTGATTGGAAATCCATTTCCTTAGGTTCGCTTCATGAAAGCTTTAATGGATTGAGTAGTTAATCGTTCGACGTTACCTATATTGTGTTGTCCAAAACAGGGATTAATCAATATTTCTTCGCACGTGGTAGGTACAGTAGGTACCTACGGTCAAAATATGTTGGCCACTCTGAAGTTAGGCGTTCCGAATTATGGTCGAAAAAATACGCAATACGAATTAGCCATAATTATGATTATTTTTTTTAAAAAAAAGAATGACTACAACCAATTGTGCGAAATTCGGAGCGGTCAACATATTTCGGCCCTACTGTACTGTTCATGGCTTATGATACAATTCCCTATCACCTTTTGCGAGACACGGTAAAAACTCAGATCGACAATTTCGCTATTCAAAATAAATATGCACAGGAAAAAGGTTACGATCTTACAGTTACACTATCTCCATTTATAGATATCGCGAATGGCCTGCGATTCACAAACCACAAATAATAATCTTGATTTTCGATTGATTTTCCTGGTACAATAAATTCGATTATAACACACTGGCATTCCCAAGAAGCTCACTTTAGAACCAGACTACGTGTCCTAAGTCATATACAATCGAACGATATGCATAATAGTAGCATTGTTACCGATATTGAGTCGTAATGAGACCATGAGAAGGTCATCGCGCATACTACGAGCGTGCAAAAATTGCAATAAAAACCGTGGCTTAGTGCCAGGAGTTGACAAAACGGACAATGTACGTATGTATAGCAACGCAACATTAAACCGTTGCTATCACACATACATACATCGTTCCTATCGGGCTTTGTTAAAAAATTATAGTCTGATTGTGCTACAGTAGTAATATTATATTAAAAAATATATAAATTCTTTACCTCGACTTTCTGGCATATTAAGTTGATTGGTTAATGTCTAGCCTGAAAACCTATCAAAAAGTGTTCTTAATTCAAAACACTCAATTCAGAAACCCGCCGAACGAATATATTCTTATGTTTCTCAAAGAAACCATCATAAACGAAACAGATTTTAAATTGGGTAATGTTCAGATTGACCATGAGCTAAGCTATTATTTAAGAAGTCAAAAGAATTTGGAAATGAGCCTGTGTAATTTATTTGAAACCTATCTAATTAATATAATATATATATTATTATTATTATATGTATATTATATAATCAGTGTAGATGCATTCATAACCACTTCGCTTTGTGAAGACAACACTAAACCTCTTGAGGAAAACCAGCATAAAAAAAGATAATCTTGCTAAATATAAATTCAAAGAGAATGCAAATATACCTATCTAAGGCGTCATCTAACGTGCACTTTTAGACAAAGAACTCTACATAAAAATTCAGAACACATCTTTTTAATATTTAAATTAAATAGAACTAACAATACATAACCCCTGACAGATGACGTAAACAGAACCTTACAACGGAAACTATACAAAAATACTAAGGGTTGAAAAGTCAATGAAATGCGAAAAAATCCATACATAAAAATCTAACACCCAAACGATAAGATGACAAAGCGTTTTTGTATTCACCAAGATTGGTATCTTCAACTAACACGTTCAAACGTCTCCATTAGAATAACAATCGATATATTATACTTATTAAAGTATAATAATTCGCTCCACAGATTGGTGAACGCAGTGCTTCAAGAAGAACTGAAGAGCATACACGCATTCACGCAAAAGACGCTCACGGTAGAACAGTGGAACGCACAGAAGTCTTGAAATGTAATTTGGAAATAATAATGAAGTAGAACAAAATATTTGTTGTTTTTATTGGTTCCTTGCGTGTAACAGCTATATTAATAGTAAAGAACTATTATGAAAGTAAAAATGTTAAACGGAATAGAGAATTTGTACACCGTAAGTGTGTCGGCTCCTGGGAAGGTGATCCTGCATGGGGAGCATTCAGTGGTGTACGGCAAGACTGCGGTGGCTGTCAGCCTGGGACTCAGGAGTTCAATCGTTATTAAGGTAATAATTTTTTAAATTATATTTAAGAAATTTATTTTTTGAGTTTTATTTTATTGTTGTATTGTGGATTTTTTTTTGCGTTTTGTTTGGGTGTCTAATATTCTTTGTTTGACAATATTGTTTTTGCTTTAATGCCAGAAGTTTTTAGTCGAACGCGTAGATTTTGCGATACTTCTCTTTTTCACTTCGTCTTTTTACGCCCTTTAAAATTTAAAATTTTCATTTTAACCTCTGGTAAGTTATTTTTTTTGGGCTACGTAGAACGTAGCCCAAAAAAATCATCGTATCATGATGTCGTCTCAATAATTATCAGGTAAATAAAGTTATTTGAACTTTTAAAAGGACTTTAGAACATTTCCGAAACCATGTTAGACTAACATCCGCTGGTACGTAGTATCGCGATTACTTGTCGTGTGTAAGGAGTCCCTATAAGGCGTTTAAATATTACCAATGTATTGGCTCACATAGCTGTTAGGTGCGTAGCCTACATCGTTACTTAGAAAGCCGGCTTTGGCAATATGTGAGTTTGAAGACAACTTAGTTTGTAGGAAGGAATATTGTTTTATTGATAGATGAACAGGGAAGTGATAGAAACAATGACTAAAAAACAAGTTATTAAATTCTTATTTTCAGTTTTTCTATTTCTAATGATGAAAAATTTATTGAATTCGAAATTTTATTTCCGATACTATAAAAAAGAGGAATATTTACTAAGTATTCGATGTCCTTTGGTTTTAAGTTTTTTTTCCTTTAATATTTTTACAAACTATATTTAGTTTGGTTTGTAATAACTATTGTGTGCAGTTAGGCTTAGTATAAATAGTAATTTGTTCAGTATTTACTTTACATATTATTGTATTAACAACGTAGGTACCATATTCATTAATATTTATTAATATAATGGTGTATTAAAGGCACAAATATATAATAATATTTATGTACTAGTGCTTTCCTCATTTTAAACCTAACTTTATCAGTTATTAATAGCTTCATACCTGCGTAAACAGTTAATTTAATTCCCATAGTATATTTAATAACTTCAGAAGATATTTATTTAATGTAAACAATTCATTTTGTATAAATATAAGGCACTTAGTCAAATAAATTGATGGTCATTACATTTAATGTCGCTATAAATATTAACATATGATGATGGACGGTAGCAAAAAACCAGAGAATTATGTGTAATGAATATATAAAATATTAGATAGGTAATGTCACATTATTTTAAGAAATGACACTTTCGTAATGTGATCTTGTTGAAAGGATAATTAATTAAAGGAAGTCCGATTTATAGGAAATGCTTACATGAAAATATGACGTTTATAACTAGAAACATACATAATTATGTGCCACATAATATTTTCATATTATTTTACGCTATTTGTTTATTATTTTAACAAAATGACAAGTTTCTGGAAACCTGAGTGTCTGACGTTCAACAAATACTGTGCTCTCTCAGCTTAATTTTATTGTATAACTCTGTATAATTATTCGTTTTTTTTTGTGTTTATTGCTGTTGTACTGTATCAGTGTGATTTTCTATTTTAAGAAAAATTATAATGATAATCACAAAGCTCGCAAACGATATCTTAATGCTTATTTAATTTATCGGCAAAGCTTTATAAAATTAACATGCGATGTTCCTCCTTTACAGGAAGTAAACTACCACGTGGAACCGATGATACGGATCCACCTACCATGCGTCGAATTAGAAGAAACCCTACCTCTGGAACCTACAGTCAAAAGCCTTTTCCATCCGAAGCTGGCACCGGGCATCACAGGCAAATTCTCCTGGAGATTACCAGACAAACTGGACCACGACAACCATCTGCGAAGAGTTGACGAATTCCTCCACCTCATCAAGCCAAACTTCGACGCATTACAAAACAATCAAAAGAATTCCTTACGCAGTTTCCTATATGTATATTCTGGAATATTTGGAAGTACCAACCTTCCTGTTAGATCGTTGGAGATCTCATTAGGATCTGAACTAACTATTGGAGCCGGAACTGGCAGTTCGGCGTCGTTTGCAGTGTGTTTAGCGGGTGCCCTGATCCAGCTCCTCAAATTGAAGAGTTCGACCTCGTTCGATGCGTTTTATGACCAGACCAGTGAAGACTTTAGTATGACTGAGAGAGAGATTATATCGGAATGGGCGTATAACTGCGAGAGGATAATGCACGGGTCTCCTTCAGGTGAGTTATCCTTGAAACATTTACCTAACCTATATGCTACTCAAGTTTTTAATTAGGTATATAATTCAAAAGACACAGTACCATCCAGCATCCTAATAGAAATTGTGATCCTCGAAAGTTATTTTATTCTTTTCCTCGGAAACAGTGGGTACTTTATTCTGGATGAAATTTACTCTATAGCCTTTTCTGTACCTACTCTTGATAATGTATATGGGTATAATAACTTCTTTTACCGTCAATCGTTTGTCTCCTCGAAAAATAATGTAAATATCGTATTTACGCTTGCAATTATTATTTTTCTCAATTCTCCTTTACTATTATTCAAGGGCTTTGAATTGAATAATAATATTCTGTATTTTTTTTAACGTGCGTGACAGATTAGTCGTAGTACGCCTCCGTCACACCTACACCTACTGATAGATCGGCAAGAAAAAAGTCCAATTTTCAAAATTTCATAACGATCGGTTTAGCGGTTTAGGTGTGAAATGGTAACGAATAAACATTCTTTTGCGTTTGTACCTAGTATTAGTTGGGATTCATGTGTTTCCAGATGGAACTTTAATTTTTCTAAAACTAATATGGAAGACAATAAGCCAAGCTTTTCCCTAAACGTAATCGCAACGTGCTTTTTTAAATAGCAGCAGACATTAGTAAAAGCAAAAGCAAAAAAGCAAGCATTAGTAATTAGTTAAGTTGCTAAAAGAGTTATAAATTTACATGTGGATAGCAAGGGAGAGGGAGGCCAAATAAAAGATGGATGGATTGTGTAAGAAATGATATGAAAGAAAAGGGAGTTAGTGATAGCGTGACGAGTGACAGAACTGAATGGAACAAAAAAACGTGTTGTGCCCACCCCAAATAAAATGGGGCAAGGGCAGAAAGATGATGAGACATTAGTAACAAAACTGCTCGATAAGGTAGCACCTATCATAAAGCAGAAAACCTCAATTCTATATAAAACCATCGCTATAAAACCTTCTGTTTTATTTGCATATACTATAGTATTTTTGTGTAAGTAATAGAAAAAGTACGTATATTAAGCTATCTAAATACAAATGTGTTGATCGTAAACGTAAATAAAACATGGAAATCATTGGTAAATCTTTCGTCTCCGGTGTTTAGGTTTCATTGGTTGTGTCGATATTAGTTTGTTCTACCATAAACACAAAGTCGTCTATGACGTCAGGAGATAGCGTGAACTTCGAGGTAGATACGTACTTTGTAAGAGCGATAAATTTAATCGGTTTCCTTTAGGCATTTAAACGAAGAGATATATTAGTTCCGGAAAGTTCAGGGGTTGATTTATATTTATATGTTTTAATTTTTAGCCATAACGATCGTTGAATCTATGACCCTGTATTCAAAAACTAATCATTATCGTATTGCCATTAGGTGAACTAACATATAACTGAAATTATATACAAAAAAAAAATCACACTAGTTTAGATAGTTTTTAATTAAATACCAAATGCCACGATGCTATTTTTTTACTCTGAATTAAAGTCATTCATGTTTCCCAATATCAAATTAACAAGTCACTTAAAATTTTGCAATCAAGGTTTAATATATCTGCTGCACTTTAAGACCTAAATCTTTTAATTTATATTATATTAGCCTGATGTTATATGGCAACATCGTTCCCCGATAAATGGTCTATCCAACACTAAAAGTGTTTTATAATTCGAACCAGTAGTGTTTAAGATTACCAAATTCAAACAAACTTTTCAGCTTTATAATTTTAGTAGTGTGTGTTAGTGTATTCTCTTAGATCAATTTCTTTCTTGTAAAGGATTCAAAAGCCAACCTTAGTTTTTCCGATAGAAGACTGCTGCCCTCGACATTGACTAAAATTAGATGAGCAAGGTCTTAATTATCTCTGAGATTATGAATTCCAGTTTAAAATTTATTTGCTGAATATATCAAAGACAGCTGCAAAATTATATAAGACAAAATGGTCAGTAATTGTATTGATATTAGGCCACCTTGACCGCTTGAGGTGCACCTTGGCCATATATCCGAGATTAGGGGCCATACACTCCGTCTTCTTCATTGACCTCAAAAAATATGTAGTTATTTGAGCTCCTTGAGGCGATAAATGCCAAGTCCACTGAATTATGAATGTTAAATTGTCTTTCTTTATCTGTTAGGACAGGTTTTAGCAGCTCTTATTTGTAATTGTCGGCGTATACCTACTTAATCTTTGGGGAGAGGAGTTGATTGCATGTCATTGTTGGAGGAATTTACTACGATTGCTTTGAAAATTAAATCTCCGGTCGATAAAATATTTTCTTCTAACGATGACGAGACTTAGATGCGTTCATCAACGGATAACTTCCACGATCATTTGTAGTAATCGTTTCCTTTTCAACTCACAGCCGAAACTTTCCTCTGCAAATATTTCCATTTAACCAACCGATGTCTTTACCCTCAAGTCCTAATTCGTGTTTGCCATTTATGGATCGACTGGGTCTGTTTAGTGAAGTAGGACAAGTTCGCGGCTTGGATATCATCATATCCCTCCGTACGGCGTCGCTAGAAAGCGACACAGACCTTGACACAGTTAGGGACAACTGGCCAATATGTGATGGCACAAGTGCTAAAGTAGATTCGTGAATCCAATACGAAACGCACGATCGATGGTTACATTAGACTCAATAGACCGCTGCATCTAAAACTTCTGACGAACTTGTGAAAGAAATTTTAGTTATGTCTGTAGATATAAAAGAAAAATTCTTCACTCATCAATGCCCAGACGAAAACCTTGGACTCATCCAGAGCGGAAAAAGTTATTTGATGACATCCCACATAAAAAAGAAATTATGTTTGAAATGGTCCATTTATTTCGTGCGTTATCTCACGTTTCTTCTCTTACGGAGACGTCTTACAGCGAACCAAACTGCTCATAATCCTTCTACAAATATTGAACTATTGTTAAAGGCCATCCCTACATTGTTTAATGAAGTGAGATAAACATAGCCAAGTGGTCCATCCTCGACAGAGCCCTTGACTTGTTATCTCATTGCCTCTATTATTAACTAATGTTAGTTGCGTGTTTAGATCTTAAACGAGCTATACAATGGAATTAATAGATTCTCTTCGAATCTGATTCAATAGCCAAAACAAGGATTTCCCCAAACTGCACGTAACATATGTTTCGAGTATTTGAACATTTGTAGGTACTTATAAATAAGTGTGTGAACTTATGAGTTATATAGTGTGAAAATAATATACGTTTTATTTTATGAATACATTATTTTTAATTTATATGTATAGCACGGCGGCATGGCAACCTCATAACATTGAAATTACACATTTAAAATATTGGCTAACATCAAATATATAAAATAAATTAGAATTAAAACAAAACCAATACGACACCGGATCCCTTTTTAATTATTATTTTAGTTTATGTAATATTTACTCAAATAAAATCGCGGTTTCCCGACCTACGTCATTACATGCATACATATTGGTTTAAAAAGACCGTAAAATCCTCTTTGAATACATAATGCATCTCTTAACATGGATATGTTAATTACGATGATTCAATACTGCTTGATAAATTGCTTAAATAGTGGGTGTGTTTCTATGTAGCCGTCATAGGTGATTCAATACAATTATTTAATATTATTATGATACAAATACTTGAGAGCAGAGCTTACTGGAGAGCTGTGGTGGCGCATTGGTAACAGCCTCGACTTACGAGGAGTACCAGACGCATTACTTTGTGTAATTTATTTCTTTACCACTGCTCTCAAAACGGTGAAGGAAAACATTTTGAGGAAACCGGCATGGAATCATAAATTCGAAGACATGTGACATCCACCAACCAGCACTGGCCCTGCGTTTTGGATTACTGCCCATTCTAAATCTCAGCAGTGGGAACATTAATCCTAGATCACCAATCGTATAGCTTTTTTAATTCCCGTTCATCACTAGGGAACAGCTAAATGAACGCTTAATGAGCCGAGTGTTAAAAATCAAATAGTCTACGTTTATGTCTTATTTTAGTTAGGTAGTGTTAGTTAACACCGCCTCGGAGAATTGCGACCTTTGGCGGGAGAGATTTAAAGTTCCTGATGATTTCTGGAGAGCCTCTCGCCTGGATACCCGTTACCATGGCCGACCTAGATAACTTCAAACACACTACATCCTGGTCGGCCAGAGCAAAGACAATCTCCACAAATGGGGGTTTTCGAACGGTTGCAATCTTCAGTGTTTGCGTGGCATCTTGCGGACCATGTCCGACCTTGCATCTTGCGTCATGTGCCCTATTACCTGTTAAATAAAGGTCTTATCACAATGTCAGCGGACAACATAACCGTGATCAAATACTGGGCCAGGCAAGGAATTTAATTCACAAAATAAATTATCGTTGCTATCAACACGCTAAGAAAAGGAAGTGTTAGTGAAATCGGGCATAAACATCCGATAAGTTTTCACAGGTCTATATTGTATGAAAAAAACAGCCCCTCTGGTTTTCCGCTCATATATTATGTTTAGAAGTTTACCTTTCCGTCTAACATTTCAACGCGTTCAGAGCAATATGACGTAGAACCTTCAGCTTTGTTTACCAACGCCATCACGTTTACTAATCGGACGTGTACACAAAAAATCCAGATGTTTCGCGAATTTCCCAGTCTCAGACTTGTTTTGTTGTAATGTTTTTTCCGTGAAACCCGTAGTGAAATAAGGACAAAATAGATTCTGTAAATAGAACCATATACATTCTGAAATAACAAGACCGACCAGATACGTCAAATAACATTCAACTTTAAACATCTTATAATGTAGCTCTCCTTAAGATGTCTCCTCATGCTCAACAGGCTACCCATTCGGATATATAGTTAGCTATCTCCCGCGGTTACTCCTGTGTTTTCGGGTACTGCTCCGCTTTCGTGGATCATAGAGTGATTAGCCTATACAGAAAAAAAAAAAACAATACACTTACTTCAAAACCCGCTCTTACCCCTACCGCTTTTAGGTATGCTATTGACTGTTTTCCGCACTAGTGCGGAAAAGTGCGCCAGTCCGCCCTGCCACAATTGATTGTATTTATCCTATCAGGTTGGCCGCTAGGTGACCCCCACGTATCGGGCGGCAACTTCGTTTATTTATTCCTTCGTAACTGTATTGAAAAACTTCGTTTGATACTCGTACCAACACGTGGAAATTTTTCACTGCAGCACTTGGCTCTATAACACTCTCGCCTGTGGCTCGGGCGAATTCTGCCTCGGTCGCAACGACAAACTTTCTCCACTTGTATCAAAATGTACTATTTCCAATCCGACTGGTAATTCCAGAGATAACCGCGTTTAAACAAACAAAAAAAGTTCTTCCTCTTTATTATATTTATTTCTATAAATTAATCAACCTCTTTTTTTTCCATAGGTATAGACAACGCCACCTGTACCTTCGGCTCTCTGGTTTCCTTCAAAAAAGGCAGCAAACCTCGCCACTTAGACATAAAGATGGACCTGCGAGTCCTGCTGGTGGATTCTCGCGTCTCCCGGGAAACCAGGGCTCTGGTTGTGAAGGTCGCGGCATTGAGGCAGAGGAACACGGCGGCAGTGGATCATATACTGGATGCATGTGATCATGTAGCTCATACAGCCACGCAGGTTGGTGAAATTTAATATTTGGTTTAGTTGTTCTTGCTTATTGATATACTAGCTTCTGCCAGCGGCTTCGCCCGCATGAATTTTTGAACCCCCGTACAAACTTTAAACCCCCGTTTCATTCCCTTAGGTCCCCCTCCTTTCTTATTCTTTGTATACCTCATAAAACAAATCTCTGTGCAAAATTTTAGCGTTCTATGAGTGAGTCAGGCCTTGACATTCTATGTATACAGATAAGAGTAACGTTTGCCTGTATAATCATACCTAATAAGCAAACTATCGGAAACTAATTAAACGGAGAATCAAAAGTTCTAACTTTTGATTCTCCGTCTCCGTCTCCTCTAGCAGACAACCCTAAAACGCCCATTATTAGCTGACAGACGCTTTGTGCTGGATGTAGTAGACATTTAAACATGTAACATGGAAACTAAAAATTCAAAATCCTGCTTTGTGGTGTGTTTGTGGTGGTGGAACAGTCCGAAATCAACAATCGTGCAGTTGCCCAGACCAGACCCAACACCCGTGAACCCGTCTTGGTCAAAGAATCCTCCCTTTTCAATGGAGGTTTGCGGAACTTTTCAATCTGTCCTGAATAGCTCTGTTTAAATTTGTATACATTAAAATTCAACATCCAATAATTCTCAACCAATTCGCTGCGAAGAACTTTCAACACGTGTATGTTTAGTATCACATCACGTTGTAATACAAAAACCAACAAGCATCATTATCCTGTCTTGTCATTCTAGGCTTGCAATATTAAAGTCGATAAAATATGTAGAAGCAGGGGCGCCGCCTTTTAGAAAACCTCATGGGTGCTCATGCTCATTTGATGGACTCGAAAAAGTGGCGAAGTGTGAGAAGAGTGATCGACCGACAAATAAGTAAATGTCCTACTTACATACTGCGTACTTAATTACTAATTAAGTTTGATAAAAATATAAAATGAAAAAATTATATAATAAAAATGAAACTAGTTTTTATTATCAAGAACGTATACGTACCTAACCTAAAAGGCAATTACTGATCTGTTTCTTATTGTCTATTCTCAGGGGTGCTTGGCACCCACTGTTTATTTCTCGTGGGTGCTCGAGCCCCCGAGCACCCACGGAGTCGACGCCCCTGTTTAGAAGATATTATTTATTATTATTAGTTACCTTGAAGATAAATCACACTTTTTATAGTAAGCTAGTGTCCAAACCGTATGTTTTCTATTAGTCAAAGTTACGACGTAATTCTCTGATAAATTGATACCTAAGTATTGCAATGACAGGTGGCTTACCTCGGAAACAAGCCGTTCCTATTAAACACAACTTGCGTATAGTATCGTGAACACTCTGGGCTGTTCCTAGGACCAGCTTCATAGGTTCTAAAGCTTACCTACTATTATTGCGTAGGACCTTATTTGTATGTTTATTGAATTATTTGAATCATAATATTGAATACAAGCTTCTGTCTGCGGCTTTTTACTCGTCATAGTAGAAAATTTTCCCAAGATAAACTCCCAGGATAAAAATGTCCTTTTTCAGGACTTGGTCTACCCCTGCGCCAAATTTGATCCAAATTCGTTCAGACGTTTGAGCCTGAAGGAAAAACAAACATCATTAACATCTTCCTGCCCTTGTCCCGTCTTTTTGGAGTCGGCGACATGTTTTTTCTTTTTTATTCTGAAGGAGTATTCACAAACAGTGTGATGGATATTTAAATTCGTTTAGGCTTGCGTTTGAGCACTGTCTCGTCTAAATAGCATTATGTAATGCAACTTTACGATTTATTTAGAAACTGGTTACCGCCAAAACATGGTTCAGTTTAGTATTAACAAAGCATCAAAATCTAAACGATTTCAACCTATCTGTATTTTATTTAATTTTAATATTTTATCTTTTTCTTTTCTAGGTTTTGGAAAAACTCTCCAGTGGCAAGTGTGAAATTGATTCGGAAGCAGAATACCAGCATTTAGCGGTAAGTACCTTTACTGTCCAGTAACTTAGACTCTTAAATACTCATTAAACTCAACAAAGGAAGCTCCCGCTGGATTTATTGCCTTCCTAATGGACAAATTAACGAAGATATTCAACTGCATACTCCTGAAGAATTGTTTTCGGACGACCCTCATTTCATAATCCATATTATCTTCTACAAAGCGTTGCAGTAAATCGTGTCTATACCCTATTGTAGGGGCCTAGCAGGGCAGGGAATTCCTGAACGTGAGGTTCTTTTGGGTGTCTTCAAGGCTAGAGTGAACAGGCTCCTCATAAACTAATGCGCCTCACTATCAACGATTGCTTCACTACTTACCAACAAGTGGGATCACAGTCAAGCACTAGTTTATATTACTTAAAAAAAAGTCTTAGTCGGTAAAAGTCTGTCACGCCCTCTTGCTCCTCCAGCCTAGAGAAAAGGTGAGAAGTCATTGGATGGTTTTCCACCTCAAAATAAACCCTACCTAATCGTGGTATTTTAATTAGAGAGCTATATCATATAATTAAAGAGCTTAGGTATCGAGAAGTGGAACAAAAACATAGAGTTCTGGTATACAAAAAAGAAAAAGAGAACGAGGTAGTCAGCTTCGAAGGTGAGAAGAAGAGATAAAGGCAATAGCAGGGAAAACATGGAATAGGAAAGCCCTGAACAGAGCAGAGTGGGAAGGAACAGAAGAGGTCTTTGCTAAATTGGGGCAAACAGACAAAGTTATAGGTGTCATCGATTCAACAAGACTTTTTTTGAGATTAATAACTAGATATTAATGTCAGATTATTTTTTGTTAACATATTTTTTTATCTGAATAAAGTCTTTACCAGCATACATTAAATATAGCCGCATAAAAAACATCGCAATCGGACCAGTACTTTCAGAGATTACCTCCTACAAACAAAAAAACAAACTTTTCCTCTTTATAATATTAGTGTAGATTAATCTATGAAAACTTTCCAAAATTGCCGACATTTATAAGCCGATAGTAAGATGACGAAAATAAGTGTTATAGCTATTTTTACAACCTAAGCAAACTGACGTCAGCCGCATACTAAATCTTAGTTGTGAAATGCAGCGTGTACATTAAAAATATTTGGTCGACGCATACGCAGACGCATGCTCACGTATTTTCTTGATGCACGTCAAAATTTTATTATGCGATTTTTATATTACGATTCGAAATAATTGCCTATTTTTTTGTATTTCATAACTTAACATAACATAACACTCATTATAGGGATAACTAAAAATACCAGTTGTTATTTAGAATAGTGACAAATTGTCTATTTTCCGCATCGTGTGTCAGATTTCTTATTAGTTTATTATACTCTGAATTAAGTTTTAAATTAACTGGAGACTCATTGTCTGACATAATTAGAGGTTTAAAACTGTAGTAGGTACATGGAACGTATTTATTGATTTAAAGAAATATGACTTGAAATCCAAGTATAAATTAGGTGTGGTTATGGAGCTTCTTAGCATAGCATAATCAGCCTTTTAATGTTCCCACTGCTGGGACTCAGGCCTCCTGTCTAGGAGAGGGAATGGGCCGTAACCCACCACGCGGGCCCAGTGCAGATTGGTGAATGTCACATGTTCAGCTTCTTAGCTGTCATGTGGAGCTTCTTATTTATATGTAAATACTACTCTGAGGTGTAGGTAGGTGACTATTTAATGTCTTAAAATATCTAATGATGCAGTTAATAAGCCTAGTTTATGGGAAATCTGTAAGAGTCCGAGCTGTGGTGGGCCAATGTTAACGGTCCCGACTTCGAGTTGGTAGGTCGCGGGTTCTAACCTAACCAGGCGCATTACTTTGTGTAATTTATTTCATCACTACTGCTCTCAAAACGGTGAAGGAAAACATCGTGAGGAAATCGGGATGTCCTAGAATCAAAAATTCGAAGACATTTAACATCCACCAACCCGCACTGGGTCCACGTGGTGGATTACGGCCCATTCCCTCTTCTAGAAAAGAGGCCTGAGTCCCAGCAGTGGGAACATTATAAGGCTGATTATGCTGTCCTATATGGGAAACCATCAAATGATTCCTCCCGCTTTTAGTGGAGCGAAAGGGAGTTTTAGACTTTTACTGATTAAAAACTTCCTATGCTTCTTCAGTTGTCCTTTGCATTCTAGGGCTGCGGTAACTCTTTTGTACATTCCTGTAGATAAAAATCAGCTCTGGAACACAATATTGAGTAGGTACTTATTTCCTGCAAGTTCCAGTGCAATGTCTCGCATGGATTCATTAGCTATAGAATAATTTTTTTTTACACAGGATATTTCATCCTTCTTTTAGTATTTGTTTTTGTAGGAACAAAAATACATCATCTGTGAAAATATCAACTGCCTAGCTATCATGGTTCATGAGATACAATCTGATGGCAGACAGACAGACGTACGGTGGAGTCTTAGTAATTGGGTCCGGTTTTTTACCCTTTGTTTACGGAACCCTAAAAGAATTTCCTTTTTACCATGCAAATTTTATATTCACCCTGTATGACCTTTTCCATCACCCATTGTTCCAGGAACTATGGGACATGAACCACTGCTTGCTGTCAGCGCTGGGTGTGTCGCACCCCGCGCTCGAGATGATCCGAGCCGCGGCGCGCGCTAAGGGTCTCGCCTGCAAGCTCACGGGCGCCGGCGGGGGCGGGTAAGATATCTTTATGCATTACTATTTATCTATACATATAAATAAAATTAGTGTTTTTTTTTGTAAAATCAAAATAAAATTTTTTCACTAAATGAAAGTATGCGAAGCAATAATGTATTTTAATTTTTTTTTGTCTGTCTACCTGTTTCTTCCGGCTAATCTCCGAAACGGTTGAACCGATTTTGACGGGATTTTCACGGGTAAACAGGTGATATTATAAGGAGTAGCAATGTTTATAAAAATGCTCTTTGGCTTAGATTGAGTATACAATAGTCCACGTGAGCTGAACCATGACCACAGCTGGTACTCATATAAACGCAGATTAATAGCTGTTGAGGACTTTAGCATGTTTCTTTGTTTCTCTATTATTTGAGAAACGAGGCGTTAATTTATAGTAAGATTCATAGCCTTTTTTTGTTGTGGGTAATCATCAAATAAAAGGGAGTGTCTGACTTAAACCCACCTGTGTTTCTTCAGTTGCGCTTTGCGTTCCGATACTGCGGTAACTTTTCGTTTCGAACTATCCCGCATATGTAGTTAGCAATTGGTCCAACTTACTTTCTGGACCTTTTTTTTTAACGCTTTAGAACATCAAAATTAATGCCTAATGTAAATAAAACCGCTGTTGCTTGCAGATAAATACAATGGGGGACTTTGTTTTATAATATGTGTGAATTCTGAATCAATCAACACAAACTATACATTCAAGTTGAATGAACTCGCGAAAGTCACACAACCAGTTTCACACAAAACTCGAATACTTGCATAACACTAACACGTTAGACGTGGATGCTAAATCCGTGTTTGATTTAAAAGTACGTATTTGTTTTGTAAATATTATGCGATTCAGTATTTTTATTTTCCCAGACATTAATGTTATTTATCGTGCATTTGTTTTATTTTAAACTTCATTTTTTTTTTATTCATATTCTCATATCTCAATTTGGCAAATGATTTGCAAAAGCTAATTGAAGATGGTTGGCCCTGAGACGCAAGGCTAACTGAAGTTTCACGGGTCGGTATCATCTAGTCAATAGTAGTCATCGATTTTCACTGTTAGTCTTGGTAGAACACCTGCCTATTCAATCAATCTAGCAGTCTAGCACAAAACAGAAATATACCTATTTAACAAAATATTAAAGAAAACAAACATATTTCGTGTCTCCCGTTCGTATAATGGTTTTGTGAATAAAGGTGTGTCACTGGCTGGAGTGGAGCGAACTCTGAATTGACCAATCACAGTGCTCAAAATCTCCATTTCCCATCAATGGAAACAGTGTTAGTAAGACGGAGTGGAACTGAGCGGACTTTCAAATAAAACAAATGAATACGCTGCCCCGAGCCGGACGGAACGGAGAGTAGCTCAACTCTACTCCACTGCGCTCCGCATTAATGGAAATACTTGCCAATTTTTACTGCTCTTCTCACTTCACTCCGCCCAGTATCACTTCACTAGAAACGCACCGTAGGACTGTATATCTTAGACTCCATGCATGACAAGTCATGTTTCTAACCTATACTACCTTTGTTACAGATACGCAATGGTACTCATCCCACCGACGACACCACGGTCCATAGTCGATTCCCTCTGCGGTCAACTCTTGGAAAATGGCTTCCGGGTCAAAGAGACGCGCCTCGGCGGCCCCGGCGTCTCCATAGAGATGTGACGTCGTGCGCCAGGCAAGCGGCCACGCATTGCATAGCCACGGTCACACTCTTTATGCTACATTATTTAAACAAGCAAGTGTCGCGTGAGAGTCGCGCGATAGTTCCGCAACAGTGGTGCGATTTTTCAACGATTCTTTTGCAACACTTGTATGACTTATGGCAGCGAATAGTAGAAGTTATAAAATGTGGGAGTATTAGTGTTAAGCCAGTTGTATAATCCAAGTTATTGCTTGTTATGGCAACTGATGGACTGTTCATAGGGAAGAGGAGGGATACGGTTAGCATCATGTACCTGGGTACGTTTAGAATATTTGTAGTCCCTACAACTACAGTATTATTGGCAGGAGTAAGTCGGGAAGAGGGTTATAGTGTTCCAATGTGCAATGATTGAGTGACTGTTGTATTCCTCATGAAGTAATCTCTTTTGTAGATTCGAGGGAAAAGAAATAATAACGCTTGAATCAATGAAATCGGCTATTCTTATATAGCCTTTATAGAATTAATATTTAATTCAACACCGCGAGTTTACAAACTCAAGTGAGAATGATTTGAAAATCTGAATGTGTGTACTATTGTTGTCTTTCCAGTAATCATTTATTATATTGGAAAGTACATAACTAATATCATCATTTAAAGGTCTGAGTAAACTATCATGCATGATATTTTCTACCTCCAAAACCTTTTTAGGATTTGTGCAAATTGATTCTTTGTGTTGCCACGGTTGCGTGCTCTGCCTCGAAAGAAATGAGAGAAGGATATTTTTTCACTTTTAGTCAACTGTAGCGCAACTGTTTGGCAACAAAAAAATTAATGTGCGTGCCCTTAACATCTTGCATTTGAACTTATCACAAGTTTCAAGAGAATAGTCTTATTGACTCTATAATATTGTTATGTTATATCTATCGACAGTTTGTATTTATATAATATTTAGGTGCACAGTACAATACGTAATTATTATTGTAATACGTCAAAATGGTCACTGCCGAGACTTTAATTATTCAACGAACATTTCTACTGTTTGATTTTATATCGTTCTATTAATTGGTCTTATAAATTGGTCCAGTTAACATAATCAAATATTTGAATTTGTCACTGATTTATTTTTCACTGCGAATTATCTCCTTAAGACAGTATAATTGTTTAAAAGGATGTTTGATATCCAATAACTGATTGAGGAAAGAAAAAATAAACATCTTAAGAAAAAAAAAATGTTTGCGATGTAGTTTGATTCACACAAGTTACTAACATTTTGTGAATCCCGACGCATTTTCCGGTTCGTGGCAATTTTGACTTACGTCGAAATACTTTTGTTCCAATTATTATTATTACTTATGGTTATAAATGATATTATTATATTTATTATAGAAAAATAATTTACTATATAATTAGTTTAATTCTCTATAGTGCCCACCTTTTTTTCTTCGCATAATTTATTATTACGGGTGATTAATGTAGAATGTTTGTGGACTTAAACTGCCGTTTTATATTATTATTTTAAAAGTCATTTTTATAATTTAATAATAAGAAGTGCTACATGTTTTATTTTTTTGTTTGGTTTCTTTGAACTTATAAATTTTGTTTTGCTAAATTTCTAAGTTTTAAATGGCTTTTTGAATCCACAAATAAAATTGTTTTACAAGTGAGTGGTAATTTCTGAATAAATTGTTAAATAAATAATGTCCTTATTATTATACTGCATTAAAATAAAATGAAGATGAATTATGTGTAAATAAAAATCGAATAATAATTTAATATCATGTTTGTTTTAATAAGTGACAGTAGAAAAATAGAGAAAAAGCTTAATTTTGCAAATTTTCGAATAATCCGAGTATTGCGTTAAAAATAATATTATTCAGATGCAATTTACTTATTTATCTTTAAGAATGTCAGAAATTATTTAATTCACTGCAAGTGCTAATGTGGCCAAATTATAATTTACTCAGCGCCGGAAAACAGTCTGATTTAATTATAAAATTATGCACACATCGCAATAAAGAATATTTAAGTTTACTATAGTTTCTAAATAATAAAAAAATATCTCAGTGTACGCATGTGTGTCAATCGGAACTTACTTAAAACTGTATATCATACGCCTGTCTTCCATGAGACTGCTTATTCGTTATTATTCCAGTGTTATTGTGATAAAGCTTATAATAACTGATTATTTTGTCTTCTCTTTGGTACGGGGCCAGTGTTGCTATCTGTTCAATTAAAAGTCTCACTTTACCAGCGTTTTTGAATTTGTGTTCTGAATTGATAAAAATTAGTTTCTTGAAAAATTGGCAACACTCGAGACAGTGTTTTGTCTCAATAGGACATTCCTAAAATATCGAAAGATTTCAATCTTGGGTATTAGTGTTTCATAATAGATATTATTTAATTACATTTAGTTGGTATGTGTTTATATTGTCGCGCTCAATAATTTAGTGTTAATTGGTGCTGAATAAAATAATGAAAAAGTATTTTAGAAAAGTTGAGTAAATAAAAAGTTTAGTAATTTTGGAAACAGAATAAAATGTTTGAATATTATATAATCTTTTATTTAACAACTACACACACATCTTAACACACTTTTCTCTATACCAGGGTAAAACAAATTGATCCATAATTGCCATCTAATTACATTATGCATTCTGCATGGGCGTCAAATAAAAAGCAAGGAATGTACTCAAAAGTGCATTTATTCATAATAAATTAACACATCTTTACAACTACTAGTTGCATGTCAACAAAGTGAATTCTAAATCATTACTATAAAGCCAGTGTTGCAATCTCATTGGTTAAACCGATAGACGAAATGAAACCATATCACCAATAAATCAGATTTCAAAGTCTTTAAATTATTTTGTAACGTTAGAGCCGCCTGAATTTCAACTAAAATGTCTAAATATTTTGATCACAGTTTTCATCTCAAAACAATCTATTAAAAAAGGTAAATTTATTAAAAACAAATGGAAGACAAAAGAACTTAAAAAGCGGTTTTGTTATCACATCTTGTAAATTAAAAATGTTAATAAATATGACATTGTATAAGCCTTCACAAAAATATAAAGTAACCATGTTTCACGGAATACAATGGAATGAAATATATTGATGTTATGAAAAGAAAAACAATATTCGAATATGAGAATTACTTTTCACTTATAAACCCTGCATTTCCTACATTCTAATACATATAGCTTGAAACAGAAAATTAATAATACAGTCGACTGGCCTACTTGTGTTCCTAGAGATAAAACTAAAGGTACTGCAACTTCTACACAACTCTGTTTTATTAGGACTTAGACAATCAGTGAGAAACAGGAAATCATCGCGATTTATTATGTTAACACAGGACGTGCGATAATGGCTCCCTCTGTACTCGACGTCAAATAGTAATTTTACAAGGTAAATATTACAAAATAAGTTCAGTTTTCCAGAAAAGAAAAATGAATTCCTTGTAAATAAGGCTTTGGCGAATATGATCACTGTAAGTATTGTGATATGTGTGTAAAATCAGTTTGAATTAACAATTTTACGATACGGTTGTCATAATCACATTGCCTTGAATAACCCCGCCCATGAGTACTATCACTAGCTCTTGAAAAGATCTATTTATGGAGCTATATAAAGTGTACAGCTCCATCCCTCTACTCGCTCGAACGACTGTCAATTTAACAGGTCATGGTAAGTCCCCAGGGGACGTGAGGTGGCTCACGGCCCGCTCCCTCTTACATAGAGGAGTATCGAGTCCCAACAGTGGGCACATGCAAGGTTGAGTAGGTATATTATTATTACTGTAATATTCGCCAATACCTTATCGTATGAGCTCATCCTAGCGTTAATCTAACGTTAAACTATTGTCTAGCTAACTCCGAAATCGAACATACAAGCGAAAGCACCATTTAATATCATATCTCCTTCGCGCCACTCTAATTTTTTATGTATGTAATGAAACAATTTATGAGCTGTTAAAAATAATGGCTGTTTCATCAGCTCCGAATAAATAAGGTAGGATAATGGAACAGCTGGTCTTCTCTGTAACGTTTTGTCGTGAAAATCCAGACGTGAGTGGTCCCTACTTGATGTTGGGGATTGACGGCTCACATCAACAAAGTTTTTACAGAAAAGCACTAGAGTTCGGAACATGGACGCGGATTGGAAATTGTTTTTACGTTAACGTGACAGAAACGTTTACCGCGTTTGCCCCGCTGATTGGTTAAGAGCTTGGAGCGGGCCAATCGGAGCGCCGAACATCATAAACGTAAAACGAACTCGCACTAGGCACTCTGAACGAAAACTTATTCGGAGATGATATACAGGCCTTAAAACTGAATTAAATTTCGAATGTCCTATATATATAGTTTTGGATGAGGGAGTGGACTTTAATATTATTTTTGTTTCATATGTAATATTATATCAATTATTTACAAAGATTTCTTACCATGCTGTATAGTATAAGGTCGAAAACACATCTAAGTGCATAGGGGCCATTCATTTATTACGTAAGACGATTTAGGGAGGGAAGGGGGTCAACCATGTCTTATTTGTGGGGGAACAAGGGGAAGAAAGGGAGTCTTGATAGTTCTTACGTAAGTTTACAAAAGAGTAGGCAAAGTTTAGATTTGAAAATGCGCGGGCAACTGCCCGAGTGCCGACGTGCGCTCGGATACGTATAGGTAAGTAAACTATGTATTTACATGGTAACGTCACTGCGCCTCCCCGCTTGGGAACTAGACGTACTTGTTTGCGCAAACGACACACTTGTAAACAGTCCTAAAAATTGTTACTTTTAAAAATAAACATCAAAACCAACCAAACTTCAAAAAATCGTCTTACGTAATAAATGAATGGCCTCATAACTAGAGGAGGAGGTTATTGTGTCTTAGCGTTTTAAATATTAAACACCTCTAATTTAAGAGAAAGGAAATGACCAGAATATTGAGTTGTATTGTAATTATATACTGTTCCTCTACAACGTGCGTGCCTTCACCCCTTCTTGAATTAATAATTTGAGATAGATTATATCCATAGCCGCCAACTCGAGTACTGACTTTAGTGTTGTCCATTTCTTTAGCTCTTTCAAGTTGATTCTTGACCATTTGCACTAAAAAAGTTCTACAAAAAGTGCGGGTTGGCAAAATAATTTAGACTTTTTATTATTGTTAATCCAAAATTTGACAATTATCTCGAATTCTTTATTCAAATATAAATTATACAGGGTCCATTAAAGTTTATCATTCATCGTAGGTTACACGTCTATAGATTTTTGGTAATTAGGTACCTACTTTAACTCGAGTGTCACAGAGTAGAGATATTATGCAGCTTCGAGTTCGACTAAAGTCGGATGACGATTGATTTTACACTTCCGAATCCGAAAAGTCGGAATTTCCAATTGATTTTACAATTCTATCCTCTAAAAAGTCGGGATTTTCGTTTGATTTTACCTCTCGGGACACTTTTAAATCGGAGATCGAATTATAGTGTATATTCAAAGTTTACGAATCGGTTTACGCATGTCGCTAGCGGTGAGGGCTGCTGTCAACGAGTCGGAACCGCTCTCACCACGCGCTATCTTTTGTCCACTACTTTTTCGGTTCTATTTTATTTTATTTATGCCAGCACTGAACAAATATCTAGCCACGACCGCCGTTACCAGGTTATCGGTCCACCTTGTAGAAGGCCTTCCAACGCTGCGTCTTCAAATTGGCAATGTTCTATTCCGGTTCTGCTTCAGTCTTCGACAAATTAGATTTAAAAATTCGGACCCCAGCATCGATTCCAATAAAACCAACTCCTTAATATCCCTGCTGCAGACTTGCAGAGTATTTAATTGCGCTCGGCTCGGAACACCATTTTTTTTAGGGTGGGAAATCATCGAATAACTTCTCCCGGTGGAGCGAGAGGGAGTGTCAGTTTTTTTTTTACTGACTAAAACCCACCCATGTTCCTTCAGTTGCCCTTTAAGTACGGAAGAATCTCGCTCGGCCGCCGGGACCTGCTGCCAATACTTAAATGCTCTGTGTACCTAATTTACGTATTCCATTGTTGTTAAACACTCTTAATATATTATTATACAATCAAATTATTTTTATATCAGTAGACATTTACTATTCGTACTATAAATCTGAAATTCGGTTTATCTATTGTTTCACTAATACATTTTCATAATACATAATCTCGTATTGCGCAATCAATAAAAACATTAATTTCTTAGTTAAATCGAGATACAATTTTATTATACTACGTAATTGATAAATACTAAAAGTAATATTTCGATTTTATAATTATAATTTCGCTTAATTTAAATAACAAAAAATAAAATGTATACACATCTAAAACAGAAAAATATAAATTCTCAAATAGTTAATACTGAGCAGCCAAAATAAAGAAAAAAATCACAAAGAAATATTTGGTTAAAAGGTAAATTAAATAAATTAGGTAAAGCATATAAATAATTCGATTTATGGTCCATATTTTTAGCTATCACACTAAATGACTATTTCTCTACATACTTTATGTACAACTTTACAAGGTTTAATAAATGGGGCCCAAAGCACAAGCGGCAACTACCTACTCTTAATCATAACAATCGTTTTTCAAAAGTTACTTTCAATTCCGAAATAATTTCATATAATTATTCCAAAATAATATTTCTGAAACGAAATAATGATTCAGAAATAATGATACAGAAATAATGCAATTATTTCTGAATAATTATGTAGGTATTCAGAAATTATTAATTAAAATTCGAAAGTAAAGTAGAAGGTAGGTATACGTCCGCCATAGCTTACTCAATGTCGATATTAGTTATAAATTGTGTATGATCTACAGTTTTATGGAAGATATTTTAAGGAATAACAATATTTAATGCAGCTATGTTTCATTATATAATCTTGAGTAAATTTGTTCTTACATTATTGTTCAATACAAAATGGCAAATTAAACAAAATGACTTAAAACCTCTTTGGCTATCTAAGACTTATAATAATGTACCTACCTGAGTACTGTTTAAATAGTTTGATCTGTTTAAACTTCGTTATTTTTACATTGTTAACTTGATAGCTACTAGTGTTTAAACCATAATATATAATTAAAGAAAATAAATGATTAAAATAAACCATCATCACATGTCATAATTGATAGACTTTTCATAATTTTATGCCTCACTGCTTACATTTCCGGATTAGACCATTGTTAATAAACTACCTAACCTACGAAGGCGATTCATTTTTTAATATCATTAAATTGTCGACTCCACAATTAATTATTAGACAGTCATCGTTACATGACGATATAATGTTAAAAGGTAAAGTATTTATTCAACATGGATAAACATTGGGTTAAAAATAAGTTAAATAAAATGTACTTACGCAAAGTTATGCTTTGTTCATATAATAAACGAATACAACCAAAAATAACACAACCCAAAATAAATAACGTTCTAAGTTAAGTCTTATTATTCTAAATTAGTCAAATCCGAACTGTATTCATTATTCGGATAATCTGTGGCTCAGCTACTATTGACCTCTCGCTCACACGTTTTCTGAAAGTGAGAGGTGAATACGGTGATTATAAAGCTGCCATTTTTTTTGATGAGTTACCTCACAGAAACAAGTAATTTTATATTATAATCTACCAGAAATACTTCTAGACTCAATTTAAGAAGTCTTTCATTTTATTCACACATTTAACTGCCTTTGCAGTCGAATTACACCCTCATAATTAATTTCATAAAATTCTATCACAGATGTTAAACTAACTCACAGAATATATTAATTTATTTAGTATACATACTACTCGGTAATAATGTCCTAACTGGCAGAGTATTATGAGTAGCTGGCGGGTAAGGGATGCATCTAACTATAACAATACGTACGCACTTAACATAAAACTCCTACGACAAAACTATTAAACAACAATTTGGAATACACAGTACACACAAATGTAAATCATCATTTAATCCTTTTTAATTAACTTTAAAAATGGAATTTCTTTGGTATTCCATTCCACTTGTTTCAGCTATACAAATGTCTTTGCTTTTTCAATTAGAATTAAAACTATAAACTATGGAATAGTTCGTTCGGAAACATTCACAAACAAATCACTGCATTAAACGTCAAATCCAATCTGTCAATTCCATAAACAAAAGAGTTTTTTTCCGTGCCCCGACAGTTATGTTTGTTCAGCGTCCTGTACCCTTGGTCAAGCGTGAAGCCAGCTCAGGGCCCATCCTCAGAAGGCCCATCATAAGCTCTTGAGTGCGTCCCAGATGAACATTAGCCTGTGGTACAGTGCTAATTGTAATATGTTCTACAACTGGTAGCCTGTTCTCACCTGGTGGTTGTTCTCACTATCAGGCTGGTGGATGAGGGGCGGGGCGAGGGGGTCCTCACTTGAGGTTATTGTCGTTGAGGGTGGGACACCTGGAAAATTGCAAAATAGATAAAACGAAAAAGTAATGAAGTCGAGTGTCTTTCATCACATGCTGTTCTTCAACAGTATGATGCCTGCCATGACACCGAGTTGCTAGCTTGTCGGTTTTCTATCGTTTACATTGCGGAGAGTGTGCATTGGAATTGACACAATTTAATTCCGCCAAGTCCGTTCCATCATCGGACCACAAAACGTGCGGCTTTGCGCCATCGCTACATGGTGGACATCCCACCCATACGTACAAAGAGTTTTGGAACACATTCATTATGCGTATAACTAAGGAGTGGAATTCCTTGCCGAAGCCTGTGATTTCTGATAGCTATAACCTAGGGAAGTAAAGAGTGAATAGATTACTTCTAAGCGAGCGTCCTCCATGGTCGGCCACATCATCGCTTACCATCAGGTGAGATAGTGAGCAAACGCGAGCCTATGTATAAAAAAAATTACTGCTGTAATAATATTAGCATACCAACCTTCATTCTCGTCCTCCTCCGCGAGCCACTTCTGTATGTCAGTCTGGTACATTCTCCTCTGCAGCACCTCCTTCGTACGTGGACGAGATCCGATGAACGTTACCTCCACCTGCATAGTTAGTTTGATATATTATTTCACCCAGATTTTTTTAACAGATCGGCAATATCGAAAACGCTAATACCACACACTCTACTAATTAGTATTTCTTGCCTATGAACAGTGCTTCGGTTCGGGAAGCTGCGCGGTAATCTTCTCGTCCAACATACCACATTGCCTCAAGACGAAAGTCTATGACCAGTGCGTGTTGCCAGTGATGACATATGGCACTGAAACATGGTCGCTTTCAATGGGCCTCTTCAGAAGGCTTACAGTCACCCAAAAGGGCAATGGAAAAGGCTATGCATGAAGTTTCCTCACGTTATCGAATCAGGAATGAAAATATCCGCGTTAGAACCAAAGTTACCGACATAGCCCGAAGAGTCGCCAAACTTAAGTGGCTGTGGGCAGGGCACATTGCTAGCAGAACAGATGGTCGATAGGGCCGCAAGGTTTTTTAGTGGCGAACGCCTACTGGAAGACGCAGCGGCTGAAATGATGATGATGAGTGTTTCTTACCCCAGGTGGTAGATTAGGTCTCAGCTCATCAGCTAGATCTCCGTTGGCGCCCAACCTCTGCGCTTCTTCCCAACTTGTGTGCACTTCTTCGTGCAGCAGCTTCTCCTCTGAGGATAACATAAACATTCCGTTTTATTCTTATATTCTTTATTGAACACAACTTTTATAAAATAATAAAAATAGAAGAGCTGTTGTATACAGATGAGCTTCTTAACCCACAATTGGGTTTTGTATAGCAAACCATATAAGTATGAAGAGAGTGTAATTTTGCAGATGAGAGTAACTATAAACGCACAACCAAAATCATAAGCTTACATTAATTAAATCATACTTAAAACTAAAGATAAACAACGGAAATATGTGTACATAAAAATTAAATAAACATAGTTACATATTGATGTTTTTATTCTCTTTCGCAATTGGTGAGTGGTCAGGTCAAATTTATAGGCATTTAGTGGCAGAACTGGGTGTAAACTTGTAAAGTCCCGCAAACCCTGCGGAAAAGGATGGATCCTCCGACCAGACGGGTGTTGTCTGATCCGGGCAACTGCTCGATAGTTGATAGGCTGTTGTATATGGTCTAAGAGCGCGAAAAACTAATACCGCAAAGCAGGATTATGTACTTTTTAGTTTCAATGTTGCGTGATAGATGTCGCTACTTGCCCATTACATACCATACTGCCATACTAAGCACAAAAGCGGTATCTCAAAAAAAAAAACGTAAAGTTGATTTTTATGCTATCGGATAGCTTTAAAAAATACGCATCTAATAAAATAAGCCTTTTAGCGCTATCTTGTTTAAAACACATAAAAATACCCGTAAGAAAGAAATTTCTATCTCAGTTTTACCTTAGATCATTAGGGGTATTAGAATTATCTCGAAACTCGCTTTATTTTAGATACCGCTTTTGCGCTTAGTTGGGCAGCATAGAGTCCAAAGTAAAATCCCAAAAAAACAAACCAGAATTGTAGTGGCCGAATTTCAACCGTGTCATAAAGAGTAGGGAGCAGATTATTTATTTATTTATTTATTAATTCTTTATGCACACAAAAGTACAAAGGCGGACTTAATGCCTTAGGGCATTTTCTACCAGTCAACCTTTGGGTGATGCAGAGACAACAGTTGGTAGGTGCAATATTAAGCATTAGGTACATATTGTTATTAATACCATATATTTTATACAAACATATACTTACTTAAATACTATAAATACAATGTCCATAATATAATTATATATATATATATATATATATATATATATATATATATATATATATATATATATATTACAATTATAGGTTATTAGATTATTTTGATAGGTATAGTAATATTCTTACCGTCTCTTTTGCTAGTGCTGCGTTTGTACTGTATCCTGAATCTAAAGGCTTCCAGCACACTTGCCACCACGATCGTCAGTACCACCATCGTGAATAGATAAAATACCTGGAAGAAATGCCAATTTAGTACTTAAGAATCAAGAATCAAAGCATTTATTTCAAATAAACCATTCACTCGCACTTATGAACTTATCTCTACTGACCATGAAGTAGATCCTACTGAACTGTCCGGCGACGGTGGCGTACGCGTTCATGAGTATGAACCAGTTGTTGACGACGGTGAGCTCGAACAGCGTCACGCCGCTCGTCACGATGTTCTCGAAGTTGTTCAGGTAGTAGTAGCCGAGCGCCGTCGAGCTGTTCAGCGAGTACTTGTAGAAGTCTTCTACCGTCGTGTTGCTGGAAAAAGAGGAAGAAGGGAAGTAAGCCACACATTACATTATAGAAAATTAAAACTATAGCTCAATTAATTAGTGAGTTCTGTTTGTTTTAAATCTGAAAACATGTAGAGTGATAGTTAACATTAACTTGTAAATAATACTTGTTTCTCTAATATATAATTTGTTACAGTATGTTATCTTTTAATTATCTCACAGAAGGTGTAAAAAGTAGAGTATTCAACACTGTTTTTGTCTTGGATGACTTGAATTCCTCACTTCAGTCAAATTTTTATAAGTCCCTCACAGTGCTCGGGAGATAATTATATAGATTTCTTAACCTTAAAACTTAGCTACCTTCGTTTCGTTCGAAATTAAATATGCCGCCCGCGACTTCAAGAACCTGCTTTATCCCCTAGTCACATATATAATCTACTACATACTTTGTATTCAATTGATAGATAAAAACTAAGACTTGCTATGATGTGGTCACAAGTCGGCAAATGTTTCAAAGTTGTCTTATACACATTTGAAGCGTTCTGATATCTGGAGACTGAAAGTGGATCCTAAAATTGTTTCAATATACTTACACACAGCAATTCCGAAGATCGTAGCCTGCGAACAGCTCCATCCCGATGATGGCGAAGAAGTAGTACATGACCAGCATCACGCAACCAGCGGAGGACATGAGTGGAGACAGCAACACCAGCGTGCCGAACACGTCTCGGTAACGCTTCTTTAGCTTGTAGAGCCGCATCAATCTGGAAGATATGATTGAAGAGATCAGAAGAACATTCATTGTACGTACAGCTAACGAGTAGAATTCCCTACCGGAGTCTGTGTTTCCTGCTAGATACAACCTGGGCGTCTTTAAGTCAAGAGTGAAGGTTACTTCTAGGCAAGCGAGTTTCATCGTTATCACATCGTCGCTAACCATCAGGTGAAATACTGGTCAAGCGCGAGCCTATCAATAATAAAAGAACTATAATAAAAAAGGTGTGGATTTCTATGTCTTTTTAGGCTTAATGTTCCCACAGCTGGGACTCAGGCCTCCTCTCTAGGAGACGGAATGGGCCGTAACCCTCCACGCGGTCCCAGTGCGGGTTGGTAGATGTCACAGGTCTTCGAATTTTTGGTTTTAGGACATGCCGGTTTCACATTTAGGCTATAATAAGTGTTATTTTGTAGTTATTATTTTGGCTGATCTCTATATCCATGGCAGACTGTTTTACTAAACAGTCTTGCCAAAAAACATCAACACTACTGTGTCTATAAATTTGTCTACTATCGCTAAATAATGATCTTAACATTCTTGCGACTCAAGAAAAGAAGTCAGGACATATGTTTTGGCCCTAAATAAGCGCTGATTTAACTGCTACTAACAGACCCAAGTGCTCAAAGGACGGATCTGAAAATTATGACGTACTGATGTCAGTGGTGTCGCCGGCGTGTAAGTATATAATTGACCCAATGGAACATAACCAAACATCCAAATCCGTTCGGCCGTTTAAGCGTGAAGAAGTAACAAACATACAAACACAATCACAAACTTGCTCCTTTATAATATAGTGTGAAGAATCGGTACATACCTTAGTGGCCTAAATATAACAACGATGAAGAGTTTAGGCGCGATGCTGAGCAGCACAGCGCCCATGAGCGCCAGCAGCGTCACGCTCAGGTCGAACACGTTCCAGCCGCTCTCCAGGTACACCTGCAGCCCCGACGCCATCATGCGCAGCGCTGCCTCCAGGAGGAACACTGACGACAAGTAAAAAGTAAAATAACCGTAAAATGTACACGTCGAAGATTTTGTTAGATATTCTCGAGCCTTCATAGGATATGGGTGACATGACAGACCAATCAAAGAAAAACACGGTCCTCACAGATATGGTGTTTACTATAAGAACTGGGAGGTGATCAATTGATATTAAATGTTATACGAAATATGGCAAAGAAAAAAAATTGTATGGCAATAGTGCTATATTTATTTTTATATATTATATATTTATATTTTTATAAATGATTATACTCGTATGATACCCCCTTTCTTCCCTTTAAGGGTTGAATTCGTTCTTATTCCTCTTCTATGTCTTGTAATCAGCTTTCTAAGTCCAAGGTTGGGTGTTGATAAATCGATGAATCAGGCCATTTAATATGTATAGATTAATAGAATAGTAAATATTGACTCACACGTGAGGAATAGCCAGGTGTCCCAAGACGCGCAGAGTAGCCGAGCGCTGTCCTGCAGGTCGCCGGCCGCCTCAAACACGCGGAGTACCATCGCCACTCCATTGCCAATGATCAAAGCATCTGAAACAGAACATATCGAAATATACAGGTCTTAGTCAGAAGAATTGATTACGATTCTTCAATTTCAATTTTACTATTAAGCAAATGTTAAAACTGCAATAGAAATGCTATCTCATCAAGGCTTATTTATAGAGATTTTTGTCAGAAGAATTATAATAGCGAATGGTAAAACTAATTTCTATTAGTTTTACCATTCCATCCCCCGCTCGCACGCCTTACATTTTACCACGTCATGGTAATATGGTATAAGGCTCCTGTTCCAACTCATGGTCTTTTGTAAGAAGGTAAGAAATGATTGATTAGCAAACCTCAAAACATACAGATTTTGACATTTATAATAGTAGGAAGTCAAATGTTTAAATGTCTTGTACTTTTACTATTTTTGAAAAACTATAGAAGCCGGATGCTGCTCTTTTGAGCGGCTACCAACTGTGACGGTAAAGGTTCTGAACACACCTACAGACAACACACACATACATAGACATAGACTGCTATATATCTGAACCAACAGTAAAAAAAAATGTTAACGCCTTCAAAACTTACAGATTAGATACTCGAAGTAAGGCCACCGTACAGCCGCTGCCGCAGCCCTGCCAATGGGTTCCAGCGGCGACTGCGAGTACCACGGAGCCCTGGACTGCTGGCCGGCCCATCGTAACGCGAAGACTTCGTAAAGGTTGGCGAACTCACTGCGGGAGAGGCCGCCTGACGATGACTGGTTGAGTTGCTTGAACATCAGGTATACGTCTAGACCACCTGGAAAGAAAGAAAGGAAATATTATTAATTCGATCCGCTTTGTACCACAACCTGATCTAGGTAGCTTGGCGGCTATCTACCATATTATAAATATGGTTTTTTCATTTGGTATAAACCAGTGTTTGACTGCGATCCCACCTGATGGTAAGCAAAGTTTATTTTTGTAGGTAATCTCTGGAAGCGCTGGTCCGATTGCGAACATTTTTTCACCGACAGGAAGCTGCTTTATTCCTGATTGGCATAGGCTATATTTTATGTTTGCGGGCAAAGCCGCGGACAAAAGCTAGTCCTAGCTAGCTAGCTAGCTAGCTAGACCAATCTCAACAGAAATTAGCCAAGTTCACAGATGTTATAGTGCACAAGCGTGTGCATAAACACAAGTGCACTCTCTGTTTCTTTCATCTCATAGTCTGACGGGCCGGCAATCCAACACAACCGGATAAAGATCAGGCGCAAAACCAGCAGGTTTACGTGCTTTCCGAGGCACGAGGGTGTCACAACACCAACTTCCAAACTTCGGGCTGCTACAGAGTAATTCCTAACGGAAAAACTCAATAGCACTTTTTTGCCCAACCCGTGAATCGAACCCAGGACCCCACGCTTTTTCGTTGGTTTTTTTTTTGTTGACTCTTTATGGCAAGCGCGACTGCTAAAGTTAAGCAACGAGGCAGTTAAAGGTTGACGGTTATTAGTGCACCATCAATCGTGCTGTCTCCACCCCAGTAGTTCTTTAAGCATCGGATCCAGAAACTATTTTTAAAAACCTTTAGTTTAGCTGGCAACATCAGTACTAGATTTGGCAGATACAATTTTGTTAGTTTATAACTAACCGTGTGTTGGATTATCATAATTTATCTAATAAGCTCAGTTCAGATCATCATCATCTTCCTGTCCTGGTCTCATATTACTTGGGGTCGGTGGAACACATTTTTCTTTCATATCATTCCTCACACAATCTATCCATCTTTTCTTTGGCCTCTCTCTCCCTCCCGTTTTATATGTGGATAGATATATATACCTACTCATATCTTTTTTAGTAACAATAAAAAAAAAACAAAAAAATCACGAGCTTAAACGGTCTGGTTGAGTCTGGGATGTGCTAAGTACTAATAATCGCTTGATACTTACTATAATGTGGTGCATAATGCCTCATCAGTCCAGCGAAGTGCCTCAATCTCACAGCATGTGGAGCCCGCCTCGACACAAGCAGTCTAAAGGCGTGCCTTGCGGCGCGACGTCTGTGCAACAGGAGCGCGCGACACTTCTCACGCTCAATGCGTGTAAATGTCTCGTAGACCACGGCTAACATCTGAAGAAGGTAACATGTTCATATCATGAATCAGCTTCAAACTATAGTGAAATTCTTATTTAGTTTCAAATCTAAATCATTGCAACCAATTTTTCAAAAAGGATCTGTAATATTTTGGACCTTCGAGCCGGATACATCGAAATTTTGCGTATGGTCATTTTTGTGTAGGTATACTTAATTTGAATTGTAGGCTTACCAAATTCATAAGCACGTAGAGTACTGTAATGATGTACAGAATGAAGAACACGGCATACCATTTGGACTTGGCGTATGATGGCATCATCACATCGGGAAAACTGAAAAAAACCACATTACATAAATTTTAAAAAAAATACATTACAATACATTATTTACTAAAACCTTCTAGAAAAATATGCATAAATTAAGAAAACCGAATGGTTTGGATGGGGTTTTCTTAATTTATTAGTTCTTCAGTAGTTTTTGAGAAAATTACAGTTGTGAGTCGAGTCGAATACAAAACCTACTATTTTTTAAATCAGTAAAAAATTATATTAGCTTTTGAAAACTCTACGTACGTAAAATAATTATGCGTTTGAACGTAGAATTGCGGATATTAACCGATATTGCCACATTTTCTGACTATCTAGACTTCTGCCATTCAAGAAATATTTGTACGACAATTGGTTTCTAAATGACCTTGTTGATGGTTGGACAAATTATTCTAAATTACCTATTTAGCATAATTTGTCGCACACTTATTTCTTGAATAATAGTTAAGATAAAAGCTTAACTTTTATCTAACTAATAGATTGAAAATATGACAACGTCTTATTGGTCGTAACTGTATAAAACAATAGATAACTCAAACGTCTCATCCGAAGTCTAGTCTAGTCTAATTATATTATATATTGTTAAAGTACCTAATGGAATAGAAAAGCACTTACTTGGCAGTAGTTAACAAGACGAACATACTGACGAAGGAATCGCTGATGGTTTGGAAGTGTCCGTTGTCCACATGTTCTGAGAACAGGTAGTAGCCCAGCAGTGAGTATGTTGCCACGAAGAACATCAGTAACCCTGGAAAGAGAAGAAAACAATTTAGCAAGGTCATGGACGTAACGGAAGATTTTTGCTTTTAAGGTGAATGCTTTAGGGCTCTGCCTGCATCCTGTAGGTCAGAGTCAAGTTGTATATTAAGCGTTGTTGTGTGTTATCAATCATTACGGAATTATAATCATTAAAATAAAATACAACTATCTTAGTTTCTTCATAAAATAATCCTTCATTAGGATAGGACAAACTGAGAGTATAGAGTACATTTTACGTATTATGCTCGCCAAATACAATTTGACACTGGCCTGAAATGCAGAAAACAAACGAAAATTTGAATGTGAAATTCAAATTTACGTTTGTATTTTTTTTTTTTTACTATCTTCGAGCAATTTGAGCATAGGGGATGTTAAACGAAGTAAACCATGGTTAATCAATCTAGCCCATTGACAACGAACCAGATATAATATTATTGTAAAAATTGCCATTACGTGGGAAATCATCAAATGACGCCACTCTGGGTAGAGGGAGTGTAGACTTCTACTGACTAAAGCCCACTGTGTTGCTACAGTTGCCTTTTGTAAGAGCCACGGTAAGTCCTTCGGATAATTCGCGGCCCTAGCCGTTACTTAGCTATAAAGGCTAAAGTTTGCCGTAGTGCTAATACGAGCTCTCAACGTCATCCATTTTACTACCTAAACTGAACTATTAAAGGGATGGAGCTATATCGGGTGTAAAAAGACTATGGCTCCATCTTTCTTTTTCGCTCGCACGACTGACATTTTACCACGCCATGGTAAGTCCTCAGAAAAGAATCAAATCAATATGGTGGACCCCTTTTTCTTAGCAAATTATTTTATGATATGCTTCTGTCAGTTTGCTTACCTAACATATCGATAATAGGTGGAAGCGACTGCAGTATCTGTCTGATAAACCTCCTGACTCCTCCACAATGCCTGGTATCCACCAAGAAGATGGGTCGCAGCGCCCTGGTGACACGGAAGTGGGATGACTGCCGGCACAGCACTACCACGGCTTCCAGCACCATTATTAGAAGCGTTATACCCTGGAATTAAAGGAACAAGAAATGAAACGTCAATAAGCTGACGTGTTAAAATTGAGTTCTTGAAGAAAGTGAAAAATTAAAAACCAATTCATTGATACCTTATTTATTAACAATAATAGTTTCTAATCATAGTAAGTACGGCCCATTTTGAAACCGGAGTACCTAGAGAGTTTGTTTTACGTTAACGTGATCGACATGTTTCTGATGTCCGGGCGGCGCCGATTGGTCCGCTTCAAGCTCTTAACCAATCACAGATCCAAACGCGCACTCATCGCATCGAACTGCGCTTATTACCCCAACGAGAAAAATAAGCATGTTTTTTTCTGCCATATTGATTGAAAAACAAGTAGGCGGCACGCCTGACGGTAGGCACGTAGCCACATATACATTTGCATAGTCTGCCGGGAATGCCACAAGTGCGTATCTTACCCTTTTTGAAGATCTAATATTTCTTAAAATGGGCAGCTTCAAACGAAAGTTGAAGACAGTCCGTCTTCAACTTTCGTTTGAAGCTGCCCATTTTAAGAAATATTAGATTATTCAGTAAGTAAATGTGAATGTGATTTAAATACTATGGTAGAATATTCTTCACACAACACACGTCGCTAATGCCCTTCACGCCCTGTTAACATTAATGAAACAAGATAGAGACAACGATCAAACAACTGTTCCAACAAGCCGTCGGTAAAGGCACGTACCTTTATCATCGTCCTCTTGTGTTTGAGTATGGTGCCCCATCCAATCCACTTGAGCTTCAAGTGCAGTTCCACACCGATCACTGTCAGCGCCAGTAACTCTATCGTGCCGTGTGCCCAGACTGGTAACTGGAATTAGAATATCGATTATTCGGATGAGCACGCTCTTAATGAGGTAAAACCCTAAGCTGGATATGGCAAATCGTGTTTTAGGAAACGTTTTGCTTTGTGGAGCTGACTTGATTCCGCCATCGCCTTTCTATCATCGGACAACCCGAAGCACGGCGAGTGTCCACCCTTACATTGTTGACACCTCTATGCAGCTACGGTCCGGACTAAGCGTTTCGCGTATTGTTTGTACCACGAACATCGAAGAACTGGAACAATTTGCTTGCTGCTGTCTTCCCGTCCCATTATAATTTAGGTGAGGTGTTTAAGGCTAGAATGAATAGGCTCATAATAAACTAATGCATTTCACCAGCAACAATTGCATCACTGCTTACCATCAGATGGGATCACAGTCAAGCATTAGTTTAAAAAAAAGCTAAGTCCCACTCATAACCGCTTGACAGCGACTTTCTAAAAAATCATGTTACTGTGTTAGGTCGGGTCGTGGTGAACTCTGACGCAGCGGATTGGCTACAATAGTCGTTTTTGATATGACGTATGCTTCAACAGACTTATTTGATTGGTGTATCCCACGCTACGATAAAAAACCACACATTGTTCGGGCGTCAGCAGAACTTGATATTATCTACAATACGGATATACATTGTTTGGAAAGAACGGAAGTGGCTTTGAAATCTCAGAATTTAATTGATTTTACCTCAAACGTAGGCACAGCAGGGTCTTCAGTAAAAGCTAACAGGATGAGCACTAAGGAAGCCAGCAAGTCCAGTCCATGGTACCAGGGATTATGGACTCTCAGGTAGGCTGGCAACTCTTCAGGACTTGATGGATGCGAGTCGAATTTCTCATTGTTTAAACCTTCCTGGAAAGAGAAGAACATGATGTTACCGTACCGTACGTCGTGTTGATATCCTATCAGGGTTGCAAGATTGATGGCTGAAGAAGTTTTTAGAACAACTGGGTGCTTGTGAGAGGCTTATCATAAACGGCAATGGACCTGTATAAGGTCCATTGCCGTTTATGATAAGCCTAAGCAAGTTTAATTGATCTTTGTTTGTTAGAGTTCGTCTATGACCTTAAAAGTAATAGGGGAAATAGTTATCGCGATTAATGTATAAAATTATTAGTTCTAAACTAGCGACCTGCCGCAGCTTTGTACGGGTTTTACAAATCTTTTTAACACCCGTGATTCATTCCGTTTATTCGTGAAAACGATGAAGATCCGTTCAAGAGTTTGTTTTATATTATGTAACTTGATAGATTTATTTCCAGGTATCTACTATTTTCTTTTGTACTTGTTCGAAGATCTGACCACCTGATCGTACCTATTCATAATTTTAATCAGCAAGGCAGCTGCCGTGTCTTACAACAAATCATGCGACCTCTATAAAAAAATACGTCCTACGACAATGTAGGTTATTACCATTTCAAACAATAGTGTGAAATAAGACCATTACGTGTCCTTACTAAATGTAGTTTGTCTTTTGTTTCCATTTGTATTTCCATAGAACTCAGATTTATTGTATAGATGGCTACCGCAAACTGGTACTTCGTTTACTGGTAAATTAATAGCTCATCATTAACTTGCCAATTTGTTTGTGACGGCAAAATTTATGAGTTTTGAGTGCTTTGTTCCAAAAATTCGATGTCTATAACAAATTGGTTTAAGTTTCTGTAGAATATTTGGTTCGATGAACGCGTAATCTAGTTTCTGCGTAAACTTTGAGTAGTTTATTCTTATTATGAGAACAGGAATGTTGAAATATCTCTTTGAGAATTTTTGCAACAATAATAATTATCATAAAAAGTTTCTAAATTCTTAAAAATCCTGGCATTACATCATTATTGCTGCACACTTCAGTTTGGTGAATTACGAAACAACAAGGCCTAATTACCTACTGCATTCACTGAAAACAACAGCCCGTAAAATATTAACCATTTCAGGTTTCAATTAATAAATGCCTTTCATATTTAATAAATGACTGCAAGTGGTTAGTTAACAAAAGTACCTCTAGGTAAATGGCAGCCTCATGGTAGTTCATCTCCCAATGCTCATCCTCGGACATGTTGAGGCCGGTGTGAAGTGAGGACCGGCTGCCCATGTCCAGGGTACCGGAGTCGCCAGCGCCATCTGTGCCGGTCCGGGTATCTGCACGACACATGATTAAACACCGTTATTCAACATCCAGTGTAAAAAAAATTGGTCCTTCGACCCGGATACGGTCACGCGTATGAATAGACAAAACTCAGGCTTTGTGAAAAAGGATTTATGCTATGTCACAACACCGCAAAGGTTGGTGACCGCTGAGTCACACGCACTGTAAAACGTTTGAACAAGAGAGCGTTTCGATTTTATTAAAACAGTTTTTAAGCAATAACACAGCCCTGAGCTCACAGAGAATGAATTAATGCAGTGTAAACTTGAAGCTGACTTCACTGATTGTTGTACAACTCCGTGTGAACGGAAGAGGTGGGAGGCGGACTGGTTTCGATCGAGTTAAAAATTCAGACGTTCAGACTCTGCTCAACACAGCTTAGGAACTTTCGAAACTGGATGATTACAACTTTGGTAGCTGCACTAGGATATTAATAACTTGATGAACGACCTACTTTGGGTGGATTAGTTAGAAATTATCGCGTTACTGTTTTATAATGAAGAGAATAGATACGTAATTATTTTATTATGTCTTTCCGGTTCTAATTGATTTTGTTTCACTAAAGACCACGACCGATCAAAACACTGACTAAAAAATTTAAAAAAGAGAACTTTCTCTCACGCACTGTCCTTGAAATGTTTCAATTAAAGAATTAAATCGTAGATACCTTTGTCGATTTGTTTATCCATGAGTGCTGTACGTATCACACGCGGCACTCAGCTGGCATGGAAACGGAATGCATCGCACCACTGAACCTACTAACCGACTTTACGAGACAGGGCTGTCACGAGATGACACTAATACAAACTATAATGGCGGCTCTGTATAATGCGTGACGGTTGCTTTTTTCTAATGAAATTTCAGTTAATATAGACTGCAAATTATGCGGAAACAAATTCAGTATAGTATTTTGCTGTTCGGGCTGCTGTACTTTACAACTAGAAAAAAAAAGAAATGTCATATGCGCCATTGTGTAAAAGTAGTTCCGTTTAACGTTTCAGTAAAGCGTTTTCCGACAGCCTACCATAATAGGTGTATCTAATGCTATATGAAATCTGAAATCAATAGATTTTTCAAGTTTGCCTATTATTGATTTCTATACTAGTTTAGTGCCAAAAGCGCTCACATGATGTTCTACTTCAAGTTCTATTTCTATACAAACTAGAGTTCAGTGATAATATTTTTTCGGTGGTTTTGCTTTCTGCGGTTGCTTTGTCCTTCTTCTGGGCCCAAGCATGGAAATCTGTACATGATTTCTATAACTTGATTGAACATATTCGAAACTAATATCCAGCTGCACGCAGTTTGACTGGAAGCCGACCCTAATACAGATTGATTGAACATTTTCCATCAAGTCCTGTCTAAAATTAGCGATTGTAACTGGACTTTAACCATTTTAACTCAAAGAATAGATGACCTACCTACTTCATACGACTTGGAGAGCTGATTTTGTGTGTGAGTCATCTCATAAAACACACGCACCTCCTTATGGCGATTTTAATTTCCAAAAAAAATTAGATTTAAGTTTCGTTTACTATACTTTTATTAAAAGAATGTAAACCAGAGCCAATTTGATTGATTATTTCTAATCCTAAGTCATAAATGTCTCTCGTTCATTGTCAGTTCAGTTTTTATGCCAACCCTTAAAACGCAACAAAAATATGGTCCTCCTACCATAAATAAAAACTTAAAAAAAAACAAACAAAACTGTGTGGGCCACATTAAATATTTAGGATGTCTATGCCCTCAATGCGCGCGCAAACTTAATATTAGCACATCGTCAACAAGTGCGGTCGTAACCCCATTGTCTGCCATGGCTTTACGGCCAATAAGAATACAAACAAACCGGCATCGTACTGAGGTAAGTACTTTTTTAATTAAGTAAGAGAATTAGGTATTTACTTTGAGCAGACACGCGAAATGTAGAAAGGATAATCTTCTACAAAATACCGACGAAGTGCGAGTCAGATTCGCGTACGAAGGTTCACAAATAACGGCAAAAAAAACATATTTGTTGTATAGATGTTTATGTTATTCTGTTTTTACAAACAGAAATACGTCATCTGCAAAAATATCAACTGTCTAGCTATCACGGTTCATGAGATACAGCCTGGTGACAGACAGGCGGTCATCGGAGTCGCTAAGATTCCGATTGATAATCGCAAAAACAGCAATTGTCTGTAAACACTAATTTTACGGCCACGTTGGCCCAAACACATAATGCCTCTTTATTCAAGTCGAATAAAATCCAAGTAGATAAGGCAACCCTATTGCCAAGTTTAACATAAGTTATATTGGCCTTATGTCAGTGAAAATAATAATTATTTTAAAGCAGGAAAGCGCAAATGAATGAGTTCAATTAATTCATTGTTAGGTAATTCTTACGACTCAAGGTTCTCGCAATTAAATGTAGGTAGGTAAGTATTAATTATTATAATAGTAATTATTATAGAACATGCAGTTCCCAACTTCCTAGAACGTGATTGGAAGAATCGTTAATTCAAGATCTATTTAACATAGTGTTTTCTATAATTAATAAGTAATCCGTACTACCATTGTTTGAATTCAATGGTAGCTAAATCGTTAGTTACACACAGTTCCATGATAAACTGCAGAACCGATGTGAGCTGTTTTTTTTTTTTTGATTAGTTCGCGTTTGACCACTATCTCACGCGAGATGGTAAGCGATGATGTGGCCGACGATGGAGCACGATTTCCTAGAAGTAAGGGAATTCCACTCCTTAGCTGTACGTGTAATAAATGTGTAATGTGTGTGTGTGTGTAATTTGTTACCAAAATATGAAGCTGCAGTATAAGAAAGAATAATTGATGATTTGCCACCCTTAAAAAAAGGGGAAATATTTTTTTTTAAGAGAGAATATAAAATTCACACAAACGAAGTTACGAACAAAGTCCCATAATTTTACAAGTGATGAAAGCTACATAATGTACACTGGTATAGACGACAAAATATGGTTTTATAATGTGTAACGTAAGCAGTCAAATCAACCATATGAAACGCTAAATAGGTAGCTATCAGATGCCAGTTATGGTAAAACAATCCAACGGGGATATTGTCATAAATATCACGCTTGGTGGATCAAATTAATCGACCATGTCCGATCAATGAATATGATAGGGCTGTCTAGAATTCTATTATTTGTCAAGTACATTGTTATTACAGCAATGTATGAAAAGATGGATGGATTGTGTGAGAAGTGATAAGAAAGAAAAGGGAGTTAGTGATAGCGTGACGAGTGACAGGACAGAATGGAAGAAAAAAACGTGTTGCACCGACCCCAAATCAAACGGGACAAGGGCAGGAAGATGATGATTGTTATTACAGCAATGGTAGTGCAAACAAACACTGAAAAATGAAACCATAAAATAGGCTCTGCCCAAGACCGCCATTTGTCATTAGATGACAATGCCACCTAAAAAAAAAATACCATAAAATAGGCTAAGAGCCTATTTCCATACCTAAGTATTATATACATAAATTGGTATTATCAGGGACAAACTATGATTCAGACTGCTGTTGAGAATTTATTCATTTGTTTATACTTTATGTACGAGTACTTACAGTAGATGCATCTAAATCCTTTGGGTTAAAAAAAGGCAACACTGTGGTAAGTGAGCACAATACATAAATAATAGATATTTATTGGTAGTGGGCAGAGCACATTGCTCGTAGTTCGATGGGGCCGAAAGGTTCTAGAGTGGCGACCGCGCACCGAGAAATGCAGCGTTGAAAGGCCTCTTACAAGGTGGACCGACGACGACCTGGTGAGAGTCGCAGGAATGCGGTGGATGCGAGACACACAGGATCGGTCGTAGTGGAGACGCTTGGGAAGGCCTATGTCCAGCAGTGGACGTCTTTCGGCTGAAATGATGATGATAAGATATTTCAAAAAGAAGGAATATCATTGAATTAAGTAGCTTAATAATAATTAAATAATATGATAAATATCAAATCATTACAATTAAGAGAATTTAAAATATAACCATCATGACGAAGACCTAACTAAGGTTGAGACGACTTCAAGTCCGACTTTCGAATTTTAGGAAAAATTACTTTCAGCTTTTTTGATGTCAAGAGAAAGCACATTCCAGAGTTTTATGGTAGAGACAGCGCAGCGTAAGAATTAGGCATCCTAGTACGGTGAGAAGAAATATGAAGAAGTAGGTATGTTTTTGGATGCTCGAAGGTTAAGATTCCAAAGGGCAATGGAAAGGGCTATGCTCGGAGTTTCCTTTCGGGATCACATCAGAAATGAAGATATCCGCAGGAGAACCAAGGTCACCAACGAGCCCGAAGAATCGTCAAACTTGAGTGGCAGTGGGCAGGGCAAATTGCTGAGTGGCGACCACGTACCGGAAGGCGTAGTGTTGGAAGGCCTCGCACAAGGTGGACCAACGACCTGGTGAAGCTCGCGGGAATCCGATGGATGCGAGACGCACAGGATCGGTTGTTATGGCGACACTTGGGGGAGGGCTATGTCCAACAGTGAACGTCTTTCGGCTGAAATGATGATGATGATGATGAAGGTTAAGATTATATGAACTGCCCAATTGAATAAACTCTCTCCTGACCAGTGGCGTAACTATACCGTCTGAGGCCCGTGGCGAAATCATTGGATGGGGCCCCCGAAAAATTGACATGTTGTAATTTAACTTGGATAAATAACTGAAGTACAGACATAAAATGATTCTTTATTACTAATAAATCAGCAAAATCTCTATTACTAGAAGACTTCTATTTCGTCTCTAAAGGTAGGCTTCCCAGTGGCGTAACTATAGGGTGGTAAGCTGGCAAAATGCCTCGGAAAATTTATTCTTTTCAATAAATCTTAATAATTTATTGGAATTCACGTATGATCTTTAGGTACTTGTGTCTAAATTTAATTCGTTTTAAGTACTTATATTATAAATTTTATAGTTTTTACTTATTTTTGTTAACATGTTAGGTTACCTCTTCTGAGCTTGCGGTGTCACGAATCGGGGGCCCCATGCCACTGCTCCTGACCCATGGATCGAACTGAGGACCACAAGCTCATCGGTTACGATAACATTGCGCACGCAACAGAGAATAACAATAGCCAATTTACAGTCCATCATAGTCCATTACTCCAGTTTTTTCAACAGTAATAATGCAATAAAAATATTTGAACTAGCAGATATGTAATTAATGTTTCCGGTAATTGTGAATCCGAGGATTGAGTAATCAGTATGTACGCAAGCTCTAGATTACTTGTATTAGTGCTTGCATTTTTACTTGCACTTCATTTTCATTTAATTATTTAGTGCAACAGATACTCTTGGCGAAAACCTTTTATTTAATTCAATTAACATAGATACAACCAACGTTCATCGGTATCATTTTGGTCCTTCGAGCCGTATACGAACCAGCGACCTATTTATAATTTCAGATTTAAGCGTATCGTACGTTAAGCACGATGTTAGCTAAAATGTTATATACACACCATAATATTAACGTAGAGCTTCTAGTACATTATATTTTAAAGATACGCAGAGTATAATAAAATCCCGCAACACCCCTGAATCTGGGCAACTGCCTCACAGTTGATTTCCGACTATCTGATACCGCGATGCATGATTTTGAATTTTAGTTCCTATGTGGCCACATAGATGTCGATACCATATTAACACAAACCGAATAATCATAATAATGCGTCTAAAGTTGACGTTCAACCTCATGCTGTTTTTAGGGTTCTGTTCCCAAAGGGTAAAACGGGACCCTACTACTAAGACTCCGCTGTCCGTCCTTCTGTCTGTTTGTCACCAGGCTGCATCTCAAGAACCGTGATAGTTATACAGTTTAAATTTTCACAGATGATGTATTTCTGTTGCCGCTATAACAACAAAAACTAAAAAACAGAATAAAATAATCCTATACAACAAACGTGTTTTTTTTTTGCTCGTTTTTTGCAACGGACGGTACGGAACACTTCGTGCGCGAGTCCGACTCGCACTTGTCCGTATTTTTTTTAAAGTTCAACTAAAAAAAATGGAATCCTACCCAATAAATATGTATTGAAAAACAATTAGAGATTTACAAGAATGTTTTAGCATAATGAAAGGATACTAAAGGCTTAGTTATCCAAGCAAAGGACAGAAAATTAATTAAGTTGGACTAAAATACATTTATCTTAAGCTCAAAGCCTTAGCCTTAGTTTCAACCACGCTTTACGTGGTTGAAACTAAATTCCTAGCAGTTTATTTCCTTACGTTCTCGACTTGAAAATCTAATTTCACTCGGATTATTTGTATATGATTGAATTAAATTCTACAAGTTTTATTACTGCACAGAGCAGTCACCATACAGCTCTATATTGTCGTTGGTAGAGACTAGAGACTCTTTTATCAGGACCTTTTTTAGAGGTTTGAGAATCACTGATACATTATAAACAAAAGACGAATTCGAATTTTAAAAGAAGATTATCTGATTGAGACTTTTATAAGGCCTCCCACATAAAACAGCGACCGCAGCTTCGCTCGCAGTTTTATGTACTTAGGCCTCTCTATATTATTTATTACGTAGGAGGATCTCTACATCTCACAGAAAACTGCGATGTGAATTGCTGTGATACGATTTCGTGCGGCAAAGTATCTTTTCGGGTAACCATACAATGTACGATGCAAATCAATTCGCAAGTTCTTGCACGTTCTTGAGCCCGAAAGTGCATAACCATCTTCTTCAATATGCCACTCACCGTTCTCTGTGCTTTCAGTCTATGTCTAAGTTCTCTCTGGATTGCGCACCACCAGGACATCTGGAGCCTTACCATGACATGTTAAAATGTTACTCATGGGAGCGAGAGATTTATAATATAGGTATATTTTTAATGTGTTTAATATTACACCTACCTACCACAATTATTTGTCTATGCATAACCCAAAAGTAAAAAAAGTAATTTATAGGAATAAAACAAGCCTATTATTGTACCTATGTAATCTACCTACTATACATAATAACCTCACCGCCGCACATATCATATTATTCAAAGATGTCGAGTACCATCCTAAGTTCGCTGTTTGTTGAAAAGGAACTTCTGAACTAGCTGGAATACTCTTCATGCTTTCGCTATAAAATTTCCCAAGTTTCACGATATGAGGAATTCTTTCTACTGTTGGAATCTTGGCTTTGCGTCGCGGCTTACTTATTTTTCTTTTATGTTTCGTATACAAGGTACAGTATGTAAGGAAACGCCTATTTGTTTCTAGATTAATGGTGAATTAAGCTTCAGATACACTAGGGGACAAAATGTCCCCCAATACGACGCACAACGCTGTCAAATTGTCCAACAACTTGTCCCGCGTCACGAGAACGTGCCGTAAAATTTTGGGAGGCTAGTTGTGGGACACTGGGCAACGTTGCCGCGTCACATAGATTGAGCGTTGCGCGGCATTATGGTGACGAGGAAGAAAATTTCCTAAACTTTGGAATGTCTTGATACAGATGCCAAGGTACCTAATAAATACCTTTACCTACCAACGTATTTAGAGGCAACAATACGCTTGCCAAACGCGTTAAAGGTCAAGGGTTCTTTGACTAAATTCCGCGGCAAAATGGACCAGCTTTTAACCAACAGATCCGATCCGTAGTAGTTAGCCAAAGGCTGTATAGAGTTCTACGAAGAAAGAAATTAATTTTTGTTTAAAAATGGGACTGGAAATGGGAATGGGATAACTACAAAAACCTCGTGGTGTCCAACTACAGGATAAAAACATTCAAATTATTTTCCTATTCAATTAATTATGTATAATACGTACCTACCTACTTCTAACTTCTGCCAACGGCTTCGCCCGCGTCAAAGTAGAAAATATAGCATAATTATGTCACTTATTGACAAAGTAGCATTCTACACTGGTGCAAGAATTTATAAAATTGATTTAGCAGATTTTGATTTTATTCATTACAAACAAAAATTGAAATCTTTCCTGTTCATATTAGGTATTAGTACCTATATATACGTGTCTCCCTATTCGAAGCTTCTAAGAGCCAGTCCTTGTCCTAGACCCGCAGCGACGTCGCTTGCATGATTTTAAGTGGGAAATAATGAAATTACTTCTCGCGTTCTAGGAAGGAGCGAGAGGACGAGTCAGACTTGTATTGCCTAAAACCCACTTATGTCTTTCAGTTGTCCTTTGTGTTCTAGGGCCACGGTAACTCTTTTCAAAAATTACCGCGTTCCTGGTGGGAGCGAAGTCGCTAGTCAAATGTGAAGACGTAATTCATCGCAAGTCCCCAAGGCACTATATTAAACAATAACGCTTTGCTGTAAGCGCCTCCTGTGCTGAGCTAGAGACTATAACGTACTTAGATACAAAGACATAATTACCTAAATTCCTAAGGGCTCGAACACATTACTACGGCACGATATCATTTACATGAACCGGTGACGCTTGACCACGGCACAGTCTTCAGGCGGTGTGTCGTTAAAAAAATCACCATCAGTCTTCAACTAAAGGGTTTCGTGACGTTTCTTAGACGAGTAAACATTACTAGAGAAGAAACGGATATTTGGTAACTATTCGGTTAAATACTTATCCGCTTCAAGTGACTAAGTATTTGGCCGGATACCAGATTTAAAAAAAAATACCAAATATGAAACTAAGATGAGTAGGTACTTTATTTCCACTTAACAAATTATAATACATACTTACTTAAAAATTAGTACTAGTACGCCACTAAGGGTAAATTATGGTGATATAATACCAATTTATCTGCATTTATTTATATATACTTAGTGGATTTTTATTTTATTTATAGTGGATTAATAAGCGTCTCCGCTTGTCTTTATAAATAAGGCAAACAATTACTAACTTCATTCATAAACGAAAAGACCCGTATTCATCCGACCCCTCATGAGTGTTCGAGCACCAACTACCCAAACCCGATCTTTGGCTGAATATTCAGCGGACGGATATCCGATATCCGATATCCGTCCAATCAGCTATCCGTTTCATCTCTGGTATTTACACTACGCGGCACCGTACCGTGTATCCGCTCAAGCCTCAACGTAGCCCGACTGGCACCGCACCGTGGTAATGTGACCAAGGTCTAAGATACGTCTAAAGAGAGGTACCTATTTAATTAATTTGGTAATTAAAAAGGTTGCTAGCGGTACACTTGTCTAAAAAAACTGACACTAACCAATTTACTTTTTAATTAAAACGTTAATCAACGAAAAACAAGAGTGTGACCAGCCTGTAGCAATGCGGGAAATTCTTATCTTTTCAAGATGAAATAATATTTTTTAAAGTTGACCAAAAGTTCGAATGGTCCTCGAGGGCATTACAAACCAAGACCCTCACAAAATGATAACGTTCTTTATCCCTTCGAGCTCTCCCGGACAGTAGTGTAACTAGGTGTGGTCGAAGTAGGCCCTCGCCCACGGCTCCGCACCCAAAGGGGCGTCACAGAAACAAGGGCTCTTCAAAAACAAGGGTTTTTTTTTTATAATTGATAGTCTCGTGTTTGATCACTATTTAACCTGATGGCAAGCGACGATATGGTCGAACTCTGGGTTGCGACAGTCGCTGTCTCGTTTTCAAATTTATGAAAGAAAAAGGCCTCGCGGATGTGCCTTAACCCACGTCTAAATTAGTCAACGTTACGCCTCTGCATCCGGACCTCTACAACGACCCTACAGGGTACTTATTGTGTGCTATAAATCCGCTCTCAGTTACGTAATTTTTAGTCAGACTTTGTCCTTCACGGTTTCGACTTCCGATTTGGACAATACACGAGAAGTCTAGCTCTTTAATTATACTAGCTTAAGCATTGATCAGCCTCATAATGTTACCGCTGCTGGGGCTCAGGCCTCCTCAGGAGAGGGAATGGGCCGTAATCTACCACGCCGGCCTAGTGCGGATTGGTGGATGTCACGTTTTCCAATTTTTGGTTCTGGGACATGCTGGATACCTCATGATGTTATTATCCTTCACCGTTTGAGAGCAGTGGTAATGATAAATCAACCACCAAGTAAACCGTCTGTCTGGACTTGACCCAAGCAGTGCACCTAACTGGTAAGTCAGGGTCGACGTTAACACTGGGCCCTTTAATTACTGATGACTTCGCAAAATGTTCAGTTACGTATCTACCTTTTTCGTGGTGAGGATTCACCACTAACCTCCTCCCACTTTAGGTGGAGCGACAGATTTTTATTGACTTTGTTTTAAAGTGCCATATCATCTAATGACATCACCCGCTCTAGGGCACTGGCGCAGGATGACGTGTCGGACTTTTACTGACTAAAACCACACCTACGTTCTTTCTTTGCCATTGCTTTCCAGAACCACGGGTTTTTCTTTCGGAAATCAACCCATGGCCCCAGTAGACTTCGGTCTCACTGGGCCCTACACTACAGGCCTTTTGCTCTTTGAGGCGCGCGAGGAAAGCTACGCGCCATCGACGACTCGAGCACATATCTATACTGTGAGCACGGTCCGGACGGTTACCGGATGGCCAGACGACGAGCTACCCATTGCTCGTTGTCTACAAGCCCACGCCTACGAGACTTTTACTGACTAAAACCCACCTAGCGTTCCTTCAGTTGCCCTTAGCTTTCCAGGGCCGCGGTAAATCTTGGGAACAATCCTGCTGCCGTATAGGTGTACACGTATCAGGCTATTAGGTTAGTGATTTAAAGTAAAAACTTACCAATAAAATCGTTAACAGTCAAATAAACACTACGGGAAACACATCTAACACTGTTCACAAATGTATCGAGCTTCATTATTACATTTATTATACTTAACTAAAAAAACTAACAAAACTGATCATACGAAAAGTCAGTAGACGAAAATCAAGCGAGGTAAGAACTGAAAATAATGGGCACATTGGGAGTTGGGAGGAGATACAGTAGTGTTTGCTAAGTGTCGACAGATAATAGTGAAATGTAGGTGGTGTGTACGGATAGCAAAACAACTTGGCATTATTATAGTTCCTAAAGAAATGGATAGGAAGGAATAACAAAACTGATCAAAGGGAATTAAATATGGTTGAATCGAGGATTGATTAAAAATATGGGGAATGTGGTTTTTTTTTTTAGGTTGGAAAATCATCTTATGACAAATCCCACTCTTGGGCGGAGTGAGAGATAGTGTCAGACTTTTACTGACTAAAAACCCACTCCTGTTCCTTCGTTGCCTTCGTCCCAGGGTCCGGGTTTCGTTTTCACACAACCCATGGCCCCAGTAGGCTTCGACCCTGCTGGGCCCCTACAATTTACTGACATCTCCCTGAGGCGCGCGTAGAACAATACGCGCCGTCGACGACTTGGGCTTGTTCCGGACGGTTACCGGACGGTCGGACGGCGAGCCACCCATTGCCCGCCGTCCGCAAGCCCGCGCCTACGGTGGCCGGAAATCGGGATCGGAATCCCGGCGGCGGTTGGGGCGTGAGGACCGTTGCCGTTGCCTCACGCGATCGGCCGCCTCCTTTGCTAGCATTACTGCTTCGCAGAAGGAGGCGACCGCCTGCCACTCCTCCTCGCTCCGGACCATGGCCTGTACCAAGGCCCGGCGCGAGAGATCGCCGCCGCCGATCGTACCCACGAGGACACGGTGTTGCTCTTCCCAAGCGGGGCACATCTCCACCGTGTGCTCCACCGTGTCCTCCGGGCGGTCCACACAGTGGCGACACCCGGGCGTCGCTTCCGCATGAATTCGGTGCAGGAACTTCCCGTGTTCGGTGAGAACTTGCGTCATGCGAAAGGTGAGGACGCTGTGAGGTCTTTCCAACCACGCCTCAAAGAGGGGACTCACCGCCATAATTGTGGCGTGATGGCATGTGGTGCAAAGACAAAGTCAAAAGTTTTTATTTCACATAGGCCTATTTTGACGTATTAGGGCGGAATTCACAAAAAAAACTAATCGCGTTTTAACGTTTGGCTCTCATAATCGCGTTTAGCCGCTGTCACTAATATCACTTGTCTGTATTTTTCTTTTGTTGTATTTTTAAAAGTGACACTTTTGACAGCGGCTAAACGCGATTATGCGAGCCAAACGTTAAAACGCGATTAGTTTTATTGGTCAATTCCGCCCTTATAAGTGCCCATACGTATAAAACGTCAGAAGCTAGTACACAGACAAATAATATAATTAACTGTCTTATCGTTCTCATAAATATTTACTAGATAATTTTCTAGCTAGTAACAGTTGTCTACTAATAAAGTTAGGTAACTGTATTGTGATCCTGTCTCTTCCATGAAAATCTCTCAATCCTAAGTGAGGTTTTCTCTCAAAGGTCAAACAAAACGGGAACTGAATGTTCTGATTACTTCCCATGAACTTGCTAACCCATCCTTATCTCTGAAATAGGGTTAAACTATTCAACTATTCCCTTGGCACCAAGTTTGTTCTAAGTTAAAGGCTCTCTTTCTTAAGGTAAACGCACACTTATCCGAACAAAAGGCATCAAACGAATTGAAAGAAACGAATTTTAGAATTCTTTATAATGAAATCCTATGAGGGCCCTCCCCCGCACACAAAACTGAATCTGGAAGGACTCCAAAAATCCTAGACGGTTTCGGATGCACCAAAGCACTGCCTTCTTAAGTTAACGTTATGAACTCACATTCTTGGTAATAGGGCCGATAATAACTAGCGTCGAGGAGACAGCTGATATCCTCACGTTATGACGTGATAGTTCTCTTGGGCTAAAAGTAAATACGCTTGTGCTGATCGACCGGCTGGACACCCCTGCTATACACTATATCCCCAATATGAAGAATAATTTAATAAACTAGTGCGCCTCACCATCAATGATTGCATCACTGCTAACCATTAGATGGGATCGCAGTCAAGCACTGGTTTATATAATAAAATAAATAGAATTTACAAATGCCAAATCTGAATAACGTATGTACCGGGACAGTGGAGCATGGAAAGGTGATGCTATCGATCCATCCTGATGTCATTATGTGGCGCAGCCATAACAAGTTTCGCACTCATTCTGGGTCGACTCATGACAGGAAAGTGCTCGTAAGGGGTGTGCGATAGGTACGACACGACACGCAGTCGTTTACTTCAACCCTTTTGTGGTATGTAGGCACTTAGGCAGGCAGATCTTCTAATGTAAGTATAAAATCTCGTGCCACAGTGTTTTTCTTAATTTAAGGATTGATTGTATAATTGTTATTTTAATTGAATATATTAATAATTGATTAATTGAAATGGATAATTATATTAAATAATCAAACATGTTCACACAAAGTAGAATTTAATGGAGTTTTATTTTTTTCGGGTGGGAATTTAATGGAGTGAGCATAACACAAGTTTAATCTTAGCTTGGGTGCCAGAGGTCGTTAATCTGTGTTAGACTGCAGTTTTTAATGGAAACAATATCTTCTTGTGTAATAACTGTATATTTGTGGATAATAAAATAAAATTTAAAAAATATTATTATTTATTTTTTATTTATTATTTCTGTTTTCCTTGAAAACAGAAATTCATTCATCCCGCCATTCACCACTACAGGTAGATTCACCTCTGCCTAACCCTTTGGTGAAAACGACCGTTATGTTATATTATTATATCTACAAAAAATATAAATTAAAGTGTCTGTATATATATATTTTTTTATTAATCGTAAGTATATGAAAGTATAATCAATAATTATCTTAAAAAAAAGTTTTTTGTCTCAGTCTGTCTATTTGTTCCGGATAATCTCAGTAACGACTGGACCGATTTTGACGGGACTTTCACTGGTAGGTAGTTGATGTTATAAGAAGTAACTTTGCTTACTTTTGTTGAAAAAGCGAATTTGGGATCTGCGCAAAAAATCTTCTCTTAATTGTGACCAAAAGGTATTTTGCTGTTTTACGAGTTTTTTTTATTATTGATAGGGTCGAGTTTGATCGCCATCTCAGCTGATGGTAAGCGACGATGGAGCACGCTTTTATTTTCTACTCAAGCATCTAATGTAATAAGAACACATAAAAATATCTGCGTTTAAGACAATATAAAATTGCGTGCGATACTCAATTTAACATTGAATCGACGGGTCATTGATTGAAAGTCTTCTTTCGATTTATATAATCACAAAACAAAATGGCAGCTATTGATTTGTTAAAAGCTCTTGAAAGCACCCGTGATAAATACCTTTTAGAGAAATGCTGAAACATCTTTTTGACGATTGTCATTGTCAGACAAATAAATTACAAATTATGATAGTTGGACCCTTTGCCAATTTTTGCTTATATTATAAAACAAATTCTCACACAGCGTCTGCCTATCTGGCAGTTTACGATACACTTCAAAACTACTGAACGGTTTTTTATACAGTTTTCACCAGTAGACAGAGGGATTCATGAGGAAGGTTTAGGTCTATAATACATGCATTAGAGAAATTTACAGTAGAGAAATGCCGAGAAAACCAAAGATTTGAAACACCCTTGCGAAGCTGGGGCTGGAACGAAAGGCGCTAATAATAGGCCGCGCGTGCTTGGCGCTATTAATTTTAAGTTAATTTATAGGGGTTAAAGTATAAAATTGCCGTTTTCTAAATCGGATTGCTTGTGTTATATCTTTGAATTGACTTGGAATTATAAGTTCAAATAAACTTTATATTAAAGGTAAGATATTCTTTTTCCGAAATTAGGTATTTTTATTAGCTTTCATTGTTATAAGAACTGGGATATTACAGAAAATACAAAACACCAAGAAACCAATAAATACCTAATTTTGAAAAAAATAATAACGTACCTTTAATATAAAGTTTATTGGAACTTATGATTCCAAGTCAATCCAAAGATATAACACTAGCAACCCGTTTTAAAAAACGGCAATTTCTTACTTTAACCCCTATATTATTATCTGACATTAAAATACTTTCCAAGCCTTCTCCCCTGATTAATTTTGGTCTATATTTAGTCTAAATGCTAGGTTTGAGTAGCCCAATGACCTATATATTTATCTAATGAGGTGAGAAACTCGCTTACCTACATAGAATTTCAGAATATTTTTATATAACGATCAACTTTGCTTTTTTTCCATCGGTACATCCAAAATGGCGCCAATAATTCAGAGAGTGCAGTTTACTTAGTAAAGCCTACTTTGTAGTTGTTATCTTAATGTTGCGAGATAAATTACAATAATGATAACGAGATAAAACTATGTATATACTTATAGGTGACTAATAATAAAGTGGTAAACGATTTTATAGGCTAATAAAATAAAGATTGTGTATGTATGTGTTGTACACGTTGTAGGAGCCGCAGGAGGTTTTTCGGAGTATATATGTACATATATCAAACCAGGCAAGTGCGAGTCGGACTCGCGCACTAAGAGTTCCGTGCAAACTTACCTAAGAAAACAATTCCTGAATTGAGTTACGAAGAGTTTTCCGAATCGCAATTTTTTTTTTGTGACGTAACTACAAATTCACTGTTTTCAGACTTTTTCCTATACTTGTACTATGAGACCTTGCTTCATGCCAAATTTCAGGATTCTAGGTCAACTGGAAGTACCCTATGAATTTTGATTTCCTTGAGAGATTCGCAACATAAGTTTTTTGCGACATAAACGGCCGTATCTTTATTCTTCGTCAACTCAGAAGTTTGATTATTGCACAGCTTCAAGGGACCAAAGATCTGAGTATATGGTTTTAAGGATTTAATTTCATATCGATACCTCCACGGCTTCCTGAGATATAGGGTCTTGACAAACACAACTTCTAAGGTAACGAAAAACAAAAGATATGCCCTTTATGTCGCAAAAAACGTATGTTACGACACTCTCAAAAGGAATCAATATTCATAGGGTACTTCCCGTTGACCTAAATTGAAATTTGGCATGAAGCAAGGACTTATAGCACAAGTAAAGGAATAAATCTTCTGATTTGTAGTTATTTAAGTCACAAAAAAAAACTTTTTTCTATACGGAAAAAATCTTCAAGACTCGATTCGGTAATTTAACTATTTACATAAATTAGTTTGTACGGAACCCTCTGTGTGCGAGTCCGACTCGCACTTGACCAGTTTTTTTATTTGACATAGGCTTACAAAGGCACTGTATATAAAACGTCTGAAGCTAGTGCACGGTTCTAGAGTCGGGACGCTCCCACTGTACAAAACCAGAGACACTACTCCAATATGGCACTAAAGCGAAGCACCCGTTGTCGCGGGTGCCACCCAATACCGCGAGCAGGGGGCGAAGCCCCGAACTCGCCTGCCGCGCCCCTCTAGAGGGACGTAGCGATTACCCGAACGATTCTAATCGGTCGTTTCCTATGGAGAAGAACGCGCACGAAACTCCAAGTTTCCTACTGTTCTAAAAAAATGATTGTTTTTACAATATTCACGTTTTTTTTTATATAGGTTATTTCAGTACTTCGTGGTTGTCTTATTTCAAGCTGGAGATAATAGTGCTAAGACAGCTGATATCTGACAGCTGTCATCCGCACCATTCTATAGCAATTGTGGTGTACCAGTCTTTAAACTATTATCGTAGTTACATAACGACAAAAACCCACTTAGCAACACACAAAGTATTCTGAAACCTTTTACAGCAGCAACGTGGATAACTGAAAGAATTAGGTTAGCACTGGCGGGGTGACGGGTAGGACAGGGGACTGCCTGCTGTCTACGTCGCGACACTAAAGCGGAACTAGATTACGATGACTCTAAACTGAATGCAAAATTGTGCTAATTAAAACTGAAGGGGGAGTTTAGTGGGTAGAGTCGGTAAAGAAAAGGTAGGTAATCAAAACTGATAAAGAACTTAAAACTGTTTTAGTATAATCGTAGGCTGACCCTTACAATGTTCTCACTGCTGGGACTCACATAATGTCTTCGAATTTTTGGGTTTATTTTACAGTAAACGAATACATCGTGATAGGAAGCTGTCATATAGTTTCCTACCACGATCTTCTCCGTCACTGTTTTGAGAGCAATGGTGATAAAATAATCTACATCAGAGTAATGCGCTATCCCTCGTTGTCGCTCGCTCGTTTTTAGGGTTCCGTACCTCAAAAAAAAAAACCGGAACCCTTATAGGATCATTTTGTTGTCCGTCCGTCTGTCTGTCTGTCTGTCAAGACTCTTTGTCTCGGGAACGCGTGGAGGTATCAAGTTGAAATTAAACCATGATAAACAAACCATATAACCAAAAAAAACATGTAATCAAGTCAGCGGTCCCTTGAAGCTGTGAAAAAATCAAACTTTTGAGTTAATGAATAAAAAAGATAAGTACGGCCGGTTATGTCGCAAAAAACGTGTATTTCGACACTCTCAAGGGAATCAAAACTCATAGGGTACCTACTTCCCGTTGACCTAGAATCCTCAAATTTGGCATGAAGTGAGGTCTCATAGCACAAGTATACGAAAAAATCTAAAAACTATAAATTTGTAGTTAAGTCACAAAAAAAAAACTTTTTTTGAGATTTGGAAAAATCTTCGAAATTCAATTTGGAAATTGAACTGTTTTCACAGGTAAGTTTGTACGGAACCCTCAGTGCGCGAGTCCGACACGCAATTGCCCAGTTTTTTTTGTATTTGTAGGTATATTTTTGGGTTCTGCTACTGGTGCAGTACTTAGTTATTTTAATAGCAATCTGTAAGTTATTTGCGTTTGCACATGAATGCAGATTGCTCATACACTTACATTTTATTATACAGTGCGACTTCTCGTAAGAATTGAATGTTGGTGACCATGACTCCGGTACGTTACGTCTTCTATGATATACCTCGTGTGAGAGAGAGACACAAGACAATCAAAGTTCCAATAGTAACGAGTGTGACAGAGATAAGACAATGGGAAGCCGTTGAAGTGTAAATACTTGGTTAGATGAGGACCGGCGCGACGCGCGACGGCGCGACAAATGGCCTGTAGATTGGAAATTGCGCAGATGTTTGAGATTCTGTTTCTGACATAGTCAAGGTAAAGTTGAGTCCAGTTTGAAACAAATGCAATCAAAAGTGCAATAGATGAAACAGTAAGCGACCAATTGTTTACATTTTCTTCCGCATCTGTCTGTATATTCGCATAATAAACTCAAAAAATAAACGTTATTTTCATGCGGTTTAGGAAGAAATAGAATAATAATTTATGCATATTAAGTAGGTAATAGAAAAAAAATCGAGAATTTTAAAGATTTGTATGTAACACCCGTGGAAACTGGGGGCGGTTTTTATACATATACATATGTAGTACTTATATATTAGACTAGCTTCTGCCCGCGGCTTCACTCGCGTGAATGTAGGTTTCTCCATACAAACTTTGACCCCCGCTTCATCCCCTTAGGGAGTGAATTTTGGAAAATCCTTTCTTAGTGCTTACCTACGTCATAAAAGAAAACCTTGTGCAAAATTTCAAGCTCCTAATCTCAGTAGTTTCGGCTGTGCTTTGATATGTCAGTCAGTCAGTTTTCCCTTTCATATTTAAAGATATAATAAACCATAATCCTACTAATATCTATTTATACTACTACTATAGGAAGGATTAAAATATATAGATAAATCATTTCAATTTGAGTTTTAAAAAAATCCGTGGAGTTTCTTTCACGTTATCTATCTATACCTAGATATAAAAATGAATAGCTAAATGAATAGGACCAATTTGGTTAATTTTAGTCTTGAAATATTCGTGATTGTCCAGGGAAGGTTTAAACGGTGAGAAAATATGGAAAAAATCATGAAAAATAAAATCCGAATACAACGCCATCTCTATCTAACATGTGATCTCTAATTAAAATGTGATTATAAAATCTATTATGCTGTTCTGGTAATGCCAGTAGATGGCGTTATCCTTACTACGGCGGTACGTACAAAGTTCGCCGGGTCAGCTAGTTCTTCATAAAAGTCACTCACGCTTTCGGACATGCTCAAAGCGTCATGTCTTTTTTTTTACTAAACGACCTTGACAATTTAAAATGAAACAAATGCTTTGAGTTTTTAATCCAAATTCATAACGTATGGTGTTAGCCAGGTAGATAAAATCATAGGCTCCGCAAACCTTATCCCATCTTGCGTCACATGCCCTGTTACCAGGGATCGAATGAAAGCGTCAGGGGACAAAGGCAAGGAATTTAATTTTGGAAAAAACAAAGACACGCTGAGAAAAATATAAGTAGGTTTCCTCTTTTGAATGGCCTGTTGGTCTAGTGGTTAGTGGCCCTGACTGCTATGCCGGAGGTCGTGTGTTCGATTCCCACCCAGGAAAAATGTTTGTGTGATGAGCACCATCATTTGTTCTGTGTCTGGGTGTAATTTATCTATCAACAAACTCTGCTTAGCTTGGGACTAGACGGCGTTGTTTAATAGATAGTTGAGTGAATATTAATATAACGGCTTTTGTAAATCCTAGGTTTGTTTGTTCTGTCGCGATACTGGCAATTTACTAAGTGCCTTCTTATAAAACTCGTGGGATTCGTTACGGGTTGGTTTTACTGTAGCAGACACCATACAAAAGTTTTGTACTGGGTAGGAGTAGGTACTATTTGATAGAATTATTTTATCTAGATCAAGCAACCGTAGAACATTGACACGGAGTTTTGCAACTAATCGATAACACTTAGAAGTTAGTTTGATGCAGCATTCTAAAGGAAAATACAAACACAATACAATATGACTCATGTTCTTACGATATTTCTTACACATCTTTGAAGCCAAGTTCGCAAAACGTTTTCGGACAAAATGAATTTCGGTGAAACCTTACAAAAAGAGAGTTTACGAAACAAGGTCAAGGACTTGATATTTGGCGTATAATGCTTTTACTTTAGCGCTCTTTTCAATGGATTGACATTATGATTATTTATTAGACGATAGGCAATGAGTCGCTCCAGGGGCGCCGGCTTTTAGAAAACCTCATGGGTGCTCATGCTCATTTGTGTGTGTAAAGTGGCGAAGTGTGAGAAGAGAAATGCACCCTGATCGACCGACAAATAAATAAATGTCCTACTTACATACTGCGGAACAACGAAGGTAACACAAACACCCAGACCCAACACAAATATCTGTTTTATCAACAAACATTTGTGTTAGTGCGGGAATCGAACCCGCGACCCTTGCATCTCAACCGGTGCTATAAACCACTGTGCTAAACGGGTCATCGGGTAATGAAAAAACGCTCATCCCTAAAAGGCGATTACTGATCTGTTTCTTGATGTCTATTCTCAGGGGTGCTCAGCGCCCACTGTTTATTTCGCATGGGTGCCCGAGCCTCCGAACACCCACGGAGTCGGCGCCCCTGAGTCACTCACGTCTTGTACTACTCAGTACAAGACTCATATTACTACTTCGAAAGTATTATACAAAGTGCTTTAAAATTCCTAACAGTACTTAAATGGCGACTTGGCAACAGTATTTTTTTTACCCCACTCTAGGAATTACTCACTGGTTGCGCTCACAAACGTATAAACTCACATACACAAAACACCCAGACCTGGAACCACTATCAGTTGGGCCTACAATTTTTTTTCCAGGCGATTAAAACTGCGACACGCATCGCAACAGCCGATCGCTCAACCATCATCCTCATCATCTTCCTGCCTTTGTCCCGTGTTATTTGGGGTCGGTGCGACAAGTTTTTTTCTTCCATTCTGTCCTGTCAACCGTCACTCAGTGGTGATAGTTGGTGAGCGGTCAACTACTGCGCTAAAATTCATTCTCCAATTTTTGTCAAAAGATAGTTTCGGTTTTAATACACATTGGTAGAAATTGGAATCTGGAGGTCAATTTTAGAAACCCAAGATGTTCGTCAGAACTTTTTACGAAAATTCACCGATACATCTATCGAGAGAGTTCGTGGCATATGCCATAAAAGTTACACCGATATTGTAACAGTGCTTCAATTCCTGACAGATTTCGAACTTTCCAGTTCGCCTGTGGGCTAACTTTCACTGACGTACTTCGGTACTTCGGTGTATCGAATCTAGGCTGCCTTTGTTTAGTCCGTAGGGAAATACAATGTGAGCTGTGTAGAAAGTTTAATCGCACAACGGACACAGGTTTACATCAATCCAAGGCTGAAGAAAGGTTCCTTAGGAATGCAAAGCGTAACTGGACAAGATGAAATTCGGGTGTGATTTAGTCAGTAAAATTCTGACAATCCCTCGCGCTCCTTCCAGACCAGCAAAAGTTATTTGATGATTTTCCACAAAAAAATAGTCTAGAGAAGAGCTAGCACTGGTCAAGTTTCTGAATTGCCAGGTAACCACTTTCCCTAAGCAGGCACAGAAGACTTACCATGACGTGTCAACATGGCAGGCGTGCGAACCAGAAAGAGCGATAGAGCTATTACACCCTAATAGCTACATAACTTTAACAGTTCAGGGAGCTTGTGGTAAAGCCTCAGGACTCATCATAGTGTCCCTAGCCCAACAGACGATATTGTATGTCTGTTAAATTAAACCAAGTCAAGCGAGCACTTAGGTATGTGTTGCCAGGGCTCCAAGATTGTTCTAAAGTGTTACCGCAGCCCTGAAACGCAAAAGGCAACCGAAGGAACACCACGTGGGTTTTTATAAGTCTGACGCTCCGTCTCGCTACACCTAGAGCGGGAGAAGTTATTTGATGATTTCTCACGAAAGATAAACTTAGCTAAGAACTGAAGAAACTCTTTTATCAGAACCCGAAGATTTTGTATGTTTCTATGCTATGCAAGTAATGCAACCCTGGGCCTTTACAATGACGTGTTAACTTGTAAGTCGAGCGATCGAGGATGGAGCTATATATCATATATAGCTCCATTCCTTTAACAGTTCAGTTTAGGTCGTCAAATGAATCGCGTTAAGAACTCGTAGTAGAGCCCCATCTGTACAAACTTGTGCATACACTTAAAAACCATACTCTTATTTGCACATGAACTTGATCCAGGAAAAGCGTCAACATAAATAAGTAAACAAGTATAAAAAATGGAAATCAATACAGTACAAGTATGACTAATCCGAGATAGAATAATAAATATTAATCAGGCACAATTAGCACCTAGGTTATTCTGAGTGAAGGTCAATGTCGACAGTTACGAGCATGGCACTAGTAACTTATTTTTACTCTGACGAATCGATGCAACGGTCCTTATGCATGTAAGCTTTGGGTAAGATGAGCCTGATTTTAACGATAGTTCGGAGAATCAGAGCTTTGATTGACGAAGGTCGGAGCGCCGGTAATTTAGATACCTTTTTTAATTTTAAGAGGCTGCTGCCTCCGACTTCGCCCGCGTGGTAGTAGGAAATTGTCCCAAGGGAACATATTCCCGCGATAAAAAGCATCCTATATGCTATTCTAAGACACGGTCTACTGTGGTGCCAATTTTTTTTCAAATCTGTTCAGCCGTTTGAGCGTGAAGAAGTAACAAACATATACATACAAAGCATAAATAAAAAACAAAAGCATATATCTTAGGTACATACAAACTCTCGCCTAGTGAATATGGTAGATATAGCTAGAATTCCTTATTCCTTGAAAGCACGATAGTAATCTTCATTAATTTGAAATTGGTATCAATTCAAATTCTTAATTTAAATGGAGCAATAGTGATGGTAAGATAATTGAAATAAATTTGATTATATCGGTAGGTACTACGACTTAAAATATCATCCAAATTCGCTCGCTAGTTCTGTCTAAGCGGGGCTTAGAACAGAGACTATTAAAGTCATTGTTTGGCGTGGGGTAACTACGAGGTCAGAGCTGTTCGCCTGTTCAGCCTCGATCCGATTTAATATCGCGAACTTGCCACTCGGAGCAATGTCTGCTAATTCTTTTTTTATTCGAGCTAATTAAGTGCGTTGCTGTAATATAGACTTACTTATTGTACGCTAATTGATTTTAATCAAGCTCTGGACAAACGGTGCGAATTGAGTGAAGAACGTCTCAAATCCTAATTATCTAAATGTTAAAAACAGGTATTTTTTATGTTTTCGGGCTAAAGTAGAGTTTGAGAAATACTCAACTACAAATACAGGTTAAATCCGAAATCGGGGGTATGTCGTATTGTCGTAAATATTATAATCAAAGAGAACTAAAATAGATATAATTTGAATTCCAATTTCAAAATTTGCCTTCGCAGTTTTGATAGTACCTATCGTTTGATTTCTCCGTAGCAGAAAAATATCGTAGTTTTGTCCAAAAATGGGTGCGAAATCATTTAATAGTGTAACTAGCGTTCGATGACGGCTACGCTTAAAAATTACACAAAAAGCGATGTATACCGCACATCCAAATTCGTTCAGCTGTTAAAGTAGGCAATGCGTGATTGAGTCAGCACTGCATAAACTTTTATAAAAGTTATTTGAACATTCTCATGGCTACTAGCAAGGTCAGGGATAATATCAAATGCAGCAATACACGCCTGAACGCTGATGACATCATGTGTCGGTCATCGGACGCGGCTGGAGATTTCGTCACCAACGCTTTCAAAAAGTTTTAAATAATTGCTCTTTTGTGATTTGTAGAGCAGAAGACCGGTCATTGTGGTGACACTTGGGGGAGGCCTACGTCCAACCAAGTGTACTTCCATACAGCTGAAATAATGATGATGATGAGAGCAGAGGAAAAGCTCGCTTTTACCGATAAGACCGCCCATTGTGACACCCTATTAATTATAAGTTTCTACTGTATTTACTTTATATTTTTTTTATGGTGTGCAGCGTTGGCAAAATTTTGTTTAATTGAGGACTAATGATTAAAGCTAATCAATCATGACTAAATTTTTCATGAGTAATTTTATGTTTGCTTACCATTAAAAAAAAACGCCAAAATAATACGATAAAAAAAGTTTAATATCTAAAAACCAAATACGAAAAAAATTGCGATCTGAAAAGTATGAAACAAGAAGATATCCTTGATGTTCAAAATTTCAAATGATAGCCGTGGTCGTATTTAATCATTAGTCATTCCATCATAACTAATTACTGCTTTATTTAATCATAATTATGATTGAATTTTTAGTCATGCCTAATCAATTGATTGAAAAAGAAATAGTTGAAAGAGTAGGTATATCAATCAGTCAATAAAGTATTAATTACATTTTGCACTAGTTGCTGGAGAACTTATATGATTTTACCCTCATAATAGACGATTACTTTTTATGTTTCTCAAATTAGCCTAAAATGTAATGTAATCATTGACTATAATGTAATTTAGTCCTCTGCAATTATCTAGCGATAACGAAATTCTGCGTCATAAAATACTACAGAATATTTTATGATCTCGTATGCAAAGACAGCGAGTGGTTTTGTTGGGGACATAGAAATGGAATTATAGGTATAATGTAAATATGCGTCATTTTAAGTAGGTGTATTAGGTTTAAGTGATAATTATATTGGGTTTGCAGATAAGGTGGGAATCTCTCCTTTCTGAGTGCAGTGACTGTGCTTTTGATTACGCACTGCAGCACATCCGGTGAATGAACCGCAATACTAAATAAAAATTAAATGAAAACTGGTTAGAGCTACTACTAAACAGTAGCTGGCTTGTAAAGGATTATTATAGAGTATTTCAGGATTTACAGTTGTAATTAACAAGCTCCCGGGAGTCTCGTAACAAATATTGATTGTGCTCCATTATTAGACGTTTGAATTATTAATAGCGAGTCGAGCGGAATGCTCGATCATCTCATTTTTAGTTTGTTTAATAAATTAATTGTAGTTATTTTTTTTATTTTTAACAAATTTTATTATGAACTTTTATTTGTATTAACAGTGGGGTTTGTGATTGTTTTTATAGTGTGAATTTATTAACACAACGTTTAGTATTCTATTATCAAAATATTGATCTCGTACTTATCTGAAATAAATCAACAATAATAACATATAGTATAAGGTTTATATAGTTTTATAAGTATTTATTAGTTTAAGATTTCACAAACTCTTCTTTTCTTATTTCTACACACTATTGTCTACATTTCTTTTTATCTCTCCTTTCGCAGGTCTGCTGGAAGAAATTTCTTTCCGAAATAAGCAGTACCTTTGTACATTTTGTTTTTATTACTGTATCTTCTTCCAATATAATGTGTGCACAAAAATTATAAAATAAATAAATAAACATTTAATTACATAACAATTGTTAAAATATCATCAATAACTTTTGCGGTTTGTGGTAAAATTATTTTAACATAGACGAAGACACCAAATACAGAAGCGTAAAACAGGCGTATTTTTAATATGTACTTCCAAATTCCGGTAACAAATATTTAAAAAAAATGGGTTCCTGCAGTAATATGTGAAATCGTAGAAGCATATTAACTAACTGGGTTGCAGGGAATAAAATATTCTTGCGTTCTTTAACCATCATTACCTTGTAGTTCAAATACAAAAAATAAATCAAAGCACAATATGGACACTCTAGTTACACTTAGATACATGGACTTTTAAAAAGCATGCATATTTAAAAACCGTCTATATCAAACTCTCTGCTGCTAAACTTATAAAATGTATAGTATGTCTTTTAGGCCCCCAAATTATAAAAATATTGATGGATAACAATAATTTTGACCACCACAACCAGTGTTCAAAAAACTGGGCAAGTGCGAGTCGGACTCGCGCACTGAGGGTTCCGTACAAACTTAAAAGGTAAATTGCGGTTTACGATTTATGACGTATTAAAAAAAGATTACTTACTAGACCTCGTTCAAACCAATTTTCGGGGGAAATTTTTATGGTAATGTACATCATATATTTTTTTTTAGTTTTATTATTCTCTTATTTTAGAAGTTACGGGGTGAGGGAACACACATTTTACCACTTTGGTAGTGTCTCTCGCGCAAACTATTCAGTATATAAAAAAATTATATTAGAAACCTCAATATCATTTTTGAAGACCTATCCATAGATACCCAACACGTATATAAAAAAAATTGAGTTTCAGTTCTAAGTATGGGGAAACTAAATAACCCCCAAAATTTATTGTTTTTTTTTTTATTTTTTGTGAAAATCTTAATGCGGTTCACAGAATACATCTACTTACCAAATTTCAACAGTATAGCTCTTATAGTTTCGGAAAAAAGTGGCTGTGACATACGGACGGCCAGACAGACACATAACGAATCTATAAGGGTTCCGTTTTTTGCCATTTGGCTACGGAACACTAAAAAGATGTTTCAAACCAGTAGTAACAAATTTCTGAGCAACAATAAAACTGAGGATTATGAAGAAATTATACCAAGTTTATTTATTAAATATCTCGAAATGAGAGTAAACATGTCATTGAAAATATATTTTTACATTCACACTTTTTATATTTTTCCTGAAAACCTGGAAAGCGTGAGTGATGAACGTAGCGAACGTTTAGTCCTATGAAGAAAGGTATCAAGGTTTCAGGGATAAAAATATGTTAGCCGATTACTACTGGAGGAGGTACCTCAAGAGAAATTGACACTAATCAGTTTGAAAGAAAAAGCAATTTCTACCAATTATGATTTTATAAGGTTTTAAAAACATACCTATGTATGTAAAAAAATCGAAACAGTAGCGTAGCCAGGCGTTGTCGAAGTGGGCCCTCGCCCACGGTCTCGCACCCAAAGGGGCCTCGGGTTTACCACTATTTCACCTGATGGTAAGCGACGATGTGGTCAAACAATGGGTTGCGACAGTCGCTGTCTCGTTTTTGAATTTATGAAAGAAAAAGGATTCGATGGCTTCGCCCACGTCTAAATTAGTCCACGCTACGCGGTTCGAAATAAAATTTGACGCCCAAATTTTTTTTCACCTCAATATCCAGCTAAGGGTTTTTGGGGGTAGACGGAACAGAGAGTAAAGTCCCGCAAACCTCCGTTGAAAAGGGAGGATCCTCCGACCAGACGGGTGTTATGTCTGGTGGGCTGCTACTGCCCGATAGATGATTTCGGGCTGTTCTATATGTTGTAAACGCGCGGAGAACTTTGATTGCGCGATGCAGGATTAGTTCTTATGTGACGCCATAGATGTCGCTACATCACTCCCCTCCGGAGATCGGAGATCGATGGTTCTTGATGCTTCTTGATGCGTGCCAGGCCATTGGTAGGTTGGTTCCAGTGAGTCGGAACCGAATGCCGCATAGTTCTCGGTGAGTCGGAACTGTCTGCGGTGATGCCCCAGTGAGTCGGGGTGGTGCTATCCCAGTGAGTCGGGATGATGCCCCAGTGAGTCGGGGTGATGATGTCCCAGTGAGTCGGGATGATGCCCCAGTGAGTCGGGGTGATGATGTCCCAGTGAGTCGGGATGATGCCCCAGTGAGTCGGGGTGTTGATGTCCCAGTGGGCTGCTACTGCCCGATAGATGATTTCGGGCTGTTCTATATGTTGTAAACGCGCGGAGAACTTTGATTGCGCGATGCAGGATTAGTTCTTATGTGACGCCATAGATGTCGCTACAGGTTAATAATTAACTTTACCGATTTTCATTGGTCTCACACTCTCATCTATGGGTAAATAATGTTGTAGTGTAATTACCACTAAAAAAATTATTGCTCTTACTTACGTAATAGGAATCTGCCCAAACCTAGTCCGTACACTTGGGAACTGGGAGCCAAGAACAGAAGTTTACGTAGTTACCTATTGAATGGATCAAAAAGCCTGTATTTATCGAGCTGTTCCATTTCTGCGGAGACAGACATTAATCAAGGCAGTAGAAACCTATCAATATGCCAATCATGGGCCATCGTGTTTAGAAGGCACAAACCCGTGATTTTATTGTGTATCTACTAGAAGTATATGCAATCGCTTTCACAGATTTTCCGCGCGACCTTGTCGGCGCATTTCTTGTTCAATGCGGGTGTTTATTGCAAACAATAGATTTCGCAATACACCTTTACCTAAGTACCTCATTGCTACCACGGTTAATTCAGATTTTTTTAAATAAATATTTAAATGTTAAGCCTACGCTTGTATTATCCGCAACAGGAATGTAATACCCCAATAACATATTCAACAGTTGCGCTTATGACTCGAGGTAGGTAGCTACCTAATTGAGCCATTAAAAATAAATGGATGGAACGAAAGATACATATTATAGGACACCATGTTTATTTTTGTTTTTTTTTTATGTGGGAAAATCATCTAATAACAAGTCCCACTCTTGGGTGGATCGCGAGATAGTGTCACACTTTTACTGACTAAAAACCCACTCCTGTTCCTTCTTTGCTTTCGTCCCAGGGCCCCGGGTTTCACTTTCATACTACCAGTGGCCCAGTAGGCTTCGACTCTGCTGGACCCCTACGATTTGCTGACATCTCCCTAAGGCGTACGCGCCGTCGAGGACTTGGGGTCGGTCTGGACGGTTGCTGGACGGTCGGACGGCGAGCTACCCATTGTTCGCCGTCCCCAAGCCCGCGCCTACGGTGGCCGGAAATCGGGATTGGAATCTTGGCTGGGGTTGGGGCGTGAGGACCGTTGCCTCACGCGATCGGCCGCCCCCTTTGCTAGCATTACTGCTTCGCAGAAGGAGGCGACCGCCTGCCACTCCTCCTCGCTCCGGACCAAGGCCTGTACCAAGGCCCATAGGACAGCATCCCACACCATAGGAATGTTCAACATTCTACACCTTTACAACTACAATACTAATCTATTGTACTTGTACCTAGGCTTTTCTACCAAGTCTTTATTTACCCTTTTTTTTTAGTTTAGTTCCAGCGCTACGTTATTTTTTTTTAATTAACCGACTTCTAAAAAAGGAGAAGGTTCTCAATTCGGTTGCTTGTATTTTTTCGATTGTCTGTTCGCGCATAACTTCGTCGCTTGCCAACCGATTTGAAAAATTCTTTTTTTGTTGGAAAGGTATACTTCCCAAATGGTCCCATAGTCACCAAGTTGGGATCTGATGATGGTGGGTGTGGATGGATAATTGGAATTGTCGTGAGAAATAGGCACTCTGTAAAGTGTATCGCAACTAAAAAGAGTGAAATAAAAAAACTTTTTACAAAAAAATAACCGACTTCACTAAAAAAAACACTAAAAGGATCAAAATAACTTTAATTTCGGAAGTCGGTATTCAATAAAATACAAATAATACCGAGAAACACCGACTTCCAAAATTAAAGTTATTTTGATCCTTTTAGTGAACTTATTTTTTTTTGTAAAAAGTTTTTTTTTTTGTTTAAATATCGCTACATATTATGCTGAGATACTAGCCTTTTGGCCTCGCACTGGTCTTTTCAGCCGTACCCAAAGAGTAAAAACGGGATCCTAATACTTAGACTCCGCTGTCCGTCCGTCTGTCTGTCTGTCTGTCCGTCGGTGCAGTATTTCTGTTGCCACTATAACAACCGTTTTTTTGCTACGAACGGTACGGAACCCTTCGAGAGTCCGACTTGCACTTGGGCGGTTTTTGTTTTCTTTCGAATGTTATTTTTTTATTTTTTATTAGTGGCGTCTGTAAATACAAAAAAATATCGGATAAAAGTAAAATTACGTGCGAAAATCACAACGCTTCAACTTAATATACAGAGGTGATTTGTTAGACTGAAACCGTGTTAAATTTTATGGATTACGATGTTAACACCTTTCAAATGAATTGGCATATTTGACGAGCATTGTGGGTCAACGGACTGGCTATAGAAGTTACCTACCGAAAACAGAATTTAGCGTACATAATTGATCCGGAACTCCGGAAGGGCGATGATGGGTCAGTAACCAGAGGTTGGAAAAATGTATCCATGCTAAGCTGAAAGCGAAGCGTGAACCAGTGTTGCAAAGATTTGTCAGTCGTTAAATAGCCAGAATTTTAGGGCTAAATAAAATACTTTATTGTGGCCAGCGGGAAACAAGTTTTACGCACACTATTCTTTATGGTATCCATCAAGATACCTATTCTCCTTCACACTATTTCCCACATTGATTTTTGGACACTGACACTGGTTGTTACCAATTTAAATAGCGCAGACATTTTGATATGCTTCGTCGGCTAGTCGTAACCGCTAGTTGGACACAAACGAGCCATTTTTTTTTATAACGTGTGTTAGGTATATCAACCAATGACTTCTCCCGCTCTAGGGCGAAGTGAGTAGGCGTGCCAGACCAATGTTCCTTCTTTGCCTTGCGTTCCAGGACCCCGGGTTTCCCTTTCGGAAGTCAAACCATGGAAATGAGACATAGGTACCTATGTACAAGACAATTTTATAAGTACATTATAGTCATTTGATTTAGGTAGATAATGTTTGCTATAAATACCTACACTAATTATCTTATGATTTATTCCTTCTCGAACACTCAAAAATACTAGGTACTTATCTAAGTTTATACCTACCTACAAACAAATGTATTTTTTTTTTGCGTACGGTGGATTATCGAACGCGCGTCCCGTGACTCAGAAGCGAAGTGGAAATTGAAAATGTGTCTTTTTTTTTCGTAAAAAAAAATTGCTTAATCAGTGGGATATCAATCAGTTCATATTTGTTACTGTAATCAAGCTCTTGACCTCAAATATAGGCAGAACCTTATCAACTCTAGCTCAGAGGTTATATATAATTTCTTGTATTACAATAAAATGGAACTTACATGACTTCAATCTGTACCATTGGTATCTGATGCTATCATACACTTCAGCCACATTTCTCACCACTTTTGACATTTTGATCACACTACACTGATATGTATTCAATTTCTAATTTATTTCAGTAAGTAACAAAAACGAATAAATAAGTCATTTTTCTTCTGTAATTTCCAACTGAATCATGATGGGAATGAAATGCAGACTTTGATAATGAAGCCAGGGGTAAAAAACTTTGATGCATTTTATCTTATCAAAGCTATTTACATTTATATTTAGAACTTTGACTGAAACCCCTTAGCTTGGTAAATCAATAGAAATATCTGTTCCAAATTTGAACACACATATGAAAAAACACAAATGACCATTTAAATTTCTTTATATTTATGGTCTAATTATCTTTTAAAATTACGAACAAGCTCACAGTCCACAAAACCGTTACAACTACCCAAGTGTTCAACACCACTGGTTGATAAAAGGCTGTCAATAATGATAAAGATAAAATAATTGTGTGAAATATCTCATGTGTTAGATAGTTTTGATTACCAGTCTAAGCACTGAACTGTGTCTGCTACTAAAACAGCAGTTTATAAATAAATTGAAGTCTATTTCTAGACTCAAACTTAAGCTCTTGAAATAGAAACCAGATAAAATATTCCCATATTTAAATATTCTATGGTACAAAATGTGAAAGACATTTTTTGGTGCTTTTAGTCACCCTGCCCAATAAATGGTCAAAAACATTTACAGCATTGTGTGGAACATACAAATTAACACATGTAGTTAAATGTAAACATATTTACGTAAATCAAATAATCTTGTTGGCATTATAAATTCTTAGTATTAGATTCAGGCTTGTTATCATAGAAGCAAATGTTTTGTATTGATAGTGGTACAAATGGGATCAGTCCAGTTAGCCAATCAGTAAGCATTGCAATTGGATGGAACTGGATAGATTATTTAATAATATTATTTGGGAACACCACAATACCAAGCAGTCCTAGTCCGTTACAGTCTTTTATTTACGCGGGATTTTTCAGAGATAATCACGTTAATAATAAGCAGCTTTATATCAATAAAAAATAAACTAGATGCTAAACATCATACAAATGGTTTAGGGATAAAAAATATATTTTCATGCAAAACAAGCAACTACTACTTACTTACTAAGTGCAATAGTATTTGAAATAGAAACAGAAAACGAAAAGTTTAAAAATTACGTATTTGGAGCAAGCTTATAGCATCTTACTGTTTATTTTATGCATGTTAGTGTTTAGTCAGCTTTATGAGTCATTCTAATGCGTCATATAACAGATTTGGCATCAGCATAACAGTTAATCGATCTTACTGGACCGCATATGGATGGATATATAACAGTTAATGCTCAAAACAAGGTGAAATAAATTAAAACAAAATGTTAAATGAAACACAAAATGTATTGTTAATAAAACAAAAGCGTACACATAATCTTGCGGCTACTGTGCATATAAAAATCATAGCTTCTCGTTTACTTGTGACGTTTGAGCCGTAATTGTTGATGCTGGTGTTTGCGAAATCATCACTGAACCTTTTATAACCGTCGGACGGCGAAGACGGGCTCCTCAAAGAAGCCATTTTTCAACACTGAATTTTTTGACATTTACTTAATTTGACATTAAATTATTGGCGCGTTCTTTGTGATTGCGTTCATTTTATTACTTTTCAACCATAGACATTGCAAAGTTTACAATGACATATTATGAAAAAAAATTAATTAAAAATTGCGTGTGACAAATTGTTTTATAATTTTAAGCAAATTCATTCAAAGCAATAGGATGGTTTAAAGCGACAATAGTTGGGAGGACCATCGATTGCTGAGCTGCATGATTGTTGGAAATTTTCATTTAATGAGTTGATTCCAACTTCCTCAAATGAAAAGGCAATCGCAAAGCAAATAAATAAACCACAAACTTAGTCAAGTGACAATCATGTGGACATTATTCGAGAGGCTAAAAGACCGATATTCAATATCAATTTTGTATACTCTGCAAGCGCCATAGACAATTTCTTCCATGGCAATTTCTTTTTTTCTTGATCCCGGTTGGAATGTGAGTTGATGTTGTTTTCGATGAAAATAAATCCAAAGGAATAGATCTATATTTAAATAATTTTCTCCATTCCATGTAAGAATTAAGGAAAGTATCCTGCAAATAAGTGATTGTGCGATATATTTTTGTGTTAGTCAAACTCGACATCTTCAAAATTCCCATCAAAAGTTTTGACGTTCCCAAGTGATTGTGATTTATCAGTGAACAGGTAGAAATTCGTGTGCAATTGTAGCAGTTCCACAGTGGAAATGCTGAAGGATCGCGTCTAAATCACTTGTTTGTACGGAGAAGTGCTAAACAATGCTAAAACATTTATAACCTAAAAGCTGGAAGTCAGGTGGTGAGTTTGTTTTTAAGGTTGTGTTTTGCTTTGTGCAGATTCTAAATGGCTCCACCACAGCCTAAGGCGGCGGCAAAGCCCGCCGCGGCGCCCGCGGGCGGCGTGACTAAGGCCAAAGTTGGCAAACCAAGGAATTACGACCTGGGAAATGGAGTAGTTCGCTTCTCCAAGTCAAAGATGTTCCACAAGAAGGTAAGCTTGGTTTCCTTGACTATAATTGACCTAAGTTACTCGTAGATAACAAATTACAGGCACTTACAGGTAGTAAATAAAATTAGGAATAACATGTAACTACCCATGTGTAAAATAAGAAGTTGCCTCATTATACCCTGATGTAGGGCTATCTATTGCATATTGTAAGATAGGTACATCTAATGATTGATCACAAGTCTGTGTAACGTTTATCTTCAGTGTTGTGCAATGTTATTTCTTTGTGGTTATGTGGCATTGAAGGTGTGGTGTGGTGAAACGGCACCTTTAAAATTGAAGACTTACGAGAATATCAAGATTTATATCTTCTAAGAAACTAAATATTTTTGTTTGTTTACAGTTATAATTGCATTTCAATCATTAACTTTCCTAACAAAAAAGAAGTACATACATACAATCATATTGCAATTTTATATTGTAAAACAACTCAAACCTCTTCTTCTCTACTTCTAGGCTAAGTACAGGTTTGTGGGCAAGAAGAACCCCAAGCCAGAGAAGCCCAAGAAGCCCTCAGTGGTTGTCAAGCAGATTGGTGGTGAGAAGAACGGAGGAACCCGTACTGTGCTGCTGCGTCGCAGAAAGTCCTTCTACCCCACTCAGGACAAGTAAGTTCTTTATTTGAAATTTAACAGCTATTACTTTTTTCTAACATGTACTAAGCAGTTATTATGAAAAGCAGTAGGTATCCTGTAACAAATATTTAAGTTTCTGATAAAATTAATGCATCCTGATAATTTGTCCAAAACCGAAGAACTAATGTGTGATCTCAGTTGCTATATTTCTTACATCACTTTGGACTGGCTAGGAATTATGAAATTTCTTATTTATGTTTTCAATTTTATTGTAATAAAAATGAGTTAGAGAATTATGAAATTATCATGTCTATCTTCCTGGCAGCAGCAGTGCGAGAAATAATTTCAAATTTTATCTAGTAGAGTTTACACTAAATCTGAAGCTCCTCAGTGTACAATCAATGCCCAAGCCAATGTCAAAATTGTCATAATTTACTTATTATTTTACTGCCAACTATACAAATTTTTCATACATAATTATGAAGAAATGGACTAGAAATTTCTGTGCAGTGGAAGTGCTAGACACATATTGACTGGCCTGTTGGTTTAGTGGTTAGTAGCTCTGACAGCTATGCCGGTGGGCCCTCAACATTGGGGATGCTTTAAAGCACCAAGGTTACCGAGCTGATATAGTACCCCTGAGTGAGTTGTCCGCGAGCTTCCAGCAGTCCACATCTGCCCCCCACAATAGGTGCCAGTGCGTACCTGCCTTCCACTGCGAACCCCATCACTCCCGAGTACTCACCGGACGTCGCAGCCGATTGACCATGATTGGCTAGACCATGGCCGCCCGTTTGAGGAGAAATCCAGACCAAAGTGTTGCCTTCAAGGGGTAAATACAACCCGACCCCTCTCAGGCTCAACCACCAGGACTCCTTCATCCCCCCATACGTGTCACCGCGCACGGCACAAACACGCGGGAGGTCATTAGCTATCCACCATCTACCCTGTTGATGATGGACACGCAGAGACATGACCTCTCCATCCCTGCATTAAAGCGCCCGGTGGTTTCTGTATTTCTTAAGGAACTAGACCAATATCGGGGTGGCAACCACGAGAAGGATAACCACCAGACTGACCTTAAGGATCTATGCGACTGCTGCACTCTCCCTTAAAGCCCACGCCCCCTCACATCCTCGGAAGGAGTCCGTGAGGTAGGCCAACCTCTATGCTACCATGTGAGTCATGTCGTTCAATAACCGCGAAAGCACCCTGCCTTGGCCTGCCCCCCTTGGGACTAGATAACTTTGAGTTAGTTGTGGAAAAAAAAAGGTAATTTTATAATTTTGTTCTGTTTTTATCTACAGGATCCGCACTCGTCCCCACCACAAGACGTTCAGCAAGCACATCCGCAGGACGAGGCCCACCCTCACTCCTGGTACAGTGTGCATCCTGCTGGCTGGTCGCCACGCGGGCAAGCGTGTTGTGCTTGTGGGAGTCCTGCCCAGCGGACTGCTGCTTGTCACTGGCCCCTTCGCTGTAAGTATTTATTGTGAAACACCAAATTGGTCATTTGTTTGATGATCAAAAAATATATGTTTGGGAGTATTTTCATGCTTGTTGAATGCTCAGGTCAGGAACCTCTCCTATTTTTTTTAAAAGATTTAAGAATGTAAAGGGCAACAGAAGGTAACAGGTGTAGTTTTAATCAGTAAAAGTCTGACACACCGTTCCACTCTATCCAGAGCGGAAGAAGTCTTTAGATGATTTCCCACCTTAAAAAAGGCAACTATGCCATATCTTGGGAATTAACAAAGGCCTGAGTAAAAAAGTTATTGTCTAACATCACTGGCCTAATTTATTGTTCAAACATCTTGTTATTAATAGAGACTTTACTTACTGCACTGTGCATAGTCACAAACTTGACAAAATAGTTGTATAATGTTAAATAGCTCTAAGATACCTGTTATTCTTGTGTCTTCTCGTTCCACTGCCTGACATAGTGGTCACTATAAAATCACCAGTGTTGTAGCTTGCCTCACAATTTCTATCTCTTTCTCCATTTCTGTTTCTTTTAGGCCGACGACCTTTGCCTTGTCAATATATCTATGAAAACATCATGTACGTTAGAAAAAATCTTCATCTTTTTAGCAAAAGAGGCGATAGACATAATTATCTTACAAGAAATAGGGACCAATTAGTTCAACCAGGTTTTAGACTGGCTAAAGTGGCCTCTTCTTTCATGGGGTACTGTTTGAAATGTTATAACAAAATACCTCCACAAATATTAGAACTCAATGAAACGAAATTTAAATCTTGTATTAAACGCACACTATGCAGGCAAGCATATTATAAGTTGGAGGATTATATTCAAGATAAAACTGCTTGGCTCAATGCTGGTCCAGCTCCACTACCACCGGGGTGTACAAATTGATTAGTTTTGAAACTATAATCTGTAAAATATTAATATTAATTATTATTGTATTGTATAATGTAGAAGCATTTTTTTTCAAAGTTTGTAAATGTGAGTACCATGGAGCTATTTTATGGTTTGTAGGTTATTATTGGTCCTGTTTGACATAAATGAGCATGGCAGTTGAGAGTTTGTCATGCTCACTCAAATGTCTCACTGATGGTGGCGCGTGTGTTGGATCATTCGGTTCCCTTTAAAATGGTTGAGCTGAGTGGTGCTAATATTCGCGTCAGGTCCGTGAACGGGCGCTGTCAGTTGAGACTGGTCATCTCTTAGCTGCCAGTTGCTATTTTAATATCTATATTTAGTTTTTATTTTTACTTTATTGACATTGTTCTCACATGATAGCGACAAGAAACATGTAACAGACATATTTGTAATTGCAAAACACGATTGAAAAGAGTGTCCATGGAGTTTCTTGCACATTCTTCTCCATAGAGATCTACGCTTTGGAATGTGCAATTAGCATCATTTTTTCTGACTGACTGACTTCTTGACATTTCAAAAGTGCCTGTAAATGGTTTATTTGAAATAAATGCTTTGAATTTGAATTTGACCCAAGGCCCTTTGCCCACGACGACTTTTTGTGGCGATGCAGTCGCGCGTTTCGTAAGCGTGCGACAGCATCGCTTCTAACGCGCGTTAGACATCTGCAAGCGCTATAGAAAAACTGCCAAAGCTCTACTAACGCGCTACAGCATCGCGACTATATCGATGGGCGAAGGGCCTTAGATGACAATTTTGCGCATTCATTAACTGGTGTTCCAACTGCAGACAATAGTGTTATTCAAATGCGCTAGCTTCTGGTGTTTTATAAGTGCCCATGTAAGCCTATGTGAAATAGATAATGAGTGATTGGCTGCTGTCGCAGGTTCGATTCCTGCACAGAACAAATATTTGTATGGCCAACCGATAAATGTTTTGTGTTTGGATGTTTTGCGTGCGTAAGTCTAAATGTTTGTGAATGCACCAACAATACATGAGTTATTTCTAGTGTGAGACAAAGTTAAAAAAACAAAACTTGAGGACCATTACTAGCATTAAATTTTACTTTATCTCTTTTTCTAGTTCAACTCGTGCCCCCTGAGGCGCATTCCCCAGCGCTACGTCATCGGCACGTCCACCAAACTGGACCTGGGCGACTTCAAGCTACCTGAGCACCTCAATGACGAGTACTTTAAGAAGAACAAGAAGAGCGCCAAGCGCAGCGTCAAGCGCAAGCAGGGCGAGGACATCTTTGCTTCTAAAAAAGAGGTTTGTAATACTTTATGCAAGAGTTTGGCAACTCTCTTCTATAAACAATTATATTTCTCTGTTTTTACCGAGATCTTTCGATTGTACATTGAATTTGGAAATGAGTAGAGTAATTATTTAGTACTAGCTTCGACCAGTGGTTCCGTCTGCGTGACTGTTGGTTATTGCGGACGCGAAGTCGAAGATGGATAAAAAGTAGCAAATTATTACGTAGCAAAACGGGCGCGGGGCGCGGCTGCCCGCGCTAGCACCCGGACGAAGCACTTTTGTATGGGACCGCGAGGGCGCCCGCGTAACGCAGCGTTCGGCCTAACGCAGCTACGAACTCTGCGCTTTCCCATACAAAAGAGCTCCGTTGCGGGGAGCCGGGCCCTGCGCGGACCCCCCTTTTTACCTCATAATAAATATTAAGTTCTCCATCGACACAACTACATGCACACCGTTAAAGTTGAACTAGCGACACAGCGCTGGTAATAATACGGTATCTGCGATGGAGACCGTCGCACACGACATATGCGCTTGTCACGTGACGGGTGGGCGTCGCGGGCGTTCGCTTAACGCAGTTTCGCCCAAAGATAACCTTTTCCCTAGGTATTTTAATAGGGTTGCGTCAATTAGGACGTATCCTCTTATCGCTATACCTCCCTTGGAGATGCACTTTTTATTGGAGGGGTAATTTTTTTGGGTACAATTCTGTACAGCACATTTACAGTAATTCTTTTTAAGGGATAATTCAAAATTACCGAATGTCCTCGCTGTGTTATAAACAAGTGAAACAGCAAAATGAAAGCAGAGCGATTGCTTTAATAATAGTGACCAATATGCGATGATTGTAAAAAGCCGACGGAAAATTCCCCCACTGATCCAGAATCTTGTTCTGTGGTATTCGTTTGTGCGTCGATGTCAGACACACCGTGTATGTACATACCTAGATTAATGTACGGGAAAATGCCGCTCGGCTTTCGCCAGGTCAGATGAATGATGCCGAACGTAGTTGTTGCTACGGATTGACCACAAATACTGCCGAATCGAATGATGTATCGACCCGAATGAACTACCCGATCGGTACAAACCGATTGAAACCGCTTTGTTCGACAAATATTGCGGAACTGACAAATGTACCCGCAAGAAGTGTAGCAATCCTTGCATAACGTTGTTGCCTTGGTTCTGTAGTGCATCAACAATGTTTATCGAGGCTCGCACTGACAGTTTCAACGCAGTGGTTCGAAAGAAAGCGGCATCATTGCTGAACAGATTCCGTGGCAGCCCGGGCCAACAGTATTCTACGTGTTGTGGCCGGAAGGCAAGATAGTCCGATTGTAAGGGTATTGTGGCACGAACATTGCCGCGATTAATAATGAAGTACTAACATAGGATAAAAATATTGTTACTTACCTATAATATATCTTTGTTGTCTGATGAGAATAAATTATTAATAAATACAATGTTAATAAATTCTCTTTTTCCAGAAATACGTTCCATCTGAGCAGCGCAAGACCGACCAGAAGTCAGTGGACGAGGCTGTGGTCAAGGCGATAGGCAAGCGCGCCGACAAGAAGGTGCTGCGAGGCTACCTCAAGTCGTCGTTCGGCCTCCGCTCCAGCCAGTATCCCCACAGGATGCGATTCTAGTTTATAAGACACAATAAACATCTGTGACTAACGCCTGGCTTTTATTTTTTATTATTGACTCGCCCCAGCTTAGCACACGGCAAATTATACACACAAACTATCCCCGTTTATTTCTGTTTCTGTAAGGGCCGATTCATTTTGAAATGGCAGCGGCAATTTTAGCTACTAATTGCTTAAAATACCAGTATAGCTTGAATTGTTCAAAAATGGCGCAGTCAAACGGCGTGTCTTTATAGCGGGCCTGTCAGCGGCCAGCACTTTTAGAGTGAAATAATTTTAAATTCATACATCCCTAAAAGACTAGTATCGCTTGAAATGCTCAAAAAGTGAGCGCGGTACCGCAAGCAAATGTAAACCGCACCAAAATTGCGCGAAAGATGACTGCTTTAGACTTTGTAAGAGATCGCCTATTTTCCCGAAAGATCGTTATTGACTACACCTTGTTAGCCTAGAGGCCGCAAGCGCTATTACTGAGTATGGGATTCGTTACCCGGGTGTTATTTGGTCTTTTCTCACCTGTGATGTTCCCACAAGCACCACAAGCCGCGATTCCAAATGCCTGGTTTAAGTAGTGTTGCGAACAGGAATATATCGATACTTTTGTAAAACTTGCGCATTGCGCAACAACTGTTAATATTGATAAGTATATGTTTCTTTTTTAGACTAATACCTCCCCCAAGCGTCGCCACAACGAGCGATCCTGCGCGTCTCGCATCCATCGCATTCCCGCGACTCTCACCAGGTCGTCGGTCCAGCTTGTGGGAGACCTTCCAACGCTGCGTTTTGCGGTGCGCGGTCGCCACTCTAGAACCTTTCGGCCCCATCGACCTCTCAGCTTGACCATCTTACGGACGGAACTGCTACATTAACTTTTTTTCAAAACCAATCGATGATCGAATGTATACGCATTAAATGCCTTGTGGCCGGATTAAGCCAAATTGGGTCTGCCTGTAGCATATTCTACCAAGGGTTCCCCTGTAAATAACTTTCTAAATTACCTATAACAAATTAAAAATTCTTTATTTTCCAAACAGACCGCGGGGTATGTAGGTAACGATGAGTCCATAATTCCATAGGTATATATGCAGTTGCCTACAATTATCTACAAGGAAAATTCGGAATTGCCAAGATTTTAATGGTAGGTTACCTACTGTGCGACAAAGCAGAGTAGGAGCGGGTCCAGCAGCATTTACTATTCTTGCTATGTGGCTGATCCACCACTGAACGCCCTTCTGCCACGTGCACACGCATACTATTTTAGAATCAAAATAAAACAAAGCTTGGATGCAAATGTTTATTCGTTTTTTACTTGTACTTGTTGATGGACGGGTGGGGTCGTGCAGGGCGTGCTGACACGACGTTGCGTGCCCTCTGGCCGTGACGCTCGCGCCATTCTGACTCCAGGCGCGCATATACACCACCTAAATAAGAAGCAGTTTAACAGAGAGCCCTGTCACATTATATCAAGTATGGACATCAAACGTGAGTAACAAACCAAGCAGAAAGCTGGATCTAACACAAGTGTAATTCTTGTTACCTGGTCATTCCTCTTGGAGCATCATCATGAAGACGTCTAAAGGACATTGATATTCTCTAAGCTTCACAACAACGACCGGCCGTGTATTTTCCGTATCCAGCGGATTTACGCAGCCTTCACTAGTTACCTGGTGGCATCTTGGACTTGGTCTGCTGATGCAGCGCGGCAGTCCTGGCGAGGGCGGTGCGCATCTGTCTTGCGGCACGCTCCTCAAACCGCCGCTGTCCGTCCTGGTTGCTACGGGCTGACAAACACGCGATCCACTGACGACCTAACACGCGCGATCTCCTGAGGGATAAGAAAAGTCAAAGGTCGGAAGGAAACCGTTTTCATTCGGAATTGGCTGGTAACTAGGCGGGTACCCACTTATTTCTTGGCTTCCAATAAAACATTCACTCAAGAACACCAAACATCAGGTTTTGTATCATTACAATAATTACTAGTACATATCTAACACCTCAAGGCCAACATTAGAGGTTGTCTTTATATTTTGGGCTTGGATTTAAACCACTCTAAAAAATTAACCTGGTCTCGGGTCCAGTCAGAGACAGAGCGGAAATTGAAAGTATAGTAAAAGATTCGTGTTTCAAGAGCTAGAGCGAAAAAGGTTGCTTAATCCGACTTTAAATCTAGCTACTCACCTGGTGGCAACAGTGCTTGCAGTTGACTGTGAGTGCTTCCTGGCGGTGCGGTGCGTGTTACGTCGCGACGCGCTCTCCTCGTCGCTGGGTGCGCTGGCTGAGCTCTGCTCGCTGTCATCCGAAGAGCTGGACTGCTCACCACCCGAATCACCCGCCGAGTCGCCGCCTCCCGGGGCGCCTTTCTTTGTATACCAGCAGTATTTGTCATTTACGCTTTGTTAAGACTGTTAGCTGTACGATCTTACGAGCGGTAATTCCTCTAATTAGTCTTAGCAGGATTTCTGACACTAAGAAGAAATGCTCTTTCACTGCGCATATTTTGGTGGTAGCATAGTGATTGTAGCTTAGGTTCGATTTAGAGTACCATATACTACTCTACCAAATTCATCCATTATGACGGGTTGTGCGATCGCACAGCTTACGGCCTAAAAGCAGCAATTGGTACCTACTCAATGCTCCAATATTTTCGGATAACCATCAGACAGATGCAGATGCCATTAAAGCAGGTAGTCTTTGAATTACGTACTGTCTTATAATTTTGACATAGCTTTAAAATTAACTGTTGAAGTTATCCTGAATTAGAGAATTTAGTAAAACTGATATAAAATCTAAATAAACCCAAGGAACATTTTTCATCTAATAGTGTTGTTTACATGTGTAGATGGAAACAACACCATTTGAGTGGTTTTATCAAAATTGTGTTATAAATTCTAGCTAGATCTACTTTCACAGAAATTTAAGCTAGTCTACTTTTACAGAATAGGTATCTACTTACTCCTGAAGAATACTTTGAATGAAGAAATACATACGATATTATACTAAAAGAAAGACTTTATTTAACTAAGTAAGAAATGAAGTAACTAAGCACGATAGAAGAAAGTAGCTAAACTAGAGATAGAAAGACAGATCAGTATGAAAATAGTTAGTGAAGGTGGTAGTAGATAGTAGGTAGGTAAGTACAACGTACATACCTTTAAGTAGGAAGTATTTTTTAACGAAGCCATATATACTACGTAGGCACGTTCATATATACTACTAACGAGTATATCTATACCCTATTCATTTAGGTTTGAGACAAAATGTAAACGAAGAAAACAATGTAGGTACCTTCGACCAAGTTTCTTCGACGTGTTTGAATACATTAAAAACAGTCTCCTTTTCTGTTGAATGCATTGGCGTTTTCTTTGCACGCTTTTTCTTCGGCGAATAACAAGAATTCAACGAAAATATTTTGTATCAACAAGTTGGTCGATAGTGAAAAAGATGGCAGATTATAAACCGCCCGATGACAAAACGTCACATTTTTATGTACAATATTTGTAGTATCTGTGGTCTATAATTTTAGCATTATAAATGGTTTGTTTACCTTTTATCTCACGGCTCCCTGAATAGTGTATAGTCTACAATATCTAATGCTATCCTAGAATGCTCTACAAAGTATTACAGTGGCATACAAAATGCGACCACCTCTCAATTAGCCAACTCTATCTATAATTAAAACAGCACTGATACCTACTGCTAGACACTAGGTACAGAATATACGCTAATTATCTACTCGTACGCTAGTATATACTAGCTAATTATTACCAGCACAAACAGTAGGTAGCCGAACCTTCAGTACCAAAAGGTGTCGTGGCTGCCCGCTCGTGTTGCTAATGGTCCTTCGAAGCTTACCTTGCTTTTATTGCTCTCTTCCTTGGACTCTTTCGGGAGGATGGCTTTCGGGGTCTTGACGTCTTTCTCCGAGGGGAGCGCGGTGGCGGCGGAGCTGGTCGCGAGGGACTGCGCGGACGTAAGGCTGTTGCCCAACGAGGGCGTACCAGGTCTCACGTTGGCTGTGTGTGCGTCGTTTTGAAATGTATTTTTGATACTATTTTCCCCCTCTCGTACTTTCCCAACATGTGTGCCGATTAATGTAGGTTTTACAAAGTTTTCTGTGTAACATTGATTAATGAGGCAAAAATGGTTGCATTAATATTGTATTGAGGTAACGAAACAAAGTATTGTGTTAGTACTTATGATATAAAGTTACCGATGTAATAAACGATGTCTAATCGCTGACCACATCGTTGCAGACCTTCAAACAGAAATTACAAAACCAACATGTCGATGCTACTATGCAGACATATTATTTGATTCTTTGGCTCGTTTCAGTGGAAGAAAAACATAATTTAGAAAATCAAAAATGGCGGGCGCGCTTTACGCTCGGTCACATCTTTGAATACTGGTCTTTTGAGCCAAAGAACATATTAAGTGACGGAATTTTGTGTATTTACATTAGTTACTGTTCAGAACTATATTTCCTGTTGCCAATTGCATGGGCCCTAGAATTTTGCAAGCGTGTCCCCATGGCCGCTACATGTGTTGCCAATTGTTTCAGCGTATTTACAGCGGTTCCCTTAAAATTGTTGTGGTGCGATGACGTGAGAGAAAAATTAATTAAAACCCTTTCGCACTGCGTAAAAAAATTAGAAAATGTTAGTCCTCAGGCCAATAAAACTTTTTTATTGGTCTGAGTGTTAGTCAGAATGTATTTATTTTTTAAATGTTTTAACCTGTTTTAACCAAATATATGACGTAACAAGATGCTTGCTTCGTTGCTTCATCAGTAAGTTGGAGCTGTAAATAAAAGTTCTGCTAATAAAAGTTCTCCAACTCCTCAGAAAATGGTTCGACACGTCACCACACCACCTCCCGCTTTCTACATTAACAATTAGTGCGAGTCTCACGATTGAACTTGCTGTTGCTGGTGTACAATTTGCCGAGCAACCCCAGAGGAGGGCGCGGAGGCACCAGCTGGATGCCCTCCCACCAGAACACCTCCTTGCACTGCAGTCGACCGTTGCTGTCCTCACCTGGTTCTAGGGCGAAACTTAGAAGCTGGCCTTATGTACAATTCCAAGGAAATTAGTAATTTTTTTTTAAAGAGATTTTTTGATGGGTCATTATCTGCTGTGGTAGAGCAACGTTTTCACTCATTTCCTAAGTAGGTAGGTGAAAAGTGGATCCACTGTCTCTGAATTAATAAATACGGGTATCTACTAAGAAAATTGGTGGTATTTACAAACTTGACTGTCTTAGTGCTATTTACAATCAGTGTGTAGTAAGTATATATTTACACTCCTAGTGGGGCATAACTATTAGGAGTCAAAACATCACTAGTTTACCACAGCAGTCCGCGTTTATTAATGAGAGTTATGGAAATTTGCTTTAACAACTCAAGTTATGAATGCCTTTCTCGTCAGAATCACAATCAGAAGTATGTTGGACTTAAGAAATTAGAAACACTAAGATATTACGCTGTACATCATGCGTACCTCTGGCAACCATTTTGGTGAGTCTCTCCGGAAACATAAGCTGCGGTGGTCTCATGGCAATGATGTCGCGGAACTGGTTGTAAATCTCCATCACCGAGGAGTCCATCGCCAGACGCTCGTCGGGAACGTGCTCACGAAACTGACAACCCTGATGATATACTAAGATGTTCAGGGGGCTCATTATGAAGTCTCAATCTCAATGGTATCATATTTCCAAAGTGAAAAAGAGAGAGACCTATCATCCTGTATGACTACATTTCTCCTTCACACTACAACCATGATAGCTTTAAGTTAAAGTTACCCTGGTAAGGTTTGTAGCAAAAATTGATGGCGTTTTATGAGTTAGTTGTCATGTCAGTTATACCATTCATTATAAGATGTTGCCGTTACCCCGTTAGAAGCCTAATTATGCGAGGTCCCACCTTGTCTACATACACCTCTCACTCTCAACACTAGAGCTTTATGTTTTGTGCTTTAGTTTTCTTTGCCTGCTGCACGGATTTTCATGCAGTTTTGACCAATAGAAGTGTGCATGTTATAGAAGAAAAAAAGCTTTTCAAAGATTTGTAACACCCGTACTAATCTGGAGCAGGTCGCTAGTTAGTGACAAAGCCCTAAGTTCTTTGAAATCCCAGTTATCTAAGTACTACCTCTGAAGGAAACTTCAGCAGTTTATTAGTCAGGGGATTGCATTGTTCCCACTCACAGTATTCCTGGTGACGGTCTCGAAGCGGTAGGCCCTCTCGCCGCAGCAGGGGTACCTCCCGGCCGGTAGCGCGGGCCGCCCCTCCACCGCGAACATATGCGGCGGTTGCTCGTGGTGGTTACACCATTCCATCTACACAGTCATCGTTAACATGCAGGCTTTTATTAGGATCTTAATAAACTAGTGCGCTTCACCATCAATGATTGTATCACTGTCTTACCATCAGGTGGGATCGTAGTCAAGCACTATAGTATAAATATACAATTAAAAAAAAATCCTAGCACAGAGGTACCGTCACAGTACCTCTCATGGAACCAGGCATGTTTTTGCCGAGATTCACTTTATGAGAGATTTAAAATGAAGTTTCTAAATGAAATAATCTGTTAAAAAATTGTAGTGACACCATTACATCTTCAACGACTTCTGCGAATGAGAATCTGCGGGTGAGACTCCTTCTTCATAAAGATTGCAATAATAGCACCACGCGGGGCTTCTTTGAGTAGAAAAAATGAAGCAATGTCGTAGACGGCAAAATACTTATGATTTCACACAAAAACTGCATGTCCGAAGCCAATGAGCCCCCCCTGAAAAGCCAATGAGCCCTATGTCTCTAGATAAGCCAATGAGCAACGTAGTATGTCCATACATGCAACATAGTGGACGGCCTAGTCGCCTTGTCGGTACAGCCGCTATGCGCCAACCAGGCTAGTGTAGTCTAACACCGGTGTAGTGAACCTATCGACTTCCACGTCTCACCTGATAGGCCGGGAAGTAGTTGTCGCAGAGCTGGCAGTGCAGGAAGTGGCAGTCGGCCCACAGACGCCAATAGACACGGCGCCATGACCGCAGCTCTCCATACACCCAGGTTATGTATTCGTTCAGACTCCACGATTGATCCCTGGCATGGTGAAAATATTAAGAAAGGACATCTAGCATCGAGGATTAGCTATAAAATCGCAGATGGTAAAAAGAGCTTACGAGAGCCTGGACCATCATTCCTTGCTAGTATAGCGTCATCTATGGCGCCACATAAGAACTACAAAAATACGTCGGTAATCCTGCTTCGTGCAATTAGTGCTCCGTTCGATTTTAACATATGCAATAGCCCGAAAACATCTATCGGGCAGTTGCCTAGATCAGAGATAACATCCGTCTGGTCGGAAGATCCCCCCTTTTCAACCTCTAAACTAGCTTTGATGAGGCGTCAAGAAAAGGCCCCTAAAGTGAGGAAAAAGAAAGAGAGAGGAAATTTTTAATGTTGTAAACATCCCGGAGGACACGGTGGAGCATACGGTGGAGGTGTGTATTATTTACAGAGTATTATTAAAACCATCAGTACACCCATCTCAGCTTCCCGGAGGACACGGTGGAGCACACGGTAGAGGTGTGCCCCGCTAGGGCAGAGCACCACCGTGTCCTCGTGGGGGCGATCGGCGGCAGCGATCTCTCGCGCCGGGCCTTGGTACAGGCCATGGTCCGGAGCGAGGAGGAGTAGCAGGCGGTTGCCTCCTTCTGCGAAGCAGTAATGTTAGCAAAGGAGGCGGCCGACCGCGTGAGGCAACGGTCCTCACGCCCCAACCGCCGCCGGGATTCCGATACCGATTTCCGGCCACCGTAGGCGCGGGCTTGCGGTCGGCGAGCAATGGGTGGATCGCCGTCCGATCGTCTGGTAACCGGGCCGAGCCCAAGTCGTCGACGGCGCGTAGTGTTCCACACGCGCCTCAAGGAGATGTCAGCAATCGTAGGGGCCCATCAGGGTCGAAGCCCTGGGGCCATGGGTGATGCGAAAGAGATCCCCGGGGCCCTGGAAAAAATGGCAAAGAAGGAACAAGAATGGGTTTTTAGTCAGTAAAAGTCTGACACTATCTCGCGCTCCGCCCAAGAGCGAGAGATGTCATGAGATGATTTTCCCACCCGAAAAAAAACCCTCTCAGCTTGTTTTACCATTTTGAACGGCTATTTCATAAAAAAGTTATTCACTAAGGTAAGTAAAGGGTTGTATTGACGAAAAACTGAATTTATTAACCCTTCGGAGATTACTAGCGTAATGGCCCGCTTACTTAGGAGAATTACTGCTCCAATAGTAAATAAACAATTTGTTTCTCACCTGGTGTGAGAAGAGATCACGTTGCCTCGACGATCTATCCGCATACTGGCGGGCTGACATGGCACCAGCTCCGCAATTTGACGTCCTAGTAGCTTGTTGCATCTGTTGAGTAACAAAAAGAAAAACATCTTTAAATTGAATATCTGTAAGTGTTAAGTAGTTATATGCAAGACTGGTTGACATTGGACATTACACAAGACTACGATTTCGTCCGGCTTGTCATAGTAGTCCAAAAAGTGCATAAAATTATGGCTTAGGATTAAACGTACTTGTTGCACTTAAAAAGCGTGGCCAGACTGTAGTAGTGTCCCCTGAGGGTCTCAGGCACAGGTTCTGCCAGCGACAGAATCATCTTGCAGTACAGTCGCGACTGGATCTTGTCCTTGCGGTCCCTGACGGCTTCCAGCTCGGCATTCGTGTACATAGCTGCTAGCCTGGAAGAATTGTTCTCAATTGATTATGTCATTTTATAAAACTTTTACAGACTCCGTGCTAGTAATACAGTGTTGCTCTACAAAACAAATCGTCGATGTCGCTACAAAAGTTTAAATGGGACTAGGCCTACCACATTGGTTGCATAGGTAACGAACGAATCGTGGGCTAGATGAATCTACGACAATGTCGCTCCCAAAAAATGGCCGAAGAAGATATTTTTTTTTTTAGGTGGGAAAATCATCTAATGACAAATCCCGCTCTTGGGCGGGGCGAGGATAGTGTCAGACTTTTACTGACTAAAAAACTCACTCCTGTTCCCTTTTTGCCTTCATCCCGGGGCCCCGGGCTTCGCTTTCACACTACCCGTGGCCCCAGTAGGAAAATAACAATTAAACAATGAAATATGTTTGTCTGGTGAAGATGACGGAACAAGCTCCACAACTACAGACAAGACTGGTTCGCACTTGCCCAAAAACAACAGAAACCAAACAGAAAGGAAAGAAGATGAGGTCTTTAGCCAGTAGTGAGATCAAGCAGGTTAAAAAAAAACAAATGTACGATTGTGTAGTTACCTGGTGAGCAATGCGTCGCTTAGACAGGCCAAGTTGGTGGAAGTCTTCACGATGTCGTTCATGTGCGCGTGGCAGTAGATCAGGCAGTCATGCAACAGTGGCTCCATCTGTGAACCATCTTTGTTTAAGATTGGTCCTTTACAGTGCCAGATCAGCTATGTAGCAAGTGTAGCAAATACTATGGGCCCTGCTCATTGGGATGGGCCCCGACAAAAATAAATAAATTTAATGTGCCATATTAAAATCGTACCTATTCCGGATGTTCCATATATAGACATATAAATATCTAAGATATTTGAAACATGATGCGTGTGTTGCTAATTAATATATTGGTTCTTAGATATAAATTACCTGCAGAAATGACGCAGAGACCAGAATAGGTACCACATTGTGAGGATCGAGCAGAGGCCAGTCGGCAATCAAAATGCTGTCCCGTTTTACCCAACGCATGAGCCAATCGAAAATCTGAAAAAAGGGATATTTTAATTTATCGATATTAGCTGCGAGTGTTCACGGGCGCTTCAATATTTAAAATTAATCTCACTAATATTATAAAAAGATAAAATTTGTTTTTTTGTTTGTAGAAGGTAATCTCTGAAAGTACTGGTCCGATTGCTAAAATTTTTTCTTCGTTAGAAAGCTGCTTTATGTCTGAGTGACAATAGGCTGTGACTAGCAGTGGATAAAGTGAGAATGAGTATATTAGTTAGTGACTGAAAAGTTGAAAGGAAATCGTTTGTTTTTGTATAGCCATGTAAAGAGGAGGGATGAAACGCATGTTACTAAAAGACTTATGAGTATACAAATGTGAGTGGATGGAGAGGGAGAGGGAGGCTTAAGAAAAGATGAATAGATTGTATAAGAAGTGATATGAACGAAAAGGGAGTTAGTAATAGCGTGACGGGTGACGGGACAGAGTGAAAGAAAAAAACTTGTTGCGCCGACCCCAAATAAAACGGTACAAGGGCAGGAAGATTATGTGATGAGTCAGCAGCAAAATTGTAAACGACACCACAGCGGTGTCGCGCTCAGTGGTGTCGTTTACAATATACGGTTGCGCGTCATGTGTGGAGGACTTGTCCCATAATGTATCCGAGGCTTTAGGTTTCCAGAAACTAATAGCTAAATAAAGATTTATTTATTCACTGGCTTTTGCCCGCGGCTTCGCTCCCGTCAACTGACTACTCTATTCGGCTCAATCCAACTCTACCCTACTCCACCCTACTCTACCCTACTCTATCCTCTACCCTACTTTACCCTACTATCATTTTTTTTTCTTAAGATCCTCCTGACAATAACAACAAACACAAATCAAAAAAAAATAGTGAAATCGGTCCAGCCGTTCACGCGTGATGGCGTGACCAAGGGAAATAGGGATTCATATTTATATACTTATATAGATTTCTGTTTATAATTTGTATTTTCATCAATACCACGAAGTAGTAGGTATAAATTAGGAATATAAGATTTAGGTACGATGGCGTTCTGTGGTGTTTACCCAGCACTATGAAGAAAAAGGATTTTTTTAATGCACCTATATAAAATGAATACCATTTCGTAATAAAATACCTGTATATCGCAATGTACAGATATGTCCATATCTTCCAACCTCTGGCCGGCTGTAACATCTGCAAAGTATCCCATCTTGGAAACTAACAACTTCTGTGGACACCTAAAATCTTTTTTTAACCCTTTCACTTCATCGCAAACGTGAATTTCTACGTCACCGCTGAAAAATAAAGTATTTTACACATGCATAAAATACAAAAAGTATTTTCCGATACCGGGAATCGAACCCGAGCCTCCTGGGTGAGAGCCAGGTATCCTAGCCACTAGACCATATCGGATTATGACAAGTATATTGAAATTGTTGTTATATACACACGTAATTCTATTTATTTATATATTCATACATATTTATATTTAATTGTAAAAACAAAAAATATCAGGTTTTTTTTACTCACTCATGTTTTGCATGATTACGTTCTTGTTGAGCAATGGTTACTGACGATTTGCGCCTGCCTAGGCGGTCCCTCGATTCCTTTTCATCCAAAAAACCTTGAAATTTTTATGGGTAAGTAAATAAATATGAAGATTGATTATTTTATAAATAATTCAAGATATTTTTTTACTGGCTGCTAAGTTAATAAACTTAAATACCTCCAAAACTAGCAGGTTTCTTTATTTCAACAGTTGTTCCCGATGTGACTTTTTTGATTATTGGTGTGAAAACACTCGCAGTTTTAACAGGTTTTTTGTAACCAACGAGGTAAGGCAGAATAGAATCCAAAATACCTTCATTTACTACCTGAAATAAAATTTGTTTTAGCGCCATCTCTTGATACCCTTGTCAAACATCTAAAATAATGTATATATCTTTGATTTGTTTCCACTTACATCGTTAAGTTTGCAATTCAGGTTGGCTTCGGTCCAAATGCCAAGCATTTCAACCCTGGCTTCAGGAGGCAATGACCGACGTCGGGCTGAAAACCATAAAATGTGTGTAAATAAGTAGTTATCAGAATGCAAATTAGATGGCGCTAGTGGTATTATTAGATGCATATAATTTTGTTTTGGTTGTTGCCAACTGATACAGTATTGTCGGGACTCGGGAGAGCGCTGCTCGTACCGGTTATCGCCAGCCTAACAAGTCGTTGGAAAACTGGTACCCTTCATAAACATGGATTACGGTTTTTCCGTCCTCATCAGCGCGACGTCTTCGTCATAAACCGCCCTGCCTCTTCCTCGGGCTCGCTCGCGCCGATCAGATTAGTCTTCTACTCGTCACAAAATAATATCAATGTTCGATTCAATCTGTTCCTTGTGGTCCAGCGACGCCCTAAGACGATGTCTGCTAGCACGCAGGGTGTATCCCAAGCATGTTTAGTAGTTTAGTTTTAGATTTTTAATAAATCATGTCTGGAGGCTTTAATTTTATTATGATCACGACGTCCACCTAAAAAAGCCCAACAAAAAAACAAGCAGATAATTCTGCAGTCTCGCAGGAAGCTATCACGATGTGCATGACTCTGAAGGCAAGATCGTTCCGAGATGTTAAATGCAAATTTTTATGGCTGGTTATGCATGAGTATGTCAGCATTACCTTGAAGTTGACTGCAACTCAATCTCCTTTCAAGTCGATCTTCGTTGTTCTTCGCTTCAATGACACATTCACTCTTACTTATAGACGGCTTGGACTCAGCGAAGGCGGACTGATAGAGGAGATCTCGCTCTTCCTGCTCGATAACGTGGTTAATAACTGTCAGTTTTGTCAATTCCTCCCAATCTATCTTCACACCTTCATCAACTTCGCCTTCTAAATGCTCGTAAACTTGATACGCAGTTTTCATAAAGTCAAAAAAATCTTTGACGGTAATTGATTCATTTGTGTCGGCTTTCCTGGGTGACGAATTTCTTCGTGATGAAGTCTCGGAGCTTGGGGGACTGTTTCTTGGTCCATCGCCCCTTTGCATAAACATGGAATCGGATTCAGATCGTTGCTGGTTAGACATTTTGAATCACAGCTTACATTTGACTGGAAATTTGAAGTGTTCATCGATCTAATAAGCCACCTGGAAACGATGGTTTGCTATCAAACTTTATTGGTAACGAACATAAATAAAAGAAATCGTTGCAAAAATAAAACATATAAATTATTTTATGTAATTATAGACTTCACACAATTTATATAAACTGATGTTTAATTAAATCCAAATAAAAGGTATATTTGCAGTGTTTATAAAACCATTAAATCCGGCATAACCTATTTTATTTTATTGTTAGTATTGGGTAAAATAACTTGACACCTTGATAATTTTTTAAATAAAATAATAAATTGTCTTTGCTGGCTCAATCCAGGCTTAATTGAAAGATGGGTTACCACCGTTTCATTTGAAATCGCAATAATGTGTAAACGGATATATTTATGTTTCGCAAAAAATAAATCAATCGAAGGTCCGTGAAGCCCACATTAGGTACTTAATTTTAATTTATTTTTCGATTTCGCCACTTCCCTCCTAAATGTACTGAATTCGTCAAAACCATTTCATAAATTCATAAGCAGCAGCGTGGACCTGCATTTATGACTAGAAGGTGTAAGCAATTACTTAGCAATTCATCAATTAGGTACTCAGTAACAACTTTTTTTAATAAATCTAATATTTTTTTTGTGATTTAATTGAGTTCACTGACCTCTTTGACCTCTAACCTCTAATGAATGACCTAAGTTTTATTTACGTCTGGAAACACTGGATTTTTGAAATTAAAGAAATAAAAAATGAATACGTAATCAGTAATTAAAGAAAGATTTAATAATTATCTGCAGATTTATGTATGTTAATGCAATGATTTAAAACACTTAAAACTAAACAAAATAAACGCAACATGAACTTCTTGGTTCATAGTGTTGGAAACTGACACGTCTGAACTCACATGTTTCGCATACAAAACGGAATGTATCGTAGTTTGTCTCTTTTTCTCATGGGTGATCGGTAAAAGAAAGATACATCGGCACGTCACAAGCAAAAGTAGAATAATTGAGTAGGTAGGAATGCAAATTGTCTTTGGTCAGTGTAGTGATATGTCATATCAACAACATTTTCACTGTAATTTTTTGTTGTCCAACAAAGTTATTTAGAATGTTCACGGCTGTATTTTATTATGGAAAGCTACCAACCCGAATATGACAAGAACGGATTATTGTCTGACACATTCTGGAGGACACCACAGCGCGCGATCCCGGGCAGACCTTTTCAGACGGTCAAACGGACCGAGGTTATGTCTGGGTCATCGTATCAACAGTTCCAGGCGTCCGTGAACGACGCCTGGGACCTGGGCGACGACGACATCATATCTGGAATCGCCGAAACTAAAATATCGAAGGCCATATCGCAAACTGCTGCTTTGAACGTGATAAATTCGCATAGGAATAGTAGTAGGAACGTAAACAAAAATGACGTAAAGGTTGAGAGTGAGATTGTGAAGCCTAAGGCTGAGGCGGTTGAGGTCAAGAAGAATGAGGTCCGTAGGGTGGGTGCTGGGAGCTCGGGGCCGATGCGGCACTACCCGGGGCGGCCGCGGCCCGTGCGCCTTTCGGCGCTCACCTCAAGGGAGGAGAGCAGCGAATCGAAGCTGGAAAGGTTCCAACAAATGCACGATAGCATGGTGATAGACCTAGATGACCTAAAGCAGATCAGTTGGTCTGGCATCCCAGTCAAAGTAAGTTATTATAGGTATCCATTTCATATGAGTCACTAACTGTAAAATAATTATGATTGGTTATGGGCACTTGGTTTTGTGACAATGGTTTCTGGTATGACATTGATGCATGGGGGTGGCCTGACTGTTGTTTACTTTAGTTAGTTATCATTACTTATCATAATCGGCTGTGTCAATAAGGCTATTAAAATTCAAATGTTTTTATTATCTTTTCAAGTGTCAAATGCAAAGGTTTATCAAAACAAATGTGAGTGAATAATAACACAACAATCAAAATAGTAATTTAAGTAGATTCTGGAATCTATAATAAAACTATAATAGGTGGTCCACAGATATAACTCTGAAAACGTTTTTTTCAAAGTTATCTACTTAAATGTAAACAATGGATATATTTTACCTCTTATTAGCCTGGATGTGAGAAATGGATGGCTGTTGTCTCCAACACCCCCTGCAGTGCAGGAATTGTTAACATTTAAGGAAAAAGAGGGTGTAGATATTTGAGTCATAACTTTTTTTTTTATCTTACAACTTAAACCAACTGTGTAGTTCAAATCAATATCTTTTATTGTAAAAAAAATGGTTGACACAGATAAGGGTTGTTTCAGTTAATGCATGCCCAGCTATTTACTTGCCTATCAAAACACAGATAAAATAATTGGCCCTTTAAGGAGAAAACAATACTCAAAAGTTATATCAATGTTACTTAAAACTACTATTATTCAACCTTGTATTAAGATAGCCTTGTATGTAAAACTTATCTTTTCTTTTTCATGGTAATGTTATTTTTAGTAACAATCTTGTCACTACTAAAACTAATTGTGTGTTAATTGAAGTGTTTGCCTTTAATTAACACAAGTTTTTCTTGCACAAGGTTATCGTTAAAGTATCTTTACATACATATATGTACATATGACTTATTGTGATAAGCTGTTACCACATCTCTCTCAATTTGCCTGCTGCGGTCTTCCCGTCCAACTATAATTTAGGTGCCTTCAAGGCTAGAGTGAATAGCCTCACCATCAATGATTGCATCACCGCTTACCATCAGGTGGGATCTCAGTCAAGCGCTGGTTTATGTCAATTAAAAAAAAAAATTACTTTGGTACATATACACGAAAGTTTTTTTTATAGTCCATTAATTTGAAAGCGTTGGATCGAAACATAACCAATTAGCAACTGTTCCATTCTGTACCAGTAATGAATACTGGACTGGACTGAAGATGGTTAACTGGTCTGGTTTGTTGGTCCAATATCAATTACACTGTATGTGTATATTTGATACTTCTTCACGCTCGAACGGCTGACCGGATTAGGATGAAATTTACCACACCAGTAGGCCATTTCCTGAAATAGCACATAGGCGTCGGCTTTAGTCAGTAAAAGTCTCACACGCCCACCTGCTGTGCCTTAGATCGGGAGAAGTCATTGGATGATTGCCCACCTAAAAACAAACAAAAAGGATATTTTTTATCCCAGGAGGATATTCCCATTTTTCACTTTTTATTTTCATGTGGGCGAAGAAGGTGACAGCAGCTGCCGTTACAAATTCATTTTCAACGCTAATACATAAAATATTTCACAATATATTTATTACGGTTTTTTTTAAGGGTTTTCATTAGCAAGTATACAATATACAAATGAACTGTTGAGATAAATGTAAATGAATAATTTAAAGCTACAATACTATGTTACTAACGGTTACGTATGGAATTAAAAACCGGCCAAGTGCAATCGGACTCGCGCACGAACTGTTTCGTACCGTTCCGTAGCAGAAAACGGCAGAAAAATTACGTTTGTTGTATGAGAGCCCCACTTAAATATTTATTCTGTTTTTAATATTTGTTATTCTTAGCGGCAATAGAATTACATTATATGTAAAATTTCAACTTTCTAGCTATCACGGTTCTTGAGATACAGCCTGATAGTGATGACAGACAGACGGACAGAGCAGTCATAGCAATGGGGTTCCATTTTTACCGTTATCAGGGTACGGAACCCTAAAATTTTTAAAACGTAATTAAAAAACCTCCACCAACCCGCACTGGGCCCGCGTGGTGGATTACGGCCCTTTCCCTCTCCTAGAGAGGAGGCCTGAGTCCCAACAGCGGGAACATTATAAGGCCGACTATGCTAATAAAAAAAAACAGTTAAATGATAGTAGTTAAATTGCATGTCATTTGCCTTCCTTTATTGTTTAAAAAAATCATTAGGTAAATAGAAATAAATATCTTCAAGCCACATTTACACATTCACGCGACTAGCGAGGCGAATGGTGAGCACGCAAGTGTAACGTAACAAGCGCGCTAGCTATTCACCTCGTGCACTTTGTATACAAAAAGGGATGGCGATTCTTCATAAAAAAGATCGATTTTGGAATCTATTCGGATCGAAGTCCAAAGAATCGATTAATTAATAAATCGAGATCCAAAAGATCGATCCGTTGATTACCCTGCAGATACCGAGTCCTAAGAATCGATTTTATATATGAAGACAGTCGTCGTTAAAATCGATTTTTAATCGATTTTAAAATGACTCGGTTCTGTAAATAGATTTCAAAAATTTGTAATTGTGTTTTAATTTTTTTCCTGCGGAATTCAATCATGTTTTAATTTGATTCATTAAACCGCCAAGCGAACGCGGCGTTTGCTCTCTCATTGTCTTTCTATTGTGCCTCTAATTACGAGAGGTTAAAAACCGTTTAAAGCACCTACTTTCCTCAAGCTCATTGTTATGTGAATGTGGTATACCCGATTACTCACCATCATTCATGAAACACATAGCATTGTAGGATGATTTCAAGATTCTGATCGCCATCCCTCAAATGCATTGTCGAACGACGAGGCGAATGGCGAGCACGAATGTGTAAATGCTACTGTAGAATGAATTATTCATTGCACAGAATCTGATTTGCCTTTCAAATGTTGTTTTTAATTTAATTCTATTTGTGTAAAGAATAATATTTTTGATAAGAAACATAAATAAGACAATATTTACACTAGATTATTGTTTTGCAAGTATTCTAATAAAATTCAACTCAATATTTGCATGACTCAATTTTGTTGTTATTACCACATTTTGGCTTCATTTTGAACTGGTTAGGACTGTAATTTTATCGTAATAATATTGTGTTGAGTATAATTTTCCACCTGCTTTCGGTCTTGCGGACAACGAGCAATGGGTAGCTCCCTGTCCAACTGTCCGCTAAGGCCGCGGGGACGTTTGAAAGAGCTACGGTGGCCCTGGAACGCAAAGTGCAGCATAAACTGACACCGCTGAATTTTAGTCAGTAAGTCTGACACACCCTCCCGCTCCACCATATAACTGGAGAAGACATTTGATGACTCCCCATCTAAAAAAAATGGTTCTCTTATTCAAAAACATTACATCAGTATTCCTCAGGGCTAGGGCAGAACTTTAGCCCTTTTTAACCAGTTTTAATTAAATCCCGCATAACATTTGGTGGAAAACCTGATAACACTTCACTTAGCCGAAAAATGTAGTGTTTTAACAAACTGTAAACAAAATCCCTAGAAACTCTTCTGTCCCTAGACGAGCGAAAAATGTAGTGAGTAAAGTGATATGAAAGAAAAGGGAGTTAGCGTAACGAGTGACAGGAGAGAATGGAAGAAAAAAAACGTGTTGTGCCGACCCCAAATAAAACGGGACAAGGGCAGGAAGATGATGATGAGGTTGCTGATAGAGATTTCTTTAGAAATAAACATCACCTTTGTACTTATTTTCCTATTAATTTATTTTTGCTTGTATTATTATATTTGTGTACATTAATTGTTAAATTAATAATAAGTATCTAATACTGCCCCAACCGGGATTCGAGCCCTGAGGCCCTACCACGAGCTCTGAACGCGATTCATTTATCGAGCTAAACTGAACTGTCAAAGGGATGGAGCTATATAGGGTGTATAGTTCCAGCCCTCTTTCTCCCTTGCACGCCTGACACTTTAACACGTCATGGTAACTGTCACCTTTTTTTTTAACCATTTAATTTCATCTTCCCCAGGCCAGGGCTATAACATGGCGCCTCCTCGCCGGCTACCTGCCTCCGAACGCAGAGCGACGCGTTGAGACCCTGGAGCGAAAGAGAGCGGACTACAAGCACCTAGTGCGGCAGTACTATGACGCAGAGCGAGACGACGATACTTACCGACAGATCCACATCGACATACCGCGGATGAGCCCGCTCGTGGCGCTCTTCCAACAGATCACTGTGCAGGTGAGTTAGCGAATAATTCAAATTCGAAACATGGACACTTATTATAAAGCTATAGCGACTGGTCATTTTATATGGAGAAGAACCGTCAAGTAACTCCTCGGACACTCTTTTTAGAGTTCCAAAGGGTAAAAAGTTGAAATTTTCACAATTTCTGTTGCCGTTATAACAACAAACGTGATTTCTTGCCGTTTTTGCTACGGATGGTACCCTTCATGCGCGAGTCCAACTAGCATTTGGCCAGTTTAAAAAAAATATATATGATTTTTACAATGTTAATAGGTATGAGAGGACAGTGTAGATGTCGGGGCCAGATCATAGATATTGATCACTTCATGTTATGGCCAAATAATACTGGCCAGATCGTTTTAAACTTTAAAGTTTGATGATATTTCAGTCCTCGTTTTGCCTACTTTCTTTAGACCTTTTATTATCATAGAAATCCTACATCAATAATATGGCCAAACGAGGATTGACATATCATCAAATGTTAACGTTTAAACGATCTGACCAGTTTTAGTTGGCCATTTCATGAGGTGTTCAATTCCAAGATCTGGCCACGACATAAACAAGTCCAAATAGTACTTATTAAACGAGCACAAAAAAAAAATGGATCTAAATAAGAAAATAATCTGTGAGTCTGGGGGAGTCCACAGTGTTCTCACATGATCATCCATCCATCCAGCCATCTACTTGCTCATTAATGGTTATGCCCAGTTACACACGTAACCAGATAATGTGTGATGATGATCTTATGTTTGGCTTTATTTGTTTGGCTATACTAGACTGGGGTTCCAAGATACAAGTTTGTAGATTTTAAGCAGGTGGGCTTAATCTCTTGAATTTTTTTTTTCGTACTCTTCTCAATGGCTTCAACCTATGCCATATAAAATTTGACTGGCAGACGCAAACTTAATACGTCTCTAACAAAAGAATGAGGTCTTTGACCTTGATCTTGAATTATCTTATATTCGATTTTATATAAGTAACAAATCTTCAAGGTTGCACTAGTCGACAGCTCGAATTCGTTGATAGGCGTTGGCGTTGTATTAATTGCAATGCATGCTATTTCATCCAACAATATTAAATGAATTGATTTTTTGAAAAAATAATACATACCTGTATGAATATGGCAAAATAGTGTTTTGCCATTCATACTCAATAATTTATTTATTTAAACCTAAGGATGCGTAAATTAGTGTCAAAATATGGAAGTTTCGACGCACATAACTTTTAAGTTTATATTTTTTTTTGTTTCCATACAATACCAGATAATGACGAAACAAATCGATATATTATTTGTATTGAAATTACTCCTTCAAACCATGGAGTTATCGCCATACTATATACATACTACTACAAACGTACGGAAGAATAACCGTTTAGGGAACCATTAAAACACTTTAAAGGAAATCTCAAAGTTTATCTTTATTTTTACAGGTGATGTTTGAACGAATTCTATACATCTGGGCAATCAGGCACCCTGCCTCGGGCTACGTGCAGGGCATCAACGACCTGGTGACGCCGTTTTTCATGGTCTTCCTGCAAGAGGCCGCACCTGGCCAGGAGCTGGATAACTTCCCTTTAGACAAGCTGACGGAGGAACAGAGGGACATCATCGAGGCTGATTCCTTCTGGTGCCTTTCCAAGTTCCTCGACAGCATTCAAGATAATTATATATTTGCTCAACTTGGTATTCAATATAAGGTAAGAAGATTTAGTTTTCTGAATTTAGAAATTTATTTTACCAATAAATTGCTGCTTGGGTGAAGTTAGATGGTTACCCCAGTGGACTCAGCATGCCTTTACTGCGCCCATTGCCCTGAGGACACGGCGTGGCATACGCTGGCCGAGTGTGTCGCATGTCGCGTAGGAGGAGCCGCGCCGTGCCCTCATTTCGGAAGTTGGTAGCGACCTGTCCCTGCCGGTTCAGTCCATGCTCATGCAGTGCAGTCTTGCGACGCGGTGGTCACCTTCCAAAGTACCACTTTCCCTTTTCGAAGGAGGCTGTGGAAAGGGAAAGGGAGAAGATGTCTCTCCCGCCCCGTACCAGGCGCACAGGGCATCGAGGAAGGGCAGACAAAGCCCTCTTCCAATTCCCCCTAAAAATTTCCAGGGTCGACGGAGGACTGCACCCGCAGCCCCCGACACAAGTATACGAGGGAACACTGAGGTGGTTTTAGTCAGTAAGAGTCTGACAGTCTCCTCCACCTACCAGGGCGGAGGACATCCGTGAGGATTCCAACCCCGAAAAAAAATGTTGAGTCAGCATATAGATCGTACAATCATTAAAAAATGTAAGTAGCTATTGGGGTCCTGGCCATGAACACAAGCCAACAACAATAGCTACATAACAACGACTTAGGAGGCAGGGTTGTGTGTACTCCAACGAATGATTGTATCATATTATTCGCATCGTAAATGTTAATGTTTCTATTACTTTATTTCACAAATCCGATACAACAACCTGTTTGTAATAAATCGTTTTTATAGCTTAATATATTATTATTGACTACGTAGTCAGTCGCTATAAAATTAGGAAATAAAAACTATAACAAAAAAAACCTAGACAGTTTTTTTAAGTTTTCGACGATGAATAGAATTCTAGTATTGGATGCAGTTCTGAAGGAAAGATTTACTGTGGCACTGGAAAGTAAAGGGTAACTGAAGGAACACGGGTGGGTGTTAGTAAGAGTGCGTGTCAAGCAGCGGAGTGGAGAGGAGCAGACCGTGAATTGGCCAATCACAGTACTCGAAATCTCCACTCCGCATCAGTGGAAACGGTCTAAGTGGAGCTGAGCGGACTTTCAGATAAAACATGCATACGCGGCCCCGAGCCGGACAGAACGGACTCGTGCCGAGCGAAGAGCACGAAGCAGAGGATAGCTCAACTCCACTTCACTTCGCTCTGTTTCAATATAAACAATTAACTTACACTGCTCTTCACCGCTCCACTCTGCCCAGCTTCGTTTCAGCGAAAACGCACCCTAAAAGTCTGACACTCCCTATCGCCCCACCCAGAGCGGGAGCAGGTCTTTGATGATATCTCACTTTAAAAAAAAGCTATATTTGTGAAGGCATTTCTGCTTGTGGAATTACAATTGCAGGTCATTCAAAGAAGAAATCAGTGATCAGTGGGGCAACTTCATTTAACAGATATTATAATTAAGTAGATATTTACTACTTGAAAGTATCATAATAATATCTTCTTATATCTGCATCTAATCAAATAATTGATAAGCACTGATTACCTATATATATCATATTTCATCAATCAATATATATATATATATAAATCAATGCCACTTTTCGTTGTAATTTTGGGCTCACCTATCAAAACCAATGTTTAGGCTTTGTTCGGACTATTTAGTAGATGGTTTTTCTTTTATCACATTTTTTTGTAACAAATGAATTCAATATATGGCGGATCATTTTGTTAATGGGGATTTTGCTGTCAAATTGTTAGAGTAGGGTAGAGTACGGTAGAGTAGGGTAGTGTAGGGTAAAGTACAGTAGGGTAGGGTTGGGTAGGTAGTCAGTTGACGGGAGCGAAGCCGCGGGCAAAAGCTAGTCCCTACTATAAACGGTACTCATTACTACTGAGTGATTACTGCGTACAAAGTGACTGTTTGAAAGTCGTCCGGTCTTTGAATATGTTAATGATTAGTAAATTACCTCTGGTTTTCTGCTAGAGCCACGAGAAATTTCTGAAAAGGAAACCAGTGGTTCTAGAACAAAAAGGGCAACTGAAGGACACAGGTGTGGTATTACTGGATTTTGAAAAAAAAAATGGGACCATTCTGGAAGCATATACCTACTTTCAGGGGAAAAAAATTTGCTAATCTGTCCTTAAACGACGGAGTTCTGAGGTAACACAAATAAAAAAAAAATATGTTGAAAATGGTACATCGAAGTGATCTGATGATGATGATGGAGCCGGAAGGTAGGCACTGGAACTCCGTAATTAATCAATGTAACCTAGCCGTGTTTGGGCTTATCTGGTGATGGAGACGGAAGGTAGAAGGTAGATACAGGAACTTCATAACTAAACAATGTAACCTAGCAGTGTTTGGGTTAATTCGAATAGTCATGAGAAATAGGCACTCTGGTTATAAGTGTACCGCAGCTAAAAAGTGTGAAATAAAAAATATTTTACCGACCGACTTCACTAAACAAATACTAAAAGGATCAAAATAACTTTAATTTTGGAAGTCAATGTTAAATAGACTAGAATAGATTTCTAACTTTATATTGAACGTATTTTAAAGATTCTGGACAGGACAACAAAGTGATCCTATAAGGGTTCCGTTTTTTCCTTTTGAGGTACGGAACCATAAAAATACTAGAAAGTGGAAAATAACTATATTTTCCGAAAAAGGTTTTTCTAGTTTTATATCTTCATTATATAACACCGCCTTCCCAAGTGAAGTTATTGGTAAAAAATACATTTCACGCCTTTTCGATCCGCCCTAGAGTGGGAGAAATCATTGGATAATTTACTACCTAAAAAAAAAAATACCATATAGTGACTAAGACCAAATACTTAGTGTAGTAAGTCAATTTTGGTTAACTAATGTATGTTTCTTTGTGACAATAAACTATTATTATTATCTCGTTTATTTAATTTTTCAACATGTATTTTACATTTTAAAATATTTCTTAAAATAACTTAAAAAAAAAAAACGTTATATAGGATATATAAAGGAAGACTCGGCCCTGGTATGAAAGGCATCAAAGGAACAGGAGTGGGCTTTTTAGGCAGTAAAAGTCTGACACACCCCCCATTCTCTCTCGCTCCGCCCAAGAATGGGGAGGTCATTGGATGATTTTCCCACCAATAAAAAAATAGGTATATATTTTTTTATATACGACTAGCTTCTGCCCGCGGCTTCACTCTCGTGAGTGTAGGTTTTTTCTTACAAACTTTGGAACCCCGCTTCATCCCCTTAGGGAGTTAATTTTGGAAAATCCTTTCTTAGTGCTCGCGTACGATATAAAAGGAAGCTTTGTGCAAAATTTCACGCTCCTAATCCCAGTAATTTCGGCTGTGCGTTGATATGTCAGTCAGTCAGTTTCCCCTTTTATATATATAGATTACATCATGAAGGGCCGGAGATCACGCAAAATAGCAGATTTTTAGAGGTCTTTACTGTGTTAGTTTTACACAAATTTATATTTTGATTTCAATAGGAACCTAGATAATATCTGAAGAAAGAAGTGTAATAAAATAACGTTATAATCGCGTAAGAGCGATTGTATGAAAATGTATCTCAGGTTGGGCGTTCTTCAGATAATTGATATTATTATGGAGCAAAACACACAGACTTTGGTCATCAATCATGATGCTCTTGATACTTAACCAAAACAGTGACTGCCTGGCTTATATACTGGTCACTGGTCATCCTTATTTCCTTATCTCTGTGCCTATAGCCAGCTAACCATTGTAAACATATTCACGGAAAACCACTTTAAATATTCCAAATCGACCTCATTTTGAAGGAAAATCGAGCAATAATTCCATAAAGATTAGGTTTCCTCGAAGTGAGGCCGTAAAATGTGATCGTAACAAAGCAACACAATTGATAGTACGCGAGCAAAGTAAATTGATTTCTGTTATGTAGGTTATATAGGTAGGCTTTATTGTTATTGAATGACCTTTAACCTGTAACCATGGAGTTTCTTGCCGGTTCTTCTCCATAGGAAACGAACGAAACCAAACAAACCGCTCTAGGTTGGAGCGTGAGGGCTTGTCAGACTTTTACTGACTAAAACCACACCTATGCTCCTTCCCCTGTTTTCTAGGACCACGGGTTTTTCTTTCGGAAGTCCCGAAAGGAAACCCGGCACTTTTTTAGGTGGGAAATCATCGCATAACTTCTCCCGCTCTGGGTGGAGCGAGAGAAGGATCGTTAGACTTTTATTTACTAAAACCCACCGGTGGTACTGAATTCGCCATGCGAGCTTTTCGTAAAGACACTTAAGAAAGCCGAATTTTGCAAGATTTTTAATGATATAAACGCACACCACGTCGCGTGCTCCATCGTCGGCCACATCATCACTTACCAACAGGTGAGATAGTGATCAAACGTAAACCTAACCATAATTTAAAAAAAAACGGAGTAAAAAAAAAAATAAAAAAAATAAAACCCGACTACGACAAAATAAACGACACTGAAAAAGTATGAAACAAGATTTTCATAATTCGAACAGAACCAAAAAGAAAAGCCGCAGTGTCACGTTATTAAAGTGTTTCGGTTGTTACCTATAACGTGTGACTGCGGCTTTTCTTTTTGTTCTGTTCGAATTATAAAAATCTTGTTTCATACTTTTTCAGCGTCGTTTATTTTGTCGTAGTCGGGTTTCAGTATTTTACTTTTTTTATTTAAACAATTTTGGTGTTAAATTTAGCACATGACTTTTTGAGCATGAGCAATATTTTGGAAATGTACAATTGACGCCCTTTCAAATGATACCAAACGGCGTATTTATCTCCATTTTTATTTTTTAACACGTTACTTTTTATCTGCTATAGGGCGCCATATCAAGTTTTGTGCAACGTCACGTAGCCTATTAAGATGGTTCTAACGATACCTCATACGTCCGATAAATAGACTAGGAGCTATAAGGGAACAGATGAACATACTCACATACATACAAACATACATAGCCTGTCAAAATCATAACCCTCCTTTGGCTTTGCCGTAGTCGGGTAAAAAATCTGAAGGTGTCAGGTTTGGGCTCAGTGGGTGGGGATGAAGGAAAATGTTACAAAAGAAATCTAAAAATTTGTTAATTTTTATGCAACTACGAAAGTAAATTATTTTTGAGAAACCCAGTATATGCGTAAATGTTTGTAAATCAAGCTAAGTTTCTAAAGTTACCAACTGCTTGTGAACACGCCTTGATTAAAATTCAGGCACTTGGGGATATTTGCGATTAACAGCTATACAAACGACTATTTAAATGTATAATGCCCAATAAGCTCCTTTCACCATCTATGTAAAAAGCAGTATAATCAACTTAATAATATTACCACTGCTGGGACTGAGGCCTCTTCTCCTAGAGCGTTTAGACTCATAAATGTCTCCTAAATGAGGAGTGTAAGCTTTTGAAAAATTAAACTGAATACCTTCCGAACATGCAAAATCAGATAAATCGTTTTGGTAAGTAAATCTTAAAAAAAAACATTTATTTCCTTAGCTCCTGCGACAAAGTTGCGTCCATTGTCGCAGAATACTTCCGCTGGCCTGTTTCTTCGCGACACAAACCTTTGGAATGTCATGATAAAAGCTTCCTTTGTTTAGATCGCTCCTCCCTCCTTTCTTAAAGAGGAGAGGAGGCCCTCTCCCACCTGTACTGTTTTTATTGTATCACTAATTAATGCCTGCAACTTTGTCCGCCTCATACTCCTAACGCAGCACAATGCAATTTGGTCCCAATTTCACGAAGTTTGTTTTAATTTGCCTGGAACCCTAATTCTTTTTCTAAATTGCAAGGACAGATTAAGCTATCTACACCTTATGACTAATCGAACCCTTATTTACATCAGCAGTGAAAGCCCCATCAAAATCGGTCCAGCAGTTTCGGATATTGTTTGTCTGTCGTTTGTTTCGTCTACGAAGCAAACATACAGACGCTTCAATTTTATTTATATGCATAGATTCATCGATATGTTGAAGGTATTCTTGATTGTTAACACAATAAAATTGTAATACAGATCCAATAATTATACATTGTTCAGAAAAACACTACAATAGCCGGTTTTATCGCTACGACAATCTTTCTTTAACACAAGGCTTATTTTATATTAAAATAACTTTTAATTATTAAAGTATTATAATGCCAACAATAGTTATTATGAAGTAGGTAACACGCTCGCACGCCAATGTTATTGAAACAAAGAATAAAATAATTGCTAATTTGGCTCTTTGAGACGTGACTGACCATCGGTTACTAATTTACTATTGTAACTAATAAATAATTTTGCATGTCTGCTGACATAATAACGTATTTTATTTTTTAAATATCGAGATCGTATTTATAATGTTGAGATTTAGCCTTTTAGGTCGTCGAAATAACTTTTTTTTTACGTTATTTGTAAATTTTAGTTAACTAATGTTTTATTTTGTTGTGATTAGTGGTGGCCTAACGTCCACCTGTTCTGTGAGCAATGTGCCCATTGCCATTTAAGTTTGGCGATTCTTCGTGCTATGTCGGCAACCTGGGTTCTCCTGCGGATATCTTCATTTCTGATTCGATCACGCAATTAAACTCCGAGCATAGCCCTTTCCATTGCCCTTTGGGTGACTTTAACCCTTCTGATGAGGCCCATTGTGAGTGACCACGTTTCGGAACTTATAAGTCATCACTGGCAACAGGCACTGGTCATAGACTTTTGCCTTAAGACACTATGGTATATTGGACGAGAAGATACCGCGCAGCTTCCCGAACTCTGCCCAGCCGAGTCGGATTCGACGGTTGACCTCTTTCTCGAAATTAGATCTACCCAACTGGATTGTCTGTCCAAGGTAGACGTAATCGTCCACAACTTCGAGTATAGAGTCTCCAATCTTGATAGGAGTGGGTACTACATGGTTGTTTATCATGACTTTAGTTTTGTCCATGTTTATTTTAAGACCCACTCTTTCGGAAGCTCTACTGAGATCATTGAGCATTGGAAATGGGCACATTGCTCTTACTGCTTGTTTCCTTAAAACTTATGAAATATTTACATTTTTAAATATTTATTAAAAAGAAATTTAAAAAAAAATTAAAAATATATTAATAGTTAATAAATATTATTAATATTAGGATCGTCATATATATTGCGTGAAATTTGGCCCTTCATAATGTAGGTACTCATAAATTAAAAAAGTGAAGAAAATGTAGCACATCGAGATTTTGAATAACGAAATTTTTTTCGAAAACTTTTTTAATGTTTAAAAAAAACCATAGTTCCTGGAACAAGTTTTGTGAAATATTCGAGTGAATAACATAATTACCGACTGCCAACAGAGCGTTCAGGTGTTATCTTTCTTTTTTCGCGTTGCCTCTTTACCAAACATTTTGGACTGCGTTGGATGAAGCAGCTTTTAAACCAGGCTCTCATAGACGAAAGAAAAAAATTGACTTAAATGAATATATAATTTAATAATGACGACAATAAAAATAAATAAAAATACCTGACAAAATTTACCTAACTTATTTATACAAACATAATAATAATATACATAAATAAATTAATTTTAATAATAACAATTTACTAATAATGACGATAAAAATAAATAAAATATTTGACATAATTTACAATTACTTATACAATAGACATAATAATAATAATATGCATATACAATCTAATTTAAATATATACATACATAATTTAATAATAAATAAACGTTTGGCTCGCATAATCGCGTTTAGCCGTTGTCACTAGTGTCACTTGTAAAAATAGAACAAAAGAAAAATACAGACAAGTGACACTAGTGACAGCGGCTAAACGCGATTATGCGAGCTAAACGTTAAACGCGATTAGTTTTATTGGTGAATTTCGCCCTTAAGTGGTTATTATCAAGTGCATGTGTACTGAATATCGTCTAGCGCCCAGCCACGTGTTTACCTACCCGGGTTACAAGGAAACAGACACAATAATAATAATGTTTTCCCTGTACCGCTCTAATTGGTCCCTATCACTAACCGCAGCCCGCTGTTGTTCTCGTAGTCACCCTGAATATTATGCGCCATTTATTTCGATAAAAACAATCAGCTCTCTGAACTGAGGAAAATGATAGAACCAAAAATAAACATGCCAAACAGGTAAATATGGCATGTAATAGGTATCTATGCACCGTGGACTTACGGTATTTTAATAGGTCTGGTTACGTATCGGCCGTTGACTTTAATAATAATAAATCTACATCTATATTTATTTATTTATTTAAACTTCATTTACAGTAATGGTACATAGGCGGACTTAATGCAACAAGGCATTCTCTACCAGTCAACCTTTGGGTTAAAAAGACAACACTGTGGTAGGCTTGCACAATAAACAAATAGTTCTTCAAACTTAATAATAATTCTGACGAAGACCAAACTAAAGTTGAGAGGACTTCAAGTAGTAGTTCCGAATTTTACGCTTGAAGGAAAATTTACTAATACATCTGTATTATAAAGCTGGAGAGTTTGTTTGGGCGGGTGAAACCACGGGATATACATAACTAGCTGTCCCACGCGCTTTCATCCGCGTCTATAGTTACTGCTCCACTTCTATATGTCGTAGCGTGATGTTATATAGCCTTCAGTTCGGGCAGTTGCCTGGACCAGAAACAACACCCATATGGTCAGAGGATCCTCACTTTTCAATGTAGATATGTAAGACTTAACATACCTGTTTCGCATACCTCTAAAATGTCAATATAAACATTTTCTGATGATAATCTTTGATCACAGGTGAATCAACTGAAGGAGCTCATACGCCGCATAGACCTACCGCTGCACGAGCACCTGCAGACTCACGGCGTCGACTACCTCCAGTTCTCCTTCCGCTGGATGAACAACCTGCTCACCAGGGAAATACCTCTCCCCTGCACCATACGTCTGTGGGACACCTACCTCGCCGAGTCGGACGGGTTCGCCACCTTCCAACTATACGTCTGCGCGGCCTTCCTTCTGCACTGGCGAGAAAGACTCATGTTAGAAAGAGATTTCCAAGGCCTCATGATACTCCTACAAAACGTGCCCACTCAGAACTGGACCGATTCGAATATAAGTGTGTTGGTAGCTGAGGCGTATAGGTTGAAGTTCGCATTCGCGGACGCTCCTAATCATCTACATAACGCCGGGAAGTCGGACAGATGACCTGGGCGGTAGTCTGTTGATTTTTGCCAGTTGCGGAACGACGTCTATATGAGAGTTAAGCGTAAAATAAACTGAACCCACGTATGCCACGTATGCTACGCATTATGACATCTTAACAGACGATTTACGTGGGACGCGTGTGACAGCGTTGCGTATGTATAAGTGTGTTTCTAAGTCCCACGGACACTTAGCTGTAAGCTTCACGCAGGTGTACACCAAGCGTATAATGACGAATACACATCTATGGAGCTACGTGACAGTGGACAACATTACAGTGGTCTTAGTCATCTGTTTTTAGGCAAATTCAAGAGTCTAGATGTCATAATGCGTAGCATACGTGGCTTACGTGGGCTCAGTTTGTCTTTAGCTTAATTATAGTATCACAAAAACCGCGCAGGGTTATAAAGGCTAGGTGTTCCAGTTTGAGAGCAAGCTTCACCAAAAAACGCTGCTACACTCAATCACGTGTGTGGCCTGCTAGTACTGTGCGTAACAAAATATAAAAGGGACGTTCATTTTATCGATAACCGTTTACCCCCTTGACAATTAATTTAAATATCGTATTTACGCTTGAATTTTATTTTCTCAAGTTTTCTTTTATTTTAAGTTTATTAGTAAAAATTCATATCTACTATTTGTTCAAGGGCTTTAAATTGGGCAATAATATTTTCCTTTTTTTCTGAAAATTTGCGTGACAGATTGGACGAAATACAACTCTGTCATACTATTTTTTTGTACTGTAGGCTTGGATAAATTACTTTTCTTTTAGTCTTCCCGCCATGAATGATGAATGGCGCCATGCCATACGCTACATACAAAATGTGTGGCAACGATATAACCTGTCACGCCATTTGTGACTTGACTTCTCCGCAGGTAAAGTCGTGTCATTGCCATACATTTTGAACGTAGCTTTAGGAACACTAAATGAAAAGTTATTTGCCTACTGATCGATAGTCGGTAAAAAAAAACAATATCCCAAATATCTATACTCCATTCGTAATTAGATTAGACATTTGATGATCAAACTTTAATGGTGGCTGCAGTAAATAGTTGGTAATGTAGTCACTTTTTCTTGCTTTTAATGCCATCCTTATGTCTACGGAATAGAAATCAAAATCGGTTGAACGGACAGTAAAGGGGTTTGTTTAAATGGCTAATCATGTTACGAATGGAGTACAATGAAGTTCGTATAGACATGCTGTGATGTAGAAAATGGTGATAAAATACATTAAAGAAGCGTTTGTTGTTTATAATACATAAAGCTACGACCACTTTAGGCTAGGATTGTATGAGATTTTTTGAGAGAAAATATCTCTTGTAGTAAGTACTGTATAGACTTCATTCCGCGACTATATGATCGACCATGTTGACATTATCAGAAGCTTGTATACAATTTTGAATGTTTCGTAACGTGATTCAACAAATGTAAAGCGAGAATGTCAAGCTGACTGTGTGTGATCAGGGTAAAAGGTCCCTTTGCTTTATGCGCCTTTTGCTATAATGTGAAACACGATGGTTTTAGGATTTAGGACAATGGCTAAAATGTGTGCAATAAAGTTTTTTAAAATGTGTCAGAGCACATCTGTCTGTCTGTTTACCCATTAAAATCGGTTCAGACGTTTCGGAGATTAGTCGGAACAAACAGACGGACAGATCGAGAACAATGTTAAAATTGCATTAGTATGTATAAAAGCAGAAACTGACTGACTGACATATCAACGCAGAGCCGAAACTACTGGAACTAGGAGTGTGAAATTTTGCACTAGGCTTCCTTTTATGACCCAGGCGAGCACTAAGAGAAAATTTTTGAAAATTCATACCCTATGGGGATGAAATAGAGGTCCAAAGTTTGTATGGAGAACCTATTTTCAAGTGGGTGAAGCCGCTGGTAGAAGCTAGTATCGAATATGCGTTCACAAGCATTTAGTAAAAAAATATTATTTTTATGTTACAGACACTTTAATTTTTAAAGTTAAAAATAAGGCCGACTATGCTAACCTACCTACTACTCGATACTAACCTACCTCTGGTACTCAGAAGTTTTTGGTGGTTTAATTTCGAGTGATTTTTAGTGGATATAGTGATTTTAAAATTGGTATAGTTTTGTACCTCAAGTGTCTGCACAACTGGACATTGAAACAGGCGCGATCTCGGTCAAATGGAGCGGATAATTTTATTACAGCACTAGCTGACCCGGCGAACTTCGTACCGCCTAATAGTAAAAATAACGCCATCTACTGGCATTACCAGAACAGCATAATTCATTTTATAATGACATTTTAATTAGAGATGTCGTTTTATTCGGTTTTTTTGTAATTTTTTGTTCCATTTTCTCTCACCGTTTAAACCTTTACTTATCTCGAATATGTCAAGACCAAAATTAGACAAATCGGTCAAGCCGTTTTTGAGTTTTAGCGAGACTAACGAACCGCTATTCATTTATATATATATAGATTGACTATCACAGCGAAGCTTGCCGAGAAGGCTGCCTCGATACATTTGCTGTCAAATACTGCAAGAAAATTAGAATGTGTCACACACATCCATATTCTAATGGTAAACAAATTAATTATTCATACGAAGACATGGTTTAAAGGACTTAGTATCCAAGTCAGACATTTGCTGCCAAATGTGTTACATTAGCAATCTAATAGAAAACAAAGTGATGATGTATATATTAGTATCAAAAACTAAAAAACTTTCTAAACTTGATACTGTTTGATTGGCTAAATGGTTTTGCTAGGCCATAACAAAAAAAAACTTTTTTCAAAGCATCGTGTTTCATAGTATTGCATCAGACATCGCCTCCCCACTCCCTAGATTTTATAGTTGGCTGCCAACACGCCATATTACTTGTTTTGCTATATAACGGCCTAATGGATTTAGTTTAATTTTTGGTGATGCGAGCGATGTGTAACATTAGGCGTTTCTTACACAATACTAGATATAGAAGCCGACCCCCAGGTGCGCATCAAATAACTCTTCCCTCTCTGGTTGCAGCGAGAGGAAATGTCTGACTTTAACTAACTAAGACCCACCTGTGTTCCTTTAGTTGCCCTTTGCGTTCAATAATCGTGTAGCCCACTATTTATATTTGGATTCTGAATTTAAAAAAGCATAACGATATTTTTATCACCGGACATATTTTGTCCCAAGTATTGGTAGCATTGCTAATAGCAATCAAAGAATTGAAACAGGCGTTCTTGGTACCCATATTGATGCTTAAATACAAAATGCACATTGATTTGTTGTATACTCAATTAAATAGATTCTTGATACAGGGCAGCAATACCGTTAACCTTTGTTGTAGCTACTGAAAAATCGATCTTGGAATGGAACTGTCCTTAATTTTTTGAAATATTGCCACCTAACTGCACAGAAAAAACCGGTACAGACAGCAAAAATTGGCACACAACAACTCTTTCTGACGCCAATTGATCATGGTTTTACTCGGATTGGCCACGCGGGAGAGATCCTATCGCAGCTAAAATAACTGCTCTCATCTCTCCCGAGTGGCCTAAACAGTACTGAATCTTGTCTAGTGTTGTGTGCGAAGAGTCTTTCATATATTATTATTTCAAATAATTAATAGTAACGTTTCACAATATCGCTCACCATTACTTTTTGTTAAAGGGCAGCTGATCGCTGGTACAGGCGGATTGCACCATGAGTAAAATCGAGTATAAATGTTTATTTATTTCGTTTTGCTTTAAGTTAGAAGATGTCGCAGGCATAAGGTTAGCACTTTCGGTACCAAGAGTATACAATAATTCGTTCGTGTGCCCACGACCCATATCCATGACTAGGACCTGATTAGCGAGTCCTAATCTAATGCTTTCATTTTTTAATTATTGTATGACCCGTATAATGGGTTCTTGGCACCGTAAGTGTTAAATTAACGAATTTGTAAATAATAACATCCATGTAATATTTTGAGCTTTTTAAGCAATAATGTAATGGAATATATAAAAATGTGAATCTAGATAAAATCAGATGTTTGCGATAAAGGCCCTGCAACTTCCTACTGTTAAGATTGATTTAAGTTCACACAGGTTGTTTTTATTTTATTTACTTAGAATTATCGGGGTCTCAAAAATGTAATCGTTTTTGCTGCTACGTGAATAAGAAGTAAACTTAGCCACCGAGTTAAACTTACGTTAAGCGATCGTTTAGTATGGTGTAATCCGCCCCATGTAAAATATTTTAATTGATTTATTATTGTTTTTGTGACCTCCATTTATGAACTATTTGATTTTATTACTACGTTATTTTACTTAGATTATTATAGCATTATACATTATATATTTACGAATTGTGTTTTATTTATTTCTATTATAAACCTAACACGGCGGAGCATGATATGATAAAATGTCTATTTATAAAATAAAAGGAAAATGATGGGTGCCTCGTTGGTATAGGTAGTGATCGCTAGCGCGCCTTCTGAACCTTGGGATTTTGATTTATGGTAGACTGATATGGACCTACTATCAGCACAATTGGATACGTTAGACTTTTAGAACTTTGTGAAATTGTGAATGTAGACAACACCATTACGTGTTATTTAAAATGTCAGGTGTGTGAGCGTGAAAGAGCTATACAGGGAGTATAGCACACTCGTAGCTCCATCTCTTTAACAGTTCAGTTTAGGTCGTAAAATGGATCGCCATAAGAGCTCGTGTTAGGTCTTCTGCTGTCATCTTTGGGATCGATCTGCTAAATACCAGAAACGAGCCAAGAAGTTCATCGGCAATGATGCACTCGTCGAGTGAAAACTTCAGTCTTGAGCATCGACACCGAGTTGCTAGCCTGTCGGTTTTTTTATTGTTTATATTTTTAGGAGTGTGCATCGGAATTGCACAATTTAATTCCGCCAAGCCCGTTTCATCATCGAACCAATAGACGCACGGCGTTGCACCACCGCCCGGTGCTTTGTGGACATTCCACTCATACGTAGCACAAAATTAGTAGCGTAACTAAACCATCTGAGGCCCATGGTAAAATCATTAGATGGGGCTCCAGGAAAAGCGTCAACTTTGTAATTTAATTCGCATAAATCACTGAATTACAGATGTAAAATATTCTGTCTGCCGATGCCGATAGCATCGGCAGGTCTCTAATACACGAGGATTTTTATATGTATTTTTTAGAAGTGAAGTAGGTGCGACAACAATAAAAACCAAAGCATAATTTATGTATTAGGGGTTAAAGTATAAAATTGCCGATTTGTACTGAAAAACTGAAATTCGTTTTTTTTTTCATTTAACATGGGTATTTATTTAATCAAATTAATTACCATTATTATCTATACATTGCTGCCATCTAATAGGAAGGTCATTTATACCTTTGCGATAGTACTCTGGTGATCTAGATTCGACAAACTGTGTGAAAGCATTTTGTACTGCCTCCTAGGAAGAAAAGTTTTTATCAAGTAGAAAATTATCCAATCACGAAAAAAAAAATGGTAGTCCGTTGGAGCAAGGTCTGGCGAATACGGAGGGTGACGAATGGTATCTAATTACAGTTCATGTAGATTTAAAACGGTTTCTCGTGCTGTATGAGGTCTCGCGTTATTCTATTCTATTTAGGTATGGTTTCCGCACTTAGTCCTATGTGGACCATTGTACGTGGTGAGATCTCGCGTTGTCATGGAGCAATAATGGTGAAGATTGATTCATGAGTCGGGGCTGTTTCACTGCTAGTTATACTATCATTGTTCGGAGTTCGGCACAGTAGACATCTGCCGTTATTGCTTGACCACATCGGAGAAAGCTATAATATAGTGAATAACACCATGCTGAGACCACGATGTTGAGACCACCGAACAGTTACCATTACCGTTTTATTGGTAAGCTTTGCTTTAGGACACTGTTGCGGCGTTTGACCTGGGGTCAGCCATTGCATTTTTTGCTTAAGGTTATCGTAAAGAATCCAGTTTTCATCACATGTCACAATTCGATCCAATATTCCTTCATTTCTTTAACGATTCAACAAGGCGACACAAGTTTCAACACGCGTTTCTTTCTGCAGATTATTCAAATCATGAGGCACCCATTTTCATATTTTTTTATTGTTGAACCATGCCGCTAATTTCTGGGTAGTTTGGTTTGGATCGACTTCCACCGGCTCTTTCAATTCATTGTTATTCACCTGTGTGTGCGGTCTTCCACGTGGTTCGTTCATCAAATCAAAGTTTCCATCACGAAAGCGTTTAAACCAAAATCGTAAGGTGCGTTCATTAGCAGTCCAAAAGCTACATTGATATTGCAAGCTGTTTCTGCCGCGTTAGTTTTGCGTCGGAACTCGTATTTAAAAATCACTCGAATTTTCGAAGCATCCATCCATCTTGTCTAAACTGAATAAAAAACAACTGAAAGTCGATAATCGAATGTTGCACATTTTGTAACCGACTACCAAAAAGGAGGAAGTTATCAATTCGGTTGTATTTTTATTTTTTGTATGTTTGTTACCTCAGAACTCCGTCGTTTATGGACCGATTGGCAAAGTTTCTTTTCCCCTTAGAGGATATGCTTGCTTATGCCAGGCCACTAGGGCTCAGGACTGTATTACCAGCCAGGTACCCCACATTCAGCAAAAATTAACTCAAGGGGTAGATCCAGTAAATTGTAGTTTTTCCTCCCACGACAGCGGGGATTATCAATCAATTATGTTTTCAGACAGTATAGGAAGAGGTTTAGGGCAATTAGTTAGTAACAACCTCCCTTTTTCTTCTCAAAATCATTGTAGGTCTCAGGCTTCCTACCATCAAATAATGTCATTAGTTAATGAACAAGTATATGATCCCAATGCTATTATATCTGTATTTGTGGGTAATAGCTTAAATGTGAATAAAGATGATATAACTAATAGTGTCACAGAACTATTGAAGATAAATTGTAGGAAGATTATCTTGTGTGCTTTTCCGTACTTTGAGCATTTGTCATATAGGCAAAATAAGTACATTCACATGCTAAATATGCATATACATTTTTTAGTAAGTCACCATAGTGATAAGTTTTTATTTTTTGACATCAACAATTTTGTTGATAAACTTTTCTCGACTAGGTATACTGTGTACCTACCAATTATATTTAGACGTCAAATAGCAAAGCTATTAGCTTATAATATTCACTCAGACATAGTTAGTATGTCGAAGTCCTCAATCATTAGTTCCACCGTTAGTAATAGTACTAATGTTATGTTTGCTGGTTCCAATACTTTAAACGAGCTAATGAGACAATAGTTGCTACTGTTGGCAATTTAGGTCAAGTATCTTCTAGCATTAACGCTAAAGGGGCTAAGCAAAAATCGTTTAATTTGTTTCTTCAAAACATTCAGGGTTTTTCTTCGAAACAATTGGAAATTGAATTATTTTTAGAAAAAACTATGTTTGACATCATTTGTTTTACTGAGCATTGGTTAAAGGATTTTGTTGAGAATTATACTGTGGGCAGTTCTTTTAACCGAAAAACAATGTTAAGTGGGGGTTCACTGATCCTAATTAGGAATAGTATTAAATTTAAAACTCGTAAAGATATAGTTGCACTGTCCGTTGAACATAGTATTGAACTGTCTTGTGTTGAGCTGGATAGGCATATCATAGTGTGCGTTTACAGGCCCCCTAATTATCAAAACTACTCTATTTTTGAGTCTGTCATGGAAGATGTTATGGCAAAACTTGCAACTGGTAACAAACTACTAATAGTCTGTGGAGACTTTAATGTAAATATTTTAGAAAATTATTCAGATAGCAGTAGATTATTAAATCTCTTCAAATCATTTAATTTATCAAATGTGTTTATAGAACCAACTCGAACTACAACTACTACTGCTACATGTATCGATAATGTTTTTTGTTGCTGCAAATATTTAGAAAAGGCCATTGTAAATTATCTGCCCTCTGATCATAGCGGTCTATTGGTAACTTTTGAATCCAACATACCAATACAACAAGTGCAGATACAATCTAGACCAATAACATCCGGTAAACTAAATAAATTTAACAGCACTTTAATTAGCAAGTTAGGAGATTGGAACCTTGCAGTGGACAATGGTAATATTTTATATAATGATTTTTTTTCAATAGTTCAAACCGAGTTTAATAAGACTTTTGAGAAAAGTACAAAAAGTATCTGCCTAAGTTTAGATTTAGTGACTGGGCAACTAAAGGAATTAGAATAAGTAGGGAAAGACTTTTTGAGCTGTATGGTCTTAAGCCTATTATTAACACTAAAACTTTTAATAAGTATGTTGCTACATATTCAAAAATGTTTAAAAACACTTGTAAGGCAGCTAAGGCCTTATACATTAGCAACAAAGTTAAATCAGCAGATAATAAAATAAAAACTGTTTGGAAAATCATAAATAATGAAACCAACAGGAACAAATTACATAACAATGATTACACATGGAAGACTCATCATGGTGTTATTAGCAATAATAAACTAGTTGCAGAAGAATTTGTTAATTTCTTTGCTAGTATACCAATTAAAACTACTGAAGCCCTAAATTCGGCGCCATCGCATGCTTTTGGTTTATTACAGGCGAACGTTGCAGCCTGCTCAACTGAATTTAATTTTAAACATATAAACCCCATAACAGTAATAAAAGCTTTTAAACGAATCAAGGTTAAATTGACTGAAGATCTATGGGGTATGTCTATCAAAGTTTGTAGCTCAATTATTGAGACTATAGCGTCGTACTTAGCCTTAATATTTAATTTGTGTATAGATCAAGGAGTCTTTCCAGATCTAATGAAATACAGTAAAGTGATACCACTTTTTAAATCCGGGGATAGTAAAGACACTAATAATTATAGGCCAGTTTCCGTGTTGCCGGTTTTTAGCAAGATATTTGAAAAGGTAATGTTAAATCAAATGCTTAATCATTGTAACACGAATAACATCTTGCACGATAAACAGTATGGTTTTACCAAAGGACGGTGTACAACGGACGCTGGTGTCTCCTTACTAAAACACATTTTTAATGCGTGGGAAGAGGCACAAGATGCTATTGGCATCTTTCCAGATCTAATGAAATACAGTAAAGTGATACCACTTTTTAAATCCGGGGATAGTAAAGACACTAATAATTATAGGCCAGTTTCCGTGTTGCCGGTTTTTAGCAAGATATTTGAAAAGGTAATGTTAAATCAAATGCTTAATCATTTTAACACGAATAACATCTTGCACGATAAACAGTATGGTTTTACCAAAGGACGTTGTACAACGGACGCTGGTGTCTCCTTACTAAAACACATTTTTAATGCGTGGGAAGAGGCACAAGATGCTATTGGCATCTTTTGCGACCTGTCTAAGGCGTTTGATTGTGTGGTTCATGAAACATTACTCCTGAAACTGGAGCATTACGGACTAGGCAAAACAGCGTTAAGCTTATTAAAATCTTATTTGAATGACAGACAGCAACTAGTTCAGATAAACGGTGTCAATTCGTCTAGATTAAATGTGAAAATGGGGGTACCCCAAGGTTCAATTTTAGGTCCTTTTTTATTTTTAGTTTACATTAATGATTTACCCTATTTGTTGCAAAACAAACTTAATATGGTGTTGTTTGCCGACGATACTTCCTTGATTCCAAAAATGGCCAACGAAACTTCATACTCACATAGATATCACAATGAAGATAGTTAAGCGACTATAACAATATAAATATATAAATGGTTCTGAATAGTTATGTTGAAAATGGTATCATCGAAGTGATGATGATGGAGCCGGAAGGTAGAAGGTAGACAAAGGAACTTCATAATAAAACAATGTAACCTAGCAGTGTTTGGATTAATTGGAATTGTCATGAGAATAGGCACTCTGGTTATAAGTGTATCACAACTATAAAAGAAGAACTCCATAGGTAACTACTATGTGAAAAAAGTTTCATTCAAAAATCTCAAACCATGAAGGTTTTATGTCAATTCGAAGTAGCTATTACAATAAAACGGCAATTTCATACTTTAACCTAGGGGTTAAAGTTTTTAAATCAAGGGTTAATACGTAATAATAGGTTATTACGTATGCATAGAAGATCAAAAATCAAAAAACAAAACATTTGATTGATTCAGATTTGCAGAGGCAGCAGAGGGGCCGCGTGGTAGGGGTGGTTTGTGATTGGCTAATCACAACTCCGATGCATTCTAGTAGCGGGCAGCGAGTGGGCAAGCGGGAGCGGGGTTATGACTCTAGGCCGGACTCTATGTCAACTTTACCTGGGTTCAATTCCCACCCAGGACAAATGTTTGTGTGATGAGCACGATCATTTGTTCGGTGTCTGGGTGTAATTTATATATAATATGTATGTATTTAGAAATATATAAGTATGTTTATCAGTTGTCTAGCACTCATAACACAAGCTCTGCTTAGCTTGGGACTAGACGACGTTGTGTGATAGTTGTGGAATATGATTAAAAAACGAATTTTCAAATTAGTCCTGTTTTTGGTGTGGTTTTTGGTGACATGAGAATGAGACGTGATGCCCTAGGCAATTGCTTAATTTGATTATGGGTTAATCCGTCACTGCTCTGAAGGTGAGCTTCCCAGTGGTGTATCTGTGATAAAGCAGGCAAAATACCACAGGAAATTAATCCTTTTCTTATGATTGCGTTTAATAAACCTTAATAATTTACTTGAATTGGTATATTTACTTCTTCTGAATTCAAAGCCTTTCAGACCGGAGGCCCCACCGGGCGGGGGCTGTGATATTTTGCTAGCCTTGTAACTCTTTAGTTGGTGAGGATCACCGCTGCGAAGGGCTGTGCCCTACAGAGCTGCGGATCTTCACTGATGGATGCAAGACAGGTAATGGCACGGGTGCGGGAGTCTTCTCGGAGGATCTCAACATTCATATAGCCACACCATTGGGGACTCATAACACTGTGTTCCAGGCTGAGTGCTTGGGCATTTCCCTGGCAGCCTCAGCCGTCGCAGCCAGGGAAGTTAAGTATCACTCAATACGCATACTCTCGGACAGCATGTCTGTACTGCAAGCGCTGAACAGCTATACAGTTAACTCTGGGCTGATCTACGAGTGTCACCAACGCCTGAACCAGGTGGGTGAGCATAACCAAGTAACCATCCAATGGATCAAAGGACACAGCGATTCCCGAGGCAACGATGCAGCGGATGAACTCGCCAGAAGGGGATCGAATATGTCAGCAATGGGACCTGAGCCAATTGTGCCGCTCCCCTTCGGATACCTACGCAACCTGGTAAGGAAACGAACTAGAGACTTGCATCACAGACTATGGAAAGACCATAGTGAGTGCAGGCAGGCCAAGGAGGCACTTCCCTCCATCGATGGCCGCTTTACGAAACAGGCCCTGCGACTGACTAAACCTCAGTTGCGTAAAGTGACGGCAGTAACAACTGGACACGGGACCTTTAATAAGCACCTCTCTGTCATAGGAGTTACAGACAGCCCACTGTGCAGAGCCTGCATGGAGGAGGACGAGACAGCAGCACATCTGCTTCTGAGCTGCCCTGTTGTCGCTGGATACAGGGCAAAATACTTCGGAAACCCAGGCAACCTCCGCGAAATTGTCATTAACACCAAGGCGCTGCTGGCCTTCCTGGAGGAGCTGGGGTGGCTCGAATGACGCATTTGTCCCACCCGTACGCAAAATACGCGCTTAGTCGTGGAGTTGCGGATACCAGCCCGTTATACAATTCAATACAATACAACTCTTTAGTTATGCCACTGCATAAAACGTTTTGGGAACACATTTATTGTGCGTACAGCTAAGCTTAGGAGTGGAATTACAACCTAGGGAACTTCAAGTCAAGAGTAAGGTTATCCACTTCTAGGCAAGTTTGCTCCATCGTCGACCACATCATCATTGCTTACCAATAGGTGAGATAGTAGTCAAACGCGAGCCTATCAATTATAAAAGAAAAAACTGGGCAAGTGCGAGTCGGACTCACGCACTGAGGGTTCCGTACAAACTTACCTATAAAAACGGTTCAATTCCCGAATTGAGTTAAGATTTTTCCGAACCGCAAAAATAAATAAATAACGTGAATACAAATTTACAGTTTTCAGAATTTTTTCTATAGTCGTGCTATAATACCTTGCTTCTTGCCAAATTTCAGGATTCTAGGTCAACGGGAAGTACCCTATGAATTTTGATTCCCTTGAGAGTGTCGAAATACACGTTTTTTGCGACATAAACGGCCGTATCTTTTTTTTTCGTTAACTCAGAAATTTGATTTTTTCACAGCTTCAAGGGACCGCAGACCTGAGTATAGGGTTTTAATTTCAACTCGATACCTTCACGCGTTCCTGAGATAAAGGGCCTTGACAGACAGACAGACAGACACCAAATCCTATACGGGTTCCGTTTTTTACTTTTGAGGTACGGAACCCTAAAAACGGATGTTTTTGTCTGATGAACTAACAAATAAGTCTCTAACATAAGCTCGTACTAATATAAATAATGGCAGTTTATATTTTGTTCGAGCTACTTTTTTAAATCTCAATCATAAGATAGAGATTTAAAATAGTAAGTAATTGAACAATCTTATTTGATATTAGATCAGCGTGTGACGGTGTGAAAGAAATCTAATAATAAGTCCTTAAAAATAACCTTAAAAAATATGTCTATTTTCCCTCGCAAAAGAAGTAGATGAATAGTAAGTACCTAATTAAATAATTTAGTACTTAACGCTTCTAATCTCCCACTACCCAATAAAAAAGCTCAGCACCACAACACAGTGCGATTCAAATATTTCAGGCGCGTAAAAAAATGGCAACATTCCCTGGTTCTCACTGCGCAAGTCATGAACTGGCCTTCACCTAGAACTTGACATCCACCCAGTGACCCACACTTACTCCAGCATCCTTCATTATAAACAAAAACCTTGATTTCAAAACTAATGAATACGTAACGGAATTATTAACATTAGCATTCCGTGAGTTTTTTTTTTTATCATCCAGTGTTTCAACTACCTGTCTTTTGGGGAATAAAATCGATAGATTAACAAGTAAATGGAAATCTACTACGTTCCGGATGAGAAGTGACCTTGACCGAGATTTTGAGGAGTAAGTATTTCGTTGCACTTTTTCGTTATCTAGTTTCCTCCTTGTAAGATTGTACTTGTGTGGCGGCCGTCAGTTAAATTAATTAATTCTTTAATATTTAAGCAACTATTAAAGTAAGAATGATAAATTCTGACTATTTAACTGGAAAAATTTATATTATTGGGCACATATAATTTGATATCAGTGCCACAATACTTTTGGAAATATTGTGTCGTTTATAGGTGAGTATAAAACTTATTTTTTGAGGTAAAAGACAATGTTTTAAATGATTTTAGTAGTCGACTGTACCTGTACGGGCCCTGTACCTGTCTGTGTGTGACTGTGTATATTTTTAGCACCTAGATACCTAGGGAGGGACGTAGTGTTTTAGTTTTGTATTACAGCGAAATATATTGTACCTAGTTACTTATTATTGCTACCTATTACTACTATAAGTACTTTTTAAGTAAATACGGCAAAAATCTTTAGCGGACAGGAATTAGAAAAAAAATACGAGATTAATATAGGAAGACTCAATAAACAATATCTTTAGTTGATTAGATTACCTAGCAAAACCGCTAGATCTAAGCGATACCTACGTAAATATAATCTATATATATAAAAGCGAACCACTCACTGATTAATCACAAAATCTCAGAAACTATAACACCAACAAACTTAAAATTTGGCAGGTAGGTTCCTGGGTGTAGATATCCGCTAAGAACGGATTTTACGAAACTCCACCCCTAAGGAGGTAAAACGGGGGTTGGAAGTTTGTATGGAGAAACCTACTTTTACGCGGGCAAAGCCGCTGGCAGAAGGTAGTGTCTTAATAAAATCACAAGCTACATTTTGGGTGTAAAAAATTGACGATACAGATATTTTATGTCGTAGAGAAGACGGACTTCTCTGTGCATTAGATGAGGCTGCTGTATCGAGTGGCTTTAAGTGAAACGATAAATCCAGTTTTTAGATAAAACGCGTTTTTCCTAGTTAGAACTAGTTTTTAGGGTTGCGTACCTCAAAAAAGAAAAAAACCGGGTAAGTGCGAGTTGGATTCGCGGACTAAGGGTTCGTGTTAATATGGAACAGAGGCAGAAAGATGATTAGGTATTATTATAGTACAGGAGTTCATTAGACGGCTGGCAAAAAAGGAGGTTCTGAAGTCGACTAAATGTTTTTTAAGGAACCGTACCCAAGTGGTAAAACGGGACCCTATACTAAGACTTCGCAGTCCGTACGTCTGACTGTCTGTCCGTTTGTCTCCAGGCTGTATCTCATGAACCGTGATAGTTAAACAGTTGAAATTTTCACAGATGATGTATTTCTGTTGCTGTAGCAGCAACTCCACAAATACTAAAAACAGAATAAAATAAATATTTAAGTGGGGCCACCATACATTACAGACATCATTTTTTTAATATTGTTTTGAGTGAAATGTTAACCGATTTTGATGATCCTTTTTCGTTTGGAAGAGTATTGCCCATAATTGGCCAAATTTAAATTTGGTAATGATATGACGAAGAACTTTACAGATAGACAGACCATGGAACTCTTCAATAAATTGTAGCATATCTTCCGGAATTGCGGCAATCGCATGTCTATTTATTATTGGTAACACCATTTCATAACATAACATCACGCTATCGCTAGTAAGCTCTGAAAGGGTACTGCAGACGTAAAGTTCACACTGGTAGATATACCATCATTTTACCAATTATGTCAAAATATATTCTATAATCTATCTAATCGTTATGGACCGATTCTGATGAGTCTTTTTGTGTTGGATTTATTTATAACTCCGTGGTAGTCCCTTTACTTATATTTTATTTGGTAATCCTAAAGCAATGTGTAGGTACCTACATGGGCGCCGACTCCGTGGGTGCTCGGGGGCGCGAGCACCCATGAGAAATAAACAGTGGTTGTCGAGCACCCCTGAGAATAGACATCAAGAAACAGATCAGTAATCGCCTTTTACATATAAATTATAATATTTCTTGATATTAAAAACTAGTTTCATTTTATATAGGTAATGGTTTCATTTTATATTTTTATCAAACATAATTAGTAGATAATCCAGTACGCAGTATGTTAGTAAGACATTTATTTATTAGTTGGTCGATCAGTGTGCATTTCTCTTCTCACACCACTGTTTCGATTCCATCAAATGAGCTTGAGCACCCATGAGGTTTTCTAAAAGCCGGCGCCCCTGGGTACGTACATCGAGTAATTATAGGTGATTCGTCAATCCTTTAAGTATATCACCAAAAATCTTGCTTATTATGTAGGTACCACCTACACACACTACATAATAAGCATAACTAAAAGTGAGCAAAAAAGTTTTTACCAAAAATTACAACCAACTTAAAAAACATCGGTTGTATTTTTTTTAATAGTTTGGTTTACCCGTAAAAATAGTTCTAAGTTTAGCTTACAATATGCCTATAAACTTAATAGGTAAGGTACTAATTAAAACATGTTAACATAGCTTGTAATTATTTCAACTAGTTTTTCCTTCGATGGGATTTTCCAAAATGTTTCAATAGTTTCTAATTGTGGTTTTCCTTACAATGATAAATTAAATTAAGGCCTTCAAACTCAATATTTATTAATTGTGAAGTACGAAATAATAATAATAATATTTAAATATGGAGCTTTATTTGAGTTAAATTAACTGGTATTTATAGGTAATTAATTTATTATTATACAACTGGGGTGACGTGGCCTCTGTGTTGATCGACACGTCTAATTTGGGTTCAGTGATTGACCTAACAGTTTATTTACTTAGCCTATACTCCCACACTTACCTACTTTCTCAGAAATGAAAATTTCTATACATACATAGGCCAAAAAACTTAAGTGACAGTGGGCAGGGCACATTGTTCCCAGAACAGATATCACGTATCAGGAGCGCCAGCTTTTAGAAAAGCTCATGGATGCTCATGCTCATTTGTTGACTCTAAAAAGTGGCAAAGTGTGAGAAGAGAAATGCACACCGATCAACCGATAAATAAATAAATGTCCTACTTACAGACTACGTACTTAATTACTAATTATGTTTGATAAAAATATAAATTGAAACCATTATTTATAAATGAAACTAGTTTTTATTTTAAAGAAATATTATAATTTAACTATCACCACTTCTCTCAAAACGGTGAAGGAAAACAACGTGAGGAAACCGGCATATCCTAGAACCAAAAATTCGAAGACATGAGACATTCACCAACCCGCAATGGGCCCGCATGGTGGATTACGGCCCTTTCCCTCTCTCGCTTATAATGCTAATGCTATTATAATATATACGTAACCTAAAAGGCGATTACTGATTTGTTTCTTGATGTCTATTCTCAGGGGTGCTCGGCATCCACTTTTTATTTCTCATGAGTGCTCGAGCCCCCGAGCACCCATGGAGTCGGCGCCCCTGTCGCGTATCATACATACGTATTATGACCACGTACCAGAAGACACAGCGTTAGAAGGCCTCCCACAAGGTGGACCGATGACCTGGTGAGGGTCGCGGGAATCCGATGGATGCGAGACGCACGGCTCCGGTCGATATGGCATTACTTGGGGAAGGTGTATGTCCAAGAGTGTACGTCTTTCGGCTGAAATGATGATGATGATACTTCCCACTGCTAGGCGACGCCTTTCCCCTAAATTCGTCCAGGTATTCTTTTATCGAGCTCTTGCTGTAGGAGTTCAGCCCTCCTAGCCAATTTACGACCGTTTCCACGGCCTACTGGAGGCGTTCGACGCAAGAGAATCAAAATGAAACGGTCGTAACCGCCGTTCGTATCTATAATCGTAACCGTGTCTGTCTCACCTCTTCCTAGGTCGGTTTCAACGTTGTCGTCCGCCCTCAGGCACCCACTTTGTGGAGAATCCTGCCCAGCGGTGAATATGCATGTAGCTAACGTCACCCACCCAATTCCATTCCTAACAGCAACTCGCTGTCATAATTTTGTGCGGTTTATAAGTAGGTATTACTAGACTTAGACCACAAAACGTCAACTTTTGCCCTCAATTGAACGTTTCACTATCTATAATAAAGTACAGTGCCCAGCGGTACAGTCAAGGAATGAAAATGTGAAGCACCCTAAAAAAAAAAAATCAGCATTTTTTTATGGCTCTGTTGGCTGGGATTGGAACAAATATCTAAGTTACAAAAATTCTGAAAAGAGTTACGATTAAGTGTGTGACAGCGTCAATGCATGGTCTAGTTGTTGCAAGCGCTATTGAGATTCTAGATTCGATTCCCACTTCGAGCAGTGATATTGTTTTTTTTTATTTTGAGCGTTAAAGAGTAACAAATAATGATATTTTTTATGAGTATAATGATTTTTTTTTTTAAACCTGCTCCACACTAGGAATTACTCCAGTATCGTGGATGCGTTCATAAAGATGCACAGCACACCCAGATCCAGAACAACTGTAGATCATACAAATATTTGATCCGTATGGGAATCAAACCTGCGACATGCAGCGCAGCAGCTAATCACTCAACTACTGTGCCAACCGTGCCAGTAAAATACTTATTGTTTTGACATTAGTGTGTGTGTTCTGATGCCCCAGTGGTTAGGACACCTACCTTTAATGCATGAGGTTGAGTGTTCGAAACTAAGGCAAGTATCATATTGTTATTTTTTCAATTCATATTGTATTTTTCTAAGTTCATCTAGGGCATCTCGAAAAGCACGTAAAGCTGTTAGTCTCGGTTGTCATTCGTAGATCTTTGACAGCCGTTACAGATAGTCAGACAGCAGAAAGTCTGACCATAAGTCAGACTGTGACTTATGGTCAGACTTTCTGCCGCATTCGCCTACCAGTTGCTATGTCAAGTTTTATTTAGATTAGGGTAAAACTCAATAATGTAACACATTACAAATAATTGAGCCGTGCTATATCGGCCTCGGTCCGGTCTTCCTGTCACATTTCCTGTGCATTCGATAACGAATTGTTCGTTGCTGAATTAGTGATGGGAAAAAACGGGATTTCAACTTTGTCGAGTCTCATATTATATTTAGAAAAGCTTATACTTTAGCCTTTAGTTAATTTTTTCCATATTTACAGTCAGGAAATTTTATTCTGTTTTATTGACTGCTCGTGATCAACGCAACCTTTAAACGTATAAGACAACTTTCTTTAGTTAATATTGACACATCCTTTTGAACCGGCTTACCTACCAGCTATTCATCATCTCCTTGCACTTGTCCGGTGTTATTTGGGGTCGGCGCAACACGTTCTGTTCTATCACCTGGCACGCTATCACTAACTCCCTTTTCTTTCAGATCACTCCTCACACAATCTGAAAGCGACTGCAAATCTTTTCTTTGGCATCACTCTCCTTCTCCATCCATCCACATGTATTCATATAATTATTATTAACCTCTTTTAGTAACATGCGTTTCATCGCCCCTCTTTACATGACAACCACATGAACAAAATTAATCAAATTAGATTGATAGACTCTTTATTGTACACCAAAATTAATTAATTTTCTTGCTTTTTTTTATATAGCCCCTTTTTTTTATAATGTGAATGTGAGAACACTGCACTCCTGACTGACTCCGCGAATTCTTAGGTTACTTCCTATTACGACTCACTTTTTATTATGATTATTTTTCTTATACTTTTTAGTACAATATTGACCAGTCTACACTGTCCTTACATAATATCTACATAAACTGTAATATGGAAATATTGTAAGAACAATATTTTTTTTTAAGAGTAACCATGGAGTTTCTTGCCGGTTCTTCTCCATAGAAAACGACCAATTTGGAACCGTGCACTAGCTTTTGACGTTGTATAAGTGCCCATGTAGGCCTATGTGAAATAAAAAGCTTGTGACTTGTGACTTTTGACTTTTAAAAATAAAGTTACAATAGGAACTTAAAATTATTAGGGTGTCACAATGGGCGGTCTTATCGCTAAAAGTGATTTTTTACAGACAACCTCTGGTTTGAATTAACATAACTAAAGCTTCTTTTTTTTGCTAATTAAAAAAGTTGCAAGTGTTTTTTTGAATTTTTGAATGAAGTGACTCAGTGACAGTTTACCACATATATCGTCTTCATATTAGTGGAATCTAAGTACATAAGTGGGTATCTACTGGTCTCAAGTTAACATACATCATCCTAGTATGCTTATTAAACTAAATTGTCAATTCATAAGTTTACTGGTTTAATTTATTAGTAATGTAGTCATTTAACTATATGTATATATCTATAAAAGAAGAAACTGACTGACTGACATAACAACGGACAGCTGAAACTACTGGAACTAGGACCATGACAAGGTTACTTTTTATGACATAAGTTAGCACTAAGAGAGGATTTTCCAAAATTCAGCCCTAAAGGGATGAAACGGGGGTCCAAATTTTGTATGGAGAAACCTACTTGCACGCGGGTGAAGCCGCTGGCAGAAGCTAGTTTACTATAAGTAATTTATTTATATCCTAAACCTAACTTATACCCTAATGTAAATCCAGCTTTGTTTATAGACATAAATCCAGCTTAGTTTATAGACCTAAATCCAGCTTTGTTTATAGACATAAATCCAGCTTTGTTTATAGACATGAACAAAGCAGGATTAGTACGAGAACAGAAAAAAGGAAATTACCTAAATTCTCAAACTCAGATCAGAAGAAAGACTCCCATAAACGTCAGAAGTAGTACCATCTAACTTAACTCTAAACCTATTTAAAACCACAGACTTTTTCCCGGGATCGTCGACACATCACTACGTCCACCATTTTGGTTTAATGTTAGTTACTTGTCCGTCAACAGTAGTGGTCATGAAATACGTTAATTGGCTCGCTATAATAAACACGCGGCTTTCCTTATAGATAAAATTTAGTTTATTAACAACGGTCTGCGGGAAAAACTGTTATTAGTGACAAATCGTTTTGAACAGCAACATCGTCTGCTCTCCAGCTCGTCACGGGTAAGTTAAACTGACAATTATTATAATACTTTAAAGATAAAGGTAAACTGAGCCCACGTATGTCACGCATAACTCTTGAATTTATTTAGTTATTTATTTAATAAACACTTGAATTTGCTTGAAAACATATGGTTAACGTGGGACATTTGTGGCAACGTTGCGTATGCCAAGTATGTTTCCAAGTCAAGTATTCAATTAAATTCAAGAGTCTAGGTAAACATCTGATGCGTAACATACGTTGCATACGTGGGCTCAGTTTCTCTGTAGCTGTAACTTTACTAAACCTACGAAATATATAAAAAAAAATTGTGTTGTCTGTACTTGTAGACATATTTTGTGTTTTAACATTAATAACAAAATAATAACTAATTAATTATGCTAATTATGTTTTAAAGCATTGAAACATTTTTTGTTATCGCACAACGTTTGGCTTAGTTATAAAAATATAGGATCAAAGCATCGATCACATCTAGAAGCTTCGATATTTTTAATAGTCGAGAGTTCGTTATGGTGGTGCAATGGTGTTACCAGCTGGAATATTGGAGTGCTGCAGGGTTTGAAAGAGTTACTGAAACCCTTGAACTTAAAGGGCAACTGAAGGAACACAGCTCCCCTAACCCAGTTACAACTGTTTCGCTTCTATTCTCTTTTCGTCGATCGCCTTGGGTAGACCACACCTCCGATTTCTTTATTCTGATGTCATCTCAATGCTCAGGCACGTGGTCAGAACAAAGGACTAGGAGGCGTGGCCGACTCGAGGCGATCAACGAAATGAGAATCTAAACGAAACGGTTGTAACTTGACTAGGGGGGCAGGTCGGTTTTAGGGCCTAAACACAAAACTGCGATGTCGCATCGTAAAAATATACCTACGAACTCGCTCGACGCTTCCTCTGAGGCCTTGCCACGAGCTTTCGCGATCCATTTGACGACCTAAACTGAACTGTTAAAGGGATGGAGCTATATACCTAGGGTGTATAGCTCATCCCTCTTTCTCGCTTTCACGCTTGACATTTTAATGTCATGGTAAGACCCCTGAACCGATCGCAGCAATTCGCATGGCAGGTTTCTGCGATGCAGCATCGTATCGCATCGCATCGCAGTTTTGTGTTCGAGCCCTTAGTCAGTAAAACTCTGATACTTCCTCCCTCCATACATCCATTTGATGAACACTTAAAAAATAAGTTGGATTGTTTTCAAAGTTTTGCTGCCCTGCTTCTTAATTTATTCGTACTTAATAAGTAGATATTTACATATGTATGCGTGTTCTATTTCTTTGAAACGATTGTGTAATAGCTTGTAAATCTTGGATGTGTTTAAATTTTCACGCAATATTAGGATTAAATGTGATTATTTTGCAAAATGACTACCATAACAGTATCAACTCAAAAGTGCGTTAATTCAAATCTCACTGTCATTCTTTATCAGTCATATGAAATGGCTATAGGATGCACACTGTTGAACAAAAAGGTTCAATGACTGCACGTTCGGTATCTCTATTATTGTCTATGTGATCTCGGTATGACAGGAACATAGTCAAAGTAATGGAAGAATAAGAAGATTGAACATCTTCAATTTTCTTGTTCTTCCATTACTTTGACGATGAAGAAACAAGAAGATATCGTCAAACTTATGAAGAAACAAGAAGATATCGTCAAACTTTATGAAGAAACAAGAAGATGTCGTCAAAACTCTTGTCGGTTGCGGCTCATCGTATGGCAGTTTGCTGTGTATTATTGCCAGCTGCCTAGCGAAGGGCAACAAATGACTGAGTTGATCAACGGTTCATCGAAAGTAATAGAAAAAGAACAATGAAGAACTGTAATTTAAGCAAGTTTTTTTTTTTAATTACCTAACGTGTTTAGATCTAAGCCAATAAGCGTTGATCGTGACCAACCGGTCGATCGCGAGATCTTTTCGAATCGATCTCGCCTCTCGGTAATTCAAAAAAAATATCCTAAATAATAAAAAAAACGGTCATGATGATACGACAGCATATTGACGCGGATTTTAAAGACACTTTAAATTAGAAATTCTATTTCACTGAGGTTGTGTAATTTTATGTTATTGATGTTCTTTAAGTACTATCGGTAGGTAGGTGATAATTTTAAAAACATGCTACTTATACCCTGTTGCCATGAATTCAGTTCTTAATTCAGGAGCTAACACCGAAAAAAAGTCATCGATTTTTCTAGATTTTTTTTTGTTTTTAATTTTAAACTGTATAAAATCAGTATTCTTATTTAACCCAATGAATTTTTGGGGGGTGCAGAAAATTCCCTGAATTTATGGTAACTGCTGGTGATGAGTCGTCCTACTCCTTTAATGTCAAAACATTTATATGTAAGACCATTTTTTTTTATTCGATATAAACCAGTGCTTGACTGCGATCCCACCTGACGGTAAGCAGTGATGCAATTATTGATGGTGAGGCGCACTAGTTTATTAAGAGCCTATTCACTCTAGCCTTGAAGGCACTTAAATTATAGTTGTACGGGAAGACCGCAGCAGGCAAATTGTTCCAGTCCTTCGATGTACGCGGTATAAACGACGAAGCGAAACGCTTAGTCCGGACCGTTCCACCATCTAACAAACAAAGCGACGGCGTCCAACGAATTGAAACAAAAGAATTTTAGAATTCTTTATATGAAATCCTATGAAACCCCGCACATCTAACCGCGTCGAATCGACTAAATCTGTAAGGACCCCAGAAATCCTAGACAAATAAGGATGCACCAAAGCGCTGCCTTTTTAAACTAATGTTATATGAACCCACATTTTTGTTTCCTTCTCGAGATCCATCACAATTTAAATGTAATTTTCAAAAGGAAATAGAAACGCTTACTTCGGCGCGGTTGATTCTTTCGGTGCGTGTATGTGTGTGAGGCCTTATTGACTTCGATTCGTTCGGCTCGGATAAGTGTGCGTTAACCTTTAATGAGACACTATTTATATTGATTAAATATCTATTGTTCGTGGCTCTCTTGGCAGTTGTTGCAGGTTTCGATTAAGTACTTACCTAAGTTATATTTAAAAATTATAACACTAATATTATAAAGGCGAAAGTACGTCTGTTTATTACTTCATTACGCTCGAACGGCTGAAAGGATTTGGATGGAATTCGGAACACGGGTAGACTATAACCTGGAATAGCATTTAGTATACTTTTTATATCGGGCCGGGAGAACATTCCTGCTAGTACTTTCTTAATAACGTCCTAAAAGACACAGGGGTTTTTTTTAGTGCTTTGGTATCCCGACCCATATCACTAATAAAAATCTTTGTGGCTGTTCTAGGAACCGGTCTTTTATTTTTTGTTATTGGGCGAAAATTTTCAAAAGGCGCCTCCTCCGAACGGAATCGGCATTCTCACGACCTTTTTCGGCGGGCTCCTGAATCATCAAGGCAGCAACATCCCTACAGTTTCTGTCATGTCAGCACAGCCTTGCTACTGCTGGCAGAGTTTTTTTTTTAAGGGAAATCATCCAATTACTTCTCCCACTATAAGGCGTAGCGGGATTTGAAGGCGTGCCAGAGTTTTACTCGCGAAATTAGTTGTCTATTGATTAAAACATAATTGGCGGCCGTAATAGGTACGTATTTATTTACGATATAAACATTAAATTTTACTTCATCAATACATACCTCTCAATTCGCCTTTCCCTAATGGATAACTATTTAATGAAATATCACGGATATCAATAGAAAAATCAATAGATTTAAGCTAGAACTACACTGCGCACACGTGTGCCACACACGCTGATCTGGGCGCGTCGGTCTCCATACATTTTATATGGAAACTAGACTTGTAGAGCTACTCTCGATCCACGCCTCGCGACGTCATTCTACGTACGAATCAGCCCCCCTAGCCAAGTTACAACCGTTTCGTTTCGATTCTCCTTTCGTTGATCGCCTCAAGTCGGCCACGCCTCCTATTCTTTTGTTCTGGCCACGTGACTGAGCGTTGAGATGACATCAGAACAAAAGAATCAGAGGCGTGGCCGACTCGAGGAGATCGACGAAAACAGATTTTTCAACTAGTTTAAGTATTTTCTAAAAGTTAGGCTATAGTAATATTATACCAACTATATTTGTATTGTAGGTAATTCTTTAGATTATTTGTTAATTTTAAATTGTTTTAGCTCTTCTCGCCTGAAACACAGGAATTTCTAGTTCTGGCACGTTGGCACGTAAGATCCGGAATTAAAATTTGTAATTTATATGTAATGTAATAATTTATCGTGTAAAGAATTTTGAATAAATATTTATTATTTATTATTATACATATAGTTTAGGCTCCTTAGAAATTTATTTGTCACCGGATTATTGCAAATATTAATTGTGCGTGTTTATAAAATCTCGAGAGATTATAAACTTTAAATAAATTGTGAACAACAATAAACATAAACATTCAAAAATAGAATGTTAATTGTGAGGACAATATCAAAATTGGTAGGAAAGCAAACGAGATATAACAACAAATATATCTGTCTCTCTCGCCAAGACGTCGTTTTCCGGCCGTACGGGTATCATCACCTTTGACGTCAAAGGTAATGTCGGACTTCTCTTTCATAATAGCAGCTTTGAAGCTTTATAACTTCGTTGTTGATGAAGATATTTTAATAGTTTTTAGGGTTCCATACCTCAAAAGGAAAATACGGAACCCTTATAGGATCACCTTGTTGTCCGTCTGTCTGTCAAGACCGAGAAGGAGGTATCAAATTGAAATTAAAACCATATACTCAAGTCTGTGGTCCCTTGATTTAAACTGGAAAAATCAAACTTCTAAGTTAACGTAAAAAAGATACGGTCGTTTATGTCGCAAAAAATGTATATTTCGACACTCTCAAGGGAATCAAAATTCTTAGGGTAGGTACTTCCCGCTGACCCAGAATCCTGAAATGAAGCAAGGTCTTATAGTACAGATATAGGAATAAATCTAAAAACAGTAAATTTGTTGTTACATAAGTCACAAAAAAAAACTTTATGCGATTCGGAAAAATCTTCGAGACTTCATTCGGGAATTGAACTATTTAAATAAGTTTGTACAGAACCCTCAGTGCGCGAGTCCGATTCGCACTTGCCCAGCTGTTTTCATAATTGTTCAGAGCTGAATAGTATTTAATTTTGCCAATAGAGAAATTGAATGGATATTTTCCCTATTGTAACAATTAGAATTTATTTTGTCTTCCCAGTCCACATAATGAAGTTACCTACTTACTATGCCACGGAGAACGCTATTATAGACATCTGAAAGCAATCCCGTAATGTAACTAGTCTTTTATACGCCCGAGAAAAACTACAATACAAACAAAAAGGACTAGATATAATAATAATAATAATAATCATCTTTATTTTTACATAAGACGTTTAGAAACAATTTTATTGAAGTCCCTGGCTCCTGTGCTAGGTGATTAACCTGTGTTACAGAAGCCAGTGCCCTCTCCCGGGAGAAATACAATTAGTTCTTATGCAATGGATATGAATACATGAAAAATAGTAAAAAAAAAAAGAAAGATACCAATAATTAAAATTCAAATTGAGATAAAAACAAAAACAAAAAGTTGTCAGTAAGCCTGTTACGGTAAGTGAGTGAGTGAGAGTATGAAGTGAGTTAGTGTGTGTGAGGTAAGTAAGTGTGTGTGGTGAGTGAATGTGAATGGTAAGTGAGTGTGTGCAAAGAGTTCACAAATGTATGTAGGTACAGGAAGAATTTAATCAGGTTTGTAAGGACAATATAAAATTTTTGCGCCCCTCCAGGGACTGCGCCTTGTGCCTGGGTACCACTGTCCCTCAAGAGAACCACCTCACTGCCCTAAAGAGAACCTTTATGGGTAAAATTAGTAACTTCGTAACTTCAGTTGTAGGTCTCCATGGTTTATTTTATTGCTAGCTCGGGCTGTGCTTCGGAGTGTCAAAGACTGCATGGTTCCAATGCTCTCATACCTATTAATATTGTATTATGGAAATTTTGTAAAATCAATCATTTATTTTTAAAGAGTAACCATAGAATTGCCGGTTCTTCTCCAACGAAACCACCAATTCTAACCGTGCACTAGCTTTTGACGTTTTTTTAAGAGCCCACGTAAGCCTGTGTGAAATAAAAACGATTTTGAATTGAATTGAAGTGTGTGAGAGGGACGGAGCTATACAAAGACATATTATACTATCTCCTTTTAACAACGGAATTGGGTCCACACGTCATGGTTTGGCTCCATGACACAGTACCTACGTGCTATGAAATTGTGAACGAAGCTCCCTCTGATATCTTCCGTATTCATAAGTGATGCCATCGCAAAATATTGTTAAAGAAGGATTTTTACAATAAATATAATTATTATTTCTAAACCTTTGTTTTATTGAACGTTAATTAATACGTAATGTATAGTTAGCGACATAGATCGATAATAACTTATTTTTAATTAATGCTTGTCTTTGAAATATTCTCTCTACTCTTCAATAAACTGTTACAAACATGTGAAATTAACCAGAACTTGTCCATTAACATCTTTTCTGTTTAGACTGCTGTTCGCGGATGCACGTTGACCGTATTCATGTATCTACTTATCGAATTGCTAAGCAGTCATTAAGCTAGAACTATATTAGACCGACGCACACGTGTAACACGCCTGATTTATACGTAGAACGACGTCGCGTGGTGTCGCGTGGCGTGGATCAAATGTAGCTCTACAAGTCTAGTTTCCATATAAGATTTATGGAGACCGACGCGCCCAGATCGGCGTGTGTGGCACACGTGTGCGTAGTGTAGTTCTAGCTTTATTCGCTTTCTATTTTGCGAATCCTGACCGAGAAACGGCATGGTTGGCGCAATGGCTGACCGATTGACTGCTACGCTGCGTATCGCGGGTTCAATTCCCTCACGGAACAAATATTTGTATGGCCTACAGATAGGTTTCTGGGTGACTTACGTTAGTGAGATTACATGTTTGAATACACATCTACAGTACAGGAGTAATTACTAGTGAAAGGCAACTTTTTTTTTTAAATGCATTACTTGCATAAGTTATGAATAACTTCTTGGAGATTATCCATTTTTAAGTAAAGCCCACGTACAATGGTCCACCAAGGACTAAGTGCGGAAATCTAACTACAATAATAGTTTATTTGCATCAAGTTTTACATTTTACATTAAATACATAAAATACATAGAACGTAGAAGATTATCCAGAGGGGTATCTCGGGATAAAAAGAATCACAGAGTACTCCATAATACAAAAAGTTATTGCAGGACATGTCTACATGTGTACCAAATTATACCAAAAAAACGGAGTGGAACGTGATGGAGTAACAGAGATACACATACACACGCATACATGCAAACTTTAAATAAAGGCATGTGCAAACCAGGGACAATCTCTGGCGTAGATTCTTTTTAATTCTTCAAAATAGGTTCCTTCCGACTGTATTGAATAACGCACCCAATGGATTAAGCCCAGCAGGGTCGTGGTCTACTGGGGCCATGGGTAATGCGAAAGTGACCCCCGGGGCCCTGGAAAAATGGCAAAGAAGGAACAGGAGTGGGTTTTTACTCAGTAAAAGTCTGACACTATCTCCCGCTCCGCGCAAAGGCGGGGGATGTCATTAGATGATTTTCTCACCCAAAAAAAAACTCAATGGATTAAAATAGGTACAGCGAGGACATCGATAGACCGGACAATAAAAAGTACGGGGACGTCCTCGAAAAAAATAGAAAGATTTTTTTTTTAGGGACTCCCCCGTGCCTGGGCACAGCAACGTACACAGTGAACTTTATTCCGCGCATAGCGAATTTTCACATGCTTGAGCGCACGAAAATATTCATTCGGACTGCGTACATTTCGTGCGCTCAAATTGAATCGGAATATAGGGACAGACCCAATATTCTCCTTTAACCCCCCCAACTGTCAAGTTGTTCACTTTAGAAAAGGCCAAAGTTAATTAAATTAAATAGTTAATTCCCTCACAATTTTAATACTCAGGTTTTTTTTTTCAATGTTCTGGACAGTCGAAAGGTATATTTTCTCTATTTTATATAGCGGAAGAAGTCTTGTGATGTCTAACACAAAATATAGGCGTCACAGCAGTTCTAAATTTTATAACTAAAAAACGTATCAACTAAGTCAACTTTACCCAGAATTAATATTTCAGTGTAAATTACTTGTTATCATACCGTATGTTTCATTATATTATCGAATAGTACGAAGTGACGTGAACGATATGACGTTATCAGGCCGGCCGGCACCCGTTGCAACAGACTATCGGCGGTACGTTTTAATTGTTAAACAGTTTGAAAAACTTTAGGGTTAAGCTACATTTGGCCGCGAATCGCAGTCCTATGCTTCTTGTGACATAAAAATGATTGAAAGTAGGTAAGTGTTTTATAAAATGTTTGGGAAATATAAACGCACAAAATGTTTTGGGTTTAGTGAACCTATTCATTGTGTGTACAATTAAGAAGCGGAAGTGCCTGCCGAAGGAGTGAATAGGTTACTTCTAGACAAGCGTGCTCTATAGTCAACCACATCATCATTTAGGTACATTTAAGTAAGATAATAATCTTTGAGGAGTGGCTGGAAAGACAACACGGCGTCCTTACCTTCCGCAGGTCCTCAGCGGACATGGTCATTATGGTAGATTCCTGCATCGGATTCGTGTGGAAGAAACGCCTGGGTGTCACCATTGTGTAGACCGTCCTTCGACCGTCATCGTGTAGGCCCTTGGTATAGGCCATGGTCCGGAGCGCGGAGGAGCGGCTGGCGGTCGCCTACTTCTGCGCAGCAGCTAGCAAAGGAGGCGGCCGCCCACGAGAGGCAACAGCCCTCACGCCCCAGTCGCCGGGATCCCCGATCCCCATTTTCAGCCACCATAGGCGCGGGCTTGCGGACGACGAGCGGTCCTGTAACCGTCCGGACCGAGCCCAAGTCGTCGACGGCGCGAATTGTTCCACGCGCGCCTCAAGGAGATGTCAGCAACCGTAGGGGCCCAGCAGGGTCGAAGCCTACTGCGGCCATAGGTGATGCGAAACAGGGCCCCGGGGCCCTGGAACGAAGGCAAAGAAGGAACAGGAGTGGGTTTTAGTCAGTAAAAGCCTGACACCTCTCAAGTCTGGCCCTCTCGCCCCGCCCAAGGTGGCGGGATATGATATCCCACCAAAAAAAACACTATATAAAAATTGGTTTTCTAAATTTCTTACACATCTTACATATCTTGAAATTTACCGTTATATTTAAAACTATATTAATAGCTAGTATAGCTATAAAAAAAAAACAGAAGATCTAGACTAGAAGAAGTGATTGACCTATAAATGTGCGAAACAGTTAAACATGACATCAGGTGACATAACATATTTGTCTATATATTTCATGTTACATAAAATTATCTATGTTTAGTGTTATTAACATGTGTTAAGGAAAATACGGTATTTTTGTAGGAATTTCATCTATTCATGCAAACGACGGTTAGTAGGTAGTCATTAATCCTTGGGAAAAAAACTTGTTTCGAGTCGACTGGTGTCCGGATTGTTAAAAAAAACTTTAAATAAAAATGGATATTATAATATTTAGTTTTGAGAAGTTAGGTCATACGATTTCTTTTCTTTTTTACTTATTTAATTAATTTATCAGGTTGACGACGTATCAATATGTAGGTATAATCTAAAATTAAAGTAGGTGTAAGTAGGGGTTTTTTTTTAGGTGGGAAATCATCCAAATGACTTCTCGCGCTCTGGGTGGAGCGCGAGGGCGTGTCAGACTTTAACTGACTAAAACCACACCTGTATCCTTCAATTACCCTTTGCGTCCTAGGACTACGGGTTTCCCTTTCAGAATTTCTCCGCGGTCCTAGTTAGCGGGCATCGGCCCTGCTGGGCCCCTACGGTTTGCTGACATCTCTTTGAGGAGCGCGAGGTGTAGGCTAGGGGGCAGGGGGGGTGGAGGGTGTAGGTAATGTGTTTCTGCATGTTTGTTACTCTAGCTTGGAAGGCAAAGAAGGAGTGGGTTTTAGTCATTAGATGATTTGTTCCCTAAAAAACACGCTCAAATGGGATGTAGTGACATCTATGGGGTCACATAAGAACTAATCCTGCATCGCGCAATTAAAGTTCTCCGCGCGATTTGAACACATAGAACAGCCTGAAATCATCTATCGGGCAGTTTCCCACCAGACATAACACCTGTCTGGTCAGAGGATCCTCCTTTTTCAACGGAGGTTTCGGGACTTTAGTCTGTTCCGCATACCTACAAAAGTTAAACAGATTTTAATGAAATTTGGCATAAGGGTAGATTGTAAAAATGTCCTAGAATAACTATTCTACTCATGTGTATGTAACTACATAGGATACTTTTTATTCCAGAAGTATGACCCCTTGGAATAATTTTTACTTTCACGCGGGCTGCGAAGCCGCTGCTGGCAGAAGCTAGCTATTTCATACAATGATTGTTACAAAAGCTCTAGATGATCTAGCGAGAAAAATACTCTCGTATGAAAAATTACGTACCAAGGTATCCTACGAGGGACATTATGGAAAAAGGACAATGACCGTTATTGTCGTGCTTAAACGTAGGTACTATAGCATCATGACCGGTTTCCTTTTTCATATCGATGAGCCAGTAATATATTCGGAAATTGGCTAGCAAGTTCAAGGCAAGGCGTCTCGTCATAACCTGTGCATTGTAAGCGAACACCCGGCTCAATGCCAGCCAAGTTCACCAGCAAGGACAACAAGGGCGTTAATACACGGCGATGCGGTTCTCCACAATGCAACACAGGCATAGATGTATTTACTTGACTACAAAATTTTACTTAGTTCAAACCTTTAAATTGTTTACTTATTTTTCAAGCCTTTTAATTGTTTAATTATTGCACTTTTTGTATACATATTTATACTGTTGTAACTATTCCGGGTAGTTTGGAAGCCTTGTAACTGAAGTATTCCTAGTTCAAGCGCCTTGTAACCGAGGTATTCCTAGTTCAATCGCTCCAATCTCCACAACATTAATGTGAGCAAGTGAAAACGGGTATATATTATGGCATTAGCCACCACTTGATACAGTACTGCGAATGGAGTCCATACGAAAATGTCCAATGTCCTTTACCTAATTATAAAAAAAACTGATGTAATATTCTGATCCACTCCTCCTCCATCTCTATTACATCAACTCCTAAAAACAAAATAGCTCTGATGACAGGTACCTATGGGCAGGAAAATGAGGAATATCTATTTATATAAAAGAAGAAACTGACTGACTGACTGACATATCAACGTACAGCCGAAAATACTGGGACTAGGAGCGTGAAATTTTGCACAAGGTTTCCTTTTATGACGTAGGCACTGAGAGAGGATTTTGCAAAATTCACCCCGTAAAGGGATGAAACGGGTACAAAAAGTATGTAGTCCTTTTCGAGGTTCATCTTCATATAAGCGTTCTTACGTGATTATGATGTTATTACATCTTTCTCTAGATATTTTGGACAAACAGTTGTCTTGTGGATATTATCTAGGCTACTTTAGAAATCAAAACATTAATTTGGAAAAACTAATCTAGTAAAGACCTCTCAAAATCTGTAATTTTACGTGAACTTTGGCCCTCCATAATGTACCTATATATTAAAAATATAAAAAAGTACATCAATAGAAGCCTTGCACATTTGTCGAGATTCTGAATGATGACAATTTTTCTGAAAAACTTTTGAGGGTTTAAAAAAACACGTATTTCCAGGAACAAGTATTGTGAAGAGTTTTCAGGCGTTATCTCTTTTTTTCGCGTTGCCTATTCGTCAAACATCGCGTTGGATTGCGTTAGACGAAGCAACAAGCTTTTAAATCATGCTCGATGATAGACGAGTGGAAAAGGACCCTCTTAATAGACGCTTAATAGACTGGCCTGTTGGTCTAGTGTTTAGTGGCCCTGACTGCTAGTACCTACTCGTAACACAAGCTCTGCTTAGCTTGGGACTAGACATGTGATAGAAAAAAAAATTACACGCGTGCGAAGCCGTTGGCAGAAGCTAGTCTACCTATTTTATTAATATCTAACATTCTAATCTCTTGATCACCGACATTACATAGGTAATTGAACCAATAAATCTATCTCCGTAGCTCATAATATAAAAAAAAAATAGTTTCCAGTTTTAAATCGACGAAGCGTCGTCAAGTCGACGCAAATGGAGAACTTCAATGTAATTACTCACCGATGCAAGAGGCGAGCGATCTCGAAAGAATATTTAAAATGCAAAATGAACAAATAACTTTGTTTCCTACCGCTTACAAAATGAACTTCAATTCCAGGAAAGCTTTCTTCTTTTCCTATTATTTTCTTGAATATTATTAATTGACTGTGGAAGTGGTAGTAAGGTTTTTTTTAAAGGTGTGAAATCAGTCAATAACTTCTCCTATTCTAGGGTGGAGCGAGTTTCGTCTTTAAATTTGTAGCTCGTAATAATAAAGACCAGGTAAGTGCGAGTCTGACTCGCGCACTGAGGGTTCCGTACAAACTTACCTATGAAAACAGTTCAATTCCCGAATTGAGTTACGAAGATTTTTCCGAATCGTTTTCTTTTGTGACGTAACTAAAAATTTTCAGTTTTCATATTTTTTCCTGTATTTGTGTTATGACACCTTGCTTAATGCCAAATTTCCGGATTCTAGGTCAACGGGAAGTACCCTATGAATTTTAGAGTGTCGAATTAATATACGTTTTTTTGCGACATAAACGGCCGTATCTTTGTTATTCGTTATTAAAGGTTTGATTTTTTCACAGCTTAAAAGGACCGCAGACCTGAGTATATGGTTTTAATTTCAACTTGATACCTCCACGTGTTCCCGAGATAAAAGGTCTACACAGACAGACAGACGAACAAAAAAGTGATCCTATAATACGTGCGGAATCCTAAAAAAAGCCCGCCACCTCCTACGCCAGGACAGCTCACAACTATTTCTTCTATTTCTACATTTTCATGTTATTAAATAAATTACTTCTGCCACTCTGAGTGGAGTGATGATAGGGATAGTGTCAGACTCTTACTGATTTAACCCCACCAGTGTTCCTTCAGTTGCCCTATGCTCTCCAAGGCTGCGGTGAACCTTTCGAATAATCCTTCAGCCCAGAAGATAGTACCTACTTCTACAACGAACACATACGGTTACGACGCAGACACATCACTTCAAGTGGCGCTTAAATACCCGGTTCTTCGTATCCGGTTTATACTTACTAGTCAGAAGCTTTCCTAAGACTATCCAAGTTAAACAAAATATGTTTTCTTTAGCAAAATATATTTTCCTTTTTAATTTTTTTTTTTTTTTGGCTATTTTTTTTTGTTTTTATCTATAAAAGGTTTAAAAATAATAATTCCTTTATATCTGGACTATTACAAGTTCTCATTTTATCAGAAGACTCATACATGTTTCGATTTTTCTTTTCCTGACTTCAGGTGTCTTGTTTCCTGAAACAAATAATAACTGTCTTTAGACATAAACGATGCCGGTACAGACTAGGATTATCTATATATATAAAAGGAGAAACTGACTGACTGACATATCAACGCACAGCCAAAACTACTGGGACTAGGAGCGTGAAATTTTGCACAAGGTTTCGTTTTATGTCGTAGGCGAGCACTAAGAGAGGATTTCCCAAAATTCAACCCCTAAGAGAACTAACTAAACGGGGGTCCAAAGTTTGTATGAAAAATCCTGCTTACACGCGGGCGAAGCCGCTGGCAGAAGCTAGTCTACTATATAACTAGCTTCAGCCAGCGGTTTCGCCGAGGCTTATCCAGAGGAAACATACTCGCAGTCTACTCGTGAGTTAAATTTCATCCAGACCCGTTCAGCGGTTTGAGCATGAAGGAGTAATAAACATACACACACACACAAACTTTCGCCTTTATAATATTGTGAATATTTACGAAAATTAACCAAAATTAGGTCGTCACTTTACCATAACAAGATTTGCAATAGCGTAATGCGCAACTTATATTCTCAGAAAATGATTTTCTTTTAGTGCATAGAGCGGATACAAACTCGACCTGACGTGTAGGGGTGTCATATTAAACTGAGTGACTTATTACCACTAAGTAACAAGTATCGGATTACGATTTTGTTCGCTATGTCCTGTCTATTGGTAGTATATATTTAATGTCTTTGCCTACTACACTGCTACGAGATTTCTACGACGCGGCTACGCCTCCGTTACTACGCCGATACGAACCATTAACTATCGACTTACATTGTGGAGTAGCGTGTATTCTTGCTACCGCCGCGGCACCGGTCGGCGTCGTCGTCTTCCGGAGGACTTGCTTCGTATTTTCTTCTTTTTGCAGCATTCTCGACAACTTACTTCTTCTAACGGCGGTGGCGATTCAGGGCTCTCTTGCTCTAGATACCATCTTTTGTACAAGACCGTAAGTACAATTAACAGTAAAACAAGCAGGGCTATTAATGATGGGCTCATATACCCATCCTCAAAGAAACCCACTGACCCCTTATTCTTGTTCCTTGCTGAGGTACCTTTTACTTTTTTACTATTAGGAGACATGGTTTACACCGGTTGCTTCTAACCCATGACAAATGTTTGATAAAGTCGCTAAATTTCTCACACCATTTTCAAGACTGACTTGATGATTTTTTTATTAGCATCGGTAAGCGAATTGTAAAGATCTTTCTGTTTGAAATAAAAATATGGTTTTGGTGATGGACAAGCGATAAGATTGGATTTTGTTATGTAGGTAATTGTCGAATTATATTATTGACATTTCCGCATTCTTGATTCTTATCTGTGGTCCCCTTTATTCTGTAAAGTATCATAACACATTGCAGTTAGTTTATGGTTGGGTTAAGTAGAATTGAATAGAATAAAACTTTATTGTACACCAAAATAGTAACAAAAACTTTTAAAATAACTTAATTTATGGGTACAATGGCGGTCTTATCGCTAACAGCGATATCTACCAGACAACCTTAGGATGGAATGTAAGAACTACCTAGTAAAAACATTTTTATTTCTATAGTCATTTAGACCAACTATTTTTTTCCCGCGTTTTCTCTGATCACGCTTTCCTTAGCCAGACTCTAAAGCTATTAGTTTGTTATTGTTTAAGATTATTTTATGTTTTTATTCTATGGGCCTCCGATGGCTGAAAATAAAATGGTTATTATTTTTTTTTTATTAAAACGATTTTCACTCCTTTTATATTTAATGCATGCCATGGCAGCCTTTAATTAAGGCTACACTATATAATGTAAGAATACTGAATCTTCAGCATGTATAATGGTGTATGCTTTGTTGGTTGTCCTTAAATAAATAAATTTTGTTACGTAGTGAGAGCCACAGGATGGGTGTCATTGGCGAGGAAAGCCAAGGGCCCTACCTTGAGCTCTTATCGCGATCCATTTGACGACTTAAACTGAACTGTTAAAGGGATGGAGATATAGATAGAGTGTACAGCTCCATCCCTCTTTCTCTGGGCTCGCCACGATTATGGCGGTAAGTCCCCTCTTTGAGGCGTGGTTGGAAAGACCTCACGGCGTCCTCCCCTTCCGCATGACGCAGATTCTCACCGAACACGGTAAGTTCGGGAAGTTCTTGCACCGGATTCGTGCGGAAGCAACGCCCGGGTGTCTAGTTTTCTTTTTCTACATTGTCTCATTGTAACTCACACTCTTCTCAGCGTCCATTGAGTTTCTTGCACGTACTCCTCCAGATCTATGTTTATTCCATCTCTCTTTTTCGCTCGCATGCCCTACATTTTTATTTAACACGTTTTGGTAAGACCACTGGGCACGCTGCTTGGCGTAACGTCTTAGAAGCATTTACAACAGATTGGTGGAGCGGGCAAAACACTGGCAAGGGTGGAAGGCTACGGTGAGGCATTAGCCCAATTGGACAATAAAGGTTCAAAAAATAAATAAGTAAATGAAAATTTAGCAAATCTTCATAGGTTTTCAGCATTTCAGCAACACATTTCCTAACATAATTCTTGAACTAATGTTTCATGTATTTAAAACAATTTTTCTTATTATTTATATTTATAGGCCGCTATCTTACCTGATAGTAAGCGATGATGTGGTCGACTATGGAGCATGCATGTCTAGGAGTAACTTATTAACTCATTAAGTATTGTTTTAAAAACCTTTAGGTTGCAGCTATCAGGAAACACAGACTTCCACACCTTAGCTGTACGCACAATGTGTTCTCAAAACGATTGTACGTATCAGTGTGATGTCCACCATGCACCGGTGGTGCAACGCTGTATAGTGGTCCGATGATGGAACTGGCTTTGCGGAATTGAATGTCCGAATCCGATGCACACTCCCCGAAATACAAACGATACGAGTCTTTCATCAGTAGAATGCTACCACCAGATGTCGGAATTAGGTAGAGTTATTCATGTACTTATACTGATTTCACACGACGAAAGAATAAAGTGAATATGCCTAAAATCCCAAATTTAATTTTAAAGAACAGTATTTTTTTATGACACTGTCAGAAATATAGCAGAAAAAATTTCTTCCTGCATTAATGACGAGGAAGAGAAAGTGTATATAAATTAGTTAATCCCACCTCAGCTGACGTAGAAAGATCTTTTTCAATGAAAAATACCTACTAATAAAACTTGTATGTTAATTATCTTTGTTTTATTTATTTAAGTATTTATTTTTATTTATGCATTTATTAACACATACAATTGTTTTAACAGGCATACCCAAAATAACAAATGTAGTCGCAAAATAGCCGCACTCCGAGACGCCACCCACAGACTGATCCAATATTCATTAGTGTAGTAGTAGGCAACATAAATACATGATAGTCGATGATCAGTCTCAAGCAGCACCCTGAAGAATTTGTTTTAACCATCTCCGAGGTTTTTATTTGTAATATTGTTGGCCACACGGGATTTTCATAAAACATCCCGGGAAGACCCATGAATCATCAATCATGATCTATCGAAATATTGATCTTAAATCAATATTTCGATGCAAGAACCTACATGAATAATTCTACCTAATTCCGACCTCTGTTTAACACTAAGCAGCATAGGCATAGTTATATTGTTAACGTTGCTGGTAGAAGCTAGTAACGATATAAACATAAATAAAAATGTTTATTTTAATTACATATTATTAACACATACAAGAAGATATCAGAAGATGCTTAAGTGGACGGTGACTCCACAGAAGAGTGAAGTCACCTAACTCGAGCATCTTCACTTAACAATTTATGCAATTGAAATCTAAAGACTACAAAAGAACAAAAATATAAAAGTGAAAAGGGATAAAATGATTCTTTATATCATGGATAACTGTGTGTGCGTTCCCATTAAGGGACCACATTTGAATTTCGTATGCTTTGTAAAAGTTCTCAGACCTAATAATTCTGTACCTAATTTCAGCCTCTAGTTTATAAAAGTATCCACATTATGTATGTATATATATAACCTACAATCGGTGAAAAGTAGTCCCTCTGTCGTGATTTTCAAAATCTTGATCTTGAATCCATCGAATGATATAAAATTAAATGAAGGGTCAGCATTAGAAAATCGTGTTAAAATAGGAATTCGATAAGTTTATATAGAAAACTTATAATAAGCACGTCCATAGTGCATTAGTGACTTCGTTATAGCTATCGATCGATTAGCGCCACGGGACTACTAGACTGAGACGTTATCTTTCACTCCATACTTACTAGCTGACAGATCTATTGCTCTATGGCTACCTGATCGCACCCGCTTTTCACCATTACCGTATCTTGGCCTTAATACTTTCATGTATCGTATCTATCCACACTAATGTCAACAACAAAAATGAAAATAGTGTTAGGCAGTCACCGTTATTTATTATATCTTAAGAATATTTTAACAGCTTTGGTTATAAATGGAACTCATCAAACGCCACATTAAGTTCGAAATTACTATTTTAATAGTTGCGTCTATATTGCTCACAGCGATTGCGTCTCCAGGAGGAATATTTGAAGACGTACCAAACCACCAAGGTTAGTATGCCTAGTACCAATGCGTAAGTCTCGGCTGCCAAACTGCTAGTCCTCAAACCTCCCCCGTCTATCATTTTTTTCCATGATGAGCTTGAGTGTATGGCCGTGTGGGTGGCCTCTGCGGCACGGACAGCGACATTTGCGACATGAGGAGCGTCTTTGGCGTCGTAGGCAGCGCTTATTGCGTATTGAGGATTGCCTACGGCATTCTGGAGAGTGGAGATAAAATATTTCTTCTCTTTGACTAAACTTTTTTTTAAAGCACTTCTGGTATGAGCTGAGATTTTTGATGTGGCTTTAAGCCAAGCTTTGAGCTTTGGTGCTTTCAGAGGCATTTTCGTAAGACTACTGCTTAACCCATGACAAATACACTTTACATCTTCCACACCGTTTCTATTAGTAATGCTTTAGTATTCATGATCCTTTACTTACATGGGTTGTGTTTAATTTAGCGGTATTTCCATATTGTAGTCAATTTTTAAAGCAGTGTGCTCGCTTTGACAATTCGACAATTCTGTTCTTGACAAATCGTTATTTTTGTATTCTTGACATTGGACGAATTGTCGACGTCGCACCTGACATAAGTTTGTTGTCTGTGAATGTCAACCAGTAGTTTTTAACCAACAAGTTTTAATGAAATTTGACGAGAGTCGCAAATTGATTCTTAATGGATATTGTGATCTAATATTGGTGTAGTTTTATATCTCAAGCGTCTACACAACTAAATAATTATACTTATAAAGAAGAAGGAAACATACAATAAAGAAGGAAACGGAAAAATTGGTACAAAGGTAAAGCTATTTCTACAAAAATCTCTTGTATCATTGAAACAAGCCCGATCTCTCTCTCTCTCTGTAAAATTACGTTTTAGGGCCGCGGTAGGACTAATCCTGCAGCCCTGGAGGTACCTACATCCTACGTAATAATTTCACTTATTTCCAAGGTCTAGCTCGTCCCACTGTCGTCATCCTCAGTTCCAATTTTTTTTGCCATGTCTTCGTATCAACTGTTAATTTGGTTTAGAATTTGGATTGTAATATTTTTGTAGTATACCTATGGCTGCAAATGTATCAAGTCTACTTCCTCGGCAAACTTCGCTGAGGTAGTCAACACTACAATAAAATTCTCGGCTCCTTTGATTCCAGATATTTTCCAGTTGCGCAGACTTGCTTGTACCTTCTTGAGATACAAAACTACACCAATTTTACATCACAATGTCCACTAGGAATCAATTTGCGAATAATTAAAACAGCCACTGAACTTCACTCGAAGAAATCCCGCCAAAAGATCTCCCCTCAGTTCCAAAACGAAATATCATCTCACAGATTATTTACGAGTATAATAAATACCCTATGGAAATATTAGCAATGGCCGTTGACCATACGATATTGTTCCTCCCCATGGCCTTGCGTCGAATCCATGTAAATAAATAATAATTTTATGGCCCGTCCGTACGTAAAGTATTGCTATGGTAAATCTAGTAATTTATTTTTATGAATATAATAATTGGTCTGGATGCAACGATTTTTAAAATTGCTTTTCGTAATGCTTTTTAACAAAGTGGATATAGATAGTTGCGCATTGGACTGGTTCTCTAAGGGTTCCGTATCCTGAATATCTTTAGGCTGAAAATGCACTAACCGTCGACTTGCCTTGAGCCTAGCTTGTCACCAGGCAAGCAATAGATAAAGTGAAACTAAAGATCATTAATCTATTTTTTTTTTAACCTTTGTAATGTTTTTCGTTTTAAATTTACCACACTACACTAAAATTGCTATAAGATGGTGTGGGTGACAGCTGTCGGATTCATACAATAAATCCTATCCTTTTCTCTCAACTTCAAGATGCATATTTTCGTCCTGCTGCCATCCTAGCCATGCTATGTACAAAAGACCCTACTGCCAGTGGCTTCGCCCGCGTGTTTTTATAGAAAATTATTCCAAGGGAACATACTGCTGGCATAAATAAAAAAACTTTTGATAAAAAACATCCAACCGACTTCGATGTAAAAAAACACTGAAAAGTGCAAAATAACTTTAATTTTGGAAGTCGGTGTTTCTATAATAGTTTTATCTCTTCGTTATTTAACACCAACTTCCGTAATTAAAGTTATTTTGCACATTTTAGTGTTATTTTTACACTGAAGTCGATTGTATTTGTTTTTGTAAAAAGTTTTTTATTTTACACTTTTTAGTTATGGTACCACCACTAAAAAGTACCCCTCAGCCATACTTAAATACCTTATAGCCAGAGTGCAGCTCATGATAATTCTAATAATACCAAACACGGTTAGATTAATTAAATTTATTACAGAGTTCCGGTGCCTAACTTCAGGCTTCATTATCAGATCAGTTCGATATATTCCCCCTCTTCTTACAATCAGTCATCGACTACACATATAAATAAAGCAATTTTACTTGTTACAACAGTTTTACTGTGATCCTATGTGGAGTTCTGTTCCATATCTTCGAAGTTCATGATGATATAGATCATAACAATATTTCTATGGGACCAACTTGGAAGCATAACCTTTCAATAAAAAAATAATTTAAAATCGGTCGACAATTGGCCGAGAAATCGGTGTAAATACATTTAAAAAAATACATTCAGCGGAACATAGAACCTCCTTCTTTTTGTAGTCGGTTAAAAATGACCTATGTTTACACTATTTCATAACAGTACCTACGCCATATAGTACTTACGCCAAATTTCATCCAAGTCTGTTCAGTCGTTTGAACCTGAAGAATTAACAAACATTCACCGCGCGATTCACCTAGCTTGCATCAGTGTTGCTAGTAACGAACATTTTATTACCTTTTTTCCAGCCTACTGATTGATTGAGCAATTTATTCTTGTCCACAGCTAGGCCAGCCCAGATATGTCGTGGAGCTATTAATCTAAGGGCCCGTTACACTCAGGTGCCAACACCATCAGTCTCCTTGTAGTTCCGTTCTCTTGGATCTGATCCAACTGATAACTGTTGTACTACACTTTATAGAATTTGAAGCGTCCAGATTTTACTGTAGTTCTATGTTACTAGGTTTAACTGTAGTCTTGAGAATTCAGTTTTTACTCTAAAACTGACAACCTGCGTACCCATATCAACTTCAAATACCTAGGTACTAAGTCATCATCATCAGCACCTGTGTCCTTTAGTTGCCCTTGCGACCTGGGACCGCAGGCTTCCTTTTTAGAAATTCCCCGCAGCCCCAGCGGGCATCAGGCCTCATCATCATCATCATCATACATCATTAATTATTCATTTTTTCATTGGGTTTCATTTTTTGATACCCTATTGGTGTACATCATCGCTGCATGAAAGTGTCATTTACGGGCACTGCATTGGAGGCTTCATGTTGGCTGACGTGATTTCCCAGTTCACTAACACACTGTTATAGTTATGGCACTTTTATGAGTTAATAGAATGCGCAAAATGCGTAAGAAAAATCAGATTACATTATCGCAATTTTCTATTAATAAATACATATCCACCTTTACCGTAATAGAGAATCTCTATATAAAAGAATCTCTACCAGATTCCAGACACTTACAGAGGTATGTACTTGCGTAAGACTCACAGGTAGGCAAACAGCCGACAATTATCTTCTAATTATGCCGTGCAATATTATTTACAAAACACATTTTACGAATTGTTCGCTACAATCCTTTTAAAGGAATAAAACATTGTCCTGTCAAGAAAAGAAATATTTCTTTTTAACAGACTTAAAAAAAGGGGACCGGCAGCGAGAGGTCACCACCGCGCCGCCGGTCGCCGCCATGAGGATACAGCGATGCTCTACCCAAGAGATTCTTCCCGCAGTATCCGATACAGGAATTTCCCGAACCAAACGTGTCCGGTGAAGCACTGCATCATACAGAAAGTGAGGACGCCGTGGCACCTCCCTGACCTCTCCTCAAAGAGGAGGCTTATCGCCGCGATCATGGCGTGCCCATGATGATATATTACGTCCGGTATCTTTAACACATTCATATTTCCACAAAAACATTCCCAGTGATGGGAAGTAACCTCAAGTTCATGCAATTAATGAACAAAATACAATGGCATGTTTAAGCAGCTTGGGTTCCGCATTTAATTTGTAAACATGTAAACCAGACTTGACACATTGTAGGCTAAAGACTGAGTTTGGAGGATATAATAAATACCATAGGTGCCCCAAAATAATGTAGCTACCTACTGGGCCCAATCAATGTGAAAGGAAGAACGAAGAAGTAGACTGAAAGACAATAGATATGATCACCATGTACAAGTCAACAAGGTTGTAGCCTACGTGAATAAACCTATGATCTATTATATACAACTTGAATAATGCAAACCTATATACACCCCAATTGAAAAATAAAGTAAGAATCACAATTTAAGCACTGTAATTTTACTTAAAAGCACTTAGTGTTCTTTAAGAAAGTTAGCCTAATAGTAAGTAAATACTCACATTGGACATCGACGTACTACATTGACAGCGCATCATTAGTATCTACGCACACACACGCTATTGACGCAATCAAGACTTCAATAATTTTGTCTTAGAATTTTATTCTTGACTAGCGAGCCGCCCTAGCTTCGCAAGGGTGTCAGAAATAGTTGAAATTATCGGCTTTTCTCTATTATAATAGAAATACATCTAAACTAATATTATAAAGAGGAAAGAATTGATTTTTTGTTTGTTAGTTCATTTGTATGTTACCCCGGGGCCCTGGGACGAAGGCAACGAAGGAACAGGAGTGGGTTTTTTGTCAGTAAAAGTCAGACACTATCTCACGCCCCGCCCAAGAGCGGGATTTGTCATAAGATGATTTTCCCACCTTAAAAAAACCCTGCTTACCTACCCTACCCTACCCTAATTAAGTATTTTTTTACTATTTAACCATCCTTGTATGCTGGTGAACAAAACAAAAAAAGAATGATTAAAATTGGTCCAGCCGTTCATAAGTTATAACGTGACCTGGAGAACTAAGGGTTCATTTATATATTTATACTAGCGGTCCCGGCAGACGTTGTTCTGCCCAAAAGCGGGATTTAGTAAAAAAAAAAATTACCCTACTCTACCCTACTCTACCCTACTCTACCCTACTCTACCCTACTCTACCCTACTCTACCCTACTCTACCCTACTCTACCCTACTCTACCCTACTCTACCCTACTCTACCCTACTCTACCCTACTCTACCCTACTCTACCCTACTCTACCCTACTCTACCCTACTCTACCCTACTCTACCCTACTCTAAACTACTCTACCCTACTCTTTTCTTTGCTATAAACCACACGGAGCCCGAGACCTTTCCAACGAATGCAAAACCGTGGAAATCGGTTCGTGCGTTATGGAGTTATAGCGTCATGAAGGAAAACCCGACTTATTTTTATATAGTAGATAACTATAGATTTTTTATTTATTTTTATTAATAAATACTAAGTAGTAACCTACGTTACGAGCAAAAAAATAATTTTCAATGACCTTCTTTTTCACTCGCGATGATACCGAGTTAATTGACAATCTCAGATGTTTTAATTTCACACCCGGCTTGCGTAATGATTTTGTAATTAACATGAAACTCATATTATGTTATAACAACCTTGATTTTAAACATACATACTAGAAGTGCTTTCGTACGACAACGTCGTAGAGGGTTCGTATCAGCGTAGTACGGAGACGTAGCAGCGTAGTAGCGGAGACGTAGCGGCGTCGTAGCGATATTATTGCGTTTTTGTAGCCGCATCGTAGAAGTCCCGTAACAGTGTCGTAGGCGTTGAGGCGTAGTTCGTCAAATCACACTAATCTACACTAACTTATTATAAAGAGGTAAAGTTTGTTTTTTTTTTATTTTTATGGGTTTTTTGTTTGTAGGAGGTATCTCTGAAAGTATTGGTCCGATTGCGAAATTTTTTTTCACCGATAGAAAGCTGCTTTAATCCTGTCTGACATAGGCTATATTTTATGTATGCGAGCGAAGTTCGGGGAAAAGCTAGTATTATTATAAAGGCAAGTCTGTAATTATGTGCATATAGCATAGCACAGCATAGTCGGCCTTATAATGTTCCCACTGTTGAGACTCAGGCCTCCTCTCTGGGAGAGGGAAAGGGCCGTAATCCACCTCGCGGGCCCGGTGCGGGTTGGTGGATGTCACATGTCAGCGAATTTTTTGGTTCTAGGACATACCAGTTTCCTCACGATGGTTTCCTTCACCATTTTAAGAGCAGTGGCGATGAAATAAATTACACAAAGTAATGCGCCTGGCTCGGATTGAACCCGCGACCTACAACTCGTAAGTCGGGGCCGTTACCACTCGGCCACCACTGCTCTATGTTTGCTTTTATGTGCATATGTTTGTGTGTAATTTTGTTACTCCTTCACGCTCAAAGGGCTAAAGAGCTTCAGAATCAGAATTATTTATTTGCGAGCAATGTAGGTACAATTATAAGATGGTAAGAGTTGGGTGTTTCCGTTACATTCTGCCTTACGGCATGGAAAATCATTATTTTTGGAAGTTACAATATTACATCTTTGAATGAAATTTGCGACACGGGTACACCATGCTCTATAAACATACATTGGTTACTTTTTATCCTGGGAGTATGTGTCTTTGGACTGATTTTCTACTTTCACGGGCTACGGAATAAACTTAGCAAAAATTCAGGAAAGAAATATTGAATTAAAAATAAACAACCGTAACATAATTTTTAAGAACATCTAAACTAAACTTTGAAGTAGGACAGTTGGTAGTAACTTGCTTAAATTAGTATGCTGTTAGTGCAAAACCAAAATTCAAAGCCATTTGTGTTGGCAGTAACATGCTAAGTACGTCACTTTGTATAGATTAGCAGTCTATAACACCTGCAGCAGGTCATATTTATTTTATTTCATGAACAATTTTAATATTACAAGCTTAATTTGTGAAGAGACTACTGGAAGTCTTGTGTCGCCGTCGCTTTTGCACTTACCTATAAGTAGTTGAATCAGCTAACTTATAATTATAATTACATAGTATCTAATCAGTAAGTAATCATGTTCTTACACGGCATTGACAACCTCAAAACTAACAAAAAATAATAAGCCGGATAAAGGCCTATCAATTTCAGTTAAGAACTCTAAAATCAACTTATCATTGATAGATAATATTCCATCCTCCCACGCCCTACCATTTTGTTTCTTGAGGCTGTATGGCTGCCTGCCTTCAGTCGTTTACCGTTTGGCGCGAAAAAAACATACGCACTCCGCGGTCCGCAGATTTGGTGTTTTACAGTGTCGTTTTGTATAAATAGGTTCTTTATAAGGTGTGTGCCGCATCTCCACTTGTTGTTTATCGAGAATCGCACGAGAGTCGTATCGTTGTTGTGCGGAGAAACTATGTACCGGTTAGTGCACATTTTTATTTAATTTTATATTCATATTCAGTGGTTCTTCAATTTCAAATTGATCGATTGAGATCAAGTTCAAGGCTGTTTGGTGATTGATCAGTGACAGGTTTTTGTTTTTTATACTTTCTTACTTGTATTCGGAGTTTTTGGTGGAATATTTTCGAGTGAAACTCAGTAGGTCTTTTAAGTAATAAATTGATTCCTAGTGAATATTGTTATGTAAAATTAGTATAGTTGTGTATCTCAAAGTCTGCACACCTGGACAATAATTATGTGAAATTACTAAAACAGGCGCAATCTTGGTAAAAGAGCTGAGATTTTTTTCGTAGTGTTGACTACCTCTGCGAAGCTTGCCCAGAAGGATGACTAAAAAACAAACAAAAACATTAGAATGTGTAACATCCGTATGGTAAACAAAAGTATAGTAACCTAAAGGTCTATGTTAGGTACCAGGTTATAAAATCCAAAACAAAAAAAAACTGGTATTCACGCATCTTCAAATAGATGCTTTAGAAATTAGATGATCATAAAAACAATAATAAATTATGTAAATATTATAAAATTATTTAAAAAATGTAGTTAATTATAGATTATTTAAATAATTTAATTCGTAAAATAAATGGTATTATAATAATATTATGATTCTATTTATAGTTACCTGTATGTTTCTAGTTCCACCTACTTGTTTGTACCTCAAATGGAAACCCATTAATAAAGGATTTGGTAAAATGGCACACCCATGATAGACCCCAACCAGTTTTGTGGTAAATAAATAAAACACACCTATTACATTATGAATTAATGAACACTTATTACCATAAGTAATTGCGTACAATTCCAATGTGTTTACTTTTCATTAGTATTCTGTAAATTTTTCATATTTACTAACTAAGATACCAATTTAAATAAAGCTAAGCATTGTAGTTAATTACCCGAGCTGTTCGTAATTACAATACTCTTAAGTTAATTAAAAATGACTGGGTACGATAACGGGAATTCGATGTAACTACTTTAGTATTGTTTAGACACTAATATTATATAGCCCTTGTGGTTGCAAGCGCGGCTGCCGAGAGTGGGGCCCTGGGTTCGATTCGAGTCGGGTTAAAAATGCTATTGGTTTTTTTTTCCATTAGGAATTATTCTGTAGCAGCCCGAAGTTTGGTGGTGTCACACCCCCGTGCCTCGGAAAGCACGTAAAGCTGCTGGTCCTGGGACTCATCTCTCATCGGTCGTGTCGGATTGCCGTCCCATTGAACTATGAGAGTAAGGGAACAGAGAGTACACAGACCTGTATTTGCGGACACACTTGCGCCCTATATTAACTCCGTAATTCGGTTGGGAGGATTATTATTATAAAGGCGATAATTTATGAGTGTGTATGTTCGAAAAAATTTTGCACGTAGCGGAGATGAGAATGTTAAGATGAATGTGTAGTGTGACGAGAATGGATAAAGTGAGAAATGAGTATAATATATTAGGGGAAGTTTGAAAGTGGCGCATGTGACTGAAAAGTTGAAAGGGAATCGTTTGTCTTGGTATGGTCATGTGAAGAGGAGGGATGACGCGCACGTTACTAAAAGAGTTATGAGTTTACATGTGGATGGATGGAGAGGGAGAGGGAGACCAAAGAAAAGATGGATGGATTCTGTGAAGATTAAAATATAAAATATGAAAGAAAAAGGAGTTAGTGATAGCGTGACGAGTGATAGGACAGAATGGAAGAAAAAAACGTGTTGCGTCGATCTCAAATAAAACAGGACAAGGGCAGGAAGATGATGATGATGTTCGATACTTTTTCTTGCTCGACTGAACGGATTTAGATGAAATTTGGCACTGGTTCTGAAATAGCACATAGGATAGGTACTTTGTATCCCGGAAGTATGTTCCCTTGTAAAAATTTGGTAGCAGCTTATCTTATCTTATTGTGGGGCTGGCCCTAGGCCAGAGCACTTCGATCCTTCTGGATCATTTTGGTAGCAGCTAGTTTCATATCGTCGATTACTGTTAGGTATATGAACATGATCCGTTATAGTCTATCAGAAACATCTACTCGGGTGCATCAATGTTTTGTACATATGTGACTAACACTGGCATAGCTACCGAAGTGCCCCGGTGCCTCCAAGCGCGGGGGAAAGGCAAATCCTGATAAGAAAACTGCTTATTGAAATAAGCGGTTTTCTTATTTCGAAGGCGGCGAAAAATTTTGCCGACTTCGAAATAGAAATAAAATAGGTTGCAACACTATTTTAATCATGGCAACTCGTTTTAGTCAGTGAAAATCTGTCAATCCCGCTCCACTCAGAGCAGGAGAAGTTATTCGATGATACGTAAAAAATGGGTCCCAGTATTTTTTTCCTCAGGGCCGTTAGTCACCCAGCTACGCCACTGGAGACTAAACCTCAGATATACCTATTGTCTATTAAAAACTACTTCCCAGGAAGTAGGAGACAAGTGTCGATTTATATCCGATCACACATATTGCGGTCATTCATTGTCATTTAACAAACAAGGTACACACGGCAAAACCGTTTAGTAGGCAGGCAAACATATTACAGCGAACATGTTTGCACTTAACACACTTTTAATTTCACAAGATCTTAAGTTGTTAAGCAATCACTAACAAAATTTTGGTAAATATCTTACACAAATCAAATGGACTGGAATAACTTTGGTACAGGGTCAAATTAAATTATTAAGCTAAACTCCTCAGAAACCTTGCCATGCCAAGCCATGGGTAAAGATATCTTATTACAGAAAAAAAAACTAAAAAATTGTGACTTCTAAAGGCCGTTAAAATCAAGAAAAAACAAATAAGTGAAAGGGCTTAATTAGCACATTTCTGAAATATAAATATTACCAACTGTTGTTCACTGCTTTTCTTGCATTCTCTAGATAATTGCGTAAAGTGCTACATTTATTATTAATCTAGTCAGGAATTAGAAAGATTACAAATCTTTCGAATTTCGAAGTGTATTATTGTGAAGGAAAATGAGTTTATGAGGTCGTAGAATCATTATCCTTTAGTATATTTGTTATAATTATATTTCATCCACAGAGATCTGTTGTTTTTGTTTATAGTTATGTAGCTCAAACGACTGTCTACTATTGATAAGACACTACTGCCGTTTTGAGGGTACATTTGAGACTCGTATTTGACCACTTTTAATTTTCAGTACCAACCAGTTGCCGTTGACCACGTAGTCAGCTGTTATTAAATTAATTTACTTGAACCCTATGTACCTACACAAAGTCCTATAAAAGTATCTACTGTCTAACCTAGCTGACGTCTAATCAATTTCGCTGCCCGTACCTTCGAACAGTACAATTAAAACACACATTCACAGCTTAGGAGCGATAAAACGCAACATGATTGTATTAGAAAAAACTATTCATTGTTATTCAGACAATACAAGGGGAATGGCATTATGCGGTAATTAAAAACAGACAGAATGATTAACTTACTGATTTTTAGATACTACTTCATGGTTCAAACGGCACTGGGTGGTAGAATTATTTTGCTCCTAATTAACAGGAAACGTGCATGTTTTTCGTCAGGGAGCGTCCATTATGTGGGATGATTTTGGCGAATTATTGACCCCCTCCCCTCCCTAGTGAGATGTCGTGAGATTCGGCTCGACTTCACCTAATCTTACATGAGATAGTCAAAATACATGTTTTAATGTGAATACGTAATTCGACATTGATTTATTAAAAAAAAGCGTGAAAATATTATTTTGTAGGTACTATAATTTAGTAATTATCGTAATGGATAAGGATATTTCACTTAATTTAACCCCTGAAAAAAAAAACCGATGTGGAACTCAGTGACGGATTAACCCTTAATCAAATTAAGCAATTGCCTAGGGCATCACTTCTGGGGGGGCACCAGAAGAAGCACAAAAAAAATCATCCTTTGGGCATCACGTCTCACTCTCATGTCACCAAAACCCACACCAAAAAAAGTTTCTAGGACTAATTTGAAAATTCGCGGGTTTTAAGTTGACATAGAGTCCGCCCTAGAGTCATAACCCCGCTCCCGCTTGCCCACTCGCTGCCCGCTAGTGCATTCGGTAATTCAAATGCACTAGAATTGCGATTAGCCAATCATAAACCACCCCTAACCCGCGGCCCCCCGCAAATCTGTGTCAATCAAATGTTTTGTTTTTTGAGTAATTGTGCCGGCCGGCTTCTTTGCATACGTAATAATAGGGGTTAAAGTATGAAATTGCCGTTTTATTGTAATAGGTAATTCGAATTGACATAAAACTTTCATGGTTTGAGATTTTTGAGTAAAACTTTTTTCACATAGTAGGTAGGTATGAAGTTCTTTTAAAAAAAACTTTTTACAAAAAAAACCGATTATTCGTCATGAAAACTGGATTTTGAAAAAAATGAGACCAATCTGAAAGCATATCCTCGAAGGGGAAAAATATGCCAATCGTTCCATACACGACGGAGTTCTGAGGTAACAAACATTAAAAAAATACAACCGAATTGATAACCTCCTCCTTTTTTGGTAGTCGGTTAAAAAATGTGCAACATTCGATTATCGACTTTCAGTTGTTTTTTGTTCAAATTAGACAAGAAAGATTCGAAAATTCGAGTGATTTTTTAATACGAGTTCCGACGCGGAACTATTAGCTCGCAATTTCAATGTTGCGTTTGGAGAGGCGACTGCTAATGAACGCACAGTGCGATTTTGGTTTAAACGCTTTCGTGATGGAAACTTTGATTTGAATAACGAACCACGTGGAAGACCGCCCACACAGGTGAATAACAATGAATTGAAAGAGATGATGGAAGCCGATCCGAGCCAAACTACCCAGGAATTAGCGACATGGTTTAACGTTACCTTACCAACAATAAAAAAATATGAAAAATTGGTGCCTCATGATTTGACTGATCTGAAGAAAGGAACGCGTGTTGAAACTCGTGTTGCCTTGTTGAATCGATACAGAAATGGAGAAATTTGGGATCGAATTGTGACATGTGATGAAAAGTGGATTCTTTATGATAACCGTAAGCAAAAAATGCAATGGCTGACCCCAGGTCAAACGCCGCAACAGCTAAAGCAAAGCTTACCAATAAAAAGGTAATGGTAAAATGGTAATGTTTGGTGGTCTCAGGATGGTGTTATTCACTATAATTTTCTCCGATGTGGTCAAGCAATAACGGCAGATGTTTACTGTGCCGAACTCCGAACAATGATAGCAAAACTAGTAGTGAATCAGCCCCGACTCATGAATCAATCTTCACCATTATTGCTCCATGATAACGCGAGACCTCACACAGCACGAGAAACCATTTTAACTCTACAGGAACTGCAATTAGAAACCATTCGTTACTAGTATTTAGGTATTCGAAAGACATTGCTCCAACGGACTACCATTTTTTATCGTGATTTGGTCAATTTTCTACTTGATAAAAAGTTTTCTTCTCAGGATGCAGTACAAAATGCTTTCACACAGTTTGTCGAATCTAGATCACCAGTTTTATCGCAAAGGCATAAATGACCTTCCTATTAGATGGCAGCAATGTATAGATTATAATGGTAATTATTTTGATTAAATAAATATGTTAAATAAAAATAAAAAACGAATTTAAATTTTTCTGTACAAATCGGCAATTTCATACTTTAACCCCTAATAAATAAATTATGCTTTGATTTTTATTGTTGTCGCACCTACTCCACTTCTAAGGTTTTTTTTTTCGGTGGGATAATCATCTTATGACATCCCCCGCTCTGGGCGGAGCGGGAGATAGTGTCAGACTTTTACTGACTAAAAACCCACTGCTGTTCCTTCGTTGCCTTTCGTACCAGGGCCGAGTCTTCCTTTCAGAATTAGACCCTTGGCCCCAGTAGGCTTCGACCCTGATGGGCCCCTACAGTTGCGGAAATCTCCTTGAGGCGCGCGTGAAACAGTCGACGACTTGGGCTCGGTCCGGACGGTTACCGGACGGTCGGACGGCGAACTACCCATTGCTCACCGTCCGCAAGCCCACGCCTACGGCGGCCGGAAATCGGGATAAGAATCCCGGCAGCGGTTGGGGCGTGAGGACCGTTGCCTCACGCGATCGGCCGCCTCCTTTGCTAGCATTACTGCTTCGCAGAAGGTGGCGACCGCCTGCCACTCCTCCTCGCTCCGGACCATGGCCTTCTAAGGTACGTTACATCTCATCACCTTATTCTAAAAAACTAATGTTTTTAGGTTTAAAGACCGATTCTAGTTGACATATGGATAGGGGGCCCACAGGCGAAGATTGCTTAGGGCATCAAATGGTCTTAATCCGTCACTGGTGGAACTTACTCAATCTCTCCTGTGGGGAAGCCACATGAGATTAAGTGAGATTCCACTCAACCTCTCCCCTCCCCTCTAAACATCAAGTAATTAATGGTCGCCTCCTTAGCCGCAGATCGGATAATGCTATGTACCTACCAAAAAACTCCGTAATCGCTTGAAGCACAGAACTTACAACTGTCTTCTTTTTAAAAGATATCGGGTGACCCGTAATGAGCAGTGGTGGCCGAGTGGTAACGGCCCCGACTTACGAGTTGTAGGTTGCGGGTTCAAACCCAGCCAGGCGCATTACTTTGTGTAATTTATTTCATCCGCACTGCTCTCAAAACGGTGAAGGAAAACATCGTGAGGAAACCGGCATGTCCTAGAATCAAAAATTCGATCATGCAGATTATAATATTTTTGCCACATAATATGATATAATATTTTTCAGTACGTTTAGTCGCCTTTCAAGAGTCCTTGAACGTTAGCAGTTTTGGATTGGACGCTTGTGGTAGATCAGCCTCAAGCTAAATAATACAGAAAATTATAACATAATTATGGTATAAAAAAACTGGGCAAGTGCGAGTCGGACTCGCGCACTGAGGGTTCCGTACAAACTTACCTTTGAAAACATTTCAATTCCCGAATCCAGTTACGAAGATTTTTCCGAATCTCAATTTTTTTTTTCGTGACGTAACTAAAAATTTACAGTTTTCAGATTTTTTCCTATACTTGTGCTATGAGACCTAGGTTCTTGCCAAATTTCTGGATTGTAGGTCAATGTAAAGTACCCCATAAATTTTGATTTCCCTTGAGAATGTCGAAATACACGTTTTTTGCGACATAAACGGCCGTATGTTTTTTTTCGTTAACTCAAAAGTTTGATTTTTTCACAGGTTCAAAGGACCGCAGATCTGAGTATATGGTTTTAATTTCAACTCAATACCTCCACGCGTTCCCGAGATAAAGGGTCTTGACTAACAAGCAGACAGACGGACGGACAACAAAGTTATCCTATAAGGGTTCCGTTTTTTCCTTTTGAGGTACGGAATCCTAAAAACGTGTTTTCAAGTTTAATTGTAACTTAAGCATAAATATTTTCCATGAAAGATAAAAAGGAGCTGTTAAAATAAAGCCATAAATGGCAAAAAGTTAATTTTTGTAGACCAGTAATACCGCGGGCGAAGCCGCTGGCAGAAGCTAGTTATCTTATAAGACGATTATAATCGTCTGTACTTTTTTTTTCGGTGGGAAGATCATCTTATGACAAGTTAAAAACATCCGTCGACGGCGCGTAGTGTTCCACGCGCGCCTCAAGGAGATGTCAGCAACTGTAGGGGCCCATCAGGGTCGAAGGCCAAGAGTCTGCTTCTGAAAGGAAGACTCGGCCCTGGTACGAAAGGCAACGAAGGAACAGGAGTGGGTTTATAATAATTAAAAGTCGTCCTCCCATTCCGTCCAAGAGCGGGGGATGTCATTGGATGATTTTCCCACATACAAATAAAAAGAAAGACCCAATATGATGAAATACTAAGTGGTGCTACCTCGTAACCAATTTGGTTTGAATAGTTTTCGGATACTTTTCTTTAAGTATGAGTTTTAAAAATATTGAATGAACTTCATTCAACATTTTCTTAAACCATTGTATAATCTATTACGATCACATCTCACAAATGCTGCACATTTTGTGAACAATGCAAGGTTAGTAGATAAAAATGATATAACACAGGCGTAGCCTCAATTGCTATTAAATATTACATTAAACTGTGTTAACTTGGTCACGTTTGTGCAACAGACACTACGTCATCGTTCAAAACTAAAATAAATTATAGATAATGGGGACCTCCTTAACTTATTATTCAAGCGATTTGTAGGCCTTCTTTCTTTCTATTTTTTTATTACATATTTGGTTTATTTTTTCAAATTAAATAGATAAATTTTCAAATATTTTCTTTTTTTACCATCATAATTATTATATTTTGAATTCATACATTTATATCCTAACAAATATTTAATTAATTATACAACGCACGATATCTCTCGGCGTTACCAATCTCTCTGGTGACCGGGGTAGATGATGAACCTGTCCTTCAGGTAGGCCTCGATCATACAATGGAGGTAGGTCGGCACCTGGTGATGCCAGAGTGCCCCCCTAATGCTACTCCAGTGCAGGGTATTAAAGGCATTGGCGATATCTAAAGACAATGCCAATATTTAAAAAAAAATACATAAAAAATAGTAATCCGCCGATATCGGAAGCAGGGGCTACCGGTAGTTAGGGTCCAGAAACAAGAGCCTCTTTACTATGCGAGCCATATCAAGGAAGGCTACTTCCTGTATCAGTTTTCGATTGATGGTCGTCGAGGCTTTTGGGCTGTTGCGTCACACGCCACATTTACATTCCACATGTCGACAACCTCGTATGCTAAGTCGAGATCTTTGATTTGTCTCTCTTTCTCGGCTTTCACGAGGTTCTCGTCATATGGAACGGTGACATCGATTATTATTATTACTCACCTTTTAAAGGCATACGAGGAGCCGAAGCCAACGCACAGATGTCCTTTAGACAATTTTTTTTTTATTAATGATAGACTCGCGTTTGACCACCATCTCACCTGATGGTAAGCGATGATGTGGTCGACGATGGAGCACGCTTGCCTAGAAGAAGCCTATTCACTCTATCTTCTTCCTCTTCTATTTTCATAGAACGTGATACCAATTGACGATTATCCCTGTACGCACTATGCTAAAGCACCCAAGGACAACCCTCGGTTGGTGGGAAATTATTGCGACATATACAGGTGCAAAATAAAGATTTAAGGCCAAGAACTATGTTAAGACTCCATAGTCTTAACATAGTGGGGGCCATCCCCAGCCTGAACAATGATATTAATACACATCGATAAAAAAGGCAGGAGTGACTTGCATAGGTACTCAATAAATGGGCCCCCAAAAACGGTCGCTAGCAGTAGTAGGATTGAGAGGTGGAGAGGTATACCACAGCTATCAGGACAATCCCGGAAGTACGGTCAATATCTCTACCAGCACCTTACTGGATTATACATCCTTCTCCCGAGCGCGTTTGTTTTTGCGAATATCCACTCAAGCCAGCCAATAAAGGCAAGAGAGAGGTGGGTGCTCTGTTCCTCGTCAGTGTTCACCACGGCCGGCCAATAAAGGCAAGCCGGACATTAGGAACAAGATTTCTCTCGGGAGATCGGGTTCGTGGGGTCGCTAATGCCCATGAAATCGTCACAAAACTGCCCTGCGGATTGTATCTCTCTTAGTCTGGCCTCTCACCCTAGGCATAATATGTTACGGTAAAGCAAACTCTACCGGTACAGACCTAGGGTTCACTGGAGCACGCAAGCCCCACCACGACGTCAACGTAGAGATACGACGGTGGGGTTATTATTATTATTATGAGTCTGTTGAGTCCCACACTGCAGGCCAAACGCCTTCCTTTCTTTCTTCCACTTTTCTCTGTCCTTGGTTACATCTAGTCAATTCTATACGTAGAAATCCAAATCATCCCGTCGTCTCCTTCTAAATTGTCGCGTCGTTGGTTCCTGCAGTTGTTCAGAACCCAGTCAGTGGTTGCCTCAGCCGATTGTTTTTTCTACTTTTATTGGATTTGGGTCAAATATTTATTATATTTAACCATTATATCTCCCACTGCTGGGCAAAGGCCTCCCTCCATGCCAAGATTTAAAGATTCAAAGCATTTTATTTAAAATAAATCCTATTAAGGCACTTTTGAAATGGCAAGAAGTCAGTTATTCCATTCCTTCCATTGTTCCCGGCTTTGAACCACTTGCCAATTTCTAATGAAGACATCTAAGTTGTCCCGCCATCTTCTTCTTGGTCTGCCGCGACTCCGTCATGCGATTTCAGGGCACCAAATTTGTGTTTTACTAGCCCATCGCTAGATGCCGCGGCATGCGGCAGACACATGCAGCCCAGTCCCACTTAAGCTGGGCAGACTTCTGAGCCACGTCAATGATCTGCTTTAAATAACAAAATATTTGAAATACCTTGACACCTCGTCTTCATAAGTTTACTATTATAAGAAATTCCTGTGACAAAATTGTTCGTTGCAATTAGGGATAATCCAAAATTACGTCACACGTAAAGGGGTGCGGAGGGGGTGAAAGAAGTATGACATTATGTGACAAGAGGGGGCAAGAGGTTTCGTGAGGTCACATTTCGAAATTTATAAAATAATTGTAAAATTTTAAAATATTCCCAACTCATTACAAAGATATATATATTTACAAACGTGTTTGATGTTGAATTTATATTTTTATGGGAATTTTTTGTTTCGGAATTTTAAATTCCAATTTAAGTAACAATTTAAATTAATTTCGGTTTTAATAATTTGTACTTAGATGTAGAAATGCAAAATATATGACAATACGACAAAGGGCCCGCCCCCCTCTCCACATGCGACCAGCTGTGATATAAATTAGGGGGAGGTGAAAAAATCATGTAACTCGTGAGACATAATGTAAGTATTACCCAAAATGCCTTGATTCAATGACACAAGTTCTCTAGGTTTGTCACGAAAACCTAATCATAAAATATTACAGACGTACGAGTACTACATTCTATTTACTTTCTGTCGTGAATATCCCATTCACCACTACCTATCCACACTATGGCCCAAGCTGGACACTTTATGGCCACTCATTCGCAGAAGACTCATCAATCTAGTCCATCAGCGCTCGTTGAAGCGAGTCCCGCACCACTCATTGTTTCAAGAGATACCTTTAACAGGTCATTTCTCAACGTAGACAAGAACAAGAACTGAGATGTCATTCATTGAAATCTTTAGCCGTAGATTGAGCAAGGTATAGGATCTTTCTTAGTAACATTCGCCAGAGGGATCTACATAGTGGTACCACGAGCTCTTAAGGCGATGCATTTTACGACGTAAACGACATCGACGCACAAACAAATACCACGGATCCAGTACTGATGATTCTGGACCCCCCCAGTCATCAGTACTGGATCAGGTCAGGTACTGGTGGTCTGGACCAGGTGGAATTTTTAGTCGCCTTTTTTCAAATTAGAACATTATGGAGGGCCAAAGTTCACGTAAATTAGCAGATTTTGAGAGGTCTTTGTGGATTAGTTTTACAAAAGTTATGATTTCTATAGAAACCTAGATAATATACACAAGATATAGTGTGTATCCAAAATATCTGGAGAAAGATGTATTGCTTCATCATCATCACATCATAATCACGTAAGATCGGATGTATGAAAATGTACCTCGGGTTGGCCACTCTTAAGGCTGGTACTCCAGCAGCCTCGTCTGGGTTAGGGTCAGGCCCAAAGAGAATTAAACCACTGTGCACTGTCAGGGCAGATTACCAGAATACGGACTCGTTAAACGGACTACAGCTCCTGTAGTCTGCTTAACGAGTCCGCATTCTAATCGCGAGTTTTGTAATGCGTAAAAGTATATCATCCGCGATTTCATATGAATCGATGACGACAACAACATGATAACGTGGAGCTGGTAGTGTTATTTATCTGACGATGTCGGAACGATGTTAACCAACAGGTTGTCATCGAGCACCCCGGAGGGTCCCCACACTGTTGTCCACCGATATCGCCGTGACAATCTTGTCGGTGACGATATCGATGACGACAACGACAAACTGTGATTCAAAGGAAAATGTATGAAACAACCAAGTCCAACGATATCACTATAACGTGTCGTTATTGTAGTCCTTAATATGAAATTGGTCATTGGGTCATAATTATAATTATTGGAACGGTGTCCTAAAAAGGTCACGTATTGTCGCGTCGCGTCACGTTACAGTGTGACTTGACTCTAAGGAAAGACAACAATATTTTACATAACCTTCAATTAATAGGTGTAAATCAAACATTGTACTTCATACTTAAATTGTGTGTTTAACATAATCGTGTGACCTGCAGTGTGTGTATCACGGCCTTTATTTATTTATTAAATAATTTATGCACACAAAAGTGCAGAGGCGGACTTGCCATAGGCATTTTCTACCAGTCAATACAATGAAAAGATATACTTACAAATAAAATAAAACTTAATACACGAACATACTCAAATAATTGGTAAGTACAAATAAACAATTGGGAAACATTAACGCTGTGATGATACTACTGCCAACTTCATACGAATATGCTCGTGAACTTTAATTTTGAATGTTAATCGTTTGCTGCCAGCCTGCCATCCTGATCTTTGGGGGGGGGGGGGGTGCGTTCCACAGATAAATAGCCTGAACAAAGAAAGAACAGTGGGGGAGTCAGAGTGATAAGTGGGACATTGAAGAAGGCGATTAAGAGATGAGAGATGCTTACGGGGTCGAAGTCCCTGAGACACTGTACCTGGTCAAGGACTGCCAATATTTACTCTTCATGTGAAGCTGGTAATGCCACCGAACATTTTGTGACTGTGTATCCATCTGTATTTTTATATGGTAGGTGCCAAAAAAGCTTCACATACACTAAGGGACAAAATGACCCCCAACATGACGAGCAACGCTGTCAAATTGTCCAACAACATGTCCCGCGTCACGTGAATGCGTTGTAAAATTTTGAGAGGCAAGTTGTGGGACACTGGGCAATGTTGCCCTGGGCAATATTGCAGCGTCGCATAGATTGAGTATTGCGAGCCATGTTTAGTAATATATTGTCCTCTAGTGTATCTGAGGCTTAAATTAAGAATAACGAACAGTGACCCTACTACATTTATTGATATTCTTAATATAAAAAAGGAAATAATAACATAAAGGTGACTTGAATCGGCGCATCTATCGCGATCGTTTACATTTTCTCAATACTAAAAACAGTTCATTGTTTTCGGGTAACTACGTAGAGATAGCAGGAAAAGGCCAAGTACTTTATTCCCAACTTATTTGGCACAAGATAAGATAAACAACTACATTAAAACATTATTTTAGTCTTCCAAAAAAATCAATAAAACGCATGTATTTACTGAGATACATTTTATTTAGTGCTTCATCATCATTATCTTTTTCCACGTATCTAAATATTCGCTGCGTATCACCAGTTGTTCTCGATGGACCAACCATAGGACAACGGCCAGGATCTGTCAACAAAATACAAGAAAGTGTATAGAACCATAACGCCATTATTTTTTTGACTAAAACTATTCAGTACTACAATTACGAGTACTAAGTAGGTAGGTATACATAAGGTAGTATGCCTGACTATTAAACACCATCTAATCTATGATCTAAATACTTATTGTTCAGTCATTGCCCATACACAAATAAGTCCTTAAGATACACCAAAAAGGCACTTACAGCTTTCGAAATTTCTAAAAATACACCGCACTGAATTACAAAAAATAATAATAATGAAGAACCAAAATACCCAACTAGCAAAATGTCTTTTATAACACACTTCTAAACATCTGTAAGTAGGGAATTGTTCGCACCTTATAAGATTAATTGCCCTTATAGTAGCTGTATAATGGTTTCATTAAGTGCTTTTTTCATCTTACATTAATCTTGATAATGCTTTTGTAAGAACAAATACACTTGCAAGTGTCTTTTAGCACAATACGTCTTATAAGGTGCCTTTATAAGTTACACAATCTTTGCCAAGACAGATATAACCCTTTTATAAGGTCTAAGCTCCTATTACGGGTTATTCTTATGGCTATTTTGCTAGTTGGGTAGATATGCCAACAGTTTCACCGTGAGATATTTGCAAACCTATCCTTATTTTCGAAAATAAAAAGTAAATGTTTAAAATTTAGTAAATACTGCAAGTAAAAATAAATTGTTTATATCTCTCAAAAGCAGCGACCTTAGATTTAGCTGTTTTTGAGATAAGAACAATTTTTTTTTTCGGAATTATGTATAGGTTTGCAAATATCTCGCAGTAAAACTGTTGGCACGTCTATTTAGGTTCTTCATTATTATTTTTTGTGTAATTCAGTGCGGTTTATTTTTATTTTGAAAAGTGTAAAAGGTGTCCCCTTATACAACTAGACGGTTTAACGGAATGTTAAATCGCGGTCAGTGTCAGCCTGCAATAAAATAGAAGCGTGGTGATACATGTATAATCTTTTTGTTTTTGGGGTGCAAAATCACCAATTAGCTCCTTCTGCTAGCCTAGTGTCGAATAAAGTTAAAAAAAAACACTAGGTGCCTTCGATAGGCGCGAGTGTTTTTCTTATAGTCGTCCTAATGCGAAGAAGTAATGCTAGGAAAGGAGGCGGCCGATCGCGTGAGGCAACGGTCCTCACGCCCTAATCGCCGATCCCGATTTCCGGCCACCGTTGGCGCGGGCTTGCGGATGGCGAGCAATGGGTTGCTCGCCGTCCGACCGTCCGGTAACCGTCCGGACCTAGCCCAAGTCGTCGACGGCGCGTATTGTTCCACGCGCGCCTCAGGGAGATGTCAGCAAACCGTAGGGGCCCAGCAGGGTCGTAGCTTACTGCGGTCATAGGTAGTGTGAAAACGAAACCCGGGGCCCTGGGACGAAGGCAACGAAGGAACAGGAGTGGGTTTTTAGTAAGTAAAAGTCTGACACTGTCTTCCGCTCCGCCCAAGAGCGCGATTTGTCATAAGATGATTTTGCCAAATAAAAAAAAAATATAAAAAAATAGTTGTTCTAAATGTTCTCTGACAAGTCATTCTTTATTGAAAATCTCGAACTAGTGTTTAAAATGTGCTTGATACTTACTAAACCACCTAATGAAGTTCAATGAAATAGTCTCTACAATAGAAAGAAAAGAAAGAAAGAAAGAAAGAAAAAACGTTTATTTGTACCTCACACATACAGTAAAATTAAAAAAAAAAACAGTAGAATACATTAGAATTAAAATATAGTAGAATTAAGTACTTATAAAAAAAAAATAAAAAAAAAAATAACTGTATGATCTGTGCAAGGTGTGTGGACAATAGGTACTTACTTATGACTTTTTGGTGGGAAATCATCAAATAACTTTTCTCGCTCTGGATGGAGCGAGAGGGCGTATCAGACTTTTACTGACTAAAACTCATCTGTGTTCCTTCAGTTGCCCTTTACGTTCCAGGGCCGTGGTAACTCTTTCGAACGTTCCCGCAACCCGACCCTACATAAACTAAAGGGGCCCTTTCAGTTTTGCTGATATTTCTTTGAGGCTCACATGGAACACAACGCGCCGTCGGTGGACTCGGGCTTGGTCCTTACCGGGCGCTCGGACGGCGAGATACGTATTGCTCATCATCGGCAAGGGCACGCTGTCGGTGGCCGGGAATCGCCCTGTTATTCCCCCCACGCACTTTAAATATCCCTTAACAAATATTTATTGTTATTTACATTGGAGTAGGTACATAACTACTTGAATTATAGAAATTGATCTCTGAGTCAGAAACATTATATACCTTAGTCTCTTATTTCGTACAAACGGACAAGCAGACACGAGTGGTCTTATTATAGTACGGGTTCCGATTTATCGACCATTTGCTCAGCAAGTAATGTACCCAGTTTATTGACACAAGCTTACCTTCATTCCTGCCTACCTAGCCAAGTTACAACCGTTTCGTTTCGATTCTCTTTTCGTTGATCGCCTCGAGTAGGCCATGACTCTGATTCCTTTGTTCTGACCACGTGCCTGAGCGTTGAGATGACATCAGAACAAAGGAATAGGAAGCGTGGCCGACAAGCAAATGGTCGATAAATCGGAACCCGTACTATAATAAGACCACTCGTGTCTGCCTGTCCGCTAGTAGGAAATAAAAGACTAAGGTATATAATGTTTCTGACTCAGAGTTGTAACTAGTTGTATCAAACGGTTGTAACTTCTATTCGGACGTCCGGAACCCTAAAAAGCGCAAGGACCCAGAGTCCACTCTCCACTCACCTGTGTTTGGGTCTCCTGTCCGGAGTGGTAATTTTCATGCCAATATGCAAAGACTTGTCTCGCATCTGCTTCCGTTCCCTCATTTTTTCCTTCCTAAGCTTTGCCATCCTCTTCTCGTAAGCCAGTACTTCATTTGCCAAGTTAAGTGATTCCGTATCGTCAAATACTAAACAAGAAACATATATGTATGACTTGTAACATTGTGAAGTAAACATTGTAGTGGTGGCCCAGTGGTAACGGCCCCGACTTACAAGTTGTAGGGCGCAGGTTCAAACCCAGCCAGACGCTTTATGTAATTTATTTCATCACCACTGCACTCAAAACGGTGAAGGAAAACATCGTAAGGAAACCAGCATGTCCTAGAACCAAAAATACGGTGACAGGTTTTTTTTTAGATGGGAAATCATCTAATGACATCTCGCGCCTTTGGGTGGAGCGTGAGAGACTCAGACTTTTACTGACTAAAACCCACTCGTTTGTTCGTTCTTGCCTTGCGTTCCAGAGCCCCGGGGTTCATTTTCAGTTAACCCATGTTTCCAGTAGACTTCGACCCTGCTGGGCCCTTATGATTTACTGAGATCTCCTTGAGGCGTGCGTGGAACACTACGTGACGTCGACGATTTGGGCTCGGTTACCGGACGACCGGACGGCGTGCTACCCATTGCTCGCCTTCCGCAAGCCTGCGCCTACGGTGGCTGGAAATCGGGATCGGGATCCCGGTGACTGGGGCGTGAGGGCCGTTCCCTCGCGCGGCCGCCTCCTTGGCTAACATTACTGCTTCGCAGAAAGAGGCGACTGCCTGCCACTCCTCCTCGTTCCAGACCATGGCCTGTACCACGGCCCGACGCGAGAGGTCGTTGCCACCGATCAAGACGAGACACAACGGTGCTCTGCCCAAGCGGGGCACACTTCTACCGTATGCTCCACCGGGCGTTACATCCGCACGAATCCGATGCAGGAATCTTCCGAACTTACCATGTCCGTTTAGAACTTGCGTCAGGTGAGGACGCCGTGTTCTCTTTCCAGCCACTCCTCAAAGAGGGAACTTACCGCCATTATTGTGACGTGCCCAACACTGTGTTGTGACAGTCGCTGTCGCCATTCTACCATGAGATCCCGCCGGAACTCTGTCCACCATGCCGCGTCATGTCGCGGCCACGGAGTTTCACCCCGGCGTTGCATCTCCACGCGCAAACCGTGCATGCCTGCAAGGACTATTGCCTCCAGATCTCACGGTGGCAGGCCAGCAAGGAGGCTCGCCGCTTCGCGAGAAATCGTGCGGTATGGCCCGCACCATCCGGATGGCCATGACTCTCTGGCATGCATTCAGCTTGGCCGCTGGTCGCTTTCAGGCCATGGACCGAACGATACTCGCGTAGAGCCTCCGGCAGTCCGGCAGGAGGCGTCTGGACCCCCTAGGTTGGGCAGGAGCCGCTTGAGGGGAGCCCCAGCCTGATCCAGTTTGGAAGCAAATTCGGTGACATGTGACTTGATGGCCTGCGTGTGATTACGACCCATTTCCTCTCAGAGTCCAAGCAATGGGAACATTACAAGGCCGATTGTGCTTGTTGTACTGTAACATTTGTAGCAGAGCAGTGGTGGACCAGTAGTAACCGCTTTGAATTCAGCACAAGAGAATTACCTCCCTAGCACTAACTTTGAGAAAAAACGGTCACATCAATAAAATTATGGTATTTTCCCTTTAGAATCGGCATCAATATTCCACCACGAATATACTTACACCCTTTTTTTTCTTTTTGGCTGGAAGTCATCAAATAACTTCTCCCGCTCTGGGTGGAACGAGAGGGACTGTCTCAACCCCACCTGCGTTCTTTCAGTTGCCCTTTGCGTTCCAAGGCCACAGTAACTAATTAGAACAATCCCGCAGAGAGATGTCTAAAGCCCGACTAATTTATGTTTCCCCTGACTTCTGAATTAAGGTGAATGCTCCAAGGTAACTCCATAATGAGCACGCCATAATCATGGCGGTAAGTCCCCTCTTTGGGGAGTAACTGGGGAAGCGTCACGGCGTTCTGCAGCTTCCGCATGACGCAGGTCCTCACCGGACGTGGTATGTTCGGGAGTTCCTGCCTGGGTCGCAAAGATAGTTTCTCCACTTGTATTAAAATCTACTATTACCAACTCACCTTTTATTAAATGATAATCCGTGAAACCGGACTGAGGGACAGGAATAAACCTATATTTATCTTCTAGCTCCGTGAGCATGTTACACAGATGTGATATGACAGTTCCCATTTCCAATACGTTTGTGTATAAATACAACACGTAGGTACTAGCTGCATACTGCTTAATTTGATGATTGAAAAAATAATCTGTTGTCATATGGAAAATTTCTAACATTCTTTGATATTTCGATACTATTTCAGCTACTAAATATCCAACTTCAAACTGTATATTATTTTCATAAAAATATCGCCACATGTAAAATTTTTTGAAATCTTGAAGCCTGTAAAATAAGGGAGACTTTTTTATTTTATATCTAATATATTTTACTAGGGAACTCAGAGTGCCAAAGCAGTCCTTTAGGTGCATATTTACTTTGTATTGGACACGCCACAATCGCGGCGGTAAATTCCCTCTTTCGGAAGAGAGGCACCACGGCGTCTTTACCGGACTTGGCCGATTTGGCAGGCTCCTGTTTCGGATTTAGGGAAAAGAATCGCCGAGGTGTCACTATTGTGCGGATCACCCGGGGGCCGCGGTGGAGCACACGGCGGAGGTCTGCCTTGCTAAAGCGGAGTATCACCGTGTCTTCGTGAAGGCGAACGGCGCCGCGGCGGCGGCAACCTCTTAGTTCCGGCCTAGGTTCAGGCCATGGTCCGTAGCGAGAGGGAATGGGAAGCGGTCTCTTCCTTCTGCGATGCAGAAATGCAAGCGAAGGAGACGACCGACACCGTGAGTAAACGGACATCCCCCCACCCCAGCTGACGCTGCGCAGAGCCCCGAGAGTCGGAAGTCGCAGAGCTATTTCCGGTCACCGTAGGCGAGGGCTTACGTACGATAAGGAAAGGTCAACTTGCCGTCCAGCGCCGGCGCGGCGGTCCGGTAAGAATCACGCTAGAGGGCACGCGTCAGTGCGACACATTAGCACATTTCTCATGTTGTATGTTGTCAGATGCGAATCGAGTACTACGGCTACAAACTACAAACTGACAGTGTTGCGACACTGGTATGGACAAAATTGTCTATGCCTGTGTCTACCGATCGCACAGCGGTCATTAGGAGACAACTCGGCTGTATGACTACCTCAGCGAGGCCGCCGATACGGCATCGGTGCATCGGATCGGGGGACTTTAACGCCTGTCACCAAGACTGGCTTTTCCCATACTAGAGAACCAACCACACAGGGAAAGAAGCGTGAAACTTTGTGGTATCAATGGGCCTTTCCAAGCTAGTCAAATAAATAAAATATAATAAAATAATCTGTAATTCGTATAAGTGACATCCCTAAGGGTTAGTAAACAATTAAGAAAAATTTAAACCTATGTTAGTAAACTTACAATCTATCTATTTAGTTTAAAACAAGGTAGATGTTCATGATGCATCTGTGAACAACATCACCTAACAGAGGAGAATCGTACCTCCCCGCTATGGTTTTCAGGATGGAGTTGGAGCTAGCCCGCACCCTGCAGAGCAAAGAGGCAGATTTCTGTCTGACGATGGCGTGAAAGCCATCGACGTGTGCCTCTGCAAACATACCTGATGCACTGCAGAAACGGGGCAACCCCATCAACATCCTGAACCCGTTATTATATTGGACCCGCACACAGACAGCCTTAAAGACCAAGAATTCGCTCTTCTTAACAATATAAATAAGGCCATGCTTCTGAGCATAGCCTTCGCAGCAACTTAGCAGCTCTCTTAGCGCCGTAACTGCTGGGCTCAGCAACACCATATCGTCTGCATAACTGATGTTGTTGACACTCACGTCATCAATACGACACCCGATTTTCTTGCTGCTGAGCTCAACAATCAGATCGTTAATATAAAGGTTAAACAACTTTGGTGAAGTTATCCCCCCCGTCTAACCCCGCACCCTAGTTCATACGACACCGACAACCTATCGGCCCATCTTACACAATTTGTCTGATTATAATACCAATACTGGACGGTACGCAACAGCTCCGCCGGCACTCTTCTCTCTCGCAGCTTTTCCCACATAACGTCGTAAGAAACAAGGTCAAAGGCACGGGAAAGATCTAAGAAGCAAGCAAGTTAAGCAAGCGACTAGGGTGCCTGATATAGTTAGTCATACTGCCAACTTGCTGAACCTTCTGCTGACCACCAGACAGGACAGATGTATCGTAACAGTTTCCTTACCACTTGGAACTTCAGATCACTGTCTGGTGAAGTCTGTTTCGTCCTTCTACCCACCTGACCGCGACTCACGCGGTGAACGGCGAATGTGGCGTTACAAGTAAGCAGATTGGGATGAGATGCGGCACTTCTTTGCGTCTTATCCTTGGCAGCCGGTCTGCTTCTCTTCTGAAAGTCCATCAAGCGTCGATGCGTCAAGCTATGGAATATTTCATCCCTTATAGTGACGTACCCATCGGAGGCTCAGCTCACCCATGGTTCAACGCAATCGGCGTTTCTCACCTGGGTTAACGCTTGTGACCGCAAATCTCCAGATCTGAGCTCAAAGAAGAGAGCCTTTAACCGTGCTGCCAAGTCCTTCAAAAAGGCACTAAAGAAGGCTAGCTTTGACCGCATTACTCATATTGACACAATGCTCTCTGCACAGCCGTCCGGTAGTAGAGCATTCTGGTTCCTTGCCAAGTCGTTTCTTCCGCACTAATCCCGCGCAGGAACCTCCCGAACTTACCATGTCCGGTGAGAGCCTGCGTCATGCGGAAGGTTAGGACGCCGTAAGGTCTTTCCAGCCACGCCTCAAAGAGGGGACTTACCGCCATAATTGTGGCGTGCCCAGCACTGGGTCGCGACAGTCGCTGTCTCCAAGATCCCGCTGGAACTCTGTCCACCATGCCGTAACTTGTCGCGAGTTTCGACACGGTTCTACTGAGTATTGAAATATGCGCCTAAACGACATTATCTTTAGATACGTTGACCTAGAACTTTGATTTTTCCACTGCTGCAGGTAGCAAATTTGAGTATGTATATGATATTGATTTTAGCTTCATACCTCCACGCGTTCATGAGAAAAAGGATCTTGACGGACGGACAGACAGACAGACGGATAGACGGACAAGGTAGGTATGTACGGAACCCTATTAACGGGTTGACTCCATACTCCTATTACAGTGATTGTTGTACATGTAGATAATGACATCTATTCGGGTATATATTAAACGCAAAGCAACTTTGTGGGTATCTAGAAAGACTCACGCAGTTATGTATGTAGCTGCAATACAGTAGCAAGTTCTGGTTATCAACGTGTGGCCGCCGGGTGGCTTCATGTCTGCCATATTTTCCATCATCGACATCATATTTTTCCAAAAGTTTTTCCAACCGGAACCTTTCTCCTCTTCTTTCGGCAAATTCAGTTTATCTAAAACGATCACACAATTATTAATTGCACTGCATCATACATTCCTCAGGGAGCAGTGGTGGCCGAGTGGTAACGGCCCCGACTTACGAGTTGTAGGTCGCGGGTTCAAATCCAGCCAGGCGTATTACTTTGTGTAAGTGAATAGGAACTGAAAGATAATAAAGAAAGAAAATAATTATGTTTATTTGGCACACAAATACAATATGAAGAAAGAAGTATTTATACATAACTTCAATTTCTAATTAACCTATTCTGTCCCACTGCTGAGCTAAACCAAAAAAAAAAACCAACCCAGCGAGGCGCATTACTTTGTGTAATTTATTTCATTACCACTGCTCTCAAAGCGGTAAATGAAAACATCGTGAAGAAATCGGCATGTCCTAGAACCAAATATACAAAGACATGTGAAATTCACGAACCCGCACTGGGCCCGCGTGGTGGCTTACGGCCCATTCCCTCTACTATAGAGGAGGCCTGAGTCCCAGCAGTGGGAACATTAAAAGGCTGATTAATGATTATGCTATGCTTATGCTATTATTTATTCCTCATAGAAAGAATACCTAGAATAGATTTTCATTTGAAATAAGCAGTACCTTTATGCTCTTCTATCTGTATTTGTTCTTTGGACTCGATTCCTGCTTCGGACTCGCATACTTGAGAACCAATTTATTTTGATTCGAGTACGCCGAACTCAATTCCAGTACTCAAGTCAGAGAGAATCAATTTTATACTCGCAGACTCGACAGATTAAAGAGACTGCTAAGATAGTGAGTAAATAATTAGTGTTTTCTAATTGAACCTAATTAGTTTTTAGTAAGGAACTTATAAGATAAGCCTGTAATGTGATGCGATAATGTGCAATTATATTAGCTAATGTGATAAGGACTAGCGTCTTCTGATAGTGACCTTTCAATGTTTTTACATTTTTTTAGGATAGATTAGTAAATTCCAAAAATAATGATATATTGTTTCCTATTTGAAATATATATTTTTATGTAAAAAGCATGTTTAAAGTGTAAAGGCTCTCGTTAAGGTAACGTTTTGCGATACTAAAGGTTAGTGCATGTAATTTCGAGATTATTCCGATTGGTCGAAATATTCGCGAGCATTCCAGAATGTTCCAAGTTCCACCTTCGGGCCGTTCAACCAATCAGCAATCACCTGCGTAATAAATAAATTGGAACCAGTTTTGTGCCACATCACATCGCAGACAATACAGACCGCCGTCCTTCCGTCCTCGCCGCCGAGGCCCGCCGCGACAATCCCGTAAACGTCCTCCCCGTCCCTTGCTCGAGCCAGCCCGCGTCGCTGAGCCGTAGTTTTAAAATTCCCCGAAAATAATAATAAAATCCTTGTTCGATCCAGCCCGTCCCTTGCTGTCCCCCCCCAGCGACGCCCTAAGCCGAGGTCCGTACCCCACAGGGGGTGCCCTTAGCGTGTAGTCGCTTAGTTTTTAAGTTTTAGTTAAGTAAGCCCTGGCTGGAGGCTTTGATTCTCGAATTGAGGCCGCCACAGGCAAGTCCGGTTAAGCAGCCGACAACCTCCTAGGTTGACCTGCGAGAGGCCACACACAAAAAAAAAAAAAAAAAATCCACATCACAGTCGTTTTCCGAATATTCTAATAGGAATACCTGCGAAGAAATAAACCTGGAAGAAAGAAGCCTTGTTTTATTTCAAGTTCAAGAAGAAGAACACACAAAAAAATACAGTCCATTAAAGCCTGGTCCTTCGTTCGCCGGATTAAGAACGGAAGAATCTGCGACGTACATACGGAAACGACGTGTGAACAATGAATCTACGTAGATTGAACCAACGTTTCAAGATCACGCCAACTGAGTGAAGAAAAATCAGGATCTGCTAGTCTCGCTTAGCAGAGGTGTCCGTTGAAGTGGAGACGAAGAATTCACCGGTTCCTAACGTGTTGGAGGGGTCCCGTTGAGGTGATATTCATTAACCACTGGCCCTAGAAGAAGAGGGACATTTGACCAGGGCCACCTCTGATCAAATTTCCAGATTATTCAGGGGCGGATCAAGAAGAGATCGTTGGGCTCGGGACTTGTCAGGGGCGGATCAAGTGAACCGCTACTAGTGAACATTTGGGAACGATTCCACATACATTTCACAGTGAAAATGGTGATCACCCAAAGCTAGGGGGACGCAGTGGAAGTGGAAGAACAGTGACGCGCCCAGCTACAGGAAGCAGCGCGTATTGAGAAGGAGCGACTACGAAGATTGTCAATAAAGCCGCCAACGGCACCTTTTTCAAACGGAGCGGACGCTAGAACGGCAGGATCTTCTGGGGTCGCCACAAGAACCGAAGATCAACGAAGACCAAGGTCGCCTGCAAGCTCAGTACGGTCGAAGTGTTCAAACATCAACGTCACGACACGACTACGAGTGGCGGAACTGGAGGCAGCAGAGAAGTTGGCCGCCATAAGAAGAAGGGAATAGTTGGAAGCAGACTTAAATAAGAAGAGTTTAGCAGTGGAAGTGTCGGTCATCAACGACGAAGAGAGCGTGCATGAAGAACAGCTAGCAAAAGCCCTCCCACGAGTAGAACCCCTACGTAAAGTGGACGACTGGCTAATGAAGAAAGAAGATCACCGACATCCAATAGGACCAGGAACAACATAAAACACCCGGCAGCGCAAGCAGTCTTGCGACTACGACACCAGACCGGACCTTCCAACTTTCTCCGGCGCGACCAACGAGTGGCTTCCATTCAAAGGGACTCGACACAGATGTACCAGATCTCGGCAGCAGAGAAAATCCAGAGACTGAGGAGCTGCCTCAAGGGAGGAGCTAGAAACATAGTAGCCGCCCTACTCCATATGGCCACGGAACCAAACGTCATAATGAAGATGTTGGAGCAGTATTTTAGAAGACCAGAAGTCATTATCGACAAGGCAATAGAAGACCTGAAGAAACTTCCGAGACTGGGGGCCTGGCTCAGCGACGGAGCTAAATAGCTTCGCCATCAAGCTGCAAAATATAACCTGCGTTCTCAAGATATTAAGAAACCTGAATCCACCTAAACTTTGCCATGGCACTTGTTTGCTGGTAAAATCACTAAAAACTTTCATAGCAGTGTGCACAATACTCACCGGATGTGGTACCGGAGAAAATGTATTGATTCTCCGAATTTCTCTGATACCATCGGATTTACCGGTAAAAATATCTTTTGCAATGATCATTAATAAATTGCAGCGTCAAACTTTCAACGTTGCCAACGAAAAATTCCACCCTGGGGGTCCAGAATCATGTAGTGGATCCGTAGTATTCGTTTGTACGTCGATGTCAAAGACACCGGTATATTCACTTCAATGGTATAATAGTACCTACATTATGATACAAGTGTGTAATGTTAGTGATTACCGTCGAGGCGGTATTTAGACCCGAGCCGTGGCGAAGGTCTTAAGAGAGCCAAGAAGGAACGGTATTCATTAATTACTTATTACTTATTAGTTTAGAAAACAATAGTAAAACTAGTATTTTTTTGTGACATGGTGGTAAAAATCTGTTTTCTTATACGGGCGCATTTTTTTTTAATTATTTACCCTTAGGGAAGGCTAAGGTATTTAGATCATATTGCCTAGTCATACGTTTGTTTTCTTGCGCGAAAAGTTTTTTACGATAATGTCTTTCGTAGTGGCAATAGCATCAAAAAGATGTAACTATCGACTTATTACATATACATATCAATGGATGTAACATTTTCTAATGATTTTGTTGTATTTAATTTTAAAATAAATTAATACAGCCACTAAACTTCATTCGAAAAAACGCCAAAAACCGGACGCATCTTGACATGGCGGCCATAGACCACAAAGAAAAAACAAATTTAATGTTAATGTGCGATTTATTTATTTGTTTCTTAATAAATAAATCATTTGTACAAGTTAAAATGGACAAAATTGCATGAAATTTGTAAGTAAGACACTAATTTATACTATTGAACGCAATAACCTAATATGAAATCTTTTCGTATTCAAAACTTGTTTTGAGAACAAAAAGGTTTTAACTACATTATCGCACTAGTGCGTAATGGTAATCAAAATTACACAGTTTGGTAACAAGTGCCATTATATACCAATGTGCAGTGCAATAAGAGTCAGTTTCTGAGCAACTGTATTAAAAACATAACTTTTTCTATTACCTTTTTGTGATTCACGTCAACATCCTTATTGTAGAGCCATTTTGATAATTAACCATTTTTATTGGCCATTCAGAGAATTAGGCTTTTAGATAATACATAATATCTATTAATACTCTAATATAGAAATATTGTAAGAACATCCATTGTTTTAAAAGAATAACCATGGAGTTTCTTGCCGGTTCTTCTCCATAAGTAACGACCAATTTCGACCCGTGCACTAGCTTCTGACGTTTTATTTAGGCCTATGTGAAATAAAAATATTTGAATGTTGAATTTGATTTTTTTGAGATAATTGGTCATTTTGAGAACTAGTTATTTTGCCATTTTTTGTCATTTTAAGAATCAGTCTCTTTACGCTTAAACGTTATGTATGAATATCATGAGTGAATCAACACCAGAACACTGGGCTAGGGGTTCCCCACTTGATGGCAGGTCGATAATACAGTTGTACGATGTTTTATTCCATCGATGCTTTATTGGTGCGATGTAACGTTAATGCGAAAAATTCTATAGCGATTGCTCATTAGATCGGTAATTTATTAGTTCAATAGTATGTCGGTTAATTAATAACGAATTCATGTAATGAGTCTACACTCATTACGTGATTCGTTTTTATGACTAAAATTTATAAATTTGTAAATACTTTTTTTAGAAAAAAATATAATGTACCTACTTATCGAAGTTTTATTGATAATAGGGCTATTTTGTTTTTCCCCTCTTTTTTTATTTATTGAGAAGACATCATGACAAACCACAAAAAAAACCGATAAATAAATGTTTTTTTACTTATCTTTTAGGTAATACTGTGTTTTGAATATTTTTGGGGTTACTTTGATTCAAGGGGTAAATTTGATGTGATTATAATTGTAACAAACGAGATATACCAAATATTTATTATTATAAAAATGAGGTAACAGTAGCTTAACATTAATTGATCTTAACATTTGCTTTCGATAAATCGGTTTTATAAAATCAAAAACTCAAAAAATTTAAAATGTTATATAAAAAAAAAGTTAAATAGAGTATGATATAGCTCTTGAGGTGAGATTGCTTGACAGAAGATGATAGACAGCTTCTTCCATTGCTCTTGTGTAATTTTTGTAATTGTATCCGCGGTCTTTTTGTAGGTGCGAACTATAAGGATACTAAAATTAAAGCAAAGGATGGGTTTTCTTTAATAATTTATATATTACTGCTACAAGATTGGGAACTAAAACCATTAGGGTGAAATTGAGAACCATCAAAACCACTTCGTATATTTATTTATTTATTTGTGGGCAAAGTTATGGCTCACAAGATTGACTGTCCACAAATACTGAGCAGTTTCAATTTCCGTGCACCTTCAAGAATTCCTCGCTGCCAGATAACACCACTGCGTCCACCGCAAAGAAGAACGGTTTTAGGCTCCAATTCTCCTTACGCGAGATTTTGCAAAGTGGTTCATGATTGTAGCGACATCATTGATCTGTATTAGCCAATTAAAAACCAAGACACTCATAAATGTCGCGTGTTTTCGGTAATAATTTTAGATTAGATTAGTTTAGTTAAGTCTGCTTTTTTTTCTCTGTCATTCAGAAATCAGAAACGTTTATTTCAAATAGACCAATTACAGGCACGTTTGAATTGTCAAAATGTCGGTCAGTCAAAAAAAAGTACAAGTGAAGCTAAATTGCACGTTCCAAAGCGTAGATCTCTAAAGAGAAGAACGTGCAAGAAACTCCATGGACACTCTTTTAAATCATATTATGAGCTACATAAATCTTGGTTACATATTTCTTGTCGCTTCTAATATGTAAGCACAATGTAGATAAGTAATAATAATTAAAATAAAATAAAAAACTAATTAAAAAAAAATTTAAATTCAATTAAGTCACTGGCAGCTAAGAGATAACCAGTCTCAACTGACGGCACCCGTTCACAAGCATGACGCGTGCATCAGCCCCACTCAGCTCAACCATTCTGAAGGGAACCGAATGACCCAATAACACGTGCCACCATCAGCGAGACATTTGAGTGGGCATGACAAACGCTCAACTGCCATGCTCGTAATGTCAAACAAGTTGTAACCTAATAAAAATGCTCCATGGTACTTCACATTCACAAAACATGAAAAACAAAGTGCTTCTACATTATACAATGCTATTGTTTCTAAATACAAAAGGTTATAAATTATTATAAACTCTATTGAAATAAACAAATAAAATAAAATAAAAAACATTTCGAAAACAACAATACAAAAAGGGGAATAGTATCTCTTCCAATATATATATATAAACTACTTTGAAGGTAAAAGTGGCTGTGGCTGCGGAGCAGGACACAGGACAGGTTTTTATCAAGGATATAATCCTCCAGTTTGTAATACGCTTGTCTACGTATTGTGCGTTTAATGCATGCTTTAAATTTGGACTCATTTAGTTGTAGAATCTCAACTGGTATTTTATTATAAAATTTTACACAGTACCCCATGAAAGAACTACGTACTTTAGCCAATCTGAACCGAGGTTGATCTAATTTATTCCTGTTCCTAGTATTAAAATTGTGCCTGTCACTTATCTTAGTAAAAAGATGAATATTTTTCCGAACATACATAATGTTTTCATATATGTATTGACAAGGAACCGTCAGGATGATTATTTCCTTAAATAGTTCCCTAAGAGAATCGCGTCTGCGAAGATTGTATATGGCTCTGATAGCTCTTTTCTGCAGAATAAAAATAGACTCTATATTTGCAGCCCGTCCCCATAGCAAAATACCGTAAGACTATGAAGGTAACTAAAATAAACTAGTCGCACAGTATCCACATCAGTAAATTGACGGATTTTTCTGACAGCATGCAGCTGCTGAACTAAGCCGACCTGCCAGAGATGTTAAATGAGGACCCCATTGTAGCCTCGAGTCAAGCGTGATCCCCAGGAAAACCGTATTCTCGATGAATTCGAGTTTCTCCTTGTTTAATACTATGTCGGAGTAATTACTTTTAACATTCGGTAACGCAAATCTTATGCACTCAGTTTTTTTTCCATTTAATACTAAATTATTAACAGTAAACCAGTTTTGGACTTGCTGTAAAGCATTGTTTTCGTCATCAAGATTTGTGGAACGTCTATTAATCTCAAAAATTAACGACGTATCGTCAGCAAACAATACAATATGTGGTTGTTTTTTTAATAGATGCGGTAGATCATTTATATATACTAAAAAGAGGAAAGGACCTAATATTGAGCCTCGTGGTACACCCATTTTGATTTTCAAACCCGGAGAATTGACACCGTTTATCTAAACTAACAGCAAGTTCAGATAAATAAGATTTCACCAAGCTGAGTGCAAGTTTACCCAGTCCATAATGTTCTAGCTTTAAAAGCAAGGTTTCGTGATTAGCACAATCAAAAGCCTTTGAGAGGTCACAAAGAAATTCCTATCGCATCTTGGGTTTCTTCCCACGCTGCAAATATATGTTCCAATAAAGTGACACCAGCCATTATGCAACTTATCCTTAGAGCATGCGGAGTTTACCTATAACTGATTGTTACACTATTGTACTATATTTTATTGCATGTTACCTTTAGCATAATACCAGTGTAAACAATTGTTGGTGAACCAATAAATAAATATATTTATTAAAACTTTATGCACTAATAAGAAACACTGTACAAAGGCGATCCTATTCATGTAGCCCACAAAATGACGACGGCTACCAAAAATGCTTTAAACCTTATAGAAACGTATCACTACAAACCAAACAGTTATACTTACACCTGTACCATTAAAGTTATTCAGATATGTTTATTACACCTTTTGATCACAAAATTTTAACAAACAATTTTATTTGGTTCCGACTACAACTGCTCGTTGATGTTTCGTCTAAATATAGCCAATCTGTCAGTCTGGCCATCGAAAAAAGAAAATTTTTACCTACTTTCAGTATCATGCATTTAACTTCGAAAATACGTAACAAGTTTAGCTATCATCAAAGTTACCCCAGCTCTTAAAGCAACCCCGTTTTACGGCAATACAGTTGGCACACACACAAAACACACACCACACACATTACATACATTACTTTGAAAATAAACACGAAACCAAACAAACAAGAAAGTTTAAAATTTGTTGTACTAACAGTGACATGTAAGGGTATTTTTCTTAATAATTTCGAGAAACTATATGTATATTAAAATTTGACTGAAAATCTAGACGAGATGAAATTTTTCTACTCCCACATTTGAACTAAGAAGCTTCAAATATAACGAACGGTCATATCTGTTACCTACATTAAAAAAAAAAGTAGACTAGTGTTATTTATTATTAATTAATAACGAACTCATCATTTGGTATTGAAGCTACTCACCAGAAAATTCGGTGGAGTTCCATTCAACACTGGGTTTCTCTTGGTTCACTGGTACTACGTTCGGCAGGTCTGCCAACTTATCTAAACCCATCTCTCCTCTCGGCATGTCTGACGGCATGCCTAACGGCCTGTCTCGAAGTATGGGGTGAGGGGTAGCGGCCCAAACTCTTTTGTCATATTGCATTCTTCTGGAATTGGACATTTTCTGATTATGCTCTTCCAAAATTCTTCTGCTTTGCTCTCTTAAATAATTTTGTGCTTGTCTGTCATTCTGAATTCTTCTGAAATTTTGCATTCTTCTGCCATTTGGTTCTATTTTGTCTTTTCGTATATTTTCTTTTTGTATTAACATGTCAATTTTATTTTTTAATTCATTTTGACTTCGTCGATTATGTTCCAATAATCTATTTACGTTTATCATTTTTTCACTTACATCTATCCTGGGGTTTTGTAATCTTTTGTTATATTCTATTCTTCTGTCAGTTGCAAATGTTCTGACAACGGAAACTCTTCTGTCATTTTGACTTTTTTCGTCAATCTCTGGTCTTTTGGTATTATGTAATGTTTTGGGTGTTGAAATTCTTCTGATATTTTGAAATTCTCTATCGATGGGAAATCTGTCATTTTGCCATTTTATGTCGATGGGAAATCTGTTATTTTGCAATTTTCTGTCGATCGGAACTCCCCTGTAATTTGGTGATGATCTGTCGATGGGAAATCTTCTGACATTTTGCAATGCTCTGTCAATAGGATATCTTCTGAAGTTTTGCTGTGTTCTGTCGTTAGGAAATCTTCTGACACTTTGCAATGCTCTGTTAATGGGATATCTTCTGACATTTTGCACGTTTCCATTAATCTGTATTCTTCTGGTACTTTGTATTGTTGTTCCAGCTGAAATTATTTTGTCATTTTGCAATGATTTTTCAGTGGGAAATCTCCTGGCACCTTCATTCCCAGGTTTCCACCTGCCTTTTAAAGCATTGGAGATTCCCAAATTCAATATAAATATGACTGTAAAAAAATAATTTGTCAACTACAATAGATTTAAGTTTTACTTTCTTTTAGTATCGAACAATAAAAAATAGTTTGTGTTGATCTTTGGAAAGAATATACAAATAAAGAATATATCTTCTTATGAGGTCTACCCTGCCCTAGAATGAGGACACTATGGTGGCTCAATCGAGACAAGAGCCTTCAGTACTGGTAGCTTGGAATCTTCTCCCGACATCGTTGTATACCTACATTTATATTTTTAAACTGGCTTATGCCGCCAGCTTTGCCTGCGTCAGAGTAGAAAATTATCCCAAGAGATAATTTCATAAATTCTATACCTAAACTATAATATTATAAGAGTTTGTTGTTTGGTTGGTAGAACGCGCTAATCTCAGGAACTATCCTATTTCCCTATCCTGGTCCTATTTGAAAAAATCTTTCTGTGTTAGATAGCCCATTTATCGAGGAAGGTTATAGACTATATTAAATCACTCTATGGCTAATAGGAGCGGAGTATCGATAAAAAATGTTGCGAAAACGGGGGAAATAAACATTACTATTGAGAGCTTCCTTTGCATGCGTTGCGTCAACGGCTAAAGTTACGCAAAAATTATATATTACAAAATTGTTTCAATTGTTTAAAACATATCTCTATCTGTTAAGGTTGGAACACAATAACCTTTTTTATGGTAATCAAATTTGTGCTCAAATAATGCATTATTTGCGAAGGTTTTTATACACATAAAACTTGAGAGGTGTCAAGGGGCTCCCGGATGGAACGAAGTTCCTTTCGATTATTTAGTGAAGGAATTGTGTGTTAAGTATAAACGTTCAATGCGAAATAGAAAGACGAAACGAAAATAACTGGCTTGCTTTCTATGAGAGAGAGAGACAGCCAGAGAAACACGCGCACGCCGCACGGCTTACAACTATAGCAAAAAGTGTCGTTATAACTTTTGGTCTTAATTTATTCCATGTAGCCCCCTTTCGCAAGGCGAGTTATGGAACTTCGTTCCAATATTAATCCTTATCCAAAAGAACACATTAATCATCATTCTAAGTATTTCATTTTGAACAGAATCTATTTTGATATAATTTCATTTCGATAAATATCTTGAGAGATATCACAGTTTTAAAATAACTGCAACAAAATATAATTAAGCGCGAATGCTGCAACTCTATTCGCAGGTGCACACGCACCGAAGACTTTGCAGGATGTCAGTATAATCATAATTATGGGCTGAATCCACTATGATTCATAGAGACATATGACACTGTAATAAAAATATGGGTGGAATCACTTTCAAGTTTGCTGGTGATTTTCGCCAAACATTGCCAGTAATAGTTGAGGAAACTAGAGCTACCATTTGCTACCATTATGAAGTCTTGCCTGAAAACTTCCATAAACTATCTATATTAATATGAGTACACATTTGAGCGGAGGTAGGTAGTACACATTGTCCTTCAAAGTTACTTTTAATAGGAGACGGGAAAGTACCTTAGTGTGAAAACAAAATCGAAATTGATCGTGATTGGTGTGAATTGACCTCATCTCCAAAGTCTACCCAGATGTAGTCTAAATAGAAAATTAAGACTACCAGTGGATGTGTCAAATGGCATTATTGGCGGCTAGAAATTAGTAGTGTTGACAAAATCAATAATAAATAATTCTGGCTAAACCTCCACGAGATAACATCAACTATATTTCCATTGATAATGTAGAGGATCAAGAGGATGCGGTACATTACCCTCAAGAATTCCTGAATTCTATAATTCCGAGTGCCTTTGCTCCACATCCGCTCAAATAAAAAACGTTACACCAATTATGTTACTAGGAAACCTTAAACAACAGAGGTTATGTAACGAATCCACACTCCAAGTTAATTCGCTATAACATGATCTGTGCCACAGTTTTGATTGGTCAAACAGTATGGCAAACGGTGCTGATAGAGTGCGGTCGCGTTACCTTGTCTCGTCGCTGATTGATTTGTTAGGCTGGCAACATTAAGCACGCCCCGTGCTTAATGTTGTCAGCCTAACAAATCTATGTTCCTTAGTTTAATTGAAAACGCTCTTTCATAACAGTTTAATTTAAAGAATTTATTAGCTCTACTACATTTAGAGTACCTACTAAAAAAGAAGTAAACAATTTTGATATGTCTTGTATAAGAAATATGTATTTAAAAATCGGAAATACGTTTCATAACATAATATGTTCAGATTTTCTAAAATTATAGATTAGTAAACAATGTAGTTACAATTATTTTTTAGTAATTTATCTAAAAAAAGTATTTTTAAGTACAGAAACTTGTTAAGATTTTCAGCTAGTACCTAAACCATAAACAAATCGACTATAGGTTATTTTCATTTGCGTAATTATTGAAAAAAATAAACTTCAGAACTTTGTAAATCATTTAATGAATATCTCGTTGTACTTTTATATTTGGTATAATAATTGTCCTGCAGTGGGTTAATCCCTTCCATTTGAACATCTTCATCAGAATCCATGCTCGAGACTGTATCAGAAGAGTCGGATGACGTGTCACCAGATAGATTGATTATAAATTTGTCCATTTCGAGATGTAATAATCTATCGGATTCAAAATATATACAGTTTGGATACAGTTTTGAATGCCTTCTGTAATTGAGGCTATTTCGCTAAGAGCTTAATCAAGATTGTTTTCGGCAATACGCCTCTTTACAATTGCCCAAATCTTTTCTATGGGATTTAAATCGCAATGATACGGCGGTAAACGCAAAACCTCGTGCTCATGTTTATTTAACAGTTGTTTTATTTCACACTGTGGGTCCCCTTTATGCCTTTTTATAAATTCGTATAATTACGCTTTTGTCCAACATTTATCGACTGCAATATTATTTTTCGTAAACCACTCTTGGAGCTCTGCTTTTGTAGTGCCCATTGTAGGGGCCTTATTTATTTGTGCGCAGTGGTATGATGTATTATCCATTACTTACAATACAATACGGTTGTAGATTTGGCACTACTTTTTCGTTCATAGATAAAGTTTGCAGAATTCATATCGTCATGATAATCACTTGATTAAGATTTAAGCACATAGTAGCAGTCTATTTTTTATAAATCCTGTTTTCCTGCCAGGCATCGCTGGGGTACGAATATGTAGGGGAATTTTATTGTTATGGTCACCCGAAAAATTATTTGACAAATGGGTCTAACTTTGGAAAATGGTACCGTAGGCCCTATATTTTCTCATTCCTCTTAACAAGCACGTTTGATTTCCAAGATAATATCTCTGCCAGCACTTTTAATCCCTTTTGTTATAATGATAACGATTATTTACTTTGGAAACGATTAAAAACTCAAAACACAACACATTCTCGTGACACATGATTTTGGCCACGCGCCATGTTAACGCGACCGCACTCTACCTCGCATCCCTGTGATACAAACGGGGTACACCTTTTAATTTTAAAATAATTCAACTTTCGGTGCAGTAAAGCCCAGGGGTAAAAATTTAAGCACAAAATAATCGATTTACGCCAAGAGTGTTCTAATATGTTGCTCTATCGAGATCTGGATTCGGAGAAAATCAATATTTACCTACTTATACCGGAAGACAGATAGATAGATATATTCTTTATTGTACACCAAAAATGCAAATTCCATTAGGAACTTAAAATTAATAGGGTGTCACAATAGGCGGTCTTATCGCAAAAGCGATTTTTTGCAGACAACCTTAGGGTGGATTTGACAGAAGAGAAAAAAGATACGCAGGTAGTTCGTACTATTTACATAGGTATATACAATACATAACCTAATAAATTGCATTAATTATCACTGCATAATACAAGCAATATATAATATATTATTACGAAATCAAAGAAATGATGTACTTAATGAAGACGTTCAAGAGGAAAGGTAGTCATCCATAACCATATTTTTAAAAATTGTGAGTATTTGAGCTTTGAGCTTGCCATAATGACACGGGCAAAGCATTCCACAGCCGCACTGCTTGAACTGCAAACGACTTGTTTTAAAAATTGGTGGAATGGCTTGGTATCTCTATCTCGCCTCAGGTTTTCCGAAAACAAAACTAAAAATTATAGTGTACGTAGAAGTACCTACTTTAAATGTTAATTACTACTTAATCACTACATACTAATAATATTATAAGACCCAGTACATTCACCCAACGTTTTATAGTTCCACTTTTTTTTATAACAGCGTGATGCCGTACACAGCCTTTTAATGTACCTACTTAAACTCCTACTCACTACTGTCCTACTTAGACTTTACAAATATTTCCAGCTTCTACGCAAAAGAAGTTGCAGATAAGAGCTATTGATTATAATAACACAAAATCAATAAAAAAATAAAAAACATACATTCACCCGAACAAATAACATCCTCCTTTTTGAAGTCGGTTAAAAAACCTAATACAACCATTTTTAAATTCTACGCGGACGAAGTCGCGGGCAAAAGCTAGTTATTTCATAAATCAGCACGAGCTAAGAGACCACAAGCCTACCTGAACGTAGTGGCGTAGCTAGGTGACAAACGGCCCTGGGGCGAAAAAATGTGGTGTGTTCCTTTTTTACGTGGGAAATCATAAAATAAATTTTCCTTCTCCGGGTTGAGTGGGAGGGAGTGTCAGACTTTTACTGACACAAACTAGTTGCCATGATTAAAGTAGTGTTTGAGTTGCAACCTATTTTAGGGAGAGAGATTTCGAGGGTGGGAGAATTTTTGGGCCCCCGAGCTTGGGGGCCCCGAGGCGCTGCCCCGCCTGGCCCTTTTGTAGCTAGGCCAGTGCTGAACGACTACGTGCAAAATTATAGTTGAATGTTTATATTTTAATATATGAAATTAAATAAAGCCTATACATCAGGATAAAGTGAGAAATGAGTATATTAGGGGAAGTTTGAAAGTGGCGCCAGTGACTGAAAAGTTGAAAGGGAATCGTTTGTCTTGGTATGGTCATGTGAAGAGGAGGGATGAAACGCATGTTACTAAAAGAGTTATGAGTTTACATGTGGATGGATGGAGAGGGAGAGGGAGACCAAAGAAAAGATGGATGGATTGTGTGAAGAGTGATATGAAAAGGAAGTTAGTGATAATATGACGAGTGACAGGGCAGAATGGAAGAAGAAAACGTGTTGCGCCGACCCCAAATAACACGGGACAAGGGCAGGAAGACATTTGGATTATTATTAGCCTTTATTTATGACATTTGTATAAATTAGGTACCTACTTTATTTTTATAGTTCTGTAAATATAGTTAACACTTATCAGTAGAGAAAAGAAAGAGCAACTGCGGCCCTGGAACGAGAAGGGCAACTGAAGGAACACGGTAAGCGAGGGCAATTGCCACTGATCTAGAATGGTACGGAACACTTCGTAGATAAGCGAGTACGACTCTACTTGACCGGTTTTTTTTATTTGATGACGCCTGCGCGGCTTTATTGTCGTACCCAGACGACTTTAATTGGAATATTGATCACAGCAAAAAAAAGTAATCATAACTTATTTTTTATCTAAGTATACTTACTTAAAAAATTTTTTTAGAAGTTTTTAGTTATGCGCATCACGTAAAATGTAGATAACTTTAATATTGTGTGTAAGTTGATATATAATTACTTATGCTTTGTTTCATTGCAATCCGTTGGCTATATCAAAAGTATACTACATTCATTGACTGTTAGGCGGTACGAAGTTCGCCGGGTAAGCTAGTTCTAAATACTTAATAATTGTTTTACTTACGCAATAATAAAACTCGAATATTTCTTTCGATCTTCAGACGCTTCATACTTCAATTTTTTATAGATGCCCATGTGTTATTTCACAAAATGTAAATTGCTAATAATGCTTTGAACAAATGATTACCTAAATTCTATTACCCGCTTACAATTTGGTCGTGATTTAATTAAGATAACTATGTAATGTTAATTAAATCAGTTGTTATGAACATTTCGTTGATCACTTCGTCGTTTTGAAAACATAAGAAATGGTAGGCACTTTAGTAATTGATTTTGCGGAATTGTTCGAAAAAGTTACCGAGGCTCTGGAAGGGATAACAGGGCAACTGAAGGAACACGGATAGGGTTTAGTCAGTAAAAGTCTAACACCATCACTGTCGCTCCACCTAGGACGGGAGAAGCTATTCGGTCATTATCAGCCTGCAATAAAATCGTCGTATCCTACGAATAGGGGCGTAACTGCATAATAGCGACTTTTCAGGAGACACTTTTTTGTCTTTAATTAAATTAAATAGGATCAAATATGGATTAGTGATTTCATATAATGTGTATTGATATCTTAGGATTCGGCTAGGATTATTTTCAATAAATTATCTTTATATTTTAAACACATTTTGTCTCTTAAATCCTTAATCTCTGTTGTGTTAATCAATTTTCAATATTGGGTACATAGAAAAAAACCATAATGGTGATTGTGGCCGTGTTCGATGGAATGGCTTTATTGCGAGACGAAGCCCTAATTGCGTTTGTGTCTTTCTTCTATGTTTCAAATGATGTTTTTGTCTTTTATTCTGCCGCAGATAAAAGGCATAATGTAACTTATTGCTCAAGTCGAGCACTATTTCGTATTATGTAATTAAAATGACTTAATTAAGTACAAACTCGTTGATGTTATGATATTTGAACTTATTTAATACTACAATTTAACAAAACGCGTTCCGCCGACTAGTGGCCGAGCAGCGCTAGTACGCTCTCTCCGCGCCCGCGTACCCCCACTACTCGCGAAGAAAGGGGGCGCGACGGCGATTGTAGCTTTTTTCTTCGATGAAAACATAATGCTTAAAATTGTGGCTTTTTAGAAAACCTAATTATTTGATAACCTGTACCTTTTTTAATTGTTTTGTTGAACTGGTTATATATGGTATGATGAGCAGAATTGGATTATGCAATAAAAAAATAAAAAGCCCCAATGTTCGTTAGGGCACTATTCGTAGGATACGAAGAAATAGAAGCGCGATAACACAATCATAGTCTTTTTCTTTTTGGGGTAAAAAATCATCAAATAGCTCCACTCTGGGTAGAGCGAGAGGAGAGTGTCAGACTTTTACTGATTAAAACCTACCTGTATTTCTTCAGTTGCCCCTATGTGTTCCAGGGCCGTGGTAACTCTTCCGAACAGTCCCGCTGCCCATGACACACAGTATAGATCACTTTTCAAGCTTCGTGATGCAGTCGCAATTATTTTAAAAATATCAGATGGAACATTTTTCTCGAACCGCCGCGGAGCAAGTTCCAAAGCCAAAACTAAAATCCATGAAATATTGTGAATATAAAGACGGTACGGTTGGTGCAATGGTTCCACACCCGCACGGAACACATATTTGTATGGCCTACAGATAGTTGTTCCGGGGTACTATAAGGGAGTAATTCCAAGTGTGGTGCAAATTTAAAAAAAAAAAAGTAAATAAAAAACATAAGCATTATTTGTTATCTATGTTTATTTTTATATTGATTACTAACGAGAACAGAAACACAACCAGTTATATGAATACATTAGCTGGTCAACCAACCGACAGATCACTAGATGAGTAACTAATTGATGTGTTCATTATAATGCATCGTTTAAATCTCGATGCTCATCCTCTCCGGTTAATGCTCTCTAAGTCGTGCTAACGATGTCTCTCCGATTCAGATATTTCATCCATTAAATTGATATTTTAAAAGTGCTCGTAGGAGCGACGTAGTACATACAAGAACAATCTTAGGCTGTTTAATAAATAAGTTTATAAATAAATAAATAATAAGTTTTCAATTAATTATATTTTTTCATATCAAGCTTTTATTGCGTCTTATGGTTCTACTACTTAAAATCAAGATCATTCCAAACAGCTTCTTTGTAGTTTCAGTAGGCACAACACAGACTCTATCATCCTGCTCCATGGTACCATATTAATGCATTGTCATCCAAGTTATAAAAGTATACTAAATTTAAAATTTACCTAAACAATCATACATTCAAACATTGCAAGTACAATAAAAGCTTGCTTTCTGTGTATAAAATCTTATTAACCTAACAAACTTATGTAATATATTTTCCCTTTTCAGAACACTGATGCCGTTGCTCCTGTGCGCAAGCACAGTGGTAGCCGCGCCTCAGCAGAACAGCAACATCACCTATGTCAAGCTTCAACCCGACCTGGAGCAATCGACACCAGAATTGAAGCCCCTACAGAGGGAATCTAGAATAGAAAACATACCGCTGACGATACCAGCCAATGTCGACACTCAACCAAAACACAAAAACACAGAAGAACAAGAAAACACAGAAGCTGCAGAAACTGCGCAGGCAGTTAAAAAACAACCTACTTACAACTACTCAGACAGAATATATTCTATCAAAACCAAACCAAAAACCACCACCAGTACAGAAAAGAACATATCCAATGAAGAGGTTCAAGAATCCGAAAGCGTTAACTCCGACGATATTCTCTCTGAATCCAGTAATTCTGACATTGTGCCCGCAGAAAGCATACTCAATGTCGCAACCAATGATATCACAGAGTATAATACTGAAGTCAACGCTACGCAGAGCGACGAGTTTGTGACAGAAAAATACGAGGAAGAGACAACAGTGACTACTGTAGTCGAGGAGGAAACCACGAGAGCGCCGACCGCGAGGCAACTGGCAAAACTAAGCTATTTTGGAAAGTCTACCAGCGGGTCATTTTCGCAAAATCTAATCGCTAACGGCGGAAAGAGGAGGTTCAGATCTCGCTGTCGATGCGAGAAGATATGGAACTGTGCGAAACTACAAATAACTGTGCCAAGATGTCCTGATGAGTATTTCATGTGCTGTTCATAGATATTCAAAAACGAGTGCGCAAGTCCATCATTTTGGAACTGATTTAGTGATTAGCCCACCGAACTCTATAGCGATATTTGGTGAAACCATCAGGATGGTCTGTTGGAACAATATAAAATAGTGAATAGAAAGTGAGCGTTTAGTACTTAATACACATGGTAAATTAAGATTAATGATATCTGTATAATACAAATGCTTAAAAGAAAAATAAATGGGACGTTCTTTTTTACTGACAACCGTTTGTGAAAAGTAATTAATTTAAGAATCGATCGTATTAACTTACGCTTGAAAATTTATTGCAAGGTACACTTATGTAAGATCTAATGGCCAGGTCAGCTACATAAAATTGCTGTAGGTACAGCAATTTTATGTAGGTACAACTGAATAAAGTTAAAAAAATTACAAATAAATTGGATAAAAATCAAAAGACAGAAAAAGACAATTGTTAATAAAATAAATGTGTTCTTTGATTGCTATTACTAGTAAGTTAGTAACTATACAAATAAATGTGAAAGTGTCGCAATATGTGTATGCATACTTGTATTAAGTAGATAATATGCTACTGAATTTGCTGTAAAGTTTCTTTAAATAAATGTATTAATTAATAACTTATTTAAAGTTGATGCAGGTCTAGTCTAGTGCAGAGATGGCGTACAAGTACCAATGGTGGCACCAGGGAAAATAATTTTGGCACGCCATCAGTGTATAATGTTGAACATCTAGGTAATTAGAATCAATAGTAATCACGCACATTTACACACTTTTCTTATTAATTTAATTAAATAAGAAAACAACTGTAAAAATTATAATTAAGTATATACGAATTTTGCAGATTAAGATGTTTATGTAAATAAAATAAATTAAATCTTCAGTCCCATGTTTATGTCACAACAGTCAAAACTAGTTTACAAAGTTACTTTAGGACCAGTTAAAACTAGGTAGGTAAGTACTTTAAAATTGTTAAGTTGGTAGGATTTTTTATAACCATTTTAAAAACATTATTATTATACAGTGTGGAAAAATAAGTCGGGCCCTGGAGGGAAATTACCTTAAATCCTTAAGTTGACTCATTTTACATAAAGGAATGTCTCCTACATTCCTTTATTTTTAAAAAGAAACAAAACTGTATTCAAAGATTTTCTAAAACTGGCTTGCCTCGTCTGGGACACAAACAACAGACACTTGCTATTTAATTATATTAATCGACAGGATTATTATTCAGGATAAAATTTCTCTAACAAACATTAGGTCTTAAAAATAAAAATTATCGTAAAATCTAACATTAACTTTATTTTATTATCAATATGTTAAATAATATGTTAACATTTGATGAAGTGGAACTGATGAAGAAGACCAGAAATGGTCAACGGAAGTTCAAACTCACATTGATATCACAACGAAGATAGTTAAGCGACTATGAACATACATATAAATGAATGGTTCTGAATAGTTACGTTGAAAATGGTATCACCGAAGTGATCTGATGATGATGATGGAGCCGGAAGGTAGGTACTGGACCTCCGTAATTAATCAATGTAACCTAGCCGTGTTTGGACTTATTAGAATGGTCATAAGATGCACTTTGGCTATAAGGTACTATCGAACTGATCTGATGATGGAGCCGGAAGGTAGGCACAGGAACTCCGTAATTTATCAATGTATCCTAGCCGTGTTCGGGCTTATTAGAATTGAAGATCCGGCTCCTTCAAAGAAGGAGCCGGAAGGTGGAAGGTAGACACAGGAACTTTATAATAAAACAATATAACCTAGCAGTGTTTGGGTTACTTGGAATCTTCATGAGAGCAGCAGGCACTCTGTTTATAAGTGAACAAGTATTTATCTAGAAGAAAGAAAAAGTGTAAGGTAAATACTTTTTACAAAAACAAAATAACCGACTTTTCTCAAAAAAACACTAAAAGGATCAAAATAACTTTAATTTCGGAAGTCAGTGTTTCTCGGTATTGTTTGTTTCTTATTTAACACCGACTTCCGAAATTAAAGTTATTTTGATCCTTTTAGTGTTTTTTTGAGAAAAGTCGGTTATTTTTTTTTTTTTTTTGTAATGAAGTCGGTGTCAAAAAGTAACTAGCAAAAAATTACCGGAATATGTGAAAACTAGCTCCGTTTTAGGGTATAAGTATAAAAAAGAATTATATACTCATAATACTACACTTCAAACTTAACGGCGGCTGAGAAGTACTACTAGCTGCACATTTCTACATCACACGTGATCTTCGCTTTTTTTTTAAGGTGTGAATCACTAAATGACTTCACTTTGCGTTTTTGCGTTCCAGCAGTGCTATTCTCTAAGAAAACAGCCTTGAGCGCAGCCCTGGCCGCAGCGACGATATCAAAAGGTACATTGGATTAACAATCCAACTTACAGGTCTATTGAATTGTTAATCCTATGTACGTATTTGGATTTCGTCGCTGACAGGGCAGAGGTAACTCTTTTGAACAGTCCCGCAAACTTTACACATACCTGCCAATTGTATTTCAGTTTTATTTATGTAAACAAAAACAAATCTTGAAAAGTAGCTGATGGTGAAAGACATTTCCTAGTTTCCGCAATTGATGTTAAAATGCTGGTGTTCAGTTGCATTCGGTTAGATTGGAATCGGGATAAGGTATTTCATAATTTCACACCTAAAAAAAGATATACTTACCTAGGTAGGTACAATTAAACCAGTTATCTATATATGTAAAAGGAGAAACTGACTGACTGACATATCAACGCACAGCCGAAACTACTAACACTAGGAACCTGACATTTTGCATAGGGCTTCCTCTTATGACGTAAGGCGAGCACTAAGAAAGGGTTTTACAAAATTTAACCCCTAAAGTGTTGAAACAGGGGTCCAAATTTTTTATGAAGAAACCTACTTTAACGCGGGCGAAGCCGCTGGCAGAAGCTAGTTTGGTATGCAGGTAGCTTTCAAGTTTGCAACTACGTAGGTACAACCAAAGTTGAGAGTTTACACAGTTGTTAGTTACGAGAATACTTATTTACAGAGCAGTGGAGGGATGAATATTGTTTTGTTACTTTGCTACTGTAGCTACTCAAATAGCAATATGTTTCAGCTTAGTTATATTTGTTTCAGCTACGAATATGTATGATTTTTGATGAAAAAATTTGTGTGATGTTTCCTTTGTTGTACTATGCAATGAATATGTTTAAAATTATGTGTTTGATTCATTTCTATCGATGTCATCCTTTAAATTTTATAATTTAACCGCCACGACGGATATATACCGACGGCGAAGTGACAAGAACTCCTAGATAAATGTCGAAGTCAAAAATTTATGTCTTAAAAACGTTATGAGATGATAATAATAATAATACTAAAAATTGACATGTTGGTTTAGTCAGGAAGTGTTTCCACAATTTAATTTGGTGCAGTTGCAACTAAATATTCGCTTCAGATATTTCACAAAAACATGCGGAAACACACATTTATTTTGAATTAAAAGCGCTAAAAAGTAATTTTCTCGAAAAATATTAGTTAGGTATTGGCACTTCACCGTCGATACGACACTTACGCTTTTATTCCGCCAGGGTCTAAAATACTCTATCTCGTCAGCTCTTCTGTCACCTATGGGGATTGAAGAGCTAAATGAGATGGAGTACTCAGTCGCAAACACGCGACCTTAGCGACACGAAAACACTCGTCGGACCAATCCGACGCGGCCGGTTGAATTGAATCTGAATAAAGGCCTTACACCTAAATACAGGATGTTACTTCTTACGTTTCGAGTTGTACAGCTCCCAGCCCCCCTAGCCAAGTTACAATCGTTTCGTTCGCGCCGAACGCCTCGATTAGGCCAAACCTCCGATTCCTTTGTTCTGAGTACGTGACTGAGCGTGGGAATGACGTCAGAACAAAGGAATCGGAGGCGTGGGCTAGTCGAGACGTTCAGCGCGAACGATAAGATTGTAACTTGGCTAGAGGGGCTGATTTAGGTGAAAGCTACGACTACTACTCCTAGCGTGACAGTGTTCTCGCTATATGGCGTTGAACTCAACGTTTTTAGTTATATTTGTTTATAGTGTACGAGTGTTATTAAATCACTATTTACCACCAGGTAGGATCGCAGTCAAACACTAGATAATAACAATTGAAAAACAAAAAAAAAACAAGAAAATGGTACCCCCGGATATCGGACATGCTTACTGGCGTAGCTACCGAAGGGCTACGCGTGGCAGTACCCCGAGGCCCCCAAGCTCGGCGAGGGTTGGGCCCCTGATTAACAAACATCTTATTGAACTAACAAAAAATTCTCCCACCTTCAAAATATAAATCAAATTAGTTACAACACTAATTATGGCAACTCGTTTTAATCAGTAAAAGTCTGACACAAAGAGCTAAAGAATTTATTTGATTATTATTTATTAAAAAAAGTTTAAAAAATATTTTTATAGATTTTTTTTTGCCCCAGGGTCGTTTGTCATCTAGCTACTCCACTGAAAATGGTATTGAGTAAAAACCAAAAATATAGTTGGTGAGATCAGCGCCATCTAGCGGTTGTATAGGGTAAGTAAGGGTAGGGTAATATGAGAGGTGAGAGGTAAATGAATAAGTAGAAAAAGAAACAGAATTTGCACAATTTAATTCGTCATAGTATATAGAATTACGAGTCATCACAAAAATATACAACGTTACTTAAACAGTCATTGATCTAGAAGAATATAAACATCCACTATCAACTAAGCATGCTTATTGATCAACTCCGCTCATTTGACAACACTCGACGATAGGATACGGACAGCTCACACCGAGACACGACTTCTTAAATTCCACGGAGTGTCTTCGAGTTAATAATAATAATATCATCACTGACAGGACTATTGTTGCCAATAAACCTGATATAGTGGTGATAGACTAGTGCGTCGCACAATGATTGTTGATATAGCTGTTCCTCATGACGAGACCCTCGTGAAAGCTGAGAAAGATAAGCAAACTAAGTATCTTGACTTAGCTCGCGAGGTTGTCGACATGTGGGAAGTGGATAGAGCAATCATTGTGCCGATAGTCGTAACGGCCAATGGCTTAATAGCCAAGAGCTTCGAACAACATCTAAGGAGGCTCTCGTTAGGCAGCTGGATCAAGGGCCTGATCCAGAAAGCAGTACTCCTGGACACGGCGCGCATCGTTAGGAGATTTCTCTCTCAGGAGCCCTGACCGCCGGCAGCTTGGACTCTGTTCCCGATGCTGGTGAGCTACTATTTTTATATTTTTTAATGTGTTTTTTTAAAAGAAATATTTAAAAATATAATATATAAAATAAATAAACGGAATAATAATATTACTCAACTTTCACACAGCGCCATCTACCTTCAAACTAAGCAAAGCTTGTGCTATGAGTAGATACTAGAAAAATGATAATTATACTTATATAATTTTAAATACATACTTATACAATTTTAAATACATACTTATACAATTTTAAATACATACATATAGATAAAATACACGCAGACACAGAACTAATAATCGTGCTCATTACACAAACATTTGGTCTTGGGTGGGAATCGAACCGACGATCTTCGGCATAGCAATCAGGGCCTATAACCAACAGGCCAGTCAACGTCAAATTCACTCAACGTGTATCTTTGTGTGGTAAACCGATAAATCTGCCTAGTTCGTTCCAGACAATGTTAGGGTCGGTTTCCAACCTAACCAGATGCAGCTTAAGAAAAGTGTTTTACATGAAGCGACTGCCTATCTGACCTCCACAACCCAGTAACTGGGGTAACTGGTAACTGGGTATAACGATATCGATACTCCTTGGCAATACTTCTGTGTTACTACCTTAAAAAGTGCGCATAGCGACGCGAGTCAGTGTGAGCAAACCCTAAAGACCAATATAATATTTAATTTGATGAAAAAAATACTTTGCACGTAAATATCAGTATAACAATATCATAAAATGAACGGAGTAAATCATCTTAGGATAACATTTTTTATTTAAATTATTTTTATACACACTGAAATTTTACTGAACTATTGTTTTTTTTTGTTGTCATGTACCGAATTAGACAGCGCTTAACGATAGTACAATACGATCAAAATATGTCTGAAGTTAGATGTTACGAACTATGCGAATACTGGAAAAAAACGCAATACGTATACGCCGTATAAAGTTTTTTTTTTTTAAATATAGTTTCGCCACTTAGCCGTCAGGTCTTTTCCTTTGAATAACGTTGACGTCTAACGTTTGACGTTGATGTCTAACTAATGTCATTAACATAAGCTCTTTGACAGGTACCTGGACCTGACGCCTCAGTGCTGCCACCTAGTGTACGTCATTTTAGAACACCTTCATTGTTCGAAGTTTGGAGCGGTCAAGACGTTTCGACCGTACTGTACTAGGGCCTACACCCTCGACAATGATAGGAAACGCCCGAATTAGACCGAATTCGATAACTAAGATTATGGTATTGCATGTTGCAAAGCAGTGAATTTTTCTGAAATATTTTAAGAAGTTAACAATACTTCGTAAGTTACTTGCAGATAATAATTTGTCATTATTTCGGCTAAGTGCCGTGTTTAAATTCGGTACACGTACAAATAATACAATTGTCTCGTATCGCTATTGGTTAATAAGCAGGGCCTTACAATGGCGAGTCAAAGTGTCAGGCGTGCGAGCGAGAAAGAGGGATGGAGCTATACACTCTATATGGCTCCATCCCTGTAACAGTTCAGTTTAGGTCGCAAAATGGATAGTATTAAGGCCGAACGCTGCGTTACGCGGGCGCTCGCGCGGTCCCATACTAAAGTGCTCCATCCGGGTGCCCGCGCGTACAACCGCGCCCTGCGCCCGATCTACTACGTAATAACACATTAAAGTTCTCCATCGACACGACTACTTGCACACCGTTAAAGTTGAACTAGCGATACTGCGCAGGTAATAATCCGGTTTCCGCAACTGGGACCGCCGCACACGACACACGCGCGACGCCACGCGATGGGAGCACACGGGTGCGCCCGCGCGGGCTCCCGCTTAATGCAGTGTTGGCCCTAAGGGCTCGTCGTAGGGCCTCAGGGCCAAATTAACCTGATTTTACTGTATACTTATGGCTATGAGTTAAAAATGCCATTGCATTTTTTTGACGTTCCTTTTAAGCTAACACATATTAAAATACAATAATATCTAACCTATTTTATTTTTTTGATATTTGAATTATTTTTCACATCGATACTTCTATAAACACTGAGAATAAAAACATTCATTTGATTATTATTATTTACTTTGTATGACAGGTTTATTAACATACTGTTTACCTATAACAGGTATAATTTTTAACAAATAAAATTTCAGAGTCTATAAAAAGTAAAAAAAGTAGTTAATAATATGAGATTCAAACTTAATAAAAATATAATAATTACACCTCTTTTTTACGTAGAATATTTTCGAAAAATATGAAATACTACTCTTATTTTACAATTTTTCGAAATTATTTGTAAATGCTTGGTCACTCATAGCTTCGAAAGTCATTCAATCTTACACCTAACGTTCAGACAATAAGATTTACATGTATAAAAGGTATTTATAAAGCTACCTACACATTTAACATAGAAGATGCCACTTCAACTGTTGGATCCTTTTCAAATTAAATATAATTGCGAAATTTCACGGCTTTTATAGGCATCGATATCTATAAATAACAATATCAAAACTCTCGATTTTCCGGAAAAGAAAATTTCGCATTCTCGTGGCGAAAAGGTGAAAATTTAAGAGTAGTGACACCTTTAGGGCTTGCGCAAACGATCAATTCAACTGCTTCACATACAACGCCAATTAGGCAACACTTTGTATTAGAAGTCGATCCTTTGTGCAGGCGCATTTAAAATATCTACAAACCTATATTTGAATTCAGAATCCGCAATAACTATAAAATTTTGGAACAATAAACAAACTTATACGACACAAAATTCAAATTCTGTAACAAGCCATATGCACCTTTTTAATACCAATAATTACATAAATATCAACTTAAAATACGCGACAGTAAAGTCAATACTTGCGTTGAAATTACATCGAATTATAAATTCAAATAAAATTAATTACACTTATATCAGCTTATCGTTTGGCGAAAAATCAACTACGTGTCTGTAAATCACTAAATAAAACAAAAACACGCTGTTGGATTTCTCGGCCCAACGATGAGAGTTGAAAATCCTGTACAATAATTCATTAGGGGTTCATTATATAACAAAACTTTTACGAGCTTTAGCTCAACGTACCAATACCATTCTGCCTTCGTTATAAAAAAGGGCACAACTAAAATTTTTTCGAAATTGAGTTAAATACCTTTTTGGGAATCAGATATTTTTTTCCGAAATCTAGTTAAATACATATTCGGAATTTAATTGTTTTTTCGGATTCCGAATAAGTATGAATTTAACTCAATTTCGAAAAAAAAAATTAGTTAAGAGAGTCGACATTATGATAGATTTTTGTTTTTAATTAAAAAAATATATAAAAAAGAAGTAATAGTTCTAATATTGAGCCTTGCTTTTTATTGTCAAACCTAATAATACTACCAACTCCTAAGGAAAACATAATTAAGCCTTCCTTCCTACAAATCACCTGTGATCAGCATTTTGGCACCAACATCTTTGCATTTTAATCTTGTTTAATAAGGAGAGAACTTTGACTTTACTCAAGCTAAGTACTGTTAGCGTGCCATACGAAAATGAACCTTAGAAACTTAAAAACCATATTGACATATTCTTCAACATAGTCGCTTATAGAAAAATGCACATTAACTTGATGAGGAATAAGAATCATATTCGTATGGAACACTAAAGTGTTTTGGCCTTCGTTCGTTCAATAGATATCAGTCTTAGCGTAATGACAAAACGTGTTGATATGCTCTTCTCTACTTAAATGCGACTATAAGCCGATCACAGTAAGTCTCTGGTCAACCACTTTTCGCCCTTAAAACCTTAACAATAAGGTTGAAAAGTGCCCAACTGAGAACTTACAACATCCCTGTATGATCCTTGCAATTTTTTTTAGGGTTGAAGTTATTTCTACATTTTTGGCGTTATACTCGTTAGTTCTATCGAAAAAATTAAATACATCTTTCAGATTTCCCTATTTTCTCTGTAAATTCTTTTAAAACCACCGGGGTCGTATACAAGCCTTTCTTTAGAGCATTTTAATAAGTCACTTCTTCCAAGTCTATCTATTCACTCCCTTCTAACCGCCCACGTCGTAAATATTCGACAAACACCCACGCGTTTATTCCACCAGGGTCGCACATCTACGACTAAATATTTCATTTTGTCAGCTCTACTGTCACATAGGGGGATTGAAGAGCTAAACGAGATGGAGTACCCAGTCGCAGATACACGACTCTGGCGAATAGGACACGAAAATACTCGTCGAACTAATTCGACGTAAGCGGTTAAAGGATATTCTTTTCATTCGTTAATTCTTATCTATAGGACGTCCAATTATTTAGTTCCTACTCTAACTACCTCGATTCCTTTCAATTAAAAAAAAAATAAAGCAAGTTGTCTTTGCACAGGAAAAACCAGTTCGCAAAATATATCGAACTTAATTGCACACGAAAATGTAAATAAAAAATTGCGCTAATGCTAATGCGTTTTGATTGGCTCGCGAGGTAGCCAATGGGAATGCAGTATTTAAATCGGATTAGAAACAGTGTTTTAAAGGTTAAAGCTACAGCCCGTGGACCTTTTTCCACTAGATGGCGCTGAACTCGATACTAAGAGATCGTGTTTACACAAATTGAGATTCTCATAAGAAAAATCTTACTATAATTTTGAAGTGTAACCAGACGCAGGAAAAAATCGCCTAGTGATAATTGACTTGCAAAACTCGTTTGACAAAATCGTAGGTAAGAATATCATTGGTTTTGGCCTTTATGTAAATATTTTAATACGATTATTGCTTGTGATAGTAAGTAGCGTACGATTTCTCGAACTGAAACGTGCGAGAAACTCCCTCCATCTAAATGGGCCTTTACATCTCATTATAACTATAGAGCTAACATCTGACTATATTCATGTACAGTCGGATGTTAGTTTAGGAATACTTGGCGAATTAGATGGATTTTGAGGCAATAATAACTAAGTTCAATAAAGTGGAATTTCCAATTTCAGCGTATATCATTTCCTTGACTTCACATTGCTTCAATATTACACTAAAAACAAAATAAACTAAAAATGTTGACTTTAACGCCATCTAGCATCAAAATAAGTACACTCGGGGCGGTAGGTTACACCCTAAGGAATATCATGAAATGTAAAAGTATTAGGAGCTAGACTTACAATAAATACCAAGAATACAACTGCTTTTTTCTATACAAAGACATAATAATTTGTTTAATATTTGGCTGCTAATAAAAATATATCAGTTATAAAGTGCAAATTAAAGAAGTTATAGAAGAACATTGGCCGTAGGGAGACAATTTAATAAAATTGTCGTAAGAATGCACTAAACCAGAGTATAGCTAAGTTATCAAAATGGTAAATACTTTAGGAAGACTAGTTCAGTCGGGGTACAGCAGGTTGGTCTCCCTGCCGCAGCGCTCCTGAAACAAATGAAGTGATATTGAGAAAAAACAAGCAAGATTTTTAGTTGCCTAGGTCGCGTATTGCATAAGGTGTTTTTCTAACTATATCCTGAAAATATTATTTATTTTTCTAAACTAACCTTAGTAATAATAATTTTAAAAATAAAAAACACATGTATCAATTGCTTATAAGCTACTTTTAAGTAACAACTAAATAACACAATCAATTGTGTCTAACAGTTAGCATCTACTGCAAAACTAGGTTTATGATGATGGTTGAGTAAGATGAAACTTGTGAGCTTTAAAACCATAGAAACAATTTCACCCAAAAATATGCTTGAAGAGCTTATTACACCTCTTAAAATTTAGGGTCCGATATTTAGTCGTTCCTAAATTCAGGGAAGTTTAATCGCATTAGGGACATCGCAATTAGGGAGGAAGGATCCTAATTAGGGTCCGATTTGACTGGCCTGTTGGTCTAGTGGTTAGTGGCCCTGACTGCTATACCGGAGGTCGTGGGTTCGATTCCCACCCAGTACAAATGTTTGTGTGATGAGCACGATCATTTGTTCTGTGTCTGGGTGTAATTTATCTATAATATGTATGTATTTAGAAAATATATATGTATGTTTATCAGTTGTCTAGTACTCATAACAAAAGCTCTGCTTAGCTTGAGACTAGACGGCGTTGTGTAATAGTTGTGGAATATTATTATTATAATAAGGCTCGCCTGCCGTCGCGAGCGCATGTGTTTTCTTTGATTGTACGCATACGCAAAAAAAATGACAAAACGAAAATATGTTGGTATTATAAAAGGACATGCCTTATCTTTGAAACAAATGTGACCCAAACTATATGAATAATGATAATGATAATAAATAAACGGCATATCTAATAATATTCCACAACTATCACACAACGCCCCATCAAGACCCGACTAAACATCATTTTATATTTCTAAATATAGATTTTATATTATTACACCCAGACACTGAACAAATGATCGTACTTATCACAAAAACATGTGTCCTGGGTGGGAATCGCATCCACGACCTCCGGTATAGCAGTCAGGGGGTCACTAACCACGAGACTAGCAAGCCAGTTTAAAAAAAAATTACAAAAAAAAAACTCTTTTTCTTCGATACGTCCGTCGCTAGTCCTTACCGACTGATTTAGTGCCCTGAATCAGTAAACGTGTAATCAGGAACTACGGTGACTCAAATTCTTGCCCTAAATTTAGGGCAGTATAATACGCTTTTAACATTACGGTTATAACCAAACTTAAGATTTAAAAGTTGTAAACCAAAAAAAAACTATGTGTGCCTAAAATCACCTGTTACGGAGGTACGATTCCGAAAGGTCGGAACATCCGATTGATTTGGCACCTTCGATTCCGGTATTGATTCCGATAATTTTTTATCGAAACTTATATCGGCGGTACTAACAAGTTTATACTTGTCGCGCGGGTAACCTAAAGAACCCCGTGCCTTCTATCGATTACTCTTTCACTTAATATTTTGTTTCGTATTTGGTAAGTTGTCTCCGCCCGCAGCTGCGCCAGGTCGGGCCGGCAGCCCGTCTGGAATGTTACCTGGTGCTCACTGATGAGGTAGACGGGCAGCGACTGCGCGCAGAACTCGCACGGTATGACGGGCTCCAGCTGCTCCTCGCGCGGCAGCGGGCGGCGCGCCCGCAGCTGCGCCAGGTCGGGCCGGCAGCCCGTCTGGAATGTTACCTGGTGCTCACTGATGAGGTAGACGGGCAGCGACTGCGCGCAGAACTCGCACGGTATGACGGGCTCCAGCTGCTCCTCGCGCGGCAGCGGGCGGCGCGCCCGCAGCTGCGCCAGGTCGGGCCGGCAGCCCGTCTGGAATGTTACCTGGTGCTCACTGATGAGGTAGACGGGCAGCGACTGCGCGCAGAACTCGCACGGTATGACGGGCTCCAGCCGCTCCTCGCGCGGCAGCGGGCGGCGCGCCCGCAGCTGCGCCAGGTCGGGCCGGCAGCCCGTCTGGAATGTTACCTGGTGCTCACTGATGAGGTAGACGGGCAGCGACTGCGCGCAGAACTCGCACGGTATGACGGGCTCCAGCCGCTCCTCGCGCGGCAGCGGGCGGCGCGCCCGCAGCTGCGCCAGGTCGGGCCGGCAGCCCGTCTGGAATGTTACCTGGTGCTCACTGATGAGGTAGACGGGCAGCGACTGCGCGCAGAACTCGCACGGTATGACGGGCTCCAGCTGCTCCTCGCGCGGCAGCGGGCGGCGCGCCCGCAGCTGCGCCAGGTCGGGCCGGCAGCCCGTCTGGAATGTTACCTGGTGCTCACTGATGAGGTAGACGGGCAGCGACTGCGCGCAGAACTCGCACGGTATGACGGGCTCCAGCTGCTCCTCGCGCGGCAGCGGGCGGCGCGCCCGCAGCTGCGCCAGGTCGGGCCGGCAGCCCGTCTGGAATGTTACCTGGTGCTCACTGATGAGGTAGACGGGCAGCGACTGCGCGCAGAACTCGCACGGTATGACGGGCTCCAGCTGCTCCTCGCGCGGCAGCGGGCGGCGCGCCCGCAGCTGCGCCAGGTCGGGCCGGCAGCCCGTCTGGAATGTTACCTGGTGCTCACTGATGAGGTAGACGGGCAGCGACTGCGCGCAGAACTCGCACGGTATGACGGGCTCCAGCTGCTCCTCGCGCGGCAGCGGGCGGCGCGCCCGCAGCTGCGCCAGGTCGGGCCGGCAGCCCGTCTGGAATGTTACCTGGTGCTCACTGATGAGGTAGACGGGCAGCGACTGCGCGCAGAACTCGCACGGTATGACGGGCTCCAGCTGCTCCTCGCGCGGCAGCGGGCGGCGCGCCCGCAGCTGCGCCAGGTCGGGCCGGCAGCCCGTCTGGAATGTTACCTGGTGCTCACTGATGAGGTAGACGGGCAGCGACTGCGCGCAGAACTCGCACGGTATGACGGGCTCCAGCTGCTCCTCGCGCGGCAGCGGGCGGCGCGCCCGCAGCTGCGCCAGGTCGGGCCGGCAGCCCGTCTGGAATGTTACCTGGTGCTCACTGATGAGGTAGACGGGCAGCGACTGCGCGCAGAACTCGCACGGTATGACGGGCTCCAGCCGCTCCTCGCGCGGCAGCGGGCGGCGCGCCCGCAGCTGCGCCAGGTCGGGCCGGCAGCCCGTCTGGAATGTTACCTGGTGCTCACTGATGAGGTAGACGGGCAGCGACTGCGCGCAGAACTCGCACGGTATGACGGGCTCCAGCCGCTCCTCGCGCGGCAGCGGGCGGCGCGCCCGCAGCTGCGCCAGGTCGGGCCGGCAGCCCGTCTGGAATGTTACCTGGTGCTCACTGATGAGGTAGACGGGCAGCGACTGCGCGCAGAACTCGCACGGTATGACGGGCTCCAGCTGCTCCTCGCGCGGCAGCGGGCGGCGCGCCCGCAGCTGCGCCAGGTCGGGCCGGCAGCCCGTCTGGAATGTTACCTGGTGCTCACTGATGAGGTAGACGGGCAGCGACTGCGCGCAGAACTCGCACGGTATGACGGGCTCCAGCTGCTCCTCGCGCGGCAGCGGGCGGCGCGCCCGCAGCTGCGCCAGGTCGGGCCGGCAGCCCGTCTGGAATGTTACCTGGTGCTCACTGATGAGGTAGACGGGCAGCGACTGCGCGCAGAACTCGCACGGTATGACGGGCTCCAGCTGCTCCTCGCGCGGCAGCGGGCGGCGCGCCCGCAGCTGCGCCAGGTCGGGCCGGCAGCCCGTCTGGAATGTTACCTGGTGCTCACTGATGAGGTAGACGGGCAGCGACTGCGCGCAGAACTCGCACGGTATGACGGGCTCCAGCTGCTCCTCGCGCGGCAGCGGGCGGCGCGCCCGCAGCTGCGCCAGGTCGGGCCGGCAGCCCGTCTGGAATGTTACCTGGTGCTCACTGATGAGGTAGACGGGCAGCGACTGCGCGCAGAACTCGCACGGTATGACGGGCTCCAGCTGCTCCTCGCGCGGCAGCGGGCGGCGCGCCCGCAGCTGCGCCAGGTCGGGCCGGCAGCCCGTCTGGAATGTTACCTGGTGCTCACTGATGAGGTAGACGGGCAGCGACTGCGCGCAGAACTCGCACGGTATGACGGGCTCCAGCTGCTCCTCGCGCGGCAGCGGGCGGCGCGCCCGCAGCTGCGCCAGGTCGGGCCGGCAGCCCGTCTGGAATGTTACCTGGTGCTCACTGATGAGGTAGACGGGCAGCGACTGCGCGCAGAACTCGCACGGTATGACGGGCTCCAGCTGCTCCTCGCGCGGCAGCGGGCGGCGCGCCCGCAGCTGCGCCAGGTCGGGCCGGCAGCCCGTCTGGAATGTTACCTGGTGCTCACTGATGAGGTAGACGGGCAGCGACTGCGCGCAGAACTCGCACGGTATGACGGGCTCCAGCTGCTCCTCGCGCGGCAGCGGGCGGCGCGCCCGCAGCTGCGCCAGGTCGGGCCGGCAGCCCGTCTGGAATGTTACCTGGTGCTCACTGATGAGGTAGACGGGCAGCGACTGCGCGCAGAACTCGCACGGTATGACGGGCTCCAGCTGCTCCTCGCGCGGCAGCGGGCGGCGCGCCCGCAGCTGCGCCAGGTCGGGCCGGCAGCCCGTCTGGAATGTTACCTGGTGCTCACTGATGAGGTAGACGGGCAGCGACTGCGCGCAGAACTCGCACGGTATGACGGGCTCCAGCTGCTCCTCGCGCGGCAGCGGGCGGCGCGCCCGCAGCTGCGCCAGGTCGGGCCGGCAGCCCGTCTGGAATGTTACCTGGTGCTCACTGATGAGGTAGACGGGCAGCGACTGCGCGCAGAACTCGCACGGTATGACGGGCTCCAGCTGCTCCTCGCGCGGCAGCGGGCGGCGCGCCCGCAGCTGCGCCAGGTCGGGCCGGCAGCCCGTCTGGAATGTTACCTGGTGCTCACTGATGAGGTAGACGGGCAGCGACTGCGCGCAGAACTCGCACGGTATGACGGGCTCCAGCTGCTCCTCGCGCGGCAGCGGGCGGCGCGCCCGCAGCTGCGCCAGGTCGGGCCGGCAGCCCGTCTGGAATGTTACCTGGTGCTCACTGATGAGGTAGACGGGCAGCGACTGCGCGCAGAACTCGCACGGTATGACGGGCTCCAGCTGCTCCTCGCGCGGCAGCGGGCGGCGCGCCCGCAGCTGCGCCAGGTCGGGCCGGCAGCCCGTCTGGAATGTTACCTGGTGCTCACTGATGAGGTAGACGGGCAGCGACTGCGCGCAGAACTCGCACGGTATGACGGGCTCCAGCTGCTCCTCGCGCGGCAGCGGGCGGCGCGCCCGCAGCTGCGCCAGGTCGGGCCGGCAGCCCGTCTGGAATGTTACCTGGTGCTCACTGATGAGGTAGACGGGCAGCGACTGCGCGCAGAACTCGCACGGTATGACGGGCTCCAGCTGCTCCTCGCGCGGCAGCGGGCGGCGCGCCCGCAGCTGCGCCAGGTCGGGCCGGCAGCCCGTCTGGAATGTTACCTGGTGCTCACTGATGAGGTAGACGGGCAGCGACTGCGCGCAGAACTCGCACGGTATGACGGGCTCCAGCTGCTCCTCGCGCGGCAGCGGGCGGCGCGCCCGCAGCTGCGCCAGGTCGGGCCGGCAGCCCGTCTGGAATGTTACCTGGTGCTCACTGATGAGGTAGACGGGCAGCGACTGCGCGCAGAACTCGCACGGTATGACGGGCTCCAGCTGCTCCTCGCGCGGCAGCGGGCGGCGCGCCCGCAGCTGCGCCAGGTCGGGCCGGCAGCCCGTCTGGAATGTTACCTGGTGCTCACTGATGAGGTAGACGGGCAGCGACTGCGCGCAGAACTCGCACGGTATGACGGGCTCCAGCTGCTCCTCGCGCGGCAGCGGGCGGCGCGCCCGCAGCTGCGCCAGGTCGGGCCGGCAGCCCGTCTGGAATGTTACCTGGTGCTCACTGATGAGGTAGACGGGCAGCGACTGCGCGCAGAACTCGCACGGTATGACGGGCTCCAGCTGCTCCTCGCGCGGCAGCGGGCGGCGCGCCCGCAGCTGCGCCAGGTCGGGCCGGCAGCCCGTCTGGAATGTTACCTGGTGCTCACTGATGAGGTAGACGGGCAGCGACTGCGCGCAGAACTCGCACGGTATGACGGGCTCCAGCTGCTCCTCGCGCGGCAGCGGGCGGCGCGCCCGCAGCTGCGCCAGGTCGGGCCGGCAGCCCGTCTGGAATGTTACCTGGTGCTCACTGATGAGGTAGACGGGCAGCGACTGCGCGCAGAACTCGCACGGTATGACGGGCTCCAGCTGCTCCTCGCGCGGCAGCGGGCGGCGCGCCCGCAGCTGCGCCAGGTCGGGCCGGCAGCCCGTCTGGAATGTTACCTGGTGCTCACTGATGAGGTAGACGGGCAGCGACTGCGCGCAGAACTCGCACGGTATGACGGGCTCCAGCTGCTCCTCGCGCGGCAGCGGGCGGCGCGCCCGCAGCTGCGCCAGGTCGGGCCGGCAGCCCGTCTGGAATGTTACCTGGTGCTCACTGATGAGGTAGACGGGCAGCGACTGCGCGCAGAACTCGCACGGTATGACGGGCTCCAGCTGCTCCTCGCGCGGCAGCGGGCGGCGCGCCCGCAGCTGCGCCAGGTCGGGCCGGCAGCCCGTCTGGAATGTTACCTGGTGCTCACTGATGAGGTAGACGGGCAGCGACTGCGCGCAGAACTCGCACGGTATGACGGGCTCCAGCTGCTCCTCGCGCGGCAGCGGGCGGCGCGCCCGCAGCTGCGCCAGGTCGGGCCGGCAGCCCGTCTGGAATGTTACCTGGTGCTCACTGATGAGGTAGACGGGCAGCGACTGCGCGCAGAACTCGCACGGTATGACGGGCTCCAGCTGCTCCTCGCGCGGCAGCGGGCGGCGCGCCCGCAGCTGCGCCAGGTCGGGCCGGCAGCCCGTCTGGAATGTTACCTGGTGCTCACTGATGAGGTAGACGGGCAGCGACTGCGCGCAGAACTCGCACGGTATGACGGGCTCAGGCTGCTCCTCGCGCGGCAGCGCCGCCGCGCCGCCCGGCGACGTGCTGCGCGCCCGCAGCTGCGCCAGGTCGGGCCGGCAGCCCGTCTGGAATTACATCACATTATTTATTTTGTAATTAGAATATCAAAGTTAAAGGTAACACACACACACACAAACTCTGAAACGAATCATCATCGATCACTACTGTGTATTTTGCCTCGTAAGATCCAACGACATAATTTAATGACAAAAGTACGAGTATTTAGACATTCCAGCCCAAAATACTTTTTAAAATCATAAAATTACAGCCCAGCGACCTAAAATTATGACATGATTTTAAACGTAATTTTTGGTTAAAACAATCTCAAAAAAATATTTACCGAGAACAAGTTATTTCTAAATATTTTTTGCATGAAGTAGTTAACTACTACTTCTTAGCTATAGGATATGCCACTTAAAAGAATTTAGCCAAAAGCATTACATTTGAACACTTTTTTACTACACTAAGTTCTGGGTTGCAACTACATTGACTTGAGTACATTGAGTCATAATGTATATCGACCTAAATTTAGGTTGGGCCTTACGAGGTTAAATTGAGAAGTTCATACGTGTTAAGAAAATAGTGACTCCTTCGTACTACTGCAAAGTAAAAATATAATCATCCCGTGGTAAAAATTAAACCATTAATATGAAAACAATAATTTTTTTACGTAGTATATTGAAATATTAATAATAAATAATTATTTTAAAATTTAATCATAATCGTCAGAATATTCGCTTTTATTTTTATGAATATGCGAGATATTCATTTTTAAAATTGACTAAAGACGCGTTCGTTCTGTTTGAAGCTTACAATAACTGTTCAATGTGAACACGGCTTCCTAAATTTTTACAATTTAATTGGTCAAGAAGCGTGGCTAAGCTGAGTGACAACGATGTCTTCACTATTTTCTTAACTTGAATACACTATAATATTATAAAGCTGAAAGTTTGTTAGTTTGTTTGAACGCGCTTATCTCAGGAACTACTGGTTTGAAATGAAAAATTATTTTGTTGGACAGCCTATTTATCAAAGGCAGGCTATATAACATTACGCAACGAGCAATAAGAGCAGAGCCGTAACCAAAGGATAGGGTAACCGCAGGGAATTGCTAGTTTTTTACTACATTTATTTAGTGTTGGGGCAAAAATAATTATCCCGCTCTTGGGCGAAGAGGAAGGCGATTAAAACTTATACTAGACTAAAACCCACTCCTATGTTTCTTCTTTTCTTTTAGTTCCAGGACCCCGAGTATTCCTTAACCTATGGCCCCAGTAGGCTTCGGCCCTGCTGGGCCAAGTGTAGTATTACCTGATGTTGCACCAGGTTGTGTGCCGGTATGAGCGAGTTGCAGAACTCGCAGGGCAGTCGCACGTCCTCGTTGGGAGGGGACGCACGACCGGCGCGTTCGTTCCTGAAATAAAAAAAAATATAAAAATTTAAATATCTTTTAAAACAAGCTATTATGTATTCCACTCGGCAAATTATAACAATACCCCTTACTTGGGAGTGTATAAAAAAAAATTGTTCCATCGTATTGAATTTAGAATAATGTCACTGACACCGTGTATTGTCAACCAAACGAAACATTATATCCAAAAATTTAAAAATAGAAATTATCCCAAGATAACATACTCCCGACATAAAAAGTTTCCTATTCCTGGATATGGTCTATCCGTATCCCAAATTTCATTCAAATCATAGCATATAGCCGTTTGAGTGTGAAGGTGTCACAACATTTTTCTAAGTATGTGTGTACATACACACATATATATAAAAATTTTCATCATCATCATCATTTCAGCCGAAAGACGTCCACTGCTGGACATTGGCCTCCCCCAAGCGTCGCCACAATGAACGGTCCTGTGCGTCTCGCATCCATCGGACTCCCGCGACCGTTACCAAGTCATCAGTCCACCTTGTACGAGGCCTTCCAACGCTACGTGTTCCGGTACGTGGTCGCCATTCCAGAACCTATCGGCCCCAACGGCCAACCGTTCTGCGAGCAATGTGCCACTTAATTTTGGCGATTCTTCGTGCTATGTCGGTAACCTTGGTTCTCCTGCAGATATCCTCATTCCTGATTCGATCACGCAAGGAAACTCCGAGCATAGCCCTTTCCATGGCCCTTTTTTTTATAAAAATTTTCGCCTTTAAATATTACTGTGATCATTTATTTTCCGTAGACGGGTGAATAGAAGACAAGAACTTGTATTTTCATAGCTTAAATGTGAACTATGCAACAACAGCTGTTTTATTTCTTTAATAACAATTAATGTACACACAAATAATAAAAGACAAGCAGAAGGAAACCGAAAAATAGGTACAAAGGTGATGGTTAGATTACGCAAACCATATCAGTTTTGTAAAATGTACACTTACCCATTGTTATTGTTGTTGTTATTTGGATTAGGGCTGATGTTCGGATTCGAGTATGGAGCGGTCACCTGAAATACAAGCATTTTATTATAATATCATTTATTAGAGACAAAACAGTTATATGCTAGAAAAATACTAGAAATCCTTAAAACTAGAAGCACAAATATGACTGTAATCCGTTCAAATTTCCACATCATAACCAAAGCATCAGTCTGACGGTAGACAGTGAACCGTACGCACGCATACGCTCGATACCCGTGTTGGTTCTAATCGTTCGGCAGCGTTTCTCAAAGTTTTTTTTTTTACCAATTTTTTTTCCATCTCTAACGCAATGTTCAAGTGCAAGAGGTGCGACGAGCAGGTCAATGACGGGGTCAAGTGTACCATTTGTCTGGGTCAGTTTGACTTTCCGTGCGCTGGTATAACTGAAACTGGATGGAGAAAGCTTGGCGATAGGAAGTTAACATGGAAGTGCAATTCCTGCAAGGCTCTGGCAATGAGTCCCCGGGTCAACGCTTCAACAGCCACCACGGTGTCTGATATGGAGGGTGTAGTCTCCGAATTAAAGAGACTGTCTGCTCAAATGGAGTCACTACCGGTGTTAATGGATGATTTAAAGCTTATCAACAAAGAGCTAGCGGAATTAAAGTCTATGAGATCGGCATTTTCAGTTGTCACGAATTCCATCGAGGGGATGAAGGAGTCTCTCGAATTTGTTCATGGCTCGGTCAAGGACCTGACCAGTAAAGTTTTGGTATTGGAACAGGATATAGATGACCTGAAGAAGACAAAAGATGATATTGCGATTCTACAAAATCGCTGTAGGAGTCTGGAGCTTCAGTATCGTGACAGTGAGCAGCGATCCAGGATCAATAATATCGAGATCAAGGGCGTTCCTGCATCGAACTCTGAGAACTTGTTTGAAGTCATGAAGAAAATAGGGAATATTATCAAATGCCCAATCCCAAAGGAATGTATTAATTATATTGCGAGGATTCCCATGCGAAACGACAGTCAGAACAAAACAATAATCTGCTCGGTGCTCAATAGCTATCTCAAAAATGATTTTGTTGCGGCGGCTAGGAAACATAAAATCTTGAAGGCGGCGGATTTGGGACTCCATGGTGACCATAGAATATTTGTCAACGACCACCTGACATTGGATAACAAAGCTTTACTCAATAAAACGAAGATTTTTGCAAAGGAAAAAGGCTATGAATATGTTTGGGTAACAGGCTGTAAAATCCTTATTCGTAAAAACCAGGCGTCACCGAAGCACCACATTAGAAGTGAACAGGATTTAAAAAAGTTTTTTTAGACATCATCACACAGCTCGTTTTCCTGACACACTAATGTTGATCGTCGACTCATTACGCTTAAGTTTGAGAAACACAGGTATTGGTTTTTTGTGCGTATTCCATACTCGCTTGCCTTTTGTTCGCTTATCGCTCTGTGTTACCTATTCATTCGACTCATTAAGCTTTGGTTTTAGCTATTTGGAACTTTATGTTTGTGCTGAGAAAGGCGGAATCTGCTTCCACTTGAAACTTATTTTTTATATTGACTACCGTTTGAAAGGCAACTATTTATTGAACTTGAACATAAAATATTACGCATGTTTTACCGATTTTGTTTTAGTCAATTTAGCTGATGCTTTGTTTTGCTTACAAGTACCTCACTTTGTACCGATTTTTATTGGTATTGGTTTTTACTTGATACATCATTTTAGAGATATAATTTATATTTTACTTATTATTATATTAGTTTTACATTTAACTTATGATGACGCCGACTTTGCTTTATTCAATTTAGCTGTAGCTTTTTTTTGCTTACAACTACCTCACTTTGTATTTGCACCGACTTTTATTGGTATTATTTTTTACTTGAGAGATAATTTTAGCGATATAATTCATAATTTACTTATTATTATTTTAGTGTTACATTTAACTTATAATGGCGCCTATTAATATATACTATCAAAATGTTCGTGGGCTACGGACAAAAACATCTGTTTTCTATAGAAATTTATGTATGAATTCGTTTGATGTCGTTTGCCTGTCCGAAACATGGCTTATTGATGGCATTTCGGATAGTGAATTGTTTGATGACCGATACTTTGTATGGAGACGAGACCGTAATTACTCGCAAACAAAACAATCTATGGGGGGGGGAGTCTTAATAGCTGTACGGCGTGAACTTGTCGCTGATGTCCGCAACGAATGGTGCTCGTCTGCCGAGGATTTGTGGGTTACTTTAACGTTACACCAAAGGAAACCTAGAGTAACCTATAAAATGCACATTTGTGTTGTCTACATATGTAATCAGCAGTCTGGCAACTCGTTGACGCTTCAATTGCTTAACTTCGCTAACAACTTAGCTCAAATTGTTCTTGAACAGCCCGCAGATAAGTTCTTGATTCTTGGTGACTTTAATCAGCCTAACATTGACTGGCAACTAGCGGCGGATAGTGATTATCTATGTCCTAGTAACTTGCACGGATCAGTACAGACTTCCTTCTGTGATACTCTTACTGCTTGCAATTTGTTGCAGTACAATTCTCATCATAATGTGAATGATAGAATTCTTGACCTCGTGTTGTCTAATAATGAAGTCACTGTCTCCTGCAGTCAGAGTCCCTTAGTAGAAGAGGACTTGCACCATAAGGCACTTTGTATATCCGCGGAGTTTGTTCAACTTCATCAGCTGCATGCTCGGCCTCGAGTCAAGTTCTTGTACGCTCTAGGGGATTATGACGCCATAACTGAAGAAATCATGGCAAGAGACTGGCCATTAGAGTTAAACAATAGGTCTTTCGAGGAAGCTGTCAACTTTTTCTACGAAATTATCAACGTGCTTCACACTAAGTATATTCCTACTAAAACTGTTGTTCCGCGTGGCAAGTATCCTCCTTGGTATAAAAGTCCTCTCATTAAATTAGTTAAGGAAAAGGCTAAATTTCATGCTAAATTTAAAAGGTACGGAAATCTTTCAGATCATCTGTCTTTTAATACTTTACGTAAGCGCGCTAAAGATATGGAGAAGGAAATGTTTGACGAATATATTGCAAACATTGAATTAGCAATTTCTAAAAATCCCAGGGCTTTCTGGCGATACGTTAAATCTAAGCAGCAAACCAACTGTTACCCTTCTGTTCTTAAATTCGGTGACATTTCATCTAACAACGGGGACGAAATTTGTAATATGTTTGGTGACTATTTCTTTTCTAACTTCCAGGAACGGAGCGAAGTCGATGAGACTTCGACCACTTTTGGAATTGATGAACCTGAGTGTCAGACTGCTGGTTGTACATCAGACATATGTACTATTGACATACGGGAGGAGGAGGTATTTAGGTTGCTGAAAAAATTGGACCTGAATAAATCTGCAGGCCCTGATAACATTTCTCCAATCTTTATATCTAAATGTGCTAAATGTCTATCGGTTCCGCTGACAATACTGTATAAACGGTCATTTGCAATAGGAGTGGTGCCAATTATCTGGAAGTCGGCGTATATAACGCCGATTCATAAAAAAGGACCCAAGGACAGTGTAGATAACTACAGACCAATTTCAAAACTTTGTGTGTTCGCTAAAGTCTTGGAGAAGATTGTACATAAACAACTGTCCTCATCACTCAAACTAACTTTTTCTGAACATCAACATGGCTTTTTAAAAGGTCGTTCTACTACATCCAATCTTGCTGTCTGTAGTGATTATTTGACGGAGCACATGTCCAGGAGGGCTCAGGTCGACGTTATATACACTGACTACAGTAAATGTTTTGATCGCATCGATCATGCGCTTCTTTTGCGTAAATTACGACTTGCTGGAGTAAGAGGTAACTTATTCAGATGGTTCTCGTCATACGTGGAAAACAGGTGTCAGACGGTAGTTCTGAATGGGTTCACGTCAAGAGTGATGTACATCCCATCAGGAGTTCCCCAAGGATCCTTATTGGGACCTCTTTTATTTAACATTTTTATAAATGACATTGCTTCTTGTTTCTTACATTCGAAAATTTTGCTCTATGCGGATGATATGAAGATTCTTGGTCAAATATCAAGTATTGATGACGCATACCTTTTACAGGAGGATTTGAACCGGTTTCTCGTTTATTGTGCTAGTAATAGATTAGATTTAAATGTTTCGAAATGCTATGTATGTACTTTTTCTCGAAAACCAAGCCCTATTAAATATGATTATAAGCTATCGAACACCTCAATAGCCAGAGTCAACGTCATAAGGGATCTTGGTGTAACTTTTGACTCTAAGCTTCTGTTTGATGAGCATATAAATAATGTAGTTAATAAAGCTTCTAAAGCCCTAGGTTTTATCTTTAGGATTTCTACTGATTTTAAGAATATCAAGACAATGAAAATTCTTTACTGTGCGTTTGTCCGTAGCCACCTTGAATATGCTTCTCAAATTTGGAATCCCAATTATAATATTTATATCAATCGCCTTGAAAGCATACAGAAGAGATTTTTAAGATACGCTCAATATCGCTCAAACACTTTTATTCCTAATTATGTGAGTCGATGTAAAAAGTTTCATATTTTGCCCCTACATGAACGTAGGAAAATTGCAGATCTCGCTTTCTTATTTAGCGTCATGAATGGATCGACTGACATCTCTGAGTTGGTGAGCAAGGTTGGACTTCGGGTACCTAATACTTGTGCGCCTCGTCGCAAATCGCGTCTCCTTCATGTTCCTATAGTTTCAACAAATTATCGTAAAAACTCATATTTAATAAGAGCTTGTCGTACTTTTAATACGGTGTGTCAAGATGTCGACCTAGATTTGTTTACTACCAATGTTAAAAAAGTAAAGAAAACTTTAGCCGATCGCTTTTTTGTTACAAAGTGAACAATTATTTGTATTTTTGTTTATTTTTTTTTTGTATGGTATCAGCGCTCTCGCGTTAACCCTATGCTGTTGTCGTCTTAGTTTTAGTTACTCTCATTAGTATTAGTGAAAACTTGTAAATGGCCGTTTTTTACCTATTCTAAGTTTTTACTGTAACAAGTAGCTGTAAGTTTTCCGAATAGTAATAAAATAAAATAAAATAAAAATAACAGAAATTAAGGACTGTGGTAAAAGTTTACAGAATACAGAGCCTTCTGAGACAGCTTTATTTAATGTAGTAATAAACACGTTATTTCAATTCATTTATCTTAATTCCATTTAATTCAATTCAATTTGTCTAATTCAATTCAATTTATCTGAATTCCATTTACTCAATTCCGTTTTTTTTTCAATCCATTTAATTAAGTTCAATTTACTATTGTAAAAAATTTATCAAACTTTGACAACTTATGTAATTTTATGGTTTTTAAAATAGATTTTTTTTTCAGAAATTTACTCCCTGTAAACGAGTTTTTACCATCGCAAACTGCTAAAAAAAAAGAACTGTTATTTGTAAAGTGGTTATATCCGCCTGTGGAATGGCACAGCAAAAGCGTTGTCATGCGATAGATTGAAATGTCTTATGTACCTGTTACTACACCGGTCACACACTAGTACACATATCGATCATCATCTTCCTGCACTTGTCCCGTCTTATTTGGGGTCGGCGCAACACGTTTTTTTCTTCCATTCTATCCTGTCACTCGTCATGCTATCACCAACTTCCTTTTCTTTCATATCACTGTTCACACAATCCATCCATTTCTTCTTTGGCCTATCTCCCTCTCTACCCATCCACATGTATACTCATAACTCTTTTAGTAACATGCCTTTTATCTCTCAGAAAATTTTGATACTAATGAAGTTTTTTTTTTTTTAAATAATTCTGATGTAACACATTCTGATATTTTGCAGTAATTGGCAGCATCATAACGAGTTAGCATTCTCGGCAAGCTTCGCTAAAGTAGTTGTTAAACTACAATAAAATTCTCAGCTCCATTTTCCCGGGATCGTGCCTGTTTCAATGTAACACACAATTGTGAAGACAATTAAGATACAAAACTGAACCAAGTTTACTTCACAATATCCATTATGAATCAATTTGTGAATGATTACAACTACTGAACTGTACTCGAAAATATCTATCAAAACTAACTTTTTACAAAAAAAAAAGAAAACAGACTTCACTAAAAAAAACACTAAAAGGATCATAATAACTTTAATTGCGGAAGTCGGTGTTTCTCGGTATTGTTTGTTTCTTATTTAACACCGACTTATTTTGATCCTTTTCGTGATTTTTTAAGTGAAGTCGGTTATTTTTTTTGTAAAAAGTTTTTTATTTCACAGTTTTTAGTTGCGATACACTTATAACCAGCGCCTATTTCTCATGACAATTCCAATTAACCCACACAATGCTAGGATACATTGTTTTATTATGAATTTCTCGTGTCTACCTTCCACCTTCCGGCTCCATCATCAGAACAGTTTGATAGTACCTTATAGCCAAAGTGAATCTGATGACAATTCTAATAAGCCCAAACATGGCTAGGATACATTGATTATTTACAGAGTTCCAGTGCCTATCTTTCGGCTCCATCATCATCATCGTCAGGTCACTTCGAAGATACCATTTTCAACATAACTATTCAGAACCATTTATTTATTTGTATTATTTTATTTTTATTGTCATAGCCGCTTAATTATCTTCATTTTGATATCTATGTGAGTATGAAGTTCCGTTGGCCATTTCTGGTCTTCTTCATCAGTTCCACTTTATCAAATGTTAATTTTTGACTCTAAATGCTTAACTTCTCTATGAAAATACCAAAATCACTATATGGTTGCCTATAATATATGCGGAGTTCCCTCGATACCTCATGGATCCCATCATCAGAACTAGATTTTGAAAAAAATGGGACCAATCTGGAAGCATATCCATTAAAAAAAAATTTGCAAATCGGTTCATAAACGACGGAGTTCTGAGGTAACACACATGAAAAAGAAAAAAATAATAATAACACAACCGAATTGATAACCTCCTTTTTTGAAGTCTGTTAAAAAAGGAGTTAGCAAAGGATGAAAAAAAATGTTTTTGAAAAAAAAACTCAGTAGCTCACCTCATTCAGCCCCCTCCGCAGCTCCCGGAGCGAGGACTTGATCTCACTAAACCGGTCCCCATCCTTCCTGCGCACCTCTCCCTCTCCACTGTTACGACGCAGTTCCTCATCTTTCCTCAGCTGCATTTCACTAAACCTGAAATAGAATACCAGTTTGCAGTAAAAAAAAAAATCTTTGTATCATTCCCTTCAGGTGTTTATTTATTTATACACTTTATTGTACACCAACAAAACAATTATGGTGATTTGAGCACGGGCTTGCGGACGGCGAGCAATGGGTGGCTCGCCTTCAGATCGTCCGGTAACCATCCGGACCGAGCCCAAGTCGTCGACGGCGCGTACTGTTCCACGCGAGCCTTATGGAGATGTCAGCAAATCGTAGGGGCCCAGCAGGGTCGAAGCCTACTGGGGCCACGAGTAGTGTTTAAGTGAAACCCAAGGCCCTGGTACGAAGGCAAAGGAACAGGAGTGGGTTTTCAGTCAGTAAAAGTCTGTCACTATCTCCCGCTCGATTAAACAACACCATCAGAGACGCGTATTGGACATGTATCTCTCTTCGATAATTTCGTAAAGCTTCGTACTTATTCGGCAATGTTCGGTACGCAGTAATATGTCTCACTCACACGTTAGCAATGGTGTTATTCACGCTATATATGTGTCGCTGCCTTGAGCACAGGCGGTGACAAAAGTTTTCGTTGCTTGTTATTATTATATTGTTTTTTGTGTAGTGTTAGGTTTGTTTCTTCAATTCATAAGTTATTTTTGTAGCTTTCTGTCTCAAAGTGTTTTAATATATATTTTATTTGTACTTCCCTGTATTAGTTAATTTTTACTCGTAATTTGGTTTAAATAATTCATGTCAATAACAGTTTTTTTACGAGTGTACATGCGCTAAAGTTCGCAGAGCCTATGTTCAGGGTCGCCAAGTTACGTTGGCCGTATTGTAGCATATTGAAGGGTAAAAGTGTTGTGAAGAGTTTCATGCAAAACAATATTTTACATTAAACAGTTATTGATGGAAGCCATTTAAAAATATTTACACCGAATAAAGAGGAGGAGCACCTATATTTCTGCAGAAAACATTATCATTCTCTTAATGTGCAAATGGTTGGTATTTTGAGTGGCATACCTACTTATTTACTTGAGTTATGATTAATTTTATATAGCTGTATTATGTTTTTATAGTTAAACTGAAAATTCAAAGAAATGAAAGCACTTTCATTTCACATACAATACTTACAATTGCAATATAGCTAGAGTGGTTATTGAAATTACTTTTAGGCGATTGAAGAACCATTGGCGTTGTTTACACAAGGAATAGAACTTTGCACTATCAACCCGGAAAATGTGCACAAATTATTTTAGCATGTTGTGTATTACACAACATTGCACTGAAATACAATGTTTCAGACCCTGAAGATAATACTGCTGAACAACCAGAAAGTACTTTAGTAAAACAAACTATAGATCCAGATATGTATTTAAAATAATATAAAAAGTTTAACAACTGTTGTTTGCTTCTTGCAGAACCATTTGAACGTCATGAGTTGGTGTTGGAAAATGAAAGGACCAGTGATTTACTACTCAGGGGACGCACATTACGGGATCCAGTGGCTAGAAGACTTTCTCAAAGACCATGATTATATACAATTACGATAATTAGTGTTATTATTTTAGTCAATTTACTAACTAGGTAGGCTTCATAAGTTGTATTATGATTTTTTTTTTGTTGTCCTGAGTTCAGAAGGTTTAATATTTTCTTTAAAGGTAATTTCTGTGATAAAATTTGACTATGAGCACCACATATTTTAATATTTGCATGCCAACTCATGGCAAAATGTGTCTTTGCGCTAATAAATCATAAGTTACCATCTCTTGTACCGCATTTATTGCAAATAAATGACTGACTTTAATCATTTTTAATATACTTAAAATCGTAATGTACCTATTTATTTATCAACCCCAATAGCATCCTCACACTATTTTTAGCGTTGTATATGTGGGATAGCCACACACGAGAACATAATATAGACTTACAGGGTACTGAGGCATATAATGGTCATCGGTTGGTTGTCTGTACTATATACGTATATACTAACATACAGACAACCAACAAAAATACAACTAAGTTGTTTATTTGCCAATTAAAAGAGCTTTTGTGTAAATTAAAAGAATATGAAGAAATGAGAATTATTTATTTTTATTGATTATAAAAAATATAGTATATGTAAAAAAATTCAAATACAACAAAATAAATGCTATGATTCATAATTGTATAAAATACAAAAAAAAAAAATCTAGTAAAATCAGAACTTAAATTACAAAATATCTAAATACTAAAAAAGAAAGACTTAAAATAAATTCTTTAATTCTTATCTATTTTCTAAAGTATTTGCAATATTTCTAAAAACTTCTAAAAATTGCCCGAACAAATCTATCCACCTTTCTTGCATCCTTAACTCTAATTCCCTAACCCGAATTCTCTCTCTTTCTGCTTCCTGCCGAAAGGCTCGCCATTCGGGATCGGATCTAACAAACGCTTGTCTTGCTAGATCCGATTGGGTCTGTGTGCGAGTCCTTCTACGAATCGGAGAGGTTATGTCCTGGAGACGGCCTCTCCGCTGACGACGAGGCGTGAAGGGCAAAGGTGTGGGGCTTTGCACCGCACGATTTTCTGGTCGTCCACCAATGCTCGTCGGGCCCATCTCGGTCCTATTCACATGTAGGTCTATAATAAGAAAGGAAATCTTAATATTAAAAAAAATCTTAAATTTTAAAATGTTATTTTTGGATAAGTTTTAAAGTAAGTTATAAAATCCATTAGGAATCGCTACAATAGTATGAAATAGAGACTGCTCTGAAATGTGATAGTAATTTAAGTAAATGATTGAACCTGTCCCTTATGTAATATATGCCAATGGAGCAACTACCTGTGCCTATATGTGCGTCTTCTGAAGGTGTACTACCCGCCAACCTCGGCTCTTCAATTGAGGCACTATGCGCAGGTGGAAAAACTGGAACTTCAATAGAAGAACCAGGTTGGTTCCAGTCTTCATGTGCTGTATTAAAAAATTAACTAATTCATTATTACTTATTTACTGTACGCACTTAGGCATTTCACCACCAGTCCACCTGAACTCATGAATCAGTGATATCATATCCTAGGCTATAATGTACTAGCTCAAGGTAAATAAATTAAATTTTTGACCTTTTTTTATTTAGCCATGAAATTTAATGCAAATATTATTTAGGTTGTAGTAACCACTACAAAACTTACCATGACAAATTTCTTGTTGTGGCTGGCTGGCTTGAGATGTAGGGTCAGGTGGCAGTTGAGTGTTAGTTTCTTCCTGTAAAGATATTATTAATTGTTAAAAATTTGCTGAATAATTACTTGCACACTTATTAATTTAAAGAAAAGAAGAAAATGTCAATTAAGCAGTACAAGTTAGCATACCTGTAATCCAAGCTCAACAATAGTCACAATGCCTGTAGCCGCCTGAGTGCCTAATATACGAAGAACTCTCTCTTCTATATCAGACTGCTTAATCTCAAAAGCTGGACCACCACCAGTTCCTTGTGCAGATCTGTGTATGCGACAAGCTTTCCTCTTTGTATTATTTTTTAAATCGCTCCAAACCTTTATTCATGATCAATATCAATATCATGCATGAATATCATGCACAAAAGCAACCAAATTACCAAAAGCTACATAGATATATATTATATGCAAATGATATAATATGGAAATAATCTAACCAACAATAAAATTAGTATATACATAGTGTATGTAAGTATATGTATACATACTTTTCTCCATTTCTCTGCAGTCTTGGTGTCACCAGTGGCATCTGCATTTAAAAGGTCAGTTAATTCATTCCACCTTTGGGAATTAATAAACCTTCCTTGCGGTCCTTCAGAGGGTTGGCTGAGGTCACCATAACTAAAAATAAACACTCAAATCAAAAAAGGCCACTCGAAGCGAAGCCGTATTCCTGCAAAGCACTTGGAAACGAATATTTTGTTTCAAGTCCAGTGAACTGCTGAAATGCGGCCTCGATATATAACAAACTTATGGAACTTATTTATTTAATAATAACGCTAATAACTGATTTGCAATATTGGCAATAAAGTTCTGTGTAAACTCAGTTAAAGACATGCACAATGCACATCATTTACAATTTTAATAAAAAGTTAAAATGAAACAAAATGATAAATACATACTTTACCATGAACTCCACTAATAATTGGAATTGTGTTGCGCTAGTACGCATATAAAATGCGTACTAGCGCAACACAATGCACCCACCTGCAGAATATATTGTTTGAAACTTTTCCCACTTTTCAGTATATTTTCAAAATCGAACACTTGCGCGGTCAACAATTCAACATGACGTTGACGCATAGAAACATGGCGTCTGACATTCATTTTATACACTATATTACATACAAGTTTAGGAACACGTTTATTTCTTAGATTTACAAATATAGAACTGGTGTTTCAAATTAGTAGGGTTTTTAGGGCTATCTGCCTTCTCTGTCTTTTACTCAAGCTAGAAAGAGACAGCAAATTAGGTATGAAGTTAGATACATTACAGTTTTAGTACCAACATAAACATACTATACGTATATATTATCATTAAATAAGTTGCTTATAATAATAAAATACGTTTAATAATTAGTGTACGATACTTAAACACGTGATTGTGCTCATGATAACCAACAATTTTTAATATGGGAGCAAAGTCGAAATCGCGAAAAAAATATCAGCTGTTCAGTACATTAGGCAAACATAAATGTACTGAACAGCTTTTTTTCGTGATTTCAGGTTTGTTCCCATAGTAAAAGTTGTTTGTTACAATGAGCACAATCACGTGTTTAAGTATCGTACACTAATTACCAGTCGACCTATAATATGCTAATATTATAAGCTAATAAATACTATGATAAATATTAAATCAATATAATTAAGACAACTTAAAATATAACAATTATGATGAAGACCGAGGTTGAGAAGACTTCATGTAGTAGTTCCGAACTACTTTCAGCTTTTTTGATGTCAAGGGGAAGCACATTCCAAAGATTTATGGTGGAGACAGTGTAAGAATTAGCCATAAACCCAGTACGGTAATATCTATTCGATGCACGTTTATTCGATAAGTATCGACTACGGTAAAATGGGGTAATTTTTCGATATTAACTTACGGTAAGGGTACTGATAGACGCTTCAAATCGCAGAATATTTAGTTGTATATTAATTTTCAAAATAAATAATTAAAATTAAATAAACATTTAAGAGGTCCCCTCTTATAAAACAAACGTGACTTTTTTTCCGTTTTTTGCTTGATATAAAAAAAATATATGGTTATAATATAGTGTCTAATGTTGTATAGATTAGTACGGGAGTACGGAATGCTTCGTGCGCGAGTTCAATTCACACTTGGCCGGTTTATTTAAACACTAAGTGCCCAGAACATACAATAATTCGTTCGTATGCCCAGAACTCGCCAACCGAGTCACTGTTAAACGTAGTTATTGTTGACTTGTGTTCACGCCGACTTTGACGTCAAGCGACGAGTGACCATCGGGGGCCTCCGCATTACGCAATTTCGGGCCTAAGAGTTTGACGCGGACAAAGTCATGGGCAACAGTTACTAGTCTATAAACAAAAACCGAGAAGGATATACAAGGTTCTTACCTCTCCAGAAACTCCTGAGGAGTCATCGGTTTCAAGTTCTTGAACTCCTGCCGCCGCCTCTCAGGATCCTCATTAGCCGCAGAACCTAAGACGTGGCCAGGTTGGACCTGGTTCTCTGGGCTTCGACCCATGCGGCCTCGGACGCGGTTCTTGTAGTCTACGAAGGACTCAGGGTTTTGGAGAGCGTCCATCTTGCGCAATTTCTCGATCTTCTCTGCTGCGCTCAAAACTGGTGGTAGACCTGTGTAATATAGACGTAATAATAAGGCATTAGCTTTGTTAAAGTCAAAGTTAGCTTTTTTTAAGGGGGGAAATCATAACTTTTCGTGCTCTATGGTGGAGACTTTTACTGACTAACCTCGGGTTTATATATATGCATGTTAAGCTAAAGTTCAATGTTGCCAAAAATGTATCTCAAGTTTTAAATTTTAACACGAAATCAAATAACCAGTTATCATTTAACAAATATCTGCGGACATAATAGACGTCGTGCTGCCCTCATCATCGTTTCAGCCGAAAGACGTCTACTGTTAGACATAGGTCTCCTCCAAGTGTTGCCACAACGAACGGGGGCCGTTCAGGTATTACGTAAGCAGATTTTTGAAAATATTAACCCCCCCTCGTCAGCAAAAGCAAGCAAAGCACTCTCCCCCTCGCCCCATACTTACGTATTCGTTGGTAGGTAGGTACCTACGTGCATGTTTCAATGTGTTCTGGTTTCGTTATTAATATATGAGTAGTAGTTATGTCTAGAAATAAGGAATAAACTACAAATAGAGGAACAAAACAAACTTCATTAAAAATTTTGGCATATTGCTATTGGTTCAAATTAACAGTCCTCAATCTATGACACACGACTCCATGACTCTAAGTCTTCAATGACATTGGATGTTTGCTACTGAGTGATGTACCTGCTCATTTTCGTGTGATTTTGAAACATCGACATCGTTCTCTTAAAAAACTATAATAATATATACTGCTGACGTGTCATCTCCCATGTCATCAAAAATAAGCGAAAGCAAAGATCCCCCACCCCCTTGTAGTAGCTTACGTAATACTTGAATGGCCCCACGGTCCTGTGCATCTCGGTTCGGAATCATGCCTGCAGCGACAGGACGCAGCAACGTGGCGTGACACATCGTCGTTTGCTGCTACTGTCTGCAGTCAGCTACGACCTCGTAACTTTAGGAAAGCAATCCTGACTTCTACAAATATTTATACAAAACACGGGTCCGTCTAACAATTAACTCCAGAGTAACTTTATAAGATAACCCCAGTTGGCGCAAGCTGGCCCTAAATGTATGCGATGCAATGGCCAAGGGTGAATATATTCAGAAGGGAAGCCGAGGTGTAAAAATTCACTCACTAAAGGCTGCCCACTCCATGATGCAAAAAAAATAGGTCCAAATCCATCCTTGCGTTTATAATGAATTGTCATAAGGGCTGCACGATCTAATTGCACTTTTTTTTTGTTTTGACAATTCGAAGTAAGAGAACAATAGAACGAACTAAAAATGTCGTTGACCTGTAAATTATATACTTTTTGTAAGGGGAGCCGATATGAATCCTGATATATGGACTCTTTGCCACTGGTGCGTTGTTATGACTCACCCACAGACAAGTTATAGGCTGTCTGTTCCCGCCTGGCGCGCTCCTCCCGCTGCTGCCGCTGCAGCGCGCTGTAGTACGGCAGGTCGCGCTGCGGGGACGCCGCCGGGGGCGCGCGGAGGGGGGGCGGAGGGGCTGGACGCTTCTTTACTGCACCGCGGGAAATGCTCCTGGAAGGTAAGAATTCGTAATACGAGGGTTACAGTTAAAAAGAAGAACTTTGTGACATCTATACTGCCACATGAGAATGATTAAGTTGATCCAAAACTATAAAGTAATCGTTTTAAGAAAATAATTATTCATCGTTGTCACTCAGCTTAGCCACGCCCATTGACCATTTACTTAGTTAGCCTATTATATCCTACAGCTGGACGTAGGCCTCAGCTTTTTCCACACACGTCTGCCCTCAGCCATTGCGGGCCAGTCTCTCCGGTAGTTGTCAAGCTCATCTCTGCACCTTCGTCTTGGTGGGTCTCGATGTCGCCTTGCGTTTAATGGAACCAAATAAGTGGTTCTTTTAGCCCACACCTCATCTGACATGCGGCAGACCTACCCGGCCCAATCCCACTTTGTAATTATATTATATAACTAGCTTCTGCCACCGGTTTCGCCCGATAAGAAGGTTTCTCCATACAAACTTTGGACCCCTGTTTCATCCCCTTTGGGGGTGAATTTTGGAAAATCCTCTCTTAGTGCTCACCTACATCATAAACCTTATATATAAAGATTATTTATATCTTCGTCGTGTGTATATATTATATCTTATGATAAAATATTATAGTATCTTAGCCGTGTGCAGCGCCCCTTAGTGAACTGCACTGCGGGTGATGTAACCTACGACAAACTTATTATTTGCGGTTGGTACAGTAATCGGGTCTAGGGATCGAACCGCAAAATTAAGTTTGTTTTTTATTGTATATACTTTTCAGGGATAAAAAATACCCAGTGTGGTGCCCAAGATATTAAAGAATATTTATACTAAAATTAATCGTAATCAAACCGGTAGTTTTTGCGTGATGCCTGAACAAACAGACAGACTGACTGATAAAAATAATTTCAATTACATTTTTGGGTTTGGTGTCGGTCTAGTAACACCCCGCCATTTTTTTTTTATATATTTTCAATGTACAGAATTTTCACTTCTACAGATTTATTATAAGTATAGATATTTGAATTGTATTAGCCCCTTCTCCCTCCTTGCGTCGTTTACAACGTATCGGACTCCTGCTTCTGGGTCTTTTCCCATCTACTTTTCCTGTCAACAGTAACTTGCCCCGGTTATCACCTCTCTTTCTAGCAATGTGGCCAAAGAAATCAAAGATTCTTATTTAGCATATGGTGGTGAGTCTCATGGGTGACTTGAGTTGAATTGTCTAAACTAATAGTATAAAGAGAAAAGATTTGATTTTGTGTTTGTTTGTATGTATTTAACTCAAAAACGATTGGACCGATTTTCAATATTCTTTCACCAGTAGAAATGTACTATATCACTGAGTAAAATAGGCCTATCTTTCTATTTTCACGCAGGCGAAGCCGCTGACAAAAGCTAGTACACAACACTATCCTTACATAATATCTACTACTGTAATATGGAAATATTGTAAAAACTATTTTTTTTTTTTTAAAAGAGTAACCATGGAGTTTCTTACCGGTTCTTCACCATAGAAAACGACCAATTTGGAACCGTGCACTAGCTTCTGACGTTTTATAAGTGCCCATGTAGGCCTATGTGAAATAAAAAACTTTTGACTTTGACTATTAAATATACTTACAAATCTTTATCCACTTTGTTAGTGTTAGCTTCAACATTGGTGTTGATCTGCGGCTGATCGTTGGTCCGCTTCTTGGAGCCGTTGGCCTGCACGGTCCTCCAGTCCGTGGACGAGCCCTCGCCCGCCGGCGAAGAGGAAGATGAGCTCGAGCTGCCACTGCTTCAAAAAATAATTTGTTTTCAGTATTAGGTCATCATATTTTTTTTGTACCACATTAAAAGCGCCCTTAGGTGGTTAACGACCATCGTCACTGATCTCTTGAAGATAAAACTCAAGATTTTCACATAATTCGCACCTTTAATCCAATAAAATTCTTAAAAAAATCGGTTTTTAACGCCATCTGTTTGCTGAGCGCTAACTTTACAGAATTTCGTTTAGTGAAGGAATTGGATTAAAGGTGCAATATCATATCACACTAAAATCTTACTTCTATACATTTTGTTTCTGTGGCAAATCATCGAATCCGCTCTGAGCGAAGGGAGAGGGAGTGTCAGACTTTTACTGGATAAAACCCACCCGTGTTCCAGTTACCCTTTGCGTTCCTGGGCCACGGATGATGACTACGATTTTATGTTTTCAAAAAAGAAAAAAGATAATATTAAATTCCAATGCAGTTACCTTGTATTAACAGGACCAGTCCTAGGCGCCTCATCTCTGGGCAGGTTAACATTCTTCAAGCCATTATTGATATTGGAAGTGGTTGGTCGCGTCAACCCGTTGTTGATGTCGGATGTGGTTGAGCGAGGGACCCCGTTGTTGACATTAGACGTGGTTGGTCGTGAGAAACCGTTGTTGACATTAGACGTGGTTGGTCGTGAGAAACCGTTGTTGACATTAGACGTGGTTGGTCGTGAGAAACCGTTGTTGACATTAGACGTGGTTGGTCGTGAGAAACCGTTGTTGACATTAGACGTGGTTGGTCGTGAGAAACCGTTGTTGACATTAGACGTGGTTGGTCGTGAGAAACCGTTGTTGACGTTAGACGTGGTTGGTCGTGAGAAGCCATCGTTACGAGTAGAAGGTATGTTAGTATTCCCGGCGACAGAGTTTGTATTTGTCATCTTGCTGATCATCGGTTTTGCTGGACTTTTTGGAAACTCCTTCTTCGGTGCGGGGGCGGGATCTGAAGCGATTTATAGTAATATTTAAGTATAAAATCAACCCTGGAAACAGACGGATAGGCGACAATTCAATTGCCATATGCGTCATACAGTCACATACAACATAATATGTCAAATTTCGACTGAAGCCATTAGTCCAACACATCATTTTTCATTTCAGACCACATCATAACAATACTGTAATGTGAAACGAGCTGTATTATGAGGCAAAAACAGTATCGATTGATTCAAGACGTCTCGCCAGAGCGCCGCGCCGTCTGCGACTCAGTGTCTAACCGTTTTCTTATATCTTGACAGGATAATTGCTATAATAGTTGGGCGCAGCAAAGACAATATCCACAGATGGGGGTTCTCGGACGGTTCCGATCTTCGGTGTTAGTGCGGCGTCTCTCCGCAGACCATATCCCACCTTCGATCCTGCATCACCTGTTGACGTAGGGACCTAATGACAGCATCAGCAAACGGCACAGCCGCAGCCGAATACTGGGCCATGCAAAGAATTTAACTAGTTTCCATCCATCATACATAGTAACCATCGATACGCTAAGAAGAAGATTGCTAAATACTTATAAGATACTTAGCTAATTATAAACCTCCGCATCCCTGTCGAGTGGTAATGTGCCCAAAACACTGGCGGCATTACCATGATGTATGGCAATGCATATCCTCTATCCGAGGTAAAAAAAACCTCTTCATTTTAATTAAACCATTTTTACCTTTTCCTATTACCATTTTAATCAAACAGGCTAGGGATGTAACGGAAGTGGTTATATCGGAACCGAATTCAGAACCGGATTTTTTTAAATTTGTTATCGGATCACTTTGTTGTCCGTCAGTCTATCTGTCAATTAAAACCCTTTATCTCGGGAACACGTGGAGGTATCGAGTTGAAATTAAAACCATATATATACCACTCAGGTCTAGTCCCTTGAAGCTGTGAAAAAATCAAATTTCTGAGTTAACGAAAAAAAAAGATACAGCCCTTTATGTCACAAAAAATCGTATATTTCGACACTCTCAAGGGAATCAAAATTCATAGGGTACTTCCCGTTGACCTAGAATCCTGAAATTTTGTATGAAGCAAGGTCTCATAGCACAAGTATAGGAAAAAATCTGAAAACTGTATATTTATAGTTACGTCACACAAAATAAGTAATCAATTTGGGAAATGAATTGTTTTCATAGGAAAGTTTGTACGGAACTTTCAGTGCGCGAGTCCGACTCGCACTTGCCTAGTTTTCTTTATTTGTATTTCGGACTGGTGTCCCCAACTCCACGACGCGTATGTTGTGTACGGGTGGGACAAATAATTCGATCAATACCAGCTCCACACGGAAGGCCAGCAACGCCTTGGTGCTACTGACCATTTCACGGAGGATACCTGGGTTTCCGAAGTACTTTGCCCAGTATCCAGTGACCGCTGGGCAGCTTAGGCGTCCATTACACGGTCATGCAGGCGTCAATTATGAATGTTGATTAAATGACGGAATGGTATTGTCATTAGTTTTTCGTCATCCAAACGTCAATCATCACATTAGATGGTAGGTTTTCCGTCAATCAAAAAATTTACTGTGGCAAAACTGACAGCATAACCTATCTGCTGTCTCGCTGGTTCTTGAATGATAATGACCCACTGGCGGCACTTGGGGCATTGCTCAGTGCGTACTTCGCAGTAGTTCTCATATGTTCAGTTACAGGAGTGTAGCAATGCTTACCGTCGTCCAGGCGAATGAAGCCGTGGTTGGAGTCAACATGCAGCTGGCGGTACTTGATCATGACCCACTCCTGGCACTCGGGGCACTGCTCCGTGCGTACGCCGCAGTAGTTCTCGTGCGCCGGCAGATCCCGACGCGGCAGTTCCAGCTCGCAGAACCTTTAAAACAAACGGGTACCTATTCAACCATTGGTAAAATCAGTAAATTCATATCGAGGCGTCTACCAAATAAAATGCTAATAGGTATAAAGATATTTATTTCTCAAAAAAGAATCTAATCTAATCCGTAATATAAAAAGACAAAATACATGTCTGTCTGTCTGTCAATACCTTTTATCTCGGGAACGCGCGGAGATATCGAGTTGAAATTAAAACCATATACTCAGGTCTGCGGTCCCTTGAAGCTGTGAAAAAAACAAACTTCTAAGTTAAGGAAAAGAAAGATAAGGCCCGTTATGTCCCAAAAAACGTATATTTCGACACTCTCAAGGGAATCAAAATTCATAGGGTACTTCCCGTTGAACCACAATCCTGAAATTTAGCATAAAGCATAGGCATAGGAATAAATCTGAAAACAGTAATTTTGTTGTTACGTCACAAAAAAAAACTTTTTTTTGCGATTCGGAAAACTCTTCGAGATACGAGAATTGAACTATTTTCATAGGTGAGCTTGTACGGAACCCTAAGAGCGCGAGTTTGACTCGCACTTGCCCAGTTTTTTTTATCTTTGACATAGTAATAAGGTACAGAATTTTAACACTGATAGCCTTCTTCACTTGCGATAAGTTTCATAAGTGATTAGTTCTGTTATTTTATTTTTTTTGTTTATGTCTGTACAAATAGTTCCGTAGAACCAGTTTATTTATTTATTACTAGCTTTTGCCAGCGACTTCGCGTCAATATCGGTTACGAAGTAGTAACCAGATGCAATTTCATTTTTTTTATTTCTAGTAAAACCCACGAAAAGAGAGATACGAGACCAATTTTACCTTATAAGAGTGAGATAACATTTTTAATAAGTTTTTCAGGTATCATTTAAGCAAAAATATTTTTTAAATCATAATTTTGAATATTAGTTTTATGTGACTCGATTCACAATTCTAGCGAATTCACTAAGTTATAAAAAGATTTTTTATGGCATGTGGCACATCACTAGCAAGAGTATAAACTGGAGAATTTTTGAGGAAGTTGGAAGACTTCGGTCGCTTTTAGTTTTTTTTTTTATAGCCATGTTAATAGCTGTAACATGAACAGCTTTAATTTAAGTCCAACACTTTGCAAGTTAGTTAAAATAAACTGGATAGCTAATGTCACTAATTTTAAATTTAGAAGTACTCTAATACAATACATTTCTTAATTATTATTATTTTTTTATTAAAAATTTTAAAAATTCAGAGTCTATACGACTTATACATTTTTTTAAATTTGTATTTGAATGAAAAATTTGGGTCTTATTTTCATAAAACAATAAAAAGTTGATGAAAAAAAATCCACAGGGCATGAGAAGTTTTTAGGGATCTGAAATGATAGCAAATGACCCCTCCCGTCGACCATTTCAATTTGGCACACGATGCACCAAACACCCTGTATATAAAAATGAATAGCTGTTCGTTAGTCTCGCTAAAAAAAAAACGGCTGGACCGATTTGGCTAACTTTGGTCTTGAAATATTCGTAATAGTCCAGGAAAGGTTTAAACGGTGAAAAAGTATGGAAAAATTCACGAAAAACAAAAATTGAATACAACGCTATCTCTAATTAAATGTCTTTTTAAAATTAATTATGCTGGTTCTGGTAATGACAGTAGATGGCGTGATCCTATTGACAGTTTAGCTAAAATGTACCACAACATTCACTAAATATTAGGCGGCAAGAAGTTCGCCGGGTCAGCTATTATAGTATTTCATAAAAATCAGGCGTAACAGACAGAGTTACTTTCACATTTATTGTATTTATTAAAAGTGCATGGTTTGTACAAAATAATATTAAAAAAGAAACACCCAATTACCCAACACATGAACACCGTTACAAAGAACATAATAGACAGTGGAATTTTGGATTCCGGCGACCCTCACCAGGTCAGTGATCCACCTTGTATTGGTACCCTTACAAGCCAACAATTGAAAGAAGTTCAACAACTAACCTGCATGACTTGATAGTATGAGCGCAAGAGTCCCGGACGTGATCCTCCAAGTCGGTGCCGCAGACGCTCTCACCGCATTTCTTACATGGTTCTGATGACAAACAAACATAATTATAGCTACAGTAAGTAGAAATACCCACACCTCGGATACATTTTAACAACAGTACTACACTGCTTTAGAATCCAGATTTACCTACGTATTATGTATTTATTATGATTTGCCGCTATTTACTTTGTAGATAATATGAAATCTGCCAACTAATAGCAGTCTAAAATTCATATTACAATGTGATTATGATAAATTATATTCAGTAACCATTTGCCATAATTATGATGAAATATCCTTACACATATAACTTCTCACGATGAGACAGAACATCTGCAATGGAATTCAGAGCCAAAAAAACAAACACCCGTATTTATAAACAAGTAAAAGTAACTCCATAAGTATCGATTTGTTAGTTATGCCCCGCCCGTAAGGATTGAGGTGCCACATTTTATATCTTAATGAAATTAAATACTTATTTAGTAGTAAGTTTAGAAATTGTGTAGGTTCGATCCCCAATTTTGTACTAAGTAAAAAAAAAGTGTGTGTGTGTGTGTGTGTGTGTTCAAAAGTAAAATGTGGCACCTCAATCTAATCCTAAGGGCCCGATATTTTGAAAATGTCCCCATAAAACATCGACCATAAAAGGATTAAAATCTGTCATTTGCTGTCTTTTTTCTATCAGGATTCAAAGAATAGCCTGACTGGTAAGTAAAGCCATCGACCAGGCTAATCCCTAGGTTAGAAGCTAGTGAAATCTTTTGTTCTAGAAGCCGCAAATAACTCCGTTGGTGTTGCCAAACGAGAGATGGACGAATGTGCGTCCTCTTTTTAGCTGTATACATAATTATTACAGTTGATCATCTGTTTTGATTATGTACCTACTGGTATTTGACCGCACGACGAACAGACAGTTTATGCCTTCGAACTGTAATGCCAGAAGAGATGATCCAGTATTTTTTTTTTTTGGGACTTCTCTGCCTTTATTCGTAAAACTACTGCAACTCTTGAAAGCTAAGTTTGACTTTGGCGACCACTAGAAATACGCAGAGGCATTGAATCTAGACGAATCCAGAAAAAGAAATGTAACTGTTGTAAATAAATTAGAAAAGGACATCAGTGAAGAATAAAAAAAATAGTCCGAAGAGTATATAGTCCACCAGCATTTCGATAGTAATTTAATATCAACTCTAGTCACATGTTACATAGTTTTTTAGCGAGTGAATAGTGCGATGACAAGCTATGCAGTGCCTAAAATTGGCGGATATGTTCATCGGTGTTGGTGACACAGACGACGCAGCATAACGCCGCGACAGTTGCATCCTTCACCAACCGACGTTCTATCAATTGGTAATCGTGTTTTAGTCGTAGATTAGATGTAAAAGCTTGAGAGTTCGTGACATCAAGACTATAATCCCCGATTTACATGTCAGGGCCTCATAGTAGACACAGTATTATAGAACAGTATAAATACAAAGGAAATGCTTATTTCTAAAGCAATTCGTTCGTCGAAGTGAAAAAGAAATTTAAATTAAAGTATCAAATAAACCTACACATTTATAAAGCTGGTCTACTCTAGAGGATCCAAGCACAAGCGGAGCACGAGCCGAGCTCAAATTCGTGTACTGTCGCTCGTGCTCGACTCCACTAGTCGGTCCACACTACTCGAATTTGAGCTCAGCTCGTGCTCGGCTCCTCTAGCATAGACCCACCTTTAATGTGTTCTTTGTGCTCTTTTGTACTTCCTAGGGGGCATTTCTTCTTTAGAGTGAATCAAACTCTGGATCCAAAAACATACGGAATAACTTGTGAAAGGGGAATGGAGGCCTTTGTCCTGTAGAAGGGCGAACACAGAGGAACGAGATATTGGACGTTTGCACTTTAGACGACACCCACATGGATTCGGCGGACAGTCTTTCATACAGTTCGTAAGAAGAAGAGTTTAGTCCAAGGCACGTTAGTATTCTATAAAGCAGTATGATCGAAAACACTGGGTAAAAATTAAGATCGTAAATATTATACTGTTCACAAAATACAGAGATACTTCGACGGTCGCTGCTAGAAAAAGCATTGGTAACACTTTTCACAACTATAATATAATAATATATTATTAAAAGACAACACATCATTTGGTTCACAATACTTGTTAGTAACATTACTTCATAGGTTTATAAAATACATAACATAATAATAGTAGACAAAAACAATAAAGTATACTAAAATGATTTATAAATTACACACAACAACAACTATACAATGCCAGCGTGGTCATTCCATGCACTATCTGTACTACAGTGTATGGAATGAGCACACCGGCATTGGCAAAAAGGTTTGTTACTTACGCAGTTTGTGCAGCTTCTCGTGGTGTTCCTTGAGCTCAGCGTATAATACTGCTTCCTTGCAGACGGGACACACGCGGATGTTGCGAGCGCAGTGCACGCTGTGTATTGTGAAGTTCACCGTCGGGATCTCGCGTTTACTGCACAAAGCATACGAAGTACAATGAAATGTTTCTGAAATAATTGTCGTGTGATGTTTCGTTGACGGAACTTTGTTGAAGAACTGTTTCAGGATCACAGGCATGTGTTGCTAAATTGCTGCTAGATGCTAGATCAAGATTACAAAGCATAGCCTCCCCCCCCCCCCCCCCCCGACGGGTCACCGACTACAACTATCGGATCTATTTCATCTAGTTTTCATCCATTTTATATGGACTCACTACACACGATGACGCCAGTGGTCGCCACACGCTACAAATCGTCGCTGCTCGCATCTTGTTGACCAATATACGCCGACACATGACATTCGCACTACCCCACCTCTTTGTCCCTTCACATCAATTAACTATTTCCAATCAATGGCGCGTTGCCATTGATTTAAAATGGTTCACGAGGACCTTTTTAACGTTTATTGGAATAATGGGTATAAAATTATTTATATCAGGAATTCAATTCCCTCAAGCATGGATTAAAAAAGCAACCACAAGTGACTGTTGCGCGCGTCAGCTTCCTTTGCTGCTGCTTCACTTCGCGCGTAGCCCGTGTGCAGCCAGGCTTAGTATTTTATGTAAGCATAGCATAATCAGCCCATAATGTTCCCTCTGCGCTGGTTTGTGGTGCTCATTGTGAGAGGAAATGGGCTGGAATCTACAACGCGGACCCAATTCAATTTTTTCGTTATCGCATCTGATAACCCACCTAGGGTTAGGTTGTTTATCATTCAAGCGGTTCCTTTCAATAATAATTTGCGATGACTACGAAGATGTAATGAAATGAAGATATTGTAAAATCAGTCTTTTTTTAAGAGATAGGTTGCCGGTTCTCCTCCATAGGAAACGACCAATAGGACGTGTACTAGCTTCTGAATTTTTATAAAATATTTTGAATTTTTTTTGTCCCGACACATTTTTTATACAAGAAATTAGTAAGATAGTAAAATAAACTTCAGATTGAAGGTGGACAAGATGGAGGGAGAGCCACATGAAAAGATATCGTAGACTGTAACACGTTTCTATAAGTAAAATTCTCTATCAGAAAACCAATACCTGCTAAATATAGAACTGCCTTTTTGACCTCCACCGTTGCCTAGGCGACAGCGAGCTCTGTCGCACAGAAATTAGGCTCGAGTACCGAAATAAATCATATTGAACTTCCGATAAGGTCGAATGTCAGACAAGTTAAGTAATTTTTAGGTCAATCGTTCCGGACAGAATCGGATGCCAATAAATTGCTCATGAAAGGGAAATCAGTATATGTATAGAAACAAGACTGACTCTAGAACTACACTGCTCACACGTGTGCCACTCACGCCGATCTGGGCGCGTCTCGTCGGTCTCCATACATTTTATATGGAAACTTAGACTTGTACGTACAAATCAGGCGTGATCCACGTGTGCGTCGGTATAAAGTAGTTTTAGGTTGAGTTCATTGATCACAGATGACATGGTAAGCAACCTAGCTCAGGTTCATGAATTGATTGAAGTCTGCTAGGTTGTTTATTACAATAATTAATAATGGGTAATCCTTGCGACCGAATTTTGGCCACGGTGGCTAACCTCAACGCAGATTCGCCAAGTACGCAGGAGATATTTTAGTGTACCAGTGTGTGCGCAAGGTGCACACACTGTTCCTTTACACACATAGTCAGACGAAAATCCGACAGAACCGGGGAGTAATCAGGAGCAGAATCAATAGCTCTCCGAGTCACGAAAACTGCATTCATTATAATTTTAATAAACGATTCATTAACAAAGCGAAGAGAATTCAATATGACGGCTTCATCATTGCCATCATTGCACTCGTCGAGTCGAAGCTTCAAAGTCTTGAGGATCGACGTCGAGTTGCTAGCCTGTCGGTTTTCTTTCGCTTACATTTCGGGGAATGTGCACTAAAATCGCACAATTTGATTCCGCCAAGCCCGTTCCATCATCGGACCACTTGACTTACTGCGTTGCGCCACCGGTAGGTACATGGTGGAAATTCCACCTATACGTACAAAACGTTTTGAGAACACATTTATTCAACGTGCAGCTAAAGAGTGGAATTCTCTCCCGGAGTCTGTTCTCAGATAACTACAACCTAGAGGTTTTTAAGTCAAAAGGTTTAGGTTATTTCTAGGCAAGCGTGCTTCATCATAGACCACATAATCGCTTTCTATCAGGTGAGATCGTGGTTATACGCGAGCCTATCAACAAAAAAATATCCCATTTCAAATAAACAATCTCGTTCCTTTCAACTTTTTCCTCTAAAGGTGAAAGTAATGTAATATGGAAAGTTTTTCCTTAGAAATGTAATATTAGAAAGTTTTTCTTTTTTACTGAAAATCCCTCTCAAAATAATGTAAGTATATCGTAGGGGGCTTATTTAGGGCTTTTATTTTTATTTTGTAAGTTAGTTTTAATTACGTTATTATTAGATTTAAATGTATAGTATATCGTATGTAAATATTTCTAAATTTCCTTTTAAGTTTTTTAGCAAAATACCTCCACGTTAAGAAAGTAAAAGCGTGCTCTTGGCACCAAGCTTTTACGATTTCATCCTTTAATCGGTCATGTAGTCATGACCGTGGCGTGCTGGACACATATTGCTTTGTGATCAAAAGGTTAACTTGGGTATTAATATTATAGTTTTTGTTTTTAATCTAGGTTTTTTTTTTAAAAAAAAATTATTTATTATTAATACATAACAATACAGGATAGTCTTAGTTACATAGCAACTAAAAAACCACTAAGGTTTAAACTTGTGCTATCATGAATCCATCCACACGTGACAAACTGGATGAAATGCGCCTCTGTCACACTTTTTTGTACTGATCGATTCTACGATCTTCATGACGTCATCATTCAGACATCATTCATTTATGGACTTGCGTTGCGAACGGCGCGGTTGTCGCCATCCTTTAACTTTAAAATCCTATAGTTCCCATATAATTACGAACCTAAAAATATTTTTGCATTTATGTTTTTCTTCATGTACCATCGAAACAGAGCCGAGTGGCCGATCATTAAGAAAAATTCGATTCCATTTCTTACTGCTAAGGATCGGATCTCTCAAGTGATCCAGTTTAGCAGTATCAAGGTCCAAGCTAAGCTACGACTCAAAACACTATCATGCGCCTGTATTAAGTGACGTTTTTCATACGCGTCCTTGTCAGTATTGGCTGCGGGCTCCAGTAAATATCAACAAAAGGTCACGGCCCGGTCCCGTCCCTAGTGTTGCCCAAATGCAAGAACAAGACGAGACTTAGCCAGTCTTGGTCTTGGTCTTGCGCCAATACACCTGGTCTTGGTCTTGGTCTTGGTCTTGCGCTCCCAGTCTTGGTCTTGGTCTTGGTCTTGCAGCAAGAGTCTTGCAAGTCTTGCAATTACCTATTAGTCTATTACTATTTATTAAAGTTTACTTTAAATCTTAGAAAAACGTATTAGAATTGGAACATTGTGAGCTTGAATTAACATAGCCATAGTAAAGATCAAGCAGATTACTAAATAACTGAAGATTTGATAAGAAATTCGAAAAATCAACTGACCTATATGTCGTTTTCCATGGAAGTAACTGTTTCTTAATAAACATTTATGATTTATAAGCTTACATTTGCTAAAACATGTAAAAAAACAAATTAATTACAATAACTTGACTGTATTTTAAAGAACAATACTTATCTGTCTAGAAAGAGATTGAACCCTCAACTTATAAGAAATTTAATAAAAGAGTTTTACGATTTATCATTTATTTGAATAAAAAATAAAATACAACACAAATCAACAGCTTTATCATTAGGTTATGATACTTTATATATTTTTTTTTGACCAAGAATTAATACAAAGTAACCATCTGGCTGACTCATCACTTAACCTATTTCTATGTTTTCTAATTACTAATGATGCTTTAGAAAATAACCTCTCAGCAGGTACTGAAGTTGCAGGTATTGAGAGAAAATCACGGGCCATTTTCGATAAAATCGGATACTCTGTCTCATGCGTCCTCCACCAATCTAAAATGTCTTCCGAGCTGGCAGTTCTTGGTTTTCTCAGGTACTCCTCCAACTCGTCTATCACTAAGCCTTGAAGACAAGATCCAGATGACGTCGAGGGACATTCATAGAGTTTATCAAAGTCTATTACGTCTTCATCTTCGTTACATACTTTATTTTCTTTTTCTGGTAATTCCAGAGATTTGTTCAGTGAGTGTAGACTTTTATATTCTTCATAAAGTTCATTGAACTTGCGCAGACTTTCTGTTTTAAGTTGCTTCCCCCACATTGTCAGGTCAAAAGTCTGAGCCTTATGCCTTGGGTCTAAAATTAAAGAAGTACAATAAATCCAGTTGCTCTTCTTGTAATGTTTAAGCATTTTGTCTCGAGCTGCTTGGAAAGCTAGAATGAGCCTTTCATCCACTTCAGATCGATTAGGTTTCTCATCTAACTGTTTTACCATGGATTCAATTTTATCTAGCAAGAGATTGAATGATACAATGACTAGCGGTAATGTAACATATTTGTCTCCACCAAGTTTTGTACTTAAAAGTTTAAAGTTTATTAGAAATTTATGTAATTTTTCGAGTACCTGCCATTCATTAGCTGTGATTTGAAAATCATTTAATTCGGTGACAGAATTGCACAATATGTCAATGCCCACTCTCACTTTTAAACCAAATCCAATCATATCATGTGTGGAATTCCATCTCGTTGGACAGTCAAGAATGGCATTTAGATTTGATGGCACGCCAGCTGCTTCACAAGCAGACTGAAACTTCTTCTTCACTATCTCACTTCTTTTTATTTTACTGGAAATACTGCGTAACTTTGTTACAGATGTACGCGAGTCAGCAATATTTGGTGCAGATTCTTCATCTTCCTCATCCTCAGTTTCGTCTGCATAGTCTTCGTACTGCTGATCTTGCGCGTTAGTGTCAGACTCACAGTGTAATGCTAAGGTCTTTAATAAATCTTGTACACCAAGGTTTAAAATGTGAGCAAAGCACCGGAAATGTTGATTGTCTGAATCAAAGTGTGGCGGCAGCTGTTTGCCCAGTTCATACATAAATTTGGTATTTGCAGTTGCGTTGTCGACCGTGATACCTTGTATTTTATCAATTATGCCATATTCCAATAAACATTCATGGAAAATCGTTGCAATATCTTCCCCAGTATGTCGACCGCGTGATGGTATAAAATCAAGAACTACAGATTGATACTTCCATTCGTTGTCTATATAATGAATAGTAACCCCGTAGTAACTCCTACCAGCAATTGACGTCCACCCATCAATGGTAAAAGACATTTTAGATGATAATTGTTGAAGTCGTTCCTTGAGATTCAATTGGAGCTCTTCAAATCGCTCTTTGACTTTCCTTCTAAGTGTAGACCTTTTAGGAAACACCATATTAGGGCAAATACGTCGAAAATATACTTGTGTAGCTTCGTCATCGAAAAATGAGAAGGGAAGATATTTTTTCACCACCCAATCAACTGTAGCTGTCGTGATGTTGTCACTGCTGTTTTCCGACTGAAACAAAACAATAAATCTTGTGTTATTATTTAAAATATACTAGGTTTGAGCGTATAAGAGGAGGAGGTTTGTTGTTGTTAAATCGAGAAAATCGTTAAATTGATATTTGTTATATTAAGGTTGCACTGTACTGTAATTTACCAAAATAAAGTACTTAGTTGTTACTGGCCGATTAAATGAAAATATGGGTGTTTATAAAAAATATTTAAGACGATAATTACATACTTAATATGTCGCACCCCTAGATGAAAACTGTGAAAACACCACTAACTCAAAAATACTTACGTAAGTTAATGGCGTTTTTGAAAGTATCGCATGAATAGCTACGCGGAGTTAAAATTCTTTTAACTGTTAAAAAAATATTCTTACCTGTCCACTTCTTCCAGCGGTTACTAAAAAGCTTGTGATATCTCCACTTAATTTTGGTTTAACAGGAAGAAATATTTCTGATTCCTTTTTGTGGAAAGATATTAGATGTTTCCTTAAGCCTGAAGTGTTTCTGTTTTTCATTTTTATTTCAATCTTTTTATGTTGGCACAATTTACAGAAGGCAGTTTGGGATGCATGAATTATTTCGAAAAACTCCTCAAATTTGCTTTTGGGTCTTTTAGATCTGTGACTCAAACTCTCGTTACTCGGACTAGAATAATTTGAATCTTCGTCACTCATATTAAATTGTACACGTGATACGTTTTTAGAAAACAACGAGAATTAGTAAAAACAATTATTAAGTTAGACTCGAAGCACAGCTCAATTGGAAATGACTGGAATTAAAATAATTCTTTTATTTATAGTACGTTTCCTTGCTTTTTACCGCGCCGCCTCGCCACGTGCCGGCTCTATGAAAAGGATGCCGCCGCAAATCAAACAATGCCGCGTGCGGCGTACAAACACACACTAAATATTACCTACTTGTACAGACGCGACGCGTGAATAAAATAGAATTAGTGCCAATCACTATTCTTTACATATAAGTGAATGTTTTGGCGTACATCTATACTAATATTATAAAGCTGAAGAGTTCGTTTGTATGTTTGATGACAGAAGTTTTAAAATAAATAAATAAGTCCTGAACGTCACTATACCTCCAAAGTTACTATTCCTCGTGGACGAAGTCGCGGGCACAGCTAGTAAATACTTACTCTCATCATCTCTCTCAGAGATATTCGGGCTGGTAAGTAATACAAAACTCTTATCGCAGGCTTTTTATTTTATTAGTAGGTAAGTACCTACGCTTTTTATATTATTTTATTAGTTTTGTAGAATTTTTTTACACGTTTCAAGTATATTTAAAAGTGGCTACAATATTTATTAAACGGGTGATATTTGAACACTTTTTTGCTATTTTTTCTTGTAAAAACTTAAGAAATATAATGACTAAATGTACAATAATAGTACCTAAGTAATTAGTTTAAAACCATATAAGTAATCAATATTATAATATATACTTACTAGAATGAATTAATATGACATCTACTACCTATCCTTACCATTTTATCCTAATCATAATACTACTTGCGTGATCAGTATAATGTATTCATTTTCATTCTAAGCACTCTGAAACTTATTTATTCTTTGGAACACATGTAGGTACTCTACTAGGAAATTATTTTGCATGAGTATACCTACGCCCTATGGCGGCAATCAAATAGTGTCAAATGTTATGATTTCGGCGTGGCGGCAACGATTGTTTTAGATTTCAAAAGAAGCTGCCGGCGCGTGTATCATAACCATGTACTTCCGAAAAGCGGCAAATTTCTTTGAGAAGTAAGTACAAAACCTTTGATGCCGCATTATCAAAGTGCCGATGGTTAAAACATAACTATGCATGCACTCAGTTTGATTTTAATAGATATTTTTTTATTCGCTATGTTTATGGTATTAGTCGTAATGCGCATAGGTCCAGTTTTTCATATTCTTTGATACAGTTTTTTGCGTCTCATAGAATTCCTAAGCGTACCTACCTATACACCGAACTGTTACACCTAACTACTCAGTGAAATAGCGCTAAGTCCTAGCTGCAAGACGCAAGAGTCTTGCAGGCTATGTCTTGTTCTTGCTCAAGTCTTGCACGGTCAGTCTTGGTCTTGGTCTTGCTAAAAATACGCGGTCTTGTTCTTGGTCTTGGTCTTGCAAAAACGCAAGAACAAGACCAAGACTGCAAGACCAAGACTGAATTTGGGCAACACTACCCGTCCCTGACACGGCACGGATATGCTTCGTTACTAGATATTAATTATAAATTCAGAAAGCTACAGCTGCTGGCTGCCGACCGCGTGGTGTATCCTTAAGATACCAGGCCACTCAGAAAGTTTTGTGAAAAAAGTTTTATATTTATGGCACTGGCCACTTGTAATTATTTTGAAAACTTTGGTTATATTGTTCGAATTTTTAATTTCCCTTCACATTTTTTCGAGAGTCAAATCAAATTATCGTGTTTCATAATGGATCTGCATCGAGAACATTTTCGTGCGATGATTTTCTACGATTTTAAATGTGGCCTAACACCTCGCACCTTTAAAACAATGCCGTCACTAAACGAAATTTTTCAAAAAATCTGTTTTTAACGCCATCTGTTTGCTGAGTGCTAACTTTACAGATTGTATTAAAAACAGTCTTTTTGAAAAATTTCGTTTAGTGACGGTATTGGTTTAAAGGTGCGACCTGATGAGTAATTTGACCGACTTGAAATTGCTTTTATGGATGAAGGACCTTCAAAAGGAACCATCTACCGCTGGTATAGAGAGTTCAAGCGCGGTATCCTTACTTTGGGGATGAACAAAGTAGTGGTCGTCCTACGACGTCTGTCATGGAAGAAAGTGTGCTGGCAGTAAAAAAAAAAATTCAATAAAACAGGCGAATTGCATACGAAGAGATTCAGCATACACTGCAGATTGGTTCTGCAAGCGTTCACAAAATTCTACACAAGCACCTTCGCGTGAGGAGGATAGTTTGACGCTGGGCGCCGCACAACCTCACCGGAGCTCCGCGAACCTCAACCTCAGCGAAGCGGGCCCGTGTGGAGTGGTGCCGCGATATGATTCAAAAATTTGAAGCAGACTCGTCTCGGCGCGTTTACGACATTGTGACAGGTGACAAATCCTGGATTCATCAAAATACGATCCAGAAACAAAGCGTCAATATAACAGCCAAACTGTCACTGTTTCAAAACGAACCAACGCCTATGGAAGTGAAGCGATCGAGAAGCGCAGGGAAAATTTTGATCGCTAGTTTCTTCACTTTGACGGAGTATCCGATTTCAATCAATTCCATTACGAGACCATGTGTTGTTGTATTGATACTTTTAAAATTGCGATTGTGTAAGCTTTTGAAGCTGTATAATAGTCGATAAAATTTTAGAGTGGTCACAATAGGCACCGTAAATTTTTATATTTCACCACATTTCCACCGTAGTTTGTTAGCCATTTGTGTGATACGTAATACCAATTTTATGAAATTGCCAGTTGACAACTAAGTTTAATGTGCAACTAATGCTAGTTGTCAACTGTTATTGAAAAAGTTAGCCAATAGCCCCCCTGATCTGGCATCGTGTGAGTTCTATTTATTCCCTAAAATAAAAATCTGCTGAAAGGGATAGTTGTTGAAGACGCGCTAGCAGCGTTCGAGAAGGCCGTGGAAGAGATGTCTGCGGCGGACTGGACAAAATATTTCGAAAATCGGTTCAGACGCATGAAACTTTGTTTAGAGGCTGGTGGAGAGTTCTTTGAAAAGATTTAATAAGAATATTTTATCCATAGAAGTTAGTTTTTTAGTTTCTCAAAACTTTCCGAGTGTCCCACGTATGTCATAACTAGTAGGCATAATATACAATGTCGTGGCCAGATCATAGAAATTGATCACTTCATGAAATGGCCAAGTTTAACTGGCCGTTACCGGACACCCGGACAGCGAGATAGTCATTACTCGTCGTCCAATTATACGAGAACAAGGTACAGATTTTCATTATTATCTGAGATATCCTTGGATTTTCACAAAATGGGTACTGTAGATTTATTAACCTTAGCTATCAAAAGCATTTTTTTTTATTTTTTTCCTGTATCAACGTCTTCTAGTATCTGAAGCCCTATCAAATGATGATTTTAAGACGTCGTGTTAAGAACCCTGGGTCAGAGCAGCTGGCAAGGATGATTCATGAAAGACCAAACCGAGGTGCGGATACACTATATTACGCACAATTTTCTTCATTCGGGCTTTCCGGCAAGGTAATTCATGCAGAAATGTTCGAATCTCAGATGATATTCCTGTAAGTAGGAAGGCAACAGCTCGGACTTCACTAGGCTTTTTTTTTGCTCTTGCTCTAGGACCACACTTGTGTCCTTCAGTAGCCCTTTGCGTTACCGGGCATCGGTCCTCCTGGGCCTTTACCATTGGCGTGTGGAACACTACCGCCGATTTGGGCTCGGTACGGACGGCAAACTACCCATTACACGTCGTCCGCAAGCTCGCGCTTGATTTTGTATGATTAAATTAATTTACATTTATTATATTAGAATGAAAAGTACAAAGCGTTTTGGGAACACATTTATTGTGCGTGGAGTAGAATTCCCTGCCGGAGTCTGTGTTTCCGGATAGCTACAAATTAGGGGTCTTTAAGTCAAGAGTGAATAGGTTACTTCTAGGCAAGCGTGCTCTATCGTCGGCCACATCATCGCTTACCATCAGATGAGATCGTGGTCAAACGCGAGCCTATCAATAATAATAAAAAAAAGAAATGACGTAGTTGGAGGGACGAACTATACGAACGACGAACCTACCAATGAGTGCCCCGCAGTGACTCAAGACGGAAAAGGAAGAGGTACGCATTTCTCTAGCAATGAGACATAAGACATAACATGCTAGTTATATGCATGCTACTTATAAACAGTCGGACCGATAGAAAATGGTACGATTGAGTCACAAATTTTTTTTTTAAGTGTGAACTGAAGGAACACAAGAGTGTTTTAGTCAGTAAAAATCTGACAATCCCTCACGCCCCACCCAGAGCAGGAGAAGTTATCTGATTATTTCTCACGTAATAAAAGGGGCCCCATTTTTTCTTTTTTAACTTCAGGGTCCTTGGTCTAGCTACGCCACTGTTGATAACTAATTTCTAATGGAAAAACCCAATAGTACTTTTTTGTCCAACCCGGGAATTAAACCCAGGTCAAGCTCAGCAATCGCGCATGCGACCACAAGACCAACGAGGCAGTTAACAGCGATAAATTGACAATATTATACTCATTACATTATTGAGTACTAATTACTTAAATTTGCATTTTTTTAAGTCAAAACAATTGAAAGAATTTAAGAATTAGATAATGAAGTATACTGATATTTCTATTGTATTTACGAGCGCCTTTATGTATACCTACCTAAGAGCTGTCACGTCAATAATTTTCGCAAAATGTTTAGCATTCAAGTAGCTAGATAGGAAGAAGTAATCTATAGTTAGGTACTGATCTATATCTATTTAGATATGTATAAAAGGAGAAACTGACTGACTGACATATCAACGCACAGCCGAAACTACTGGGACTAGGAACATGAAATTCTTCACAAGGCTTCCTTTTATGACGTAGGCGAGCACTAAGAGAGGATTTTCCTAAATTCACCAACGAGTATTTTCTCGTCGTATCCGCCAGAGTCGCTTCGTGTATTAGCGACTGGGTAGGTACTCCATCTCGTTTAGCTCTTCAATTCCCATAGGTGACAGAAGAGCTGACGAGATGTAGTCAGGGGCGCAGACTACGTGGGTACTCGTGTGCTCGAGCACCCATGAGAAATAAACAGTGGGTGCCGAGCACCCCTGAGAATAGACATCACGAAACAGATCAGTCACCTTTTAGGTTACATAAAAAATATAATATTTCTTGATAATAAAAACTAGTTACATTTTATTATAATAGTTTCATTTTACATTTTTATCAAACATAATTAGTAATTAAGTACGCAGTATGTAAGACATTTATTTATTGCGCATTAGTGTGCATTTCTCTTCTCACACTTATTTATTTATTTAAACTTCATGTACAGTATAGTACACAGGCGGACTTAATGCAACAAGGCATTCTCTACCAGTCAACCTTTGGGTTAAAAGAGACAACACTGTGGTAGGTGCGCACAATAAATAAATAACTTGACTGGCCTGTTGGTCTAGTGGTTAGTGACCCTGACTGCTATGCCGGAGGTCGTGGGTTTGATTCCCACCCAGGACAAATGTTTGTGTGATGAGCATGATCATTTGTTCTGTGTCTGGATGTAATTTATCTATATATGTATGTATTTAGGAATATTTGAGTATGTTTATCAGTTGTCTAGTACCCATAACACAAGCTCTGCTTAGCTTGGGACTAGACGGCTTTGTGTGATAGTTGTGGAATATTATTATTATCGTTTATTCATTTGTTTATGTACATATAAATTATATTTTTAAATATTTCAATAAAAAATAAAAAAAACATTTAAAAATATAAAAAATAGTGTCCCACCGGTATCGGGAACAGGGTCCAAGCTACCGGCGGTCAGGGCTCCAGAGAAAGGAACCTCCTAACAATACGAGCCGTGTCCAGGAGTACCACTTTCTGAATCAAGCCCTTGATCCAGCCGCCTAACGCGAGCCTCCTAAGGTGTTGGTCGAGGCTCTTGGCTATTAAGCCATTGGCTGACACGACTATCGGTACAATGATCGCCGAGTCCACATCCCACATGTCGACAACCTCGCGAGCCAAGTCAATATACTTGATTTGTTTATCTTTCTCGGCTTTCACGAGGTTCTCGTCATGCGGAACGGATATGTCAACAATCATTGCACGCCTCTCGCTTCGGTCCACCACCACTATATCAGGCTTATTGGCTACAATAGTCCTATCAGTGATGATGGACCGATCCCAGTACAAAGTGATATGACCATTATCAAGAACTGGGTCGGGCTCATACCTGTAGTACGGCACTTCCGATTCCACAAGAGAGTATTTCAAGGCAAGTTGCTGATGGATAATCCTGGCTACAAGGTTGTGTCTATGCAAGTACTCTCCGTTAGCTAGACGAGAACAACCAGAGATAATGTGACGAATTGATTCTCCCGGACGGTGACATGCCCGACAGATGTCAACCGTGCCGTCCTTCACAATAAATCTCCGGTAGTTATTCGTCATGATAACTTCGTCCATAATTGCACAGACAAAACCTTCGGTTTCCCCGAAGAGGTCACCGAAACGCAGCCAGGCTACGGACGCCAATTGGTCTACATCGGGCCCGTGAAGGGCCCTTATTATAACAGATAAATATCAAGTGGAATGTAGTATCATTAAATTAAGTTACTCATTAAATTAAGTTAAACTTCGCCACTATTTCGAGTCATCAAATGAGCATGAGCACCCATGAGGTTTTCTAAAAGCCGGCGCCCCTGGATGAAGTAATTAGTCGTGGTTATGGACCCTGGCGGAATAAACGCGTGTTTGTCGAATATATCCGACATCGGCGGTTAAGGGTTAAGTAGGTATTTCGCTTAGCCAATTTAAGAAATATTTTTAATTTAAAGGAAATTGACACTATGACGTGACGTCACAACATGGCAATCGATCCTATTCTTATTTGGAACGCATTGTACGATCAACATGAGTTTACGCGGAAAGATAACCTGAGTAAATACATAATTAGGGTAGCTTACATTTAATTATTATGTGAATAGACATGAAATGTAGGCGGTTAGGCAGTTTATTCTTTATTAAGAATAATTTCATATAAGCGTCGGCGTCGTAAAGCGTAGCCCGGCTAAGCCCGGCTTTAGCCATTTCCATTTTCCTGGAATTCATCCCCGCCGATTGCATTATTGATTATGTAGCCTACAATATAGGTCGTCCGGGGCAAAATAGGTCATAAAGAGAGATCATCGACCCTTATCTATACAGGTATAAAATATATTCGACAAGGCACTAAAATAGCAACAATAACAACAATACACTTTTCGCACTCGATTCTATGTCCACAAGGCCTACCCAAAGGCTGAACAAATAAACAATGAGTGTAAGGAAGTTTTTCATAACAATAATTCCGCTGTAAGGTAAACAACAAGCGATCTCGAGACAGCTGCGATGTTCGCAATGCTCCAAATAATCTAAAAATAGCCGGCTAACGTGTGTACTCTAAAATAGAACTAATATTGACAACATAAAACGCATATTGTACACTAAACTTACCAATTCTCACACAGTTTTGTTTCGACGTCTTCCATTTCGCGATTCATTCTTTAATCTATCTCTATTTAGACTTACATACGCACTGTTAAAAATTGCAATTTTAACCTATTTAACAATTTAACGAGGATATGTTTTTACTTCGCGCTTTTACGGCGGTAGTTGGGCGTCAACTGTTGAATACTAGATAATTTATTATTCAACCCTATCTACTGATTTGAAATAAAAACATTTTTTGTGAACACTTTTCGGTGAATCCCATAACCACAGACTATACTATTTTATTACTAGTGAGAGCAGCCAACTTCACTCAAGTCTTTGACAGTAGGACTGACGCATGACGGACACAGATGATTAAATTTTTTAGTAACTAGTGATGTCCAATCATATTGTTTTGCTCATGAAAAATCGATACTATTGTAAAGTGGTTTCTATTGCCACAATAGTATTTACAATTCAGTACCTAATAATATTCTGCATGAAATGTAGATTTTAGTGATGTTTTACGATTCTAACATTAATTACTTTTCCCGTACTTTTAAAACGACTGATTAACTGTAACTTTTACAAATAGACCGATTTTTTGTACGACCAATAATAAGACTGTTTTTTGGTTTTTACGACTACTACTATCTAAAAGACTTCAATTGCATAATCTGTAATTATCTATCGCTCTCACATACTTGCAGCGTTGCAAAGCCTCGAGTAGCAGATCTTTGTCGCCCTTGTCCGTTTTGAAATACATAACACTGTAGATCGGCATTTATAGAAAAAAAGCTAAGCTTATCTAGCTTTATAAGACCTTTTTGGATTGTTGAGCAAGGCGCTCCAAAAGCACGTTCCGGGTACGTTCCTCTGCTCTGATCTCCACCCATATTTTTTGGGGTGGTAAATCGTGAAATAACTCCTCCTACCCTTTATGGAGCAAGAGGAGTGTCCGACTTTTACAGACTAAAACCCCCTGAAGCCGTCACTGCATAATTTTGTGATTAGTGCATCCATAAAATTATTTTTGGGTCTTCTATGCATCATTAATAGAGCATATTTATTTTGTAATTTATGGTTGACAAAAGTCGCCCTTTAGTAATGCTACACATAAATAGTAGAGGTCAGTGTACTACACTAACCCCTTACATTTTTTTTTAAGTTCCATTTATGACTATGACATGAAGTTGGCCGTTCCTTATTACTAGTGTTTGACTGAAACACGACTTTCAGCCAAAACCATTTAGGCCGAAACCGGATTTTCGGTATCTGACAAAGTTTTGCATCCTGTGAAGCGGTTGTTTCTTCAGCGCGCCCTCCCTGACATGCTTGTCTAAAAGTTTTTTTAGAGTTTTTAGGAAGAATGATATCAGGCTTATAGGTCTATATGACTTAGCGTCTTCGTAGTCCGTTCTTCCTGGCTTGGGAGTAAAGATTACCTTCGCCTGTCTCCTCGCCTTTGGTATGTAGCTAAAGGCGATGCACGCTCTGTATAGTCTACCAAGATGCGGGTCTAGTATGCTCCCCTCTCTTTGTAGTAGGGCTGGGTACACTCCGTCTGGTCCCGAGGCCTTGAATGGCTCGAAGCTTTCCAGGGCCCACTTTATTCCATTCGGCCCTACTACCTTTTTCGCGGCGTCCCAGTCTGTTTTGTTGTTTTTGACTTAATGTCGTCTAAGCTTATTGAGTCCGTCATGACGTTGGCTGCGAATGAGCCGGGAAAGTGTGTACTGAACATTATCTCGAGGGTATCTCCCCCAAACTCGATTACAAAGGAAGGACCTCATTAAGTATTTTACCAACTGATCTGATAAACTAACATCCCAAAGCTGTAAGACATAACTTATTTTCACATAGATAAAAGAATATTCTACAAAACATCTATGAAAATCAGCCATAAAAATTGCGTTATCTCGTTATTTTTAGTTCCCTTTCTCATCTGGTATCTGCCAAAGGGCTCCAAGGAGGAGCTCCACAAGCACACAGGTATTCAAAGCACATGAGACGCTACTGAGAACCTAAGGTTTCATCTATGTGAAAATAAGTAATGTCAGACAGCTCTGGGATCTTGGTCTATGAGGCCAGTCGGTGAACTCAACTGATGGTTGTGGATGATACAAGCCACAAACTCACCCGAAATCAGCCAACCGTATCACGATAATTCTCAATCGCAGTCTCGGTGAGGTTAAAAGTTCGGTAGATTTTCTGCAGAAACTAGTTTATTTTTTACTTGCCGAAACTGAACTTTCGATCAGTCATTACTAGTTATGTTTATCACACACAAATTCAGACAATGGGCTGATATTGAAGAAAATCGAATAACAAAATAAAAACCCAACATTTTAGTAATCTTTTATTTACTTAAAGAACAACAAAAATAATAAACATTGCATGGACAATTTATTACAAAGGACCACTAGTCTACTTACTTGCAACTTATTTCAATATAACTTAGGAACATAGAGGAAGATCTCGATGGATACAAATGTTATCCATACATTGATCATTATTTTCATTATAACTAGTTAATTGAATAACGTTATATCACACATAGCAGTAAATCTAGAACTTAACATAAGGTTATTTTGGGTTCCATAGCTAGTTGAAACCATTATGAGAATGTTTCTCCAGGTCAAATCTTATGTTGCCTACAACCAAACTATGATGTGTTAACCTTTCGTGTGTGATGTCATCATCATTATTTCAGCCGAAAGACTTCCTCTGCACCACATGGGCCTCCCCCAATTGTTGCCACAATGAACGGTCCTGTGCGTCTCGCATCCATCGGACTCATAAGATGTGCTTCATCTTAATTAATCTTTACCCATATGTGCCTAAACATAGATCCATCTCTGTATGACACGGTGGAGCATAAGGTGGCGGTGTACCCCGTTTGGGCAGAGCAACGGCGATCTCTCACGCCATTCCCTGGTTCAGGCCATGGTCAGGAGCGAGAGGGAATGGGATACGATCGTCTGCTTCGCGAAGCTGTAATGCTAGCGAAGGAGATGGCCGCAAACGAGAGGGAACGGACCTCCTCACGCCCCAGCAGCCGCTCCAAAAGAAGCCCCGGGTGTCGAGTCGCAGAGCGACTTCCGGGCGGAAGAAATCATTAAATGATTGATGGTAATCAATCATTAAATGATCGATTACCCACCCCAAAAAAAAGTTTAAACCTAACAAACCTTTTTATGTGATTTTGTAAATTATTCTTTGGTCTGCTTTTCTTTGCATCGAAAGTATACCTAATGATTCTGTCTCAGGCGGTCATTAATGAATGGATTTTGTTACGGGTTTTAAAATAACAGTTTCATTCTGATGACGAGGGTCCGACGGTAATTATTACAAGTGTAGGTCAAGCACACGAAAGGTTACAGCTAGAACTACATTAGACCGACGCACACGTGTAACACGCCTGATTTGTACGTAGAACGACATCGCGTGGCGTGGATCAAGTGTAGCTCTACAAGTCTAGTTTCCATATAAAATTTATGGAGACTGACACGCCTAGATCTGCGTGTTTGGCACACGTGTGCGCAGTGTAGTTCTACCCTAAGGGCCGAAATACACATGCATGCCTGTTATTTGCACAATAGTATGCAAGTAGCTTGACTTGCACAAAAGTATGCAAGTAGCTTGACTTGCACAAAAATATGCAAGTAGCTTTTACATGCCACATTATCATAGTATACACCAATCAGAACTTGTTATTGAATTGTTTAGTCTGTGACACAGTAGAAGAAATTTACCACTTCCTGTACATATGTTTAAAGAATGAAGCAGCGCGATTAGAGTTCATAAGGAAAAATAAATGAAACAGAAGTGACATTAGAATATTTCAAAGTATACCACTTCCTGTACATATGTTTAAAGAATGAAGCAGCGCGATTAGAGTTCATAAGGAAGAATAAATGAAACAGAAGTGACATTAGAATATTTCAAAGTATTCTATCTAGTCCTACTTCAGAAGTGGCTCATGAACTTAATAAATTTCGTATAATAGTATAATAGATCCATAAGAGCGTTAGTTTAGTATCTAGTGTTAGACATAAATGTAGATTATAATGAGGCTGGCATAGTCGATTTACGACTAAATCCTCTATAAACAAGAAAAAAGAAACTTTTTATAGCACAATGGCATGCAAGGTACTAGCATACTTTTATGTAAATTGAGTAGGTAGTTGTTTAGAAATATTTTTTTATTAAGTTAGAAACTTTTTTAATCTGGTGGAAGGGAAACTGTCAAATAACAATAAGGCAGATACTGAAATGTGACGTCACAGCCATTATGTTACGTGCATACAAAAAAGATAGCAAGTAACCACACCCCCACACTTCCTCATACAAATATTTGATGCTTTTATCAACCAATTTTGAGGCTGTTTTCAGATTTTTTTTGTGTGTTATTTATAAAAAAAAATTATAAACAAAACTATATTTTAATTATAAAATAAATATAGGATAATATACCCAATAACTGGCATGTGTGTTTCACCCTGAGAATCATTGTTCCAGTGATTGACAGAGATGTGAGCAATGCAGGACAAATAGCGCTATGTATGTATATTTCACAAAGGAACAGTGATGCCTTATAATTTAACACATCTTAGAATGGTCTGCCATAATAAATTGACCAAAGTAGCAAACAACAATAAACATGTCACATCACTTGACTTAAGAATTGACTACAGATTTAATTTTAAAGCAGGGACTTACCTAGAGTCATATTACATAAAAAACATAGTAATATAATATTAAATATATTTATCAATCCTTTATCATATCAAATGAAGTGACAATGTGATTACTGAGATAGTCTTTTGTTTACATTTAATTATTCTGTATTGTGTAAGTTCGATGATACGGTTGGCGCAGTAGTTGAGCAGTTGGAAGATGTGCTGCATTTTTGATTCCTGTACAGAACAAATATTTGTATGGTCTACAGATAGTTGTTCCAGGTCTGGGTGTCATGTGTTTGTGAACCCACCCAAGATACAGGAGTAATTCAAAGTGTAGGGAAATGTATTATATAAAATAATATTTTGATATGGTTTCAGAAGTAGCTATAAAACTTCACACTACATTTCCTTGTAATTCTCGCTCACTCACGAAACCTACGCAATTCGCGTGACGCATATCCAAATTTACTTTGAAAATATAATTCATCATGACACTCTTAGCATATTTTATATTATATTTTCCGACATCTTACTCACAATACCATGTCATGGCTATTTACAATTTTTAATTCATTTATCTATATAACTCCAATGCCAGATTCGCTATATAATATTTAGATTTTTATTATATGGACATTTCTTTTGTTTTTGTCAATATAATTTATACTTGTTTCATGTATGTATTAAAGCTATGTTAAAAATGATATTTTTTATGTAGCTTTTCATTCAGAGTTCCTTTAGCTACTTGATACATTTGATTGTTTCCAAACTATTTCTACTTGGACTACAGGATCTAGAAGTGGGTCTATGCTAGAGGAGCCAAGCACGAGCTAAGCTCCTCTTAATATGGACAACTTTAACTACTTTTTTTTCCTGTTACTGTCATTTGCCAGTGCTATGTTTAGAAAGTATTTTGTGTTTGATACAGCATATGGTCCATTAGAATGCAGATCTAATACAATTCCTATATTATTGCTGTATTTGGCAGCATGTATCAAGTCAGCCTTATCTAGCTTTGCTGAGATAGTCAATACAACAATAAAATTCTCGGCTGTTTTGCCGTGATCACATCTGTTTCAATAATGTCACATATTGTATGCTTGAGATACAAAACTATACCAATTTTACATCAAAATATCCACTGGGAATAATTTTGCCAACAATTAAAACAGTTACTGTGACTGAAGTTTCACTTGTAAAAAATCCTGGCAAAAATCCTCTAATCCACTTGCAGTAGCCTGTCTTCAGCTAGTCCATTCCAATACCCTAATATTTTACAAATTACAACAATTTACATACATCCTCTTTCTGATTCTTCTAGCCAAACATCCCTACATTGAAATACATACATTAGTATTAACATTCATAAGATTATTTGCATTGTCAATAAGGTTGTTGAGCTCTCTAAATAAACATGGCTAAGGTGATGAGTGGTAGTAACTTATTTTTACTCAGAAAAAATACATCAATAGGCACTATGGTTTCACTGACACAATTTTTCAAAGCATAGACTAAAAAGCTGTTGAAATGGTAAACCATCAGCCCTACCACGAGATCTTAATGCAATCCATTTTAGGACTTTAAGGTATGGAGGTATGGGTTTTTTTTACAGCATAGTATGTATAGTTCCATCCTTCTTTCTCAATTACATGACTGACATTTTAAAAACATCATGGTAAAGCCCCACTTCTATTACAAATGCATGATACGAATTAACACACATTTTGAAAACAAAGCACATAATCCAAGTCTTATTGGGAAAAAGAAAATCAATATATTAATAATCTATGACAAAACACATGCTTGCCATAGAGCTTACTATAACACAACTGCACTGTTCACTCCTCTTTCCGATGCACTAGACACAGTCAGGTCGCACTATAACGTCACAACACTAGGCACTATCACTATGTGGTCAGTTATAAGACAGTACTGGACTCTAGTACTGTCCCCGTTGAAAGCCCAGTCCTACGCCACGCATGGTGTGTGTGGTCGCTCTGGCAACTTCGTATTGCGCTTGCATTGCTTGAAAGAGTTCTTCTTGCTTTTTGATGGGGTCTACTGCTTTTTCTGGAGGCTCAGTCTTGACCGCGGCTGTAGGAATAGGATGCGTTGTTAGATTAATATAGGCATTTAGTAAAAAAAAATATCATCTTAGTAGGCAAACATTTATAAAATCTGCTGAGGCATCTCAAGAGAAAGGAATTTCAACTACACCCAGCTAAGAGGTTCTTTTCTGTGAGAGTATGAAGGTGGAAAATACCTTTCTGCATCTAATCTGTAATTGTAGTCTACTTGCCTTAAACCAAGCTCTACATCCTGGTATCCTATTAATCCTTTTGTTCATCATCATCATTTCACCTGAAGGATTTCCATTGTTGGACACAAGCCTCCCCCAAATTATAAATGTGAAAGTTTGTGAGAATGAATAAATTACTCTTTCATGCAAAAACCACAGATTTTGATGAAATATTGCAATAATATAACTTTATATTTAATATATATTAAGTAACTAATTACTTAGTTTAATACTATATTTACCTGGCTCCTTGATGCCCATGAGCCTCATGAACTTGGACACCTGCTTGCCGTCGGAGTCCTGCGCGAACCGCGTGCCGCTCCACTTGGCAGCCTCCTCGGCTTCCGACTTGTTCTTGTTGGACCACAGCAACTTGCGCTTCTGTACCTGTCGATCATGATCAGGGTTACTAAGAATAGTTGTCCCTAAAATAAAGATTTGGCTAAGGTCTGTTTTACATAGCATGGGTATGATGAGAGCAGGACGAAAATATGGAAAAGGATTGGTAGCTATTCATTGTATGAATCAGACAGCTGTCACATTTACCATCCTATAGCAACAAAAGTATAGTTGACCTATTTTCAGGGTTCCGTACCTCAAAAGGAAAAAACGGAACCCTTATAGGATCACTTTATTGTCCGTCCGTCTGTCTGTCAAGACCTTTTATTTAGGGAATGTGTGGAGGTATAGAGTTAAAATTAAAACCATATACTCAAGTCTGCGGTCACTTACTGTAAAAAAATCAAATTTCTGAGTTAAGAAAAAAAAAAGATACAGCCGTTTATGTCGCATAAAACGTGTATTTCGACACTCTTGAGGAAATCAAAATTCATAGGGTACTCCTGTTGACCTAGAATCCTGAAATTTGGCATGAAGCAAGGTCTAAGCACAAGTATAGGAAAAAATCTGAAAACTGTTTTGTAGTTACGTCACAAAAAAAAAACATTTCTTGCGATTCGGAAAAATCTTTGTAACTCAATTCGAGAAGTGAACTGTTTTCATAGGTAAGTTTGTACGGAACCCTCAGTGCGCGAGTCCAACTCGCACTTGCCTGGTTTTTTAAATTATCTGTATCAAAAAGTAACTTTATCCAAAGCTAAGACAGAAAGATTTTTCTAATGTATTCAAAATTAAGTGAGGTAAAAATCATTCATATTTGTCGTGAGTCAGAATGAGAGAATAAAATATCTTTGCACCATTCAGAACGTACCTGGTCCATAATCTTGTTAGCATTGACAGCAGTGGGGTTGTAGTATGAAGGTAGGTGGGAACCAGGAGGCGGGACTTCGCAGGCGGCCGCGCGAAGCTGCTGCGCTGTGGCCATCGAGCCGTCTGGAGTTTTGATCTGAAGACCTGCGTGTAAAAATGACATTAAATTAAGAGATTTTTGAAAACATTTGTGGTGATTCGTATTGTTGGTTAAGGTAGAGAAATATAACAGTATTTCTAACTAACATTAGGTCTGTGATGACTTGAACTCTTTCGAACTATTTTGCAGCTAATTGCTATATATATATTGCTGAAATTTCTTTCTTTCAATTGCATTTTTTGAGGCACAGAAGGAAGGATAGGAGATGGAGCATAGTTTGTGACTCGGCTCCATGTCCGCACCCTGCTGCTGATTCGTCAAAGTAGCCCCACTTTGTAAGGTTGATTTCTGATGTAGGTTCTAAAGACTTTAAAAAACTGGATATAATAAATCTTTGTTTTCTACAAATCTATCCATAGATTTATGTTTCTGTAAAATTGTTACTATTTTGGTGTAAAATAAAGTTTATTCTGTTCTATTCTATGGATGAAAGTTGTAAAAATAAACAGTGTCTCTACATAATTCATCTTACAACAAAATATCAAGTAGGTATATAGTACTAACCCATCTTCTCCATAACCTCGAGCTTCTTGTTGACCTTGTAGGAAGAGGGCCTGTAGTCGCCGCTGGGCGGGGAGCCGCGGCGCTCCGACGACGACGAGTGCGCGCTCGAGTACGGCGCCCCGCGGGACTTCGAGCGCGAGCGGTCGCGGCGCTCGTGGCGGTGGCTGGACGACCTTATACAGGAGAAAAGGATGACTTTTAGGTCTACTGTCCACGAACACCTGCGTGAAGCTTACAGCGTCGTGCCGTCGCCGCTTCGTCGGCAGTTTCTTATGTAAGCTTTACACAGGCGTACACCAAGCGTATAATGAAGAATACGCGTCTATGAAGCTACGCGTCCGTGTTCAGTAAGCCTTAGTCCTTTTTGTTGTGTCGCTGGTATCCCATCACAAGGCAAAGACCTTTTTTATAGAACTATCTTTGTTAAAACACAGAGAAAAAAGCTCCTCTTCCTCTTTAAACGGTCTTCGTTTGCCTTCTCAAAAGTCGGACATAGACGGCGGGATGAGTTGGACTACCTCCTCTTCCTCACTAGAACTGATCCATAAAAGCTTTTAGTAAGTGGAAAGAGAACATCTCCAACTCTTTCTGCCTTTTGTCTCCAGTGGAACATCATAGGGGTCATTCCATGTAACGGGTTTAATTTTTAAGCGGGCGTAACGTAAATAAATACGCCCCTTATGTAGTTACGTCCTTTACGGTACTTGCGGCTGATTTTCTCGAAAACTATAAAGCTTTTAAAAAACTTAAATCAATGTAAAATTGTCAACCAAGGATAGGCTAAGTTTGTTAAGTACCAATTTTTTAATTATTTTATTTCCTAAGAACCTTTTGTGACAATAACAAACACAACAGAAAAAATAGTGAAATCGGTCCAGCCGTTCACGCGTGATGGCGTGACCAAAGGATATAGGGATACATTTTTATATATATATACTATATAGATAAACTGGTACTTGACTTGAAGACACCTAAATTATAATCGGACGGGAACACCACCGCAGGAAAATTCTTTTTCCTTCGATGTAAGCGGTATAAACGACGAGCCGAAACGTTTAGTCCGGACCTTAGAAGTTTAATTATGCTTACCGCTTTTCCTCCGAGCGTCGGCCATGACGGTCTCTGTCACGTTCGCGTTCTCTGTCTCTTTCCTTGTCGCGACGCTCGCGGTCGACGAATCTAAAACAAAACCAAGATTTTTACTGAACTTGACGAAATCGCCATCGCCTCATTCAGAGTCCACCAAAAAAGTCAAATTTAAGCGCTCAACCACAGCCTCTCGGTGAGACTGAATCTGTGACCCACTAGCTCGTATTTATGCTCAAGCGTGTTCTCGACTACACTTGCGAAAACAAAGATCAAATCTCGCCTCAAGCAGAGATTCAAAGCTGATTTTGATTTTAAAATAAGGACACATCGAGTGGAGCTCACTCAAGCACTGTTCTATAATACGTAAAAAATGACACTTAAAAGTGACATTGCTCAGGTGATTATTGATTGTAGTTTCTCTGCTCAAGTCAAGTTCTAAAATGAAAACTCCAACTGAGACTAGTTTTAAGTAATGCTTGAGTCTTGATTGTAGTTCTGTAACACGGGCCTAAGAGACGTAACTCTCAGCAACAGTGCTGTCATCTGCATACCCAAAGGTACTGGGACAGTCATGACTCTTGAGGGACCCCGGCATTAATATACAATTGACCGGACGAGCAAAAACATCAATTATTACTTGGGTGGACCTGAGAAGTCTGTAATCCAATAACACAGACCAGTGGGTAGACTGAAGGAAGGATAGTTACGAATAAGGAATTTGTGCGACACCCTGTCGAAAACCTTCGAGATATCAAGGAAAACGGTAAGAGCTTCTCCATGATTATTATAAATATACAATCATATTCAGTTCTAAAAGTATATTCAGGCTTTTTTATGACAGAAGAACAACAACAGTCATGTCAAAAACTGTAGCCATGGAGATTATATAAAGAGTCCGGGTAAAACACTGATTATTGTCATCAAACCTTAAAAGGACAATTGGGTATTGTGCGTGTTTAAAATGCTATACAACAGGGAAAGTATTTTATTGATGGAATGTGACCAGAACATACAGGAAAGACAGGGTCTGCTTGGTGTGGGATCTGAGGTCGGGGCATGTAACAGCATCTCATCAGCTTCCCCATTGTCAGAGGAGGCTAAAATGTTGTGTAGATTGGTATTGATGAGTGAGTGATAGAATTTTACTACTAGCTTAGTTTATAATTAGAAGAAGTATTTTGTAACAGGAGTGACATTATCACTGAGTAATAAAACTCCATACATTCAATAAAGAATTTTAAAAAAAAAGGGAAAGTATTTCCTTTGATTCTAAGATATTTCGGCCGACTGCAACTGAATTATATCTCAATATGTCAACAAAGTTTTAGATTTTAATACAGTACCTGGGCGACACAGCATCCCTAGCATCCTGGGACCTCTTCTCAGCCGGTGGGGGCACCTCACTATTGAAGGGCTTCAGATCCATCAGAGCGGGCACTTTCTCGCGGTCATCGGGCCGGTCGCCTAGCAAACCGCGGCGAACGCCATCGTGCCGCCCGCGATCGCGATCACGGTCCGATCTAAAGCGCAAAAAACATGTTACTAACGTATTTTCCAAAAGTTAGGCAGATGTATAGATCTGTGCCTGCGATACCCCTAATGTTGCTGTTGTCCATATGCAACAACCTTAAAAGCGTTGCTTTTATATTAACACTCCTCACGAAAAAATTTGGTTGTCTCCATGCCAAGGTCTGATTTTATTAGCTCTATTCACGATATAATCTGCTTTAAGGTTTTATGGACTCAACTTCAACCCTTCATTATGGCATTTGCGGAAAAGACACCACAATTTTGCCAAAAACACGTGCAAACTGTTAATAGACTATCAAACGCTGGAGAGTATTTAGCGTGTATTAACAGTAAACAAATATTGTTATAACGTTAATGTCGCAAAATGACACTCATCTGCTTATTCAAATATGACGCTGACAATGAAATAAAACAGCTTTCAATTATAAATGGTCAAACAACAAAGAAGTTAGAATGGTGAAAGGTTTATGCTATTTTGATATTTTGTGTTTTCAAGTAATCACAATATAATTTTTAACCGACTACGCGACGCAAACACAGTTTAGCTGACTTTGTCCTATGTCCAACAGTGGACGTCTTTCGGCTGAAATGATAATGATGATCTTCGTTTTAAAATGTTTGTTTTTTTTTTATACCTTTTAAATATTTTGGTCTTTCATAGACACTTAATGCCTGGAAAATTTTTGGTTGGTGACGCTGGATGCGAGATGCCCAGGACCAGTCGATTTGGCGACAGAGAATCCAGCATAGGATATCTTTCAGCTTAAATGATGATAAAGCATGTACGTAACGGCGCGTCGTGGGGCTTGAGTCTAATGTAGCTCTACAAGTCTAGTTGCCATATAAAATTTTGAAGCGCCCAGATCGGCTTACGTGGCCCACGTGGGCCCAATGTAGGTCTATCTGAGTGCTCAGCCAGACTGGCAGCGCGGTGTGGGTTTGGGGACGCGCATTGTGCCTGTCCGCAGTCGAGCCATCATAGTTGTTATGATGGGTAGCTCGAACTAGTTTGAGATGCCCACTCCCGAGCAGTAATTGCCGCTCGCCACCCTCTCTGCGACCACTTGTATGACAAACGAGCTATGGCCTAAGTTACCCACGCGCATCCTGCGTCTAGCAGCCCGCGCCGCTTCCTGCACTCATGTGCCCAGTATGGACACTTCAAAGAAGTTCTTATGTTTGACTTTTACGCGCCGGAACCGCCTCGCGTCCTCGTTTGCAGTCTGGCTGAACACTTAATAACATCAAGTTACCTGTATCTATCATCTCTGCGCGGCGACCGCCTGTCAGAGCGGTCTCGATCGCTGCGAACACGCGCGGGTGACTCCCGGCGTTTGTCGCGCCGGTAGTACTCTCCGCGGTCACCGTCACGCTCGCGTTCTCGCTCGCGATCGCGATCGCGTTCCCGACTGTCATCTGTGAATAATAACAAGACTTAAAATACGATGTTTTTTGTCGAGTTTATGCCTTCATCTATATTAATCTAACCTAAATAAATATAAAGTTTGTCATTATTCGTTTTCAGATTGGGGGTAGCCCCAATAGAACAATTTATGGGGTTTTAAAGATAGTATGGAGAATTATTATTTCTTGGGTTATGGCTACGGTATAACTACAAGTTTTCTATGAAAATATTCTTGCGAAGTCGCTGGCTTCTGACAGAAGCATCGCATCGAAAATGTAATTAATGTTAAGGGAACAAACTCCCGGCATAAAAAATACTATATCCCTCTCCAAGGTCCAAATAATTCCGAGGTTTAGACGTGAAGACCGGAGTTACTTTTGCATTTATACTATTGATATGGAAGTACAAAGGTACTGCTTATTCCTTGAACATTTTACCAGCGGACCTGCGACAGTATAGGCTGATGCAGAAACTTGTGTAATATTAAAACAGCTAATTATGGAAAATTATTAAATTACTAACCAAAAATTAAATAATGATATCAAACCTGACCATCATCTTCCTGACCTTGTACCGTGTTATTTGGGGTCGGCGCAACACGTTTTTTCCTCCATTCTGCCTTGTCACTCGTCATGCTATCACTAACTTCCTTTTATTTCATATCACTCTTCACACAATCCATCCATCTTTTCTTTGGCCTCCCTCTTCTCTTCATCCATCAACATGTATGCTTTACTCTTTTAGTAACCATACCAATATATCAAACTAAACCAGTTTACAAATTATTGTTTTGGTAAAATACTCATGATCTAACTTCGTAATTATTCCTACAGCAGACAAAGTGAAGGAATCATCAAAATCATTAATTTGAATTCAACATGCAGCATTTTACGACTAGTCGATAAAGCAACATGGAATGGAAAATTATCCACAGGTTTCGATTTTAGCGGTTTGCCTTGGAGGTTGAGCTAATCGTCTTTTTCTTTTGCATCAGCACGAAAGAACAGAACACATTATACTATTATAGATAGAATAAATTATAAACCAATCCACTAGATTTTAAAAGGTTATTTAAATTGCAGATTATTCCAGAGCACCAACAACAATTAAAATAAAATGTTAATAATGAATTCATGATAAAAATCTATAATGATAGATGGGAAAAAAAAATGCAAACACAGGAAAGACGAAAGCGATGTCGTGATGGGTGCACCACGGCGTGAAAATGTCATACCGTTTGCTGTCACGGCATTCAAGTCGGTTTTACTGCCAAGGTGCACTAAAAGACGTTTCATAAAAATAGCTTGTCCCACTGGCACTGCTAGCTAAAGATCTGCTCAATATCTTTTTAGGCACTCTTTTCTTGCACCACTTCGAACCAGTCTTCATGGTATGCGTCCAGGGCATCTCACCATCGTTTCCAATATTATGAGCCACATACGTTTAGCCAGCCACGCCATTTATTACGTAAGAATGTAAAGGAAAAAAATGGAAACGTTTGGTTGTTTTTGATATTTATTTCTAAAAGTACCTAACAATTTTTAGGAACGTTTACTAGTGTGTCGTTTACGCAAACAAGTAAAGTGTAGTTCACAAGCGGAGAGGCGGGTGGCGCGGGGACGTTGCCATGGAAACAGTTTACCTATACGCATCCGAGCGTGCAGCGGCAGTGTCCTGTGCATTTTTGAAATCTTAACTTTGCTTATTTTTGTGATCTTACGTAAGAACTATCAAGATTCCATACCCTGTAAGAAAAAATATGACATGGTCGACCCCCTCACCCCTAAGATGTCTTACGTTAAAATGAATGAGCCCATAATTGACAAAAAAAAAGGACAGAGTAAGATTCTTAGTAAAAGTTTATTTTTTTTAAAAAACGCGTTGAATTGGGCCATACTAAATTTACATTGATGTGTCATATACTATTCAAATCTTGCTGAAAGCAGATTAGCATGGGTAAGAAAGTGCTACCATGTTGTTTTACGGGAATACATTAATATTCCCGTAAAACAACTTTCGACATTCAAACGGGCGAAGCCCCCATCAAAAGCTAGTGTAATAATAAAAATTAACGTACTCGATCTGCGGTCATCGCGCGACGACTGTGGCGGAGGCGTAGGCTCCACAGGCGGCAATTCGGGCTCCGACTCGGCCTGCGAATCCTGCGACAAGAAACACAACGCTTACACTACATTATAACTTATAACTATTATACAGTCGTAGTATTTTCGCAGCAAAGATATGGTATCGGAAAATGTGAAATGGTTTCAATTCGTTTTCGATAAATTGAAACACAGTCGTTTCGTTTATTTCAGTGATGTAATGTAAGTTTATGATCCGAATAAAAGATAAGAAACTGATGTTTTATTTAAATCGTAAGTGTTTCTTCGGATTTCACGATTGCAATGCAAACGTAATAAAATCAGCAAGTCCGTTTGTCATGTGCTGCTGCCCACTCTGTACGTTGTCGCAGATCTACTCCAGCTGCAAAACAGACTGCTGCAAAACATGACGTGTTTCGAAGCATTATTTGTAGTTTGTATCTGAAAACTTGAATTATGTAAAGTTAACGCTACCTTGCCAACCAGCACTGCACCTGGGTATAAGGCTCATTGCCTCTTTTAAAGAGGCCTGAGTCCCAGTAATGAGAACATTATAAGGCTTTTTTTGATGTGGGAAATCATCAAATCTTTTTCTCCCGCTCTGGTGTGGAGAGAGAGGATGTATCAGACTTTTACTGACTAAAACCCACTTGTGTCCTTCAGTTGCCCCCGAGTGGGCCATGGTAACTTTTTCCAACATTCCCATGGAGACATTACATGGCTGGTTATGCTATTATATTACATCTTTCTGTTTATTGTTAGCTTGTGTATGCTTTTTATAACTCTGAATGTTAGCTTTGAAACAATACTTATCATTGATAAAAGAAGATAAAATAGATATAAGCTCCATTATGAATAAATTCAAAGTGTTCAACCAAAACAAATTGTATAATTAAAATAACATTACTTTCTTTTTTTTTTAATGTTGCCTTGCACTAGAAATGATTCCTATTGTATTGTAAGATCATTCACAAATATGTTAACTCACATACACAAGACACCTAGACCCGGAACACCAATCTGTGGGCCATACAAATATTTGTTTCATGCAGGAATCGAACCTGCAACTCACAGTGCAGTAGCCAATCACTCAACCACAGTCACAATTGTCAATCATTTTCCAATTACTATGGGGAAACAAGCTGTTTAATTAGGTGCAAATTATAAATGTTGTGGCCAGATCATAGAAATTATCCACTTCATGATATGGCCAAGTTAAACTGGCCAGACAATTCTAAACGTTAAACTATGATGATTATGTCAGTCCTTGTTTGGCCTACTTTCTTTAGACTTTTTTAGACATTATCATAGAAATCCTACATCAATGATATGGCCAAACAAGGATCAACATATCATCAAATGTTAATGTTTAACAATCTGGCCCTGACATATACATATACCGTCCTGTAATGTATATCTTTCTATTACTGAAAACTGCATCTGCATCAACCGAGTTAGCGATAAACAGACGGATGTAGGAATTGATGTAAAGAGAAGAAGGAAAATATATTGAGGTAAGTTATAATCCTGATAACTAAAATAGCTTTAAACAAGTTTAAATCAACAAGTGAGGAGATAGAAAAGAAGAGAAAATCTTGTATATTTTTAATGAGAATTATGACATTAAAAATTTATTCACTTAAATATGATAATAATTTTGTCCATGAAAAATTTTAAAGTTATTTAATATTGTCACATACTGCTTTTATTCATTTTAACACTGTTCTATAACATAAAATAAACGTGGATATGAGCAAATCATGATGCCAAATAGTTTGGTTTATCTTATAGCTATGTACTCACGTGAGCCTGCAGTAAAAGGGTCGCAGTGTGCATGGACTCGGTCGGTCATCTTGAAGCCTCGGCACGTACTCAAGGGGTATTTGACTTTTGTTTTGTGTCAATTTACAAATGGGTAACATATAAAATAATAAAAGTGTTAATATCATCGTTGAAAACAGCATATAGCAAAGTTGCTTTTTTATTTGACTCTATTTATAAAAGTGTACTATTATGATAATTATTTAGTAACTATTATGAGAAATTATGACTACTTTTAATGCTGTGAAGATTACTGGCTTTGAGCCTGAACATAGATGAAGAATAGACTACTTAGTTATCAATATTTCTACTGTTTAGCTTCATCACACATAAACAAGGAGAGTATCACAGGGAAGGGCCCCGCCAGATGGTCAGTTACCAATTGAGCTGACTGGGGCTCTGCCTGTGCTAGCATATGTGATGGTGGTGACGGACATTATGGGACAGTTACCTCGCTCATGTCCATGTTGACGTCATCGTAGTTGGTATCGTCGTCTCGGCGGCGGCCTCCGGCGCCACCCGCTCCCACCTATAATACCATTCTATTGTCAAGCAGAGAACGCAGGTTAATATCCATGATTCTCATATAAAATGCATCAACACATACTAAAAACACCCAAAAACACTTAAACAATAAGAATAATTAGGTACTAGAAGAAAAAATATTGTCAAGGACACCAAAACTTACCGATGGTTGTTGGCTTCCATAGCGCTCCGATTCATTCTCATCTTCGCTACCGTAACCAACAAGACAATCCATAGCTATTCCTTACTAATTCTGACACTATCTGGTGTGTAATTCAATTGTTCACGTCCAATCACAATAAAAAAACAATGTAAAAATGTAATTGGCCTCAGAAATGAAATTATGCGAGAAAAATAAAATTGACAATGCTTCTTCTATGTCTATGAGTTTTATAACTTTTATTCACAGATTATTATTATTGGTACCATAGACTATTAAAATACGGCGTATTTCACTATCATTCTCCGGTAAAATTATCTCTAAAATACCGTTGTTCGCTAGTTTTGAATTTATTGATAGTCCTGACCATTATTAAATAAATATCAGTATTTATTTTACCAATAAGTTTGAAATTCCTGTCATGGTATCGCGTTTATACCGAATTTACACATTCGTGCTCGTCCTTCACCTCGCTATTTAGAACGTGGTTTTTTTTTTTAGGTGGGAAAATCATCTTATGACAAATCTCGCTCTTGGGCGAAGCGTTGCTTGAGCGAGCTGTTCCTTCTTTGCCTTCGTCCCAAGACCCCGGGTTTCGAGATACGGGGGTGTCGATTTAAAGGGATAGACTTCCGGACTGCTTGGATCGTAACCTTCGGGCGATGTGCATAATGGTCACATCCAGGTGTTTTTACCGCCACAACAACCTCCCGAAACAACTATGTCCGGTGAAAACCTAGCGGAAAGTGATGACGCCAGCGCCGCCGGTGCTCCTCTCGATCACGATATTGTAACAACGCCTCAAAAAGGAGACTTGTCGCCGCAATGCCCGCGATTGTGGCGTGCGGTGCCCAATCCGGTGATCTAGACCACAGACTACAGAGAAAGTATGATCTAGACTAAGCTAAGGAACCTTTCAGTATGCGAGTGTTTAGGGCCAACGATGCGTTATGCGGTCCCACACAAAAGTCATCACCCGCGCCTTGCGGCCGTTTTGCTACGAGGTCTCCATCGACACGACTACATGCACACCGTTAAAGTTGAATTACCGACACCACGCAGGTAGGCAATAATCCGGTTTACACTACGGGCACCGCTGCATACAGCACACGCGCGAGTTCACTGGACCGGTGCCCGCTTAACACAGCGTTGGCTCTTAGATTTTGATACGTCACCTCTGTCAAGTATCGCCACCTACTGTGAGTGATGATTGTGGTCTCATAAACAGGGGAACATTTACGGCACATAAATTCATTAGGGTTCGCAGGGGAATAGAATATTTTGAGTTGGGCCTTTTTGGAAAACCGATAGCTCTCAAAATACAAAAACACCTTAAAAAAAACCCGATTCCGTCAAATCTGTTGTCGCCCTTCTTAAAGAAGAGTACCACCACGCCTCTGCTCTATACCCGTGGCGTTTTTCCCTCAAGTATGACGGAATCGGGTAGCTTCTGAAGGCCCTTAAGGACCCGTTTTTCACCCGCCTTCAGGAGTTCGACCGTAATTCTGTCCTCACCCGATGCCTTGTTGTTTTTCAGCTGCTTCAGAGCCATCTTAATCTCGTGCAGGCTGAGGTCCGGGATATCTTCGGTATAGTGTCGAGTCAATCTAGCTCTTGGGTCATTTGCTAGATTTTGAGCGGGTTTGGTGATAGACGTGTATAACAGTCCATAAAAGGCCTCGAACTCTCCCAAAAGCTCCAATTTGATGGATATGACTCTGCCATCGTAGGTCTTCAGTTTTGTTAGCTGACTCTGTCCAATAGGGACCTGTAGCCACCACACAGCACATCACTTTTACCACGCAAGAAACACGCAGCCATTGTACTCCAAGGCCTCCACGTGCGACCTTGCTACCTGCTACCACAGCTGCTCACAATGTATAGTGATTAGACAATAGTTTTAGCGTAACGCACCAAGTGAAAAGTTATTATAGTGGTTAATTACTTTTAGCGGGACATTCTGTACAACATTATTGGTTAAGAGTTTTCTAGATAATTGGTTAAGTTCTTAGTCCGTAACATTGTAAATTATTATAAAAGGAGGTGCATGGTTAAAATACACATTTAGTTTTGGAGTCTCAAGATTCTTACTACTATTCCCAAAGACTTAACAGCCATAAAAGCCTGGTCCGATAGGTTTGGTATTACAGTAAATCCCAATAAATGTCAGGCTATCATCATTGGGAGTCCTCGAAGTATCGCTAAAGTGGACAGTGCAACATTGCCACCAGTTCGTTTCGACGGTACGATCGTCCCATTTAGCACCGATGTAAAGGATCTGGGCTTGCGCATCGATAGTACCTTGATCTGGCGTACTCAAGTGGCTAGTGTTAGTCAGTAGGTTACAGAAACGTTGCGTGCTCTGTTTCGGTTGAAAAACCTGCTACCATCGAGTACGAAGACAATGCTTGTGCAGACCGTGATTTTTCCTATCATCGATAAATGGTGACGTGTGCTACTATGACCTGAATACAGATCTCATCAACAAGCTTGACCGTCTTCTAAATTACTGCATTCGATTCGTTTTCAATGTACGTAAATATGATCATGTTTCAGCGCATCGGTCGCTTCTAAAGTGGTTACCCATACGTCAACACAGAGGAGCAAAGGGCGCTCACTACTTTGTTTTCATTTCTTCGTTCTCATAATTCCCCTAGTTACTTAGCCCCTCTCTTTCAATACATTTGCGCTAACCACAATAGAAATCTGCGCTCATCTCATAACCGCCCACTTCAATGACAATATCGCCATGCTTGGCAGGCGATCGCAGTGTGATTGTTAAAATCCACAGGGAATGCTGCTGCCCATTCTCTGATATGTCCCTTAGTCGCCTCTTACTACACCCACAGGAAGAGATGGGATGTGCCATTCTTACGGAACGAATGGAAAAACGGAATGTAATGTGTAAATGTTTGTGTTTTTTCTGTTTATAAAAAACATTTGTTTACTAAATGTTTATCAAAGTGTATTCGATACTTATAACAAAAATGTGAATTTTGACATTTTTGGTAATCTATCGGTTTGTTCCAGCTAATATTCGAAACGGTTAGACCGGCATTCAATGACTGATAGCAAATGTTACAAAAAGTTACTTAGGCTTCTTTTAATTTTCCTGAGGGAACGGCAGAGGCGGATCGTGAAACTGTTGGGCTCTGGGCTAACACTACTTGGGGGCCCACCTAAGTAATCAAATTAATTGGCATTTTGTTAAAAATAATTTGTTAAAAATAAGTTTATATTTCTCGTGAAGTGTACTCGCAAATGTCGTCCTAATGGAACTAGAAACCTTCAACTGATCATGAGTTACTATAGCTAACTTGAAAGTCTTTAAATATACTTCGTCTTGAGGTTTTCTGTAAGATATTGCCCTATGCGATAAGACCGCCGATTGTACACTTAGTTTTTGTAAATGTTTATCCTGTCAATAAAGTATACAATAAATAAATAAATTTTTGATCACAGGTCGAACGTGAACACCAACGTTGAGCGCTTGTAAACCATCGACCCGCCATATTAATAGCGATGTCAATGACTGCTTGCTGCTGCAAAAGTTTTCTCAAATAGATTAACCCGCACTGTAGATTGTTTTTAATGAGAACTGGGGGCCTCTTATATCCCCGGGGCTCTGGGCTGCAGCCCATTTAGCCATTAAGTAGATCCGGCCATGGGGAACGGGATTTCTTAATATGGGATCTTCGAAATGGTTAAACAAAATTTGATGGAACTTTTAATGTGGGATGTAGCTAATGTTAATAACGAGTACCTTAATTTACTTATTACATTAGGAGAGTGTACCTACATCTCCGAAACGGTTGGACCAATTTTCACGGACGTTTCACTGACGGATTTATACAATATTACAGGGAGTAATTTTGGCTAATTTTCATTTTTCCGGGAACGGGTTTTCATAATACGGGATACGTCTTCGAAACGGTTGAACTTTGACGGGACTTTCATTGGGGTATAGCTATAATGTTACAATGAGTAACTTAATCTATTTTTTATAATACTGCGGGACGGGACATAATTCTCGAGGGCGGGGGCATCTTCATTCTCGGGATAGGGATCATATTAATTCCCGGGGAAAGGAGACATCTTCGAAAAGGCTGAACCGATTTTGATGGAACTTTCACTGACGGAAAGCTTTTTTTTAAGTGTGTAACCATCTAATGACTTCTCTCGCTCTAGGACGGAGAGAGAGAGCGTACCGGACTTTTTTTGAGTACACCTAGGCTTCTTCTGTTGCTCTTTGCGTTCTGGGACAGAAGTCCTCCCATTGCCCTAGTAGGCATCGGCCTTGCTGGAACCCTACGGTTTGACTGAAACCTCTTGAAGGAACGCGGTTAGGTTTCACATCGTCAGAAAGCCCGCGCCTACAATGACAGGTAATCGGGGTGGGGGTCTCAGCGGCTGGGGCATGAGGATGTCCATTCCCTCACTCGACCGGCTGTCTTTATCACTAGCATTGCTGCTTCCCAGGAGGCGACTGCCACTCATTCCCCTCGCTCCGGACCATAGCCTGGACCAGGGCCTGGCACGAGAGGTCACAACCACCGATTGCCCCCACGAGGACACGGCGATGCACCGCCCATGCGGGGCTCATCTCCACCGTGTCCACCAGGCAGTCCGCACAATGGCGACACCCCCGAACGTTTTCTTCCGCCTGAATCCGATGTAGGAACTTCCGAACTTAGCATCTCCAGTGAGGACCTGTGAAAACTCGACTTACGACAGTTGACAGACATTCAAATATTATCACAAAACTTAATCCAAATCAAACCGTTTAGGAGCTAGGTGCCAAACACACATACTGAAGAATTATACATATTTTAGCATATATTATAATTATGCATACTATATGTATATAAAGATAATCTGCAGTCCTGACAGGTACTTGGCTGCATCTGGATTTAGGAAAAATAACTAGTTTTTCCTAAATCCATTTCATTATTAAAATTGTTGCTAATTTTAATAATTATCATAGTTAAACTTACTTAAAAAAATGCAGTGTATTTGATTGTAGAATATTTTTAATCTGTTATCATATTTTATCTACAACCTACTGAGGTTCTTGCATAAATTATTTATATACAGTATTTACAAATAATTATGAAAAAATATTGCAGAATATATAAATGGTACAATTTTACCACAACAATCAATTTGCTTATGTCAAATAAGAATTTCCTAATAAATTATGAGTAGTTTTCTGATTTAAGACAAAACTACTTCAACATTAGAACTCTAGACCTTCGGCTGTGTTTCTGTATTGGCATTACTGTTTTTTAGTGTAGTTTTATCTAAATCATAATCAGTGGTGCCTTGAGTTACCAGAAATAGGAACAGGCCACCTATACCAAACATAACATAGAGAAAAATTTCTTGTCTATTAGAGTGCTCTGTATCCTGATTCTTCTCTCGTTTTTTCCTCAGGAATTCTCTGTCATATTTTGACTTTTCAAATAAATCTCCATAGTGGTTTTTAGACCTAAAACATGAAATATCTTGTATAATCGTATAATTAGAAGATTTTTCTACATTTTAGCATCTGACAATTATTATGTAGTAATAAATTAATAGTTGTTAATCGTGAATAGTGTAGTATCCAATATTATTATTATATTAGTATTACATGTATAATAAATACATCACACTTTCAATTGAAAATTTCTACCCATAAGTTGTCTTAAATTATAAAATAAAATTAAATATGACATTGCAATTATAGTGATGTTTATGGACATTAACCTACCATGAATCAAAGTCATAAATAGGTTGTCTGCCATCCATAGTTGGAACAACTTTGCGGTGCGTCCGAGACTTATAGAACTTTAGTGTGGGATCCGTTGGCTCAGGATCTGGCTGATATTCTACTCTTGAGTTAGTGACCCGTCCTCCTAATAACCCTGGAATAGATAAGGATGCATGGTTACATGTGAGTTATATTTGTTCTATACTCTGTTATGTAATAATTTCTTTGGCAATCAACTGATTTACATGTTAGTCATTCACAGAAAGTGAATCTAGTACAGTTTTGTCTCATTGTAATATTGATTCAAGGGCAGCTATTTACTTCGTTATAAGTAACTATGACAATTACAACTGTTGTAACTGATAAATATGATTATAATTGTAATTAACCAATTAAGTTCCTAATAAAAGAAACTAACCTTTATCATACATCTTTTTTAATTGTAAATTTCCTAATACCTCATATGCTTCAGAAATGGCTCTAAATTTCTTTGCTGCGGCTTCATCCTAGAAAAAGTAGAGTTCTGAATGATTTAAGGAAACACTTTTATGTGTTCATAAAAGTAACAGGCATACATGATCCAGGAAGTGTAATCCAACCTTTAAAAGGACTGAGAGCTTACGTTATTAGATTTATCCGGATGGTAAACTTTTGACAATTTATAATACGCAGATTTAATATCGTTCTGTGTCGCTTTAGGAGTGATTCCAAGTACGTCATAGTGGTTGGAGCCGCATAGAGACGACGAAGTACTTAGTGACCGTACTATGCCACACATCAGTCTCGATGAGGTGTTGAGGAGCACCTTAAAAATGCATCAAGATTATATTACGTTAAATATCTACCGCCAAATACAGTAATTAACTCCCATGTCATTTACTTACTGGCTCAGTCATCATTGATTTAAGTAACGCTTTGGAATGCACCATGAGGAATTAAAAATAAAATACCAGTGGGGAAATAAATAAATTTCTAATTTAAATTGGAATCCAGAAATGTTTATGACATTATGAACTGAAAAGTGAAAATCTTACGTCAAAAATGTCAACACAGCAGCTGCTCGTCATTACAGCTTATGTAATCTGTTTTTTTTTTTTAATACGAAATAAATTACAATTCAAGTATTTTATTACTTACAAAGATTAAGTTACTTTTTTTTTTACTATACTACAACCGTAGTTTTATAACCTGAGATTTTTAAAATAAAGAGTACCGACCGGGAGACATTCACAATAGTCCATTGTGAATGTCTCCCGGTCGTCTCTTCTAATTTTTGAAATAAAAAGGTAAAATATATATTAAATTTACTAATTCATCTGCAATCATGCTAAAATATGTTAAAATTATGAATTTATGAGTATTTTAAATGTTCAGAGTAACTGTTTCTGGAACATTGAATTGGTTGTAATTAATAAAAACCTATACTACGAAGACATTTCAAGTTTTGGCGCAACCATCCATAGTATGTTGTTTTTGTCGTCACATTAAATTAAATGTGTACAATAAACTCAAAGAAAACTCATTTTCAAATAAATGGTATAATCTTGAACCAGTCGGACATGTCAGTTTGGTGACGGTTCCAGTTGTTAAAAATAATTACTAAAGCAATTTATATTGCGTAAAATGGCCACAGTTGTGAAGAAAATGACGGCCGCATAAGCTGTTTTTGTTTATGTCGGCAACTGGCTCGACTTTTTTTTCAGGTTGGTAATGTTATTTTCTTGTTAATATATACATTTTACATCCTTTAACTATTTAAAACGAATTAGATGTAACTTAGCAATATTTTCATATACTATATTTATTATAAAATATCTAATTATAATTAGAAAACTTGTTTCTTTTAATCTTATTGTGAATGTGACGTCAGTTTGATGACACTTTTTATTCCGTCACATAAAGGACTGTCAATGCCTGCAAGACTATGAACAACAAAAAAAGAAATATTTACAAAAATATATAAGGATTAGCCGTCAGAAAAAAACAAGAAACAAACATCTGGCCGTTTTGCAAAATGATAATATTGTACCTGGGTCTAGTAGAGCTACACAAGAAAATAATTTTAATGATATTCTAAAACAAAACCTACGAAAAAAAAAGTTCTTTTAAATAGATTTAGATTAAGATATATTATTGGTTTAAATACTTTGAATAAAAAATGCAAATCAATTAAGACGTTTTATTACCAGCCCTGTTTTATTTTGCGTCAGCTTAAGTATTTTCGACGTGTCCGTTTGGTGACTGTCCCAATTTACAAGTCGACAAAATATTTTTTATTATATTTTTACTTTTCTATACTAAAGCGTTTGAATATTGTTTTGGTCAGTTAAAATATTGAACACAAAATAATCTATTAAAAAACTAACCACTTTATCAAAGAAATATAACGAAAAAATCAATTGTCGTAGCGTCATTCGTCACAAAAATGAAGTTGAAACTTTATTTTAGAAAAAAAATAATTTTAATTCAATGTTACAATCCATCAAAAAAAAAAAAACCACCAAACTATTTCTCTCCAGTGTGCAGTGTCCATTTATTTTTCGTTTTTAATAGGGAAGACATGCTATTAATTTATAATAAAATATTATTTTTAGTCCGTCAGGCTAGTACTGCATAGCCTTTTATAGCCTAATATACCTATAAACATCTTACAAAAATATATTAAAAAAAAACTCATATTTTTATCAGGGTACACTTCCAAGTGAAAATGGCCAATAACTAACTCTCGTAAGTAATAGTTATAGTAGTAGTAGTAGTGTAGTTTTTTGAGTACCTACTCAACGGTGTAAATTTTTAGTCCACTGGCAATACAAAATTATGAGAGTTATATTTGCAAGTGCGTTCGAAACATACTACTTTTATAGTTTTATAGCACTACTACTTTTATTTGTATGAAAAAACGTGAAACTTAACCAAGTAATTTTTTTTCAAATGTATTTAACGCAATAGTCAAATTAATGCACAAAAAAGGAAAATAAAGACGAAGTAGTTAAAAATTTTGAGTATGAATATTTATGTCACTTTCTGAAACTTAGCTTAGAGAGTATTATTGTGAGAAGTTTTTGAAAACATTCATCTGACGTCAAATAAATTAGTCACCGAGTAAATTAAGCTTATATTGCGTTAATTCAGTTACAAACCGTTGTTTCCTACTGTGTTTAGTCTAAAAATACAGGTTAGTTTTATTTGAGACTATAACAGCTTTTATTAATGCCTATTTTCAAGCAGATGTTGTGTAGAAAATGCATGTCCATTTATGGAAGTCCTTGCCTCCTTGGTGTTGACACCGTGTGCCCTAGATAAACTTCGTTACTAATACTGGAAGGCGGTTTTGGCAATGAGTCACTTTCTCGTTAGCGCAAGTAATTGACGATAAGTTGAGTGACACCTCAACTTCATTAAAATTTTATTTATACACATTATTTGGTGCGCGGAAAGTGGACGTAAATTTAGTTGAACATTTGCTACCTGGCTTATCAGCGTTTACGTTACAAAAGGAAGTTTGTTCTCGTATCTAAATAGGTATAACACATTGGGTTTTGTAGCATATTCTTTGTTGTTCATTTATTTTTGTCCTTATAAGGTCGAAAAACTGTGAGTCATGCTCAATTCTTTAAAAGTTTGACCATCTGTGTTTGAATTTTACTGATTTCCTTAATAATTTCAGCTATCAAAATGTCGTCCCGCAAGACAGCTGGTCGCCGTGGCACCAACAAGAAGCGTGCTCAACGTGCTACTTCCAATGTCTTCGCTATGTTCGACCAGGCCCAAATTGCCGAGTTTAAGGAGGCCTTCAACATGATAGATCAGAACAGGGACGGATTCGTGGACAAAGATGATCTTCATGATATGCTAGCTTCTCTTGGTGAGTGTCTGTAAAGTTGTAACACAACCTATATGTAAGTCAAAATTAGGAACTTTTCAAAAGAGTAATTAAACTTTAGTAGCATTAATTTTAGAGTATTGATGTGTAAAAGTGTTTTTTAGTTCATTAAAGCCAGAGCGAACGCCGGCGTTCGCTCAGTCATTGTCTTTCTATTGTGTCTCTAATTACGCTACTCAATAGGTTAAACCTGTTTACAAAATAAATGTCATTTATCATTTATCATTATGCTCTGATAACTGAGAATATGTGTTTTGCTGTAACTTTTCTGTACAACACTGACTTCAGTATTGTTTTTAGTGTTACATCGTGCATCATTATTGGTTCAAATGCAGCATTATTCGGTGCCCTGTTGAATTACGTACATAACATATTTTATTTAAAAAAATACAGACTTCCTTAACACTTTCAGTGCTAAAAAGATACAATAATTGGTTTGTGGGCTCACAACCTGGCTTCAGAGTAGTTGTTATACATACATAGCTAACATAGCTATAATAAGTTGTATTTATACTCAAAGTCTGGCTAGCGAGTTGAAACCTAAGTATGGTTAGCATACTTCGATTTTCTAATTATTGTATGACCCTTATGTTGGTTCCTTCACAAAAAGTGTTAATTGACAATATTCCTTTTATTAAATTCAATTTTTAATTGTATGGCTCCAATAACAGAACCTCCGAAACATCAGATGATTTTGCCAATGGGGGTGGAAATGGTTGGTAGTTTATTAAGAATGCTGCTATTTATTGATCAGTTTTTGTAGAGATGGCATCAATTGGTCATCATGCTAAAAAGGGACAAAACATTTTTGGTTAGTACACAAAAAACAATACAAAATAAATATTAAAAAATGAAATAGATACACAATATATGAATAGAAGTACTAGCTACAACTGGGTTTTATTAACATTAATAAATTAATAAAGAATTTTGACTGCAGGGGTATGGGCTAAAGATAGAAGTAAAGGAAACAGGTTAACTGGGCGAGTAATATCAGAAGGGAGTAAGTCCTAAAGGGCAATTGTTAAATGAGGGTAGGAGAAAAATAAGTATTCCAAGGTACCCTCTTCTAGGCCACATTCACACAAAGAATGGTCATGTTGATTTTGGCCAAAACAACAGCGAGTGCAAACAAATCTGAGTTGAAGATAGTTATAACAGAGGTTGCTAACTTGTTTGAAAATTTTTAGTTTGCTGCACCTACACTTAGAAGGGATGGATGGTTGAACAGAGCCATAAAATTTTTTGTGACACCATTGGTGGTCTTTTTTCAACCAGCCCACCTCTCTCCAAAAACTGATAAGGCTTTTAGATTTTTCAGTGCATCTGTAAGGGAATTCAAGGATTCTCCACTTATTATTTATATTGCTCCAGGCAAAAACCCAACGGAGGATTACTTGGAGGGCATGATGAATGAAGCCCCCGGTCCTATCAACTTCACCATGTTCCTCACTCTCTTTGGTGAGCGACTGCAAGGAACAGATCCTGAGGATGTCATCAAGAATGCATTTGGGTAAGTTAGCATTAGAAACTGTAACTTACACCCAGTTTCTGAGGTATTTTGACTATAGTTTATTTATTCAAAAATGCCTTTGTTTAATTGCTGTGTTTTTGATCAAACTGGGCAAGGGTGACACTAAACACTTAATAGAAAATTAAAGACCAGAAAGATACTGCTTATTTCTAAAGAAACTTCTTCCAGATGACCACAGCAATACCTAAAGAATGCCCTGATATTATTGTAAAATAGCATTTTCAACACATGGTTGTGAGCTGAGCAGTGAACATCTTGCCTTAAGGCCATTTATTTATATCACCTAGTCTTATTGAAGAATGCCTCAGTGCATAAAATTTCACTAAGCTGCAGAATATTAATTGTGTACTGAGCACAGTTAAAATATTGACATGTAATGTGTCTGTAGGTAATAGACGCATTAAGGTAACAAGCTGTTACCTTAATATGCCTATTAAATTATAAAACTTTTGGTGTCAAGAGAACAGTAAGTAATTTGATCATGTCCCTACAACCAGCATCCTGAATTGACTTTTATTCATGCCAAGTCATCAATACTTACATCACTAGGGATCATCATCAGGTGTGATTGCAGTCAAGCACTAGTTTATATCAATAAAAAAAATATATATATAACGAAATAAAGGAAGTCCAAAGCATATGAATACTTAAATTTTTAAACTAGCTATTGTCCGCAACTCCACCCCGTCATACAAGTTATTTTTAGAGTTTCATACCTCAAAAGGAAAAAACGGAACCCTTATAGGATCACTTTGTTGTTCATCCGTCTGTCTGTCTGTCTGTCTGTCAAGACCCTTTAACCCCGGGGACGCGTGGAGGTATCGAGTTAAAATTAACCATATACAGCTCAAGCTGTGAAAAAATCAAACTTCTAAGTTAACGAATAAAAAAGATACGGCCGCTTCTGTCGCAAAAAAAAAGTGTAAGTGTTTCGACTTAAGGGAATCAAAATTCATAGGGTTCTTCCAGTTGACCTAGAATCCTGAAATCTGGCACGAAGCAAGGTCTCATAACACAAATATAGGAAAAAAACTGAAAACTGTAAATTTTTTGTTAAGTACGTCACAAAAAAATCGTTTTTCGTTTTGGAAAAATCATCGTAACTCAATTCAGGAATTGAACTGTTTTCATAGGTAAGTTTATACGGAACCCTCAGTGCGTGAGTCCGACTCGCACTTGCCAGTTGTTTTTTTAATTTATCAACAGTTTTTATGGATATTCTCTTAAAAACCACCTCTATATTAGAGTGGATAAAACCAAATATTGTGCGAACCTATGCTGGGTCCTTGGTATCGAATGTGTCTAGAGGCACATTCCGTAAAGTACTATATTATATAAGCCATGACATAATGTATGATAATTTATTTTTTGTCCTCGTTGGGTAGATAACAATGGTTTAGCTAGTGCCTTACTGAAACATACTTAAAATTCATATATTTAACTAATCAACACACCTCGCTGCAACACTTTATTTTAAATTCCTATCCCGTATCCAGATCCGAAATTGCATATCCATAACATCCCTGATAGAAAACAACAACTAGACAACATATCTAGTGCTAAAGCAGATACTAAGTAGTAAGTCAAGGAGAAAAACATCTAAGATTTAGTATTCAATAAGCAACACTCATTTCCAAACTTGTACCACCAGATGTTTCGATGAGGAGAACCAAGGCGTGATCAACGAGGAGCGTCTGCGTGAACTTCTGACTACCATGGGAGACCGGTTCACAGACGATGACGTCGACGAAATGTTGCGCGAGGCACCCATCCGCGACGGGCTCTTTGACTACGTCGAATTCACACGCATTCTCAAACACGGAGCCAAGGATAAGGATGAGCAGTAAGAATTAAAAAAAAAGCTGGGTCGCATTAGAGGTCGATTATCATGTAGGTAGCATTGGATCAACGAAATCATTATCATCCTATGTAGTCAGTCTGCTAAATTGGCTTCCAGTTGTTTCAGATGTAGCTATTGGTATACTTTTTTATGAAGTGTAGCATGTATTAGCTACGTAGCTGTTCGGAACAAAAAACTATCTAATTTATTTAAGCAATAATGTAGACTAAAGATGTAGAATTTTAGTGACTGGATGACAATATTAAAGAACAGGCTACACTATCGAAAGTACTTAAATTTTTAACGCCCCAATTTTCGAACCCTACATTAATCATAGATTGTCTCTAATGTAGTCAGTCAGAGACGTATTTCGTAGGGACTTATGATTTAGTGATTAGTAAAATATGATATCAATCCTTATTCTCTGACTGAAGAACCATTACCCGCCCTAACAGACGCCATTTTAATTATATTGTATTGCCAAACTAAAAAAAAAATTGGTAAGTTAGAATCAGTAGATTTATAAGGTAGATTCATATGGATTTCAGAATAATCTCTTAAAGATACTGAGGTGCTAAATATACCCTAGTTCTTACGAATTTTGCATTTCCAATCTCGCATTTTGTAATGAAAATTGTAATTCCATATTATTGGACCATCGTAAGTTTAAGTTTGGCTCGTGTTTATTTTCTTAAAACTATTGTATCCATGTATTCAGAATTTATATTTGTTAGTATTACTGGCAACACGGCTATTGTCATCTCTAAAATGAATGTATTCTGCTGTGCAAATATTGTATTTAAAGATTGATTCATAAAAGTGAATTAGGTATTAAATACAAAAGGTTCTTGAGTGCAATATTATTCCATGTTGGCATTTATTGAATGTGTTTAAGCTTATTTTTATTCTGTGTTGAAATAGAACAATGAATAATTGTTTGTAAATGTTTTCTGTGTATTGTTACAAATAGACCAACCCTTTCTACAGCCAGTGTTGCCATTCAATTAAAATCATTCATTGGCGAAGTATTAATATATCATTCCTTGAATTAAATACTAACACTTCTTCTCTCAAAAATGAAGTTTTTTAAGTTTAAATGACAAAGCTATTTGTTTTTAAATTATGAATTGATTAGTCTTAAGTTTCAATAAAATTTACATATAGTATTAACATAATGTGTGTATAAGTTGTGTAATCATGTATGTATTTGTTTCCATTTATTTACATTATAAATTTTTATTATCTCTAATTTTAGAGTTTTCTTTTATTATTTTGTCCCTTACGTTGTCGACGGAGCAGTCGCCAAGCGGGCCTCCGACTTCTAGGTGGTTTAAAAAAATATAACCACGAAGGGGATGGCGAGGTCTAGTGACCGAGCGAAGCGAGCGAACACAGACCTAACTTGTCCGAGTCGGGATGCCCCCTGTTCCGAAGTGGCTAAATTGTGGGGATCGCTAGTCACCAAGCGGGCCTCCGACTTCTAGGTGGTTTAAAAAAATATAACCACGAAGGGGATGGCGGGGTCTAGTGAGCAAGCGAAGCGAGCGAACACAGACCTAACTTGTCTGAGTCTACTAACTGTTCCGAAGTGAGTAAATTGTGGGGATCTCTTAGGCAACTAATGTAGGTACAATATTTGGTAATATAGCACAATTTAAAGTGCAATTATGACTAAAATAAGTTGTACCATTGTAAATTTAGGTTTACATTTTTTGGTTAAGGTTTAATATTTTTGCTGATTGGTATAGTTATATTTTAGGGTCACGAGGTTATTTTTGGTGGTCATTATATTTTATCACGTTTATTTCCATGTTTCTTTGATGTAGTGTGCACACCTCTCGGCGACCGCCATGATGGGACCCTGAGGGTTGCCGGTCGGCTGGGAGGGCATGGATCCAGCGTCACATACTCGTATGTCTGAAAGACAAAAATTAATGATAAGTTGGTGGTTCTATGCATTCTGTGATCAACAAACAGACTAACAAGACAACGCATAGTCTTAGGATAATTAAAACGTGATAGATCTCAGGGTAATTTTTTTATTTTCGTTTTTATTATGGATAGGCTCGCGTTTGACCACCATCTCACCTGATGGTAAGCGATGATGTGGCCGACGATGGAGCATGCTTGCCTAGAAGCAACCTATTCATTCTTGATTTAAAGACCACTAGGTTATAGCTATCAGGAAACACATATTCCGGCAGAGATTTCCATTACTTAGCTATAGGTACGCATAATGAATGTGTTCCCAAAACGCTTTGTACGTATGGGTGGGATGTACACCATGTACCGGTCGCGCGACGCGCCGTGCGTCTTGTGGTCCGACAATGGAACGGACTTGGCGGAATTAAATTGTGCAATTCCAATGCGGACTCCCCGAAATGTAAACGATAGAAACCCGACTGGCTAGCAACTCGGCGTCGATGCTCAAGACTGGAGTTTTGAATTGACAAGTGTATCATTGTCGATGATCTTCTTGGCTCGCTTCTCAATCGACTCTAGTGCATTAAGCTGGTAATTGGCAGACCCATCCCAAAGATGAGAGCAGTACCTACTCAATACACGATCGAACTTGCACTTGATAGAGGTTGAGCAGCTGTTCCGGCGTGAAATACCGTCTCACCTCTGCTAAAGTCCCCAATTTTTTGGAAGTCAGTTGAGCTTTTGGCTCGACGTAGGAGCCGAAATTGAGGGTAGGCGACAGCGTTACCCCAAGGAACTCAAGGTGGTCGGTTATCGGCACGGTCACACCCCGTAAAGATGGAACCGGGTAGAATTGGCTCCGTTTCTCGGAAAAAAGACGCCTGGGTTTTAGTAGCATTGAAGTTGATCAGATTGGCATCGGCGCATTCTGAGACTGCCTCCAAGGACAAGTTCAAGCGTTCAATCATAGCCTCTCAGAGAGATTTAAGTAGGTCATTATGTTCAGCAAGAACAGTGTTGCCGAGAGTACCGACCCCTGAGGGACGCCGGCATTAATATCCATTTGACCCGAAGAGCAGCCATCAATTACCACTCGGATGGATCAATACCTCAAGAAGTCTGCGATCCAATCACACAGACCAGTAGGCAGACCGAAGGAAGGAAACTTAGCAATAAGGCTTTCGTGCCAGACCCTATCGAAACCCTTCGAGATATCAAGGGAGACGGCAAGCGCTTCCCCATGCTTCTCGATGGCCTCGCTCCAGATGTGGATGGCATACATTAGAAGATCACCAGTTGACCGATTTCGGTGAAAGCCGTATTGTCGGTCACTTAGGATGTCATTAGCTTCTAGGTATGCCAGGAGCTTCCTGTTAAGCACCCGTTCTTTCGTTCGTTCGTTGCACAGAGGATGGACGTAACGAAAATGAGTCGGTGGTGTGCCGGGTCAGCTCGACTGCTCTTCTTGGGCACAGGCTGAACGTTAGCTTGCTTCCAAGCCATTGACACTTTTCCAGTCTCAGGTGAGACAAGATTGGAGACAATTCAGGCGCACAAGTTTTAAGAACAACTGCTATTATCCCGTCGAGGCCACTGGCTTTATTCACGTCAAGGTTATGAACGTCCTTTTGATGAATACGAATATCCGACATTCTAATATAAACTCATGTAGGTACACAAGACATCCAGACCAAATATAATAATAAGAACAAATATTGTTCCATGCGGGAATCGAAACCGCGACACAGCTCAGCAGCCAATCCTTAAACCATTGTTTTTAGTGACTGCCGAGTTTTGCCATGCATGTTTTAGCAAGAAATATGTACTTGTATATGTATCACTCATCACTAACCCATATACACGCACATACACATATGTTTGCGTGTATATAGGTTAGTGATGTAACGGAAGTGTCTTAGCGGAAGCAGAAACGGAAGCGGAAGTGTTGTGGGAAGAAAAAATATATATAATTTTATTTTTTAAGATTTGAATTTTGTACTTTACTTAGTGGAAATTAAATAGAGATAAATTAATTATATTTAATAAAAAGTAATTTGGCGGCTTTTACACCTTTGAGTCTGTTTCGGTGTTTTTCATATATTAAACCAGCTCCGCTAAATAATTGCTCACTGGCTACACTGCTGGGGGAGCTGATAAGTTTTGGCAAACTATTGGTTACACAACAGAAGAAAAAAACAAATTTAAAAAAAAGCAACAAGATTTACGCGCTTACGCTAAACGTTACGAGGCGCGGTGATACGCAGAATGAACAAAAAAATCCTCCCCTCTACGCCTTTTTCGTCGTGTCCAGTCGTCTACGGGCCCCCATCCTCACGCTCCTCGTTGTATTCTTCCGTTAAGAGTTCTATTATAAAGTTTGCGGAACCAGAAACGGAAACGAAAGTGAAAAAGCTTGCGGAACTTCTGCAGAAGCGGAAGCAGAGTTCTGTTACAACACTAACATACCTTTGAGGTTGTACACTTTAAGCTGGGGGTCGATGACCTTGCCGATGGCGCAGGTGGCCAGCTGGTGGTTTTGCGGGTCGGTGTGCAGTCGGATCATGCACTCCATCCACTGGTCAGACCACGTTTCGGCTCTCTCGTCGCATTGCTCCGTGTATTTGGGATCTAACTCCACTTTGTATTTGTTTTGTAGTATCTGTTGGATAAGAAGACAATATTTAGTTTAGTGAACATACTAATAAATGCGAAAGTAACTCTGTTTGTCTGAAACGGTTTCACAGTTAAAAATGCTGTACGGATTTTGATGTTTGTTGCACAACTCGACACCGACCTGCTCCTACCCCTACCGCTACCCCTACGGCACCCATTTTTCGGTTTTTATTTATGTACATACAAACACATAAAAATTAAAAGGAAAAATACAAATAGAAGAGCACAAAGGTACTGCTTATTTCAAATGAAATTTCTTCCAGCAGATCTGCGACAGGAGAGTTTTCGCACTACAGCGGAAAAATGTTCCAGCGAGCCATAAACCTTGGAGAAGGATATAAAATATTATACTTTTTATGCCGGTCGCACATTTTCAGGGGAGAAATTCCGACTCTCATTTAGTAACAGTTAGAAGCTAGTTCATTTTAATAGATATAGATATGTATAGTAAAGGTACAGTCAAGTTTATTCTTAATTCTCTATTAGGAATACGCTACTAGATTAAGAATAGAACTACGTATTTTGTGTGTCTATGTAAATATTACAATGCATACCAATAACTCCGTGGATTTTAAGCTTGATTGTGCGAAAAGTATGACTATGGGGGAATTGTAAGAGGTCTTCTATTCTGTAGACTTTTACTTGGAGGAAAGCATAGATATCAGAAAGTTTCTGTGGCGGAAAGTCTAAATTGACTATCTTAACCAAAATTTCTTTGGTTAAGATAGTCAATTTAGACTTTCAGTTGTATTTAGATTTCATGTAGGTAGTACCATAGATACTCATTGTCACACTGAGACAGAGAAATGTTAGATGATAAGTATCATTTGGAACATTTAGAACATCGGCTCAAAAGATACAAACACAGACACTGACTGTTACAATCGTGATCTTCGTCGTGTCATAGTCACACTGAGACAGAGAATATTAGATGGTAAGTATCAATGGAACATTTGGAATATCGGTTCAATAGATACAAACAGATACTGACTGTTATGAATCGTGATCTGTTACGTTGTGTCAGAGTCACACTGAGACAGAAAAATGTTAGATGATAAGTATTATTTGGAACATGTGGAATATCGGCTTAAAAGATACAAACACAGACACTGACTGTTATGAATTGTGATCTGTTACGTCGTGTCAGAGTAACACTGAGACAGAAAAATGTTAGATGATAAGTATTATTTGGAACATTTGGAACATCGGCTCAAAAGATACAAACACAGACACTGACTGTTATGAATCGTGATCTGTTACGTCGCGTCATATTCACGCTGAGACAGAGAAATGTTATATTTACGTTGACAGTTTAGTTTCATTGAATTTTGATTTAAAAATAATTTTTAGTAAGTACCTAGATATTTTTAGTTCAGGTCCACACTATTTACGTTTTAATTTGAATTTTAAAAAGACTGCAGGTCACTTGAAGTAAAGAGGATTTGTTCCCTTTACGTCGAGTAGAGTGGTAGAGTCTATTGTTCTTGTTGTTCTATCTCGTAAAATGTTGATATTTTACGCTTTCTATTAGCGATCCATCTCTTGGCAGACCAGTACTCCGAACACGATCGTACTTGTGCTTGATAAAGGTTGAGCAGCTGTTCCGGCGTGAAATACATTTACTAAGATCCTCAATCTTTTGGCATCCATTGGGCTTTTGACTCGATGTATGATGTAAAGAGCGTCCCAGTAATGTTCGAATAGTTCCAAATGATGCATTTAAAACATTCCTTACCTCACTGTTGAATATCTTGCGTAAGTACTGGAGGCCGTCCTTGATGATCTCCATGTCGTCTGGGTGTGAGAAGAAGTTGGGATAGAAGAGCGCTTGATCGAATGGGTCCGTCGAGTTGATCGTCAGCCAGCCGGTGCTGCGCGGGAGTAGGGCTACAGCGTTTGCTCTGGAAATCAGACTTGTACTGTGTAATTTAGGGTTTTAATGAAAATCCACATGATCGGGAGAATGGAGGACTGCTTTTTTCTTTTTACGGTTCCAAAGGCACTTATATATGAAATTCATTTATTTACGTTAAACTTTCGTGTTTGGCTTACGAATATTCGTGTGTACCTACCAAGTCCAGTAGGTTCGGAGTAAATAGGCCGTGACAGACGGATCGTCAGACAAACACACAAGTGATCGTACAAGAGTTCCCGATTATCATTCAATTCTCAAAAATTTGAAATGTTTGTAATCTTATATTTCTGATCAGCACGGGGACATGGTTATCTAGAAATGAAGGCAAAATCTTATTTCAACGCCACTCAAACTACGTTTTGTTTTATAAGGAGTTCACTTACGATACTTTGTAACCAGCGACAGCACAGTCCCCAGCTTTCTCACCAATGACACCAGTCTTAGAGCATTCAGCAAAAAAACCATTGAAGAAGAACTGCAGGTCTGGTTGTTTCAGACTGCGGTCGGCGTAGCTTGAGTACAGGAGCCCTGTGAACTGTGGAGACCAGAAAATATCGAAGTCGACATAGTGTAGTGGTCAACTGCCTGTGGTAGCTCCGAAAGGCTCTACATAGTATAAGTAAGACGAAGTCGTTTTACGTATCTGTCATTCGCTAATTCAGCGGATTTCTTTGTGGTGTGTTCGAGAGGAGCTTCCCGAGCGGCGTTAAAAATATCGTACAGCGATTCTAAACGCCCGGCGCACCCTGGGCAGCTAGCTCGGTAACGCAAAATCTAGCCGACTAATCCTTTCACCACGACTCAAACTCAAATTCGACTACAAATATCATTTTGAATTTTTCAGTACTACTTCATGTATCTAATCTTTGTGTCTAAATTCTGATATTTTTTTATATGTAAAATCTAAAATCGATGATTGTCCAGGTGGTCAACCCAAGGCACACATCGTCAGCAGTCGCGCTTGAGACCACAAGACTTAGAAGGTAGATCAGGCATTGGTTACCTGAGCAATTCCAGTAGAAGACATTGGTCCTTCTTGTTTGAGCAGGAAATACGTTAAGGCATTCCAGTCCAGTGCCTCAGTGTTATTTATCGCGGTTAGCAAGAAGTAGAAAGTGGCTCCGTAGTGGTTCTTCAGGGTTTTGCCGACGGGCAGATCGGCTAGGACAGGGATCCCTAATGGTTCGAGGACATCTCTCGGCCCCACTCCGGAGTACATCAGAATTTTTGGGCTGGTTAAAGCTCCTGCACTGAGGATTACCTGCGAATAAAATAATTAAGTTAGAATTATTTTAACTCCTGCATAATCATAGGCCTTTTGTTAATTTTAATATGGTTAAATCAAGGTCATAGAGAAAAATGGAACCTTCCTAATGTTCTTTCTCTAGTTGTGTTAACGCAGGTAACGTAATTCAAGGACCCTGAATGCAGGCAGCACTAGTGAATAGAGCTTGATGCCCCTTTTGCTAAGCAAGTAAACACAAATGTGACCTGAGAACGTGCAACCCAGAGGTAAAACATTAGTATTCACGGCAACCTGGTAGACTGGAAGCCGAGGTCAGCTTACTTGGGAAAAACTATAAAGATGATACAAAATGGGCCCTTGAAGCTCCGTAGCTCCGCAGCCACGCTCGGGCCCGTGCTCGGGCCGTGGCTATGTTCTCGTTAGATGGCGCTGATCATCCTAATTCTGACTGTTCAGTACTAACTCTAGTACATAAATAAAGAAAGAAAGAAAGAAAACATTTATTTGAAACTCGCACAGGACAAACAATGTTAAAAAAAGTAACTACTTAGTCTATAAATACATTGAAGACATTGCTATACTTGAGGAGACATGAACAATCAGAATTAGGTGGATTTTGAGGCAATAATTTAACCAAGTTCAATAAAGTGGAAAGTCCGATTTTAGCTAATATCATTTTCTTGACTTAATAATGTTGGGAACACTAAATACATATACTAATAACAACACAAAAAAAGTTTGAATACAGCGCCCCCTAGCGAGGCTTGCATGGCCACGCTTGGACTCGTAGCGGCGTGGGAGCCTTATTCTAATAAAAAACTTTTCTAAAAAAAATATAACCGACTTCAAAGTAAAAAAAACACTGAAAAGTGCAAAATAACTTTAATTTCGGAAGTCGGTGTGTCTATAATAGTTTTGTCTCTTCGTTACTTAACACCGACTTCCGAAATTAAAGTTATTTAGCACTTTTCAGTGTTTTTTTTACTTTGATGTTGGTTGTATTTTTTTTTTGATTTTTTTTTATTATTTTACACTTTTTAGTTATGGTACCACCACTGAAAAGTACCTCCCAGCCAAATTTAAATATCTTATAGCCAGAGTGCATCTCATGACAATTCTAATAATCCCAAACACGGTTAGATTACATTTTATTACAGAGTTCCGGTGTCTAACTTCAGGCTTCATCATCAGATCAGTTCGATATATTCCCCCTCTACTTTCAGTCAGACAGCGACTTCACGTGTTGTACGACGGTTCTGCTGTGATCCTATGAGGAGTTCTTTTCCATATCTTCGAAGTTCATGATCAGATCATAACAATATTTCTATGGGACCAACTCGGAAGAAAAACCATTAAATAAAAAAAAATTTCAAAATCGGTCCACAATTGACCGAGATTTCGGTGAAAATACATAAAAAAAAACATACATTCAACCGAACATATAACCTCCTCCTTTTTGAAGTCGGTTAAAAACAAATGACTCTTACCTCTTTAGTAGCATTAACAGTTTTTGTCATGAATTGTTCGTCGACGTACTCCACTCCATAGGCTCGGTTGCCGTCGAACAGCACTTTAGTGACGACGGCATTCAACTTCACGTCTAGGTTGGGACGTACGGACTTAGGTTCCAGGTAAGCACGAGCTGTGGTGTAGCGCTGGCCCTTGCTGAAAGGCAAAAGATGAAATATAAATTAGGATTGTTTGAGCATATATTATGTTTCCAGTTCCCACTGCTAGAACAGCGTCTTCAAATTTTTGGTTCTATGATATGCCGTTTTCTTCACTTTGTTCTCCTTTCCCGTTTTAAGAGCAATAATGTAAATTAAAACCGGCCAAGTGCTAGTCGGATTCGCACACGAAAAATTCCGTACCGTCCGTAATATTTATTTTATTCTGTTTTTAGTAATTGTTGGCGGTTACAGAAATACATCATCTGTGTAAATTTCAACTGTCTAGCTATCACGATTCATTAGATACAGCCTGATGATAGACGGACGGACAGCGGAGTCTTATTAAATAGGAACACGTTTTACTCTTTGGGTACGGAACCCTAATAGATACAGTAGATACTCGGCCAGACTGGCACGGCAGCGAGGTGTATAGGGAGTTTTTTTTACAATTATTTGGCTCTTATTTTAGAACGCTCGGGCTGCTCGAGGTCTCTTCGACCGAGTTTCGAACAAACGCCCCATTCCTGAAGAACTGGGCGTCAAGAACCGCTTGTTTACCTACGCTGGTGCGCAGTCGTATTAATAAATACTTAGGCCATATTTGACCACGTGGAAGTGAGGTTCACTGAGGAGTGGAGTTCTATATTAACTCCCTCGCAATGATCGGGAGTTAATTATATAAATCCTTCACTAACGTTCGGGATTGCAACTTAGACCTTCTTTTCGTTCGAAATTCAACATGCGAGGTAGTAGACTCCCGAGCATTGCGAGGGAGTTAATAAAGAAACCTGAGTGAAGTGAGGAATTCAAGCCGCCCAAGACAAAGACAGCTTTATCCCCGTGTTGGATACCCTACTTTTTACAACATCTGTGAGATAATTAAAAGACAATTTAGTAAAACAAATCATTTAATAGAGAAAATGTATTATTTACGAGTTAAAAATTTGAAACAAATAAAATTCACTACCAAAGATTCTATAATTTAAATTTTCTATAATGCTCCCGCTTGTTCATTACTTTTTTTTTGAAACTTTTTTTCTGTTTTTTTTTTTGTTAAGGGCAAGTTTGAAATTTAAATAAACTTGTTTGATGCACTACATTTTAATTCACATAATGCTGACGGTTTTTCACGTTCCAAATTCAAATCTCATTATTCCCTAGGGATCGCCCATACTGCATTATCTCTCTAGGGACATAATGACTTGCTTTAAGTGATGGTTGTATGACGTAAGTATAAAAGGGCATTATCGAGCAGGTGGTGTAAAAATGTTAATATGGTAGGTAACAATGACAAATTGAAAAAGACTGAGATACAATCTGTTTTATTTCCTTTTCTAGCAAGTAGATTAATAAAGTAGGTACCTATTTTTATTTATTATTTTTCATTACTCATACTCTGAAAGCAGGTCTGAAGTTGCCTAAGGAGGTTGGAAGTAATACTTTTCATCCCTAGGGAAAATCGCTTTTAACTGACAGCTGACAAATTATTAAAAAAAAGAACTGGTTCTATCTTGACATTTCTATTGAAGCATGTCCACTTGTACTACCGTATTTTTATTCTGTGCCATATTCCAATTTTCTGTGCAGCCAGTCAATTATAATGAAAATGAAAAATAAAGGCTAAATAGCTAGACGGCCACAGAAAAAAACGAAAGTGGCAATCCGGCAATCCGATCTTCATTTGTTCTTTCGAGTTATATAGAGTTTGGTTTACTTTCCACTAACATGATAAGTTTATCAGATTCTGATGTGGATATAAATCCTGATTTCATAAGACCAGTAGCTTTTTTTTTTCTCGGTGTTAAAACGGTTCATTTATGACATCCCCCGCTCTTGGGCGGGGCGGGGGATAGTGTCAGTCTTTTACTGATTAAAAACCCACTCCTGTTCCTTCGTTGCCTTTCGTACCAGGGCCGAGTCTTCCTTTCAGAATCAGACCCTTGGCTCCAGTAGGCTTCGACCCTGCTGCTGGGCCCCTACAGTTGCTGACATCTCCTTGAGGCGCGCGTAGAACAGCACGCGCCGTCAACGACTTGGGCTCGGTCCAGACGGTCACCGGACGGTCGGACGGTGAGCCACCACAATCGCCGTCCGCAAGCCCGCGCCTACGGTGGCCGGAAATCGGGATCGGAATCCTGGTGGCGATTGGGGCGTGAGGGCCGTTGCCTCACGCGATCGGCCGCCTACTTTGCTAGCATTACTGCTTCGCAGAAGGAGGCGACCGCCTGTCACTCCTCCTTGCTCCGGACCATGGCTTGTACCAAGGCTCGGCACGAGAGATCACGGTGTTGCTTTGCCCAAGTGGGGCACACCTCCACCGTATGCTCCACCGTGTCCTCCGGGCGGTCCACACAGTGGCGACACCCGGGCGTCGCTTCCGCACGAATCCGGTGCAGGAACTTCCCGAACTTACCGTGTCCGGTGAGGACCTGCGTCATGCGGAAGGTAATGACGCCGTGTTGCCTTTCCAGCCACTCCTCAAAGAGAGAACTTACCGCCATAATTACGGCGTGCTCAGCACTGGGTTGCGATAGTCGCTGTCGCCATTCCGCCATGAGATCCCGCCGGTACTTTTTTCGCCATGCCGTGACTTGTCGCGGCGGTCCACGCGCAGATCGTGCATGCGTGCAAGGCCTGTTGCCTCCAGATCCCATGGTGGCTAGCCAGCAAGGAGGCTCGCCGCTTCGCGGGAAACCGTGCGGTATGGTATGGCCATGACCCTTTGGCATGCGTTCAGCTGGGCCGCCGGTCGCTTTCACAGTGACGGCGCCCACACCGGCGCCCCATAAAGGGCCATGGACCGGACGATGCCTACGTGCAGCGCCACCTCGAATCCCAAATGCTGGATCCTATCAACGACATAAGACCAGTAGTGGAAAACTTTACTGCTTAAATCAGAAGGAAGATACCTGCCTAAAATCATACGATGACTCAGGTTTTACAAGTTTTTTTTTTACTTGTATTCGTAAAGAAAAGCAGTGTTTACCTCGGGATAAAGACTTATTTAGTCCCCTAGGGTAACAATGTACTATTATTACTCATAATCGGAAAGTAGGTCTGAAGTTGTCTGAGGAGCGGGTTGAAAGTAAAACTTTTCAGCCAGGAGAGAAACGCTTAAATTTCAAGTGACAGCTGTCAAATTATTAAAAAAAATAGTTATATTTTTACCCGACTACGGCAAAGCCAAAGGAGGGTTATGATTTTGACAGGCTATGCATGTATATATGTATGTATATATATATGTTCATCTGTTCCCTCATAGCTCCTAAACTATTATCGGAACACAAATGAGGTGTCGTTAGAACCGTTTAATCACCCGCTGAATATAGGCTACGTGACGTGCCACAAAACTCAATGTGGCACCCTCTAGCGGACAAAAAATAATGTGATAAAAAAATAAGATAGATTTGAAAGGCCTTCACAGGTACATTTGCAAAAAATGTATAGTTCAAATTTAAAGTGACGCCCTCTAGCAGACAAAAAATCATGTGTAAAAAAAAACGGTAGAATAAATACACCGTGTTTGATATCATTTGAAAGGGCTTCAATTGTACCAAAAATATCGCCAAAATTCAATGGGACGCCCTCAAGCGGTCAAAAAATTCGATGTCAATATTACCAAAATAGTTTAAATACTTAATAAAAAGTAAAAAAAAAAAAAACTGAAACCCGATTACGACAAAAAAACGACGCTGAAAAAATATGAAACAAGATTTTCAGGATGCTGAAATAAACAAGATTAGGTACTGGAGAAACAAGAACAAACCTAAAAATAGTTTGATCAGAATAATGAGCAGAATCTAACCACTTTTTAATATAGGTCACATTTCTCAAAATTCATCATTAAAAATGTTGCCCGGTCTATTTATTAATAGGTCAAGCCATCACGTGCGCAAACTAGCCAAAATAGGTAAACAAACACAAATGGTTGTCATCCAATTTAAATTTCCTGGGGGGTTTTATAATAGTTCTTATTTCAATGCCGATACGAATCTTGCGGTCCGCTGATATACCTACCAATTTCTCCCTTGGCAGAGCGTCGTCACAGACGCAAGAATTGATCAGAATTGCCAGTAAAACTAAAACAGCACAAAAAACCTTTACATTTTGATTTTTTTCTCTCAGAATCAGGTCGATAGAATTAGAAATCATTTGGGGTGTCCTGAGGTTTTGCGAAATTAACGCTACACGTTGTACATGCCTATGATTGACGCCTACTTAGATTACCATCTAGATTCAATTAATACTTACTCATTAAAAGCTTGTGCTATGCAGAATCCTTCAGGAGTATTGGGGTCGTTCATGTCCGTAATGACCGGCAGCCCTGTCTCAATGATTGCTTGTATCAGATCCTGTAGCGGCTCGGGCTGGTGAGCGAACTGGATAGGAAAGGACACATTTTTATCTCTTTTGAACTTGTGTGCTTTTATTATTACCGTGTGTTTTGTTCAAATTTATTCATTCTGATAGAACTTAAAGTTTCCCAGGAAAGCCGATGTAACGTGTTGTTATAACTAGTAGGTACTTACCTTTAGTTTACGAATGTACCTTTAGCCTTTTCAGCTATTCTAGTTCTAAAAAAAAAAAGAATAATGACTTCTTCTGATCTGGGTGGCCAGTGGGAGTATCAGACTTTTACTGACTAGTACTCACTCTGTTCCTTCAGTTGCCTTTTGCAAGGATCACGGTAACTCTTTCTAACAATCCGCAGCCGGGCAACTCCAATCAGGATTTGACCCCAACAAGATTAGATATTTATACCTAATTATAAAATACATAAAGGTATGCGTAAATCCTGAAAGAGTTCAAAATCGGCTACTGAATCGATTTTACCTATTTTTTTATATTTATTATTTTCCTCAAATAATCAAGAATTATTTTAGGGTAAAAATACCTATTTTCATAATTTTTTTATAAGGACCTGCGCACACTATGAGACAAGACTGTCTTAGACAGAATTGTCTACAACGTCGCAGACTTGTCTACGACGTCTGCGACAAGACTGTTTTGTCTACGTCACGATCAAGACAAAACAGTCTAGCGGCATACGGCCAGCGTTGCCAACTTAGTGGATTTTCCACTAAAACTGGTGGTTTTAACCTCCAATTTAGTTGCGAAATATTGGTTTTAGTGGCTAGTGGATTTTTCTAGTGCTAAAGCACTATGTCAGACAATACAGACAGACGTAGACAATTCTGTCTAAGACAGTCTTGTCTTAAGTGTGCGCAGGCCCTAAATCTTAATTCCATCACTATTATATTTGTATCTACGCACGTAATATAACTTAATCGATGCACTACATTGACGAAGTGTGTCAATTCCCATATTATTTTCCTGTAATTAGCATAACTAATTTCTTAAAAAAAAAACTACCAAGTGCATTTAAATAAAATTTCAGTGCTTCAATTTAGCGTGATTGTAACTTAATTTTTTAATTGGGGTGTAAAAGGGTGTGTATTGTTCCGGTTAGATGTTGTACATATAAATAAATTATGCTAAAATAATAAACTTATAAATACTTACTTTCTTGACCGACCAGTGTCTAATTGAGAGGCCATTCTTCATTCATGGAATAGAAATAATTATAATATTATACCTTATACTAACTACACACCCTTTGAATAGGCATTTTCCCAGTTTCCGAGTGGTATTCCCCACTGACGATTGTCCCAACTTCCCTGTTGCCTTCTGCCATGTCCATGAAGGGTTTAACTTCATCCCAGGACCAGCCCTCAGCTCCTGCCGCCACCCAGTCGTCGTAATCCGCGGCGTGGCCTTTGTGGTACATCATGCTGTTCAGTTGGCTTGTTCCTCCTTGAGGAGAGAAAAGAGGAGAGTGTTTTAAGTATCGCTTAAGGCGCAGTTTTACGTCTTTCACCAGAACGGAAAACGTGCTATGTATATAAATAAAAGTTTTTATGTACTGTCATAGAAGTATCTTTCTGATATATTTGGTACTGTGTTACTAGCCGTGTTTCGGCTTATTACAATTATCATGAGATGCACTTTGGCTATAAGGTACCATCGAACTGACCAGATGATAGTGTCAGAAGGTGGAAGGTAGTCTCGGGAACTTCGTAATAAAACAATTGTCCTAGCAGTGTTTGGACGTTTTGGTATTGTCATGGGATATTAGTACTCTGTGTTCATTCATTGTGTGAGTTCATTAAGCAGTTAAGCTGTTAGAAATACACAGTCAATACCTAATCCTTTTCCAAGCGGCCATTGGCATCCCAGTCCGTTTTGGTCAAGGCAGTAATTGTCGGGTACGGTGCGCGCCCTCCAGTCCACCTCTTTGTTGTCCACGAACGTCCTGTGAAACGAAGGGATTCGCACTCCTAATGGTGATTGTCCCCCTCCTTCTAGTAGCAGGACCTATAAGGAATAATTACTGTATTCTGATTATCAGAAAAGTTATTTTATACGGGTTATACTTACCTACTTCTCAAGCAGGTGTATATTGCTACTAGCTGTCCCCCGCGGTTTCATCTGCATCTTTGGTTACTGCTCCGCTCCAATTGACCGTATCGTGATGTTAAACATTGTTACATTTTTTGATAAATACATTTTTATACAAGCGGAGAAACTTTGTCATTGCAACCGAAGCGAAATTTGCCCGAGCCATAGGCGTGGGTGTTATGGAGCCGAGTGTTGCAGTGACGAATTTACACTTGTATTAAACGACGTTTTTCAATACACTTAAATACGAAGAAATACTTTCTCCGAAAATGACCACTCAAAGATTCAAAGATTCATAGATTCAAAGATTCAAAGATTCAAAGATTCAAAGATTCATAGATTCAAAGATTCAAAGATTCAAAGATTCATAGATTCAAAGATTCAAAGATTCAAAGATTCAAAGATTCAAAGATTCAAAGATTCAAAGATTCATAGATTCAAAGATTCAAAGATTCAAAGATTCAAAGATTCAAAGATTCAAAGATTCAAAGATTCAAGGATTCATAGATTCAAAGATTCATAGATTCAAAGATTCAAAGATTCAAAGATTCAAAGATTCAAAGATTCAAAGATTCAAAGATTCAAGGATTCAAAGATTCAAAGATTCAAAGATTCAAAGATTCAAAGATTCAAAGATTCAAAGATTCAAAGATTCAAGGATTCATAGATTCAAAGATTCAAAGATTCAAAGATTCAAAGATTCAAAGATTCAAAGATTCAAAGATTCAAAGATTCAAAGATTCAAAGATTCAAAGATTCAAGGATTCAAAGATTCAAAGATTCAAAGATTCAAAAGCATTTATTTCAAATAAACCATTTACAGGCACTTTTGAAATGTCAAGAAGTCAGTTAGTCAGAAGAAAAAAAAATGGTGCTAATTGCACATTCCAAAGCGAAGATCTCTATGGAGAAGAATGTGCAAGAAACTCCATGGACACTCTTTTCAATCATGTTTTGTAATTACAAATATCTCTGTTACATGTGTCTTGTCGTTATCATGTGAGAACAATGTAAATACAGTAAAAATAAAAACTAAATATAGATATTAAAATAGCAACTGGCAGCTAAGAGATGACCAGTCTCAACTGACAGCGCCCGTTCACGAACATGACGCTAATATTAGCACCACTCAGCTCAACCATTTTGAAGGGAACCGAATGATCCAACACATGCGCCACCATCAGTGAGACATTTAAGTGAGCATGACAAACTCTCAACTGCTCAAACACTTTTGACACACTTAATTTTTTACCATAAAAAAAAACCGGGTAAAACCCTTGTTTTCCTGGGCTATTAGACCAAATCATGACCAGGTTTTGGTGCAGTAAAAAAAAAATATTTTATGCGACACAAATTTACGATAGCACAGGGATTGGTGATGGTTACTGTGTGGTGGATACGAGTGCTTGCTGTTCACGAGTTTTTAAGCCTACCCAGATACAGGATAAGTTTGACAGGTAAGCTTTTACTGGACAACATTTACAGGAGCTTTCAATAAAGTAAAAATTGATTTACCTTATTGTTACTATCTTCACTCAATCTCCCGGCCACTATGGACCCAGCAGAACCAGCACCCACTACTATGAAGTCATAAGCGTCTTTTGTTTGATCCACAGATTCGATTTTCTTGCACGGCTCGGAGATGCTGCATCTTCCCCACAGGTACTCTTCTAGTAGAATCATGAATAGGAAGAAACCAGGGCATACTGCGGAGTTGACTAGAGACGGTCCTTCTTCAATGATGGGGCACCCGCAATCCTGTGGGTAATAAGTCATAAATAATAATTTTGTTGATTGGAGTAGGTTAAACCTAGGGTTGTGGACGCCTGGACGGTTCGCCGTCGGGCCGCCCAGTAAGGTCCAAGCCTGAGCCGACAGCTCGTTAGAATAGAGTAGAGTAGAGTAGTATAGAATAGAATAGAATAGAATAGAATAGAATAGAATAGAATAGAATAGAATAGAATAGAATAGAATAGAATAGAATAGAATAGAATAGAATAGAATAGAATAGAATAGAATAGAATAGAATAGAATAGAATAGAATAGAATAGAATAGAATAGAATAGAATAGAATAGAATAGAATAGAATAGAATAGAATAGAATAGAATAGAATAGAATAGAATAGAATAGAATAGAATAGAATAGAATAGAATAGAATAGAATAGAATAGAATAGAATAGAATAGAATAGAATAGAATAGAATAGAATAGAATAGAATAGAATAGAATAGAATAGAATAGAATAGAATAGAATAGAATAGATAAAATCCCGCAGCCATAGCAGGTGCTAGGGCTACGGGATTTTTCGAAAGAATTACCATTGCCCTGGAACGCAAAGGGCAACTGAAGGAGCACAGGTTCGTTAAAGTCTTTAAAAGTCTGACACTCCCTCTCGCTTTACCCAGATCAGGAGAAGTTATTTAATAACTTCCCACATCAAAAAAATTTGCTGAACCTACCAAAAACGTCAATGTGACAGATTGCCAGTTTCTGTATATTATCACTGCTCTGTTTGTTGTACAGACAAACACTTAAAAATGAAAAGAACAAATACAGATAGAAGAGCAAAAAAGAGAACCTCCTTCTCTTTTTCTTTTTCTTCTTCTTTTTTCTTTCTTTTCTTTTGCTTTTAAAAGTGTTTTGAATATTTATTGAGTGTGTGATGGAAAAAAAATCCTCGTATCAACCCTCCTTTGTTCATGTCATGAATATTTTAATTAATAAAACTTTTCGATGAAATATCTAATATCTGTCTAGAAGCAAAATACGAAATTAGTGATAAAATTGCACTCACCTCTGGTGCTAAAACCATGTTGCTACTTAACAGCAGCTCCAGAAAAACTAAAAAATAAAACAATTATTAATTAAAAAATATTCTACTCAAACTGAAGAAAGAAGAAGAAGAAAGAAAAACTTTTTATTCGCGAGAAATGACGCAATCTAAACTGCGGGAAAACTAAAAAATAGATGTAAGATTGATGTTTCTATATTATTTATAACTAGTTGCTGCTAGCAGCTTCGCCTGCGTGAAAATACAAAATGTTGGGAACATTTTCTATTTTCACGCAGGGACAACAACAACCGGAATATACTTCAACTTCCGGGATATAAAGTATCCTATGCGCACTTTAACATCCTTAATACATACATTTCAGTAAAAGTGCAAATGGTTCTACTGCGGCGCATGGGTATTGTTGTAGTTAATATATAATATAATATAATATTCCACAACTATCACACAACGCCGTCCAGTCCCAAGCTAAGCAGAGCTTGTGTTATGGGTACTAGACAACTGATAAACATACTTATATATTTCTAAATACATACATATATAGATAAATTACACCCAGACACAGAACAAATGATCGTGCTCATCACACAAACATTTGTCCTGGGTGGGAATCGAACCCACAACCTCCGGCATAGCAGTCAGGGCCACTAACCACTAGACCAACAGGCCAGTCCAAAGCCAGGCCAGCCAAGGCCAGTAGTTGGGTTTTATAATTTTGACCGGACGCGAAGTATCGAAAATATTTTCATAGGATGTCGAATTTACCAACTAAACTGCAACAATGCAAATTTTTTGGTAATTTCTATGAATAATACCCTCTTCCAACCTCCCTAAACGGTCCAGGGACGACGGATTATTGACCGACATCCGTCGGCCCATCAATATGGGTCCATTGTTTTTTTTTTAATGCTATTGGCACCTGAATAAGTAAGTAATAGGATTGGACTAAAATACAAGAATTTAAATTATATATACCATGGACAAACACTTATTTTTTTAATTTCTTTTTTGTTGTAGTTAAAAACTTTATTGCCTTAAAAATTTAAAATACCTTTTTTTAGGTGGAAAATTATGATGAACAATGACTTCTCGCGCCCTTTTTCTACCCGTTTGTACATATTAATATTTGTTTAAATACTTATTAAGTTATAATATTTATTAGTTAAGATGTATATATAAATTAATAAAATGTTTTGAGGAAAATTATTTCTCTGAAAATGACAACATATTTTTCTTCATTTCCCACTAAAAATAGTTTTTCTAAAGTAGCCATACATCAGTTAGAATTAATGTTAGGTATTTATTTATTAGTTTTGATTTAGATGGACTATCGCAAGCATTTTGTACCTCAACCATAATATCTGGCGGCTAAGCATCTAAAGGATTCTCTTAAAAACTTAAATTCGATTTTTTTTACACAAATAACCCTAATGTATAAATTAATATGATTTAATTTCCTTTTTCTCTTGCCCAACGGTCAGATGCGAAAATGGAAAAAGATGTCAGAATTGATGATCAAGACCGCACGATATTAAAAACACCCTTAGGGAGACGACCGCTTCCTATTCCCTCTTGCTCCGGACCGTGACCTGAACCGGACCCAGACGCGAGATGTCGCTGCCATCGATAACTTCCACGAAAACACGGCGGTGCTCCACCTCCAGGCGGTGGGCACAATTATTGAGTAGTCCGCCTGATTCTGAAATAGGAACCTTCCGAACTTCCCATGTCCAGTGAGGACCTGCGTCAGGCGGAAAATGAGGATGCCGTGGCGCGTCTCTAGCCACTGATCAAAGAGGGGACTTATTACCGCGGTGGTGGCGTGGCCAGTATCAGGGTGCGTGCACCATACTAATGACTAGAAACAACTATCTGTAGGCTATAAAAATAATTGCTCCGTGCGGGATTCGCGCCAAATGCACCGATTTTGACGGTGCATTTGGCGCGAATCCTACTGTTTATGGTAACTAAGTTTTTTCATTATTTCCGGTCCTTAGTTCCCTAAGGTATTACACAGATATATATACACTAATAATAAAGATACATACCTACTAAATATACGAAAACCAATAAAAAAAAACTGGGCAAGTGCGGGTTGGACTCGCGCACTGAGGGTTCCGTATAATCTTACCTATGAAAACAGTTCAATGCCCGAATTGAGTTACGAAGATTTTTCGGAATCGCAAAAAAAGAAGATTATCTTTGAGGCAGTTTAACTTTGTATTTGCAACGTTTTCAATTCTGGTTATTTTCAAACACCCTTGAATGAAAAAAGGCTAGATGAAGGAGGAGGGAAAAAAGTTTTTTTTAGGTGGCAATACATCAAATAACTCCTACTCTGGGTGAAGCGAGACTAGAGTATCAGGCTTTTACTGTACCCACCTGTGTTCCTTTAGTTGGCCTTTGCGTCCCTGGGCTATTAACAGTACGTAACATTTTCGAATAATCCTGCAGCTCTAGCCTAAGGCATAGAAGGCTATTACTATAAAATAAAATAACAAATTACCTTGTCCTTTAAGTATTGTGAATCTTGCAACACAATTTTCACTATAAATACTTTCTGTTTCTGATGGTAGCCCCACCCCGCTCTTATTCCGAATGGAAGTCATCTTTAAAGTTTTACTCCTTAAATACAAAGCTCATAAAGAGTCCAAAGTAAAATAAAACTTATTAAAATGATCTAGTAGTACTAAACAGATAAAATTTATTTATTATGACAGTAACTATCACCTGCGGCTCCGTCCACGTAAAATTAATACTTCTCGCCTTTATAAAATATAGCCTACTATAGTTTTTGCCAGCGGCTTCACCCGCGTCAAAGTAGGTTTCTCCATACAAACTTTGGATGCCCATTTCATCCCTTTACGGTGGTGAATTTTGGAAAATCCTCTCTTAGTCCTCACCTACGCCATAAAAGGAAACCTTGTGCAAAAGTTCACGCTCAGTCACAGTAGTTTCGGCTGTGCGTTGATGTGTCAGTCAGTTTCTTCTTTTATATACAGGATGTCCGGTAAATAATGGATAATGTAGTTTGGATAATGTAATTGTAATATCTTATATTTCAACTTATGGACGTCCTGAAAAAAATACAAAACGAAATTTATCATAAGTAGTACCTTCGATATCTTCTTTTTAAAGAAAAGTCTAATATTTTTAATTTTATTTTACTTTCTTTATCACTATGACCAGAAATGATTGAATTCTGTTGGTTTTTTATTGTTTTAATATTACACACTAAATGTGCTGATAGATAGAAAGTAAAGAGTATGACTAGCTATTGCATTTTTTTTTTTAAATACGCTATCTAATTTATTCTTGAAAAATATGCAAAAATATTTTTTAAGCAAAGTTCAAACCTCTTGAGTATAAAAAAAAATTATGAATATTATGGGTGACCAATAATTTAAAAAAAATGTCTGTTTCAAGTAGATTTTATAATGGTACAATTCATAAATGTATCTATCATAAATAGTGACTTATTGCCATTAATGTCGAAAAGGAGAAAATTTGACTAAACAACAAAATTTGTATTATGAGAACATTTTTTAATTTGAATTGTATCTCATCATTGGAGAATAATAAAAAACAAAATTTAATATTTGAAATAATTTATTTTTCATAAATTTGCAGTAAATGTTCCAAGTGTTTTCCTTCCACTCTTATGCATGCTCTGCATCTTCGGATAAATGCTCTTCTGAGCAGTCTCGTGTACCGTCGCTCGCTTATTTTCGATGCGGCTGCTCTGACACGACTGCGTAATTCGTCCAAAGACCGTATCAGATTACGGTACACTTCCTCTTTGTGGCAGCGCCAGTGAAGAAAAAAAAATGTATTTAAATCCGGTGAATGTGGGGGCCGCAAAATTGGCCCTAGGCGCCCGATCAATCGGTTTGGATATCTTGTATTTCAATATGCACGAACCGGTACAGCATAATGCGCAGGACAACCGTCATTCTGCAGCCGATATGATTCCCTCAGCTCCTCGGAAACATTTTCTAATAAATTGGGGAGATCATTTTGAAGAAACTCCAAATAACTTTTCCCTGTTAAATTCCCCGGTAATTCAAATAGGCCAATTATCGTATGATCAATTCCTGATGTGCTTTTTATTAATCCCCAATGATGAGATACAATTCAAATTAAAAAATGTTCTCTTATTACAAATTTTGTTGTTTAGTCAAATTTTCTACATTAATGGCAATAAGTCACTATTTATGATAGATACATTTATAAATTGTCATCATCATCATCATCATCATTTCTGCCGATAGACGTCTACTGCTGGACATAGGCCTTCCCCAAATGTCGCCACAACGAATGATCCTGTGCGTCTCGCATCCATCGGATTCCCGCAACCTTCACCAGATCATCGGTCTACCTTCCAACATTGCGTCTTCCGGTACGCGGTCGCTACTCCAGAACCTTTCGGCCCCAACGGCCATCCGTTCTGCGAGCAATGTGTCCTGCCCATTGCCACTTTAGTTTGGCGATTCTTCGTGCTATGTCGGCAACCTTGGTTCTCCTGCGGATATCTTCATTTCTGATTCAATCACGCAAGGAAACTCCAAGCATAGCCCTTTCCATTGCCCTTTGGGTGACTTTGAGACTTCTGATGAGGCCCATTGTGAGCGTCCACGTTTCGGAACCATATGTCATTACTGGCACACGCATATTGGATGAGAAGATACCGCGCAGCTTCCCGAACGCCGCCCAGCCGAGTCGGATTCGACGGTTGACCTCTTTCTCGAAATTAGATCTACCCAACTGGACTGCCTGTCCAGGATAGACGTAATCGTCTACAAATTCGAGTGCAGAGTCTCCGATCTTGATCGGAGTGGGTGCTACATGCTTTGGTTTTGTCCATGTTCATTTTAAGACCCACTCTTTCGGAAGCTCTACTGAGGTCATTGAGCATTGTGGTGAGCTCTTCCGTAGTCTCAGCCATGACTACTATATCGTCGGCAAACCGAAGATGAGTGATGTGCTCGCCATTGACATTAATGCCCAATCCACTCCAGTCCATAACCTTGAAGACATCCTCCATTGCGGCCGTGAACAGTTTCGGAGAAATGACGTCTCCCTGCCTCACACCCCGCTGCAGGAGGATAGGTTTCGAGGTCTGGTCCTGCAGTCTGACTGACATAGTGGCGTTTTCGTACAAACACTTCAGCACCTCGATGTACCGATAGTCAATCTGGCACCGTTGGAGAGACTGCAGCACAGCCCAAGTCTCGATCGAATCAAAGGCTTTTTCGTAATCCACAAACGCTAAGCAGAGAGGCAGATTATACTCCTCGGTCTTCTGTATAACCTGCCGTAGCGTTTGTATGTGGTCTATGGCGCTAAAGCCTTTTCGGAATCCGGCTTGTTCGGGAGGCTGGAAGTCGTCGAACCTGCGCGCGAGACGGTTCTTGATGACTCTGGAAAACAACTTGTAGACATGGCTCAGAAGTGAGATGGGCCTATAATTCTTGAGCAGGGCCTTGTCGCCCTTCTTAAAGAAGAGTACCACCACATTTCCGCTCCATGCCTGTGGTGTTTTTCCCTCGAATATGACGGAATCAAACAGCTTCTGAAGGGCCTTAAGGATCGGTTTACCACCCGCCTTCAGGAGTTCGGCTGTAATTCCGTTATCATCCGGTGCCTTGTTGTTATAAAGCTGCTTCAGAGCCATCCTAATCTCGTACAGGCTGACGTCCGGGATATCTTCAGTATAGTGTCGGGTCAATCTGGCTCTTGGGTCGTTTGCTAGATTCGTAGTGGGTTTCGTGATTGACGTGTATAACTGTCCATAAAAAGCCTCGATCTCTCCCAGAAACTCCGATTTGGCGGAAATGCCCAATAGACAGATCTCTTGCAAACACCTTAGTGCCCTTATTTCGCTCAATCGCGTCTTTAAAAATTGTTTTTTTCTTTCTTTATAAATTGTACCATTATAAAATCTACTTAAAACAGACATTATTTTAAAATTAATGGTCATCCATGTATTCATAATTTTTTTTTATACCCAAGAGGTTTGAATTTTGCTTAAAAAATATTTTTTGCATATTTTTAAATAATAAATTAGATAGCGTATTTAAAAAAAAAAATGCAATATCTAGTCATACTTCTAGTCTGGTTCTAGTCTTGTGTCTTCTAGTGTTCTTCGTCGTACTTTCTATCTATCAGCACATATAGTGTGTAATATTAAAACAACAAAAAACCAATAGAATTCATTCATTTCTGGTCATAGTGATAAGGAAAGTAAAATAAGATAAAAAATATTAGACTTTTCTTTAAAAAGAAGATATCAAAGACTTATGATATATTTTGTTTTGTATTTTTTTCAGGACGGCCATAAGTTGAAATATAAGATATTTCAAGGTTATCCATTATTTACCGGACACCCTGTATATAGATATAGTATGTAACCCTGGATATAAATTACCCTGGTACCAAATTTCATCCAGATTCGTTTAGCAGTTTCAGCGTGAGGGAATATAAGCATGCCACAAACGCGTTGGTAAGTCCCCTTTTCGAGGAGTAGCTAGAGAGGCGCCACGGCATCCTCACTTTTAGCCTTTTTTTTTTTGTTGCCGGGGTGGAAAATCCTCATGGATGTCACAGGACAGACGGGGCGGCAACTTCTCGCGTCCGGCCCTGTTTCAGGCCATGATCTGGGGCGAGAGTCACTTCCAGTGAAGCAGTAATGCGAGCGAAGAAGATGGCCGCAACCGTGAGCCATAGCGATTTCTTTCGTATAAAAGAAAGTTAGTGATAGCGTAAAATGGAAGATAAAAATGTGTTGCTCCAACTTCAACTAACAGAAAGATTCTAGAAAGTCAGTTTTATTATCTAGATTTCTTAATTTAATGTTTCATCATAATATGATGAGATGTTGGCAACACTGGTGTTCGACGTCCATTATATTATAATTGCTGATTTTTAGGCGACACCCTTTTTTGAGGTGGGAAATAATCCAATAACTTCTCGCGCTCTAGGGCGGGGTGGGAGGTCGTGTAAGACTTTTACTAACTAAAATCACAACTATGTTGGTTCTTTGCCCTTGCTTTTCAGGACCAAGGGTTTCCCTTTCGACAGTGTACCCTTGGCCCCAGTTGGCTTCGGCCCTGTTGGGCCTAACGGTTTTGCTGACATATTTTTAAGGCACAAGGTTAAAGAACCCCAATCCACTAATGTTAGCTTCATCAGCAAATAAGTATTTATTTTATATTAGATGCATTTGTTGGAATTTTCTATTATACGAGAATTATCTAGGACGTGCGTCATGGCCGATTACGTCAAACCTGGTGCTACGCTAGTAATAAAGTTAGTTTTTATGATCAATATTTTATAAGATGAAGGAATTACAGTTTAGCTGTAACTGTCCAACTGCAAAGTAGTTCAGGAAAACCTAATTGAAACATCTACTGCTCCTGCGGAGCGTGCGCGCCTGCTGGCTGTGGGAGAATGGGATTCAGATGTCTGGCTTCACGCACTACCTTCGTCGAACATAGGCACCTTGCTCGATCTACTTCTGCTACCTTAATTTTCCGTTCATCCTTATCAGATTTGAAGGTCTTCTCATCAGTAGGTACTTAACTCGTAACAGCATGTTCTTTCCAAATGAAATCCAAATATTATTGGTAAATATTTGTACTGTTACCTACTTATTCTGTGGTAAAGCCAACTCTTTCCTGGCGATGAGCTGCTCAGCAGTTTATTCAATTTTACGTGCTGGCTTGTATGGTTTCAGTCCAGCGGCAAGCATAACCTAGCTCCTATTTGGTGCCATATAACAGTGACTTTCTGAAGCCTACTCCTAGGTACCAGCTAGGTTAATAGATTTGAAAAATATATATATTTATTATAGATTTTTAAATAACATTACCAACATATCATTTTTTCGTATGACTTAAAAAAAAATCTTATGAGCATGATATTTTTTCGTTTTCAAACCCATTCAATCGGCTTTGATCTTTAAAAATGATGATTAAGTGTTCTTCAGAATGTAAGTACATAGCATAATTATGTAAAGCGATTAATATTTCGCAAAGAAAGTAGATCTAAAGTTCAGCGGGGCTCGTAAATGTCACTGAATGAAAAAGAAATATCTTGTACTATACAAATGCATTTAAAAATTATCGAAAACAAACTGTCTTTTTGAGTGTGTGATGGGCGAAAAATGCCTCTTATCCTCCTTTATATTGTGTGTATAATTTGTGTAATCATGTATGTTAAAGGTTCATTGATTGTGCTTTGAAATGCATAGTTTTAACATTGGAAATTCGTTTTTTTTTAGCTTTCATGGTTATAAGTATTGCAATAATGCAGAAAATACAAACCAATAAATACCTCATTTCAAAAAAAGAATAATGTACCTTTAATATAAATTTTATTTGAACTTAAAATTCCAAGTCAATCCAAAGATTAAATTTTAATTAAGAATTATAACACTTCAAAGCAACCCGTTTTAAAAAACGGCAATTTCATGGGTATGGCAAAGACCTACTATTTGTTTCCATTTATTTACATTATAAATTTTTATTATCTCTAATTTTTTGTTTTCGTTTTCTTTTATAATTTTGTCCCTTACGTTGACAACTTCTTGGCGTTTCCAGTACTTCAATGTGGTGGTAATAAATCATGTGCCTGTTTGACATAAGTTACCAAATTGCTAGAGGTGATCTGTTTGCCAAAGTCGGTCTGTTTGTCAAAGTCTGCCTGTTTGCCAAAGTCTGCCTGTTTGCCAGTCTGCCTGTTTGCCAAAGTCTGCCTGTTTGCCAGTCTACCTGTTTGCCAAAGTCTGCCTGTTTGCCAGTCTGCCTGTTTGCCAAAGTCTGCCTGTTTGCCAGTCTGCCTGTTTGCCAAAGTCTGCCTGTTTGCCAGTCTACCTGTTTGCCAAAGTCTGCCTGTTTGCCAGTCTACCTGTTTGCCAAAGTCTGCCTGTTTGCCAGTCTACCTGTTTGCCAAAGTCTGCCTGTTTGCCAGTCTGCCTGTTTGCCAAAGTCTGCCTGTTTGCCAAAGTCTGCCTGTTTGCCAAAGTCTGCCTGTTTGCCAGTCTGCCTGTTTGCCAGTCTGCCTGTTTGCCAAAGTCTGCCTGTTTGCCAAAGTCTGCCTGTTTGCCAAAGTCTGCCTGTTTGCCAAAGTCTGCCTGTTTGCCAAAGTCTGCCTGTTTGCCAGTCTGCCTGTTTGCCAAAGTCTGGCTGTTTGCCAGTCTGCCTGTTTGCCAAAGTCTGCCTGTTTGCCAAAGACGGCCTGTTTGACAGAGATGGACCGTTCGAGAAAATAAGGGTGTTCTAAGAAATCAAAAAACAAATTCATGAATATTCAATTATTTCAAAGATATAACAGCAATGCTTTATGTACGTATTATTTAATGGGAAACTCGCAAAATCGGTATAAAGTCGCATAAATCGGTTTATTTCCACGCTTCTTTGATGTAGTGTGCACATCTCTCGGCAACCGCCATGATGGCACCCTGAGGGTTGCCGGTCGGCGGGGCGGGCATGGATCCAGCGTCACATACTCGTACGTCTGAAAGAAAAAATTCAATTATAAGTTGATGGTTTTATGCATTCTGTGATCTACAAACAGACTAACAAAACAACGCACAGCCTATGGAAAATTAAAACGTGATAGATCTCAGGGTCAAATAAAATTAAGTAGTAAGACTATAGACGTGATGTATATCGGATTATATCTTTTAAAACTAATAATAATATTTGTAGCTATTTCTACGAGGAAATCAGATTTGATTTTGAGTCTAAAGATTTGATGCTCATTCTCAGAGGTGACACATAAAATCATTTTTCTCCTTCTTGTGGGGAAACCAGCCTAGGAATTATTCCCGTATTGTGGGTTTTTTTTAGGTGGATATCGTGGGTAACGAACATGTAAACACATGTACACAAGACATCCAGACCCTGAATAAGACCATACCAATATTTGCTACGTGCGGGAATCGAAACCGCGACACACAGCTCAGCAGCCAATCGCTCAACCATTGTTTACCATGTTTTAGTTAGAAATAAGTACTTGTATGTAGATAGTATGTAGGTATCGTTTTAGTCCAGTCACGTGCCTTTGTCTTTAGTGTAAACTATTTTTTTCGTTACAGATTGTTGTGACGGCGGGAATCCCACGTCCGTTTCCACCGTCACCTACGCAATCGAGTATTTCGCCGGTGGGATCTTTGGTGAAGTCGAATCAGATGTTGATACAAGATTAACGTGAAGGGAAGGAATAATAGGGAGCCTAATTCCGACCTCTGGATCGGAAGTCAGCCCTTAAAACCGCGACACAGCTTAGCAGCCAATTGCTCAACCATTGTTTATCAAGCGAGGTCCACGCATTTACAGTGCCAGATTAAGCCTGCGCAGGATCTGAAGCAAATTTGATCAAGGGGCCCTGTGTGTAGGCCTAAATATAAATAATATTAAAAAAATTGTAAAATTATTTAGCAGACATTATTTTCCTGATTTACTTACCGTAACAGTCAACAAAATTACTTTCTTTAAACAATGCTAATTAATACCTATAGTACTTTAGAAAGAACCTAGATGATGATGTTTTTTTGCAAACCCCGTGGAAACAAAGATTAAGAAGTGCTCTCAAAAATTACCCTTAGTACAATTTACGCATTTTCCTCGGTGGGGCATTCTGGCATGATCTTTAATTAGAAAAGTCTTTACAACTGAAACTATCTTATCAACATGTTAAAATTATTATCATCGTTTCAGCCGAAAGACGTCCGTTGCTGCAAAGGCCTCCGTAAAGTGTTATCGGTTCACCTTGTTGGAGGCCTTCCAACGCTACGTCTTCCGGTACGCGGTTGCCATTCCCGAAACTTTCGGTCCTATCGATCATCTGTTTAGCGAGTAATATACCCAGCTCACAGCCACTCAAGTTTATCTTCATTCCTGATTTGATCACGCAACGAAACTCCGAGCATAGCCCTATCCCTTGCCACACCATCTGATGAGGCCTATTGTGAACAACCGCGTTTCAGAGCCGTCACAGGTCACAGATTTTCGTTTTGAGACACTGGTTTGACGAGAAAATACCACGCAACTTCCCTAATGCTGACACCATAACTTGGTTTTATTCATGATCATTTTTAAGACCCACTCTTTCGAAAGCTCTAATGAGGTCATCGAGCCTATTGCAATAATGGGCTAAATAATAATCTAAGCCATGACTACTACATCGTCGGCAAATACCTCCCTGCCTCACACCCCGCTGTAGGAGGATAGGTTTTGAAGTCTGGTCCTGAAGTCGGACTGACATGGTGGCGTTTTCAAACACTTCAGCACATCGATGTAGCGATAGTCGATTTGGCATTATTAGAGGGACTGCAGTACAGCCCAAAACTCAATCGAATCGAAGGCTTTCTCGTAGTCTACAAATTCTAAGCAGAGAGGCAGATTATGCTCTTCAGTCTTCTTTCCATGAAAACTACGACAATGAGGGATTTTTTTCTTCTTTTTTTCTATAGACTTTTACTTGGAGGATTTCATGTAGCATAGATGCCTTGACAATTTTTTTACGTTCAAGTGCGGGGTGGTATCTGCAGGGCCTGTAGCATTTGCTACTCTTGCTGTACTACATCGCTAATCCGCCACTTTCCATTTAATAGTGACTGGCGAACCTCACCAAGCATGTTTTAGTAAGACATAAGCATTTGAATTATACGTAGGTATAGTATGTAAGTACTTACTTTCGAGGTGATACACTTTGAGGAAGGAGTCTATGACCTTGCTGATGGCGCAGGTGGCCGCCTGGTGGTTCTGCGGGTCCGTGTACAGTCGGATCATGCACTCCATCCACTGGTCAGACCACGTTTCGGCTCTCTCGTCGCATTGCTCCGTGTATTTGGGATCTAACTCCACTTTGTATTTGTTTTGTAGTATCTGTTGGATAAGAAGACAATATTATTTAGTTTAGCGAACATACCTACTAATAAAAGTGATCGGCGGCAACGATCTCTCGCGCTGGGCCTTGGTAGCGAGGAGGAATTGCAGACGGTCGATCGGTTGCTAGCAAAGGAGGAGGCCGCACGTGCACGCACGAGGGAGGGGCTCTCACGCCCTAGCCACCGGGATCCCCACCCCGATTTCCGACCACCGTAGGCGCGGTCTTGCGGACAGCGAGCAATGGGTAGGTCGCCGTCCGACCGAGTGACCGAGCGATGTGGGACCGAGCCCAAGTCGTCGACTGTTCCACGCGCGCCTCAAGGAGATGTCAGCAACCGTAGGGGCCCAGCAGGGTCGAAGCCTACTGGGGCCACGGGTAGTGTGAAAGTGGCAAAGAAGGAACAGGACTTTTGAGATGTCATTGGATGAATTTCCCACCTAAAAAAAACTAATAACAGTAACTCTGTTTTTCTGTTACGCTTTCACAGTTAAACTACTGTACCGATTTTGATGAAAGGAGGAGGGTTGATAAGCATTTTTCGTACATCGCACACCCAAAAAGTTTCTGTTTCCAACAATTTTTTAATAATAATAATCATTTATTTCACGCAAAAACACCAGTAGCGACATCTATGGCGTCACAAAAGAACTAATCCTGCATCGCGCAATCAAAGTTCTCCGCGCGATTGGAACATATAGAACAGCCCGAAATCATCTATCGGGCAGCTGCCCACCAGACATAACACCCGTCTGGTCGGAGGATCCTCCCTTTTCAACGGAGGTTTGCGGGACTTTACTCTCTGTTCCACATACCTCTAAACTGGTGACCCTCGACAAAGAACGTCAGCGCAGCCTTCGTGCAGCCACTACTTCGTGACGTCATCATCACTTCCTTAAGCCTTTGAGCAGCGAGCCATACAGCCAGCACCAACGGCTATAAAAGGGTATCCTGACCACCAGCATGACTACCTGGTCATATCTGGTCATCACCTTCAGCCTCATCAGCGACCTTGGCTAAGCACACCGCACCTTCGGCCAGTCACATGAAGAGCCATGAAGAACCTCTCTTGGTCGACGCCAGCAGTCAAGCCACTACGTCGCACAACACTGCTCCGACTCACTGGAGCCAGCTGCACTACTCCGACTCACTGGAGCGTGCAGCTTCATCCCGACTCACTGGGACATCATCATCCCGTCTCACTGGGACATCATCACCTCGACTCACTGGGGCATCATCCCGACTCACTGGGACATCATCACCCCGACTCACTGGGGCATCATCCCGACTCACTGGGACATCATCACCCCGACTTACTGGGGCATCATCCCGACTCACTGGGACAGCAACACCCCGACTCACTGGGGCATCACCGCAGACAGTTCCGACTCACCGAAAACTACGCGGCATTCGGTTCCGACCCACTGGAACCAACCTACCACTGGCCTGGCACGCATCAAGAAGCATCAAGAACCATCGATCTCCGATCTCCGGAGGGGAGTGATGTAGCGACATCTATGGCGTCACAAAAGAACTAATCCTGCATCGCGCAATCAAAGTTCTCCGCGCGATTGGAACATATAAAACAGCCCGAAATCATCTATCGGGCAGTTGCCCACCAGACATAACACCCGTCTGGGCGGAGGATCCTCCCTTTTCAACGGAGGTTTGCGGGACTTTACACTCTGTTCTACATACCTCTAAAACACTCATATAAAAATATGAATAAATGTATAAAATCATGGAAGTTAGCATAAGTACCCGTAGTGATCTAAAAAAATCATTATAATTTAAGAAATATAAAATTCAAATTCAAGATGAAGAAGAAGAAGCCATTATGATGTTTATCGCCTCTGGCTTCTTATAGGCATCCCTTACCTCACTGTTGAATATCTTGCGTATGTACTGGAAGCCTTCCTTGATGATCTCCATGTCGTCTGGGTGTGAGAAGAAGTTTGGATAGTAGAGCCCTTGATCGAATGGGTCCGTCGAGTTGATCGTCATCCAGCCGGTGCTGCGCGGGGTTAGGGCCACAGCGTTTACGCTGAAAATTTGAATTGTATTGTATAATTTCGGGTTCTAATGAAAATCCATGATCGGGAGAATGGAGGATCATAATGATTATAATCTCTGTTGCTTTTTACAGTTCCAAACGCGCCTACATATGAAATTCATTGTTTACGTTACACTTTCGTGTCACGGATATTCGTGTATAAACATACCAAACCAAGTCCAGTAGATGCGGAGCAAATAGGCGGTGACAGACGAATAAACAGACAGACACACGTGTGATCCTACAGGGGTTTTCCCTATTTTTATTCAACTCTCAAAAATTCGAAATCTTAAATTTCCCATCAGCACGAGGAAATGATTAGGTATCTAGGAATGAAGGCAAAATCTTTCTTAATTAAATTCTAGAGTTAATACCACTCAAACTATTTGGTCAGTTTTTCCTACTCTATAGTCTAAGCTTTGTTTTGTATGGAGACTACTTACGATACGTTGTAACCAGCGCTAGAACAGTCTCCAGCTGTCTCGCCAATGACACCAGTCTTAGAGCATTCAGCGTATAGACCATTGAAGAAGAACTGCAAGTCTGGTTGTTTCAGACTGCGGTCGGCGAAGCTGGAGTACAGGAGCCCTGTGAACTGTGCAGACCAGAAAATATTATTTATATATATTTGATGTAGATGTTTCTTGAACTTGAGAGATTGGTCAGGTGTCTTTGGTAACTCTGAAAGGCTCTACATAGTATAAGTAAGACGAAGTCGTTTCCCGCATCTGTCATTCGCTAATTCCTCTTAACCCACACAGCGGTTTTCTTTGTGGTGTACTTGAGAGGAGCCATGCCGAGGGGCGTTAAAAATATCGTACTGGAATTCTAAACGCCCGGCGCACTTGGTAGCGCAGAATCTAGCTGACTAATCCTTTCACCACGACTCAAACTCAAATTCGACTACAAATGTTATGATTTTTTCTAACTACAGGCTTCCATGCCGTCAGCACTACTCAAGTATCTCATTTTTAATAAGTTCTGATATTTTTTTATGTGTAAAATCTAAAATGGATGATTGTCCAGGGGATCAAACCAAGGTACACCTCGTCAGCAGTCGCGCTTGAGACCACAAGACTAAGAAGGCAGATCAGGTATTGACGAGAAAATTCTAACAGCTTTTCATTATTAAAATTTTGAGAAATGTTAAGTACCTGAGTAAGTCCAGTAGAAGACATGGGTCCTTCTTGTTTGAGCAGGAATTGAGTTAAGGCATCCCAGTCTAGTGCCTGAGTGTTATTCACCGCAGTTAGCATGAAGTACAAGGTGGCTCCGCAGTGGTTCTTCAGGCTTTTGCCGACGGGCAGATCGGCTAGGACAGGGATCCCTAATGGTTCAAGGACTTCTCTCGGCCCCACTCCGGAGTACATCAGGATTTTTGGGCTGGATAAAGCTCCTGCACTGAGGATTACCTGCGAATAAAATAATTAATTTAGAATTATTTTAACTCCTGCATAATCATAGGCCTTTTGTTAATTTTAATATGGTTAAATCAAGGTCATAGAGAAAAATGAATTCTTTCTCTAGTTGTGTTAACGCAGGTAACGTAATTCAAGGACCCTGAATGCAGGCAGCACTAGTGAATAGAGCTTGATGCCCCATTTGCTAAGCAAGTAAACACAAATGAGACCTAAGAACGTGCAACCCAAATGTAAAATACTGGTATTCACCGCTACCTGGTAGTGGTCAGCTTACTTAGGAAAAACTATACAGACGATACAAAATGGTCCCTTGTGAGATCTGAAGGTGAAAGCTACGGGCCCGAGCGTGGCTATGTTCTCGTTAGATGGCGCTGATCATCCTAATTCTGACTGTTCATGTTTAACTATTTATAGTACTTAACCTGTCGACAACGAGTGGATACCGAGTGATGAGCTGGTGCTAGTCGGGTGTCGGATGGGTCGAGCTATGACCTTAATTCTAAAAAGAAATGACCCCTACCTCTTTAGTAGCATTAACAGTCCTTGTTCTGCATTGTTCGTCGACGTACTCCACTCCATAGGCTCGGTTGCCGTAGAACAGCACTTTAGTGACGTGGGCATACAACTTCACGTCTAGGTTGGGACGTACGGACTTAGGTTCCAGGTAAGCACGAGCTGTGGTGTAGCGCTGGCCCTTGCTGAAAGGCAAAAGATGAAATATAAATTAGGAATTATTTGAGCATGTTATGTTCCAACTGACGATCTTCGAATTTTTGGTTCTATGACATGCCGATTTCTTCACTTTGTTTTCCTTTCTCATTTTAAGAGGAATTAAGATCAATTAATTACACAATACTCGGCAAGACTGGCCTGACAGCGCGATGCAGGGAGCAGCGCGGGTTTGGGTGACGGAAGTAATACATTTTACAATTATTCCTTATTTTAGTAAAATTAATTAGTGAGAATGCAGACTCCCAGACTTTCTATATACCGTCATTATTTATGTATATAATCTATAAAATAAAGATATTGATATACAAATGATGTTAGTTTAGTGGTATGCGGAACTGGTTATAAAATTCCACACATACCTCTGTTGAAAAGTGAGGATCCTCCGACCAGGCGGATGTTATGTCTGGTCCTGGCAACTGTTCGAAAGTTGATTTCGGGCTGATTTTGTGTGTTTTGTGTTGTATACATTATGTTCTGATCGCGAAGAGAACTCTTATACCGCGATGCAGAATTTTTAATTTTAATTTCTATGTGGCGTCATTGATGTCGCTACAGTAGGAATACAAAAGATACTAAAATATGACGGCGAACAATGGGTAGCTCGCCGTCCGACCGTCCGGACCGAGCCCACGTCGTCGACGGCGCGTAGGTACTGTTCTACGCGCGCCTAAAGGAGATGTCAGCAAACCGTAGGGGCGTTGACGTCATCTCAACGCTCAGTCACGTGGTCAGAACAAAGGAATCGGAGGCCTGGCCTACTCGAGGCGTTCGGTGCGAACGAAACGATTGTAACTTGGCTAGGAGGGGAGAATAAGTGACGGCATGTACCTAGTGACTTTGTATAAAGATAATATCATATACATTAAGCATTATACAAATATTATTATGGTAACAATGATAAATTGATAACGAATGAGATTATAGAGCATGTTTTTTTCCTTATTTATTTCTAGCAAGAAGAGTAGATAATAAAGTACCAATTATAATTTATTATTGTTTTCGAATGGATTATTATGCGTATTATTACGGATTACATAGGTAATTATCATGCTTCATTCTTATCGTTATTATGTGTGTTCTTCTTATCCTAATTTGTCACATAATTATGTAGGCCAGTGGCGCCGGCTTTTAGTCCTCATGGGTGCTCATGCTCATTTGAAGACTCGAAAAAGTGGCGAAGTGTGAGAAAACAAATGCACAGTCTGTTATCGACCGACAAATAAATGTCCTACTTACATACTGTGGAATAATGAAGGTACCACAAACACCCAGACCCAACACAAATATCTGTTTCATGAACAAACATTTGTGTTGGTGCGGGAATCGAACCCGCGACCCTTGCGTCTCAACCGGCGCTATAAACCACTGCGCTAAACAGGTCGTTGGGTAATGAAAAAACGCCCATCCCTAAAAGGCGCTTACTGATCTGTTTCTTAATGTTTACTTTCAGGGGTGCTCGGCACCCACTGTTTATTTCTCATGGATGCTCGAGCCCCTGAGCACCCACGGAGTCGGCGCCCCTGATATAGGCAGTTGAAATTTGCACATTTGCTCTTACCCTAGAATAAGTAATAGTACAAGTATAGAAATTTCACTCTTTGAAAGAAAACATGCGAATATAAATCTACTAACAACGTCCGTAATGTTCATAATACATTTTTGTGATGTTTTTTGCCATACACTTATAGCCAGAGTACCTATGTCTCATGACAATTCCAATTAACCCAAACACTGCTAGGATATATTGTTTTATTATGAAGTTCCGTATCCACCTTCCACCTTCCGGCTCCGTCATCAGATCAGTTTGATAGTACCTTATAGCCAAAGTGCATCTCATAACGAATGCAATAAGCCCAAATATGGCTAGGATACATTGATTAATTACGGAGTTCCGTTGCCTATCTTCCGGCTTCATCATCATCATCATCAGAACACTTCAATGATACCATTTTCAACTCTATTCATTTATTCATTATAAAATATGTATGTATGTGTAATGTATTATTTTTTATTTTATCCATTTTTTTCTTTGTATTGTTATAGTCGCTTAACTATCTTCATTGTGATATCTATGTGAGTATGAAGTTCCGTTGGCCATTTCTGGTCTTCTTCATCAGTTCCACTTCATCAAATGTTACTTTTTGACTGTGAATGCTTAAAGCTAGAACTACACTGCACACACGTGTGCCACACACGCCGATCTAGGCGCGTCGGTCTCCATACATTTATATGGAAACTAGACCTGTAGAGCTACACTTGATCCACGCCACGCGACGCCACGCGACGTCGTTCTACGTACAAATCAGGCGTGTTACACGTGTGCGTCGGTCTAATGTAGTTCTAGCTTTAGTCTTCGATAAAAATACCAAAATCACAATATGGTTTCCTATTTGAGGAGTTCCCTCGATTCCTCATGGATCCCATCACCAGAACTGGATTTTGAAAAAAAACTTTTTACAAAAACAAATAACCGACTTCACTAAAAAACACTAAAAGAATCAAAATAACTTTAATTTCGGAAGTCGGTGTTTCTCGGTATTGTTTGTTTCCTATTTAACACAGACTTCAGACTTTTAGTGTTTTTTTAGTGAAGTAGCTTATTTTTTTTTTTGTAATCAGTTTTTATTTTACACTTTTTAGTTGGTGGTTCGCAACTAAAAAGTGTAAAATAAAATCTTTTTTTTATAAAAAAACGAACCACTTATAAACAGAGCGCCTATTTCTCATGACGATTCCAATTAACCCAAAACACTGCAAGTTTTACATTGTTTTATTAGAAAGTTCCTGTGTCTACCTTCTGCCTTCCGGCTCCATCACCAGATTAATTCGATAGTGCCTTATAGCCAAAGTGCATCTCATGACAATTCTAATAAGCCCAAACACGGCTAGGATACATTGATTAATTACGGAGTCCCTATGCCTACCATCAGGCTCCATCATCAGATCAGTTCGATAGTACCTTATAGCCAAAGTGCATCTCATGGCAATTCAATAAGCCCAAACACGGCTAGGATACATTGATTAATTACGGAGTTTCAGTGCCTACCTTCCGGCTCCATCATCATCATCAGATCACTTCGATGATATCATTTTCAACGTAACTTAACTATTATTTGTATTTTCATAGTCGCTTAACTATCTTCTTTGTGATATCAAAGTGAGTATGAAGTTCCGTTGACCAATTCTGGTCTTATTCATCAGTTCCACTTCATCAAATGTTACTTTTTGACTGTAAATACTTAAGTTCTCGATGAAAATACCAAAATCACTATATAGTTGCCCATAATATTTGAGGAATTCACTTCATTCACTCATGGTGGCATCATCATTAGAACTGGATTTTGAAAAAAATAGGACCAATCTAGAAGCATATTCTATAAAGGTAAAAAAAATTGCAAATCGGTCCATAAACGACGGAGTTCTGATGTAACAAACATAAAAAAAAAATACAACCGAATTGAATAACCTCCTCCTTTTTTGAAGTTGGTTAAAAAATGGGACCAATCTGGAAGCATATCCTTTAAGGGGGAAAAAATACAAATCGATCCATACCATATATACGAGTACCATACCATTGTAACGACAATGTTCTGAGGTAAAAAAAAAAAAAATACAACCGAATTGATAACCAAGTCGGTTGAAAATACAGTCTGATGCAGCATGCCACCAACTGCATCGGACTGCAATGACTTTAATTTTTTTTGTCAAATATTTTGTGATGTTGAAAATTCTCCCAATGACAAGATCTTCATATAAAAGCTACATGGAAAATATCAATATTGAGCTGCATCCAACCGAATGAACTGATGTCCCCAACATAGGAGTTGGGGAACGGCTGAGCAGATTGATTTTGACCATTGGCGTTTTTAGGGTTATTTTCCAGAGAGGGGTCCGGCTCCTGACATGCCTGATTTATGTTTAAGTTATCAGTATTTTGGGGTCCATCAGAGAATTTCGAACTGGTAGCCCAACATCCTGGGTGGGTGTTAGACCATACTGTGGTGGGCACGGCCCACTTGCCCGCCTCCCACTCTATATATGCCTATGATTGACGCCTACACTTAGATTACCGTATCTAGATTCAATTAATACTTACTCATTAAAAGCTTGTGCCATGCAGAATCCTTCAGGAGTATTGGGGTCGTTCATGTCCGTGATGATCGGCAGCTCTATCTCTTTGATTGCTTGAATCAGATCTTGTAGCTCCTCGGGCTGGTGGGGGAACTGGATAGGAAAGTACATATTTCTATCTCTTTTGAACTTGTGTGCTCTTACTATTACCGTGTTTTTGGTTAAAATTTATTCATTCTGAAAGAACTAAAAGTTTCCTAGGAAAGCCGATGTAATGCTTTATTATAACAAGTACCTTTAGTAAATGAATTTATCTTTGTGTGACAAACAGTGGCGGATAAAGCCAGCGCGGGCCCTGTAGCAAATTCGATCTCAATAGGGTCTTTTAGGGTAAGTACTAATCGAACTACATATTTTATGGGTCTGTGTAAATTACAATGGAAACCCTGTGGATTTTAAGATTGGGTACATAAAAAGGTAATGATAATGGGGGTTTTACTTGGAGGAAAGTCTGAAGTACCTAAATTGGCTATCAAACTCAAAGATATAAGCTGTATTTGGATGTCAATATATATACATACTTTGATTAGATTTTTTTGGTGTTCACGTGCAGGCATCCCGAATGCGCGAGGCCCTCGAAATGCGCGGGGCCATCGAAATGCGCGGGGCCATCGAAATGCGCGGGGCCAGTAGCATTTGCTACTCTTGCTACATGGCTAATCCGCCACTGATGGGAAATCATCAAATGACTTCTTCTGCTCTGGGTGACCAGTGCGAGTATCAGACTTTTACTGACTAGTACTCACTTCTGTTCCATCAGTTGCCCTTTGCAAGGATCACGGTAACTCTTTCGAACAATCCGCAGCCGTCAGTTCAACATCGTTGAGGTCCAATCCTGATTGGAGTAGCCCTCCAATCAGGATTGGACCTTAACGAGATTAGATATTTATAATAATAAATAAAATCAGTAGCCGATTCAGAATATACTACTTTCAGGATTTGCGTTTATATCCTGAAAGTAGTATATTCTGAATCGGCTACTGAATCGATTTTACCTATTTATAAATTTTTTTCTTTAATTTATAATCAAAATTTATTTTAGGGAAAAATACCTATTTTGATAAATCTTGATTGCGTCGCTATTGTATTTGTATGTACGCCGCACGTAATAATAGGGGTTAAAGTATGAAATTGCCGTTTTATTGTAATACTACTAGTAAATACCTACTATGATAAATATCAAACCATTCATATGTTTCCTTAAAGGTTTCTCTGAACAGTTGTACTTACTGACCACTGCCCAATTGAGGGCCCATTCTTCATTTATATTATATGTGCCTTATACTAACTACTTACCCGTTGAATAGGCATTTTCCCAGTTTCTGAGTGGTATTCCGCACTGACGATTGTCCCAACTTCCCTGTTGCCTTCTGCCATGTCCATGAAGGGTTTAACTTCGTCCCAGGACCAGCCCACAGCTCCTGCTTTCACCCAGTCATTGTAATCCTCGGGGTGGCCTTTGTGGTACATCATGCCGTTCAAGTTGCTTGTTCCACCTTGAGGCGAGAAAAGGGGAGAGTATTTTAAGATGCGTTTTAATACGCTGAGAGGTTTTGAAGTAACACTTGAGGCGCGGTTTTATGTGTTTCACCAGAATGGAAAACGGAATAGAGAAAGCATAGTTAATAATAGTACATTTTGATATAAATGTGTAAACCACTGAGGCATGAGTTAGACCCAAGCCGAGGGTCAGTGTTTTATGACCGTCGAGAACGGTATTCATCAATACTCACATGTATTATATGACGTTTTTCAATACATTTGTGAGGAAAAACCATTTAACTAACTATTACAACGAATATAAAACTAGTAGGTAGTTGTGATTTTTGTTAGGGTTGTTGTGACGTTCCTTGATTTAATGAAATATATTAAAGTAGTACCAATCATACAAAGTGTTGTTCTCATTTGTTGTTTTTAATTTAAATAAGATTTTGCATAGTTATTTATATATTTATTTATTTAAACTTCATGTACAGTAGTGGTAGGTACACAGGCGGACTTAATGCAACAAGGCATTCTGTCTCACTGTCAACCTTTGGGTTAAAAGAGTTGTCTCTTTTAACCCAAAGGTTGTGTGTGTTTTAATTTTTTTTAAATTTATTTATTGTGCACCCACTGTGGTAGGTGTGCACAATAAATAAATAACAGATAAATAGCAAGTGGAATGTAGTATTAACATTTTTTATTTTATTATTGTAACTTAATTTAACATTAAATTAAGGTACAATACCAAAATACTTATATATGCTATTATTATAAACTAATAAATACATTATAATTAGGAGAACTTAAAAATAACAATTATGGCGAAGACCAAACTAAGGTTGAGAGGACTTCAAGTAGTAGTTCCGAATTTTACGCTTGAAGAAGAATTTACTTTCAGCTTTTTTGATGTCAAGGGGAAGCACAATCTAGAGTTTTATGGTAGAGACAACGTAAGAATTAGCCATAAACCCAGTACGGTGAGAAGGAATATGAAGAAGCATGTTTTTAGATGCTCGAAAGTTGAAATTATGAGAACTGCACAATACTTTAAAATATTGTTTTAAATAATCTGGAGCACACGGATCGTTCATCATGTAAAAAGGGATGTGAGGGATCTTCTGTGATGGATAGTGATTGGACTTTGTTCCAATCACCTGTCCTGTCCTGTCCTATTTTAGTGCTTTATGGAAGGAAATTCTTGAATCTAAAGAGAGATCGCAGCGTGAAGGTGACTTTCTGGCTAACCTGAGCAATATGCTTATTCCAGCTTAACCTATCATCAATATATACGCCTAGGTCTTTAACGTGTGGCGAGAGAGGAATAAATGTATTGCCGAAAAGAAGCGGCAGAAGTCGGCTAGTGTCCAAGCTTCGTAAAAAAAAAAGACTAAAAACCCACTCCTGTTCCCTCTTTGCCTTCATCCCGGGGTAGTGTGAAAGCGAAGCCCGGGGGGCTTCGCTTTCACACTACCCGTGGCCCCAGTAGGCTTCGACCCTGCTGGGCCCCTACGATTTGCTGACATCACCCTGAGGCGCGCGTGGAACAATACGCGAAGTCGACAACTTGGGCTCGGTCCGGACAGTTACCGGACGGACGGACGGCGAGCCACCCATTGCTCGCCATCCGCAAGCCTGCGCCTACGGTGGCCGGAAATCGGGATCGGAATCCCGGCGGCGGTTGGGGCGTGAGGACCGTTGCTGTTGCCTCACGCAATCGGCCGCCTCCTTTGCGAGCATAACTGTTTCGCAGAAGGAGGCGACCGCCTGCCACTCCTCCTCACTCCGGAACATGGCCTGTACCAATGCCCGGCGCGAGAGATCACTGCCGCCGCTCGCCCCCACGAGGACACGGCGTTGCTCTGCCCGAGCGGGGCACACCTCCACCGTATGCTCCACCGTGTCCTCCGGGCGTTCCACACAGTGGCGACACCCGGGCGTGTCTTCCGCACGAATTCGATGCAGGAACCTCCCGAACTTGCCATGTCCGGTGAGGACCTGCGTCATGCGGTAGGTAAGGACGCCATGTGGTCTTCCCAGCCATTCCTCAAAGAGGGGACTTACCGCCATAATTGTGGCGTGCCCAGCACTGGGTTGCGATAGTCGCTGTCGCCATTCCACCATGATATCCCGCCGGAGTTCTTCCCGCCATGCCGCAACTTGGCGCGGCAGCGGAGTTTCGCCCCGGCGTTGCATTTCCACGCGCAGATCGTGCATGCGTGCAAGGACTGTTGCCTCCAGATACCATGGTGGCTGGCCAGCAAGGAGGCTCGCCGCTTCGCAGGAAACCGTGCGATATCCCCGCACCATTCGGATGGCCATGACCCTCTGGCATGCGTTCAGCTTGGCCGCCGGTCGTTTTCGCAGCGACGGCGCCCATACCGGCGCCCCATAAAGGGCCATGGACCTAACGATTCCTGCGTAGAGCCTCCGGCAGAAGGCGTCTGGACCCCCTAGGTTAGGCAGAAGCCGCTTAAGGGCAGCCCCAGTCCGATCCAGTTTGGGAGCCAGACGTCGGAAGTGCTCTTCGAAATTCCATCGGCTGTCGAGGACGAGTCCCAGGTACTTCATCGTCGACCCGACGCCGATGTGAACTCCTCCTACCGTTATTTGGGAACCCGGTGGTGGCGCATTCCGAGGGCCGTGAAAGCACATGGTCTCGGACTTGTGCAGTGCCACCTCGAGTCCCAACTGCTGGATCCTCTCCACGACTATCGCAACCCCGCGTGTCGCTAGTTCGACCGCCGCCTGGTACGACTCTCCCTGCGCCAGAACCAGCGTGTCGTTCGCGTAACAGACGACGCTAACCCCGTCAGGGAGGTCGCCGCGCAGCACGCAGTCGTACCCGATGTTCCACAAGGGCAGTCCTAGTACCGATCCCTGCGGAACACCGCACGACATCTCTCGCCGTTTCCACTCTCCCTGGTGACTGGGGTAGATGATGAACCTGTCCGTCAGGTAGGCCTCGATCACACGACAGAGGTAGTCGGGCACCCGGTGATACCTGAGTGCCCTCCTAATGCTACTCCAGGGCAGGGAATTGAAGGCGTTGGCGATATCCAAAGACACCGCCAAGACACACCTGCCCTGGGATACCGCATCCCCCGTCGTGAGGGCTCGCACGCGCATGATAGCGGCCACCGTGGAGCGTTCCCTGCGAAAGCCGAACTGGCCGTCCGCCAGATCCGGCCCCACACGTGCTAGGTGCGCGACGAGGCGGTCTGCAATAACTCTTTCAAAGAGCTTGCCCACGTCGTCGAGCAGCACGATGGGCCGGTACGCAGACGGTGAGTCCGCAGGGCGCCCCTGCTTCGCGATGAGGACCAGTTTCCCCGTCTTCCAGCGAAGTGGGAACTGGCCCCTGTCCAAGCATGCGGTTAAGAGCCCCCTTAGTCGAGGCCCGAGTTCCTCCATGGCCAGGACCCAGGCTTTTCCAGGCAAGCCGTCGGGTCCTGGGGCGGTATTCTTGGCATTCAGCCTTCGTACCGCCACACTCATCTCTACCTTGGTCACCTCTGGAACATTGTCGTCGCCGTCGCCGTCGTGGTCCACGTCGGACACCGCAGGTGGCGGAGCTATGGGCGGGGGAGAGTGTTCTCCTCGCGCGGGGAACAGAGCGCTCACCACACCCTCCACAAGCTGGGGCCGGAGACTCTGCGTCAGCGGGGTAGCCCAAGGGCGGAGCTTGTCTCGCACCAACTTGTAGGGGCGTCTCCATGGGTCTCCGTTTAGAGTCCCCAGCCACACGTTGCGGGCCTCCAACTTGGCCCGCTTTATCTCCGCTCGGAGGGTGCGCTTCGCAGCTCTGTATCCCTCGTACAGCTCCGCCTCTCTAGCCTCTGCATCCGGCGGGCGGATGCGGCGCCTGCGATGTCTGGCGTACCGGCGCCGATTTGAGGATAGCTGTGATAGAATTAATAAACAAAGAAAATAAGAGTGGAGAGAGTATACCGCCTTGTGGAACGCCGGTTTGCGGGTCAAACCAGTCAGAAAGCTTCTGATCAACACGTACCGCTTGCCGATGTCCACGAAGATATGATGAGAACCAATCCCGTGCCGACGAAGAAACCCCAATTTGAGAAGGATGTCGTGATCAACGGTATTAAAAGCATTGGAGAAGTCTATTAAAACTAACACCGTTAACCTCAAATTCTCCAGGCCATTCCTGACATCTTCTGTAACTTTAAGCAAGGCTGTGGCTGTACTGTGGCCAGGACAGTTCTAGTTATAGTTAGTTATCCGTTTGGATTCAGGAAAGGAAGGTCAACGACGGATGTAAGAGTGAAACACATCAGTCACATTTTGGAATCTTGGGAGAAGCCACAGGATGCTATTGACATACATTCAGTCAGAAAAGTATCGGGAATGGATGATTTGTTATTGTTTCCAAATTAAAATTTTTGTTTTTTTTTGTTGTGGGTAGATTGGCACAACTGTTTTCCATTTTGGCGCGGAGTTTGAGTTGCATCGTATTTATATTAAATACAGTGCTGTTTTTAGTTATATCATATCTAGTGTATATTACGAATTTCATAATGGACAAAAACATCGAACAAAGAGTTTGTCTTAAATGCATCGCCAGTGGAATTTCGTGTTCAGAGTCACTGAAAATGTTACAGAAGGCTTACGGTGAATCGACTTTATCAAAAACACGTGCTGCTTATGAGTAGTACAAAACGTTCAAAAGCGGTCGAGATGTGATGGAAGATTTGCCTCGCTCTGGCAAGCCATCAACGTCTTCAACTGAAGTTAACATCGCAAAAGTGAAGGAAATAGTGACTGAAAATCCTCATTCAACTTTGAGAGAGATAGCCGCCGAACTTTCAGTATTTTACGAGTCAATCCGTACCATTTTAACTAATAAATTAAGTGTGTAACATGTTACCGCTCGGCTAGTCCTAAAAGACCTAAATTTTCTCCAAAAACATGACCTGAATTTTCTCGCATGAGAGTCGCTGAGGACATGCTAGAACGAGTTAATTCCGACCCAACATTCATGAAACGCATTGTTACTGCTGACGAGACGTGGGTTTACGAGTTTGACATGCAAACTAGTCAACAAGCTTCGGAGTGGCGCCTTCCAACTGAACCGAAACCAAAAAAAAACCACGCCAAAGTCGATCAAAAGTCAAAGACATGTTGACTGTTTTCTTTGATTATCGTGGTGTTATGCACTCGGAATGCTTGCCGGAAGGTCAAACGGTAAATAAAGAATATTATTTGAGCGTTATGCGGCATTTAAGAGAGCAAATTCGACGAAAAGGGCCAGATTTGTGGAAAGAAAATTCTTGGATTTTGCACCACGACAATGCGCCTTCGCACAAGGCTATCATTGTAAACGAATTTTTGACCAAACACTCAACAAATACCATCGAGCAACCACCATATTCACCAGATATGGCTCCAGCCGACTTCTTTCTTTTTCCTAAACTCAAATTACCACTTCGTGGCACCCGTTTTCAATCGGTAGAAGACATAAAGGAGAATTCGCGGCGAGAACTGAACTCAATTCCAAGTAAGCGTATCGTTTTTGAAGGAGCATACTATGAAGGTGATAAAATAAATTTGGATGAATAACAAACATTTTGATCTTTTCCTGGTACTTTCTTGACAGAGTAGTATATTCTGCGACCTCTTAAAAGCATTTGACTGAGTTGACCTTAATATTCCAATCTGTAAATTATGCATGAATTCCATTACGGAATTCATGCATAATTTACATGCATACATATTTATTTCATCCAATTTACATGTTAAAATGGACAAATTTAACTTGTACAAACGATTTATTTAATAAAAAAACATTTAGTAAATAATCGTACATTCAAATAAAATTTGTTTTTTTTTTTTGTGGTCTATGGCCGCCATTTTAAGATGCGCGCGGTATTTGCGTGATTTTTTTATTTCAGTGAAGTTCAGTGGCTGTATTAATTAAATTAATTGAAATACTACAAAATCATTAGAAAATGTTACATCCGTATTCTATTGTTACTACGAAAGACATTATCGTAAAAACTTTTCACGCAAGAAAATATAAACGTAAGACTAGGCGGTATGATCAAAATACCTTAGCCTTCTTCTAGGGGTAAATAAAAAAAAATGATGCACGTTATGAAAACAGATTTTTACCGCCATGTCACAGAAAATTTTACTGGTTTTACTGTTGTTTTCTTTACAAGTGTATTGAAAAACGTCGTATGACACACGTGAGTAATTAATGATTACCGTTTTTGGCTCTCTTCAGACCCTCGCCACGGCTCGGGTCTAAATACCGCCTCGACAGTAATCACTAACATTACACTTATATCATAGTGTCACAACACTACTCTTATTTTTAAAGTAGACAGAGAAGATTCGGATCTCTTTCATGTCAACGAAAGTCTAGCTGTTCTTTCGAAATGGTTAGCAGTACTGAATGCGAAAAAATCTATTCGTTAGTTTTTTTCGCATTCAGTAAGAGAGCTGCTGTTTGTTGAGAAATTTTACCCTGAATAATAATCCTATCGATTAGTATAACAAAGATTGAGACCAAATTGAGAGTGGCCTCAATCTAATTCCTTACAATAAAAAAACTCGATGTTATTACGGTAACAGTATTTTTAGGTATAACTATCGATTCAAAATTGCAATGGGGCGCTCATATTAGAACTCTCAACTTCATATGCAGTAAGAAAATTAAGGCAATTATTTCTACTTATTACCACGATTATGGCTGTGGCGTTTTTCCCTCGAGTATGACGGAATCAAACAGCTTCTGAAGAGCCGTAAGGATCGGTTTCCAACCTGCCTTCAGTAGTCCGGCTGTAATTCCATCATTACCTTGTTGTTATTGAGCTGCTTCAGAGCAATCCTAATCTCGTACAGGCTGACGTCCGAGATATCTTCGGTATAGTGTCGGGTCAATCTAGCTCTTGGGTCATTTGCTAGATTCGCAGTGGGTTTGGTAACTGTTTATAAAAAGCCTCGATCGCTCTCAGTAGCTCTGGTTTGGCGAATATGACTCTGCCATCTTCGTTCTTCAGTTTCGTGAGCTGGCTCTGCCCAATAAACAAATCTCTTGCAAGCACCTTGGAGCCCTTACTTCGCTCAATCGCGTCTTTATACTTTTCATAGGTAAGTTTGTACGGAACCCTCTGTGCACGAGTCCGACTCGCACCTGCCCAGTTTTTTTTATATGTTTAGACTTTGATTCAACCTCCTTAACTTCATTAGTGATAGGTTTATTTTATATCTAATAGCCTCTTTTTTATAATGTGAATATGAGAACACTGTATAATCCGTGGACATTTAGATTACTTTCTATTTTGACCCACTTTTAAGGGCTCCGTACCTCAAAAGTAAAAAAAAACGGAACCCTTATGGGATCACTTTGTTGTCCGCCTGTCTGTATGTGATGACTCTTTATGTCGGGAACGAGTAGAGGTATCGAGTTGAAATTAAAACCATATACTCTGGTACACCTCATACATCCAATGTCTCATAAAAAAAAATTTTTTTTTTCAGAAACGCATTTTTTTTTTTTTGTTAAGTAACTATAAATATTTTTTAGTTTTTTTCCTATATTTGTGTTATGATATCTTACTTCATGCTACATTTCAGGATTCTAGGTCAACGGGAAATACCCTATGAATTTTGATTCCCGTAAGTATCCAAATTCACGTTTTTTGCGACATAAACGGTCGTATCTTTTTTTTTGGTTAATTCAAAAGTTAGATTTTTTCACAACTTCAAGGGACCGCAGACTCAGAGTATGTGTTTTTAATTTCAACTCGATACCTTCACGCGTTCCCGGGATAAATAGTCTTGACAGACAGACAGTCAGACGGACAACAAAGTGATCCTATAAGGGTTCCGTTTTTTCCTTTTGGAACGTACGGAACCCTAAAAATTAAGGGGTTTTAAAAATTATAAGAAATAACCTTATCGTTAAGGTTATAAAACTTAAATCTTGACCGAGCCCTAGTCGTCGGCGTAGTATTCTGCACACGCGCACTTCCAACATATGTTAGTGAAACCGTAGAATATAGGTGTGCTAGGAATAGCAGGGCCGATAGGGCTACGGGGAATTTCTGGAAAGGAAACTCCTGTCCTAGAACGCAAAGGGCAACTGCAGGACATAAGTGTGGTTTTAGTCAGAAAAAGTCTGGGGCGAAACTCCGATGCCGTTTTAGTTTTACAAAAATCTAAAACTTTAAGATTTTTGTAAAACTAAAACTATTATGATTTGAATTAAATTGTTTAGTAGATACATCGCGTAATTTTAAGTTTCGGAAGAGCGAAGTGGCAATTTTTGTCTAACAGGTCACTTCAACCATTAACTAAATGTAGTACAAATTTTGTGAATGAAAAATAAATGATTTGTTTTTGTAGTGTCGAGTTCATTCAAAAGAAAATCATAATTCCCTGTATGCTGTTACAAAAACATAGGTACCTAATGCTTTTCCAATCGGCCATAGGCATCCCAGTCCGTTTTGGTCAAGGCAGTAATTGTCGGGCACGGTGCGCACCTGCCCGTCCACGTCCTTGTTGCCCCAGAACGCCCTATATAAAGAAGGAATTCGCGCTCCTAATGGCGCTTGTCCTCCTTCTTCTAGTAGCAGCACCTGTAAGGAATAATTAGGTACTGTATTCTGATCATTAGAAAAGTTATTTTCTACGGGTTGTAGCTACTTCGTTTCTTTGGTTACTGCTTCGCTCTTATTGATTGTAGCATGATGTTAAACCTTGTTACATTTCTTAATAAATGGGCTATCAAGTAATTTTTGTTAAATTTTTCGCTACTAATACTATATTTTGATACAAGTGGAGAAACTTTGTCATTACAACCGAGGAGAAATTTGCCCGAGTTGTAGGCAAGGGGGTTATGGATCCTATTGCTGCAGTGACAAATTTCCACGTGTATCAAAGGACTTTTCAAAATACACAAAAGAAAAATACTTTCTCTCAAAATAACTACGCATTTTTGTTCATTTTTCATTAAATAAAATTTGCCAAAGTTATATATGCATAGCAAATTTATAGATAGCTGTTGTAATAATTTCTGTCACGATAGAATATTAGTTTTTTGAGACACGTCGTAACGTGTGCAAAAATCTAGCTTATTCGCTCGATTTCCGGGTAAAATCTTTATTTTTCTGGGTTATTAGTCCAAATCACGACCAGGCTTCGGTGTAGTAAAAAATCCTATTTTATGCGACACAAATCTACGATGCAGGCAGGCATTAGCGATGGTTACTTCGTCGTAGATAGGGGTGCTTGTTGTATCAAATACACACACAATAATACAATAATACAGTATAAGGTAAATAAGCTTTTACCGGACAACATTTATTTTGCTTTCAATAAAGTGAAAATTGATTTACCTTATTGTTCCTATCTTCACTCAATCTCCCGGCCACTATGGACCCAGCAGTACCAGCACCCACTACTATGAAGTCATAAGCTTCTTTTGTTTGATCCACAGATTCGATTCTCTTGCACGGCGTGGAGATGCTGCATCTTCCCCACAGGTACTGTTCTAGCAGAATCATGAATAGGAAGTTACCAGGGCATACTGGGGAGTTGACTAGAGACGGTCCTTCTTCGACGATGGGGCACCCGCAATCCTGTGGGCATAATAAGTCATAAGTATTAATTTTCATGGTTGAATTAGGTTAGAACCCTGGGCTTGCCGAAGGCGAGCATTTGGGTAGCTCGCCGTTCGGCCGTCCAGTAAGGTCCAAGCTCAAAGATATGTCGGCAAAACTGAAAGGCCCTGTAGGTTGTGCCGATATTTGCTTGAGCTTTTTTTTTAGGTGGGATTTCATCCAATGACTTCTCCTGCTCTAGGGCAGTGCGAGAGAGCGTGTAAAGAAAGAAGAAAGAAAGAAAAACAGTTTATTTACGTCAAATATGGCGCACACCTTAAAAATAAAATAAATAAAAATAACGACAAATATATAATTGGTAGGTTATGCGTCACCTCCACGTAAAACGGCCAGCGCTCAGCAAAATTGCTGGGGCTCGTATAAAAAAAGAGCCGCAGCACTGATATCAGCACCAGCCGTCGTCGACGGAGAGACGTTGATCTGCCAGCAAGGATTACACAATCAGACAGACTAAAACCCACACTATGTTCCTTTTTTGCCTTGCTTTCCAGGACCCCGATTTCCCTTTCGGAAGCGACCGTATGGTCTCAGTAGGCTTAGGCACTGCTGGGCCCCTAAGGTTTTGCTGACGTCTTTTTGGGGTGCGCGTGAAACACTACGCACCGTCGACGGCTCAGGCTCGGTCCGGACGCTTACCGGACGGCCGGACGGCGAGCTACCCATAGACGGCACAGTTAGCGCAGTGACTGAACGGTTGGCTGCTGGGTTGCGGATTGCGAGTTCGATTTCCGCACGGAACAAATATTTGTATGACCTACAGATAGGTGTTCCGGGTCTAGTGTGTTTTGTGTGTGTGTGGGTTTACATGTTAACGCGCCCACTATACAGGAGTAATTCCTAGTGTAGGGAGACGTTTTTTAAAGAAAGAAAAAAATTGCTCGGCGTCCGCAAGCCCACGCCTACTGGATCCCGGCGTTTGGGGTGAGAGGAAGTCCGTTCCCCCACGCGTGTGGCTGCTTCCTTAACTAGTATTGCTGCTTCGTAGAAAGAGGCGACTGCCTGCTATTACTCCTCGCCTGTACCAGAGCCCGGCATGAGAGGTCGCTGCCGCCGATCGCCCACGAGGACACGGCGGATGGAAATCTCAAGAGATTTTTTAAATTTTCTTTATTGAACAGTTTCTCCTCCTCTTCCTTGCGTCGTATTCCTCAATGCTGAGAATAGCTTCATCACTTTCGTTTTTATGATGTTCCTTCATCTATTCCTGTTTCTGGCGGTGTGAAGGGCCTTAGGTATATACCGTGGAGTCAAGAGCGGTGCGGATCTGGTCGGACCAACGTATTGGGCTGCGCCCGCGAGGCGTTTTTCCATCTATTTTACCGGTCAGGATGAGCCTTTCGAGGTTTCCATCGTCATTCCTTGCAATTTGACCGAAGTATTGCAGAATCTTGCGAAGACATTCGGACAGCAACCGAGAGGAGATTTTTAGTTCTTGCAGTATGGATACATGGTCCGAAATGCTGTCCAAGGGATACGGGGCATTTTTCTCCAACACCATATCTCAAAGGCGTCAATTGATGCGTTTGCGATCTGCTGCTTTCAGTGTCCAAGTCTCAGTGGCATATGAAAAGATCGAGAAGACCAGAATCCGCACCAGTATGGTTTTGGTCTTTACGGAGATGTTGCGGTCCCTCCAGATTTTGTATAGCTGAGACATGGCGCTCCTAGCCATGCCAATTCTTCTACCGAATTCCTTCTCTTACGAGCCATCGTTACTGACATTGGAGCTCAGGTACATAAAGTTGTCCACTATTTCTAGGTTCAACGCGCCAGTGAGCTCGAATTTTCCAGACCTATCCACCACCATGACCTTGGTTTTCGACCTGTTTGCGGAAAGCCCCATCTCCTCGCTAATCCGCTCCATTCGGTCAATTTATTGCATAGTAAATGTTTCCTGTACACGTCAGCTATACTTAGCAGCCACTGACTGCTTAGTCAGTGTTTGCTGCAGTGCTATTATCCATTGAACAATTACGAGGAACATCCTTTTATGATCCTGTGAGTGGGGAGTATTTTGTATCCCCTTATTTTTCCTATTCAAAACACAAACTGTGTGTGTGGTAAACGCTAGGGATGATGACGAGCCCCAGTCATCTCGACGCTCAGTCACGTGATCAGAACAAAGGAATAGGATGCGTGGCCAACTCGAGGCGATCAACGAAAAGAGAATCGAAACGAAACGGTTAATTTGGCTAGGGGGGCAGGGATGTTATGGAGTTTCATAACCGTAACCGAAACTATCATACATCCGAAAATAATATATGAATGAATGTACCAACAGCAACCGATACTTACAAAACTTTCTGATGAAGTCTAAATGACAGTAATTTTTTTGTTTTGCCCGTCTAAACAAATGACATTCTAGACTAAAAATAAAAGTTAAATCTCGTAATTTTTATTTTACTTTTATAATTCAGAATTCATAAATCTAAATATCCGTAACCAAAACTATCCGATAAATAATATCCACAGGACCGGTCGTCATGCGACACTTGGGGGAGGCCTATGTCCGATAGTAGACGTCTTTCGGCTGAAATGATGATGATGATGATAGTCAAACCATCCGAAAGTCGTGGATAATCCGAAAAAAAATCATATCATTGACCATATCCGAAACCGGTATAATATTATTTCTGTATCCTTATCCGCGTCCAGACCCGAAATTTCATATCCATAACATACCTGATGATGATGTATAATAGATTAATATTATAATTAATAATTGAAGAAAACTTTTCGATGAAATATATTGACAAGAAAAAAAAAAATATTAGTGAAAAACTTGCACTCACCTCTGGTGCTAAAATCATGCTGGCATTCAACTAGTAGCAGCTCCAGAAAAACTAAAAAATAATAAAAATAAAACAATAAATCTATAAAAATATTCTACTTAAACTGCAGAAAAACTAAAAAAGAAGATGTAAGGTCGCTCTTTTTTATATTAATTTCCATCATCTGTTACTATGTCGTTATTTGCACAAGCTGCAGGACCATAAGTTAATATAGATAAATCGTCAAATGACCAGGAAATTTTACCTAATCGTATAGCCGGTTGTAGCAACAGCTAAGGGACCATACATTTATTACGTAAGACGATTTAGGGGGAGGGGGTCGACCATGTCTTATTTTTTCTAACAACTATTAATATGGCGTAAGCTGCGCTTAACCGTACTTGGTTGGGTGATGATAATGGAAGTCTGGCTTTCCATTTAGGGAGATACCAGTCGTGCAATGGATGAACTAGAAAGCGGACGTGCGGCTAATTGGCTTAGATTGTGGAGTTACGAAGGTAAATATCTAATTCATATGTGTTTGGTTCAGGTAGCATCCAGATTACAATGCCTACTTTAAAAAAAATGTTTCAAACATCAATCTGTGTTTCGTATGATGCTTTTGGATTACAGATTCGTGTAGAAAAATGACAATAATGAAGTTTGTATGTATAATAAGTTATGCATGATTTTAGACAAAATGCTGATTCATCTGTGCTTGATCCATATGACCACAACCACATATGAATCATTAAATTAATTAATTTTTCTCTTCTCCTCTATGAAAGGAACTCTATTTTTGCGTAATTCTTCATGTACAGTTGTGGACAGTGTACAAGGTTCTAGTCTTGTTTATTATATTTACTTAGCTATATCCTTTTGAACAATTATTAAAACTATATATTACAGGAGTATAAACTTGTTCTAAAAATGACACTTTTGATATGTCTTAGTCTTAGTTAATAATTAATTATTATTATTTAGAATTAACAATTGGTGTACTTATTACTAACAATAAAGTAATAAAATTGAGACTTGTATAACAACTTGACTTGTATAATTGTGATTTGTTGTATTCTACTATGCGAAAACGGTGCACATCCCTGGTGCGCAGGGTTCAAGCTAGCTCCAATAGCATCCTGAGGGCATTCGCGCAGAGGTTCGATTGTCAGTACCTGAACCATTGCAGTATGGTTAACTTACTGTTACGTTTATTGGCGTCAATCTAATTCTTGACGGCAACAAACTTGATGTTACTACGGAAACTGTGTTTTTAGATAAAACTATCGATTCTAAACTGCAGTGGAGCGCTCTTATTAGAACTCTTTCAGGTAGATTAAGCTCAACCGCATATGCAGTAAGAAAAATAAGGCAATTGATAGATGTAGCCACAGCTAGGTTAGTTTACTATGCTTATTTCCACAGTATTATGTCTTATGGCTTTTTACTGTGGGGATCTGCAGCTGATGTAGACTCAATTTTCATATTGCAAAAGAGAGCAATCCGGGCCATTTATAAAATGGGTCCTCGCGAGTCCCTCAGAAATAAATTTAAAGAAATCGATATACTTACTCTGCCTTCTCTTTATATTTTAGAAAGTATTTTGTAGGTTCGTAAAAACCTAGGACTTTTCAAAATTAGAAGCAATTTTCGTAACATAAATACGCGTAATAAACACGAAATTGTATTACCCAAATGGAGATTAGCTAAGATCAGCAAGTCATTTTTAGTAAACAGCATACGCTTGTATAACAAGCTGCCAAAGGCGGTGACTGAACTTAGCGAGGGCAAGTTCAAAACCCATATTAAGCGTATCCTAACTAAAACTGCGTATTACAAGGTTAAAGACTATGTCGAAGACACGCTTGTTTGGCAATGACTGCTTCTGCACATGTGGCCCCCTGGTAACTCATAATATTGTGTGCATCTATCTATTAACTGCTACACATTTGTTGTAATACTCGTATATTTTTTTTTTCTTCTTACACATTGCTTTTGCAATATTTTTTATGTTATTAGACGCCAACCACCATAAATTCTTTAGTAATTTTCTTTTGTTGACATGTCATTTATTGATAATTGTAATTATTTATTTTTCTTGTTTTTTTTTTTTATATAGCCTCTTTTTTATAATGTGAATGTGAGAACAATGTAGACTTCGCGAATTCTTAGATTACTTCCTATTATGACTCACTTTTTTTTAATATGATTATTTTTATTGTGAGTTTTTTTTTTTTGGGTAAAATATCGACTGGTCTACACTGTTCTTACATAATGTCTATTAATACTGATATGAAAATATTGTAAAAAAACACTTTTTTAAAAGAGTAACCATGGAGTTTCTTGCCGGTTTTTCTCCATAGGAAACGACCAATTTGGAACCGTGCACTAGCTTTTAACGTTTTATAAGGGCCCATGTAGGCCTATGTGAAATAAAAACTTTTGACTTTGACTTTGAATGAACAATTGAAATCTGTAAATACATATTACGTGTCTGATTATTTTGTGTATGTGGTAATTGTAATTGTACATGTTTTTTGTTGTTGTTTTATTGTGTGTGTGATATGATCCTGTGTTGGTCGAATTAAACGTATTATTACTATTAAAAGTCATTTCTGATATTAATCTTCTGTATTAATAGTCATAAAAACCAATTCGTTCAAAAGTCAAAGTCTCCATCTAATTTCTATTATTTTAATATTGCAGTTAACAGCAATGCCACATAATAAAGATCCAAAGAAGGAGAAAAAGAGACTCGCAAAAAGTAGAAAGATAGAAAACATTTTTATGTATTTTATCATAATTTTCTTATTATTCTATTTTTTATTTTAAGATCCAGATAAGTATGCTCTGAGTTCCATATGACAAAAAAATAAACATAAATTAATATAATGTAGCATTATAATAAGTTTTTAGTACCTAACAGACTTTATTATATTACAAATATTAGGAATAGTTTTTTTTTTTTTTTAGGTGGGAAACATCTTATGACAAATCTCGCTCTTGGGCGGAGCGAGAGATAGTGTCAGACTTTTACTGACTAAAAACCCACTCCTGTTCCTTCTTTGCCTTCGTCCCAGGGCCCCGGGTTTCGCTTTCACTCTACCCATGGCCCCAGTAGGCTTCGACCCTGCTGGGCCCCTACGATTTGCTGACATCTCCCTGAGGCGCGCGTGGAACAATACGCGCCGTCGACGACTTAGGCTCGGTCCGGATGGTTACCGGACGATCGGACGGCGAGCCACCCATTGCTCGCCGTCCGCAAGCCCGCGCCTACGGTGGCCGGAAATCGGGATCGGAATCCCGACGGCGGTTGAGGCGTGAGGACCCTTGCCTCATGCGGAAGGTGAGGACGCCGTGAGGTCTTTCCAACCACGCCTCAAAGAGGGGACTTACCGCCATAATTGTGGCGTGCCCAGCACTGGGTCGCGACAGCCGTTGTCGCCATTTCTCCATGAGAACCCGCCGGAACTCCGTCCACCATGCTGCGACTTGTCGCGGCAGCGGAGTTTCGCCCCGGCGTTGCATCTCAATGGGCAGATCATGCATGAGAGCAAGGACTGTTGCTTCCAGATCCCATGGTGGCTGGCAGGCAAGGAGGCTCGCCGCTTCGCGGGATATCATCCGGTATCCTCGCACCATCCGTATGGCCATGACCCTCTGGCACGCGTTCAGCCGGGCCGCCGGTTGCTTCCGCAACGCCGGCGCCCACACCGGTGCGCCATAAAGGGCCATGGACCGTACGATTCCCGCGTAGAGCCTTCGGCAGGAGGCGTCTGGTCCCCCTAGGTTGGGCAGGAGCCGCCCGAGGGCAGCCCCAGTCCGATTTAGTTTGGGAGTCAGACGTCGGAAGTGCTCCTCGAAATCCCATCGGCTGTCGAGAACGAGTCCCAGGTACTTCATCGTCGACCCGACACCGATGTGGACTCCTCCTACCGTTAGTTGGGAACCCGGTGGTGGCGCGTACCGAGGGCCGTGAAAGCACATGGCCTCGGACTTGTGCAATGCCACCTCGAGTCCCAACTCCTGGATCTTGCCAACGACTGTCGCAACCCCGCGTGTCGCTAGTTCGGCCGCCGCCTGGTACGACTCTCCCCGCGCCAGGACCAGCGTGTCGTCTGCGTAGCAGACTACGCTGATCCCGTCCGGGAGGTCGCCGCGCAGCACGTAGTCGTATCCGATGTTCCACAAGGGCGGCCTTAGTACCGATCCCTGCGGAACACCGCACGACATCTCTCGACGTTCCCACTCTCCCTGGTGACCAGGGTAAAATATTAGGAATAGTTGTAGTTTCTGTTATATAAAAATATTCTTGATTTCCATATAATACGATTACATAATGAAGTTTAAAAAATGTTTCACAAGAATTATTGTTGAATACACTAGATGTTTTTCCGTGATACGATCACTGATTTTTTTTTCACAATAAACCCTCATATTGATGTCAAAATAAGACTATCTTCTTAATACAGAGCCAATCTATATAAAGTTTTACATTTTTATTTCTGTTTCTGATTCATATAGGCACAAAATATTCATACGTCAATATCTTGAAAATTACTTTATAAAAATGAGTCCCTTATTCAAATATATGTTATTTGTTATACTTATTTTCATATGAATATGTGTAACAGCTAAAAGTGTAATTAAATTTTAACCATAAGGATCAGTCGAAGTTTTTCTTATTTAGGGGTGTTGAGGGGGTCTATAACTCTTAAAAATCGACTTACGTAATAAATGAATGGTCCCTAAGCTTATTTTTTTTTCAATACTCGAAAACCTGATCCGCTTTTAGGCACGCAATAGACTGTTTTCCGCACTAGTGCAGAAAAGTGCGCGTGCTCTCCCCCGCAACAAATTTATTACATTTATCGTATCAGGCGCGCGTCAACCTCCACGAGTTTCGTCGTTTGAAACACGTGCAAATTAGTCACTGTAGTCCTCGGCTCCATAACACACTCGCCTATGGCTCGTGCGAATTCCGCCTCGGTCGCAATGACAACCTTTCTGCACTTGTATCAAAATGTACTATAATATATATTTAAATGTTTCTATAATATTTCTAACTAGCTGCTGCCACCAGCTTCGCTCGCGTTCGAGTAGAAAATGATCCCAAAGAAACAACTTCCCGGATATAAAGTATCCTATGTGCACTTTAACATCCTTAATATCTACTATTTTAGTATAATTTATGTGCAAGTGGTTCTACTGCGGCACATGGGTATTTTTAAAGCAATTCAATATTATTATTCGTTTCTACTACTTGTGTTCCTAGTTTGTAAGCAAGGGCGACGACTCCGTGGGTGCTCGGGGGCTCGAGCACCCATGAGAAATAAACAGTGGGTGAGGAGCATCTCTGAGAATAGACATTAAGTCGCCTTTTACGTATGAATTATAATATTTTTTGATAATAAAAACTAGTTTTATTTTTATATAGTTACTTGTTTTATTTTATATTTTTATCAAACATAATTAGTAATTAAGTACGCAGTACTTAAGTAGGACATTTAAATTTATTTGTCGGTCGATCAGTGTGCATTTCTCTTCTTCTCACACTTTAGCACTTTTCGAGCCCATCGAATGAGCATGAGCACCCATGAGGTTTTCTAAAAGCCGGTGTCCCTCTTTGTAAGCTTTAATATTTGCAAACAAAGTAAATTGTTATTGAATAAATTAATCAATTACCATTTATATTTTAACCGGGCCATCTATCACGTAAGAATATAATATTGAAAATATTTTCCGTAGGATGTCGAATTTATCAACTAAGCTGCAACACTGCAACTGCTGGGTAATTTTTATATTTATTTAAAAAAATGTAATGTCATATGCACCTGAATAAGTATAAGACTGGACTAAATAACATGAATTTTAATTTTCATGAACAAACAACGTACATTTTTTAAATTCTTTTTTGATGTACCTAGTTAAAAACAATGAACACAAAATTTTGCACTTGTGCAAATATGCAGTTATGCAATTGTTTGTGTCTAGAGAAAAAGTAAGTACTGTAAAATGTCTATCATTAGTACCTACCTCTTTAGAGAGTTGAGACCTTTTTTTTTAAGGTGGGAAATCATCCAATGACTTCTTCCGGTCTGGGTAGGGCGAAAGGGTGTGTCAGATTTTTAACTGACTAAAACCACATCTTTATCTTTCAGTTGCCCTTTGCGTTCTAGGGCTATGGGTTTCCTTTTCAGAAAATCCCCGCGGAAGGGTTTTTTTAGATGGCAAAACATCTAATTATTCCCACTCTGGGTGGAGCGAGATAGAGTATTAGACTTTTACTAATTAAAACCCACCTGTGTTCCTTTAGTTGCCCTGCGTCTCTAGGCCACGATACGTAACACTCTAGTATAATCCTGCAGCTCTAGCCTAAGGCATAAAAGGCCGTTTAATAGTTTATGTAGTACCTACTATAAGATAATAGTAGACTATGTGACTAGGGGATAAAGCAGTGTCAAGCCGGGATTGGTATGTTGAATTCCGAACGAAACGAAGGTTGCTAATTTTAATCCCGAACGTCAGTGAGGGTTTTATATAATTAACTCCCGAACATTGCGAGGGAGTTAATAAAGAAACCTGATTGAAGTGAGAAATTCAAACCGCCTAAGACAGAGACAGCTTTATTCCCAAAATAGATACTCTACTTTTTAAGACAACTTAAAAACAAATCATATATTAGATCTTTACCTATGAAATTACCGCCTTTTAAAACGGGTTGCTTTGAAGTGTTTTATTTGTTATATCTTTGAATTGAGTTAGAATTGTTCAAATCATAGAAATATAAAAAACTTCTTTCTTATATCTATGGTTATGTAAAGTTATGTTATTCTTTTTTTCGATCGATTTATTGGTTTCTTTGTGTTTTGTATTTTCTGTAATATCGCAGTAATTATATCTAACCATGAAAGCTAATAAAAAAAAGTTTTTTCATTATTAAGAGTTTTAACGTAGAAACTAAGTATTTCAAAGGGCAAGCAATATCAATGACGTATAGGTACTTACGATTTTCTTCTAGCAAAAAAACTCTGTGTTAGCTTTCGTTTTGGAAATTTTGTCGGGCTCGGGCGGTTCGTCAGAAAAAAAGGTTATTCGTGAGATAAAAATTTCCCACGTGAAAGTGATTGAAACAAAAATAGCCATTCATTAGTTTTCATCATTATCAGCAATATTACACAGTTTTAATTTTCTATAATGCTCCCGCTCTATAATTACTTTTTTTTTTTAATTTGTCAGTATTTCAGTAACCACGTTTTATTCTGTGGTTTTTAGTTAGTGGCCAGTTTGAATTTTGAATAAACAGTATTTGACGTTCTAAATTCAACTCTCATTATTCCATATGGATCACCCATACTGCATTATCTCCCTAGTGTAAGTGATGGTTGTATGACATATAAAAGGGCATTAGAGAGCAGGTGCTGTAAAAAAAATAACAAATTACCTTATCCTTTAAGTATTGTGAATCTTGCAACACAATTTTCACTATAAATACTTTCTGTTGCTGCTGGTAGCCCCACCCCGCTCTTACTCTGAATGAAAATTGTCTTTAAAGTTTTGCTCCATAAATAGTAAATATTCAAGGAACAAACGTCATGAAGAGAGCAAAGTAAAGTGACTTAAAAAAATTCATAAAAACATAATAAAATGATCTAGTAGTACTAAAATGATAAGATTGGTTTATTATAAAACTAGCTGATGTCCGTGGCTCCGTTTACTTGAAATTAGTACTTCTCATCTTTATAAAATCTAACCAAGGCTATTTGTTGTCCTGGAAGGCTGGAACCTAATTTCATCCAAATTCGTTTAGCCGTCTCACCGTGAAATCTTCGAGAAATGGCTAGAGAGGCGCTCCGGCGTTCTCACTTTCAGCCTGACGCAGGTGCTTACCAAACATGGGAAGTTCGTTAGGTTCCTGTTTCGGATGAAAGAAATACCCGGGTGTCACCATGGTGCTGATCGCCTAGAGGATACTGTGGAATATGCCCGCTTGGGGGGAGCACCATCCGATGTTCTCGCGTCCGGCCCTGGTTCAGGCCATGGTCTGGGGCGTGAGAGAATGCGACGCGGTCACCTCCTGCGAAGTAGTAAAGCGAGCAAAGAAGGTGGCCGCAACCGTCAGGGAGCGGACATCCTCATACTTCAGCCGCCGCCGTAGGAGAGACTCAAGGCGACCGCAGTCGCATGGCGATTCCCGGCTGCCGTAGTTTACGGACTACGAGCAATAGGTTGCTCGCTGTACGGCCGAGTTGGCCCAGTAGAGTGGGATGCCTGCTAGGGCTGCGCGAATGTTCGAAAGTGTTTTCCGTGGCCATGGAACGCAACAGCAATTGAACGACACAGGTGGATTTTAGTCAGAAAAAAATTGACACGATCTCGCGCTTGACCCTGGAACGGATGAAGACGTTCAACGATAAAAAAAAAATATACTAACATACAAACTTTCGGTTTTATAATATTAAGTGTGATAAATATTACGTGAGCCTAAGGATATCTTTTCACAGCAATCGTAAAAAAATGCGTAGGTATGGAATCACTAATAAAAGAAAACACGATTTCTCATAATGACTGGCTAATCATCTGTATACAATTCATAGGAGTGAAGAGTAAGTACGCCACGTCAGTGAGGATTAGGTACAGTACACCACTAATTTAGACTGGTCGGTGAGATATGACGTGATTTCACTTGGAAATGGTAAAGGAGGGATGAAATACATGTGGATGGAGAGGTAGAGGAGGCCCAAAGAAAAAGATGGATGGGTTTTGTGAGAAGTGATATGAAAGAAAAAGGAGTTAGCAATAGCGTGACGGGTGACAGGACTGAATGGAAGAAAAAAACGTATTACGCCGATCCCTAGTAATATGGGACAAGGGCAGGAAGTTGATGATGATTCTGGAAAAGTCGAAATTCCATTATCTCTAGAGGCATATGTTTTACGAGCCCTAAATTGGCGGTGAATGCGTTCCATAAAGCTATTGAAGAGGTCCCTAAAGAAGACTGGTCCAACTGCTTTGTACAGTCGTTTCAGCGAATGCGAAAATGCATTATTTGCGAGGGAATATACTTTGAAAAACAATAATAATAAATGATGTATCGTAAGTCTTATATCTAGACCTATTTATCAGAATCCAGAAACTTTCAGTATGCCCTTAGTATCATAACTAGGGCGCATGTTTTTAAAGCCTTAATCATCATCATCATCGTCATTTCAGTCGAAGGACGTCCACTGTTGGACATAGGCCTCTTCCAAGTGTCGCCACAACGAACGGTCCTGTGCGTCTCGTATCCATTGCATTCTGCGACTCTCACCAGGTTATCGGTCCACCATGTGGGAGGCCTTCCAATGCTGCATCTTCCGGTGCGCGGTCATCACTTTAGAACCTTTCGACCCTATGGACCATCCGTTCTACCAGCAATGTGCCCAGCCTACTGTCACTTAAGTTTGATGATTCTTCGGCGGTTATGTCGAAGACATTGGTTCTGCGGATACCTTCGTTCCAGATGAGAAACTCCGAGTATTGCTCTTTCCATTGCCCTTTGGGTGACCGTAAGCCTTCAAATGAGGCCCATTGTAAGCAACCACATTTCAGTGCCATATATCATCATTGGCAACATGCACTGGTCATATATAGACTTTCGTCTTGAGACACTGTGTAATGTTATACGAGAAGATATCGCGCAGCTTCCGGAACGCTGTCCAGCCGAGTCGGATTCGACGATTGACCTCTATCTCAAAGTTAGGCCTACCAAACTGGATTGTCTGTCCCAGGTAAACGTAATCGTCTATAACTTCGAATGTAGAATCTCCGATTTTAATCGGAGCGGGTGCTACATGGTTATTTACCATGACTTTGGTTTTGTCCATGTTCATTTTAAGACCCACTCTTTCGGAAGCGCTAAGCCAACATTGTGTGAAACATTGACATTAATGTCAAACCCTCTCCGGTCAAAGACCTTGAAGACATCCTCCATGACAGCCGTAAACAGTTTCGGAGAAATGACGTCTCCCTGCCTCACAGCCCGCTACAGACGGATAGATTTCAAGGTCCGGTCCTAAAGTCGGACTGCATTTGTGGCGTTCTCGTACAAAGGTACTTCAGCACTTCGAAGTACCGATAATCAATCTGGCACCGTTGGAGAGACTGCAGTACAGACTTAAGCAGAGCATAATCAGCCTTTTAATGTTCCCACGACTGCCACTCAGGCCTCCTCTCTGTAGGAGAGGGAATGGGCCGTAATCCAACACGCGGGCCCAGTGCGGGTTGGTGAATGTCACATGTCTTCAAATTTTTGGTTCTAGGACATGCCGGTTTCCTCACGATGTTTTTCTTCACCGTTTTGAGAGCAGTGGTGAATTACACAAAGTAATGCGCCTGGCTGGGTTTGAACCAGCGACCTACAATTTGTAAGTCGGGGCTGTTACCACTCGACCACCACTGCCCAGCCCCACGCCTCAGCACATACAGCCTTAACTTGCTACAATTGCGTGCCTAAAAGCCATAGACATAAAGGGCCTATTACACTACTCAATATTCGATTTTTAGTCGATGTCGCGTAGTGTAATAAGGGTTAGACCGGTCTTACTCGGAACAAAAAATAAGACAGTCTGAATATCGCGTAATAAGAGAGAGCGGATTTTCGAGTAGTATTGAAAATCAACTAAATAAACAGTAACATCTATATATTATATTGCAGACGTCACTGCTTCATCATAATGAGATTTGTATTAAGCCACAATATGATAATTATGGAATCGTAAATGTAAATGACATTTCAGACAATAGATACAGTAGATAAACATCTCATAATTATGAGGATTAACCGTGAATAGGCAGGTGAGAATTTTTAGCATTACCTCGCAGGATTATTTTTATAAGGCAATATCCTCCAATTTCCAGGTCAGACAACACTGCCAGGAGGCAGTGTTCCGTCAGGGAAGGGAATAGTACATTTTGATGCAAATGGGTAAACTTTGTCATTACAGCCAAAACGGAATACAAACCCGACGCGTAGACGAGGCCGTTATGGAGCCGAGAAACTGCAATGAAAATTGCCCAATTGTATCATACGTTTTTTTTAATACTTACACAAAAAAAATTACTAAATCTTCATAAAACAAATTATTGTGAGAAAGGGACTACCTTACAACAAGCTTGGCACAATAAATATTTAATAAATTGTAGCATGGGCTTACCGCAACATTTTTCCGCACTAGTGTGAAATACATTACATTGTGAGCATAAAAGCGGTAGAGGTAGGAGTAGGTTTTCGAGTATTTGGAAATATTTGCGTGGGTACGTTTTTTACGGCGTGCAGTTTCGTATTTAGGACCATACTTACTCTTCGTACAGAAAACAATAACGGCCCTGACTCGGAATCATGGGTACCCACACGTGGCCGAGTCGGGTAAGAAAACTAGTGAGGAAAATGATAGCAGTACCACAGATAACGGGGCTGCTTATAATGCAGGGTGCAGGTCTCTTACCATCTCATCACTACTCATCACAGTTAAAGACCAATGTCATCGTAAACATGTTGACATCGGCATGCCTTTTGTATTATTTTCATTCCTGCGGTACGGGACGTTTATGACCTCGTTTGAAACCTATCATTATGACTACGTAACGATTAAGAAGCTAAATACATTGTGTAGTACGAGGTCAAACTGACCCCGTATTAAATTAGATACACCACTGCGCTCTGTTTTAATAGGGCATCTTAGGTATATATTCATCCCTTTCCATTCATTTAGACCAAATTGAAGTTATGCCTCCGCAAAGAAGATTTTTTTTTTAGGGCGCGTTCAAATTAGCCGCAAAATGCGCGCTACTTTGCTATTTACATGGAATAACAAAGCAGAGCGGTGGCAGAGCTGCAGCCGCGCTGCCGTCGCGTGGCAATTTGCGGCTAATATGAAGGCGCCCTTAGCCGCACCGCAAGATAGACACTTACGAGGCATATTACACCTCGCTCCACACTGAACGTGTTAATAATAATAAATCATTTATTATCGGGCATCTTGGCCCATAGATACATAGGTACCTTACAGACTAACATATCGTGAGTAAATAAGACTTAGTAGTATTAAATAGCTAGTAAGGGTATTGTTGACAGCCAGGTACTGAGTCAGGTCTGAGGTCATGTAAAATAGTTTCTATTCTTATTAACCCACTTTTTTTTAAGGTGAGAAATTGTCCAATGACTTCTCGCGCTCTGGGTGGAGCGCGAGGGCGTGTCAGACTTTTACTAACCAAAACCACACCTGTATCCTTCAATCCCTTTGCGTTCTAGGACTACGGGTTTCCTTTTCAGAAATTCCCTGCGGTCCTAGCTAGCGGGCATCGGCCCTGCTGAGCCCCTACGGTTTGCTGACATCTCTTTGAGGAGCGTGTGGATCACTACGCGCTGTTGACGACTGGGCTCGGTCCAGTTAATTATCGAACGGCCGGACGGCGAGCTACCCATTGCTCGACGTCCGCAAGCCCGCGTCTACCATGGCGGGTAGTCGGGGTCGGAATTACGGCGGCTGGGGCGTGAGGGCCTTCGTTCCCTCATGCGTGCAGCCTCTTCCTTCGCTAGCTTATTAACCCACTAGCTGATGCCAGCGGCTTCGCCCGCATCTCAGTAGAAAATTATGCGAAGGGAACATACACTCAGATTTAAAAAAAATACTTTCATGGAGGCAAAGTCGCTGGCAAAAGCGAGTTAAAAATAGATCAACGCAGGTTTCAAATATTTTAGGTTTATATATTTAATACATACTTAACTTTCATGTATACATTTCTTCAATCTGTAGAACATTGCACTATTATTATACTTTTATGGCACTATAAACAAGCAAGTGCCCACTGCAGATGCAGAGTGCACTGATACTTAACTTTTACGAGAAAAGCTGAAACATAATTACCAACCTCGAGCACGGTGCGAATCGCTTGACCATTCATAATCTGAGTTACGAATGTGTGAGTGGAATTAAAGTTTTTAAGGTTCCTTATTCCTTTGAAAAATTGTGTAGGTAGAATAAAAATGAACCGTGCAAAGTCGGAGCTCAAAAACAAATGACGATTAGTGGGGCCCTACCACGAGCTCTTATAACGCGATCCACTTGACGACCTAAACTGAACTGTTAAAGGAATGGAGCTATATAGGCTGTATAGCTGCATTCCTCTTTCTTGCTTGCACGCCTGACATTTAACACGTCAAGCACCCCTAGCCAAGTTGATAATCTGCAATCGTTAACGCTAGTCGAAAACTAATCAAATGTATGGGAATGACATCATTTCAACGTTGTCACGTGGTCAGAACAAACGAATAGAAAATTGGTAGCCAAGTTCACATCGTTCAAAATGATAGAATGAATTGTTATCGTTTCTACAATGTTCAACGCTACATCCTTTGTTATTGTAGAACGACATTGTAGAACGAGCGGCCGACTCAGGCGCATCAACATGGCTACCAACTTATCGTTTTGTACAATTGCTGACACCGAGGCGTTACCGTTTGGTGAACGGAATTCGACACGAAACGGTTGTAACTTGACTAGGAGGGAAGGTAAGGCAACAATGAAATAAAACAATCCTGGGAAACGCCGATGTAATAAAACAATTACTTTGGCGTTTCCCAGGATTGTTTGTGATTCTAAAAATAAATTATTTTTGAAAAAAGGACATAAGATTGTAGCTAAGCTAATTATCTCGTAGGTATCATCATCATTATCACTTCAGTCGAAAGACATCCACTGCTGGACACAGGCCTCCCCAAGTGTCGCCACAACGACCTTTTCTGTACGTCTCACATGCAAAGGATATAAAATGGGGTTGCACTTGGTGCAAATATAAAAGTAAACAAAACTTGATAGATACTATTAATACTAAAATAGATACGCATATACATACATACAAAATATAAATAAGCTAAAGAATAAGTGATAAAACGAAGACATGATTACAGTGACAAGTAATGATCCTTCACAAGCCTTTTAAATACAGGCAGTGTTTGCGCACGTTTTATTGCCACAGGCAATGCATTCCATAGACGAGCGGCCTGGACAGTAAAAGATTTATCCAGGAAAGTAGTTGAATGCATTGGCATTTTAAGTTTCTAGTTATCTGATGACCTAAGAACTTCCATGTCGGAGTCGCAAAGAAATTGGAACCGTTCTTTCGAAAATAACACATTATACAAAAGGAAAAGAATATGAGCATTACGGCGAAGGCGAATTGGCAACCACTTGAGTTTAACACGAAATTCAGAAACATGGTCATATTTACGCAAACCGAATATGAACCTTATACAAAAGTACTATCTATAACTCAAAGCCGCAGAACCCAAAGAATATCAACGGAGCACACATTTACCATTTTATTTAACGCGCTTAAACTGATGAGTTTAATGAATTAACTTAATTACTATAAGTGAAGTGTGTAAGTTGTTAATTAGAACCTTTCAATCATAACTTCTCTAAGAGCGACATAGTTTTAATACTGTCTAAAATCTGTAGTCGGGTTTTTCGAATAAATTCAATATTTTTTTTACATACGCTATATTTAGTATTTTTATGTAATCGCATTTACAATAGTAGGTCTAAGTATGATTTAAAGAATAAAAGTTAAATCAAATAGCTAAAGATATTAGTAAGGTCAAAGGATTCCGCATAATAAAACTCGCTTGCTGCATCTTTATCAAGTTTCAGGTAGGTTTCCCATCCAGGGGCGCCGGCTTTTAGAAAACCTCATGGGTGCTCAATGCTCATTTGATGGACATGAAAAAGTGGCGAATAGTGAGAAGAGAAATGCCCACTTATAAATAAATGTCCTACTTACATACTGCGTACTTAATTACTAATTATGTTTGGTAAAAATATAAAACGAAACCATTTTAGAAAAATGAAACTAGTTTTTATATAATATCAAAAAATATTATAATGTATAGATTACTGCTCTGTTTCTTGATGTCTATTCTCAGGGGTGCTCGGCACCCACTGTTTATTTCTCATGGGGGCTCGAGCCCTCAAGCACTCATGAGTCGGCGCCCCTGCCTCCCTGACAGGGACAATAATAAATAATTTACATCATCATTTTTTTTTGGCTAGCACGACATTCGTAAAACGATAAAAATTTGTCAAGACTACACCGTGACGGCAAATCATTAATCTTGTGTCGTTGTTGCGACTATCTGTCGTGGCCACAACGAACAGTTATAATGGGAATGCGGCCTTAGTGTGACAAGCAGTCTGATAACCTAGAAACTGGGTTGTGAAGCTCATCAAGGCAATCGTTTTCTGCAACAGCAATGTATTCAACTACATTTGGTTCAACTGGAAGCCGATCAGAAAACAGTTGGGAAATATCATTTGATGATGAAGTGCAAAACCTTTTTTTGTACTTCAAATATTTTTTTGTATTCACTAAATGACTTGTTTCGCTCTAGGGTGGAACGAAAGGGCGTATCAGACTTTTAATGAGTAAAACCCAGTCTATGTCCTTCAATTTCCTTTTGTGTTTTAAGGCTACGGTCATTCTTACAAACGTTACCCTCAGCCCTAGTAGTAGTACGAAACTCTGTTCATCAAATTTCAGTGCAACGATTGCCGTTTAATCTACTTCTATTATTTCGATAAATCAAGTCGCATGCTTATAATAACCATGTTATTTTTATTAAATTCTGATTGGCGTACGAAAACTATAGATTAAAATACAAATTACAGCTAATGCTAATCTTTATCAATGCATTGTTGTTCAAATCAGCTAATTTGTATTTGAGGTTTAATCCACATTATTTTTCCCTTTAATTAGATTAAATTTGAAGTGCATTTGTTCTACTCCACCGTGCTACGCAGTTCAAGGCTACGATGGGTTACAACTAGGATTGTAATGGAACTTCGCCTCTGCTTCTGTTACTGCGGAAGTTCAAGAAATCGTATCTTCGCTTCCGCCTCCGCCTCCGCAAATTTTTGCGGAGTTATAACGGAGTTTTAAAGTTATAATCATAGAACAATAACGCACGAGCACCGATGCTCGATGACGAATTAGCCGTCCGACCGCGGTTTGCGTGTGAAATGGTCAACAATCAGCGTGTATGCGGTGGGAACGCGGTCGAGGTGGGGCCGGGCGTATGTCAATTTGAAATGACAGGAATCAACCTGACGAATTCCTTCGATTCGTAGGTTAGGTATAGTACTTTGAGAAATATGATGTTATTTATTAAAAACATGTTAATTAATATTTAATAAATATTAATTAATTATCCTGAAAAATACCGAAATATCTATTGTTCTGTACTTTGACAACATATAACTCATATATTAGATGTGGTACAAAAACTTAAAAAAACGCTTAATATTTAGAAACTTCCAATAAAAATTAGTTTGTTTTGTATACTATATAATTCACGTATTTAAAATAAGGATTTTTGACTACAATAAACCATAAATTACTATTTTTTCCACATCCAATTTCATCTGCGCCTCCGTTAACCTCCATATTCGCGAAGGCAAAGATCCTTGCCTCGGCATCTGCTTCCGCCTTCGCTAAGATGTCCTCCGTTACAACCCTAGCTACAACCACCAACGAATCTAAAACCACGTTTCCTTACGAAGCACTACGCTGTTTTAGTCCACCATGCTACGCAGTTCAAGGCTACGATGGGCTACAACGTGCTACGCTTTTCTACGGATCTGATATAGATACTGTTTTACAATGTGCTACGCCGCGGCGTTCTAGGCTACGATGTGCTACAATAATGATGCGCTGCTGTTCTATGTATGATGCATAGTGCTGTTCCACAACGTGCTACGCAGTTGTAGGCTAGGATGTGCTACGACTTCCTACGATGCGCTGTACAACAGTATACGAACACATTTATGACACACTACGACATACTTCTCCAATCAATGTTACGATGTGCTACGACGTTCCATGCTGTTCTACGTTGCGCTATGCTGTTTTTCCAGCGCTATGCAATATACTAAAACTTCATTATTCGAAAGAAGAACACAAGAAAATTCTGAAAGATAAAGTTGTTTAAATTATTGTTTCATTTAGGAATAGCTCATGGGTATATAAAATACTAGCTTTTGCCAACGACTTCGCTCGTGTGTAAGTAGGTTTCCCCGTACAAACTTTGGACCTCCGTTTCATCCCTATAGGGGATGAATTTTGGAAAATCCTCTCATAGTGCTTGCCTACGTCATAAAAGGAAACCTTGTTCAAAACACACTCCTAGTCTCAGTAGTTTCAGTTGTATGTTGATATGTCAGTCAGTCAGTTTCTCTTTTTGTAGATTATACATTAAGTATTGTTTTTATAAAGGATTGATAACATACGTATAATTGTTCTATATTACCAGAGCGGGTTGGTCTTGGATGTGTGTGTTTAAGGGCACTTTTTCTCTGTATGTTGTTGCTCGCGTCATAGAAAACAGCTTACGCATAAAGAATTAAAAAAATAACAAAAAAAAAATTATTTCTGTTAGCAATAATTCGTTATTTCTGGTGTTGTTTGCTTGTTATTTAACTCCGACTTCCGAAGTTAAAGTTATTTTGATCGTTTTAGTGTTTTGTTTTTTGTTCTGAAATCGGTTATTTTATTTTTAGTGGTCGTGACTGCTATGCCAAAGGTCGTGGGTTCGATTCCCACCCAGGACAAATGTTTGTGTGATGAGCACGATCATTTGTTCTGTGTTTGGGTGTTATTTATATAGACATATATATCATATATATATGTATGTATTTAGAAATATATAAGTATGTTTATCAGTTGTCTATTACCCATAAGACAAGCTCTGACTCTGACCCATCAGACTTTTTTCAATACACTTACGAAACAATGAATAAACGGGGGTTGACCGGCGACTAGCGGGGGTCGACGCGCGCCCAACCTGGTACGATAAATGTAATAACATTGTGGCAGGGGAGAGCACGCGCACTTTTCTGTACTAGTGTGGAAAATAGTTTATTGCGTGCCTAAAAGCGGTGAGATAAGAGCGGGTTTTCGAGTGTGTGAAGTGTATTGAAAAATAATTTGTATCTTTGTTAGATTAAAAACTTTTCAGACCGGATCCAGACAGATAAGTCTGTAACCGCTTCATCCTAATTTGAATGACCTTCTCATTTTATAGTTATATTGAACATAGGAAAATTTGATAACTTGCATACGGAGAAAATTAAAAATAACGAAGTAGAAAATACTCACATTAATAAAAAAAACTTTTCTGAGGCCTCCAAGTTGAAAATAAGAACACCATTTACACAATTTGTAAGCCACCCTGCACCATATAGACTGAAAAGGGTCTAAATTATCCGCCCATCAAGCCACATTATTTATACCTACTAGCTGTTCGATAAACTCGAGTTTTTCAAACATGCAAACGCATGTTTGAAACCATGTATTCCTATCTTTCAGCGATAAAAATAATAAGCATTATTCGTTAGCATTTCGGGTCATGTAGGTCTATGCAATGAAATTATGTAGGCGTTCCGGCGAAGGCGAATAGGAAGCCATTTAAGCTTAGTACGAAATTCAGAAACGTAGTCATACAAGTTATGACATTTTGAAGTTGCTCAAGCTTATCCAATTGGTCTTGGATGAGATCAAGATACCTGGCAACAGCATAGTCCAGGATTGGAAGAAGAAGAGATTGTGCTAACGCAATTTTAGTTGTGATGGGAAGAAAATTACGAAGACGTCTCAGGGAGCCCTGCTGTTATTTTGTCCAGGAAAGAGTGCGGACCATATAAATCACCAAGTTCTTCACAGTGTGGCTTAAAGGAATAATGGGATTGTTGAAAATATCTGGGATTTACTTATATTTTGTACGATTTAGTTTAATTATTATGGTCTATTTTAAGTTTCATAGAAGGTCTATTTTATCTCTCAGCCTACTCTCCAGTCACAGATCTCCTATCTCATGGAATAAATTTCTTTTGCAGCGCTATGAAAAAAATGATTTTCATTGAAAACTTGTGTCTATCTGTATTTGATAATATATTTTCGTTTTTAAGCGTTTTGTGTGTAATAGTAGATTATGCGACTAGGGGATAAAGCATTTAAGTCGCGGGTGGCATGTTGAATTCCGAACGGAACGAAGGTTGCTAATTTTAATCCCGAACGTTAGTGTGGGATTTATATAATCAACTCCCGAGCATTGCAAGGAAGTTAATAAAGAAACCTGAGTGAAGTGAGGAATTCAAGCCGTCCAACACAAAGACAGCTTTATCCCCGTGTTGGATACTCTACTTTTTACACTATCTGTGAGATAATTAAAAGACAATTTAATATCTTGCTGTAACTAAGTAAGTAACTATCACTCAATATGTTTTGAGATTTGAAATCAACAAAATTCACTACTTAAAGATTCTATCGTTTCAATTTTCTTTAACGCCCCGTTCTTTCATTACTTTTTTTTTTAGAAACTGGTCAGTAACCACGTTTTATTGTATTTATTTTGTTGGTGGCCTATTTGAATTTTGAATAAACTTGTTTGATGCATGTACATTTTAATTCACATAATGTCGACGGTTTTTGACGTTCCAAATTCAAATCTCATTATTCCCTAGGGATCGCCCATACTGCATTATCTCCTCCCTAGGGACAGAACGACTTGCTCTATGTGATGGTCGTATGACATTTATAGGGCATTATCGATCAGGTTGTGTAATATGTGTGATAACTTCATTGTAGGATTGAAGACAGTTGATTCGTTTCTCGACGATTATTATTGCCTCTGCGTTTACCTGGTGGTCTTTAGATTTGCAAACATACACACACAGTTTCTATGTATGGGAGTTTCGCCTATTAATAATAGTGTGATAGATTATATTATCAGGAGGTAGGCACAACACGACTGTTAACCTGTCAAGTTGCTAATTGTGCTTCCGTTACAATAATGAGCAAGTGAACACTAATACCGAGCATTGATAGTTAACGTAGAAGTACATAATTGTTCCCAAAAGATAACTAAAATAGCAAAGATAAAAAGGTAAGGAAAGGTAAGCAATTAAATGGTATTTTTAATTATTCGTTCAGCAAGTAAATCAACCTAAAATTATTTGAACTGCCCATGTTTTTGTTGGCTGTTATGCAATCCTCCAGCAATACATAGTCAGCAATTAAATCAAGGATTATGAGAAAAGTAAGAAGATATTTCGTCAGTTTGATATATTATTCACATTTGCAAAATATATTATAATCAGCCAGTTACTATTAATATTGCACTATAGTAAACATTGTATATCAATATACATATATAAGTAAAAGGAGAATCGCCAAACTTAAATGGCAATGGGCAGGTCACATTGCACGCAGAACAGATGGCGGTTCGAACCGAAGGTTCTGGAGTAGCGACCACGTATCGGAAGGTGCAGTGTTGCCCTTCAAGGTGGACCAATGACCCGGTGAAGGTTGTCGGAATCAGATGGATGCGAGACGCACAGGACCGTTAATTGAGGCGACATTTGGGGGAGGCCTATGTCCAGCAGTGGACGTCAAGCGGCTGAAATGATGATGATGATGATATAAAAGGAGAAACTGACTAACTGACCGTCTGCCGGGACCGCTAGTAAAGATATTAATTAATTCCTTAATAAATTAAGCAAAATAACCATTGACATGAACTGCCCCCCCAGCCAAGTTACGTCACTGAGCGTTGGGATGACGTCAGAACAAAGGAATCGGAGAATCGAGGCGTTCGACGCAAACGAAACGATCGTAAAGTGGGTAGGGCGGCTGGACGCGCACCACGACGGCTGATTTGAGCCGGTGTAAGAAAAGAGTGTCTGGAAAGAGTTGAGCCTTTGCAATGAGACGTTACAGGATATTAAAAACAAAAAGCCATTTACAAATAATTTAATAAAATAATGGATATTATGGAGGCTTTAATGGATAGGTACACGTCGACCGACCTTCAGGGGTTCACGACGTTATTTTAGTCTGTTGTTGAATTATTAGAAGATATATTCACTAAAAATCTTGAAAAATCTATTTAAATATAGCATAAACTCATCATTCCCTCGCTGGCCAGCGCCGCCCAATCCAGCACATGATGCAGACGCATATGAGGATTCTCGTTTTTAACTGTAAGACAAACAACACAATCAATTAATCGTAATATTTCCTCACTATCCTCAAAGTTTTGGGAACACATTTATTGTACGTACAGCTAAGGAGTGGATTTCCCTGCCGGAGTCTGTATTTCCTGATAGCTACAACCTAGGGGTCTTAAAATCAAGAGTGAATAGGTTACTTCTAGGCAAGCGTGCTCCATCTTCGACCAGATTATCGCTTACCATCAGGTGAAATAGTGGTCAAACGCAAGCCTATCAATTATAATAAAAAAAATCGACTTTTTCTAGGTCATCGGTTGAGGTAGAATGAGGATCAATCACATAATAGCAAATCCGATTTTTACTGACGTTTGATAATTACATCGTATGTGTAATAATTTACCGAGATTACGAGTATTAAAGTTTTTTTTGATCGGCCACTTAGAAACGCGCGCTCTCGCTGGACTGTTTACGATGACGTTATCTGTTATGATCCGTGCGACGAACGGCTTGATCGTATTCATTCGCCGGTGGAGACCAATCATGACGGATGACGTCATAGCGAGTCGCTTCATTCTCGGGTGCGTTACTGGAATTAATACACTAAAATTGCTGTATCTTTGTAATTTTTGGTTCGATTTAAATAATTTTTTCACAGTATTTACTATTTTTTTTGATATGCTATATGTCTGCAACTCCACAAAAATCATGACTGATCCTTATTTGACAACAAGAGAAAAATCTAGTGTGCAGCAGTGTACTTGATGCTCGAATGACTTTTTGTGCTCTGAAAATACAACTAGCTTCGGCTGTCAAGAACTTCGGAAGTTCATCGACAATGTTCTTCTATACTCTTAAACAGTGTTCTACTTAACCAGAGGCCAGCAGATTCCCTACCACGACCTCTTAACACGATCTAGTTGTCTACCTAAGCTGAACTGTTGAACGGATTGAGCTATATAGGGTGTATAGCTTCATACCACTTTCTCGCTCGCACGACTGACATTTTAATACGTCATGACTCATGGTAAGGCCTGGCGTGCTATTCTCTAAGAAAGCAGCCTTGAGCGCAGCGCTGGCCGCAGCGACGAAATGCAAATACGTACACAGGATTAACAATCCTATAGCCCTATATATTAGATTGCTAATCTAATGTACCTTAAATTATAAAACTATGCTGAAGCCAATCTGGACCTATGGCATTGAACTCTGGGGTTCGGCATGCGACTCCAATATTATGATTATACAAAGGGCACAAAACTACATTCTCAAGCAGATATCAAATGCGCCTTGGTTCATCAAAACAGAGGAGATCCATGAAATCTTGAACGTGCCAATGGTTAAAGAAGTGATCAACTGCCATGGTGGCAATTACAAATCACGTCTTCAAAAGCACCCAAACCAGCTAGCGGGACAGCTTACTATTCCTGAAAGTATTCGCCGACTGAAGAAACGGCGTGACATCTTTGATTAGAAAAGTCACCTATAAATGTGACTACTTTCAAGGAAGGGCAGGCCCCACAGGGGGCAGCACCCTACATATAATCCAGACTACATCCCATCTGTTTATAGTCTACATGACTGATTACATGATAAGAATAATACAAAAAAAAAAAAAAACCAAATTACCTATTTGGATTTTGTCGCGGCGGCCAGCGCTGCGCGCAAGGCTGTTTTCTTAGAGAATAGCACTGCCGGACTCAAAAGTGGTTAAGCGTACCGATTACGACCAGAAATCTCATTCTGATTAACATCAAAGCATCTGACTTTAACAGAGATAGTTACTTTGTTTATTATATTGTTTGTGGTTTTCCTTACCAACAACCCTCACGAACTGCTTGGTAGGGCGATCAGCAATGGGCCTCGTAGGCCTCCCCAGTGTGAAATGAGTAGTTGCTGGTATATCCTTGTGCAATTCCTGTTGCAAAATAGTTAATGTAAAAGATATATAAAAATTATACAAAAAATACAGAGCTTAATATTAGGTTTTACACCACCTGCTCGATAATGCCCTTTTATATGTCATACAAACCATCACTTAAAGCAAGTCATTCTGTCCCTAGGGAGATAATGCAGTATGGGCGATCCCTAGGGAATAATGAGATTTGAATTTGGAACGTAAAAACCGTCAACATTAAGTGAATATAAATGTACGTGCATCAAACAAGTTTATTCAAAATTCAAACTGGCCAGTAATGAAAAAAAAAGGAATGAAAAGCGGGAGCATTATAGAAAATTGAAACTGTAGAATCATAGAGTAGTGAATTTTGTTTGTTTCAAATCTCAAAACATGTTGAGTGATAGGTAAGATTAACATATGAATAATACTTATATTTCTCTATTGTAAGATTTGTTTGACTAAATTGTCTTTTAATTATCTCACAGATGGTGTAAAAAGTAGACTATAAGCTATAAAGCTGTCTTTGTCTTGGGTGGCTTGAATTCCTCACTTCACTCAGGTTTCTTTATTAACTCCCTCGCAATGCTCGGGAATTAATTATATAAATCCCTCACTGACGTTCGGGATTTCGTTCGGAATTCAACATGCCACCCGCGACTTAAAGACACTGCTTTATCCCCTAGTCGCATAATCTACTATTATCGTGCGTTGTAGTCCTGTTAAAAACCATTTCATAAAGCTCAAACAGTCTGTTAATATCATTCAACGCATCAATTCCTTTTATTTGATATTGAATATTGTAGGAAAGCATAAAAAACTTAATACGCCATCGTTAAAATTTATAAGATTTATAGTGACGTCACTTTATTTTTCGAGTTATTCTCAGCAAGCCCTTTCATTTGGTACCCATATTGTGGGAGTGCGTTAAAAATAACTAGTCCGCCATCTTAGGTGTTTCGCCATGTTTGCCATGCATTGTCATCCAAACTAAACGTGTATCCAAAATTGATTGAAGATATCTGCTTCAAAATTAATAATATTCCACAATATAATAATATTCCACAACTATTACACAACGCCGTCTAGTCCCAAGCTAAGCAGAGCTTGTGTTATAAGTACTGGACAACTGATAAACATACTTATATATTTCTAAATACATACAAAATTATTATAGATAAATTACGCCCAAACAATCGTGCTCATCACACAAACATTTTACCTGGATGGGAATCGAACCACACCTCCGGCATAGCAGTCAGGGTCACTAACCACTAAACCAACAGGCCAGTCAAAATTAAACGTTGAGTTGTAAGATTTCAACTGACAAAAAAAGCTTGTAAAAAGGCAAATCTTGACACACTCAGTGACTCATCAACGTCAAGTCTTGGACTTGAACGTTGAAAGGCCAATGCAAATTATTGCCATGATTTAGTTATTTCTTTTCGTCAGAAATGAAACCTAGGTTATATGTTAGAGGCCAATATGAGGAATTAATAGCAAAAAGAACCAGGTCTTTAAACCGTAACTGCCCGTAACCGAACGAAGACACGTACTCTTTTTACTAGGAAAAACCGTATCAAAATCTACTGCGTGGTTCAGGAGGCGTTAACGAATAAACAGACAGACGCAGAAAGTTACTTTGTTTTATACTGTGGGAAAGTGGATATTTGGCGGATTTTTTCGATTTAAGTTCAGTGGCTTTTAATTATTCGCAATTTGATTCCTAATGAATATTGCGATGTAAAATCGGTGTAGTATGTGTGTATCTCAAGTGTCTACACAACTGGACAATAATAAGTAAACTGGAGTTGAGACTATATATGGTAGTACTAGCTGACCCGGCGAACTTCGTTGCGCTTAACAATCAATGAAACAAAGCTTAAGTAATACAATATCAAGTTACACACAATTTTAATGTATAACATTTATCTACATCGATTTCGTACATTTTACGTGATGCTCGCAAAACTGAAAACTTCTACAGATTTATTATATTTATGTACAGATTGACTAAGTACCTCAACGAAGCTTGCCGAGAAGGCTACGAATGTGTTATATTCGTGTCCTAATGAAAAAGAGTGACTGTATTCTGAACCTAAAACTGAATACTTTCTAAACTATTGTTTTGAATGGCTATGCGATGCCCAAACAAAAAAAAAGGAATTACTTGGTCCCAAATATTCTTTCGAATGATCTGCGGTTCCTGTCTATCAGAGCGTGCAGCTTTAGGATTGTAGTCAGGCGGGTGATACAGCATGTCGTAGGCACACAGAGGAGCATTCTTCGACTTCCACTGGGTATTAAAGTACGTCTCCTTCGACTTCGGAATGATCATAGCTGTTCGCACCCTCTCTGGCAGTACCAAAGTCGTCGGCAGCGCCTTCTCGTTGATTTTCTCAATCATTTTGCTCTGTTTATTGAATTCCACTTATAATTTCTAACAATAAAGCCTCGATTTCATGAAGTTTAGTAGATGGTAACAACTTCATTGCCGAGGTACTCATTTGATTTGAACACGGATGTGTTTTAATACTTTAATACCCTAGAGAGTTTCCTTAAATAAACTGGAAAATAGTTTAGACTATAAAGATAGGAGTGGCATATTTGGTTGGTTTAAGTTAGATGATATGGATAATAAAATGTCATTTCGTGACAGATTACGAGTCATTGAGCTTGGAGTATTGACGTATTTTTAATAAAACCTTTGTATATTTATTAAAACTTAATCTTTTTTGCAAATTACCAGTAGACATACTGTCAGAAACGAGAACAACTCTGTCAGTTGCCGTTATCAAAATATAATCATTGTCAAAATTTTATTCACGAAAAATGTTGTTTTGTAGCGATATTTTTATATAATATTATTATTAATTAATGCAGCCTCGAAATTCATTATGGACTGTTATAGCGCAGAGTCTGAGTTTATCGGTCTGATTTAATTTTTATTTTGGCTTTATTCAAAATTATCAGTTTTTTTGATGTTTTTGTTCTGAATTTTTATTTTTTGTTTGTTTAGAATCGCTGGACTTTTTAAGTCCGCCAGTGAAAAGGATCGATAGCAGCAGGCAGGCGTTTGGTAGTGCTTACAACACGGATGGGAACGATGTTCACTTGTTGAGGGGCTTCCGCAATAAGTTCTCACGTCTAACACCCGGCTTCTCAAAACACACGACAATTGTCAAAAATTCTGAATCATCAACATCGTTGGTATTGAAGAAAACATCCGAGAGACAGGTCAGACTATCGTGTAATCGTCCATAAGATTGTGAATTTATAACGTTCATAATTATTGTCAATATTTTTTTTGTTACCTTCAGATCCTAGGACAGCAGTGTTCATTTGTAAGTTTCCCGAGCTTACATAAGCCCGAAAACGAAATTTCTACCTTGCTTAAACCAGAGAAGAAGCCAAATACTTCTGAGAAACCACTCATACAAGTTACAGTCATACCGAAAACGGATCAAGTACAAGCAGCAAAACTCCTGAGAAGACGGAAGTATATACCTAAAAAAGTTCAGAATACTACGTCAAATCACGAGAATTCAATACAAACAAAGAACGTGTATTTAATAGTTGCTGGACGAAGAAGAGAGAAAGTATATGAGATCAAGACCACCGGCAGCGCTAAATTCTCCACCGACCACGACAGTTACTCTAAAAATGAAGACACACCAATAACGGAACTTACAAATTTCAAACAACTGATCCAGTCTCTGAACATGGATAAAAAGAAGAAGAAAGAGACGAAGTCACCACCACCAGCAGCGGACACCTCAGACGCACCGCATACGATGGAGTGGAACAACTTACAAAAGTGTAACAACTGCATCTGTGTGAATGACTCGAGGGATCGTCAGGCGCCTAAGAAAAGTCGTGTGCGAATATTCGGCCAGTTCGGAATCTCTGAAGAAGATAAATATGTTCTGAGATATGGAGCTACGGTTGACGACAAGACAGGTACAGCCTCATCATAACAAAGCTATGTACAACTAAACAAGTTCAGACGCCAAGGCAAATACATTGGCAAGCATGTCGGATTGGGCACGCCATAATTATGGCGGTAAGTCCCCTCTTTGGGAAGCGGCTGGAAAGGCAACACGGTGTCCTTACTTTCCGGACAAGAAAAGTTTGGGAGATTCCTGCACCGGATCCGTGCGGAAGAAACGCCCGGATACCATTGTGTGGACCGCCCGGAGGACACGGTGGAGCACACGGTGGAGGTGTGCTCCGCTTGGGCAGAGCAACGCCGTGTCCTCGTGGGGGCGATCGGCGGCGGCGATCTCTCGCGCCGGGCCTTGGTCTCGATACAGGCCATGGTCCGGAGCGAAGAGGAGTGGCAGGCGATCGCCTCCTTCTGCGAAGCAGTAATGCTAGCAAAGGAGGCGGCTGATCGCGTGAGGCAACGGTCCTCACGCCCCAACCACCGCCGGGATTCCGATCCCGAATTCCGGCCATCGTAGGAGCGGGCTTGTACGGCGAGCCACCCATTGCTCGCCGTCCGACCGTCCGGTAACCGTCCGGACCGAGCCCAAGTCGTCGACGGCGCGTACTGTTCCACGCGCGCCTCAAAGGTATGTCAGCAATTGTAGGGGCCTAGCAGGGTCGAAGCCTACTGGGGCCAAGGGTCTGATTCTGAAAGAGACTCGGCCCTGGTACGAAAGGCAACGAAGGATCAGGAGTGGGTTTTTAGTCAGTAAAAGTCTGACACTATCTCCCGCCCCGCCCAAGAGCAGGGGATGTTATAAGTGTTGCAGGTGCATGCAGTGGTGTAGTTACTCTTTTAGATGGTAGTAATTCCTAGTCATTCGAAAGTCCAAGATAGTTCAATAATATATTTTAATTCACTTGACACATTTTTGTTTTATACACAACATGACAGTACAACATTACCATTTCTTCTTCTATCAATTGTCACACCAAAGAGTTTTACAATAATACTTTCCCTAATTGATTAGAAGTATTCTAGTTGCCTAATGCATCCCAATCATAAAGCGCATATCCGCAAGCCGAGGTCGCGGAACTGCCTTGGTTAGGATATCAGCCAGCTGATCGAATGAAGCTGTCTTCAGGACCATAAGGGCACCTTCATGCACCTTTTCTCTCACAAAGAAATGCCTGATTCTGATGTGCTTCGTTCTTTTATGGAATTCAGGGTTATGGGCTAATCTTATAGCAGCCTCATTATCCACTTTAAGAACGGGTACATCTTCTGGATTTGTCATCGCTTCAAAAATCCTCTGTAGCCATTCTAGCTCCTTTGCAGCTTCACTAGCAGCAACTATCTCCGCTTCGGTCGTAGATATAGCGACTGTAGCTTGCCGTTGACTCAGCCAAGACACAGCAGCACCAGCGTACATACACACTACGCCGGAAGTCGATCGTCCAGTGGTAGAGTCTCCTCCGTGATCAGCATCACTATAGCCTATTAACTGTTTAGGCCCATTGCTGTACGTAAGTCCAAGAGACATTGTACCTTTAAGGTACCGGAAAATTCTTTTTACCGCGCACCAATCTTCCGTTAAAGGATTCTTTAACTTACGTGAGACTACTCCAACCGCATATGCAATATCAGGACGACTGCCTACCATTAAATAAGCGAGTGCACCAACTGCCTCTCTATAGGGAAACTTCTTATCATGCTGAGATACGGCTTTCCCTACTTGAGTACCTTCTTTCTCTATTGGGGTAGAGACTGGATTGCAATCGGCCATTCCAAAACGCTCCAATATCTTTTTCACATAGGCTTCTTGATTAATGGTAATAGAACCATCACTTAGGGTTTTAATCTCAAGTCCTAAATAATATGCAGCAGGTTTTACAGTGATCTTCAATTTACTTTTAAGATCTTCTAAGAATTCGTTAGTCAACTTAGCATCTGTACCAGCTACAAGACCGTCATCCACGTACAAAGTAATGAGGATCTTCTTTTGTCCAACCTTCTTAGTATACAGACAACAATCTGCATCACTTTGTTTGAAGCCCATATCTAGCAGTATACCTTCAAAACAGCTATTCCAGCACCTCGGAGCTTGTTTAAGGCCATACAAACTACGATTTAGGCGACATACTTTCGTAGAACCGTCTTCTAAGCCATCTGGTTGCTTCATAAAAATGTCTTCTGTTAACTTTCCATTCAGGAATGCAGTTGTAACATCAAATTGCTCTAGATGTAGCCTTTCCTGAGCGCTAACACTTAAAAGTGCACGTATCGTAGCCAATCTTGCAACGGGGCTAAAGGTCTGGTCGTAATCAAGACCTTTCCTTTGTTTAAACCCTTTTACTACCAGCCGCGCCTTATACTTATCTATGGAACCATTTGGATTCCGTTTGATTGCAAATACCCATTTACACGGTAGTGCTTTTCTGTTAGGTGGTAGTTCACAAAGAGTCCATACTTCATTCTCCAATAATGAATCCATTTCAGTGTTTAACGCTTTTAACCACTCATCTCTATCCTCTCTCTCTAAAGCTTCTTTATGAGTCTTGGGAAAGTGGTCAGAGTCTATTAGGTACACGTAATCATTAAACCGCTGTGGAGGTCTAAGAGTTCCTCTATCTCTCAAATTATAAGTATTACGTGCGGGTTCTGTGACATCTTGTAGAGCATCTGAGAACTCTTCAAAATCAGACGCATCTTGAACATGATCTGATTCATTGTCGGCTACAACTTCTCCCTCTAGAGCATGTTCATTATGCTCTTCACCTGGCTGTTCTATTGGAGAAGCTATATTTTGAGGAATATCACCCTCCGAAAAAATCGCTCCCTCTGTAACTTGCTCTATCAAATCAGAATCTCCCTCTGTCTTATCACTCAATGGTGTGTTAACTTCTTCTTGAGAACTGGGACTTGCCCTTGGGATTCTCAATTCAATACCTGGACAAAACGTGACATCTCTTGATCTCTCGGTCTGTTTGCCATTCCAGATCCGATATCCGTCGTCGCTGTCGTATCCGATAAGTCTTCCCTTGACAGCCTTCTTATTTAACTTCTTCCTCTTTTGTTTAGGAATGTGAAAGAAACATTCACTCCCTATCACACGCAAATGTGAGATCTTGGGCTTCTTCCTATACCAAAGCTCATATGGTACTTTCCCCTCTTCTCTTGTGGGTCCCGTGCGATTTAAGACGTAAGCAGCCGTATTTATAAGTTCTGCCCACAGGGCTTCCGGAAACTCCTCTCCGGCGTGCATATATGCTCGAGCGGTTTCTACGAGAGTCCTGTTTTCTCTTTCTGCGCATCCATTTTGCTCGGGGGTGTATGGCATCGTCAGACGCTGTATTATTCCCTGTCTTCTTAGTACTTCTTGAACGGCTCTATTATTAAACTCACCGCCATTATCGCTCAGTATCGTTTTAACCGTAAATCCAGCGTTCTTGGCTTCTTTCAGAAATTGAACAAGCTTGTCCTTTACATCACTCTTGTTTCTGATGAAGTAAACATGACGATACGCGGAAAAATCATCCTTAAAAAGGACAAAATAACGATATTTTGAGTAACTTTCAGGAAACGGTCCGCATACATCCGTATGTACCAGCTCTCCTGGCATAGTAGCTCTATCTCGTTTGCTAAATTTCAGTCTTTGTGCTTTTCCATAAATGCATCCTTCACACTGTATATCATCTTTTACATTCAGATTAATCCCCAGTTCCCTCTTAACAAGATCTTTAATATATCTCTTGTTCTGGTGACCAAACCTTTCATGGTATAACTGGAGTAAGCTTGATGGATCAACAGCATTAATTTCTACAGGTTGCCTAGGTAGAACTGTCTTCATGTTCAGCTTGTACAGTCCTCCATTCTGTTCCCTGTTTCCAACTGCTATAGCCTCACCATTAATTTCTAATCTACACTTTTTTGTCGTAGAAATAAATGTGCTGTTTTGCAGTTTGTCTTGTGCAGCTAACATGGAAAGCAGATTTTTTGTTATCTTTGGTACATACCAAACATCACTCAGAGTCACATTAAAAGTTTTGCCGTTAACTTCAGTTTGAACAACCACAGACCCTTTCCCTTTTGCAGGAACTACAGTCCCATCTGCCGTCGTTACGGTGTGGTTCGATCCAAAGTTCTCAAAATTTATAAATATGTCTCCCCTATTGGTGACGTGAGTCGTGGCACCGTTGTCCACATACCAATAATTTGCATCTCTTTCCTCTGAACAAGTGTAAATCATCAGCGTTATGTTTTGCACTTGCTGCTCTTTCGACGAAGACTGCACAGGTTTCTTTGGTCTGCCATCATTTATCCACTGTTTGCAATTCTTTATACGGTGGCCTATTTTTGTACAGTACCTGCATCTTATTTTCTCGTCTCGTTTAGCCTGCACCTTAGAGGTAGAGGTGAGCACTTCCTGAGTGTCTTCAGTATGACTACCTAGTGCTCTCTCATACGCACACAGTTGTGTTGTCAGTGACTCAATGGTCCTATCTTGTTTGTTGAGCAGCATCCAACTTGATTTAAAATTGAAAAATTTTTCATTGAGGGAATCTAAAATTTTACAAATCAAGAATAAATCTGGCAACTTCGTGTTAGGATCGGTCCTCAAAATTTCTGCGTTCAAATTGTTCCAAATGTTTTTTAATTTCGACATTAAAGTTGAAACATCTTCATCAGAATTTCTTTTATAACTGAAAAATTGCATACATAGAGTGTATACTCTGTCTTCAGCCTGACCATCAAACAGACGATGAAGTTCTTGCCAGACTTCATGGGCTGACTCAAATCGCATGACTTTCGTGAGAGTCTCTTCTGTCATATTGCTCGTGATAATTAATAGGGCATTACTGTCTGCCTTCCTATACTTCAAAAATTCTGTATTATAGGCCATCAGCGCTCCATCACCTGTTCCCAGTATTGGTTTTTTCAGTTTCCCCTCTGCTGCCTCCATGCCCCCTTCTGTGCCTCGCAGCATTATGGAAATTTTGTATTTCCAGGTGGCCCAATTATCCGCACCTACGAGCTGACAAATCTGAACTCTTGTGGAAAAATTTTCCATCTTGACAGACAAAATTTTGTTTTTCTGTTTTTTTTGTTCGTAACTTAGTTTCCTGGGTCCGTAACCTGTTGCAGGTGCATGCAGTGGTGTAGTTACTCTTTTAGATGGTAGTAATTCCTAGTCATTCGAAAGTCCAAGATAGTTCAATAATATATTTTAATTCACTTGACACATTTTTGTTTTATACACAACATGACAGTACAACATTACCATTTCTTCTTCTATCAATTGTCACACCAAAGAGTTTTACAATAATAATAAGATGATTTTCCCACCGAAAAAAAAAGCATGTCGGATAATTCTTAACAGTCAAAATTGAGCCTGGCATCCAAATACACGAAATTCAAGGCAAAGAAAAAGCCACAACGTTTTTATAATTTTTATTTCTACTACTTTCCTAGTTTTGACGGTCAGTGCAACAATTTATGCACTAGTTATCTAACAGTGTCTTTTTTAATATTTTACAGTGATGTCAGATGTCGCCAAGTTGACTCGCGACTTCTCACCTATTATCGCCGGCACTTCATACGGAGCTACTGATGAACAGTCACCGTAAGATTTGACTATATTTAGTACTTAGAAACTTTATCACCATAGTGGCGAAGTCAAATTACAAGTGAATTCTTGAAGTCTCACCTACACTAACAGAAGTTGATCCACTGACTCAGTGTAAAGTCCTGAAGTCTTCCAATGACTCAGTGTAAGCGCCTAGTAACCTGACGATTCCTAGTGTTAGTGAAAGTTTGTTTTACGTTAACACGATCGACACATTTATGACTTTCGGCGCTCCGATTGGCCCGTTCCAAGCTCTTAACCAACCAGAGAGCCGAACATAGTAAACGGTCTGATGGTTAACGTAAAACAACTCACACTCGGTACACAGTTCACAGCCGTAATCGGCCAATTTGGCCATCAAAACGCTTGCAACGGTCGACCGAACAGGTCACCTGCAGTTGATCAGGTAGGTGCCTTACACCTACCTGGTCAACTGCAGGTGACCTGTTCGGTCGACCTTTGCTTATACCCTGGGTCACTAGCCGTCTGCAACCGAGCCTTTGGCACGAGTACGAAGTAGACCACTCCGATGGCGTGACGAAGGTTGTGAAACGTGATTTACATATAGGGTGATTAGCAATTAGTGTACGATACTTAAACACGTGATTGTGCTCATGATAACAAACAATTTTTATTATGGGAACAAACCTGAAATCGCGCAAAAAAAATTAGCTGTTCAGAACATTTATGCTTACATAATGTACTGAACAGCTGTAGTATCGTACACTAATTACCATTCACCCTATATAGACAACGTGTTAGGTTACAAGTTGCAAGCGTCGGAGATCCTCCACACCGAATTTTACTTATTTATTTATATTATTATACTTTATAGACACTTAGATAACCAATTAGCCCTCATCGCATTCTGCGATCTCTTCCAAACAACCTGAAATAAACAGAGATTGCCAGGACACAAAATGGGGTTGCACTGCAATTTTAGCCGTTTGTTTCTTTTTATGATTTACTGCTTCTACAGGCAACAACAAGACTCAAGTCTGCAAGCTGACTATAACTATGGCCTTGACTTGGAAAAAATGCCAGTGATGGATCCAGTAAGGTAAAAATATGATCACTAAGTTTATAAAAACTTATTCATTAGCATTAATGAAGTATGTCAAAATAGCTTTTAATTCCAGCAAGGAATCACAAGGAACTCAAGTAAATTTTAATGTCGAAGTTGCTGCGGCCAAAGGGAGGTGCGCACCATTTTCGGACAAAAAGGTTCAATGCAATTGTTGCGTCAACCGACCGGACCAAAACACTCTTAAAGATTGTCAAAGCCCCATGGTCATAATATCTGTTTACCCTAAACTAAACCCGGAAGATGCAATGAAATCTGGCGAAAGTTCACGAAGTCCATCACCGCCAGGAACGAATACGTACACGAGTAACCAAGTTTTAAAAACAGAGAAAGCTCCACCAAAAATTGATACAAGAAGGAACTTTAAAAGTCCCGGAATGAGTCGTTCGCCATCACCTGCAAGAAAGGCTTCAAAACCAAAAGTACCAGACAACCCGGTTAAGGGACCCGTCAGCGAAAAGAGAAATCCTGATCGTCAAAAAGCTCTAAGAGCTATTAAAGAAAAGATACGAGAGAAAGATAAGCTGAAACTGGATGCTAGTTCACGAAAACTACCATTAAAATTAAATATGAATAATGCAACACAGGTAACTAAAAACCATCAGAATGTAACTGTATCGAATGCAACACAAGTCTCGAAAAGAAATCAAAGGCATAATACTGCGTCTCAAGCAACACAAATGTCAAACGAACATTATCAAAATCCCAATACGTCTAAACTAATACAGAGCTCTTCCAAAAGAATAAAAAGTTATAACGCGTCCAGTGGCACTCAATATTCTAATGAGGCGGAGAGTTTCTCAGCATCCACGCAATGCGAGGAAACTGTTGATAGTTTGCAGGACATAGCTCCTATCAAACATTCGATGAATGAGTTGATGGCGTCTAAAAGATATCAACAACCCAAGAATTCTCCCATTAAACATCTTAGAACTCAGGTGTCTAATGCAACGCAGGTACCTAAACAATTATATTCAAGTCACTTCACACAAGTATTTACAAGTGATGATCCTTTAACGATTTCTTGTGCGACACAGGTCTCAAAAGATCATCCAAAATTTATTCCTTCACGGATGGCTAGAAATCAAGAAACTTTTACTGGGAAACCAGCCCAAGGTTTCAGAATCGAACAAACCCCGAGAAATACTCCAAACGCAAAGGCCGAATCGGGAACCAATACGGATCATGCTCGGACAAAAAAAGCCTTAGTAGAGACTTATACAAAGAAGTTGACTGAACAAATGATTCAGAAAGAGTATGTTCCTACAAGGTTTAACAGTTCTAAGGTCAGAGTAAATATAGACGGCGACAGGGAGTATTACGATGTGTTGTTTAATCAAGATACTTTGAAAACTGACTTGAGGATTCGAAAGACATTAAAAGATATGGATTCACAAAAGTGTCAACCATTGTTAGGAAGTTTGCTACGTTTGTCTGATTGCGCTGCTGAAAGAGGAGGGTTTAATTCTCGAAATAAATCGCCAACGACGAGTCCGCCAATCGTGCTCAGCAATAACGTAAGTGTTCATAACATGGAAGGCGATTGTCATGAGGATCCGTTATCGTTCCGAATTAGTTGGCAATACAATAAGTTATCGAGTCTTTTCGGGAAGGACATCGTAAGCGATCGAATGTTTTTTGCAAAAGGGAAACCCCCTTTTGCAAAAAGCATTCGATCGCTTAGATTCTTCTCATATTTAAAAAGTATTTATAATGTGTTAATAGGAACTATTCTAATAGATTAAGGGCCTTACCTGGACCTGTACCATGACGTTTAAAGTAAGATTATTTCATTCTTATTTCAGTGTGGGTAAGAGACAGCTATACAGGTTGTCTAGCGCCATCTCTTACCCACACTGGAAATAAGAATAAAATAACGACGTCATGGTAACCCGACGTGTTAAAATGTCAAACGTGCGACGGAGCGAGCTGTAGCTATCAATAATACTTTTTAATTAGGGAGTTCTTCCTAAAAAGGATCGATATAAATCATTCGAATCAACACGAAATCATCATCTAATTTTTAGAAAAGTTTTGCAAAACATCCTGCTTTTTTGGTTTCAGACTTCAGACGATGAGTTAACAAAACATGTTTCAAGACTTACCATACGAGATAGTCTAGAGATTGGTCACAGGTAGATTTATTTTTTATTGCTTTTTATCGTTTCGCGAGTTCTCTGTAACCTAACCAATTGTCCAATCTAACTTACTATGCAACATTAGTTTTAGTATATGCGAAACCCGAAACACGTGTCTAGTAAATTTATATACTTAGTCATTCTATGTACTGTATCATGAAAAATTACAAAGTTATGTTACCTGGTTGTCCGCACAAATACGTGGTTACCGAGCCATCCGGGCGACTGAGGGGTGGTTCTGGTCCCGCACCCAGCTGTACGCTGGCGTCTAATGCCCGATAAGACCTGCCGTAACCTATGTTTTAATCGTACTTATATAAATATGGTTTTATCCAACCATATTTAAATATATTTTTGGGAAATTATATAATATGGTGTAAAAATTATTAGAATCGATTCAATTACTGATTGTGAACAAACTACATACAGGTTTCGCATATATTAAAAATAATGTTGTAAAACTTATCTATATTTATCTATGTTCTACCCTTATATATTTTCAGGCGTGAAGAAAAAAGTAATCATAATCTAAAGAACACTCAGACTTGTTTTACTGCTCGTCTTACTAATGAAGCTGCAGAAGATTCAGAATTCTTAGGTGATATTTAGTTATTTTTACCAAATTGAACCTCTTAATACAACAATCCTAGCTGCTAGGAAAGGCGATAAAAAAGATTGGAACATTCAGTATAACTTGAAGGTATAGCAGTGGATACGTTGAATATACTTCATTTTTGTAAATAGTGGCAAAATTAGTAACCTACATATCTGCCACTCCGAGTGAGAGGGCCGATCCCGCTCGGAGAAGGAGTCGGGGAGGCAACAGCCTCGAGGCCTTATAGATGACCGGGGTGTAAAGCCGTGCAAACCTGCATTGAAAAGGGGGAATACTCTGCCGCTTTTAGAAACCCAAACTGGACCAATTTGAGGACTGCGGGATGCCGTAGTCGCGGGTGCTCAGTGATCACGTGCTGCTGTGCGCCGCGAGACTCTAGAGAGACCCCTTTTCAGTCTCTTCGTGGATATACATATATGTATACTGGCATCCCAAACCCTAACAGGCGTTGTACAGAGTGGGTTCCGGGGTGGTATTGAGATTACGGGATATCGGTGCCCTTCAATGTACTGGTCATAGGGGTGGTTTTAGTCAGGTAGAAAATCTCCCAGTCCTTGTTATGTTCCCCAAAAGCTAGGCTTCTTTTGCAGTTTTAAGTTTTTTTTTCGATAAAAACAAAACTGCCAATCTGAAGGGTTGAGTGTGGGGTAGGAATTTTGCTCGCGGCATTTAAATAACTACACGCCCATGCATAAGGCTGCTTTTCCACCAGAGATGTGCTATGCAGCGAAGATGTAATAGCTAAGGTGTGAAATTAATTGACCGTTTCCACTGATACTAAGCTATGTAGCGGTACGAGTAAGATGTGCTATGAAGATGCGCCGCCGCAAAGTAGCTGCGCGAGGAAGATGCGCAGCTCGAGCTATGCGATGTATCGATAGTAGGGATCCATAGCACGCATCCATAGCACGCATTCATGGTACGCATCCATAGCACGCATTCATAGTACGCATCCATAGCACGCATTCATAGTACGCATTCATAGTACGCATTCATAGTACGCATCCATAGCGCGTATTCATAGCACGCATCCATAACACGCATTCATAGCACGCATCCATAGCACGCATCCATAACACGCATCCATAGCACGCATTCATAGTACGCATCCATAGCACGCATTCATAGTACGCATCCATAGCGCGTATTCATAGCACGCATCCATAACACGCATTCATAGCACGCATCCATAGCACGCATCCATAACACGCATTCATAGCACGCATCCATAGCACGCATCCATAGCAGTAGGTATAGCACGCATCCTTCCATATAAAAACAGATCTTAGTTGAATCCGTTTCCACCAATTCTAAACTATGTGCACCAATGAATATGATTGGGGGATATCAAACGCATCCATAGCAACGTAGCATAGAGATGTGCTATCTCTGGTGGAAAAACATCCTAAGAGATGGCCGGTTGGTAATGTACTGTTTAGTGACAACAAGAAAATGTTGGACGTATTTCATACCTTTTCAGGTTAGGTGCCTTTTTTATCAGTGGCCTCTGGCAGATCAACCAATGAGGTTGTCATCTGCTTAGCCAAACTTACAGGTAAGTTCGGTGGTGACAAATCAAAGCCTCCAGAGTTTTTGGGCGGGATTTCTTCAAGTGAAGTTCAGTGGCTGTTTTAATTATTAGCAAATTGATTCCTTGTGGATATTGAGACGTAAAAATGGTGTAGTATTGTATCTTAAGTGTCTGTGCAACTGGACAATAAATTTGAAATCATTGAAACAGGCGCGATCTCGGTAAAATGGAGCTGAAAATTTTATTGTAGTGTTAACTACCTCTGTGAAGTTTGCATTCAATGCGATGCATTTGCAGCACAATACGACAAAAACATTAGAATGTGTACATCCATATTCTAATGCTAAAAATATTCACTTATTCATACGAAGACATGGCTTAAAAGACTTAATGTCCAAGCCAAAAATATAAACAAAATAAAAATTAAAACCCTCAGCCCGAACTTCACTTTTTAATTAGGTGGGAAAATCTACTGCGCGTCTATCTCGCGCGTAATCTACTGAGCAGGATTTGTAATCAATTAATGACAAATCCCGCTCTTGGACGGTGCGTGAGATAGTGTCAGTCTTTTACTGACTAAAAACCCACTCCTGTTCCTGCTTTGCCTTCATCCCGGGGCCCCGGGTTTCGCTTTCAAACTACCCGTGGCCCCAGTAGGCTTCGACCCTGCTGGGCCCCTACGATTTGCTGACATCTCCCTGAGGCGCGCGTGGAACAGTACGCGCCGTCGACGACTTGGGCTCGGTCCGGACGGTTATCGGACGATATTACCACTCATTACTCGCCATCCGAGCATTGAGAGCAGTGGTGGCCGAGTGGTAATGGCCCCGACTTACGGAGTTGTAGGTCGCGGGTTCAAACCCAGCCAGGCGCATTACTTTGTGTAATTTATTTCATCACCACTACTCTCAAAACGGTGAATGAAAACATCGTGAGGAAACCGGCATGTCCTAGAACCGAAAATTCGAAGACATGTGACATCCACCAACCCGCACTGGGCCCGCGTGGTGGATTACGGCCCATTCCCTTTCCTAGAGAGGAGGCCTGACTCCCAACAGTTGGAACATTATAAGGCCGACTATGCTATGCTACTCGGCATCCGGCCATTACGGTGACCGGAAATCGGGATCGAAATCCCGGCGGCGGTTGGGGCGTATGGATCATTGCCTCACGCGATCGGCCGCCTCCTTTGCTAGCATTATTGCTTCGCAAAAGGACGACTTCACTTTTATGTGTGGTATTCGCACTGACTTAATAACGTTTATTAACGACATGACGTGTTGGCCCATCATTGGTCTGCTAGACCGACAATTGCCTCGGCTATCTTCGAGAGAGTCATGTATGCAACATTGTAAACAACAAAGGGTCGGCCGGTTCTATCTTTACTATGGTATTGCTAAACAATCAGTGCAGAATGAGCCACGTAGCAAGAGTAGCAAATTCTACAGGCTTCGTGCATTAGGGTGGGCCCTGATTAGACGTAAAAAAATAAGTCAAGATACCTGTGGGCTGTGCTATATGAATTCTAATCACTTCCGAATTTTCCATAAAGCTATTGAATCCATCGCTATATAAGGACCCCGGAGCTTGTTTAAAAATAATTTAATGGAGTTTTAATTCGTTGTTATTTTTAAAGACTTAGGGGGCCTTGGTAGAATTTGCTACAGACCCCACGCTGGCTTAATCCGGAACTTTTTTATTGTTATAGATAAGCTCGCGTCCACTATCTCACCTGATGGTAAGCGATAATGTGGTCTACGATGGAGTACGGTTGCCTAGAAGTAACCAATTCACTCTATATCGTCGGTCTTTAAGTCTATTCACAATAGACTTAAAGACCACTAGGTTGTAGGTATCAGGAAACACAGACTCCAGCAGGGCTCCAACTAAAATTGATGCAAAGCTGTAACTGTTTCGATAATTATTTTGCAGCTCCAATGAAGCACTTCACTGGTGATAACTGTTCCATAAGTGATCCTATTGAGAGAGATAGACAGATCCGGGAACTCCTTGGGGTGGATAAAGTCAAATCTAATAACTCTACAACAAGTCAGGTCAGTTATAAAATGACAACCATCTTTAACTAGATAGTGTCTGTAAAAAAATATTTTATTTTTAGTTAATTGATAGGCTCCTGCTGGGTTACCATGACGTTTAAAGTAAGATTGTTTTATTCTTATTCCATTGTGGGTAAGAGGTGGCGCTATACAATCTGCGTAGCTCTGTCTCTTATCCACACTGAAATAAGAATGAAACAATCTTACTTTGAACGTCATCGTAACCCATCTGTTTGAACACTTTCTCACCTGATGGTAAGCGATAATGTTGTTGACGATTGAATACCTACGCTTGCCTAAAAAACAGTAACCTATCCACTCTTGGTTTGAATACCCCCAAGTTGCAGCTTAGAAATACACAGACTAGGGTTGCCTAACTATCGATAGTTGATGTATAGATAGTTGACCTCGAAAAATAGTCATAATATCGATAGCCCTATCGATACTATTGAAATTTTACAATACTATCGATACTACCGATAGTATCTATCCAAGAAATTGAGCAATACTATTGGTAAAGTGCAATACTATCGATAGTATCGATCCTATTGGGTATAGATACTATCGATAGTATCGATACTATCACTATTATGGTGTATTTTACTGCAATCACTGTCGATACTGTCGATACTATCGGTACTATCGATAGTTTTACTACATCGATATTTTACCAAAATTCAATAGTATCGTGTTGGATTCAAACCTTTACTAGCGTTTTAAGCATAAAAAGTAAAGTAAACCATCGAATTTACTAATTAATAATATTATCTTTGTCACTGACTGTTTTTTAAATAGGTAAGTAGTAATAATCCTTGCAAAATTGTATGTTTACTTATAATGAATACAATTATTACACTTAAGAAGAAAGGCGGCATTTTGTACGTTTTTTGCATATTACAAGGCTGTTTTAAGTTCATAAAGTAATAATTTCCGACTATATTGTTGATATTCCGCCGATTCATAAAAAAGGACCCAAGGACAGCGTAGATAACTACAGACCAATTTCAAAACTTTGTGTGTTCGCTAAAGTCTTGGAGAAGATTGTACATAAACAACTGTCCTCATCACTCAAACTAACTTTTTCTGAACATCAGCATGGCTTTTTAAAAGGTCGTTCTACTACATCCAATCTTGCTGTCTGTAGTGCCTATTTGACGGAGCACATGTCCAGGAGGGCTCAGGTCGACGTTATATACACTGACTACAGTAAATGTTTTGATCGCATCGATCATGCGCTTCTTTTGCGTAAATTACTACTTGCTGGAGTAAGAGGTAATTTATTCAGATGGTTCTCGTCATACGTGGAAAACAGGTGTCAGACGGTAGTTCTGAATGGGTTCACGTCAAGAGTGATGTACATCCCATCAGGAGTTCCCCAAGGATCCTTATTGGGACCTCTTTTATTTAACATTTTTATAAATGACATTGCTTCTTGTTTCTTACATTTGAAAATTTTGCTCTATGCGGATGATATGAAGATTCTTGGTCAAATATCAAGTATTGATGACGCATACCTTTTACAGGAGGATTTGAACCGGTTTCTCGTTTATTGTGCTAGTAATAGATTAGATTTAAATGTTTCGAAATGCTATGTATGTACTTTTTCTCGCAAACCAAGCCCTATTAAATATGATTATAAGCTATCGAACACCTCAATAGCCAGAGTCAACGTCATAAGGGATCTTGGTGTAACTTTTGACTCTAAGCTTCTGTTTGATGAGCATATAAATAATGTAGTTAATAAAGCTTCTAAAGCCCTAGGTTTTATCTTTAGGATTTCTACTGATTTTAAGAATATAAAGACAATGAAAATTCTTTACTGTGCGTTTGTCCGTAGGCACCTTGAATATGCTTCTCAAATTTGGAATCCCAATTATAATATTTATATCAATCGCCTTGAAAGCATACAGAAGAGATTTTTAAGATACGCTCAATATCGCTCAAACACTTTTATTCCTAATTATGTGAGTCGGTGTAAAAAGTTTCATATGTTGCCCCTACATGAACGTAGGAAAATTGCAGATCTCGCTTTCTTATTTAGCGTCATGAATGGATCGACTGACATCTCTGAGTTGGTGAGCAAGGTTGGACTTCGGGTACCTAATACTTGTGCGCCTCGTCGCAAATCGCGTCTCCTTCATGTTCCTATAGTTTCAACAAATTATCGTAAAAACTCTTATTTAATAAGAGCTTGTCGTACTTTTAATACGGTGTGTCAAGATGTCGACCTAGATTTGTTTACTACCAATGTTAAAAAAGTAAAGAAAACTTTAGCCGATCGCTTTTTTGTTACAAAGTGAACAATTATTTGTATTTTAGTTTATTTTTTTTTATTTTTTGTATGGTATCAGCGCTCTCGCGTTAACCCTATGCTGTTGTCGTCTTAGTTTTAGTTACTCTCATTAGTATTAGTGAAAACTTGTAAATGGTCGTTTTTTACCTATTCTAAGTTTTTACTGTAACAAGTAGCTGTAAGTTTTCCGAATAGTAATAAAATAAAATAAAATATATAATTTACGTATCAATAATCATGAACTAATAATGTTGACTAAAATTCCGGTGCAATACTATTGAACTTTGGGTTAATATCGATGTAGTATAACTATCGATAGTACCGATAGTATCGATAGTATCGACAGTGATTGCAGTAAAATACACCATAATAGTGATAGTATCGATACTATCGACAGTATCTATACCCAATAGTATCGATACTATCGATAGTATTGCACTTTATCAATAGTATTGCTCAATTTCTTGGATAGATACTATCGATAGTATCGATAGTATTGTAAAATTTCAATAGTATCGATAGGGCTATCGATATTCTGACTATTTTTAGAGGTCACGATAGTATTGACAACCTATCGATAGGATATCGATAGTAAGGCAACACTAACACAGACTAGATGTGCGCAGAAATCCCAATCAACTTGTATTAATTATAGAATATAATAAGCTTGTATGACACATGTTTCTGTTCAATTTTTTTTTTTATAAGTTACTAACACCTAGTAAAACAACTGATTGTTTTTTTTTTTGTTTTTTAGGCCCATTTTTGTGAAAACGATGTCGGAATTCCATTTCAGTGTATCTACCGTCAAAAATGGTTTTAACCTTTCTTTTTCATTTTCAATGTTTTTCTTTGATCAATAATTATTTTAAATAAGATTTTTTTTTAGCAAGGAAAGCCAAGTCACAGAAATTAATTATGAGTTTCATAAACTATGCCCTTGTTTCAAACCAAAAAAAAAAGCATCTGCCTCAGTGCAGTGCCGTCAAGGAACTTGTAAAGCACGTCTCTCTAAAAAGAAGGAAGATTGTCCAGAATTATGTTACGTCAACTATACAACCGAAGGAAATGAAAAGAAAGACGAAAAAACATCTACTATCTTCCAACAATTAATACTCAACCGAAACATTCAAGTGTTCCTGCAAGTGGAACAGTTCTCAAAGCAAAAGCCTATCGTCCTTTCTCGGCAACAATACAACAAGGTAAAAAAAACAATCCAAAAAACCTTAACTTCGAAGAAAAGTCAAAGTAAACGAAAGACATTGTTGTTAAAGCGTGAAAGTAGTGAAATATCTATCGGGGAAGTAAGAACCAAAAAAGTCAAGGAAGTTTTGCCCCTTCAGAAAAAGGCTAAGGAGACTGAGCCGCCTCAAAAAAAGGTTAATGACTGTGAGCAACCTCAAAAACAGGCCGAGCACCAAAGTCCACCATCAACAGAAACAACCCATGGGTCACAACATGATATAGCAGCACAAACTGAGGGCCTTTCCTGTACGAGATTCAATTGTAAAGGTTTGAATAAAACTGGACGAAAAGGAAAAACACGTAAACCAAATATAGATATGAAAGGCGACGGCTCCGAAGACGAAAGCCCTGATAGCTCAGAGGAAAAGGTAAAGAAAACAAAGAAAAACAAGAAAAAACATGGCTCCGAAGTAAAAGCTAAACTGCGTCCAGGAGGAGAACGAGACGTCGGAGTAGGAAACCATCCAGCGCAGCGCGCAGATTGGTTTAAAAAACCAGAGAAAAGCTGTTCCATATGCTGCATATGCGATGAAGGTGAACAAAAAACTGAACTTCAAACATATGTTTTGTTTAATGCTGAAACAACCAGAAACAATTTAAAAGACGCTAAAGAAACCGAGAATGCTGTACACACGAGAAAAACAATGTCTTCGGTGGAGATACGTTACGCGAGCGTTGCTTTTATGAAACAGGTGGCATATTCATCGACAGATGTCGGAGCAGTGTCCGACACGAGTATAGCTCATTTGAACTCATTCCAAACTTTATTCAGAGGTGGGTATTAGAAATTCTTCATTTGGACAAAGGCTCTCCTAACGTTAGGTGTTCACCCTCTAGCAACCCGCGCGTATAAACACGTTTTTGTGCGCTCATATGTACTCGTTATTATACCATACACTCAAGTGGAGACTCACCCAGTTTGTGCTGCATCGATCCATATATTGGTGATCATAATAATTCTAAGCATTGCTCGCCATCAAACAACAAGCCAAAGCTAAAAATCATGAAATTTCGCAAGAATGGTCTCCCAATGGTATCTACGGAACCCTTAATTTTTTCACAACTAAAAACAATACATATTTATTATTCGGGTCCCTACGACGAGATATTAGACAAAGCTTTTTGCATCTACCACATCGTCATTGTCGGTTTTTGTTCTTTTCAGGACACAGAAAGTGCGCAACACCAAATCTAGGAACGTCCGCTTTTTCATTATATTCAGAAGAAGGCTATAATTCAGAAAATAAATGCGCTAAGTTGGAGCCGCAGGACTCGAAACCTAAGAAGCCGTTTTTGAGGAGACTCATGTCGTGTTTAGTCATGAGGTCGACCAGAGACTCACAGCTCAAGCTACCGATTGGGCCCCCGCCTTATCAGCCTAGCGTTAATAGTTCAATTGATTCATATCATATCAGTACTTCACTTGGTGTAAGTATGGTATAATTTAATATTCACTATGATAAAATAACTTTGAAATTACTGAAATTTACTGAAGACTTTATAGTCAGTTGGCCCTTTTTTGTGGTGTAGTAACTGCTCCCGCTCTGGGTGGGGCGGGAGGGTGTATAAAACTTTTTATTGACTAAATGCCACGTGTATTCCTTCAGTTGCTCTTTGCGATCCAGGGCCGCGATAACTCTTCGAAACGATTCCTGCAGGGCTAACTGTCAGCCGTCGTCGGCTAAATGCTCGCACGAGGACCTGTCGTCTGACACATTGCGGAAAATTTTCGCCCGCATTTTGGTTGCATACCAAAAATGCAACTACGACCAATCGTGACCAAGGCCGCGTAATTCGTGAGATCTCCACTCTGAGTCTTTGCCTCGCCAACTCGCTTCATTTGAGGTCAACTCCCTTCGTCATTCTACGCTAGATAGTGTATATTCTATTCGTAAAGGTGAATGCACACTTAAACGAGCCGAACGCGTCGAAGAATCGAAAGAAAAGAATTTTAGAATTCTTAATTCTGGAATCCTTCCAGATTCGGACAATTCGACGCCGATTTTAGAATTCTTTATATGAAATTCTATAAACCCCGCAAACCTAACCGCGTTGAATCCTCCGAATCTGGTAGGATTACAAAAATCCTAGACGACTTCGGATGCACCAAAGCACTGCCTTTTTAAGTTAATTTTATGAACCCACATTCTTTGATGTATTTCACTTTCTTCATCTACCATTAATAAAGAAACGATTCTTTTGGTGCGGATATGTATGGGAGGCCTTCTTGAATTCGATTCGTTCGACGCGTTCGGCTCGAAAAAGTGCGCTTTCACCTTACATAACGGATATTTAAGTTAAGGGGACTTCATCACTTCTTTAGGGCCTATTACACTACTCGATATTCAGACAGTCTTAGTCGATGTCGCGTAGTGTAATAAGGGTTAGACCAGTCTCACTCGGAACAAAAAATAAGACGTGTGCTGAATATCGCGCAGTGTAATAGGCCCTTTTGGACCGGTGATTTCTCAGCCGTGTTTCGGAAAAAAATATTTCAACTTAATTTGCTTATAACCCTTCCAACCATTTGTGTCTTTCAGGCTGTAGAAGTAAGCTCATCGATTTACGATACGTCAGCCTCTTTCTACAGTAACCACACAATACTTCCAATTACCAACAAAATAAAAAAAGGATTCTTCAGCTCAGTCAGAGGGTTCCTAACCAACAGGAGAAGTTGATGTTATTCCTAATGTTTTTGAGTTTTTATTTTTATACTTGTTTTACAATGAATGAACTCGTATTCTTCAGTGTGATGTCTACTGTTTTATATGATGAAAAGTATATTTAAAAAAAAATCTATTGTTTTCGTTATTTTAAGACAGTTATCTAAAAATATTTTTTTTACTTGAAAAAAATAGTAAAGATGATTTAAATTCATTGCGGATTGCCACCAACTCAAGTATCGACTAGTTAGTTTTGAAGTGACCATTCACACGCTTAAAAAAACCGGGCAAGTGCGAGTCTGACTCGCGCACTGAGGGTCCCGTACAAACTAGATACCTATGAAAATAGTTAAATTCCCGAATTGAGTTAGGAAAATATTTTCGAAAGGCAAAAATTTTTTTTTTTGTGACATCTACAAATTACAGTTTTTAGATTTTTTCTTGTACATGTGCCATTAGACCTTGCTTTATACCAAATTTAAGGATTCTAGGTCAACGGGAAGTATCCTATGAATTTTGATTCCCTTGAGAGTGTCGAAATATACGTTTTTTGCGACATAAACGGTCGTATCTTTTTTTCCCGTCAATTCAGAAGTTTGAGTTTTTCACAGCTTTTTGGGACCGCAGACCTGAGTATATGTTTTTAATTTTAACTCTACCTTCACGCGTTCATGTAATAAAGGGTCTTGACAGCAAACGGACCCCAAACTAATCCTGTAAGGGTTCAGTTTTTTCCTTTTGAGATACGGAACCCTAAAAAGGACTTAAAAAGTAAGATTTGTTAGAATTCTAACCCTTGACTACCGTAGTATGACATAGGTAGAGTTTTTGTATAACAATCTCGAATTTTAAAATTTAAACAGTAGATTCGTGGGCCATATAATGTAACATGTTCATTCCAGCAGCCTGCACTGACACTGTCGGTGTATATTAACTTGGACTACCTACAGCCTGTTATCAGAGGCTGTGAGAGGAACTTCGCTGTAAGAGGGAATAGATTGCAGCCTCTCACAGCGAAGACTCCTACGACTTCCGGCAGTTAAGACTAAGAATTTATGTTTTCAAAGCATACCGAGACAACTACGCCATTGCACTAACTTCAGTACTAATCTAAACACAACGGGACAAAAGGGAGTAGAAGCGGTTTTTTTATTTGCGGTCTATATAATATACGAAATTCATTCGAAGTCCTGGAAGAAGTTTTAGTATCTAATATATCTTGATTGGCTAATATTATAAAGAGAGCCTGAATTTCGAGTTTGTTCCAACGTATACGGTAATAATTAGGTGTTTTACATACTATAGGGTCGAGGGTTATTAGTTAGGTTCCGTAGCCCTTGACTTGCTAGCAGCGCAACAGAGTAGATCACAAAAATAAATTAACGTTTTTTAAATTATATTTGTGGTTTAATACAAGTACATAGATATTTTGTACATTGATACATTGTATTCGTTTTTTACCTGTGGAAAACCGACATAGAACGATAAAATAATTTTCTACTAAATTACAAATTGAGTAGTAGCAACACTAAAAAAAAATCACCACAGAGAAAAAAACTAACCTTAAAATTTGACGTTTGTTTTGTGAATCTTGCTTGCGATGTTTTGATTCGAAATATTTTGAGATAAATTGATAACATATTTAAAATAAATATGGCTCTGATAAGACGTTGCATGCCGCTTTTTACGAAGGTTGTTAGAATTCATTCTGCAACTACACAAGGTAAGTTTTGTTTTGTTTTGTTCGTGTTACTTAACACTTTTGCTTATGAGGTTTTATCATATTATATTGATGTATTTTAGCTCAAAAGATACATCGTTGGGTGGCTCCAACACTGATGGAGCTCAAACGTCGTGAAAAGTGGGTTGGAGGGAAGAAGATCAACCCAAGAAATACTTTTCTCGAGTGGAACTTGGAAGCTGAACTATATGCTTTTGCACAGCGACTGAATGAAGATTTCGACTCAGATTTGCTGTTACAGGCATTTACAGACAGATCTTATGTTATAAAGGAGGAGATGAAACAGAAAGAGTTGGAGTTCGATATAAAAATGAAGGACAACAGGGAGCTCATAGAAATAGGTATCAAAACCAAGTTAGCCTTAGAAAGTTACATTAACAGAAATACTATGTGTGGTAGGCTCTAACAGAATGTTTATAGCAAACAGAAATATCATAGGTGTAAAAGTGTTTTATAAAACCTATTTGTAAAATAAATATCATTTATCATTTTATTCTTTAAAAATGAAAAATCAAATTAATAAATATTGGTTGGGACAGTTACCACTTCTACCAACCCTGCTGCTGCATACAGCTGCATAGAACATTTATTTTCTGCATACTAATTAATTATTTAGATAATTACCATAGTTTTAAAAGAAATTTAATTTATACATATTGCTAATATTGTAATATTTGGGACATTATTATTAAATTGTCTTTGTTCCCAGGTGATCAGTTTATTAATGCCTACATACAAAACTACTTAGAGGTAGTGCTGCCAAAATTCCCTATGGAAGGTGTGAAGGGAGTCAAAAAATTCCTAACCAGTGAGGCAACACTAGCAAATGTATCCCTGCATTTGGGCACCAAAGATATTATTTTAGCTGCTGTAAGTATTTAAAAAATTAACTCTTTAATAAACTTTTACAGGGACTTTTACTAGCTGTTACTGTTAACCCAGCAATGATAGTTAATAGTATGAAAAACTGAAAAAGACATGCTACCGCTACTTTTATAAAGGTGGCACCTTTATAAAAGTAATAATCTTTATTTACAAAAGAATTAGTAAACTGTTTTAATTAATTCAATGAAGTACCTAACTCCTGTGCTAGGTGATAACTTATGTCTGATTAATCCAACAAATATTTTTATGTCCATTTCACTACTGTTGTATAAACTAAATAATCCATTCTCATATTTTCCGTAATTATTTGAAATGCTGTTTCATCTATATTATATAAAAGGAGAAACTGACTGACTGACATATCAACGAACAACCAAAACTACTGGGACTAGGAGCATAAAATTTTGCATAAGGTTTCCTTTTATGATGTAGGCGAAGCACTAAGAGAGAGAGAAGAGCGATGAAACGGGGGGTCTAAAGTTTGTATGGAGATAACTACTTCCACCCTGGCGAAGTCGCTGGTAAAAGCTAGTTTAATAATAAAATAACTAATGTACTGTTTTCAGATGTAGATTTATTTTTAATATTATTTGTTATAAAATATTGTACAAAAATAAACAGAAAAATATCCAATCTGCTAAGAAGATTGTGTCAGCTGAGCTAAACTGTTATCAAGTCAAAGACTTATTGTATTTGTATGCTCTTTCTAGGAATACCCAGTGGACAACTTTATTCTAGCAAACACATTCAAGGCTGTGGTTGGTGCTCTACTGGACTCCTCGGGAGAAGAGAGAGCTGCACACTTTGTTAGAGACTTTGTTATCACACAGCTACAAGGTTTGTAACCTAATAGAGCATGTTTACTTTTAAGGCAGGTGAAAAACATCATTCAACTGGCCTGTTGGTCTAGTGGTTAGTGGCCCTAACTGCTATGCCGGAGGTCGTGAGTTTGATCCCCACCCAAGACAAATGTTTGTCTAATGAGCACAATCATTTGTTCTGTGTCTGAGTGTAATTTATCTATAATATACATGTATTTAGGAATATATTAAGTATGTTTATCAGTTCTCTAGTACTTATAGCACAAGCTCTGCTTGGTTTGGGACTAGATGGTGTTGTGAGATAATTGTGGAATATTATATTATGTACTCATGAGATTCAAACTGATGTAATTTGCAAACAATTTTATGCTATAATCAAGAGCAAAAGGAAAAAAATTAAATTGTGATGTGAGATGAGATCAAAAAGCATTTAGATGTCAATCTCATGACTAGAATAATAAGAGTCGCATGGATCGATCTCCAAGGTTAAGCAGCACTTGCCAAGGTCGGTCGGTGGATGGGTGACAATTTTTGCCAAACCCCAGTTTGACTGGAAACCGACCCTAACATAGTTGGAAAAAGATTAGGTAGAATTGCTCGAATCTCAAAAAAAATAAAAGCTTTGGACTCCGTGCGAAGAGGCTAATTGGTGATCCAGATTTGGTTAACACCAATCTAGAAACCCTGGAGCACAGGCGTAGCCAGCCTTTCTTTCATTTTACAAGATGCATTTTGGAGTGTGCAAAGGAATTACATGACTTGATTCCACCATCACCTTTTTACCATCGGGCAACCGACGTACATCGAAGGATTATATCAATTTGGCCGCAGCGATCTTCCCGTCCGATTTATAATTTAGGTGTCTTCAAGACTCTTAATAAACTAATAAGACTCACTGTCACCGATTGTACAACAGTACAATACGGCCGACGTAACTTGGCGAGCTCTCAAACAGTCGTTATTCTAGTAGTCGTTTTTAAATAACTAATATTTAACTAAATCATGTCTTTCAACCAAAAAAAAATAAAATTTTATTAGTTTTTTTTTTCATTAAAGTAAAAATCTCGTTTACTAACGACTACATTCACTATGTTTGTAAATCTATTTCGTTCAATATCTCTTATAAACAAAAGTTAATAAATTCCTTATCAATAAATATCGATTGCGATATTTGATTGAATAAAGGGTTGATTGTGTTTACATAGAGTCAATCTCTAGCCTAGACGTCGCCTCATGCCACTATTTGGTTCCTAAAAATCGTCGTGGGCTCAATTCTTTGCCCTTAGCCGCTTTACTTTGTGTAATTTATTTCATCACCACTACTCGCAAAACGGCGAAGGAAGACATCATGCATTAGGAAACCGGCATCCCCTAAAACCATAAATTCGAAGACATACAATGTAACATCCACCAAACCGCACTGGACCAGCGTAGTGAATTATGGCCCTTTTCCCGTTCTTATAGAGGTCTTAGTCCCAGCTGTGAGAACATAATAAGGCTAATTTTGGTTGAACCTTTATCGTCATTCAACTGAAAGTCGTCCACTGCTGGAAATAGGCCTCCCCCCAGTGTCACCACAACAACCGGTCCTGTATGTCTCGTGTCTGTGTGAGGTTGTATAGTCATTGGCTTTATGCAAAATTTCAGGTCAAGATGTCAATGAGTACCTGCCAATAGAGGATCCTTGGTCAATGCTGACATCTATAGTTAAGAAGGATGGCGCCACGATAGAACCCCGGCTGATCGGCGAGACGGGCAGGAACACCATTCTGGCTTGCTACAGGGTTGGGCTCTATGTGGACAAGAGAATGGTGTCTTCCGGTGAGTTTTTTTTTTCATAGTTTAGAAAATATAGGCCGTGTTATTTTTGCTACTGGCTTTCAGTTGCATCGAGTTAGACTAAACACCTGTCACAACACAGCTGGGGAAAGGCTAGGGCCAGAGGCGTAGCGTGGACTAATTTAGACGTGGGCAAAGGCACATCAACGAAGCCTTTTTCTTTCATAAGTTCGAAAACGAGACAGCGACTGTCGTAATCCAGTGTTCGACCACATCGTCGCTTACCATCAGGTAAAATAGTGGTCAAACGCGAGTCTATAATTATAAAAAAAACGCTCGTTCTTAAAGAGCCGTCGCTTGTGCGAGGCCCCTTTGGGTTCGAGACCGTGGGGGATCTGCCTGGAGAGATTAATTGATTGATTAGTACCTATTATTATTACCAATGTTTTTAATTATATTTCTATGTGTCTATCTGTTACTACCACGCCGTGTTAGTAGAAATAATCGGATAGTTGAGTCATCTATAAACAATAACGAAAAAACGTTTTTTCTTTCTTTCTTTTTTTTACTAAGTATAAGTTAGAAACATTTGAAATCTGGTGAAAGGGGAAACTGGAAGTTACAGAAAAAGAAAGCACACATTGAAATGTGACGTCATCGCCATATGGTTACGAGTGTAAGAAGATACCGACATCGGGTTGCTAGCAGGTTTTGTTCAACACCCAATTTTTTTTTCTTTAGCTATTTAGTTCTTAAAACTTAGCCCTAGCTCTTATTTTTTCTAACCAAAAATTATTATGAAATTCCAGGTTTCGGCGAAACAGTAGCAATCGCTAAGGAAACGGCTGCTAGAGAAGCACTAAAGAAGATATTCGGTACTGAAGACACTATGAAACCAATCAACTTCAAACTAGATGGAATTCCAAAGCCAACCTCGCAAACACGCTACCAGATATCTGCCAGTTGAATTAGAACTTTACAGTAATGTAGATTAGGATTAAAGTTGTATATTATTTAATTTGGTTCTTTTATTTTGTGAGAAGTATCTGGTATATATGCTGAGAGCAGTGGTGGCCGAGTGGTAACGGCCCCGACTTACGAGTTCTAGGTCGCGGGTTCAAACCTAACCAGGCGTATTACTTTGTGTAATTTATTTCATCACCTCTGCTCTCAAAACGGTGAAGGAAAACATCGAAAGGAAACCTGCATGTCCTAGAACCAAAAATTGGAAAACATGTGACATTCACCAACCCGCACTGGGCCCGCGTGGTGGATTATGGCCCATTCCCTCCTAGAGGAGGCTTGAGTCCCAGCAGTGGGAACATTAAAAAAGGCTGATTATTTGGTATTTTGGATTAACTGGTATAAACACTGACTTTATTCCTGAGATTTAAAGCAATGCTGAAGTAACAACCGCAAAATGTATGAATAATTCTGAATATTTAATCTGTCTCATAGTAAATAAAAACTAGGACTAAAGGACTATCCCCAATATGATTGACGCATACTTTAAGTAAGGCTGCAGAATTAAGCTATAAAATAACACAAATACATACAATATAACATTCTTTATTAAATCCGACATTTTCCTTACAAAAGTTATGATTACAAACATTTACAACTTAAATAAAACTTTCCTATAAACAATAATTAACACTGATCTTTAAAATTAATCATACAAACAAGTAGTAGCTATTAATATCACAAATAAACTGTTAAAAATGACATGCTACAGCTAACTAAATCTTAAGGTGAAAGTTATTTTTAGAATAGAGGTTATTAATCTGTTCAACGCCACAGTCATGTACACGACTAAATAAAATGTGTCCTGCACGCCACGGTCACAACTACATGACAAATTAAAGGATGAAATCATAAATTGGTGCCAAGAGCACGCTTTGCTTTTTTGATGTGGCAGTTAAAAGGCTAAATAAGATATCAAAAATTCATTGACATTGAGTGAGATTAAAAATGTACACAAGAGTCAATTTCAATTCATTCTACAGTAACAAAAGTAATCAAGGCACTTCATTACAATATTAACATTAATCAACAGTCAATATGGTACAAATTCGATTAACTTTATCCTGGCGCCGAGTCCATTATGAGATGGCCAAGCTTGTCTTTGATTCGCACTCGACCTGACGCATACCGAGTTTCAGATGTGCCGTCGTTGTAGACTAGCTTTACTGTGCCATCTGGGAACTCGCGACGCTGAAAAAAAAAGAAGACATTGATAATATTGAATTATTTATATTGTCACCGCTCTACGATTACCGTCAGGTGAGAAAACGATAAAAGAATCTAAAATAAAATATTTAAGAAGACTTATATTAAACTAGCGATCCCGACAAACTTTGTCCGCCCGATAGCTGGCTTATAGTCTGAAAAAAATAGAGAATGGGTAGCTCGCCGTCTGACCGTCCGGTAACCGTCCGGACTGAGCCCAAGTCGTTGACGGCGCGTACTGTTCCACGCGCGCCTCAAGATGTCTGCAAACCATAGGGGCCCAGTAGGGTCGAAGCCTATTGGGGCCAGAGGTCTGATTCTGAAAGGAAGACTCGGCCCTGATACGAAAGGCAACGAAGGAACAGGACTAGGTTTTTATTCAGTAAAAGTCTGACACTATCTCGCGCTCCGCCATATGCGTACAGCTAAGGAGCGCAATAAAGGTCAAACATGACCCTATCAATAATAATAAAAAACATGTAATAATCAAAGATAAGATAGCACAATTTTCTCAATACCTCGTTACTTTACGTGTAGTAAGAACCGACTATTGATTGTGTACATTTCACTAATAATGAATTTCTCAGCAACAGCCCATTTTACTAGGTTCGATCTCATCCAATGACTTCTCCCGGGGGCTAGGGCGCAGTGGGAGGGAATGTTCCTTTTTTGCCTCCGTTCCGGGACCCTGGGGTTCTCTTCAGCACAACCCATGGCCCCAGTAGGCTTCGACTCTGCTGGGCTCCTACGGTTTTTGCTGACATCTCCATGAGGCGCGCGTGGAACAATAAGCGTTAACGGAAAGCCGGACAGCGAGCCATCCATTGCTCGCCGTCTGAAAACCTACGCAGCAATAGCCCTGAGTCTGGATATCTGCCTGCAGTGGCCAATGCAAAGATAAAAACTGGCGAAATAGCACCCATCATAACTGTACCAAGCTCTTAAAGGAAAATCATTTATTTTTAGGTGTGAAGATCTAAGTAATCACAATCTGAAGAACACACAGACTTGTTTTACTGCTCACCTTGTTGATGAAGCTGCAGAAGAAACAGAATTCTTATGTTTAATTATTTTTAGAACAAATTACAGCAATCGTAGCCACTAGGAAAGGTGATAAAAAAGATTTGAACATTCAATCTGCCACTCTGAGTGTCGGAGACGGGGAGGCAACCGCTTCGACACCATGAAGTATGCGGAACAGGGTGTAAAGTTCCGCAAACCTCCATTGAAAAGGAAGAATTCTCCGACCAGACGGGTGTTGTGTCTGGTCTGTGCAACTGCCTGAAAGTTGATTTCGAACTGTTGTATAAGTTCAATCTGATACCGCGATGAAGGATATTAAATTTTAATTCCTATTGGCAATATAGATGTCGCTACAAACATGCATCATGTAAAGATTGAATACAATTAAATTTTTCACCTTATGATCCTTGGCATGTACTTCAACTTGTCCGTTACTGAACACGATGCGCTGTTCACCACTGGCGGCCACGGTCAGCGCCGCACCGTCCGGGAACCGCCATTCTTCGCGGACATGCTCGTTCTTGGGGTCGAAGTACCGGACGCTGCCGTTTGGCAACCGTATTTCCGACGAACCGTCTTTGTAGCGTTTTTCTACTTGACCACTGGAACGTTATAAGAACAGGTATATAAAATTACAGAAATTATTTAGAAGTAATTTAAACGTTCGTACTAGAAGTACGATTCTATGTATTAAAATTTTTCTATTGTCCTACTGACCATACATTTTAATATTATCTTAATATGCTTCTAATGAAAATGAAAACATTTGATTATACCACCAGCCTTTGAATTCGAACTCAGCAATAGTGAAAAAAAATGAGTTAATTTTTTTTATAATTTTATCACCCTTACTGGATGTCGTATAATTGTCTAATTTATACCTAATTGTAAAAAAGTCGTGGGTCTATGTCACAGTTTCTCAAACTTCTGGCCCCCACATACCCCAAGTTCCCAACTACAGCACAGGCTGTGAACATCTAACCCCCTCACTCCCGAACAAATCAATACAATGTAGCTGTTTAAGAAAACAAGTTGTGTTAATAAAGGGCCTATTACGCTACGCGATACCTATTCAGCACACAATATTCAGACAGTCTTATTTTTTCTTCCGAGGAAGACCGGTCTAACCCTTATTACACTACGCGATATCGACTAAGACTGTCTGAATATCGAGTAGTGTAATAGGCCCTTTAAACGTAACACAGTGAAATAAAAAAATATAATTTCTATATTTGGTTTGACCATGACCTTATAAACCAAGTCTCACATTTATGTGCTATCACGCAATGATGCTTGATGCGACGCACACACTCGCGCTGTCAGCCATCCAGATGCATTACGAAATTCTTATCGCAAAAAACCTCTACCATCCAATGACGAACTCCTAAACTTTCCAGTACACCACTTTGAGAATCCCTGGTGTATGTATTAATGCATAGAGAATACATATTGCCTGGTAACCACCGTACATGGTTGCTAAGCAATATTATTACGTGTGGACTACTATTCACATTATATTTGCTGTATCATGCTGATGAACGAAAATGAAAGAAGAGGAAAAAGTAAACATGTCAAAAGAAATTAAGTACTTCAATATGATATTTGTACTTACTCAGGAAACTCCAGAACTTCCAGTCCATCAGCATGAGTTGTGTGGTATGTTTTAGTCTCTGCATAGAAATATTTTATTCTACCCTCGCTATAAAAGTTCTCCTTTATATCTCCATTATAGTACACAAACTTGCTATATTTTCCATCTGATGATATGTACTTCACATTTCCATTTGGAAACCTCAACTCCCTAGAACCATCTGGCTTCTTGATTTCTGTAGGGTTTAGACTGGTTCTACTAAAACTAGTCTTGGTAACAGAAGGTTCTGGACTCAAAGTCAGCAGTTTGTCTCTGTACTGTTCATTGTGAATGACAGTTACTGATTTTTGTGATGAATGGTTGAAGGCAGATGTTGGTGACTTGGATCTGTTCTGTGATATATTTGAACCAGAATAATTGGACATATATTCTACAGAGTTACGTGAAGGAGGTGATTTATTGCTATTCGATCTGTTAGTAAGTATAGAAACTGGAGACTTGGATCTGTTTATATTTGCTTCATTATTGGCGAAACAAGGTGATATTGTTCTTTTGGGAGATTTGGAATTTCTCGATGATCCTGAGTTTGACTTCTGAATGAAGAAGCCTTTAGCATTCTCATTTATATTTGGTTTATCATTCAAATTAAGTTCAAAGTTGAAGCTTGAACCACTAGACCTGCTAGATCTATTGCTTTTGGGTGATGTTCTAAATCTTTCAGTGTATATCTTTTCTAAATTATTGTTTTCTTCATTTCTGTCATCTTCGTCAATCAGGGATTCATTTGAAATAGTGTCATTGTCAGCTCCTAAGGTCTCATTATCAGAATTGTCAAACCTTGTCACATTTGGCAGTCTGTGCTCTAACTGTTCTGCATGGCTGATGGTGTCTCTTTGACTGAAATATTTAGCATACCTAGAAGTGACATTCAAATTTGGAACACTTTTTGCTCTCGGTCTTATGGTGCCTCTAGTAACAGGCTCGACTCTTCTGTTTCTACTCTGTCTCTCGATTTCATAGGCTTTATATTTCACATCGCGGTCGACACTTACCTCCGGCTGTGAATCTCTATTGGACATAGTTGTCAACTTTTTATTAATTTCTTCAAGATATTTTATATTAGTCAATCTTCTAGTAACCTCATTACTGTGCTGAATTCGTCTGTTTTGCTTTTTTAGTTTCTCTACCTCCTCTTGCAAGTCTTTTCTCTCTTTTTCCATAATTTTGATTTGATTCCGGAGTCGAGCTATTGTAGAGGTGGATTTCGCGTCTTTGAGTCTGATCTCATCTTTAAGGTCATTTATTTCCTTTTTCAAGTTAACAACCTCATCTTTATCTTTCTTGTTCAGTCTGCCTCTCATCTCTCTCACATATCTTTCGTACATTTGTTTCTGCTTATTTAGTTTCTCTTTTTCTTCTGCTAGATAGTATTCTGATAGAACTTTCTCTTCATTGAACTTCTGTTCGAAAGCTGCTTTTTCTTCATAAAACTTCTGTCTGTCTTGATCAACTTCTTCCCGTAATTTAGCCAAACTAGCATTTTCTTTTCTAAATGTTTCTATTTCGTCTTCTAACACACATAATCTATCTTTTAACAGTTCACTTGTGGAAATCAGTTTGGCATTCATTTCTGCAATATTAGCCTTCATAGCGTCAGTTTCTGTCATTGTGTCATCATGACATTCTTTATTATCAACCTCCTTTTGATTTATTTTGTTCTTTGAATCAATACTCTTCCTTTTCTTCTCTTTATGATTGTTACGATTTTGTGGTGAATCTTTGGTCTGTTCAACAGTTTTACAAGAACAGCATGACACTGAAGAGCATGCATCACTGCAGCAGTCAGTATAATTACTGCAACATGTTTCAGCATCACTGTGTTCCGTTTCATTCCTCCTTTTACCATTGTGTTCAAGGAAAATATGCCTCAATTCAGGATTTTGGGACAGACACTTTTGTAGTATCAATGGAGTGCTTTCTCCGGAACATTCTAAGTTACTTCGTAAGAATCTGTTGTAGAATGAGTTCTCTAAATTAAAGCTCTCATGAGTGACTTTGTTTTCTAGTAGCTCGAACATGTTTTGTTCAGCAGTTTCTCTTTCATTCCTCAATCTTGTCATAGTTTCATCACAACTGACGTCTGAAACTACACTTTTTGTTGGTGAAGCAAAGTTTTTGTAATAATCACTCTGTTTCAGTTGACTAAGGAAGTCATTTTGTTCTTTTGTCAGAACAGCAGCCCATGATTTACCTTTGTTGGCTACTACTGGGTGTTTATTTTTAGAGAACTGGGCTTTTGATGCTGGTTTATTTACTGCTTGAATATTATTACTGTTTGTACTTACAGAATCTAAAGTTTGATGATTTTCCGTAGGATTACTAGTAATTTCTGATGGTTCATCCTTATGATCTGAAAATCTGTGTGAAGGTTGATTCTTTCTGGTTAATTTAGCTTGCCTTATATCAGTTGTTACCAATGAAGGTTCCGACATGCGCATTTCAGTATTTATAATCTTTTGTTCATTAGCTTTTGAGACTCTTTGAGCATTATTAGAAACAGTCTTTTCAAATTTATTGATACTGCTGGTATTGCTGTCCTTCTGAACATTATTTGGTTTCACATTCTGCACATTACCCTTTTGTTCCTTAAGTTTTTTGAGGTTTAATTTTAAAGGTGATTCAGTTTTATTCTGAAAAGATTTTCTCTTCCATGGCAGAGAATTAGTGTTTTGTATTACAAAGTCATTTTTCTTAAGCCCAAGCCGGGCTATTCCTTCACCTCGTCTTAGAAAAGGCTTTTTATTATGAGTTTTAATAGAATTATTGCTCTCTGGGCTTTTTGGTTTAGGCACATGTTTTTCATTCTGTAACTTTTCTAAAAGCAATGCCTCAAAATCTTTTTTAGGAGATAAAATAGGCATCTCATCTAGTGATATTTGTTTTTTAAGTAATGAACTCTTGTTCATTGAAGAGTTAACAGACGTTTTGTTAATTGCATTTTGAGATGGTTCGAATGGAGATGTTTCAACTTCTTGAATAATTACTTGGTTCCTGGAGGGGGCCGATGCTCTGCTTCGACTCGACAAGGGAGAGCTGACCATAAACTCCGACTCCTGAGAAAGATTTAGCACTGAAACCCCTTCTATTAAGTCTCTTGCATGCACCTTATGCGATAAATCGCTGTTGTTTTCTCGCGGAGTACCCTCATTCGAAATATCATTAGATGACTGCAGCAAACTACGAAATGTGTTATAACTGGTGCTGTTGCTGAAATGGCTCACAATTTCGGTAATACTTGATGAAGTTTCAGAGGTTTCTTTATACTCTAATCGTTGTTTTTGTAGCTTCCCGCGCTGTAGTAACTGAAGTTGTCGCAATACTTGCAAACGTTCCAATATTTGTGAGGGAGAGAGCGACACGTCACTCTCCGAGTAAGTTTCATCCATAATCGTTTGTTTGTTAATACATTATTTGAAACAAATACAAAAATATACAAAAGAAATAACGAAAACACCTAGCGTCAGAAAGTTTTGAAATTTGACAATTTTGACAAGTTTTGTTTTTTATTTTTTTACGGAACTACCAACCGTAATCCTCTTTGATTAGTTTTTTTTGTAATGATTTTAGCCTTTCATTAGAATAACTTTATACTAAGTCTTTTAAGCTATGCAGATGTAACACATAATATTTTACAAAAATATTATGTGTTACATCCGCATATATTCGCATATATTGTATTTGGCAGCAGATATATCGAGTCAGCCTTTTTGATAAGTTTCGCAGAGGTGGACAGTACTACAAAAAAATTATCTCCATTTTATTGAGATAGCACCTTTTTCAATGATTCCACTATAAAGTTGTATAAATATAAACAACAAAACTACGCTTTGGGTAATGCTAATCCAGTAAAAATCGATGAAAATCTGATATTTCGTGTGAACTTTGGTACTTCTTCCTGGAACAAGTTTTATGAAATATTTAGAAATATTTTACTGAAAGACAAAATTACTGAGTGCCAACAGAGCGTTCACATGTTATAGGATTGCGACGAGACTTTTTTCGCGTTTCCGCTTTATGAAAAATTGCGTTAGATGAACAAACTAGCTTTTAAACCATGCTCCGGTTGACGAACGAAAGATGGGTCGAGATTTTGGAAGAGCCATAAAAACCTTGCGAAAAATTAAAAGTTTCTACTAAGCGAAAATATTGGTAGTATTTAAAAAAAAAAACACTGAGTAGAAAATAAATCTTGTTATGTGGTAACACCAGCACATGCGCCAATAAATGTCAAAATTCTTGTCCATTTTTATTCAAAAAACATCTGGTTCTCTGGGCACAAATCACGTATTACTTGCGATGTCTAAAAGAAGTAGTTTTCATAAAGCTCCTAAGTTTAGGCCCGAAGTGAAGGTGGTTAGTAATAAATCCAGATCAACGATGTATACGTCTTTACGACAGGAGAAAGTTGATGTGTTAGCTGAACCAATCAAGTCAGATGCTGATAAAAAGCTTTATAAGTGAGTAGGATTATTTGATTCAATAGAAAACACAATTTTAACTGACTTTAAATAATAAATAGGTCGTGAAGTATGAATTAATAGGTGATAGGTTTATATGATATTTGATAACCAAGTAAAACATTGGAATATTGCTGCAGGACTATACGCTTACAAAACGGTCTAACAGCGCTACTGATATCAGACCCGAGCCGTCCAGCAGTGGGTAATGAGACCAGCTCCAGTGAGGAGGAGACCAGTGGGTCGGATGAGACCACAGACCCCGAAAGTGAGAGTGGACAATCAGGACATTCTGCTGCCAGTGACCACCATGGCACCAAAAGACGCGGCGAATACGACGAGGAGAAACTGGTCAGTATAATTATTTTAATTCCTGGGCCATTTAACTTTCCTTATTTACTTGAAACTGCAACAGTCCAATAAGAATAATATTAATTAGTAGAGTGAAATTTTTCACTCAAGTTTAAGTTAAGTAAGAATTCAAATAGTTATATAAGTAATGGCTAGTTACATGGCTCTATGAGGCAAATGTTAATTTTTATGGTTCCATAATAACTCATACATGCTTTTTTTTTGGTTTTTGGTCTATAGAAAATTGAGGATTTTTTTTTAAACCTTAACATGCTGCAACCCATGGCAAACAAGTAAATTTTTTTATAGTAGGTAATTATTTATTTGTTTATAATACGTTTACCTTTGTAACTTTGTGTTGCAATTAAATAACTCTAAATATCAAAACAGGCTAATATTCGCAAAGTAAAAAATACCCACAGTTTTATAAAACAATTAAAATTAATAAAACATACAAAAATATCTCAGCATTAATGTACAGTGTGCACATATTAACTCCATGTGTTTTTGTACTTGTATAGTGATTTTGGTATCATAAGGTCAACAAATATTATATTGTTTGGCATAAATATAAAGTTAAGTAATGTGGTTTTGAACCTTGACTTGTAAACTTGCATCACATCACAACATTGATGTTTGGCCTTGATTCAGATCAATTGTATTAACATAGAACATGATCTTGACATTGTTAAGTAGAAAACTAGAAAGTTACACTAAAGTTATAATTACTACTATTTTCAACTTATAAAACAGTACAAGGCAGCATGCAATGCTTCAGAAAATTCTTTACAAATCTTAGGGATAGCAAAAGTTAGCATGGCAATTCTTATTGGTCACATCACAAGTAACAAAAATCACCCTGCCAGATGAATCCTTGACTTACAAATATTTATATTTTTCTACTAAGTAAAATTAAATCTAAAGATAAAAGTAGCCAATGGCACTCAGGTATAGTGCAATTTTCTACCAGTGAAAAAACTGTCTTAATCTGTTAAGGTATTCCCAAGTAGCTCTTGCTTCACCCCTAAATACTAGTGGTTAGTACCTCGCTTGGGCGGAGCACCGCCGTGTCTTTCTGGAGGCGATCGGCGGCAGCCGGCGGCCCGAGTTTGGCCTTGGTTTTTGCCATGGATCGGAGCCAGAGGGAATGGGATGCGGTCATCTCCTGCTAAGCAAGGAAGCAGTAATGCTAGCAAAGAAGATGGCCGCAACCATGAGGGAACGGACATCCTCACGCCCCAGCCGCCGCTACAAGAGACGCCCTGGGTGTCGGGAGTCGCACGGGTAACCCAGACACTGCAGGCGCGGGTTTGCTGACGACGAGCAATGGGTAGCTCGCCGTTCAGTAAGGACCACGCCTGACCGCGCCCGAGTCGTCGACAACGCTTAGTTTACCAAGCGCGCCGGGGCCACGGAGAATTTCTAATAGGAATACCGTGGTCCTGGAACGAAAAGGGCAACTAAGGTGTGAGAAGTTTGACTAAAACACAACCGTGGGTGGGCTACAGTCTAACAACCTCTCGCCCCACCATAGAGCTGAAGGAGACATTGAATGATTTCCTACACTAAAAAAAACTGATTGCTTGGATTTTGATTAAATACAAACCGTCAAGTTGACGGATGGTCGGACGCCAGGAAATCTGACACTGGGTTTGCCAAGGAGTATCATATTATCCAGTACTGGGTTGTGATGGTCAGATAGGCAGTCGCTCCATGTAAAATATTGGTAACCAGCTGCATTTGGTTAGACTGGAAACCAAACCCACTAGATAGGAAAAGATTAAGCAAATTGAAAAACGTAAGTCAATAACTCCTTCACTGTCTTTATTATTGTTTGTTTCCTCATTCTCTTGCCTATACAGCAATCTATTTGGGATTGGCGCAACTTGCCTTCTATTTTTTACGCACCCCAGCTGCGCATGGGTGTAAATTACGTACATAACCTTGCTCGTTTATTCTTCTTTCTGTTGCTGTGAAAACCGCATCAAAATCAGTTGTGTGGTTCAGTAGTTATCTTATATAGAGACAGACAAGAAGCAAATTCGTTTTACACGACGTAAAGAAAATAAAATTTTACAAATAAAAATTACTGCTGAATGTTAAAGTTCACGTAAGAATGAGCAGAATTTTTCTCTAATATTTTTAGTACCAGAAACACATTTTTGTGGCTACTTTATTGCATGAACTAAATTTAATTATGTAGGTACCATATACTCAGAAATAAATTATTCTATTCTATACTTAATCACTTCTCGTAAATTACTATTCAGTTTTCTATCTATCTATCTCGTAGCCCATTGTCGAATCTCTTACTCAAGTTCAAGCCACTTGCAAAACCATAAACAAAAGATTTAGATTTATTTAGTTTGTCAACCTCCTTGCATCGGTTCTTCCCGCGACGGGCATTTCTGTGAACCTTGTCACGGTTTTTTCAATTTATTCTGTGTCAAGTTCAAAATAAATTGGTAATTGCGTTGAAACTCAGGCTAGGTACTACGAATGTTTCAGGTTAGGACTAGTTTTGCTAGCGATTTAAACGACTCGTGAGTAACACTTGACATTTATTTATGTTATTAATTTAATTTTTTTACGTTTTTAATTTTCCCAACATTTTTTTTACAATTGTGTTCACTCTGTGACGCAAATGAAAAGAAAGTAAATATTGTTACCCGATTTAAAGCCCTTTAACAATCGTATGTATTTTATTAATAATCTTAAAAAAAAAAAATTAGAACCTTGAAAATTTCAGGCATTATGATATTTAAGCACATTATTTCTGGAGAGGTCCAGCGGTTGTCAGTAAAAAAAAGAAGAAAAACGTCCAATAAAACAAATAATATTTAAACTTTAGATAGGACCTTATATTGGTGTCTATGGCCTTTCATCATCTTTATTGCCGTCATCTCAATTCTAGCCAAATATAAAATCTATACAAATACTAAAAACAAAATAAAATAAACATTCAAGTCAGGCTCCCATACAACAAGCGTGACGGACGATACGGAACCCTTCTTGCGCGAGTTCGACTCGCACTTTTTCACTCTGGTTTTTTATATTTTTATTTCGCTCGGTTTGCCAGCCATTGGCCGGTCAGCCAGTGTCAAGTTTAGAAAGTACATAATTAATTTTCGATTCAGCATACAGTCACATTGTAATGTTTTTGTAGTACGAGTATTTGAAAGCAATTTTTCCGAGTCTGCATCTCGTCGGCAAGCTTCGCTAAGATAGTCGGTCGATACTACAATAAAATAGTCAGCTCCATCTTTACCGACTTCGCGCCTGTATCAATGATTCCAAATATTGTCCAGCTGTGTTACAGACACTTGAGATACAAAATCTACATAAATTTTACATCATAATGTCCACTAGAAATTAATTTGCGAATATTTAAGTAGTCACTAAACTTCTTTCGAAAAAATCCCGCCAAAAACTCAAGTGTGCCAATAGGAAACGTATGTACTCTAGGAAAGTAACTGGGTTATCAAAGGACCTAGTCCTGTATGTATGCATAGACCTTAAATATTCCTTTTCTCCTATAATGCACTTAAACTACCTTCTAATAGCTAGGAGTACAATGCGTTCCAAATAAGAATGGGATCGATTGCCATGTTGTGACGTCATGTCATATTGTCAAATCAAAGAATTATCATGGTGAGCAAAACAAGAAATTATTAAAATTTAATTTATTTACAAACTGTGAACGAAAAATGGTTAATCAGAATCCAGTTCTTCAATTTTGCTCATCTCTGAGTCCTTCAATTTTGCCCAGTTTCTCGCGATTTGACAGTATGACATGACGTCACAACATGGCAATCGATCCTATTCTTATTTGGAACGCATTGTACATGTTTTTATTCTTCTTTATTTCTTACTTCTTTATCGGTTATAGACCTCTTGAATTCTGAAAACTTTTTATCGAATCGTACGACTTCTGAATAATTACAAACGTAGGTTTCCTGTATAAAACATACAATTAGCCTGTCACTAACACGGCTTAGTTTACTACGGTACTATACGGCTTATTGTTGAATAATCAGTATTGATACACACGACGTATTTACTTCGGTAGAGGATGTCATTACTCGTGAATAGAGCGGTAGGAAACCGCGGTTCACGGCTGAGCGGGCCGTCAACACGTACGAGTAAATTACTTACTTTCATGTCACTAACTAGCCTCTGCCAGCAGATTCGCGTTAAAGTAGAAAATTGTCTTGTGTGTGTGTGTGTTTATAAAGTAGAAAAAGTAAAGGTAAAAAACTAAAAAAATAACAGCGGTCTCAATTTATGGAGTCAGGGAATGCTGAAGCATTCATGCATCTCACCTTAACTCATCCATATACCACATCTGAAAATTCATCTCCTGTTTGCTGATCACTATAAGTTATAACCCAGACTATTAGCCATGACCAACAACAGTTGCGCAGTTATGTTGGTTATATCAGGTCAACTTGTCTAGCCTCCGAGTAAACATCGTAAGAAATCGAAGATGGCTTGAGATCTCGCGGTTAACGGCCTTGTTACTGTTAGAAAGAAAATCGTAAGATTAGATTTATAATGATCGGGTCCCACTAGGGCTAATGCCCACACGCTATATCTGCGGGATGGTTCAAAAGAGTTACCGTGGTCCTAAAACCCAGATGAGTTTTAGTCAGTAAAGGTTTGACACTCCCTCTCGCTCTACACAGAGCGGGAGAAGTTATTTGTTGAGTTCCCGCCTCAAAAATAAAAAAGGTGAAATTCATACTTCTAGTATGTTTGTAGCCGTTAAGTTGCTGTTCTCCGGAGTAACACTGTAATTCAGTCTTTTCTCTGTACAAAAGGTAGCGTATATTTTTCTAGGATATAAAGTAATACTTACTTAGCAATAGTTTTCTTCTCTATCAAAATAATATTTTAGTTACCACATCAGAATTCACAAAGACAATTAAATCTTACAAACAATTTTACTTCTTAAATTGAAAATGATTTAATTCAGCTCTACATTGAGCACAAAGTTACGACAACGTAATTAAAAATTTAAACTACTTCGCATCTATTATAGATGAAAAGAAAGTTATAATTGTGTTAATCGTTGGTTTGAAACCAGATTACCGTAATCAACATTATCCGTAATACAAATTGCTTACGTCAATTACGTGTCGAAATAAATATTTTTTAAATTTAATCTTATGTTCTACTGCGAAGGTTGCAGACATAACCCGAAGATTCGCCAAACTTAAGAGCCGGTTGTAGTCACAGAGTATTTTGTATGAACACGACCGGGTCTATGTCGACTTGGCGGCCCTGTAACAGCGATTTTATATTTATAAAAAAAAAACCCTTTTAAAAAACAAGCTTTATTATTTTATGTAACTTTCAAATATTGCCGTGACGTAATTTCATAGACAAACGTTTGAAATCTTAAGTTAGGGTCAGATAATCAGATTCGCGATTTTTTTTATCGAGCCATCTAATTTATATCTAGTTTTGAATTTTCCACAGCGTTTGGTTATATGGTCAATTTTAATAAAATAATTTTTATTGGTGTTTTCTTTTATATTTGTGGATTGACAGAGGTTCAGTAAAGTTCAAAATGAGTAGAACCTGACCTTAAATGCCAGTGGGCAGGGCACATCACTCGCTAAACAGATGGTCGATGGGGCCGAAAGGTTCTGGTATGGCGACCGCGTACCGGAAGAAGCAGCGTTGGAAGGCCTCCCTCAAAGTGGACCGATGACCTGGTGAGCGTCGCGGGAATCGGATGGATGCGAGATGCACAGAACCGTTCGCTGTGGCGACACTTTGGGAAGGTCGGTGTCCAACAGTGGCCTCTTTCGACTTAAATGATGAAATTTTATGTGCAGCAGTGGCACATAGGCGGACCTTATGCAACAAAGCATTCTCATTCAGTCAGTCAACCTTTGGGTCAAATAATGTCTACACTATAAAAGAAATAGTTATTTTTTCTCAGATTAACACACGGGTGCAAATAATGTACATGATTCTGCCTCGTTAATTGCTCTTTTCGTTTGTGAAACCCTCATCAAAATCCGTTACGTGATTTAGAAAGAGTAAGCGGAACAGACAGACGCGGTTAGCGAATTCTTTTTTTATAATATGTGAAGATTTCAAATATCGATTGACTGATGTGACCACGTAGAGCATTCGACATCTGTGTAGGAACTAAACCACAAAATCCGACATGGCGGTAATACACGTGATTAGAACATATTATACATAACCCGAAATTAACTACTGGGCACCCGTCTGGTCGGAGGATCCTCCCTTTTCAAAGGAGGTATGAGACTTTACACCCTGCTTCGCATACCTCTACAGCATGATCACATTCTTACGTTTTTCCATGCAAAAGAACATTTTCTCACGATACGGTAGTTATTATTGTGCAACAAAAATTAATGTTTTTTATGTGATAGAGAGGCCCATTTATGATTGAAGGTGAATACAAAACATAATTAGGTGACCGTGAAGTGCATATGTATTTGTACAATTGTATACTCTACAACCTTTACGAAGATTATACGTATTGAGTAAATTGTATGGACAATTGAACAGATTGAGGCCATTGACTAGAACCAAAACATACATTCAATGACCCTTTCTACGCTACGCTAGCTATTTGAGCCCTTCTTACCCATAATCGGTTATCGTTTATCATCAATATTGCGGTTGACTATTCGTCTCATGCATGAGGTGGCGGGTTCGAAACCGTGGAAGTTCCAATGTGTTTTTTTTTTAATTCATAATATGTACTTTTCTAAGTTTATTTTGAACATAAAGCCGGGTACAGATTGCTGTAAAGTACCATGCAAGGTAACATGAAAAGAGCATTTCATAATTGTGGATACAGCGCGCGCACGGACCGAACTTAGACTTTATCTTTCTTCCGTAACAAAATGGTATCCCCCCTTATGGGATGAATGTATAACTTTTCCGTTGTAAGTTTAAGAAACTATTGCGCAAACATGCTTCTAGACACATCTGTTCAGACTGTAGATTATCTGTGAGTGAAATAATTAAAAAGTTTTTATTGAGTAAATCCGTAATACAATTTCTTTAAAAACATTTGAAGCATCACTTCCATCGCGTCGCACTGTTCAAGGGTGCCAATTTAGCTCTTCCAAGGTCATTTAACAATACACAGACATGCATCAAATTATCCCTGGATTAAACGCTTTGAAATCATGAATTGCAGGCACATAATATAAATGATAATAGCTTTGCATATAACACAGACCTTGAAAACGCAAGTACTTCATGGTTTTGTTGACGATTGGCATGCCTTAGCATAATTTGCATGAATAATTCGGTTTCTAGATTTAAATAATTATGCTTAATTATGAAATTCCATATTTCTTTATTATCTTTTAAATATATATAATTCTTCCGTACCGATTTGGATAAAATTTTGTGTGTATGTGTGGATCCGGTAGGTGGCGCTGCAAGGATTCTCAATTTTTTTCTGATCTATATAGTCAGCTTTCGGGCAGGACGTCCGTCGGGACCGCTGTTCCAGTATAAAATCTTTACTTATGATAAACCAGTCACTTTCCGCTCGCTCCTCCCAAATAACGCAACGGATTTCGATGTGGTTTTCACTAATAGAAAGACCAATAAACGAGGAAGCCAGTGCGGGTCACTAGGGGTTTTTCTTTTTATTGTTTTAAAATCGACTAGTGGAATTTTACGTAAGCCTTACGGACTTGTTTATTCTTATTAGCAAATTTGAAACTTTATAACTTGGTGATATGAAGAAGATATTTTGAAAATTCTTTGGTATTTCTTTACTAGAGTTAAAAAAATAATTATTTTGTTACTAAAACCAGCGATAATACTTATTATAACTTTCGAACGTACGAAACCGGGGCGAGTCACTAGTATCTAAGAGATAAATTAATTCGGTTGTCTATTTCAAGACGAAAATACTTTAGGTACTCCTGTGGGCTGGTAAATAAAATTACTGTCTCTTTAGTATATAGTATTTTTTTTTTTGACTGGCCTGTTGGTCTATTGGCCCTGACTGCTATGCCGGAGTTCGTGGGTTCGATTCCCACCCAGGACAAATGTTTGTGTGATGAGCACGATCATTTGTTCTGTGTCTGGGTGTAATTTATCTGTATATATATGTTTTTAGAAATATATAAAGTATGTTTATCAGTTATCTAGTACCCATAACACAAGCTCTTGCTTAGCTTGGGATTAGACGGCGTTGTGTGATAGTTGTGGAATATTATTATATTATATTATTTATTGTCCAACTGGCACATAGCTAGCGAGCCAGTCGCTCGCTGGTAACAACAACAACGCCCGTAACCGCTGACGTAACACAAGAATACATACATGCTTGGACCCCACAATACCAGACTCTAAAAAGAAAGACCTTCCTCACTTTAAAATGCACAATACATAGCGTAACCTATTCAATTAGTACAATAAATAAATAGTTCAGACGACCTTGCCTTTCCAAGCGAATCCGCAAGCCAATAATAGTGGCTAAGGTGTTATTAAGTGTTGCATCCAGTCACGGTTGCGTCAGTCTGTCGAAATATAGTCACGATGGAATCGTTGAATAGGTTTTTAGAATTTTACACTCTGTTTACGATCTAGAACCATACTGTTATTTAAGACTTGCTCACCAAAGCTATAGAGTCACCTGTACGCTGACTGCGAGTTGAAACGTTTGCGGCGTTTGGCTCTCTCATTGGTTAAGAGCTTGGAGTGGGCCAATCGGAGCGCCTAACATCATAAGCGTGTACATCGCGTTTATCGTAAACGTGCGCGTTACGTATTCATGAAGTTTCCTGAAAGACCGCTTTAGGGTGTTTTTAATATCGTGCGGATTTCATCACGCATGCGGGATTGCTCCGCACGCGTAGTCCCCGCAAATGTCCTTTTCATACAAGTATTATTTATTGTAATGCGTGGAATCAGCACGCGGGATGCGGGGCGTCATATCGGGCAGCAGCCGGGGCACGCGGTGCAATTCCGCATGCGTGATGAAATCCGCATGCTATTAAAATCACCCCTACACACCAAAAGTTTAGGTAGGTACAAGAATTGTGAGTAGACATAATTAGTGTCGAAAATATATATTGTTGAACAGACTTTTAGGAATGTGAGACAGAACCATAAGTGTTTTTATTTTTATTCTAGGCCGAAGTAGAATCTGTGTCTAATACAAATAGATTCCTTATACAAAGGTTCATCACTCACAAAAATATGGTTTTCTTATTGGTCGGAGATTTCGCGAAAATCGTCGCAAAACGACAAAATAGTGACACCCAACACATATTTTTGGAAATCACTTTCTCGAAGTTTTTGTTTTGGTCCGGTGAAGACGTGACAAATTGCTGTGACTAAACTCCTCACATGCGCTATTATTCAATATGCCGTTAGACACGTTTATAAACAAAATAAATGCATTATTTAGTTAAAAATAATGACTCACAGTTATCAGCTTCACAAATTCACAATATTAAATCAATATTTTTTTTATAGAAGTAAGTTATAGATATTGAAAGCAAGTCTAAAATAAAAGCGAAGTCACAAATTGCATTTAGGATTCTACGACATGCTAGGATATTATTTAATTACTTTAAACTTGTCGCGTCAGGAGCGCTTACCCTTGGCAGTAGACAATGTTATAGACGAATGGACAACATTTCAAACTTTTTTTGGCTTCGCACGATTTGTGCTTTTAGCAAGTGTCAAATTTAGAAAGTATTTAGTTTTTGATACAGAGTAGGTACAACCATTTTGTTTTCCGTTAAAATGTGTATGTAAACACGTTTTAATGTTTTTACAGTATTTGTCAGCCTTTTTGGCAAACTTCTCTGAGGTATTCAAATTCCAGTCAAATTTAAGCACAATTTTTACCGAGATAGCACCTGTTTCTATGATTCTACATATTGTTAATCATTTTACATCACAATATGTAATAGGAATTAATTTGCGAATAATTAATAAAACAGCCACTGAACTTCATTCGAAAAGATCCCGCCAAAGTCTCTCAGTTGTCTTGTTCTGACCTATGAAAGAAAATATCCCGATAGAGACGGGCCGACTGGTCTATGACTAGTCGGTAAAACCGACCATTCAGCTAAATTAATTTTTAGCCGACGAGTTGCTAAAAGTCGCAGATTAGTCCGCATTACTGAGCTACGGGAAAAACAGGAATAAATACATTGCCAATACGTACTACTTATGCGTTTTATCACACTAATATTATATAGGTGAAAGTTTGTATGTATGCTTTTATGTATGCATATTACTCCTTCTCGTTCAAATAGCTGCACAAATTTCGATGCAATTTGACCATGTCCTGGAATAGAACAGGATACTTTTCATTCCGGGACTATGCTTCCTTGGGATAATTTTCGATTGGCGAAGCCGCTGGCAGAAACTATATAATAGTATTTTTATAATATTTTAATCAGTTTTACAAGAACAGGGCTTAGGTACCTTTTAATTAAACTAATATTAAAAACAAAAACAAGCAATTGTAATAGAGCGACTATCCGGCTACATTTCGGCAGAATAGTCGGCCATTTGCGAGCGCCACTAGTCGGCTAGTCGACCACGTCCATAATCCCAACTGTAATCATGATCATCATTTCAGCCGAAAGGCGTCCACTGCTGCGCATAGGCCTCCCTCAAGCTGATTAACCGACCAGTACTCTGCTTCTTACGAGCGGATTCCCACCATCCCTGTAGCACACAATACCTACTAATTCAATATGCTTTCGACAGGACATCGGTCACACCAAACGAAATTTGATTAGAATGTTGAAGAACGCGTACGACAGAATATCTTTAAGAAAGAAATGCAAGATATTTATGAGTGGTCTCTCGCTCGACACGGTACGATATGCCTACCCACACAAGATGCCCTAACCAAGTGACATTCTAACAGCGATAATAATGTCAAAATAGTCCAAAATGTATGGGATTAACGACTGATGTGGAAATCATCTAGTAACTTTTCCCACTCTAGGTGGAGCGACAGAGTTTCAGAATTTACTGACTGAAAGTCACCAGTTTTCCTTCGACTGAAGCGTGGCCCCGTTCCAGGGCCACGATGAATCTTTCAAACAATCCCGTCATCGTTATCATCATCATTTCAGCCGAAAGACGTCCACTGCTGGACATAGGCCTCCCCAATGTCGCCACTACGACCGGTCCAATGCGTCTTCCATCCAGAGATCGCCAGATTCCCGCGGCCCAACAATCCCTAATATGTCGTGGTCAATACCTTACATTTTGGCAATCATTATCCCAGTTGGAATGTCGTTTTGTCTAGAGCCTAAGTTGTATATTTGAATAATCGCTTCCAATTAGTTGGTAGCCGCTATCAGTATTCAGTAGTTAAGTGGGTAAAGTACGAGCTCCAGTAGGGACTACAAGTTAGGCATACTTTAGTTTGGGAGTAAGTCTAATAGTAAATGTCAAATAAGTACAGTTGGACATAAAACAGTTGAATACTAAATAGTACAGTTGAACATTAAACATTACAGTCGAATATTAATTATTTATTTATTAATTACATGCTTTAAGCACACAAATGTACAGAGGCGGACTTAATGCCTTAGGCATTTTCTGGAGTCAACCTTTGGGTGATGCAGAGAAAAATAGGGGTAGGTGCAATAAAAGAGAGAGAAAAAGGCAAACACAAGAATAGATGTACTACTGTACTGTGTATAAATAAAATTATACAGCTGGGTTGAACAAACATTTAACAATTAAACATGAAAATGAAAAACGTAGAACGACGTCGCGTGGTGTGGATCTAGTGTAGCTCTACAAGTCTAGTTTCCATATGAAATGTATGGAGACCGATGCGCTCAGATCGGTGTACGTGACACACGTGTGCACAGTGTAGTTCTACCTTTAATGGTATGTTCTACTTTCTCTTTTTTATTGTTTGTCATTAAAATATCCATATACCTACCGGAGGCATCACATTGCGATCGCCAACCCGCTTGCCAAGCGTGGCGATTATCGCAAACCCCCCTTACATGAAAAGCACAACCAAGAAAATGATTCCTAGTGCTAGGCAGTCCGTTTTTGGGGGAGGCCTAGGTACAATGGTGGACGTCTTTCGGTTGAAATAATGATAAAAATATCGTTCTTATATCTTCTTGTATTCTTTACTATACACAACTTTTACAAATAATAAAAAATAATAGGTGCAGCTGACGGGTTTTATCGTTGTATGAACCAAGAAACAAACGTAAACCTTACGTAACGTTAAACCTTTAAAAAACTGTAAGATTTTTTTATTAAGGGTTTTATTGGTCGTTTATTACTATTATTTGACCAACGATCTCTGTAAGAAATGTAAACATTAAATAAAAGTGAGCTCCAGGCATATGAAAATCTGCGGAATTGTTCGAAAGTGTTACTGCGGTCCTCGAAAGGCGACTGAAACAACACAGATGAATTTTAATTAGTAGAAGCCTGGCTTTGAGGCGTCTTTTCGCTGCAGCGGCTTCGCCCGCGTGAAAATAGAAAATATAGGCCTTATTTGTTACTCAGTGATAAAATAGCTTTCTACTGGTGAAAGAATTTTGAAAATCAGTCCAGTAGTTTTTTAGTTAAATCGTAACATACAAACAAAACAATTAATCAAATCTTTCCTCTTTATAATATTAGTATAGATTGACATCCTTGTTTATTTATCTATAAATATAAAAGGAGAAACTGACTGAGTTTTTATGAAAAAACATTTTCACGAACGAATTCGCGTTTATTATTATTAAATTGCTATTATTAGATGACCTAAACTTGATTAACTTAAATTTACACGTGGTTATCAAAACCGGTTTACTATTTATAAACAGCTTGATCGAGACTGTAATGGTTATTTCCTAATAAGATGTTCTCACTTTTGTTCGTGAAAGGAGAAAGTGTAGACGAATTAAAATTCTGTCGAGTTCAATGTCATGTCAATTGCGTTGAAATGTAACTTTTTCTATCACCTTTGATGACTTTAAAGACATTCGTTATATATGTACTACGTAATAGATTACGCGTGCCGTACACTCACTTCAACCGACTCAGGTGCAGTGTCTTCTATGCACCTTGATATTGATGACATTAGTACAGTTTTGACGTTCATGCAGTGTGAGAGCGGCGCTTATAAATTCAAATTAAAGTGATCTGGACCAATAATAATTCTGTTTTAATTTAAGTAAAATGACTGGTTGTCCAAGCAATATAATAGCTTCTAATATCGTAATAGTATGTTAGAAAACATATTATTTTATTAAAAAGCCTTCCCATTTTACAATCATAGACTAAAACATGCAGATGTTCACTCCCACAAAAACCAGATTTTTACCTACAACTGGTTTAGTAAACACAGACTTGCATGGTGTTTTATTCCCGGTTGGTTTTTTTTTAATATTTTATTTTAATGTTATTTCTTTTTTGTATAAATTATATCAATGAATTCCGTCAAATTCAAAAATTATTACGACGTGTGTTTTTTGATACTGATATTGAGATTTCGTCCTTCATACACTATAATTATATTCTAGATTTGTTCACACTAGTCAGCCGAAAAGGGAAGAATGGATAAATATTCTTCAAGAGGATAGAAGTGAAAACACGTGGCTTTCTACAAAATATTAGTTTATCTGGTCTGCGTACTTTCAAGCTGATGATATTTAAGTTGAAAAAGATTTAAAAAAACGTTTTAGCTGCAAAAAAAATAATTATAAAATTACAACAGAAAAATAAATATCTCCGAAAAAAAAACAATTAAAACATTTTAAAGATAAATTTACCGTTGTTGTTTGTTTTGTTACTAGATATTAGCGGCGCAGTCCTGATCTTCATTCACTCAGGATAGCTGTTCTTCAGAATGATGATTACAATAAAGGGTTTCAATATTTTACGCGATTTTGAATTCACTATTAAAGTAGTAGAACGTGGTTTTTGAATTTACACTAACGAGGACTATTATTAAATTTTGAAATGAGAGTGTTATTGTAATGAATTGTAGGCAAAAAGCTGTGTCACTTCTGCGGTATAAAAATCTATATGGATAACATGTCATTACACTATGCTGAACGAAACGCGTCAGTGCCGCGAAATTCATGGCGCTTAAGACATTTTGGTCGTGTAAAAAATATCCTCTAAAAGCTATCTAAGCGCTGTATATTTTAATAGTTTGTAGTTTGTTTGACGGCGAGCAATGGTTAGCACGCCGGCCATCCGGTAACCATCCGGACCGAGCCCATGTCGTCAACGGCGCGTAGTGTTCCACGCGCGTCTCAAGGCGATGTCAGCAAATTGTAGGGGCCCAGCAGGGTCGAAGCCTACTGGGGTCATGGGTTAAGTGAAAATGAACCTCTCGTGGCCCTCGAACAAAGGCAAAGGAACAGAAGTGGGTGTTAGTCAGTAAAAGTCTGACACGTCCTCTCGCACCGCCCAAGAGCGCGATAAGTCATTGGATGATTTACCACTATAAAAAAAATCCCATTTCAAGCTGAATCTAACTTACCTTATCATTATTATTAGGCTATTGTGTCCCATAGCAGGGGAAAGGAATCCCTTCCATTCTTCTCTGTCCTTAGCCACTTCTGGCCAATCTTATTAGTAGTTCAAATTGCCACGCCATCTCCTATCATTAATCTACCTTATTTCTTTGTCACAGGCAGCATGCGCGCTTTGCATCGGCGTGGGCAGCTACAGCGACCCCGCAGACATACAGGGTCTGGCGCACTTCGTTGAACACATGGTCTTCATGGGTAGCGAGAAATACCCCAAGGAAAATGAATTCGACTCTTTTATCAAGGTAAGACGAATGAAAGTAGTAATTGTGACTTATCGTTTAATGAAACTGCACACTTTGAACTGCGATATCTTCAATTGTACTTGGAATTATAAGTTCAAACAAACTTTATATTTAAGCCTCAGATACCACCCTTACGTTGTTTAAACCTCTACGGTCCGGACTAAGCGTTTTGCCTCGTCGTTTATTCTGCGTACGTCAAGGAACTAGAACAATTTGGCTGCAGCGGTCTTCCCATCCGATTATAATTTAAGTGTCTCCAAGGCTAGAGTGAAAAGACTAATAAATGAGTGCGCCTCAACATCAACGATTGCATCACTGCTTACCATCAGGTGGGATCGCAGTTAAGCACTGGTTTATATCAATAAAAAAAAGATACATTGGGGGACAAAACGTCCTGCAACAAGACGCGCAACGCTCGATCTACGTAACGCTGCAACGTAACCCCAGAGTCCTGCAACTTGCTCCCCAACATTTTACAACACGCATTTACATGACGCGGGACTTGTTGTTGGATAAATTAATTTGACAGTGTTGCACGTCATGTTGAGGGATGCATTGTCCCCAAATGTATCTGAAGATTTAAGGCATACTATTCCCTTTTTAAAATTAGTTTTTCTTTTGTTTGTTTTCTTATCTCGGCAACAGTTGATAGACCAAGTCTGACCTAGGTTATAATTAGATTAAATATTTATTGTAAAGAGGTTTCCTAAACTACGCGACGCGACATCGAGGTCAACTGTAAAAGCATATTAACTTTTCCGAAAGCGGTGAAAGCATTGCATTTGAGCAGTATGCTAATAAGCTTTATTATTGAAATATACACAAATTTTACATTAGGTTTTGCCAGTGGCTTCGCTTGCATGTTTGAAAATTGTCTCAATGTAACATACTCCCATAAAAAAAAATCGTTTATGGTCCTAATAGGCTATTCCTGGACACGGTCTACTAAAGTCTTTTTTTTATTGATATAAACTAGTGCTTAACTGCGATCTCACCTGAAAGTAAGCAGAGATGCAATCGTTGATGGTGAAGCGCACTAGTTTATTAAGAGCCTATTCACTCTAGCCTTTTAGACACCTAAATTATAATCGGACGGGAAGACAGACGCTGCAGACAAATTGCAATCTCATCCAAAACCGCAGCGCGCGCGTGAAGGAGTAGGGAACAAACATACATACATAATAACTTTCACTTTTATAATATTATTATTGTGATAACCGCTTATTGTTTTTACCCGAAGTTGTGTTAAATAAGTAACAAGAAAGACAAGTATTGTTTTGTAAGTGCACCGGCACAAACAAGCGTTTGTTTGTGTAACAAATATTTATGTGGCATGTCGTGTAGCTGCAAATATTTGACGCCAAACTACGCAGTATTCGAAAGTAAACAGGAAGAACACAGTTGTGACTTCTAGTTAGGTTATGTTATATTTGCGTCGAGGAAAAGCGGACAACGCCCTCCAATCCTTCAATCCATCTCCTTCCAATCCCCCTAAAAATGTCCAGTCGACGGATTAGTGGACATCCGTCGGCCCATCAATCTGGACCCTAGATGGTGGCGCGTAGTGTTCCACGCGCGCCTCTCTTAGATGTATAGAGTCACTTTCCACTACGGGACGAGACCCACGGGGATCGGGTCAACACTAGTCTGGGGCAGCCGAAAACAATCCAAAAAAGAGAATTTAAAAAGGTACTTTTTGCAGCACATAACAATTTAAGAATTGTATGACTCCAAACATTCTAAGTTTACATAGATCAGAAACTCATTTTAAATCAATTTCAATGAAGCCCTGTTCCTCTCTTCCGCCACTTCACATTCATGAAAATGGTTGCCTTTATTTGGTTACGATCAAATAAGTGTGACTGGCACTAGTGTAGTAAACATTGTGTAAAAAAGAGTATTTTAGCGTCCTCTATTAGTGTTATAGATTATAGTGTACGCCTACATGATAGAGTACATTACTCTATTTTAGAGTACGGTTGGCAACCCTAGCTGAATCAGTATTTGTATTGTATTAACAATTTTATCTGTCTTCGAATAAAGTTCAAAATACAATAACTGGCTTAACGTTTGGATTATTATTATCTTACGAACTTTATTTTCATCAGAAAAAAGGTGGTTCAGACAACGCGTCGACGGATTGCGAGGTGACGACGTTCTACTTCGAGATCCAGGAGAAGTACCTGCCTAAAGCCATGGATATGTTCAGCCAGTTCTTCGTTAGCCCCCTCATGAGTAAGGAAGCGATGCAGCGGGAACGAGAGGCTATTGAGTCAGGTCAGTTTAGCCTTGCCCAAGTATCGGGGACATTCTTTATTATTTTTGGAGACAATCTCTTGTCTACGGGGGCGTCCTTCTTTTTAAGGACAATCCCTCGAACAATAATGTTAATATGTCGTGTTTATGCTTAAAATTTTAGTTTTTTTTTGCTTTTGGATTTTTTTTTATAATTTGAAAAAAATTAAAGAAAATAGTAGTAGTAGCCTTGTGTTGTGCCAAATAATAATAATTATTTGGCACAACACAAGGCTTACACTAGTTAGTATGTATATAAAAACCAACCAAGTGCGAGTTGGACTCACGCACTTCCGTACCGTTCTTAACAAAAACAAAAAACGCCGAAAAAATCACGTTGGTTGTATGGGGCCCCCCACTTAAATATTTATTTTATTCTGTTTTAGTATTTTTTGTTATAGCGGCAACAGAAATACATCATTTGTGAAAATTTCAACTGTATAACTATCATGGTTCATGAGATACAGCCTGGTGACAGACAGATAGACGGATGGACAGCGGAGTCTTATTAATAGGATCCCGTTTTACCCTTTGGGTACGGAATCCTAAAAAAGAAGAAAAAGGAAAATATTTTCCAAAATAGGTCCACTTCAGGATAAATGTCAGACATCTAGTGCCTGACACTGGTTTTCAATTCAATCTGAGGCTGTGATGTAACGGATGTAGAGATGTGATAGATAGAGTGGACGAAATACGCCTCCTTCACATTTTTTTGTACTGATCGATTGTTGGTTGTTGATAAATAAGTCCTATCGTCATTTCAATCGACCCTGTTCTCGCATCTAGCTATTTATTTATTTACGAGTATCTTTAATTCGAGAAGATCACCCATAAATTCGTTTGTACCCCTCACCTATGTTAGTATGATCTATGCTATCTTAGTATAATCGACAAAAAACTTAAATACAATGCTTAATTTAGAATACTAGAATTTGCTCAATTCCGGTATTTTTCGAATTAAAAAACATATCGAAATATTCGTTTTTTGCGATATAAACGGCCGTATCTTTTTTATTCGTTAACTCAGAAGTTTAATTTTTTTACAGTTCCAAGTTACCCCAGACCTGAGTATGGTTTTAATTTCAACTCGCTACCTCCACGCGGTCCTGAGATAAAGGATCTTGACTGACAGACAAACAGACAGACGGACAACAAAGTGATCCTCTAAGGGTTCCGTTTTTTCCTATTGAGGTACGGAACCCTAAAAAGATTGAATTATGCCAAGTTATGTCCTTTCTTTTATGTGGGAAATCATCAAATAAGTCCTCCTGCTCTTGGTAAAGCGAGAGGGGGTGTCAAGACTTTTACTGACTAACCCAGTGTTCCTTCAGTTTCCATTTGCGTTCCAGGGCCGCGGTAACTCTTTCGAATTATCGTGCAAATGCCAATTTGGGCCTTTGCGAGCATACTACATAGGACCTAAAAGATTTGAAATCCTGCATAGCGTAATTAAAGTTCTGCGCACGAGAGCTATTTGAACATATACAACAGCCCGAAATTACCTATCGGGCAGTGACCCAGATCTGACAAAACACCGGTCTGGTCGGAGGATCCTCCCCTTTTCAACGGAGGTATGGGACTTTAAACTCTGTTTCACTTACCTCTAAACGAGTAAAGGAAATAGGCAACCAATGGAAAGCATTTCTAATGTAAAAAAGTAAAAGAAAGAAATCCAGAATAACCTGAAACAAAACATAAATATCACATAACTGTTATACAACCCACTAGCACCGCCAGTCAACTGTTTGATCACGATAATGTGCATTAAATGATGATAAACAGCGTAATTTTCACGTCGCGTCTACATTTTACTTTCCGGTGTTTTGAACAGCATAAAAACATGTTTACCACCTTTTAAATTCTAGCAGAGACGCTAGAATTTGTATATTCTATATAGGAACCGTATTTTTTCCAGCACAACAGCACGCACTTGGTGATGGTGTCCCATCTGTCAGTAAAAATAATAATCTGTATCTTCTTAAAATAGTAAATTAGTGTGCTATAAAAATCTTATAAGTTTTCGATATATAATTGGGCGACAATGGAGCATTTAAGCATCGAAAGATTTTTTATTTAAATTAGACCAGTATTTCCAGAGTTTTAACGAACATAAACAAACAAACAAGCAATTTCACCGCTTATTTTCCTAACATATACATATCATATAAAACAAAGTCCCACACCGCGTTTGTCTGTCTGATCACGATAAACTCAAAAACTACTGAATAGGTTTACATACGGTTGGTTTAAGTGTATAATTAACTATGCCGAACTTGGCCCGCGTGGAGGCCGGAGGGAATGGGCCGTATTCCACACTACGGCCCATTCCCTCTCCTAGAGAGGAGGTCCCAGCAGTGGGAACATTATAAGGCTGATCATGCTTGTATGCTTAGATTGTAAAACTGCATTAAATTCTTAAATAGATGCACGGGTAGTGTTGATACGTCGTTTTATGGTAAACGATTACATGCGGCTAGAATATAAAGTTAGGTACCTATAATATAATGATGGATTAGTGCGACCTTCCAACGTGAAGATTGATCGAAAATCGATGCAATAGGTCACTTAACTAAAATAGTATAACGCTGTGAACTTTAAAAGTATTATTAATACGTAATCGTTGTTTATAGGCAAACCTTTGGCGAAGTAGTTGAGCGATTGGCTGCTGCTCAGTGTATCGCCCGTTCGATTCCCGCACGGAACATGTCTCTCCGTGTTGCGGATTCGATTTCCGCATGGAACAAATATTTGGATGGCCTAGAGACCCAGCAGGGTCGAATCCTAGTGGGGCCATGGGTTGTGCGAAAGTTGGCCCTGGAACGAAGGCAAAGAATGAACAGGAGTGGTTTTAGTCAGTAAAAGTCTGACACGCCCTCGCGCTCCGCCCAAGAGCGCGAGAAGACATTGAATGATTTTCAACCTAAAAGAAAAACCCACGACACAGGAATAATTCCTAGAGTGGAGAAACGTTTATTAAAAAAAAACTTCGAAATATTGACGACAGCGTCAGGGTAGCCCGCGAAATTAAAATTTTCTTAAGTTTTTAGCGTTTGCAGGACAGTGTCAAGTTGTATGTTGAATCATTTGCGGCCGTAGCACATATTTATTTACAGAATTATAATCATTAATAATATAATATTCCACAACTATCACACAACGCCGTCTAGTTCTAAGCTAAGCAGAGCTTGTGTTATGATGAGTACTAGACAACTGATAAACGTATTTATATATTTCTAAATACAAAATATTATAGATAAATTACACCCAGACACAGAACAAACGATTGTACTCAACACACAAACATTTGTCCTGTGTAGGAATCGAACGCACGACCTCCGGCATAGCAGTAAGGTAGGCCATTAACCACTAGACCAATAGGCCTATCGTTAAAATCATTAATACAAGTTTAATACAGTTCAGTCATTCATTAGGGTTAACTGAAAGTTTTTTTAAGTGAAAAATTTTTTAGGCGTGGTGAGCACATTATTTTGTGGATATTGAATGGGCCATCACGCTGGGCTATGTAACGCTCGTTCGGCTAAGGTCGGCTCGAGTCGGCAGACCTGGGGCCCCTTACCACGTGTTGAAACGTCAACTACCGTATAATTCTGGTACTGGTTCAGTTTAGTAAATAATTCCTGATAGATTAGGCTTTCTTTAACATGTTCTTCAATTTACCGATTACTTATAAACCAATTAGACGCTGAGCATAGCTGGTTTACATACGGATTAGGTGACCAGACAATAGTGATCCACTTACACTAAGTGGCCAAATTATGGACGCATCAACAGGTTTGCTTGCGATTAAGTTTATGGTTGGTTTGGCTAAACTGCCTAAATATCTTTTAAAGTGAATTAAGGTTAGACACAAGAATCGGATTGGGTGGCCAACGTTAGCCGCATGCATATTAATCGCTGGGCAAGAGTCTCTACAATGTGGATGCCTGAGGATGGACGACGCCGCCAAGCAAAGGGGGCGAGCCGACCTGGGGCCTTTCCATGACTTGTTAAATGGTCAGTCGTGCTAGCTAGAAAAAGGGATGGACCTATACAACGTATCGCTAAGCACGTTCAAAGTTTGTAAATGTGAGTACCATGGAGCTATTTTTGCCATGGAAGTAAGTCAAGTCATGGAGTACTATTGGAGCAGTTGAGAGTTTATCATGCTCAATCAAATGTCTCACTGATGGTGGCGCATGTGTTCGATCATTCGGTCCCCTATAAAATGGTTGAGCTGAGTGGTGCTTATATTCGCGTCATGTCCGTGAACAGGCGCTGTCAGTTGAGACTGGTCATCTCTTAGCTGCCCGTTGCTATTTTAATATCTATATTTAGTTTTTATTTTTACTTTATTGACATTGTTCTCACATGATAGCGACAAGAAACATGTAACAGAGATATTTTTAATTGCAAAACATGGTTGAAAAGAGTGTCCATGCAGTTTCTTGCACATTCTTCTCCATAAAGATCTACGCTTTGGATTTTTTTCTTACTGACTGACTTCTTGACATTTCAAAAGTGCCTGTAATAGTTTATTTGAAACTATTTACTTTTGAATCTTTGAATGTTTGCTCCATCCATTTTACAGTTCTGTTTAGGTTGTAAAATGGATCGCGTTAAGAGCTCATTGAGCTCTGGACGTCTACCGCAAGGGATGCGCGGTGGCTCGAAAAAAAAACCCTGAATTAATTTGTGGAGGTGTTTTCCCAGCTGTGGCTAAATAGAAAAAGGTTCAAAACAAAACGTTGTATTTCTGTGAGGTTCAGAATCTGAAAGGGGGCTGGAATGTTCGAAAGAGTTTCCGCGGTCCTGGGACGCAAAGGGCAACTGAAGGACCACAGGTGCGACAGTGTCTGGAATATAGGATAAGATTCGGAAGCCGCGGAAAATAGCTACTAAGATTATAAATTGAGTCTGTTTAGGAAGCGTTTATTATATATCATAATTATGTATTTTTTCTGTGTGCATTGAATGTGATTCGCACTTGAATGGTTGCACTGATTATGTTCTAGAGAAAGGTTATAAATCCAATAACTACGTAAAGGTCATATTCTATACGCGATCGGTATTTTATCGCTCAGCCAAGAAAGAAGTAAAGTACCCAGAACTGTGTGTGATGCTATTCCTTATACAAAGAGGGAAATTCAAGCTGGCGAGAATTGACCAAACCAAAATTGAATTTGGGACTAGGAATGAAGTATTGTGATTTTACAAAAATCCAATGTTACAGTTTTAGTTTTTATTTTGAGTTTACCAGTGGCCTATATGGAAAGCACTAAATCGGTTGCGAACCCAGGTAGGCCGCTGCAAACACAACTTGGCAAAATTGGGTTTTATAGACCCGTCGGATATTCAATGTGAGTGCGGTGCTCCTGTTCAAAACATGAGCCACATACTAGAATGCCCCAAGTGCCCATACAACTACACTTTGGAGGATTTGATGAGTGCTACCGATGCTGCTATTAATGTATATTGGTCCCAAACAGTTTGACGAGTTTACTATCGAATCGAAAAGAAGAAGAAGAATAACTTTTCATTGAAGTCGGACCTGAGTATTTTTCGATATTCCTCATAGGCCATCCATCTATCCATCCATTAACATTGTGTGCACTGTAGTTAACTATTATGTAACATTTCTATATTGATTCCGGTAGTAGGTAACAGTGGACTAACACTGTGGTTTTCCTTATTGGTTTAATTATGAAAGAGTGACGATATTTGTTACCGCGTGTTATTTGCAATTTTACTCAAGTGATTTTGTAGTAAGTATCGCAATTTATAGCAACTTTTTCCGTTTTATCTTGTCAGTTTTTTTTTTTTTATAATTGTTAGAGTCGCCGTTGAATACAATCTCACCTGGTGTTTAGCGATGATGTGAAGATGAAGTAACTTATTCCCTCTTAATTTAATGGCGGCCCTGTTGGCGTATTGGTTAAACGTTTGGCTGCTGCGCTTCTTGTTGCGGGTTCGATCCCCTCACGGAACAAATATTTATATAGCCTACTAGCTTCTGCCAGCGGCTTCGCCCGCGTGTAAATAGGTGGCTCCATACAAATTTTGTCTATGACCAGTGCGTGTTGCCAGTGATGACGTATGGTTCCGAAATGTGGTCGCTCACAATGGGCCTCATCAGAAGGCTCAAAGTCACCCAAAGGGCAATGGAAAGGGCTATGCTCGGAGTTTCCTTGCGAGATCGAATCAGAAATGAAGATATCCGCAAGAGAACCAAGGTTGCCGATATAGCACGAAGAATCGCCAAACTTAAGTGGCTATGGGCAGGGCACATTGTTCGCAGAACGAATGGCCGTTGGGGCCGAAAGGTACCGGAAGACGCAGTGTTGGAAGGCCCCCTACAAGGTGGACCGATGACCTGGTGAAGGATGCGGGAATCCGATGGATGCGAGACGCACAAGACCGTTCGTTGTGGCGACATTTGGGGGAGGCCTATGTCCAGCAGTGGACGTCTATCTTAAGTTATGCAATTTCGACGCGCACTCCAAGAAATGCAACTAATAGCAAACTGACTGGCTAGCATCTTGACGTCGACGCCCAAGACTGACTTCGACCGTTAGCTTTAGAGCTTCGACTTGACAAGAGCATCCTTAAAATTTAAATTGCGAAAAACCCCGAGGAATGAATTGAATAGAGCATATGAGTGGGACCGTTATCAAAGTGCAAAATCTTTAATATATCAGACAGAAGCCCTTTATACATTAGTGAACTCTGCACGTAACTGTGTCATATAAGGCTTTGATGAACGCTTCATTATTAATGAATGAATGTATGAGTATTCCATTGTTACTTGTAGCTTAATACGCTTCACCAGATTACTTCCCGTCTGTGGTATAATGGTTAACTATAGGATCAGGGCCATGAAAGGATTTATTGAGTGGAGATTTTTCCAGAGTCACCGAGGCCCTATAACGCAAAGGGTTACCGAAGGAACACGGGTGAATTTTTCCTAGAGAGGAAAAACTTACCTGTTTGATAATTTCCTGCCCCAAGGAAAAGAAAACATGGCGAGGAAACTGGCATGTTAAAGAAGCATTCCAACCAGTGCTAGCACGAGCTCTTAACGCGATCCATTTTACGACCTAAACTGAAATGTTAAAAGGATGAAGCTATATACGGTGTATGGTTCCATCCCTCTTTATAGCTCGCACGAGTGACATTTTAACATGTCAGGGTAAGTCCCCTGTGATATCTACCAAAACACCCTGAGTCTGTCTGTCAAGACCCTTAATCTCAGGTACGCGTGAAGGTATCGAGTTGAAATTAAAACCCATATACTTAAGTTTGCGGTCCCTTAAAGCTGTGAAAAAATCAAACTTCTAAGTTAACGAAAAAAGGAGATACGGCCGTTAATATCGCAATAAACATATATTTCGACACTCTCAAGTGAATCAAAATTCATAGGGTACTTCCCGTTGACCTAGAATCCTGAAATTTAGTGTGAAGCAAGGTCTCATAGCACAAGAATAGGAAAAAAACTGAAAACTGTAAATTTGTAGTTATGTTGGAAAAATCTTCGGGACTCCATTCGGGAATTGACCTATTTACATAGGTAAGTTTGTACGGAACTCGCATTTGCCCAGTTTTTTTAAAGATATAGTAAATTTTTCTAACGTAGTTATAAATTTCTTCTTCACATCATATATTCCCATTCACAGAATTCGCGATAGCATCCCCATCCGACTCGAACCGCAAAGACCAGCTGCTCTCCAGCCTGTTCCCCGAGGGTCACCCAGCACGCACATTCACTTGGGGCAACCTGCGCAGTCTGAAAGACGACATAGATGACGACGAGAAACTCCACCTCGCCGCGCATGCCTTCAGGAAGAGGCATTATAGTGCGCATAGGATGACTGTTGCTGTGCAGGTGAGGGGTGCGATATTTGTTTTTCCCCGACTACCTCAAAAAGGAGAGTAATGTTTTTCGACCGTTTGCATGTCTTTGTCTTTGGCACGGTTGCAGCCTAAATGGCTGCTAATTCTAACAAGCATAAGCATAATAATCAGCTGATAAAGTCCCTAAGTGCTAGGAAACAGGCATCTTCTATCTGAGGGGATTGAGTGGGAGGAGTTATAACAAAATGGCAGCAGCCGTTTTTTGTGAAATTGTTACTGTAGTGTATCAAATTAAAGGTCTGGAGGGGGTGATTCCAATAATTTAATTCACTCAAAAATGTAAGGCTAATAATATAATTGTTTTAGTGGTTTTAGAGCATTTTGTTAAATGTGTCTGGGTACGTACTACCACTGTACTAATTCTGCTGCTATAGAGGTTACTGTGTTCCTGCAGTTTGAAAGGTATACCTACTGGCAAATCGATCATTTAAACTTTGCCACTCAACTAAACAAGTGTTTTTGCAGTTTTCCGTCTGTGTTTGTTACCACTTGCCATCGTATCGGCCATGGCCTTTATTGCCATCAAATTGCATTCAATGGTAATTTAACTAACTTGTTATTACAGTTTGTAGCACTGATTGTTATAAAACTACAACTGTAAGAATTGGAATAATGTATGTATGTAAGCTTTGCGGCACGTGCTATTGTTGCAACATAATCTGTGAGAAAAGTCTTTGTTCCCATCAACTGTGTTTGAGTAATCATGATATCGCACCTCCGCTCAAATAGTATCAGTAGGATAATTGAAAGAGGTTGAAGGAGGACTATGCCCAAAATAGGTACCTCTCTCAGTAACATAAAATTTAAATAATAATTAATGTAATGAAAATATAATATTATTAAATTAATTCTAATACGATATATGACAATAATTGCGTTAATTATAATTCAATATTTTAATAAAATTCTAATCAAATATAGAAATTATGTTTATTGAATTACTAATTTTATTTATTTATTAAAAAATATTTTTTTTATAGATAAATAAACTAATTATATAATTATCATGTATATAATTATACATGCAATTAGTAAGAAATAAAGGTTTTATTATTATTATTATGAGCGGAGGTGCGGAACTGTTGATATTTTGGCTATAGTTGAAATAATACAAACGCTCGCACATTATTCGTTTGTAACCAACACATTTAAACCCATAGAGTATAATGGTGAACCATAAAGAAATACGGAAAAGAAAACAATAAGTTTTCATTCTCAATTCCCTACGGTTGTTGATAAAAAAAAAATCTAATTGTCTATAGTATGTAGGCGAAAAAAAAAAACAAAACATTCGTTACATCACTATGGTATCAAACAAAAATATGGGTGCGACCTGTAGGTCACACAATACAACAGAACAATGAAGAAGGAAGAGGTAGCATTCCGCAGAAAGTTAAATAGTATTATCAGTATGTATAAATATTTACAGTCACACCTGGATGAGTCAGAACTTAAGTGCCTAGGTCTTGCCGTCCGTATCTTCAGGGCTAACGTGAATAAGTTCTTAATAAACTAGTGCGCCTCACCATCAACGATTGCATCACTGCTTACTATCAGGTGGGATCGCAGTCAAGCACTAGTTTATAACAATAAAACCTTTTTTTTTTTGTTTTTACTAACTCATGTTTCTGACTTATAATATGTACCACCATCACTCTATTTCCAAATTAGGCAGGGGCCGGCCTTTAGTTTAACTGGATGCGGCTGAATACCTGTGTTTTACATGGAGCGACTGCCTATCAGACTTCCACAACCCAGTTACTGGGCAATACAATCTTCCTTGGATAGACTGATAGTATTTTTGGTGTCCTAGGCTGTAACGACTGTCAAAGATTGACCATATCCAAATCCGCAATAGGCCCGCATCGTGGATTACGGCCCGTTCCCCTCCTAGAGTGGAGGCTTAACTAGCCTCAGTACCAGTAGTGGGAATATTAAAAATGCTGATTATGCAGTGCTCATGCTAAACACAATCTCTCCATTTTTTTCTCAAACTCACGTACTACATGTTTCTATCAGGCGCGGATGGACTTATCCTCCCTAGAAGAGTACGTCGTCAATACCTTCGGCCACATTCCCACGAACAAACTACCTTCTGAAGACTTCAGCCAGTTCAGCTTCAAGCCCGAAACCGTCACCCCCGAGTTCAGAAGCATCTATTATGTCAAGCCTGTGGGGGATACCACTGAGGTTAGTAATAAAACTTAAAGGTGCTATTCGAGCCTCGGTTGCAGGCTGCGGATACTGGAAGCATATGCGGCGGCTGCAGCTACACGATTGGTTTTCTATGTAGTAGGATTTCTGTTAAGTCATTCCGAACGTGGCTGCGGCTGCACGTGCTGCCGAGCCTCGGCTGCGAGTGCTACCGCGACCTGCAGCTGGCTACCGCGTTCGGAATTTTTACATAGAAAACCAGTTGTGCAGTCGCCGCATGTGCTGCCTGCAGCCGAGGTTCGAGTAACAACTCTATCTTCACCTCTCGTAGACCCGATAAGGCTATCTGACACGTAAAGAACGATTTCACTCTTAATCACTGTTTCAGGGTCACATAAGTCTCCGTATGTTCTACTTCTATATGTACACGTGTGCAAGTACTGGTTCAAATTGTTTTTTTTTTTTCTTTTTTTTGTGATGCCCATTTATCGAGGAAGGCTATAGGCTAAATAACATCACGCTGCGGACAATAGGAACGGAGCAGCAACAAAATACTTGGGTAAAAAAAAATTGTGTGTTGTTTCAATGTTTTTATTTCACATAGGCCTTATAAAAAGTCAAAATTTTATTTGGTCGTTTCCTATGGAGAAGAACCGGCAAAAAACTATGGTTACTCTTTTTTTTTTATTGATTTTACAATACATCTATAATATAAAAGGGGAAACTGACTGACTGACATATCAACGCACAGCCAAAACTACTGAGATTAGGAGCATGAAATTTTGCACAAGGTTTCCTTTTATGACGTAGGTGAGCACTAAGAAAGGGTTTTCCAAAATTCACTCCCTAAAGGGATGAAGCGGGGGTCCAAAGTTTCTATGGAGAAACCTACATTCGCGCGAGTGAAGCCGCGGGCAGAAGCTAGTTTTTCTATATTACAATATTAATAGGTATGCGAGAACAGTGTAAACCTGACAATATTGTACGTCACCGGCCCACGCTGAAAACCAGCGCTGTGGACTCGTCGCATTTTTGCGTTGTGGACACAGCGCCGGCAAGCAGCGACAGCAAAACGGCCGTACGCTCAGCATAATGCTGAGCGTACGGCCGTTTTGCTCGGATGTGGCGCGTATATGTTATTTTTAGTTAATTATGTTTTTGTCTTGCAAAATGTTTGCAATATATTAGTTATAAGTTTGCGCTTTTTCCGGCAAATAAAACGTTTTTCTTTCTTTTTTCTTTTCTTTCTTTCTTTCCCAAAAGGACAATAAAAATAATAACAATAAAAATAAATTCCGTTTTACTTCTCAGGTGACTTTAACATGGTGCATGCGATCGTTGCTCTCTGAATACGAATCCAAGCCGCACCAGTACATCTCATATCTACTCGGACATGAAGGCAAAGGCAGTTTGCTGTCGTATCTTAGGAAACGGTAAGTATTCTTCTTGGGTACTTTAAACTGTAAAAAGGAACCATTCCACCATACTTTCCTCCTGGGTGGATGGCCCCCTAGTATTGTATTAAGTAGTGCCATTTGAAAGACCATCATAAAAGTTCCATTTAGTTGTGATGACCACTGTTTTTATTAACATTTCCCTGGTTTCCCTATCCAAATCATAATGTTTTGTTTACGTACAGGGTGTGGGCGCTCGGCATCTACACGGGTAACTCGGAAAGCGGCATCGACTACACTTCCATATACAGTTTGTTCTCCACGCAAGTCGTGCTCACCAAGGACGGACTCGACCATATTGATGAGGTGTGTTTATAGATTTTTTTTGTTAAATTCTATGTTATTCGCACGCACGTGTTTTTTTTTTATTATATATCAATGGATATTTGTTTATATATATGTAATCTATACTCCGTTCGCATTAAGATTATACATTTAAACAAACATTTTTAATGGCCCCTCAACAGATTTTGACTTCTATTCCGTAGGAATAAGGATGGCATTAAAAGCAAAAAAGTGGTTACAATACCAACTACTTACTGCAGCTGCCATTTGTTATGCCACTAATGCAATAAAAGTCAAAACCGGTTGAAAGGACAGTGAAAAAGTAAATGTCTAAACGTAACGAAGGCCGAGTCAATAGCTTAAGGTTGAGAGGGCAATTGGGTAATCATATTTTACTTCTTTTTAATTTGCGTGACAGTGTGTACGAAATACGCATCCGTCACACCGCTTTTGTACGGATCGATTGTCGGTAAAAAAATTGTGGATTAATATAACAGTGGATAAATTGTTTGTTTTCAGGTGCTGGAAGCTATTTTCTCATACATAAACATGCTCAAACAAATTGGGCCTTCGGAAAGAATATTCAATGAAATAAAGGTATGTTTGAATCCACTATTATTTTACTGTTGATAGAATCGCAATTGACCTGATGGAAAGTGACGATGTGGTCGACGATAGAGCACGCTTGCTTAGTTCAATCTTGACTTAAAGATCTCCAGGTTATAGCTATTGGGAAACACAGACGGCAGAAACTTTTTAAATTAATTGATCATTTTCAATTATTGAACATCTAATTAGCCTAGAAATCACGCACGATTTGCTTTTAATTTGAAAGTAGTTATGGTTAGTAACATTACAGATACTTTTAATATAACATATCGAAATAGATAGATGTACTCTGTACCGAGCAGTGGTGGCCGAGTGGTAACGGCCCCGACTTACGAGTTGTAGGTCGCGGGTTCAAACCCAGCCAGGCGCATTACTTTGTGTAATTTATTTCATCACCACTGCTCTCAAAACGGTGAAGGAAAACATCGTGAGGAAACCGGCATGTCCTAGAACCAAAAATTCAAAGACATGTGACATCCACCAACCCGCACTGGGCCCGCGTGGTGGATTACGGCCCATTCCCTCTCCTAGAGAGGAGGCCTGAGTCCCAACAGTGGGAACATTAAAAGGCCGACTATGCTATGCTATGTTACTCTGTACCGTACACCATAACAAATTACAAAGCTTAAGAATTAGCAGGAAGTAACAAAGGGCGGGTGCCGTTCAAGTCTTAGTCGTAGTCTAAAACCGCGTTCCCACTTTGTCGTGACGACAGAAAATCGTGTAGTTTTAAGTGTCCTGGCTTATATATTTAAATGGAGGTGTTCACATATAGGACGTCACGATTAACTATCGTCTACGAAATTTTTTGTGATGACAACAGTGTCATGATAGTGGGAACGGTTAGCAGGAAAGTCGTAAAACAGTAAAAATTTGTCAAGACTAAACCGTGACTGTATATAATCTCTGTCGTAAAAAGCTAGAGACAATAGTCGTCCGACGATAAATTAACCTTTACGACATAGTGGGAACGCGGCATTACATAAACATAATTTTTATAATTTTTAAACCGTACACCTTTAATTAAGTTGCATATTGGTATCAGCGTGTCGTATCTATGAATGAACCTTCAATTACGCGCGAAGTTTAATGTTTAGATTTTTTTTTTATTTAATTCGTTTGTTATCTTCTATGATTTAAATGTTAGGTGTTATGTATTTTCACTTAAAAGCAAGCCGGGCTTATTTACTTGTATTGCTTGCACGTCCCTGCAGACTAGGCGAAACAGCGTTAAGCTGACACGTTAACATATCGCTCTATTTACTTCAACAGACTATAGAAGAGACGAGTTTCCGCTTCGAGGAGGAGTCACAGCCGGCGGAGTACGTCGAGTCGCTGGCAGAGAACATGCACTTCTATCCGCCGCAGCACTACATCACCGGCGACCGACTCTACTACAAATATGATCCCAAGGTAACTAACTAACTACTAAGGTACTAAGGTATAACTGTAATTATTCAAAGTCACCTTAAGAATCTATATATATATATATATATATATATATATATAAGCAAAATCCCACTCGCTGATTAATAACGAAATCTCAGAAACTATAACACCTACAAACTTAAAATTTGGCTGGTAGCTTCCTTATAGGGTGTAAAAAGAGAAAGAATGGATTTTCTGAAATTCATCCCCTAAGAGGATGAAACGGGGATCCAAAGTTTGTATGGAGAAACCGACATTAACGCGGGCGAAACCGCTGGCAGAAGCTAGTATAATATACTTATGCTAGGGCTGCGGCGTGGTTCGAAATAGTTACCACAGTCCTTGAACGCAAAAGCCAACTTGAGGTACACAGGACGCCCCTAGGCGTGGGCTTGCAGACGACGTGCAATGGGTAGCTCGCCGTTCGGCCGTCTGGTAACCGCCCGGACCAGCCTGAGTCGTCGATGACGCACGCGCGCCTTAAAAAGATGTCAGCAAAACCGGATGGGCCCAGTAGGGCCGCAACCCAGGAATGACTGCATCATTGGTTGATTTCCCAACTTAAAAAAAGGTACACAGGTGGGTTTTAGACAATAAAAGTCTCACACTCCCTCTCGATCACTAGAGCAGGAGAAGTTATTTAATACATAGATCCCCACCTCAAAAAAAAAAGTTGTTGGTGCAACCCACCCTAAAAGGCTAGCTTATTGTTCCTCGCAGGGTATAACTGAGCTGCTAGACTGCATGCGCGCCGACACAGTCAACATCATCATCCTGTCCAACAAACATTCCACGCCAATCAAATATGACTCCAAAGAGAAGTGGTTTGGCACCGAGTACAAGAAAATGGGTGAGTTTTCTAAAACACACCCTTATGGTTATGAGTGTAAGGTTCAATATTACTGTAAGCAAAGAGTTTTTGTCCCTCTTATTCTCAAACATTTGTAAGGCATGTGATAACAGTGTAGTGTTTTGTTTTATCCAATAAAATAATCGGAGAATGCACTATGCTAACTGAAAATAAACTTTTATGTTGATCGCGAGTTAGCTGAAAATTAATATGAACTGAATATTTTAATTAGTGTTTGTCATCATTAGTTATCTTCAATTTGACTATACTTATTGTCTTAATGGACAATAGGTATTGTCAAATTAAAGTTAAGTTAGTGTGCATTTATTTTTAACTACAAAAATGCTTTTCTTTACTTTTAGAAATATACAATATCAACTCAGGCAAGTGTCATGTATTAACTTTATCTAAAGTATCAGTCGTAGAATAGCCTTCCACACTCTAGTCCTCGTATGCAATACTATATCTGTTACGGGAGGCGCCGTAGACGCGGGCGCTCTACGCTCTCAACCTCATAACTGTGACAAGGACATATTCTGTTGTTCTCTGAGTGAATTTACAATAAATGCCTCATTTGTGATAAGTTATAAACTAAAATGAATAATATGTGTATGCAGAAAAAACAAAAATTATTCTATCGCATTAGGTTACCCTGTAAAGATAGTTGTAAGTTGGGAAATAAATAAGTCCAGCACTCACGGATGTGGACACCGAAATTCGTCATATTTCCCGGATCTCACTACCATTTCATTTCAACAGAAATCCCAAGCAAATGGCTAAATCGCTGGCTGAACGTGAAACCATACGACAACTTCTTCCTTCCCGAGAAGAACGTATACATCACAACCGACTTCAGCCTAGTCCAACCAGAGCCACTTTACATAGACACTGCTCATGAACTGGACATAGACCTGAGAGGCTCTCCTAAGGATATACACAAAAAAGTTGAAGCTGCCGCCAACAAGGGCAGTACTAAAATATTGAGACACGAGGACCTTATTGCTACTGTGAATCAATTTAGGTATGTTTTGTCTATATTTTATGGTTTTTACTCACGAAATCGCTAACGCAACTGCTAATCATAAAATCTTGTAATCAGTTACTGGGTCGTTCGATCATGGAAGTCGTGATGCTCCCCTCAAGGAGTCGTGGCTGTCAATGGCCTTGACCCCGGTAAAAACAGGTCTTTCATTAGAATTCCGTACCTTAAAGGTAAAACGGGATCCTATTACTAAAACTCCGCTGTCCGTCCGTCTGTCACCAGGCTGTATCTCATGAACCGTGATAGTTATACAATAGAAATTTTCACAGACGATGTATTTCTGTTGGCGCTATAACAACAAATACTAAAAACAGAATAAAATAAATATTTAAGTGGGGCTCCCATACAACAAACGTGATTTTCTTGCCGTTTTTTGCTACGGACGGTACGGGACCCTCCATGTGCAAGTCCAACTCGCACTTGGCCGATATTTTTTGTTGCTGCTTTGTATGTAGACGCATTATGGTGCTGTTACATAACGACATCATTGATAGGATCATTCAAAGTGTTACAAGAGTTTTAAATTGGGAATTTCCAAGTAGTAGCATAAAGTCTGAATTTAGCGTGTGTAAAAAAAAATACTGAGGAAATGTTGACAACTGCGTAACTTTTTAAAATTTGATGATAATATGTTATATCTAATTCTTGCCATTATTCCCTCAGACTAGACCAGCCCAACCTGCTTCGTAAGAACCGTCACATGGAGCTGTGGTACAAGCCAGACTTCAAGTTCCGCTTCCCCACCGCTCTCCTGTATTTCTACTTCATCTCGCCGCTCAGTCTCAAGTCGCCGAGAGAGTGAGTACGCTTCTTTTAGTGGGAGGTTTGAGATTTCAAACATAATCCCATTGTAAAGTAGTATGACTCGTGATCTTTGTACTCATACAATGATTTCTTTTGAGGATTTCAGTTATATTAATTTGTTTTTCTTTATTTATTTACAAGCACTTTTACAACGTTACGGAGGATTTCCAAGGCTTTATACAGTAGAAACTTGCAAACTAAAAAAATACATTAAATAAAATCAAAAATAACACATTGAAGAATATAAAGAAAATACATATACATTACCACTAAAATAATATATTCCACAAAACAAATGAAACAATGTTTACTTATTTTTTATCAAGTTTCTCACAAAACCTTAGACATTCACGACACACATCTATCCATCTCCCAGCAAACAAGTCACATTTCTTGTATTATAATGTCTCAGCCAAAACTGTTAATTGGTCAATACAACAAAAGATTAAAATAAAGGAAGATGCGAAAACAAAGTGAAATGTTTTTATACCAATTAATTATCTTTTTCACAGTTCGTGTCTTCTTGATCTTTGGACGGACGTATTACAACAAGGACTAAAGGTAAAATTAAAAAAAAACATAATGAAATATTAACTTTGTATTATTTGAAATATAGTCTAAAATGACAAATCGTTATTATTATAGGAAGAAGTGTATCCAGCCAATATGGCGGACCTGTCTCACTCGCTGTATGTTGGCGACAAAGGGCTCACCATGAAAGTGACTGGGTACAGTCAGAATTTACACGTGAGTACATTTATCTTCTTCAGCTTCGTCTGCGTGAATGTTGGTTATTATGAACGCGAAGTCGGAAGCCAGATAATAAGTAGCCTATGTTCTTCTTTGGGGTTCAAGCTACCTCCATACTAAATTTCATCTAAATCCGTTCAGCAGTTTATCCGTGAAATCGTAACAGGCAGTTACTATCATATTAATAATATTAGTATGGATTAAGATCTAAATAAAGAGTGTAAAAGATTTGAATGGTTGAATCAAAAACTGATGAGTTTCAAGTTGATGTTTTAACCCACGTTTTATCATTTAAACCGCTTATTTGCATAAACAAAAACAAACATGGCACGTATTGGTTCCAGTCATGTAGCCCTTTCTGACTGACCCCAAATTGAAAAGTGTTTTTTTTTATTGAAAACTTTTTTGTTCCATAAAGAAACGTGGCCTCTAGGAATTTTTCAATCACTCAACCACTGCGCTAATTATGCCAAATTTGACATAAATGAATGTTTTTTAGAATCTATTTTTAATTAATGAGTTTTGATGTCCTTTTTTAAAATATTGAACATTAAAAAAAAGAAATAAGCAGCACCATTGTACTCTTCAATATGTATTTGTTCTTTTCTATTTTAAGTGTTTGTGTGAACATAAATAAATAAATATTTGTTTTCCACAGTTACTGGTGGAGTTAATCACGCGGGAGATGCGCTCGTCGACGGAGAACCTGACGAGCGCGATGTTCGAGGCCGTGCGGGAGGTGCGCGCGCGCTCCTACCACAACGTGCTCATCAAACCGCACAAACTCGCCAAGTACGTGTATTACACTCAAGATCGAGTTCTCAGACGTTCTTATTTTTTTTTAACCGACTTCAATAAAGGAAGGGTTTTATGTTCGACGCTTATATTTTTTTAAAATGACATAATGTGTACAATAGAGTAGTGTTAGTAGTATGTATATGCCAGAGATGTTACGGAGGTTCGATTCTGATTCCGAAAGTTCGGAACTTCCGATTGAGTTTGCACCATCGATTCCGATTTCGGTTATAGATACATTTTAATCGGAACTTATGCCGGAAGTACAAACAAGGCACCAGGAGGCGTGACAAGTATAAACACAGATTACTTTTCATTTGTTATTTTGTTGTGTATTCGGAATGTTGGGAATTCGCTCTTCATTTATATTTATAATGAGTTTTTGATTATTTGTAGTAGTGTTTTATTTGACTCTTATACCTCCGCTTCCTTCTCCGATTTAATTTCCCATTCCGACAAACTAAATTTACAAACTCTGTGTCCGAATTTGAATAAAGTGAAAGGGGTACCCAATTGATGCAGCTGTCTTTACAACCACCTGGGGTTTTCAATACGAAGTTTTGATACACATATACCTAATTATAAGGATCCTTATATTTGAAAATGATGATTTTATCGTGTTTGTTACCTTTCGCAGAGACGTCCGCATGAACATCCTGCTGATGCCGTACATATCTCCTCGCCAGAAGGCGGCCATCATCCACAACATTACGCTCGCGGAGTTAAAACAGTACAGCAAGCGGCTGCTCAGTAAGATGTACTGTCAGGTGAGTCTAGTAATTTTTTAAAAGTGCACGTTATAAAGCATCTTTTGGAACGCCTTGGCAATAAAACCGAATCGAATGCCGTGACGGTAAACGGCATGACTGGCATGACTCTGTCATGCCGTTATCTTCCCGCTACGTCATCTCTCTCAACTTTGTGTGCGCGCGTATACTAGCATTGATGTTTCACATCCAGGTGTCCCTGACAGGCAACTATTATATAAGTATTTTGGTTCCGGATGTCGTGTTTAACAGTTACGTAAAAGTGATATTAGTATTAAAGACAAACTCACAAAATTTACACGAACTATTTACGATGATATTAGTTTAAATCACGCATGTATTCCGTAAACGCGACGATATCCGCATAGATTTTAACAATTATTTTCTACTGCTACGCACTCGGCTTTCGCTATCGCTCTGGGTAGCGTATACCGCGTAGATAGACGGGTAGATTTGTAAAGGCCTATTCAGACTGTGTCTTGTTTTGCCTCTAATGTAAATAATGGTAGTAATTTCAAGTTACTTTAGGCCTAAGATATAACCTTGGCTCAAGCTTATTAACCTATAAGAACACGGGACATTGTTTCTAATGGTTAACGAGCGTGGGTCAAAGTTATTCCTCAGAACCAAAGTAAACTAACTTTGCGGTATAAACTGAAGTTGTTTTTTTTTCTTCCACAGATATTGATGCAAGGTAACCTGCCGTGGTACAGAGCTATCAGGATAGCGGAGAATGTGCACGCTACCCTCAAGTGGGACGCGCTCACCGAAGAGGAGTTCCCTGATGTAAGTTTTTTTTTTTTGGTTATTTCAGGCAACAATTTGTTTAAAGACGATGCCCCACACTAGGAATTAATCCTGTATCGTGGGAGCGTTCACAAACATGTAAAAGACACATATACAAGCCACCTAGACTCAGAAAAACTATCCAAAAGCTTTTAAAAATATTTGATCCGCGCGCGAAACGAACTCCCTACACGCAGTGCACCGGTCTATCACTCATCTCAATCACGTGCGCCAAACGTGTCGTCAAATTTGATTAAGAATTTTAATGTAATGATGATGGTGATTTCACGATGTAGCAGTACTTACACGAAGGGTGCACTGACGTTTATAATCGAGAGCTAACAGTTTAGAGGTATTTTATTTTATTTTATTAGGGAAAAAAAACGATATTACAATATATATTACACTTATTAGTACGTATACATAACAAAATCAATGTAATAACCACAACATTTTCCACATATAATAATAAGTTTATTTTCAGACAATTCTTTTTTTTTTTAAATAAAAATAATTTACGGTATACGGAACAAGGTGTGAAGTCTCACCTACCTCCGTTGAAAAGGAAGAATCCTGCGACCAAACGGATGTTATCTCTTGTCCGGGCAATTGTTCGAAAGTTGATTTTGGGCTGTTGTATATTTTCTGATCGCGCAGAGAATTCGAATATCGCGATGCAGGATTTTGATTTTTAGTTCCTATGTAACGTAATAGATGTCGCTACAAATGTATAAGTAAGGTAACTGAGACACAGGTTTATTTCTAGTTCAGGTAGAATCTAATTATTATTCCTTTATTTCAAGTTGTAGCACATAATCTATACATGTAATAAATCCATGGGCGTACCCAGCTTCTGGCGTAGGAGGGGGCAAGTCAGATTTTTTAGGTCGGATCGTCCGCAGCTGTTTTGTCATACACACTACACAAACACACCTACATGAAACATTAGGTATATGTAGTGTAGTGTGTAGGGCAAACAGCCGCAAATGGTCCTGCTTTATAGGTAGTTAAATAAATATATAAACGTTTACAAAAAAAATAAAATACAACCGACTTCAAAGTAAAATAAAACATTGAAAAGTGCAAAATAACTTTAATTTTGGAAGTTGGTGTTTCTATAATAGTTTTTTCTCTTCGTTATTTAACACCGATTTCCGAAATTGAAGTAATTTTGCACTTTACAGTGTTTTTTTTTACTTTAAACTCTGTTGTATTTTTTTTTTGTAAAAGTTTTTTATTTCACACTTTTTTGTTATGGTACCACCACTAAAAAGTACCCCTCAAAAAGTAGCCAACTTAAATACCTTATAGCCAGAGTGCATCTCATGACAATTCAAAACAACAAACAAAGCAAACAACAGACAAAACTTTTTACAAATAGAATACAACAGACTTATAAAAAAATAAAAAATAAACTGAAAAGTGCAAAATAACATTAATTTCCGATGTCGTTGTTTCTATAATAGTTTTGTCTCCTCGTTATTTAATACCGACTTCCGAAATTGAAGTTATTTTGCACTTTTCAGTGTTTTTTTTTTTTAAATGTTTTTTATTTCACACTTTTTAGTTATGGTACCACCACTAATATGTACCCCTCAGCCAACTTAAATACCTTATAGCCAGAGTGCATCTCATGACAATTCAAAACAACAAACAAAACAAACAACAGACAAAACTTTTTACAAACAAAAAACTTTTTACAAAGAAAAAAAAATACAACCGACTTCAAAAACAAAAAAAACTGAAAAGTGCAAAATAACATTAATTTTGGATGTTGGTGTTTCTATAATAGTTTTGTCTCTTCGTTATTTAACACTGTCTTCCGTAATTAAAGTTATTTTGCACTTTTTAGTTATGGTACACACGGTGACTTTAATAGCGTAGCAGGGCACACTAACATGATAAATGTGTGCGTAAACGCTAGCGCGTGAAACACAACAGGTATTATCGTTGTGTGATACAAAGTAACTCGTTTCTACACTGACACTCTTGAAAAAAAAAATAGTAGCCGTCTAAGTTAAGAAGCAAAAATTGGCTTCTGTTATTAATGGCGCTGTGGCGCAATGCGTATGATACTTAACTGACGAGTAAGAGGTCCCAAGTTCGATTCCAATTATCTGTTATTTTCTTTTTGTTTTACTCATGTTTTTTTTGAATAGTAATGTTATGGTTATTCTCGTAATAATTAAAATATTCGAAATATATTTTTGTAATTTTATACATATAAACTATGTATATTTACGAAATTAATTAACGAAATTTTTGTATATAACTTGTAATATAAATAATTTTATAATATATATATATATCATTTACGTAATATAACAATACGTTATTATTAATAGTTGACAATCCTTTCATTGTCAACTTTTTTTTTTTATTTTCGCAAACATTCACTTATGAAATTATTATAGTTATTTAAATTAGCATCAAACACTTACACTTAATCTTTGGAAAGTAATTTTGATGATATGGGTAGGTAATCAGCAATAATGTTCACAATAATCAAGTAGCTGTGGGTATCAATACAAACAGAATTAAAACCGAGCGTGCCATCCCACAATAATTCACCTATTCAAATAATATGTCTCCAGCTCAACTCGCAAACAAAATAAAACTCGTTTACTACTCGATATACACACACACACATATTTGTATATGTGTTTGCTACGAATTAGATAAAAAAATTCGCTTCGTTCATTAGATGGAAAATTAGCACTGATTATCAAGTGCTTGCTTGCCGTTAAAGGTGTATCGAGTTCGATCCTAGCCATTGACAAAACATTATTTTCTATTTTATTGTAGTATAATGATAACGAAGTTTATTAAAGCTAAAACTTAGAATATTTGCTTTAAAAACTAAGTGTATGAATATTATCATCTACCCACTTTATTAGTTATTTACTAAGAAATGAGTCGGATAATAAGTTAACCTGGCATAACGCTTTTGCCTATCACGATCGTGTGTTCTACAACTTACTCCGAGACAAAAAATAATTAATCGTTGTGGAAAGTGATACTTTTTACAAGTAATAATTAACATGTCTCATTTGTCTACACTTTTGAGGGCTGAGATAGTAGTATTATATAAACAAAATGTATCCATAAGTGAAATTTCGAGGAGACTAATGCTACCGGTAAGTAACAAATCCAAACTTAACATAATGCGAAATAATTTAACATTGTTGATATTTGTTAGGTTTTAACGTAATTTTGTGATTGTTTACAGAGGAAAACTGTGCAGTTTTGGGTGCATAGATATACAGCTGGAGGGACAATCGATGCCAAACGTCCGGGTCCAAAAGCAATTGCATATACGGGTGCCAACCCACTGCATCGAAATATTGTTGCTACGTATAGCGCTGACGGCTTTGCTACAACAAGAAACACTGCGATTATGCACGACGTGTCTATGACAATTGTTCGACGCCACTTACGAGCAGCAAAAATTAAATGTCGCAAGCCTGCGAAAAAAATTTTACTGACGGCGTTGCATAAGGAAGAAAGGATGCGGTTTGCAAGAAAATTTATAGATTTTGATTGGTGCAATAACATAGTTATATTTAGTGATGAAAAGTGTTTTAAGTCAGATAAGGATGGGCGTAAAATATTATGGAGAAAAGATGGGGAACGTTACCATCAGAAAAATATTCTCCCATGCAGGTCTAGTGGTCGCATTACGTTAGGTTATTGGGGCTGGATGTCATCGATGGGTCCCGGTGAGTTAGTGGAGGTAGGGGGTCGCAATACCAGTCAAGGTTACTTGGACATCTTGCAAAATGTTATGTTGCCTACCGTGCGCGTGGCATACCCGGACGAGCATATTTACTTCGTGCACGATAACTGCTCGGTGCACCGCGCACGAATGGTGCAAGACTGGTTAAGTGTCCAAGAAAACTTGACTGTTATTGAATGGCCCTCTAAAAGTCCCGATTTGAACCCCATAGAAAATCAATGGGGTCACATGGTGCTCAACTGGGATTCATCTGATGTGAGATCTAAACGTAATTTAGATAATTTAGTGTCATCCATGTGGGAATCGTTTCGCGGCACTGATCTGTGTGAAAATTTGGTGGCTAGCATGAGAACGAGGTTACAAGAAGTAATCGACAATGAAGGTGCACCAATTAGATATTAATTTTGATTTAAATTGAATCCAATTATAAATATTTTTAAAAAGCTGTATTACTGTATGCTGTTTTTGTTGTTGTTGTTTTTATCATGTTATTGTTATTGAAATCAAGAGTTACGATACCTATCATAGTTCATTTTTTAAAACATGTTGATTGATATGTTATAAGTAAAAAAAAAAGACTAAGAAGTAAGCTGTAGGTAATTATACTGTTGTTGTTATTATGTGACATGATGTTATTGTTATTGAGATCAAGAGTTGCGATATCTATCATAATTCATTCTTGATAACATGTTGATTTATGTCACTAATAAAAAACTTAAAAAAGTGACGTCCATCCTTGTCTGACTTAGAATATTTTCACTTTATATATTGTATTAAAGATAATCATGAACAGATTCGTTAATTGTGACCATTCCGTTTAATGTATGTAATTAATAAGTTGTAATAAACATAGTTGGATCGTTATCGCAGTTTTCTTTGTCACAATATTTTCAAAATATTTTAATTATTATGAGAGTAACTATAACATTACTATTAAAAAAAAACAGGGGTAAATCAAAAAGAAAATAAAAACAAGCAAACTTTTTGTTACATCAGACGATTGGAATCGAACTTGGGACCTCTTACTCGTCAGTTAAGTATCATACGCATTGCGCCACAGCGCCATCGTCAACTATTAATAATAACGTATTGTTATATTACGTAAACGATATATATATATATATATATTATAAAATTATTTATATTACAAGTTATATACAAAAATTTCGTTAATTAATTTCGTAAATATACATAGTTTATATGTATAAAATTACAAAAATATATTTCGAATATTTTAATTATTACGAGAATAACCATAACATTACTATTCAAAAAAAACATGAGTAAAACAAAAAGAAAATAACAGATAATTGGAATCGAACTTGGGACCTCTTACTCGTCAGTTAAGTATCATACGCATTGCGCCACAGCGCCATTAATAACAGAAGCCAATTTTTGCTTCTTAACTTAGACGGCTACTATTTTTTTTTTCAAGAGTGTGAGTGTAGAAACGAGTTACTTTGTATCACACAACGATAATACCTGTTGTGTTTCACGCGCTAGCGTTTACGCACACATTTATCATGTTAGTGTGTCCTGCTACGCTATTAAAGTCACCGTGTGTACCACCACTAAAAAGTACCCCTCAGCCAAACTTAAATACCTAATAGCCAAAGTGCATCTCATGACAATTCTAATAATCCCAAACACGGTTAGATTACATTAATTTATTACAGAGTTCCGGTGCCTAACTTCAGGCTTCATCCCCCCGATATATTCCCCCTCTTCTTTCAGTCAGTCATCGACTACACGTATAAACAAAGCAATTTTACTTGTTACGACGGTTCTGCTGTGATCCTATGAGGAGTTTTGTTCCATATCTTCGAAGTTCATGATCAGATCATAACAATATTTCTATGGGACCAACTCGGAAGCATAACCTTTCAATAAAAAATTTTTTTAGAAGTCGGTTAAAAAGTAAATGTATGTCATGTCTATGTCAAATCAAATAAATGCTAGTCGCTCGCAACTCCATAGAATGCTAGTCCCGCGCCATCGTCGCGCGCGGTTTTTTGGCAATTGCATCGTGCATTTTGCCAGTGTCTACTGCGCGGTTTATTTTAAAGTTAAGAGCATAAGGCCCCGTTTGCACTTTAATTAGTAATTAGGCGAGTTCATACATGTTCTGCGAGATTTCCAAGGGGGGGCAGCTGCCCTCCCCTGCCCCCCCCTGGGTACGCCCATGAATAAATCTGTAGAAGCTTTTAGTTGTGCGTCCATCACGTAAAATGTACGAAATCGACGTAGATAACTTTAATGCACTAAAATTGTGTGGAACTTGATATATTACTTAGGTTTTGTTTCCTCGCAATCGGTTGACTATATCAGATGGTACAAAGTTCGCCGGGTCAGCTAGTTTATAAATAATTGCGTAATTAGTAGCGGTCCCGGCAGTCGTTTTCCTGCATGAAAGTTGACATTTTGACAGAAAAAACATTAAGGACCCGATTGCAGCGCCACCTATCTGGTCCAATTTTATTTTTAAACTATACATATAATTTGTTTTTCTTTTTTTTACTAAAAATATCGTCGGGGTTGATTAGAATAACGTTTTTATAAGTTTAAATAAAAAAACGTATCTTTTTTTTATTAGGAAAATACGACGAAAAATTCCACCACTGTGGGGGGTGGGGGTCCAGAATCATGTATTATTACTACTCTCCTATATACTGGATCCATGGTATTCGTTTGAACGTTGATGTCAAAGACACCCTGTATATAAAGGTGTAAAAAAATAAATAATTCATTAAATGCCTGTCAAAGTGATAGGCATTGAATTATTGTTTTTACCAATCCAACACGCAGGTGAAAGTCCACCAGCTGCCGCTGGGAGAGCGCAAGATCCGCGTGCTGAGCCTGAACGAGGCGTCCACTAACAGCATCATCACTAACTACTACCAGGGAGAGGCCAGCACGCCCAAGGACACCGCCACGCTTGAAGTGCTCATGGTAAGGAAAGGCGTCAGGAACTCTGCTGTTTGCTTGCAAAGGTCCTCTACAATTATTTCTATAAGGTTTTGTTTAGATACATATCCTCGTGCATATGCCACCTACGATCGCTCTGATCTCGTCCACACATTTACTGGACGGTCTTCCTCATTTTATTTTCTTGGGATGACTTATAGTCTATATAAATTCGGTGGACTTGGTTGGAGTGGTGTTTATTAATTGATTAGACCATTAGATCTTTTGTAGTACGTTTATTACCGTTCAGCACACAGAACACAGGTTTTACATGAAAAAAGGACAGTGACGCCATGACAGTCTACATTTACTTTTTTTTTTAACTAGCTAAGGGAAGGCGCTTATGTTGCCACATAAAAAACTAGAGTATAATATTTATCACAGATTACAACAGAATTTACACGTAAATTTCTAACCTCGTAAAAAGTTGAGGGCCTTTCCCGATCCGTCTATCATCAATGTGAGCATAGTTCATGCAAAATATCAGATTTTTTACTGTATTACCTTTACATAAATTTAAGTTTTGATTTCAATAGAAACCTAGATAATATCCACGAGATATCTTGTGTTTCCAAAATATCTAGAGAAAGATGTGTAATAATGTCATAATCACGTAAAAGCGGTTGTTGGATCTCGGGTTTGACGCTCTAAATAGAGATAATCATGACATGGTAACGAAAGAAAGGTCTTGACGAGTGCTCGTCATTATAATATTTTTTTTAATTTCATATAAATTTATAGTGCTTGACTGCGATCACACCACAAAAAAAAAAAAAACATGTCAGTCATGCAATTCCCACGCATACTCTTCAAAATGCAACTTGTCAAATACCGATAGGCTTAGGCTGGCTACCTTACGCCTGTGCTCGAGGCTTTGTAGATTGGACTTTAACTTTATATGTATACAGGATGATCTTTTTTATGGTTTCTAGTTGTTGATGGAAGAGCCAGTGTTCGATAACCTGCGCACCAAGGAACAGCTGGGCTACAGCGTGTTCAGCATGATGCGCTACACATTCGGTGTGCTCGGCTTCTCCATCACCGTCAACACGCAGGTTGACAAGTTCAGGTACATACGATTTATTTTATATATATATATTTTAATAACCATGATAACCTATCCTCCTGCAGCGGTGTGTTTTTTTGTGAGTTCGATTGTTGACTAAAGATATTAGCATATAATAATAATAAGCATAGCATAATTAGCCTTTTAATGTTGCCACTGCTGGGACACAGGCCTCCTCTCTCTAGGAGAGGGAATGGGCCATAATCCACCACGCGGGCCCAGTGCGGATTGATGAATGTCATATGTTTTCGAACTTTTGGTTCTAGGACATGCCGGTTTCCTTACGATGTTTTCCTTCACCGTTTTGAGAGCAATGGTGATGAAATAAATTACACAAAGTAATGCGCCTGGCTGGGTTTGAACCCGCGTCATACAAGTCGTAAGTCGGGGCCGTTTCCACTCGGCCACGTATTCACGTGACGCGTTATTAAATGTTGGGGGGCTAGTTGCGGGTTCCTGGGTAACGTAGCAGCGTCACGTAGATTGAGCGTTCAGGGGACATCTTCCCTAATGCATCTGAGGCTTAAGGTATTTGTCTTCTAATAAAGACGTGGCGCGTTGGGAACGAAAACGTTTGTCTTTATAGAAGACCGTGTTAGTTAGAAGGATAAATAAACAGTACATTTAAATTTCTGTAGCGTATCGTACGTGGACGTGCGCATGGAGGAGTTCCTGAAGAAGTTCTCGCGCGACATCAAGCGCCTCACGGAGAAGACGCTGTCCATCACCAAGCAGTCGCTCGTGCAGCTCAAGCACACCACTGACTACGAGCTGAAGGAAGAGGTGAGTACTATTTATTATTTTTCGACTCACTAATTCGGAAATATTGCTCGAAACTTGGTTCAGCGGTTTAGGCGTGAAAACTTAACACACACAGACAGAGAGCTACTTTTGCATTTTATAACACTTGCTTCTGCCATTGGTTTCGCCTGCATAAAAATATATTTATAAATCCAAAGGAACACAGAATAAAAATATCCTATGTCCTATTCCAGGGAATGGTCTACACGTTTGTCAGATTTCATGAAAATCTGTTCAACAGTTTGAGCATGAAGCAGTAACAAACATATACATACAAATTTTCACCTTTTTTATTATTAGTGTGATTATAGATTTCCTCACCGAATATTGACAGATTTATTTGTACGGAGGTACAAATAAATCTGTCAATATTTATTATTGGGTGATTCTTTGAAACCGATAGAATGTCTCATTCATCTGGCCTGGTTTTCGTACCTATCTATTTTGTGTTGTAAGCCACTGGGCGCAAATGAGTGCCTTTATTGATCGGGGAAAATTATTATGCAAATAAAAATATCAAATTTAAAGAAAAAACTTGGTCAGATGAATGAGACAGTCTCTCAGTTTCCAAGAATCATCCCATTGTCTGGCAATTCTACAACAGGACTTTCAATTTCATTATTTTTTTTAGGTTGAAAGGAACTGGCGCGAGATTATAAGCAGGGAATACATGTTCCACCGTCTGTTCCTGGAGGTAAGATGTCTTTTTCTTTAATTATTAGTAGGCTCACGCTTGACCACTATTTCACCTTGCCTAGAAGTAACCTATTCACTCTTGACATAAAGACCCCTAGGTTGTAGCTATGTAATTTTTTAACATCTACAATAAAACCACTTCGCTCTGTGAAGTCTTGAAATTCAAGTAGAAAGAATAGTAGGGGTAATAGCTTCGTCATTTAGGGCTCCGCGACCAGTTGCGCTGCCATTGTGTCCGTAAGCTACCAAAGTAGACACCATACAGACACGTAGAGTCGCTACACCACATTGAGACAGCACGCGCCAAACCAAACCAAACCAACCACTATACCAACCACCATAATACCAAAAATACTATATTGAACATCTACCGACCCGCTCTAGTTGAGGAAGATTATAGGTGGACACATTTTTCGTTTAATTATAAATTGATCCGTTGATCCTTTTTCTGCTAAAATATTATTTGTTTTTATTTTTACAGAATGTTTAGTAATATTAAAATAGTCATAAACATGTTGAAGTTGTAGCTCAAATGGAACTGTGTGTGTGTGGGTAATACAACAAAAAATATGGGATTATGGAAAAAAAAACTTTTTTTATCCAAAATCCCATATTTTTTGTTTATATATACAATCAGCCTTACAATGTTCCCACTGCTGAGACTCCGGCCTCCTTATCTAGAAGAGGGAATGGGCCGTGATGGAAGAGGGAATCCGCCATGCGAGCTCGGAGCGGATTGGTGGATGTCAAATGTCTTCGAAATTTTTGGTTCTAGGACATGCCGGTTTCCTTACGATGTTTTCCTTTAATGTTCTGCGGGCAGTGGTGATGAAATAAATCGCACTAAGTAATTCGCCTGGCTGGGTTTGAATTGTTGACATACAACTCGTAAGTCGGGGCCGTTATCACGGTGGCCACTACTGCTTGTACATATTAGAAAATCATATTGTGAAATAAACAACAGCCCTTTGTGTTGTTTATTTTATATTATGATGTTTACTTTATTGTGATATCGTTCCCAGGCTGCCGCCATCGAGAAGATCAGGCTGGGTGATATCAAGAGCTGGGTGGACGACCACTTCTCCACCGGCAACAAATCCAAGTTCCGGAAAGTGTCTATACAGGTACTTATATCTTGATCTTTTGTGTGGACGCAATTTACATCGATTCAAAATTAATAGCAGCTCTGAAGTTCACTTTTCACGGCGCAGTACCGCCGCCCGTCACCGTAGCTGCCACATGCATTTGCTACAATGCAGCTACTAGCGAAGTATTTCGGGCTACCATTAAGTTTGGATCTTCCAGTAGCTGAGTGCAAGTTTTGACACATTAAGCTCTGATATGACTGTCACACAAATACGACGCTTTAAATATTAAATTGCCATATTTACATAAATCTACCGGTATTTACACTCTCCAACATAACAAAGCTAGTAAGTTATTGGGATAGATCCTATTGTAAAACTTCCTGTCACGAAAACTTTCACTGGCATTACATTTGACATTTTCTGTTCCGAAGATAATGGGCCACAAATCAACCAACGGGAGCTCTCCAAGCACCAATTCGAAGAAGCATTACGAACTAACTTACTTGGACGCGAACCAGCCTATCGGGGACCCCATCGAGAACAATGCGGACTTCATTCATGATATCAACACTTTTAAGGGCGACCTGCCTTTCATTGACATTCCTAAAATCCAACTAGGGCAATGCTGAATATCAAAAACTGTGTTACCAAGAGCATCTATTTAATATGAGGGTGTTATAAAATGACGTTCTCCAGGTGGCAGCGCTGAGGCGTCAGGTCCAGGAACCTGCCAAAACGCTTATATTAATGACACGTCAACGTCATATATGCGTTTTCAAAGTAAAAGACCTGATGTCTAAGTGGCGCCAACTGGTGGTGTGAATTTACCTGAACACCCTCATTGATAGGCTGTCCACTTCACCAATCACGACAGCGGTAACTCTGTACAGATTTTTACAGACGCAGAATGATCGCAGTCACAAAACGTGCGAGTAGGACGGAGAATATTCGGGGATATTTGACTTAACTCGAGCCTTGTGCCGTTCTTTCACGCGTTGTTTGACCACACTTCTATCTTGGTATGGATAAACTTTTAGAAACCGGATGTTTTTTGACTCCATGGGAAACTCCATATTAATGTGTCAGGACTTACTTTGACCAGAACTTCGCTTGTTTGAATCAGATTTATAAGGCGGACAGCGAAGTCTTCCGTTCACGAAGTTCACTATAAAATATTTTTTTATTCGAATCATACATTTTTATGATCACATCGCGTTTCTTTTTGTCTCCCGTTCACAAAGTTCACTTTATAATATTTTTTATTCAAATCAAACCTTTTTATGATCACAGCGCATTTCACTTCGACCAATCATAGTCTCCCGTTCACGAAGTTCACTTTAAAATATTTTTTATTCGAATCAATTTTTTTATGATTATGTCGCGTTTCTTTTCGGCCAATCATAGTCACCGGATAATAAGTGTGAATGAAAATATAAATCTCATTGGTCGATCGAAACTATAACGTCATTAAACTCATTGCTGAATGGCATTTACTATTGTGTGCATTTTGTTGAGGCTTTAAAGATGGAGTGTTACTACTTCATTAGGTTCACATATAACCGCTTGACGTACATGGCTATTTAAGATTTATTATTTTCAAATTTCCATTTTCATTCCGTCCACTGTTGAACACTCGTCGCCATGCGGTCCGCCAGCGGGTCGTAAGTTTTTGATAAGGCACGCCACCTATATGTTGCAATAAATACGTTCAGAAGGCCATACGGGCGGCCGGCGTACCGTAACTTTCGCGCTGAAATCTATCAAAATTGCCCTCTTAAATTTTCACCTTGGCTTGTGCGGATGGGTCAAGATACGTCCGCCGGTGGCCTGCATAGCTTGCTGGAATTGTAAATGAAATTGTAATTATAATAATTGTATATTAGAGGCGATAAGAGTGTTAAATTTTCTATAAATTCTACTTTACTGTTTCATTTTGAGAAATTCACTATTTTGTCTACATTTTGCTGACTAGCTTGATTTTTTTCATATGTTTTTACCAAAGAAGCAAATATGGATGGCTCGTACAGGGATAATTACATGACAATATGCGTCGAGCGGGTATCATTTAATTTGACAAGGTCCTTCTGTCGCGACTACTTAGTGGAGTATTGTCCACAAAAATAATCACAAGCCCTACTATGCCCAGACACCAGAGAACAAGCAAAAACATGCGAAATCATAATAACCAGAGGTGGAGTATTATTTATCTGCAGTCCGTGGAAGTAAGTCGCATAGAGATGATAATACCTCGTTTAAAATCCCGGAATCATAAATACGACGATTAAGGCCGCCCAACCCGAGAAACATTTCCATACAACCGCTCTTAGGTAATTATGACGTTATTACACATCTTTCTCTAGATGTTTTTGAACACATATCTTGTGGTTATTATCTAGGTTTCTATTGAAATCAAAACATACATTTGAGTAAAATTTGTCCAGAAAAGACCTCTAAAAATCCGCTATTTTGCGTGAACTTTGGCCCATCATATTGAAAGTACTCATAAAGAAAATATATTTATAGAAACCTTGCTCATTTAATCAAGATTCTGATTGAAAAATATTATTTTTCCAAAACTTTTGAGGTTTCTAAAAATACACTTTTTGTGAAATATTCGAATAAGTCACGAAAATACCGAATGTCAACTGAGCGTTCAAGCGTTATCTTACTTTTTTCGCGTTGCGTCTTTATCAATTATTGCGTTGGATGAAACAATATGCTTTAGAGTTCCGTACTAAAATTATTGAACTAAAGAGCTTTGTTTTAAAAACATAATAAGATTCTTCAATGTAATAATTTAATTAAAATTATTAGATTACGGGATTCAATCGTTATGATTATAATTCCGGGATTTGAGAGGAGGTATTATCAACTCTATGTTGATTACTTTCTCGAACTTAAGGCAAATATACTATACCTATTCCGATCTCTCTCTCTACACAGATCGCATAATATTATTTACAATTTTTATTGGCGTGCTTGGCTTGTTACTCTACCAACGCAATATAGGACGTTCCTCTTTTTTACTCACAATCGATCAAGTCAAAAAAGTCATTTGTCTAACCCCCAGTACAAAAACGTGTGACAGAGGCTTATTTCGTCCCGTGTCCCACAAAATTAAAAAAAAGTAAAATATTTATTATAAAATATATTATTCAAAAGATAAGGCATTTTTTAAAGCCTAAGCCTAAATAAGTTTGTTTTTATTTACGTTATTATCCGGACCCGGGAGTCTTCAAGTCTAGAGTGAATGGCTTGCTTCTAGGTAAGCGCGCTCCATCATCTACCGCTTTCCAGCAGGTGAGATAGCGGTCAAGCGCGAACCTATCAACAATAAAAAAAATATTTCGAAGGGTACAATGATTGTTGGTAAAAATGAAGAATGTTTTTTGTACAGAATATTGGGTATTATAACTTTTAATAATATTAATCCGACACTTATATACCTAGGTTTCTATATTGTATTTAAAAATAAAAGGTATTTAAGGAGTACCTATATATTGTAAATAAAAAATGAAATAGATACGTAATAAAAACAGCAAAGTATATAGAATGTAACTGACTGTAAATATTGTACTTAAGGTTCTGCCTACCACCGCGGAAACAAAACTACAATATCTTGGGTTTCGTAAAATATTTATGAAATAAAGAATGACTGTCATTATTAATTATAGTTTAATAAATAGTCTAAATAGGACGAAATACCTGTGTTTTACTTGCCATCTTAATTCATCATCGTCTTCCTGCTTGGCGTGGGACAAGTGTGTCATTTTGCGATTGGAACATTTGCATCTGAATCACTGAAATGTTCCGAAACAGTGATATGTATCATTTGGAACATTTGGAACATCAGCTCAAAAGATACAAACGGAACATTTCAAAGATCGGCTCACTAGATACAAACGGAACATTTGGAACATCGGCTCAAAAGAAACAAATGAATCATTTGAAACATTGGCTAACAAGATACAAACGGAACATTTGGACCATCGGCTCAAAAGAAACAAACGGATCATTTGAAACGTCGGCTCACAAGATACAAACGGAATATTTAGAACAAACAAAGGCTCAAAAGATACAAACACTGACTTATTAATCGTGATCTGTTACGTTGCCCTATAATTATACACCAACCGTTTTATATATTTGAATTTCGATTTGAGAATAATTTAAAGTAGATATTTTTAGTTTAGTTCATTAAAATTTACACTATTTACGTATTAATAAAAATGAATTTTAAAAAGACTGCAGGTCACTTAAAGTAAAGAGTGCTTCAGTGTTCCAATTGTTCCAAATGATGCATTTAAAACATTACTGCTGTTCCAATCTTTCGGAACACTTAAATGTTTCGGAAAAGTGAGTCGGTACAAACTCCTACTTTCTGCCCTCGTCGAGGGCCTTTTTCTTACGTTATCACTAACTATTCTTTCATATCACTCCTCACACAACCCATTCATCTTTTCTTTGGCCTCTGTCTCCCTTTCCATTCGTCCACAAGTATACTCATAGCTCTTTTAGTATCATGCGTTTCATCCCTCCTCTTCGCATGACCCTAACAGGACAAACCTTTCTACTTGCCATGCTATAATTCGTCCATAATTCGAATTAAATCAGTCCGCACCGAAGCCAAGTCGTCGACGGCGCGTAGTGTTCCACGCGCGCCTCAAGAAGATGTCAGCAAACCGTAGGGATCCAGCAGGGTTGAAGCCTACTGGAGCCATGGTTTCGCTTCTGAAAGGAAAACCCGGGGCCCTGGAACGCAATGCAACGTATCAACATAAGTTTTAGTAAGTAAAAGTCTAACACGCCCTCGCTCTCCTCCCAAGAGCGCGAGAAATCATTGGATGATTTCCCACCTAAAAAAAAATCCCGTGTTCTTTCAATTGCCCTTTGCGTTTCAGGACCGAAAAGAGTTATTTCTTTTAAAATATTGCGCAGACCACGCTATAATCTACCTGTGTTCCAAAGTGATTCGAACTTACTCTATGGAAATTGAACATAGTCATTTTGATTCCTCGAACGCGCCATAATCTACCTAAACCGATTCGAACTTTCTCTATGGATTGACATACCTATCATTTTTGATTTCTCCACAAAGTTGCGGTGCACAACGAGACTGGCATAAAAGGTAGCGCGACTGCAGAGCGTGGGGTCCTAGGTTCGAGCCTCAACTCAGGCAAATAATATTGGATATAATTCTATTTTTATACAGGATCTTAGACTAGGAGAGCATGTAAAGTCATTAGTCCTCTGCTTTATCTCTCCCCGGTCGTGTGGGGTTGCCATTCTATATAATTATGAGAGAAACAGAGAGTGCACCTGTGTATGCGCACACACTTCTGCACTATATCCCCCAAATCTCCGTTGAGATTGTCCACCATAACCGAAATTCGATGGGGCGTTTTTTACATGGCTGTAGGACACTTAAAAAGACTTGACTATCCTTGGTCAATTTGGACCAGAAAAAAAAGTATTGTTACAGAAATGAGACTGTCATCATAACATAATTAATATATTATCGATGTAATTATTGGATGGAAAATAGGTATTCATTTTTAAAAAAATATTATTTTTGTTTATTAGAACGCTTGATAATATAAATGTAATGATAATGTAATGTTAACATTCTTAGAGAAGTCTAAAATTTTTCTAAAGTCGATATCGATATAATTTCTAAATTGAATTTAAATCCAAGGTTATGTCAACTGTTTATAATTTTGTTATTTACTTAATCTGAGATAAGCCACTAACAGATTTTTTGTTTTTATTATTTAATTAATTCAATTCAAAAACCGAATGAATTAAGTCAAGAATAAAAAAAATATTTAGCACCATAAAATTGAAGTGCTACAGATTACTAATAAACCAAATAATCTTAAAAAAAAAAAAAATACATTTTAATTATTTACTATAGTTTCTCCATACTTTCAATAATATATTGAATGCCGAATTTAGTAATGTTCGTTCAGGCAAATCAAACTGTATTATATGTTTTATATGGTCCAAGCATGTTAGGAGAATGACCATTGTTCTTTACCTGAAACAGGATGGAGATGACAGTCCAATAACTTTTACTGTAACATTTACATATTTTTTTTATTAAAAAATAAATAATATTAAATATCAAAACAATAGATTATGTTGCGCTCAGTAAACTATTTGTATCCTTCCGTCGAGGTCCTTGGTAATGAACTGCTGTCTCCGCAAGTACTTCTGCAGCATCACGTAATCCACGTCAAAAAGTTCCAGGTTTTTTCTGTTGTCAGATATCATCTGAAAAATAGGTCGAACCTTAAGATGTTGCTGACCAGACTTAAAATGCAGTCATGGTTTGGCGTACAGAAAAGAATTTTACTTTTAAATTATTGCTAAGGATCACATATAACCAAATATGCGAGTCATTTTTTATCATTATCATCATCATTTCAGCCCGAAAACGTCCATTGTTAGACATAGGCCTCCCCCAAGTGTAGCCACAATGAACTGTCGTGTGCGTCTCACATCCATCGGATTCCCGCAACTCTTACCAGGTCATCCATCCATCTTGTAGGAGTCCTTCCAATGTTACGTCTCCCGGTACGTGATCGCCATTCCAGAACCTTTCGACCCCAACGGCCATCCGTTCTGCGAGCAATGTGTCCTGCCCATTGCCACTTAAGTTTGGCGATTCTTTGAGCTATGTCGGTAACCTTGGTTCTCCTGCGGATATCCTCATTCCTGATTCAATCACGCAAGGAAACCTCGAGCATAGCCCTTTCCATTGCCCTCAGAGTGACTAAGTCTTCTGATGAGGCCCATTGTAAGCGACCACGTTTCGGAGCCATGTCATCACTGGCAACACGCACTGGTCATAGATTTTCGGTTTGAAACACTGTGAGATTTTTTATCACGTGATATGAATTGTGTGCGTAAAGGCAACATCATCATCATTTTAGCCAACAGTTTACTGCTGGACATATCTCTAGTGTGGCCACTTCGACCAGTGTCTTACCTAACTAGGGCAGTGCCAGCAGTACCTGGAGAGGAAATTTTGATAATTTCTCCTACAGGGTTAAGTTTTGGATCATGCTTGGTTGTTAATAGCATATATACACAGTACATATTATTTATTGTGTACCTACCTAATAAGCTTGTAGACGCGCCCTATCAGGTATGTAGGTGCTCAGGGCTCCAACACCCACAAGAAGTAAATAGTGAGTGATGTGTTTGAATTTTTTATTTATTTTATTGTTTGAGCAGGATAAGAATATTTTTTTTAAGGGAAAGGGGGCAGTTTTATAAGCTAACACCGGGCGTATAAAACGCTAGTTACTGGCCACTGGTACTTTGCAAAGGCAAATCGTTCAAAATATATGCAGGCATACCGTGTACCCGCCGCCACCGTCTCCGATATAGTTCTGCGACAGCACGCGGTAGGAAGCGTTGCGGTCGAGAGGCTCGTAGCGCGGCACCGCGCACTCCACGCAGCGCACCGCCGCCGACACGCGCGAGCCCGCTGGCTCTGATACGTTGTATGTCACTCGCAGCCCTGGTGACAATACATTCATCAATATACTACACTACACTGTCAGTTTTCTATCGTTTACTTTTCGGGGAGTGTGCGTTGGAATTGCACAATTTAATTTCACCAACTCCGTTCATCAGACCACTAGACGTATGGCGTTGCGCCATCGGTACATAGTGGATATCCCAACCATACACACACACATACAAAGCGTTTTGGGAACACATTCATTATGCGTACAGCTAAGGAATGGAATTCCCTGCCAGAGTCTGTATTTCCTGATAGCTACAACCTATAAAAAAATAGGGGTCTTTAAGTCAAGAGTGAATAGATAAGATAGTGGTCATAATAGTAATTCATCGTTGTCACTCAGCCACACCCCTTGGCATATTAGATCATAGTAAATTAGAAAGCCATATTCACAATTAACTAGTTAGTTGAAGTAAACCCTTCAGAAAGCATGGACGCGCCTTTAGTTAATTTTAAAAATGAGTCTCCTGATCGTAAAAATAAAAGTGAAAATTCTGATGATTGTGATCAAATTTTAAAATAATTATTTAATAATTATATTTGAAAATACTGTGTAATAAAAAGTTGACGTAACTTTTACTACAGTATGAATACGCCTAACTTTGCAGTTGAACTGATGAGTCACTATGGTCCTAACGCGAATACACTATAAATAATTATCCTACAAGAACGTGCTACAGGGGTAAGAAGTCTATTTTGTCCGTATACAGGCTTTTTTCTACCGGTGTGCCTTGCCACAGCTATATCCCATGTCGTACGAACTGGGGCCTCCTTGCCGTGCCATGTGAAAATGTCAGGCGTGCAAGCGAGAAAGAGGAATGGAGTTATACAGCCTTTGTAGCTCCATTCCTTTAACAGTTCTGTTTAGGTCGTCAAATGGATCGCGTTATAAGCCCGTGGTAGGGCCTTTGGATGGTATTAGTTTATAAATCAATAAAACAGCTGATTTTTATACAGTGACTTTAGGTTTTTAAAATCCCGGGATTCTAAACTGTTAGAAAACTCGGGTAGCGAGTTATATACGTACCGCCGACCTGCAGCATCCTTCCGCTGGAGAAAGTATCATTCCAGTAGACACCGACGGAGAACTCGAGAGCCTCCAGCAGGTATTGGCCCGGCAGGTCGTAAACCTGTATGCGGTTCTCGAACGGTATTGCCATCAGCAACGCTTCCGTTGTCACTTCTGCAATACAGAAGAGAAGTGATCTTTTGAATTTCGTCACTAAAGTGTACTTTTTGTGCAGTAGATGGAATAGAATATAATTTTATTTTGTAAATATAGGTAACATCGCATAGCATAGCATAGCATAGCATAGTCGGCCTTATCATGATCCCATTGTTGGAACATCGCATGCTTAATAGAAAAGAGACCTAAGTTAAAAAAGAGAATTAAAAATATGGGCCTTATTTTTTAAACATATTTTTTAAAATTCAAATATGTACCTTCTTTTTTGAGTTAGGTCTCTTTTCTATTAAGCATATGATATGGGTATGGGTGGTAATAGTTTAGTTACATTTATTATAGCTCAGACACATTTTACCATCATGCACACATTAAGAGAAAAAGAAGATAAAGTTCTGTCATTATCACCACCTTAGAGGAGTTAAGCAACACTTTCCAAGGTTAGCCTGTTAATGGGTGACCATCACAATATACTGAGATTTCTCCTTGCCTCGCACTAGCACCCTCCAGCTGGCATTTGTAGACAGTCGTTAAGAGCAGTCAGAAGTCAGGATATCTGACACCAGCCACCCAAGGGGTAGCGTATTACCCAATGAGGGGTTGTGGAGGTAAGTTAGACAGTCGCTCTATAAATAATACTAGCGACCCGCCCGGCTTCGCACGGGTGCAATGCTGATACCACTGCAACCGCTATGTCCTTGCATTTTAAATCTGTAATATCTTCGAAAATATTCATTTAAATTGCATGCTGTACAGAGCTATATTGATCTATATTAAATGCACAATGTATTTAAAGTAAAATTGGATAGGGAATCATGCTGTATTGCTTAAAAAAGCTTCATAAATAAGCCATTATTTCTTGTTAAAAGTAAAGGATAAAAAATTGTTATTGTGGGTTATCCCTTAGAGATAGACATATACCATCGCGGACTTCTTTGTAGACCTTTTAAAGGTGTACAATACTGTAGTACATTATTTTGATCTATCTAGTAGACTTTAGCCAGCGTTTACAATGTAAGACACATCACATTAGAAATCTCTAAAATTACCAGTGTTTCTCTACTATATTATGCATAATTTATACATATAAACCTTCCTCTTGAATCACTCTATGTATTAAAAACCACATCAAAATCCGTTGCGTAGTTTTAAAGATCTAAGCATACATAGGGACAGACAGCGGGAAGCGACTTTGTTTTATACTATGTAGTGATTACTGGAATTCTACAACATCTAGTTAGACTGGAAGCCGGCCCCAACTTCGTTGGAATAGAATTGGTAATTTGATTGAAATAGTCCAATTCAGTACATTACAACACAACAGAAGTAAACTCACCCCCAGGGTTGATCTGCACTCGTAGTCCTCCGGTGTTGATGAGGCACACCTGCGCGTGGTTCCAGGCCGAACCTGTGGCTAGAGGCACCATCTGCAACGCATCGTTCAACTTACAGTGCACGGCTGTTAACATGGCGTTCACGGCATTAGTTAGGGCACCCGCCTCTCATGCATGAGGTAAGCTAAATAGCAATGTGAACTTATTGACACTTCTGTACCTCGGAAAGCACGTAGCCTTTAGTCCCGGTTGTGTTTCGTAGATCTTTGACAGTCGTAGACCTAGGGGTCTTTAAGTCAAGAGTGAAAAGGTTACTTTTAGGTAAGCATGCTCCATCATCGGCCACATCATCGCTTACCATCAGGTGAGATAGTGGTTAAACGAGAGCCTAACAATTATAAAACAAAAATCGATAAAAATATTTAGACGCTGGAAAGTCTTGCCATCGTCTGTCCAAGAAGTATCGCGTTGCCCAGTAACTGTGTTGTGAAGGTCTGATAGTGAGTCGCTCCATGTAAAACACAGGTATTCAGCCGCATCCAGTTAGATTGGAAGTCGACAATAAGCTAGTGGGGAATTACTCCTGTATCGTGGGCCAGCTCACAAACATGTAAACACACAGACCCGGAACACCTATTTATAGACCATACAAACATTTGTTTAATGCGGGGATCGACATTCACTCTACCACTGCGCCGTCAAGTTACCTCATCGAGGAAGCCGTCGCAGGCCCAGCTGCCGAGGTTGCACTCCCCACGCGAGCACCGTGACCGGTCGAGCGTGACGCGTGACACTCCCAGCACCTCCTTGCCCACAGCGTCTACTTTCTCCCGCCATGGCTTCAGAAGTTCCAATATTTGAACGTCTGCGAAACACATGAGCATTTTTAGGGAAGTAAAACAACAAAAAAAAAAAATTTGGGCCATCTTTACCTTACCTACGACGCCTGGAGTACAGGCGTAGGGCTTTTCCTTATTCTAGGATGCATTTTGGAGAGTATGCGTCGGTTTATATCGAATAAAAATAAATATATATATATATGACTTGATTTCGCTATCGCCTTTCTACCATCAGACAGCCCGACATACGGCGAGTGTCCACCCTTAAATTGTTAACACCTCTAATGTCCGGACTAAGTTTTTCGCTTCGTCGTTATACCGCGTACATCGAAGGACTGAAACAATTTGCCTGCTGCGGTCGTCCTGTCCGATTATAAATTTAGGTGTTTTCAAGGCTAGAGTGAATAGCTAATAAAGTAGTGAACTTTACCATCAACGATTGGATCACTACTTACCACCAGGCGGGATCGCAGTCAAGCACTAGTTCATATCATTAAATAAAACCGAGTAAGTGCGAGTCGGACTCGCGCAGTGAGGGTTCTGTACAAACCTATGAAAACAGTTCAATTCTCGAATTGAGTTACCAAGATATTTCCGAATCGCCAAAACAGTTTTTTTTGTGACGTAACTACAAATTTGCAGTTTTCAGATTTTTTTCTATACTTGTGCTATGAGACCTCGCTTCATGCAAAATTTAAGGATTCTAGGTCAACGGGAAGTACTCTATGAATTTTGATTCTCTTGAGAGTACCGAAATACACGTTTTTTGCGACATAAACGGCCGTATCTTTTCTTCGTTATCTCAGATGTTTGAATTTTTCACAGCTTCAAGGGACCCCAGACCTGAGTATATAGTCTTAATTTCAACTCGATACCTCCACGCGTTTCCGAGATAAAGGGTGTTGACTGTTGACAGACAGACACGGACAACAAAGTGATCCTAGAGGTGTTCCGTTTGTTCCTTTTTTTTTCCTAAAAAACCTGTCCTCATTGCTATGGCAATAAAGACGTTAAACCTGACACGTATAAAGTTATATTTGTGTTTGTCACTTAATCATCAGTCCATCCAGAAAGGAGTATCGTATTGCCCAGTGACTGGGTTGTGGAGATCTGCTCCCCTAGCCACGTGACTGAGCGTTGAGATGACGTCGTTCGACGCAAGAGAATCGAAACGAAACGGTCGTAACTCAGCTAGGGGGGCTGATAGGCAGTCGCTCCATGTAAAATACAGGTATTCAGCAGCATCCGATTAGACTGGAAGCAGCCCCAAGCTAGTTGGGAAAAGGCTAGGGAGATGATGTTATTCTTACCTTGTACTATGGAACTGCCCAAGTAGACGGGCTCCCCGTGCCAGTCCTGCACCACGCCTTGCTCGTCGAAGTAGAACTTGATGTTGCCGAGGTACCGCGTGTAGCATGACGCTTGGACTACCGGGATCTGTTGCGTATTGATTTATTATTTTTTTCATCTATATATATAATAAAAAGAGAAACTGACTGACTGACATATCAACGTACAGCTAAAATTACTGGGACTAGGTGCGTGATATTTGGCATAAGGTTTCCTTTTATGACTTAGGCGAGCACTAAGAGAGGATTTTCCAAAATTCACCCCCTAAAGGGTTGAAACGGGGGTTCAAAGTTTGTATAGAAAAATCTACTTTTAAGCGGGTGGAACCGCTGTCAGAAGCTAGGAAGTTAATTTATATTTTTCAATCATTTCATAAAAAAATTATCTCCCTTCAGCTGTCCTATCCATTTCGAACTTGGAACTATATCTACTGTAATTAAGTAAAACAAATTAGAACAGAACGCGACTGCATTTTGCAGTACCTACGCTGCCACGTGCGGCCGCATTCCGCAGCATTTTTTTAGGTGGAAAGTCATCCAATGACTTCTCTCGCTCTAGGGCGGAGCGCGAGGGCGTTCCAGGACCCCGGGATTCCCTTTCGGACTACCCATAAAAAAGCGGAACACTGTAACATTGGCGGAACAAACGCAATTGCATGCAATTGCGTTTGTTCCGCCGATGTGGTACAACTAGAGTTGGGCGGCCATTTTTTTTTAATGGAATTTGATCTTTGTTACGTGGCACACGTAACAAAGATGTTGACGGGGTTCATAATTATAAAATTCAATAAATATCTTGAAGTATCTACAATATTTTTACCCGGCGTCCGTCAGCGCGTGTTACGATGGTGGGATATTCTCCGAGCGCTCTATCTCCGTTGGGCGTGTCTCCGGTGAACAAAAGTGTGTGGGAGTGAGCGCCCACTATTATGTCTACTGTGGGAGACACGTTCTCTGCTAGTTTTCTGAAAACAACAAATAATAGTAGATTATGTAACTAGGGGGATAGAATAGTTAAGTCGCAATCGGCGTATTAGATTATCATTGTTTTATTAATAAAAAAGAAGCATTTGAACAACTCTGAACGGACTAAGATTTGTAACTCGGTGCCAGAGTAACTTTTATTCAGCGCAAAATTACCTTTCCAACGATATTACACACATAGTATAGCTATTGGAAGGTAGGCCCAGATTTCATAGAAACCCTGGCATCATTCTTAAATTTGTTCTGCCGCTCCGGGTAGAGCGAACGGAAGGAAGTGTCAGACTGATTTACTAAATCCAACTGTGTTCCTTCAGTTGCACTTTGCGTTCCCTAAGGCCGCGGTAACTCTCTCGGACAATCCCGCACCCTTATAATAGCTACCTAGTTCCTGGAACCCAGGAACTTAATATAGGTATCTAAGCGGAGGCAGGAAAAACAAGCAGTACAATCACACTATCTTTATCTTATTATAATATAATTTTTCCGTGCTTGTGTTTGTCACTTATCTCCTCTTAAATTTATTATTTGAGTGGGTCGCTGGATGGTTTGAAAATATAAAGGACCCGGTAGGTGGCTCTACAATCGAGTTCTCAATTTTTTTCTAACGTAATACCTGTTTTCGGACAGGACAATGTCTGTCTGGACCGCAAGTAATATTATAAAGCCGAAAAATGTGTTTGTGTTTGTTAGTTTTTACTTATTTACGATCAAACGGTTAAAAGAAACAATGAAACTTGATATACGGGTAGATGATCATATCCTATGTACTAAAATAGCACATAGCTAGGATATTTTTTATTCCGAAAGTTAGGACCCTTAGGATAATTTTATATTATCACGCAGGTGAAGCCGCTGGCAGCAACAAGTGTTTTAATACTTTTGAGTTACGTGGAATCATCAATGTGGAACAGAGAGTAAAGTCGCCAAAACCTCGGTTGAAAAGGGAAGACCCTCCGACCAGACGGGTGTTATGTCTGGTGAGTAACTGCCCGACAGATGATTTTGGGCTGTTGTATCCAAATCGCGCGGAGAACTTTAATTGCGCGATGCAAGATTAGTTCTTATGTGACGCCATAGATGGCGCTACAATACTATTTAAAGATTACCAAATGTAGTAGCAACACAATACTCACACATCGCTGTCGTACCCGATGTGGGACAGCACTATGATGATGTCAACGCCCATAGACGTGAGCAGCGCCGCCTCACGGTTCACGGCTTCCAACTCGTCCTCCATTATCACTTGCCCGATCGGCGCTGAAAACTAAAACGAACATTTGTAAATATCCTTGTATGAGCAAAACGCAGCTATTCTTGTACAATATTTTATATTAAACAACAAATAACAAAGAATAAAATCTGTTTTCTGAAAATAGTATTAAAATTGGAGCAATATTGGCAGGGGCGCCGACTCCGTGGGTGCTCGTGAGCACCCATGAGAAATAAACAGTGGGTGCCGAGCACCCCTGAGAATAGACATCAAGAAACAGATCAGTAATCGCCTTTTAGGGATGGGCGTTTGTTTTTCATTACCTTAAGACCCGTTTAGCGGAGTGGTTTATAGCGCCGGTTGAGACGCAGGGTCGCGGGTTCGATTCCCGCACCAAACCATATGTTTGTTGATGAAACAGATATTTGTGTTGGGTCTGGGTGTTTGTGGTACCTTCGTTGTTCCGCAGTATGTAAGTAGGACATTTATCTATTTATTTGTTGGTCGATCAGTGTGCATTTCTCTTCTCACACTTCGCCCCTTTTTCGAGTCATCAAATGAGCATGTCATGAGCACCCATGAGGTATTCTAAAAACTGGGGACCCCTGAATATTGGCATGAGGAAGAGGGCGCGTGATGGGAAACTCTCGCTATCTCTTTTGGACACCGTAACCTAATGCTAAATTATTCAGTTACATGATTGTTTTCCCTTCCACCAGATTTGAAAGGTTTCTAGCTGACTGGCTTGTTAGTCTAGAGGTTAGTGGTCCTGAACGCTATGCCGGAGGTCGTGGATTCGATTCCCACCCAAGAAAAATGTTTATATGATGAGCACGACCTCTTGTTCTGTGTCTGGGAGTAATTTATCTATAATATGTATCATCATCATCTTCATCATTTCAGCCGAAAGACGTCCACTGCTGAACATAGGCTCCCCTCAAGTGTCGCCACAACGACCGGTCCTGTGCGTCTCGCATCTATCACATTCCCGCGACTCTCACCTGCTGCATCTTTCGGTGTGCGGTCACCTTTCGGCCCCATCGATCATCTGTTCTACGAGCAATGTGCCCTACCCACAGATTCTTTGGGCTATGTCGGCGACCTTGGTTCTCCAGAGGCTTGGAGCTCCTGGTTATACTTTTTGATATATATAAATTAAAATTGAATACCCTATTCACTCGCTCGTGGAATTAGCGTTTTAGAAATAAGGTCTTGAAGTGGCCGACCGGGAAGTGTCACAGGTATACCTACCGTCTTCAGCAGCACGCCAATGATCCCGATCCTCCTGCCCTTGCGTGTCACGATGACGTGGTTCTTGATGTACGGTGACATGGTAGGCTCGTTGGTCGTGTTGACGTTTGCGCCCAACATGGGCGAGTTTAGCCGCGTCAGGTACGGCACCAGGCCCTCTACACCGTGGTCGAACTCGTGGTTACCGAGCACCTGGAATTGATAGCGAAACGAACACTGTAGGTACGTACTACGTCAAAAATATAGTACATTTGATGTGTGTGAAGTGGAGAAAGCTGTCTTTGCGACCGAGGCAGAGGCCCGAGTCGAAGTGAAGGTGTTATGGAGCCAAGGGCTGTAGTGACATATATCCACGTTTATCAAACGACGTTTTTCAATACACGAAGATATAAATAAACGGGGCTTGATGCGCGACTCGTGGGGTCGCTTAGTGCCCAGCCTGTTAACATAAATGTAATAAATTGTAGCAGGGGCGAGCTACTGTGAAAAAAAGTAAATTGCGTGGATAAGACTTTTCGAGTAAGTGTATTGAAAAATATTTACTAGACGAAAATTACAACATAATTAAGCTAATCTAAATGTGATAACATCACATTGTATAGATAGCCTGTGACTTAAATGTGTCGTGGCGATTAGCAGTGTCATAATATGCTCACTGGAACGCCTTGCTGACGGGTACATTGGCTGGATCATTCCGTTTATTTCAAAATGGTGCTATAATAGTGCATGAGAAATGTTCATAGTATGTCATTGTGGGGTAAATAAAAATATAATTATCATATCTGATGTGACTTACATGAGCATCATGCGGCAGCATGTTCATGAAGTACTGACTGACGTCCCACCTCAGGAAGTTATACCAGATGGTGCCCTGGAACGTGTCCCCACCGTTCAGCAGGATAGATTCGGGCTCTACCTTGAAGGCCTGGTGTATAGCGGTGTACAGTCGGGCGAAGCCCCCGATGCAAGGGCTCTCCGTGGGGACGCATATTGTGCCTTGTGGACTTACTTCGTCAAAACTGAGGGGTAAAGGTAGGTCATTTTCTAAGTACTATTTAGTTAATTAAGTATACTGCGCCTTTTGTCACCTATCCAATATAAATCTATAAAACCGTAATAATAAAAGGAGAAACTGACTGACTAACATATCAATACATAGTCGAAACTACTGAGACTGGGAGTGTCTAATTCTGCACAAGGTTTCCTCTTATGACGTAAACGAGCATTAAGAGAGAATTTTCCAAAATTCACCCAAAGTTTGTACGGAGAAATCTATATATCGACGGCGAAGTGACAAGAACTCCTAACTGTCGAAGTCGTATTTTTTTGTCTTAAAAACGTTAGGAGGTAATACTAAAAATTTACATGTTGGTTTAGTTAGGAAGTGTTTCCACAATTTAATTTGGTGCAGCTGCAACTAAATATTCACTTCAGAGATTTCACAAAAACATGCGCATTTGAATTAAAAGCACTAAAAAGTAATTTTCTTGAAAAATTTTAGAAGGCATTGGCACTTCATCGTCGATATATATATATTTAATTTGATATTTAAAGTAAACTAGGGATTGACTGCGATCCTACCTGATGGTAAGCAGTGATGCATGTTCGTTGATGGTGAGGCGCACTAGTTTATTAAGAGCCTATTCACTCTAGCCTTGAAGACACCCAAATTATAATCGGATGGAAAGACCTCAGCAGGCAAATTATAAACGCGGTATAAACGACGAGGCGAAACGGTTAGTCCGGACCGTAGAGGTTTCAACAACGTAAAGGTGGATACTCGCCGTACGTCGGGTATATGTATATCCTTAACAATTTTTTTTTATTAATGAAAGGAATAAATCAAAATTTTCTCAAAAAAAATCACAGATCTACTCTTAATACCTACGTTATCTTCAATGTCACAATTGAACTTAACTGCTTACTAATCAAAAGTCATAAAACAAATTAAATGCTAATTATATCAGTAATAACGGATTATCGCCATATATCGGCGCATTGATAACACATCAAACATAATCTAAGTATTAATTGTTTTTGTGTGTGGTAATCCTCATGGATCCACCGGATGTCACATTCTTTCTTCAACTACCTTTGGCCGGGATTCTGGAAAACTTCGTCATAAACGCGCACAAAACACTACACGGCCTTTAGGGTAAGAATCCTTTTCCACCAGAAATGTGCTATCTATGCTGCTATGAATATATATTATGAATAATGCGATGTGAAAGCTAAGCTAAGAAACTGACCGCTTCCACTCATGCTAAGCTATGTAGCGGTACGAGTAAGATCCTAAACTCGAGCTATGCGATGTACCGACAGTAGGAAAGGCATCCATAGCACACATCCGTAGTACGTATATATATATACGTAGAGGACGCATCCATCCAGTGCTAAGCTATTATGAATGAAGTAATATTGGTGGATATCAACCGCATTCATGGCAACGTACTCTGAGGCGACCTTCAAACCCAAACCTGTGGCGGCAAGAAATCATTGCGCATTCCACGACGCCGGGTGCGTCTGCTGAGCAGCTAGGGTCGGATCCGTTCTGAGTTCTGTCATCATGCTCCAGCTTCAATTGATTGTGATGATTCCTCGCAAAGAAGGCGACGGTTTTTTCACGCTCTTACTCTATGATGGATGGGATCTCGACAGAAAGGGAATATCCGTGCTCTCGATTACTTGTCGGTATTTGAAAGCAAATACTGGCGGAATGACGACGCGGTGACGTTGACGGCGCGGCGTGGTGGTGAACGTATACACATACACATTAGAGACAGCAGAGGTGTGGTGGTAGAGCAGTGACGGCGCGGTGGCAGCATCGTATACACGAGCACTTATTCGCCTATTACACCAATCGGTATTCAAACAGTCTTATGTAGCGTCACACAAGAAAAAGAGCAACTTCCGCCAATGTCGTGTAAAGGAGTGAAACAGAATGATGAGATGCATGGATATATATAGACTAAGACTGTCTGAATATCGAGTAGTGTAATAGGCCCATGGTGTAATATTTATGTTAAGAAAGCGAGCCTAAAGTGTGAAAGAAAATTATGGAAATTATTTACAAAAGGTGTTATTTTGTTTTCTAATTGTGTTGTTAGGTAAGAATTTTAGGATCGAAATGTTTTTTTTTTCTTCCCAACTTTATTACAGTCGTAGGTTCTTGACCATATCTCGAAATGTCTGAGAATCTTTTCATTTCAAATATAATATCTTTACGGTATACTGCAGGCTGTTATAATATTGAGTGTGTGAGTAGGACCACGCAACAAAACTGGAAGGTAGTCTACTAACTGTTAACATATCCTAAACTAAAATATTTATAGCTATTGTCTGTAACATGTTTGGTTATTATTTTGCTTATATTTGTTACCTTGGAACATTATGTCGGCTAGAATTGAAAGAAAAAATGTCAAAGAATTATTTTTATCTTGAGTAGGTACCTACCTATCTGGCTCAAATTAGGTACTTACAAGGAACCTAAGTACGTTGTTAATTTTCTGACAGATTTAATAAAAAGTGAATATTTAAAATAAAAATGATACTTACTGAGCGTGAAAATCATTGTAGTGCACAATATTAAGGTCGTACAGATCACTGTTCTGAGCCAGTACCGCGCTAACTAGCAACGTCAATATCCACAGGACTTGCGTCATGCTGGTCGAACTACCACAGACAACTTGCACCATGCTGGTCCAGCAGCGACAGCACACTCCACCAGTAAGCCGAGCCGTTATCACAGTAATATAGCGTATCAAATAATACTAGCATTTATCGATTACTTTATCTTATGGCCCAGTGCCGGCTCAAGGGGAGGGGCGACCAGGGCGGACGCCCGGGGCGCCGGGTCTTACAGGGCGCTACACGCCCATTTAACTTCACTACCTTTTTTATTTGTTTTGTAGTGGCAAAATTATTCCAAAGAATTCTTCAGCTCTAGGGTAGAACGAGAGGGCGTGTCAGACTTTTCCTAATTGAAACCCACCCACCCACAAAAGATTCAGTTGCGCTTTGCGTTCCCGGACCACGGTAATCCTGGGGCGCGAGGATGCCCGTTCCCTCACGATAACATGGCGGACTTATGCAGGGCCACCTCGAGTTCCAACTGTCCTCTCCAGAAAGAAAGAAAAATATATTTTATTTGGCACACATGGATACAAACACTGTAAAAACAAAATTTAAGACAACTAAGAAGAAAAAAAAACAATGTGTGTCTCACGGCTGCGCCAAATGGTCCAGTTCAGCAAAAATACCAGACAACTACATGGTAGTCAGTAGTAGTTGCCTGACGCTGGTGGCTGACGCTGCTCTCCACTAATGTCGCAACTCCACGAGGCGCTAGTTCGACCGCCACCTGGCGCGACTCCCGCTGCGCCAGGACTAGCGTGTCGTCTGCGTAACAGACCACGCTGACGCCGCTGGGGAGCTCGCCGCGCAGCATGTAGTCGTAACCGATGTTCGACAAGGGCGGCCCCAGTACTGATCCCTGCGGGTACCGCACGACATTTCTTGCCATTTCCAGTCTCCCGGATGAGGTAGGTCGGTACCCGGTTATACCGGAGTGCCTCTCTAATGTAACTCCAGGGTAGGGTATTAAGGGCATTGGTGATGTCGAGGGACACCGCCAAGACTATCCTGTCCTGGGACACCGCATCCCCCATCGTGAGGGCTCACACACGTATGGTGACGTCCACCGTGAAGTGCCCCTAAGATCCAGCCCCACCCGCACTAGCGCGACGTGGTGGTCTGCAATTACACTTTCAAAGAGCTTGCCCATCTCGTCGAGCAGTATGCTGGGCTGGTAAGTGGATGGATAAACTGCAGGGCATATTAGTAGATTTACAAGGGTGCCAAAGGAATCAATCGCCCGGGGCGCTTAGATAGTTGAAGCCGGCTCTGTTAAGGCCTGTGATTATTATCTATTTTCCTAATGATTCGAGTGTACCTTATTGAACTTTTTCTTTTTTGCCGGCTATTTTTAGTTCAAATCTTTATAAATTCTATTTAAGCTTTTTTTTAGGTGGGAATCAAATCATCCAATGACTTCTCGACTAAAACCATACCTGTGTCCTTCAACTACCCTTTGCGTTCTAGGACTACGGGTTTTCTTTTCAGAAATTCCCCGCGGTCTAGGTCTAGCTAGCGGGCTTCAGCCCTGCTGGGCCCCTAAGGTTTGCTGACATCTCTTTAGGGAGCGCGTGGATCACTACGCGCTCTTGACGTCTGGGCTCGGTCCGGTTAATTACCGAACTCGATACTAAGGAGCCTGGCCTTGGTAGCCGCGACGTGCAAATTACTTATACGGTACCGTATATTACAAAGTACTCTGTGGGATACACGGTACGGTTAAAAAGTAACCTGTGCCCGTCCTTGGGATTCAAGATTACCTACTCCGTACCGTATTACATCAAAATCGTTGCAGTATTTTAACCGTGACCAACAAGCGTACTATATAATTAGATAGGAATACTTTCACATTTATTACATAAGTATAGAATTGGAAATATGACCTAGTTTTAACAAAAAAAAACTAATTAAGGTTTTGCCCGCCTTCTAGCCGACCTTGAATTCGAGAGGTTTCGTGCTGCGGTCAAACTCCAACATGTTATGCGCTAACTTTCCTAAATGAAACCGTGCCGATATCCGACCATCTTGATTGTCGTGGCAGATACTTGTTACGTTAACATCCGCTACCTACTCTCAATTTTGGGCTGTTGCAAAGATTGCCGAACACCAATACCGTGTTGTGTGATCCCAAAATAAAACAATCGCACTTTTCGAGTGGCATGAGGCAACTCTGTTTGCCCAAGTATGCTCGTTGCTCACCAAAATCGCAGAGACAGACTGGACAACGAGTATGCGCCCCCGAATCATCAGCGTGGATGCAATGGTTATTGTTTATTTATTTATTATATATTTTATTGTACACCACATAAACAAAAATTTAAAAAAAAAGTGTACAATGGGCGGTCTTATCGTACAGGGCAATTACGACAGAGGTGAGGTTGCTGATCGATACGGTTGCATGCCTCTGCCTGCCTGCCATGCCTCTAAAGATCACGAATTGATGGTGTATGAAGACAGGGGGGAAGACCTCAGTTTTCTTAGACCCCACCAAAAGTGTGCCGTACTGGAAACAGCAGAGACTGTACAACGAACATCCTCCAGGTCGGTCCCAACAACACCTTGCGATACGAAGATAGCAGCCGAGAGCCGCTTCGGAAGGAAAAATCAGAAAAGAAGATCAATACCAAGGATCGATGGAAATCGATCTCCAACTTTCTAAGCAGGCGGCTGGGATTTGGTGCCAAGCCCCATCATATCAGACAGATAGAAGCAGTACAGGAGTTTATCAGGGTTATCCCAGAACCACCGAAACAGAAGCGCCCCACGCCTACGAGAGCCGACAGAGGGCAGGTCAGCCCGCCGGAACTCAGGACGTTAACCCGGTAACCGACCACGTGGCCAAGGCCTTTCTCGAGTTTCAAGCGATCACAAAAGAAATCAAAGCTGTCGATCTCATGACTTACCAGAAAATCATGAAGTCATACCAGCCAGAGACTGAAGGGTTTCTTTAGGAGAGACTGGATGAGGCTGCGGCAGCCATATATAATAATGCCACCTCCCAAGTCATCAAGGGAGAAATGACTGGTCAATATATGGCTGCATCAGTGCCACGTGTGGTTTTATACCGTTAGACGAGTTGGCAACGTCGTGGACTGGCCATATTACTTTTGCGACACCCGAAGCGACTCATTTGTGGTAGTAGCTTGATGCACCAAAATTATGCTGGATGACAAGATCCTCGAACAGGCGGAAGCAATCTCGAGGATTATAGATCAGGCTGAAGGCTGGGCTTTGCCGGGCATCAGTTGAATCAACGGTGTTCCAGGGTGCAGCAAGACCACTTGGGTGATCATAACTTCGATAAGGACAACGACGTCGTAGTCACTACAACAACCGAGGCCGCGAAAGACCTGCGGCAAAAGATAGCACACAAAATTGGCGAAGACAACAGAACCAAGGTGCGCACGATGGCTTCAATTCTATCGAACAGGTGCAAAGAGTCACAATAATGCAATCGCATTCTTGTAGATGAGGCTCTTATGAACCATTTCGGGGCCATCGTAATGGCATTCCGGTTGTCAGGCACTAGTGGCGCGGTCCTTATCGTAGATTTTAATCAACTGCCCTATCTGGACAGGGAAAATCTTTTCCCCATTAGCTACGCCCGTCCGGACTTAGTGGTGACCATCAGCCACGAGCTGTCCTGCGCACACCGGAATCCAATGGATGTCGCGTATGCCTTGGGGGAAGTGTACCCCGGCAAAGACTATATACTCGTCAAAGAACTAGGTCCACTCCTTACAGCTAAGGAGGTTCATGGGCGCGCATATTCCCAGCACACTTCCCAACACGCTTTTCCTGCTCCACACGCAGGAGAAGATGACCCTCATTAACCAGATATGAACCACGAAAACCAGGGTCTTAGCAGCGAGTCGGTCAAGACAAAATCCATAAATATCCGGATTCACAGCAGCGTCCCCCACGCAGTAGTGGCAGTCTCCAGACGTTCTGCCCACAGCGTGTACTACGCCGACAACGCTGACGACGCTATTGGACGGTTTTTGAGGAGGGCACAGGAAGCGTCGCCCAGGGACATCATCAACACCAATATGAAGAACGCCAAGCGGCATCGGAACAAAACAGTCATAAAAAAAACTTTTTAACGTATACGTAACGTTTCTCAGTATTGTTTGTTTCTTATTTAACACCGACTTCCGAAATTAAAGTTATTTTGATCCTTTTACTGTTTTTTTAGTGAAGTCGGTTTTTTTTTGTAGAATGTTTTTTATTACCCACTTTTTAGTTGCGATACACTTATAACCAGAGTGCCTATTTCTCATGAAAATTCAAATTAACCCAAACACTGCTAGGATACATTGTTTTATTACGAAGTTCCTGTACTTTCCGACAATATTTGGGGAGTTCCCTCGATTACATTAGAACTGCATTTTGAAAAAAAAATGGGCCCAATCTGGAAGCAATCTGTATAAATTTGGGCAAAAAAGGTAAAAAACACAATAAAAGAAACAACCAAATTGAAAACCTCCTTTTTTGAAGTCGGTTGAAAATTGTATTTGAAAGATTTTAATCTCTCACGTTAATTAATTTCATTATCATCTTATCGCTGAATTTTACATAACATCTTGGTTATAATCATCGGGAGCGAGTAATTATCACAATTACAGTCGGTATAGGTTAACATGCGATGATCACATTATTGCTGTTAAGCGCGCAAGTGATAGTGATAACGATAATGCGAATATACATCCAATAATTTATAATAATTTATCTTTCGCCACCATCGGCTAACCCGTGTTTTGAATTACCAGAGATTGGTTTATTTAACCTTTCGTGTAATTGACCCACGCTTGTAGCGTCGTATATAGATACCGGCACCGATCTTGAGCGCTGACTTCTACAGTTCTACTTGCGCAGAAGCACGCTTAATTGAAATATCGGATCTCTTTAGTGGTATGAAGAGAGATGCGGGGGCGGGGAGTGAAATCCTTGTACAGTGATTGGCTTGCCGATATTGAACGATGCGCTAAGCGATCCCCGCTCTTTCGCCGAGCGCTCAAGATTTGTGCCGCTATCTGTACCCGTGTAACCAGAATAATAATATAATAATAATAATTCACTAATGGCTGCCTGCGACAGATACATTCAGTAGATAGGTACCTATACTGTTGATGCAAAGAAAAGTAGACCCAAATATTTCAAGAATAATTTACACAATCACATTTAAAAAATCTGTGAGGTTTGGACTTTTTTTCAGGTGGGTCCAATGACTTCTCTCGGCCTAAGGTGGAGCAAGAGGGCCTATCAGACTTTTACTGCCTAAAAAACACACCTGTGTCCTACAGTTGCCCTTTGCGTTCTAGAACCGCGGGTTTCCTTTACAGAAATTCTCCGTGGCCCTAGCTGACATCGGCCTTGCTCTCATCGGACTCGAACTGCCGGGCGGCGAGCTACTTCTTCCTCGTCGCCTGCAAACCCATACCTGCAATGGCTGCTAGTTATAGGTCAGGCTCTCGGCAGCTGGGGTGTGAAGTTGTCTGTTCTCTCACGGGTGCGACCGTCTCCTTCGCTAGCTTCGTAGAAGCAGACGACCGCCGCCCATTCCCCTTCGCCCCGAACCATGGCCTGAATCAGGGCCCGGTGAGAGGTCACATAGATTTGAACATGGATCCATGTTTAGGCACACAAGCGCAAAAAAATCTTGAACGTGGATCCATGTATTAATTAAACTCACGAAAGGTTAGAAATTCAATTGGCATAAGGATGATTCACAAAATCAAACAACCAATTATTTTTTAACATTTATTTTAACTAATGTTCACATTTATAATTTTCGTGCTTTCATACAAATAATGACCTATGATCCTAAACGTAGATACTTATAAAATAAGTGAATATAGATAGATAGATAAGACAATTAAATGCAATGTTAAATATAATATAAGCATAAGAAGATGGTATAGTACAACGCCTACGCAGTTTACTTTTTTCTTTCAATTAAGTACTTCTTAAAAATTAACCTCAGGGCAAACCTCATCACGCGCAAAAAGGGTTGCATATGATCAAATTACAAAACTGAAAACATAAATAAAAAGATCTAAAATGTTGAAAGTTTTTTCGTGCAAACTAGATTTTTTACTAGTGAACTTGAAAAAAAAATGTTATAGTAACTCGGATGCGAGATTCTGTCTTATGCAAGACCCTTAAGACTGTATTTCGCATGATGCGGTCACCCGGTAGTAGATGCACTGCAGTAACTGACTCAGCCAGCTAGTACGTTAACTCAAACTGTGTAATCGGCTTAACTAAAACATTGTATGTTTCTACTCGCCACTCATCTTTCTCCTCTACGAGTCTAGGCTCTCGTCTCAGCGCAATAGCTAGGTGCTATGGGTGCTACTCTCACCGTGTGACCAATCTGGGTGAGTTGAGCTACTGCAGACACTGCATTTTTTTATTTATGGGAAATCATCAAGTAACTTCTCCCGCTCTTAGTGGAACGAGATGGAGTGTCAAACTTTTACAAACTTAAAAAGGCCACAGTGGCTCTTTCGACCAATCGCGGCAGTCCAAACTGCAGTTCCAGCCTGCCGTCAACTTGACCTGAGTAACCAAACCAGGCTATTCGGCCAACTTATAAGTCACCTTTGATGTTAATTATTACCCAAATAAATATTCCCTTGAAAGAATTTAAATGCTTCTGTTACAATTTGACTAAAATTAATCCGAATATGTGATTAAAAATATTATAGCGGCTACGCAAATGTTCCGTTGTCTACAACATATTAATGTAACATGTATTCCTCTTTATTCCTTATTATAATCTTTGTTCTAGATGACTTACAATTCTCTAAAAAGTAATATTAATGCCCATGATAACACTAGGCGACAACATTATAATGTCGACGAGTGCAAAGTGAAAAAATATCTGCAATTTTGCGATTTTGTGATAGTGGCAGTAACAAAATATACATGTTTATTACTACTACAACATGAAAAATCTCCTAGCACGTGTTAAGAGTGCAAACATTTTTGGATTATGATAATTTTATCAACTTATTACTTCATATTAGAAAATCGCAAAAATGCGCGTTACGCTTTGCACCACTCGATGATATTCCTAAATATTTTCGCACTCTTCTGCATTGGAAAAACAACGCGACTTAATTTAAGCACCCTATTTAGATGTCGCCTAACATGTAATTCTCAAACCCTTCCGTCTTTATTACATTTTTTTTATTCTAACAACACAACATTCACGCATCGTTAAGAGTTACCTAAACAATAATAAATAGCATAATACTTAGTGTGAGATAATATTAAATAGTTTAAAGTAGCGACAACGAGATACAAAAGCGTCTAAATATTCATGTAAAGGCACTTTGTTAATAAAACTACCAGTTAGTACATTCTTTAGAATACCACTACTAATATTTTTAGTTATAGGTTAAACCTGCAACTAGGTCTTTTAGTGACTTCGTTGATTTACAGATCAAGACTTTTCAGTAGAGTATTCAAAAACCGGTCACAAAAGAAGACTTTAAAAAAATCGAGTTGAATGCGCAGAGACCATACGTTATCAATTGATTTTTGAAAAATATCCTTTGTGACACGTGGATTAACGTACATTTTTCAACGCTCCATTGTCAGGTAAAACCTTGCTGAATAAAAAAACGATGTCCTCTAGAGTTATCTTATGACAATTTACATGAAGAATCTTATACAAAACATTGAATTGAACAATTGAAGATTTTGTCTGTATTGTTTCTTAAGAGATTGGCACAGGTACCTATAGTCTCAACATTGTGACATTCGCAGGCTATATTTGGCGTTACTTTAATTAGTAGAAAATAGGAAATAATGATTTTGCAGTATAAGACCCAAATTATTTATTATTTCTCGTGTCCTGAATAAGTGGACCATGATTAAAAATTGATTACTTGTAAAATAGTTATATAATTTCAAGATCCACTTTGTTTTTTAACTCCGTCACAAAAATAGGGTTGTTGTCTGTCTGTGTGTCTGTGGGACCGTAGCTTTTAAACGGGTGATCAGATTAGGATGCGGTTTTTCTTTAATTTGTAAGCAGTTTTTGTAGCGAAGGTTCTTAGCCACTTGTAAGATACTGGAGAGGAGGGGTGTGAAAGTGGGAATGAACAACCGAATATTTGCATATATGGGCCAAGTAGGGTATTAAATGAAAGGGTTATAATAAGATGTATATTACAAAACTGTAGGTCGGTTTTTAATTTTTTTAATTGAAGTTTTATTAATGAGACATGTCCTATGAAAATAACATATTTACTTGTTAACCTAGTCATATCAACTCAATAACATTTTAGATTGTTTTATTCGTGAAAAAATTAAGCGAATGATTCGTTAACAATTAAAGTGTCGATCAAATTACTCTGATAACAGATTTATTTATGGCCGTAAGATAAGACGAACAAAATAAATTATGATTATAGAGGTGTGATAAAAACGCCTACATTTTTTTTTATTAGGTTTCGTCATTGAAAACTGTACTAAGGGACATTCTTTTTTTTCTTGTATCTTTAAAGTCAATAAGTAATATAGAAATGATTAAATAGCAGATTAATACTATCTCTACAAAGTGTGTTACACTAACTACACTGCTAACAAAGATTTTGTCAATTAATAACGTTTCTATAAAATAAAATACAACGTAATAATAACAATATTTTATCACAATAAAAAATATTCTACCTCACTCTACATAGACTCGATTTAGGCAAGTTATATTAAAGGCCTACGCAGACCGGGACGGCATGGCAAATAATTTAATTTATTACCAATTGTCATTTAAACAAATCCAAAAAAAGAAATATTTAATATTTAAAATGTTCCCGTGACATCTAAAGGGATTTCATCGCACGTTATTGAAAGACGCGTCACGGACACCCGCGGCGGAATGCCGTAGCACGCTGCAGTAGGCAACCGCATGCTGAAGGACGCCGGCGCTTGCTAGTACACTATCAAACGCTACATGACTGAAATATGTATCGAGCAGCAGAAGCTGCCGAGGCATACTTCGACGAGACGCGGCATGTCGGGTCAAGGTGCTTGAATTCCGCGGTATCTAAGCGGCGAGTTTGCGCGAACTGGCGGCAAAAACCTTTGTCGTAACGGTCTGTGTAGCCCTTGACTCATTTGATTCGGATACATCGCAAGTAATTTGCATTTTAAGTTCGAGCATTGCTTCTATGTTCGACAAATAACTGAAAGGGTTAATTAAAAAATATAAAAGTTCTGTTTTGCCATTTGGCTACGGAACCCTAAAAATAAAAATACGGGAGTAATCCTTAAGTTACTAAGTACGTGACGTATTTTGATTTTTAGGGATCCGTATTGATAGTACCGCACTGCATCTGATCCGAATCCGAATTTGAGTTATGAGTTCTATCCGAATTGAAATATACTAAACTAGCTTTTACCAGCAACTTTGTCCGCATTAATGTCGCGGTTATTGCGGACGAGAAGTCGTAGCCAATTTCATCAAAATCGGTTCAGTAGTTTAACCGTGAAAGCGTAACATACAGACAGAGTTACTTTCACATTAATAATTATAGTATGGATTCGGTTGGACGGTTCGGTTTTAGTACGCAACCGCTCCTACAAAAACTACTACGCCTACTTTAAACCGACATTTCTCGGATTCTGATCTGAGTGTGCGATACCGTAAACAAAAAAAAACAATCTGTACTCTTTTCACCAAACGAAAATCATAACCTTATCCTGCTAAGTATTTGGATATCACTAACAAAAAATCATAAATACAAGTAATCTCATGACTCGAAGAGTTGTATTCACCTGAGGGCGACACCGCTTAAGAGTAGGGCGTGCGAGGGTTCACGTTGATCATCTCAGTGGTGCTGAAATATGAGACAAAATATCAGCAATAACAAAAACATCATGAACTTATGCTATACTCCATTCGAAATATGATGAGACATTTAAACAAACATTTTTTTACTGTCCGTTCCATCGATTTTGACTTCTATTCCGTAGGCATAAGGATGACATTAAAAGCAAACAAGTGATTACAATATCAACTATTTACTGCAGCTGCCATTTATCATGCCACCAACGCAATAAAAGTCTAAGGGCGGAATTCATCAGTAAAACTAATCGCGTTTTATCGTTTGGCTCGCATAATCGCGTTTAGCCGCTGTCACTAGTGTCATTTGTCTGTATTTTTACAAGTGACACTAGTGACAGCGGCTTATTCCGCCCTTAATCGGTTGAACGGACAGTAAACACGGTTCGAATGGAGTATAGAAAAGAAATGCAATGAATGTCCAACTACCTAAATCTTGACAACAGATATTCAACGCTTACAGACACTAAAATTGGTATACACTGAGAACGTATGTAATGGTTTCATCTATTTCTCATCGATCAATTCACTTCGAACTAAACATCGACAAAGAGAACCGGATTAAGCATCTCCCCAGTCTTTGTCTCAAATGAATATAGTCAGAAAAATGTCACGAAGGCAAAACGTATTATTATTAAAACGATTGTTGGTCCAGTTGCTGTTTTGTTTTCTAGAATTTTGATTAGTCCAAGGCTACCAATGTCAACTACGTCACTACGACCTACAGTAAAGAAACAGTACATTGGAAAATCGATTAACGCATCTCATACGCACAAAACGTTTTGTGAATTTAAACGGTTAATTGCCGAAGTCTGTGTTCTGAGTGAACACATTAGGTTACTTGTAAATAGATAAACACTGTATTGGCCCTTAGATTAAACACCTCTAGATGTAGCCACCTCGAGGCTGCACATGAGACAGCACTATAAAACTTCGATGAGGTTATTACGTAAACTTCTCCTTAAATATGATCACTGAAATACACTAAAAACTTAACTATTGGAGTCTATTTCTCATAAATACACTAAAACTATTACTTTAATTGCCGAAATTATTCTAAAAACATAAAAACTGTCTCGAGTCGACCTCTCAGTGTCAGTGACCGGCCTTTGTTTGGCTCAACTTCTCAAAGTGAGCCAAGCAAAAAACCGGCACGTCGAGTGAGACAGAGCATGTTATGTTTTGTCTCAATTTTCTTACTTTATTTCGTATATATGCTTCTCACTTCCTTACAGTCTCATGGCTCCATCTACAGGTATATAATCTAAGTATTGGCCGCACATTCAATTTGACTTTTTAACAGATTGTAGTCAATGATCAGTCCAGTTCTATTTGTCTATGGTTCGAAAAGTTAATATCGTCGATCGGTCGCAATCTAACAGTTCACACAAATTATGCCTAAATAACATGTGAATCATGGATGGAGGAAAGGCAGGATTAAAGGGGAACCATAGACTAAAAAATAAAAACAAAATCTACTTCACAAGACCATAAAGTCGTACGTACACATTGTTCTCAACTTTTTTCCGTTCTTCTTTCGAGCTACCGACCGCGACCGTGTGTTGTTTCCACATCTCGCTACAAGAAATTGATTCAAGCGTTGATGCTCTATTATTCCAATAACTCTTTATTTTTATTCAAAAAGGGAACAGAAGTGTTAGAGTCATCACTGTTCCAATGCTAAAAGGGGATGGCGCTATAACAGGTGTTACTTTATCCCTCTCTTTCTCTTCGAAACTATGTCAGTTTCAACACATCATTGTGCGGCTCTAGTACTGGGCTATTCAGCTCCATAATTCTTATGATATTCAGGGACTATAGCATTTTTTATATTTGTTTTTCGGTCTGGTGTCCGCAACTCCACGACTAAAGCGCGTAATTTGCGTACGGGTGGGACAAATGTGTCATTCGATCCACTTCAGCTCTTCAAGTAACGCCAACAGCGCCTTGGTGTTACTATAGCTTTTACATAGGGAAGGGATCAATGGTAATATTTTAGTACCCCCCTCGAATAGTTTAGATTGTCTTTTAATCATTCAACCAGAAAGAGGAGTTACTCGATTGAATGACTTATGCAGAAAAACTGAAGAATTAAACTTGAGTCTGCAGTACCCTGTCTTGGATAAATTCAAGTTTTTATTTGACCGTTGAAAAAGTTTAAGAGCTGCTAAGTATAATGTAGCTTTTGAGTTTTGATTATTAAATGTTTTCCGGGAAAAGGTTTAGCATCTGATTATATTGTTACTTTCGCGGACATTAATGGTATGTGTTCTTAATTTAATTTTATTTTGAGCTTGTACAATGTAATGCAATCCGGCATGGCAACAAATCTATAGTAGCTACCTATCTCACTATCAAACTTCATAGTGTTATAGACGCTCGAACTTGGTTCGGCTGATTTGATCCGTCCGTACCAAGTTCGCGCGTGTGTTAACACTATTAGTGATAAAAAACTTACTTTTTACGATTAGAACAAAAAAAAATTAAAGTATAGACTTACGGAGTGACCGGTCGTGTCGCGGGCTCCTCAGTTAGGAAGTAGGTTTGGGTAGGAGGGGGGATTCTGATGTCACATGCAAGTAGGTAGAGTACGACGCGTTAGTATGCACATGGAGGTCAAGAAACAGTTCGACTCTGGCGAGCGACGCCGAGTCGTTTCGTGCGTGACTCTGTCTGACGTACTCTATCTAAACCTCGATGTGCCAAATAAATATTTTTCAATACACTTACTTGAAAACCCGCTCTTATCCCACCGCTTTTAGGTACACAATAGACCGTTTTCGGCACTAGTGCAGAAAAGTGCGCGTGCTCTCTCCCGCCTCAGTTTTATTACATGTATCGTACCCGGCTGGGCGCGCGTCGACCGCCACGAGTCGCGGGACAACCTCCGTTTATTAAGTTCGTAAGTGTATTGAAAAAGTCTTTGATACACGTGCACGTTTGTCACTGCAGCCCTCGGCTCCATAACACACTTGCTTACGGCTCGTGAGTATTCCGCCTCGGTCGCAATGACAAACTTTCTGCACTTGTATCAAAATGTACTATTACCTCACGCCTAACAATGCTGATTTACATCTGTACACTCTAGTCAGGCAGCAGCTACGTAGCTGTCTGCTGCATTATGTTGAACTGGACCTATTTGACACAACCGTGTCAGGCATTATGTTGAACTGGACCTATTTGACACAGCCGTGTCAGGCATTATGTTGAACTGGACCTATTTGACACAGCCGTGTCAGGCATTATGTTGAACTGGACCTATTTGACACAACCGTGTCAGGCATTATGTTGAACTGGACCTATTTGACACAGCCGTGTCAGGCATTATGGTGTACACAATGTTGTTGAGTTTTTCTTTAATTTTCTACGTAAGTCGTTTTATCATTGTGTGTATATGTGCTAAATAAGGGTCTACCTTTTATAGCAGAACTTTTTATGTCATAATATTATTTTACATAACAATGGATAGCATAAACTTCATTTCGCAGAAAATCGTTTCGCATACACTCATTTGTCATACAATCAAAACTTATAATTTTGTTAGTCAAAATCATCTTTAGGCATAAATTCCATATCCATAATTATTAAAAAGCAGAACCATCACAGAAAATTCAGTCAGAATTGTCTTTCGGCATATATTTTATATCGATAGTCATTAGTTGCGGTGGAAGTTATATCAAAACGGTAACCTAAAATTAATTAAAGAATACTGTTGGTTTACATAGGGTCGAAGGAGTTAAAATAAAACCATTAATAGGCCCCTTGCGTGGGCCTCCTATTTCTGGATGGTTTTAAAAAAATAACCACGGTATCTAAGGCGGGAGTGGAGTGGAGCAGAGCGGAGCAGAGCTCCTTCCTTCAAGCAGATATGTAGCATGTAAGAAGGCATGTAGCATGCAAGCAGGCACGCAGCATGCAAGCAGGCCGGTGCCGGTGCCCCACGCGACCTTATCATCGCAGATGGTTTTAACGCTCACCGCCTGTTCCTCAGCTCGCGGGCCACCCTACCCCTCCGCGTCTACACGGGCTTGAATTAAACTCTAGGCGTAGGACAGACAAGACTGTGTGAGGTTGGTTTTGCAGCGATTCGTTTCTACTTTCTGTTACTAAATTTTGTAGCACAACATATTGAATTTTTATGACACTATCTTAATTTAATATTGAAAATGCTACCAAGTAGCCGTCTATATATTTGTGACCAAAATTCCGGTGAAAATATGGCAAATAAATCATTTGGCAAAAGAAAAAAGTTCAAAAGGCTTCGGCCAATAGCGAAAAGTTATTTTGTAAATCGGCGAAATATATTTTGGCAAAAATAATACCTATGACACATATGTCATACGTATTAGTTTATCGAAATATCATGATACTTCGATGATCTGAAAATATGTCAAATAATGCATATAGCAAAAAAGACGTCGGTCAATAGTTTTCGGTAAAATCAAATTTGAACAAAAAACATTCGGAAAAGTGATCGGTTCCCCGAATAATCATTTCTCTAAATAAACGTTATGCTAAACGAAATTATGCGTAATATTAACTATACCAAATGTAATTATGCCAAATAACAATCTGGCGTGTTAAAAGTATGCCGTTGTTAATTCGGACATGTAAACATTCTGCCAAACAATAGTTATGCTAAAAAATTTTTATGTCTTAGAAATATTCGACTAAAGAAGTATATGCCAAGTGTGTTATGCCAAATAATTTACAAAGTATCAACATTCTGCCAAATAGAAGGAACCGCTAAATAAATGTCTTTTCTTTCTTCTTTTTTGCTCAATAAACACCCGCGCAATGTTATTAAGTGATTATTACGTCAAGGAATGAAAAGGCCAGACCTAATCAGTTTAGGTCCCATATGGTGAAAGCTAAGGGCCCAAGCTTGGCCAAATCTTGCTAGATGGCGCTGAACTCAATATTTACACCACCACCACTTTATTGTACAAATTATTGTCTTATAATCAACCTAATTCAGACTGTTCATGATTCTAACTAAAGCTACATACTTAAGCACTATAGCTTAAGTGTGTAGCTTTAATAAAGTTCAGCGTCATCTAGCGAGAACATGGCCACGCTCGTAGTCTTCACCTTAAACGTATAGCGTAGGACACAACCTCCATTTCACATGAAAATAATATGTACTAAAAAGTTGAAACGGCGCGTACACCTGATCTGTCTTCGGCCAATCGCAGCATTTAAAATACAATCGCAGCTTTTAGAATGCGTATATTCAAAGATTTTACAAATCTCGGGTTGCAGCATTCCACTACATATCAAACTCAACTTTACATTATTTTGACAACAGTTAACCCCACATTTCACGAGTCACAAGTCACGCTTCGAGTACGCGACTGTAAGCGCGTCCATCGGCCGTTTGTTGAAACGCTAACAGCGATGTTATCGTAACTCGGAACGCGAGGTGAGTTTCACAAGTTATCAACTTCAAATTTAGTAATCAAATTCAGAAATCCGGGACTTGTAAACCTATGCGTACCTTTTGGAGCACTTGACATGTATGACGAGAAGCACGATCCCCAGCAGGAGGCACAGGGTCCCAACCACCACGTAGGCTACTCCGAGGAATGGGTTCTTGCCGCCCAGAAGCGAGGTCGTCGATATCACGAAGGACTTGGTACCATCGAAGTCAGTTACCGGATAGTCTGGGAAAATAGTTTTGTTTTTAAGAGTGCTGTGTGTTGCATAGAATTTTATAGTAAGGACCATTATCTATCTTCTATAAATAAAAATGAATGGATGATGATGTTGCTAAGCACAAAACTCGAAGATGTCTGGACCAATTTTGAAGAACTTTTTTAGAAACTTTTGCCCACGGTTTCGCCCACGTACATAAAATATAGCCTATGTCACTCAGGAAAGCAGCTTTCTATCGGTGAACAAAATTTTAGCAATTGGACCAGTACTTATAGAGATTACCTCCTACAAAGAAAAAAACAAACTTTACCTCTTTATAATATTAGTGTAGATTAGAAACTATTTGTGGAAATCTCAGGAAAGTTTTTATGAAGAGAAACTTGGAAAAAATACGAGGATAACCATAAAGCACGTTTTTCTTTATGAAATTCAAACTATTCAATATTAAGGTTAACTGACAATCCTTATTATCATCATCATTAACATCATTTCAGCCGAAGGACGTTCACTACTGGACATTAGCCTCCCCCAAGAGTCGCCACAACGAGAGGTGCTGTGATACTTATTATAAACTGCTTTAATTTATCCGTAGATTTGAAACTTTTTCTTTTTACAAGATGTTTGCGAAAGTCCGACAGAACGAGGTTTGTAGGGTCAGCTAGTTTATAAAAAAATACAGCAGATTCTTAATTCAAAATTTAATATCGAAATTTTGAATTTAGAATCCGCTAATCAGTGTACAGGGATAACGATTTAAAAAAAAATTATTTATGTAAGATTCGATCTTTTCAACAGACATTTTAAAGGGTTTTTACCAGCAGAATACTAATACCGAAAACTTTTGAAATTGTAATCATTGAGAAAGCTGTTTGTCGCATAATTGAAATAGTTGCTACGACACTCACTATACTCCACAGTGAGCACATAGGGCCCCTTGACGAGTCCAGTGCTGAAGCCGACCTGCGTGTGGTCCACCCGACGGTACAGCTTGCGGAACGTGGGCAGCGCTGCCGTGCGCATCCATACTATCAGGTCTTCGTTCTGAAAGAACAAGTATGCGACTCCTTTATCGATGACTACTGGAAATAGCTACAACGTTCAACAACGAATAAAAGCGTAATGTTAGATCTGAAACATATAGGCTGCGGGATTTCTCGAAAGAGTCACCACGGCTTGCGGACGCCAAGCAATGGGTAGCTCGCCGTCCGGCCGGTAAAGACCACAGAGCTCGAGCCGTCGACGCCGCGTGTGTTCCACGCACGCTTCAGAGAGATGTTAGTAAAACCATAGGGGCTTCAAAGCTGTTAGATATGCTTCAAAGTCATTACATATGGTTTCAAACTTATTTTTACTAAGAATTATAGTACCTGAAAGCCGTTGTTATCTGTGTTGTTCGGATCCAACTCCCACACATGGAGACGCCAGTTCTCCGGCTTCGTGAAGTTTGCGAATGCTGCAAAAACAAAGTGTTTTAATGAGTTTACAGAATGATTTTTATTCATTGATCTTTCAAAGCGTGAAGGTCAGCTAGACTGTCGAAAAAATTAATTTAATTGTATTGTTATTCAGCTGTATCTAATTAGAACAGAGGTTCCCAAACTTGTTTGTGCTGTGGACCCAGTTGTCAGTTTTTTTCAGGTTAGGTTACTAGGCTTTAGTGGTTTGAAAAAAATTACTTATACAATTATTTTCGAAGCTGGCTTATTACACATAATTTATCTCATTAAATGGGGATCCCCATAAATAAGTTTTTTTTTTCGTATAGGAAAATCATCTCATGACATCTCCCGCTCTTGGGCGGAGCGCGAGATTTTTACTGACTAAAAACCCACTCCTGTTCCTTCTTTGCCATTTTTTCCAGGGCCCCGGGGATCTCTTTCGCATCACCTATGGTCCCAGTAGGCTTCGGTTGCTGACATCTCCTTGAGGCCGTCGTGGAACACTACGCGCCGTCGACGACTTGGGCTCGGTCCGGACGGTTACCGGACGATCGGACGGCGAGCCACCCAATGCTCGCCGTCCGCAAGCCCGCGCCTACGGTGGTCGGAAATCGGGATCGGAATCCCGGCGGCGGTTGGAGCGTGAGGACCGTTGCCGTTGTCTAACGCGATCGGTCGCCTCCTTTGCTAGCATTACTGCCTCGCAAAAGGAGGCGACCGCCTGCCACTCCTCCTCGCTCCGGACCATGGCCTGTACCAAGGCCCGGCGCGAGAGATCGCTGCCGCCGATCGCCCCCACGAGAACACGGCGGTGCTCTGCCCAAGCGGGGCACACCTCTACCGTGTGCTCCACCGTGTCCTCCGGGCGGTCCACACAATGGTGGCACCCGGACGTCTCTTCTGCACGAATCCGGTGCAGGCACCTCCCGAACTTACCAAATCCGGTGAGGACCTGTGTCATGCGGTAGGTAAGGACGCCGTGGGGTCTTTCCAGCCACTCCTCAAAGAGGGGACTTATCGCCATAATTATGGAGTGCCCAACACTGGGTTGCGACAGTCGCTGTCGCCATTCCACCATGAGATCCCGCCGGAAGTCTTTCCGCCATGCCGCGACTTGGCGCGGCAGCGGAGTTTCTCATGCGCAGATCGTGCATGCGCGCAAGGTCTTTTGCCTCCAAATCCCTCCAAAGCCAACCAGGCTAGCAAGGAGTACCCCCGTACCATTCGGATGGCCATGACCCTCTGGCTTGCGTTCAGCTTGGCTGCCAGTCGCTTTCGAAGAGACGGCGCCCATACCGGCGCCCCGTAAAGGGCCATGGACCGAACGATTCCTGTATAGAGCCTCCGGCAGGAGGCGTCTGGACCCCCTAGATTGGGCAGGAGCCGCTTAAGGGCAGCCCCTGTACGATCCGGTTTGGGAGCCAGACGTCGGAAATGCTCCTCGAAATTCCACCGGCTATCGAGGACAAGCCTAAGGTACTTCATCGTCGACTCGACGCCGATGTGAACTGTTGGGAACCCGATGGTGGCGCGTTCCTAGGTTCGTGGAAGCACATGGCCTCGGACTTGTGCAATGCCACCTCAAGTCCAACTCTTGGATCCTCTCCACGACTGTCGCAACCCCGCGTGTCACTAGTTCGACCGCCGCCTGGTATGACTCTCCCCGCGCCAGAAGCAGCGTATCATCTGCGTAGCAGACCACGCTGACCCCGTCAGGGAGATCGCCGCGCAGCACGTAATCGTACCCGATGTTCCACAAGGGTGGTCCTAGTACCGATCCCTGCGGAACACCGCACGACATCTCTCACCGTTTCCCGTCTCCCAGGTGACCAGGGTAGATAATGTACCTGTCAGACAGGTAGGCCTCGACAACATGACAGAGGTAGTCAGGCACCCGGTGATACCGGAGTGCCCTCCTAATGCTACTCCAGGGCAGGGAATTGAAAGCGTTGGCGATGTCCAAAGACACCACCAAGACACACCTGCCATGGCTCGCACGCGCATGATGGCGTCCACCGTAGAGCGCGCCCTGCGAAAGCCAAATTAGCCGTCCGAAAGATCCGGCCCCACCCGTGTTAGGTGCGCGACGAGGCGATCTGCAATTACTCTTTCAAAGAGCTTGCCCACCTCGTCGAGCAGCACGATGGGTCGGTACGCGGACGATCCCCATAAATAAGTCGTGTATTTACACAGTATGGACGTATTCGAAATTTCATGTATTGGCTCAGAGATATGTTGACGGTATCATGACGTGTCGTAATAATACACGATAGTGTCATGAGGTCGTCAGGCAACGTAGCCAAACCCTTTGGTTGGCCCTTGAACAACACAGTGTCGTGATATGTCGCGAGATCGTGCCGTGAATCCGCTCGATACGGCATGGCACCGTACGGTCAATATATGTTGGCCGCTCTGAAGTTGGCGTTCCGAACTATTGCGAATATTCGAAAAATACGCATTCGCCCTAAGATTCTTAAAGGGTTACAGCGCAGGCAGTTGTTCGAAGTTCGGAGCGGTCAAGATATCTATAATAAGATTAGGCCGTACTGCATATTTATACAACGCGGTCTGGCGCCGCACCATGGACGTGTAGCCAGACTCTGAGGCCTTTAGCTGCAACAGTTAAGGCATCTGCCCAGTCTCAAAATCTTCTCAGTACCTATATATAAAACAATACATACCAGTCTTGAGGTCTCCGGGCGGGTTTCTAAACTTGATTTCCTTGTCTGAATCCCACGCGATCCCTGTGCGAATGACGGGCACATCCTTGTTCAGATCTTGAGAGCGGACGGTCAATGTATCTGATGACACAAATAGACATTACATAGGTATTATATTGTTTTAAAACTTCTACAACTTTCCTGTATTTTAAATGTAATGACAAACAAATGTTTTTGAAGTAATAACATTGAAATTTAGCTTTTTTTTTTTTATAATTGTCATATTATGTGGTAGAATAATAGGAAATATTGTATTTACTGATGTACTGATTGGTTAACCAATATATTCAAGCAATGTTCTGGCCAAACAATCGAAATAATAATATAATATTCCACAAGTATCACACAAACATTTGTCCTGGGTGGGAATCGAACCCACAACCTCCGGCACAGCAGTCAGGGCCACTAACCACTAGACCAACAGGCTAGTCAAAAACAATAGCATGCAATAACATAAATTGACTTTTTAGTTATATAATCATCATTCATGTTTCAACATTCTGATTTATTATCTTATAATTATTATAAAATCGGTTACTTTCCTTTTCAATAATCTGGCCTTTTGCCCTTCTCCTTCGGGCCCTTCAAAATTTACAAATTTACAGGGAATGTTGCTTTTCCTTGTGATGGAACAAGGTTTACAGTAAACTTGTTACATTTTCCTCAAATAACATGTTGAATCAATGAAATTATGAAAATTAAGACTTATACAACAGTCTAGTTTACTGTTGTCTTTTTCCTTCTATTCATAAGCTGCAAACTTATTAATTCATTAAACCCCAAGCGAATGCCAGCTGAATGCTGGCGTTCGCTTGGGGTTTATTATCTCTATCTCTCTTGTTGTCTTTCTATTGTGTCTCTATTTAAGATATTCGAAAGGTTAATTTTTAAAAGCTCATACCATTGAATAAAGAGTTAGCTATGGCTCCACATGGAGCCACAGGTTTAGTCTTTCCATCTTCGACCGCATAAGCAAATGGCAAGCAGTCGGTTGAAGGTGTCGGTGACAAGCGGCCCAGTAGCTGACTGTCGTCCCTGGCAAAAAAGAATAGAAACAAGAAAAGATTAAAGTAAATATTTTCTTTATTTAATTGATTATTGGATTTATTACCTGTGTTTATTTTTGAACAATATTTTATACTAAACAAAAAATGAAAAATATAAAAAAAATAAAAAATTGGTATGAAGAAGTGTATTTTCCCTTCTACCAGATTTGAAAGGTTTCTTACTTACTTAAACATAAACAGATTGAAAAATATTTTTAATTTGTGATTTTAGACAAATATACTATTTGATACAAATAAAAAAAAAATTGAGCTAACTACACAATAGTTAGTTGTGAGTGCATTCTTCATTGTGCCAGAACAAGTTCTGACTGGTGTATTGGTGCCTGCAATCTACTTTATACAAGTACTTTTGTGCAAACTACTGGCAGTGTCTTTGAGGCTTTATGGTTTTGTCATTATCTAGTCTTTACATATGTCTGAGTGTATGTTTTACAATATTATGGTTGTAATCCCTGTTACAGGCGTAAATTGTGACTTGACAGAAGTGTAACAGTATGCAAGTAGGTTGCAGGTGACAGTTATACACCAATCAGAATGTCTTGTTATGGCACAATGGCATGCAAGCTACTCGCATACTTTTGTGCAAGATACTGACAGTGTTTTTGGAGCTTTATGGTTTTATCATTACCTAGACTTCACATATCGTCGATGATTCTGGTAGTAGTTGCTGAGCCCATAGTAAAAGTATACATCTCCTTTGAAATCCTCCGTCAAATTGAAGTTAACATGGCAAATGCATTGATCCATAGAGCTCTGCTTGATGTAGTCCGCACAAGTGATGTTCTCACCCTCTTTCATACAGTTTGTGTAGTCTATAACATGTTCTTTCACCTGCAAGAAAGTCATAGATATACAGTCATCCAGTTTTTTTTTATGGTGTTTGCAACAGTGGCGATTGCAAAAAATTTTAACCAGTGTGTGAATGCGATAAAACATGAATAACAATCACCAATAATACATTGTTATAGAAATCAGCATTCTCTTCAGTTAAGACATAGGTGTAAACTTATTTGATTAAAACTAGCTTTAATATAACACAGCCAGCATATACTAATAGGCAATTAGTCAATGACTAATTTGTCAAATAATAACTAAATTAATTTGACATTAGTAAACCTAGGGGCGCACCTCATCAGAGAAGTAGAGCAGACCTATACCGACAGGTATAAAAGCAATACCAATGACGAAGAATGTTGGCAGGACAGTCCCCGCAGTCAAGATCGGCTGCCAAGCAGGCAGGCGCTGCTGTTTGAACGCAGACTCTACAAATCAAAACAGTAATTGAGTCAGTCAAATTCCCCAATCGATAACACAAGGCCATTTTACGGGTGTGCCAAATGATCCTCACCAGCAGGACGCCTGGATTTCACATTTTGATCAGACGTTTCGCTGGACGTCGCCATCGTTTCCAATTTCAATTTTTCGATATGTAATCCAAGCCAAAATTGAAAATTATGAACACATCAAACAATCATTTACAAAATCTCAACAAGTCAGCAGCAGTATGTCATGTCAATCACTAGGGATGCAAACAATACATCGATATTTTAGACACATCGCTATTTTATAGTGAACTCGAATAATACCTATGTACCAATAAATCGTCGATGTATCAATATTTTTCTCCATTGACTTATTTTGGATAAACAATCTGTGATTTGTTTGATTTTTTTGAAATATTGAAATTTGATCATAATTATTAGGTATATATTAGTCCATGGCACATAATTAGTTAATGAACAGACAGAAAGTAACTCAGAATGAGAATAATAGATGGTGTTAGTGCCGCCAGTAAAATAGCTGTCGTCAGTCAAATAGCATCCGTTTCATTGATTAGTATTAACAATCAAATCATTAATCGCACGTCGCCATTCTTTGTAAGCAAATAGTGTATGCATTATACAAAAATGCTCTATACTATTGGTTCCATTGTTGTCCGAAAATTCAATTTATTATTCTAATCTAAACGATTTCAGTTTATTGTATGATTAAAGTAATGTTGCTTAAGTAGACTGGTCTTGACTGGACTGTTACTCTGATCTTTTTATTGTTATCATATTGATATCTACCCATACATAGTCTGCACCGGATTCGTGCGGAAGTGACGCCCGGGTGTCGACACTGTGTGGACCACCTGGAGGACACGGTGGAGCATACGGTGGAGGTATGCCCCGCTTGGGCAGAGCAACGCCGTGTCCTCGTAGGGGCGATCGGCGGCGGCGATCTCTCGCGTCGGGCCTTGGTACAGGCCATGGTCCGGAGCGAGGAGGAGTGGCAGGCGGTCGCTTCCTTCTGCGAAGCAGTAATGCTAGCAAAGGAGGCGGCCGATCGCGGGAGGCAACGGTCCTCACGCCCTAACCGCCGCCGGAATTCCAATCCCGATTTCCGACCACCGTAGGCGCGGGCTTGCGGACGGCGAGCATTGGGTGGCTCGCCGTCCGATCGTCCTGTAACCGTCCAGACCGAGCCCAAGTCGTCGACGGCACGTAGTGTTCCACGCGCGCCTCAGGGAGATGTCAGCAAATCGTAGGGGCCCAGCAGGGTCGAAGCCTACTGGGGCCATGGGTAGTGTGAAAACGAAACCCGGGGCCCTGGGACGAAGGCAACGAAGGAACATGAGTGGGTTTTTAGGCAGTAAAAGTCTGACACTATCTCCCACCCCGCCCAAGGGCGGGAGATGTCATAAGATGAAAAAAAACAAACAATCATAGTGATTTATAAAAATAATAAGTTTCTTACGAAATTGTTTTTTCAAACGAATGCTTAAAAAAAATTGAAGTTGAAATACAGCTCCAAAGCTATTTTAAGATAAAGTCAGAAGATACTACCATTTATAAAATTTGCAGTAAAGAACTTAAAACTTCAAGAAATAGGTACGTCAAATCTTCTTCGTCACATAGAGAAGGTACCAAAAAAAAAAAACTTGTAAACAATTAATCAGATAATGTCTAAGAATAACAAAGTTCACTTAAAATTGTGTTGTCGGTCAAAACAGACCGAGAGTAAATTTTGGGAAATAAAGTTGAACTCTTAAATTGATCACAAAAAAAAAACGGTCAAAGAAAAACAAAAGAAAAAGATTAAAAAGAAAAGAGATTTTTCTGATTAAACTTACTCTATTTCGAATAAAAATGGCACCTAATTAAAGAAAAGTTATATGATAATCGATAATAAACTTTTTCCACGGTTTAGGGAAATGGTTTCCTCAATTTGGTTAAAGAAGTTGCTTCTTATACAAGGTTCCAATCAGAGGCACAATCAAAACACGTATTGATGAAAAATATGATACATATTTTTAAGATGTATGCATGTATTTTTAAGATTTATATTCATGAATCTGAGATTTTACTGTTTGACTTATGATTTATGGGCTGAAACTATGCAAAACATGTCGTTTTTAATTATAAAAATCCATTTTCAGATAATTTACAACTTCTAACCGGTGCATTAGGTGTACTTGTACAGGAGTCGTATAAGCGTTATAAAGATAATTACCTACTTAGTGAGAGAATTATCGCAATTCCTCATAGAGTGGAACGAGTTAACGGAGAAGGTTTCTGCTTGTGTGACAGACTATGACAGTACAATTTTGAAACAATAGATCTCTTATAAGTGAGAAGAATACAAATTCATGTTTTACTCACATTCTAAATTTGATTGTAACCCAGGCGACAAATTTAAACAGAGATACTGCCGAGTTGATAATTTAGATTGGCGAAGTACGTGATATAGTAAAATTTATTCTATTTTTTTTTATGTCAGTAATGATTTATGCAAGTTACAGATGGATTCAAAGTGTATAGGGTAATAAATTAATTAAAGACGTCAAAAGCTTGTGAAACTCCTGTTTTTACATGATGGAGGGTTTTTTCCAGTTATCTCCTGTAATAAGTAAAGTTTTACTTAGCTACAAAGATGTACCATGCTTGACAAGAGGCTCCGAATTAAATAACATCAAAGAGATAATCGACGTTGCAGTGCTACGAAATTGCAACAAAAGGTATATTTGGTGACTCCTATATGATAGTAAGTAAAGTTATACCCTAGTAAACTGGAAAGATCCATTGTTCAGCAAAAAATAATAATTAGGAAAACACAATTTGGTGATTGACAATTCAAATAATTGTCTACTACTTTGGGTCGATTTAAATTACTGCGTAACAAAGATCTATTAGCAAAAAGTAAAGTAATCTCATACATAAATGTATTTGCAAAAGCTGCTAATCATTCCACAAGTAAATCTGCTTCTTCGAACGTTTTATTATTTGGAAATACCACAAACATTTAGCACATACTTGTATGAAGTCTAAGCTGTGCTCATCAGCCATTGGACCTTAATTTCGGGGTCAACGGTAGAAGAAACAGTTACCACTGAAATCGGGTTCCAAATGTATTTAGGTTCAGCTGTAGCTCTAATCCAATAAAATCCTATTCATGTATGAAAACATATGAAGATTGAAAGGCTAATAAGTATGCATTAAAATATTTACCGATAGTAGCAATATCGGTTACTACGTAGCGACTGTTTTCTAAAGCTGGAGCAACAATAATACAATAAAGAAACCATTTAACGGGGAAATGCTTTTCAAAACTATTATTTATGTAGTTTATTACTAAATAAATTGCTCAAGTTTTAAAAAACCTCTACAGAAATATTCTGACTGAATTTATTATAGGAATTTGAATTTTATTTCACTTCTACATAATGTTTTGTTAACGAAGTTATTATCTGATTCATCAATTTACTGATTTATCGATGTTTATCATTACGATTTCTCATCCCTATATCTTACAAACAAACAGACATTCACTCCATAGAGTAAAGTCACTCCGCCAGCACCACAGATAAATGTGTGCCACAGATATTTTATAGACAAAGATGACTACGGCGCTAGTGTGTTTCAATAGATGAAAAGATGAAATAAAATATCTAATTAATGGAAAGTTTTTGGCGGGATTTCTTTGAATGAACTTCAATGGCTGTTTTAATTATTTGCGAATTGATTTCTAGTGGATATTTTGATGTAAAATTGATGTAGTTTTCTATCTCAAGAGTCTGCGCAAATATGTGGAATCATTAAAACCGGTGCGATCTCGGTAAAATGAAGCGGAGAATTTTATTGTAGTTTTAGCTACGTCAGCGAAGTTTACTGAGAACCCTGACTCGACACATTTGCTGCGAAATACTACAAAAACATTAGAATGTGTTGCATCCGCATTCTAATGGTAATAACTTAGTATCTAAACATGAACAAAAAAAAGAATTATCTAATCTGTGGTTTGACCATAGGCCCTGCGTTCCGAATTGCGACAAACAAAAGCGATGATATCGCGAATCCGACCAACGTGTAACGTCACAATTATTACTCAGTAGCCCTTATAATTTGTGACTATTAAATTTGTTTGGATTCGCAAAATTATACTTTTATCTCAATTCGGAAGGCTGGGTAAATTTGACGTATATTTGACATTTGATTTTCTCTCCTATATAAAAAAAAAATAAAGTAAAGTACCTACCGTGGGTACAGTTAATACAAAGAGTCTAAAGTTAATACTTACAAAGCCAAAATAGCCGAATATTTCAAGAAAAGCTTGTCTTAAATAAAGGCGTTAAAATGTCCAGTGATACAGCCAACAAGAACGTAAGTAATCGTTTACATACAATCATAACAAAGTGAACTAAAATGTGTGTCTTTTTACTGTAACGAGCTTGTTGTACATTTTTTTCCTTTATTTCCAACAATATCCTGTGTTTGTGTAGATTTTCATGTAGTCTTAAAGTAGTTGGTATTTGTGTCGTGAAAGTGTGTCGGTGAGAACGCGAACGGAATATATTAGACTTGTAGCTTGGTAGTGAATGTGTCACAGGATTTTGTACATAACTGTGTTCGGTCGAGGTGACGAATGCTGATGTTTGAGCGGTGTTCCTTGCTTATCAAGCCCTGTGATTAGGAAACATGTTGGTATGGTACTTGTATGTATATAAAATACAATAGAATTCAATGTTCATACTTATGATGTATAACATAAAACTCAACAAAATCTAAAATAGTATTTCTGTAACATTATATTAGGGGTGCAAAAATATAAACAAATAAAAGTAATTCTAGTGTATGTACCACCACAGAATGTGTGCTATGATAGAATAGAATAAATCCTTATTGTACACCAAAATAGTAACAAAAACTTAATAATAATGATAATTACTTTCCTCAGTGAGTTTTTCTCACAGTAATAGATCAGCAATACTTTATTAATTAATAATTAATTTATACATACCTATAGTCAATTTTAGCATTCAGATGGATTCTGGTGCCCATCATTATTTTCCTTACTTGCATATTACACTAGCAATCAGTAGCTCTTCCTTGATCTTTTTTTTGAACTTCCTCCACCTGTCATGTACAAATTATACAGTATGTTGATCTTCTAAAGTCCTGAATTAAGATTTAACCTACATTTTTTATACTGTTTACTTAATTATCCAAATTGTATCAATCTTTATCTTAACATTATGATAAAGGAAAAAACCAAATAATTTGAAATATAGGAGAAGAAATAAACAGAGTGATTAGCATGTTGGAGCAGTGGTCTCCCTGTGCTAACCCTCACTTACAAGTTATAGGTTTTGGGTTACAATCCCAGGCAGGCACTTTTTGTGATGATGATATGATTTATTTCATCACTACTCTCAAGAAATTTAAGGAAAACAATGTGTGAAAATCATCATTTCCTTGCACTACCAATTCATCATCATCATCCTCCTGCCCTTGTCCCGTGTTATTTGGGGTCGGTGCAACACGTTTTCTTCTTCCATTCTGCCCTGTCACTCGTCATACTAACTCTAACTTCCTTTTCTTTCATATCACTCTTCACACAATCCATCCATCTTTTCTTTGGTCTCCCTCTCCATCCATCCACATGTAAACTCATAACTCTTTTAGTAACATGCATTTCATCCCTCCTCTTCACATGACCATACCAAGACAAACGAATCCCTTTCAACTTTTCAGTCACTGGCGCCACTTTCAAACTTCCCCTAATATACTCAATATCCATTCTCGTCACACCACACATCCATCTTAACATTCTCATCTCCGCTACGTGCAATCTTTTTTCATCCGACTTTTTCACAGCCCAACATTCTGATCTATACAGTATGACAGGCCTTATCACGGACTTGTAGATTTTACCCTTCAACTTGAGGGGCATCCGTGGGTCACAAGTTGTTCCCGTGACCTGTCGCTATTTCATCCATCCTGCGTTGATCCAATGTGTTACGTCCCGGTCTACCTCACCATCCGCTTGGACTATAATATGTATGTATTTAAAAATATATAAGTATGTTTATCAGTTGTCTAGTACTCATAACACAAGCTCTGCTTAGTATGGGACTAGGTGGTGTTGTGTGATAGTTGTGGAACATTATATCATTATTATTATATTACTCCCTAGCACAGAAAGAACCTGCGACTTTGTCGATGTGAATGTCGATTATTTGAGACACAAATTCGAAGTTGAAGCCTGATAAAAATTAGCCTATGTCCTGCAGTAATGTAGGAATTTCTGAAAAGGATGCCTATGGACCTAGACCTCTAGTCAACTAAAGGACACAGGTGTGGTTTTAGTCAGTAAAATTTGACACGCCCTTTTGCTCCAACCTAAAGCGTGAGAAGTCATTGGATGATTTCCCACCTCAAAAAAATGTCATTTTTTTTTTTTTTTTTAAACTGATATTGATTATGTTCCGTTCAACTTACGAAATTTAAAAATTTTGCTGTGAGATAAAAATTATTTTCCATACGAATTCTATAGAAAAGTCATCAATACCATGTAAAGTTGTTACATTGCTGTGTTGGGTCTAATAAATAGTCAGAACGGTGCGTCGTCTGAATTCAACAAAAAAAGTACAATCCCGCAGACGTGCCGGAATCCCGCATGGATAATCCCGCAAAAAAGGTGCGGGATCTCGCGTTTACGGGATTGGATTCCCTAGTCCAGTAGTTTAACCGTGAAAGCGGAATAGACAGACAGACAGAGCTACTTTCACATAACACATTTGCATGCTAACATAACAAGCATGAATATCTATTTATTTACAGCTTTTCAATAAAATTCTTACTACACAATGCATAGTCTCAATACATCAGACCTTCAATTTTTATCTTAGGTTTAAAGAATCTTTATTTGTCATAAGAACACATTATAAATGTTCACTTAGTTTTAGTTAAACAGTTGTTGTCTAATGATGAAGCATGCAATACACCTTATAGTACAATTACAATAAAATACACAATAGTCTTACAACATCACGTAATACTACGATACAGTATAACAAGTCAGTGTATGTTTGCTGAAGCGCGCACTGATGGTTTCCAGGCCATCATGCGCAAAAAAGCAGCTTCCCTGCTGGCCCGTATACGGAGTAGCAACAACGGCATTCTGAACGCAATTGCTGTGCGTTTTGACTGTCCCTTTCAAAATTATTGGGTCATGTCTTGTAAAGGTGTGGCCAGTCATGGCAAATAAAATTTGTACTAGGTTAAGTTTTCTATGGGTCTATGCCACCCGAAATAAAGTTATTATTATTTCTTTATTTATTTTTTATACATATTTTGTACATTTTTAAATATTTTTCAAAACACATATAAAAAAAAACATTTAAAAATATAAAAAATAGCAGTCCGCCGGTGTCGGGACAGGGTCCAAGCTACCGGTGGTTAGGGCTCCAGAGACAGGAACCTCCTCACAATGCGAGCCGTATCGAGGAGTACTGCCTTCTGTATCAGGCCCTTGATCCAACCGCGCAACGTCAGTTTCGACAGGTGGTCGTCTAGACTTTTGGCCATCAGGCCATTGGCGGTAACAACAATCGGCACAATGATTGCCGAGTCCACATTCCACATGTCGACAACCTCGTGTGCTAAGTCGAGATATTTAATTTGTTTCTCTTTCTCAGCTTTCACGAGATTCTCATCATGCGGGATGGTGACATCGACTATCATTGCGCGGCGCGCTAATCGGTCTATCACCACTATATCCGGCTTATTGGCTACAATAGTCCGGTCAGTAATGATAGACCGATCCCAGTACAACGTGACATGGTCATTTTCGAGAACTGGGTCGGGCACATAGCTGTAATACGAATACACTAGGTTGTATTTCAAAGCAAGTTGCTGGTGGATAATCCTGGCTACTTTGTTATGCCTGTGCAAGTACTCTCCGTTAGCCAGACGTGAACAACCAGAGATAATATGTCTGATAGACTCACCCGGACGATGGCATGCCCGACACACGTCAACCGTCCCGTCCTTCATTATATATCTCCGGTAGTTATTCGTCAAGATGACTTCGTCCATAATTGCACAGATAAAACCTTCAGTTTCCCCGAAGAGGTTGCTGAAACGTAGCCAGGCCACGGACGCTGCAAAATCTACATCAGACTCATGTAGAGCCCGATATAATTTATTATTATTATTATTATTATAACAGGGCACAACAAAATCATTGAAGACAAACATGTGGGTACATGTAACAAAATATAGCACAGCTGACTGACTAAACGTCACCGAGGTACCCTCATAATTTGCTTTGTGAGAATAAGAATTGCAGAGTATGACCGATAGGGATACCACTTGTGTGTTTATGTAGGCGTGTGTTTATATGTGGCGGCGCCCAACCAGCAGCCAGCGCGCAGCGCAATGTTGCTCCAACGTAATCGTGAAACCAGCTATGCAATAGTCCTATCCTAAGTATAAAATGCTTTTTTCCGTCGTATCTTAAATACATAAATTATAAATTCCATTTTACTGTCTACTTTTGAATAAATGTATTTCTTCTTCTTTGTTTCAGTTTTCCAACCTGGAAACACCAGGGTATGTTGGTTTTGCCAACCTACCCAACCAGGTGCACCGTAAATCAGTGAAGAAGGGCTTTGAATTTACTCTTATGGTAGTCGGTGAGAGCGGGCTGGGCAAGTCTACTCTTGTCAATTCATTGTTCCTGACTGACTTGTACCCAGAACGTGTCATACCTGATGCTATTGGTAAGTGTAAGGGAGCTCAAGACGACTTTTTGCAAAGATTCAATAGCAAGTTTTGTGAATGCGCCAGTGTATCGCTCCTTTTGGCCGTTTGTCGCATTTGCAAACGCGAACTGCATTGTAATCGGCATACTGCACTCACAAACTTCACCACAGTTTTGCCTGCGCCGGCCGGTTTAAACACGGAAAACTGTGAGTCACACAGTTTTACGCAGTGTTCCGGTGTGCAGCAAAACTGTGGTAAGCCCGATACAAACAATAGTTAACAGGCGTTCATAGGTAGTAACTACAGCTCACGGTTATATCGATGGTGCTTGGCACCTGTATCCACGTTGTGTCACGATTGTAGCGATGCTGAATTGTCGATATTTGGGCGAAGATACGACAACATCCAGGTAAATGCAACAGCATCGCGACTGTAAAGCTACTAATTCACTGCAAAAAGTCCACCATAATTTCAGATTAAATAGTTATACTATTATCTATCATTGCTTAGAGAAAATTAGGACACAGCAATAGTAAGGCATAAGTGCAGTGTTTCTGGAGATTACCCTCCACATTTATACTAAACCCATGTATAGTATACAGCAGGGAATTATAGATTTCAACCAATATAAGGTACACTTGGCGGGCGAGGGCGAGAACTACACTAGACCGACGCACACGTGGACCACGTCTAATTTGTACGTAGCGGCGCGTTGCGTGGCGTGTATCTAATGACCGACGCGACGCGCTCAGGTCGGCGTACGTGGCCCACGTGTGTAGGTTCTACCCAAAATGTTAAAGGAGGACATTGACAAAACATGGAACTATTGTCTTTTTTTTTATTGGAACCTTGACTAATACCTATGATCTACATCTTGAAGTTGCTTAAATAATAATTAATCAGTTGTTTTTTAAGGAAATCCTTGTATTGAACATGGTATTATTCATGGCGTTTTACCTCTTATAACAATAGTTGATCATTTTCCTTATCTTTTCTGAGTACCGGGGTGCGGGGTCACTTCTAGTTACTGTTCCAGATCCCTAACGGACTTAGTCCACCACTGAAACTCCTTCTATTTACCGGGTGTTCTTACTTTTGCTTTGTTCCTAAGCATATGCAGGGTACTCTTATGATTCTGGGACAAATCAATCTCGCTTTGTTTTTTTTTAATCATGGTCCAAATCAATCTAATTATACTAGACTCAGTTAATAATAACAAATTAGACATTGTAGATTAGAATGGAATAACACTTTATTGTACACCAAAACAGTAGCACAATCTAACCTTAAATCTATGGGTACAATGGCGATCTTATCGCTGACAGCGGTATGTACCAGACTACCATTGGATCGATTGTAAGAATTTAAAATAATACAGGGGGTAGTCTAGGGTGTACTGCTAACAAAATTTATCAAACATTACATTATAAATAAGCATAAAACGCACCCAACACTCAAGAGATTTTTAGGGTAATATATCACCAGCACATTGCATCATACACAGATAGAACTAACTTGACAGCGAAGGATGCACGGGAGAGCGAAGTGTGCTCGAAGAAATTTGGCATCGCGCGTAGGATATGCTAGCCAATTAATAATAATAAGAGGGTTTTTTTGAGGGAGTGCATTCCTTTGGAGAGGTGGTGTTCTCCATGACCGAGAGAGTAAAACTAAAGCACACAATCGTTTTCAGAGAAGACCAATCAAACGGTGAAACTGGACGCGTCCACGGTAGAAATCGAGGAACGCGGTGTGAAGTTGCGCCTGACCGTGGTTGACACTCCTGGTTACGGAGACGCCATTGATAACACCGACTGTTTCCGGGTACGTACAAAAAATCAACTCCCTAATAAAACAAATGTTTGCATAGTGTACAAAAAAAGTGTATTTTTCTGTGTATTCCCGTTATCCTCATTATCTGTGACCCCATTATGCGGACAACGGGCAAAGGACAATCACGTTTGCCAGTTGTAGGTACATAGGGGGCAAAGGAGACGACGGGCAGTTATGATTTCACATATCGTTGTCAACTTTAAAATTTTAATTGTTTTTAAACTTGGGTCTCCATTTAATGGGGAGTATGGGGACGCACATAATGGGGAAAACGGGCATATATGTTTTTAGGGTTCCGTAACCAAATGGCAAAAAACGGAACCCTTATGGATTCGTCATGTCTGTCTGTGGATCTGTCCTTCCGTATGTCACTCACAGCCACTTTTTTTCCGAGATTATAAGAACTATACTGTTGTGAAACTTGATAAGTAGATGCATTATGTGAACCGCATTAAGATTTTCATACATAAATAGAAAAAAAAACAATAAATTTTGGGGATTCCCCACTTAGAACTGTAACTCAAAAATTTTTTTTTCATCAACAAATCATCAACCCTTACGTGTGGGGTACTCATGGATACCATGGATATTGGATGGATGGTCTTCAAAAATGATATTAAGGTTTCTAATATAATTTTTTTTAAGTGAATAGTTTGCGCAAGAGTATAGCTACCAAAGTGGTAAAATGTGTCCCCCCCCGTTCTAACTTCTAAAATAAGAGAATGATAAAACTAAAAAAAAATATATGATGTACCATGCAAACTTCCACCGAAAATTTTTTTGAACGAGATCTAGTAAGCAGTTTTTTTTTAAATACGTCATAAATCGTAAACCGCAATTTACCTTTCAAGTTTGTACGGAACCCTCAGTGCGTGAGTCCGACTCGCACTTGACCAGTTTTTTCTAGCAATTTTTCCGCGTGTTCAGGGCTGTCTCCCAGTAAAAGTGGTTCGTAATGATGAGTTTAATGACACCTATTCAAGTTTTGCGGTATTTCTGTTACACTCTGTATTGTTTTGGGTCTGTATTATTGGTTTTTTGTAATAATAGTAATCATAGTTTTTTTTTTTTTTTTTTTTTTTTTTTTTTTTAAGGTGGGAAATCATCCAAATGACTTCTCGCGCTCTGGGTGGAGCGCGAGGGCGTGTCAGACTTTTACTGACTAAAACCACACCTGTGTCCTTCAATTACCCTTTGCGTACTAGGACTACGGGTTGCCCTTTCAGAAATTCTCCGCGGTCCTAGCTAGCGGGCATCGGCCCCACTGGGCCCCTACGGTTTGCTGACATCTCTTTGAGGAGCGCGAGGATCACTACGCGCTGTTAACGACTGGGCTCGGTGCGGTTAATTACCGAACAGCCGGACGGCGAGCTACCCAGTGCTCGACGTCCGCAAGCCCGCGTCTACCGTGGCTGGTAGTCGGGGTCGGAATTACGTCGGCTAGGGCGTGAGGACCTTCGTTCCCTCACGCGTGCAGCCTCCTCCTTCGCTAACATTACTGCTTCGCAGAAGGAGGCGACCGCCTGCCATTCCTCCTCGCTCCGGACCATAGCCTGAACCAAGGCCCGACGTGAAAGGTCGCTGCCGCCAATTGCCTCCACGAGGACACGGCGGTGCTCCGCCCAAGCGGGGCACACCTCCACCGTATGCTCCACCGTGTCTTCCGGGTGGTCCACACAATGATGACACTCGGGCGTTGCTTCCGCCTGAATGCGATGCAGGAACCTCCCGAACTTGCCATGTCCGGTGAGGACCTGCGTCATGCGGTAGGTGAGGATGCCGTGTTGCCGCTCCAGCCACTCCTCAAAGAGGTGACTAACCGCCATTATTGTAGCGTGCCCAGCACTGGGTTGCGACAGTCGCCGTCGCCATTCCACCATTAGATCCCGCCGGAACTCTGTTCGCCATGCCGCGACTTGGCGTGGCAGCGGAGTTTCGCCCCGGCGTTGCATCTCCACGCGCAAATCGTGCATGCGTGCAAGAACTGTTGCCTCCAAATCCAATGGTGGCTGGCCAGCGAGAAGGCTCGCCGCCTCGCGGGAAATCGTGCGGTATCCCCGTATCATCCGGATGGCCATGACCCTCTGGCAAGCGTTCAGTATGGCCGCCGGTCGCCTTTGCAGTGACGGCGCCCACACCGGCGCCCCGTAAAGGGCCATGGACCGAACAATTCCCGCGTAGAGCCTACGGCAGGAGGCGTCTGGACCCCCAAGGTTGGGTAGGAGCCGCTTTAGGGCAGCCCCGGTCCGTTCTAGTTTGGGAGTCAGACGTCGAAAGTGCTCCACAAAGTTCCACCGACTGTCGAGGACAAGTCCCAGGTACTTCATCGTCGACCCGACGTCGATGCGAACCCCTCCTACCGTTATTTGGGAACCCGGTGGTGGTGCGTTCCGAGGACCATGAAAACACATGGCCTCGGACTTGTGCAGTGCCACTTCGAGTCCCAATTCTTGGATCCTATCCGCGACTGTCGCAACCCCACGTGTCGCTAGTTCGACCGCCGCCTGGTGTGACTCCCCCTGCGCCAGGACCAGCGTGTCGTCTGCGTAACAGACCACGCTGACCCCGTCGGGGAGGTCACCGCGCAACACGTAGTCGTACCCGATGTTCCACAAGGGCGGTCCTAGTACCGATCCCTGCGGAACACCGCACGACATCTCTCGCCGTCTCCACTCCCCCTCGTGACCAGGGTAGGTGATAGACCTGTCCTTCAGGTAGGCCATAGTAATCATAGTTGGCTCCAGCTATATGAGACATTGCATATGTATTCCGTTGCTGGCTTGTTCCCTTCGTAGATCTTTATTGACGACCATAGGTTTTAATTTCGTATTTACTTAAATAGTAAGTTTTAAGTGCCAATAATCCAGTGAGGACCATTGAGATGTCTGTATAAATAAAAAAATAATACTTTCGATAAACACAACGGTAAAAATTAAAAACTAGAACGATTCATAATGCTGCATTTTTTGACGCTCTGCGCTCGATCCATATAACGCATTGAATGTCGCAGTGGAAGTTTTCAGACCGCCGTCTTTCCGTCCTCGCCGCCGAGGCCCGCCGCGACAATCCCGTAAACGTCCTCAACGTCCCTTGCTCGAGCCAGCCCGCGTCGCTGAGCCGTAGTTTTAAAATTCCCCGAAAATAATAATAAAATCTTTGTTCGATCCAGCCCGTCCCTTGCTGTCCCCCCCCCAGCGACGCCCTAAGCCGAGGTCCGTACCCCACAGGGGGTGCCCTTAGGGTGTAGTCGCTTAGTTTTAAGTTTAGTTAAGTAAGCCCTGGCTGGAGGCTTTGATCTTGAATTGAGGCCGCCACAGGCAAGTCCGGTTAAGCAGCCGACAACCTCCTAGGTTGACCTCCTAGGTTGACCTGCGAGAGGCCACACACAAAAAAAAAAAAAAACAGTGGAAGTATCGCGCACCAATTTCACAGCCTAAGATTTAAGATACAATCCAGCGTTTATACTTACAATTAAGATGGGGCTGAACTGAACACACTGTAGTACGAATTCACCTCCAACCATTGAAGAGTAATGCTGCGGGATTGCTCGAAAGAGTTACCGCGGCCCTAGAACGCAAAGGGCAACTAAAAGTCTGATTCCCTCTCGCTCCACATAATTTTTCAAAATCGGTCCACTTTTGATCGAGAAGTCGGTAAACAAACATAAAAAAAAACGATACATGCACCCGAACATATGACCTCCTCCTCCTCGGTTAAAAATCATCAGTTTCTACAAAAATGTTGATAAACTCTGTTTCAAAAGTGTCATTCTTCTCATACCTAAGGAAATATGCGAGTAATAATAGGGCAAAAAAATGTGAAAACCGTTTGTTTGTTTACAGTCGATAATTCAATACATCGACGAACAATTCGAGCGGTTCCTTCGTGACGAGAGCGGGCTCAACCGCCGCAATATTGTGGATAACCGTATACATTGCTGTTTCTACTTTATATCGCCATTTGGACATGGGTACGTAATTAATTAAATTAACACACAATTAATATTTATTATCCTAACTAACATAGATCTATTTGTAGATCAAAGGCAAAGTCCTGACTCACCTCACTGACTCCCCAAGTAGTACAAAACTGCATTATTATATGCCACAAAAGGTAATATCGGTAACTTTAGCATTTAGAGAAGATTTATTACAGTACACTCGACCTGCAATAGCTCACAAGTACGTTTTCACCTGTATAAGAACATTATTATACGTCACGAAGACAGTACTGTGCTGGGAACGCCTGTAAGAGTTACTGTGGCTCTAGAACGCCTAGGTTAAATGAAGGAACATAGGAGGGTTTATACTCCATTCGAAATGAAGATTAGACATTTATTAACAAACCTTTTTACTGTCCGTTAAAAGCTAAAAAGTGGTTATAGCATAAGCATAGCATAATCAGCCTTTTAATGTTCCCACTGCTGGGACTCAGGCCTCCTCTAGGAGAGGGACTGGGCCGTAATCTACCACGCGGGCCCAGTGCGGTTTGGTGAATGTCACATGTCTTCGAATTTTTGGTTCTAAGACATTCCGGTTTCCTCACGATGAAATATGGATCAGTGATGAGAGCAGTGGTGATGAAATATGTAAATTAAACAAATTAATGCGCCTTGCTGGGTTTGAACCCGTGACCTACAAGTCGTAAGTTGGGACCGTAACCACTTGGCCACCACTGCTCTAAAAGTGGCTATAATACTAACTATTTACTGCAGCCACTACCACAGTAAAAGTCAAAATAGGTTGAACGGACTGTAAAAAAGGATTGTTTAAATGTCTCATCTCATTTTGAATGGAGTATAGTTAAAATCGGACAAGCTCTCTCACTCTACCCTTGTGGGATAATTTCCAAACGAAAATCGAAAATTGGTATGTGCAGTTGCAAAAACCATCATTGTCAACAACTTTAAAACTATATTTTCTACACTTTAATATTTTTTGACGTTAATTGTTTTTCCCGAAAAGTCTGCAAGTGTTATAAATTGTTACATCCACCTGTCAGGTTGAAACCTCTGGACATCGAGTTTATGAAGCAACTACACAACAAAGTAAACATCGTGCCAGTCATCGCTAAAGCTGACTGTCTTACTAAGAAGGAAGTGCAGAGGTTGAAGTCCCGGGTAAGACGATCAGCACCTAAATTGTAAAACTTCGGTCTTGTGATCGGAACGCACAACGCCGTGGTATGCGATATGCGGTGCCAGACACATAATCGTATGAACTTATGAAAAACGTCAGTCTTTTATTCCGTGTCAGTTTGTGTCAGCAGTGACGGAGATGTGTATCGCACTGCATACCGCAACGTTATGCGTTTCAAGCAAAAATAACAGCACTTTCTAAGGTCACACGTCTCTTATAACTGAAGGAGCATGTGTTAAAGACCCCTCTGTATCCTTGTGATTATTGATATAACTGTGTATTGTTTGATGATAAAGAAAACCGTATAGTTTTGAAGGAAATTCGATCATAAAAAGCGACTTTGTTTTTAGCCTCTGTTATGATTTTGACAGGCTATAACTATATTTATTTATTTTAATTTTTATTGTAGATTGAACAATTGTTGTTAGTGTAATTTATTTTATCACCACTGCTCTCATAACGGTAAAGGCCAAACATCGTAAGGAAACCGGCATGTCTTAGAACCAAAAATTCGAAGACATGTGACATCCACCTATCCGCACTGAGTCCGCGTGGTGGATTACGGCCCGTTCCTCCTCCTACAGAGAAGGTCTGAGATTCAGTAATGAGAACATTGTAAGGCTGATTATAATGGCTTTTATGCTTAGAAAGTACAATTAATTTCTTTATAAAGGTAATGGAAGAAATTGAGCGCGAAGGAATCAAGATATACCCTCTTCCTGACTGTGATAGCGACGAAGATGAAGATTATAAGGAACAGGTATGTTAACCGACCCAGAACCTTCCATCTGTTTAGGTAATTAACTAAATGTAAACAATTTTGACATGTCTTTTATCTAAAAGTTGTCTAAAAATTTTTCTTAAAATGTTTACAATTTGTTTTTACCTATACCGATGTTTGGTAATTAACTAAATTTAAATTATCTTTATATGTCTTTTATAGTTTTTTTTTTTTAATAAAAAGTCTACCTACCTAAACAAATGGAGTACTTATAGTTATATTTTTAATTTTATTGTTAAGCTAACACATATCTTTATTTCATAACTAGCTGACCCTGCGAACTTCGTACCGCCTAACAGTCAATGAATGTAGTATATCTTTCGATATAGTCAACCGATTGCGATGAAACAAATCCTAAGTAATTTATCAAGTTACTCACAATTTTAATGTATAAAAGTTATCTACATCGATTTCGTACATTTTACGTGATGCGCGCACAACTAAAAACTTCTACGGATTCATTATATGTATAGATATTTACCTACAGTGTCATATTCGCAATAGCGAAAAAGCAAATAAAGATAAAAAAAAAACAAATCTAAAATTAAATAAAATGTTTTAAAACTCAGATAAATAACCAACCCCTTAAGTAGAAACCGCTTGAATACCCAGGAAAGGCTGTTTTCACATTAGGCGAAAACGACACGATAGCGTCGGAATGGTAATTCCATAAATTATCTAACGAACGCTTTCACATTGTGTCATTGTCGTCATCGACACGATTGTCACTGCGATATCGGCGCAAGCGCGCGGCCGATTCAAGTTAGTGCTAGAACGTATACACGCTGTAGCTTGTAATGGCGTCTCGACATCATCAGATAAATGAAAATACCAGCCCTGCGATATCGTGTCTTTATCGTTATCGCCTAATGTAAAAACAGTAAAAATATTATAAAGCCTCATCAGAAGGCTTACAGTCACCCAAAGGGCAATAGAAAAGGCTATGCTCGCAGTTTCCTTGCGTGATCGCATCAGGAATGAAGATAACCGCAGGAGAACCAAGGTCGCCGACATAGCCCGAAGATCTCCAAACTTAAGTGGCAATGGGCAGGGCACATTGCTCGTAGAACGAATGGTCGATGGGGCCGAAAATTTCTAGAGTGGCGACCGCGCACCAGAAAACGCAGCGTTGAAAGGCCTCCTACAAGTTGAACCGATAACCTGGTGAGAGTCACGGGAATGCGGTGGATGCGAGAAGCACGAGACGCCTTGGGGTAGGCCTATGTCCAGCAGTGGACGTCCTTTAGCTGAAATGATGATGAAAGAGAAAAAATTAAGTTTGTATGCAGGAATTAATCTGTGAAAGTACTGAACCGACTCTGAAAATTCTTTCAGTAATTTGTAACTGCACTATATCGTGAGTGCTATAAGTTTTCTACTTTCACACGGACGAAGTCGCCGGCAGAAGCTAGTTAAAAATAAAGATATAAATGTCAGTTAATTCCCTATCTTTTACTCACTAATCCTGAATGAGCTCATACCCCGAGCTGCGATATAGCAGATGTTGATTTTTAAGTTGACTCACTGTCTACTTACACATTCATGTGCTTACAATTAGGCCAACATTCTAGTAATGTGTTTCGATCTACCGGGGCCACTCGAGATAGACCGAAGAAAGTAGTGGCATTGCTTTGTTTATTCAATGTATCTCAACTATTTTGATAGAAATTACAATTAAGCGTCTCATCCATCCAGCGGGCCCTCGGTTCTATTACGCTCGGAATACATAAAAATAATACTGGTCGTAACTTTTGCCAATGTACCTCTTGATTCACGTAATCAATCCATGGATCTTTAAGAGAATAGGGGAAATTTAACAAAAAAAAAACCGCGCTAGTGCGAGTCGGACTCGCGCACTGAGGGTTCCGTACAAACTTACCTGTGAAAACAGTTCAATTCCCGAATTGAGTTACAAAGATTATTTCCGAATCGCGAAAAAAGTTTTATTTTTGTGACGTAACAACAAATTTACAGTTTTCAGACTTTCCTATACTTGTGTTATGAGACCTTGCTTCATGCCAAATTTCAAGATTCTAGGTCAATGAAAAGTACCCTATGAATTTTTATTCCCTTGAGAGTGTCGAAATATGCATTTTTTGCGACATAAACGGCCGTATCTTTTTTTTTCGTTAACTAAGAAGTTTAATTTTTTCACAGCTTCAAGGAACCGCAGATCTGAGTATATGGTTTTAATTTCAACTCGGTACCTCCATGCGTTCTCGAGATAATGGGTCTTGACAGACAGACAGATGGATGGATAATAATGTGATCCTATAAGGGTTCCGTTTTTCCTTTTGAGGTACGGAAGCCTAAAAATTGTCTGTCCAGCTAAGCCCTTTGTAATTTGAGTTCATACATACAAAAAAATAGCACACCAGTGTTATGTATACTAATGTATACTTCGTGATAATTTGTGAGTGTGAGTAGCTCGAGTGGCCCCGCTGGATCAAAACACATATTCTACTAATATTGTAAATTGTTGATATTTGTTAATTAAACACTAGTGTGTTCGATTTCCGCACTGAAAATATATTTGAATGGCCTACAGATAATTGTTCCGGGTCCAGGTGTTTTTTATGTAAGATAACGTGTTTGTGAACGCACCCACGATATAGAACTAATACCGAATGTGGGGCAACGATTTTTTTGAGTATGAGAGTTACTATATTACTGTAAATATATAATGTATAAATCGTCCGAGCGAATTTTAGGCACGGTGGCCAATCTTAACGAAGATTAGTTAAGTAGGTACGCAGGAGATGTGCACAGTTGTGTGTGCAAACACAGATGCACTCTCTGTTTTTTTACTCTCATAGTCAAATAAGACGGCTAACCGACGCGACCGGGAAAAATGCCCCTATATTTTTTTCGAGGTACTTACGAAGGTGACTCTCACAACTAATTTCCAAACAGATATTTCTAATGAAGAAGCCCATTAACATTTTTCCACAATCACACCCAGAAGAGAGATGAATAGGGGCTTGGTAAAGACATCAATGAAGAACGATTCAAGTTATTTCCCTTCGTCTAGGTCCGTCAGTTGAAAGCAGCCGTGCCATTCGCGGTGTGCGGCGCGGGACAACAGCTGGAGGTGCGCGGGCGCAGGGTGCGGGGGCGCCTGTACCCTTGGGGGGTTGTGGAGGTCGAGAACCCTGAGCACTGCGACTTTATCAAGCTCAGGACAATGCTTATGTGAGTTGCAACTTATTTATCATTGTTTCATCATTTCAGCCGAAAGACGTCCACTGTTGGAGATAGGCCTCCTCCTAATGTCGTCATTGTTTCAGTCATCTCTATATATAAAAGGAGAAACTGACTGACGTGACATATCAATGCCCAGTGTAAACTACAGGGCCTAGGAGCGTGAAATTTTGCACAAGGTTTCCATTTATGACTTACATCATCGAGCACTAAGAGCCTAAGAGGAGAAACGGGGGTCCAAGTTTGTATGGAGAAACCTATTTTCACGTGGGGGAAGCCGCTAGTAGAAGCTAGGTTTAATATATTATAATAATATGGGCCGATTTAGTAGTTGTCACGTAGCTTTTACCTGTAGAAAATATTGCGGATTTTTATTTGTGGTGTATTATGCGATTGGCTTTCTAGGCCATTAACAGATGGTTAGTGTGCGTGTATGTTGAGTGAGGTGTGTACTCCCAACGTAGAAATTTTATCATTAATTATAATTATGCAGTATGATATAGTTTTTGGAGGATTAGGGAATGTCAGACTTTTACTGACTAAATCCCACCTGTATTCCTTGAGTTACCATTTACGTTCCGGGACCGCGGTGACTTTTTCGAATAATCAGATGTTTAAAAATACACCCTAAGTGAAATTGAATTCACTAATCTGATTCAGACTCCGCATATGTGATGAATACCATTAATTAATGACAAATCGAATTCAAAAAGCTACACTAACAAAGGCCCTTATTTAAATAATAATAATAATCGACATTTATTTCAGGTAAAATATCCATAGATTGACACAAATACAAAAAGAAAAAAATTACACAAAGCATAAACAAACAAACAAAAACATTCCAACGACATTCATTACAATTCTATGATTGACGTCACATTAAAAAATTTAAAAGTCTGATTTAAATTTAATAACAAATAAATTATCCTTTTTTTTTATAATATTCATTTATGATTGAGTACTGGAAATAATAAGTTCAGTTTTTTTATGTAGAGTTTTACTAGCCTATCTAAATATTCCTGGCTGCCATTTGTAGATCTATGTATGACAGTCATTACGGGTAACCTTACCAAGGAGTATCCTAAGTACCCTGTAACTGGGTTTTGGGGTTAAGAACGCACTGGTATGTAATCGAATCCGGTTATAAAAGAGAAAAGTTAGTCAGATGCTTATTTTTTCTTTGTGATATCGCGAGTATTAATCAGCTAGGCGCCTTTTTGGACTGGCACAATTTTTTTTATTATTTTATTTATAATAAGCACACCAACAGCACAGTCACTTACAATTCAAATAAACTTACATCTAAAATTGGCATTTCAGTAACCATGCAAATAACAGGTATGCATGATATTTACCAAATGAACATTAGAGACAAACACAGAATAAAAAGTGTGTCCAGAATTTATAAATCTAGAACACTACACGACAAACACACAAAGAAGTACATTATTCGCACTGTTTATATAGGGTGACTGGCAATTAGTGTAAGATACTTAAGCACATGATTGTGCTCATGATAACAAACAATTTTTATTATGGGAGCAAAGCCGAAATCGCGAAAAAAATATCAGCTGTTCAGTACATTAGGCAAACATAAATGATACATGAACATACTGAACGGCTGATATTTTTTCGCGATTTCTGATTTGTTCCCATAGTAAAAGTTGTTGGTTATCGTGAGCACAATCACGTCTTTAAGTATCGTACACTAATTACCATCATCCTATATAGACAGCGTCTGTATGTCTTTTGTATCTTTACGTACACGGTCACGTCAGCCGCATATACAGGAAAAGCGCAGTCGAGTCCGACCCAGAGAGAGGTGGCGAGATGATATAGGCGACGCGTAGCTTCATAGACGCATATTCGTCATTATACACTTGGTGTAACCACGCCTGCTTACATACAAAACGTAACTAAACGAAGCGGCAACGATATGTGCCGCTGTGTTGACAGTTTCATAGCTTTGTATGTAAGCTGTGAACAAGCGTATAATGACGAAAACACGTCTATGAAGCTACACGTCCGACGGCAGGTCGTAGACTCGTAGACGCGTACCACGAACTCTGATTCGGTGTCATTAAGAATATTGTAGTAGCGATAGGTAATGGTGCCCAATGTTGAGATAAGTTCATTACTAAGAGTAAAAACTATTTGAACAGTGAATGTACAGATAAGTTAAGTACTATGAACATGTTAGGATTGTGATTCACTGCACGTTATTAGTGCTAGCAAACAATGAACTTGTGACTAACAGTAAATAGAGAAATTACTTACCAACTTGAACTTGAGACATGTTTAAAATTATTGCTAGTCATTAAAAATGTATTCGTTGTTTGTTATGAGTGTATTTACAAGTAAAAAACCGCGTATGCTGGTGCCATAACACAGCGTTCTACAGTTCACGCGAATTTAACGCGACGCGGTGACTTTGTCCTACGTACGCGTGAAGTCGCCTCTTTAGCCACCATTTATATAAAACAAGTCATCACACTGCAAGCTTGCAAGCAGGCTTCGCTTCGCTCGATGCCACACCGCCCCCACGTGCGGTTATCACGTAGGCCACCGCAGTAGAGTATCAATTGTTTGCTCCATTCGCGCCGCGTCGCTTCGCAATCGTATTAAATCGCCAACGTAGGGCTTAAAAGTGAGATCAAAAATAAAAATGACTTATTAACTAAACTTTAACAAGACTTATAAAAAATATTACCGGATAATCCTTGTTTTCCTAAATCCGAATATATAACTAAATTTCGTCTAAAAGAGTGGGCTTTTTTATGTCGACAGAATATACCTACTCCAGTAATTGGTGGCAAAAACCAATCATTTAAACTCTGTATTGTCAGTGCCTTGAAAATTATAGGAGTCTTAAACCTAAATAGTTCAGATTTTATAGAATACGTCATTCTTCGTATGGACGCAAAATTTACTGATTTTGGACTCTTTTGGAGTGTGATTTTTTATGTATAATACGGCCGGCGTATTTTGGCGAGCCTGAACTTTGAGCAGAAGGCTGCGCACGAACGTTTTTTAGGAACAAAATGGTGGCATGAGGCGACGTGCGCGGGGCGGAGGTCTAGGCTAGAGATTGATGTAAATACAATCGACCCTTTATTCAATCAAATATCGCAATCGATTTTTATGGATTTGGAATTGATTTATTTTTGTTTCTATGAGATATCGAACGAAATAGATTTACAAACATAGTGAATGTTGTTAGTAAACGAGATTTCGACTTTAATGAAAAAAAAAAAACTAATAAAATTTTATTTTCTTGGTTGAAAGACATGATTTTGTTAAATATCAGTTATTTATAAACAACTACTAGAATAACGATTGTTTGAGAATATTTTAAACCTCCATAGAAAATTGAATATGAATATATTTTTATAACTTAATTTAAATCGATTTGAATAAAAAAATTTTAAACAACACCATCAGACACGCATAGTGGACATCTCTCTTCGGTAACTTCGTAAAGCTTCGTACTTATTCGGCAATGTTCGGTACGCAGTAATATGTCTCACTCACAAGTTAGCGTTGGTGTTATTTTCGTATCCCTGTCTCTGTCTTGAGCACAGGCTATGACAAAAGTTTTCGTTGGTTGTTAATAATAAATTGTTAAATTTTTTGTGTAGTGTTAGGTTTGTTTCTTTAATTCTTAAGTTATTTTTGTAGCTTTCTGTCTCCAAAGTGTTTTAATATTTATTTTATTTGTACTTGGCCCATGTATTAGTAATTTTTTATTCGTAATTTGGTTTAAAAAAATTAATGTCAATAACAGTTTTTTTTACGAGTGTACATGCGCTAAAGTTCGCAGAGCCTATGTTCAGGGCCGTCAAGTTACGTCGGCCGTATTGTAGGTTATTCAAAGTCAAAGACAAAAGTTTTTATTTCACATAGGCCTACATGGGCACTTATAAAACGTCAGAAGCTAGTGCACGGTTCCAAATTGGTCGTTTCCTATGGAGAAGAATTGGCAAGAAACTCCATGGTTACTCTTTTAAAAAAGTGATTGTTTACAATATTTTCATATTACAGTATTAATAGACATTATGTAAGAACAGTGTAGACCAGTCGATATTGTACCCAAAAGCACAATAAAAATAATCATATTAAAAAAAAGTGAGTCGTAATAGGAAGTAACCTATTAAGTAACGAATTCGCGAAGTCTACAGTATTCTCAAATTCTACTAAAAAAATAATATTACTAAGAATCTTTCAGAGCGTTTATTCCTCAAGATATACAAACTGGCAAATATTCATTAAAAATTAATGAATTTTATAATGTATATACCGGGGGAATGCCGCCGGCACACACAACAGGCCGTGCGGGAATTTACTATTAAAAAAAAATCCCGAGAAAACTATTAGGACATTTACGTCTGGTCGATTCTTTAACCTGCCAACTGTTTTCAGCACCCACATGCAGGATCTGCAAGAGGTGACGCAAGAGGTACACTACGAGAACTACAGATCCGAGAGACTCGCGCGCAGCGGACAGGTGCCAAAGAGACATACGTGAGTTAAATTTTCCTTTTTAAAAAACTTTGCATCACACTAGGCATTACTCCTCTACCGTGGGTGAGGTACAAGACACCCAGACTCGGAACTAATATCTGTAGGCCATACAAATATTTGTTCCATGCGGGAATCGAACCCGCGAAGCGCAGCGTAACAGCGAATCGCTACACGACGGTGCCAACCATCTCCTCAAGCTGATTTCACTTAATTATTTTGACAAACGGACTGGATGATTGTCTTTCCTGGTAAATGTGTCGTGGAATATTTTACGTGCAATCGATCCGGTCAGTCGTTGAAGCGAGACTGATGAACAAACATACAAACTTTCAAGTTTATAGTGTTACTAGTGACCTTTCTCGTTTATTACTCTCTCTGTTTGTGAAAACCTTTTTGAAATTCAAGTGGTTTAGGAGAAGTTAGCGGATAAATAGATAGACGCGGAAAGCGACATTGTTTATATTATTATATAATATATATTTATGTGTATTATATAATATAATATGTATGCTTTTTTACTCTTGTTTTATAACATTTTCTTTTTATGCGCCTACCATATTGTCTCTTCACCAGCCTAGGTTGACTGGTGGTTAATGTCTAAGGCATAAAGTCTGCCTTTGTACTTTTATGTTACATGAAGATTAAATAATTAAATAAATATTAAACTAGCATTACAAAAAAAAACACAACCGACTTAAAAAAAAACTGAAACGTGCAAAATAACTTTAATTTTGGAAGTCGGTTTTTGTATAATAGTTTTGTCTCTTCGTTATTTAACACCGACTTCCGAAATTAAAGTTATTTTGCACTTTTCAGTGTTTTTTTTTATTTTTAAGTCGGTTGAATTTTTTTTTTGTAAAATGTTTTTTATTTCACACATATTAAACGTCATCTCGAATACGAAATATGCAACAGTTTTTTTTTACCCAGTCGCCTGACAATTTACATGCATGAGTGACTTGAGTTGCGAGTTGAAGAATGAATGCGATTTACAGAAAGTAAACTGTGCGATCGCGTAAACGATGCTAATTAAATCACCAATGCTTGGAATCAGCATAGATGGTATGTGTGTACTTAGGTACATGTTGTTGTTCTCATATTGCATTAGATTAACTGCTAATTGACTTGAATTGAGGCCAAGGTGACGGTGTAAGGTCCCTTGGCTTGTCAAAGTATGGGTCCGAAGATGTTGAAGTATTAAATAGACAAATACACTAAACGTCAAAAGTAATATTATAAAGGCGAACGCTCTAACGGTTGAACGGATTTTGATGAAACTTTGCACACGGTTGGACCATGTCCTGATAAAGAACATAGTATACATTGTGGGAGTATTTTCGCTTGGGAAGATTTTCGGCGTACTCGCAGGCAAGCCGCTAGTAGAAGCTAATAAATAAAACTTCTAAATTCTTGATGGTTTACGCTTTAAGAATTTTGCTCGAAAAGATAGGGATGTCTTGCAAGTCAATGAAAGCCTGACTGTTCTTTCGAAATGGTTCGCAGCTAATAATCTCTTATTAAATGCGAATAAAACTAAATGTATGAAATTTTCATTACCAAATGTTCCTCAAGTTGGCGTCAATCTAATTCTAGACGGCAACAAACTTGATGTTACTACGGAAACTGTGTTTTTAGGTATAACTATCGATTCTAAACTGCAGTGGGGCGCTCATATTAGAACTCTTTCAGGTAGATTAAGCTCAGCCGCATATGCAGTACGAAAAATAAGGCAATTGACAGATGTAGCCACCGCTAGGTTAGTTTACTATGCTTATTTCCACAGTATTATGTCTTATGGCATTTTACTGTGGGGATCTGCAGCTGATGTGGACTCAATTTTCATATTGCAAAAGAGAGCAATCCGGGCTATTTATAAAATGGGTCCTCGCGAGTCCCTCAGAAATAAATTCAAAGAAATCGATATACTTACTCTGCCTTCTCTTTATATCTTGGAAAGTATTTTGTACGTTCGTAAAAACCTAGGACTTTTCAAAATTAGAAGCGATTTTCATAACATAAATACGCGCAGTAAACACGAAATTGTATTACCCAAATGGAGATTAGCTAAGACCAGCAAGTCATTTTTAGTAAACAGCATACGCTTTTATAACAAGCTACCAAACAAGCTACCAAAGGCGGTGACTGAACTTAGCGAGGGCAAGTTCAAAACCCATATTAAGCGTGTCCTAACTAAAAAAGCGTATTACAAGGTTAAAGACTATGTCGAAGACACGCTTGTTTGGCAATGACTGCTTCTGCACATGTGGCCCCCTGGTAGCTCATAATATTGTGTACATCTATCTATTAACTGCTCCACATTTGTTGTAATATATACATTTTTTCTTTTCATCCTACACATTGCTTTTGCAATATTTTTTATATTAGTAGACGCCAACCACCATAAATTCGTTAGTAATTTTCTTTTTGTTGACATGTCATTTATTGATAATTGTAATTACTTATTGTTCTTGTTTTTTTTTTATATAGCTTCTTTTTTTTTAATGTGAATGTGAGAACACCGTGGACTTCGCGAATTCTTAGGTTACTTCCTATTACGACTCACTTTTTTTTTTTTAAATATTATTATTTTTATTGTGCTTTTGGGTACAATATCGACTGGTCTACACTGTTCTTACATAATGTCTATTAATACTGTAATATGAAAATATTGTAAACAATCATTTTTTTAAAAGAGTTACCATGGAGTTTCTTGCCGGTTCTTCTCCATAGGAAACGACCAATTTGGAACCGTGCACTAGCTTCTGACGTTTTATAAGTGCCCATGTAGGCCAATGTGAAATAAAAAATTTTTGACTTTGACTTTGACTTGACTTGCTCCTTTAAAGACCCACGCACATTTTCATTGCGCATGCTCGCTACATGACCAAAGAAAAGATGGAGGGATTGTGTGAGAAGTGATATGAAAGAAAAAGGAGTAAATCGACGGGTGACAGGACAGAATGGGAAATAATACGTGTTGCGCCGACCCCAAATAAAACTGGATAAGGGCAGGAAGGTGATGATGTTCGCTACATGCGCAAAGGACTCTGCACGACCTCGAGGTGTGCAGCCTCAGAGAATTCTTTCTCAAAACCGATGTGGGTATGCACTGACACGTGGTCGCAGTGGATATGGGATTCATATTGTCCATGGCTAAAGAGAACTGGCGCAACTTAGTACTTACTTCTAATGACCGAGGTCCGCAAGGAATTGTAGCGACATCTATGACACCAAATTGGAGCTAAATTTTAAAATCCTAGATCGCAGTGTTAGTGTTCTCCGAGCAATCAGAACATATGAACATTAGTTTTAGAATATGCGAAACCCAAAACAGTATTTTATGTAAAGCATCTATGTACAAAATTTCATAACTGTATCATGAAAAATCACTGAGTTATATGCATGTTAAGTTACCTGATTGTCCGCATTAGTACATGGTCATTGGGCTATCGGCGACTTAGGGGTTGTTTTGCTCTTTTTCTTTTGACTTTACACCTTGTACCGCATACTTTTAAACGCTTTTGACATTATGCGCCGAAACTTTTTTTTTTTTCTTTTCCTTTTTATTATTGATAGGCTCGCGTTTGACCACTATCTCACCTGATGGTAAGCGATGATGTGGCCGACGATGGAGCACGCTTGCCTAGAAGTAACCTATTCACTCTTGACTTAACGACCCCTAGGTTGTAGCTATCAGGGAACACAGACTCCGGCAGGGAATTCCACTCCTTAGCTGTACGTTAACCTTTTTCGTTTACTATTGTTTTTTTCATACAACAAATAATATTGTTCATTTTGACAGTTCCACTGAAAGTGGATTGAGCGAGGCTGATTCCAATGGAATGACGAACGGATCCGACGACACGGGCGACCGTGAACGTGTTCTCCGTGAGAAGGTATGTCGATTACATGTTTATTTAATATCCTTTTCGCATATAAAAGTACACGAATGAACATAACGCGGGCTGCGTGTTTGAAAGAGCCATCGCGGTTCTGAAACGCAAAAGGGCAACTGAAGAAACACGGAAGAGTTTTACGCCCTCTCGCTCGATAATTTTCCGCTTCAAAAATCATTTATTTTTTAATCAAATATTTAAACATATTCCACACCACTAATTTTTAATTAATACAAATAAAGGGCTTCTTATTATTTAAGTCTCATTAAATAATATTCATAAACAGCAAAGTTATTAGCGTTTGTTTATATCCCAAAATGTCACTCAATTTATGGAAATATTGTACAGGGTATTGATTATGAGTAAATAACAAAATGGAAAAACACTGCGTGTAGTATTTTATAGTAGCAATTGCTGACTTTTTGTGGACAATTTTGGGATATCAAAGTATTACCTAAAACGTTCATCTAAACTTGCAGGAAGCTGAATTGCGCCGCATGCAAGAGATGTTGGAGCAGATGCAGCGTCAGATGAACCTGCAGGCTGCTAGCGGTGCTAGTACCACCACCACCGCATAGTGCACAAGTACCGCACAGGTAACGAATACACAAGGCTATCAACACTCTGCTGTGTATGGGTCCCTGGTACCGTTGGCCCAATCTCACACAAAAAAGTACGTCAAAGTTGAATCTAAAGACTGACTAGCCTGCTGGTCTAGTGGTCAATGGCCCCCTCCCAGGAAAAAATCTTGGATCCGACCTGGACCAAAGCTATTCGTTACAATACGATGTATTAGATGTATAAGTTATATTCTTACCTACATACATAGCTATAGTTTTTTTCCCTATAATATAGTACATATTTTATGGAAAAAACCATTAAATTACTTCAGATAATTTGCAGATGTCCATTATCTGGTAATTGGAACGTTTTTTTTCTATCGATAACCGACTAGAGTGCCTAGTAGTATAATATATGTATAATAACTTGCACTAGGCCGTAGTGCAAGTTTGTTTGACGTTAACGTGATCGACACATTTTTGAAGTTTGGGACTCCGATTAGCCCACTCTTTGAACAACTCTAATGCCCCGTTTACACGTGGGCCCAACCTCGGCCAATCGTCATCCCTAGCCATTGTGTAAACGGGGAAACCACGTTTAAACAAAGGCGGTTGGTCGAGGCTGGGTCCACGTGTAAACGCACCATAATGCCCCGTTTACACGTGGGCCCAGCCTCGGCCAATCGCTATCCCTAGCTATTGTGTAAACGGGGAAACCCCGTTTAAACAATGGCGATTGGCCGAGGCTGGGCCCACGTGTAAACGCTCCATAAAAGTTTGCTCTTAACCAATCAAAGAGCCAAACGCGGTAAATGTTGCAACTTGCACTCAACGCATTATAGAATAAAGGATGACGGAGATGTATTTTGTACACTCCGTCACGTTAAAGAAAGTGTACAATATTATTATTTAATCATACTAGTTTGTCTAAAGTACGTCAATAAGAGCGATAAGTGAAACTATGTTCGTTTTGTCCGTCTACATGTTGTATTAATAACATTTTCTCATCCCACAGTTGGACATTGGTACGGCTGTCCAACTGCCGGCTACGTGCGACTTCGTGAACTCGATACTTCGCGCCATCCCCTATTGCGTTACTTCCAACTAGATGTAACTGTCGTACGTCCTGTAACGTTCATACAAATATATCGCTCGCAGTTAAAACATAAGAAAAAATGCCATGTGCTTGCAAGACCACACGACAGAAGTGAAAATTTCATCAAGGCGAGGTTAGTAATACAAAATCGTAATCGGTAAGGTAAAGTCGGCGTGACGGCTCATTCTCATGATCAATACCCACAAAATATAGTACTCACCGCGCCTAAAGAAGTTTTCACTTTAAAAACTCATAATATGATATTATAGATGTGTCGAGATTATTGTTATAAAATCGCCTAAATAGACATAGTTTAGTCGTAGTTGCTGTTCCCATCACTAGAAATGAGTGTTGTCATGTTAACTAATAGGGTCTTTTCCCACTATCGTTCTACTAGTCTCGGTGATGTAAGCCTAGTGGCACTTTGGTGTGATATGACCCATAGGTTAAAAAAAACCATGTGAGGTCTCCTAGAAATTCCGTCAGTTATAGTTAAAAAGTTGTGTTCAATAGTTACGTGCAATACTCATAACACATTCGTAGCTATGTATTTTTGTGAACATTACAGATATAAGTATTATTCTTATTACTACAATATTATTTTCCTTTCATATATTATTATTTTATAGGACGATTTTATTATAGGTATATCTATAGACAACAGAATGTTTTATCTCTCTATAGTAGTGTAAGATAAATGCAATATTTACTGATTTACACAGTGCAGGGATATTCCATGTTTATATTTAAGAAAGCACACCAACTGAAAGAAAAGTAATATTGGTTGAAAATTTGAAATGTACCTCTATAAATCGACTAAAGATTAATTGAATAATTAGTCGATTTGACGCCTGAAAGTGAATATGGAATGCTTTGCAGAATCTCACTATGTCTGCGTTTAAGTAAGAATTCCAAGATACATTTAAATTAAAAAAAATACATTAATTAATGCACACGATAACATGTATTAGTCAAGGGCTGATTTTTTATTTATGAGATAAGTTGCATCTAATGGTTAAATATTATGTAGGTCTAACATATTTTTGTATATAAAATATGTCAAACCGCCATTTTTATTCGTCATTCTAAAGTTATCTGAAGATTGAAAAATCGGCCCTTTTTTAGGTTTAGAAATTATTAAATGTAATCTACCGTTCTGTGTAGAGCGGTGTTCCAGTTTCAGCTGCCCTTTGCGTTCCAGGGCCACAGTGATTCTTTCGAATAATCCCCTAGTAACTACGCAGACTTAGCTAATTTGGTATTTTAAGATAGTAATGTCTCACATCGAATATGTAACGATAGGTTCTCAACAAAGGCCTGACGATACCGATCTGATATGCATTTATTTTTATCGCTCTTGTGCCATTTCGTTCTTAACAAGGTTTAGTTTTTCAGTTTTCTCAGACTTTGAAGTTAGTCTCGAAGACTTTTGTTTATTACTATAGTTTCAGTGGTTTAATATCAGTAATGTAATGTTATAAAAAAAAATTTGATTGAATTGCCAGTTTTTCCTCCTGAGAAGCTGATACTGTCTATGCATTTCTCATTCATGACACAAAAAGTATTATTTTTACTTTAATGACTGACGTTCTAATTACTTTAATTGAGTATTCCATTTTTTGTATTGTCAATTTACTCTATAATATTAAAAGATTAGATTAGTGTCCTACTAGATAGTTGCATGAAAATATATTATTATTTTTAAGAAATTACTGGAATGATTGTATGAAATAGAAGGCTGAAAATTCTTTTTCGAAAGTCTAATTGAATTAAATTATCAAATTATAACTTTAGTAGGTACTTAAAAGTCTTAGTATCTTGAATATGTAGAATTTATTCCCAAGTTGGTGCATTTATTTTGTACTTTAATGATATTGATAACTACCCATTATTGTAAACTTATTGATGAATCGAATAAATCCTAGAAGTTAAATTGGTGCCAAAGTTTTGAAATATTATTTTAAAAATCATTAATTTAAAAACTAATAGTTTCTGGATATTTGATTGTGAGTTATTATTTAGGTACCCATGTAATTTTTATGTAAAAGAAACTTCTATGTAATCATATTTTTATAGTAAATATAAACGAATCATACCAAATTGCGTTTATTTCATCGCCGTGTTATTTTGAATCCTTTTCAGAAAATTATTAGACTGGCTAGGCAGCTGCTTCGCTGTGGTTGTAACACACAGATACGCCTATACTTGAATCTAAATTTTTTAACACGTTGCTACCGAGTCAAGCATAGGTTTTTGAGTTGTATTTTTTAGGTTGATATTTAGATGAACTTTTTATTTAAAAAGAAGTATGGATTGCAGTTGAATTTAAACTTTCTCATAAATTACATAAAGGTTGTCTAATTCGAAATTCAAGGTAAGTGGTTGTATGTCATATGGCAAAATCAAAGACTAAAAGTTTGTTTTGGTGTTCTTGTCGGATTGAGACCTCTCGGCACCTAAACTTTCGTCTCTTGGAAAACACAACGCTAAGGTCAAATATCTCAAGCTAATGCTTTCTAAGGTATGCAAGTCGGACACAATCGAGTTTAATTAAAGTTTTATTTACTATCTGGTGCATTTGGTGACTCGGGAATATTATGGACCACGTTCAAAATAAGTTGGACGGCCTTATTATGCAACTATTGTACGTTAAAGCCAAAAGGGTTCTGATTTTCTAACGAGTTAATCTTTACTGAATGAGAGGCAATCTATTCGATAATATGTTTCGAGTGACAGATATTTATTTTCGCAGTATTTATGTTATTAATTACATAAATAAAGCGGGTTTTAACCTAAAAAGTAGGGGGACGTCATATTTTTCTTTTTACTGTCGTATTGCGTGGGATGCCAGAAGAAAGAGGAGATAATTCTACAAACGGCAAGTTACCCATTGCTGATCGTCCGGAAGCCCACGCCTGTGGTGGCTTGAAATTGGGGACGAGGTCCCGGTGGCTGGGTCGTGAGGAAGTCCGTTCCCTCACACGTGCGGTCGTTAATTTCGCTAGCGTTACTGTTTCACCATTCCTCCTCGCTCCGGAGCATGGTCTGTACCAAGGCCCAACGCCAGAGGTCGCTGTAGTACTCTGTGGGTCGCTGCCACCGATCGCACCCACGAAGACACAGCGGTGATCCACCCAAGCGGAGCATACCGTTCACCGTATGCTCCACTGTGACCCCGGATGATTCACACAATGGTTGTCACCTGTTCATTTCTTCTGCACGAATCAGGTGTTTATAGCCTTGTGTTCGTGAATTTATATATATCAGGTGCGGAATAATTAGCACATACAGTCGAAAAATGGGCGTTGCTGTATGTTACGTTTGTACCATATACACTGGGCTAAATAAGTTCCAGTACAGTCGTTTTTAGACAATATAAAAACTTTTTTTTTAATTTTAAGGGTTCCGTATCACAGCATACTGTTTAATGGCACTTTTTCCTTGTACTCACTCCCTTCCCAGTTCTTATTACAATATTGAAGTAGTTAAGCTGGAATTAAGGCAATCAATACTAATTTTATTTGAAAATAAAAAAATACCCTTATTATTAGTTTTTTTATTTAGGCGATTTTGTCCGAGAATCAATCGATCAACTCTTGCATGACACTACACCACTAACTGTTAAATTTGACAGAAAACTGGCACAAATGCTTTCGTCCGCCATAATCGTTTGCGAAATTTGTTATCAAACAGCAGGCGAACCAAACCCAAGTGTTTATAGTCTTGTAGTGAATAATGGCTATTGTAGAGGACGAAGTTAGAAATGAATCGGAAGAGGAAAACGAAATAGAAGTGGTAGTGGAGGAGGACGAGCCTGATGTACCGGAAGATACTGACGATTCTGATGTATGCACAACCGTACCATTCTTTATTTGGCACAAAAATTACCCAATTATTGAAAAAACATTTCGAATTTGTTAACAATTCACTATTGGTAATGGGATTAACTCGTTCCAATAAGACAGTCATATGACATCATTTGGCGACTGAATTTGGTGCAATGATATGGAAGCTTTTGTAGCGAATTTCGATCATATATATAAACTTACTACAACCGTATCGATTTCGTTTACTTATATTTTGCTCCATAATTAAATTCTCTGTCTGTCGAACTTGGATTTTAAGATTTTACTAAAGTTATAAAGTGTAAACATTACTGTTTTTAATCAAGATGGCATGTAGCAATATAGATATTATTTATAGTGCTGAGTGATTCTGTAAAAGTTTAGCTAAGTACACTACTAATACTTGATGCAACACCACATCAATGAAAAATAAGTATTTGAATCATTGTTATGTGATCAGTGGTAAAACACTAATCATTTTATGTTTTTATTTAGTTATGAAAGTGACTGTCAGGAGAGTCTTGAATTAATCTTGTTGTAAACATTGGAGACACTCCTTTTTCTACCCCCACTAAAGAGAATCAGCTACAGTAATTGTAATAATAATAATTATGTCAAATGTGTGACAATGCATGCTTTTTATACAAATACTGAGGAAAGTTTATGATTGTGTTTCTATATTCTAAACTGAAACCTCTTTTATTAAAATTAAAAACAAAACTAATATTATAAAGGTAAATTTATTTGTTTGTCCTTTTATAGGCAATTTCTGAAATTACTAATAGTAACAAACAAAAAATACTTTCGCAGATGCAAGGTTATACTCAGGGATTAAGTTTTATTGCTTTTTTCTTGTGAGATAAACATTGAAAGTGAATCTGTTGAATAACAACTAGTTTGTTATAGTAGGTTGCAATCACATAGCTATGAAATAACCACACAGTATACTACAAAACTACCTTGATTGTATTGATAATGTTGCCTGTGGTTTCACCCATTACTTTTTGGTTAATGCTTCACAGCTATTTGTCATAGCCTGGTGTTCTTTAGCCTATGGTCTTCCTTGATAAATGGCCAATCCAACACTAAAGAAAAATGACAATTCAAATCAGTCATAGTTTCTGAGATTAGCATTCAACCAAACAAACTTTAACTTTATAATATTGGTCTTTATTGTAAACAAAAATTAACATTAAGAAAATGATCAATGAGTTTTCTCCCAGCAAACCAAAACAAAGTAGTATACATAGCAGTATTATCACAAGTCTTAATAAAAAATAATTTTGAATTAAAAGTAAGATTGTTTTTTTCATGTAGGCAATGACATTTGAAGACATAAACTCATAGTTTATTTATCTTTCACTAGCTTCTACCAGCGGCTATGCCCGCTTGAATATAGGTTTTTCTATACAAACTTTGGAACCCCGTTTCATTCCCTTAGGGGGCGAATTTTTGAAAATCCTCTCTTAGTGCTCGCCTACGTCATAAAAGGAACCCTTGTGCAGAATTTCATGTTCCTAGTCCCAGTAGTTTCGGCTGTGCATTGATATGTCAGTCAGTCAGTTTCTTCTTTTATAAATATAGATTAATATAAAGAGAACAAATCTTATAATCATTGAACTCATTAAAAGATTAGCCAGTCTATTAAATAGTTTATAGCTTGCATAAAGTTAACTACAATCAGGAATGTGTTCGCGAGTCATTTAGTTATTTTTTAATTTATGTACACACACATTGAAAAAGATACAACATTTTAAAAATTTGTACAAAGATATTGCTTATTTCAAAAAGAAATTTCTTCCAGCAGACCTGCAAAAGGAAAGATCAGAAGAAATGTAGACAATATTGTGTAGAAAGAAGAACAGTTTGTGAAAACTTAAAAACATAAAAAAATAACACATAATTTAAATCATCATTGTATTGTAGAGTGCTTCCTCCATTGAGGACAGCTATATTCACACTTTGAACTCGATTTATGATATATCTAGCCATACAAGAAATACCATTTTTTATTATCAGGATGAAGATGAAGACATGATATTGGAGAGGAAAGTAACGGAACTGGAGCGGCGCATCACAGAAGATCCTTACAATTATGATGAACACGTCGATCTCATACAAGCTCTGTGGTATGTCTACCTTCGCTTAGTAAAACATAAAATTAATTGACTTGTCCACTGAAACAACACCTCTTAATTAATTTATTTTATTATGTTTTTTCACTATTTACAATCAGCCATCCAGTTGTAATAAAATTTGTTTTGATTTCTTCTCTTCTATCTTCAATCAGAATACGCAATGATCAGTGTTCAAGAGTGCTTTCACCAATTAGTTTTTGTGGCGTTTTACTCTTTGTTTGTAGTCTTTACAGGACTTTTCTTAGATAGACAAATCTTCTTTAACAGTAGACATTTCTAGATATTACTAAAACAACACCTAAACGCAATGTATGAATTTATTAATGTAAGTGGATTTTCAATACTTTGTGTCATTACTTGAAAATCCAATAGAACCATGAATTAATATTTAGCCTTTCATTTGTTTAGATGTGGCTTAGCTATGGAGAAGCCTACAACCAGCAATAATGGACTGATTTGATTCGATGTTAGAGGCGCCATTACAGATAACTTTGGTTTAACATAATACAGAAGATATTGCTGCTACCATTTTTTTGACATATACATATTACTATTATATGATCTCTTATACGCTTTCAACATATCTGATGACAAGTTGGACCAGTTCCTTGTCAGCATCGGCTTACGTAGTAGCTACTGACCTCCCATCTCCCCTCCCTATCTATGGGTATAACAAATTATAAAAAAATGGGCATGATTCAAACTTAATGGCGGTGCATAGCTGGAATTCATGTGACAACTGGGTTGTGAGTTAGTGGGATACTGCTCAAGGAAAAGCAAATTTCTTAGCTGCTGTAAAGTTTTAGGGTTAGGGTCAAAATGGTATGTGGTATACAATTCGACTTTCTTAACGAAATCTATACTTACCTAGTCTAAAACTTACGCGCTGCCATGCGTCGCGATACCTCTCGTTGCGATCTTTACTGTATCATCTGTAAGGATGAGACAGCAGTTTATTTGCTCCTAAGCTGCCCGGTGTTCGGTGGATACAAGGCAAAGTACTTCGGAAACCCTGATACCTTCCGTGAGAGAGTCAGTAACACCAGGGCGTTACTGAAGCTGGAGTGGATCGAATGATTTGTGCATAACTCCATGCCCTTACGGTGGGTCTACGCTAAAGGAGCCGAGCACCAGTGGAGCTCAAGCCGAGCTCAAATTCGTGTAGTTTTGCTCGTGCTCGGCTCCTTTAGAGTTGACCCACCTTAAGACATGGAGCTGCGGACACTAGCTTGATATACACATACTCGTACATACGTTTTCATAACATTTTAATATTTCAGGGGCCTGTCCTCACTGGAGCGCTGGCGTTCCGCCTTCGAGCGCCTACAGCAGTTGTCGTCGCTACGTGCAGAGCACTGGCTTCTACGTTTACAAACTGAAGTGTCCCTGGCGCATACGGAAATGTCCCGCGAACGTGTCGCGAAGCTCTTCCAAACGGCCGCACTTGATTGTTACTGTAAGTAGTTTAAGTTGGTTTAAGGTTAAGTTACTAGCAATCGGTCCGGGTTTTGCACGCAGACCATCCACATTTGTCGCTCTTTCTATTATTATCAAAATCCGTTCCAGATTAGAAGTTGGAAGCGCAAAAAAAAGACACGAAGTTATAATTTTGGTTCTTCGTTTTAATAGTTGTTTTAATAGTTATCCCGCTATGGGTGGAGCGAGAGGAAATGTGAGATTTTACTGACTAAAACCACCAATGTTTCTCCAGTTGCCTTTTGCGTTCCAGGACCACGACGATTCATGAGTGCGCAAAGTGTTGATAAGTTTTTGAATCAGGAATTTCTCAGTTTTCCTCAATGTTATCAGTTTGTCAGATTTATTTAAATGTCATCATTAACACATGAAAGCTCGCTGAACATTTTGTATAATACCCACTATGACCTTCTCTTTGAATTTATCCTACTTTACTTTGGCAGCAAATCACATTTACATACCTTGAGTGTATATTGTGATGATAAATTATTCTGTCTCGTATGGTGGCACAATGGGCCGAAGTTTGATTTAAATTAATATTTGAGAGTGTTGTTGGTAAAGGGAAATATCTTAATATCTAAATTTATAATTTGATAAATCGAAAACAAAAAAAATATTTTATTTATACTTAATAAAAAAATATAGTCAAATAAGTCAGACATCCATCAAACATCAAAAACCACAGTCAACCTTTGAAAACTGGTGGTTTTCCATTCCACCAGATTTAAAAGGAATGGCTTACCGTTAAGTATGTAATAGGAAAAAGATGCATACACTGACATGTGACGTCACCGCCATTAGGCTTCACGCGAGCTAAAGAGACAGCGACTTGTTCTCACCACGCCCCCACTTTTTCTCATAACAATATTTGAAATGCTAAAAGTTATTAAATTAAATTAATATTTTATTAACATATACTTCTGACTTCTGGGCTAGGTAAAAATCTGTATTCATCATCATCATTTCAGCCGAAAGACATCCACTGTTGGACAATCATACAATGAACGTAACCCTGAACGTAAAATAATACAATGATTTCATTATACAGCCATCCCGATCTTAAGTGAATGGTGTTCGTTCTCCCTGACGATGGGCGAGGCCGACAAAGCGCGTTCGCAACTGGCTGAGGTGCTTCGTCGCGCCGGTGCGGACCCGTTCTCTGGCAAGATCTTTTGGGACGCCAAATACGAACTGGAGAAAGCGCATCTAGAGACTATGAGGTTTGTAACTTTATTTACTTAGAACTGAACTGCTGTATTAAAATAGAAAAAAAAAATTGCTATAGTATTATATTTTTGTTTTGTGACTGTTTTATTGAAATATTGACACGGGATTTGAATGGTTTAGTAATTATGATTGTAATGTTTTGAAAATTGTGTGTCTCTAGCTCCACTCTTTTTAATTTATAGTCTGTAGTTATTTGTATTACTCTAAGCTCAAAACTCATTGTGTGACACAACAAACGATAAAAAACTGGGCAAATGCGAGTCGGACTCGCGCCCTGAGGGTTCCGTACAAACTTACATAAGTAATCAGTTTAATTCCCGAATGAAGTCTTGAAGATTTTTCCGAATCGCAAAAATTTTTTTGTTGTGACGTTGACGCGATTAATCAACTCGCTAGATATATTTTTACAAGGTATTGTTTTTATCACGGAGTAATTTGAGTTTTATTTCAAGAATTAAACAAATTTATGTTTATTTTTTCATTTTGTCAGAAAAATCTGTAATAACTCAACAAATTAAAAAAAAAATTATTACTGAGTAAGTTAAAAAACAATGATGATATGTCCGGTTTCTGAGCTCCAAAATCCGGGGTTTTTACGATTCTTGTCCTGGTTGCCAGATCTTAGAGATGGCAACCTATATGTAAATAAAAGATTTCATCATTCATATATTCGATTTTCTTCTAGGTCAGGAAAAGATTGATTTTGGCAAATTTTCATATATAATTTAGGTCTCTTAGTGAACAGGCTAACAAACTAGTAGGCACTAATAAACTAGTTCACTATCAACGATTGCATCACTGCTTACTATCAGGTGGGATCTCAGTCAAGAACTGGATAATAAAAAAAAAAACTATCAACAGGGAGGAAGATACAGAGGAATACAAGGCACAGAAAGAACGCGTCCTTTGGTGTCTTGAGGAGACGGTGTCGCGGCCGCTACTGAGGGGCGAGGAAGCGTTGCAGCAGATGGAGGAACTGGCACTCGCGCTGCATGATCAGGAGTATGTGGATAAGGTATTCCACCTTTTTACAACTTTAAGCTTTAATATTTCGACTATGACTACTATGGACGCTATTCTAGTTTTAATATAATCTATAAAGTGTATAGTTGTAGTATTTTAGGCTAGGTTGTAATCCTTTACAGAACAAAAAAAAAGAAAAAAACTGCTAGCTTGACTCTATACTTGACAATTCATAAGTGCTTGAAACATATGGAAAAATTCGACTTGGAACACTCCGCTAGTTGTTGCGCAATAACAAATTCATGTGACAGCGGGGGTGAGGGGTGGGGTACAGTACAACGAAAAGACTAGCAACACACCCCGGCCTCGAACAGGTGCAAATATATATATATATATATAAATGAATAGCTGTTCATTAGTCTCGCTAAAACTCAAAAACGGCTGGACCGATTTGGCTAATTTTGGTCTTGACATATTCGAGATAGTCCAGGGAAGGTTTAAGCGGTGAGAAAAAATGGAAAGTCACGAAAAAAACAAAAACAACGCCATTTCTAATTAATTAAATGTCATTTTAAAATGAATTATGCTGGTTCTGGTAATGACAGTAGATGGCGTTATTCTTTGACAGTTTAGTTAAAAGGTCACAACTTCATTGACTATTGGGCGGCACGAAGTGCGCCGGGTCTGCTAGTTATGTCTAAAAAGCTCGTTTATCAATTTTTCTATTTGTGAAATCAAGTAGGTAAGCGGGCACAGACAAAGACTGTCAGCGACTAGCTGTTAGTTTTATACTATTTAGAGATATTCAGGATACCGTACTATAACCATACCATACCATACTTTATAGTGAGACACAATCCTGTTTACTCATGTTATTATTTATACTTGCGAAGTTGCGAACTATTGTAGCTTAGATACTGTAGAGAAACTGTACAGCGGTCTTCCCGTCTGGTTATAATTTAGGTGTCTTCAAGGCAAGAGGTTCTTAACAAACTAGTGCGATTCACCATCAACGATTGCATCACTGCCTACCATCAGGTGGGATTGCAGTCAACCAATAGTTTATATCATTTAAAAAAAAACTATATTTGTTCCAGGTGAAGAAGCAACACGAATCAGCAGCAGACTTCTTACTCAAAATAACACCATTTGAGGACAAGTTGCTGACTTTAGAGTGAGTACAGAAATAAAAATAAAAATTTATTCAGCAGGGCACACAACACATCGAAAATCACCAGTACCTTACATATAAGCATATAGTTGCATATATGCAAAAAAAACAACAAATAAATACAAAAATGAGCAAAAAAAGAAAACTATACGATTCCAAATAAGAATAGGATGACTTAGCGCCATGTTGTGACGTCAAAGCCGTCAAATCGAATCAGGTAGGATAGGTATTGTATGTTTTTTCTGTTGTTTTTAGGAATCCAGTAGATAAATGCCAAGTGTACCAGGAGTACATAGATCTGGTGAAGGAACTGACTCAAGAAGAGAAGTATGCTGAGTGCGATGGTAATGGAATACTGAGGGTAAGTCTTCAAAAATCTCTTCAAACTTCGAAAAAGTAACACTTTAAAAATAATACCATTTGTACTTAGCATAGTCTATATCTGATTGTTCAAGAGGCTAAGCTGAGTGACAATGTTGAGTCACTATTTCCTTAACGTGAATAGGCTATAGTAATTAATCTATACTAATATTATAAAGAGGTTAGATTTGTTTTTATGCTTGTAATGTAACTACTTAACCAATTGTAAATAAATATTTACCAGTAGATCACTATCACTGAGTGACATAAGGCTATATACTTTTACGCGGGTGAAGTCCATGGCATAAGCTAGTATGTAATAAATTCGAAAAAGGTTTGCAAAAAACCAAATTCTTGTCATATTCAGATGTATGTTGGGTCTTAATCAAGTCAAAAGGAATAGTTATTTATGTTAACCCCCTCCCCGTAGGTACTGTACGACCGCGCAACAACAGACTGCATCACCTGCGAGGCCTCGTACGACTTGCTGGTCGCGTTTGCACGTCACTCGCAAGCGCACTCGTCGCGCAGCACGCACGCGCGCGTGCTGGACGCGTGCGCGCGCCGCTGTCCCCGCCGCGCCACCTTCTGGCTGCTGAGCATGCAGCGCGCGGAGCACGAGGGGGCCGATTTTGAAGAGGTATGAACCGCTATACATGTTGCACGTCACTCTGAGGCGCACGAGCACGCATAGAACGCACGTGTGCGTGCCTAGGTCTCCTTATACTTCACACTTTCAGGAACGTTGACCCTGTTTGTTGATGGCTATATAGTTTAGAGTTATGTGGAACAGAGTGTCGCAAACCTCCGTTGAAACAGGAAGATCCTCCGACTAGATAGGTGTTATGTCTGATCTGGGCAACTGCCCAATAGATGATTTCGGGCTGTTGTATATGTTCGAATCGCGCGGAGAACTCTAATTGCGCGATGCAGGATTTCATAGTTTTTAGTTCCCATGTGGCGCCATAGATGTGACTGCAGCTATATCAATGAGCAGCTCATTAGTACCGCAGGACCCATTCCTACATCCATTTTTTAAATTATTAATATTTGGATCAATTCCAGGTGAAATCAATATTCGAGACGGCGCTATCCAAAGGCATGGAGACGTACAAACAAAATGAAGCCCTATGGATGGGCTACCTCGAGTACTCTCGACGCCGCACGCAGTTAGACAATGAGGATGACGTAGAGAAGCTTCGACGCACATTCAGGCTCGCTTGGGATTCACTTGCCGAGGTAAGAGACAATAAAGACCTATGTCTTTGAAAGTCGTTACGAGGAGTTAGAAGCCCGAAAATCTGACAAACAGATTCGCCAAAGGTGTCCCCTTTCGTATTACGATGAACGAGCTGTGGCTGTCAACTAGGCAGTATCTCCATGTTAAGGTCAAAACTAAGAGCCTGAGCGTGGCCATGTTCTCGCTAGATGGCGCTGAACTTTCTTTCTTTCAATACTTAATTATAATTATAATATAGCTTTGTCATAACATTGTTATAGGCCTGGGGCGAAGAGGCGAATGATTGTGAAGTACCGCTGTACTGGGCTCGACTCGAATACAAGGTGTTGAACGACCCCAAGCAAGGCAAAATGATTTTCGAGGAAATATTCAGTAAGTTAAAGCTATATTTGTTCATTCATGTTTATAAAAGATTTGTCAAATTTTTATCTTTGATAATACTCGTAATTAAAATCAACGCGATCGCGATCGCTAAGCGATGCGGTGCGAATGCAACAAACAATTAATTGATATTCTATTGTGGTGCCCTACGTGACTAGTCGCACGATGCTGCGATGTGGCGATGAGCGGAGCCAAATGGTAGCGCTCGGTTCGTTTGATATTTTTGTATAAATTCTTCCGGCACGGTGACTTATTTATATAAATGATGGCTAAAGTGGCGACTTTGCGCGCATGTAGAACAGAGCCGCTACGTCGCGCTGAATTTGCTTGACATCATCGCTTTGCAACTGCAATCGTGTTGAATCCCATTGCGTAAGCGATTTAACATCATTCATAACCACACAAACTTCAATTGTACGGTCATAAATCATGGGAGAGAAAACTATAAAAAGGTTTGTGCCGTCTTATCCTCACTTTTGATGACCACGAGTATCCAAAATCCTGTCGTTTAGGGGTGTCCAAACTACGGACCGTGGGATAAATCCGACCCGCCAGTGCAATCAATCCGTCCCGCGACTGCCTTTAAGACCAGTGCCATCAATCTGGCTTGCGACAGCCAATGTCTTATTGTTAAATATAAGAAATATATAGTATAGAATATTTTGTATGCCCATAAAAATAAAAACTGTTTTAGGAATGCATGATTTTAATTCTAGGTACAAACATAAATTTGTAGTTCCTGCTACCGGGCTCAAAAAAATAGATTCATTCAGATGCCAATGTATACATTATTATAATAAACTTCCTATTCATATTCAAGAACGAAGTCTTACAAAATTCAAATCATTTGTAAAGCGAAAACTTCTGCAAAAGGCTTTGTAAACCGTAAAGGACTATCTTGAGGACAAACAGGCTTGGGATTGCTCCAGTACGCTCTACATATTTCATTTTCATTTATTCACAAAAAAATAGAGTAATTACATTCGATGGTTTCTACAATTGTTGTATTTTTTTTTCTTTATTGAGTTTTTTTTTTTTAATTTTTCAGTTGTACTTTTTACATTTTTTTTACAATTTGACATTGATACTTGTTTTTATTTTACAATATGAATTTATTTACTTTTTAAATTAATTTTTGAAATAAATGTTTACTTTGTTAAATATTACATTTTTCTACATTTTATTTTATATATTTTTGTTTATAATTGTGAAAATGAGGACTATGTGGATATTTTATTTCAATTCCTTGGTATTGTTCGTCAATTCTTTGAGCTCCTTAGTTGTCCTAAACAAATGCTTGTTGAACTATACGAATGCTGACTGGACAGGTCCACTCAAATCTGTGTGGTTCTTTCCTCAAAAGACCATTTCAGACACTAATCTCCATGTTCTCATATGATTTTACCATTCCATGTTTGCTGTATAGATACAAAAGAGACTGACCCCAGAGTTTGTTTCGGTGTTATTTCTCAGGGTAGTCAGCTTGGAAACACCGGCCTCATCTAGTATAAACTGACGAAAAAATTGATGTGTAAAAGTGTTTTAAAAAACCTATTTTCAAAGTAAATATCATTTATCATTAAGTACAAAGTACAATACATAGTATCACTACTCGCCACTAGATGTCGTTAAGTGTCACAATACTCAATAGTAATCGAAATGCAAAAAACCGGGCAAGTGCGAGTTGGACTCGCGCACGGAACGGAACCCTCACCGTACAAACTAACCTATGAAAACAGTTCAATTCCCGAATTGAGTTACGAAGATTTTTCCTGACCAAAAAAAAAAAAATTTTTGTTACGTAACTACAAATTTACAGTTTTCAGATTTTCCCCTATACTTGTGCTATAAGATCTTGCTTTATGCCAAATTTCAGGATTCTAGGTCAACGGGAAGTACCCTATCAATTTTGATTTCCTTGAGTATGCCAAAATATACGTTTTTTGCGACATAAACGGCCGTATCTTTTTAATTGGTTAACTTAGAAGTTAATTTTTTTCACAGCTTTATGGGACCGCAGACCTGATATATGGTTTTAATTTCAACTGGATACCTCCACGCGTTTCCGATATAAAGGGTCTAGACAGACAGACGGACGGACGACAAAGTGATCCTGTAAAGGTTCCTCTTTGTCCTTTTGAGGTACGGAACCCTAAAAAGCGTATGTTTACTAGTGATGTAACGGAAGTGATGCGCCACGTTCACGTGCAAACTCGACTCGTTGCGACACGTTTGTGTACACCCCCCCCCCCCCCCCTTCCGATGTGTCCAGTCGTCCACGCGCCCCCCACCCCCATGTTCCTCGCTGTATTTTTCCGTTTAGAGTTCTATTATACATTTTTCGGAAGCGGAAGGAACAGGGTTCTGTTGCAACACTAATGTTTACTTAGGTCGCGCACTTTGCGACTAGTCTAAAACTATTTTGGCCCAAAGGCTTCAAAGTTTGGAGACCTCTACTTTACGTTCTTACCTATTTCCCATAGAGTACGGCGACAACAAAACCATGTCAAAATACTGGGAGGCGCTTATAACGTTGGAAAGCAACCGCACTCCGCGACCAGCTGAGAACAAACTTCGGGATCTGATGCGTCGAGCGCTGCGCTCCGTGCAAGACTACCCGCCGGCCATCGCGCGCGCCTGGACCGACTACGAGCGCGACCACGGACAGCTTAGCACGCTGCGGGAGTGCGTAGACGCGTGTGAGGTGTGTATGAATTTTTTTTTTTAAATACGCGCCCCATTCTAGGAATAACTCCAATATCGTGAGTGCTTTCACAAACATGTAAATCTACATATACGAGACGCCCAGACCCGGAGCACCTATCTGTATATATATTTATAAAGATCATTTTATTTTACTCTCAATAAAACGGGCAATGTATACGTTTTCGATCTTGGCAGTGGCGATCACAAAAGCAGGAGCAAGGCTGCTAAATAACACGAGCCTGTATTGAATTAGAAATGTTTTCTTCTGCCAAGAGTTGCTGTTCAGATTTTTTTTCTACTTAATATCAAGTTTGTATGCCTATCCACGTTAAGAAAATAGTGATTCATCAGTGCTACTGTAAAGTAATGGCGTATTCATACTGAGCTAAAAATTAGACCATTAATATTAAAACAAACTTTTCACAACACAGTATTTTCAAATAATTCTAAGGACTTATTTTAAAATTAAATCAGAATCGTCAGAATTTTCGCTTTTATTTTTACAAATAGGTGAAGTATTCATTTTTAAAATTGAGAAAAGTGTGACTTCTAATTGGTCAAGAGGCGTGCTACTCAGCATAAGTAGCAACGATGAGACACTATTTTCTTAACGCGAATACATTGTAGTTCTACTTCCTCATATTTGCTTAACCCCATCGACCTTAGCTACTAAATAACGTATATAGTAACACTAACTTCTGCCAGCGGTTTCGCACGTATGAAGGTAGAAAATTATCCCAAGGGCACATCCTCCTGGACATGCCCATGTGCCAAATTTCATCTAAATCCGTTCTGCCGTTTGTAATAATCACACATATACAGACGTACAAACTTTCGGTTTATCATATTCAAACTCAAAAAAACTCAAACTAAAAATTATTTTATTTCATATAGGCCTACATGGGCACTTATAAAACGTCAGAAGTTAGCGCACAGTTCCAATTGGTTGTTTCCTATAGAGAAGACTCGGCAAGAAACTCCATGGTTACTCTTTGTGTGAGTGTGTTTATTAGTATGTCTTTCGTTCTTAGGCAAAAACAAAAGAATGGCGCGACAGCTATCAGGCAATGAAAGACAAAATGATTGGCAACAAGAAACAGAAAGGCAAGCAGGACAGTAAAAAGTCGAAATTCGACAAGAAAAAGACTAAAGAGGATGCCAAAGACAAGAGCAAAGGGAAGCGGAAGTCGGACGGAGGCGACGAGGGATCCAAGGAGAAACGGAAGAAGGAAACAGAGATGGAAGTCGATCAGAGAGATGAGGATACTGCGGGAGGAGTCAAGAGGTCTCATGATGATGAAGAGGACGAAGGTATGTTCCAGATTTTGATCTTTTTTTATATTATACGGGGTGGCGCCGACAATACGACAACAAATTAAACTGAGTATACCTCATGATGTTCCTAGTCTGCATACCAAAAATTATTCGGATATCCAGTAGTTTGGTCACAGGACATTATTTTTCATTTTCAGCATTGTCTACATGATGTATATGAAGACCACGATTACAAAAAAAATCCTTGGCAACTGAGAAAAAAAACATATCCGTTGCCATAAACATAAAACCTTAAAACCTAAGCTCAGTAAGGTTTTAAGGTTTTACCTTAAAACCTTACTGATTGCTTAAAGTGACAGTCGACATTTCAAGGTCACTGACGTTACTATTTTTATTTGAAAAGTATTGTATTGTACCTAATTACGTTTTATTTTTGAATTATCGTGCCACGTTACAATTACACAGCTTCGGAGTATTCCGACTTGATTTTAATTTATAGGGAGTGCCACAGAAACGCCGCTTTAACTATACGGACATACCGAGAAAGGTATGGGAACTCCCGAGTTTGTCCGACCTGGTCCGACCAATGGGCACATTACTGTTCAAGCAGTCCAGAGGATGCGGGAAAATCGACCTTTAATTCCGCAATTGGATAGTGCTCCTATACGTGTAAGAGTGACACTAGACGATAGAATTTTAAATTACTTTGAACGAAGCCCTACGTTTTGTCTGCGTTTGCCCAAACGCAGACAAGACGTAGGGTTTCGTTGTTAGGTCGACATTATTCAATATATAATATATTCCACAACTATCACACAACGCCGTCTAGTCTCAAGCTAAGCAGAGCTTGTGTTATGAGTACTAGACAACTGATAAAGATACGTATATATTTCTAAATACATACATATTATAGATAAATTACACCCAGACACAGAACAAATGATCGTGCTTATCACACAAACATTTGCCCTGGGTGGGAATCGAACCCACGACCTCCGGCATAGCAGTCAGGGCCACTAACCACTAGACCAACAGGCCAGTCGACAATAAGTGAGTGACAGTGAGTGCTAAGTGATGGAATCACGATAAAGATTAATAATTTTATTAATATTTTTTTTTGATTTTATGTGATTGTTTTTATTGAGCATTTATAATAATAGCGCTAAAAGATTACGTCACTACATGACACGGCGCTATTGCCACAGGTTAGTGTACCGATATTTGCAAATGGTGTTCTATTTTGTTTACGATTTTATGCTATTTAGTTTGTTTGAAAAAAACATTTTTTATGTTCCGATTTTAGGATTTTTTTTGGTAGTTTAATAATATTCCTATGGACTAGTACTACGAGTGTTTTAATTTACTGTCGTATTGTCGGCGCCACGTTGTATAAACTAGTGCTTGACTGTGATCCTACCTGATGGTAAGCAGTGATGCAATCGTTGATGGTGAAACCCACTAGTTTATTAACAGCCTATTCACTTTAAGGTTAGCCGTGAAGACAACTAAACTATAATCGGACGGGAAGTCCACAGCAGGCAAATTGTTCCATTCCTTCGATGTACGCGGTATAAACGACGAGGCGAAACGCTTAATCCGGGCCATAGAGGTGTCTCTAAAGGAATCGAAGTACCTTTCCAAAGTGTTTGGGAATAGATGATTCCATATTTTTCGTGATTGCTGATTTTTCAAACCTCAAACAGGTTGATCCTGATTCCCTTTATGATATTTTTTTCTTTTTTTTCGCTGGGAAAATCATCATTTTCTTTATGATTGATTTTTATTTATTTTTTAAAGAATTAAGGCCTGATTTTTCAATAGCCAGATAGATTTTATTTGGGGAATAAATATGGCAGTTTGAAGCTTTTATACGGAATCTATATTTATTCTTCATGTAAATGGTATCCGCCAATTGTAAAATCAGTCCTAAGTTTAACAATTTTTTAACCTTATTTTTAGTTATTGAATGTTTAACGTTTGACCACTATCTCACCTGACGGTAAGCTTGTGGTCGACAATGGAGCACGCTTGCCTAAAAGTAACCTATTCACTGTTGACTGAAAGATCCTTTGGTTGTGACTCCGTCAAGAAATTCCACTTCTTAACTGTATGCGCAAGAAATGTGTTCCCATGTTATAGAATCGTCATTACCTTCCTGCTCTTGTCCCGTGTTATTTAGGGTCGTTCCATGCTATCACTAACTTCCTTTTCTTTCATATCACTCTTCACACAGTCCATCCATCTTTTCTTTGGCCTCCCTCTCCCTTTCCATCCATTCACATGTATTGTCATAACTCTTTTAGTAACATGTGTTTCATCCCTCCTCTTAACATGACCATACCAAGACAAACGGTTTCCCTCCAAAGTTTCAGTCACTGGCGGTACCTTCAAACTCATGTTATAGAACTAAACTAAATAAAGGAGAGGTCATAAATGGGCCTTATTCTAGGCCTAAACCCCATACGTTTATTGAACATCTCGTTTACAGTTGGTGAAAGCAAGCGTCTGCGTACAGACAGTGTGAGTCCACATCGACTGGGCACGCGGGATGCCTGCACGCTCTTCATCAGCAACCTAGAATTCAAGTGAGCATGGTCCTAATCAAATGCATACTTACTAAGCTATTTTAACACAGTTTCTAAATACAAATTTATATTCTGTTGTTTGGGTACTTTCTTATGTTTTATCTTATACTAAACAACAAATAACATTAAAAAAAATAAAATAATAAAAATACATTCAGCCGAACATAGAACCTCCTCCTTTTAGAAGTCGGTTAAAAAGATGTCTGAAAACATCACCAAAATTGGTTATCAAATGAAACAACAATTAGCATTTCAAATATTGGTATGAGGAAGAGAGGAGATGTGGTGGATACATCTCTATCTCTTTTGCACACACGTATCCTAACGGTGGTGATGTCACATTTCAGTGTGAGAATCCTTAATCTGTTATTTGAAAGTTTCCCCTTCCACAAAATTAGAAAGGTTTCTAACTTACTTAATATTGAACGGATTTGAAAACTTATCTCTCTCTTTTTGCGATATTGTATAAAGTAACTTTTTGATACAAATAATAATAACTAGGTAGCTTTTGTCCGCGAATTAGTCCGCGTACATAAAATATAGCCTATGTCACTCAGGAATAAAGCAGCTTTGTACAGGTAAAAAAATTTTAGCAATCGGACCAGTACTTTCAGAGATTACCTACTACAAACAAAGAATAAAACGAACTATACCTCTTTATAATATTAGAGTAAATAAAAGAATGGGTCGGCTTCCTAATTTCATATCATCCGATTTACTCACACTACATGAATTTTCATACTTAATAAATTTACTGATACTTAATTTTGATGTAAAAATCATTAAAATCTGTCGACTAGACCATAATTTCTCAGCATATGATACGTCCATTACTTCGTCGAAACGAATCGTAATTTCATGTGATGTCCAGTACCTTATCGAAACGTAGCGTAACTTCTTGTCCTAAGTCACTACAAAGTTATTCTATTGTTTTACTTCCAGAGTGGACGAACAGAGTCTGCGCGACAAGTTGTCACAGTACGGCGACATCATTTCACTGCGGGTCCGCAAGGGGATCAAAGCTTTCGGCGGATCCATCTGCTATTGCCAGTACAAGACTCCTGTAAGCTTTGTTTGTTATCAACTTTTTAGTAAAAAATATGGATTTAAAAAGTAATTAATTCGTTTTTTTCACCTGAGCATCTGAGTTCAGCTGAGCAGGTAGCTCCTTCTAGTTTTATTTACAGAGAAAATACAGGTTATTACTTCTTAATTATGAATGTCATTGGGGTTGCGTAGGATAACGAATTTTAAATAAAAAATTATAGTTTTAAATAATGCATAAATACATATATATAAATATATAGTGTTGTGTTATTGAATGATATGGGTGTAACTGACCTGAATAAAGATGATTATTATAAATAATAAAAAATAAAGAGTTTTTTAAATTAGGTAAACGCTGACAAAGTATTTCTCGACTGGGGATCCAGAATCATGTATTGGATCCTTGATACACGTTTGTACGTCGGCGTCGATGTCTGAGACACGGTGTACAGGAATATATTTATTTCAAATAATTGACTCCTGAAAAGCAATATTTTAAACATATTTAATATTATTCTAGGAAGCAGTAGACGAAGCCATAAAACACGACAGGATGCCGCTAGACGGCCGGCCGATGTTTCTATCGCGTTATTCTGCGAAGAAGTCCAAGCCCACCTTCAAATACTCAACGGAAGTGGAGAAGAACAAGCTGTTCGTGAAGAACCTGCCCTTCGCGCACTGCACCAAGGACGCGCTGGCTGAAGTCTTCGATAAGTACGGCAAGCTGAAGGATGTGAGAGTTGTGACGCATAAGTAAGTGATTTATTTATTTACTGGTTTATTTATTTATTACTGGGTATTATATAATTATATGTAAACTGTCTTCATTTATTGCTCTTTCTAATAGGCCTTAACTTATTTCATGAAAAACGGCAATTTCATAGGTAAAGACCTAATATTAATTATAACCGCATCAAAATCCGTTGTGTGGTTTAGGAAGAGTTAGCGGATAAATAGACAGACGTGGATAGTGATTATATTTTGTACAGGTTAAATTATTTGTCCTATTTGATGATACATTATCTTTATAATGTATCCTACATAGGCAATTCAATGCGAACGCGAAGCGATGCGGCATTAATGGAACAAACAATCGATACTCTATGCGGTGTCTTACGTACGGCGGTTGAAAGGACAGTAAAAAAAGAATGGAATATAGTTGCAACAATAACCCAACATTTCTTTCACAGAGATGGTAAACCAAAAGGCCTGGCGTACATAGAGTACGAGGAGGAGTCCGCGGCGGCACAAGCTGTGTCGGCGTGTCACGGCATGTTGCTGGGGGAGCGCAAGCTGGACGTGGCCCTCAGCGCGCCGCCGCCCAGGCAGCCCAGCTCGGCCGACGTGCCGCTGTTGGGGCGAGCCAAGAGGGACGCGGGAGGAGGCATGTGAGTACTGACTGTCATTAACAGGCCTGCTACATAAAGACGAATGTGCACCTTAAGTTGGATGCTCGAGGCAAGCCAGCCAAATGTACTTAATTTTTTTGGTTTTTGAAGGTCAGTGACAGGTTCTATCGAAAAAGTCATTCAATAAGGTTAGCTGAACTTCTACTACCCCGGAGCGTCCCTTTTAACAGGCCTGGCTTACATAGCATATCGTCCAGTCATATCTGCAGCTTAACAAGCTGTAGCTGCATGTAATAGCATGCTGCCTATCTAAATGGTGAAAAGCCTAATACGTAGGTATAGTGAAAACAGAAAGTGAGAAAAACGTATATTTCTGTCTTGCACAAGACGAACAACAAAAAAAAATTAACTAATCATTAACATAAACTCAATGAAATATAATAATGACATTTGAACTAAGAGTTTGTTGTACCAGTGTGCATAACGAACGCCCTAATGAAAGCTCTTAGCGATTTCTTGATGGCTATGACGAACCAAATCCAGTTTTGTGGTGGAAAATTATCAAATAGCTCCTTCCGCTCTTGGTGGAGCGAGTGTCAACATTTTATTGATTAAAATTCACTTGTGTCCCCTCAGTTGTTCTTTGCGTTCTAGGGCAGCAGTAACTCTTTCAAACGATTCCGCAGTCCAACCAAATTATCCCAAGCAACGACCAAAATCAACTTTCTACATTTCTATAAACTCTTTCAGGCGACGAACACAACTCAGCAGTTTCATCCCGAGCGTCCTTCAAAAGGCTTCAACGAGCGCAGCGCGAGCCACCACAAGCAGCGCCAACGGCTCCTCGTCCAGCTCGCAGCCCAACGGCAGCCACAGCAATGGCGACGACAAGCGGCCTCTAAGTAACAGCGATTTCCGAAGCCTCCTGCTCAAATAATAGCTTCTCAGGTCAAATTAGTCTTTGTAAATACAGTCGAAACACGCGAGTAGGTTACAGTGGAATTTCAAACTCATTAGTATCGATAGTTTTTGTTTTAGAGATGTATCGACTAGATAAAAAATTATGGGCATTTTCTAATAAGTGTTTTCGAAGAATCGGAAAGGTTAAAACCTTTCTTCCTCGAACACATAACTCATAAAACCACCATTGAATTTATACCAACAGACTCGATATATCGAATAGAAGTCGGTACATCTCTAAAAGCCGCCATATATTATGACCCCGTCTTAGGATAGCCTTACTTAACGGATTTACTACATCCATACCATTTATGTCCTATTTCTTTTCAAATAAAATTGCCAGAAGGATAAATGTACTACTTAGAGCTAGTCTGTAGTAAAACCTTATCCCGATCAAAAGTAATCCTATGTATGGTGGCCTCAGTAATATTAATGCGATGAACGCTAGTACGTAGGTACCCTTATATATTTTATGGCAACGCGCCTTACTATATAATATGTATAACATTGTATGATACCCGGGTATATTAGAAAGGGGACTTTGAGGCCGAAAACGGTTCTTATTTGTGAGAAAATATCACAATAAATAAATGAATAATCACCAAACTTATTTCTTTATCGTTTTGCTTTATCGTTTTGTTCAGAGTATTTTATTGTACAAATTAAAATTACAGTTTTTTGTTTTTAAATTTTTTATTCGATCTTTGTTTGTTTTCGAGTATCTATTGTGAATTGACGTGCCTTTGCAGCATTTAACGTCTATATAAGTAACTCCTGGAGCTGTCTGGACGATATGATTTAGAAATATAAATGATCTTTGATATGACGATATTTGGAAGCAGGGTACTGAAATAATTCGAATTTATTCCTGTGATGAAGGCACGTCAATTCAACATCCAACCATGTTTATCATGTAATGCAAACTTTGAGGCGTACTGCACTTGACACTATTTTGTGGGTATCGAATGAGACTGATCCGTCACACTCGGCTATGTAACGTTCGTTCGGGTAAAGTCGGCTCGAGTCGGCCTATCTTACCTAAACGATTACGATTTTGTATTATTAACTTCGCCTTGATAAAGTTTTGACTTGTCGTATAGTCTATCTTAGGCCTACTGTCCATGGCCGCGCAGCTTCATAGACGCGTATTCGTCACTCAAACTCTGTCGACAGCAACAAAACGACGGTACGACGCGACGTTGCCGTTTCGTCACACAGAGATTCATTTGTATGTAAGCTGTGAGCAGGCATACATCAAGCGTATAATGGCGAATACGCGTCTATGAAGCTACAGGTTCGTGGATCAAGACCTTACTGGTCTTGATAATACACAAATCTGACTGGGATGCCTCGTTAAGTGATAACATAAAACGGATTGTTTAATTTCGTGTTTACTAAAACGCGTTCATTCCATAGTCGTTTAATGCGAACTTTAGTGATGATATGTGATTCAATCATAGTCATAATTTCATAATAATGTAGTTATATAGTCCCACTTCACTTTAATATGTAAATGATGTATCAACGACGTTTGTAGCTATATTTACTCAGGCACCCTGTGACACCGTAACATCTAATTATTTTTTGTTTTTTTTATTAAACTGATTTGTTTTGTATTCGAAGTTTTGCGTTGCAGTGTGATTGCGAACGAAGAGTGATTCAGAATAAATGCGTTTTGTTGTATATTTCAGTTGTTTTTATTGGTATTTAATTTTTCTTAATCTTTTCCCAATTAAAAACGACGATTCTAGATGTGTAAGTAATGCGAGTCATGTTACTACACGCAGAGTCAGGCCATCGAAAGATGGCCACGAATTAATTACCTATCAAACTTTGCATATGGCAGCATTTAAGAATTGTCAAAATTGTCGACACCCGCATCGAACAAGGCAGTATCTCGGATTACAGTCCAAACAAAATTCAAACATAGCACTATCACTTTCTGGTTCATAAAAAAAAATACTGAATTAATGTTACAACCTTGTTCATTGCGGGTGTCGTTGTGTACTTGACGTTTCGTACATAACTCATTTTATGTTTTTACTAATTTTGCTTAAAATAATGCCGATAATAATTACTAGTTCAACGAAGAGGCTTCTATTTAATATGAATGATAAATTGATCAGACCTGTGCTTGGTATAACTTTAGAAGCTGTCCTGGTGTAAAGTACCGTCTGACCTTTGCAAGAATGCCGAGTTTCCTAGCAGCTAGCGTTGCTTTTGACTCAATGAACCGCCCAAAGTTTAGGTTTGAGGAAATTTCAACTCCTAAAAGCCGAAGGCGCCAAGGATACATAATAAAAAGCAAGAGACAAGGTGAACGGGCTCCTTTTGGCTTGGGTTTGGGGGCGTTGAATCTCACCAGATTGGCGTTCGCTCTGCCATAGCATATCTTTCGGACTGGATTAGCTTCTTTCTAGCCCGAGCACTCTGCAGGTAACTTTACAATAAAGGACCATGGGACAAATTGGGCTCATTGTCCAACAGAGTTACGGCATATGCCATTGCAAAGGATTCGGTACGTACTTACTATTAACACTATCTTCTATTCCATTGGAGAAAAAAGATATGCACCTACATAGGTTTTGTAGGATAAGCAATTAGTCACCAATTGGACAATTTTAGACAGATTTTGAATTACATTTATTTATCTTTATGAAAGGGTATACTCCCGACTTGGTTCCATAGAAATATTGTCATCATCTGATGATGAACTTCGGAGATATGGGACGGAACTCTTCTAGGATCATAGTAGAACTGTCATAACAAGTAAAATAGCTTTGTTTGTACATTTAGTTAATTACTGTCTTAAGAGAGGGAGGGAATACAATGAAATGATAATTATGATGATGAAGGTGGAAGGTAGGCCGGAACTCAGTCATAAATCAATCATTCGATTAATCATTCCATCATTCTGTTAATCATGCCATCATTCGGTTAATCATGCCATCATTCGGTTAATCATTCCATCATTCGGTTAATCATTCCATCATTCGGTTAATCATTCCATCATTCAGTTAATCATTCCATCATTCGGTTAATCATTCCATCATTCGGTTAATCATTCCATCATTCGGTTAATCATTCCATCATTCGGTTAATCATTCCATCATTCGGTTAATCATTCCATCATTCGGTTAATCATTCCATCATTCGGTTAATCATTCCATCATTCGGTTAATCATTCCATCATTCGGTTAATCATTCCATCATTCGGTTAATCATTCCATCATTCGGTTAATCATTCCATCATTCGGTTAATCATTCCATCATTCGGTTAATCATTCCATCATTCGGTTAATCATTCCATCATTCGGTTAATCATTCCATCATTCGGTTAATCATTCCATCATTCGGTTAATCATTCCATCATTCGGTTAATCATTCCATCATTCGGTTAATCATTCCATCATTCGGTTAATCATTCCATCATTCGGTTAATCATTCCATCATTCGGTTAATCATTCCATCATTCGGTTAATCATTCCATCATTCGGTTAATCATTCCATCATTCGGTTAATCATTCCATCATTCGGTTAATCATTCCATCATTCGGTTAATCATTCCATCATTCGGTTAATCATTCCATCATTCGGTTAATCATTCCATCATTCGGTTAATCATTCCATCATTCGGTTAATCATTCCATCATTCGGTTAATCATTCCATCATTCGGTTAATCATTCCATCATTCGGTTAATCATTCCATCATTCGGTTAATCATTCCATCATTCGGTTAATCATTCCATCATTCGGTTAATCATTCCATCATTCGGTTAATCATTCCATCATTCGGTTAATCATTCCATCATTCGGTTAATCATTCCATCATTCGGTTAATCATTCCATCATTCGGTTAATCATTCCATCATTCGGTTAATCATTCCATCATTCGGTTAATCACTACTTACAAGATTGACAACACAGAATGAATGAGAAATCTCGGATCATTCCAATGCCGCTTCCTCTCAGTACCACACTAATATTATAAAGGTGAAACTTTGTGAAATGTGTGTGAATATTTGTTACTTTATTACACTCGAACGGCTGAATGGATTTCGATGAAATTTGACACACGAGTAGACCATGTCCTGGAATAGCATATCGGATAGTTTATCTCGTGAATATGTTCTCTTGGAACAAATTTCTACTTCCACGTGCTGGCAGCAATTAGTATTTTATAAATAAAACAGTCAGTGACCGATGTCAGTGACAAAGTCGAAACGAATTGCACACGCTGAAGTGTGTACAAAAGAGGTAGCGAGATACTGTTGAAATATTCGTACCACACCCCCCTCTTCCGCGTAACAATATCGCCTTTGGATGCACTAAACGAAAGGAAATAGGTTTTGCAATACAGTTCCTCGAAACCAGCTCCTATCCCTGTCGATTTTAGGCCCACAATTTACTGTTTTAATACTGGCGCCCGCCACCGGCACAATTTATTGTATGTATCTTATCAGGCTGGAAGCCGCGCAGCCCTTACGAGTCGTTGGTCAATTCCCGTTTATTTAGTTCTTACATACACAATACACGTGGAATTTATTTTTTAATTGCAGTACTCAGCTCTATAACACCCTCGCCTATGGCACGGGCGAATTTCGCGTCGGTCGCAATAACAAAATTTCTCCACTTGTATCAAAATTTACAATTTCAATTCAGGGGGAGTTTCAATATTGCTGGCCGCTAGTGAATAAAGTTTTCCCACCCCAGGTCTAGTGATACAAAAAAGATTTACAAAGCTCTTTATTCATTCGTGTAACATGTAAAAAAACAAAACTTAATAATAAAAAACATTTATTTATAAAAATAAAATGTACACTTTACAATCTCAATAGAGAAATATAAAATTTCTTCTTATATACATCGAGAATCGTCTACAATAAACAACTCTAAAAGCGGGCAGAACTGGAAATTACATTATAAACAAATACGCATTCGAAAAACAACTTTGTACTTTTTATCTAACATAGATTTATGAAGCTGAGATATGTTTCAACATGGCGCCTTTGATCTAAGGCTAAGGAATCTAAGGCGCCGGATATACAAGTCCAGTATGTAAATAAGAACAATAACGTCTACCTAGAGTTGCCAACGTATCTTGCTTTATTTTTGGTAAATATACTATATACTGTAGCATAAAAATAAAGTATATGAAAATATTCTATCTTTGTGCGTAAAATGAAACACTAATATGAATGGTGTCTTCAAGGCTAGAGTGAATAGGCTCCTAATAAACAAGTAGGTACGCCTCATCATCAACCATTGCATCACTGCTTACCATCAGGTGGGATCGCAGTCAAACACTGGTTTATATGATTAAAAAATGAATAATTAGTGAACTATTAGCGATGCTTCTATGTTGAAACAAGAAAAAAGGTTAGTATGTACTAGCAGCACATAAAAAAGGAAGAAACAAATAAAAAAATTGATCTTTTAAACACTTTTTTTTCAAACACTTTTTTTTCAAATACTTTTTTTCCTATAAATACGTTATTTTTCTTCAATAACAGTCGGCAACCCTACGTCTACCTTTTGAATGCCACGGTGTCAACGAAAGGCCCAACATTAAAATGATTTATATGATTACAGAACTACTTTTACAAGCTTTTATTTAACTAGTAATCAAATCTTGCAAGCTGAATTAATAATCACTTCTTTTTATCTTATGAAGTTAAATTGTTAAATGTTGGTTCAATTCCGATGACAATGCATTTTTATAATAAACACGGCCTGAATTGACATCCAATGTTAGCTCCAGATAAAGGAACTCTTCAACGATCAACAGCATAGACACGAAATATTGTCTACGCATTTATTATAACAGTTTGTTTTTTAAAGATTGTTTCTACAAATGTTTAATTATTACTAATTTATTTAAGGCTCCTTTCGTTTGACTTACAGTCATATGTGGTGTTAAAAAACCACGCAAACTGCCTGCGAAACCTAGGAATCGAATCCATGATATAACGCTTGACAATTGCACTCGCTACTACTCAGCCAATAAGGCGAAAAACTTCATAATATGTATCGCATATTATTCGTTCGTTACCTAAAATTTTGAATGTTCGAAGATTTATTACTACTACTTCAACTTCAAATAAAAGTTTAGAAGTGAAAGGAGTTTTCAGAAGTTCACTCCTTTTTGTAAACATTGTGCTAAACACATACGATAATGGCACTGTCATTTTTAGAAAATGGCATATTTAAATTTAAATTTTATTTATAAAAAAGAATGATAACAGATAACATACTAAACGCTAAATACAACATAATTGTATTTAGAACTCGTTTATTGCACAAGTTTGTGAAATACTTTGGCTAAAGCATGACAAAATATAACAGAGTGGATCTATGGGGGTTGGCACATGGGATATATAGCCCCCTTAAATTATCCCAGGTCAAAATGACCCTGGGCTTTTAGTTTGTACAGAAGGTAGCCACCTGAGCTGATGGCTCGTCTTCCAAAGACAGACGTTTATCAACCTTTGAGCTTATTCTGAGTATCTTACATGTCAAGGAACGTCGTAAAGTATTATAATAAAAGCTATTATCATTGGATATGTGCTCCGTCTTGCCACCGCTTCTTCGACCGCTCGAATGCTTCTTTGATGCAGGCTCTGTAGAAAACGAATATCAGATTAAGAATTTTAACATTCCCTCACTATAGCAGCTCTTTTTTCAAGTATAACGGGCGCCAAGCAAGTGGTCAAACAGTTTAGACGCCATGTTTTAGCGGATAAAAATATAGTTAACGTTGACTTAATAATCAGTTCCGTCACGTCCGTCAAAAAGAAGGGACGCATGACATTGACGTCAATGCTCATAATAAATACATGTGATCATAATAAATACAGTATGTAGCAAGAAAAGCTTATTGTTTAACGCCAGCCATACACGATCCTGTTTACCGTCAAGTTTGCAGCCGATTAGCGTCATGCATACTTGACCGTTTAAACAGGCAGTAGACTTGTCATGCATACATCGTCAAGTTTACCAGGCGCCGCATCAAGCGCGCTGAAAATTAACTGAAAACTAGAACGTGAATGGTTGGCATTACATGCAAAAGTGAAGTTTCGATCTATGGGTGCAGTAACTGAACGTACGCCAAACAAATTAGATCCAATTTTGTCAACACTATTCTTACCGGTTCGCACAAAAATTATGACAACCTGCCCCGAACTCGTTGCGCGTTGTCAACATGCAAAAGTCGACGTTTGTGAATCTGACCAGCGTCAAACAGCTAACAGCTTTCCACGGTAGTGCATCCTAAAATTGGTAGACTATTCTCACAGATAGAAGACCTGAGACCCAGGGGAGATTATACTGCTCGTTTATAATGAGGATTCTTACCTGAACAGTGACTGGTGCAGTATGTAGGCGGACACGTGGCCCGCGTCCACGTAGCGCACCTCCGCGCCTGGCCAGATCTCCTCCAGCGTGCCGACGTCGTCGCGAGGAACGTAAGCGTCGTGCTTTGCGCATACCGCTGTTGAATATAAGGCATGTTACTTTGGTATAATAGTAGCGACATAGGGACGCGTGGGTGCTCATGGTTCCAGCATCCACGAGAAGTAAATAGTGGGTGCTGAGCCCTCATGACTAAAGGCATAGCAACCTCCGTAATTTTTGGGACAAGGAGTAGGTATTGTTCTCTAGCCTGCCGCCTTGTAACTTTTTCCAAAAACAAGTGCTAGTTTTCAAGTTTGAACGCTTCGCTCGCTCTTGCATCCTGGCTTCTTAAGATTTGATTTTATGAGTCGAGATCGTCACTATGATCTTTTAACATAAATAATACCTATACAACATAATTAACAATAACATATTAATAATAACATAAAATAAATATTTAATTATTTATTTTATGAAGCATTGATAAATATTTTTTATAGTATTGATTGGTATACCTAGGCATTAGGAGTTTTTTTTATATTTATGGTTCTCTTTTTCCATTGTTATGGACGACTAATCATTATATCCGCCATTAATATTTACTCGTCGCTGTTGGTCACATCCTAAAAATGTGCGTGCTACCTCATAGACCGCTAAAACTGGACAGTCGCTAAAATAATCCATACTTACTAATATATGTAATAGATACGAAAGTAATTCTGTTTGTCCATAAGTATCCGGGCGTAGTACATAGGCTAATTTTATCCCGGGATTACGTTTGGGATATTTTTTGACGTTTAGGTACGTAGGCGAACCATTCTTGGCAAATGCATCAGTAATTCCGGTATAATAGCATCGATTTCTTGAAAAACATTAATTTAGTTTTTTGGCTGTGCATGTATTGTATTTATATTATGTAATGTATCAAACTGTTTGAACTACCTATTCATTTGTTAAAAGTGAAAACTTTATTAAAATAAGTAAACATGTGTTTATTAGCTAATAAACACTTTACGTATTTATTAGCTGAATAAAATAAAATGGTTTAGTCTAGAAATTATAGATTCGAGAAATGACTAAATAGGTAGTCTATAATTGACAGATTCTAGAAATGTATCAAACATACACAAAAAATCTGTCATTAAAATTTGTAGAATCAGTCAATTGTACACGTAGAATCGGTTATTTATAGAATCATTCAATTTGAGAATCGGTCATTTGTACAATCTGTCATTTAAAGAATTGTACATTCCGAGAACCAGTCTATTATAGACTACGTAGTCATTTCACGAATCTGTCATTTCTAGAATAAACTAATGAAATAATGCAATGAAAAGATAACATTATAATACTCCACATCCACTTCAAATAATGCATTGTTTTTCCATATTATTAGATACGTTATGTATCCCTATCTTAGCCGGTTATAACACTTGAAAAATTGATCATACGTGCACACGATACGTGCAATCTCACAATGCGAATAATGTCATGTAGTTGCCAAAATATTGTCTAGTTATAAATATAACTTATTATGGTATGTCAAAGTGCTTACGAAATCGCTTTTTGTGATTAATTTAGAATATTACAGGGTGGAAACACCGAGCATAGCCTTTTTCGTTGACCTTCGGGTGACTTTTTGGTCTTCTGATGAGGCCCATTGTAAGTGCACTGGTCATAGACTTTCGTCTTGAGACACTGTGGTATATTGGACGAGAAGATACCGAACAGCTTCCAGAACGCAGCCGAGACCTACCCGTCAGGACCGTGATCACATCAGAAATTAAGACATCCGCAGGAGAACCAAGGTTACCGTCATAGCCCGAAGAATCGCCAAACTTAAGTGGCAGTGGGCAGAGCAAATTGCTCGCAGAACAGATGTTTGATAGGGACGAAAGATTCTGGAGTGACCACATACCGGAAGACGCAGCGTTGGATGGTCTCCCACAAGTTGGATCGATGACCTGGTGAGGTTCGCGGGAATCCGATGGATGCAAGACGCAAAGGACTGGTCGTTATGGCGACACTTGGGGGAGGCCTGTGTCCAAAAGTGGACGACTTTCGGCTGAAATGCTGATGATGACTACAGGGTGATCAGTGTTGCGTGACGGTTGATAGGGTAGAAATAAAGAATTTATGCACTAAGAGAGCAATGTGAGTGAAGTGGTTTGTTTCGACCAACGACCTTACAGCCACTAGATGCCGCGACGCATGTCTGTCAACAGATATGATTATAGATCTGATGTCTCGACCAATCAGAAGGAGTACCTCGTTCCCCCGTACCAATCAGAACCAATCAGAAAGTAGTACCCCGCTCTCCGTACCTTGGCTAGCTGACAGAATTGTTTAGGTACGCTAGTTCAAGCATGAGGCTTCTAGTGGCTGTGTATGTATTGAGCCGACCCCAAGTAACATGGGACAAGGGCTCGACGATGATGATGACAGGGTGGAATTAAAATTACGAGCGACATTTATTGGGGGTGAAAATAATCATGGATATAGAATGGCAATTTATTGGCAACATTTCAGGCATAATGATAAACAACTTTAAATATTGGTAAACTTTTTCCTATTCTTTTGCTATGAGACCTTGCTTTATGCCAAATTTTAGGATTCTCGAACAACGGGAAATATACGATTTTTGCAACATAAACGTCAGTACTTATCTTTTTTATTTCGTTAAATTACAAGTTTGACTTTTTCGCAGTTTTAAGGGACCGCAGACCTGAGTCGCAGTGACGCGTTCCTGAGATAAAGGATCTTGATAGACAGACAGACGGACAACAAAGTGATCCTATAAGGGTTCACTTTTCCTTTTGAGGTACGGAACCCTAAAAAGGTTTGACAAATAAATACTGTAGTCAGGGTAGTCCCATAACTATCATCATCATCATCATCATTTCAGCCGAAAGACGTCCACTGTTGGACATAGGCCTCCCCCAAGCGTCACCACAATGACCGATCCTGTGCTTCTCGCATCCACCGCACTCCCGCGACCCTCACCAGGTCGTCGGTCCACCTTGTGGGAGGCCTTCCAACGCTGCGTCTTCCCATAACTATACATGGAACTAATTGAAGAAAAAAATAATTTATAAATGTGTGCAAATTATGCTTTTTGATATTTCAGTAACCATTTCGTTTTTTTCTTTTAGTTCCTTCTGTAATTTTATTTATGGCGTACAATATAATAATATTCCACAACTATCACACAACGCCGTCTAGTCCCAAGCTAAGCAGAGCTTGTGTTATGGGTACTAGACAACTGATAAACATACTTATATATTTCTAAATACATACATATATAGATAAATTACGCCCAGACACAGAACAAATGATCGTGCTCATCACACAAACATTTGTCCTGGGTGGGAATCGAACCCACGACCTCCGGCATAGCAGTCAGGGCCACTAACCACTAGACCAACAGGCCAGTCACAATAAAGAGTGCATCTTTATTTTTTGTTGTATTTGTGTTTATAGAAATATATTAATCCCCTGGAAGGAAGTCAAAGATTACGATCACAGCCTGTATAGTTAAAGGTGCGATTAAAATATTTTATTAAAATCCTTTACTTATAAATACTTAGATCTAGGTTTGCGAGTCTTCACGTGTATAAATGCACGTGTAATAAGACTAGCGAGGTGCCAACATGTGCCCACAACACACCTACACAGAAAAAAATCCCTTTTCGACCAAGTTAATACATTGTTTTAAAATGAGAATATATGATAGCCGCGTTACATAAAGCCGAGTACAGACTGCTGTAACGTAACATGCAATGTAACACGCAATGAAAGAATTTGCCGTCCACATTGTCGCAATCAGGGGTGCCGCCGGCTTTTAGAAAACTTCATGGGTGCTCATGCTCATTTGATGGACTCGAAAAAGCAGCGAAGTGTGACAAGACCAATGCACACTGATCGACCGACCAATAAATAAATGTCCTACTTACATACTGCGTACTTAATTACTAATTATGTTTGATAAAAATATAAAATGAAGCCAATATATAAAAATGGAACTGGTTTTTAGTATCAAGAAATATTATAATTTATACGTAACCTAAAAGGCGATTACTGATCTGTTTCTTGATGTCTATTCTCATGGGTGCTCGGCACCCACTGTTTATTTCTCATGGGTGCTCGAGGGGGCTCGAGCACCCACCCCCGGAATCGGCGCCCCTGGTCGCAATATTACTGAACTTCCATAGTGTGGACGCCTTGCGCGCGCGAACAGAACATTTCAACCATGTAGATACATGCTCGGTTCGTGCGCGTGCGCTTATTAAATGCTAGTTTCTTGTTACCTTGCATGTTACATTACAGCAGTCTGCACCCGGCTTTACAGCAACATATATCAATACGGCGTGCCAACTTGTAACAGGACGTGTTATAGAATATAAATTAGAGTATACGAAATAAGAATGACAGTATACAACATTATTTTTAGTATATGCGGAACTTCAATACAGTTTGTTCAGAATCAGAAACTGAATCGATTCCAATAATTTTTACACCATGTTTTATTTTTTCCCAAAAATATTTAAAAAAGGTCACAAGTTGGACATCACCAACACTAAGTACTACACAGGTCACGGCAGGTCATAGCGGGCATTCGGCGCTAGCGCACAGCTGAGTGCGGGAGCAAAACAACCCCTCTGTCGCCTAGTCGCCCGGTTGACCCGCTGACCATGTATTTGTGCAGACAACCAGGTAACAGCTTATAACTTAATAATTTTTCATGATACAGTTATGAAATTTTGTATATAGATTCATTACATAAAAATACTAGACATGTGTTTCGAGTTTCGCATATACTAAAACTAAGGTTACATAAATGTAACATTTAAAGAAATTATATCAACAGTTGGTATACTTCACGTTTATTATATTTTGCGAACGTTATTGAAAAGAAAAATACCAAATAACTTATAATAACGTAACTTCCAGTCGACAGCGATGCGGAGGAATTTTGTATGCCATATTTTAGGTAGGATTTATTGTGTATATATTATGTAATTTTAATTAGTTGTTTTTTTTTTGCAAAATAACTTTATATAATACTGGCTTCAGCCAGCGGCTTCGCCCGTGTGAAAGTAGGTTTCTTCAAACACACTTTAAACCCTAATTTTATCCCATTAGGAAGTTAATTCCTCTCTTAGTGCTTGCCTACTTCATAAAAGAAAGCCTTGTGTAAAATTTCAAGTCACAATATGTCAGTCAGTTTCTCCTTTAAAAATATATATAAGTATATATAAATGACACGCACCCCAAAAAAAAAATAGTTCACAATAAAAACTTACCAATAATCAAAGATGTATCAAACGGCACAGAGAAATTACTCAGATGCGTGCATTCATCCATGATCCCTCTCATGAACTGTAGCGTTTCTCTGTCTCTCCAGTGTATTTTAGTTATATCTATCTTCTTCCCACTTTTCGTGCTCGTTCTCAGGAAGGGCAGGTTCTCCCATAGATCTGTTGTGAATTCCGTTAAGTTCCATGATTTCTCCGGTTTTTTAATGATTTCTTTTTTTGGTTCTATGATTTTTAGCAGCTCTTTGTTAACTGTTGAACTTTCTATTTTCGGTTTATACGGCCTTTCAAGCACGATCTGATTTTCGTTGCTACAATGTTCTGTATGTTTGTTTGTTGATTTCTCGTCAGCCTGTTTTTGTATTGACAGTAGTAGGTCTTGTAGGTCGGCTGTAAGAAAGGATTTGTTTTTTTAGATGGTGGTTAAATGTGTAAGTTTATGAATAGCTATGAAGATATCGATCTTTAAATTCTCCTGCCTTGTGGCTTTAAGTCTGCCTGTGTATCCACTTTGTACCTGAAGTTTATATAAGTACATTAAACATTGTTTACTCGAGTGCACGCATGCACGGCGGTTTCGCGAAGTTAACTTGATTTATACAAGGTGTTATTGAAATTATAAACTGAAAACCTGAAAAGGAGTTCTCACGAACATCATTATGAACAACTTGTAATTTGGAACAACACTTTGAAATAGCGTAGAAAGATACTGCCGCTCTATACTTCCATACCGCGTCATTTACCATGTTTAGCGACAAAATGTCGCTGTCAACAACTGATTGCTTTTTAAGTAGGGACTTCGCACAAGTGAAAATTATACACATAAAACTTCCTCGTTTATTGCACTTTCTAATAGTGAAAATCGTATCAAAATCCGTTGCGTTTTTTATGAGGAGTAGCGGAGAAACAAACAGAAAGCTATTTGTTTTGTACTATTTATTATGTAGAGATTTCTTTTCTAATTTTCAGGTTTACAGTTATTTTTCACTTACACCTTGTACAACAGTAGATAGGCCACCTGAAATTAATAACTATTCCTGAATAAATAAATATCTACGTCAGGTAAATTTCTTAACACGTTTATATGGTGTTCTTTGGGACCGTCAGAAAAAAAGTGAAATTCACGTTTGGGCTCGTACCTTTCACTTTAAACCCTCGCGCTATAAATAATAGAGTTCCTAGACTAACCCTGTTTTCTGAAAATTATCGTTAAATTGTGACAAATTGTCAAGCGCTGTTTATATTTGGCTATTGAAAATTATGCCATCCGCACGCTTGACTATTTGACATGTTAATTTTGCGGTAATTATCGTTAGAAAAAGCATGAATGGAACGTTCTTCTTTTTTATCGATAACCGGTCGTAAGTGTGACGGCGGCGTAAATCGTCCACTCACTGTCCAGTCACTATGGCATTGTAATTTTAATGTTTATTTTGAATTCATTTTAATTTTGTGTGTATGTTGTGGCCAGATCTTACAATTGATCACTTGATGATATGGCCAACTAAAACTGGCCAGATCGTTTAAACGTTAAAAATTTGATGATATGTCAATCCTCGTTTGGCCATAAAATTGATGTAGATTGTAGGATTTCAATGATAATAAAAAGTTTAAAGAAATTAGGCCTAACGAAGATTGAAATATCATCAAACTTAAACGTTTAAAACAATTTGGCCAGTTTTGCTTGGCTATTTCATGAAGTGATCAATTTCTAAGATCAGACATACATAAAGGACTATGTCTGAAATAAATGAATTAATAATTAATTATTATCTTTTTTATGGCAGTTGAATATTAGTATGAATAGAGAAACTTTCAAACAAACGTAAATAGAATATTACATTAGTTTTTCATATGATGACACTATCAGTAAAAAAGAAGAATGTCCCGAATTAGACTTTTTAAATTTAATTAGTAGAAACTTCTACCAGCTTTGATTCAACAGGAGAAGTGGGTGACCAGATGGGATCAGCAAAGAAGATCAAGACGATGTCTCACTTGTTAACTCACCATAATTTTACCAGTTGCAGTGTTAAGTGTTGTCTGTAAACTTACCTGTAACGATGGATGCTCCATTCGCGCATATACAACTGATCCAATAAAGCATTGTTTAAAAATTTCGTAATATTTAAAGATAATATACAACTTATTTTTCGCATATGCGAAACCTGAATAAGTATAGTTTGTTCAGAATCAGTAACTGAATCGATTACAATAATTTTTACACCATGTTATATTTTTTCCTAAGAATATTTAAAAGAGGTTGAAAGTTGGACAATACCGATACTAAGTACCACCAAACGGAGCCTTAATGTGAGCTGTTTTAAAAAATAAAATTGTAAGTGCATTTGACAGTTTCAGCGCCGGTGCGTGCGCGCCGCGTGGTGACCATGTATTTCTACGGACAATCCGGTAACATAACAAGCTTATAACTTTGTGGTTTTTCATGATACGTTTTTGAAATTTTGTACATAGATTCTTTACATAAAAATACTAGACAGGTATTTCAGGTTTCGCATATACTAAAACTAAGGTTGTTTAATTATACAACATGTAACTGGAACAATGCACACTTAGAAACTTTTACTGAACATACGCCTCAATTATAAAATTTTACTTACAATCAAAATGTAAGCACTGAAATTTTACTTAGATGCACTTAGGTAGTGTTTTTTTAAGCCGAATCTCAACATACTAATTCCAGGATGTGCGTTTGTAATTTTACATGTTGTATCTATATGTAATTTCAATTTATATATATTCTTGCTCTAATGGCATACTTTAGTTGCAGATGCGAGAATTTTTAGAGAGAACGCTAAAGACGGTTTCTTATCGGTGGCTTTTTTTATAGAAGATTTTTTTTAACAAAAAATGATCGCTTACTACCCTAAAATGCTCGCACGGGAACATTTTCATGCCCTCAGAAAAAATACAGTTTTTTATTTTTAAAACTATGCAAGAATCTTAGCCCAGTTATAACTTACCCCTATACAAAGTAGGGCTTTCAATACCGGTATTCTGGGATCCCTTAATACCGTGATCACGGATATATATTGGTTTATTTTTGTGATTGTTTTGTGATTACGGTATTACAAATATTTATATTTATTATTGCGGTTTGTTGTAATAGGTAGTAGGAAATTGTATTATCTATAAATATAAGCAAAATCGAAGTAAACAGTAGTCAGTAGATATTTTGACTGCTGAGTTTCTTTCGGTGTTTTTCTGAAAGCAGTCAGCTAGTAAAACATCGGCTCTATGTAGTTTAAAATCAATGAAAAATTCGACGTCGCAAGTAACAGCTATATATATAAATACGAGAGTTTTGTATCATTATTTTTAGACTGATTCGAAAATAATAAAAAAATATTTTAAAGGTTTAAACTTTTGGTATCAATTCCGTGATCACGTGTTCACGGTATTGATCACACTAATACCAGTATTGAAAACATTCGTTATTTTTAAGCCATAATTGCAAGTGTGAGTAAAGTTAGTTCCCAGATTAACGCGATTGGATAAGATTTCTACCTTCAGGTCGCGTGCGGCGGCAAATTGGTCACCGCGCTAGCACTCTAGGTTTAGGGTAAATTTCACTTCGGGCCGAATTCAAGAACTGAATTGAAGAACAAAAGCTAGTTGTTGAATGTCATGACACTCACAGCTTTTGAATGTGGTTTAATTGTGATGCATAATCAACCTTAAAACATGCCCACTGCCGGAATTCAGGCCTCCTGTCTAGGAGGGTATGGGCCGTAATCCACTGCACGCCCAGTGCGGGTTGGTGACAGTAGCGTAGCTAGACGTGGGCGAAGTGGGCCCTCGGCCACGGCCTGGCACTCAAAGGGGCCTCGCACAAGCCAGGGTTCTTTAAAAACGAGAGTTTTTTTATAATTGATACGCTCGCGTTTGACCACGCGACAATCGCAAATTTGTGAAAGAAAAAGGCCTCGCGATGTGCCTTCGCCCACGTCGTCGAATTAGTCCACGCTATGCCTCTGGTTGAATTTTTGTTTTTAGGACATGTCGGTTTCCTCACGATGTTTTTCCTTCACCGTTTTAAGAGAAGCGGTGACGAAGTAAATTACACATAGTAATACGCCTGGCTGGGTATGAACCCGACTCGTTAGTCGAGGCCACCACTGCTCATCTGAAAGTACTGATTATGTTCAATTTCAATGGTGAAATTAGCCCTAAATGAAAATTTTTTGCTCATCACCTTTTTGCGGAAGTGTCGTTCACGTTCTCTCTTAGTTGGATTTCCAACATTATCATAGACAAATGTAGACTCACCAACTTTACATTTAAGTAATACTTCCTTGATCCTCTGCTCACTCAGCTGGTTGATGTCCTCGATGTCTTCAAGTTCCAGCGCAAACTTCTCGTTGGACATCAGTTTATTGTACAACTCGGCACTAATTTTTTTCTCGCCTAACAACCTTCTCAACTCAGCGCGTAAGTTCTCGATTTGAGCTAAAGTTTCAGACTTCACGATATTTTTAGGCACTTCGTTCTTTAATTCTAATATGTTTCTATTCACATCAACTATGTCTTGCGACGATTCGTCGCTGTTTTCTTTGTAAGTTATGTCTAATTTCTGTTTCGATTCACTGTCGTTCTGTTGATCTGTTTTGTCTGTGGTTGGCATCTCCATGTTCTGCGAGTAGGTGCGCGCGAACTTCTTACCGGCGAGGAATGCTTCGTCCACTATGGTCACCATTTTGGACAGTTTCTCCCTATACTCACCGTCAGAAAGGTATTGGTCCTCTAGCAAGTCCCAGTTTATTGAATGCGACATAACACCCTAGAATTCCAAGATAAGTTAAAGGATTGACATAGGGCTTAAAATTGGTTTAACAAAAAAATGGAGTAGTGACACAATTGGAGTACACGTATCATTAGTTACTGGTCCTCTTGCAAGTCCCAGTGCATTGTACGCCAGGCTACATTACACCCTGGAATTTAAGGATAACTTGTAGAATAAAAAGTCATCAAAACCATTAGATATTGTACCTTAAACAGCAAGCTATAGAGTTCAAATATTGTTGTCACAAAAAAGTGGGGTTATGACATTTTGAGCGTATTAGTAGCCCAATATATAAACATACCTGTAAAAAGACAGCCGAGGCTGTAGACCAGGAGAGGCACGGGACTAGTACTAGAGGCTTCGGCCAGTTTGTAGCTGCCAGAGACGCCATCTGTCGAACAGTTGTAGAATTAACTCATTACTTTTAATTAGCTAGTAATTATATCGATTCAAATGATTGAGGACAAAGAAACGTGACGACTGATTTCTCTTCTCAATGTCATAGTACGTTTACTTTTGTTACTGATTCAGCTATTACATAATATACTATAACTAGCTTATCCGGCAAACGTTGTCATATAAATTATCAAAGAAAAAAATGGGGTGCGGAGGTAAGAGGGTAAAAATAGCCTACAACTTATTCTCAGACCTACCAAATATACACAAAAAAAAAATATAAAAATCGATCAAACTATTTCGGAAGAGTTCGATAAGAAACTCTGTGTCATGATTTTTATATATTAGAAGATTATAAGTCACAAAAAACGGGTTTTTATGAACCAATTTCCATTATTTGGGAGATAGAATGCGCACCAGCACAGCTACTCCAGGATCAGACACCCGCCTATCACGAAGATATCTCACACTGTGTTAACTAACAAGTTTCGTGCATACTTACATGTCCGCCCATAGAGAGGCCGGTGACGCCGAGCGGGCCCAGTCCGTTACGCTCGCACCAGTGGAACAGCACCAGCGACTCCAAGATCAGGCACCCGCCCATCACGAAGATATCCGACACGTTGTGTAGGGATGAACGACTGGTTAAAAAAGGAAAAGATGCAAAAATTAAATACGGTTTCTGGGTATTTAATAATAATATGTATATTTTTTAATAGGGTTATTTATCTCAGAACCCTGAAGTCCTTGACCTTTGGAAGGCGTAGAAGGGGCCGAAGCCATCTCGCAGAGGCCCTTTAGACAATTTTCATGGAATGTGATACCAACTGACGATTATCCCTGTACGCGCTATGCTAGTACACCCAAAGACAACTCTCAGTTGGTAGGAAACTATTGCAACATATGGAAATGCTATGGTTTTATGGCTATGGTTTTGGGAGGCTTAAGTAGACTGGTTATCAAGAACTATGTTAAGACTATGGCCCCTGCCTGAACAATGTTACTAATATACATACATCGATAAAAAAGGCAGGGGTGACTTGCACATTACTTATTTTGTGTGCACACTCAATAAATGGGCCCCCAAAATCGGTCGCGAGCACAAAGTGACGTAGCAACAAGAGAGCAACATATCCTGAGGTGCTTGAGGAATGGAGAGGTATACCACGGCTATCAGGACAATCCCGGGATTGTACATCCTTTTCTCGAGCACGTTTACATACTTGTTACGCACATATTTGTCGTTCTCACAATTTTTTGTTGTTGTCACAATTCTCTTAATAATTATAAATAAAATTATAGAAATAATAGAATTATTTTAAAACGATAGTGGAAAAAATAATTGAGGTGCTTGAATGTTGAGAAACAGTGCGGCCTCGGTCAGTCGACACGGAACGTTTTCTTGCGGCCGCCATTCTTATCTTATAGTTTTACACTAGCAACTGCTTAAGGCTTCGCCCGTGTGAAAGCAGAAAGTTGTCCCAAGGGAACATACTCTCGGGATAAAAAGTATCCTGTGTGCTATTCCAAGAAATGGTCTACAATTGTGCTAAATTTCATCCAAGTTCGTTTAGCCGTTCGAGCGTGAAGAAGTACCCAATATACACTCACACTTTCACCTTTATATAGGCCTCTAATGGCACTTATAAAACGTCAGAAGATTATTTTTACGTGAGAATTGAAATCAAAGTAAAAGTCTGACATTCCCACCCAGAACAGGTGGGAATGTCAGACTTTTACTGACTAAAATCCTCGCGTGTTCCTTCAATCGTCCTTTGTGTTCCAGAGTCGCCGTAAATCTTTCGAATAATCCCACCTCCTAGCTGGTAGCCTTTACTCAGGTGGTCATGGCCTGCATACCAACTTTTTTCTGTAGGATCTGGAGCATCTAGCGTATCTGAAGCTTAAATTAACAGGGTGTCTACTTTCTGGAAAGTCATTGTAAAGTCAGGGTACCTCAGGGTGGTCAAGGAAAGTTTTCACATTTTTCGTTAACGGTGTAAATTCTAATATTTAATAATTAATTTCGAAGATGGCCTCAACAAAAATTCGTTTTTTTTGCATGGTTTTTGGGTCGAGTAACTGAAACTGAATTATAAAGTTTTGCTACAGAATGGTAAAAAGTTGGTCAGGAAAAATCTGATAAACGAATCTGATAATGAAGTTTCAGAGCTAATTCGTAAGAAGTTGACAGTAGTATCATCACAGCGTTAATGTTTTCCAATTGTCGACTTGGATCAATTGTTTAAATATATTAGTGTAGGTATGTGGTTTATTAATTTGAGTCTATATTGTATAATTGTATTATATTTATGGTTTATTGCTCTATCTATTTTTTTATTCGCTTTCTCTCTCTCTTTTATTGCACCTACTACTATTTTTCTCTGCATCACCCTAAAGTTGACTAGTAAAAAATGCCTAAGGCATTAAGTCCGCTTCTGTACTTTTGTGTACATAAAGCATTATAAGCTAGAACTACATTAGACCGTGTAACACGCCTGATTTGTACGTAGAACGTTTTTAACGAACTAGTCAAGTTTCCATATAAAATGTATGGTGACCGACGCGCCCAGAGCGGCGTGTGTGTCACACGTGTGCGCAGTGTAGTTCTAGCTTAATAAGTAAATAAACCCCGTGGTCAGGGAAAGTCACGGTATTTTTTGGGCATTAGCAGTGGATACCCTGATTGAGTCTTAGTTGAAGTAGGTACTACAAATTCTATGTTTTCATTAGAATTTCTTTATCGCTTTACACTAGAGCGATAAAGACATAGATAGATACTTGACGAGGCGCTTTAAATATAATAACGTGCGTTTTTCGTGAACAAGTCGTGTCGAAACACGTACGTATTTAGGTCGTGGTCGTTCCAGCTAGTTTACGTAACCATGATCGACGAGAGAGATATAAAATTATTGTTGATAGGTACTATTGTACCTTATAGTGAGAATAGCATAACCATAGTGTAATCAGCCTTTTAATGTTCCCACTGCTGGGACTCAGGACTCCTCTCTAGGAGAGGGAATGGGCCGTAACCCACCACGCGGGCCCAGTGCGGGTTGGTGGATATCACATGTCTTCGAATTTTTGGTTCTAGAATATGTCGGTTTCCTCATGATGTTTTCCGCTGATTTCAGCGAAAATCAATTATTGTCAGAAATGTTGGTTAATCAGAGGTTTTTTTGGAAGAACGATTTATGACTTCAGAATTTGGTGTTACGAACGTGTCAAACCGTACTTTCAATTCCAAAGTTGTAGGTTTTCATAGAAAAACAAAATTCGAAAAACACCATGGCGACCATAACCTATTAGCCTGTTAGTTAACCTTTGATGACCCATGACCTGACATGTTAGCCTTTTTTGTAGTAAGAAATCATCAAATGATTCTTCTCGCTCTGGCTGGAGCGAGAGGAGTGTCAGACTTTTTGCTGTCTGAAACACCGTGTTACTTCAGTTGGAGTGATTCTTTCGAAAAATTAACCTCAGGTTAGAGTAGGTACCCTACTGGTTAAGTGATGAAGTACCTACACTTGGTCAGTCGGCTTGCGTAGTCCGTAGAATGGGTTCTCCAGAATGATGCCACCGATACCAGCCTCCTTCAACAGCGGTTTCACCATGAGGTTCCGCCGCCGCCAAAAAAACTGTAGACAAGAAATATCGATTAATATTTTAAAAGATAATGAACAGAAATTAGGTACAATAGGTACCCACAGAGACAAAAATCCGCGACCAGTATTTGTCACTTAAGCCTTGAATGAGCGCCAGTTCACGCGTGACGCCGAGACAGAAGACAGAGACAAAGTCGGCACGTGATTTTTTTTTTGCCGTTTTTTGCTACAGACAGTACGGAACCCTTCGTGCGCGAGTCCGACTCACACTTGACCGTTTTTTTACCCTTGTTGTTGTGTGTCACATTTAATTTTTTATGCACCTACTATATTGTCTCTTCACCACCCTAAGTTGACTGGTAGAGCATGCCTAAGGCATTAAGTCCGCCATTGTACTTTTAAGTTGCATAAAGATTAAATAAATAAATGAGAGTCAACCAGACTGTCTCCAACTCGGACAGTATTTCGTGTAGCGCCACGTAACGCTTGAAAAGCATTATTTTAATTGTAGAACATGACCGTGAACCGCAGTCTTTAGGCTTACTTGTCAGGAGTCAAAGCCGAGCCGCGTTATTAACTTTAATATTTAAACCATTTTATAGGCCTTTGAAAACCAGATGTATCGAATCCCACGCAATTATTATTATTACTGGTCTACTAGTATAATGACGTCACGACGTCGACGTAGCTATTTGATGACAGGATTTGTATAAGAAATTAAGAATAGATAGGCATTCATACTGTGTGTCGCGACCCCAAATTAGGAGATAAGGGCAAGATAATAATGATAATACCTAAAACTAGGGTCAGTGCCGTAACTGGGGCAGTGCTAGCCGTGCCCAGGCACAGTGCGCAGTGCTAGCCTTGCCCAGGCACAGGGCGCAGTGCTAGCCGTGCCTAGGCACAGGGCGCAGTGTTTGCCGTGCCCAGGCACAGGGCGCGGACCCAGGAAGGGCGCAGAAATTATCAAATCAGAGCCATGTTTTGGATCATGCTTGGTTGTTAATAAATAAAAGCATTAATAAAATACCTAATTATTATTTATACTGTACTTAATACGCTTGCAGACGCATTGAGGAGTGCCGATTCCGTGGGTGCTCAGGGCTCCAGCACCCTCAATAGGCAAATGACGGGAAGTGTGTTTAAATCATTTCGTCACGCGTAGGTCAAATTTTATATCTATTCATTTTTAGGGTTCCGTAAACAAAGGGTAAAAACTAGAGATGCGCCGATTATTCGTTTTATATATGGTATTCCGCGTATTGGCAAAATTTCAGATATTCATATTCGACCGAATCATTCGGTTGAAATGCCGAATGTATTCGGTTTAATGAACCATTGTAAATCAGCCTTTAGGGCAAAATAAATTAAAATAAATCCTATATTCTAACAATCATAATTATTTATAAGAAATCGTTTATTGTAAGGTATTCAAACAAAGATACAAGTAAACATAGTATTAATAGTTACATAAAATAATGAATGAGCTATGTTGTTGAATATTCTGGCTAGATTGGCCGGATGTGCATATTTATTTTCATGTTTCGCCCACCTATCATAAGAGTTCTAGGTTACAGATTTTCTTGTACGTAAGTCGTAACTGTCAATTTCGACAGCAACTACACTTTTAGAGTTTTCACTCTGAGTCTGTACGGGTTTGCTTGATGTGAGCACTTCGTAACAATCCTAAAAAGCGACGTGGGTATTTTCGAGGTAGTTAGTGACATCTTGTAGAGGTCAACCTCAGTGTTACTTGAACTTTCATTATACTCACTTCTAATAGCGCGTATAAACTTGTTTGCGTGGTAAAACTATGGAATGGGTAACCGAATTATCCGGCAGTGTATTCGGTTCGGAAAGAACTTAACCGAATATTGTTAGGAAACCACTATTCGGCGCATTTCAAGACTTAGCAATAGGGTCCATTGCTAAGACTCCGCTGTCTGTCTGTCCCTCATCAACCTTGATAGATAGACAGTTGAAATTTTCACTGATGATGTATTTCTGTTGCCTCTATATCGACAAATGCTATTAACAGAATAAAATAAATATTTAAGTGGGGGCCCCCCATACAACAAACGTGATTTTTGCCGTTTTGTAGAGTTCCGTACCTCAAAAGGAAAAAAACAGAACCCTTATAGGATCACTTTGCTGTCCGTCCGTCTGTCTGTCATCCCTATCTCGAGAACGCATGGAGGTATCGGATTGAAATTAAAACTATATACTATACAAGTGTGCGGTTGGTTTTTTATTACTGTACAGAACCCTTCGTGCGCGATTTCGATTCGCACTTCGGCGATTTTTTTATTTCACCACAATGCTAAAGGATTGTATGACGTCACACAGTGAAGCGCAACGTGAAGAGAAATTATTCTTGCAAGCGCTTCCAAATTCTATAACTTTTTGATTTGTTAAGATATTTTCATGATTCTTTCATATTTTTGTTTTATATATTTTACTTAAATTTTTCATAAGAAAAATGGAAACTTCTCCGATGTGATTGTATATCTCATCTCTAGATACTCCGATACTGTAATGTAATGTTATGCGCATCTAGTCGGTACAAATCATTGTTAGAAATGAATAGCAAAGTCGAGACAAGGGCAAGTCAGGTATGAGCAATTTATTTAAATTAATGTCCATCTATTGGAAGTGGGAGCTACATGGTGCAGCGAGACGTCGTTCTTATATATTGAACTACCTTTTTTAGGCGGGAAGTTATCAATAAGCTCTCCCGCTCTGTGTAAAGCGAGAGAAAGTGTCAGAATTTTACTGACTGTAACCCAGCTGTGTACCTGAAATTGTCCTTTGTGTTCCAGGGCAACGGTAATTTTTTTAAACAATTCTGTAGCCCTATGTATTGACCTATCTGAGGCCCTACCACGAGCTCTTAACGCGACACATTTGAGGACCTAAACTGAACTGTTAAAGCAATGGAGATATACATATAGGGTATACACCCAATATTTTTAGCTTCATCACTCCGTCTCGCTCGCACGCTCGACATTTTAACGTAAGTTAGCATTTTGTAAGGCCCCTGATCTGTTATGCATTTGAGCAGTGCCGTATAAATAGTTTTGCAACAGAACTCTGCTTGCGCTTCCGCTTCTGCAGAAGTTCCGCAAGCTTTTTTACTTCCGTTTCCGCTTCTGCTTACGCAAAATTTATAACAGAACTAAACGGAAGAGTACAGCGAGGAGCGCGGGGGTGGGGGGCGCGTGAATGACTGGACACATCGAAAGAGGCACGTACAACGTGTCGCAATGAGTTTCTTTATTATTATTTTTTTTTTGGTTCATTCTTCGCATAACCGCGCCTCGTGGCGTGATTACGACGTTAAACCTTCTGTTGATTAAAAAAAATAAAATTGTGCTTTTTGTTCACAGTATTAACACTTCCGCATCCGCAAAGATTTACTTTTGATATCTGTTTCTGTTTCCGCTTCCGTTAAGACACTTCCGTTGCATCACTATGTAACAAGCCTTTTTTTATACGCTCGGTGAGAGCTTCTATAACTGCCTTTGAAAAAAGGATTAAATTCACCCAGCTCAAACTTCTTTCACCAGCAGCAGCTCACACTTTTTATTAGAACGACATGCATAATACAAAACTTTGGTTTGATCATTTTTGAGCCCCTCCAGTGTCTGCGCCCTGTGCCTGGGCACCGCTGACACAACCCTGATTACGCCACTGCATTTGATATTGTTAGGTTAGGTCCCATTTTAGAGACGTAGGCGTTTGTGTCAATGAATAATTTCTGGGCACATTTCCAAAATTTTAACCCCACACGAAAAACTTATAAGTCATTTAACAATTCTTAAGCAAGGTTTGAATTGCTTTATTAGTTGGCGCAAAGCCAAAAAACTAATCTATAGTAATATATTATAAAGCTGAAGAGTATGTTTGTTTGAACGCGTTAATCTTAGGAACTACTGGTTCGAATTGAAAAATTCTTGTGTTGGAGAGCCCATTTATCGAGGAAGGCTGTTATAGGCTATATACTATTACGCTACGACTAACGGGAGCAGAGCTGTACCTAAACAAAGACGCGAGTGAAACCGCGGAAGACAGCTAGTACATTCATAATGACTTTTCAAGTCTAGTTTTCGTCAACATCATTAACGGCTTTAGTAGGTCATTAACCGGTGTTCATTGATAAAAAAAAGTCGATATTGGTGGTCATCTAACGTTGGGTAATCTCGGCATTACATGTTCAGATACGGTGATAAGATAAAAAAAAAAGATAAACGAGGTATTTTTGTTGTACAGACTGGCTGTACAAACAAAGGGAAAATAAATTGGCGTTTAGTTAGGGGCACTTTACAGCAAAACAAACAAGTACTTAATGACTATAATTATCATGTACAAAGTTATGCAAATGCACCTCGTGCCTTTCCGTCGTGATATCTGTATCTTTACATAGTATAACACAAAGTCGCTTGTATGCATAAACGTATATATGCAGATGGCCCTGTACTCCTCAATACGGTCTAGTGCCCACCCCAGGATGTGCGCTACCGATTCGAAATTATATGGTGGACGTCAAAATACTATTAAACTTCAAACAAAAATCAAGCATGTTAGGGACCAGATTCCCCTGAGAAGTAATCAATCAATCAATCAATCAATACGTCATACATCATGATTTTTTATCCGCTAACTACTCCTAAACTGCACAGTCGATTTTGATGAAATTTTCACTAACAAAAAGAGCAATAAACGAGGTAGATTTGTGTATATAATTTCGAGCCGTGCGAGGCCGGGACGGGACACTTGTTTGTTTATATTTTGTTTCAGAGAAGAATGCGGCGCAGTTATTACGCAACTGCAGCGCAGTGCGGTGCCCCAGTTTCCGCTGCTCTTTCCGGCCAATTTGCCCTATGCAGCAGTGCCGGAATAGCCTCATAGCTAGAGTAGGAAATTCTACGAGCCACGCGCACGGCGGGGCCCATACAAAAAGAAGTCAGTTTACCTAAAGAAATATAATCGATTCAGGATTATCCAAAAAGACAATGTAAGCAACTGCCTATATGACTATCGTTATCTAAGATCCCTGCGGCCTGTGCAAAAATGATTTGAAAGAGTGTTCATTCGTATTCCTTTTGCAAAGTTTTAATGGGTTTTGTAGAATTTGCTACAGACCCGGCGCTAGCCTAATCAGGCACCTGCTATGCAGGCTAGATGGAAAAATATTTCGTCGCCTAGAATAGATAGTGTTTGAACTAAATAAAGCCATGTGTAATGTTCAGCGCGCTAGGTACTTGAGTTATCGCTTAGTCAGGGATAAGGAAGCAGTTATTAGAACTGCTGAATGGATCGTTATTTGTCTAGTCAAGACGTAGACTTTTCCCAACTATTTTGGGGTCATTAAGACGTTTCCTGTCTAACCGCGTGGTCAGTGTATCGATATAAGTCTGCACCTTATCGAGTTAACCCCTGGAAAGTACCTTTTCATTCTAACGCCTAGCAAGGTAGGGTGCTCCAAACCACCTTTATTTGAATTTGGATTTTATTTTCTATTTTGATCCACTTTTTTTTTAATTGTAGGAATTGGCACTATGTGACTGGTTACACAGCCATACTAATATTGTAAGAATCAATCATTTTTTTAAAGGAGGCCATGGAGTGTTTTGCCGAGTGTTCTCCATAGGAAACGATTGGAACTGTGTAGTAGCTTCTGACGTTCTGACGTTATATAAGTGCCCACTGGGAATCAGAGACTACCACCTTTGATATTGCAGCAACATCGGTACAACTCAGTTTAATGAGCCTACCACACGCAAAAGCTTTACCAACCACATGCACGGTGTTCCGTGTACTTGTAAGCACAAACCGGACTGCACAGGCAAAACTGTGGTGAAGCTTATGCGTTTGTTAGGCCTATAAAGAGTACCAAATGTTTTTCCTTTAACAGCCTCAAATCGATCTTTGTTATCTATCATCAACTACGTTTTATCGTACGACGATAATCTTGGAACGGCGGCGGCTCGCGTCATTGGTTCATTGGCATCGCAAACATATGACGTTAAAAGTAATGTAACGTGCCAGCGCGTGCGCCTTCGGAATAACGCACCTGTTTTTTTGTTTACATCGTACGCTGTTCGATAAATCTAATATATCATGTCCAATTATGAATACTTAGTAATCTCTGATGTCATAGGATTTTATCTACCTTTTTACGATGCCTAGAAAGAGTGGATTATTTATTATTTTTTGATGGCAATAACTACACTTTTACAGTGCTTATGCAGTCTTATAATGTTTCCACTGCTGGCACCCATACCGCTTCTTTAGGAGGTCATATGTGGAGGCAAAGATATCCCACTCCTCCAAATTACAGGCAGAACATCTGCCACCACGAACTGCAGTGGCCAATCTGGAAATCTCTTAACCGACTGCAAGCTCAGGTTGGGCGCCGCAGAGATATTTTGGCCAAAAGATGTATCCTTGACCCATCATAAATACAGTGCCAGTATTGAGCCCCTTCATAGGAAATGTGTCACCTCCTTTCCTGCCCAGCATGCACAACTACCTGCCGACCACGATTTATATGATAAACAACAGAGCTGTCCAGGTGGCCAAATATTGGTTGGACCAGATTTGAGTCAGTTTGACACGAAAAAAGAAGAAGGAGAGGCCATTTCCTAAGCTGTAATCTTCCACATGGATCCGTGTGGGTTGGTGCTTTCTTCAGAATGTTTTTTTTCACCTATTAGTGATGGAAAATATTACCTACTTGTAACCAAGTACAAAATAATTTGTCTATGGGATTTCTTTCTCACATTCCGGTCCCATTGTAACAGTTTGACCAGGCAATTGGATTAAGCCCATTCTTATGTATGGCACTAGTATCTGCCTGCGGCTTCATCGGGAAAACTCATGATATGAAAACAATTTTTACTAGAGATAGTGCAGCTACATAATAATGATAGAATTTTCAGAATTGGTTCAGTAGTTTCCAAGATTACTTCCTACATACAAACTAACAAATTTTATCTCTTTTAATGTAATAGATAATATTTAAAATAAGTTAGCCTTCTTTTTATTTTAAGATTTGGAAGTGTCTTTGTAGAAGGTTATTATGAAAAGAAAAATTAAGAAAATTGTGCAGAAAAATGGAAAATGACAGAGAACTTTACTATACATTTAATATTTCATAGCTTAGACAGGACAACATCTGTCATGCCGACTAGTTATAGTATTTGAATTTGTAACTCATTGCCCAATGTACCACCAGCAACATAACATGGCTAAAACATTTAAAATTTTTAAGAAGTATTAAGACAATGAGCTTGAACTTTTTATGAAACTTATTCACATGCCAAACAATTTGTTAGGAGACAATTTTTATGGCTTATAAGAAATTAATGATAGTTGAATTGTGATTGTGACTTCTATGTTTATAGAGTTAAGGTTCAAGTTTCTTATAATGATGCACAATGCACATTCAAGTACATTGCATATACATATTTGCAATGTTATGAAATGCATTCTTTTCAATTATATAATTGATGGTGAACCTGTACTGTGTAACAAGTAGTTATAGAATTATATCACCTTTATTTGTACCAAAATTAAATGATTTAACTAGTACATAAGTGAAAAGTAAAATGAAAGGTTAAAATAATTTCTGAATTAGCCTTAAAAAACTTAATTGTACTCACATGGTCACCGGTCCCTGCTAGATGTAAACACACAGGCTTGCAGTTCTGCTCAGGCCAGTGGAGCGGCAAGAGAGCTTGGAAGTGAGCTTTTTGTGCTATCTTAGGTACTATGCCCGGTAGGTACCGTTCTAGCGGCGTTATGAAGTACCCTTCGTAGAGCTTGCAGTCTGATAGTGTTTGTTGCTGCAAGGATTACATCAATAGTTATGTAGTATGTTTATACATGAATAATTATGAGATGGAATTCAAAATTATGTGTGATAGTTACGGAAAAATAATAATGTTTAACAATATATTATAATAAGTTATATTTTTTTTATTTCAAGCATTGCGATAGTGCGTAATTTCAATTACTTCAGATCAATAACCTTCCATGACAATAACACTAGTAAATAACAAATAAATAAGGAATTCAAATAAAAATTTAATGGTAAAAAGTTTCTATTTTTAAGTTTTTTCCATTCTACCATTTTTAAGTTTTTTTTTTTTTTTTGTAGGTATGACAACGAATTCAATTTAAGGTTATGACTCATGTAAAACTTTTATCACAAAAAAAAAAAATTAACAATAAAAAAAAATCAAAAGCACCATTTACCTTGGTAATTGTAACAGGATAGTCTCTTTCCACTAATTTGAAACATTCATCCCGGTTTGATACCACTTTCCGGAACTCGAATAACCTTAAAACATAACATTGAAACAGCTTGTAAACAAACACAGAATATCACATAACTACACCACTTTAAAACTTGGCGGCAAACTTGTTACACAACAGCTATCCCACGTGTATTATCATGAATCTGACCTTCGCAAGTTCTCTGGTTTCCCCCATCCTTTAGTAAAAAACTTCGTTAGAAGTATACTTCTGTATACCGCATCTAACCTACTAGCCGACATGTTTTGTGCTTTGGACGGATATGGCCTGTTTCACTATCAAGTTTAATTTATGAAATCGTTGTCGATTTCTTTGTTACGAATAGTCGTTGTCAATACATTTTGGTTGAGAATGACTGAGTCTGAATGAGAACAGCCAACAAGGTTTTTTCAGGATGGTCAGCTGTTGGCTGTCATATTGACAGTGACATAACAGAGACACAGATTACAGAGAGATACTTTTTTTCTGTTTACCCCTTAGGGAAGGCTATAGTCGTTTCACCATATCGCCTAGTCTTTCATCCATGTTTGCTTGCGTAATAAGTTTTCAATAATAATGTCTTTCGTATTCGAATATCATAGTTGTTTCTTTTTGTTTTACATTAGAACGCGGGTGTAACACATTCTGTTTCTGTAGTATTTGGCAGCAAATGTATCGCTTCAGCCTTCTCAGCAAATTTCGCTGAGGTAGTCAAAACTACAATAAAATTCTCAGCGCCATTTTAATGAGATCGCGCTTATTTCAATGATTCCACATATTGTTCAGTTGCGCAGACACTTTAGATACAAAACTACACCAATTTGAATAATTAACCCTTTAACGCACACCTTAACTTTTTTTATTTATGATAATTTTAAGTGAAATTATATTCAGTACTGTTATTTATAAGCAAATACGCAGTGATTTATTTTTCAGAAAGTTGTTATTTTTCGAGAAAATCCAAAAAAACTAGCGGCCAGTATACTGACCACCAACCGTTCTGCATCAGTAAACCCCAACGCTGCCAGCGTTCTGGGCATTTTTCCCATTGACATCGATGTGGACGATATTTTTGATGCCCTATGAGTTTTATTTCTACCCGTTTGTACATATTATTATTTTCAGTTTGTTTATATACTTATTAAGTTATAATATTCAATAGTTAAGATGTATATATAAATTCATAAATGATTTAATAGGTAAACCCCTATTAATTTTTAAATACCTATCCAACAATATATCATACGTTAGGGTTGAAATGAAAAAAAAAACACTCCCACTTTACGTGTAGGGGGGGTAACCTAATATTTGTCGGCGTGATTGATATACATATTAGTACCAAATTTCAGCTTTCTAGTGCGTTAGCACTGAGATTATCCGCGGACGGTCGGACAGACAGACAGACTGACTGACTTGGCGAAACTATAAGGGTTCCTAGTTGACTACGGAACCCTAAAAACTGGGCAAGTTTTTTACTTGATAATTTGACAGTACTTTGACTGGGATATAGCTAATGTTATAAATTACTAGCTTCTGCCAGCGGCTTCACAAGCATGAAAATAGGTTTTTCCATACAAATTTCCAACCCCCGTTTTACCCCCTTATGGGTGGAGTTTCGTAAAATCCGTTCTTAGTGGATGTGTACACCCTATATGAAACCTACCTGCCAAATTTTAAGTTTGTAGGTGTAAGAGTTTTTGAGAGTTCGTGATTCATCATCAGTGAGTGGTATTTCGCTTTTATATATATAAATAGCGTCTTTTTATTTTCCCCCGGGAACGGGACTAAATTCCTGGGGGGGAGGAGATTTTTTTTTCTTGATAGGTTCGCGCTCGACCGCTATCTCACCTGATGGAGATAATGTATTTGAGCTGATGTAATACATTTCCGTTGAATATTCTTATTATAATATAATTTTTAGGGTTCCATACCTCACAACGAAAAAACGGGACCCTTATAAGATCGCTTTTTTGTCCGTCTGTCTGTCTGTCAAGACCCTTTATCTCGAGAACGTGTGGAGGTATCGAGTTGGAATTAAAACCATATTCTCAGGTCTGTGGTCCCTTGAAACTGTGAAAAAATAAAACTTATAAGTTAACGAAAATAAAAGATACGGCCGTTTATGTCGCAAAAAACATATATTTCAACACTCTCAAGGGAATTCATAGGGTACTTCCCGTTGACCTAGAATCTTGAAATTTAGCATGAATCAAGAGCACAAGTATAGGAAAAAATCTGAAAACTCTAAATATATAGTAACGTCACAAAAAAAACTTTTATAGCGATTTTGAAAAATCTTCGTAACCATTTGTTCCCAACGAGTAACACCCTCAAATGTCACACTGTTACTCGATGGGATTTTTTTCGGAAAAAATTCCCAACCGGTCACACTACCAGTCACACTGTTACTCGATGGGAACTTTTTATTACTAATTTCCCAACCAGTCACACTGTTACTCGATGGGAACTTCTTATTAGTAATTTCCCAACCAGTCACAATATTACAGTAGTTAATGAAAAGAAGAATTAAATCGGTTTTTACTTTAAAAACATTTATTCGTCATATTGCTGGTGATTCTCCTTTGAACGTTTTATTCTTAAATCTATACTAATATTATAAAGCTGAAGAGTTTGTTTGTTTGTTTGTTTGAACGCGCTAATCTCAGGAACCCGGGCGTCTCTTCTGCAAGAATCCGGCGCAGGAATCTCCAGCACTTGCCATGTTCGGTGAGAAACTGCGTCACGCGAAAGTGAGGACATCGTGATGTCTATCCAACCACACCTCAAAGACCCCTCTTTGACTTACCGCCGAGATTATGGCGTGCCCAAGTGGGGGTGTAGCTCTATGAAGTACTTTTAGATAATTATGTTCTTTTAAAAATTAAATTGTCGAAAAAAAAAAATAACAGAAATTGACACAGGCAAAGTCGTAGGTAACAGCTATAATTTATAAAGCTGAGGAGGTTGTTTGCAAAAATAAATATGATGCCCAAAATAACTATTCCACGCGGACGAAGTCGCGGGCACAGCTAGTAATTAAATAAAATTACAATACCTAAATACATACATACATACATAGACTCACGCCTGTATCCCCGAAGGGGTAGGCAGAGGTGTAATATTACACCCACATCTCGCCATCTATATTTAAGTCCCACGTAATAAGGGGGGGGGGAGGTACCTAAATACAATCAGCTTTATATAATATATCAGAGTAAATCATCACATTTTACAACAATTATCAGTTCTAATTTCTAATGTTAATTTGAACTTTAAACAATTTTCCAAATACATATAATTAGCCATAAGTATGTTGTGACAATTAAAATTATGTATAGCAAAATAAAGTTATGATAAGCCGGCAACATCAGTTATCGCGAGTGTGTAATGGCGGTTATTTTCCATGCACATTTAATGTAAAAATACTTTTGCATCCCTCTTCCCGCGGCCCCGGCGGCGGCGGCCACGTGTCGTAAGTGGGGGAGAGGGACGCAAAATGAATTAGTCAGAGCAGTGCAACGAAGCAAAGTGCACGTTGTCGACAATGTCAGAGCCCACCGCATCTAGTTCGTCCGGTCAAGTGCCATTAAATTTAATTAAAAGGAATGGTGGGACAATTTTGCTACGAAGTGGACATCAATTTTATGCTAGACGAAAGCATAGTAGCGGATTAATAGTGTGGGCGTGCACAAAACGAAACATTTGCAAAGGAATCTTGAGAATAAAAGTAAGTACCTATATAATAAAGTTTACTGATAAACCTATGGTTTGTTTGTTAATCAATACGTTTATTTGTGAATGAATGCTTTGCATTATTTTCATAAAACTATAGATTTGTTTTATTTCAAGCTACTTAAAGTCCTAAATACTTATTCGTTTTCATTTCTTCCAAGCATACGCTATTATTAAAAGCGGCTTAAAACATTTTTTCTTAAGGCTTTTAAAATTGCTTAAAACTTGTTTCAAAATGTATTATTAATAAAGCCGAGTTTACACTTATAAGACAACATTAGGCGCGCGACAAGTGACGTTCAACATGTATGCTAAGTAGTAGTAGATGCGTCATACACAAACGCGGCATAAACACTTAATCGATTTATTTGGAACTGTTATAAACACGTGTTTTAAAACAACTTGTTTTAATCATACGCAGGGTTAAACAATATGACGAATATTACTAATACGACAGCTTTGACTCCTGTTATTATTGTTGCTATTTTCTATTTATAGGATCAACGAATACTAGACGAGACTGCTCATAGCCATGCTCCAGACTTTGCGAAGAACGAAATTGATGAATCAATCCATAAATTAAAGACTGAATTGTACAAACCGGACTTTCCTAACATTCCACAAAAATACAATTCCATGATAGGCAACTTTAAAGATGCCAGTATAAATATTGTATCCAACATACCAAAATTTACTAGCGTTAAAAGTACACTGTATAGACAACGGAACAAAGAAGCTGGAGTTTCAAAGATGTTATTTAAAAACGCTCTTGAAGTCGAAGTGCCACCAAGATATAATAACTTTTTGTTAGCAGACTACTCAAATAAAACTAATAATACACGAATAATAGTATTTTCCTCGGTGGAAGCAAGGCAAATTACATGTGAATCAAAAGAATTTTATGGCGATGGCACATTCAGAAGCTGCCCTTCTCCATTCGTGCAATTGTATACAATTCATGTAGATACTGGTAGTACAATAAACCACACAAATATAACCCCTGTGATATATGCTTTAATGACCAACAAAACAATGCAGAGCTACTTAATTCTGTTTCAAATGATTAAGTCGCAGTTGCCGGATTGGAATCCAACAAAATTTAAACTTGATTATGAAAAGGCTGCAATGAATGCCATTATCAAAGTCTTTCCAACAGTCATAATAAAAGGTTGTTATTATCATTACAACAATGCCATTTTTAAAAAAGGAAAAAGCCTGAATATGACCTCACGAACGTCACAAGATTTGAAGGAGGTGCGAATAATTGAACTTAGTGCGATTCTTCCATTATTGCCCGAAAACGAGATAATTAATGGATGGGTTTACATAATTGCTAGATACGGAGATAGTGAAGGTACAGGCACAAAAAAATTCATTAACTACATGGAAAAACAGTGGCTCCGAGAGGAATATTTAAAAGTGTGGTGCGTTTTTGGTGACGCCCATCGCACAACAAATGCACTCGAATCTTGGCATAATAAACTAAATAAGACCATTGGAACAAAACACCCGAATATTATGCATTTCTTGCACACAATTGAAGAAGATTCTTCTCAGAATACTGTCAGAAATGTTCTGAAACAACAAGGCAAACCGTCAAAAAGAAAACGGGGTAAGAAATCTATATTAAGAGACGAGTTTATTCTGGAAGTGCAGCTGGAATTAACACAAGGTCTTATTTCAGTTGGCCATGCTTTGGAGATTTTACGACACTAGAATTAAGAACTGATACTTATTGTAAAATGTGGTGATTTACTGTGATACATACATATAGGTACAAACATAAGGTTGATTATATTTAGAAAATTGTTCTTTAAAGTTCAAATTAACATTAGAATTAATAACTGTTAATTGTTGTAAAATGTGATGATTTACTGTGATACATGCATATAGGTACAAACATAAGGCTGATTATATTTAGAAAATTCTTCTTTAAAGGTTCAAATGAATATTAGAAATAAGGACTGTTAATTATTGTAAAATGTGATGATTTACTCTGTTATATTATATAAGGCCGATTGTGTTTAGATATTGTTACTATGACTAAAACATTAAAATGAGAATTACTAGCAATATGACGAATGTTAACGTTTAACGTCCGTAATTAAGTAACTGTATTTACCAATGTTGTTATTTTGTTGATTTTAATAAAAATTTAAAAAACCGATTTAATTCTTATTTTCATTAAGTTCTGTAACAGTGTGTTCCCATCGAGTAACAGTGTGACTGGTTGGGATTTTTTTCTGAAGAAATTCCCATCGAGTAACAGTGTGACTGGTAGTGTGACCGGTTGGGAATTTTTTCAGAAAAAAATCCCATCGAGTAACAGTGTGACATTTGAGGGTGTTACTCGTTGGGAACAAATGTTCGTAACTGCATTCGGGAATTGTACTGTTTTCAAGGATAAGTTTGTACGAAACCCTCAGAGCGCGAGTCCGACTCGCACTTGCCCGGTTTTTTCGTTTATTCCTTCTTCTTTTTACATATTTTATACATTTTCAAATATTCTTGAAAACGCACTTTTAAAAAAGCATTAAAAAAACGTTTTTTTTTTTACAAAAGTTTTAAAAAAAGAATAGTATTTCTTTTCTTTTTTTATTGAAAATGAGAATAATTTTTCTTGGTTATCCTTCTAGTACGGAACGCTAAAAAGTCCGTACCCACCTCAGTCTACACGTAGACTTACCACTTCTCAATAAACAATGTGTTTAGCGACATTATACTCATTATTATTGTTCTAATAAATAAGAACCTACACCTAATGTGGATGGCTAATATGGATATGTCAAGTTATTACCGCATGCTTAATAAAATCAGTGTACCTAATGATACGTAGTCCCACATACAATTACATACCTAATTATGATAATTAAATATATATGAATAACTTGCAAGTAGACATTTGAACAAAAGAACTATAAAAACCGGCCAAGTGCGAGTCGCACTCGTGCACGAAGTGTTCCGTGCCGTCCGTAGCAAAAAAAAAACATGTTTGTTGTATTGGCGCCCATACAACAAATGTGATTTTTTTGCCGTATATTTATTTTATCATGTTTTTAGGGTTCCGCAGCCAAATGGCAAAAAAATGAACCCTTATGGATTCGTCATGTCTGTCTGTCCGTCGTAAAGAACTATACTGTTGAAACTTGGTAAGTAGATATATTCTGTGAACCGCATTAAGATTTTCACACATAAATAGAAAAAAAAAACAATAAATTTTGGGGGTTCCCCATACTTAGAACTGAAACTTGAAATATTTTTTTTTCATCAAACCCATACGTGTGGGGTATCTATGCATAGGTCTTCAAAAATGATATTGAGGTTTCTAATATATTTTTTTTCTAAACTGCTTTAGAAATTTGCATTTGCGCGAGAGACACTTCCAAAGTGGTAAAGGGGGGGGGGGCTGTAACTTCTAAAATAAGAGAATAATAAAACTAAAAAAAAAAATATATGATGTACATGCAAACTTCCACCGAAAATTGGTTTGAACGAGATCTAGTAAGTAGTTTTTTTTAATATGTCATAAATCGTAAATCGGAATTTTCCTTTCAAGTTTATTCGGAACCCTAAATGCGCGAGTCCGACTCGCACTTGTCCAGTTTTTTAATATTTGTTGTTATAGCAGCAACAGAAATACATCATCTGTGTAAATTTCAAGTGTCTAACTATGTTCATGTGATACAGCCTGATGACAGACAGACAGAAGAACAGCAGTCTTAGTAATAGGGTCACGTTTCACCCTTTGGGTACGGAACCCTACAAATGACAATCAATAGATGTATTACGTTCTACAAAAAAGGTGTGCTCCCATTCCTTTACAGATTTAATAGATTAGGCATTATATATGTTAATTTTCACGTAGGATGATACAATCCGCGATGGCCTGTGTTAATGAGAGTCATTTCTTTTTATATGGTAATGTGAAGTCGTTTATTATATTAATTTATTTGAAGATCGTTTATCAGAATATTAGGATAGAAGGAATTGGAGATATCCTTGGACTGTGTTTTAAGTAAAATGGTTTTTTATTTATATTTTATTTCAGTTGCTACCTACAGTTCTACTCTATAAAATTTAATATGTCTGGAAACTAAGTGGTTGAGGTTCGCTAAGACGCTAATTAGGTACTACATAATATCGCCCCTTTTTAAGAAGAACCTCGTAAGCGACAATTTACATTTCTTGCCGTAATAGGTTTTCTTCTTTTCCATAATTGGAAAGTTCCATAATTAATGAGAAAATCATTCAAAAAAAAAAAAAACCGAGCAAGTGCGAGAACGATTCGCGCTCTGAGGGTTCCGTACAAACTTAGCTATGAAAACTGTTCAATTCCCGAATTGAGTTACGAAGATTTTTTCCAAATCGTATAAAAAGTTTTTTTTGTGACGTAACTAAAAATTTACAGTTTTCAGATTTTTTCCTATACTTGTGCTATGAGACCTTGATTCATACCAAATTTCAGGATTTAAGGTCAAAGGGAAGTACCCTATGAATTTTGATTCCCTTGAGAGTGAACTATACGTTTTTAGCGACATATACGGCGGTATCTTTTTTTTTCGTTAACTCAAAAGTTTGATTTTTCACAGTTTCAAGGTACCGCAGATCTGAGTATATTATGTTTCAATTTCAACTCAATACCTCCACGCGTTCCCGAGATAAAGGGTCTTGACAGACAGACAGACAGACGGACAACAAAGTGATCCTGTAAGGGTTCCGTTTTTTCCTTTAGAGGTACTGGACCCTAAAAATTAAACTTATTATTAATTTAACTACTTGATCTAATAGAAAAGTTGCTATTTATTTTTTAATTTTTCCTAGCCATTACTGTCCCACTGCTGGGCAAATGCCTCCCCCAAGTCCTTCCAGACATTCATCTCCCGTGCCGTCTCGAACCAGTCTTCGTGGCATGCATCTTGGTCATCTCACCACATGTCTAGATCATCTAGCCAAAACTGGTGTAAATAGACGTGGGTAAAAAGCTGCTGGAATTGGGCATCGTAGGGGCCCAGCAGGGTCGAAGCCTACTGGGGCCATGGGTAGTGTGAAAACGAAACCCGGGGTCCTGGGACGAAGGCAACGAAGTAACTGGAGTGGGTTTTTAGTCAGTAAAAGTCTGACACTATCTCCCGCCCCGCCCAAGGGCGGGGGATGTCATAAGATGATTTTCCCTCCGAAAAAAAAAAATGGAATTGGGCGGGTCACGTCAGCCGCATGCGCAGTAACCGCTGGGCAAGTGTCACCATCACGCAGTGATTTCCTATAAAGGGAAATTACCGTCAAGGCCGGCCTAATTATTTATAAAAATATGTAAATAGCTCTATTTACATACTTTTGTAAATAATTAGGATTTTTTAAATTCTATATGACAAATAAACTTCAACGGTCTGGACTAAGCGTTCCGCTTTGTAGTTTATACCGCGTACATCGACGGACTGGAACAATTTGCCTGCTGCGGTCTTCCCGTCCAACTATAATTTCGGTGTCTTCAAGGCTAGAGTGAATAGGCTCTTAATAAACTAGTGCGCCTCAACATCAATGATCGCATCTCTGCTTACCATCAGGTGGGATCGCAGACAAGTACTGGTTTAATCAATAATAAAATTAAAAAAAAAAAACGCAAATTGTCGCTTACGATGTTTTTCCTAAAAAGGCTCGAATTATTTCCTTGATACGACTCGCTCACTGCTTTTTCTTTACTATTTTATATTATGTATGTATTTAAAAATAAATAAGTATATTTATCAGTTGTTTAATACTCATAGCACAAGCTCTGCTTAGCTTGAGACTAGACAACGTTGTGTGATACAATTATGGAATATTATAGTATTTATTTTTTCAATCTCAGCCTTATAATGTTTCCACTGCTGGGATCCAGGCCTCCTTTCTAGGAGAGGGAACGGGCCCTAATCCACCACGCGGGTCCAGTGCGGATTGATGAAAGTTGCATGTCTTCGAATTTTTGGTTTTAGGAAATAGAATCTAGGCTATGCCGGTTTCCTCGCGATGTTTTACTTAACCATTTTGGGAGTAGTGGTGATGGAATAAATTACACATAGTACCTACTGCGTTTGGGCTGGGCTTGAACCCGCGAACTCCGAACCGCGTAGGTGCAACTCGTAAGTAACCTCCACCACCACCACTATTCTAAGTCTGATGACATATTACCTATGTGGTCGAGGAAATGTAAGTATATCAGGAATTTATTTAGGTTGTATATGAAAGAAAGTTCTGGTTATGTAATTTAGATGCTAATCCAATGCATCCTAGTTCGGGAAGTTCCTGCACCGGATCCGTGCGGAATTAATGCCCCGGTGTGACCACTGTGTGGACCGTCCGGAGGTCACGGTGGAGCACACGGTAGAGGTGTGCCCCGCTTGGGCAGAACATCGCCGTGTCCTCGTGCGGGAGATCGGCGGCAACGATTTCTCGCGCCGGGCTTTGGTACGGGCCATGGTCCAAAGCGAGGAAGAGTGGCAGGCGGTCGCCTCCTTCTACGAAGCAGTAATGTTGGACCGGCCCTCACGTCCCAGCCGCCGGGATCCCAATCCCGATTTCTGGCAACCGTAGGCGCGGGCTTGCGAACGGCGAGCAATGGGTAGCTCGCCGTCCGACCGTCCGGTAATCGTTCGGACCGAGCCCAAGTCGTCGACGGCGCGTAATGTTCCACGCGCGCCTCAAGGAGATGTCAGCAAACCGTAGGGGCGCAGCAGGGTCGAAGCCTTATCGGGGCCAAGGGTCTGCTTCTGAAAGGAAAATTCGGCCCTGGTATGAAAGGCAACGAAGGAACAGGAGTGGTTTTTTTGTCAGTAAAGCCAAGAGCGAGGGTTGTCACTGGATGATATTCCTACCGAAAAAAAAATTCAATGCATCCAAATGAGATTACGGTCGCCCTATAAGGACATGCTACTAAAACGCAAACAATTGCTACTAAAATGTTTACCATAGAGGTGACACAATTGACCTTATATAGGCTGCAGGCAACACAAAAAAAAATTAAGGTACCTTATACAACAAGACTATTTTCCGATAATAAAACCCATAGAATCAGGTGTATAAAAGCTATTATATCATCGTGTGGGATGAATCTGACTCAGTTACCTACGTTTGTTTAGACCGTAACCAAAAACTTATGCTAAAGTTGATATTTTAAATCGTATTATGTTTTCCGAATCTTCAGGATATAGCTGATAATTATTATTGAGAAGATTTTGTTATTTAATGTTTGTTATGGTCTGCCATTATTATTCTTATTTTGTTACTACGTGTCTTTACGTAGGTTTGACGTGATTGGAAGATTAATTTGATTCTGTTATTGGTTTAAAAAAAATAACAATTTTGGTTCTTGGAAAACGCGTGACGCTGTTTAAGGAAAATTTAACTATTGCCCATGAATTTATGGTGATTTACTAGTTCCTAGATTTAAGATTTTGAGAATGAAAACATTGCGAATATCCTTAATATGGAAATTCCAATGGTCATTTTCTTTGAAATAATAAAATATTAGACGAGTGTCATCAAACCAGTTTGTTTATGACGTCACGGAAAGCAGATATTGGAGCTGCGAACATGCATAATAAAAAGGTGCGTAAAATACGGGGTCATGTGCTTAGGACGTAGGCTGCGTACGACGAACAATGGATAGCTCGTCGTCCAGTCGTCCGGTAACCGACCGAACCGAGCCCGAGACGTCGATGCACCTCAAATAGTTGTTAGCATAATTCGTAGCACAATCGTAGAGGCCCAGCAGGGATGAAGTTTACCGGGGCCATGGGTTGACTTCTAAAAGGGAAACCCGTGGTCCTAGAACGCAAAGAGCAACTGAAGGAACATAGGTTTGGTTCGCCCTAGAGCAGAAGAAGTCCACAAGAAGAAGAAACAGAAAAAAAAATAGTCTGGAAGCACAAGCCTGGACGTAGGTGTCCGGTGGCAGATAATTTACCACCTTAAAAAAATATGTTCAGGACGAAAGGAAATATTTTGTACCGAAGGTTCATTATATAGTACCGAAAAACTAGGGCCATTACTAAATAAATATTCTGTTTAAATATTCAGTTCTGCTTATGACTACTTAGTGGAAATGACATCATTTGCTCTTGTCAGGATTTGTATCACTCACAATCATGGCCGTCGCAAGTTCGCGCGAACCAAATATGGCGCGAAAGAAAAGTCGTTGGAAACCACAGAATTTTTAAATCAAGACTACATTTTATTCCTCGTTCCGCTCGTTGGATATTTTATAGGTTAATACATAGTATTATCATGTGGATTGAATTCGGTTCTTTCACTGGGAAAATGGGTGTGGAATTTGTGTACAAAACATGGATCGATATGCTCTGATTGATTCTTTCATAACAGCCGAAAAAATTCAACTAGTAGGATCATAGTTGTTGGGGATTGACCTAAGTATGTTACTGTTGTAGTAAATATCAGTGGGAATGGTAACAATTATTTAGGTAGATGCAGCTCGCCCAAGGGCGGGGGATGTCATAAGATGATTTTCCCACCGAAAAAAAAAAAAAAAAAAAGGTAGATGCAGCTACTTAGATAGATATTATTAGATAATACATCGAATAGATTTTGGCACAGCTGCCTGGTTGGCAGGACCTAGATGCCTGTTATGTCCTTTTAAATATGATGAATGTAGATCATTGCGATCGGTAATGATCAATGCTGGGTCGTCGGATGCAATCGTCGAGTAAAAGCTTACAAAGTCTTAAGCGTCGACGTCGACTTATCTATCTTATCGGTTTCCTATCCGCTATATTTGGTTGCATTTCGAAGAGTCATTGCATAATTTAATTAATCCAATCCCGTTACGTCATCGGACAAGGGTCGTGTTCGAGCCGTAAGTGTAGGGACATTTACGGCGATGCACCACCGATACCTACATGGTGTCTACCATACCATTGGTACCTATGATTTTAGGAATACATCCAATGTGCTTAAAGTTAAGCAGTGGAATTCCTTACAAGTCTTACGAGCCTGTTTCCTGATGGCTATCCTAGTAACCTAGGGGCTTTAAGTCAAAACTGCATTTCTTCTAGGCAAGTGTGTTCCGTCGTCGACAATGACACATCATTGCATACCATCAGCCCCCTAGCCAAGTTACAATCGTATCGTTCACGCCAAACGCTTCGAGTAGGCCATGCCTCCAATTCCAATGTTCGGACCACGTGACTGAGTGTGTTGAGATGACGTCAGAACAAAGGAATCGAAGGCGTGCCCTATTCGCAGCGTTCAGCGCGCACGATACGATTGTAACTTGGCTAGGGGGGCAGCTTACATAGTAGCGAAGCGCGAGCCTGCGACTCCCGACGCTTTAGGTATCTTCTATCGTGGCGGCTGGGGCGTGAGGATGTCCGATTTCTCACGTTTGCGATCATCACAGCCTCGCAAAAGGACGTGTCCGCTTCCTAGTCCCTCTCGCCCCGAACCATGGCCTGAACCAGGGTCCGATGCGTGAGGCTGCCGCTGCCGATTGCCTCCACACTTAGAAGTGTTTCAATAAATAAACAGTAGAACCTACCATAATATTGTGTAGATAGATTCAGTAATCGACACTTCTCTTTTAATCGATGCTTACGTCATCATTATAATAATAATTTCGAGATTGCTTTTAATGAACCGATACAATAAAGTCCATGAAACTGAAGTCTTTTTTAACCGACTTCAAAAAGGAGGAGGTTATATGTTCGGTTGAATGTATGTTTTTTTTTTTATGTATGTTCACCGATTTCTCGGTCAATTGTGGATAGAATTTGAAAATTTTTTTTTTGATTGTAAGGTTATGCTTCCGAGTTGGTCCCATAGAAATATTGTTATGATCTGATCATGAACTTCGAAGATATGGAACAGAACTCCCATGGGCGTACCCAGCTTCTGGCGTAGGTTTCTATAATAGCTTTGTATCTTCGTTATTTAACACCGATTTCCGAAATTAAAGTTATTTTGCACTTTTCAGTGTTTTTACAATTGACCGAGAAATCGGTGAGATTTCTCGGTCAATTGTGGATAGAATTTGAAAATTTTTTTTTTGATTGTAAGGTTATGCTTCCGAGTTGGTCCCATAGAAATATTGTTATGATCTGATCATGAACTTCGAAGATATGGAACAGAACTCCCATGGGCGTACCCAGCTTCTGGCGTAGGTTTCTATAATAGCTTTGTATCTTCGTTATTTAACACCGATTTCCGAAATTAAAGTTATTTTGCACTTTTCAGTGTTTTTTTTTTTTACTTTGAACACTGTTATATTTTTTTTTGTAAAAGTTTTTTATTTCACACTTTTTAGTTATTACCATAACTAAAAAGTGTGAAATAAAAAACTTTTATATATAAACTTTTATATAAGGTATTTAAATTTGGCTGAGGGGTACTTTTTAGTGGTGGTATCAAAACTAAAAAGTGTAAAATAAAAAACTTTTTACAAATAAAATACAACCGACTTAAAAGTGAAAAAAAAAGTACAGAAAAGTGCAAAATAACTTTAATTTCGGAAGTCGGTATTAAATAACGAAGAGACAAAACTATAATAGAAACACCGTCTTCCGAAATTAAAGTTATTTTGCACTTTTCTGTATTTTTTTTCACTTTGAAGTCGGTTGTATTTTTTTTTTGTAAAAAGTTTTTTTTCGATAGTGAAGGGCATATACATATATCTTATTTTTGATAAGGACTCCTCCACTTACATCATTATAATTGTAGCTAAGTATTCTCCTTCCAGGTTATCTTGATCAGTAAAATCTCAAGAGATGAATTTCCCATGGCTACGGTCACAACGCCTACGAGTCTTCGACCCACGGCACGGCTTCAATTATATCTACTTACTCTTCAAAAATCTGACTTCTCAGCTCCTACCAAACGTAGGTACCTAACCTATGAAGACTTACGTATCGTATCAATCATTGTAATCTTTAATTCAGGTATTGAAAGCAGGATATTCAATATTTTCCCAGAAAGTGCAGCAGTTAGGGCCTTATCATACTAACGGATTGTGAGCGTCCTCAAAGCGGAGCGGATGCTCAATGAATATGTTACGAGCGCACAATGAACACGCCACGCATGCGCAGCAAATTTGTTGCGGACGCGCAACGAGATCCGGCAACGAGGTGCAGGTCTGCGGCGACTTCGAAGTAACAAAGCCAACAGCAGTGTCTCCTCGTTGCATTCCATTTTGTTACTGAGTGTATTGTACATCGTTAACTTGCTACAAACACGCCTTGAAAACGTTGCGAATTTGCCACGCGTCTACGGCTTGTTCGCGACGCAGTTGTTGCGCGTTCGCCACGCCCCGCAGCCGCTCGCAAACCGCTAGTGTGATAAAGCCTTAAGTCTACAGAATGCGCAAACTCGTCATTCACTTTGACGTGCAGTAGGTTGTCCGGAAGTGCACAGATTTTTTTTTCGTGGTATAGAGGTACTTATGAGAAGGCTTACTTTCTCAAGGCCCCCTAACAATGTGTACTAAGTACTAACCATCTCGTGAAGTTTGATCCACTGGATCCAGTCATAATGTCCGAGCATTGAGGCTAATTTTTGCGAAGCCTATGTCCATCATTCGATTATTTTCAGCTAAATGATTATGTAGATTTTTACTTTCGTAGAGCTTTCAGGGCCCCCAAGACGTTGTAGGTACTAACCACCCGGTGTAGATTAATCCACTGGATGCGGGATCCACAAATTGGTCTTTGTGGCAGTTCTTGCAATGGAAATGGTTTGGATTACGGTCTATTCGAGCATTCTATACAGGCGTACTCACCAGGGTAGGCTCGTGTTTGACCATTATTTTACCTGATGGTAAGCGATGATGTGGTCGAACACTGGGTTCCAACAGTAGCTGTCTCGTTTTCGAATTTATGAAAGAAAAAGGCCTCGCTGAGGTGCCTTCGCCCATGTCTAAATTAGTCCACGCAACGCTTCTGCCCTGAAGAGGAGGCCTGTAAAGAATGCTGCACCAAAAAAGAGTTTCTGCATATCCTTCAGGACCAAGCTCCCTCCATCTCCGGGTTCAACGGCTGTCTATGGTCACACCTCCAAAGTATTATGCATAATTTACATCTGTATAAAAAGTACGTATCTACGGGCGGCAGCGTAGGCGCCTTCGACAGTATAAGGTCAGTCCACACGCGAGTCAGACTGTTATCTCACCGCGAGAAAATACACGAAACAGACGTAAGTGTCACTTGTGAAGAGCCTATAAAGATAAAAAAAATACAGTGAAAAAAGTTTACTAAAAATATTTAATTTTATATTAATTTTGATAGTGCAGTGAGTGATACTGGTTTAATAACATGATATTATACTAACAATTCGATTATGGTTTTGTAAAGTTGGTAAAGAGGTGTAATGTAAACATAATTAGTAGGCATTTATTCGTGAATCATAAGTTTTGCGTGTTTGTAGTTGATCTTTGTCAAGGTTTCTATTGATTGTTTGTTTGTTCTCGTTTTGAGAGCAGTGGCAGCCGAGTGGTCCCCCCTTACGAATTGTAGATCGCGGGTTCTAACCCAGCCAGCCTCATTACTTTGTGTTATTTATTTCATTGCCACTAATCTCAAAACGGTGAAGAAAAACATCGTGAAGAAACCTCCTAGAAAAAAAATTCGACATATGACAACCACCAATCTGCAAGGGCCCATGTGGTGGATTGCGGCCCTTTGGCCCATTCCCTCTGCTAGAGAGGAGGTCTGAGTGAGACCCAGTAGTGGGAACATTACAAGGCTGATGCTTATGCTATGCCTTTTTATTTTACTTAAATAGAGTATTTAGGATTGCGGGATTGTTCAAAAGAGTTACCGCGGCCCTGAAGAAACACTAGTGGGTTTTAGGCAGTAAAACTCTGACACTCTCTCTCACTCCACCCAGAGCGGGAGAAGTCATTTGATGATTTTCTATCTACCTAAAAAAAGGTACCTAGACCGTATGTGCTTCGCTAGACCTTCACAATAAGAAGAAGCAGTAAGTGTAAATTACATTTTAACAACAATTAATAAATTGTTGTTAAAATGTAATTTACACTTACTTCAGATAATTAGTGGACAGTATTAGTTACTGCTTAGTCTGCTGAAATATTAATGAATAACATATTTGCAAAAAATCCTGTAAAGATCTGGATAAGATAAATATAGGCGCGTACCGGATCAAGCCACTGCGAGAAATGTGTCTTCACATCCGTCTCACTGTGTCGAATTTCTTCAAGACACTCTTATTACTAACTGTCCCCCACGGATTCACCCGCGTCTTTAGTTACTGCACTGCTTTCATTGGTCGTAGTGTGATCTTCTATAGGTTCATCATGAACCTGGTTATTCCATACAGAAAGATTTATTCTAATCCGACAGCTAGTTCTAGAGATTAGCGCGTTTAAACAAACAAAAATATCTCCCACTTTATTATATTAAAGTAATACAAAATACGGGTATATAAGGGTATGTTAATTAATTGCAATAATTTACGAAGTCCATTAAACCTTTTATTAAAAGTAGCGTCTGTTTAATTCGTTTTAATCATTTTGGTGAATGAAGTACTTAAGTAATGGCTTAAGCAAGACTGCATGTCGTCAGAATTATCAGTATTCCTTATAAAGAAGAAAATGTGGGGGTCATTCGTATTTATATTTACATTATGACTCAGTGAACCACATATAGCCTTCAATTAGATTGTAACTCATTCATTCATTGTTCACACCAACGATGATATACCTACATACACGAGGAAGTTTTGTAATAAACCAAGATAGCATACCCAATGATTTAGTTAGCTTCTCTAAACCAATGAAATGACGAGAACTTTTAAGAATAATTAAAAAAAAACTCATGTTTAATAGTAATATGGCTCGAATAATTTAAATATAGGCAGGTTGTGTGTCTAACAACTTTAGTGTAACTGTTCATAACATTATTGTTATAACCATTAAAGAATGCGACTGTAAATTAAAATTTTAATTTTAATTTAGTTTTCAATTAAAATATTTTTTTCATAGCAAGCTTTTATAGCGCGGTTATACTCGTACTTATTTAATTAATACTCATCAAGACCATTCCAAAAAGCTCAAACACGAACAGGTTATCAGAGTTACTATGGCTACCTTCCGGTTCCATCATCAGATCAGCTCCATTTCATAATAATTTTGCATTGTCATCTGATTTACATATGCATGCAAAATTTCACCTCAATCGGTAACCGGGGAGTGGATCAAATTTAATTTGCAAGATTTGATTACAGACAAACAAACATCGGGACAGGTGAAACTAAATAAAAGCTTGTTAAAAGGTTGCATTGCCAAGTTTATCAAAGAGAATTTAATCCTGATTTGAAAAAAGTTTGCCACAGCAAATGCATTCTTGTTTAAATAAGTACAAAAAAATGACATGTTGAGGAAGTAAAATGTGGTGCTTGTTAATGTAAAATTAATAGTGACAAAGACGACGCTCATATTATATATAAAAAGCGATCTATACTTAACAAACTAACGAAATGGAGATAATATGAGAACCTTTAATTCTTCTAGATGGGTGAGAAGTTATTGCTGTTGGCGCCGCTGGTGCTCCTCGTTTTAGGAAGTGTTGAAGGTAAGTTGATGATCATACTGACAAATTAACCATACGTACCTGGAGATATAAAAGATGCCGAAGTCCACATGGTGATGAGTATAGGAGTACAGTCTGTATGGAGTTACAGACTCCCTCGGTGTCTGCCGATCACTAGACGAATCACTACTGGACATGGATTAATCCAAGTTCTATCTTAGCTAGTTGTTTCCGGTGGTCTTCACTTCATTAATACGAATGGTGTGGTTAAGGCGGGTAGTAAAGATTCTAATATCTCTCTTGGGTCTTGTGCAGTAGAATATCAAAAAATATTTTGGAAATGCCAATTTTTCGGTCCGATATGAAAGACCTACATTTTTAAAACAAGTACTGGTGTTTGGACACAAGATAACAGTAACAGATAATACACAAATAAATTGTTTATTTTTATAGTAATTTCTTCTAGCAGATTTGCGAAAGTAGAATTTAAAAGAAATGTTGTGAACTGTAATTATTGTTTCTATTGATTGAAATATTTCTTCCTATGGTGACTTTTTATAAAAGGAAGTAAATATCACCATGATCACCGCCAGTAAATATAGCGAAAGTTAAGGAGTAAAGTAAAATGTTTTGCAATCAGGACATTGCGCGCCATTCAACTCATTCAAGACGACCTCTTTGTCAATGTGACCTTTGGTTTCGAGTGGCGGTCGTTGAAGATATACCACGTAGCTTACTTAATGTTTGCTTTGCTTACTTTGAAAGTAATTATTTTCTATCCTGTGAGAGATTTTTGCGATTTCCTTACCTACACTTTATTGGACAACCCATATACGCATATAGTTTACCAAATCTTTTTCTTCTTTGTTATTACGTTGTTCGATTTTTCTGTGTTTTGCAATGGCCTTTCAGATATTTCAAATTATTCTATTATGGTCAATTCCCTTACTTTATTATCGCTTGTAGTCGTAGTCTTTAAAAATCTGCATCTTTTAGGTTTCTTCGTTCTTGCTCTTGGTATGTTGTACGTTAGTAAAGTCTAAAACTTCAAGTAAATTTTTGAAAATTATATATATCTATATTATAGTATGTGCAAGATCTTATATTGAGACAAGTACAAGATCTTGCATTTCAAACACAGATATATATTTGATACTAGCTGACCGAGCGAACTTCGTACCGCTTAACAGTCAATTAATGTCTTTCGATATAGTCAACCGATTGCGATGAAACAAAGCCTAAATAATATATAAATTTACACACAATTTTAATACATAAAAGTTATCTACATAGATTTCGTACATTTTACGTGATGCGCGCACAACTAAAAACTTTTACAGATTTATTATATGTATAGATTTGCGTGCGTTTTTTCCCAACATGAGGTAAAAAGACCAAGAAACGACGATATTTTTAAGCTACAGAAGAACAGAAGAATGAGGATAATCTTAAATAAATACGAACTAGATTATAATAATTTCTAAGCAAGTTGCAAGCGTCTTGCCTCCAAACTCGGTCCATGTATAAATTAAAATAAAGATGCGATGATTCATAAAACGCAGTCGTAACTAAAAAAATAACAAGTTATTATAAATCTATTGTTATGTCATCAAGTCCGTGAAGGTTAAGCAGCACGAGACTTACTGACCACGCGGAATACACCCACAGTCCTCTTCAATGTGCATAACATTACTAGTTCGAGCATTCGGTTGTGCTCGCAATATGGCATAAATAGAGGCGTTCAATAGTGGAAATTAAAGGATACTGAAACTTAGTCATTTCTTTGCAAATGCCCCACGTCTTCCAACTCTATCGTTTTTAAAATTATTGCGATTTCTTTGACTATGATGCCATCTATTGTGCATCATTCGCATAAGATTATGGTCTTTTAAGGTATTCGTAATTACGGGTTGGTTTGATTTGATTGTTTTGTTTCTTTTTTTTTATTAATGGTTTTATTAAATGTACTGTTTTGTTAATTTACTGTGCACTTAAATACATCTTTTTGTTTCTTGTATACAAGTTCTGATAAAAAAAACAATCAGCCATATCGTGTCCTACTTCGTACCTACGTTCCTACTGTTTATTGATCAATCATATAATAATGGTCTTTGGTACCTACGACTCAATTTTAAGAAAGGAGTATGTGCACATTTTATTTTTGCTTAATTTTTTTCTAAACTTTTATTTATTTATTTATTTATTTAGGTTAACCGACAATTGTTTCCGCTATATACATTTCTGCTTTATTGACTAGAGTAAGATTTACAAGTAACAGCACAGGCACAAAAAACGGCTTTATATAACATATTTAGTTAGATTATCTAAAATCTTATTGAAATTAGAAGTTAATAGTTATAATTAAAAATATAGAAGTTATTATAAATATAGAAGTTAAAAATATATAATAATTATTTTTTGTATGTAATACAAAAAATAATTAAAAACAATAATAAAGAAAATAATAATATTATTCAATGATGAATACAACATAAAAAAAACATTGGCATGTAAATTACTGATTAAATTAGGATTGATTTAATTGAATTTTGAATGAATATAATGATTATAAATAGACAAGAAAAATAAATTAAAAGAATAAACTGAATACTTTGAAAAAATTTAAAACACTAATAACATTAAAATTAAATCGCCATTGGATTATTTACAAAAGCTCGTAGGAATTTATTTATATTATCGTGGTGTAGGTACCTACATCTGAAGTCACTGCGGCCATTAAGGATTTTGCATAATCTAGGTAGGTATCGGAGAATTCGCACCAAGCACAGACTTTCGAAGTGGCGGACACAGGGGTGTTATCTTATTCCTAGGATATCAAGAAGGCCCATGGAATCTAATAAGCTTTAGTAAACTGGGGCAGTCAATCTGTCAAAACTCTACAAATAAATTTTCTACTGCAGTTTACTGAACGATTGGAATATATAACAGCTATTAAAGCCAATTATCCACACCTGTCATAAAAACAATGCGTGCAAAATTGTAGAATTTAATTCTTACGGTGACAAACAAATTGACGGGTACTTTAAAATTCCCTTACACGAGTTAGGTCTCGGTATTTAACAATGCAGACAATTTAATGTAAATCAGTCATTGCGCGTTGGCAAGGACGATAGGTCTCGCGTAGGCACAGCCTTCATGAACATATATGGATTGTTGTCAAGGCCCAGTCTATGGTTTTTTTATTCCTCCTAACGATGTTTTGCTTGATTGCCAGCATCATGCAAATTGATTACGCGTGGGGGTTAAATAAATACTTTTTGCTCCATATGTTCGTTCTGTTTCTTAATCATATTATTGTTAATTCTGTGATCTACTTGTGAGTCCACTTCCTTATTTATGACTAATTTTCGCATAATTTTAACATTAATCAATTCATCGATGTGTAGTTTGACATGAATAGGTTTTTGATTCGGACAAATTACGTCATTTACCTTTTTTTAGTTTTTTATTATTGTTGTTTTGAAACTAGATCACCGGTATTGGGCATACAAATATTGCGAGATATGCCCGAAGGTTGGCATCGATAACTTTACGTAAATAAGGTGTTCTACGTAGTACGTGTCTGAGATTTACATATATTAATATTATTTAAAGTATATATCTATATTATTTCTGCCAGGTCAACGCTACCGCAACTACTATGCCCGGGACTACTTGGGCCGCGACCTTTACGAGCACGGGCGCTCGATCTCCGACAACCTGGTTACATGTGGGCCACACACCTGCGGCGTCGGTGCCCACTGCATCCACGGCAGTGTACGGCCCGTCTGCGCTTGCCTGCCTGGCTACTCTGGAGATGCATTGACTCAGTGTGTCAAGATCGAGTGCATTGGTAAGAAACTTTATTTCATTGAAGATACTTTTGGATAATCATCATTGATTATATTTTCAGTTTACAAGCTACCGCTATTTACTAATTGGCTTCCTTTTCTTCTTATTTCTTCCTCTGAGTTTGGGTGCCCGGGGGATCTATTTACTATTTCTCTAAGTATTTGAGTAGGAGCTCCATCTTAATGGTCAACAATAATCTAATCAATTCTTTCTCTACAGACAACAGCGAGTGCCGCAGCCACCAGAGCTGTGTGAACCAGCACTGTATCGACCCTTGCGCTGGAGCATGCGGCGTCAACGCCAACTGCGATGTAAGTTTCGACAACCACATAATTTTGCTCTGCGGTAGTGCAAGTATCGGCAAGCTTACAAGAATTTTCCATAGGTACATTTACAGGTAAATGTGATCCCCACATCGAAAGGTTCTGATATTTATCAAAAATGGTTCGGTCCATAAATCTATTGGTTATTCCAATCATATAAATCTTTATATTTCTAAAATACGTTTTGACTTTGCATTAAAGTTATGCAAAATGTTTACAGGTCCGTAATCACATTCCAGTCTGCTCTTGCCCACCTGGTTACACTGGCAATCCGTTCAGCTCTTGTAGAATCGCTGATCCTGGTATGTTTACTATATTCATCTTTACCGTAATGTTCTGTGCTGGAGCTGGATCTTATTTATTGTTGGTATTTTTTTACAGAGGAAGCTTGCCACCCATCCCCCTGCGGTGCCAACACTAAGTGCCACGTCGCTAACAACCAGGCCATTTGTACTTGTCTACCAGGATATAGGGTAACTATTTGTCTATACAACTTTACTTTTTGGTTACGGCAGTATTTCTTTACAAAGCTCTCTCATCGACTATTATTTATTAGAAACCTCTATCATCAGTGAAACAAATCACTATTAAAGAATTCTAATTTGATCTTAGTGGCCAGCTCGTAATCAAGGCGCTAACATCATCCTAATGCTCCTGCTTCCCGGTTCATTTGGGGTAAAAGCAGAAATGTCGTCGTCGATTATGGGTGGCTGCAAATAAAAGCTAATGAATCTGTCACATTTTTATAGCGTGTTCGTGTTCTTTTATTTTCTTCAGGGCAGTCCTCTGACTGGTTGTCGTCATGAGTGCGAGTCTGACGGCGAGTGCGGTGCTCAGCAGTCGTGTCGGGACTTCAAGTGTATCAGCCCCTGTGGAGACTGTGGAGTTAACGCTGACTGTGAGACTGTTGCCGCTCATCGCGCTATCTGCAAGTGCCCAAGAGTAAGAACACCTTTAATGGTGGCTTAAAATACAATAATTATTAGATTTTAATTCATCATTTTCTAAGCGTTCGCCCTCTCATTGTCTTTGTATTGTATCTCTAATTACGGTATTCGAAAGGTTTTTTTATTTATAGTTCCATCATTTTCTCACATTCGAATAGGGATGACCATAATAACTTGAAATTGAATTTCCTTAAATTCTTTATATATATATTTGCAATCTTTGATGACAAGGGCGAGTATTGAAGTGACAAGAAATTCGATAAAAAAATAAACAATGTTAATATAGTCGTGTCCAGATACACCAAGCAGTGGTGAAGGTATTGTAAATATCGTAATCTCATTAGCACCTTTTTACCACCAGGGCTACTTCGGCGATCCCCACAGAATCTGTTCCGCCGAGTGTACGTCTGACAGCGAATGCCCCAGTTACAAACCCGCTTGCGTCTACAACGCCTGTATCGACCCCTGCATCAATGCCTGCGGTACCAACGCCGAGTGCCACCTCCGTGGTCTCACACCTGTCTGCTCTTGCCCCAGGAACATGACTGGCGATCCCTTCTCTTACTGCAGGCCTTTTGAAGCCCGTAAGTGGTTAAAATATTAAGTAAAAGATTTTTCAAAAACATTTGACAAGGTTCACTAAGTTGCTACTTGGTAATTTTAGGTAGTCCTAAAATTAATAGTCTGAAGGAAAAGAAAATAAACGGAGTATTTTGAGAAAGTAGGTATTTGTGAATAAACTTCCAAGTAAAAATAATATGTTAAAAACTTGATAATCACAAATGATGTTCCTCATGGTACAATTCTTGGTCCTAAGCATCTTAACTATAGATTAACAATTATTTTTTTCTTTAAGGTGACCTCTGCGAGCCCAACCCTTGCGGCGCCAACGCCAAGTGTACTCCCGGCCACGACCGCACTGGAGCTGAGCGTCCCGTGTGCACTTGCCCCACTGGTTACATTGGCAACGCTCTCGTGTCTTGTGAACGTGTAAGTTTTAATAAAATCTTGCTTCATTTTAAATTACAGGGGATCTCTGGCTGGAAAGTCAGAGGTAACAAAACCAATTATATTCTGCTCCGTTTTTCGCTAGGCCGGCTCAGGCTCGAAAGACACCCGTCTGAATTCAGTATTATCAAACTCACTTCAATGCCGAATTTTGATAGGTTTTATGGCTAAAGTAGATTTGAGAAATACCCAACTTCAAATACTTCAAATTGAGGTTCGTTTGTAAAACATAACTGAAAAAAATTAAATGGTTTTCCATATTAGATTTAAGATAATAGGGGTTAATGTATGAAATTACCGTTTTTAGGTACTTCGAATTGACACAGAACCTTCATTGTTTGAAATTTTTGAGTGAAACTTTTTTACATGGTACCTATGAAGTTCTTTTTTTAAAGAATGTGCAACGTTTGATTATCGACTTTCAGTTGTTTTTTTATTCAGCTTAGACAAGAAAGATGGATACTTCGAAAATTCGAGTGATTTTTTAATACGAGTTCCGACGCGGAACTGACGCGGCAGAAACAGCTCACAATATCAATGTTGCGTTTGAAGAAGGGACTGCTAATGAACGCACCGTGCGATTTTGGTGTAAACGCTTTCGTGATGGAAACTTTGATTTAAAGAACGAACCACGTGGAAGACCGCCCACACAGGTGAATAACAATGAATTGAAAGAGATGGTGGAAGCCGATCTGAGCCAAACTACCCAGGTATAAGCGGCATGGTTTAACGTTACCTTACCAACAATATTGATTCATTTACGTCAAATCAATAAAATAAAAAATATAAAAAATGGGTGCCCCATGATTTGACTGTTCTGCAGAAAGAAACGCGTGTTGAAACTTGTGTTGACTTGTTGAAACGATACAGAAATGAAGGAATATTAGGTCGAATTGTGACATGTGATGAAAAGTAGATTCTTTACGATAACCGTAAGTGAAAAATGCAATGGCTGACCCCAGGTTAAACGCCGCAACAGTGTCTTAAAGCAAAGCTTGCCAATAAAAAGGTAATGGTAACTGTTTGGTGGTCTCAGCATGGTGTTATTCACTATAGTTTTCTCCGATCTGGTCAAGCAATAACAGCAGATGTCTACTGTGCCGAACTCCGAACAATGATGGAAAGCTCCTCCGAGCAAAACTAGCAGTGAAACAGCCCCGGCATGAATCGATCTTCTCCATGATTACGCGAGATCTCATACAGCACAAGAAACAGTTTTAAATCTACATAAACTGCAATTAGAAACCATTTGTCACCCTCCGTATTCGCCAGACCTTGCTTCAACGGACTACCATTTTTTTCGTAATTTGGAAAATTTTCTACGTGATAAAACGTTTTCTTCTCAGGAGGCAGAACAAAATGCTTTCACACAGTTTGTCGAATCTAGGTCACCAAAGTTCTATCGCAAAGGCATAAATGACCTTCGTATTAGATGGTAGCAATGTATAGGTAATTATTTTGATTAAATAAAAATGCTCAATTAAAAAAAAAAACGAATTTCAATTTTTCAGTACTAATCGGCAATTTCATACTTTAAGCCCTAATATATCAAGATTTTTGTCCGGTTCGTGTTTTTGTTTAGTTCAAACTACAATTTCGTACTTATTTATAGTATAGTACTTTTAAGAACACTTTTTGTAATTTATTATAATAATATGTAATGTTGTTTGTTTTGTAACACAGGGTGAATGCGAGTTGGACTCTCAGTGCTCTGACAACCTAGCCTGCGTCGGCTACCGATGCGTGGATCCCTGTCTCGGCAATTCTCAATGCGGATCAGGAGCCGTGTGCATGGCTCGCAGACATATTGCTGTCTGCACCTGTCAAAATGGTACGAAGTTTAAATCTGTCTAATTTTACTTATTAACTAAAGCATCAGCGTACAACATACGCAAAACTGTATTGAGTTGAGATCACTAACTTTAAACCTCTAACCAAAATTTATTCGATTACTTTAGCCATTATGTATTTATCAGGACGCAACGGTGATGCTCTAGTGAACTGCTATGACACTCAGTCAGTTGTAGCCACTGGACGTTACTACAGATACAAACGGGACGGCAACTACTCCAGCCAGCCTGAACCAGAATCACCTAAGAACCCTGAAGCCCCCGCCGTTGTCATCACAGAGCTCAAGGAAGTCATCACTGAAGCGAAAGTCGAGGAAAAGAAAGAATAAAAAAACCGAAAAATCGACAAAAAATTATCATAATAAAAGCACAGACTGATAATCGTACATCACTAATGTCATATTGACAGGATGTTTGTAGTCATGCCATTGCCATGGAATTATTAATAAAGTTATCGCCCGTGCTTTTATTGTGAAAAAAAGGACGGATTTTTTAAAATTATTAATTTAAACTTTCAATTCGATAGTGTAAAACTTGTTAATAATGAATAAAAGCTTATTTTTATAAGTTGGATAATGTTGAATAAAAAAATAAATTAAAACTGAAGAAACAAGAAATAGGCACAATGCTCTCTTTTTCTATCGTTTATTGAAACAAAAAGAAGAGGCAACATTTTTGTGCCTGTATTGAATTGAAAGTTTGAACTTCGCTTTTTAATGTTTTACCAGTTAACTCCGACTGTTAAACAATCATGCTCTCTTTTAAGTCGAAATCGAATCGATTAAGATGATAAAAGCTGTTATATTGTTTTTAATTATGGTTACTAATTAATAAGTAAATACTGCCAATTCCAATAAAATTGTCGCTATCATTTTTCTGTTTTATTCTTGACAAGCTCAAGCCAGAGGTTTTGGCCGTCTAAAAGTGCAAAACTATTCCGAGGGAACATATTCCCGGAATAAAAGGCATGTTAGCTAGACGGTGCTCTTTTACTCAAATAGATTCTACAAGAAAATAAACAAATATTGTGATATTAAAAGCCTCAACTACAATTCGTGAAATAAAAATGACCAAAACATTACTAAGTGTAGTGGACGCACTGACACACGGGGTAAATACATTGGTTTGTTAAGTCTGCAGCAGTTAGGTTCAATACGTCCGTCTTCATCAACGGCCCGTAAACGACTGCTCGTGAACTCGAGACAAGTATACAAACACTACACTAAGCATACCTAAGTAAGTTTTTGGTAATTTTTCCCTATCATACGATGAAACAGGGGACATTCATTATGCAATGTTACGTTCTGACACAACTGTACAAATGCCTCGACTTTCAGTATGTTACAAAGTGCTCTGTGGCTTCGACAACAATCCTATCTTCTTCCTTCAATAAATGCCCATCACACTACACTAATAGCAACACAACACTCACAACTCACTACACTAACTCACAGAACAAGGAAAAACTTATTCTAGAATAAAAATAATTCTAATGTGTTGACATTAGAATTATTTTTGTTTTAGAATAAGTTGCCGCCCCAATAACAAGAAATTACAACAGTACTAGCTTTTGCCCGCGGCTTCGCTCCCGTCAACTGACTACTCTATCCTACTCTACCCTACTGTACCCTACTCTACCCTGCTCTACCCTACTCTACCCTACTCTACCCTACTCTACCCTACTCTATTCTAATTTTTCTCGCCGTAAAAACCATCCTTGAACTTCAACGAACATTTAAAAAAAGAATTGGCCAAATTGGTCCAGGCGTTGTTGAGTTATGCGCTTACCAACACATTTTGCGATTCATTTTTATATTATAGAAGATTAATGGCTACACTTGTCATTTTGTTAATTAAATTGACATCAAAAAAGTTGAAAGTAATTTTTCTTTTAAGCGTAAAATTCGGAACTACTAGGTACTTGAAGTCCTCTCAACCTTAGTTCGGTCTTCATTTCATTTTCAAGAATCGTTATAATACTAGGTCAAATCTAAAATAGATTTCACATTTTTGATTTCATATCTTTGAAGATCGTAAACATTGTATGGAAACTACATTTGTTGGATTCTATTTGAAATATAGGTTCGGCTATAGGTTCAAGTACAGATATGCATTGATCTGCGTAATTCCAAAAAATATCATCAAGCAAAGTTGCATTTGTATCATTTAACATGATGGTATTTTCTTCTATGGCTAACGCTAAGAGAGCAGCTTTTGTGTTTTTCAAGCTCCTTAGTGATATTAGGTAACTGTCCCATCTTGTGCAGCACGGCAGTTTTAATTTTTTCATTGACATCAGAACTAATAAAATGAAGATATTGTAGTGTTTTCGAAAGTTTCAATGAAGTAACTAAGTACTCCTTTTTTGAAATCTTTAAAGATAAAAATACTAGTCATTAATCCTTAAAATAACAAGTGCAGCGAAAGACAACACCTGGTTGGTGGGGAAACTATTGTTCACACTGTGATGTGGGGAGATGGGGGAGGGGTTGAGTAAAACGCCATGCTGCGTGCTTCTCTATAAGTCAACTAATAATAATAATAATCCCTTTAATAGTTAAATAAAACACGGTGCATACATACAAGTGCGTATGTGATACCTACTATTGTAATACAACGACGAACACATATTATCTGTAACGATTAAAGTTATGCGCTAAACGTTTAATGTATAACATCCATCTTATTTTCATATTTAAATATTACATTTGGCGACTCGTCCTTAACAACCACAAATGGCTCGATATAAACATTGCCTAATTTAGTGCCTATTTAGTTTTCAACGAAAATCGCTCCGACGCCATTTCTTGCTCGGTTGCGTTCCCACTATCGAACTTAACAGTCTCTACATACAAGTTTTCTGTCTTATTCACCAAGTGCACTAGCTCCTCGGAAAATTGAATAGCCTTAGAAATTATACTTACACTTAAACTTGCCATAAAGGGCTTTAACTTCGCCTATCTTCCCAGTAAAGTTTCTGCCCTTCCACGTACTGGGATCTAATTTAACAATAAAATTCCTCAATAACTTGAGCTGTATGAATATTGACGTCAACTCCACTTCCATTTATAATTAATGCCTCCAACCCGACAGACACCACAAGCAACCGTCACTACACTTACCGTAGGGGCCTAGTGGGGCCGATGCCCGCTAGATAGGACCGCGGAGAATTTCTGAAAGGGAAACCCGTAGTCCTAGTACGCAAAGGGTAATTGAAGGATACAGGTGTGGTTTTAGTCAGTAAAAGTCTGACACGCCCTCGCGCTCCTGTCCTTTGGATGATTTCCCACCTTAAAAAAAAAACCGTCACTACACTTTAGATCAAATCTTGTCCATTTACTACGTACGCAGCTCCGTTCGTTCCCGGTCAGACCGTCTGCACAGCCCGCTTAACCTCCTCGTGACGAATCTTCCCGTCGACCCAAATGTGACCCAACACATTTCTTGCACAACCAGATCGCTACATCGATGATTAAAACAATAATATATACGAAATAAATATGAAACATACGGCGATGAAGAACAATACCGCGTTGGTAGTGGACACCTGCGCCTGGGCCACCGTCGCTGCGCTAGAACCTCCCGCTGCCGCCTGAGCGATAATTACTTCCTCCTTCGATGTTGAACTCCCCATGGCCCTCGTCTTCTGAAACGACAGCAACTCGAAGTCGTCCAAATCGGGTCTGATCACCCTCTTGGTTGAGCAACTACAACGTCTTCCCTCCGACTGGCAGGGTCAACGGCTACTAAAAGACATCACTACCTTGAAAGCGGAGATTACCAGAATGCTGTCCAGAATGAAGGTATCAGAAAACTCTAATGCTGACCTGTGTGCGGAAATAGCATTAGTCCGCAACGCTGGTACAGTAATTGAGTCACCTGAGGCCTCAAAGGTGAACACACGTCGTGTGGCGCAAAATACATCAGTCGGCAGTTTTGAATCAAGCAAAGAACTTGAAGAACCCAAGTGCGTCACTAGGCGTCTCTGGAAAGACCCCACGGCGTCCTCACCTTTCACATGACGCAGGTCCTCACCGGACATGGTAAGTTCGGGAGGTTCCTGCACCAGATTCGTGCGGAAGAAACGCCCGGGTGTCACCATTGTGTGGATCGCCCGGAGGACACGGTGGAGCATATGGTGGTGTGCCCCGCCTGGGCAGAGCACCGCCGTGTCCTCATGGGGGCGACCGGCGGCGGCAATCTCTTGCCTTGGTATATAGGTCATGGTCCGGAGCGAGGAGGAGTGGCAGGCGGTCGCATCCTTCTGCGAAGCAGTAATACTAGCAAAGGAGTAGGCCGCACGTGCACGCACGAGACAATGGCCCTCGCACCCCAGCCACCGGGATTTCGATCCCGATTTCCGGCCACCGTAGGCGCGGGCTTGCGCTATGTGACGGTGTGCATGGGTAGCTCGCCGTCCGATCGTTCGGTAACCGTCCAGACCGAGCCCAAGTCGACGACGGCGCGTAGGTACTGTTCCACGCGCGCCTCAAGGAGATGTCAGCAAACCGTAGGGGCGCAGCAGGGTCGAAGCGTACTGGGTCTAAGCGTCTGCTTCTGAAAGGAAGACTCGGCCCTGGTACGAAAGGCAACGAAAGAACAGGAGTGGGTTTTTGTCAGTAAAAGTCTGATATTATCTCTCGCCGGCTAAGAGTGGGGATATAATTAATAATAATAATATAGTTAACGATTTTATAATTGTTTTTTTTTATTATATTTTTTTATTATTGTTTTTTTTTTTATTTACCTATACTGTCCCACTGCTGGGCAACGGCCTCCCCCAACTTCTTCCAAGTATTCCTTTCCTGAGCCACCTCGAACCAGTCCTTGCCGTCGGCATCTAGTACGTCTCGCCACCTCTTGCGAGGTCGATTATTGTTTAAGATTATTAAATTTTTTGTATTTTTTCTATGGGCCTCCGATGTCTGAAAATAAAATGTTTATTATTATGGTTATTATTATTGTTTCAACATTATGGAAAACAAACTATTCCAGGACGTGGTTTATCTGTATGTCATTTCATCAAAATCTCGTCAGACGTTTGAGCGTGAAGGAGTAACAAACGTACAAACTTTTCCATTTTTATTAATATTATTTTGATTCACCGTGTTTCCCCCTATGACTTGCCAATAAAAAAGCCTTTGATATTTTACAAGGACCACCCTTTTATTTAATTAGGCCCGGGTCCCCTCGATAAACGGGGGGCGCTCTTTCTTTTAGTAAAAACCGTAAAAACGGATAGTATCAAAATCCGTTGCATGGTTTAGAAAAAGTAAGAAGGTCACCCACAGCACGACTTTATGCAGCGATATAGTCTAGTAGTAGTGATACAAAACTACAGTCGCGATGTTGTCGCAGGTCTTGTACTTTCTCTCACGAATTTCTACGAGTCTGCATCGCTACTTTTGCAATACAGAATGGTTACAGATGTGATGTGGCATCGATACAGTTGTGTACTGTAATGACTACCTGTAAACGCCTAGTGATGCCGTTATATGTATCGCTACATTCGCTACAGTCGTACGCTGTAATGACTACCCGTGACCGCTTCCTGTTGTTTTTATAGGTCGGGGTCGGGTCGTGACTACCTGTGGAACACCGCTGACGGCGTTGTTTGTATTAGTACAGTCGTGCGCTGTAATGAGTATCTGTGAACGCCTGCTGACGCCGTTGTTTGTATTAATACAGCCGTGCGCTATAATAACTAACTGTGGAACGCCTGCTGACGCAGTTGTTTATATTAGTACAGTCGTGCGCTGTAATGACTATCTGTGAACGCCTACTGACGCCGTTGTTTGTATTAGTACAGCTGTGCGCTGTAATAACTACCTGTGGAACGCCTGCTGACGCAGTTGTTTGTATTAGTACAGTCGTGCGCTGTAATGAGTATCTGTGAACGCCTGCTGACGCCGTTGTTTGTATTAATACAGCCGTGCGCTATAATAACTACTTGTGGAACGCCTGCTGACGCAGTTGTTTGTATTAGTACAGTCGTGCGCTGTAATGACTATCTGTGAACGCCTGCTGACGCCGTTGTTTGTATTAGTACAGCCGTGCGCTGTAATAACTGCCTGTGGAACGCCTGCTGACGCCGTTGTTTGTATTAGTACAGTCATGTGCTGTAATGACTATCTGTGAACGCCTGATGATGCCCTTGGCTGCGTCGATACAGTTCTGTGCTATAATGACTACCTGTGAACGTCTGCCGATGCCGTTGTTTACATCGAAGCAAGTCAAGCATGCCACGTTTCCAATACTAAACATGATAAAATAATTTAAAATATGAACTAAAACGTGAAAGCATTCAACTATTTATTCATTCAACGATTTAGTGTAGGCACAACACCAAAGTGCGTCCCGATAACCTGGCATCACATCATATTACTTCTTATTTTCTACTAGTGACCCGCCCCAGCTTTACACGGATGTTAGAATAATTTGAAATTCTCGGATTTTCTCTACTATAATATGCATGTATTACGCACCTAAACCTTCCTCATGAATCACTTTGTCTATTGGTAAAAACTGTATGAAAACTCCATTAAGTAAATTTTGAGTTTATCACGTTCATATACAAATAGATAGACGCGGTGGAGGACTTGGTTTTATAATATCTAGACCCGCCTTGCTTGGAGTGTGTAATCATCAAATAACTTCTCCCGCACTGGGTTAAGCGAGGTGGAATGTTAGACTTTAACTCACTAAAACCCATCTGTGTTCCTTCAATTGCACTCTGCGTTCCAGGGCCACGGTAATTTAATAACTCTTTCGAAGAATCGCGCAACCGTAGCAGGCGTCAACCTTAACGGACACTTTTATTAAATAAACGATATTCTATATTCTATTCTAACTACCATGACAAAATCTGCTAATTTATAATTTTCTAACGCCTACAACAAACATTGTATTTACATTATCTGCATTATCTGCCATTATTTACAGTAGCTTTATTTACTGCTGGGTAATTATTGTATGTTTATTGCTTTAAAATTAAACGTCATCTAGATCTTGTCTGAAATTTTATTAAGAATCAGTTTTATCGTCACGCATTTGCGTAATTAATGTTAAATGTAAAAAAAAGAATTATATTGATAAATAATGAAAGCATAATTATCATTTGAAATTGTTATTTGGTTTACTGTAAACAAAATTATAAGGTAAACGAATTGGTAATTTACAATTTTATATAACGTTTTTATTTTCCCATCACTAACGTGTCCATAATAACTAAACGTTTAATTATGTAAACGCCTACCAAATTCCTTTCAGAAGTAACGGAACGCAAATCTGACATTTGAATTTGATGGGTTGATACGTCCTGTCGTTCGATTATCGAATGATGAGTGAGCCAGTGTTTTTAACTATTAATTACGAGTAGAAACTGTAAATATTATAATATAACGATGTCCGACATCAACATGGAGAAGTTCGCAGTGCCAGACTTTGCGCCTGAGCGTTACGTGAAGGAGCTGGCAAAGTCCTGTGTCGGAGGGGAGGAGCTCCAACAACAGAAGGATAAGATACAGTCGTTAGCTGAAGAGACCGCCAGTGCCCTCAAGAAGAATGTGTACGAGAACTACATGCAGTTCATCGAGACAGCGACAGAGATATCCCACCTAGAAGCCGAGATGTACAAGCTCTCCCACCTGCTGAGCGAACAGCGCACTGTGCTCACGACTCTCTCCCACGCGTCAATTCTAGGTAACGAAAACGCTATATCCCGCGAATCACTCGACAACCACGACGTCGAAGCAGAGCGGGCCGAGGAGCAGCGTAAGAATAAGCTCAACCTTATATCTGAGAAAGTGGAAGGTTGCATGAATTTATTAGACGTCCCAGATCGAACTTTGCTTCACGAAGGCGACCTACTAGAGATAGACGCCGAGGAGAACACTGCACTGCAGCGAATGCACGTATATTTGTTTAATGACTGCCTTATGTTGACATCTTGGATATCAAACCGTAGAGGTCCTAATAGATATAAGTTTCAAGCTAGCTATCCTATCAGTACTTTAGCAGTAGTGAACGTCAGAGACTTGGGAAGTGTGAAACAAGTCTTCAAAGTGTTAGCCTTTCCAGATACCAGAGTGTTTCAGTGCAATAGTTTTGCCATCAAGAAAGATTGGCTGGATAAGTTTGATGTTGCAAAAAAGTTGCACATTGAAAAGGAGAATTCAAAGCAGAAGAAAAAAGATGGCCTAGATAAGCCTAAACCAGAGTTGCTGGAGTCCCCCAGCCTCTCTGTTGAAGAACTACCTTCACCTCAGTTAGCGCCCCTGCCAGAGTGGTTGGCTGATGTTACAGAAGAGTTAGATGTACTAATTGTTGAAAGACATTTTCAAAAAACCTTTGAACTGATGGTATCTGCCCAAAAGGCATTAGATACTGAAGAACATAAAAGCCATCCACAAAGGACTGATTTATTGAAGAGAATCGAACAGAAACAGAAAGTGTTGATTGAAATATTGTTGAAAGAATTGGATGTTACTCATAATTGGAGTCCGAGGGGCGGACTGCAGTCATCTAGACAGCCGGTGCACATACTCAATAAGTTTAACATGACCAGTCAGGCTTGTGAGTTATTTTTAGCAATATGCAGTCATACAGTAAAGGTTCATGTGAAAGCAGTGCAACTAGAGGGCTCCATCAATAGTTATGTAAAGCAAGTAGGGGAGGTGTTCTTCTGCTCACTAAGTGATGCCTTAACAGAATTCATTACATTATTTCCTAAGAATAAAGTTAGTGCTTTTGTAGTCTGGGCTAGCATGCAACTTAGATTGTTAATGAGTCAAATTATTAAGCAAGTTTTCACTCCACAATGTGCATTAGACTCTGTGTTAGACTGTGTGCAGAGTTTGAGGGATCAGTGTACGTTATTCTGTGACTTTGGTCTTGATTTGAGATTTCAGATGAACAGCTGTTTAAGAGCACCCATAGTGAAAGCTTTGAGAGAGTACAGGGAGAAGATTATGGATTCTATGAAGAGTAAAGTGGTAGAAGACAAGTGGACGCCCGTGAACATGCACACTAAAGCTGGAGTTAATAAGTTCTTAATACAGATGGAAAAATTAGGCCTTATATTAGCTAAGTACATAATAAATGAAACATGGGTCGACTTATCAAGTAGTACAATATGGTTTGCTCAGTCTGTCATAACTATACAGAAGGTTGGCCTGCAGCTCGTCACTAAGGACATGATGGACGTGCTGGACGAGTGCATCTATGCTATTTTCAACTCCCGCCTTATGCTCTCCTTAGGCAACGACTCTAGTTATGCCCAGAAGAACTTTAAGTTTATTTTAGACACAGTGATGCCTTTAATGCTCAGATGTTACAAAGAGGAAGTCGGCTACGATAATGAGAAGCTGGTGAGTCTAGCCAAGAAGTTTGGTGTCTACATAGCACCACCAAAGAAATCCAACATCACAAAATACACAAGTAATGAATATTTATGAGAATAGTCATTAGATTACACTTGGTATGTATGTTGGTGTACGAAATTATTTTTATTATGCTGAAAGCTTTAAAATTGTAATATATAGATGATAAGCGTGCAGGATTTTGTAAGTTTATTTAATGAAAAAACTGATCAAATTGAAGTTTATATTATATGCAAGTTATGAATATGAAATTTTAATAAACCAAGATTTATGGTTCATGTTTAATTTTATTCCGTATTCATGAAATGTGTGGAGTCATGAGAATTAAAAGATTATTTAAACTATTATTTTGATTTTATTAAATAGAGTAATATACAAAATTACACTAAAACATATATAATAAATGGAATATAATTTATTGAGATATTTATATTACATAATACAATATAAATTTATTTATTCGTTTTCCATCAAAGATTCTATGAATGTAGTTCCATTGATTAGCTTTGTGGTCAATATAACAAATTCCACATTCGAGTCCTCTTGCTGGCTGATGGTCCTAAGTGCCGATATCTCCTGGTACGTGCATCCTCCGATGAAAAACACGAGGATAACGCGAGGGTTTTCCATGGACGAAGAGTTTTCGCTAGATATGGAGTTGCGACGTGCCATGCGCGGTTGTAACGTTTGCAGTTCATCCACTGTCGGCCCTGGGAGGAGCCCTAGAACGTCTTGGATACCTGGAATAGATTGACAATTTCTTTTATTAGAATACAGTTATTTATAGGTCCTAATGCGATTAGTGGCGTACCGGTGTCGGCTGATTCAATTAGCTAGTAAGAAATGGATTTATAAATAATTGTTACCAGTGTCCTAGATTCTACTAAAAAAAAACACAATGTACACTCATATGCAGATAACAATTGTAATCAATGCAACTAGCTTCTGCACGCGTCTTCGCCCGCGCGAATTAAAAAAATATTACGAGGAAACATACTCCCGGGACAAAAAGTATCCGTATCAGTATGTGCTATTCCCAGACATGGTCTACCCGTATGACACATTTCATCTAAATCCGTTCTGCTGTTATAGTGTGAAGGAGTAACAGACATACACACAACCAAAATTTTGCCTTTATAATATTAGTGTGGCTTAAATTGTTTTTATCTTGAGTGAGTACATAACAATTAAATAGTGAAGCATAAACAATTTCTAAAACGAAATGAATACTTCGTCCATATATCTATAAAATCGATTAGAATCTTGAATTATATTCGCAAATCATGCGATCAGTAAGCATTTGCTACGGCAATCGTTCATTTTGTGTAAAAATCTAACTGAAAAACATCCTACTAATATTATAAACGAGAAAGTTTGTATGTACGGATCTTTGTTACTGTTTCACGCAAAAACTCCTGAATGGATTTCGATGAAACTTGGTACACGGCTAGACCATATCCTGGAATAGCAGATAGGATACTATTTACCTCGGGAGTATGTTAGGGATAATTTTCTACTATCACGCAGGCGAAGCTGCTGGCAGCAGTTAGTAATAAACAGGGATCGGAATTAGGTAGAGTAGTTATTCATGTACTTGCATAGGAATGTTGATATTAATATGGATCTTCCCGGGATTTCTAATGAAAAAGCTTCTGTGGCCAACAATATTACAAATAAATAATAATAAAAACCTCAGAGATAGATAGACAAAGATAATTAACATACAATTTTTATTAGTATTTTTCATTTAAAAGGATCTCTACGTCAACTGCGGTAATGTTAACAAATTATACACTTCCTCCTCCTCGTCATTAACGCAGGAAGAAATTTTTTCTAGTATATTTCTGATAGTGTCATAAAAAAATTCTGCTCTGAAAATTAATCTCGGATACTGAGGCATATCCACTTTATTCTTTCGCTGTATGTAATTGGTGTAAGTACATGTTTAAGTCTACCTAATTCCGACCTCTGGTAATAAACAATGTTAGGCCAAAAATAACAAAATAAGGAAGTTGATTAGGTCAGCGGTGCGCTAGTAATTGGCTCAATGGCAGAGTGTTAATATGGGAGGTCGGTATCTACATTATTAGCATACGTACCGTGTATGCCCGCCTGCATGATAAATAAATGTATTTTGTGTTGTATTATCTTGACGTGATTCATTCTGACATGAGTGTTTTTTAATAATTATGACTCGTGTGTTATTAGTACATTTTATAATCGGCAGTATAGTTTACTATTTTAAAACTTATTGTGCCTGTTCAGAAAAAACATCATAAGCGACATTTTTTTTGCAGGAATGGATTTTCTCTTCTACAATTAAAAAGTATGTAATATAAAAATATGTTAATAGCAACTGTTCTAATAACAGATAAATTAATAATAACTTATTTTTTTATGATTTTATCATATACTAGCTTTTGCCCGCAGCTTCGCTCACATAGGTACTTAAAACATAGTCTATGTCACTCAGGAATAAAGCAGCTTTCTATCGGTGAAAAAATTTAGCAATCGGGCCAGTACTTTCAGAGATTATCTCCTTCAAACAAGAAAACAAAAATTAAAAAAAAAAACAAGAAATCAAACTACTTCTTTATAATAATAGTGTAGATGTAGATTTAACATTTTAACCCCTACGTCGGATAAATCCGACAAACACTAGTGTCTATTCCTCAGGGTCTCACATCCACGACCAAATACTCCATCTTGTCAGCTCTTCTGTCACTTATGGGGATTGAAGAACTAAACGAGATGGATTGCTCTGTCGCAAACTTACGATCCTGATGAATAGGACGCGAGTACACTCGTCGGACAAATCCGACGCGGGCGGTTAACGAATTCATGGCGTAAATATGTGTTAATATAAAAATATTCGCTATCGTAAAGCAGTAGGTACGCCATGAGTCATATTGGGCGTATTTTACCTATTAAGCTGTTTATTGTTATAAAAATGAGAAATCTATAATTCTTTTTCTTACTGCTTTAAATCATTATTGGTTCGGAGTAGGTAGAATCATAAATTTTAATGCACACAGAAAGAAAAACATGGATAAGCCATTTTTCCGGAAAGTAATTCCGGTATTTCCGGATTCAATTAAATATTGTTAATGTTGGTAGTGATATTATTACCTACTACTACTCAATTCAAAATTTAAAGGAAGGTACAATGTTCTGATTGGACGTTGGGTTGTGTCAAATCGTAACTGTGTGCCGTAAAAAAAAAAAATGAAGAATATAATATTGCTCATTTTAATACAATTCCTACCTAGGTTCCGGTTTTTTTTTTTAATAATCATCCTATTCCGGAACCTATTTAATATGGATATTCCGTCCATATATACGGTTCGGATCAATGACCCCAATTCAATCTACTTACTCCAATCACATATCAGAACAGTGGTTAACAGATGAGTAGGTAACCTATGTTTTCGTGGTCTACAGAACATAATATATTTTCTTTGCTTTCGCTATCTTTTGCTTCCTTAAATTTTTTAATACCAATGGGTTCGGTTCCTGGCTAGAAATATTCGTTTTTCAAAAAATCAACGATTATATTCTTTTTTTTTATCCAACTGCGCCAGGTTATGTTTTTATCACACTATAAAATACACAAAGTCGAAAGTTTGTGAGTGTGTCGGCTGAACGGATTTGGATGAAATTTGGCACACGGGTAGACCATGTCCTGGAATAGCACGTAAGATACTTTTTATCCAGGCAGTATGTTCCCTTGGAAAAATTTTCTACTTCACGTGTTTGAAACCGCGGGCAACAGCTAGTTCTCCATGTTTTTGGATTTTTATTGTTGATAGGTTCGCGTTTAACCGTTATCTCACCTGATGGAAAGCGACAATGGAGCGCGCTTACCTAGAAGTAATCTATTCACTCTTGACTTAAAGATTCCCGGGTTGTAGCCATCAGGAAACACAGATTCCGGCAAGGAATTCCACTCCTTAGCTGTACGCACAATGAATGTGTTCCCAAAACATTTTTTGCGTACAGGTGGGATGTCCACCATCTACCGGTGGCGCATCGTACCGTACGCCTGGTGGTCCGATGATATGGCCAGGCAGAATTAGGCTATAAAATTCCGACGCACACTCCTCGAAATGCTACCGGTAGAAAACCGACAGGCTAGCAACTCGGCGTCGATTCAAGACTTTGAAGCCTCGACTCGACGACTGCATCATTGCCAATGATCCTCCTGGCTCGTCTATCAATTGTCTCAAGTGCATCAAGCTGGTATCAGGCAGATCCGTCCCAAAGATGAGAGCAGTACTCCACACGATCGAACTTGCGCTTGATAAAGTTTAAGCAGCTGTTCCGGCGTGAAGTACTGTCTGACCTTTGCGAGGATCTCCAGCTTTTTTGCAGCCAGTTGAGCCTTTGCTTCGATGTAAGGCCCAAAGTTGAGAGTAGACGTTAAGGAGAAAGGTGAACGCCAAGAAGATCAAGGTGGCCGGTTATCGGCATGGTTACACCCCGGAAGTTTGGAGGTCTGAATTGGCTCCTTTTAGCAGAAAATAGACACCCATAGCCTGGTTTTAGCAGCATTGAACCTGACCAAATTGGCATTGCCCCATTCAGAGACTGCCTCCAAGGACAAGTTCAAGCGCGGAGAGACTGGATCTGTGACCCACTAGTTCGCGCGCTGGATATGTAACTCAGCAACAGCCCTGTCGTCTGCATACCCAAAGGTACCGGGCTTAAGCAGATCGTTTATGTGCAGCAAGAACAATGTTGCCGAAAGCACTGACCCCTGTGGGACCCCAACATTAATGGCCATTTGACCGGACGAGCAGCCATCGATGACCACTCGGATGTACCGGTCACTCGGGAAGTCTGCGATCCAAGCACCGAGTCGAAAGAAGGAAGCTTACTTAACAAGGCTTTTGTGCCAGACTATCGAAAGCCTTCGAGATATCGAGCAGACGGCAAGCGGTTCTCCGTGCTTCTCTATGGCTTTACTCCAGATGTGGATGGTATAGGCTAGAAGATCACCAGTTTACCGATTTCGGCGAAAGCCGTATTGACGGTCACTTAGGATGTCATTAGCTTCTAGGTATGCCAGAAGCTTAGTGTTGAGTACACGTTCCATACTCTTACACAGAATGGATGTTACTGATATTGGTCTGGAGCGGATCACTATGGTCTATAGTTAGCTGGGTCAGCCTGACTACAACAGCACAAGCTGTACGTTAGCTTGCTTCCATGCAATTGCACTTTTCCAGCCTCAAATGAAAGCCTAAATAGGCGTTTCAGGATCGGAGACAATTCAGGCGTACACGTACCTAAGTCTGTTTGTAATATAAAACAATCTTTTTTTTTTACTAAATGCACATGGATACCTATAACAAAAATGTTTTTTTTTTTTGTCTGCCTGTTTCAGCTAATCTCATATTCTAATCAGATTTTGACGGGACGTTCACTGGTATATAGCTGATGTTATAAGGAATAACTTAGGTTACTTTTATTTTAAGAAAATTGTTATGTCGGTACTAGATAATAAATGTATGAAGGTTTAGATTTTTTTTTCTAGTTTTTAGAGTTTCGCGCACAAAAAATACTTGAAATTCTGACCACTTCACTGTTATACAAGTTTGACGCGTACAAAGTCGCGGGCACCAGCAAGTTAGTATGGATTTTCTAATTACATTTTACTGACGTAACTCAAACAGATTGAGTTATGTCATCCTTGTCTCAAATGAGCGATAGTTATAATATTTAGACATCTTACCAGTCCATCCTTTGTTCTTAGCGATATGTTCGCTCAGCCTCACAGTAAGCGGCGTGTACTTGTTACACAGGTAACTCTTCTCCTTCGCGTTCATCTCAGCCTCGTCCATAGTGAGGTGCAACGTCTGTGTATAAGAATTTCAATGAATACCGTTTAGTGTAAAGTGCTAGAGTATCCCCCAAATTCAAATTTTTTGAGGTTTTTTCTTAGATTTGGTTTGCAACCATAACAGATATTATTATTATACAACATTAGTTTTAGTATATGCGAAACTTGAAACACGTGTCTAGTATTACTATGTAAATAATCTATGTACAAAATTTTATAACTATATCATGAAAAATCACAAAGTTACACAGCTTGTTATGTCAGCAAAAATACATAGTCACCGGACCATCCAGGCGACTGAGGGGTTGTTTTGCACTTGCACCCAGCTGTTTGGTGACGCCTAATGCCCGCTATGACCTGCCGTGACCTGTGATGTACTTAGTGTCGGCGGTGTCCAACTTGTGACCCTTTTAAATATTTTTGGAAAAAATATAATATGGTGTAAAAACTATTGGAAGAAAACTATTGAAAGTTTGAAAGTGGCGCCAGTGACTGAAAAGTTGAAAGGGAATCGTTTGTCTTGGTATGGTCATGTGAAGAGGAGGGATGAAACGCATGTTACTAAAAGAGTTATGAGTTTACATGTGGATGGATGGAGAGGGAGAGGGAGAGGGAGACCAAAGAAAAGATGGATGGATTGTGTGAAGAGGGATATGAAAAAAAAAGGAAGTTAGTGATAGTATGACGAGTGACAGGGCAGAATGGAAGAAGAACACGTGTTGCGCCGACCCCAAATAACACGGGACAAGGGCAGGAAGATGATGATGGTGTAAAAACTATTCAGTTACTGATTCTGAATAAACGATATTCAGGTTTCGCATAAACTATAAATAATGCTGTATATATCAATACAACTCATCAACCTCTCAGTTCGTCTAGCCCTATTGAATGACTTTTTCATGAAATCGCTATTCAATAGGGTTAGACGAGTGTTACGGATTTTTATAAACATGGAACCTGACACTAACTTGCAAAATGCAAAAAAGTTGAGAAAATTTGAATTTCGCAGGCTTTCCTGGCGCTTTCACCTCACTCTCACCAACGACCTTGCAACCACTATACGCCTCATCCTTGAACTAGTGCACCAAAACAATTCTGTCAACTAGCCGAGGTACTGGGAGCGGGGTACTACGTTCTGATTGGTACGGGGGAGCGGGATACCTACTGGGTTCTGATTGGTCGAGACATCAGATCTATAATCATATGTGTTAACAGACATCCATCGCCTGTTATTAGACGTCTAGTGGCTGTAAGGTCGTTGACTCTCACAAACCTCAGGTCCAGCTGAAAACCAAACAAGTGAATGCCAGACAACTAGTCCCTGACGCTTCAGGCACTAGTTGTCTGGCATACATTCTGAACTGGATCTATTTTGTGGCAGCAGTGAGGTACACATTTTATTATTTTTTAATCGATTTATTGTGATGGATGTTTTTTTTTATCTAGATTTTTCGTGCCTTTGTGTTTGTGTTAAATAAAAGCATTTTATTTCGTTAATAAAAAAAAAACTTAACATAAAAAAAACACAACCGAATTGATAACCTCCTCCTTTTTTTGAAGTCGGTTAAAAATACTGACTGAGGTATAGAGAATAATAACGTAAGTTGGAGTTTACAATAGTTACCTATATGATATCGGATTTTTACAGCATTATTGTGTTAAATGAGGGGCGAATTAAGCAAGTTGTCTGCGATATAAATTTCTGCTGTCGACTTTAATTAAATACAAAAACACACACATACAAATTATCCCCTTTATAATATTAATGCGATTAATAGGTATGATGCTGACCTTCCTCAGCACAGCATATTGGCGGGTCCCCTGCTGCGGCTTCAGTAAGCCGCACTTCTCCAGGTTGCAGAGACTCAGCCAGGTGTTCAGTCCATACACCTGAACTAACTCTCTCTTGTAGTATTCGAGAACCTTCGGTTTTAGACCTGACCCCGTGACGCATTGGAGGCAGATTAGGCGTAGAACCTGAAGAAATAAAAATTGGAGGTAAGGTATGTTATTGCGTATGACAACACGGTTGGCGTAGTGCTTAATTTATTGGCTACTGCGCTGTGTGGCGCGGTTTTGATTCCGGTACGGAACAAATCTACAGTTGTTGTTCCGGGTCTTGATGTCTTGTGAATGTGAGTTTACACGTTTGTGAACACACCCACTAAACAGGAGTAATTCCTAATGTGGGACAACGTTTTTTAAAGGAAGAAAATGGCGATAATGATTTTACATCTAATTTTAATTTTGTTTAACATACAATAACCCAAAGGTTGACTGGTAGAGAATGCCTTGTTGCATTAAGTCCGCCTATGTACCACTACTGTACATGAAGTTTAAATAAATAAATAAATAAATAAATCAGGCAAAAAGCATCAAGCCCATTCCATCATCGAACAACAAGACGTACAGCGATGCGCCACCGGTACATGGTGGATGTAACTCCTATCATCATTGTGCATACAGCTAAGTTTCTCCTGATAGCTACAACCTCGGTCTTTAAGTCAAGAGTGAATAGGTTACTTCTAGGCAAGCGTGCTCCATCGTCGGCCACATCATCGCTTACCATCGGGTGACATAGTAGTCAATTAACAAAAAAAAAACTTTTATTTTTAATCTGACTGACCTTGGTCAGCGGTTCTTTCTGCGCGATGAGATCTTCGATGTAAGGACACGCCTTCTCATTGTCCACGCAGTTCAGGAAGTCCTCCTCGCACTGGATCATGTCGTGGAACTCGAAATTGTCTGTTGTCTAGAAGCAAACAAATAAAAAAAGATTTAGGTAGCTTAAATTCTCATTTATGCATGGATAACAAATTATACCTACGTTTTTATTTACTAGTTTCTTTCTGCGACTTTGCCCGCGTAAAACTAGGAAATTATTATTCCTTGTGTTATTTTAGGACACGGACTACCCGTGTGGCAAATTTCAACTAAATCCGTTCAGCTGTTTTATCGTGAAGGTGTAAGAAACATACACACTTATACTGTTATGTAACTGGTACAATGCACATCCTTATACAGTATACACCCCTATTAGAAAATTAAGTTACAATCATAATTCAAGATTGAAATTTTACTTAAAATGCACTTGAGTAGTATTTAAAAAAAAAAAAATATATCCTTAGTCAAACAATATGGGAATCGACGCACTACGTTAGTAGCGCATCAGTAGCGGTTTTAATAAAACACGAAAATAGTTGACTCAATCATTTATACGTATAATATGTAAAAGGAGAAACTGAATTACTAACATATCAACGCACAGCCGAAACTATTGAGGCTAGGAATGTAAAATTTTGGACAAGGTTTTCTCTTATGACGTAGGCGACAACTAAGAACGTACGTTCGTAAGGAGAAACTTATTATACGCGGGCGAATGTGCTGGGCAGAATATAGTTTTAAATTTCTTAAAGTATTCCAAGCTAAGTTAATTAAGTACCTCTTTAATATACTCCGCGATGCCGGTGTGTGTTGCCAGCGACTGTTTGTTGGCCAACATCTGCGGCAGACGCGACACGAACTGTTTGATCTCCTGCACCGTCTTGTCGCGGTGTCGCTCGTCTAATTGCGTCTTGATTACGCGCGCTTTCTTTGACAGGGCTGCTCCGACCTGGAAATCATAAGAGAAGTTACAATCTAAGGCATACCTCATCATCATAGCCCCAGGCTTTTCCAAAAAATTTGGGGTCGGCCGGCTTCCAGTCTAATCGGATGCGGTTAAATAATAATATTCCTCAACTTTTCACATAACGCCACAACGTGGTATAAGTACTAGACAACTGATAAACATACTTACATATTGCTAAATACATACATATTATTCATAAATTACACCCAGACATGGAACAAATGATCGTGCTCATCAGACAAATATTTGTCTTGGGTGGGAAAAGAAAACTCACGACCTCCGGCATAGCAGTCAGGGCCGCTGACCATTAGACCAGAAGACTACCGTACCAACTACGCTTTTTTGCACTAGTGCGAAAAAGCGTCAATTGCGTGCCTAAAAGCGATGGGATAAGAGCGGGTTTTCCAGTGAGTGTATTGAAAAAATCTTTCTTCATCGTGGACTCACCGCAGTAAAACTGCAGTCCCTGATCTCCGCGAAGAGTTCTTCGCTGGAATTGAGTATGATGCGTTTCTTCTCACGTGCCGTCACGTCGGGGCTGGCGTCGTCCGGGCTCACGAACTTGTGTCCCGGAAAGGTGGCGGTAGAGTTCTTTATGCCGTAGATCTCGTCTGCAATGTTAAAGTGACAGAGTGCGTAACACTAGCTGCTACCAGCGACTTAGCCTCTCGTGACAGTAGACACTTAATCCAAGGGAACATACTTTCGGAATCCAGGACATGGTCTACCCCAAGTTTAATCGAAATCCATTCAGCCGTGCGAGCGTGAAGAAGTAAAAAAGATACAAACTTTCGAATTAATAATATTAGTGTGATTAAGCTTAAAACAGATATTGCTATACAGATATAAGTTATAGAAGCGACGATTTAGGACGGCGATGTACGATAAAGTCAACTTTTGTCAAGTTACTAACAAATCTTTAAAAAATATAAGTATATATATAGATGGATGGTGAGGGAGAGAGAGTCCAAAAACAGGATGGATGGATTGAGTGAGAGAGTTAAATGGAAGGAAAGGGAGTCAGTGATAGAGTGACGGTTGATAGGACTGAATGGAAGAAAAAAAAAAGGTTTGGCCCAAACCCCAAGTAAAGTGGGATCAGGGCAGGAAGATGATGATGATATTTTCTTGATATTGTTACGCCGTAAAACTTGAACATGCCATATTTTCGATAAAATCAAGAGTAGCATCAAGTAAATAAAACGCATTGCTGTGCGAAACTTCTAGAATGGAAGTACGTACCCAGGCCTGGCAAATTCTAGAAAAGTCCGCCATAAAGTACCTACTACAATTATTATTAAATCAGGTTAGCAGGTGGTTGATAAGAGAATTCGTACCTTCCCTATTTAACAATAGAGTCTAAATTCGCATGAAAGGGATTATTACATCTTTGTAATAAAAATATTTTATTGCCCCGCGATGCGACTGTTGTTCTAGAATGGCCTTGGAACGTCTATATCTAGAATTTCCTGGCTCTGCGTATAAATAAAAGCCCTCGACCGGAAGTGAGTCAGTTTGTTTTCGACTGCGAGACAAGAGTGAACTACCTAAGTGTGTGAAGTGATATTACCTAAATACCTTAGGTATTTCGACAGTAAAAGGATTTTGGACTCATAGTAATTGGCTATTCGTTGATTAGACTAATTTGTTATTGTTTGTGGTGAATAAACTTCTCTGCTAGTAAACCGGCATTTAATTAATCACGTTCGTAACAATATCAATGGCATAATATAAAAAAAATATACTCTATGTTATGCCATTGGTCGATGTGCGATTTTTAGTGGACTTCTTTTTATTAATAGGCTCGTGCTTGACCATAATCTCACCTGATGGCAAAGAATGATGTGGTCGACGTTGGAGGACGTTTGCCTAGAAGAAACCTATTCACTCTTGACTTTAATACTCCCAGGTTAGGTTGTATCTATCAGGAAATAGACTTCGGCAGGGAACTCCACTCTTTAGCTGTAGGTACGCACAATGAATGCAATCTGTTCCAATAAAATTTTTCTACGGACGTTCGTCTGTTTTGTCACCCTCAAGGGTAGTCCTGCCCCTCACTTACCAATGAGGCCCTCATAGGTGAGCTGCGTCGTCATGATACTGGTGAAGTCAACGGCTCTGTCCAGCAGTAGCAGCTAATCTATGCACGACGTCACCCTCATGGGGGGTCCCGCCCCTCACTTACCAATGAGCCCCTCATAGGTGAGTTGCGTCGCCATGACACTGGTGAAGTCTACGGCTCTGTCCAGCAGTAGCAGCTGGTCTATGCACGACATCACCCTCAAGGGGTGTCCCGACCTTCAGTTACCAATGAGCCCCTCATAGATGAGCTGCGTCGTCATGATACTGGTGAAGTCAACGGCTCTGTCCAGCAGTAGCAGCTAGTCTATGCATGACGTTACCCTCAAGGGGGGTCCCGCCCCTCACTTACCAATGAGCCCCTCATAGGTGAGCTGCGTCGTCATGATACTGGTGAAGTCAACGGCTCTGTCCAGCAGTAGCAGCTAGTCTATGCATGACGTTACCCTCAAGGGGGGTCGCGCCCCTCACTTAACAATGAGCCCCTCATAGGTGAACTGCATCGCCATGACACTGGTGAAGTCTACGGCTCTGTCCAGCAGTAGCAGCTGGTCTATGCACGACGTCACCCCCAGGTAAGATCCCACTCTTCACTTACCAATGAGCCCTTCATAGGTGAGTTGCGTCGCCATGACACTGGTGAAGTCTACGGCTCTGTCCAGCAGTAGCAGCTGGTCTATGCACGACGTCGCGGCTCCTTTCACACCCTGGCCTTGCTCCTCTTTGTTCAGGCGGCAGAGGAGGTCCCATACCTGATTAGAAGATTACGAATCACGATCTATATGAGAATCACGGTCTGAAGTGAATTAAAAAAAAAGTAAATCAAGATGACATTGCTCAAAAAACGATTGTTAATGAGGTTGAGAACGAAATAATTAAAAAAGGGCTCGATGTTCCAGTGTAGTTCGTTGTTAAAGTATTTCAATCAATCTCTTTTATATTGTATAGCCCATATATAATAGAGATTTATTGAAATATATCAGTATCAACAGTGCCATAATAACATTATTCCTGTTTAGCAGCAGCTCCCTCGCCGGATACCCTTGGTATGATACCGTACAGCTGCTGTAGCATCTGCAGTGCCTGTCTCGCGTTACACATGCACGTCGGATCGCCTACATGTATTCTTCTCTATCATCATCCCTTGACACCGGAGGCCTAGCCTATTCCCGACCGAGTGGGCTTTCGGTGTAACCAGATGCTTCTAGTATTTTATATGGAACCACTGCTTATCTGAATAGCAGAGCCCACTTAATGGCAATAGCCCTATTGCAGTGGGTATACTAAGCCGGGTACAGACTGCTGTAACGTAATATGCAAGATAATATGAAAGGAGCATTTCATAAGTGTGGACGCAGCGCTCACGAACCGAGCATGAATCTGTACCTACTCAAATAGTTGGTTGAAATGCTCTGTTCGCGCGCGTAGTGTGCACGATTCGCGCGCGCAAGGCGTCCACACCATGGGAATTCTGTTACGTTACGACAATACATTGTATGTTACGTTACAGCAGTCTGTACCTGGATTTAGGCGATTCAACGCGAACGCGATTGCGAAGAGTAGCGCCGCGAATTGAACAAACAATTATTGATACTCTATTAAGGTGGCCTACGTGACCAAATGCACGTGGGTGTGGCGCAGCGAAGAGCGAAGCGAAGCGGACGCAATCAAATTTAAAACATCGTGTACATCGCATCATATCGGTATTTCCAATGAATCATCTACGTAGGACGCCGTTAGTAAGATTGATGTTTAGATTTCTAGGTTTCTGATTACCCGTAACGACTGTCTTAGATCTACCAATCACAGCCGGGCTTAAGGCCTTCTGTCGACGAAGCGGCAATGACACGACGGTACGACGTTGTCGCTCCGGCGGCAGAGTCTCATAGTTTTGTATGTAAGCTGTGAGCAGGCGTTCATCAAGCTTATAATGATGAATACGCGTCTTTGAAGCTACGCGTCCGTGGACAGTAGGCCTAAGTTTGCGTCAGCAGCAGCCATGAGTTTGCTGTGCAATAGCATAATGTTCCCTTTCCCATAGCTTCCCCTACCTGTTTGGCTGCAACTCCTTTGCCGAAAACCCTCGGTATGATCCCGTACAGTTGCTGTATCGTACGCAGCGCCTGCGCCGCGTTGTACACGCACGTCGGATCGCCCTCTAGGTAGTTTTCTCTGTAATAATAAATAGTGTATTCAAAGATCAAAAGTATGTTCAAATATGCGCGAGAGTTATGAGTAAAATGAGTATCTTAAATTATAAATTATTTCAAAAATATACGAATATGTTTGTTTCATTTGACATCATTCGTTTCTTACGGAAAATTTTGATAAAACGTATAATTAATAATCTTGATAACAAATTTTGGAGTTAAGCGGAACTGAGAGTAAAGTCCCGCTAACCTCCGTTGAAAAGGGAGGATCCACCGACCAGACAGGTGTTATGTCTGGTGGGCAACTGCCCGATAGATGATTCAGCCCGAAATCATCTTCGGATTATTCTATATGTTCAAATCGCGCGGAGAACTGTAAGTGCGCGATGCAGGATTAGTTCTTATGTGACGTCATAGTTGTCGCTACACATATAATACACAATTTCAGTACAAAAGTACTAACACCCAAACATAGCATACATACATTATTATTTATTGTGAAAATCTTTATGATTGGAGGTCCAGCTGAACGGATTTGGAACATGGGCACTTGGGTGGACTATGGTCTGGCACGGGCGTGAATGTACTTTAGAGAAATGCGGAACAGGGTGTTGGTAAAGTTCTCCAACCCTGCTTTGAAAAGGGAGGAGACTAAGCTGATGTTGTGTGTGGTCCGGGCAACTGCCCGGTAGTTGATTTCGGGCTGTTGTATATATTGTAGCGACCATAGAGGCCACACATATATTGCTGGCTTGCAAACTGGCAGCATAGTTATACCTTTTAAGGTTAATGTAAAAAAAAGCTAAGGTATTCAAGATTGTTTTAGAATGTCAAATAAATAGAAGACTAAGCTAATTAAATATTTTAATAAATAATGTGCACAAAGAGCACTTCTAATAATATAATAATACAAATTGAACTAGAAGCCTTTTCATTTGCGTCTCCACACATCACAATATTCTAATTGCGCAGAGAACTTTAACAGCGGCAGGATTTTGAATTTTAGTTCAGTTCTGTTCAGTAGATGTCGCTACATTACCAAGGGAATGTCATCATCATCATCATTTCGGCCGAAAGACGTCCACTGCTGGACATAGACCTCCCACAAGTGTAGCCATAATGAACGGTCCTGTGCGTCTCGCATCCATTGGACTCCCGCAACCGTTACCAAATCATCGGGCCACCTAATAGGAGGCCTTCCAACGCTACGTCTTTCGGTACGTGGTCGCCATTCCAGAACCTTTCGGCCCCAACGGCCATCCATTCTGCGAGCAATGTGCCCTGCCCATTGCCACTTAAGTTTAGCGATTCTTCGTGCTATGCCGGTGACCTTGGTTCTCCTCCGAGGGAATGTAATACCAAGATAAAAATATCATATTTATGTCCTAAGATATGTACAGGAGGTAGGTATACAGGATACTTGTATTACATATCTGTGAGATATTTCTCGACTTTCACGTCGGCTGCGCTGCTAGCTAGCAAATAGCACTCAATCATACAACTGTAAATAATTAGTTCAAATTCATACTTTTTAAGTATGAAACTACGTCATGATGTAGATAATCGTTCCTAATCTGTGTGTACTACGCCCACTACTACATTAGCATTTACAAGTCTCATTAGGTGATAACCAGAGGTCGGAATTAGGTAGAGTTAAACATGTACTTACACCGATTTCATACAGCGAAAGAATAAAGTGGATATGCCTCAGTACCCGAGATTAATTTTAAAGAGCAGGTTTTTTTTTATGACATTATCAGAAATATAGCAGAAAAAATTTCATTCTACATTAATGACGAGGCGTAGGAAGTGTATAAATTTGTTAACCTCACCTCAGTTGACGTAGAGAGAACTTTTTCAATGAAAAATACTAATAAAAATTGTACGTTAATTATCTTTGTTTATTTGTCTTATATGTCTCTGAGGTTTTTATTATTATTTATTAGTAATATTGTTGACACGGGATTTTCCAATAGAAATCCCGGGACGATTCATATTAACATCAACATTTCGATGCAAGTACATAAATAACTCTACCTAATTCGGACCCTAGTGATAACATTAGAAGTGCATAATAAAATATGTATCGTAGAAATAAATCACACTTATAATAAAAAGCAGAAAAGTTTGTGTGTTACAGTGTTAGTTATGTTTGATACTTCTTTATGCTCGAAAAACGGAACGGAAATCGATAAAACTATACTGTATTAAAACTATACTAAGTTAAATGTAAACAAAGAAAACAATGTAACAAGGTACCTTCGGTCAAGTTTCTTCGACGGGTTTTTTTAAGCACGAAAACGACAATATAACAAAGTCAAAACAATCAACCAGTAACTTTAAATTAAAGGGGTGGCCAGACGGTTGCAAACTTGCGTTCCAACCAAGGTGACCTTAGTTTATGTGTTTGGTTTGTGTTGCGGCTACATGGATGTAAACTACCAACACCAACACGTTCGGTGGTTGGAAGAACGCGCCTCCCAACCAAGGGCGTTGAAGGTCACGGATTACAACTGATGTCTACACGGATTGAAACTAGCAAGTTCACCTTGGTTGGGACGTTGGTTTGCAACCGTCTGGTCACCCCTTTAACAAAACAAGAACCTTTCGAACACCGAAATTAGAGACACAATAGAAAGACGAGAGAGCGAATGTCATAACATGCACCTGCGCACAACGTACGCGTTCCCGCACCCAAGCCCACCCCACACCGCGCTGCCTGCCTGGCTGAGCATTAACATTTGCATATTCAAAACTGCACCTTATATTAGAACTTTTCTTTTACCTGAAATCATTCTGCAGTTCTAAAGACATGACGTCACTCTCGAAGGGAAAGATGTCGCACTTGAACTCCTGGATGGTCAGGTTCGCCATCACGCCTTTATTGGTTAGGTGGATCTTACACAGCTCGCTCTTACGAGGCACGAAGAACAGGTGGAACTCCACTGGTGTAGTCTGTTTGGATCTGTTGGTAAGAATTATTGGTAAATCTAAAGCGGCCAACGTTCTAATTAGTCAATGCGGCACACCCACCCCTATCCGCAAAAAGACTCGAGGATGTGTTGGTGGTGCACTTAAATTAGAAACAAACAACACTATTTTTAAACTTTAATAATTAAATCATATTTTTCACGGGAGTGGTATTTTTTTATTAGTTCTGGGTTTTGGTTCAGAATCGAATGTCAAAAAAATAATAATTCAAAACTGGTCATATTAAAACTTACTTTTTCGCCTCGTTGTTCGTGTTTTTGATGTGGAACATTAGGTTAAGCGAGCGAGACGATGGGAAACCTACATCTACAAAAAAGATAAGAATGCGGGACTATTTTATTAAATACTAGCTGACCCGGCGAACTTCATACCGCCTAATAGTAAGGATAACGCCATCTACTGGCATTACCGGCATAATTCTAATTGGCTGTTTTTGAGTTTTAGTGACACTAACGAACAACTATTAATTTTTATATATATATATAAAGATTGCAATGCGGTATTACAACTGTCATTATTTCTGTCATTGCTTTATGTAAATCTCTACTATAGTTATATATTAATATTTTAAAACTAATAAGTTTATTTGGTTGAACACGCTAATTTCAGGAACTACTGGTGGGAATTGAAAAACATATTTTATTGTTGGATAGCCCATATATCGAGGAACGCTACGACCAGAATGAGCTGAGTAGTAACCAAAGACGCGGGTGAAACCGCAGGGCACAGCTGCTCTATGACATAAAGAGATAGCTCTGAATAATTCAGCAATCATCTCATATAATGTTTTGGGCAGGGGACATTGCTCGCAGAACAGGTGGTCGATGGGGACGAAAGGTTCTGGTGTAACGACCGCGTACCGGAAGACCCAGCGTTGGTAGGCATGATATAAATATGGAACATCATATCATATAGTAATTATTAATTAATTACGGGCCTTAATGGAAGAATTGAAAGTTGTGGATAACATGTTACGATTTTTTGTACACGTCGGGGCTCCAGTAGCTTGGAGGCCCCGTACCATTGATACGGCTGATATACTATTTCTAATTCTGTGGCCCAATGCGGGTTGGTGAATGTCACGTCTTCGATTTTTTTGATTTTAGGACATGCTGCTTTACTCACGATGTTTTCCTTCACCGTTTTGAGAGCAGTGGTGATGAAATAAATTACACAAAGTAACGTAAAGCGCCTGGCTGGGTCTGAACCCGCGACCTACAACTCGTAGGTCGAGTCCGTTGGTCACCACTGCTGTTGCTGCAAATGCTTTATAATCATTAATAATTTAACATCAATATTACTGCTCATTTTCAGGTATTTGATCGGTTAGCGACGGGAGTTGTAAAGTTACGTCTAACGATTTATTTTATGTTTTTTTTTTGTAATTGCTTATTTATATGTATGTATCTAAGTATGTATTTTTTTTCTGTTTCTCTATTTATTAAGTTGTACCAGCCATGTTATATTTCTGCACCATGATTAGGTCGATTGGTAGAAGGCCACTTTTGTACAGTGTTATTTACTAGTGCATAATAATTATTTGTTTGTTATTAACATACCTCAAACTTATTCATTGTCATTTTTTATTGTGCATCGTGCACACACTTGAAAGGACGTACAGCAAGATAGATGGTGTATACAGCACTTAAAACAAGGTCAAAAAGCATAAACCTTATATTAATTTTTACTTGACAAAAAACTAAAAACTTTTTATTGAATTAGCCACATTATGAAGTATAAAATCAGTTTATTGTCAGTGTCACTTTTTTAATTAGCAACTGACTGCCATTCAGTGACTGACATTATTGAGTGTGTAAATACAGTCATGAAGCAGATTCTATTGTGAAAAAAGTAAACAAAAACAGACCTTAATGTGAAGAATGTATGTGTGTACCTACATGCCCTGGTCCAATTTATAATATACATTTATTCCTTGTGTATCATTCTTTTTATTAGTGAAAAGCATATGCTGATAGTGACTTTGTTTTATAACATTTAGACTTCCGAGATTCTATTTAATGTCCTAACTTACTATCCCTCTCAGTTTCACCTGTGTCTAAAGCACCTATTACATCACTCGATATTCAGACAGTTTAAGTCTATGTTTATCTATTAATCTCATTGTTCTGTTTCATTCCTTTACACAACATTGGAGTAAGTTGCTCTTTTTCTTGTGTGACGCTACATAGACAAAGACTGTCTTAATATTGAGTGGTGTAATAGGCGCTTTAGGTTACTGCTCTGCTTCTATTAGTTAGTGTGATGTGTGTGTGTATGTTGTAGTGCGTGTGTGTGTGTGTTGTAGTGTGTGTGTGTGTGTGTTGTAGTGTGTGTGTGTGTGTGTTGTAGTGTGTGTGTGTGTGTGTTGTAGTGTGTGTGTGTGTCTAATAAGAAACGAGGATTATAATCTTTCACGATAAACAAAATTATTCAATTAGAACAGTAGCTCCTAAGATTAGCATGTTCTATCAACTGAACAAACAAACTCTAGTGTTATAATATTATAGACAAAGTATGCTATAGCTTCGAGCTTCACTTACCTATATGATAAAATATAATCAACAACTAAGTCCATTAATGCTATCTTAGGTCTTGCAATAAACACTATGTGCTTCACGGAGATGGTTGGAAGGGTGCCAGGCTTTAGCGGGAACATCTCCGTGACTCCATGATCTTTGAGCAGAGAATACTGGGCTACTAGACCCACTGGACCAGCGAGCCATTCATCCCAGATTGTTACCTGATGATGAAATAAGGTTTGGGTGTTCATATTTTTTTGCTTGGAATTTGCTAAATTTTCAATTAATTATTTATTTAGTTAGTTATATATAAGAATTAACTGTAGTGACTATGCATACAGAGACTTATTCAATGGGTTTTTATTGTTACTAATCTTGTTCAAAATACAAACACATACAAAACATTGTTAACATTACCAAAAAAAAAAACGCAAATTTCTCAAAGTTCTGCCGAAAGGTTGGGCTTGTAACATTGTTTACAAATTAATTTAAATTGGCTTTATCATGAGGAAAACTGAAGCTTGATAACGTATGGCTAGAATCAATAGTAGGATACGTACTTTTGGACCTTTGTAAAGCTGTAGCAAGTTCAGTAATTCAGTCCTCATCGACTCCTGGACTAAGGCTACGTTTAGCCTCCCACCAGACAAATGCGTACTCATCTTTGTTTCACGCATTTTGCCGTAATTTCTTTAATTTCCTTTGATTGAATCACAAACGGGGAAGACAACTTTGTTGTTATTTTTCTGTCAACTGTCACTTGTCAAGTTGTTGTCACTATAGCCGCGTTCCGAGCACCACCTATCGAGTGTCGATGTTAGTGTGCGCACACTACAGTCGTCGTTTGGACTTTCCCATTAATTCTCATAGGACTTTCCAAGTGAACATATTTAAAGCACGTGCCTATTTCAACGACTTGTTGACGCGCTAACAGTGATGTTATCGTGACTTAGAACAAGGAATATTCGATTTTCGACTGTGTTCCGAGTTATATAAAATTCATATTAGCAACCACAGCACCAATAGGCGCTTAATGTGGTGTTCACTAAAACCACTAAATATGGATTCGGGTTTATAAATTAAACAATCAAATTATCAGTAAACAGGCACAACTTAAGAATGACGTCTAGTCGTTCTTCATTTAACATTTCTTCATACCACATCTCAATTATCGTGTTCACTTTCTGTGGAGTCGTGATGGATGAACAGAAACTTTGTATTGTTGACCTTGATTTTCTCTAATTCAGCCAGAGAGCTTTTGACGCGCTATACGAAGACAGACGAGCTAATAGCGATTTTAATGTGATTCGGAACGTGGCGCTTATTTGTTATTCTGTCAATGTCAAGATCCACGTTTAGTTTCACTAAAATTAAATCTTTATATGCTTTTTCTTCTTAGTCAAACAAATAAAGAGAATCGGGATAAAGAAAGGGGTATCTATTTTTTTACTATTGCCTGGTTGTTAGAAAAACCATTTGAAACAGCTACAGTTGGCATATTAAATAATGAATGAAGGAGGAGGTTTAGGAACCTCCTCCTTCATTCATTATTGATCCTATAGATATTTGAGGTAGTAGATATTTGAGTAGGCGTAATAAGTATATTACTCTTCAGAAATAAAATAGGTAGGTACGTTTTTATATGTGACAGAAATAATCATTGAAATAAATAATATGTGGCAACACCCAACAACTAAATTGCGGTAAGTTTTGAAATGGTACAATGAGCATAGCGGTTTATTTTCGGTTTTTGTAATGAGGAGAGTTGGTTGATGTTAATTTTTGGCCTAAACTTTTTAACGTTCCTAATCAATCAAATGTGTTTAGCTGTGAAAACCTCTTCAAAAAAATTGGGCATGTTTTCAGATCATTTCTTTCTTGAAGGATGTTTGTGCGGCTTATAAAGCACACTTTAAACTTCGTATCTTTGTGAACTATTTCAGATAAATATCTACCACATCAAAAGTGCGTACCTACCTAATTTACACAAAAATACTGTTTAGCTATCCCACCATTTTCACGAATTCTCTATGAATGCGCGCAACTATCCCCATAACTCTCCCGAATCAGCTGGTAACCACAACGAAACTTCGAGGAGTAGGTATATAGCTATTAGAACCTGTATATATGTAGACGGGAGAGGATAGCTACGAGGCTGTTGCTGGCACGGCTCTCGCCTCTTATCATTCGTGTGTAGCGGCTCACTGCGCGCGACGTCGCATCGATTTTTCCACAACACAAGCCATTTCCAACCATCAGTTGTATTGTAAACACGTTTCATAAACAAGTGACGCTCGCAGACGTGATCATACGAATTATTAACATTGTGAAATGTGAAAGTTTTTAAGGAAAATAATGCGCCACTCCCCGTTGGCAGAAAATTACAATGGCCGCCCAAAATAAAGGTAAGGCATGTTACACGCAGATTTTCCCGCAAAATAAAATAAATACGACCATTTTTATTTAATTATTTGGTTATTTAATTGTTGTGGATACTTTTTAGCAGTTGTGTTTTCTAGTTGAACTTGTAAATATTTAGTTCGGCTTTGAATTGATTGATATTGTCGTCGTTTTGACGTTAGTTACGATAACATGAAGCGTAGGCGAATGTCGGCCATGTGAGTGCTGTTTGCAATCTTGTTTTTATAGCGGGTGGAGATAAGGGCGGGTTTCAAAGTTTCAGGGCCGAACCTGTAGGCTGTTCATAAAATAGCTATCTACCTAGAACTAAGTAGTATACAACCTGTTTGCTGGATCTAGTAAAAAATATCAAAGGATTTTTTTTTGTAATCTGGTGGAATGGAAAATATTGTCTGAAAAACATTAATTCAAATTAAGAAAATCGATTTTAAGACTCAATAAACTGTCTTATCTGTATTATGACCTTCAGTTACTTAAAATAGAATGCTATAGGGACAAGTAAAAATTTAGAATGATCGTGATGAACACGATTTTCAACTTAAGTTTTCAGTTTTCATTTAACGGAAAAACAATGATAGTTTTGCTGATAATAAAAAGTATAATTATAGACGAAATAAGTAAAAGAAGAGACGTTAGAACCGATTTACATTGATACACATAGATAGGTAGTTGCAGCTTAGATTGTACCTATTTTGTCACGTTGCCGGTTTGCAGTATGGGTGACCGTGAAAGAATCCAATCAATGTTTTATTATACTTAACTACCTATATACGTAGTACAAAGTAACTAACTATACAGCTCTTTGAGCTTTCATTACTTAGATACTTATCTAGATTTTTTATGCTTTGATTGATGAGCGTAGACAGATATGTACATTTTTTACGGTACATAAGAAATGATTACGATATATATATATATATATATGTATATGAAATAATTAGGTATCGATAAGCCACCTTAGTGGTCGGGATTAGTCAGCTACATTCCATGTTACTGAGAGCTAGCTGTCCAGGGTGAGCCGTGTGAGTAGAACCGCTGTATGCAGTACCGGATTAAGTCAGCGTGGGGCCTGTAGCAAATTCTATTAAGGCCCCCCCTTAATCTTTATTAATGACCACAAATTAAATCTACTTAAATTTATTTTTGAAACAGGCTTCGGGACCCTTAAGTAGCGATGGGCCCATAAGTAGTTGCCTACATAGTCTTAATGGAAAATCCAGAAGTGGTTGGAATTTATGTAGCACAGATATCTTAACTTGTTTTTTTACGTCCATGCGGCCCCTCCATGGGTGGGGCTCGTAGCATTTGCTACTCATACTACATGGCTAATTCGGCACTGGCTGTATGATATTTTAGTGCCGCTCGGGGAGGCTCAGGAAATCTCTTAACTGTCTGCGGACCCAGGTTGGCCGTTGCGATGAAGATCAAACTGACGTTAAAGAGACTTTTAGTAGAGTTCTGAATTTTACTTTTGAAGGAAAATTGACACTTAGTTTTTTTTTTTATGTCATGAGAGAGTACAATCTAGATCTTAAACTCAAGGCAAAACATTTATTTCAATTAAGAGCAGCCAAGCCGACATACATTTTCATACAACCGCTCATGCGTGATTATGATGTTAATACACATTTTGTTTTTTAACTACGTATTTTCCGGAACTATTTTGTGATTAATTTTAGAGTGAATAGGCTCTTAATAAACTAGTGCCCCTCGCCATCAACGATTCCATCACTACTTACCATCAGGTGGGATCGCAGTCAAGCACTAGTTTTAAATATCAATTAAAATATTTATATATTTATATACATTGTGAGTGAATATGTTCAGGCGATATCTCTTTTTTTTCACGTTGCTTCTTTATCAAATATTGCATATTATAATTCTATAGAATAATTTTTTTATTGCGTTGGAAGCAACAACAAGCTTTTAAACCATGGTCAAGTTAACGGCAAATTGATCCGGATGGGCTCTCTTAAACAATTTACAGGCCGTTTAGAATTGTCAAGGTCAGTCATTACTGCGGGATTGTTCCAGAGTCATCGAAGCTCTGGAACACAAAGCGCAACTGATGGAACATATGTGGGTTTTAGATAGTAAATGTCTTACACCCATAGTGAGAAAGTTATTTGATAATTTTCGAAGAAAAAAGATTTTTTTCCTATACTTGTGCTATGAGACCTTGGTTCATGCCAAATTTCAGGATTTTAGGTCAACGGGAAGTACCCTATGAATTTTGATTCCCTTGAGAGTGTCGAAATGTACGTTTTTTGCGACATAAACGGCCATATTATATCGCTTTTTCCCGGTAACTTAGAAATTTAATTTTTTCACAGCTTTAAGGGATTGCAGACCTGACTATATGGTTTTAATTTCAATTCGATACCTCCACGCGTTCCCGAGATAAAGGGCCTTGACAGACAGACAGACAGACGGACGGACAACAAAGTGATCCTATAAGGGTTTTTTTTTTTTTTTTTTTTTTTTTTTTTTTTTTTTTCCGGTGGGAAAATCATCTTATGACATCCCCCGCCCTTGGGTGGGGCGGGAGATAGTGTCAGACTTTTACTGACTAAAAACCCACTCCTGTTCCTTCGTTGCCTTCGTCCCAGGACCCCGGGTTTCGTTTTCACACTACCCATGGCCCCAGTAGGCTTCGACCCTGCTGGGCCCCTACGATTTGCTGACATCTCCCTGAGGCGCGCGTGGAACAATACGCGCCGTCGACGACTTGGACTCGGTCCGGACGGTTACCAGACGGTCGGACGGCGGGCTACCCATTGCTCGCCGTCCGCAAGCCCGCATCCTATAAGGGTTCTGTTTTTTCCTTTTGAGTTTCGGAACCCTAAAAAAGACTTCGCCCAAACGCGTGTTCCCATGCGCAGATCTCTATGGAAGAGAACGTGCAAGAAATTCCAAGGACACTCTTTTAAATCAATAAAAAGTAATAAAGTTATGGTTACATCGATGTAGAAATTAAACGTATATATGAGAATTATGTTGAAATACGTGCACGTTAAAATTCGTCTGGATTAAAAAAACAAATTAAAACTAAAACAAAAATAAAACGTGTGAGTTGATAGATGGCCAGTGCTAACTGACGGCACCCGTTCACGAACATGACTCATGTTCAGATCAACCATTTTGAAGGGAATCGAGTGATCTAGCACCTGCGCAATCATCTGCGCAATAAATTTGTGTGAGCATGACCGCAGGAGAACCAAGGTTACCGCCATAACCTGATGATCGCCAAACTTAAGTGGCAGTGAGCATGGCACATTACACGCAGAACAGAAGGTCGATGGGGACGAAAGGCTCTGAGATGGCGATCACGTACCGGAAGACGTAGCGTTGGAAGGCCTTCCACAAGGTGGACCGATGACTTGATGACGGTCGCCGGAATCCGATGGATGCGAGACGCACATGACCGGGCCTTATGGTGACACTTGGGGGAGGCCTATGTCCAACGTTGGACGTCTTTCGGCTGAAGTGATGAGGAGGATGATAACACTCCTAAATAATGCTTCAAAACATTAAGACTGCTTCTTGAAACTTGGTTTCTTTAAAATCGTATTTTTCGACTAGCTTCTGCCAGCGGCTTCGCCTGCGGATAAGAAGGTTTCTCCATACAAACTTTGGACCCCCGTTTCATCCCCTTTGGGGGTGAATTTTGGAAAATTCTCTCTTAGTGCTAGATCTTAGTCCTAGTAGTTTCGGCTGTGCGTTGATATGTCAGTCAGTCAGTTTCTTCTTTTATATATTTGTCGATAAAGTAAAAGTGTATTATGTCAAACGTTAGGTAAGTAGTCAGTCAGTTTCTTCTTTTATATATTTGTCGATAAAGTAAAAGTGTATTATGTCAAACGTTAGGTAAAAGGAAATTAGAGTGCCGGTAAAGTCTATTGCTGTGCGGCTAATGCGTTCCTAGATAATGTAGAGCGTAGGAAAACTCCATAATGGCGTTTCCATTTCGATTTTTCAACAGTTTTAATGGTCAGGTTATATTTTATCTACAGCTATATTTTAATTACAACCTAGGGGTCTTCAAGTCAAGAGTGAATAGGTTACTTCTAGGTAAGCGTGTTCCATCGTCGGCCATTTCATCGCTTAAAGGTGAAATAAAAAAAAGCTGGTAGCTGATTCGAAAATACAAATAAATGACGAATTATTTTATTTCTTCTGGGAGATGAGCTTTCTCTCGATATGAGGAGTCCAGAACGGCCACCAGTCCGTACCAATGCATTTAAGTAGAAGTTGCGGAATTATTTTCTACACTATTAACAGAATCTTCTAAAAAACGACTTTCCCTTACTTTATTATTATACCCACGAAACGCCGTTTAAACCCCGTTTATTTATTTCTTCGTAAGTATATTCAATAACATCGTTTGATACACTTGGTTTGTCACTGCAGCATTCGGTGTCGTAACAATTCAAAAAAGAATTCTGCAATCACAAAGTTTCTCCACTTGTATCAAAATGTACTATTTTGGTTAGCCCAGTTTAAGGTCAAAGTGTAACCATTACCGTCTGGTCGACTGTCTCTATAAAAATATTGGTTTTTGCCCGCGGCCTCGCCTGCGATCATAAAATATAGCCTAAAGGAATAAAGCAGCATTCTATCGGTGAAAACATTTTAGCAATCGGACCAATGCTTTTAGAGATTACCTCCTACAAACAATATAATATTAGTATTAGTAATTATAATATTAGTGTAGATAGCTCCTAAAAAATATTGGCAAAACTGTAGATATTCTTGGCTACTGGAGTCTCGATTTCGAAACTGAAAAATGGCACAAATCAAACAGATAATCCGTTATTTCCAGAACTAATTTCTCCTTTACCCTTCCAAAGGTTTGTGACAAAAATATATAGGGTGAGCAACATGATTGATGCCTTCAGGCAATTTGGTAGGGTTTCTGCAAACTGTGGCTCAAAATTGCGTGGTACTCTGTCGTCCGCCAGTTCGAGACAATTAATCTTTCTCTTTCGTTTACAGTTGTAACCGTGTAAATGTGTTATTTTATTGTAAACCTATTTTTTGTTGGCTACTCGTCTGTAAGTAACTTAGAGTACTTTGGGAAGCTTTGTTTTTATGACAACATGGATAAATTGGTGCCCGTCGAAGAGGAGGAGAGACAGGGCTTTTCAAATCGTCATTTATACCGCATACTTTGAAGGACGGGAACAATTTGCCTGCTGCGGTCTTTCCGTCCGATTATGATTAAGGTGTCTTCAAAGCCTCTTAATAAACTAGTGTGCTTCACCATCAACGATTGCGTCACTGTTTACCATCAGGTGGGATTGCAGTCAAGCACTAGTTCATTATAATTAAAAAAAAAAACAACCTGTCGTGACGGTCTCTGTGCTTTGAGTCTGGCCGTCGACGACGACGGAGGCGAGCCGTGTTGAGATTGATCCACAGTACGGTACCGCATCGTGTAGATACATGATAACGTCAAAACCGCTTGGTTGAAGACTGATCGCGATATTTTTGACGATGCAGTGTTTGAACAACTTGATCACGACAGGTACGTCGGAGTACGACGCAGTATTGTAACGGGCATCGTCTATTTGCAAGATGCGGCAAACATGCCGCAGATAGGCACCACGCCGTCTTTTTTTTAACTTGAGAAATGACTTTGGAGCGGGACTTGACGGTCAGACTTTTGCTGACTAAAACCACACCTATGTTCCTTCTTTGCCCTTTGCATTCTAGGACCACGGGTTTCCCTTTCGGAAGTCAACACATGGCTCCAGTAGGCTTCGGGCCTGCTGGACCCCTACGGTTTTGCTAATCTCTTTGAGGCGCGCATGGAACACTATATGCGCCCATTCGGGCTCAGTCTGGACGGCCGGATGGCGGCGAACTACCCATTCGTCCACAAGCCCACGCCTATGGTGGCTAGAATCGGGGTTGAGGACGGCTGGGGCGTGAGGACGTCCGTTACTTCATGCGGGCGGCCGCCCCCTGTTCCTCCTCGCTAGGCGCCAGGCCGTGGTAATGTGGCCATTAGCCTGGCCGTCGAGTGTCGTCCCTGTTACTCATACCCATGTGACATCTCTTTCCAAGACTCTATGTGCTACATTAGTCCTTTTAAATTATTGGAGAACCTGAAATTTCGAATTTTCCATTTTTCCCCTTTTCAAGTGACCTTCACAGCGGGAAAATGTAGACGAGACAAACATTAAAGTAAACAAGGTAAGTAGATGTGCACATAGTTACATTCGTGGCTTACTAAGTTTAATATCCTTTATAGGAAGCAGACTGAATACCTATTCAAACTAACTTGGTCTAGGTAGACTCGTCGCATTGAGTTCTGTAAAGCCGGGAATACACATAAAGCCTCATATTACTGTGAGCCTCTGTAGTCTTCATAGTTGGCTTATCTAGTTCTTTGAGCGTGACACGAATCATTTCTGGGAATATTCCAGGCTTTCCCAGCAATGTAAACAGAAACATCGCAGATTCACAATAAATATTGAAATCGCGTAACTGAAAATAAATAAACGGCGTCGGCTTTGATGGAAAATTAAAAGCTTTTGCCTCAATAAATGAAATAAAAAAAGTAAATGACCAGAGATACGCTATGTTCGAAGTTTAAATTTGCCGCTAAATAAATCTACTTTGAGAATGACAGCACAGATTTTTATTTAATTTGATCGAATTTCGTCGTAATTAAATTGGTTGATAAGATTGGAGGTAGAGAGAGTAATTATTTACTTACTGTTAGGCAGTTCTCCAATAAATAATTATCAATTTGGATGTACTTTCTACTAAGTTATTCCTTGGGGCGTTCTTTCGGCACGGAGAATTAAGCGAAATCGATTAGTTCTCTGAGAGCGGGTAGATGGTAGATCAGTTTGAGTTTATAGCGTACTTCGGTATCAACCTTGAGAATAATATCACCTGTATCTGTCTTTTTTAGGCATGATGTTTTTGAAACCAAACTGTTTTAACACCTAGTTGAAACAGTTTGTTATGTAGGTATAGTATGACATCAGGAAAGTTAAGGAATGTACCAAGAAGATGGAAATTCTATAAAAAGATTTCACTGATCGATAATTATTAGTTGAAAAAACTGAATAGAGAGTTGATAAAACTGAAATTCTTAAAATAAAAAATATTTTTATTCAAATTTTTTAATATTATTAAAACGTTGCCTCATAGGTCCCTACTTGAAATAAAAACTTTTGACTTTGACTTAACTTTGATTTAACCATGTAAACATATAAACAAGATCTGCAACAACTATCTATAAGCCTTATAAATATTTGTTCTGTGTTAAAATCGAACCCACGCAGCGTATCAGTAAATTTGGGATTTGAATGTGAACTCCGAATAACTTTTTTTAGACTCATTTGTATTATCTACCTACCTACCTACCTTAAATATGAATAAATTCTACAAGGCTCGTCCTGTGGAGAATTGGTAACCCTCATTTTTTACATCATAAAAAGGTGATTCTTTCAGCCAAGTGCAATTTTACGGAGGCCCGTTCCAATTAGTAAATATGAAAGTAGTACAGAGTGTATTAGATTCTACCTTTTTTTGAGCTGGCAACAGTGTGTCGAGACTTTTTTATTTAACAATTCATATCACTGCTTAGCATTAGGTAGGATCGCAGTCAAGCACTAGTTTACATAATTAAAAAAAAACATGTACACACATAAAATAAAAGATAAGAAGGAGGAATCAGAAAAATAGATACAAAGGTGATGTTTATTTGTACAAAAATCTCTTCCAGCATACCTACTTGCGAAAGGAGAGTTGGAAAAAAAATCTAAAACCCACCTATGTTCCTTCAGTTGCCCTTTGCGTATCAGGGCCCCGATAACTTTTTCGAACATTCCTGCAACACAGATGTAATCCTCCTTCCTGTTGGTCTAGTGGTTAGTGGCCCTGACTGCTATGCCGGAGGTCATGGGTTCGATTCGCACCCAGGACAAATGTTTATGTGATGAGCATGATCATTTGTTCTGTGTCTTATTGTAATTTATCTATAATATGTATGTATTTAGAAATATATAAGTATGTTTATCAGTTGTCTAGGACTCATAACACAAGCTCTGCTTAGCTTGGGACTAGACGGCGTTGTGTGACAGTAAAAAAAATAAAAAATGGTAGTACTACATTCAAGATTCGAAACCTATGTAACCACGGACTCATAAATTGGGTAGGTTTTTCTTTCCTAAGCTCACATAATACAATTGAGGAAAACTCTCGGGTTTTGCCGCGACACCTGACACGCTAATACAGAAAGGGTTGGTTTATTGCACGCAAGTAAACATAAGCCTTAAGTTTATTGTTCTCAAATAGAGTTTACGTATCCTTTGAGACGATTGCTTTAATTTAAGGTCTTACTGCCTTGTCTCCAAGGTTTTAGTTATGGCCAGAAACATTAAAATTGTATTCAGTTTAGATGCGGCATACATTGTGCTCACATATTGGAAGCGACAAGAAATATGTAACCAAGATTTATGTAACTCATAATATGATTTAAAAGAGTGTCCATGGAGTTTCTTGCACGTTCTTCTCCTTAGAGATCTACGCTTTGGACAAACTGCCCACCAGATATAACACCCGTCTGGTCGGAGGATCCTCCCTTTTCAACGGAGGTTTGCGGGACTACTCTCTGTTCTGCATACCTGCATACGTGCAATTTAATTTGAAATAAATGTTTCTGATTTCTGATTTCGGCATGCCAGCCTAATTTTACTATACACATTATTAAAAAACAGAACTAGATACATACTATACTAGTTGCAGCCACTGACTTCGCCCACATGAAAGTAGAAAGTAGAAAATTGTCCCAAGGGAACATACTCCCGGGATAAAAGAGTATCCTATGTGCTATTCCAGGATGTGATCTATCCGTGTACCAAGTTTCATCGCACTCCGTACAGCCGTGAAGCGTTAAAAAGTAACAAACATACACAAACTTTCGGCTTTTATTGTAGTGTGATATATAACGTTAAATTAAAAACTCGTAACTGAAAATCAATATAATATGTAAAAGGAGAAACTGACTGACTGACTATCAACGCACAGGCGGAACCACTAGGACTAGAGGCGTGAAGATTTACACGAGCCTTCCTTTTGTGACGTAGGCGAGCACTAAAAGGGGATTTCCCAAAATTCACCCTATAAGGGGATAAAATAGGGATCCAAAGTTTGTATGGAGAATCCGACTTTTACGCGGGCGAAGCCACTGGCAGAAGCTAGTCTAAAATTTGACGTAAAAAAATCTGGAAGTATACTCAAAAGACTGGCGGTATTGCCACGTTGTATAGTATGGTAATGCTGAATCGGCAGTAAAAAACTGGCGTTATTGCCACGTTGTATGACAATGCTTAATCGGCAGCAAAGGACTGGCGGTATTACCAAGTTGTATGGTAATGCTTAATCGGCAGCAAAAAACTGTATAGCAATGCTTAATCGGTAGCAAAAGGCAGTCCTTGGGTTGCGCGAAGTTTCAATCAGATAAATTTTTAATTGTTTGAGCACCAGGACATCACTGTTAAAGAACTTCAAACCCAAATATTTCTAAAATGGAACAGCTGACGAGATTGTTATGTTTCCGCCGCTTGAGGTTCTCCAGCATAGCATGACAAACCAGGAAATGAAATGGCACAAGAGTATCGACACAAGTAGCGTCCCACGCTAAAAGCCTACCTATCTTCTACGGAAATGAATATATGCCGTCCGGAAATATTTTTCTCTCTCGTGTATTTCGTTCTTTTTTTTTAATATATCGCTTCATTGTGGGATTTTTCCAAAATAAACTAGGCTCTGTTATATTTTGATACGATAATTAAAAACGTAAAAACGACGAAACTGTATATTTTAATAAGTATATTAAATAAGGAATATTTTCTTTTCATTATACAAAAGTAGGTACGGTTTACCTGCTGGTTTATAACTCAATAAAATGCTAGTAAAAAATATAATGTTCCTTTTATTTTAATATAAAAATATATTGCTGGAAAAATCTCTGATCATCTTAACTGGGAAAACCGACTTGAATTTAAATAAAAATTTGTAAAAATTTCCGTCCGAATGTCACCGCAAGGTTACTTAGAATGTCAGCGTCAGGTATATTTGCGTGACACATGCTGAGTTGGACTCTCATTTGGTGCAACACTGAGATGCACATCGCACTATGGCTCTTTTCTTTTCTTTTAGGGTTCCGTACCTCAAAAGGAAAAAGCGGAACTCTTAAAATAGGGCTACTTTGTTGTCCATCTGACAGACAGACGGACAAGACCCTTTATCTCGGGAACGCGTCGAGGTATCGAGTTGAAATTAAAATTATATACTCAGGTCTACGGTCCCTTGAAGCTGTGAAAAAATCTAATTTCTGAGTTAACGAAAAAAAAGACACGGTCGTTTATGTCGTCAAAATTCATAGGGTACTTCCCGTTAACCTAGAATCCTGAAATTTGGCATGAAGCAAGGTCTCATAGCACAAATATAGGAAAAAATCTGAAAACTGTAATTTTGTAGTTTCCTCACAAAAAAAAAATGCTATTCGGAAAAATCTTCGTAACTCAATTCGGGAATCGAACTGTTTTCATAGGTAAGTTTGTACGGAACTCCCAGTGCTCGAGTCCGACTCGCACATCTGTTTTTTTTCTTATTTAGAAACTTGTTATTTTTTTTTAGATTATTTATTAGTTTTTATAATTAAGTTTTTTTGTTGTGGCAATAACGTGAATGTTTTACTTAGATGACGGAACACACACTGAGAATCTGTGCAATGGTTTGGACCATTGTCCGGATTCTTTTTGACCTTTTAATTACTAATAGAAATGGTCGATGGAAATACCATTGGGACCAAATGGTTGCGGTAGGTAGAAAACCAACCTATTGTGGCGCAATGTAGGACTAGAATCAATATCTAGTATATATTTTTAGTATATAGTATATATAGTATTGTTATTCAATGTAGGACTAGAATCAATATCTAGTATATATTTTTAGTATATAGTATATATAGTATATATACTAGATATTGATTCTAGTCCTACATTGCGCCACAATAGGTTGGTTTTCTACCTACCGCAACCATTTGGTCCCTATCTATCAATAGTAGATTTGGTTTTTGTTTTGGCATCGCACTTTTTATGCATTTAGTCAGTTTTAAATTTAGAAAGTATTTAGTTTTCAGTCATTTTCTTTTCCATTAGAATGAGGATGAGACACATTCTAATGTGTTTGTAGTATTTGGTACCAAAAGTATCGAGTCTTCTTCTTTCTCGGCAAGTTTCGCTGAGGAAGTCAATACCACCTTTGCCGAAATCACGCCTGTTTCTATGATTCCACATAAATTGTACAGCTGTATAGACACTTGAGATACAAAACTTCACCAATTTTACATTACAATATCTACTATCAATTCATGAGTAATTAAAATAGCCACTGAACTTCATGGAAAAAATCTCGCACTACTCCAAACGGCGGGCCTATAACGGCTTACTTACCTACTTAAAATAGCATTAAACAAAAGGAGAATGCCTGAATTAGACGGAAACTAAAGTTCAAAATATATAATATACAATTAGCTTCTGCCAGCGGCTTCGCCCGCGTGAAAATAGGTTTCTCCATACCAACTTTGGACCTCCATTTCATCTCCTGAGGGTTGGAAAATTCTTTCTTAAGGGCCTATTACACTACTCGATATTCAGACAGTCTTAGTCTATGTATTTCTATGTATCTCATCGTTCTATTTCATTCCTTTACACGACGTTGGCCTAAGTTGCTCTTTTTCTTTTGTGTCGCTACATAGACTAAAACAGTCTGAATATCGAGTAGTAGGCGCTTTAGTACTCGCTTACGTCATAAAAGGATGTTTTGTGTAAAATTTCCACGGATATCGAAAATTTCCTACTCCTACTTATATTAGTTTCGGCTGTGTGTTGATATGTCAATCAATCAGTGTCTTCTTTTCTATATATATATACCTATATAATTACTTAAATAATTCTCATGTTTGTTATGTAATGTTAAACTTAATATCCGCTTTTATTTGTCATGACTGGGTGACATTTAGCCAAACAAATATCGTCAAATAATTTTCAATGAACAATAAATTAGTGACGACGTTTTCGAATTGCTTTTTACGATAACGATGGCTGTGGATATTTTTAGGGGTTTTGATTTTCTCTCTGTGCACGATACCTATTTTAGAACACGCACTTATATTTAACCCACATAAACGACGATTGGGTGTTATGAACACGGACTTCAACTTGTGAAAAAATGTTTGAAAGTGGCTTCTATCTCGTGTTTAGATAACTGTTGAAATTGTAATGTGTTTCCTACGATTTGTAGTCCAATTTGGCGTATATTTCAGTTTAGGCATTATCTTTTACGGTAACTTTTAGGGTTCCGTACCGCAAAAGGAAAAAAACGGAACCCTATATTATCACTTAGTAACCACTATTGTATTAGGTTCAGCCTGTAAAGATAGTGTGTGTATATTTAATAAATAAATAAATAAACAAAAAAAAAACTTTGTTGTCCGTCTGTCTGTTTGTCTATCTGCTTGTCAAGACCCTTTATCTCGAGAACGCGTGGAGGTATCGAGTTGAAATATATAAAACCATATACTCAAGTCTGCGGTTTCTTAAAGCTGTGAAAAAAAAAACTAATTTCTGAGTTAACGAAAAAAAAGATACGGCCGTTTATGTCGCAAAAACGTCTATTTCGACACTCTCAAGGGAATCAAAATTCATAGGGTTCTTCCCATTGATCTAGAATCCAGAAATTTGGCATGAAGCAAGGCCTCATAGCACAAGTATAGAAAAAAATCTGAAAACTGTAAATTTGTAGATACGTCACAAAAAAAACCTTTTTTCGTATTCGAAAAAATCTTCGTAACTCAATTCGGGAATCGAACTGTTTTCATATGTAAGCTTGTACGAAACCCTCAAAGCGCAAGTCCGACTTGCACTTGCCCTGTTTTACTATACTAATGGAAGGTAACGCACCTATGGTATTTTTTTTTTTAAATGATAAATATCCTCTCTGGGACTTTTATTGACTAAAAGCCATCTGTGTCCTTTAAGTTGCCCCTTCGAACAAAACTGCAGCCCTGGACCAAAGGAACCCCTAGAATTGTAGAGGTCAAGTCTTCGGAGATCACTTACGATCAGGAAAGCCTGTTTACCTTAGATTTTTAATAGTTACTGTGGATCACCAAACTCAAATTCGCGTTAAGATTAGACATTTAAACAAATCTTTTTTACTGTCCGTTCAACCGACTTTGACTTCTATTTTGTTGGCAATAAGGATGGCATTAAAAACAAAAAAGTGGTTACAATACCAACTTTTTACTGCAGCCACCATTTATCTTGCCACCAACGCAATAAAAGTCAAAATCATTTGAACGGACAGCACAAAAGATTATCTAAATCAAGTATCCTGCCCCCCTAGCTAAGTTACAACTGTTTCGTTTCTATTCTCTTTTCGTCGACCGCCTCGCGTTGGCCACGCCACCGATTCCTTTGTTCTGAGGTCATCTCAACGCTCAGTCACGTGGTCAGAACAAAGGAATAGGAGGCGTGGCCTACTCGAGGCGATCAACAAAAAGAGAATCAAAACGAAAAGGTTGTAACTTGGCTAGGGGGGCTGTAACGCTTGAACTCTAAAATTTCCTTTACTGTAGGACGGGAGTAGGTGATTGGACCAAGCCAAATAACTTCGATTGTCGATCATTGTCATGATGTAAAAATCTCGAGCTCGCCTGACGCATCGCAAAGAATTTTTTTTTTATGATGGGTAATCATCCAATGACTTTTCTCGCTCTAGGGCGGAGCGTTAGGGCGTGTTAGACTTTTACTGACTAAAACCACAGCTATGTTCCTTCTTTGCCTAGCGTTCCAAGACCAGGGTTCCCTTTCGGACTATCCATGGATTGCAAAAAACTTACGAATTGATTCGCATCACACATTGTATGGTCACCTGAATCGATGCCTTGCCGCACGAAGTCGCATCGTAGCAATTCGTGTCACATCGCAGTTTTCTGTGGGAGCCCTAACAAACTCACAAACACCCACCCGAACTAATCTGCTGGCCATACAAATATTTGATCCAGAGGGAATTGAACGTGCTGTGGACTCTTTCCTTAGTTTGAACTAGGTAATAAGATCAAGCGTTTCGCCTCGTCGTTTATACGGCGTACATCAAGGGACTGGAACAACTTTCTTGCTGCGGTCTTCCCGTCCGGTTATAATTTAGGTATCTTCAAGGCTAGAGTGAATAGGCTCTTAATAAACTAGTGCGCCTCACCATCAACGATTGCATCACTTTTCGGATCGCAGTCAAGCACTAGTTCATAACAATTAAAAAAAGATAATCTTTGCTCGAAAGAGTTACTGTGGCTTAACTGTAGACGCAACTGAAGGAACTCACTCCTATGTTGTTGTTGATAATAGTCAGTAAAAGTCTGACACGCCCTCTCGCTTCGCTCAAGAGCGCAAAATACAATTTTTTGTATAGGGCAAATGGAATTTACATTTACGTACAAACATTGCAAGTTAAATAAAAGGTTGTAAAACAGAGTAAAAAACTAGCAACACTTTTACATGGTGCTTTTCAGGCAGAGTTGCATGTCAAGGGTGCAGGAAAAGTGCTGAGCTTGACGTTAAACCCGCAGCTCTACTGACAACTGCACTTAAGGGAAACTCGACATACATTTTCACTGTTTTTCATACAACCGCTCTTACGCGATTATGACGTTATTACACATTTTTTATTAGATATTTTGGAATCACAGTATCTTGTAGATATTATCTAGGCTTCTATTGAAATCAATTTTTAATTTGTGTAAAAGTAATCCAGTAAAGACCTCCGAAAATCTGCTATTTTGAATGAACTTTGATACTTCAAAATTCTCTCAAAAATTAAAAAAGTTAAAAAAGTATAACCATAGAAGCCTTGCAAATTTAATCAAATTGAACGACAATAATTTTTTTCAAACTTTTAAGGGTAAAAAAAAAACTCATATTTCAACAAGTTTTGTAAAATATTCGAGTAAATCACAGAATTACCGAATGCTAATACAGTTATCTCCTTTTTTCACGTTGTCTTTTCGTCAATCATCACGTTGGATTGCGTTAGATGAAGTAACAAGCTTTTAAACCATGCTCGATGTTGACGAAAGGCAAGTGAAAAATGACCCTCTTAACTAAATAATTTTACGTAAATAACCTTCATATAACATGACTGTATGCCGCTTAAAGGTTTTTCTTTTAAATATTATAGACTATTATTTTTATGTTAATTTTTTTTAGATTCTGAAGTCGGTAATCCAGTTTGGTTTCCACAGCCATACCTAACTAGTATGCATCTTCTATAGTAAGGTATATATAGAATATAACTATTGCAGTGTCATTACAATTTCAATAAGCTCAAACACGAAGTTGGACCATATTTTCATTATGAAGTTTCTGTGCTAACCTTCCAACTCCGTGCGGAAAACGAATCTGTGACAAACAGTGCAGCAGTCAATCGCTCAATCACTGCGCTAACCGTCGTGTCAAAAAAGTGATCGGAATTGTTTAATAATAACCAAATCCAAAAAAAGAAAGTTTCATTTATTAATTTATCGATTTAATTACTCGCTACGCACTTATAAGATTTGCAAAAAGAAGTGTTTCATAATAGAAAAGTTCTAGTCACAAAGCTCTGATTGACGTGGACAACAATAACAAATGAAATGAAATTAACCATTATGGTTCTTTTGTTCGAGGTGACGAGTATTGTTCTCATAAATTAATGAGAAAATTGCAAGCTTTTATGTTAATGAAAAAGCATTGTTGTAAAGGTTTTTCTGAAGAAAATTGCGACTTGAGTTTGACTGTTCGTAAGAAAGCCGTGGTGTTATTGGTTTTTTTTTAATTTGATGTCGGCCACGGTTATTTTATTTAATAATAAGTAAAGCCGGTGACCAGAAGTCGCCTTGTGACTCCTGAAGCCTAGGTTGTGTTCTCTGGTAGCGGCTGAGGCGTAAGCATGAACGTTGCGTTTGTGGTCAAATATAGTCAAACACTAAAAATTTAAAAATAAAATGTTTAATATAACTCGATAAGCAATCCAGTTCAAATATTCACAAACTATAAAGTCTCATAAGGATTCTAAACCTAACAGCAGTAACAATAAGAGCCAGTTTTCCAATAAGTTGGAAATTATATGTGCTTGAGTATGTCAACGAATTAGTTCTCGATAAATTGTTCTACAATAATAAGCATCAAAATTCAGCACTATTAATTCATACCGTGTCATGCCTTAAAATATCATACAGTTCTACAATCTGTCTGATATTATTGTCTTCTGTGATATTATCGACCCGTAACACAAAAAAATAATTGGGCTTGCGAATGACGAGCTATGGGTAGCTCGCCCTCCGGTCGTCCGGTAACCGCTCAGACCAAGCGTAGTGTGCGCCTCAAAGAGATGTCAGCAAAAGCGTAGGGGCCCAGCAGCGCCGAAGCCTACTCTGGGACCATGGGTTCGCTTCCGAAAGGGAAACTTAGGGTCCTGGAACGCAATGGAAAGAAGGCACATACGAGCGATTTTTGATCAGTAAAAGTCTGACACGCCCTCACCACCCTTGAGCGGGAGAAGTAGTTGGATAATTTTCCACCTATACACAATAAAACTAGATTTATCATGCCCTAAGGATAATTTACAAAAATAATGTAAAATATCACTAAAATTAATGCTAAAGTACAAACAAATCTCCGTGATAATCTTGCCACAAGATGCCAGACGAGATTACCATTAAACCTGTAGCACCTGCTACGCCGTAGCGCTACGCTGCTACGAAGATACAACTGACGTGACGGTGAAAATTCCAAAAGGTGCAAGAGACATGCAATGCAATTTAGGATTTTCTACGCTCAGCTTACTGCTGATGATTGAAAATCCAACAGAACATTATGTGAAACTTACCCTTACGAAATATCGATTCGTCGATTTCTGTATCTTCTTTGGTTTACTGATTGATATACAACAAACTTCCGTTGGGTCTAGATTTTAGAACATTGACCTACTATTGGATGATACTTTAATATTGTAGTTGTTTGCACGATTGCAAACTATTGGAAATTCGGCTGGTGCAGTGGGTTTTTTTTTTTTTTTTTTAGGTGGGAAAATCATCTTATGACAAATCCCGCTCTTGGGCGGAGCGAGAGATAGTGTCAGACTTTTACTGACTAAAAACCCACTCCTGTTCCTTCGTTGCCTTCGTCCCAGGGTCTGGGTTTCGTTTTCACACTACCCATGGCCCCAGTAGGCTTCGACCCTGCTGGGCCCCTACAATTGCTGACATCTCCCTAAGGCGCGCGTGGAACAATACGCGCCGTCGACGACTTGGGCTTGGTCCGGACGGTTACCGGACGGTCGGACGGCGGGCCACCCATTGCCCGCCGTCCGCAAGCCCACGCCTACGGTGGCCGGAAATCGGGATCAGAATCCCGGCGGCGGTTGGGGCGTGAGGACCGTTGCCGTTGCCTCACGCGATCGGCCGCCTCCTTTGCTAGCATCACTGCTTCGCAGAAGGAGGCGACCGCCTGCCACTCCTCCTCGCTCCGGACCATGGCCTGTACCAACGCCCGGCGCGAGAGATCGCCGCCGCCGATCGCCCCCACGAGGACACGGCGTTGCTCTTCCCAAGCGGGGCACACCTCCACCGTGTGCTCCACCGTGTCCTCCGGGCGGTCCACACAGTGGCGACACCCGGGCGTCGTTTCCGCACGAATTCGGTGCAGGAACTTCCCGAACTTCCCGTGTTCGGTGAGAACCTGCGTCATGCGGAAGGTGAGGACGCCGTGAGGTCTTTCCAACCACGCCTCAAAGAGGGGACTCACTGCCATAATTGTGGCGTGCCCAGCACTGGGTCGCGACAGTCGCTGTCGCCATTTCACCATGAGAACCCGCCGGAGCTCCGTCCGCCATGCTTCGATTTGTCGCGGCAGCGGAGTTTCGCCCCGGCGTTGCATCTCCATGCGTAGATCGTGCATGAGAGCAAGGACTGTTGCTTCCAGATCCCATGGTGGCTGGCAGGCAAGGAGCCTCGCCGCTTCGCGGGAAATCGTCCGGTAACCTCGCACCATCCGTATGGCCATGACCCTCTGGCATGCGTTCAGCCGGGCCGCCGGCTGCTTCCGCAGCGCCGGCGCCCATATCGGTGCGCCATAGAGGGCCATGGACCGAACGATTCCCGCGTAGAGCCTCCGGCAGGAGGCATCTGGACCCCCTAGGTTGGGCAGGAGCCGCCCGAGGGCAGCCCCAGTCCGATTCAGTTTGGGAGCCAGACGTCGGAAGTGCTCCTCGAAATCCCATCGGCTGTCGAGAACGAGTCCCAGGTACTTCATCGTTGACCCGACGCCGATGTGGACTCCTCCTACCGTTAGCTGGGAACCCGGTGGTGGCGCGTTCCGAGGGCCGTGAAAGCACATGGCCTCGGACTTGTGCAATGCCACCTCGAGTCCCAACTCCTGGATCCTGCCTACGACTGTCGCAACCCCGTGTGTCGCTAGTTCGACCGCCGCCTGATACGACTCTCCCCGCGCCAGGACCAGCGTGTCGTCTGCGTAGCAGACCACGCTGACCCCGCCAGGAAGGTCTCCGCGCAGCACGTAGTCGTATCCGATGTTCCACAAGGGCGGCCCTAGTACCGATCCCTGCGGAACACCGCACGACATCTCTCGACGTTCCCACTCTCCCTGGTGACCAGGGTAGATGATGTACCTGTCCGACAGGTAAGCCTCGACCACACGACAGAGGTAGTCGGGCGTCCGGTGATACCGGAGTGCCCTCCTAATGCTACTCCAAGGCAGGGAGTTGAAGGCGTTGGCGATGTCCAGAGACACCGCCACGACACACCTGCCTTGGGACACCGCATCCCCCGTCGTGAGAGCTCGCACGCGCATGATGGCGTCCACCGTGGAGCGCCTCCTGCGAAAGCCGAACTGGCCGTCCGCCAGATCTGGCCCCGCCCGTGTTAGGTGCGCGACGAGGCGGTCTGCAATTACTCTTTCAAAGAGCTTGCCCACCTCGTCGAGCAGCACAATGGGCCGGTACGCGGACGGAGAGTCCGCAGGGCGCCCTGGCTTTGCGATGAGGACCAGTTTCCCCGTCTTCCAGCGAAGTGGGAACTGGCCCCTCTCCATGCATGCGCTGAAGAGCCCTCTTAGTCGAGGCCCGAGAGCCTCCATGGCCAGGACCCAGGCCTTCCCAGGCAAGCCATCGGGTCCTGGGGCGGTATTTTTGGCACTCAGCCTTCGTACCGCCACTCTCATCTCTACCTCGGTCATCTCTGGAGCGTTGTCGTCGTCGTCGCCATCGTGGCCCGCGTCGGACACCGCTGGTGGCGAAGCCATGGGCGGGGGAGAGTGTTCCCCACGCATAGGGAACAGAGTGCTCACCACACCCTCCACAAGCTGGGGCCGAAGACTCTGCGTCAGCGGGGGAGCCCAGGGGCGCAGTTTGTCCCGCACCACCTTGTAGGGGCGTCCCCATGGGTCCCCATTCAGAGTCCCCAGCCACACGTTGCGGGCCTCGAGCTTGGCCCGCCTTATCTCCGCACGGAGGGTGCGCTTTGCCACTCTGTATCCCTCGTACAGCTCCGCCTCTCTGGCCTCCGCATCCGGTGGACGGATGCGGCGCCTGCGGTATCTGGCATACCGGCGTCGCGCGGCATTGCATGCGTTGCGCAGTGCCGCAATCTCCGGCGACCACCAGTATACCTGGCGCTGAGCACGTCCTGGACGGACTCGGGGCATTGCCGCGTCGCAGATTTGCGACATGGCCTCCCGGAACCACTCTGCCTCGACGTCGATATCGACAGGCCTATCCGGTGCTTGCATCCAGGCCTGTACCGTCGCGGCTTCCAAGAGTAGCTCCCGGTCTATCTGCCTCAGCGCCCATCGCGGACCACAAGGATTCTGTCGGACCGGCGCGGTCGAGGTTTGGGCGGAGACGTCAAACCGGATGTACCGGTGGTCGGAGTACGTCTCCACCCCCTCCATGACGCACCAGTCGACGACACGCGGCGACAGAGCGGGGCTGGCGAACGAGTGTCCACCACGGAGTCACCCCGCATCCGCACACACGTGGGGACAGAACCCCGGTTCAGGACGACCAGGCCTGTCTCCAGAGCCCAGTCCTCCACCATCCGACCCCGTTGGTTCGTGAACCGGGAACCCCAAGCCAAGTTCTTGGCATTGAAGTCCCCACACACGACCACGGGGAGGGAACCAAACCCAGCGACGACGGCTTTCAGCTCCATTAGGGAAATGTGAAGATCGCCGAGAGATCTGTTCGGGGACAGGTAGACGCCCACCACTGCAATGTCCCCGAACCGTGCTGCCACGCAACCCCGTCCCCTCGTGACGGCCTCGACGGTCGGGGTACCGGCGGCGGCCGATGAAATTAGGGTCACCGAGCCGTCCAGGTCCTGCACCCAGTCTCCCCTGGGCAAGACATAGTACGGCTCGGAGACCACGGCGATATTGATCGACCACTGCGCCATGCTCTGGAGCAACAGATCCTGAGCGGGGGCGCAGTGGTTGATGTTCGCCTGGAGGAGACGTAATGGAGTTATCGACAGTCCATTACAGTCTCCTCCCGAGCCCCCCGTGAGGGCCCTGCCGCGGCGGGTACGGCGGCGACAGCGGCGGCAGCCAAGGAGGCGGCTGCGGCGGTGAGTGCGTCCTGAGTGCATCCTGCTGCGGTGGGTGCGGTGGTGGACGTGGCAGCGGTAGCACCGCAGAGGTCTGGGCTCCAGCAGTTTTACCTGCGCGGAGACCCAGCCCACCAAGAGCCTTCGGCCTTCTCCCGTGATGGCTTTGGCCGCCGACACGGGGCAGCTAACCGTAACGGCTCGCATGCCCGTGCTGTCAGCACGGATGGTGCCCGCCCGCACTTGATCGGCGTGGCACCCTCCCGTCCTGACGACGGCGGCCACCACCTCGTCCACCCTAACGGAGTCATCCAGGCCCATAATCCGCATGTCTATGCACTTAATGGGCCTGGACACTCGGACCTCCTCGACATCCATGGACGCCCTAATCCTTGCGGCCAGGGCGTCTGCCGCAGAGCTACTGTCCGCACCAGGGACCTCCAATATTCGGGCCCCGGTTGCGGTGCGCCTCATTCGGAAGCCTTCAGAGGCTCCGAACTCGTCGAGGTGATCCACCACCGCCTGCTTTGCCTTCGCCATGACCATGTCATAGTTCACGCCCTTCTTTTCCGCAGCTGGCTGTAGTGTGATTACTACAGCTGCGGAATTCGGGGCGCGAAGTCTGGCTGCCATGGCCCGCTTCTTGCGCTCCTGTCGCCGCGCGCGCTTTTTGGCTGCCCTAGCCGCCCTGCCCGCCTTCCTGCTGGCGCCGACAACCGTCCAATCGGCGCCAGCCGAGGGTTCTTCAGGTAGGGGAGGCGGCAGGCGTGGCTTAGTCGCCGCCACCGCAGGAGGTCTCGCTGGTTTAGTGGCAGGCACCTCTCTGCCTTTCGGGAAAGGAGTAGGCTTTCCCTGCCGCTGCTGCTGCTTGGCTGTCGGGACCGGCCTCGCAGGCTCCGACACCACGGCTTCGCGCCTAGTTTGCCCAGACGGGCCCGCCTTAGGCGCAGCACCCGTGGCCGCGACGGCGGCGGCGTATGAAACCGCCCTTTTCTGGCCGGAGGCCGCAAGCGGGGGGCGCAGCACAATGCCCTCTAGGACAGCGAACTGCCGCTGGACCCGCTCTTGGAACTGCTGCTGCTGCTCCTGCTGCTGCTGCCGGAAGGCAGCCAGCTCTTGCCGCAGCAGGGTCAGCACCTCGCTCTCCACCTGGGACTGGGGCTGGGACCGATTTTGCCCCTGCTTGCGTCCCTCTTTTGGCGCCACCTCAGGGCCAGCGCCCCGAAGACCGGCCAGGTCTGCCTCGAGCCGTCCAATTCTTCGATTCAGGGATTTTTTGAGGGGCTCCAAAACTATCCCCAGTGCCTCTATAATTGAGGTTGTGGCCTGGGGGATCGCATTCCTTTTGGAGACCCTCTCCCTCTTCTTCGCGACGCTCTGTACGGCAGCTGTCACGACCTCCTTAAACTGGGCCAGTGCCTCCTCCATGACTTCTGGCTCACTGCAAGGAGGCTCCGGCTCCGAGGGGCCGGCCTGACCACTGGGTGCCCCGGAGTGGCGCCCCTCCTTGGTGGTTTTTAGGGATGACCTACTCCCCTTTGCCGCCTTTCGGCCCGCACCCCGCACAGCGGTGGATATTTTACGGGCCGATGCACCCAGTTCATCATCGGATGATGTCCTCCGGCCATCCCCCAACAAGGGGCGTTTGAGGAACTGAGTCTTGGAGGTGGACTCCTCCACCTCCATTCTCTCCGAGTTGAGCGAAGACGCGGCATCAGAGTCCGACGCCGTGTCTCCGCTCACCTCCCTGAGGCCAAAGCTCCTGCCGGCCTCTGCAGGACCCACCGGCGCAGCGGACGTGCTGGGAACAGGTCCCAGGGACTCCACGCTACCGGTGGGTGAGCCACCCTGGCTCTCTGCGTCCACGAAGGACGGTAACAGATCCTTGTGGGATCTGGCGCACTCTTTGCCCCCCCCAGAGTACGAGGGGCAGACCAAGCTCTGCTTGGTGAGGGATTCTCCTCCTGCGATGCAGGCGGTACCCTCCTGGGGTAATAACTTTTTAAGATGTGCGTCCATGATAGTGCTGAACTCAGCTTTGCCTTTTTTGTGGGGTGGGGTCCCCAGTAACCACGTTCGCCATCTTGGTCACGTCTGATAAACAGACGCGTACCCGAGGCGAACCCACTCTCCCCAAACCACTGTCCAAAAACACCAACAGCTGTGGGTGCCGATGCTTCTGGACAGCATACCCTCCGTGGCGGTCCGTCTGGACTCCGCCTGTGTGTTCCTCTTGGTCTGGTCTCTCACTTGAGGCCTTCCGGCATGAGTAGCTCTACCGGCATAGCCCTCAAGATCACAGAGACACGCAGGCCCCACCACGACGACAACGTGGGAACACAGTTGGTGGGGCTGGTGCAGTGGGTGTGATTGACGAGCCATAAGAAAAAAAAAAGTCAGAATTATTTTTTCCTTGAGTTGGTTGATATCTGGTTAGTGTTCGGCACAGCTCAGCACGCACAACGTCACTATATTCAGGACACAAACACCAAATTTCACTCGATTTCCGAATTTTGATGGCGTGGGCAACAGTACCCAACTAGCAAAATGACTCTTATAACACACTTCTAAATATCTGTAAGTATGGAATTGGGCGCACCTTGTAAGATTATTTGTCCTTATAGTAGTTGTATGATGGTTTCATTAAGTGCTTTCTCATCTTACATTAATCTTGATAATGCTTTTGTAAGAACAAATACACTTACAAGTGTCTTTTAGCACAATACGTCTTATAAAGTGCCTTTATAAGTTACACAATCTTTGCCAAGACAGATATAACACTTTTAAGGTAAGGATAATAGGAATTGCAACATCCAGCAAAAAAAACTAATTAGTTATAGGTACATAATGTGAAGAATAATACATGTCATGTGTGTCTGGTGTTAATGGATAGAGGGATTACAGAATCAATTAATAGGTACTAGAGGGTAGACAAAATTTAGGCGTGGGTATTAAAGTGAAGTCCGATTTGACCTTGGACTTGTATTCAAAGAAAAAGGTTTTGCGGCGTACCGAGGGACGAGACATGATCTTATGTATTGAATTGGTTCGGTCGTATCTTGTTAAAGCAAGTTCAAGGACGTGATCGCATTTTAAGAAGGCATACTTTATGATAGCTCAATATTTTTTTACATGACTACGGTAAAGCCAAAAGGAAGGGTTATGGCTTTAGTAGTAAACTAGGTGCTGCCTGCGACTTTTTCTAAAAGCTATTTTAGTCGTTTAATTCAATTTTAAGTGACTCCTTATAACATTCGCTATCTACCAGTGAAAGTTGCATCAAAATTGGTTCTGCCATTTTGGAGATTAGCCGAAAAAGCCGATAGACCGGTACATCAATATAATCGTTCGATATTACAATCGAAAGAAAACTAGGATGTGTTTACATTGTACAAATATGCTAAACCAGGCATACATGCCCCAGTCGCTAATGTGCCCCACTTGCTAAACACACACTCATATTTGGTAGGTTTGTTCAAAACACGATCATAAATGAAATCTAAAAAGTTCGACACCTGGAAAAAAATACTCGGGGTCAAAGGTCATAAAAACGAGTTTTTCGTAATTTTCAGCAAAACGGTAAGTTTTATCATAATATTAGCTCAGACTAAAATTGTAGATCAGATAATTATCTATACAAAAAGGTCAATTTTTTTTTTTCCTAAGAGCCACCGTTTTTGAGACATAGTGATTCAAAAAGTTGAAAGAGGTAATCGTCATAATATGCACACATTTTCACGCCACTTTTGAGGTAGTGTACTTAGCGCGTTTTTAGTGTTTCGTACCTCAAAAGGGAAAAAACTGAACTCTTATAGGATCACTTTGTTGTCCGTCTGTCTGTCTGCCCGTCTATCTGTCAAACCATTTATCTCGGGAATGCGTGGAGGAATCGAATTGAAATTAAAACCATATCTGCGCTCCCTTGAAGCTGTCAAAAAAAAACAAATTTGTAAGTTAACGAAAAAAAATGATACGTCCGCTTGTGTTGCAAAAAACGTATATTTCGACACTCTCAAGGGAGTTAAAATTCATCCGCTAACACTAACACACTAACACCACGTCACTATTCATTAACTTGCGCTGTATAGTTTATGTAATTTTAAATGCGTGTCTTAGTTTTGTAAGTGGGGCACGTATGGCTGGTTAACCCTATATAGAAAACTAGCTTCTGCCTGCGGCTTCGCCCGCGAAAAAATGTATGTTTCTCCATAAAAACTTCCATCCCCCGTTTTACCCCCTTAGGGATGGAGTTTCGTAAAATTCGTTCTTAGCGGATGTCTACACTCTATAAGGAACCTACCTGCCTGTAAATTTTAAGTTTGTTGGTGTTATAGTTTCTGTGATTTCGTGATTAATCAGTGAGTGGTATTTCACTTTTACATATATATTCGTATCCCATACATCATAATCATACTTATATTGATTAATCTATCCGTCCTTTATTTGCGTTAGGAAATCCGCTATAATAATATATTTACTAGATTAAGATGAATAGGCAAGTTCTTGTGAAGGGAAGGAATGAAAACAGAAAATAAGCACAAAAAGAAATGCTATGACGAAATATTTGTCGAGATTATTTTATCCTTTGAGGTTTAAGCTCCTGTATAGAAAAAAGAAGGAGAGCTCTGGCTTTTTACTTCATACGAAAAAGATTGGTACGAATGCTTACGATTGGGGTAAATATGTACTTAAATATGTATAAGCTAACAATCGGTCTTACATCTCTCTCGCATTTTTATTGACTCTGAGAAATGTCTGGAAAATAAAATAGTAAAGTAACCTTGACCCTTGAGTTCGTTGGTTTATTATTTGCTGTTTGAACGCTGAAACCGTAAAACGGGGTAAATAGAAACGCAGGGGTGAATATAAACAAAACTTTGGTTTGGTTTTTCACGTTGATACCACATTATCGGCTTCTAACAAAGCGTCGACTTTTTAGAATAACAATTCATTAATAAATCGATATAGTTAAATGCTGCAACAAATATTCAAATATCGTGAAAATACCCTTTGAAGTTTTGTTTCTATTTACCCCTGAGTTTCTATTCATCCCATTTGACTGTATAAATAAAATTTTGACGAACGACGAGATTTTGATCTCTGAGTTGTGCTGTTTGGTGGGAAAATCATCTAATGATATCCCCTGCTCTTAGGCGGAGCAGAAGGGCGTGTCAGACTTTTACTGCCTAAAAACCCACTCCTGTTCCTTCTTTGCCATTGTCCCAGGGATCTCTTTCGCATCACCCATGACCCAGTAGGCCTGCTGGGCCCCTACGGTTGCTGACATCTCCTTTAGGCGCGCGTGACGGCTTGGGCTCGGTCCGGACGGTTACCGGACGGTCGGACGGCAAGCTACCCATTGCTCGCCGTCCTCAAGCCCGCGCCTACAATGGCCGGAATCGGGATCAAAATCCCGGCGGCTGGGGCGCAAAGGCATTGCCTCGCGCGTAAGGCCGCCACCTTTGCTTGCATTACTGCTTCGCAGTAGGAGGCGACCGCCTGCACTCCTCCTCGCTCCGGGCCATACCCTGTACCATGGAAACCCGGCGTGAGAGTTGAAAAAGTTTCTAGTGAAGGAGTGGAAAGGTTTTTTTTTATACATTTAGCATTTAAAAATTAGTAGTACTTTCAGCGATACATTGAAGTATCAATATTTATGTCTTGACACTTTTACGAGTACCTACGATACCTTTTTTCGACACTATTCATGAGTACCTACAGTATCGATACTTGTTTTTCGATACTAGTCATGAGTAAATTTATCGATACTTTCTATTCAATATCGTGTCCCTACTTTCAAATATAAAGGGTGAATTGCGTTAATAAAACTAAACTAAGATTAGAATGTGAACTTTTAAGTGTAGGTTTATCTGATGTGCTGATCGCGTTCAGTTTTAAAGGTGAAGTTTGGTCTTGCTTTTTAACCGACTTCAAATAGAAGGAGGTTCTATATTCAGCTGAAAATATTTTCTTTTTTAAATATGTTCACCGATTAGTCGGTCAATTATGGACCGATTTTGAAGATTATTTTTTTGATTGAAAAGTTATACTTCCGAGTTGGTCCCATAGAAATATTGTTATGATCTTATGATGAACTTCGAAGATATGGAACGTAATAAGATCACAGCAGAACTGTCGTAACGAGTAGAATTGTTTTGTTTATACGTATACGCGATGACTTTAAGTTTGACTGAGGGGTACTTTTTAGTTGTGGTACCGCAGCTAAAAAGTGTAAAATAAAAAAAAATTACAAAAAAAAAAATACAGCCTACTTCAATGTAAAAAAAAAACCACTAAAAAGTGCAAAATAACTTTAATTTCGGAAGTCAGTGTTTCTATAATAGTTTTGTCTCTTCGTTATTTAACACCGACTTCCAAAATTAAAGTTTTTTGCACTTTTTAGGGTTTCTTTTTACATTGATGTCGGTTGTATTTTTTTTGTAAAAAGTTTATAATGTTTTTCGAAAACGAACTCGTGTAAATTGTCTAGTTTTTTTTGGGATGTGGGAAATCATCTAATAAGTACTCCCGTGGACCACTACCCGCCGCCGACGACTTAGGTTCGGGCCTTATCGGACAGGCGAACGGCGAGCTACTCATTGCTCGTCGTCCGCAAGCCCACGCCTATGGCATATTGTCTAGGTGTGTTTTACTTTGTCTTTGGTCGTTTGCTATTATTCTCATTACAAAACCTGAAGAGATTCATTTACATGTTTAGTATATAGTTTACTAGGTTTTGCGCTAGCTTCTGACGTTTTATAAGTGTTGGGCACTTAGGCCTATGTGAAATAAAAAGTTTTATTGTTTATTCTTGATATGTTCGCGCTTGACCGCTATCTCACCCGATGGAAAGCGACGATGCAGTCGACGATGGAGCGCGCTTACCTAGAAGTAACCTATTCACTCTTGACTTAAAGATTCCCGGGTTGTAGCCATCAGGAAATACAGATTCCGGCAAGGAATTCCACTCCTTAGCTGTACGCACAATGAATGTGTTTCCAAAACGTTTTGTGCGGATGTCCACCATGTACCGGTGGCGCATTGCCGTACACCTGGTGGTCCGATGATGGAACGCGTGCTAGGGGGAATTAGGTTATGCAATTCCGTCGCACACTCCAGATTTTGAGTTTTTTGTCACCGGCTTCGTCCGCCTGCAAGTAAAAAATTATCCCAAGGGAACCCATTATACCTACTCCTGGGATAAAAAGTATCCACGCTGGTAGAACATGTGTCATACGTTCAGCCATTTTGAATTTGAAGGAGTACCAACGTATACTCACATACATAACATCTTTTGCCTTCATTATTTATTAGTATGATTATAAAAATAGCAAAGTTTTTCCATAAAACCTTTTCAATGTTACAATAAAGGATAAACCTCACATTGTTACCAGAAATTCGCGGATCCCTCTCGAGAATCTCAAGAATTTCTTGTATTAAAACGGACCCTTTGGTGCTTTAGGTAGCAAATATCCCTGCAAATATACCCCTAGAAAGGTCCTTGACATGAAAATTATATCAATTTTATATGAGAATTCCAGAGCACATGAAAACTGACGTCCTTTACGAACTGGTTGGACGAAATTTTAGAAGGAAATATATTTGAAGATGGGCTTTATTGTATAACTAGCTGCCAGCGGCTTAGTTCGCGTAAATGAAGATTTCTCCATGCAAACATTGGACCCCCGTTTCATCACCTTAGGGGGTCAATTTTGGAAAATCCTCTCTTGGAAAATTCACCTTCGTCATAAAAGGAAACCTTGAGCAAAATTTCACGCTCCTAGTCCTAGTAGTTTCGGCTGTGCGTTGATATGTCAGTCTGTTTCTCCTTTTATACAACATTATTTTAAGTATATGCGAAACCTGAATATAGTTTGTTCAGAATCAGTAACTGAGTCGATTCCAATTTTATTTTTTTCCAAAAATATTAAAAAAGGCACAAGTTGGACACCACCGACACTAAGTACAATACAAATCACGGCAGAACATTGTGGGCATTAAGTGTCAGCGCACAGCTAGATGCGGGAGCAAAACAATCCCTCAGTCGCCTGGATGGCCCGGTGACCATGTATTTGTGCGGGCAACCAGGTAACATAACAAGCTTATAACTTTGTGATTTTTCATGATACAGTTATGAAATTTTGTACATAGATTCTTTACATAAAAATACTAGACACATGTTTCGGGTTTCACATATACTAATAGAAACTCACATACATACATACATAAATACATGTACCTTGAAAACATAACACTCCTTTTTTGGGCAGTCGTGTAATAACTAATGTTGTATATAATTGTACGTTTTTAAATTTAGAGCTTAAATTGTATCATTTATTATCTTGATGTAAAATATAGATAGAAATATAGAATTATAGATGTCTCCCTTTTAGGGACAATTTTATTTAGTTACTAGCTTCTGCTAGCGGCTTCGCCTGCGTTAAAGCAGACAATATATGCCTATGTCGCTCAGTGATATTGTGGCTTTTACTGATGAAAGATGTTTTAAAATTGACCCAGTAATTTTTGAGTTTTTTCATTACAAACATACAGATTTAATTGATTTGAAAGTAACAGAAAAATCATTAAAAATTTGGTCCTTTCATATTAATTTTGATTAGTTGATGATAACTTTTTTTAAATCTTGAAGAAAGTTGTTTATTTTCCATGAACAGCAGCAGTATCGAAAATATGCGTATTATAGCGATCGGAGATGATGAAAAGTTTTATTAACGTACCAATTAGAAAGAAAGAAAAAAAAAAAATATTATTCTGCACTTAAATTGTAATCTATTCGAAGTCTAACTTAAATTAAAAAATACTATGTATATGTAAGCATTTGTGAATGATGTGCACGCCTGTAATTGATTTGTTTGCATTGGCCCATCTTCTGAAAGTTAAACGGAAAAAATCTGTTAATAAATTGTTGGTGTGCCTTAGTAATAAAATAAATAAAATTACTATTGTTCATTATTATAAAAAATCACTTGCGTCTATCAGCCCGACAGACGTCTTAAAAGCTATTTTCAATTACTCGAAAATCCGCTCTTGTCCCTACCGCTTTTGAGTACGCAATTTACTGTATTTCGCACTAGAGCGGAAAAGTGCGCGAACTAACCCTAAGCGATCCACGAGTCGCGTGTTCTCAACCTAGACCCTTCAAAGTTGAAATACTCTATAATCTATTCATTATAAGCCTATTATTATCTTATTTCTCTGTTATTTAAGCTTTTATGAGACAACTATGTCACCTGATTTTCTTTTTTAAATTATATAAACTAGTGCTTGACTGCAATCCCACCTGATGGTAAGCAGTAATGCAGTCGTTGATGGTGAAGCGCACTAGTTTATAAGAGCCCATTCACTCTAGTCTTAAAGACACCTAAATTATAATCAGACGGGAAGATCGCAGCAGGCAAATTGTTCAGACGAGGCGAAACGCTTAGATGGTTGTACTTGTCCCTCAGCTTATAGCCACAGTTTTCGACTAATATTATTCAACCATAAGTTGAGTGTGCAGTGGAATTGCAAAATTTAATTTCCCCAAGTCTGTTTCATCATTGGACCTTTAAACGTACGGCGTTGTGCCCTCGGTACACGGTGGACTAGGTAGACATCCCACCCATACGTACAAAAGGAGTGGAATTCCCTCCCGGAGTCAGTGTTTCTTGATAGCTGTAAGCTAGTGGTCTTTTAGCCAAGAGTGAATAGGTTACTTCTAGGCAAGCGTGTTCCATCGTTGGCCACATCATCGCCTACCATCAGGCGAGATAGTGGTCAAACGCGAGCCCACATATAATTAAAAAAATTAAGCTAATAAAAATCTTAAAACTTTTGTTTATGTTTTTTGAGTTAACTAGCTGCTGTCAGCGGCTTCGCCCGTGTGAATGTAGGTTTCTCTATACAGGTTTTGGACCCCCGTTACACCCCCTTAGCGCGTAAAATCCTGTCTTAGTGCTCGCTTACATCATAAAAGGAAACCTTGTTCAAAATTTCACGCTCCTAGTCCCAGTAGTTTCGGCTGTGCGTTGATATGTCAGTCAGTCAGTTTGTCCTTTTATATATATAGATAAATAGGTATTAATAAAAGCAATAGTACTGTTGTTGTAGGGGAGGGAGGAGCGCAGGAGATGCCGGCGGCGACGTCGGCGGCGGCGGACCCCAGTGCCGAGAACAAGGAGCGGCTCATCGCCGCCGTCAAGAAAGAGGTCAAGCAGTTGATGGAAGAGGTGAGATGTTAACGTTCATACTACATTAAGAGCATCCAACCCTACATACATTTTTATACAACTAATACTCTTATGTGACTATAACGTTATTACACATCTTTCTCTAGATATTTTGTTAACACAGACATCTTGTGAGTATTATCTAGGTTTCTATTGAAATTAAATCATAAAGTGTAAAACTAGTCCAGTAAAAGATTTTCAAAGGTTGGATACCTTTGAAAATCTGCTGTTTTAAAAAAGTTAAAAAAATATGTCTATAGGAACCTTACAAATTTAATCAAAACTTTGGGTAACGATATTTCTTTCAAAAACTTTTATAGTTAATAAAAACACACAATAATTATCCTGGAACAATTTTTGTGAAATATTCGAGTGAATGATGGAATTACCAAATATCAACAGAGCTTTCAAGTGTTATGTCTCTTTTTTCGCGTTGTATCTTTATCAAATATTGCGTTAGATGAACCAATAAGCTTTTAAACCATAGTCAGGTTGACGATAGAAGAGTAGGAAAGAGCCCTCTTAAGTAGTTGTCCCACTAACGGCGAGGAAGCGACTAAAGGGGTGACCAGACGGTTGCAAACTAGCGTTCCAACCAAGGAGACCTTGGTTTATGTGTTTGGTTTGTGTTGCGGCTACATGGATGTAAACCACGCGCCAACACGTTCGGTGGTTGGGAAAACGTGCTCCCCAACCAAGGGCGTTGAAGGTCATGGATTACAACTGCTGTCTACACGGATTGATACTAGCAAGGTCACCTTGGTTGGGACGTTGGTTTGCAACCGTTTGGTCACCCCTTAACTATCGGTTATTTTCTCGCTGAGAGATGCATATAATTATTAATAGTTGGTCACTAACTGTTTACACTGCCAGTGAGGACTTGTTCCACCAGTTACTCCTTCATTGACAAGATCTATCAAAGAAAATATACTACCATAGCGATCTTCGCAATCGCGTAGCGACAAAACTAATAGAACTACAAACTCGCTTCTTGCTGTTCACCAATTCGGACAGGTGCCTAGATCACAGAGGTACTTTTTTCGCTCTAAGGTGGAAAACGAAGTTTCCGACAGTAACAGTATGACACACCCTTTCACACTTTTATTGTCTAAAAACAGGAATTTTGAGTTAGGTCACTTTTATTTCAATCTTCGAGTCTTCGAGATTATGAATTTCTTTTCAAAATGACTTATGTAGATACTGATAATTCCATTTTTAAATTAGATTTTTTAAGCAGGTTTTTTTTTTAATTTGTTTTTTTTTTTATTAATATGGCTTTAGGTAAAACATTACAATGTTTAAATGTTACCCTTAATTTTGATTATTTCATTCTTCTATTAAGATCGGACCTAAAGACTTACATTAAAAAATGCAAATTGAAACTAATTTCACTCTCGTCCAAGACAATTAAATACTCTTAAATATCTTGAATTGTTAATTCGGCCTTAATTGCGTAGTGTCAGGGTTTTACTAAGTAACCCACGTACCTTGCTAAATAGGGTGTCCCCAGGGATAGTTAATTGTAAGTACAAAACTAAGGAAAATGGTCTTCCTCTGTTATTTTGGTTGTGTCTTGGCTTTCATTATTATGTAGCTTCATGTCTCTGTTTACTAATTTGTTTTTCAACAGTTGATAAATTACTGCACCATGATTAAAGGTTTTGTTGTTTAATACAAGCATATTACAGAATAGCCGAGAGTTTTAAAGATATCTAACACCCGTGTTAGCTGGGAAGTATCGTAGTAATCTTCATAAAATAGACGGTGGCATGACAGGCAACGAAGGAACAGAAGCGGGTTCCCACTCCGCCCAAGAGCGGGGGATTTCATTGGATGATTTTATTTATTAATTAAAACTTCATGCAACACAAAAGTATAAAGGCGGACTTAATGCCTTAGACATTCTCTACCAGTCGACTTAGGGTGGTGAAGAGACATGTGGCAGGTGCATAAAAATACAAAAGAATTTTAAGAAAATAAGAGTTCAAAAGTATATATATATATGTATATATACAAAATAAACATACATATATAATTTAATATAATATATACATATAACTGTATAAATTAAAAGAAAGGGGTAATTGAGAAATGAGACGACTTCACTATTCGTGCAGAAAGTAATTTCGCAACACCCGCTTAAACACATAAAGACTGGTGGCCGTCCTGATCTTGAGAGGAAGCGCATTCCACAGAAGTATGGACTGCTTATACGAAAGAAAGAATTAACTAAGTCAGAAGTATATTTTCCCACCGAAAAAAAAAAAACTGTTGAAACTATTTGCAATAATGAACTGTCCAAATTACTTACCTATCAATAATTATCTAAAGTTTCTCTTCATTCCATATTTGTCGTTTACTACAAATTATGAAAAAAAAAATCTTAAACTCTTTTTTTTTGGGTTTTAAGAGCGACAGGGCGTGTCAGACTTTTACTAACTAAAATCCACCTGTGTCCTTCTGTTGCCTTTTGCATTCCCCCCTTCCCTCTACGGTTTAGCTGATACACTGATCTCTATCTACTATTTTATCAGTGGACTGGCGGCTGTCATAGTGCTTTAGTGCCCGTTTGATAGTCGTCATTTTGGGGCTGTCGGCCGTAGCGAGTGTCTACGGTACTAAAACTGGTAATGTTGCGCCGCTTACAATATACACACGACCTCATTTTTCTTAGGTTTTAAATTTCTGAAGCAGGAATAACACGGAATTCGAACGAAATTTATTCAAAATGCAAAATTACTTCAGTGTACTGTACACTTCTCTGCAGCCATTTGCATTAAGTATACGTCAAAATTAGTTCTCTGAACGCTCGCGCGCGAGTGGGGCTTCAAATAGGCACAAAAAATCAGCTGTTAAACATATGGAACAGCCTGTCCAGTGGTAAATAGTAGAGGTCAGTGAGCTGGTATATCTTTGAGGTATGCATGGAAAACTAAGCGCAATCGACGACTCGGGCTTGGTAACCGGACGGCCGGACGCAGACCTATTTCTTAAAATCACGAGCGCCTATCTCCTATCCTCCTTTACCTCCGCTACCAAACGAACCTACGGTGTTCGGCTAATATTTCGAGCGGTTTCAGCTACGAGGTCTATGTAAACTACTTATGACGCACAAAGTAACCCATACTGAGCTCAACCTTGAGAAGAATCTTTTTACTCCACTTTCCGATAAAGTCAGTTCAAAATTACTTTTCAATTTCAGCAGGATTTTCTCTCGAAGCCCCGATATCGGCTTTAATTTGTGAGACATTAATCTTTTCTGATCGGACTTGCGCCCGTTTTTGCTCCTTTATTCTCTTCATTATAAAAAATTCAGTCATTTACCGCGAGATATAGAATGAGAAACTTTTTCTTTCTAAGTCTCTTTATTAATATTATCGATAAAGGTCTTCATATTATCTAAAACAGTTTAAAGTGAATCGATTTGCACTGAAACTTGCTAATCCCTGTTATTGGTTCTTGGAACTGAGTTTGGCGATTAGGATATTAAATTATGTGGATTCAAATAATTTTCTGGACAGATTTGTTTGGTGAAAACAGTTGATTTATTATCGTTGGCCACATATCTGCCTGCCTATAATATTTGTGGATAAGTAGAGCGGGCATCATACTATTTCATTCGATATCCGAGTGCATAAGTTTATCTATAGCTTCGTAGTTAAATTGTTCTCATATTGGTTTTGATCTAGTTTATGTCATCGAATATGCACGTGCTTCAACAATGTGGCTATACAGCAATGTTCGAATGAGTTCAGTGGCCCCTGAATGTAAAAGACAACTGAAGGAACATAGGTGGGCTTTAGAGAGTAACAGTCTGACACGCCCTACCACTCTCCCCAGAGCAGGAGAAGTTATTCGACGATTTATAACCTGAAAAAAAAGAGGTTCGCTGGAAGTAGGAGTCAATCCACTTTTTAGATGTATCTATTGTAATAATCTTCATTAAACGATTCAAAAGAGTTCGAGTATCTTCATCAGTTGAACTAACCTTGGTTCCATTTCCCCAGGCTGTAACCAGAAAATTCGTGCATGAAGAAAGTGGTGGCGTGACTGCCCTCTGTGGTGCTGTTGAGGCGTGTCTAGGACAAGGCCTGAGGCGCAGAGCCCTAGGCCTCTTTAAGACCAGCTCTACTACTGCTTTGCTGCATAAGATTGCTAAGGTAGGTACTTAGTATAGTTTGTGATGTAAGATGAGATTATAACAGATCAGATATAAGCCTACAGAGAAAAAAAAAATAATTTAACACACAGACATGTTGTACGTTTGTTGACTTTCCTCTTAAAACATTAGAAAATGGCGGCAGTTTTTCCCAAAAATTTTTGATCTGACAAATACAACCGACTTCAATATAAAAAAAAACAAACTATCGGTATAAATAAAAAAGAATTAAAACAAAAAATAAAACCGGCTACCAAATTAAAGTTATTTGTATTTTTTTTTGGAATTAGTTTTTTTTTATTTTTCACTTTTTAATGTTGTTCTTTTTTTTGAAATTCTTTAAACAAATAGTTCTCTTTCGGACCATTTTAAATATACAATGTTTTTTTTTCGCATGTTGCGTCTGTTTCGCACTAGTTCCACACAAACCTCTTCAACTAGGATTATGTAAACCTACATCACAGACTCCTTATTTTATCTCTGCGGATTCACACCACCATGATGTTAGAATTTTAAAATAACATTTAAAGAATAACAATGCAATGTAGGTATTAGTTGTTCATTCTAATTAAGGCGATTTAGTTTTGTATGTGTGTAGGTTCACACACACTTTTTTTTTGTAAATTTAATAAGCTCGTAGCACTTGGTGTCCTAGAAAATAGCTTTCGCACACAGAAACAATGTGCTCGTAAGTCTACACACACAATCAAGATAGGTTTGTCTTGATTGTGTTCTTGAAATAGAATATCTATTTAAAGACACATAGACACAGTGGTATAGCTAGTATTAAAGGGGCGTGTATAATTAAATATTGGGGGTCTCCTTTTTATCCGACTGCGATATTGCCTAAAAATGCAATTGATTTTATTACGAAAGAGACCAGACTAGCACTGAATTGTTTCGGTAGACCCATTTGTGAGCTCTTATAAATGAATTAATTAATGAATTTTTGAGTGTTTGGAAAAGATTTTACTATTTAGTACTTCTACAAGCTGGGGCCCCTGAACTCAAGGGGCCCCCGTATCATTGGTACGGCGATAGCTACGCCCCTGCTTAGAGAATAAATAAAAGCTACATACTGGGCAGCCCCTATATTTGCTTGTACGTGCTTGGCCCCTAATTCCGTTGGTTTCGAGTTAAATGGAGAATAATGTCGTATGTTGTCGTACATTCTACCTATTTCGCTAAGTGGACCATTGGGTAAATGGACGGAAAGCAAACGAAAGACGTGAAGGGCCCATTAAAAGAGAGTTTCGAGAAGTTTCCTATGTTGTGTTGAGAAACTGTCATCTTTATTTTGCGACGTCTGTCGAATAGACATGCGATGTTGTTTCGTGAGTTTGATATTGTGTAATGTGTCTTACTTAACTTAAGATGGTTCCGTAGATTCTAAATAAAGTTGTGTTGGATGACAACTAATGACATACTAAATGATATGATGGCTTCTTTATGTTTAATACCCACCCTGCAGGAACGTTTGAAAGAGTTACTTACCGTAGCCCTAGCTGAACGCAAAGGGCAAATGACACGCCTTCTCGTTCCACCCTAAAGCGAGAAAAGATTGCCTAATCATATTTTAATGATTGCCTATTCTCCTACTTTAAAAAAAAATACGTACCTAGATTTTTACGTTATTAATTATTTGGCTAAACCGAGCTGTTTGAAAAATTCTTTAAGATCGTGGTAAAAGGTAAAAAAAATCTACATATTTTACAAAAACATTGATGTTTACCAAAAATAAAGAAAAAATAACTAGTCCGCCATCTTGCGGAGCCCGCCATATTGGATTTAGAAAGACATTACTTAGATAACCATACATTGTCATCCAAACATAACAAGTCTGAAAATTTCAGCTTAATCGGTTTCAGGTAAGTGATTTAAAATTCTTTTGTAAAGACCTGATAAAAGATTCATGATAACACTGCAAGTTATATAAAAGCTTTTTATCAAACGAACAAAAAAAGAACAGTTGATGTCACAGGCGAGCTTATCCTACAATTAGGTTTTCTTACAGCAAACCTTATGTTAACGACAGAGAAATGTTGAACTTGAGATTACAAATGAATAACAAAAATTTAAGCCCATTAATTAAATTATACTTAAAACTAAAAATATACTAAACAAATATGTGTACAGCACACAATACATAAACATAATATATAAAATAAATAAAAACCTATACATACATATTTATTGGTTATGTTGACAAGAATTCTTCTCCTGAAAACCTTCAATGAAGGGCTAACCCTCAAAGATGCGGGAATGTAAGTTTGTACCTAATAATCCAAATTTAAAATGGCGTCCAAAGCTAGATAAATGGCGTGGCTTTACCTGCGTTTTACAAAACGTACCGTTTGCAAACGTAATATAAACGCGAACGGTATCCCCGAGTGAGCACAGTCGTTTATCGGCAAACGACTGTGCTACATATCCATATAGATTTTATGCTATTTTATCTGTATATATATAAGGAGAAACTGACTGACTGACATATCAACGCACAGCCGAAACAATTAATATTTATTAACAATTTTATGACATAGGCGAGCACTAAGAGAGGATTTTCCAAAATTCACCCCCTAAGGGGATAAAACGGGGGATCAGTCTGTTTGAAGAAACCTGTATTCACGCGGGCGAAGCCACTGGCAGAATCTAGTAGATTTTATATATAGGTATTTTTAAAGTCAATGTGTATACAGAACAGTAGGAGGATGAAACGTTGCCAGCACTTGTAGAACAATAAAATTAATCGTTAAGTGCATTAGAATTATTATCTGGTTACATGCTGACAACAATATAAATCCAAATGACTGAGTCAGCGTTCAAATTTTGGAATACATTTGATAAATTGGATACCTAGGTGACGCATATTTAGGGTTCCGTACCTCAAAAGGAAAAACGGAACCCTTATAGGATCATTTTGTTGTCCGTCTGTCTATCTGTTTGTCTGTCTGTCACCTGACCCTTTATCTCGGGAACGCGTGGTGGTATCGAGTTGAAATTAATACCATAAACTCAAATCTGCGGTTCCTTGAAGCTGTAAAAAATTCAAACTTCTCAGTTAACGAAAAAAAAAGATATGGCTGTTTATGTCGCAGAAGACGTATATTTCGACACCCTCAAGGAAATCAAAATTCATAAGGTACTTCCCGTTGACCTAGAATCCTGAAATTTAGCATGTAGCAAGGTCTTATAGCACAAGTATAGGAAAATCTGAAAACTGTTTAGTTACGTCACAAAAAAATATTTTTTTTGCGATTCGGAAAGATCTTCGTTTCGGGAATTGAACTGTTTTCATAAGTAAGTTTGTATGGAACCCTTAGTACGCGAGTCCGACTCGCACTTACCCGGATTTTTTTTAAATTACATATTTGTATTAAAATTTAAAGTAACTTTACCTATACCGCAAATAGAAACGGGAGGCAGGATAAGTTTATTGATTATTTCCCACTTAAAAAAGGGCCTGCGTAGAATAATATAGCCCACAGGAATTTTTGAAAGAGATAAGTACCTTGGTCGTAGAACGCAAAGGGCAACTGCGGCAACTGAAGGACACAGGTGGGTTTTGGTCAGTTTAGCTCGCCGTCCGACCGTCCGGTAACCGTCCGGACCGAGCCCAAGTCATCGACGGCGCGTATTGTTCCACGCGCGCCTCAAGGATATGTCAGCAAACCGTAGGGGCCCTGGGGGTATGAAAGGCAAAGAAGGAACTCGGAGTGGGTTTTAGTCAGTAAAAGTCTGACACGCCCTCCCGCCCCGCCAAAGGGCGGGAGATGTCATTGGATGATTTCCCACCTAAAAAATAAATAAAAACGTGGGATTTAGTCAGTTTAAATTCTGACACACCCTCTCGATCCACCCTGCAGGGTTACCACGACGTTTAAAGCAAGATTGTTTTATTCTTATTCCATTATGGGTAAGAGATGGCGCTAGACAACCTGTATAGCTCGGTCTCTTACCCACACCCGCTCAAGAGCGGGGGATGACATAAGATGATTTTCCCACCGACAAAAAAACCCACACTGAAATAAGAATGAAACAATTTTAGAGGTAGACGGAACAGAGAGTAAAGTCCCGCAAACCTCTGTTGAGAAGGGAGGATCCTCCGACCAGACGGGTGTTAAGTCTGGTGGGCTACTACTGCACGATAGATGATTTCGGGCTGTTCTATATGTTCTAAACGCGCGGAGAACTTTGATTGTGCGATTCAGGATTAGTTCTTATGTGACGCCATAGATGTCGCTACACAATCTTACTTTGAACGTCATGGTAACCCACCAGAGCGGAAGAAATCGTTGGATGAATTCCTGCACCATAGAAAAAAAAAGTCCTTACAAAAACATTTAGGCAGTATGCCGCAACATCAAACGTATTTACATCATTAGGATAACCGCCATTATTCTCTTTACAACATAAATTACATTCGTGCAACACCATTTGGTTTATTCACATAATGTAATATGATATTCCCTTAGTATACATTTTCACATTACTAACAAACATTGTCCAATTTGCTCTTAGTGAGCGTGGTATAAAATTAGTTTGAAATGTCCGACCACGTGGCACTTTCGACGGGTTTTAGCGTGTTTCAGTGATATTGTCGGGCTTTCGACTAGGGTGTGATCACACTGAGAGATGCGCGACGTGATGGGATGAAGTGCACGCTCTATTATTAAAACTGAAAAGTGATAGGTACTGTCGCACTCTGCGACGGTTTATCTCGAGGTACGGCATTGTGCTTCAATGAACTGCTTGATATATATTATATAAAACTTTTTATACTTTTCTTCAAGATTCAATATTAGTGCATCGCGCTATAAAGGCTTTTTACGAACTTCAAAAAACTAGACATTTCTTTGTTCTACTCAATTTTCAAACCTATTCTAGAACAACAAAATCCTTAAAAGTATATTTTACATGCCAGTTCGTTAACCTAACTCATGCGATCTCCTTTCGATATCACAGTACCTACAATTTATTGTTATTTTTGTTATTTAATGCATAAAAAGGGTAAAAATTTCAGACACAGATTCAAAAACGTTCTTTTATTTGAAGGTGGAAAATCATTAATTAACTTCTCTCGCTCTAGGTGAAGCGAGAGAGTGTCAGACTTTTACTGATTAAATTACATATGTGTTTCTTCAGTTACCGTTTGCGAATATGCTTTTCACCTTTAACGCGTTCTATGGCGGTCCGCAGAGCGAAGTCACGTATATTTGAATTTTGAATTCGAAGTTCGATAGTCGCCTTGAAATTTGAATTTCGGGAAAGGAAGTTCTATTTCAAATGTAATAAAGTTCAAATTCTATTGCAGCCCCTACTTTTTTAGACTCTTTTTAGTACTCACTTAAAACCAACTTAAATTAAGTACACAAGATTGAAATTACCTCGGATTATGAATTTAAGTATAGCATCGTCCGGTGGGATTATTGAAAAGAGCTGGAACGCAAAGCAACGCAAAAACGCAAATATTTTTCTTTCCTTTTTCTTTCAAAGGGCAACAGAAGGAGCAAAGGTGGATATCAGTCAGTAAAAATCTAGTACTCCCTCCCTCTCGTTCCACCCAGAGCGAGAGAAGTTATTTGAGGAATTCCCTCCGCAAAGATAAAAGAGTACAGTATCGTTGCGTCACAATATCATCAGTCTACAAACCCTGGCGCACAGGCGTAGGGTAGCCAGCCTTTTGGTGTTTTACAGGATGCATTTTGGAGAGTGTGTGAGAGAATAACACGACTTGATTCCGCCATCACATTTCTACAATCGGACAACCCGACGTACGGCGAGTGTACAACCTTACGTTGGTGACACCTCTACGATCCGGACGTTTTTTTTATTGGGTGGGAAAATCATCTTATGACAAATCCCGCTCTTGGGCGGAGCGCGAGATAGTGTCAGACTTTTACTGACTAAAAAACCACTCCTGTTCCTTCTTTGCCTTCGTCCCAGGGCCCTGGGTTGTCTAAGCATTTCGCCTTGTCGTTTAAACCGCGTACATCGAAGGACTGGAACAATTTTCCTGCAGCGGTCTTCAAGTCCGAGTATAATTTAGGTGTCTTCAAGGCTAGAGTGAATCTTAATAAACTAGTGCAATTCACCATCAACGATTGCATCGTTGCTTGCCATCAGGTGGTATCGTAGTCAAGCACTAGTTTATATCATCAAAAAAAATGTATCTCGGTGTGACCTGACCTTTAGGGCTGCCACGGTCTTTATTATATTCCGCTGGAGAATAGACTGAAATGCCTGGCTAAGCTTAATAGGATTAGGTGAGTGGATTATTTCATATGTATGTATGTGTCTGTTGTAATGAATTCAGCAAGGCGTTCCGTGTTGAAAGTTAATAATTAATATGTGTAGGTACCTAGTTTTTGCCAAGTTTTTGTTGGGTTAAACGTAATTAAGCTTAGGATTAGGCGTGCTCTGCCCCCTAGCCAAATTACAACCGTTTCGTTTAAATTCTCTTTTCGTCGATCGCCTCGAGTAGGCCACGCCTCCGATTCCTTGAAATCAGTCATCGACTACACGTATAAAGAAAGCAATTCTATATCTTTGAAGTTCATCTCAGATCACACAATTACAATAAAAAAATAATAATTTCAAAATCGGTCCACAATTGACTGAGGAATCGGTGAACATACATAAAAAAAAAATACATTCAGCCGAAAATAGAACCTCCTCTTTTTTGAAGTCGGTTAAAAACGTTCTGTCACACCGACACCGATTGAATAAGAAAGTTTAGATACGTATTCGCGGATCTTGACGCCAATGATTTGTATTCGGATCTGTATGCCTACGGATCTACATTATTAATTATCCGGCTCATCACTAATGTAGCACTAGTGTAAATACCTACATGGTTATTTCTAAAGAGACCTTTATATTTTATTCTCAAGGTTACAAATTCAAATTCAAATTCAAAGCATTTATTTCAAATAAACCATTTACAGGCACTTTTGAAATGTCAAGAACCGACTTTGTCGTCGTACATAGTTACAATTATCTACGAATTTCTCGAAGTTTTAAGACGAATTTAAAACCGTTATTAACCAGGAGTATTGTACTTGGCAAATAAGTGGTAATATTGAAGTATCAAGGAGTCAATTCAGAATTAATATATAATTTCTTATGTTCAGAATTAATTTATGATATACAAGATTTTAATTATGGGCCTCTTATGAAGGCTAAAAGTCACCCAAAGGGCAACGACAAGGGCTATGTTCGGATTTTTATGATCGCATCGGAAATGAAGAAGTCCGCAGGAGATTCAAAGATTCAAAGCATTTTATTTTAAATAAACCATTTACACGCACAAGAAGTCAGTCAGTCAGAAAAAATGATGGTAATTGCACATGCCAAAGCGTAAATCTCTATGGAGAAGAATGTGCCAGAAACTCCATGGACACTCTTTTCAATCATGTTTTGTAATTACAAATATCTCTGTTACATGTTTCTTGTCGCTATCATGTGAGAATAATGTAAATAGGTTGACTGGTAGAGAATGCCTTGTTGCATTAAGTCCGCCTATGTACCACTACTGTACATGAAGTTTAAATAAATAAATAATTAAAGTAAAAATAAAAACAATAAATATAAATATTAAAATAGCAACTGGCAGCTAAGAAGGAGAACCAAGGTTACCGACATAACTCGAAGAATCGCCAGGGTACATTGCTCGCAGAACAGATGACCGATGAGGACGAAAGGTTCTAGAGTGACGACCACGTACCGGAAGACGTAGCGTTGGAAGGCCTCCCATAAAGTGGACCGATGACCTGGTGAGGGTCGCGAGAATCCGACGGATTCCAGTCACACAGGAACGGTCTTTACTCAATTCATCTTTTATTTAGCTTCTCTTTCTTTCTCTATCCATCCACATATGTTTATCTGAGTATAAACTCATAACTCTTTTAGTAACATGCATACAAATCTAATAAATGACGAGAATTATTTCCCCGCACCCACCCCACGCTCTCTCTCCCCAGGCTCTACAATGACCAGTCGTTTAACAAAAGCCAAAGGGACATAATAACTCACAGTTTGATTAAAACCTATTTCGCCAACAACAGCTGGCAACATCGTCATACGTCACAGTCTCTTAGTTTTATTAGGGTTCCGTACACAAAGGGTGCCATAGAGACCCTATTACTAAGCCCGTCCGTCAGTTTCTCAATCCGTCTGTCAGCGGGCTGTATCTCATAAACCGTATGAGGTAGACAGTTGGAATTTACACATAATTTTTATTTCTATTGCCTTTACAACAACAAATTATAAGAGGAGCTGGTGCTCCATATAAGAGTCGTTATTACGTCGACGTTCTTTTTTTTTTTTTTTGCCCGATTTTAATATTGTAGTACCTACGGAACCCTTCGTGTGCCAGTCCGACTCGCACTTTGCCAGTTTTATTTTAATATTTTTTTCTAATAATCCGGTGCAGAGTTAACACACTCCCCGAGGGAACAGACTAGTTAGATTTGTTTCTGTCGGGAGACATGGCCCGGTGGCTGTAGATTGGAGTTCAGGCGGAGTTCAAGACATTGACTTTGTCTAGGGAGGGATGAGGGATGATTTCGTGGATGAGGATTATGAAATAGATAAATGTATGGAACTGGAGACTTAAGAATTGTATAGTGAGACAGGTTTACACTATTCAAACGTTAAAGTTTAAGTTTAACTTACGAAGGAGTACTGTTGGAATTTGAAACAATTTTTTTTATATTACTTTAGGGAATATCTAGTTTGGATAAGTTAGCAAAAAATAAATAATGATAATAAATTTCATTTAAAGAACGTTTACAGAAAATGACCACCAGTACCAAGGTTTCCCATACAATTACAGTGCCCAAAAATATATTAAAATAAAAATATTATTAAACACTGTTCAAAGTGTTTTTTTAAACCTATTTGCGAAATAAATATCATATATCATTGTATGTGCAGGCTGTTCTAGGACATGGGCTGGCTATTCAAGTACTAAGGCAATCCTAATCCGTTCTAGGGTAAAAGAATTCAGAAAACTACGACGACTATTTAATCTCCGCGCGTTTGTCGGGACAGCCAGTAACAAATAAATTCCAATCATCTACAGGTCGGGCTTGCGGACGGCTAGCAATAGGTAGCTCGCCGTCCGAACGTCCGGTAACCGTTCGGATCGAGCCCAAATCGTCGACGGCGCGTACTGTTCCACGCGCGCCTCAAGGAGATGTCGGCAACTGTAGGGGACCAGCAGGGTCGAAGCCTACTGGGGCCAAGAGTCTGATTCTGAAAGGAAGACTCGACCCCGGTACAAAAGGCAACGAAGGAACAGGAGTGGCTTTTTATTCAGTAAAAGTCTGACACTATCTCTGGCTCCGCGCAAGAGCGGGGTATGTCAAAAGATGATTGAAAAAAAAAAAAACACCTACAGGTGTTGTTAGAAATTTAGATTTCAGACAGCCCTAGTCCGATGGTCTGGAGCGAGGGGGAATGGGCGGCGGTCGCCTCCGTCTGCGAAGCAGTAACGCTAGCGAAGGAGACGTTCGCACGTTTAAGGGAACATCCTGACGCCCCATTCGCCAAAACCCCGGCCCAGATGCCTCGTCTTCCGGCCGTCCGGTAACTGTCCGTACTAAGCCCGAGTCGTCGACGGCGGGTAGTGTTTCACACGCCCTAAAGAGATGTCAGCAAAACCGTAGGGGCCCAGCAGGGGCGAAGCCTACTGGGGCCATTGGTCGACTTCTGAAAGGGTTACTCGTGGTTCTGGAACGCAAAGGGCAACACTGAAGCGACATAGGTGTAGTTTTAGTCAGTAAACGTCTGACACGCCCTCTCGCCCCATCCTAGAGCGAGAGAAGTCATTAGATTATTTAACACCATAAAAAAAATACAGCCCTATTTTGGGATTGGGCGGGTCGCATCAGCCGCATTCACTCTGACCGTTGGGCGAGAGTCTCCATAAAGTGGATACCTGAAGATGGACAACGCCACCAACGTCGACCTGGAAAGAGGTGGCGAGACGACCTGGATGCCTACCGCAAGGACTGGTTGAAGTTGGGGGAGGCCTGTGCCCAGCAGTGGCAGTTAAAGTTATTAAAAAAAAAATTGGACCCTCCCTCAAGCCATCAAAAACTAATTAAGCTGTCTACGTCGGCTAGTTTATCTCATTTCAGTCTTTGATTTCGTTTAGGCTTCATGTCCTTTGATTTAATTCCCGTTTCTGTTTGTAATGCCAATTTGGAACAGAAATTCGTAATTGGCTGAAACAAATTAGGCTCGAAACGGCCTTGGACTGATTTATTTAGTGAAGGGAAAACGCTACGATCTTTCGTTTTTACTTATCCTTGTACCAGTTTTGTTTTGATTGTGGATAATTTCCTATAGGCACTTTTGATACAATTGGAGAAAGTTTATTTGTGTTGCGACCGAGACGGAACGAAGATATACTGACTAAAACCCACCCTTGTTCCTTCTATGTCTTCGTTCAAGGGCCCAAGGGTGCACTTTCACCCAACCCATGGAAATAAACGGGGGTTGACGCGTGACTCGTGGTGGTCGCTTAGCGCCCAGCCTGCTACGAGAAATGTAATAAATTGTGGCGGGGGTGAGCTCGCCTACTTTTTTGCACTAGTGCGAAAAACAGTAAATTGCGTGCTCTAAAAGTGGTAGGGATCAAGGGCGGCTTTTCGAGTAAATGTATTGAAAAATACATTTTTGGTAGTATTTCCGCTAGCGACTTCGACTATTTGTAAATGCATTTGTGATAAGATGTATATTTTTTACTCAACCTTCATTTGATAAATAATATTATAGTAAGTGAAAGCAATTATTGCCCAAACAGAGAGTATTTCGCTTTTTTTTACATTATTGTCGTATTTTGATATTTAAGTTCTTATTTCTGCAACAAGTGCTCCATGAACCATAGTAAGATATTTAATCTCTTCTGCGTGATAGTTAAATTCTTTATTGTAGACCAAGAATAAAATTACAATAGGAACTTAAAATACACTGGTAACTTTTATTATAAATTTTACATTCGAACTTCTCCGGATCATTTTTGTCCAATATAAAATAAGTCCAGATACTGCTTTTTAATGGTGGCGACATTTTTATTTACTATTGCACTTAATATGTATTTACGAATATTGAAAAAACTTGGATAAACAGAGTAAACAAACACTAAAGAATTCAAAGTGGAAATCACGTCGATAAGTAAAATAAAACCTGTAGAATCTTGTCACTAATGCCTCCTACGCGTCAGTATCAATAAGCGAACGTTATTAGCATATTGGTAACAAAAACACGCACCACTCTGCTGGCCCCGCCCATTTTCTTTACATTTTCGTCAAAATTATAAATCCATATCCGTTAAAGATCCGCATTAAATTAATGCGGATGCGGATACGGATGCAGATGTCAGAACTGATGTAAATATTCCGCATCTACGCATGCGGATGCGAATATCCGTAACACCCCTAATTCAAAAATATTAAGGAATAGTAAATAAACATACAGATAAATAAATAAAATACATAAATTTAATTTTCTCATTCTTCCGCATCGCTTGTCATTACCTTAATAACTGATTTATCTTCCTGACCCAAAGCTTGATTTAAGAGGACAATAGTGGCCCTACCACGAGCTCTTAACGCGATTCATTTTACGACCTAAACTGAACTGTTAAAGGGAGGGAGTTATTAACCTATATAACTCCATCCATCTTTCTTGCTCGTACGGCTGACATTTTACTCGTCTTGGTTAGGCCCTATCTAAGCCCTAAAGCGCCGGTCACTCTTGGGCTACATACAAAGGAAAGAGAAGCAAAGTAAGAAGCATTTTAGGGATTTTCAAACAATTTAATTTGTAGGGAAATTTGAGAATAATCTGACAAATTGTTTAACTGATTGCATATATTTTTAGAGGGATCTTCATGTTTTTAGGGTTCCGTACCTCAAGTGGAAAAACGAAACCCTTATAGGATCACTTTGTTGTCCGTCTGTCTGTTTGTCAAGACCCTTTATCACGGGAACGCGTGGAGGTGTCAAGTTGAAATTAAAACCATATACTCAGGTCTGCAGTCCCTCGCAGCTGTGAAAAAATCAAACTTCAGAGTTAACGAAAAAAAAAATACGGCCGTTTATGTCGCAAAAACGAGTATTTTGACACTTTCAAGGGAATTCATAGGGTACTTCCTGTTGACCTAGAATCCTGGAATTTGATATGAAGCAAAGTCTCGCAGCACAAGTATTGGAAAAAATCTGAAAACTGTATGTAGCGACATCTATGGCGCCATCACATAAGAACTAATCCTGCATCGCGCAATCAAAGTTCTCCGCGTGATTAGAACTCAAAGAACAGCCCGAAATCATCTATCGGGCAGCTGCCCACCAGACCTAACACCCGTCTGGTCGGAGGATCCTCCCTTTTAAACAGTGGTTTGCGGGACTTTACTCTCTGTTCCGCATGTAAATTTGTAGGTAGTAACGTCACAAAAAAAAAATATTTTTCCGATTCATACGCCTATCTAGCATTTATCCTAAAGAATAACATATAATAATTTTTTGATTCTGTTTAATGCAGTGGATCATATAGGTACCTACGTTTGCGTATTATAAAACTCGCGATTAGCTCCATAGTCCTCTTAACCTGTACCATTTTCAAAAATAACCTTATCTAATATTTTCTCATGTATACTTAACAAGATTTAGGTGCGAGATGGGTATTTAAATAGCTCTCAACTTAATGCAAACTCGATTAGAGATGGATGGTATTTGCTTTCGGTATTTTTTTTTTATTTTTAAAGCGAGAAAAACTAGTTTGAGAAAATGGAATATCTACTTTTATTGATTTTTTTAGTTTTTATTGGTTTATACGTGCTTGTTTATTGCTTTGCGTTGTCATTTCGTCAACATTTTTTTAATGATATAAACTAGTGCTTTACGATCCAACCTATTTGTAAGCATTGATGCAAACCTAGATGGTGAAGATTATTAAGAGCCTAAGAAGAAGAAGGTTTATTAAGAGCCTATTCACTAAGGGCTATATTTCACCGAGACACCATGGCGGCGGGACCAGTTGCGCCGCCATGGTGTCCGTAAGCTATCAAACTAGACACCATAGAGACACTAGAGTCGCTACATCACACTGAGACAGTATTAAAGTGGACCTTAAGTCCACGCGTCCGAGCTGGTCGCGCCGTAAATTGCGCAGCCACACGGACACCAGGTTAGTAACTATCTATAGAGCTGAGCTGTATACATTTTCTTGGTAGCGGTGTCTAGTCGCACCGCCATGGTGTCCCGGTGAAATAGCCCTTAAAGTGAGAGCCCGTGGCGGCCAGGCTTTTGTCATTTTATAAAAGCTAGTAGTTTGTTAGTGTATGCCCCTCCCCAAACGATGCTCTAATATGAAGTTTCAGTTAAGATGGCATTGATAGCTAATGGCTAACAAAGGTGTTTAATATAGCAACCCAAATTCGTTAAATTAGAAAGCTCAATTTTTTTTAAAAGTATTTCGTTCTTGGTGGTATTAGTAATCGTGATCATCCATTGCCAGACATTTAGTGTGGTGGAAACCCCTCGCCAAACACAATTCGACACCAGAAATATGAATTAACGTAAGGGATATTTTTACGTTTTGCGTAAAATACCCTTACATCAATCATTGTAAGGTACATTTTTACATTTTAGGTAAATGTCCCTTACGTTATTTTAAATTTAAACTTTAATAAAATGTTATTAAACTTATGTTATTTTATAAAAGCTGAAAGCTGTGGCTCGTGGTAAAGGGAACATTGGCATGTATCAATTCTGGCAGAGTGCTGTACACTGTTTTTTTCTCCATTTCATCATCATCATCATCATTTCAGCCGAAAGACGTCCACTGCTGGACATAGGCCTCCCCCAAGAGTCGCCACAATGAACGGTCCTGTGCATCTCGCATCCATCGGACTCCCGCAACCGTTACCAAGTCATCGGTCCACCTTGTAGGAGGCCTTCCAACGCTACGTCTTCCGGTACGTGGCCGCCATTCCAGAACCTTTCGGCCCCAACGGCCATCTGTTCTGCGAGCAATGTGCCCTGCCCATTGCCACTTTAGTTTGGCGATTCTTCGTGCTATGTCGGTAACCTTGGTTCTCTTGCGGATATCCTCATTCCTGATTCGATCACGCAAGGAAACTCTGAGCATAGCCCTTTCCATCGCCCTTTGGGTGGCTACATTGGTACATGGCTCCGAAACGTGGTCGCTTACAATGGGCCTCATCAGAAGACTTCTCCATTTAAATAATAATAAAATAAACTTGATTCTCTTAACTTATAAAACAAATTATTTTGTAAGTTTGTAAGCGCAAAATAAAAGTAAACTAAATAATAAAACACCGAAAATAATAATAAAAAGATAAGTTATAATTTTGATATCGTATAGGCCTCCTCCAAGCATTTTCAGTCTGAATTCTTCTTCACTTCATCATCTTCCTGCCCTTGTCCCGTTTTATTTGGGGTCGGCACAACACGTTTTTTTCTTCCATTCTGTCCTGTCACTCGTCACGCTATCCATCCATCTTTTTTTTGGTCTCCCATCTCCCTCTCCATCCATCCACATGAATTCTTCTTCATTTACAGCTCAATAAATCCTTCCTTTCCTTCCTTTCGTCCTTGCTATATCTAAATGAACGTTAAAACGCGGGCAGGCTGCCCTGATTTCTACTACACAACCATTCAATTTCGTGTTGTTGAATGAAACCACATGCTTATTGACTTTCTGTGAATGAAAAAGATACATCAAATTGTGAACAGTCACGCACCTAATGTCAGGCGGCGAATGCTTTATATAGCCATGACATAAGGTCTTCTTCACACACTGTCTCAGCTGTATTTAGTCTACAGCGGAAACATTTTATCGATCTGGTTGGCTTGCTACGGTTGTCTGACTTAGCGTCATACTATTTTTTTTTTATTATTGTTACTAATTTTAAAGTAATTTGGACAATGGATGGTTCAAGTGCAAGTAGATATATTGTCTCTTGTACAAAAATTTACTTTGGTAAGAGCATTCATAAATCGTGCTTGCATTGATGTAAAAAAGGAAAATTTGTTCACAAGAAATTTTGTTTAAACTGCGACTGGCTCTTAGAAAATATACATTAGATCTACAATTGTGTTTGTATAGGGTACATGCAGAAGTGGTCACTGACCGGGGTTACCCAGCTGATTCGCGGGTATTGTTGGATAAGGACACCCGTGGTCTTAGAACGCAAAAAGCTACTGAAGGACACAGGTGTGGTTTTAGTCAGTAAAAGTCTGACACGCCCTCTCGCTCCACCCTAGTGCGGTTAAAAAAGCCCCATAATATGATTAGTGCTTATCAATCATTTTGAAACAAGTTTAGGCGTGATGTTATATTATTATGCATTTGTATTCATAGGTATTGATAACCAGTTTGCAGGCGATAGTCTGTTCCAGTTCCACTATCCGCCATTACGTAGACTTCCGTTTTAGTCTCTTATCAACAGTTTCAATGTCATGCATACTTATGTAAGTCAAGCGATTTTTCGGATCAAGGACACATCGATTCATCGCGACCACTCGCGGTGAATCAATGCGTCCTATTTCTTTATGATTCTAATGGATTATTTAATTGTAAATGCAAACGTGGAGTGGGATGTTCCTGGGGGTGTAGGCACTTAGTTATTAGAACGAGAGGGAGAAGTTAGGTTAGGTTATATTGATTTCCCATCTCGAAAAAATAAAGAAAGGAGTAGGCGGCTTTTCTTTGCCATTTTATTATATTATAAAATAACTAACATTATGAGGCAGATTGAATATTTATTTTTGCTTAAATTACAATCTTACTATTTAACTTTTGCTTAAATTACAATCTTACAAGCATTAGCAGGTGGTTTGGACCCCGTGAAAGGAGAATATTATCCTAACACCTTAAGTAAAATAGTATCCTATGTCAGGACATGGCCTACCCCTGTTATAAATTTCATCCAAATCCTTTTAGCCGTTTGAGCATGAAGAAGATACAAGTTTACACACATACATACATACAAACTTTCACCTTTATAATATTAATATAGTAATAATCCACAACTTTCACACAACGCCATTTAGTCCCTAAGCACACAAACACTGCTGGGTTTTAGTTACTAAAAGTCTGACCGCTCCCTCTCGCTCCACCCAGTGCGGGAGGAGTTATTTGATGAATGAAAATCAATTTATCAAATAAGCAAAATACGCGTCATATCCGGTCAAACGCAATTTTTTTAATTTAATTCAAGATAAGACAACAATATGTTCCACTTTGTTAGTAAAATATCTTAAAATTAATAATAATAATATTCCACAACTATCACACGACGCCGCCTAGTCCCAAGCTAAGCGGAGCTTGTGCTATGAGTGCTAGACAACTGATAAATATAATTATATATTACTAAATAGTCAGGGGTCAAAAGTGCAGTTCCAGTTTTTAGCATTGGTAAGTCAATGCTAAAATGTCTAAAATTTCTTTGTAGAAGAGGGTCAATGGTTCATGACTGATTTAATTGAAAGCATAGACTCTAAAGTATTTAATAAACTAGTTGTGGACTATTGAACTTCTACAACAAAGAAATTTTAGACACTTTAGCATTGGTAGAGTGCAACTGTATTTTTGATCCCTGACTGTACATATTATAGATAAATCACACCCAAACACATAACAAATGATCGTGCTCACATAAACATTTGTCTTGGGTGGGAATCGAACCCACGACCTCCGGCAAAGTAGTCAGGGCCACTAGACCAATAGGTCTTATTGGTGTGATTATGCGAGGCGTTTTTTCAAAATTCTGTTTACAGAGTAACATTCCCATTGTAATATTGACTCCACAATATAGATAGTTTGCAAGTAGTTTCACAAGCTCCCAGTCTATACCGATTACCGATAAACGTTCTGCGGTAAACTCGGTTCAGTCTCAGTGAATATTAAATATTAACTGCGATAGATCGATTCCAAGTTCCAGTGTATTTGTATATTTGTCAGTGTGGCTGATACATCGAATTTGTGTACAAACTAATGACTTATACCAAAACGGCTGGATCGAGCTAGCACGCGGCCTGTGGCAAATACTACCAAAGGGGCCTAACCTCCCAGGATCAACAACATTACAGGCGCTGGAAATTTATAGATATGTCGTGGCTAAATCTTAGAATTGGCCACTTCATGAAAAGGCCAACTAAAACTGGCCAGATCGTTTAAACGTGACATTTGATGATATGTTAATCCTTGTTTGGCTATATCATTGATGTAGGATTTCTATGGTAATAATTGGTCTAAAGAAAGTAGGCCAAACGAGGATTTAAATAGCATCAAACTTTAACGTTTAAAACGATCTGGCCAGTTTTACTTGGCCATATCATGAAGTGATCAATTTCTAAGATCTGGCCACGACAGATACATTATTTGACACAATTCAAGTGCGGCAACACTTAAAGACAATCACAAACATAAAATAAAACCATTTATGAATTTTATTTTATGTCTATTCATTTGATTTTAATCGTTTATATAGATAATAATATAAATATAATAATTGAATTAGTACTCTTACGACGGGTTTCTGAATTGAAGGTATTTTAGGTGCCTTCAAGGCTAGAGTGAATAGGCTCTTAATAAACTAGTGTGCCTCACCATCAATGATTGCATCACTGCTTACCATCAGGTGGGATCGCAGTCAAGCACTGGTTTATATCAAATAAAAAAAAAAGTATTTCGAGTTAAGCACGTCTCAAACCCTACTTAAATGCCAAATTATACAGATTTTCAGGCTAAAGTAGAGTTTGAGCAATACTCAACTTCAAATGCATAAATCAGAATTCGAGGGTTACTATCTTGTCCTATGTATGATACTAGCTTCTGCCAGCGGCTTGCCCGCGCGAAAGTAGATTTCTCCATATAAACTTTGGACTCCCGTTTTATCCCCTAAGGGGGTGAATTTTGGGAAATCCTCTCTTAGTGCTCGCCTACGTCACAAAAGGAAGCTTTATGCAAAATTTTACACTCCTTGTCCTAGTAGTTTCGGTTATGCCTTGATTATGTCAGTCAGTTTCTCCTTTTATATATATATATATATATAGATTAAGCAACACATTGTAACCAGTTGCTTATGTTAAGCAGATAAGTTCCAATTAGTTTGGTAGTTATAATACGCTTTGACTAGGGATTATGATTACATCATTAGCGTAATCTCATTGATCATATTTGATGATATTTTAGATTATAATGATAAGGTGTTGTTATAGTTACAGGTTCCATCTATATTAACTTCTGTAATTCAAGAAATATGTAGAACCAATTGTCGTACGTAGATACGACAACTGGTTCTAAATTACCTACTAGATGGTTAGGTAATTAAGAGCCATTTGTCGTACAATTATTTCTTAAATAGCATAAGTTTTGACAGATTGAAAATGGAACAATGTGTACGTCTTATTGCTCGTGACTGTACAACAGGAACGTACAAAATAAACAACGCATGAAAATAATAATCATAAAATAAACTCTTTATAGACAGTCGTAAACCATTCTTTAGCGCTTATGTTACAGTAACTACATACTTTGATACTTGAGATACTTTGATAGTTTGTTTGTATCAATATTAGAAGTTTCAGAGTGGATTTTCGACCCGATATTGAATTCCGAATAACTCAGGATTATAGCTGAGACCCATCGATTATTACTGTGAACAAAGTTGAGCTATCTCTTATAGATATTTAATAAAGTCCGGGAAATTGATCGTGTCAAGTTTCAGCGTAAAGGCTAACCCACACTGAGACACGACGCAACGTTATGATGCTTCTTTTTTGGCGGGAAATCGTCAAATAACCCACTCTGGTTGGACTAAGATGGAGATTCTGACTTCTAATGACTCATGTTCCTTCAGTGGCCCCTTGCGGCCGCTGGTGCACAGCAGGGCTGATGCCCACTAAGGCCACGGGGAATTTATGAAAAGGAAGCCCGTGCTCCTAGAAAGCTTAGGGCAACTGAAGGAAAGTGTAGTTTTAGTGAGTAAAAGTCCGACACGCCCTCCCAATGCACCCTAGAGCAAGAGAAGTCATTGAATGATTTCCCACCTCAAAAAAAATAACTTACTCCCTTATAGCGAGAGGGAGTGTCAGACTTTGAGTAAAACCCCCCGTGTTCCTTCAGTTGCCCTATGCGTTACAGGGCCGCAGAGCATAACTGATACGAGCAATTCCGCTGCCCTGGCGAGATTATGACGCACGCGGCATCACACATTATAGAACTTTATTTTACTGCTCAAAATATGTCCATTCAGTGAATTAGAAAGTGTTCCTCGGTGCCTCGAGGCGTCTCAAGACACAGAGTCGCACAAGGTACCTCGCTATGCTTTCGTCGATAGATTCGGGGCCTGCAAGAGCTCACGAAATCCATGCTACGCCTCGCGATATCGAATAAACTCTGCAGCTTCACAACGGTTTTGTGAGTAATGCTATCTTGTAAAAAATCTCCTAGTGAAAACGTAGGTGACGTAAGCTATCAAACCGCCCAATCATCTTCCCGCCCTTGTCCCGTATTATTTGGGGTCGGCGCAACACGTTTTCTTCTTCCATTCTGCCCTGTCACTCGTCATACTATCACTAACTTCCTTTTGTTTCATATCACTTTTCACACAATCCATCCATCTTTTCTTTGGTCTCCCTCTCCCTCTCCATCCATCCAAATGTAAACTCATAACTCTTTTAGTAACATGCGTTTCATCCCTCCTCTTCACATGACCATACCAAGGCAAACGATTCCCTTTCAACTTTTCAGTCACTGGTGCCACTTTCAAACTTCCCCTAATATACTCATTTCTCACTTTATCCATTCTCGTCACACCACACATCCATCTTAACATTCTCATCTCCGCTACGTGCAACTTTTTTCATCCGTCTTTTTCACATCCCAACATTCTGATCTATACAGTACGACAGGCCTTATCACGGACTTGTAGATTTTACCCTTCAACTTGAGGGGCATCCGTGGGTCACAAGTTGTTCCCGTGACCTGTCGCCATTTCATCCATCAGCTATCAAACCGCCCAATGAATTTGAAATGAAGATTCATCTAAAATCTCTTTACCTAAGTTTTTACAGTAAAATATTTACAGAATATATAGGTTGATAAGGGCCAGACCAGTTTTGACGGCGCGTTGTGTTCCAGACGTCAGCATTGATTGACGAGACCCTCCAGACGATGTCTGCCAGGGCTGCGGGATTGTTCGAAGGACTCACCACGGCCCTGGAACGCAAAGGGTAATCGAAGGAACACGAACACTGCTGGGTTTTAGTTACTAAAAGTCTGACCGCTCCCTCTCGCTCCACCTAATGTGGGAGGAGTTATTTGATTAATGAAAATCAATTTATCAAATAAGCAAAATACGCGTCATGTCCGGTCAAACGCAATTTTTTGACAACAATATATTCCACTTTGTTAGTAAAATATCTTAAAATTAATAATAATAATATTCCACAACTATCACACGACGCCGCCTAGTCCCAAGCTAAGCAGAGCTTCTGTTATGAGTACTAGATAACTGATATACATACTTATACATTTCTAAATACATACATATTATAGATAAATTACACCCAGACACAGAACAAATGATCGTGCTCATCACACAAACATTTGGCCTCGGTGGTAATCGAACCCACAACCTCCGGCGTAGCAGTCAGGGCCACCAACCAAATATTCCATCTCCTCAGCTCTTCTGTCAACTATGGGCTCAGACCAACAAAAAAAGAATCTCTTTTTTTGTTGTTCTGAGCCTGTGGAAGATTGAAGAGCTAAACGAGATGGAGTACCAAGTCGCAAACACACGACCCTGGCGAATAAGACACGACAAAACACCTTGAACCATCCGACGCAAGCGGTTAAAGAGGGTTAAGCATCGTCGTGTCTCGTCGCGTCTCAGTAAGCTGAACCTTAGCCAGCTTAAGGGCCTATTATATACACTACGCGATATTCAGCAGCAGCAGTGCAGTGGTGGCCGAGTGGTAACAGCCCCGACTTACGAGTTGTAGATCGCAGGTTCAAACCCAGTCAGGCGCATTACTTTGTGTAATTTATTTCATCACCACTGCTCTCAAAACGGTGAAGGAAAACATCGTGAGGAAACCAGCATGTCCTAGAACCAAAAATTCGAAGACCTGTGGCATCCACCAACCCGCACTGGGCCCGCGTGGTGGATTACGGCCCATCCCCTCTCCCAGAGAGGAGGCCTGAGTCCCAACAGTGGGAACATTATAAGGCCGACTATGCTATGCGATATTCAGCACACGATATTCAAACTGTCTTATTTTTTGTTCTGAGTAAGACCGGTCTAACCCTTATTACACTACGCGACATCATCTAAGACTGTCTGAATATCGAGTAGTGTAATAGGCCCTTTAGGTAGCTGAACTATTGGATTATTTACGAACGATCAGATAGAATTATTAATTGGTATTTGAACTCCCCGTATTTAACTTTGGCGTACTCGGTAAACCGCTGTGGGTTGTTAGGTGGTGGGTTTAAATGTAGAGGGATTACGATCAGCAATTTTTCGCCGGTATGTCGTTTTGATTTTTACATAAATATTCATTGTTTGTTTTAGCGGTTTAAAAACGGTGTGCGGACACTTTGAAATATAAATAACTAATTTCTGCCAGCGGCTTCGCCCGCGTGGCAATAAGTTTCTCCATACAAACTTTAGACACCCGTTTCATCCTCTTAGGGGCTGAATTTAGAAAAAAACCCTTTCTTAGTGCTCGCTTACTACATAAAAGTAACCCTTGTGCAAAATTTCACGCTCCTAGTCCCAGTAGTTTCGGCTGTGCGTTGATATGTCAGTCAGTCAGTTTCTCCTTTTATATATATAGATTGTAGGTACACATTTACAATAATAGTAATAGCGGTACCACGAAGTTGTCTGGCATTTTTGCTGAACTGGACCTATTTGGTGCAGGCGCGAGACGCACAATGTTAGTTATTTTAATTTCTTATTTTTTATCATAAGTGTTGTTTCTACATTGTGTGTGTATCTGTATGTGTGCCAAATAAAATATTTATCTTTCTTTCGTTTTCTTTTCGTTACATTTAGTTTTTGTAAATATTTATCCTGACCTCATTATGTACAATAAAGTATATAAATAAATAAATAATATATAGTAATAATCAATAATATAGAATTGTGTTGTGTTTTTTTTATCGTGCTTATTAGTGATCGTAAGTTTTCTATTACTTTACCTGTTTATACCCGTGAGAACCTGTAATTGGCTCAATGTCTCTTTACTATTGTTATGCTTTTGTTATAGCTGTTGGTTCTCCTATGACTAAATAAATAAATAAATAAAATTTACGTTGGAAGACACTTAACATTCAGTATATAAATTGCCACATATTATTTACGAACGTAATATAAAAGGTAAAGTTAAAAAAATACTGGCCAAGTGCTCGAGTCGAACGGCACACGTACTTTTCCGTATTAAAATCGAGTAAAAAATCTTGTTTGTTGTATGGGAGCTCCACTTAGCATAGTCGGCCTTATAATGTTCCCACTGCTGTGACTCAGGCCTCCTCTCTAGGAGAGGGAATGGGCCGTAAACCACCTCGCGGGCCCAGTGCGGGTTGGTGGATGTCACATGTCTTCGAATTTTTGGTTCTAGGACATGCCGGTTTCCTCACGATGTTTTCCTTCACCGTTTTAAGAGCAGTGGCGATGAAATAAATTACACAAAGTAATGCGTCTGGCTGGGTTTGAACCCACGACCTACAACTTATAAGTCGGGGCCGTTACCACTCGCCACCAGCTCCACTTAAATATTTATTATATTCTGTTTTTAGTATTTGCTGGTATAGCGGCAATAGAAACACATCATCTGTGAACATTTCAACTGTCTAGGTATTACGGTTCATGAGACAGACAGACGGATAGTGGAGTCTTAGGTTCCATTTTTACCATTTGCGTACGTACCCCTAAAAATAGTACATCATGATATAAGTGTGTAATGTTAGTGATTACCGTCGAGGCGGTATTTAGACCCGAGCCGTGGCGAGGGTCTCAAGAGAGCCAAGAACGGTAATCATTAATTACTCACGTGTGTCATACGACGTTTTACAATACACTTGTGAAGAAAACAATAGTAAAACTAGTAAAATTTTCTGTGACATGGCGGTAAAAATCTGTTTTCTGTTTTCATAACGCGCGCATCATTTATTTTATTTACCCTTAGAGGAAGGCTAAGGTATTTTGATCATACTGCCTAGTCTTACGTTTATGCACCATTTATGTTTTCTTGCGTGAAAAGTTTTTACGATAATGTCTTTCGTAGTGACAATATTATACGATGTAACATTTTAATGATTTTGTATTATTTAATTTTATTTAATTAAGTAATACAGCCACTGAACTTCACTGAAATAAAAAAAAAATACGCCAAAATCTGCGCGCATCTGAAAATGGCGGCCAAAGACTACAAAAAAAAAAAAATCTGAAGGTACGATTTATTTACTAAATGTTTTTTATTAAATAAATCGTTTGTACAAGATAAATTTGTCCATTTTAACTTGTAAATTGGATGAAATATTATAAGTAAGTAAGACTAATTTATATAGGTACTATTGAACGGGAATTTTATTTCGAATTCAAAATTTGTTTTGCGAACCAAGAGGTTGAACAAAAAGGTTTTAACTACATTATAGCACTAGTGCGTAATGGTAATCAAAATGTCACAGGTTGGTAACGAGTGCCATTATATACCTAAGCGCAGTGCAATAAGAGTCACTTTCTGAGCAAGTGTGTTGTAAAACAAATTATGTTACTAAATCCATAACTAATTGACACTAACAAACATTAATCTAAAATGACGATGGAAAATTCGTTGTAGACATTTTAAGTTTCGGTTACGTGCCCAACTGGCGCATTGCCACGCTGTATGGCAATGCTTATCCTCTGCTTAGGGTAAAAGCCAACTCTTGGGTCACGTGGAGTCTTATGTTATAGGTATTTAAAGCCTAAAAATTTTATCATTATATGCAGTGATCTTCTACAAGTCAGAAAGGACGCCTCTATTTTATCAGTTAATCAATACGGTTCGACACCGAAGTCGATACACAAACACGGTAACGTCAAAGGTACACAGCTGTGGTAACCTATAACCTACGGTATTTGCACAGGTACGCGCTGAAATGAGGTCTGAGAGGGGGCGGGGAAAGTAAATAAGGATGGGGAAGATGGGTGTACAGCTCTCAGGGTAATTGCGTACTGGGAAAACGGTTTAGTATTTGAATTAAAAAAACCGGCCAAGTGCGAGTCGGACACGCGCATGATGGGTTCCGTACCATTATCTATACAACGTTAGACACTATATAATTATGTGTAGGCAAAAAATCACGTTTGTTTTATGTAAGGTCCTCCTTAAATATTTATTTTAATTTAATTTAATTGGTTATTTTTAAAGGGCACATACAACTAAATATTCTGTGAAAATTTCACTTAACTAGCTAACACGGTTTATGGGATACAGCCTGGTGACAGACAGACGGACACTGAAGTCTTAGTAATAGAGTTACGTTTTTACCCTTTGCGAACGGAAGCCTACAAAAATAATGTTTGAAATGTTCGTTGTAACATCTATTATGAGAATACACTTATTTAAGTGTGTTTAGAAAATGCATAGTCATCTGCTGTCTGGTTCAACAGCTTATCTAGTTAACGATTCTGGAATTGAATCTATGTCTTAATTTTGCTAGTGGTGTCGTTTATTGTAACAGATAAATTAAGATATGACGAAAAAGTGCTCCATATTGGTAAAAATTAAGATGTGACGAAATAGTGCTCCATATTGGTAAAAATTAAGATGTGACGAAAAAGTGCTCCATATTGGTAAAAATTAAGATGTGACGAAATAGTGCTCCATATTGGTAAAAATTAAGATGTGACGAAAAAGTGCTCCATATTGGTAAAAATTCCACAGAAAAGTGGTGTTTCCATGGAAAGTTGTTAAATCACTTATTAATGAGGCTGTACTGGGTCTAATAAATAGTACCAGAAAGGCGGCGCGTCTAAACACGATTTTCTTATAAAAGGGGTTCGAAAAGAAAACTTCTAGATTTGATATCTCTTATTTTTCGTAGAAAATATCAAATGATTTCTCCTGCTCTGGGTGGAGCGGGAGGGACTGTCAGACTTTTGCTGACTAAAACTCACAGTGTTCCTTTAGTTGCCCTTTTTACGAGGGCTACGGTGACTCCTTCGGCCAATCCACTCGTATCGGCCCTAAATGGCCAGGGTTGCCAGATGCCGAATTTTTTATCTCGTACTAGGGCTGTCAAATATCTCGTACTTTCAACACAAAATGTCGTAAAAGTACCTTTAAAGGTATTTTAATAATCTTAGACCTTAATTTAAGTACACTATGCACTATAACTAGCTAGCCTGGGGCAGGAATACCGCTAAATGAAAAATCATTACTCTAGGTGATTCATATTTTTAATATATTTTTTTTAACAATCAACCAAAATCTTCAAAAAATAAAACAAATTACTAGGTAATCGCAGGTACTTGCTACTAGTACTTAATTTTAATTATGGTTTTATTTGTCAGTGATATGTAATGTCAGGGGTGTTGGTAAAATCATCTTCGTTTTTATTGTATAGTTTTTCATGTTGTTCTACTGATTCCGGATAACATTGTTAAAATCTCGTAAAAAAGTCTACGAGATTTTTTTTTCTCGTTTCTCGTACAGAGACGGCAAAATCTCGTAAAGTTACGAGATTTTTTATCTCGTTTCTCGTACAGAGACTGCTAAATCTCGGAAAGTTACGAGATTTCTCGTACATTTGGCAACGCTGACTGGCCTCGTGAATTTTTTATTTTTTTTTATTTTTATTTATTTATTTACTTCATCTTACATTTTATTTGACATCTAAGGCACGCGCGGAATATAACGCGTCATCGTCAATCGTCGATGCGGATTGATATCCCTAATGAAGTAATAGTTCAAGACAGTCTCTTAACGTTTAAAACCATTTTGTGTTTATTTTTGGCTCGCACAGGACAAAAAACAAATGATTGGCTAATGATAAACAAAATAGCAACATTAAAAACAACCTGTGCGAGACGAAAAAGGCTTCTATCTCGGCATATGCTGCGATAAAAGATTAAAAAAAAATGCAGCGCTGGTATTCTGTAATTTTGATTGATCTGAGGTACGAAACCCTAATAAATGAATATGAATATGATTATAGATAAGTTAGTTCATCATTACTTCTCTCAAAACAGTTGTTTCCGTGCAAAGGACTGGCGCAAATTGTAATTGGTATAATATAAAGTTCTATGTATAGAAAGTGGAATTTCCCTTCAAACTTTCAGTTCAACTACTAGTTGTCAAAGAACCCGCTAGTTCAGTAATGATGAGTCGAAGAAATAGGAAGTCCGAAGTCCTTGCTTCCAAAGTTGGAGGAGTTAACAAGGATGGAAACTTTTAATGGATGAGGACGGGGAGCTACTTCTTCCAATACGGCTTATACATACTACTGCCCCCCTAGCCAAGTTACAATCGTATCGTTCACGCCAAACGCTTCGAGTAGGCCACGCCTCCAATAAATTCCTTTGTTCGGACCACGTGACTGAGCGTTGAGATGACGTCAGAACAAAGAAATCGGAGGCGTGGTTTCACTACTACAATTGTAACTTGGCTAGGGGGGCTGAATAGAAATACAAAGTTTTCTTTTGAAAGCATTCCCTCATAGTCTTTTTTCTGAGAAGTTATAACGTGGAAGAAAGCGTGCACGCTCCATCGTCAACCATATCATCACTTGCAGGTAAGACCGCTTTTCATTCGCTTTCAGAATCTTAGGGCTCTGTAAGTTGGCTTCGGCTTATCCGATGCTTTCGAAAGGTCCTGGGATATGTAAAAAGGTAGTGAATAGTAGGTATTATCTCACCCTTTTTTCCCTTTAAAAAAGCTTTACTTTCACAAAAAGCTGTACCATGAAAAATTTTATACTAGGTAGAATATTTATTTCCGTAACACATTTTAGGGTTCATTTTATCCCTGAGTCTTAACAAAAACCCTTGATTAGCCGCGGGCACAGTTCGCAAAGTATTAACAAAGCAGAGTCCTGTGGTAAAGAGAATTAACATTAATTAAATATGGTCTCATTACCACTGGCTGTCATGTTTGCGTCTAGCTCTGACTGTGGCCGCAACCGCTGCAATAATTAAGGTTGAGTGAAGCATAGTGGGGTAGCTAGCCTTTCGGTATTTTACAGGATGCATTTTGGAGAGTGTGTGCAGAAATTACATGAGTTGATTCCGCCAACACCTTTCTATCATCGGACAACACGATGTAAGGCAAGTGTCCACCTATACATTGTTAACACCTCTATACGGTCCGGACTAAGCGTTTTGCCTCGTTGTTTATACCGCGTATATCGAAGGATTGGAACAATTTGCGTGCCGCGTCTTCCCGCCCGATTATAATTTATTATACAATATTTCTAAACTGATAACTGAACTTTTAAATTAACCCTTTAAGTGTATATGTCGGATATATACGACGAACACTCTAGCGTTTATTCCACATTCACGACAAAATACTCCATCTCATCAACTAAAAAACTAAACTCGTTAAAAACATCAGGTAAAATGAAACAGAGTACCCAGTCGCAAATACACGACCCTGGCGTATAGGACATGAAAACACTCGTCGGACTAATCCGACCTGAGTAGTAAAGGGCTAAAGGATACTTTCATTTTATCTATAATATGTATGTACTAGCTTCTGCCAGCGGCTTCACCCGCGTCTAAGTAAGTTTCTCCATGCGAACTTTGAACTCCTGTTTAATCCTCTTAGAGGGCGAATTTTGAAAAATCCTCTCTTAGTCCTCGCTTACGCCATAAAAGGAAACCTTGTGCAAAATTTCACAATCCTAGTCACAGTAGTTTCGGCTGTGCGTTTATATGTCAGTCACTTTCTTCTTTTATATATATAGATTTAGAAATATTTAAGTATGTTTATCAGTTGTCTAGTACTCATATCACAAGCTCTGCTTAGTTTGAGACTAGATGGCATTGTGTGAAAGTTGTGGAATATTAATATTAAAAAAAAAATGGTTTTTATATGAATCGCACTAATGCTCCTAACCCTCAAAATTATTTCACCGTTACCACCGCCAATTCTGGTAAAACGAAACGCTTGGTGGCGAGTGGCGCGGTTCCTGTCAAGGGTATTTCTCGCCATCTGATCGACATTTTGCGTGACCAGAGTTCTGACTCGTTCTTTGCCCAAAACATTAGCACGACAACGTGGCATTGCTACCAAACTTCTGGTTAGGTTTCCGGATGACAGCAATGTGAAGGGATGTATTTTCTGTCTCGGTTGGTGGGAAAATATTGCAACATAGGGAAAATAAAAATAAATTAAACTTAAGTATAGTGTTATCATATGGTTTTGGAAGGCTTAGATGAACTTTACCAAAAATATGTTAAGACTATGTTATTACTATTATCAAAATTTATGTCAGTGACGCATATCACAAGTAAAATCTCTGCTACTCGTATATTTTTAACCGACTTCAAAAAGGAGGAGGTTCTATGTTTGGCTGAATGTATTTTTATTTTATTTTTTAATGTATGTTCACCGATTTCTCGGTCAATTGTGGACCGACTTTGAAATTTTTTTTTTCATTGAAAGTTTATGCTTCCGAGTTGATCCCATAGCAATATTGTTATGATCTGATCATGAACTTCGAAGATATGGAACAGAACTCCTCATAGGATCACAGCAGAAACGTCGTAACAAGTAAAATTGCTTTGTTTATACGTGTAGTCAATGACTGACTGAAAGTAGAGGGGGAATATATCGAACTGATCTGATGATGAAACCTGATTAAGTTAGGCACCGGAATCTCTGTAATAAATTAATGTGTTGTTTGGGATTATTAGAATTGTCATGAGATGTACTCTGGCTATAAGGTATTTAAGTTTGGCTGAGAGGTACTTTTTAGTGACGGTGCCTACCATAGCTAAAAAGTGTAAAACTTTTTACAAAAAAAAATACGAAGAGAACGAACAACGAAGAGACAAAACTATTATAGAAACACAGACTTCCGAAATTTAAGTTATTTTGCACTTTTCAGTGTTTTTTATACTTTGAAGTCGGTTGTATTTTTTTGTTTGTGAAAACAAAAAACTTTGTTTATTCCATCGTCTAATTTAAAATGAACTTATTCAATATCCTAAAGTTTAGGTTAATACCCAAACCATAGTACCTAATATTAGCTTTGAACTATAGTACCTAATATTAAACCCTTAACATTACCAATTCTATTTATCAAAATATAGTGTCCAACTTTTAATTAACTACGTTGGCAAAGTCGTTACTAACAGCGTAGTAACTGAAGCGAGAACTAGTAATGAGTATGTACTAACTACTATCTTTCGACATTGCAACAATAGAAGGAATAACAAAGCACCAAGTTCCTAAAGAGATGGAGAATCACTTCAATATATTAAGCCAAATCAAACAGTTTTTACGGCATATAATCATAATAGCATAATCAGCCTTTTAATGTTCCCACTGCTGGGACACAGGCCTCCTCTCTAGGAGAGGAATGGAAAAGGGTTGGTGAATGTCACATGTCTTCGAATTTCTAGTTCTAGGACATGCCGGTTTCCTCACGATGTTTTCCTTCACCGTTTTGAGAACAGTGGTGATGAAATAAATTATAGAAAGTAAAGCACCTGGTTTGGTTTGAACCCGCAACCTACAACTCGTAAGTCGGGGCCGTTACCACTCGGCTACCACTGCTCTCGCGCTCTCCCGTTGATACGGCACCCTAAGGGTAAAAACGGGACCCTGTTGCTATCACTCCTCTGTCTGTCTGTCACCAGGCTGTATATCCAGAACCGTGATAGCTATAGACAGTTATAATTTTTACAGATGATTTACTTCTGTTGTCGCTAAAACAACAAATACTGATACAACAAACGGATTCTTTCGCCGTGTTTTGCTATGGACTGTACGGAACTCTTCGTGGACGGGTTGGACTTGCACTTGGCCGGTTTTTATCCTTGTAGGTCGAGCCAAAATCGTTAAGAAACTATTTCACTTTCAACGACCAATTCTAATTAAAAGAAATATATGTTTTCCAACATTTGACTAACTGTGTTGGCATAGTCCCAAACAGCACAGTAATTGGTTCGTTGGGAGTCGCAGATCGATTACGGGACGTATGAACGGCGAGCAATAGGCAGCTCGCCGTCCAATAAGGACAAGAACCAGGCCCAGGTAAATGGCGCGTTGTGTTTCACGCGCACCTCATGATATCAGCACGATTGACGGGGTTAGTTAGAGCCAGTAGGTATATATATTTCTAAATACATACATATTATAGATACTTAAACTAGTTTCAGCCTGCGGCTTCGCCCGCTTAAAAATAGGTTTCTCTATTTAAACTTTGGACCTGCGTTTCATCCCATTAGGAGGTGAATTTTAGAAAATCCTCTCTTAGTGTTCGCATACGTCATTAAGTCACAGTCTCGGCTGTGCGTTGATATGTCAGTCAATCAGTCAGTCTCTCCTTTTATATACATATATATATATAGATTAAACCCAGACCAGACACAGAACAAATGATCGTGCTCATCACACAAACATTTATTTTGGGTGGGAATCGAACCCACGACCTTCGGTATAGCAAACTGATGGAATAACAAAGTGCCAATTTCCTTCAGAAATAGAGAACCACTTCAATGCATCAAACCATATCAAAGGCACTTCAAATCTTTATTAGATTTCTTGATTCAAATTATTTTACCCTCGTCATTAAAACTTCAAGGTTTTATTAAAATGGCCAAAAATGCTACTTTGTCTCTAACTTAGAGAGTTATTGTCATGGTTTTAATGAATATAGTTGTGTAAATACATACATACACAAAATATTTTTTGATATTGACTTGCAAATTGCAAAAAACTTTCGAAAATTTGAATTTCGATCCCACCTGATGGTAAGCAGTGATGCAATCGTTGATGGTGAGGCGCACTAGTTTATTAAGAGCCAATTACCCTTAACAACATACGGTATCCAATTTTTAACTGACTGCGCTGGCAAAGCCGTTACTAACAGCATTGTAGCTGGAGCGTAGCGAACTACTCTCCTACCAGTAAGTGAGTAGGTAGGTAGGTAGGTACTAGTAGCTGTCTCCCATCGAGCCCGACATTGCAACAATACGGAATAATAAGCGACTGTCGGAGTTTCGTCGCAGAATATCAACTCTGCTTATACGAGGTAGAAGACTAACATCGAATACATCGAATGGTACTTATAGTAAGCGTCAAAAATATTCTCTCTCTCTCTCTCTCTCTCTCTATAAGTCTTTTTTTTCCTGTCGACTAAACTACGCAACAGATTTTGTGGCGAATTTTCAACATAATAATGCATTGCAGAAGATTCATGCGTTCATGGTTACTATGCAACTTAGATATATCATATAAATCTACATTTTTCAATGTCTCCACTAAACGTGTGTGCTACACTTATAAATATTGATAAATACACTGTTATTAAACACGGTCTGTATCTCTGAAACCGTAAAACAAAATAAAAACTGGGCAAGTGCGTGACAAACTCGCGCCCTGAGGGTTGCGTACAAACTTACCAATGAAAACAGTTCAATTCACAAATCGAGTCTCAAAAAGATTTTTTCGAATCGCAAAAAAAAAATTTTTTGTGACGTATGTCACACGTATACAAAACAATTTTCTGTTTTTTTCCTATACTTGTGCTATGAGACCTTGCTTCATGCCAAATTTCAGGATTCAGGAAAAGCTCCTGGGGGCAGGCTCCAATGGGCCGCAGACCTGAGTATGCTCGATACCTCGATATCTCCACGCGCTGCCGAGATAAAAGAATTTTTTTTTTTTTTTTGATATTTGGAAAATCTTCGCTCTATTCGGGAACTGTTTTCATAGGAACTCTGTACGGAACCCTCAGCACGCGAGTCCGACTTGCACTTGTTTGGTTTTTTTATTATAGGCCATCCTCATTTTCCCGTCGCTTAGTTATAAAATGAGAAGTTTGATTACGTGACCAATAAAGCAATGTGCGGATTTAATTCTAATTTCCCTATTTTTTTTTTACTTTACTTACCGATACTGATGTGCAAATTGCAAAAACATAAGAAAATCGGAATTTCGTGGGCTACCCTGGACCGTTCACCTCACACTCCCAACAGATTTTAATGCTTTCACTTCATCTTTCTCTTTGGAAGCACTCCCTGTGGTTTATACACTCGCGTTTATTTTTTTTATTTAGGTTAACCAACAATTGTTTACAATACATACATTTCAAACTAAATGATTAGGGTAACATTAACAAGTGCAACAATTAATTAAAGGTTAACACCACATGCACAAAAAAAATGGCTTCACATAACATATTTATAATATTGAAATTAGAAGTTATTATGACTATGATAACTTCTAATTTCAAATAAGTTACTATGCATACAAAAATAGAATTAAAAATAATAATTAGAAAAAAAGACATTGGCATATAAATGACTGATTAAATTATATAATTATGATGAGGAAGCTCTCCCTGTGGTTTATAAACTTTCTAAGCACATTGTTCAGAGTGGTTCTTCTGTCCCTCCTCTACCCAGTACGTGCTGTGTATCGATTTTGTAGTAACACACGGCGGCGGCGTGCGTGTGACGTGCACTACGTTGAAAGTATTGCTTGTTGCTTTTGTATCACTTTGTGTCGCCCCTCGGCCTGAGTTTAATTAAATTTTAGTACGACACACGTTTAGCTATTAGAGCAGTACTGAATCTGTGGTTGATAGGTTTTCAGTATTTAGAAGCTTTATAATGGATTCATTACAAGAGAATAAAGGAGGTGAATCAAATAATTTGATCTTACCTGCACTTGTTTTTCGAAAACGATGAAATTTACTACATTCACCATCCGTTTCTATCTGCTTCGTTGTCGTACAACCGAGCCGGTTGTGAATATCACATACGTGTCTTTTTTAGGGTTCCGCACTTCAAAAGGAAAAACCGGTTGTCCGTCTATCTGTCTGTCTGTCAAGACCCTTTATCTGTTATGGATCTTTTATCGAGTTGAAATTAAAACTATATACTCAGATCTGCGATCCCTTGAAGCTGTGAAAAAATCAGACTTCTGAGTTAACGAGAAAAAAAGATACGGCCGTTTATGTCGCTGAACACGTGTATTTAGACACTCTCAAGGGAATCAAAATTCATAGGGTACTTCCCGTTGACCTACAATCCTGAAATTTGGCATGAAGCAAGGTCTGAATAAATCTGAAAACTGTAAATTTGTAGTTACGTCACAAAAAATAAAAACTATTTTATTGCGATTCGAAAAAAAATTCGTAACTCAATTCGGTAATTGAACTGTTTTCATACGTAAGTTTGTACGGAACCCTCAGAGCGCAAGTCTGACTCGCACTTGCCTTGTTTTTTTATTATTGATATGCTCGCGCTGGACCTCTATCTCACTTGATGGTAAGTGATGATGTGGTCGACGATGGAGCACGCTTGTCTAGAATTAACCTATTCACTCTTGACTTAAAGACTCCCAGGTTGCAGCTATCAGGAAACAAAGAGTCCAGCAGGAAATTCCATTCCTTAGTTGTCCGTATAATGAATGTGTTTCCAAAACGTTTTGTGCGTATGGATGAGATGTACACCGTGTACCAGCGCATCGCCCGTACGTTTGGTGGTGACCTTTTTCAAGGACGCTACATATAAGATAGCTATGTATGCCCTTCAAATAGAGCGTTCAAGTCTTTTGACGAACATCGGTCTTTTAAATTTTCTAGCCTTTCATTGATTCTTTATTTAGTTTGTACTGTGTGAAAGGTTTCCTTTTCTTAGTAGTCTATTATTAGATTAAATATTCAATTCAATAAACTTTTTTTCCTTGTTCTCATTTTCTCTACAGTTATTGAAAATAATACATTTTCTACTTTTAGTCTTTCTTTAAATTCGATAAAATTGTGCGACATACTATAACATATGTAAGTTTATTTATTGTCTTTTATATAGCTGTATAATATTAATATTATAATACGAAGTCTCCCGCTGCGTCTGTCTGTTTGCCTGTTCGCGAAAAATATAAAACTAAAGAATTTTTATAATCAGTTGAGTATAAAAAATCTTTCAATAGAAAGCTACTTTATCACAGAGTATAATAGGCTATATATTTTCTATTTTCACATGGGTGAAGCCACTGGCCGAAGCTAGAAAGAAAAAGAGTTTATTCACGTCAAACATGGCGCATATCATAAAAATAAAAACAAATAATAAAAACGATTTATATTATAAGTGATGAAATAAGTTACACAAAGTAATGCGCTTCACTGGGTTTGAAACCGCAACATACAACTCGTAAGTCGGGCCCGTTACCACTCGGCCACCACTGCTCTCAAAACGGTAAAGGAAAACATCGTGAGGAAACCGGCATGTCCTAAAACCAAAAATTCGAAGACATGTGACATCCACCAACCCGCAGTGGGCCCGCGTGGTAGATTATGGTCCATACCTTCTCCTAGGGACTCCTCCCTAACCTGAGTCCCAACAGTGGGAACATTATAAGGCCGACTATGCTATGCAATGCCATATTATAAGTGGTAGGGTATGCGTCACAGCCGCGCAAAACGGCCAGCGCTCAACAAAATGCCAGGGCTCGTGTAAGACAGAGCTTCAACGCTGATTTTCAGCACCAGCCGTCGTCGACGGTGAGACTTTGATCGGCCAGCAAGGATTGCATATTATATATTTAAAATAACTGAATAAACAAACCAATAACAATAAACCATAGCTAGTTGTTTATTAACCAGTTATTATTAAATTCTTATATTATTACATTTTCTGCTTTTTGTAAATATAGGAGCTTTAGAAGTATTCCACTCAGAGTTTACCCGACCATTTAACGGCGAACCCTTGAGAGATCAAAGATAGAATAATCCCGGGCGACTTAATAATACAAAAAAGTCATCTTATTTCACATATTATTTTAATTTATGTTTTTATCGGTAATGTTTTTGGTCTCCGCCGTTAATAAACCCAGTTGATATAAACTCCTCCCGGTTTGGGTTGAGCGAGAGGAATTCTAGTAAATAAAAATAAATAAATGAAAACAGTTTATTGTCACAATCAGCGTAATATTACAGGGTGTATTGGAAGCTTCCTTTTCTATTTATATAAAAGGAGAAACTGACTGACTGACTGACATATCAACGCACAGCCGAAACGATAGGGCTTAGAAGCATGAAATTTTGTACAAGGCTTCCTTTTATGACGTAGGCGAGCACTAAGAGAGTATTTTACAAAATTCACCCCCTAAAGGGATGAAACGGAGGCCAAAAGTTTGTGTGGAGAAACCTACTTTCACGCGGGCGAAGCCGCGGGCAGAAGCTAGTAGGCTAATAATGTCTGTGTTAGGAGGCTCCGCTCTTCCATAACAATGGTAAATTACGCGTGACGTGAAGCGTGATGTATGGTGTGTGTTGTGACGTGAAATTGGTGTGTGTGACGTAAAAATAAAAGTGGTGTGTGTGACGTAAAAGTAAAAGTGGTGTGTGTAGTGAGATGAATGTCATGTAATTGTGATGTGTGTGTTTTGATCTGAGATGATATAAGTATCATCTCAGATCAACACCACCACTAAGCCAACATAGTGTCTGATTTGCCATAATAAACAATAAATGATGATCATGAGTATCAGGCTTCCACTGATTAAATCCCACCTGTGTTCCTTTACTTGACTTTTGCGGTGGTCCAGGGCCGAGGTAACTCCATCGAACAAACCTGCAGTCCTTCAAACTGGCCCTAAGTCCAATATTGTATTCGTAGAATGATCAAATAAAGTATATTATATTCGATCCTTTTATGTACTAAAGTTTCAAGGGTTGAAACGTCTGGTCGGGTCTGTTACATTCTTATACATTACAACAAAGTCACTCACTGAGTCTGTTTGTCTGCTCGCGATAAATTCAAAAAATGGATTGATTTTTAAAATTCTTTCAGCAGAATGCATAAAGTAACATTCTGAAAAATAAAAAAAAACTATGAACACTCTTTTTTTCTCTCACTTCACTCGTCTTTTCTTCATTTATTGCCTGTAGTTTTATGACACAATGGTCACTGTCACTTATTTATAATAACATATCACGAGAATTGTTTTGCTTAAAAGGACCTAATCATGTTTGCAAAAGGGTTCGATCACAAATCGTTCGAGGGTTAGCTAGATCTAGTATAATTAACTTAAACTTAATCAAGGACGCGTAGCCGATGAAGGACCTTCCCAGATTTTCCAAATAGAAAAAGAAAATCCAGGAAAAATATCTAAGTAGAGAGAAAAAACATCTGGTTTTAGGCGTTTTCTTCTTTTTAAAATAAATGACATAATGCTAAAATCACTAGTCAAAAAATATGGTTGATCCTTCCGAAAAACAACGTCCTTGGTCGTATTTGGTTATACATAGCCACCTTACGGCTTAAAATATCCGTGATGGACAAGACTTTTGTAATTATTGACGAGTTGTACAAAATTATCAACCCGACATTGCAAGTTAGAGTGTATAGTATAGTGACCTGTCAAAAGTGACAGCTCAATACAAAAAAACTAAACTAGAGCACCGCGCATAGGGAAGTATAGTTCGGAAATAGTGACGTGGGGTTAAAAACTTGTTACAATACGCTATATATATTTTACTTTCGCCCGGACAAAGCCGCTGGCAGAAGCTAGTTCTGTATAAAAGATTTCCATTCTATAAAATTGTAAAGATACAAATGGTCGGTATCGGTTACGAGCCGACTATTGTACCGCCTACGTGTATATAGGTTAGCTGGTTCGCTAGGAGATAGCTTTGCAGTTTATTGTACTTTGTCGTGTTTTATGGGAAAGGGAATATTAAGGGGTAAACAGACGGTTGCAAACCAACGTCCCAACCAAGGTGAACTTGCTAGTTTCAATCCTTGTAGACAGCAGTTTTAATCCATGACCTTCAACACCCTTGGTTGGGAGGCGCGTTTTCTCAACTACCGGACGTGTTTGCGCGTGGTTTACAATTAGTGATGCAACGGAAGTGTCTTAACGGAAGCGGAAACGGAAACAGATGTCAAAAGTAAATCTTTCCGGATGCAGAAGCGGAAACGGAAGCGAAAGCAAACATATGAAGAAAAATCACAATTTTATTTTTTTAAAACCCCAGAATGTTTACGTCATAATCAAGTCACGAGGCGCGGTGATGCGCAGAATTAACCAAAAAATATAATAATAAAGAAACTCGTTACGAAACGTTTGCGTACCATCAACGCCCCCCCCCCCCCCCCCTGCCTCTTCCAATATGTTTAGCCGTCCACGCACCCTCCACCCCCGCGCCCCTCGCTGTATTCTTCCGTTTAGAGTGCTGTTATAAATTTTGCTGAAGCAGAAGCGGAAACGGAAGTGAAAAAGCTTGCGGAACTTCTGCAGAAGTTTCGTTGCAACACTACACGTGAAACAGTACGTGCCGTTGACGACTTGGGCTCGGTCCGGACCTTTACCGGACGGTCGGACGGCGAGCTACCCATTGCTCGCCGTCCGCAAGCCCGCGCCTATTGTGGCCGGAAATCGGGATCGCAATCCCGGCGGCGGTTGGGGCGTGAGGACCGTTGCCTTACGCGTTCGGCCTCCTCCTTTCCTAGCATTACTGCTTCGCAAAAGGAGGCGACCGCCTGCCACTCCTTCTAGCTCCGGACCACGGCCCGTACCAAGGCCCGGCGCGAGATATCGCCGCCGCCGAACACTCCGTGTCAGAATTTTACTGACTAAAACCCACCTGTGTTCACTCAGTCACTCTTTGCGTTCCAAGGACACGGTAAACCTTTCAAATATTCCCGCAGCTGAGCTCTTGCCCTGCAACCGTTTTGAACGATTACGTTCTAAGGCCATTTGGCAACACTAAATATTATGGAAAATTCCATAGTTACTACTTGGAAATACACTTTACTACACTCGAAAGGAAAGCCATTTTATTTATAACGTTATTCAGATGATTTAACAAGCCATTGAAGCAAACGTATGCGCTCGCTCGCGGCGAAATGTTAAAGGTAACAGTAAATTGTCACATAGAGTATATTTTATTTAAATATTTCCACGGGTACAATAATGTAAAAAAACTGGGCAAGTGCGAGCCGGACTCGCGCACTGAGGGTTCCGTACAAACTTGAAAGGTACTCGTAAATTGGGGTTTACGATTTATGACGTATTAAAAAAAACTACTATTCTATGACGTATTAAAAAAAAACATTCTCTTAGTTTAGAAGTTACAGGTGGGGGGTGGGACAATAAGGGGATTTAGAAAAAAAAGCAATTAGAAACCTCAATATCATTTTTGATGACCTATCCATAGATGCCCACACGTATGAGTATGATAAAAAAAAATTGAGTTTCAGTTCTAAGTATGGGGAACCCCCAAAATTTTTCTTTTTTCTATTTTTGTGTAAAAATCTTAATGCGGTTTACAGAATACATCTACTTACCAAGTTTCAAGAGTATAGTTCTTATAGTTTCGGAAAAAAGTGGCTGTGACATACGGATGGACAGACAGACGGACATGACGAATCCATAAACGTTCCGTTTTTTGCCATTTGGCTACGGAACCCTAGTGTTTTGCTATTTTGCGTATTTACTTATAATTGCGGTAAATTAGGTACTCAATCAAGCAATCAAAGCAAAAACATAAAAAAAAAACATTTAGACACTTTTGAATTGTCAAGAAGTGATCACTCAGAAAAAATAAACTAATTGCACATTGCTAAGCGTAGATCTCTATGGTGAAGAACGTACAAGGAACTCCATGGACACTCTTTTAAATCATTATAGCTATATCATCATTATACCTATGTAGGTATTACAAAAATTCTGGTTAACCATGTAAATTAAGTTAATTGAGTTCAAAGCCAAGGTAGTTGCTAGGAAACTCGGCGTTCTTGCAAAGGTTCGGCGATACTTCACACCGGGACAGCTTTTAATGTTATATTAAGCACAGGTCCGATCGTGTGTAGCACTGCAGCCACATATGGGCTGGTGCTGCAAAATGTTACCTAGTAACTTTGGACTCGGTGGAAAGGTGTGCGAAGAGGTTCATTCAGATTTGCAGTCATACAAATTTAGTTAAATCCAATCTTCAAAGCCTTGAGCACAGGCGTAGGGTAGCCAGCCTTTCGATGTTTTACAGGTTGCATTTTGGAGAGTGTATGCGGGAATTGCATGACTTGATTCCGCCATCTGACAACCACCATCGGCCATTGGACAACCCAACATACGGCGAGTATCCACCCTTACGTTGTTAAAACCTCTACGGTCCGGACTAAGCGTTTCGCCTCGTCGTTTATACCACGTACATCGAAGGACAGGAACAATTTGCTTGCTGAGGTCTTCCCATCCGATTATAATTTGGGTTTCTTCAAGGCTAGAGTGAATAGGCTCTTAATAAACCGGTGCGCCTCAACATCAACGATTGCATAACTGCTGACCATCCGGTGGGATCGCAGTCAAGCACTAGTTTATATCAAATAAAAAAAATTCAATTAAAATAAGCAATTCAAAATATAAAAATTGAATAACACTAAAAGTACCTATCATATAGCCTTATTTTAGTACTTTTGATACTTGATAGAAGATTTCTCATGCTATGGAATATGATTTTTTAGTTACCGCAGTTATAAGAAAATCACAAAATGGCAGATAACTTTTTTCACTTAGCACCCGTAGATTTTGAACTCATGAAAATTCTTGGCTGAAGATGTGATAGGCGACGAGCGATCGATTTTTTCACGATGTCGGTTAGTACCGTCGAAGCTTTTTTTATCGATAACTACGTTGATGAAGACTGAAGAGTTTTTATACTGATTGATGGATTTTAATGGACAATACTGTGACGTTCGTGTGTACGTAAAAACGATCATCGATCATGCTACAATTTTTGAAGAGGTGTGAAAAATGTATCGTTCAATCTCCATATTGACGCGTTAAAATCGCTCGTGTGTGAAGGCTTTAAGTGCGAGAATTTCTCGATATCACACTGTGAAGTGTAGCTATGCAGAATGTTTGCGCCGCGGGCGACCGATATGGCTGCTCGGTAAATATTCGTATTGCTTCCAAACTAGCTATTGGTATCTTAGGTAGTGTTTCCACTGAAGCAGAGCTGGGCGGAGTGGAGCGGATTGAACCGTGAATTGGCTAATCATAGTGCTCGAAATCTCCACTCCGCATTAATGGAAACAATGTAAGTGGAGAGGAGTGGGGCTGAGCGGACTTTCAAATAAAACAAATGAACGAAGTTGAGCGGAAGGCACGAACCGGTGGGTAGCTCAATTCCACTCCGCCTCACTCTGTTTCAACGGAAACGCTTGCCACTTTTCACTGCTCTTTTTCGCTCCGCTACGACTAGTTTCGCTTCAGTGGAAACACACCTTTATGCATGCGTGGAATGTTTTGTAACTCGGGAGAGGAATACAAAAGTATTTACTGGTTCACTGTAGGTACTTAACTGTAAACCGACTGTGAATATAAAAATGCAACCTACAATTGTTAGGGATGTCTCTAGGCAAGCGTACTCCATCGTCGATCACATGATCGCTTACCATCGCTCATCATCATGAGATAGTGGACAAACGCGAGCCAATCTAATAAAAAAAAAATCAGAGAGTATCGATAACAATATAGTAACATTTACTCTACTTACACTGGCTTAATACATTGGCGTACATTTCGGTGCAGTTGTGTTCTGCGAGTATTTCATTTACTCGTAATAGTGTTAACTACCTGTTTATTGTCGTAATCGCAAGCGTGACTGTTGAGTGCAGGGTCCTGGGTTCGATTGCCGGGTCGGGCGAAAAGTGCTGTTCGGCTTAACCATAAGGAATTTCATAGTAGTGGCCCAGAGTTTGGAAGTTGGTGTGGTAACACTTCCCCCTAACTTGGCAAGCACGTTAAGCCCCTGCGTCAAAGAGGCAAGGATCCTGCGTCTAAGAGTAAATAGATTATTTCTAGATGATGATGTGGTGGACGGTACACGTTGTCCATACTATTAGGTGAGATAGTCGACAAGCGCAAGCTTATGAATAATAATAAAAATCGGTTCTAAGAACATATATATGTCGTGGCCAGATCTTAGAATTGATCACTTCATGATATGGCTAACTGAAACTGGCCAGATTAAACGTTAACATTTGATGATATGTCAATCCTCGTTTGGCCATATCATTGATGTAGGATTTCAATGATAATAAAAGGCCTAAAGAAAGTAGGCCAAACGAAGATTGAAATTTCATCAAACTTTAATGTTTAAAACGATCTGGCCAGTTTTACTTGGCCATATCACGAAGTGATCAATTTCTAAGATCTGGCCACGAAATTTATATATTATATTTATAGTTTATAGGTATATATTTCTATAAAATAAAGTGTGTTATCATGCTTAATGCTTCATATTGCACCTGCCTCAATTTGTCTCTGCATCACCCAAAGGTTGACTGGTAGAAAATGCCTTAAGGCATTAAGTCTACCTTTCTTCTTTTATGTGCATAACTAGAATTAAATAAAGAATTGAACCTATATGCCATGTTCATAAGTTAGTATAGCGTAAATAAGTTTCTGGGACTTTCGGTTGGCAAGGCTTCGCAAGGCTCCTCAGTTCCACTCTATTTTACGCGGAATTTTCCTTAACGAGAAGGCTTTGGTAAACTTTCAACGAACATAACTTACGAATTCCTATACGATTTTGGTGTAATTTAATGTAGGTAGCTAATAATACACAGTTGGGTTATATTTGATATGAATGTATTAAAACTTAGTTTATGAGCTTCTTAGAACCGTATGTCGTAACACTGTAAGGGCCACTTTCCTTCCTTATTACACTAATATTGTAAAAGCGATAGTTTGTGCGGGTGTATGTACCTATGTTTGTTACTTCTTCACGGTTGAACGTCCACGCACCACTCACTGATTAATGACGAAATCTCAGAAATTATAGCACCTACAATCTTAAAATTTGGCAGTTAGGTTCCGTATAGGGTGTAGACTTCCGCTAAGAACTGATTTTACAAAACTCAACCCCTAAGGAGGTAAAACGGGGGTTGGATATTTGTATGGAGAAACCTACTTTTACGCGGGCGAAGCCGCTGGTAGAAGCTAGTATGTACACGTATTAGCCTATCATTAATAATAAAAAATAAAAAAAATTGCGAACTTGATTTGAAAAACAAATGATAATTACAATAGTTCAACTAGTATCTCAGGGACTAACTAGTTCGAATTTAAAAATTTATTTAGTGTTGGATAGTTCATTTATCGAGGAATGCTATATTAAGTTACATAACATCACGCTGGTCGCAGCGGTTTGGTGGTTTATTGGTCGCAATAGGAGCGGAGTAGTAACCAAAGATGCGGGTGATTCCGCGGGGGCCAGCCAGTAATACATATTACGCCGTAGAATGTTGTGTTTGAAAAATACTCATACAATGCGTTCCAAATAAGAACTAGGATCGATTGCCATGTTGTGACGTCACGTCATACTGTCAAACTGAAAGAAATTGGGCAAAATTGAAGAACTCGGAGATGAGCAAAATTGAAGAACTGTGTTCTGATCAAACTTTTTCGTTCACAGCTCGTAAACAAACAGAATTTTAAAAATTTCTTGTTTTACTCACCATAATAATTCTTCGATTTGACAGTCGCAACATGGAAATTGATCCTATTCTTATTTGGAACGCATTGTACAAAGATGCAGCTGAAAATCTAGACGTGATGGAATTTTTCCTTGGCTTCAAATATAACGAAACACTTAACTGTTGCATTAAAAAAATGGGTCTTTTTTGCATAACATGGGTAGGATGAAAGCAGGACGAATATATGCATATTTAAGATGAGAGAAAAGGATAGCTACATTGTAGGAATTCGACAGCTGTCATCCTCACCATCCTATAGCAATTGTAGTGTAGTGATAATAATTATTAGGTATTGTAGGTATATCGTGCGTAAAACATCACCCCTATGTAAACAGGGTCACTGACCGGCACATTTCTTTCTGAGTGCACTGACATTTCACGACGAATTCTCATTACGAGTCACTCAGTTCAGCGATGACGTCACTTATTACGCCATTTTGTTTACTTACCATTGACATAGAGGAATGGACTGAGCGTTTTTGCGACATATTAATAAAATAACCTGATCGGCTCAAATAAGTACCAAATTAAATGCGTCTTAGTTTAGTAAGTGGGTCCATGTTACCGACTGCGACATGTAGGCCTAGTTTACCTAGTTTGTCTTATTTGGACACATTCTTTGCACGGAGTTTCCTTGCGTGATCAGATCAGAAACGAAGATATCCACAGGAGAACCAAGGTTACCGACATAGCTCGATTAAACTTAATTGTTGTTTCGTGTTAAATTAAAACTATAGAATCTTAGAGTAGTGAATTTTGTTTGTTTCATTCAAATCTCAAAATATGTCGAGTGATAGTTAAGATTAACTTGTAAATAATACTTGTATATCTCTAAGCTATAATTTGTTTAAGTAAATTGTCTTTTAACTATCTTACAGATGGTGTACTTTTTAAGTAGAATATCCAGCACGGGGATAAAGCCATCTTTGTCTTGGGTGGCATGAATTTCTCACTTCACTCAATATATTAACTCCCCCGCAATACCCAGGAGTTAATTATATAAATCCCTCACTAGCGTTCGGGATTAAAATTTAGCAACCCTCGTTACGTTCGGAATTTTATTCAACATGCCACCCGTTTTATCTCCTAGTCACATAATCTATTCTATCATCATTAATCGTTTAGAAAAACTACACAATTTTCAACTTCGACGCAACTTCAAACTTCGAAGGCTACCAACATAACAGCAAAAACTTTTATGAGTAACTACACTTATTGTTGTATTACGTAAAGCACTTACTTTCACAGTAAAGAAAACAGCATGAAAATAACTTTCTTTTACAATTAAAATGGATAGCACAGTGTTGGATCTAGTTGATCACGAAAACCACTTAGCGAGACTGTTATGGCTTCCGATTTTAATTAGGATCTTTCTCGAAGAGAAGTGATAAATAATTGCAAATGGAAATGTATCGTTGTGTACACAATACAGCCACTTGCTCATATCACTTACTAGTTGTGAAAATACAAAGTAGGTACTTAATGTTTTTATTTCGAACATTTTCTGTTAAATTTTTACGCGAGTGAATTGTCTGCCAATCTAATAAACTTCGGAACCAAATCACTCTCGTCAGTCGATTTTTCATTGATACGACTTTTTTGTAAAAACCTATAAAATTGTTAAACAGAACAGCGATTCTTTTTTTAAATGTGTGTGTTCTTTTTTTATTTGTGTTTTTTTGCAGACGCCAGTTAGATTTTCGAACAAGTTCTTATTTTTGATACCTTTAGGTTACTAATTTGTATACATATAAGGTTCTAAATTCAAATCTCATTATTGCCCAGTGGGTTGTAATGAAATTCAATACAAATATAACTGCTCAGCTAGAGCATTGGGCATAAATGCTTTGGTTTACTTTAAGTTTGCACCACATTTAATTTGCCATTTGCGAGCAGGTGATGTGAAAATATTATTAAATACACAATATTTATACAAAAAAAATTATCAAACACTTTTTTGAAATACAATTAATTATTAATCCTCATATAACTGTAATTACAACGCAAAATGCTTCATCATGCAATGCATCGGCCATTCGGCTGTTAGAGTTTCGAAACTAGAAAGAAAAAAATGTGGCCGTCATTATTTTGAACGTAGAAAGAACATCATGATAACTGCCCTAAAAAAGGAAATCACATACTCTAACATCATGCCATGTTCGAAATTGTAAAACTCTTCATAACATGAACTGTAGAATACATAGTGTAGTTCCGACAAACCATTTCTTAGAAAATAATATATTTGAAGTAAATAAATAAAAGAGTTCCTTACTAACTTACTAAGCCATAAAGGTAATGTTCTCATAAGCCAAAGCAATCATAGTTCCCGGTATCAAACAGTAACTTTTACTGGGTTAGGGCTAGGGCATACCGGCGGACGGCATGTGAAATCTATTTATGTATATAAGTAAAAATGAATGGCTAAATGTGTTGCCAAGTGCAAACCTCCAGAACGATTGGACCAATTTCGATGAACTTTTTTCTAACTTTAAAAAATTCTAATAACTTTCCTTCTGCTTTATGGAATTAAGTACTATGTTTATCATAATTATGCAGATCCCTGAGACAATTTTGCAAGAAATATTTTTTTTAAATGATATTATGATAAATATGATGTCCGTTATTTATAAAATTCGCTAACCAAAATTATGCTTAGTTAAAATACTGAATGACGGATTCTACATTCAAATATCCTTAAAAGAGTTTTTATTTTTAAATTTCCTGCTCCTTAGTCGTTCACTCTTGGCAGAATGGTTGTGCTTAAATATGGTCATATGAATTTAATATGCTGCATCAAGACCAGCTTCCCATTTTTACCCATTATTTTAATGCATATATTATTCGCTCTTTCCTTACTTTGGTTATCCGATTCATACCGGATACGGCAGTAAGATTTATTGAATTGATAAAGAATGCGAAAATTTTTGAACTTTCTCAGCTTTGACGAAAATATTATTATCTATTTATTTTATTTTATTTTATTTTATTTTATTAGGGAAAAAAAACGATATTACAATATATATTACACTTATTAGTAATAAAACGTATACATAACAAAATCAATGTAATAACCACAACATTTTCCACATATTAACATAGAGGTACGCTATGATGAGGACTAACAGGCAAGCTAGGTATTATTTTTGAAAACACTATATACGCAGTTACAAATTAGTCAGACATCAGAAAGAAAAAAAAAAATAAAAATAAAAATTTAGAAGTTGTTCAGTGCACTAATAACTTTACGTCGAAAGGCATTCCTACTAAGCATAAATATATCAATATCTATGAAATGCTCATTGTACATTTGCGTGAGCCGTCGGAGTGGTGCACGCTTACCCGCGTTTGTCCGGTGTGATGCCTGAGCAAACAAACGGTAATCACGCACCCCTCGACGGTGATTATCATTCTGATTTAAACGCTTTCTTATAGGTGCCATGAACTTGCAAAATCTTTGCAGACGTTTTGCTATATTTGAGGTGAATTTGAATGAAAGAAACAAATGTCTGATCGTTTTTGATGTTGAGTAACTGACTGCACTTAATATTATCCTAATCATTAAATTTAAAGTAAGTAAGGTTTTTATTTGATAGTTCCATAAAAAAAACTGGATATAAATATTGATTCTATTCCTATTTAGAGGTATTAAATTTACGATAATCATTTGTATATAATTAGGCGGAGACTAAAAAAAAAATAAGACTGTATTAATTGTTTCATGTTGGCTTTTCCGTTGTACCGTTCGCCGGTATGTAACTAGCCTTACAGTGTGAAGGCAATGGCGGCCAGTTGGCTAGGGTTGAGAAGTGTCACCAGATAAAACGTGTCCCCTTTTCCCTATCGATTTCCTTTGACGCACCTCTGTATTGTGTACAAACTTATTAAGAAGAAGGAAAATTGTGGCTTAAAGTATTACGAGATGTAAACTTTTCATCCCCTTTCTTTTGTTTTTCTTCTTTTGGTTTCGCATAGCTTTTTCATTTAGCCAATGTCAGTGTATTGTGTGTGTTGTGTTCAGGTGGGGTTTTCTTGTAATTCTACTATTATTTTAATCTATGAATAACTTTTAAATCTAAATTCAAAATCCATTTTAACAAACCATTAAACGGTCGATCTGAGACTCAACGAAAAATGTTAAAATAAATTTGTGAAGTTTATTTTGATATTAGCGACCCGCCCCGGCTCGCACGGGTGCATTGCTGATACCACCGCAACCGCTATGTCTCTGCATTCTTAAATCTGTAATGTTTTCGAAAATATTCATTTAATTACATACTGTAAAGGGCCATATTGATCTACATATATTAAATGCACAATGTATTTTAGGTACTTAAATTAATAAAGATTTATGCTGTATTGCAATCGCTTCGTAAATAAACGATTATCTTTCGTAAAAAATAAAGGATAAAAATGGTTATTGTGGGTTACCCTAAGATATATACATATTTCACCGACTTTTTTGTAGATCTTTTTAAGGTTTATAATATTGTAGTAGGTAATTATTACTGTACACAGCTTTCAATGTTTAATATGCTTCATTAGTGACAGTAAACGTGAAATAATATGGAGAAGTTGGGTAATCAACTTGTAATTCTCATTCAGGAATGGGTGAGAGTGTCTTTAATGTCAAACAATATGATGGCAAGCTACTTATTGGTCGCCTTCCGCAAGTTCACGCCTACGGAGGCTAGAAATCAAAATCAAAATCAAAAATATTTTTATTTCACATAGGCCTACATGGGCACTTATAAAACGTCAGAGCTAGTGCACGGTTCCAAATTGGTCGTTTCCTATGGAGAAGAACCGGCAAGAAACTCCATGGTTAATCGTCCTGCAGTTCTCACTTGTGTTCTTTCAGTTGCCCTTTTTCCTTTCCAGGTTCTCGGTAACTCTTTTAAATAATCCTGCAATCCTGGCAAGCAAAAGGATGAATATTAAACGATGTTATACACTAAATAATAATAAATTGTTTTATTTAGGACAATATAGGCACCAATTTTGTTAGATATGCTAAAATATGCACTAGCATTAATAACAAACTTAAGAAAAGGATAGCAGACAATATAATTATATTAGTGTGTCATGTAGGTACTCACGAGGTATTTCAGGCGGACAATGATTCCGCAAAAGATACTTCAGCACAGGAGCTCTCGGATCCTCAGCCAAGACTTTCAGGACGCTATTGTCACTCGCCCAATTCCTCCTCACAAGCGATACCACCTTGTAGGGGTGATCGGCAGGTATGACCTCTCGCGCCGGTTCCCGGTACCGGCCATGGTCCGGAGCAAGGAGGAATAGCAGGAGGTCGCCCCCTTCTGCGAACCAGTAATGCTACCGAAGGAAGCGGCCGCACGCGTGAGGAAACGGCCTTCCTCACGCGTGGGGCAGTCAGGATTCCGGTGGCTGGGACCGGAATCCTGACTCCGATTTTCAGCCACCATAGGCGTGGGCTTGCAGACGGCGAGCAATGGCTAGCTCGCCGTCGTGTCGTCCAGTAACCGCCCGGACCGAGCCCGAGTCGTCGACGGCGCGTAGTGTTACAGAGAGCCCAGCAGGGTCGAAGCCTACTGGAGCCATGGGTTTGCTTCTGAAATAAAAACCCAGGGTTCGTTCCTTTTTTGCCTTGCGTTCTAGGGCAATTCAAAGAAGGAACATAGGAGTGGGTTTTAGTCAGTAAATGTATGACACGCTCTCGCGCTCCGCCATAGAGTGGGAGAAGTCACTGGATGATTTTCCACCTAAAAATAGTGATGCGAATAAAACACCACCTTACTTGCCTAAAGGTCTCATACAAGTTTTATTCCTCGCGTGTTGAAAAGCCCCGCTGTCGTCTCAAACAATAGATTGCGTATCCATTGTTTGAAAATTCTGTTATCTCGTTTGCTCATCCGATTTGATACACGTGAAAATGTTATCAACAGTTTTTGTTTTGATCCTGTGTCAAGCTAACATTGTTTTTGGTATTCCTTTGTTGTGTTCTAGCCCTTTGTGAAAAATATCAGGTGTCAAAAAATGCTTTTACTCGTAATTGGTTTTGTTGTCAATTTTTGTTTCGATGAATTTTTCGACCGTGTTGCTGACAAAGAGAGATTATTTTTTGATTTTATTTTGGTCTGTTTCCGATAGCGTAGAGGTCAACTTTACAAAAAAAAAAAACTGGGAAAGTGCGACTCGGACTCGCACACTGAGGGTTCCGTACAAACTTATGTAAATAGTTTAATTCCCGAATGAAGTCTCGAAGATTTTTCTGAATCGCAAAAAAGTTTTTTTTTAAATTCCTATATCTGTGCTATAACACCTTGCTTCATGTCAAATTTCAGGGTTCTGGGTCAACGGGAAGTACCCTATGAATTTTGATTCCCTTGAGTGTCGAAATATGTGTTTTTACGACATAAACGGCCGAATTTTTTTTTTGCTTTAACTTTGATGATGATGAGTTGAGTATATGGTTTTAATTTCAACTCGATACCTTGACCCGTTCCCGAGATAAAAGGTATTGAGAGAGAGACAGACAGACGGACAACAAAGTAATCCTATACCTAAGGGTTCCGTTTTTTCCGGTTGGTGGCAGTACGAAAATTTCGGCTAGGCATTTCTTTTCGGTTTTGTTTTCCGTACCTATATTATTTTTCAATGTACTCGTATATTATATTCGAAACTGTACTGTGTGTATAAACCAGCCCATATCATAATTAAATATTTTATTGAAATGTGTTTTTTATGTTGAAAGACATTAAAACTTTATGAATTGAGTACTCGATTCAATCATTTATTTTCATAAAACAAACATTTTTCTTTTTGAAACACAAATGCGCTCAAAGGAAAACCGTAATAAAAAATAAAATAAAAAAGAAACCGCAATTGACAAATACTGTATTCTATATTCAAAGTGCACACAAGCGAGATAAAAGACGACTGTCTGCAGATTATAACGACAAAGAATAAATAGGTAATGGCTTGTTGTAGGGTGGACTTTTTAATTAACTATTTTTAGAAGACGGGAGTTTAATAATGTCTGTTATTTATTTTATTCTTGACGAATCTCCGATTTTCTGATGACATTTTTCTCAGTTACGGTTCATAATTGATCGAGAAATCGATGAACAATACATAAAAAAATACGTACACCCGAACATAGTACCTTCTCATTAATGAAGCCAGTTAAAAAAATGGGTTACGTTTAAAAACCTTCTAAGACTGCTAAGTTTAGCATTAATTTTTACTCAATTTTACCAACAACGTACCTATGTTTGGTTAGTAATACAGAAAAAATCAAATAAAATCAAAGTATGAGGCAGGCCTGGCGCACTCCTAACTATAGGTATAGAAATATGCCTACGCCGCGCGGCCTTTTTTCAAGGCTAAATTCTGTAGTTTCACACGCGTGTTCGATTTGCCGCTTGCCCGCGCATACAAAAATTATTTTCGAATTCTTCATCGAGTTTTTATTTTAAGTATTTGCGACAGTTTTCACGTAAACGAGTCAATGACAATGTTAGAGAATACTATATTAATAATATAATTCTTATAAATAATTAGTAAAGATTCCTCCGGTGAATAAGATTCTAATAAGATTCAATAGATCTAATTGACAATCTTTGATTACGGCCCAATTCTTATCATAGAGAGGAGGCCTGATGAGTTCTGGCAGACGAGACATCTGAAGAGGCTCTTGAGAAGGGTGATTAATATTATTTGTGAGGCATAGACTAGTTCATAGAATGAATACCTATCGCAAAATGAATAATTGTGACACACTGTTGAGCGCGCTATATTCTATTCAATTTACTTGTAAATCTAAATAAAATATTTAGATTTCGCTAAGGTCTACTATCCACGAACGCGTAGCTTCAACTTTGTCAATGAAGTGGCAACAACACGACGGCACAACGTTCCCGCTTCGTCGACAGAGTTTCATAGTTTTGTAGGTAAGCTTCACGCAGGCGTACACCAAACATATAATGACGAATACGCGTCTATGAAGCTACGCGTCCGTGGATAACACGCCTTACTCGTAGGAATACCACGCTTAGACAAATGCGTTAGCGTTCCCACCAAACTCTAAGTACAAAATGTATGGCATTAACATTACCGGTCACTTCGCTTGTCACGGTGATTGAACACTAACAGAAATAGTACATTTTGATATAAGTGTAGAAAGTTTGTCACTGCAAGTGATATGTTATGGATGTGAGTGCTGCAGTGACTTTCTACCGGTATCTAACGATGTTTTTCAATACACATTCGAAGAAATAAATAAACCCAACCCACACACCACCACACTTTTTCGCAATAGTGCGGAAAAATGCAATATTTAATTTTATCAAAATGTACTATTTATTGTCTTAGAATGCTGGACACTTATAAAACTTGATAAGCTAGTGCACGACAGCTAATGTGACTGGTTAATAGAATGATATTATTAACAGACAGTTGTATCATTTGACTAGCGCTTAATTTGTGAACTTCTAGAATCGCATAACCTGATATAAAAACCTAGTAATAATTAGTTAGAACTTGATTTTTTGTCCTAATCTATCCACAGCAGGACGAAGACCTTTGTCAGAAATCATCAAATAACTTTTCTCGCTCTAGGTGGAGCGAGAAGAAGTTTCGGAATATGATTGAATCCACCCGTATCCCTTCAGTTTAAGTCAAACGGAATGGTAGGTGGCCTCCTTTTTGTGCCAAGCAGTAATGCTAGCGAAGCAGATGGCCGCACGCGTGACTGGATATATATCTTCAAGCCGCCGCGACCCAAACCCCGGGGTTTGCAGACGACAAGCAATGGGTAGTTTACTGTCCGGCCGTCTGCTAACCGTCCGAACCGAGCCCGATTCGTTGAGGGCTCGTAGTGTTCCACGCGCACCTCAAACAGAATGATGTCAGCAAATCCGTTGGGATGATGCTCGCTAGGGCTACGGGGAATTTCTGATCAGAAAACCCGCGATCCTAGCACGCAAAGGATAACTGAAGGGCACAGGTATGGTTGTAGTCAGTATAAGTCTGACACGCCTTCTCGCTCCGCCCTAGAGCGCGAGATGTCATGTTCAGTCACACCCCAAAAAAAACCGTGTACCCTCAATTGCATTTTGCGTTCTAGGGTCGCGGAGTATTTCGGATAAGGATCAGCCAGCCGGTAAGGATTATCTTAAACTCACAACTTGTGACAAACAGGTCTAAGTGAGTTAATCAGGTCTCAGTGAGTTAATCCGTAGCTTTAAGGGATTACTGACGTGTGACTAATTACGATACAGAATAGGAACGTGAAGGAAGACAATTGGTTGATCGCTTTAAGTCATGTAAAATGGTCCCACAGCTGGGACTTAGGTCTTCTATTTAAGAGAGGGAATGGTCATAATCCGCCACATGGGCCCAGAGCGGATAACGTGGATGTCACATGTCTTTCGAATTTATGGTTCTTGGGCATTTTCTCACAATGTTTTGCTTCACCGTTTTGAGAGCGATGGTGATAAAATAAATTGCACAAAGTAAAGCGTCCATCAGTGTCCGTCGAGCAGTGGTGGCCGAGTGATAATGGCCCCGACTTACGAGTATTCAGTTCACCACTGCTCTCAAAACGGTGAAGGAAAACAATGTGAAGAAACCGGCAGGTTCTAGAACCAAAAATTCGAAGACATGTGACATCCACCAACCCGCACTGGGCCCGCGTGGTGGATTACGGCCCATACCCTCTCCTAGGGAGGACTCACTCACTCTCCTGTTGAAGAGGCCTGAGTCCCAGCGGTGGGAACGCCATCAGTGAAGTCAACCTGGATGTGCTATCAGGAAATGGTAGATATCCCTCCTGTACTCACAAAACTTTTTGGAATATTATCATTGTGTGTACAGCTAAGGAGTGGAATTTCCTTCTGGAGTTGCATTTCCTGGTATCTACAACCTGTTCTATTTTGTTTTAGTCAAGAGCGAATAGGTTCGTTCCAGGTAATTGTTTCTTCGTCGACCACATCATCAGGTGCTGAGGTAGTGGTCATAGGCATGCCTATCACACTAATGTAAGAAAATAAAAAAGTGTATTTCAACTACAATAGGAATTTTGATACAGATAATTGGAGATCAGCTTTTAATTATTTTTATTATTTATTATTATCAGGCAACTAAGACCCTTAAATAAAATACATAATATTACAATCTTATAAAATACATAATAAACTAATACATATTACAAATATTACAAACAATAAACTATAATTATACACGTAACATCGGCGTCGTGTTCCGCTGCGTGGTGTTGCGTCCTCAGAATTGTCGATACCTGTCGGCCAAAAGTCCTCTCTCAAAAAGGTCTGTAGATGGTGGGTTAGAACTCGTATCACGAACGACTTGAAGATGGTGGCACGGATCCAGCTTTCGACCCTCAGAGTCCAGTTGCTCTTCATCTTCATGTACTCCACGACATCCATACCCTTCGTAGAGTGATGTAGACGCGATATACAGCTGCGTCGTAGGCACAGCAGGACGCAGCAGCATGTCTGGTCCATTCGGTGCGGTACCGTACAGGTTACGGCAACAGGGCTTCTCTTTCTTCTTTTCTACTCTAGTGAAACCCTCTTCATAAACTTGGCCCGTTTTTAGCAAGGATCTACGGACTGCAGTCAGGGTAGGTTTAGTACCCGTTTTCATTTTGTCCCCTATTTTCGCTGGTCGCTTACGTCGCTGGACGTTTCCGCAGACGGTGTTGAGGCACGGGCGACGGCGACACGGTTTTTACGCCAGGAATTGCTTGTATTAGGCGACTCCGCACCTCCACTTGTCATTTTTATGCAATTGAAATGTAGACATGCATGTTTTCATTAAATATGCAAGACTAAAAAAGAATATAGTAAAAATTTAAAAAAGGCGAAGGTTTGTGAATGTTAATTACTTCTTCACGCTCGAACGGCTGAACGGTTTTGGATGTAATTTGGTACGCGGCGTTGCGTATGCGTTTTGCTCGGACGTGGCGCTTATATGTTATTTTTAATTAATTATGTTTTTGTCTTGCAAAATGTTTGCAATATATTAGTTATAAGTTTGCGCCTTTTCCGGCAAATAAAATATTTTTCTTTCTTTCTTTCTTTTTCAATGAGTAGCTCACCAACAATAATAAAAAAGTCAATTATTTTATTAAGTCAATGACAGATTTTAAAGTACTCCACAATAATTCGATACGAAACATGACCCTATATTTTGTACATATGTAGGTAATGGAAAGTTAATATTACTTCCAAATAAATATAATGCAAACGTCGTCCTCATAATGAAGTGAGAGCGACACAAAAGGTCGCGAACATCAATATGAAAAACAAAACACGTCCGACGCAAATAATAACGTTCATAAATACATTGTTGGAAAACCATTTTCATTGTGAAGACTGAAAACAAAAGGTTGCATAATGTACATTGTACAGGTATACCGTATACAGGTATATTTACCTTCATGTACAGAAATATAGAAATGAACACTCGACTCTATGAGATGGGGACAATAATAGATTGATAGAGACCGTCGTTTTTAAATAGAAGAGTCTTGGGGTGTTTTTAATATCGTGCGGATTTCATCTCGCATGCGGGATTGCTCCGCACGCGCAGCCCCCGTAAATTTTCTTTTTATACAAGTATTTATTGTAATGTGTGGACTGCACGCGGGATGCGGGGCGTGATATCGGGCAGTACCCCTGCACGGGGAGCAAATCCGCATGCGTGATGAAATCCGCACGATGTTAAAATCACCCTTCATCATTCCGAATCCGATGGATGCGAGACGCACAGGGCCGGTCATTATGGCGATATTTGGGGGAGGCCTATGTCCAACAGTGGATGTCTTTCGGCTGAAAACACTCTTATAACCATAATATTGCGTTGTTTTTCATCAAATAACTCATCCCGCGCTGGGGGCTAACCGAACATTCTATATTTTTATGGTACTATTTTTTTTTCTTTTTAGGTGGGAAATCATCCAATGACTGCCGCCCGCTCTAGTTTTACTGGCTAAAGGAGAAGTGGGTCCTATGTTCCATTTTTGCCTTGCATTCCAGGACCCTAAGTTTCTCTTTCGGAAGCCAACCAATGGTCCCCGTAGGCTTCGGCCCAGCTGGGCTCCTACGGTTTTGCTGACATCTCTTTGAGGTCCGCGTGGCCTGCCGTTGACGACTCTGGCTCGGTCCGGACGGTTACCGGACAGCCAGAGCTACCCATTGCTCTTCGTCCGCAAGCCCACACCTCCGGTGACTGGAAATCGGGGTCGGCATCTCGGCGACAGGGGCGTGAGGAAGTCCGTTCTTTCACACGTGCGGCCGCCGTTTTCGCTAGCTTTACTGCTTTGCAGAAGGAAGCGATCGTCGGCCATTTCTTCTTCATCTGGACCATGGCGGCACGGTCTACCGGGACTATAGTATATGAGTGCGTTATATGACTTGGAGAAGTATAACATCGAATAACACGTCTCCGTAAATCTATTATAACACGAAATACTTAAGAACGAATGCACGCTACCACGAAAAACTTAATACCGTAGCTAAGAGATCTCGAATAACCAAATCTATAATAATTCACGGATTCCACGCTACCTCACTACCAAACCTCTAACGAAAAAATATAAATTTTGGGGGGTTCTTAAAAAAACGTTTTTTTTTTTATTAAAAATAAAAGTATGGTAAAATTGAACTATCACAATAGATTTTGTGTACTGTCTAGCTTTAGCCGTGTAAAAAGTGTAAAATAACTTTTAAGCACACCGAATTCGAAATTAAAGTTGTTTTCCAATTTTGTGTCTTTTAAATGGCAGTTGGTTGTAAGTTCTTGTAAATAAAATCCTGCTGTAATCAAATGCAAAAATTGGCATGGCCATTATTCCCAGGAAAGTAACTGCATGCCTTGCTAATGAAATAAGTGCTATAAGGCGCTTGAGTTCATTGTGATTAAGTTTTTTTTTTCGATCTTGATACTTAATTAAGAAAAATATATAATTTCCTTCACATGTTTTCTTTCTTTCTTTACATTTATTGTTTTTATGTGACTTAAACCTGAGTCTGAATACTGTATTTAGATTTATACATAATATGTTACGTGCGGCTTCGCTCGTGTGAAAGTAGGAAATTGTACCAAAATAATATACTCCGAAAAAAAAACTGGGCAAGTGCGAGTCGGACTCGCGCTCTGAGGGTTCCGTACAAACTTACCTACGAGTATGTAAACAGCTCAATTCCAGAATTAATAACGAAGATTTTGCCGAGTCGCAATTTTTTTTTGTGACGTAGCAACAAAACTGTTTTCAGATTTATTATTATATCTGTGCTATAAAACTTTGCTTAATGCTAAATTTCAAAATTCTGGGGTTGATCAGCTCTGCAGCTCTTCTGTCAACTAATATGGGGACTGAATAGAGAGAGAGATACTGACTGAATGTCTGGTGATTTGCGAGAAGACAGGATAATCATTGAATGATAAATCCCGCACTTGGGTGGAGCGCGAGATAGTGTCAGACTTTTACTGGCTAAAAACCTACTCCTGTTCCTTCGTTGCCTTCGTCCCAAGGTTTCGTTTTCACACTACCCTGCTGGCTCCCTACGATTTGCTGACATCTCCCTGAGGCGCGCGTGGAACAATACGCGCCGTCGACGACTTGGGCTCGGTCCGGGCAGTTACCGGACGGTCGGACGGCAAGCTACCCATTTCTCGCCGTCTGCAAGCCCGCGCCTACGGAGGCCGGAAATCGGGACCGGGTGTACGGAATATATTCGGCCGAAAATCGCCTCGTCGAAGTCAACTGTCGCAATATTAACGGGTACTAGCCAAATTTTTATAAGTTCCTTAACACTGCATTTACGACTTCAAAGATTTCAGTCACTAATCCGGGCTTCGAAGTTTAAATGAAGAAAATATTAAATAAGAAAACTTAAGTCATTAACGGACCTTAGTATTTTTTAGGATAACTTACTTTACTGCATTTAACGGCTTTTTTAATTTAAATATCATTATTTCCTACGGATCGCTCATACTGCATTATCTCCCTAGGGACATAATGACTTGCTTTATGTGATCGATGTATGACATATAAAGCGACATTATCGAGCAGGTGGAGATTATTATTCGTACGAAGCTGGGGCGGGTTGTTAGTCAATAATAATTTAGACTAACGAATATGAAGTCTAAAACACAACACTCGCTCTGCGGCCATCAATCCATTAAGTACTTTCAAACTAATTTTGATCAGTTGATTGCTATTGACTGTAAAGTGTAGGTACCTACTATAGAGCTCCACATTTATTTGTTAAAGTAAGCACAAAGAGGCTTGTTGATTTACCAACATAAACTCGACGTAGGTACTTATGTACTTAAGTAATGTTATAATGTTAACTGTACACAATGTACAACACATATAGACTATGTGTAACGTTGTAAACTGAGCAGTCGTCGTTAGTTTAAAGTATTATGACTTTATGAGCTACTCAAGCTGCTGCTAGTGACTTTGCCCGCGTTCATTGCACAAAAGCATTGCGCGCCCGAACCGCGTTTATTGGTTAAGAGTTTTGTATATACTAAGTTACTATTGGTTAAGTTTTTAGTCCGTAATATTGTAAACTTGTATAAAAGCAGGTGCATGGTAAAAATATACACATTCTGTTTTGGAGTCACACGATTCTTCCATCCCCAAAGTTAAGGCGTAGGTATAATAGTCCTTTTAACATTTGGCCGGATTGAGCCCCGCTGAGCTTTAAATCCATTTTCTTTGCGAAATATTGATTGATTTACATGAATGCTGTACACATTCTGAAGAACACTTAACCAGCAACATTTTTGTGTAAAAATATTTCTAAAGATCAAAGCCGTTTGAAATGAGTAGGGAAAACAAGCAAAAAATTACCTTGTTCTTAAAAATATATTTTTTTTTTGGCAAAATTATTAGTCATACGAAAAAATCATCAAATGTTGATAATGTTGTACATGAATCTATAATAAACATATATTTTTTTCAAATCTATTGACTTAGACTTAGTCGTTATCGAGGAGTAGGCTTCAGAAAATCACTATTTTATGGCAGTGTTCGGGAGTTTAGGCCTTAAAGTAGAATTTTGATTACCCTTGTGAGCTACGCTTTTTGGAACAAAGTTCCTTATCGCGCGTTGTGAAAGGGGGCTAGACGGAAAAAATTCTTACGAAAAGTTGTCACGACACTTTATTACGAAAAGTTGTCACGACACTTTTTTTTGTTTACTAATTATTTATATCAATTGATTCAAAGATTGATTGACTGATGGATGGATTGAAAGATTGTTTTATTGATTGATGGATTAAAAGATTGATAGATTGGTAGATTGATAGATTGATAGATTGATAGATTGATAGATTGATAGATTGATAGATTGATAGATTGATAGATTGATAGATTGATAGATTGATATATAGATAGATTGATAGATTGATAGATTGATAGATTGATAGATTGATAGATTGATAGATTGATAGATTGATAGATTGATAGATTGATAGATTGATAGATTGATAGATTGATAGATTGATAGATTGATAGATTGATAGATTGATAGATTGATAGATTGATAGATTGATAGATTGATAGATTGATAGATTGATAGATTGATAGATTGATAGATTGATAGATTGATAGATTGATAGATTGATAGATTGATAGATTGATAGATTGATAGATTGATAGATTGATAGATTGATAGATTGATAGATTGATAGATTGATAGATTGATAGATTGATAGATTGATAGATTGATAGATTGATAGATTGATAGATTGATAGATTGATAGATTGATAGATTGATAGATTGATAGATTGATAGATTGATAGATTGATAGATTGATAGATTGATAGATTGATAGATTGACAGATTGATAGATTGATAGATTGATAGATTGATAGATATGTTGATGGATTGATTGATTGATATATTGATTGATGGGTTGATGATAGATTGATAAGTCAATAGATTGATAAGTTGATGGATAGATTGATTTATTCAAAGATTGAATGAAAGATTGATCGATTGATTGATTCAAAGATTCCAAAGATTTTAATGAAATGGTTGAGAAATTAGTTTCAGTAATCGAATCAGAGGAACTTCGTTCCATCCGGGTGTCCCTTGACACCTCTCAAGTTTTTTTTTTTAAGTGTGGGAATCATCTAATGACTTCACGCGCTCTACGTGTCAGACTTTTACTGACTAAAACCACACCTGTGTCCTTCAGTATCCCTTTGCGTTCTAGGACTACGGGTTTCCTTTTCAGAAATTCTCCGCGGTCCTGGCTAGCGGGCATCGGCGCTACTGGGCCCCTACGGTTTGCTGATATCTCTTTGAGGAGCGCGTGGATCACTACGCGCTGTTGACAACTGGGCTCGGTCCGATCAATTACCGGACTGCCGGACGGAAAGCTACCCATTGCTCGAAGTCCGCAAGCCCGCGTCTACCGTGGCTGGTAGTTGGGGTCAGAATCTCGGCGGCTGGGGCGTGAGGACATTCGTTCCCACACGCTTGCGGCTTCCTCCTTCGCTAGTATTACTGCTTCGCAGAAGGAGGCCGCCGCCTGCCATTCCTCCTCGCTTTGGACCATAACCCGCGAATCAGGGTCCGATGCGAGAGGTCTCTGCCGCCGATTGCCTCCACGAGGTCACAACGGTGCTCCGCCCAAGCGGGGCACACCTCCACCGTATGCTCCACCGTGTCCTCCGGGCGGTTCACACAATAATGACATCCGGGCGTTTCTTCTGCCTGAATCCGATGCAGAATCCTCCCGAACGAACGAATGTCCGGTGAGGACCTGCGTCATGCGGTAGGTGAGGACGCCGTGTTACCGCTCCAGCTACTCCTCAAAGAGGGGCTGCTCACAGCCCCTCTTTGCTACATTTTAACCAAATCCGTTTAGCCTTACGAGCTCGCTCGAGTGACAATAAAAAAATATCCCAAGAACATAATTCCCGGGATAAAAAAATATCCTATTCCAGGACATAGTCTACCAATGTACGTGCGTGCGTACGTATAAGTTTCTTCGAACTCCCTTCAGCCGTGTTCGAGCGTGAATAAGTAACAAACATGCGTATGTTTATTATAATTTTATTATATGTTACTCACAAACTTTCGCCTTTATAATAATAGTTTGAAGTGTAATAACTTAGGTAGATAAACTGATATTGGTTAAATTTACTCTTTTATTTGATCTGTGGTTAAATTGCTTAACATTTTTTCCGTCTCATAAAATATTTATTTATTTTGATTTGCATTTGTTTGTTTTTGTACAATATGATTCTATGTTAATAAAAAACATAGAATTCCACAAAGACCAAGACAATGCTTGTGCAGACTTTGAGTTTCCCTATTATAGACTATGGTGACGTGTGTTACTTTGACCTGAACTCGGTCTTGCTGGATAAGCTTGACAGACTCCTTAACTGGTTAATTTTTTTTAAGTCGGTAAAAAATGATTTTCGTTGAAAACTTGTTCTTAGAATAACACAGGTTTTTCTTCTGGTCTCTAACAACAACACCGTGCCACGCCATCACTTACCAATAGGTGACATTGGGGTCAAACACAACAACAAATCTAATGTGGTCCCAGATAAAAAAGTTTAGCAGACACTGATCTAGATCAACAATATAAACTCATTATGCTTGCACTCGACTTGCAAATCGGATTTAATATGCAATATCCTAGTGCAGCTTTAATGTAATCTAGCTGCTCTGCGAATCATATTTCAAAGCTGCATACAATCTTGAAAGCTACAAGAGGAAGGTCTGGTTAATAAGTGGAGAAAGGCTATCTTGACTATGATAAAAGTGCATCTACAACAAGCGATAATTGTTTGTAAGTGAAACATATTCGGGACGACCTTCCTTTTTACTGACAATCGATCACAATATATATATAATTAGGAATTAATTTACTAAATTTGAAACAAACAAAATTCACTCTTCTAAAATTCTATAGTTTTAATTTTTTATAGTGGAGCTTTTTCACTACTTTTTTAATAGACTCATCAGTGATCATATTTTATTAATATTTTTTTGTTAGTGGCCAGTTTAATTTTTGGATAAGTAAACTTGTTTGAAGCACTAACATTATAATTCGTGTTTTGTTTTCTTCAAAATAATGGTTTTTGACGTTCCTAATTCAAATTCCCTAGGGATTGCCCATACTACTTTATCTTCCTAGGGACAGAATGAATTGCTATGTGATGGTTGTATGACATATAAAAACGCAGGTGGTGTAAAAAAATACTAACAATTTATTATTCAAAGACACTCGCACTACAGATAGTTGTGCCGGGTCTTGTCTATATACATGAAATATTTGCGTTTTCTGTATTCCTAGAAAAGTGCAAAGATTTTTTAAATTAAAATTAAATAAACATTGCAGTACTTGGAAAAGATTCTCTTCAAAATTATATTGCGGTGTGGCTGAACCATTATGACGCAAATGCAAACGTATATTTGCTGTTAGTCCTTTCCGTTTCCCTGTCATTGTTTTGTAGTATTTCTCTTGTGACAAAGCAATTAAGGGGTTTACCGAGCAATCGGATGTGGTAACAAATAGTGAAAGAAAGAAACGTAGCAGGAAATTAATTCCTTGCTTGTAGATTGGTTTCCTTTATATTGTTAAGGTATTCGGTTTTAGGCGCATGGGTTTCATTAACATTCTAGCCTAAAGACGTACACTGTTGGACATAGGCTCCCCTAACTTCACCGGGACACCACGGCGGCGCGACCAGTTGCGCCGCCGTGGTGTCCGTAAGTTACCAAACTAGTCACCATACAGATACCAGAGCCGCTACACCACACTAAGACAGTATCAAAACGGACCTTAAGTGCATGCATCCGAGCTGCTCGCGCCGCCTTATTGCGCAACCACACGGTCACCAGGTGAGTAACTCTCTATAGAGCCGTATACATTTTGTTGGTAGCGTCGACTGGTCGCGCCGCCATGGTGTCCCGGTAAAATATAGCCATAAGTATTGCCACAACGACTTAGGACTGTTCCTATGCGTCTCGCATTCATCGTCCATGCTTCACTAGGTCATCGGTCCGCATATCGGTGGTATTCCAACGCTGCGCCTTTCGCTACGTGGGTGCCTCTCCCGGATGACGCTAAATCATCAAGCGATCTAAGATCATCAGTTTAACTCTCAATAGATGCTCAATCGTCATTACTTCACGGTAAGTTCGGGAAGTTCCTGCACCGGATTCGTGAGGAAGCGACGCCCGGGTGTCGCCACTGTGTGGATCGCCCGGAGGACATGGTGGAGCATACGGTGGAAGTGTGCCCCGCTTGGGCAGAGCAACGCCGTGTCCTCGTGGGGGCGATCGGCGGCGGCGATCTCTCGCGCCGGGCCTTAGTACAGGCCATGGTCCGGAGCGAGGAGGAATGGCAGGAGGTCGTCTCCTTCTGCGAAGCAGTAAGCAGCTTGCAAAGGAGGCGGCCGATCGCATGAGGCAGTGGTCCTCACGCTCCAACCGCCGCCGGGATTCCGATCCCGATTTCCGGCCACCGTAGGCGCGGGTTTGCGGACGGCGAGTAATGGGTGGCTCGCCGTCCGACCGTCCGGTAACCGTCCGGACCGAGCCCAAGTCGTCAACGGCGCGTGCTGTTCCACGCGCGCCTCAAGGAGATGTCAGCAACTGTAGGGGTCCAGCAGGGTCGAAGCCTACTGGGGCCAAGGGTCTGATTCTGAAAGGAAGACTCGGCCCTGGTACGAAAGGCAACGAAGGAACAGGAGTGGGTTTTTAGTCAGTTAAAGTCTGACACTATCTCCCGCCCCGCCCAAGAGCGGGGGATGTCATAAGATGATTTTACCACCGAAAAAAAAAATCGTCATTACACAGTAATTCTATTCTATCGCGCGTTCTCAGGAGCGTTCACGAGTTCGCGCGCGACTGATGAGAGTGACAAACAAGACTGAAGCGTGGTTTTTCACGCACGATTACCGTTTCACCCACGAAAGAGTGACTGCGTAAAGCTCGATAATGATTCGACCAAGTTCTAATAAATGGCTAATGCAATTATCCTAAGTACTTCTTTAGTTTCTTATTCAGAATCGCTTTGTCTTTCGGCTCAGAATTCTGAAATCTGGTATGAATCCGCGTTTTCAAGAATCCAAAAGCCGACTGGTAAAAATGCCATCTCATCTGATGGTAAGCGAAGATGAAATCAACGATGGAGTACACTTACCTAGAAGTAACTCATTCAATTTTGACTTAGAGACTCCTAGGTTGTATTATATCTACAGGGAATTACACTGCTTAGATTTTTTTATTTGATATAAACTAGTGCTTGACTGCGATCCCATCTGATGGTAAGCAGTGATGCAATCGTTGATGGTGAGGCGCACTAGTTTATTAAGAGCCTATTTATTCTAGCCTTGATGACACCTAAATTATAATCGGATGGGAAGACCGCAGCTGGCATGTTGTTCCAGTCCTGAAAAACGACGAGGCAAAACGCTTAGTCCAGACCGTAGAGGTTTCAACAGTTGTCCGTATAATGAATGTGTTCTAATAACGTTTTGTGCGTATGGGTGGAATTTCCACCATATACCGGTGGCGTATTGCGGTGGTCCGATGATGGAACGATCCATATTGTTTCGTTCTTAACGATTGACCACTTCCAAAAAGTTGCCTGACCAGTATACTTCTTCGACAGCACTGTTATCTGCAGTGGTGTAGTTGGTGTTGAACCGGAAGGTGTAAGTGGCTGAGTATGCTGGGCAGAAAACTTCATTTTTTGTTTTGAGGTTGGAAATCGTCAAACTTCTCCCGCTCTGAGTGGAGCAAGAGGGCGTGTCAGACTCTTACTGACTAAAACCCACATGTGTTCCTTCACTTGCCCCGTTTCAGGGTCACAATAACTCTTTCGAACATTCCCACAGCTCTAGCAGGCCTTACTAGGCCCCGTCCATGTTGTTGACATCTGTTTGAGACGCGCGTGAGACACAACGCGTCGAGGACACTCCAAACTGGCACTATGTTTGGGATGGGTCTGAGCAACATTTACTTACTTAAGTTACTTTAAAAAGATAACTCTAATTTGCTGATATTTCTGCCAGGAGTAATGGATAAGGTCGGTTAAGTATGTAGGATAGCAGCAGATTGATAGGCCAGCCAGAAGGATCATTGGCAATGATGCACTCGTTAAGTCGAAGCTTCAAAGTCTTGAACATCGGCACCAAGTTGCTAGCCTGTCGGTTTTCTACCGGTTGCATTTAGGGGAGTGTGCGTTCGAATTGCATAGGTAACCTAATTCCGCCTAGCCCGTTCCATCATCGGACCACCAGGCGTACGGCAATGCGCCACCGGTACATGGTTTCACGCGCGCCTCAGGGAGATGTCAGCAAATCGTAGGGGCTCAGCAGGATCGAAGCCTACTGGGGCCACGGGTAGTGTGAAAGCGAAACCCGGGCCCTGGGACGAAGGCAATGAAGGAACAAGAGTGGGATTTTAGTCAGTAAAAGTCTGACATTATTTCTAGCTCCGCCCAAGAGCGAGATTTGTCATTAGATGATTTTCCCACCTAAAAAAAAAAATCGGTACATGGTGGACATCCCTCCTATACGCACGAAACGTTTTGGGAACATATTCATTGTGCGTACGGCTAAGGAGTGGAATTCCTTGCCGGAATCTGTGTTTCCTGATGGCTACAACCCGGGAATCTTCAAGTCGAGAGTGAAAAGGTTACTTCTAGGTAAGTGCGTTCCATCGTCGACCGCATCGTCACTTTCCATCAGGTGAGATAGCGGTCAAGCGCGAACCTATCAAGAATAAAAAAAATAGCACCTATACCACACCTAATGCTTTATAGTAAGTTTTAAGTATTTTATTTACAGCTGCCATATTTTCATGAATACGTGAGATAGCCTGTTTAAAACACGTATAAAACAGAGGTATATTTCGATTCAGTTTTATTCTCTCATGTCCGAGTACTCAACGATATGAGTGGGGGATGAATTTATACCGATTTCGTATGTAAATGAAGTTCAGAAGCTCTTTAATTAAAACACGAAATGGAATTTGGAATTCAGTAGGTATTTTCTGGATTTGTTTTATGTAGTCAACTCTTGATGAAGGTGGCTACGAGTGAAATTTGACGCCTTTAATTAAATATATTTCTAACAAATATGCTTAAATCAAAAAGTTTTCTAATTAAGATAGGAAACCTTTATTTTTGTTATCTGAGGGTTACCTTAGGATAGAGGACGGTAAAAGTTAACCCTACTTTTGGGGAAAAGAAGAGGAATATTAGTGATTGATGGTAGGTATTCGTAAGAAGTTGGCAGTAGTATCGTCACAGCGCTAATTTGTTTTGTTATTTATTTATTTTTTGCACCAATCGTTTCAGTTTATTCGTGTATTGATTTTTTCTTTCTCGTTACAGTACTTATATAAATTGTATTTATAGTTTATGGCTATATATGAATGCTTGGTATGCTTTGCCCGTATCGGTAAGGCAAGCTCAAACACTCACAATTTTTAAAGATATGTTTAAGGATCACTACCTTTCCTCTTGAACGTCGTCATTAAGTACATCATTTCTTTGCTTTCATAATTATATATTATATATTGTTTGTATTATATGCAATTTATTAGTTTATGTATTGTATATATGTAAATAGTACAAGACGAAAAACCTGCGTATCTTTTTTCTCCTTCTCTGTCAAATCCATCCAAAATCGCTTTTAGTGATAAGACCGCGCATTGTGACACCCTATTAATTTTAATTTCCTAATGGACCTAATTTGTATTTTTGGAGAATATATCTATCTATGTATCTTTATTTGTATTAAATAAAGTGTGTTGATGTTTAATGCTTAATTTTGCACCTACCACATTTTGTCTCTTCATTTCCCAAAGGTTGACTGGTAGAAAATGCCTTAAGGCATTAGATAAGTCCGTCTCTGTACTTTTCTGTGCATAAAGAATAAACGAATACAAATTCTCCCTAAACCACTTCACTTAAAACTATCAGCGCATGGAAGAGCTTTCCGAGACCTCTCAAAACGACACGTACTCCAGTGTGTGACAATAAAGGGGACACCTCTTTACAGTCTGCTGAGCCTCCTGAGTGCGACCATCTTTCCTAGTGTCACTCGGTGGGCAAATCCGTGATCCTAGAACGCAAAAGGCAACTGAAGGAACATAATTGTGAGGTTTTAGACAGTAAAGCCCACGTTATTATAAGTACATCGATCGCATTGAAAACATCCAAGGGTCTTTCATTAGATATATTTGCTTTCATCAAAAAATTCCTTATTATTACATCAATTATCTCCGATTCTGTAAAATATTCCATTTATTACCTCTTGAAGATCGACCTAAGATTGCTTACTTTTTGTACGTATTAAAAATCTTCAATAACAATATTGACAGCCCCAATTTCTATTTAAATTTTATTTTAATTTGCCGCATAAATTGTTCCGCCATAATCCGACCTTGCGTGTGCCTCTAGCATCAACAAATTATAGACAGAATTGTTTTATTACACGTGTAAGTAGATAACAATATGTAAGCACAGTACAGTACACACAATCAATCGTGTACAGTTCAATAATAAATGTAAGCAGAATGACTTGGACGTTAGCCAGAAGACATTTAAGCCTCAGATTTTTCAAGTAACCTTCTAATTGTTTCCCTATTTTTCTGTAATGTTTTTAACATTGAATTTGACTTTGTGTATGTAACCACTCACTTCTCAATATTAAGTCTGACACTATACGTGAAGGTAATTGACTAGCTGTGGATTATGATTGTTTTTCTTTTTTAGTCAGTTTCTTTTTATAAGCTGTAAGTCCTCCAAACTGTAAGAAATAAATAAATAAAAATAAAATTCTGACACGCCTTCGCGCTCCGCCCTAGAGCAGAAGAAGTCTTCGGATGATCCCAACTTAAAAAAAAGTGTAGTGAAGATGCATTGATTGCCGGCCCACGCTGAAAACCAGCGCCGTAGACTCATCGTATTTTGCGTGTGGTCAGGGCATTATGCTGAGCGTTCGGCCGTTTTTCGCGGTTGTGGCGCATATTTTTTCACTTAATATACTTACAATAAAAAAAAAAAAATTAGATTATTGATTTGATTTGATTTTAGTTTTTGATTTATTCTTATTTTTTTATTATTTTATTAATTAGAGAATGCCTTGTTGCATTAAGTCCGCCTATGTACCACTACTGTACATGAAGTTTAAATAAATAAATAATTTGTTAGTTCTAAATTTGCGCCTTGTTCCGCAAAATAAAATGTTTTTCTTTCTTTCTTTCTTTCATTGGTAATGACCACTGGTGACTTTTTTTTGGGTTGAGAAATTAAATATCAAAGAATTTCTCCAGTTTTGGGTGGAGCGACCGGGGCTGACAGACTTTTACTGACTAAAACCCACATGTATTCCAGCCTTGTGCGTTCCAGGGTGACTTTTTCGAACATTGTCGCAACACCAGACACCATTTGCCCGCTTGATTACCATCTAACAACATAAAGAAACTCATCTCAAAAATGAAAGATTAAACATTTTTTGCTGTGACAGTAGATGAGTAATACATTACGTGTTCAAATAGATTTTCCCAATAACCACGTACACATTTCAAGGTTTTCCCGTACCTATAAGGTAGGGTTGCCATCCCGAGTTTCCCCGGATTTGTCTTAGTTTAGGGGCGTCCAAGGAGCGTCCAGGGGTTCTCATACGTAGTCCGGGTATATAAGGTATTTGCGGACTGGCTGGATGGGCCTACAATGGTCTTGCATGGAGCTTGATAAACCATTCTGATTAGATCGCCTGATTGTCTATGTATTGTGATTGTCTATGTGTTTGTATTTATTTTTGTGATGATCTACTAACATAGTTATTTAAGTGAATATCTCTGTACTAACTCACTGTGGGCCTTGATGCCTGAAAATAAAAGATTTTTATTTTTATAAAAAGTCTGACTTTCCCTCTTACTCTAGCTCTAACCAGACATGGAGGACTCATTTGATGATTTACTATATAACAAAGATAGATAGTGAAAGATGCTATATTTCGTTGTTTGTTTGAAATTAAACAAAAAAAGATGATTTCTGACAATTTGAACTATTTTTATTATTCGGAGCACGTTTACCATACAAACGTCTATAATAATATATTTTAATTGGATTCCAAGCTAAAAAATCCGGAATTTTTACGCTTTTCGTCTTGGTTACCAGATTTCAGAGATGGCAACCCTTCTACAAGGTATCAGGCGGGCACCGATACCGGCCAAATGGTCGGGTAAAATGCCGGCCGATCCGTAATGTGAAACTTCGATTTTCGCTTATGTTACCACTAAAGATATCTATGTATTTTACCCGCGTCCAGGATTTGTGGTGGCTATTCGATATAGGTACTGACGGTTAAAAGTGAATTGATTGATCAGTTTTCAGTAGGAATAGGATTTAGGAGTAGGTGATTCAAAGATAGAAGTTATTCTTACATCCTTATCTATCTAAATATATAAAAGGTGAAACTGACTGACTGACATATCAACACACATCCAACTGCTTAAGTTTTCTTTTATTTGATAGGCGAGCGTTAACAGAAGGTTTCTCCAAAATTCACCCCCTGAGGGAACGAAACGGGGACCCAAAGTTTGTATGGAGAAACCTATTTTTACGCGGGTGGAACCGCTGGCAGAAGCTATAAGTCCTTACATAAATATAATGAAACAAAGACCCGCGGCTGTCTGTCTGAGTTTTTTCGCGATAAACCTAAAAGCTACTGAACGGATTTTCATCCGGATTTCACCAATAAACAGAGTGGTTCATGAGGGCGCAAGCGCGTGCACCAGTCGCGTCATTATGCGCGTGTGTCGTGTGCGGCGGACCCCGTAGCGGAAATTGTATTATTACCTGCGCAGTGTCGCTAGTTCAACTTTAACGGTATGCATGTAGTCATGTCAATGGAGAACTTTAATCTATTATTACATATACAATAAATGCATTTTTATAGTAGAAAAAACCAAGAATTTCAAAGATTTGTAAAACCCTAATGAAGTTTCATTTTTTAAGGTGGGAAGTCGCAAATGATTTTGAATTTGAATGAGAGCGTGTCAGACTTTTACTGACGAAAACCACATCTGTGTCCTTCATTTGTGCTTTGCGCTGTACTCATTAGACTTCAGGTTTCCTTTTCATAAAATCCTCAACCCGAACGAAGCTGTGGCGGGTTGTTAGTTCTTCATAGTTTTAAACAAGTATAACGCCCGTTCTCAATAATCTACCGAAGTTCATAGATAGATAGCTATCTCCGATAAACTGTAGGATTCTATCTATCCATAGTCTGCGTTTCACAATCAAAGATAGGTGCTATCTATCTTCAACCAACGACAGATAGCTTTTTCCCTCTCATCTATCCCAGCCTGTCCAAACGTTTCGTTCTATTCTAACCACTAAAAACTGTCACGGTCAAAATGAAATATTATTTATTTATTTATCAATAATAAACGTACTCAACTTGTTAACAGCATAAATGTAATTTAAAAAAATGAAAAATTGAAACATTTTATTTATTTTTCGCTTTGTTTATCGTCTTTTTAGTAAAACTGAAATCTAAAACGAAACGTTTTGACAATGACAGACTATCGGCGCCGACGCGCATGTCACCTACATATTCGCGCTCTTTTCGTTTTCGGTATCGAGTGTATAGTTTGGTATAGTTCCTCCGTTTACGTTGTATATTGTACAGGTTTACGTTTTTTTAAAAGTGTAAAGTATCCTAAAAGTAAAATAAAATGAACACTGTAAGTATAATGTATTGTTGATATTTAAGTATCTATATAGCATAACGCGTTCCGGCCTTCACAGATTTTTTTTTTTCAGTCAGTAAAAGCAGCACCCATGACAAAAGATGAGACGATGCTACTTGTACAACTTGTAGCGGCAAATACTGTTATAAATAACAAAGCCACGAATGCCACCAACAACAAATTGAAAGATCAGGCTTGGCAAACGTTAGCAAATAGCTTCAATTCGTCTATTTCAAGTTTCCCACGAACTCCAGCACAACTTCGTTTAAAATGGGACAACCTAAAGAAGTCTGCTCGCAAACGCTGTGCAAATATGAGGAGTAGTCTTAATAAGGTAAGTTAAGATTATCAGTGAATGATTCGTAACTATAGCACCAACATTTTTACTTAATTTTGTTCTTTTTTGCAGACCGGAGGAGGCAAAGACTATTTTCCACCTGATGAAGTCTTGGATAAAGTGGCTTCATTGTTAGGCAGCACATGTCAAGGTTTTTCGGTGGAGTTTGGTGGAGATGCCTCTTTTCAAAATCAATCTTTATTGGTTATGGGTGAATCATTGAATGTTGAGGTTGAGGGATCTAGTGTTAGTTTAGTAAATAGGAATGAAGAAACAGGTGATGAACATGGTGATGGTATTTGTGGTGGTACTGATGAGGGGGAGGTATTGAATGAAATCCAAATCCTTGGGACACCTCTCTCAAAACAGAAAAACTTTTTTTTTAGTAGAGCTAGCGGAAGTGGTACATTAGGTGGGTGGCTGTAATTTTTCATTATTAATGTTTTATGGGTACTGCTTTTTCTTAGATTAAAACTAAAGTTATTATTGGTTTGCAGTTACTTATAATTTTGGTTTATAGTAGAATATGAAATTCTTGTAAACATAATATGTGTAACTGTTACAGAAATTTAACTAACAAGTGTACTAAAACTTAGTTTTCCTATTTATGCAATTAGTTTAATAACCTTTTACTTAATGTATTTTAGTATTGGAGCATATTACCATGAAATAGTAGGAATATTTAGTAACTCTGTTTATTTTACAGCAAAGCGGAAACATAAAACACAAGAAGAGCTCTCTAGATCCCGTATAAATAGGGAAAATGCTTTAGCAGAGTACCTGATCGCTAAAAAGCAAAGGCTGGCCAGAGAAGATGAAGAAAAGGAGTTGGTGATAGCTAAACTTAAGTTAGAATTAGAAAATGCTAGGTTAGAAAATGAACGATTAAAAAAATTAATTAATTAAGTTTGCATGTTAATTTAAGTGAAATATAAGATAGGAAATAGTGATATAAAATAGAATTAACTTAGTGTTTGTTTGCATGTTAAATTAGGTGTAATAATGAAGAATGGTATTTTGCGAATAATGTTTTTTTTGAGTTGGTAAATCATCCAATGGTTGTAGTGATATAAAATAGAAATTGAACTTAGGGTTTATTTGCATTAGGTGTATTTAGTGTAGTGATATAAAATAAAACGGCATAAAAAAAATTAATTGTGTTTTATTTATGTTTGAAAGTAATTATTTATTAGTAATAGCCGTTCTGATGTGAATTGTGCAGGAGAATTTTCATGAAAAATTATATCATTTTCCTGAGACATGTCTGGAACTGATACTTCTGGTTCTATTTCTTCCAAATTCATATTTCTGGCAATATTATGCAACACTGCCGTTGCTATGATAACTGCTTGCATATTCATTAGTTTTAGCCTACTTTTTAATGACAGTATAGGGAATCTTCTCTTCCAAACTCCAATGCATCTGTAATAAAATATTACGTATAATTAATAATGTTATATAATTTTACACTGCTTGTACCAAACATATAAACAATTAACCTTTCTACAGTATTTCTTGTTTTTATATGTGCTTCATTATATCGTTGCTCTGACGGAGTACTTGGGTTGAGTAACGGTGTCAAGAGATAGGGCTTACAAGGGTATCCGCTGTCACCAAGCAACCAGCGATTTCCAAGTACACCTTGTTCACAATCATCTATTAAGATTATTTAAATGCATTAGATTTTTATACATACAGCGTTACATTGACAGAATAATAATCAATTAAATAACAAACTTTTTAAATCAGAATGGTTAAATATAGTTGCATCATGAGTGGATCCTGGCCATCGAGCAACAACATTTTGAAACACCAATGAGGCATTACACACAACTTGCACGTTGATAGAAAAGAAACCTTTTCTATTTCTGAATTCCTCTCCTATGTTGGAATCTGTAAAAAAAATAGTTAATTAAGTGTAGGTGTACTAATATCCTATAGCTGAAGAGTTTGTTTGTGTACTGTATTACCATTTGTTACCATGTTTGAAACCACAGAGGACAGTTCATATAATATATTTTTGTACCATGTCTAAATAGAAATAAAAAAATATCTAGTGAGTTACTTACTTGGTGATTGTATTAATATATGAGTGCCATCTATGGCACCATGTACTCTAGGGAATCCAGCAATATAATAAAACTCCTGTTGAGAGTAATTCTGAAGTTTAACAAAATCTGGGTACAATCTTGCTAGGGCTCTAGACACATCAGAAACAATACGACTAGCCGATGCTATAGACACTCCAATGAAATCTGCAACAGACACCAGCATAGTACCCAATGCATAAAATCGTAGAGCCAGAAGTATCTGATGAAGAGGGGATATCCCATGATTCCTGTAAAAATGCGTGATATTAGGCAAAGAAATATAAAAATCCATCTAAATTATTTAATTAACCTTACCTACCTTTTAGATGTAACACAGTATGGTTGTATTAGATGAATTAACTGAGTCACAGCCACTTTATTTAGTCTAAATCTATAAGCAAATTCGTAGTCATTTAGTTTAGATAAATAATTCACACGTGGCTTATATTCCTTCTGTAACGGTATGTTATCGGTATCACTGTCACTCTCTTCATCATAATCTATTATCCTTTGAAATAATTCCAAATCACTGTCATCACTGCTTAAATATTCCATTTTGACAAGAAAACAAACACTCGTACAACACAACAAATATTAATTTTCAAACGCTTATCCCCGTTGTACCGGCCGATAATGACGGATACGCAGATGACGTTACTAGAGTTAGCTCCGCCTATCGGAGAGTAACTTCAAACTTATATTGAAATGCAGGTAAGGACGAATTGTATGAGCGATCCTATCTCTAGTGGTCTATCCGACCTCCCGACGATAGATTGACAGCTTTGGTAGGAAATGCTATCCGTCGGTAGGTTATAGGAAAGCAAGTAAGGACAAAAGGATAGATTTCGTTATCTTTAGTAGCTGCAACTGTAGATAGATAGCTTATTGAAAACGGGCGTAAGACTGTATCAAAATTAAATATAAATTTTGTGAATGTGATGAATTTTAACTCCTATTACCTATAATTTTTATGCTGTAGATACTATTATAGTGAAGGTACAATAAAGAGTTTATCTATTTAGAGAAAAGAAAAGAAGAAAGAAAGAAAAAGAGTTTATTTACGTCAAACATGGCATACCTTAAAAATAAAAACAAAAAGTGGTAGGATATGCGTCACATCCGCGCAAAACGGCCAGCGCTCAGCAAAATGCTGGGGCTCGTGTAAGACAGAGCCTCAACGCTGATTTTCAGCACCAGCCGTCGTTGACGGTGAGAAGTTGATCGGCCAGCAAGGATTACATATTACTTATATACTTAAAATCACTGAATAAACAAACCAAAAATATAAATAATAATAAATCATACACTTACTATTACCATATTTATTTCAATACTCAATACTCAATACTTTATTGCATTCCATATTATGTACATAGGTGGTATAAAATATAGTCAAGATCAATATGGACCCTGTCGGGCACAGCAAAGTTAGGAGAGAGGATGAAGGCCAAGTAACAATTCATGGAATTAATAATTGTAGGTAGATCTAATAGATGTATATTATTATGTATGTGTATAAGTATTGGTAGATTGTGTCCGATTATTTAATTTTTGGTTTTGTCATCTTTATTACTAAATTATGTATGTATATATTTAAATTAGATTGTATATGCATATTATTATTATTATGTCTATTGTATAAGTAATTGTAGATTATGTCAAATATTTTATTTATTTTTATCGTCATTATTAGTAAATTGTTATTATTAAAATTAATTTATTTATGTATATTATTATTATGTTTGTATAAATAAGTTAGGTAAATTTTGTCAGGTTTTTTTATTTATTTTTATTGTCGTCATTATGAAATTATAAATTAATTTAAGTCAATTATGTATATTTATTATTATTATGTCCATGTGTAAGAATTGATAAATTATGTCAGGTACTTTTATTTATTTTTCATCGTCATTATTATTAAATTATTTATCTGGGAATTTATATTTAATTAAATTTTCTATTTTTCATACTATATTATAATAACTATATTTAATAAATGTCATTACAGAATCTTTGGTGAATAATAATACAAAGAAAAGAAAAGTATTATTTTCCGATCGACTTATCATCTAAAAATTCCTTTACTGAGTAGTATGACTTAGCTTCTAGAAATTCTTTCAATTTATTGATAAATATATTTGTTTTCCTTACTTCTCTAATTTCATTTGGCAGTTTGTTATAAATTTTAGCGGACATTACTAAAGGACTGGTTGAGTGCATTTTTAATCGGGATCGAGGTATGTTTACTTTGTTTTTATTATGTCGAGAAGTGTATCTTCTTTGTGTTTCTTCACAATTTGTGTAAAAATCTGGGTGTTTTCTGACAAATTTACATAACTCTAAGATGTATAAACAGGGAAGTGTGAGTATTTTGTGTTTTTGGAAGTGTGGTTGGCAACTTTCTGTTTGTTCTATATTGGTTATTATTCGTATTAACTTTTTTTGCAAAATAAATATGGTCTGCGAATCAGTACTGTTACCCCACAGCATGACCCCATAGCTAAGCCATGCTTGGGCATATGCATAGTAAGTAGTAAGTGCAGTTTGCAGGTTGGTAGTTTTTTTTATTTCGCGAAGGGCGTATGAAAATTTTGATAATTTTGCTCTTATTTTCTGTATATGGGATTTCCAGTTTACATGGGTATCTATAGACAAACCAAGGAGAGTAAACTCGTTTACTTGTTCTAATTTTGTATTATTATACATAAAATTTAATTTTAGTGGTGGTTTTTGATGGGGATGGAAAGTAATTAATTTTGTTTTTGTAAAGTTGATTTCTAGATTATGGTTATTCATCCAGTTTACAGTTGTAGAGAGAAGGGAATTTAATTTGCAATTTATATTGTCATCATTTTGGCATGATGTGAGTAGAGATATATCGTCCGCGAATAAAACACATGGGCTTTTTATAATTTTAGGAAGGTCATTAATATAGATAAGGAATAATAAACAGCCTATAACACTCCCTTGGGGGATTGATGCATTAACTGCTTTTCTGTCAGACCTTATTTTTATTATTTCATTAGAGTTTTTATCGAAATATTCTATTTCTACTAACTGAATCCTATCCTTCAGGTATGATGCAAACCATTCATGGGCTTTTCCTCGTATTCCTATCCCATAAAGTTTATCTAATAAGATTTTAAATTGTACTTTATCATAGGCTTTAGACATATCAAGGAGCATACCTACGGCATATTTTTTGTTATTAATAATAGATAGAGCCTCTTGTACGTATTTGTAGACTGCTAACGTTGTAGATCTATTTTTACGGAAGCCGTTCTGGCAGTCGTCAAATATTTTATTTTTTTCACAGAAAGAGTATACGCGGTTGCACATAGCCTTTTCAAAGATTTTAGACGCAGTTGGTAACAACGCGATTGGTCGATAGTTACTAGGGTCAGTTTTAGAATTTTTCTTGTGTATGGGTTTTATGAGTGCGTTTTTAAGTTGATTTGGAGTTATTTGTTTTGAGTACCTTATTTATTTGTTTTGAGTAGTAGCAGTTAAACTGTGAGATTTTCAGTGTCATTAGGATAGATTCATAAAGTTAGACGGTTCTTTGCTCGAGTATACGAGAATATTAAAAACAAGTCGCGCATCGCAAAGTCCTTGACCGCCGCGGCCGGCCGTGTCGCCGCGGGCTGTCCAAAGCAATGTTATGAAAATATGGACGAAGCAGACGACTGAAAGGCCTTTTATCTTTTGTATGCCCAAGATAATATATAATGTGTGTGTATGGATTGTATGGTTGTTACCTCAAAAAGAAAAAAACGGAACCCTTATAGCATCACTTTGTTGTCCGTCTATCTGTCTGTCAAGACCTTTTATCTCGGGAACGCGTGTTGGTTTCGAGTTGAAATTAAAATTATGTACTTAGGTCTGCGGTCCCAAGAAGCAGTGATAAAATCAAACTTCTAAGTTAACGAAAAAAAAAGATACGGCCGATTATGTCGCAAAAAACGTATATTTTGACACTCATATGAGAATCGAAATTCATAGGGTATATCCCGTTGACCTTAGAACCCTGAAATTTTATCAGTCATAATCACAGGTATAGGTTATAAAAATATAAATGAAAACAGTAAATTCGTTGTTACGTCACAAAAAAAAAAAACAAAAAATATTTCGAGACTCCATTCGGTAATTGAACTATTTACACAGGTAAGTTTATACGGAACCCTCAGTGCGCGAGTCTAATTCGAACTTACCCAGTTTTTTTTTGGGGTGAGTATTCATTCAATGACTTCTCTCGTTCTAGGGTGGAGCGAGAGGGCGTGTCAGATTTTTAATGAGTAAAACCCACCTGTACCCTTCAGTTGCTCTTCGCGTGCTTGGAGTACGTGGGTTTCCTTTTAAGAAATTTCTTATGGCTTTAAATGGGCACAGGCCCTGCTGGGTACCTACGGATTTGCTGAGGTCACTTTGAGGCGGGCTGACAACTACGCGCCGCTAACTAAATATGTTGTATGTTTGTTACATCGTCAAGCTTCGGCTGAATGGTTTTGTATGAAATCACACGGTTAGATCATGTCCTGGAATAGCACATAGGATTAATGTTGTCCTGGGAGTATGTTCTCCTGGAATATTTTTTTTATTACTTTATGCACGGAAGAGTACAGACGCGGAATAACCTTAAGGCATTTTCTACAAGTCAACCTTTGGGTGCTGCAGAGACAAATTTGATTGTGGTACGTGCGATAATAATATAATAATAATAATAAGTTTATTTTCAGATTAAATTTGTCCATGGTTTTGTTAGTATTGTTTTGTTGGTAACAATAGTGTTTAAATAATTAGGTTAGTATTGTTAGTTTTTACTATTTATTTATTTATTTTATTTATGACTGTCGTCACCCAGTGTCTCTGCAAGGGACAGTCCGGTCTGGCAGCAATTATCTTCAAAATGCTGTTGTCACTACCATGGAGACGCTGCAATATTAAGCAACATTCTTTATCCAAATTTATTTACTTTTACTACGTAAACGCGTGCGAAGTTGCTGGCTGCAGCAGTTATGAAAATAAAAGAAATAATATTTGACCAAGATTTATTTTGAAATTTGTGTGAAATAAAATATTAGTTCGATTTTCTAATAAAGTTTGGAGGGACATCCAATATCCATTAGGTTCTTTAATATTTTGATGTATGTTTAGGATCATAAGGACGTTTTATTATACTTGACATGGGTCTTATAGATTACTAGCTTCTGCCAGCGGCTTCGCCCGCGTGAAAATCAATTTCTCTATACAAACTTTGGACCCCCGTTTTATCCCTCTAGGGTGTGAATTTTGGAAAATCCTCTCTTAGTGCTTGCCTACGTCATAAAAGGAAACCTTATGCAAAATTTCACGCTCCTAGTCCCAGTAGTTTTGGCTGTGCGTTGATATGTCAGTCAGTCAGTTTCTCCTTTTATATATATAGATTGTTTTTTATCGTTATCGATATTGGAAAATAATTGTTTAAATCTAGCGACCCGACCTATGTTCGGATGGATGCTAGAAATCTATGAATTTCTTGGGACCGCAGACCTGAGCATATATTATATGGTTTTAATTTCAACTCGATACCTCCAAGCGTTCCCGAGATAAAGGGTCTTGACAGACAAATAGACAGTCAGACAGACGGACAATAAAGTGATCATATAAGGGTTCCATTTTTTCCTTTTGAGGTACGGAGTCCTAAAAATAGGTTAATATTTACACCAAACATGAATAACCTAAACATGTTCGACTTCGACCCGATTTCATAAAATGTGTTCATTGGTTGGCTATCTATTGAAAGCCCTTAGTATTAGAGAAAACAAACTTTTAATGATACTGTAGTGACTTGCTAGAACTTTAATAACTAAGTTAAAGAACATGATTTCTATAGTTAATATTAGGTAGCATTGGCACCAAAAACCCAAGGCAATATCCGTTATATTAATTAGAAAAAGAGGGTAAAACCCTGCCCTCTTTTTTCGTACCTTCTTCAAACCGACGATAGCTGTCTACAAACTATTTTTTTATTGTTACTAACTAACAGTACGAGGCATTTCTTTGTTACCATTCTCCCCAAACGGTACCTACCTACTTTTCGATCCCTTGATAAATGATTGCTGGCAACCTTTTATAGGTTGTTTTATTCTCAATCTGTTTCTTATAGATTTTTAGTACTTCTTCGTTCGGGGGTTAAGTGTATTGATTCTTAATTTAAGAGGAAATGCTTTGGGTACGACGGTTTGAATGAGTTTTTTGTTGACAACAGAGTCTAGTTGTGGCGTAACTTCAAAGTTACTGTTTTCTGATTTTTTCCTATACTTGTGTTATGAGACCTAGCTTCATGCCAAATTTCAGGATTCTGGGTCAACGGAAAGTATCTTATGAATTTTGATTCCTTTGAGAGTATCGAAATGTACGTTTTTTGCGACATAAACGGCCGTATCTTTTTTCCGTTAACTCAGATGTTTGATTTTTCATAGCTTCAAGGGACCGCAGACCTGAGTATATGGTTTTAATTTCAACTCGATACCTCTACGCGTTCCCGAGATTAAAGGTCTTGACAGACAGACAGACAGACGGACGGACAACAAAGTGATCCCATAAGGGTTCCGTTTTTTTCTTTTGAGATACGGAACCCTTAAAACAAAATAATAAAAGGAAATCATAAAATAACTTAAAAGCTTTTAAGCTATTTTTTTTTTCTTTCTTACCGTTTATACCTTTCCTAGATTATTTCGAATATTTCAAGACCAAAATTAGCCAAATCGGTCTAGCCGTTTTTGAGTTTTAATGAGACTAACGAACAGCTATTCATTTTTATATTTATAGAAGATAGAAGATTTAATTATTTGTCAGGAGAATATTGTTTTCATTTAAATAACATAACACTGTAGCTCTTTCTATATTTTTTATTTGATTGTGTAAAATAAATAATTTAAATTATTACCTAACATTTATACGCCACGAAGCATAGAGAGAACCAACAAAAATGTAACATCACACATTATACCTAGGCTGTGTATTTGTAAACAACGTTGACAAATAATTAAATCTGAAACTGAATCTTCCTACGTTAATTTCCCAAGGATGCGAATGAAGCTATCAACTTTGTAGGTGTATGTAATGTAGGTACATGTCTATAGTATACTAGCTGACCCGGCAAACGTTGTTTTGCCATATAAATAATTTCCTTGTCTAAAAAATAAAAAAAAAATTTAGGGGTGGACTACCCCTAACATTTAGGGGGATGAAAAATAGATGTTGGCCGATTCTCATAGATACCGCATAAGCACAAAAAATTTCATCAAAATCGGTCAAGCCGTTTCGGAGGAGTATGGCAACGAAAACTGTGACACGAGAATTTTATATATTAGATGTAACAATTCGTCATCCAAAATTTTCCCCAAACAGAATTGTGAATGCTGTATTAGGAAAATTTCGCAGTAAATTAAACTGGGGAAAAAAGTAGCACAGCATAATAAGTTTTAGCATAATAAGATTAAATTATTCGTCGGCAGCGTGAAAATTCCATATTTGTTTTCGAGCGAGTATAATATGATTTCATTTGCATGGATCAGACAAGATTAATAACTCTTGAAATAGGAATATTAATTGGGTATTTGGAGGTATTTAGACACGCAAGCCGTTTCAAATTGTTTATCTTGTTCATTTTCACATCCAATCTTTTTGTGTAAGTAGGATTTTGTGAGCGTGTCAGAGGGACTGTTTGTTGAATAATTTTGTTTCAAAAAGCTTTTTTAACCTTGCTTGGTCTTAAATATATCTATCTATATCTATACTAATGTTATATAGAAGAAATATTTGTATTGTATATTACTTGTATTACGTATGTAACTGTGTTTATCCGGGTAGAATCTTGCAACTCAATTTTGAAGCAGATGTCTTCAACCGATTGATTTGAAATTTTGTTTATACGTTTAGTTTGAATGACAATGCATGGTTAGCTATGTGGGGTCATTTTAAATTCAACATGGCGGAACACTTAAGATGGCAGATAGAGATAATTATTTTTAATGCATTCTTACAATATGGGTATCAAATGAAAGGCTTGCTAAGAATAACTGTAAAAAACTGGGCAAGTGTCAGTCGGACTCGCGCACTGAGGGTTCCGTACAAACTTACTAATGTAAACAGTTCAATTCCTGAATGGAGGAATCGCAAAAACATTTTTTTTGTGACGTAATAACAAATTTTCTGTTTTTAGATTTATTCCTTTATCTGTCCTATAAAACCTTGCTTTATGCCAAATTTCAGGATTCTCGGTCAACAGGAAGTACCCTATAAATTTCGATTTCCTTGAGAGTATCGAAGCATACGTTTTTTGTGACATAAACGACCATATCTTTTTTTTATTAACTTAGAAGTTTGATTTTTTCACAGCATCAAGGGACCGCAAATTTGAGTAGTTATGGTTTTAATTTCAACTTGATACCTCCACGCGTTCCCAAGATAAAGGGTCTTGTCAGACAGACAGGCGGACAACAAAGTGATCCTATAAGGGTTCCCTTTTTCCTTTTGAGGTATGAAACCCTAAAAAACACATTCTTTTATTACGCTCCAACTGTTATTAGCTGTGTTTTCTGTTAATTACAATTTAGCTTTTGACGGAACGTTGTCTGTCGAGTTAACAAGTAAATAATAATGTGAGCTGTTTTTATTATATTTTGCAAGCACAATGGTTGCCAAATATATTAAAAATATAAGTTGAATAGAAACAGGATTTTATAACGACAAAGAGTAAGGGCATAATATAAAGAAACCCAATGTATGTTTATGTCATCCTAGACAAGGGTAACATCACACATGATCACGTCACAAATGTCCTCTTTGTACTTACAGCATATTCACTCTATTATTATGTATGTGGAAATCTATGTACAGGACCTATGCACCCTTATATGTTTTTAGTGGGAAATTTTATGCCGTTTTGTTAATACCTACTTATTTATTTAAACTTCATGTACAGTAGGTCGTCAGTACCGTCGAATCCGACTGGGCTGGGCAGCGTTCGGAAAGCTGCGCGGTATCTTCTCATCCAATATGCCACAGTGTCTCAAGACGAAAGTCTATGACCAGTGCGTGTTGCCAGTGATGACATATGGTTCCGAAACGTGAACGCTTAAAATGAGCCTCATCAGAAGGCTCAAAGTCACCCAAAGGGCAATGGACTATGCTCGGAGTTTCCATGCGTGATCGAATCAGAAATGAAGATATCCGCAGGAGAACCAAGGTTGCCGTCATAACACGAAGAATCGCCAAACTTAAGTGGCAATGGGTAGGGCACATTGCTCGCAGAACAGATGGTCTTTGGGGCCGAAAGGTTCCGGAGTGGCGTCCGCGTACCGGAAGACGCAGTGTTGGAAGGCCCCCTACAAGGTGGACCGATGACCTGGTGAAGGTTGCGGGAATCCGATGGATGCGAGACGCACAGGACCGTTCATTGTAGTGACATTAGGGGAAGGCCAATGTCCAGCAGTGGACGTCTATCGGCTGAAATGATGTACAGTAGCGGTAAAAAAGACGGACTTAATCCAACAAGACATTCTCTACCAGTCAACCTTTGGGTTAAAAAGTCAACACAGTGTTAGGTGTGCGCAATAAATAAATACTAGATAAATGAAAATAGAATGAAGTGTCATTGAAATTAGGTACTTATATACTAATAATAAAATACATACATATGCTTATGGTCGATGAGGATGAAAGTTTAGCAGTGGCGACCACGTGTCGGAAGACGTAGCGTTAGAAGACCTCCCACATGGTGGACCCGGCCATGACCGAGTGAGGGTCATGGGAATCTGATGGATGACGGACGCGCAAAACCGGTCGTTATGGCGCCACTATGTCCAACAGTGTACGTCTTTCGGCTGAAATGATGATGATGATGATGATGATGATGGTGCTTATATTTTGTATGAAACATAAGTTTATATAAGTTGAAACTTGTAATTAGCCTTCTACATACGTCTGATTACTCCAATGTATTTAGCTGTAAGTGTTTTTTAATAAAATAAAATAAAAAGCGGTTAGTAACTGAATTGAATTATATATTTTTACATAGTACAGTAAGTGGTAGTTAGAAGTCTCTAAGTACAATTACGAGTAAATTGAGTTTGCATACAATTTAAAATGTTCTACACATATATTTACGAGAAAAGCGGTGTTTTCAATGAAGTTATAATAAGTAGAATGAAATTATTACGAAGTTACGGAGGGATGTGAACGAATTTATTTCCAGTACCTATAAAATCTATATATATATATAAATGAATAGCTGTTCGTTAGTCTCGCTAAAACTCAAAAACGGCTGGACTGATTTGGCTAATTTTGGTCTTGAAATATTCGAGATACTCCAGGGAAGGTTTAAACGGTGAGAAAAAATTGAAAAAAACCGAATACACGTCATCTCTAATTAAACCATTAGATGGCGTTATCCGTACTATTAGGCGGTATGACGTTCGCCGAGTCAGTAGTATTTAGATTAAAATTGCTATTGATTGATATTATATTTTAGCTAGTTTTCTCGGAAAGCACGTACCTAAAGCCTTTGCTCCCGGTTGTTATTCGTAGATTTTGACAGTCGTTATAGGAAGTCAGACGCCAGAAAGTCTGGCCATCAGTCTATCCATAGAGTACCGTGTTACCCAGTAACTGGGTTGTGGAAGTCTGATAGGCAGCTCCTTGTAAAACACAGGTATTCAGCCGCACCCGATTAGACTGGAAGCCGTTGCCAAGCTAGTTGATTAAAGGCTGGGCAGAAGATGATGCGCCTAAGATAGGCGCATGAAAACACCTCTACGTTTATACCACGTTCATCGAAGGACTAGGACAATTAGCCTGCTGCGGTCTTCCCATTCGGTTACAATTTAGGTGTCTTCAAGGCTAGAGTAATAGGCTTTAATAAACTAATGCACCTCACTTTCAACGATTGCGTCACTGTTATATTATTTTAAAAAGAAAAGAAAAATGTGGATAACAACGTGCCATCATCTCGGGTTCAGAATAATGGAGTAACAACCGTATACCTACCCACTCTTATGTCTCTATTTGCTCTTCTATCTGTATTTCCGCCGTGTCCTCGTGGGGGAGATCGGCGGCAACGATCTCTCGGGCCGGGTCTTGGTACAGGCCACGGTCCGGAGCGAGGAGGAGTGGCAGGCGGTCGCATCCTTCTGCGAAGCAGTAATGCTAGCGAAGGAGGCGGCCGCACATGCACGCGCGAGGGCGCGGCCCTCACGCCCCAGCCGCCAGGATTTCGATTCTGATTTCCGGCCACCGTAGGCGTGGGCTTGCGGACGGCGAGCAAAGGGTAGCTCGCCGTCCAGTAACCGTCCGGACCGAGCCCAAGGCGTCGACGGCGCGTAGTGTTCCACGTGCGCCTCGAGGAGATGTCAGCAAACCGTAGGGGCCCAGCAGGGTCGAAGCCTTCTGGGGCCAAGGGTTTGATTCTGAAAGGAAGATTCAGCCCTGGTACGAAAGGCAACGAAGGAACAGGAGTAGGTTTTTAGTCACTAAGTCTGACACTGTCTCGCGCTCCGCCCAAGAGCGCGATGTCATTGGATGATTTACCCACCTACAAAAAAAAAAACCTTATTTGTTCTTTTCGATTTTAATTGATGGTTTGTACATAAATAAATATACATTTAAACTTTCACTATTATATTGTTAGAGTGATTTTCTAACGAAAATCCCCACAAACGACTCTATAACCTTACAATAATTCGTCCACACTACCTTAGCTTGTCCGTTGGCTCCCTAATCCAACAAAGAGAGCATTGTCACGTTGTGTTCTAAGGGTATTTTCCACGTTACAACCAGACAAGTTCACTTTATCTCCAGGGATTTACCTGGCTGGCTGTGTAGAGGATTTAGGTTTTGCCAGACGATTTACTGTGTTCCAGTGTTATAGTAAATGGTTTATTTTAATACGGTTGTGCTGGTTTTTATTAGTTTTTAAAAGGGTTCTTTTTCAAGTGTGAACTGCCTTAAAAAAAACAAAATAAAATAAAATAAGCTAGGTATATTGTATAAAAGGAGAAACTGAAAATATTTTCTTTAATGTATTTTACATTATTTCTAACTAATGTAATCAGTGTAATTGGCATTTTGTCGTTCTGGTTGAATAAATAAATAAATAATCAACACATAAAAGAAACTGCAGGGCCTAGGAGTGTAAACTTTTGCACAAGTTTTCCTTTTATAACGTACGTGAGGGAGTTAATTTTGGAAAATCCTCTGTTTCTCCCTAAGGGGTTAAGACGGGGGTTCAAAGTTTGTATCGAGAAACCTACTTTCACGCTGGCGAGCCGTTGGCAGAAGCTAGTTTCAAATAAACCATTTACAGGCACTTTTGAATGATTGTAGATCTCTATGGAAAAGAATGTGCAAGAAACTATAGACACTCTTTTCAATCTTTTTTCTTTCTTTCTTTCTTTATTTCGTTAGCACCACTCAACTCAACCATTTTGAAGGGAACTGAATGACACAACAATACGTGCCACCATCAGCGAGACATTTGAGTGAGCATGACAAACTCTCAACTGCACTGTTTGTTTGTGCAAACCTATCAACAATAAAAAAAACAAGTTGCAAAGTAATAATATTGCTTACTATTCATGAATCCCAGACGGGGTGGATGCCTGCTGTCGAACACTCTTTTTTACTCAACCCAAGAGTGGGAGAATTAATTTGCTCTGAAAACGTTGTTCGGTATTAATCTAGCTATATTCCTGTTGACATGCAAGCATATTATAATTGATCCAATCTGTAGCTCCGAGATTGGTTGGTATGGTACACCGACTGTACTTGCGTTGGCTGCAACAGATGCCAATTAACAAGGTCTTAATTAAACTAAAGCTGACCGACGACCTTTCAATATTTATTTCACGATGTTGTGCAAATATTTATATTAATTAAATCTAAAGGTTAATGAAAAAGGTAAAGGTTACATTGAAAGGCAGATCGTGAGTTTCCGTGCAGACCATGGGCTTGAAATTTTGATTTCTTAAAGTATACACCTTGCACCAGGGTAGCCCGCGAAATTCGAAATTTCATTAACTTTTATAAAAAAAAAACAAAATAGGACAGGTGATATACACAGGCGAGTTTAACCTACAATTGGGTTTACTTAGAGCAAACCTTAAGTAAATCAGAGAGAAATTTTGCACTTGAGAATAATTATTATAAATACACAACGACGAGGAAATTACTGATGAAATTATTAAGTGTCCACATACATATCACCATGACATATACCGGCAAAATAATTTACTACGTTTTATCAAATCAAGTTAATGTCCAGATTGGTTTTTTTTTATGCTGGCTTGACTTCATGACTTTAGGCTAAATTGAACTTTGAATGTATTTTTATATTATAATTCAAATAATATGCTTTGTAAGTAACATAATATGATATATCCTAGTTTAAAAGGCGTCCGATGTGCGTCCGGGCGGGGTCTTATTTGAAGTCAGGGTATAAAATTTGTAAACCATGGGATACCCCGCTGGATGTCAGCGGAACTCTCACGCTGTACTGCGAATGCTGCGATTGATTACCGCGAACCGATTCGTTAGATATATTTTTACAAGGTTGTTTTTATAACAGAGGTAATATTTGCGTTTTATTTTAAGAATTAAACAAATTAAGTTTTTTTATCATCAGAAAATTCCGTTTAGTAACTCAAAATGGTGACAGATGCAAGATATACATATTTCGTTTTTAGTTTGACAATAAAAAAAAGAGGACAATTTGAACTTTATCTACTGTTTTTTTTTTAAATGATATGAACCAGTGCTTGACTGCGATCCCACCTGTTGGTAAGCAGTGATGCAATCATTCATGGTGAGGCGCTCTAGTTTATTATAAGCCTATTCACTCTAGCCTTGAAGGCACCTAAATTATAGTTGGACGGGAAGACCGCAGCAAGCAAATTGTTCCAACCCTTCGATGTACGCGGTATAAACGACGAAGCGAAACGCTTAGTCCAGACCGTTGAAGTTTCAACCACGTAAGGTTAAATACTCGCCGTTTGTCGAGTTGCCGGTTGTTTATAGGTTAAAAATAAAATGATAATATTGTCCGTGTTCTGAGCTCCTAAATCCAGGGTTTTTATGCCATCTCTAAGATCTGGCAACCCTAGCAATAGCAGATGCGATCTCCTTCGATATCAGAATACCTATCCTATTGTCAATGCGCATTGTTTAAGTAAACATTTGGTATTGAATCGTTTGTATCTCATTTCAAGTGTATTGACACAAACAATTGATTGAATCGATACTTTGTAGGTACTACACTTGACCTTGAGTGTTGTGTCTTTGTGGTGAAATTAATTATACTGTATTTGTTTTTATTTAACTCTTTAAACAAAAATGTTAGAATCCATACTGAGATGAGAGAGAGTGGGTGAGAGTGTGGTGTGAGTGAGAGAGTTGTAAACTTGTAATCTATATTACATTCGTAACTTTCCATCGGAATCAGATCTATAAAGTTTTTTTTTTTAGGTGGGAAATCATCTTATGACAAATCACGCTCTTGGGCGGGGCGGGAGATAGTGTAGACTTTTACTGACTAAAAACCCACTCCTGTTCCTTCGTTGCTTTCGTCCCAGGGTCCGGGTTTCGTTTTCACACTACCCATGGCCCCAGTAGGCTTCGACCCTGCTGGGCCCCTACGATTGCTGACATCTCCCTGAGGCGCGCGTGGAACAATACGCGCCGTCGACGGCTTGGGCTTGGTCCGGACGGTTACCGGACGGTCGGACGGTGGGCCACCCATTCGCCGTCCGCAAGCCCGCGTCTACGGTGGCCGGAAATCGGGATCGGAATCCCGGCGGCGGTTGGGGCGTGAGGACCGTTGCCGTTGCCTGACGCGATCGGCCGCCTCTTTTACTAGCATTACTACTTCGCAGAAGGAGGCGACCGCCTGCCACTCCTCCTCGTTCCGGACCATGGCCTGTACCAAGGCCCGGCGCTAGAGATCGCCACCGCCTATCGCCCCCACGAGGACACGGCGTTGCTCTTCCCAAGCGGGGCACACCTCCACCGTGTGCTCCACCGTGTCCAATTATAAGAAATGAGTTTAATAGGTATAGTCAATATAGTCAATATTTTTTAGATACTATTAGATACTATTAAGACAATTTAATAAATAAAATAGCTAAAATAGTTAAGAGTAACTTATAACTGTATTTTCTCAATTGCTCACTTCTTTACCAACGACAAAAAAACAATGTTGTCCAGATTTTGATGGCACTCATATTCTGTCATAAATCTGCGAGGTTGCGTCATTTTACGCAACCTCGCTGATTTGTTACAGAATAAATTATGTACAGTGTAATTCTTGTTCATGTCTAAATGTCAAGGCCGAATTTAGTACCGGCTTCGAAATTAAGTTCATATTTGCCTTGTAAGTCGTTTTTAGTTGACAACGTCTCTCAGCTTGGCACTCGTACCTAAACAAGACTTGTTACCTCCATTTATTTAGGTAATAGGCCTTATTATTTTTCTTTAATTCCCTTATTTCAAGGTTTGGCTAATTTGTAAGTCGTATGGATCTTTCCCCGAGGTTAAGTAACACTAGCTGTCAATTTATTGGCTCAAAATATTCCTGTTTCTGACTGTTCTACATTAACTTTAGCGCTGTAGCTACTTAAGAGGGCTCTTCCAGAGCCATCTATCGTCAACCTGAGCATGCTTTAAAAGCGTGCTGGTTCATCCAGCGCAATGCTTGATAAAGAAGCAACGCGAAAAAAGATAGATAATACCTCAACCGACCTCCACGCTCTATTGGCATTCGGTAATTTAGTCAAATATTTCACAAAACTTGTTCCAGGAAATATGTGTTTTTTGAAAACCTTACAAGTTTTTGGAAAAAAATTTCGTCATTCAGAATCTTGATTAAATGGTTTCTATAGTTATTATATATCCATTGTTTTTGAGGCCGTTTTTTGAGAATTGTGGGAAATTATTAAATAACTTCACGCGCTCTCGGTAGAGCGAGAGGAAATATTGAACTTTTACTAAGTGAAACTCACCTGTGATCCTTCAGTGACCTAATGTTCCCACAGCCCTAGCGGTTTTGGCCCTACTGGGCCCATTCTGCTTGCTGACATCTCTTTGAGGTGTGCATGGAACACAACGCGCTGTTAACTCGGGCTTGTTCCTTATCAGATAATCAGCCGACGACCTACATATTGCTTATTGTCCGCAAACCCACGCCTGCAGTGGCTGGGAATCGCCCTGCGACTCTCGACCCCGGGACATCTCCAGTGGCTGCCTTTTCAATGCAATTTTATTTCACATAGCCCATGTAGGCGGGCACTTATAAAACGTCAGAAGCTAGTGCATCGTTCTAATTGGTCGTCGTGAAAGTAAAAAAATATGTACTCTATGCCACTCAGTGTACTAAGTTTATAGTAGAATACTACCGATTATAAAAAAAAACTTTCGCCAGCAGAATGCTACTGGCGAAAGAAAGATTGGTGAGATTTTTTAAAATTGGGAGTTTATTCATTACAAACAAAACTACAAACATTCAGACAAAGAAATCCTCTTTATGATATTAGTAGGTGAAGAAATTGAAAATTCAAAGGCAATTAATAGAATAGAATAGAATAGAATAGAATAGAATAGAATAGAATAGAATAGAATAGAATAGAATAGAATAGAATAGAATAGAATAGAATAGAATAGAATAGAATAGAATAGAATAGAATAGAATAGAATAGAATAGAATAGAATAGAATAGAATAGAATAGAATAGAATAGAATAGAATAGAATAGAATAGAATAGAATAGAATAGAATAGAATAGAATAGAATAGAATAGAATAGAATAGGTCTTTGTCAAGTTTGATGATCCATCACTACCTTAACTAAGGCATGCAAAATACTGTTTACAAATGATGGGGACATGGTGGGTTGAAAATTGATGTTGTTACAAGACGAAGTTTTAACGATTCTGCCTAATGTTTCGTGAAGGTCTTAGTAGGTTACAATGTATTGATCGGCTCCAAACGTGTAACACAGAAAATGAGGCTCAAATTAAAAAGGTTTTATTGCAAACTTTTAAATAGTGACCGAATCAAATGAATTTAGAGAATTCAAATTTACGAAAGTTATGAATTAATTTCATTTCTGCCTATGAAAAGTTTGAATAATTTCGCCTACAAAGAAAATATTTTTTTACGCGATCATTAAATTACATAATAAAAGTTGAAAAAAGAGATTCGTTTGTGCGATTGTGCTCGGCGCCGTATCGTGAACATTTTGAAAAGTTTGTAAAGAAAATGTTGAATCGGACTTTTCGAGTTGGCGGAATTACAATATGATAAATAGATTTTATTGTAGATTCGCTTTACATATTTTAAGGAGCGCATATCTTTTAAATTATACTATCTTTGATTTTTCCTTTGGTTTTCTGGGGAAAATCGAACCTGGACCTGGGGGTGGGGGGTTGGAAGAGGGCGTAGTCTACCCTTCCCCGACGCCCGGTGGGCCTGATAGGGGGCGGAAGAGAACTCTTTTCCCTTTCCCTTTCCGCAGCCTCCTTCTGCGAGATGACATTCTCGCAGAAAGAAAGCGTCCCAAGACTGCACTGCCAAGCTTGGACTGAACCACGGCTGGCAGCGACAGGTCGCTACCGACTTCCGAAACGAGGATACGGTGCGGCTTCTCCAATTCGAACAGAGTTATAATTTTAGCCAACAGTATAAGACAATTTTCCACTTCCACGCTGGCAAAACCGCTGGTCGTAGCAGCTCGTTGTGAACTATGTCTGATCTCGACTTATAGTGTAGTTGAGATGTATTATGTTTATACATATATGTATATTAAGTTTATATTCTTTGTTAATTGTAGAAGCTGCATAAACTCATTTCTATTAAGGAGTCTGGGCCTTGGATTAATCCCCACGGAGTCTTAAGTTTGATACTTTGACGGTTGAATATAGTTTATCAACGTTACTTGTACTATAAAGCGCCTATTACACTACTCGATATTCAGACAGTCTTAGTCTATGTAGCGTCACACAAGAAAAAGAGCAACTTACGCCAATGTCGTGTAAAGCAATGAAACAGAACGATGAGATACATAAATAAACATAGACTAAGACTGTCTGAATATCGAGTGGTGTAATAGGTCCTTTAGTTATGTATATTTAAGCAAGTCATTATCTATATAGATATACTAAATAGCGGTCCCAACAGATGTTGTCCTGCTGAAAAATCGGTTTTTCGTCGAAAAAAATTGAGAACCCGATAACAGCGCCACCTACCAGGTCCAATTGTATTTCCAAACCATTCCAGGACCTACTAGAATATGCACACAAAATTTCTTTCAAATGGGTCAAGGCTTGTGGTAACGTGACAAACACACGTACACTAAAGAAGCAAAAGTCCATAGAAAGTACAGAAATAAAATCGTGTGAAGCGAGAAATGACGCCATCTAGCGTAAAACCAGATTGAAATGTTGCTATTGATAACATTACATTATACTGTTAATAGATGGCGTCGCTGTGATTAATTAATGCTTATTTTTGTAGTACTTTCTTTTTGTTTCTTTAAATATTGAAATAATTTATAATTTATTTTAAAGAGATGAAGATATTAAAATTGAATATCAATTTATAAATATTTGATTATCTATGTGTTAGTTTTCAAACTTGAGAGGCCAGGTTGAATAAGGATTTATAAATAATAACTAGTAGGTAGTATGGAGTATAAATGATATTTAGACCAAAAAATTATGACTAAGCTCAATTGTTTGTTTGCCAAGTTAATTTCGATTATCTCGTCCCAGCGCCTTTCGTTAATTTTTTTTTTTTAACCAGGTGTATTGTCTACTTATTTTACCAAAATGAGTAAATATGCATTGTTATATAGATTTAGTAAAAAGAGCTCCAATAATTACTAAGCATAATCAAGGTAAAAACTTATCAGAAGACGCCAGAGAGACCAGTGTAAATGTAAGTAGTTTTTTTAACTCTTTTATATAACAAAAAACTCCTATATAATAATCATTATTGGGTATTATATATTTATGTTTTATTGTTGCAGAGAAAAAAAGTTGTTCTATGGATATGGCGATTTGAAGACGAGGGTTCTTTAAAACACCATCAAAAAGCTGGCAGACTAAAACTAATAAACATATTGCAGTGTCAAACCATGATAAGGGAGTATACGAAGAAAACGGACATCTGTCGACGAACCAATATGCTAGTTTATTTGACACAAGCGTTAGCACTGTTCGTCGGAGGCTTGCTTACAGAAAACCATAAAAGGGCAAGATTGCAGTTTGCTTTGGATCACATAAACTTTGATTAGAGTAATATCATGTTTACTCATGAAAAAACTTTTAAGTCCAGTGAACACGGACGGTTTTGTTTGTGGCTACAAGATAATAAATAATTATAATACTGATTTAATATTATTCACTCAGTACTTATTCTCTGTATTAACTGGAGACCTTGTTATGTGTGTTTAACTTAATATCCGTTATTAATACATTAAAAAAGTTATGAACACTTGATATGTTGTTGTGCAATTTTATAGTTTTTAGCTTACATTTAATCTTTTTGATCTTTGTGATAAAATTATCTGGTCTTTTGTTTGTTTTTGTTAAGGTTACATAAGCTTCAATCCTCTTTCCAATATTGGAAACGAATACTTAAGCTATGGCCCCAATAAGAAATTATATGTAATATTATAATCTTATTCGGTAATTAATAAACGGTGATTGTTAAATTTGAATAAGAAATTGTAAGAAATAAACATATTATTTTTTTAATAGTGCTTTTTTGTTTGATGAGCCTGTTTACCAGCATTTTTTTCGTCTTGCTGAGTAACTACCCACTTGAATATTATATTACAAATAAATATCCACTTGTTAACTTTGATATAATATTCCTACCGATTTCTTTAGTTTGTCATTCATAACTTACAAAAAGTGTGAGTACTACGTGAGATTTGAACTCACGGCTCATTGATTTACGCATCTATCTGCACATGCTAAACCACTAGGTCAACATGACTCTAGTTTGAATGATGAAATTATGAACTACAATCAGTTGTTGACGACAATGATGACGCAAGTGTCTATTATTTGTTGAACTAAAAGTCAAGTTTATACTTTGTGAGATTGCCTTTGGTCGCTACTTAGCTGGGAAGAAACCAATGCCATCTAGTTTAATTTTGTAAAACTTGAACTTAACGTGCAAGGGAAAATAGGCGTTAAGGTACCCAAGCACTTCTAAAGGTTCATAGTACAAAAGCAACGGAAACGGTAACTAAAGTAACACAGGTGGCCTTTAGTCAGCTCGCCACCCGTCCGATCGTCTAGTAACCGTCCGGACCGAGCCCAAGTAGTTGACGGCGCGTAGTGATCCACGCGCACCTCAAGGAGATGTAAGCCGTAAGGCAACCGTAGGGGCCCAGCAGGGTTGAAGCCTACTGGGGCCATGAGTGATGCGAACGAGATCCCCGGGCCCCTGGAAAAATGCCTGGAAAGAAGGATCAGGAGTGGATTTTTAGTCAGTAAAAGTCTGACATTATCTCCCGTTCCGCCCAAGAGCGCAGGATGTCATTAGAAGATTTTCCCAAAGGAAAAAAGAATGTGGCCTTTAGTCAAGAAGAGGCTGACGCTCCCTCTCGCTCCACACAGAACAGGAGGTGTTACTTGAGGATTTCGCAGCTCAAAATAAGAAAGAAGAAGAAAGAAAGAAAAACATATTATTTGGTGGAACAAGGCGCAAATTTAGGACTAACAAATTATAAGTAGGTATATTATGTGAAAATATATGCGCCACATCCGTGCAAAACGGCGGAACGCTCAGAATAATGCCGTGACCACACGCAAAATGCAATGAGTCTACGGCGCTGGTTTTCAGCGTGGGCCGGTGACGGTATCTACATAAAGACGTCGGCACGGTATTGTGTGGTAATAGATTTGAATAAGGGGCTTAGGTACACGCACACCGATTGTACTCACTACGCACCTGACGTTTTTGAAGAACATCGCCAATACGATCTGTGTGTTTCCTTCTACGGCGTCCCCTCCCCCTCCTCTCCTAGCTTTTCAACTTATATCTGAATTGTAAATATCTACCTTTTGCTTTTCGGTAGGTAGAATTTACCTACGTTAACTCAAACACCAGCGATTGACATTTTCATTTCGCCGCTATATGGCTGAAAGCAAAACAATTGTAAGAACAGTGTAATAAAAACGCACGTTATAGTTTTTTTATGGTGAGAAATCATCTAATGCTTTCTCTCGCTTTAGGGCGGAGCAGGTGCGGCTTCGCTCGTTTAAACATCGAACACTTTCCTAAAGGAAAATACTTGCTGAATAGAAAAGTATTCTATGTCCTACTCCAGAAAATGATCTACTTATGTGCCAAGTTTTATTGAAATACGTTCAGCCGTTGGAGTATGAAGGAGTAACATATACACCACAAAATTTTAATTAGTACAAATATTTAAAGGTCTTATTATAATAGGCCTTTTTATTATTTAAGTAAAGTCTTAATAAATAATATTCATAAACAGCAAAGTTATTAGCGTTTGTTTATATCTCAAAATGTCACTCAATTTATGGAAATATTTTACAGACTATTGATTATGAATGAATAAATGAGGATCAAAATGGAAAAACACTGCGCGTAGTATTTTCTAGTAGCAATTGTTATGAATGATTGATTGATTCTATTACATTTAAATTTTCGTGGACAATTTTAAGATTTCGTTTTTTTTTTTACTTTTGACTACAAAAATATGATCAGTAACAGGTACGGATAGAGCCCTATTTTTTTGTACTAATTAAAAAGTAGGGGTGTATACATATACAAAATTTCACTTTTATAGCTAACTAGCGGTCCCGGCAGACGTTGTTCTGCCCAAAAGCGGGATTTAGTAAAAAAAAAAATTACCCTACTCTACCCTACTCTACCCTACTCTACCCTACTCTACCCTACTCTACCCTACTCTACCCTACTCTACCCTACTCTACCCTACTCTACCCTACTCTACCCTACTCTACCCTACTCTACCCTACTCTACCCTACTCTACCCTACTCTACCCTACTCTACCCTACTCTACCCTACTCTACCCTACTCTACCCTACTCTACCCTACTCTACCCTACTCTACCCTACTCTACCCTACTCTACCCTACTCTACCCTACTCTTTTCTTTGCTATAAACCACACGGAGCCCGAGACCTTTCCAACGAATGCAAAACCGTGGAAATCGGTTCGTGCGTTATGGAGTTATAGCGTCAGGAAGGAAAACCCGACTTATTTTTATATAGTAGATGTCAGCGACTTTACCCTTGTGATAGTAGAAGATTGCCTCAAGGTAACATACCTACCACCGGGATACAAGTATCTCTCTGTATAAACGAATAAACGTTTTTTCTTTCTTTCTTTATATCCTATTCCAGGATACGGCCTATATGTGCCAAGATTCATTCGAATCCATTCAGCAATGGCAGCGTGAAGGAGTAACAAATACACACACACATATTTTTCCCGCCGGGATTCTGTTCCCGATTTCCGGACACCGTAGGCGCGGTCTTGCGGAGGGCGAGCAATGGGTAGCTCGCTGTTCAACCGACGACGAAACGACGGCGCGTAGTGTTCCACGTGCGCCTCAAGATGTCAGCAACCGTAGGGGCCCAGCAGGGTTGAAGCCTATTGGGGCCATATGTGATGCGAAAGTGAACCTCGGGGCTCGCTCCGCCCAAGGGCGGGAGATGTCATTAAATGATTTACCACTTAAAATAAAATAAAAAAAATACTTTTCACCTTTATAATATTGTAGTGAGATTGACATTTAATTACTTTCCACCTTTCTATCTATAAGTTGTTTACTTGGGAACCCCGTCAGTAATCGGTTCTGTATTTGTATGGCCTACATATTGCTGGGAGCGTGGGTAGTGGGTTGGGTTTGTTTTTAACCGACTTCAAAAAAAGGAGGAGGTTATCAATCGGTTGTATTTTGTTTTATTAGGCGTTATCTCTCTTTTTTCGTGTCGCCTCTTCGTCAAACATCGCGTTGGATTACGTTAGATGAAATGACAAGCTTTTAAAACATGCTCGATGTTGACAATAGACGAGTGAAAAAGGACCCTCTTAACTTTGTGAATTACTGGATAAACAAAGAACTCTTAATTTGTAACTCAAAATTCGTATACCTTATTGTTTGCAATTGTTTATTTATTTAACAGAAAGTTAGTGTGATTACTGCTGTTTCAAATTAACTAGATGGTAAACATCTTACACTGGCGTGCCGGAATTATTTTGCTGCGTGCCTTCTACCACTGGCACGTGTGCCATTGGTTTGTTATCCCTGGGTATACGAAGGTATTCCTTTGATCATTTCATATACTCACTACTGCACCACATATTCTCTCTTATTTTGACCTTACATCGCCTTTACTTTGTTAAGAAATCAAATGGCTTCTCCCACTCTACGTGGAGCCAGAGGGATTGTCAGAATTTTACTGACTAAAAAAAAGCAATAGTGGTCGAGTGGTGGGTTTAAACCCAGCCAGGCGCATTACTTTGTGTAATTTATTTCATCACCACTGCTCTCAAAACGGTGAAGGAAAACATCGTGAGGAAACCGGCATGTCCTAGAACCAAAAAATTCTACGACAGGTGACATTCACCAACCCGCAAAGGCTCGCATGGTGGATTACGGCCCATTCCCTCTCCTAGAGAGGTTTTTTTTAGGTTTGAGTCCCAGCAGTTTGAACGCTGAATTATGCTTATGCTACTGACTAAAATCCACCTGCGTCCTTTAAGCTTATATCACCTTGTTTTTGAGGCAGGATACTTTTTACGGGCATTTGATACTTAATGACTTCTCCTGCTCTGGGTGGAGCGAAAGGGCGTGTTAAACCTGTTACGTATGACGTTTCTAAGAATCGATTGCAGAAACTTGATATCGAGTTTCGATTTTTTCCTGCGGAAAGCTCCTATTTTCCTCAAGCTAAATTCTAAGTGAATGTTGTACATCCGACTGCAAACCAGTCATGAAACATACTCGTAAATGTGCACTGTAGAATCATCTGTAGGTACCATGATTTTAAGAGACATCTGTACCATATCCATGATTTTAAGGGACTTTAAGTGCCTGCACGGTAACCAACGGATTGGATTAGAAATAATTATTTTAGAACTCGATTTATTAATGAAACGATTCTTTAGATTTCAATTTGAATCGATTCAATAATCTATCTTCTTTAGGAAAAATTGTCATCTCTAGTTCAGTGCCTGTTTCAGGGCCACGGTAATTCTTTTTAACATTTTTGCAGCCAAAGCTGCTTCTAGCAGCCTAAGCAGCCGCAGCCTAAGCTCCTGCCCCCCTAGCCAAGTTACAACCGTTTCGATTCGATTCTCTTTTCGTAGATCGCCTCGAGTCGGGCAGGCCTCTTTGAGATGACGTCAGAACAAAGGAATCGGAGGCGTGGCCGACTCGAGGCGGTCGACGAAAAGAGAATAGAAACGAAACAGTTGTAACTTGGCTAGGGGGGCTGGTGTGTTATTATATTTACTGGCACATTTAATACATGCCTATAGTGACATCTTTATCGCAACATAAAAGTCAAAATTCTGTATCGCGGTATAAGAATTATTTTTCCGTAACTTAAAAGGAAAAAAACGGAACCTTTACAGGAGCACTTTGTTGTCCGTCTGTCTGTCAAGACCTTTTATCTCGGGAACGCGTAAACGTATCGAGTTCAAATTAAAACAATATAGTTGGGTTTGCGGTCCCTTGAAGCTGTGAAAATATTAAACTTCTAAGTTAACGGAAAAAGGATATGGCCATTTTTATGTCGCAAAAATCGTATATTTCAACACTCAAGGGAACCAAAATTCTAGAGTACTTCCCGTTGACCCAGAATCCTGAAATTTTTCATAAAGCAAGGTCATATAACACAAGTATAAGCAAAAATCTGAAAATAAAAAAAGGCGGTAACGTTACAAAAAAGAATATTGTTTTTTGTGATTTGGAAAAATCTTCGAGACTCCAATCAGAAATTGAACTCTTTACATAGTTAAGTTTGTACGGAACCCTCAGGGCACGAGTCCGACTCGCATTTGCCCAGTTTATTTTATTTTATTTATTTGTTGTCTTTTATATGTTAGACTTAAGTTTGCGCCTTTTCCGGCAAATAAAACGGTTTTTCTTTCTTTCTTTCCTCACACGACTAGAATATTACACAAGTTCTAAATCAACTATCGGGCAGTTGCCTGGACCAAACACAACACCCATTTGGTTGGAGGATCCTCCCTTTTCATTGCGGGTTTGTGGGACTTTACACCCTGTTCCACATACCCCAAACACCCTTATGTTCTCTTACTCTTAATTCTTTATTGTATACAAAAATATTGACATACAGACAGTTCATGTACAAAGGCGAGCTTAACTCAGCAATGAGTTTTCTCCCAGCAAACCTTTGAATTATAGAGAGAGAACATATGTTTTTAATATCGTGCGGATTTCATCACGCATGCTGGTTTGCTCCACATGCAGAAAATTTCAAAATACAAAAACCGCGTCCCGTGTTTTCACCCTTAAGTACTTTCAAGAACGTCTAATTAAAAGTACCCTGTATAACATAGTTTATAATGTATATGTATACTAACAACTATTATCGTTTACCTACCTCTTTCTTAGACAGAATCCTGTTTCCAGCACTGCCCCGAAGCAGCCCTGGTGTCTGCAAGGGTGTTAGCCGCTGAAGGAGCACCAGCCACCCGGTCTGCATCAGGAGTGGAGCGCAGACCTTCTGCACCCAGGCCTCCGCTGTGCAAGAGGGGGTCAGGATCCTTGCTGTCAGGATCGCCACCTACATCCAAGTAAGTGAAGTTGGGAATATTTTGTAATGCTAAGTTATGTTTGAGTATGGTTTCCTTACTTAGATCTATGCGGACTATTGTATGTGGGCCAGCGGCCAAAACCTTTGGAGGCCTTCATTTGTTTTCATAAAGTTTGCATTTACGTCTTCAGGCCCTTGCTTCCATTTAGTGCCATAAAACAGTGACTTTCTGAAGCTTACTCCTTGGTAACGGTTGGGTTAATAGATTTGAAAAAAAAATATGTTATACATTTTTTCGCTTGATCCCTACTTTTTTCAATAGGCTTTGATCTTTAGAAATATGTTTACACATAAAAAAAAACGGTAGGTTAAATGTTCTTCGAAATGTAGATAGCATATGTCAATCAATCAATATTTTGCAAAGAAAATGGTTTTGTAGGTCAGCGGAGCTCTATGCGAGCGCAGGCGGCAGTACGGATATGTGTGTAATTACATGACTCCGCCCAGATTTAAGGGACTATACTCCTTAACGCAAACAAGCAGAATGTTTTGTGCTCCTAGTACTTTAGAAGCATAGGTACTCTCGCGCTTGGCGACAAACAGTAAAGATCCTGTTATTACTTGAAATAAAACTTTTATCTTGATTGACTATTTTTACTGGATTTCAATATTATAACATCACATTACATTACAACGGTTGCGTCCCGACTGACAAAACTAGACATTATTTTGTTCTATTCAATTTTCAAACCTATTCTAGAACATACAAAATCCTTAGAAGTACATTTAACATGCCAGTTCGTTAACTTAAACTCATGCGATCTCTTTCGATACCACAGTACCTACATTACCTGAACTAAATTTCGTAGACAAAACTACACACTTGTGTCTTTATATAGGTTGAGTATGTGTAATGACGCATTTGAGCAGAAACTTCGTTACTCCTACGTGTTCTAGCATTTTAGAAGTCTGAAATTTACTTGAACACGCACGATGATGGGACTGTTGCTCTAGTGGTTAGTAGCCCTGACTGCTAAACCAGAGGTCGTGGTTTCGTTCCCTACCCAAGACAAATGTTTGTGTGATGAGCACGATTATTTGTTCTGTGCCTGGGTGTAATTTATCTGCAAGTTCGATGTGGTTTCGAACTATTATGGGGTATTCTCAGACTTACCAAATATGCCGTCGAACGGGTTGGATAGGAACAAAACTTGGGTTGGGTTTAAACTTTGGTATATATTTATATTATTAATTTCTATCAACACATTCGTTTTTATTACAACTACTGAATAAATAGGGGCACTTAATCGTTGCGTGTTTTTTTTATAACGCGAAAATCCCCTTCACTCTTTTATTTCTATTCACCCCTGCGTTCCTATTCGCCCGAAGTTTGATTATACACAAAAAAAAAACATAAAAATCTGTTGAGCTGTTTCGTGGGAATTCGATAACAAACAGGAAATATTTAATTACTAGCTTTGGCCCTTAGCTTCGCCCGAGTACATAAAATATAGCCTACGTCACAAAATAGCAATCGGACCAGTACTTTCAGAGATTACTTCCTACAAACAAAAGATCTAAAAAAACAAACTATACCTCTTTATACTATTGATGATTAATGTTCTAATAAAGCTTTTGTACGAGTAAGTTTACGGTTTACGTGCACTTACTAAAAATTTCTGAATGCCTGGTAGGTACTACTAGTAAGGTACTCAGAAAGTCTATCTACATTAACTGAACGAGTTGAACCAGCGAAGTTTTAATATAGTTAGAACTCTGCTCTAGATTGAAAAGTTGGTACGTGAACGTTTTACAAGGGATGTAGCTCGAAGTAATTTTCACACTTTGTGTAGGAATTGCTTCACGTCTGGCATGATTTTGAAAGGAAAGTAACATTGAGCTGTAGGTGGTTTAAAGAATTTCAAAATAAATGGGACAGACAGTGGTAAAGTTGTCACTTTAATGCTATTACTGCTGCATGATTGTTCCAAAGAGTCACCAAGGCCTTTGAATGCAAAGCGCAATGAGGATCAGTCTTGATTTTTGTGGAGTATGCAGACTTATAGCGTAAAAATAAACAGTAAATACTGTGAAGAAATTATTTAAATTAGACCAAAAATTGGCCGGTTCTATAATATATATATATCATGTACCTACTGTTCTGTGTCCCCAAAACAATGTTTATCTCTATATTACACTGAAAAACAGTTCCTTTTCTCTTGTCAAATTATAATAAACAATAGCATACTGAAGGGGACAAAACAAACATAATTCAGTCATGTTTAATATTATAATATGTTTATTTGTTTACTTTCGGCGTTCGGCACAGATCAGGCAGAATTAAAGAGAATTAAATCGTCGCCAAGAGGCCGAGCTACGGCGCTCGGAAAAATCCGTCACGATTATATTTCCTGGCTAACTTTTAGGGCTGCCCGAAAAATATAAAAAATATGTTCATTTGAATTGGGGTTACCCCCATCAAGGGCAGAATAACAGAGCTCCGCCTCAGATGGTATGGATATGTAATGAGGCGTAGTTAAGACCATGTGATAAAAACAGCCCTTTTACCCGTTCAAAAGAGAGGTAGAGGCCGCCCGTTATTTTACTTGGTAGTCTAACATCGAGAGAGACTTCTAGAAAGCCCAATTATCAAAATCGATGACAAACCCAGGACAAACGGTCCTGGAGCAAAATTGAGAGAACACCCGACCCCAGATAATGGGTATAGCTACGGACAAAAAAGACGTACATTTGAATTTAACTGAATCATGATCTGCAATATAGATATATATATAGGGACTTAACAGCCATAAAAGCCTGGTCCGATAGATTTGGTGTTGCAGTGAACCCCAATAAATGTCAGGTTATCATCATTGGGAGTCCTCGAAGCATCGCTAAAATGAATAATGCAACATTGCCACCAGTTCTTTTCGACGGTACGATCGTCCCATTTAGCACCGATGTAAAGAATCTGGGCTTGCGCATCGATAATACTATGAACTGGCGTGCTCAAGTGGCCAGTGTTAGTCAGAAGGTTACGGGAACGTTGCGGGCTCTGTTTCGGTTGAAAAATCTGCTACCATCGAGTACGAAGACAATGCTTGTGCAGACCTTGATTTTTCCTATCATCGATTATGGTGACGTGTGCTACTATGACCTGAATGCGGATCTCCTCAACAAGCTTGACCGTCTTCTAAATTACTGCATTCGATTCGTTTACAATCTACGTAAATATGATCATGTTTCAGCGCATCGGTCGCTTCTAAAGTGGTTACCCATACGTCAGCGCAGAGAGCAAAGGGCGCTCACTACCTTGTTTTCATTTCTTGATTCTCCTAATTCTCCTAGTTATTTAGCTCCTCACTTTCAATACATTTGCGCCAACCACAATAGAAATCTGCGCTCATCTCATAACCGCCTACTTCAATGTCCCACTCATCGTACTGACTTTCTTCATTGTTCTTTCTTTGTTCAAGCTATTTCTTTGTGGAATGCACTCCCCCGGGAGATTAGGATGGCAACAAATCGATTAACATTCAGAACCAAAGTTCGCGAGCTAATTCGTAAGAAGTTGGCAGTAGTGTCATCACAGCGTTAATGTTTTCAAATTGTCGATTTGAACTAATTGTTTGACTTTATTAGTGTAGATATATATGTAGATAGTTTATTAATTTGTATATGTATTGTATAATTGTATAATATTTATGGTTTATTAGTATATCTTTTCTTGTACCTTTTCGCCTTTTCTCTCTCTTTTATTGCACCTACCACTATTTATCTCTGCATCACCCTAAGGTTGACTGGTAGAAAATGCCTAAGGCATTAAGTCCGCCGCTGTACGTTTGTGCATGGAGTATTTAATAAATAATAATAAATAAATAAATATAGATATAAGATAGATAGAAATGATAGAGAGAAAAGATAAAGAGATAAAAACGTGTTAACCCAACCCCAAATACGACAGGACAAGGGCAGGAAGAGGTTTGTCAGTTCTCAACGCTTAGTCACGTGGTCAGAGCAAAGGAATAGGAGGCGTGGCCGACTCGAGGCGATCAACGAAAAGAGAATCGAAACGAAACGGTTGTAACTTGGCTGGGGGGGCTGAACTGACAAACCTCTTCCTGCCCTTGTCCTGTCTTATTTGGGGTTGGGTTAACACGTTTTCATCTCTCTATCTTTTCTCTCTATCATTTCTATCTATCTTATATCTATCTATATATCTATCTGTCTTTTGTGTTTCATCTCTGTTCTTCGCATGATCTTACCAAGACAAACGATACCTTTTCAATTTTTAATTCACTGGCGATAATTTTAAACTTTCTCTAATACCATTTTTTATATTTATACTACTTAGTAGGTTAACAATATTATGTCATTATAATAGTAGTTACTTTACCGTATGTTCAATCTTTTTTAATACTGTTCGTACCCTTGATCTGGGTAAAAACATTATTCTTGTTTTTTTTTTTTTAATTCCGAAAATATATGAAGCCTTATGCAAAATTTTATGTTCCTAGTCTTAGTAGTTTCGGCTGGGCGTTGATATGTCAGAATCAGAATCAAAATGTCTTTATTGTGGGCATAGGCCATACACAGATGATAAAACTTAATAATAAATTATAGTTGCATGGCAGCCAGTTTCTCCTTTTACATATATATATAGATAACGTTTACCTCACAAAAATGTTAGATTACCATTAATAAAGGTAAATGTTTACTTAAAACAGCAAATCTGGTTTATCTTCATTTATGTGGCAACCCTACGCTACCGTGTTATCTGCCGCAACGCAACGCGCTCTGCTAATGGCATTAATTTAAATGAATGATAGTCCTCCATTTATTCATTCGTTTGCAGTATTTTGCAACAATTGCGTGAGGTATCATGTTTTTTTTCTTATCTATAAGCCAGTATAACATTTTTGCTAGGAATACTTGGTACAAGTCTTAAGTCGGGTAGTGGTGTTGACTTTTTTCATTAGGAATTCCGTCCTGCCCAATTCTCTTTTCATCGATCGCCTCGAGTCGGCCACGCCTACGATTCTTTTGTTCTGACGTCATCTCAACGTAATCTCAGAACAAAAGAATAGGAGGCGAGGCCCACTCGAGGCGATCAACGAAAAGAGAATCGAAACGAAACGGTTGTAACTTGGCTAGGAGTCTGGAGTGAAAAAAAAGAGAAAGAAAAGAAAGAAAACATGTTTATTCTGCTTGAATAGAAGAAATTATGCCTAATTAAGTATATCCATTTTTTTATTAGCGTTTTTATTTCTAACTTAAACTATAGTCACCTTTGTATCTACCTATTTTTCTGTTTCCTTCTTCTTGTCTTTACATACATATAATATTATGTATATGTACATAAATTGTTAATATTTAGATAAATTCAGTATTTATTATATAGAAAGAAGAAGAAAGAAACAAAGAAATCTAAATAAAGGAAGTTAAAATCGACACTCGCATCGAAAAAGGCAGTATCTCGGATTACAGTCCAAACAAAATTCAAACATAGCACTATCACTTTTTGGTTGGTTTTAAAAAATTACTGAATTAAAAAAATATCATTTTTTAGATAATTATCTGATCTACAATTTTTGTCTCGGCTAATTTTATGATAAAACTTACCGTTTTGCTGAAAATTACGAAAAACTCGTTTTTATATATGTAGTATGACCCCGAGTATTCCAGGTGTCGGATAGATGAGAACTTTTTAGATTTCATTTATGATCGTGTTTTCAACAAACCTACAAATTTTCAGCTGGGAGCGAATTTTTGTAACCTCGGATGTCTAAATTGACCGGACCATAAACTAACCAGATCTGCTCAAATACACCAAATGCACCAGATAAATATGAGTGTGTGTTTAGCAAGTGGGGCATTAGCATATTTGTACAATGTAAACACATCCTTACTTTCTTTCGATTGTAATATCGAACGATTGTATTGACGTACCGGTCTATCGGCTTTTTCGGCTAATCTCCGGAATGGCAGAACCAATTTTGACGCGACTTTCACTGGTAGATAGCGAATGTTCTAAGTAGTCACTTAAAATTGAATTAAACGACTAAAAAAAATACTGAATTAATGTTACAACCTTGTTCGTTGCAAGAGTCTAAATGACTGTTATCTTTAAAAGTCAAATGACGCTGCTCCTCGAAGTACTAGGAGCACATAAACAGCTAGCAGTTCAATGCAGCACACTCGGATGTCGCTTCGTTCTTATATTCTGAACAGTGCACACGTCCTGAATTTTTTACGACCAACTAATGTGTTGCCTCGCGGTACGCTTGTTTCTATATAGCAGTCCATTTCAACGTCCGAGGGTAAATGAGAGGATATTTACGATCTGGGTACTGTATATACTAATATACTTACAACCATTTTATTTGGTGTAGTGACTGTACATGTTTAAGAGAAATGTGTTAGGTAAAAGATCTTTTTGCGGGTTCCAAAGAGGGTTAGGTAAATATTGTAAAGGTAGGATGGTTGGTACCGTCCTGTGATGCTTTAGGTATTCAGCTAATCCTTAGAGGTTTGGACCCTCTAAAAGTGTTTTCGTTACTAATTAATATCTTATGACTATGGTTTGGGGTTGCTGAAAAGGTTCAAGGATAATATTATTGGATCATTCAGTTCCCTACAAAATGGTTGAGTTGAGTGGGGTTGATGCACGCGTCATGCTCGTGAACGGGTGCCGTCGGTTGAGACTGGTCATCTTTTAGCTGCCAGTGGCTTAATACAATTTCTATTTTTTAAAATTGTTATTTTTAATTATTATTATTACTTATCTACATTGTGCTTACATATTAGAAGCGACAAGAAATATGTAACCAAGATTTATGTAACTCATAATATGATTTAAAAGAGTGTCGATGGAATTTCTTGCACGTTCTTTTCCATGGAGATCTACGCTTTGGAACGTGCAATTTAGCTTCACTTTTTTTTGACTGACCGACATTTTGACAATTCAAAAGTGCCTGTAATTTCTGAATAAGTAGGTAAGCATGTTACTGAGAGAGTTAGGAGCCTATAAACGTCATGCCTGTACATATACGTTACCTATACATATCGGAGAGAGAGGCCAAAGAAAAGATGGATGGATTGTGTGGTGATGGATCACTTGATTTTAAAGAGGAGTAGTAGGAGTAGGCCTAGAAGTGGGATAGAACAGGCTATTAAAAAGTGCCATGTATTTACAAGGATAAACAGAGGGTCATTGCATCCCTCAATGATAGCGTGACGGTTGATAGGGTAGAATATAAGATGAAAACGTATCGACCGAACCGAATAAAGCATCTTGTCTTTGTCGTATGGTGATGATGAGTCTCATGTAATTGACAAAATATTTTAGTATTTCAACATCGAAGTTAAATGTGAATATGTGACAAATCAATTTCATACCCATGCCGCCACAGTCTGATATATGAGACAAATAGGTTAAAACAAATTTCAAATTGTATGTTACTCGTAACATAGGCAGTTAACATAAGTGTTGGTTTTCAGAACTTGATATTTTTGTGTCGTGGTGTATGGTGAATGTTTTTTTATAAAAATCCGAGGAGTTGAAAGGAACTTAATACAAATTTAGACACCAGGCTGTTTCTGAAACACTAGGTATAGGTACTTTGTTTACCATGTGAATCGAAGCCCAGGCTCAGCAATGACTAATACTCTCGCTCTGGCCGCCGTACAGAAGACCCAGGCATCGGGAGTCGCTAGGTGATTCTCGGTCACCGTAGACTCAGGTTTCTGAAGAAACACGGGCGAGTATTAGCCAGTAAAAGTGTGACATTCCCTCTTGGTCCACCCGGAGCGGGAGAAGTGGTTTGATGATGTCGCATCCCCAAAAAAAGGCATTGGTGGAATCTGCACACGAAAATGTAACTTAAATACTATTTTACTATTATATTATACTAGCTTCTGCCAGCGGCTTTGCCCGCGCGAAAATAGGTTTTTCAATACAAACTTTGAACCCCGTTTTATCCCTTTAGGGAGTGAATTTTGGAAAATCCTCTTATAGTGCTCGCCTAAATTGTTAAAAGGAACCTTGTACAAAATTTGACGTTCCTAGTTCCTGTAGTTTCGGCTGTGCGTTGATATGTCAGTCAGTCAGTTTCTCCTTTTATTTATATAGATATCAAGTTGAAGGCAATTATTACTCAACTGGTTGGTATGAAATTGTCGGGTTATCGAGTAAGCTCTTAACTTCGTTACCGACGCGGGCGCGTGTCCGTGTACTGCTGATCTGTCAATTTGTGGCAACTTCGTTATGCCACTTATGGCCTGTACGTAAAGGCGTGGCATCTGGCATTTGAGGTCGTAGCATTTCATTTGGGGATTGATTATATAGAGTTCTTGAAGTTATGATTCTTCGGACGAGGAAAGAGTAACTAAAATAAGTTACTCTTTCCTCGTCCTAATATCATCTCAATCTATTCAGTTAATTATTTAAATATTGCTTGAAAATAATTAAAAAACTGGGCAAGTGCGAGTCGGAGTTGCGCCCTGAGGGTTCCGTAAAAACTTATCTATGTAAATAGTTCAATTCCGGAATGGAGTCTCGGAAGTTTTTACGAATAGCAAAAAAAAATATAAATTGTGATGTGACAACAAATTTACATTTCTCAGATTTATTCCTATACTTGTGGTATAAGACCTTGCTTTATGCAAAATTTCAAGATTCTGGGTCAACGGGAAGTACCCTATGAATTTTGATTTCCTCGAGAGTGTCGAAATGTACGTTTTTTGCTACATAAACCGAAATATATTTTTTTCTCGTTAACTTACAAGTTTCATTTTTTTACAGCTTCAAGAGTTTGCAGACGTGAGTATATGGTTATAATTTCAACTCGATACCTCTACGCATTCCCGAGATGAAGGGTCTTGACAGACAGAAAGACAGATCGACGGACGGACAACAAGTGATTTTATAAGGGTTCCGTTTTTTTCTTTTGAGGTACGGAACCCTAAATAAAAAAAAAATATATTTAAAAAATAATAGTCCGTCGGTATCGGGCGCAGGGTCCAAACTACCAGTGTATAAGGCTCCAGAGCCAGCACTCTCCTCACAATGCAAGCTGTATCGACGAGTACTACCTTTTGTATCAGGCCCTTGATATATCCGCGCAAAAAATAGCATACCCAATACCATCTTTAACACAGTCCATCCATCATTTCGCTTTTCCGAAGGACTGGAACAATTTGTCTGCTGCGGTCTTTCCTTCCAATTATATATAGATATATTAAATGATATAATCTAGTACATTATACCTTTGCTTCTCCTTCAAACTGCGAACGTTAAACGCGGGAAAAAGCAAATGAACTCGTATCAACTTATTCATTTATGTGTGCAAAATATTTTTCATTCCATTATTTTATTTCTTCGTAAGTGTATTGAAAAACATCGTTTGATACACGTGGAAATTCGTCACTGCCGCACTCGGCTCCATCACACCCTCGCCGGGCTCGGGCAAATTCCGCCTCGGTCGCAATGACAAAGTTTCAAAATGTTTTATTAAAAGGGGGACACAGGATCACAATGAAGCCTAGTACAAAAGATAGCTCACATTGGAAACAATGGGAGCCATATCTACACGAGTTCGCGACATACTGTGACTGTGTGGTTGAGTAGGTATTGTTTGTATGTCTGAACGCGATAAACTAACTTAGGGCGGAATTCACCAATAAAACTAATCGCGTTTTAACGTTTGGCTCGCATAATCGCGTTTAGCCGCGGTCTCTAGTGCCACTTGTAAATAACAACAAAAGAAAAATACAGACAAGTGACACTAGTGACAGCGCGATTAAACGCGATTATGCGATCCAAACGTTAAAACGCGATTAGTTTCATTGGTGAATTCCGACCTTAGTAAAGTAAGTAAAGCGAGTTCCAGTAGTGAAAACATTGTGAGTGCGCGATGTAGGGTTTCTGTGATGTCTGGTCTTTATAGGATTCCGTATCTATAGGGTAAAAACGAGACCCTATTGCTAAGACTCGGCTGTCCGTCTGTCACCAGGCTGTATCTCATGAACCATGATAGCTAGACAGTTGAAATTTTCACAGATGATGTATTTTTATTGCCGCTATAACAAAAAATACTAAAAACAGAATATAATTAATATTTAGGTGGAGCAACCATACAACAAACGTGATTTTTTTGCCGTTTTTTACTACGGACGGTACGAAACCGTTCGTGCGTGGTTTTTTTTTTCATACTTCGTATATGGCATAAATTGTTGCGGCAAAGATTTTTTTTGGTTTGGGAAATCATGTAGCTCTTCTAACTCTTGATGAAGCGAGAGGGCGTGTCTGACTTTTACTGACTAAATTAAAACCCAGCCGTGTTTCTTCAGTTGTTCTTTGCGTTTCTGGGTCGTGGTCCCTTTTTCGAACCACCCCACGGAACAATTTCAATCTATTGCCATATTGACAACTTCTAGTAATGAGACCCTACGAAGTATGGATAGTAAAAGGAATTTGAACTTTGATTTTATTGTGATAGAGGTTTTGTTTCCGAAATTTGATATTGTCTCAAATTCTGAATTCAGCAGTAAGTTTGAGTGACTCTTATCATCTGGGGATCTATAAGTACCAACTAGTAGAGCATGAAAACGAAGCTTATATGGATCTCAGCTGTCTGACATTTAGAAAATTTGATCAGGCGGTAGGGATGGTTAACCAGGAACCTATATATGTGTATAGTAGTGGAATTGTATAGTAGTAGGCAGATTGTGGAGGTTAGGAACTGTTCTACTGGTGAAATATGGATTTAATCTGGCTACTGCCGGCGCCTTCGCCCATGCGAAGTGGAAAATAGTCCCAAAGGAACATATTTTCGGCATAAAAAACAATCCCATGTGTTATTCCAGGACGTGATCTATCCCTGTGTCAAATATAATCCAAATCCGTTCAGCCGTTTGAGCGTAAAGAAGTAATAAACATACATACACACAAGCAAACTTTAGCTTTAATAATATTAGTATGTTGAAAGCCGGGATGGCTTTAAAGAAAAATGTTATGAGTCACAGAAATTGTAAGAGACACAGAAATTTTATGAGTCACACGCGATAAAAATAAGTCAGAACTTGAAGTGACTTATGGAAAGACTACACTAATGAATAAGAGTACCTTCTGTATGGCCCAAAAATTTTTAAGAAACTACCTGAGAAATTAAAAACGTTAAATCTGGATAATTAAAAAAAAGAACTTAAGAATTGTATGCTATTACCCAATAACAGACTATTTAGACGACAATTCTATAATTACTGCTTCAGAAAATTGCCCCGACTTTGATGATCTTGAATTTTATTGACATTGGCACTAATATGACATGTGTATCATAATCTTTTTGAAATTTATTTTGTAACTAATTTTGTATTTAATTTGTAATGATATGCATATGCCTATTGATATTGACTTTTATAATGATATAGAGTTTACATAATGAAGTTGCACATCATCCGACCTATATTGATAATCCTGAATTGTATTTGACATAAGCATTAACATGACATGAAACTTAATCTCTGACATTTACTGAAACTAATTTTACTTAATTTGTAATGATGTGCTGATTAATATTAATTTTAAACCTATTAATGATGTTAGAGTTCACATAATTTCAGAAGTTAAATGAAAACTGACAATGTTAATTTATATATTTGTACGCCTCTGGGTAAAACAAAGAGGATGTACCTATTTTTAACACCTCTGCTGCTTTTTAGCATCTCTGTTGTAATCTGACCTAAACATAGGTCAAATAAATTATTCTGATTCTGATTCGGAAATTTTAAGAGTCACAGGAATTTTAAGAGTCACAGGAGTTTTAAGTCACAGGAAATTTAAGGATCACAGGAATTTTAAGAGTCACAGGAATTTTAAGAATCACAGGAATTTTAAGTCACAGGAAGTTTAAGAATCACAGGAATTTTAAGAGTCACAGGAATTTTAAGAATCACAGGACTTTTAAGTCACAGGAATTTTTAAGAGTCACAGGAATTTTAAGAATCACAGGACTTTTAAGTCACAGGAATTTTAAGAATCACAGGACTTTTAAGACCATTCATCCGTTAAAAACACGCAGAAGTCAAAATCAATGATTTCCGATGGACAATATAACAATAATGTGTTTGATTTCTAGATAAGATATTGATGACATATTATTGGGAATTTTATAATCTAGTGTGTGGTTTAAAAACATTTTCAAATAGTCGTATAGTTTTCCCATTAGAACAGTTCTTATCCAAGCCGTTTTTAAATCTAGCGGTCGATGATCTACGCAGATACGAGATAGTAGTAAAACTGTGTATGATAAACTTACAACAATTTTACTTTAAAAAAAAACAACATTGACTAATGCATGGTTAAAAAAAACACGATTGCTGTAAGTTTTCATTCAAGAAAAGTAAACTCAAAACTGTCATTTTTAGCCATTTTTCGAGATATTAAACATGTTAGTTTAGGATTAAATATGGGGCATTATTGTCTATTTTTAGGCCTAGTAATTGAACACATTTACGTTCTAAGATATGGCATAATGATTTTTTTAATAACTTATTTCTTTAATTTACAATGAATTATTTAGAATTACTATTTAATAGACGCGAATTGCGTCTGCGCTCCAGTGCCGGCCGACGTTGGCAAAGTATCAAAATTATCAATGCGGTGTACGACACGCGGTTTTACACAGCTGTCTGTATTGGAGTGCATTATGCACTCCAATACAGACAGCTGTGTGCACGCTAACTGTAAAGCAGTGTGAGTAAATTTACCTAAAATCGAAGCGCGCCGCTCTGGAGTAATGCTCTTAAGTCACAGGAATTTTAAGAATCACAGGACTTTTAAGTCACAGGAATTTTAAGAGTCACATGAAAGAGTCACAGAAATTTTAAGAGTCACAGGTAGAACTTTCCTTGTTTTTTGGTCAAATACTTGTACTCTTCTTGTCCGTTTTTGGTCGAATGCTACTCTATTTACACTTTCTACAAATTACGTTTGTGACATGGCGTTATTCTAGCCTCTGCACTTTTAAGCTTTCCATACCATTTTTCCAAATTTTACTTTCGGAAAACTGTAGAACATTTTTTTTTGGATATTTACTTTTCAAATGGCCTAATCTCTCTCCTACACTGGAGGCCTGAGTCCCAATAGAGGAAACCTCATGTGTGCGCGACGTACGGTTTGTACGATGTCTTTTATTTATTTAAAACTACATATATGCATTAATGAAACACTGTACAAATGCGGACATAATGCCATGCAGTGACATATTATGGTAGGTGGTGAAAAAAAAAATCGAATCCAACCAATCAATAGTGTGATGATTCTACCAACTTCTTGCGAACGTCTTCTCGAGGAGAACCGACTGGTTGCCTTTCTGTTGTTTAGAGGCAGCGCTTTTTTATTTTATTTTTTATTATTATATTATTGATAGGTTTGCGCTTGACCATTATCTCAGCTGATGGTAAGTAATGATGTGGTCGACGTTTTTAAGACATTCCCCGCTCTTGGGCGGGATAGTGTCAGATATTTACTGACTAAAAAACTGACTAAAAACCCACTTCTGTTCCTTCGTCGCCTTTCGTACCAGGGCCGAGTCTTCCTTTCAGAATCAGACCCTTGGCCCCAGTAGGCTTCGACCTTGCTGGGCCCCTACGGTTTGCTGACATCACCTTGAGGCGCGCGCGGAACAGTACGCACCGTCGACGACTTGGACTCGGTCCGGACGGTTACCGGACGTTCGGACGGCGAGCTACTCCTTGTTCGCCGACCGCAAGCCCGCGCCTGCGGTGGCCGGAAATCAGGATCGGAATCCCGGCGGCGGTTGGGGCGTGAGGACCGTTGCCTCACGCGATTTGTGGTCGACAGTGGAGGACACTTGCTTAGAAGTAACTGTCTTTTTACCAACATAATCTACTGTAGCATTTTCCATTTTTGATAGAAATCTGCTCAATTTACAATTTCTACAAATTACATTTGTGACACGGATTTATTCTAGCTGGAGTACTTTTAAACTTTCCAATCTCACCTCCAGCCAATTTGCGATTACGTTGCTCTTCTCAAATGTTTTTTCTCATTTTGTAGACAAGCTCATTACCTGTGTGGCTGGAATTCTTATCTCCCAACTCAGCGGAGACACAGGGAGCTCCATCGTTTTTATCTAAGAAATCTCATTAATTTTATACAGCGTGCCATTCATCTTGTCTATTTATAACTGAAGGACTTCTAGCCAGAGACACATTTAAGTTTCAATGTGATGAATGTCTTTGAAGATTTGTTTAATGCTGGAGATAAAATTTTATTGTTGGAAAATGTGGAATACATTTTTGTATTTACTTTTGAAATGGAAGATTTTTGTACCTCTTTGTCATATCTTTTTGTTATCTTTCTATGCTGGTTTCTTGTTGAAAACCGTTTTGGTTGTGATGTTTTCGGGTTTAGTATACTAATTACTAGCTTCTGCCTGCGGCAGAAGATGTTATACTTATAGTTTTAAATTTGAAGGTGTTATTGTTTCTGAGATTTCGTGATTAATCAGTGAGTGGTATTTTGCTTTTGTATAATATATTAATATATATATTAGATAGATTTAAATATTTATGCAAATAAAAGTATAGAAGCAGATCTTAATGCCTTTTTTTTTTTCGTTGGGAAAATCATCTTATGACATCCCCCGCCCTTGGGCGGGGCGGGAGATAGTGTCAGACTTTTACTGACTAAAAACCCACTCCTGTTCCTTCGTTGCCTTCGTCTCAGGATTCCCCAGAGGTCCCGGATTTCGTTTTCACAGTACCCATGGCCCCAGTAGGCTTCAACCCTGCTGGGCCCCTACGATTTGCTGACATCTCCCTGAGGCGCGCGTGGAACAATACGCGCCGTCGACGACTTGGACTCGGTCCGGATGGTTACCGGACGGTCGAACGGCGTGCTACCCATTGCTCGCCGTCCGCAAGCCCGCGCCTACGGTGGCCGGAAATCGGGATCGGAATCCCGGCGGCGATTTGGGCGTGAGGACCGTTGCCTCACGCAATCGGCCGCCTCCGTTGCTAGCATTACTGCTTCGCAAAAGGAAGCGACCGCCTGCCACTCCTCCTCGCTACGGACCATGGCCTGTAGCAAGGCCCGACGTGAGAGATCGCCGCCGCCGATCGCCCCCACAAGGACACGGCGTTGCTCTGCCCAAGCGGGGCACACCTGCACCGTATGCTCCACCGTGTCCTCCGGGCGGTCCACACAGTGGCGACACCCGGGCGTCGCTTCCGCACGAGATCTTAATGCCTTAGGTATTTTCTACCAGTCAACCTTTGGGTTATTCAAAGATTAACAGCAATTGGTACCTGCAATAACGCTTTATTTACATATATGTATAATATAAACATAATAAAATATAAATGCAATGTTATCTAAACTAATATTATAAACAGGTCAAGTAGGTTTTTTTTTGTTTGTATGAGGTAATCTCTGAAAGAACTGCCCCCCTAGCCAAGTTACAATCGTTTCGTTCGCGACGAACGCCTCGAGTAGGCCACGCCTCCGATTCTTTTGTTCTGACCACGTGACTGAGCGTTAAGATGATGTCAGAACAAAGGAATCGGAGGCGTGGCTGATCGTTCGATTGCTAAATTTTTTTCACCGATAGAAAGCTGCTTTATTCTGGAGTGACATAGGCTATATTTTATGTACTTATGCGGGTGAAGCCGCTAGCAAAAGCTATTATATATTCCTCGTTTGTCTTCTATACTGAGGGTCATGACCTCGACAAAAACCTTTGTTGTGGACTGTATTCCACCATGTTGTCCTATCTTCAGCGATGTGGATGGCGTCGCAGACTGTGGTGGCGAGCTCTAGTGACCACAAATTGGACTCCTAACTGGATCTTTTCTCATCTAATTAAATATTCAAATTAAACGAAGGAACTTATTACACAATAAGTAAAAGCAGATAATAGGAAAACCAATTAGCACTGACAATACTACTGCCAACTTCTTACGAATGTACTCGTGAACTTTGAAGGTTAATCGGTTGGTTGCCATCCTGATTTCCTCGGGGAATGCATTCCAAAGAGAAATAGATTAAATGTTCTTTCTAGAACAGTATTTATATTACAAATCGTATAACTTTACACAAGAAGGTTACTTTAGGCATTTATTATATTATAGGATTGAATTTAAGAGCGGCCAAACCAAGATGGATGTACCAAATCCATATAAAAAAAAAAATAGTCCAGTAAAAACCTATGAAAATCTGCTATTTTGAGTGAACTTTGGCCCTCTATATAATGTACTCATAAATTAAAAATATAAAAAGATATCCTTCTACCTTGCACATTTAATTAAAACTCTGAAAGACGATTTTTTTTTCCAAAAACATTTAAGATTGTTTAAAAAAAAAAAACAAGTGGAACAAGTTTTGTGTAAATAGGTATTAGAGTAAATTACGGAATTACCGAATGACAACAGAGTTTACAGGCGTTATCTCTCATTTTCGCGTTGCCTTTTCATCAAACATGACGTTGGATTACGTTAGATGAAGCAAGAAGCTTTTAAACCATGCTCACGTTGACAATAAACGAGTGGGGTAAGGGCCCTCTTAAGAGAAGCTCTCCTTAACCCTTTATCGCTCTATATAGGTCTTTATAGGCCTAGTAACGACATCTATGTTGCCACATAGGAATCAAAAGACAAAGTTCACCGCGCGATTAAGGGCTATATTTTGGGACCGGGACACCATGGCGGCGCGACCAGTCGCTGCTACCAATAAAATATATACAGTTCTATAGGGAGTTACTCACCTGGTGTCCGTGTGGTTGCGCAACTAATTTGGTAGCGCAACTAGCTCGGACGCCAGTCTGACCGCCGTGAAGCCCCCACCAAAGAGCATTTAAGGGCTCTATTTCACCGGGACACCATGGCGGCGCGACCAGTTAAGACATATACAACAGCCTGAAAATAACTATAGGACAGTGACCGGGACCAGACTAAACACCTGTCCAGAAAAAGGATCGTCCCGTTGAAAATGGAAAATCCTCAATTGAAAATGGAGGATTGTGACTGACTTTAGGTACCACATACCTCTAAACGCAAACATTAAAAATTTAACCTTGGAAAGGTCGTTGTTCCATGTAAATACTGGTGTACCTAGGCTACACAGATTGTATCAACGCCAAACATCACCAACATATACATGTTTAAAACCTGTGGAAAAGTTCCACCCTGTAAGTTTCGTCTAATGGAACTGCCATGCTTTCAATGCGTAATATTCTATGACAATGATTTATAACTTCGCAAGAAAAAGTTGAAAGTTCTTTCATCCCCAGTTATTATGCCACTTTCATATTAATTTACTTCACAATACTTCAGAAGGCACCTAATAATATGCGGAGAAGAGGAAAAAGTATACCTCACATGGTAAGCCTTTCTCAAGATCTTAAGATATTAGGTTTGTTCTTAAGGCATACTGAAAGTTTCTGTATTCTAATAAATAAGACTAGATATAAACGCCTGTGCACACCACGTATTTAACCGCGCCGTTGACGCGCGTTTTAGAAACGAACGTTGACAGCGCGCTTTTCTCCTATTAAAGGTCTATACAGGCTGCGTCTAACTGCGTGTTTATCGCGTTTGTATCGCTGCAAACGCGCACTACAATAGGCACGGCCCTAAGACTTACGATTCATATATTGTTTTTCAAAGTATATTCCCTCGCAATCAATGCATTTTAGAATTCACCGAAACCACTGTACAAAGCAGCCTTTTTTATTATTTTACGGCACCACTGGGCACGCAGTCGTTTCTGGTCTTCCATAAGTGTGGAAATCATCTAATGACTTCTCGCGTTCTGGGCGGTGCGGGAGTTAAGACTTTTACTGGCTAAAACCGCACCTGTGTCCTTCAGTTGCCTTTTGCGTTCCAGGGTTTCCTTTTCAGAAATTCCCCGCGGTCCTAGCTAGCGGGCATCGGTCCTGCTGGGCCCCTACAGTCAGTGACGGATTAAGACTACTTGATGCCCTAAGCAATCTACGCCTGTAGGCCCCCCTATCCGTATGTCAACTAGAATCGGTCTTTAAACCTTTACCGCCTAAAAACATTGATGAGATGTAAAGTACCTTAGAAGTGGAGTAGGTGCGACAACAATAAAAACCAAAGCATAATTTATTTATTAGCGGTTAAAGTATGAAATAGCCGATTTGTACTGAAAACTTGAAATACGTTTTTTTGTTCATTGAACACATTAATTTAATCAAAATAATTACCTTTATTATCTGTACATTGCTGTCATCTAATAGGAAGGTCATTAGAAGGCTTGGAGATCTAGATTCGACAAACTGTGTGAAAGCATTTTGTACTGCCTCCTGAGAAGAAAATTTTTTATCACATTAGAAAATTGGTTTTCGAATAAAACCAACATAAAGGGTGTGAAAAGGGAGAATTTCGTTTGCAAAAAAATCCGTGAATCAAAATACTTGAAAGGTGACTCAAATAGTAACCTAAGTAAATAATAAAGGTTTTCATTATTAGTTTTCAGAACTACCGCCAATAGAACGATTTGGGGGCTATTAGTAAACTTGAAACTTGGCACAAAATCTATAAAAGCTGTCGTACTTAGATTTTCAAGACGAAGATTACACAAGCATGTCGCAACGAGTTTCTTTGTTATTATTATTATTTTGGTTCATTCTGCGCATCACCGCGCCTCGTGACGTAATTACGTCGTAAACCTTCTGTTGTTTTTAGAAAAAAAAAAATTGTGTTTTTTCTTCATAGTATTAACACTTCCGCTTCCATTTCCGCTTCCGCATCCGCATCCGCAAAGATTTACTTTTGACATCTGTTTCCGTTTCCGCTTCCGTTAAGAGACTTGCACTTGACTTGCCGTTGCATCACTATAGATTGGTATAACGATGCGATACCAATGTAGCGCTTTGATGCCCATATTATTTGCCTCTAGCTGTAGGATAGCCATAGATAAAAAACACCAGTTAAGTGCATTTAACCAAATAAAATAAAATAAAAAAGCCATTTATTCTACTACACAATTACATAATTAACTTTCAAATTTACATCATTATTCCATCAACTCATATTATTATTAATATAATATATAATAAGAATAATATGATACTATCACACAACGCCATGTAGTCCCAAGGTAAGCAGAGCTTGTGTTATGGGTACTAGACAACTGATAAACATACTTATATATTTCTAAATACATACATATATAGATAAATTAAACACCCAGGCACAGAACAAATATTCGTCCTCATCACACAAACATTTGTCCTAGGTGGGAATAGAACCCACGACCTCCGGCATAGCAGTCAGGGCCACTAACCACTAGACTAACAGGCCAGTTAAAATTGAGTCAGTATTGATTTTAGTTTAACAAATTTTACACACAATATATAATTACAAATTATAATAATAATACAATAGAATTCACAATAATAATAAATGTAAAAAGAAATACAATAAAATACAATTCATAATAAATGTCGTTTAAGTAAAGCAGTGCTTAAATTATGATTGTAACTTAATTTTCTAATCTATCCATTCATTCATTTCTTTTTATCTATTTTTTTTTTTATCTATCTATTTTTTTTTCTATTTATTTCGGTTTATACACCCCTATTTTTTAACCTTTCGGTTATGTATCGTAATTAGAGACACAGTAGAAAGACAATGAGAGAGCGAACGCCTTGGGGTTAAATGAATTAATGTGTATTGATGATCAGCATATCTTATGTATATCGATTCAGTAGTGGAAAATATTCCTACATGTAAACATTCTTAAATTCGAGACTTTCATTACAGTCAGCCTCATCTCTAGAAAAGGAAATGGGCCGTAATCCATTACGCGGGCTCAGTGCGGGTTGAACTTTCATTAATTGATTCGTAAATAAATTGAATGAATGGACCATTTACGTTGAAGGCTACCGTTGTTACATTACCTACATCTTATCTTGCGCAAATGTTTGCCTTTTACTGGAACTGGTGTAAATTTTTTATATAAGTATAGGAAAGCCACGTCACATAATATTTTGAAAGGTTCACACACATTCACAGTAATATTATAAAGGCGAAAGATTGTGAGTGTGTAACAGATATATACACATTTGTAACTTCCTCACGGTCGAACGACTGAACGGATTTCAATGTCACTTGGCACATGGGTAGACCATGTATTGTTATTATCTATATAATAGGTCTTTACCTATGTAATTGGAGATTCTATAACCAGCATTTTCAGAATTAATTATCTGTGGATTGGCGTGCAATTCGAAATTCAAATAAATTTTATTCGAAAGACGTGTTAATTTAATTTCAATTTCAGTCATTTGTTTTTAGATAGTTTTTGTGACATTGTGGTAGTTTTTGGCGCTATGGATAAACTGAAAATTCGTACAATTTTCGAATATGAGTTCCTACGTGGAAATACCGCTGCGCAAACAACACGAAACATTAACGACGTGTACGGGCATAACACTGCTTGCATAAACACAGTCCATTATTGGTTCAATCGTTTTAAATCTGGAAATTTTGAGTTGAAGAACGAGCCTCGCGGTCGGCCGGTAACTATTGTCGACAACGACGAATTGTAGGCGATAGTGGAAGCGGATCCATCTCAATCTACGGCTGAGCTTGCTGCGGGCCTTGGAGTTAGTGTCAAAACAACATTGAAGCACTTGCGTCAAATCGGAAAGATAAAAAAGCTAGATAAGTGGGTGCCACACGAACTAAGCGACCGACAGCGAGATTTACGTGTCGAAGCATGCATAGCACTACTGAATCGGCATAGAAACGAGGGAATTCTTAATCGAATTGTTACCTGCGATGAAAAGTGGATCCTGTACGACAACCGTAAGCGTTCGTCTCAGTGAGTGGACCCGGGTACAGCACCTAATCAGTGCGCTAAAAAAAAGATTACTCATAGGAAGATGATGGTGACTCTCTGGTGGACCAGTGCCGGACTTGTACATCACAGCTTCTTACCGAATGGCACAACAGTGACGGCAGATGTCTATTGCCAAGAATTGCAAACAATGATGGAGAAGCTCGCAATTCAACAACCAAGACTAGTCAATCGCTCTTCCCCATTGCTTCTCCACGACAACGCGCGAGCTCACACTTCACGACAGACCATCGCAAAGCTACAAGAGTTACAGCTGGAAGCTCTCCGTCACCCACCGTACTCACCGGACCTTGCCCCAACAGATTTCTACTTTTTCCAAAATTTAGACAATTTTTTAAGTGGGAAAAAATTCAACACCCGTGATGCAGTACAAAACGCTTTCGCTGACTTCATCGCCTCCCATCCGGCAGACTTCTACAGTAAAGGGATAAACAACTGGGCCAGTACTTTGATTAGCTGAAATAAAAAAAAATACCAAAATTTTTATATTTTAAAATTATCATACAAATCTCCAATTTCATAGGTAAAGACCTAATATATATATATAAAAGGAGAAACTGACTAACTGACATATCAACGCGCAGCCGAAACTATAAGGTCTAGAAGCGTGAAATTGATCACAAGGCTTTCTTTTATGACGTAGGCACTAAGGTAGGATTTTACAAAATTCACCCCCTTAGGGGATGAAAGGGGGTTCAAAGTTTGTATGCAGACACCTACTTTTACGCAGGCGAAGCCGCGAGCAGAAGCTAGTTGGAATATATAGGATCGTTGTTATCCTGGGAGTATATTCGAACTCTATGACATGGGTGGAGCCGCTAACAGCAACTAGTTAAATCATAAAATTCAATTAATTTAGGGACCGCACGTGTATAGCGTAGACATAAATAGCAAATTATCTACTATATAAAAATAAGTCGGGTTTTCCTTCCTGACGCTATAACTCCATAACGCACGAACCGATTTCCACGGTTTTGCATTCGTTGGAAAGGTCTCGGGCTCCGTGTGGTTTATAGCAAAGGAAAGAGTAGGGTAGAGTAGGGTAGAGTAGGGTAGAGTAGGGTAGAGTAGGGTAGAGTAGGGTAGAGTAGGGTAGAGTAGGGTAGAGTAGGGTAGAGTAGGGTAGAGTAGGGTAGAGTAGGGTAGAGTAGGGTAGAGTAGGGTAGAGTAGGGTAGAGTAGGGTAGAGTAGGGTAGAGTAGGGTAGAGTAGGGTAGAGTAGGGTAGAGTAGGGTAGAGTAGGGTAGAGTAGGGTAGAGTAGGGTAGAGTAGGGTAGAGTAGGGTAGAGTAGGGTAGAGTAGGGTAGAGTAGGGTAGAGTAGGGTAGAGTAGGGTAGAGTAGGGTAGAGTAGGGTAGAGTAGGGTAGAGTAGGGTAATTTTTTTTTTTTACTAAATCCCGCTTTTGGGCAGAACAACGTCTGCCGGGACCGCTAGTCTATATATAGAATTTTCGTAAGGAAAAACTCGGCCCATTTTTTCGACAAAGCTAGTAAAGGGAAAATCGATTTACCTACTCGTATTGTACATTAATATGAAATCGTTTTGCAAAGCTAACACAATACATTCAATATATATTCTTACAAGAAAGATAAATTGATATATCTTTTTTTATTCCGTTCGTTGGTTTTTATTTTTTATCTTTATATCTTAAGATTCAAAACATAAGTTAGGTTCTTCATGAGTAAAGCTTTGGATTATTTATCATAATCCGACTGATAGGTACAACTTGCCTTCTTCTTTCTACCATCGGACAAACCGACGTACGGCGAGTATCCTCTCTTACGTTGTTGAAACTTTAACGGTCCGGACTAAGCGTTTCACTTCGTCGTTTATACCGCGTACATCGAAGGACTGGAACAATTTTCCAGCTGCGGTCTTCCCGTCCAACTATAATTTAGGTGTTTTCAAGGCTAGAGTGAATAGGCTCTTTTAATAAGCTAGTGCGCCTCACCATCAATGATTGCATCACTGCTTATCATCAGGTGGGATCGCTTTCGGGCACTGGTTTATATCAACTAAAAAAAATATGAATAGGTTTCTTCTAGTCAAGCGCGCGTCCGTCATCAACCACATCATCGCATATCATGAAGGAAGGTAGTGATCAATCGCAAACCTAACAATAATTAAAATAATGATTTTGGCACTACTTAGGCCTCATATGAGTAAGGGCCAGTAGGCTGTCGTTCACTTCGTTAATGCACAAATACTGAGAGGATGCACAAAGCAAGCGATAATAATAATCCACAACTTTCACACAACGCCATCTAGTTCCAAACTAAGCAGAGCTTGGACAACTGATAAACATACTTATATATTAGACACAGAACAAAATATGATCGTGCTCATCACACAAACATTTGTCCTGGGCGGGAATCGAAGCCACGACCTTCGGCATAGCAGTCAGGGCCACTAACCACTAGACCAAAAGACCAGTCATTTAGAAAAGGGGAAACTGACTAACATATCAAGATATGGTTGAACCTACTGGGACTAGAAACATGAAAATTGCCACAAAGCTTTGTTTTATGACGTAGGCGAGCACTAAAAAGGAATATTTAAAAAAATCAACACATTGAAACATGAACATTGAACACGTGGAAACACAGTATCTTATGGATATTATCTAGGCTTCCATCGAAATCAATGTATAAATTTATGTAAAACTAATCATGCAAAATAGCAGATTTTTAAAGGTAAAGAACTTTGACACTTCATAATTTACTCAAAAATTAAAAATGTCAAAAAAATATAACAATACAGGCCTTGCAAATTTAGTCAAGATTCTGAATTACGGTTTTTTTTTTTAAAAAACTATTAAGGGTTTAAAAAAAACACGTATTTTCTGGAACAAGTTTTGTGAATTACCGAATGCTAACAGAGTTTTCATGCGTTACCTCTTTTTTCACGTTTCCTCTTCGTTAAACATCGCGTTGGATTGCGTTAGATGAAGTAACAAGCTTTTAAACCATGCTCAATGTTGACGATAGGCGAGTGAATAAGGCGTAAGGAGTGTTAAAGTTTTAATGAAAACATTCTCGCGAACGGTGTCGAGTTTAAATTCTAACTGACTTAATGCTATAAAAATGCAAATGCTCATACTAACATGCAATCCTATTATTTCGTAATCGTATTTCACCTTCGTTCCATTTACCGATGAAGCAAACAATAGGTAACGATTAGTAGGATAATAATATAATTCCACATGGAATCAGGGTGGAACGGAATGATTTGGCATGAATTATTACGGTTTCAGCTTAAATTCAGAAGCCATCTTAAATAATGTCCTTGGCTTCTGTAATGTAAATTTATTTGAGACATGTTTTACATAACGTTTACCAATTAGGTGAACAGGCAAAGTTGTCAAAAAATAAAAGGCTCGTTTTGACATCTGTCAAACCGAATACTTAAATACGCATTAAGAATACTCGAAATAAATATTTCATCATATTATTTAATGCGCCAAAAAAATGTATGTATTTTTTTTAAACACTTCTTGCAATTAATTATTATTTTATTGATTTTTTCAGTTTCGTTCCAAGTTACATTCTAGGATATTTCTCAAATGTTAAAACAGGCCTTTTATTTTTTAACGAGTTTACTTGCCAGCAATTCAATTTTGCCTGCGTGTGTATCTCAAGGGAACGTAAAGCCGGAATATAAAGTATGATCCTAAAAATAAATACACACCCACAATTTATTAAAACCAAATAAAAAATACGAAATAATAAAATAATAATACTTTATTTTAGACCGTGGTCCATATTATTTTAGTAATCACACACACCTTAATAACTATGTTAGTAAAAGATACAATAGGAGTGAGATCATAATTCAAATATCTTTTGCGTACACCTAACACACCGAGTTCATAATTATACGTGTAGGTAAAAGCACCCAATGTGCCAAAGTAGCGCAACAAGGCTTATCACTAATGACCCAAAACAACAGATCAAAATTGTACTTAACCAAAAAAGCACCTACCTCAGCCAGGCCACCGTCTACCTATATGTCGAATACGTGATAATATAATATCAGACGTAGGTCTTTTAATTACAAAAATGAATAAATTGATACTGTAAGTAGTAAAATAACTGAAATAAATCTTTTTAAAATTGCTACCTATGCTAGGCAATAAAGTTTTTCTCGTAAAGTTAAAAATAATTCTATAGTTATTGTTAAAAAAGCAATAAGGAAAATTAAATTATATTAAGCTGAATTAAGAATTGAAGCTAATGGAATTGTTTAAAAAAATGAATTGAGTTATCTATATATATATAAAAGGAGAAACTGACTGACTGACATACCAACGCACAGCCGAAACTACTGGGACTAGGAATATGAAATTTTGCACAAGGCTTCCTTTTATGACGTAGGCGAGCACTAAGAAAGGATTTTCCAAAATTCACTCCCTAAGGGCATGAAGCGGGGGTCCAAAGTTTATATGGAAAAACCTACGTTTACGCGAGCGAAGCCGCGGGCAGAAGCTAGTATTGCATAAAATTGATGTAAATTGTATTGAATTAAATGGAATTATAATAAATGGAATTGAACTTTAAACCTTATCTGATCTATTACTTTATTGTAACTAACCTAATAGATTTTTGTTGCTGATGAAAAAAAGATATTATTATAATTATTTAACAAAACTTTCACATAATTTTTCTTTATTCTTAAGAGTTTACAGAGGATAAAGAATTATGTGATGCAGGACTGTGGTAAGCCACAGTCCTGCATGACCCGCAGGTACTTTCCCGGTTTCGAACCCGCAACCTCACATATTTTTTGGCCGACGATGGAGCACGCTTACCTTGTACCCCAAGTAACTTATTCACTCTTGACTTAAAGACCCCTAGGTTGTAGCTATCAGGAAAAACAGACTCCCGACCTCCAACTACAAGGAATTTCCCTCCGTAGCTGTTACGCATAATGTACGCGGGTGGACTTAACCACTGGGTCATCAGAATTTACTTGACGAGATACCATTCTCAAAAAAATCCTTGGTACTCGTAATTAACGCGTATGTTTAAAAAAGCTCTCAAGCTGATACTGAACCAGTCATTAGTAAGCTTGTTCTACCGAACTCTAGGCGCCTGTTCCATACAAATTGTTAGCACAACCGCGGGTGTTGATAGGTAGTTGTTTATTTTGTAAACAAACATTTTAGACAGGCGTCGGAATGTTTATCTTGTCAAATGAGCATGTAACAAACAAATTAGTGAGTATTTGTGAAAGTTTCAAGGGAATGGAATCAGGAGCGCCGGTTTTTAGAAAACCTCATGGGTGCTCATGGTCATTTGATGACTCGAAAGAGTGACGAAGTGTGAGAAGAGAAATGCACATTGATTGACCGACAAATAAATAATTATTCTTCTTGCATACTACGTACTTAATTACTAATTATGTTTAATAAAAATATAAAATGAAAACATTATATAAAAAATGAAACTAGTGGTTATTATCAAGAAATATTATAATTAATACGTAACTTAAAAGGCGATTTGTTTTTGATATCTATTCTCATGGGTGCTCGAGCCCGCGAGCACCCACGGTGTCGGCGCCCCTGAATGGAATCATGAACTTCAACCTGATTTACGTTTGAAGACTTACCATTAGGTAAACAATGTCTGTGAAAAATCATTCGATTGAAAAAGAGATTTCTCATAGCTTACTTTGATTTGATGCCTTAAGGCACGTAGACGAGTCCTTAAAAAAGAGCTTTTCCAGAGAAATAGGTATAATATGATTTACATTTAAATACACGAGGAGTTTACATCAAGAGCTACATTACAGATTCTTTTAAAATTATTTATTTATTTATTACTACTTAGTTTGTTTATAACTAGTTTCTGTCAGTGGCTTTGCTCGCAAAACTTATGTTATAAAAATAATTTATAGCCTGTAGCACACAGGGATAGTGCAGTTACATATTCATGATAGAATTTTCAGAATCGGTTCAGTAGTTTCCCCCTATATACTTACAAATTTTACCATTTTATAACTAATAAAAATTAACTTAATTGATTATAATTTTAACTCTTCATTTACCTCTTGATAGAATTCTCCTGTACGTGTGTCTGTCAGGTAACTCCTAAATAGCTTGACCGATTTGGATGAAGTTTTGTGTGTATATTTGAGTTAGTCCCTAGATAGTTCGAAAATACAATTGAACCTAGTAGGTAGCTCATCGGTATCACATACTTAAGGGGGTTGAAGTAAGTACACCTATTGATTAATACAGTTATTAGTTAGTTATCGAGTTAATTGGGTAGTTGGTACCCGTATAGACTTCAACCTTATAGGTGAACCCAATTATAACAACCTAATTTTTTTGGGACTCATTAGTGAGGTAAAATTAATAAGCTAATGATTTTATCGGTCATGAATTCTATTAGGTTATGACTAGCTTCTGCTAGCGGCTCCGCTCGTGTGAATGTAGGTTTCTGCATACAAGCTTTGGACCCCCGTTTCATCCCCTTAGAGGGTGAATTTTGGAAAATCCTCTCTTAGTGCTCGCCTACGTCATAAAAGGAAACCTTGTACAAAATTTCACGTTCCTAGTGCCAGTAGTTTTGGCTGTGCGTTGATATGTCAGTCAGTCAGTTTCTCCTTTTATATATAAAGAGAAAATCTATATTATATATATATATATAAAGAATATAGATTTTCTATTGGATAGATACTCAGAATACCTACTATAGTTTTTTTTTTAGGTGTGAAAATCATCTTATGACAAATCCCGCTCTTGGGCGGAGCGAGATATAGTACTAGAGACTAAAAACCTAAAAACCTACTCCTGTTTCTTCGTTGCCTTCGTCCCAGGGCCCCGGGTTTCGTTTTCACGCTACCCATGGCCCCAGTAGGCTTCGACCATGCTGGGCCCCATAGTACGTATACCATAACAAATCAAAATCAGGACCTCATGAATAATTTCATTAGGGAAGCTTGTGGCTAGAATCCATACCAATATTAATTATAACGACGAGCAATGGATAGCTCGTCTTCCGCCGATCAAATAAGGACCAGGCCCGGGGCTCTTAATTTGTGCCCGGGCGAGCCAGTGAATTAATGGTTAAACACCTTTGCTTCAAGAGAAAGAATGTACTCGTAGCGTGATGCGAATTCTATTTGAACGGCAATTGTTTTTTTTTTTTTGATTTTAATGACCTGGTCACTTGAACCTTTAAGTCAAGTCTTATTTTATTTTTCAAAACACTGCACTATGTATCACATTAGAGTGCGGGTGCAACATATTCTAATGTTTTTTTAGTTTTTGGCAGCAAATTTATCACGTCAGCCTTCTCGGCAAACTTCGCTGAGGTACCCAAAACTACAATAAAATTCTCAGCTCCATTTTACCGAGATCGCATCTGTTTCAATGATTCCACATATTGTCTGGTTGCGCACACACTTGAGATACAAAACTACACCAATTTTATATCACAATATCCACAAGGAATCAATTTGCGAATAATTAAAACAGCTACTGAACTTCACTCGAAGAAATCCCGCCAAAAACCGCAATTGACAAGCCATCAGTGGTTCGTTCTCTTTGATCGTAAAAGTAAATAATCAGAGGTCTTTTATCTGCGTTTCTCAATTGGTGAACTCACAAAAGCCTCGGTTTTACCGGAAAGCCCGGCTTTATGTGGTCGGCTTTGACCTTTGTGTTGGGCCCAGAACGTGAAGTAATTAATGCTTGTATTAATACTGCCTTTGCTTTGTTCACCGATTCGTATCGTAAAATAAGTTTTTTTTTTTAAGAATTACTCCAGTATTGTAGCTGCATTTGAATTTACATCTTTAGGAATTCAAACATGTAAATTCACATCTTTATGACACCCAGATCCGGAACAAGTCTCTGTTATCTTTACAAATATTTGCCAATCGCTCCACCACTGCGCCACTCGCGCCCCGTCGTCATTTTGTGACGTGCGGTTTGATACAGTAGGAGTCCGCACTCCTCCAAGCGGTGCTTCAACGACCGTTCGGACATCGGCCCATCTTGTGGAAGGCCTTCCTAAACTACATTTACCGGTACGCAACAGACAGCGTACCGGTAACTGTTGTTTTGGAACGGGTAGTTTTAGCCCTTGCTTGCGGTACAGCCCCCCCGAGCCAAGTTACAACCGTTTCGTTTTGATTCTCTTTTCGCCGATCGCCTCGAGTCGGCCACGCCTCCTATTCCTTTGTTCTGACCACGTGACTGAACGTTGAGATGACGTCAGAATAAAGGGATAGGGGGCGTGGCCTACTCGAGGCGATCGACGAAAAGAGAATCGAAACGAAACGATTGTAACTTGGCTAGGGAGGCAGAACTGAAAAAAATGTGCCCTGCCCGCTGCCACTTAAGTTTGGCAATTCTTCGGGCTGTGTATATCTTCATTTCTGATTCAGTCACTCAAGTATACTCCGAGCTTAGCCCTCTGCATAGCTGTTTGAGTGATTTTAAGCCGGGCACACAGCGCTAGTTCATAAAAAAATTCTTGCCCATAATCTCTAATTCAATTACTTGCTACGTGACTCGAAAAAAATGACAGAAAAATCACCAAAGTCGATTACTAAGTAGATTACAAGAGTTGTGTATTAAAAGTAAAATGATTAACAACAATAAAGATGAAAGTCAATAAACTCTTCACTCCAGGGTAAAACCACTTACGTAGCGTGATCATTGAGCTAAGGGGGCGTAAAATTGAATTTATCGTATTTCACGTTACACTTCAACACTGTTTAACTTCAAAACAGTCTGGCAATTTACCATGCAAAACACTGGGATACGTGGCTTGAATTTATTTCTACCCAAAAGTTTGTGGACCCTTTTGAATGTTTCCAGACATGGTCGTGTAGGTAGGTAGGTAGGTACTCGAGCGCAAACTCGAGTGTGTGTCAATACAGGGTGCCTCAGAAATAATTCACTTTTTTTTACAGACAACTTTTAGTAAGACATTATATTATTATGTTAGTATTACTTGAGTTAATATATCTCAGAATTTTGGGGTCCTGGACCTTTGGAATTCGTACGAGGAGTCGAAACCAACTCGCAGAGGCCCCTTATACGCTTTTAATGGAACGTGGTACCAACCGGGACAACCCCCGGTTATTGAGAAACTATTGCGACTTATGGAAAACTAAGATGGTTTTTGTAGTCTTAAGTGGACTGGTTACTGGATTAGTATTACTTATTTTTATGTTAGTTCAGACGTTCAATAATTTATTACACTCTTTATTTGGTTTTCTTCCCGTAAAAGAAATTACATAATTATTAAATTCAATTACAATTGTCACTAAATTAAATGTAGAATTAAAATTTAAAAAGTCACTAAATAAAATGTCATTGATTAAGAATTAAAAATGTAAATAAATTAAATGTCATGGAATAATAATAAAAAATGTCATTAAAATTAAAATAACATGTCATTTTTGTAAATGTATTAAAGAAGAAAAAATAAACAAACAATACAGAACAACAAACAACAATAATTTAAATATGGTTGATGAATTATTACTGTACACCCTATTCTTGAGATAACATCAGAGTTAAAAATCCGAAGGTGTGAGGTCTGGGCTCTGTGATCCTTCACAAAAAATCAAAACTCCTAAGACGGGTTTCCATAAATGTTAGAGATCGCTTTGGAGAGTGCCAGAGCCGCGAAGGATGACATTTGAATAATATTATTATTTTAATAATATTTCTTCTCCCGTGCCGTCTCGAACCCGTCCTTGAAAGCGAACGTGTAGTGTTACAAACAGATATTTCAATTTTATTTATATTTCAATAGTTGTAAAGATAATAAATTCCCTACTAATTATTAAAACAAACTGCAATAATATATATTAATGTCTGTAATACCTTAATCACGGTATTGGCTCGTCAATATCGTGATTATAAAAGGAACAATATACATCCGTGATCACGGTATTACGGGATCCCGGATAACGGTATTGAAAGCGCTAGTCTGAACTGTCATGCTCTTGCAGTTGTTTTCGTGTCCTTTAGTTTAGTAGAGTTAGGTAACTTCGTTTTTTTAACAATATTCATTTAGTTTCGAGTATGATTCCCAAACATTCCAAATTTAAAAAGTAAATCGTGAAGCTGTCCGTAATTGCCAGTTAGGCTTTCGTGGTTTCGACGCCTGTGTTAGTTCGCCGATTGTGCCAAGGATTATGTGTTTAGGATTTAGGTCGTGATGTTTTAAGCCCTTTTTGGAGGTGGGAAATCATTTAATGACTTCTCCGGCTCTTGGGTGGATCGAGAGACTTTTACTGAGTAAAATCAACCCGTGTTTTTTCAGTTACCCTTTGTGTTCCAGGGTCGCGGTGAGTGTTTGAACAATCCCGCAGCCCTAACATTTGAGGCATGACTGGTTCTTATCAGACGGCGAGCTACCTATTGTTCGCAGTTTAGAAGCCCGCGCTTGCACTGGCCAGGACTCGCTCTGTAACTCCCGACTCCTAGGGCATCTCCTACTGGTCTACCGCCGGGGGAGTGAGGATTGCTTCTCTCTCATACGTTCCGCCACCTCTTTCCCTAGCATTACTGCTGCAGAAGAAGGTGACTATGGTCACATAATGGTCACTATATGGACAGCGGTCGCTATGGCGATAGCGACCGCTATCGCCGATCAAAAAATACCAATTTATTGTTGCAGAATTAACTTAATAAAAGGACTAAAATACAAATGTAGCATAATTAATATAATTAATTTTGTTTTTCAGCCTCATAACTGCTCCAGTAACTTGAAAAACAAAAAAGATAACCTCATAACTTAGAATAAGCACCTGAACAACCTTCTGAAGGGCAAATTTTATTTGTAACGTTATAAAAACTGTGTACCTTCGTAATGTTCGTTCTTTACGAGATTGTTCCTGGTTTATGACGTCACCTTATATAGGAGATGTACATAATTATTTCGTTGTAGCTTTCAGTCTTATATCGGGGCGATAAAGCGGCTTTTTCCTTGTCGTAAAATTAAGGTTGTCCTAGACTGGCCGCCTATAAAGGCAGTTTATGTTGGCTCGTAACTAAGATAATAATGAGCATTTTTATTGGATTTTTGAGTACGAAGAGAAGAAAATACTGCAAAGCAATATTTTCGCTTGGAAGGTATGTAGTAATAATAGATTTATTCTAGTGTGTTCCTAAAACCGTTATTCCTAAAGTGGGGTTGGGTTTTTCTGTATCGAAATCTTGAAATGTTTTTCTAGAAACCTCCACATAATTATACTCGAACTAGCTTCTGCCAGCGGCTTCGCCCGCGTGAAATTAGGTTTTTCCATTCAAACTTTGGACCCCCATTTCAACCCATCAGAGAGTGAATTTTGGAAAATCCTCTCTTAGTGCTCGCCTACGTTATGAAAGGAAACCTTGTGCAAAATTTCACGGTCCTAATCCTTGTAGTTTCGTGTGCGTCTGTTGATATGTCAGTCAGTCAGTTTCACCTTTTATATAATAAATATATAGATAAAAGGCTCGAGTCGTCCAATACTGTACCTAAATCAACAAAGGCTAGGTAGACCGTCAGCCTATTAAGTTTGAAGGAAGTAGTTTCCAGATCTCTGAGCATATCATCGGGGATTATAACCGAATCAACTGTCAGAATTTTAGTGCCTGACTACTTACTCAATCAGGAATTATGTGTATGGTTTCTTTGAATATTTTTATCGATACACAAACCAATTCTGGTTTACTTATTAATGAAAATAAAAGAGAGAAAGACGGTACATATTCGAGTGAACTTATTAATATTGTTAAATCTTATTATTATTTTAAAAGAGTAACCATGGAGTTTCTTGCCGGTTCTTCTCAATAGGAAATGACTAATTGGAACCGTGAACTACGAGTAGCATCTGACATTTTATAAGCGTCAAGGCAGGGCTCTCTTCTTCTTAGTCGGGCACTCTTATCAGAGTGGTCGTGGCTGTTGATGATGGACAGGACTGCGGCGCGCCGCTGTCGTTTGTCTCCAAGGCTGCTGCGGTTGTTGGCATTACGCGCACACTGTACTGGCTAGGTAGGCCTATATGATATAAAATGATTTGAGTTGAGTTTGAGTGAATTGTTACGCATATGCCTTTTTAGTGCTGGTTTTTAACGCGTCGTTAACTAGGGAGAGTTTCAATTCTCTCTAGTCTCTCTCGTTTTGCGTTGTTAACATCTAAACTGAAGAAAAGCGATTTATGAAGTTATTGTAGTCTAAACTCCTTCTGTAAAATTGTAAGCACCTTTTTAAGATCATCAATAGTATAACTGCTAATAGCAAAAGAATCCGAACGATCGAGTAGCTACTGAGTGCCGTAAAAACTATGCGCAGCTGCGTCACTGAGCAATATATGGTTAAGGCATCAATTTTTATTCACATAAAATTATAGATAGAAGATAAAATCGACTAGAAAAGATGAAGTAAAAATTATTTGTTGATGTAGTCTTAAGCATCGATGCTGAGCTACTAGCCTGTTGGTTTTCTGCCGGTTCCATTTCGGGGAATGTGCGTCGGAATTGCATAATTTAATTCCGCCAAGCCCGTTCCATCATCGGACCACCAGCGTACGGCAATGCGCCACCGGTACATGGTTGACATCCACATGACCGCTGAGCGAGAGTCGCTACGCAGCCCTGCGTTCAAAAATGAGGTTTACGGGATACTCTACGCTCGCATTTTTGAACGCGAACGTAGAGTTCAACTGTCAATGGCAAGTGTCACTTATGGTCGCTTACACCAACGTACCCTTCTCGGAGTTAGAGTTAGATGGGTTAACTCTAGGGTAGCTACTTGAGTTTTATAAGAATGAACCTGGGTAGCAACTCGAAGCATTTTTGAACGTTTGGAGTAGCAACTATACTCTACTCTGGTTATTTTTGAACGCAGGGCTGTGGGTTTCCGTAAGGGAGAAGCGCCGTTGAGGCCCAGAAAGAGGTTGCGAGATGATTTAAAGAAACGTACCAGAAGGGTTAGTTTGAAACAATGCAGGAGAAGAATGTTTGGAAGGCCTTCCCACCTTTGCCCAGCAGTGGGACAGTAACGGCCAATAAAAAACAAATAGATTTTGAAATAGAGATTTTTATCATATTTTGAAATAACAAACTGTAAATGTCTAAATTCAAATTATATTACAGCTTATATACTCGTATTGTTAGTACATCATTTAGGTCAACTATAAATGTATTTAAAAACATGAACCAAAAGTCGATTGGAATATTGAAATTATCTCAAATTTATTAATCTAAGTTTTTTAAGACTTTTCAAAGAGCAAGAAAAGACTATAAAAGAATATTAAAAACAAACAATACAAACAATATTGATGAGTCTTTGTTTCTCAGCGATCTTTATTAATGGCTGCCTCCTGAGGCTTAGGACGGAGACTAAAAATTTCCATTTTGCTCGCAGATTTCTTTGATTTTTCCGTCGCAAAAGAAATGAATTACCATTTCTCTCCAAGAGTTTAGGTACGCTAAGGAATATGTGACAAGATTTATGTATGTGTTCAGCCCTTGTTCCTTTACCTAATACATAATATATTATACGAACTTAGGATTCAGGGTAACGACGGTTGACGGGTGTTGTAGCTGGCTACCTAATCCCTCTTTGTCTAAAATTCTAATACTCTGCAATGTTGCTCATGTTCTTTTTATTGGTTATAAGCTGGATATTTACGATAAAGGTACAAGATCTACGACGGATCCGAAATAAGGATGAAGTTGTTTTGAAACACAAGAACATTATCGTCTACATAATATATTGGGTGACTGGTAATTAGTGACCGATACTTAAACACGTGATTGTAGTCATGATTACAAACAACTTTCCCAAAGAAAGTTTTTTATATACTCACTAGTTTGTAGGTACATTCACTGATTAGGTACGAACACCTATGGGTTTGCAAACTGCGCGGGTGTTCGGTCACTATTGTAAGTACGACGGCGTCACGCGGCTAACAGCTGAGCGGTCGCTGGTCGCAGGCGCGCGCACTTTTATTTAAACAGCTGTTTTATTATTGTGATAAAACTAATGAGTTTTTTTTTGGAAAGTTGTTTGTAATCATGAGAACAATCATGTGTTTAAGTTTCTGTCACTAATTACCAGTCACCTTATATAATAAGGTGGCTTAAATAGACGTTTATAATTATGAAATAGAATTATATTAATGCGTCAAATGACACACTGCCTAAGATGGATTGGACACAATAATAATAATAATCCTCAACTATCACACAACGCCGTCTAGTCCCAAGCTAAGCAGAGCTTGTGTTATGGGTACTAGACAACTGATAAACATACATTTCTAAATACATAAATATTATACATAAATTACATCCAGACACAGAAAAAATGATCGTGCTCATCACACAAATATTTGTTCTGGATCCCACCCAACTGAACCCACGACCAGGGCCACTAACTACTAGACCAAAAGGCCAGTCAACAATGAATGGGTGACCATCTTAAGATACCAAGATTCCTCCGTACCTCGGAAAGTATGGTAAGCCATTGAGCTCAGTTGTAATTTTTAGATCTTTGGGAGTCGCTACGGATAATCAGAAGCCAAAAAATCTGACTCCAGCCTTGCCGAAGGGATATAATGTTACCTAGTTACTGGGTTGTGGTGTTAGCTGGTGTTCCAACAATTCAGTAACAAAATTAAAGCACATTTGATCCTTGGTGACTAATTTATTTCAGAAACTAGACCAAATTGCTTGTTTTTCTTTCATTAACTTTTTTTAGGGCAGTGGTGGTCGAGTGGTAACGGCCCCGACTTACGAGTTGTAGTTCGCGGGTTCAAACCCAGCCAGGCGCATTACTTTGTGTATTTGTTTTTTTTTAATTGATATAATCTAGTGCTTGACTGCGCTCCCACCTGATGGTAAGTAGTAATGCAATCGTAGATGGTGAGGCGCACTAATTTATTGAAAGCCTATTCACTCTAGCCTTGAAGAGACCCAAATTATTTTCGGACGGGAAAACCGCAGCAGGCAAATTATTCCAGTCCCTCGATGTACGCGGTATAAACGAGGAGACGAAACGTTGAATTGGACCAATTGGACCAATCCAATTGGTCCAATTTATTTCATCACCACTGCTCTCAAAACCAGTGAAGAACCCGGATGTCCTAGAACCAAAAATTCGAAGACATATGACATCCACCAACCGGCACTGGACCCGCGTGGTAGATTACGGCCCATTCCCTCTCCTAGAGAGGAGGCCTGAGTCCCAATTGTGGGAACATTTTAAGGCTGACTGTGCTATACTATGCTATAACCTTTTTTTTGCCTACAGATACCTTTGGATCCGCATAGCGTTATTCGAGCGTCAACTGTCGAAGATCATCGAGCATTTAGTCAACAACGCCAACCGTTACTACGAGCGAGACGCCTTGGTGGCAGACCCTGATTACGGCAGCATCCTGAGCTCCTTGCTGGTTGGACCTTGTGCCCTGGAGTACTCCAAAGCTAAGCCACCAGCTTGCTTCTGGACTGATCCTCCTGCTGACGAACTTGTGAGTATATATTTTTTTACAAAGAAAGAAAAAAGGAAAGAAACAAACCAATAATGAAAAGAAGACATATTTTTCACCACAGCAGCTCAAACAAGTAGGTTTTGCTGCTTGAAAACAGTGAGCAAAACTCGATTTTGCTCACTGCGTGAGACAAAGTAACTTTTTAATTATTATTTTTTTTAGCCATACAATTCGAAACATTCGAACTGCACTGTACTCTGTCTCTTTCTCGCCCTTATAAAAAAGCGAGTGAGAAACATGCCTTTTCGAAGTTCATTCCGATTTTGAAATTCCACCACAAAGAAAAACACGTTTGGAAATGCGTAATAAATAGAAAATATTTGTAAAATATAAAATTGTTTTTTTTTATTAAAAAATAAATTATTGAATTTAAAATTTATTATTGTATTTGAACAAAAAGAAGAGTACCTGAGTACTTATAGCAGCAGATAAAACTGGCATTTAATCTTTCAATAATTATTTCTAGTTTCAACATTGACTGTTTTAGAACAGCGGAAATAAAATAGTGGCAAATAAGATTAAGAATGTTAAAATAATTGTAAAATATGAGCAAAACTAGCGACAGAGATAGTATTTATTTTAATTGAAATCATTATTATATCTATTACTGTTAATTATTTTATATCCCAAGTAATATGTGTTCTCGCTGCTGAAGTGAAAAATTATGTGTGTAACACGAGAGCAAAACTTTTTGCATCTCGTTTTGAATCCCTCCCCTTGCGCAGGATTCTACTTTAGAATCACTCGCTAACGCTCGTGATTCAATCAAAGAATCCTTCGCTTGCTCGGGACTCAAAATTAGCACTCGCAGCAAAAATAACTTTGCTCTCTTGTTGCACAAATAACTATTGTTGTTCTTGTTGTCCCCAAGTCTACGATGAAGCGGTAATGGATGTGAGGATTTAGAGTTATGTCACAAACGGTGGTGGTATGGTCCAACTCTCATTCTGTCTTCTGTGCCTAAAATGCAACGAAAGCAACCTCACCGCTGCCATTGACGGTGACGTCAAAGTGACGTTAGTTTTGAGCCATCAAAATTAGATTTCAGACGACGTCATCATTTCTGAAAGGCATTAATTAAATCTGATGGATAGCCTGTATGGTTTGATGCTGTTCATTTTGATGATTTTTGAAGTATTATTAAAAATTATTCCTTTAATTTTTTATTGTCGCTTAAGTGAATAATTGTATTTTATAAAAACAGGTGCAACGACACAGAATGTCTGCGGGCACCACGACACCGCCTTCTGTTCGAAGGCCAATATTAAACTTCAAGAGAAGTTTAAATGCATCCTCGGACGATGGGAGCTCAAATAATCCAGGTAAACTTATCTGCTTTTAATACAGGATATCTTTAACAACTTTACGGTTAGTAGAACTTTCGAAATATTCTCTTTAGTTCTTCAAACTTTTTCCTGCAAAACACGTAATCACATTTTAAAATCAATTTTTCTTTTAAGAGAAACTTACAAAGTAAATCTTTTACTTTAGGTACAGGCAAAGCGGCCGGTTCGAGTGCCAAAGACTACGTTGAAAGCTTACACCAAAACTCGACAGCGACGCTTTTGTACGGAAAAAACAATGTCAGAGTTCAGCCGGTGAGAAAAGATTTTTTTCTACAGATTTATTTGCTCTTGTTTATGATGTGTGTTGAGTTTTATTAAATTTGGGCAACGGATCGGATCCGCTGGTCCTTTGGGAAAGGGCCAATCATACGAGCGGGTACTCTGAATTACTCGAATGTTCTGGATTTCGGGTAGCTTATTCAATATGTGTAAATACTTGACGGCATTATTTTGTTGCGAAAATTCTCGGGGCTTGAATTAACTTGCAGAATAACCTCATTCTTGTTAGTTTTACCAGAAAAATTTTTAAGGTATAAATTGGCTTCATTTTTACGGTGTTATATTTCCAAGGACGCTTTCAAAGTTAAATTGTCTGCCTTAAGAGCCCATTGTTTGTCATCTTAATAATTCGGTATTATTTTACAGCCGAGCCGCCTCTGATAAATGTCTCGAACTATAAATTAATTTAGTCAGAAATAATTGAAATTAAAGTATTGATGAATTTTTCTAAAAAAATTGTAGACACTTCGGAATAATTTGACTTTGAAGAGTTTGAAACAATTGTAATTATAGAAAGACATTGAGGAGCCGATGCCTGGGTACTTGAGTCTCCATCAGACTGCTGCGGGGCTGGTCATCAAATGGACCCCGAATCAGCTGATGAACGGATATGCAGAGAGCGAAGGAATCGACAAAAGGTAAACTTGATGATTCTGTGTGTAAAAACATTATTAAGCCACAAAGCACGTTATTGTTGTTCGTAGTGTTTTTAATAAAAAAACAGACAGGATAAAAGAGCAGATTGAAGAAGATCTATTTCAAAATTTCAAAATCTCACCAGGTTACTTAAATTGGTTACAACAACATTCATGTTGTCGAGAAAAGCCATAACTTGAATTGAGAGCACAGTCATTCGTTTGTTTTAACCTAAACGAGTTCCTTCACTGTAACTGAACTCGTTACTCCACCCATTATTACTGAAGACGAGTTACCTCTCAAAATAAGCCCTCTGAAGTTTGCTTACAAAGTTATATACATGTACGTGCTAAGTAAAGTTTATATTGTAGCTGTTTTATCGCCCAAGTGCTACTTCTCCAACTTTATTTATACTTACATTGTACGTTCTATATGTTTGTTTTTAAATAGCGAAGTATTTTCCTATGTCTTTTACTTAAAACACCTTTGGTTTTTGCTCAACTTTTCTGTTTTTTTTTTTATATTTTGTAATAACGCTAAGATTCTTTTTGAGATCTTATTTGAAGTCTGTTTAGAAAACTTGCATAATGCTACCTGGAAGTCGCTGCTTTATTCAGTCATAGTTTCTTTGATGGTATTTAATTCATTTCTCAAGAGTGAATAATTAAATTATATATGTATGTTAGCACCTTATTCTGTATTGAATATTTCATGAATGTTGTAATGTTGCTCGAATCATTTTGGCGCATGTGAGTTTAAATCCATAATAATGTTTCGTATACCTAAGAACAACTTTTGTTTTGTCTACTAAATTATCGCAGTTTGCGGTAATAAACTAAACCACCTTTTGTGTTTGATTATTTTCATTTTTATGATACGTTGCGTCAAAATAATTCATGCTTGCTTTTAGTTTTACATTATCTTTCACCTTTATCATTTGTTATGTCGCTTCGTCGTCTATGTTATCGATGTAGTGTATGTGTAGTGCTCTCCGCTGTCACCTAGTGCATGCGTCCGCGTGCCAACACACGTATATTCTGTGCAGCCTGGCGCCAAGCTGCACGGTCTACCGACGCCGTTGTGCCGGCCCTCTGTGCATTGATTGGTATGTGTTTGTATTTGCATTTACCTAGTGCTTTTGTATTGTAAGCTTAATGCGTAAATACTTTTAAAGTACTTTTTTTAGGGTTCCGTAACTCGAAAAGAAAAAACGGAACCCTTATATGATCACTTTGTTGTCCATCCGTCTGTATATCTGTCTGTCAAGACCCTTTATCTTGGGAACGCGTGGAGGTATCGAGTTGAAATTAAAACCATTTACTCAAATCTGCTATCTCTAGAAGCTGTAAAAAAAATTAGATTTCTAAGTTAACTGAAAAAAAAAAGATACGGCCGTATATGTCGCAAAAAACGTATATTTCGACACTCTCGAGGGAATTGGCATAAGGAAGGTCTTATAGCACAGATATGGGAATAAATCTGAATACTGTAACTTTGAGTTAAGCTCGCCTATGTAGGTACATGAACTCTGTTATCCACATATTTTTGTAACTTATACATACGTGTACAATAAAGAATAAATTAATAAATTACTAACTGTAAATTTGTTGTTACGTCACAACAAAAAAAAAAACGATTCGGAAAAACTTTAAGATTCCATGCGGGAATTGAACTGTTTACTTATGTAAGTTTGTACGGAACCCTCAGTGCGCGAGTCCGACTCGCACTTGCCCAGTTTTTTCCTGTGGCCACTGTTCCCGGTTAAAGAGTTATAAATTTAAGAGGGCCTCTTGCTTTGCAGTGTGTTATTTACGTAGTAGTGCTTGTATGTGCTTGCTTAGCTTTTAAGTTTTATTTTACGACCACTGTTAGTTTCACCGTGGAAGGTTTTAATAGTCTCTAGTTTTTTTTTAAGTTGGGAAATCATCCGAATGACTTCTCGCGCTCTGGGTGGAGCGAGAGGGCTTGTCAGACTTTTACTGACTAAAACCACACCTGTATCCTGCAATTACCTTTTGCGTACTAGGACTACGGGTTTCCCTTTCAGAAATACAGTCTTTACACTGCACTTGTACTTATTATAAAATACACTTTTAACCCTTACTGATAAACGTTTGCTTTTCTTGCCAATCGCAATAATTATTATGTGAGTTGGCATATAACTTACGTGTGAAAATACTTCAAGTAAGTTAAGTAAGTAAGTACCAAAACCACAGCCTCTACCTCTATGATTTGCGTTTAAGTAAAATAATTACCTAAATTAAAAGGTAATAATGGTTTATAAAAATAGTGTCAGTGGATTCCGTCCTTGTAGAAATAAAACTGCTGAGAGTACGTAACTTGCTTGTTTATTTTTTTACTGGCCTGTTGGTCTAGTGGTAAGTGGCCCTGACTACTATGTCGGAGGTCGTGGGTTCGATTCCCACCCAGAACAAATGTTTGTGTGATGAGCATGATCATTTGTTCTGTGTCTGGATGTAATTTATTTACAATATGTATGTATTTAGAAATATATAAGTAATTTTATCAGTTATCTAGTACTCATAACACAAGTTCTGCTTAGCTTGGGACTAGACGGCGTTGTGTGATAGTTGTGGAATATTATTTTATTATTTAAGGAAGGGTGAAGGGATAGTGGATAAAATTGGTGACTTTTGAATGCGAGTAACACAAAGTCGAGTAAAATTGTTAAATCTTTAAATAGAGAATAGGTTACTTCTAGGCAAGCGTGCTCCATCGTCGGCCAAATCATCGTTTACCATCAGGTGAGATAATGGTCAACCCGAGCCTATCAATAAAAAAAATAAAAAAATGTAAAAAAGTGAGAAAAAGAAACAAGCAAGTTACTTATCATTAGCCGCTTTATAGTAGTTCTAAACGGACAACATCCACAAATAAATTTTGAGTTACTATTTACTTCGCTTAGATTTCAAGTAAACGTTATTGTGTCAATGAGATTCCGGTTACGATCGAATTAAATGAGAGAGTTCGGTTTTAGTAGCCAATCACTGATATTACGAGTACTTGGACTATCATAAAATGTATCGTATTGAAACTCTTAAGCTAGGCCCTGAAGCTATTTGATATAATTCAATACGTCTTTAGCATTTTGGTTTCACGGGTCAGTTTTATGGAGACAATTAGGTTGAGCCACATTTACCAGAAGTATGAATTTATTAAAATATATTATAATTATATAATATATTTAATATATATTAAATTTACTATAATTATATAATATATATTAAATATTTTTTGTTCGTAGACTATCAAAATATTCGCAAAATTTTCATACACTCATGACAATTTTGTAGATAAATTATAATAAATTCTTAAATGCAAATAATATTAGGATTCTTAAATACAAACATGGTGAGCAAACATAATTATCGTTGTGAGATATAAAAAAATATAAGCGTTATTTTTTATATTAAATAGTGTATCTATTAGGATAATAAAGTGTCAAATTGTTTTATTCCAGTGTATACTGGGCGATGTCCCTACAAGTATGCGTCTGGGAGGTGGTGTACGTCCACGTTCATCGGTCACAGGCCAGTGATGCCCTCATACTGGTAGGCCAAGATGGAGTCCAGAGACCACCCATACATTTTCCTAAAGGTAAGCCACCTTGCTCTAAGCTATAACATACTCTATAATAATAATATGATATTGTTAGTACCACAGTTAGTACATACAAAGACAATCACAAGGCGGCATCAAACAGTAGCACCAGTTTAGGCCAAGTCCTAGACGCAACCACCTAAGTGTGTAGTCGTATCCAGTGCCGCCACATCGGCGAGTCCTAGCGGCCCTCGAACACGCTCAGAACGCTGTTAGAGCTGGCCCGCATGCGCTTCATCACAGACGTACAACGCTTCCGCAAGACGGCTCTTTATCTTATAATGAGGTTTTTCAGGATTTTTTTATTCAACCAGTTGGCGCCACTTAGCTGAGAGGTCTTCTGCTTTTGAAAACTGAGACATGACGTTAACGTCAAATAAACTAATGTCATTAACATAAGTGTTTTGACAGGGGCCTGGACCTGACGGCTCAGTGCTGCCATTTGGTTTTATTTGGACAAAATTCTCATTTTGTAATACTGTAAAGAGATATACGTCTACTACGTGAACCTTCGTCCTTCACAGTACTAACAAAACATACGCTCTTTGACTTTATTTTTTTAAATTAATTTACGTGCCTGCTTTTGACTACGGTAATGCCTGATGGAATCCCTTCGTATTTGGCCAGCTGACACTAATTTATTATGTAAAGCCTATTTTTTATCATTATGCCTTTGTTACTAAGTGCTACTCGCAACTCCGCTAGAACTTCTTGTAATTAATAATATGTGTTTTGCAAGACAAGTTAAATCGAAAATTTTATCAATACAATGTTCATAGTTTGAAACTCATCCAATATTCGACGTATTCATAAAGTAAATCACACAATTTTATCTCGCTCTCCACCTGGATAAACTTTAAAGATATTAATAAAGAAATAACACCTTTAAGAAGGCCCTTCCCGATTCGCTTATCCTATCATCAACGTGAGTATGGTTTAAAAACCTGTTAAAAAGTTGGTTCATCAAATGCAATCCAACGCAACTATATTTGATATAGAAGCAAACGCGTAATTTTTTTTTTAATTCATTGCTTATTTCAATTACATAATAAAAAACAAAAAAATCTGTTAGTGTCTTATCTTAGATTAAGTAAATAACAAAATTACAAACAGTTGACATAACCTTGGATTTCATTTCGATATCGAAATTAAATCGATATCGACTTTAGAAAATGTTTGGACTTCTCTAAGAACGTTAAAATTACGGATGCTTCATAAATAAGATATTATCAAGCATTCTAATAAACGAAAAATATTTTTTTTTTTAAAGAATATCTTTTTTCCTCCTGCTTTTAAAAATAAACTGATGCCATCTGATAATTGCATCGTTAATATATTATGTTTTGATGACAGTCTCATTTCGGTAACAACACTTTTTTTTCCTGATTCAAATTGACCATCCTTCTTTATGTTTTGATTTCAATAAAAACCTAGATAATATCCATAAGATTATATTGGTGTTTCCTAAATATTGAGAGAAAGATGTGTAATGACGTCATAATCATTTAAGAGCGGTTGTATGGAAATGTATATTGGGTTGAGGGCTCTTAATATCAATCAAAATTACTTTTGAAATGGCCAAGTTACGTTTTAATTCAAAAGCATTATAATGGAAGTTTGCGAATAAATCTTAAATTATTCGTTCTCCAGCTCCAAGAATAATAAAAGGTTAACGTTAGCTGAAGTTGTTTGAAACTTTTCTTAATTACGTGCGCATTTTCAAGGTTAAGGCTGACTGTTATTTTCAAATTGGACCAATTCGGCGTAGATATTTATTTATATTAGATACTTACAGAAAGAGAAGGCGTAACAAAAGTTTTTTTTTTAATGATTTATATTGCTTGACTGCGATCAGACCTGATGGTAAGAAGTGATGCAAGCGTTGATGGTGAATTGCACTAGTTTATTGAGAGCTTATTCGTTAACCTTGAATACACCTAAATTATAATCGGACAAGAAGACATTGTTCCATTCCTTCGATGTACGCGTTATAAACAACGAGATGAAACGGTGTTAACAACGTAAGGGTGGACACTCAGCGTACGTCGGATAGTCCGATGGTAGGAAGGTGATGGCGGAATCAAGTTATGTAATTCCTGCGCACACTCTCCAAAATGCATCCTTTAGAATACTGAAAGGCTGACTACCCTACGTCTGTGCTCTAGGCCTTTTAGATTGGTGTTAATCAAAGAAGATGATGACAACAGCTGTTCAAATTTACAAATTGTAATGACATGTCTTTTGTTTTAGGAGGTCATCTGCTCTCATTCTTGAGCAATTTAGAAACGGGACTACTACCTCATGGCCAACTAGATCCACCACTCTGGTCGCAAAGAGGCACAGGAAAGGTTTGAGAGTTGATTCAGAATTTTATAATTTTACTATATTTAGATTGTATTCTGTAGAATTTTAGGGTCCATCTGTCTATCTGTCAAGACCCTTTGTCTGAGAAAAGAGAAAGATATTACGCTAAAATTTATAACATATACTCAGGTCCCCTTGGAGCAGTGAAAAAATTAAACTTCTACGTCAACTCGATCTAAAGATAAGGTCGATAATGAAAAAATATGCGTCTAAAAAGAACTAAAAGCGTTTAGGCGCATATTTTGACACATGCAAGGAAATTAAAGTCTATATAGGGTACTTTTTTTGGCCTAGGATCCTGAAACTTGACAAAGCAAGGTTTATAAAACCTAAAACCACAAGTTAAGGAAAAAGTCTAAAAACCTTTGTAGTATATAACTACTAAACACTTTTTTGCGATTAGGAAAGACCTTCGAGACTCTATTTGGGAATCGAAATATTATAGTAAGTTTATACGGAACCTTTGGGGCTCGAAACCGACTCGCGCTTGACTACTTTTTTTACTCTTCTCAACTTTAAAATTAGTTGTAGTGCCAATAATAGAGAAAATTAATTAAAGTATTGATGAAAGATCAATTATGCTTAGGGCATACTGAAAGTTTCTGAATTCTGATAAATAAGACTAGATATAAAACTTACGATCCATTTATTGTTTTTTTAAAGTATATTCCCTCGCATTTTTGCATTCGCTGAAATCACTGTATAAAGCAGTTGCAGCAGAAGATATAGTCTTCTCTCATTGAAGAGGGACCTTAAATGGCTTTATGGAACGCATTCGCAGCTGATTCAGGTCTCGTAAAACGTGTGCCTCTAAGTTTGTCTTTAATTTTTGGAAACAAATAGAACTCGTAGGGTGCAAGGTCCGGGTTGTAAGATGGAGACGTCATCAGTTCCACATCTGAAGCCTTCAAATAGGCTTCTGTTACCTTAGTGGAATGTGAGGATGCGTTCACGTGGTGGAGGAGTACATTGATTCGAGGACGATTTTGCAAACTTTTTCAAAGACTCCAGCAAGCAAGTGTCGACGTACCAATCTGCAGTCACTGTACTTTGATCTTCAAGCGATACAGTATTTAAAAAATTTGCCGAAAAAAGAAGCAACCATTTTTTACTAACACTTTTCATAAATTTCGTCGGCAAATTTTCAAAAGAAAAGACCCACTCTGCCGACTGGCTTTTTCTTTCGGGTTCAAAGCAGTACACCCAGGTTTCGTCACCTGTCACGATATTATAGACAGCCAATGACTGTCCACCATTAAACTTTTTTATCATTTTAAGGCACCACTAGACATGCAGTGCTTTCTGGTCCTCCGTTAAGTTATGTGGTATCCATCGGGTGCAAAGCTTCTGAACCTTCAGAACACATGTAAAATGTTTTGCACTTGGCTCATTCCAATGCCTAACATAACAAAGTACGAATTTGCTGGCAAGTATTTTTTTGTCAGTTTCAATAAGTGGTCGTACGGTGTAAATTTGCGGTTACCGCAGTCGCCGGCCGACCTTCACGTAGCTCGTCATAGAGATGGTCACGTTCACGTCTAAATTTTCCAAAACATGAATACACAGAGCTGCGACATGGTGCTTCATCACCAAATGCCAATTGAAGTGACTTGAGCCTCAACGAAAATCATAAAAAATCATTGAACGAAAATGTTCACGATTTAAATTCATTTTGATAGCGACACACATCTTCGAAAGGACGCCGCAATGAAAAACAAATGACAGCTACGCAAATAGTTCCATTTTCGAATTCTATAATTGTTTTTTCATTTTCTGTTGTAAGTGGCCAGATCCAGAAATTTTCAGCATGCCCCACGTATACGTGGCTGTACTTTTTCATATCGCCAAATTCACGAAAAGTATGTTTTTACTGATCTTTTACGTGCAGGTATTTGGTCGTGGTAAAGTGAGAAGGCGGCCGCTACCAAGTCTATGCGAGAGTGGTGAAACAGAAGAGCCAGAGTGGGAGGAAACTGCGGGAGACTACGTGTTCCGGATTGTCAATAATGCTATAGCCGATAGAGAAGGTACTTAACAATATTAATATTTTAAAGCTAAAAAGTTTATTTGGACATGCTAATCTCAAGAACAACTGGTTCAAATATAATAATTAGTATTAATAATATAATAATATTCCACAACATTCACACAACGCCATCTAGTCCCAAAATAAGCAGAGTTTGTGCTTATGAGTACTAAAAACTGATAAACATACTTATCTATTTTTTTATACATATATATTATAGACAAATACACCCAGACACAGAACAAATGAATGTGCTCATCACACAAACATTTTTTTTGGGTGGGAAATTAACCCACGACCTCCAGCATAGCAGTCTGGGTCACTAACCATTAGACCAACAAGCCAGTCAATTATAGTACTGGATAACTCATTTTTAGAGGAAGGTTAAATATTATGTCACGCTACGATCAGCGGGAGCGGAGCAGTAACCAAAGACGTAGATGAAACTGCGGGGGACAGTTCGTTTTAGATAATCTTTGTGTCAGAGGATACGGACAACTTTTTTATCTAGAACTATCCTAATCAAAATCTACATTTCTGTCTGAAAAATGTTGAGTAAAAATTTAAAAAATCATATGTCACGGGTAAATAAAAAGTAGAAAGAAGACGGATTATGAAAAAAAAGAGAAGAATTATTTCCCTTTAAACGGTTTTTATTAATGTTTTCAGCGATGCGGCATTCTCTACTAGAACGTGCAGTACAGTCACCGCCACGCACACCGCGTCGCCCGCTAGCCTCTACTTCCACTACATCATCAGACTCCTCGACGATGTCAGTGGATTGTCCACCGTCGGCCGGAATTAATGGAGTCCCGCCACCGCCTCTGACACCGATTCCGCATCAACCTGTAGAACAGGTATAATTATAGTATACCCATTTACGTTCTTATCCCAAAAACTTGTTCGGTTAAATGATGTGAATCAGTAATAAGAATTGGCGCCCAACATGGAAAAAATTAAATCTAGCAGTCCCAATTTTTTTATTTTTTTTTTTAGAATTATGATTTCATAGAAAACATATAAGTTTTTGAATTGTCAATTTTGGATTAAAAACGGATAATATCCTTTTTGGTACCAAGGTTTGAAAAGTTTTCAGTAAGTTTGAAATGAGTTCGTCAGATACTAAACGTCGCTTTCTTGACTTAGAAATCAGGAGATAAGGTTCTACAAATTAATAACTATAAAAAAAACAAGTACTGAATTGGCGCCCACCTGGGACTGGTCAAATACTAACGAGTACCAATTGGGCGCCAATATTGTTTACATATTTCAAAAACACCTTGAAATGTTCAGTAACCAATCAGTATGTATATAACTATTGTTTATTATTTTATAGTAAATGTTACAGTAAGAAAACTAATTAGGTACTTTAAATTTTTCTACGTAACAACTTGTTTCTTAAAAAAATGTATTGCCCAGTACGGGACTCAACGAAGTCTATCATTATGGTTCCAGGCTGCTTCAATCGAGTTAGTGTGTAGTACAATGCGTCGTCAGATAATTTCACGCGCATTCTACGGCTGGCTGGCGTACTGTCGTCATTTGTCTACAGTGCGGACACATCTCAGCGGCCTCGTACATCCTAACATTATTCCTAGAGGTAAGGTTATCCCGATTAACGTGTTATAAACTACGCTGCCCCCCTAGCCAAGTTACAACCGTTTCGTTTCGATTCTCTTTTCGTCGATCGCCTCGCATGATATTTGACAATAGTTTAGCACGAAAATGTAAACAAAATCTCTTGAGGTACTGGTTAGAAAATAATAACCTGCCCCCCCCCCTAGCCGAGTTACAACCGTTTTGTTTCTATTCTCTTTTCGTTGATTGCCTCGAGTCTGCCGTCTGCCACGACAAAAAGAGAATCGAAACAAAATGGTTGTAACTTGGTTATGGGGGCAGTACTTGAAGAGATTACGTTTTAAAACAGATAGCTTACATTAGGACGAATATTATGTATCATTTTATATTTCAATCTCTATAGAGAATGCAGACGGAGGTCTTACGGATGAGCGATGGTTAGCAATGACGGACGAAAAGGGCGCGATTCATGATAAAGACGAAGTGTACCGACTTGTATACTACGGAGGAGTACAACATGACATTAGGCGACACGTGTGGCCGTACCTGCTTGGATATTATGAGTAAGTGGTTTCATTAAAAGAATAAAGAATTACACATATCTATATTATGAGCTCAGTTTTATTTTTTTTGATTGCGTAGATCAGAAGAATTATGAGCAAATCAAAAATATCGTATCAACATGGCAAGAATATTATTACATTCCTCTCGGTATTCATAGTAGGTAAGCTTGGCTGCGCACAACCAAATATTGAAAGAAGAAAGAGAGAAAAACATATTTGCCGGAAAAAGCGCAAACTTAAGACTAACATATAACTAACACTAACATATAATAGATTACCAACAAATAAAAAAAACATATCTACTTAACATCAAGGAATTAAATTTTGTAAAATACTGATTATATCAACAAACACTGTTATGAAGAAATTATTATTATTATATATTTTATTACACACCTTAACCTAATACATGACATATTTACAAAAATAAATGTACATTAGGTGGTCGTATCCCATAAGGCATTTTTTTACAGACAACCTTTGGATGAACCTGAACTAAAGGAAAAGATTTAGGGCTGAAATCTGCCAAGTACCTTATAAAATTCTTATCAAAAATGATAATACATAAAAAATCATTTTTATAGATTCGGTTCAACAGCAGAAGAACGAGCGGAACAAGACACAGCATGCCGTCGACAATACGAGACGACCATGTCGGAGTGGTTGTGTGTGGAAGCCATCGTGCGGCAACGAGACCGTGAAGCCACGGCCGCGTCCATCGCGAGGCTCAGCGAGGCGTCCGGAAAGCTGAAGCCGACAGACAATAATGATACTAGTGAGGTGTGTAGTCTTAATTGTAAACAGGAATGGAAAAATACATTGAAATAGGGCTTAATAATTTTGGCCACGGGTATCTTTTACAAACAACGCCGTCATCTACGTTCAGTCACCCTAGAGTTACGTCAGATAGTATAATACCGTACAAGATACAATATCTGCTCCATTTTGTAGGATAATCTATATATATATAAAAGCGAAATACCACTCCCTGATTAATCACGAAATCTCAGAAATTATAGCACCTACAAACTTAAAATTTTGTAGGTAGGTTCCTTATAGGGTGTATACATCCGCTAAGAACAGATTTTAGAAATTCACCCCCTAAGGGGATGAAACGGGGGTCCAAAGTTTGTATGAAGAAACCGACTTGCACGCGAGTGAAGCCGCTGGCAGAAGCTAGTATCTAATACAATACTAACCAGCATAAAAAATGTTAGTTCAAGATGGCCTACCTCTTATTCTGAACCCTGAGTTCAGTAGTGGCCTGATTTTATTGCACTTTTTTTTTATTGTATCCATATTCAATTTTATCCAAATAACACAATACCAGGGCATGAAGATGATGATTCGTATTCTATTTTTAACTTACAGGTATTCGAAGATGACTGCAGCGTAATATCAGACAACCCACCAATTGTATCACCAGAACCGAGTGAGACAGAACAAAAGCGACCGGGACCGGATAAACCTCTACTATCGCGCGCGCCCAGCATAGACGAGGTCGACAACATTGAACTAGACTCTGAGAGAGACAAGGAAACCAAACAGAACGGAGAGACTGACAATGGTGATAGTAGGGAATTAGATGTAGACAGTCTGAAAGACTTAGAAGATGAAGACGTACATTTGAAAAGTGTTGTTGAAAACCCTGACATGAGACGTGAAAGCATAGCTGAAATAAAGAGACTAGCTGAGGAAATCGTTCAGAAAGGCGATGGTAGAGGATTGTTATGCAGCGTGGATAGTGCTCAGTTGAATGGCAGTGAGTTCAGGTCGTCGATAGACGAGAATCAGCCGAGTCCACACCAGCAGCATACTAGTGTTATTATAACAAATCCGTCTGTTGATCTGGCAGCTGGCGGGTCACCTGCTTCTAGTGGGACTACTGGTGAGTTTGGTTTTATTCTAATAATAACCAAAATCTGTCAAAATTCTTTTTTAAACAAATGGCTTTTGGAACAAAATTACTACTTCTTTTTGTATTGAGAGACATTTTTCTTTAACCAGCTTGCTTGACAAATAGGACTGAATCCGTGGTAAAAGATTTGGTCATTCGAATATTGTATTAATTGAATACAATGTAGCATTATCACACAGAGTTTCAAAATCTAAATATTGTCTAATATATATAGAGAAACTGTAACATCACTAGACATCAACGAAAACTTTCGGCTTTTGATTTTTTATTTACATAAATTATCGTCTCATAGAAAATTCCTCGTAGTACTGTAGCGACATTTGTTACCACATAGGAACTAAAAATTAAAAATCCTGCATGCGGTATTAACACATATACAACAGTCTAAAATCAACTATCGGCCGGTGTTGGTGAAATAACACCCGTCGCATCGGAGGATCCTCCCTTTTCAACGGAGGTTTACGTGATAATAAGCTAAATATTTGTATCAGCACAAGTGAGTCCCGCACGGAGCCCGCTAGGAGTGGTGCGTGAGGAGTCGCAGTCGGCGGGCGCCAGCTTCGACACGCTGGAGCCGGCCGACAGGAACACAGCGGACAATCGCTCCAACTGTGTGTCCCCGGCTAGCTCTAATGGTGGCGTTTATTCGGTGAGCATAATTACAATTGTTTTTTTTATATAGTTTCGATTTGAAAACCTTACACTAATATCGTTTAAATAAGCTAGTCCATAGTTTATTCGAACGATTACATAGGAAGTTAGTGATAGTGTGATGGGTGACAGGACAGGATGGAAGAAAACAACGTATTGTGCTAACCCCAAGTAATATAGGATAAGTGTAGAAGATGACAATGATGAAGAAGAAACTATGCCATAGTTTGCTCTTTAATATGTTATCCATGTTGTAGGTAATAATTTTCAACACTAACACGTTACAATAATATCTGAATTATCAACATTTCAGAATGAACTCGTGGAATCATTTGCTCTTAATCTGCATCGCATAGAGAAGGATGTTCAGAGATGTGACAGGAACTATCCCTTCTTCACAGACGAGAATCTGGACAAATTGAGGAATATCATGTGCACGTGAGTTCCTACTTGATCTTGATTAACTTAGCTACGTCAGAGATCAGAGACTTAAGACAACATTGATAAAAATGTTATTTAAAATAAGCACTATTTAGAACTAATTTTAAACTAAAACTAGTGTTAGGCCACTGGGTAGGAGGAGGCCCACAATGTTGTATACTGTTGTGTACTTGTCTATATTTGATGGTGTTGAGGTCACTACCCTCAACTTCGCTGCAAGCTGACGGCGGTGAACGAGTTGTGCAGGTACAAAGGGGGATCAGTAGGCCGACAACCTCACCGCACCCCACCGTCATTCAGCTGTTATACGCCTTGACGAACGTCCGCGCTCGCGCATTTTAAACTACTAACTTGTTTGTTCTTGGGCACGCCATAATCACGGCGGTAAGCCCTCTTTGAGGAGTGGCTGGAGCGTCAATACGGCGTCCTCGCCTTTCACATGACGCAGGCAGATATGGCAAGTTCGGGAGGTTCCTGCATCGAATTCAGGCGGAAGCAACGCCCAGGTGTCACAATTGCGTGGACCGCCTGGAGGACACGGTGGAGCATACGGTGGAGGTGTGCCCCGCTTGGGCTGAGCACCACCGTGTCTTCATGGAGGCAAACGGCAGCAGCGACCTCTCGCGCCGGGCCCTGGTTTGTGCTATAGTCCGGAGCGAGGAGGAATGGCAGGTGGTCTCCTCGTTCTGCGAAGCAGTAATGTTAGCGAAGGAGGAGGCCGCACGCGTGAGGGAAGAACGTCCTCACGCCCCAGCTGCCGAGATTCCGACCCCGACTACCAACCACGGTAGACGCGGGCTTGCGCACATCGAGCAATGGGTAGCTCGCCGTCCGGCCGTCGGGTAATCGACCGGACCGACCTCAGTCGTTAACAGCACGCAGTTATCTCGCTCGTCGCTCGTAAGCTTGTCGTAGAGCCTCAGTGTGTGCTAGGTAAGGTTAACCTTTTCAGCAATAGATCGCGTTATCACAAAATCATCAAATGTTCTAGAACTAATAATTATGAAGATTATGGATTTCAAATTAATTACTACGTAAATATCAAGAATATTTACAAAAATAAACCAAAGTTTAGTCCAGTCATTTCACCATTACAATATTTGCAATAGCGTAATGCGTAACTCGGTATATTTTTTCAGAAAATGTTTATCTTTTAGTGCATAAAGCGGATACAAATACGACTTGACGTGTAGGGTCTCATACTAGACTGAACGACTTATTACCACTTGGTAACAAGTATCGGATTACGATTTTGTTATCCAGTCTATTGGTAGTATATATTTAATGTCTTGGTTAAAGCCATCACTGCCTTAACTCGCCTTAGTCATATAGCACATTTGCTCTTTTCAGTCGATTGATTGGGTTTGTTTTAGAAGCATGCTTGTCAATGGGTTGGGATGCAGCTTTAGTCGTTCAGCGTAATCATCTTTGTATTGTTTGGCTTCTTCAAAGGCAGTCATGTATTTCAGTGTTACGTGAAAACTAGGCTGCACCACTTATGGTCATTAGGATGTTGTTTTGGACTCTTTGGAGGCAAAGTATGTTGGATTGGCTGGCTGAAGACCACAGTTGAATCCCGTAGGTCCAAATCGGTTTTATAACTGAGCTATAGACTCTAAGTTTATTGCTTAGGGATAGAGTTGATTGCTTGCCAAGCATCCACAAAAGATTTTTGAATCGATTATTTTCTTCGTTCCGTTTGTGCTTAATATGGTCTTTCCATGTCATACGTAGATACGTTACGATACATATCTTATATGTAAATTAAATTTTCCAGTTACGTGTGGGAGCACCTCGACACAGGATACATGCAAGGCATGTGCGACCTGGCGGCCCCCCTCCTGGTGATGATGCGCGAGGAAGCGTCCGCGCATGCGCTGTTCAACAGCCTCATGCGACGCGCCACTGACAACTTTCCTTCAGGACAGGCTATGGATGCACACTTTGCTGATATGAGGTGAGATTAAAACAGTAATGCTGGTTAAAGCTTAAAAGCTGAAGCTTCGAGTCATTATCTCCTTAGCATTTTTCAAATAGCTTGGGGTCGGGTTCCAGTCTAACGGGATGTACATGAAGCGACTGCCTATCAGACCTCCATTAACCCAGTCACTGGGCAACACCATAATCCTTGGATAGACTGAAAGTCAGACTTTATGGCGTCAGACTACCTATAATGACTGTCAAAGATCTACAATGACAGTAAAGTTGAAACTTCGAGTGTCTTCTTTATGTATTTGGCAGAATGTGTCCATGTTCTGGTCAGTTTGGTATTTACTAAGCATGTTTTGGGTACAACATTCGTTACAGGCTCATAGATGCACATAAAGATTAATTTTATAACTTTAATATCCCCATAAGGCTGCCGTACTGAAAAAGAGCATGTTTCTTTCATCTAAATTTACAAAAGGAGAAAATGACTGACTGACATTATCAACGCACAGCCAAAACTAGGTACTGGGACTAGGAGCGCGAAATTTTGCACAAGGTTTCCTTTTATGTCATAGGCGAACACAAAAAGAGGATTTTTCAGAATTCACTCCCTAATTTTGTATGGAGAAACCTATTTTTACGCGGGCGAAGCCGATGGCAGAAGCGAGTAGTAAATAAAGCTTATAAATAAAGTCTGTAATTTTAAAACTAAAACTCTAGGAATCAAGTCCGCTGTGCATCTCAAAATTTTACCAACGTTCTAAAATACGGGACTAATAATGACCGAGTAAAACTTTATGAGTTAACCATCATATCATCAATGTACGCTATCCAACTTTCACAACGTCAATATTATTACAGGTCACTAATCCAGATCCTAGACTGCGAACTGTATGAGCTGATGCACGCTCACGGTGACTACACGCATTTCTACTTCTGCTACCGATGGTTCCTGCTGGATTTCAAGAGAGAGCTACTCTATCAGGATGTGAGTATAGCCAATTGTTAACTCCTATGTTTGCGGGACCCATTTATTAGCTCCTTTCGAATTCTAGGCTATCATGGTTACCATTTCGTCAGTACATGCTTAAACTAAAAAGAGAATAGCATATAATATTTTTGTCCAGCTCATGCCTGGACAAAGGCAACACTCAAGTATGGTTACACCCGATCCTGCGGTTTCTGTATACAGCAAATGCTTAGTCATACTATACGTGTTATCTTAAAATATTATAAATTATTGCAAAAATAGAAAAATTAAGCAAAATGGAGCGTTTAATAGATAGTGCAGCTAATAAGCTACCACATAAGCCACATGCTCAGTAGCAGTCATTGCCAAACAAGCGTTTCGGCTCGTCGTTTATACCACGTACATCGAAGGACTGGAACAACTTGCCTGCTGCGGTCTTCCCGTCCAATTATAATTTAGGTGTCTTCAAGGCTAGAGTGAATAGGCTCTTAATAAACTAGTGCGCCCCACCATCAACGATTGCATCACAACTTACCATCAGGAGGGATCGCAGTTAATATATATATATATATATTTTTAAATCTTGTTGAATGGTGGTGGAGCTATGTGCTATAATAACTACATGTATGACCTGAGTCTATATAGCAGCAAATGGCGACGCGGTAGGTCCAGAAAGATTTGGCGGAATGAGCTAGACTTTTATTTAAGGGAAAAAACCTAAAACATAATATACCGGAAAAGTGAAAGGAGGCATTTGTTCTGCAATGGAACTACAAATAAAAGACAATAACAAAAGTAACTGTCACAGAAAACATTAATTTTAATATATTGTAATTTTTCCAGGTATTCGCAGCCTGGGAGCTGATCTGGGCGGCCCGGCACGTGGCGTCAGAGCACATGGTGCTATTCATAGCGCTGGCACTCCTGGAGACCTACCGTGACGTCATCCTCGCCAACACCATGGACTTCACTGATATCATCAAGTTCTTTAACGGTTAGCTTAAGATTATTTTTACTGCGTATTAAAGGAGCATCGTCCTTATTCCATGGGTAGTCGATAAGGGAACCCCGGGGTCCTGGTACGCTAGGCAAACCTGTGTTCCTATAGGTGTGATTTTATTCAATAAAAGTCTGACACTCACTCTCGCTCTGCCCTAGAGCGAAAGAAGTCATTGAATGAATAATTTTTTGGGCTAAATGTGAAAAGTGCCGGAAAAAATTACGAGAATATTCTTTCGATATAAAATATTTTTTTATTTTTTTCTTTTATTTTTGTTTCTTGTTCAATTTTTCTATAAGTAGAAACAGTCTCTGCTGGAATGTGTCGCAGATGTAGGATCGCTAAGAAAGAATTTTCAGCGCTGGTGGTGGTAGGCGCTCAATATTTTTGATTGTACAAAATGCGACGTTTCTTCCTGGATATTCAAAGCGCTTTTATAAACATATATCTCTAACGTACAAATAACAAACAGTTTGCAGAATTAAAAATGGACTCTGAAATATTTGTTTATTTTTTTTACAGAAATGGCAGAGCGACACGACGCATCAGCTGTGTTATCCCTTGCGAGGGACCTCGTTCTACAAGTTCAGACTCTAATAGAGAACAAATAAGTATCACTTTAGAACAGTACATCTATGTAGACTATTTATATTCTCGATGACTATTCAGTGGTCTATGCAAGACTACATTTTTTTAAGAAAATTTATATGGAGTTCCCTTTAATGGAGGTCCTTTTAATGGAGGACCTTTTAATGGAGGACTCTTCAATCGCTTGCGTTGGATTGGTCCGACGAGTGTTTTTGTGTCTTATTCGCTAGAGACGTGTGTTTGCGACTCGACTTTTCAATCCCCTTAATTGACAGAAAAGCTGATGAAATGGAGTATTTGGTCGTGGATGTGCGACTCTGGCAGAAAAAACGCGAGAGTGTTTGTCGGATAATATATATCCGACATAGGAGGATAAAGGTTTTTTTTTGTTGGGTGGAAAAATCATCTAATGACAAATCGCGCTCTTGGGCGGAGCGAGATATAGTGTCAGACTTTTACTGACTAAAAACCCACTCCTGTTCCTTCTTTGCCTTCGTCCTGGGGTCCTGGGTTTCACTTTCACACTACCCGTGGCCCCAGTAGGTTTCGACCCTGCTGGGCCCCTACAAGGTTAAAGGGTAAGTAATTATAATCTGTCTTATGGGAATCGTTGCTATTAAAAACCCTTGAATTACCCTTATTTACTTTGTAGTCTTGCATTATCCATCATCTAGTCCATCGATAGCACTTTGAGCGTCTATCAGAAATATTGGCATAACTAGTGTAATAGAAAAAAATATTTTTAAATTTATAAAGTAGACAAAATATTAAATATTGGCTATATACTAGGATAAAATAATATCAATACTTATCGTCTAAATAGACCCGAAGGAATTTAGATAAATAATATTTATGTGAATCAAAAATTTAACAAATAATTAGATCTGTCTCATGTTTTAGATCGTTCCAAAATAATTAATATCAAAAATGTAATCAATGAGGCTTTAACAAAAAATAACTTTTAATATTATTTTTCGTTGTTAATCTAAAAAATATCTTTGTGGTGATTATAATTCTTGCCTATACAACTACCTACATAATGAGATGCCAAAATAATTAAAAACTACACATTTTCAATGTGCTCAAATGTTATAAAAAATACTTCACGGAAAAACATACAACAAAATCAAATCTTGACAATTTTAAAATTACCTACTAAGAAAAACAAAATATGGCAATAGATAGGACCTGCGGAGAAAATTTTACATGATACAAAATTTATAAAACCAGCCAAAATAATTGGTTTTAAACCATACCATATCACTTTACGAAACATGGAAACTTATAATGGGAAAACGTTTCAAACATTATACATTCGTTTACCTATAAATTTATACAAATAGAAAGGGCCACTTTAGTATTGGTCTTTCGCTCGCACACTTGATATGCTATCGAGTTATCAGTGTGAATAATATTCCAAAAAGATTTATTTATTGTTTTTTAAAATTAAATCATAGTAACTTATTTACTATATCATTATTTGCATATACAATTATAAAAACACAATCAAACACTTTTGTTGAAAATATCTTTAAAAAATACAAATTTTAATCATTTTTAAATTATCCCACAATTTATACAGGAAGTGTATAAATTATGTCTTGTGCCTTTTTCATATCAGAAACAACCCTTAAACCCAATATACGTATGCTGGAAAATATACCTACTTGAGGTATTTCCTACTTATTGAAGTCTGAGAAATCAGTATATTCTCTTGAATGTCGACGGTCATATCCTGCTCTCACTTTTTATAACCACAACTGTCGAGTACGTAATAATTTACTCACGGTGAGTAGAGAAGTGCATATACATAAATAACCTGTTTAAATCATATACATACACAATGAAAATACATGATTCAACTTGAAATAAATAGATACTAAAACGGTGTGCCACGTAGGCGATTCAAAACGAAGCGATGCGGCGCGTTTAAACAAACAGTACTCTATTGTGGTGGCATACATGACTCACCGCATGTATGTGCGGTGCGGCTACGAGAGAAGCGAAGCGGTCGTGTAATACGCTGTGGTGTTATTAGAACTTAGTTAAAGAAAATTATATCACATTTTTTTATAAATCACAATATTTTATTACATCGCAATATTATTTTATAATTTTAATAAAGTGTAGTCATAAAAAAAATATATTTGAATATTTCCAGATTAAACTACAGTTTGAAATGGACAAGTTGTATCCACACATGCAAAATATAGATTTTACAACTGATACGATCGTTTTAAAAAATTGAGTAATACTTAACAATCTACAGATAGCAATCTAAGCCTATTTAATGACTTTTTTGTCTTTAAAGATTGATTTTGATAATTTATCAAGATTGTGCCGAATGCTACATACGTCATTACTAAAGCTGGTTTTGCGCAATCATTTGGATAATATCCGCAGTCCAACTGCATCGAGGAAAGTCCCTTATCGTGCTTACGTCTTGTTTTTCTAAAATTTGATTTGTTTGTGTACCTATACTATGTCATTTGTGTACTTAGAAATGTCTTATCGATGAATTATACCGGAAATTCTGACATTTATTTATTATTATTTTGTTGATGTTGTTTTCGTTCTAATGAACTATTCATTTCGATCATTCATTAAAATTGAATTGGACAACAAGTGATAAAAAGTAAATATAATTTATATTATTTCTATACTTGGATTACATATGAAGAGTGCAAACGTTAAGGGTTAAGATTAACTTTCCTTTCCTTTAAGAGTTCTTAGGAGCTCTATTTATAAATTTTTTGAGGCGGATAAAATGGAGATTTTAAAATCATAACAATTGTGACGTAATCGAACGATAAATAATAATAACGTACGATAAATCTGAAAAGATTATAAACACGAAGAACCAGTATGATATAAATATTAAAACAAAAATAATTTATTTTTATAAAATGTTTCAATAATGAAAATAGTTATTTAAACTAACTGGACTTGACATCAATGTAAAAAATAAATTTCATAAACGGCAAGAAACTAAAAAATACCCGTTGTAAGGAATTTAAAAAATATATATTATGACCGATGAATTCGTTAATCGAATTTTACGTGGAAATAGGATTAAAATTACTAACAGAGCACTTTAGATGGTCAAAGACTACAATATAGATAATTATTTGTTACTATATGCTGATGTTTATTGTGTCTGCGCTTTTTGTATTTCGTCCGTATAACAAGTACAAGCTCACAAATAACTATATAATTAATTTATCCAAATGTTAGGTTTAATCGTAATATTATAGTTAGCGCTTCCAAACGTTGGTTTATTGTTAATTATTGTTTAATAGATTACTCGATTTAAAAAGTTAAAAAAAGTTTTTTATTCTCATCGAGTGATCTATTAAAAGTTTGTTAAGAATCCTAAGAATATTTTTTAAATTATAAATCCTAATGTAAGTGAGAACAAAGCGTATTTATTTAATGTTTCTATTCGGTGTAGCAACTATATTCTGATATTGTCTTTATAAATAAATTTCTATGTATACTGTAATTTTATCGTTAAGGCTTCTTAGATGTTTTGTGCTGTTATTAATATCGATGTCTATCAAATCAAATAATTGTGATTTATCATACGCTTACTATCCCTTCACGGTTCACACCAGGGAAAAAAATATACAGGATATTTTTATGAAAAAAAAAAATATACATATTATATATAAAGAAAAGTAAATCATAAAATAATACCTAAGTACTAATTTTTTTTTTTATAATTTTACTGCAGCAAAGACAATCTGACGCACAGCTTTAATGAATCTTTTTTTTGCAAATCTGTAAAAAACAAATCCTTGGTGTGAACATAGTACACACAAACCTAGATACTATAAGACAGGCCTAAGTCCAAACTTAGCCAAGCTTTACATCCAGATCTGTGTTATGAACACGTTTAGTGTCAAATATAGTAGAATATCAAATTATGTTTACACCTTTTAACTGAAGAACTTTAGGAGTATTTTTGAACTACAAAAAAAATTTAAAAAATTTTATGTTGCAGTTTTTTTTGGAATTTTATAAACCAGTTTTATTTTTCCTAGAGAAATAAAAACTGCTATAAAAATATAAAATGGAGAAATGCTTCTAAAGTTCTAAAATAAAGTAATATCTAATCTTAATAAATGTTTGTACGAATCTATGTAATGACAATTTTTAATACTTTGTATGTAACAAATGTTTTATTTACCAAAATATTAAATGTACAGTCGTGTAGTAAATAGTGAGAATCCGAAAGAAGTTTTAACATTACATGTACCTAATCGTTGTCATCTTCATTGTACAAGTAATGTAAGAAAACATTTCTGTTTTGACAAAAAAAAACAATATATAGGTATTTTGCACCATCATCTGAATGTTGTTAACATTCAACAACAACATCATAAAAATTAAAAAAAAAAACAGCTAAATATTGTTCCTATAAATTATTGTTGAAAAACACACTTATCTGTTATTTTAAAATAATATAAAACTATTTACTATGTTGCTGCCACTTGTAAAAAAATCCACACTTAAAAATCTAAATGTGTAATAAATTATAGCATTCTATCAATAAATATAATGAATACCTAATCATTAAAACTTAGTTAAGAACAATTTATAGTAAACAATTATTTTTGTGAAAGTCATCTTTGCCATTAAAATGTGTTTCCATTTTATATTGTTGTTTTTCTTACGATTAAGTCCCGTGTGAAATAACATGCAAATGATCGTAAATTGAGGAATATTAATAAATTAAAATAAAAAAATAAAAACTAAAGAAAAATACAAAAGTTTTTTTACAAAAGTTATGGTACTCGTATCTTTATTTTTATGTTTTTTTTTTTATTTTTATGTGTAATGTCGCCACTCTGCGACAGTAAAACTTCGGTAGGGGATCTTCTACTTGAATGAAACTCTTAAGAGGCTATCAAGTTTTACTTTTACAATTCTTCAGGATTCGATATCAGCTCATTGCGCTACAATGGTTATGTCGGAACTGAAAAAACTAGACATTTCTTTGTTTTACTCAATTTTAACTTAAAATCCTTAAAATCTATATTGGATTTGTTTTCTTATTCAGTTGGGTTTGCCAGTTCGTTAGCTACAAAAAACCTAACACATACGATCTCCTTTCGATATCACAGTATCTATGTAAGTGCCTACATATATCTAATATATTATTTAAATAGTTCGCTTCCCAAATCGAGTCTCGAAGATTTTTCCGAATCATCTCATATCAAACCACTCTGAGCCGAAACTACTATCTATCTGTAGGCCATACAAATATTTATACCGGGCGGAAATAGAACCCGAGATACGCAGCGCAGCAGTCAAACGCTCAACCACTGCGCCGACCGTGACTTCTTTGGAAGGCGTTGTTGGTATTTTATATGATTCATCCTTTTCATTATGTTTTACATAGTTGAAACATCTTTCTATATATAAAAATGAATAGCTGTTCGTTAGTCTCGCTAAAACTCGAGAACACCTGGATCAATTTGGTTAAATTTGGTCTTGAAATATTCGACATAGTGCAGGGAAGGTTTAAACGATGAGAAAAAATGGAAAAAATCACGAAAAAAAAATCGAATACAACGCCATCTCTAATTAAATGTCATTATAAAATGAATTATGCTGTTCTGGTAATGCCAGTAGATGGCGTTATCCTTACTATTAAGCGGTACGAAGTTCACCGGGTCAGCTAGTAGTCTTAGATAATTTTAATACCGTGACTAATTTGAGATCCGTCATATTATACTTATAATACCTACCTATGTATGAAGTACCTATGTAAATACTTACATAGGTACTTCAATAACCACTGAATTGGGGACCAAGGGATTTCTAAAGTTGCCATATTTATTATTAATCATACTAAGATATAGATAAGCGTTCCACTACAAAATACCACAGCGTGTGACTCTTCACTTCCGAGTAACCGCAAACCATTCAACATAATTCTTTATAACTACTTATTTATAGGCAGAATGATTTTATTTCCGCTACTTCTAAGTTTTTTTAGTTACCTCTATTCGGTAAAAACGGAACCCTTATATGATCACTTTGTTACTCGTGTGCCCATCATCAGTCTAGATACGTCTGTCTGTCCATCTGTCCGTCTGTCCGTTCTTCCCTGTGTCCGTCTGTCCGTCTGTATGTTCGTCTGTCAGTCTCTCCGTCTGTCATCTGTGACCATGACCACTTCACGACAAATAAGTTCGGCTCAGTCATTATGACGCTTCGATTTTATCAGTTAGATTGCAAGTGCCAACGGCTCTTGTTATCTGTGTATAGTTTCAGCATTCCATTATATACAAGGTATCTAATAGAAACATCTAAGGTGGACACCAGATTTTTTTTTTATAAAGTGCTTTATATATATTATATCTGACCCACCACCAGACCACGGACACTGCATCGGACCGGACCGGCTGACACTTGGGGGAGACTTATGTCTAACAGTGGAAGTCGTTCGGCTGAAATGATGATGATGATGATGACATTGACCCTAATACATTTATTGGCATTCTATCCTAAATCGACATAAATTGTAATTTAATAACATTTTCTAGAAATGAAAAATAGTTCATTGTCTGTTTTTCGGGTATCTACACTGAGAAAATTGCGATATTAGAAAAAGGTCAATGAACTTTATTCCAATTTTATTTTGTGCTTATTAAATACCTGAAATGTGTTATTGAACCTATCTACACAACTTTTTGAACTAATTTTAATTTTTTTTTTTATTGCTAAGTCGTCAGATTATATTTTCTGCTCTGGGTGGAGTGGGAGGATTTGTCAGATTTTTATTTACTAAAACCCACCCTTGTTGCTTCGGTTACTCTTTGCGTTCTGGTAATCCCACAGTGCTGGAAGACGAAGGCCCTGATAATCATCATCATCATTTCAGCAGAAAGACACCCCAATACTAAAATATCGACTACCCAATACAAAAATATTTTTTTATTTCGAATATAAATAGTTCTTGTGATTAGCGCGCGCAAACGAACAAACTATTCAGATTTATATCATTGATAGCGACCAGCCCCAGCTTTACACAGGTGATAGAAATCTTTGAAATTTTCGGCACTTCTCTACTATAATATACATTTATAATACATATGTGCACCTAAATTTTCCTCATGAATCAGTCTATCTATTGGCGAAAACAGCATGAGAACCCGTTCAGTAAATTTTGAGTTTATCGCAAACATACAGACAAAGCGTTGGGGGCGTTGTTTTATAATAGGTAGGAACACCTCCTATAGATATAGTGGGTCACCTTATCGGATAAAACTGTAGTCAAATGAATGATTTTATCAACAAACTAGCTTCAGCCAGCGGCTTTGCCCGCGTGATAGTAGGTTTCTCCATACAAACTTTGGACCCCCGTTTCATCTCCTTAGGGGTGAATATTGGAAAATCCTCTCTTAGTGCACAGAGTGCTCTTAGTGCTCGCCTACAACATAAAGCGGCACCATGTGCAAAATTTACACTCTCAGTCTCGTCTAGGAAATCCAATGCAGGATCCCGCGCCTTTTGTACGGGATCAGAAATGCGGGATCCCGCACGCTTCCGGGATTGAATTTTTTGCTAATAGAAATGGGTTTAGATGATGTTTATTCTGATTACCTATTTATTAGAGCCAGCATAGCGTGTTTAACAAGTGATTTAACAACTTTCCATGGAAGTCGTCACATTTTTGTAGAATTCGTACATAAGGAAAACTTATTTCATAATTATCAACTAACAATGATAACGTTTTCAATTTTTAATCTTGCCTACAGCTAAATAATTTTTGAATTCCTATTTTGTGACGTGTGAGTCCGAAATAGGAAGTTAAAAGAATTTAATCAATGTCAGTTAAAGAACTCTATCTTCCTAAATCCGAAAGATGAAACGTTTAATATTTGGATGCGGGTTTGGATTCCCTAGTCCCGTCTGTGTGTTGATAAATCAGTCAATCAGTTTCCCTTTTTATATATGTATTATTATAGTTGCCAGATATTTTGCATCAATGAATTGCAATCGTACTATTGTTTTTCCCCGGAGAGTGAGATAAATAAAAACAACGATATCAAATTGCTTGATATGCGTCACAAGATATGATGACTGAGTGACGTACCTATTATTTTAAAAGCTGCTTAAGTAGGTACCTACTTTATAGTTAATTTAAATATCGCAGCTATTGATATGACAATTCTGGAGACAATAGTTCTTGCACGCATATACGATTTGCGCATGAAGATGCAACGCTGGGGCGAAACTCCGTGCCGCAACTTTTCGCGACATGGCGGACAGAGTTCTGGTAGGATCTCATGGCGATATGGCGACATCAACTGTTGGAACCAGTACTGGACACGCTATAATCATGGCGGTAAGTCCCCTTTTTGAGGAGTAGCTGGAGAGCAGTCACGGCGTCCTCACTTTCCGCATGACGCAGGTCCTCACCGGATATGCTAAGTTCAGGAGGTTCTGCATCTGATTTGTGCGGAGTGTGTCATACGTGGAACATACGGTGGAGGTGTGCTCCGCTTGGGTGGAGCACCGCCATGTCCTCGTAGGGGCGACCAGCGGCGGGGATTTCTCGCTCCTGGCTCACGTCTAGTTCACGCCATGGTCCGGAGCGAGAGGGAGTGGGCAGTGAAAGGCTCCTTCTGTGAAGCAGTAATGCTGGCGAAGGGGGCGGCCGCACGACGCGTAAGGGAACAGACATCCTCACGAGATATCAGCAAAACCGTTGGGGCCCAGCAAGGCCGCAGCTTCCTGGGGCCATGAGTTGACTTCTGAAAGGGAAATCCGTGGTCCTTGGAAAGCAAGGTCGTATAATAATATTTTAATTTATTTAACGACCATACCCACCTTATATACCTAAAGTCTTGCTGTATACCAAATTCCAGGATTCTGGGTCAAAGGGAAGTACCCCATGAATTTTAATTCCTTCGAGAGTGTCAAAATGCATGTTTTTTGCGACATAAACGGCCTTATCTTTTTTTTCATTAACTTAGAAGTTTGATTTTTTCACAGCTTTAAGGGTCCGCAGATCTTAGTGTATGCTTTTAATTTCAACTCGATATCTCTTCGCGTTTCCGAGATAAAGGGTCTTGACAGACAGAAGGGTTCCGTTTTTTCCTTTTGAGATACGGAACCCTAAAAAAGAATGCAAACAGACTTTATTAAGCAGGGATGTTCTGGATATGTCGTAACCAGATCTTAGAATTGATGTAAGATAATAGTAAAGTTTTAAAGTAAGTAGGCCAAACGAGGATTGAAATATAATCAAACTTTAACATTTAAAACTATCTGCCAGTTTTACTTGGCCATATCATGAAGTGATCAATTTCTAAGATCTGGCCACGACGGATCTGGAATTTTAGATCTGGATACGGATATAGCATAGAGCATACTCAGCCTTATAATGTTCCCATTGCTGGGACTCAGGCCTCCTCTCTAGGAGAGGGAGTGGGCCATAATTCACTACGCGGGCCCAGTACGGGTTGGTGGATGTCACATGTCTTCGGATTTTCGGTTCTAGGACATGCAGGTTTCCTCACGTTCACCGTCACCGTTTCGAGAACAGTGGTATTGAAATAAATTACACAAAGTAATGCGCCTGGCTGGTTTTGAACCCGCGATCTGCAACTCGTAAGTCGGGGCCGTTACCACTCGGCCAACACTGCTCTCATCTCATCTGATACGGATATAGGAATAATATTATATTATTAGTTTCTGAAAAGGATATATAAAATTGTGTCGGATTATCCGCTAGTTTCAGATAGTTACTGTTACAGATATTAGAAAATTATAAAAATAAAATACAAATAGCAAGTTTTGACTTTTAATTACAAACAAAAACCGATCGTAACCTGTCATTTAGACTTTCTATCTGAAACTCTCCGAAAATGTTATATCGGTTTCGCTTACTGTTACGGATATTTTTTATTTATTTCGGATATCCAATAGTTTCTGTCACGGGTAAGGAGCTCTATAACATACCAGACATTCAAATTATTATTATTATTATTATTATTATTATTATTATTGTGATGATTAAAAAACCTAAAATGGTTGTTAAATAAGTGTAACTTTTCGGCCAGCGGCTTCGCTCGCGTGAAATTAGCTTTCTCCATACGGACTTTAGGGCCCCGTTCCATCCTCTTAGGGTGTGAATTTTCGAAAATCATTTCTTATTGCTCGCCTACGTCATAAATGGAAGCTTTGTGCAAAATTTAGGCCCAGTAGGTTTGTTTGTGCGTTGATATGTCATGTCAGTCATTCAGTTTCGCCTTTTATATAAATAGATTACCGTCGGGAAGTTTCTGATTCTACAGAAACTTCTGTTTGGGTTCTGTTTTGTTAATCAGTACAGGCTTTCGATGTGATTGTATTAAGCACTTCTTAAAAATTTTGCTTTTGGAATAAAAAATTAAAAAATATATATTTTTTATTCTCCCACCGGAAGTTAGCAGATCATATTTTCATTTAATATTTTTTCCAGGAAAGACACCAGAACTTTTTCTAAAAAGTATCAGAAACTCCAGAACTATGCTGCATGCGATTAGAACTCTCACTTGTTATGCTTTGCTGGCAAAATGATCTGCTAAGTTCAAGGCCATTATTATATTTTCCGTTCCTAGTCGTTGTTCAATCGCTTGTTAGAATATGTAGGTGTATGACTAGAGTATCCAGTGGGTTTGGTCGAAAGAATTACGGTGTTGCTAAAACGCAAAGGGCAATTAAATGAGTGTATCTTCATTTAATTGCCCTGGGGTGGGTTTTAATTACTAAAAGTCTGACACTTCTTAAATTTTCGCTCACCCAAAGCGAGAGAGAGTCGTTTGATGTTATTGTGGCGTCTAAAAAGGTCTTGTAAATGTCTATCTTCGTCTAAATATTCGTTGGCTTGCGGTTTATGGTAAGAAAAGCGTGGACTATAACTCTTCGAGGTAGATATTCGAAATAGATTTATAATTGATCAGAGAATGTCAATTAATAAGAAAAGACTAAGCAAATGACATATTTTTTATAAATAATGTAACAAAGAGTTCTTCTAACAATATAATAATAATAAATTGAACTATAAGCCTTTTAATTCGTCTCCCCTATCACAATATACTATTCAATATAATAGTATAATACTACTTACCACCTAAAAATAATGCCTACTTTAAAGAGGTTTTTATGTCACTTGGCGCCATATCACAAACATGACCTGCCGCAATTTTTTTCTAATCTATTTATGTTTGCAGATCACTTCACAATGAAACCAAGTCCTAATTTTTTTACAATCGTAATATTTGATTCTAAATAGTTACTTTATTTTGTTTAAGTAAACATTTTATCTATGAGTGTTATCAGGCACAACAGTTTAAATGTTGATCTATTCCAGATTTTGTATCCATTCATATTTCCTTTGATTAATATTTCTTATCAGACCTACCTACCTTTTTTATTATACCTAGTGATATTTTTCGTAGATATAGCGTTCCATCAGCATAAGTCTAATAGACCAAGTCAAACATTGAGATCCGAAGATATCATCATCATCATCATCATCATTTCAGCCAAAAGACGTCCATTGTTGGACATAGGCCTCCCCCAAGCGTCTCCACAACGACCGATCCTGTGCGTCTCGCATCCACCGCATTCCCGCGACTCTCACTAGGTCGTCGGTCCACCTTGTGACCGAAGATGTACTAATTATTAAAAACAACATTATATGTAAGTTTAAATAATTTTAATTAGAAGGAGCATTTTGCTTGTGATGTTTTCCTGTAATTGGTTGTACAGTTAGATTTAAGACACGACGACAACTGTTGGTGAACCGTAATTAAATAAATAAATGTACCTACGATGATTTTTAACATCAATTGAGGTGGTCAGGATATCTTGTAAGGCGTGCGTTTTCATAGGTGCAGTAAATAAGGCGGTGAACGAGTGACGTCCAAGGACCAGATTTTGGTTAACAGGCAGCAAGATGGGCAAACGACGTTGTTGTCTTCAATAGTTGATGAGGCTGGCACAGAAACGAGGGACAAGGAAAGTGACGTCTCTGCCCAGTTGTGGACGCAGTGGGACTGTTGAACAAAAGCGAACCGCGCAAAATGGCCTGCTGATCGCTTTACGCTTAATTGAAATTATTAATAAAGTAGTTATGATTTTATTGTTAACTAAGTTTGTCTGTGAGTTAGTTCGCGTGACCAACGTTCTTATAGGAATTCTATTAATTTTGTTGGAATAAATAGTAGTTTTTAAGATTTATTTTCGATATATTGACTATCTCAAAGAATCACATGAATTCATTGTGTGAGTGTAAAACTAAGTTAATAATTAAGAATAAAAGTTCCAACAAATGTATTAAACTCATCTTTTAAATACATTAGTTATTGTTCTTTTATTTAGTATATCAACAACTATGGAGGACTCATGCCAGGACCAGGGGTCATGGGTTGAGGTTATTACAGGTTTTCAGGAAAATCGCGATTCAGTCTTTCATATATTCATATTCATATTCATTTATTCACATAAAAATAGAGTAATTACATTCGATGGTTTCTTATGTTACATTATTTAATCCTATATTCTATTTAGCCTGCATATGGCATGTGAAGTTGTTTTTGTATACAAAGAAATAGAGAAGAAAGGGGTATTTAATAATAATAATAATCTAATCTTAATGTTTCTGAAATTCGGCATGCCTAATGTCAATTATATAGTACATAGATACAGTCCAATACAATAGTAATTCAGATATTTTATCATGTTAAACAATGTCTGTAATGTGTGCTTTGTAGCCAAATACCCTTTTAAAGTTTGATGACTGCATATTTAGTTTATTTAGGTACATTTAAGACTTATTATGTCCAAAGCGAACATGAATACAAAAATAAATATTTTTAACTGAAACCATTTTGTTTGAGGGTATTTTTAAGTAATGACATTTTAAAAACTGATACATAGTTAACAACAATCGTTATTTTTAATAAATATATCTATTAACAAAATATTTAGTATTTTCATGTCATCAAACGAATAATCATCAAACGATATAATATTCCATTAAAAACTATACATTTCATGTGAATGTTTATGCTGGCCACGTTCCCCTTACCTCTATGGCCGTTTTAGGCAGGCTCTCGGGCAAAGCGGGTTTTAGACAACTTTTCGTAACAAATAAATTTAAAAGCAACTTTAACATTTGGGCAAATTTGATTTATAATAGAAGTTTAACAAATTATCTACCTAGTAGTATGTTATTTTCTTGAAAAATCTTTAATTTGCGTGATTTTTTTTTAACTCAAAGTTAACGTGGCTGCTTTGAGCTACCCTAGTATAATAAAATTACCACAAAATTATTTTACTTAACGTTTCTATGTTTGTTTTGAAACAAATTCATGCCCGTATTTTGGTGCATGTCTTGGAGATGAACCTTAAGCCAGGAATTGACTTACGAACTTGCCTAAGGTCATGATAATTTTACTAATTACTAGATATACATTGGTCTGTCAGCTTACGACAGTCAGACACTGATCAAAGCCTTTTTAGGGATTATTTAGGATTCGTAAGAGTTACCGCGGCCCTAGAACGCAAAAGACAACTGAAGAAACACGGGTGGGTTATAGTTAGTTAAAGTCTTACTCTCCCTCTCTCCTTACTCAGACAGGAGGATGAGAGAAAAACAAAAGGCATGTTCATTACACTACAATTGCTATAGGACGATGCGGGTGACAGCTGTCGAATTTATACAATGTAGCTAGCCATAAGAATAATCCGTAATAAGAGTTTAGACCTTATATAAGTTTTATATATGTCTTGGCAAAGATTGTGTAACTTATAAAGGCACCTTATAAGACGTATTGTGCTAAAAGACACTTCTAAGTGTATTTGTTCTTACAAAAGCATTATCAAGATTAATGTAAGATGAAAAAGCACTTAATGAAACCATCATACAACTACTTTATGGGCAAATAATCTTACAAGGTGCGCCCAATTCCATACTTACAGATGTTTAGAAGTGTGTTATAAGAGACATTTTGCTAGTTGGTTACCTATTCTTTTCGCTCATTTTAAGATGCATATATTATTTTCGTCCTACTGTCATCCTACCTGTAAAAAAGACCTTAGTAGATAGGTACCCCGCTCTAGACTGCGGGCCTTATTTAAATTAATATTGAGGCCAAGTCTGTATCTCTTCATACAGCGCGTCTCCAGGACATTGTGTGTTCCTCACGTCCCGGTGGCCGAAGAGTCTGTAGTCTGGTAACAGATAGCCCAATTCTACCCCAGCTTGTAGCAGAGCCTTCACGGCGATCAGTTGCTTTTCAGGAGGGACTTCAACTGGAAATAATAGAAAAAGCAATATAATCGATTACACAAGAAAAAGAAATACCGAACTGGGGCATCAGCATGACGTCGTGTTATAATGTTATGCGTGCGAGCGGGAAAGAGAGATGGAGTTAAATATACACCATAGTTGAGGATTATTATTATTATTGTGTCCAATCCATCTTAGGCAGTGTGTCATTTGACGCATTTATATAACTTTCATAATTATAAACGTCAATTTAAGACACCTTATTATATAAAGTGACTGGTAATTAGTGACCGATACTAAAACACGTGATTGTACTCATGATTACAAACAACTTTCCCAAAGAAACTTTTTTAATATACTCACTAGTTTTTAGATACATTCACTGATTAGGTACGTACACCTATGGGTTGCAAGCTGTGCGGATATACTATCACTATTGTAGGTACGACGGCGTCACGCGGCTAAGCGCTAGGCTCGCGCACGTATTTAAACAACTGTTTTATTATTGATGAGAATATAAAAAAAGTTTCTTTGGGAAAATTGTTTGTAATCATGAGTACAATCATGTGTTTAAGTATCGGTCACTAATTACCAGTCACCTTATATAGCTCCATCCCTTTAACAGTTCAGTTTATGTCGTCAAATGGGTCGCGTTGAGAGCTTGTGGTAGGGCCTGTGTTCGGACTGTGATAAAATAGAGGATATTTTAGCAGAATGTGTCCGGAACGAGGTTAAAAGAAGTAAGTTCATTTTATAGAAAATAGTTTTGATTCCAATACCTAAATGGATGCAACTCGACACACATTTTCACTGTTTTTCATACAACCGCTTTTACGCGATTATGACGTTATTACACATTTTTCATTAGATATTTTGGAAACACAGTATCTTGTGAATATTATCTAGGCTTCTATAGAAATAAATAAATTTATAAATTTGTGTAAAACTAATCCAGTACAGACCTCTGAAAATTTGCTATTTTGCAGGAATTTTGACTTTGACTTAATTTACTCAAAAATTTAAAAGTCAGAAAAGTATAACAAATACGACAATTCTTCAAGCAATACAAGAAAAAATTGTAAGATAGAATAACTGTATCATACTTACGAGACCAGTTTCCGATACAAGTGATCCCGATGCTGACTTCATTAAAATGTAGTGACTGTGCTCCCAGATTGTCCCAGCCGCGTCCCTCGTACACGGCTCCGTCGCTGCCGACGCCGAAACTGACACAGATTTCAGTAAATTAGAGACTGACCAAAGGTTCAGATTCAATTTCGGCTTTCGGCCAGTATCGGCCAAAAAAACTGCCTTCGGCTTGAGTTTCAGTTTTAGGCAAAAAAGGCGTAAATTATTCGACTCGATCGAAACTAGCGTGCGGTCTTTCCAGCCACTTCTCAAAGAGAGGACTTATCGCCATAATTATGGCGTGCCCAGCACTGGGTTGCGACAGTTACTGTCGCCATTCCACCAATGTAGATACCTACTTATGTTATATTTTTTATGTAACCATCGATTTATTCGATAATTTCGATATAGTTATGATGCTGACTTGTAGTGAGTAGCCCCCAGAGTGTCCCAGCTGTTATTAATTAAGTAAAGTCTCAATAAATAATATTCATAAAAAACAAAGTTATTAGCGTTTGTTTATATTCCAAAATATCACTCAATTTAAGGAAATATTGTACAAGCTATTTATTTACGAATGAATGAATGACGATAAAAACGGAAAAACACTGCGCGATGTATTTTCTAGTAGCAATCGTTATGAATGATTGATTCAATTATGAATTTACCAATTATGACAAATTTTGGTGATAAATTCAGAAGATGGATAGTTCAAATGAATTTATTTCAGTTTATAATCAATAATAAATTCAGCATCAATCTAAACTGTAATAAAGCACAATATACATATATTGTACTTTTATTACAAGGTGTACCCTAAAACAACCTTTTTAACTTCTGTCTAATGCTATCGCGAATAGAGTATAGTTGAGCATTGAGCACAACGCTCGATAAATCAATATTGCCACTGAAAATTTTAGAGGTTAAACAGAATGCCTGCGTATGAACTTCACACCAGCTGTAAAGTTGCAGTTCGAATACAGTTCATATAAATCCTGCTAATCAAGCTCCTGCGTGGAGCATGGGTTGTGTATGGCCACTGGCGTAGCTACCTAAGGGCTGGTTGGGGCAGTGCCCCGGGGCTCCTAAGGTTGGGTCGCCCCAAAACCTGATTAGAAAACCTCAGATTGAACTAGCCAAAACTTTACTCACCTCCGGAATCTAAATAAAATTGGTTGCAAGACGACTTTGTTCATGTAATTTCATTTAAAAACAAAGAAATTTCCGACAAGTTTCAATTTTTATTCGCTTGAGGGGCATTCTCCTATTTGTTTCTGTTGTTTGTGCAGTGTTGTTGCCACCCCAAATCCTTTCAGACATTTTAAATACCTTTTAACAAGTACCTAGTGTCACATCTCAAAAGTCGGCCACCACAAAGCGGAAATGCGATATAGCTACTAGCTAGCTTTTTTTTGCCCCAGGGCCTTTTGCCACATAGCTACGCCACTGTGTGTGGCACACAACCCGGGTGTGCTGCGGCACCTGAAGCTGTGCGTGCCAGATCGGTACGTGTGGAGGCGGCGGCGACCGCCATTGCTGGCCATACCTGCTGCCAGAACCAACCTGCTGTCAAAAGTACCCCTCACCTGCACAATATGTGTATTAAAAACGTATATATTTAAATATTAGTTAATGTTCAGTGTTAAGTCTGATTCTATATTTTATTTACTTATAGTATAAGTGAAGATTTTTGAAAGATTAAAAAAAGTCTAATAATTTTACATATATTTTATATATATATATAGTTATAGGTATGCTATGTAGTCTGACTTTAGATTTTATATACTGTAATAGAGTTTAGTATTGTTTTAGATTATTTTTTTTCAATACTTGTGTGTTTGGGAACCGCAATTGTATTGGGTTCAGCCTGTAAAGATAGTGTGTGTATGTTTAATAAAAAAAGAACTGCATCAAAACTGCCCACCAGCTATGCATAGTCCACTTGCTATCGGCTTACAGCCGGTATGCAGTAGCGAGCAGATCTAAATGATAGCCTGTTGTCAGTAATTGATATTACTATCACTAGATCTGTATCCAATCTGCAAAGGGAAAGGAAACTTTTTCCATACAGTGCTGGCATGCAATTTTTTTTCTCTTCGCCAAAAGTGAAACCTAGGCCATATCTTAAAGGACTGTATGATAAATCAATAGCAAAAAGAATTATGTCTATCAACCGTAACCAAACGAAGTTAGAGACAATTTAGTATATTGCTATAATTTGTTATCAGGCGTTATTTTTCTTAAATAAAAATACTGTATGTCTGATATTTTAAGTTTCCCATTGTTCAATATAGTTTTAGTTTCGGTTTTTATGGTGACTACGCATTAAATAGTGTCAATCACTATCACAACACTAACGCGTATCTTTTCGATTCGTTTATCACTTATTTTTTTACTAGTTCTAGTGATGAAAAATTGCGAGTGTGAAAAAAATATAAAAGTAATAGCCAATTTAATCTATTTTACCAATAGAAATCTCAAAATATTACGTATTATATTTCCATTTCATTATAATATAACGAAAATAGGTAACGCCCGACAAAAATGTACTGGCTATGCTTATACATTTTGTTCGGTTATGGTTTAAAGACCTGGTTCTTTTTGCTATTGATTCCTCGTATTGGCCTCTAACATACAACCTAGTTTTCATTTCGAGCGAAAAGAAAAATTGAAAATCATGCCAATAGTTTGCAATGGGCTTTGCAGCTTGCCAGCTGCAGTAAAAATTTCTTGCAAACTACATGAGACTTAGAGGTGATTTACATTTCGTCTATCAAGATCTTTTAAGAAGACATAGCGGCCATTTTTTAAAACCATGCTGTATAACTATAAGTATATAGACTTGAAGGGTACCTATCTATAGTGCCAAGTACATTTAAAAAAAAAATAGTGCTTACTTACTTGTACCCAATATCCCACCAGTTCTTCACATCCATGTGATAATCCTGGATCTGTCTCATAGAGTCACAGCAAGCCTCTCGGTCATAACACCTGGGTACCGTCGAAGTGTGGTGGATGATTACGTACGGCACTGGTATATCCAGAGGAATTATTTCCTTGGGGTTTCTCGCATGCCATTCTTCGCGTTTGACGAATGGAACGACATCATCTGACTGTTCATCTGGATCTTGGGTCAACAGGTTGGTTGGAGTTAGGATACAAGCAATTAGGATCACAAGTAATGTGCAGTACACCATTTTTTTATCAGCTACTTCAAACGCTGCTCGAATCCAACTACGAAATCCAACTAAAGAAATATTTGATTTGTGTGGACTATTGTTTGAAATGTAATAGGAAACATGCATTTTGATTTAGCTGTATTTCACGGATTAATATAATAGGCATTGATAAAGTTATTTTGACTACAATTACTATGATTTGATTTTACAGTTTAGGCTCATACATTATCATACTAAGCTATGCGAAACTATGTAATTTTAAGAAAATCATACTAATAGTATAAAGGAAAAAATTGTGTGTGTATGTTTGTTAATTCTTCACGCTCGAACGACTGAACGGATTTTAATAAAACTTGGTAAACAGGTAGAATATGTCAAAAACATACGAAAAGTACCGGGACATAAGTACCCTATGTGCTATTCCAAGACATTGTCTATCCGTGTTTGGTTTCGGTGAAATCCAATCAGCCGTTTGAGAGTGAAGAATTAACATACATACATACACACACCATCATGCACACATACACTCACAAACGCCTTTATAATATTAATGTGATAATGTAGGTATTGCGTACCTGGGCATTTAAAATCAAAATAAGAGCACATTGTTAAACGATTTTATAAATTACTAGCTTTTGCCCGCGGCTTCGCCCGCGCACATAAAATATAGCCTATGTCACTCAGGAATAAAGCAGCTTTCTCAGCGTCTGCCAAACTTATGTATTGACGCAAAAAACATGTTACACCGGCTCAAAATAAATAAGGACAAAATAAGTACAGTTTTTGATGACCTAACTTGATTATTCAAGTATGTAGATTTATTAATAAACTCATATATACGTTTTGTTACACTATTTTAGTGCCAGATACGGATTTAAAAGATTTACTTATTTAAAACTGTACAATATAGCTAGTAATATATATACTTAATGCAACAAGGCAATTTTACCACTCAACCTTTAGCAGGTGTAGTACAGTAAGTAAATAAAATGATGTGTTTGAAATAAAATGAAGTATACAAAATAAATAAAATATATAAGAATAGATTATTAAACCAATCAATCTATATATATAAAAATGAATAGCTGTTCATTAGTCACGCTAAAACTCGAGAACGGTTGGACCGATTTGGCTAATTTTGGTTTTGAAATATTCGAGATAGTCCAGCCCCCCTAGCCAAGTTACAATTGTATCGTTCCCGCCAAACGCTTCGAGTAGGCCACGCCTCCAATTCCTTTGTTCGGACCACGTGACTGAGCGTTGAGATGACGTCAGAAAAAAGGAATCGGAGGCGTAGCCTACTCGAAACGTTCAGCGCGAACGATACGATTGTAACTTGGCTAGGGTGGCAGGGAAGGTTTAAACAATAGGAAAATATGAAAAAAATCACGAAAAAAAATTCCGAATACAACGCCATGTCTAATTAAAATGTCATTATAAAATGAATTATGCTGTTCTGGTAATGCCAGTAGATGGCGTTATCCTTTTCGCCGGGTTAGCTAGTACTATGATAAATGTCATGTCAAAATTCTATCAAAATATTGTACTGAGTCACCGGACACGTAAAATAATAGCTGATGATTCTAAAAAAGTATTTCAGTTGCTTGACTGTAGATGATTGAAAATAAAAACAAGAAATAATTTTAACACATTTTTGTATTTACTATGATTACATGTTAACAATAATTTATAGACATATTTTAATACAAAATAAAAAAAAAAACTATTGCTAAAATATATTCTACAATAATTACCTGACTTTATTGTTAAGATATTCTATGAGTCTGTATTAATATGAGTGTAATGTCATATTTAGGAAAAACTTATTATAATCACAGCCTTACAGATATTTCCTTATAAAAACAATACAAGAATCTAATTAAACAAACATATATTTACATCTTTCTGGTCATATCATTTTCTTAAAAACATAAATCATGTTTTTACATCTGTTACTTTATAAATTTATTTCTTATTTTAATTCAAGTTTATAAGATCATTATTAACTTTTAATAAAAAAAAATAAAAAAATTGAAATAATCTTTATACCCATCTCTTATAACAAACCATTAATCTTCCACACAGGTAATATTTACAAAGTGTTATAATTATATTTATTATAATACATCTATCCTATAATTACCTTTAAAGGATTAATCTTTGTTTTTGGCGGTTTCAAATATATACAATGTAAGCTTCTGCCTGCGGTTTACGCCTATGTCTATATAGAAAATATATAACTTATGTCACTAGTAGTATAGTACCATTTTACTGGTGAAAAAAATGTTAAAATCCATCCAGTAGATTTTCAGTTTATTAATTACAAACAAAAACGCAAATCTTACAATTTGCTTGCAATCTATTAGAAAATGAACTTGAAAGAGAGCTTGAACAAAACGATCTTTTTATCGAGTTATGCATATAGAAAAATCGCATCTTACAATTTTTAATTATTCTTAGAAAACTAAAACAAAAAACGTAGTTGGATACCACAGACATCACAAGGGTTTGTACCTTTATTAGGTGCCATTTACTCTTTCCTATAGTTATTATTCCACCACACACAATGCCAAGTCCGAAAAAAAAAACAACAAGACTATCGCGATTATCTTTATATATACAATTCTTCTGTGCGTGTGTTTGGCATCTATCTCCTCCCAAATGGCTTGACCGATATGGATGAAACTTTGTGTGTATTATATTGTAGTATATTCAAGTGGGTCCTTGGAAGGTTTGAACATAAAATTGGATCCGGTAGGTGGGTTCTTAATTTTTATTGTCTGACGAAATTCCAGCTATCGGTTAGGACAATGTCTGCAGGGACCGCTATAGTCTGAATATAAAAAAAAATGTTTACCATTAGGCAGCAGGACTGTACATGAAAATGAAACAGCACTATCCATTCCCATTAGACATGCACCGTACCATTCCCTCGAATGAGCTCTTTAACGGAATCCGGTATTTCTTCCACATCTAGCAGATCGTGATGCGAGTGTGGGTATGGCGAGTAGTGATCCCAGGTCTTGATATCGTTGAAGAGCGCGTCTCCTGGACATTCGGTGGCCCTCACTTGACGGTGACCAATCAGTTTGTAATCTGGTTTGATGAAGCCAAGCTCAACGCCAGCTGCTATTAACGCCATAGCTGTCTTTCTCTGCTCTGCTGGTGGTAATTCAACTGAAAGAGAAGGAGGGTTTATTAGAAACTGCCTTCTTTCAGCGGCGTGATGGTAGACAATTATCCCAAGGCAACATAATCTATGGTAAAAAGGAAAAAGAAAGGACATGGTTTACCCGTGTGCCATTTCATCTAAATCCGTTCAGCCGTTTGAGAACAAAGTAACCAGAGGCAAATTTTCATACAACGACGCTAAGGTACAAGCTTATGGCAGTTGGGTGTAGTCCAACAGGCCGCTCGTCGCGTACAGAGGTTTAAGCGTTAAAGAGTAACAGACATAATACATTTATACATACAAACTTTCGTCGATTTTATAATAGGTGCCTAGGAAATACGTATTTTCTACAGTATATGATATTGTTGACGCACAGACTCATCATCGTCATTTCAGCTGAAAGACGTCCATTGTTAGACATAGGCCTCGCCCAAATGTTGCCATAATGACCGATCCTGTGCGTCTCGCATCCATCGGATTCCCGCGACCCTACCAGGTCATCGATCTATCTTGTGGGAGGCCTTCCTACGCTGCGTCTTTCGGTACGTGGTCACTATTCCAGAACCACAAACTGAATGTCTTTATTCTAGCTAGGGATTAATTCAAACTCTGGGATTTCTGAACAGTCGTGTAAAATTTGTCTCCAAGATGTCCAGCTAGGCTCTTGACGATGGAGACATCCTTGATCGAGTATTTATCTAGTCAATGCTTATAGAGATACTATCGAAAAGGCGGGGCACCACTAATCACATATCAGATAGATTTGATATCTATTGTTTAAGCCTTAATTGCTCGTAACTACACATTCAATATGGAAAATACACACACAGTCCTGACGTACTCTTATTAAAGACACCTTATTTATGAACAATAAATTATATTAATTTGTATTTGATAGTCCATACAGTATATTTTTATGGGCCAAGAGGCCCGATAGTAAATTATTACTATATTTATATGTTTGTATATTCCAGAACCCTGGGGTTTTTGACCTTTGGAAGGTGTACGAGGCGCAGAAGTCACTTAGACACTTCATGGAACTTGGTAGTAATCGACGATTATCTCTATAAGCACTATGCTAGTGCACCCAAGGACAAACCCCAGTTGGTAGGAAACTATTGCGACATATGGAAAACAAAGATATAGGGCTATGGTTTTGGAAGAATTAAGTGGACTGGTTACTAGGAACTACGTTAAGATCCGGCCTGATCAATGTTGTGTGACTTTCACATTCAATAAATGGGCCTCTAAAAACTGTCGCTAATAAGAAGTGAAGGCTGCAGCATATCTTATTTATTATTAAAATCCCCATCCATGCTTCTTCAGTGTCTGTCTCACATAAACACATTTATCCGTTACCTAGATAATTTGGAGCATAAAGAAAATATAAGATCCCCTACTGAAAGGAAAATTCCCCAATACTTACATCGCCAATCACCAATAAGACATATGCCAATGCTGACAGAGTTGAAGTGCAAGGAATGTGCTCCTAGAGTCTCCCAGCCACGACCTTCGTAAGCTGCTCCATCACTGCCCACTCCGAAACTGGTGAAAGATTTATAGTATTAATACAACATCGTAAATAGAACCTAGAAATAACTGAAAATACATTAAAATCCTGATAACTGTAATATTCTGATCGCTAATTGTATCTGACAATGACTTTAGTTTTGACAATACAAGAACATCCACTGTGTCACATACCTGCGTTACTAAGCCGATGTAACTGATGAGATTACGTATATCATACCTTACGTAGGTATTATTAACATAATAAATACGTAATCTTATTAATTTAATTATAATTTTTAATCACCAACTTTAGACTACAATATCTTTAGTATGAAGATTCTATAAATAGTAATGTCTATGACAAAATTGTTTAGAAATTTAAGGGCCTATTACACTACGCGTTATTCAGACAGTCTTAGGCTATGCAGTGTCACACATGAAAAAGAGCAACTTACGCCAATGTCGTGTAAAGGAATGAAACAGAACGATGAGATAAATACATAAACATAGACTAAGACTGTCTGAATATCGAGTGGTGTAATAGGCGTTTAAATCTATATATTTTTTTTATATTTTTCATCACTTGACTCTAAAAAAATATGCCATCAAAATTTTGTTTTATAGTCTGCTATCACTCTTCACATCCTCCTCACACTCTCATCCAAAGCGGTCACACCGTTTGGGAAGAGTTAAGTGATAAACACTCGTACGAATTATATTTATAAAGGTAATTTGTATTATAATCGTCACTGATTGTAAAATACTGGTATTCTGTAGCTTCCGTATATAAAGTAGATATATATCGTGGGATTATCGTCACGTGTTTAAGTCAACAGTCCCATAAATAAATATTATCGATTGACCATTGATACTGATAATGTTGTTGTAGAACTAGGTTAACAGAGTTACATCGTTTAATAAAATCATGTGGACATTTATAAGTACTTACACCTCTTCATTTTGTTATTATCTGTCTTTATCTATATATTAGCTGACCCGGCGAACTTCGTACCCCCTTATAGTAAGGATAACGCCATCTACAGGTATTACCAGAACAGCATAATTAATTTTAAAATGACATTGATTTTTATTTGAGATGGCGTTGTATTTGAATTTTTTTTTTGGTAAGTTTTACCATGTTTTCTCAGCGTTTAAACCTTCCTTGGACTATCACAAATATTTCAAGACCATTAGCCGTTCTCGAGTTTTAGCAAGACTAACGAACACTTATTCATTTTTATTTAGTTAGATATAAAAGGAGAACTCAACTGACTGACATATCAACATACAAGTGCAACTACTGAGACTAGGAGTGTGAAATTTTTGAACAAAATTTTATGACGTATTAATTTTTTTTTTAAATTCACCCCCTAAGGGGATGAAACGGGTGTCCAAAGTTTGTATGGAGAAACCTATTCTTATGCGGGTGAAGCCGCCGGTAAAAGCTATTTTAAAATAAAATAAGAACACTCACTGGTATCCTATATCCCACCATCCGTGTCCATCCATATGATAGTCCTGCATTTGTCTCATGGCACCACAGCATTTTTCCTTGTCATAGCAGGCAGCTGGTATGTAGGAGTGGTGGATGACCACGAAAGGTACGGGGGTGTTCAGCGGGGTCGTCTTCTTTGGGGTCCTTGCTTGCCATTGCTCACGAGATACGAATGGGAAGTTATAACTGTGGACTTCATTCTCTACTAACTCAACTGAAATAAATGTTATTGAAGTGAAAACTTCTTTAGCGGCGTTGAGCACTTTTTCTGTAATGGGTATAAAATCTTAAACTCGCGTCAGGACACGTGACCTGATCGAAAAAGCGTAAGACGGAAGATAAACTTTTTAATGTAAAATAATTGTAATAGTTTTAAAGTGTTAAATTTTTAATGTAATATAAATTGTCATGTTTGTGTACGATAGCGCAATAAATGAATATTGTATTCTACCACATAAATGATAGTACTTTTATACTGATAAAGCAATTGGTGCAAAATTATTCCCTAACCATTCCAAAATATCAAACATGCTCAACGTTAATAATCATGTTTTCACTTCTGCCGGCACTCCCGGAGTGCAACCCGTCTTTTTTATTTTTATTAGTTTAGGGTAGTGCTCCTTTGAAACGTGTTGGTTGATGATTTTTTGTAGAGCTTTTTGGAAATATTTAAGTGTCAATATGAAGAGCACGATAAGATAGTCCTACTTGATATTATTATGAAATATAATAAGAAGTTTAATTTGAATATTATAATTATAATATTGAATATATCATTGTAAATAGCTAGTTTTTTTATCCAAATAACGCTTTTGGTTCTCTCGCTAAGCCTAAGCCAAAAGTTAATATAATAAAAAAAAACACAATAAAGAAATTAAAAAAAAAATCTAACCTGTATTATAAATACCCGGCATAGCTAAAACACTAGCAAATACACAGCTTAACACTAGCACAAAAAACATGATCATCAGCTCTTAACCGGACACAACAGCCATCAGGCAGCTATCAGACTGAAAACAAAACACATTGTGAGTTACTTATCACTGTTCATATAATTTGTTCCCTAGTATGTTGATCAGATGTTGTTTTTCATAGGCACATAAATATATGTACCTACTTATTCAAACGTTTCTTTATCTAAAGAGTATCACTATATCTATGTACTTAATTCTCAAGGGAATGTAGGTTTGTTTATACACAAACAATCTTGATCCATAAAAACTCTGTCTGCTTGTTACGTTTTCACGATAAAACTATTGAACCATTTTTACCCGACTACGGCAAAACCAAAGGAGGGTTATAATTTTGACAGGCTATATATATATGTATGTATGTATGTGAGTATGTTAATCTGTTCCCTCATAGCTCCTAATCTACTTATCGGAACTCGACATATGAGGTATCGTTAGAACCGTCTTAATTGTCCGTTGAACATAGGCTACGTGACGTGTCACAAAAATCGATATGGCGCCCTCTAGCGGACAAAAAGTAATGTGTTAAAAAACAAAAAGAAAAACCGTAGTCACACGTTATTCAAGTGGGTTGGTACCTATAACGTGTGACTGCGGCTTTTCTTTTTGTTCTGTTCGAAGTCTGAAAATCTTGTTTCATACTTTTTCAGCGTCGTTTTTTTTTTTGTCGTAGTCAGGGGTTGGTTTTTTTATGGCTACGGAGTAAGCTTGAAGCCCAAATATATAAGACAGTGATAAGACCTGTCATACTGTATCGATCAGAATGTTGGGCAGTGAAAAAGATGGATGAAAAAAGATTGCATGTAGCGGAAATGAGAATGTTGAGATGGATGTGTGGTGTGAAGAGAATGGATAAATTAGAAAAAAAAAAGAAATTAGTAAGTATATTAGAGGAAGTTTGAAAGTGGTGCCATGTGACAGAAAAGTTCAAGAGACACCAAATAAAAGATGGATGGATTGTGTGAAGAGGAAAAGAAGTCAGTAATAGCTTGCAGGAAAAGACGTGTTACGCCGGACCTTAATTTATTAAACCCCAACCAAACGCTGGCATTCGCTCTCTCATTGTCTTTCTATTGTCTCTAATTACGGTATTTGAAAGGGCAATTGATATGGAATGAATTTTGAAACCCAAGGGGTCCTTACATTGGGGTTAAGTTGCTTTTTATCTGGCTTCACTTCGACTTCGACAAATAACAAAGTCGCGGGTAAAAGCTAGTAGGTAACACAAATTAATCATTATCGGTAAGTAGGTGGCCTTAAACAATAAAGACGACAAAATAAAAACCATTTATTTTTACAGCCCAAAGTATACTCATCAAAATTTAATACTAACCAATTTACCATCTACGCAAACAATTCCGCGTTAGTGTAGTCTCCAATTATAACTAATTGTTAGAACGAGAACGTTTATGCGTCGTGAACTCGTGACTACGTGCTATATACGTCATCCGACGGGGGATCAATTATTATCTATAGCTACGTAATTATCAAGCTGACATTTACGAGTCCAGAGATTTACCAGACTTAGTGGTCAAAATTCTTTATCTTTACGTTTTGAAGAGGAATATGTTGCCATATCATTTTTTTTTCCAGAATTTTATCCGTTTTAGTGATACCTACCATCAAATGATGTAATAATACATGTTTTTTTTTTAATCAACGTATTCGATCTCTAGCCAGAACAATTCATTTCTTCAAAAATTTTCAAAAATCGAATGTTTCAATTTTAGTTTTTATGAAATTTGGCCGGAGGCTTGAGTGTTTTTCGCTGTATCAAATGTTGATTTTTCTAAAATCGAATGCAGAAACATTCTATTTTTGAAGTACAAAAAGATTTTTTAGTTTTCATAAAATCGAGCCGGACACTTGTTTGATTGTTTTTCGCTTTTTTTTTTCATAGTATCGTATCGGCCATCCATGCTAGCTTGGAAAATTAACTTTGTCATCAATCAATTTAACTATTAATCTGTTAGAATATGGTGCATTTTTTCAGCATACCCTTTTATGACATGGCGAGCAAACGTATTCAATCAGCGATTTCAATTACCTAATCTAACTAACAAATTGTAGATTTTATTGTTTTGTCTTCTTAATAATACTAAATGGTATAATGCTCTTTTAAATAGTAATAGATTGAAAAGTTCTTTTTTAAGCATTGTCAGTAGGAAGTCTTGAAAACTAAATATTTGATAAATGATTATAAATAATAATCGACATGCAGTATTTTTTTTTATAATTTTAGTTTTATTGGCGGAAGCCGAAGCCTGTATTTTTCCCGAATCAGTCATTTACCCTCTGTATATCACTCTACATTGTAAATATAAGTTGAATTGATTTCAATACGTAGGTACTAAGGTGTAGCCTAAATAGGAAATCAGAAACGTTTATTTCAAATAGACCAATTACAGGCACATTTGAATTGTCAAAATGTCGGTCAGTCAAAAAAAAAAAAAACAAGTGAAGCTAAATTGCACGTTCCAAAGCATAGATCTCTATGAAGAAGAACGTGCAAGAAACTCCATGGGCACTCTTTTAAATCATATTATGAGTTACATAAATCTTAGTTACATATTTCTTGTCGCTTCTAAAATGTGAGCACAATGTAGTTAAGTAATAATAATAAAAATAAAAATAAACTAACTAAAAAAATTAGAAATTTAATTAAGTCACTGGCAGCTATGAGATGGCCAGTCTCAACTGACGGCACCCGTTCACGAGCATGACGCATGCATCAGCCCCACTCAGCTCCAACATTCTGAAGGGAACTGAATGGATCTATACTAAGCACATAAAAAATATTTATTTATAGTTAATTAGAACTGTTCATATCTAATTACATTAATTAACATTCGGAGGTATGCGGAACAGGGTGAAATGTCCCGCAAACGTCCATTGAAAAGGGAGGATCCTCAGACCAGACGGATTTTATGTTTGATCTGGGCAACTGCCCTTATAGGTGATTTCGGGCTGTTGTATACTAGTATGATCAAATCGCGCGGAGAACTCTGCGCAATGCAGGATTTCGTAGTTTACTGCCTATGTGACGTCTCAGATGTCGATACAAACATAAAAATATGAAAATATAGAAGTTAATAAATATGCATAATGTTGGCAATCGCACAACTATATTACCTATTTATAATAATAATAATATTCCACAACTATCACACCCGTCTAGTCTCAAGCTAACAGAGCTTGTGTTATGAGTACTAGACAACTGATAAACATACTTACATACATATTATAGATAAATTACATCCAGACATGATCGTGCTCATCACACAAACAATTGTCCTGACATTAATTATAAAAGCATAGAAAAGATTTTTTTTACAAAAAATGTGGTCCTTTTTACAGAAAGTTCATTCATTCAAGGATAATCTATCATTCAATACTGACTCACCAATACTCAATTAATAAATTTAAATCTATATCTTACACAGCACGTTCCTAATCGGTCACACGGCCGGGAAATTACCGTTCACTACGACACTATTATACAATTTAATCAATTAAAACCATTGATGTAATAAAAATGAATGGTTTATTGATTTCATAAGAATCGAATTCATTTATTTATTTATGAATGGAAGTCGATAACGTATTCTAGCATTATCGATGTATCGAGTACTTTATTTTATTGACTCGGCTTTGTTCAGGTGAATATTATACATAAAACTAACTCGTTTATTGCTCTTTCGGTCTATTAGTAATCAAGGCGCCTAGTTTTTTTTTTGGAGTTAGGAAATCATCTAATGACTTCTCCTCTAGGAGAATCTTCTTTTACTAGCGCGGAGTAAGAGGGCGTGTCAGACTTTTACTGACTAAAACGACAACTATATTCCTTTGTATTCTAGGACCACGGGTAACCTTTTCAGAAGTCAACCCATAACACATAACCATAATTATAGGCATCGGGCCTACTACCTCGATTTGGGAGTCGGTCCGGATGGTAACCGGACGGCCAGACGGCGAGCTACCCATTTTTTAATATCTATTTATTTCAATTACCAATGACTCATTTTATTTACATAAACACATACAGACAATATACCTATATCATAAAATTACATACAGTGAAATGTTAAAATTAAAATTAATTTAAATTGCATTGGATTGTCATTGGATTATTATTAAATTTTATTTTATTTTATTACATCGTCAGTCAGTCAAACATTAAAAGAATTGTATTAAATATTAAAATAAATGGTATAAAATTAAAATTCAAATAAATGTCATTATTATATTATAATACATTAATAGTTATATTACAATTTCCTAACAGGAATTGGAATAGTAACATGTCTTCCACAGCCATGTGGGATATATGGGCAGCCTAGCCTGTCGGCGATCATTGCCAGGATGACATTGGGGCCACACCGGGCGCACCAGAGACGAAGCACCGCTTGCGCATAGTGGTGTGAAAACAGTCAATGCGTGCCTCTGCGAACATCCCTGATGCGCTACAGAAGCGGGGCAGCCCCACTACCGCCCGGAACGCGTTATCATACTGGACACGGAGGGCACTGTATGCCCTTTCAGTGTACTCAACCCACAGGCTGCACGAGTACAGGGATGTGCAGTACGCTCTAAATAGCGTGATCTACACCCCCCTAGAACACCGCGCAAACCGGCGTGCTATCATAGTAGCTCACACTGACAGTGCTCTCCGCTCCCTCTCCATGTCAGCCTGATCATTAAGACCCTCGGTGAGTAGATGCCCTAAATACTTAAACTGATCCACTCGCTGTAGTGGAATACCATCGATATGAACTGTCGGTATGTTCATAGGGCTCGACCCACCGGCGGCCCGAAAGACCATGTATTGGCTTTTTTTCTTATTAAATTTTAACCCATGCTTGAATCTCTACATGACGAACAGCTCGTTCATGTAGAGATTCAACAGTGCTCGTCGTCCGCAGGCCATTGCCTACGGTAGTTTCATTTCTGTGATATAAGTGACAGAAATATCATAAACGTATTGTGATAAGTATTTTAGAACCCGTTTGAAATTGAGAATTTGGAGCTTTATATCTCCAAATTCATTTAAAATTCTACTTTTATTTCAGACAGGTTTTCGGCTAAAACCACACTTTGATAAATACTCAGCTTTAAATTCATAATTTAAAACTGGTCATTAATGGCTTACCACAATCTAATCTTTTATCTTAAGTACCAAATAAAATCGATCATGATTTTCAAACAGATATCAAAGTTCTAGAAAATGCGCAAAACGGGTCGTTAGCCAAGAGGTTAGCACCTATGCTAACACCTTGAAGGACCACGCACGCCTCAGGGAGATGTCAGCAAACCGTAGGGGGGTGATTTTCAAAATTTTTGTACAATTACAAAAATGAAACAAAAATGAACATCGTTACAAAAGTGATCAATGTTACAAAAAATAACAAAAAGGAAATATCAGGGCTATTTCACAACATTATTAAAACAATGAAATTGGAGCTTAATAATTTATTGATAACATAAGAAGTCTCTCTAATTACAAAATCAGTCTCAGAATAAATTGTGCATTCCGTTTGGTCATTAAGTATTTATTAAAATGTTTAGTCTACAGAAAAAAAACCATTGGTGATGGAACTTACGGTTAAAAATTATTATTTACTTTTAATACGAAATTACAAAAATAATATGAAAGTTAATTGTTATTTATCAGTATTTTTTATTAAGAATGAACTAGTAATAAACCAAATAAAAAATACTCATAAGTGACGTAGAGCTACTACGAGTAGTATCTATACGTCGCTTATAAATAATTAGTAAGGAAACTGTTATATCTACACCGCAAAATTTTGATCGTTTTAATCCCGTGGAGGGTCGATCCGGTACATGAAACACTATCGATTTGTACGTCAGCTGATCGAGTCCAATGACCTGTAAATAAAAAAATTGTGCACTAGTTTATACATTACCCTATATGTAGGTACGCAAAATTAAAAAAATAATTCCATTATGAAATCGGCTTTGCTTCATATTTGTTACATCCTTTTTGTTACGCAACAAAAATATGTAACAAATCGTTACGAAAATGAAAATCAACGGTTTGTTGAATAACGACCTTCAACATTTGAAGGTTAAAAATAATGTTGTTGGACTTGTCTATCACCTTAATCAAATTGAATCAATATTATTCTTTGAATTTACGCAAAAATAGTAAGAAAGAGACTTACCGTTATTTTTATAGCTGATCAACTAAAATGAAAACTTTATTGTTGAAAAGCACTATACCGCAAGAAACACACTTTTCACAACAATGACAAATGCAGCCAAAATGGCGGAGTAATATTTTGTTGTCATCTGGTTGGATGTCTGTGACAAGAATGTCTCGCCATTAAAGAATCTCAAATATCTATTAATGTATGCGTTACAATAATGATCAACAAAATTGAATGAAATAGAAGACACATTTTGAAAGGCTTATAATATAATTATTACATAATAATTACCTAATAAGACATTCCGCAAAGAAAATTTACAATAATATGAGTAGTTTAATCTTTATGATGGTTTTTGTAACACGCTCTCGCTTAGAGACACGAGGTAGATGTATGGAAATATTATGACACTAAGACCATGAATGACATATATTTCAGACTACTTATTTTTTTTTAAACTTAAATGTTGAAGTCCTTCTGAATAAACCGTTATTCAATGATAATAACAATAATTTGATCGTTTAACATGTTATGTCTGGACAATATTTTGGGGGACGTTTTCACGTCCCAAAATGTACATAAATTTTGAAAATAACCCAGGGGCCCAGCAGGGTCGAAGCCTACTGGGGCCACGGGTAGTGTGAAAGTGAAACCCGGGGCTCTGGGACGAAGACAACGAAGGAACAAGAGTGAGTTTTTAGTCAGTAAAAGTCTAATACTATCTCTCGCTCTGCCCAAGAGCGGGCGATGTCATTGGATGATTTAACCACCTACAAAAAAAAAACACTATCAATAATAATAGGTATTAAAAAAAGTTTTGGACATCTCTCAGCTGAAATGATGTGGTAATGATGACGAACACTCTGAAGCTCAACTCTATGATAGCTCACGAGCTCAACGAAACGTCCCTTTATCTGTCGAAGTGTTTTTAAAATTGTGGAAGTACAGAGATAAATAGGGCCGTGGGGTCCGAGCGCTCATCGAGTTGTTCGGGATATCAGCAAACAGCTGGTCGTCTCTTTGCGTGACCAGAGGGCTGGACTTTTCTTCGGTCAACGAATCAGAATTGCCATTCCGCGTGGCAATGCTGCCAGCGTTTTGGGCACTTTTCCCATTGACATCGAAGTGGACGAATTTTTTGATGCCCTATGAGTTCTTTTTCTACCCGTTTGTACCTACATATTATTATTTTCAGTTTATTTAAATACCTATTAAGTGATAATAATTAATAGTACAGAGATAAATAGTATATAATTTCATTTCTGCGGCTGACATAGTCGGCTTCGCGTCCATCGTACGCAAACGGTGCGCTTCTATCAGCACCGTACGCGCGACAGTCCCAACACCATCTTGCGCGCGCTGGTGGACCGGTGCAGCGGTGGGACTCTCCGATACTGGCTCGCTGGATACCACCAGCCCCCTAGCCAAGTTACAACCGTTTTGTTTCGATTCTTTTCATTGATCGCCTCGAGTCAGCCACGCCTCCTATTCCTTTGTTCTGACCACGTGACTGAGCGTTGAGATGTCGATGTCGTCAGAATAAAGGAATCGGAGGCGTGGCCTACTCGAGACGAGCGACAAAAAAAAATCCAAACGAAACGGTTGTAACTTGGCTAGGGGGGCTGGATCTGCCACTTACTGTTGACCGATCAATCAATTTGTTACTAACACTAGTTTGTAACAGTAGTTTTGTAGTTGCTCGCAAAACAGATGGTCAATGGTTTCGAAAGGTTCTGGAGTAGCGACCGCGCACCGGAAGACGCAGCGTTGGAACGCCTCCACTAGGAGGACCAGCGACCTGAAGACCTACCACGAACTCTTAACAGGATCCATATGACGACCTGAACTGAATTGTTAAAAAGGTGGAGCTATATAGGGTGTATGGCTCCATCCTTCTTTCTCGCTCGCAAGCTTGACACACGACAGTTTTCGTTTCTATGTCCGACAGTGGACGGCTTTCGGCTGAAATGATGGTGAAGACTGGTGAATACCATTTTGTAAGCTCGCAATTGTACTAACAAATATATAGAAGAGTAGAATTTAAAGTAGTAGTAAGATGAATTTGAATTAAATGATTTATATCTATATATATAAAAGGAGAAACTGACTGACTGACATATCAACGCACAGCCGAAACTACTGAGCCACCCTGAAATTTTGCACAAGGTTTCCTTTCACGACGTAGGTGAGCACTAAGAGAGGATTTTCCAAAATTCGCTCGCTAAGGCGATGAAACGGGGGTCCAAAGTTTGTATGGAGAAACCTTCTCCATACAAACTTTGGACCCCCGTTTGATAGTAGGATTTGATAGTAGGTTACTATCACGCGGGCGAAGCTGGTTACTGTATGAAACAAAGTCACTACCCGCGTTTATACGCTAACTAGTCCTAAAACCTTGCAACGGATTTTGATGCAGCTTTTACTAATAGAAAGAGGATTAAACGAGGTTGGTTTTTGTGTCTAATTTGCACCCGAGCGAAAAGAGGGCGGGTCACTAGTCTATAATCATCACACCGATGTTAAAGAGACAAAAGTTTTTAAGAGTGTTTGTTACTTCTTCACACTGGAACGACTGAACGGATTAAGGTGAAATTTGGCACACAGGTAAATCATGTCCTGGAATAGCACATAGTATACTTTTTATCCCGGGAATAAGTTTCCTTGGGACAATTTTCTAAACCCGTGTCGTGGTAAACCACGAAGGAGATGGCGGGTTGGCTCAGATTTCTTCCTTAGGAATTGGCAAGAAGTGTCCCAGAGCCGGGAACAATAGAAGAAATAGAGGGAGGCCTTTGCCGAACAGTGGGACAATACTGTCGCACTCTGTAACAGTAGAACTTCGGTAGGGGATCTAAACTCTTAGGGCGGAATTCACCAATAAAACTAATCGCGTTTAAACGTTTGGCTCGCATAATTGCGTTTAGCCGCTGTCACTAGTGTCACTTGTCTATATTTTTCTTTTGTTGTATATTTACAAATGATACTAGTGAAAGCGGCTAAACGCAATTATGCGAGCCAAACGTTTAAAACGCGATTAGTTTTATTGGTGAATTCCGCCCTTAGGAGGCTATCACGCTTTACTTATACTTTTCTTCAACTTCCGAACTGCAAAAACTAGACATTTGTTTGTTCTACTAAATTTTTAAGCCTATTCTAGACCTGCAAAATCCTCCTTACTCATGCGATCTCCTTTCGATATCACAATACAGGCTAGATAATAATTGTATTGTTAGGAGATTCCTTTATCTAAAGTCCTGGGGCCCAAGTCTGTTTTTATAGATTCGTCATTCCAACACGATCCCATTATCACGTTGCTAAAAGTTCGTAATCTGCTAATTCGATTATTGATCGGTCAATGGTTTCGTTAGTGTTGTGGTAGAATGACAATATCAAGCTGTCTCGTAACAAATTAAAAACAATGAGAGCACAATGAAGTTCTAATGGTAGGACACTGTTCATAGGAACTATCAAAATTTTAGCAGACTACCGCATACGTCAGACATTCATTTGTGATTATGTACGAGATTACCATACTACGCTATTTCTTCCAACGGAGTGTCAGTGGTTGACCATTGGAAAGTCATAATGATGCCATTATATTAGTGTAGATTACCAAAACTTGACAAAATTAACAATTATGAAATCAATGATAGACCATTCTGACACTATTGTAATAGCAGACTTGAGGCCCTGATTACCGATAGCTTGGCCCTTGACATTTTTATTTTATTTTATTTTTATAAACTAAGTGCTTGACTGCGATCCCACCTGATAGCAAGTAGTGATACAGTGCAATGTTTATTAATTTATCTCAGTACCTTGGGGTCCTGCAATGGAATTTTGGAAGGCGTACGAGGGGCCGAAACCAACTCGCAGAGGCTCCTTGGACGCTTTTCTTGGGACGTGGTACCAACCGACGTGTATCCCTGAACGCGCTATGCAAGGGTAGCAATCATAGATATAAGATATTTATATGGTAGCAATGGACAACGCCCGGTCGGTGGAAAACTATTGTAACATATGAAAAATAAAGATTTAGGTCTATAGTTTTAGGTGGCTTAAGTGGACTAATAAATACCATAATCTATGTAAATACTTGTTTTATATTTAAAAATATTTATATTTGTTATTATTTATTATATTCTTTGTTGTACACCTTTACACATAAAAAAGGAAATTTAAACTAAGACACAATGGGCGGCCTTATCGCATTCCGCGATCTCATCCAGGCAACCTGGAATGGACAGTAATTGCCTGGACAAGATATAAATATATATAATAACATAATCCCAATATTAAATAGAACTTCCCCTCTGTATTCATAAATTGGTATCTAGATATTTTTAACAATTTGAAATATTTATTGAAAATGGAACATCTAATAAAAAAATAATATCGACTCACCTTTGCCAATTAAACCGTAACACAGATGACGCAGCGATTACAACTTTAGACCACAAATTATCCTTATAGTAAAACTAGTTTTTTGTATTATTATTATATGGTACGAGTAATAAGTTCACCACACAACGTTAGGACGCTGTATAAATGTATAATTCACCCTACACAGTGTTTTATATAGTCATTTTCTTACGCGGACGCGGGTGAATCCCCTGAGCTAATTGAGAAACAGCGGTCAAGTTTGGCGCGTGGTTCCGCTTATATTGCATTAGTTTAGCTATATATTTTATATATGTATCGTACTTTATTTTAATAAGTGCAGTGACAGACTACAAACTAAGAGAATCAGCACACTTAAGACAACATACATAAATCCTTCATTATTATTAGTATTTTAAATGTAAAAATTTTTGTTTAATTAATATTTGCTAGCACTACACCGCGGACTACACTCCTTTTTTAGTTTAATTACTTTAAGTTTATCCTAAGGTTGTCTGGTAGATATCGCTGTCAGCGATAATACCGCCATTGTACCCATAGATTTAAGTTTCTGTAAAATTGTTACCATTTTGGTTTACAATGAAGTTTATTATATTAGCCAAATGTGTATTGCAGAAGTTGAACTGGTTATTTTTTGAGTTATTTTTGTTCTTTGCATAATTTAAAAAACAAAACAAAACGATGATTGGTGATCTGGTTTGAAGCGGTATCATTAAATAAATGGTCGTGTTTGACTTATTTTCAATGTATGTAGATTTTAGTTTGATATTTAGCACTCACAAGTTAAATGGTAAGAATGTGTAGTTATTATTAACTGGAATTTTCTCGTTTATATCGTTTTAAGCCATTGGTATGCCCTTGTTGTTAAGATCAATGTCTTTTTTTATGGAGTTAAAAGTTAAATATAACGTAAAATATATTTATTTTTAATCTATATATATTTTAACTAGCTTCTGCCACCGGCTTCGCCCCCGTAAAAGTATGTTCCTCCATAAAAATTTGGACCCTCGTTTCATCCCCTTTGAGTGTGAATTTTGGAAAATCCTCTCTTAGTACTCGTCTACGTCACAAAAAGAAAGCTTGTACAAAATTACACGCTCCTAGTCCCAGTAGTTTCAGTTGTACGTTGATATATGTCAGTGAATCCGTTTCTCCTTTTACATATATAGCTGCCAGTGGCTTTGCCTGTGTGAAAGTATATAATTATCCCAAGGGAACATACACCAGCCCCCCTAGCCAAGTTACGACTATTTTAGAACCGGTCGCCGGCCGTAACTTGGCTAGGGGGGCAGGGATAAAGAAAAATATCCTATGTGCTATTCTAGGAACACTGTCCTAAAATTCGCAAAGTGTGTGCCGTGGCAAACTAGTGTACAGTGGTGAATAGTTGGTGTATAAAAAATACGGTTAACTTATAAAGTTAATAGACAGACGGAAGAAAAATGTAGATCTACCTACAGACTGGGTTCGAAATTTACTCTCCGAGTGCATTATTTTTTACACTTACCGATTAACGAGCAGGAAGAACTGTTGGAAATGAAAACAGAGCACAAATAAAAAAAAATAAGAAACTTTTTTTATTTATTTTTTATTCATAAACTGTAAAAAAAAATAGTTTTCATTTACGGTGTAAGCACCTCCAAAATTTTCCGATGTTCTATATGTCCTGTATACCCTTGAACACAAGAAGTTTGCGGAACACTGTTCTAGGACATGGTCTACCCGTGTGCCAAATTTCATCTAAATCTGTTCAGCCGTTCGAGCATGAAGAAGTAACAAACATACAAACTTTCGTTTTCATAATATTATTGTAATTAATAAGGGTTAAATAAAGTCGAGACCTTTCTTTGCGCCAATTCCTAGTAAAAGTTATGTTGACAATTTCTTGGGGAAAGTCCGTAGACCGAGAATCTCAAACTTTAAAGTTTGATACTCGGACTTTGCATATTTGGGTAGATGTTATTTCCCAGTCTTTAGTGGCGGAAGTCTAGTTATTAAGAAATATTGAACCAAATTAAATATCTATTCTCACAAATTCCAGGGTAAGATAAGACAGGTGAAAGAGTTCATATTTGGTTGTGAATAGACATTGCTGAAAAAAAACCCTTTTTTTGCTAAGACTAACCTGATAATGAATCATAACAAGTAATGAAGGAATAATAATGAAGGTGAAGTTGATAATAATGAACAGGTTGGGTTCCTAAATGCTATATTAAATTTACAAGAAGGTGCCATAGGGGTTATCCACACCAGCCGACTCGAGGCCGACTCGAGGCGATCGACGAAAAAAGAATCGAAACGAAACGGTTGTAACTTGGCTACGGGGGCAGGACTTAGTGATTATTCGAAAGACTCACCACGGCCCTGGAACACAAGTGGTTTTTTTTTTTGTTAAAGTAAGCCTGACACTACCTCTCGAAAACTATGGTCCTGTGTTTCTTCAGTTGACCTTTGCGTTCCAAGGTCAGGGTATTTTATAATTATTGTAGAAGCAACAAAAAAAAAACAAAAGATTTAAAAAAAAAAATGTATTTACTTAGATACTATTGAAAAAGATATTAAAACAAAATAAAATTAATTCCGTAAAATCATTATGTAAAAATAACACTTCGATATTCAGTGATCAAATTAATGAGGTTTAACCTTAAATCTTCTCGATTAATGATGTCTAGTTTATTTACATAAACATTTATTCAGTTAAAATAAAATGAATAGGTACTTAAATTTAATTATTTAATCAATGGAAATTGAAAATTAAAATAGCGATCTACTTAGGTATATGAGATCGACTATCGTAGACCCCCATCTGCATATCACAGACCCCATTCACACACATTGACCCTTTGAAGGTCGCCAACGACTTCTGGGATTTGATATAGACCACTTTGGGTATAATTTTTTTTTATAGTTGATAGTCTCACCAACGATGAGCACGCTTGCCTAGAAGTAACCTATTCACTCTTGACTTAAAGATCCTCAGGTTGCAGGTAATCAGCACACAGACCTCGGTAGGGAATTCTACACTTCACATGATAGTAGCGACAAGAAACATATAACCGAGATGTTTGTAATACATAACATGATTGGAAAGAGTGTCCATGGAGTTTCTTGCACATTATTCTCCATAGCTTTAGAATGTGCAGTTAGCATCATTTTTTTTTTGACTGTCAGTTAGTCAAAAAAAAAATGATGCTAACTGCACATTCTAAAGCTATGACATTCTTGACATTGCAAAACTGCCTGTAATGGTTTATTTGAAATAAAATGCTTTGAATCTTGAATTTATTTCTTAGCTGGTTGAAGTTGTGGTTTAAGGACACTGCGGAACGTGGGGCGGAACCCTAAAAAGCGGTTACACGACCAGCAAGACGAATTCGGATGTAATAATAATAGGTACTCGGAGGAACAAACTGGTTTCTTACCGCAATTCAATACATATCACAGTAGGTACTGCGCAATTAAAAATTTTAATTTATTATCAAATCCTTGTCCCATGTCGAACCTAGCGATACAAAAAGAAACACAGTTTGTTTATGTATTTTGTCGAGAGAGATATCTGTTTTTTTTTTAAGGTGAAAAATCATCAAATGGTCTCTCTCTCTCTCTCTCTCTCTCTAGGGTGGAGTGAGAGGGCGTGTCATGGTTTTACTGACTAAAACCCACCTGTGTCTTTCAGATTCCCTTTACGTTCTAAGGTCAAGGTTTATTTTTTCAAATAATCCCACAGCCCGACAACAAGCCTTATGTTTATATGTAGTGTGCTGTACTCATATCTGTTTAGTATATTTTTAGTTTTAAGTTAGATTTAATTTATGTTTAATTTTTTGTTGTACATTTAATGTTCCTCAAATGTAAAATTTCTTTCTCACTCATATGGTTTGCTGTAAGAAAACCCAGTTGTGGGTTAAGCTCGCCTATATACATCAACTGTCCTATTTTTATTGACTGTACAATAAAGAATAAAGAATAAAGCCTTGTCATGGGGAATCGTGTTACACAGCCCAGTAAGATAATAATGTAGGGCAGATATGCAGTCGTTCCATATAAATTGTGATCAGTAGCATCCGGCTAGACTGGAAGCTGACCCAGACGTGTTTCAGAAAAGGCAGGACGATAATTAATAAATAATAATTATGATTTATTGAACTACAACATTTTGTACAAGCACTTACTCTTTTAACAAAACAAAAATCAAACACATCTAAGGATTAAAAATAGTATGTTAATAGTATTTGTAAGTAATTCTGCCCCCCTAGCCAAATTACAACCGTTCCTTTTCGATTCTCTTGCGTCGGACGCCTCGAGTAAGGCACGCCGATGACGTCAGAACAAAGGAATCGGAGGCGTGGCCTACTCGAGGCGTTCGATGTAAAAGAATCGAAACGAAAAGATTGTAATTTGGCTAGGGAGGCAGAATTCATTCAAATACTATTATCATACTATTTTTCATACTAACATACTATTTTATGGGAGCCTGTACCCAAGGAAAGATTTATTGATATGCGTAGTGATTATGATTGTCATCTTATTTCGTTTATAGACCAGTCATGGGAATTAGGCAAAGGGGAAAATTAGAAATCTTGTTTTCAATAATCAAGTAAATAGTCATCGTTACTCTAGCTTCTTTAGTTTTTGCAGTCCTTTCAGATTTGCTGACGTAGGTATTAGAGACATTTAAACTAATTAATAAGTCAGTCTTTTGGGCACATTACCAGTCGACAGCGATGTGGAAGAGTTTTTTGACGCCATATTTTAGTTAGTTGTAATTAGCGTAGGTTTTTTTTAATAGTAATTATAGTTAGTTAAGTATTTTAAATGTAAATAAGATTCCTGAGTAAAAAAATAATGACAGCGTTATAATTAATTAGAATAAAGTTATGAGTTGTAGAGTAATTTTTTTGGAAATAACATAAAACAATTAATATTTAGATGGAATGGTACACCGTGGGCGCGGGCTTGCGGGTGGCGAGCAATGGGTGTTTCGCCATCCGACCGTCCGGTAACCGTCCGGACCAACACTGGTGAAAACTGCATGAAAATGTAAATTCTTTAAGTAGTTTTACGCGTACATACAGACAGACAGACGTGGTGTGGGACTTTGTTTTATAATGAGGATATACCTATTATATTATTTACCTTGGTAGAACAAAGGGACGTAAAAAATCCCTAGTCTTATTAATTTTTATTCCCTTTCCTTATTCTTATCTATTTAAAAGGAGAAACTAACTGACTGACTGACCTATCAACGCACAGCCGAAATTACAGGGCCTAGGAGCGTGAAAAGAGGGAAATGATTTTAAAAATAGTCGGGGAAACAGACTTTTATTTTTAGTGTGTGATGGGCGAAAAATGCCTCTTATCAACCCTCTTCCTTTTTGCACAAGGTTTCCTTTTATGATGTAGGTGAGCATTAAGACAGGATTTTTCAAAATTTCTCCTCTAGGAGGAGAACGGGGATCCAAAGTTTGTATCAATAAAACCACCTTCATGCTAACGAAGCCGTTGGCAGAAGTTAGTTTTACTTAAATATTTACTACCATTTTTACCATGGCCGGGTTTTCCTTTCAGAAGCGAACCCATGGCCCCAGTAGGCTTCGACCCTGCTAGGGCTACTATTTGCTGACTTCTCCTTATAGCGTGCGTGGAACACTACGCGCTGTCGACGACTTGGGCTCGGTCCAGACGGTTACCGGACGGTCGGACGTTGCTCGCCGTCCACAAGTCCGCGATATATACCTAAGCCTGTTACTTGTATTTGTCTTATCAAAATAAGATACAACCATAAGCGCTAATGACCAATGTTATTGTATTTCAAGGGAGTTTTTTGCATATGATCTGTTCCATTAGTTGTAGATTATGTACCTACTTCATAACTCATATCTTCATCGTCATAGATGATAAAGTAAATTGAATCACTAATAGGTAATATCCTGAGCGATAAGACTTTGGTCCGTCATAATCTTTATTCTTACTAGTCATCCATCGTTCAATCAAAGTATAGGTGTCTTTGTACTCCAGGATATCACAAGAGTTTTTTTTAAACATACTTTACCCCACTCCAGCAATTACTCGTGTATTATGGGTGCTTTCACAAACATGTAAATTCATATACATACCGTGGCCAGATCTTAAAATTGATAATTTTATGATATAGCCAACTAAAACTGGCCAGCCCCCCAAGTTACGACCGTTTCGTTTCGATTCTCTTGCGTCGAACGCCTCGAGTAGGCCACGCCTCCGGTTCCTCTGTTCTGACCACGTGACTGAGCAAGAGAATCGAAACGAAACGCTCGTAACTTGGCTAGGGGGGCTGATCGTTTAAACGTTAACGTTTGATATGACATTTCCACCCACGTTTGGCCATATCATTAATGTAAGATTTCTGTGTATCAAATATCATATTATTCTTCACTAAAAATACTTATTGTGCGCCAAATATTAATGGACTTTTTACAATTAACTTGGATGGCAAGCTACCCATTGCTCGTGTCGTCCGAACCAAGTACCCTTGAGTTACTATCGTGCTCACAAGCATGTGTACGTTGATATGTCAGTCAGTCAGTTTCTCCTTTTATATATATAGATATTTACCCCCAAAACATAAAAAGTAAATCTAAAGAATTCATTTAATTATTAATGAGATTGTCATGATTGACTGCACTTTTAAGAATTGTGTGTACTTAATTGCATTTTATTACTATCAGATCAGACTTCATCTATAATCCAAAACTATAAAACCAAATCCCCTACCGCGTCTGTTTCTCTGTATAAACTCGAGAAATTCAAAAACTACTGAACGGATTTCCATGCAGTTTTCACAATAGACAGAGTGATTCATGAGAAAAGTTTTTTTTTGTTGGGAAATCATCCAATGACTTCACCTGCTCTAGGGCAGAGCGAGAGGTTATGTTTCTTGTTTGCCTTCGTTCCAGGGCCCCGATCCGGTGGGTTAGCGGATAGCCGGACGGCGTGCTACCCATTGCTCGCCGTCCGCAAGCCCACGCATGAGAAAGGTTGATTTTTATGTGCGGCTCGATTAAGCGTTACGATAATCCTGGTAGGATATATATTATATAACATATTTTTCTTCAAAATGAGGTTTTCATTTCGTCTACTACACTGTTAAAGCAGTTTCTCAATTTTCAGTATTATATTCTCGAAGTTTTATAATCGTTAGAACAATCTGGAATGTATTGAACATTCTCATCGCTGCATTTCCCTAACGATAGATATAATCTCTAATATATTACATAATTTTATTTAATGAGTTATTTAATTATGATAAGAAAATTGATCATTGATGTAGTTCGATTAGGTTATTCCCTGAATGTACCTACTGGAAGCTTCAACCGGATAAGCTCAAAGGACGTCACCTCATCTGTATATAATCTATAAACAAACAAACACATTTGTACTATCTATAGTATTGAATATACGGGTTTGTTCAAAAGAGATTAGTGATTTACTATCATCATTTCAGCCGAAAGACGTCCATTTTTGGACATAGGCCTCCCCCAAGTGTTGCCATAATGACCAGTCCTATGCGTCTCGCATCCATCGGATTCCCGCGACCCTCACCAGATCATCGGTCCACCTTGTGGGAGGCCCTCCAACGCTGCGTTTTCCGGTACGTGGTCGCCATTCCAGAACCTTTCATCTCCATTGACCATTTGTTCTACGAGCAATGTGCGCTGCCCACTGCCACTCTTTGGGCTATGCTTGTAACCTTGGTTCTCTTCCGGATATCTTCATTCCTGATGTGATCACGCAAGGAAACTCCGAGCATAGCCCTTTCCATTGCCCTTTGAGTGACTTTAAGCCTTCTGATGAGGCCCATTGTAAGCGACCACGTTTCAGAGCCATATGTCATCACTGGAATTTCGTCTGGAGACACTGTGGTATATTGGACGAACAGACAGAGAAGACGTAGCGCATAGCGCGTAGTATGATAGTGATTTACTATCATACTGATATAATGAACGTAAAAGTTTGTTAGTGCGTTTGTATGTTTGTAGTAACAAACACACAAACGCACTCACAAACAAAGGAACTTAAACCCTTTAACCCTTATTTTTATAGGAAACTTGGTACACGCTTATTACATAGTACATGTCCTGGAATAAGACATAGGATGCTTTTTATCCCGGAATATATTCCCTTGGGACAATTATCTACTATCACGCGAGCGGAGCCGCTGGTAGCAGCTAGTTAGTGGTTATTGTAATCATGGCATTTATTAATGGGTATATTTTTATTGACTTTTTTATAATGGGAATGTAAGTAGACTCCGCAGACTCATAAATTATTTTCTTTATAGATTTTTTATTTTATTTTACTTATTTGGTACATGCTAACTAGTCCAAAACTGTCTTTCCATTGTAAACCACAATTATTTTTAAGGTTTCAAACCATCGAATTTAGACACTAGAGTGAGACCAATAGATAAATGACCAGATGGTGCCCATGTAGGCCTAAGTGAAATAAGTATTTTAATCTGAATTGAATTCAATTGAGTCCCCGCGGCAACTGAAGGACAGCAGTTGGGTTTTAGTCTGTACAAGTCTGACACTCCCTTCCACTCCATCCAGAGCGGGAGGAGTTACTCGTATTTGATGTTTTCCCACCCGAACACAAAAAGTACCTATACATAGAACAAAATAATATAAGTAATTTACCTACCCTCACCTCAAGACGGTCTAGGTCAATGTTCCGTATTTTTTTTGCGATCAAGGTACATCTAGGAAATCGGAAAATTTTGGAATTGCTTATACCGTAAATTGACCGGCCTGTTGGTGGAGTGGTTACTGGCCTTGACTGCTGTGCCAGAGATCGTGGGTTCGATTCCCACCCAGGACAAATGTTTGTGTGATGAGCACGATCATTTGTTCTGTGTCTGGGTGTAATTTATCTATAATATGTATCTATATTTGGAAATATATAAGTGTGTTTATCAGCTGTCTAGTACTCATAATACAAGCTCTGCTTAGCTTGGGGCTAGACGGCGTTGTCTGATAGTTCTGAGAAAAAAAAAACATTGTTTTACAGTTTATTAATTAACAAAATAAAAAAAAAACAGTTTCTTAAATTCTTTATTTGTGCTCTGTTTTCATTTCGACAGTTCTTCCTGCTTGTTAACTGGTAAGTGTAAAAAATAATGCCCTCAGAGAGTAAACTTCGAACCCAGTCTGTAGGTAGATCTACATTTTTCTTCCGTCTGCCTATTAACTTTATAAGATAGCTGTATTTTTCCGAGGCACACCAACTATTCACCACGGTACACCAGTGTGCTACGGCCAACATTTTGCGAAACACTGCTGTATGTAGATAAACAAGCATAGGTGCCAGTTTTGTTAAGCCTTTTGAATGTGGTATATATCTATCTAAGCTAGGTAGCTTTGGTTGCACATTCTCGGAATAAGATAGTGGCCAGAGCCAATCAACGGCTATGAATAAGCCACACCCTAATTGGTTCTAAGTATGTAGAACCTCGAGGTATAAGATGTATAGCAGGTACATTTTGATATAAGTGAAGAAACTTTGTCATTGTGACCAAGGCGGAATTCGAAGAAAGGAAAAGCGAAGACGGCGGTTGCACGCGTGTGGAACGTTCTTTCACATGCCCCAGCCGCCGCGACAGGAGACGCCCCGGGCGTCAGTGCGGGCTGGCGAACGACGAGCAATGGGTTGCTCGCCGTCCGACCGCCCTGTAAGGACCAAGTCCCAGTCGTCCACGGCGTGTAGTGTTCTACACGCACCTCAAAGAGATATCAGTAAAACCGTAGAGGCCCAGGAGGGCCGATGCCGGCAAGGGCCGGAGGGAATTTTATGAAAAGGAAGTCCGTGATCCTACATCGCAGAGGGCAACTGAAGGCAGCTGAAAATCGAGGTCGGGATCTCGGCGGCTTGGGCGTGAGGAAATTCGTTCTCTTACGCGTGTGGCCTCTTCCTTCGTTAGCATTATTGCTTCGCAGAAGGAGGCGACCTCTTGCCTTTCCTCGTTCGGTACATGAAGTTTAAATAAATAAATTTTACCTAAACGACGTAATCATTTATTTTGATTTCTTTGTCAAGCACGTGGTCACTGAAATGACTGACCGGAAACGTTTAAGTCTTTATAGTTAACGACTATGATGTCAGTTTAATGATTATGTTTATGTAACACGTTAATGCGTCACACATTGCAGTCACTATGTCAAAGCCCACAGTGTTCAAATTTTTACATGATATGGCACGAGGTACAATAATTAATGCTGATACCATGCATTTTTTTTTAATAAAACGTTGGCCTGCACTAGTAATAACTCTAGTATCGTTTGTGCACAAATATATAAATTAACATACACAATGCCCCCAGACCCAGTTCACTTATCTGTAGGCCATAAAAATATTTGCTCCATGCAGGAATCGCCACAACATGCAGCGCAGCAGCCAATTCCATAAGCATTACGCCACCCTTACCGTCAAAGAACAATGGGTAATTTTGTATGGAGCCCGTACCCACCATTGTAGCATTTTATATTAGGTATCATTAAGAAGAGGCTTAATTGGCAAACTCAAAAATAACCGAACGAATGAATGAATGAATGGAAGACCGAAGTTATGATAACTTCTTTATTACATTTTTAATTACCAAGTGTTACAATCGCACCTTTTTCTGTTTTGTAGACCAAATAAATAAGCTGTCGTATTTTCTGTCTAAAGAGAGACCGACTTAGCTTCCTACTGTTTGTTTTTGGTACGATAAAGCTAAAATTTTTTTTAATTGTAATGAATAGTAATGAAAAATGAATAAGCAACTACAGCCGACAATGTGTTAGATTACATTATTTTTGTGTTATCGCCAATAAAAATCGATGTTCACCATGTGTGCAGAGTTTCACAGTGATCAATTTCATTTGACTCATAATATGGGTAATTACTTTTCTTTGGTTCGAGACGTCGTCACGGAGGAGAATGACTTACAGAACTTGGGAGGCATTCGCCTAGTGGGACACCAAAGTCAAGATAAAAATATTCTAATTCACAACACTCGATTTTTATTAATAGAAATCAATAAGTCGGCTTATATAACGATGGAAAACTAAACCGTTTTTTGTTCAACTTATATGTACCTACTTAATTATACATCATCCGTTCTGTGGTTTGCGGTTAACCACATATTTCTACTATATTGGATAAGAAATAAAACAACATCGAACTGTCTTTTGTTTTGTACTTTTTATGAAAAAATTTATAACAAAAATCATTAAGATAATATTTACAATTTATTAAAACTTATATATTTATATTAAACTTATTAGACTAAATAATTTTATACCTTTAATTTTTTTTGTCTAGCGCCATACCTACTTAAACATAATTCGGTGCCAAGGACCCAGCATATGGTCGTATAGTAATTTGAAAAATCTAAGTATAATTTTAATACTGCGGTCTTCCCGTCCAACTATAATTTAAGTGTCTTCAAGGCTAGAGTAAATAGGCTCTTAATAAACTAACACGCCTCACCATCAATGATGGCATCATTGCATTAAATCAGTCAAGTACTGGTATATTATATAAATAAATAAAAAAATTGATTTGTACTCGCTAACCAAGTTCTGGATATGAATGAATACAAATCAACAATAACTTTAGGTACGTACCTATAAAAAAAAAAAACAACAAAACATTGTATGGCCCTGGCACCGAAGCAGTTAAGTTTGTGCACTTACCCGTATTCATGATTACCTAATTGTTTAGAAATATTGGTTTTATTTTGTAATGTTCGTCGAATATTACGAATACTATTCACTTCCTTAGCCACTTAACTAACTACAATTATATATGTATACCTACGCTTAAAAAATACCTTAACTAACTAAAAACATTCTAAAGGGCCGATTACACTACTCGATATTCAGACAGTCGATGTCGCGCAGTGTAATAAGGGTTAGACCGGTCTTACTCGGAACAAAAAATAAGACAATCTGAATATCGTGTGCTGAATATCGCATAGTATAATAGGCCGTTCAAATATGGCATCGAAAAACTCCTCCTCATCATTGTCGACTGGTAATATGCCCAATTAAATAGACTGGCGGCATTGCCACGCTGTATGGCAACACTTATTCTCTGACCAAGGTAAAAGCCAGCTCAGTCACTCAAAGTGTCAACAAAGCCTTTAGACAGGTCTTTATACAATTTGCAAACAGTCGGACCCTAAGACCCGACAGTTTCAACCTCAAACGGCTCTAAAATAGAACTGCCAACAAGTTAATTATGCCACAGTGGCAGGACTAGCACAGCATGACGAGCTAGAAATATGGGATGGCGCATTTCTAACGACACAAGTAGCGTCCCATACTAAAGGCCTACCCATGTCTTTATTTCCATGGAAGATGGAAATAAAGACTTGCCGTTCGGTCCCTTACCATCGTCGCGTGCCAGGCCATGGAGTTCCAATAAGCGGGAACGCCGAAGATGACAAGAGCGCATCGGATGATATAACATTCGCGTGCCGTTGCTCGGCTGCTTGATAGGACGAGGTGACCAGCCCCCCTAGCCAAGTTACGATCGTTTCGTTTGCGTCAAAGGCCTCGAGTATGCCACGCCTCCGATTCCTTTGTTCTGACCACGTGACTGAGCGTTGAAATGACTTGGCTAGGGGGGCAGAGCTGTTGACAACTTCGTCACATTTCAATCAAGATTAAAATTCAAGAATCTTTTTTGGTTAAGTATAGTAATTTAGTAGGTAAATATATAATCCGTTGAAAGGTGCAACAGGCAAATTGAAAACATTACGGGATCTTATAAAAAAAATTACAAATTTTACATATATTGACTGGTTCAAATGAACCAAAAACATTAACATAATGTTGTAAGGTATGATTTTTGATAAATTAAAATACTCTTGTTATAGAATAGACTAGCTCTAGTAGATGAATGTAAAAAAGTACAACTAGACTGCGGTTAATCGATGTTTAACTGTCCATGCTAGAAAATAAATCGATCGACCATATCCATGTCGATTTATAAACGAACCATTCTATAGTCGAGTTGAGTCGGTGTCATCGATATATTCCAATCCAGTTGCACCTTTATGCATCCGAACATTTTCTAATCTGCCAAGATTTCTACAGAAGGTACAGGTGGTAGAACAGGCTCGCTAGTAGGGAAACTAGGCGTCCCTGGAGCGTAGTTCTTCCAAGTAGAGAATTCAGCAGTGAGGGCTCCTCCAGGACATTCAGTCGCGCTGATCTGGTCGTGTCCGATCAACTTATAGTTGGGGCTGATCTTACCTAGTTTGACTCCTTCCGCGATCAGAGCTTTGGTCGTTTCTAGCTGTACTGATGTTGGGGTTTCGACTGGAAATAAAAAGAACATGTAATTTTGAGCTGGACATAATTAAATCAAGATTTGATAGCTACGATATGCTGGTTAACTCGTGACTAAAAAAGCTAAATAATATTTCACATAGAGCCTCTTATAATTTTATTTATTGGCTCTACAATCCTATTACAAAGAATCATCCAGTACAAAGCATTATAAGGAGTAATTTTACTTTGGACTAGTTTTGTTCAATCTATGGGCTTAGTTATTGTAAGACACATCCACTTTTTTTAATTTAGCTTCACTTGTATTTTTTTTTGACTGACCGACATTCTGACAATTCAAAAGTGCCTGTAATTGGTCTATTTGAAATAAACGTTTCTGATTTCTGATTTCTTTCTCAAAACGGTGAAGGATAACATCGTGAGTACACGCATGTCCTAGAACCAAAAATTCGAAGACATGTGATATTACACCAACCCTCACTGGGCCCGCGTGGTGGATAACGGCCCATTCCCTCTCCTAGAGAGGAGGCCTGAGTCCCAGCAGTGGGAACATTAAAAGGCTGCTTATGCTTATGCTATTGACCCACTTTTGGGTTCTTTATTATTCGTTCTTTCAGATGCACAGAAGCTATGCTCCAGTTCCCAAGAAAACTTCAAACAGAGGCTCAATAAATTTTCTCACCTCTCCAGTCTCCAATAAGGCAGATGCCGATGCTGTGTTTGTTGGCGATGGTAGCATGGATGCCCTCGTTGTCCCAACCGCGACCCTCGTAAGCACCACCCTCGCTACCCACGCAGAAACTAAGGACAAAGGGAAGTGCTGAGTAAATTAACAACATAGAACTACGGAGCTAGTAGGATCGTTCGTAAGAATTACGGAGGCTCTGGAACACAAAGGGTAAATTGACGGAACATGGGTGAACACCATGGAAGCCTCTAAAAAAAAAATTGGGTACTTGAAGTAACCGCTTTAAGATAAATCGCTAGTTAATTATAACAAGCACAAACAAATAAAGTTGAAGTGGTCATGTGAAGAGGAGGGATGAAACGCATGTTACTATAAGAGTTTACATGTGGATGGATGGAGTGGGAGAGGGAGACCAAAGAAAAGATGGATGGATTGTGTGAAGAGTGATATGAAAGAAAAGGAAGTTAGTGATAGTATGACGAGTGACAGGGCAGAATGGAAGAAGAAAACGTGTTGCGCCGACCCCAAATAACACGGGCCAAGGGCAGGAAGATGACGATGACAAGCAAATAAAGTTATCGTATTAAAATTGACAATTTTTTAGTGTTTGCCCTTTCTTGTAAGTATCGGAAAAGGAAATGTTGCATTAAAGCTAGAACTACATTAGACCGATGCACACGTGTAACACGCCTGATTTGTACCTACGTAGAACGACGTCACATGGCGTGGATCAAGTGTAGCTCTACAAGTCTAGTTTCCATATAAAATGTATGGACACCGACGCGCCCAGATCGGCGTGTGTAGCACACGTGTGCACAGTGTAGTTCTAGCTTAAACATATCAGTCCGATAAATATAAGTCGTTATACATACAACGAAACCAGTTGGTTAAATTATTGAGGTAATGTAATCAAAGGTCATATTGAGCCAAATAATGTGACAACAAACACTAACTCGATTTGTTTGGATGACGTTCAGTAATGATGAATGATATTTATGTTGCAAATAGGTTTTTAAAAACACTTTTATACGTAATTTTTTTCGTAAGTTTAAACTAGATGAGGCCGGTGTTTCCTGAAAAGAAACTACCCTGAAAAGAAACACCGAAACAAACTCAGGAGTCAAAGTCTCTTTTAAAGTCCACACAGCAAACATGTAATGGTCAAAAAAGTGAGAACCATGCAGATTAGTGATTGTCAAAAGTCAGTCATGCGAGCGACAAAGAAGAATGGAGTTATACACCCTTATAGCTCCATCCCTTTAACAGTTTTAGATCGTAAAATGAATTGTGTTAAAGGTAAGTGTAAGGCCTCTGTTTGGGATTAGCCACGTGACTATGTTTGAGGTTCTATGCAAGAAAGAATCCTATCACGTGAGTTGTATTCAACAGATTCTGCCCACGCTCTTCAATGAGAAAAATGTCGTCGGATTACCTTCTTAAGCTAAAAAATAATCAGACATGACATCATGATTTATAATGCAAAGTTGATTTTAATTTACATCTGCGCGTAACACCTTTTTATGCCTTTTTTCGTCTTCAAGAATTTATAAATAGAATTAAATTGACTGAGCATAATTTGGCTAATGTCAGTAGACGATTTTTTACGGCGAGACCGGATTTAGTGTTATTTTTTTTTTTTAATATAAATTCGCAAGTCTTTAGTATAAATAGTTGCAGTATTGCCGGTGGTTCCCCTCCTCGGTACTGATAGTTTTTTGTAAATACTTGCCATTTTAATTGTTAAGTTTTTAATTGATTTACATTCGGTGTCTGCTTGGTGATGTGCACTCAAATGGAAATTAGCTAAGACAAACAAGTCGTTCCTTATCAACAGTTTAGGTACGGTTTTATAACAAGCTGCCAAAGTTGGTTTCAGAACTATCCGAGGGAAAGTTCAAAACCCACATCAAGCGTAAGAAAATGTATTACAAAGTTTAAAGACTACGTTGAAGACTCTTGTTTGGCAATGGCTGCTTCTGCACGTGTGGCTTCCTTTGTAGCCATTAACTGCATTATCGTGTAAATAATTTGTTTTTTTGACATTGATTTATCTATAATATGAATGAATTTAGAAATATATTTAAAGTATGTTTATCAGTTGTCTAGTACTCACGCCATAAGCTCTGCTTAGTTTGAGACTAGATGGCGTTGTGTAAAAGTTGTAGAAGATTATTATTATTATATTATAAACATACATGCATAAATTATAGTAGAGTAATGCCAAAATTTTCAAATGTTTTTTGATTAGTGTAAATATGCTCGCCGCTGGCAGAAGCTATGTATACTAATTCATTTACGTAATTAATTAGTAATTTCGGCTGTGCGTTGATACGAGTATGGTCTCCTTTTATATGAATACTAGCTTCTGCCCGCGGCTTCGCTCGCGTGATTGTAGGTTTCTCCATACAAACGCTGCATCCCCTTAGGGAGTGAATTAAAAAAAAATCTTTCTTAGTGCTCGCCTACGTCATAAAAGGAAACCTTGTGCAAAATTTCACGCTCCTAATCCCAGTAGTTTCGGCTGTGCGTTGATATGTCAGTCAGTCAGTTTCTCCTTTTATATATATAGATAAAACATGTACAGTAGGTATTGTCGCTAGAGCATATCGTTATACCTACAGGACTCAGAGGCGTGGCTTTCCGCAATGACGTCACATGTTATGTTCGATGACCATACCTCATTGGTTGTTTAAAAATAGTAGAACATGACAAGCATACGTAATTGCTGTTTAGTGAAAAAATGGCCCCAAAGGTATGAAGTCACGGTAACTATGAAGTTCATTGAACTTTGGAAAACAGTGTAATTTGTGATCGCTGACTGACGATTTATTTGAAACAGAAATGAATTACGTAGAATAATTAAATCACTTTTATAAAGTAACATGACACTGTTGGCGCAGTGGTTGTGTGATTGGCTGCTACACTGCGTTTTACGGGTTTGATTCCCGTGCGGAATGAATTTGTATTAGTACCTACAGCTTACAGATAGCGGTTCAGGGTCTGGGTGTCTTGTTTATGTGAGTTTAAATGTACGCGTGCATCATGAATATTAAAAAAAAATTACTATAGTTCATTCACAAAACGATAAATTTTTTACTATATAAAGACGTCACAGACGAAGATAAGTCGAACTACTTTACATAATCTCAAACACCGCATTAAAGGTGCCTACATTCGTATGTTAATAACCGCCGCCGCCTCACTATTCAATATTTGATCACGGTCAAGCTAAAATACATAAGTTAAAAGATTCGTGATACGACGTTTTTCGCTTTTACCAACACCTGTGTCTTACAGTTGCCCTTTGCGTTCTGACCATTTTTTTACACATTCATTTGATTTTAGAAAAAAAAATCACAACTTGTGAACTATAAATTTTGGCAGAACTTATGTTTTTTTTTCTAAAAGACTTATCAGGATACCATCTAACTAATAAAAATGCTCATTAAGTATAATAAACGGACCACCCTTTAAATAAGAGAATTAAATGTTTGTCACTTATTTTTGATTGACCTGTCAAAAACAAATAAATACTATATAAGGTCATAGAGAGATTTTATATAATATTTATTTGTTTTAGAGTGCAAGAAAAAAATCTCAATATAATATAATAATAATAAACTTTATTATCAGACCAGCCCCCCTAGACAAGTTATAACCGTTTCGTTTCGATTCTCTTTTCGTCGATCGCCCAGTCACGGCTGCACGAGTGAGGGAACGGGCATCCTCACGCTCCAGCTGACGGGACTCCGACCTCGATTTTTCCAGCCACCGTAGTAGGCGTACGGACGACGAGCTATGGGTAGCTCGCCGTCGGACCGTTCAATAACCGTCCGAACCGAGCCCGGGTCATGAAATGAATGATGTCAGCGAAAACGTATGGGTCCAGCAGGACCGAAGCCTAATGGGGCCATGGGTTGACTGCCATAAGGGAAACCTGTGATTCTGGAACGCAAGGGCAAAGAAAGAACATAAGTATGGTTTTATTAAGTAAAAGTACGACACGCCCTCTCGCCCTAGAGCGCAAGAAATCATTGGAATGTTTAACATCTTAAACAAAAACAAAAAAGAAATCAAAGAATCTGCGCGGGAATCCCATTAATGACGTAGGTATTGTTATTACATTTAGTGAGTATCCAAGTGGTATTTAGCAGCTGCGGTGCTTCCTTAACTCGACCTCTGATAGCGAAAGATTACAGTTTTATAAACAATCCATCAATTTCACTTAGAAGAGCAGATTGCGTAGAGTACTCGCAAAACAAAAGGTCACTAGATTACTGAACTTGAGCCGTCTTGTAACCTTTGAATTGCGAGTAGGTACTCTGAGTAAAAGAGATTTGTATGTAGGCAGAGAGGAGAATCAAAAATGCATGCCCCACTTTTTTTTATTATTATTTATAGGCTCGCGTTTGACCACTATTTCACCTGATGGTACGTCATGATGTGGCCGACGATGGAGCACGCTTGCCTAGAAATAACCAATTCGCTCTTGACTTAAAGATCGCTAGATTGTAGCTATCAGAAACAGACCGCGGCAGGGAATTCCATTCCTTAGCTGTACTCATTATGAATGTGTTCCCGAAACGTAATTATAGTTATAGTAGTGTATAGTTTAAGATATGGTCACAACTCTACTGCATTATGTCTGGTCCAAATAATTAAATTATAAAGGTCCAGTTATACCTGTCTTGACTCTCTATAACTACTAAGAGAAGTTGTTGAACCTTTAATAATAATTGTGTTTGGCGATTTTGTCAGGCAGCGCCATGTAAAATAAAGCCACCTTTATTTTACGTGGCGCTTCTTTTTAATAATACATAAAGCAGTGATGTAATCGTTGATGGTGAAGCGCACTTAACACGTTTATTAACAGCTTATTTAAAAACTCGTTGGGAAAAGGTAAGGTAGGTTGAATGCTTCTATTTAGACCTATGAAATTAAAAAAAAAAATCCTTTCACAGGTTTGTGCGGATGTGGCGCATATTTCTTTCACATAATATACTTATAATTTGTCAGTTTTAAATTTGCGCCTTGTAAATACGCCGCCAAATAAAATGTTTTTCTCTTTCTTTCTTCTTCTCTTCTTTCTTGGAGAATTGTCTTGGTGTACAATAATATGAATAAATAAATAAGCTGTACAATGATCTATTTTGTATGGCCTTTAAATAGGTAATCCTGGTCTGTATACGTGAGTTAACATGTTTGGAAACGCACCACGATACAGAAGTTAGTTTTAGTATGGGGCGAAGTTAAAAAAAAAATGGTCTACTAACATGCCTTTAGGTACCAGCAGATATAAAACCAGTAAAGTAGGTACCTTTTGTTTTTCCTACAAATTGCGTACAAATATTTGTGTGTGGACACTCAACAATTTAGCGGTGTGTACATAAGTATGTAGGTATTTGCCGGGACTTATATATGGTTTATCTACTCGTATGTATGAGGGAGAATAACTTCATTCATTTGTCCTCGCGAATATAGGAAAAAAATATAGTTTTTCCTCTATTTTTAACTTGAAGTCTTTGAAAAACAAGGATAGTTATGCAAAATTATGTGCATGTAAGAAGCCATCATTGCAAATATATGTAGATTGAATATTTTAATATTTAAGGTAACACTAAAGTTGCATATAACAAGGTGAACCGATGACTGGTGACGGTCACCCATCCACAGATCGACCTCGGCTAGCGCAGCTTAACCTCAAAGTTAACCCTGAGTGACTGGTATTATTTAGCCACAAAGGAGTCTACAACGAAATAAGACAAGACGTAGGGCAATGAATACTACTAGTACTACTACTGATATGCACGAGTATCGAACCTTCTTATGAAGAATATCGTAAGCGACAATTTGCGTTTTTTGCATAAATGAGATTTCTCTCCCCAAACTAAAAAGTGTATTTTTTTTTATTTATTTGTTTGGAGTACCAAATACTCATTTTAGGTACATAATCACATACAGACAATATAACATAAAATTACATACAATTGAAATGTTAAACTAATTTAAATTGCATTGGATTACCATTAAATTAAATTGAATTTTATTATTATGTCAGATTGTCAGTCAGTCAATGAACCTTTCTGAAAAAAATATGATTTGTCATCCATATAAGAACTGATATAATACAATGATATTAGATGAAAGAAAGAACCCGTTTCTGCAAAAAAGCCAACTGTCGCTTACGACTTTCTTCCTGAAAAAACTCGATATTGCCTATTATAACCAAACATGACAAAGATCCATTACTCACATCTTTACAAGTTATATAAGAAGGGGGGAAAGGTAAAAAATACAAACTAATTGACTTATTCGTACATCAGGTAAACCTATGTTAAAATAAATTACTGCGGGGACGCACCTATTTTATCCGTCAATGAATTCATATGTCAAGTCACGTGTATGTGGGCTGCGGGATTGTACGACGAGTCACCACTACGCGAAGGGCAACTAAAATAGTACATTTTCATACAAGTGGAGAAAGTTTGTCAATGCGACCGAAGCGGAATTCGCCCGAGCCGTAGGTGAGGGTGTTATGGAGCCGAGTTCTGCAGTGACTTTCTACGTATATCGAATGAGGTTTTTTTAATACACTTATGACCAGCGACTAATGTCGGAATGCCAGTCTGATACGATAATTACAATCAATTGTAGCAGGGTGAGCTCACGCAATTTTCCGCACAAGTGTGGAAAACAATACAGTGCGTGCCTAACTGCTGTAGGGTTAGGAGCGGGTTCTCGATTAAGTGTATTGCAAAATATGTCAATGATACTCTCTCTCTCTCGCGCATGAAACATTCAAACGGTCCCTTTGTCATGTCATAAAAATACATAATTAACTCGTAGATGTCATAAAGAATGGAACTAGTGACGTATCATATAAAGAATAGCTTGGGCTATTATTATTTACACGAATGTGATCTCTCTCCATCACTCAAAGGTTTGCTGGAAGAAAACTCACCTTTCTATAAAAATTGTCAAATCACTGTGAATTAGGTATGTTATGTTTTTGTGTACGAATAAATGAATGACTATTTGGATGACAATAATATAAATTGACATGATAATTAATTACTTAAACAATAAGTAGTGTATGGATAAAGATCTCAATATAGGTATACATAAGTAATTGTGATTTATTTTAGTAAGATATGTTAATTAATTTATAACTGAATCAGACATTTTGTTTCCAAAAAATTGTAATCTACTGAATAAGTACAATGATGTTTTAATATATATATTTTTTAATTAAGCTAATGACACTGTTATAAATGTTTTATTAACCGACTTCAAAAAGGAGGAGGTTATACATTCGGCTTTTTATGTATATTCACAGATTTCTAGGCCAATCGTTTACCGATTAAAAGAAAAAAATATTGAAAGACCCCCAAATTGGCCCCATAAAAAAATTGTTTTGTTCTGACGCTGAACTTCGAAGATATGGAACGGAACTCCTCATTGGATCATAGCAGAACTGTCGCAACAAGTAAAATTACTTTGTTTATACGTGTAGTCGATGACTGATTGAAGGAAGAGGGGGTCGAACTAATCTGATGATGGAACCGGAAGGTAGACACCGGAACTCTGTAATAAGTCAATGTAACTTCCGTGTTTGGGATTATTAGAATTGTCATGAGATGCACTCTAGCTATAAGGTACCATCAAACTGATTTGATGATGAAGCCAAAAAGTGGAAGGTATTTAAGGTTGGCCGAGCGGTACCACTACTAAAAAGTGTAAAATAAAAAACTTTTTACTAAAAAAAACACAATCAATTTTAATTTTAAAAAAATGCAAAATATCTTTAATTTCGGTTGTCGGTGTTAAATAAGGAAGAGACAAAACTAAAGAAACACCGACTTATCTATGTAAATAATTCAATTCCCGAATGGAGTCTCGATGATTTTTCCGAATCGAAAAATGATTTTTTTCGTGACGTAACAACTTTATTGTTTTCAGATTTATTCCTATACCTGTGCCTGGATTTTAGGTCAACGGGAAGTACCTCTAGTAATTCATAATTTTAATTCCCTTGAGAGTGTCAAAATAATTTTTTTGCGACATAAACGGCCGTATCTTTTTTTTCGTTATGCTTCAAGGGACCGCAGGCCTGAGTGAGTATATGGTTTTAATTTCAACTCGATACACGAGATAAAGGGTCTTGACAGACAGATAGACGGACCAAGTAATCCGTTAAGGGTTCCGTTTTTTCCTTTTGAGGTACGGTACCCTAAAAATCAAAACTTATGATGCCACACAAAATCAGTGTGATATGAACTATGATATGGTGAGCTATCGAACTGATAAGGCTAATCTACTTGTGGACCTCGTGTCGAGGCACGTGCTTACCGGCCCATTCACGACCTTGCCGCTGTGACCGGGAGCTAAGCGCGGGCGGCGAGCGAAACAAGAAGAACAAAATATGAAAATGTTAGAAGCACGCTACGAAACGCCGCGCGCCGCTCATAGCGCCGCGCGCCCGCTTACCGATGCCGCATCTCTTGCCGCGTCTCTCCTCGCTAAGACCGAAGTCGTGAACAGCCTCCCTAGCCAGTTAAGACCGTTTCGTTTCAATTCTCTTACGTCGAACGCATCGAGTAGGCCACGCCTCCGATTCCTTTGTTCTGACCACGTGACTGAGTGTTGAGATGACGTCAGAGAATTTCAAAGACTTGTAACACCAGATTACAAATCTTTGAAATTCTCTACTATAACTTGCATGTATTATACATATAAACCTTACTCATGAATTATTCTCTCTATTGGCGAAAACAGCATGAAAATCCGTCAAATAGTTTTTTAGTTTGTTGCGTTCATACAGACAGAGATACGCGGTGGGGGGGCGACTTTGTTTTTATAATGTAAGGATAAGAATAGCTGGCTCATTTTGGCATAGAGCACGTAAAATCTGTCTCCAGACTGAGAGATGTGTGGTTAGGTTAGGCTACGGAAAAGGAAAGGGAGATGAGTTCTCTTCCCACCCTGTACCAGGCGCACCAGGCGTGCAGGGAGAGCGAACAAAGTACAAAGTCGACAGATTAAGTGACATCTGTCGGCCCACCCGAGATGGTGGCACGTAATGTTCCACACGTGCCTCTCTTAGACGTATATATAAGAGCTACTCTCCAATACGTGACGAGATCCACGGGAATCGGTTCAACACTAGTCCGGGGTAGCGGAAGTCAAACTATGCAGTTTCCGCAGCCTCTGATACAAGTATACGAGAGAACACTGGGATAGTTATAGTCAGTAAGAGTCTGACAGACCCACCCCAGAGTGGAGGACACCCATAAGGTTTTCCACCCTGTACAAAAAGGGAAAAGCTTGAATAAACTTACTGGTAACCAATATCACCCCAGCCCAGGCTGTTGTGATATCTCTGCATGGAGCGCATCTTGGCGGAACAGTCCTGCACCGTGAAGCATGCTGCAGGGATGTATGTGTGGTGGATCACAACGTAGGGTACTGGCAGATTCAGGGGTCGCACTCTTTGGGACGGCTCGCCGAGCCAATCAGCTTTGCTGTAGAAGGGGTAGTTTCTACCTGAAATAAAAAAACAAGTTAACATGTTTATGGATTTATTTTGAGTTCAGCTTTAAATTAAAAATAAATTTAAAACATTAATTAGTAATTATTTATTATTTAATATACGTGTACTAATTATTAATAAATTTAATATATTAGTAGGTAAATTAATTGAACAATACATTTAAATAAAATATGTAATTGAATATGTGGACGGAAAATTACTTTTTCATATTAATCTGAAGATAGATTATTAATTACAAACACGTCTATTTATCGTGTCGTAGGTACCTTATAGGCAATTTATTCTATAATCATCTAACAAAATATTGTATTTAATAATTAAAAACGAAAAGAACCTTTTATGGACCAGAATTGACTAAAAAAATCGAACCTAAACCTTCCAAGAAAAAAAAAACGACTAAATCGACTCACTTTTCGACGCGAATCTTGGCGACGCGTGCGCTGATAACAAGCCAATTAAAACAAAAGACAGTAACACTGTGAATGACGTCATTTTGTACGAATTTAATTAATCAATATATCACGTTCTGTAATGTATTAGCGAGCTAGGCTGCCTGGTCAGTGAGCTCTGCTGACGGACCCCGTTCTTTATATTAAGATACGTCTCCATCCCGCGGTACTTTCCCAACGATTCCGCGATAAGAGCTCGCTAGTACGATTTATTATTTGTCACCTATTGACACTTTTGAGGATTAGGGACTCCGAATGTTTATTTGTTTATAATGTGAGTCGGTGTTCGGGGAAAGGTTGAATCAGGCAAGGCGTATTGGTTGAGGAAAATGGCAATTAGAATCGGAATCAGGTCGCTTCCGTGATTTATTTAATTTGTAATATAATTTATTGTGAAAAAAAACAAACATAATCCTCATGTAATAGAGTCTCGTTTCCCTCATTTTGAGAACAAAGTTGCACAAATTCAAAAAAAACTAAAAGTACAGTAAAAAAAAAATTGTTTTAAAGTATCGGGAAAGAGCAAATATAACTGGTGTAAACAGAACTATGAATGTACAATACAACATAATTATACCAATACAATAATTGTTTATTGGCATAATATATAATTTTTTTGACAAGCCTGTTTGTCTAGTAGTCAGTCTTACTGCTATGCCAGAGGTCGTGGGTTCGATTCCAATCCAGGACAAATGTTTGTGTAATGAGCATGATCATTTGTTCTGTGTCTGGGTGTTATTTATCCATAATGTGTATGTATTTAGAAATATATAAGTATGTTTATCAGTTGTCTAGTACCCATACCACAAGCTCTGCTTAGTTTGGGACTAGATGGCGTTGTGTGAAAGTTGTGGAATATTATATTATTATTATATTATATTAATTTATGAAGCCTTTTATTTATGAACTTTGCGGGTCTGTATGTTAGGAATCAGCGCCCTCCCAATCTGTTTTTTAATATTTCTATGGTTCAGAACATAGATATAAAAGATACTTGCTTTTTATATTCGTATTTGTAATTATGCACCAGCCCATTTATAAAATGGACTGGTGCTGCAAAGTGCCATCTGGCAGCTTTGGACTCAGTAGAAAGGCGTGCGAAGAGGCTAATTGGGGATCCAGATTTGGTTAAGTCCAATCTACAAAGCCTCGAGCACAGGCGCAGGGTAGCCAGCCTATCGGTATTTTACAGGTTGCATTTTGGAGAGTGTGCGCGGGAATTGCATGACCTGATTCCGCCATCTCCTTTCTACCATCGGACAACCCGACGTACGGCGGGTATCCACCCTTACGTTGTTGAAACACCAACGGTCCGAGCTAAGCGATTTGCTTCGTCGTTTATACCGCGTACATCGAGGGACTGGAACAATTTGCCTGCTGCTGTCTTCCCGTCCAACTATAATTTGGGTGCCTTCAAGGCTAGAGTGAATAGGCTCTTAATAAACTAGTGCGCCTCACCATCAATGATTGCATCACTGCTTACCATCAGGTGGGATCGAAGTCAAGCATTGGTCTATAGCGAATAAAAAAAAAAAAAATTATGTGTTTTTTTATTATTATAAATTATTTTCTCTACACCATCATAATCAAGAGAGTAAATAACTGGTTCCACACTTTCAATTTATAGTTGCGTAGGGATAGCAAGTAAATATTAAGTATTCTATTATTTTTTTTGTACCTACACGTACCTATACTGTAACTTTAACTACAAAGATGAATGTGAAATGAAACCAGAAAAAATAATAATAAACATAATAACTTTATATATATATAAATATAATTCGTCTGTACATGTGTTTGTCACCTAACTCCTCCTAAATGTCTTTACCAATTTGGATAAAAAATTGTGTGTATATTTGAGTGGGTCCCTGGACGGTTTAAAAATACAATTAAGTCCGGTAGGTGCCGCTGTAACCGAGTTGCCCCTCGCAGTGCTCGGGGGTTAATTATATAAATCCCTCACCGCATTCGGGATTGAAATTTAGCAACCTTTGTTTCGATTGGGATTCAACATGCCGCCGCCCTTGTCTTTAAGACACTGTTTTATCTCCTAGTCACTTAATCTACTTTTATATCCCGGGACTATATTCCCTGATAATTTTCAACTGTCAGGTGGGGGAAGCTGCTAGTAGCTGGTAATTTATGATCCATGTTTTCAATGATTAAGTAAATAGTCATCGTGACTCCATCTTCTATAGTTTATGTAGAGATTTTGTAAACGATGACTAAAATACAGTTTTGCTTGACTAGGCATTTAGTTTCCAATTCATATGTACCTAAGAATTATAGAGATTAAGGTCAAATTAGCATAGTAAGAAATTCCTTGTCTTTCTTTACTTTGGTCATTGGCCTAGCGAACAAATTTATTTATAGATAAGCATTACCTACCTTAATTTCTTTTAATGTTGGGAATCATGAAATAAATTCTCTCGCTCTAATTGAAACCGAGAGGGACTATAATGATGTTAGTGACTAAAAAACTTGCCTGCCGCGATCTTCCTGTCTGATTATAATTTAGGTGGCTTCAAGGCGAGAGTGAACCTACCTAGTGAGTGAGTTCCTATAGTTGCCCTTTGTATTGCAGGGCCACACTAACTCGTTCGTGGTATCCCGCTGCCCGACATTTTAACCGGGACATCACTCCAATAATTAATTTCCCGACATGTCTGTCGTCTCCAGATAATATTTTAAGGACATTTGAATCAATCTATTAAAAACTAAACACGGAGACGTCACTGAATTGTTTAAATTAATGGAGTTATATACTAAAACGGAGCTTTTCCCTAAAATTTTGATATCTTTCCACTTTCGCCAAATGTCACCGAAGAAGAGTTTCCGTAATAACTCAAATACTAAATGAAAAACAAAAAAATCAAAACAGCTCCATTATCATTCAGCCTAAAGAAGCTAAAAGTAAAACATGCCCACAACACCCAGTCTTGTCTACAATCAGTACCGACTATCACCGCAAACTGGGCTAGGTAGGTGGCTGGGCGGGGCCCGCTTGCCATATCAATTCTAATCACTTTCATATTTTTCTTATAGACAATGTGAGCAACAAGAGCAGTGGTGGCCGAGTAGTAACGGCCTCGACTTACGATTTGTCGGTTGCGGGTTCAAACCAAGCTAGGTGCATAACTTTGTGTAATTTATTTCATCACTACTGCTCTTAAAACGATGAAGTAAAACACTGTGAGGAAACCGGCATGTCCTAGAACCAAAAGATTCGAAGACAGGTGACATTCACCAACCCGCACTGGACTCGCGTGGTGGATTACTCCTAGGGAAGAGGCCTGAGTCCCAGCAGTGGGAACATTAAAAGGATGTTTAATAATAAAATTAATAATAATGTAAGCAAATACATATGGACCCATCGCGACTTATTTAAAAGCTCCGGGGGCAAATTAAGAAAAAAAATAAAGGAGTTTTAATTCGTTGTTATTTAACAGATTTAGAGGGTCCCTTGGTAAAATTTGGTACAGGCCCCACGCTGGCTTAATCCGTCTCTGGCTAAAATCTGTTTCAACCTAAAAAGCATTAGGTACAGACCTATTCTTTATGTTTAAACCTTGAGTCAGAGTTCTACTGACACTAATTGTACTACAATAAATATTTGGTCCAGTAAACCACATTTCCGCACCTCAAGTGTATGGTCCGAGTGTAAAAAGTTGAACGCACTGTGCTGGGGAAGAACATGGCAATTACAGTGGAGGACGAGATTAATATCCACATATGACTGTACCACGGTACTCGTACGATGCAGTACCTACCTATACTGTCTCTAATTCTCAGTACAATCAAGGAAAGTTGTTGTTTGTTTGAGGTTGAAAGTCAGTATTGTCGAAATAATACCAAAATGTTAAAGATTAAAGTTTGATAGAAACACACGTGAAGTTTTGATTCTTGCGCCGGGCCTTGGTACAGGCTATGGTCCGGTCTCGTCTACCAAAGCCTCTGCGTTTTAATTATTTCTTACGGCCAGCCCACCTAGCCAAGTTACAAAGGCGTTCGGCGCAAACAGGTCGATTGTAACTTGGCTAGGGGGACTTCGGTCGGTGCGGCAGCGGCGCGGCGGTGGCAACCGGTGCGATTTGCACGCCACGAACCCTAGCGCCGCGCCTAGCCGCGGTGGACGTATTTAGGTAGTCAGTAGTTCAGAATGTGTTTAAAATAATGGCGTTATCAAATTTATGCCTTCTCTATACAGAAAGCAATATATTTTTAAAACAAGATATTCTTAATATGAGAGAAAGAGTGCACGAACTGAATAAAGATCGGTGTTTAAATGGCGAATTTCTTCACTTATACGAAAATTACAGAAAATTTCCAGATAAGTTTTATGAGTACACAAGAATGAGTTGGACTACTGTACTAAATGCTTTTAATTATATTCTGCAGCACATAGAAGTATATTTAAAACATTTCTATTTTTTTTTGTTTTTTTGCTTCGTCACTGAGTACGTCACTCCTACTCCGCTGTCCGCGCCGCTCTGTTTCGTGGCGTCGCACTTAGTCGCTAGTACTTTTGTTTCCCGCCGCTCACCTCACCGCTCGCCGGCGCTGTAGCGATTCGCTCTGAGAAAACCGCGCGCGTTTTCGCTACGAGTGGCGACTCGTGGCGTGCTTCAATCATTATCATATTTTTGTTTTTTCCGCTCGCCACCCCGCTCTTCGCTGCCGCTCAGAGCGACAAGGTCGTGAACGAGCCGTTACTGTGTAACTGCTTGGGGTGGTACCTTTAAAACCGTACTTATTACTCCGAGCAGAAGGAGCGCAAAGGGCAATTCTGAAAGTTACGCTCTTTAAACGCAGAGATTACCCTACTGCCCAGATCTTCTCCTAATCCAAAGTCCTTACTGTCCGTCAACTCTTCATTCTCCACGCTATCCTACGCAGCCTTTCGAAGCTCCCCCTTGACGATAAACTTCTTAATAGACGCAGAGGATTCCCGGTTTGCAACCCTGTCAGGTGTCGAAAAACATTTGCAAGTCACCAATTTAAAGCACTAAGCTCACGCCTCTACAATAGAATAAACACAAAACTAAATATTTACAACTTTACAAAATTTCATTTAAAAACCAGGATTAGATTGGAAGCGATTGACGATCTTCTCACTGTTGTAAAGTAGCTTCATCGTTGTTTTACGGTTTTTAAGAATACCTACTGTAAGGATAGCATTAGTTCAAAGTAAAAAATATATATTTATGTTATAAATTAGTATAAGTGAGACATTATGATTTAGGAAGAATCAATGGACTTCCAAAATACAGGCATTCCTTGCCTAGGTTGGGTTCCAAATAGTCTCAACTAAATATATGTACCTACTGACTAAAAGAGACAACAATTTCGTACAAAAGATTCTGTTCACAGTCTTTATTTATTATGTACCTACCTATTACCCGAGATTGTTTAGCTCTTGTGTGTTAATTGGTTCTCATTGGATCAAATAAATTTATTTATTCCGTCTACATTTTTTAAACATATTTTATAACATTTTTCAATATTTCCTTAAAAAAAAACACACATTAAAAAAAACATTTAAAATATAAAAAATTGTAGCCCACCAGCGTCGGGAACAGGGTCCAAGCTATCGGTAGTCAGGGTTCCTGATAGAGCAATCTCCTAACAATGCGCGCGTCCAGGAGTACAGCTTTCTGGATAGCCCTTAATCCAACTGCCCAACGAGAGCCTCCTCAGATGTTGGTCGAAGCTCTTTGATATTAAACCTTTGGCCGTCACGACTATCGGCACAATGATTACTATTTTGCTTATTATTATTACTATATTACAGACTAGCTATTTGTAGAGGTGTGAAATACACATGTGAATTGTGACACCTAACATATTCGTAGTATCGTAGTAGTTTGTACAAGCCATAAACTATGATTTTTATTAGTTCCATTGTTCGATGTTGGTCATAAGCAATTAACTGAGAAGCTTGTTACGTAGAACCCCACATGGTTTTGGCTCGCAACCGGTATATGGGATTTCCCGTCAGATTTTCTTTTTGGTTTTTTCGCCCTAAGGGATGACTAGTCTTTCGACCATTTTATCTTATCTTTCATACTTATAATCTTTTTAGAGTTTCATACGTACAAAAACGGCCGATAAACGAAAAGAAACAAAAAAAAAACACGTCCGAACCTCAAAAGGAAAAATGTCTGTTTGTCTGTCAATAACTTTTATCTCGGGAAAACGGGAAGGTATCGAGTTGAAATTAAAACTATATACTCAGGTTTGCAGTCCCTTAAAGCTGCGAAAAAAATCAAACTTCTAAGTTAACGAAAAAAATATATAAAAAGAAAGAACGGCAATTTGTGTCGCAAAAAAACACGTTATATATTTCGACACTCTCAAGGGAATCAAAGTTCAAAGGGTACTCCCCGTTGATCCAGAATCCTAAAATTTGGCATTTAAAAGCGAGGTCTTTTAGCACAGGTAATAAATTTGAAAACAATAAATTTGTTATAACGTCACAAAAAAAAAGTATTGCGATTCGGAAAATTTTCGGAATTGAACTCTTTACATGAGTAAGTTTGTACGGAACCCTCAGTGCGCGAGTCCAAATCGCACTTACCCAGTATTTTTAAAGCGCCCTTGGTTTGATACCAGTGTAGGTAACTGTTGTTTTCTAAAGCTCTACTTATCATAATAGGTGCAGGTACTTTTTTCGGGGTTTTATTATGAAGATAACTATATAAAATACCTCTATTGTTTGGATTTTATTTACATAGATAGTCTCTTGCTAGCGGTGTGCCAGTTTACTAAGGCTTTTTTCTTATCTAGTTTAATGTGTATTAGATTTCATATTGTACCTAATTTGTGAAATCTAATCCAAGGAGTTCCCCTTTGATAACCTACGACACGATAAGAAAAGTATCGGCATAAAGTTAGAACTACATTAGCCCGATGCGTGGCACACGTGGACCACGCCTGATTTGTACGTAGAGCGACGTCACGTTGCGTCGCGTGACATTAATCTAATGATGCTCTACAAGTCTAGTTGCCATATAAAATGTATGGAGACCGACGCGTCCAGATCGGCATACGTGGCACACGTTTGCGCAGTGTAATTCTACCTTTATATGGCACAGTGATCACGTGCTGCCATGCACAACGAGGCTCAGGGGAGACCCCTCACAGTCTCCTCAGGGATATGCCCTAACAGGCGTTGTACAGAGGAGTTTCTGGCTTTTTCTTTTAAGAGGTCACGGGACCTCCTTCCATCTGCTGATGGTGATCACCAGGGTGGTTTTGGTGAGATAAGAATCCCGCACGACCTCGTCTTTCCCCAGAAGTTAAGGCGCCTTTTAAAGATTTCCCCCCGAAAACCAAATAAAAAAAGGCGTGATAGTGTGTGCTACTACGCTATGTATTTCTTTTTAATCGTTGAAAAAAAAAGGAAATAAGCGTAATTTTTATTATTTTATTGTATCAAAGGTCTAAAACAATCTTCGTCTTTCTAATGAAGGCGGTTTCAAAGTCTATTATGGACGTAGGTAGATTATATTTTGTGTTTTATATATTTACAACATATAACTAAAATAATAATATCTAATATTATGCACACCCATAAACACCCCAATTAGAAAATATATATTATACGAGAATATATATATATAGTATATTCAGCCTTATAATGTTCCCACTGTTGGGACTCAGGCCTCCTCTCTAGGAGAGGGAAAGAGCCGTAATCCACCACGCGGGCCTAGTGCGGGTGGATGTCACATGTCTTAGAATTTTTGGTTCTAGGACATGCCGGTTTCCTCACGATGTTTTCCTTCACTGTTTTGAGAGCAGTGGTAATGAAATAAATAAAGTAATGCGCCTGGCTGGGTTTGAACCCGCAACCTACAATTCGTAAGTCGGGGCCGTTACCACGCGGCCACCACTGCTCTACGAATATATATACGAGTAGTTATAATCATGACTCAAGAACAGAAATTTAACTTAAACGCACTTAAGTAAAATTTACCTCAGGCAACGGTCCTCACGCCCCAGCCACCGCCGGGATTCAGATCAGTTTCGGGCTTGCGGACGACAAGCAATGGGTGGCTCGCCGTCCGACCGTCCGGTAAATGTCCGGACAGAGCCCAAGTCGTCGACGGCGTGCATTGTTCCACTCGCGTCTCAGAGAGATGCCAGCAAATCGTAGGGGCCCAATAGGGTCGAAGACTACTGGGGCAGCAGGCAGTGTAAAAGTGTAACCCGGGGCCCAGGGACGAAGGCAAAGAGTAGGTTTTTTAGTCAGTAAAAGTCTGACACTATCACCCATTCCGCCCAAGAGCGGGATTTGTGTCATTAGATGATTTTCCCACCTAAAAAAATGCACTTAAGCTTTTGCTAGCTAGATAGTTCTTGCTTAACGAACATAAGCAGAGCTTGACACTAACATCACGTCTTGTAATAGGCTGCCCTATATTTACACATGATACAGGCCCACTTCACCTGCCCTGTGGGAACTTTACACTGTAATCGATCTGAGGGCTTAGCCAAGTTGATAATCTATAATCGTTAACGCTCGCGCAATGACATCATCTCAACATTTTAAGTCACGTGGTGAGAACAAAGAAATCGGAGGCGTTACCGACTGTAGAAAGGGATTCGAAACGAAACGGTCGTAACTTGGCTAGGCCTGCTGGAGTATCTTTTTTAATCATCACATGCTGAAGGTTAAACAACTAAACAGTAGCCAAAAAAAAAAATCAGTAACTTTAGCTACTTTTGGAAAATCCAGGAAAAAAAAGTGTTTTAGTTTTTATATTTTTCGTTATTCATTTTAGAGTATTTTTTCATCTCTTTCTGAAATTTTTGGCTCCCACTAACAGCGTTTTGTTATTAAATTTAAAATAACGATAATAACGTGTACCATATAATTAATCTATAAGTACAATCCTACGAGCCAAATAAAGTAATTAGATATATACTTGTTTTAGGTAGTTACTCGCTAATCGTGAAAAACACAGATATGCCCTTTTTTCTTTGGCCTGCAGAATACATAATAAATCTATAAGTGGCGAAAACAATACTTGAGTAAAAAGGTTCTTGGAATCTACGTTTGGCACGCGTTGTTTGGCACGCCATCTTGTCACGTTTTGTTATTTTACGTCACGTGTTCACGCAGCTCGTGCCTACAAGGGGGCTCGCCCCTTGTAGGCCCGAGCTGCGTGAACACGTCGCGCGTTATTAGATCGGGGGTATAAAAGATCGGGGATATTGGTTTAAAAGTAAAGAAGATCTCTGGCCACGGACTTGCGGATGACGAGCCACCATATTCGACGTGTTCACGCAGCTCGTGCCTACAAGGGGGCTCGCCCCTTGTAGGCCCGAGCTGCGTGAACACGTCGCGCGTTATTAGATCGGGGGTATAAAAGATCGGGGATATTGGTTTAAAAGTAAAGAAGATCTCTGGCCACGGACTTGTGGATGACGAGCCACCATATTTACAAAATATATACCAGATTACCGCTTGGCAGCTAACTTTGATAATCATTTATTCATTTATTTAGATTGTGAATCTAAATAAATGAATAAATGATTGTTAAGCTAGAACTACACTAGCCCGACGCACTCGTGTGAGACGCCTGCTTTGTAAGAAGAACGACGTCGAGTGGCATGGATCAAGTGTAGCTCCACAAGTCTAGTTTCCGTATAAAATGTATGGAGACCGACGCGCCCAGATCGGCGTGTGTAGCACACGTATGCGCAGTGTAGTTCTAGCTTTACTACATCAAGCTCAAACGTTTAGCGGATTTGGATGGTGACATAAGTACACAATGGTCTGGAATAGCACCTAAGATAATCATCAATCAATCATAAAGAATTTTCTACCTACTTTAAAATACTATTGCGAAAAACACTAAATGCAAAAATTATACTTAATCTTGTTGAGTAATTTTCTATTTCTACGAATCAATCATGATATTGTATTGTTTACCCTATTCTATAACCAAACTATGATAAATCAATCTCTAGATTATAATGTTTACACATCCATTATTACCATTTTCCTCTGCAATGCGACAAAACCCAATTGCGTATCATATAAATCGCAACCGCAGAATGAAAGTGATCTAACTCAAAAATAGCATTTTATGTGAAATTTGCTAGAAAGTCTTTAAAATGTATTTAAGCATAGTATTGATATGAATAAATATTACCTATAATTAGTTGCAACAGAACTCTGCTTTCGTTTCCGCTTCTGTATTAGTTCCGCAAGCTTTTTCACTTCTTTTTCCGCTTCTGCTTCCACAAAATTTATAACAGAATTCTAAACGGAAGAATACAGCGAGGAGTGTGGGGGTAAGGGCGCGTGGACGCCTGGACATATCGAAGAGGCGTGGGGGGGAGGGAAGGGGGCGGTAAACAAACGTGAAAAAAAAAACTAGTTTCTTTACTATTATATTTTTTTGGTTCATTTTGCTCATCACCGCGCCTCGTGACGTGATTACGAGGTAAACTTTCTGTTATTAAAAAAAAATGTGTTTTTTCTTCATAGTATTAACACTTCCCTTCCGCTTTCGTTTCCGCTTCCGCATGCGCAAAGATTTACTTTTGACATCACTACCTATAATACATAATTATGAGGAAGCAAATCATGGGGCCACCTTCCAATAGCTATTTATGTTACATCGTTCGATAGGTAATTTTGAGCTGAATAAAAGTTACTATGGCACCAAGTTCCAAATCTTACTCCCTTCAAAGTTATTCTTGTTTAACTGTTAGTTTTGCCAATAAATCATGCAATGTTATTTTTATGTAATGTATTGAATTTTTGTGTTTTTATATATTTTGTCATTGGTTAGGTTCTAATGCGTAAAAAAAAGTGAGCGAATCGCGAATTTTCATTTTCAGCGGCCTGCGCGGCCGGCAAATTGGCCCTCTCCATAAGGGGGCAGGCAAAACGGTCCCTGCCGTCCTATGTGGATATTTCATTGAAGAGGCCAGGACATTCCGTTGTGGTGACATCGCGAGAGAGCAGAGGCAGATGCATTACTTTGTGTAATTTATTTCATTACCATTGCTTTCAAAGTCAGTAGTCAGTTTGTAGTCGGTACCGATGAAGCCTTGTTCTACTTCAGCGGCTATCAATACCATGAGGTACGGATAGCCGCTCACTTTTCGGATCGGAAGCGATCAAGCACAGTATTATCCAACATATGATTAAGCAGGATAACCCACGCCTGAGCACACTGAGCGTTGAGATGACTTCAGAACAAAGGAATCGGAGGCGTGCCTACTCGAGGCGTTCGGCGCGAACGATACGATTGTAACTTGTCTAGGGGGGCTAATCCGTCGTTGAGTCGAAATGTTAACGGCTGGCTCAAGCACCTGAAACAAAGTGTGTATCTGAACATGGTACGCGGTCAGGTGTTTTCCTCCCTCTGCGCGCATGACGTTTTCATTGATAGATTTCGTCCACCGCATACTCTGCATACTTCCGCCGGGAGCTGGGACACTATCAGAAACCTCGGGTCTCGAGGTCCTAAGCCGCTCAGCGGCCGGCGTCCTCCCCATCGAGGCGCAGACCGTTGGCGGAGAGAACGCTGAATTTAAGTCGCTGGCAAAGTTTTCTTGCAAAACAATGTGAGAGACAGTTTAGTTTATAAAGATATTTACTAACAACTAATTTGCATTGTTCCTGGCCAGTAAAATATGAAAAGAAATAAAAAAGTTTTTTAAAGCGTCTTTGTGTACGTACCCGATAATCTTAAGCTCGATGTGTCATACCCAGGGACTTTTTTTTGGAGTTTTATTTTGATTATTATTGGAAATCCTTCTATTGTTTTGACGTTATTTAGATAATCTGCTGTCTTATAGGTACCAGCCACGTGTTGATTTATTAGGGTTTTATTCATATCTATTTAATTTATTATATCTAAGGAGTTCCCCCCTAATGACCTACGACACGATACGAAATATACCTACGAAGTATTGCTAATTGACAAAATAAAGACACTACTGAAAGAAGAGGCCTGACTGCAAGAAGGGTTATTAAAAAATTTTTTCGGTAAAGCTATCCGTTTCCCAAATAATCACCCCTCTAACTAAACGTTATGCTAAACGAAATTATGCGTAACATTAACTATGGCAAAGGTAATTATGCTTATTAAGTTTCTGCCGTGTTAAAAGTATGTCGTTGTAAATTCGGACACGTAAACATTCTGCCAAACAATAGTTATTCTAAATAATTTTTATGCCTTAAAATATTCTATTAAAGAAGATTATGCCCAGTGTGTTATACCTAATAAATCTCGGAATAACATGAATCTTTTATGGCTCTTGTTATATTATTACCAGCAACTAAAGATATCATACGCCTCCTGCCAAAGGCTCTACGCGGGGATCGTCCGGCCATGGCCCTTTACAGAGCGTCGGTGTGGGCATCGTCGCTGCGAAAGTGTCCCGCGGCCAAGCTGAACGCGTCCCAGAGGGTCATAATCATCTGGATGATGCGTGGATACCGCACTGTCTCCCGCGAAACGGCGAGCCTCCTTGCCGTTCATCCGCCATGGAATCTAGAGGCGACGGTCCTGGCACGCATGCACGATTTTCGAAATGCAACGCCAGGGCGACATTCTGCTGCCGTATCAAATCGCAGCATGGCGGACAGAGTTTCAGCGGGATCTCATAGCGATATGACGACAGCGACTGTCTTAACCCAGTGCTGGGCATGCCATTATCATGGCAGTAAGTCCTACTGTGCTGTGACTGGAGAGACAGCACAGCGTCCTCACTTTCCACATGTTCTGGTCCTTACCAGACGTGGTAAGTTCGAGAGATTCCTGCACCTGATTCGTGTGGAAGAAACGCCCGGGTGTCACCATCGTATGAGTGGCCCGACATGGTGGAGGTGTGCCCCGCTTGGGCGGAACCACCACCGTGTCTTCGTGGGGGCGATCGGTGGCCACAACCTCTCACGCTAAGCTTTGGTTCAGGCTAGGAAGGGAGAGTGGAGGTGTGGTTTTAGTCAATAAAAGAGGAATAAGTCATTGGATGATGTCCAAAATCAAAAAAGAAAAAACATTACGCATAAAATTTACCCACTTTATCTGCCTAGATAAGTTTACCGATTCAGTCTAAATTTATTAAAGGTAAGCAGTATGTCTTCCTTTTCCATCTGGAAAATTTTTCAGACTCGCAAAAAAAGTATTTGTTTTATGTGACGTAACTGCACTGTTTTCCAATTTATTTCGTATACCTACTTGTGCATGCAGACATTATACTATGCCAAATTTCAGGGTTTTGGGTCAACGGGAACCTTATGAATTTTAAATCCCTAGAGAGTGTCGAAATATGCGTTGCATAAACGGCCGTATTTTTTTTTTCGTCAACTTAAAAGTTTAATTTTTTTGCAGCTTCAAGTGACCGCAGATCTAAGTATACGGTTTTAATTTAAACTCTATACCTCAACGCGTTCCCGAGATAGAGGGATTTAACAGACAGACAGACCAACAAACGGACAACAAAATGATCCTATTTCGGTATTGTACCTTTGTATAATATTAATTTAATCTTTGCTACTGAAGCGTGACGGAGTGGACAAAATATTCTTTTGTCACAAATTTTATACTGATTAATTTTCAGTAAAAAAAAGCAGAACCTTGTATGTAACTAACGTAAGAGACATTTGCTGAATACTTCAAAATTTCCCTTACATTAATTTGTACTTCCTGGCATTCATATTATTCGTTACACAGACGACAGGGGGTTTTGTCGGCCGTCCGATAACTGTCTGGACTAAGCCCGAGTCGTCGACGACACGTGTTCGCCTCAAAGAGAGGACAAGCAAAACCGTGGTAGCCCAGTAGAGTTGAAGCCTATAGTGAGGCCATGGGTCAAAAGGGCAACCCGCGGTCCTAGAATGCAAAGGGCAACTGAAGGAACAGTATTTTAGTCAGTAAAAGTCAGACACAATAGACCGGGAGAAGTCATTAGATGATTTCCCAATTCAAAAAAGGGGGTTGAAAAAAAAAACAAAAATATATGCAACGACAGTCATTTACTAAAATAATAAAAATCACAGTATTTTGTACGCGTTTCACCGAAATTAATATTTACAAATAGTTCGGAGGTTCTTAAATATAGTTTTGGTAATGTCCTAATCACAGGTCCAAATTGGCCCTCTATAAAGAGGGGGCAAAATGGTCCCAAGTGGAGATTTCGTCAAAGAGTGCTTGACCAGGACATTCCGTTGCGGTGACCTGACGATGTCCGATCAATTTGTAGTCGGGACTGATGTAGCCTTGTTCTACTCCAGAGACTATCAGATCTTTAAGGGACTGAATTTGAGTCGCTGGCGGAAGTTTTCCTGCAAAAAAAAATGAGAGAGTCAGTTTAGTTTTTAAAGATGTAGTTTTTGTATTCATTCATTGTTCGTACAGCTAAGGAGTCCAGAGTTTCCTGTTAGCTACAACCTAGGCGTCTTTAAGTCAACGGTGACTAGATGACTTCTAGGCAAGCGTGCTCCATCGTCGACCACATCATCGCTTACCATCAGGTGAGATAATGGTCACACAAGCCCATCCATAATAAAAAAAAGTTGTTGATGTGTTAATGTGTTGACTACTTTTGCGCGTTCTTGGCTGGTAAAACATAAAAAGCAAAAAAATTGGTATAAAAGAAAATTTTACTTTTCATAGCATCTTTGTTGGACTTTCTGAAGTTCGATGTTTCACGCCCGGGGACTTTTTTGGAGATTTATTGTGATAATTAATTATCGAAAATACCTCTATTGTTATAATAACCTTACGCTCTTGCTAATCATATACCAGTTTATTAGGACTTGTTCTTATCTAACTTAGTGCTTATAAGATTTCATGTAATTATTAAAAAACTAATCCAAGGAGTTCCCTCTAATAACCTACGACACGATAAGAAAATTATCCTTGAAGTGTTGCTAATTGAGGTCATTGACACGGTGTCGAAAGACAAAGAAACCAGAAGTACCGGCTTCCGAAATTAAATTTAAGTATTTGCATAGAAAACTTCTTTTAGCTCGCTTAGCAGTTTATTTTGTGGATATTGAATAAGACTGCGCCGCGGCCGTCACGCTCGGCTGTGTAACGCTCTTTCGGGTAAGGTCGGCTCGAGTCGACTATTACTTTTTTTTAAGTCTGTTAGATTTTTTATACAAAAAAAAAATATCCCATTTAACACAAATAGGTACTTATTTCTTGATCTAGATCATACTAAACTATTATGGATACAACTATGAATTGTGTGAGGAGTGATATGAAAGAAAAATGAGTAAGTGATAGCTTGACCGATGACAGGACAGAATAGAAACGGGAATCCCAAATAACACGGGACAAGGGCAGGAAAATGATGATAAGACCATTCTCAACTAGCAAAAACTGTGTTCTGCAACCATCAATTTTATTCATGGGCTCGCAATTTAGACTGACACTAACTAACTTCCATCACTAGTTTAGTAACCACTAGGTTAGTGTCCATGTCTGCTATGTCGGAGGTCGTGGGTTCTATTCCCACCCAAGGCAAATGTTTCTGTGATGAGCACTATCATTTGTTTTGTGTCTGGATGTAATTTATGTATAATATGTAAATAGGTATGTATTTAGAAATATATAAGTATGTTTATGAGTTGTCTAGTACTCGTAGCACAAGATCTGCTCAGTTTGGGACTAGATGGCGTTTTGTGAAAGTTGTGGAATATTATTGTTAATTGACCACGGTTTCACCTGACTGAATGCTTATGGTTACTACGAAAGACACTCACCTACAAAGTCACCGATCATACAAATGCCGATGCTCAAAAAGTTAACTGTCGTTGCATGGGCGCCGACTACGTCCCAGCCGCGGCCCTCGAACACTGAGCCTTCACCGCCTACTCCGAAACTGAAAGGAAAAATAAACATAAGTAATGTAGTGATTGCAAGCTGTAATAAAATCGTGTTCCTTGTTTCTTTCTCCTACTGTAATCTATATAAATTATGTATATATATATAATAGAATAGCTGTTCGTTAGTCTCGCTAGAACTCAAAAACGGCTGGACCAATTTGACTAATTTTGGTCTTGAAATATTCGTAATAGTTCAAGGTAGGTGTAAACGGTGAGAAAACATGGAAAAAAAAGTAACGAAAAAAAAATCCGAATACAACGCCAACTCTAATTAAAATGTCATTACAAAATGAATTATGCTGTTCTGGTAATGCCAGTAGATGGCGTTATCCTTACTATTAGGCGGTACGAAGTTCGCCGGGTCAGCTAGTTTACAATAAATAGTATATCTATATATCTATCTTGTTGCTGAGTGCTCGTGGTATTAAATACTACTGTCTACTTTTGATGCGCCATGCTAGATAAGAAAGGATTTTAAAAATATACTTAAGGCCCTAACTCTCGAGTAATGCTTTAAAACAGTGACATTCTGAAGTCTACCCCTCGATAACGGTCTATAGGTTTGAAAAAAAAATGTTTATTATAGATTCATGTACAACATTATCAATATACGATTTTTTCGTAAGACTAATCATTTAACCAAAAAAAAAATTAACAACATGATATTTTTTCGCTAGTTTTCCATACTCCTTTTAAACGGTTTTGAAATATAATAATATGCTTTAGAAATATTTTTAGAAAAATATTTAGAAAAATGGATTTAAAGGACAGCGGGGTTCTATCCGGGTGCAGCAAGCACTAAGAGAGGATTTTCCAAAATTCACCCCCTAAGGGGATGATGAATTGGTGGTCCAAAGTTTGTACTTATTGAGAAACCTACTTTCACGCGGACGAAGCCGTTGGCAGAAGCTAGGAAACAAATAAGCCATAAGAATTTACAGACTGTGAATAGTAATATATTCTGTTACATACGACCAATATACACATTTATTATATAACCTTATTTTTAGTGTATGCGATACCTGAAACACGTGTCTAGTATTTTTATGTAAAGAATCTATGTACAAAATTTCAAACGGCGACATAAATACATGGTCACCGGGCCACCCGGGCGACTGAGGGGTTGGTTTGCTCCCGCACCCAGCTGTGCGCTGGCGTTTAATGCCCATTGTAACCTGCCGTGACCTGATTTGTACCTACTTAGTGTCGGTGGTGACCAACTTGCGACCTTTCTATAAACATATTACAGGAAATACAAAAGAATCCAATAAATACCTAATTTTGGAAAAAGAATAACGTACCTTTAATATAAAAAAATAAACTTATAATTCCAAGTCGATCCCACTTCAAAGCTACCCGTTTTAAAAAACGGCAATTTCATACTTTAATCCCTATTATTTAAAAAAATAAAAAATAACATGGTGTAAAAAATATTGGAATCGATTCAGTTACTGATTCTGAACAAACTATATTGAGATTTCGCATATACTAAAAATAGTGTTGTACCTATATAATAATAATAATAATATTCCACAACTATCACACAACGCCGTCTAGTCCCAAGCTAAGCAGAGCTTGTGTTATGGGTACTAGACAACTGATAAACTTACTTATATATTCCTAAATACATACATATATAGATAAATTACACCCGGACACAGAACAAATGATCATGTTCATCACACAAACATTTGTCCTGGGTGGGAATCGAACCCACGACCTCCGGCATAGCAGTCAGGGTCATTAACCACTAGACCAACAGGCCAGTCATATATGTTATGTTACTCTTGGCATTTATGCAGGTGCACTTCCATAGTGTTCACCTTAGTCATGATTTGGCAACAGAGGTGGTTGGTAGCAAAATATAATTAGTGCTCAGGTACGCGACTCAGACTGCCACTAATTTTGATCTACATCCTGTTTACGGGTACGTCTCATCACTACATAGTATTAAACAAAGTCGCTTCCCGCTGTCTGTCCCTATGTATACTTAGATCTTTAAAACTACGCAACGGATTTTGATGCGGTTTATTTTAATAGATATGATTGATGATACAAGAAGAAGGTTTATATATGTATAATACATGCATAATATAGTAGAGAAACACTGGTAATTTTAGAGATTTATAATGTGACTAGCTTCTGCCAGCGGCTTTGCCCGCTGGAAAATAGGTTTTTCTATACAAACTTTGGAACCCCGTTTCATCTCCTTAGTGAGTGAATTTTGGAAAATTCTCTCTTAGTGCTCGCCTACGTCATAAAAGGAAGCCTTGTGCATAATTTTATGTTCCTAGTCCCAGTAGTTTCGGCTGTGCGTTGATATGTCAGTCAATCAGTTTCTCCTTTTATATATATAGATATTGTAAATAAAAACATTTTTTTGCACTTACATTGCAAACGTTGGCTGAACCCTACGAGATAGATCAAAATAATGTACTACAGTATTGTACACCTTAAAAAGGTCTACAAAAAAGTCCTCAATAGTATATATGTATGTCTATCTTTTAGGGATAACCCACAATAAAAAAAATGTATCCTTTACTTTTTGGATATAGTACTCATAGCACAAGCTCCCCTTAGTTTGTAACTATATGGCGTTATGTGAAAGTTGTGGAATATCGTACTATTATTATTATAACACTGGGTTTCAACTCACTTGTAACCAATATCCTGCCACCCGTTGTTAATCTGGTGCATGTCCTGCATGATCCTCATGCTCCTCTCGCAGGCTGCCGTGGTCTCGCAGTCCGGAGGTATGTAGCTGTGATGGACGACCACATAAGGCACCGGCAGATTCAACCTTGTAAAACCGTTCGGGGGTCGCGCCCCCCAGTTTTCACGGTTCACGAAGTTGAAGGGGTAATCTGTTGACAGATTGGGTTGTTAGTGTACAGTTAAAGATTGGGCGCTTTTGGGACTCCTTTCACGTCAAGCGCCCGAGCAGTGCCATAATCAGTGACTACTCCTCGGTAACGGCTTGGTCAATAGGTTTTCTTCGCCAAAGCACGTGAATTTCCTTTTCCAAAAGATGAAGGTCCGTTTAAATATTTTATCCTTCCTTAGCTGATTTTATACGAAAATCGTAAAATAATTGCAAAATTATATTTTTAAGATTCTTTGAATTATTGAGACTCGGGAATCGAACTATTTACAAAGGTAAGTAAAATAAGAAACCCTCGGTATGCAAGTCAGACTTGACTGACCCACTTCACCGGTTTTTGTTTTTCTTACTGCTTAAAACAAAAAAGAAATTAAACATCCCAATCCCGCAAATCCCCCGAGATTCGCGCGATTGCTGTCTGCAATCCCGCAGGCATGCGGGATCGCGATTTCGATGCGGGATCGGATTCCCTATCAATGACTATGACGTTCGTAGTTTATGTTAACTTCTAAAGGATGTGCGTTTTTCAAAGATTACTCACCATAAGAACTCGATTTCGGCTGGGATGGGAGAGCCGCAACACTAGCAAGGACGCAGACGAACACAATTTGCAATAAACTAGCCATTGTATCTGTAAAAAAAAGGATAGATTAAAAAATAATACCTAATACTAATGGACAACAGACAACAAAAATAGTAAAGTTTTTCACCTAAATAATTTTTAAATGCACTAATAAAAAAAGCATCCTGTACCGTAGTAATGTCGGTCAGTTCCTTTTGTATTAATTGTAATATTATAACCTTCTTAATTCAAATATGTATAAAAAAAAAAAATAAACAGTAAAAATCACTAAAAGCATAAAAAAAAGAATCGTAACCGATTCAAATAAATCAGTCGTTCTTTTTTCAAACAGGTTTTTCGTTTGATTGATTTGTATTACAAAGTATTAGGACCACACAAGTTGTATACGGATTCGCGCCAAGATTTGTGTTTATATCGTTTGGGTTTCAAGCAGTTCAATGAAGCTAAGATTGAAAAGTTCATGTTTATATAGGCAAAAAACCTCACAAATTCCCCGCACTTAAATTATTATTCATGACTTATAAAGGACTTTTGCAGTTCTGCTGGAGTATGAAATCATATAAACTCGTATAAAATGCTCAGTAAGGAGCACAACTAAAAAACTGGCCAAGTGCGAGTGGGGCTCGCCCACGTAGGGTTCCGTACCATTCGTAGCAAAAAACGAGCAAAAAAAAAAATCATGTTTGCTGTATGGGAGCCCCCTTAAATATTTATTTTATTCCGTTTTGTTTTTTGTATTTCTTGTTAAAGCGGCAATATAAATACTTCATCAGTCTGTGAAAATTTCAAATGTCTAACTATCACGATTCATGAAATACAGACCGGTGACAGACGGACGGACAGCGGAGTCTTAGTAATAGGGTTCCGTTTTACCCTAAAAATCAAGACAATGTAAATTTATAACTAACGAAAAAAAATGTTAGTAACCTTCTTTCTTTCATAGGAAGTACTATTTCTAATTTCAAAGGAGGTCAACAAATTATCTCTGGTTTCAACTACCTTTCGCTAACCTCTGACGCAGATAAAAGACTTTGATTCAGATAGAAATATTATTTATCTACTAGTACTAATATTTTAGGTAAAGGGGAAGGGTGTCCTCATTGCTTCAAGTACAAATAGTCTCAGGATAGATAGATGTTACCGGCAATCTGTATAATCCGGTATTCTATACAATACCTAGGCAATGTATAGAATACCTAAATGTAATATACTACCTGTATGGAATACTAACTTCTGCCAGTGGCTTCGCCCGCGTGAATATAGGTTTTTCCATACAAACTTTGGACCACCTTTTCATCCTCTTAGGGAGTGAATTTTGGAAAATCCTCCTTTATGCAAAATTTCACGCTCCTAATCTTAGTAGTTTTGGCTGTGCGTTGATATGTCAGTAAGTCAGTTTCTCCTTTTATTTATAAAGATTATTTATTTTATAATTACCTTGGCAAAGTATAAAATACTTAAATAATATTCCATATATTGTATTACATGCCAAATGTAATATATAAAAAATGCGTGTGTGTGATACATAAGTTAGAGGGTCGATGATGTACCAGAAAAATAAGAAAATGGTAGAGAATTCGGGCGCCAGGTACATCACCCAAAAATATTCCATACAATACCGAATGCGCAGCCGGTAATGTGTGTAAAAGTCGATACTATGAGAGCAGGAAAGGAGATAATGTAATTTTAGGGCACCCCGACACGAACAGTTTAGGTTAGGGCTATTTTTTTATCACTAACCGGAAATAGAAATCTTACTTTAAACCCCGCTGGGCACGTCACAATTATGGCTGTAAGTCTTCTCTCCTCTTTGAGGAATGGCTGGAAAGGCAACATGGCGTCCTTACCTTCCGCATGACGCAGGTCGTCACCGGACATGGTAGGTTCAGGACTGTCCTGCACCGGATTCGTGAGGAAGAAACGCCTGGGTGTCACCATTGTGTGGACCGCCCGGAGGACACGGTGGAGCACATGGTAGACACCCGCAGACACACGCCCAAGCGGGGCACACAGCCCCGCTTGGGCAGCGTGTCGTGTGCGCTCGTGACTGCGATCGGCGGCAGCAAACCCTTGCACCGGGCTTTGGTACAGGCTATGGTCCGAAGTAAGGAGGAGTGGCAGACGGTCGCCTCCTTCTGCGAAGCAGTAATGCTAGCAAAGGAGGCGACCACACGCGTGAGGGAACGCCCCTCACGCCCCAGCCGCCGGGATCCCGATCCCGATTTCCAGCCTCCGTAGGCGCTGGCTTGCGGACGGCGAGCAATGGGTAGCTCGCGGTCCGACCGTCCGGTAACCGTCCGGACCGAGCCCAAGTTGTCAACGGTGCGTAGTGTTCCACGCGCGCCTCAAGGAGATGTCAGCAAAACCGTAGGGGTCCAGCAGGGTTGAAGCCTACTGGGACCATGGGTTAAGTGACAATGAACCCCGGGGCTCTGGAAGGCAAAGAAGAAACAAACGAGTAGGTTTTACCCAGTAAAAGTCTGACACACTCTCACGCTCCGCCCAAAGGGGGGAGACGTCATTGGATGACTTCCCTAAAAAAAACCTTGGATTACCTAGGTAAAGTATGTAATGGACAATTCCTGAATGATTCTAAAGAGAAACACGTCTTATTCAATATGTTTTAAAACTTGCTCTACAAAAAGCCTAACAAATAATGAGTTCAGTGTACAGAAATCAAGAAGTGAGGGTGTGAAAAATGTGGTAGGATGGAGGGTTTATTTTATTTCACCCAAATGCTCATTTTGTGTCTCCAACTACTATAGTTATCTGTGATAACAAGGACTGTAATTACTTACAAGTTCGACACTTAGGTCAAAATATTTGAAGTAAAATTAAAAACTAATGAGGCGAAGGGTCGTAATATATTGATTAAGTTGATTCGCTGAAGTGTACTTGCATAGTATCTGTCCTTTTCGTCAAATTTATATACCTTCCTGGATAAAAATTAATTGTTGTTCTTTAGTCTTATGCGATTCGATATGTTTTGTTCTTTGCAATATAGAGGGTAATCTAACTATATAACTTATGTCTTTATTTCCATGGAAGATGGGTAGGCCTTTAGTATGGGACGCTACCTGTGTCGACACTCTTGCGCCATCCCATCTTCCTAGCTCGTCGCACTGTGCTGGTGCTGCCGCTGCGGTTGCGGAGAACCTCAAGCGGCGGAAATATAACAACCTCGTCGGTAGTTATATTTTTGAGCCGTTTGGGGTTGAGACTCTTCGGCCGTGGGGTCCGAGTGCTCATGCCCATTTTAAAGAATTATCCACACGGCTAGTTGACACTTCACGTGACCAAAGGGCTGGCTTTTACCTTGGTCAGAGATTAAGCTTTACCATACAACGTGGCAATGCCGCTAGTCTTTTGGGCACACTTCCAGTCGACAGCGATGCGGAGGAATTTTTTGAGGCCATATTTTAGATTGTAGTTATTGTGTATATATTATGTAATTTTAATTAGTTAAGTGTTCTTATTGTTCTTGTTATATCGTTTGTACTTGTAAAAAATAAAAATGTAAATAATCTAAATAAATAAAAATGAATAACTGTTCGTTAGTCTCGCTAAAACTCGATAACGGCTGAATCAATTTGGCTAATTTTGGTCTTGAAAAATTTGTGATAATTCAGGGAAGGTTTAAACAGTGAGAAAATATGGGAAAAACCACGGGAAAAAAATCCTAATACAACGCCATCTCTAATTAAAATGTCATTTTAAAATGAATTATGCTGGTTCTGATAATGCTATCATTATAGATGGCGTTATCCTTTGACAGTTTAGCTAAAATGTCACAACATTCATTGACTATAGTACGAAGTTTGCCGGGTCAACAACACACTAGCTAGCTAACACCCAGTTAAAAATAGCAACAACGCTAGCTAACAATATATTTTAAAAAAAATTTAGTGTAAAAAAGTGTAGTTCTGTATCGGAATTAACGCCTCTTAAAGGTGGGAAGTAGGTACCTACTAATTTCAAGTGCGCGCGGACGTAGCTGCGTGAGGCAGCTTGTAGCTTGATAAAGATCACAATTCAAGTTATAGATAGTACTGTGCTACCTATCACATCAATAATATCTTTGTATATTTGATCAGCAAATCTTAATTCCGCAGAACAAAAAACTAAATTATAGTTAACGTAGGAGTTGATGACGATTTGATTCGGACACAATGTATATTCGGACAGTGTCTGATTCGACATATTTTATTTAAAAAAATTTTTCACTGCCATTTCGGGCAGCACAAAATTTATTGAAGCTGTTTAGATCAGAGAAAAAAAAACTAAATTTAATATATATATTTTTTTTTATTTAATTTTAACACAAATTTACCGCCTTAAATCTGCCCTAAATTAGCTTTGGTTACACTTTTTCCCATAAATTCTATTTTAAAACTTTTTATCTGACAGTACTAAATAGTGTACATAATAATATATGTCCGAATCGTCAGCCCTGCGTTCAAAAATATCCAGAGTAGGGTAGGGTCCTTACTGTAACCGTTCAAAAATGCTTCGGGTTGCAACCCAGGGTCGTTCAATTATAACTCGAGTAGCCACCCTAGAGTTAACCCAACTAACTCTGACCCCGAGAGTTGATGTTAGAAACCATAAATGACACTTGCTTGGCATTGACAGTTGAACTCTACGTTCGCGTTCAAAAATGTGAGTGTTGAGTATCTACTCTAATGACGTCATTAGACTTAACTCCAACTTCAAATTTGAACGCAGGGCTGTAAAAACAATATTGAAATAAAAATGTGCCAATTCGGACACTGTGTCCGAATATATTATGTCCGAATTGCCAGCAACTCTAACATAGATACAGTTTGACTGTATTGCCATAACCCTTGAATCAAGCACACTTATGACCACGTGCCAATTGTAACCTTAGAACATAATCAAGTATAATCAGATAAAGTATCTACAACATTATTTTTAGTTTAAGAGTAACCTGAATATAGTTTGTTCAGAATCAGAAACTGATTTGATTCCAATATTTTTTACACCATGTTATATTTTTCCCCAAAAGTATTTAAAAAAGGTTACAAGCTGTATACATAACAAGCTTATAACTTTGTGATTTTTCATGATACAGTTATGAAATTTTGTACATAGATTCTTTACATAAAAATACTAGACACATGTTTCGGGTTTCGCATATACTAAAATTAATGTTGTATAATAGGAATATTGTAAAACTAATTGCTGCCAGCGGCTTCACCCGCGTGATAGTTAAAAAATATCCTAAGGGAACATACTCCTGGGATAAAAAGTATCCTATGTGATATTCAAGGACATGGTCTACCTGTGTACCAAGTTTCATCGAAATCCATTCGGTAGTTTTTGCGTGAAAGAGTAACAAACATTCATACATGCAAATTTTCGCGTATTTAATATTAGTAGGATTGGTACTCAAATATCTAATCTAATAGTAGAAAATTTGTAAAATTGAAGAGCAACGTGGAAAATCAACTTGGCTCAAGTACAGGATGAGTCAAATACGTGAATGCGTAAAGGAAGTGACCGTTCCCCTGTGTTACGGGTTTCGGGTATTTTTCCATTGTGTTACCGGTGTTATACAATAGTCGTATTAATAATAGAATAAGTAAACAATATTCATTGACTTATTACATATTAAACCTTTTAGTTTTAGTTTTTTGACTGGTGATACTTTTTTTTAGGTGGTAAAATCATCTAATCACAAATCTCGCTATTGGGCGGAACGGGAGATAGTGTCAGACTTTTACTAACTAAAAATCCACTCCTGTTCCTTCGTTGCTTTCGTCCCAGAAGGCTTCGACCCTGCTCGGCCCCTACGATTTGCTGACTTCTCCCTGAAGCGCGCGTGGAACAATACGCGCCGTCGATGACTTGGGCTCGATCCAGACGGTTACCGGACGGACGGACGGCGAGCCGGAAATCGGGATCGGAATTCCGGCGGCGTTTGGGGCATGAGGACCGTTGCCTCACGCGATCGGCCGCCTCCTTTGCTTGCATTACTGCTTCGCAGGAGAAAGAAAGAAAGAAAGAAAGAAAGAAATGGAGTTGAATGGATTTGGTGTCAGGATAACTTATAATATTTTTAGATTAACACATAGGCTACCATAATTATATTAAAAAACTGGGCAAGTGTGTGTCGAACTCACGCACTGAGCGTTCCGTACAAACTCACCTATGTAAATAGTTCAATTCCCGAATGGAGTCTCGAACATTTTTCCGAATTACAAAAAATATTTTTTGTGACGTATTCAATAATTTACTGTTTTCAGATTTATTCCTATACCAAAAAATGTATTTTTTATTATGACGTAACTACAAATTTACAGTTTTCAGATTTTTTCCTTTACTTGTGCTATGCTTTGTGCCAATTTTCAGGATTCTAGGTCAACGGGAAGTACCCTATGAATTTTGATTCCCTTGAGAGTGTCGAAATATACATTTTTTGCGACCTAAACGGCTGTTCCTTTTTTTACGTTAGCTTAGAAGTTTGATTTTTTCACAGTTTCAAAGGGCCGCAGACTTGACTATATTATTATGGTTTTAATTTGAACTCGATACCTCCACGCGTTTTTGAGATAAAGGTCTCGACAGACAGACAAACAGACGGACAACAAAGTGATCCTATAAGGGTTCCGTTTTTTCATTTCGAGGTACGGAACCCTAAAAATGAAAATTTGTGTGTATGTTATGCTATGTATCTATGTGTGTGTGGTGTGAATGTTTGTTACTCCTTCACGCCTAAACATTGTCTGAACAGATTTTAATGAAATTGGGCACACGGGCAGACCATTTTCTTTTTGTAGTGGGCAGTTACCAAATTTTAATGTCTACTCCCAATCTAGGGTGGAGCGAGAGGGCGTGCTTTTTAATATAAACATTTTTATACATTTTATTATTAGCTCCATATCATATTTGGTTGTTAAATTTCATCCACGGTTACTATAATCTGAGGTCTTGATGATTTTAATCACTGGACTTGTAAAGTAATAAATGTTGCAAGTACGAGCAAAACAACCTCAAAAATTTGAGCAACTTATCTCGAATACGTTCGATTTTCTTTTTTTAATTGTTGTTTTGCTCTTGACCGCCATCTCACCTGATGGAAAGCGAGGATGCGGTCGACGATGGAGCGCGCTTACCTAGAACTAACCTATTCACTCTTGGCTTTTTACAAACAAGAAGTTAGGGGCAACAATAAGTGTTGTTAGGTAATTGAAAATAGGTAGTTAGCCGACCGGTAAGGAACAAAGCCGAATGGACGGCACGGTGTGTCTACTCACGCCTCAAAGAGATGTCAGCAAAATTGAGGGGGCCAGTTAGGGCCGACCCCTGCAAGGGCTGCGGATTGTTTGAAGGAGTTACCATAGCCCTCGTAAACTGAAGGAACACTGTGAGTTTTAGCCAGTAAAAGTCGGACACCCCTTTCCGCTCCACCCAGAGTGGAAGTCACGTAAAAAAGAGCCGATATAGCTATCGAACCTGTGACCAGTTGGGTCACCCATGGTGAATAGGAATTACCTACTGTTGCTTTTAAAATATCTCACATAATAATATTATATGTATTTTGGGAACTCTTTGTAACATTAATTAAGCTCAATCAATAAGTTAGTAAATTATAGAATAAATAATAGAATATAATATTTTACAACTATCACACAACGCTGTCTAGTCCCAAGCTAAGCAGAGCTTGTGTTATGAGTACTAGACAACTGATAAACATATTTATTTATTTCTAAATACATATTATAGTTAAATTACACCCAGACACAGAACGAATGATTGTGCTCATCACGCAACAACAAACATTTATCCTGGATGGGATTCGAACCCACGACATCCGGCATGGCAGGCAGAGCCACTAACAACTAGACCAACAGCCCCCCTAGCCAAGTTACATTCGTATAAATCGCGCCGAGCGCCGCGAGTAGGCCACGCCTCCGATTCCTTTGTTCTGACGTCATCTCAACGCTCAGTCACGTGGTCAGAACAAAGGAATCGGACGCGTGGCCTACTCGAGGCGTTCGGCGCGAACGAAACGATTGTAACTTGGCTAGAGGGGCTGGCCAGATAAATAGGTACCATTGCTGCATAATTTCTTATTAAAGACTAGCATAAAAAAATTAAGAAGTAAGTATCTCAAATAAAAACAAAATATATTTTTTTAAATAATTATGTCAAAATCACAAACCAACTTACCTTATTATATCAAAAAGAATTATAATCGATAAAACAAACACACACAAATCTAATTTGAACAAAACACTTAATGACTGTGATCTGTCAAAGAAATTCTCTAGTATTTATATGAACAAGAAGTACATAATATATATACCTAAGTACTTATATAGTATTGATTGATAATCACAGAATGATACAAGATAATTACTTAATTCGGTGATACTCAGCCTTATCAACCGTGATTTGTTTCCTTACGTGTCACGTAATCACATACGTTGTTTATTATTATTACAAATATTATGTAGATCTTAAGGCCGGGTATTAACCTCTTTACATATCATATTATTATTATGTTTTAGAAGATTAGGAATAAGAGACGTTTCTAGATGTGGTATTTAGGTAATATTTTATATATTGACTGGCCTGTTGGTCTAGTGGTTAGTGACCCTGACTGCTATGCCGGAGGTCGTGGGTTCGATTCCCACCCAGGACAAATGTTTGTGTGATGACCACGATCATTTGTTCGGTGTCTGGGTGTAATTTATCTATAATATGTATATATTTAGAAATATATATTATCAGTTGTCTAGTACTCATAACACAAGCTCTGCTTAGCTTGACTAGACGGCGTTTTGTGATAGTTGTGGAATATTATTATTATTCCCTTTATTTCATTTATATAAACATATTAGTTACATTTTTAAATATTTCAAAAATAAAAAATAAAACATTTAAAAATATAAAAAACAGCATCCCACCGGTATCGGGAACAGGGTCCAAGCTACCGGCGGTCAGGGCTCCAGAGAAAGGAACCTCCTAACAATGCGAGCCGTGTCCAGGAGTACCGCTTTCTGAATCAAGCCCTTGATCCAGCCGCCTAACGCGAGCCTCCTAAGGTGTTGGTCGAGGCTCTTGGCTATTAAGCCATTGCCCGACACGACTATCGGCACAATGATCGCCGAGTCCACATCCCACATGTCGACAACCTCGCGAGCCAAGTCAATATACTTGATTAGTTTATCTTTCTCGGCTTTCACGAGGTTCTCGTCATGGGGGACGGATATGTCAACAATCATTGCACGCCTCTCGCTTCGGTCCACCACCACTATATCAGGCTTATTGGCTACAATAGTCCTGTCAGTGATGATGGACCGATCCCAGTACAAACTGATATGACCATTATCAAGAACTGGGTCGGGCTCATACCTGTAGTACGGCACTTCCGATTCCACAAGAGAGTATTTCAAAGCAAGTTGCTGATGGATAATCCTGGCTACAAGGTTGTGTCTATGCAAGTACTCTCCGTTAGCTAGACGAGAACAACCAGAGATAATGTGACGAATCGATTCCCCCGGACGGTGACATGCCCGACAGATGTCAACCGTGCCGTCCTTCACAATAAATCTCCGGTAGTTATTCGTCATGATAACTTCGTCCATAATTGCACAGACAAAACCTTCGGTTTCCCCAAAGAGGTCACCGGAACGCAGCCAGGCTACGGACGCCAATTGGTCTACTTCGGGCCTGTGAAGGGCCCGGAAAAAGCGTCCGTGAAGTTCCTTGCTTTGCCATACTTCCCTGCGATCGTTAGTGTCAAGCACTACCGGTTTGCGCCAGTTCTCGTTAGCCAGGGCGAGCGGGGTGAGTCCCTTGTCCACTGCCACTACATCTCGATGCATACCCACGTCGGCAGCTAGGAAATATTCCCTGAGACTGCATACCTCGCGGTTGTGTAGGGTCTTAGCATTTAAAAAACCTCGACCCCCACACTTCCGCGGGATATACAATCTCATCACCGACGATCGTGGGTGATGCATTCGGTATGCAGTCAGCAGTGTGCGGACCCTCCTATCCAGGGCGTCAAGTTCTGTTTGAGTCCATTTGAGTACGCCGAAAGAGTACATCAATACCGGCATGACCCAACCGTTGAAGGCGCGCACCTTGTTTCCGCCTGAAAGAAGGCTATTGAATACCTTCTTCAGGCGTCCAAAGAAGCGCGCCTGCAACGATTGCTTCATGTCAGTGATATTGATGCCTAGAGCTTCCGACATACCCAAATACTTATAGGTTTCGGTTGGAGAGAGGGATCTCAGGTTTATGGAATCCGTGAGTTGGGTGCCCACGGATTCCACAACCTCCCCTCGCTTTACATGCATGACCGCACATTTGTCCACACCAAACTCCATCCTGATGGCACTACTGAAGGTTTCAGTTACCTTCAGTAGCTCCATCAGTTGCAGATTGTTGGGGGCAAAAAGTTTCAGGTCATCCATGTAAAGTAGGTGAGATATTACCTGACCACCTCTCTTCAACCGATAGCCTAGATCTGAATTCTCCAGCAGTGTACTTAGAGGATTCAAGGCTAGGCAAAACCAAAGTGGACTCAAACTATCACCCTGGAATATACCTCGCTCGATCCTTACAGGTTCGCTATTCCTCTGGGTATGTCGACATCCTGGATAGCGAAGGACCGTACTCCATTGCCTCATACACGACATCAGGAAGGTGCGTAGTGTTGTATCAATTTTATACAATTCCAGCACCCTCATGAGCCATGTATGAGGAACAGAGTCATAGGCCTTCTTATAATCTATCCAACATGTCGACAGATCCTTTCGGGAACGTCGAACCTGTTGGCTAATGGTCATATCGATGAGGAGTAGCTCCTTAGTACCGCGGGACCCATTCCTACATCCATTTTGAGAGGCAGACATGATAGCGTTATTATCTACATGATGGTTAATCTTTGCTCTCAAAATGGATGTAAGAACCTTATAGACTGTCGGCAAACACGTAATCGGTCTATAGTTTTTGGGTTCCGCGGTGCTACCAGATTTGTGGAGCAGGTGGGTAACTCCTGTTGTAAGAAACTCGGGTAGCGAGCCAGACTCCAAGGCGGTCTGATACTGAGATGCCAAACGAGCGTGCGATCTTTGAAACCACTTTATCCAAAAGTTGTGCAGTCCGTCCGGCCCTGGAGATTTCCAATTAGGCAACGGACGGACTGCACGGGCCACATCTTGGGGGCTAATTGTAATTGCCCCCATTTCTGGGATCGGTTCGCATGCTCGTTCGACCTCTCGAGTCCAACCACCTTCAGTATGACTGACAGGCACCGACCAGATGTTACGCCAGAACGAAATCATGGCGTCATCATCCGGAAGGCGCGTGTCAGCCACACCTTGGTCCGGCTGCTCCCAAGCTCTATATACCCACCTTTCATTACTCCGGAATGTGCGATTCTGGGTGTAGCGCTCAACCCGTCGCTTATACCTTCGGATACGGTTTGCCCATGCGTACACCTTCTGCTTCAGGAAGTCGATGCGCTCTGTGACACAGGACATATAGTCTCGGGGGCTGATGTCAGTCCCCGAAAACGCCCGTCTCACAAAGCGCATCACTCGAGGGCGAGTGTTGCCCTCCCTGAAGCAGGTTAGTTTGCCGATGAGTACTCTGGCCCCACCAATACGACGCTCGATCCTGCACTGCCAGGCCGGCACAGCTGGTTTTGGTCGTGTAGCTACGTCACTGTTTGGAAATTTGACGTGAGCTACACGACATGCCGCTACAGCCGCGCAGTACATTATCGAGTGTGTATCAGTGAGATCTTCGCAGTCATCAAAATAGTTTGACAACTGCGAATCCAGAGCAGCCACCAGCGCCTTATTCTTATTACACATGGGCAAACGAGGTAATCGCGGCCTAAGTTTAAGCGGCATGTTGCGATACTCCCGAATAGCACACTCCAAAGCACTCCTCAATTCATTGTTAGACTGGGTACTTACATGTGTAACCATGTCAGTGCTCTCCTCGTCAGCGTGATTGGGAAGATGGTTGGACGGTGATACCTGTGAAGGTACCGCCGTCTGCGACGAAGAGGCAATGGCATGGCTACCCATTTCCGTTCGGAGGCGATCAAGTACAGTATCGTCCAACATATGATTACGCTGGATGACCCGCACCTGATCCGATAGTCGTTGGGCCGAAACGTTGACGGCTGGCTCAAGCACCTGAAACAAAGAGAGCATCCGAACACGGTACGCGGTCAGGTTGTTTCCTCCCTCTGTAGCCCCATAGTATGAGCGCATGACGTTTTCATTGATGGATTGCGTCCATCGCATGCGCTGCACACTTCCGCCGGGAGCTGGGACCCTATCAGAGGCCGGTGGGCCTCGGGGTCCTAAGCCACTCGGCGGCCGGCGTCTTCGCCGTCGACGCGCAGGTGGTGGTGACGTGGGCGGCGAGTAGTACTCGTCGCTCGAGCTCGACGCAGCTGCCGCGGCCGGTGTCACAGCACTCGCAGTGGGGCTGGGTTCCGGCGGCGGCGAGGCGGAGCTGAGCGACGAGGCCGGAGGTGGTAGGCGTGCACGGCGAGCTGCGGCTCTCGTCAACATGGTTGTATGATTTTCATTTCTGCTAGGTTTCGTCTATTTTATTATCATTCATGCTGGTGACATATGTCATCTGTCTGGTTTATGCATTTTTTCTCTTCTCTTCTATGTGGTATTGAATATAATTATATTGTTTTTAGTTTTTTTAAGTAGTGGAATCTTCCTTAATATTTTTATTGTTGAATTTTGGTTAGAATGGGTCCAGAAATCAATATTTTAAAATTTAAAACTGTGATTGAAAAAAATACGGCTTCTGTTGACATCATCTTATTATTATTATTATTATATATAAAATAAGAATTTATTGCCTATACACTGCACGAAACTGACTGACTGACATATCAACGCACAGTCGAAACTACTGAGGCTTCCTAGAAACGTGAAATTTTGCACAAAGTTTTCTTTTATGACGTAGGCGAGCACTAAGAGAGGATTTTCCTAAATTCAAGGGCATTTTAAGGGGAGGAAACGGGGGTTCAAAGTTTGTATGCGGGCAAAGCCGCTGGTAGGTAGAAGCTAGTTTATTCATAAAATTGATTGTGGGCCTCAATAAATTGGTGATAAGTGGATAAAGTAATGCTTAAAACCATAAAGTCGCATACTAGATTGATATAAGTAGATAATATTATCAATTAGGGGTGCCTACAACCAAATCACCTGTCACAATTTATGGTGAAAGCTACTGCTCCGAGCGAGGCCATTTTTCCGCTAGATGGCGTCGAATTCAGAAACATTTTGTTAAGTATATTTTTGTTTTAATTATGATTTAATCAATGCACCTGTCGAAGCGGGAAGCGAACTGTCAAAAACTTAGTGACTACAGGGGCGCCATAAACAAAATGGCGGCGGAAATATTACTTTTTACAAAAAAAAACGAAAAAAAAAATATAGCAGAGCATAGACTATAAAATATAATGCGTTCAATTTATAGGAAATTTATCCAAGAACGCAAGTAATCAGACTTGTTCATACAAGCGTTCGCTTGGGGATCGACCGAATGCGCGAACGAATGACCGAAACGCGATGACGTCACGCGCGAACGCCGGCATTCGCTTGAAAAGTTATGTACGTACAATAAATAATAACGAGGAAATCGCACATTTCGCCTTATCGAACTTAGTCAAATGATAGTCACATAATTCGCCAAATATCCGACTCTAACTATAATAGTGTTGACTTTAACGCCATCTAGTGAGAAAATTACCGGGTTCTGGAACGAAGCAAGGTAACCCGCGCAATTCAAATTTTCTTAATTTTTCTGCATTAGTCAGAAAAGTGGCAGGTTCTATGTTCATTTTAATAAGAGTACCGACTTATAATAATTTAAATCATTAAAACAGCACGCACAATGGTCCGCATTGGACTAAATGCGAAACCAGACTTTTCTTTTTTTTGTGTGATGCCTCTCGCAAGTCAACCTAGAAGGTTGTCGATTCAAGAATCAAAACCTTCAGCTAGGGCTTACATAACTAACTTAAACGAGACTCCAATAGATAGATTTATTTATTTATTTAAACTTCATCTACAGTAGTGGTACATAGGCGGAATTAATGCAAGAAGGCATTCTCTACCAGTCAACCTTTGGGTTAAAAGAGATAACACTGTGGTAGGTGTGCACAATAAATAAATAACGGATGTATCAAGTAGAATGTAGTATCATTAAATTAAGTTAAAATAATAAAATACGAATACTTATGCTAATATTATAAACTAATAAATACATTATAATTAGGAGAACTTAAAAAATAACAATTATGACGAAGACCGAATTAAGGTTGAGAGGACTTTAAATAGTAGTTCCTAATTTTACTCTTGAAGGAAAATTAAATAGATCATCACCCTTTCAGTTCAGCTAACCCCATTTTATGGCTGTCCATGAAATACTCATTCAATCAGATTATGAGAGTTTTTTAGTAGAATTACCGTTTTAAAGTACTGCAATCGAATTTCGATATAAAACAATTAAAAAAAGAAATTCATTCATTTCATATGAAGATGGCGGGTTTTGCTTCAGTTACTGACTGAAACCCACGTTACACTCTGGCCTGAAAATGAGAAAAAAACTTTAGCAAGTTTCAAGTAGGTACTTATTCCCTTCGCTCTGAGTGGGGCGAGAGAGAATGTCAGACTTTACTGTCTAAAACCCACATGTGTACCTTCAGTTGCCCTTTGCGTTCAAGGCCGCAGTAAGTCTTACACACAATCCCGCAGCCTAGCACTGCGAGTTGGTAATTTCATACCATTTTAACCCGTGTATCTTTTTAGTTTGTGTTTTAGTCCTAAGCATATTATGGTAACAGATTATGTAAACAGTATTTTGCATGCCTTAGTTAAGGTAGTTAGTATGGATCATCAAACTTGACAAAGACCTGGAACCTGTACCTACTTTCTGTGCAAATAAAGATCTATTCTATTCTATTCTATCATTTTAATGTATTGATGGAAAATCAATGAATCTTTTTTGAAAATTTTAGTATCTACTAAAACCAGTACCAACCAATAACAATATCAGTTTTAGTTTTTATTCCAATGGGCAAAATTATAGAGAAACGTAAAGAGCAGTGATAGCCGAGTGGTAACGGCCCCGACTTACGAGTTGTAGGTTGCAGGTTCAAACCCAACCAGGCGCATTGCTATGTTTAATTTATTTCATCACCACTGCTCTCAAAACCGGTGAAGGATAACATCGTGAGAATGCATGTCCTAGAACCAAAAAAAATCGAAGACGTGTGACATTCACTAACCCGCACTGGGCCCGTTTGGTGGATTACGACCCATTCCCTCTCCTAGAGAGGAGGCCTGAGTCCAAGCAATGGGAACATTATAAGGCTGATTATGCTTATGCTATGTTGGGCAAACTTATCATTGCAGCCGAGGCAATCGAGACGCTCGGACTTGAGGCGAGACCTTTATGAAAACCTGTCAAACCACATTTTTCAACATGCTTACTCGAAAATAATTATGTGATTATAATATACAATTGATGGAGGCCCATGTCCAACGGTGGACGTCTTTCGGCTGAGATGATGATATACAATTGCATAAACATAACATTTACTATAAAATATCTTCAGCATTGGCTCACTCGGATTTTTTATCTCGTGCCTAGATCTATTTTCGTTAAGGCTACCAGCAAGCAGCCTGATACTCTAAGTATATTAAATTATCGTGAGGGTTGGCTGTCGTACTTACCCGCGCTAGTGCCAAATGGACTTCGTTGCAAGCCTAGAAACAACGGTACGAACGGGTTTTCGGGTACGTGTGTAAAAAAAATATATTTATTATATTACGTATAAGATAGCGGAACGAATCTTGAGCGCATCGTACAACATCGGCGAGCCAATCACTGTACAAGGATTTCACTCCCCACCCCCGCATCTCTCTTCATACCAGTAAAGAGACCCGATATTTCACTTCTGTAAAGTAGAACTGTAGATGTCAGCGCTCAAGATCCATGCCGGTATCTATACGTGTATTAAAAATCTATTTATTATATTACACCCATATGTTAGAACGTGTAACACCAACCGATAACCTACTTCTTAGAATAATGTCATGTCGATGTGTCAAACCGTCAATCGGAATAAACAATGGTCATTTAGGGGACTTACAGCAGTGTCACGACCTGACACTAATTGGTTCATAGAATAAGGGACTTATTTGTAACAAATCATCATAATATTCAATGAAATAGGTAGTGATTTATCTCATTCCATTCAATTTATAGGTGAATTACATGATTACTGCCTACAACCTACTTAAAATATGTTTGTAAGATGCATCACTTCTGATGAGGTCCTATTTCTGTCCGCGAGGTTGAAGTAAGGCTCCTATTTCCGAGTGGTTATAAAAAAAATAACCACAAAGGCTGAGACGGCAGCTACGCTTCGGTCCGCTCCCGCCTTAACCTTCTAACCTAACCAATCCGTCAAGGTGCCATAAAATTACGTCAATTGCTCCCTGCTCTCGTCTTTAACACACATTGATTTTAAGTACATAATTGAAAATGTTTTAATTGCTGTTCATTTCATAGGTAGGTTAACATTGATAAAATATAGACCATAATCGGCGTCAATTGGATTCACACTTAAACTACTTGCAATTTTTGCATCCTACTTATGTAATCGGACCCAGTACGTAAGACTAGCTAGTATAGCATAGTCGGCCTTATAATGTTCCGACTGCTGGGACTCAGGTCTCCTCTGTAGGAGAGGGAATGGGTCGTAATCCACCACGCGGGCCCAGTGCAGGTTGGTGGATGTCGCATGTCTTCGAATTTTAGGTTCTAAGACATGCCGATTTGAGTCTAATTCATACTATACTCGATTTGGTATAAGTCAGGGCACTACTCTTGGATCAACTCAATTTATTATAATGGCCATTGATCTGCCGTCAACCGTCAGGGACGCTAAATTTGAATGTCTTCTTTTTGCCGAGCACTTGAAACTCTTCTACGCGGTAAAAGATCTCGACGACTGCCATCGACTCTAAGAGGATATAGATGCCGCGGAGGAGTGGAGTAAGGTAAATCGTTTGTACTTCCATGTTAAAAAATCAAAAATTATAACGTTTTCACGTTCTCGCACGCCGCTACACTTTGACTATAGTGTGACAGTTGCTCCGCTGGAACGTGTCAATAAAATTCAAGACTTTGGGCTTCCATTAGACTCAAGACTTACCTTTGGAGATCACAAAACATCCGCATGTGAAGGCGCTAATAGAAGCTAGGGTTTGTTATGAGGGTTTCCTTTAAATTTTAGGGAATAAGAGCTGTCCCAATGTTATAGGCGTACGTGCGGAATAGACTAGAATTATGGAGTACACAAGGCTAAGTATTCTATTTTAATGGAACGAGTCCAGAGGAAGTTTTCCCGTTTTATTTATAAGTGCATGTACGGGTACTACCCGTATCTATATCCAGGGGCGCCGGCTTTTAGAAAACCTCATGGGTGCTCATGCTCATTTGATGACTCGAAAAAGTGACGAAGTGTGAGAAGAGAAGAAGAAATGCACAGTGATCGACCGACAAATAAAAAAATGTCCTACTTATATACTGTGGAACAACGAAGGTACCACAAACACCCAGACCCAACACAAATATCTGTTCCATCAACAAACATATTATGTATTGATGCGGGAATCGAACCCGCGACCCTGTGTCTTCACCGGTGCTATAAACCACTGCACTAAACGGGTCGTCGGGTAATGAAATAACGCCCATCCTTAAAAGGCGATTACTGATTTGTTTCTTGATATCTATTCTCAGGGAAGCTCCCATTGTTTATTTTTCATGGGTGCTCGAGCCCGCGAGCACCCAGGGAGTCTGTGCCCTTGTTCATTTCATATCCATCTTTGTTTGTTACGGGGATGGTGGGCATGGCCGGATCTACTTAATGGCTAAATGGGGGATATAAGGGGCCCTCAGTACTCATTAAAAACAATCTACAGTGCGGGTTACTCTATTTGACAAAACTTTTTTTTTTTTAACAAATAGAGTAGGTACTACTGTTTAATTATGGAAGCAGTCATTCGTCAGTTAGTCAGTTTACAAGCGCTCAACGTTAGTGTTCACGTTCGACCTGTGATCAAAAAAAAAAAAAATATTTATTGTATACTTTATTGTACACCTCATAATGTGGACAGGATAAATATTTACATAAAATAAGTGTAAAATCGGCGGTCTTATCGCATAGGCAATATCTAACAGAAAACCTCAAGACGAAGTATATTTAAAGACTTTCAAGTTAGCTATAGTAACTCATGATCAGTTGAAGGTTTCTAGTTCCATTAGGACGACATTTGCGAGTACACTTCAGGAGAAATATAAACTTATTTTTAAAAAAATGCCAATTAATTTGATTACTTAGGTGGGCCCCCAAGTAGTGTTAGCCCAGAGCCCAACAGTTTCACGATCCGCCTCTGATGGTGGGACTAGACACTCTAGAACTCAGGTGAAAATTACATCTATTAACTCACTACCACCGTCTCCTGACAAACAAGGTGTATTATCCAACTGCGCTCGAGCGGGACTGTGGGCTGAAGGTTCTACGTTTGCAAAATATTCTCGCGTTCATGATCGCCTAGTACTTACAGCGCGTTCAGTATTTCTCACAGACTCATAAGGGGGCGCTGCCCATAAAGGAAAAACATTCAACAAGTGTCAGAACACTCGATTTTATTCGATTTTTTTAATCTACTAAGGACCGAGATTTTATAAAAAAAAACCTTAAATAAATTTGGTTTAACGAAAAACAACAATTGTTATTTAATGGTTCTATTAATAACAATTCGATTAGGTACTCTGTAAAATATAAGATTTTAGGCAAAACGAAACGTAACGCAGAAAAGAGATATTAGGGGAATTATAGGGGTGAAAGAGATGACGAATCGCGCATGCGCTAAAACGTAAAAAGTACATTGTGGTGAGTCATCTGACGAACAAAATAATTATTATCATCGTCGACATCTTGTTCCATTAAATTTCTCTAAAATCAAATTTCGACTATCAAAAAGGATTGAAGGGAATCAAAAATGGCGCCTGTAGAACCGAAAAGACGTGTGAAATCTATAAGAAAACCCGGTGATAAAATTGCAAAAGTAAGGAAGCCGAAGGCAGATAAACAATTCACCAGACCCTCTATAAATAAATTGTTGAAGAAGGTGATGAAAAGGAGGACTAACATAAATGATCCCGTGCATTTGGTTTACAAGTATCGTAGGATGATGAAAATGGCTTGTGAGTTGATTGCACGTCGGCATAGAAAGATCACCCTCAAGGAGGCTCAAATTGCCATAGCTAAGCTGATAACTCGCGAGGTGGCTATTAATGCTATCGTAGAGTCTCGTCAGCAATTAACTACGACGGCGCCTGATAAGTCAGCAGCGCCATCGAGCGACGGCGCCACGAGTAACTTCGACGCCTAAATGTGATGCACAAATCTAAGTTGGAGTTGTGTGCAGTGTTGTGTAAAAAGGGTTATGTTTTTCGCACTTATCTTGTATGTTTGTATGGTTCTTTATTACCTTATATCTTCCAAACCGGATTTATATAATTCAGATATCGTTAGATTCATCTTGATAACCCAAATTTTCTTAGATATTTGTTTAATTTGATTATTTGTTTTAATTTATGTGTAAATTAATGCAATTAAATTGGTTTTTACACTAATGGACTGAACTTGTTTTTTTTTTCTTTTCAATTTTTATTTGGTTCATTAAACCCCAAGGGAACGCGAACGTGTTCGCTCTCTCGTTGTCTCTCTATTGTCTCTAATTACGGTATTCGAAAGGTTAAAGTATTGTTTTACGCAGTCGGATTTTTTTTCACTGGCTTCGAGAAATCAACAAAAAACACGAATAGAAGTTTTTATGAAGGAAGTTCCTTGTCGCACGATCCAAATCAGGCACGTGCCGATTGAAAGCTAGACCGAAAAATCGTGACTTTGACCGTTTGACCGCCAAGATTCTCTTTTTTATTTGCGATTTTGTTTATTTATTTAATTTCATACAGTAATAATGACAGTAGAGAAAGAATTTTGTTTAAACTGGGTTCCCACGATACCTCATTTTTTTTCATTTTCACTTTCCAATAAAATCATAGGTAATATTATCATCACATCTTTATTTGATCTCGCGCCGCGCATTGGTACAGGCCATGGTCCGGAGTGAGGAGGAGTGGCAGGCGGTCGCCTCCTTCTGCGAAGCAGTAATTCTAGCAAAGGAGGCGGCCGATCGCGTGAGGCAACAGCAACGGTCCTCACGCCCCAACCGCCGCCGGGATTCCGATCCCGATTTCCGGTCACCGTAGGCGCAGGCTTGCGGACGGGTGGCTCGCCGTCCGACCGTCCAGTAACTGTCCGGACCGAGCCCAAGTCGTCGACGGCGCGTATTGTTCCACGCGCGCCTCAGGGTGATGTCAGCAAATCGTAGGGGCCCAGCAGGGTCGAAGCCTACTGGGGCCACGGGTAGTGTGAAAGAGAAGCCCGGGCCCCGGGATGAAGGCAAAGAGGGAACAGGAGTGGGTTTTTAGTCAGTAAAAGTCTGACACTATCTCTCTCGCTCCACCCAAGAGCGAGATTTGTCATTAGATGATTTTCTCGAATTGAAAAAAAAAAAACCTTTATTTGATATCTACTATTTTGCTGTACAATAAAGTTAATTGTATTCTATTGTCTTTTTTAGAGTAACTATCTTTTTCTTTTTGTTTATTTTTCTTTTTAATTGTATTCCAACAAAAAATACTACAAATACACACAAAAACTGCATTTATTTATTAGTTTTTAAACTTAAGAAAGGAACACCTCACGACACAAGATATCCTAGTTTGGGAGCCAGAGATATATTGTTTTTTTTTGTATCTAAATCAATTGATGTACTAATTTGTGTATAAGTAATATTTATTGTACCTAATTGGTGTATAATATTTATTGTACTAACGTTTAAAATAAATAAAAAATATTATTATTATTCCACGGTTTTGTGTCTGTCGGTCCGATGTTGCCGGGCAAGTGTCAGTACTTCCCCGACGACTTTGAAATAATACAAAGGGCATAGTTTCATTCAGATTTATTTAATTCGCTTTATCTATGTATACTTATTGTTATAGGTAATTTGAGATAATTTTAATCCATCACTAAGCTGTATTTTTTAAAAGATAATTTGTTTTAAAAGGCCCTGAATAAGTATAGGTGCAAATGGTATTTAACTTATGTAAGCTTTGCTTTGTATTGTTTTTTTTTTTTGAGTTGGTAAATCTTCACATAGCTTCTCCCGTTCTAGTGGGGAGAGGGGGGCGAGAGGGCTTGTCAGACATTTTCTAACTAAAACCAACCTATGTTCCTTCATTTGGCCTTTGCGTTCTAGGGCCAAGATGACTCATTCAAACGTTCCCGCGGTCTTGTCTACTATCTTGTATATTTTTATTCTAAGGAATTGTCTCTTAAAATACAGGTTAATCCTAGTTTAAGAGACAGGGTTATAAACTTGATTTGTACAGGTTTACTAACAACTGTTTTATGTAATAAGTATCCGTATTTTTTGTGAACAAACGTTTATTATTATTATCTAATATACAAAATCTTGTGTCAGTGTTTGTTATCGAATTCCTCCGAAACGGCTAGACCGATTTTGATGAAACTTGTGTATATTTGGTAGGTCTGAGAATTGGTCGTAGGTTATTTTTTGCCCTCCTATTTTTTATTTAATAATTTATATGGCAGAATAATGTTTGCTGAGTGAGTTTACTTATAATAATTTATGACATGTAGTTTTTCCATTTGAAAATTATATCGAATTCTGAATTCAAATCCTGGTCCGGGTCTTTCTTGGTGCAAAGGATGGCCATCGCTAATCAGCGAGCTAATGCGGCCAGTCTTATGGGCACTTTTGCACCGGGAACGATCAGGGGCGGGTTATTTATTGACATTTGACATTTTTTATAATTGTAAAATCATGTTATGTATTACAAATACCTTTGTTTATATTCTTGAGAAATAAAGTTTATTATTTTACATTCAAATTCAAATAAAAGATCTATTATGACAGTTTCGTCTAGTTTTTTTTTTTCAAGATTGATGTCATCTTTGAGTTAACTCGGCACCTCTGTCCCGGTCCACTGGCGCCCTTGGAGCATATAATAATTTCACACTTGACCAAACATCTGGGCGCGGTGCTGACGCAACCAGGGCACGTCGCCCGGAAGGCTGGCGCCGCCATTGTCAGGAATACACTCTTGCGCATTAATTTATACTCATATTCATATATGGAACGATAAATTACCTATAAACAATTTGGCAGTTTTTTTAGGGTTCCGTATCTCAAAAGGAAAAAACCGAACCCATATAGGATCACTTTGTTGTCCGTCTGTCTGACTGTCATTCAAAATCATCCCTGAACCCGTAGAGGTATCGAATTGAAATTAAAACCATATCCTCAAATCTGCGGTCCCTTCAAGCTGCGAAATGAAACTTCGAATTTAATGAAAAAAAAAATTATACGGTCGTTTATGTCGCAAAAAAACGCTCTCAAGGTAATTAAAATTCATAGGGTACTTCCCGTTGACCCAGAATCCTGAAATTTGGCACAGAGCAAGGTCTTATAGCACAGGTATAAGAATAAGTATGATAACAGCAAATTTGTTGTTACGTCAAAAAAAAAAATTTTTTTTTGCGATTCGGAAAAATCTTCGTACGGATTCGGGAATTGAACTATTTACATAGGTAACTTTGTACGGAGCCCTGAGTAAGCGAGTCCGACTCGTACTTGCCCTGTTTTTTGTTGATTATTGACTTTGATACATTGTTTTAGGTTTGATTAATTTAGGGGCGGGTTTGGAGACACTTTATGTGTTACTTGAACCTTGTCGAACGTTTATTGTGACTGTTGCAGAGCCTATATTATGGGAGTTTATAGTAGGTGAGTATTACTTCGATGACTAATAGGCATATAAATTATGCTAGGTAGTAATTAATTATCTACTTTATAAATTTTTACCAGCTTCTAGCCTTTTCCCGACCACGTTGGTTGCAGTTGAATACAAGTATTTTACTTAGAGCGACTGCCTATCACGGCTATCACAACCCAGTATCTGATCTACGTGATCTCAGTTACTGGATAATTTCAATTACTGTGTTGTGATAGGCAGTCGCTCCCAAATCCCAACTCCAAAAAAAGGTTTGTTAACTCCAGCGTCTGCTTTGAAGCTTAGATATTTCTTGATACGTAAACCTACGGAATTGCTTTAACACACTAGACTTACACTAGACAGACTTTACATTTTAAAGGCGAAAGTGTGTGACTATATTGTGTGTATGTTTGTTACTTCTACACGCTCGAACGGCTGAACGGATTTCTATGAGATTTTAGGAAATGTACTATTCCAGGACATAGCCTATCCGTGTAAAAACTGTACTTTTATCCTGGGAGTATGATCCCTTGGGATAGTTTTCTGCTATCATGCGGGCGAAGCCGCTAGCAGTAATGCGCAGCAGCATGTGTTTGGGTGTAATTAATCTAAAATATGTAATGTATGTAATTAGAAATATATATGTATGTTTATCAGTTGTCTAGTACTTATAGCACAAGTTCTGTTTAGTTTGTGACTAAATGGTGTTGTGTGATAGTAGTGAAAAAAAAGAAACAAATTAAGTGATAAATTATATTTATTTTGCAAATAGGTTTTTAAAAAACACTTTAACACGTAAATTTTTTCGTCAATTTAAACTAGATGAAGCCGGTGTTTCATAGCTGACTTTATAAGAAACACCGAAACAAACTCAGGGGTCAAAGTCTCTTTTAAAGTCCATACTACATAAGTAAACATTGATCAAATTGTTATTATGTTAATAAAAGGACTTTTTTATGTTGCTAATCACTTTTATTATATTACTCAGATAACCAGGATGGATGACTTAACATGCATTGCTTAAGTTCCAGGATGCAGAGCATAGAGCGTTACCATAGACGATTCCTTATCTTTTCAAACCATAGACATACTAATCAAGTAATCTATTACACAAATCATAAATGAGAACCATGCAGATTGATGTCTGAGATGGTCTTTTGAACAAAAACCACACAGTTCGGAGTGGACCTGTCCAGTCAGTGCAGGCATTTGTCAGTATTCGTGTAGCTCAACACAGAATCAGCCAGTTATCAAGGGATAGGGAAGGCCTCCCTCTCTTAGCTGTCAGTTGCTATTTTAATATCTATATTTAGTTTTTATTTTTACTTTATTTACATTGTTCTCACATGATAGCGACAAGAAACATGTAACAGAGATATTTGTAATTACAAACATGATTGAAAAGAGTGTCCATGGAGTTTCTTGCACATTCTTTTCCGTAGAAATCTACGCTTTGGAATGTTCAATTAGCATAGTTTTTTTCTGACGGACTGACTTCTTAACATTTCAAAAGTGCCTGTAAATGTTTTATTTGAAATAAAATGCTTTGGATCTTTGAATCTTTGCATCTCCCCACACACGTCTCTCTTCAGTCATTGCGGGTCCATTGCTATGGGCTTTAAAACTCATTAGTTAAAAAACACCAGTATCTCTCAATATCAACTTTATCTTTATGATATAATAGATCAGGAAGAAAGCCGAAAATAGTGATTAAAATCATTGAGCCGATTGAATCTATTAATGATATGATGATCTATTATTTATTATTGGTTAATTAAACGTTTTCATTAATATCTATTTATATTTCTGAATGACTTTGTGGCGGCGGCGGCGCCGAGGTGCGATATAATCTGATATGATCGATGGTGATACTGATAAGAACGGATTATACTCGACTGTACCTTTTTTTGGGATAGGAAATCTTCAAATAATTTCTCCCGCTCTGGTAGTAGAGGGAGGGAGTATCAGACTTTATTGACAAAAATCCACCCTTGTTCCTTCAGTTGCCATTTGCGTTCCAGGGACTGCACTCCTTTGACTTGCAATTGCACATTTTTGGCAGGACTCGACTGTACCAATCATCAATCTGTCAATAAATAATAATATAATACTAATAGCTTCTGCCACCGGCTTGGCCCGCGTGAAAGTCGGTTTCTCCATACAAACTTTGGACACCCGTTTCATCCTCTTATGGGGTGAATTTCAGAAAATCCGTTATTAGCGGATGCCAAAACCTGCAATCTGCCAAATTTTAAGTTTGTAGGTGTTATACCCAGTTTCTGAGATTTCGTGATTAACCAGTGAGTGATATTTCGCTTTTATTTAGATAGATTCTACAAATTTCACACAACGCCGTCTAGTCCCAAGCTAAGCAGAGCTTGTGTTATGAGTACTAGACAACTGATAAACATACTTACATATTTCTAAAAATACAATATTATTGATAAATTACACCGACACAGAACAAATGATCCTGTTCATCACACATACATTTGTCCTGGGTGGGAATCGAACACACGACCCCCGGCGTAGCAATCAGGACTATTAACCACTAGACCATCAGGCCAGTCACGATAAGGAACAATCTATCTGCCTGACCTTTTCCTTACTTGGTACCCCGATGTACCAAGTCAGTCCGTTCCAATATAACCTGATGCAGTTGGAAATCAGTATTTTACATGGTGCGACACCCTGTCTTATCTCTCAATTGCAATTCATTAAAGGTTATGCGGGCTGTTGACCAAATTACAACAGCCTGTAAAATTATTAACGGTTACACTGATGCGTCCGACTTACATGCAGAGTTGTGTCAATTATTTGTTCCGAATAATTACAATCGCTCTAGAAAGCATAAATTATTTAATGTCCCATTTTGTTGAACTGTAGCTCGATCCACCTCCCCTATACTGTGTATGCTAACGATGCTCAACGCGCTCGTGGAGACCAACCCTGGATTGGATTTGTTTGCTGATGATATTACAAAGTTTGCGATTCTGTGAGAAGACAGATTGAAAGGATTAACGTATTTTAGTATTAATGGCTATTTTGCTGTACTAAATAAATAAATAAATCTCCTTAACGCAATAACACAATTACGATAGATAGCATGATGCCCTAACTTCCGTAACAACTGTCAAAGATGTACAAATGACGTGCTTTCTGAGGTACAGAGGAATATGTTAAGATTAGTGTTGCCAGGTCCAATAAGTGAAAATTTGGAATGAAAGATGAAATCAATTTTGATATTCAAATCGGGAAGGAAGCTGCTATTTAATTGCCACAAAAATCCCCCGATTTCTGATTTAAGTATTTGAAGTGGACTCTACATTAGCCTGAAAACCTGTCACAATTTGGCATTTAATTAAGGTTTGAGATGAGACGTTCTGAACCCAAAATACTTCATTCAAAAACGGGCCCTAAGGAGGTAAGTGAAAAATCGGGACCTGTGGCGTCCCGATCAAGGGTTTATCGGGACGTGCCACTAAACTCCTGAAAATTGGGGCTTCCCGTGCAAATCAGGTTACCTGGCAGCACTAGTTAAGATCGATCCCGGCACGCGTTGCTTAACCTTGAATATCGTCTCGTGCAGCTGATATTATTTAGTTACGAGCCACTAAAGAAATGTGGGTGGTTTTATTTTAGGCGGGAAGCTTTTGAGTGAAGTTCAGTAGCTGTTTTAATTATTCGCAAATTGATACTTAGTGGATTTTGTGGAGTAAAATTAGTGTTTTAGAAGTATGCGGAACAGAGTGTAAAGTCCCGCAAATTTCCGTTGAAGAGAGAGGATCCTTCGACCAGACGTGTGTTATGTCTGGGTTTGGGCAACTGCCCGATAGATGATTTAGAGCTGTTGTTTATTTTCAAATCGCGCGAACTCTCATTGCATATAGCATAGTTAGCCTTATAATGTTCCCACTGTTGGAACTCAGGCTTCCTCTCCAATGGAATGGGCCGTAATCCACCACGCGAACCCAGTGCGGGTTGGTGGATGTTACAAGTCTTCGAATTTTTGGTTCTCTCTCATTGCGCGATGCAGGATTTCGTAGTTTAGTTCTTTTTGGCATGACTTTCCATAATGAATGTTTCATTGGCTGTTTTAATTATTCACAAATTGATTTTTAATTAATATTATGATGTAAAATTAGTGTAGTTTAGTATCTCAACTTTACACACTTCTTCTTCTCAGCGTAATACTAAGTTTTTTTTTTTTTTTCAAAACTAAATTCCCTGCCTGGCCCAGTATTCGTCCACGTCAACTCCGTCCGGTGATGCTGTCATTCGCTCCCTACATAAACAGGTAACAAGGCACATGACGCAAGATGGATAGTGGGACATGGGATGTGGAGAGATGCCGCACAAACACGGAACCGTCCGAGAACTTCCACTTGCGGCGACTGTCCATTTACACCTGACCTGAATAACCCAAAACTTTCGATTTCACAAAGACACAGGACTGCTTGTTGTGGCGACACTTGGGGGAGGCCCATGTCCAACAGTGAACGTCTTTCGGCTGATGATGACTAGATTTCAATCACTTTTCATAATATACTATACCGATTACATCTATTAATGAGTTGATGGGTAATTAAATATATTCATAGCTTTTCCGGTAGAGGAGAGGTTACTTTTAAGAGTGACATAAAATTGCCTTTAATTCGCTTTAGTACTACTTGCTCAGCAAGGTATGTTGGCAGAAACTAAAAGAAAATACTGGGCAAGTGCGAGTCGGACTCGCACACTAAGGGGTTCCATACACACTCACCTGTATAAATAGTTCTATTCACGAATTGAGTTACGAATTTTAAATTAAATTTGAAATTAAAACCATATACTCAGGTCTACGGTCCCTTGAACCTGTGAAAAAATCAAACTTCTGAGTTAACGAAAAAAAGAGATACGGCTGTTTATGTCGCAAAAAAAAAACATGTATTTCGACACTATCAAGAGATTCAAAATTCATTAGGCACTCCCCGCCCCCGCATCTCTTTTCATACCACTAAAGAGACCCGATGTTTCACTTCTGCGTGCTTCTGCGCAAGAAGAACTGTAAAAATCAGCGCTCAAGATCCGTGCCGGTATCTGTAATAGGAATCAATTTGCGAATAATTAAAGCAGTCACTGAACTTCATTCAAAGAAATCTCGCTAAAAACTTGAATTATTCTTATCTAAGAGTACCTACTGATAACGTAGTCACCGCAGTGTATCTGCCATTATCAAACCATTATGATAGATCAGGGAGAAAGCCGAAAATAGTGATAGAAATCTATTTATTAAACCGATCGAATCTATTATTGAGTTAAGGGGTGACCAGACGGTTGCAAACTAGCGTTCCAACGAAGGTGAACTTGGTTATGTGTTTAGTTTGTGTTGCGGCTACATACATGGATGTAAACCACGTGCCAACACATTCAGTGGTTGGGAAAACGCACCGTCCAACCAAGGGCGTTGAAGGTCATGGATTAAAACTGCTGTCTACACAGATTGAAACTAACAAGGTCACCTTGGTTGGGACGTTGGTTTGCAACCGTCTGGTCGCCCCTTAAATATAATATCTAGGTAGGTACGTTTCTGAATGACATATCTATAGCGGTGGTGGCGTCGATGTACGATACAATCTGATATGATTGATGTTGATAAGAATCTGGCAATTATGCTAGACTGAATATCTTAGGGGATACCGATGGCTTAGGATTAAAATAAAGAACCTGAGAAAGATACCTAATTAATTTGGGTATTCTAATCTTTGCCCCCGTATCTCGTCCGGGGAAGTACGTACACTGTACCTACGAGTATTTTTGTAACTAAGCAGCGATGTTTTTTTTTTGGATGGAAAATCATATTGACTTCTGATACGCCTTCTCACTCACCGAAAAGGCGTAACAGACTTAGCTAGACTACACTGCGCAATCACCACTGCTCTCAAAACGGTGAAGGAAAACATCGTGAGGAAACCGGCATGTCCTAGAACCAAAAATTCTAAGACATGTGACATCCACCAACCCGCACTGGGCCCACGTGGTGGATTACGGCCCATTTCATCTCCTAGAGAGGAGGCCTGAGTCCCAACAGTGAGAACATTATAAGACCGAATATGCTTTGCTACACTGCGCACACGTGTGCCACACTCGCCGATCTGGGCGCGTCGGTCTCCATACATTTTATATAGAAACTAGACTTGTAGAGCTACACTTTATCCACACCACGCGACGCCACGCGACGTCGTTCTACGTACAAATCAGGCGCGTCGATCTAATGTAGTTCTAGCTTTACCCGCTTTACCCGCGGTTTCGCTCCAGTCTACTAACTACCTACCCTCCCCTACTTTGGGCACGCCATAATTATGGCGGTAACTCCCCTCTTTGAGGAATGGCTGGAAAGGCAACACGGCGTCCTTACCTTCCGCATGATGCAGGTCCTCACCGGACATGGTAAGTTCAGGAGGTTCCTGCACCGGATTCATGCGGGAGAAACGCCCGGGTGCCACCATTGTGTGGACCACCCGGGGGACACGGTGTGGAGGTGTGCCCTGCTTGGGCAGAGCAACGCCGTGTCCTCGTGGGAGCGATCGGCGACGGCGATCTCTCGCGCAGGGCCTTGGTACAGGCCATGGTCCGGAGCGAGGAGCAGTGGCAGGCGGTCGCCTCCTGCGAAACAGTAATGCTAGCAAAGGAGGCGGCCGATCGCATGAGGCAACGGTCCTCACGCACCAATCGCCGCCGGGATTCCGATCCCGATTTCCGGCCATCGTAGGCGCGGGCTTGCGGACGGCGAGCAATGGGTGGCTCGCCATCCGACCGTCCGGTAACCGTCCGGACCGAGCCCAAGTCGTCGACGGCACGTGCTGTTCCACGCGCGCCTCAAGGAGATGTCAGCAACTGTAGGGGCCTAGCAGGGTCGAACCCTACTGGGGCCAAGGGTCTGATTCTGAAAGGAAGACTCGGCCCCGGTACGAAAGGCATCGAAGGAACAGGAGTGGGTTTTAGTCAGTAAAAGTCTGACATTATCTCTCGCTCCGCCCAAGAGCGGGATTTGAAAAAAAAGTATCACCAGTCAGCCCAAGGGGCGGGGGATGTCTTAAGATGATTTCCCACCGAAAAAAAAAAAAACCTCCCCTACTTAGTTACATACCCTACAGTACTTGCTTACCTACCTATTTCTTTTTGCTTTTAAACCTTTCCTGTATGCTAGTGATCAAAACAATTTTTTTTAATTAAAATCAATCCTGCCATTCTCGATTTTTATCGAGACTAACGAACAGTCATTGCTTTATTTATATATACGAGTATATACCAAATAAAAACACACACGTGTACATTTGATTTTTTGAGATAGATTTATCTATTCAAAACTCAAGCAACAAAAACGCTCAAAGGCGGACTAAATCAGTTACCCTTTGCATTTTAGTACCACGATTCCTCTTTCAAAAAGGGGAATGAAACTTTTCCCATACATTGCTGGCATGTAATTTTTTTCTTTTCGCCAAAAGTGGAACTTAGACCATACCTTAGAGGACTGTAAAATAAATCAATAGCAAAAAGAATTATGTCTAGCAATAGTAACCAAACATAGTTAGAGACTATTTAGTATATTGCTATAGTTTGTGATCAGGTTTATTATTCTCCATCTTCTAGTTTTGAACCCTTCGTAAATAGCTGTATTTTTTCCATATTTCAGGATGGCGAATAGATCAGCATTTAACGTATCCATACCAGAAGATGTCATTTCCATGCGGTGCCCCGACTGATATAATGACAACAAACTTGTGATGGCTACTGATTCCTTTGACCTAAAGAATGTTTTATATTTAATTAAATAGTTTAACGATTTAATTAAATGATTACTTATTCCTTATGCAAAATAAATAATGCATCTGAACAGCAACCACAACGATTTATTTTTAGGCTATTTCAATGACACTAACCAGGATTCCACCACTAATTAAATAAAATCATTATTGTTTGACTAATTTCAACACCTTCATTCCATTAACTGACATACTGCCAAAAAATAAAATCACCAGCCAACGATACAGCAAGAAAAAAAAGTAATTATCATTAGGCCACCATGCTTTTCAAAAAAAGAACAACATCATACGACCAGAAAAAAAAGCAACGTCCAAAAAGAATTAGATGATCGATTTTCCCGCGAATCAATGGACCGCATCAAATCCGCGTGCACCTCACATCTAAGACAGTGTGTACGTTAACTAAAACTCGTGGTACATGTCGCTTCGACGCACCTATTTATAAGTTCCAGAGGAATTGTTCACAGATGAAATTCCGATGCTAGTCGCGGGCTATACGCGCTCCCGGTTTCGCGTCCCCGAAATATCCGAGGCACACTGTTTTAATTAAAAAAATATGATCAGTTGAGAGTGATCGGTGTTCGAATTTTAAAGTGCGTATATTTGTGATTAGAGTAACATTACACATACACACGGAGTTTTTTATATAAAGTAAGACAAAATTATGGTTTTGGTGAAAGTATTTTGTCAATCTATTCTATTTGAAGAACAGATAGAAATAGGAATTCGCGTAGATAACTAGAATAGAAGTGATAAAGCTTTGTTGGATTGTTAGACCTCGATGCTCGGAAAATTTTAAGTGAATTCATGTTTTTAAGTTGAGTTTTCAAAGTTAACAAAGTTGTGTTGAATTCAAAAGCTGCAAAGTCAAACTGTTAAAGATTTCCAATCTGAATCTCCTTGAAATATTTTCTGTTTTTCTTGTCTCATAGGTCTATTAAGTCATTAAAATTTTTGAATTAGGAAAGGGTTCCAAATTAAAAAAAAAATAATGTAGTACTATTATGTCATTGAGCGAATATTTCTAATGACGTACATTTAGGGAATTCACATGTAACTACAGTGATAAGCATATTGTACCTACCAAGTCATAACATTTGATTGATTCAGACACATAAAAGGTCTAAAAAACTTATAAAAAGATTTCGTTCCGACAAAAAATTAATAATACCTGTGTGCAAATTGATAAGCACGATTAACTAGTTTGTTTTTCTTTCATTATCGTTTTTATCATCGTTATGTGCGTATGTCCTGTTACCGAATCTAGAGTTTTCACTAATCCTTTTAATTCTCCCGAACAATTTTCCCTGTAATTGCCATTTATTCTGCAAGTTTTACATGCACCAATTAATTATAATATTACTGTTAGATGTCAGTATCTATATTTTACTAATATTTGTATGCCAGTGGCTATGATAGGACACAGAAACGCTTAGTTATATGTTTGTATAAAAAATCATGCAATAATATATTTTTTTAATAATGTGAATAGTGGTACTATAAGTGTAAAAATACATACCATATTTTGTGAAAATGGTGTATTAATAGACACCATCACGTGTTGCATACATATAAAATTAAAAAAAGTGTAAGAAAAGTTGTTAAAATATTTCATAAAGTGTGTTCATAAAGTAAACTAAACAAGAAGTCACCTCGTTTCGTGAATGTGACTTAAATTTATCACCACTAAAAGGTTACGACTCTATGCCAAGACACCCACTAAATGTATATAAATTCTAAATATCGCGTTGAAATAAAAATGGTATAGCTTAACGGGATTGTGTGTGGAATTACTTTCAATGAAATCTAAAAATTAGTTTGATTACAATTTACAGTAAAATAATAATTGTAAATTATAGTGAACTATAAGTAGGTATATTAAATTCCACAAATTATTTGTTCAACATCATCATTTTAGCCGAAAGACGTCCACTGTTGGACATAGGCCTCCCCAAAGTGTCGCCATAATGAACGGTCCCCTGTTTTTTATATCTATGGTCCCGTGCGTCTCGCATTCCCGCAACTCTTACCAGGTCATCAGTCCATCTTGTAGGAGGCCTTCCAACGCTACGTCTTCCGGTACGTGGTCGCCATTCCAGAACCTTTCAGCCCCAACAGCCATCCGTTCTGCGAGCAATGTACCCTGCCCATTGCCACTTAAGTTTGGCGATTCTTCGTGCTATGTCGGTAACCTTGGTTCTCCTGCGGATATCCTCATTCCTGATTCGATCACGCAAGGAAACTCCGAGCATAACCCTTTCCATCGCCTTTTAAATGACTTTAAGTATTCTGATGAGGTCCATTGTTAGCGACCACGTTTCGAAGCCATATGTCATCACTGGCAACACGCAGTGATCAATTATTTGTAACATTTTTCAACTGGTTCCGCAATTTGTGAAACTCTTAGGCAGGTCACAAATGCTATTTAAAGCTTCTTCAAGTCTAGTTTTTATATTTAGCTAGCAATTAGCCAGTGGCTTCGTTTGCGAGAATGTTTTCATAGAAAATTGTAACACCCCTTAGACTGTACTCTGAGGGTAGTTTTAAAAACCAATAGTGAGTCTTTTTTATTTCATTTTCAGTAGAATTTGTGCCATGTTTTAAGTTTATTCCAAGAAATTAGAATCCTCCATACAATCTTTAACACTCTCTAAATTATTTTGTTGTTTGGAAAAACAAATAATGACAACCTTTATTATTTATTTAATTATATTAAACCCCAAGCAAACGCGCGTTCGCGTTCTCATTGTCTTTCTATTGTGTCTCTAATTACGGTATTCGAAAGGTAGTTAATATTATTTTGTGCTAACTTTCAAGTAAATTAGCACACGGAATGAACTCCTCTTTTCCCTTCCTTACGGTAAGGTAAGTAAGGTTGAACTTCCGAAAACCTCTTCTTAGGCCTACTTCATAAAAGGAAGCATTGTGCAATTTCACGTTCTTAGTCCTAGCAGTTTCGGTTGATGATGGTACTTTGATATGACTGTCAGTCAGTTTCTCCATAGATACAAATAGATAACGATTCTAATTATTGGTTTACAAATTAGCACATCAGTTGTCAAATCTATGCTATAGGTATTTTGGGAATAAACAGGTACGACTCTAAAGCTATTTTATTCCATCGATGCTTTATTGGTGCGATGTAACCGATAAACGACGATTACCGATCTAATGAGCAATCGCTGTAAGGTTTTTCGCACTAACATTACATCACACCAATAAAGCATCGATGGAATAAAACATCGTAGAACTAAATTATCGACACACTGCGTTCGATATAATAAAAATCGAATCATCAAGTTTCGAAATCAAGTAGGGAACCCAATCTAACATGGTAGGTACCTACCTAAGTAACCTTGTTAATACAAGAAAATTATCGCACAAAATACTATAAATATTCGACCGACGCACACGTGTAACACGCCTGGGCCTCAAGTCTGCTATTACAATAGTGTCAATGGCCTATCATTGATTTAATAATTGTTGATTTTGACACGTTTGGTAATCTACTAATATAATGGCGTCATTATGACTTTCCAATGGTCAATCACTGACACTTCACTGAAAGAAGTGGCATAGAATGGTTATCTCGTACATATCGACAAATGTATATCTGACATATGCTGTAATCAGCTAAAATTTTGACAGTTCTTTTGATCAGTGACCTACCATTAGAACGTCATTGTGCAGTCATTGCTTTTATCAGCTCGATATTGTCGTTTTATTACAACTCTATTACGAGACCATTGTGTTGGAATAACGAATTTATAAAAATAGTAGACTTGGGCCCCTGATTTGTATGTAGAACGACGTCGCGTGGCATGGATCAAGTGTAGCTCTACATCTTATCCCATATAAAATGTATAGAGACTGACAAGCCCAGGTCGGCGTGTGAGGCACACGTGTGCGCAGTGTAGTTTTACCTATAAGCTCGAAATGTTTATTTCAACTAAATCATTTATAGACACTTTTATACTGTCAAGAAGTTGGGCAATATGAAGATATTGGACGTTCCAAAGCGTAGATCTCGATGTTTTTTTTTTACTTTAGTAAATAGTTACGAATTAACTGATTAACCTACCTACCTTAGGTAGGAAAGAACTGAAGGGTGTTGAAGAACTGAGAACGCAGACTGCGTGGCAAGCTGACTCGGTTTTGCAACAATTCGTTTCTAAAAAGTTGTTTTTGTGTTCAGTCTTTCAGTTGTTTTAAATTTAAAAATCTAGTTTGATGTTTGTCAAAAATCTGCTCAGGCACAGTGACATTATGAAGACAGATTTCTGAAAACTTGCCCGGTTTTTGTTTCACTGTGTCATTTATCAGGGGTAGACCGTACCTATTGAAATGAAAAAGCCTTTATTTATTGCGTAGGTCATTATGAATAATAAATATCATACTTAATAGAATATTTCACAATTTAATAGTCAGTAAATACCTATCTAGGTCATTATCTAAATATCGTATTGGAATTCAGGATATTATTTAATACTAGTTTCTGCCAGCGGCTTCGCCCGCGCAAAAGTCGCCTTCTCCATACAAACTTCCAAACCCCGTTTTACCTCTTTAGGGGTGGAGTTTCGTAAAATCCGTTCTTAGTAGATGTCTACACCCTATAAGGAACCTACCTGCCAAATTTTATGTTTGTAGGTGTTATAGTTTCTGAGATTTCATGATTAATCAGTAGGTGTTATTTCGTTTTTATTTATAGAAGATTAAGTTAATATCGACGGCATTAAATGCCATAACAAAATTCAGGATACTATTTATTCTTTAACTAATGTCTAAGTCATTAAATATATCATAATGAAATTCAGGTTACTATTTGTTCTTTATTTAATATCTAGGTTATTAATTGTCTCGAGAGGAGAGAGAGAGGAGGCCTGAGTCCCAGCAGTGGGAACATTAAAAGGCTGATTATGCTATTATGCTATTAATTGTCAAAAGGAGTTAAGCTACTTCTCTTCTCCTTTCATTACCTAAGTACGATTATACTGGGTCTAAGTAGGATACTTAAGAAGAGCTGAGAGTTTTTTAACTCACTGGTGCTAGTGTATAACATGTGACACATTTTTAAATAATTTTAAAGTAGAAGTATGTAATGGGAGTAACAACAGGACTCCTCGTTTATTCAGTAAAAGTCTAACACACTCTCTTGTCCACCCAGAATATATAGGAGAAATTAGTTTATGTAGCCTATCTCAAAAAAAAAAATCTAGGTGTTTTATGTATTTATGTTTTGAACAACTGTGATCTTGAAAGCCGTAACGTTGAAAGTTGAAAATAATTTATCTTGTTCTTTCGACACCTTTTCAGTTAGATTTGTTTCTCAAAAAACAAAAAATTAAGATTCCTAATTCCTGTACTATACAATTTTTATTTATACAAAAACGTAAATTCAATGTCCACCAAATACTAGATATTACTCTGCCCGTTTCTGTTTAGCTAATACTCTAAACAAATTACCGAAATAGAGCTCAATGACTCAACGGTCGTGGCATCCACATAAACCAGCGTATAAAATAATAACAGAAACAATAATAATGTACATTTAATATTAGCAAGTGTTCCTATAAGGGCCTGATTACACGAACCACTTTTAAACTATGACAGAAAAAAATCTTACAAATAAAAGAAATCATTATCACACTGAATGTCACATATATAGGGTATCTATCATCTAATAAATAAACATTAATTCATCATCATTTTAGTCGAAAGACGGCCATTGTTGGACATAGGCCTCCCCCAAGTGTCACCGTAACGACTAGTCCTATGCGTCTCGCATTCATCGGATTCCCGCCATCACCAGGTCATCGGTCCACCTTGTGGGAGGCCTTCCAACGCTGCATCTTTCCGTACGTGGTCGCCACTCCAGAACTTTTCGTCACCATCGACCATCTGTTCTGTTCTATAGTGTGGAACGAACTAATATGGTTTCAGTAAGGTGTAATAGTTAACATACTTATATTTTACTAATAATAGGGGTTAAAGTATGAAATTAACCGTTAAAAATAAACCGTTCACATTACGTCTATTGCAGTTGAAACTAAACTGTATTTTTTTCTTCTTTCTTTGTAGTTTATATGTAGTGTAATTTTTTTATATGTTAGTAGATTTTCCACGCGAAAAGCGGGCAGTTTTTTCTCCAGCCCATAATATTAAATCTATATTGAAATTAGAAAATATCCTTAATTCTTACCGTTTATTATTTGAAATTTCGCACCTCATAAGAAAATGAGGAACCCATATAGGATTTTTATTTATCTATCTGTCATGACCCTGTTTGTCTATGCATAGTGGCATTGAATTGAAATTAATATGAAATAGGTCTACATACTGGTAGAATATAGTGTGTTCATAATTTCGTTTTTAATTTCACTTTTATGACCGTACTAGCTTCTGCCAGCGGCTTTTCGAAAAGTAGAGAATATATAGCCCATGTCACTCAGTGATAAAGTAGCATTCTATTGGGATATGACTGGCCTGTTGGTCTAGTGGTTAGTGACCCTGACTGCTATGTCGGAGGTCGTGGGTTCGATTCCCAACCAGGACAAATGTTTGTGTGATTAGCATGATCATTTGCTCTGTATCTGGGTGTAATTTATCTATATATGTATGTATTTAGGAATATATAAGTATGTTTATCAGTTGTCTAGTACTCATAACACAAGCTCTGCTTAGCTTGGAACTAGACGGCGTTGTGTGATAGTTGTGAAATATTATTATTATTATTATATTGTTATTATTGGTGAAATAATCGGTCCAGTAGTTTTTGAGTTTATTCTTCACAAACAAAAATAAAAATCTCTCTTTTTATTATTAGTATAGAAGTATTGTTAATCCCGGTTTTCATTCGTAGATCTTTGAAAGTCATTACAGGAAAATCTGACCATCAGTCTATCCAAGGAGTATTGTGTTGCCCAGTAACGGTTGTAGAGGTCTGATAGGAAATTGCTAGATATGTTTGCATCAGGTTAGAATGGAACTCAACCACAAGCATGCTGGAATAAGGCTAAGGAGATGATGGGAAGTATAGATAAGTTGTTTATGATATACAGGGTTATTTGTAAAACACTGGAAACCTTGCAGGACTGTATTACTAACATCATAAGCAACAACTTTTCTTCTATGACTTTTTTGAAAACATAATTCATTTACCAAAAACAAACCTTTAAGATTTCGTTGTTCTATCTAACACATTTCTACTCTATATTTTGCTATACCTACCTACGTCTGTATGACGCGACGCAAGCGCATCAAGCACACCCCCGCCGCCGCCCGATCGCCGCTTCCCTCCGCTATTGTACTATCACTTGCTTCGCATTTACTTCATAATATTTAAAACGTTCAATTTAAATATTTTTATTTTTGTATAAAAATCGGATGAAATAAAATATGATAAATTTTTAAAAGTTACAGAACAAAAGTTGATGTTAATGATGTTAGTAACATAGTGCTGAGAGGTTGCCAGTGTTTTACAAATAACCCTGTATAAACGGCAAATTCTACCATTTTCATGATCATAAGATTAGCTAGTGAAGTGACTGACCAAGGTGCACTTCAGATAGCAATTATAATTTATGACTTATCTGATAATTTTCACTTGATTAAGCTGATTACTGAACATGGGTCACTTTTTATCAGCTGGGATGGCTATCTCAAGGTATAAAGAAGTGCCATTGGTGACTGAGATAGATGATAGTAGATACATACCTTCGCATAACACTGGCTGATCACACCCTGCTATTACGTAATATTAGATTATTTTGTATAATTTCACCACCTCCATGGTCAAGTGGAGCGGCGGGAACGTTTGAAAGATTGACCGTGGCTCTAGATCCCTATCATTATGTCACCTCAAGGACACAGCTGAGTTATACCCTTATGCGGAAAAAGCCATTGGATAATGTGAGATTCAGCGGTTGTCATTGCAACGAGCTGGGTTAAATCCCAAAGTTCACTGGATTTTCTGGTGCTCGCTGCCACATAACCGTGCTGTCTGTGTGTGTGTGTGTGTGCTAACGCAATGAACTAAATACCCTTTGTGTAAAATAAACACAATCACTTTTGGGTCTACAATAATACAATTCTTCTTACGCCTTTTGGTATATTAATAAATCTGCTTAGACTTTTTCCATTTATCTTGAGATTGGTTTTCAGTCTAACCAAATGCAGCTGAATACCATTAATTTTCACACATGACAAATAATAATAAAATATTTATTGTCTCAAATATTGCAGTAACATGTATATTCAGGGATCAAAAGTGCAATTGCACTGTGTCAATGCTAAAGTGTCTAAAATTTATTTTTAAAAGTGATTCAATAGTTCATGAATAATTTATTTTGTAGCATAGAATCTAAAGTATTAAATAAACTAGTTGTGGACCATTGAACGTCTACTACAAAGCAATTTTGGACTTTTTGGCATTGGTAGCGTGTAACTGCATTTTTGACCCCTGACCGTACAACTGATGCAACCCCACTAAGCTACTAATAATACTTGTATCAGGTTATCTCGTCCCTTCCCATTTTTACAGTGACAATATTGACATGGATGAAAAATGAATATATCCATTAAAAAAAAGGAACTTATCAAACGACATAAAATTAGAAAAATATCCCAAGAGAACGGTTAAAAATCCTTCGTGCTATTTCTGGACAAGGCTGTCTAATTCTAAGTGTGCTAAATTTCATTTTGATCAGTTCAGCCGTTTGAGCGTGAAGGAGAAACAAACATACACACATACATAGGTATACAAAGTTTTGCTTTTATAATATTAATGTGATGTGATCTGATGTGATGTTTTTTGTATATTCTGATATATCAATAAAGTGGTTCGTCTACCCTAGCCCTAAGTCTATTAGAGCTTATGACGGGAGCGTTAAAAATATCTAGTCTTGTTGAATGAATGGCTACGATGCTTGGCTCGTTTCACCAGCTGCTAATGTGTATTATAGCTCTCAGCGCTGTATTATACGACTTATTTTATCATACTTTAACTTCATGTTTATGATTTTTAGAGCTCACGGGGTCAGATGACCAAGAGACTTGTTGAACTTTAAGTCTATTAAACAAGTGGTCAGTTGAAAATGAGAATTTAAATTGTGTTTTATTTCAAACTGGCATCCTATCATGCTCATTGCTGACATTTGAGTGGGTAATTGATTCGTTATTTTTTATTATTTCTTACAATAAAAACTTTAGCCAATAATATCCAGAATTACAGGTAGAAATAATTTTCCAAATTCGTTCAAAATTCACTAAGTTAGAAACCATTCAAATTTGGTGGAAGGGGAAACTGTCAAGTAACTGAAAAAAGATTAACCAACTAAATTTTGACGTCACCGTCACTGTGTTACAAACGTAACAATGAGATAGTGAGTTGACCCCACCACGCCCGGGCTACTCCCACCCCCTACTCTTTCTCTTAACAATATCTATTTGAAATTTATTTAAATAAAAGCGAAATACCACTCACTGATTAATCACGAAATCTCAGAAACTACAAAACATACAAACTTAAAATTTAGCAGATAGGTTCCTTATAGGGTGTAGACATCCGCTAAGAATGGATTTTACAAAACTTCACCCCTAAGGGGGTAAAACGGGGGTTGGAAGTTTGTATGGAGAAACCTACTTTTACGCGGGCGAAGCCGCTGGCAGAAGCTAGTGTTTCATATAATAAACAAACTTTGTAAAATATCTTTTAATGCTATTTTTTGTTTAGTATAAAATACTTTACAATAAAATAAATATAGAAAAATGCCTTCCTTTATAAGTTCTAAGACTACAATTTTTACCTAAAACCTTGCAGCCATGAGGCGTGACTAATTAATAAACACTCAACCATCTAGATACACAAACAGACATTTTAAATATTAGTAGGAAGGACCATTATTCCTCGTACCGTACAGTAAACTCTCGCATACATTCATTTATTCTAAAAGAGTTCTTTGGCAGACGATCAAAGTATGAAGCATCTAATCATGCTACTATTTCAACTACGAGTGCGTATTTCTATAATTACTGCTAAACATATTTCTTGGATACTTATGGTCCTCTAGTCATCACACTTGGCAAGCAAAGAGACGGTCATTTATGGATAGTGACCTAAGATGATATAACTCTAAATACAGTATGATTTGTAAGATGGTTTGGGAAATATTGTAAGAGTCTTTGACTATTCCTACTACAAGTAATATTTTAATCATCATCATCATTTCATCCGAAAGACGTCCAATACTGGAAATATGCCTCCCCAAGTGTCGGGACAACGAACGGTCCTGTGCGTCTCGCATCCATAGCATTCCCACGACTCTCACCAGCCCCCCTAGCCAAGTTATAATCATTTCGATTGCGTCGAACGCCTCGAGTAGACCACGCCTCCGATTCCTTTGTTCTGACGTCATCTCAACGCTCAGTTACGTGGTCAGAACAAAGGAATTGGAGGCGTGGCCTACTCGAGGCGTTCGACGCAAACGAAACGATCGTAACTTGGCTAGGGGGGGCAAGCACTAGTTTATATTTTTTTTATGTGAGTCATGAGAATATTTACTAGCTCATCATAAGTTTTGAGTGGGAATGAGACGTTAATGCTTATTTATCACAGTGATGTGATAATCTTGAATATCATGTCACTGATAAACAAGTATCCGCACTTATCGAAAATATCTAAAAAGGAAACTGTTGGTACCTTTCAGACGCAGTTGATACCTTTATATCAAGCAATCTTACATTACATAATTAGCTATACGATGTAACGCTCGTCCGAGTGAGGTCGGCTCGAGTCGGCCGACTTTTCCACAACTAACCTCACCTTGATAAAGTTTTTACTTCTATTGTGTTCTTAAGCGCACACCGTTTTTTTTTCTTATCTTTGCCGTGCACTTAGAACTTCTAATGTATCGTAGGTGCATTCACAAACATAAACTCACATGCCCAAATATTCAGGAAATAGAATCCACGACACGCAGCACAAGCGCCGATCCCTCAGCCACTGCGCACTGAACACTACGCTTAGTACACTGTCATGTTATTTTTGTTATCGCGACTCTCGGGGATAGAACATCACTTGTCTAGGGTCTCTCATCTCCTCACAGTATCGACACGTTTTCTTTTATCATAACTACACAGTATAAAATAAAGTCGCTTCCCGCTGTCTGTCCCTATGTATGCTTAGATGTTTAAAACTACGCAACGGATTTTGATTTTAGATAGAGTGATTCAAGAGGAAGGTTTATATTTATAATATATTTATAATACATATAGTAGAGAAACACTGGTAATTCTAGAGGTTTCTAATGTGATGTCGTATATAAACACATATTTTATTCCTAAGAGATAGATCAAAATAATGTACTACAGTATTGTACACCTTAAAAAGGTCAACAAAAAAGTCCGTAATAATATATGTTTATCTATTAGGGATAAGCCACAATAACTATTTTTTATCCTTTACTTTTTACCAGAAATAATGACTTATTTACGAAGCGATTTTAAACAATTAATCCTTATCCAATTAAGTACCTTAAATAGATTGTGCATTTAATATCGGCCGCGTGGTAACGGCCCCGACTTACGAGTTGTAGGTCGCGGGTTCAAACCCAGCCAGGCGCATTACTTTGCGTAATTTATTTCATCACCACTGCTCTCAAAACGGTGAAGGAAAACATCGTGAGGAAACCGGCATGTCCTAGAACCAAAAATTCGAAGACATGTGACATTCACCAGCCCGCAATGGGCCCGCGTGGTGGATTTCGGCCTATTCCCTCTCCTAGAGAGGAGGCCTGAGTCCCAACGGTGGGAACATTATAAGGCCGACTATGCTATACATATAGAAGGGAGCCGTATAGGCCTAGCGCCCACCCCAGGATGCTGGGCTCATCATCATTTCAGCCGAAAGACGACTGCTGTTGTATATAGCCCTTCCCTAAGTGTCGCCACAACGACCGGTTACTAGGTTATTGGTCCACCTTTTGGGTGGCCTTTCAACGCTGCGTCTTCCGGAACGCGGTCGTTACTCACCAGCACCTTTCGGCCCCAACCACCAACCGTTCTACGAGCAATGTGCCCTGCCCACTGACACTTAAGTTTGGCGATTCTTCCCTCTCCTAGAGAGAAGGCCTGATTCCCAACAGTAGAAACATTATAAGGCCAACTATGCTATGATGTTGGGCTACCGATTCGAGATTCAAAACTTCATTAAACTTGCCAGGGGTCGGGCCTCCACTGAAAAACAATCGTAAGATGCCAATGAACGTGTTTTTATGTTTCTAATTTACTGAATGACTACAACTGAAAAACGTACTGTTTTTAAAGTTAATGTTTTAATCATTGAATGAAATGTGTTACGTACTAATTTCGTTCGTAGTGTTGCTATATTTAATATTATTTTCCACCTGTTTAGTTACTTTTAACCGACTTCAAAAAGGAGAGGAGGTTTAATTTCGGAAGTCGGTGTTAAATAACGAAGAGACAAAATTATTATAAAAACTCCGACTTCCGAAATTAAAGTTATTTGGCACTTTTCAGTGTTTTTTTTTTTACTTTGAAGTCGGTTGTATTTTTTTTTTGTAAAAAGTTTTTTATTTTATATTTATTAAATCTTTATGCACTAGTAAGAAACACTGTACAAAGGCGAACCTAATGCCTTAGGCATTTCTACCAGTCGACCTTAGGGTGGTGCAGAAATATAACAAAAAAAAAAAATATTGAATAAAAAAAAAGAAAAAAGAAGAATAATGAAATAAAGATAATAAGTATTGTGGAGGCGGAAATATAATCAGACTTTCGTGTTCTAAATTATTAAATTTAAAAGAAATACTCTATGTTATTATTTATACTTTGGCCGCGTGAAAGTAAATTTCTCCATAAAAACTTAAGACCTCCGCTTCATCCACTTAAGGGGTGTATTTTGTAAAATCCTCATCCTCAGTGATCGCCTACGTCATTAAAGAAGCCTTGTGCTAAATTTCACGCTCCTAAGCCCTGTAGTTTTGACTGTGTTTTGTATTGTTCGTCAGTCAGTTTGCCCTTTTTTTGTAGGTATATTAGCCATTAGCGATCCTAACTCATCTGACTTTAGAAAAGGCCATTCTTTCTTCTTCTTATCAAATTCAAACACCGAATATCTAAGTAATTCATCTCCTAAACAATGAAGTGTGTGTATATTTAAGTGGGTCTCTAGATGGTTTGAAACTACAACTGAACCCGGTAGATGGCGCCGCAAAAAAAAACAAAAAGAACAAACAAGAATGACAAACAAACAATAAACATGTTTTCTTTCTTTCTTTCAATCGGGTTTTTAATCATTTTTTTCTGAGTTTGTGCCAGCTTACGAGCAGGCCAACGTCTGCCCGTACCGCTAGTTCTATCTAAAGCATAAACCTTAAAAAGTAAGTATAATTATTTATGTATTGAAACTTCACACAGTAGTGGTACATAGGCGGACTTAATGCCACAAGGCATTCTCTACCAGTCAACCACTGGGTTAAAAAAGACAATACTGTGGTAGGTGTGCACTATAAATAAATAACTATATATTTGAAATAGAACGTAGTATCGTTTAATTAAGTGGCTTATTTAATAAATAAAATACGTCTAAATGCTGATATAATGTTAACTAATAAATACTATGATAAATATGAAATAATTGTAATTTAGAGAATTATCTTGTCAGTTTGCAAGCTAATAAGCAGAATGCGATCTCGTTCGATGTCACAATACATAGGCTATGTTTATTAATATAAAAATAACATAATATATTATCGGATGATAACTAAGTAGATAGAAATCGTTGAGAATTTACACGTAGAAAGATAAAGTTTGTTATGAATAAAAAAAGTCACAATGAGTTTTTCATTGTGACTTACATTATTCATAAAAATGTTATCTACTTATTTGTTATACTCTCGGCGGATAATATCATAGAACGCGTAGTCTATCAACCAGATAATGACTAGCTGTTTGACTGATTACCTTGTTTTTATGTAGGGTATGTCTGCTAAAGGCCTGATACCCTACCATGAGCTACTGGGGCCATGGGTGATGCGAAAGAGATCCCCGGGGCCCTGGAAAACAAATGGCAAAGAAGGAACAGGAGTGGGTTTTTAGTCAGTAAAAGTCTGACACTATCTCGCGCTCCGCCCAAGAGCGGGGGATGTCATGAGATGATTTTCCCACGAGAAAAAAAAAACCCTACCATGAGCTCTTAACGCGATCCATTTTACGACCTAAACTGAACTGTTAATGGGATGGAGCTATATAGGGTGTATCGCTCCATCCCTCTCTCTCGTTCGCATGCCTGTCATTTTAACTCGTCACGGTAAGGCCTATGGGCTTATTTGGCGCAGCCGTGAGGCACACATTGTGTCAGTATTCTTTTTTAATCTTAAGTTTCTAAATGCTGTTTCTACAGTGTGTGCCTGTATTATTGTTGTATATTATTATTATTATCGTTTATTCATTTGTTTATGTACATATAAATTATATTTTTAAATATTTCAATAAAAAATAAAAAACACATTTAAAAATATAAAAAATAGTGTCCCACCGGTATCGGGAACAGGGTCCAAGCTACCGGCGGTCAGGGCTCAAGAGAAATTATTATTATTATTGTTATATTTATTATTTTATTGTTGTTGTGTATTATTATTATTGTATATTGACTTCAATGCAGAAAAGATGTATTTTCGGTTGTATTTTTTTTGTACAAAGGTTTTTTTTAACCCTTTTTAGTTATGGTACCACCACTAAAAAGTACCCCTCAGCCATACTTAAATACCTTATAGCTAGAGTGCATCTCATGACAATTCTAATTATACCAAACATGGTTAGATTAAATTAATTTATTACAGAGTTCCGGTGCCTAACTTCAGGCTTCATCATCAGATCAGTTCGATATATTCCCCCTCTTCTTTCAGTCAGTCATCGACTACACGTATAAATAAAGCAATTTTACTTGTTACGACAGTTCTGCCGTGATCCAATGAGGAGTTCAGTTCCATATCTTCAAAGTTCATGATCAGATCATAACAGTAATTCTATGCGACCAACTGGGAAGCATAGACTTTCAGTCAAAAAAAAAATTATAAAAATCGGTTCTCAATTGACTGAGAAATCGGTGAACATACATAAAAAAAACATACATTCAGCCGAACATAAAACCTTCTTTTTGAATTCGGTTAAAGAGTAGTCTGAGATTTTCGCATTGATCGAGTACAATTGCACTTTTGAGCCATGACTGTACACTTCTTATGTATGTTACACAATTTTCATGAAAATCTCGCAAGAATAACAATAATTAAAGTTACAAAAATATGTGTTTCATTAAGCTAGTCCATGTGAATTCCCTTATCTTCCATATTTACGTCAATATTAATTAATTACGTAATCACCTTATTAAGAATCTAAACTTTAGATATGCCTGTCTCATTCTGTAATTGGTGCATTGAATTGTTTATCTTCTGGTAGGTGTAATTAATGATGGCGACAAATCAAATACCTACATAACCTACCTAATTGATATACGCAGATGTTGGCAATCTTCAGATGATTTGCAGACCCTAAAAGTTTTGAGGCAACGGTCCTGACGCCCGAACCGCCGCCGGGATTCCGATCCCGATTTTCGGCCACCGTAGGCGCGGGCTTGCGGACGGCGAGCAATGGGTAGCCCGCCGTTCGACCGTCCGGTAACGGTCCGGCGCGTATTGTTCCACGCGCGCCTCAGGGAGATGTCAGCAAATCGTAGGGGCCTAGCAGGGTCGAAGCCTACTGGGGCCATGGGTAGTGTGAAAAAGAAACCCGGGGCCCTGGGACGAAGGCAACGAAGGAACAGTAGTGGGTTTTTAGTCAGTAAAAGTCTGACACTATCTCTCGCTCCGCCCAAGAGCGCGATTTGTCATAAGATGATTTTCCCAACAAAAAAAAACACCTTAAAAGTTAGAGAAATATTTTATTTAATATTTTTAAAAGAGTAACCATGGAGTTTCTTGCCGGTTCTTCTCCATAGGAAACGACCAATTTGGAACCGTAGCTTTTGACGTTTTATAAGTGCCCATGTACTCTATGTCTCATGTCTCTGTGTTTTATATGTGAAATAAAAATATTTTTGATTTGATTTGATTTATTTTCTTAAACTTCACAGAACAAGACGCTCATGTTACAGACAAAAATCTTGACATATCTGTGCAAAAAGCGTAGTCTAATCTAAGAAAACGCTCCTTATACATCAACTTCAGATAGTTTCAGTAAAATACAGACACTCCCTCTCGTTTCACTCAGAGCGGGAAAAGATTTTTTTTTTCTATTTACAAAAACACCACAGCAAAACACACACACGACTCTAATAACACATTTTGATACGAGTGGAGAAAGTTTCTCATTGCGACCGAGGCGGAATTCGCCCAAGCCGTAGATGAGGGTGTTATAGAGCAGAGTGCTGCAGTGACAAATTTCCATGTTTATCAAACGACGTTTTTCAATACACTAACGAAGATAAATGGGAGTTGACTCGCAACTCGTGGGGGTCGCCTAGCGCCCAGCCTGATACGCTAAATGTAATAAATTGTAGTGGGGGCGAGCGCGCACACTTTTCCGCACTAGGGCGAAAAACAGTAAATTGCGTGCCTAAAGGTGGTAGAGATAAGAGCGGGTTCTCGAGTAAGTGTATTGAAAAGAATACTCTAACATGTCACGCATACAACATCCCTTTCAGCTCACAATGCCGATCGGTAACGTCAGCAAGGACAGCGGGCCACGGCGGGAATCCTTCCGGCCGCCGTGGGTGAAGGAGAAGGATGTGGCGGCACCGCCATCTTGGATGCAGAAGAAGTTGAAGCCGGTGGAGAGCATTACCAAGACGGTGTCCGTGGATGAACCGGCAGCTGCGGAGACGCCAGCTAAACCTTTAAAACGTGAGTAGCTTGTGGTTTCTTTATAGATCTATAATAATATTAATAATCAATAATTTATTTATTTATTTTGTACATAGTCGGCCTTATAATGTTCCCACTGTTGGGACTCAGGCCTCCTCTCTGGGAGAGGGTGAGGGGTTATTTTGTACATTTAACACAAAATAAATCAGTCTCATAGAAATTTATAAGATCATTTCGGCCGAAAGACATCCACTGTTGGACATAGGCCTCCCCCAAGTGTCGCCACAATGAACGGTCCGGTGCGTCTCGCATCCATCGGATTCCCATGACCCTCACCAGGTCATCGGTCCATCTTGCGGCAGGCCTTCCAACGCTGCGTCTTCCGGTACGTGGTCACCACTCCAGAACCTTTCGTCCCCATCTGTTCTGCAACCAATGTGCCCTGCCCACTGCAACTTAAGTTTGGCGATTCTTCAGGCTATTTCCGTAACCTTGGTTCTCCTGCGGATACCTTCATTTCTGATTTGATCACGCAAGGAAACTCCGAGCATAGCCCTTTCCATTGCCTTGAGTTTAAGTCTTCTGATGAGGCCCATTGTAAGCGGCTAGCAATAGACGTGTATTACTCACGGCTATTGGCCAACACTGTCAAGTTGCTGGAAATTATATCTGACAGAATGGACCGTCCAAATAGAATAGACAGCTGTCAGTTACAATTATTAATATATCACTATTTAATTTAATAGCTTACCAACACGTTTAAAGACATTGTAACTTTTACAAACATTGTATAGACAATAATTACACAAAGTAACTTAAATATTAACTAACGCCAAAATCTAAAAACGTACACATTTACATACAAAAACAAAATACACTCATAGTCCGGTCAATTTAGACATCTAAGGTTACAATCATTCGTACCAAGCTGAAAATTGGTAGGATTGTTCAAAACACCATCATAAATGAAACCTAAAAAGTCCTCATCGATCCGACACCTGGAAAAAAATACTCGAGGTCAAAGGTCACAAAAACAAGTTTTTCGCGATTTTCAGCAAAACTGTAAGTTTTATCATAAAATTAGTTCTTTCTAACTTTCAGCTGGTTGCGACTTACCGCTATTTTTTGGTCTAATTTGACTGTACTATCAAGTGTCGAAGTAATCCTCCACATCGCTGACATTCGGAATTGTCTCCAGTGGACTTGCCATACTACTAAAATTCAACGTGGCAATGCCGCCGCATTGCCACATTGAATTTTATCATTAGCAATGCTAATTCTTTGGGCGAAGATTGAGGCAGCCCTCTGGTCACGCAATGTATAAGTGAAATTTCCTTAAAAAGGAGACGCGCACTCGGACCTCTTGACCCAAGCATTTCGACCCCAAACGGCTAACTTCTGTTGTATTTTATAATAGAAGCAACTGCCACATAGATTGCAGCCCCAAAACCTTCTACGGTAGTGGTGGGCTCTGGCCCTTCTGGGCTTCTACGGTTTTACTAGACTGGCCTGTTGGTCTAGTGGTTAGTGGCCCTGACTACTATGCCGGAGGTCGTGGGTTCGATTCCTACCCAGAACAAATGTTTGTGTGATGAATACGACCATTTGTTCTGTGTCTGGTTGTAATTTATCTATAATATGTATATATTTAGAAATGTATAAGTATGTTTATCAGTTGTCTAGTACTCGTAACACAAGCTCTGCTTAGCTTGAGACTAGACGGCGTTGTGTGATAATTGTGGAATATTATATATATATTATTATATTAACATCTCTGAGGTGCGCGTCGAACACTACGCGCCGTCGACGTCTCTGCGTCGGTTATTACCAGACGGCCGGACGGCGAGCTACCCCTTGGTCATCGTTCGCAAGCACGTACTTGCGGTGGTCGGTTATCGACCTGCGACTCCCGACGCCCGGAGCGTCCCCTGTAGTGACGGCAACCTTCTTCGCTAGCCTTACTGCTTCACAAAAGGAGGCGACTGGATCCCACTGCAGCTACTCCTCAAAAAGGGGACGTCCCGCCGCGATTGTGGCGTGTCCAACACACAATAAAGTTAGAATAATAATAAGGAAATGTAGAGACAGTCAGATGATGCAATCATTTAAATTCCTCCAGACCGAATTTCTTAAATAGTGGTCGTGGCAGATATTACACAAGTGTACGCGCGGGATCAGAGACAGATTTACTTTATCCCACTAAAACTAAGCATTTAATGACATGTTTAAATCTCTCATTTTCGGTTTATGTGACGTTAACCTCTTGTTCATGCCAAGTCTAACTGCTAAACATGCGGAACGCAGTAAAACGCAAACGCAAATGATGCGTTACACATATACCTACTTAAGATAATCTGACATGACTGATGCGATAAATTATTTTTATTTATTTTTCTGATATAGGACCCATCTATTAAAATCAACACTTTGTACCTATTACAATTAACTGGCCTGTTGGCCTAGTGGTTAGTGGCCCTGACTGCTATGCCGGAGGTCGTGGGTTCAATTCCTACCCAGAACAAATGTTTGTGTATTGAATACGATGTAATTTTTCTATATTATGGATGTATTTAGAAATATATAAGTATGTTTATCAGTTATCTAGTACTCATAGCAGAATCTCTGCTTAGTTTGGGACTAGATGGCGTTGTGTGATAGTTGTGGAATATTATTATTATTGTTATTACCTATTACAATAAAATTGTAGGTACATCATACATTTGCCTAGAAGTTACCTATTCACTTTTGACTTAAAGACCCTTCTTGTAACTATTAAAAAAAAACACAGACATCTTTATTTAAAAGAACTTAATCAGATGGCTTAATGCGATTTTTCAATGTACATTCTTCACGTTAACGTATAGGTACGCTTCTGTTAAATCGTAAAAAAAGAAGTTGTCTGTTTTTGTCACCAGATGGCGCTTATTCAATTTTAATACAATGCGCGGGTGTTATTAGTCATTGAAATTGTCGGCTTTTCTCTGCTATAAGTAACATGCACATATATTAAACACTAAAACCTTTCTCATCTATCTCTCTGGCTATAGGTAAACGCATTAATTAAATCAGTTCTTGAATACAAATTGAAAATAGACACACGGACAGACGCGGTTGAGGACTTTGCTTTATAATATGTAAGTATTGACGATCAAGCAGGTACGTTATGCCAGCCACACACGATCCAGTCTACCGTCAAGTTTGCAGCGCGCTTGAAGCGGCATCTGGTAAACTTCACAATGTGTGACTACTATCAGTATGCATGACAAGTCTACTGTCTGTACAAGCGGTCAAGTATGCATGACGCTGCAAGCTTAACGGTAAACTGGATCGTGTGTAGCTGGAATTACAGACCTCGTGTGAGGCCACAGGTAGCTGCTTACCTATTTCACGCTAGACATTCATGTGATTTTCTATCTGCTACACGCACCGAACTGAGCTCATTCATGTCTGCGTCAGACTTATAGTGTAGATACACACTCCAACATGGTGCGACGGTTTTGGTCGGTCGTACCAAGGTATTTCAATAACCTCCAGACTTCGTAGACTTTATTAATACTCCGGTTCCTTCCATGGATGACGTTTCCGAGTGAAAAATATAACAACACACACTGAAAACTACGTAAATGAATCTGCCCACGCCATGATGAAGATATTATCAGTAATAATAGCATCACCTACCTCGGCTACATCCCGTGACTCTGTCATTATTTTCTCGAAAGCAAGTCTTTTGATTTACTGTGTGTTGGAAGTTGAATAGATTTAATGAGAAATACTAGTACTTGTCTACATTCATCACTAGCAGGCACTCGCGGTTTCGCTTGCATGAAATTAGTATTCAGCTTTAAAATAGGTATATATTGTTGCCTATTTTTCGAAAGAGTTACTGTGGCCTTTGCAAAGGGCAACTGAAGGAACGTAGAAGGTTTTAGTCCGTAAAAGTTTGACACTCCCTTTTGACTCCACCCAGAGTGGAATAAGTCATTTGATGATTTCCCACTTGTATAAGTGAAAGGATATAAGCTATCCTAGTACTAGATACGAGCCCATTGCTTGTTGTTCACCGTTTTGTTACATAGATAGTTTTAAATAAACTAAGCTCAAGACACGAATATTATATTGCTTTGAAAATAATCTAATAAAGAAATCCAATATCATTCAGTCAGTCATCCTTTTTAATTTACAAAAAAAATATTTTGTGCTTTCGTTAAATTAAAATTCTACAACATAAACAAATCTCCGAAACTACTGCTAGTAGAGAAAAAAAATTTTTTTAGTAGCTGACACGGCAAATGTTGTTCTGCAACATAAATTACTAGCTTCTGCCAGCGGCTTCGCCCGCGTAAAAGTGGGTTTCTCCATACAAACTTTAGAGTTTTATTAAAATCCGTTCTTAGCGGATGTCTACACCCTATAAGAAACCTACCTACTAATTATATAGATAAACTAGTGACACGCCCTACTTTGCACGGGTATAAATTATACATCAAAACTATTATTTTATAACTTTTTCTGAAAATTCGTTGCGTGGTTTAAGAGGACATGGTGGATAAACAGACGGACGCAGAAATCAACTATGTTTTATACGAAGAAGTTTTAATCAAAAGCTATTTCCTTAGTGGAACTAAAACGAAAAGCGGCCTACGTCGTAGTGAACGTAGGCAAAGTTCCAAACAGATTGGTCGCGACGTGTGGACACACAACATTTGCTATTAGCAGTGGAATAAAGTGAGACTAAGAGCTTGTTCAGATGGAGCGATCGTGCGAACCGACTGGATTTCTTACATGGTATCGTACGTAACATCGAAAGATCAGACGAATATTTTGTTATCCCATTGCCATCGAATGTTGATCCTAGTGATAAGATATATTATACTCCAATTCCAACTAACCAACCTTTCGTTGTCCATTGCTGAAAAAACACCTTGATGAAACTGCGTCACGTCACACGATTCATCCGTTTACCTGTAGACCCAAGTATTTTTCGTCTCTTGAGCCTTGATTTTAATAGCATAAGCCTCAAATATGGGTAGTGCAGAGTCATTGGTAATGGTTGGGCGCAACAATAGACTAAGATGATGACGATGTCGAAATTGACGACGATGACTGTTTGATATTTTCCAGCCATTCCATCACTTCAAACCTAGTGGAAGCTGGAGGCAAGGAGACTCTGCCATTATCAGTAGGCTTCGACGATGACGATGTCGAGACACCAAATTAGCAAAATATTTTGAGATGCGCGATGTGTATCGATACTTATCGCGCAGATATTGTCACAGTTCCGTCCGTCTGAGTTCCTCCGAATTTTGCACTCGAATATTATAGGTAGAGACGTATTACAACCGTCAAAACCTACAAATGGGAGTCAGGGTCGAGACTTTGAACGATCGACTTCTGTCTCGGACAAACAATCGTACATCGTCCCGAATGTCACTTGTTTATGTGACTTTGGTTTGTTAAATTGTCTTCTTTCATTTGTTTGAAATTTTAGAGAGCTTGGAAAATACCAAAGAATATCGAAACGACACATTAGCTGCTTGACTTACTTTGTTGACTGGTGTCAGATTTTATGGCTTCCAATTACCGTAACGACTGTTAGAGTTATTCAAATAGAGAGCGAGAGAGAGAGACATTTTAATAAGTACTGATAAAATATTGGCGCCCAACGTGTGTCGTAAGCACTGCCGCAACCATTTTTGCTGCAAAGCTATCAGTACCGACCGATCAAAATTTCGATTCTGGCCAAAAAGTGGCCGAATATTCGGATCGACCGAAACTACCGCTTTTTACTGCGTTGTGATAAATATCTAAAAACTGACTGAATCGTTCGTCATCAATGTATGTTATAATTTTTGTGGGTTGTCGATTTGTTCAGTTATTACTACATAAAGTTATCTATATATATAAAAGGAGAAACTGACTGACTGATATATCAACGCACAGCCGAAACTAAAAGTCTAGGAGCGGGAAATTTTGCACAAGGTTTCCTTTTATGACGTAGACGAGCTCTAAGAGAGAATTTTCCAAAATTCACCCCCTAAGGGGATGAAACTGGAGTCCAAAGTTTGTGGGGAGAAACCTATTTTAACGCGGACGAAGTCGCAGGCAGAAGCTAGTAGCTTATATTTATAATTAAGCATAATTATATCGAAATAGAGTTAGCAATAACTGTATCGAGTAGTGGTGGCCCAGTGGAAATGGCTTAGACTTAGTAGTTGTAGGTCGCAGGTTTAAATCCAGCTAGGCGCATTACTTTGTGTAATTTATTTCAACAACTTTGTGTAATTTACACAACAACAACAAATACTGTTCTTAAAACGCTGAAAGAAAACATCGTTAGGAAACCGGTATGTCCCAAAACCTAAACTTAAAAAAAATTTAGATGACATCCACCAATCTGCACTGGGCTTACGTGATGAATTACAACCCATTCCTTCTCCTGGTGGTTTGAGTCCCAGCAGTGGGAACATTATAAGGCAATGCTTACAATTGTATCTAAATATTATTTTTATGTTTTTTCTGTTACCACGTTTGTTTCTGTTTTGGTTTAGGTTAAGGCACTGGAAGAGAAGCCGAAAATTCGGTTGCGGTTTCGGCTACAAATCATGTTTCGGTCTGTAACTAGCCGTCCATTCCTTACGTCATCTGTGACGTAGTAAGAGTAAACGGTGCCATGTTTGTATGTAAGGTGATGACAGTCCCTTCTTTAGCAGCTGTCTTTTAGCCATTGACGTGGGCTTGAGCTTTCCGCAGATGACAAATTGTGTTCAATCGAAGCGTAGAGCTAAATGTTGCACAATAATTCTTTCTTTAAGGTTAATCCGAGCTATTTTTACTGCTACAAATCCTTCATTCGTCTTACAGAATTTCTTGAACAAGACTGTAAGTCATATATTAGATTTTTTTTTATATTTTACGCTCAAATTCACTGATCTCACGTCATCGATTCGATCATCTTCCTGACCTTGTCCTGAGTTACTTTTTAGCATTTCTTCTCTTAATAACTGTCACCCTATAGCTATCCTCAGAACTCAAGTAAAAAAAAAAACATTTTTATATTGCTTAAGTTCAAAAAATAAAAGGCTAGTTTTGACACTTGTATTTTGAATACCTAGTGGTTTATCCGGTGTAGTGTAGCTACTACTACACCGGACCCCTAATTATTACTATTATTAGAATAGAATAGAATAGAATAGATCTTTATTTGCACAGAAAGTAGGTACAGGTTACAGGTCTTTGTCAAGTTTGATGATCCATACTAACTACCTTAACTAAGGCATGCAAAATACTGTTTACATAATCTGTTACCATAATATGCTTAGGACTAAAACACAAACTAAAAAGAGACACAGTCAAGTTTATATAGTACAATTATAAAAAAAAAAAAAGTTTATTATGTCAAAATGTAATAAATTAATAATGAGTCAAATAATAATAAGAAAATGTCAGATTAATTTAAATTATTATCGGTCAAAAATTCGCTAATTGAGTAATAACATTTATTCATTAGTAATTCAGTCAATTTCTTTTTAAAAAGTGGAAGAGTGGAGTGGTTTATTATTTTATAAATAAATAAAATAATAAATAAATAAGAGCCTCATTTTTTATTCTATCGGGTATTTTGTTAAATATGGTCGGACCCATACATAAAACACTTTTCTTTAGTAAAGCGGTGCCAAAACTATTAACAAGCAGCATATTTTTATATTGTCTCCTAATTTTTTGGTTTATTGGTTTATTTATTGGTTCTTTCAGATTCGTTCCAAGTTACATTCTAGGGTTTTTCTGAAATGCCAAAACGGGCCTTTTATTTTTTAACGAGTTTAGCTGCTGCATGTGGGTTTTGCCCGCGTGATAGTAGACCACTATCCGAAGAATAAAACGTATCCAACTTACATGCTATTCCAGGACAAGGTCCACCATTGTACCAATTTTTATTAAACACACACACATACAAATTTTCGCCTTTATAATATTAGTTTGATTTTCATGATCGCCTGGAAAACAGAAAATCTCTTCCGATTTTTTCTATGTCAGAATCTGTATTTGGCACCTTACTGCTCGTCATATCCCGTTTGTATGTGTGTGGGTGAGGTAGCGTCTGCAAACAAAATAATGTGTGCTAGACGATTTGTATTTATTTTGTTTCTACTTTTGGATGTAAGCAGCTGATTCTGTTTATTTTATTACATTAGGTGTTGCAGATAGGTTATGGATAGAAACAAAGTAGTCTGTTTAATCAGGATCATCAACCCGCTGATCATTACCGGGTTCTTTGACTTACATATTCTTTGCATTTGGAATTAATTTTTTTATATATATATTGTTCGTGTCAATGCAATTTTGCTGTAGTAGTACCGATCTAAATATAAATATAGTCTTTAGGAAAATAGAATTATTATCGTAACAGAATAGAAAACGTGTTTCTGATGATGAGTTGATGTGATACTAAAAGATTTCAGTAACATAATAGGCATCAAATGATCATAAAATATTTATATTTTATACTAAGCTAGATATAAAGCTTGTTCTTAGTATGGTCATGAGAAGAGGAAGGATGAAACGCATGTTACTAAAAGAGCTATGAGTTTACATGTGGATGGATGAAGAGGGAGAGGACGGCCAAAGAAAAGAGGGATGGATTGTGTGAGAAGTGATACGAAAGACAGAATGGAAGAAAAGAACGTGTTGCGCCGACCCCAAATAAAACGGGACAAGGTCAGGCAGATGATGATAAATGATGACTAAGCTAGTTATAAAGCTTTACCTCTCTACCATCCTGTATTATTTTATATTAATTATAGACGTGTATTTTTTATATTTTAATTTATGTATGTTTATATTTCTTTACTACAAATTGATATTACACGTTTGAATCAGTTAAGTTATATTTGTCGTTGCAGGCAGTAAGAACGATCATTTGTTTTTTTAAAGAGTAATCATGGAGTTTCTTGCCAGTTCTACTCCATAGGAAACGACCAATTTGGAACCGTGCACTAGCTTCTGACGTTTTATAAGTGCCCATGTAGGCCTATGCGAAATAAAAATATTTATGTTTTTTTTTTTTAATGTTGAGACGCCAGAAAGTCGTGTTGCCCAGTGACTGGGTTATGAAGGTCTGATAGGCAGTCGGTCCATGTAAAACACGGGTATTCAGTCGCTAAAAGCTAGGAAGATGATGATTTAGTTAAGCGATATAGTCTATTTTAAGTATTCTAACTTTTATACACGCTATGTCCACATCTCTCAACCTACTCTCCTGTCGCATGTTTGCTGGAAGTTTGTTTTGAAGTAAGCAGCATCTTTGTGCTCTTCTATCTGTATTTGTTCTTTTAAATGAGTAAATAAGTACCAGTAGTCACTAAAATGAAAAGTTTGTTCTGAAACAGGATCCATCTTTGAATACAGGTCAACGAGTGCAACATAAGACGAATTATGTGCAACCGACAGCGTATTAATATATCCAAAAATAAAATGTTCACGTCCGGGATGACGTTATACATGTACACTTGAACTTCCCGACAGGAAACACTGATCAGCATCGTCAACTTTAATCGACACACTCAGAAGCTCCAACCTTAAAAGAATCTCCCATTTCCTCCACGTTTTTTACTGACGCTACCACAAGAAAGCAATATTTCACGGTGCATAATATTTGTAACTGTTTATTTGTGGGTAGGCTACATATGTGTAAGTATATGGTGACGTCAGCACCTGACCGAAACTTTGGCAGGAGACACGGGTTCTGAATAATTGACTCTCCGAAACCGTTCACAAGTTTGTTAGTCTGGAGTTCGGAACCGAATGACGTGATCGTTCGAAAAGTACGCGCTTCACAACAGTATAATTCCGAATTTCGCCCGAATATTACCAGTGTATGAATCGTGAAAACTGTGTTTGAAAAGTGATCTATCGAACCTTCCAGTTCCATTAGGTAGTTTCCAGTGCTGTTACAATGGTAAATTGATTCTTGCATTTAATCTCCAATGCAATTTTTTACATGTTTACATGACCGTGCAATAAAGTTCGTGCCATTGAAAATAAAAAAGTTTCAGTATTGGACCGAGCTATAAAATCGGGTATTACGTTTTAATGATCCAAATATTTCTTGCCAAGCTTCGAGTTAAAGAAACGTGACTAGACAACGTCATATTATAAACAATCGATTTTGAAAATAGCGCTTTTGTGAGATCTGCTTATTGTTAATGAAAATAGACGCATTCTAAACATTTGTGGAATGCATTTCATGATGATGACGAAACTGAAAAGCTTTCAACGCTAAAGAAGAGAAAGTCTTTACTTTTTTTCTAAAAAATAAAGTTAATATATTTAAAAACAAAACGATTAATCACAAAAGTTTAAATAAAAATGGAATTGAAAAAGCTTATGCGGTCGTTTGTCGTGACGTGTTCAACGTCGACGATGTTTAGGAGATATTTCGAGAGCACGCGCCGCCATCCGCGATATTTTTAGAGAGGAGAGACTTTTTACAAAATAAACGAAGATGTTGGGGTTAGCGGCTGATTTATAAGAACACTGTGGTTATAAGAACGTAATATAAAACCATATGAGAACACTAATTTTGAAATGGCTAAACGGGATATGCGTCAACAGAACAGCATGCTGAGGATTAAAAACTCAGAATTGCTACTGATCATTAAGCGATTTTTGATAAATGAATCAGATAATGCGGTAGTAAATATTGGTAACAATGTTGGTACCTCTAACAAAGACGAATCAGCAAGATTGTAGGTAAATGTTACGATAAACGATTATCTCGATCTTGGTTACCTAGTTGGCGCCAACGCAAGGTTGGCAGCTGCTATAAACAATGAAACATGTGAGATATGTGTAGATATATCCAGGATTTAAGAGTATTTAACTAAATTGTATGCCTACGATAATTTTTCCGTATTCGCTTGGCCATCTAATAGGGGAATTTGACATGTAATCGCGCTAAAATAGCGAAGGCCGCCATCTTGGCAAACGCTGTGTTTATTTACGTCCGCGAATGCCATCAAACTGCACCGCGTCGGGGCCGAAACACGTGCTACAATCAATTTCACTGTTCTTACTTCATGTTTTAGTTTTCCAACCGTTAAACATTTTGTTTTCAGTTATAGTTGTCGTATGAGTTTAACTTTATAAGCACACCCTAATGGCTAACAAAATCAATCGAAGCACTAATCTAGAATATCAGTTGTCAAGTCATTTTATATTTATAGTATAAAGTTAGTGATAGATATAATTTGAAAATCTTAGCTATAATTAATTTTAGGTATTTGTTTAAAAAATCCTTCAGAAGGGGGTATACTCACGACGCCACTGAAATTTCTAAAAATAAATGAACAAAAATGTCCATAAGCAGCTTACATAAAACTTATTTAAAAATATATTTCAATACACAACCACATGATTTTTCATTAAAATTCCAGCTGCACTGAAGAAGCAGTCCACCATCAAAGATAAAGCAGAAAACGGAGTGTCAGCACCGGTAGAAGAAAAACTAGTCAAGCCTTCAGCAGCCAAGCAGGCTGATCAAGCCATAAAACCAGCAGATGAAAAACCAAGATTCACCAAATCTGCACTAAAAAGTGCCTTAAAATCTGAGGATAAGGGCAATGATAAAGTAGAAAAACCTACTCTACGAAGTGTCAGAACTATCGACGATAAAGCTAAAGAAAAGTCAGTGACTATAGTAGACAAGAGACCCGAGAAAAATGGTCCTACTAAAGCAAATAGCACGATAAATGACAAACCAGAAAGTAAGAATATAGTTTCAAGTAAAGATACTAAGCCCGCGACGAAAGTAGTTAACGAAAAATCTGCGCCTAAGACTGCAGCCGAGAAACCGGCACCCAAGGCTCCTGAAAAGGTAGTAATTAAGCCTATTGAAAAAGTAGAAACTAAACCTGCACCGGCAAAAGCGGAAGCAAAACCAGCTGCTGCTAAAGCTGAAACCAAATCCGCTACAGCTGAAAAAGCAGCCGAAAAATCAGAAAGCACAGAGATGGCAACAAAACCGCCCACTTCAAAGGTAATTAGAAGAAGAATTGAGGTCTACAGATTCTAATCAAACTTACTAACTAACTTATCTTTCCTAATTTAGTTGTTGTTGACTAATATGTCCTATATAATAGCCATTACTAAAGTAACATGGTCTAATTTTCAGCTCCCACCGCGTAAACCATCAATTCAAAAGCAACCGTCAAAGGATGACGTGCCCGTTAAGAAATGGCGGGACCCCCTGCATGAGCGTGTCAAGGAGAATATTGACAAGACCCTGAATGAGGTTCCTAAAGGTCACACGCTGACTAAAAACGAGAGTTTGAGAAGTGAGTAAACGATTGTTTTTACTAACCCAATCTTGTAGTTCCTAGAGTTAAAGCTACTAAAGACGCAAGTTTACAATTTGAGCCTAATGATTCCGAGATCTAAATTGTAATTAGTCTGTCATACGACGACTCAAGTAGAAAGTACTGTGCGAACCAACAGCTGACAAGAAATCCAAGTATTTATGTTTATCTAACAATATAGATCATGAGATAAATATAAATATTAGAATTTACTTATCGAAAGATTACTCTTAATTAGGGTAGCAAACAACCTTATCAGTAAATCGTAACGGAAATTCCGAATTTCAGTCCATTATAATTTTTGCCTCTGTGACGCTAAAATAAGTACCACAGACTTCCTCTACTATTAAAAATAGATGATAAGTGACTAGTTCATGAGTCAATTAAATCAAGAATAGAATAGACAAAGAGCTTTCTATTCTCTCAGTTGTGACATCAACATTGACATAGTGGCACTTTCTTGCGTATTTATAGAGAGCTGGATCGCGTTCGATCGCAAGCGCGGTGACATCAATCTATATCGATTTTGGCACTGCGCAATGTCCGATACTAATGAGATTATTGTTTTCAGATATCATTTCAATAATCTTAAGGATTATTTTATTGCGTCCCGGTTTTTGCTATTCAATAAAAACAAAAACACATAGGTTTTAGTACTATTAGTGCTATAAATTACCATTCATAATTTCATTGCTGATATCTTTTTTCTAATCATTGGCTATATGAAAGATACTGCTTTTTGGCGATATAACTGTTTCATTCAAATAAATTTTCTTAATCCAAAATATGTACTAGCTTACCACGACTTACCTCGTTACAAAACTTTTGAAACCTGTCCTGTCCTGTGTGAAATACCTATCCCTTTCATCGTACCCAATCGACAGCCATAGTCATGTAGATAGATTTATAATCACGATGCTCTGCTACATTTTATCTTTTGCGTCTTTTTTATTTGGCTTTATCTACTTGGCTAATTTCTTTGATTCTCTTCTCTTCCTTCTTTAAATCTATTTGCTTCTCTAAATTGGCATCTGTAGTACTTTTGAACTTGTACAAGCTATTTATCTATCCCATCATTTATTTAATTATTATAGCCTCTAACGATCCTGTCTCAATCGCCACACTTATTCAAACACATATTAATATGTCCCTTTCAAGTGTTGCTTCTAACAACATCGTGATACCTTTTGATCTCTTGTGCGCCAGACTAGTTTGTGGTCTAAATGCAACCTAAAATAGTACCGTGCAGTTCCGCATGCGTCGCGAGCAGTGATCAGGTGTAAATGTACTCATACTTCAGTTAACATGCACACTTTCTGCGGCACAAGTCTATCTCGAACTTACCTGACTAATTGTGTATTGTGTTAAGGAAAATCGTGATATCTGTAAGGCGATCTTGCCTAGTGCTTTTTTTTAAGTGATAAGTGTTTTTCGTTGATAACAATGGCTGACTCAGAAGATGAACAAGGTATCTACTGATTAAGTTGCATTTTAAAATGTGATATATCTGTAAACATTTTAAATTACGCGCGAAGACTTTTGACGATTGCATGGTCTAGTAGATTAATTTGATGACTCTGCAAATGATTAGACTTCCTAATGTTTGCTCACTATTATAAGTTGTTCTGTCCTAGTTTATCATCAACAAATTATTTGATTACTGGAAAATTCAATTAAGATCGCTTATGATTGCGTCTATTGCGTTGTGTTTACGGTCTATCAAACTTTATCTATTTTATTTCTTTTAATGAAAATCAGTGACTATTCTGTACTAATAATAGATAATCTACTAGAGTTAATAATGAGTATTTAATCGTCAATGAAAGCTTGAATTCATCAACTCAGCCTCTATTGTCACAGTCTACGCCTCTTCTAAGTTGATTCTAGCAAACTATTTAACATTTTAGTATTTATGTCTTCTCTTTCTCTCTTGTGTTTCTTTGTTTCTTCTTTCCGCCCAGGACTACTAAGGATCAGTCCTCATCAATGGAGTCTAGCTCTTGGTTGATGCTTTACAGAAATGTTATCATAAAAATCGACACCCGCAACGAACAAGGTTGTAACAACAGTCATTATTTTTTTAAATGAACCAGAAAGTGATAGTACTATGTTTGAATTTTGTTTGGATTGTAATCCGAGATACTGCCTTGTTCGATGCGGCTATCGAAATTATATCGTCTCATTAGGGTTTCCCTACCAAACGATGACAAGGAAATGAACGATGAATATGAATTAAGTATGCTGCGCCAAAATTGGCAAAACAATGACCGATTAACAATAATTATATCATCGACTAACTGACCCGGCGAACTTCGTACCGCCTAACAATCGTTGGATGTAGTATATCTTTCGATATAGTAAACCGATTGCAATTAAACAAAGTCTAAGTAATATAACAAGTTACACACAATTTTAATCTATTAAAGTTATTTACATTGATTTTGTACATTTTACGTGATGCGCGCACAACTAAAAACGTCTACAAATTTATTATATGTGTAGATGCATAGTCATAAACCTCTCTTAAAAATCAGGTTTGCTGAAACCCACACCACCACCAATGCCACCACCTCTACCGCCAAAGATGCCCCCTCCCCCTGAGTTCAAGAAAGCGCCGATCGACCCAGAGAAGCTGAAGAGGCTAGAAAAACTCCGCAGCCGACCCAGGAGGAGACCAGACTGGACTGACATGATGAAGGAGGTGGAGGAAGGGAAGAAGCTGAAACATGTTGTTTGTAATGACAGGTATACCTTTTTCGTAGACACTGAATGAGGTTACTGTTGGTAGAGAATTTTAGAACTGTAATTCGCTATTAGCCGAGCTGAGTCGTATTGATAGGGACAGTATACTCTCACTATCGAGTAGTAGTGGCAGGCGGTCGCCCCCTGCTGCAAAACAGTAATGTTAGCAAAGGAGGAGGCCGCAAGTGTACTCTCGATCCCGATTGCCGGCCACCGTAGGAGCGGACTTGCGAACGGCGAGCAATGGGTAACTCGCCGTCCGACCGTCCGGTAACCGTCTGGACCGAGCCCAAGTCGTCAACGGCGCATACTGTTCCACTCGTGCCTCAAGAAGGTGTCAGCAAACCATAGGGGCCCAGCAGGGTCGAAGCCTACTGAGGCCAAGGGTCTGCTACTGAAAGGAAGACTCGGCCCTGGTATGAAACGCAACGAAGGAACAGGAGTGGGTTTTTGGTCAGTAAAAGTGTGACACACCCTCCCGCTCCGCCTAAGAACGGGGGATGTCATTGGATGACTATCCCACCGAAAAAAAAATGCTCTCATTATATGACTATCAGAATTGATGAAGGATTATAGGATTTGCCACAATACATCATCATTATCACTCTGTGTTGAAGTTTTATTTCAACCAAGCTTTATTATTCAAGTTTGGTAGGTATATACCTTGGTAAAAGACAGACGACAATATTAACATAAAATTTATGGAATTCCAGATCCAGCCCAATCATAACAACATCAGCGGTTGTAAAGAACAAAGGACAGTTCATCTTCGAGTCAGAGAAGCCAAACTCTCACAACGCATTGTTAAAGGAGATCAACAAGGGCGTCAGGCTGAAGAAAACGAAGACTAATGATAGGAGTAAACCTAATCTGGAAGGTTTGAGGAAGTTCAGGAGACAGATGACGATTGAGGAGCAGGTACAGAAGAGCATGTCACAGGCAAATCTGGCGGCGTCGCCCTCGGGTGTCGGGCTGGCTTCAGCGGAGGCTAGTAGTTCACACGTATGTATCATTCTTTATCTACTTATTATAACTCTACATTACAATGAATACAATCTCAGGAAGTAAGACAAAAATGAAAACAGTATATATTGGAGTAAGAGTTTTAATAATGTTCTCGTAAAAAATAAACATCTCTGGTCTTCTTATAATTATTTTGGTCCAACGATATTAGAGCTACAAGTAGATGCAACTTTCACAGGAAAAAGGCCAACTTTCTCAATCAACCGAATATAAAAAAATCAATTCTATCTTCAAATAACCAATTTTACAAAAAAAATATATATATTCAAATGATACTCATCTATAATGATTTGCTGAAATGTTTCAGATACCTGGAGTCGTACCTCCGGAAGAAGAAGAAATCGATGAAATGGACGACATTGACAAGGTCAGAGATGATCTGCAGTCTACTAAGCAGTTACTGGCTATTGAACTAAGGTAAGCATTATAGACAGTATCAATCAAATCAGATCAATACGAAGACTCCCAACTAATTGAGAAACTAAGTGGTGCCATCTGGGCACGCCATAATTATGGTGGTAAGTCCCCTCTTTGAGGAGTGGCTGGAAAGACAACACGGCGTCCTTACCTTCCACATGACGCAGGTCCTCACCGGACATTACCGGACCGGTTCGTGAGGTTCCTGCACCGGATTCGTGCGGAAGAAACGTCTGGGTGCCACCATTGTTCGGACCGCCCGGAGGACACGGTGGAGCGTATGGTTGAGGTGTGCCCCGCCTGGGCAGAGCATCGCCGTGTCCTCGTGGGGGCGATTGGCGGCAGCAATCTTTCGCGCCGGGCCTTGACACAGGCCATGGTCCGGAGCGAGGAGGAGTGCCAAGCGGCCGCCTCCTTCTGCAAGCAAAGGATCCTCTTTTGGTAGCATTACTGCTAGGCCGCACATGCACGCGCGAGGCAATGGCTCTCGCGCCCCAGCCGACGGGATTCCGATCCCGATTTCCGGCCACCGTAGGCACGGGCTTGCGGACGGCGAGTAATAAAATAGAAAAGAAAAATAGTAGTAGAAAATGCTTAAAGCATTAAATCCGCCTCTGTACTTTTTGTGTGCATAAAGCATTAAATAAATAAATAATGGGTAGCTTGCCGTCCAACCGTCCGGTAACCGTCCGGACCGAGCCCAAGTCGTCGACGTGCGCCTCAAGGAGATGTCAGCAAACCGTAGGGGCCCAGCAAGGTCAAAGCCTACTGGGGGCATAGGTGATGAGAAAGAGATCCCCAGGGCCCTGGAACAATGGCAAAGAAAAAACAGGAGTGGGTTTTAGTCAGTAAAAGTCTTACACGCCCTCGCGCACCGGCCAAGAGCACGGGATGTCATTAGATGATTTTCCCACCCGTTAAAAAAAATGTGGTACCAGCGACCAGTCCCAGCTTCGTTAACGAATCTTAAAAATTCTTGACTTTTCTATACAAATTTTATACACATAAACTTTAAACAAAATATTTTTTTGTCCTTAAGACTAAGTTCTAATTAAAATATTTTAAATTCATTTAAAATAAACCCACTCTATACCGGGGGGCATAAAAACAACATTTTATGTTCCAAAATAAATATACACTCATCAAAATAATAATACGAAGAAAGAATTTAAACACAAAAGTTATAAAATTCTTTTTGCTTATCAAAATGGATAAATACTCACTAAATACGTCCAAGACCGAGTGAAGCGAGCTAAAATTTTAGGTTACTTTAGACCTCACAGAAACACGTCCGTCCACAGAAAACTCCGTCGACCCTACCCAAGCCGTCAGAATTTAGCTTTAAAGGTGTTTATTATGTATTAAAGGAAAATCTTTAATTCCACAATAGTTGATCAAACTTAATTTGACATCCATCCATTCTGACAGTTTTTCGAATTTAGGTAGTAAACTATGTGCATTTTTGGTAGGTGTTTAAAGATAGTTGAAATATTTTCGGGATATGCGTTTATTATGTTACTTGTTTGATAATACAATGGTTAAACTTTATGAATGCATTGCAATAAGAAAATAGCATGTTCTTCAAATACACTTATCTACTTTAATATTTTTTTAACCAGCAGAATTCTGTTATAGTTAACACCAAAAGAAGATTAAATAATTTATAAGAAGTTAATCTGATAGGTGTATATCACCTTATCGCAATCCGCATTGCAGCTTACAACCGATTATTTCAGTTAATTTTAATTTGTCCACTTAGATAAGATTGACATGGTTATGATCAGATTTTGTGATAGTTCAAAGCGGTAGGTAAAATTTTGTTTGCAAATTATTTAGTCATTCAAAATAAGTTATCTTTTCCTTAAAAAAATAATTTAGGACAATTTATTACAAAAAATATCAACAGTTCAAAGTACGAATCATCGAAAACATAATTATAAATTCTCAGAAGAAATATCGTTATTTTTAAGTCATTAGATAAACAGAACAAAGTAGGTAACTGTTTTATTAAACACAAAAGTTACCATCATAGAAATTGCATATTTATTTTGATATGGGAGAATGAGGTCTTCTGCTACATTTAATTCCATACTTAAAAGAAGCCCTGCACAAAATGCTTGTATTTATAACGTAATATTTAACATTTGGAAAAAAATATTATCCTACAGAAACAAAGAAGCCCAAGAGAGAGAAAACAAACGACTCTTAACTAGGATAGCAAATCTAGAAGCCGAGTTAGCAAGAGAGAGGGCATTCATCAAGCAAGAACAGCACAAGACTGTCATATCCGTCACTGACGCTTACGACGAAAGACTAGTGAATAGCCTTAAAATGGAGGTAGAGAAGACTAAGCAAAACGCCGACCATTTGGAGAAGCAGTACTTAGATGCTGCCGAAGACAGGGACACAGCACTCACAGAGTTGGAAGAAGTTAAGAGAAGGAATATGGAGTTAGAGAAGAAATTGGAACAGGCTATGTCGGTAAGTAACCTTTAAAATTCATAATAACTACAAATTAATTAAAAAAATATAGCGCGCTAAAAGCTGCTGATTTTTTACCATGATCAATTACTACTTGGGCTGCGATTAATTTTAATACAAGCGGCTTGATTTGCACCTTAACACTTAATATAGAAAAAGCTTTGCTTGATAACTGCTTCACTAACAATTTGCAGGACGAAGAGGATCAAGAACCTTTGTCGTTTTACCAAAAGCGTCAACTTGATTTTGCTAAGGAATGCAGACTGTTGAATATTGAAGTAAACTCACCCGAAGCCGATAAGTTGAGGAAACAGAAGATTGATGCTAACAGTAATCTTGCTAGAGCTAATGAGGCTAAGGCTATGGAAGCTAAAATGAATGACGCTATAACTAATGAGGTTAAAAATACTGACGCTAAAACTAATGATGCTTCTAACACTAACGTACCTGATGATGAGGTATGGCTTTATCACATAATAATACTTACAGAGCACTTTCATTTTCTCCTTACTATACCTCGTTATCTATTTAAGATTCATAAGCTATTGTATGGTTCGCAAACAGTGAACATTTCATCATCATCGTCATCATTTCAGCCGAAAGACGTCCACTGTCGGACATAGGCCTCCCCCAAGCGTCCCCACAACGACCGATCCTGTGCGTCTTGTATCCATCCCATCGTATCTCGCTAGGTCGTCGGTACACCATGTGGGAGGCCTTCCGACGCTGCATTTTCCGGTGCGCGGTTACCATTTTAGAACCTTTCGGCCCCATCGACCATCCGTTGTACGAGCAATGTGCCCTGCCCACTGCCACTTTAGTTTGGCGATTCTTTGGGCTATGTCGGCAGTGAACATTTATGAAGATGCAATAATAATAACATAACACGTGACCATAATCCTAATAACCTAACTGTATCTATGTTCTCCCATCATTTATCATTACCTTTTCATTTTCACTAATTTTCTTTTTTCGTTTTTCAACTTCTGTCTTGGTTACATTGTCCCACTTTATTAAACTTTTCTAGCATAACGAAATTCCAGCTAATATACATTTATGTTTACATCTGATACCATGCCTCGTTACGTCCCTATTCTATTTTTATACATACCTAAATTACTCAAACTGATTGTAACTAACATAACACCGTATGTAAACATTTCAGGGCATCATGCCAACTAGCATGGGTTCGCGACGCTCGAGCCACGCCATCAGACAACTCTCCGTCACTAAGGACGACAGCTTTGAAGAGGAAGAGGAATCCGATGAGGAAGAGGTACTACATTTTTATTTTTGAGGTATGCGAGTTGAGAGATGTAATGTGGCGAGATGAACACTCAAGGAAAGGAGGTTTAAAACGCAACGAGACTAGTGGGAATGTTGTAAGCTAGTTATATTAATTTATTAAAAAAGCTGACGGTTTTGTATAACTCTGGGATATAATTTAAGTAGGGTAGAATATAGATAGAAAATTTGACCTAATTTCGGATTTTTTAAAAGAGCGACTGATTTACAAGGAAAGACGTAATTATTATGAGAATAGTCGCAAAAGTATATTAAATAATAGGTAATAGTACAGTAGAAAATCTCTCAAGCAAAATTAAATCTTTTCAACAACTCTCTATCTAATATTTCAGGAGGAAAGCGAAGAGAAAAAGCAAAAGCGAATGGAGAAAGAGGTTCGCAACATGAGGAACAAGATCCGGTACCTGAAAGAGAAGCAAGACCAGATGAAACGCGAGCGCATGGGCTTTAAGATGTCGCTGAAGAACCAACAAGCAGCTCTCAAGTCAGTTACATTCATATCTTTATTCGGAACTTCCTTTTGCCCTCAGCTTCGCCCGCGTACATAAAAATAATATAGCCTATGGCACTCAGAATAAATTAAACCACCTTTCTATCGGTTTAAAAATTTTTAGCATCCATCCTATGGTTGCCTGTAAGAGATTGTCCTGCGCGACAGGACCGCCCATTATACACTTAGTTTTTGCAAATGTTTGTTCTGTCCACGTTATGAGGTGTATAATAAAGTATAAAATAATAGTAAATAAATAAATCAAGCATAAATCCAGACTTCAAAGTGCTGTCAAGAAATTCATAATGGAAAAGGCCCAATATCATTTTTCCGGAACAAAGAAAGGAACCCAAACTAAAATTATATTAGCAAACACGTGGGACTACAAAGCTAGCGGCCTTGGATACCAGTTCAAAATGTTTGGAATTGACTACGTGACTGGGTTGAAACAATTCCCTTATTTTTTTAATTGCTATCAGAAAAGCTATGACCTCAAACGTACTATCTATCTTTGAAAATATCAATAAACCTTCAAGTAGTTAATTCGTAACATGTGTAAAAACAATGACCATGGATGGTCGAATGGTCGATGCATGTGTATGACAACAATCCATCATTCACTATCTTATGGTATAAAAATTTCTTCGAAAATGCGTTGGTCAATGTCGGTATCTACTTTAAGTTTAAACTGATCTTTATCTACATGTTTAATTACCTCAATTTCAACGATTATCTAACAGTGATCAATCAATTTTATAAACGATAGATAACTAGGTACTGCTAATTGGTTGTTTTGATTTTCTTTCTTCCTATTATTCGTTATCTTGATTAGGTTCATTTAGAAATAACAAGTTCGGTTTATACCTACTTTTTTTTGTTTAATGTCTAGAAAATGTTATGTTCTAAATATGCTTAATTTCCATATACCTACCTCAGAAGTTAACCTACAACTAGAGATCTACCCAGTTACATCATTTCTACATAAGAGTGACCAAGATATAAAATTAGACTTAGTTATTTTCGTATCCATAACTATTTCATAAAATGAACGAAAAAATCTTTAATCGATTATGGATATCTCAAAGATCTTACAATTAAAGTTGTCTATTTGCTTTGTATTGAAACAGTAACTGATCAATTTCAGGGAAGAGAAAAGAAAATACAAGGAGCTAAAACGGGAAGTTGACAAGATGGCTGCCATGATGAAGGAATGCGGATCAGATGACGATGACGATGAGGAAGAAGAGGAATCTGAAGAAGAGAAAAAGTCAGAGACGGAAGAGGAATCTGAGACTGAAACAGAACAGGACACAGAGAGTGAGACGGAGAGCGAAAGTGAACCAGAGGTGAGTCGGAAGAAGAATAGTTGATGCAATACATCGGTACCTAGTGTTATTGACAGTCTCGTTGTAGCACACCAGGCCCTGGTTCAGGCCGTGCTTTGGAGCGAGGAGGAATGACAGGCAACGCTTCCTTCTGCGAAACAGTAATGCTAGCGAAGGAGACGGCGTCTCGTGAGGATATCCTCACGCCCCAGCCGCTGCAACCACGACCCCGACTATCAGCCACCGTAGGCGCGAGCTTGCAGACGACGAACAATGGGTAACACACCGTCCGGCCGTCGGGTAATCGTCTGGACTATGCCCAAGTCGTCGAGAGCGCGTGTTATTCCACGCGCTCCTCAAAGAAAGGGCAGCAAACTGTAGGAGCCCAGTAGGGCCGATGCCCGCTAGGGATATTTCCTAAAAAGAAAACCCGTGGTCTTAGTACGCAAAGGGCAACTGAAAGACACAGGTGTGGTTTTAATCAGTAAAAGTCTGACATTCCCTCCCGCTCCACCCAAAGAGCGGGAGAAGACATTGGATGATTTCCCACCTTAAAAAAGTCCCGTTTTAGCAATCAATACAAATACACTCTCAGCCTTCAGCCACTTAAAATACACAGATGAAATCAAGCATACAAATAGATCACAGTAAAAGAAACTGAAACGAATGTCAATTTTGAGGCGATATTTAAGGTTAGATTAAGTTAGCAACGCAAACCGAGGGAAAGGTCGAGGACAGGCAGAGGATGAGAGATAAAATTTTCCCAGCCATTGATTGCACATCGAAGTTTGTCTTTGGAGAATTTCCTGAGCGTGAAAGACTAAGGTCTTTCTACAGTAGTGGCCACAATATCGATCACTGAGGGAAACTGCACGTCATCTCTCACCAACTCCATTCTTTTACAAACCGACTAGATCGTCATCTAAATAGTAGGTAGTTGCAAAAGCAACCTATGTGAAGTTCCTGTCTAACCGAACTATTAGGCGATTTATTAATGGTATTAGCTTAAGTATATTTAACGCCTTCATACTTTCACAGTACAAAATAAAAGTCAAATTTAAATTCACTTTTTAGGACGCACCTCTACCCAACAAGAAGGAGAATCTTACGAAGAGGATGAAGAGACACGAGGGCAGGGTCCACGCTCTGAAGAAGGGCAACGCACTCCTCATGGCAAACGTAGACCGATTGAAAGACGATGTATTGAAACAGAGAGAGGAATCTGTCACCTTACAGAAGGAGCTCGACTCTCTTATTGACGATCTTGAGTGATTTAATGCTATTGAAACTTGCATAATACTTGCTTAACATTTTTCTAGTAAGTAAATGAGGCTATGAATCTTCTTTTTTAGGAAATAAGACAGTAACAGTGTATTGTGCCACAGAATTATATAACTTTAAATTCTATAACAGGTACGAGTATAACAAGTTTTATTCTTGTCATTTCAAAGTTTAAAAAAAATATCTTTTGTCTGTTGAATCTGATAATGAAGCCATGGAATTTCATGATTTAGCTTTTACTTTTTTTAATGGTTAAACTGATAATATTTAAATTTTTGTTTAATTATGTTCTAGTATTTACTTGTGAGGAAGGAACACAATTTAAGTATTTGGTTTTCTAAGATGGCCGATTCTATTGACTGTCGAAATTCTCATCTGTCGACACTAACGATTTGTATTTCAGACTTCCTAAGCTTACAATAAAATAATGGACCAGTCTGGCTAACGCGATCATATTTAATTTGTTATTGATAATATAAGATTGCCAGAGTTCATCGACAGGGTCGAGCTAGTAATTACCATATCTACCTTACATCTAATCATAGATTGTGTACGATACTTTATTTTCGAATAACTCTAAAAAAACACTCGGTTTATTTTATTTCCGAATCTCAAAGCTAACCAAATTTTGAAGATAAGTCAATAATTTATAATAATACAGGTGCTACTACATCAAGGTGCTACATATAACTATTTAGATAGTTCAATAAATGTCTATAATTTTCATAATTATTTATGTAGATAGTCGATGTTATATATCTTTATTGAGGATTCCTTATCATAATTTTTATAAGGCTTTTTAATAATTTAATATTCTCCGCAAAATAATGACTGCTGAAGATCTTCTGCCAAAATATTTTTAATTTATCAAAAATTTTAACCTTTGCTCCTAAATACTCTCTTCCTTTATTTAATTAATGTTTGTATTTATTATTAATTTAAATTGTAATTTACCACCATAAACTTGAAGATAATGCCTACCCACTTATTTTTTCACTCATTTTTGCTATCATGTGATTTGTACATAATAATTTTAAGTTAATTAATATTTATAAAGTATACTATTGTATTACCAAAGTACACAATAAACTTTTACACAATAATAAAATTTATGGTTTTAATTTACTGTTTATAACGGACCCAATCAAATATCCCTGTTGTAACAGATATCACCGATGACACCACATGGATACTCGAAAACTAGCTCATTTTCTAGTAATTTTAGTTTCAAAATGCATTGTATTTAAAAAAAAAAAAAAAAAAACCTCGTTGGTTAATTTTCTTTGTTATACCCGTTATTGTACTGTATGTAAGGATCAGGATGGTCTGATGAACTCCGTGTCCAAATCGCATATTTTGCTAATGAATCGGGCAGGTGTATCATTCGATCTACCCTAGGTCCTCAAGGAAGGCCAGCAGCTCTCTTGTGTTACTGACTATTTCGCGTAGAGTACTAAGGTTTCTGAAGAACAGTCCTGTATACAGTCACCACTGGGCAGTTTAAAGTCTTATTAGCTGTTGTCTCGTGCTCCTTCTAAAGGACCCGCGGATTTTATGCAACTGAAGTTTAATCAGTCGTAACGGGTGCTTGGAGGGCCTTATGTAAAGCAGTCGTCATCCTCCTTGGCCTGCCTACACTCACCTTGGTCAGCCTATAGTTTGTGGTGGTAGTCTCTGGTGTATCCTTACCAGATTGCTTAGCTATCCGAAGGGGAGTTGCACATTGGCTCTTGGCCCCATTGCTGCCATATTCGTACTTCTTTTGGTGATTTCGTCCACTGCATCGTGGCTTAGGAATTCATGTTTTTTGACCCATTGAATGGTTACTTTATTCTATTTATTACCCTGGTTAAGAAGTCAATGACACTTGTAAGGTTGTTCAGCACTTGCAGGATGGCCATGCTGACCGAGAGTCTCCCCTGGCGGTGACGGCTGCAGCTGCCAGGGAGAAATACTCAGCTTGTAACACTGCCCATGGTTTATTTTCCCCCAAAGAATACTTTTTAAGTACTATGACAGTAATGCTCTTCCCCCGAACCCGTCCAAAACTCAATCTTACGCTTTCCATCTCCGTAATAGTTTTTCATATAGGAAATTTAACATCATGTGGTGGGACACCAACGTAGAGCATTGTAAGAACCCGAAGTACCTGGGCGTGGCGTTGGATTGAGCGTTCAATTTTAACATGCACTGCCTCAATACGAAGCAGAAGGTTGGGTTCCTAAACAACCTGTTGTATCTTTACCAAGTGGAGAGTAACACCCGATGTTCTTCGCACAACTGACATGTCCTTATGCTTCTCTGCTGGTGAATTTGCGAGCTCGAGAACTAACTTAATCTATGGGTACAATGGCGGTCTTATCGCTAACAGCGATATCTACCAGACAACCTTAGGATGGACTGTAAGAACTTGACATAAAAAAGGGGGTAGACTGCGGTGTACTGCAATTTAAATTTAATTAAATTAAAAAAATATATTAGACTTTAAATAGATATAAAATTATATTATATAAAAGACAAACAAACAAACTCATGAATATTATATATATATATACATATTATATGTTACACAATTTGAAAGCGAGAAATAGAGAAAGAATACAAAATTTAAAAAAAATACAAAAGGTGAAAGGACTAGAAAGAAAAAGAAGGGAAAGAACTGAATATGAAAACTGAAAATGAAACAGCCGAAAAGCTTTATTCGTAGGACACAGGCCATCCTTGAGCCAACACCTTTAGAAATAAAAAGCTTTGGAAAGAACATTAGTTACCACCACCCGACTTCTTAAAACCCCAAGAATATCTCCCGCCGTGACATGAATTGCATGGTCTATGTGGAAAGCAGAATGCAGAATGCAGTGTGCAGCATGAATTACAGTGGTGTAGGTAGAGCAGTGTTGGCCGAGTTATAATGGCCCCGACTTACGAGTTGTAGGTTGCGGGTTTAAACCCAGCCAGGCGCATTACTTTGTGTAATTTATTTCATCACCACTGCTCTCAAAACGGTGAAGAAACCGTGAGGAAACCGGCAATCCGGTATGTCCTAGAACCAAAAACTTCGAAGACATGTGACATTCACCAACCCGCATTGGGCCCGCGTGGTGGATTACGGCCCATTCCGTCTCCTAAAGAGGAGGCCTAAGTCCCAGCAGTGGGAACATTAAAAACCTGATTACGCTTATATGCTATGCTATATGTGGAAAGCACTAAATCGATTGCACACTCAGGTGGGCCGCTGCAAATTCAACTTGGCGAAATGGGTTTATAAAGACCCGTCGGACACACAATATGAGTGCGGTGCCCCCTGTTCGGATGATATAATTAGTATGATGAGTGCCACCGATGCTGCAATTGACGTAACCGGTTTACCATCGATATGAAAAGAAGATGCCCAAGGGATTGATTTGCCATGCAATCATCGGACTACAGGAATTGGCTCCTTAGTGCCAGTTTTAATGATTATAGGTTGGCCAAATTCCTTGATACTATTTTTTTTTTGTAAAAATACATGTTTTTGTTACAAATTCGATAGTATTTGAGAGCTAATTTAGAGTTTTCTCGAATATCGACCCGCACAGTTGTCGCTAGGAGCACCTATCAATATTTTGCATGGAGTTAAATGATGCGTAAGTACTCGTAATATGTATATCGTGATGGTGGCCTAGATGCACAGTGATCACGTCATGTCTTCCGACTGATATGATGATCTTATCCATCATGGACGCTTATTCGGTGCAAATCTTGATGCTTAGCATAAAACATTAGCATGACAATGCACTCATATTCTAGGTTACTGTTAGGGTTCCTACAAAGAGATACAAGGCAAGAAGTAAATGCAGTGTCCAGCAATTACTAGAAACGCCTATTATTTTCCACATAGCAATGTCGAGCCTTGGAAAAAACAATACACACGTCGACTTACCTCTCATTAGCTTATTTTAATTTCTATATTTAGAATTTTTTAACTTTAGTTACATTATTCTCACAAGATAGTAGCGACAAGAAACATAAAACCGAGATATTTGTAATAAATAACATGATTGAAAAGTGTCCATGGAGTCCTCTTTTTTGTTTCGTCGGATAAAAATATTATAGTAGGGGCCAGATAAGGATTTTGCGCGATATGACCACCACATAATTATGAACCCTTGATATAATGGGGTGCGTTGAGGCACAGTATATTATATCTTTACTGTGCTTGCGGGCAGCCCGTCAGATTAGTAAAAAAATTGATCCTCGGAAAAACTCGAGCGCATCAGATTAAGACAAGGTAATCAAATCAAATCAAATCAGTTTTTTTGCAAACATGTTGTACAGTAGTTGGAATACAAGTTAAAGTTTCAAACATGCACCCTGTAAGGGCACTGCAAAACAAATAAACGAATTTCAATAAAATAGAATACATTTCACAATTCACACATTTAAAAGGAACAGCAAAAATTATTAGCATTACAAGTAATATAAAAATTTTACCTTAAAATAAAATTTGTATTATGTTTCCTAAGACGTCCGAAGTCCATTATAGAGTACATCGTCTTTTTTCACGTTTATTCGCTAGATAGTCCTACTTCCGCTACGTAAATCGACCTCAGCGCCACCCGTGGCCGCACCTGGAACTAACTAACAGCGCAGAGCAAGCCACCATTCCTTTATCATTGTTCGGCTCATAATGACAATAATTGATATACACCAGGAAGAAATTATTTGGACTTCGGACGTCTTAGGAAACATAATACAAATTTTATTTTAAGGTAAAATTTTTATATTATGTGTTCCGTTTGACGTCCGAAGTCCATTATGAGAGATCTGTTTGTTATCTCCTGGTGCCTTGCTTAGTAAAACGCAACAATGTGAACAATATTCCTATAATTGTATAAGAAAGAATATAGGACACAAAAGAAATCAGCATTGCTTAGTTATCTATAGTAAAACTGATTTCGTTCTATTAATGAAATCGGCGTTTAACAAGACTGCATTGATATTTCGTAAAAGTTTGTTACTGCACAAGTTAAAAAATAGACTTTAGTTTGAATATGTATATTAACGGGCTACGTAATAGTTACGTGATGAAATTGCTGACCCACATTGGTAAGTACCGGAAACAGTGTATATTCCGGAAATAGTGTTTCATCTACTAGTAGTAGTAGTTGTTTGACGAGACTCGGTTGTAGGTAAAAAATATTTTTTCAGGGAATCTTGATATTTTGTTAACCGTCTATTAATGTTCTTTACAAAAATATAGCATAGCATCTGTCTGGAAAAATAATAACGTGTAATTAAATATTTAAAGCCAAATTCCGGATGCAAGGCTGTTGGAACTTAATTGTCCACGAAATAATTTTGAGTTACAATCAAAGAGATTCGAAGTATGAAGTCTGACTCAATGCTAGCAATAATTTAGTAGCAGTACGCCACGTAGCACGTATGCACGTAAATTTGGAAATTTTCAAAGAAATTTTTTGTAGAGTTAATCAGAAACTGATGCTGTAGCTTGTTTGTCAGTGAGAACAGCACACTAAGCTAAAATAATCATTTGATAAATACTGGACTATATATATATATCAGACGGAGTGGGTGGTGGTCCCAGCCCCCATCTGCAGTTTTATTTGGATGTATAAGTGTTGAAACTTTCTCTTACACCAACCAAAACTTCCTAAACCTCACTTTACCAGTTTCCTGCTAGGGAGTCGTAACCAAATTGGTCAGGTTTCCAGGTGTAAGCCATGAACTTCACCCAGATGCGCGGTGGTGACGTAACACAAGTGGCAAAAGAGTTAGTGCAGTGTAGTCACGTCGCTCAGCAGATCTCGTTCTGTATTGTATAGTCCCAATACATGGGGACAGATATCAGACGGCCCGTCGGTGTTACTTACAGTTTTGTCCTCAAGATTTCTTTCTCGCCAATGTAGTAGTCCGCGTAACTCGTCTGCAAACTATGTCGAATGACTTGAACCTCTCCCAAGACGATTACTGTAGCTACGCACGGCAAGCAACCTTCCCCGGAGGGTGATGAAGGTCGCAAAGTTGAGATACCTTCAGAAGCTAGGTCTGCTTGAGGGATCAACTGCCGGCTGCTAAGCGGACCGCTGTAGCTACGTACGGCAAGCAACCTTCCCCGGAGGGTGATGAAGGTCGCAAGTTGAGATACCCTAAGAGGCTTGGCCTGCTTGAGGGATCAACTGTCGGCTGCTAAGCGAATCTACAAACACGGTCTTCCTTCTTCTTGATGTTGGATTGCGTGTTCTAAATTTACTGAAAACCTACACAAGACATGTATGACAATGCAACTTTCCTGAAGGGTGATGAAGGTCACAAAGTTGACATAGGTACCTTAAAAAGTGTTGTGTTGCACCTGTTTGTGAAACTGCCAACTGCTTCGCGAATGAATAGGCTCTGATGGATAATGAGGTAAACCCTTTACAGTTAGTTCGAGTGTCACAATCTTCAGGAATTACATACAAGGTTCGATAATGCAAACTTTCCCAGGCGGTGATGAACGTCACAGAGTTGATGTACACCAAGAGGCGTTTGCTGAGCAAGTCGCAAGCTTAATGCATGATTCGGCAAGCAACCTTCCCCGGTGGGTGATGAAGGTCGCAAAGTTGAGATACCTTAAGAGGCTTGGCCTGCTTGAAGGATCAACTGCCAGCTGCTAAGCAAGTGAATTGGCACTGACAGATCATGCAAAGCTAAGTCTGGAGACAAACTCTTGGAGATAAATAACGTCAATTTCCAGAAACTAAATGCAAGCTATGACAATGCAACCTTCCCCAAGGGGTGATGAAGGTCTCAAAGTAAAGTTACCCTAGAGGCGTTGTGCCTGCTCGAGGGTCTGACTGCCAGCTTCTAAGAAAGTCAATAGGTATTGACAGATAATATGAAGTTTTGCTGGAGGCAAATTCTTGGAGCTGGATAACGTCAATTTCCAGGAACTAAATGGAAGCTACGACAATGCAACCTTCCCCAGGGGGTGATGAAGGTCACAAAGTAAATATACCCTTTGAGGCGTTACGCCTGCTTGAGGGTCCGACTGCCAGCTACTAAGAAAGTCAATAGGTGTTGACAGATAATATAAAGTTTTGTCTGGAGGCAAATTCTTGGAGCTGGACAACGTCAATTTCCAGGAACTAAATGGAAGCTACGACAATGCAACCTTCCCCAGGGGGTGATGAAGGTCACAAAGTAAATATACCCTTTGAGGCGTTACGCCTGCTTGAGGGTCCGACTGCCAGCTACTAAGAAAGTCAATAGGTATTGACAGATAATATAAAGTTTTGTCTGGAGGCAAAATTTTGGAGCTGGATAACGTCAATTTCCAGGAACTAAATGCAAGCTACGACAATGCAACCTTCCCCAGGGGGTGATGAAGGTCACAAAGTAAATATACTCTTTGAGGCGTTGCGCCTGTTTGAGGGTCCGACTGTCAGCTACGAAAGTCAAAATGTCAATACAGATAATTCAAAGTTTTGTTTGGAGGCAAACTCCTGCGAGCTACGGCATTGCAACCTTCCCCAAAGGATGATGAAGGTCATAAAGTAGAGATACCCTTTAATGCTTTGAGCCCGTTTGAGAATCCATCTGCCCGCTGCTAAGAAAGTCACTAAAGATTTTTAAAAACTTTGGATGCTTATATATGGCAACCAGACTTGTAGAGCTACATCAGGCCCGTGCCACGCGACGCCAGCCGAGGCGACGCTACGTACCACTCAGGCGTCGCCTACGTATGCTTCGGTCTAATGTAGTTCCCGGTTTATGGTGATAACTACATGAGATTTAATTGAATTATTCGTCTTAAAATAGGACCAGGCAATGACCAATTAGCCCAAGTACAGAGGTATTTAATGTTACGCAGCTCAAGCACTACGTTACACGTCGGCAGTCCAGTTTGGAACTGACGAAAACTCTTCCAGCGCCATGGCATGACCAAATTCTAGACATGTAATTTGTAGCAGTTGACTTTCGTAACTTATGCGAAGAAGAGACCGTGCTCTTTGTGAAATTCGCATCTCATGATAGGCTAGGATCAAGCTCCACCTCTCAGCACGTTTGTAAAAATGAGGCGTAGCTTTTTCACTGGTTTTTGTTAAAAATTAAAAGTGGTGATAGTGGATAAAGCCACAGGCATGGAAATCAATTTGACATTAATTTTAGTTTGCCCGAATAAGGCTCCCTGAGCTTACTTCTGGTAATTGTACATTTTCGGCTCCCCCCTTTCTTTTAATCATCAAAAGTTGCGAGATTAGATGATATTTTCTGGGCTATTTTTATTGCAAAAAGAAGAGTGTTTTTATGTAGTCGAAAGGTACTACAACTTCTTTATTTAAAAAGTTTAAAGATCGAATAAAATGTCGTTTTAAAAATTTTGGCAGGTACTTCGAAAAAAAAAAAAAAAAAACTTGGTTTAAATAAATTGTCCAAATATTCAATATCCTCATCCAATTCCTGCATTGTATATGTCCAAAAGGCAAGATTCTGACCCAAAGAGTCAACTGTTTTCATCGAGGCTATATGATGATGATATATGAACCTCGAAAAATACGAATTGCTCGGCAATAACATTTGCAGGCGCCATACTCGAACAAGGAACATTCGGTCAAAATAAAGTAGTAAAATGACTTACCAGATATTGTACTTCAAACCCATTTTGTGATCGGGTCCGGCGCCATTTAACGGAGGCTTCATCATCTTCATTCGAACTTGAATTCAAATCTGATGAACTTGACTCAATAGACGCATTCACGCGTACATTAACACTTCTACATAACTGAGCCGAGTAGTAATTAATGATTACTGACTACTCGAACGCCCACGAAGTTGTTAACGGTCGTCCATTTTAAAAACGAACGAAATAATTTTACGTAACGGAAAAATAAAAACGGTAACTTTCTACTTTATTCTCGAAAGTTAAAACATTTTAACAAAATGGAGGTTTGTATGTTTTCTAAATTCAAAATCTAGCGACATGCGCGCGGTATGAAAAACGACGCAACAATGATAAAGGAATGGTGGCTTGCTCTGCGCTGTTAGTTAGTTCCAGGTGCGGCCACGGGTGGCGCTGAGGTCGATTTACGTAGCGGAAGTAGGACTATCTAGCGAATAAACGTGGAAAAAGACGATGTACTCTCATAATGGACTTCGGACGTCAAACGGAACACATAATAAAATAATGTCAAATCAAATATATGTCAAAATAAATATAAATGTCAAAATAAATGGAAATAAAATGAAAATAATAATAATAACAATGGTAATAATGAATTTGGCATTATTAGTTGGAATCATTTAATTATTTATTTAATTTTTTTCTTCAAAAAACTCTGAGTGTATAGTAGCACTTCTGGTTCAAATAAGTGAACAATTTTGTTTTAAATGCTTTAGTTTCTTTTAAGGACTTTGGAATTTTATTATATATCTTGATACACATTACATAAGGGCCTGTATTGAAAACAGATAGCTTTGAAACCGGTAATGCTAGATCGTTTTGGTGTCGCAAATTTCGTGGCTAGGTGTAATAATCCCTATTTAAGGGGAAAAATGACATATTTTAACTGACAAACAGACATAGGTAAGTTTCAATAATCTGTCAATTTGAGCGTGGAGCAAATGGGCGAGTCATAAAGTTAGGTTGTAAGGTTCCTATTAATATTTTATTGACAAGTGCAATTTTTTTACCACAGTTTGCTAAGATAATTACACTTAACGATAGTTTTAGCTACATCGTCCCATGAAAACCGTCAGATTATAGATTTTTCGTAATCCTGATAGGATTACCTTCAAAAAAATAAAAAAAATAATCGCTGGATATTATATGGAATCATTGTAGCAGGCGCGATGTCGGTAAAATGGAGCTGAGAATATTAATATGCTGTTGACAGTGGCGGCCTTAGGGGGTGGCGAACAGGGCAATCGCCCGGGGCCTCGCTCTTACAGGGGCCTCGCGCAACAACAACTAGCAAATAAAAAAAAAAAATTAAACCTTTATTTTTAAATATATTTAAAACTTTTGATTTTGATCCTTAATTACTTATTAAGGTTATAACATTAACGGTAAATTAAAATAAAGTTAGTTAACTAATTCATTCATTCAAAACATAATTGAAAAATCATTATGTACACTGAGAGATTTTTTTCACGCAGGACAAAGGGCCTCGCAAAGACCTGCCGCCCGGAGCCTCGCAATGGGTAATGCCGCCTCTGGCTGTTGACTATCTCAGCAGTTTGCCGAGAAGATTGACTTTATACATTTGCTGCCAAATACTACAAAAACATTATTGTGTGTAATTCCCATATTCTAATGGTGAACAAATGAACTATTCATTACAAAGACATCGCTTAAAGGGCTTAGTACCCAATCCAAAAACAAAAGGAGTTTTTGGCGGGATTTCTTCGAGTGAACTTCAATGGCTGTTTTAATCAGTTGGGTGAAACTCTTATACAAAAAAACGATGTATGAAATGGGCGTTCTTTTAAATGGCGGCTATTATTTGTCAAATTTAAATAGAACATTGAGAATTTTGGGTCTCGATCGGATTACATGATCGCCATTTTAACCATAGAATATTAATATGTAATATCATAGAGGATTTTGACTTTCAGCAAAGAGATTTAAAGAGATACAATAGAGTGGCTATCAGAAGAAATGTCGTAGAAAAACTGTCATCCGAATGCCTCAGTGACGCCTTTGAATAGCAAACATATAAATTTTTGACAAAATTTATATAAATTTAACTATCGCTCGGTAGGTGGCCAGGCAACCATGATATGTTAAAATATCAGTCGTACGAGCGAAAAAGAATGAGGGAGCTCTATGACAAAAAATAAATAGTAAATAGATTACGTTAAGAGCTCGCAGTAGAGCCTCAGTCTTTGCTAGGTAAAGTTAAGCTTTTTAGCATTAGATGGAATTTTAATTAATTATTGCGTAAATAATAATAATATTTACGAATATAAACTGAAGTTAGGTCCAGTCATTTTACCATAACAAGATTTGCAATAGCGTAATCCACAACTCAGCATATTTTCTCAAAAAATGATTTTCTTTTAGTGCTTAAAGCAGATACAAACACGATTTGACGTGTAGGCTACAGAGTACTTTGGTATAGGGTTAGGGTTGCTTAAAAGACTTTGTATCCAAGCCAAAAATATTAACGAAAAAAATCACGAATTTGTCAATGTCAATTGATCAAATGTCAAATATTTAAAAACAAAACGGTTGTGTTGTGATCGCGAAGTCTACAACATTTTTTTGTGGAATTTAGTGCACAACTTTCGTGAAGTTTTTCCTGAAGGCCAACTAATTTGGACTAATTCTTTGCATATTAATTATTCATTTTCCAATAGTTCTCAAAGTAGTTGAAGTGCTAAAATGCCTCCAACTGACGCTGAAGTGCTGCAGCCAGTGTCCGCGCCAAAGCCAAACCCGCGGAACAATCCTACGATGTACAAAATATTTCAAAACGTGCAATACAATGTGGTTCAACATAAGAAATATGTGAAGGAAATGATTAAATTGTATAAAAAGGTCAGTCTACCAACATTATTCAAAGGAATCACAAGATTTATTAAGCGGTTTAAATTTTGAAAAATTGCTAACAAACTCGGACAATAAGTTTTTTGCTTAAAAGTTTTTTAAGTAAAAAAAGTTCTCTGATTAAAATTAGAATACATACTGGTAAAAATTTGGTTCTATTATCTTAATGTAAAGTAGATACTGCTAGGATCGTATGCCTAGTAGTATCTGCAATTCCTGTAATTATAGAATATGCATAAGTTATAAAACAAACTCTTTCTGGCATACACATACTTAAAAGATTTATATAAAGCATATACATAAAAGATTTGTTGGTATCTGGAAATACTTGATTCAAAACCACTTGTAATGTTAATTTGCACATACACAAAAATGTAAACAGAGGTACAAATCAATTTAATTGCATGTGGATAAACTAGAAACTAATTATAGTAGGGAATTGAATAGCAAAACATGAAAATATAAAATAAAGTTGCCCTTCAATATTCATTATTATATCGACGGTTGAAAGGCTAATTGATCTAAACAACATTTTTTCCAATATTGAGTTATATAAATATTCGGAATCAGCAAATTTTTCTCCGTCATTTGAGTCAGGTATCGTTTTTTTTTTTTAAATGTCGCTTAAATCAATTAGCCTTTCAACCGCCGATATTATACTAATTGGGCCTCTGTTATCTACATTCAGATTCTCATTTGGTTCCTCATGTTTCAGAAATTATACAACTATATGTATAGATAATATTGGACATTGATTTTCATTTACAGCTGGATGAGGACAGCTTTCGTGAGAGCTTCAAGAATGCCTTGCATTACTTGTTTACATTTGGAGACACTAGTGCGAATGTGGACCGTGTTGTGCAGTTTGTGGCCACTTTCTGCACCTCTCTTGATGATGAGGAGGAGTTCTTGCTGTTCATTTTTGATATTATTTTTGATGTAAGTATGATTAAAAGCAATGCTGTAGAATAAGTTACTAGCATAAACAGGGGTGTAACTATATCATCTGATGCCTGTGCCAAATTTATTGGACATAGCCTCAGAAAAATTGCCACTGTGATTTTATTTTAATAAATTTAGTAAAATAGGAAGCCAATGCTTCTGAGCTTGGAGCCTCTCAGAACAAGGGGCCGGTCGACCATGGCCATGTTTCGCCACTGACCATAACACTTATTATTATTATTATTTGGTAAGAACCACTAGCACTTATTAGCACATTATTGATGTGTGTATTTCAAATAGTTTGTATACATTTAGTTTGTTCAACTGATTTTTGAATTTCACTGTGGGAGCCTTCACATCACCATTCGGGAGCCTGTCCCATGCTGTGGCAACTTGGTTATGTAAAAATTGCTTCTTCCGGAATCCATAGCATTGCGGGAATGAAAATTTTTATTGGCTGTTGATTAAAATTTTTGTTAAGATATTTGAATGGCCCACCAGTCACTTGGAATCAATATTATGGCTACCACTTTCATAATAATTTAGGCTGCTTTGTCTTAAAGGCAAATAGTAAAAATAAAAGGCACACAACACACACACAAACACACAAACAACAGGACTACAAAACAGGACTGGCGAAATCCTGCAGCAACCCGAAAGGACCGCGATTAGATGCTTAGAGCAGCTGCACAGGTCCACTTGACTGCTTGTGGCGACGTAGGCGGCCGCGCGCCCTTTTTTGTTTTTGAATTGATACTTGTTTTAAAAGGATTTAGATATCGACGGTTGAAAGGCTAATTGATCTAAGCGACAATTTTTTCATAAAAAATTGAAACCTGGACAGAGAAAAATTTGCTGATTCCGAATATGTGTATAACTCAATATTGGAAAAAATTTTGTTTAGATCAATTAGTCTTTCAACTGTTGATATAGTTAAATTCTTCGTCTTCTTAGTCGGACACTCTTGTCCTAGTGGTCGTGGCTATTTATGATTGACAGGATTCATAAAATTATTAAAAAACATATTTTTCTTAATGTTATAATTTGCAGTGTCAATGTGTATCGGGTCAGTCAGTGAGGTACCGAGCAAGCCAGCTGCTGGCGGCTGTGCTGTCTGCTCTTGGTGATGATGCCTCATTGGATGATGATCTTTGTGACAAGTTACTGGCATCGCAGGTAAGATGCGGTTTATCTGTCTGTAATTAAACTGTATTCCTTGGCTGTTACTCACATTAGTTTATTTTGGTCATTATTTCGAAATCATGAATTCTACTAAAGATTCTTCTTTTTTGCAACTATCACACAACGCCGTCTAGTTCCAACCTAAGCAAAGCTTGTGTTATGAGTACTAGACAACTGATAAACATACTTATATATTTCTAAATACATATTTATCTATATATATAAAAGGAGAAACTGACTGACTGACATATCAACGCACAGCCAAAACTACTGAGACTAGAAACCTGAAATTTTGCACAAGGCTTCCCCTTATGACATAGGCGAGCACTAAGAGAGGATTTTCCAAAATTCACCCCCTAAAGGGATGAAACGGGGGTCCAAAATGTGTATGGAGAAACCTACTTTTACGCGGGCGAAGCCGCTGGCAGAAGCTAGTTATAGATAAATTTCACCCAGATACAGAACAAATGATCATGCTCATCACACAAACATTTGTCCTGGGTGTATTGGTCCTACCTCCAGCATAGCAGTCAGAACCACTAATCACTAGACCGACAGGTCAGTCTAACTAACTACTAAAATAATCTGATAATACAATTTCATAAAAATGCCAGCAGCTTCTTCTTCGTCATACTCCTTTTCACCTCCTGTTCACAAATTGTTTGAACGGACAGTAATAAAGGCTTATATAAATGTTTATTCTTATTTTAAATAGATTATAGTAATCATATAAATTTTGTCAATCCACAGATGCAAAGGCTGCAAGACACGCGCGGTGCGGTACGTTGTCGCGCCGCGCTTGCTCTTCAGCGGCTACAGAACCCGATGGAACAAGATGACGAAGTAACCAGGGCATACCGCTTTCATATGAGCTGTGATCCTAGCTCTTCTGTTAGGAGGTAAGAAATGAGATTACAATTACGACCATGATTTTTAGTTGCATCTTAGTAAAGTTCTTTAAACCCTTTAACTGCCCGCGTCGGATTTATCCGACGAGTGTTTTTGTGTCCTATTCGCCAAGGACGTGTGTTTGCGACAGGGTACTCCATCTCGTTTAGCTCTTCAATCCCCATAGTTGACAGAAGAGCTGAAGAGATGGAGTATTTGGTCGTGGAAGTGCGACCCTGGTGGAAATTTATTCTATGAGAGTATTTGTCGGATATATGCGACGGACGAGTTAAAGTTAAAAAGGTTAAAAAATTATAAGAATGTTTATCTTATTTTTTTTAATATTTAGTTTTCAAAGTAATGATAAGTTTTGTTTATTGGTATTTATATATATATGATTATTAAATTGAATTATTTGATTTACATAAATATTTATATAATAAGTGCTTAAACTAGAGGTAAAGGTAAAATAATTGCATTTCTTGCTAACCTTTGTTTACAGAGCCATAGTGATGTCAATAGCAAAGTGTAGCCGCAACGTCCCCTTCGTGTTAGAGCGACTGTGTGACGTGGACGAGGCAGTGCGCCGCGCCGCCTTCCTCTACATCGCCGCCATCAACGTCACACAGCTCCGGGTGCGACAGAGAGTGCTCACTCTCAAGGTAAACTGACCCCTTTCACCATTAACATAGCGGTTACAATTGACCGAGAGTACTCACGTGCAAGGTAAACTGACCCCTATCACAATTCACATAGCGGTGTCAATAGACTGAGGCACGAGAGTATTCACGCGCAAGGTAAACTGACCTCTATCACAATTGACACAGCGGTGATTATAGCAAAGTGCAGTCGCAACATTCCCTTTTTGTTAGAACGACTGTGTGACGTGGAAGACACAGTCCGCCGCGCCGCTTTCCTTTACATCGCCGCCATCAACGTCACCCAGCTCCGAGTGCGACAGAGAGTGAACACTCTCATGGTAAACTGACCCCTATCACAATTGACATAGTGATGTCAATAGCAGAGTGCTGTCGCAACGTTCCCTTCGTGTTAGAGCGACTGTGTGACGTGGACGAGGCAGTGCGCCGCGCCGCCTTCCTCTACATCGCCGCCATCAACGTCACCCAGCTCCGGGTGCGACAGAGAGTGCTCACTCTCAAGGTAAACTGACCCCTTTCACCACTAACATAGTGGTTACAATAGACCGAGAATACTTACGTGCAAAGTAAACTGACCCCTATCACAATTCACATAGCGGTGTCAATAGACTGAGGCACGAGAGTACTCACGCGCCAGGTAAACTGACCTCTATCACAATTGACACAGCGGTGATTATAGCAAAGTGCAGTCGCAACGTTCCCTTTGTGTTAGAGCGACTGTGCGACGTGGAAGAGACAGTGTGTCGCGCCGCTTTCCTTTACATCGCCGCCATCAACGTCACCCAGCTCCGAGTGCGACAGAGAGTGAACACTCTCAAGGTAAACTGACCTCTATCACAATTGACATAGTGATGTCAATAGCAGAGTGCTGTCGCAACGTTCCCTTCATGTTAGAGCGACTGTGTGACGTGGAAGAGACAGTGCTCCGCACCGATTTCTTTTACATCGCTGACATCAACATCACCCAGCTCCGAGTGAGACACAGAGTGAACACTCTCAAGGTAAACTGACCCCTATCACAATTGACATAGTGATGTCAATAGCAGAGTGCTGTCGCAATGTTCCCTTCGTGTAAGAGCGACTGTGTGACGTGGAAGAGACAGTGCGCCGCATCGATTTCTTTTACATCGCTGACATCAACATCACCCAGCTTCGAGTGCGACAGAGAGTGAACACTCTCAAGGTAAACTGACCCCTATCACAATTGACATAGTGATGTCAATAGCAGAGTGCTGTCGCAACGTTCCCTTCGTGTAAGAGCGACTGTGTGACGTGGAAGACACAGTGCGCCGCGCCGCTTTCTTTTACATCGCCGACATCAACATCAAACAGCTGCGAGTGCGACAGATAGTGAACACTCTCAAGGTAAACTGACCCCTATCACAATTGACATAGTGATGTCAATAGCAGAGTGCTGTCGCAACGTTCCCTTCGTGTAAGAGCGACTGTGTGACGTGGACGGGACAGTGCGTCGCACCGCCTTCCTTTACATCGCCGCCATCAATGTCACCCAGCTCCGAGTGCGCACTTTCTGGTGCTTACATTCAAGGTAAACTTACCCCTATCTAAATTGACTTAGTGATGATAATAGACTGAGGTACAGAGTACTCACGAGCAAGGTAAACTGACTTCTATCACTAGTATCATAGTGATGACAATAGCATTTGATAGGAATGTTTGGTATCTTTTTTTAACATTGCCCCACACTAGGACTCCTGTATCGTTGGTGTTTTCTCGAAATATGTAAATTTACATACACAAGACACCCAGACGCGAAACATCTATCTGTAGGCCATAAAAAATTGTGCCGTGTAGGAATTGAACCCGCGACATGCAGCGTAGCAGTCAATCACTGCACTAACCGTGCCGTCAATAATATATATCCTATAGAGCAAAAATAATGTTATCTATTGTAAACATAATGCATTTCTATTAAGTCGCAATATTGGTTCTGAAAGATACACACGCGTTGCAACTAAGTCACGATAATTATGACGATCAATTTTCATTACACTTACTTGAAAATCTGCTCCTATCCCTACCGCTTTTCGGCACGCAATTCAGTTTTCCGCATTACTGCGGAAAAACGCGCGAGATCGCCCCCGCCACTATTTATTGTATTTATCGTATCAGGCTGGGCGCCGCGCAGCCCCCGTTTTTTTATTTCTTTGTGAGTGTTTTGAGAAAACTTCGTCGACTGCAGCACTCGGCTCCATAATACCCTCGCCTGAGGCACGGGTGATGACGATGGAGCTCGCTTGCCTAGAAGTAACTATTCACTCTTGACGTAAAAATCCCTAGTCGACCTACTCGATCGCGATTACAACATTGTCCACTTGTATAAAAAAATATACTATGTATTCTAATTCACCGATTTTTTTATCTTTCCTCAGGTGGGTCTAACAGAGCGCAGTCTCCGCGTGCGGCGCGTAGTGGAAGAGATCCTGATCCCTGGCTGGTTGAGCACATTCCAGGGCAACATCGTGGACCTGCTGAAGGCTATACGATTGGACAATGCACACGACGCTAAGGACTCGCAGTATGTCGCTGGGAAACTGCTGGAGTCGCTGTTCAAGTGAGTTCATTTCTATTGCTGCTGATCGCCATACGACCTGGTGCATCGTCTGAAGTCAAATTTTGATTTTGTCAGGTAACGGCATTAGGGCAGTCGCTCTATATACATTACTAGTTTTGAGCTGCGCCTGGTTAAACCGGAAGCCAGCCAATCCGAATGTTTTCACTACCTTCCCATATCCCAATTTATTTGGGTTGTAGCATGTCTTCATTATCATCTATATATATAAAAGAGGAAACTCACTGACTGACATATCAACGCACAACCGAAACTACTACGACTAGGATCGTGAAATTTTGCACAAGGTTTCCTTTTATGACGTAGGTGAGCACTAAGAAAGGATTTTCCAAAATTCACCTCCAAAGGGGATGAAACGTGGGTCCAATGTTTGTATGAAAAAAACCTACTTATCCGCGGGCGAAGCCGCTGGCAGAAGCTAGACCTCAATGTAACAGAGAAAAAACCAAGGCTTTTAAAAAACTTGAAAATATCCTTTACTAGCCTCTGTCAGTGGCTTCGCGGACGTGGAACTATTACTTCCCCCATTATAAATTTAATCTATATATGTTTCTGGAGGCGGCCGATCGCGTGAGGCAACGGCAGCGGTCCTCACGGCCCAACCACCGCCGGGATTCCGATCCCGATTTCCGGCCACCGTAGGCGCGGGCTTGCGGACGGCGAGCAATGGGTGGCTCGCCGTCCGATCGTCCGGTAACCGTCCGGACCGAGCCCAAGTCGTCGACGGCGCGTAGTGTTCCACGCGCGCCTCAAGAAGATGTCAGCAACCGTAGGGGCCCAACAGGGTCGAAGCCTACTGGGGCCATGGGTGATGCGAAAGTGACCCCCGGGGCCCTGGAAAAAAAAATGGCAAAGAAGGAACAGGAGTGGGTTTTTAGTTAGTAAAAGTCTGACACTATCTCCCGATCCGCCCAAGAGCGGGGGTTGTCATTAGATGATTTTCACACCCGAAAAAAAAAAAACTATATATTTCTGATGCATAAGTTACATTACTGTAAAGTTTCATCCAAATCTGTCCAGCCATTTTAGCATGAAGAAGTAACAAACATACACACACAAGAAAGATCATACATGTTTTTACATACGAACTTTCGCCTTTATAAGTCTGATAATTCCTCTTCCAGACGCCTCCCAATCTCCGAGCTGCTAGAATGGCTGCCCACCGACAGGACTCTCCGCCTCATCCCCGCCGACAAGTTGAACAAAGAGACGGCGTGGTACTGGCGCCACCTCGCCGAGCATTTGCAGAAGATCGACGACGATGAGACGCTGGAGACCATACTACCGGACTTGGTGGTGCTCACTGGATATATTAGAGCGTGAGTAATGATCGTCTGTACAAGCAGACTTGAGTGGTACTACTGAAACCTGCATAAAAATATTGGATTATGCTTTTTTAGAAATATCGCCTTATTTTAATTTTTTTTTTGGTAATGTATTTACCATGTTGTAGAATTTATTATTTTTAGCAAGTTACTGTAAGAGAACCAGTGGTGGCCGAGTGGTAACGGCTGCGACTTACGAATTGTAGGTTGCGGGTTCAAACCCAGCCAGGCGCATTACTTTGATTAATTTATTTCATCACCACTGCTCTCAAAACGGTGAAGGAAAATATCGCGAGGGAATTTTTGGTTCTAGGACATGCCGGTTTGGTATGTCCTAGAACCAAAAATTCGAAGACATGTGACATTCGCCAACCCGCACTGGGCCCGCGTGGTGGATTACGGCCCATTCCCACTCCTAGAGAGAGGAAGCCTGAGTCCCAGCAGTAGGAACATTAAAGGCTGATTATGAGCAAAAAATTTTTTAAATAACATTTATTTACGAATATTGAATGAATCATTTTTAATCAGAATTCAGTTATTCATTTCCGCTCATGTCTGCGTCACTGTTTGAGTGGTCATCATCGTCGTCATCACCATTATCATCACTGCTACTTTCCCCTATAAAATAAAACATGAATTAATATAGGTTTTTATATTTATTTCACCAACAGTTGTTTTAAATGAAAATAGGCATTTTTACCTGCATTTATGATGAATCAAGTTCTTCAATACTGCTCATCTCGGCTTCACTTCACATGAGTTTGATTCAAACTAAGACTCGGAAAAAATCGTTTTTGATACGTAAAAAGTTTTTTATACACTGTATTTTTCAATCAACTTTTGACAGATAGATGTCATTGAGGTTTCCTATACTTATTTTATGCATTGTTTTTACGTTTTCTCAACAGTATAGTGGAGTCACCATGCCCATCAGAGACCGAAGACCCTGTAGGCTTCAGTACGCGTCAGTACGTACTACACGAGTTGGGCACTATGCTGCGAGTGTACGACGCTACAGACCCCGCCGGGAGAGGAGCACTGCAGGCGCTCATTACCGATGTTCTTACTGGTAAGTAATTTATCTATTTAAAAGATTCTGTATTAAAAAAAAATGGAACCTCTATATCTGTCGGTCTGTCTGTCACAGCCAATTTGCTCCTAATCTAACAACAGATTGGATTTATATTTACTCTCGGAGGGGACGCCAAAATTGTCACTCGAACGGCGGTTGCAGAAAACCAGTACTGTAGATGGCTTGATTTGCCTAGCGTCACGGTATATGATAAGCAACGGCCTATTCTTGCTAAGATGCGACGCACAACTTTGATTCTTAGTTATTATTGTTTTTATTTTTTTGTTTATGTTTGTCTCAGTTGAGGCCGGCGTAAAAAGGCAACAGATAATCTATACAACTGTGTTGTCTATGGTCCTAGTGGTGCAACACAGGTATGCCCGATACACACATGGCCTGTCAGGGAACTTGGTTTTTAGAATAGAATAGAATAGAATAAAACTTTATTGTACACCAAAATAGTATAGTATTCAGGCAGAATAAACATGTTTTCTTTCTTTTTTCTTCTACATTCATTTAAAATTATATATATATATGATATTCTGTAACCCAAACACCCCACCAGGTGACTACGGCCACCTTAACTCGGACGTGCTCCGCGCCTTCGTGTCAGCTCTGGAGCTCGTCGTGCCCGAGGTGTCGGGGCGGATGGAGGTCATCAATGGAGTCATACAGTCGCTGCGGGACCCCCCCGAGCCCGACCTGCCCTCACCACCGCCGCCACCGCCTCAAGTGGATTGTACTGAGGCTAAGTTACAGGTCAATATACACTTTATTTGAATACAAACGAATATCGTTTATTTGTAAAACGCACATTTATAATAAAATACATAAAAACAAGCACACAGTTGCATTTTTGCCTGAACCATGTTGGACCTGTATTTCAGGCTAGAAAGTACTAGGAACCTTAAATAATAAATTAACAATCAATAAAAATCACTATATTAAATAAATTTAATTAACTAAGCCACATTACTTTGAGTAATTTATTTCATCACCACTGTTCTCAAAACGGCGAAGGAAAACATCGTGAAGAAACCGGCATGTCCTAGAACCAAAAATTCCAATCCGCACTGGGCCCACGCGGTGGATTACGGCCCATTCCCTCTACTAGAGAGGAAGCCTGAGTCCCAGCCGTGGGAACATTATAAGGCTGAATATGCTATATATATATGCTGTAATTAACTAAAAGCAAAGCATGTTTTATTTACAAACTAAAAGGAAATCTGCGGTCTCTTCATAAAAGATGCTGAGTAAATATTGTACAATAATCTTTTTACAGCTATAACAATTTAATTTGTAAAAGAAAACTGCAATATTTTCAGGATACAAATCCTATATTCGTTCTGCTCTCGCGTCATTGCTCGTTTGACTCGAACTCGCAACACGCAGCGCAGCAACTAATCACTCAACCGCTGCGTCAACTATGGTTGTAGTTTTATCAAGAACTTACAACAAAAAATCTATTATAACAACCAATTAACCTACTTAACTAATAAGTCTAAGAACGATCGAAGCGTGCTCGGGAACTTGGTACACCTCAACGCGAACGTGTTAGGACCAAAGGATAAGTTAGTGATAGGTTTATTTTTAATTTTGTTTTGTTTAGTTTCGTTTTTAACACGCTTTTATTAGTTTCACCTGTATGTATGTATGTTTGTTTGTTTGTAACCGACCCCTTTGAGCTCGATTTTGTCCTACTTTGAACGATCAGATTTAATTCAAACTTTGCACACCTGTCAAAGATCGATGACAATGCAATAATCCGATCAAAATATTCGATTATCCTAATTAGATTCGCCAGGATTAATTAATTTCTAAAAAATTAAAAATAAATAATAGTTTAAAAAAACTAAAAAAACACGCTTTTATAGAAAATCCAACTAAAAAAATAGAAAATAAATTTTAATAAATTTGGATTAAGAATAGTGTACATAAGAAATAAATGTATATTATTGTAAAAAAGCGTGGGGTGCATATAATGTCAATAATTATGAACATTTTATTGACAGATGAGTAGAAGGATCATCACTTTTATAATAATTATCTTAAAAAACACTTTGAATGCACCCCACGCTTTTTTACAATAATATACATTTATTTCTTATGTACACTATTCTTAATCCAAATTTATTAAAATTTATTTTCTATTTTTTTAGTTGGATTTTCTATAAAAGCGTGTTTTTTTAGTTTTTTTAAACTATTATTTTTACATATATTGTTTGTGTGCCTTGCGTTGTGACAAAATAAATTCATTTTCTTTCTTTCTTAATTTTAAATAGCTTCTTTTTTATACTGGAAATATGAGAACACAGTAGACTCTGCGGATTCATAGAGTGCTTTCTATTTTCACCCACTTTTTTATTGTTAACATTATTTTTATTTTTTACTGTACCTATTTCTGTGTGTAATCAGGGGTCAAAAGTGCTGTTGCACTCTACCAAAAATGTTTCAAATTTCTTTGTAGAAGGGGATCAATGTTTCATGACTGATTTAATTCGTAGAATAAAATCTAAAGTATTGAATAAACTAGTTCTGAACCATTCAACTTCTACTACAAAGATATTTTAGAAAATTTAGTATTAGTACCCCTGAGTGTACATACAATAATGACTGGTCTACACTGAAACCAATCATTTTTTTTTAAAGAGTAATCATGGAGTTTCTTGTCAGTTCTTCTCCATAGGAAACGACCAATTGGAACCAAGCTCTAGCTTTTGACGTTTTATAAGTGCCCATGTAAACCTATGTGAAATAAAAAGATTTTGAATTTAAATTACGAATTTTGATGGGGATCCAAATAAGCGTACGTAAACAGCTATTATATTATTTTCAGAGGGCCAGACTACGCGTATCACTGAATGTCGCCATCGAAGCGCAAGAGGAAGCTGTGAGAGATCAGAACTACGCTTTAGCCGCAGAGTGTAAGGCCAAGGTAAGGCAAAGCTCATCATCAGTACACCATCAAGCAATCTATTGTTACTAAAATATCTATTGTCTTAACCGAAATTCACGAAAAAAAATTTCAAGCTTCACTAAAAATATTAATGAAGTTGAAAATACCAAAAATAAAAGAAGTATACTAAACTAGCTTTTGCCAGCGGCTTCGCCCGCGTGAAAGTTGGTTTCTCCATACAAACTTTAGACTCCCTTTTGATCCCCTTAGTGGCTGAATTTTGGAAAATGCTTTCTTAGTGCTCACCTACGAGCTTCGTCATAAAAGGTAGCCTTGTGCAAAATTTCACGCTCCTAGTCCCAGTAGTTTTGGCTGTGCGTTGATATGTCATTCAGTCAGTTTCAATTTTTATATACGTATAGATGATTGTGATTAATTAACCTTTCGTATGCCGTAATTAGAGACACAATTGAAAAGTCATAGAGAGGCAACGTCGTGCCGTCGTGTCGTTGCCGCTTCGTCGACAAAGTTTCATGGTTTTGTATGTAAGTTTCACGCACATGTACACCAAGTGTACAATGACAAATACGCGTCTCTAAAGCTACGCGTCCGTTGACAGTAGGCCTAATAAAGCGAAAGAAACATTGTAAGGTGACTAACTTTTTCATGTAACTCATAAATCGGCGTTTACTAATCAGGTGGCAGACATTCAAAAGAAGTTAGATGAGTTGTCTATACAACCGGCGGCTCCTGCACCTGTGCCTGCACCTATTCCAGTAAGTTTAAACACAAATTTATTAAAAACAATAATGATTGTCCCGCTACCTTTAGTGACGTTACAATTTCAAGTCGCATTTACACATTCACGCGAGTGGCGAGGCGATTGGCCATTCGTAAACAGTGCGTTCGCTATTCACCTCGCTCACTTAGTATACAAATTTTTCGTCGACCGATGAGGTAAATGGCGAGGCGAATGGCCATTCGTAAACAGTGCGTTCGCTATTCGCCTCGCACACTTAGTATACAAATGTTTGGTCGACCGGTGAGGTGAATGGCGAGGCAAATGGCCATTCGTAAACAGCGCGTTAGCTATTCACCTCGCGTACTTAGTATACAAATGTTTCGTCAACCGATGAGGTGAACGGCGAGGCGAATGGCCATTCGTAAACAGCGCGTTCACTATTCGCCTCGCGCACTTAGTATACAAATGTTTCGTCGACCGATGAGGTGAACGGCGAGGCGAAGTTTTCGTTCAACGAAGAGGCAAATGGCGAGCACGAATGTGTAAACGTGTTAACACAATTAATTAAATTGTTTGATCAAATAGTAACTAAAACTGAATTTACATTATTTTTAATACATTTTAGCAAACAAACACTGGGTTTTATAAACTGTGTGTCTGTGGCATCATAGCTCCTAAATGGATGAACTGATTTTGATTTGTTGTTTTACAGGCAATAAAAGAGAAGCTATCAGACGCTGCGACCCTTACAAAGTGTTTGACAATACTAAACTGTGCTTTGGACACACCACAGCTGAAGACTGTGACTCCAATCATGCAGATGATATTCAACGAGTTAGAGGTATAATATATTATTTACATTCTGCCTTCGTATAAAATAATCTTTTCAGTAGGGAGCGCTTAAGGTGTTGGATACTCTGTGCATGTGAAAAATATGAACTACACGTTAGTGATCATAAATATGCTCTATGGAACCATATGGAGTGAGGTCTGGGGACCTAGCCGGCCACGGTACGGGGCCACATGAGCGAGACCGATACGAAGCGAGTAGGTACGTGACACACGTGCGTGGGGTGAAACGAAGCGGACATCCGCATTCCACGAGTTCCGTGTCCCCCCCCCCCCCCCCCCCCCCCTGCCTGCACTTTCCCTTCACCGGCGGCCGCGTATGATTAAATTATGTGCATGTTTTGCTTATTTCAAACTCGACTAAGTAGAAAAATTAGAAAAAAGTCACTAACTAAAAATGGAAATTACTTACACTGGACCCACGAAAAAATTTTACGCACTGGTTAAATAAAAACTTTACCTATATTAGCCAGTTTTCTTTTCTAGAGAGGAGGTCTCAGTCCCAGCAGTGAGACCATTATAAGGCTTGATTATGATTATATAAACCAGTTAGTCAGGTACTATAGATAACACGTTTGTTTGATTTCAGGTGGACATTTTCCAAAACCCAGAAATAATTGAGACTGCCCTCGAAACTGTGGCCCTATTTGGAATGTTGGACAAGGAGTTTGCCAAAGAAAACAAAGCCTTCTTTTTCGCTAATGTGAGTATTATTAGAAATAGAATACAACCACCTCGCTTGGTTACCAAAACACCCCAGCGATTTACTGTGCAAGGAAATCGTTGCCATTTCTATTTCAGAGGGGTAGCACAAATGTGCCTTGGAGCAGTGCGGAGAGTGTGTGCGGCAATTGCATGACTTGATCCCATCATCTCATTTCTACTATCGGACAACCCGACGAACGGCGAATATCCACTCTTACGTTGTTGAGACCTCTACGGTCCGGACCAAACGTTGCACCTCGTCGTTTATACCGCATACATCGAGGGACTGGATCAACATGCCTGCTGCGGTCTTTTCATTAAAACGCGATTAGTTTTATATGTGAATTCCGCCCTTAGTGTTAATGCTCCCATAAAATAGAAACAAAATGAACGAAAAAAAGTTGAGTCCCATGCCATCTAGCAAGAGTATGGCCACGCTTGGCCCCTTCGGTCGGCTTTATCGCATCGCCCTTAGTTTTCTCCTTAATAATAAATTCACCTTTTCCCCAGCTAATCGACACATCGAACGAGCGCACAGTATCCACAGTCCTCCGCTGTATCGTGGACCTGCTGTGCGTGCACGGCGCGCGCCTCTTTGAAGACGAGACCAATCAAGAGGATACCACGGTCAACACGACCAAGAAGCGAAGCACTTTCCATAGCGTTATTGATGATGACGGTGAGGGCTTCTAAAACAATTCTGTCAACTAGCCGAGAGCAGGGTACTACGTTCTGATTGGTTCTGATTGGTACGGGGGAGCGGGGTACTGCATTCTGTTTGGTTGAGACATAAGGTCTATAATCATATGTGTTGACAGACATGCGTCGCGTGTCTTATTTACTTATTTCCTTGTTCAATCGACCGTTGTCTATCACTACGATTAATCGTCGCGAACAAGGAGTATGACAGGGACATTACAGATGGCATTCTCTCAGAAGCCAGTGCATTTTACTTTCAAGAAAAAATAGTGTGGGTTTATTACTTATAAAGGAGGAAAACTCAGTTCCAGTTCCAAAGAATAGAGTAGTTTCTTTGTTTTACATTATTGATAATCTACCACATAATTTATTACAGATGTGTTCTCGTTTCTTGCTTGCACTTGACATTGACCTAGAAATAGGGGTTGAATAATGTAAGGTTACTACTTCACGTAATTCAACCTTAATTTTGTCTTTTATTATTGTATTTAACTTTCTATAAATAAGAACGATTCCTTTTAAGTCGATTTCAAGTAGTTCCTTAAATATCCAGCTGTGATAGACAAACGTAGTCGCACCATAAAGATTATTTTTTTGCCATTCCGATAAGGAACCCTAAATAGCAATAAAGTTTTGACTTTTACTTGCAGGCAGTATTTCGGAGTCGGCCATATCAATGTCGCCAAGTCATAGCACGGTCATCGAACTGCTTCTAAAGATTATGGATAGCACCGTAAGTACTCTTTCAGATTGGCGATGCTAGGCGGCTGCTAGCGCGCCGCCAGTAGCGTTGTCAGTGTTCCCACGAGCCGCGCGGCTGCTAGCGCGCCGCCAGTAGCGTTGTCAGTGTTCCCACGAGCCGCGCGGCTGCTAGCGCGCCGCCAGTAGCGTTGTCAGTGTTCCCACGAGCCGCGCGGCTGCTAGCGCGCCGCCAGTAGCGTTGTCAGTGTTCCCACGAGCCGCGCGGCTGCTAGCGCGCCGCCAGTAGCGTTGTCAGTGTTCCCACGAGCCGCGCGGCTGCTAGCGCGCCGCCAGTAGCGTTGTCAGTGTTCCCACGAGCCGCGCGGCTGCTAGCGCGCCGCCAGTAGCGTTGTCAGTGTTCCCACGAGCCGCGCGGCTGCTAGCGCGCCGCCAGTAGCGTTGTCAGTGTTCCCACGAGCCGCGCGGCTGCTAGCGCGCCGCCAGTAGCGTTGTCAGTGTTCCCACGAGCCGCGCGGCTGCTAGCGCGCCGCCAGTAGCGTTGTCAGTGTTCCCACGAGCCGCGCGGCTGCTAGCGCGCCGCCAGTAGCGTTGTCAGTGTTCCCACGAGCCGCGCGGCTGCTAGCGCGCCGCCAGTAGCGTTGTCAGTGTTCCCACGAGCCGCGCGGCTGCTAGCGCGCCGCCAGTAGCGTTGTCAGTGTTCCCACGAGCCGCGCGGCTGCTAGCGCGCCGCCAGTAGCGTTGTCAGTGTTCCCACGAGCCGCGCGGCTGCTAGCGCGCCGCCAGTAGCGTTGTCAGTGTTCCCACGAGCCGCGCGGCTGCTAGCGCGCCGCCAGTAGCGTTGTCAGTGTTCCCACGAGCCGCGCGGCTGCTAGCGCGTCGCCAGTAGCGTTGTCAGTGTTCCCACGAGCCGCGCGGCTGCTAGCGCGCCGCCAGTAGCGTTGTCAGTGTTCCCACGAGCCGCGCGGCTGCTAGCGCGCCGCCAGTAGCGTTGTCAGTGTTCCCACGAGCCGCGCGGCTGCTAGCGCGCCGCCAGTAGCGTTGTCGGTGTTCCCACGAGCCGCGCGGCTGCTAGCGCGCCGCCAGTAGCGTTGTCAGTGTTCCCACGAGCCGCGCGGCTGCTAGCGCGCCGCCAGTAGCGTTGTCAGTGTTCCCACGAGCCGCGCGGCTGCTAGCGCGTCGCCAGTAGCGTTGTCAGTGTTCCCACGAGCCGCGCGGCTGCTAGCGCGCCGCCAGTAGCGTTGTCAGTGTTCCCACGAGCCGCGCGGCTGCTAGCGCGCCGCCAGTAGCGTTGTCAGTGTTCCCACGAGCCGCGCGGCTGCTAGCGCGCCGCCAGTAGCGTTGTCAGTGTTCCCACGAGCCGCGCGGCTGCTAGCGCGCCGCCAGTAGCGTTGTCAGTGTTCCCACGAGCCGCGCGGCTGCTAGCGCGCCGCCAGTAGCGTTGTCAGTGTTCCCACGAGCCGCGCGGCTGCTAGCGCGCCGCCAGTAGCGTTGTCAGTGTTCCCACGAGCCGCGCGGCTGCTAGCGCGCCGCCAGTAGCGTTGTCAGTGTTCCCACGAGCCGCGCGGCTGCTAGCGCGCCGCCAGTAGCGTTGTCAGTGTTCCCACGAGCCGCGCGGCTGCTAGCGCGTCGCCAGTAGCGTTGTCAGTGTTCCCACGAGCCGCGCGGCTGCTAGCGCGCCGCCAGTAGCGTTGTCAGTGTTCCCACGAGCCGCGCGGCTGCTAGCGCGCCGCCAGTAGCGTTGTCAGTGTTCCCACGAGCCGCGCGGCTGCTAGCGCGCCGCCAGTAGCGTTGTCAGTGTTCCCACGAGCCGCGCGGCTGCTAGCGCGCCGCCAGTAGCGTTGTCAGTGTTCCCACGAGCCGCGCGGCTGCTAGCGCGCCGCCAGTAGCGTTGTCAGTGTTCCCACGAGCCGCGCGGCTGCTAGCGCGTCGCCAGTAGCGTTGTCAGTGTTCCCACGAGCCGCGCGGCTGCTAGCGCGCCGCCAGTAGCGTTGTCAGTGTTCCCACGAGCCGCGCGGCTGCTAGCGCGCCGCCAGTAGCGTTGTCAGTGTTCCCACGAGCCGCGCGGCTGCTAGCGCGCCGCCAGTAGCGTTGTCAGTGTTCCCACGAGCCGCGCGGCTGCTAGCGCGCCGCCAGTAGCGTTGTCAGTGTTCCCACGAGCCGCGCGGCTGCTAGCGCGCCGCCAGTAGCGTTGTCAGTGTTCCCACGAGCCGCGCGGCTGCTAGCGCGCCGCCAGTAGCGTTGTCAGTGTTCCCACGAGCCGCGCGGCTGCTAGCGCGCCGCCAGTAGCGTTGTCAGTGTTCCCACGAGCCGCGCGGCTGCTAGCGCGCCGCCAGTAGCGTTGTCAGTGTTCCCACGAGCCGCGCGGCTGCTAGCGCGCCGCCAGTAGCGTTGTCAGTGTTCCCACGAGCCGCGCGGCTGCTAGCGCGCCGCCAGTAGCGTTGTCAGTGTTCCCACGAGCCGCGCGGCTGCTAGCGCGCCGCCAGTAGCGTTGTCAGTGTTCCCACGAGCCGCGCGGCTGCTAGCGCGCCGCCAGTAGCGTTGTCAGTGTTCCCACGAGCCGCGCGGCTGCTAGCGCGCCGCCAGTAGCGTTGTCAGTGTTCCCACGAGCCGCGCGGCTGCTAGCGCGCCGCCAGTAGCGCATTTTTATTGCTAACTAGTTGAACCGACAACTGCTTAGAGTAGTTTAAAGTAAGAATTGAAAGCATACCCTAATATTGACAGCTAATTCTAATCAGAGCTAGCTTAGGAACAGTTTGATTGTAATATCGAAAAATGTGTTTTTCACAGTTTATCATGCAATTTTTCCAATTTTCTCTTCATAAGAAGTAAAAAATAGTTCTTAGAATCTTCAAATGATGAGAAGTTTTTTTTGAATATTTTCTTTTAAGTCTCTGGAAGATTTCTTAAGACTTAAAAAATCAGTTTGAACAAAGTTCATCCAAATTGTTCCTGTCGTTCTTGAGTAATGCCCTCAGCAACACATTTTTATTATTATATAGATAAAAAAAAAAAACTAGTGCACTTCACCATCAACCATTGCATCACTGCTTACCATCAGATGGGATCGCAACCAAGAACTAGTTTATATCAATAAAAAAAAATACATTACTAAGTAAATATGCAAATGTAGTAAGTAATTACTAGGGATGGGCCGAAATTCGGTTCACATTCGGTTCAACCGAAATTCGGCAGCTTGAACCGAACTTCGGCATTCGGCCGAAATTCGGTTCAGATGCCGAACATTCGGCACAAGAAAAATAATACCTACTTGCACTATTTTGACTGAAATTCAATAGAATTAGAACAGCATTACTGTAAAATAAAATTATGTCTTTTACTCAGTCATTGTCATTTATTTTAGATAAGAAGATTGTAAATGTAAACCTTAAATTACAGTTTTTCTTATTAGTTTTTAAAATCTTTGCCTAATTAATTAGATATAAAAATTAGACATACTATTACAAAAATGAAATAAACTTAGTATCCTTCTAACAAACATCTGGATTACAATATTTACAATTCGTAAATTGAATAAAAAAATCACGTTTTTGGTTCACAAACTAAACATTCATTAACATCAAATATTCATTAATATCAAATTAAGGTAGATGCTCCAAGGTATACTTTTTTTTTTAAATTATATTTGCAGTGCGCAGCATACAGACTGATCATAGTAGAAGGTCTGTGCCGACTCCTACACCTAGGGCACCTGGAATCACCCGCCATACTCAGCAGGCTACTGATTCTCTGGTTTAATCCAGCCACAGGTACGCTACATTGTACATTATTATTAGACGTGAGGTAAGTAGAGAGTAGTAAAAAAATTGGCCAAGTGCGAGTAGGACTCGCACATTGAGGGTTCCGTACAAACTAATTTATGTGAATAGTTCAATTCCCGAATCGAGTCTTGAAGATTTTTCCGAATACAAAAAAGTTTTTTTTTTGTGACGTATCTACAAATTATCAGTTTTCAGATTTATTCCTATACTTGTGCTATAAGACCTTGCTTCATGCCAAATTGTAGGATTCTAGGTCAACGGGAAGTACCCAATGAATTTCGATTTTCTTAGGAGTGTCAAATTTACGATTTTTGTGACATTAACGGCCGAATCTTTTTTTTTCGTTAACGCTTCAAGGGACCGTTGACTTGATACTTTCACGCGTTCCAGAAATAAAGGGTCTTGACAGACAGAGTGATCCTATAAGGGTTCAGTTTTTGCCTTTTGAAGTACGGAACCCTAAAAATAAACTTATTTTAATGTATTATGCTCTATGTGCTATAATAGACAGATGGACGGACAACAAAGTGATCCTATGAGGGTTCCATTTTTGCCTTTTGAAGTACGGAACCCTAAAAATAAACTTATTTTAATGTATTATGCTCTGTGTGCTATAATAGATAGATGGACGGACAACAAAGTGATCCTATGAGGGTTCCATTTTTGCCTTTTGAAGTACGGAACCCTAAAAATAAACTTATTTTAATGTATTATGCTCTGTGTGCTATAATAGATAGATGGACGGACAACAAAGTGATCCTATGAGGGTTCCATTTTTGCCTTTTGAAGTACGGAACCCTAAAAATAAACTTATTTTAATGTATTATGCTCTGTGTGCTATAATAGACAGATGGACGGACAACAAAGTGATCCTATGAGGGTTTCATTTTTGCCTTTTGAAGTACGGAACCCTAAAAATAAACTTATTTTAATGTATTATGCTCTGTGTGCTCTAATTTGTTTTATAAATGTTTGCAGTTGACGAAGATATGCTGCGACAGACGATTGGCGTTTTCTTTCAAACGTTCCCTACCACCGTGGATGGCGCTCAAGACCAGATACAAGTACGTTTCCCATCATAAAATATAATATAATGATCAGGTACTACTAAATGGGTACTTGCCAGTGTTAAATTTTGTACAATATACTATACAACCAATAACACTAGGGTAGACCAGGGATCTGCAGGGAAGAGCAGCGGTGGCCGAGTGGTAACAGCCCCGATTTACGAGTTGTAGGTCGCGGGTTCAAACCCAGCCAGGCGCATTACTTTGTGTAATTTATTTCATCACCACTGCTCTCAAAACGGTGAAGGAAAACATCGTGAGGAAACCGGCATGTCCTAGAACCAAAAATTCGAAGACATGTGACATCCACCAACCCGCACTGGGCCCGCGTGGTGGATTACGGCCCATTCCCTCTCCCAGAGAGGAGGCCTGAGTCCCAACAGTGGGAACATTATAAGGCCGACTATGCTATGCTATGCTAGACCAGGGATCCGTGCCCCAGTGGGTAACGTGCTCCGATTGCAAAACCAAAGACACACATTTAAAACTACATAAATTATGACTAGCCTGTAGGTCTAGTGGTTAATGACCCTGACTGCTATGCCGGAGGTCATGGGTTCGATTCCCACCCAGGACAAATGTTTGTGTGATGAGCACGATCATTTGTTCTGTGTCTGGGTGTCATTTATCTATAATATAAGTATGTTTATCAGTTGTCTAGTACCCATAACACAAGCTCTGCTTAGCTTGGGACTAGACGGCGTTGTGTGATAGTTGTGGAATATTATTTATTATTATTATTATATAACGGAAATTAAGGGCCGGTTGTAGTCACTGAGTATTTTATATAAACTCCGCCCGGGTCTGTGTCGATTTCGCGGCCCCGTAACAGCGGTTTAATTTTATATATAAAAAAAAAAAATAACCGACTTCACTACAAACGATCAAAATAACTTTAATTTCGGAAGTCGGTGTTAAATAACAAGCAAACTATACCAGAAACACCCGACTTCCGAAAATAAAATTATTTTGATCGTTTTAGTGTTTTGTTGTTTGTAGTGAAGGCGGTTATTTTCTTTTTAAGTTGTTTTTCTACCATCACGTGAGCGAAAGTTCGGTGGCACAGCTAGAAAATTATAATAAAAAAAAACGAGTCGAGCACCGAATTACCTTGTCCTATCTTTAACTGTCAATTTCCTAAGTCCACATCCACAGTTATCTGTCTATCTATATATATAAAAGGATAAACTGACTGACTGACATATCAACGCACAGCCGAAACTACTGGGGCTAGAGAATTTTGCACAAAGTTCCCTTTCATGTCGTAGGCGAGCACTAAGAGAGGATTTTCTAAAATTCATTCCCTAAGGGGATGAAACGGGGTATGGAGAAATCTATTTTCATGCGGGCGAAGCCGCTGGCAGAAGCTAGTTTTAGCATAAACCTCTTTTATACAGAAAGCAACACTGCCTACACTTCGCGCGCTCGCTAACGCGCCGTCAAGTTCGCCAATAGCGGAGATCGATCAAGAAGCAGTCGTCAGGTTCATTGTATCACTCACCAGGGTCAACCATGAGGTATGTACTAGTATCTTTAATATTCTTTATGGTACACATAACTTTTATAAAACAATAAAAATTGGACACCTGATGTAGACAGGCGAGCTTAACCTAAAAAATCAGGTAAGTGCGAGTCGGACTCGCGCACTGAGAGTTCCGTACAAACTTAACTATAAAAACAGTTCAAGTCCCAAATTGAGTTACAAAGATTTTTCTGAATCGAAAAATAGTTTTTTTTTTTTTGTGACGTAACTACAAGTTTACAGTTTTTAGATTTTTTGCTATACATGTACTATGAGACCTTGCTTCACGTCAAATTTCAAGATTCTAGGTCAACGGAAAGTACCCAATGAATTTTTGATTCCCTTGAGAGTGTCGAAATATACGTTTTTGCGACATAAACGGCCGCGTCTTTTTTCGTTAACTCAAAAGTTTGATTTTTTCACTGCTTCAAGGGACCGCAGATCTGAGTATATGGTTTTTATTTCAACTCAATACCTCCGCGCGTTCCCGAGATAAGGGTCTTGACAGACAGACAGACAACAAAGTGATCCTATAAGGGTTCCGTTTTTTCCTTTTGAGGTACGGAACCCTAATTAGGTTTTCTGACAGCAAACTTTATAAAAATGAAACAAAAATTTCGCACTTGAGGATAATTACTTATAATCTTTTTTAAAAAATACATCACCACTGCATCTATAATTTCCTTTTTCCAATTTATTGGCACTGATGATAATAATAGATTCCTCTACGAATTTACCAACTGTCGGCATTAGGACCAGTGTATGACTGTGACTATAATTGCCCTTTTTTGAGGTAGGAAATCATCAAATGACTTCGCGTAGAGCGAGAAGGTGTGTTGAATTTTTACTAGCCAAAACCCCACCTGTGTCAGTCAGTTGATCTTTGAATTCCAGGACCACCGTATCCCTTTCTGAAATTCCCGTGGCCCTAGCGGGCCGATGCCAGCTAAAACCGTAGGGACGATTCCATACTGGGCTCCTACGGTTAAGCTGACATCTCTTTGTGGTGCGCATGGAACAATACGCACCGTTGACGACTTGGGATAGATCTTTACCGGATGGTTAGACGCGAGCGAGTTAACCCTTAGAGTGCTAATAATTAGGTGCCCGGTTAGATTTTTTTTTCGGCCACTTTTGCACGCTCATCTTTTGTTTTTTTTTTTTTCCAGCTGTCCGACAGTCAAGGCGGCATGGCACTAGTGTTGTGCCAGTACATAGTGCGTCGCCCGAGTGCTCCAGAGGTGGGGCTGGCGTGTCGCGTGTTGGCGCTACTGTCCTGCCCCAGAGATGCTCACCTCGCACATGAACTGGCGCATATGTTAAGGGATCTATGTCTAGTAAGTAGTGTTTAGATAATTAAGGAGTGTAAAGAAGGCATAGAACTACCCAACCCCATATAGTTATCGCAAGTTGAGTTTCTGGCGGTTTTTTTTTTGAGTGAAGTGTTGTGACTGTTTTAATTGTTCCCTAATTGATTTCTAGTGAATATTGTGATGTAAAATTTGTGTAGTTATGTATCTTAAAGGGGTGACCAGATGGTTACAAACCAACGTCCCAACCAAGGTGACTTTGCTAGTTTTAATCTGACAGCAGTTGTAATCCATGACCTTCAACGCCCTTGGTTGGGGAGCGCGTTTTCCCAACCACCGAACGTGTTGGCGCGTGGTTTACATCCATGTAGCCGCAACACAAATCAAACACATAAACCAAGGTCACCTTGGTTGGAACGCTAGTTTGCAACCGTCCGTCACCCCTTAGCGTCTACACAACTGGATAGTTTTTTTTTTATAATAATAATAATGTATTTATTGAAACATAATTTTTTTACAATATATAGTGCTCGTTAACAGCTACATTAGTTTAAAATAAAACTGTGTCGCAGCTATTAGCGCCCACCTCCTAGAGGATAGACTTCGGCGTTCCAGCTTAATTTATGGAAGTTATATATAAAAAAAAACAACAAACAGTGATAATATCTTAAAAGTTTAACAACCAGTTGAATCACATATTTTACAATGTTTTCAGAAATTGCCAGATAAACAATCGTGCCGTAACCTCACGCGATACTTAGGCGCTTTGGAAGCGGCAGAGCGAGCCAGCCTCAACAAAATGTCACACACAGGTATAAAAAAACATTCATCTATGAGTTTCTGCTACGATTGAGTCTTTGCTAACTGCCTTACTATTTTTTGTAAACCTATTCAGATCCAATCAGTAAATCTGGGTATCCCGGATACCCTGATGAATCACCATATTTAAGTGCCAGTAGGCAGGCACATACCTTGCAGAATAGATGGTCGATGGGGCCGAAAGGTTCTGAAGTGGTGACCGCGTACCATCTAGTAAGGGTCGCGGGAGTCCAGTGGATACGAGATGCACAGAATCGGCCGTTGTGGTGACGCGGGTGGGGCGGCTGGACATACCAGCAGTGAACGTATTTTAGCTTAAATGATAGAATAGACTCTACGTAATCCCGTATCAAATGAGATTACTTTATCAGAATATTGATCACAAAACTTATGTTACATTATGTTCTTAAAAATTTCTTGATTCATTTCAAACATATGTTACCATTATTATTTTTAAATTGTGTTCCATATTTGTCTGATCAGGTGTAACGGAAGGTGCAACCATGCAAGAAGATTCACTGGCTCCACTGGGAAGAACTACGTCGTCTTTACGTAAGTTACTTTAACCTCTCAGCAGACACCAGTGTACTGAATACAGTACACCTCATACCAGCTAACTTAAACCTTATTACGTAAAAATAAGGTATAAGTTAGCTGGTACTGAGGTGTACCGAATTCGGTACACGTGTGCCTTAGATATTAAACATGTTCACCATCAGTTTTGATAAAGTGTACCTATACTCCATTCGCGTCAGGATTATACATTTAAACAAACAGTTTTTTACTGTCCGTTAAACCGATTTTGAGTCTTATTGCGTTGAAGGTATGACAAATGGCGGCTGCAGTAAATATTTGGTATTTTACACACTTTTTGCTTTTAATGCCATCCTTATGTCTATGGAATAGAGGGCAAAATCGGTTGAACGGACAGTAATAAAGGTCTAATCTTATTGTGAATGGAGTATATGTTAATCGAATAAGGTGCTTCAATATCTTTTCACTAGCTTCTGCCAGCAGCTTCGCCCGAGTGCAAGTAGGTTTCTACACACAAACTTTGAACCCCTTGTTTCATCCCATTAAGAATTGATTCTGGAAAATCCTTTCTTATTCTTTGTGCACATCATACAGGGTACCTCTGTGCAAAATTTCAGCGTTCTAACGGGTTTGGGTTAGGCGTTATTAAGTCAGGACTTTGCTTTTTACATATACAGATAATACAAAACAAAGCCGCTGCGGTTTCGGGAGACTAACGGATAAATAGATATTTATCCGTTATTGCGGTATTTTTATATTTATCAAAACAAAAAAAACATAATTCCACCACTGGGGGTTCCAGAATCATGTACTGTATCCATTGTATTTGTTTGTGCGTCGATGTCGCTGACACGGTGTATATTATATGTCCATTATAACTGTAGATATCGTACACTTTTAGAGGTATACGGAACGTGTAAAGTCCCGCAAAACCTCCATTGAAATAGGAGGATCGTCCGACCAGACGGATGTTGTGTTTGGTCCGGGCAACTGCCTTGTAGTTGATTTAAAAAAAATTACTGTTCTAATGTTACAACCTTGTTCGTTGCGGGTATCACGATGCATAATTTTCTATTATTAGTTCCTATGTAGAACAGAGATAGTAAAATAATTTGTCTTCTATCATTTTAGCGCAACCAATAGCACGAAGCACACACGTGGTGGTCAATGAAACAGTGGAAGAGGAACCTGAAATAGACGAAACCTCCCCTACTGATGGTATATCAAGAATCTCTGAAGGTAAGTAATAAAACATTAAAGCAGGAACTACATTAGACCGACGCCTGAGTTGTACGCAGAACCGCATCGCGTAGCGTGGGTCTAATGTAGCTCTACAAGTCTAGTTGCCATATAAAATGTATGGAGACCGACGCGTCCATTTCGACATACGTGGCCCATGTGGGACTTAATATTTAACCCCCACCAGGCGGTCAAACGGTAGTTTCGTTTATTTTAAGAAGTGGATACACGTTCGAATAATCTTTTTGATTGATTGGAGGCAATGGGGAGGGACATTGTTCGCAGAACGGATGGCCGTTGGAGCCGAAAGGTTCTGGAATGATGACCACGTTCCGGAAGACGTAGCGTTAGAAGTCCTCCTACAAGGTGGACCGATGACTTGGTAACGGTTGCGGGAGTCCGATGGATGCGAGACGCACTGGACCGTTCATTGTGGTGACACTTGGGGGAGGCCTATGTCCAGCGGTGGACGTCTTTCTACTGAAATGATGATGATGATGATGATGATGATGATGATGATGATGATGATGATGATGATTGGAATCTGTATCCTAATAGCTACAACTTAAGGATGTTTAAACTTTATTGCACACCAAAAAACTAACAAAAGAGTGAAAAGTGTGGTGTGTGTATGTAAGAAGTTAGTAGTTTGTTTGTGATGAATAACAGTTTAATGAGGGTTTTCAGCAAAATTCACACCACTAGTTGGCGCCACTTAGCCGAGAGGTCTTCTATTTCTGAAAATGTATAAACACACACAACATAAGCGTTTTGACAGGTGCTTGGACCTGACAACTCAGTGCTGCCACCTGGTGAACGTCATATTAGAAAAGCCTCATTTCTTCAGAACCTTTATTTAGTATCATGACTGAAGTTGTAGCATTGACGAAATAAATACTTTGTAAACTTGACACTAGCTAAATAGACATCCCGTATGAAGATGAGACGTAAGAGATGAAAAAATACTCTCTTTTAAAGTCACAACTTTTCTTTAACAGCACAACCTCAAGCAGAAAGTAGTAGAGCCGTGAGAGATTCCTCCGAAACTGAAACCGTTCCGGCTGCAGAGCCTTCCGAAATTCCATCCGACTCCAGCAGTGGAGTGTCGCCTGTCAAGAAAGCCAAGGTTACTAAAGGTGAGTGTTCCAACATACTAGCAATGAATATTGGCTGTGCTGTTGGAATCGATGTGCGATCGCCGTAAGGTGTGGCTTACAGGTAACTGTGGTGTAAGTACTATGGATCTTAGGGAGTCTGTTACCTGTATGGCCAGACCAAGAAAATAAAGTCGAAACCGCGTGCACCTCCCTAATGGAATTGCGGCCGGGTGATGGGGTCCTCTTAAAATCATATGGACCAATACCTAGCCTGAGAAGCGTGACGAATGCGCAAGAGCTCTAGCGCCGCGGCCAAATGCAACTTCAGAACATCTTGTGGTTATCGTCAACTGGAGTCTAACAGACCCCTCTGCCTCAGGGTGGAAAACATCCATGAGGATTTCCACTTGATGATAAATTTTGCAATAAAAAGTACATTAACCCTTCCCTGTGAGTCTTAGTAGGTACCTGAACAATACATTATGAACCTTTACTTATTACTTTTCATTACTTGAAAAAGTTAACAATCACGATATAGTCGTTTCGGGACAGAACTTATTTCTTGAATTGGTCGTTATAGCAAATTTGAGTGGCGCCTACCTAGATAGGATAACCATGCTTTCAATAATTTAACCTACTAGAATAACTCTTGATATTCGTAACATGTTTATTTGCAGGGAAGAAGAAGAAGAAGCTATCAATAACACGACAAACCAGTGGCTCGGATTCCAGCAAGCAAGCGAAAGAGACAACTGGCAGAAGTAAGAAGGAAGCTAAAGAAGAAAGTGAGAAGGGCGTTAAGAGAAGCCGGTCACAGCGTTCCTTGGTCGATGTTGAGAGAGGTAAAAAAAAATAGAAAAAAGAGCCGAGTGTTCTGTATAAAATCCTTAACCTTATTTCGCGTGGGGTGCCGCACACCCCAAATTTGAATGTACTACGCTAGTTCTAGTATTTTGGTGCACTCAGTGATACGACGCTATGCTGTCACAGACTGACGTCATATTTGCACTGATGCGTTTTATTATATTATTTTTTCACCGTTAGTTAATTTTAATCATTCATTTCTCGCTCACATCAAAATTATAATCTAAAACATATAGACGGAGGCTAAAAAAAATAACATAATAATGGTCAATTTTTTTGCACATGCATATTATTATACAAAGTAAAGCGCCTGCTTTGGTTTGAACACACGACTTCAAACTCGTAAGTCGGCGTTGATTCATCTTTCCTCCTGAAGATATAATTAACATTATTGTTTGCATTGTCATTCATTGCCAGTTGTCAACACTGGCACTGAAACATGGTCGCTTACAATGGGAGGCCCATCAGAAAGCTTACAGTCACTCAAAGGGCAATGGAAAGGGCTATGCTTGGAGTTTCCTTGCGTGATCGCATAAAGATTCAAGAGAACCAAGGTCGCCGACATAGCCCCAAGAATCGCCAAACTTAAGTGGCTGTGGGCAGGGCACATTGCTCGTAGAACGGATGGTCGATGGGGCCGAAAGGTTCTAGAGTGGCGACCGCGGACCGGAAAACGAAGCGTTGGAAGGCCTCCGCCACAAGGTGGACCAACGATCCGGTGAGAGAGTCGCTGGAGTACGGTGAATGCGACACGCACAGGATTGGTCGTTGTGGCGACGCTTGGGAGAGGCCTATGTCCAACAGTGGATGTCCTTCGACTGAAATGATGATGATGATTGTTTGCATTCCTTTTAGAATTTTAATCAATGATACTAATAAGACTCTGAATAACATCTTCCCCTTTCCCAGCTAAAGCCAAAGCCGAAGAGAAAGCCGCCAAAGAAAAAGCCTCAAAAGAAAAACCCACAGAATCCAAATCCAAGAAATCGGCCAGCCAGTCCCCAAAGAAGCCGACATCTCCTGAAGAGTTTTCGTCGCCTCCTTCAGACCTAGACGTATCTAATGTCACCGTTCGAAGGTCTACGAGGAGTCTGCAGTCTGGATCCAGCACAGACTCGAATGGATCTACGAAAGGAAAGGGGAAAGGAAAGAAGGGATCTTCGAAGGAAAAGCCAGGTTAGTGTTAAATGTAAATTGAATTTGGCGCCTTTTCTACGCCAGCTCTCACTTGGCTGTTTATTCTTTTTTCTTGTCGAACTGTCGTTTCCTAATGTCAGTGGGAAACAATATTCTTAGTTATAATTTGTTAAGTAAACCAGCTTAACGACCCAAAAACGCAAGGAGGTAATACTTACTATAGATTGAAACATTGGTTTAGTTAGGTGTTTCCACAATTAAATTAAATGAAGTTGCAACTAAATAATTTTTCTTAAGCACTAAAAAGTAATTTTCTCGAAAAATTATGTAAGAAGGTATAAGCGCTTCACCGTCAATATTTCAATTCCATCCAATAGGAAAAATGTCAGTTAGAAGGTATCGGCACTTCAGCGTCAATTTTTCAATTCCATCCAAAAGTTAGTTTATCAATGAGTGTTTTTAAGGTCGTTTGGTATGGTTTCAAGTAGTCTTTGCTGACTATATGAGTATGATTAAAAAAAATTAAAAACTGCTCCACACTAGGAATTACACTGTTAACTCACATACACAGGACACCTAGAACCGGAACAACTATCTGTAGGTTATACTAATATTTGTTCCGTACGGGAATAGAACCCGCGACACGAAGCCTATCGCTTAAACTCTGCGACAACCGTGCTGTCAAAATTCGCAAAAAAAAAAAAAAACTTGCATAAAATCAGATAGGTTTATGCTGTGTGTGTGCCAAAAATGGTAAAAACAACAGCAAGACCATGGTTGCAATATGACACAGAGAGAGCAGTTTTCCTAGGCTAAATGGATCAATAGGAATGTGCTTAAAAATCAATACTATTATTTTTCAGCAGCCAGCAAGCCAGTTCAGCCAGTTCGAACGACGCGTTCGTCTACTGGTTCTCGACGCAGCAGCGCCGGGTCCTCACGATCAGTGCTAGATGATTCAGACGACACCATGCTACATACCATCGTTTATGAGCAGGAGTTTGTGAGTAACCTAATTACTTTAATTTTTTTATAGCTGCTTGGCGTTTTTCGAGTAGGATAGAAAATAGTTCCAAGTTTAACGTAAGCGCTTTCATATTTGCACTTGTTTTTCGTAAAGAATGAAAATGAATTAGTTTCCTTAGACTTTTTTAAGCGACATAAATTAAGAGTGCACTATTTCAGTCATTCTTCTATACACAAGTAGTATAACTATTACTTCACACGAGTCCACAGCGCTGGTGACACTGTCATAAGTGTTACCAGCGCTGTGGACTCGTCGCTTTATGCTTCAGGCCAAGGCATTTTGATGAGCGTTCGGTGGTTTTGCGCGGATGTAACGCATAATATATTTCTTGAAATGTTTATAATTTGTAAGCTAAAAAACTGCTAAAGCTCTTAAAAATATATAGATTTGGAATTTATGAGCGTCGAAAACTCGAAACTTCCATATTTCAGTACTCTTTTGATCATCTTTGAGCGTAAATAAATAACTTGTGGTGCACAAAAATGCCTAAATATTCACCATATACAGGGTTATTCAATTAGTTTTGTTTTGAACAAATAAAAATGCCCAAGGGTCGGTTTATGGAAACTTCACGCGCCTTTTTAGTTATTAATCATCTTTTATGTTATGAGAGTGTGTATTCGTGTGTGCACTAGCTTTTTATTGATCTTCGCAGCATTTATACCTGCCGCACATGACGTTGGTTGATAAGATAGCATCCATTTTAACTTGTTCGAACCGATCAAAGAACTTCTTCTGCTCTGGGCGTTTCAGACTTTTACGGACTAAAACACAGAGGTTTTGGGAAAACAGGTTTTTCCTTTAGTTCCCCTTTGCATTTTGCGGTAACTTTTAAATAATCCCGCAACTCTGTACTACAGCCTAAACAGTATTATTTTTCTGTCACTTTTCTTTGAAGCTCTATAGTATCCGACAGATAATTGTGTCGTTCTGTTTATAATTCAATTTTATAGCGAACAAAAAACCCATGTGGCTCCCAAGGCTTTTCATTTTTATAGAGTGTGTTTTTAATTTTAGGTACAATCAGTATTGAACGACTCGGATGATGTGGCTGAAACCAGGCGAGATTCTAAAGCGAACGTCACCATTCCCGAGACGCCTGATGCTAGCGAAGAGTAAGTTATTCACCAGTTATCAGAATATATTTTTATTTTATTGTTTACTTGCGAACGAATGTGTGGACACGGCGGACCACAGCGGGGTGAGGCGCGCGGGACGAGCGGTACGGCGACGGCGCCACGAGGGCGCGCCCTCTCCAGTGCTCGCATTGTTCGTCAGATCTCGCTAGCGAACGTTTTTCGACTAATGTAGTACATTAACCGAACTTAACCTAATTTTTAAACAGTCTACTTTAACCATATTTATCAAAGTAACAAATACACCATCATGAACATTTAGTCTATGTATGTGATCCGCATGAACTGTTTCCAAATAAATATGTTTTCTTTCTATCTTTCAAATACTTCGTAAAATTCCTACAGCGAATAAATAATAATTAATATAGGAGCAAAACTTGCACTACAAACGCAAAACCAGCCATATGATTCGGTACTTGCCCGTGTTTCTACTTAAATCTTATTTTGTACTAGCAGCAAATTATACTAATAATAAATATTTTTCTCAAAATACGAGGCAGCAATTAGAATTCCAAATATTTCTGTGAGAAAGAGTGGGCGCATTGTGAAAACATCTTGCTACCGCTTATCTATACGCGTAACCTAAGGGCCCTTCCACCGGATTTGAAAGTTTCCTAATCTTGAACGGATTTGCAGTAATAATTATTCCTATTTCCGAGTCAAGTACAGATTCTCGGAATACTGCAGTAGGGTTTTTTTTTAAATACACAGGAAAGCTGTTTTTGCATATTGAACTGATAAGCTGTAAGTCTATCCATTCTCTTTATTTTCCATTTCCTCACGCGTGCGGCCACCTCCTTCGCCAGCATTACTGCTTCGCAGAATGTGGTGACCGCCTGCCATTTCTCCTCGTTCCAGGCCCTGGCCTGTCCTGTCTGGACCATTCTCTTACACTATTCTTTTTTTACAGATCCGAACCCGAACCAGAAGTCCCGAAAAAAGGCAAACGGAACGGCAAAAAGAAATGACTTACAAAATAATTTAGAATCTTGAATTAATGAATTATATTAACAAATAAAACAACCTATTCTCTTAACTTTAATCTTTTATTTCTAAATATAAACTACCGCGATTGGTGTTTGTCATTCTGCCAGTTTTTATGCCAGTCTTGGTTCTTGTTCTGCAACTCGGGCTGCCAGTTCTTGTCCCAAGGCTTCCACCGATGCTCCCAGCGGTAGTTCTTGTTGGCTTGGTTCTCAGGCTGCTTTGGTATGGGGCCTTGGTAACTCGGGTAGCCATTGTAACCTACATGGTGGCCGTGGTGCCAACTGAAATAGGAAGCCTGTGGTTAGAATATTTAAAAAAAAAACTTTCATACTGTAAAATGTTTTCATGGTTGTTTTTCGCCTCGTGCAGTCTGTGTCAACAAAGATAAAACATTTATTTTAATTAATAAAACAAGCTTAAAAAGCTAACTGGCATATTGGATTTGTTGTGACGTATTTAGTATGTTTTTTTTTTATTCAGTTCAACAAACCCTGTTAATTATTATTTAAAAAAATATAAACTCATATCATGGGGATGCTTAAAAAATAATTAGTGATCCATCTTTAAGAATCCACCATATTGGATTTGAAATAGCGTTACTTAGCGAAGCATCCAAACTAAACATGTCCGTAAAATTTCAATCGGTTAGATTTAACCGTTTTAAATTTCATTTGCATGATTTAAGTGGTAGGACGTAGAGTAAGGCTAAAATTAAAAACAGTGAAACTCGCACTTCTAAACTAGGCAGATACCTGTGTCGGAGAAATCAGTGTTCTTCCAAGAACACATTTAATACTATTTATGTATTACGAGCGTGCATATTCAACTTACTCAATATATTAATAAAATCAATGATAAGTTTAAAATAAAAACAAAACTAAATACTAGCAGAAAAAAATTACAATTTTAATAGTTGATCTAAACAACACATACCAAACATTGCAAGTTAATAGAAAAGCTAAAAAGCTTGTAAAAATAAATAAATGAAAAGAACATGAAAATTTAAAATGACCTAATCAGCATATAAAGATAAGGAAACACCGAATACGGATGCCATGCGTGTGTCGAGCAGAAAGACTTGTAATGTAGAAAAACAAAGTGAGATGTCACAAATGCAGTATATAAGCGTGTGGTGCATTTGCAAAAAGCGTCTAATACATCACAAGACCTTCCGCTCCCTGCATTTAATGCTTGCGCATTGCACCTGCATCCGGCGCGGCTCCACCTGCAATTCATCAGATCTTGTCAAAATCTCCTACGTATGTCTATTTTATCTCTTTATATACATTTGTTGTACTCTTGTTTTCTTAATAATCTTTTCTTTTTTCATGCACCTGCCATGTTTTCTCTTCACCACCCTTGAAGAATGCCTAAAGCATTAAGTCCGCCTTCGTACCTTTGTGTTGCATGAAATTTTTATAAATAAATAAAAAGGGGTCGATATCCTGTAAGCGTTACTAGTATCCAATGATTGTCTACAATTAGAGAGAAATAGTTTACACTACACATATTATTCGAAAGAACGCCTGTATTCCATCTTCTACACTAATATTATAAAGAGGTAAAGTTTGTTTTTTTGTTTGTAGGAGGTAATCTCTGATAGTACTGGTCCGATTACTAAAATTTTTCCACTGATAGAAAGCTGCTTTATTCCTGAGTGATATAGACTATATTTTATGTACGCGGGCGATGCCGGGGGCAAAATCTACTTATTGATAAATTGCCAAAAATTAAAAGAGCAAGAAATTATTCACTTTTGTCTGAATAAATTGATATGAAAAAATAAATCGACAGTGAAACAAAACATCCGACTTTTATTTAGTAATATTAAATCGATTTTTAAAAATTATATAAACTAGTCCAATTCACACTGGGCCCGGATGGTAGATTACGGCACAATCCCTGTCCTAGAGAGGAGACCTTAATCCAGCAGTGGGAACATTACAAGGCCGATTATGCTTGACTGTGATCCCACCCGATGGTAAGCAGTGATTATTTTATAGACAAAGTAATCGTTTTTAGGGTTCCGTACCTCAAAAGGAAAAAACGGAACCCTTATAGGATCACTTTGTTGTCCGTCCGTCTGTCTGTTTGTCTGTCAAGACCCTTTATCTTGGAACCGCGTGGAGGTATCGAGTTGAAATTAAAACCATACACTTAGATCTGAGGCCCCTTGAATCTGTGAAAAAAAAATCACGGTCGCAAAAAACGTGCATTTCAACACTCAAAGGAATCAAAATTCATAGGGTACTTCCCAATGACACAGAATCTTGAAATTTGGCATAAAGGAAGGTCATATAGGTAGTACCTATAGACAGAAATAAATCCGAAAACAGAAAATTTGTTTTTACGTCACAAACAAAAACTGCGATTCGAAAAATCTTCGAGACTCCACTCGAGAATTGAACTGTTTTCATATGTAGGTCTCCGGAATCTCTCTCTCGGAATCCTCAGTGCGCGAGTCCGACTTGCACTTGCCTGGTTTTTTTCACATCTCTAGGCGAAATTACCAAAACAAAACATACATAAATAAATACTTACTCATGATGCGCTTGTCCTTGATCGTCCGGCCCTTCATGACTGGCATAGTTTCCACTAACATCCTCTGAATTCTGTGAGTCTTGACTTCCGAACCGGTTGTCCAGTTGACCGGCGGGAGACTTCTTCGATAGCTGATGACGGGTCACTATGAACTCGGCACCACGTTCTGCTATCATTATTATAGGGGCCATCGTGTTACCTATAATGGGAAAGAAAAGGGTTTGTGTGAGGCCTATTGTCCCCGGTTTGAGGCCTATTGTCCCCGGACACTATGAAACTCTGTCGACGAAGTTGAAACGGCACGATGCCGACGCCGACAGTTTCATAGTTTTTTTACGTAGGTAAGCTTCACGCAGGCGTACGCCAAGCGTATAATGATGAATACGAGTCTATGAAGTTACGCGTCCGTGAACAGTAGGCATTATTGTAGGTTGTTGACACTTTATTTTTCAATACACTTCTCGAAAACCTGCTCTTATCCCACCGCTTTTAGGCACGCAATAAACTGTTTTCCGCACTAGGTTGAAAAGTGCGCGTGCTCTCCCCGCCACAATTATATTACATTTATCGATCTCGATTTATCGACCCCCACGAGCCGCCGGTCAACCCCCGTTTATTAATTTCTTCGTAAGTGTATTGAAAAATGTCGTTTAATACACGTGCAAATTTGTCACTGCAGCCCTCGGCTCGTGCGAATTCCGCCTCGGTCGCAATGACAAACTTTCTGCACTTGTATCAAAATGTACTATATCACACTAATATTATAAAGACGAAAGTTTATATGTATGTATGTTTGTTACTTGATGAGAATGTTGAGATGGATGTGTGGTGAAACGAGAATGGATAAAGTAAGAAATGAGTATATTAGAGGAAGTTTGAAAATGGCGCCGGTGACTGAAAAGTTGAAATGGAATCGTTTGTCTTGGTATGGACATCTAAAGAGGAGGGATGAAACGCATGCTAAAGAGTTATGAGTATACATGTGGATGGATGGAGAGGGAGAGGGAGACCAAAGAAAAGATGGATGGATTGTGTGAGAAGTGATATGAAAGAAAAAGGAGTTAGTGATAGCGTGACTGGTGACAGCCCCCCTAGCCAAGTTACAACCGTTTAGTTTCAATTCTCTTGTCGTTCATTGCCTCAAGTCGGCCACGCCTCCTATTTCTTAGTTCTGAACAACGAAACGGTACGGTTGTAACTTGGCTAGAGGGGCAGGGACAGAATGGAAAAAAGAAACGTGTTGCGCCGACCCCAAATAAAACGGGATAAGGGCAAGAAGATGATGATGGTGATGTTTGTTGCTCCGTCACGCACAAACGGCTGAAAGAATTTGGTAAACGGGTAGGTCATGCCCTTGAATAGCGCATAGGATATTTTTCATCCCGGGAGTATGTTCTTGTGGTATCATTGCTTACTATCACGTGGGCGAACCCGCTGACAGTAGGTGAAGTTTATTATTTAGGTAGGTACTCCATAATGGAATAAAAAATAACTGAAAATTATTGTTGAGACACTCACCAGAAGGCAATGTTGGCATTATAGATCCATCTGCGACACGGAGACCTGCAAAAAATATTGAATAAGTAATGGAACAAAACAAAGTTTGTAGTAGTTTCTACATTTCTGGAGACTTTTCCAAAAATTGAGATTCTAAAAAAGTAAAAAGATATCTAACCGTCCATGTTAATACATGACAAAGCAAAACTGTGTCCAGCACGCCACGGTCAAGACTACATGACAAATTCAAGAATGAAATCGTAACTAGACCCCGAAAGTACCTACCTACACTTTTGCATTTATTCTATTCTATTGCTACATCTATTTAACTATTTGTATTTTGCAAAGCACATCCCTTTCAGTGTTTACTTTTTGGAAGAATAAAGAAATTATTATTAAAATTATTATTATATTATTACTTCTAAAAACATACAAGACTCAGCAACTTGAAAAATCACTAGGTACTATACAAAATCAAAGGTAACTGAAGTTTTTTCTGCAGGACTCGTCTTAGTTTTAGGGTTCCGTTGTCTCAACAGAGAACCCTTAGAGTTTTTTATCGACTACTCACACAAACCTAGCTATAGAAAGCGCTTTCACGTTAAAATCTTAAAAGTAAAACAGAAACTCACCTTGTATCCCATGCACCCTAAGCTGCATATCCACGACCGCCATAGGATCGGAGTCAGGCCCCATCTTGGCGGTGCCCACCTGGTGGTTCTCGGGCGCTGTGTGCTGTTGCGCGAGGCACTTGAAGAACTCGTCAGTGGGGTCCCGGCCTCCACCCTCACACTCGTCTCCGTACCCTTCCGTGGGCATCATGCCGTATTTTTCTCGGAGGATCTGAAAAAAGTTTAAAGAAGTAGGTATTTGAGATAAAGCTTTCTTTCTGTATACACATTTTGACATTTTGGTTAAGTGGTTAGTGGCCATGACTGCTAAGCTGGAGGTCGTGGGTTCGATTCCCACCCAAGATAAATGTTTGTGTGATAAGCGCGATCATTCTGCGTCTGGGTGTAAGTTATCTATAATACTTATGTGTGTATTTAGAATTATATAAGTATGTATAAATCAGTTGTCTAGTAGGTACTCATAGCACAAGCTCTGCTTAGTTTGGGACTAGATGATGACGTTGTGTGAAAGTGGTGGAATATTATTATTATATGTTAAAGCATGATTTACTGGAAGCTAAGTTTTATTTTTAAAATGACGTAGATGCGTTTACAAACATATAAACTCATATACACAAGATACCCAGACCCGGAGCAACTACCTGTAGGTCATACAAATATTTGCTCCATACGGGAACGGGAACCGAATCCGCGACATACAGCACACGCAGCTTTCTAATAACCATGCGAATGGTTATTAGAAAGCTGCCTGGGGGCTGCCTGGGGGCTGGCCAATCTGTGTGCTTTCGCGGTTTACTGAACGACATGACTCACATGGTAGCATAGAGGTTGGCCTACCTCACGGACTCCTTCAGAGGATGTGAGGGGGCGTAGGCTTTAAGGGAGAGCGCAACAGTCGCATAGATCCTTAAGGTCAGTCTGGTGGTTATCCTTCTCGTGGTTGCCGCCCCGTTATTGGTCTAGTTCCTTAAGAAATAGACGTAACAGAAACCATCGGGCGCTTTAATGCAGGGATGGAGAGGTCATGTCTCGGCGTGTCCATCATCAACAGGGCAGATGGTGGATAGCTAATGACCTCCCGCGTGTTTGTGCCGTGCGCGGTGACCCGTACGGGGGGATGAAGGAGTCCTGGTGGTTGAGCCTGAGAGGGGTCGGGTTGTATTTACCCCTTGAAGGCAACACGCCACTTTGGTCTGGATTTCTCCTCAAACGGGCGGCCATGGTCTAGCCAATCATGGTCAATCGGCTGCGACGTCCGGTCAGACGGCCGTCAGGTGAGTACTCGGGAGTGATGGGGTTCGCAGCGGAAGGCAGGTACGCACTGACACCTATTGTGGGGGGCAGATGTGGACTGCTGGAAGCTCGCGGACAACGCACTCACGGGTACTATATCAGCTCGGTAACCTTGGTGCTTTAAAGCATCCCCGATGTTGAGGGCTCGATGGTGGGTGAGGAGCCGGGCTGATGAAAATACAAAGCAAAAAGTATGGATAAATTGGATAAATTAACACAAAACCAAAAACAAGGTGACAAGACCGGAAAGGGCGTGTCACAAATGGCCGTGGACCTGACTACAGGGACTAGGCTTAAGGCGATAGCAGGTAGGGGGGCCGCTGCCTCCAAGCAGGATGTACCCGTATCGGGCTTCGACTCCTGGACCACTGTGACCCGTAAGGGCTGCAAGGGACGGGGAAAAACCGGTATGGGGGTTCCGCAAGGAGGGAGTGGCGCCCAAGGGCACTCTGGGGCAGGGGCACCGCTGCCGGGTCGTGGGGGCACCAGCATACCGACACCTCCGCCACGGACGGAACCTGTACAGGGAACGACCGGTGGAGGGACGGGAGCGGGGGACTCCGCGACGCAGGCACCGGGGCCGCACCATCGGCGCTTGAGCGGCAGCGCTAAGCGCAGGTTGAAAAACCTGCAGCGACAGGCTGCAACGACAGGGGGTAATACGGCACCTGTCAAAAGGACACGTGAGGTGAGTGATGAGGCCAAGGAACCGGGTAATGACACTAAAAAGGTCAAAACCCAGGGATCCTATAAGGACGCTCTTATGGGGACGAAGATGGCGATAGTGCACGCGTCCCACCCGGACCAAGCGCTGGAGGCGGGAACCCTGGGTCCGATTCAGGAGTTTCTGTGGAAGCTGCTGATGGAGACCCCGGATCCACTGCCCCGCGTGAATGTCGGGAACATGGTCGGAGGGGCGCTGCACGTCAGCTGCGAGGGACCCGACGCGGTTAAGTGGCTCCGCGCCGTCGATGGCCGGGAGGTCAGTGGCACCAAGCTGCGGGTGCTGGAGGCAAAGGACCTTCCGAAGCCGATCAAGATGGCGTGGAAGTCTAAGACTTTCAAGGGCGCCGACCTCGCCAATACTTTGAGGCTGCTCCAGCGCTTCAACCCGGCACTGCACACAGATGGGTGGAAAGTGCTGAAGGTTGACGTGGAGCCAACCACGACACGCCGGATTGTCCTTATGGACAAGGTATCCGCGGACGCCATCAGGGAGGCTGGCTACACACTCCACTCAGGACTGGGGCCTAGCCAGTTCAAACTGCTGGAGGACGCGGATAGAAGGAGGGAGGACCAGGCCAAGGAACAGGCCAAGGAACCCCCAGCGACCTCGGCTGCACCGGACGCCCCTAGTGGGGAGGTGAAGGAGGCCTGCGTCGAGGAAGTGGTCCCAAGCTCGGAGGAAGAAGCCTTCCTCGCTGAAGAGCGGGCCAGCGACGGCGCAGAACAGTACGAGGACTACCATCCAGCGATGGAACTGGACCGCGCGTCGTCACCATCGACGTGCGCGGGGGACCTAGCGGGACTGGCAGTCCTCAAACTGGACCCCAACTGCCCGGACTCAGACGAGGACGGGGAGGCGGGGGTGGACAGGCAGTAACAGGAAATAGATGGCTGCTATAAGGTTTGTACAAATCAATCTACAACACAATAAGGCTGCGACTGCCCTTCTGGCGCGCGAGCTAAACATGTTAAAATATGACATAGCTCTAATACAAGAACCTTACATTTACAAAGGGGAGATTAGAGGCCTGGGCAGGACTGGGGGTATTGTATACTACCAACGTCATGACCTAAATGCAAGGGCTTGCATCTATGTCAGAAATGGCCTAGATGCGATTCCCCTGCACAATTTCTGTTACAGGGACCTGACAACCATCAGGGTCCCTCTAAGAGAGGAGGAGGGAGGCGGAGCGCTGATACTAGCCTCCGCATACATGCCGTATGAAGCCGAGGACCCCATCTCAACGAACCTGAGGGAACTCGTGGAACACTGCAGCCGGGAGGGCCTAGACCTGATCATAGGCTGCGACGCCAACGCACACCACGTCACTTGGGGGAGCACCGGCAATAACAGGAGAGGTGAAAGACTGCTGGACTTCCTGGTAAGCTCACCTTTACAAATTATAAATAATGGTAACAGGCCCACGTTCGTCAATGCTAGACGAGCGGAGGTGATTGACCTAACAGTAGCTACTAATAGGGCTAGTAACCGCATAAGCGAATGGCACGTACCAAACGAGATCTCACTCTCAGACCATAGGTATATTTGCTTCAAGTACAGTACCCGATGGAAAAGGGAACTGGTAACAAGGAGGAACCCAAGACACACCAATTGGAACTCGTACACGAAAGACTTGAAAGTGGAACTTGGGGACCCCAAGGGAAAGCTGAATTCAGCAATTGACGTAGAATTTGAGGCGGGGCGAATATCCGAAGCCGTTCTGAGCGCTTGGACAAATAATTGCCCCGAAAAGGTAGTACAAACAAGAAAGGAACCATGGTGGAACTCTGACCTAGCTAGGCTACGGAGGGAAACTAGGGCCGCCTTCAATCGTGCTAAGGCTCTCAAAAATTTTGAGATGTATGCTATAAAGCTAACGGAATACAATAAGGCTGTGCGCAGGGCCAAAAGGAAGGCATGGAGGGACCACTGCGACAGCATTGGCAGCATTCCAGATAGCATGAGGCTGTCGAAGGCTATGGCCACTGCAAAGGTGAATCCACTGACATCCATCAAGGATGGGGATGGCAAACCGACAGAGTCTGGAGGTGATACCCTTGAGATAATGTTCAGAACGCACTTTCCCGGCTCATTCGCAGCTACCGACACGGCGGACTCGTTAAGCTTAGACGACATTAAGTCAAAAACAACGAAAGCCGACTGGGACGCCGCGAAAAAGGTAGTAGGGCAGAATGGCATAAAGTGGGCCCTGGAAAGCTTCAAGCCATACAAGGCCCCGGGACCAGATGGAGTGTACCCAGCCCTATTACAAAGAGCGGGGAACATACTAGAACCGCATCTGGGTAGACTATACAGAGCATGCATCGCCTTTAGCTACATACCAAAGGCGTGGAGACAGGCGAAAGTAATCTTTCTTCCCAAGCCAGGAAGAGCGGACTATGAGGACGCTAAGTCATACAGACCTATAAGCCTGACATCATTCTTCCTAAAAACTCTGGAAAAGCTTGTAGATAAGCATGTCAGGGAGGGAGCGCTGAAAAAACAACCGCTTCACAGGATGCAAAACGCATACCAGCCTGGTAAGTCAACAGAAACTGCGCTACACCAGGTCGTAAGCCGTGCCGAAAAGGCGCTAGAATGCAAAGAGATATGCCTAGCAGCCTTTCTCGACGTAGAAGGCGCGTTCGATCGCACTACTTTTAGAACGATACGAACAGCTGCAGAGAAACATGGCATAGACCCTACCATTTGTGACTGGATGGACAATATGCTGAAGGGCAGAGTTATAGAATCAACACTGCTAGGTGAGACCAAAAGGGCGCATGTCACAAGAGGATGCCCGCAAGGAGGCGTACTCTCGCCAACGCTCTGGTGTTTGGTGATAGACGAGCTGCTAATAGAATTGAACAAAGGACCAACGTACACGGTTGGATATGCAGATGATCTCGTGATACTTGTAAATGGAAAATTTCCCAACACTGTGTCGGGGATCATACAGGAGAGATTAAACATGGTTGAAAGGTGGTGTAAACTCAACCACCTATCCATCAACCCAAGCAAAACGGTGATCATCCCGTTTACCAGAAGGAGGGACCTAACAACAATGGGTGCCATAAAGCTCTACGACACCGTACTAGAGTTGTCCACAGAAGTAAAATATCTAGGAGTAATTCTAGACAGCAAACTTACGTGGAAAAGCCATGCCGAAGCGACAGCAAACAAGGCTCTAAGAGTATTTGGCATGTGTCGCTCTGCTTATGGGAAGACATGGGGCCTTAGACCCCAGGTTATCAAATGGATATACACCATGATGGTGAAACCGCTGATCACATACGGGAGCATCGTATGGTGGACCAGAACCAAGCTGGCAACTTGCAGACAGGCCCTAAGCAAAGTACAGCGGACTGCCTGCATGGCCATTACAGGAGCATTTACAACCACGCCAACTGCGGCGATGGAAACGATGCTCAATCTCACCCCTTTACACATTGAAGTGGAACTAGAGGCGAGGAGGGCCATTCATAGGCTTAAAAGTATGGGACACTGGACGAACTCCGGATGCAAAACCAACCATACAAACACAAGACCAAACAGGGAACTTGACTGGATGATGGATATGGGATGTGACAAAATACATACCATTCAAAATCTCAAAAAGGAGTTTAAGATATACATTCCGAGTAGGGAGGAATGGAAAGGTGGGATGAAACCCCACAAAGGGAAGAACCAGGTATGGTACACGGATGGTTCTAAAATGAACACCGGTACAGGAGCAGGGGTACATAGTGACAACTGCAATCTCAGCCTAAGTTTGGGCAAACTGGCGACGGTATTCCAAGCAGAAACCTATGCTATAATCGCATGTGCGCAGGAAATACTAGACAGAGGCACCGAAGGGGACACTGTCTACATTTTAAGCGACAGCCAAGCAACACTTAAGGCACTCACGTGCAATAGAGTGGACTCTGGGCTCGTACTAAACTGTATTAAAATACTTAATCGGCTAGGAAGGCGCAACAAGGTCAGATTGATCTGGGTGCCAGGTCACACAGGAGTAGAAGGCAATGAAAGAGCCGACACTCTAGCGAGAAAAGGATCCGAGACACCCTTACAAGGACCGGAACCTTTCATAGGACTCTCACCAAGGGTCATCAACCAAGCATTGAAAAGGGCTGCGTTAGAAATACACAGCACACACTGGCGCAACACAACAGGCCAAAAGCATGCAAAGCTATTTCTTAATGACATAGATAAGGCCTGGACCCAAAAATTATGGAGGTACAGCAGAACACAGCTCCGAATAATCACAGGAGCCTTCACGGGGCATTATGCCACCAACAAACAGCTCTACAACATGGGACTGGCAAGCGACCCGACTTGCAGGATCTGTGGAGAGGCGGAGGAGAATATGCTACACTTACTGTGCGACTGTGCAGCACTAGGCTCCAAAAGACTAGAGTATCTGGGCCAACCATTTCCTAGGCCAGAGGACTATAGGCTCAGCCCCATCAAGGCCATACTGGGACTCATGACGAAGGTGCACGGAAGGCTGGGGTTTGAGTAGAAGGGAGGGGGACTAGCACAAAAGATCCAGAAGGGTCGAAGTGCTCTGGTTTTAAGGCCAGCCCCACACAAGATAAGATAAGATAACCATGCGAAGCTTGGGGTGGGTTGCTATATACAACCTTATTTTTAGTATATGCGAAACCTGAAACACCTGTCCGGTATTTTTATGTAAAGAATCTATGTACAAAATTTCAAAACTGTATTATGAAAAACCACAAAGTTATAAGCCCGTTATGGTACCTGATTGGCGACATAAATACATGGTTACCGGGCCACCCGGACAACTGAGGCGATGCCATTTTAAGAAACCTCCAATGGTCCGCTTCAAAAGGGTCTTACGCAGGTGGTTAATTGAAAATCCCTTTTATACTATAAAAGAATTCCTTCAGTTCAAATTTAATTAATAATAATTTGTTTATTTGTACTACAATTGGAATAATATCTAATTAATTTTACCTGTAAAAAGCATGTTATGATTAAATATGTTAAGCAACTATTATATATATAACCATTGTAAGAACTTATATAACCATATTTATCTGCAAATAAATCTTTGATTTTTACTTTGATGTTTGGCTCCCGCACCCAGCTGTGCACTGGCGTTTAATACCCGCTATGACCTGCCGTGACCTGTTTATAAATGATGAACTTACAGTAGTATTAGCAAGTCTGTAAGCTATTCTGGCGGCGTCCACAAGCACGTTCAGCTCGTGATCCTCGTAGAAGTAGTTGGGCTGCATCACTGGCGGCTGTGTCGGGTCCACCGACCTGATGGACACGAAGCCTCGACTGCGCGGCTGTAGCGCTATAGCTGAGATCCTGGGTAGCACAGATACTTGGTTAGGAGTGTCGAAAAAGTCGATTACCTATGTAATTGTAATCTTACAGTAAGGCTAACATACACTGCTGCTCTCAAGTTACATAACTATATAATTATAATCAGCCTTACAATGTTCCCACTGCTGGGACTCAAGCCTCTCTAAGAGTCTATACCACGCAGGCCCTGTGCGCATCCAGTGGAAGTCACATGTCTAAATTTTTGGTCCTAGGACATGCCGGTTTCCTTACAATGTTTTCCTTTACCGTTTTGAGAGCAGTGGTGATGAAATAAATTAAGTACTCATAGTAGGTAATGCGCCTGGCTGGGTTAGAACCTGTGACTTAGGTATAACTCGTATGTTGGGGCCACTGCTCTACTGTTACTACTGTTACTTAACTGACTTTATAAAACAAATAAATACCTATACAATAACAATCTGAGTTATCGAGACGAAGCAAAAGTAAATAATAAATTCTTGTATCGTTTCCACCATTTAGGTTAAACTGCAGTCAAGTGCTTTCAAATAATTATTGTTCCTAATAATTTAGCAGCCCACTGTAAGTTTCTGAAGGCTCTATAACGGTTTCAATTGATAGTGGAAACATTTTCTTCACGTGGATTGACCACCAAAAGTCGAACACTCATCTTCTAAAGCTTAGCGTCCACATATCCGTGTATAAACAACCCCAATGTGTGGGACCCGTAGCTTTTGCTACTCTTACGCTACGTAACTACATCACTGGTAGTCATACGTGCGTTATGTGTTTTTGTTAATGGAGAAAGCGAAGAAGAACAATTTGTCGTTGCTTGTTTGTTAACAGAGAAAAATAAATCAAAGATCAGAAGGCGCACTTGTGTGACTTTCCATACAAAGAATACTACGATCAGCCCCCCTAGCCAAGTTACAATCGTATCTTTCGCGCTGAACGCTTTGAGTAGGCCACGCCTCCCCATCCCTTTGTTCTGACGTCATCTCAACGCTCAGTCACGTGGTCCGAACAAAGGAATTGGAGGCGTGGCCTACTCGAAGCGTTTGGCGTGAACGATACGATTGTAACTAGGCTAGGGGGGCTGTTTGATGCAATGATGATGATGGACATGTGGTCGCTTTAATAGAAAATAATTAAGTAAAACTCACGTGATATGCCTCTTTTCGGCCGTGTCATCTAAATTACGAGGTTCGATAATGACTCCGTCGCCGCACGACGCATAGTAACCACCAAAGAAGAACTGCACGTCCGGGTGACGACCTCCGGCTGACGCCAGGCGAGAGTTTACCTTACCTGTCAACTGTTTGATGAATTGGTTAGTAAACTCCATTCATTTTCAGATTATTGAGCAAACATACGGCCTTTGGGTCTTTAATGTTGAGGGAATCTTCGTAAAAACTAATTTTAAACTTCAAATCTTCATTACCTACTGGTATTTGTGGAAGAGTCACCACAATTTTACTTTTAAAGACCATCAACCGTTGGAGAAAATTTATAGGGTAATTACTTATTAACAGTGAAAAAAAAAATATGAAGGTCAAAAATAGAAGAATTTCTTCGTAAAAACTAAGTAGGTAATACTTAAGTTAACTCGGTAGACATTATCACTGTTTTGACAAATGTGATGGCCAACTTGGTAGCAACACTTCGTGTAAATAGGTTCACTCTGGTTCAGTCTAGATTAGAAAATCTAAAGTTTTTGAATACCATACACAATCGAATCTGCGCTAAGCCCTAACTCCTGAACAAGGACATAAAGAAAAGGAAATAAATGTAGACAAGAAAACACAAAAGCTTGAATCTCACCTGAGACATACCCGTACTGGACAAAGGACCGTTTCTGCTCAGCAAGTATTCAGTTGCCACATCCCAGTTTAGGTCCGGAACCTTGGGTTCCTTAGTAAGTGTGAAGTCCAGGGTCACTCCCACATGATTCTGCAGGTTCTGACCCACTCCAGGTAGGTCCATGATCGTAGGGATGTTAAACTTGTCTAGGGTTTCTTTGGGTCCGATGCCTGAGAGGAGCAGGATTTGAGGAGTGTTCAGCGTGCCTGCTGTGAGGATTGCCTGGAAAACAGAAACGTGTTTTATCAAAAGCAGCATCTATGACGCCACGTATCAAAGTTCTCTGCGCGATTAGAACATATAAAACGGGCCGAAATCAACTATGGAGAAGTTGCCCGGATCAGATACACCTATCTGGTCGGAGGATCCTCCATTTTCAACGGTGGTATCTGGGACTTTACATCTTGTTGCTATGGAAACAGGGAGTTTGAGGTACGCCTCTAAAAGCGCTAAATATAATTCCGTATGTTAAAATGTGGACAGTAGATAGGTAATTGAAATATTCAACGAAGCGGCCTATCTCTTGTTGCCATCTTCACCAGAGACCCTAGCTTTTTATATGGTAATTTGTGTGTGCCTACCTCTTTTATTCTACCTTTCTTTCCACCACAGGATGGACCTCCAACAAGAGTCATACTAATATAAATATTACATTAACCTAGTGAATTAAAAGTTACCTCTTTATTAACTCCCACAGTCTTAGTAACACCATCCTTGATATATTCAACGGCGGTGACCTTCTTGGTGACCGGGTCGACGATGACACGGGATCCGAGCGCGTTGAGCATCACGTGTAGATTGGCGCGTCTTGAGGCGGGCCGGAGGTAGGCACGGGCTGTCGTATATCGGGTACCTCCGCTACGGAGATGAAAAAATGTTAAACCACTAAAAATCACCAGGTCAAGACCACTATTGATTAAAGACCACGGTCGCGTAGCTTCATAGACGCGTATTCGTCATTACACGCCGTTAATTGTTCCGGGTCTGGATTTCTTGTGTATGGTAATTTAAATATTTGTGAGCGCATCCACGATACGGGAGTAAATCCTAATGTGAGGTAACGTTTTATAAAAAAATAATAAATAACCCCAACCCCTCATCATGCCTCATGGGTGTCTGATGCCCGGAAAATGTTGAGGTGGTTACCCTTTTGGTTCGGACACGCTCGGCGCATTTTGTACTTTTTTTTTCTTTTACTTTTTATTTGTAACCGTTGTGATGTGTCTGTCCTGAATAAATGATTTTCTATTCTATTCTATTCATCTTGTGAAGTAGCATGAAGTAGGTACACATGAAATATTTAAAAACATATAAACAGTAAAAATAAAAATATGATACAATAATTGATACCATTTGCTCATGAGCTGATACTAGTAGACCCAGTTCCCGGGCTTGACGCGCTGCATGCCGAAATACAGGCTCCAAGCCTAGTTCGGCAGCACACGTTAATTTAGGCACAATTTTTATGTATTATAACAATATTATAATTATGAGCACAGACAAATTGTGTAATGTGTATTTTTTGGTGTAATAAATCATTTTTATTATTATTATTAAAAACTTACTCATTCAATGCCTGAGCGATAGTGAAGCCGGTGTTGGTCTCTCCATTCAGGTCACTGGTCGGTGGGTATCCCAGCTCGATGGCGCCTGACACCACGTCGTGGGCAAACTGCGGTGCGTGACGGAACTGCAAACAAAAGAACCATGGTGACTTAGTACTCCTGTCCACCACCAGAAAAATGGTGTAACATTTAAACTGTTTGTTTTATTTAATTTTTACAAATATATCTTTCCCGCGTGAAAGGAGAAAATTAGTCCAAGAGAACACATTCCTGAGATAAAAGTATCGTATGTGCTATTCTAGGACATGGTCTACCCGTATCATCCAAATCTATTCCGCCGTTTGAGCGTGAAGGAGTTACAAGCATAAAGACACAAACATACTTATAAACTTTCGCCTATAGATATATATTCTGCTGTATGTGTATGTCACTGAACTCCTTCTAAACAGCTGGACCGAGTAAGACAAAACTTTATGTTTGTGTTGGAGTGCGTCACTGGGTGGTTTAGATTCAAACACACCACCCACCACCACCGCCCACTATTTATCTCTTGTGGGTGCTAAAGCCATGAGCATCTATACAGAATCGACAATCTTGGTAGGGCACGTCTACAACCGTATTATGTACAGTCAGGGATCAAAAGTGCAGTTGCACTCTATCACTGCTAAAGACGTGTCTAAAATCTCTTTGTTGTAGAAGTTCAATAGTCCACAAATAGTTTATTCAATAGTTAAGATTCTATGCTACCAACTAAATCAGTTAAAAAAAAAAAAGAAATTTTAGTCATTTTAGTATTGATAAGGTGAAACTGCACTTTTGACCCCTGACTGTAAGTAAGTAAGCTACTAATTACAAAGCATGATCCAAAACTTGGCCCTGGTTTGATAATTTCTGCGGCCCACCAGGACCTGTGCCTTGTGCGCGGGCACCGCTGGCATGTTACGGTACTGGGTATAACATAGCCTTCGTTCGTAGTTCTATATTAGTTTCTCCGAAGCCTACATACTAAACAAATAAAGACCCGGCAACTTACAGTACTAGCTTGATCTCTTACCTTCTGCACCGGCAGCGGTCCTCCCCGACTATGATACTGCGCCGACACCCCATTCCCGATCTCCTTGTTGTCCTCGCTCCTCAAGAAGTATGGGAGCACTTCATACCAGGACCAGCCCGTGGCGCCATTGACTGCCCACCCATCGTAGTCTGCTGGCTGACCGCGCATGTACATCATCCCGTTGATCACTGAGCATCCACCTGACGAAGGAGTAGATTACTTAGTGGAATGTGAACGATAAAACTGTGGTAAGCAAGTGATTCTGTAATAAATCATTGTCCGGGCAGAAAAAGATGACCACCTGAGCAGTCGCAAAACGTCCTTTTGAGAACCACGGACTTGTATAAAAAGATAATTATTTCCGAGCCCTCCACGCCACGACTATATTAGAGGACAATGTTTAATTTGACATTTATTAATAAAAATACATTAAAAAAAAATGCTTTGTTTTGCTATTGGCTAAAAGCTTTACACTTCTGAATTCATCTCACATTTAATGTTATTAAATATAATTAAAATCATTAAAATATTCAATAAAAAATAAATAATTCATAATAATAATGTAATACTCGTAGAACCTAAGATATTTGCACGCCATGAGAAATGACGGACATGTCGTGAGCCACTTTTATTTAAGATCTTTCATGCATGTATTATTTTAATTTAATTCTGTATGCATACACATGTTTGAACAAATACAATTTCTTATTCTTATTCTGTTCCGATATGGGCCTTTGTTGATTTTAAACACTAATACATAACAATAATAATAACAAGGAATAAAGAGAATAATAATAATAAACTTTATTGTCAGTCAGACCAGAGATCCATAATTTCAATACATTTACATTTATAGCTTGGAGCAGGAGAACTTCGCGTTCGATATAGGTTAGCATTGAAAGGGTTAATAGTGTCTAATAAGTGCTTCGGCAACAATATCTACCGTTATCGTGTAGATAGAGAGAGATTGAAGCTAGTTTGGAAGCATGCGATACAGAGTTCAAGTCCCGCAAACTTCCAATGAAAAGGGAGGATTCACCAACCAGACGGGTGTTGTCTGGTTTGGGCAACTGCCCAGATGATATGCGCGATGCAAGATTTCGTAGTTAGTGCATAATGTGGCGTCTAATATGTCGCTACACTAGCAAGAGCAATTACTGTCATCGCAGGCTGGGTAATAATAGACAATAGCTTACCCAACATCTTCGCCCTAGGCCAGTAGCAGCTCCCGCCCTCATCGAGACAGGCTCGCTCTTGTTTCTCGGTGTGGTACTGCCAGTCCGTGTCATCTCGCGACCAGTATGCTGTCACCCAGGCTGGGACCCCAGACTGCGTCGGTTCATCGCCTCCAGCTTCTATTAAGAGCACCTGGAGAGCAAAATATGACGTTATTATCACGTTAGCTTTTAAAGCTATTAAAGGCTCAATAACTAATACTCGAATAATATACTCGTAGAAGGAGTTTACTAAAAAAGCTGCGCTTGTTAGTATTAAAATATAAGAAATCTACGATGAATTTTCGAGTTTTTGATCACGATTTTTTTTTAATGTTTTTTTAGTTGCTTTTGCGTTCCAGAAGGGAAACCGTGGTCCCTTTCAGAAATTCCTCATCGTTCGATCATGAGCCTGTCTACTTACATATAAATAACATAGGTACCAACGGTTTTTTTTTATTAAGTATTGAATAATCTTTTATAACAACTAAGGTTATAATAAAAACACAAATAGTTTTTAGCACCATATTTGGCACATGTTTGACGAGTACTTCTAATACCTTCTTATATTTAAACATTTTTCTTCGGTCTGCTGGCCAAAGCTTCCGATTCCAACATACAAGTATACCTACCTACTTACAACCAACCATAGCAATTAACTTAAAAGTTTAATTAATAATTTCACGCTAAATTAAAATAACAAAAAACTTACTTCGTAAAACAAGTTATTATGTAATAAATTTTAATTATGACTTATATTTTGTCTTCCCACATAAAAAAATATGACGTCAGTTTTTGTTAACCTCTGCGGTTAACAAAAACTGTAAGTTATTTTTATGATTGCGTCATATTTGCTTAATAAAATGTTTTTCTTTCTGGAAAGAAAGAAATTGTTAAAAGTTTCGAGCGGGCCAATCGAAGCGCCAAACAATAAAGGTGTCGATCGTGTTAAGGCCCTAGCACCCGAACAGTGCCATAAAACTTTCTGAAAAGAAAAAAAAGAAAGAAAATATGTTTATTTGGCACACCAAGATTCATTAATCAACAATTTAATAAAATGAATTAACTGAAGCCTACTCCTCGGTAAGTTTGAAAAAAAACTATGTTTATTATAAACTCATGTACAAAATCAAGAAGAACACAGTTTTCTACTAGCGTTAACGATTGTAGATTATCAACTTGGCTAAGCCCTCAGGTTTATTTCTTCCACGGTGATTTAAGGATGCGGATATGCCAAAAAGTTATGTTTGAAATACATAGCTTGATTTGAAATATGGTTGAAATACATAAATTGATTGATTTAAATATCTATATGTTTAAATCAATCAATTTTCGCAAAGAAAATGGATTTAAAGTTCAGCGGGGCAGCTGGCTGCAATTGAATGCACACATACTCGTATTGCCGCCTAGCCATTTAACTCCGGCCAGATGTTCAAGGGACTATACGCCTTAACGTAAAAGAAATTCGTACTACTCACACTCACACTCTGATAGGCAGTTGCTCCATGTTTTTTTAATTGATATAAACCAGTGCTTGACTGCGATCCCACCTGATGGTAAGCAGTAATGTAATCGTTGATGGGGAGGCGCACTAATTTATTGAGAGTCTATTCACTCTAGCCTTAAAAACACCTAAATTATTATCGGAAGGGAAAACCGTAGCAGGCAGATTATTCCAGTCCCTCGATGTACGCGGTATAAATGACGAGGCGAAACGCTTGGTCCGGACCGTAGAGGTTGCAACAACGTAAGGGTGGATACTCGCCGTTCGTCGGCTTGTCCGACGGTAGAAATGAGATGGTGGAATCAAGTCATGCAATTCCTGCACACACTTTCCGAAATGCATCCTGTAAAACACCGAAAGGCTGGCCACCCCACGCCTGTGCTCAAGGCTTTGTAGATTGGACTTAACTAGATCTGGATCACCAATTAGCCTCTTTGCACGCCTTTCCACCGAGTCCAAAGCTGTCAGGTGGCATTTTGCAGCACCAGCCCTTAAGTGGCTGCAGTACTCCACACACGAACGGACCTGTGCTTTGTATAACATTAAAAGCTGTCCTGGTGTGAAGTACCGCCGGACCTTTGCAAGTACGCCGAGTTTCCTAGCAGCTATCTTGGCTTTGGACTCAATGAACCGCCCAAAGTTAAGGTCTGAGGAAATTTCAACTCCCAAGAGCTGAAGGCGGTCGGCGTACCTACTCCAGGGATACATTTCGAAAAGCAGGAGCCAAGGTGAACGGGCTCCTTTTAGCGGTGAACAGACACGCTTGTGTTTTGGCGGCGTTAAATCCCACCAGATTGGCTTCACCCCACCTGGAGACTGCCTGAAGTGAGACATTCGTACGCTCCTCCATAGCCTCTCTTTCAGACTGGATAAGCTCCTCACTAGCTCGAGCAACTGGCAGGTATCTCGCTACAACTGTGCTATCATCTGCATACCCATAGATACCGGGCATCAGCAGATCGTTGATATGCAGCAGGAAGAGAGTTGCAGAGAGAACAGACCCCTGAGGAACTCCGGCATTAGTCGTCATGGGCTCTGATGAGCATCCATCGACAACAACTCGGAGAGACCGTTCACTCAGGAAGTCTTTTACCCAGTTAATCAGACCAGGGGAAATGCCTTACTCAAAAGACTAGCATGCCATACCCTGTCGAAGGCCTTCGAGACGTCTAAGGAAACAGCAATCGCTTCCCCATTCCTCTCGAGGGTCTCGCCCCACAAGTGGGTGGCATAAACCAGTAGGTCCCCAGTAGATCGATTGCGGCGAAACCCATACTGTCGGTCACTAAGGAGATCGTTACCTTCCAGGTATGCCATGAGGAGCGAGTTCAACACACGCTCCATAATCTTGCAGAGTATGGAGGTTATTGAAATCGGCCGTAATTGGTAGGATCGGCACATTTCTTATTTTCTTTAAACATGTGTGTAAGTCAATAAAAAAAATAAGGTAATTATGTCGGTATCTACACCTACCGTGTATAATTGCTCATATTCAAGTTGATAAGGTTTTTGCCACTTTTTTTACTAAATATCGCCGCCTGTGCGTTCAACTGGTTCTCAAGCATCATCATTGAAGATGGTGGAAAATCCGGCCGCTGATGTTTGAAAAAAATATTGTATGTTTAAGATAAGTGAATTTAAACTTATGTAAAGTTGGAGTACCTAATTAAATTGTTATCGGAAAAATCTTTTGTAAAGGGACGAGCGTTTCAATGATTTCACATCCAGTTTGTAGACACTTGAGGTAAAAAAGTACATTAATTTGCGAATAATTAAAATCACAGAACTTCACTTGAAAATATCCCGGCAGAAATTCCAAAAGAAATAACTAGTCCTTATACACCCCTATCTTTTAATTAGTTCAAAATATTGGGGCTCTATCTGTACACATTACTTTGATTACTTATATTTTTGTAGCCAAAAGTAAAAAACTAAATCCCAAAATTGTCCACGAATTTTCAATTGCAATTGCTACGACTTAGAAAATACTACGCGCAGTGCTTTTCTACCATTTTGATCGTCATTTATTAATTCATAAATCCCAGCCTTTGCAATATTTTCATAAATTGAGTGAAATTTTGCGATATAAAAAAACGCTAATAACTTCGCTGTTGTTTATTTGAGTGGATCGCAAAACGGTTTGAAAATACAATTAGACTCGTTGGCGCTGCAATGGGGTGTTTATTTTTTTTTTCTGCTAAAATGCCTGCTTTCGGGTAGGACAACGTCTGTCGGGACATCGACTCGACATAAATTGATACCATTACCATTTATGATTATTATCAGAGGTTGCTAGACGGCATTACTCTGTCAAGTACTAAGGTCCTTAATTACTAATACTCGGGACAATCGGATATCCTAATCGAAGGGCGTTATCTCCACTAAATCGAGATAATCGAGGAAGACGCCAGTTTTAGACAAAGATCTGCGACCTTGCATTGATAGTCCACTGTGGGTAGGCTAACAACAATGCATGGTGACCACCGTGGCTAGTCACGGCTCTGGCGTGAAATCGACGCGAATTTCTGTCCATTGTTATGTCCTAAAGGCCTAGAAACGCGATTTGGTGCAGACGAATGATTCGCAGATTTTAAAGCCTGTCGACCCGTTTTGGAAGAACATCGTAAGTGGCCAGTATGCATTTTTGTAGGAAGTAATTTTCTCTTCCATAAATAAAAGATTATAATATGTACAATTAAAAAAATATGTAACTTATATATACTAACGTTCTAAAGAGAAAAGATTTATAGTTTTGGATTTTTGTTTGTAACGAATAAACTTAAAAACTACTAGACCGATTTTCAACGGTTCTCATGCCCCAAGCGCCGCCGGGATTCCGGCAGGCTTGCGGACGGCGAGCAATGGGTGGCTCGCCGTCCGATCGCTCGGTAACCGTCCGGACCGAGCCCAAGTCGTCGAGGGCGCGTACTGTTCCACGCACGCTTCAAGGAGATGTCAGCAAATCGTAGGGGCCCAACAGGGTCGAAGCCTACTGGGGCCACGGGTAGTGTGAAAGTGAAACCCGGGGCCCTGGGACGAAGGCAAATAGAACAGGAGTGGGTTTTTAGTCAGTAAAAGTTTGACACTATTTCTCGCTCCGCCCAAGAGCGAGATTTGTTATAAGATGATTTTCCTACCTAAAAAACTGAGAAAAAAAACCTTACCAATGTTAAAATGACTAAAATTTCTTTGTAGAAGGGGGCAATGGTTCATGACTGATTAATTGGTAGCATAGAATCTAAAGTATTGAATAAACTAGTTGTGGACTATTTAACTTCGACAACAAAGAAATTTTACACACTTTAGCATTGGTAGAGTGCAACTGCACTTTTGATCCCTGACTGTACTTTCACACGGGTGATGCCGCTGGCATCAGCTAATTATTCATATAACTACTCTTCTAATAGAATAGTTGCTATTGACATTATTTTCATAAATACTTTTTATTTATGGAAGAGAAAACCTAAAAATGTGTACTTTCTAAAATCTAAACTCAGTAAAATCTTTTTCGTCTCTATCGTTCGTCGTATCGTTATTATAACCAACACCGATGATATTTTTAGAAAAAAGAAAAAGAAATGCTTTTTAATCAAAAAGTCATCGGGATAGATAAAATCGTTATTCTAATCAATCCCGATGACATTTTTTATTTTAAAAGTAACTAATTATTTTTTTCACTAAAAATGTTAGAATAACGATTTTATTACACAGTTTAAATCTGTTTAAATTAAAAAGTTAAAGATTTGTTTTTTTTTTAAATTAGGAAACTACCGACAAAAAATTCCACTACTGGGGTTCCAGAATCATATACTGGATCCATGGTATTCGTTAGTGCGTCGATGTCAGAGACACCCTGTATAGCTCCATCCCTTTAACAGATCAGTTTAGGTCGTAAAATGGATCGCGTGAGAGCTTGTGGTAACTCATTCAAGCGTTACGCGATTTTAGAACTTAAAAGAATAACAGGACAAACCTTCCATTGAGGATTCTCCGACAGCCTCCCAGCCATGACAGCGCCCGCAGTCCCTCCACCAACCACCACAAAGTCATAGTTCTCATCAGGCTGGTCCCGGCTGGTCACCCTGTTGCAGGGGTCCGCCAGGTCACAGCGGCCGTTGATGTAGGCCTCCAGGATCGTCATGAATAGCAGGAACTGGTTCGGACATGATGATACCATGGACGGACCCACTTCACGGATGGGGCAGCCGCATGCCTATGAAAAGAAGAAAATATACGTGAGAACTTTTCCTTTCTTAGTTTTCTTGAGTGATATGTCAAGAGAGAGAATTCTCTTATGGTAAAAACTAGCTTTTGGCATCGACTTTGCCCGTGTAAAAGTAGATTATTTTTCCAAGGAAACTTACTCCTTAGATAATGTGCCAAATCTCGGGAAAAGTTGTAACATGTCCAACCCGTTTAGTGTGAAGAAGTAACAAACATAATACAATCTTTCGCTTCAAGCACAATTGATTTGACTTATAACAATAAATCTGTCAGTTTTGCAACGTTGAGGCAAGTAGGTAGTCGTAGTAGTTAGCCTACTATATACTTAGTTAATTAGTTAGCCTATAGTTGAGCAAAGGCCTCTCTCTCTCTTTTCCATACACAGGCAAGTAATCATCATTATCATTTCAGCCGAAAGACGTCCTCAGTTGGACATAGGCCTCCCCCAAGTGTTTTACCATCCAACGCTACGTCTTCCGGTACGCGGTCGCAACTCCAGAACCTTTCAGCCCCAACGGCCATCTGTTCTGCGAGCTATGTGCCCTGCCCATTGCCACTTAAGTTTGTCGATTCTTCGTACTATGTCAGCAACCTTGGTTCTCCTGCGGATATCTTCATTTTTGATTCGATCACGCAAGGAAACTCCGAGCATAGCCCTTTCTATTGCCATTTGGCAACACAGGCAAGTAGGTGTTACAATTAAAGCTTTTACAGGCACTTTTTAATTTTCAATGAGTCGATCAGTCAGAAAGATGAAGCTAGTTGCATATTCTAAAGCATAGATCGTGTAAGAAACGCTAGGGACACACTTTTTGATAAGTAACAAGCTTCATTATTTATGTGAAAATTATGGCAGTTCAGTAAGAATAATTACCGTAGGTACATATGTCTTAGTTTATTCATGGTACTAATTCTTACGTTTCATCAACACAGACGAATGACCTTGACCTCATAGCAAAATACGGAAATCTAAAACGAGGAAACAAATACACACGCAACGGAAGAATTTACTGTCGCAACGAAAACAAAGGGTTAATTGTTTGTAATGACATCCAATGATTGACTGGTAAACGAAGATTATCAGCGAGTACTAGCACAAGAAGGCAATTATTGTATGATTGAATATAATAGTAAAAACGTCGCCATCTGCATTGTAGGGCTAGATGAATCTAATCTTGAACTTAGAACTTATTGTAAAGGTCACTGTTTTTTGTCGATTTTCATAAAGTCGGAGTCAGGGGCGCCGACTCCATGGGTGCTCGGGGGCTCGAGCACCTATGAGAAATAAAAAGTGAGACATCAAGAAACAGATCATTAATCGCCTTTTAGATTACGTAGGTATAAATTATAAAATTTTTGATACTAAAAACTAGTTTCATTTTTATAAAATGGTTTCATTTTATATTTTTATCAAACACTAGCTGACCCGGCGAACTTACCGCCATATAGTCAATGCATGTTATTATGATACCTTTTAGCTGAACTATCAAAGGATATCACCCTCTACTGGCATTACCATAACCAGCATAATTATTTTTAAAATGACATTTTAATTAGAGATGCCGTTGTATTCGGATTCTTTTTTTCTTGAATTTTTCCATATTTTCTCACTGTTTAAACCTTCCCTGGGCTATCACGAATATTTCAAGATCAAAATTAGCCTAATCGGTCTAGCCGTTCTCGAGTTTTAGTGAGACTAACGAACCGTTATTCATTTTTAATTATATAGTTAATTAGTAATTTATTTATTTGTCGGTCTATCACTGTGCATTTCTCTTCTCATAATTCGCTACTTTTTCGAGTTCATGAAATGAGCATGAGCACCCATAGGGTTTTCTAAAAACCGGCGCCCCTGTTTGGAGTTCGATTTTTTAGAAAGCTTGAACATGAAGCCAAAATGGAGAGAATGATTGTGAGTTTTCTGCTATCATTGGCCTATAAAGTCAGTGACTAGGCTCTCATAAAGACTGATAATTATGGGTTAACCTTTTTTTTATTGGGGTTGGGAATCATCAAATAACTTTTTTCACCCTGGGTGGAGCGAGAAGGAGTATCTATGAGCCGGGAAGTGAAACTGCGGCGTTGCGTCTGAGTGCGTCACATTGCCGCATCGTGCGAATAGGTATAGGTAGTGTGCCAAGCCATGTTGAGCAGATGCATGGTACGGTGCCACGTCGTATTTAAAAACACGACAAGGCTACACCAAAATCTCGAAATTATTTACGACGCAGCGCCTGAACAATGGTGTCGTGGTACGATGCGGCATTGTACCGGGCACCGATACATGCACGACGCTGTCAGGCACCGCGTTTGATTATAATAGAAATGCCTTAAAACAGAACAAAAAGGCCACCCTTGTTCCTATAGTTGCCCTTTGCATTCCGAAGAAGCAGTGACTCTTTCGAATAACTCCGGAGCCTTGGCATCCGGCTCAAAGAACCACGTTGAGAAAATATTTCAATTTTTTTGTGATTGTCTAACACAGGATTGATTTGGTTACATTGGATGAAAAGACATGCATTGTATGGAAATCACCAACTTAAGCTAAACAGCATAAGCATATAAGCATAATCAGCCTTATAAAGTTTCCACTGCTGGGCCTCCTCTCTAGGAGAAGGAATAGGCCACGCGGGCCCAGTGCGTACTAATCGATGTCACATAATTATGTCTTCGAATTTTTGGTTCTAGGACATACCGGTTTCCTTACAACGTTTTCCTTTATGTGTCAGTTGAGCAGTTTTGATGAAAATAAATTACACAAAGTAATGCGCCTGGCTGGGTTTAAACCCACATCCTACGAGTTGTATTAGAAGCGACAAGAAATATGTAACCAAGATTTATGTAACTCATAATATGATTTAAAAGAGTGTCCATGGAGTTTCTTGCACGTTCTTCTCCATAGAGATCTACGCTTTGGAACGTGCAATTTAGCACTAGTATTTTTTTTTTTTTGACTGGCCGACATTCTGACAATTCAAAAGTGCCTGTAATTGGTCTATTTGAAATAAACGTTTCTGATTTCTGTAAGTCGGGGCCATTACCACTGGGTGCCTCAGTGCCACTGCTGTTCATACAGATACAGGTAGCAAAGCAGCAAAGTACTTGGGTACTTTTGGGTACTTTTTGAGCCCAGACATACCTCATTGTTGCCTCAAGTTGCTCTTTGTATTCCGGGGACTTATTGACGTTTCTGAACCATTATGCAGTCCTGGCAGGTACTTAGGTACGCCTGGTATATATACAAAACGCACCAATAGCAGTTTTCACTGCCAGAACCTGCTAATCCCGAACCTCCTAAGATAATCAATTAGGTAAATCGCTGATGAATTATTTTCCGTGATGAAACGTTAGCAACAGAGGTCTGACGTGAAAATCGTGATGATGAGTGTTCGATACCGCAGGTTCTCATTGTAATTATTTTATAATTATCTATGTATACATATGTTTGTTTATTGTTTATGTCTTACCCCAATAGGTACTAAGTATAATCATTACTCAGCAGGTAATAAAGTTTCGTTACAACATCGTTATAAATTTGCATTCTAGGTTTCACACATCTTTTTCGCATGAGGTTGGTTGTTAAGTGAAGAAATAAAATATTGGGAAGAACTGCTTAAAAAAATGAGAGAGAAACATGGAATTCACAACGAGGTATTGACGTATTTGGGTACTTAGATGCTTCGCTTGAGATTAATTTCATTACAATGCATGCCTTTTTATCTAATGTAATGAAGGCTCTTTTATATCAGACTATCACTATAATAATTATTTTAGAAACATTTTCTCAACGTGGTCCTTCGAGCCGGATACCAGGGTTGCGGGATTGTTCGAAAGAGTTACTGTGTCCAAAGAATGCAAAGAGCAACTGAAGGAACACTGGGTTTTAGTAAAATTCTGATATTCCCTCTTGCTCCATCCAGAGAAGGAAAATTAATTTGATTATTTCTTACTTCTTAAAAAAAGCGTGTCGAACATGTAACTTGCAAGACTAGCTTATATTTCACCATGTATGCGCATCCTACTACTTAGTGTAGGTACATAAATAAAAATAAATGTATTCCAGTTTATTTATTACATCTAATTCATTATACCCCAAGCGAACGGCGGCGTTCGCTCGGTCATTGTCTTTCTATTGTGTCTCTACTTACGCTACTCAATAGGTTAAATGTATTTTAGTTTATTTATTTAACAAAATAAAGTAACCGGTCGAATAGATAGCTGACTATTTAAAATATACTATTGTTGTAGTAATGTTGTTTCCTTTTTTTAAAAAAACTAATAAAATACAAATAATTATTAACTATGTCCAACTCACCTCTTTTTTTTTAAGTGTAAAATCATTTAATTACTTCTCTCGCTCCGAGAGTGCTTGTCAGACTTTTACTGATGTTTAATTTTACTTATAAAACGAATTAAATAAAAATCATTATGTTTTCAAACTCACCTCTGGATCTCTTATCATGTTGCTGACTTATATTATGTGCACTGAAACAAAATAAATTATATTATTATTTTTAACCTTACCTTATTATTAGCTTACTTATGATTGACGATACATAATCAACCGAACTAAATACGAGTGGTGCATAGAAAATTGTATTTGTTTGTTTTTAATTACGATTGACTACGATAATCACTTGGTACAAATGCGTAGGTAAAGATAATATGGAGCCTTTTCAGGAAGTACATCATAAATTACTGTTTGCACTTTTTGCAGAAAGAGGTTTCTTCTTTTTGTAATTAAAATGTATTTGTCAAAATATACAGGAACTAAAATTTTTACGTTTGAAAAGGTATAGTCATTAATCTATCTTTAAACACTTGAGAGCAATATAAAAACCTTTTCGAAAAAAAAATATAACCGACTTCAAAGTAAAAACAAACACTGAAAAGTGCAAAATGACTTTAATTTCGGAAGTCGGTGTTTCTATAATAGTTTTGTCTCTTCGTTATTTAACACCGACTTCCGAAACTCAGTCAGTCATCGACTACACGTATAAACAAAGCAATTTTACTTGTTAAGACGGTTCTGCTGTGATCCTATGAGGAGTTCTGTTCCATATCTTCGAAGTTCATGATCAGATCATAACAATATTTATATGGGACCGACTCGGAAGCATAACATTCAATCGAAAAAAAAATATTTCAAAATCGGTCCACAATTGACCGAGAAATCGGTGAACATACACAAAAAAAAAACAACATACATTCAACCGAACATATAACCTCCTCCTTTTTGAAGTCGGTTAAAAATCGCACAACCCGTTTTATTCTTAAATCTAAAAATACCTATTGAATACAAATTAAAGCAAAAAAGCTTAATTCGTGTTACAAAAATACAAAATTAAAATCATTGATCGTCATTTAACCTACAAAACCAATCGTACACCAAATTCCCTAAATTTATCCATTTGTCTGTACCCACAGGTACAAAACGGGTGTTTTTTGGCTTTTTAATCAGTTGCCGTCAATGTCACAACGTCATGACATCTCTACTGGACGCTGATGGATTTACTGGAAAAATCTGGATACTACGCCCGCAGAAGCCTCTCAAGTTATTGCCTTCCTCTAAGTAGGCCATTATGAAAGTGAAGTTGCTCGGCAGCTAAATTTCGCTGTGTCGCTTCTTTGTTCGTCGAGTATAGCAGAGGTTCCAAGACACCCTGAGTACATTCGGCGACCAGGATCTGGCCGGTGGTGTATAGAATCAGAGCGTGCTGACCGCTTTCTTGTGACATGTCATTGAGAAATCGGCAACTGAACGCCCTTAAACTGGGACAACAGCTTCGTGAAGTTTACAATGTCGGTGTAAGTAGGTGGACAATTAGAAGAAGACTGGATGAAGCAGGACTGACTGCACATCATCCAGTAAATGGTCCAAAATTGATCACATCTTATCGAAAAGGCCGGCTAAAATTTAGCATGCAACACTTAAATTTAACATTTATGTCCTCTAATAAATGCAGAATGACTTCACATGGTCATGATGGATGCTATAAGGTCTACAGAACATCTTCAGAGCAGTGTTCACAATGCTTCATAAGCGAACGTTTGGCTTTTAGGATGGCATAATGTTGTACACTAAAACTGACATTGTATTCATCACTGGAGCGAATATCAGCTCAATATCGAGAGGGTTAATGGCTGCATGATGTGTCGAAGAGGTGCTTATAAAATATGTGAAGCCGCTTGCGTGGCTCATGGTAAAAAAAAAACAGGGCAAGTGCGAGTCGGACTCCCGCCCTGAGGGATCCGTACAAACCTACTTATTTAAACAGTTCAATCCCTGAATGGAGTTTCCAAGAATTTTCCGAATCGCAAATTTTTTTTTTTCTTTTTTGTTACCTAACATCAAATTTACTGTTTTCAGATTTATTCCTATGTCTGTCCTATAAAACCTTGCTTTATGCCAAATTTCAGGATTCTGGGTCAACGGGACTACTGACTACCCTATGAATTTTGTGTTGATGAATTTTGAACCTTGATAGTGTCGAAATATACGTTATTTGCCACTTATACGTCCTCATCTTTTTTTTTTAGATAACTTAGATGTTTGTTTTTTTTTCACAATTTTTTTCGCATCAAGGGACCGCAGACTTGACTATAAGGTTTTAATTTCAACTCGATACCTCTACGCGTTCCCGAGATAAAGGGTCTTGACAGACAGACAGACAGACAGACAGACAGACAGACGGACGGACAGTAAAGTGATCCTATAAGGGTTCCGTTTTTTCCTTTTGAGGTACGGAACCCTTAAACGATAACGCGAGACCACATATCTAAAGACGTCGGAATTATCGCGATGAAGTGAACAGCTCATAGGTAGTCTTGATCTTAATCCAATTAAGCATGTTTGGGATGAGCTAAACAGAAGAGTCCGAGCAGAAAGCCCTGCTATACGCAGTTCCAAGGGCTTCAATTTGTCATTGACGAGAAGTGGAACGCTATACCAAATCCCTTGGTCAAGTTACTATTCTACTTTGAAGCAGGCCAAGCCGCTGGCAGAAACGAATATAATCAGCCGTAAACTAACGGATTGCGTATCTAAATCACCTGTGGTCTGCCCACAAAGAGGCTGCCCGTGTCGACCACGACGCGTGACTTCTTCGGACAGTAACGGTGCTACCGTTACGGTTAACCTATAGTACAATAATATATAGAATCTACACTAGCTGCTCAGTAGCTTCGCCTGAATGAAAGTAGAAAAATGTCCAAAGAGACGATTCTTCCAGGATATGACTGGTCTAGTGCATAGTAGACCTGACTGTCGCGCTTAAGGCTGACTATCCACTAGAGTGCGGAGCGGAGCTGTGCTAATATTAATCAATGGATTTGCATAAAATCGCCGCTCCGGTTCTCTTCAGTGGACAGAAATTTCAGAACATGGAAAAGTCATACAAAATCGGAACGCGGAGCTGGAAAGCGGTGTTTCGGCAATCTGTTGTCAGCAATGTGTCGCGTGTAACTAAAGTGATTTCCCGCCGCCGGCGCCGTTCGCCCAAATTACTCATCGCATGAACGGTTCATGATGAGCCCGGCGTAGATCCATACAGTCCGAAACTCCGCTCCATAATACCTGGCACTGCATCAACGCATCAATATACTCAGTGCTCAACTCTGCCAGCCTACTCTGCTCCGCATTACCATTACTCCATCGCTCCGCTCCGCTGCCTCACAACGCATCAATGGACAGGAAATTTTAGAAATGGAGTTGCGGACAACAGCCTTACATATATACGTACAATATCGTCATAATTTTAAACAAACATCATATGTAAATTACGTATCCACATACCAAAAAACTATGCCTAAAATAAGTGCCTACCTAATCATGATGTTAAAAAGTTAAGTATTTCCTATGTTTAACCACAAGTCGTGTCAACTCAATTTACTTATAAGTTAGTGTTTTATAGAGTGATGTCACGAATTAGTTACACTTTGAAGATTTCTGCAAACAAAGATGACTGAATGACTCCATCGAGCGTTGCCAAAATGATCGGTATTTAGTAGCAGATGCCAGCATAGGTGCCTTTTTACATCACTATCACCAGTAATATGTATTATATTTAAGTACATATATTTTGTATTATTTGATAATTTAGATTAAGATTTTACACATTCTTCTTCTCTTGCTTCCTACACACTATTGTCTACATTTCTTTTAATTTCTCCTTTCGCAGGTCTGCTGGAAGAAATTTCTTTGCAAATAAGCAGTACATTTGTACTATTGTCTATTTTACATTGTCTTTTTCTATTTTTTGTGTGCACATAAATAGTAAAATAAATAAATAAATGTATACTAATCTATATATATATGAATCAATGCCACTTTTCGTTGTAATTTTATAACTCAAGAACGGGCTCACCAAATGTTTAGGCTTTGTTCGGACTATTTAGTAAATGGTTTATGTGAAGTTTGCACAAAATCGGTCGAGCGGTTCTTCATTTATCATATCGTAGGGTAGGTAACTAGGTAGGGTAGAGTGGGGTAGAGTAGGGTAGGGTAGGGTAGAGTTAGGTAGAGTAGTCAGTTGACGGGAGCGAAGCCGCGGGCAAAAGATAATAAATTATATATGCTTACATATTACAAAACAAAATCCCCCAGCCGTCTGTCTGCCTGTACAAAAGCGATAATCGATTAAAATCAATTAAATGAATTTTCATGCGGTCTTCACCTATAGACAGAGCGATTCATGAAGGTATAAGTATATAAACACACTAATATTATTAAAAGAAAATTTTGAGAGTGTATGTGTGTTTGTTACTTCTTTACGTTCGGATGGCTGAACGGATTTCGATAAAACTCGGTACATGGGTGGACCATGGAATAGCACACTGTTTATCCCGGGACAAACAAGACTTTTTATCAGGTAACGAAATAAAAAATTAGCCTCTCCATACAAAATTATAAACTTGATTGGACAGTTTGTATGAAGAAGCCGTTTTTTTTTTCATTTCCTTAAAAAATCTTGTGGAAGGTGGTTCAGTTTCGTCTACTAAGCAAGCCCTTCAAGTTTGGTCCGACCTGTCCCTTACACCCTGTATACCAACACGCTATGGACCAATAGGAGTGGAGCAGCACCAAAGACGCAGGTGACACCGCGGGGACCTTATCTTATCTTATCTTATCTTGCTGTGGGGCTGGCCATAGGCCAAAGCACTTCGACCTTTCTGGATCTTTTGTGCTAATCCCCTCCCGTCTACTCAACCCCTAGCCCTCCGTGCACCTTCTTCATGAGTTCCGCGGGAACCTGCTAGTCATATTAAGTATATTTCCTTAGAATTTCACACTATTTATTTACCACAATGATATATCGCATAATTAATGAGTTCAATGTCCCTTATATAATTTTGTTATAACCACCTAATATTTAAATTGATGTTAACATAACAATACCTAATATGTTCGTTAACTTTATACCTAAATTATTTTATTGACTGATATTAGTTTTAACTAGTTTATTCCCTCGGCTTCGCTCCGCTCGCTTCGGTAATGGAATATTAAAGATGTGTGGAACATGGTGTAAACGCAAACCGCAAACCTCAATTGAAAAGGGGGGATCCTCCTACCTGATAGGTGTTGGGTCTGGTCCTGGAATTGCCCGATATTTGATTTTCGGACTGTTGTATATGCTCTATAGAATCGTGTGGAGAACTCGGATATCACGATGTAGGATTTTGATATTTAGTTTATATAGGGTGACTGGCAATTAGTGTAAGATACTTAAACACGTGATTGTGCTCATGATAACAAACAATTTTTATTATGGGAGCAAAGCCGAAAACGCGAAAAAAATATCAGCTGTTCAGTAAAAACATAAATGTACTGAACAGCTGATTTTTTGCACTCTACGAAACAAATTTATTTTTGTTGTAGAAGTTCAATAGAGTCCACAACCAGTTTATTCAATACTTTAGATTCTATGCTTCCAATTAAATCAGTCATGAACCATTGACCCTCTTCTACAAAGAAATTTTAGACATTTTAGCATTGGTAAAGTGGAACTGCACTTTTGACCCGTGACTGTACGTGTTAAATTACAAAATCAGAAACCGAAGATATGAGAAAATTACTTCTTGATAACATTATTCAAATGTCGTCCTTCGCGACGCAGGATTTTTTTTGTTGATGAATTGCTGTTGTACACTCTACTCTAAATAACCCCAGATTAAAAAATAACAAGGCGTGAGTCTGGGCTCTGTGTGGGGGTTGAAGGAAATCATTACACAGGAAATCAAAAACATTCCTACTCAACTTCATAACATTTGAATAATGTTATTTTTAACCGACTTCAAAATGGAGGAAGTTCTATGTTCGGCTGAATGTATGTTTTTATTTAATTTCTCGGCCAATTGTGGACCGATTTTGAACTATTTTTTTATTGAAAGGTTATACTTCCAAGTTGGTCCCATAGAAATATTATTATGATCTGAACCTGAACTTTGAAGATATGGAATAGAACTCCTCATAGGATCACAGCAGAATTGTCGTAACAAGTAAAATTGCTTTATTTATACCTGTAGTCGATGATTGACTGAAAGAATAAGGGTAATCGAACTGAGCTGATGATGAAGCCTGAAGTTAGGCACCGGAACTCTGTAATAAATTAATTTAATCTAACCATGTTTGGTATTATTAGAATTGTCATAAGATGCACTCTGGCTATAAGGTATTTAAATATGGCTGAAGGGTACTTTTTAGTGGTGGTAGGTACCATAAATAAAAAGTGTAAAAATAAAACATTTTACAAAAAAAAAATATTGCACTTTTTTGTTTTTCTTTTTTTAAATTAAATTTGGTTGTATTTTTTTTTATAAAAAGTTTTATTAAAAAGTATCTTTCCCATGTCTTCTTTTATTTTTTATGAAAGAATTAATTTTTATGGATGTATGCAAGTTAATTATTTCTTTGACATCCCGTATTACAATCAAATAATTGCGTTTCTTAATCACAATTTGGTTAGATCTACTTAAAAATAACCTGATCTCTATAGGACTTCAAATTATGGGGTTGTTTTATGACAGAACTAGTCCAGTTCGATGTTTTGAAGACAACGTATCATTATGGAAACTGGTCTAAGATTAACTGCTAGAAGCTGTTAATAATGTAGAGAAATATATATTCAATATCTGTCGGAATCCAGCAAAACTGTAAATGTTTATTTACAACGATAACTGTAACACCTATTAAATTAAATTTGAATGGCACAAGCGGAAATTTAAGTGAATAAGACGATGGATTATATTTGAACATCAATTAGATAGATAAAAAAGATCAAATCTAGGTAATTTTGTATTTTTTTTACGTAGGTAGATAATCGTCAAATGAATTCTCCCGGTCTGGGTGGAGTGCAAGGGAGAGTCAGACTTTTACTAACTAAACCCCACAGTGATCCTTCAGTAGCCCTTTTTGCGAGGACTACGGCAACTCCTTCGAACAACCCGCAGACCTGGCAGGCATCGGTCCTAATTGGCCTCATCAATCTTGTCGGAATCAGTTTGAGGTAAGCGAGGGACACAGACATTACGCGCCATCGACACGGACTTGGTCCATAGTGGTACGTGGGGCATACTGAAAGTTTCTAGATCTGGCCACTTACATTAAAATAATGAAAAAACAATTAAAGAATTCGAAAAAGGAACTCTTTGCGAGCATGTACTTTTTAATTTGCGAAACTGTCATTTGTTTTTTCATTGTGGCTTCCTTTCGAAGATTGTGTGTCGCTATCAAAATGAAATTTAACTCGTGAACATTTTCCGAACGAACGAACGAAAAGAAAGAAAAGAACTATGCAGTGGGTCAGTAATAGGATCTGAATAGGACTGGGCGAGAGGTCTCGGCAAATTCCTACTATTGCGGAGGCGACCTGGATTCTGCACAGCACATGCTCGACGAGTGCCCTGCGTGGACCCCTGTGCGTCGAGCCCTGGTCGCCGGGATCGGGCGAAATCTGTCTTTGGAGGTATGTTGCCTCTTTCTGGGAGACCGTGATGGTTCAGAGTCGATTTCGGTCGAAAAAGAAGGTGTTGATGCAACAACCACCATGGACGCTCAGAATGAGGACCCTGTCTGCCCATCGAGTGATTCCAGGGAAGACGATAGTACACTGAACTTATGCTGAAGTTCACAGCGAGGTTCGGGGTGGATCTCTTTATAGTCTCTGGAAGAACAGACGAAGTTTCCGGGTAGAATTTTAAGAGGTAACGGGGTCCCTCCTATGTGCTGATAGGATAGTGATCTCCGGGTCGTTTTAGTGTGGTAAAACGTCCACATTCCCCTGATTTATCTCCATAATCTGGGCATCGTTTGAAGGTTCTCCAAGAAACAAAATAAAAAGGGTTAGTAACAGGATAGTGTGTGTGTTTACCACTACTTATTTTGTACAGTTTAAACATAATTATGAAATCTGAGTGTACGATCACATTCACACCTCTATCCTACTCCCTTAAGGCACATAAGTAGTGCGAAGTGTTTAATTTGTGCATTTAGAACCAATTATCGAAAAAGAAAAAAAATTTACAAAATAACCTTAATTTTGGAAGCCTGTGGGGTGTTTACCAGAATTTTTTACCTGTTTTTCTATTTTTTGAGACCAAAGTCTCAAATATTAAAAAAAAATCTTCATCCATAGCCAATAGTTTTAGAGAAAATCTCGAAAATACAAACTGGTCGGACACAGAACCTCGTCGGTTAAAAATCCAAGACCGTATTCTTTTCATTGTTTAGGTATCTGTTTATTATTGGCCGACCATGTGCATGCATTATGTGCAGTGCAATACAATACGACGAAAACTTTCACTCATTCCACTTTTATGAGTCTACTCAAGTGACACTTTCCATGTTTTCTTTATTTTTGTAAATATTATTCATAAGTTTAGTTCGTCTTGTAAGGAATTGACGATCGATTGACTTCTTTCACATGTTAGCTTTGAAGAGAAAATCGATACTAATACTCGTATTATTTAATATTATGAAGCTGATGGGTTTGATTGTATGTTTGTTTGAACGCGCTAATCTCAGAAACTACTGGTTCGATTCAAAAACTATTTTAGTGTTGGATAGCCTATTAATCGAGGAAGGCTATAAGTTAGTTTTTACGTGACCAATTTAAAAAAAAACTTTAATATTAAAACCTCAATCACTGGAACTTAGAAGCATGAAATTTTGCATGAGAGATTCTATGTATCGGAGATATGAAGTAATTTAGGAATGATTTTTTTGACATACTTACCTTATACATACAATTAGTGAACATAATTCAAAGTTCAAATTCAAAGTTCTAAAAATAACTATTATGTATATACTTACTAAATTGTCGTTTAATAAAACTGCACATTTTGAATAGTATAGCGATCTTACAGAAAAAAAAAATCCCAAAAAAACAAATGAATAACAGTTCTAATTTTGAAACCGGAATAATTTGCCTCTAATATTATCTAATTAAATTTAAACTTATTTTTTTTAAGTCTAAGTCAATATGAGGTACAAAGTATGCAGCTTCATAAAATGTTCAAATAAATTATCCAAATTAATATTCACCTAATATATTCCTATCACTAAATATCACAAGAACACTATCACTAAAATTCACAAATAATTTAAATAAATGATGTTTAGAGATGCGCGCACGTGAGATGATGCGCGCTCGACTACACGCACTGCGAGGTTTCGTCGTTTTGTTTATATGGGAAGAGACGGTTCGGCTGAGGACTGGTCTACAATGGTGACACGGAGTTGAGAACCGGTGTAACTTACAAGTAAGATAAGGCTGAAATTGTTTTATTTTTGTATCTAACTAAGTATGAAGAAGCTCACAATGATCGCAAAAATTGAATGCAATACAAATAGCCTTTATATTCCATACATACATGTCATTCACATTTATTGTTTATTTTTTTATCATATTTTTTTTTATCCATAGTAAAATTCTATGTTCGATTACAATTTCCTCCTTTTTAGAAGTCGGTTGTATTGCAATTTCATTATGAATAACTCTCTACCTCTTTACACATATATGTGATCCTTCAATTCCTTGAAAAATACAGTCACACATAGAACCTCCTCCTTTTAAGAAGTCGGTTGAAATGCAATTCTATTATGAATAGCCCTTTAGACCAGCGCCTTGGACGCTACAAGCCCGTTTATCTCAATCCTTGTTGTATTCAACCCACTTATGATAACAGAAGATTTCCCGCATTAGACATGACAGAAAAAATTAATATTTTGCAATTTCATTTACATATTCATAAAAACTTTCCTTGTTATCATTTTTTCCCAAGGTTTGTTAAGTAAGTGGGTTTTTCTTTCAGACCTGACATTTTACTACCTACTTGAAAGTTATCGACAGTCTGTCATATACTATATTACTAGTTCCTGCCAGCAGCTTCGCCCACGTGATATCGTAAATCGAATCGAAATATGTTCAGCCGTTCGAGCGTGAAGAAGTACACACACACAGAAACTTATCCGTTTAGCCGTTCGATCGTGAAGAAGTACATACACACACAAACTTTCGGCTTTTAATATTAGTGCGATGACCTAAGAAAAAATCAAAGTAGTCGGATACTTTAATGTGTGCAATTTATTTATTTGGTCAAACGCGAGCCTATAAATAATAAAAATAAGTTGTTTCAGGTTGCAAGTTATGCCACAAAATTCTGTCTATGGTAAAAAGTAATTTATTTTTTATTACAGACGGAATAGCATACACTGAGGATACTTTTTATCTCTTGAGATATCTTTCTACAATTACGCGAGCGAAGCCGCTGACAGGAGCTAGTGACTACATAAAGGTTTCGGGAATTCTTGTGTGTAGGAATCGAATCCACAATTGGTTGAAGATGGATGTGTGTGTCAGATCTATGTACTTATATAAAAAACCGAGCGGCACGAAGAAGGTTCCGTACCGTTCTTAGCAAAAAAAAACACGTTTGTTGTAAATATTTATTTTATTCTGTTTTTTAGTATTTTGTTGTTATAGCGGCAACAGAAATACATCATCTGTGAAAATTTCAATCGTCTAACTATCACGTTTCATGAGATCCAGCCTGGAGACGGACAGACAGATGAACGGAGAGGGAATTTTAGTAATAGGGTCCGTTTTGGTTACGGAACCCTAAAAATGGGTTTTTAGTTTTTCGACGTCATTATTTTGGATTATTTTTAGTACTTAAATTTTAATTAGCTAAGGATTTTTATTATTCGTTTCTTTTACTGTAGATGTAGGTATGTTATTGTAATTAATTAAGTGTTTTTAAATAGGTATGTAAATAGTATGTATCAATTGTTAAACAATTCCCAGAGATAAAGTAAACTCTTCGATCAAGAACAAAAATCATGCCTCACGAAATCACGAACAGTTGCTAATCTGATGATGACGGACTATCATGACCACATGGACTTTATTGTTTAGTCATTGAACGAGGAATATATATCTACAGCTGCCCCTACTCGAGGCTGTGATCTACTCGAGGCGTTCGGCGCGAACGAAACGATTGTAACTTGCCTAGGGAGGCAGCTGTAGATAGAAGTAGATGCTGTAGTTGGCATGACCATACAGAAAATCTGGTTCAGCTTTCAGTGAGTCACCAAACATATTATTATGACGACAACATGTCTTGTTACGAATGACAGTATAGCGTCTTCTTCAGACTTATTAAAATTTTCTGATTACGTAGGACTACAAAAACAAAGCATGATTTGCATGTTGGGTTTATCCAGTTTCCAAAATATTCTAAGTATTTCTTTTTATTTGTGTTTTCGCACACACTGTAGGTCAGGATTTCTTATTAATACGTCTGCTTGTAAGTTTGTCTGTTTAACCAACAAATAACGTGTATTTACTCGTATATCATTTAAGAATGACTTAAGTCGACCGTAGGGGGGTAGGTAGAAGGATATGTCACATTTGTATATTACTACCTAGCTACCTAGGTATTTGAAACGCTTGTCGGTCTTTTTTGAGTTCTGAAATCATTAAATAAATGGAGGGGGAGAGGGAGAGTCAAATTTTTATTGACAAAAAATCCCACTGGTGTTTCTGTGAACACCAGTTATTTGAGAAGTTATTTGAAAACCATCAAATAACTTCTCTCGTTCTGGATAGATGGACTAAATCTCACATAGGTTTTACGAGTCCTAGGGTCGCGATAACGCTTTCGGATACTAATAGGGGTTAAAGTACGAAATTGCCGTTTTTTAAAACGGGTTGCTTTGAAGTGTTATATCTTTGGGTTGACTTGGAATTATAAGTTCGAATAAACTTTAAATTAAAGGTACGTTATTCTTTTTTCAAAATTAGGTATTTATTGGTTTCTTTGTGTTTTTTATTTCCTGTAATATTTTATATTTTCAGCTGGGTGCGACTTATTGTAACCTTACCCCTATTTTTTGGTCTAATTTGACTGGACTATTATGCGTGTTCAGGTTCATCTACATGGGATACTTATATGTATGACTAGCTTCTGCCAGCAGTTTCGCCTGCGTGAAAGTCGGTTTCTCTATACAAACTTTGGACCCCCGTTTGCGGATGTTTACACCCTATAAGGAACATACTAGCTAAATTTTAAGTTTGTAGGTGTTATAGCTTCTGAGATTTCGTGATTAATCAGTGACTGGTATTTTGCTTTTATATATATAGATATCTATAGTCACTATAGTCATTATAATGTTATATAATGAATGACCTGAAGCGATTTTCAAATAAAAAAAGCAAACAGAGCCCGTAATTACTTGCTGTTCACATCAGACCGTAGTACAATAATAATTATAGAACCTAGTAACGTTTTCATTTGAAATATTTTGTCTGTCGAGGCCGGCGGCATCACAGTTCTATTTGCAGATTTATATAGCCCTTGAGGGCCGATTGTACATACGTCTGTACAACTTGAGTGACCTTGAAAAACGCTTAATTATCGTTTTGTACACACGGTGTACGAAATTTATTCAGCCAAAAATTTTGGTCTCTTATATATCTTCGTTTTTCCTAGAAAAATCCAGAAAAAGTTTTTTTAGTAAAAACGCGCAATTACGTAATAATAATACCCCTAGACGCGCGAGGGGTTAAACTTATACCTCATCTTTGCCTGAACTATGTTCCAGCCGTAGGGAAGTTATGGGCTGATTAGCTTCCGCCAATGGCTTCGCCGGAGAGAAAGTAAGTTTCTCCCATACAAACTTTGGGGGTCCAAAGTTTGTTTCAGTTCATCCCCATGGAGGGTAACTTCGTCATAAAAGTAAAACTTGTGCAAAATGTCACATTCCTAGTCCCCGTAGTTTCAGCTGTGCGTTGATATGTCAGTCAGTCAGTTTCTTCTTTTATAGAATTAATAATTTTAATTATTATTATTAGACCCAAGTTAAGCAGAGCTTGTGATATGAGTACTAGACAACTGATAAACATACTTATATATTTCTAAATACCCGTACATACATACTACAGATAAATTACATCCAGACACAGATAGCCATAGATAAAAAACACCAGTTAAGTGCATTTAACTAAATAAAATGAAATAAAAAAGCCATTTATTCTACTACACAATTACATAATTAATTTTAAAATTTACGTCATTATTCCATTAAACTCATATTATTAATAATATAATATATAATAATAATAATATAATACTATCACACAACGCCATGTAGTCCCAAGGTAAGCAGAGCTTGTGTTATGGGTACTAGACAACTGATAAACATACTTATATATTTCTAAATTAAACACCCAGGCACAGAACAAATGATCGTACTCATCACACAAACTTTTATTTTGGGTAGGATCGAACCAACGACCACCAGCATAGCAGTCAGGGCCACTAACAACTAGACCAACAAGCCAGTCCAAAGTGAAATTATATTTATAATACCGCAATGGTAGTAATTAGTTGGAAGGTACACTATATTTTTTTCTGATTATTGTTATAAATGCCAAAGGCGGCTAGGTCAAAGCGGTGCTTACACAGGGACTACTAGGTGTTGGACACTTGATCGTGTGACGATTTCTGCTGAAGCCCGAAGTCGTCCTTTCGACCTCGAGACATACAGTCATTTTTATTTAAATTCATTTATATAAGCTATAAAAAAAACTTGATTTTTTACTGCAAGAATAGAAATATTACAGTGGTTAGTTTAGTAATTTCTTCACACGTATTTTTATTTATTTTAATCAACCAAGCCTGCGGTAGACCAAAGTTACATCAACATTATAGTTAGATTTTAAACATTAAAGGCACACATATTAGCGGTAGCAATTTACTTACCTATTTCACCCAAATATGCTTGACATTTTGTTTTAGGAAACCTTTTTAATCTGGTTCTGCCGTCGTAATTAAAAAGGGCACTTACCTTTTTATTTATTTTTAAAATACTTTAGTAGTAGTTCAGTGGTTTTTTTTCTGATTCCGATTATGTATTTAACAGGAGGAAACCTTCAGGAATTTTGGGTAAAGATCAGGGAGTGTGGAATTCTTAACTGATTTTTAGTCACCCTGGTGCTCACTATCAGCACATAAAAAAGGTCCTGTTACCTCTTATGAGAGCTCCTGTTACTCCTTAAAAGACCACTCCGGAACCGTTTTGTGCAATGCCTGTTAGGGCATATCCCTGGAGACGCTGCAAAGGCGTCTTCCCGTAGCCATGTAGTGTACTCAGGCTCGTGAGCACTTTGCCACAGTCTTCCCTGGGGTCACTCGGTAGATGGAAAGAGTCCCCACTCTGAGCACCCACGAACCTGAGATGCCTGAAATGGTATAGGAGGGGTTTCGGCGTTTTAGATGCGGTATGGAGACAGCGACTGTTGCATCTCTGCTCTTAGTACTTACACCATAATGCCCCCTTTTGATAGTGGGCAGGAAGGGGCCACGACGTCTTCATCTTCAGCCTGACGCAGGTCCTCACCCGACATGGCCAAATCGGGAGATTCCTATTTTGGATTAAGGTGGAAGAAATACTGTGGTGTCACCATTGTGCGGATCACTCGGGTGGAGCATAAGGTGGAACCTTTGAAAGAGTTACCCTGGCTCTGGAACGCCAATGGCAACTGAAACATACAGGTGGATTCTAGTCAGTAAAAGTCTGACACGTCCTCTCGTTCTTATCTGGAGCGGGAGAAATTACTTGATGATTTCCCATCACAACAATAAAAAAGAGTACCCAGCTATGGTTTACTTTTAAAATCGATCACTTACTATTAAGTATACCGTTTAATGAATTAGTAGTGGTACCGATCGGGGCCCAGGAACTAAAATACATTTATCGTACTAATATTATAAAGGCTTTGTCAGTATGTATATTTGTTACTTATTCAAACTCGAACGACTGATGAGATTTGGATAAAATTCGGCACACGGCTAGACCATGTTTTGGAATACCAGATAGGATAGGATACTTATTATCCCGGGAGTATTTTCCGTTAGGACTATTTTCTACTTTCACGCAGACTAAAAATATAAGTATTCTTTAATTAATTAGTGTTTAGGAGGTGTGATGTTTTAGAACACACACTTCTTTATATTTATTACGATGTCCGGAGCTAAAGGTTGACACGTCCGACCCGCTCGGTGGCTAGCTCACAACTGTCACAACTGAGGGCCGACTACCCCCGCCACCTAGCGGCCAGTCTAGTGTTTGCACACTGTACATCACAGGAGGCATATGTGTTGATGTTCTTAGTACTTAGCAGGCGTCATCATCGTCATATTAATAAGATTTCCCAATTTCTGTCCTTCTCAAATATAATCCATTTGTTTCGTTCATCATTTAAATTTTATGGCGTAACCTATAGGTATTTTATAGTTTTTATGACTCATCAGATCTAAGGAAGCAATTATTTTATATATATAACCGCCAATTTATAGTGGGTATTATCCTAATAAAGATGGATTAGTGTACGTTAGATAATGACCTGATATTTTCTGATAAAAACTCGAAGCGACTTCAAAACGAAGCATCTGTTTTACTTAAACGCGTTTGTGTGACCTTTTGAACTTGAACTAAAAACCGCATTGTTTTAAAAGTTTTTTATTTTATTTGATATAAACCAGTGCTTGACTGCGATCCCACCTGATGGTAAGCAGTGATGCAATCATTGATGGTGAGGCGCACTAGTTTATTAAGAGCCTATTCACTCTAGTCTTGAAGGCACCTTATTTTATATTATAGGTAGGTAGATACCTAGCTAGGGATTAGTTAAGATTGTAGTATAATAGAAATAGGGTCTTACCTACCCCCTTTTTGTTTAAGGTGGGAAATCATCTAATGACACGCCCAACCGCTCTGGGAGGAGCGGGATGGCGTGTCAGACTTTTACTGACTAAAACCACGCCTGTGTCTTTCAGTAGCCCTTTGCGTTCTAAGACCACATGTTCCCATTTTAAAAAAATCCCGTGGAGAGTCTTAACCTGGTAAGTCCTCTCTTTTAAAGTGGCTGGAGAGATGCCACGGCGCCCTCACTGGACATGGCAAGTTCAGGAGGTTCCTATTTCAGGTTCAGGTGGAAGAAACCCACTAGTCACCATTGTGCGGACCACCTGAAGAACACGGTGGAGCATAAGGTGGAGGTGTGCCTCGCTTGGGTGGAGCACCACCCCGCGTCCTCGTGGGCTATCGGCTGCGGTGACCTCTCGCGCCGAGCCCTGGTTCAAGCTATGGTCCAGAATAAACGGGAATGGGATGCGGTCGCCACATTTGGCGAAACTGCTATGCTAGGACTATTACTCAGATTTTTCCGGTTATACTACATCCATGAACGGAAAACTTGACTTTATTCAGGGAATCACACGGAACAGGTCCATTTGATTTGATATGATTCCGTCATACTTTTGTGTACACGCGGAAGCAGATATCCAACATAAATAAATAGCTTGACAATACAACACCATTACTAATGGCTTTTCCGGATATCATGGCGTATCACCTCGCCCGTTGCTGAACAGTTCAGTCTGGTGACAAATGCTGTGTCATTTCTACATTTTGCAATTGATTTTCGTCTATGGTTAGGTAAATGAGAATTTCATGGGTTAGGTACATTGATTTGCTTGCTTATTGTTATAAAAAAGTTGATTACACACCACCGGCTTCCAAACTCTGGGCTGCTACTGAGGAATTAAAAAAAAAAGGCTTAGTAACACTTTGCCCGACGTACAGAACCCAGGACCTCATGCTCAAAACTCGCACTTTGCGAGCACTAGAAGTAGATTATAATTATAAGTTGAGAATATTATGGGTACCGGCTTAGTCAACTTAGACTACATATCTATCCATTGGGGCAGAGAGACATAAACCAGGGCAAAGCTAGGAGGAAGCTCGCTTCGCGTTGTCTGTCCCTATGTATGCTTAGATCGGTTTTTTTTAATAGATTGAGTGTGAAGAAGAAGGTTCAAATGACATACATACATAATACTCATAATACACATGCATAATACACATACATACATAATACATACACACATACATATATACATGCATAATATAGTGGAGGAACACTGATCATTTTAGAGGTTTCAAATGTGATGTCGTAAATAAACACATTTTTTGCGCTTACATTGGAAACGTCAGCTGAACACTACGAGATAGATCAAAATAACGCACTACAGTATTGTAAATCTTAAAAAGGTCTACGAAAAAATCCGCGGTGGTATATAATTATGTCTATCTCTTAGGGATAACCCACAATAACCATTTTTTAACCTTTACTTTTTACGAGAAATAATAGCTTATTTACGAAGCGATTTTAAGCAATACAGCATTAATCCTTAAGTAACTTAAATACACTGTGTATTTAATATAGCCCTATGGCCCTATACAGCATGTAATTTAAATGTGTATTTTCGAAGATATTACAGATTTAAAATGCAGGGACATAGCGGTTGCGGTGAATGACGGAAAAAAATTGTGAATCTTGTATGTATAGACATTCTGTCTGATTCTGTAGTATAGTTCTGCACCTGTGCAAAGCCGGGGCGTGTCGCTAGTCTATAATAAAACAAAGTTCTCCACAACGTCTGTCTGTGTAAACGCGATAAACTCAAAAACTATTGAATGGATTTTTATGAAATTTTCACCGATAGACAGAGTAATTCACGAGGAAGGTTTAATTGTATCATACATGCAATATAGTAGAGAAAGACGATAATTTCAAAGATTTGTAACACCCGTGCGAAGCTGGGGTAGGTTGCCAGAAAATAATAAAATTCACTTTGTTCGTAATGTTACCCTATGAATTTTGATTCCCTTAAGAGTGTCAAAATATAAACGTACGTTTTTTGCGATATAAACGGCTGTATCTTATTTTTTTCGTTAACTTATAAGTTTGATTTTTTTACAGATTCAACGGATCGCAGACCTAAGTCCTGGTTTTAATTTCAACTTGATACCTCCTCGCGTTCACAAGATAAAGGGTCTTAACAGACAGACATACAGACGGACACCAAAGTGATCCTTTATGGGTTCCGTTTTTCCTTTTGAGGTACAAAACCCTAAAAATGGCTGTATTTGTTATGTGTTTTTTTTTTATATCGCATAGGGCCTGTAAGGATATTTAAAGATTTGAAATAAAAAAATAAATATTTATTATTTGGATAACGTGGATCACAAGAGAAACAACAAACTAACGATGTAAAAGCAAATCTGTACAAAATTAACACCTCGTGTCAATTACGTACGCAAATTATTCAACATTCATAAATCTCCGTAATATTACCTTGAACCAAGTTGATGCAAACTTGTAACTGTCAAGTTCAAGATCAGTAGATAATATTATTAACCTAAAAAAACGACTAAAAAAACGTAATGTTGATTTCTATTAGCGATTCTTCGTGTATTTATATTCGTAAAAACTGGATATTCAATACACAAAGGCGACGTGACACGAATCGATTTGCATTCGAATGATCTTACAAATTATTTTGCGACACTACTGTTGGTTTTCGATCTTTTAGGAAGGTGGTTTCGTGAAAGATGGTTCTTTTTTTGTTATTAATGATAGGCTCGCGTTTGACCACCATCTCACCTGATGGTAAGCGATGATGTGGTCGACGATGGAGCACGCTTGCCTAGAAGTAGCCTATTCACTCTTGACATAAAGGTTTTAAAATAATAGATCTGTCAAACTATTGTGTCTCTCTGTCAAGGCCATATTGTTTTGTTTTTTTGAAAATCGAATTGATGATGATTAAAAATTAATTCTAATTTCAAATTTTTTTTTTAACCATAAATTGTGGCCTGTTTGTTTAAACCGACAGGCGACTTTTATACATTTTTTTTTTAAATTAAATAAAAATATTAATATTTTATTTTTTGTAATACTATTATCTAATAAATTAAAGAGTCACGAGAATGTGAGAATTCATTCAAAATATTACCAAAGTTTAATTCGCGTTCGATCGAGAACCCCTATTAGCGTCAAAGTCAATGTCTCCGAAGTTACGGTAACATTTTCTCGAAGCAAAAGAATTCCTGTCGCGGACCATAACGGTATATGCCTTGTGGGACGGCGCACGTAAAATAAAACATTTAACATCTTAAAAGTCACGGCTTGAGAGAAAGTTAATATTTCTGTTCTGAAGGATTGAGATCAGACCTTTAAAAATAATCGTTAAATACAGTGAAATTATTTGATTGGTGTCTTTCAAACAAATGAGCACAATATCGATTGTTTTTATTTTTTTTAGCTTCAAACAGCGTCAAGACAAGCAATGGGTGCCAGTATTTACTTTGTTTAAGAAGTGACTGCTACATAAATCATCCCCTCGATCACCGATTGTACAACATACCTTACAACTTGAATGACCTTGAAAAACGCTTAATTGTCGTTTTGTACACACGTTTGTACGATTTTTACGATTTTTTTAGCCGAAAATTTTGGTTTCTATCTTCTTTTTCCTAGGTAAATCCAGAAAAAGTTTTTTTTTGTTTATTTTTTTATTATTTTTGGTGATTTAATATGGGTTTTAACCCCTCGCGCGGACCTCCCCCCCCCGCATCAAGGCCCTCGACCCCAGCAGCGCCATAAAAAACAGTGACATGCTGAAGCCTACCCCTCGGTAACGGCTAGCTTAATAGATTTGGAAAAAAATATATGATTTATTATATATTCATGTACAATATTATCAACATATGATTTTTTCGTGCAATAAACAAGTCTAAAAAAAAAAAATTACAACATGATATTTTTTCGCTAGTTTTCCCTACTCCTTTCAACGATTTTTAGATATAATTTTACAAAAAAAAATACCTAATTGATAAAAATGTTCTTCAGAATATAGGTACTTACATTGCATGTGTAAATCAATATTTCGCAAAGAAAATGGATTTAAAGATCAGCGGGGCTCCATCACACATGCCACATACTCGTACAGCCGCCTAGGTAGGCGGCTGTACTACATGTGCATTTAACTCCGGCCAAATGTTCAAGGGACTATACGCCTTAAGTCGTAAAATTATTTTTATATTTTACGACTTAAGGCGGTAATTCGTAAACGGATAGTTGGAGGCTCGTCCTTTTTTTATTTTGGTTTCAAATCATTTAATGACCTTCTAATCTAGGTAGAGCGAAAGGGAGTATCAGACTTCTGTTGACTAAAACCCACCCCTGTTTCTTCAGTTATCCTTTGCGCCCTAGGCCCACGGTCATTCTTTGGAACTTTCCTATAAAAAAATAACTGGGGAAGTGCGAGTCGGACTCGCGCCCTGTGGGTTCCGTACAAACTTACCTACGTAACTAGTTAAATTCCCGAATTGAGTTATGAAGATTTTTTCGAATCGCAAAAAAGTTTTGTTTTTGTTATTACAAATTTATAGTCTTCAGATTTTTTTTCTATACTTGTGCTATGTGACCTTGCTTCATGCCAAATTTCAAGATGTACCCTATGTATTTTGATTCCCTTGACAGTGTCGAAATATATTTTTTTTACGATATAAACAGTCGTATCTTTTTTGTTCGTTGACTCAGAAGTTTGATTTTTCACAGCTTCAAGGGACCGCAGACCTGAGTATATGGTTTAAATTTCAACTCGATAACTCCACGCATTCCGAGATAAAGGGTCTTGACAAACAGATGGACAGACAACAAAGTGATCCTATAAGGGTTCTATTATAAATTGTAAGACAGACCTAAACATATAAAATATAAACGCTGACACCTCATAGGTGTCATGTAATGTTTCCCACACTTGTTGTTTTGCGAAACAGAATTATTGGTAGTTTTTTGGTAGTCTTACTTTGTACTTCGTGGCGCACACAATAATATTGTATTATTTTTCTAATTCAAATTAAAGTTTTCTTCAAGGTTCAAAACCAGTTTTTTTTTTTAAGAGACTTGAACCGGCCCCGTAACAGTTCCGTTTTTTCCTTTAAGGTACGGATCCCTAAAAATACAACCGAATTGATAACCTCCTTTTTTTTCAAGTCGGTTAAAAATAATCTGAAAGTAAAGATCAGATTAAAAAAAAAAACTCCAGTGAACGCTGCCCTGATCTCACTGAGTGTTACTATTGATGGTTAGGGTTTTTTTCCCGAAAATACACGACTCCTATCGCATGTGTCACAGGATTGAAGCAAACCAATTCTCGAATCTTGAAGCTCCTAATGACTTGGTGCTACTAGCAGCTTCTCTCGCGTTAAGATAGAAAATTGTTCAAAATGAACATGCTTATGCGATAAAAATTGGTCTACCCGTGTACATTCAAATCCAGCCGTACAATCGTAACATAGAAGTAACAAACAGACAAACTTTCGTCTTTATATTATTAGTGTGATAATAGATCTCACTTAAATATTATCCAGCACTTAAATTATTACTTAGCTGCGGTGAATTCTTAGCAAGGAGGAATGGGAATCGATCAATTTTGTTTATTCTTTCAATCGCACGTCCTTTATAAAGCTCTGATGAACGTAGCTAACAAGAATATTAAATGTTATAAACCGCCTATTTAAGAAGTTTCTGTGTATTCCTGGACTTAAAATAAACTTATAGCAACCGGTAGCCTACATTTTTTCTAAATTTTATAGACCAAATAAAATAAATAACTCATCTCATCAGTCTAACTCATTCATAGTCATAAATACAAAGACTCATTAACTAACGTTATGACACGTAACGAACATGTTCATTTGCTATTCAAATTGCGCGGAAACTTGGACAAAAACTGTCATAAAATATCTGTAAGTAGGGTAACCAGCTCTTCTGCATCAAATATGTCAAAAATTTAGTGACTGCAGGGGCGCCATAAACAAAATGGCGGCGGAAATATTACTTTTTACAAAAATAACGAAAAAAAAAATTTGGCAGAGCATAGACTATAAAATATAATGCGTTCAATTTATAGGAAATTTATCCAAGAACCTAAGTAATCAAACTTGTTCATACAAAGTAGTCTCTAAGTATTGAAAATAGGGCCTACAATGAAGTGGTAGAGAGCGAACGCCGGCCTTCGCTTGGGGATCGCCCGAATGGCACTATGACGTCACGCGCGAACGCCGGAATTCACTTTATGAAGGTTAAACTACTTACTTAGCTGGTGCCCACGTCTTCGTCCGTTTCAGACTCATAATACAGCACAATGCCTTTAGTCACAATTTTTTTTACACCGTCTACATTGAGTAGGTAAATAATTAATTAAAGCCCTTTTATAAAGTAAGTCATTATAGATAAGTAGTTAATTTGTTTCAGTATATTGCCTTTTAATTATCTCACAGAAGGTGTAAAAAGTAGAGTATCCAACACGGGGATAAAGCTGTCTTTGTCGGCTTGAATTCTTACTTTTTTCAATTCTTCACGTTTCTATATTCACTCCCTCGCAGTGCTCGGGACTTAATTATTTCAATCCCTCTCTGCGTTTGCGATTAAATCATAGCAATCGTTTCGTTCGGAATTGAAAATACCGCCCGCGACTTTAAGACACTGCTTTATCTCCTAGTCACATAATCAATAATTTTTGCATGAAATTAACTTTAATTAAACCTTAATCGTTTTCTAAAATAAACAAAGCAACATTAGCCATCTATCAGTGAAAGTCCTGTCAAAATCGGTCCAGCTACATATAGACCGACAGATAGATATTTTTTTTTGCATTGGAAATCATCAAATAACATCTGTCGCTCTGGGTGGAGTGTGAGGGTGTTTCAAACTTTTACTGGCTAAAACTCAAGGACAGAGGTGCGCCTGTGTCTTTCAGTGGCGCTTTGCGTTCCAGGAACCTGATGACTCTTCTGAGCAATGTGGAAACTACGCCCAATGTGGAAACTCTACTCACATTTAATGCATTTTCCGCTAGATTCAAGAGTTTTTTTTTCATATTTGTTGGTAGAACACATTAGTCTTAAAGATGCTTAACTAAAACTAGATGTATACGTAATTTGTTAAAACCACAAACCACTTCCTTGACCACGTTTTAAGGTACCTGGGTACCGACAATTTTATTCATAAGGCCATTTTTTAAGTAGGAAATCATCAAGTAATTTTTTCCAATTTGTGTGACTTGGCGCGTAAGGGATTTAATACCCACTTGAGTTCCTTCAGTTCTCCGTGCCTACGGTGGCCGAGAAGCGCCCTATGACTCCCGACGTGCGGGGCCTCTTCGATAGTAGCGGCTGGGGCCTCTTCGATAGTAGCGGCTGGGGCGTGTTCGAGGATGTCCGTTGCCTCATGGTTACGACCATTTCCACCATTCGCATTACTGCTGCGCTGAAGGAGGTGACTGCTTCCTATTTCCTCTCGCTCCGGACCATAGACTAAAACAGGGCCAGGTGTGAGAAGTCGCGCCCACGGATCGCCTCCACGCGGACACTGCGATGCTCTGTCCAAGCGGGGCTTACTTCCTTACTTCCACCGTAAGCACCACCGTGTCCTCCGGGCGACCCGCGCCGCGGGCGTTTCTTCCGCCCGAATCCGAAATCGAGAATCTCCCGAACTGGCCATGGTCGATGAGGACCTGCGTCAGGTGGCAAGAAAGGACGCCACGCCGTGGCGCATCTCTCTTGTGTTTCTCGATTGTGGCGTTCACATCATGTACTCTAAATTATGTGGTACCTACTCAATGACGTTTGTATAACTGTTATGATAACCTCTAAGCATCGCTTGTTGTTGTTTGTCGGTGCAGGAGAGCTCAAGCAGCAGGCTTTCATATGTACTGTATCCGTTAAAACTGGCAATATCTATATATTGCCAGTTTTAACGGATAGTAAAAAACCCGAAAGCCTGATAGCCAATTTCACCAGACTACCGTGTTACTACTGTGATTTAAATGTGTAAGTCAGAGCAGCAGTGGCTCCATGGAAAATACTGGTATTTAGCTGAATTCAGACTCACTATGCTCGTACTCCAGCCATATCGTACCTACATGCTAGCCAGGTGATAATGACTCATAGGTCATCATTACAGGGTAATGAAAACAGACAATCGTGACGAAAAAACTGTTAAATAGTTATTAACGGATGTTCCACAGAAAAACAATAAATCTAATAAGTACCTAATCGTTTTTTTGTTTGACGATAAATAGGTAGGTACCTTTATATGTATAGTTATTGTCTTTTATTAGTATTTCCTTACCTAGTATAAAACTAATTCCCCTACCGCGAACGGTTTTTTATGCGGTTTTCACCAATAGAAAGAGTGATTCATGAGAAAGGTTTGGGTGTCGGTGAGAAGATCCGAGAATTTCAAAAATTTTCAGCGTCCGGGCGAATTTGGGGCGGGTCGTTAGTTAAAAATATATTCGTTTTATATGAATAGAATATTATAATAATCTTATCTAACGTGACGTCACCGAACATTCCGTAGGTTTGAACGAACACACACACTGCTGCAAAAGGCTGGGAAAAACCATACGTTTTCTCTTTCGTTGGAATAACCAAGACGGCTCAACGTGACACACTATGGCAAACATCAATCATGAGGAAAAATCTGTAGTATCATCGTGGTTAAAGTGAGGAGTAGCTTTAAGTGGGTAATAATAACATAATATTATCTTATATCGATATTGTACCGCTCATCAATCTCTTTTTTTTTTAACAGTGGCTTAGCGATTGGCTGCTGCTGTGTGTATCGCGGGTTCGATTCCCGCATGAAACAAATATTTGTATGGCCTACAGATAGTTGTTCCGGGTCTGGATGTCATATGTATTTGAGTTTAGGTACATGTTTGTGAATTCACCCACGATATAGGACTTGGAGAGAATCCGGCAGTTAAGACTCGAGATGGCACTAAAAGTCCGTGCTTTCATGACCGTCGGAACATGCCACCACCAAAGTCAAAGTCAAAGTCAAAGTCAAAAATTTTTATTTCACATAGGCCTACATGGGCACTTATAAAACGTCAGAAGCTAGTGCACGGTTCCAAATTGGTCGTTTCCTATGGAGAAGAACCGGCAAGAAACTCCATGGTTACTCTTTTAAAAAAAATGATTGTTTACAATATTTTCATATTACAGTATTAATAGACATTATGTAAGAACAGTGTAGACCAGTCGATATTGTACCCAAAAGCACAATAAAAATAATCATATTAAAAAAAAGGAGCTATGTAAAAAAAAACAAGAACAATAAGTAATTACAATTATCAATAAATGACATGTCAACAAAAAGAAAATTACTAACGAATTTATGGTGGTCAGCGTCTAATAATATAAAAAATATTGCAAAAGCAATGTGTAGGAAGAAAAGAAAAAAGAAAATGTATATATTACAACAAGTGTGGAGCAGTTAATAGATAGATGTACACAATATTATGAGTTACCAGGGGGCCACATGTGCAGAAGCAGTCATTGCCAAACAAGCGTGTCTTCGACATACCCACCAACCTTCCTTCCTTCCTTGGTGTCATAACCTTGTAATACGCTTTTTTAGTTAGGACACGCTTAATATGGGTTTTGAACTTGCCCTCGCTAAGTTCAGTCACCGCCTTTGGTAGCTTGTTATAAAAGCGTATGCTGTTTACTAAAAATGACTTGCTGGTCTTAGCTAATCTCCATTTGGGTAATACAATTTCGTGTTTACTGCGCGTACCGGATTACCAAGTAATGGTAGGAGAGGTTTCACACCGGCGCGCTGGAACGACGATGAAGTTCCTAGGACTCGTCCTCGAAAGCTTGTGGAATTTCGAGTTGGTGGATTTACTTCGCTGTCGACTAGTAACGTGTCCAATCGACTGGACGACATTACCATGCTGTATGGTAATGCTTAGCCTCTGCCCAAGGTAAAAGCCAGCCCTTGGGTCACACGGAGTGTCAATAACGCGTTTATGTAGGTCTTTAAATAATTTGTGAGTACTAACCAGCCGTTCTTCCATCCTTTTTAGCTTAACGCTGGTCCTACGTCTGTGATCATATCTAAAGAATTATGGGAAATGTGTGTTTTATTTTACACTATGTGAAACTGTTTCACATTTTTTACTCTTTCTTTTTCAAACAAATGTTTCATTGGATTTTTTCATATTTTATAGGATCTGAGGTTTTCAACCTCAAAACAGAAATGGCTCGAAAATATAAGTAACAGCCAACAAACTTATTTCCGCATATTTCCGCCGCTTGAGATTCTTATAATTTTGATCTACTTTATTCACGGAGTTGTGAGTATGAAAAATCTTTTAATTTAATTTAATTTAAACTTATTAATAATAGTAGAATATTGAAAATATTGTTTCTTCGCAAGTAAAGAAATTAACTTTAAGAAGTTTTGAACCGATAATGTTTACGGGCTTCTATAGCAACGCTAAGTGTAATAATATACTTTTTAACTAGGAAAATAAACTTTTCCTATAGGATAGTATGGGAAGATAACCGCAGGAGAAAACAGAAAAGTGGGCAGGCCACAATTTTCTCAGAACAGATGGTCGATGGGGCCGAAGGATTCTGGAGTGGCGACCACGTACTGAAAGACGGAGCGTTAATAGGTCTCCCACAAGGTGGACCGACGACTTGGTGAGGGGCGTGGGAATCCGATGGATGCGAGACGCACAGGACCGCTCGTTGTACTACTCTTGTGGTAGGCCCATGTCCAGTGGACGTCTTTCGGCTGATGATAAGAAGAGCCAGGGAGCGAAGCCGGGAAAAATCTAGATAATTAAATGAATCACTTTACCAAAAACCTTTTCAAAACTAAATTCATAATTATGTTTGGGGTCAGATTCCACTCTGACCGGATACTAAGCAATTAAAGAATAAAGTTATTTTTAACAACGCAAGTTTTTATTTATATTTTTATTGCAATGTTTATACCGTTGCAATTTAAATCGAATACACTTTCGGAGTTCAGTGGGGAAAGTGGAATCAACCTGTTTTCATTCTGAAACAGGTCTGGTAGTTGTTTTCTTGGTCCTGTTATTGAACGATTTGTACCTACCTATTTGTATATACCTATTGCAGTTGTATCCATTTTTTTTTGAGATGGGAATTCATCAAATGCTGAATTGGACCTATTTTGGCGCAGCCGTGAGGCGCACAACTGTATATTTATATTGTTATTATTATTATTTTTTATTCTCTTTTGCATGGTTTCGTGTTTACATATATTGTTTGTGTGTCTTGTGTTGTGACAAAACAAACTCATTTTCTTTCTTTCTTTCTAAATGTCTTCTCCCGATATAAGGTGGAGCGAGAGGGTTTTTTTTTTTCGGTGGGAAAATCATCTTATGACATCCCCCGCTCTTGGCCGGGTGGGAGGTAGTGTCAGACTTTTACTGACTAAAAACCCACTCCTGTTCCTTTATTGCCTTTCGTACCAGGGCCGAGTCTTCCTTTCAGAATCAGACCCTTGGCCCCAGTAGGCTTCGACCCTGCTAGGCCCCTACAGTTGCTGACATCTCATTGAGGCGCGCGTGGAACAGCACGCGCCGTCGACGACTTGGGCTCGGTCCGGACGGTTACCAGACGGTCGGACGGCGAGCCACCCATTGCTCGCCTTCCGCAAGTCCGCGCCTACGATGGCCGGAAACGTGAAAGTGTCAGACTTTTACTGACTAAAACCTCCACCCAGAGCTGCAGGTTTTATTAGATAATATTCTTCCTCAAGAAAATTCAAATCATGCTCCACATTAAATCCAATCCTTTTCAGATTTTGAGGTATGTCTGATGAACAAACATGGCTGTGCATGTTTGGTTCTACATGTCTAAACATACAACAGACTTTCACATTTATAAATAGTTTATAAATAGTACCTACCTAAGTATTAGCAGGAAGTGGGATGACAAGCAATGCAATGGAAAGGGCTATGCTCGGAGTTTCCTTGCGTGATCGAATCAGAAATGAAGATATCCGCAGGAGAACCAAGGTTGCCGGCATAGCACGAAGAATCGCTAAACTTAAGTGTCAATGGGCAGGGCACATTGCTCGCAGAACAGATGGCCGTTGGGGCTGAAAGGTTCTGGAGTGGCGACCGCGTACCGGAAGGCGCAGTGTTGGAAGGCCAAGGTGGACCGATGACCTGGTGAAGGTTGCGGGAATCCGATGGATGCGAGACGCACAGGACCGTTCATTGTAGTGACATTTTGGGAGGCCTATGTCCAGCAGTGGACGTCTATCGGCTGGAATGACGATGATGATGATGAAGATGGGATGAGAAGGAAGTAGAACATTGACCATATTGTCACCAATAGGATACCAACGTTCAAATGGCCAGGTATAATTGGAAGTGCACTACAAACGCCATGGGTGGTGTCTGAATATATTGTGTATTTTAATTGTATTTCCTCAAACTAATGCAAGAATGACTCACTTCTAATATCAGCGATATTCCCATATATATATTTCAATCACTAATTCGCGCAAAAAAGCTAATTGCAAATCGCTCGCTGATCTGATCTGACATTTGAATGGGCCTCTTAGAATGCAGTTAAGTGCATCGTCGAAGAATTATACATCATTGTGAGCCCCGATTAGATACGATCCTACTTAAAGGTATCGCTAATCTTACGTTGTGGTTTACCCAGAAAATTAGATCACCGTGAAGGCATTTAAACGCAAAGTATAAAAATAAGTGTTATAATATATTCGAAATATGATTCACTGATTAATCACGAAATCTCAGAAACTATAACACAACAAATTTAAAATGTGGCAGGTAGGTTCCTTATAGAGTGTAGACATCAGCTAAGAACGGATTTTCCGAAATTCACCCCCTAAGGAGATGTAACGGAAGTCCAAAGTTTATTTGGAGAAACCGAATTTCACGCGGGCGAAGCCGCTGGCAGAAGCTAGTTAGGTATATTAACCTTTTTACAACCACTTAATCGGATGCAAAATAGTCAAATTCAGCGACTTCCTAGTCTTCGTCAAGCAAGAGTATCGCATTTCTCATTACGGGTAATTCGATACTCCTTAGTGAGACTGTGACGTGGAGTTTCCTTGCGTGATCAGATTAGCCCCCCTAACCAAGTTACAACCATTTCATTTCAATTCTCTTTTCGTCGAACGCTCAGTGCGTTGAGATGACGTCAGAACAAAGGGATCGGAGGCGTGGCCGACTCAAGGCGATCGATGCAAAGAGAATTGACGAAAAGAGAATCGAAACGAAACGATTGTAACTTGGCTAGGGGGGTAGGAATTGAAAACATCTACTAGAATACCAAGGTTACCGACGTAACCCGTTGAATCGCCAATCTTATGTGGCAGAGGCATATAGTTTATTGCTCGCAGAACAGATGGTCGATAGGGAAAGGAAGAAGTAGCATTGGTGATGAAGATCAAGAGAATCTGATAGACGCAAGACGCACAGGATCACTCGTTGTGCTAACACTTGGGGACCCTATAATGTCCAACAGTGGGCGACTTTTGACTGAAATGATGGTGATGAGACTTCTACAGTCTGATAATGACTCGTAATGTTACAGAAACTGACAGCAAAGATCAGCATCTTTGTATTTTCTTAGGGGTGACCAGATGGTTGCAAACTAGCGTTCCAGCCAAGGAGACGTTGGTTTGTGTTTGGTTTGTGTTGCGGCTATATGGATGTAAACCACGCGCCAATTCGTTCGGTGGTTGGGAAAACGCGCCTAACAACCAAGGGCGTTGAAGGTCATGGATTACAACTGCTGTCTACACGGATTGAAACCAGCAAGATCACCTTGGTTGGGACGTTGGTTTGCAACCATCTGGTCACCCCTAGTGTAAAAGAGTTCATTGTTGATTATATTATTTATATTACACGTGTCTTCATTTATCTTAGCGGCTATAATCCTTAAGTATATCATTTTCACATTCATCATTCACTTTATCATTTCATTAATTAGTTATCCACTGTGTCAGAGATTAGTAAAAGTAGGTTAGTTATTTACTTAACCTTAATAAAATGATACGTACCGATTGATATAACTATCAACCTAGTTTTCTAATGTGTATAATAGTCGACTCATGCTGTTGTACTTAAATAGTGCAGTATTTTTAGGGTTCCGTACCTCAAAAGGAAAAAACGGAACCCTTATATGATCACTTTGTTGTCCATCTGTTTGTCTGTCTGTCTGTCTGTCAAGACCCTTGATCTCCGGGACGTGTAGAGGTATCGAGTTGAAATTAAAACCATATATTCAAGTCCCTTGAAGCTGTGAAAAAATCAAACTTCTAAGTTAAGGAAAAAAAAGATACGGTCGTTTATGTTGCAAAAATCGTATATTTCGACACTCTCAAGGGAAACAAAATTCATAGTTTTCGTTGACATGTGATATTAGGCATGAAGTAAGGTCTCATAGCACAAATATAGGAAAAAAATCTGTTATCTGTGAATTTGAAGTTACATCACAATAAAAAACTTTTTTGCGATTCAAAAAATATTCGTAACTCAATTCGGGAATTGAACTGTTTTCATAAGTAAGTTTATACGGAACCCTCAGTCCGACTCGCACTCGCCCGGTTTTTTATATAGTGTAGTTACATACTAGGTTCTTCCAGCGAGTTCATCCAAGTGAAAGTAGAAAATTATCTCAAGAGAGTATATTCTCAGGATAAAAAGCAATACATGTGTGTGTGCATAGCATGTGTGTGTGCCAAGATGGGTCTTTTATCTGAATCTGTTTAAAAACCGTAAAAAGTTTGCAAGAAATCAACAACATCTACTCAATTTCTGAGGCGCGTTTTCATGAATGTTAGAGATCACTTTGAAATTTCTTTGTATTTAGTAGATAGAATTTCAATGGTTCACAATTATTAAGATTATTTAATATTTAAAATTCTGTGAAACAAATTAAATCAATCAGTCATTAAACATTAACCACCTTCTACAAAGAAATAGACAATTCAGCATCCCCCCTCCCAAATGTCCTCTGACTATAAAGTGTGGAAAAGTTAGCGGGGCCCTGTAGGGAAACTACCTTAAATCCTTAAGTTGGCTCATTTTCTTTATTTTTAAAAAGAAACAAAACTGTATTCAAAGATTTTCTAAAATACGCTTGCCTGGCCCGGGACTCGAACCAACTAAAATTAAAAAAAAAAACAAATACTCGCTATTTTATTATACTAATCGATAGGATTTTTATTCAGGATAAAATATCTCTAACAAACATTTTAGGTGATGGGGAGTTTTACCTACCAACGGAACCAACGGAATACCAACGGAAGTGGAGCACTAACCAAAGACGAGAGTAAAACCGCGGGGGACAGCTAGTCCACTAATAAATTAGCTAGCGTCTGCCAAACACATGTCAAGTGGCTTCATGAGCTGTTATTATTTATATTAAATTAGCTAATTTTAATTTGACGGGATAATCAAAATTTTTCTAACCCAGGGCTGGCGAACCTACGGCACGCGGTAGCACGCGGTGAAATAATTCGGGCACCCCAGCGTAAGATGTGTAACATGTAGGTGATTCGATACAGCAGTAATCAGACATTTTTTTTATTCTTTTATTTATATTTAAATAAACAAATTACTGTTTAAACATTACGCTGTATGAATATTGAGTTTCAAAATAAGGATTCATCATCATCATCATCATTTCAGCCGAAAGACGTCCATTGTTGGACATAGGCCTCCCCCAAGCGTCGCCACAATGACCGATCCTGTGCTTCTCGCATCCACCGCACTCCCGCGACCCTCACCAGGTCGTCGGTCCACCTTGTGGGAGGCCTAATTAAAACAAGGAAAAAAAAAATAAGGATTAATTGTATTAATTACAAAGTCAAGATTCTTTGGTGGCAAGTAATGATAACCTTATTTTTTGTATATTTATTGGCACATTCTCAAATAAGGGTTTGTCATCCCTGGTCTAACCTTTCAAAAACCGGCCCTATCTATAGCTACCATCCTTAATTACAAATAATGCGCTAATTTAAATTAGCCAATGTATCTCAGGTGTAGGCTACACCGGCGACCTACTTGGCGTGTAGGTGACACCACCACTGGGAACGGTGGCAGTGTAACCGACACTTTATTGATACCATAGAGCATAGAACGACGTTATTGCAAGTCACAGACTCACAGCGGTCTAATAACAAACGAGGCAAAGTCCAGTTAAAGCAATTTTAAGTCATTAACAAAAAAAAAACATTTAAAATGTCTCCTCTATTTTGAAGTCGGTTGAAAAATTGGATAAACCGGAGTTGATATATTAGGAATTTTTAACCATTCGGTATTATGAAAATCGGTATTTTGAAATTCGTATTTGTGACTGTCGGAATAAAGTTTTTCGCATTTATGTAGTGTATACTTATACCAATATTTTCTCATATATCTAATAATATATTGTGAAATCAATATTTTTTTTAAAACAGTAACCATGGAGTTTCTTGCCGGATCTTCTGCATAGGAAACGATCAATTGGAACCGTACCCTAGCTTCTGACTTATTAAAAGTGCTATGTGAAATAAAATAACTTTGAGTTGAGTTGAGTTCACGAGCCGTCTATTTTGGTACCTACCTACATACATTCGAAGACGGTTACCATTAGTGCCACGCTTGTATAGAAATCTGCTCTCATCTCATAACCGCCTACTCCAATGTCCCTCTCATCGTACTGACTTTCTTCACAATTGATTCTTTGTTCAAGCTATTTCTCTGTGAAATACGCTCCCCCAGGAGATCAGAATGGCAACAAGCCGATTAACATTCATAACTAAAGTTCGAGAGCTAATTCGTAAAAAGTTGGCAATAGTATCATCACAGCGTTAATGTTTTCTATTTATCGATTTGGACTAATTGTTTGACTACGTTAGGTATGAAGTTTATTAATTTGAGTATGTATTGTAAAATTGTATTATACATTATGGTTTATTAGTACTTATATCTATTTTCGTATTCGTCTTCTCTGTCTCGTTTATTGCACCTACCACTATTTTTCTCTGCATCACCCAAAGGTTGACGGGTAGAAAATACCTAAGGTATTAAGTCCGCCTCTGGACTTTTGTGTGTATAAAGTATTTAATAAATAAATAATATTTCCGTCTTTACCAGTGGTGGCCGCGGTGGTTCGATACTCTGTGGCTAATACACACTCACTCAGATATTGTTTTCTAATATTATAAGTATTTAGGCTAGTTCTAGACAGACGGATGGATTTGTCCTTTATGTCAGTTCGCGCTTTAGACTATGCGGGCAAGTGTTATTGGGGCAAATAAAATTGTGAATCATGAAAAAGGCCTCCTTATCTGTACCTACCTACATGTTACACAAAACCTGTCACAAATAGTCATCAAAAGGTATTACACAACAAAATTAAAAAAAAAAAAATTGAACAAAAATAAAATTGTCCACAATCGAAGTTAGAAAACAAATCCATTCAATATTAATTAAGAATCCTATCAGCATTAAAACGACGAATAAAAATTACGTGACGTTACCGCCATTAGGTTTCATATAGTACGTACAAAAGAGATGTTCTTCCCACTCTTCTCAATGTTGGTGTGGTGGGAGTCCCCACTCTTCCTCATCCTAAAATTTAAGATACTAACTGTTTCATTTAATATTCAATTTTTATGCTATTTCCAAATATAATTTCATTTTAGTGTTGGTTGTGGAATCGTAAATTAAACCAACAAAATAAGCACAGGAAAATACCCCATTATTGTTAAGTGTCTACTTTACCGATAAACAAATCGATATTCTCAGTGATAAAAATTGTCCAAAAGTTTTTTTTTCCTTTTTTTTTTTATTCCACAATTATCACACAATGCCGTCTAGTCCCAAGCTAAGCAGAGCTTGTGTTATGAGTACTAGACAACTGATAAACATACTTATATATTCCTAAATACATACATATATATAGATAAATTACACCCAGACACAGAACAAATGATCATGCTCATCACACAAACATTTGTCCTGGGTGGGAATCGAACCCACGACCTCCGGCATAGCAGTCAGGGTCACTAACCACTAGATCAACAGGCCAGTCAAAGTCAATGGGTCTTAATTTTTAAAAATTAACCGGTTCTTAATTCAAAATTTTCTATTTAGAATTTGAATTTAGAATCATACTTATTTAAACTTGTGACTATATAGGGTGAAGTATAGCAGGGAAAAAAATATCGACAATCGTTATCGCCTAACGACCATGGTTATTGCTAATAGACCGACTACCGACTATCATTATTGCTGATAGAAGGATTATCAAAATCGTTATCTTATCATTAACAGAATGACCATCGACGATAGTTATTGCTAATAGACTAACTACCAACCATCATTCGCTGATAGAATGACTATCGGCAGTTGATATTGTTATTCGTAATAGACTGACTACCGACCATCGTTATCGCTAATAGACTGACTACCGACCACTATCGCTCAAATCACTATCGTTGATAGAATGACGTCCTATCGACAATCGTTAGGGTTAGCTGCCGACCATCGTTATCGCTAATAAAATGAGTACAGATCAACGCAATGTTATTGTTAATTTGTCTAGATGCCAAGGGTTTTATATGTATAAGGGTATAAATACGATTCATTACGATATTTTTTGTCCTTTCCACTATTTATGTATTGAAACTTTTTCTTAGCGAGTGCCATTACCTACATAAATTCTATATTTAACATAACCCTTAAAAATTACAACTTACCTAACTTGATTACCTACTTACAGTAACAATTAGGTAATTCATGCATTATGACAAGTTACAAATAAAGGATATCCGTCGGAAACAAACAAGTTGATAAGGATATAACATACATAATTATTTTGACAAAAAGTAGGTGCATTCATTGCAACAATCAGCTCACTTTCCTCTTCAACTTTTTTTTATAAAAAAAATATAGTGTTGCAACAGAACTCTGCTTCAGCTTCCGCTTCTGCAGAAGTTCCGCAAGCTTTTTCACTTCCGTTTCGGTTTCTGGTTCCGCAAACTTTATTACAGAACTCTTAACAGAAGAATACAACGAGCGTGGGGGTGGGGGGCCCGTAGACGACTGGACACGACGGAAAAGGTGTAGAGGGAGGGGGGAGCGGTACACAAACGTGTCGCAGCGACTGTCTTTGTTTTATAATAATTTTTTTTTGTTTCGTTCTGCGCATCACCGCGCCTCGTTTTGCTTAAGCGCGTAAATCTTCTGTTTTTCTTATGTACTTGTTGTTTGTTTTGTTCTTCTGTTGCTAATAGTTCGCCAATACTTATCAGCTCCCCCCAGAAGTGTAGCCAGTGAGCAATTATTTAGCGGAGCTGGTTTAATATATAAAGAACACCGAAACAGACTCTTAAAGGTGTAAAAGCGACCAGATTACTTTTTATTAAATACTAGCTTTTGCCCGCTGGTCCCTACCATACTCTACCCTGCTCGATAAAAATATATATATATACAATCCTAAAGATATATATTGACGGTTGAAAGGCTAATTGATCTAAACGACATTTTTTCAAAAAAAAATGAAACCTGACTCAAATGGAGAAAAATTTGCTGATTCAGAATATGTGTTAACTCAATATTGGAAAAAATGTCGTTTACATCAATTAGCCTTTCAACCGTCGAATAATCTTATGTCCGCCTCGTGGTTTTAACCTCCCCACCAATTTTCAGCTAAATCGGTTCAGCCATTCTTGAGGTATAAATAGTGTAACTAACAAGACTTTCTTTTATATATATACTAGCTTTTGCCCGCGGCTTCGCTCCCGTCAACTGACTACTCTTCCCTACTCTACCCTACTCTACCCTACTCTACCCTACTCTACCCTACTCTACCCTACTCTACCCTACTCTACCCTACTCTACCCTACTCTACCCTACTCTACCCTACTCTACCCTACTCTACCCTACTCTACCCTACTCTACCCTACTCTACCCTACTCTACCCTACTCTACCCCACTTTACCCTACTCGATAAAAAGTACCCTATGTCCGTCTCCTGGTTCTAAGCTACCTCCCCACCAATTTTCAGCCCAATCGGTTCAGCCGTTCTTGAGTTATAAGTGGTGTAACTAACACGACTTTCTTTTATATATATAGATATAGATAATTTGCCTGTGTTTAGTTTCGAGTAGGTACTGTAGTAAGTAAAGTACCTACCTACAAAAAAAAAATTAATTAAACCAAACCTAAAAAAATAAAAATTATGGTTTTATTCATAGTATTAACACTTCCGCTTAGATTTACTTTTGACATCTGTTTCCGTTTCTGCTTCCGTTATGACACTTCCGTTGCATCACTAAAAAAATATTTGATGACATGGTTTATTTATTTATTTATGGTTGGCGCAGTGGTTGAGCGATTGGATTGCGTTGCGGGTCGCGAGTTCGATTCCCGCACGGAACATATATTTGTATGGCCTACAGATAGGTGTTCCAGGTGGGTGTCTTGTGGTCTTGTGTATGTGAGTTTACATGTATGTGAACGCACCCACGATACAGAAATAAATGATAGCGTGGAGAAACGTTTAAAAAAAAAGTAAGAACAGACTTTTTTTTGCTAATATTTGCTGACTTTCACCAACATCAGATTCGAAAAAAAAACGGAACCCTTATGGGATCACTTTGTTGTCCGTCTGTCTGTCTGTCAAGACCTTTTATTTCAGGAAATCGTGGAGGTATCGAATTGAAGTTAAAGCCATATACTAAGGTCTGCGATCTCTTGAAGCTGTGAAAAAATCAAACTTCTAAGTTAACGAATGAAAAAGATACGGCCGTTTTATGTCGCAAAAACGGATATTTCGATACTCTCAAAGGAATCAAAATTCATAGGGCAATGCATAAAGCAAGGTCTTATAGGAATAAATCTAATAACTATAAATATGTTACGTCACAAAAAAAATTGCGATTCGGTTAAATCCTCGAGACTCCATTCGGGAAGTGTAGTTTGTACGGAACCCTCTGTATACGAGTCCGACTCGCACTTGCCCAGTTCTTTTTTTTATTGATATAAACTAGTGCTTGATTGCGATCCCACCTGATGAACTTAAACAAAAAAGGTGACAATCTAGGAATTTGAATTTATATTTAATACCCGCTTAGGTCGAAAGGCCTCCTACAAGATGGAACGATGTCCAATTAAGGGTTGCTGCACTCCGATGGATGCGAGACGCACAGGATCGTTTATTGTGGCGACACTTGTGGGAGGCCTAAGTCCAACAGAGGACGGCTTTCGACTGAAATGTTGGAACCTGCTCAGATAAGTACTTTCCTCAGAAAAAGAACATGTAATATTTCCAAATATTTTCGGGATACAGGATGTGGGAGGCGCTCCCATCGGTGAGATCGGTTGCTACTGTAATTAGATGAATCTTGCCCCAAATCAAAGTGAATTATGCGCCTGCGGTAATTTGAAGAGTGAATGTTTTTCTTACAGATTGCGAGACTATAACACACTTTAAAATACTAAAATAACACTTTAAAATACTAATATTAATACTAAAATCTTGTATTAAAAAAAATAATAGAGTGTTTCTCTACTACATAAGAACCATGCGAGCCTAAATAAATGGAGATACCGCAATACTAAAATTCCGTGAACATGATTTTAACCACAGTGTTTACCGGCCCATTTTGCATTTTTTTTTTAGGCGAAAAATCATCCTATGACTTCTTTGAGGAGCCGGAGTCGGGTGTCTCAGACTTTTATTGACTAAAACCCACTCAAAGACAAAATAAAAATAAAATTTAACGGGGTTTTCTAGGAAAAACAAAGATAGAAACCAAAATTTTCGGCCAAATAAATTTGTACAGACGTATACTTATATACTGCAATCGACGCGGGAACTACATAAGACCAATGCACACATGGACCACGTCTGATTTGTACTTACGTAGAGTCGCGTGGCGTGGCGTGTACGTGGCCCAAAGTGTGCCCAATGCAGTTCTACCTTTATCAAAATTTTATAAAAATGTCTTGGCTAAAGTTGCTAGTGCCTGCTCTTTTATGAGTTCTTTATTTGCACTTACGCATGTCATGGCCGCTTGAAGGCGCACACAAGCTGAAAGATATCTTATCTTATCTTATTATAGGGTTGGCCCTAGGCCACAGCACTTCGACCCTTCTGGATCTTTTGTGCTATGCCCCTCCTGTTTACTCAACCCCTAGCCCTCCGTGCACCTCTTTCATGAGTCCCAGTATGGCCTCAGATATGAGGCTGAGCCTGTAGTCCTCTGGTATTGGGTATGGTTGGCCGAGATACCCTAGTCTTTTAGAGCCTAGTGCCACAAAGTCACATAGCAAGTGTAACATAGTCTCCTCTGCATCTCCACAGATCCTGCAAGTCGGGTCGCTTGCTAGTCCCATGATGTGGAGCTGTTTGTTGGTGGCATAGTGCCCCGTGAAGACTCCTGTAATTGTTCGGAGCTGTGATCCGCTGTACCTCCGAAAGATAAAAGGAAGGTGTTCTTTCTCAATGTGTCTATCATTAGATATACATACAAATATGTAAATAGTAAATAGATTATATAGGTGTGTGTCTTAAAGGATTAATGCATAGAAGCAGGCATTAGAGTATGGCCATAAATTCTGTCATAATTTCACAAATATAAAAAAATATACCTTTATAAAAACGAATAGAGAGATTCATAAAATAATGTATAGCTTTGATAGAGAATCTAAACAAAAAATTAATACATATTTGTACTCAAAATCCCATCCATTCTTAGCCTTAATCATAGGCCTTGTACGCATTCAAGCCACGCGTCCATCGCTCTACGCACTGTGTTGCAATTGTCCACTGCACCAAGTATGTAAAGCTGTGTAGTAAAGATTTTTATGATTCTAAATTACTGTGCCGTTTAGAGCAAGCATTTTCCTTTATAGTCCAGGGTGGCCAATCCTGGGTAATGCGTGCTGAGTCTTGCTGAAAAGTCCATGATATGTTATCAAAAAGAGTATCTTTATATTAATACCATCCAAGACAGTATCTTGATACACTTTAGCTGAAGTATTCACCCCTTTTTCACAAAAAATGGACCTTAGTTACTTCGTAATTGACAGGACATCGTTCACCAAACCAGTACTAATGCCACATGATGACCACGCAGGGCTCTGTCTGTCTCATATGACAAAGAATAGAATAGAAATACTTTTATTCGGGATAGACACAGCACAGCAGTTATAAACACACAGTACACACAGTAACACGAGATTTTTATATGTTAAATATTCCAATTTTATCAGGCGCTACGCTATAACCAGCGCCGACTTCAAACCGACTAGCAATGTTTTGCCGTTCTAAAGCAGTGATAAATCAAACAACAGGGGGTTATTTCAATAATATTATACTTAGTACTTACGTCAGGCATCTAGTTCAGTGGGCACATAGCTTGAACTGTTCCACTGCCACGCCCTTTCGGAAAGCTATTCAAAGTTACATAAGACAAACGTAACTCTATCAGATAGCCAGCAATGAGGGAAAACATATTGCATAGCAAATAATATCTTATAGATAATCTGGTAGCTTTAAAGAGACGTGTTAGCGTTTAGTCGCGTTACGCAAAACAATTGGGTAAGGTTCTATGTGACGATTTACTGATTGAGGTTTGGTTTAGACAGATGTAGTTCGAGCTTCACTTATGTTTTTATTCATATTCTTTATTGTACACTGTATAGACAAATACAAATATGTTAATTGTTCCAAAAGGTATTTACATAAAATTTAACAGATCTCTGGACTCCACACTAGGATTCCCTGTGTCATGGAGACCAGTCTCTTCCATCTTATAAAATCAAATAAAACTAAAACAGAGACAACTACCATTATAACAAAAACTCAAAAAAGAAAAGTAAAAATAAACATAATTAGTTACACAGTTTTGTGTATGTGAGTGTGAGAGTGAGGAGTGTGAGTGTACAACTTTTATAAAACAATAAAAATAGGACAGCTGGTGTACACAGGTGAGCTTAACTCATAATTGGGTTTTCTTACAGCAAACCTTATATATATCTCAAAATCTCAGAAACTATAACACCTACAAACTCAAAATTTGGCAGGTAGGTTCCTTATATAGGGTGTTGATACCCGCTAAGAACGGATTTTATGAAACTCCACCCTTATGGGGTTAAACGGGGTTTGGAAGTTTTAATGGAGAAACCTACTTTTACGCGGGTGATACCGCTGGCAGAAGCTAGTAAATTATAAATGAGAGAGAAATTTTGCACTTGAGGATAATATTGTAAATGCAGAATAAAACTTAAGCATATAATTAATTTATACCTTAAACTAAAAATAACCAAAAATATGTGTACAGCACATAAAAATAAACATATTTTTTTAATATAATCTATATAATTGTGTATGTATGTGCGTATTTGTGTAAATTGTAATTAAGTAATTGTACTGTTTTGATATGGGAATAATTTCCTGACAAATAAAATGACAATTATAATATTCACAATAGATAAAAATCTATACATACATATTTATGGGTCATGTTGACAGGAAATGTTCCATAACTCTTCCCCTGAAAACCTCCAACGAAGGTCTAGCCCTCAATATGTGAAGAAAATAATTTCAGAGGCGCACAGGAGGGTTTTATTTTTGTTATCAATTTCTAGGTATGGGTCAGGCAGAAGCCTAAAAGCCGTTTTTTAGTTGGGAAACCATCAAAACCTTCTCTTCTCCGCTCTATATGGAGCCAGAAGGAGTGTTAGATTTTAACTGACTAAAACCCACAGACTGTGTTCCTTTTATGACCCTTTGTGCTCCAGGGCTATAGTATAATACCTACAGGCAAAATATCTGGATCACTCCGAACTTCGAACAATCAATCTTTGCTTGCGCAGTAATTCTTTTTAAGAATCATAGATAGTAGATAGATAGATATATTCTTTATTGTACACCAAAAATAAAAGCTACATTAGGAACTTAAAATTAATAGGGTGTCACAATGGGCGGTCTTATCCAGAGAGAGAGAGATATCTTAGACAATCTTTGGATGGATTTGACAGAGGAGAAAAAAGATACGCAGGTAATTCGTGGTGTACTATTTACATAATATATATACATTACAGTTTCATAAACTAATAAATTGCATATAATACAAACAATATAAAATTAATAATTATTATGGCGAATGCGTATTGCGTTCTTTTTTTCGTGTATGCGTAATAGTTCGGAACGCCAACTTCAGAGTGGTCAACATATTTTGACCGTACTTTTACTCTTTCGAGCAATTTTACAGCCTGATAACTAATTTTACTGCCGGTTATAGAGTTAGTAACTGGGTATGCACGCTATGCAGATCAGATAGACAGTTCTCCTAGTCGAATACCAAATGAATAAAGTTGAATGACTAAGTTGAGTTCCTTAGTAGTTGAGCTACACGAATACTGACAAATGCTTGCACTGACTGGACAGGTCCGCTCAGAACTGTGTGGTTCTTTCTTCAAAAGACCATCTCAGTCTCCAATCTGCATGGTTCTCATATGATTTAACCATTACATGTTTGCTGGACTTTAAAAAAGACCTTTACCCCTGAGTTTGTTCCGGTGTTTCTTCTCAGAGTAGTCAGCTAGGAAACACCGGCTTCATCTAGTTTATATTAACAAAAAAATTGACGTGTAAAAGTGTTTTTAAAAAACCTATTTGCAAAATAAATATTATTTATCATTGGAGCTGAATACTAGAGCTACATTCGAATACTGAAAGGAAAGCCATGGTTCTAGAACGGAAAGTTCAACTTACGGACACAGGTGAAGTTTTAGTCAGTAAAACTCTAACTCGCTCTCTCGCTCCACCAAAAAGCGGGAGAAGTCAGTAAGTACCCTTGACGAAATAAAAAAGCATCAGGAAAGACTGGAAGCCGACTTCACTAGGAAGAGCGTGAATGATGTTATGAATCACCATAAATATTATTTGTAGTATATCCGAAACCTGAATATAGTTTGTTCAGAATCTGTAACTGAATCGATTCTAATAATTGTTACTTACACCATGTTTTATTTTTTTTTTCAAAAATATTTATTAAAGGTCACAAGTTGGACACCACCGACAATGACTAAGTACAATACAGGTCACGGCAGGTCATAGCGGGCATTAAGAGCGTTCACTCGAAATTACGCGCTATTTGGTCAAAAACCATGATTTTCAAACCCGTTTATATCCATTAATGATTTATTATACAAACATGTGATTTACCAATAACATTAGGAAATATTCTTGTCTAAATAGTTAAGTAGGATTTTATTTAAATTAATAGCACGCTTGTGAATTATACTCACATATGTAGTGAGAGTTTTTAAAATTTTACTTTCAGAGCCAATTTCGAAGCTTGACAACTTCTACAGTTCTAATAGAATTAATAAACAAAAAATACGAACCAATAACTAGAATCCTGAACAAAATAGTTATAGAAAAAAAAATCATTGATTTAGTATACTAATTAAGAAAATTAAAATAAAAAAAATGTCAAATTATTAAGAAGATATGGGTAAATAAAATGATCATTAGCACTAATTTAACTTCCTGTTATCATTAAAATAATAGCATTATCTAATAGAAGGACATTTTTTTCAAAATATACAATTTAAAATTTGAATTAAAGTAGCTTTATCAATTTTTAACAAATATTTAAAAAGGACCATAAATATCGGCGCACGAGCGTCGCAAATTCAGTCGCCCAACAATATTCATCATCACGCTCGCGCGCCGAGATTTGCGATATTTATTAAAAATTGACAAAGCTATTTTAAAACAAATTTTATAGAGTAAGTTTTGAAACACATGTTCTTCTATTAGAATATGCTATTATTATAATGATAAAATCAAGTCAATGATCAATGATTTTTTTTCTATAACTATTTTGTTAAGGATTCTAGTTACTGTTTAGTATTTTTTGTTTATTAATTCTATTAGAACTGTAGAAGTTGTCAAGCTTCAAAATTGACTCTGAAAGTAAAATTTCAAAAACTCTATTTACATATGTGAATATAGTTCACAAGCGTGCTATTAATTTAAATAAAATCCTACTTAACTATTTAGACAAGAATATTTCCTAATGTTATTGGTAAGTCACATGTTTGTATAATAAATCTTTAATGGATATAAACGGGTTTGAAAATCATGGTTTTTTGGCCAAATAGCGCGTAATTTCGAGTGAACGCTCTTAAGCGCTAGCGCACAAATGGGCACGGGGGCAAAATAACCCCTAGACTATGTATTTGTGTGGACAACTAGGTAACATAACAAGCTTATAACTTTGTGATTTTTCATGATACAGTTATGAAATGTACGTAGATTATTTACATAAAAATACTAGACACGTGTTCGGGTTTCGCATATACTAAAAAATTTTTTGTTCTCTAAGTGAGCTCCCATTGTTTTTTCTTTTGACTGGAAAAAAAACTCGTGGTCGTTCCTTACCGGACGGCTGGAGGATGGCAAAGGACGGCGAGCTACCCATTGCTAAAATAAATCGTACCTATCTATTATTTGGCCCGGCCTTGGGCCAGCAATTGCACTTTTGACTACCAAACGAACGGTAGTCAAACTGGTGAACTTTTCAAACCCAAGTACATCGGATAGACCATTCTAGCCTACTTTAATGGGAACCATTATGCCATTTTAAGTCTCTTAGTACTAAATCTGAAAGTAATATATTACCTGACACTGGAATGATCTAATAAAATAAGATCCGCTTAACTTCTCATTAGTATGCATAACATTGTAAAGTTTATCGAAACTGACGTACAGGTGTTACTGAGCTTGTAGTACGAGTGTACGGCTATGTGGTTTTAAACAAAATTGTTAGACCTTAGTATTCTAATCACTATCGATTGGGGTTTTAATCATAAGACTGCTCAATTTTAGGATATTTAGACTGTAATGTGTTTTATATTATTCTATAGAGTGCTGGCCTAATGCTGTAATATGTAAGGCCTGTAGCAAATTCTACCAAGGAGCCACCTAAGTCTTTATAAATGACAATACATTAAAATTCCTTTAATTTTATTTTTAAACAGGCTTAGGGCCTTTAGGTAGCGATGGGTCCATAGGTAATTGTCTACATTGTCTATATGGAAAAGCCAAAAGTGGTTAGAATTTAAATGGCACTGATATCTTTAGCGGGTTCTCATCATAATTATTCATCTATATGTTTTTTACCTCAGAACTCCATTATTTATGGACCGGGTTGCAAATTTTTTTTTACTTAACAGGCTTTGCTTCCTTAGCGGTCCTATTTTTTTCAAAAACCAGTTCTGATGATTAGATCCATGAGGTATTGAAGGAACTCCTCTAATATTATATTTAGTGATTTTGGTATTTCATCGAGTCGAGAAGTCAAGCACCTACAGTCAAGAAGTATCATTTGATGAAGTGGGACTGTTCAAGAAAATAAATGGCCAACAGAACTTCACACTTGCAACTATGATAATACATATAATAAATAAATGGTTCTGAATAGTTATGATCTATGAAATGATAATGAAGCTGGAAGGTAGGCACCGGAACTCCGTTATTAATCAAAGTATCTTAGCCGTGTTTGAGTTTATTAGAATTGTCATGAAATGCACCTTGACTATAAGGTACCACCGAACTGATCTTCTAATGGAGCCGAAAGGTGGAAGGTAGGCACGGGAAGTTCATAATAAAATAATGTATCCTAGCAATGTTTGCGCCAATTAAAATTGGCATGAGATGTAGGTACTCTGGTAAAAGAGTTTGTTTGTACGCGCTAATCTCAGAAACTACTGGTTCAGTACCTACTTCAACATAAGTTTCACTTGTAACGTAACCACTACAAGACCCAACCCAATGTCGTTATAATGTTATAAAGTAATCTAGTTTTATAGGTTGTGAACTAAACACTTTACAAACTAGTTGCCCGCCCCGATTATGCATGGGAGCAATTTTTTTATATTTTTTAGAGAAATAATGTCCATTTACTTACGTTAGGTACAATCTACAAGTCCATGCCTGTCATACTGTATGGATCAGAATGTTGGGCTGTGAAAAAGACGGATGAAAAAAGATTGCACGTAGCGGAGATGAGAATGTTAAGATGGATGTGTGGTGTGACAAAAATGCATAAAGTGAGAAATGAGTATATTAGGGGAAGTTTGAAAGTGGCGCCAGTGACTGAAAAGTTGAAAGGGAATCGTTTATCTTGGTATGGTCATGTGAAGAAGAGGGATGAAGCGCATGTTGCTAAAAGAGTTATGAATTTTCATGTGGATGGATGGAGAGGGAGAGGGAGGTCAAAGAAAAGATGGATGGATTGTGTGAGAAGTGATATGAAAGAAAAGGGAGTTAGTGATAGCGTGACTAGTGATAGGACAGAATGGAAGAAACAAACGTGTTGTGCCGACCCCAAATAAAACGAAACAAGGGCAGGAAGGAGAAGAAGGTACCTAGTATTCGTGCCAAGTTTCAAGTATATTGACCGACGGAATAAGATTTTGCATACAATCTGGATTTTCTTTGTACTCCCTTAGAGGTTGAATTTCCGAAAACGCTTTCTTAGGGCCCTCGTCCACGGCGACTTTTTGTAGCGATGCTGTCGCGCGTTTCGTAAGCACGCGACAGCATCGCTACTAACGCACTTTAGTCACATTTGCAAGCGCTATAGAAAAAATTCCAACCAGCTACTACAGCATCGCGACTGTATCGATGCAAACAAATCGGCTTAAGCGAGGGCCCTTATTGCTCGCTACGTCATAAAGGCGGCATTACGGCATTGGGCAAAATTTCACAATTTTAGCCCCAGTAGTTTTGGGTGTGAGTTGATATGTCAGTCAGTCAGTTTCTCCTTTTATATAATACTAGCTTCTGCCAGCGGCTTCGCTCGCGTGAAAGTAACTTTCTCCATACAAACTTTGGACCCCTTGTTCACCCCTTAAAAGTTGAATTTCCAAAAATCCCTTCTTAGTGCTCGCCTACGTCATAAAAGGAAGCCTTGTGCATAATTTCACGTTCTTAGTCTCAGTAGTTTCGGCTGTGCGTTGATATGTCAGTCAGTCAGTTTCTTCTTTTATATATATAGATAGATATATAAGCTACTTGGTTGGTTATGTGTACCAGTAGGGGAACAATGCAGATGCATCAAAAGTAATTAACGAAACTGAACGATTTGGCTGTTGCGCTGAGTGTGGCGGGTTCGACTCCCGCACTGAATCAATATTTGTACGGCCTACAGATATAAATATATATACTCTTTACTGCACACCATAAACCATTACACTAGTAGTTTATAATTAATAGGGTGTCACAATGGGCGGTCTTATCGCTAAAACCAATTTTTAACCGACTTCAAAAAGAAGGAGGTTCTATGTTCGACTGTATGTATTTTTTATTTTCTTTATTTAAGTTTACCGATTTCTCGGCGACTCTTTGACCGATTTTGAAAATGATTTTTTTGATTGAGAGGCTTCCGAGTTGGTCCAATAGAAATATTGTTTTGATCTGACGTGATGACTTTAAGTTTGAATGAGGGGTACTTTTTAGTTGTGGTACCGCAACTAAAAAGTGTGAAATAAAAAACTAATTTAAAAAATATACAACTGACTTCAATTTTAAAAAACACAAAAAAAGGGCAAAATGACTTTAATTTATAGAAGTTGGTTGTATTTTTTTGCAAAAACTTTTTTTTACATTTAACAGAGATTTTGACAGAGAAGGAGAAAAGACACGAGGTACAGATCTATACCAGTGATGACATATGGCTCTGAAACATGGTCGCTTACAATGGGCCTCATCAGAAAACTTACAGTCACCCAAAGGGCAATGGAAAGGGCTATGCTCGGAGTTTCCTTGCGTGATCGCTTATAGAATGAAGATATCCGCAGGAGAACCAAGGTCGCCGACATAGCCCGAAGAATCGCCAAACTAAAGTGGCAGTGGGCAGGGCACATTGCTCGTAGAACGGATGGTCGATGGGGCCGAAAGGTTCTAGAGTGGCGACCGCGCACCGGAAGACGCAGCGTTGGAAGGCCTCCCACAAGGTGGACCGACGACCTGGTGAGAGTCGCGGGAGTGCGGTGGATGCGAGAAGCACAGGATCGGTCGTTGTGGCGACGCTTGGGGGAGGCCTATGTCCAACAGTGGACGTTTTTCAGCTGAAATGATGATGATGATGATGACAGATCTATAGAGGTGTTTCGGGGCTGGGTGTCTTATGTATGCGAGTTTACATGTTTGTGAACGGACAAACAATACAGGAATAATTTCTAGTGTCGGGTGCGGCAACGTTTATATATAAAAAAAGCATCTAGAGTCGGTCCACATTACACGAATTTGAGCTCGGCTCCTGCTCCGTTCGTGCTCCGCTCCTCTAGCGTATACTTACCTAACAAGTTTTAGCCTGATAGGTTTTCTACTATAGGGCAAATACCTTCCTATGTTCTTTCTACATAATGAGTAACGTTTGACGGGCCTGTTGGTCTCGTGGTTCGTGGCCCTGACTGCTATGCCGGAGGTCGTGGGTTCGGTTCCCACCCATGACAAATGTTTGTGTGATGAGCACGATCATTTGTTCTGTGTCTGTATGTATTTAGAAATATATAAGTAAGTTTATCAGTTGTCTCACAAGCTCTGCTTAGCTTGGGACTAGACGGCGTTGTGTGATAGTTGTGGAATATTATTATTTATATTATATTATTATTAATGTAACTGTCTTTTTTTTCCTTCAACCTTTAGGAATAAAACCACAAAATAAAATTATTAGATTTTTTTTATTAATACATTTTCAAGTTCGTTCTACAAGAGTTTGCATTATAATACACAGTTCACATTCAACTTTATACAGTTTGACATTTTTTTTGGTTTTTTCTGGTCGTTTTGTATAAAAAATAGAGTGTCAGGCAGTGTTGAGCTTGGGTCGGAGGTAGGGTTTAGTGCCATCCACCGTGGTGGCCCCAGGGTTCCTCGGGGGCGGCGGCGGCGGCATGAGCTGCGTGAGCGTATTGGGAGAGGTGGACGGCGCGCGCGTGTTGCACCTCAGGGGTGTCTACCACGTATTGGCCGTCGTGGGTCAGCTGGATGTGAGCCTGGAGAGTAAGAAGGTTTGGTTAGATGATGAAGAGAACGGATCAAGAAGTTTTCATGGATTAATGATGCCTAGCTAGACCTAGAAGTGGTCCAATATTTAGTTCAAATTGACATTCATAAATATCATCAGTGGCATTTACCCTTTGTAAGTGACACTGATGATGCGTATGGCATTACCCAACCCATCGCACCTCCTGTGTTATTCATGCAGTATTCGTAGTCATAGAGTAATATGAATTACTTGAGACTCCCGTTATTCTTTCTCCTAGAGAGGAGGCCTGAGTCCCAGCAGTGGGAACATTATAAGGCTGATTATGCTTAATTACCTGAGGACCATTCCATTTGCCGTAACCAGCAGCATATCCCGCTCCATGTCCAAGGCCGCCGTAAGCGAGAGGGGCGAGGGCCGCTCCATGGGCCAGGCCACCGCCGTAGCCTCCGTGGGCAGCGCTGGCGTGGGCTGCGCTGTGGGCTGCGATGTGGGCGGCCTTGAGGTGAGCCACCTCGGGGGTGTCGACCACGCGACCGTCATGCGCCAGGGGAGCGGGGCCGTATTTCAGGAGACCTGATGAGAAAATTCGGTTATTTGAGAATTATACATATTTTTTTTAAGTATCTAGGGATGCTAATGTGAGGAAGGGATGTGAATTTGGAGTAAAAATTAAATAATATTATTATTCTGCAAGTAGGATAAGGAGTGGAATCCCCTGCCGGGGTCTGTGTTTCTTGATAGTTACAACCTGTGGATTTTTAGGTCAAGAGTGAATAGGTTTCTTCTAGGTAAGCGCGCTCCATCGTCGTCATCGTCGCTTCATCAGGTGAGAGAGTGGTCAAGCGCGAGCCTATCAACAATTTTGACTGGCCTGCTGGTCTAGCAGTTAGTGACCCTGACTGCTATGCTACAGGTCGTGGGATTGATTCCCATCCATGACAAATGTTTGTGTGATGAGCACGATCATTTGTTTGGTTTCTGGATGTAATTTATCTATAATATGTATGTATTAAGAAATATATAAGTTAAATGTTTATCAGATGTCTAGTACCCATAGCACAAGCTTTGCTTAGTTTGGGACTTGTGCAAAAGTTGTGGAATATTATATTTAATTTTAAAAAAGTCATTAAAATATTTACCAGCAGCAGGAGCGCCGTAATGCGCGCCGGCACCGTATGCGGGACCGGCAATGTAGCCTCCAGCGGGTGCCCACGCGCCGTGCGACGTGGACGCTTGCGCGTGCGCCGCGGCGTGGGCTGCTTTAGCGTGCGCCACCTCCGGTGTGTCCAGCAGGAACTTGCCGTCGGGGCTGAGCTGGATGTGCGCTGGTGGACCCGCGTAGTATGAAGCCTGGGCCAGGCAGAGGGTGGCTGCGAGGATAATCTGGAAAGATGGAGAGAAGGGTAAAAGATATTCTTTGTTTTACTGCATTTGTATGGTTAAAAATTAACAGTTACTTTTACATGTTCTACATGTAAATGTGGTGGTAAGTGGTTACATAAAGAACCGAAGTATTTTATCAATTTCATGTTCGCGTCTGTAGCCAATTGTGTCTGTATTTTGGCTATTAGAGCAATTCCCCTCGAATAGTATTGTAGACCGTAGCCATGCGGGTTAATATTTATCTAAATCTTCTTTTTACTTTTTTTTTATAAAGTTTGCAAAGAGATGCAATAGGGGAGAAAAATGTGGACAAATGAGAAGGTACCAGTCTAGCAGTAGGATAAAAAAATGCTATAGGCAGGTGGAGAGAGATCTAGTTTGTTAGTTTGAAAACTCTAATCTCAAGAGCTAATGGTTCGAATCGAAAAAAAAAATTGGTGTCGAATAGCCCTATATACTATATCACGCTAAAAGTCATGGTGGAGGAGCAGTAACCAGAGACGCGGGTGTAACAACGAAGGACGGCTATCTTAGGTATCATCAAATCTAAGTCTATGTTTCAAATACCTATTAGTTTATGTGACAAGGCGCCTATGAAACATAATTTACTCGTAAGACTTTGAGTAAAGGTGTGGTTTACCTAGTCAGGGAATTATGGTTCTTGAATATGTCTATAATTGGTGTATAAAATTAAGGACCAATTATGGAATTGTGTATAAATTGGAGCATTAAACTAAGAATGATATAAAATATTGTAACTATAATTAAATAGTTGAGCCATAACATAAATCATGACCAATATTGGCTTTGTTTCTTGTGTGCCTACTTACAATAAATGATATTCGTTCTGTCGCTAACTCTACGAGTATAACTGAATAGTTTGTTTGAACGCGCAAATCTCAGGAATCACTGGTTCGATTTTAAAAAACTTTGTATTAGGCCATTTATCAAGGGAGGCTTCATAACATCGCGCTACGACCAATAGGAGCAGAGCAGCAAGCAAAATAATAATAATAAATTGTTTATTTGTAAAATAGGGATCATTTAAATATGAAAAAGAACACAGTTGCCCATTTGGCTGAACTAGGCTGAACCTGTACTTCAGGCTAGAAAGTGCTAAGAAATAAAAAAAGATAACGATGCGGGTAAAACCGCGGAGGACAGCTAATACAAAAGAAAACAGTATTTACTAACTAGGTATCTACTAGAAAAACAATAACCAAAGTGCATTTTAATATGTTTATAATTGTTCAGTTTCAGCCTGACATTGTCGGTAGATATTTATCGGAGCGTAACCAAGAGTTTCGCGGTTTCGCGGTTTCACGCGGCGGTTCCGACACCACGCCACTTACGCAGCCACACGAGCCACGAGCCACCTGTACGGAGTTACTCACACGTGAACTTAATTCAGCGCACGGTAGCTCACTCACATTACTACTCTATGGGACTACCATAATCTTAAGCATAACCAGCCTAATAATGATCCTACTGAGACTCGGGCCTCCTATGTATGAAAGGGAATGGGCCGTAATCAGTGGATAAGAAAAAAAAAAGTAAGCTGTGAAATCGTTCAATGAATTTTCTCGCTCTGGATGGAGGGCATCAGACTTTTACTGACTTCAGTTGCCCTTTGCGTCCTAAAACCACGGGTTTCCTTTTTTAGATTTTCACGTGCAGTTTGAAAAGCTTCATATAAAAGATTCCATAGTAGGCAAGGCTAAATAGGAAATGTTTTTGTTTTAAGAAACGGAATTTTTGTCACCTACTCTTCAGTAAAATATACATTGACTTTAAAGGACTTAAATATTATTTAATTTGACCTCAGAAGGCAAATAACGACCAGAAAAGTCAATTAACTTGTAATTAAATGACTTATTACTTATAACCCTTTTCACATTGAGTATCATCAACTCATCAAACCTAAATAATAATTTAGTACACTGGAAGTATATGTCAAAACACGTCTGCTACAGTTACGGGACACAAATTGCATACAGGCTGACCCATTACAGCTCACGCTTGACTGAGCGCGGCGCAAAAAATGGCAACACTCAACAGTCAGTTTGGACATGTCGTTATTATGTCTATTACACGGACGAGCGACGGCTATCGTAATGTTTCCAAAGGATATTACACTAGTTTCTAATGTAGACATATATTTGAAGAAACTGCCTATCAAATAGGCCATTAAGAAAGTCTTATAGAAAGGTTGGTACTGCAAGGTTAGTCTACATTGTCTATGTTACGACTGTCAAAAAACATTCTTATTTTGAATTTGAATTCCAATTGACTTTTGTTTTCAGTAAAAAGAACTAATAATAAGACCGTTGCACTAATTGAAACCCCGTAGTTTCTTAAACTTTGACCGAAAAAGTAAACTCAGTATTGTTATCAATCGATTTACAACTAAGTTCCTATCAATCAGTACAAAACGTTAACACTAAATTATGAATGCAAACCACAACAAGATTAACATACAAAATCCATCATAATCACAAAATTATCTCGCCTCGTTTACATCAAGATATCTAAGCTAATACCGGAGCAATTACTAAGCACGATTTCATCAAAATTTTAGTCGTATCAAATTAATTCCAGTATTGTCTAACTATCTTCCCACGATCTTCATATCAGTCACATAGGTGTCAAGACAACCTAATGTTGCATAGTGAACCTAATTTCAAAATGGAAACCGAATTCATGCGTGTGAATTTGTAAATTATTGTGTTACTTAATTTGTGTTTTAGCAATGTTAGAAGTAGAATAATGAATTAACTGTTATTGTTTAACTTATTTACGTAAAAAATGGCAAGTTCATTTTTTTATATATTTCATTAATAGAGATGGGAAATTTGGAGGAAGAAAAATCGATAGAGCATTTAGATACATTGATGTCTTCTACGTCAGTTTTATCGATGGAATATATCATCAATGTCTTTAAATAAACCTTAAGTACCTAATGATTGATCAGGAAAGTAATTGACTAGTACATACTTCCAAAACTATTGTACTTAATTCTAAAATCCACTAAAGAATTTCAATCGATTCCCAATTAGTTTCCAAAGCCCTAACATGTACTTCATTTAATTCACCAATTCGTGCTCAACATTTCTGGCGCGCGGTCGTAAAGTAGCTTTCTGAAACCAGGATATTTTGCAAAACTTGAAGTTAGCTTGAAGCTAACTAGTTACGCGAAACGTTGGAGGCGTGGCACGCACCGGCTGTGGCCGCCATTGCAGATGACAGATAAACAACAACAGCGTTAAATAAAACAGACAAGCTATAAATAGCGCTTTGCAAAACAGAATACAGATAGCTATCAAACACCATAGATTACAAAGGAACTTTACAAAGGGCCGCGCGCTCGCTGTTCTCGTTTTTCAAAAATCGAACATGGACTTTATGATAAGACAACCTGCCTGTGCTCTATTTTGTTTTTATATTTGCTTTTAAAGGCACTGATAGTTCGATTAAAGCCTTGTAAAAGGTTTTGTTTGAAATCCTTAACATTCTAGAGTTGTGTGTAACATCATTAGTTGTGATCTATTTTACCCGACTATGTTTGGAATTTTAATGAAAACTCTTGTTCAATTAGTCCCGCGACTGCAGTGATCATTTGTCGAACATGACATATTAGAGCCGTAATAGGCAAAGGAATTATTACTTTGAGTCTATGTATTAATTACATTAGGCACAGGTGACGCACATTTATTCTTTTACCTAGTTTAGACATATTAACAATAAAACATAAAATTAAGCAATTTTTTATTATTTGGATATAAAATACAATTTTGGGACACATCGCATAAAAGGCCAAATGTGGAGAAATCTCGTTAGAAGGCTTAACTCACAGAATTTTGAAATCCGAATGCTACTGACAGAAAAAAATATACGTTTACGTTATTGCAAAGATTTTAATTTTCTGACCACAACCCGAAACGCGATCGACTGTGGTTTACTGTGTTCTTATATATCTGTATCGCGTTTCTACCGGTAATAATACAAGTATGCACGTAATACAATATATTGATACCAAATATGAAACCGCAAACCACTATAATAACTTGTTACGTCCAAAATAACATTTTTTAAACGAAATAGAAAGTGGCCAGTACGAGCATTATCAAAGACAATAGCAACTTTTTTTTTTTCTTAGCTCAAGCCTATGACATTCTAATTTTAAACGTTTAGGTATGCAAATGAAATTGCTTGTAATTAATGCATTATCTAAGGTCGAAATTATTAATGCGAACTACTTATGAAACAAAATAATTTTAATTTGAAATAGTGTTTAGCGTAATGCCACGCCTTGTTGAGCTAGATAAAACACTTTCATAAATTAGCACACGGCAGTTTGAATTTAACTTAATATTCCCCACATACTTGAGTGATCAATTTTAATAGCTCAATTTCATGATTTAAAGTAATTTCCTAAGTGCTAAACGCATAAAATTGCAATTCATATTTTAATAAGCATCCTTGGTGCTAATTATACATGTAATAAAAGTCAAGACGTAATGTTAAACAGCGAGTTATTTGTTTTAATTGATTTTATTAAGACCGAGATAGCAATGTGTTAGAAAAGAAGAAATTACTGAATCGACTGACGATGATCCTGAATCAATAGGAAATTGAAAAGGAATATTTCTACACTGAAGCTCCTTGTCAAACACGGAGGAATTTATATATTTAAGCTTCGTGTTCATTAGTGGTATATAGGTGGACTTGATGTAGCAAGGCATTCTCTATCAGTCAACCTTTAGGATAAAAAGACTACACAATAGTAGGTCTACAAAATAACAAGGGACTGAGAGCAAGCATTATGTACGAAAATCAATGAATCAACATTAAACTATGACAATAATGAATTCGATCGGACCAAACCCGAGATAAATATGTATGTGGTCATAATTCAGCACTTGTTCTCAAATCGCGACCCAACAGTTGGACAAGTGATCGGTAATGTTTAGCTACAACTGTTTGATAAACAATCGACTCTTGCGCAACGTTGAAAGGTCTAGATTAACAACTATTATTATTTAGATATGCGTACATTTGTAGGCATGTCGTTATTTGAATTTGGAATGTTTTGATCGAATGGTTTATTGTCATTGCGTTTTTGAACTGTCATCAGAAATACGAAATTCAAAAAAGTAATAGCCAATGTTTTGTTTTTCTTTTTTGGAGTTAACGGTTCTAATGATACAGCATTAAATTCAGTTCGTCGGAATAGACAAAGGTAATAACACCAAGCGAGACCTGAACTAGTTTACGGACAGTCTCTCAAGTTCTGTTATTAAAGAAAATTTAAGGACATCAGACAAAGCGAGCGCGGCCGTAATTTGTGGGCGTGGGTCTCATATCGACTCGCCTTTGCATTCTGTTGCAAAAGGCGCCATTTTGCAATACATCGGAATTATCATTCGGCGAACTGGTGCACAACCGGCTATTGCGAGTTATATGTTGCAAGAGGAAGGGGGCGTTAGGAAGTGTTATGGTGGCCATTCGTGGTCGAAGGTCATAGAAAAAAGGGACATTGAAAAATAGAAATTTGTCGCGCTCGAGTAGTTAACGATATCGCACGAGTTTTTCTTGCGGTTACGCGTGTTTGACACGAACTTTTTGTAAGTAAACTGTATGGAGTTATGAAATGTTATAAACATAGCTATTAAGGCTTTTTGTTTGCCAACGTATTACGGAAAGTGAAATTTTAAACGCGGTACAAAACTGAAGTCTCTTGTTCAGTCAAAAGCCCGCTACTAAGCGATTAACGGTAATTATAAATCAGTTATAAAACAGACATTCTTCCCGCCCACTTATTAGTGAAACAGAATGAAGACGCGCGCCCGCCCAGCGCGCATGCGCGTCTCTATGACATTTGTTTGGGCGCGAAAACTGGTTTGTCAAATGGCACACAACTTTCCAGGTCTGGATTGTTTTTGGTCAGTTTTTTTTTTATTTTCCATTATTTTTATCTTTTAGATACTTTCTATTTCTCTTATAATCGTTGAATTATCAATACTGCTTACAGTTTTACACTACCACCTACAATTTCACTTTCACCGACCACTTTATATTTTGAATAATTTTTTGTGCGTAACTGATTGTACTAAACGCTTGACTAATGAAGTAATAAACAAACAAAATAATATTCAAATATTCGACGTAGGCGAGTTTAGAAAACGGATACTTGTATTAATCATCACTTACATTGTCTTACACAGTCCTTGACATAATTAAAACTATTTAAAACACCTCTTTGTAGGTACGAAGAATATTTATAACACGATTTTCAAATATTTTCTGGCTATATTGTTGTTTCAACTAACTTTTTTTCTTTTCTGGGTCAAAAGGACCTCAAAATATGAAAAAGTCTTAAATGATCTTCATGCTGTGAGTATGACAGGGACAAAGTCACAAAAAACACCTTAATAAGGGCACGAATAGAACTTTCAAATATGTCAAAAGAAAGGTAAGACCTAGACTTAACAGGGAGTGATTCCGGGCTCAGATTATAGGCCGGGTTTCTAAATCGACTATTTAGAATTAAAAACATCTTAAAATCAACATCTTAATTTTTTCGTTTATGTTTTGACATTAAATCTGAAATCAGGGCAAATGTACCTGCTCCCTATAAGGGAGCATAAACAGGAACCCACTGACTGTTCTGCTTTTCTTCCGCAAGATGGTTCTTTAGTAATTTTGGGGGTCACAGTCAAGATGTTTATCTAAGTTTTAAACACGCCAAGGATATTTCAGACATGCTGTGGGCCGGGCTATGTCTATTGTTTTTATGTACTGCATAATTTGATTAATCTCTACTCTTAATATTTGCATATTAATAAAAGGTGAAGATTGATTGACAAGCTGAGAACTAAATTGAAACATTTTTATATTTATTTGACCGACAAATGAAATAGAATTTGTATTCGTATATAAACAGTATTAGATTGCTTTTTGACGAGCGTGTTATACTTATTACAGAAAGGTATTTTCTCTTTCATTGTGACATTTTGAAGAATGACTTTCGTCCAATATTTTTTATCTGTTAAACATGGCAACGCAATTGCACTATTTTCGGTAATAGCAACAAAAACTGTTTCAGACTTCACAATAGATACTTTTTAAGAGCACTTTGATTTTATTTATAGTGCATTTCTATCACAAAATATATTTTTTACGATACAACTTCATTTTTAGTTATTTTTACTTAGATTTCACTAACGACTTGCATTCTTTGGATAACTTTAGTATGTCTCACTGTTAATTTTATAATTAACAATAGTCTTTCTTTCTTTAATTGGTCCTTCGAGTTGCGGAAGTTTTCTCACCATAGACAATTCAACGTAGAACCAATGGATTTTCCATAAACTTCAAACTTTCCTTAATTAATTATTGTTTGTAAGGAAATGTCAGCTGTAACGCTGTATTGTTTAAAGTAATAAAGTTTATAAATCTTATTATGTCACGAAGGGAAGTCGTATCGATGGGATATTTAAATGTTCTGGGGGTGAAAGTGGGTGAGGCATAGTTTCCTTGAATGTATTTATTAGTTTGTTGGCATTCTTAAGATTTATTATAGACGCTTGACTTATTAGTAAGAAAAGATTCAATATTGAATAGAAATTAGATCATGGGCTATGTTTTACGGGGAGTTTATTTTATGAGGTTATACTTTTGAGAAATGATATAGAATTTTTAGAAATGTTTACGAGGAAAAGATTGCTAAGGAATTCGGGATATGTATTAATAAAAATGATTAGAATATACCCAACACGATCCCAACTTAGCGATGGGGTTAACAAAAAAATTGAATATTGTGTGACAGATAGAGATGATGACTGATGAGATGAGACTTGTAGAGACACAAAAATGTCAAACTACCCTACCACTTAAAATAAAAATATTTTCAAGCAAGCAAGCAAAGTTAAAATTGGACTAAGAAATTGTAAAATAAAAAAAAACAGAACACTCACCATAGACTGCATGATTACTGTGTGTATAACTAAGGTTCAGAGATCTCAAACGAACTAACTTAAGCGCTACTGTTAGACAGAACTCGCCTAGAAATTTTCGCCTAAGTAAGCGACGTGTGAATGCAACCACCTTCCGAGTCGGAATGACGATTGGCCACAGTTTGCCCCTTTATATATGGAGCACCCCGCTTTGGAGGCTCGTAATTGGAAACAATTAAGTTGCGAGCAAGTGCAATGCTGTAATTTTTAATTGTGAGATGGGCATACGTTTTTCCGGTGGAACGCGTTAAAAAGAAATTGATCATAGGATGGTGAAGGTTGGCCCCGCCTTTTTTGGATCAAATATTTGTCCTAAACATTGGCATAACAAAAGTTGGTATTTCGATACATTTGTTCTGTCAATAGAGTATATAATGGAGATAAAGGATGTCTTAAGCACCCGTTGAGTAAGATAATGGGAGTCCCCTATTATATTGCCATTTGTGACTTGTTTGTACTGTTGCTACACACAACTAGATACATTTTGTGGTTAGGAAATATAGTTAAAACCAATATTACACATTAAGTATTGATCTATATTTCTTTTCGATAGAAATACTTTTAAAATAACTTTCGTGAAATTTAGCAATTGTTATCATGGTATCGTAAGTTCTATTTAAGGAAATTTATCAGTGGAATTTATCGGCATTAGGTTATTTTAGTAGGTAAGGCAAGGTAAACTTGGTAACAATGTAGACGTTAATCGACACATACCTTAAATTAACGGTTAACATTTCAGTCGAGTATTTATCTATTAGTAATGTTATAAAATTATCTATAATATGTATGTATTTTGAAATTTAGAATTATATTTATCAGTTGTCTGGTACTCATAACACAAGCTCTGCTTAGCTTGGGACTAGACGGCGTCGTGTGATAGTTGTGGAAAAAAAAAATTATGAACGAGAAATTAGGTTGGAAAAGTTCATGAACACTTTTGTACTACACTAAGGGCCGGTTTCTGAATTGAATATTTAGAGTTATAAAATAAATTAAAATAATATACTTTTATTACTATATCTAACAATAGGTAAACATATTCTAAATTCATTAATTATATATAACACCATGCACTAATTTAAATCATAACTTAACATTGCAAATATTTGATTATTAATTATATTTATCTATTTATTATATATTTTGCTACTTAGACATTAAGAAATATAATTGTAACCTATTTTAAAGTGTAACTATATATATTATAATTTAAAAACAATTTTAAAGTTTGGAGTTAAGAATGTGTTATAATATAAGATTTCAGCCTTTTTTTGTGTGGATATTCATCAAATAATTTCTCGTGCTCTGAGTAGAGTGAGAGGGAGTGTCAGACTTATACTGACTAAATTCCACATGTGTTTCAGTTCAGTTGCCATTTACGCTTCAGGGTCGTGGTGACTCTTCCGAATAATCCTGTAACCCGACAGGATTTTAGGCTGTAGTGTTAAACGAGTCTGACAAATTCTCAATTTCAAATATTTATTTCAAAATTCGGGAGTTAGTTCTATTATTAGGAGTTGTAGTAACTTTCTACATGTTTTTTCTAGAATATGTGTGTCTAACTCTACGTGTGACAAATAAAATATTTCTCTTTATTTTTTGTCTTTCTTTATTTTTTAGTATTGGTTAGATTAGTTAGTACTTAAGTACCTCGTTCCCAATTAAAACCGGAAATAACACAGAGACCCGTATGGTGTCCTTAAACTTGAATTCTCAGCCAATTACGCGTTTGTATTGTGATACATGTCATGGTATTTAGAACGTAAATAGATACTTTGATGAAAAAAAACTTATTGGACGTGTTTGATTATGTTGTTATGTACGACAGCTGTTTAATTGTGTTTTGCAAGAAATTCTTGGAAAGGAGTTTGGACTTAATCAGGATTTATATATATATGTATTTAAAAATATATAAGTATGTTTATCAGTTTTCTAGTACTCATAACACAAGCTCTGCTTAGCTTGGGACTAGATGGTGTTGTGTGATAGTTGTGGAATATTATTATTATTATTATTTATGCCAATAGCCGAAATGTAGTTTTAGAGGAAAGTCAACGTGATGTTTGTTTGCAATAATTCTCTCACCATCATCTACCTATATACGAGTAATGTGATCTTAGATAATACTCGTATTATTTTTAACAAAAAAATTAATTGAGATTCATTACAAAATTGCACCTTCGAGGTCACGCGTTGATGTCTTTACTATGAAGTTGTAACACTTTTTTCACACAAATTTTCATGCATTGTGATTTTGAAGAAAATACCGAAGTGTAATTGGTAATCTAAGGGTAATTGGTGTGGAATGGTGACAGCGACTGTCGCAACCCAGTGCTGGGTCTGCCATAATTATGGCGATAAGTTCCCTCTTTGAGGAGTGGCTGGAAAGACCCCACGGCGTCCTTACCTTCCGCAAGACGTCCTCACCGGACATGGTAAGTTCGGGAGGTTCCTGCGCCAGATTCCACCGTAGGCACGGGCTTGCGGACAGCGAGCAATGGGTGGCTCGCCGTCCGATCGTCCGGTAACCTTCCGGACCGGGCCTAAATCGTCGACGGCGCGTACTGTTCCACGCGCGCCTCAAGGATTTGTCAGCAACTGAAGGGGCCCAGCCGCCCAGCAGGGTCGAAGCCTACTGAGGCCGTGGGTGATGCGAAAGAGATCCCCAGGGCCCTGGAAAAAAGGCAAAGAAGGAACTGGAGTGGGTTTTTAGTCAGTAAAAGTCTGACACTATCTCCCGCTCCGCCCAAAACAGGGATGTCATTAGATGATATTCCCAACCGAAAAAAAAGGGTAATTGGTGATCCAGATTTAGTTAAGTCCAATCTACAAATCCTGGAGCACCGGCGTAGGGTAGCCAACATTACGGTTTTTTACAGGATTCATTTTGGACAGACAATTTAACCTCTATTGCAGCCGTGAACAGTTTCGGAGACGTCATATCTGTCATGATGTCGCTTGTTATTTTGCGTATCATCATCATTTTAGCCGAAAGACGTCTACCGTAGAACATAGGCCTCCCACAAGTGTCTCCATAAGCCGGTCCTGTGCGTCTCGCATCCATCGCAGTCCCGCGACCCTCACCAGGTCATCGGTCCATCTTGTGTGAGGCCTTCCAATTCTGCATCTACTCCAGAACCTTTCGTCCCCAATGACCATCTGTTTCCTGGCGTAAGACGCGAGGACTATCTTTCCACTTTTCTCCATTTAGTAGTTCTTTGAATTCCTATATTTTTATGGAGTTACTCACTTCTCTATCTCCTAGGCATGTTATAATATCGCTTGTTATATTTTCGTCTATAAGAAGGTAATTTTACGGCAATTTGTAATGAAAGACGTCAATTTATAATATAATCGGCTAGTTGTAAATAAGTCTCGCTAGCTATGTACATATATATATAGCTATGTATAATGACTATACAATATTTATAATGGAAAGTATGATATAATGAAAACTTGTTTGAGTAAAAATATTTAACAGATTCACTTACTTGGCTCTACGTATAAAAATATTTTTAAATCTATATATATAAAAGGAGAAACTGATAAATTAACACACAGCCCAAACCACGGAGCTTAGGAGCGTGATATTTTGCACAAGGTTTCCTTTTATGACGTAATGACGTAGACGAGCACTAAGAAAGAATTTTCCAAAATTCACCCCCTAAGGGGATGAGCGGGGTTCCAAAGTTTGTATGGAGAAACTTACATTCACGCGAGTGAATCCACGGGCAGAAGCTAGTCTATATATATATAAGGAGAAACTGACTGACTGACATATCTACACACAGCCGAAACTACGGGAGCCTAGGAGCATGATATTTTGTACAAGGTTTCCTTATAAGACTTAAGGAAGGATTTTCTAAAATTCACCTCCTAAGGGAAAGAAATGGAGATCCAAAGTTTATATGGAGAAACCTACTTTCGCAAAGGCAAAGCCGCTGGCAGAAGCTTAACTTATGAAATATGATGAGCAGACTTAAGAAGTTGACATTGTTTTATTTGTGTATGTAGTTATGGTTCAATTAAGAATAGTCTGTTATTGTACCACTATTGAGTACCATAGGGTTTTTTGTCCCTAACCGATGGATGCGAGACGCACAGGATCGTTCGTTGTGGCGACATTTGGGGAAGGCCTATGTCCAGCAGTCGGTGTCTGTCGGCTGAAATAATGATGATGATGATGAACCGGATAGTTCCTGTGGGATAGTGCACCGCGGGATACACTAGTTTTATAAAATAATTTACGTCAAAGATTCCAAAGAGTAGTTTGAAAAGATTTATCAGCAAAGAGGTTAGATTCATTTATTTAAACGTTATGTACAATAGTGGTACATAAGTAAACTTAATGCAACAAGGCATTCTCTACCAGCCAACCTTTGGGTTAAAAAAGACTACAGTGTGGTTAAAGTGCACAATATAATATAACAATATAATATATTCCACAACTATCACACAACGCCGTCCAGTCTCAACCTTAGCAGAGCTTGAGTTATGAGTACTAGACATCTGATAAACATACTTATATATTTCTAAATACATATTAATATAATAATAATAATAATACATAGTAAAAATACTAGTAGCTATTAAAGATAAATTACACCCAGACACACAACAAATGATCGTACTCATTACACAAACATTTGTCCTGGGTGGGAATCGAACCCACGACCTCCGGCATAGCACTCAGGGCCACTAACCAATAGACCAACAGGCCAAACAAAAAAAAACATCATAAATAAATAATATTAGAAATAAAACTAAGTATCATGAAAATTTGGTCCTAAGAATGACCAAATTACATAATATGTATGTCAATAATTATAGAATTAAGAACGTATAAATACTATGATAAATCTTAAAACATTATATTTAAGCAAACTTAAAATATAATCATTTTGTGACCAAGATCAAACTAAGACTTTAAGTAGTACAATTCCGAATTTTACACTTGAAGGAAAATTTACCCTCAGCTTTTCTCATGTCCTGGGGAAAAATTCACCTAAAAAGATATTGTTTTATTATACATTTTTATAAAAGGCTATTTTCTATTGCAATCCGGAATGATATTATACTCTATAAATTGGTGAAAGGTCCGCCTATTATTACAATGAATTGAGATACCATCATTAATAGATAGTGGGTGGTAGTCACCACATTGCCTGGTACACAAATTATACAAACCATTCAACTCTGCTGCTTCAAGGGATTCCTGATCACGATTCTGTTATGCTGGGTCGAAGGACCGGTGCAGTGGCGTAGCTAGATGACCAACGCTCCTGGGACAAGAAAAAACTAGGGCCCCTTTTTCTTACATGGGAAAACATAAAATAAGTTATTTTGCTATTTAGTGTCTTACTGAATTTTTCTTTCTTTACTTTCTTTTTTTCTTTCTTACAATAAGAGGTTTGTCATTCAGGTTCGGGGCCCTCCCGAGGTTGGGGGCCCCAGGGCACTGCCCCGCCTAACCCTTCGATGCCTACGTCAGTGGATCGTTTTACGGTTATTAAAGAAGACGACTATTGAGTACTTTAGTAGACATTGCGGTCAATGTTTGGAACAGACAGACAGTAGGATAAACTAAAGGAGACCGTGAATTTAAAATGCAGTGTAGAGCACCTAAAGCTGGTTGTACCAACGATCTTGACATACCTAGAGAATTGAGTCAGAGATTCGTACTACTCTGAAATGTTAATATCTAGCAGAGGATTGTTATTGACTTAGTGACGTTTGATAGACCGACATACTAAGAAGTAGTGTACACTCTAAACAAGTTACCGCGTTACCAGCGCTACTGTTGCCTGGGTTTGATAACAGAATCAGTCAAAGTGTTATAGGGTTTCATCAACTGGTTTTTTTTTTCTAGCAGAACTAAGTTTAAAATAATATCCAGTTGATGGCAATGCCCATGGATGCCAATCATAACTGGATAAATTTGGGTGTACTAATAGGTGCTGTTAATGTTATGTAAAGTTATTCTTCTTCTTAGCCTGTAATGGTAAAAATAGTACCTAAAATTTCACCTACGGCAATGCGCTGTCCACTGACAGTATCATTAGATCCATATATGAATAGGGAACAGTGTAACGTAAGATGGAAACATGGTCTGCAGACTCTGCAGAGAGACCCCGCACAAATACCATCGAACCATCCAAAAACTGTTCTGTAAAAATTGCCTTTGTGGCGACCGAACTGAGTTAAAAGGGGCCTCCCAAGCGACGGACCCCCAACCTTCTGTTATGTTCGGCGCCCCTTGACTTTTGTATATTGAAAAATGTAATAATAAATCGATTATTAATCGCAAACCACATTACCATAGTCCATTATGCCATAACATCCATAGTGCTACTGTCTCGTTATTGCCTACGTATGCTACATCAAAAAAAAATAAGCCCCTTGTCTTTTTTAGATGTTCTTGTACACCGGTGTTTCATTTTTTTTCCTATTTCTTCATTATTAAAAAACAATAACAGATCATCCACGCAAATAAGTACATACATAATATTTTCATCATATTTTTTGTAATATATACACGGATCGACAAATTTTTTTTTTTTCAATCCTCGTTCTTTTAACACAGAAGTAAGTTTTAGATTCCATTATCTGCTGGCCCGCTTCAGTCCATAAATGGATTTATTCAAAAACTCCTTTTACCACGACGGCAAACTTATTCAATATTATTGGTTATTTTTTTTTTTATAATGTTGACATTAAAGCTTCTATAGAAAAACTGGCTTTTTGCGAGTAGAAATCCCTGTAGCCTTACCATGACGTGTTAAAATGTCAGGCGTGCTAGCGAGACAGAGGGATGAAGCTACATACCCTATATAGCTCGATCTATTTAACAGCATACAACCGCTCTTACATGATTATGATGTTATTACACATCTTTCTCTAAATATTTTGGCTATCTTGGGGATATTATCTAGGCTACTATAGAAATCAAAACATAAATTTGTGTAAAACTAATCTGGTAAAGACCTCCGAAAATTTGCTATTTTACGTGAACTTTGGTGCTCCATAATGTACCCTTAAGTTAAAAGTATAAAAAAGTACATCAATAGAATAGCCTTGCACATTTAATCAAAATTTTGAATGACGATAATTTTACTGAAAAACTTTTAAGGGTTTAAAAAAAAGACGAACGGAACAAGTTTTGTGAAATTTTCGAGTAAATCACGGAATTACCGAATGCTAACGGAATTTTTAGGCCTGATCTCTCTTTTTTCGCGTTGCCTTTTCATCAAACATCGCTTTGGATTGCGTTAGATGAAGCAACAAGCTTTTAAACCATGTTTAATGTTGACGATAGGCAAGTGAGAACTCTCATAAGAGCTCTTGGCTCTACCAAGAGCTCTTATGCTTTACTCTGTCCTTCAAACTCTTACTGACATGATCTTTGGCCAGAGCGTAGGAGTGCTTGGGCAGTCTGTCACAATCTCCTGAACCAGCTGTCAACACCTGTCATTATCCATAACAGCCCCCCTAACCAAGTTACAATCGTTTCGTTCACGCCGAACGCCTCGAGTAGGCCACGCCTCCGATTCCTTTGTCCTGAAGTCATCTCAACGCTCAGTCACGTGGTCAGAACAAAGGAATCGGAAGCGTGGCCTACTCGAAGCGTTCGACGCGAACGATACGATTGTAACTTGTCTAGGGGGGCAGGTTACTTAAAAATCCATTAAGTCTTTGTTCCGTTGTTAATTAGCTGAGTATGTTTGACTGGCGGAAATAACAACCGACAATAAATTAACTTGACATTTAACAATAAATTTAATTTATTTAAGTTCACTAATTCTCGTTAGCCGAGAAATGGCTGCATATTGCTAAATCCACAGGAGGAAGAAGGTGCAGCCTTTTTGAGTTGTTTCTTTGATAACGACCCCAGTAGTGACCATCATCAGCAAATCTCTGAGGAGACAGTTAAGGGGTCTCTCCTGAGCCTCGCTGTGTACGGCAGCGCGTGATCAATATGTTACCGTCTTTCCAAGGGGCATTTGGTGGACGTGCAGTGTCCCTACTCTGAGAGCTCGTGACCCCGGAGAAAGGTGGCACCCCTGCGATGCTTCTGATATTACAGACCGCTATAGAAATCTCCAGACCAAATTTCGGTCACGTTAGAACACAGATTAACCAAGTACACAGTGTTTGCTAACACAGAAGTTCTCTCTGTTCATTTACTGGTATAGTCCGATAGGTCGGCTATAAAATAGCGCGAGAGCGATCAGGCGCAGAACTAACATCACAACACCAACTGCCAAACTCCGATACAAAAGTAAAACTCATGAGCCCTTGGGGGCCCTGGGAATTTAACTCAGGACCCTTTGGTGTCATTAACAGTGAGTTAGTACGGTGGTGATATGGTGCGATGGTGGTCTATATAGTAACTGGTAGAGTGCCTGCTTTATACCATATGTCTATGAGGGCTTTTTTTTACGAGAGAAGTCATGAAATGACTCCTCTTGCACTGAACACGGGTGAGATTTTCTGACTAAAACCTACCCGTGATTCTCCAGTTGCTTTTGCCAGCTCAGAACCACGATAACTCGTTCGAACCATCCCGCAGCCCCGTCAATCTTGCCGACATCTGTTTAAGACGAGCAAGTGTGCAGTGGTCTTTTTCTGACGGTAAGCTACACGTAGCCCGCACGTTGACTGGCCTATTGGTCTAGTGGTTAGTGGCCCTGATTGCTATGCCGGAGGTCGTGGGTTCGATTCCCACTCAGAACAAATGTTTGTGTGATGATCACAATCGTTTGCTCTCTGTGTCTGGGTGTAATTTATCCATAATATGTATGTATTTAGAAATATATAAGTGTGTTTATCAGTTGTCTAGTACTCATAACACAAGCTCTGCTTAGCTTGGGACTAGACGACGTTGTGTGATAGTTGTGGACCTACGGTGGACAGGAGTCGCCCTGCGGCCACGGACATTGATGAAGCCAATTTTAATATCCAAGTCTAATTAGCTTCGCGTTGCTCAGCAAAAGATAGTGCGCTAAACATTCTTAACATTGCATGTACTTAACTCATTAATACTTTCTAATAATTATTAGATAACGAACTCTTTTTTATCGCCTGCCGTTATTGTCTTTGGTACAGTTTATAACAAGCCGGCTGGTTGCATTGGCAATCAATTTAGTTTTAATTAAACGGTTTTACTTTTTTTTTAATTGAAATTGTTGCTTTAATCGCTATTAGGTAAATATAGGCACAAAATGCTCATGCATTTATTAAAATGTGATATTATATTTTAAACGACACTGTTTTTTAAATTATTAGGTTTGTCTGGCTATGGGAGTCTTTCAATTGAAATATCTATAAAAATAATCCATAGTCCTAATTTCAGTCGGAAGTTGGCCCTCAGTTGGACAAACCGTCGCAACATTGACCAGATCTGTGCTTCATTCAGTGAACTCCCGGTGAGATGATGATAATTATATTATTACAGGAAAAAATCAGAAGGTACCATTCTTAAATCTAAAAAAACTGGGCAAGTGCACGTCGGACTCGCACACTGAGGGTTCCGTACAAACTTACCTTTGAAAACAGTTCAATACCCAAATTGAGTTACGAAGTTTTTTTTTGTGACGTAACTACAAATTTACAGTTTTCAGATTTTTTCCTATACTTGTGCTATGAGACATTGCTTCATGCCAAATTTCAGGATTCTAGGTCAACGGAAAGTACCATATGAATTTTGATTCCCTTTTTTGATTTTTCACAGCTTCAAGGGACCGCAGACTTGAGTATATGGTGTTAATTTCAACTCGATACTTCCACGCGTTCCCGAGATAAAGGGCCTTGACAGACAGACAGAAGGACGGACAACAAAGTGATCCTATAAGGGTTTTGTTTTTTTTTCTTTTGAGGTACGGAACCCTAAAAACGAAGACTGTACTACTAGTAATTAGACTAGTGATTAATAGACTGTGTCACTAGTAATTTTAAGGAAAGTTTAGTAGTAAAAATATTACAAGTTTCTGAGTAAGATTATACGATCGGTGTACAATAAGTAAAATTATGTGTTATCGTTATTGAAATATGAAAGACATTTTTATTATCGATCAGAGGCAAATTCCGTATTTTTAAGAAACGTTCACATTCGCATGAAAAATTAGAGGTGTTTTTAACAGCTTGCTCTGTTGCAAGCTGTTAAAAACACCTCTAATTTTTCATCATTTGGTAAGTTTTTGACATTGATTTCTGCTGAGATGATAATGATTGCGGTTTAGCGTTCCTACCCTTCATTTTCATATATTTGAGGTAAACCACTTTACTTACAATTCTTTAAATTATCAAGTAGCTATAATAAATATCACATAAAGTAATTCATAGCTATAATACATCACCTAATACAAAATTTTACAAAAATATGAATAATTCATGTTATAATGATGAATGGAGCCTGCGATGTGAATACATTGCATATCATTACGTGTTAGTACGGCAATTAGAGAAAAATAGACTCTGAATATTTAGGTGAAGGAAATAGATAATTATTTACAAGATAATTACGTGTATAGACATCACACCCACTATAGTTTGCTTTTGGAAGTATGTCTCTACGTTCCATATATTATTATGACTTAAAATACCTACTCCATTTAATATTTATAAACCAAAAATAAGCCTCCAATATTTTAAAAAATAATTGTTGGAGCACGTTTGTTTTGTCACCACCGTATGCAGCCCTTGGCGCAAGGCACGAATTGGCAACGCCACGTCAAAGAGGGGTGGTTTATTGTGTTCTACTGGTTCACTGTTGGACATCTCACCCTTCTTGTCGAATTATAACTTACCCTTGTTACCGGACAATGAGAAGAGCCCAGATGGCATGACGTTGGTGCCATGGGAAGACGGGTAGGTGTTTGGTGTCACAACCTGCGTTGAAACTTACGCTATCTTATGTTCCTAGTACGGTGTGCCGGCTTTACCACCGCAGCTGCTGAAGCCCTCAAGCACCGCAGATACTGCGATATTTTTTTGATTGATGATTACAGTTTAGAATCGAAACGTGGGTTATGTGGTCCGAACAAGCATTTCAAGGATATTTTTCTCAGAGCGATCGAAATTATCCCCCTCCTAGAGAGCCCCATCCTAGAGAGGAGGCCTGAGTCCCAGCAGTGGGAATATTAAAAAAGGCTGATTATGCTATGCTAAGGATTCATGCATTCTGTTCCCAAATAATTAGCATTGCCATTCAACGTGGCAATGCTGCCATCGTTAGGGGTGGGGTGATGGTTTACGTGATATTTTTTATAGCTACTTGATATAATGAAAAAAATTTGTAAGTAATGTATAGTTTTACCTCAAACATATAAAAATGAAGGGTTGGAGCGCTAAATCGCACTAATTATCATGTAGGTACTTCGACGCCAGAGTATATTTGGTTTAATATAAATATTTAATTTCCTAATGCACATATTTTTGTTCCCTACTTTTACATAAATACCGAACTATATTTACCAAACTTCACTCTAAAACAATAATACTAAATCCAAGCTATCCCCGATGACTACACGACCAGCTACCACGCCCCTCTCGTACCCTTCGCAGACAAGCGACCGTGCGGCCACGATACGTATCAAGAGTGGGTGGCCCCAAATATTTAGTCTAATTGTCCTGCGAGTGCGCAGGTATTCCGCATCATTGTGCGCGGGATTGACTGACTAGGATCTATCTAGTCGGTATGTTCGAGTCATTCTCATGAGTTATTTATTGGCTATGGCTGGGTAAAGAATATATAGACAGAGCTCTGTTGCCAAATATTTGTTCAAAAAAATATAGATTGGTACTATAGATACAGCTTTTCTTTTTTTGGCACTTGGCCAGTTTTTTCTTTTCTCTTTTTTTAATATAGTTCTAAATTCCTAAACCTACCTTAAGCGCTAACGATTTCGCTGGGCTGAACGGTTCAAACGGTGAGTTAGATGGAATGATGGCTGCCAAAAGATGATCGCAAAATTCAATGGCCCATTATGCACTATGCGTGAAAACTAAAATTCAGTGGATTCAAGAATCAGCCGGGTAGGGAGCTACTGACAAGATTGCAAAAGATCAATGTAATCGATATGGGTTCTTTTAAAATCCTAGTTGATCTTCATTCAGATTACGTATGTTTTGGCAATGTTTCGGTAGCTCCACTTTTGTAAAAATCGTTCAATATTCTGTGCAGATCATAATCAAGTTAAGTTGTTATTGTAAACTTAATTAACGATGCTTTATGAGATAACTCACTAAAAAAATAATTAAAAATAATGCCCAGTAGATAGATATCGTAGTTATAGTTGTCACGTAGAAAGGTCTTATATATCTAAGTAGTAGCAATCCAGGAAAACTAACAGATTAGCATAAATTTACTTTTTTTTAAAATTCGTGCAACACAAGGGTACAAAGCCGGACATAATGCCTTAAAAATTCTCTACCGGTCAACCACAAGTGGTGAGGAGAAAACATTGTAGGTACATAAATAAAACCCGTATCATCTGTGAAAATTTAAAGTGTCTAGGTGCCTTGTGACAGCCAGACAGGCGGACACTTTGGGCACGGAACCCTAGAAAGAAAAGATTATTAAGTACTTCTTTAATTTATCTAAAATATTTTTATTTAAAGAACTAGGAAACAAAAAGTTTCTACTTACAGCAAACCCAGGAAGATCAACTTAATCGTATCTTTATAACTATTAACCTTTCATTTTTTTTTAATAACATAAACTAGTGCATGACTGCGATCAACTGATGGTAAACAGTGATGTAATCTTTGATAATGAAGCGCACTAGTTTATTAAGAGCCTATTCACTCTAGCCTTGATAACACTTAACTTATAATCGGACGGGAAGACCGCAGTTGTATACCCATTCAATAAATAAATCTATACCAATCCCCTTGTCAATAAAATGCACAGAAACATTCCGAATCTATTTTAAGTTCGAAAATCAAAAGCATTTATCGCTCTTCCGACTATTTCAATCGAACTATCTGACAGATGGCCACTCCCAGCGCTCCCTGGCCTTGGTACACCCACGTCCAACACTCCATGGTGACTATTTTGACAACGACTTTATTACGTAGTAGTAAGGGCTGTTTTCGTGGGTCAATCGTTTCAGACACTAGGGCATGTAAGGTCAACAAGGAGATATGGCAGGTTAATTGATTTTTCTTTGATTGTTTGGATCCGTGGTTGTCCTTTATAGAAACAATGGAGTTTTGGGAGGTTTTACTGTAAACATTGGATTAAAAGAACTCGTGTCTAAATGCAGAAAACAGCCAGCAGATATACACGTGCAGTCGATCATCAAGGTTAAGCAACACATGCCGAGGTCAGCCCGATGATGGGTGACCATTTATTACAGGACTTTGACATTGACATTACAGTACTTCTCCGTGCTTTTTGGTCCTGACTATAATTTGAAGATTGTTAAAATTATAGGCTCTTAATAAACTAGTGCGCCTCACCATCAATGATTGCATCACTGCTTACCATCAGGTGGGATCGCAGTCAAGCACTGGTTTATATCAAATAAAAAAAAAATTGTCATTATTTACTAGTGGTCTCGAAGTCAGACGACAGTAAGTTCTACCTAGGAGTATTGTTTTACCTAGTTTCTGAGTTAGGAAAACCAACATAGATACTAAAAAGGTCAGGCAGATAGAAGTGTATGTTATACAACATTTTTTTCTTTTTGTTATTATTATAGATAGGCTCGCGTTTGGCCACTATCTTACCAGATGATAAGCGATCATGTGCTCGACGCTGGAGCGCGCTTGCCTAGAAGTAACCTATTCACTGTTGACTTAAAGACTCCTAGGTTGTAGATACCAGGAAACACAGACTCCGGCAGGCAATTTCTCTTCTTAGTATGACGTACGATATCTAAATATGTTAGCGTCAGACTTTCGCTGATTAAAACCCACCTGTGTTCCTTCAGTTGTCCTTTGTGTTCCAGGGCCACGGTAATGGTAGCCAGCCTTTCGGCGTATTGCAGGTTGCATTTTGGAGAGTGTGCATGACTTGATCTTGCCATCTCATTTCTATCATCAGACAACCCGACGTACGGCGAGTATCAGGTGAAACGTTGTTGAAATCTCTACGGTCCGAACTAAGCGTTTCGCCTCGTCGTTTATACCGCGTACATCGAAGAGCTGGAACTATTTGTCTGCTGAAGTATTTCCATCCGATTATAATTTGGGTGTCTTCAAGGCTAGAGTGAATAGGCTCTTAATAAACTAGTGCGCCTCACCATCAACGATTGCATCACTACTTACCATCAGGTGGGATCGCAGTCAAGCACAAGATTATATTTAAAAAAAAAACGTTCTTTCGAACAATCCTGCAGCTCATGTTAGACTTAAAACTAAAACCAAGAGGTATGGTTTTCTTTACTGAAAGAGCATGCAACGCAGGCAGTATCTTTATTCACATTTAAATAAATTCCAATTTGCTTTTCCATGAATTTTCTAAGGTCTTCGGAAAATATTATAGCCGTTAATTTATAGAATAGATATCTACGCAGCTTTTCATTTAGTATTTTTATATATAAAAGTGTCGTATCAGTGTTACCATCGAATTGCTCCAAAACGGCTTGACTGATTTTTATATTATTTTTTTTGTGTATATTTGATAGGTCTGAGAATAGAACGGAGGCTATTTTTTACCCACATTTCTTTTTGATATATATTTTTTTAAATGATATTTATAATTTTCTTCGCTGCAATCCCACCTGATGGCAATTTGGCAGAACAATGTTTGTCGAATCAGCAAATTTTACTGTAAAATTCACACTATGCGAATTGTTTCTTTTATTCCTATATTTCTTTCCGAATTTATTTTCCCGCTAACTCAAGCGTAAAAACATATAGCTAATTGATTGTTTCGTCTCAGTCCAAAATACATTCGCATAATCTCAGAAATTCCACAAAAACTGACGCCTACTTCTTTTTCGATGAACTTCGGTAATTAAACCTCTACCCGGAAGCTACCCAGGAAGGATTGCTGTCAAGTAATCACAATTATAAGGAAAACCCGTTTCATTTGACACTCCTTGCAATTCAAATGTCAAATAATAAACATTAGCATATAATTCACATTATTATTTATATTACGGATAATGTTTTTTATTGCAACAGTAATTATTTAAGTTATATTACGACAGTTTAAGGACTTGATCTTGGTCATCGGTGTCATAATTGTGCAAAAAAGTTGAAAATAAATAATTATGGAAATTCTTGATGGTCATGATTCTTATTTATAAACTTTTGCCTGCGACTTGCTACGCGTTAAATTCGTAAAGCAGCACCAATCTCTCTATATACTACATGATCATCGTCATCATCATCATCATCATCATCATCATCATCCTGCCCTTGCCCCTTTTTATTTGGGGTCGGCGCAACACGTTTTTTTCTTCAATTCTATCCTGTTATCCGTCACGCTATCACTAACTTTCTTTTCTTTCATATCACTCTTCACACAATTTATCCATCTTTTCTTTGGCCTCCCTCTCCCTTTCCATCCATCCACATGTATACTCATAACTCTTTTAGTAACATGCGTTTCATCCCTCTTCTTTACATGGCCATACCAAGACAAACGATTCCCTTACAACTTTTCAGTCACTGGTGCCACTTTCAAACTTCCTCTAATATACTCATATCTCACTTTATCCATTTTCCACTACATTATTTAATTCTTATATCATCATCTCTCTAGCCTTTTCCTAATTAGCTTGGGGTCGGCTTCCAGTTTATCAGTTGCGGCTGAATACCAGTATTTTAGGTACATGGACCGACTGCCTATCAGACCACCACAACCCAGTAACTAGGCTAGATACGATACTCCTTAGATAGACTAGTGGTCAGACTTTCTGGCATCTGACTACCTGTAACGACTGTCAAAGATATAAGGATGACAACCGCGATCAACGGCTTTATGTGCTTTCCTCGGCACGAGGTGTCAGTAATGTCCTAAATAAACTTAGAAAAGTACGTACAATATGATTTGAGATTCACATTGGTAGTTACCCGGTTTTAAACCCGCAACCTCATGCATTTAATTACTTATAGGAACCAATTTTAATCTATATATATGAAAGCGAAATACCACTCACCGATTAATCACGAAATCTCAGAAACGATAACACCTACAAACTTAAAATTTGGCTGGTAGGTTCCTTATAGGGTGTAGACTTCCGCTAAGAACAGATTTTCCGAAATTCACCCCGTAAGGAGATGAAACGGGGATCCAAAGTTTGTATGGACAAAGTAATGGGCAAAGCTGCTGGCAGAAGCTAGTAACCAATAATTTTATAGTCGACTAGCTGCCCCTCGTGGCTTCACATGGTTCATTTGGTTACTGCTCTGCTCACGTGAGCCGCAGCGTGATGTTAGTGCCTATAGCCTTCCTCGATAAATGTTTTAACCAACACTAAAGTAATTTTTCAATTCGAACCAGTAGTTCCTCAGATTAACGCGTTTAAACATGCAAAGTCTTCAGCTATAAAATATTATAAGTATAAATTTAGTTTCTTTTAATTTATTTTTTTTTTTTTCTGGAGGAATATTTGACTCATAAAACAAAGGCTTTTAGCCTAGTTTAAGAAACAGCAGTTCTAGTGTTGCCACCATTATATTGATATTGGTTGTCTGTAAAAAATCGCTTTTAGCGATAAGACCGCCCATTGTGGCACATTATTCATTTTAAGTTTCTACAACAATTTTATTTTCGGTGTATAATAAAGAGTATATCTATCTATGTTTGTAACTAAGTCCCTCCTAAATTATTTATATTGTAATTCTACAAAGAAAGAATTACTTATTAATTACAAACTTATATTTACAATTTTTTCTGTTAAGTTGCCGAATGTATAAACTTAATTGAATTAGCGTCCAGTTGTGCTTGACAGCTAATAAAATCGACAAGCAATAGGCGACAGGCTACAACTGAAATATATAGAGTGATAAGTTGCAATCAACAACAATTCTTTTAGTTTCTTTCATACATTTTCTGATTTATTATATAATAGCACCAGTTGCAAAAAGGTGCAAACTGTAATTTTTTTTTTCATATTAATCGCATTGACCGTATTGAATAGTACCTAGGCTCATTCCTAAAGTCTTGGTGAGAATATAACGTCTGATTATAATATATTAGATATAGTCTGATTAGATATATTCTGACGAAATGTAGCTTGAGTACAGTGTTGTATATTTTAAACATAATCAACACAAAGTTCAACTAATTCAACACTCCAAATGCCCAAAGCTTTGGTTCGTGACAGCAAAGGTCGGGTCGAATCCTAATTCTGTTTCGTCCTAGTTTAATTATCTATACTAATATTATAATATAATGGTGATGATATTAGTAGGTGTATAGAAGAAAAAATATTTAAACAAAGAAAGAAAAAAAAATTTAAATGAAAAATATTTTTTTCTTCTTTATAAAGAAAAGAAAAAATGAATAAAGTTAAAAACTACAGGGCTGATTTTAAAAATTATTTTTCCAGTAGAATGCTACTTTATCACTGAGTGCCTCGTGTGATCACTCGAGTGATCACGATATGCCTATGTATATATTTTTACTTCTACGTAGGAGAAACCGCTGGCAGCAGCTAGTAGGGTTATAAGTAACTACAATATTTCTTTTTGAGTATTATAGGAAATCGTCAAGTAACTGCTTCCGCTTTGTATAACAATGTAAAAGAGAGTGTCAGACTTTTACTGACTACAACTCACCCGTGTTCTTTCAGTTGCCCTTTGAGTTCCAGGACCGCGGTAACCCTTTCGAATAATCCCCCACTTAAAAATATTATTTACTTAAACTATTCATATGTATGAGAGTACGTAGAAGGTCAGTGATACTATCTATAAAGCCTTAAGTACCTAATTAATCTAATGGCCTAATGATTTCCATAAAAGTGTCATTAAGGACACACTTTTATGTATCAATGACGATCAATTAGAATCATGTTCACCTTACAATTAACAAACAAATAAATCCTTTAAAAATAACCACAAGAGGTCTAGAGACCACACAATAAATCGGCATTCCTCAAACAGCCACAAAAAAATCAATCAAATAATTAAACAACAATACTAACAGGCCCGCGGGCTATTAGACACGACTGCTCTGAATCGAACACGCCCTTGATTTTTCCATTGCATCTACATACGAACGTTCTAGATCTCCGCAAAATGGCTTCCAAATGTCAAATGTTTTCTCACAAATCGTGACTGCGTTGCACTTGATTGTCTACTAAAGATAATGTAACTTATCTAGCAGCTATTTTACTAGAAAAAAACACGTGGGTCTAGAATAATTAGAATATTACCTAATTTTACGCGTTGTTGAAATTAACGCTTAGTTTTGTAGTTGCAAAAGTATATGGGTAACTTTTAGTAATGTCTAAAATTATTAATGTAGTAATGTATAATTGTTTACATTTGTTTATAGTTCAGAAGTAATTAAACATTCACGCTGCTTAAAATAACGCAACAAATATTACAAGGTAGGTTTTTAGAAAAGGAAATATAAAAAGAATTAGATAGCAATAGCTGTGTCCATAGTCCAGATGCTTAGGTATTTTAAAAAATATTGTTGAAATACACGCTACATTTTTGGTGCAAGTTACACAATCTTTATTATGAGTAACTGCTTTAATATAAAACATTAATAATGGACATGAGATTACTGCGATCGTTATCTAAACCGGATTTTTTAAAAATAGAATAAAAGAAGTGAACAATACAACTATTTTATTTTCTGGCCAGTCTATAATAATTCGCTCAGTTAAGTTTTCTTTTTTTATAGCTAGCCTGGAATTGGTTCAGTCGAGTGATCGATTATAATGGCCACTAGTCATTCGACTAATTTCTATAAAGTGTTCGCTGTCAAAAGAGACAAATCGATAGTTTAGTTTTATCGATCGATCGTGTGAACTATATTAGTTTGTAAAAAGACTACTCAATGAAATTTATGTGAAATAATCTCGTAAATTCAATTATTGCAAATTTATGCGGTAGTAAAAATAAAACAGCCTTTAAATTACGCATCAAGAAGCAATAAAATTTCAAGTCTTATTACAGTTACATTAACAGAAACAAAAGAAGATGAAAAATTAACATCTTTATCTACAAACCAGGTTTTTCATGCGGCTTTGTCCATTTCAAAGTCTACCTGGAATATATGTATTACCTACGGGAATATAAGCATCTTATAACGTGGCAATGCTGCAAGTCTTCTAAACACAATTCCGGGTGACAGCAATGTGGAGGAGTATATTTTCAAAGCCTGAGTATATTTTATGTTTTTGTATATATGGACATATGTTGTAAATATCCTTTATCTTTATATATACAATCCTAATCGAATTCCCACCAATATTTGTTTATGCAAAAAATAATGTACCTTTACATCCTGGTAAACGTTGCACGATTTATTCTCAGACTTACCAAATATACACAAAAAAAAAAACATAAAAATCAGTCAAGCTGTTTCGGAGGAGATCGATGGTGACATATATGTGAATATATTTGATAATAAACAGACGTGAAGGGGAACAGGCGCCCCACCATGAGCTCTTAACGCAATCCATCAACAACCTAAACTGAACCGTTAAAGAAATGGAACTATATAGGATGTATGTCATGGTAAGGCCCAAGAAATATACTTACAAAGATGCTCATATCTTTATTCTGGCAAATAAAAATCTCATTCATTTCATTAAACCGCTGAAGCTTAAATCAAAATCATTCAAACACCTAAAGACCCAAACAGACAGACTTCAACATAAAAAATATTAGTAGGGACAAAAAAATCTTGACAACGTCCGATACAATCAGCAACAAAGATCTTTATTAAAATCAACGTTTATTTATTTCACATAACAGATATGGTCGGCAAAACAATTGACCAGCGGGTTCGCCTTCGTCGAGAGAATGCGCAGTGCCATGACTGTTGACATTCAGACCACCTGCCCATCGTGGGACACTCTGGAATGAAGCCAAGTGTCAAGGGTCGGATCAATATCGATTGAAGTGACCGGTTGGAGAACTGGATCCAATAATACCTGGAAATTATAAGAATAAGTGGCACATTCTTTGTTGTTAACCGGAAAAATGAAACGGTAATTTAAAAAATATTTAATAGTTGGTCTTGTAACTAAAATTGGATTTCAAAAATCTTTGGATAAATGCCAATCTTTGGAGTCAGTTGTTGGCGCAGTGGTTAAGCGATTGGCTGCGGTGCTGTGTTCGTAGGTTTGATTACCGCACGGTATATAATATTCATATAGCCAGATATATGTTCCGAGTCTAAGTGTCATATACATGTATGTAAACACACCCAGGATGCAAGATTGAATTCTTATACTCCATCTGTAGTAATTAACTAAATGTAAACAATCTTGACATGTCTTATAACTAAAAGTTGTCTAAATATTGTTTAAAAAAATTTTTACAATTTTTTATTTATCTATACGGATATTTGGTAATTAACTAAATTTAAATAATCTTTGTATGTCTTTTATACGATTTTTGTAAATAAAAAGACGAATGTATCAAGATTGGTTACGTTTAGTTTACTGCATAAACAAATTGAGTATAGTGTAGGGCCATGTTTTTCTTGTAAGGAAAAGAAACAAATAAATAACAGAATTTTCAGTTTCCATCTGCAAATTGAACAAATTTTCAGGGTGTGCTTATGAGATTTTATTGAACCATTTGTTTTTAATGACTAAAAATTTATTACAAAACATTAAACATTGATTCACTTAATCTATCATTGCTCGTATAAAAATATTAAATAAGCTAATCATAAAGTTACCGACCGATGACCGATCGGGCCGAGGACCGATGAACTGGTGAAAGTGGGGAATGCGATGGATGCGAGACGCACAGGACCGTTCGTTGTGGTGACACTTGGGCAAGGCCTATGTCCAGCTGTGAACGTCCTTCGCCTGAAATAATCATGATGATGAAGAAATCATAAACATTACGAGAATTATAATGAGTTATCTACTTAGTTTATGAATTTATAATTTTTATTTAATATTAGGATTATTTCTAAATTTAAATCATTAATTAAAATGTAAAAAAGTACAATCCTGTCAAAAAAGACGGGGCAAGAGCGAGTCGGACTCACGCACTAAGGGTTCCGTACAAACTTACTTATGAAAACAGTTCAATTCCCAAATTGAGTTACGAAGATTTTTCCGAAACGCTTTTTTTGCGATTTACAGTTATCAGATTTTTTTTATACTTGTTCTACGAGATCTTGCTCTCGCTCGGGTGGAGAGAGTGACCAACAACGTCAAACATATGACGTTGTTTAATGATTTCTCACAAAAAAGGGTAATTTTTGTTTCGCAATGTATTTTCTGCCAATCACTCGCTAGTTAATAAGTCACATCCTTATCTATTTGTTCTCAATCTCGATCACACGACTTACGTTCAACCAGCTAATTTACATGTGAGTCGCCTGCATCACTGTGTTTGTTGAAGGTTAATAACATACATAATCAGCCTTATAATGTTCCCATTGCTGGGACTCAGGCCTCCTTTCTAGGAATCGGAATGGGTCGTAAAGTCGTAAGCCACCACGTGGGCCCAGTTCGTGATGGTGTTAACATCACGTCTTTGATTTTTTGACTCTGACACGCCGGTTTTCCTTCACTGTTTTGAGCACAGCCGGACGTCGTTCGACGTCGGATCGTTATTCCTTTGTTCTAACCACGTGACTGAGCGTTGAGATGACGTCAAAACAAACAAATCGGAAGCGTGGATGACTCGAGGCGATCGACGAAAATGAATCGAAACAAAACGGTTGTAACTTGGCTAGGGGGGCAGCAGTAAATAAATGACTCGAAGTAAATGGCCCGAATTCAATTAAACGAAGAATCGATTTTATAGTAGTCAATAAAATCGTTTTCTTAAATCAATCTTAAACAATGGATCCATTCTGTAAATCGATCTCAGAAACTTAAAATCGAAATTCAATTTTTGTCTGCGGAATGCAACCATATTATTATATAAAAACATTCAAATCACCTATTTTAAATATATACATACGATAATACACCCGATTACTTACCAGTCACGAAATATGTGAGCTACTGCTGTAGCCCTGTAGAATCATCTGTGCCGTTCTTTTTAGAACTCAGTACCTGCAGAGTAACTAACGCATAGATTTTTTAAAAACTCGATTTATTACTGAATCGATTCTTTAGACCTCGATTCGAATTAATACAAAAATCGATCTTCTTCAGGAGCAGTCGTTATCCCTAGTTTGAACCGCCGTTACCACTGGGCTATCACTAGTCTCACAGTTAAGTAAGTGCTTTAAATTGTATAATAATATTTCAATTTAATTTGCGTGACCGAAAGTTAATGTAATACGGCTCCGTCACACTTTATTGTACTAATCTAATCGATTATCGAATGAAACAGAAAAACTTCCCTGTAGCTCGGGGGCCCCGTATCATTGAAACGGTTTGTACGGCGGCAGCTACGCCTCTGGCTTCCACTGTCGCTAAGTAAGCTATGTAGGAAGGCGAGTAAGACGTGCTATGAAGATGCGCCGATGCGAGGTAACTGTGCGAGGAACACATAACAAGCAAGCAACTAACAAGCAAGTTGACTTCTAAATACTATTTAATTGAGTATTTCTTCCCCTTATTTTTTATTTCTGTATTTTTTCCTTCTGTGTTTCTTTGATTTTTACACTTAAACTTCCTGTCTTCTTTTCTTCCTTTCTTCCTTTCTTCCTTTCTTCCTTTCTTCCTTTCTTCCTTTCTTCCTTTCTTCCTGTCTTCCTTTCTTCCTTTCTTCCTGTCTTCCTTTCTTCCTTTCTTCCTTTCTTCCTTTCTTCCTTTCTTCCTTTCTTCCTTTCTTCCTTTCTTCCTTTCTTCCTTTCTTCCTTTCTTCCTTTCTTCCTTTCTTCCTTTCTTCCTTTCTTCCTTTCTTCCTTTCTTCCTTTCTTCCTTTCTTCCTTTCTTCCTTTCTTCCTTTCTTCCTTTCTTCCTTTCTTCCTTTCTTCCTTTCTTCCTTTCTTCCTTTCTTCCTTTCTTCCTTTCTTCCTTTCTCCCTTTTTTCCTTTCTTCCTTTCTTCCTTTCTTCCTTTCTTCCTTTCTCCCTTTTTTCCTTTCTTCCTTTCCTCCTTTCTTCCTTTCTCCCTTTTTTCCTTTCTTCCTTTCTTCCTTTCTTCCTTTCTTCCTTTCTTCCTTTCTTCCTTTCTTCCTTTCTTCCTTTCATCCCTTCTTTCTTTCTTACTTTCTTATTTCAAGTCCTATATATAAGGTAAGTCGACGCTACAGTACAGAGTAAAGATAATAGTGTACTTACTTACGTATATCTGAATAAAATTAATTGGGTGAACAAATTCGTGACTACAGCCTAGTCCTTTATTAAAACGATGCGATAATCCAAATAAGGACTGACTACGTCTTCAAGCCGTTTCCTCATACATCATTTACGAAATGACTGTTGATACCCCGCTGTTATATTAATTCCTCACACTTTATCATCTTACCGTCGAATTTAAGTAATGGTCCGAATTAAGTTGTAATTTTTTATCGTGCTCATCTTATTACTCTGTCAATTAATTTTAATAAGTGTTTGCGCAAATATGTATTTCAAGGTCAAGTTCAGCGACTGACTGTGCTCTGAACTGAATGTAGCGGAATTTGGTCAACAAGTGAGCCAACTGCTGATAAATAGGGCCCTTGAGGAAATGCCATCAAATTCCTATGTCTGGCCCTAGATAGTGAAAGGCTGTTTAAAAACTGGGTTTTATAGCACCGAAACCCTGTTTTAAGATTTTCTTTCATCACTGTAAGATTTATCATCGATTTGACTACTCATATCAGTTGTATCTGTATCAATTGTACTCGTACAAGCTACAAAATACTCTTAAGCATTTTTTCAGCGATAGTGCGACGATACCGGAAGACGCAGTGGAAGGCCCCTTACAAGGTGGATCGATGACCTGGTGAAGGTTGTGGGGAGTCCGATGGATGCGAGACGCACAGGACCGACCATTGTGGCGACATTTTGGGGAGGCCTATGTCCAGCAGTGGACGTCTATCGGCTGAATGATGAGTGCAACGATAACAATTTTTGAATACTTTTTTTGAGGGTAAGAAATTATCAAATTAATTCTCTCGCTCTGGATGAAGCAAGAGGGAGTGTCAGACTTTTACTGACTAAAATCCACCCGTGTTCCTTCAATTGTTTGGCGTTCTAGAGCCACGACGAGTTTTTCAATCAATCTAAATCGTAACCCTAGCGTGCCTAATCAAAATGTTCAAATACTTAGAAATGTCCGGGATTAGGAAGCGCTATTGTGATCAATTCCTTACATTTTGTCCTTATTATGAGAATCGCTGTCACTTATACGCGACTTTAAATCTGGTGTTTTCTGTTTACTTCTACATTACTTTTAGCGGAAGAGACGTAGGAAACACCGTCGTCAGCTAGTTCGTTAAGAAACTTGTAACTTGTTCTAACTCTAACTTGCAAAGTAAGTAAATAATTCTATTTCACATTCATTAGTTAGTAGAGCCCTAAACTCAAACCAGCCAGCAAATTTCTAAAGGCTAGCTCCCACGACTAATCAGGGGCGGATCTAGACCTCAAAAAAGGTTGTGGTCAAGGCGACACAAAAATCAGTCGAAATGTGAGCCGGATTACGGATTCACTCACGGTCGATACAATGGATTCTTAAAAAAGAGAAACTTACAAATTGTATGACACCTTGACCAAGACCTTGTACAGTGTTAATTCACGTGAGCAGCACTGCAAAGTGAAATATTAAGCACCTGTGCAGAAAAGCTTTCATTTTAAGAGAATTGGAAGTGCAAAATATGTAGCAACTTAAACTTTTTTTTTAAGTTCGTAAATTGGCTGTATGCATAGCGGCGTCAATTGGGGCATGCCTAAGGTGCTCACAAACGGTAGATTCGCCCCTACAACAAATCTCAACAGCTATGCAACACGGACATAATACTGATAGTGCACGTAATGAGGGCGTTACGTCACACTATGTCCCCTTACTGAGAGGAAATAGTCATTCATAATACGACTAGTCTGTTAAAAACTGTGGCGTTTACTTCATTGTATAGGTTTTTACGCAACCGGTGACGCATGTGAGATAAAATATCTTATAGCTTTGTAGAGCAGAAAATGCGATGTAAGTGGTTCGGGGAGAAAATATAAACAAACTAGCTTCTGCCCGCGGCTTCACACGCGTTAGTGTAGGTTTCTCCATACAAACTTTGGACCCCCGCTTCGACCCCTTTTTTTTTTTTTTTTTTTTAAGGTGGGAAATCATCCAAATGACTTCTCGCGCTCTGGGTGGAGCGCGAGGGCGTGTCAGACTTTTACTGACTAAAACCACACCTGTGTCCTTCAATTACCCTTTGCGTTCTAGGACTACGGGTTTCCCTTTCAGAAATTCTCCGCGGTCCTAGCTAGCGAGCATCGGCCCTGTTGGGCCCCTACGGTTTGCTGACATCTCTTTGAGGAGCGCGAGGATCACTACGCGCTGTCGACGACTGGGCTCGGTCCGGTTAGTTACCGAACAGCCGGACGGCGAGCTACCCAGTGCTCAACGTCCGCAAGCCCGCGTCTACCGTGGCTGGTAGTCGGGGTCGGAATTACGGCGGCTAGGGCGTGAGGACCTTCGTTCCCTCACGCGTGCAGCCTCCTCCTTCGCTAGCATTACTGCTTCACAGAAGGAGGCGACTGCCTGCCATTCCTCCTCGCTCCGGACCATAGCCTGAACCAGGGCCCGACGCGAAAGGTCGCTGCCACCAATTGCCTCCACGAGGACACGGCGGTGCTCCGCCCAAGCGGGGCACACCTCCACCGTATGCTCCACCGTATCCTCTGGGTGGTCCGCACAATGATGACACCCGGGCGTTGCTTCCGCCAGAATCCGATGCAGGAACTTCCCGAACTGGCCATGCCCGGTGAGGACCTGCGTCATGCGGAAGGTGAGGACGCCGTGTTGTCGCTCCAGCCACTCCTCAAAGAGGGGACTCACCGCCATAATTGTAGCGTGCCCAGCACTGGGTTGCGACAGTCGTCGTTGCCATTCCACCATTAGATCCCGCCGGAACTCTGTCCGCCATGCCGCGACTTGGCGCGGCAGCGGAGTTTCGCCCCGGCGTTGCATCTCCACGCGCAAATCGTGCATGCGTGCAAGGACTGTTGCCTCTAAATCCAATGGTGGCTGGCCAGCAAGAAGGCTCGCCGCCTCGCGGGAAATCGTGCGGTATCCCCGTATCATCCGGATGGCCATGACCCTCTGGCAAGCGTTCAGTATGGCCGCCGGTCGCCTTTGCAGTGACGGCGCCCACACCGGCGCCCCGTAAAGGGCCATGGACCGAACAATTCCCGCGTAGAGCCTACGGCAGGAGGCGTCTGGACCCCCAAGGTTGGGTAGGAGCCGCTTTAGGGCAGCCCCGGTCCGTTCTAGTTTGGGAGTCAGACGTCGAAAGTGCTCCACAAAGTTCCACCGACTGTCGAGGACAAGTCCCAGGTACTTCATCGTCGACCCGACGTCGATGCGAACCCCTCCTACCGTTATTTGGGAACCCGGTGGTGGCGCGTTCCGAGGGCCATGAAAACACATGGCCTCGGATTTGTGCAGTGCCACTTCGAGTCCCAACTCTTGGATCCTGTCCACGACTGTCGCAACCCCGCGTGTCGCTAGTTCGGCCGCCGCCTGGTGCGACTCCCCCTGCGCCAGGACCAGCGTGTCGTCTGCGTAACAGACAACGCTAACCCCGTCGGGGAGGTCGCCGCGCAACACGTAATCGTACCCGATGTTCCACAAGGGCGGTCCTAGTACCGATCCCTGCGGAACACCGCACGACATCTCTCGCCGTCTCCACTCTCCCTCGTGACCAGGGTAGATGATAAACCTGTCCTTCAGGTAGGCCTCGATCAAACGACGGAGGTATTCGGGCACCCGGTGATGCCGGAGTGCCCTCCTAATGCTACTCCAGGGCAGGGAGTTAAAGGCGTTGGTGATGTCCAAGGACACCACCACTACGACCTTGCCCCGGGACACCGCATTCCCCGTCGTGAGGGCTCGCACGCGCATGATGGCGTCCACCGTGGAGCGCCCTCTGCGGAAGCCGAACTGGCTGTCCGAAAGATCCGGCCCCACCCGCGCTAAATGCGCGACGAGGCGGTCTGCAATTACTCTTTCAAAGAGCTTGCCCACCTCGTCGAGCAGCACTATGGGCCGGTATGCGGACGGAGAGTCCGCAGGGCGGCTTCGACCCCTTAGGGAGTGAATTTTGGAAAATCCTTTCTTAGTGCTCGCATACGTCATAAAAGGAAACCTTGTGCAAAATGACGATCAAAATTTCACGCTCCTAATCTCAGTAGTTTCGGCTGTGCGTTGATATGTCAGTCAGTCAGTTTCCCCTTTTATATTTATAAAGATGAATACATACTAACAATTATGTCAACTGAATGCAAATTTTGGTGAACCCCAGAAAAACCGTAAATTATATTTATATTAACATAACATTATTAGCCTTATAATTTTCCCACTTCTGGGACTCAGGCCTCTTCAGAGAATGACATGACAGGGAATAGGGCCGTAAATCACGGGCCCAGTGTGGGTCTGTGGATATCACGCGTCTTCGAATTTTTTGTGTTCTTGGGCAGTTGTCTGCAAAGTGTTTGCCATGGGATACTGGTTTACCGTGGTGAATTGTTTGTGTGCCTCGCAAAATACCGTCTCATAAAGTTAATAGACGGGAGACAAATGTAGATCTACATACGAGTAATAGACTCGGTTCGAAATTGACTCTCCAAATGCATTCCTTTTTGACACTTTACCGATCGACGAGCAGGAAGAACTTTTGGAAATGAAAACGGAGCGCATAAAATTGATTTTGCTCATTAATAAATTATTAATCAATAAAACAAATTTTAATTTTTTTTTTTAAATATTTTTCATTTATTTTTCAATTTCTTATATGTACCTTGAACACAAAAAGTTTGCAGAACACCATTAGGTAGGAGGTTATGAAATAAATTACATAAATTATAGTGCCTGGCTGAGTTTGAACCCATGACCCACTACTACTCATAGTAGCCACTACTGCTCCACTACACCACTGCTCTCTTTATATTAACCCTTAGACAATCTACCAACAGAATCACGTCTGAGACTGGTATAATCTACCCAAAATGTCCTGATTTGTGTTTTTATCAGAAATAAATATACCTACCAATCAACCATGAAACTATTTTTCTTAACTTTTTTTATTATTATTGATAGGCTCGCGTATGACCCTTGATGACCCTTTTGACACTTGATGGTAAACGATAATGTGACCGACGATGGAGCACGCTTGCCTAGAAGTAACCTATTCACTCTTGACTTAAAGACCCCTAGGTTGTAGCTATCAGGAAACACAGACTCCGGCAGGGAATTCCACTCCTTAGCTGTACGCATTACGAATATGTTCCCAACTATCCTATACGGTATAAGACCTGTGGTACCTATATGGTATAATATATTTAAACTAAGTTACACAGTAACTTGGCACAACTGTGCCGACTAAAATCGTTTTCAAATAATTTTCCAGTAAGTACCTATATAATTTTCCTATTTTGTTTTCTCTTGTTTAAAATAAAATAGCCCGAAGACAATACAACCGCACCCGCAGCCTTTCTTTCAATCGACCCTGAAAAAAATATCACCTATTACGAAACTGAAATTCCAATAAGCACACGTCTAATCGATTGTAGTTAAAAAGTCTTAATTATAAAGGAACGGTAATTGTATCCATAGGCCACTTGTTGCACACAACTTACATGCACATTGGCAACGGTGGCATTGCGTCCGTCATACGTCACTAATCTATTTACCAACTCATATACTAACCAAATATGGAAATTTCAACCTTTATTACTTGTGTTAACGGTGGACCAAACTGCATATTAAGTTGGCCTCTCGGTCTAGCCGTACCAATCCGTTGTATGCGTGTGAGCACTCTTTGATTTCTCGCTCCATTTATCAAAGAGCTATTAATCAGTATTAAGCGTTACAACAGTTTTTTTTTTCACGTTTTGCAAATAGATATGTTCCTATGTTGTTGAATGAAAGTGAAGCTGACTTCCGATATTTATCTTTCTTTAGCAATGAGCCTTGATCAGATTTACTTGCATCTGGATGCAGAAGAGGACCCGCGCCTAAGGGGGAATATTTACACAAATGGTTGTGTCTCTTGTACATGACGCAATGATTACAGTTCTTTTTGATATACCAGGATCACACAACTTTAATAAAATAAAAACAATAACGTTATGTGTGCCTCACGGCTGTGCCATATGGTATGGTAGGTTTTTTTTTAGGTGGGAAAATCATCTAATGACAAATCTCGCTCGCGGAGCGGGAGATAGTGTCACCCACTCCTGTTCCTTCTTTGCCTTCATCCTAGGGCCCCGGGTTTTGTTTTCATACTACCCGTGGCCCCAGTAGGCTTCGATCCTGCTACGATTTGCTGACATCTCCTTGAGGCGCGCGCGGAAAAGTACGCGGCGTCGACGATTTGGACTCGGTCTGGACTGTTACCTCACGGTCGGACGGTGGGCTACCCATTGCTCGCTGTCCGCACGCAAGCCCGCGCCTACGGTGGCCGGAAATCGGGTTCCGAATCCCGGCGGCGATTGGGGTGTGAGGACCGTTGCCTCACGCGATCGGCCGCCTTCTTTGCTACCATTACTGCTTCGCAGAAGGAGGCGACCACCTGCTACTCCTCCTCGCTCCGGACCATGGCCTGCCCGGCGCGAGAGATCACTGCCGCCGATCGCCCAGGCGGTGCTCTGCCCAGGCGGGGCACACCTCTACCGTATGCTCCACCGTGTCCTCCGGGCGGTCCACACAATGGCGGCACCCAGGCGTTTCTTCCGCACGATTTCGGTGCAGGAACCTCCCGAACTTACCATGTAAGGTAAGGACCTGCGTCATGCGGAAGGTAAGGGTGCCATGTGGTCTTTCCAGCCACTCCTCAAAGAGGGGACTTACCGCCATAATTGTGGCGTGCCCAATGGTATGGTAGGTATGGATATAACTCCTTGTAATGTTTGTTTTATATTCTTTAAAATCAGTATTTAAGAGTAACAAATATTAATCACTACTACAGCGGAAGGGAAGAGCATAACAAATCTAACACAATAAACAATTAATCATGTATGGTCACAACATTTTTTAAGGAAATAAGTTAATTTTCATTTCTTGCACATATGTACTTATGTATATAAGGAACTTAAATCATCATCATCATCACTCCCGCCGAAAGACGTCCACTGTTGGACATAGGCCTCCCCCGAGTGTCGCCACAATAAACGGTCCTGTGCGTCTTGCATCCATAAATTACAATTTATATTAAACCTAACTACGTAGGTACATTATGTATATACAAAAATAAAATACAATCAGGCGTAGAAGTAATCCTCCATATCGCTGTCATCCGGAAATATGCCCAGAAGACTGGCAGCATTGCAAAGTTGAATGGCAATGCTAATTATTTGGGTAAAAGAACGAGCCAGACTTCTGGTCACGCAAACTGTCGATCAGTCGGCGAAAAATATCCTTTTTTTTAAGGTGGGAAATCATCTAATGACTTCTCCCGCTCTAGGGCGTATAATACTTACTGACTAAAACCACACCTAAATTCCTTCTTGACAGGCCTGTTGGTCTAGTAGTCAGCGGCCCTGACTGCTACACCAGAGGTTATGGGTTCGATTCCCATCCAGGATAAATGTTAGTGTGATGAGCACGATCATTTGTTCTGTGTCTGGATGTAATTTATCTATAATATGTATGTATTTAGAAATATAGAAGTATATTTATTTGCTGTCTAGTACTCATGCCACAAGCTCTGCTTGGTTCTGGACTTATATTTATTATTATTCTTTGCCCTTTGCGTTCCAACCCACGGGTTTCCCTTTCGGAGATCAGCTTCAAAAACTTCAGTTTGTCTACTTACGACAGAGTCAGTTGTCAACAGAATATAAAAAAATAAATTGAAGTATAGGACAGGTAATAAGTCGTCATTATGGAATACCGGAACCGCCAATCACGAAGTAACAAACTAAAAACACTTAGCAGAACAGAATAGCAATTATGGAGCACTTACTTACTTAAATCGTTGGTGATAATTACGTACGAATAGCTTATCTGTTTCAATAATCGTCAGTAATTAGCCAATTCTGTTAAATAGACCACAAATATAATCGATCGAAGAAGTAGAAATATTCGACATTATTAGCTTGCTACACCCTTGTTACGACAGACGAAGAACAAAAAAAAATTAGATTAGAAAGAACAGGTGGGTCAGAACTTTTACCACAGTGTAAGGTTATATAATAATAATAATTAACCATCTATTATCAGTCATCTTTGCTCCTTAGAGTAAAAGTAAATACAGCTTATTTTTAGTAAATAAGAGTTAAATTTCACATTGCACTATATTCAATTCATGATGTTATGTGGCACCTGCCCGCGGAAGCCACGGAACACTGCTAGGTACCCTGCGGCTTGTTGATGGTGATCACCGAGGTAGTTTTATTGAGGTAAAAATCCCACACTCCCCGGAATTATCCCCAAAGTCCGGGCGCCTTTTGAAGGTTTCCCCTCGAAAACAAAAAAAAAGGTACCCTGCGGCTAAAAGTCTTACATTAAAATGAGGGGCAGAAAAGAGTGGAGGTGTGTGTTGTTACCTATCACGCTTGACATGTTCATTTACTTAGTTCTATTTTTCTAAGTACAATAACAAAAAAAATAAGACAACACTACCGACCGAAGACCAATCTTATATGAGACTAGCTTTTGCCTGCGGCTTTGCCCGTGGCTTTGTTCGCGGCTTTCCCCGTGGCTTTGTCCGCGTACATAAAATATAGACTAAGTCACTCAGGAATAAAGCAGCTTTCTATAGGTGAAAAAAAAATTGCAATCGGACCAGAACTTCCAGAGATTAACCTTCTACAAACAAAAAAACAAACTTTACCTCTTTATAATATTAGTTTAGATTAGCCAGATACGTAGGAAATATAGTCCATCATTCGGTTTCGGGAGGGGTCAGCAATCTGACCTGACCGGGAAAGATCAGGTACAGATGCTTTACGTTCTTTCCGGGGCACGCAGGTTTCACACCATCAACTTCTAAACTTTCCAGAGTTTACTTCGTTAGAATTACTCTGTAGCTGCCCTCAGCTAAGTATAGAATGGAAAAACCCAATAGCATTTTTTGTCCCAACAAGGTACTTAATTGAAGTCAGGACTCCACGCTTAGCAGTCACGACCACGAGCCTAGCGAGCGAATTATTATAATAATTAGTCAATATAATTATCAATCGCTAGATAGTATCAGTAAATAAAAGAAAAGAAAAAAGAGGGATGAAAAATAATGGCATGTAGCGAAGATGAGAATGTTGAGATGATGTGGAGTAACAAGAATAGATAAAGTTAGAAATGAGTACATTAGAGAACAGGAAAAGTGGCACCAGTGATTGAATTGATGTTCACCGAGGTAATCTAGGTTAGTCTTTGTACTGATGGTAATCACTGGGGTGGTTTTAGTGTGATCGAGGAGCTATAAGCAGAATCCCTGAACTTTTGAAGTCTTCCCCCTGAAAAAAAAGCATTCTGACGGTACAGCCAGTTTCATCTCTGCATAACGAAAATCAAATTAAACCTTCTGCAATCCACTGCCGCACACAGACATCTCCCACGTTGCACCACGGCACCCAGGTCTCACTTTAATTCAATTTTACCGGATCTCAACGTATCCTTATAGGAGCGATTATGCAAATACCTATATAATTATGAAACACCGAGTAATATGCAAAGTGTATACTAGTTCATTGGTTACTAGTCGTAATAAACTACTGCTTTCAAAACCGTGAAGGAAAACATCGTGAGGAAACAGGCATGTCCTAAAACCAAACATAGAAGACATGTGACATCTACCAATTTGCACTGGGCCTGCGTGGAGATGAGGCCTGAGTACCAGCGGTGAGATTTATTATAAGGTTTATCGTCATTCAGCCAAAAGACGTCCACTGTTGGACATGGGCCGCCCCTGAGTGTCGCCATAATGAACGGTCCTGTGCGTATCACTTCTATCGGATGTCGACCGCTACCGGAGTCAAGGGTAGACTTATGCTTAGTCGTAATTTGAGCCTGACCTTTTACTCGATATTTTATATTTGAAGAAAAAGATCTATCTTCAACTCTTCTTGTATCCATTCGGACGGACACGGAATAGAATGACAAACAGGTCCTTTGGTTGCGAAAAGTTTGTGTACTTAGTACTCGTACCATTTATGTAATAGGAGATGGTAAAGGTACATTTAAATGATAAACTGATTTTGTTCAATTTGTTTATTGCCCGAAAATGATAGATGATCGACCCGCAGCGAATGAGTCTTTCACCGATGCTATGCAACTGCTAAAACGCTTACTTAAATGTGTGTTTTTATTCATTCGCTGCGCGTCGATGTCAGCACAAAATTAATACATTTGATATGTACGGGTTTGCTCGAACAGGAGATGAGACTACTACCTAATTAAGCACAAATTCCGTTTTTCGCACTTTTCGTGTGGATTACTTACTCCTGAAACAAGTAGATAGGTAACATTTTCCCGACCATTTGATCTAACTTCCTAACTGTCACTGTCCTTTTTTCAACCTATTTGGCGACAAAAGATGTAAATTCTCTTATTTCAAACTAGCTGACCCGGCGAAATTCGTACAGTCTAACAGTCAATGAATGTATTGACCGAATGATGAAATTGATTGATTGAAACCGATTTATTTGACAGTTGCTGTCATTTTTCGATGAATTTAGATATTTTGTGGGTATTTTTTTTACGTGAATTTTCGGATATTTTAATAGTTATTCTGCTGTTTGAGGTGGAGACGAATCCAACAATGTAAGGATCATTCAAATCTGTCCAGCCGTTCTTGAGTTATAAATGGTGTAACTAACACGACTTTGTTTTATGTATATAGAAGATTAGATTTTGAAAAAGATTTTTTAGGGTTCCGTACCTCAAAAGGAAAAAACGGAACCCCTATAGGATCATTTTGTTGTCCGTCAGTCTGTCTGTCAAGACCCTTTATCTCGGAAACGCGTGGAGATATTGAGTTGAAATTAAAACCATATCCTCAAGTTTGCGGCCTCTTGAAGCTGTGAAAAAATCTGATTTCTATGTTAAGGAAAAAAAAGATACGATCGTTTATGTCTCAAAAAACGTATACTTCGACACTCGAGAAAATCAAAATTCATAGGGTACTTCCCGTTGACCCAGAATCCTGAAATTTAGCATAAAGCAAGGTCATATAGCACAGGTATAAGAATAAATCTGAAAACTGTAAATTTGATGTTACGTCACAACAACAAAAAGTTGGGATTCGGAAATTGAACTGTTTACATAGGTAAGTTTATACAGAACCCTCAGGGCGCGAGTCCGACTCGCACTGGCCCAATTTTTTTTTTTTAAATTACCTCACACGACACTATGTAGGAATGATTACTGTGTCAATTCATAGTTCAATTTAGTATAGCCAATCCAAATCCCATCTTTGTTTGTGCACGTATGCCACAAACTGCATGCAGATAAGTAGGACATAGACACAGTAGGTACAGTAATAAGGTTATAGCGTAGTACAGTAACCTTCTGAGTCAGAGTAATAGTGTGTTATTATGATATTTACCTAAGAGTGGCCTAGTGGGTCCGTGGGTGTGGCAATAATAACATCTGTAACTGTTGTGTGCCGTTCTGTGACTAATATGATCTAATCATCTACTTACCTACAGCTTGTAAGTTTCAATATAATAGTGATAGTGTGATGAGGAAGAGACTTCTCCTACGGGATGGTTTAAAAGGGTCACCGTGCTCCTGGGCCTCAAGTCTGCTATTACAATAGTGTCAGAATGGTCTATCATTGATTTCATAATTGTTGATTTTGACAACTTTGATATACTAATACAATTGCGTCATTATGACTTTCCAATGGTCAACCACTGACACTCCATTGAAAGAAGTGGCATAGATTGGTAATTTCGTACAAATTGACAAATGAATATCTGACGTAAGCGGTAATCTGCTAAAATTTTGATAGTTCCTTTGATCAGTGACCTACCATTAGAACGTCATTGCTCTCGAGTCAATAAGCTCGATATGGTCATTCTATCACAACTTTAGTACGAGACCATTGACCGATCAATGATAGATCATTATGAATTAGCAGATTACGAACTTTTCACAAAATGACAATGGGATCATGTTGGAATGGCAAATTTATAAAAATAGCAGACTTTGGCCTCCCCCCTGGACTGCAAAGGAAAACTGAAGGAACAAAGATGGGTTTTAGTCAGTAAAAGTGTGACCTCTCGCTCCAAGCCGAGCATAAAAAGTTATTTGATGATTTGCGATCCAGGACTGCCATAACTCTTTCAAACAATCTCGCAAAAGTATAATATTTGTAAATGTCAATCAATAAAAGTTAAACAGGCGTTACCTGCCAAAGCGTCAGGATATGTATAACGACACGCAATAAGACAAACTACTAGTTCTACCCAGAGGCTACATTTGATACAAAATGTAAAACGAAACACTACCTAGTTATTTGTGGTTTATTTAAGCAAATATCGACCTCATTAAATATTATAGAAAATATTACATAATTCGTTTAGATCTACAAAGCTAATTAGCCACTGTATAGGGTGTTATGGTTGGCTTAACTGTTACTCTTAAAGCCACTATACCCTAAGGGCGGAATTCACCAATAAAACTAATCGCGTTTTAACGTTTGGCTCGCATAATCGCGTTTAGCCGCTGTCACTAGTGTCACTTGTCTATATTTTTCTTTTGTTGTATTTTTACAAGTGACACTAGTGACAGCGGCTAAACGCGATTATGTGAGCCAAACGTTAAAACGCGATTAGTTGTATTGGTGAATTCCGCCCTAAGTGGCAAAATATCCCAAAGCGAACATCAATCAATCTATTTGGTTTATAATTATAACATGACGCACTGGCCAGTAATATTTGACAACTCTGTCAAATATGACTGGCCTGTTGGTCTAGCGGTTAGTGGCCCTGACTGCTATGCCGGAGGTCGTGGGTTCGATTCCTACCCAGGACAAATGTTTGTGTGATGAGCACGATCATTTGTTCTGTGTCTGGGTGTAATTTATCTATAATATGTATGTATTTAGAAATATGTAAGTTAGTATGTTTATCAGTTGTCTAGTACTCGTAACACAAGCTCTGCTTAGCTTGGGACTAGACGGCATTGTGTGATAGCTGTGAAAAAAAAAATGTCCTATAACAGATTCCGCGTCACGTGAATACGTTGTAAGACGTTTTGTCACCTAATGTAGGTGAGGCTTTAAGGTAAATGCTCCAGGATAGCCGCGTATCGAATTTTCCAAAGCTTTTTACAATTTGCAACTCATTATCGAATAGTATGATAAAACAATATATATTTGCGATTACGCCATGTAATTATATATTTACACAACTATACACATTAAAACCATTAACATAACTTTCTAACTTAAGGGGTGACCAGACGGTTGCAAACCAATGTCCCAACCAAGTTAACCTTGCTAGTTTCAATCCGTGTAGACAGCAGTTGTAATCCATGACCTTCAACGCCCTTGGTTGGGAGGCGCGTTATCCCAACCACCGAACGTGTTGGCGCGTGGTTTACATCCTTGTAGCCGCAACACAAACTAAACACATAAACCAAGGTCACCTTAGCTGGAACGCTAGTTTGCAACCATCTGGTCACCCCTTTACCCACTACCAATTTTTTAGCTGCCCGGAGTTTGAACGTTGTTGGTGTAATACGGGGGTTTTACACCTCATAAAGAGATCTCTCCCAGGTCGTATCAGAATGACGTCCCATCGGACTTTGAAAACAATTACCTATGTGCACCGGTGTGTGTGCATAATATCTCCCAAATCCGGTCGGGAAGATTATATTCTAAACTAGCATTTACCCGCGACTTCGTCCGCGTAACAGTCGAAAATAGTTCCAATAGGATTTTTATTTTGGTTGGTGGATTTTTTTTAATTAAAATACGTAACTCATCTTCCATCAATTCTGTTAAAGAATGTTCATGCAATATTTGAAGTAGATTTCACCAAGGAATCACGTTGTCCCATACAAACTTTGCCCCCCTTTTTCACCCCCATAAAAGTAGAATTTCAAAAAATTATTTCTTATCGAATGCCTACGTCATACAAAGAACATACCCTCCAAGTTTCAGCTCTTTACGATTAGCGTTTTAGGCTGTGCAATGATCCGTCAATCATTCATGACAAAGCATTTTATGTACGTAAGTATATAGATATGACAAATTAATATTACTCACATCTTACCACAAGTGAGAACCTCGAAAACGGACTATTTTGCGGTAACGACACAGATTCTTGACACGCTGTATATCGCATTACAAATACTAATGAAGCATTAATACCTCTGCCGCTCGTGCGAAAATCCGCTGCGGCATAAATAATCACAATCTTACAGATCAGGTGATTATCAAAACAACATGAATGTTTAATATTTGAGTTATTTAATACATAACGAGCGAGAAAATCAGCTGACTACGCCCAACATCGAATCAGACGTTTGGTTAAGTACCGTGTAGCGTGATATTCACTTGTTCTTGCGCGGATTAAAAGCCCCTTTATATGTTACAGCAACGACAATGTTGGTCGATTCTGCATAATATGTAATATTACATCATCTTCTTCGTAACCAAGTTCCTGAGCTCGCTTCTCTCACTCTTCGTCCAGTTTAATTTATCGAAATATTTAATGAAAATTATTTTTTTCGATGGGAAAATCATCTTATGACATCCCCCGCCCTTGAGCGAAACGGGAGATCAGACTTTTACTGACTAAAAACTCACTCCTGTTCCTTCGTTGCTTTTCGTACCAGAGCCGAGTCTTCCTTTCAGAATCAGACCCTTGACCCAGTAGGCTTCGACCCCGCTGGGCACCTATAGTTGCTGACATCTCCTTGAGGCGCGCGTGGAACAGTGCGCGCCGTTGACAGCTTGGGCTCGGTCCTGACGGTCGGATGGCGAGTTAATTTGATGAAGGTCAAAAAAATATGATTACCATTTAATTTTTTAAATAAACCCTGCCTCATACTAAGAATGACTTCTGTATCGTGGGTGCGTTCACAAACAAGTAAACTCACATACACAAGACGGAACCGATCCGGAACTCCTATTTGTCGATCGAACAAATATTTGTTCCGTGCAAGAATCAAACCCGTGACACGCAATGCAGTAGCCAATCGTTTAACCACTGCGTCAACAATTGCATTCATAATTACCATATATTTAGGGTTACAAACCTCAGTTGACAAAACCGAAACTCTTATATTAAGATCATTTTGTTGTCCGTCTGTCAAGAAGACGCGTTTTCACGCGATCCTATGAAAAAGGGTCAAGCTGAAAATAATATTAAATACTCGATTCTGCTACACTAGCAGTGACAAAATCGAACCTCTAAGTCTTTTTTATTCTTGATAGGTTCGCGCTTGACCGCTATCTCACCTGATGGAAAGCGACGATGCGGTCAACGATGGAGCGCGCTTACCTAGAAGTAACCACGTAGTAGATTACTCTTGACTTAAAAATTCCCGGGTCGTAACCATCAGGAAACACAGATTAAAATAGTCAACGCAACCTAAAGATAAGGCCGTTTATGCTGCCAGGCTGCATATTTTGACGCTCGCAAGAGAATCGAAATCTATAGAGAACTTCCCGTTGACTTAGAAGCAATGCTATGTAGCACAAGTATTAAAGTTATTTTTATTGAATCATCAAATGGCATTCCAAGATGTTCGAGCCGACATATCAGCCATTTGAAATACAATATTTTATTATTTTATCAACTATTTACCTGTTTCGATTTTAGCATTGTTATTTATTTTACACATTTTGATATTAGCCTTGTTATCAATATATACACATGTTTTAATTTTTATCAATTTTATACTTTTTTGTTGTTTTATTTTCTTTTTAAGTTTTACCTATGTTTTAAATTGTTTTACACTCGTAACTGTTTCTAATATTGTTAAATGATATCTCAGTTTTATTATTTGTTTTAAATGGGCACATAAATGTTTTTGGACTGTTTTATAATTAAGTATTGCAACATTTTCTTTTAGTTGGTTTCTGCACAGAACCTTTTTAGATTTTAATGAATATTTCCTATTTTCAAGTATATGGCACCCAAGGGTTGCAGCTGAAAATCAGCGTCAGGTGGTGACCTTGTGTTACCATTTGGCATTATGCTGAGCTGAGGCCCTTTTGGCATTACTCAATGTACTTTTTTGTTTAATTTTAAGGTGTTTTGTTTCTTCTTTTTGTAATGCCAAATAAACGCAATTTTCTTTCTTTTTTTTCTAAGTAAAGGATAAAATTCGAAAGCCATAGGTAGTTACATCACAGAACACTACCTTTATGCGACTCGAATAAAACTTCGGGACTAAAAAAAAAAACCAAATAAACTACTTTTCTTTCTTTCTTTGTTTTGCTGTATGAGCATTATTGGCTCGTATAAATGTTCTGCCACCTTCTACATCCAGTCTTTCACTAAGTTTTTTAGTTCGTTTGTCACCTTATCTGTCCGTCTCGCGCTACATTTGATGATATGATATACGATTGCTACTGCATTACTAGGGCGCTGGGACCTGATTTAGGACAGCAGGACTGTTCTAGGGCTGTGGAATTATACGTAAAGGGCAACTGGAGAAGCACAGGTAGATTTTCACACACCACACACACGCTACTCATGACGTTATCTACTTAGTTTTTTAGTCTTAATTTTTGCATCAATTGATTGTGTTTACAAGAATATTTAAATCTCTGCTAGTGATTATGAGGGTGGGCGCTGATATCTATATATACCAGCTGTAACACTTAAATATCACAATTAACCTTTCAACCTAATTTACTGTAATTTAGAAAACTTGTTAAATTGAAGGTGCAAGTAAACGATTTTATTTTAGTCAGTAAAAGTTCAGACTTTTTTTTGTAAGCACATATTTATTTATTATATGCTTTGTTGTACCTACACCATTACACATACAAAAAGAAACTAAAACACATACATACAATGGACGGCCTAATCACATTCCGCGATCTCTTCCAGGCAACCGCTGGACAATAATTGCCTGGACAAGAAATGCACGTCCTCTCTCTCGCTACGGAGCGGGAGAAGTTATTTGATAATCAACCACCTCAAAAACAGGATTAATCTGTTTAAGCTGTAGAATGATTCGAAAGAGTTACCACGGTCTTGAAACACAAAGGGCAACTGAAGAAATACTCGAAGTTATTAGACAATATTCCACTACAAAAAAAAATATCTACTTCGCGCCTCCGATTCCTTTGTTCTGATATCATCTCAACGCTCAGTCACGTGATCAGAACAAAGGAATCGGAGGCGTGGCCTACTCGAGGCGTTCGACGCAAGAGAATCGAAACGAAACGGTCGTAACTTGGCTAGGGGGGCTGGTTATATTATTATCAGTCCTTCAACAAAGATAGCTAGCCTACTACCAGATCAGCTAGCTACTTTTAAAAGCAGCTCCAAGTCCAGTACTACGGATATGTATTCTGCAACATAAATACCATTAGATCTTGATATAACTTATTTCCTATTTCGTATTGTTACTGCTAAACACTTCCGTTTCGTCATTCTTTCCTCCGACGTTTCAACACGAACAATCGGAGCATGCCCTTTATCATTTTAAGTAATTAATTATGCTTTACTTACATATATTATGTTAAAACCGTCATGGCTGTGATTAACGAAGAGGTGAGCAGAGAGCAAGATAGGCAAGTAAGCAGAGAGTAAGATCGATGAAGGCAAAATGAAAAAAAATTACAATTTTTGTTTCTACGATTTTCTACAGGCCCCTTGCTGGCTTAATCATACTGGACATAAAAGAAGATAAAACTGTATGAAACGTTCATCATCATCATCATTTCAGCCGAAAACGTCCACTGCTGGACATAGGCCTCCACCAAGTGTCGCTACAAAGAACAGTCATGTGCGTCTCGCATTCATCGGACTCTCGCAACCGTTACCAAGTCATCGGTCTACCTTGTAGGAGGCCTTCCAACGCTACGTCTTCCGGTACGTAGTCGCCACTCCAGAGCCTTTCGGCCCCAACGGCCATCCAAAAAACAAATACAACGAAGCATGTGTCACGTGTTACATGTGTCTGTATGAAACATTTTTTTTTTTTCTTTTTTTGGCAATTGAGCCGATTTCGACTATTCTGCCAGTGTCAGGTTGGGACATATGAAACATTATATGTATAGAAATCGGATGGCTATTATGAAGACAACTGATAGACAAATATGGTAATAAAAGACATTTTGCACAGACACCATATAATTTGGGAAAAGGAGGCAGCATTACTAAGGAGGATGTTACATCTTACTTACATGTCATTGATGTCACTGTAAGATCACCATCTACTTTGGCGGCACGCTAGGCCCAATGATTGAGCAATTGGCTGCAGAGCTGTGTCACGGGTCCAATTCCTGCACGGAAATAGTACGTTTTGATACAAGTGCAGAAAGTTTGTCATAGCGACCGAGGCGGAATTCGCACGAGCCGTAGGCGAGTGTGTTATGGAGCCGAGGGCTACAATGACAAATTTGCACGTGTATCAATCGACTTTTTTCAATACAAAGAAATTAATAAACGGGGGTTGACCGGCGACTCGTGGTGGTCGACGCGCGCCCGGCCTGATACGATAAATGTAATAAAATTGTGGCGGGGAAGAGCAACGCACTTTTCTGCACTAGTGCGGAAAACAGTCTATTGCGTGCCTAAAAGCGGTGGAACAAGAACAGGTTTTCGAGTAAGTGTATTGAAAAAATATTTGTATGGCCGCTAGCAGTTCCGCGGGTTTGAGTGTCTTCATCCCATGATACAAAAGTAATTCCTAGTGTGATTGATGTATAATTGTCATTATTACCTCACCCAAAAATAACTCTTAAAGATCTATCCTCGTCTGCCCAATAAATCGGGTCGAAAACCAAGAAGCAATTACCTACAATCTAATTAAACATAACAATACGTAGCTATTTCATCGGGCCAGTAATAAAACATATTAGCTAACATATAAGTGGGCCAACTGCTCTATGGTATGTTGCTCGCTCAACACTTGACAAGTGCTCCGTCATTGTTTCAAGGAAGTCGGACTTATAACTAGGTCTTCCCACAGTTACTGGGGTACACTTTATGTAGCTAGTCTGCTAAGTGATGGGTTTGATTGGTTCTTGAGTTCGGATTCAATGAATAATTCCATAAATAAATACATGTTCAACCTTAAATCATTTACAGGCACTTTTGAAATCATCACAAAAAGTCAGTCTTTCATTATTATAATAATATATTCACACACAACTATCACATAACAGCGTCTAGCCCCAAGCTAAGCAGAACTTGTGTTATGGGTACTAGACAACTGATAAACATACTTAAATACTTCTAAAAACATATATATTATAGATAAATTACACCGAGATACAGAATGATTGTGCTCATCACACAAACATTTGTCCTGGGTGGGAATCGAACTCACGACCTCCGCATAGCAGTCAGAGCCACTAACCACTAGGCCAACAGGCCAGTCGAATGATGAAGCAAAATAAACATAATCAACCTTATAATGCTCCTACTGCTGTGCCTCAAGCCTAATCTCTAGGAGAGAATGGGCCGTAATATTCTGCACGCGTGCCTAGTAAGGGTTAGACAACATCACACATCTTTGAATTTTTGCTTCTAGGACATGCTGGTTTCCTCACGATGTTTTCCTTTACCGTTTTGATGGAAATGGTGATGAAATAAATTAATATATAATAAAGCAGCCTGAGTTTGAACCCACGATGTACAATTTATAAGACGTAGCAGCCTTTATTACTAGGCCATCACAGCTCTCAGGAAGGAAAAATTAATTACATTCGAAATTCAAAGTCACTCGAATCAATCAAATTGATAGTCATATTATGTTATTATTTCTAATACCTATATAACTTCATCAGGAATGAAGATATCTGGAAGTCGGTGTTTCTATAATAGTTTTGTCTCCTCGTTATTTAACACCGACTTCCAAAATTAAAGTTATTTAGCACTTTTCAGTGTTTGTTTTACATTAAAGACGGTTGTATTTTTTTTTTTTGTAAAATGCTTTTTTATTTTAAATTTTTTAGTTATGGTACCACCACTAAAAAGTACCCCTCATCCATACTTAAATGCCTTATAGCCAGAGTGCATCTCATGACAATTCTAATAATCCCAAACACGGCCAGATTACATTAATTTATTACAGAGTTCCGGTGCCTAACTTCAGGCTTCAACATCAGATCAGTTCGATACATTCCCCCTCTTCTTTCAGTCAGTCATCGACTACACGTATAAATTTTACTTGTAACTACAGTTCTGCTGTGAACCTATGAGGAGTTCTGTTTCATATATTCCAAGTTCATGATCAGATCATAACAATATTTATATGGGACCAACTTGGAAGCATAACCTTTAAATTAAAAAAAATAATTCAAAATCGGTCCACAGTTGACCGAGAAATCGGTGAACATACATAAAAAAAATACATCCAGCCGAACATAGAACCTCCTCCTTTTTGAAGTCGGTTAAAAATACTCAACTTCAAATCGTGGGATAGTGTTTAAGTATAGCGCTAGTGTGCTATTAAAAAACATACTATAATGCTGAAACATACTCAAAACAATATTTGATGCGTGATTAGTATGTTATCAGATAGAAGCAAATCCAGCCCCTCTAGCCAAGTTACAATCGTATCGTTCATGCCAAACGCTTCGAGTAGGCCACGCCTTCAATTCCTTTGTTCGGACCACGTGACTGAGCGTTGCGATGACGTCAGAACAAAGGAATCGGAGGCGTGGCCTACTCGAAGCGTTCAGCGCGAACGATACGATTGTAACTTGGCTAAGGGGGCAGAACATGCTTGAGCAGATAGTTTCTACAGTACAGATAGTATCTACAATTACAGTAGGTAAAGACCTAAAATGTATACCGATATTGATTGACTAAATCTCAGTTGCGAAAAGTGACGGCCGTAACAACTGGCCACGGGACCTTTAATAAGCATCTCTCTGTCATAGGAGTTACAGACAGCCCACTGTGTAGAGCCTGCATGGAGGAGGACGAGACAGCAGCACATCTGCTTCTGAGCTGCCCAGTTGTCGCTGGATACAGGGCAAAATACTTCGGAAACCCAGGTAACCTCCGTGAAATGGTCAATAAGACCAAGGCGCTGCTGGCATTCCTGGAGGAGCTGGGGTGGATCGAATGACGCATTTGTCCCACCCGTACGCAAAATACGCGCTCAGTCGTGAAGTTGCGGACACCAGCCCGAAATACAAATACAAAAAATACCGATATTGATCCGTATCGATATCGTCTCGTCCCCTTATCCCCCACCTATAAACATAACCACTACTATGCGTGCGACAGCCTACGTTTATCCGACACAGCGCAGCCGTCGATCCAACCGTGCTACGTTCAAACGCCTAGCTAGTGACTCGCCCGCTACTTGCTAGACACTCGAACGGCATGAGATACAAAAGGTCCTTGTCGATTATCTTGTATTACATTTTAAATGCCCTAATTTGCTTGACCGCAGTTAAAGTACAGAGAATACAAAATTGCCTCAGTTTATAGTTTATTACTTGTAAGCAAATCTGATTCGTACAAAGAACAATGCGATTGGTCAATGAATATTACAGTTTACTAAATGTTAGCGCGATACATTGTGTTTGATTAGGTTGTTTTGCAATTACTCGTAGACTTAAGGTAGAACTATATTGGCCCTCCATTCCATGTCAACTAGACTTGTAGAGCTACATTAGTTCCACGCCACGCGACGCGACTCTATGTACAGATCAGCCCCTTAAACAAAGTTACAACCATTTCCTTTCGATTCTCTTTTCGTTATATAGCTCGAGTCGGCCACGCCTCCTATTCCTTTGTTCTGACCACGTGACTAAGCATTAAAAGGAATCGGAGGCGTGGCCTACTCGAGGCGATCGACGAAAAGAGAATTGAAACGAAACGGTTGCAACTTGGCTAGGGGAGCAGGCGCGGCCTACGTGTGCGTCGATCTACTGCAGTTCCCGCTTTATGATAGGTCCAGAATTTTTTTTTTTTTATTTCAGTTAAACCATTTAGAAGCACTTTTGAATTGTCAAAACGTCGGTCAGTAAAAAAATGAAACTAAATTGTCTTTGAAATCTAAACGATTGAGGTGTAATAAAATTAAAGTAGATCTAATTTAATTAAATGATTCTGTTAATTGGAAGTAAGTTCAATTATAATGATTGACTCATAAACAGTTTATGACATATTAAAATAATTTGGTAACCACGTACTTAGTCAAATTAGCAGTTTGTAAATTGTCACATTTCAAATGAAAGAATATTAATACTAGCATCTGCAGGCGGCTTCGCCCGTGTGATTGACGAAAATCATACCAAAGGAGCATACTCCCTGGATAAAAAATATCCTATGTGCTGTTCCAAGACATGCGTCGTGTTTGCGTAAAGGAGTTACAAACATACATATACATACATACAAACCTTTACAATGTTAGCGTGATACAGGATATAAGGTAGTTTTGCAACAGAATTTTGCTTCCGCGTCCGCTTCTGCAGAAGTGTAAGTGAATACAACGAGTAGCGTGGGGGTGGGGGGCCTGTAGACGACTGGATACGACGAAAAAGGCGTAGAAGGGAGGATTTTTTTTGTTCATTCTGCGCATCACCGCGCCTCGTAACGTTTAGCGTAAACGCGTAAATCTTCTGTTGGATTTTTCATAAGTTTGTTTTTGTTTTGTTCTTCTGTTACCAATTGTTTTCCAATACTTATCAGCCCCCAGCCCCCCCCCCCCTCCCCCTCCAGCAGTATGGTCAGTGAGCAATTATTTAGCGGAGCTGGTTTAATTTATGAAGAAGACCGAAACATACTCAAAGGTGTAAAAGTGGCCAATTTTTTTTTAATAAATATAATTTACCTCTGTTTAATTTCGCGTAGTGTAAGTAAAGTATAAAATACAAATTTAATTAAACAAATCTAAAAATGTAAAATTATATTTTTTCTTCATAGTATTAACACTTCCGCTTCCGGTTCCGCTTCCGGTTCCGCTTCCGCTTCCGCTTCAGCTAAGATTTACTTTTGACATCTGTTTCCGTTAAAATACTTCCATTGCATCACTTATATACGTTAACTGTGTTGATTTACTTTTGACATCGGTGATAAACGCCTTTTTATTGGTTTTTATTTCGTTAGTCTATTAAAGATAAACTTAATCGCAAGCGTTGTTTATAGTCATTGTAGTGTAGTAATAATAATATGGGCCCGATCTACAGGCCAAAGAAAGTGTTATTACGAATTTTTCAGTAACCGTTTTAATTTTTTGTTATTGATGTCAATCAATATCGAGTTTGACCACTTTCTCACCTGATCTAAGCGATTATGTAGCCGACGATGGCGCACGCTTGCCTCGAAGTAACCTAGGTTCGAATGATGGTATTGTTTCCCACTAGAGAGATACAGGCCTTCTCTCTGTATAAGGGAGTATGTAGTGCATCCTGTAGTTGCAGTAAACCGAAACACTAGAACAGCACATTTTTTAAAAATAATCGTGTAAAAAAGAACATTAATTTAAAAAGACTATTAAAAAAAGAGTACTTATTTATTACATTGAGGAGATTTTAAAGACATTTGCCTTTTTTGCTCTAAGTAAAAAAGAACAAAACTTTTTTTCAAATTAAGAATGCGCAGTAGGTATAAGACCGCGCTGCGGGGTTCGTAAAAACGTGTTGTTAAATAATAACAAGCGATCTTACTTTACGAGCTGAATGACCGAAGCAAGCTCATTCTCAAACAGAGCACAAACACAATAGATTTACTCACGAGCTAAGTATTCAGGCATAGGTCGTCATCGGATATGGTAAGTTTAGGAGGTTATTATTCCAGATTCAGGTGGAAGAAACGCCTGAGTATCGCCATTGTGCGGACTGCCTGGAGGACACGGTGGAGGTGTGCCTCGCTTAGGTGGAGCACCGCTGTGTCCTCGTGGAGCCGATTTTGGTGGCCTCTCTCGCCTGGCCCTGGCTCAGGCAATGGCCCAGAGCGAGAAGGGATGCGGCCTTCTTCTACAAAGCAGTAATACTAGCGAAGGCGATGGCCGCAGCCGTGAGGGAACGTACATCCTCACGCTACATGCGCCGCGATAGGAGGCACCCTGAGCGTCGGGAGTCACAACATGATCCCCGGCCACTGTAAGCGCGGGTTTGCGGTCGATGAGCAACGCCACAGCACGGTGACGGGTAGCTCGCCGTCCAGCCATCTGGCAACCGTCCGGGCAGAGCCCGAGTTGCCAACGGCGCGTATTGTACCACTCCCGCCGCGCCGTAGGGCTGATGCCCGCTAGAGCCACGGGCTATTTCTAAAAAGGAAATCTGTAGTTAGAGAACGCAAAAAGCAACTGAAGAACACAGGTGTGATTTTAGTCAGTAAAAGCCGGGAGGGCGTGGCTCTAGAGTAAAGTAGGAACCCCACTCTAGAGAGTGAGAAGCCACTGATTGATTTTCCTCCTCAATAAAAAAACTATCTAAGTCACTCAACACTTACGATTCAAACGAGCTTCACATAATATCTCGTTATTGTGTCTTTTTATTGTGATTTTGTTTTTGGTCTGAGCATATTTACAGCCGATAAACATGTTAATTTCTTGTGCTATTTGCAGTCGATTTTTTATGGTTTCCGATACCGCTATAGCTATTATATAATATAGTATCGTTTTAAGATAACATTTAATTCTTTTTGGGTTGCGGCTTTCGATACTGCCATAGATTTTTTTTCTACGAGTATTATCAGTACCAGACGTTTTGACTCCCTATGGTGCAAGCTTTTTTGTTGTAATTTTTTAGGGTTCCGTACCTCAAAAGGAAAAAAACGGGACCCTTATAGGATCACTTTGTTGCCCGTCCGTCTGTCTGTCTGTTTGTCTATCTGTTTGTCAAGACCCTTTATCTTGGGAACGCGTGGAGGTATCGAGTTAAAAGCTATATACTCAGGTCTGCGGACTCTTGAAGCTGAAAAAAAAACAAACTTGTAAGTTAACGAGAAAAAAAGATACTTCGATTTATGTGGCAAAAAACGTACATTTCGACACACTCGAGGAAATCAAAATTCATAGGGTACTTTCCCACTGACCCAGAATACTGAAATTTGGCATAAAAGAAGGTCTTATAGCACAAGTATAGGAACAAATCTGAAAAATGAAACGGATGTACTTCTTTTGACAGGACTTTCACTGGTAGATAGCTGATGTTACAAAGTGAGTATCTTAAGCTTTACTTTTAGTTTAGAAAAAAATACCCACGCAAAAAAAAAAAATACCTCTTGAAGTGGTAACCAAATGGCACTGTTGAGGCTTCCGAGTTAGTGTAATGCGTCAGGGAAGTTCGCTGATGCGCACACTGATGATTATTTCGCGATCATGCGCAAGAAGGTGGCATCAATGATGCGCAGAGTGAGGGGGAGTGGCAACAGCATCCTGAAGGTCTTTTCAGAAAGGTTAGACGGGCCTACAACAGATAGGTTTATCAAGCTACTTGTCAGACATGCCGCTTGATAAATCCTCCTCAAATTTGAATGCTGTTTTTTTTTTATTTTCCTAAGTTGTACTACAGTTGTTACTAACATAGTTTTCTAAGTTTTTTTTTTTTTTTAAGTTGTGTTTTTTACGAGTCTGATACTGGCGTAGACGCGAGCACCGAGCTAGTCACACCTAATTGGCAAAGTGTGGAGCTTTACCTTTAGGGAATGCAGACGTTTAGAATTTATGAATTCTAAGTTAAACCAATTTGTTATCAACATAGTATAGGGACAATAAATTTCTCAAATAGTTACCCCAGATACATTATCAGTGAGTTAATAACAGAGTGTAACGGGTAGTATCAATCATAATAATCGATCAACGACTGTGCCAGCCTCCAGCTAATGGTTATAATCAATTTGGTTATCTATGAGTGATATCTTAGCGCCTGTCTTTACTTCATAGGTACTTAGTTGACAGTGAGGTCGCGAACTTTTGTGGCAAATTGTTTCAGTAAGTCTGCAGATTTGTTTCAATTCAAATTCAAGAAATTCAACATCCACAATGTTTTTTATTTCACCCGTCAGAAGCTAGTGCACAGTTCCAATTGGTCGTTTCCTATGAAGAGGCAAGAAAGTTCATAGTTGGTTTTAGTTTAAAAAAAATATTTCCACTAACCTGTCGGTTTCCTATTGTTTACATTTCGGGGAGTGTGACTGGAATTCCACAATCGGACCACTAGACGTGGTGCGCTACCGATACATGGTGGACACCCCACCCATACGTACAAAGTGTTTTGGGAACACATTTATTGTGCATACAACTAAGGAATAGAATTCCCTGCCAAAGTCTGTGTTTCCTGATAGCTACAATCTAGGGGTCTTTAAGTCAAGAGTGAATAGGTTACTTACTTCTAGGCAAGCGTGCTCCATCGTCGGCCACATCATCGCTTACCATCAGGTGAGATAGTGGTCAAACGAGAGCCTATCAATATTTTTTTTAAAGTCTGACACGCCCTCTCGCACCATCTTAAAGCGAGAGACATCATTCGATAATTTCCCTCCTCAAAAAAAACCTTGCTATGTCCGTAGTACTGGTTTGATTAACACCATATGACATATGACAAGTGACAATGTAATTCATAGATTGGACGATATCATATATTTATTTATACTCTGTAGTGTCCATTTTGACATGTCATTATCTTTGTAATGGCTGCCGTCTTGTTAAGTCAGAACTAATTGTCGTTCAGAAACATGACAGATATGTAGAACAGGGTGAGGCACACCTCCAGGGCACAATGCAGAAAGAACGTTAAAATTCTATTGCTGTTATTAAACGCGCTATTTTTATCGATATCTTGCCAAATAGTTTTGTAACTGCAACTTTTTTCGATTTGGTTCATTTGATTGATTCAATTTTATTATTGCAGTTTTCATGTTGCGAAATAAAGTTCAGTTCGGCGTTCGCTTCCTATTATCCTAACTAATATTAGGTATAAATGCGAAGGTAAGTTTGTTTCTCACTTTTTCACTTCTAAACGACTGAAGCAATAATTATGAAGTTCTGAATATATACGTTATCTGTGGTAGACAAATAGATTTCATACAGAAAAAAAAACTGTTGCCAAGGGAAAAATCAATCACTTTCGACGGTAATTGCTTTAGAACGCTAGATGGTGCTACGTTTCTTTAGAAATATAATTGAATTACAATATTAAACATTTTAGTAGTGTGTTAAGAGCTAATTAATACCTAAGTTAATCGTATTAACGTTAATACTTTGGTAGATATAGACCAACAACTTGAACAATTGGATGACAAAATAAAATAAAAAAACACGAGTAAAGTCGCGGGCAGAAACTAGTTTATTATTATCAGAACAATGATCCCTGGTTTTCAATTACACCTCGTACCTGATATTATGTACCACTATATTTACTTCAATTCAATTCAAATTCTTTTATTGTCCGAGTATGTTACAGGTTGTGTAAATTCAGTTCTTATTACATAACTGGCGTCTGAGATCTGCTTCGCCTAAATAGAAGTAGAAAATTACGTATCAAACGAACATACTATGTTAGGTTAAGGTTAAAATTTGTGTCTATATTTTAATCCAGAGTATGGTCTAACCGTGTGGTGTCCAAATTTCATTGTAATCCGTTCAGCCGTTTGGGCGTGAAGAAGTATCTAACGTACATACATATAGATAAGTCCCTAAGTATATAGAAACTTTTGTCTTTGTAATATTAGTGTGATTGCAATATGTGTATAATATTTTAGTCATTTAAAATTTATAGTTTGTACTTGTACTTATATATATATATATATTTATAGCTGCTGTCAGAGACTTCACCCTCGTGATAGTATAAAATTATCCCAAGGTAACACACTTCCGGGATAAAAAGCTCCCGGTATCCTATAAGACGAAAAGACGAAAGACGAAAATCTATGACCAATGCGTATTGCCAGTGATGACATATGGTTCCGAAACGTGGTCGCTTACAATAGGCCTCATCAGAAAGCTCAAAGTCACCCAAAGGGCAATGGAAAGGGCTATGCTCGTCTATCGGCTGAAATGATGATGATGATCCTATCTTCTATTCCAGGACATCAGGACAGGATCTACCCGTGTATCAAGTTTCATCGAAATCTATTCAGTAGTAATTGCGTGAAAGAGTAAAAAACATCCATACATATTTTAGTTAGAATGTATCTCATAGTCAACGGCGCTCGCTAGCAAAAATATTAATTTTTAGGGTTCCGTACCTCAAAAGGAAAAAACGGAACCCTTATAGGATCACTTTCTTGTCCGTCCGTCTGTCTGTTAAGACCCTTTATCTCGGGAACGCATGGAGGTATCGAGTTGAAATTAAAACCATATACCCAAGTCTGCGATCCCTTGAAGCTGTAAAAAAGTCAGACTTCTGAGTTAACGAAAAAAAAGATAGGGCCGTTTATGTCGCAAAAAACGTGTTTTTCGACACTCTCATGGGAATCAAAATTCATTGCATGCATGCAGGCACTTCCCGTTGATCTAGAATTCTGAAATTTGGCATGAAGCAAGGTCTCATAGCCCAAATATGGGGAAAAATCTGAAAACTGTAAATTTGTAGTCACGTCACAAAAAATAAACTTTTTTTGCGATTCCAAAAAACCTTCGTAACTCAATTCGGGAATCGAACTGTTTTCATAAGTAAGTTTGTACGGAACCCTTAGTGCGCGAGTCCGACTCGCACTTGCCCTGTTTTTATCTAATAAGTTAAACACCTGCATAGCTTTTATAAGCTTGCTTATCCCGCCCAGCAAAAATGAAGAGTACAGGCAAAGAACAGGAATTTCCTAATGGAATGATTTTGAAAAAAAAGCATTTAAAGTTTAGATAAAATTTGATCAAAGTTTATCTATCTTTGGTTCATTCCTTTTTAACTTCTTTCCATGAAATTGTGTAATATATATAATATATTTGCAAGCTTATGTACCTATTGCATTTTATATACCTAAGTAGCTTTAAAATATAATTTTATATTTTATGCGTAAATAAATATTATATAAATCTAATTTTAATGTTTATTTTTTAAATGGTTCACTTAACTGTGATCCCACCTGCTGGTAAGCAACGATGAAGAATAAAGTTATTTAGAATAACTGCTTTTTGTTACAAATAATAAAAATAAAATCTGAGTCCACTGCCCAATTTAATGGGGTCACAAGATCAAGGTAGACGATTGCCTAAAAAAAATAGATAGAATTTATTTATCAAGCATTAAAAAATACTAATGAAATAATTCAAGAATAAATAAACTGTGATAAAATACTAGATTCGAAGCTCTGACATAATTCACTGAACAAAAAAATAAATAAATAGGTAACCTAAACAAAATTACACACGTCCAAACCGGAAACTCTCCATCCGTAGCCGAATTATTGAACTGTCTGAACGTGTGAATTGAATGATGAATGGATTTCCTGGTGGCCATTAATTATCCACCTGATTGATTTTGACAAATGTTTATTGATTTATTTTTGCCCATTGCGTGATTGACATATTGGTTAATACCTGCTTCATTTTGTGCTTTCGAAAGTATTTTAAAAAACAATATTGATTTTATTCTGTAGTATTTGAAACAAGTAAAATATTTGGTAATAAATAATCTTAAGGAGAGCTAGACAATGTTAATAATATATTTTTTTAATGATATAAACTAGTACTTGACTGTGATCCCACCTGATAGTAAGCAGTGATGGAATGGTTACTGGTGAAGCGCTCTAGTTCTTTAAGAGCCTTGAAGACACCTAAATTATAATCGGATGGGAAGACCGTAGCAGGTAAATTGTTCCAGCCCTTCGATGTACCGCTTCCTATGACGAGGCGAAATATAATGACAATTTAAGAACAGTATAATTAAATTTTTTAGTTTATGGTTGCCCCCGGTGCACCCAAAATCAATGTCGTTACAAACTACGCATAACTACCTCGCATGCAGAAAAATAATACGGTCCTATAGTTAAAATAAATCACTCAATACCTAGTTAGTACTATTTTTACCCGACTACGGCAAAGCCAAAGGAGGGTTATGATTTTGACAGGCTATGTATGTATGTGAGTATGTTCATCTGTTCCCTCATAGCTCCGAATCTACTAATCGGAATCGACATATGAGGTATCGTTAAACCGTCTTAATTGTCCGCTAAACATAGCCTACGTGATGTGTCACAAAACTCGATATGGCGCCCTCTAGCGGACAAAAAGTAATGCGATTAAAAGTATCATTTCAAAGGGCTTCACTTTTACATTTCCAAGATTAAAGTGACGACCTTTAGCGGACAAAAAGTCATGTGTTAAATTTAACACCAAAATTGTTTAAATAAAAAAAAGTAAAACACTAAAACCCGACTAACGAAAAAAAAGACGCTGAAACGGTATGAAACAAGATTTTCAGGATGCTGAAATAACTTGTTTATTTAACTTGTTTATTATTAACTGGAAAAATAAGGACGAAGAGGATGAGAAATATCGACTATTCGAACAAAGAATCTGACAATCTATTGTAAGTTAACTAAAACCAAGCAACAAGCAGCAAACCTGTAACTTTTTAATCTAGCCAATACAACCCATTTGGCTAGATTAAAAAGTTACAGGTTTGCCTAAAAATTGCAATTAAAAAAAAGTTTCTGTTTCCTTTGTTATAAAAACAAAAATTATATTTCAGACAGTCCAAATTTGGTTAGTATACACACAACTTAAAAACTAGGGTTAGTAGATAACTTTCTGTAAAAACTCATTTTTTTGTTTTTAATACGCTACAGTAGCCTATAGGCTTATCCAATGCTCCAGTATAGGGCTGTGCCACTTGTCCGCTATAGTTATCAGGTAATCAGGATGTTGTTGGGACTGACGCGTACCCTGCACGTGATGGCATCAAAGCCATCAACTTTCACTGCAAACATTCCAGACTCCCTGCAGTAGCGCGACAACCCCATCAACAAATGAAAGTATCATTGTATTGAATGCACAGCGCTATGCTTGTAGTTGACCCACAGACCGCATATATAGACCGTCTGTCAGAACGCTCTAAACAGTTTAGCTTTTACGACACTCAAGCATTTAGCAAATATGCGAGCCAACATATGCAGCGGATAAAATCCAAAACTTTGCGCTCACGCTCAATATCGAAGTTATTTTTCAGATCTTCAGAAATCCAGTAGCACAGAAGCTAGAAAGCTGTGTCTTGCTATAAGAGTGCAATTTTTCAGTTACTTGCTATAGAAATGGATTGAACCTTCATACACCTGTCATCATTCCAGCCGAAAGACGTCCATTGTTGGACATAGGCTCTCAAGTTTCGCCAAAACGACCAGTCCTGTGCACCTAGCATCCATCGGATTCCCGCGACTCTCACTCGGTCATCGGTCCACCTTATAGAAAGCCTTCGAACGCTGCATCTTCCGATCCGGGATCGTCACTCCGGAACCTTTCGGCCTCATCAATCATCTGTTCTGCAGGCAATGTGCCTTGCCCTTTGCCACTTAAATGCGGATCTTCGGGCTATGTCGGTAACTTTGGTTCTCTTAGTATAGAATAAAGGACGAGATTACAGTCATTTAGCGAGACAAAATACAAATTATTACTTACTATTGCACAAAACAGAGCCATAATCGCCATTGGAAATGCAACTGTCAGGCGTAAATACTTCAAATGCCAGTCTGACACTATAGATTAGGTATTAGCTTTATTTATCTGTCTCGCTGCTCAGCGGTGCGAAAAATGTCTAAGTTGCAGATTAGTTAGAGATTACGATTGCTTACTGAGATCTTAGATAGGTTGCAGCCTATACTAGTTTAGGCACGCCATAATTATGGCGGTAGGTCTTTCAGGAGTAGCTGGAAAGACAACATGGCGACCTTACCTTCCACATGACGCAGGTCCTCACCGGACATGGTAAGTTCGGAAGATTCTTTCTTTCTTCTGCACCGGATTCGTGCGGAAGAAACGTCCGAGTGTCACCATTGTGTGGACCGCCACCGTAGGCGTGGGCTTGCGGACGGCGAGCAATGGGTAGCACGCCATCCGACCGTCCGACCTCCGATGTCAGCAACCGTAGAGGCCCAGCAGAGTCGAAGCCTACTGGGGCCATGAGTGATACGAGAGAGATCCCCGGGGCCCCGGAACAATAGCAAAGAAGGAACAGGAGTGAATTTTTAGTCAGTAAAAGTCTGACACGCCCTCACGCTCCGCCCAAGGCGCGGATGTCACCTTATATTAAATATAAATCTTTCACCTAGTTATATGTCCATGCTGTGGTCTCCTGTAACTGAAGGCGCACCGTACACGTACAATTTGTGATTTATGTTCCTCCAAACAGAAGAAGATGTTTTTCTTTTTTTCTTTATTGATGTTGATACAATTAAATAAATAGTGAAGAAGGACTGCGATAACGGTTGAAAGAGATCAACCGTTACCGCAGTCCTTCTAGACCTTGGACGTCACTTGGTTAGCGACACATATTTCATACAAATTTACACGCAAATGTAGCCCTCGCTACAAGATTAAAACATAATCTTTATCACAGTAATAAAAACTAGAGCAATCTTATCAAATTAACATTAAAACTCATTGCAATTATATACATAATAGATGTTAGTAATTAACAAGTCGGCAACTATTAACAGAGGAATAAATATCTACTCCTTGTGCTAAGTACCAACGTAGCTACCGCATAATACGGCAGTATCATAATTTAGACTTTTAAGAGACTCATTAATACCGATTTGACCGCCGCCGGCGGACAATTAAACGTGATCTAACATTCTAGTACCTATCAATTACGGTACCTAAATGTCGACGTGTTTTTTAAGAAAAAAAAATATGCTCAACTGATATCTTGGTCCGGAGAATTAATTTAGAACGTCGGGCGAGGTGTTTTTTTTTTCAGTTTATAATTTATTTATACGAGTACAAAAAGTGTCGATGTTTTTTTTTGACTGAAATGTTGGCCTGAAAAAACCACTAGGTTAATAGTAGTAATCCATTTCAGCCAAAAGGCGTTCACTTTTAAATTGGTTACCCATCTGTCAGCGTAGAGTTATAAGAGCCTTGACAACGCTGTTTTCTTGGTTGTCTATTGTTTACCCGAAGATCCACCATAATCATCATATTCCCGAATTCCATTTAACCGAATTTCATTTGCCCGAATGTTTTGTTTGCCCTAAAAGACATGACATACTGTTAATTGCCCGAAACTTAGATACCATAAGATACGAGTGCCATTCGTATTGTTTTTCATATTTTTAAGTGCCATAATAATTATCAAACATAATATTTAAACGCCATAATGATTATTAGACATAACATTTAAATGCGAGCGAAGCGAGCGAATAGACTTAGCCAAACCTTAAAATATTCTATGCATGGTTGGTGGTGGGCTTGGTTGACGGAGCCTCGCAGGGCTCCTACTGCTGTGTGGTTTATAAATAAATATATACCTATCCGAGTCGGAGTGCCCTAAAGTCCCGATTGCATCCAGTTTCTCCTGATATAACAACCGTTACATACCCAATGTCGATGGCAAATGATGTTATGGCATATGATAATTATGGCATGTGATAATTAGGGCATGTGATAATTAGGACATGTGATAATTAGGGCATGTGATAATTAGGGCTTACAATGATTATGACAAATGATGTTATGGTAAGTGACGTTATGGGAAACAAAGCTTCTAGCACGTGACTAATATAACAAATAAGAGTAGGGCAAATGAATATTATGGCTGTTGACTATTATGGCCAATGATGTTAGGGTAAATAAAATTCGGGCAAACGGCGGAATACCCTGTTTTCTTTTCTGGATAAACCGTCTTCTCCTTCCTATTTGACTTCTCAAATTCAGTTTTTTTTGCTCTGGTCATAATAAAAATCTCCGATCTACCAACAATCGCCTACTACGATGTCCCACACATCGCTCTGGGTTTATCTAGCCCTCCTCCTTTGTCCAGGCTATCTCTCTTTGAAATGCGCTCCCGCTGAACATCAAGACGGCTTCCAGTCGGATCACTTTTAAGGTGAAGGTACGTGAATACATTCGCAGGAAATTGATGTAATCATCACAGCGTTGATTTGTTGTATTCGTTTTTCATAACATTGTTAATTTGTATGTATGTATCTAAGTATATATTTATTATTGTATTTCTAATCTAGTTTACCATTATGTTGCACCAACCATGTTATATTTCTGCACCACCCTAAGGTCGACTGGTAGAAAATGCCTAAGGCATTAAGTCCGCCTGTGTACAGTGTTTCTTATGAGTGCTTAAAGTTTTAATAATTATTATATAGGCCAAGTGTCGTCACAACGAACGGTCCTGTGCGTCTCGCATCCATCGGATTCTCGTGACCCTCACCAGGTCATCGGTCCTTTGTCACAAGGGTAGACCATGTCCTGGAATATGGACTTTTCATTTAAGAATATTTCCTTGGGATAACTTACTACATTCACAACGACGAAATAATAGTGTTGTCATTATCTGTGACAGCTGCGCTACTATATTTTAAAATAACGTACCAATAATATTCTAGTATTTGTAATATTTACGACCATCGTCTTCCTGCCCTTGTCCCACTTCTCTTGGGGTCGGCGCAACGCGATTTTTCCTTCCATTCTGTACTGTTAACCGTAACGTTATCACCGACTCCTTTTTAGGGTTCCGTACCTCAAAGGGAAAAAACGGAACCCTCATAGGATCATTTTGTTGTCCGTCCGTCTGCCTGTCTGACTGTCAAGACCCTTTATCTCGAGAACGCGTGAAGGTATCGAGTTGAAATTAAAACCATATGCGTCTGCGGTTCCTTGAAGCTGTGAAAAAATTAAACTTCTAAGTTAACGAAAAAAAAAGATACAGCCTTTTATGTCACAAAAAATGGATATTTCGACACTCTCAAGAGAATCAAAATTCATAGGGTACTTCCCGTTGACCTAGAATCCTGAAATTTGGCATTAAGCAAAGTCTTATAACACAAGTATAGGAATAAATCTGAAAACAGAAAATTTGTGGTTACGTCACAAAAAAAAAACTTTTTTCTATTCGGAAAAATCTTCGAGACTCGATTCGGGAATTGAACTATTTACATAAGTTAGTTTGTGCGGAACCCTCAGTGTGCGAATCCGACTCGCACTTGCCCAGTTTTTTTCTTTTATATCATGCAATATTGACGATCTTTAACAATAAATCTTTTTTTCTCTCCTTTATTTTATTATACAAATGAGATGAAATAGCGTGACACATTGTCATTGGCAGAAACGGGGGCCAGCGCCCTACGCTCTGCTTAAAGCACGTGGTTTCTTTAGAGTCTTGTAACCACATTGGCAGTATTAAGCAATCCAGAGGCAAGCGGATTGGGGTGGTGGGCAAGACGCTCTGTATGTTGCCTTTTATAGTGCTCAATAAATCTATATCATAGGAGCAGTGGTGGCGAGGAGCTGTGGTGGCCGAGTGGTAAAGGCCCTGACTTACGAAATTCAAACTCAGCAACACGCAATACTTTGTGTTTTTTTTTTTTTTATTAATGTCAGGCTGGCGTTTGACCACCATCTCATCTGGTGGTAAGCGATTTATTTCATCATGCATGTCCTAGAACCAAAAATTCGAAGGCATGTGACATCCAACAACCCGCACTGGGTCCTCGTGGTGAATTACGGTCCATTCCCTCTTCTAGAGGAACCCGGGTCCCAACAGTGGGAACATTATAAGGCCGACTATGCTATGCTAAATGTATATCTACTAATATTATGAAGAGGTAGTAAGTTTGTAAGTAGGGGGCAATCCCCAAAACTACTGAACCGATTCTGAAAATTCTGTCACTAATATTTAGCTGCACTATCTCAGAATCTAAAGCTTATTTTGCGTACGGTTAGCACAAATGGGTCATTCGATCCACCCCAGCTCCTCAAGAAAGACCAGCAGCTTCTTGGTATTACTGACCATTTCGCGAAGGGTAGTACCTGGGTTCTCGAAGTACTTTGCCCTGTATCCAGCGACAACTGGGCAGCTTAGAAGTATATGAGCTGTTGTTTTATCTTCCTCCATGCAGGCTCTGCAGAGTGGGCTGTCTGAATGCTATGCGCTATATATTTTGTGGGTGAAGCAACTGGCAGAAGCTAGTAAATATTTACATTTTCTACAGTCAAACACTTGTGTTTTAAAGATAGCCACTAACTTTTCCTTCGGTCAGAGAGATCCGATGTACACTAAAGAAGCAAAAGTCCATAGTAAGTCCAGAAATAAAATCGTGTGAAGCGAGAAATGACGCCATCTAGCGTAAAACCAGATTGAAATGCTGCTATTGATAACATTACATTGTACTGTTAATAGATGGCGTTGCTGTGCTTAATTAATGCTTATTATTGTAGTACTTTCTTTTTGTTTCTTTAAATATTGAAATAATTTATAATTTATTTTAAAGAGATGAAGATATTAAAATTGAATATCAATTTATAAATATTTGATTATCTATGTGTTAGTTTTCAAACTTGAGAGGGTAGGTTGAGTAAGGATTTATAAATAATAACTAGTAGGTAGTATGGAGTATAAATGATACTAAGACCAAAAAATTATGACTAAGCTCAATTGTTTGTTTGCCAAGTTAATTTCGATTATCTCGTCCCAGCGCCTTCCGTTAATTTTTTTTTTTAACCAGGTGTATTGTCTACTTATTTTACCAAAATGAGTAAATATGCATTGTTATATAGATTTAGTAAAAGGAGCTCCAATAATTGCTAAGCATAATCAAGATAAAAACTTGTCAGAAGACGCCAGAGAGACCAGTGTAAATGTAAGTAGTTTTTTTAACTCTTTTATATAACAAAAAACTCCTATATAATAATCATTATTGGGTATTATATATTTATGTTTTATTGTTGCAGAGAAAAAAAGTTGTTCTATGGATATGACGATTTGAAGAAGAGGGTTCTTTAAAACACCATCAAAAAGCTGGCAGACTAAAACTAATAAACATAATTTGCAGTGTCAAACCATGATAAGGGAGTATACGAAGAAAACGGACATCTGTCGACGAACCACTATGCTAGTTTATTTGACACAAGCGTTGGCACTGTCCGTCGGAGGCTTGCTTACAGAAAACCATAAAAGGGCAAGATTGCAGTTTGCTTTGGATCACATAAACTTTGATTAGAGTAATATCATGTTTACTCAAGAAAAAACTTTTAAGTCCAGTGAACACGGATGGTTTTGTTTGTGGCTACAAGATAATAAATAATTATAATACTGATTTAATATTATTCACTCAGTACTTATTCTCTGTATTAACTGGAGACCTTGTTATGTGTGTTTAACTTAATATCCGTAATTAATACATTAAAAAAGTTATGAACACCTGATATGTTGTTGTGCAATTTTATAGTTTTTAGCCTACATTTAATCTTTTTGATCTTTGTGATAAAATTATCTGGCCTTTTGTTTGTTTTTGTTAAGGTTACATAAGCTTCAATCCTCTTTCCAATATTGGAAACGAATACTTAAGCTATGGCCTCAATAAGAAATTATATATAATATTATAATCTTATTCGGTGATTAATAAGCGGTGATTGTTAAATTTGAATAAGAAATTGTAAGAAATAAACATATTATTTTTTTAATAGTGCTTTTTTGTTTGATGAGCCTGTTTACCAGCATTTTTGTCGTCTTGCTGAGTAACTACCCACTTGAATATTATATTACAAATAAATATCCACTTGTTAACTTTGATATAATATTCCTACCGATTTCTTTAGTTTGTCATTCATAACTTACAAAAAGTGTGAGTACTACGTGAGATTTGAACTCACGGCTCATTGATTTACGCATCTATCTGCACATGCTAAACCACTAGGTCAACATGACTCTAGTTTGAATGATGAAATTATGAACTACAATCAGTTGTTGACGACAATGATGACGCAAGTGTCTATTATTTGTTGAACTAAAAGTCAAGTTTATAATTTGTGAGATTGCCTTTGGTCGCTACTTAGCTGTGAGGAAACCAACGCCATCTAGTTTAATTTTGTAAAACTTGAACTTTAACGTGCAAGGGAAAATAGGCGTTAAGGTACCCAACCACTTCTAAAGGTTCACTGTATGTGAGTATGTTCATCTGTTCCCTCATAGCTCCAAATCTACTTATCGGAACTTGACATATGAGGTATCGTTAGAAACGTCTTAATTGTCCGCTGAACATAGGCTACGTGACGTGTCACAAAACTCGATATGGCGCCTTCTAGCGGACAAAAGTAATGTGTTAAAAAATAAAAATGGAGATAAATACACCTTGTTTGGTATAGTTTGAAAGGGCTTTAGTTGTACATTTCAATAATATTGCTCAAATTTAATGTGACGCCTTCTAGTGGACAAAAAGTCATGTTTTTTGTTTTATTTTTTTATTTTTCCAGTATTAAATTAGCTTTTAGCATCATCATCATAATCATCATCGTTTGGGCAGAAAAACGTTCACAGCTGGGCATAGGCCTCAACCAAGTGTCGCCACAACGACCGGCCCTGGGGCCTTTCCATGTCGTATTAAAATGTCAAGTGTGCGAGCGAGAAAGAGGGATGGAGTTATAAAGCATTATTTTTAATATATGCGAAACCTGAATATAGTTTGTTCAGAATAAGTAAGTAGAATAGAATATCGATAGAATAGAATATAGAATAGAATAAGTAACTGAATCGATTCCAATAATTTTTACACCATGTTATATTTTTTACCAAAAGTATTTTAAAAAAATCACAAGTTGGACACCACCGAAACTAAGTACCCACAACACAGGTCACGATAGGTCATAGCGGGCATTAGACGCCAGCGCGCAGCTGGGTACGGGAGCAAAACAACCCCTCAGTCGCCCAGATAGCCCGGTGACCATGTATTATTGCGGACAACTAGGTAACATAACAAGCTTATAACTTTGTGATTTGTCATGATACATTTATGAAACTTTGTACATAGATTCTTTACATAAAAATACTAGACATGTGTTTCGGGTTTCGCATATACTAAAACAATGTTGTAAGTTTAGGTCGTGGCCCGACCACGAGCTTTTAACGCAATCTATTTGCGTCTCGCATCTATCGGCCCAAGTGAGACAATGGCCCAAGTGAGGCAATGGCCCAAGTGAGACAATGGCCAAAATGAGACAATGGCCCAAGTGAGACAATGGCCCAAGTGAGTCAATGGCTCAAGTGAGACCATATTAATGGTCAAACGCGAGCCCGGCAAGAATAAAAAGAAAATCGTAAAAAAATTAAAGGAGGCCTTTGCCAAGTCATTTTTCGCAATCATTCCTTTTCTTATATATTTTTAACTAATTGCTCCACAATTAAAATTGACCTCGTGATTGCTATCTAGTGTAGACGAAGTGTTTCAACAACTAATTAATGCATATGTACTAACATCTGTAGATTCACTTGATAAGGATAAATTAGGTGTTATCGGCCCAGTAGGTAACAAAAAAATTCAAGAAAAAAGAAAAATACGTGAAGAGTTTAGGTCTTTAATATTATTAACCCACAAGAAACCTAAGAATTAACCCTGTATTGTGGGTGTGTTCGCAAACATGTAAACTCACGTACGTTAAAGTAAGATTGTTTTATTATTATTCCATTGTGGGTAAGAGATGGCGCTAGACAACCTGTACGTATAGCTCTGTCTCTTACCCACACTGAAATAAGAATGAAACAATCTTACTTTGAACGTCATGGTAACCCACACGAAGATTTTTCTGGTGTGGGAATCGAAACCGCAACACGCAGCGCAGGGGCCAATCACTCACCCACTGCGCCAAACGTGCCATCAAAATCGTGACTAGGCCGCATAGCATAATATCTGAAGGGTAATTTCCGTATTTTTAAGAACCAATCGCATATATCTGTCAAAAAAATCAGATCAGGCAGTCTCCCATGTAAAATAGTAGTAGTACTTTACTCAGCTGGGTTTAGACAGGATGCTGACCCCAACATATTTGGAAAAAGACTTAGCAGTCAAGTTCTAATACAGTCGGCTAAAACGAAAACATACCTTTTTTTATTGTTGATGGAAACACAGACTCCGGCAGGGAATTCTACTCCTTGTCTATATGCACAATTGGAGCATACAGTGGCGGTGTGCCCCTCATGGACGGAGCATCGCCGTATCCTCGTGGGGGCGATCGGTGGCAGCGACCTCTTGCGCCAGGTCCTGATACAGGTCATGGTCCGGAGCAAGGAGGTATGGCAGGCAGTCGCCTCCTTCTGCGAAGCAGTAATGCTAGCGAAGGAGGCGGCCACACGAGTGAGAGAACAAACTTCCTAACGCCCCAGCCGCCGGGATCCTGACCTCGATTTCCAGTCACCGTAGGCATGGGCTTGCGGATGACGAGCAATAATGGGCAGCTCGCCGTCCGGCCCTCCGGTAATGGACTGGAACGAGCCCGTGTATTCGAACGCAGGAAGTGTTCCACGCGCGTCTCAAAGAGATGTCAGAATAACCGTAGGGGCTCATCCACGGAGTTCTGGAACGCAAGATAAAGTAGGAACATAGGAGTGGGTTTTAGTCAGTAAGACTGTCACGCCATCCCGCTCCACTCTAGAGCGAGAAAATAGCTAGAAAAAAGAAACCTGTATGCACAATGAATGTGTTCCCAAAACGTTTTGTACGTATGGGTGGGATGTCCACCTATTGCCAACTACCCTCTTTTGAGGTGAAAAATAATCAAATGACCTCTCCCACTTTGGGTAGAGCAAGAGGAAGTGTCAGGGTACCATGGCCTTCAATTTCCAGATAAATTCTGCATTAAAAACCTCTGACCTACATTGATAATAAAAATACCTTGAACAGTAACTAGATCATAATTAAACTTGTGCAAAAAAATAGATTAATAATCGTACGTCCATCTCAGCATACCTTAGTGCAGTAGTGCATGAAACAAACTCGTCATGACCGTCGAGGTCGCCGGATCGATTCCCGGATGCGCGTAATACAACTGTGCGAATATCGAATAGCTGATCTGTAGGGCTGCTACCTCTGCTGCAATTAAAAAAAGACCTAACTATTTATTATCTATATATATATATACATATAAAAGGGAAAAGTGACTGAATACCATATAAACGCACAGACGAAACTACTGGGACTAGGAGCGTGAAATTTTTCAAAGCTTCATTTTATGACGATGCGACCATTAAGAGAGGATTTCCTAAAAGACAACTCTTAAGGGGCTTATGAAACGACGGGTGGTCCAAAGTTTGTATAGAGAAACCTACTGTCACGCGAGTGAAACCGCTGGCAGAAGCTAGTTTTCGCCTTTTCATCTCCACTACTTTACTTGCAATTTTTTTCCATCTGTTTCACAGTTTAACATTCTGGTCCATACAGCATCACAGATCTTATCATGAACTTATAGATTTTACACTTCTACGATATAATAGGCAACATTAACACCCAGAAAAAAAAAACAGCAATGATAATTACTTTTCTGTTCTTTTTAAACTTTAAAATTTATATGAGTACCTGTACCTGAAAAATACAAAGAAGAACCAGAATAAAAGAAAAAAAATAAGCAGATAAAATCTAGAGTGACAACCCTGAATAAAGGTGTGTACGTACAATCCACACATTACGATTGTTATTTTATCACAGTAACGCGGAACACTCGTTAACAGCTATACCAGGTGATAATACCGACTTTATAACACATACTTATAATCCCAATGCTGCCATACACATTATAGCCCATGTTTGTACACCTTAAATAGCCTGTTTGAATACCAGAAGTATTGTTAATACTGTTATTGTTTCACAATTAATGTTATGATAAACGGCTGAAAATTATTGTAACTAATAATATTAATTCTAGTAACATACAAATCCTTTGTTAATCATAATATTCAAAGGTCTTACAAAGTCATTAAAATTATTGAATTTTTGCTAAACTCGATGAATGCAAATCGAATTCAAAAATTGGCATCTTTTAAAACAAAAAGTATAAAACTAAAGAGAATATAGGTAAATTAAAAAAAAATATGAAGAATGTTGCTCTACCATATTGTAAACAATACTAGCTGATATGTACAAAAAACTTTAAATAATAAAAAACAAATAATAAAAAAGAAAACACTAATGACATTTGCTGATATTTTGACAGCAAATGGCCAGTAGTATTTTTTTTTTGTAAAAGAACCAAATAGTAGATACACTATTATGGTAAAAAATAATAAAAGTGATTTTATCATATTTTCTCTAGAAAGGACGCATAAACAGTCAAATTATATCGGACGTATTATAAACTGAAATATGATTTAAAAATCAGTGTCACGGTTATTCATTTAAAGATTTATTAGCTTCTATAAAAAATGCATTGATTATTTTTATTAAATCGAACGCTATCAGTGTTGCCACATAATGAAGAAACAGATCCGGAAAGAATCTGGGTGCAGCCAATAATGTAACCAACTAACAATTATCAAGTTCAATAGCTAACATGTAATACGAATCACTCGTTAACTCTTAATGACTTTAAAACGTATAATTTTTCACACTTTTAATAATAGGTGTACCTACGAAGTTATTTTTACAACATGCAAGGTTGATTTGATACTGGTAATTATTGTTACTAATGGGGGTAAGGCGTGGTCGACACTAAATCCAAGGTGATGGACTTGTCCACATGTCATAAATCTTTTAATAATGGATATGTCAAGTTAAGTTCAAGTCACAAAAATTTAAAACCAGACAAACTTTGTCTGGTTTTTAATTGTAGGTACTGTGATATTGAAAGAGATCGCATACATGCTGTTGCCCATAATAACTTGCAAACTGGCAAGATAATTATACTTTTTAAGGTTTATGCTTTATATAGAACAGGCGTAGTTATGTGATAGGAAGAAAAGTGGATTATTTTCTAATGTCAAGAGGGTGAAGTTGGCTGTCAAGCCGCTAGGCAGAAATAATGTTTTATTACATGTAGTGCTTCTAACATTACAACGTAATAATTTAGAGCATAAAAGTCTTTCAATATATATCCGTGTTAGGTTCTCACAGAACTTCAATTTAGATTAATTTTAAGTTTTAGGCTTTTCGATATTTTTTCCGTAAACAATTTTGTAACTGTCCCCAGAAATAGCATAATACACAGGAAATATGAATAAAAGTATAATTTACTGTTAATGTAAACTTTTCATTTTAAACTTCTTTGAATTTCAAATCTCATTGGCCAATTTGGTCAAAAAAAGAGATGCCATTAAATTTTTACTTTTTTTTATTTCTTTTTCTGAAGAAACGGCTTTATAGAAAAGTTTTTTTGTGAAATCCAGCTAGTATTTTTGAGTCTGTTATTTAAGTGCAACCTTTTTAAAATGAATTGTTTATTAAAATAAAATTAATTGTATTCTTACTTTTTGTCTTCATTTATATTTCGTGATATGTTCACCTTGCCCGGCCTCAGATATAAGATTTTAAAATATAAACAAGCGAATAGATGTATTTCAATTTTCCTCAGGCTTCACGCACGAGGGAATGACCCTCAAGCCCTAGCCGCCGTGATTCGCGATCCCGATTTCCAGCCATCGTAGACGCGGGTTTGCGGACTGCGGGCAATGGGTAGCTCGCCGTCCAACCGTCCGGTAACCGTCCAGACCGAGCCCAAGTCGTCGACGGCGCGTCTTAAGGAGATGTCAGCAACCATAAGGGCCCAGCGGGTCGAAGCCTACTGAGGCCATAGGTTGTGCGAAAGTTAACCCCGGGGGCAGGGACAGGGGTGGGTTTTAGTCAGAAAACTCTGACACGGCCGCTCGCTCCGCCCAAGGGCGGGAGAAGTCATTAGATGATTTCCCACCTATTTGCCTGTATCGCCTACTTAGAAGCTCATGCCAGAGGGTTAGCCCAAACACTCAAACGGCTGAATGTTTGACACACGGATACAAAATATTGTTGATTAGGGTCAAGAACATGTTACCCCCGTTTGGCAAACCAAAAATTACTGTATTTTTAAATTAAATTGCTCATGCGTCACTTTAGTAGTAAACTCTCAGATGTTCTGGCATGACGAATGATAATTACTTTTACTTTTTTATTGCAGCTAGAGATGCGTGTATAGATTTTAATGTAACTTGAAGAAAACGAAATGCATCTATCCGTTAGTTTATATTTTAAAAACTTTTTCTTAAAACCGGCTACTTTATATCCCGGGAGTTTGCTCCCTTGTCCCTGGACTACGCAGGCGAACTTCCTAGCAGAAGCTAGTATTGTATAAGATAAAAATATTTACCAGCAAAAACTACTACATCGCCTGTACGAGGTTAAAAAACATTTATTTCATCATTATTTCCACGGCATTGCACCTAGTACCGGGATAACAATTATCCGTTTTCTTATTCCAGGACAGTCTATACCGATGTTCTTACAAGAAATTCGTTAGCCGTGATAGATTAATAAGTACCCAAATATTCGGTCTTTTACTTTTACCTATAATGGTGTGGTCGATAGGGCCGGAAGATTCTGGGCTGGAGACCACGTTCCGGAAGAAGCAGTGTTGAAACACAAGGTGGACCGACCTGGGGCCTTACCTTGGTGTATTAAAATGTCAAACGTGTGAGCGAGAAAGAGCTAACAGTTCAGTTTAGGTCGTCAACTGAATTGCGTGGTAGGGCCAGGTGAGGATCACGGGAATCCAATGGATGCGAGGACCGGTCGCTGTGACGACACTTGTGGGAGGCCTATGTCCAGTGGTGGATGTCTGTCGTCCGAAATGGTGATGATAATACTAGTAGGATATTATCAGCCTTTTGTCGACGCTATGACCACTAACCGGACAGAAATCCGTTTTCTAATTTACTACTGAGAATTTACTTAGGGAAAATCCTAGAAGTACTGGCGACCTAGTGATTAAATCGACGACAGCTCACCAGTTATGTTTGCGACCACTTGAGTTAAGAGGTAGTCATGCTTGTATCTTTTATAGTTTTTGAGAAATATTAGTCATCCTTCCTGCCATATTTCTGTTTAAGGTCTTAGGAGACATTGCCACCGTAGGCGCGGGCTAGCGGACAGCGAGTAATGGGTAGCTCACTGTCCATCAGTCCGGTAACCGTCCGGTAACCGTCCAGACCGAGCCCAAAGTCGTCGACGGCGCCTATTGTTCCACGCGCGCCTCAGGGAGATGTCAGCAAATCGTAGGGGCCATCAGGGTCGAAGACTACTTGGGCCATATGTAAGTGAAACCTGGGACGAAGGCAAAGAAGGAATAGGATTGGGTATTTAGTCAGTAAAAGTTTGACACTATCTCCCGAACCGCCCAAGAGCGGGATTTGTCATTAGATGATTTTCCCACATAAAAAAAAAGACTTGACATGCATTTTTTTTATTCTTCAGTATCTCACCTACTTGTATACGACGATGTGCTCGATGATAGAGCACGCTTGTCTAAAAGTAACCTATTAATTAATAGGTTAGTACTTTTAGATTCCTCCATTCATCCACCAGGAAACAGATTCCGACTTAGTTGTACACATTATTATGACAAACATCGATTGGCGCACCCTGGCTGTCAAAACTGACTCAAATGGCATGACGGCAAATGGTATGACGCTGTTATGCGTGATGCCCCTTACGTCACTCTATAACATAGGTGTTTCACCCCTGAACGGCGTTCCGTGATCGCCAACGTTTTTTTTATGAGTGACAGGTCGGTCAGGGCAGGTCATCCTATCAAGTAGGTAATCGTCTGCTTAACCGTGCTTGCGTGTGGTGACCTTACTTAATTGAAAAAAAAACCTTAGACTAGCCGACTGCACGCTAAGGGCATCCCCTGAGGGTATGAGCCTAGAGATATAGTTTTATTAAAGCGTTGTACATTGATTATTATTTTGGTATGGATTTTTTCTCTAGGGAATCTCTTCAAGTGGTCAATGCGCGATGATTCCAGTCGCATCTTCGCTTCGCGTCGCTTTATGGACAATTCAACTACAACTTCGAGCCACTTCAACTCAAATGCACCGAATGAGGCTCGACCAGTTTCCGACAATATTTTTGGGTATTCAACTATCCACAACCAAAATTAGTCAAAAATGACGGAAATGTAAGAAAAACCGTAATTATAGATATTCAGTTCTGTCGGTTCTGTCACCAAAATCACCTCTAATAATGGCGACGACGAAAAGGTATATCCGTCTTTATCAACTTCACCTTTTTTACCTCTTTGCCCTTCAAATCGCCCTTAACATTTACACAGAAGTAGATCACCTGTATTTGTATAAAACACTCATTAAAAAGATAAATTGACGTTCAGCATATACCTATTATACTCATTTAGTTACGTATTTCTGAACTAACTGCTTCCGCATACTTCGTCCGAGTTCCAATGGCTACGCCTCCGTTAAAACCACAAGTCTTAGTATCTAAAGGTTAATTCTGTATAGAAACGTTTCTAGAATTGTGACAAAATAATGTTCAACCCGATTAGTCAATAACCAACTGTTGAATATTCAAAAGCTGTCTTAGACTGAAAGATTGGTTTATAGTTAGAAGTGTGATACGAGAATTGAGTATTATTTCCCTGTGTTAATTTCTGTACAATATTTGATAACTCTCCTGTCGCAGAGCTGCCATACTGCACCGTTATGCTCATCTATCTGTGTTTTTTCATAATATCAGTTGAAAGACGTCCACTGTTGAACATAGGGCCTCCCCCAATGACGCCATAACGCCAGTCCTGTGCGTCTCGCATCCATCGGATTCCCGCGACCCGCCCAGGTCATTGATAAATCATTTTTTATCACTAAAAAAAAAAACTTTTTCTGACAACAGCATCAAATTGGTTTAATAAATAAAGCAGCAATTAGCATTTCAAATATTGGAATGAGGAAAAGTGGGGGGCAAGGTGGAAACATCTCACTAACTCTTTTGTACGCACTTTCACTGTCATTTGGTTACCCCTAATAGAAATGGCAGTTACGTCACATTTCAGTTTGTGCATCCTTTTTCTGTTACTTGACAGGTTCCACTTCCAACAGATTTAAACAATTGCTGTCTACACGGATTGAAACTAGTAAGGTTACCTTGGTTGGGACGTAGGTTTGCAACCATCTGGTCACCCCTTAACACTAAAGTTATTCGGACCCTATAACGTACCATTCGTTGTTGGCTCAATTAACTAGTGATAAAAATCAACGAGGCGCTAAGTAGTCTCTAAACCGTTGCAAGAACCCTTTTATATAAATGATAGGAAAGTATGAATAACACTCGTTAAGAACTCGCTTTCTTTGCATTATGGAATAATTGTAATTTTAAATTGAAATGACAGTAATTCATATTTTTATTGACTACTATGAAATTGAATTTTATTTAAAACTATGCTGTTGGCGTGTATTGTATTTTTTTTATTTTGAATAATTGACATTTTATTAACAGTAATTCATAATTTTATTGACTACTTTGGCGTTGATTTTTATTTAAAACTATGCTGTTGATAATATATGTATTCAATCAAAAAACCATTTTTTTTCAATTATGAAAACGAAAAATAATGGCTGAATAACCGGCCGACTACGGAAAAAAAAAAACAAAATAAGTAGGCGGGAAAGCGGCGATCCGATCCTCATTTGTTTTTTCGAGATGTAGAGTTTTGTTTATACTTTACTAAATCTCTGTTATAGGAGATCATCAGATTCAGATATGGATTTAACGCCTGATTCTTATGAGAAGAGGCTAAAGCAGAAGTGGAAAACCTTTTAACGTCTAAATCAAAAGAAAGAGACCTAAAATCATATGACGACTCAGGTTTTTATTTTTGCTTTCCTTGTATTCGTAATGAAAAGCAGTGTTTACCTCGGGTTAAAGCTTTATTTAGTCCCTCGAAGTATTGGCGACATCACTACGCTCGGACGCCAAACTCCTTCTCGTAACAAGGTACTTAATTACTATTTTTTTTTAAATAATGGTTTTAGAAGTTCCAAATTCAAACCTTATTATTCCCTAGGGGTCGCCGCATACGGGCCACCGGCCACAACCACAAACCGCCGCCACCGGCATATTTCCTGTAGTTTTCATACATTTTATATGGACACGCCGCACACGGTTGACGCCGGTGGCCGCCACACGCTACAAATCCCCGCTGCTCGCTTCTTGGGGACCGCACTGGCCACTAAGCGCTGATACAACACGCCGCCGCATGCCATTTGCGCATTTAAATCTTCTTCGACAGAGTCCATTATGATACTGCGCGTATGGGTTAAAAAAAAGTAGCGGCCACCGGCCACAGGTGGCTGTCGCGCGCTTCAGCTTCTATTGTGGCCACTTCTAGCTTCTCGTGGTGGAGTTTGTGGCTGTGGCATGTGGCCCATGTGCGGCGACACTAGGGATCACCCATTCGTACTACATTATCTCCTTAGAGACAGAATGACTTTCTTTAAGTGATGGATGTATGACATTTAAAAGGGCTTTATCGAACAGGTGGTGTAAAATATAAATTTAAATAGAACGAAGTATCATCGTAACTATTTTCTTTTAATATCAAGATGTTTTAGTCTAAATGCCAAAATCGAAGCAGAGAAAGTTACTAAACGCAACACGCGACCAACCACGAAAATATTCGGCCGTCAGGGAAAGCCTCTAATTGGGATTGGTTACTTCACGCTTGCTATAAAGTAACATTTCTAATGTCTTTTTTACACCACCTGCTCGGTAATGCCCTTTAGCTGTCATACAACCATCAGCAAGTCATTCTGCCCCTAGAGAAATAATGTAGTAAGGGCGATTCGTAGGGAGTAATGAGATTTGAATTTGGAACGTCAAAAACAATTATTAAAAGAAAAAAAAACACATTAAATGAATTAAAATATACGTGCATTAAACAAGTTTATTCAATAATCAAACTGGCTCTTTTGTTAGAAGAAAGTCGTAGGTTAACGTCATTGATATTGCTTGCCCTTTGAAATGCATAGTTTCTACGTTGGAACTTTTAATATGAAAAAAACGTTTTTTTATTTAGCTTTCATGGTTATAAGTTCTGTGATATTACATAAAATACAAAACACAAAGAAACCAACAAGTACCTAATTTCGAAAAAAGAAAAACGTACCTTTAATATAAAGTTTGTTTGAACTTATAATTTCAAGTCAATCCAAAGATATAAAACTTCAAAGCAACCCGTTTTAAAAAACGGCAATTCTATAGGTAGTAGTATATAATTTGTTTCCGTAAATTGTCTTTTATATCACAAATGGTGTAAAAAGTAGACTATCCAACACGGAGATAAAGCTGTCTTTGTTTTGGGCTCCTTGAATTCCTCACTTCATTCGGGTTTCTAATCTATATAAACTCCCTCGCAATGCTCTTGAGTTAATTACATAAATCGCTCACTGACGTTCGGGATTAATACTTAGCAATCTTCGTTTCGTTCAGAATTGCCACCCGCGACTTATAAAGACACTGCTTTATCCCCTAGGCACATGATGTACTATTTTTTAATATACACATCATTGAAGAGTGTCCTATCGTCAACTCTTCGCGACGATGGACATCATCGTCCATCATAACACGACGCCTCATCAATCCCTTCGTTACGACTAGTATCGTTAACAGTTCCATGCGTTTTAAAACTGTCTGGAAATTGTGTTCTCAGGGCGGCTACAAGACAGAATTTCCAAAACAAAAGCTATTAAACCAAGAAGACAGAGTTTTTTTGTTAGAAGAAAGTCGTAGGTAAACGTCATTGATATTGCTTGCCCTTTGAAATGCATAGTTTCTACGTTGGAACTCTTAATATGAAAAAACGTTTTAAATCACTAATTTCACATTATTATTTTAAGCACTTGTGAATTTGTTTAGGAGTGGAAAATAATAAGTTACTACTGATTTTGTGTGAACGAATGAACAATTAGGAACGAATGAATGGAACTACTTCCATCATGGAACTTTAAATTGTATCTTCTAGTGGCAACGAAGGCATCAATCAATCACATATCGAAGAGGGTGGGAAATGGAGTCGAATTCGCAGTGTTGGTAGGCTTTGCACGAGGTGGATAACTGTCCTTGTCTCCCACGTAAGTCCTCTTAATATAAGAAGTACCGGACCGGTTGGAGGAGCACTTGGGGAAGGCTATCCAGCAGTGACCGTCTTTCAATTGAAAAAATAGCTTCACAATATAGGTGGGTATTTATACGTGGTATAATCTCTTGTACTACACTGACTAAACTAGGAATTTGGCTGAATCTAAGTAAAAATGCGACGGCGGGCCACCCATTGCCCGCCGTCCGACCGTCCGGTAACCGTCCGGACCAAGCCCAAGTCGTCGACGGCGCGTATTGTTCCACGCGCGCCTCAGGGAGATGTCAGCAATTGTAGCTCCAGCAGGGTCGAAGCCTACTGGGGCCACGGGTTGTGTGAAAACGAAACCCGGACCTTGGGACGAAGGCAACGAAGGAACAGGAGTTGATTTTTAGACAGTAAAAGTCTGACACTATTTCCCGCTCCGCCCAAGAGCGGGATTTGTCATAAGATGATTTTCCAAACTAAAAAAAAGGGACTAAATTACACGAAAATTAATTAGAGAATCAAAAATTGTAATAATGTTTTTCAAAGACTATTATTTAAAAATATTACAGATTTAGATTAGATTACAATACAATAAAACATTATTTCAAACTGGCTTAATTAAAACGTTAAAGTTTTTAATTTATGGTCACGTTAGTTAAACGATTTTTAACATGACATCTTCACTCTCGCAATCAAAGCAATAATCGTTTTGCTTTTTTTATTACTTTTTCATAACAGGCCTTGAATATTATAATAATATAAGTTATAATAACGTACAAAAAGGACTTAATTTTCTGTAATACATTACGATATTCTTTTTAATTTACTTTCATAGTTTTTGACTCAGTTTGATTTTGTGCTCTTTTAGTATTTAATGTGCTCTGCATGTTATGTATCATCAACAACAGCTTTGGTCGTTCGGTTTAAACTTTAATTTCCGGTATTCATTACCTGTAATTTGCATTGGTCAAATATATTACTAAAATGTAGGTATACCCTAGACATAAGACTCATAACACTTATGTATCCGTATTGGCATATAAATTATCTGTAGTTTAAAAAAATACCATTTAACCCACCTGACCGTCCACGCATCATAGGTATGAATTTCACTAGTAACGCAATTTACAACCAGGATTAGTCCCGCAAATTGCGAGCGGGATTCTGATATTTCGGGATCCCGTTATTGGAAATGACTAGGCACACCTCTATCTTTCGATATTCAAACAGTGAACAAATAAGTTGTTAAGCTGGCATGCGTCGTCGCGTGCACCGCGCTCCACCGCGCTACCTCGGAATGGCTATAATTGGATTAAATCATTAAACTTATTTGAAAATAAGCAGCAACTTCCTTCTCCATATTGCTTTACGGAGTTCCGATTACGATAGTCTCCTTATCTGTATCGCATCCATTAATTGCGTCTGTGCATCTTTATTGATTGCACTCATGCAAGTATTGACTGACCGTGCTGTTACATGCCTTCATCGCTTCAATTGATTGACTTTTGCATCGGCTAGTATCATCTAAGATGTAGACGATACGAATAGGTAAAAATATTTTTTATAGGAACAATAAACACGTTTACAACATTTTTAGTGTTCGTTAACAACTATTAGTTTAAAACTGTGTTATACCATTAGCGCCCATCTCCAAGTGAGGAGACGTCGGTGCTAATGATTAAATTAATAAGTAGTAAGACTTAAAATAAACCTTAAATTAGAGCAATTTAAATAATTGTTCACCTAAAATATAGTTACAATTGATATATAGGTTACATTATTAAAATTAATTAAATAAAATCATTTAATAAATTAAGATAAAAATGAAGTTAGGAACTCCAGTTTTTTACTATGAGTATTTGTTTATGTGTGCAGGTTAAAACAATTATACCTAAATAATTAAGATAAAATTACCTAATCAGTTTTACGGAAGGGGAATCCAAGGCAGATTGTGTTTGTTTTTAGTATTAACTTAGTCAGCGTGCGTTAACAATAGATAATATATATATACTTCATAGGCAAGTATTACAGTTATATAATTATTAGATTTTCTAACTGCTCATAAGTTTGGCTATGGAGCCACTTGTCGGTGACTACAAATACAAAGTATGACTATAGGAATAGTCTGCGGGATTTGAATCCCGCATACTTTATTGTCATACTTTGTTACACTAGTTCGTCTGCAATTTTTCCTTTAACCATCAACACTTGTCATTATTTCTCGTTTTATGTAACAATGTGAACAACATTGTAATATCTATCTACTTACCTTACGGAAGTATAAGGTAGTCACCGATATGTGGCTCCATAGCCAAACTTATGAGGAGTTAGAAAATCTAACGCAAACGAAACGATCGTAACTTGGCTAGGGGGGCTGAAACTCTTGAGGTGGATCTACGCCAGAGGAGCTGAGCACGAGCGGAGCACGAGCCGAGCTCAAATTCGTGTAGTGTCGCTCATGCTGGGTTCCTCTAGAGTCGGTCCACACCATACAAATTTGAGCTCGGCTCGTGTTCGGCTCCTCTAGCATGGACCCACCTAAAGGTAATTCTACGGTCGCGATCCATTCGACGACCTAAACCGAACTGTTAAAGAGATGGAGCTACATAGAGTGTATACATACACGACTGACATTTTAACACGTCGTGGTAAGTCCTCATATGAGGGTCCTTTTTCACTCACCTATCGTCAACATCGAGCATGGTTATAAAGCTCGTTACTTCATCTAACGCAATACAACGCGATGCTTGACGAAAATGCAACGCGAAAAAAGAGAGATAACGCCTGAGAACTCTGTTGGCATTAGGAAATTCCGTGATTTACTCGAATACTTAACAAAGCTTGTTCCAGGAAATGTGTTTTTTTAAACCCTTAAATTTAAAAGTTATTGAAAAAAATTGTCGTCATTCACAACCTTGATTAAATTTGCTAGGCTTCTATTGTTATACTTTATTGACTTTTTGAGTAAATTATGAAGTGTCAAACTTCATGCAAAATAGCAGATTTTCAGAGGTCTTTACTGGATTAGTCTTACACAAATTTATTTAATAAATTAATAAAAGCATAGATAATATCCACAAGATACTATGTTTCCAAAATATCTAATGAAAAATATATAATAACGTCATAATCGCGTAAAAGCGGTTGTATGAAAAACAGTGAATTGTGTATGTCGAATTGGATGCCCTTAACAAAAGACACACGATATTCGTCGGAACAACGTATCTTCTTATTACACCGGCTCTGAAAACTGGCAACGGTAAATATTCAGACGAACACTCAGAGGTAAAAATTGAACATAATCAATTAATACTTACATTACGTATAAAAATAGTTAATGAATCAGATAAAAGAGTTGCAGCAACTTGCTGTATCGTTTCAACATAGTAAACGGACATTAGTATAAATAAGTGTAAATGCTCAATTCTTCGATCTCGCCGCGCCCACCGCTCGCTGCGTGCGTACTGTCGTGGGCGAAAGTGTTCTACAATGCACAAATATTCCGCGCGACCAAATTGACAGCTTTTGAATTATGTTGTTGCTTGTATATGCACCCGGTGGTAGCTTAATTGACTGTTCCAATATTAAATATGTACATATTCACACCTTGTTTGAGAATTGACTAATTCAATTTACTCAAGCACCGGCCCGCAATCTCTGTAATTAAAATTACGTATTGTTCGCTAATTAAGCTGAAATGTTCATTAAAATTTTTAGTAATTTATCGAGTGTTTTAACTTACGTGATTAAGAAAAATTGATCGTAGATTATATCGTATAGCGTATTTGATGATTTCCTACCGAACATATATGTATTAATGAAGGCTGGAGCAAGAAGTATGGGTTTAAGATCTATTTCTTTCATGTTCCATTTCGTCGCTTAAGTTTTAACACCGCATAAGTCGAAATCAGACACTTTTCAGGAGAGTAAATTAACTTTTTAGAAGCACGTAACTCGATTTAAAAAGAAAACTGAGTTACAACTGAGTTCCGTGATTTTGTTGTAGTTTTTCTGTTCAACACAGACATACGTACCTATTTCTTTTTATATTAAGTGACGCGTCCGTCACCATTACTTCAATTTCTTCTATTTGATTCGTCAAACGCTGCGATATTTGATTTCCAATCGAATGATATAATTTTGACCAAAAAAAAATTACTTACGTGGCGGCGATATATAACTTAGCACAATGACATAGCATAATCATCCTTTTAATGTCCTCACAGCTGGGATTCAGATCTGCTCTCTAGGAGAGGGAATGGGCCGTAATCTACCAGTGGACCCAGTGCGGATTGGTGGATGTCACATATCTTGGAATTTTTAGTTCTCGGGCGTGCCGGTTTGCTCACGATGTTTTCCTTCACTGTTTTGATAGCAGTGTTGTTAAAATAATTTACACAAAGTGTATTAATTAATATAATATACGTCGTGAGTTCAAATCAAGCCAGGCACATTGTTTGGCTTGGTTTGCATCCAAGAATATAACTCGTAAGTCGTGAATCCTACCACTGGACCTGCACTGCTCATTTACCACTGAGCCACAATAGGGTATTACACTCATTTTTGAAAAGTTTCTCAATTAGATTCTAGTGCTAATAAACCACTAAAAAAACACAACATTTTTATTCAGTTGCTAAGTACCCTAAAAATTCATTTAAAATTTACATTTTCAAATTTCGCGCGTATTTGACGAAAATAAAAAAAAAATAAAGCAGTGGACGTCATTTTTAATGTGGTCGTGACGTCAGCTGTGTAAAATGCGCTCAGTATGGCCGATCAGTTGACAGTTGACAGATGTCACTTTAGTTTACACAGCCGAATGACGTAATAACATGATGGCTACTATTTCAAGGCGATAAAGAACAGATAACAAAAACAGAAAACTTGGAATTTAATTTAAAAAATTATTTTGTTATTTTATAAATTAAAACTAACACTTACCGATTGCTTTTTGCCTAAGCTATTTTGATAATATATTTTTAGATTATTTCTCATATAGATAAATATCCTATTGCAAGGAAAACAGAAACGGTAAATTCTCTTAAAATTCTATAGACATTTTCGTGGTCGTTGTACCCGCGTCGCTATCAAACACAAAGCGTTGTTGTAAATCGGCTGGTGGCCGCTGCGAGATAAGGCTTATGTAACTCACGCAAGGTAGTTCGACTTTCATTCTCTACCGATACAATTTCACTGTTTCATACAAATAAATATTTATATATAGCGTTCTGTTTATAATGAAATGGTTATTATGTATAAGTATGTATGCTCTTATTGTTTAAGAGGAAATTCTTTTAGATGCCGAGGTATTTGAGAGGTTTTTATTTATTTTGCTCTACAAAATTATGAGAATTATTCATAAGATCATTCGCATGTTCGAGGGGTTCATTCAGAGGTTTCTGGTTATAGGTAATCTTGATCTCGTTGTATTTTTTTTTCTGCCCTATAAAACACTGGATATTAGTCCGCGTTTCCATCTGCAAGCTAATTGCATGCAAGGTGAATTACATTGTCGGATACGAGCTACCAATTGATCACATTGCACCTCGGCAGCCCGCAATTTAATGCAACTTGCATCAAATTTTCGTGCAGGTAGAAATGTGGCATGCACATGCACCCTGAAGAGGCACTGTAAATATAACTTTTTTTAAAAAATTATTAAATTACAAATTAAGTATCGATTCTAATTTATTATTACAATTTATTACATTATACTAAACATTAATCAATAATTTTATATTAAATAATTATCAATTCGTTCATTCCTTTTTTTTTGTTTTCTTTCTTTTTTCACTAAAACTTTTGATGACTTCATTTATCGCGTTATGCCTGATTGTGACATGACAGTCAATGGATCACAACATGGCACAGACTCCCTGAAAATTTAGTGAAAGCTCCCACATCGAACTGCTTTATAAATCGGTTGGACAGAATAAAGGTCTCCAAACTATATGAAACACACGCATCAGCTAATACTGCTAGTGTGTCTTACCAAATAATAATAATAGTCTAACACAGTAATATCATAAAGGAGAATGTTTGTATGTTTGTATGATGGTCTGTGTGTGTATGTTGGTTACTTCCTTTCAAACAGATATGCGGTTTTTAACAAAAATTGGCACACCATCCTGGAAAAGCATATAATTATCATATCTATACCCTATCCTATATCCTTTTTCTAGAGATTTTCTAATCTATTTTTTACTACAGGATTTTTTTAATATTATTAAAGAAAATTTTCTACTTTACATCGTGTATTTTATCATAAAAAAAAAACTTATTGCACTCATCGACGGTGTAACTTAATTAAGCGTGACATAATTTTCGTAATCAGGTCAGATATTACGTTTAGATACAATCAAACAAAAAATTTCTGTTTAAAATGAAAAGCTTAGATTACTCGATACTTAGACAGTTTTAGTCTATGTTTATCTATGTATCTCATCGTTCTGTTTCATTCCTTTACACGACATTGGCGTAAGTTGCTCTTTTTCTTGTATGACGCTACATAGACTAAGACTGTCTGAATATCGAGCGGTGTAATAGGCGCTTTAGTATTCATCACTACCTTTGATCAGTGGTTGAAGAGCTCAAACTTATGTCATGTGTATTACATCCTCATAGTCCTTTATGTACTTACAGACAACGATGCCCAAATGAATTTTGTTATTGTATATACGTAATTAGATTATAAATACTCACAGTCATTTAAGATGTAAACCATTATGTACATACATTTTGTTAATTGCAAATGAAAATCTCAGTTTTTAATATCATGAGTTATAGCTATGGGTACGCCATAATCATGACCTGTACCATGACGTTTAAAGTAAGATTATAATAATATAAATATAATATAATATTCCACAACTATCACACAACGCCGTCTAGTCCCAAGCTAAGCAGAGCTTGTGTTATGGATACTAGATAACTGTTAAACATACTTATATATTTCTAAATACATACATATATAGATAAATTACACCCAGACACAGAACAAATGATCGTGCTCATCACACAAACATTTGTCCTGGGTAGGAATCGAACTGACGGCCTCCGGCATAGCAGTCAGAGCCACTAACCACTAGACCAACAGGCCAGTCACAAGATTGTTTCATTCTTATTTCCAGTGTGGGTAAGAGATGGCGCTAGACAACCTATATAACTCTGTCGCTTAACCACACTGAAATAAGAATGAAACAATCTTACATTGAACGACATGGTAGCCCCCCATGGCAGAAAGTCCTCTCTTTGAAGAGTGGCTGTAGAGGCGTCACGGCGCCCTCACCTACCGCATGACGCAGGTCTTCACCGGACATGGTAAGTTCGGAAAGTTCCTGCACCGGATTAGGGCGGATGGAACCACCCGGGATGCGAATCACCCAGGGGACACGGTAGAGCACACGGTGGAGGTGTGCTCGAACTTAGCTCCGTCGTGTCTTCGTGGCTTCGTCGTAGCGATCGACGGCGGCGATCTCTCGCGCCGGGTCCTGGTTCAGTCCATCATCCGGATCGACGCAGAATGGACGGCATTCGTATCCTACGAAGCAGTAATACTAGGAGATAAACTATATGACTGGCCTGTTGGTCTAGTGGTTAGTGGCCCTGACTGATATGCCGGAGGTCGTGGGTTCGATTCCCACCCAGGACAAATGTTTATGTGATGAGCACGATCATTTGTTCTGTGTCTGGGTGTAATTTATCTATAATATGTATGTATTTAGAAATATATAAGTATGTTTATCAGTTGTCTAGTACTCATAACACAAGCTCTGCTTAGCTTGGGACTAGACGGCGTTGTGTGATAGTTGTGGAATATTATTATATTGTTAATTTTTTTGTCTATTATTTTAAAGTGCGCGATTCCTCAAGCAGGCAAAGAACCATTCCTTTCATTCAGGAACAAAATATATACCTATCCACCAAAAATAATTGTCAAAATTATTAGCGCATGTGTAATTGATTGAATTAATTTTCAACAGCCACATTTTTGCGACTTGTTACCGAAATTTTTGTTTAGAAATTATGGATTTAACAATATTTAGTTCATTCGAGTGTCTACCACAAATCGCGACTCCGAGTCGTATTGTGTTAATTTTATGGTAATCAGTGCACTAACGAGTTTGGCAGTGAGTTTTAATAATATTCATTACAATGCGTTCCAAATATGAATAGAAAAGTCATTATGCTCGATGTACAAAATGTTTATTGAAAAGTACGGTTTGTTTATTTGCGTATTAATAATGGTTTTTTTTTTTTTTGCTTTGTATTACTGAGTCATAGTTAAATCTAAGTGAATCTAATTTACTTAGATATATTATTGAAGTCATATTAGTTTAAAAAAACCGGCCAAGATCGTGTCAAGCTACGCTCAGTGTAGGGTGCCGTAGTTTCCCGTCCGTCACAATAAGAGCAAGAACAAATAGGTACCACCAATGCCAACGAAAGACCAACCGAACAATGCGACAATATATATAATAGCTCATACCCGTCCTGACTCCATCAACTCAGGAAAAATCTTGACAGGCAGCGCGAAGTAGCCCAAAGTACAGCGCCATATCTCGGGAAATTGGGTTACTAATTTATACAAACTAGATGGGCTATGTATGTTGGGTTTTCGTTGGTAATTTTGGATTACGTGAACTGATTTTAATAATTCTTTTTTTATTTGATAGAAGATACGTTCAGGATAATAAAATATGTAAACTAAGTTAAAAAAATGCTTGCATATAAGATAAAATTACAAACTTAGTTCAGAAATTATTTTGTACAACTTTTCAAAAACTGTTCAACCCATCATGTTCAGAATAATTTTCCAAGAAATTCTTTTTAAAGTTCTACTTTTGAGATTTTTTTCATATTTTCTAAACTTATGGTTCAAAAGTTAAAGGGGACTCATTTTGTTTACTTTTGAAGCAAATATTTCCGAAAATAGTAACATTATCAAAAAAATATTTTAGTAATAATTTTATTAAATATACCTATCCAACGATTTATATATCACACGTTAGGGTTGAAATGAAAAAAAATCACTCCCCAGTTTACGTGTAGGGGGGACTAATAAAACATTTATTTCTATTTTTTTTTACCATTTTGTCGGCGTGATTGATGTACAAATTGGTACCAAATTTTAGCTTTCTAGTGCTAACGGTCATTGAGATTATCCGCAGACGGACGGACAGACAGACAGACAGACTTGGCGAAACTGTAAAGGTTCCTAGTTGCCTACGGAACCTTAAAAACACTATTTATTATTTGGAACGCATTGTACATTAATCTACAATCCCACAGCAACATAAACAATAGGATTCGGTGCCATAATAACTAAAAAAATATTTTGGCAGGAAATCACCAAATAATTTCTCTTGCTCTGAGTGGAGTGCCAGGCTTTTACTAAGTGAAGCCTATTTATGTTCCTTCAGTTGCCCTTTGCGTTTCTGGGCCACGATTCATTAATTTAATTATTATTTTTTTTTGGAATTATGAATTATTATGAACAATTCCACAACCCTGGCATCCGGCTCGAAGGACCAGGTTGAGAAAATGTTTCTTCCCAATCCCAAAGCTGAACAATCCCGTGCTATAAATAATCTAAAATGCACAAAATGATATAAATTCCGTCAGATCTCGTTGCTGACACACTTGTTTGTGCGTGTTACCCCACAATAAATTACCAAATAGCCCCCTTACTGGCAACCCGCCGGTCAAGACTATCCGATAGATATTGGGCCAAGCACGCGGTGTTTGGGCGTGGACCTGCTACTGTGAGCCGGTCATGCGGTAAATTGATGTTGGTTGTTGTACATTGCGCCGAGCAATGAACAACTCGGCTGTTTCAGGACTTCCTAGTATTGATAAAATTGTCAACATTTCTTTATTCCAAAAATATTTATTGTTTTACTAGCTGGTGCCTGCGACTTCGTCTGCGTCAGATATAATCCCATTTAGTCACAATATTAAGAAGTTTTTATTACATTAACTTTACTCCTTATAACATCAGATCTACTAGTGAAAGTCCTATGAAAATCGGTCCAACCATTTCGAGGATTAGCCTGTAACAAACAGAGAGATAAAACAATCATATTTTTATAGGATTTGAAAGCAGTTTCAATAGCATGTATACTTTCAATTATACTTTCAAATGCATGTAATAAAAAAAAATATATTTCAATGATATTTACACTTCAATTTTATTTACAACTAGCTTCCTCTATATAAACTTTGGTCCCCCGTTTCATCCAATTAGGAAGTAAATTTCGGAAAATCTCTCTAACTGCTAGCCTACATCATAAAAGGAAACCTTTTGTAAAAGTTCACGCTCCTAGCCCATGTAGTTTCGGCTGTGCGTTGATATGTCAGTTAGTCAGTTTCTCCTTTTATAGTATAGATTTTCCCTCTTAAGAATTTGATACAACGATAACCGTGTATTTTTCTGGAATGAAAAATAGCTTTATAACCCTGGGATGTCACAACATACCTATCGGTTTCGGGGTGTCCACAACTATATTTTTTTAGGTGGGAAATTATCCAATGACTTCTCCCACACCTGTTCTTCTTTGCCTTCGTTCCGGGGCCGCAGGATTCTCTTTCGTATAACCCATGGCCCCAGTAGGTAAGTATGTTCTCATGAGATTTGACATCTCATGAGAACCATACAGATTTGTCTGAGATGGTTTTTTTGAAGAAAGAACCATACAGAATATATTTTATACGTGTTTTCCGAGGCATGGAAGAATTTCGTCATGTTAAGATGGTCACCTATCTGCAGACGGACCTCGTAAACGTTGCTTAAACTTGGAGATCGACCCTTGTTGCTGATTTTATTTTAGTCACGTGATCCTCCTTCCTTAAAAAAAACTGAGAAAGCTTCATTTAAATTCTTAAAAAGTAGAATCAGGCCATCTCCTGAGGCCCTACAACGAGCCCTTAACGCGATCCACTCAACGACCTAAACTGCTCTGCTAAAGGGATGGAGCTATATACGGTGTATAGCTATAACCTAGGGGGTCTTTAAGTCAAGAGTGAATAGGTTACTTCTAGGCAAGCGTGCTCCATCGTCGGCCGCATCATCGCTTACCATCAGGTGAGATAATGGTCAAACGCGAGCCTATCAATAATAATAAAAAAAACTCCATCCCTCACGCCTGACATTTTGACACATCATGGTAAAGCCTCAGATGATTACATGGGGCTGTAGATAAAGTAAACTTGTGTCAAAAAGTCGAATATCGGTGATCTAGGTTACAGACAGCCCACTGTGCACAGCCTGCACGGAGGAGGACGAGACAGCAGCACATCTTTAGCTTTTAAGCTGCTCAGTTGTCGCTGGATACAGGGCAAAATACTTTGGAAACCCAGGTAACCTCCGCGAAATGGTCAGTAACACCAAGGCGCTGCTGGCCTTCCTTGAGGAGCTGGGGTGGATCGAATGACGCATTTGTCCCACCCGTACGCAAAATACGCGCTTTAGTCGTGGAGTCGCGGACACCAGCCCGAAATGCAAATACAAAAAAAATAAAAACTGTGATCTAGGACCTCTATTTCTATTTAGAGGTTTTTTTTAAAGCAGCAATGTATACCGCCGTTCTATTTCCTCTTCTACACCCATTGATAGTTAAGTTGCAGTAATTTGTCCCAATATATCATTAACTAGTGCAGCTGTTAAACCTCGTCTCGTTAGTTGCTTCTTAGCACATTTCTATAACGGGTTACTGATAGGATATGGACTTACTGACGCAATTAGAGGGGACGTTTACCGAAAACATGAATAGGAAAGTGAGAGGTTGGACTAGGCCGCACGTCAGTGGAAACAAAATCAATATAAGCCGGCCTAAAACTCTGGCACTGAGCAGGACAGGAGGCACTAGTATTGCACCTGCATCTTTGAGTGCAGGTGGGACTTTAGTCTCGGATACTCAGAATGTGGACCATTGTGATCACGTGCTAGTATTGCAACAGAACTCTGCTTCCGCTTCCGCTTCTGCAGAAGTACCGCAAGCTTTTTCACTTTCGCTTCTACAAAATTTATAACAGAACTCTAAACGGAAGAATACAGCGAAGAGTGCGGGGATGGGGGGCACGTGGACGATTGGACACATCGGAAGAGGCGCGGGAGGGGGGGCGGTACATAAACATGTCGCAACGCGTTTCTTTATTGTTATATTTTTTTGGTTCATTGTGCGCATCACCGCGCCTCGTGCCGTGATTACGACGTAAACCTTCTGTTGTTTTAAAAAAATAAAATTGTGTTTTTTCTTCATAGTTTTAACACTTCCGTTTCCGCTTCCGCATCCGCAAAGATTTACTTTTAACATCTGTTTCCGTTTCCGCTTCCATTAAGAAACTTACATTGCATCACTATCACGTGCTGCCGTGCGCAGCGGTGCTCTGTAGTTATCCGTTTACATTCTCCTCAGGGATGTGCACTAACAGACGTTGCTCAGTACAACAAACCCCAGCCCCCTGTACTACTGAAAGTGGGCCAGCTGAAGCTTGGTCTGATTTCAGTCTACTTCGAGGGTGATCAAGACATAGAGCCTTACCTCGCAAGAACAAAGGAGTTCCTTAATAAAATACAAACGAATAACACCCTGGTAGCGGGAGATGTGAACGCTTGGAGTCAGTGGTGGGGCAGCGACCATGAGGACCATCGCGGGGCAGCATACAACGCTTTCCTATCTGAACAAGAGCTTCAGATCCTCAACACGGGACAAACCCCAACCTTTGAAACCTATAGGGGCGACAGGTTATATAAGAGCATCGTGGACGTAACTGCCTGCAGTGTGTCAATATTAGAAAGAATCGAGGATTGGCATGTAGATAGAAATTTAACGACTTCCGACCACAACGCGATAACATTCTCATTTCGCCTAGAAAAAGCCTTGGTGCCGTTGAAACCTATTTCAACGCGGATCTATAACACCAAAAAGGCGAAATGGTCAGATTTCAGGACACACTTCACGACAAACCTGTCCAAACACAACATCACACCCGCCAGGTTGAAGGAAGTTACAAGCCCGGAGGAATTGGAGGCGCTGGTGACTACTTATGTCGACCTAATACACCGATCAGGCAAACGGTCAATCCCAAAGATTGGAGTAAGGAAGTCCGATACCAAACCCCCATGGTGGTCACCTGTTCTAGAACAACTAAAGCGAGAGGTCTTGACAAAAAAGAGGAGAATCCGAAACGCGGCTCCCAGTCGTAGGGAGTTTACAATCAGCGAGTACGTACAGGCCAAACAGAATTATACGATCCAAGCAAAGGAGGCAGCAACAGAGAGCTGGAAGCAGTTCTGCTCAACACAAGATCGAGAGAGCATGTGGGACGGCATTTACAGAGTCCTACGCAAAACAGCCAGAAGACATGAAGACACGCTCCTGAGGAACGCCGCCGGCGACACTTTAAGCCCAGAACAATCAGCGGAACTTCTGGCAAAAACGTTTTATCCTGATGACTCAGAAGATGCAGAACAACAACACCACAGATCGGTCCGGAGACTTACGGAGGAAACGAATCAGATCGAAACTGAGAGTCTCTCGGTGGACGACCCACCATTTACACTAGCAGAGCTGGAAATGGTCCTTCAGGCACAAAACCCGAAAAAAGCTCCAGGACCTGATGGTCTGACGGCCGATATTTGCACAGCTGCGATTAACTGCAACAGGGAGGTGTTCCTAGCATTGGCAAACAAATGTCTCTGTTTGTCATATTTCCCAAAGCAGTGGAAAGTAGCACACGTGTGTATACTACGTAAGCCGGGAAAGGATGACTACACCCACCTCATAAGTCATACAGACCAATAGGACTGCTCTCGGTGCTGGGAAAGATTATCGAAAAACTCGTCGTTAGCCGACTGCAACATAATTTCCTCCCTATGCTCAACTCAAACCAGTACGGATTCATACCGCAGCGAGGAACCGAGGACGCCCTCTATGTCTTGATGGAGCACATCCGAACCGAAATCAAGGATAAAAAGATAGTGCTTTTAGTTTCCCTCGATATAGAGGGGGCTTTCGACAACGCTTGGTGGCCTGCTCTGAAATTGCAGATGCTGCGCAAAAAATGTCCCAAAAATTTGTACGCTCTAGTAACCTCGTACTTGGAGGACCGGTACATCAGGCTAAACTACGCCAGAGCTTCTAGTGAGAAGGGTACCACAAAAGGTTGCGTTCAGGGCTCTATAGCCGGTCCGACGTTTTGGAACCTCATCCTGGACTCGCTCCTGGAAATGCTGTCAGCTTTGGGGGTATATTGTCAGGCATTCGCGGACGACGTGGTTCTTGTTTTCTCGTCCCATGAGATCGATTCTTTGCAACAGACAGCCGAAAGCACGCTGCAAGCTATCTCGGAATGGGGTGTACAGAATAAGCTACGTTTCGCCGCTCATAAAACCAATGCAATGGTAATAACGAAGCGGATTAAGTACGATACCCCAGTAATACACATGTCTGGAACAAGGCTGAATCTAGTCGAGAAGATCAAACTACTGGGACTCACCATAGACCGTAAACTCACTTTTAATGCACACGTCACAGCAACTTGCAAGAAGGCTGCCGACATTTACAAACAATTAGCGCGTGCAGCAAAGGTGACATGGGGTCTAAATAGCGAGATAATAAGGACTATATACGTGTCGGTGATAGAGCCAATCGTGCTTTATGCGGCAAGCGCATGGGCTCCGGCAGCTGAAAAATTGATGATCAGGAAACAGCTAGATACACTGCAGAGAGGCTTTGCGCTGAAGATCTGCAAAGCGTATCGCACGGTGTCTTTGACATCAGCGCTGATTCTGTCAGGCCAATTGCCCTTTGACCTCCGAGTGATGGAGGCTGCCACCCTCTTTAAGATCAAAAAAGGTCATACCGAGGAGTACCTGCCACCGGGTAGAGAGGTCGAGCGCAAAGTGAGTCCTCTGCAGATACCCCATCCATCGCAACTTATCATAACAGAATACGAGTGCCTAGAGAACTTGGACCGCGAAACCCTGAATGACCGCCAAGTAACCGGACCTGAAATATATACTGATGGTAGCAAAATCCAGGGTAAAGTTGGAGCTGCTCTTACATGGTGGAATGAAGGCAGGGAGACCAAGTACTCTACCTTTCGACTGGAACGCCACAACACCGTCTTTCAGTCGGAACTGTACGCTCTGTATCGAGCAGTCAAATTAGTGAGAACGTCTAGGATGACCTGTGTCAACATATTGAGCGATTCAAGATCGTCGCTCGATCTGATGAAGAGCCCATCCGTCACTCACCCTTTGGCACTCGGTATAAAGAGGCTGGTGCGTGAAATCCGAGAAGATGGTAGAGATGTGAGGCTGTTTTGGTTAAGGGCACACGTTGGTACTCCCGGTAATGAAAGAGCGGACGAGCTGGCCAAAAAAGCTGCACTCACTAAAAAGACAGCCCCCGACTACGATAAGGTGCCAATATCGTTCGTCAAGAAGCAGATACGGGAGGAAACTGTTAACAAATGGCAGCGGCGCTACGAGACTTCCAGTACGGGCTCAGTCACTAAAGTATTCTTCCCTACTGTTCAAAAAGCAAGGAAGATCCTCAAAGATATGGTACTAACACCTACCCATGTTCAAATCTTGACCGGCCACGGTGGATTCGGGGCTTACCTCCACCGCTTTCACCTTAAGGACAGTCCCTCTTGTGTCTGTGATCCCAACTGTGACGAGACGGTATGGCACGTGCTTACCGAATGCCCACGGTTTGAACGTGAAAGAATAGACCTTGAAACTGAAATCCAGTTGTCAGTTACCCCGTCCACTTTGCAATCTATAATGGAGACTAGGGCCACTAGAACACCATTCCTAGCGTTCGCGAGCAGGGTCATGCGAGTCGTAGCGAAGGCAAATGGCTCTACACAATACTCTACACGCGCACAAGCTCACAGTCAAACACCTACACCAACACTCACGCAAACACTAACTCCCACGCAAACACCTACACTCAGGCAAACATCAACTCTCGCGCAAACACCTACGCAGACCCTTACACAAATACCGATACACTTGACGGAGAGGATCCCAAACGTCACCACTACCACATCCACTGACAGCAGCTCCCGGCGGACGATCACCCCAAGTATTTTGCCATTATGTGGATTCTTGGAATCCGGGGAGGATGGGAAACCAGGCATCAGACTACGTGGCGTGGCCCTCTTTATGAACAGAGATAACGAGAGACTCGGCCTAAGCTTCTGCCGCTCGGAGAGGGGTAATAGCGTCAATATATCACCGGGACTGGCTGCTTTGATCAACGGGAGCACCTCCAAAACGAGCATAAAACGCACAAAGTTCAATGCGTTACCCGTTGCAAAGATTGCCGAACACCAATACCGTGTTGTGCGATCGCAAAATAAAACAATCGCACTTTTCGAGTGGCATGAGGCAACTCCGTTTGCCCAAGTATGCTCGTTCCTCACCGAAATCGCAGAGATAGACCGGACCATGAGTACGCGCCCCCGAATCATCAGCGTGGATGCAATGGTGATTGTTTACGACAGGGGTGAGGTTGCTGATCGATACGGTTGCATTAAAGCTTCTAAAGATCACGAGTTGGTGGTGTATGAGGACAGGGGGGAAGACCTCAGTTTTCTTAGACCCCACCAAAAGTGTGCCGTACCGGAAACAGCAGAGACTGTACAACGAACATCCTCCGGGTCGGTCCCAGCAACACCTTGCGGATCAGAGAAACTACAGCAGAAGATAGCAGCCGAGAGGGCCGCTTCGGAAGGAAAAATCAGCCGTAGTTTGGAGATGAAGATTGATACCATGGATCGATGGAAATCGGTCTCTAACTTTCTAAGCAGGCGGCTGGGATTTGGTGCCAGGCCCCGTCATATCAGACAGATAGATGCAGTACAGGAGTTCATCAGGTTTATCCCAGAACCACCGGAACAGAAGCGCCCAACACCTACGAGAGCTGACAGGGGGCAGGTCAGCCCGCCGGAACTCAGGACGGTAACCAAGCCAGGCGACCACGTGGCGAATGCCTTTCTCGAGTTTCAAGCGATCACAAAAGGAATCAATGCTGTTGGTCTCATGACTTGCCAGAAAATCATGCAGTCATACCAGCTAGAGACTGAAGGGTTGCTTCAGGAGAGACTAGAGGAGGCTGCGGCAGCCATATATAATAATGCCACCTCCCAAGTCATCAAGGGAGAAATGACTGGTCAATATATGGCTGCATATAGTGCCACGTGTGGGTTTATACCGTTAGATGAGTCGGCAACGTCGCGGACTGGCCGTATTACTTTCGCGACACCCGAAGGCGACCCATTTGTGGTAGTAGCTCGGTGCACCAAAATTATGCTGGATAATAAGATCCTCGAACAGGCGGAAGCAATCTCGAGGACTATAGATCAGGCTGGAGGCTGGGCCTTGCCGGACATCAGTTGGGTCAATGGTGTTCCGGGGTGTGGCAAGACCACTTGGGTGATCAATAACTTCGATAAGGACAACGACGTCATAGTCACTACGACAACTGAGGCCGCGAAAGACCTGCGGCAAAAGTTAGCGCACAAAATCGGCGACGACAACAGAACCAAGGTGCGCACGATGGCTTCAATTCTATCGAACGGTTGCAAAGAGTCACAAAAATGCAATCGCATTCTCGTTGATGAGGCTCTTATGAACCATTTCGGGGCCATCGTAATGGCAGTCCAGTTGTCGGGCGCTAGTGGCGCCGTCCTTATCGGAGATATTAATCAACTGCCCTATCTGGACAGGGAAAATCTTTTCCCCATTAGCTACGCCCGTCCGGACTTAGTGGTCACCATCAGCCACGAGCTGTCCTGCACACACCGGAATCCGATGGATGTCGCGTATGCCCTGGGGGAGGTGTACCCCGGCATATACTCGTCAAGAAACCGGGTCCACTCACTACAGCTGAGGAAGTTCACGGGCGCGCAAATTTCCAGCACACTTCCCAACACGCTCTTCCTGGTCCACACACAGGAGGAGAAAAAGACCCTCATTGACCAGGGATATGGGGCTGGCGCTGGATCATGCGTCCTAACTATACACGAAGCCCAGGGTCTTAGCAGCGAGTCGGTCATCATCTTGAAGACAAAATCCATAAACATCCGGATACACAGCAGCGTCCCCCACGCAGTAGTGGCAGTCTCCAGACATACTGCCCACTGCGTGTACTACGCCGACAACGCTGATGACGCAATTGGACGGTTTGTGAGGAGGGCACAGGAAGCGTCGAGCAGGGACATCATCAACACCAACATAAAGAACGCCATGCGGCATCGGGACAGAACAGTCGTCGAGGCACTGATCCGTTTACTAACGCAATGACGAGTTGATGGCGCCTTGGACGACGCGGGTATTTGCTCGGAGCCGTTTGGGTAAAATGGGGGAATAACGAGGTGGATAATCCGCGACTGAGGAGAGAGTACTAATAAGTCAATTTTTATCATGGTATCACTTAAATTTAAGGACGTAACAAGTATCATCAGGTTCAAAAGGAAAAAAAAAAAAAAAAAAAGAAGAAAAAAAAAAAAAAAAAAAAAAAGAAGAAAAAAAAAAAAAAAATAGAAATTACAGCATAATATAGTAGTTATAGTTATCGATAATATGTATTATAAACTAGAGGGTATTTATTGTTATATTATATAATTATATATTATTAATTGTACCTATTAAGTATTAGTTTTAAGTATAGTTGTTGGGGTTGAGGGGCCATTTGTTTGGTGCGGCATTACGGGCGGCGATGAGTTGTATGTGTGTTGAAGGTTGGGAGATTCCTGATTTTTGATGCGTATGTGGGTCGTTGTCGCTTGGGTATCGCTTCGGGCTGGTGGCCTCTAAACCCTGAAATTCTGACGGCTTTTATTGTGATGATCGCTGAAAGGTGCTCTGGAGTGACGCCACTTGCACGTGGAGTTGCCCAGAAGGAAACAATGTAGAATTACCAAACAAGGGCACGGACGTCATGTCCGTGGTTTAAATGTAAGGTAGGAGTGCGGTTTTGCCCAGACTGGCTCGTCTGTTCGTTCTGTTCGTCTGAGGCAGCTTGGGCGTCCATGAGGATTTCCCACTCCTACCGAAAAAAAAAAAAAAAAAAAAAACCCCAGCCCCCTCAGTGCAATAGCCCCCAGCCCCCTCTGTGCAACGACCTCTGAAATAATATTCTAAAAAGTAACCCTTCCATATGCTAATGTTGTCCAACGAGGTAAGAACCTCACACTTCCTGGCCTTTTCCACAAAATTCCAGGCGCTATTAGACAGTTCTCACCCAAAACAAAAAACAAAAGTTTCCTACCAGGATTGAGGCTGAAAATACTAAAAATTAAAACCTAGGTACTTACTCTGGCTATTGTGCGGATCACCCGGAGGACACGGTGCATACGGTAGAAATCTGCCCTGCTTGGGCGAAGCAATGCCGTATCCCTGTGGAGGCGATCGGCGGCTGGGAACTCTCTCTCACCTGCCCTAGTTCAAGGTATGGTATGGAACGAGAGGGAATAGGAAGCAGTCAGCTGAGACCATGAAAGAGATTAGTTCCTAACGCCCCTACCTCTGCCGCAGGAAGCACCCCGGTTGTCAGGAGTCTCAAGGCGATTACCGGTCACTGTAAGCCCCGGTCGCCCGTCCGGTACGGACTAAGTCCAAGTCAACGGCACGCTTTCGTTCCACCCAGAACGGATGAGTTCTTTGATGATTTCCGAACCATTCAAATAACAAGTTTCTAATTACTAGATCATCATCATCTTCCTGCCCTTGTCCGGTTTTATTTGGGGTCGGGGGGTCCTCTTCATCCATCCACGTGTAAACTCATAACTCTTTTAGTAACATTTCTAATCACTAGATATTTCTTTTAAATCTTTTATACATGACATATTTACTTACATACAGTTTATTGTGAATTTATATCCTGATTGTACTTATTCCTATTGAATGGGTAATTAAAACATATGTAACATAGTTTCAATTCTTTAGTAGATAGGTATTACTTACATGATAGCTTTATTAAACACGGGAATTGAGTTATTGACTTTACACACACACGTTAGTTATTTTATACTTTGCGAGATAAAATAATAATAATATTCACACAACGCCGTCTAGTCCCAAGCTAAGTAGAGCTTGTGTTATGTGTACTAGACAACTGATAAACATAATTAAATATTTCTAAATCCATACAGATACATATAGATAAATTACACCGAGACATAAAACAAATTATTGTGATCATCACACAAACATATCTTCTGGGTGTGAATCGAACCCACGACCTCCGGCATAGCAGTCAGGACCTCTAACCACTAGACCAACAGGCCAGTCAAAACACAAAAATAATGTGTTTTGTGTAAAGTCAATGAGTTATTTACGATTTTAAAATCGTAAATAACTCAATGACTCAACCCTTCTCATTTGATGACAGCAATACCTAGATTACGGCAATCGCCATTTTTTTTTGTGTTCATAATCCGTACTCATTCGAAGACATGTGACATCGAGTGTAGGGGCTTTTTGGACCCGTTCCAAAGAGCCCTACGACCCGTGACATCCACCAACCCGCACTGGGCCTGCGTGGTGGATTACGGCCCATTCCCTCTCCTAGAGTCCTAGCAGTGGGAACATTATAAGGCTGTTTATGCCTATGCTTTATGCTTAGTCCCTACTATTTCACACAGGGTGTCAAGATAAATCATACAAATACCTTCCTTAAAACCCTATATATAAAGAGGCTCTACATTTAATTAGTATTTATTTATCATGTATCAGTTTTAGACCCTCTAAAGAGGTACTGACTAATTAATATAATAACAACAATAAGTAAAATATTGTGACATATATTAACGTATGTAATAAACAGTAAAATATATTATACAGATTAGAAAATTCTGTGTGGTCGTGTTATTTACGTAGACTAGTACCTACCTATATAGGTTGCACACCAATAGGCAATGTTTTAGGGTGTGGTGCAAAAGGTCAAAATGTGGGTCAATGTCGTTTAAAGGCCGAGTGCCCAGAATTATAGCTTATTGAATGAATATCTGTGAGGCAGAGCCGTTGAAGAACAAAGTGCCTTTCGTTTCTCCAGATATCGATCAACGCTTTGAATTAGGGATATAACGGAATTCGAGTTTATATATCGGAACCGAATTCTGACCCGTTTTAAAATTTGGTTAATCAAAATTGGAATCTGAATTAGAACCGAAAACGGAATTGAAATCGGTGACAGAGGTGGAAGCAGAAGTGTCAAATGAAACACTACTAAAACTCGGATAAGTGAAGAGAAAACTCATAACATTCCAAATACGAAAAACAAAAACAAATGAAAAAGTAACCGACACGGCACGGAGAGAGGAAGGTTCCCGCGCGACAAGTATAACTTATTTGTACCTCCGATATAAGTTCCGATTAAATTTGGATCACCGAAATCGGAATCGAAAGTACATAATCAATCGGAAGGTCAAACCTTTTGAATCGGAATTGAACCTCCGTAACATATCTGCTTTGAATACCTACCTTTCAAAAGCATTCTTGCTTTGCGAGTTCTTTAGTTTTAAATCGTAAAGGATGGTGGCATCCTCTCATATACCTAGATACCACTAATTTACCTCTACCGTCCGGACGGTCCTCTCTATTTCACCTCTACGGTTGTGTAGTGAAAAAAAAAAGCTAGACTGACAAGCAAACATCTCGCTATAGACAATAAACCCAACATAGAGAATTTTTGGCGGAAATTTTTCGTGGGAAGTTAGTTTTTTTGTGTTTATTAATCGCAAATTGATTTTTGGCCTGAACCAAGGCCCGGGCGCGAGAAGTCGCCGCTGCCGACCGCTTCCACGAGGACACGGGCACGCCTCCAACGTATTCTCAACCGTGTCAAATCGACGGACAACTGACTGGCCTGTTGTTCTAGTTAGTGGTCCTGACTGCTACGCCGGAGGTCGTGGGTTCGATTCCCACCCAGGACAAATGTTTGTGTGATCAGCACGATCATTTGTTCTGTGTCTAGATGTAGTTTATCTATAATATGTATACATTTAGAAATATATAAGTATGTTTATCTGTTTTCTAGTACTCATAACACAAGCTCTGCTTAGCTTGGGACTAGACGGCGTAGTGTGATAGTTTTGGAATATTATATTATATTATTAATTAAAGTTTTGGGGGAGGCCTATGTCCAGCAGTGGACGTCTATCGGCTGAAAGTGATGATGATGATGATGATTAATTCAAGTCACCCAAACGGCAATGGAAAGGGTTATGCTCGGAGTTTCCTTGCGTGATAGAATCAGAAATGATGATATCCGCAGGAGAACTAAGGTTGCCGACATAGCACGAAGAATCACCAAAATTAAGTGGCAATGAGCAGGGCACATTGCTCGCAGAACAAATGGCCGTTGGGGCCGAAAGGTTCTGGAGTGGCGACCGCGTACCGGAAGACGCAGTGTTAGAAGGCTCCCTACAAGGTGGACCGATGACCTGGTGAAGGTTGCGGGAATCTGATGGATGCGAGACGCACAGGACCGTTCATTGTGGCGACATTTGGGGGAGGCCTATGTCCAGCAGTAGACGTCTATCGGCTGAAATGATGATAATGATGATGTTAATTAAAGTACCTACCTACACTACAATTGCTATAGGATGGTGCATGTGACAGCTGTCAAATTCATACAATGTAGCTACCTATCCTTTTCTCTTATCTCTAAAATGCATATTTTCATCCTGCTGTCATCGTACCCATGCTATGTAAAAAAGACCTCAATAGTTTATTGTAAAATTTTACAGCTTATTCTTTTAATGACAGTTAGGAACAGTTTGAATGTACGTAATAAAGAAAATTATGTGTTTTTACTTAGCTTCGATTAATTTAACAAATAGTTTAAAAAAATACTTTTAAGCTGGTCCAGTAATTTTCGAGCTTTGCATTTAGAAATACAGTCATTAAGCCATTCATTTCATTTTATCATAAAAACAAGTTTAAAAAAATCTCTGCACAGCAGATATTTCTAGGGTTCCGTACCCAAAGGGTAAAACGGACTAAGACTCCGCTGTCCGTCCGTCCGTCTGTCACCAGGCTGCATCTCATGAACCGTGATAGATAGTTGAAATTTTCACAGATGATGTATTTATGTTGCCGCTATAGCAACAAATACTAAAAACTGAATAAATAAAGTATTCAAGTGGGGCTTCCATACAACAAACGTTATTTTTTGCCGTTTTTTTGCTACGGACGGTACGAAACCTTAGTCCACGTGTCCGACTTGGACTTGGCCGTTTTTTTTTAATGTTTCTTTGCATAAAGTTCAAATTTGCAAAACTCTAATCTAAATGGCAAGGTAAGATTTTTTTGGTGGGAACTCATTATACGAGAGGGAGTGTCAGACATTTACTGACTAAAACGCACCCGAGATCCTTCAGTTGCCTGTTGCCTTCCAAGGCCACGTGCACCGTGGCCAGTTAGCAAGGCAACAGCTGATATTTTATTTTAATATTTCAGAGTTTTTCCCATAATGAAAGTTTCATTGCACTCATGGAGGATTTCACCCCCTGAAAAATTATTAGCCAAGAAATTAAAAGCCACCTTGCCACCATACCAAAGTTTTACGTAAATTGACTCGAATATCAGAATATTTTAGCCATATTTATAACACATTAATTCTACGCCAAATGTCTCTGACACAATGCTAATTTAATAATTTGCGATAAAATATTGATTTCTAGGTAATTTTCAATTTAACTTAAATAGGAAATAATCTAATCTGGACTGAGCCATTGTAGATAATTGACCGTTTATTACGTTGATATTATAATATAAATCGGAATAGCGCATGGTATAGCATAGTCGGCTTTATAATGTTCCCACTGTTGGGACTCAGGCCTCCTCTCTAGGTGAGGGAATAGAATAAACCACCACGCGGGCCCAGTGCGGGTTGGTAAATCTCACGTCTTCGAATTTATGGTTCTAGGACATGCGTGTTACGACAACAACCTTAAGTTACTTAACATTTATACCATGCGCGAGTAGTGGTGGCCGAGTGGTAACGGTCCCGACTTACGAGTTGTAGGTCACGGGTTCAAACCCAGCCAGGCGCATTAATTTGTGTAATTATTTCATCACCACTGCTCTCAAAACGGTGAAGGAAAATATCGTGAGGAAACCAGCATGTTATAGAATCAAAAATTTGAAGACATGTGACATTCACCAATCCGCACTGGGCCCGCGTGGTGGATTACGGCCCATTCCCTCTCCTAGAGAGAGGAGGCCTGAGTCCCAGCAGTGGGAACATTAAAAGGCTGATTAGTGATAGTAGATTATGCTTATGCTATGCTGGGGAGGAGCGGGCGGGTCAAACTTTAAACCACTCTTCGGTTGCCCATTGCGGTCTAGGACCACGTTATCCTTTTCAGAAGTTTTCCCGTGGCCTGCAGATGATGCCTGCTGTGGCTGTTGAGTTTTACTGACATCTCTTCGAGGCACGCGTGGAACATTAACCTTGACAACTATTCGGGCTCGATCTTCATAGGACGAGCTGACGGAGAGCTAATCTTTGCTTGTCATCCGCAAGCCCGCGCCTTCGATGACAGGAAATCGCTTTGTGATTCCTGACACCCGGGGTGTGTCCTATTACGATGGCTGGGGAGTGAGGATGTACGTTCCCTCACTCTTGCGGCCGCCTCATCCACTAGCATTACTGTTTTGCAGAAGGGTGTGACCGCATCCCATTCCCTCTCGCACCTGACTATGGCCTGAACCAAGGCCTGGCGCGAGAAGCCGCCGCTTCCGACCGCTTCCACGTGGACACGATGCCGTCCAAGCGGGGCACACCTCCACCGTATGCTCAACCGTGTCCTCCGGGTGGTCCATGCAATGGTGACATCCGAGCGTTTCTTTCGTCTGAATCAGGAATAGGAACCTCCCGAACTTACCATGTCTAGTGAGACCTATTAGGTCATGGTTTACCTAATTGAAAGTGTTATAATAAAAATAAATAATAGGAAATGAATTTTAAATACACTTACTCGAAAACCCGTTCTTATCCCACCGCTTTTAGGCACGCAATAGACAGCTTTCCGCGCTAGTGCAGAAATAGCGCGTGCTGTCCCCCACCACAATGTTATTACATTTATCATATCAGACTGGGCGCGCGTCGACCCCCGCAAGTCGCCGGTCAACCCCTGTTTATTCATTTCTTCGTAAGTGTATTGAAAAAAGTCGTTTGGGACACGTGCAAATTTGTCACTGTAGCCCTCGGCTCCATAACACACTCGCCTACGGCTCGTGTGAATTCCGCCTCGGTCGCAATGACAAACTTTTTGCACTTGTATCAAAATGTACTATTCCCGTTCCCTCCACGAAGAAGAAAAATCCACTTTTCAGATAAAAGGTCATTCGAAACGTTTAAATGAGCTCAGGAACCATCTTTTAAATAAACATAGATAAAGTCATAGCTACTAAACGCGTTTGATGAACATATTGCTATATACTTTCCTGAAGGACAAATTTTAATAGCGGTTATAACCCGTTATACTGATATGTGATAAATTGAATGCGTTATTCATTTGGTTTTCGTTATGATCGTCGGCTCTGAAGCGATGTGGACTGAAAAGAATGGATATCATTCGCACTTCTTTTGATATCGACTGTTTGTTATTTTCGAGACAAATTGCATCGCTTCCAAAAAAATTATCCATTTTTGCACAAATTTCTCATTTTATTTCTCTCTCTTTGATTTCTCTGTCTTTTTATTTCAAAAAAAATTGTGGGGTTTACCCTTGAACCAAGAAATAATTAAAAACAAAATTATTTAAAAGCATAATAATTTATAAATATTTTCGAAGGCTTCGCATACTCAGATAGTAAAGTGTTGAAAAATTATAGGTAAGTACTACTATTTCATCTCTGAAATATTTAGCGTACCTACCTACTAACTATAAAGTTATTTTTCTGTTCTATTATTATATAATTAAACTTTCTAGCCGATCTTACAGACGTTGTACTGTTCGCACAAAAATTCCATGGTACTTCCACTTTTTATGGCGGTAAGTCCCCTCTTTGAGGCGTGGTTGGAAAGACCTCACGGCGTCCTCACCTACCGTATGGCGCAGGTTCTCACCGAACACGGTAAGTTCGGGAAGTTCCTGCACCGGATTCGTGCGGAAGCGACGCCCGGGTGTCGCCACTGTGTGGACCGCCCGGAGGACACGGTGGAGCATACGGTGGAGGTGTGCCCTGCTTGGGCAGAGCAACGCCGTGTCCTCGTGGGGGCGATCGGTGGCGGCGATCTCTCGCGTCGGGCCTTGGTACAGGCCATGGTCCGTAGCGAGGAGGAGTGGCAGGCGGTCGCTTCCTTCTGCGAAGCAGTAATGCTAGCAAAGGAGGCGGCCGATCGCGTAAGGCAACGGTCCTCACGCCCAAATCGCCGCCGGGATTCCGATCCCGATTTCCGGCCACCGTAGGCGTGGGCTTGCGGACGGCGAGCAATGGGTAGCCCGCCGTCCGACCGTCCGGTAACCGTCCGGACCGAGTCCAAGTCGTCGACGGAGCGTATTGTTCCACGCGCGCCTCAGGGAGATGTCAGCAAATCGTAGGGGCCCAGCAGGGTCGAAGCCTACTGGGGCCATGGGTAGTGTGAAAGCGAAACCCGGGGTCCTGGGACGAAGGCAACGAAGGAACAGGATTGGGTTTTTAGTCAGTAAAAGTCTGACACTATCTCCCGCCCAAGGGCGGGGGATGTCATAAGATGATTTTCCCACCGAAAAAAAAAAAAAAAAAAATGGTACTTCCACTTTTACCTGAATTCGCTAATTTTCATGTTTTCAATTCCACCGAATTCTGTAAAAAATCTCAACATTAACACCCCTAGACCCGACCAATTAGAGGGGCAGGTATTAAGTATAAGGTTTTTGCTAAACTTTAATTTTAAGCGGTTGTAACGGCTATTAACAAAATAACTGTCATTAGATATCGTTATTAATATTATCTGTTCGCTACAAAAAAAAACATTACCGATTTGTTCTTCTCAAAGATAATAAAGGTTTTGCTATCGATGAACCTTATTTCAATGGTCCTAGATAGTAAAATTGTAAAACAGAAACCAATCACACATTTTGAAAACGACGGCTTCTGAGTCATGAAATATATCGAGTGTTACACCAGTTTGTGTAATTATTGATAGTGCGCTAAAAGTGCTGCTTTGTTCAGTGTTCAATGCGGTATTTAATGTGGAACTAATATAAAAACGCAATTAAGTAAGTGCCTATTATTTTTTTTATCATAATTAAGCAAATCACAACACAAAACAACAGTTTATTTATCCCGCTATTATGTAAAAAAAATAACTGAAAATAATTATATACTTAAGTACTAAAAATGCGCATGTTCTAATAGTTATTTTAAATAACAATTTTGTATTTTCGTTCACAAAACTGGAAAAGGAATTTCGGTTAACTTTATTGAATGACTTTTTCATAAAATAGCCATTCAATAGGGTAAGACGAACTGAGAAGGTATTATTTGTGATTATAAAAATTCTTATACGTGTTACGGTTGCAAATCAATTATGTATTTTAATCAACTTGACACAGAGCTGTAAAATATAAAAAAATAACTTTATTAAAAATTAATTCGAGGGTTACTTTGGAGTTTCACCCTCCTATCCTACGAAAAAACTTATTAAAAAGTAAAACTGAAGATAATCTAAAACAGTGTCTACTTCTCAAACCAACGTAACGTCTCTTACCAAACGTAAAATTAGGAATTTAGCTTTTGGATAATTGGGTACATACCTAACTAAACATGGGCACGCCATAATCATGGCGGTAAGTCCTCTCTTTGAGGAGTGGCTGGAGAGGCGTCACGGCACCCTCACCTTCTGCATAACGCAGGTCCTCACCGAACATAGTTTGATAGGTTACTACATCGGATTCAGGCAAAAGAAACGCCTGGGTGTCACCATTATGTGTTCACACCGGAAGGCACGATGGAGCATACGGTGGAGGTGTGCCCCGCTTGGGTGGAGCACCGTCGTGTCCTCGTGAAGGCAATCGGTGGCAGCGACCTCTCGCGAAGGGCCCTGGTTCAGACTATGGTCCAGAGCGAGAAGGAATGGCAGGCGGTCGCCTCCTTCTGCGAAGCAGTAATGCTAGTTAAGGAGGAAGCCGCACGCGTAACGGAACGAACATCCTCACGCCCCAGCCGTGGAGACTCCGACCTCGTCTACCAGCCACGGTAGACACGGGCTTGCGGATGCCAGGTGGAAATGTGGTCATTTGTATTTTAAAATGCAAGATAGATGTATGAACAGTTTTTGAGGCGGGAAATCTTCAAATGACCTCTCCCGCTTTAGGGAGAAGCGAGTGTGTGTGTGTGTGTGTGTCAGAATTCTACTGACTATAATTCACTTGTGTCCTTCTGGTGCCCTTTGCGTTCCAGGGACACGGTAACTCTTTCATAGATTCCCGCAGCCCCAACGGCCATCTGCCCTACTGGGCCTGTCCGGTGTCGCAGACGTCTATTTGAAGCGCGCGTGGAACTCATCACGCTGCCGACTCGGGCTTGGTTCTTACTTACCGGACAGCCGGAAGACGAGCTAGCCATTGCTCATCGGCCGGAAACCCGCACTTACGGTGGCTGGAAATTGCCTTGCGACTCCCTTGTACTTACTATTTAAGTACGTAGGAAAGTATACCTGCCGTCCACTAAAATGCTCATAAATCTTTCTATACTTACAAATCGCAATTTTCTATAAATTGTACCTTGCATTATTTAGCTATATTTTCGCTTAAGAAAGTTTAACACATCTATATCGATTTATGAGTAATTAAAGATTTTTACCAAAGTGACATTCGGCTAATATCTCCCACTTGGATGGGAGACTTAACCCCACAAGTAGGGAGCATTTACCCGGGTTTAAAATAGGCAAAATAATAATTACAAAATGTAATTCTATAAGGAAATTTAATCATAAAAATATTAATTATAACTTTCACATCCAACAGTGCAACTCAAATAATTTTTAAACTATTAAGTTTAAAAATTATTTGAGTCTAACCTCGACACAAATCTCATCAACATGGAAAAAGAAAGGTTAGGTTAGGTTAGGTTAAGGCCCGAGCCTCAGTTGCTGGAGGTAGTGGTCGCAGCTCTCTTTCCTGCTAGAGAGGAGCTCACACCGCCGCCGATGGCTTTGCCCACAGACACAAAGTCTGATATATAGAGGATGAGGAGGTCCCCGAGGTGACACAACCAGAGCTGAGGGCGGCCGTGATGCGGCTCCGGGTCAAAACCGTTGCCCCGGGACCGGATGGAGTTCCCGGCCGCGCGCTCGTCCTCGCTCTGAAGGAGCTGGAGCCCCAGTTGCGAGGACTCTACTCAGCTTGCCTTGAGCAGGGCCATTTCCCCGCTCAGTGGAAGACAGGTCGTCTGGTCCTGCTCAGGAAAGCGGGGCGCCCAGTAGACTCGCCGTCCGCATACCGGCCCATAGTGCTACTTGACGAGGTGGGTAAGCTTTTTGAGCGGATTATTGCTGCCCGCCTCGACGGTCACTTGTACAGAGAAGGGCCGGATCTGGACGACAGTAAGTTCGGTTTTCGGCATGGGCGCTCCACTATCGACGCCATAATGCGAGTGAGAGTCCTGGCGGAGGAAGCGGTTTCCCGGGGCGGGGTGATGGTGGCGGTGTCCTTGGACATCTCCAACGCCTTTAACGGCCTGCCCTGGAGCTGTATCCGGGAGGCGCTAAGGTACTATAGGGTGCCCCGCTATCTCCGCCGTATCATTGGGGCTTATTTGTCAGAAAGGTGTGTCACTTACAGAGGACGCGACGGCGAGAGCCGTCGTGATATGTCGTGCGGTGTTCCACAGGGCTCGGTCCTGGGGCCACCCTTGTGGAACATCGGTTACGATTGGCTGCTGACGGGCGAGCTCCAACCGGGTGTGGACCTGACGTGTTACGCAGACGACACGCTGGTCACGGCCCGGCGGAGCTACCGGGAGGCAGCGTTGCTGGCGACGGCAGCGGTTTTACGGGTGGTGAGCCGCATACGGCGCCTGGGCCTGGAGGTAGCTCTCAACAAGGCTATGGCCTTTCATGGCCCCCGACGGGCGCCGCCGCTGGGATCACACATCGTGGTCGGGGGGGTCCAAATCGCTGTCGAGTCCACCATGAAGTACCTAGGATTGGTGCTCGATAGCCGGTGACGACCGCAGAGGGCGATGGCCGTCAGGGCTATCAGGGGGTATCGTACGATCTCCTACGAGGCGGGTTGTGCACTGGCCGGATCTCCGCCCTGGGAACTGCAGGCGAGAGTCCTCGCCTCACTGTACCGGTGGCGCGAGGAGATGAGGACGCGGGGTGGTGAACCGATGCAGCACGAGATCGAGCTGCGTCGGTCTCAGCTCCAAGAGGTCACGGTGGCGGAATGGCGAGACAGGCTTCTGCGCCCTACCGCCGGCCTCGCCACCGTCGATGCGATCCGACCAGTGCTCGACGAATGGCTCGGGAGGAAGCACGGCTCCCTGTCATTTAGGAGGACGCAGATGCTCTCGGGGCATAGCTGCTTCGGGAAGTACTTGTGTCGCATAAACAGGGAGCCGGACGCTCGGTGCCATCACTGCACCGACTGTCGTGAGGACACGGCGCAACACACACTGGCAGAGTGTGCCGCATGGGAGGAGCAGCGCCGTGTCCTTGTATCTGAAGTGGGCCCCGACCTGTCGCTGCCGGCCGTCGTTCGTTCGATGGTCGGGGGCGTCGAGTCGTGGGATGCGGTGATCTCCTTCTGTGAAGCCGTAATTTCGCAGAAGGAGGCTGCGGAGAGGGAGAGGGAGGCCGTGGCCACTCTTCCGTGCCGCAGCAGGCGAACCGGGCGTCGGCGGAGGGCAGACAACGCCCTCTTCCAGCCCCCATAAAGAGGTCCGGAGGGACGGTGGACTCGGGGTCGTCCGCCGTCCCCCATCCAGCAAGACCCGAGGCGGCGGCGCGTAGTGTTCCACGCGCGCCCCTATTGGACGTCGCGGGGGGAGGACACCTCACACTCCCCGCGGGCTTGAGGTGGCCTGCGTAGGCAGGCCGGCACAAGCCGGGGATCATGGATGGCGCAACAGCTCCCACAATCCCCGGTCCAAGTGTGGGAGAGAACACCGAGGTGGTTTTTAGTCAGTAAGAGTCTGACAGACCCCTTCGTCTGCCCTAGGCGAAGGACATCCATGAGGATTTTCCACCCCGGCAACAAAAAAAAAAAAAAGGTTAGGTTAAGGCTAAGGTTTTCAATTAGGAAAAATAAACTGGGAACAGTTTATTTTTTAGTGGAAAGTGCCTATGGAGTCTTAGAAGTGTGGCAATGTCGCAATATATAGTGCCACAAACAAAATATGAGCAGTGGCTATTGTCTCCCACCTGTCAAACTCTCTGCCGGACTCCCCCTACGTACAACGTTGGTACAACGTCAGAAACTAATTTTTAATCAACTTGATAAGTATGTGTAATACAGTATCATGCTCGCAATTTGTTTAGATATCTTATCAGATAATATACAATATTTTCTTTATGCAAGATGATACTTTCTATTACTATATTGTAAAAACTTTGTTTCTCGACAAGCGATTATGTATTTAATAGAAATAAATGATATATAATATAAACCGTTTAATAGCTGATATTATAAATACTATAAAGTAAACATCTATCATCCTATCTATCATCCCAATATTTCCTTGGACCGCAGGAATTTTTGAGAGATTTACTATAACCCTAGAACGCTAGACCAAAAAGGAATATAGGTTTCGTTTTAGTCAGTAAAAGTCTGACACGCTCTCCCGTTCCACCCTAGAGTGATAGAAGGCATTGGATGATTTCCCACTTTAAAAAAAATGACAAAGGCGAAGCTTGTGTTCCATAGGTCAGAATGGATAGATTTACAGGCAAAGTGCCTTTTAAATAGTTGTTTTATGAACCGGTACCTAGTTCTCTTCCAGGTATTTTCAGGGCGTCTTATTTCCTTGTCGTGTCGTGCCTGGAATGAGACTACTTGGCCCATGTAGGTCTTGGACCTATTATACATTCTCTCCGCCTACACATATCGACGGTTGAAAGGCTAATTGATCTAAACGACATTTTATCCAATATTGAGTTATATACATATTCGGAATCAGCCAATTTTTCTCCGTCGTTTGAGTCAGGTTTCAATTTTTTTTTTTGAAAAAATGTCGCTTAGATCAATTAGCCTTTCAACCGTCGATATGTGTAGGCGGAGAGAATGTATAATAGGTCCAAGACCTACGCCCCTTGTAGAGCTGTTTTTCATGATCTTGGTTCGATACTTCATCTTAGATAAGTCCTAGCTCATGGCTCGCATGTTTAATTCACTGAAATAATAAACATTTAACAGTCGTCAAGCTTTTATTGTTGACTGTTCCAAACATTCTCATGAATCCATAGGGTAAGAAAATGTTTTTAAATGTCGTGGACCCGTTGGGCACTAAATTACAAATTTCCATTTTTCGAGAGCAATAGACCCGTGGACGTCTGGGAACAACCCCTGGAAAGTGGGCACGCGTTAAGATTGCCACGAGATGCACAGCTCTGGCAGTCTGGCTATTAATGGGTTTAACGGTTATATTCTCTAGTTTACTTTATTTAGTTTTAACTCTAAGGTACAGCAAAATCGGTGTGTCTGGTCCTGTTTCGTCTTTTTTAATACTGACTTAAGAGAATAAAGTACTTTACACATTTTAGGTTTTTTTTAGGGTTCCGTACCTCAAAAGGGAAAAACGGAACCCTTATAGGATCACTTTGTTGTCCATCCGTCTGTCTGTCTGTCTGTCAAGACCCTTTATCTGGGAAACGCGTGGAGGTATCGACTTGAAATTAAAACCGTATACTTAAGTCTGTGGTCTCTTGAAGCTGTAAAATAAATTACATTTCTAAGTTAACTGAAAAAAAAGATACGGCCGTTTATGTCGCAAAAAACGTATGTTTCGACACTCTCGAGGGAATCAAAATTCATAGAGTACTCCCCGTTGACCCAGAATTCTGAAATTTGGCATAAAACAAGGACTTATAGTACAGATATGAAAATAAATCTAAAAACTGTATTGTAATTTGTTCTTACGTCACAAAAAAAAAAATGCAATTCGCAAAAATATTCTAGACTCCATTTGGGAATTGAACTGTTTACTTGTGTAAGTTTGTACGGAACCCTCAGTGCGCGAGTTCAACTCGCACTTGCCCAGTTTTTTATATATAGAATTCGATTGTATTTTTAGTGAATATTTTTTTTTTATTAATAAATCTAACGCCGCCAATAATTTTGCAAGCTTTGATACGGCATGCAATCGTAACGTAACAAAATAAATAATAATACAATTATTTCATTTTCAGGTAATCACAATGTCGTCGGTGATTCTAGAAGGAGACACACTTGGTGAAAAGCGGCGACACTACAACAAGCTAGTCGAAGATACGATTGCTAACAAACATTATGAATTACGTAACATTAGAGCCGATGACAGCGACATAGACAACCTCCTGAAAATAGACATCGCCAGTAGAACCAGAAATGTAGACTATATCATAGAAGTAATGAAATCTAACGACATGCTATATGCGGCGACAGCGATTAAGAAATCCACGTGGCTGATCACTGAGCAGCAGTACGCACACATCATCAATCCAGAGTACCTTCACACACAACTGTTACCTAGCATGAACACCAAAACATTTAACAAACTCATGCTGCACATTAGAATCAACCTGAAAGACGAAACTAGAGTTGAAACCTTTTATGAATACCTGAAAGAAACTGATAGTGGATACAAATGGTTACAAAACTGCTCTATTCCTTTCATAGAAAATGTTTTGAAAAACAAACGTGTCTTACCACTATCTCTTTTTAAACGTTTGTGCAAAAGATCTGCACATTTGGTAGCATACTACAAATATGTACGAACCCCCTACGGCTATAATACATGCAGAGTATTTAAGGCAAGCTTATTTTTGTTAAAGTCACATTCTGCAGAACTGTTAAAAGTATTGGAACAAAATAATAATTATTTCTTTCCAACATTAGGTAAAAAGAAAACAAATATCCTTATGAAAATATGCTCACAGAAAGTATTTGAAAATTTTGAAAATTACCTTTGCAAACTTGATTTGTCCGTTGTTGCAAAATATTTGAACAAGACAAAAATAAAAGCTTTTTTGTATGAGCAAGTGGAGAAAATCCCTACTAAATTTTATTTATGCTATCATGAAAATTTGAGCCCGTTTATTGCGAATATGCCAGAAGAGGAAAGGTTCGAATTTGTGAAGAAAACCTTTATCGATAAAACGGAACTGGCAGCTTTCTATCCAGGATACCAAGTAGAGAAGATCAACCAGAGTATGAGAACTTACCAGTGGTATGAGTTCACCCCATTTAATGTTGCGATGCCTGAATTAAAAAAGCTTTTACGTACAGAGAACTCTTTCAGAGAACGTTGCTGCATGCTTTCTATTTTGATTTCCTGTACAAGAAAAAACCCACAGCATGTTAAAACATTGCTTAAATTTGTCAAAGATAAACACATTAACGAACCATTCAAATTTAAAATTCAGTTCGTCAATAATCTGCTTTCTCAAATACATACTCACGAGTTCGACGTTGAAACTTGGAATGTTTTGGATCAGCTGTTCCACAGCATGGATGTGTACATCGAATCGGATAACAACGTACAACTCTGTCTCCAATCTATAGTCCTACGCAAAATTTTACATGATGAACCTGTACCTGAAATAGTAGAACAAAAGATTATATTCGATACTTTTGAAAACATCCAAAGGAAACTAAATAAAGGACAAAATGACAAAATATTTACCTATCTCTTAAGTTCTGTGTTGGTGAAGATTCAAAATCAAAACTATGCGGATGAAACCAATTTTAATGAGACTATAGAAAATTTAAAGAACGCCTTGAATTTGCTTAAAGATTGGAAAAAAGATATCACAAAGTACCCATTCATACTTGAAAAAATTCGGGAACTAACAAAGACAAAACAGAACAAAACGTGGAAAACGAACATATCGTGTTTGTACAATGTGAAGAAATCGTGGCGGAAGCACATGTTTGAGGAGTCCTTATCACTGAATTTGTGCGAGGAAGCGTGCCTAAACGCACTGAAACACAATCCACAGCTGCTGACGCGCCACGACAAGGAAATAAACACTCTGCGATCTAACGACACTATCTCACTACGACGTCTGCTCGCCAAGCTGCGCGTTTACTGGCCGCACTCACTTGCCCATCACTGGACCCGCGCCTACTTACTAAATCTGAGCAAACCAGGTGGACAAAAAGCAGCTATAAAAGGGCTCTTTAGGCTTCTTCCCCAAAATCAAATGATTGACATGGCAAGAAAATATGCCCCCGACGATTTTAAGATAAACTGGAGCAAAATTGACAAAGTGGATTTAAGCATACAGAAAAATATCGCACAACATTTACACCTGGCCAGACCACAGGTGTGTTTAGATATGGTTTTGTTGTACGCTAAAGGAGATTACTTACAATATGCAGTGCCCTCATTAAATGCAGTCATGCTAAATTTGAATGAAGCTGAAAATCGTAAATGTTTATTCAAGTTATTGGATGCACCAGTATCCTTACGAAAACTCGGAATCCATCTTGCAATATCCAAATTAAAATCTGATGATCTCAAATCAATACTTCTAATAATGTGGAACACTTCTAATAATCTTACAATCAGATCTGCTCTTTTTAAACACATATACGCTCAGATGTGTAAGACTAAAGACGTAACAGTTGGAAAAGAAATGTGGAATATATTAAGCATTTTTATGGATAATTTAACTGCAGATGAAAGTTCGGACATTTATAAACAAATTGGTAAAGTTGAAAATGTTCCTTTCAATATACGAGCAGAATTTTACATGAAGAGTTATGAGTTTTTAACCTCTTTGCCTGCTAGTGCTAACTGTGAAGACTATGTAAAGGATTTAATAGAATACGCACCAAAAATAGTGGCCTATTTGGATGAAGACTTCGTAATCAATAAAATACTTTCACCAGTAGAAACCAAATTTTGTTCATATGGAAGTGAAGTTTTAGAAATATTCGGATGTTACGTATTGTGCGGTAAAAGTGAGGAAGAACAGCTTCGTAGATTCAGAAGAGTGGTAGAACCGGCGATAGATGAAGCTTTTCAGCTCTGGGATAGCAGACGTTTAGGCAACTATTATATTAGAGAAAACTTCAAGAAATTTTTGAGTGCATTAGTTTGGTATTTTAGAGTTTATTTTATTACTCTAAATGAAAATACTTTGCCGGTCAAGCTGTATAAAGAAATAAAAATTAAATTAGAGAAAGGGTTGCCATTTATAAAAAACTATGTTTTGCATACAAGTTGGAAACTCGTCACAGAATACATACAAGTTATGGACGAACTCAGATCTACGTTTAGTGAATTTGAACCGAGCAGTATTTTAGAATCGAATTTCAGAGAAAGATGGATGTCGAATGAAATAGATTCGGTTTGGACAGATATCCACAGCAAAATATCACCTGCATTGGGTCCAATTATTATAAAGCATTTAAAAGAAGACTGTGAGCAATATAATTCCACAGCAATTTATTCTCTGTTTACGAAAGCCATCGATTTTTTTTTTAATGGATTATTTGCTTTTGATTGTGTTCAGTATTCACTAGAAACGCTAAAACATATGTTAAATGATTATGATTTTATTCAGAGTTATTTTGTTGTGTCAAAACTGACTCCAAAATGTGATATGTTAAAGATTAACTGTAAAATACGATCAGAAATACGTAAAAAACTGGCATCACATCCGTCAAAATTAGTGCGGACACATTATTATAACGATTTTAAAGATACTTCTGAAGACTGATGTATAGTCGTCTGAAATATTAGCTTAGTTATAAATATTCAACCTCTTATTTTTAATTTAGATTTTAAAATGAACTAGATGTTTCCAAATTCATGTAACAGATGAGCATGTTTCAGAATTGTGATGTTTAGATGTTATAGAAACTGTAAGTAGGTACTTGTCATGTTTTAGCTAGTGATCTAGATTTTCAATTAACTCAAAAAGAACTTTCACTCGTGCGTAGTTATTTGTTTGAGTTCACGAATGTTGTTCCATATTCTTTATTATGTTCGAGTTTTTCCTCTTGTTTCGTGTTTGATAAACAAAGTTTTTTTTTCTGTAATATTTTAACAAATTCAACGACTTTTCCATTTGCGATCTAGGTGTAAACACCTAGATCGCGAACGAAAATGTCGTTGAATTTGTTAAAATATTATACCATTTATGAGGTTTCTACGTAAATTACTGTAAAATAGGTATGTAAGTACCTAACTTTGATTATATAATGTCTATTATATTCGCGATAACATTAGACAGAAGTTAAAAAAGGTTGTTTTAGAATACACTTTGTAATAAAATTACAATATATGTTTATTGTGCTTTATTACAGTTAAGATTGATGCTTAATTTATTATAATCAACTTATATACCAACTGTTATATTTAAATGAATTCATTTGAACTATCCATCTTCTGAATTTATGAGGCTTTTAATTAAATAAATTATTTAGTTCTTAATTATATTACTAGTGCGCATGTATGTCATATCAACCTGGAACGTTTTTCATCATACTATATATAATATTAGCTATTTCTATTTGTATGAATGTTGAATAATATTATCTATTGCCTTGTGTTGTTCAATTCATATGATTTGTAAAAAAGGAAACTTGTTGAAACGCCATTTAAAAAAAAGTTGTAAAATTGTTTGAAATAAAGTATACCTAAGTGTTAAGTACTTACCTTACAATAATCAAATGTATCTAAGTAAAATAGATAAAAAAATTATATTGAAATTTTTTTTATTATTAAATTAAAATGGTTTGAATTTATCTCGAAAAATAAATGTTGTGCACACCTGCTTCTATGAACCTCTTTTGTCTGATGCAGAAGTGAATAGACTATAGATGGAGCATCTCCCTATTAAACACGACAAGAAAAACGGACCAACAATTTCAAGCATGTTTGCGTGTGTGAGACCAGTCTTTTACACAGTGCACTATGTCTCTGTCTGCGTTTTTTTTTAGGTGGGTAATCATCCAATAACTTCTCTCGCTCTTATAGGCAGCGCGCGATGTCAGACTTTTACTGACTAAAACCCACTCCTGTTCCTTATTTGCCTTCGGTACTGGGCCTCGGGGTTCTCTTTCGTACAACCCATGGCCCCAATACGCTTTGACCCTGCTGGGCCCCTACGGTTTGCGTGGAACAGTACGCACCGTCGACGACTTTAGCTCAGTCCGGGCGGTTACCTGACGGTCGGACAGCGAGCTACCCATTGTTCGCCGTCCGCAAGCCCGCGCCTACGGTGGAGGGCAATCGGGATCGGGATCCCGGCGGCAAGTGCGTGAGGGCCACACCCTCGCGAGTGCCGTGCGGACTCTTCCTTTGCTAGCATTACTGCTTCGCAGAAGGAGGCGACCGCTTGCCACGCCTGCTCTGCCCAAGCAGGACACACCTGTATGTCCCGCTTGTGTCCGCGTGTCCACACAGTGGTGGCACCCGGGAACCCTATGTGGGAGACGCCGATAAAATGATTGATACTGTTTGATTTTAGGCAAACCCATCGTGGGTGTTACAAGGTGAACCGATAACCTGGTGAAGGTTGTGGGAATCTGATGGATGCGAGACACACGCGACCGTTCATTGTGGCGACATTTGGGGGAGGCATGTGTCCTGCAGTAGACGTCTACCGGCTGAAATGATGATGATGATGATGCAACGTGGGTGACGCCGATTTTATGTAAAATGTCGGATGCTCTATAATGAAGATTAAACCAAGTATGGGTGATCCGAGTTGATGTAAAATTCTGTACAGAGCGCAGAGAGCGCGCTGAGATCAGAATGGCCGTATGAGCGCAAACCCATTACTTGGTAAGGACACTGGGTGTAATTTATCTATAATATGTATGTATTTAGAAATATATAAGTATGTTTATCAGTTGTCTAGTACTCATAACACAAGCTCTGCTTAGCTTGAGACTAGACGGCGTTGTGTGATAGTTGTGGAATATTATTATTATTATTATTACTTTCTGTTTATTTCTTTTAATATTGAAACATCCTGTTAAATTTATATAAGGATTTATTTTGATAACTTCCCTTTCGAATATTTAAAATATTACGACATCCTGTAAAATTTATATAAAGATTTCATTTGATAACTTTCTTTCGAATTATTTTAAATATTGGAATATACTGTTCAATTTATAACGAACTAGCGGTCCCGGCAGACGTTGTTCTGCCCAAAAGCGGGATTTAGTAAAAAAAAAAATTACCCTACTCTACCCTACTCTACCCTACTCTACCCTACTCTACCCTACTCTACCCTACTCTACCCTACTCTACCCTACTCTACCCTACTCTACCCTACTCTACCCTACTCTACCCTACTCTACCCTACTCTACCCTACTCTAGCCTACTCTACCCTACTCTACCCTAAAAAAAAAAAAAGTACCCTATGTCCGTCTCCTGGTTCTAAGCTACCTCCCCACCAATTTTCAGCCAAATCGGTTCAGCCGTTCTTGAGTTATAAGTGGTGTAACTAACACGACTTTCTTTTATATATATAGATTAAATGACGACTCCCTTTCTAATTCTTAAAAATATTATAGCATCCAGTTGAATTTTTGAGGATTTAACCTAACCACTTCCTTTTTATTCCTTTAAAATATCAGAGCATCCGGTCATATTTAAATAAGAATTTACGGTGACAACTTCCGTTCTATTTATTAATTTTAAATATTTTTAAAAATAATTCCATATATTGCCCAGTTAGCGCACACACTTGAATAACACAATATGAATCAATTTACGAATAATTAAAACAGCCATTAAAATTCTCTTGAAAAATCCCGCCAAAGCCAGCAATCAAAAACTTCCAAGTAATGGTTTCGGTCTCTTTTTAGGATCGAAGCCGAAACTCAGTTTTGGTTATTATTATTATAGGAGCATACCTATCGGAGGACAGGAGCGAAAGGGTCGTGCCCCCCCCCCCCCCCCCGCCCACAGTATGGTCTAGTCTAGCGCCAAACCCTGGATGGTGGGCTACCTATTAATAATTCTAGATTGGTTTTTCTACAGTTCTACACTATACACTAACAACTAATAAAACACGTTAAATTAATAATATATTATACATCATTACCGGCATATAAGAACTGTCAAAACCAAAACTGATCCAATTGATCATATCGCTTTAAAACGACATGAACACGATAAAACTGTATCGAAACGCCTGTTGGTGCTGTGGTCGCTAATATAACTATAGTTATGAGTAACGGAACGCAACGCACTAATGACAGGTTGTCAACGAAACTAAAAACAAAGTTTCATAAAATTAGAGGTACTTAAAGATAAGACAGTCAACTATATTAGATAAAAACAATATGTTTATCAGTCTTGCCTGTGAGCGTTTGGCAAGCAGTAGGCAGCTTACCTAGCTAGAACATAGAATATAATTATAGTTGATGGGTGAAGTCAAACTAACATCTATGTAAGTACCGGCCGCCTCTGACTCATGTTATTGCATTGAGTTTCACCAGTTCACGAAACATTTTTTTTTTAGCGTTTTTTTAAACTATTGACTCATGAGAACTACCTAATTCAGTCATCAGTGTTGTGGACCACGGAGTTTTTTGTGGAGCACAATATCGAACCGGAGGTGAGTAAAACAATTATTGCTTTAAATATTACAAGTCCAAGATACGCGGTATTGTAACTTCATTGTGGTCATTTGTGTTTTCTAAAAAGTTGATTGTGTCTATATATTTATAAAAGGAGAAACTGACTGACTAACATATCAACGCACAGCCAAAACTATTTAGACTAGAAGCATGAAATTTTGCACAAGGTTTCTTTTTATGACTTAAGCGAGCACTAAGATATTTTCCCAAATTCAGCCCCTAAGGGGATGAAAAAGGAATGGTTGAAGCCACTGGCAGTAGCTAATATTTTATATGTGTTACAAAACAAAAGAATAACATCATAATTTAATACTTTGCTTAACTGAATAGAAACTCTAATCTATTTACTCATTAGTCAAGCACTTGTTGATATTTAGTTCAAAGTGGGTCTAGGTGGGTGTGTGTTCTTAGTGAGTGCTCAGTGATCACAGTGCCTAAAAGTTGATGGTAGACAAATTAATTATTAAACCCCTAGCGAACGTTTACTTGCTCATTGTCTTTCTATTGTATCTCTAATTATGCTACTGAAAAGGTTAAACTTGAGTTTAAAGTAGTAAATTGATAATTTAAAACTAAGTCTTGGTAAAATAAATCTTACAGAACATTTTTTTTTAATATTAAGCAAGGTACTAACAGTTTAAAATGTATAGTGTGTGTGTGTTACATACCCTTTTACATAGTATACATAGTATACATTACCCTTTACATAGCATAAAACAAAGTCAAGTTACTTTCTGCATCTATCTGTTTATCCGCTAAATCCTCCTAAACCTCACAACAGCTTTTGATGAGTTGCCTATGTGCAGTTTTTTCTGACTGACTCCGAGAATACCATTTCATTTCTTGATGGCATAATGAGTTGACTCCTACCTCCTTCCTATATTATTTTAAGCTTCTGTCCACTTTGCTTGCTACTATCATTCACTTCACTAAGACCTAGTTATTGTCCACGGACACATAGCTTCATAGACCTAATACCCTTGGTGCTATGCTATGCTTGGTGAAGCCGTCTTGTCATTACGGCTTTTTGGAGAGAGATTCATAGTTTTTAAAGAAAGCTTCATGCAGGCATCTTATCTTATTGTGGGGCTGGCCCTAGGCCAGAGCACTTCGACCCTTCTGGATATTTGGTGCTATTCCCCTCCCCACCACCTTCTTCATGAGTTCAAGTATGGCCTTGATGGGGCTGAGCCTGTAGTCCTCTGGCCTTGTCATTGAGAAATAGCTTTGCATTCATGCAGGCATACACCAAGAGTATAATGAGGAATACGCATAAAAGAAGCTACGGGGTCGTAACAGTAGGCCTAAGCAAGAGATAGTCAATAGGAAAAAAAGTAGGCCCCTGCCTATCATAACTAAAAGCGAACGATGGCGAAAGCAATTGCTACATTCAAATTGAAATATTTTTCATCTCCACTCTAATTATTATGAGCCAGGATTTTAAGAATTTTATGTAGATACAGTTATATTTCTAAGGAGATATGGATTTGTGGTTAGTATTATACTTCCTTTAATGTATGTAATGCGAGTGGAATTGGTCACGAAGGGTTCCGCACCATCGTCATTTTTTTTTATTTCATTTTCTCACGAAAATGTAAGTAGAATTAGAGGACAAACTTAATTTTGTAGTTAGATAGAGGTACTTCCATACATCGATACCTTAACTTTTCGGTCAATTTAAACGCAAAATGTGTTTGTAATCATAAAAGTGTAAAGCGTAGCAGTAGTTGATGGCATCAAATCTATGATTGAACTAAAATAAATTCCACCGAAAAAATGTCTCTTAAATAATTTGGAACGCGTCCACCTTAAAATTTACTTTTTTAAGTATATTTATATCAAATTAAAAAAAAAGCATTGTACAAATACATTTTTTTAATAGATATAAACCAGTGCTTGACTGCGATCCCACCAAGGTGGGTAAGCAAGGTGAGGCGCACTAGTTTATTAAGAGCCTATTCACTCTTGCCTTGAAGTTACCTAAATTATAGTTGGACGGGAAGACCGCAGCAGGCAAATTATTCCAGTCCTTTGATGTACGAGGTATAAACGACAAAGCGAAACGGTTAGTCTGGACCGTTGAAGTTTCAACAACGTAAGGGTGGATACTCGATGTACCGCGGGTTGTCCGATGGTAGAAATTATTATTATTATTCATTTTATTTTCAGAATCAAAAAATATTCCATACATTGTTAGTACATCATACTTATAACTATGTTAGTATATTATTATTGAATGCCAACATTATTAATTATATAATATTACACACTATTTTACATTAAAAAGGACCCCTCCAGATCCGTGAACGGTATTCCAGTGCCTCACAACCGGACAATCAACCCTTTCCAATATGGTATTCAGAAGGCAGTTGGTGCTGCCCCGCACGCGGCGCATCAGGGAGGCCACTCTTTTCCTTACTATAGCCCTAAAGCAGTCAGTGCTAGCCTTAGCAAACATACCTGAGGCACTGCAAAAGCGAGGCAACCCCAACAGCATCCGAAAATCATTATTGTACAAGACCCGCAGGGCATTGAAAGATCTACGCGTATAGCGGACCCACAGGCTGCAGGTATAAAATGTCTGGCAGTATGCTTTAAAAAGCGCAATTTTAACGTCTTTTGTACACCGTGCAAACCTGCGCGCCAGCATATTGCATCTCACTGCCAACGCCCTACGTTCCCGCTCAATATCTAATTCATCTGAGAGGTCCTCGGTGACCCAGTGCCCCAGGTACTTAAATTTGGTGACCCTACTTAACGACATTCCTCCATGACCGGTGGAACGGTTTTCGGACTCTTATTACCCGCCTTGACAATAAGTAGTTCACTCTTCTTACAGTTATACCTGAGGCCATGTGACCCCGCGTACCTCTCACAGATCCCTATGAGGTAGTTAAGGGCTGTGACAGATGGGCTCAGCAGCACCATGTCGTCGGCATAACTAATGTTGCTCATACATACACCATCCACTGAACAGCCGACACCGGCCCCGCTGAGCTCGCCTATCAGTCCATTGACGTACAGGTTGAAGAGTCTTGGTGAAGTCAGGCCTCCCTGTCTCACTCCACACTCCAACCTGTACTCCGACGAACATGAACCCGCCCACCTAACATTATTGGTCTGGTTGCCGTACCAATATCTCAATATATTTATTACCTCTCTAGGTGTGCTGGTTTCCCCCTGGAGCTTATCCCACAGCACGTCATAAGACACCAGGTCAAATGCCTTTGACAGGTCCAAAAAACAACCGTAAACAGGCGTTTTCCTCGTCACATAGTACTGGACAGTATGCTTGAGTCGCAGTACCGCAGTTTCAGTCGATTGCCCAGCCCTGAAACCAAACTGAGCTTCATGGAGATCTATATGCTCACTTAGCCGACTATCAATCAAACCATCCAGCACCTTGGCGATCACTGTAGCCAATGAGATAGGTCTGTAGTTGTCCCTGTCGGAGGCATCACCCGTCTTGTTTTTAAGTATAGGTATAACAGTGGTCTTCATAAGCTCCCTGGGTAATTAAGTATAGGTATAACAGTGGTCTTCATAAGCTCCCTGGGTAAATATAAATGGCCTATACACAAATTGAAAAACATGACCAACACCCTAGGTAAATGTACACCAGCGCACTGCAAGTGCTCGATGCTAAGGTCGTCATGTCCTGGAGATTTACCTCTAGTCATATTTTGGATAATATGGGCGACTTCTTTCGCCTTAAATCTAAACCGCTCACAATCTGCAACCTCAGCATCGAGCACCTGTGGCTGCACACACCCTAGGGGAGACACTACCCTAAAATGATCCTTAAATAATTCCGCTATTTGACAGGGCTCGCTCCTACCCTCAACACTCACAGGGACACGCGAAACAGCTTCCAGTTTTTTGGTGTGCTTCCAAAAGTTTTTGAAATCCCTGTCTTTGTGGTGTGTTGCTAAGATATCCATTTTAATTTTATCCTTGTTGTCTTGACACCATTTTAACTTAGATTTAAAACGCTTACGGGTTTCACGCATAGTATTATATATATCACGAGACTCTGGTTTGCCATGAAGTAACCAAGCCTGAAAGCAGTTTCGCGCGTCTACGTGAAACTTTCGTACATGCTTGTTCCACCCAATAACATATTTTTGCTTTGTCTTTTTCCTTTTACTATGGCTCATTCGCGAAGCTTCCGTCAAACAACTAACAATACTACTATACAACTTATCAATAATTATATGATGAGAATTATCAGCACAAACATTATCAGCACACAGACCAAGTTCCACCGGGAAATCAATGTCTCTTAATGTAGCTGTACACAGCTCCCTATATATTCTTATCTGTTCAACATCTCTCTCACCCCATCTCACTTCGCTGTAAATATTCCCAGTATATTGCACGGAATAGATGGCGGAATCAAGTCATGCGATTCCCGTGCACACTCCAAAATGCAACCTGTAAAATACCGATAGGCTAGCTACCCTGTACCCTGGCGCCTGTGCTCGAGGCTTTGTAGATTGGACTTAACCAAATCTGGATCCCCAATGAGCCTCCTCGCACGCCTTTCCACTGAGTCCAAAGCTGATAAATGGCATTTTGCAGCACCAGCCCATACGTGACTGCAGTACTACACATGATCGGACCTGTGCTTTGTATAACATTAGAAGCTGTCCCGGTGTGAAGTACCGTTGAACCTTTGCAAAAACGCCTAGTTTCCTAGCAGCTACCTTGGCTTTGGACTCAATGACCCGCCCGAAATTGAGGTCTGAGGAAAATGTCAACTTCTTGGGAGTTGAAATATTCCTCAGACCTCAATTTTGCTGAAGGCGGTCGGTGAACTCCAGGGATACATTCTGAAAAGCAGGCGCCAAGGTGAATGGGATTTAAAACTCCCCTGTTGGTCTAGTGGTCGTAAGCGCGACTGCCAAGCGTGGGGTCCAATTCCTGGATCGAGTTATAATATAATAATAATTTATTGACCACACACAAGTTTATAAGAAAAACAGAAATATACATATTAGAAGAAAACAAATAGATACACATTAGAAGTGGCCGTGGGCCCCAAACTAGGCACAGCCTGTATCTTGGTGACCCAGGATTAGTTAACAGATATCAACAATTAGAAGTTTTATGTGACACAGCCCAATAGGTACTCTATAAGAGAAAAAATCTAAAATATATTATTAAGATAGCTTAGGTAAAATGCAGTCGGTAAGTGTTAGTTTTAGTTCATAAAATAACAAAATAATTTTTAATTATATAAATTTGAATTGCATTAATTCAAACTTTTCTGTTTTTATTATGTGTTCTAAATCGCCTTGAAATAATAGCCACCATGTTATTACGTCATTCAGCTGTGTTAACTAAAGTGACAACTGTCAACTGATCGGCCATACTGTACCTCTACCATGAGTTTAAAGCAATAGTATTCGTCGCTACTCGATATCGACGCCGTAAATATTTTGTATGGCAAATTTTGCAGCGCCTCTAGCGGACACTTGCAGAACCAAAATCGGTAATATGAGTCATCAAGTACAAAACCTATCGAATAAGAACTCGCTAGCGACTAAAGTTTTTAGTAGTTTTCTATAGAATATCGGTACCACGAGTAACAAATTTGACAAGTGCTATCGAAGCAAACCGTCACTACAGTAGTAAAGTAACTCACTAGCATATGGAAGGGTGAAAATGTTGTAAAGCGTGTAGTGTAAAACAATATTTTATTTATTTGTCCATAAATATGTCCGGTAAAACTTATTTAACGTAGAATATGTTAGGTACGGCTGCATATGAAGACGAACGACGCGTGAAAGGAAATTTCCAAGCGACTATATACGAAAGCCACATAAAGATATTAGTGAAAATAATTTCATCAAAGAATATAGGCTCAATAAAAGGGCTTTCGAGTATTTGTGTGGTCTGCTAAGAGTTTATACAGATTTGAAATTTACACAAAGAGCAAAATACACTTGAATCGAAAGTAAATTAGAAATAAGTATGTTATAATAACTTACTTTTATACATGCACTTCATAATAGAAATACCACTTTTCAGTATAGTTTTGCCAGTAATACGTTAAATAACAATTATTTAACGTATTACTGGCAAAACTCTCCATTTTTCCCATTCAAGAATTCACAAACAAAAACACTAAACCATCAAAATATTTGTTCAACTACAATATTACATTTTCAATAGGTCGAGTTATAGAGAACGCGAGCGAGATGGCGTTTCAAAATGGTAGGGTTTTTAGGTCTATCTTCCTTACTCTGTCTTTTACTGTAGCTAGAAAGAGAGCAAACTTAAGTGTGAAGTTAGGTACGATGCGGTTTTTGTACCAACGTAAACGCTCGACACCGTGTATACCTATCGAGTGGTCGCTAGCGAGTACGTTTGACTCATGGTACGAATTTAATTGTAATCTATTCGAAGCACGTTTACTCGATATCGACCACGGTAAGATGGTGTAGTTTTTTGATAGTAACTCATGGTAAGGGCACTGAGCGCATAAAATTTGTTTGCATAGCCAACTAACGTCACGACCACAGAGTAAATAATATGGCGTCCACTGTTTTTACATTTTCGTCAAATACATGCAAAATTTGAAAATGTAAATTTTATATGCATTTTTAGGGTACTTAGCGACTGAATAAAATTATTGTGTTATTTTTTAGTGGTTTAATAGCACTATAGAATCTAATTGAAACACTTTTCAAAAATTAGTGTAATACCCTATTCACCAGAGTCACTGCAGTAATCAATGTAATGGTAGTACAAAGTGGAAAGTATGTGAAAGTGGATTTGAGCTCAAAGAAGAGCTTTCAACAGTGCTGCCAAGTCCTACAAAAATGCACTGAAGAAGGCTCGGTTCGACCGCATTACCCATATTGGCACAAAGCTCTCTGCACAGCCGTCCGGTAACAGAGCATTCTGGTCCCTCGGTCGAAGCGAACTTCTGTGTTGCCTCCGCTGGTTAAACCTGATGTATCTGTTAGTAAAAAAAGTATTTGTACAATCATAATATTCTCTATAGACAGGTATAAATTTCATGTTAGTTGAAACAAACAATGAACGCAAATAGATTTTTTTTTATTGTTTGTAGAACAATAACTAAAAAAAGTATTTGTACAAAATTGAAGGCCATGCATCAAAGTATTACTTATTTATTTATTTAAACTTCATGTACAGTTGTGGTACATAGGAGGGCTTACTGCCACAAGGCATTGTCTACCAGTCAATCATTGGGTTAAAAAAGACAACACGTGGTGGTAGGTGTGCCCAATAAGCTGTATTGCTAACAACGCGACAGGCAGGTAAAACGAAAGGGGGCAAGCAGAGCGATGAGGATGGCTTCACAAAGGTGAAGAAGAGGAAGAAGCCTACTTGTCAGAACCAGTGTGGTACCGCGTTGGCAGCACCCAACATGCTGCTGCGTCCAGCAATACCCACAACGCAGCTGTACGTTTAGAGGCTACATCATACCACGAAGGTTGATTAGATCGTGGAGTATGTACAAGTCAAGACGAACTGGACTTTGAGAGTCAAGCAGTTGGAGTCGCGCCATAACACTATTTTCAAGTCGTTTGTAGTGCGGGTGCCGACTCTTCATTTAGACTCCTTCCTCAAAGGAGAGTTTTGGCCGAAGGGTGTCGTGAATCGACGATTTCGTGGAAGGATACCGACCTCGCAGCAGAACACGACGCCGTCACTTCGTGTGCAATTATAGTTTATTAGTAGTGCATAAATTAGTTGTTATGTTTTTTTTTTTAATATGTATTAGTATATTATTTTTTAAGATTATTATTTGTGTATTTTGTCTATGGGCCTTAGTTGCCTGATAATAAAGAGTTACTATTATTATTATAATTTAGAGATCTTAAAGTTCTCAAGTCAATTATGACGAAAGCCGAACTAAGGTTGAGAGGAGTTCAAGTAGTAGTTTCGAATTTTACGCTTGACGAAAAATTTTCTATCAGCTTTTTTGATGTCAAGGGTCGTATATATATATTTTAATTTTATGATGCCCTTTTAAGGTACTTTATACAAGTTGAAAAACGTATATTTAAAAAGAGAGCCCCTTAAAACGTACAGGTTATCAAAATTCGAGTGCAATATATTATACGATACGAAAAAAATAATAAGTGTATAGTCATTGCTAGAGACCGGATTATATGCAACAAAAAACTTTATATGCATGCATGAAAAATGCTTGAAATATGCACGAAAACTGGCAGAATATGCGAAATTAAATGATAAATTTAGGGAACCCAAAAAAAGAAGAAAAGTAAGTTTTCATTTATCGTACTTCCAAATCTGCATACAATTAGTAGATTATCCTTTGATAGGTGATAATAGGTACAGTACTACATGACATTGAAATTATTTAATATTTTTATAAACGTAAACAATCAAAATTATTCTAAATGTTCAGTGGTAATATGTCTTCGATTATTGAAAATATTTTTATGAGTGGAAAAGGTTCGCTCCACATTCACTAAGGTAAGTGGGCAGAATTTGAACTTGGGTGCTATGTTAGCACTTATGGTTTCTGGCAAAAGTTCTGCCGTCCCGTTATTCAAGTTGATACTTTGACATAAACGTTCAATATATTTTCAAACTTATTCGCGATATGATCACTTTTATAGCATTTCAGAACGCAGGGTGAGTGCACTGCACTCGGAAAAATATTGTAACCGATAATATGCATCATAACTAGATCTTAGGTTATTGAGAGGCGGTTCAGAGAAGAGACTGAAATTTCACAGAACCAATTCAGTTGTATGCCTGGTCGGGGTACAACGGATGCCATTTTCGCTATACGCCAGCTGTGCGAGAAATACAGAGGTGTGTATAAAAACTTGCACATGAATACCATGTATTATGAAATATGAATACCGTTGACCTTGAAAAGGCATACGACCGGGTACCTCGTGAGGTTCTGTGGTGGGCCCTTAAGGAAATAGGTGTGCCTGGGAAGTATGTGCAGTTGATACGAGCGATGTACAGTCGATACAGTACCCAAGTCCGGTCCACAGTGGGCACCACTGGAAGCTTCAATGTGGCTGTCGGCTTACATCAAGCGTCGGCTCTGAGGCCTTACCTCTTCCTAATGATAATGGAACTTCTGACGTCGGACATTCAGGAAGAGGCTCCCTTGTGTATGCTGTTTGCCGATGACGTTGTACTGGTTGCCGAGAGTGGCCTAGAGGTCCAGAGCAGATTGGAGGTGTAGTAGCAAAGAATGGAGAGTGTTGGCCTAAAATTGAGCAGAACAAAAACAGAGTATTTGTTTTACGATTTCGGCGGTCTCTCCAATCCTGTGCCTTTAGCTCTCGTCGGAACAACCATACCGATCTGTTCCGACTTTCGGTACCTCGGGTCGCTCGTCCAAAGGGATGGTGAGGTAGACCGCGACGTAACACATCGGATCAACGTAGGATGGATGAAATGGCGACAGGTCACGGAAACAACATGCGACCCACGGATGCCCCTCAAGTTGAGGGGCAAAATTTACAAGTCCGTAATAGGACCTGTCATACTGTATGGATCAGATTGTTGGGCTGTAAAAAGATAGATGAAAAAAGATTATATGTAGCGGAAATGAGAATGTTGAAATAGATGTGTGACGAGAATGGATAAAATGAGAAATGAGTATATTAGAGGACGTTGAAAAGTGGCGCCAGTGACTGAAAAGTTGAAAGGAATTCGTTTGTCTTGGTATGGTCATGTGAAGAGGAGGGATGAAACGCATGTTACTAAAAGATTTCTGAGTATACATTGAGATGGATGGAGAGGGAGAGGGAGGCCAAAGAAAAGATAGATGGATTATGTGAGGAGTGATATGAAAGAAAAGGAAGTCAGTGATAGTGTGACGGGTAACAGGACAGAATGGAAGAAAGAAAAAATTGTTGCGCCGACCCCAAGTAATATGGGATAAGGGCAGGAAGAAGAAGAACTAGATCTTAGGTAAAATATGCTATTACTGCTAAGGATGGCTTAAATTGCATATTTAAGCCATCCTAAAAATAGAAAGTAGTAGTATATTGGTAGAAAACGCCTAAGGCATTAAGTCGACCTCTGTACCTTTATGTGCATGAAGTATTAAATAAATAGATATACTAATGCATATAATCAAATATAAAATAGAATGTAGTAGTAGTAGTTTATATTGGTAGAAAACGCCTAAGGCATTAAGTCCGCCTCTGTACCTTTATGTGCATGAAGAATTAAATAAATAAATATACTAATGCATATAATCCGGTTCCTAGTCATTACATTACACACAAGACGGAAAAATGAAAACAGTGGAAGTAATTTATCCCTTGAAACCTGAAACTGATTTAGGAACTTTAAGTTAGATTTTTTAACAATAATTTAATCGTTATAATTATATTAACATATTTATGAGTATATAGTAGTAGTATATTATTGGGTTCTCTGGATCAACGGAAATCAATAAGTCCAGTTATATAGAACTAATACCATTCACCCACAATCTATTCAAATAGATGAAAACAGGGGTTATTGAAAAAAGAGTAACATCGAATTAAAAATCTTCAGATTTTGAAAAGTAGATATACCTTCGCAGAGAAGCGCAGGTAAACTTTTCAAAATCTGAAGATTTTTAATTCGATGTTACTCTTTTTTCAATAACCCCTGTTTTCATCTATTTAAATAGATTGTGGGTGAATGGTATTAGTTCTAAATAACTGGACTTATTGATTTCCGTTGATCCAGAGAACCCAATAATATACAGTTGAAAACTTAATTACTTCTTATCTCTAAAAAGGGGGAAAAAAAAAACAACAATTGCTAATCATTAATTTTGTCTTTTATTAATAACACTATGTCTCTATATGATTTATAAACATCGTCCATAAACATGTTTTTGACAATATATTGCACACATAATTCGGAATGACACTTGCAATTTAACAATTCTGCAGGTAGATTTTCCACATCATATAACTCAATTCGTATCATTTTCGTTCCCCTTGATGGTTTTTTTATACAGATATAAGTCTCTTTGTCTTGATATGCTCTCTTTTTTGATTTGTCTTGATTGTTCGGCAAGAAGTTGAATAGATCCTCACCAGATTCCTGAAACAAACATCGAGTTAATCAACCGACTTCAATGAAGAAGGAAAGTTCTCAAGTCAACGCATATTTTATATTTAATTTATGTATTTACATTGTTTATTCTATTTAAAAAAAAATTGAACTATGACAAAACTGTTGACGTCGAACCCGTTAAGTATTCATCTTGAAAACATTGTTTATATACTTAATCCATTATTCGATCAACGAAAAAAATAAATATTTTTTTTAAATAAAAATAAAAATGTTTTTCAATAACTTACCGACATGTTAGATGTTCAAAGCTGCTCCGGTGTTGATAAAAATCAGAGAAATAATGATGTTGGAAATTTAAGTAAATGATTCTTTATATGTGATTTTAGTATGCTATTAAGGTTTAAAATCGTTAATTAATTTGAACACATGCCACGTTTCCTTAAATGGAAATGAGTACAATAAGACTGGCGCCTGGAGACAGATGATCTGTCTATGTTTACAGTGAGAAATATAATAATATCCTAGGCGTCAATGTTGACGCCTACTATTTTATCTCATAATACGCAGCAGTAACGTCGTATTTTGGTTACGGAATATGTTATGTTACTATATTGTACCCTTATAAACATATAATAAAAATGAAGAAGTTTGTCTGTTTATTTTAGACTAATTCACACTTATAGTACCTTTATTAAGACTGATTGGTTACCTGAGGAGTAAATTAAAAGAAGTGAAGCCGTTGGATACAGCTAGTGTATTTAATTTGCTGACAAACTGTTTTCTGCATAACACTAGTGTAAAATCTGCATGCACACATTGATGTTTTTCATATTTATTTAAATGACCGTGAAACAATGAGCCACTACAAAATTTTCTTTCTGAGGTGCTACAAGTGATAAAAGTGTTTATAAGTGTGTGTAGTGCGTGTCCCATATGCAGGTTTCGGACAACTAGTCTTCTTAACAATACAAAGTGAGTATCAAGCTTTTCAAATGTAATAACTTTTCAGAATAGTTTATCTTTTTCATCAGTTTCAAAATTTGTTATTTATGTTCTAACAAATATTATGTGATGAATAAGTAATTATTCGATTAATTAAATCTGTTTATCCAATTTGTAAGAACAACATAAACCGACTTCACAAAAAGGCGGAAGGTTCTTAATTCAACCCGTACCTATTTATGAATACAAGCGTTAAAATCACTTTTAGATTTCGGGTGTATTATTTTTATGAATGATTCAACATGAGCTCAATACAAATATTTGCATTGGTATTCTGAAAACATTCCTGAATTAACAAGTCAGCTTGGCACCAGGTAACCTGATGTTAATAGCGACAGTGTATTCGAAGGTGTAACTTACCTTATCTGATACGAAAACTTAAAATAATTAAATATGATTTCGATAATTTAAATTAATCAGTTTATTCTATTTTTGTTTTCAGATCTACAACTCCACTGTACAAGTCAAGTCAACAAGTTTTCAAAATCTTCATCATCGTCATCTTACAAAATCTTCAATCAAATTAAACAAAATGTAAGTATCATTATAGATTATTATCAGACTGGCCTGTTGGTCTAGTGGTTAGTGGACCTGACTGCAATGCCGGAGGTCGTGGGTTCGATTCCCACCCAGGACGAATGTTTGTGTGATGAGCACGATCATTTGTTCTGTGTCTGGGTGTAATTTATCTATAATATGTATGTATTTAGAAATATATATGTATGTTTATCAGTTGTCTAGTACTCATAACACAAGCTCTGCTTAGCTTGAGACTAGACGGCGTTGTGTGATAGTTGTGGAATATTATAATTATTATTAATATAAAAAATACCTTTTAACCTTAACCTTTGTAATTGTCACGAAAACGTTGTTTTATTATAGTACTTCTAATATTATCAACATCTGCAAGTTTTGTAAAAAGTATTGAATTTATTAATTTTTATTTTCTAATACAACAGAGCTGTTAGCAGAGAGAGGTAGATAAGTAAAACGTATATATGTAATTATTTATTTATTTTTATTTTCAGGTCAAAAGCTGACGAACTTTTTCCCACATCCTCTGAAGAAGAGGTTGAAGAAATTTGTCCTCAAAAGAAAACGAAACGGAGTAGAGAAGAGTCTCGTCCATCTAGCAGCATGCCAATCTTGGATGACGAGGGGGAAGAGCTGGGGAGAAAGCGAACTAAACGCGAAAAACATTCGTCAACACGTCGAGCTGAGCCAGCAGTGAGCACTGAACATATACGATCATCATTGAAAAAGCCGAAGATTCGCCCAGTTACAAGACCTACGGCTAGGGAACTTTTTGGTACGGACAGTGAAGATGAAGCACAGGAAGCGGCCTGTGCCTCTTCTTCCTCTTCTAAAAAAGTATCAACTTTAGTATCTTCTATCACGAGAAGATTAGCTAACGGTATTTCTCGACAAGGTCATCCTTCTAAAGAGGGATCGCACTACATTGACTTAAAAGTCTATAAAGTTTCGGATATTGAAAATGTTTCTGCAATGAATAGATGGCGTCAGGCAGTGATCAGTTTAAAAAATAAAACAGACGATAATACTGAAGCTTGGGGATATTTAGCAAAATTTATAACTTCAAGTAGGAAGGAATTTAAGGATATCCCACCGACATTTATTTCAAACTATTATTGAATACGAACAAACCATATTTTTGAACATATCATAATCAAGATGATCTTTTCAAAATATGAATTTAGCTAATATTTGCTTTTCACATATAAGCCTATATCATATAAAAGCGTAGATCATAAGCATATAATCAAAATGTATCCATAGGTTAAGTTGAAAAAGTTAAATAAATTAATATAACATTATTTTATCCTAATGATGTCTTGTTTTTTTTTTATTACAGCTACCGCTACCGCCGATAACGGATCTCATTTTCAAAGTCATGATACTATGATATGCCATGAATGCAAAGTAATTTTACGAAAACCTGATTATAGATACCATGTAAGAAGTAATGTACATAAATCAAATTGTTTATTGAAAACTGAATTTGAAAATGTTGAAATCATTGCAACTGCATTTAAAGACAGGATCCTTACTTATCGATTAAATCCATATGAAGAATGCTTTGAGACCCCTGAAACTTTCTTGCATGATAGTATGAAATATATCATAAAACTAATTACTATGGCTCTGGAAAAAAGTACTTGCTTAAAAGTAAATTTTGAGCTATTTGCAAACTTTATATTACCACATTCAGACTCACAAAATCTAAAGTCGTTTAACACTAAAAATACAATTATTCTTAAAGATACATGTATAAAAGAAAAGTATATGGAGGCAGTGAATACAATTAATAAAAAAATGAGCGAGTTCCAATTTTGTGAGTCAGGCTGGTCTTTTCTCTCAATAAGTCATTTAGAAATAAATCTTAATAAATACTGTCCTATGAGAGGTGGCTCCTATATTGATTTACCACCCATAGTGAAAAATACTAAAAGCTGTATTAATATACAGAATAATGATAACCACTGCTTGTTATGGTCTATAGTAGCAGCTTTACACCCACGCGAACGTAACGCGTGCAGAGTAAACTCTTATCCACACTACAGTAACGTACTGAACGTTCAGGATATGACTTTTCCCCCTACAATAAGCGATGTAAAGGTCTTAGAAAAAAATAATCCAGACTTGAGTGTAAACATCTACGGATTAGATAACAAATTTTATGTAACTGGACCTCTATATAAGTCAGATTCAAGGAAAACAAATCACGTGAACCTACTTTACATTGAAAAAAATGGTAAGTTTCATTATTGTCTGATTAAAGATCTTCTCAAATTAGTACGCAGGCAAATTTCTGAACATAAAGGTAAAATGTATTTATGTGAAAATTGTCTACAATTTTTTTCAAGTGTGTCTAAGTATACTGCGCATTCTTGTTCAGAAATATTATCGGTGTTGCCTCCAAAAAACAGTGTATTGAAATTTGAACACTACGAGAGACAGCAGAAAATCAACTTTGTGATTTATGCAGATTTTGAAAGCATTTTGACAGATTGTACAGAAAACCAATCAACTGAAAACACTAAACTTATTCAAAAACACGAGCCTTCTTGTTTCGGCTATTATATATGCTGTTCACATGATTCAGGCTTAAATAAATATGTAACTTATAGAGGTCCAGATTGTGCTAAAGTATTCATTGAGTATTTAATCAGAGATGTGTCACAAATACACGATATGTTGCAATGTAAAAAGCCCATAATGAAATTGTCTAAACATCAGCAGGACAAATATCAAAGAGAAACTACTTGCCATATCTGTAATAATTTACTTTTTGATGATAAAGTAATGGACCATGACCACGTGACTTCTGAATTTAGGGGAGCAGCGCATAATCAATGTAATCTTTTATATAGAGTTTGCCCTTTTGTGCCTGTGATATTTCATAACTTATCTGGCTATGATAGTCATCTGTTTATAAAAGAATTAGCGAAGTATGAGGGTGATTTGAAAATTATACCGCAAACTAAGGAAAAGTACCTATCCATTACTAAATATTTGCCATCAAAAGACTCATCAAAATCAATTCAAATAAAATTTTTAGACTCTTTTCAATTTCTTAGCTCGAGCTTAGATAATTTATGTAAAACTTTATGTGAGAAAGATTTTATTAATTTATCTCATGAGTTCCAAAATCATGAACAGTTTGAGCTTATGCAACTTAAGGGCATTTATCCATATGACTACGTAGATACATGGTCTAAGTACAGTGATACGACACTGCCGAAAAAAGAATACTTTTTTAATAATTTAAAACAAGAGCATTTATCAGACGAAGAATACCTCAGAGCGCTAAGAGTGTGGGATGTTTTTGACATTCAATCGCTTGGAGAATACACAGACTTGTATTTGAAAAGTGATGTTTTGATTCTTAGTGATATATTTGAAAAGTTTCGAAATACATGCCTTCAATACTATAAGTTAGATCCGGCTTATTATGTCACCTCGCCCGGACTCAGCTGGGATGCAATGTTACTATGTACGGGTGTGCAATTAGAATTAATTAATGATGTAGAGATCTATCAGTTATTGGAAAAAGGTATTCGTGGAGGTTTAGCTCAATGTTCCCTGAGACATGCTAAAGCAAACAATCAATATCTCCCCAATTACGATGATCAAAAAGAAACATCGTTTCTTATATATCTTGACTGTAACGCACTCTACTCTCATGCTATGACAAAACCAATGCCAATTTCCGAGTTTAGGTTTTTAACAGACACAGAAATTTGTAATTTCGATATCATAAATACTGATGAAAATGGTGATTACGGTTATATTCTGGCAGTTGATTTGGAATACAGGGATTATTTACATAATACTCATAGTGATTTACCATTCGCAAGCGAGAAATTCATTCCTCCTGGTGGTAAAAACCCAAAACTTATTGCAAACCTTTATGACAAATATCATTATGTCATACATTATGTTCACTTGAAAGAATGCCTAAAACATGGGTTACGTCTTAAAAAAATCCATAAGATTCTGTGTTTTCGACAAGGTAGCTACCTCAAAAAATATATTGATTTGAATACTCAGTTACGTCAAAAGTCTTCATCAGTTTTTGAAAAAGATTTTTTTAAATTACTTAACAATGCTATTTTCGGGAAAACGATAGAGAATAAAAGGAAACATGTCAATGTTAAACTAGTCTCTAAATGGAGCGATACTAAAAATAAAACTAAAAAAGTTTTGGAGGCCAAAAAACTAATTGCAAAACCAAATTTTCATAGTGCTACTATATTTTCTGAAAACTTAGTAGCAATCCAGCTAAATCCCGAAAAAATCAAGCTGGACAGACCTATATACATAGGGTTCAGCGTGCTAGAATATGCTAAAACTCATCTCTATCAGTTTCACTATGACTTTATTAAAAAGAAGTATAATGAAAACGTAGAACTATGTTATACTGACACAGACAGCTTACTTTATTTGATATACACTGACGATTTTTATAGAGATATGAAGGAGAATATATCTTTGTTTGATACTAGTAATTTTCATTTGAATAATCCGTTTAATATGCCAATAACAAATGATAAAGTGCCCGGGTTATTCAAGGACGAGTTAGGTGGCGATGTGATTGCCGAATTTGTAGGACTCAGAGCTAAATTGTACTGTATAAAAAGCGTAAAGGTGCAAATAAAAAAAGCAAAAGGTATATCTAAGACTGTCACTAAACAACTAAACTTATCTGACTATTATCAGACTCTCATAACAAATAAGAATTTGCGGTTCAAAATGAATATGCTAAAATCCATAAAGCATACTATATATACTCAGGAAGTCTACAAACTAGTCTTGAACAGAAACGATGATAAAAGACAAATTCTTCCCGATAATTCTCATACGTTACCTTGGGGACATTGTGATACAATATTTTGAATGTACGAGCACCTATATGATAAATTACAATACTTGTATAATAATTGTAACTAGACTGTTAATTAGATAATAAATGATACATTTAATGATTAGATGTACCATCGATAAGATATTTTAATTTACTTATTCAAAATAAATATATCGAGATTATATTTGGTGTTTTATTTATGTTTTTTTTTACTGAATATTGATATTATAATGGTGTAAAAAGAGTATGCATTATATATTTATTATTAGATCAAATTATGAAAGCATTAAAATTTACTTATGATGCGACACGAAACGATTTACTTATGGAATAGACAGTATCGAAGAGAAGTGATTATAATAAGTACAATCAGCTGTACCTTAGATTAAATATTATGAAAGATGAGAATAGCATCTTTCTTGTACTCAATACAGGATTCGACCTAATTCGACGAAGTATATATATATATATACACGTTAAATAGTTTTTTAATTAATCGGTGAGATGAAGTTGATCAAGCAACCTATATCCCTCAATGTTAATAATATAAGATTAAGTGATTCTGTTCACCACATCAGACATAGCGCTTTATTGCCAAATACCATTCGCTGTATAATATGCGGTCCATCAAGCTGTGGCAAAACGAATGTTATGATTAGTTTACTGCTGCATGAAAATGGACTCAAATTCAGAAATCTTTATCTTTACTCTAAGACTTATTTCCAACCAAAATACCGTTTTTTAAACGAAGTATTAAAAAGAGTGCCACAGATTAATTTCTATGAGTTCAGTGATGATAAAGATGTAATATCTCCGAGTGAAGCTTTAATAAATTCTGTATTTATTTTTGATGATGTTGCGTGTGAAAATCAAGTTAATATCCGCAATTATTTTTGCATGGGCAGGCATAAACAAATCGATTGTTTCTATTTATCTCAAACCTATTCTAAAATTCCGAAGCAATTGTTACGTGACAATGTTAATTTTCTTATTATATTCAAACAAGATGATGTGAATTTAAAACATATTTATGAAGAGCATGTTAGTTCTGATTTACAATGGAAAATGTTCAAAAATATTTGTCAAACTGTTTGGAGTAAACCTTATAATTTTCTACTTATTAATAAAGAATCGCCATTAAATAATGGAAGGTACAGACAGAACTTTGATATTTTTTTAAAGTTTGACTGACTGTTTATACATATAAGTAATTATTGGAAAATGATTAAAATATAAATTTAAAAATGTTATTAGAAAAACCAAGAGACATATCAAAAAATTAAAACCGAAATGCAAGAAAGTGGCAATAGAATTAGCTATGGCCGCTGCCAGAGAATTAGCTGATGATTCATCCATTAAACTTCCTCGTGTTATTCCTATACCAAAAACTGGTGGAGTATTGCCTTTGATTCCGATTTTTGCGGGATTATCTGCAGTGGGAGCTTTAGCAGGCGGTGCAGCTGGTATTGCTAAAACCATAAATGAATTCAAGATTGCGAAAAAGTTATTGACTGAATCGAAGAGACACAATGAAAAGATGGAAGCTCTCTGCATCGGAAAAGGACTACACCTTAAACCACATAAAGATGGACTCGGCATTTTTGTATCGAAAGAAAAAAACTAAGATATCGGCTACCCAAACGAGCCTTGAGTAATTTAGACATTTTGAAGCATGGAAATAATATTCCCTATTTCAGAGGTGTCTTTATGAGAGATAAGCTACCTAAACACCCTTTTAAAAAAGAATGTGGAGTAATAAATTTAGATAGCTCTAAAAATCCTGGTTCTCATTGGGTAGCCTATGCAAAATACAACGATTATATTGAGTATTTTGATAGTTACGGAAATCTTAAGCCTCCAAAGGAATTTATAAAATACTTGGGCTCCAAAATTCACTATAATTATGATAATATTCAGCGTGATCACCCTTTTAATTGTGGACATCTTTGTTTAAACTTTTTGAAGAATTTTTGGTGTAGTGAAGGAATAAAATAAACATGATCTTTCGAAAGAGGTCAGTATAGAAGCATGTCTACTACGGTTACCATCTCTGGGAATAAATCGGAATTGGTTTCATACTTTCAACCACCATTGCATTTGTCAGATCAATATGAGTGCGGTTTGGTATACTTTTCAGTATTAAAATCAAGACCAAATATTCCCATTATTAACAGAGGTCTGTCTGTAATCAGAATCGAATGTGATCTTGTTAACGGTTCGTACTGCAACGGGTTACCAACTCATTTTATTCATGAGTTTGTGTCTGATACTACTCCAGGTCATCAGTGCATGGAAATACCACTACATGTTATTTACTTTCCAGTAAACAAAAATATAATTTCATCGGTATCTGTTAAGATTGTAGATCAATTTGGTCACTGTATTAACTTTGGAGAGGAACAAGTTCAGTTACGTCTTCATTTAAGAAAAACAAAATGATAGTATATTATAAAAACACCCAAGCGAATGAAAAATGTCTTAGTCCTTCTGCGATTGCTAAAGTGCAAAGACGCAAGAAATACGTTAAGAACTGACTAAAGCAAATAAAGATTTTCTTAAAGCCCTAGGGTTCAAAGTATGAATATACTACAGATTACTGAATTACCGCACTTCGACACTTCGATCGAAAGTTATGAAGTCCATTCATACAATCCCTACAATAGCAGCTTTAGAGAAAACGATGAAATCAGAATTCCCATCCACCAGCAAGACATATACGTGCTACCATCAGCCAGTTCAATTTACATCGAAGGACAAGCGAAGCTCTTCGGTAAAGATGGGAATCCAATCAAGAAAACTTTTTCATTCACTAATAACCCTGTTATGTATTTGTTTCAAGACATCAGATACGAAATGAATGGTATTGAAATAGACCGCATAAAAAATTCTGGAATAACATCAACAATAAAATCATACATCTCATTAAATGAAGCAGAAAATAAAGTTGCTGCTCTATGGGGTTGGAATTTAGAGGGATTTCAAAGTGATGGGCATTTTAGTGCTGTTATCCCATTAAATAAGGTTTTAGGTTTTGCAGAGGATTACAATAAAATAGTGATAAATTGTAAACATGAACTTATATTGAACAGAAGCAATACTAACTTAAATAGCGTTATCCTTTCTGATGATATTGTTAATTTTCAAATAGACGTGCAAAGAGTTCAGTGGAGGGTGCCACACATAAAAGTATCAGACCGAGAAAGACTGTCACTTTTAAAACATTTAGAAAGAGATAAACCTATTCAGATGGCGTTTAGAAATTGGGATTTATATGAATATCCGTTACTACCTAAAACCACAAAGCATTCTTGGTCAGTTAAAACTGCTTCACAATTGGAAAAACCCAGATATGTAATTTTTTGTTTACAAACAAATCGAAAAAATAATAAAACTAAAGACAGTTCACTATTCGATCATTGTGAAGTAACAAACGTTACACTCTTTTTGAATTCACAATATTATCCATATGAACCTTTAGGTTTAAAGTTTTCTGAGAACAAATATAGTATATTATATGAAATGTTTGTGAAATTTCGTCAGTCGTATTACAACTGTCCAGTAGACCCGTTGCTTGACCTAAAGGAGTTCAAAGAAAAAGCCCCTCTTTTTATCTTAGACTGCTCAAGACAAAACGATAGCCTGAAAACAGGTCCAGTGGACGTGAGGTTGGAAATTGAATGTTCCACAGCATTACCAGATAAGACGACTGCATATTGTTTGATTATAAACGATCGACTCATAGAATACAAACCTCTCAGCAACATTGTGCGCAGATTGTCATGATAGCTATTGTGGATATTCAAGGCTTTAAAACAGAAACAAATGAATTTATAATAAAAGAAATCGCTATATTGTATAATAAAACATTACAAGTGTTTTTAATTAAGCCACCATTTCCATTTTCAAAATTAACGAAACATGAAAAAAAACATGTTTGTTGGATTGAACGTAACAGAAAGATACATTGGCGTGAAGGATTTGTACCCTACCCTAATTATCAGAATTTAGTTATAGATATTTTAAGAGATAAATGTATCTACGTTAAAGGTTCAGAAAAAGTGTTGTGGTTAAAGCATATTTTAGAAAACAGTAATTCTAATATATTCAATTTAGAAGATAAAGGATGTTCTAGTTTGATAAGTTTATACGATCTATATAAGTATTCTCAAGATTTATATAACTGTATTTATCATGACTCTGTATGTGCTTTAAAAAATGTATTGTGTTTAAATAAGTGGTGCTTTGATAATAAAATTCTAAAATAAATAGTTTCTTGTTTTATTTCTATAGTTAGGTAAAACGCATCTTAAAGTTTTCTATTCCCCTCCGCCCACCTCTGTCCGGTCTTTATAAGTTATTGACAAACGCTGGACGATACCATTGAACGTTTATAATTGAACTAGAAAGTTAATAGAACATGTCTCAAAATGAATACAAACCTCGATATGACATGTATAACATGTTCAAAATGCGTGAATTTTCATTTAATTATTACTGGAGGACGTTTAATCAAAAGAAAAGATTAGTGAGGGAAATGGCTGACGCGGGATTCTTTTATTATGGAAATGGTATAAATGATATTGCAGCATGTTTCTCATGTGGAGGTGTTATCAAAGATTGGGAGATTTATGATGATCCTTGGATGCAGCATGCTATACATTATCCTGAGTGTTTTTACTTGAACGCTGTGAAAGGAAAAGAATATATAATTAAATACACATATCTCCATCTCAGCATTAAACTCTCAGCATTGTAGTGTGATGGTTCAATTTTAATCAATGCTTGCTTCAACAAGAGAGAGAGAGAATGTATTAAATAAATTAAATTAAAATTGACAGAATGCTTCATTCATCGAAATTTGGTTTGGAAGGCAATTCTAAATTTATTTTCAAGAATGCTAGTGGCGAGATTATATTTACTCAAGACCTGACTAACCAGAAAATAATGAACACCAGTTCATCAAAACTTCAGGACAATACAAACGAGACACAGCAAAACTCAGAAAAATCCTCCTTCGAAAATACACGATATCTCACACTCAAGAATGGTCACAATGAGATCCTTACTTTTGTTCGAGTTGGCAAAGTACCTACATCCTGGTCCTGAAAAATCGGCTGTAAGGTCATCAAATGCTCCGCCTGACATTAAATTAGTAACAAGAAGTATAGTGCGTTAAGTTTTCAACTGTATATTATTGGGTTCTCTGGATCAACGGAAATCAATAAGTCCAGTTATTTAGAACTAATACCATTCACCCACAATCTATTCAAATAGATGAAAATAGGGGTTATTGAAAAAAGAGTAACATCGAATTAAAAATCTTCAGATTTTGAAAAGTTTACCTGCGCTTCTCTGCGAAGGTATATCTACTTTTCAAAATCTGAAGATTTTTAATTCGATGTTACTCTTTTTCAATAACCCCTGTTTTCATCTATTTGAATAGATTGTGGGTGAATGGTATTAGTTCTATATAACTGGACTTATTGATTTCCGTTGATCCAGAGAACCCAATAATATACTACTTATAGTATAACTGACCCTATTTTATATTTTGAATGGTGTTCTGTCGGATTTATAACATAAAAAATATATATTAAAAGAATTCTTTCAGTAAAATTTCGAGTCATAAATTAAAGAAGTTTCCCTTCACCGCCCCCGTTTTTTGCACTGCATAGTGTATACATACATGTTATTAATGAATAAAAACATAAAAATTCCGTTTGCAGCTCATCACAATGCCGCCGGTGACATTAGAGGGAGCCACACTCGGTGAAAAGCATCGACACTACAACAAGCTTGTCGAAGATACGATTGCTGACAAACATTATGAATTACGTAACATTAGACCCGATGACAGCGACATAGACAACCTTCTGAAAATAGACATCGCCAGTAGAACCAGAAATGTAGACTATATCATAGAAGTAATGAAATCTAAAGACATGCTGTATGCTGCGACAGCTATTAAGAAATCCACGTGGCTGATCACCGAGCAGCAGTACGCACACATCATCAATCCAGAGTACCTACACACACAACTATTACCTAGCATGAACCCTAAATCATTTAACAAACTCATGCTGCACATTAGACTTAATCTGAAAGACGAAACTAGAGTTGAAACGTTTTATGAATACCTGAAAGAATCTGATAGTGCTTACAAATGGTTAGAACACTGTTCCATTCCTTACATTGAAAATGTTTTAAAAAACGGGCGTCTGATACCACTGTCTCTTTATAAACGTTTGTGCAAAAGATCTGCTAATTTTCTTGCATACTATGGGTCGGTAGAATCACGTTATATGTACGAGGTGATACAGGCAATTTTGTTATTGTTAAAATCTCACACGACAGAGGTACTAAATTTAGTGGAAGACAAAACAAAACTTGAATACGTCCCTCACATGGGAAAAAAGAAAACAAAGTTCCTTATGAAGAAATGTACGCCAAGAGTTGTAGAAAATTTTGATAAATACGCTGATAAAATCGACTTGTCTATGGTAGCAAAGTATTTAAGAAAAAATGAAATAAAAGCTTTTCTCTATACGCATGGGAGAGCATTATTAGGATCCCGTTTTTTCGACACATTGAAAGATTTCATCAAAAACATGCCGGCAGAAGAGAGATTTGAATTTGTAAAGAGCACATTCCTCGATAAAACTGAGATGGCCTTAATATTTTCAGACAATGAAAGAAGTCGTATCGAACAATATGTAAATACATATCAATGGTATGAATTCGCTCCATTTGACGTTGCGTTTACTGAAATGAAGACGCTTATACGTAGAGAGAACTCATCCTCCAAAAGATGTGCCATGCTCTCAGTTTTGATAACTTGCACTCAAAACAAATTACAGCATATTAAAACACTGCTGATTTTTTACAACGAGAAACATATAAATGAACCGCTCAATTTCAAGATTCGGTTCGTTAATAATCTACTATCACAAATATCTACTCACGAGTTCGACGTTGAAACTTGGAATGTTTTGGATCAGTTGTTCCACAGTATGGATGTGTACACCAAATCAGACTATAATGTACAAACGTGTCTCTATTCTATAGTAACATATAAAGTACTGCATGATGAACCAGTACCCGAGATAGTAGAACAAAATATGATTTTTAATTCTTTCGAAGATCTTCAGAGTAAATTGAATCAAGAACAAAACAACAAATTGTTTACCTATCTCTTTAATTTCATATTGTCAAAAATCCAAAGTAAAGACATTACAAATGAATACGGTGCTGAAGATAATTTACTTCACCTAGAAAATTCCATTAGATTGTTAAGAGATTGGAATAAAAATATATGCGAGTTTCCAGTTATACTCGAGGAAATCCAGAAATTTATACAGATTGTGCACCAAAACATGTGGCAAACGAACATGTCATATTTGTACAACATCAAGAAATCGTGGCGAAAGCACATGTTTGAGGAGTCATTGTCACTGAATCTGTGTGAGGATGTGTGCCTGAACGCGCTGAAGCACAATCCGCAGCTGCTGACGCGCCACGACAAGGAAATAGACACGTTGCGAACTAACGACGCTGTGTCTCTGCGACATCTGCTCACCAAGCTGCGCGTGTACTGGCCACACTCACTCGCCCAACAGTGGATCGACGCCTACTTACACAAACTACACACAGGACAAAAAGCCGTATTGAAAGGTCTTTTGATGCTTCTACCTCAAAATCAAATAGTAGATTTGGCAAAAAAACATACTCCCAACAATTTTAAAATAACGTGGGGGGAAACTGACCAGACAGAATTACAAATAAGAAAAAACATTGCAAAAAATTTGCATGTAGCCAGACCGCTAATTTCCTTAGATACTGTGTTGTGGTACGCTAAAGAAGATTACTTACAATACGCAGTGCCTTCACTAAACGCAATTTTGTACTATATGACTGAAGCTGAAAGTCTTGAGCATTTGCCGAAATTATTGGATGGTCCAGTCTCCTTACAAAAATTGGGACTTCATCTTGCATTTAGTAAACTGAAATCCGATGTTTTAAAATCGGTATTTTCGAAATCTTGGAAGACGACTAAGAATCTTACAATCCGTTCCATTATTTTCAAGCACACAGTTGATCAAATATGCAAGGTGAGAAATCCAACCGTTGAAAAAGAACTATGGGATTTGTTACGTACGTTTATGAATGAAATAAATTCAGGTGAAAGTGCTGAAATATACAAAAAAATGGGTAAAGCTGCAAATGTTCCCATTACTATTCGAGGAGAATATTTCACAAAGAGCTATGAATGTTTAGATTCACTACCTGATTGCGCCAATTGCAAAAACATTGTGAAGGAATTAGTTCAATCTGCACCGAAAATAATCGAATATCTCGATGAAGATTTTGTTGCTAATAAGTTACTGTCGCAAGCTGGACACAAACTCTGTTTGTATAGAAGCAAATTTATTGAGGTTCTTGCATGTTACGTGATCTTCGGTGAAAATGAAGAAGATCAGCTTAATAAATTCAGAAGGGTTGTTGGTCCAGCTATTGAAGAAGCATTTCAGTGTTGGGATAATACGTTGCTGGACCATTATTATGTTAGGGACAATTTTAATAAATTTTTGACCCATTTAGTATTGGCATTCATAACAAAAGTAGCAATAAATAAAATACCGATACCGGCCAAACTGTTCTTAGAAATAAAAACTAAAATGGAACAAAATTTGCCTTTACTAGAAAACTATGTGCTTTATACCAGTTGGAAACTCGTAACAGAATACGTTGAAATAATCCATGCACACCCAACGTGTATGGAAGCATTAGAGTTGGGTAAGTGGACAGAAGCCGATTTTACTGATAGATGGAGGTCAAGTGGTGTAGGCGAGGCCTGGAAAGATATTAATTTTAAAATTGCACCTTTATTGGGACCGATAATAGTGAAATGTTTAAAAGAGGATATCGAGCAATACAGTTCAACCATATTTTGTCTTTTTGCTGAAGCTCTCGAAGCTATGTTTTATAAGTTAGATTTTCAACATAATCTATTTGTACTACAAACTTTTAAATATATGTTATTTGACGAAGATTTTATTTATAGTTATTTAATCGTTTCCAAGTTGATCCGTAAATATTGTTATATTGACGAGTTAAAATGTATAAGATCCGAAATACGTAAAAAACTTAAATCAAATCAATCTAAAATAGTGCTGTTACATTATTATAATGATTTTTGCAACGTAATGGAAGACTAATATTGCACAGTTTTAAATTTAAAACATAGAATGTTCTTATTGTGCGTAGCATACATTGTTTATTTTGTTTTGTAGTTATTATAAATCATAATAAAAATAAATACAAATGTTTTTTTTTGTATATATTTTATATACTTATGTTAAATACAAAAAAAAACTATGTAGGTAGGTACTTTGTTAATAAGAATAAATTTCTTAATGAGCAATTTAATTCTAACTTATTATTAGATATATGTTATAGATTATTTAAAGTTAAGAATACCGTCCTTTTGCACTTTTACATAAGCCTATAGCACTTTCTCAGACTCTGGTATTGATGAAAGCACTGTAACTGTAAAACACTAACTCTAAAGGTTTAACACACTTTAGTCTTTAAAATATGTGCTTTAGCTTTACCTATATGTTACCTATTGAAATGAATAAAGAAATCGGCAAAACAGTTCGTAGACGTGCCGAGTGTCGATCGAATTTTAATGGCAATAAAACAAAAGAAAAATGATAACGTAAATTTTGTCAAAAAACACCAGTTCCTTGAAGAATCAGTTTGGTAAATCAATCCGTGATATCGATATACGGCAACAGTGAAGTGTTACTAACTAAATTTAATTTAACTCTGGATAAGCACCAACAAATAGTGTCTAAGTTCACTACTTGTTAATATATTTAAGAGTAAAGTGTTGCTTAGAGCACAGAATAAGAAATAGTAAAAGCTTAAAGTTGAGATAAACTCAATACTTAAGATAACATAAACACATATTTTTCCGCCATAACCCACACCTTTAGCTTCAACCAATTATAGACATAATAGTTTTATTATAATTGCAAGTAGACAGTTCAATAATATATGCAAGCAGCGTGACTTGGATTCATTTACGATTATTGTGGCGTCGGCCAGAAGACGCATAAGCCTCAGTTCTTTTTTAAGTAGCTTTTTAATTGTTTCCCTAAATTTCTGTAATGTTTTTATTATTTTCTTTATTTACTTTTTACACATATTTTATATATTTTTAAATATTTCTTAAAACACACATAAAGAAAAAACATTTAAAAATATAAAAAAAATATTATTATTTTTATTGTTACTCATTTTTCTGTTAACTAAACGTTTGTTAGTTACTATTCGTTTATACCTTACAATTGTTTTTATTTATGTAACTGTAATTTTAATAAGCTTAAATCATTGTGTTATGGGTGTTATGCTCACATCTCAATTTTAAGTCTGACACTATACGTGAGGACTTGTAATTGGGCTTGCTGTCGTCTATGTTTGTTTTTATTTTTAGTTTTTTTAAGCTGTAAGTCCTTCAAGCTGTAGTAAATAAATAAATAAACACGAGCCTTCATAGCACTTGAAGTGTATTGAATTTCATTTAATTGAACCCGATCATTTCCCCTGACATGTATTTTAACATCAATACGACACTAATACAATACGGCTGACGACGTAACTTGGCGAGTCTGAACATAGGCTCTGTGAACTTTTGCGCCTGTACAAAGTGTTATTGACATTTATATTTACACGACTGCCCAAAAAAGGAGTGTTATGTTTTCAGGGTTCATATATGTATGTGAGTTTCTTTATTCCACCATAACTTCTAAATGACTGAACTGATTTACATGTATGAGGTATCGTTAGAATCCTTGTATTGTCCCGAGTAACATAGGCTATTGAAAAAAAAAACCATTTCATTTAGAAATGCAATGTGGCGGGTATGATAAATAAATGAACACCCACCCATTTTCTTTTTTTTTTTAATCTGTGATTATCGTCTAGGATTTGACAAGCAGGTTCCAAAAAATATAAATATGTTACACTGTTAATCGCAACTGTCGAGTGATTTTTTTTTTATTACGATTTTTTTTTTTTAAGATTTTTTTTTTCCTTTTTGGGCCTGAGCCGGTGTCGACTATTCTGCCAGTGTCATCCAACTAATATTATTAGGTATTTAAATGCCGCTTCAGTTTCTCGATCATAGCCGATATGATGTCAACATTTGACTGACAGTAGTGCTGTAAATTGTCGGTGGACAGATGATTTACGTGGTTATAACATTAATAAAAAACGGGAAACAGAAGATAAAATACCACCTTAGGGGACGCCAAATGTGAGCTCACAGCACCTAGATGAAGTGTCTTCGACACGAACTATCTGCTAAAGATTCTGGATTGGGAATTTCAGGTACCTACCTAGGTAAATAACGAACATAGGCTTTACGCCACAGGGAAGGGAAAGTATCAGTGTTTCGTCCGGACCGAGCCCAAGTCGTCGACGGCGCTTATTGTTCCACGCGCGCCTCAGGGAGATGTCAGCAAATTGTAGGGGCCCAGCAGGGTCGAAGCCTACTGGGACCACGGGTAGAGTGAAAGTGAAACCCGGAGCCCCGGGACGAAGGCAAAGAAGGAACAGGAGTGTATTTTTTGTCAGTAAAAGTCTGCCACTATCTCCCACTAAACCCAAGGAAAGAAAAGGAAAAGAAAATCACAAAATCAAAGCATCAAAATGGGAATCATCTAATGACAAATCCCGCTGTCATTAGATGATTTTCCCTCCTAAAAAAAAAGCAGTCTCCAAGATGTTTCAGTGATCTTTTGGAACGCACGGTCTATCCGTCGCACTTTCTGAGTCAAATAATTAAGTCACAACACTGTGGAAGATCCAAACTTTATCATTCACTGTAGAGTGTAGCAGCTTCCTGCATATGTATACATTCAACACTCAATGCATCTTAATGAAGTTGCTCACTAATAATTCCTAAACGCAAAGGCGCGCTTTGCAATCTTCATGATAAGTCCTTTAATTTGATACCCAAATTGCAGTATCCAAAGTTTTTTTTTTTTACTTTTAATTATGACGTCTCACAGTCGTTATGTAGGTTTTTTTTAATGTCACCTATCTAAGAGCACTTGCCACTTGGGTTATCAAGACGGATCTAACTATAGGTACCTTAATTATATAAATCCGTTCAGCGATTTCAAAGATATGAGGTAATAAAGAATATTACATACATACGTGCATACATACACACAAGATAAGCGCGAAAAACATAACCCTTCTTGCAGTCGGATAAAAACAAGATAAAAAACTATTGATTAATCAGTCCTGTCTGTGAGCTTGTGGCAAGCAGAGGGTAGCCTACGAGCTAGAACATTGAAAATATAATTATAGTTGTGTGTTAAGGTAACATCAATGTAAGTACCGGCCGCCTCTGATAACCGAGTCAATCGAGTTATTGCATTGATTTTCAGCAGTTCTTGAAACATTTTTTTAGCGTGTAAGTATTAATCTAATCATTTTTTTTTGTAATTGTAATCTAATATCTAGATACTAAAATTTTAATAAGTACGTATACCTTGTGTGTGTAATAGATATCATTACAGAGTATAAAACAAAGTCTTTCGCTTTCTGCATATATCTGTTTATCCGCTAAGTCCTAATAAACCTCAACAGATTTTGATGAGTTGCCTATCTGCAGTTTTTCTGACTGACTCCAAGAATACTGTTTCATTGCTCGCTGGCATCAGGAGTTGGACTCCTACTTAAACGATAATAAGCTTATTTTAATCTTCTGTCCACTTTTTTACTATTGACTATCATTCACATACAGTCGTGTTATTCTCTAAGAAAACAGCCTAGACCGCAGTGCTGTCCGCAGCGACAAAATCCAAATAGGTACTTACATCACTATGGATTGGATTAACAATCCAATATAAAGGTCCATTGAATTGTTAATCCTATGTACCGTATGTACGTATTTGGATTTCGTCGCTGCGGCCAGCGCTGCGCTCAATTCTTAGTAAGGTCCGACCGAGATCTCGGTCTCGGTCTCGGTTCCAGTCATTCTCGACTAAAAATCAGGCCGAGATTCTCGGTCTCGTTCTCGGCCTGATTTACGCCGAGAATCTCGGCCATGGCCGAGACTTCTTGAGGTCCAACAAATCATTTATTTTCCCTAGATTTAGAGCTTATCGCTCCATCTACCGACGGATGGGCGAATTAGGTGCAGGTTTGACGTTACTCGCGTTTCTGTTTACGATTGCTGATTGGCTAATGGCTTTCATATCTCATTTGTTTTTTACATGTATGTCAATTTATTGTCAATATTTGGAATAGTGATTTAAATAAACATAATTCACGGATTGTTATTTGACAAGAATTATTGTTAATAGATAAGTGGAAAAGTTGCGTGCGAATTGAATTGGTTTGGTTTATGTGAGTTTAAATTAATTGGTAAGTAGGTATCTAGTGTTATTTCATTTCTTCCTGTTTTACTTGTTGTGTTGTTGTAATTCGCGGAATGGTATCATTATTTCATATTTACATCTGTCGATCGGCATTATTTAATATTTATATGAAATACATGCGCAGCTTTTTTAAAGACGAAAAAGTAATTTTAAACACATCGCGCGTCGATCGTGCTTTTACCTATGTACCTATTCGGTGCCATGCGACACTCGAGAGTTTATTATACGAAAAATGAAATGAAAATGTTATTGTTCCAGATTAACAATGCCTAAAATTAATCCAATTTGGGATTATTTTGTTAGAAATTCAACTATGACACAACCATCTCATAAGTATCGTATAATAAATTAGTATCGCTAGGAAGCACGTTACCTAAATTACCGTCCATCTAAGGGTTAAAATTACATCTATCAAAATATCATTCCTACGAAAATGAAGAATTTTTGAAGAAATTAGAAGAAAATAAGCGAGAAACAGAAACAAAAGTTAAGTTTATAAATGACAATATTAACAAAAAGATTCAACCTACTATAGAGAAAGCTCTTACTATCCATACATCAACAGCTCCATGGCCAGATGACCATCTTATTGTTAAGCGTATTGATAAAACAATTATGGATTACATATTAGTGGACATGCAACCGTATACTACAGTGTCAGGAGAAGCGCCATGTCTCGGTCTCGGTCTCGGTCTCGGCCGAGAATTTATTTTATTCTCGTTCTCGGTCTCGGTCTCGGCCGAGACAAAAAAACAAGGTTCGGTCGGACCTTAATTCTTAGATATCACCAAGTCAGGAATTGCACAGCAAGGGTTCCCCGCACTATCATAATTTTATTTATTTCATTATCTGACGAAAATGTAAGAACAAACTTAACTTTGTAGTTAGATAGATGTTTTTTTATTATTACTATTATTGATAGGCTCGCGTTTGACCACTATCTCACCTGATGGTAAGCGATGATGTAGCCGACAATGGAGCACACTTGCCTAGAAGTAACCTAATTTACCCTTGACTTAAAGACCCCTAGGTTGTAGCTATCAGGAAACAGGCTCCGGCAGGGTGGGTCCAGAATCATGTACTGGATCCATGGTATTCGTTTGTGCGTCGATGTCACACACACCGTACACACTGTTTACAATACGTAAAATACATAGGGTGATTGCGCTGGTTTACCGTCCAGTTCCAGTTCAGTTCCACACACACAAACTTGAATACTTACAAAAAAACTTTTTACAAAAAAAATAAACTTACTTCACTAAAAAAAAACACTAAAAGGATCAAAATAACTTTAATTTCGGAAGTCGGTGTTTCTCGGTATTGTTTGTTTCTTATTTAACACAGTTAGTGATAGCATGACGAGTGACAGGGCAGAATGGAAAGAAAAAAACATGTTGCGCCGACCCCAAATAACACGGGACAAGGGCAGGAAGATGATGATGAGTGAAGACGGTTATTTTTTTTTTGTAAACAGTTTTTTTTTTCACATTTTTTAGTTGCGATACACTAATAAAGACTTTTTTTTTAATTATTATTGATAGGCTCGCGTTTGACCACTATCTCACCTGATGGTAAGCGATGATGTGGCCGACGATGGAGCACGCTTGCCTAGAAGTAACATATTCACTCTTGACTTAAAGAGCCCTAGGTTATAGCTATACACCGTATATAGCTCCATCCCTTTAGCAGAGCAGTTTAGGTCGTTGAGTGGATCGCGTTAAGGGCTCGTTGTAGGGCGTCAGAAGATGGCCTGATTCTACTTTTTAAGAATTTAAATGAAACTTTCTCAGTCTTTTTTAAGGAAGGAGGATCACGTGGCTAAAATAAAATCAGCAACAAGGGTCGATCTCCAAGTTTAAGCAACGTTTACGAGGTCCGTCTGCAGATAGGTGACCATCTTAACATGACGAAATTCTTCCAGGCCTCGGAAAACACGTATAAAATATATTCTGTATGGTTCTTTCTTCAAAAAGACCATCTCAGACAAATCTGCGGTTCTCATGTGATTTGACCATTACAAATGTACCTACTGGGGCCAATTATAATTACAATTAGTTCTAACTTAACAAGACGGCAGCCATTACAAAGATAATGACATGTCAAAATGGACACTACAGAGTATAAATAAATATATGGTATCGTCCAATCTATGAATTACATTGTCACTTGTCATATACATCATATGGTGTTAATCAAACCAGTGCTACAGACATAGCAAGGTTTTTTTTGGAGGAGGGAAATTATCGAATGATGTCTCTCGCCATCCTAAAGTCCATCCTAAAGATGGTGCGAGAGGGCGTGTCAGACTTTAAAAAAAATATTGATAGGCTCTCGTTTGACCACTATCTCACCTGATGGTAAGCGATGATGTGGCCGACGATGGAGCACGCTTGCCTAGAAGTAACCTATTCACTCTTGACTTAAAGCCTTCCCTAGACATTGTTTTATTATAAAGATTCTGTGTCTACCTTCCACCTTCCGGCTCCATCATCAGATCAGTTTGATAGTACTGTGGGTGATGGAGACGCAATGAAAGGCTTAATTATTATCTTTACGACTATTATATTGTTATAAGCACTTTCATCATATGTTTTCTATATAAAATTACGTCCCGACATTTTTTGACGTCTTCCTATTCTATTGATTGAACATCAATCAAACTAAACTTTTCATAACATAAACTTTAAAGTAAAAGATGCCAGTTGTGCAAGTTAATAATAATATATAATAAAATCACTATATGGGTTGCCTATAATATTTGAGAAGTTCCCTCGATTCCTCATGGATCCCATCATCAGAACTGGATTTTGAAAAATTAGGACGGTTAAAAAAATGTTGGTCCCTAAACCACGGAGTTCTGAGGTAACAAACATAAAAAATGGCGTCCGCAAAATTACTAGTATTAGTTTACCAGCCTTTATATCCTCGGTTCACGGCACTGAGAAATTAATCAGGAATATCCTATCTCCCTCACTGAGTGATTTCAATGTGCCGTGCTTCGTCGAGGCTATATATACCTGGAGACTCGCTTGCCCGAATTCTAATCCGCCCGATGAACCATCTTCTCAAAGACGGTGGGATGAGCCGCTCTGCAAAGAAGTTCAAAAAAACTTGATTGAAACATCTACTGCTCCTGCGGAGCGTGCGCGCCTGCTGGCTGTGGGAGAGTGGGAGTCGGGTCTCTGGCTTCACGCACTACCATCATCGAACATAGGCACCTTGCTCGATGATAATACTTTCCGCCTCGCTGCTTCCTTACGACTAGGCGCTCCCTGTTGTTCTCCTCATCGCTGTCACTGTGGCGAAGTCGTCAACAGCCTCGGACACCACGTTCTGTCATGCAGCCGAAGTGCGGGTCGCATAGCACGACACGCGAATATCAACGACATCATCAGACGTGCTCTTGTCTCCGTCGGCGTTCCAGCCGTATTGGAACCCCATGGCCTGGCACGCGACGATGGCAAGAGACCGGACGGCATGTCGTTATTCCCATGGAAGATGGGTAGGCCTTTAGTATGGGACGCTACTTGTGTCGATACTCTTGCGCCATCCCATCATCCTAGCTCGTCGTGTTGTGCTGGTGCTGCCGCTGCGGCTGCGGAGAACCTCAAGCGGCGAAAATATAATAACCTTGTTGGAAGTTATATTTTCGAACCGTTTGGGGTTGAAACTCTCGGTTCGTGGGGTCCGTGTGCTCACAAGTTGTATAAAGATCTGTCAAAACGTCTAGCTAACACTTCGCGTGACCCAAGGGCTGGCTTTTACCTCGGACAGAGGATAAGCATTGCCATACAGCGTGGCAATGCCGCCAGTCTTTTGGGCACATTACCAGTCGACAGCGATGTGGAAGAGTTTTTTGACGCCATATTTTAGTTTTAGTTAGTTGTAATTAGATTAGGGTTTTTATTATTATTTATTTTATTTTATTGTAATTATAGTTAGTATTTTTAAATGTAAATGAAGCTAAATTGAGTAAAGTTTTAATAAATTTTAATTATAATACATATAATTATAGGACGTGGATGAAAACTAAAAATAGCTTAAAAAGTTGTTTTACTTTTCGTCCATAAACGAATACAGGGGTGGATGAAAATTAAGAAATAGTTATTCTTTGGAAATCTTAAGGGAAATAATTAAAGATAACGGCACACTGTCATTGTGACACATACTGAGAGATTTTTTGTTTTCGTTAATTTGTTTATTCTGTACAGTAATATAATAAAGCGAGTCTTTTGTTTGTTTAAACGTGCTAATCTCTGGAACTACAAGCCGAATTGGAAAAATCTTTCTTTATACGATAGCCAGGTTCATAGCGAATACTATCTATAAGCTAAATAACATCACGCTACGACTCACGGAAGTGGGGCAGTAACCAAAGACGTCGGTGAAACCCTCGGAGACAGTTACGGTTAATAAAAATATTACGTAAAAGATAGAGTGAGAATACACAGAAGCTATTATTAAAAAGTACTCGTAGATATGTTGCTGATTAAGTAAAAGTATGTATAATTGGATTTTTACGTAATAATTAAACTCCTTTTTTACACTGTGTTCGAAAACTAGCTCACACTAGAACGAAAACCAATTTTGTTGGCAAAATCGCTACTTTTTCAAAAAATAATTATTATAAAAGAAGCCGTGATGTGATATATTGTCATGTGATGTTAACCAAAAGAAGACTATATGTATAAGCAATAGAATCAAATACGATACATTTATATAAAGGTACTTCAAGATATTTATTTCACATCACAAAGCTGGCATCTCCGATATTGGACGAAAACCTTACCTTACCAAGCCACTCAGAAAGTTTTGCGAAAAAATTTTTTATTTTTATAACGCACTGGCCACTTGTAATTATTTTGAAAGCTTTGGTTATTTAAAGTAAAAATACCGTGTTTCGAATTTTGAATTTCCCTCCAAATATTTTTGAGAGCCAAATCAAATTATCGTGTCTCATTTAAAAAAATGGATCTGCATCGAGAATATTTTCGTGCGATGATTTTCTACGATTTGATTGTGGCCTAAAACCTGATGAGCCATTGGATCGACTTCAAATTGCTTTTATGGATGAAAGCTGAAGCTAGAATGTCAGTTGTGAGCGAGCTAGAGTTGCCACAAAAATATCTATACATGGCTCTTATATCGTTTACGGCATTTATGATACAGATTACAGATAAGATGATATCAGTTGTGGTGAAGTTTTTGTTTACATTATTTCCTAAAGTTCGTTTTTTAATCCCAGATAATGATTTGACAAGTGCAAATGTCAAACTCCAGAAATATGTGCAGTCAACATATACACACACATATTTTTGATAAAAGTGATGTCTCCAAATTCGATTTTTTATACCGATTCTTTTAATAATAGCCTCCTCCTTCGCTAGAATTACTGCTTCGCAGAAGGAGGCGGCAACTGCCATTCGTCCTCGCTCCGGACCATGGCCTATTGCCTTCACGGCGGTGCTCCGCCCAAGTGGGACACACTACCACCGTATGCTCCACCGTGTCCTCTGGGCTCTCCACACAGTGGTGACCTCCTCAATCCGATGTAGGAACTTCCCGAACTGACCATGTCCGGTGAGGACTTGCTTAGCCACTCCTCAAAGAATGGGCACGCCATAATCATGACGGTTAGTCCCCAACCGTCATGATTATAGCGTGCCCATTGCTCGTCAAGCTGTGAATTCACATGTCTGCATTGCAAGAAACCGTCACTAGATTCGTTTATCGCTACAATTTTAGAAGAGATAAACCTAGTGTTAGTCTCTAACCTAGTAAAGTTGTAATAAAGTGTCAGCAAAAATATAACTTTGAGTAATTCTATATTTTTATCTGGCTTTGGTGATAATAAATCGAGACGAAAAAATAAAATGACGCAGCTTTTGCTAGTCTTTCAATTAAACTATATATACTATATAGGCTTAAATTATATTTTATTTGATTTTTTTTTTTTCGGTGTGAAAGTCATCTTATGACATCCCCCGCTCTTGGGCGGGAGATAGTGTCAGACTTTTACTGACTAAAAACCCACTCCTGTTCCTTCATCTTCTACTATTGCGAGTGTTATTGTAGCATGCATTGTTTACACATTTTTATTTATTTAGTTTTATTTGCTAACTTACTTTTTGACTCAATAAAACGTCATCAAAATTCGAGTTCGATCAAAATAAGATATACGATAGGTACTAAAAAAAAAATGTATAGTCATTACATTACACACAAGACGGAAAAATTAAAACAGTGAAAGCAAATTATCCTAGAAACTACTGCTCTAGGTTCCTAGAGCTGTGAGTTCAAGCTCCTATGGTTTCATATCGTGTGTAAGTAAGTCCTTAGTAGTTAGAATTTTGAAAAGTAATTTATTCGTAAGTACTTTTTTTTTAAGGTGGGAAAATCATCTAATGACAAATCCCGCTCTTGGGCGGAGCGAGAGATAGTGTCAGACTTTTACTGACTAAAAACCCACTCCTGTTCCTTCGTTGCCTTCGTCCCAGGTTTAGTTTTCACACTACCCATGGCCCCAGTAGGCTTCGACCCTGCTGAGCCCCTACGATTTGCTGACATCACCCTGAGGCGCGCGTGGAACAATACGTGCCGGCGACGACTTGGGCTCGTCCGGACAGTTACCGGACGGTCGGACGGCGAGCCACCCATTGCTGCACCCATTGCACCAAGCCTGCGCCTACGGTGGCCGGAAATCGGGATCGGAATCCCGCCGGCGGCTGACCGCTGCCGTTGCCTCACGCGATCGGCCGCCTCCTTTGCTAGCATTACTGCTTCGCAGAAGGAAGCGACCGCCTGCCACTCCTCCTCGCTCCGGACCATGGCCTGTACCAAGGCCCGGCGCGGGAGATCGCCGCCGCCGCTGCCGATCGCCCCCACGAGGACACGGCGTTGCTCTTCCCAAGCGGGACACACCTCCACCGTGTGCTCCACCGTGTCCTCCGGGCGGTCCACACAGTGGCGACACCTGGGCGTCACTTCCGCACGAACTCGGTGCAGGAACTTCCCGAACTTCCCGTATTCAGTGAGAACCTGCGTCATGCGGAAGTTGAGGACGCCGTGAGGTCTTTCCAACCACGCCTCAAAGAGGGGACTTATCGCCATAATTGTGGCGTGCCCAGCACTGGGTTGCGACAGTCGCTGTCGCCATTTTTCCATGAGAACCCGCAGGAACTCCGTCCGCCATGCTGCGACTTGTCGCGGCAGCGGAGTTTCGCCCCGGCGTTGCATCTCCATGCGGAGATCGTGCATGAGAGCAAGGCCTGTTGCTTCCAGATCCCATGGTGGCTGGCAGGCAAGGAGGCTCGCCGCTTCGCGGGAAATCGTCCGATATCCTCGCACCATCCGTATGGCCATGACCTTCTGGCATACGTTCAGCCGGGCCGCCGGCTGCTTCCGCAGCACCGGCGCCCATACCAGTGCGCCATAAAGGGCCATGGACCGATCGATTCCCGCGTAGAGCCTTCGGCAGGAGGCGTCTGGACCCCCCAGGTTGGGCTGGACCCGCCCGAGGGCAGCCCCAGTCCGATTTAGTTTGGGAGCCAGACATCGGAAGTGCTCCTCGAAATCCCATCGGCTGTACGGTGTAAGTACTTAAATTTTTTTAAGTACAACTGACCCTAATTTATACTTTGAATTAAAGAAGTTTTCCTCCAATGCTCACGTTTTTTACACTGTATAGCTCAATGCTCCTGTTTTTTTATTATGTTACCGGCAATCTGAATGACCTAGGCAATGTATAACATACCTAGGGCGTCCTGGCAATGTATGAAATATTATGAACATTATTGTCCATTACATACTTTACCTAGGTAATGTATACAATTCCTAGGGATTAATTAGAGTACCTGGTCCACCGGAAATGTGTAATAATAGATTTTGGTAAATATATATCAGTGCTGGTAAATACGATCAGACTGAAGAATTGCTGACCATATTAAAGTAGTGATGTTGGATGGTATCAACTATTATCTAAGTATGCCAAGAATCCAATGCTTGAATGTATTTAATTTAAACCTTACACACCCTCAGACACACATACACTCACCCTCTTCACCGTATACATCCAGAGGACAGATACACCTATTATTAAAACAATTTTAATTTTTAATTTTTTTGTGCTTTTTTCTTTTACTTTTGTTTATAATCCCTAAACTTAATATGATAAAATAATTGATACCATTTGCTCATGAGCTGTTACTAGTAGACCCAGTTCCAGGGCTTGACGCGCTGCATGCCGGAAATACAGGCTCCAAGCCTAGTTCGGCAGCACATGTTAATTTAGGCACAATTTTTATGTATTGTAACAATATTATAATTATGGGCACAGACAAATTGTGTAATGTGTATTTTTTGGTTTAGTAAATTATTATTTCTTTATTCTTTGTAAACACATATAAATTACATTTTTAAATATTTTTTTTAAACAAAATCATACAAAAAAAAACATTTAAAAATATAAAAAATATTACCCCACCGGTATCGGGAATAGGGTCCAAGTTACCGGCGGTCAGGGCTCCAAAGAAAGGAACCTCCTAACAATGCGAGCCGTGTCCAGGAGTACCGCTTTCTGAATCAAGCCCTTGATCCAGCCGCCTAACGCGAGTCTCCTAAGGTGTTGGTCGAGGCTCTTGGCTATTAAGCCATTGCCCGACACGACTATCGGCACAATGATCGCTGAGTCCACATCCCACATGTCGACAACCTCGCGAGCCAAGTCAATATACTTGATTTGTTTATCTTTCTCGGCTTTCACGAGGTTCTCGTCATGTGGGACGGATATGTCAACAATCATTGCACGCCTCTCGCTTCGGTCCAACACCACTATATCAGGCTTATTGGCTACAATAGTCCTGTCAGTGATGATGGACCGATCCCAGTACAAAGTGATATGACCATTATCAAGAACTGGGTCGGGCTCATACCTGTAGTACGGCACTTCCGATTCCACAAGAGAGTATTTCAAAGCAAGTTGCTGATGGATGGATTATCCATCAGCAACTTGCTTTGAAATACTTGCATAGACACAACCTTGTAGCCAGGATTTGGCTACAAGGTTGTGTCTATGCAAGTACTCTCCGTTAGCTAGACGAGAACAACCAGAGATAATGTGACGAATTGATTCTCCCGGACGGTGACATGCCCGACAGATGTCAACCGTGCCGTCCTTCACAATAAATCTCCGGTAGTTATTCGTCATGATAACTTCGTCCATAATTGCACAGACAAAACCTTCGGTTTCCCCAAAGAGGTCACCGGAACGCAGCCAGGCTACGGACGCCAATTGGTCTACATCGGGCCTGTGAAGGGCCCGGAAAAAGCGTCCGTGAAGTTCCTTGCTCTGCCATACTTCTCTGCGATCGTTAGTGTCAAGCAGTTTGCACCAGTTCTCATTAGCTAGAGCGAGCGGGGTGAGTCTCTTGTCCACTGCCACTACATCTCGATGCATACCCACGTCGGCAGCTAGGAAATATTCCCTGAGACTTCCCCACACTTCCGCGGGATATACAATCTCATCACCGACGATCGTGGGTGATGCATTCGGTATGCAGTCAGCAGTGTGCGGACCCTCCTATCCAGGGCATCAAGTTCTGTTTGAGTCCATTTGAGTACGCCGAAAGAGTACATCAATACCGGCATGACCCAACCGTTGAAGGCGCGCACCTTGTTTCCGCCTGAAAAAAGGCTATTGAATACCTTCTTCAGGTGTCCAAAGAAACGCGCCTGCAACGATTGTTTCATGTCAGTGATATTGATGCCTAGAGCTTCCGACATATTCAAATACTTATAGGTTTCGGTTGGAGAGAGGGATCTCAGGTTTATGGAATCCGTGAGTTGAGTGCCCACGGGTTCCACAACCTCCCCTCGCTTTACATGCATGACCGCACATTTGTCCACACCAAACTCCATCCTGATGGCACTACTGAAGGTTTCAGTTACCTTCAGTAGCTCCATCAGTTGCAGATTGATGGGGACAAAAAGTTTCAGGTCAGCCTCTTCAACCTATAGCCTAGACCTGAATTCTCCAGCAGTGTACTTAGAGGATTCAAGGCTAGGCAAAACCAAAGTGGACTCAAACTATCACCCTGGAATATACCTCGCTCGATCCTTACAGGTTCGCTATTCCTCTGGGTATGTCGACATCCTGGATAGCGGAAGACCGTACTCCATTGCCTCATACACGACATAAGGAAGATGCGTAGTGTTGTATCAATTTTATACAATTCCAGCACCCTCATGAGCCATGTATGAGGAACAGAGTCATAGGCCTTCTTATAATCTATCCAACATGTCGACAGATCCTTTCGGGAACGTCGAACCTGTTGGCTAATGGTCATATCGATGAGGAGTAGCTCCTTAGTACCGCGGGACCCATTCCTACATCCATTTTGAGAAGCAGACATGATAGCGTTATTATCTACATGATGGTTAATCTTTGCTTTCAAAATGGATGTAAGAACCTTATAGACTGTCGGCAAACACGTAATCTGTCTATAGTTTTTGGGTTCCGCGGTGCTACCAGATTTGTGGAGCAGGTGGGTAACTCCTGTTGTAAGAAACTCGGGTAGCGAGCCAGACTCCAAGGCGGTCTGAAACTGAGATGCCAAACGAGCGTGTGATCTTTGAAGCCACTTTATCCAAAAGTTGTGCAGTCCGTCCGGCCCTGGAGATTTCAAATTAGGCAACGGACGGACTGCACGGGCCACATCTTGGGGGCTAATTGTAATTGCCGAAATCATGGCGTCATCATCCGGAAGGCGCGTGTCAGCCACACCTTGGTCCGGCTGCTCCCAAGCCCTATATACCCACCTTTCATTACTCCGGAATGTGCGATTCTGGGTGTACCGTTCAACCCGCCGCTTATACCTTCGGATACGGTTTGCCCATGCGTACACCATCTGCTTCAGGAAGTCGATGCGCTCTGTGACACAGGACATATAGTCTCGGGGGCTGATGTCAGTTCCCGAAAACGCCCGTCTCACAAAGCGCATCACTCGTGGGCGAGTGTTGCCCTCCCTGAAGATAATCTAGTTTGCCGATGAGTGCTCTGGCCCCACCAATACGACGCTCGATCCTGCACTGCCAGGCCGGCACAGCTGGTTTTGGTCGTGTAGCTATGTCACTGTTTGGAAATTTGACGTGAGTTACACGAGATGCCGCTACAGCCGCGCAGTACATTATCGAGTGTGTATCAGTGAGATCTTCGCAGTCATCAAAATAGTTTGACAACTGCGAATCCAGAGCAGCCACCAGCGCCTTATTCTTATTACACATGGGCCTCCTCGTCAGCGTGGTTGGGAAGATGGTTGGACGGTGATACCTGTGAAGGTACCGCCGTCTGCGACGAAGAGGCAATGGCATAGTTACCCATTTCCGTTCGGAGGCGATCAAGTACAGTATCGTCCAACATATGATTACGCTGGATGACCCGCACCTGATCCGATAGTCGTTGGGCCGAAACGTTGACGGCTGGCTCAAGCACCTGAAACAAAGAGAGCATCCGAACACGGTACGCGGTCAGGTTGTTTCCTCCCTCTGTAGCCCCATAGTATGAGCGCATGACGTTTTCATTGATGGATTGCGTCCATCGCATGCGCTGCACACTTCCGCCGGGAGCTGGGACCCTATCAGAGGCCGGTGGGCCTCGAGGTCCTAAGCCACTCGGCGGCCGGCGTCCTCGCCGTCGACGTGCAGGTGGTGGTGACGTGGGCGGCGAGTAGTACTCGTCGCTCGAGCTCGACGCAGCTGCCGCGGCCGGTGTCACAGCGCTCGCAGTGGGGCTGGGTTCCGGCGGCGGCAAGGCGGAGCTGAGCGACGAGGCCGGAGGTGGTAGGCGTGCACGGCGAGCTGCGGCTCTCGTCAACATGTTGTTTTTATTTCCATTTCGGCTAGGTATTTCATTGTTCATTCATCCTGGTGACATAATATGTCATCTGTCTTGTGTATGCATTTTTCTCTTTTATCTGGTATTCTATTGATTTATTGTGGTTTACAAAAGTTTTTATATGTAGGAGAATGTTTCTTGTTATTTTAATTGTTGAATTTGTGATAAAATGGGTCCAGAAATATATATTTTAAAAATTTAAACTTTGTAATGGAAAAAATACAACTGTTGACATCGGGTGTTGCCAGTTATTATTATTATTAGTATTATTATTAGTGTTAACCGACCTACCTGCATTATGGCGGGCAAATGAAATATGTTCTATTACTTAAAATCAATGTGTGTGAAAGACGAGAGAGCAGGTAAGGAATTGATGTCATTTTAGGGTACCCCGACACGGACAGGTTATGTTAGGTCGCCTTAATGTTTGTGGCTATTATTTTCATACCTAATAATAATCCGCTCCGCTCCGCTCTCGCACTAACCTAACCTAACCGACCCGTGTCGGGGTGCCCTAAAATTACGTCATCCCCTTCCCTGCTTTCGTCTTTTACACACATTACCGGCTGGGCATTAGGTATTGTATAGAATACCTAGGCAAAGTATTAAATAAATAATATTTCACACAGTGTTCTATACATTTGCCTAGGGGGGTTACCATGACGGTCAAAGTAAACTTGTTTCATTCTTATTTCAGTGTGGGTAAGAGACAGAGCTATACAGGTGGTCTAGCGTCATCTCTTACCCACACTGGAAATAAGAATGAAACAATCTTACTTTCAACGTCATGGTACAGGTCTAGGTATTATAAAATATAGAATACCGAATTATACAGATTGCCAGTAGCATATACATATTAGTAATAAAAAAACTAAAATAACAACTGTAGGTAGGATACTCAGGTAGTTTCTCTATGTATTGATGAAGGTAAAAGTTATGTTTCAGTAGAAAGTCATTCGGCATACAATACCTACATCATTTTAATCAATAATATTTAATTCCCAGCTCATCACAATGCCGCCGTTGACGCTAGAAGGAGACACACTTGGAGAAAAACGCCGACACTACAACAAGCTTGTCGAAGATGCGATTACTGACAAACATTATGAATTACGTAACATTAGACCAGATGACAGCGACATAGACAACCTTCTGAAAATAGACATCGCCAGTAGAACCAGAAATGTAGACTATATCATAGAAGTAATGAAATCTAACGACATGCTGTATGCGGTGACAGCTATTAAGAAATCCACGTGGCTGATCACCGAGCAGCAGTACGCACACATCATCAATCCAGAGTACCTACACACACAACTATTACCTAGCATGAACCCCAAAACGTTTAACAGAATCATGCTGCACATTAGACTCAATCTGAAAGACGCAACTAGAGTCGAAACCTTTTATGAATACCTGAAAGAAACTGATAGTGCTTGCAAATGGTTACAAAACTGCTCTATTCCTTTCGTTGAAAATGTTTTAAAAAACGGACGTCAGATATCATTGTCTCTTTATAAACGTTTATGCAAAAGATCTGCTAATTTTCTTACATATTATGTTTCGGTAGAAGCACGTTATATGTACGACGTGAAACAGGTAATTTTGTTATTTTTAAAATCTCACACAACAGAGGTACTAAATTTAGTGGTAGACAAAACAAACCTTGAATACGTCCCTCGAATGGGAAAAAAGAAAACAAAGTTTCTTATGAAGAAATGTATGCCAAGAGTTCTAGACAATTTTGATAAGTACACTGATACAATCGATTTGTCTATGGTAGCAAAGTATTTAAAAAAAAATGAAATAAAAGCTTTTCTTTATAAGCATGGGAGTGCATTAGTGCGTAATTTCGATCGGAAAACATTCATCAATTTCATACATTTTATCAAAAACATGCCTGCAGAAGAGAGATTTGAATTTACAAAGAGCACATTCATTGATAAAACTGAGATGGAGTTACTATTTTCAGACAACGAAAGAAGTCTTTTCGAAATATATGTAAATTCATATCAATGGTATGAACTCGCTCCATTTGACGTCGCGTTTCCTGAAATAAAGACGCTTATACGAACAGAGAACTCATCTTCCGAAAGATGTGCCATGCTCTCAGTTTTGATGACTTGCACTCAAAACAAATTACAGCATATCAAATCACTGCTGATTTTTTACAACAAAGAACTTATAAATGAACCGCTAAAATTCAAAATCCAGTTCGTCGATAATCTACTATCACAAATACCTAATCACGAGTTTGACGTTGAAACTTGGAATATTTTGGATCAGTTGTTCCACAGCATGGGTGTGTACACCAAACCAAACTACGATTTACGAAAGTGTCTCAATTCTATAGTAACATATAAAGTACTACATGATGAACCAGTACCGGAGATAATAGAACAAAATATGATTTTTAATTCTTTCCAAAATGGTCAGAGTAAATTAAATAAAGAACAAAACAACAAATTGTTTACCTATCTCTTTAATTTCATATTGTCAAAAATCCAAAGTAAAGACATTACAAATGAATCCGATGCTAAAGATAATTTACTTCACCTAGCAAATGCCATTAGATTGTTAAGAGATTGGAATAAAAATATTTGCGAGTTTCAAGTTATACTCGAGGAAATCCAGAAATTTAAACTGACTGTGCACCAAAACATGTGGCAAACGAACATGTCATATTTGCACAACATCAAGAAATCGTGGCGGAAGCACATGTTTTTTGAGGAGTCATTGTCACTGAATCTGTGTGAGGATGTGTGCCTGAACGCGCTGAAGCACAATCCGCAGCTGCTGACGCACCACGACAAGGAAATAGACACGTTGCGAACTAACGACGCTGTGTCTCTGCGACGTCTGCTCACCAAGCTGCGCGTCTACTGGCCGCACTCACTCGCTCAACACTGGACCGACGCCTACTTACAAAAACTACATACAGGACAAAAGGCCACATTGAAAGGTCTTTTCATGCTTCTATCTCAAAATCAAATAGTAGATTTGGCAAAAAAACATACTCCCAACAATTTTCAAATAACGTTGGAGGAAACTGATCAGACAGAATTACAAATAAGGAAAAACATTGCAAAAAATTTGCACGTAGCCAGGCCGCTAATTCCCTTAGATGCTGTGTTGTGGTACGCTAAAGGAGATTACTTACAATACGCAGTGCCTTCACTAAACGCAATTTTGTACTATATGAGTGAAGCTGAAAGTCTTGAGCATTTGCCGAAATTATTGGATGGTTCAGTCTCTTTACAAAAATTTGGACTTCATCTTGCATTTAACAAACTGAAATCTGATGTTCTAAAATCGGTTATATCGAAAACTTGGAAGACGTCTAAGAATCTTACAATCCGTTCCGTTATTTTCAAGCACACAGTTGATCAAATATGCAAGGTGAGAAATCCAACCGTTGAAAAAGAACTATGGGATTTGTTACGTACGTTTATGAACGATCTGACTTCAGATGAAAGTGCTGAAATATACAAAAAAATGGGTAACGTTGAAAATATTCCCATTAGTATTCGAGGAGAATATTTCACAAAGAGTTATGAGTTTTTAAATTCACTACCGGATAGCGCCAATTGCAAAAACATTGTGGAAGAATTAGTTAAATTTGTACCGCAAATAATCGAATCTCTCGATGAAGACTTTGTTGCTAATAAGTTACTGTCGCAAGCTGGACACAAACTCTGTTTGTTTAGAAGCGAATTTATTGAGGTTCTTGCATATTACGTGCTTTTAGGTGAAAACGAGGAAGATCTGCTTAATAAATTCAGAAGGGTCGTTGGTCCAGCTATTGAAGAAGCATTTCAATGTTGGGACAAATATTATGTTAGGGAAAATTTTGATAAATTTTTGACCCGTCTAGTATGGGCATTCATAACAAAAGTTACAAAAAATAAAATACCGATACCAGCTAAACTGTTCTCAGAAATAAAAACTAAAATTGAACAAAATTTGCCTTTACCAGAAAACTATGTGCTTTATACCAGTTGGAAACTCGTAACAGAATACGTTGAAATAATCCATGCACACCCAACATTTCTGAAAGCATTAGAGTCGGATACTTACCCAGCCACTACGTGGGCACTACCGACTTGGACAGAAACAGATTTTTGTCGACATAGATGGATGTTAAGTGGATTAGAGAACGCCTGGAAAAATATTAATTTAAAAATTGCTCCTTTATTGGGACCGATTATAGTGAAATGTTTAAAAGAGGATATAGAGCAATACAGTTCAAACATATTTTGTCTTTTTGCTGAAGCTCTCGATGCAATGTTTTGTAAGATAGATTTTAAACATAATTTATTTGTCACAATATTTGCACTGGAAACTTTAAAAAACATGTTAAATGACGAAGATTTTATTTATAATTATTTAGTCGTTTCCAAGTGTATCCGTAAATATTATTATTTTGACGAGTTAAAATCTATAAGATCCGAAATATGTAAAAAACTGAAATCACATCCATCTGAAACAGTGCAGTTACACTATAACAATGATTTACAAACACACAATGATAAATCTAAAATATAGAAGTTCTTATTGTAAGATGCACACATTGTTTATTTTGTTTTATAATTGTCGTATTATAAAATAAGTATTTAAATTAATAATTTTTAAAAATTATAAGTAGATCTTCTGTTAAAAAAAAAATGTTTTAATTTTTTATTAGGATCAAATTTCTTAGTTAATGATTTCAATCGTAATTTATTCCAATTTAACTGTAGATTATTTTCAAATTTAGATTAGCGTCCTTTTGCACTTAGTCACAATTTCGTAGCACTTTCTCAGTCTGATATTGATGAAAACACCTTGTAAAATAAATGCTGTGCATACATATAACACATGATGGTTGTAATGTATGCACACATTACAACCATCATGTGTTATATGTATGCACAGCATTTATTACTATTAAACACTTACTTGAAATAAGTCCAAAAAGTTTAACACACTTTAATTTTAAAAAATGTACTCTTTCCTATGTGTAGGTATCTATTTATCTAATTCTCGCGAACGAAGTCGCGGGCAAAGTGCCAATAAACTCATAGTGTCGAAAACACAGGTTTCTTGAAGAACCTATCAGTTTGGTAAGTTTTTTTCGTATTAAGATATCGATACCCTGCGACAGTGAAGTGTTGCTTGTGTGTGTGTTGTTGTGTACAAATAGTAATATCGTAGTTAGTTAAATGCCTATTTGTGAATAAAGGAAAATTTAAAATAACACGAAGCTAGAAAGCGGTAATATTAAGATAACATAAACACGAGCCTTCAAAGCACTAGAATGCGGATCTTTTGGTGAAGGGTTTTAGTAATCGAACTTGTCATCCTAGATTATATTTAAATCTTTACATTTTTGTGAGTTATTTTAGACGGTTTTCCATATTTTTTTTATATTAAAGAGTTACCTTTAGATATGTGTATTGCATTTATTTGGACCCGATCTACATCCTCTTAAATATAATTATTTTGACACAAATACGACACTAGTAGGTACTTTTCTTTCAAACTGTTGTCATTTTATTCTGTCGATCCATTATATCTGAAAGTTTTTAAAACTCAAGCTAGTACATCGAATCTCATTAAATACTGTGAGGTAACATATTTGGCATAAGGATAAGGATGCCACCACTCAGGCTTAGGCAGACATTACATACATGACGGTAACAATACCAACAGTAACAGTATTTATCGAAGCTGACCATCCTTCGGGACTTAGTAAATAAGCGGCGTCACTTGTACCGCTTTCGATTCAATAAATAAATCAGTTCTCGAGATATAATCGAAAAGACTTAACAATAAGTAACATTAATGAGACTGTGCACCACTGTAGTGTACACTCCAACTAAACTAATACTTTATTCTCCAAAATTCACAATAAATTTTATTATTCTCGAAATTCACTTTAGCAAACACATCTTGCTTAATCGTCTCCACTAGAATTGATCAGAATGCCACAACTGAACTGACACAACTCGCTTACCACCTCCCCTCCATTGGTCACTCGTTCTACCAACTCCCCGCCATTTATCAACCGTTATCGGATGTGACGTCATTTGAGATTTATTTTATTTATTTTGATAAAAATAAATTATAAACTTCTTTAATCTTACATTCAAGGCATTATCTGCTATTATACATATATAATAGGCTTGTCATGATGACCTGAGCGTAGAGCATCTTAGATGCGCAGGCAAGCACGTGCTGCGGGTACTAGCTTGTCTTCTTGTGTGTTATGTTCTTCAGTTTTTGTGCGCGTCACTCGTATCTGCTAGCCAACTTACTTAAAATTATTGTTGTCTCTATCATCAAGAACAAAACTGGAGATTCGAGTGACAAGAGCAACTAGAGGCATATTTCCTTGACGACTATTATTGCAAAGGTGTTGAACGATTTAATTGATTGGCAGCTGGAAAAGCATCTATCACTCCATTACGCCCAATTTGAGTTTATGCCGTATTTATCCACTGAATTTGCTATCCTCTGTCTCTAGCAAACTGTTCAGTATTATGTAAGTTGGAAAACAGTTGTGTATGCATGTTTTCTGGACCTCTCCAAGGCTTTCGACCTAGTTCCTTATGACTGCCTATGGAGGAAACTATCACATGTCACCAACCTTTCAAACGATATCGTTGCTATGCTCGAATATTGGTATAATAACCAAAGCAATTATGTAGAGTGGGCGGGTGTCCTGTCGGATGCATACAGGGTGAGGCAGGGGGGACTCAGCTCCCCCAAACTTTTCAATCTGTGTGTAAACCAGCTGATGTGAGCTCAGCAATGCCAATATCGGGTGCACCATTGGTGGGCACTGCATTAATAATACCACTACTACTATGCGGATAATATGGTATTGCTGAGCCCATCGATCAGCGCACTTAGCTACTAACTAACTTTTGATTTTCAAAGCGGGTAACAAATGTTACCACACACCTTGGGGGACGCTCCGCTTTCCAGAGTGATGCAGTTCAAGTACCTGGGGCATTGGGTCACCGATAGTCTGTCCGACGATGTGGTCATAGAGAGAGAATGCAGAGCATTGGCAGTTCGATGTAACATGCTGTTCCGTAGGTATGCACGATGTATAGAAGAGGTTAAAATCACACACCAATCTTTTTACACGTGCGCCCTATGGATCAGCTATACAAAAAGCTCGTAAAGTACTCTGCGCGTCCAATATAATAACACTTTTAGGGTTATGATGGGGCTGCCGCGCTTTTGCAGTGCGTCGTTTTTACGCTGTCTTGCGAACACGAATAACATCCCTGATGCGGCGGGTATGCGATAGTTCTACTAACACGCTAGTAGCTATTGTGGCCAACAGGATGGACAGCCCGATAATGTGGCACTGAATGACGACTCATCGTGCGTCATTTAAATATATTAAATAGTTTTGTCGCTTTTAATTTTTGTATGTTTAATTTGTTTGAGTATGTGTAATATGTTTGTATAAATGTAATATGTTTGGTAAATGTAATATGTTTGTGTAAATGTAATACATTTGTATAAATGTGAGTTTGTTTCTCTATGTGTAATTTGTTTCTGCATGTGTAAGTTGTTTCTGTATGTGCACTGTTTCATGGGCTCTGATTGTCCGAAACTAAAATTTATTATTACTATCAAATGAAAACCTATCACTGTAGTGATAAGGTTTACCGCGGGACTGTTGAGGGCGAAGATTTTAAAGGGGGATGCTCAAAGAAAGGAGCAATATTCGATTTTTCTTTATTTTCTTAATAGTGCCAGTGTTAAGGTCTATTTTGTTTAAAATATGATAATAGGTTAAATGATAAAAAATATGAAAAACTTTATTCCGACAGTCACAAATACGAATTTCAAAACCACCGATTTTCATAATTCCGAATGGTTCAAAATTCCGAATATAACAACTACGACTTATCACTACTGCTGTTGTTATAATTCCTAAATTTCAATATTCCTAACGTTTATATTTACTTTTTTCCAAATACCGAATTTCAATAGATCGAATAACAAAAAGTCCGTCTTAGATAATTCGAAACATCAAAAATACGAATTCCGATTATTAAAATACCGATCAACACAATCCCGAAATAAAAACTCTTAGTAAAACTGTATAGCATGACAAATAAACACATAATTGCTCGTCAGAGAGTACTATAATATTATGTATAGTATGAGGGGGTAGAAGCAAGCATGCGATATGCAAACAGGCAGGCATGCAACATGCAGCAAGCATTGTTTCTGTGATGGCTCCGGCGCTGCGGGGTTTGGGCGGCCCCACGCGAGCTTATCGTCGCAGATGGTTTTAACGCTCACCACCGCAGCTTCGCGGCGCCGGGCCTTCAAACCACCTGCTCCTCAGCTCGCGGGCCGCCCCACCACTCCGCGCCTACGCGGGTTTAAATTACACACTAGGGGTAGGGCAGAAAAGACTGCGTGAAGTCGGTTTTGCTGCGATACGTTTCTGTCACTAAATTATGTAGCACAACATGTTGACTTTTAGTTTATTCGAAGAATTGAAAATCGGAATACCGTTTTTCGGACCGAGAACCCTTCGAGCATTTGATTCTTCGAACGTATGAAAATCGGAAAACTAACAAATAGCATTTACGACTTTCGGTAAAATAAATTTCGTGATTTTTAAAAATAGATATAATAATTCTTAGGTATTATGAAATTCGGACTTTTGAAAATCGGAACATCGAAATTCGGAATAAAATATTTTGGAGTATTTGGGTGTTCTCGGGTTAAATACGTATTTATTAACGGAATTATAACGAAAATAGGTATGGTCTGGTTGTTGGCAGAGAAATCATATAAAAGACGTATGGAATAAATAGATAATTAAAAGCTTTAATAAGCTTAATATTTTTTTACTAGCTGACCCGGCGAACTTCGTACCGCCTTACAGTCACTGAATGTAGTACCTATATCTTTCGATATAGTCAACCGATTGTGATGAAACAAAGCCTAAGTAATATATCAAGTTACACACAATTTTAATGTATAAAAATTATCTACATCGATTCCGTACATTTTACGTGCACGCACAACTAAAAACGTTTACAGATTTATTACATGTATAGTTTAAAACAATGTTTTTACAAATTTTATTATAAGCATACTTTAGATATTAAATTATTTGTAAATAAGACAGTCATCAAAATCACAATTCAATAGTATCTTTGGAATATTCCAAAAATCGTTAAAATAATGCATCGGCACTACTTTCGATGGGTGTGTTTCCAATATTTTGCGGATTTCTGTTCGCATAGTTTTATATTCACTCCAGAAACTATATCTAGGTTTCAATTTCGAAACTACTATATAAACAGGAACACAGTTACTATAATTGAGCATGTGTCGCAAAATTTCAAGTACAACATCATCTGTACCATGTAATTCATCAAACATATTTTTTAATATTTCAGTAAGCAGACAGTATGTCGTTGTGAAATTATATTGGTTGATATCTTCTTTTAACCAGTTCACAATCATGACACTCACCGATGCTACTATTTTAGTTAAAATATCTCTCCAAGCACAGTCCAAATCATAAGACTTCCATCCATATTCAAAATTGTGAGACTCAAAGGAACCTATCATTGATTTGTGTTCGGTCAAAATTGTAATGCAATTTGTGATAAGTTTCCAACTAGTATAGAGCACATAGTTTTTTAGCAATGGCAATTCCTTTTCCATTTTAGTTTTTATTTTTACAAATAGTTTCACAGGCACAATTTTTTCATCAAAACTAAGATAATACATTTTAACAATCCGAATCAAACACTGTAGAAAATGCTTGATATTTTCTCTAAAGTAATATTTCCCGAAACGCTTGGTGTCCTACAATTGGAAGGCTTTATCTATAATTTAGGTGCCTTCAAGGCTAGAGTGAATATAAGCTCTTAATAAACTAGTGCGCCTCACCATCAATGATTGCATCACTGCTTACCATCAGGTGGGATCGCAGTCAAGCACTGGTTTATATGAAATTAAAAAAAAAAAACTATGCTGGTTCGCCTACGCATAGTATACTTTTACCGCATAATATGTAACTTGCGAATACTTGCAAAACCTCAGTTCCATACAACAAAAAAAATTGGTTGCCTGTAAAGTCGGTATACGGGCGAAAGTTTTACGTGACAACGACTTTGAGTGGTAAAATAATTTTAATGTGAATATTCATTAAGGGACGCGTGCCTCTCACTCGCTCTCATTGTGAGCGCATAACGTGAGCGGAGCGTAACGCAGTTTCTTGAAGTGTCACCCGGCAAACCAATTTATAAGACGTTGTCACGTCAACAAACAACGAAACAAAAAAACTAAACCGATATAAAAACATCTGTAACAAACTCTTACGCAACCTTAAAATTGATTACGACAGTCGACAAATTCAGGAAAATAAGCAGAACTCTAAAAAGCTATGAAAAGTTTTAAAATCAGTATATGACCCCAGTGTCCGAAAGTGCAATACGTCCAACTTACTGTCAAGTTCACTGGACCCTGTCGAGTCTCTCAACAATTGTAACTTCTACTTCACTTCCGTAGACAAAAACCTGGCTGACACCATATTGACAAGATTATCAGAAACTCAGCGTCCATCACTAGCAAGTACTCATCACCAACAACGTCGCCGTTCTCCTTCTTCCTACACCCTACTGACGAAACCGAAGTCACTAACTTCATCAATCAGTTGAAAAATGATAGCTCCCCAGGTCCTGACAAAATTGGCGTAAAACTTTTAAAGAAAATCCTAACTCTGATTATAACACCTCTAACCCACCTGTGTTAGAGGTGTTATAATTAGCCTAGAAATAGGAGAATTCCCTGAACAATGGAAAGTGGCAGCAGTAAGCCCAATATACAAAACTGGCCCTAATGATAAACCTGAAAATTATAGACCAGTAGCCCTTCTTAGCATTCTATCTAGAATTCTAGAAAAGGTTGTAATCACCCGATTAGTAAATTTCCTTGAAAAGCACAATCCAGAGACATTTTTTTTTTTTTCAGAGAGACAATTTTGTTTTAGAAAAGGCAAATCTACTGAAGACGCGGCTTTACTACTAACTAACTCCATATCTTCAATCATAGAAAAGGGTGACCATTGCATGGCGGTCTTTTTAGACCTCGCTAAAGCATTCGACACAATCTCAATAGATCTTCTTCTTAAAAAACTAGATTCAGTTGGAATAAAAGGGAAACCGCTTGACTGGTTTCACAGCTATCTGACAAATCGCTGACAATACTTCAAATCGGACGATCACTTTAGGGTAGCTTGCTGGGCCCAATACTATTTATTATCTATATGAACGACATATTAAACCTCAAACTAAAAAATTCAGAACTAATTTCTTACGCAGACGATACTGTTATCACATTCCATGGTAGAAACTGGGAACAGGTCTACTATCTTGCGGAAGAAGGATAAGCAACAATTGCACAAACTCTCAACCACAATTTACTAACACTCAACATAAAGAAAACCAAACACATCCCATTTTACAAAACACTTTCTTCTAGCCCTCCTCCCAACCTAACCTTAAAATTTCATACATGTCTGAACAATCCAGACACCTCACATGACTACATGCGACTATATTGACCGAACTCAGTCAATTCGTTATTTGGGTCTACTAATTAACGAGAATCTATCGTTTAAAGCCCACATCAAACACGATAAGTTCACGGTCGAGTAAGGAAACTTATACACATAATTAAGAAATTGAGAGACCGCACCTCAATAGACGGAATGCGAATGGTTTATTTTTCTATACTTATGCTAGACCATTATACAATATGGCATATCTATCTGGGGTGGAGCTGGGAAGACTACAATACTTGAGCTCGAAAGGGCACAGAGAGCTGTTATAAAGGTTCTACTAAAAAAATAATTTTTCTTCCCTACAGACTCCTTGTACAGTGAATTTCCAGTTTTACGTGTTCGTCAATTGTACATTCTCAATGCATTTCTCCGTACTCATAAAATCATAAAGCTCCGACCAGACTATCGCTCATTAACTTCCAAACGTGTCTTTTATATACCGCTGGAACGAACAACCTCTCTTCTAGCTAGACGATGCCCCGCTTACCTACACACCATCGTTTATAACAAGGCGTACCGCTGCGTAGGCGAACCGCTACCCTGGGGCGCCGACTCCGTGGGTGCTTGGGGGCTCGAGCACCCATGAGAAATAAACAGTGAGTGCCGAGCGCCCCTGAGAATAGACATCAAGAAACAGATCAGTAATCACCTTTTAGGGATGGACTTTTTTTCATTACTCGACAACCCGTTAAGCGCAGTGGTTTAGTGCACCGGTTGAGACGCAAGGGTCGCGGGTTCGATTTCTGCACCAAAACAAATGTTTGTTGGTGAAACAGATATTTGTGTTTGTGGTACCTTCTTTGTTACTGGTTTCCATAGTACAAGGGAAAACCTTAGTTTGGGACCAGGATAATGTATGTGAAGTTTTCCCAATTTATTTATTAAATTTATTTATTTGTCTGTCGAACAGTGGGCATTTCTCTTCTCACGCTTCGCCACTTTTTCGAGTTACCAAATGAGCATGAGCACCCATGAGGTATTCTAAAAGCCGGCGCCCCTGAGCATACCTATCGGGGGACAGGGGCGAAAGGGCCATGCTCACTCCAGTATGGTCTAGTTTAGCACACAACCTTGGATGGCGGGCTACCTATTTGTAATTCTAGATTGGTTTTTCTACAGTTCTACACTATAGTGACAAACTACTAATAAAAACACGTTATAAAAATAATATATTATACATCGTTACCAGCATAAAAGAACTGTCAAAACCAAAACTGCTCCAAATGATCATATCGCTATAAATATTAAACGACATGAACACGATAACTGTATCGAAACGCCTGTTGGTGCTGTGGTCGCTAATATTACTATAGTTATATTTGTTATGAGTAACGGAACGCACTCTAACTTGACTTGTCCTTGACTTCTGAGCTAATGACAGATTGTCAATCAACAAAATTTTGAAATAAAGTTTCATAAAATTCCACATTCTAGGTAGGTACCTAAAAACCACTCAACTATATAAAATATAAGATAAAAACAATTGGTTTATCAGTCTTGTCTGTGAGCGTGTGGCGAGCAGTGGGCAGCTTACTAGGTGGAACCTAAAATATAATTATAGACGGGTGACGTCAAACATCTATGAAGTACCGGCCGCCTCTGACTCATGTTATTGCATTGATTTTCACCAGTTCATGAAACATTTTTTGTTTTAACCTTGAAACTATTGACTCGTAAGAAATACCTAATTCAGTCATCAGTGTAGCGGACTACGGTGTTTTTCGTGGAGCACAATCACGAACCGGAGGCGAGTAAAACAATCCATATTAATATTATGAATGTGAAAGCGTGTGTGTCTGTTTGTTTGTCCGTCTTTCATGGCAAAACGAATTGACGTGATTTTTTAAGTAGAGATAGTTGGAGAGTGACATAGGCTACTTTTTGTCTCTTTCTAACCCCCCACTCCTCTAAAATGGGGGATGGAAGTTTGTATAGAGCATTCCGCAATTTTCAAGGTAGAAATCTAAGAAAATTGGTATTCGGACTATTTGTGACTACTTAACAAAAAAATCGTGCATCATTTTTTTTTTGGGAATCTGTCCCCAACCCCTCAAAAGACAGGGTGAAATTTTATATGGGACTTTTCGCAATTTTCAAGGTAGGAAGCTAAAAATCGGTTCACAGACTCTTTGTTACCAACGATAAATACTTGATTTGTTTTTTAAAATCTTCCCCCAGCCCCTAAAATAGGGGATGGAAAGTGTGCGACTCTCTGGAAAATAAGTACAGGTTCTATGATACAAACGAATAATAAAATAATTTAATTAAAATTAAATAAAACAATATCAAACATTAAATCTAACCATAAATCAATCAGCTTTTGAGAAAAAAAAACAACTTTCGAAACATAAATAAGTTTTACTCATTGATTCCGATAGATGGCGCTGATACGTTTCTAAAACGCGCTAACGTGTACTCAGGACGCTTTTACTTTTCTAAGCGCTCGAAGATAGGAATACTTAGCTGTGGTCGAACAGTCTTTTTTATTTTGTGTATTCCTTCAACTTACGTCACTGCTTAGACTCTCGATGATTGGCACTAATAAATAAATTGTTTCTTCAGCAGAAATAACTTGTACTAACTAGTAAATACATTTTTAGTAAAGAAAAACGATAAAAGGGATCACTTATCTACCAACACATTTTATTGGCATTTAGTATGTATTCCCATTTTGTTTAGTATATGTACTGTACATATAATAAACAAAATGGGAAAAACAAATAATTATCATCATTATCATCTTTAATTCTTTCTTGCACACAAAGACATAACATAATATATGGAGATACAGACAGTTCATGTACAAAGCCGAGCTTAACTCAGCAATGAATTTTCTCCTAGCAAACCTTTGAATAATAGAGAGAGAACATATTCGATAGAAGGATCCAGTGCATAATATAAATCTACATAACTAAGTCTATTATAAATATGTCGAATATATCATTATATTATATATATTAATACATACAATATATACTAATATGTCAATAATGAAAGAAAGTGCTCTTTAAGTTTCCTTTTGAAGACATCTAGAGAAAGGCTATCATCTAAATCTCTTAAAACTATTGAAAGAGTTAACAAATGAAAAAATGTGTTCTACTTGTTGTGAAGTAAATGTACTCATGCTGTTACTAGAATAATACAGATTACTCCACTCATTACTCAGTCTATGTTCTGTACAGACACAGCTATGTACAAGGATATAATATTTATATGTACTGAGTATTGATGCTCTAAATGAATCTGCCACCTTGTGTAGATTCATATTAGTACATTGAGGAAAAAGGCAGTGTAAAGCAGTATTTCCTGCATGTCTATAATTTGCTAATGTTATGTCGCTAGATACAACTTCAGAAGGTACTTCTAGACTTTCATTAACTGGTTCAGAAGTGATTGGCATGGACACACCATGAGCTTCATCAGCTTGCCCAATATGTATGGCAGAACGCTTACAACACATCCAGCATGAATGGCATATTCTATCAGATGATGACATCTATGAAAGAAAATATTGAGTTAATATCAGGTATTCTACATGTATTAATAAACAACAATATTATCATTGTCAAAAAGAAAAATCGCCAAGAGTTATGGTATGAAGTAATATACTGGCAAATAATGAACAATATAGAAACATAGATATCTGACGTGGTGCAATCCTTGTTTGTATAACAGCATCTATCTGTCTTTGCTCTTCTAAAGGATTGTCAGTGTTGACTGTCCACAAAGACAGCACACTTGTCTTTGACATGGTTGATATAACCCTGAAGCTTGAGCACTATCACTGCTTGTTGTTAATTGCTGATTTATGCTTCCCATGAGGAGCTCATTACAAGGTTCACAAATGTAATCCTCTTCAGTATTCTGAAATAGGAAAGACAATATAAACTTCATTGATTTACAATTGATATAGGTAATATTAAAGATATGAAATAACAAGACAAAACAGTATTAGTTTTAATCCATCTTTCGGTCATTTGCTTGTGTGTTGTCTTACATTATAAAGAAGCGCCAGGCTGTTAGTTTGATTAGGACATGATATAGTTTTACATTATAAAAATAAATACTTACGATTACTGGTGATATCCACTCGCTAAAAAGCGAAATACCTCTTGTTTTGAGCTCATAAACGAGATAACGTCGAAACGTTGCAGTTTATGCAAAGTATACGTCGACTCTTTGTTGACGGCGGCATTATTAATAGGGCGGATTTACAACATTATGGAAAGCAAAGGTCGTCAGATATCGAGGTCTAGAAGGCAGCAAATAGGGTCGTAAAAAGAAGTAACATACACAAAATGGCACAGTAAACAACGAGAAACAAACGCACCAACGAAGAACTGCGCCTATACGCCAAATTCAATCGTAGAACTGTCAAATGTTAAAAAAAAAACCGTTTCAGTCGTTCGAACTCAATTACATAGTGAATAATTAGTTTATTTAATCAATATTTTATTTTCAATTAATCTGTATACAAAGACTAATAAAGTTATACATATTGATTGAATAAGACATAAAATAATGTATGAAACTCAGAAACAGAGTTGATTAAAGTCAAGTAGTAGTGCGTAAAACGGAACGTCGTAGAAAAAGGTTATCGAGATGCGTTCAAAACATGGTAATATGTGTACCATTTATGTAAAATGAGCTTATAGAAATACTGAAGAATATTTTTTTCCTGCGTTTCTTTTAAAATTGTTTTAAGTGTTGATACATAATCCAATTAGCAAAATTTTAACATGTCTTTCATAGTCAGGTGAAAAATGGTCATTATTCTTTAGGTATCTTTGCCGCAACACATCGACATTACGCACACGCACACATAGAGCCCATTGTTCGCTCAATTTTATACTTTTATTTTTTACACGACTGCCCAAAAAAGGAATGTTATGTTCTCAGGGTTCATGTATGTATGTGAGTTTCTTTATTCCACCATAACTCTACCTAACTAACTAACTTCATGGACTCTTGATTGTCCGTAATAAAAATTTATTATTATTATTCTTTATACACATATCATTTACATTTTTAAATATTTCTTTAAAGAACAAGTAATAAAAAAAAACATTTAAAAATATAAAAAATAGTTATCCGCCGGTGTCGGGAACAGGGTCCAAGCTACCGGTGGTTAGGGCTCCAGAGACAGAAACCTCCTCACAATGCGAGCCGTGTCGAGGAGTACTGCCTTCTGTATCAGGCCCTTGATCCAACCGCGCAACGACAGCTTCGACAGATGGTCGTCGAAGCTTTTGGCTATAAGACCATTGGCGGTCACGACAATCGGCACAATGATAGCCGAGTCCACATTCCACATGTCGACAACCTCGTGTGCTAAGTCGAGATATTTGATTTGTTTCTCTTTCTCAGCTTTCACGAGATTCTCGTCATGCGGGATGGTGACGTCGACTATCATTGCGCGGCGCGCTAATCGGTCTATCACCACTATATCCGGCTTATTCGCTACAATAGTCCGGTCAGTAATGATAGACCGATCCCAGTACAACGTGACATGGTCATTTTCGAGAACTGGGTCGGGCACATACCTGTAGTATGGTACCTCAGATTCCACTAGATTGTATTTTAAAGCAAGTTGCTGGTGAATAATCCTGGCTACTTGGTTATGCCTATGCAAGTACTCGCCGTTAGCCAGACGAGAACAACCTGAGATTATATGTCTGATGGACTCACCCGGACGATGGCATGCCCGACACATGTCAACCGTCCCGTCCTTCATAATATGTCTCCGGTAGTTGTTCGTCAAAATAACTTCGTCCATAATCGCACAGACAAAACCTTCAGTTTCTACGAAGAGGTTGCTGAAACGTAACCAGGCCACGGACGCCAAAAAATCTACATCAGGCTCATGAAGAGCCCGATAAAAGCGCCCGTGGAGCTCCTTGCCTTTCCATACTTCCTTGCGGTCATCAGTAGTAAGTACCACAGGTTTGCGCCAGTTCTCTTTAGCCATGGACAACGGGGTGAGTCCCTTGTCCATTGCGACCACATCGCGGTGCATACCCACATCGGTTTTGAGGAAATATTCTCTGAGGCTGCACACCTCGCGGTTGTGTAGAGTCTTTGCATTCAAAAAGCCGCGACCTCCACACTTCCGCGGGATGTACAGTCTCATCACCGAAGATCGTGGGTGATGCATCCGGTTTGCGGTCAGCAATGTACGGACCCGCCTATCCAGAGCGTCTAGCTCGGTCTGAGTCCATTTGAGTATGCCGAAAGAGTACATTAAAACCGGCATGACCCAACCATTGAAGGCGCGCACCTTATTTCCGCCTGACAGAAGGCTGTTTAATACCTTCTTCAGGCGGTTAAAGAAGCGCTCCTTCAACGTTTGCTTCATGTCAGCGACGTTAATGCCTAACCCTTCCGACATACCCAAATACTTGTAAGTTTCGGTCGGGGAGAGGGTTCTAAGGTGTATGGAATCCGAGAGTTGAATTCTCTCGGATTCCACAATCTCCCCTCGCTTTACATGCATAACTGCACATTTGTCCACTCCAAATTCCATCCTGATGGCACTACTGAAAGTTTCAGTTACCTTCAGTAGTTCCATTAGTTGCAAATTGTTGTGGGCAAAGAGTTTCAAATCATCCATGTAAAGCAGGTGAGATAGGACCTGACCACCTCTTCTCAACCGATAGCCTAGACCTGAATCCTCCAGCAACGTGCTTAGAGGGTTCAGGGCTAAGCAGAACCAAAGTGGACTCAAACTGTCGCCCTGAAATATTCCCCATTTAATCCATATTGGTTCATCATTCCCCTGGATCGGTCGACATCCTGGATAGCGAAGGACTGTTTTCCATTGCCTCATACATGACTCAAGGAAGGTGCGTAAAGTTGCATCTATTTTATACAACTCCAGCACCCTCATGAGCCATGTATGTGGAACAGAGTCGTAGGCCTTCTTATAATCTATCCAACATGTCGACAGATCCTTGCGAGATCGACGAACCTGTTGGCTTATGGCCATGTCAATGAGGAGTAGCTCCTTAGTACCACGGGACCCATTCCTACACCCGTTCTGAGAGGCAGACATTATAAAAATTTTCTCTATATGTACATTAATTTTTGCTCTCAGAATGGATGTAAGAAGTTTATAGACCGTCGACAAACATGTAATCGGCCTATAATTTTTGGGTTCCGTGGGACTACCTGTCTTATGGAGCAGATGGGTGATACCAGTTGTGAGAAACTGAGGTAGCGACCCAGAATCTAAAGATGACTGGAATTGCAATGCCAGAAGCGCATGTGAGCTGCTGTACCATTTTAACCAGAAGTTGTGCAGTCCGTCCGTACCTGGAGACTTCCAATTTGGTAATGGACGAACTGCTCTGGCTACGTCTAGTGGCGTAATTTCAACTTTTTCCATTTCTGGTACAGCTGCGCACACGCGCTCGACATCACGCATCCAGCCGCCCTCAGTGTGACAGACGGGCACCGACCAAATGCTGCGCCAGAATGCATTCGTGGCGGCATCATCCGGGCGGACCACGTCAATCACACTATGTTCAGGTCGCTCCCAAGCTCTATACACCCACCTCTCATCGCTCTGGAATATGCGATTCTGCGAGTATCGATCGACCCGACGCTTATACCGCCGGATACGATTGGCCCATGCACAAACTTTCTGCTTCAGGAAGTCGATGCGCTCCGTGACACGGGACATGTATTCTCGGGGGGTAATTCCAGTTCCCGAAAATGCCCGTCTCACGAATCGCATCACACGTGGACGTGTATTGCCTCCCTGAAGCAGTATAGCTTACCAATGAGTGCTCTGGCCTCATCAATACGTCCCTCGATCCTGCACTGCCAGGCTGGTACAGCAGGCTTTGGTCGATTAGCTACATCACAACTTGAAAACTTTATGTTAGCTAAACGACATGCCGCAACAGCCCCACAATACAGGATGGAGTGCGTATCAACGAGGTCCTCGCTGCTCTCAAAAACATTCTTAAGCAGCGAGTCCAGAGCACACACTAGCGCCATATTTCGTTTGCACATAGGTAGCCGCGGCAACCGGGGTCTAAATTCGGCTGGAGTGGACCTATACTCGTGAAGCGCATCCTCCAGTGCGCTCCTCAGTCTTTCATTGCACTGGCTACTTACTGTGTCAACCCTATCATCTAACTCATTCTCAACAGCATTGGACCGCGGCGGGATTGCGTCAGCGGCCGGCAGTACCCCTGTCTGTGTTGGAGTCGAGACGATATGGTTGTTCAGTACTTCTGAGCGCAGCCTATCAAGTACGGCGTCGTCCAACCTATGACTGTGTTGGATTACCCGCACCTGATCCGACAATCGTTGCGCCGAGACGTCTACGGTTGGTTCAAGGTCCTGAAAAAGAGACAGCATCCTAACACGGTACGCAGTGAGGTTAGTTCCCCCCTCTGTAGCCCTGTAATATGCGCGCATGACGTTCTCATTCATGGATTGAGTCCATCTCATGCGCTGCACACAACCACCGGCAGCGGGGACCCGGCTCGGGGCCGGTTGGCCCCTAGATCCCAAGCCCTTCGGTGGCCGGCCTCTCCCCGGCCGACGTACAGGTGTTGGCGACGTCGGCGGGGAAAAATACTCGTCGCTCGAGCTCGACGCGACTGCAACCGCCGGTGTCACTGATGATCCGGGGTCCGGCGGCGGCGAGGCGGAGCTGAGCGGCAAGTCCGGGGGTGGATGGCGTGCGCGACGGGCAGCTGCTCTCGTCAACATAGTTATATTATATTTTCATTCCATTTCATTATTGTTTTCATCTTGATGACATGTGTCATCTGTCCGGTATATAATGTATGCATTTTTTCTTTTAGATTATGTCCAAATTCCAGTTTATTGATTTCAATAAGTTTTTACTATATATTTCTTGTTATTTTGCTGTAGAATATGTAAATATGGGACCTTATGTAAATATTTAAAGATTTATAAATTTGTGAATGAAAAAAAACAACTTGTTGACATTGGGTGTTGCCAGCTTTATATTATAACTTCTAAATGACTGAACTGATTTACATGTATGAGGTATCGTTAGGATCCTTGTATTGTCACGAGTAACATATGCTATTGAAAATAGATGTACATTTCACACAGAGTAAAGAGAAAGGTTGACGATATGAGATATAACGGGAAGAGGTTGATCAAATTCCGACACGGACCCCCCATTTTTGACTGGCCTGTTGGTCTAGTGGTTAGTGACCCTGACTGCTATGCCGGAGGTCGTGGGCTTAAAAAAAAAAAAAATAACACAAACTCTGTTTAGCTTGGGACTAGACGGCGTTGTGTGAATATTATATTATTATTTTCTTTTTATAAAAAAAAACATTTAAAAATATAAAAAATAGCAGTCCGCCGGTGTCGGGACAGGGTCCAAGCTACCGGTGGTTAGGGCTCCAGAGACAGAACGACAGTTTATTATTATTATTTTATTATTTTTTCCCCCTAGCTTTGGATTTAATGGATCGGATAATCTTTTTGGTCTCTCCCGGATTGACTCGAGTGAAAACAATGGGGGTGACATGACACATTAGACCAGAAAGGTAATCAACAGTTTGATATTTGGTTAATGTATCTAGTGTAGGTGCGGTGAAATAGTTAAACTGCTATTTCAGCAGTTTAAGTCGTAAGCTACTATTTTTCCGCCGATTGTGTTAGTAAGGTATGAATGCACTGATCCACTGAATTTTGAGCTCTGAAGAATTTACCCCGTGTCCTCGTGGGGGCGATCGGTGGTTGCGATCTCTCGCGCCAGGCCTTGGTACAGGCCATGGCCCGGAGCCAGGGGGAGTGACAGGCGGTCGCCTCCTGCGAAGCAGTAATGCTAGCAAAGGAGGCGGCCGATCACGTGAGGCAACGGTCCTCACGCCGGGATTACGATCCCGATTTCCAGCTACCGTAGGCGCGAGCTTGCGGACGGCGAGCAATGGATAGCTCGCCGTCCGACCGTTCGGTAACCGTCCGGACCGAGCCTAAGTCGTCGACGGTACTTATTGTTCCACGCGCGCCTCAGGGAGATCTCAGCAAATCATAGGGGCCCAGCATATTATCTGACGAAAATGTAAGTTTAATGTAAGGACAAACTCAAGTTTGTAGTTAGATAGATGTTTTTTTTATTATTACTATTATTGATAGGCTCGCGTTTGACCACTATCTCACCTGATGGTAAGCGATGATGTGGCCGACGATGGATCACACTTGCCTAGGAGTAACCTAATTCACTCTTGACTTAAAGACCCCTAGGTTGTAGCTATCAGGAAACACAGACTCCGGCAGGGAATTCGACTCCTTAGCTGTAGGTATAATGAATGTGTTCCCAAACCGCTTTCTACGTATGGGTGGGATGTCCACCATGTACCGATGGTGCAACACCGTACTTACGTCTTGTGGTCCGATGATGGGACGGACATGGTGAAATTAAATTGTGCCATTCCAACGCACACTCCACGAAATGTAAACGATAGAAAACTGTGAGGCCAACCACTCGGCATCGATGCTCAAGAATTTGGAGTTTTGACTCGACAAATGCATCATTACCTATGATCTTGGTTCGCTTCTCAATCGACTCCAGGGCATTAAGCTGGTATTTGGCAGACCCATCCCAAAAATAAGAGCAGTACTCCATACACGATCGAACTTGCGCTTGATAAAGGTTGAGCAGCTGTTCCGGCGTGAAATACCGTCTCATCTATGCTAAGATCCCTATTTTTTTGGTAGCCTCTTGAGCTTTTGCCTCGATGTAAGAGCCGGAATTGAGGGTAGACGACAACGTTACCCTAAGAAGCTCAGGGTGGTCGGTTGTCAGCACGATTACACCCTGGGAAGATGGAACCGGGTGGAATTGGCTCCGTTTAGCGGAGTGAATTAACTACTTACATTTTAATTACTTATGTTTTTTCACAAAAAAAATCATCGGTGTTTTTAGAATAACGATTTTATTGCAGTCAATTTTTTTTTGTAAAAACTTTTTTTTCACTCTTTTTAGTTGCGATACACTTATAATAAACAGAGTGCCTATTTCTCATGACAATTCCAACTAACCCAAACACTGCTAGGTTACATTGTTTTATTGTGAAGTTTCTGTGTCTACCTTCCACCTTCCGGCTCCATCATCAGATCACTTCAATAGTACCTTTGAAGTTTCTGTGTCTACCTTCGACCTTCCGGCTCCATCATCAGATCACTTCGATAGTACCTTATAGCCAAAGTGCATCTCATGACAATTCTAATAAGCCCAAACACGGCTGGGATACATTGATTAATTACAGAGTTCCTGTGCCTACCTTCCGGCTCCATCATCAAATCAGTTCGCTAGCACCTTATAGCCAAAGTGCATCTCATGACAATTCTAATAAATCCAAACAAGGCTTTTTTTTTAGGTGGGAAAATCATCTAATAACAAATTGCGCTCTTGGGCGGAGCGCGAGATAGTGTCAGACTTTTACTGACTAAAAACCCACTCCTGTTCCTTCTTTGCCTTCATACCGGGACCCCGGGCTTCGCTTTCACACTACCCGTGGCCCCAGTAGGCTTCGACCCTGCTGGGCCCCTATGATTTGCCGACGTTTCCCTGAGGCGCGCGTGGAACAATACGCACCGTCGACGACTTGGGCTCGACCCGGACGGTCGGACGGCGAGCCATCCATTACTCGCCGTCCGCAAGCCCGCGCCTACGGTGGCCGGAAATCGGGATCGGAATCCCGGCGGCGGTTAGGGCGTGAGGACCGTTGCCTCACGCGATCGGCCGCCTCATTTGCTAGCATTACTGCTTCGCAAAAGGAGGCGACCGCCTGCCACTCCTCCTCACTCCGGACCATGGCCTGTACTAAAGCCCGGCGCGAGAGATCACTGCCGCCGATCGCCCCCACAAGGACACGGCGGTGCTCTGCCCAGGCGGGGCACACCTCTACCGTATGCTCCACCGTGTCTTCCGGACGATCCACACAATGGCGGCACCCAGGCGTTTCTCCTGCACGAATTCGGTGCAGGAACCTCCCGAACTTACCATGTCCGGTGACGACTTGCGTCATGCGGTAGGTAAGAACGCCATATGGTCTTTCCAGCCACTCCTCAAAGAGGGAACTTACCGCCATAATAATTGTGGCATGCCCAGCACTGGGTTGCGTCAGTTGCTGGCGCCATTCCACCATGATATCCCGCCGGAGTTCTTTCCACCATGCCGCGACCAGACGGTGGAAGTGCTCCTCAAAATTCCATTGGCTGTCGAGGACGAGTCCCAGGTACTTCATCGTCGACCCGACGCCGATGTGAACTCCTCCTACCGTTATTTGGGAACCCGGTCGTGGCGCATTCCGAGGGCCGTGAAAGCACATGGCCTCGGAATTGTGCAGTGCCATCACGCTACGACTCACGGAACTGGGGCAGTAACCAAAGCCGCCAGTGAAACCGCGGGGGCAGTTAGTTACAGCTAATAAAAATAATACCTAAAAGATAGAGTGAGAATACACAGAAGCTATTATTAAATAGTAGATATGTTGCTGATTAAGTAAAAGTAGGTATGTATAATTGAATTTTTACTTAATAATTAGCCTACACTCCTTTTTTTACACTGTGGTTGAAAACTAGCTCACACTAGAACGAAAACCAATTTTTTTGAAAGAACACTAGGAAAATCGCTAATATTTCAAAAAAAAAACATTATAAAAAAATGCTGTGAATGTAATATATTGTCATGTAATGTTAACCAAAAGAAGACTAATACATATAATTATAAGCAATAGAAACAAATACGATACATTTATATAAAGGTACTTCAAGATATTTATTTCACATCACAAAGCTGGCATCTCCGGTAATTGGACGAAAACCTTACCTTAGCAGGCCACTTGTAATTATTTTGAATTGGTTTATTTGCTTTGGTTATTTAAAATTAAAAATACCGTGGTTCGAATTTTGAATTTCCCTCCACATTTTTTCGAGAGCCAAATCAAATTATCGTGTCTCATAAAAATGGATCGGCATCGAGAACAGTTTCGTGCGATGATTTTCTACGATTTTAAATGTGGCCTAAAACCTGATGAGTCATTTGATCGACTTCAGTGACAGTCAAGATAAAATGTCAGTTGTGAGCGAGCAAGAGTTGCCACAAAAATATCTATTTATGGCTCTTATACCGTTTACGGCATTTATGATACAGATTACAGATAAGATGATATCAGTTGTGGTGAAGTTTTTGTTTACATTATTTCCTACTTATTATGAACAAATGTAAATGTAGCAATTAATCAGCATTACAGCAAGAAATTTTGCACTGATGACGGCAGTGCTTGAAGCCAAAGATCTGACTCCCAATTTCCCACAGCCAGCAAGCGCTCCGCAGTAGTAGAAGATGTTAGGATTAGGTTTTCTTGGACGACTAGCCCAGCGGCTCATCCGACCGTCTCTGGGAAGTTAGGTTGTCGGGCGGATTTGTATTCGGGCAAGGGAGTCTCCAGGCATCTATAGCCTCGATGAAGCACGGCACATTGAAATCAATCAGTGAGGGAGATAGGATATTCCTGATTAATTTCACAGTCAACGAATACTAGTAATTTTGCGGACGCCGAGGCCTCCCATACGGATGGGAAGGGTAGCTTGAGCCCAAGCTCGGTCATCCATGGCCACATCTTCCCTCTTAATAATATTAGTATAGACAGTCGCTTTCCATCAGGTGAGATAGCAGCGGTCAAGCGTGAACCTATCAACAATAAAAAAAAATATGTCGAGCTGTTTTTCATTACTAGAAAATGTAAAGGATCAGCATAGATGTCGATTCAAGACAGCTTTATGTCTTTATTTCCGTTTTTGAAATTAAGAATGTCAATAAATGTAACAGGATCAATAACCGATACCAAGTGTATTCTACATTACACACAAGACGGAAAAATTAAAACAGTGGAAGCAAATTATCCTAGAAACTACTGCACTAGGTTCCTAGAGCAGTAGAGCAGCTTAAGCTTTACTACTTTATTAATTACTTTGGCCAAAATTTTAAGTCAATACGGATTGTCGATACTTTGTGAGTTCAAGCTCCCACGGTTTCATATCGTGTGTAACTAGTCCTTACTGGTTAGACTTTTGAAAAGTAATTTAATCGATGTAAGTACTAAAATATTTTTAAGTATACTTAACTGACCCTAATTTATACTTTGAATGGTGTAAATTAAAGAAGTTTTCTTCCAATGCTCCCGTTTTTTACACTGTATAGCTCAATGCTCCTGTTTTTGTATTATGTTACCGGCAATCTGAATGATTCAGGTATTCTATACAATACCTAGGCAATGTATAAAATACCTAGGGCGTACTGGCAATGTATAAAACATTATGAACATTATTGTCCATTGCATACTTTACCTAGGTAACGTATACAATTTCTAGGGATTATATAGGGTGCCTGCTGGTCCACCGGAAATGTCTAATAATAGATTTTGGTAAATATATATCAGTGTTAACCGATCTACCTGAATTGATGTCATTTTAGGGTACCCCGACACGGACAGGTTACGTTAGGTCGCCTTAACGTTTGTGGCTACTACTACTATAATAATCCGCTCCGCTCTCGCCTTAACGTTCTAACCTAACCGATCCGTGTCGGGGTGCCCTAAAATTACGTCACCTCCCTACCTGCTTTCGTCTTTTATACATATAACCGGCTGGGCATTAGGTATTGTATAGAATACCTAGGCCAAGTATAAAAATAAATAATATTTCATACATTACCTACATATTTTAGGTGTTCTATACATTTGCCTAGGTATTATAAAATATAGAATACCGAATTATACAGATTGCCAGTATATCAGTAATAAATTAAAAAAAAAAACATTCCGTTTGCAGCTCATCACAATGCAGCCGGTGACATTAGAGGGAGCCACACTCGGTGAAAAGCATCGACACTACAACAAGCTTGTCGAAGATACGATTGCTGACAAACATTATGAATTACGTAACATTAGACCCGATGACAACGACATAGACAACCTTCTGAAAATAGACATTGCCAGTAGAACCAGAAATGTAGACTATATCATCGAAGTAATGAAATCTAAAGACATGCTGTATGCTGCGACAGCTATTAAGAAATCCACGTGGCTGATCACCGAGCAGCAGTACGCACACATCATCAATCCAGAGTACCTTCACACACAACTATTACCTAGCATGAACCCCAAATCATTTAACAAACTCATGCTGCACATTAGACTTAATCTGAAAGACGAAACTAGAGTTGAAACATTTTATGAATACCTGAAAGAATCTGATAGTGCTTACAAATGGTTAGAACACTGTTCCATTCCTTTCATTGAAAATGTTTTAAAAAACGGGCGTCTGATACCACTGTCTTTTTATAAACGTTTGTGCAAAAGATCTGCTAATTTTCTTGCATACTATGGGTCGGTAGAATCACGTTATATGCACGAAGTAATACAGGCAATTTTGTTATTATTAAAATCTCACACGAAAGAGGTACTAAATTTAGTGGAAGACAAAACAAAACTTGTATACGTCCCTCACATGGGAAAAAAGAGAACAAAGTTCCTTATGAAGAAATGTACGCCAAGAGTTGTAGAAAATTTTGATAAATACGCTGATAAAATCGACTTGTCTATGGTAGCAAAATATTTAAAAAAAAATGAAATAAAAGCTTTTCTCTATACGCATGGAAAAGCATTATTAGGATCCCGTTTTTTCGACACATTAAAAGATTTCATCAAAAACATGCCGGCAGAAGAGAGATTTGAATTTGTAAAGAGCACATTCCTCGATAAAACTGAGATGGCGTTAATATTTTCTGACAATGAAAGAAGACGTATCGAACAATATGTAAATACATATCAATGGTATGAATTCGCTCCATTTGACGTCGCATTTCCTGAAATAAAGACGCTTATACGTAGAGAGAACTCATCCTCCAAAAGATGTGCCATGCACTCAGTTTTGATAACTTGCACTCAAAACAAATTACAGCATATTAAAACACTGCTGGTTTTTTACAACGAGAAACATATAAATGAACCGCTCAATTTCAAGATTCGGTTCGTCAATATTTTACTATCACAGATATCTACACACGAGTTCGACGTTGAAACTTGGAATATTTTGGATCAGTTGTTCCACAGCATGGATGTGTACACCAAACCAAACTACGTTGTACAAAAGTGTCTCAATTCTATAGTAACATATAAAGTACTGCATGATGAACCAGTACCGCAGATAGTAGAACAAAATATGATTTTTCATTCTTTCGAAGATCTTCAGAGTAAATTGAATCAAGAACAAAACAACAAATTGTTTACCTATCTCTTTAATTTCATACTGTCAAAAATCCAAAGTAAAGAAATTACAAATGAATCCTATGCTGTACTTCACCTAGAAAATGCTATTAGATTGTTAAGAGATTGGAATAAAAATATATGCGAGTTTCCAGTTATACTCGAGGAAATCCAGAAATTTATACAGATTGTACATCAAAACATGTGGCAAACGAACATGTCATATTTTTACAACATCAAGAAATCGTGGCGAAAGCACATGTTTGAGGAGTCATTGTCACTGAATCTGTGTGAGGATGTGTGCCTGAACGCGCTGAAGCACAATCCGCAGCTGCTGACGCGCCACGACAAGGAAATAGACACGTTGCGAACTAACGACGCTGTGTCTCTGCGACGTCTGCTCACCAAGCTGCGCGTCTACTGGCCGCACTCACTCGCCCAACAGTGGATCGACGCCTACTTACACAAACTACACACGGGACAAAAAGCCGTATTGAAAGGTCTTTTCATGCTTCTACCTCAAAATCAAATAGTAGATTTGGCAAAAAAACATACTCCCAACAATTTTAAAATAACGTGGGGGGAAACTGACCAGGCAGAATTACAAATAAGAAAAAACATTGCAAAAAATTTGCACGTAGTCAGGCCGCTAATTTCCTTAGATGCTGTGTTGTGGTACGCTAAAGGAGATTACTTACAATACGCAGTGCCTTCACTAAACGCAATTTTGTACTATATGAGTGAAGCTGAAAGTCTTGAGCATTTGCCGAAATTATTGGATGGTTCAGTCTCCTTACAAAAATTAGGACTTCATCTTGCATTTAGCAAACTGAAATCCGATGTTCTAAAATCGGTATTTTTGAAATCTTGGAAGACGACTAAGAATCTTACAATCCGTTCCATTCTTTTCAAGCACACAGTTGATCAAATATGCAAGGTGAGAAATCCAACCGTTGAAAAAGAACTATGGGATTTGTTACGTACGTTTATGAATGAAATAAATTCAGGTGAAAGTGCTGAAATATACAAAAAAATGGGTAAAGCTGAAAATGTTCCCATTACTATTCGAGGAGAATATTTCACAAAGAGCTATGAATGTTTAGATTCACTACCTGATTGCGCCAATTGCAAAAACATTGTGAAGGAATTAGTTCAATCTGTACCGAAAATAATCGAATATCTCGATGAAGATTTTGTTGCTAATAAGTTACTGTCGCAAGCTGGACTCAAACTCTGTTTGTATAGTAGCGAATTTATTGAGGTTCTTGCATGTTACGTGATCTTCGGTGAAAATGAAGAAGATCAGCTTAATAAATTCAGAAGGGTTGTTGGTCCAGCTATTGAAGAAACATTTCAGTGTTGGGATAATACGATGCTGGACCATTATTATGTCAGGAACAATTTTAATAAGTTTTTGACCCATTTAGTATTGGCATTCATAACAAAAGTAGCAATAAATAAAATACCGATACCGGCTAAACTGTTCTTAGAAATAAAAACTAAAATGGAACAAAATTTGCCTTTACTAGAAAACTATGTGCTTTATACCAGTTGGAAACTCGTAACAGAATACGTTGAAATAATCCATGCACACCCAACGTGTATGGAAGCATTAGAGTTGGGTAAGTGGACAGAAGCCGATTTTACTGATAGATGGAGGTCAAGTGGTGTAGGCGAGGCCTGGAAAGATATTAATTTTAAAATTGCACCTTTATTGGGACCGATAATAGTGAAATGTTTAAAAGACGATATCGAGCAATACAGTTCAACCATATTTTGTCTTTTTGCTGAAGCTCTCGAAGCTATGTTTTATAAGTTAGATTTTCAACATAATCTATTTGTACTACAAACTTTTAAATATATGTTAAATGACGAAGATTTTATTTATAGTTATTTAATCGTTTCCAAGTTGATCCGTAAATATTGTTATTTTGACGAGTTAAAATGTATAAGATCCGAAATACGTAAAAAACTTAAATCAAATCAATCTAAAATAGTGCTGTTACATTATTATAACGATTTTCGCAACGCAATGGAAGACTAATATTGCACAGTTTTAAATTTAAAACATAGAATGTTCTTATTGTGCGTAGCATACATTGTTTATTTTGTTTTGTAGTTATTATAAATCATAATAAAAATAAATATATTTTTTTTTATACTCGTCATTTTTATATATTTCATGTACTTATTTTAAATACAAAAACAATGTAGGTAAGTACTTTGTTATTAAGAATAAATTTAAATCTATCTTAATTATTAGATATATGTTATAGATTATCTAAAGTTAAAAATACCGTCCTTTTGCACTTTTACATAAGCCCATAACACTTTCTCAGAGTCTAGTATTGATGAAAAGGAAAACACTGTTCATGTGTTCTAACTTTGAAGTCATGTGTTGAACTATGCAGCCATGCAGCATGTATTACTACTACTCACTAACTCAAAAAGTTTAACACACTTTAGTCTTTAAAATATGTACTTTAGCTTTACCTGTTTATGTTTACCTACGGAAATGAATAGAAATAGACAATATCGATCGACACTCGGCACGTCTACGGACTAGACGCACATGAGTAGATAAACGGAACAGAGACAAAGCTTCATACAACCGCGCGAATCGGTTGCACTACTACAACCACTCGGGGAATGTTTGCGTGCCCACTGTCCGCTTGTTGCGTACGCGACAACACTGGAAAAAACCGGTTATCGCAGGCTCAGTCAGTGGACTTGTCTAGGGTCAATGCGACGCACGTTGTTTGTTTTGTTTGTACAAGTTTATAGTTAACGTAAAAACGTGGTATTTTATTATCAATAATGGTGGTTTATTAGTATGTGTGTATAAACAATGCTAGAAAAAGTAAAAATATATCAAACTAAAAATAAAACTGAACGTTAAGAGATCTGAACAACCTACAACTATGGGCAAAGATTCTTTATTCCGCCATTACAAAGATTTTAATGATGGTGATGTACAATTTATTAGGTTTTATTAATTATACCTACTGATCATTTTATCGCATTTGTTGAATTGCTCGAGCAAGTTTCGAATATTGCGATCTTGAAATAAATATTGTCAATGTTGGCAACGAAAAACTTAAAAAGATTAAAGATCGTAAACATGTATACCGCGTGAGTGTTTCCCGTTAGATCTCTTGAAAAAACTTTATGTTAGATTCAGAATTTACCACATTATTAAAGGAATAAATTATTAAAAAACAAAAATTATAAAATTATTGAAGTACCTAATTTGTAAAATATCATACTGAATAAAAAAACATTTAGTAAATAAATCGTACATTCAAATAAAATTTGTTTTTTTTTGGGGTCTATGGCCGCCATTTTAAGATGCGCGCGGTTTTTTGTGTGTTTTTTTTTATTCCAGTGAAATTCAGTGGCTGTATTAATTAAATAAAATTTAAAAAAAACTTGAGAGGTGTCAAGGGACACCCGGATGGAACGAAGTTCTTTTCGATTGATTAGTGAAGGAATTGTAATAAAATTTTATTTCATTGGACATAAGTATTAAAGAAACTATTATTATTTTTATTAAGTAGATTGACTTGTTAACGATTAAATGTACATAGTACGCAAGCACCTACAAAAATCTGTGCTATCGGGGGACTGCTATCCCCCGACCTTTTCGGCTGTGCCCCCTCGACTACCATGAAAACGCATCCATGTCAAAAAATTTGAAAACGTTTATAGCCGCCATCTTGGATTTACATTTTGATCTCACTATCGGCTTTAACACCCTCAAAAACCATGAAAACGACACCCATGTCAAAAATTTAATACTTTCATAGTCGCCATCATGTATTTACATTTTGATCTCATTATCGGCTTTAACACCCTTAAGAACCATGAAAACGACACCCATGTCAAAAAATTAGAAAACTTTCATAGCCGCTATCTTGGATTTGCATTTTGACCTCACTATCGGTTTTAGCACCCTCGATAACCATGAATACGACACCCATGTCAAAAAAATTTAAAACGTTCATCATAGCCGCCATCTTGGATTTACATTTTGATCTCATTATCGGCTTTAACACCCTCGAAAACCACGAAAACGACACCCATGTCAAAAAATTTAAAATCTTTCATAGCCGCCATCTTGGATTTACATTTTGATCTCATTATCGGCTTTAGCACCCTCGATAACCATGAATACGACACCCATGTCAAAAAAATTTAAAACGTTCATCATAGCCGCCATCTTGGATTTACATTTTGATCTCATTATCGGCTTTAACACCCTCGAAAACCACGAAAACGACACCCATGTCAAAAAATTTAAAAACTTTCATAGCCGCCATCTTGGATTTACATTTTGATCTCACTATCGGCTTTAACACCCTCAAAAACCATGAAAACGACACCCATGTCAAAAATTTTAAAACGTTCATCATAGCCGCCATCTTGGATTTACATTTTGATCTCATTATCGGCTTTAACACCCTCGAAAACCACGAAAACGACACCCATATCAAAAAATTTAAAAACTCATAGCCGCCATCTTGGATTTACATTTTGACCTCACTGTCGGTTTAAGCACCCTCGAAAACTTCAACTCGAAAAAAATGGCGGCCACAGCCCAGAGGATAAGAGAGAGAGAGACAGACAGAGAAACATGCGACGCCGCACAGCTTACAACAGCTTACTATAGCAAAAAGTGTCGTGACAACTTTTCGTAAGATTTTTTTCCGTCTAGCCCCCTTTCACAACGCGCGATAAGGAACTTCGTTCCAAAACTACAAAATCATTAGAAAATGTTACATCCGTATTCTATTGTCACTACGAAAGACATTATCGTAAAAACTTTTCACGCAAGAAATGTGCCAGACGTGCCGAGTGTAGATCGATATTTAATGGCGATAAAACAAAAGAAAACTGATTACATAAACTTATAGTGTCAAAAACACCAGTTCCTTGAAGTATCAGTTTGGTAAATCAATTCGTTTTTTCATATTAAGATATCGATACCCTGCGACAGTGAAATGTTTCTAACTACAGGGGCGCCAGTTTTTAGAAAACCTCATGGGTGCTCATGCTCATTTGATGACTCGAAAAAGTGGCGAAGTGTGAGAAGAGAAATGCACAGTGATCGACCGACAATTAAATAAATGTCCTACTTACATACTGCGGAATAACGAATGTACTACAAATACCCAGACCCAACACAAATATCTGTTTCATCAACAAACATTTGTGTTGGTGCGGGAATCGAACCCGCGACCCTTGCGTCTCAACTGGCGCTATAAACCACTGCGCTAAACGGGTCGTCGAGTAATGAAAGAACGCCCATCCCTAAAAGACGATTACTGATCTGTTTCTTGATGTCTATTCTCAGGGTGCTCGGCACCCACTGTTTATTTCTTATAGGCGCTCGAGCCCTCGAGCATTTTTAGTTTGTTTATGCTAGAAGTCCTCCAAGCTGTAATAAATAAATAAACACAAGCCTTCAAGACACTAGAATGCGGTTCTTTTGGTGAAGGGTTTTAGTACTCGAACTTGTCATCCTAGATTGTTTCAATCTTTATATTAAGTTGTTCTAAACTGTTTTTCATATAATTTTTATATTAAAGAGTTACCTGTATGCGTATTGAATTTCATTTAATTGAACCCGATCATTTCCTCTGACATGTATTATAACACCAATACGACCGACGATGTAACTTGGCGAGTCTGAACATCTGATCATCTGTGAACTTTTGCGCTTGTACACTCGAAAAAAAAATGTTATTGACATTTATTTTTTCAGGATTCATGTATGTATGTGTTTCTTTATTCCACCATAACCTCTAAATGACTGAACTGATTTACATGTATGAGGTATCGTTAGAATCCTTGTATTGCACCGAGTAACATAGGCTATTAAAAAAAGATGCACAGTGCATTTAAAAATGCAATGTGGTGGTTATGATAAATAAGTGAACACTAGGTGGGTGTTCACTTATTTATCATTTATATTTTTTAATCTGTTAATGCTTGCTTGTTATTATCGTCTAGAATTTGACGAGTTTATTCCAAAAATATAAATATGTTACACTGTTAATCGAGAGTATCTAGTAAAAATAAATAAACATGTAGGTGCCTTTTAGCGAAGCGGGGAAACTTACCCCTGAATAGAATAAAGTAACATTTTTTTCATAATGTCATATTGTTTTTATGTACAAAATAAAAATTAAAAATAATTGACGTTTGACCTAAGAGTTATGACAGCCATGACAGGTTGTAGAGATAACGTTTACTTAACCTATACAATTGTTTTGTTTTTGTTCATCAGAACTAAATAGTCTAAGATAAGATCTGTGATCTTTCTAATAGAATATTAGACAAAAGTGGCTTAGCAAAGCACGATCAAATCTTTAAATCATTTCTATAGGTAGGTAGTATTGACTTATCTCGATTAATAAGGTTATAAAAGTTAGGGTACTGCGTTCAATCCCTGCTGGATGCAAACATGTTTATTTCAATACATTTCCTTCAGAAAATGGGTCTCATTTGTCTAATGTTATACAGAAAATGGTGTTGATGCTGTAATTATTGAATGGATTGGTATGGTATTATAGTGGTGAAAACTAAAAACGTAAGTAATTGTTGAACAAGTCGTCTTCCCTTTTTCCAATGGTTTTGGGGTTGGCGTCCAGTTAAGCTCAATGCCGCAGAATACGTGGGTTTTATATCGAGCGACTGTCATCTAACTTCCACAACCCAGTAACATGGTACCCCTTGACAAGACTGTTATCAGATTTACTGACTTCTATCTATCCATAACAACTGTCAAAGATCTTCAAAAGAGAAGAGAGACCAATAAATAAGTCATTAAGTATAACATACTTTCTGAGGCATATTAAACCTTTGGTGAACCACAGAAGGAATGTAGAACACGGTACCCTACAAAAAAAGAAATAAGAGAACAAATCAGGATGTCAAGTCAACAAGCGGTAATTTCGAATTCGTTTAGAAAAACACTTCAAAAATGGAGACTAAAGATTTTTTCAACACACTTGCTCAGAAAGTGACTCTTATTGCACTGCACTTAGGTATATAATGGCACTCGTTACCAAACTGTGACATTTTGATTACCATTACGCACTAGTGCTATATTGTAGTTAAAACCTTTTTGTTCAACCTCTTTGTTCGCAAAACAAATTTTAAATTCTAATAAAAATCCCATTAAGTTATTGCGTTCAATAGTATATAAATTAGTGTCTTACTTACTTATTTCATCCAATTTACAAGCTAAAATGGATAAATTTAACTTGTACAAACGATTTATATAATAAAAAACATTTAGTAAATAAAATAAATCGTAATACATTTTTTTTTTTGGTCTATGGCTATTTTAAGATGCACGCGGTTTTTTTTTTATTCCAATGAAGTTCAGTAGCAGTATTAATTAAATTAAATACTACAGAATCATTAAAAAATGTTATATCCGTATTCTATTGTCACTACGAAAGACATTATCGTAAAAACTTTTCACGCAAGAAAACATAAACGTAAGACTAGGCAGTATGATCAAAATACCTTAGCCCTCCTCTAGGGATAAATAAAAAAAAATGACGCGCGCGCTTAAGAAAACACATTTTTACCGCCATGTCACAGAAAATTTTACTAGTTTTAGTGTTGTTTTCTTCACAAGTGTATTGAAAAACGTCTTATGACACACGTGAGTAATTAACGATTACCTTTCTTGGCTCTCTTAAGACCCTCGCCACGGCTCGGGTCTAAATACCGCCTCGACGGTAATCACTAACATTACACACCTAAATCATAATAATGTACATACTTACTATTGTAGTTCGAACTACATGGAAACAAGATTTTAGTAACGATGAAATGGTCACACTTAATTATGTTTACTCAAAAATAGGTATATGAGAATAATAGTAATTTATTTTTAACACTACAGGAATACCTACACACATTTTTTAATTATTTTCTAAGTAACATTGTTTTGATGAGACATGATTTCAGAACGAATATAGTCTGCAATAAATCGAGACTCCATGTTGAATAAAACATGGCAATAATTGAAAAACTATTATTTTTTGTACACAACAAATCAGACTCAAATTCATGTCTCAACGTCATGGTAACCCCACAAAGAGGTTGAACAAAAAGGTTTTAACTACATTATAGCACTAGTGCGTAATGGTAATCAAAATGTCACAGTTTGGTAACGAGTGCCATTATATAGGGTGATTGCGCTGGTTTCCATCCAGTTCCACTATTCGTCCATTTGACTAAGCTGCTACAAACACATGCGTAAAACTTGAATACAAACCTACCTTCTCGCACAAGTTTGGGTTTTTTGCAATCCAAAATGTCTAAGCAACAGTTCTAATAAGATGAAAATGTGATTAGACATTTAGCGAGTTTTATAACAATTAACGTCAGTAGCCACTTCGCATCCGTGCTTTGAAAAAGCCATCGAGCTAGAAAAAAAAATCCCGACGCGAAAAGTTTATGGCAAGTTTAATTAATGATAAAGCTAATTTACGGAATATTTTTGGCACGTATATCTACATATAAGCATAATAGTTTTTTTTTAGATAGATATTTATTTCACATCACAAAACTGGCAACTCCGATAATTGGACAAAAACGCAATCACCCTACCTAAGTGCAGTGCAATAAGAGTCACTTTCTGAGCAAGTGTGTTGAAAAGAATATTACATACATAGGTACATACATTCATCATTCATACATACATATACAAGATAAGCACGAAAAAATATTACTTGCAGTCGGTTAAAAACAAGATAAAAAATCTATTGATTAATCAGTCCTGTCTGTGAGCTTGTGGCAAGCAGAGGGTAGCCTACTAGCTAGAACATAGAAAATATAATTATAGTTGTGTGTTTGACGTCAAGGTAACATCAATGTAAGTACCGGCCGCCTCTGATAACCGACTCAATCGAGTTATTGCATTAATTTTCACCAATTCATGAAACATTTTTTTAGCGTGTAATCTAATCTATTTTTTTGTAATTGTAATCTAATATCTAGATACTAAAATTTTAATACGTATAGTGTGTGTAATACCTAGATATCATTACAGAGTATAAAACAGTCTTTCGCTTTCTGCATATATCTGTTTATCCGCTAAATCCTCCTAAACCTCAACAGATTTTGATGAGTTGCCTATCTGCAGTTTTTCTGACGGACTCCAAGAATACTGTTTCATTGCTCGCTGGCATCAGGAGTTGGACTCCTACTTAAACGATAATAAGCTTATTTTAAGCTTCTGTCCACTTTTTTTACTATTGACTAACATTCACTTATATTCGTGTTATTCTCTAAAAAAAAACTTTGAGCGCAGCGCTGTCCGCAGCGACAAAATCCATCGGAATAACAATCCAATGTATAGGTCTATTGAATTGTTAATCCTATGTACGTATTTGGATTTCGTCGCTGTGGCCAGCGCTGCGCTCAATTCTTAGATAATAATAGCACTGCTGCTCTCTCTTATCTTAAAGCGAACGAGAAAGTACGTAATGGCATCGTTCAAATTGAATTTTATTCTTCATCACCACCTTCATCAGCGTATGGATTTGTGGTTAGTATTATACTTCCTGTAATGTACTTATGTAATGCTAGTCGGAATCGCACACGAACTATCATAATTTTATTTATTTCATTATCTGACGATAATGTAAGGACAAACTTAAGTTTGTAGTTAGATAAATGTTTTTTTTTAAATTATTACAATTATTGATAGGCTCGCGTTTGACCACTATCTCACCTGATTGTAGGTAAGCTATGATGTGGCCGACGATGGAGCACAGTTGCCAAGAAGTAACCTAATTCACTCTTGCCTTAAAGACCCCTAGGTTGTAGCTATCAGGAAACGCAGACTCCGGCAGGAAATTCCATATCCATATTCCAATTCCTTAGCTGTACGCATAATGAATGTGTTCCCAAACCGCTTTCAACGTATGGGTGGGATATCCACCATGTACCGATGGCGCTACACCATACATCTTGAGGTCCGATGATGGAACGGACATGGTTGAATTAAATTGTGCCATTCTAACGCACACTCCACGAAATGTAAACGATAGAAAACCGAGAGGCCAACAACTCGGCATCAATGTTCATTTGGAGTTTTGACTCGACAAGTGCATCATTACCGATGATCTTGGTTCGCTTGTCAATCGACTCCAGGGTATTAAGCTGGTATTTGGCAGACCCATCCCAAAAATAAGAGCAGTACTCCATACACGATCGAACTTGCGCTTGATAAAGGTTGAGCAGCTGTTCCGGCGTGAAATACCGTCTCACCTTTGCTAAGATCCCAATTTTTTTGGTAGCCTGTTGAGCTTTTGCCTCGATGTAAGAGCCGGAATTGAGGGTAGAATGTTACCCTAAGAAGATCTGGGTGGTCGTTTGTCAGCACGATTACACCCCGGGAAGATGGAACCGGGTTTCTTTTTTTTTCGGTGGAAAAATCATATTATGACATCTCGCGCGCTTGGGCGGAGCGAGAGATAGTGTCAGACTTTTACTGGCCGAGTTTTCCTTTGAGAATCAGACCCTTGGCCCCAGTCGGCTTTGACCCTGCTGGGCCCCTACAGTTGCTGACATCTCCTTGAGGCGCGCGTGGAACAGTACGCGCCGTCGACGATTTGGGCTCGGTCCGGACGGTTACCGGACGGTCGGACGGCGAGCTACCCATTGCTCGTCAGTTTAGCGGAGTAAATTAATTACATTTTAATTGACTGGCCTGTTGGTCAAGTGGTTAGTGGCCCTGACTGCTATGCCGGAGGTCGTGGGTTCGATTCCTACCCAGGACTGTGTCTGGGTGTAATTTATCTATAATATGAATGTATTTAGTAATATATATGTATGTTTATCAGTTGTCTAGTACTCATAACACAAGCTCTGCTTAGCTTGAGACTAGACGGCGTTGTGTGTTAGTTGTGAGATATTATTATTATTATCTTTATTTATTTTTTATATTATTATTATTTAATTATGTTTTTCACAAAAAAATTAATCAGGGTTAAAATAATCGTTATTCTAATCAACCTTGATGACATTTTTAATTATATATACAGATTACAGATAAGATGATATCAGTTGTAGTGAAGTTTTTGTTTACATTATTTCTTACTTATTATGAACAAATGTAAATGTAGCAATTAATCAGCATTACAGCAAGAAATTTTGCACTGATGACGGCAGTGCGTAAAACCAAAGACCTGACTCCCAATTTCCCACAGCCAGCAAGCGCGAACGCTCCGCAGTAGTAGAAGATGTTAGGATTAGGTTTTCCTGAAATACTTTGCAGAGCGGCCCATCCCACCATTTCTGAGAAGTTGGACTTCCTAACTTTAACTTTGTCGGGCGGATTTGTATTCGGACAAGCAAGTTTCCAGGCATCTATAGCCTCGATGAAGCACGGCACATTGAAATCAATCAGTGAGGGAGATAGGATATTCCTGATTAATTTCTCAGTGCCGTGAACCAAGGATATAAAAGCTGGGAAACTAATACTAGTCATTTTGCGGACGCCGAGGTGTCCCATAGGGATGGGAATGATAGCTTGAGCCCAAGCTCGGTCATCCATGGCCACATCTTCCCTCTTAATAATATTAGTATAGATAGTCGCTTTCCATCAGGTGAGATAGCAGCGGTCAAGCGTGAACCTATCAACAATAAAAAAAGATGCCAAGCTGTTTTTCATTTCTAGAAAATGTAAAGGATCACGATAGATGACGATTTTTTTTTTTTAATTAATAATGTCAATAAATGTAACAGGATCAATAAGCGATACCAAGTGGCTCCTACCACATATCCGTCCCACGGGTAGTGTGAAAGCGAAGCCCGGGGCCCCGGGATGAAGGCAAAGCAGGAACAGGAGTGGGTATTTAGTCAGTAAAAGTCTAACACTATCTCCCGATCCGCCCAAGGGCCAGATTTGTCATTAGATGATTTTCCCACCTAAAAAATAAAAAACCATAGAACCGTCAGGTGTGCGGAGTTTCGCTCATGAATTCAGTACTTTTCTTACCAACTTATTTCGGAATCCTGCTTATGCTTTAACAACTTTTTGAATGCATTTTTATTAATATTGTAGCATGCATTGTTTGACAATAAATAAGAATAATTACACATTTTTATTTATTTTGTTTTATTTGCTAATTTACTTTTTGACACAATAAAACGTCATCAAAATTCGAGTAAAATTAGTTATACGATAGGTACTAAAAAAATAATGTTTAGTCATTACATTACACACAAGACGGAAAAATTAAAACAGTGGAAGCAAATTATCCTAGAAACTACTGCTCTAGGTTCCTAGAGCAGTAGAGCAGCTTCAGCTTTACTACTATAATAATTACTTTGGCCAAAATTTTAAGTCACTACGGATTATCGATACTTTGTGAGTTCAAGCTCCCACGTATTCATATCGTGTGTAACTAGTCCTTACTAGTTAGACTTTTGAAAAGTAATTTATTCGGTGTAAGTACTAAAATATTTTTAAGTACAACTGACCCTAATTTATACTTTGAATGGTGTAAATTGAAGAAGTTTCCAATGCTCCCGTTTTTTACACCGTATAGCTCAATTCTCCTGTTTTTGTATTATGTTACCGGTAATCTGAATAATTCAGGTATTCTATACAATACCTTGGCAATGTATAACATACCTGGGGCGTCCTGGCAATGTATGAAATATTATGAACATTATTGTCCATTACATACTTTACCTAGGTAATGTATACAATTTCTAGGGATTATATAGAGTACCTGCTAGTACACCGGAAATGTGTAATAATAGATTTTGGTAAATATACAGTAAGTATTTTTTATCCCCTACCAAATTTTTTTTACGAAGTAGGTTTCAGTCAAAGATTCAATTTTTAAAATAAAATTGGTAGGAAAAATTTTCAAAAAAAATTAAGTAGACTTTCCGAAATTTCAAATTTGCGTGGTCACATACCGGCGGGGTCGCGGGGAGAGCCAGCGCAGCGCGCGCTCTTCGCTCCCGACTCGATTCAGTCGACGTCTGGCGCCTGTATAATTCCTAGTGAATATTATGAAATGGTGTGATGTTACCTACTCAGTGGTGAAAGTTTAAACGGAGCTCAGAGGATGTACGAAGCAGATAGTATTCCTCGACTTTGTCGACAGGGATTAGTGAACGTAGCTACGTAAGAACGTACATTACGTACGTAATTATCTAAATTGTGAATACGATAATCTCTGGATCGGTCGCGGAGGTCCTGTTCCTTGGCCGCCCCGGTCACCCGACCTCACACCTTGTGACTTTTTTCTGTGGGGTGAAATAGAGCAACGCGTGTATGTGGAAGAGGCCCAAAGCCTCGCAGACTTAAAAAATCAAATAGAAAGTGCATTTCATGAAGTAAAAAATAACACTAAATTGCTCAATAAATTAAAAAAACAATGTGCCAAAACGTGCAAGACTGCTTAGAAAATAATGGTGGACATTTTGAACTGTTGTTAAAGTAGTGCTAATAGGATTGAGATGATTTGATTTACGTAACTTGATTTTAATTAAATTAAAAGACATGATCTGGCTTTATTTTAAATTAGTTTTTAAATTGTATTAAAATAATTACAAATTAAAAAGCCACCCGTAAAAGTATAAAGGGAAAATTTGCAACTTATGGAGTCCATTCCACGGGCATGAAAGCGTCAATCAAAACCATCAATCATAAATGAAGCTTGACAGACGGAATTTTATCGCCAGACATTTTTCGTCATGCAAACGTCAGTCATCGCATAACACGGTCGGTTTTCCGTCAGTCAAGATATTTGACTGTGGCAAAACTGACAGCAAAACCTAACGTGTAATGGACCCCTATGATTTGATTGTTATCAATGCTTGGGGGCGGGGCCACGCGCGTACGACGACCGGTTTGTGTCTGAAACGGCGCGCGCTGTGCATTTTGTCTATAAACATTGTCTTTTCGTGGACAATTTTGTGATGCTATATCTCAATTTTTTTTGTATTAAGTGATACAAAAAACATATGTTTCATTAAATGATAATTAAAATCAATTAAAATTAAATTAACAAAGATATATAATCTTTAAATTTGGAAGGGGGCATAAAAATGACTTACAGTATATCAGTGTTAACCGACCTACCTGCATTATGGCGGGCAAATGAAATATGTTCTATTACTTAAAATCAATGTGTGTGAAAGACGAGAGAGCAGGGAAGGAATTGATGTCATTTTAGGGTACCCCAACACGGACTGGTTACGTTAGGTCGCCTTAACGTTTGTGGCTATTCTTTTTATAATAATAATCTGCTCCGCCCCGCTCTCGCCTTAACCTTCTGACCTAACCGATCCGTGTCGGGGTGCCCTAAAATTACGTCATCCCCTTCCCTGCTTTCGTCTTTTACACACATTACCGGCTGGGCATTAGGTATTGTATAGAATACCTAGGCAAAGTATTAAATAAATAATATATCATACATTACCGACATATTTTAGTTGTTCTATACATTTGCCTAGGTATTATAAAATATAGAATACCGAATTATACAGATTGCCAGTAGCATATATACATATTAGTAATAAATAAATAAAAACATTCCGTTTGCAGCCCATCACAAAAAAAAAAAAACAGCAACTGTAGGTAGGATACTCAGGTAGGTTTTCTATGCATTGATGAAGGTAAAAGTTATGTTTCAGTAGAAAGTCATTTGGCATACAATACCTACATCATTTTTAATCGATAATATTTAATTCCCAGCTCATCACAATGCCGCCGCTAACGTCAGAAGGAGACACACTCGGAGAAAAACGCCGACACTTCAACAAGCTTATCGAAAATACGATTGCTGACAAACATTATGAATTACGTAACATTAGACCCGATGACAGCGACATAGACAACCTTCTGAAAATAGAAATCGCCAGTAGAACCAGAAATGTAGACTATACCATCGAAGTAATGAAATCCAACGACATGCTGTATGCGGCGACTGCTATTAAGAAATCCACGTGGCTGATCACTGAGCTGCAGTACGCACACATCATCAATCCAGAGTACCTACACACACAACTATTACCTAGCATGAACCCCAAAACGTTTAACAAACTCATGCTGCACATTAGACTTAATCTGAAAGACGAAACTAGAGTCGAAACCTTTTATGAATATCTGAAAGAAACTGATAGTGCTTACAAATGGTTACAAAACTGCTCTATTGCTTTCGTTGAACATGTTTTAAAAAAAGGACGTCTGATATCATTGTCTTTTTATAAACGTTTATGCAAAAGATCTGCTAATTTTCTTACATACTATGTTTCGGTAGAATCACGTTATATGTACGACGTGAAACAGGTAATTTTGTTATTTTTAAAATCTCACACAACAGAGGTGTTAAATTTAGTGGAAGACAAAACAAAACTTGAATACGTCCCTCGAATGGGAAAAAAGAAAACAAAGTTTCTTATGAAGAAATGTATGCCAAGAGTTCTAAACAATTTTGATAAATACGCTGATAAAATCGACTTGTCTATGGTAGCAAAGTATTTAAAAAAAAATGAAATAAAAGCTTTTCTTTATAAGCACTGGAGTGCATTAGTAACCTGTAATTTCGGTCGGGACAAATTCATAAATTTCATACATTTTATCAAAAACATGCCCGCAGAAGAGAGATTTGAATTTACTAAGAGCACATTCATTGATAAAACTGAGATGGAGTTACTATTTTCAGACGACGAAAGAAGTCTTTTCGAAATATATGTAAATTCATATCAATGGTATGAACTCGCTCCATTTGATGTCGCGTTTCCTGAAATAAAGACGCTTATACGAACAGAGAACTCATCTTCCGAAAGATGTGCCATGCTCTCAGTTTTGATAACTTGCACTCAAAACAAATTACAGCATATCAAATCACTGCTGATTTTTTACAACAAAGAACTTATAAATGAACCGCTAAAATTCATAATTCAGTTCGTCGATAATCTACTATCACAAATACCTAATCACGAGTTTGACGTTGAAACTTGGAATATTTTGGATCAGTTGTTCCACAGCATGGGTGTGTACACCAAACCAAACTACGATTTACGAAAGTGTCTCAATTCTATAGTAACATATAAAGTACTGCATGATGAACCAGTACCGGAGATAATAGAACAAAATATGATTTTTAATTCTTTCCAAAATGGTCAGAGTAAATTGAATAAAGAACAAAACAACAAATTATTTACCTATCTCTTTAATTTCATATTGTCAAAAATCCAAAGTAAAGACATTACAAATGAATCGGATGCTAAAGATAATTTACTTCACCTAGAAAATGCCATTACATTGTTAAGAGATTGGAATAAAAATATATGCGAGTTTCCAGTTATACTCGAGGAAATCCAGAAATTTATACAGATTGTGCACCAAAACAAGTGGCAAACGAACATGTCATATTTTTACAACATCAAGAAATCGTGGCGAAAGCACATGTTTTTTGAGGAGTCATTGTCACTGACTCTGTGTGAAGACGTGTACCCGAACTCGTTGAAGCACAAGCCGCAGTTGCTGAAGCACCACGACAAGGTAATAGACACGTTGCTGCGAACTACCGATGCTGTGTCTCTGCGACGTCTACTCACCAAACTGCGCGTCTACTGACCGCACTCACTCGCTCAACACTGGACCGACGCCTACTTACAAAAACTACACACAGGACAAAAGGCCACATTGAAAGGTCTTTTCGTGCTTCTATCTCAAAATCAAATAGTAGATTTGGCAAGAAAACATACTCCCAACCATTTTCAAATAACGTTGGGGGAAACTGATCAGACAGAATTACAAATAAGGAAAAACATTGCAAAAAATTTGCATGTAGCCAGGCCGCTAATTCCTTTAGATGCTGTGTTGTGGTACGCTAAAGGAGATTACTTGCAATACGCAGTGCCTTCACTAAACGCAATTTTGTACTATATGACTGAAGCTGAAAGTCTTGAGCATTTGCCGAAATTATTGGATGGTTCAGTCTCTTTACAAAAATTTGGACTTCATCTTGCATTTAACAAACTGAAATCTGATGTTCTAAAATCAGTTATATCGAAAACTTGGAAGACGTCTAAGAATCTTACAATCCGTTCCGTTATTTTCAAGCGCACAGTTGATCAAATATGCAAGGTAAGAAATCCAACCGTTGAAAAAGAACTATGGGATTTGTTACGTACGTTTATGAACGATCTTACTTCAGATGAAAGTGCTGAAATATACAAAAAAATGGGTAACGTTGAAAATATTCCCATTAGTATTCGAGGAGAATATTTCACAAAGAGTTATGAGTATTTAAATTCACTACCTGATAGCGCAAATTGCAAAAAAATTGTGGAGAAATTAATTAAATTTGTACCGCAAATAATCGAATCTCTCGATGAAGCCTTTGTTGCTAATAAGTTACTGTCGCAAGCTGGACACAAACTCTGTTGGTTCCAAAGCGAATTTATTGAGGTTCTTGCATATTACGTGATTTTAGGTGAAAATGAGGAAGATCAGCTTAATAAATTCAGAAGGGTTGTTGGTCCAGCTATTGAAGAAGCCTTTCAATGTTGGGACAAATATTATGTTAGGGAAAATTTTGATAAGTTTTTGACCCGTTTAGTATGGTCATTCATAACAAAAGTTACAAGAAATAAAATACCGATACCATCTAAACTGTTCTCAGAAATAAAAACTAAAATTGAACAAAATTTGCCTTTACCAGAAAACTATGTGCTTTATACCAGTTGGAAACTCGTAACAGAATACGTTGAAATAATCCATGCACACCCAACATTTCTGAAAGCATTAGAGTCGGATACTTACCCAGCCACTACGTGGGCACTACCTACTTGGACAGAAACAAGTTTTTGTCGAGATAGATGGATGTTAAGTGGATTAGAGAACGCCTGGAAAAATATTAATTTAAAAATTGCTCCTTTATTGGGATCGATTATAGTGAAATGTTTAAAAGAGGATATAGAGCAATACAGTTCAACCATATTTCGTCTTTTTGCTGAAGCTCTCGATACAATGTTTTGTAAGATAGATTTTAAACATGATTCATTTGTCACAATATTTGCACTAGAAACTTTAAAAAACATGTTAAATGACGAAGATTTTATTTATAATTATTTAGTCGTTTCCAAGTGTATCCGTAAATATTATTATTTTGACGAGTTAAAATCTTTAAGATCCGAAATATGTAAAAAACTGAAATCACACCCATCTAAAACAGTGCAGTTACACTATAATAATGATTTACAAACACACAATGATAAATCTTAAATATAGAAGTTCTTACTGTAAGATGCACACATTATTTATTTTGTTTTATATAATTGTCGTATTATAAAAAAAACATATATTTTTTTATTTTTATAAATAAAAGTTAAATGCTTCTGTTAAAAAAAAAAAAAATGTTTTTATTTATTATTAGGAACAAATTTATTAATAATTGATTTCAATCTAGCCTAATAAGTAATTTATTCCAATTTAATAATAGATTATTTTTAAACTAAGAATAGCGTCCTTTTGCACTTGTGACACAATTTCAAAGCACTTTCTTAAAGTCTATGAAGATATTGATGAAAACACCTTGAAAATAAATGCTGTGCATATATGTTATATGTATGCACAGCATTTATTACTATTAAACACTTACTTGAAATAAGTTAAAAGGTTTAACACACTTTAGTTTAAAAATAGTACACACTTATATAAGTGTGTAATGTTAGTGATTACGGTCGAGGCGGTATTTAGACCCGAGCCGCGGCGAGGGTTTTAAGAGAGCCAAGAACGGTAATCATTAATTACTCACGTGTGTCATACGACGTTTTTCAATTCACTTGTGAAGAAAACAACAGTAAAACTAGTAAAATTTTCTGTGACATGGCGGTAAAAATTCTCTTTCATAAGCGCGCGCATCATTTTTTTTTATTTGATCCTAGAGGAAAGCTAAGATATTTTGATCATACTGCCTAGTCTTACGTTTATGTTTTTTTACGTGGAAAGTTTTTACGATAATGTCTTTCGTAGTGACAATAGAATACGGATGTAACATTTTCTAATGATTTTGTAGTATTTAATTTAATTTAAATAATACAGCCAATGAATTACACTGGAATAAAAAAAAACACGCCAAAAACCGCGCGCATGTTAAAATGGCGGCCATAGACCACAAATAAAAAAAACAAATTATATTTAATAATAATAATAATTACCACCACCTGCGCGTCGACGGAGAGGACGCCGGCCGCCGAGTGGCTTAGGACCTCGAGACCCACCGGCCTCTGATAGGGTCCCAGCTCCCGGCGGAAGTGTGCAGCGCATGCGATGGACGCAATCCATCAATGAGAACGTCATGCGCGCATACTATGGGGCTACAGAGGGAGGAAACAATCTGACCGCGTACCGTGTTCGGATGCTCTCTTTGTTTCAGGTGCTTGAGCCAGCCGTCAACGTTTCGGCCCAACGACTGTCGGATCAGGTGCAGGTTATCCAGCGTAATCATATGTTGGACGATACTGTACTTGATCGCCTCCGAACGGAAATGAGTAACCATGCCATTGCTCCTTCGTCGCAGTCCAGTGCGTCGCGTGTGGTACCAGACATGGTACCACAGACTGCGGGACCACCGTCCTACCATCTTTCCGGGCATGCTGACGAAGAGATTACTGACATGGTTACACATATAAGTACCCAGTGCAACAATGAATTGAGGAGTGCTTTGGAGTGTGCTATTCGGGAGTATCGCAACATGCCACTCGAACTTAGGCCGCGCTTACCTCGTTTGCCCATGCATAACAAAAATAAGGCGCTGGTGGCTGCTCTGGATTTGCAGTTGTCAAACTATTTTGACGACTGCGAAGATCTCACTGATACACACTCGATAATGTACTGCGCAGCTGTTGCGGCATGTCGTGTAGCTCACGTCAAGTTTCCAAACTGTGACGTAGCTACACGACCGAAACCAACCGTGCCGGCTTGGCAGTGCAGAATCGAGCGTCGTATTGATGGGGCCAGAGCACTCATCGGCAAACTAATCTGCTTCAGGGAGGGCAACACTCGCCCAAGAGTGATGCGCTTTGTGAGACGGGCGTTTTCAGGGACTGATATCAGCCCCCGAGACTATATGTCCCGTGTCACAGAGCGCATCGACTTCCTGAAGCAGAAGATGTATGCATGGGCAAACCGCATCCGCAGGTATAAGCGGCGGGTGGAACGATACACCCAGAATCGCACATTCCGGAGTAATGAAAGGTGGGTTTATAGGTCTTAGGAGAGACCGGACCAAGGTGTGACTGATGCGCGCCTCCCGGATGATGACGCCATGAGTTCATTCTGGCGCAGCAACTGGTCGGTGCCTGTCAGTCACACCGAGGGTGACTGGACTCGAGAGGTCGAGCGTGCGTGCGATCCTATACCACAAATGGGGGCAATTGACATCAGCCCCCAAGATGTAGCTCGTGCAGTCCGTCCGTTGCCAAACTGGAAATCTCCAGGGCCGGATGGACTGCACAATTTCTGGATTAAGTGGTTTACAAGATCGCACGCTCGCTTGGCATATCAGTTTCAGTCTACCTTAGAGTCCGGGTCGCTACCGAAATTCCTAACAACAGGAATAACCCACCTGCTCCATAAGTCAGGTAGTACTGCGGAGCCTAAAAATTATAGACCGATCACGTGTTTGCCGACGGTCTATAAAGCTCTTACATCCATACTGCGAAGCAAAATTAATAGTCATATTGACAAAAATTTTATCATGTCACCTTCTCAGAATGGATGTAGGAACGGGTCCCGCGGTACTAAGGAGCTGCTCCTCATTGATATGACCATTAGCCAACAGGTTCGATGTTCCCGAAAGGATCTGTCGACATGTTGGATAGATTATAAGAAGGCCTATGACTCTGTTCCTCATACATGGCTCATGAGGGTGCTAGAATTGTATAAAATTGATACAACACTACGCACCTTCCTGATGTCGTGTATGAGGCAATGGAGGACGGTCCTTCGCTATCCAGGATGTCGACATATCCAGAGGAATAACGAAACTGTAAGGATCGAGCGAGGTATATTCCAGGGTGATAGTTTGAGTCCACTTTGGTTTTGCCTAGCCTTGAATCCTCTCAGCACACTGCTGGAGAATTCAGGTCTAGGCTATCAGTTAAAGAGAGGTGGTCAGGTAATATCTCACCTACTTTACATGGATGACCTGAAACTTTTTGCCCCCAACAATCTGCAACTGATGGAGCTACTGAAGGTAACTGAAACCTTCAGTAGTGCCATCAGGATGGAGTTTGGTGTGGACAAATGTGCGGTCATGCATGTAAAACGAGGGGAGGTTGTGGAATCTGTGGGAACTCAACTCACGGATTCCATAAACCTGAGATCCCTCTCTCCAACCGAAACCTATAAGTATTTGGGTATGTCGGAAGCTCTAGGCATCAATATCACTGACATGAAGCAATCGTTGAGGGAACGTTTCTTTGGTCGCCTGAAGAAGGTATTCAATAGCCTTCTTTCAGGTGGAAACAAGGTGCGCGCCTTCAACGGTTGGGTCATGCCGGTATTAATGTACTCTTTCGGCGTACTCAAATGGACTCAAACGGAACTTGACGCCCTGGATAGCAGGGTCCGCACACTGCTGGCTGCATACCGAATGCATCACCCACGATCGGCGGTGATGAGATTGTATATCCCGCGGAAGTGTAGGAGTCGAGGTTTTTTAAATGCTAAGACCCTAAACGAAAGTCATGTGTGTTATTTATTTATTTTTATTTATTTAAGACCCTACACAACCGCGAGGTATGCAGTCTCAGGGAATATTTTCTAGCTGTCAACGTGGGTATGCATCGAGATGTAGTGGCACTGGACAAGAGACTCACCCCGCTCTCCGTGGCTAATCAGAACTGGCGTAAACCGGTAGTGCTTGACAGTAACGATCGCAGGGAAGTATGGCAGAGCAAGGAACTTCACGGACGCTTTTTCCGGACCCTCCACGGGCCCGATGTAGACCAATTGGCGTCCGTAGCCTGGCTGCGTTTCGGTGACCACTTTGGGGAAGCCGAAGGTTTTGTCTGTGCAATTATGGACGAAGTAATCATGACAAATAACTTCCGAAGATTTATTGTGAAGGACGGCACGGTTGACATCTGTCGGGTATGTCACCGTCCGGGAGAATCAATTTTATTCGTCACATTATCTCTGGTTGTTCTCGTCTAGCTAACGGAGAGTACTTGCATAGACACAACCTTGTAGCCAGGATTATCCATCAGCAACTTGCTCTGAAATACTCTCTTGTGGAATCGGAAGTGCCGTACTATAGTATGAGCCCGATCCAGTTCTTAACAAATATATATTCGACAGCTTTAAATAGCCCGTAATATTCTCCCGTAAATACAGATGATTCGGGCGGGAGCTTTATTTTTTGTACAATATTATATTGGGAGTGGTATACACCTACTCCCACACATGAGTCTCTTCCGTGCTTCGAAGCATCTCTAAACAGGAGCTAATAACCCTTCCAGTCTTTATCCATAGTGAATTTGAAGCTATCGTTAGGACATACGTCATCTCGGTAAATGTTGAGGTTATACTGAATATTTGGTGACATAACTAATGATCTGAAATTACAATGAAATATAGGACGAAATTGAGATTGGTGGCAAGGCGCTTCAATTAAATTGTATTTTCTAAAGCTTTTAATTAAACACGGAGTACCTTTGCGTCTCCAGTAAGTGGACGAGGTTACTTCTTTAGAGAGAGTAGAAAGTTTATTTAGCAAAGGATGGTGTGTGAATTGCAAACAACGAGCCATGTATCTATCAGCCAAAAATTGACGTCGCAAATGAAGTGGAGGTTCTCCACATTCCACCTGAAGACAATTAATAGGACTGCTTTTCATTGCACCTGAAACTACTCTAAGTGCCTTAGATTGAACACTGTCCAGTTTCTTAAGGCCAGCAACATTAGCAGGTTCCAGCAAAAAGGTACCATAGTCCAATACACTTCTAATTAATGTGTTGTAAAGTAATTTTAATGAAAATGGATGTGCTCCCCACCAGACACCAGAAAGACATCGAATAATGTTGATATTTCGTTCACATTTAGCAGCTATATAACACACATCACAGTGTGGTAAACCAGTAAGACGAGTATCTAAAATTAAGCCTAAAAATTTTACTTGGTTTTTAACTATTATAGGAAAATTATTATACTTCATTGTAACTACAGGAGGCTTACGCATTCTAGTAAATAAGACAATGTTGTTTTTATCAATCGACAGGTGTAGGCCGTTGGCGTCCAACCAAGTCTTCAGTAAGCATAAAGAAGAAGTTAAGGAAGAACAAATATTTGAAACAGAACTACCTGATACATAAAGAAGTAAATCATCTGCATATTGAAGGACTTGTACGGACCCATTAAGAGAAGATTCTAAATCATAAGTGTAAATATTATAGAGGAGTGGACTAAGTACAGAACCCTGAGGGAGACCTTTCCATACTAAACGGGTAAATTTATGCCCTTCAACATCTAGATTTAAAGATCTCTCCGAAAGCATGTTAATTATGAAATTAGACACCATTGTTGGAATTTGTAATGATTTCAACTTTTGTTCCAGGACTGATACAAGGACATTATCGTAGGCTGAGCTAATATCCAAGAAGGCAGCAATTACAGAGTTATTGGAAGAAAAGGCTAGGCGAATATCAGTTATGAATACACTAAGGTTGTCAATAGTACTTTTACCTTTTCTAAAACCAAACTGTGATTTACCAAGCAAATTTTTACTTTCCAAGTACCACTCCAAACGATTTTTAATAAGGTGTTCGACAATCTTAGCTAAAACCGTTGAAAGTGCAATTGGTTGATAAGAAGTAGCATTAGAAACAGGTTTATTCGGTTTTAGAACAGGAATAATTATTTGAGACTTCCAATTTGATGGGATGTTGCCAGATATTAAGGCTGTATTGATAAGATTTAAATATATTAAAAGAACAGAGTCGGAAAAATTAGCTAAAAATGAATATGGTACACCATCTTCACCAGGAGTTGAATCCTTAACATGTGAAAGGACTCCTTTCAACTCACTTAGTGTGAAGAGAGAATTCAAGTCAGAATCAGAAATAGGAACATAATGAAAATGCATCAAAGATCTCTGTTCAGGGACTGAAGAAGGAGCTAAATGATCCATGAACTCATTGGCTAACTCTAATGGCAGTTTTGAGGCTGTTGTGTCACTGAATGCTGACCTGAATCGTTTAATATTTCGCCATACTATGGAAACGTTAACTGCTGGAGAGATAGATTCGCAAAATTTTTGCCAACCTTCGAATTTCTTTTTCTTAAGAAGTGTACGGGTTGCACGAGCAGCTTCTATATCTAGAAGCTGCGCGTGCTCATAATTGAGCTGAGTCATATTATTACAGTAGTCTTTTTGTGCCTTTTTTCTTTTTTTAACAGCCTGAGTGCAATCAGCATCCCACCAAGGTAGTGAGGGAATTTTGTCTGTAGCACCATTTTTTATAGGGAAAGTATTATCTGCTACCTCTATTAAAATCCTTGTAAATTGATCAGCCAATAACTGAGGATCATGTTGTAAGGAATCAGATAAAGAAAGAATTCTCTCGTCTACACCATTTTTATATTTATCCCAGTCTGCATTTTGAACTCTGTACTTTAATCGTGGTGTGGGACTGCAGACCTCTGGCTTTTTATGTGGGAAAGAAATTAATAATGGGAAATGATCACTGCCATAAGATGAAGGTAGAGGAGACCAGGATAATGTTGATGCTAGCTCAGGTGTACATATCGAGAGATCAGGAGCACTTATTTCTTCAACTGGATCTGTTAGGCGTGTTGGGAGACATGTGTTTAAAATACACAAATTATTAGAGTCTAGGATTTCTAATAGTTTTTCTCCATAGTAATTGGTATTAGAACTTTTCCAAGATTGGTGTTGGGTATTAAAATCGCCCATTACCAAAAATGGTTTAGGTAAGACTGATAAAAGATTAATTTTTTTTTCAATATATAGCACAAATCAGATTTTTTATTCACTATGCTGCGACTGTTCCACAGAAAAATCTTGGATAGACTTGGATCCATTATGATTAAAATTAGATAAGTTAGACAGCGTATCAATTACAGTGGCAACGATGGACGGTTCAATAATATTATTTTTAGACAAAGTATTGATTAACATAATAATTATATTTAAAATTTGACTTTCATTATTTGTTTTATTTTGCAATACAACACCATTACCTGTCATCGAAACTTCATTATTAATAAGTTTTTGGTGAGCTGCCCGGTCATACCCCTTAGTTGTTTTTGGGAGGTCCATAGGTTTAGAGAAAACAGTTTTTTTGTGTGATGTGTTAGGTGAATGGGGTGAAGAGCGTAAAGTAGGTTTATTATTGGCAAGTGAAGGAGCTGAAGTTACCACGTCTGCAATGCTTCGGCATACGATACGCAACTATGGGCCATATAGTGCTTGATTGCTTTCTGTCTCTCAAATTCGGGACACTTTTTATTGATGGCGTAATGAACGCCACCGCAATGACAGCATTTACCATTTTCGTCTTGAATGCTACAAGTGTCAGCAGAATGTTTCTCCCCACACTTGAAGCACAGAGGGTTCAACCTACATTGTACCTTTGTATGGCCGAAACGACAACAATTGAAGCATTGTATTGTTGGGAATGTATACAATTCTACTGGCATAGAATTATAACAACAAAACACACGCTTCGGTAAAATTTGCCCGTCAAAGGTCAACACGACTGTTTGAGATGGTTTCCAAACAGGGGTCGGTTCGTGAACTTTATAATTAAGACGCCTAACTTTGATAACTTTCCCGCTTCCAGTAGGGACAGAAACATTTTCAATGATTTCATCAAGAGACCATTCGGTAGGGACGCCTTTAATAATTCCCATACGACACACGTTAATTGATGGAACAAATGCCTTCAATTTTTCCTTGGCCAAACAAGGGTCATTTATAAACGAGTTTGCATCTTGGTAATGTGAGAAGCTGAGAGAAATTCTGTTGCGACCAATGCGTTTTATTGAACCATTAATAATACTGTTAAACCTTCGTTTTTTTTAAAAGTGACCTAAAGTGATTGGGTGTAATGTTTGACCTGGATTCGCTATATCAAATATTTTTTGAATGTGTACCACATATGGAGACAAGTCAGTGGATTCGTACAAAGCCCTAGCAACCTGTGGCGCCTTCTGGGGGAGATCCGAATTTGAAGATATTCCAGTTTGGGGGCCATCCACAGAACGTGGAGTGGTTTCCAGATGATTTATAGCAGCTGTTGTTCGTAATGATTGGTTGTTTGCTGTTTTACTAATTACCGAGTCATTTTCACAATGGCAGTGTGTATCTTTGTTGGTATCTGCTGTAGATTTACCATGTTTCCTTCTCTTGTTACAATGTTTGCACATCTTGCGTGGAGCCCTAGCCCTTTTACGCTCCGATCTATTTATGGACGAATCTGTGTCCATACTGGACTCATTTATAATAACATTATACTCTACCGAGGGGACTGTGCCCCCCGGATCGGGTGGTTCTTTGTCCATTGGACAGAAAAAGGGATTAAAATAAAATAAAAAATAAAAAAAACTTACCCTAAATACGAAGACAAATTACACAAATAATAAAATAACTATTCTAAGCAATATTTACACAACTAATCTCTACTTTAATTATTTTTAAACAAAACCGCCAGAAAAATCACGCCCGCCAAATTCGACGATTCCCGCGATAAAACCTTTTTGTTCAACCTCGTTGTTCGCAAAACAAATTTTGAATTCGAATAAAATTCCCATTAAGTTATTGCGTTCAATCATCGTTCAATAGTATATAAATTAGTATCTTACTTACTTATTTCATCCAATTTACAAGTTAAAATGGACAAATTTAACTTGTACAAACGATTTATTTAATAAAATACATTTAGTAAATAAATCGTACATTCAAATAAAATTTGTTTTTTTTTGTGGTCTATGGCCGCCATTTTAAGATGCGCGCGGTTTTTGGCGCATTTTTTTAATCTAGTGAAGTTTAGTTGCTGTATTAATTAAACAAATTAAATACTACAAAATCATTAGAAAATGTTACATCCGTATTCTATTGTCATTACGTAACATTATCGTAAAAACTTTTCACGCAAGAAAACATAAACGTAAAACTAGGCAGTATGATCAAAATACCTTAGCCTTCCTATAGGGGTAAATAAAAAGAAAATGATTACTTATGAAAACAGATTTTTGCCGCCATGTCACAGAAAATTTTACTAGTTTTACTGTTATTTTCTTCACAAGTGTATTGAAAAACGTCGTATGACACACGTGAGTAATTAATGATTACCGTTCTTGGCTCTCTTAAGACCCTCGCCACGGCTTGGGTCTAAATACCACCTCGACGGTAATCACTAACATTACACACTTATATCATAATGTACTATTTCCTATGTGTAGGTATCTATTTCTCTAATTCTCGCGAACAAAGTCGCGGGCAAAGTGCCAAATAAACTCATAATGTCGAAAACACCATTTCCTTGAAGTATCAGTTTGGTAAATCAATATAATTACAGCGACAGTGAAGTGTTGCTAACTAGATTTAACTCTGGATAAGTACAAATAGTAATATCGTAGTTAGTTAAATACCTATTTGTGAATAAACAAAATTTAAAATAACACGATGCTAGAAAGCGGTAATATTAAGATAACATAAACACGAGCCTTCAAAGCACTAGAATGCGGTTCTTTTGGTGAAGGGTGTTAGTAATCGAACTTGTCATCCTAGATTATGTTTAAATCATTACATTTTTGCGAGTTCTTTTTAAACTGTTTTTCATACATTTTTTATATTAAAGAGTTACCACATATGTGTATTGCATTTATTTGGACCCGCTGTAAATCCCCTTAAATATAATTAATTTTTACACAAATACGACACTAGTAGGTACTTACTTTTCTTTTAAACTGTTGTCATTTTATTCTGTCGATCCATTATATCTGAAGGTTTTTAAAACTCAACCCAGTACATCTCTACATCTCTCTACTATGTAGGCAAGGATGTCACCCCTCAGGTTCAGGCAGACATTACATACACGATGGTAACAAGGTATTATTACCGTCAGTAACAGTAACAGTATTTATCGAAGCTGACCATCCTTCGGGACTTAGTAAATAGGAGGTGATTTTTTATTTATTTTCAACTAGCTGACCCGGCGGCGTGACGTGTACCGCTTTCGATTCAATAAATAAATCAGTTCTCGAGATATAATTGAAAAGACTAGAACAATAAGTTATTTTAATGAGACTGTGCACTACTGTAGTGTACACTCCAACTTATCGAAATAACACACAGGTTACACAGTTACACTGTAGAAACTGATACTTTATTCTCCAAAATTCACAATAAATTATTCTCGAAATTCACTTTAGCAAACACATCTTGCTTAATCGTCTCCACCAGAATTGACCAGAATGCCACAACTGAACTGACACAACTCGCTTACCACCTCCCCTCCATTGGTCACTCGTTCTACCAACTCCCCGCCACTTATCAACCGTTATCTGATGTGACGTCATTTGACATTTATTTTATTTATTTTGATAAAATAAATTATTTTAATCTTACGTTCAAGGCATTATCTGCTATTATATTTAATAGGCTTGTCATGATGACCTGAGCGTAGAGCATCTTAGATGCGCAGCAAAGCACGTGCTGCGGGTGCTAGCTTGTCTTCTTGTGTGTTATGTTCTTCAGTTTTTGTGCGCGTCACTCGTATCTGCTAGCCGACTTACTTAAAATTATTGTTGTCCCTATCATCAAGAACAAAACTGGAGATTCGAGTGACAAGAGCAACTAGAGGCATATTTCCTTGACGACTATTATTGCAAAGATGTTGAACGGTTTGATTGATTGGCAGCTGGAAAAGCATCTACCACTTACCCAATTTGAGTTTAAGCCGCATTTATCCACTGAAACTGCTATCCTCTGTCTCTAGCAAACTGTTCAGTACTATGTAAGTAGGAAAACAATTGTGTATGCATGTTTACTGGACCTCTCCAAGGCTTTCGACCTAGTTCCTTATGATTGCCTATGGAGGAAACTATCACATGCCACCAACCTTTCAAGCGATATCGTTGCTATGGTCAAGTATTGGTATAATAACCAAAGCAATTATGTAAAGTGGTCGGGTGTCCTGTCGGATGCATAGGGGGAGTCCGGGAGAGTATACCCGCCGTCCACTAAAATGCTCATAAATTTTTCTTTACTTACAAATCGCTATTTTTTGTAAATTGTATCATAAGCTGCATTATTTAGCTATATTTCCTCTTAAGAAAGTTTAACATATCATTATCAATTTATGAGTAATTAAAGATTTTAACAAAAGTGACATTTGGCTAATATCTCCCGCCTGGGTGGGAGACTTAACCCCCCAAGTAGGGTGCCTTTACCCAGGTTTAAAATAAGCAAAATAATAAATACAAATTGTAATTCTATATGGAATTTAATCATAAAAATATGGCGCATAGTAATAAGTAGTAAATAAATGTGAACACAATTAAGGTACTTTGAGTATCTTGAGATAAGTGAGGGATTAACTAGTATCACAGTTATATTTCTTAACATAGTTACTTTTACAATAATGAGAGTAAAACTATTTTTGGTTTTTGTCGTGAATCAAAATCCACCGTTGTCATATCGTTGTGTCTTATTATTGCAATTGCTTGCTCAGATTCCTCCTCAGTCAAAATTGAGTGTGAAGTGGAGAGAGTCTCTAGAGTCCTCATTATATAGTATTCCATTTATGAATAATGATGCTGATGTTGAAGGCTTTGACTGACGTTATACAGTAGGTAGATGTTGAAGGTAATTCGATCGTGGAGGCAGTTCTACAGCTACTGAGAGAGAAGCAATCGGGAGAGATTACCCTGGGTAAAGTCTCCTCCCGACATCAGGGTAATGTCTCCCACCCCACCCCAAGCTATCCATCATTACATTTTTACAAAAAATTGTGATACTTAAGCAAAATCTATCTGCCGTAAATGTTACTAGAATAATAACACTTACGATGTATATAAATTACATTTTGGAATCTATTTACAGTAATAAATAGAAATCAAATATCTAAAATTAAAAAAAGTTACTAACAGGGCACGACAATGTATTTTCACTTTGCACTCCTAAACCAAACTGCCGACTGCAACGCCGTCTCGTGAGCAAGGTGGGAAGTGCCTATGGAGTCTAAGAAGTGTGGCAATATCGCAATATCTAGTTCCACAAAGATTTTATGAGCAGTGGCTATTGTCTCCCACCTGCTAAACTCTCCCGGACTCCCCCTACGGGTTGGAATGCGGGGTGAGGCAGGGGGACTCTTCTTTCCAAACTTTTCAATCTGTGTGTAAACCAGCTGATCTGTGAGCTCAGAAATGCCAATATCGGGTGCTCCATTGATGGACACTGCATTAAAAATATCAACTATGCGGATGATATGGTATTGCTGAGCCCATCGATCAGAGCACTTAGGAAGCGTCTCCGCATATGTGAGGACTATGCGGTGGCCCATGGCCTCAGGTATAATGTAACCAAAAGCGAACATGTGATTTTTAAAGCAGGTAACAAATGTTACGACACAGTCGCACCTGTCACCTTGGGGGTCGCCCCGCTTTCCAGAGTGACGCAGTTCAAGTACCATTTGAGAGGCATTGGGTCACCGATAGTCTGAGAGACGATGTGGATATAGAGAGAGAATGCAGAATATTGGCAGTTCGATGTAACATGCTGTTATGAATGTGTTGGCCCGTAGGTATGCACGATGTATAGAAGATGTTAAAATCACACACCAATCTTTGTACACGTGCGCCCTATGGACCGGCTATACAAAAACTCGTATAGTGCTCTGCGCGTCCAATATAATAACATTTTTAGGGTTATGTTGGGGCTGCCACACTTTTGCAGTGCGTTGGGGATGTTCGCGAAAGCAGGGTTGCCTGATTTTTACGCTGTTAAGCGAACCCGAATAGCATCCCTGATGTGGTGGGTTCGCGATAGTTCCAATACCCTAGTAGCTATTGTGGCCGACAAGATGGATAGCCCGATAAATGGCACTGGTAATAATATGGGCACTGGATGACGACTCATAGTGCGTTATTTAAATATATTACATAGTTTTGTCGTTTTTAATTTTCGTATGTTTAATTTGTTTGTGTATGTGTAATATTTTTGTGTAAATGTAATATGTTTGTGTAAATGTGAGTTTGTTTCTCTATGTGTAATTTGCTTCCGTATGTCTAAGTTGTTTCTGTATGTGCACTATTTTATGGGCTTTGATTGTCCGAAACTAAAATGTATTATTATTATTAAATGAAAACCTATCACTGAAGTGATAAGGTTTACCACGGGACTATTGAGGTCGAAGATTTTTAAGGGGCTCAAAGAAAGGAGAAAAATCCGATTTTTCTTAATTATTTTGTGTAAGTATTAAGGTCTATTTTGTTTAAAATATGATTGAGGGTTATATACGTATTTATTCACGGAATTATAACGAAAATAGGTTTGGTCTGGTTTTTGGCAGAGAAATCAAATAATATGGGATAAATAGATAATTAAAACCTTTAATAAGCTTAATATTTTTTAATAGCTGACTCGGCGAACTTCGTACCGCCCAACAGTCACTGAATGTAGTAGCTATATCTTTCGATATAGCCAACCGATTGTGATGAAACAAAGCCTAAGTAATATATCAAGTTACACACAATTTTAATGTATAAAAGTTATCTACATCGATTTCGTAAATTTTACGTGATGCGCGCACAACTAAAAACGTTTATTATATGTATAGATAAAACAATGTTTTTACAAATTTTATTACAGACACACTTTAGATATTTAATTATTTGTAAATAAGACAGTCATCAAAATCACAATTCAATAGTATCTTTTGGAATATTCCAAAAATCGTTAAAATAATGCATCCGCACTGCTTTCGATGGGTGTGTTTCCAATATTTTGCGGATTTCTGTTCGCATAGTTTTATATTCACTCCAGAAACTATATCTGGATGTCAATTTCGAAACTACTATATAAGCAGGAACACAGTTATTATCATTGAGTATGTCTCGCAAAATTTCAAGTACAACATCATCTGTAGCAAGTAATCCTTCAAACATATTTTTTAATGTTTCGGTAAGCAGACAGTATGTCGTTGTGAAATTATATTGGTTGATATCTTCTTTTAACCAGTTCACAATCATGACACTCACCGATGGTACTATTTTAGTTAAAATATCTCTCCAAGCACAGTCCAAATCATAAGATTTCCATCCATATTCAAAATTGTGAGACTCAAAGGAACCTATCATTGTTTTGTGTTCATTCAAAATCGTAATGCACTCTGTGACAAGTTTCCAACCAGTGTAGAGCACATAGTTTTTTAGCAATGGTAATTCCTTTTCCATTTTAGTTTTTATTTTTACAAATAGTGTCACAGGCACAATTTTTTCATCAAAACTAAGATAATACATTTTAAAAATCCGAATCAAACACTGTAGAAAATGCTTGAAATTGTCTCTAACGTAATATTTCCCGAAACGTTTGGTGTCCCACAATTGGAAGGCTTTATCTATTGCTGGTTCGCCTACTCTTCTATACCTCCGAAGCTGATCTTCCTCACTTTTACCGCATAATATGTAACTTGCAAATACTTGCAAAACCTCAGTTCCATACGAACAAAATTTAGCTCCAACTGGTGAAAGTATTTTGTTGGCTACGAAGTCTTTATCGAGCATATCCATTATATATGGTGCAAAGTCTATTAAAACCTTTACATAGTTTTCACAGTTAGCACTAGCTGGCAAAGAGGTAATAAAATTGTAACTCTTGATATAAAATTCTGCTTGGATACTGTTGGGAACGTTTCGAACATTCCCAATTTTTTTATAAATTTCTGCACTCTCATCTGCAGATAAATTATCTATAAAGTAATGTAATATTTTCCAAAGTTGTTTTTCAATCGTTGGATTATTAGCCTTACATATCTGATCGTAAGTGTGTTTAAAAAGAACTGATCGAATTGTAAGATTCTTTGAAGACTCCCAAATTTTGAAAAAAATTGATTCTTGATCTTCAGGTTTAAGTTTAGTTGCTGCAAGATGAAGTCCAAATTTTTGTAAGGAGACAGGTGCATCTAATAATTTCGGCATATATTTACGACTTTCAGCTTCACTCAAATTTGGCAATATTGCATTAAGTGATGGCACTGCATGTTGCAAGTAATCTCCTTTGGCGTACCAGAAAACGATATCTAAGGGAATCGGTGGTCTGGCTGTATGCAAATGTTTTGCGATGTTTTGCCTTATACTGATTTCGTTCTGGTCAGTATCACCCCAGTTTACCTTGATTTCATTTGGCCTATACGTTTTGGCCATATCTATGATTTGATTTTGGTGAAGAAGCGTAAACAGACCTCTAATGACGGCTTTTTGTCTACTAGGTTTATTCAGATTGAGTAAGTAGGCGTCGGTCCAGTGCTGGGCAAGTGTGTGCGGCCAGTAGACACGCAGCTTGGTGAGCAGGCGTCGCAGCAAGGCAGCGTCGTTAGTTCGTAACGTGTCTATTTCTTTGTCGTGGTGCGTCAGTAGCTGCGGCTTGTGCTTCAGCGCATTCAGGCACACTTCCTCACACAGACACAGTGACAACGACTCCTCGAACATGTACTTCCGCCAAGATTTCGTCACGTTGTATAAACAAGACAGATCTGTTTCCCACATGTTGTCCTGTTTTATCTTTATTAGTTCACGAATTTTTTCAAGTATTAATGGGTAATTTCTGATATCTTTTTTCCAATATTTTATCAAACTCAGGGCATTCTTTAAATTAACTATAGTCTCATTAAAATTGGCTTCATCCGCAATGTTTTTATTTTGAATCATCGTCAAAATAGAATTTAATAGATAGGTAAATACTTTATCGTTTTGTCTTTTATCTAGTTTACTTTGGATTTTTTCAAAATTATTAAATAGTATTTTTTGTTCTACAATTGCTGGTACGGGTTCATCATGCAAGACTTTATAAAGGACTATACACTGGAAAAACAGTTGTACGTTGTACGTTGATTCGGTGTACACTTCCATACTGTGGAATAACTGATCCAAAACTGTCCAAGTTTCAACGTCGAACTCGTGCGTAGATATTTGTGATAGCAGATTATTGAAAAACGGGATCTTGAATTTCAATGGTTCATTAATGTGTTCATCTTTCACCAATTTAAGCAATGTTTTAACATGATGTGGGTTTCTTCTGGCACAAGTTATTAAGACCGAGAGTATGGCACATCGTTCAGACGATGAATTTTCTTTACGTATAAACTTTTTCAATTCTGGCAATGCAACATTGAATGGAGCGAACTCGTACCATTTGTAAGACTTTACATACGAGTACTTGCCTTCATATTCTGGATAAAATGCCGCCAGTTCAGTTTTAGTAATAAAAGTTTTCCTTACAAATTCAAACCTTTCATCTTCTGGCATGTTCTGAATGAAATGGCCCAATTGATCATACTCAAATAAATAATAATGACTTTCAATAGACACTTGGTTTTTAAGAAACGCTCTTATTTCGTTCTTATTTAAATATCTTGCCGCCACAGACAGGTCTATTTCCTTTACAAACTTATCAAAATTGTCAAATACTTTTTGTGGGCAATATTTCATGAGGAACTTTGTGTTCTGTTTACTGAATTTAGGATTGCTGTAAAAATCAATGTCATCGTGTACCATTACATCCAAAACATAATCAGTATGAGTCTTCACGTGATGCATTATTACCTTTTTTGATGCGTGCGTACTACCCTGCATCACTCTTTTGTAGCAAGGAATGAACTTAGGTGATCTTCTGCATAAACGTTTAAAAAGAGATAGTGGTATCAAACGTTCGTTTTGAATGACATTTTCTATGAAAGGAATAGAGCAGTTTTGTAACCATTTGTAATCATTTTCCTTTCCTTTGAAATATTCATAAAAGGTTTCGACTCTAGTTTCGTCTTTTAGATTAAGTCTAATGTGCAGCATGAGTCTGTTAAACGTTTTGGGGTTCATGCTAGGTAATAGTTGTGTGTGTAGGTACACTGGATTGATGATGTGTGTGTACTGCTGCTCGGTGATCAGCCACGTGGATTTCTTAATAGCTGTCGCCGCGTACAGTACGTCGTTAGATTTCATTACTTCGATGATATAGTCTACATTTCTGGTTCTACTGGCGATGTCTATTTTCAGAAGGTTGTCTATGTCGCTGTCATCGGGTCTAATGTTACGTAATTCATAATTTCTGTCAGCAATCGCATCTTCGACAAGCTTGTTGTAGTGTCGGTGTTTTTCTCCGAGTGTGTCTCCTTCTAGCGTCAGCGGCAGCATTGTGATGAGCTGGGAATTAAATATTATTGATTAAAAATGATGTAGGTATTGTGTGCCAAATGACTTTCTACTGAAACATAACTTTTACCTTCATCAATACATAGAGAACCTACCTGAGTATCCTACCTACAGTTGCTATTTTAAGTTTTTTTTTTGTGCCATAATAAGTTATTCGGTAAACCGCACGTCTGTGGTAACAAAAGTACTATTAACTGTTCTCGAATTCTATTGAAACATCATACTACGCCAAACCCTCTGGTCTGGCGTAGTATGATAGAGCAAGATTGGTATAGAGCAAGATTGTTCTGGTATAGAGCAAGATTGTTCGAACGAGTTACCGGGGCTCTGAAACGCAAAGGGCAACTGAACGATGACAGGTGAGTTTTAGTCAATAAAAGTCTGACACGCCCTTGCACGATTTTCCACCTCAAAATCGTCATTAGCTACTTATAGCTTTAATAATAATAATAATATTTTATTTGCATAAAACATGGTATACAAGATGGTAATATGAATACACTGGTAGGCCCTACATGTTTTGCTTCATGAATATAAGCGTGCAAATTTACATACATGACAACAACATACAACCACTGTCACTGTCTGATTTTATGCTCTAGAAACTCCTTAACACTATAAAAGCTATTAGCAGTTTTTTTTTTTTTTTTAAAGTGGGAAATCATCCAAATGACTTCTCGCGCTCTGGGTGGAGCGCGAGGGCGTGTCAGACTTTTACTGACTAAAACCACACCTATATCCTTCAATTACCCTTTGCGTACTAGGACTACGGGTTGCCCTTTCGGAAATTCTCCGCGGTCCTAGCTAGCGGGCATCGGCCCCACTGGGCCCCTACGGTTTGCTGACATCTCTTTGAGGAGCGCGAGGATCACTACGCGCTGTTAACGACTGGGCTCGGTGCGGTTAATTACCGAACAGCCGGACGGCGAGCTACCCAGTGCTCGACGTCCGCAAGCCCGCGTCTACCGTGGCTGGTAGTCGGGGTCGGAATTACGTCGGCTAGGGCGTGAGGACCTTCGTTCCCTCACGCGTGCAGCCTCCTCCTTCGCTAACATTACTGCTTCGCAGAAGGAGGCGACCGCCTGCCATTCCTCCTCGCTCCGGACCATAGCCTGAACCAAGGCCCGACGTTAAAGGTCGCTGCCACCTATTGCCTCCACGAGGACACGGCGGTGCTCCGCCCAAGCGGGGCACACCTCCACTGTATGCTCCACCGTGTCCTCTGGGTGGTCCGCACAATGATGGCACCCGGGCGTTGCTTCCGCCTGAATCCGATGCAGGAACCTCCCGAACTTGCCATGTCCGGTGAGGACCTGCGTCATGCGGAAGGTGAGGACGCCGTGTTGACGCTCCAGCCACTCCTCAAAGAGGGGACTTACCGCCATAATTGTAGCGTGCCCAGCACTGGGTTGCGACAGTCGTCGTCGCCATTCCACCATGAGATCCCGCCGGAACTCTGTCCGCCATGCCGAGACTTGGCGCGGCAGCGGAGTTTCGCCCCGGCGTTGCATCTCCACGCGCAAAACGTGCATGCATGCAAGGACTGTTGCCTCCAAATCCCATGGTGGCAGGCCAGCAAGGAGGCTCGCCACTTCGCGGGATATCATGCGGTATCCCCGTATCATCCGGATGGCCATGACCCTCTGGCAAGCGTTCAGCATGGCCGCCGGTCGCTTTTTCAGCGACGGCGCCCACACAGGTGCCCCGTAAAGGGCCATGGACCGAACAATTCCCGCGTAGAGCCTCCGGCAGGAGGCGTCTGGACCCCCAAGGTTGGGCAGGAGCCGCTTTAGGGCAGCCGCGGTCCGTTCCAGTTTGGGAGTCAGACGTCGAAAGTGCTCCACAAAGTTCCACCGACTATCGAGGACAAGTCCCAGGTACTTCATCGTCGACCCGACGTCGATGCGAACCCCTCCTACCGTTATTTGGGAACCCGGTGGTGGCGCGTTCCGAGGGCCATGGAAACACATGGCCTCGGACTTGTGCAGTGCCACTTCGAGTCCCAACTCCTGGATCCTATCCACGATTGTCGCAACCCCGCGTGTCGCTAGTTCGGCCGCCGCCTGGTGCGACTCCCCCTGCGCCAGGACCAGCGTGTCGTCTGCGTAACAGACCACACTGACCCCGTCGGGGAGGTCGCCGCGCAACACGTAGTCGTACCCGATGTTCCACAAAGGCGGTCCTAGTGCCGATCCCTGCGGAACACCGCACGATATCTCTCGCCGTCTCCACTCTCCCTCGTGACCGGGGTAGATGATAAACCTGTCCTTCAAGTAGGCCTCGATCAAACGACGGAGGTAGTCGGACACCTGGTGATACCGGAGTGCCCTCCTAATGCTACTCCAGGGCAGGGAGTTGAAGGCGTTGGTGATGTCCAAGGACACCACCACTACGACCTTGCCCCGGGACACTGCATCCCCCGTCGTGAGGGCTCGCACGCGCATGATGGCGTCCACCGTGGAGCGCCCCCTGCGGAAGCCAAACTGGTTGTCCGAAAGATCCGGCCCCACCCGCGCTAAATGCGCGACGAGGCGGTCTGCAATTACTCTTTCAAAGAGCTTGCCCACCTCGTCGAGCAGCACTATGGGCATGGGCTATTTATATAATTTACTTTTGAACAATCTTATATTTAATATTTTAAATTCCTCTGGTATCTTATTGAATATCCGGACACACATAAACATGCAGCTTTTGTTTTATTTTGCAAGCCTAGATAAAACATCTAACGCGAGCCTGTGGGGGTCCCGACGGCATCGAGAATTAAGATCGATTGCTTTAGTGAACAACTCTTTGCGCCTCCACACAAACATACAGATTTCCAATATATATATTGACGGCAATGGTAACAAATCAAGTTTTTTAAATATTGGCCTGCAGGATTCATCCGGTTGAAGCCGCCCATAAATAGCCCTAATGCATTTTTTTTTGTGCAATAAACTCTCTACTTTGATCGGTGCTATTACCCCACATAATTAAACCATAGCGCAGCACTGATTCAACATACGCATGATATTTATTTATTTATTTGTTTATTTATTTTTTTTTTTTTTGTTTATTTATTTATTTGTTTATTTATTTATTTATTTATTTATTTATTTATTTATTTATTTATTTATTTATTTATTTATTTATTTATTTATTTATTTATTTATTTATTTATTTATTTATTTATTTATTTATTTGTTTGTTTGTTTGTTTGTTTGTTTGTTTGTTTGTTTGTTTATTTGTTTATTTATTTATTTATTTTTAAAGAAAGCTTACAGGCTAATATCAATTATAATTTTTTTACAGAAGTAATGAAAATTGCTAATAACAAGCTTCCACATATATATATTATTAATATTATTTAAGTAGGTATAATAAGAATTGAATCAAATCAAGTGATATTAAAGATGAAGAAAAGGACTACATAGCGTTATCTTAAATTTAAACTAATTAAGTTATCTATGATTGTCTCCAAAAAATTCCTTGGTTAGGATCTTTTTTATATTTTGTACACTGGTGCAAAACAGATCGATTTCTAGGTGCGATGGTAAATTATTGAAGGCTAGAACACTACGTATGGAGAAGGCTTTGCGCCTGTACTTTGTCGATGTGCAAGGTGCCTGTAATAGAGGCCGCTTACGTAGGTTGTTCTGATTAGTGCGAAGAAAAATTTTGCCAAGTAGTTCAGGACAATCAATTGATCCGTTTGCCATGTTTGCCAAAAAACAAATGTCATTGATATTACGCCTTATATGTAATGGTAAGAAGTGATATCGCTTGCAACGGTGCCCGTAGTCGAATGAATATTGCTTCGCTTTAAAATCTAAATATCGCAAAAATTCTATCTGAACTGATTCAATACGAGATTAAATGATATATGTTGTTATTGCTGTCTTAATGTTTGTTATGTTTCTGATACGTTTCAGTGCCTATACAAACTTATTAATTCGTTTGGAAACGGTGTCAACATGTGCTTTCCAATTGATGTCTTGATCCAAGGTTACGCCTAGAAATTTACTAGTACTTTGTCCGCTACTTAGTCCACGAGAATATTTTCTTCAACATGTTAACACCCAGTAAACCGTCTTTTAAGTGTAGTTTTGGAAAATTAATAATGACAGTCTTTATAATACTCATTTAATTTATGCTAAGTTTCAAATTGGTATATTGATTCAAGCAATGACTATACAACCACTTGACTGCTCATACGGACGACTCAAGCTCACGACACATAGTGCGATTGCACTTATATTAGATGCCAATATGAGTGCCTTTTTTAGTTCTGCCCAGTTATTGGATCTGTGCACACATGATAATTTTCTTATTATATTTGCACCACTGGGTTTGCTGACATTGTTGCATCAGCCAGTCACAACCGCTGCATTTTCCCTCGTCCCCCGGCCCATCCAACATTGAATGCCTTGACGAAAACGGTCTATCAGCTCTCTAGTGGTTTAATTCTCTTTGGATTCAAGGAATAAGACTTTGCATACAAACTAAATTCCCCCTTTTCACTCCTTAAAGTAAAGGTTGACTTTCCTAAAACCAATTCTTAGTGCTAGCCTACGTCACAAAAGGAAGCCTTGTGCAAAATTTCACATTCCTAGTCCTAGTAGATAGTTTCGGATGTTCGTTGATATTTCAGTCAGTCAGTTTCTCCTTTTTAGGGTTCCGTAACCAAATGGCTAAAAACGGAACCCTTATGGATTCGTCATGTCTGTCTGACTGTCCGTCCGTATGTCACAGCCACTCTTTTTCCGATACTATAGTGTTGAAACTTGGTAAGTAAGTGTATTCTGTGAACCGCATTTAGATTTTCACCCAAAAATAGAAAATAAAACAATAAATTTTGGGGGTTCCCCATACTTAGAACTGAAACTCAACATTTTTTTTTCATCAAACCCATACGTGTGGGGTATCTATAGATACGTCTTTAAAAATGATATTGAAGTTTCTAATATCATTTTTTTCTAAACTGAATAGTTTGCGCGACAGACACTTCCAAAAGGGTAAAATGTGTGCCCCCCTGTAACTTCTAAAATAAGAGAATGATAAAACTAATAAAAATACATGATGTACATACCATGCAAACTTCCACCGAAAATTGGTTTGAACGAGATCTAGTAAGTGGTTTTTTTTTAATACCTCATAAATCTTAAACCGCAATTTACCTTTCAAGTTTTTACGGAACCCTCAGTGCGCGAGTCCGACTCGCACTTGCCCAGTTTTTATATATAATATGTTACCAGCAATCTGTATCATCTAGTATAATACCTAGCAGAGGCGCTGACTCCGTGGGTGCTCTGGGGTTCGAGCACCCATGAGAAATAAACAGCGGGTGCTGAGCACCCCTTTTTTTTATTGTTATAAACCAGTGCTTGACTGCGATCCCACCTGATGGTAAGCAGTGATGCAATCATTGATGGTGAGGCGCACTAGTTTATTAAGAGCCTATATTCACGCTAGCCTTGAAGACACCTAAATTATAGTTGGACGGGAAGACCGCAGCAGGCAAATTGTTCCAGTCCTTCGATGTACCTACGCGGTATAAACGACGAAGCAAAACGCTTAGTCCGGACTGTTGAAGTTTCAACAACGTAAGGGTGGATACTCGCCGTACGTCGGGTTGTCCGATGGTAGAAAGGAGATGGCGGAATCAAGTCATACAATTCCCGCGCACACTCCAAAATGCAACCTGTAAAATATCAATAGGCTGGCTACCCTGCGCCTGTGCTCGAGGCTTTGTAGATTGGACTTAACCAAATCTGGATCCCCAATTAGCCTCTTCGCACGCCTTTCCACTGAGTCCAAAGCTGCTAGATGGCATTTTGCAGCACCAGCCCATATGTGACTGCAGTACTCCACACACGATCGGACCTGCGCTTTGTATAACATTAGAAGCTGTCCCGGTGTGAAGTACCGTCGGACCTTTGCAAGGACGCATAGTTTTCTAGCAGCTACCTTGGCTTTGGACTCAATGAACCGCCCAAAATTGAGGTCTGAGAAAATTTCAACTCCCAAGAGCTGAAGGCAGTCGGTGCACTCCAGGGATACATTCCGAAAAGCAGGAGCCAAGGTGAACGGGCTCCTTTTGGCGGTGAAGAGACACGCTTGTGTTTTGGCGGCGTTGAATTCTACTAGATTGGTTTCACCCCACATGGAGACTGCCTGAAGTGAGACATTCGTACGCTCCACCATAGCCTCTCGTTCGGACCGGATAAGTTCCTTACTACTCCTCAGAATAGACATCAAGAAACAGATCAGTAATCGCCTTTTAGGTTACGTTTTTATGGTTTCATTTTATATTTTTATCAAACATAATTAGTTATTAAGTAGGTGCGCAGTATGTAAGTAGGACATTTATTTATTTGTCGATCGTTCAGTATGCATTTCTCTTGTCACACTTATTAGGTAGGTATTAAAGGAAGACTTAATGCATACTCTACCACCAATCAAGGGTGGTGGTGAGACTACATCGCGCATTGTATGTCTTCACCATAGATTATACACTTAGACTGTTCACTCTACAAACTATCGGCACGATGACCTTGAGGCCTTAGGTTAAAATATATACATAAAATATTTTTATGATAAATTAAACACGTCACTTACTTACCTACGAGTAACTTTGTTTTATGGAGAATTTAAAATGAAGCCTTCTGAAGTTTTTCACCTTACTTTACTTACACTGCAAGGTCAAAACAATTGGTGTATCAAAATATATGTACCTACCTAACCATTATTTACAACACAAAAATATGACTCAGAATACTCCTACATAATACTTAAAAAATTAGAAGTTTAACGATTTCAGTTTTAGTTCCCTGATGACTCTGATGAGTACCTAATAAGCTAGTTTATTATCTTAAAACTACTAAAACATTTTGTTTCTATTAGCTTGCCAAGTCAACTTTATCGTGGTGCACGAATAACGTATAACGTACCTATACACAACGATATTGGAGTATCGTTATTATGCTAATAACGATATGTAGGTAGCGGTTATTGCGGTATTGAGTTATTTTTCTTGCATTCCCTGCCGGGGTCTGTGTTTCCTGATAGCTATAGCCTAGGGGTCTTTAAGTCAAGAGTGAATAGGTTACTTCTTGGCAAAATCGTCGTCACATCATCGCTTACCATCAGGTAAGATAGTGGTCGCGACGCACATTTAGTTTTTAGTAAGCATTTATTACCTTTACTTCCTTGCATAAGGAAAACATTGTGTATCTGATAAGATAAACAAATTGCTATCACCGATACTGTGGTACACATACTTAGCCAGTTGATAAAGAAGTAGGTCCCAACGTTATAGGTACTTAGAGAAACGAAAAATGCCTGCAAATAGTCGCAAAACTACTTCATTCTTTTCATTGAAAATGTTATTTAAAATGAACGTGCTATAAATCTTACTAGCTTCTTCCAGCGGCTTCGCCCGCGTGAAAGGTTTCTCCATACAAACTTTGGACCCCCGTTTCATACCCTTAGATGGCGAATTTTCAAAAACCCTTATTTAGTGCTCGCCTACGTCATAAGAGGAAGCCCTGTGCAAAATTTCACGTTCCTAGATCCTGTAGTTTCGGCTGTGCTTTGATATGTCAGTCAGTTTCTCCTTTTATCTATAAAGATATACCATAGTCTGTGGATATACTAAACTTTTAAGCAACTATCGAGATACGTACCTACTGCAGTGCCTCGCGCATTTACCGAAGCGTGGGTCCGGGAGTTCTATGAAATCACGAGGTCGAGAGTTGGATCTTTTTGTTAATGTTTCATCATCATCATCACCATTTCAGCCGAAAGACGTCCACTGTTGGACATAGACCTCCCCCAAGTGTCGCCATAATAAACGGTCCTGAGCGTCTCGCATCCATCGGATTCCCGCAACCTTTACCAGGTTACCAGTGTTAATGTTTGAGAAAGTATTTTGAGAGCAGTCTCGTGCAATCTAGCTATTTAAGCACTAGATTTCTGTACATCTGAACGAGAACATGAAACTGGGCAAGTGCGTGTTGGACTCGCGCCCTGAGGGTTCCGTAAAAACTTACCTACTTATTTAAAGAGTTCAATTCCTGATTGAAGTCTCGAAGTTTTGCCCAAACCGCAAAAAAAAAATTGTACTTAGCAACATATTTTCTGTTTTCAGATTTGTTACTATACTTGTATTATAAGTCTTGCTTTATGCAAAATTTCAGAATTCTGAGTCAACGGGAAGTACTCTAGAATTTTGGTTCCCTTGACTGTCGAAATATTCGTTTTTTGCGACATAAACGGCCATATCTTTTTCCATTAACTTAGAAGTTTGATTTTTTCACAGCTTCAAGGGACTGCAGACCTAAGTATATGGTTTTAATTTCAACTCGATATGTCCACGCGTTCCCGAGATAAAAGGTCTTGACAGACAGACAAACAGACGAACGGACAACAAAATGATTCTATAAGGGTTCCGTTTTTTCCTTTTGGATACGGAACCCTAAAAATGACGTAAGGTTAGGCTAAAATTATGTAAATTAAAATAATGTTTTAACTTCCACGAGTATTTATTAATAAACCAGTGCTTGACTGCGATCCCAACTGGTGGTAAGCAGAGATGCAATCATTTTTCCAAGATTTCGACTTTTATTGTTGTTTTACTATTATGAGTGTCTTGCCAGCAATAAGAGAGGTGTGGTTTTAGTCTGTAAAGGTCTGACACGCCCTCTTACTCCACCCAAGAGCGCTAGAAATCATTGGATGATTTCCCACCTCTATAAAAGAGTTAGTAGTTATATTAAAAACTATACGTTAGTAACTGCTATTATATCGCGTTATAACTAGTTATCAACGTTATTTGAATGTTGTATCTGGGTGTTTTTATGTCATGCATGATAAGTATGTAGCTATGACAGTACATCACACTATTTAGAACATTACAGCTAACAGTAATAAAGATTAAAATTGCATAACAGTGAACCATTGTTGTAGCTTTTTGATTTTTGGAAACTGCTACCAAACTAAATGATATCTATCTACTTGTGTTTGCAGTACTGAGTAGGTACGCTGTATATCACACCGGTTTTCTGATTCATAAATATGTCGATTGCACAATATTACGTCTAATCTATGAAAATTGATTGTGTGAGGAAAAGGGAATCCAGTTCTGTGCGGTGTCTCTATAGAAAAACATCTAAAAAGCCCGGGTAAGTAATTATAGATAAGATTTTTCCTCTTTTGTTATTTTGTGTGATGACGTCATGTAAGCGCACAAAGCGACACCTACTTCGTTCCTGCGTTAAAAAGTTTGACAAATCCGTATTCTTTTGAAAAAATATAAGTACTGAATGTTATTTTAACGCAAATAAGCGTAAAGAAGCAGATGGGTAGAATGCAGTGCCAGAGCACTAAAACCTACTAATAAGCACTAGTTACTTATTTATACTTACATAATACTATATTAAAGTAAACGTTACGTTTTGTGCAAATTAAAAAAAACCTATCTTATAAAAGTGTTTTATAGGATTACGACAGCATTAGAGTAAACTAACATTGCCTCCTGTATAATTATTTTGAAAAAGGTAAGCACTTACCTAAAGTGAATATAATACCTAAAGTGCAGGAGAGGTTTTTTAATGGTTTTAATTAGTATTTAAATTGTGTAAGACAATATGTAGGTACCTACATTTCATTACCGCAAATACAATAAATATATTATTTCATTACTGGAAATATATTTTTCGGGGCTCTTTAGACTGGGACCGTGGTCCCAATTTCCATCTATAGATATACTTAGGTATATATTTTTTATTAGTGTTTTGGGACCAAAATAAAATAAATACAGGTCCTAAAATACTACTCAAAGAAATAGTAATTTTTATAGGTAGAACTTGGGACTGCGGTCCCAGTCCAAAGAGGCCCTCGACCCTTGTACTTTAATATCCGAAACTGAACTGTAAATTGTAAATCGTGCGAAAATTTGTATTTCACGGGTTCCCCTGAATCACTCACCTTTATCCAATTTTACTCTTTCGGCCCGTACCTAATCATAAATTCTATAAAAAAAAATAATATCGAGTGAAGTTCAGTGACAGTTTTAATTATTCGCAAATTGATTCCTAGTGGATATTGTTATGTAAAATTGGTGTAGTTTGGTATCTCAAGTCTACAAAGAACAGCCAGCTAGGACCAACGCGACACGGAGGAATGTCGATATGATAAGACGGGGACCCATCCATATACCGGCCTTGACTAGTGCAGCTTAACCTTGGTGATCAACTCGAGCTATTGTTAGTACATACGGTCTCAAATATTAAAGATATAAAACCAAAACATTACTTTATTTGTTTGTAAAACTTATTTTCGGAAAGTATTGATCTGATTCCGATAATTCATTTAAGGTTAGTACCTAGCTACCTAAAAGTAACACTGTCGTTGAGTTCTGTAGCCTTTGATCAACAAGTACATTAGTAATCGAATGCCTTTAGCTTTTTATTTCGAAAGTTCCCCGCTCTGAAACGTGATCATTCACAATGAGCCTTTTCAGTCGCCCAAAGTGCAATGGAGAACGCTATGGTCGGAGTTTCCTTACGTGATTGGCTCAGAAATGAAGATATCCGCTGGAGAACTAAAGTTACGGACATAGCCTGAAAAATTCTGGCATATTGCTCACAGAACTGATGGTCCATGGGGCCGAAAAGTTCTGGAGTTGTGACCGCGTACCGGAAGACGCAGCGTTAGAAAGCTTCCCACAAGACGGACCAACGACCTGGTGAAGGTCGCAGGAATATGAATATCAATTTTGTGTAGTTTACCGACACTGCCGGTTATGTTTAGCGGTCCCGGCATCCAATGATTGCAATTTAATTTTCGATGTATAAACAAACTTTTACCTGACAATAACAAACACAACAAAAAAAAAACTGGGCAAGTGCGAATGAAAATGATTTCGGGCTGTCGCATATATTCAAATTGCACGGAGAACTTTGATTGCGCGATGCAGGATTAGTTCTTATGTGACGCCATAGATGTCGCTACAGGTGAATTTTATAAAATCCTTTCTTAGTGCTCGCCTACGTTATAAAAGGAAACCTTGTGTAAAATTTCACGCTCTTAGTCCCAGTAGTTTCGGTTGTGCGTTGACAGTCAGTCAGTTTTCCTTATATATATATATATATATATATATATATATATATATATATTTAAATATAGATTTACGTAATAAGCATGATCAGTATGATAACACCGTGATTATTCATCTTTCGAATGTCACTAGTAACGATTAAGCAGATAAGCCCAAATGCACCAGTATCTGTATATCACTATCCAGAAAATGGTGAAGTTGAACGCCAACGATAGGTATCCTTAAAATATTACATTTCAATCAAGTATGACATCTCAGTGATGGATAGATCTTTTAGACTAACTCAAATGTATGACAGTACTCTGCATAGTACTACGGGCAAAAACTGGGTTTTGCAGGAAAAGGGACAAGATTATATCTGAAGTTGAAAGAAACAATGAAATTGGTAGTAAAATGAAGGATAGAGACACATTAACAAAACAGAAAGGGAAAACATATTAGGACCGGAAAAGAAGAGCAACAGATTCCGAAATAGGGAAAGGAGAAAAGGTTATGTTACAAACAACATGACAGAAAAAATAAGCTTTTAATCTGAAACTACATACTATAATAAGCTCCCGTACAAATCAAAGTAATGTCAGGAACGAAGAAACTGGGTCATGCGTATAGACAAAACCTGATGCATCTTAAAAAGTAGTATTTTTAGAAATTATAGATATTGATCTGAAAAATCAATTATTTAATTAGAAATTAAGTTTAATTAAAATGGCTAATCATGTCTTATATTTAATTTATTTAATCTATACATTTATAAAAGGAGAAACTGACTGGCTGACATATCAACGCACAGCCGAAACTACTGGGACTAGGATTGTGAAATTTCGCACGAAGTTTCTGTCTATGACGTAGAAGAGGATTTTCCAAAATTAACCCCCTAAGTGGATGAAACGGGAGTCCAAAATTTGTATGGAGACTTTCACGCGGGCGAAGCCGCTGGCAGAAGCTAGTTCTTATATAAAGGGAGAGATGTGATGTACTAATAAAGGGCAAGTGACGTACCTACACAAGTGCGCGGGACAGGAGGGGCATTATTTGCTCAACTGTCGGCGGGAGCACACGTGTCTGTAGCATTCTAAGGCTACGGTCACTCGTTCAAACGTTCTTGCAGCCCTGTCATATTGTTTTTTTTATCAGCGTTGTTATCTTTATCAGACTGAATTAGGTATGCCAGTCCCATCATACCTTATATTAATACATTATCTAACTAAAACGTAACCTAGCGAACATAAATACTTTGGAGGCAGCCTCCGAATTAGGTATCGATAAAAGATGATGAAATACACCTACATCATACATATTTAAGTTTAAATCCTTAAATAATTCTACTCGATCAGACTGAAATCTGGCACACTCCAACAATAAGTGTACTACATCTTCTGGTGTTCTACATACATCACAATTAGGTGAGTCGGTTTTTTTCATTAAAAATCCAAACTTATTGAGGGGCATGTGTCCAGATCGCAGTCTGTGCGCAATCACAACCAGCCGCCTACATAACTTCGTGTTATAAAACCATGGTATATGAGGAGGCTCCGATACCATTGATCTATACCATATGCCTTTATCCTTGGATCTTTCATTGAAATATTCTTTCCAAAGTTCATAACATTTGTTTTTGTATTTTGGTAATAATTCCACGTAATGTGTTCCAATATTTACCTCCTTTCCCTCATCAATTCCCAATTTTGCCAACCGGTCAGCCTCCTCATTACCATGTATCTATATGCGATGGAACCCATTGCAATCTCAGATCAAACCCATTGCTGGTTAACTTTTGTATCTTAGAAAGGATACCATAAGCTATCGATGCATCTCTGCAACCAGAGGCGCATCGAGCTATATGTTGTAATGCGCTTTTGCTGTCAACACAAATCACTGCTTTTCTTTTATCATTATTTTGAATATAACTAAGCGCTTCTGAAATCGCAAAAAGTTCCAAAGACATTACCGATACAGCGTTAATTATTTTGAAACAACTATTGCTATTGTTTCCTGGTTTCAGAGGATCATAGAAAGCCGCACCATTTCCCTTAGCACTCTTAGACCCATCCGTGTAAATAATATAATATTCGTCATATTTTTCTCTTAGTTCTTTTAACGTTTCTGTTTTAATTAAATTATATTCGTACGCTTTTTTCGGTTTTTTTATTGAATCTAACTCAACCTTAATAATATTTTGCGTGTTAATGTTACTGACCCAAGTATCTAAACTAAACATTTCCAATATAGAAGATGAGTTCATACTCTCTTCTTTAACTTCTTCAAGAACACTAACAAGTAACGGAAGCTTCTTATTTGACCAATACCTGTTGTGTCTAAGAGCGCTAAGTTCTGACAATAACTTGATTGTTACATTATCTAACAATGATCGTGACTTCAAACAATATTTGACGGCTAGCCACCTTCTTCTTAAATGCAGTGGAGGAACACAGAGCTCGCCTTCCATAACATGAATGGGAGTGCTTCTTATGAAACCTCCCACTACCCTTAATGCTTGATTTTGTACTTTAACTAGCTTGTAGATATTTGAATCCGCACTACTATCGTACAAGAAACATCCATAGTCAAGTCTGCTTCTAACTAAAGCTATATATAGCCTACGTAGATGTATCTGATGTATACCCCAGGCTGAACCAGTAAGAATTTTAAGTACATTGATAAGTTTCTGAACCTTTTCGACGATTTCATTGATGTGTTTACCCCAGCGCAATGTCCTGTCCAGCCAAACTCCCAAGTATTTGTAGGTTAGTACTGTTTCAAGTTCACAGTTATTTACCAGAAGCTGAATTCTTTGTTGTCTAAATCCCCTGCTAAAAATACAATATTTAGATTTACTAATAGATATCTCCAATCCTAATTCATCTAATAAAGCCACAAAAACATTTAGTGCATTTTGAATTTTATTCTGTCCGTCTAAAATATTATTATATGTTGTATACAGTACAAAGTCATCAGCATACTGACACGTAAACACATCAATGATTTCCTGACAAAATTTGTAAGTAGCTATATTAAAAAGTAACGGCGACATCGGATCACCTTGCGCTAAGCCTTTTCCTGTATATCTGATCACATCAGTTCCCCCTGCAGACTCATCAGAAATTTTGAGGTGACGCTCACTTAAAAAGCTCCATAAATAATTACATATTCTTTTACCTACATTAAGTTTATCGAGAATGGACAATAACTTTTCTATTGAAATATTGTTGTACGCACTTTTAATGTCTAAAAAGCAAGCGAGAGTGGGGGAATTAATAGAAAAGCCTATCTGAATTTGTGTCACCAGTCGCGTTAAGCAATCAAGACAGGATTGCCCCCTCCTAAAGCCCGTTGTATACGGCGATAGAACCTGCTTTCTTTCGATGTACCACTCCAATCTTTTACCTATCATGGCATGAAAAATTTTGCATGTGCTAGATATCAATGATATAGGTCTTGGTTTGTTATTATTGGTATTTGTACCTCCACCTGATTTTGGAATTGCAATTACTCTAATGTCACGCCATTGGCATGGAACAGTACCAGTTTTCAATATAATATTGTACAGTTTGAGTAAGTATTGCTTTCCAATAGATGGTAGATGTAAGATCATAGAATAAGTCACTTTATCTTCTCCTGGAGCCGTATCTTTCTTTTTCAAACAGTTTATCATTTCTTGAGGTGAAAACTCTGATTCTAATAGTCTATTTTCAGAAGTAAATAATGGCCTAGATGGCATGACATAGTCAGGTGCAAGATCACATAGCATCTCTTTTCTTAACTCTTGAGAACATTGAACTCTGGTTCTCTTGTAGCCTTTCACCCACCTCAAGCGGTGCCACATTTCAGATGCTGATACCTCATGATCAATGTTATCACAGAACTTCTGATAATCTGCTGATTTAGCTGTTTGGATAGCGCGCTTAGATTTTTTTCTTTTTTCCTCAAGTAGTGAGAGATTGGCGGGTGTTGGGTTTCTTCTAAAATTACTTAGGGCTAATCTACGTTAACCAACTAATTTAGACATGGCCGGACTCCAATAACCCTTCGGTCTAAAATTGCTATTTGGATTATTACAAACTTTAATTAACGGAATATTAGAGTTGGCCGCGTTATTTATCTGACAAATAAAGTGATCATACAAGGTTTGAAAGTTAGTCTCCTCTAAAGGTAAGGACAAACCATCACGTAACGTTTTTTTGTAACCTTGCCAGTCAGCTAATTTATAGTTTCGCCTAATATTTGTGTACACCTCTTCATTATATTTGACTTTAATTTTAACAAACAAGTGGTCACTTCCCAGATTTTCATTAATAACTTGCCAGTCAAAGTAAATAGCAATATCAACCGATAAAACCAAGTTTTAAAATAAAGAAAATATTGTGAGAAAAATTTTCAGTATAATTTAGATAATGTAAATAGTAGGGGAATATCGAAGAAATTACAAAAAAAAAAAAAACAAACTTCTACAATATAAAAAAAAAAACACTAAAAATTGAAAATTATTTTTCTCCAGTTCCAGTTTTATTTCTTTTAACTTTGAGATCCGAAATTAAAGTTATTTTGCACTTTTTTAGTATTCTTATGGTTCCATACCTCAAAAGGAAAAAAACTGAACCTTTATAGGATCACTTTGCTGTCCTACTGTCTGTCCGTCTGTCGAGACCCTTTATCTCAGTAACGCGTGCTGGTATCGAGTTGAAATGAAAACCATACAGTCAGGTCTGCGGTCCCTTGAAGCTATGAAAATCTAACTTAAAGATACAGCCGTTTATGTCGCAACGTATATTTCGACACTATCAAGGGAATCAAAATTTATTTATTATTTATTTATTCATTAACACCTTGCGGGACACTTGACTATTTTGCAAATGTAATGATATGACACTTCAAAATCCCATACATTTTATCACACCGTCTATAGCCGTACTACCATATTACATATTATATTTCAAATATTTGATACGACAAATACGGCCACAGACGTTGACGCCTAAGGGCAGTTTCTTCCGTTTAGGCGCCATCTGCGAAACAATATAGTTACAATAAAATAAATAGTCACAATAAAAGCAGTTAGCATTTTAGCAAGAAGCTAAAAAAGTAGGTAAATAGCATTTGAACACTACGTTTTTGTATAATAGTTTCTTATTTTTGCATCATGTTTTTATCCCAACAAGTAAAAAAACAACACTACTGTATGACACAACACACATATTAATAAAACTTAATTAGATCATATATAAATAAGCTTTATTCATCTTGTTTTTGCTGACAAAAATCACAAACTACTCCTAGTAATGCGACGACACGCCGGTGGCGCACACGCCGTGACACTAAATATTAACATCACTGTACTTGTATGGTTCAGTCCACGCCTGTCGGCGGTGTGAATGTGTTGTTTTGGTGCATAAGCAATGCGTATGACATGAAATAAAGTTCACCGCCTTTAGCCGTACTGTCACGTAATGATATACCGAGATAACGTCGAGAAGCGGTTTGTCCCGCAACGTGTTAAAACTTCATGCAACACAAAAGTAGAAAGGCGGACTTAATGCCTTAGGCATTCTCTACCAGTCAACCTAGGGTGGAGAAGAGAAAATGTGGCAGGTTCATAAAAATACAATAGAATATTAAGAAAATAAGAATTCAAAAGTATAAAAATCATCGGATACTTCCCGTAGACCCAGCATTCTGTTTGGCATTAAGCAAGTTCTTATAGCACAGCTAACTACCCTACCATAGTAATACATAAAATGTAATAATTAAGCAAGTTCTTATAGTACAGGTACCTACCCTTTTGATGGGCTACCGTTTTGATAGGCTATGTGTGTGTGTTCATCTATTCCCTCATAGCTCCTAAACTACTTATCGGAACTCGACAAATTTTAATAAGGTATTGTCAGTACCATCTTAATCGTCCACTGAACATAGGTAAGCTACGTGACGTGTCACAAAACTCAATGTCTTTTTTTATTATTATTTGATATAAACCAGTGCTTGACTGCGATCCCACCTTACGGTAAGCAGTGATGCAATCATGCATCATCAATGTACTAACTGGTACTTACTGTGTTAAAGAAAACAAAATGAATACGCCGTGTTTGGTATCATTTGAAAAGGCGATTTCTACATTTTACTTGTACAGTCACACGCTATATGGGTACCAGCCGTAACACCTTGATAACTCGTAAGTTCTACGGCTTTTCATTTTGTTCTGTTCTTGTTTCTCCAGTAACTTTTTTTATTTCAGCATCCTGAAAATCTTGTTTCATACTTTTTCAGCGTCGTTTTTTTTTTTTGTCGTAGTCGGGTTTTATTTCATAGGTAATTTTGTGGTTGCGTACAAAGTGTGCGAGTCCGACTCGCACTTGTCCAGATTTTTTACATTAAATTCAGTTGTATTACTAGTGATAAGTTTGTAAGTATTTACACTTTTAGTTATGATACCTCTCAGCTAAACCAAAATACGGCTAGGATGCATGCATCTTATGGAATTCCTTCGCCTACCTTCTGTCTTCATCAAATCAGTTCGATGATATTGTACCATATAGCCATCGCCATTGTTTAAACGGGGTTTCCCCGTTTACAGAATGGCTAGGGATGGCGATTGGCCGAGGCTGGGCCCACGTGTAAACATAGCATAACGGCAATTCTAAAAAACTCTTAGGGGGCTACGATACATTAATATTTATTACGCAGTTATATTGTGAATTTGCAACTTTTTAGTGTTTTTTTTTACATTGAAATCGGTTGTATTGTTTTTTGAGTCGGTAAAAATGTGCGTGACACTGAGATGAATACGAAGAGAGAAGTATGGAAGAAGATATGTTGCGCCGATCCTGGATAAAGTGAAAAAAGGGCAAGATAACAGTTACTTGATCATTAAGAACGCTCGTTTTGAGAGGTTAATAAATGTTAGTAAGTTGAATGTTAGTAAACAAAAATATATTATTTTTCAGCTCATCACAATGCCGCCGCTGACGCTAGAAGGAGACACACTCGGCGAAAAGCATCGACACTACAACAAGCTTGTCGACGATGCGATTGCTGACAAACATTATGAATTATGTAACATTAGGGCCGATGACAACGACATAGACAACCTTCTGAAAATAGACATCGCCAGCAAAACCAGAAATGTAGACTATATCATAGAAGTAATAAAATCTAATGACATGCTGTATGCAGCAACAGCTATCAAGAAATCCACGTGGCTGATCACTGAGCAGCAGCACGCACACATCATCAATCCAGAGTACCTTCACACACAACTATTACCTAGCATGAACACCAAAACATTTAACAAACTCATGCTGCACATTAGACTCAACCTGAAAGACGAAACTAGAGTTGAAACCTTTTATGAATACCTAAAAGAAACTGATAGTGGATACAAATGGTTGCAAAACTGCTCGATTCCTTTCATAGAAAATGTCATTAAAAACGAACGCCTCATACCATTGTCTCTATTTAAACGTTTGTGCAAAAGATCCGCTCATTTTGTTACATATTATAAAAGAGTAGTTGAGCCTGATGACTACGAATTTAAACGTAGCTTGTTATTTTTATTAAAATCACATACTGAACTATATCTTAACTTTCTGGACGAGCACGACAATCTTCATATGGATAACATCGGGAAAAAGAGATCAGAAATTCTTATGAAGACATGCTCTCATAGAATTTTTAACAAATTCGAAAAATTTGCGGTTATAGTTGACCCGTCCGTAGCAGCTAAATATTTAAAAAAGGAGGACATAAAACCTTTCGTATTTAAACAAATTAAAAAACAGCACCCTTATTTTACCGAATTTGGAAAACTAAAACATTTTGTAAAAAACATTCCCGAAGAAGAAAAACAAGAATTCATCAAGCAAACTTTTATTGACAGAACTGATCTGACTTTTCTGCATTCTGAAGATGAACAAGATTTTTACAAAATTGACCTACCGTTCTACCATTGGTATGAGTATGTCCCATTTAATGTTGCATTTCCTGGCTTAAAGAAACTTATACTTGCAGAGAACTCACCCAAAGAACGAATTAAAATGCTTTCAGTTTTGATCAAATGTGCAAGAAAAAACCCGCAGCATATTAAAACATTACTCCAATTTTTCAAAGATCGACATGTTAATGAACCATACAAATTCAAGATTCAGTTCGTCAATAACCTGCTTTCACAAATATCTACTCACGAATTCGATGTTGATACTTGGAACATTTTGGATCAGTTATTTCACAGTATGGAAGTGTACGCTGAATCAGAAAAGAACGTACAGTTGTGTCTCCAGTCTATAGTTCTATACAAAGTTTTGCATGATGAACCAGTACCAGAGATCGTAAAAGAGAAGATGGAATTTAATCATTTTGAAAGGATTCAAAAAATCCTAAATCAAGAGCAAAATGACAAAATATTTACATATCTTTTAAATTCTTTACTGACAAAAATAAAAAGTAGCAGCTTTACAAATAAATCCGATTTTGATGTCAATTTGCAACATTTAATAAACGTCCTTAATTTGTTGAAAGATTGGAAACAAGATATCAGTTGCTTCCCATTTGTACTCGAAAAGATTCAGGAATTAGTAAATATTAAACAACAGAACTCGTGGAAAATAGACTCTGATATATACGATGTGAAGAAGTCTTGGCGGAAACACATGTTTGAGGAGTCGTTGTCACTGTGTCTGTGCGAGGAAGTGTGCCTGAACGCGCTGAAGCACAATCCGCAGCTGCTGACGCGTCACGACAAGGAAATAGACACGTTACGGTCTAACGACGCTGTGTCGCTGCGACGTCTGCTCACCAAGCTGCGCGTCTACTGGCCGCACTCACTCGCCCAGCACTGGACCGATGCCTATCTACATAATCTGAACAAACCAACTGGACAAAAAGCCATTATTAGGGGTCTCTTTGCGCTCCTTCCTCAAAGTAAAATAATAGCCTTAGCAAAAAAACATGCTCCCAGTAATTTTAAGATAAATTGGGGTGAAACTGACCAGACCAAAGTAAATATACAGAAAAATATAGCAAAACATTTACACGTAGCCAGACCAGTAATTCCTTTAGATACGGTTTTATGGTACGCTGACGGAGATTACTTACAATATGCGGTGCCATCACTTAACGCCATTTTTTCAAAATGGAGTACAGCTGAAATCCATAAATATGTTCTGAAATTATTAGAAGCACCAATCTCATTACAGAAATTAGGACTTCGTTTAGCGATTTTAACCCTTAAACCTAGTAGTGAAATAAAAACATGTATCTTAAATATCTGGAAATCTACTAATAATTCTATAATCAGAGCCGTTATCTTTAAAAGTACCTATCATCGAATATGTAAAGTTAAAAATACAACTTTAGAAAAAAAACTATGGACATTACTTACTTAGTATGTATTTCGATACATTATCTTCACGAGAAAATAAAGAAATACTTAAATGTTTAGGTAACGTTAAAAATGTTCCCCTTAGCGTGCGAGCAGAATTTTACATGAGGAGTTACGCCTATTTAACTTCGTTACCTCAAAACGACACTCGGAACAGGCTGGTGAGGGATTTAGTGTCATATGCACGTGACAATCTAGACATTTTAGAATCCTTCACCGACGATTTTGTCACTGATAAGTTGCTGTCACCAGCAGGAACAAAATTTTGTATGCGGGACCAAGAGTCTATAAATATATTTGGACATTATGTTTTGTGGGGTAAAACTGAGGACGACCAGCTTCAGAGATTTCGAAGGGTTATAGAACCAGCAATGGAAGAAGCTTTTCTTTCTTGGGATAAAGCTCATTTAGGCGATTATTACGTTAAGATTAACTTCAAAACATTCATTGAATATTTAATTACGAATGTCAAAGACTATATTTGGAGTAGAAAATCTAGTCCCGTTAAATTGTTCACAGAAATAAAAAATAAAATGGAAAATAATTTACTATTGCTAGAAAATTATGTATTGTACACTACTTGGAAACTTGTAACAGAACACATTAGAATAATGGAGCAACACATTTCTGAATTAGGAAAGGCATGGTTGGCAGATGACAAAGAAAAAACATGGAATGAACTTCATGTTGCAATTTATCCTGCCCTAGCTTTGCAAATTGTTAACTGTTTGAAAGAGGACACCAAGCAATATTTTCCATTGATATGCTTTCTGTTTGAGGATGCTTTAGTTACGGCGTTCGCCTACATGTTTGAGTGCGAAGCCGATTACAAACTAGAAATACTAAAACATATGCTAAATGAGTCTGATTTCATACCTACCTATATGGTAGTTTCTACAGCAACCATCAAAATTTTTGATATTCCACATTCTTCGAAAAAGATTCGAACAGAAATACGTAAAAAAATTGAATGTCATCCATCTCTAGAGGTGCGAATGCATTATTTCAATAATTTTGACATGACACCCCCTGACGAAATCGAGGAATAAAATAAGTGCGTGCAATAAATCACGAGTAGTATTAGTGAAGTATATAAATATATATCTAATCAATTGAAATATATGTAAGTAATATATCCTCAGATCTACAAATAAATTGACCATAGATGTATTAATTTGTTGTTTGTCATAATTATACATATACGCTGACTCTGTGATGTTTTATTTGATGCCGTTTTGAATTATATTTGTTTATTGTGAAAAATGCTAAAAAAAATAAGAACAACCAAATACGATATATCATTAACAGATATCAGAATAAATAAATATATCGGTATTAAGATTAAGTTCATATAAATAAGTAACATAATTTTTACATTCATAATTAATACTAGGAAATTCAATCCCGCAGTTTTTTTATATGAAAAATAGGTTTAAATGAAGTGACGTGACGCGACGCGCCTTTCTAATTATTTATTAGATTTAACACAGCCTCATCAATAAATGATGTAAGAACTTCACATGGAACTCGTGACTTGTCTAGCGATTTTTTATAGAACATAACTATTTTTACCTTACACCTAAATGAATTTCAATTTTATCGGAACGTAGGTAATCTACATTAGTTTAGGTAACGTGGGATTCCTCCAATTTACCTTCAGATGATGAAAAGTCTCTCTAAGATGAAAAGTAAAATATGTTTTATGTCGTTCCTTAAAAGCAGTTAATTATTACTTTATACTTACCTCTAAAACATCATTATATTCAATTTCAATTTTATTTTTAGGGTTCCGTATCTCAAACGGAATAAACGGAATCCTTATGGGATCACTTTGGAGCAGTACTTGAAAAATCAAACTTCTAAGTCAACGCAACGTAAAGGTCGTTTATGCTCAATTTATGACGCATATTTATACACTCGTAAGGAAATAAAAACTATAAGATCCTGTGAGAAGTTCCGTTCCATATTTTCGAAGTTCATGGTCAAACCATAACAATATTTCTATGGGACCAACCCGGAAGCATACCCTTTCAATAAAAAAGTGGGCATGTGTGAGTCGGACTCGCACATTAAGGGTTCCGTACAAACTTACCTATGAAAACAGTTCAATTCCCGATTTGAGTTACGAAAATTTTCCGAATTACAAAAAAAAAATTTTTTTGTGACGTAACTAAAAATTTTCAGTTTTCAGATATTTTCCTACACTTGTGCTATGAGACCTTGCTTCATTTCAAATTTCAGGATTCTAAGTTAACGGAAAGAACCGTAAGAATTTTGATAACCTTGAGAGTGTCGAAATACACGTTTTTTGTGATATAAAGGGCCGTAACTTTTTTTCGCTAACTCAGTAGTTTCACTTTTTCATAGCTTCAAGGAACCGCAGGCCTGAGTACGTGGTTTTAATTTCAACTCGATACCTCTACGCGTCCCTGAGATAAAGGGTCTTGACAGAAAGACGGACAACAAAGTGATCTTATAAGGATTCCGTTTTTTCCTTTTAAGGGACGGAACCCTAAAAAACACAATTTTCAAAATCGGTCCACAATTGACCGAGAAATCGGTGAATATACAATAAAAAAAAAATACATACAGCCGAACTTATAACCTCCTTCTTCTTGTAGTTTAACTATTATGAGTTAAAAGTACTCTAGCAACATTGGAAGTAGTTTTAATAGTTATATTCCATACGTATATTACTTTGAAACCAGTACACTATTTTAGTTTAGTTGACGGGTTAGCGGTACCCGTCAACTAAACTAAACGAAGAAGTGAAAATGAAAAACGCGTTATTTATTTGAAGTCGGTTGTATTCATTTCAAAGTCGATTAAAAAGACGGTGAGAAAACGACAGAGAGAGAAAAGTGTGAAAGAAGAAGTTTTAAGCCGACCTCAAGTACCTACAGTATCCACGGGTACGGCTACAGTATCTAGTGTCCCCGGGATAAAGGCAAAGAAGGAACAGGAGTGGGTTTTTAGTCAGGAAAAGTCTGACACTATCTCTCGCTCCGCCCAAGAGCGAGATTTGTCATTTGATGATTTTACCACTTAAAAAAAAAAGTACCTACAGTACCTACAGTACAGAGCAAGAGTTGTGATCACTATAAGAATGCTCGTGTTGAGTGATTAATATCGAATGTTAATAACAAAATAAATATTATTTTTCAGCTCATCACAATGCCGCCGCTGACGCTAGAAGGAGACACACTCGGCGAAAAGCATCGACACTACAACAAGCTAGTCGAAGATGCGATTGCTAACAAAAATTATGAATTATGTAATATTAGAACCGATGACAGCGACATAGACAACCTTTTGAAAATAGACATCGCCAGTAAAACCAGAAATATAGACTTTATATTAGAGGTAATGAAATCTAACGACATGCTGTATGTGACGACAGCTATTAAGAAATCCACGTGGCTGATCACCGAGCAGCAGTACGCACACATCATCAATCCAGAGTACCTACACACACAACTATTACCTAGCATGAACACCAAAACAAGTAACAAACTCATGCTGCATATTAGACTCAATCTAAAGGACGAAACTAGAGTCGAAACCTTTTATGAATACCTGAAAGAAACTAATATTGGATACAAATGGTTGCAAAACTGCTCGATTCCTTTCATAGAAAATGTCATTAAAAACGAACGCCTCATACCATTGTCTCTATTTAAACGTTTGTGCAAAAGATCCGCTCATTTTGTTACATATTATAAAAGAGTAGTTGAGCCTGACGACAACGAATTTAAACGTGGCTTGTTATTTTTATTAAAATCACATACTGAACTATATCTTAACTTTCTGGACGAGCACGACAATCTTCATATTATGGATAATATTGGGAAAAAGAGATCAGAAATTCTTATGAAGACATGCTCACATAGAATTTTTAACAAATTCGAAAAATTTGCGGATATTGTTGACCCGTCCGTAGCAGCTAAATATTTAAAAAAGGAGGACATAAGTCCTTTCCTATTTAAACAAATTAAAAAACAGCGCCCTTATTTTACCGAATTTGGAAAACTAAAACATTTTGTAAAAAACATGCCCGAAGAAGAAAAACAAGAATTCATCAAGCTAACTTTTATTGACAGAACTGATCTGACTTTTCTGGGGTCTGAAGATGAACAAGATTTCTACAAAATAGATCTACCGTTCTACCATTGGTATGAGTATGTCCCATTTAATGTTGCATTTCCTGACTTAAAGAAACTTATACTTGCAGAGAACTCACCCAAAGAACGAATTGGAATGCTTTCTGTTTTGATCAAGTGTGCAAGAAAAAACCCGCAGCATATTAAAATTTTACTCCAATTTTTCAAAGATCGACATGTTAATGAACCATACAAATTCAAAATTCAATTCATGAATAACTTGCTTTCACAAATATCTACTCACGAATTCGATTTTGATACTTGGAACATTTTGGATCAGTTGTTTCACAGTATGGAAGTGTACGCCGAATCAGAAAAGAACGTACAGTTGTGTCTCCAGTCTATAGTTCTATACAAAGTTTTGCATGATGAACCAGTACCAGAGATCGTAAAAGAGAAGATGGAATTTAATCATTTTGAAAGGATTCAAAAAATCCTAAATCAAGAGCAAAATAACAAAATATTTACTTATCTTTTAAATTCTTTACTGACAAAAATAAAAAGTAGCAGCTTTACAAATAAACCTGATTTTGATGTCAATTCGCAACATTTAATAAACGTCCTTAATTTGTTAAAAGATTGGAAAAAAGACATCAGTTGCTTCCCATTTGTACTCGAAAAGATTCATGAATTAGTAAATATTAAACAACAGAACTCGTGGAAAATAGACTCTGATATCTACGATGTGAAGAAGTCTTGGCGGAAACACATGTTCGAGGAGTCGTTGTCACTGTGTCTGTGCGAGGAAGTGTGCCTGAACGCGCTGAAGCACAAGCCGCAGCTGCTGACGCGTCACGACAAAGAATTGGACACGTTGCGAACTAACGACGCTATCTCGCTACGGCGCCTGCTCACCAAGCTGCGCGTCTACTGGCCGCACACACTCGCCAAGCAATGGACCGACGCCTACTTACATAATCTGAACAAACCAACTGGACAAAAAGCCATTATTAGGGGTCTCTTTACGCTCCTTTCTCAAAGTAAAATAATAAACTTAGCAAAAATACATGCTCCCAGTAATTTTAAGATAAATTGGGGTGAAACTGACCAGACCAAAGTAAATATACAGAAAAATATAGCAAAAAATTTACACGTAGCCAGACCAGTAATTCCTTTCGATACGGTTTTATGGTACGCTGACGGAGATTACTTACAATATGCGGTGCCATCACTTAACGCCATTTTTTCAAAATGGAGTACAGCTGAAATCCATAAATATGTTCTGAAATTATTAGAATCACCAATCTCATTACAGAAATTAGGACTTCGTTTAGCGATTTTAACCCTTAAACCTAGTAGTGAAATAAAAATATGTATCTTAAATATCTGGAAATCTACTAATAATTCTAAAATCAGAGCCGTTATTTTTAAAAGCACCTATCATCGAATATGTAAAGTTAAAAATACAACTTTAGAAAAAGAACTATGGATATTATTTAGTATCTATTTCGATACGTTAACTTCACGAGAAAATAAAGAAATACTTAAATGTTTAGGTAACGTTAAAAATGTTCCCCTTAGCGTGCGAGCAGAATTTTACATGAGGAGTTACGCCTATTTAACTTCGTTACCTCAAAACGACACTCGGAACAAGCTAGTGAGGGATTTAGTGTCATATGCACGTGACAATCTAGACATTTTAGAATTATTTACCGAAGATTTTGTCACTGATAAGTTGTTGTCACCAGCAGGGACAAAATTTTGTATGCGGGACAGAGACTTTACAAATATATTTGGGCATTATGTATTGTGGGCTAAAACTGAGGAAGATCAGCTTCAGAGATTTAAAAAAGTAATAGATCCAGCACTGGAAGAAGCTTTTCTTTCGTGGGATAGAGCTCATTTATACGATTATTTCGTTAGAAGTAACTTCGAAGACTTCACTCGATATCTAATTATGAATGTCAAAGACTATATTTGGAGTAGAAAATCTACTCCCGCTAGATTATTTACAGAAATAAAAAATAAAATGGAAAATAGTTTAAAACGGCTAGAACATTATATAGTGTACACTAGTTGGAAACTTGTAACAGAACACATTAGAATAATGGAGCAACACATTTTTGAATTAGGAAAGGCATGGTGGACAGATGACAAAGAAGAAATATGGAATGAAATTCATGTTGCAATTTATCCTGCCCTAGCTTTGCAAATTGTTAACTGTTTGAAAGAAGACACCAAGCAATATTTTCCATCAGCAGGTTTTCTGTTTGAGGAAGCTTTCCTTATGGCGTTTGATGACATGTATGACTACAGATCCGAGTATAAACTAGAAATACTAAAACATATGCTAAATGATCCTGATTTTATACCTATTTATAAGGTAGTTTCTCGATTGACCGTCAAGTATTTTGATATTCCAGATACTTCGAAAAGGATTCGAAAACAAATACGTGAAAAAATTAAATGTCATCCATCTCAAGAGGTCCAAATGCATTATTTCGATGATCATAACTTGTCACCACCTGACGAAATCAAGGAATAAAATATGCGCGTGCAATAAATCATGAGTAGATAATATTAGTGAAGTATACACCACTAATTTTTAATAAGTACAAATACTTAAAGGTTTTGTTATTATTTATTTGTTGAGACTTTACTTGGTCTCAATAAATAATATTCATAAACAGCAAAGTTATTAGAGTTTGTTTATATCCCAAAATGTCACTAAATTTATGGAAATATAGGTACATTAAAAATGAATGAATGGTTATTAAAATGGAAAAACACTGCGCGTAGTATTTTCTAGTAGCAATAGTTACGAATGATTGATTCAATTATGACAAACTGTGGACAATTTTGGGATTTCGTCGAGCCCCATTTTTTTGTACTACTTAAAAAAATTGGTGTATACCTCATTAATTGAAATATATGTAATATAGTAGGTCTACAAATAAATTGACCTTATAATATGTATTAATTTGTTGTTTGTCATAATTACGCATTTACGCCGACTCTGTGTTGTTTCATTTGAAACCAACTTGAATTATGTTTTTCATTGTGAAAAATACTTAAAAATAAGAACACAGGGTTACCATCATAAAACTAAGTAACATAGTAATTCTTACATTCATAATTATTTAATACAACCAACTTCAATGTAAATAATGTGTTTTTCACTTACACTTCTTTGTAGTGGTACCCGTCAGCTAAATCAAAATAGTAGGTACCTATACTGGTTTCAAAGTAATGTACCTACATAAAGGACCATTAAAACTACTTCTAATGTTGCCAGATTCAATTCAATTCTTTACAAACAAAACAATAATAATGTATTTTGTGTAGCTTCTTTTCACATGCTTTTTTATAAGGGCAGTAAAGATGCAGAATACACTGCAATTCAAATGTTTCCAATTATATTGTTAAACCTGGGCAAAAAATAGTTATTTGTGTAACAAGAGAGCAAAGTTGTTTTTTGCTGCGAGTGGTAATTTTGAGTCCCGAGCAAGCGAAGGATTCTTTGATTGAATCACGAGCGTTAGCAAGTGATTCTAAAGTAGAATCCTGAGCGAGGGGAGGGATTCAAAGGTACGAGATGCAAAAAGTTTTGCTCTCGTGTTACACACATAATTTTTCACTTCAGCAGCGAGAACACATATTACTTGGGAAATAAAATAATTAACAGTAATAGATTTAATAATGATTTCAATTAAAATAAATACTATCTCTGTCGCTAGTTTTGCTGATATTTTACAATTATTTTAACATTCTTAATCTTATTTCCCACTATTTTATTTCCGCTGTTTTTTTAAAGCACGTTCTAAAACAGTCAATGTTGAAACTAGAAATAATAATTTAAAGGTTAAATGCCAGTTTGGACTTGTCTTCGACAGCCGGTGGAACTTCGAGGAGCATTTCCGACGTCTGGCTCCCAAACTGGATCGCACAGGGGCTGCCCTCAAGTGGCTCCTGCCCAACCTAGGGGGTCCAGACGCCTCCTGCCGGAGGCTCGATGCAGGAATCGTTCGGTCCATGGCCCTTTACGGGGCGCCGGTATGGGCGCCGTCTCTTCGAAAGCGACCGGCAGCCAAGCTGAACGCAAGCCAGAGGGTCATGGCCATCCGGATGGTGCGGGGATACCGCACGATTTCCCGCGAAGCAGCATGCCTCCTTGCTAGCCAACCACCGTGGGAATTGCAGGCAAAAGACCTTGCACGCATGCATGATCTGCGCATGGAGATGCAACGCCGGGGCGAAACTCCGCTGCCGCGCCAAGTAGCGGCATGGCGGAAAAACTTTCGGCGGGATCTCATGGTGGAATGGCGACGGCGACTGTCGTAACCCAGTGCTGGGCACGCCTTAATTATGGCGATAAGTCCCCTCTTTGAGGAGTAGCTGGAAAGACCTCACGGCGTCCTTACTTACCGCATGACGCAGGTCCTCACCGGGCATGGTAAGTTCGGGAGGTTCCTGTACCGGATACGTGCAGAAGAGACGCCCGGGTGCCACCATTGTGTGGACCGCCCGGAGGACACGGTGGAGCACACGGTAGAGGTGTGCCCCGCTTGGGCAGAGCACCGCCGTTTCCTCGTGAGGGCGATCGGCGGCAGCGATCTCTCGCGCCGGGCCTTGGTACAGGCCATGGTCCGGAGCGAGGAGGAGTGGCAGGCGGTCGCCTCCTTCTGCGAAGCAGTAATGCTAGCAAAGGAGGCGGCCGATCGCGTGAGGCAACGGCAACGGTCCTTACGCCCCAACCGCCGCCGGGATTCCGATCCCGATTTCCAGCCACCGTAGGCGCGGGCTTGCGGACGGCGAGCAATGGGTGGCTCGCCTTCCGATCGTCCGGTAACCGTCCGGACCGAGCCCAAGTCGTCGACGGCGCGTAGTGTTCCACGCGCGCCTCAAGAAGATGTCAGCAACCGTAGGGGCCCAACAGGGTCGAAGCCTACTGGGGCCATGGGTGATGCGAAAGAGATCCCCGGGGCCCTGGAAAACAAATGGCAAAGAAGGAACAGGAGTGGGTTTTTAGTCAGTAAAAGTCTGACACTATCTCGCGCTCCGCCCAAGAGCGGGGGATGTCATGAGATGATTTTCCCACCCGAAAAAAAAAAAAAAAAAAAATGCCAGTTTTATCTGCTGCTATAAGTACTGAGGTACTCTTATTTTTGTTAAAATACAATAATAAATTTAAAATTCAATAATTTTTTTATAAAAAAAAAAAAAACAAAAAATATGTTTTACAAATATTTTCTATTTATTACGCAATTCCGAACGTGTTTTTCTTTGTGGTGGAATTTCAAAATCGGAATGAACTTCGAAATGGCATGCTTCTCACTCGCTTATTTATAAGGGCGAGAAAGAGACAGAGTACAGTGCAGTACGAATGTTTCGAACTGTATGGTATACTAAAAAATAATAATTAAGAAGTTACTTTGTCTCACGCACTGAGCAAAATCGAGTTTTGCTCACTGTTATCAAGCTGCAAAACCAAAAAATAGTTTCTCTTACGCACGTCACTTCTACCACGCATGCCCATCACTTAGGAATTTGGTGCCATAGTAACTTTTATTCAAGTCAAAAATACCTATTCAACAATATACCACACAGCTATTGGAAGGGGTGGACCCAGGATTTGTGTGCATCTGGATTGAGGAATCATTTTTGAATCCCTAACGAAACAAGATTTATAGGGAATCCTCAATACAGAAGCTTGCAGAAAAAGGCATAGTCTAAATCTCGGAAAGTAAAATGTCTGGGTTAATAATTATTATTTAGGAATTTACTTTAGAATTTCTAAAATATTTTAAGAAATTCTCAAATCTGTAGAATATCACATTACAGATTTATGGCGGTTTACCTTGGGCCCTCAATTCATTAATGGCTTAAAGAATCTGCAAAAACCTGAATTATCTGACGAAATTCATACATACGACTTTAATATATTTTAATTAGATACCTCTATGAATTAAAAAAAAATTATGACCAAAAAGTTAATCGTTTAAAAGTAAATGAGAGTTGAATTTTATTGAAACGTCTGAACTGAGGGCCCAACATTTTCGGCTTTATTGACTAGACTAAACTTGATAGATTAACGCAAAGTGGATCATTTTTTTTTACTATTTGTTAACTAAATTTTAACGTATTGTCCGTTTTCCTAAATGCTATACTATATGAGAAAATTGATGTTCAATTTTGTAGGGTGACCATAATGTTGTAAAGCGCAGACTAAAATTCATATGTTTGCAGATAAAAGTATTATTTAACTACAATAATCTTGTTTGTTTTTATTTTTTTTTACGTTAGGTAGGTACTTACTATATAAACGTATGTTAATCCTTATGGTACTTAAACTACGGATATAGCGGAAGTGGTCAAATCAGAAACGAATTTGGAAACAGTTTTTAAATTTGGTTTATCGGAATCGGGACCGAAACCAGAATCGAATGCAGAAGCGTCAAATAAAACACTACTAAACCTGATCAAAAACTCGGTTAAATAAGCATAAATGAGGTGCAAAATCGCATCATGCCGAATCCGAAACAAAATAACATGTGAAAAAGTAATCGACAGAAAGCACGGGAATATAACTGAAAAGTATAACTTGTTTGCACCTCTGATTAAAAATTGGAACCAAAATCTTAATCGGAGGTGCAAAAACCACGACTAGTATTCCTAATGATTTGCTAAATACTGCCGCAAAATCTGTGTTGGAGTAGCTTAACAACAATAAACTGTGTGCCAATCAATATTTAATGTCTTTGGTGCCAATATATCAAAAACCAAATACATGACTTTTAGGTTGTATAACTCAAAAGAAATAGTATACGACGTCAAAGCCGATGGGAAGCCCATTGAGCTAACAGATCAATATAAATTCTTTGGCTGATTGATTGACCAGCACTGTAACTGGAAAAGTCACATAGATCTTGTATGTAATAAAATTAATATATTTGTATTTGCATTAAAGAAGCTAAGGCGAATTGCTAGCGAAAAAGCAGCACTGACAGCATATCATGGATATGTTGCCTCCGTTCTCAAATATAAATAAGGTGTTTCTTGTTCAGAAAAAGTGTGTAAGGGCATTATGTGGTGTGGGCCCTTTAGAATCGTGTCGTCCACTTTTTAAAAGGCATGGTTTGCTGACCATCACTAGTCTTTATATAATGCGAATTGGTGTGTTTGTCAAAGAACATCCAGAATTGTTCGAAACTTTTGGAAAAAGAAAATTGTACCCTAGCAGGGATCCGACGATATTTAGAAGCACTTGCTGTAAAAGTTCTATGTATCAGAAAAACTGTAGCATGATGGCAATACGGGTCTTTAATAAATTACCAAAATCTATAAGAGAATAGCAATTTATGAGATTATTTAAAATGAGATTACGCGCATGGCTGTTGGACAAATGTTATTAGAACTTAAACGATTTTTTTAACGACAAGAATGACCTAGAAAGAAAATATAAGTCGCATAATACATATATATCTAATTGTGACATGTTAAAAATGCAAAATAATATCTAATTCAATTGTGGTTTCTTATGAATGCTGTAGGATTTAAAAAATAAAATGTTCAATAATTTTAATACTACCTAATATTTGTATACCAATCACTGGTGAAACATGTAGAACATGTACTGTATTCAACATTCTCATTACATTACCATGTTTCTGGCAAATAAAGTACTTAGTCAAAGTCAAAGTACTTCAATCAGAAGTTCCAACCTTTCGGAATCGGACTGTTACATGTCTGATTTATACTATGGGACTTGATGCTTATAGCAAATAAATAAAAAAGTATATTCATTTAGTTTTTCAATGTTTACTTAAAATGAGAGATAATAAACTAACTGTAAAGTTAAAGTCGGTTGTATTGCTAACGCTGGTTGAAGCCTACGAAATAGATCAAAATAATGTACTACAGTATTGTACACCCTAAAAAGGTCAACAAAAACGTCCACGATGGTATATATCTATCTCATAAAGAATATAATAACTTCTAAAAAACGCACAATCCAATAAATTCGTCGCGCTGGATAACCGCTATTAAAATAACTGCTACCGAACGCGAAGTAACGAATAACGTTGCTTATAATCTGTAGTCGCCTCTTGTCAAACTATATCAGAGTTACCAACCAGTACCCGTAGTAATAGGTAACATCTGAATTGTAAACAAAAATTTCATTGCAACTTTAAGGTGAAGCATTAAATGATAAAATTGCTTAACAGTGCAATGTTTTTGTTGCGTAAATAGAAGTGATAGTTCATTGATTTTGGTAAAGTTTTGGTTTCTCGTGCGAACACCGGCCGGCCCCGCCTACTTCGTACGTGTTATTTTCACTGTCATTTTATCTTAGTCGCCTAAACTTCGATAGTACGCAGTAAATAGGAACACAGTGCAGTGTCACAGTGGGTCATTTATTGCAGTTAACTTATAGCGGCATTAGGTAAGAAATATTCACTAAAAATATTTTGTTTTTATGACGTCACGCCACTGCGTATAGCGACCACTCCGACGTGATGAGATCATTTCTATTCATGACCTTGTTCAATTTATCTATCCAAAAAAATAGGGCGGAACGTTCTATTTTTGGTAGGTAGGTAGAAACGTTGTTTAACAATATTTGAAGTAAATTCTTCTGTGTCCAACTAATTTAAGCCTAAATATTAATATTTATTATTTAACTCTTCCGTTCTGCCTTTAGTCTAAACTGTATTATAATTTTATTTTCACCTTTTAAAGTTAAATCATACGGTACTTTAAAATAGCATAGACCATCGTAATTATGTGTTTTTTTTATCATTTTATTTGACCGTACAAAGTTTCGAGCGAAAATTGGTATCACGTCAGTTGCGTTAATAAATAATTTCTGATATATCGTAACGAACATAAATATCTCGCCGATGTAGTGACGGTAGCAGAGCGTTAATAAACCTTTTTTTTTTAAATACAGGTATAGTGTATTTTTATACGTGTGTACGTGGGAAATCATCAAATTACCTTTTCGCCTTAACCGGCACTTTTTTGAGCAATGTTACCACACACGCATAAATATTGATAACCATTATTGAATTTCATAAAATTATTATAGTATAATAAATAAATTAAATACCTACATTAGATTATATAAATTATTGAAACATTGTTATTATACCTTACAGAGGCTAATTATAAACGACATTGAGACATTGACTGAAGATTCAAACCATTTTATTTCAAACTAGCTTTTGCCCGCGGCTTCGCTCCCGTCAACTGACTACTCTATCCTACTCTACCCTACTCTACCCTACTCTACCCTACTCTATACTACTCTACCCTACTCTACCCTACTCTACCCTACTCTACCCTACTCTACCCTACTCTACCCTACTCTACCCTACTCTACCCTACTCTACCCTACTCTACCCTACTCTACCCTACTCTACCCTACTCTACCCTACTCTACCCTACTCTACCCTACTCTATTCGATTTTTTCTCCGCCGTAAAAACCATCCTTGAACTTCAACGAACATTTAAAAAAAAGAATTGGCCAAATTGGTCCAGGCGTTGTAGAGTTATGCGCTTACCAACACATTTAGCGATTCATTTTTATATTATAGATAAACCATTTACAGGCACTTTTTAAATAAGTATCAAGAAGACTGTCAGTCAGAAAAAATATTCTAATTGCACATTCCAAAGCGTAGATCTCTATGGAGAAGAAAGAGCAAGAAACTCCATGGACAATCTTTTCAATCATGTTATGTATTACAAATAGGTACATATCTCGATAATGCTTTCTGCTAATTGATAGCAGTAATTCTATTATTAGGTATTGATGCCCAGCTAACCTGGCAGACGTTGGTCTGTTGCTGAACTTGCTGAACTGTCAAACAGGCGAAAGGTTAAATACTTTTTCTCTTTAAGAATCAACTACAAAGTTGAAAAAAAAGATGAATGAAATCGGTGAAGTTGTTCTCAATATAAGGCGTAAACAAGGGAAGTAGGGATTCATTTTATTGTTAGTGTGCAGAAGTTCCGCAAGCTTTTTACTTCCGTTTCCGCTTCTGCTTCCGCAAAATTTATAACGGAAGAATATAGCGAGTAGCACGGGGGTGGGGGGCGCGTGGATTTTTGGACACATCGGAAGAGGCGGGGGGGCGGTACAAAAACGTGTCGCAATTATTATATTTTTTTGGTTCATTCTGCGCATCACCGCGCCTCATGACGTGATTACGACGTAAACCTTCTGTTGTTTTAATAAAATAATATTGTGCTTTTTCTTCATAGTATTAACACTTCCGTTTCCGCTTCCATTGCATCACAAATTTTTATATACATAGATAAAACGCTGTTGTCTCTTTGTATTCCCGATCGTTCCCCCGATGTCCAATTTACAATCGATTAAATGTGTTTGCAAGACATTTAAAAACTCTTATTTTCTTCTTACTTAGTATGACCACAGAACAAATAATAGTTTTTTTTTTTAATTTATATAAACTAGTGCTTGACTGCGATCCCACCTGATGGTAAGTAGTAATGCAATCGTTGATGGTGAGGTGCACTAATTTATTAAGAGCCTATTCACTCTAGCCTTGAAGTGACCCAAATTATAATCGGATGGGAAAACCGCAGCAGGCAAATTATTCCAGTCCCTCGATGTACGCGGTATAAACGACGAGGTGAAAAGCTTGGTCCGGACCGTAGAGGTTTCAACAACGTAAGGGTGGATACTCGCCGTTTGTCGGCTTGTCCGATGGTAGAAATGAGATGGTGGAATCAAGTCATGCGATTCCTGCGCACACTCTCCAAAATGCATCCTGTAAAACAGGATGCATTTTGGAGAGTGTGCGCAGGTTGGTTGGCCCACGGGCTGGTTACCCCACGCCTGTGTTCAAGACTTTGTAGATTGGAATTAATCACATCTGGATCACCAATTAGCCTCTTTGCACGCCTTTCCACTGAGTCCAAAGCTGCCAGGTGGCATTTTGCAGCACCAGCCCATTTGTAACTGCACACACGAACGGACCTGTGCTTTGTATATCATTAAAAGCTGTCCTGGTGTGAAGTACCGCCGGACCTTTGCAAGTACGCCGAGTTTTCTAGCAGCTACCTTGGCTTTGGACTCAATGAACCCCCCAAAGTTAAGATCTGAGGAAATTTCAACTCCCAAGAGTACAAGTGTATTACATAATTATGTACTAGGTACTATATTCTAAATCTGAATGCCAATTATTCCAGTAAGTCGGTATAACTTACCTACTGTCAATAACTTGTTGAGATGTTTGTAACTGACTGCGGAGTTTTTTTTGTAATTTTTTTTTTGACTTTTTGAATGTAGTAACGAATTATATCACTGAACATTATAAATGAAGACAAACAAATGAATAAACATATTTTACCCCGTTATTAGCGTAGGTTACTTACTACTGGCACTACGGCCACGACTGCGTCCGAGAGAGTTGTAACTACAAACCTACCTTTGAAATTCAACCTGAAAAGGTACCTGGGAGTGCTCTTATTCAGTAGTAGAACAATATTGTCTAGAAACAAAATCATCGATAGTTTTAAAGCTACGCACACGATGTCAGAAATTTTATGGGTCATTCTTTTTCCAAGATTGCCTGACAAAATACATGTTTGAAATATACAGTGGAATCCGGTTAGTATGAATAGCTTTACTAGGCAGAGGCATTTTTTTGAGTTGGGCATTCGTCAATTAACTTTTCCCGTTCTGGATGGAGTGAGGAGGAGTGTCAGACTGTAACTGACTAAAACCTACCCTTCAATTCTTCCGAACAATCCCACATTGCATCAGCCCTCGTTCGTGCACAGTTCTTAAAACCGCGCGAGGAACACAAGACGCGCTTGACCTGGGTTTCGTCTTTACCGGACGGCGAGTTACCCTTTAGCCTATATTAACCTATCACTCAGAAGTACATTTCCTTGTTCTATTAGTTAATCATCTATCACTTCTTCCCTGACTCATAAACAATTGACATGAGCCTCTTGTGTTCCTTAAATAGAATAGAATAGAATAGAAAAACTTTTATTCGGGACAGACACAGCACAACGGTTATAAACACAAAGTAAACAAGAACAAAGTACAAAATGCGTCGAGTGTGCCCGCTCCGAAAAGGTGACCACCTCAGCATTTGCTAGGCGTTAAAAACCCAGCGCTGGTTTTCAATTGGCACTCCGCAGTGACGCACGGATTAGGGCAAACATATACTCCCAACCGACTACAATGAGGTTGAGTCGATTTTGATGTCTCTTAGATCAGACTGTGCCGTCGGTTGGGATAACATTCCTACTGTGCTTCTCAAGCGTTATAAAAGTCTACTTATCCCCGTCCTAACTCATGTGTTTAACCTTTGCCTCGAGACGGGAACGTTTCCTACATTTTTTAAAAAGGCCTTGATTTACCCTATTTATAAAAGTGGGGGTGGGGACTGTGTCACTAATTACCGCCCGATAGCTGTTTTGACTATACTGTCTAAAATACTGGAGCGAATTATAAATAAGCAGCTGATAAAATTTTTGGAAGATCAAAACCTATTGTCTCCAAACCAATATGGTTTTAGACGTAATATGTCCACCTCAAATGCGGTATTAGACCTTACTAACCATATTGTCAAAAATCTTGACAACAAGAAAAAGGTCCTTACTATCTTCCTGGACCTCGCTAAGGCATTTGACACAGTCTCTATTCCCCTGCTGATTGACAAACTAGAGAGAATCGGCGTTAGGGGTCAAGCTCTCGCTATTCTGTGCGATTATCTCACTAACAGAACCCAGTGTGTTAAAATCGATAGCTTCGTTAGTGCCGATCTTCCTATAACTTTCGGAGTCCCACAGGGTAGTGTGATCGGGCCAACGCTATTCCTTGTATATATTAATGAACTTTCTCAAATAAAACTAAACGACACCAAGGTAACGGCGTTTGCGGATGACACTGCACTTACGTTCACTGGTGACTCGTGGCAGGAAGTCTTTGGTAGGGCACAGCTCGGTTTTGATATCATCAAAACCTGGCTGGCTGGAAACTCATTGACCCTAAACACTGAAAAAACCAACTACATGACCTTCTCATTCCGTCAGTCTTCCCAACCTCCACCCACATTGTCTCTTATTGCCCACTCGTGCTCCATGTTCCCAAATCAAGTGTGCGACTGTCCCAGACTAACACATGTAGCCGATACCAAATATCTAGGCATAACTCTAGACAGTAATATGTCATTTACACTACACATCGAGCTCCTTCAAAATAGGATAAGGAAATTGATTTATATATTTAAAACTCTACGCCACATAGCTAATGCCCGCCTCCTCAAACAGGTTTATTTTGCACTCTGCCAATCTCTTCTGAATTACTGCATATCGTCTTGGGGTGGTGCGCCAAAAACATTGCTACTGAAGCTAGAGAGAGCACAAAGGGCGATTTTAAAAGTGAGCAACTTTAAAAAGATCTCATTTCCGACAACGGACCTTTACAAATGTTGTCAAGTTTTAACTGTGAGGCAACTCTTTATTTTGAATACTATTCTTATTCAACATGCAGCAACCCCGTTCAAAATTATCCATAAAAGGCGCAAGGACCTAATTTGCGATACCAAAAAGTGTAATTTCACCCAATCGAAAAGGTTCAATTACTTCCTTGCGCCGACCTTGTATAACAGAGTGAATAAACTGTTATGTGTCCACCATCTCCCTAGCCTCGCCTGTAAAAAACAACTAACTAAGTGGCTCCTTTGCTTGACTTATCAGGAGACAGAAAGTCTTTTAAGTTCTATGGCCTAGTAACAAACCACCCGCACCAAACAATTACTCTCACAAATAAACACATACAACTAACACATCACACACACACACACAAACTAACCAAAATACAAAGTTTTCCTTGTTTTCTTAAGTTTTTATTCTCAATTATTATTTTTTACATAATTATCAATTAATTAAATATGTTGCATATGCTTTATTAATTTATTAAATTCAAAATTATTAGTATTACCTACTTAAATCAAATTAATTATGTTCCGTTTATTGATATTTTAAATTATAAATACTATTAAATCTAAGAAATAATCTAATATAATGTAACCCTGTGGGAAATGGAACTGGTATCTTTAACACAGGTTACTATGTAACTTAGCTAAGATGCCAGTTGCGCTATATTCTGTGTCGAAAGCAATTTTAAATAGACCTAAGATATTTTGTAATGTCTTATCTGATATTTTGTAATGTCTTATCTGATATATAAATATAATACCCGTATTTAATTTAAATAAATATTGATATTGTGTACCTACTGGAGTATAATTTTATTAAAATAAAATACATAAATAACTATAAATGTTATTTAGAATCGCCATAGTATCCTAGCCATCACACTGGGCTACCTACTACCACCCTAAGCCGTGTCAGCTATGAGACAGATTTATTTACTAGTAGGTACCTACTATTCGTTGTATTTTATCCGAACTTTTTATAGAGTTTCAAAAATGAAATCAAACTTCGCACTGCAGAGTTACTAAGCGGATTCCACTGTATAATTGTATATTGCAAACATCTATTTGTAGCAAACAACCTTGGATTGAATTGAGATACATGCAGAAAGTGTACTAAGCGACTGTAGGTCCTACCTACTCAGTTTTTAGCAATTTTGAATGCTTTGTTTTAATTTTTAAATTTTTTTTTCAACATTTTTAAAAAACTGGCTCTACTACTACGCTTTCAACTTAGAACCTGAAAATGGTTAATTTTTCTATCTATGAGTATTCCATACTTACCAAAGGTCCTATCCTATTTTCAGACCCATAGTCACATAAGCTAAGCATGGCATAATACCCAGCACAGACGATTAATCTGTCCAGTGAATCTAAGCATACTTAACTACTGAGGGTTTTAAACACGTTTTAAATTATAAGTTGATCTACCATTCCTCCCCAAACTCGCGCCTGCAAGGATTGGTTCCTGAACAAAGAATTGTTTAATTGAGAGCTACGTTTTTCTTTTCCAGATTACGCCATGGCGCCCTTGGACTTGCAAGGCGAGACCCTCGGGGAGAGACATCAAAACTACAACAAATTACTCAAAACAGCAATTGACAATCATCAATCGGTTAAAGACTTCACATTGGATGACACTGATGTCGAAAACTTATTGAAAATAGATCTGGCGTGTAACAACAAGGATGTTGATTATATTATCGATGTGTTTAAACGTGGTGATATGCTGTGCATGTCTCGCGCGCTGGCACAGAGTACGTGGCTGATCACCGACCCGCAGTACGCCCACGTCATCAATCCTGACTATCTGCACACTCAGTTAGTTCCACACATGAGCACTAAGGCCTTCATTAAGCTAAACAAACACATAAGGCACAACATACAAGATGAAGTACGAGCTGAACAATTCTACTTGCACGAAAAGAAATTAACGGACGCATATAAATGGTTACCGCGCTGTTCTGTAGCTTTTATAGAGACAAAGATCGAAAAACATGTTGATCATTGCAAACTTAGAACATTTAAGCGACTTTGTGAGAAATCTACTAACATCTTCGAGATTTTTATAAAAAAAGTCCAATATTACGAGAAAACAAAGTACGCTCAGGCCGTGATGTTTCTGTTAAAAGCAGATGTCGAAAAATATCTAGATATATTAGAAAAAGAAAGTAATTGTAATTCCTATAACTTGCCGACATTTAATGACAAGGCGACAAACATCATAATGAAGAAATGTCCGAAAAGAATCATTGACAAATTTGATCGGTATGTAAGCTTCATTGATATTCCGACATTTTCTAGATACCTCAAAACAGATGAAATTAAAACGTTTTTATATACGCAAGCTAAAAAAGATAAAGATAGTAGTTTCGAATATTATAATTTGCGTAAATTTTTTAATTACGACTCTTTAAAATACTTTATTAAGAGATTGCCCAAAGCCGAGCAATTTGATTTCGTAAAAAAGGTATTCATAGATAAAGAAAACGTGGATGCTATTGAAGAAAATTTGACGGTTGGTACGGAACCTTACAATATGAAAAAATTATATATCGCAGTGAAAACACCTGGTTACGTCTGGTATCGTTTTGCTAGTTTTGAACGTGCATTTGAAGATATCACCAGAATAATATCTAAAGACTTGGATAACAGAAACAAAGGTCCAATGTTGAAGATACTGATATCATGTGCTGACCATAACTTAGAGAACATCCAAACTTTGCTGCAGTATTACCTTGACAAACACAAGAATGAAGAGTACCGATCTACTTTGAATTTTACTACAGAATTACTTCAACACGGAAACATTCATCAATATGATGAGAAAACTTGGAATTTGATAAACGAACTGTTCAAAACTCTGAAAATTGATGACAAAACTTCTCCTTGTAGAAATACCAAGGTAATCGTTGAATCCATCATAATATACAATCTGCTACATAATCAAAGTGTACCTGCCGACATACAGGAGCAGTTCTCGTTCGGAACTTTAAAAACATACGGAAGTAAACTAAATGAAGAACAAAAAGAAAAGATATTTCGTTACTTATACGAATTTCTGCTAAATAAATTTCATCCTATTTATACTAATACAATAGAAGAGAAATCACTCACGGACTCAATAAAAAATATAGAGAGTATTTTACGGTTACTGCGTGACTGGGAAAAAGAACTGACAGATTACCCTTTTGTCATCGACAAAATTAAGGAATGCGTTAAAACAAAAAGGGATAATGCATGGAAGGTGTCACTGTTACCTATTTATAACTTTAATAAGTCTTGGCGAAAACACATGTTCGAAGAGTCTGTTGCGATGAGTCCTTGTGAAGAGGTGTGCTTAAACGCGCTAAAGCACGACCCGCAACTGCTGCAGCGCTACCAGCAGGACGTTGACACGCTGCGAGCTAACGACGCTGTCTCGCTGCGACGCCTGCTCGCCAAGCTGCGCGTCTACTGGCCACACTCACTTGCCCAGCAGTGGACTGACGCATACTTTCTTAATCTCAACAAAACCGATGGTCACAAAGCCACTGTTCGTGGTATTTGTTCAGCACTTCCTCAAAAGCCGATGTTAGAATTTATTGAAAAATATAAACCAGCTCAAGCCAAAATTGACTGGAATGGAATTGACGACCGTATTCTCAGTATTCAACGGTTTATTGCTAAAAACATGCACATTGCACGCCCGCAACCTTCCCCTGACACTATCTTGCTGTACGCTAAAGGTGACTACTTGCAATTTGCTCTTCCATCACTCCTGGCCATATTTTATAATCTGAATATTATTGAAAGTCAAGAACATATTCCGAAACTTTTAGATGCTCCGGTGTCTGTACAGAAACATGGTATCAGACTTGCGTATCGAAAACTGGAGCTCGAATCCGTGAAAAAAATATTTTTTGATTGTTGGAAAGCATCTAAAAACGCTAGCATTCGAGCTATTATATTTAAATTTACTTTTGAACTCTTATGCCGTGAAAAAGACCCTGTAAGCGCTGTAAGCCTGTGGGAATTAATTGAACTGTTTATTGATAACTTAACATTTGAAGAAGATAAGAAGATTTATGATTTAATGTCCGAAATTGAAAAGGTTCCATTAAATGTCAGGGCCAAATATTTAATGAAAACTTACAAGTTCATGAAAAGTTTGGCTCTAAAGGTAAAAGAAGAAGATCGCGCCCGCTACCAAGCGCTGAGTGCACAGCTAGCGCAGCATTCACGAGAGATCATGGAAGACATGAGTTCCGACTTCGTTACTGATGTAATACAAGAGTTTATCGATAAAGATTTTTTCGGCACCGAAAATTATTTCGGAACCATTTACTCATCTGGCGGAATTATATCCGTGCTCTCTGCGTATTTGCTGTGCACTGAGGATGAAAATATTCAAACAGAAAAATATGAAAAAGTTTTAGTGCCCATTATGCAGCGCGCTTTCACCAAGTGGGGAGAAAAACGCGATGGAAATTATGTTACCCGAGTCCACATCCAGTACTTACTAACTCGTCTTTCCGACGACTTGAAAGAATATGTCGCAGAAAAAAAAAAGATTATTCCTGTAAAAATGTTTATAGACATACAAACTGAACTAGATAAAAATTTGACAATCTCAGAAAACTACATTTTGTTGACAAAGTGGAAATTAACAGTAGCCGTAGCTAAGCTGGTCGGCAAATCAAATTCCGACAACAAAACCTGGGAAGCCATTGCTACTGAAATAGCTCCTGAGTTCGGAAAAATTTGCTTGGACTATTTGAAAGCAGATGTCAAATTACATTTCCCTTGTATTTACAAACTGTTCGCTAAAGTTTTAAATGCAATGTTTTCAACATTATTTACTGAAGATAAAAATCAGGTAAAAATTTACGAAAGCTTGCTGGCCGATACGGACTTTATTCAAGGTTACCTAATCACTATACTGAACAGCTGCGGTTCGTACAGCTATAATAAGGAAACCTATGGAGACCTATGGAAGAAAATATTTGAACACCCTTCTGTGGAAGTAAAAATGCATTATTACTATCGAAACCGAGATGAGAGACGCTACTAATTTACGAAAAACCGCTTTATTTTAATGTTCTCTGCTTGATAGACATTATGATTAATTCGACGGCACGCTTGGCGCAGTGGTTAAGCAATTGGCTGCTGCACTGCGGGTCGAGGGTTCGATTCCCGCACTGGACAAATATTTGTATGGCTTACAGATAGGTGTTTCGGGTCTGGGTGTCTTGTGTATGCGAGTTTATATGCTGGTGATCGCACCCACAATACAGGAGTAATTCCTAGTGTGGGGCAAAGTATTAAAAAAAAATAGCATTTGTTAATGTTTTACTTTAGGTTGAAAAAAATAACCGTTTAACAAATCGTGAGATCAGCCCCCCTAGCCAAGTTACAATAGTTTCGTTTCGATTCTCTTTTCGTCGATCGCCTCGAGCGGCCACGCCTCCGATTCCTTGTTCTGACGTCATCTCAACGCTCAGTCACTTGGTCAACAAAGGAATAGGAGGCGTGGCCGACTCGAGGCAATCAACGAAAAGAGAATCGAAACGAAACGGTTGTAACTTGCCTAGGGCCAGTTCCTTGTTATATTATTTACACATAAGTTGATTGTTTTTTTAATTAACCTTTTACAGCTTTTTCATTAAAATTTTAATGCTTGATAATTGTTTTATTTATTTTACATTTTAAAAAATACAAAATATTTGTGCTTTATTTTGGGCACGCCATAATTACGGTTGTAAGCCTTAGTCTTTGAGTAGTGGCCGGAAAGACTTCACGGCGTCCTCACCTTCCTCATGACGCAGGGCCTCACCGGACATAGGTACTAAGTTCGGGAGGTTCCTGCTCCGGATTCGTGCGGAAGAAACGACCGAGTGTCACCATTGTGTGGATCGCCCGGAGAACACGGTGAAGCATACGGTAGAGGTGTACCCCGCTTGGGCGGAGCACCGCCGTGTCCTCGTGGGGCGATCGGCGACAATAACCTCTCGCGCCGGGCTCTGGTACAGTCCGAAGCGAAGAGGAATGGCAGGCGGTCGCCTCCTACGAAGCAGTAATGCTAGCGAAGGAGGCAGCCGTCCCGCCGCCCGGTAACCGTCCGACCTGAGCCCGAGTCGTCGAACTCGTCGGCGCTGGTTGTCATCCGCAAGACCACGCCTACAGTGGCTGAAAATCGGGGTTGGGATCCCGGCGCTTGGGGAGTGAGGATGTCCGTTTCCACACGCGTGCGGCCGCCTTGGCTAGCATTACTGCTTCGCAGAACGCGACCGCCTGCCATTCCTCCTCGCTCCGGGTCATGGTCTGTACCAGAGCTAAGAGCGAGAGGTTGCTGCCGCTGATCGCCCCCACGAAGACACGGTGGTACTCCACCCAGGCGGGGCACACAGCCACCGTTTGCTCGACTATGTCCTCTAGGCGGTCCACACAATGGTGAGCCGGGCATTTCTTCCGCACGAATCAGATGCTGAAACCTCCCAAACTTACCATGTTCGGTACCTGCGTCATGCGGAGGGTGAAGACGCCGTGACGTTTCTTTAGCCACTCCTTAAAGAGAGGACTTACCGCCATGATTATAGCATACCCATATTTTTCATACTATTTTCAATATTAAAAATTGAGTGCCTATTGTAGTGTCCGTGTAAATATGAAGCAAGATTGCATGTGAGTGGACACCATTAGTAAGTGACCATCTAGCATTTTATAAACGACTTCAAAAAAAGGAGGTTTTTATATGTTCGACTGTATGTTTTTTTTTATGTATTTTCACCGGTTTCTCAGTCAATTATGGGCAATTTTGGAAAAAAAATATATCTGAAGGTAAACTTCGAAGATATGGAACAGAACTCCTCATAGGATCATAGCAGAACTGACTAACAAAGTAAAATTACTTTGTTTATTCGATGACTAAACAAAGCAATTTTACTTTTGGGGAAGGGAGTACATAGAAATGATGTAATTATGAAACCGGAAAGTAGACAACGGAACAACATAATAAATCAATGTACAAGTAGGTACTAGCTGTATTTGGGCTAATTAGAATTGAATCATGAGATGCACTTTGACTATAAGGTACCGTCGAGCCTATCTGATAATGGAGCCGGAAGGTAGGCACGGGAAATTCGTAATAAAATAAATGAATTCTAACCGTGTTTGAGGTTATTGCAATTGTCATGAAATGTAGGTACTCTGGTTTTAATCGTTATATTCTAGTTAACATTTAGGTTTATCTGTGGGATAGCACAACTTACAACTGAAAAGTGCAAAATAAGAAACGAGTACAATGCGTTCCAATTAAGAATAGGATCGATTGCCAAGTTGTGACGTCACATCATATTGTCAAATCGAAGAATTATTATGGTGAGCAAATCAAGATTTTTTTTTAATTTAATTTATTTACGAACTGTGAACGAAAATAGTTTAATCAGAATCCAGTTCTTCAATTTTGTTCATCTCAGAGTTCTTCAATTTTGTCCGATTTCTTGCGATTTGACAGTATGACGTGACGTCATAACATGGCAATCGATCCTATTCTCAATTGGAACGCATTGTAGGTAGTAGGTACCTACCTATTGAAGTTGTAGGTATTTTTTTTTGTTGTAAAAAAACAATTTTATGGACTAAAATCATGATGGCGTCTTCTTCCGTTATGGATGGAGCGAGAGGGCGTGTCAGACTTTTACTGATTAAAACTTTAAAACCCACCCATGTCATTCATTTCCCTTTGTGTTCTAGGACCAGAGGTGTAGCGTGGACTAATTTAGACGTGGGCGAGCGCGCATCAGCGAGGCCTTTTCTTTCATTATTTCGAAAATAAGACAGCGACTGTCGCAACCCCACACACATCGTTGCTTACCATCAGGTGAAATAGTGGTTAAACGCGAGCCTTATAGGCTCGCGTTTTTATTATAAAACAAAACCCTCTTTAAAAAAGCCCTCGCACCCGGAGGCCCCTTGGGGTGCGAGGGCCCACTTCGCCCACGCCTACTGCGGTAACTCTTTCGAAATCTGCATCCAGGAGGGGTTCAACCAGGTCAGACTCCAAGTTGGGTTCACTAAAAACTCGCAACGTTAACGTCGCGTCTGTGCAACGTTGGCGCTGCGCAGACTGTTGGAGAAGCCCCAACGATCGTAAAACGCCAGTGGGCCCAAGTTAAAAATCCCTCGCACCGTCGCACCTGCGAGGCCCTTGGAGTACGGGGGCCCACGCCTACTGTTAAGACTACGGTAACTCTTTCGAAATCTTCATCCAGTAGGGGTTCAGCAAGGTCAGACTCCAAGTTAGGTTCACTAAAAACTCGCGACGTTAACGTCGCGTCTGCGCAACGTTGGCACTGCGCACTGTTGGAAAAGCGCCAACGATCGTAAAACGCCAGTGGGATAGCGGCCTTTTTTTATAGGGGCTTTGTATTACAAATAATTCTTGTATGTATTTTTGTTGGTTCTACTTACAAGTTTTACAAAATATTTAAATGCAGATTTACTTACTTTTGAAGAAAATAGGATGTATCCTTTCGAGTAAAAAATCACAGCATCATTATTTATAGGTTACTTCCCTCCAGGGCCTCCTTCGACTTTCCAGCTGGTATAATGGTGTAGGTACTTATGAGTCATTTTCGGTTGTGCGCTATGTGCGCCATACACGTCAGGGTGTACGTACCCGACAGGCTTGCTTGTACAGTTGAGTTTTACAGGTACACCGGAACGTGTATGTTGCACAACCATGCAGGTTTCCACAATCTGCAACCGAAAAAATATGTATTTCGATATTTTTTGCCCGTTGGTGCCTGTGTGGTTGTGCCCTGTGCAATTCAACGGCACAGGCAAAACTAAGCGTGTGGTGACGGCCACCTGCATAGGCGTCAGTCGTGTAGTGACTGCGAGAGGTAAGCTGATTAGCGCTACAGCGTCGAGATCTGCTGCTGGGGCCATGGCTTCAACTGAGTTTGTACAGGTTTACTTTTACGTGTATGTCCTCTACTCAGCTCAAGCTTACCTGACAGGTGTAACTGTACAGGCAAACCAGTCAGGTACACCCTAACGTGTATGGCTACCTTTAGACGCTCTTATAAAGCAACAAATGTCCACATTTTTATTGTAAAAACCCCAAAATGCTGTTTAACTGTTTATATATGAAACAGATAAACAGCGTTATTATTTACTCGTGCAGAGATAAATAAGGCAAATTAGAAAAAGAGGTCTCGCCGTCCGTGAGCGCCCCTCTCGGACAGCAGCGCTTTTAGCAATTCGTTATTTAGAAATAGAAAATATATAATATTTGAGCGCCCAAAACGACTGCGTTTTGGGCGCGCACCGGGCGTCTCGGGTACCCGTTATTTATTACATCTAATCCCTAACAAAGACAAAATTCAGTGTGGGTTCCATTGAATTGGTTAAGAAATAATAGTCAATAAGTTTTCCAAACATCATTATAATGTAGGCTTACACATTATTATCCTAAAGCGCACTTGAAATATTGCAATCTTATATTACCTTAAACTATGCAAAATAATATAGGCAGAAGACTTGGCCAATCGTCAAATATAACTAATAATTCGCTAAAACATTATTATTATAAATTTCCACTGATAACATAAAAAAACCCGACGAAATATATAACAATAACATTTCGGTGAATACGAAGTAAACTTTTCGCCATTTTATTTTCTTATCACTATGCAAATGACGAAAATCACAGAGCGGGGGCAGTACCTAAGAGTTATAATAGTAAGTTTTGTAATCATGTTTATTACAACAATGCGTAAGTATCAACAGTACTTCTTATAATTAAAGAAAGTTTAGAACTTGATTTAAACAAAAAAAAAATATTCGAAACAAAGCCAGCGATATAAATCAGCAAATGGAACATCGTGCATTTTAAATATAGTCATAGAATAGCAGTGCATAGAAGCGAAACTCCTAAGATGTTTTCAAAATAAAATCGATTTTAAAGATACCTAATTCGGTACACGTCCGTCCGTAACAATTTCTAGAACACGCAAGTACGACGTAAATGCGTTTTTCACTTTACCAGACTTCCTGCATCACACAAAAACATGAACTCCCCTAACTGTAGAACTCATGAAAGTGTATGCAGTACTTTTAGGAGTTGCGACATATTTAATTAATGGCACGCACTTTTAAGTGCGTAACTGACTAAGTAACGTTAGCAAGCTCTTCATACTACGCGACTACGTGGTAATGCCGCCAGTCTTTTGGGCAGGAGTTATTGAGTAGATGTGGTTTTAATTAGTTAAAGTGTTTTTATTTTTCTTGTTCTATCTATGTCACTGTATATTTTTTAGTCATTACGCACACAGAAATAATGTGGACGTGCATCTACACAAACAAATAAGACCAACCGGCCTTCATGAAATAGAATATCTGTACTACTTAATTTTATTTAGTTTACCCCTGTACAAATTAATTTGATTTTGTCTGATCTTTACGCGCTATTTTTGCGGCGTAAAACGCAAGGAGCGTCTTTTTCTTGGACAAAAATTCACATTTATAGTTTTATTTCGACCTGGCCGCAGGAATCCGCTAGCTGCGAGACACAGGACTGGGGGAGGCTAAATCCAGCAGTGGACGTGTTTCAGCTAAAATTATATCGCTAAGAGATTTTTCCCTGCATTGAAACAGGAACAGCATACGACACAATAGTTATAATTCGATGAAGTTGATATAACTTCGCAACTTGCACAGCTGCTTTGTCGTGGAGAAGCGCAGGTCGCAGTGGGGTGTTAGTTATTATTTCGAATGTAAGTACAAGAGTTCCGCTTCTATACAAACACTTTAATCTATAGTTTTCATTCATACATAGTAAATCCTGTCATATATTGATTGTAGTCGAATCTTACTAACTAGATATGTTGATATTATATAGCTATTTTATTTAATAGTAACAATACTCTCTATTACAACACAGGAGGTCAAGTAACATATAATTAATCTTTATGTTAGTGTAAGTTTTCACTGTTTGTTTTTCGAGTCTACACACAATTTCTTAGTGTTTAGTGAAAACAGAAACTGGGGTTAGTTTAATTTTTAGACATACATTATAAAAATGGAATCAATTTAATACTTAAGAAATAAAATCATAAGTAAAAAGTAATCTTACGATCGAATAACGTCAAAATGTAACACTACATACCATTTTTTATACTCAAAGTAAAAAAATAAAGACTCCCACAGACTATCATTGTTTAGAGAGTCGCATTTATCTACAATGTCAATTAATCCTACATAACTAATTTTAAGATGAATGAACTTTACGGAATCTGAAGCAATGTCGATAAAATGATCACGAAAAATAAGATTTCCCGATCTCATCATCATTACTTTATAACTTCATTATTACGTTACGTTGCGTGCGTGGAATATCTGAAAAAAAAAGAAAAAGTATTTTTGAATAATGTCGTGTCAAATAAAAGAATTAATAATAAATGGAATGCAAATCTAATAATAGTATTATTCTACTCTTCTAATGGATAAAAAGGCGCTGTTCGTGTACCCGTATTTATTTATTCGAACTTCACAATAGTACATTATAATATTTAAAAATATATGAAAAAAATTGTATGTATGTTTTCAAGTCGTATTTCACTCATTTGTAATAGTTTTCTGGTTGACAGGGACATAATGTTGCCTAAAACTTCGTAATAACATAACTAGACTTTCTGTTTGCTCAAACATTAGTGTAACATAACATTAGTAAACATTAGTCTAACCTAGTTAAAATTTCATTATAATTCTTAATATAATCGACGACACATTTTTTTTTTTTTAATATAGATTTTCTACAAGCTTCCAATTCTAGTAATTATTATAAACTTAATATATTCATCATCTTTTTTTTTCAAAGATATTTTTCCTACGAACTCCATATTTGAGTGACTCAACACTATTGAAATGTCTAGTTTCAACCAATTTATTTTTTAAATTTCAGATAATTTCAAATTATTTTCTTGTCAGGATTGGATGCAAGAGGAACAGGAATGGTCGTTGTGGCGACATTTGCTAGGAGGCCTATGTCCAAAAACTAAAAAATGCACTTCCTGGGACGCTCTGACAGCAGACTATGCTCTGCTATGCGCCGGTCTGACAGCAGACTGTATCTCATGATCCGAAATAGGTAAATAGTGTTTCAGTGTGTATTTCTGTTGCCACTATAATAACGAAACTTCCAGTAACAATAAAATTACACGGGATCTCATACAGGTAACGCAATGTTTTCGGTTTATAGTACGGGACCCCTTCGGGAGCAGGAAAAATTGAGTTGGATTTGCACAAAGTTCAACACACACTTCCCGCTTTTTGCTTATATCGGTATTATTGTACTTACCACCAATACACTGAGCGAAAAGACGTTTTTAACTTTTAGGTCAAATGGTCTATAGCTGCTTTCCCTAGTCCTCGGTGCCCGCCTCATCGGGCGCAGGCGTGTGCCACGTGAGCCTCTCCTCGTAGAACTGGATGACAACCTGCGGGCATCGCACGTTGGCCTGCTTCGCGGGCACCAGGTCCGCCTCGTCCGTCCCCTGCCACTTCATGAGGAACATCAGCTCACCGCTACTGTCTGTGGCACCTGTAAGGTAACAAAGATTTTGGTTGTTATTGTGTTCCGTGTCCCCTTTGGGTTGGAATGCTACCCTTCAAGCACCTATCTTCTTATCCCAAAAGCAAACGAAAATAAATTTAATGTATTCAAACACATCAAAGAAACTTGGTTGAAGGTACCTGTACTCCATCTGTTTAGGTATTAACTAAAGGTAAACAATCTTACATGTCTTTTATCTAAAAGTTGTCTAAAATTTTTATCTAAAAATGTTTACAATTTGTTATTTACCTATACCGATTTTTGGTAACTAAATTTAAATAATCTTTGTATGTCTTGTCGATTTTTTTTTTAAATAAAAAGACATACTAAGATTGTTTACATTTAGTTAACTACCTAAACCGATGGAGTATACTTTGTTTTTTTTTGTTTACATTTGTCTCAAGCCCAGTTGCCCTAAGAAATCAGTTTAAAAATACTAACCAATAATCTTTTCAGGTTCGAGACCACGGTCAAATCCTGACGCTTTTTTGTCATCACTTTTTGCTTTTTTGGCCCCTTTCAAGTCAGGTGTGGGCACAGCAGATTTGCGCTTCTTTGCATCTTTGTCCACTTTCACAGTTTTACCCTCTGAAATTGCATAAAAAAACTTATGTTATTGGAGCTAAAATTGCTGCTTAGAATATCTTCAGATTATTATAAAGGTAGAAGATAAAGGTTCAAATTATCATTTTGCAGATTAAATCATCACACAAAATTACTATTAAGCTGCAGTTTCACTAGAAATGTACTAGGCTGTGTAGATATTAATGTGTCAGATTTCCACCAATAAGATTGCTTGATTATACAAAGTTTAGCTCTAGCAGAAGAGGGGTTCAGTAAGGCTACATATTTTCCATGCTAGTTAAAGTGACAGATGTGTACTGAGAATTTGAGCTTGAAACTTGGGAGTTTAGTTTTGTAGCCAGCTTTATCTTGTGTTGTGCATCTTCAAAGCACATCTTATATTTTTTTTTGGACTGGTGGCTTATTTGGTGGTTTGGAAGGCCAGTAGTGCCTTGGCATGACTGACCATTTCATGGATAGTAACAAAGCACATCTTACTTGCACAGTTATTTAGCTCAGCTTTAGAGAAAAAAAAAAAATTCATAGCTTAGCTTCACCACACATCTCTTGGGCATACTTGTTGTCGAGTTTTAAAAAGATAATCTATAATCAAAATTATTTGACCCACCAGCTTCCTTCTTTTTCCTGGCCTCTTCAAAGGCTGATATAAGATCTGGACAGTCTAAATTCTCTTCTGGTTCCCAAGTGTTGTCCTCATCACTGTACCCTTTCCATTTGAGATAATACTCAACCTGGAACATTAATAATTACGAATTTTTTAATGTTTTAGTGTACATATCTTAATAGTTATATTTGTGTAATGACAATGACAAAACAAACATTTTTAATTTTAACATTATATTGGATGACTTATTTAACAGTGCAACTAAATTTGATGAAAGAAGACCATAGTTACCTTTCCATTTCGCACACGACGGTCCAGCACCTTCTCGACTGAGAATTCTTCTTCACCCTCAGGTTCACCATCCTTCTTCCTTTCAGCCATGCTTCAGTATTTCTGACAATTAATCAAACAAATAAAAATAAAACATTTGTTTGTATTGTTATTTTCGCGGGAAAATATAAGAAAACCACTAGCTTTAACAAAAAAAACTAACAAGCTTATACTACTTAATCATGCATTTTCACTGTAAATCAAACGTTTAAATGAGCAACATTTCAGATAGGAATAGGAATTACAATATTCAGCTTCAAGATCGTGTGTGTCTGACCCATACATATTTAAACTTGTATTTATATATCAAACAATAAACGTCAAATTTGACGTAAATTTATAAGAAATACTAATATCTCTCACACTTGAAAAGCGTAATGTTGATCTTGTCTGAAAAAGCATGTGCAGAGGAAAACCAGACACGGATATAACAAGGCAAAAATAACCTATGCACTGTTCTATATACAAAACATGTCATTAGTTTTTCAACGAAAACAATAGGTATTTTGTCTGAGCGACAGTAATTATTAGAATATATTACAATTGTAAGCTTTTTTAGAATCAGAAAGTACACAAATCAATCTGCATCGTGTCCCGCCATTTTGACTCCTGATAAACCAAATAGATACATTTTGTAACGAACTAGATTGTTTCAGTCGTCACTGAAATTACATTTGGCGTATTCAGAGATAGTAAATGACGCATTGTTCTTCAGGAAACACATACACACCTTTGTTTAATTAAATGTGAACGAATCGCGAACAAATTCAGAAAAATTAGAAAACCGGCTTTAGTCGGCGTCACGAACCACAGACAGAATAAAAAAAATCTACCACAGATTGCGGAAACGGATGGATTATTGCATAGATAGATTATATTTTGAATGAATTCAATCCACAACTGACCTCTACTATTAGAAGTCAGTGGAATCTATATTTTTATTCAAATAATATCCCGAACCTTTACAACTCTACCAATCACCGAGTAAATTTTTTATCGCTAATAAATGGTATTCTGTGTTTTTTATACTTACTACAATAACCTCTGGCACTTGTTAGAACTATATTTCAATACATGATTTGAGATTATTTATTAAATTTTTAACAACTAAGTATGCTTTATGAGCCAAAGTTCAAATTCCACTGTAATACATACTATAAAACCCCGAGCGAACGCCGGCGTTCGCTCGGTCATTTTGTCTCTAATTATGGTACTCAAAAGGCTAAGGTCTTATTACGAATAGAAATACCTAAAGCAACTAATTGCAGGGTATTTGCCCGACTAAATACCCAAATGGTAGATATTTACTTTTAGATTTTACATGCCTTTTTTTATTTAGTAATATAACTGCTTTTCAATACATTTACTCGAAAACCAGCTCTTATCCCACCCCTACTAGGCACGCAATTGACTGTTTTTCACACTAGTACAAAAAAGCGCACGAGCTCGCCCCTCTACAATTTTATTACATTGGACGTATCAAGTCAGGTTCTCCACTTGTATCAAAATGTACTATTTCGTGTTTAAAATTGATCACAAAGTTGTGCTAAAAAATGTATACATCCGAACATAGAACCTGCTTCTTTTTAAATCGGTTAAAAAATTATAAATGCTAAAGATCCATCGCCCATCTCTACAAACTGTCACTTTAGAACAATATGATATACTGTTCTAAAACCGCATTTACACATTCGCGCAAGTGGCGAGGCGAATGGCTTTCACAAATGAGTAAACGTGGTATTAAACAGATACACAAACTGTAGATTATGAATTGAAATTCACACAATTCACGAATTAGTCATATTAAAACCTGAATCAGACTCAAGATTCAGATTCAAGTTATCAAAGTTGTTCAAGTCTTAACATAACAACAATAGTTAATTGTATTTACAACGTATTATAAGCATAATCATTGCTTTATGCCAACGACCTTACAGCCACTAGACTCCTCATGCTTGAACTGGCGTACCAAAACAATTCTGTCAACTTGCCAAGGTACGGGGGAGCAGGGTACTGCGCTCTGATTGGGCCGACCAAGGTCAGTACGGCACACTAGGGATGAGATAGGTTTAAATAAGTCACGAAAGAATCAATATGTTACTGTAAAAGCCCGAACCACGGTAATTCTTAGGTTTTACCAAGAAATCTTAAGATTTACCGACATTAGTTGGTAAATGTAAGTACATATAATAAAAGGGGGAACAATTTTTCGGATTTATACCATCAGTAACTTGTACATGCTAGGTTTTGCCAGAGGTGGTTAGTAAACATTGTTTTTGGGAAGAAAACTATCATTATTGTTAACACTCTAATTCAGAGCAATCTAGGATAGGTTAGGAGTGAAGCTCCCACCTTAGCCTTCGTGGTCATTTTCTATTAAAAACACCCTGACATATCTGTTTATCGACATTTACCGTGAATTTGAAGTCAATCTTGAGGTTAACCAAATGAATGGTGGTAAATGCTCGAAATAAATGACGATCACATAGCTTTTCGGACTTTTACCGTAATTAGTTGGGAAATCTTAGGATTTACCGTAGTTCGGGTTTTTACAGTAACAGATATATATATATATATATAAATTTTAAGTGGTGAAGTAAAACTCTATTTGTAAAAATATGACATAGTTACATAAAATTATTATAATAGTAAAAAAAATATAATCCTCCTTTTATCACAATCAGGTAAAAATAAAATAAAGATCTTTCGGGTACTTAAAATCAATAACCGATTCACAATAATAATGTAAAACAAGATCGTATAAATAGTAAATAAGTTTTTTACTTTATCGATATAGGATTTTTCGGGTAACTGAGAACGACTGTATCTCCAATTTTTATGAAATATTAGCAGAAGTACAACAGGGATCAGTGCTGGGACCTGTCCTACATACTTTGTACACACATGATTAGCTCTAAGTCCAGGAGTTAGTTGCAACCTTCGCTGATGACACAGCTTCTCGCGTCTTGCAAAACAGTCTGAATGAAATTGAAAAGTGGTTGGCCAAATGGAAGATTGCAGTTAGTACATCCAAGTCAGTGCCTTTAACATTCACTCTCCAGTCTGTTTAAATGGTATTCAACTTCCACATCAACATACAGTCAGGTATTTGGGTATGCCCCTGGACCGTCGACTTACATGGAGAAAGAAAGAAAGATCGAAAGAAAGAAAGAAAGAAAGAAAGAAAGAAAGAAAGAAAGAAAGAAAGAAAGAAAGAAAGAAAGAAAGAAAGAAAGAAAGAAAGAAAGAAAGAAAGAAAGAAAGAAAAAGAATTTATTTGGTACAGCACAAGGCACAAACACAATATAGGGTAAACAAGAAACAAACAAAAAAAAAAAGAAGTAACAAAAAATGTTGTTGTGTGCCTCACGGCTGCACCAAAATAGGTCCAGTTGTGAATGTCAGACAACTAGTGCCTGACGCTGATTTTCCACTGAACCTGTGGTTCTGACGCAACGGACGTAAAACTGTTTTGGAGTGTAATATAAATGTATCGGTGATGCATACATAAATAATATAAACTATTAAAATAGTGTTGTGTTAATTATAATAAATATGTTCAATGTATGTAATGTATGTGTTTGTTTAAAGTGTGAAAAATAAATAATACACGAATAAAACAAAAATGTAACAAGTGAGAGAAAACAAACGCTAGAATAAAGATACAAAATGTGGGTAGATGGTAGATAAATCTCGAACGAGTCGGGATGCAAACGGTGTATAATTTACTCATTCCCCCCACACCAGTGCGTTGCATGCACACGCGCGACGAAGCGACTATGAACGAGGTTTCACAATTCACAATTGATTTCTTCTTGTTGCGAGTTGCATTGAAGGTGCAACAAAAATATATAGTCATTATAAAAGTTGAATGCAGAGTTGTGCCTAAAGTATTTTATAGATAAAAGAGGACTACAAGTACGGAAGGTAAGCGCAAATTTAATAATTGATATAATCATAATAATTCAATATAATATATGGAAATAATAATAATATAAGATGTCATTTAAATCTGTGATGTATTATCTAAATGTCTATTTGATTTTTCAGTAATGTTTCAATATTGAGATGTACTTTCGGACTAGCCACCTTGATACTTCAACATTGCCAGGCTCCCTGTGGAAGGCGAATGGGAATGAAAGGCGCCATCCAGACTACGTGCGCCTGTCGCAAGCAAGTAGGCCAAAAACAGTGGGTACGTTGAAAAGGCAATGTTTAAAATATTATAGAGTTAAAAAATAGTGTAAGTAATGTGCTGCTTTGTACTTTACAGGTCTTACACCCGCGACAGGACGCCACGCTGCCGTGAAAAAGCCCCCTCCTGGCCGAAGGACATTCCCTGTCCTTCGGCCCGAGCAGACCTAGTGTGAGCAACTCCCACCATTATGTAAAATCACCTAATTTATTGTCCCCACTTGAAACACTAAATGATGTGAACACCAAGCACTAAAAAGTATTATCAATCAAAGGTACTTTATATAATTGAGATATTTTGTGCCACCAGGAGGAAACATGTACAAACAAAACGAGATGAAATTAACCTAAAATACAAGGGTCTCTACTGGCTACTGGTACTTAACTCAAAACTACCACTAGACAACAAGTTGCTCATATATAAAACGATCCTGAAACCTATTTGGACATATGGTATCCAGTTGTGGGGCTCTGCCACCGCCTCTAACATAATGGTTATAAAGAGAGTTCAAAACTACATATTGTAACACATATCGAATGCACCATGGTTTATAAAAATAACAGAGATCCAAGAAATTCTAAACATGCCTGTTGTTAAACAAGAAATAGACACTCATGGAGAGAATTATAAACTAAGACTGTCGAAGCACTCAAACCAGTTAGCAAAGGACTGGCTCTAATGGGAGCAGCTCCCTTAACGTCAAAAAGCACCCCAAGCGTCAAGAATGACTGATTGCAAGATCTTTTTTTCACTCTTGATAGGTTCGCGCTTGACCACTATCTCATCTGATGGAAAGCAAAAAAAAAGAAAAATATAAATATCGATAACATAAGTTCGTATCAATAGTACATAAGTTTTTACTTTGTAAAAACTTACCTACAATTAAGCCGGTCATAACTGTAGGTTGAACTTCGTTAAATAATATTAGAAAATAATTGCAATTAAGTTACCGATGAAATGTTATGCCGTCTTTTCGAATACGCGAAGTCTGGCTGTTGTTACCACACCAAAGTATTGAACATGGAGCTATAGTTACATTTATTTTCTAATATTTTTATTAACCATCGCGGACGTGTTTACGGCTCAGTGAAGTGGTCGAGACTATTTGGAAATTATTCTGTGGCGACCTACATCAGATCTATAAGTCATAAGTGTTGACAGACATGCCTCACCTGTTCTTAGACGTCTATTGTCGTTGCTTTATGCAGAATTGATGGAGCTCTACTGTGCGAGGCTTTTACACGATTTTACTTTATATTTAACCTAACACGAAGGAGACGATCAGCTTCTTTAAATTGAGTTTACTTCACTCAATTGCCGCTGTGATGGGTGATACTCTTGTGAGAGGTAATACATTGCACTGAAATTGATTACGCGCGGTTTTAAGCTTAACATTAAATAATTTCTGTAGATTTCACATTTTGACCGGTATCATTCTTCAGCGGTAATATTAAAGGTTGCCGACATGGTTGCCGGCAACTAAAGCTATGCGTGTGCAACATGCTTAAAAAAGAAAGTACCCATCAATTTTCGAAGTGGTACAGATAATGTCTAAAAAATCGACTACGGACAAAAGTGATCGATATATTTTTAGATAACTCGATTCGGGAATCGCTATTATTATATATGTAATATATTTATCTGTGTCTATGTATGTCTCAATACAGGACAGTTGTAAATAATTTTCATTAAAATTTTGACGAAGCTCCTTCAATAGAAGCTTAAGATAAATAAGAAGTGACCTAATGAATACAAAGTGAGTTCTGAAAGTGATGGGAAACCGTAAACGGTGTGCCTTATGAAACAAAAAACTATCATTGCGCACGATACCCCAACGCCATTTTGAAGCGAAATTTTGTATGTAAGTGCCAAGTATTTCGCAATATTTTCAATTCTCACCCTTGTAAAGGGGGTGCGTTTGATAATTATCGATAACAGTGAATGTGAAACACGCCTGAAGACATACCAGTATGTGATCAAGTGCATTGAAGGATACCCAGAGTCGGTGGTTGCATCGAGGTGTATTGCGGCGCCGTTTATCTGGAGCTCGCATTAATTAAATTAATAGTGGTATATTGAACTGACAAATTGTTAGCTGGCAAAATGTACAGTAGGCCGTAAAGTGTATGTTATTCCTGTGAACTTTAAAAGTTAGTGGTGAGAGCAGAGTGGTGTATTTCGGCGTGGCGAGCGTTATCGGTGGCGTTTCCGACTGTTGCAGATAGCGGGTGGCGCGGAGGATGGCCCGATCCGACGGGAGTGCTTTCAATAACTGACGGACGCTGCCGGCTTCCAGCTGGCGCAAGCAGTAGGTTCAATGCCTTATGTTTTCATCAATTATACACTACACAATACATTACTTTGACATTGATTTTTTCATGTCATTTGCACACTAAATACGAGGTTTCCACACTAAATGGGCCAATAAAGTAAGGTTCATGTAAGCACAGATCTGTATTTTCCTAAAGATTTCATCTGTTTCAACTTTTCCCAGAGTTCCATAATAATACATCCATATAGTCTTTGACATACAAGATGATATAAGTTCTATTCCTACTTTCCAAGTTATGTCTTGTTGGTTGTTGAGTAAACCCATATTAGAATAATGTTGGAACATTCAATTGACTAACCAATTAAACTGTAGATCACATAGACCTAAATATTTACTTTACAAGTACAATGACAGGGTTAAAGCAAAAACACCCTTTTTTAATTGCATTACATTTTTAACAGATGTAATTTGTTGTGTTGATTAAATAGATGGTAAGCTTTTACATAAATAAAGTAGACATTCAGATAGAGAAAAACAAAACCATGTTATTCAGAGTTTATATTATGTTCAGTGTTTTAAACTACATTTGTCACCATCACCAGATCAACTTTTTGATTATTGGAACAGCATGTTGGTCAAACATAAAATTTATTTGGAGAAAAATATGGATCAATAGGCTTATAGGTTATGTCATTTACTATAAGAATAGTAAATGTCAAACACAAATGAGTAATGTGAACCTTGTATCTTAAGAGAAGACAAAGACTTTCCTTTTCCAGGTCTATATTTTTATGTAGGTGGATAATTTCTCCTTATTAATACCCCCTCCTTATTAATGGCTGCTTCCTTTAGTAGTTTTTAAATGTAAACAAAATCAAAATTTACTAGGTATTATAAAGTCTGAATAAAATAGAATGCCTTACTGACAGTCGCTAAAACAAGGCCAATTGGAATATTATGTTATTTAGAAAATTAACTTTATGTCAATTCAAATAGCTAATGAAACAAATGTGTTCCAGATAAATATGCCACGACCCGGCAGTCTGAAAGACCCAGACATTGCTGAGTTGTTCAGCAGACATGATCCTGAGAAGATCTTTGAGGACCTTCGTGAGATCGGTCATGGGTCCTTTGGAGCGGTCTACTATGCTCGCTGCAATCTCACCAAAGAGATTGTGGCGATTAAGAAAATGTCATATGTTGGGAAACAAAGTGAGGAGAAATGGCAGGATATCTTGAAAGAAATTAAGTAAGTTATTTTACAAAAAGTAAACAGGGATTTCATTAGTTCTAAGTGTTTCATGAACTGGCTTCACAGAGGCCCATATTTCATTTAATATTGATTTACTTTTTAATTAACAGAAACCTTTGCTTACCATAAATGCATACAAAGTGACCTATCCTGTCTTCAACACAAGGAAAATAACAGGAATGAATATGAATTCAATTTTTATTTAGTTTTTTTTGGTTTGTGATACTTACACCATATCAGTTTTGTACAATCTGGTACAGAATATGATAAGAATCAAATTACAGAAGTTAAGGAAAGTAGGTGACATTCTTGATTTTTGTAACCTACAATAAAAATAAATTGTAGTGTTCAGATCTATGCGCTACCAGTTAAAAAATGAGGAAAAACAATTAGGTACTTTGTGTACATTGACTGATGTAGACTGCTACTGTACATATTACAGAATTTTATTTTACTATATCATGGAATGTTTTAAAAAGTGTCACACTGTTTTATTCCTCAAATTAATTGATAGCATGTAGTTGTACCTAAAGAAACAAACCCCATATAAAATTGAAATGGAGTGGTTGTTTCTTTAGGTAACTAGCATATCATTTATACAGGTTTTTATTATCATAAATACTAGGGTGTTTCATGTTTTTTTTTAATTTTCGAATACTTGATACCACTCACACTAACAGAGGAAGTATATGACTACTCAGACACAGCAGAACTGAGGGTCTACATGGATGGATCAAAGACAGATACTGGCACAGGAGTTGCAGTCTTTTCCAATGATCTCAATATCAGAATGACCAGAATGCTAGGAAAATCCAACACCATCTAACAGGCGGAATGTGTTAGTATAATCCTAGCGGCCCACGCCATAGAAACTAGGAATGTAATGTACACAAACATTTGTATACTATCTGATGGTGCCTCAGTCCTACAATCCCTAGGCAAAAATTCTACCACCTCGACAATTATAAAATGCCACTTTGCACTGTAAAGAATCACAGTGCCGAAACACAATACTGTGACACCACAGTGGATTAAAGGTGATAGCAGCTCACTGGGCAACGACGCGGCGGACGAACTGGCCAGCAGAGGATCTGAAGAACAGAGCGCTGGTGGTCCTCGACACCAGGATACAGGCAGGCCAAGGAAGCCATGCCTCACCTCAATAAAGCCCTCACCAAAAAACTTTTGAGACTGGACAAAGGCAGCCTGCGCCTGGTGGCATGGACAATCACCGGACACTGCACACTGAATAAGCACCTCCACACAATAGGCATCACAGACAGTCCCCTGTGCAGAGCATGCTTGGAGGGGGAGGAGACAGTGACACATGTGCTCCTAGACTGCACAGGTGTCACGCAAATACGCACATGGACTCCGAACTCTCTTAGTAATGCCCTGACAAATCTGAGAGGCCTAAACTGTTTTAGGAGAGAGGTGAGCTGGTTGGAATAAACCAACCTAACCTTATGGCCACCATGGCCCACGTACAATGGTCCGCATAGGACTAAGAACGAAAGCCATACTCAGGCATACATACCAAAAATCACCATAATCGGTTAATATTTAGAGGTTGCACAACACCAATACATATGTTATCAGTGAAGATTAAATTTTTAATATTATTATTTTTTACAGAGGAGGAAAATAAGTTTTACTAGACACAACACACTAGTAATACTTGCTACGCTTGCTAATAACCTACACTGATGACGTACTAGCTATATGAGAAAAGTTTATTGGCGTTATGCAAACTCTAAATATTAACCGATTGTTGTGATTTTTGGTACAAGAACACTGTGCATGAGTGGTATCAAGAATTCGAGCAAAGTCAAAAATCGAAAATTTTAAAAACATGAAACATCCTAATAAATACTTTCTAACCCTTTCATTATGATGTTAGTACTAGAACTAAATAGCCATGTGCCTAAAACCCAATAAAACATCATACCTGTATTTCTCGGAAACAGGCATATAAAATCAATCAATTGATTGAGTACAAATACAGAAAAATCATACCCAAACTCACTGCCTGACTTAGAAATCAAACCCAGGATCTCCTTACTCGGCGTAACACTTGCAACTACAAAACTTAAGGTCTTTTTATGGTTCCTTACCTCAAAAAGAAAACAAAAGGAACCCTAATAGGATTACATTGTTGTCTGTATGTCTGTCAAGACCCTTTATCTCGGGAAAGCGTGGAGGTATCGAGTTGAAATTAAAACTATATACTCAGGTCTGCGGTCCCTTGAAGCTGTGAAAAAATCAAACTTCTGAGTTAACTAAAAAAAAGATACGGCCGTTTATGTCGCAAAAAACGTGTATTTCGACACTCAAGGGAATCAAAAGGGTACTTCCTGTTGACCTAGAATTCTGAAATTTGGCATAAAGCAAGGTCTCATAGCACAAGTATAGGAAAAAATCTTAAATCATTAGTTACATTACATCTGTTTTGCGATTCGGAAAATCTTTGTAACTCAATCCGGGAATAACACTGTTTTCATAGGTAAGTTTTACGGAACTCTCAGTGCGCGAGCCCGACTCGTACTTGCCCGTTTTTTTTTAAATAGCATGGGTGAAATGACTGCAGAACGAAAGCTTTCACCCACACCATCCTATATGGCAATTGTAGTGTAGAGCGAAGTAGTTAGTAGATGAAGTAGTACTAACAAATAACCCTCTATTTTTAGATTCCTGAAACAGCTGGAACATCCAAACACGATAGAGTATAAGGGGTGCTACAAACGAGAGCATACAGCATGGCTGGTCATGGAGTATTGTGTTGGTTCAGCATCAGACATCATAGAGGTAATGATTTTTTACTAGCTCTTTTTAGATTCCATACCCAGCGTGGGGGGTTGAAACGGGACCCTATTACTAAGATTCTGCTGTCTCTCTGTAACTCATGAACTGTAATAGCTAGACAGTTGAAATTTTCACAGATAGTGTATTTATGTTGCCCCACTATAACAAATACTAAAAATAGAATAAAATAAATATTTAAGTGGGGCTCCCATACAACAAACGTAATTTTTTTGCCGTTTTTTCCTACCGACTCCGACTCGCACTTGGCCGGTTTTTTTCTATGTAGAAAATTATCTAGAACCAATTTTCTCTCATGGCCTCAATCTTGTGGCTTATCTCACACGGACCATACATTTTTCTATACTATTTTAAGAGAAGAGATTTGTATTTTTGTGTGAAATGAAAACTGATTTTTAAAATTCTTTCACCAGTAGAATGGTACTTTATTACTGAATGACAGGGATATACTTTCAACTATCCATTAAGCAGAAGCTAGTCAAAGTAACCAATGGCACTTAGAAATAGTATAACTTACCATCAACGAACAAATCCTTGTAATTGGATCAGAACTTCCAGAAATTATACTCAAGAAATAAATACGAAAAAACAAAATATTTTTACTTTGCTAAGAATATTAGCTTAGTTTCTATTATACATGATGACATAGATAAGGCCTGGACCCAAAAACTATGGAGGTACAGCAGATCACAGCTCTGAGCAATCACAGGAGTCTTCAATGGCACTATGCCACCAACAAACAGCTTGACAACATGAGACTAGCAAGCGACCCGACTTGCAGGATCAGTGGAGATGCAGGGAGACTATGCTACACTTGCTGTGCGACTGTGCAGCACTAGGCTCCAAAAGACTAGAGTAATTGGGCCAACCATTTCCAAGAACAGAGGACTCCAGGCTCAGCATGGGGCTGACTCTGTCAGTCTCAAGGCCTTACTGGGACTTATGAAGAAGGTGCACGAAGGGCTAGGGGTTGAGTAGACAGGAGGTGCATAGCACAAAAGATCCAGAAGCGTCGAAGGGCTCTGGCCTAAGGCAAGCCCCACAACAAGATAAGATTATACATGATGCAAAAAAGATCCACTGATAATTCTGAATTTGAAGTTTTGTTGGTCAACATACTTCTTTCTAATCGGATAGAATCTGGATTGATGACCCACGGGTACAGATACCCGGGCTTTGGGAACGTTTGAAAGAGTGACAATGGCCTTAGAACGTAAAGCGCAACTGAAGGACAAAAGTGGGTTTTAGTCAGTAAAAGTCTGACACACCCTCTGGTTCCACCTTAGCACAGAAGTCATTGGATGAGATACCCCGATTGTAAATACCTCTAGGACGTGGAGTTGCGGACGCTAGCCGGCAGCCCGACATCCATACATACACTAGTTTAATTGATGAATCGCATACTATTTTATTTATCTGTCGAACCACCAGCTTGACCGTATCTGCACTGTCTGCAGTGCGATTGCATGTGAAGGCAAAGTGCAATCAAAATTTTAGGGAATAGGAGCTTTAGCGTACCTATAGTTATTTTTTAGAGAAGGCCTGGCCTTTTGGCGTCCATTATTTATTTATGTACACTAGACTCAAACACTTAAATACGAAAAGAACAAATACAGAAAGAAAGCACAAAGGTGACCATCATAGAATTAGGAATCGATAGCCCATATGTATGATCTAGCACCCACCCCAGGATGTTTTCTGGGGTGGGTGCTAGATCATACATATTGTGGGGATGACCCACTCTGCGGGACATCTAACCCCAAACGTAATTTAAATGGATTAGGTTATTTTCATGATGATGATGATGAGGCAATTATCCCTATACGGGATAGCTCTCCTAAAATTCAAAAAGTGTGTCGTCTATCCCGGTCTTATCCTAAAGCATCTGCAGTATAACTAAAGTGGTAACGTTACTTGTACTGCCATGAAGACTCAGTGCTGAGACGAACATTATCGGCCAATTGTATAACGCGCGTTAGGTACGGTGTTTATTTATTTAATTTTCAATAGACAATCACATCACTAGACTTGACCAGTTAATTTGTGACGCATCGGGTGTTAGTATTTCAGCCATAGAGAATGCCCTTCTCCTCACGCACCCGTTGCCAGTTCTATTACACCTCTCATAGTCCACCATGAGACAAACTCACTCTCATATTAACTCATTTATTACGTTACTAGCGCCAGTTTCGCACGGGTGTTACTAATAATATAAAGTCACAGCTGTTCTGTACTTTCTCATGAATTACTCGGTATATTTATGAAAACTGGATGAAAATCCGTCCGTTCGTTTTTAAGTTTAACGCGTTCATACAGACAGACACGCGGTGTGGGAGTTTGTTGTATAATATATAAGATAATTCTACGTCGCGATTACAATTCTTGTAAATTGTATAACAAGTGACAAGTCTACCTGAATATACGAAAATCCCACTAATTACATTATTATCTTACTTTTTGTTAGATACGAGTATTATAATCACTTGACGTATACGTAAAATAACGTTGTCATAAGTACAGACTGTCTTGTACTAGTTAATCTTTTGCATAGGAGTTAGTCGAGACTTGCTTGATATAATTGAACGAGTGGAAAGTGAAATCTCGAATGTATTGTCCATGGGGCCTAGCATACAGTGAATGTGTGCCCCCATTGGGCGGAGCATCGCCGAGTCCTCATGGGGACTTGGCAGCGGCAACCTGACGCGCCGGGCCCTGGTACAGGCCATGGTCCGGAGCGAGGAGAAATGGCAGGTGGTCGCCTCCTTTTGCAGTCTGCGAAGCAGTAATGCTGGAGAAGGAGGTGGCCGCACGCGTGATGAAACGGACATCCTCACGTCCCAGCTGCCGGGACCCCGACCCTGACTTCCATTGATTGTAGGCGTAGGCTTGCGGACGACGAGCAACGGAGAGCTCGCCGTCCGGACTAAGCCTGAGCCATCGACGGCGTGTAGTATTCCACGCGCGGTTCAGAGATGTCTGTAAAACCGTAGGGGCCTAGCAGGTTCGAAGCCTACTGTGGCCATGAGTTGACTTCCGAAAGGAAAACCCGTGGTTCTAGAACGCTAAGGGCAAAGAACATGGTGTGGTTTTAGTCAGTAAAAGTCATACACGCCCTCTTGCTCCGCCCTAGAGCGAGAGAAGTCATTGGATGATTTCCCACCATAAAAAAAACTTACCATGGGGTCTAACAGTTTTGTAGTAAAGGCCATGGGAATCTGCTGCACGCGAAAACTTCAAAACCCGGCAAGGTAGCGAAGCGGGATAAATAGATATTTATTTTGCAAATACGTTTAGAAAAAAACAATATTACACGTCAATTTAAACTAGATGAGGCCGGTGTTTCCTAGTCTAGCCTAAGGTAGTCAACCCAGAGAAGAAACACCGAAAGAAACTCACGAGGTCAATGTCTCTTTTAAGCAAGCAAACATGTAAAGACGTTACGATGGTTTATGTTCTGAAATATCACTGAATATTCATAAAATTCATGATATATATTCAAGTAATCTAAGTGTGCCTGTGCCTTTCTTTACCTACCGCCGTCAAACTGAAATCCAAGAGCAAATTATGTCTTAGGATTACTAGGAATAACCTTCGTAGAACTTCATTTTCAATATTTCACTTATTACCGTGCCAATAAGGAAAATATTATACTATCGTGACAAGAATACATACTTTTATTTCATTACTTGTCCTTGACCTAGCATCATTTAAAATTGTATTGAATCTTCACGTTCATTACGTACCTACCTTCATTATATAACATGATGTATGCTTCAACTTAAGACTTATACCGAAGACAGCTTGTACAAAAGCAGTTTGAATTTAGATGAGTCAGTCAGGCCTGACACTTGTCTTTATAACATTTCATTGATGAAATGTTTACATGCGAATTAATGATGCGGGACTAAGTTCTGCTCGGACTGTTTCGTCACTGTGACCTCACAACCGTCACACACAATGCACAACTTACAATTTAAGTACCTACCTAATACTTTTTATAGGTTATCGACGATTTTCGGGAACCGTGAACTAATTTCGTCCTATATTTTTATCGTCTGCGGTCTCCCTGAACTCGAAATTATTTGTTGCGAATCTTTTTCTGACGTTACACACCCAGTGTTCTTGGAATTCCGATGACTAACTAAATACATGTGAACAACTTACATCCGAAAATTGTTATTCTAATGCTCTTGTTGTATGCGCTGTTAGTTATCTTTGATTTCCCAGAAGGAATTCAAATCAACTTAGGTAATACGCACTGTCAATCCGCAGCTGAGTCACCTATATTTATCTGTGCAATATCATTTAAGTATTTAATTAGCATATCCGGATGTTTTTTTTACTATTTTTTGATTTGCCGTACAAGAGGAAAGGTTGCAAGATGACTAGGTTTAATATAATTTTATTTTTTCTCTTTTCCTAAAGCCAAAATTTTCGGGGAAAGTCAAAATTCTCTGGAAATACCTCTCAGTATTTCAGAACTTTCTGAGAGGATTCGGAAAGTTCTGATATTCCTTTTTGTATAAGGGGTTTTATCGTACTTATTACTGTGGTCTCTTATCCAATTCGATATCGAAAATATTTATGTATATACTTAGCCATTTCACTTCTCATTCGTCGTTGTCTTATTGCCCTTGAAAAAAACCAACGGTTTCCTCAGATTGTCCTATTATATTCTTAACAGCACAAAGCCGGTACTTTACAATGAAATTGTAATAAAAAAAACAAATACTAGACTACTACAAAGGTACGCGAGTTAGAATACCTGCTTATTATGTAAGATTGGATTCCACAAAATGTCAAGTGCCGTCGGGTCCCGTCACTAGTCGTTTAATGAATGCATACCGCATGCCTACGCGTTCAACATGCTAATTAAATAAAATATCATAATATAATGTCATATTGTTTCCTGTTTTTGTGTTACATAATACAATCTGACTTCCGACATCGTTGATCGTGCTTCACTTGACTCTCATTGTTAGTTTGATAGTAATTTGTCGTGGATATATCATTATTTCTGAGAACGTAACAAGCATCTCATATCATCACTAGTTGCAATAAATCTCAATTCACGGATGCATAAATATTAGTGCAAATGTTACTGGACAACAGTTGAAAAGAATAATTGAATGTCACACACTGAGGTTAAATTGGTAGCTAGGTAAATAAGTAGTAAGCTAGGAAATCTGACATCATTAGTCTTACCAAAGGGTACTGTGTTACCCAATTACTGCGTTGTGGAGGTCGGATTGCAGTCACCCATGTAAAGTGTTGGTATTCAGCTGCATTCAGTTAGAATGAAAGCCATCCCGAACATAGTTGGGAAACGCCTAGGCAATGATTGACCTACTAAGGTCAAATGTACGTTCGGTAAACACTTGAAGCGTTCATAGAAAATTTTGAATAAATTTTTATTTTAGAACCTGCTATTATTTGTTTAAAACTTTAAACTAATAAGATGTTTTTTTTTTTTTGTAAATATATCCCATCCCATAATATTATGATGCATGTTATTCCGAAACTCATAAAAATGGGTAGAATAAATCTCGAAAACGAAACTTTTTTAAATCTGTACGTTACAGGTGTTTCGAATATCACAATTCATAAAAATACTGGAACCTAGAACTATGGTTAGGCCAAATGTTTATTCTGACTTGCGTGGTCATCGGTAATCCTGTAAAAAAAACATTCCAACGGTAATGGCCCGAACTTGCGAGTTGTAGGTCGCAGGTTGAAACTCAGCCAAGCGCATTACTTGTGTAATTTATTTCATCACCAATACTCTCACAATACTCTCAAAATCGTTAAAGGAAATTCATCGTGAGGAAGCCTGTATGTCCTAGAACCAAAAATTCGAAGACGTGAAATCCACCAAACCGCACCGGGCCCGCGTGGTGTATTACAACCCATTACCTCTCCTAGAGATGAGGCCTGAGTCCGAGCGGTGGTAGCATTATAAGGCTTAATTGTAATGCTCCCACTGTTGGGACTACACCATGACTTGATCATCCCTATTGTAATTTTACAACGATCCTCCAAATGAAACGCACATTATTTCTTTTATCAGGTACACAAACGGCCTCTACGCGAAGAAGAGATCGCTGCGATCTGCGAAGGCGTTGTATGCGGCCTGTCATACCTGCACAGCCTGGGTCGCATCCATCGCGACATCAAGGCTGGCAACATCTTGCTGACGGAGAACGGGACGGTCAAGCTAGCTGACTTCGGCAGCGCCAGCATCAAGTGCCCAGCCAATAGCTTTGTGGGGACGCCGTACTGGATGGCACCCGAAGTTATACTCGCTATGGACGAAGGACAGTATGATGGGAAGGTAAGTTAGCCAATAAATCGCATTTAACTTTCAATATTTAACCTACACTATTTGTGCATCATCTAAAGGTTGACTGATAGAAAAGATTCAAAGCATTTTATTTCAAATAGATCATTTACAGGCACTGACTTCTTGACATTTTGAAATGTTTAGAAATCAGAGGTTGCTTCTGTTCCTTTGTGTACACAAAGCATAAAATATAAAATGTTAAATAAATAATTCTTGAAGAATACCACATTGATATGAATACGCGCGATTTGAATGAGTTCCCAGAATTTTCATGCATTATTAATTGTAGGCAATTGCAGCAGTGTGTTCAATTAATTTACAACAATAATTTTACAATTACTCATATTAGTGACTATGGTAATTGTTACTGATTCTTCTCATAAATTATTAATAGTGGTCGTTATTTATATTATAGTATCTCAAATGATGAACGTGACATAAAACAAAGGTTCAATGATCTATCTATATACTTATGTTAATTTGGTACCATCTATGGTGCTGCGACTTTGATTTGCCCTGCAATTTTAATATGTAGTGCTTGGCAACTAGGCTTATCCTGGTTCAAAAGGTCCCTTGGTACCTAGTGGTCTAGCAAATAGAGCTAGAGGTCTCCTTTTTGATATGGAGGAAAATGGAACTTATGTGTTTCTTACTCTTGCTGTTGCTTTTTGGATTAATTTCGTTACGCGATCCAAGACATTTAATCATTGCGACTGCGGGATTGTTCGAAAGTGTTACCATCACCCGGGAACAGAAAGGGCAACTTGAACAGAAGGAGTACAGGTTGTGGGTTTTAGTCAGTAAAAATCCACTTCAAGTCGCTCCATCCAGAGCGGAAACCGTTATTTGATGATTTTAAAAAAGATGATCGTCTCTCTGGGACTCGTCGAGCTTCTATATATTCTGGCCTTCAAGAGTTGCAGTGTTTAGGTATTTTGCGACAGGCTTGTCTTGTCCTTCATTGCCCTATTTTGTTAGGGCTCATAAGAAACTATCTCACCTGATGGTAAGCTATGTGGTCGAAGATGGACCATGATTGCCTAGAAGTAACAATTTCACTGTTTGACTTAAATAACTTCAGGTATTTTTAGGCTTTGGTTTGACACATATTTGTATGTTGTTTCCAGGTGGACGTGTGGTCGCTAGGTATAACGTGTATCGAGCTGGCGGAGCGCAAGCCGCCCTACTTCAACATGAACGCCATGTCCGCACTCTACCACATCGCGCAGAACGACTCACCCACCTTACAGGTAACTACCATCTAATTGTGTGTGCGCCATTTTAGCCACCGAATTCTTAAGCGATGCTTAACTTTAAGACAATTTTAAAGTCTTGTGTTGATGTTAAAGTGACCTGCTGGTTGCTGATTTTTGTATATTGTTGAACTTATTTTAAACTTAACTTTAGCATGAACACCTGTCAATGGCAGTAAAGTAAATTATTGCCATTGAAAGGAGACACTTCTCGCACCACCCAGAGTGTCAGGAGCTATCTGTTAAAGGCAATAGTTTATACCACGATTTCAATTACGAATTCTTAATTCAGAAACCGTGAAGAAGACAATACTTAACGGTGGCTTAAAGTCGAGTTGAGTTTTGAGAGTTCGGTTGCAAGCTTTTTGCTCATTCATTTATATGTTTTCATGCTTACCAATCGGATTTTCATTACATTTGTGTTGTTTTTCTATGATTTCTAATCAAAATTACAAAAAAGTACGTATTACAGGCGCCAGAATGGACGGACACATTCCGCTACTTCGTAGAGGCTTGTCTGCAGAAGAATCCTCAGGACCGTCCATCGTCTACGAAGTTACTGTCGCACCCGTTCATCACTCGCCCGAGGTCACCGAATGTGCTCGTGGACCTCATACAGCGGACCAAGGCCGCAGTACGAGACCTCGACAACCTTAACTACAGGAAGATGAAGAAGATTCTGATGGTCGACGCTGATAACGAGAGTGCTATAGGTATGTACTGATAGTGTTATCTATCTCTTATATTTAGAAACACTTGACCCACTTTTGTTGAGTATTTGACCTTTTTATCGTTCAAAAGATTGATGCTTGTCACTGATGTTTTCGTATTGTTTCAAATGCGCAGTTTTGTTGGGTTTTAATAACATGTTATTGAAAATTATTTCATTGCCTGCGCCACAGATGTTTTTGTAATAATAACAACAATATTATTTTATAGAGGGACACTATTCGCACACTTCATACTTTAAACATAAAGAGAGGGTTTCTCATTCATTTGACTTCAATTACAGTACGAAAATTAAGTGTAGGCGTCCATTCAAAGAGCATTCAAATGGATGTATCACTTCTCTACCCTCAATAACGTTATATAAGATTCATTTATTTTAAATTAGGTCTGCTATAAAATCTAGGCCAAAAGTATTTTGGTCTTTTGCCCCTCAATTAATGCATCATAGGTTCATAAGACACAACACTCGAAATATCAGGAGATAGGGGCTCGAGGGATTATTACGTCTGGACCTACGCAGATGCTATGGACGGGGATATTCAGCATAATACAATTATGCCAAGTATGTCGACATATTTAGCGATACCATCTTGGTGTATTGTGCGTGTTTATATATTTTTAACTATGTTAAACGCTAGCTTAAAAAACACCTAGTGCGAGTCGAACTCGTGCAAGAAGGGGCTCATACAGCACGGGGTCCGCAGCAAAAAACGGCAAAATAAATCACGTTGTTGTTATAGCGATAGCGGCAACAAAAATACATCATCTGTGAAAATTTCAACTGTATTACTATCACGGTTAATAAGATACAGATTGGTGACAGACAGACAGATGGATGGACAGGGCAGTCTTAGTAATAATAAAACGTTTTACCCTTTGGGTACGGAACCCTAAAAACCAATGAAGGATTTTTTGGGACAGGACACTAGAGGCACCTTCGATCCTACCACGAGCTCTTAACGTTATCCATTTGATGATCTAAACTGAACTGTTAAAGGGATGGAGGGTGTATAGCTCCTTCCCTCTTTCTCGCTCGCACGCTTGACATTTTAACACGTCATGGTAAGGATAATCTGATGTTGTGACACTACATATTTGGTATGCTCTGTGCAGGTGATAGCGAGGAGACGGCAGAAGAACGTTCAGGCGGTGACAGTTCCAAGTCGAACTCGGCGACGTCGGAGCACAGCGCAGCCGGCGCGTCCAGCCAGAGCTCCTCATCCGGGAGCTTGCGGCGCCGCCCACACCCGGTAAGTTACTGCACACAAGGACGCTCAAGTCTAAGGTAGAGAGAGAAAAGTAGTTCAGAATAAAGGGCAATAAACTGCACGGGGCAGCGCAAGTCGGGAATAGTAGTTGCTTGCATTTGCCTCATTTTCTCAAGGCGAGCTCTGCTCCGTAACATAGTTTTTCATAAGCTAATCGAACCTACGTGAGACGAGGTGCTAAAATAATGCGAGTTGGTTTTGTTCTATCTTTCATATTCAGTTTTTGAACTTTTTCGCCTAAGTCAAGGCACTGGGCAAAGTCGACCGTCCACTCATACTTATGCATAAAGTGCACGGAGAGATTTGCTACGTTAGCTGCGCTGCCTATTTGTTTGTTAGCCAGGAATCCCGCGTGTCACAGTGGTCACGTCTACATTTATTTTTAATTATTTAGTCATAGGAGAACAACAGCTATAACAAAAGAATAATAATAGTATAAGAGACATTGAGCCAATTACAGGTTCTCACGGGTAGAAACAGGTAAAGTATTTATCATACAACGCAAAATTAGTCCTGTTTGATAAAATTATGTTGAGAAATTTGAAACGTTTATTTCAAGTAAACCATTTCCAGCCACTTTTGAATTTTTAAAATGTCTGTCAGTCATAAAAAGTGGAGTTAAATTGCATGATAAAAAAATCGTAGATCTCTATGGAGATGAACATGCAACAACCTCTATGGACACTCTTTTATAACATATTATGAGTTACATAAATCTTAGATACAAACTTCTTGTCATTTCTATTAGATGAGCACAGAGTAGAAAAATAATGAAAAAAGTAAATCCACTGGCAGCTAAAAAATGACCAGTCTCAACTGACGGCGCCCGTTCACGAGCATGACGCGTGCATCAGCTAAACTATTTTGAAGGAAACTGAATGACCCAATAACATGTGCCACCATCTCACGATAGCGCCCAGCCCTACTAGAACCAACTGATACAATGCTTCATTCCATAATATTACTTATTTTGAATGAAAGAAAATATGATTATCGACACTTAACTCATAACGTTCAGTGTTGGCGATAAGCTTTTTGCACATTTTTCTTCTTTTTGTACGCTCTACAAACTGAATGATTATCCTAGTTTGTAAACTGTAGTCCACTATAACAAGTATAATTTATTTATTTAGTACATGGAGGACTTACAGCTAATAAAACCAGACAAATGTAAAGGAAACCATAATCACTAGAAAACCGATTACAAGTCCTCACGTATAGACATTACAATAAAAATTAAAAATGGTGTGAGCACAAAAACAATAAAGCTTCGCTTTTTAGTTAAGTAGGAAGTACAGCATAAATCCTTGGTTTGCACTTAAACAATTAATAAACAATCAGTTTATGTATAATGAACATTATATGTTATTCGTCAGCAGGTGAACGCAAATCATCACCAGCATCAACAACAGCCGCAGTACACGCACCTCAACCACCAACACTCGGCACACTCCACCAGGTATGTACATCTACATACACAGATATAATATTGATTGGTAAGAAAGGGTACAGCATGGTGAGGTCCTGACTGCTAGGTGGAGGAAAATAATTGTGGGGCAGCTGGTTTCTTTTGTTGATTTCAAGTTTAGGTCCCATGGGCAAAAAAAATATCCATAAAAACAGACTCGGAGCTTTTCGTTTATTTCAATCATACCTTATATTGGTGATTGTGAATTGTAGATAGTTGTTGTAATGTTATATGTATAGTGATTATGTAGACAGCTTCCAGTTGTGTAGTTACGCATGGTTGTGTTACCTTTGTATAACTAGTACCTTGTAGTATGTTTAACTTTATTGTACATAATGCATGGTAATTATGTCCTCATGTAAAAATGATGTGTATTTGAATTAATAATTCGAGAGTTATAAATTTAAACAACAAACACTTCGTTTTAAGTTTAACTTCTACTGCAGCCTATCTTGTTTTTAAGACATTTGTGTTAGAGCCACTAAGTCACTAAAAATCAACATAAAGTACACATGCTAAGGTCGATACTTGACCTAATAGCGATGGATTGAAATTATCTCGAATTATAAATTCAAGTATAGTTATAAGCATGCACCCGTAGCTCTTACAGTATGCACGTCCCGCACTAGATAGAGCCGCACTTGCCTTTCAGAGTTCGCAAGAGCTGGCTTTTCTCATGTTGCTGTTTCCTACGCAGAGAGAGCGAGAGCCCTCTGCCGGGCGCGCACGACGACTACGTGAACAGAGACGCGCTGCGAGACTACGCGAATAGGGACTCGCTGTGTGACGACTACGGCGACGACTACGCCAACAGGGAGGCCATCCGCGAGGCGCGCGACCGCGAGCGCGAGCGGGAGCTGCAGCGCCAGGCCAGCGACTACCGCGAGTATGTCAACGCGCCCGCCGCCTGGCAGGACGGCGACGACAACCGCAACACGCAGCGCAGGCAGACTAACCGCAGTGAGTACACATGTCCCACTTGGCTAGAGCATCCGCGAGGCGCGCGACCGCGAGCGCGAGCGGGAGCTGCAGCGCCAGGCCAGCGACTACCGCGAGTATGTCAACGCGCCCGCCGCTGAGGCGATGCGATTTTCTGAAAAAAAAAAACCCGTGGTCCTAGAAAGTAATAGGCAACTGAAGGACATAGGTGTAGTTTTAGTCAGTGCAAGTCTGACAAGCCCTCTCGTTCCACCTCAAAAAGTGAATACACATAGATATATCACACACACACACACACACACACACACACACACACACACACACACACACACACACACACACACACACATACATACATACACTCAAACATCTTGAAAGATGTGACCTGTAGGTCAAACTGTTTCATTATGTCCCAAATAAACTTAATTATTGTCTACAAGAGGTTCTCGTTCGTCATGAAGTTAGAATGTCCATACGTAAGATTCATGGACATTCTAAATTCATGACAAGTTGTAGTTGGTATGAATTTTAACATGGATTAACGCAAACATACATTCAAGCGAGAAACATTTTGACTTGATACAATTGTTAATAATCGAATGTTCGAAGTCAAAATTGTATCTCGATCTCGTCTTTCGATATACGTGATCTAGTGCAAAAAGTTTGTAAGATACACGTATATGTGTATCTTACAAACTTTTTGCACTAGTCTGCATACATTTAACTCGCACCTTTTTCCTCGGGTAAGCAAAAAGTAATGAAGGCCACCTGCTACGATCCTTACGTATACAAGAACGCTGTCTATTTAGATAATATTGCTTCGTCGAGTCGAGAAACACTCATCGTGTAAACGAAGTATTATAAACGTAAAAGCTAGGTCAATTCTATTTACGAACGCGGGCAGTTGGCACTTAATATCATTACAATCATGAACTTGCGAAACTACTCTGTTTATCCGAGTCTCAATTGCAGCAACGCTTACTCTCTTATAACAGTTCTGCACTGAAACATTTTAAAATTTTAATTCTCAAAAGTTCTGAGATCAGTATAAACTTAAACACTCGACAGGACGTTTCCATCCGGCCGATGCCATTAATTTGAGACATAATCCTCGTAACATATACGTGTGTGTCGCAGGTATAAGCAACAACGTGTCGGCAGCAATGTCGCTAGTATCGGAGCACGGCGCGAACAACTTCGCCACGATACGAACCACAAGCATCGTCACCAAACAGCAAAAGGAACACAACCAGGTAATTAACTACTCTAATGATAGCAATTGTTGTTATTGTGGTATGCCATTGAATGTAGGAAAGACAATAGTCTCATAGCGAAACATGGCTCAGTGATCATTATTTCGCTGATGTGAAAACATTGATTTGTTGGATTGTCATAAATTGTGGTATTCGATTGGTACTTCAAATTAAGTTAAAAATGTTTTATGTCTGTAATGTGCGAGACATTATAGCTTAGTCTTGATAACTGAAAACTGAAACTAAAACATATTTGTGTTACCTCTGGGATTGGAAATGTCCATAGCAGCTGCGATTGCTTACTATCAGGTAGGCCATACCAGTACCTGACCTTACTAGTGTGGATTCTTCGAGTGCCGGATCCCCATAGGCCATCAGAAAAGGTGCAGATAAGCAGGATTTTGATTGGTTTCAGGAGATGCACGAGCAGATGTCAGGCTACAAGCGCATGAGACGCGAACACCAGGCGGCGCTGCTGAAACTAGAGGAGCGCTGCAAGGCAGACGTGGATGCTCATAAAGCGCAACTGGACCGCGAGTACGAGGCGCTGCTGCAGCAGCTGTCCCGTGAGCTGGAGCGGCTGCAGGTACCTACATCATCAAAAAATAACTTAAAGAACTCTACTGCTGGATGTATACGAGAGGTTTTGACCCAGTAGTGGTCGTTTTGCCAAGTATCCACAGCGAAAGCTGAACAGAGTTTGTGAGTTCCCGTGGTCATCCATTCCCGACCTCCTCGCAGGTTGTTAGTCCACTATTGAAGAATCTATGATGAGCTGGTAAGTCGTATTATATTTAGGTTACTCTTGGGCTAATAGAGAAAATACGATTCTGTAGTTTTCAGGAGATAGTAGATAACGAAGATTCAATGGCTTTAGACAAGTTATAGTCCGTTATTCGCCTGGCTTTTGAGTTCTCGCTGAAACTGGTAAGAATTATTTTGACAACATGTGCCACGGTAATCGACGGCTAAATAAAACAAGGCTAATGTCATATCCCGTTTACTTTTTTAGAAATAATGTCCCTAACAATACATACGTTGAATTCCAGACAAAACACGCACAAGAACTAGAACGCAAGCAGAAGCAGAACGCGGCAGCCGAGAAGAAGTTAATCAAAGACATCACCGCGCGGCAGGAGCAGGACCGCAAGGCCTTCGAGACGCAGCGCAAGCGCGAGTACAAGGCCAACAAGGAGCGCTGGAAAAAGGAGCTCAGCATGGACGACGCCACGCCCAAGAGGCAGCGGGACGCCACGCTGCAGTACGTAGCACTTGATATTCTATATTTTATGCTGTTGAACAACAAACAAGCTTTTAATGGTTAATAGACACTGCCGCCTAAAGACAAAAATCAGTTTGTTTTCTGGAATGTAAATTACAGCAGCACAGCATTGCAGGTTGGCGGCCGAAATAGTTTATCAGAAAAGTCTGTCTCCTAAGTTTGTAAAATCGAATGAACATTTGCCTATGGCTTTACTGTGATGTATGTACTGTCTACTCCATATATCAACTAAAGTATCTATGTCCACCGTAGGCGCGGGCTTGCGGACGGCGAGCAATGGGTGGCCCGCCGTTGGCTCGCCGTCCGACCGTCCGGTAACCATCCGGACTAAGCCCAAGTCGTCGACGGCGCGTACTGTTCCACGCGCGCCTCAAGATGTCAGCACATCGTAGGGGTCGAGCAGGGTTAAAGCCTACTGGGGCCAAGGGACTGTTTTTGAAAGGAAGACTTGGCCCTGGTATGAAAGGCAACGAAGGAACAGGAGTGTGTTTTTAGTCAGTGAAAGTCTGACATACCCTCTCGATGGATGTCTTTGGATGATTTTCCTGTCGAAAAAAAAAAGCTTCTATGTGCAACCAGTTAGAATACAATTTTGCATTAAGATTTTAGACAATTCAATTCAGGAAGTGGTCTTACCAATTAAGTATACCTGTTATCATTGTGTCGTGTATGTTACAGATCTCAGAAGGACAACCTCAAGCAAGCCGAGGCCGCGGAGGAGATGCGGCTGGTGCGGTCGCAGCGCGAGTACCTGGAGCTGGAGCTGCGGCGCTTCCGGCGCCGCCGCATGCTGGCGCTGCACCACAAGGAGCAGGAGCTGCTGCGAGAGGTACACGCTCGTCGGGGGACATACACTCCCTACACTTATTGTGCCACTGATAGCTACTTTATGGCTACGAGAATAAGGATAATTGAAATACCAAATCGGAACACTGGTTTAGTCTCCAAACAGTGAATGTCTAAGTATAGACGGCCCAAGTCATATTTAATACTCAAATCCATTGCATCATCAATCAAGCAGGCTGCGGGATTGTTCGAAAGATTTACCGAGGCCCTGGAACGCAAATGGCAACTGAACGAGTGAATTAACAACTGGTGAATTTCCAATCAGTAAAAGCACAAAATAGATAGGTACAGTGTCAATCTACATACAAAGAGCGCTCGAGCAACGCACACATAGACACCGCTCACAGACGGTTCGGTTGGGACCAGTGCGAGCGCGAGTACCATCCGCATGAGACACGCAACTGTGAACTTTTATGTGCAATAATGGAGCAACAAAAAAAAAGTTATTACAACTTCAGTGCACAGTTTAAATTCAACATTAAATGGTGAATTATAATTTTTTTAAGCTACCAGTTGTTTCAGAGAGGTAATTAGATATTTGCTTGTATTTTGACGATTTGTTTTAACGTAACACAGAACAGTTAAGTAGCTAGGTAAGTACTCCGGCGGCCCCTGGCCCCGCGCCGAGAAAGCGAACATGACTGTGACCATGTAATAATGTAATAAATAATTCCTATCTAAGGCTTGATTTCTTTCTACGCTGACATCGGTCGCTGACGTCGGTAGCGCGTACGAATAAAAACATAATATTCAATGGGCCACCGCACAGCAACGCTGACGTCCGCCGCAAATACCTACGAATTTAAACAACTGTCCAATTTAAAATCACTTTTTTTTTGCCAAAAAATTGCACAAAAACGTTCACAAATGCGTGTCTCAAGCGGATGCACTCACGCTTGCACTGGTCCGAGTGCTCCGAGATATCGTATCCACGAGCGGTGTCTGTGTGCGTTGCTCGAGCGCGCTTTGTATGTAGATCGATTTCCGTAAATTAGTGTTCTAGTGACAGAGCGGCGGCGACCTTAGCGCGATCGCCGAGCGTAGGTATGAATAGTGAAGTACAAACATGAGATTGACTTCTGCACCTATCTGTTTTGTGGTAAAAGTCTGACAGCCCCTGTCACTCTGTACTCAGAGCGGGTGAAGTTATTTGATGAATTCCCACCTCAAAAAAAGGCTATCAAGGAGGCAGTAGAAATTGACGGACTCTAAAATATAATCAAAGATCAATTGATAAACAACATTAACGCAAGCTCTGGAAATCGATATCAACGAAATTAATCTTGGATTTTGCTAAATTCCATCTAATTCCCTAAGCAACAAAGTTCAAGACAAGGTACTAAACTCGCTTGCATGTTCATTGCAGGAGCTGAACAAGCGACAGAACCAATTGGAGCAAGCGCACGCCGTGTTGTTACGTCATCACGAGAAGACGCAGGAACTCGAGTATAGGCAACAGAAGGGCGTGCATGCGCTAAGGTAGGAGACTCAACTCAAGTTCTTAAATAGCTTCTACTGCAAATTCGCGTTTACGGCGGAAAATATCTCAAAAGAATGGTCTTATAGATTTCCGAGATAAAAGATATATAAATCCCAATGTATCTCTAAAAAAACGTAACATATTTTAGCGTTTATAATATTTGTTATGAATTATTTTGTAGTACAGAAGTTTAAGACCTAATGGGTTTCTTTAAATGGCAGGTCCAGACGAAGATCACTGAGTGATCTATAGGTTAGCACATTCCACGCGAAGCCTGGCTGCTAGACTCTTTACATAAAAATTGGCCTGAAATAGTCTTAGATTGATGGAGTAGAAGGCGAGTAGGCCTTTGTCCTGCGGTGGTAAAAACCGAGCTAATATTAATGGCAGTGGTAACGGCCCCGAGTACGAGTAGAAAGAACGTCGCGGGTTAAAACCCAGATAGACGCTTTGTATAATTTATTTTATCACCACCACTTTACTTTCAAAATGCTGAAGAAAATTATCGTGAGGAAATACGAAGTAATGTCCTTGAACCATAAATTCGAAGACGGAAGTGTTGTGACAGCCATTAACCTGCACTGTGCTCGCGTTGTTTATTATAAGGTCTTTATTAATGAACTAAGAATTGGAAGTCTGGTATTTGTCAAAGTAGGGTTTGACACATTCTTGTCTCCAAATGATCAATTCAGAAACGCCTCTACCTGTTTTCTAAACTTCATAAACTGAGTGACAAATGTCATAACAACACGTTGTTGTGGTCCCTTAGAGAGGAGCAGCTGTCAAACCAGCACGGCACGGAGTTGGCAAATCAGCGCGAGTATATGCAGCGCGCTGAGCACGAGCTGCGTAAGAAGCACGCTCTGCAGCTCAAGCAGCAGCCCAAGAGTCTCAAGGTAAACTTTATATAATATACTAGCTGCCGCCAGCGGTTCCAACCAGCGCGAGTACATGCAGCGCGCTGAGCACGAGCTGCGCAAGAAGCACGCGCTGCAGCTCAAGCAGCAGCCCAAGAACCTCTGGGTAACCTTTATATATTATACTAGCTGCCGCCAGCGGCTCCAACATGCGCGAGTACATGCAGCGCGCCGAGCACGAGCAGCGCAAGAAGCACGCGCTGCAGCTCAAAATTTTCCGAATCGCAAAATTTTTTTTTGCGATTCGGAAAAATCTAAGACTCTATTCCGGAATTGAACTATTTACATAGGTAAGTTTGTACGGAACCCTCAAGGCGCGAGTCCGACTCGCACTTGCCCAGTTTTTTATCAATATTATGTAACCCTGAAACGCGACTTCTATCAAGCTATTACCGACTTAAATTCTAATGACTGAATGTAATGTTTGCAGCAAAAAGAGATGCAGATACGCAAGCAATTCCGTGAGACGTGCAAGATACAGACGCGTCAGTACAAGGCGCTCAAAGCGCAGATACTGCAGATGACCGCTAAGGTAAGCTATGACTCTTCACTATTTAGTCTTACTGTATAATGTGTGAAATGCTTGATAATGATAAAGGTCTAACCTATCTCGAGAACCATATTGTTACGCCGTGAAAGTTGAACACGCCATATCTTCAATGAAATCAAGAGTAGCATTAAATAATTAAAATGTATAGCTGTATGAAACTTCTAGAATGGAAGTACGTACCCAGGCCTGGTAAGTTCTAGAAAAGTCCGACATAAATTACCCAATATTATTATTTAATAAGGTTTAGTAGGTAGGTACGTAAGTTGATAAAGGTATTCGTACCTTCTTCTATTAAAAATAGAGTCGAAATTCGCGTGAAAGGAGGGTCGCGATTCGACGACAATTTTCTGGAGTGGCCTTGAAACGTCGGTATCTAGAATGTTCCTGGCTTCGCATATAAATATGAGCTCCCGACCGGAAGTGAGTCCGTTTGTTTTCGAAACAAACGGACGCGGATCGCGAAACGAGTGCGATACCTAAGTGTGTGAAGTTGTCTTACCTAACGACCTAAGCGATAAAACGGAACTCTGGTGTTCATTGTGATTTGGATTATTGTAGATTGGACAAATTTGTTATTGTTTGTGGTGAATGAAGTTCTCTACTAGTAAACCGGCATTTAATTACTCACGTTCGTAACAATATAAAACTTACCATATTTTATATTTATAACAAGCTGTCAGTCTGAAATGGTGATATCTATAGGTATAAACTCAACATTGCATATTTTGGCTGTTGTCATGTGACTGTTGTAAAACTATCAAAGTACAAGTCTATCCTCGGCGCAGCATCTCACAGGTTGCCTTATGTCTTTCAACCATAAGCAATGTTGCTTAATCTGCTAAATGCCCTGATTGCTCAGGAACCGAATTTGAACATATTTTTATATAAGAATAAAGCTAGATTGTTGACTTGCCGTACGCTTTGGTGCAGACTTTAAGTATAGCAAGTAATTGTTTAATAAATAAGGCTAAAAACGCACAGGCTTGTTTACCCTCTAGCGCATAGCGGGTCACTTGACCGTTTTAACCTTAGGGGCATTCACGCTTGACTATTGTAACCCGGCTCCTCGTTCTGAGGGAGCCGTGCCGCAGTAAATTTATAAAGGGATATTATCAGGTCAGGGAGAATTAAAAATGAGACACAAACCTATCTAATTCCTACACTCTCTCTCTCGAGATATACCTCACAAAAGCGAGTTCCAATCAATCTATAGTTAGCGTATCCAAACTCTAGTTTGCATATCCAAACTCTAGTTAGCGTATCCAAAGTCTAGTTAGCGTATCCAAACTCTAGTTAACGTATCCAAATCCAGTTAGCATGTCCAAAATCTAGTTAGCGGAGCAGAGCCTCTTGGGGTCGGTAACGAGATAAGACTCCGTCACCACACGACGAACGCGCCCTACGGGGTGGAAATCCTCTCAGGAACAAAAAAGACGAACGACATCAAATACCTGATGTGCTTCGTTGGTGTCAATCGAATAGGTGTGGGTACCGTCACTTGGTCCAGCGCACCTTTGCGGCAAACGCCTGGTCCAGTCTTGACCAAGGTCAATTCCTGACACAGCAGGGCGTCACGTATCGACGGCGTTCCTGACCTAAGGCCAACCAATAGAGCCAAATCTAGAACAATATCCACCCCAATCAAAAACCATATCAGGAAGCTTCGAAGGGAAGTAATTTGTATTTGAAAATTATACTCACAGTGATTTTAAGCAAAACCCCACTTGGTGATTAAACCCAGAGGGTCTTGGCGCGACACGCTTTATTACTTCGAATTATAATTCTCCTTGGATGTCTGCGTGTACCCCTTCGCGTCGCGCAGCAAAAAGCAAGCTAACCACACCATCAGTTTCATCTCGTCATCAGTTTCCGACCACAGGCTATAAACACGTTCCACTATTTGATTTTTAAGTTGATACTTGGTGAATTATTTATTATTTTATTTCTAATGTGGGAACGTTTTTGCCTCTTTTCCCATAATAACTCAGTTTTATTTTTATTAATTTTGCTTTATTTGTCGCAAATCAATTTATCACGGGACGCCATCTCTCGGTGAGTTCAACGCTCAACATGAGGTGTCATTTCCAATGCCATGAAAAAGAAGATAGCAGTCCACTCAAATCGATTTGCAACGTCACACTATGTCCCTAGTACGCTACAGACGACTTTATTGTTATTGGTTTTTATAATAACTTGTAACTATTTTCATATTAGAGTTACATAACGCTTTTTGCGTATATTACAGGAGCATCAAAAGGAAGTAATAAAGACGTTGAAGGACGAGAAGCGTCGCAAGTTGGTGCTGCTGGGCGAGCAGTACGACCAGAGCATCACTGAGATGCTACAGAAGCAGACCGTCAGGCTAGACGAGAGTCAGATGGTAAGCGTTTACTACGACAGGTTAATAGAGAAGTATCATATTTATCTAGTGGAAATAGATTGTTACCTGGCATTCTCGCATTTCGAACGACGAGAATAACCTCGCCTTTCGCAATTAACAGGGTTCGTGTAAAGATTAATATAGCGTCCGTGTTAACAATAAAACAGCGTCCGTGTAAGTAATGTTATGGTGTTCGGTTTTTCTGTAAACCTTTATGGGGGAAACACGCGAGATTGTATTAGTAGCGCAATCATAGCGTTTTTGGAGTTTCGTTTTCTCACCTAGCGGAAACATGCAGTGGTGGGGTCTTTCCTGTGAACCTCGCGTAGACTTTACTTTTCAATTCTCGAGAAATTAATTATACGGCTGACATGGGGATGTTTATCGTGCGTCAAGTTCTATGTCAAAATAAATTTAATTACTGATTGTATTTATTTTTAGTAATTTAATATAATTTTTAACAAGCATTATTAATTGTTCAGATGGAGTGTCAGCAACTGAAGATGCAATTGGAACATGAGCTGGACATGCTGACAGCGTACCAGAGTAAGAGCAAGATGCAGGCAGAGGCGCAGCGCAACCGAGAGAGGCGCGAGCTCGAGGAGCGCGTGGCCGTGCGGAGGGCGCTGCTCGAGCAGAAGGTACTGCCTAGGACTGGGTTGCGACAGTCGCTGTCGCCATTCCACCATAAGGTTCCGCCGGAGCCCTGTCTGCCATGCCGCGACTTGTCGCAGCAGCGGAATTTTGCCCCCGGTGGTGCATCTTCATGCGCAAATAGTGTATGCTTGCAAGGGCTGTGCACTTACTTCTTCGTTGGTCTTGTGATTATTCAGGACCTTGACCATGGCGTCTTAAATCCTGGTGTTTTTTTTCCTCGGTCGGGTAGTGTTATTGTTGTCCTCTCAAAATAGGTGTACGTATTTGTGACGTAACAATGTTTGTATAACAGATGGAGTCGGAGTGCGCGCAGTTCGTGGCGGAGCGCGCGGAGCGCACGCGGCTGCTGCACGAGCGCCACGAGCGCGAGCTCGAGCACTTCGACATCGAGAGCACGCGCCTCGGCTTCAGGTTAGCATAGCTATACTTACTTATTTTAAATATAACAACAAACCGTATATATTGCATAAGCATGCTGGTGCACTGGTACCAACTGGAGCAACCGAGAATTGAGTTGACGCCTATGCCCAGCAGTGGACTGCTATGAGTTGATGATGATATAAAAAAGGCACACATTGTTAACCTTTTTACCGCCAAATCAAACAAGCAAAGCGTGCTCTCTTCGCCAAGCTGTGATTTCATACTTTAATTTGTCATGTAATCGTGACCATGGCGTATTGGACACGATCTCCTTTATCTGACTAGCGATGAAAAGGTTAAAATCAATAGTTTATTTAAAAAAATTCATGGTGTAGCTTTTATAGTCCGACGATTTTCGAGCCCGGCGAACACAACACTATAGTAGCCTAGGCGATTAACGCATGTATTCTGTTCCTATAGCGCGATGGCGATCTCGGAGGGCAGCCGGGAGGGCTACGGCGAGGAGGAGCAGTCGCTGTCGGGCTCCATGCTGTCGCTGGCGCACAGCAACTCGTCCGCCAGCTTCGCGGCCGGCTCGCTGTAGCGCGGCGCCGCGCCTAATGCTGATGCCAAACTGCAGCGCCACACGCGCACTGTACGCTTCATAGATCATTGCTTGCGAGTATTCGTGATGGAAACTCTGTATTATATGTAACGGCCGCCAGTTCCCGCACCGTCCCTATTCTCCACTGCGTAGTGGTCGCGCCACTGTGATAAGGCGAGGAACGAATACCGACGGTGCAGTAACCGCAGTCCATGCCGATCGATAAAGCCACGGCTCGTGGACCTCCGGGTGTAAGTATTGTAAATTTTTCATCGCGAATCTTTAAAGTGTCATACACTCTTGCGCTCTCTAGTATTCGGAGCGGTACATACGATCGATTGTTGTTATTATCGTTAGCAATGTTCAAGGGCTACCTCATTAGACTTGTTACGAAAATTATATATGTTGGTTGATTGAATCGTGTGAGTATATTGTGGTCCGCAGAAGTATTATTTCGAGTATTGGGCACGATACAATGTTTTGGCACCAGCATTAGAACTCCACGTCCCATTCTTATTACTGAGACTGTCTGCCCTCCCGCGGTATGTAATTCGTGTTGATCGGCAACATGAGATTATTTAATATACTGTTGGACACTGATAATATTAGCCTAATTTTTTATAATTTTTTTGTTACGTCTTCCAAAGTGAAAAGTACGGCCATTTGTCAATGGCTCGGGAGGGCATTTCCTATTTTATTACACTATTAAGTTTATTGCACTCCATAATTAAATAATTATCTCTTAGCTACAGTTGAGTCGAGGAATAAACTGGCAAGTTGCTGCATGCAATAATAGGCATTATTTGTAACGGAATAAGGTTACTATTGCATGTTGTAATGAGACACAAACATTATTCTCGACCCATTTGTTAATGCATCATCATGTTTCTGGTCTTTCGACAAACAATCAGAACTGAATACATCTACATTTGTACATACATAATATAATGTAGCTTTCAGTTATATATTCTAGTTAGATGGATCACGATTAAAGTGAATGATTATTTATTGTATTTTATAATGCATGTTTATTTTTAAAAAATATAAATTATTTTATGGATTAGATGTTTCAGCCATCAATCGAAAAATGTGCCTAACTCTGCCTAAATGTTTTATCAAAACATCGGAAACATGCTGATACAGTGATACAAGTGAAGATATAATGGTAACAATGAGGTTATACGCAAGTCTGCCTGCATATGTCTGAGGTTATTTAAATGATGCATCGATGTGAGAATGAGACGCTTCTTTTCTATTAGAGACTTACTCACGGTACGACACTGTTCCGTTGGCTTGCCAGCCGTCGCGGCGCTAGATAACTTTAACGAAACATAGTTGTATATCAGGGAATACGATAAAATACGTGCTCGAAGTAACCGCACCACACCGAACATTGTTGTCACACGACATATTAAAATTAACACTTAAAATGTAAAACTTAATTTATTCGCGTCTGAATATTCGATCTCTTAGACATAAGAAATTTTATCATCGTCTCTAGAATATTATTAGACCGTCCATCGTTAAACCGCAGCACACGTTATACGTCTACAACGGAACAGTGTCCAGTAGAGGGCATGATTACATTTTAAACTCTAGTATTCCTGATCCAATCTTGTATAAATATGTAGTTTATGGTAAGTTTCCAAAGTGGTTCTAGCTGATTTTTCATCTTGATGCTCTAATGAAACAAGATTGAAAAATGTCAATACGGATTACCGCGACCACGTCAAATGATAAGGTAAACTTTGCAGAGAAACCAAGGAATGTTTATCCTCAAAGTGTACGCTTAGCTAGTTTGACACTTGGCATTAATTAGATGAAGTAGTCAGGACGATCAGTCGATCACGAAGCTCCGAGCCGCCGCACCCTGCCCACCTCACTGTTCACGGAGGATGTTATTATTTACAACGTTAGATAGACAAAATTCTAATATTCATATCATTAGTTTTTACTTTAGGAACCATTTTTGCATATATTTAATGTAAGTTGAATTCTTTAAAGAGCGGACTGACGGTATTTGTTTATTGGCCTAGTATTGAGTTTATTAAATGTTTAAAAGGGTTTCGAAAACGTTTATTATTATGCTTATTTTAGATGGTTTTTAGATTTTAAAAGGATTGTAACACGCTTTACTAAATCATAATAACAATGCGCGGGTGGAGTGTGCGCCGCCGCTCGTTGTGTAAATATATAAATATATATAGTGAGCTGTGAGCGAGCACACGCGGGCGCGCCGGCTCGGCCTCATGTATATAAAGAACAATAATTTAAATATTATAAATAATTTGTTACTTTTGTAAGGTGCGAGTGCGGTTTTGTGTACATTGGAAGTGCGACGCGCCGGGCCCCAGCGGGGCCCGACTATGTGCTATTTTCTTTATTTAGTGTCCTAATACCCTATCGTATTGTGTACTAAGCTTACCAGTCAAATATGTATAGCAAATGTATTATTTAATTTAAAATGGATTATAGTCATAAATACCCAAATTTAGTTAATACTATTTTTAAAGTATTTTTTATTATTTTTATTAATATTCTTTTCCTAAAGCATCACATGATGTGATCGTATTATTTGAGTTCTTTGGAAGTTTCTTGACGGATTTAAAGTATCGAAACCTAAGTGATTTAGGTATTAAATTATATACAAAGTGTTTGACAGAAGTTAGCTGTTTTACGTGAATATCTTTACACAACGCTATTTACCCTAATCGTATAATTATAAAATTTGCTTCAATTTCCTAGATAATGCAAGATAAAGGTAAATGGCATTGTGAATAGGTGTTTACAGTACTCGTAGACTCCACAGTACCCCTCCTGAACTGACCAAATATATGACAATAATCTCTAGACACAGCCTAACTTGACTTGTCACCCTGTCTCTGTACATATAGTAGACTGCGAGCGCGCGGAGTGGACCTAACCCATGGAAGTACTGAGCTGTACATAACTCACGTGATAAACTATGCGTGAAACGCATATTTGCGCAAACACTCAAAATACTCAATATAGGTAATTATTAAATTAATAGGTAATATTTTTTGGTAAAATGTAAGTTATCTTGATACTAAAACAGTAGTAAAATATCAAACGTGCGTTTATCCTGGCACGCGTTATCAATCGGCTATCTGAGTGACACTTTTATTTGTGACAAAATAATGCCGGTACTATTCCGCTATGTTATGTCCACTGTCATCTCTGCTGATGTCGTAGCTCATTCTAGAACCGAAGCACTATGGAATTGAACTGTAAGCTGTAACTTCGCTTGGGTGCAATAGATGGTCGGTACTTAAGTTAGGCGCGTAGTGTTTTGCTCGCTGTCATAGTGCTCTGCCTGAACGCTGGCGTAAAGATGCAAGCCGGAAGGCTCAGGCATAGTGCGTAGGCGCGACGTTTTCCTATTCCAACCTCCCACCACTTAGCTGTTCTAGAGTTAGATGTTATCAGTTATCTGTCACCTTTCAACGGTCACGATCTACAAAATAATTATTATGAGATAGAAGTACCAAACTCGTAGTTAGCGGTCACGTATTTTGTAAATTGTAACTATACAATTTTTATATTTTACCATTGTATAGTCTTTTATCACAGATAGGTAGTTAGCAATATTGTGACCGACGTGACAAGGTGCGCGCGCGCGGCCGCTGGTTATTGATATAGTTTGCGATTGTTTGCGGCTCGCTCGGTGCACCGTTGTTTTCTTTTTATTTTTTGTTACATAATATTTAACAATGAATTTCTAGATTCTAACTATTATCACTAATAATACTGTAATATAATCTGGTTCATGAAAAATCAAACCGAAATAAATTAAATGGAAAGAAAATCATTCCCTTGTATTATTTACAACATTGTCTTCCTCCTCTTGCCAGGACACAGAAATACAAATGAAAGTACCTTCAACTGTTAAAAAATCTATTTCTGAATTAACATAAATATGAAACAAAAACAAGGATATACAACAACAATACCAAAGTACATTATTTTCATGATTATCTTGAATTAAGCCTAAGATTGATCTTACATTAATATTACGGTTTCGTTTTTCATAAATGCTATCAAAAATAAGAAAAAGAAACTAAAACTAATTTCTATACTACAAAAACTAAAGCCGTGTCTCCACTTCATATTGCGCTGTACATTTACTATAAAATAGAATAACCACAAGGCTAAGAAAATAATGCTGTGAAGACGCGACGGAAAATATTGTGCGATCATAGTAAACTGATGTATACGATCCGTTAGAACGATGATGATGTCTGGTTAGTTACGAGAACAAAAATTACGAGTTGCAGAATGCATAAAATAGAAAACTTGCTTATCAACAAAATCTTTTTACCTTTCGATTTATAAACAAATCACTTACGTTATCATAAAATAGTTTTTTTTTTTTGCTAAATATTTCTACGTAGCTTTTAGTTCATTGTTTCCTAATTGGAAACTTGAAAGGCAAACTGGACAATGAAGAAAATGCCGCAATACATTACAATGCCTATTTCATGTAAAGTCCTAAAGAAATGTTTTAAACATTAAATTACATTTGAGGAAAATCTAGCGATTAAAGCTGGGGCGTTTACGAATGTGTCAATTACCCCATTGATTCTATAAAAATAAATTTTCGTTAATCGATAAAGGCAGTTCGTAGAGGGTGTAAATGCGGTCGTCGGAAGCAGCTGGCAGATTGGCTAGTCTACTGCGTGGGTGAGAACTGTGTGGGCTCGAGGATGCGGCAGTGCATCTCGCGGATGAGCGGCACGGTGTAGGCAACGCATTCGTCCCAGCCGGGGTTGCGCCAGGTGCTCTCACGAGTTTCACGACGGGCTTGTAGATCTTTATAGCCTGAAGAGAAGAGAATACGACAATCAAGATGGCGCTTTCGATGAGCGTTTGGCTTTGTTGCTACGGGTTGCCTGTTTAAAAAATTCCTGGGACTTGTGAGAATTGTCAATTTTCTACTTTGACGCGGGCGAAACCGCTGGCAGCAGCTTGTTGTACAAAATGGCACAACTGTTTAGAACGAAGTCTAGACGTTTAACTAACTTTTAATTGCTGTAATACTTACACCAAATATGATGTACGTTGTAAAGGCGACCAATCTGCGAGAAGTACCCGGCGAAGGCTTCATTTTGTGCGCGGCGGTAAGTGAGGCCGCGGGCCCAGTTGTTACCCCACTCGATCATCGTGCCAGGCTTGAGACTAAAGTCAAAGTATTTATGATAAGCTAAAACAGCCACTTTATTGGTAAGTGGACAAGTGGTTGCAAGAGGTTACAAGCATAGGTGTTATAGAGGTTATGGCTAATTAGACAGAATTTACGTCATTGGATTAATAGGTGTATTCAACTAATTTCAATATAATCCCAGTTAGATAATCCCTGTCCAAAAATCAGTGGCGGATTAGCCATATAGCAAGACTAGCAAATCTGTATAGCAAATGCTACAGGCCCCGCACAATCGGGGGCCCCCGCGTGTTCAAGGATCTTGAACTTGAACGCAAAGAAAAAAACTATTCATATAAATATATCGAAATCCGAATACAGCTGATTATTATTTCATTAGTAAATTTCTTAGATTTCCCTCATTACCGTACTTTCCACGTACCTTACCCAATCTTAAAATCCACGGGGTTATTGGTGATTTAGATAAGAATGAGAAGTATTTAATAGGTCTACACAGTGGTCCCTTGGGAAATGTGAAAGTAACTCTGTCTGTTACGCTTTCACGGTTAAACTACTGAACCGATTTCGATAAATTTTGGTACTGAGGAAGCTTGAACTCCAAGACTTGACATACGCTTTTTATCCGTCTTCGACTTCGCATCCGCAATAACAAACATTCACACGGACGACGCAGAAGCTAGTTATTTATAAATTTGTTAGAGAATGGGGTTTACAATTTAGATTTAAGTACCTTATCAGACAACTTAAGCATAATAAACCCAAGTTCCCACTGCTGGGACACAGACCTCTGGGAGAGTGGTGTAGTAAAACGATGGAGAAATAAAACGTAGCAAATGTAAGGATATGACAGATACCTGTAAGATCGAATCTCATAAATGTTGCTGGGCGCGCGGGGCTCTCCATTGGGCCAGAAGCTGAATGCTAGCAAGTACTGTAAGTGCCGCGACCTCACGAAGTTACCGCGCTCCACTTCGAGCGCCCGGTAATCCTGCATGAGAGTTAACAAACAGTTTAAAAGAAGTAAAAAATTAATAGTTACAAAAAATGTTACCATTTCCATTTAAAATAAATATTGCTACTGTTGTTTGTTACACTTTTTTTAGGTATAGACCTTTGTACTTGCTTCATGGTATAGACATTGATTTTCATGAAACTTAGTCTAGTTTCATGAAAATCAATGTCTATCTATCTTTGAGAAATTTACTCATGAATAATCATAAAATGTTTATACCACCAGCTGACTATGACCTAACCTGTCAATTATCCCATTGTACAAATGCAGATAGTAACTTAACAAAAATTTGTAGTAATAACATCTTACAGCATCCTCTTTGAACAAAATCTTTGCTTTGTCAATTTTCTCGAAGCCTCCAACATATCTCCATAGATGGAGAGCCTGGTCCATATCGCCCACTGACACGGTCCATGATCCCACCAGCTCACAGCCAAGGTCCGCTTTTTGAGAGTGTACTAACTCCACTGTGGTTTTGCTAAAAGTTAATGAAATGTTACTACAGTGGTAAGACTACGAAGATGGATTGAACATAAAGTTTGTTTATGATGTTCATGATTTGATTCCTACAAGACTCTGGTTCAAAAATTATAGATCTTGTTTTCAAAAAAAACTATATTTTCCTGCTGCCACATAAAAATAGGTCAACTGAGTTTTGAAATAAGGTTTTATTATGTTAGAAACAAGACTTGATACTCAGTGTAATGACTGATGTAAAGGGTCAAGGTTTATGTCTGATAAGATTTACTATGTAGGAATTCTAATGATTTGTTACTGTAGGTAATGTGCAGTGTTCTATTTACAGAATGTTGCATAATAGCTAGTCTCTGCTCAATGCTAGCTCATACGCTAGTGTATAAGCAAACTGGCTTAAATGCTTATGTAAGAATATTTATGCAAACACATACTAGTTTTGCAAGTATTTATCCATGGAGTCCGGCCTTATGTTATGTGTGTGGAGTGCATAAATTATCTCCTTGTCGCTAAGCATCCGACTGTGGGACTCCTTCGTCGGCTCTATCCTCCGCACCAGCAACTTCGAAAACCATCCATCGTCGGCATTCGATAACCGTGCACTTGTTGAAATCAACCTACAAAAATAACTTCATTTACGCGAAAGTTCCAAATTTAAAACCGGACACTGTACAAAACAACAATAGGAAAAGTACCTCGCATTCTTCGGTATAGCTGAACTTAAACTTAACACTCTATTTAGAGAATTCATATTGAGAACAAAACTCGCTTAAATACAATTCTAAACTACTAAATAAAAGGTTGATAAAAAGTAATTCTTGTTATCAATAATTGACAAAATCACTTGAAGGTTATCTTGAAAATAGATTTTGCATACGTAGTGACACCTATTATGGGTGACCGAAACTACCATAATATTTTGCTACAAGTTAGCCAACCCGTAAAGCCACTTTCTTTGTAAATATTATGATCTCATTGATAAGGGTCTATTACACTACTCGATTTGACTCGATATTCAGACAGTCTTAGTCGATGTTGCATAGTCACGTAGTGTAATAAGGGTTAGACCGGTCTTACTCGGAACAAAAAATAAGACTCGTGTGCTGAATATCGCGTAGTGTAATAGGCCCTTTAATTTTAACTTCTGTCTCTGTCCGTCGAGATTAATTTGTATCTAGCTATTTCAGTCGCATGCTTTTCAGTAGTTTGCTTACTGGACCATTTCAAAATCTGCCAAAACGTCGTTAGATTTCTATATACGCAAAGTTCTTCAATGTCATTGAAGTAATATTTTTTTCCATTCATTGTCAACATTGTTTCATCGTCACACAAAAATTATTTGAATATTCTTATAGTTATTTGTAAAGTAAAACTTTTAATTATATGCTAACGCCCGGTACTCATTTTTGCATTATAAAGTAATTAAAATGCGAAACCGTATAAAGAAACGTTATGTTTATTGACTGATGGCCGACAATTTGCTGACAATAGATAAATTGTCATTTCTTAATTTACGAATAAATATTTTTTTTATTCAGACACGAAAATTCAAGGTTTTTTTTAAGGTTCTGCATCTCACGTAAAAAAAACCTTGTCATGGGTGAGTAGTGTCTGCAAATTGAACGTTTTTTGCGTGCAAAACTTGTTTGTAATAGTGGGCGGTGTGTTCAGTGGCAGTCTTGTGACTATGTCGGTTTGTGCAGCTTCCAGCGAGGTGACGAAGCTTCAGCAGCACCTGTCGCTGCTGAAGGAGGAGTATGGGAAGCTGCAGAGTCACTGTGCAGAGGTGGAGCGCAAGTATACGCTTGCGGCGGCGTCGGCCGGTGACCTGAGCGAGACGAGCTTTGTAGCGCGCCTGCTCATGACGGTAGCCACTCTATACGGCAGGGAAACGTACTCCGATATCGTCATTAAGTTGCAGAGCAAGTCCATGCCTGGGCACAAGTTTGTGCTCAGTGCACGTTCCGATGACTGGAATGAGGAAGCCCTCAAAAATCTCGAGGAATTAGGTGAGTAATAGTGATGATTAGGTATGATCACATATTCTTATCTATACAATTAGCTTCTTTTTTAATCTGTTTTATTACATATTTCATGATTTCCTGAATATGCCTATATTTCAGACTGGACTACTCTACCAGATGATATTGGTGCTGCACTCCTAAAATGGTTGTACACAGATGTGGTGGATTTGTCACGGGGAGACTCATTTGCTCTGCAGCTCATGAAGTCTGCTGCTAGCTTTAAACTACATGGATTAGTTGGAAAGTGTGAACAGGCTCTCATAGCTTCTGTTGGAGTTAGGTATGGGATAATTTTTTATTTAATATAATTTTATTTCATTCATACAAATTGTGCAAAAATTCAGATAAGGCACAAGAGTTTATCATTACCATGTATTTTTATATAAATATTCAAATCCATTATTACACAATCTATAAGAATTCAGAGATATTTCACTATCTTACCTGTCCAATACATTCTTATCTTCTGCAAAGTCCTGATTCACTCACCGACTTATCAGTGATCAGCACAATCCCCCTTGAACCTAGAATGCTGAAATTATGTGTAGAGGTTCTTTTTATTTTTAGAGGTTTTTGAGGGCAGAGTTTTGGAAAATCCTTTCTTATTCTTAGTACACATTACTAAGAATAAGAAAGGATTTTCGAAAATTCTGCCCTTACAAGGATGAAACAGGTGTAAAAAGTTTGTATAGAGAAACATACTTTTATGCAAGAGAAACTGCTGGCAGAACTTCTATGATAATATAATTTTTATTATGAATCATATTTTTCGCATGTTTTTGTAATTAGATAGTTACATGAAATCCTATATTCCATGCAAGAGTAATAAAGAGATACCCTAATTTTTCTGCTGTGCGTTTTCATTACCATGGAAAAGAGATTTATTCAACCACTGTTGTGTGTGGAGTTCAGGATCAAAATGCCAAGCAAGTAATATGTATATAGTGTAGTATGTTTTCTTAACTATAAGATCCTATAGCCGCCATAGCTATAGAGAAATGGAACAAACAATATTCAAAGCAAGCCATATTGAAATATATTAGGTGATTCACTAGGCCAGTCAGAGGGTTCTCAACCTTAAAGATTTGTTGAGCTCCTACATCAAGACTGGACAGGCATTTAATTTCAAATATGTTCCCATCTTATTTTCAGGTCCTGTGTAAAGTTCTACTCTGCTGCAGATGAGATAGGAGCCTCAGCTCTCAAAGAGCATTGCTCAGGACTAATATCTGCACATTGGGATGATCTGACAGGTAAGATATTTTAAAGACCACACTTTAATATTTGTAACAAGTAGAAAATGTTGATGGGATGAAATAAACACATTGTTGTGTTAATTAAAAGTAATTTAATTAGTAACGTAATGCAACATTGTGCGCTATACTGCTGTAGTATAATTTATCTACACTAAGAAGAAGGTATGTATTTTGAAATGAATTGTAACAAATTTATACATATTTTATTCTATTGGTCCAAAATATTGTTAATTTTTTCCTCAATAACCAAATAAGGGAGTAATCCCATATTTGGTTATTGAGGAAAAAATTAATGTGCACAGCTATTGTTGGAAAGAGATAAACCAGTAGGCACTATTCAAACTGATAAGTCAGATGAACTTAGTCAAATTATTGATACTCAAAACTCCAAATAACTGGCAAATTTTGAGGCAATAATTATATATATTATTATATGTAATTATAATTATATATAACTTAGTGTTCAATAAAGTGGAACATCCAATTTCAGTAAATACCGTTTCCTTGGCTTAATAGTGCTACACTATAAACAAAATAGTTAACTTCAGCGCCATCTAGCGAGAAAATAACGCGCTTGGGGCCTTAGGTTTCATCTTTTTGAGGCCGTACTCCAAAAGTAAAGCTGTCAAAAAATAAATGGCCTTTTTTGACATCTGTCAAAACGAATACTTAAATACTCAAAAAGAATACTCGCAATATATTCCATCATAATTTTTTTGACGCGCCAAAAACATTAATGTATTTTTTTAAAACACTTTTTGTAATTAATTATTATTTTATTTCAGTTTCGTTCCAAGTTACATTCTAGGGTATTACTCAATTGCCAAAACGGGCCTTTTATTTTTTAACGAATATAGTCCGTGAAATTCAAATTTTCTTAAGTTTTTTAGTATTTTGCAGGTCAGTGACAAGTTGTATGTTGATTAAAATATGATTGGCAGCCGTAACACGTATATATTCACGGAAAATACAACCCTCTCGTTTGTCTTACCCTATTAAAGAGCTATTTTATGAAAAAGTATCATAATTATTTTATAAGTCTAATATTTTAATCAACATACTACTTGACTCTGACTTGCACAATGCAAGAAACTTAAGAAAATTTGAATTTCGCAGGGTACCATGGTATATTCAAGGCACTTAGTGATAATGTAGCTAACTTTCATAAAATGAGCGTCATTGGATCACTACCTCCAGAGATCACATACTACAAACAAGCAGTTTAACCTGTTAATAATATTACTTTAGTTTATATGTATAAGCTAGTGACCCGCCTCAGCTTCGCACAGGTGTTACAAATATTTGAAATTCTTGGTTTTCTCTACTACATATAATATGCATGTATTTTACACTTAAACCTTTCTCATGAATCACTTTGCCTAAAAGTAAAAACCGCATGAAAATCCGTTCAGTAGTTTGAGTTTATCGCGAAAAGACAGACAGAGGAATGAGCGACTTTATTTTTTAATATTTAACCAGTGTTAATCTCACCTTGTGTTTTTATAAAAACAGCTGATTCTTTAAAACAGATACCTGTTTGTTCTTTGAAGTTACTAGAACTGAATAATAAATTATATTTTGTAGAGCATTACTGTTAGGTATTGTTTACTATTCCGTTGATAAATGTTATTGAAGCTAGAACTACATTAGACCGACGCACACGTGTAACACGCCTGATTTGTACGTCGAACGACGTCGCCCGGCGTGGATCAAAAGTAGCTCTACAAGTCTAGTTTCCATACAAAATGTATGAAGGCCGATATGCCTAGATCGGCGTGTGTGTCACACGTGTGCACAGGTGTAGTTCTACCTTTATTATTATTGTATAGATAGTAGTACACAAACATCTAATTGTTCCTGTGATATTATATCCCAGAACAGTTATATAACCTTAATATGCTTCTAGCATTCCTAATTATGTGGTTTTAAACAAGTCTGGTTGAAATTAGGGTTGTAACGGAACTTCGCCTCTGCTTCCGTTACTGCGGAAGTTCCGCAAGAAATCGTAACATCCTCCGCAAAATATTTGCGGAGTTATAACGGAGTTTCATTTACGTCATAATCATAGAACAATACCGCGTGAGCAGCGATGCCCGACGACGACTCAGCCGTCCGGCCGCGTGTTGCGTGTGAAATGGTCAAGCATAATCAGCGCGTGCGTGGTGGGAACGCGGTCAATGTGGGGGCGGGCGTATGTCAATTTGACATGACAGGGATCAACCTTCCGACAGGGATCAACCTTCCAACGAATTCCTTCGATTCGTACGTCCGTGGCGATGTTATTACACCTCCGCCACGGCCTCCGTTAACCTCCGCATCTACATAAAAAAAAACAACATAATATATCGCATGCTAACTTCGAGGGATAAGCAGATTAAGTTCCCCAGTTTATTCAGGGTGTTTATGGGGGAATTCGATGATACTAAGGTTCACATGGGTACATACATTGGTGAAGCTCGAACACTCAGGACCACGGGCGTGGCTGTTGCTCCATCTCTACGTAAGCTCTGCACAGGGGACTATTCGTGACACCTGTTTTGTGGAAATTTTTATTTTGGGAGCAGTGTCACCGCTACTAAAAGGCAGGCTACCTCTGAGGTATACCTATACACTATACTTGCATATAGATTGCGCCAATTATATTTAAGTTTCAAGTGGTAAGGGGCGAGCCTAGCTGAACAGAATGATTCAGATTACCAGTTATATTGAGAAAAACCAAGACCTTTGATGATTCCTTCGTCGCTATCCAAGTTGTGAATTCAATTATGTCACTTATGATTATAGAAATAAGGTTTAAAATTGCAACGACTGTTCTGCCGCGCTTATGATAATTAGCGACGCAGTAAGTCACATTTTAGTCGATATTGAGTTAAGTATATATTTGAAATGTAGAGATTGAGATCTACATTTCTGTATATTTAACTCAATTTCGACAAAAATGTGACTTACTGTAATTATCATAAGCGCGGCAGTGTTGCCCTGATAAAATACAATGATCATAATCAAAATTCCCATCATTAGGCGAGGACTTTGCGCACATGTCGTCTGCGCTGCTGTACCGTATGCTGAAGAGCAAGACGTCACAGCCGCTCCACGGCGCCGTGCGTCTGATGCGAGAGGACGTGGTGTTCCTGTGCCTGGTGGAGAATCACGCCAACGTGAGTATGCGCATGCTTTCACACTATGTACCACGCTGGCGAACTTTTGGTGAAAATACCTAACTTTATAATTCGAATGAAGATTCAAACATGGTTAGTGCCTATTTAACGATCAACCGCACGTTATTATTTGTAACATATTTGTCTGATAGGCACAAAAACGGATATGGAAGTAGAAGTATGTGTTAAATTGGAACTTCATGATATTTATAGGCACTAAGTTCATTAAACGAAAAAAAATGGTAATTCATAATAAAATTAAATTAATTATTATAGCAAAAATTAACTACATTATTTACCTACAATAGATCATTTGTAATCCTAAGTAGGTATCTCATTTTTATTGAAACACCGCGATGTTAGGTACTTAAAACTTAAAAAAAAAAGAAACAGATGAGTTAACAAATGGAGTTATTACCTACATACATAAGGACAGTATAATCAAAGTCAATTTTATGTAAATACCACTTTAGGGCCAAAACTGCATTAAGCGGGCTCCTGCGACGGACACCCGTCGCCTGATAAAGCGCATGTGACGTGTACTCGGGTCCCCATAGCGGAAACCGGATCAATACCTGCGCAGTATCGCTAGTTCAACTTTAACGGTGTGCATGTAGTCGTGTTGATGGAGAACTTAATATTTATTACGTAGCAAAAAGGGGGCCCGGCTCCCCGCGACGGATGCCCAGGCGAAGGGTCCGCAATGGAGCACTTTCGTATGGGATCGCGCGGGCGACCGCTAGTAACCCACAACTATCGCCGATAAGAATAATGACTTATGGACAAAAATTACTCGGGCGCGCGTTATTGTCTTATGACATGACATTTATTTTCTGTAATACTAACTCAGAATTCTTTTGCGTTAGTATAAGCAGCTTTACGCTAACCAATACTGGGAAATTAGTGAAGGATTTGGGGGATTTTTGTGTCGAAAAATATGTAGATTATGCACAGGGTCTTTGATTTAATATGACATTAGTTTGGAAATTACGAGACATTTAGGTTCGTGAAGTTAAATCTAATGGACTATAATTTACTAGGCATTACTTCATTCCTAAATGATTAACTTTCGCTTTCAAAAATATTGCTTTATTTGTTTGTGTATCATCATCATCAGAGGTTGGAATTAGGTAGAGTTATTCATGTACTTGCATCGAAATGTTGATATTAATGTGGACCTTTCCGGGATTTCTATTGAAAAATCCCGTGTGGTTTTTATTATTATTTGTTTGTAATATTGTTGGCCAATACAAAGAAATAATAATAAAAACCTCAGAGATAGTAAGACAAATAAAACAAAGATAGTTAACACACAATTTTTATTAGTACATAGCATAGGTATATTTCATTGAAAAAATCTTTCTATGTCGACTGAGGTGAGTTAACAAATTAATACACTTCCTCTCCGTGTCATTAATGCAGAAAGAACTTTTTTCTGCTATATTTCTGAAAGTGTCATAAATAAATTCTGCTCTTTAAAATTTGTCTCGGGAGTTGAGGCATATCTACTTTTTTCTCTCGCTATATAAAATCTACCTAATTCCGATCTCTGATCCTCATGCGGCGCCAACTTACTTCATAAAGATGTTCTAAAATAAATATTACTGTCAATTGCTATGACAAGTTAATCAATTCTAAGAAGTTTGTTTTATACCACACTGACTTTAAATATGAAGGCATATTGTATGAACGGTACATCATCGTCTTTAGTTTCAAATCGCGTGTAGTTGCATACACGACCTCGTTGGAATCCGCTGCACATGATGCCTCATTTACACAAGGCGTGTGCATTCATCAAACATGCAATAAATTCTCCTTTGTGGTGTCCGGTCAAAATAGATACTTTAATTTACAATCACTCGCATTGAGATAAATATTGGCTTAGGCCTTTGGTTGGTAATTACAATAATTATTTTGGTTAACGATGATCTAAAACCATTTTTTTTGGGTGGGAAGTAATCAACAAAGCTATTTATTATTATTATTTTATGTATCAGTATATCTCGGAATCCTGAGGTCCCGGACCTTTGGAAGGCGTACGAGGAGCCGAAACCAAAACGAAATTAATATTAATGGAATGTAATACCAACCGACGATTATCCCTGTACGCGCTGTGCTAGTGCACCCAAGGACATTCCCTGGTTGGTGAAAAACTATTTCGATATATTGAAAACAAAGACAATAAGGCTATGGCTTTTGGAATATTAAGTGGACTGGTTACCAGGAACTATGTTAAGACTATGGCCTCTGCCTGAACAATGTTATTAACATACATCGATAAAAAGGCAGGGAGTGACTTGCACACTCAAATTGACGTAGCAACAAGGGGGCAACATATCCTGAGGTTCTTGAAGAGTGGAGAGGTATACTACGGCTATCAGGACAATCCCGGAAGAACGGTCAAGATCCCTACTAGCATTTTACTGGATTATAAATTCTTGTCCCGATAACGTTTGCTCTTGCGAATCTCCACTCAAGCCAGCCAATAAAGGCAAGAGAGAGGTGGGAGCTCTGTTCCTCGTCAGTATTCACTACGGCCGCCGGCCGTAAAGGCAAGCCGGAGATGATTATACTCCCGGGAGATCGGGTTCGTGGGGTCGCTAATGCCCAACAGTTCGCCACAAAACTGCCCTGCGGATTATTATTATTATTGATAGGTTCGCGCTTGACCGCTATCTCACCTGATGGAAAACAACGCGCGGCGGTCGACGGTGGAGCGCGCTTACCTAGAAGTAACCTGTTCACTCTTGACTTAAAAACTTAAACTTGTTACTACTTTCACTCTGGGTGGAGCGAGAGGGAATGTGATAATAATAGCTACAGAAGAAATATTTATAAATACTTTAGCATTAGTCTTCATTAATTTTTTATATTAGCCTATAATGTTCCGACTGCTAGGAAACAGGCCTCCGCTTGGTGAGAGGCAGTAAGCCGTAATCCAACGAGGGGATCCCAACGTGGGTTGTTGAATTGGTAGAACATCGGGTTCCTTACGACGTTTTCTTTTACCATTTTGAGAGCTGTGGTGATAAAATGATTGACGAAAAACAAGCGCCTGGTTCAGTGCGAATCCACGCTAGATTTATAACTCGTAAGTCGCAGTCACTACTACCAGGCCACCATGCTTATGAGCGAATAAATTGGGAAATTTTCTCCTGTTTACATTATAGACTGTAAAAATACGTAAGATATCTAATCACATATTCAAATTAGCTCTTATACGGTTAGTCGCTTATAAGCCGGTAGTGACTGAACTACTTTCAACAGTAACGATAGTACATAATTATCGATTACGGCTTGATAGACATGATAAACTTTAAGAACTTTAAAAGCTAATTGCAGATAAGGGTAACTTAAGCTAGCCGTGTCTTATCCAAGAGTGGTCAAACGAGCCTGTTGACTCTAATGGAATGTTCCTGCGATATGTAGTTGCACACGGTAAAACAAAATTCATTTTAATTTAGGAATGATTTTAATTATTAGAGTACATATGAATATCACGTAGAAAAAATACAAAACAGTGTCTAAATGCTGAAATAAAATAAAATACAATGTCAACTTATCAACTTCCTGGCCTCAATTAGTAACAATCAGGCGAACACTTGAGTACGTATACAAAAGTAATATTCATACAAATAATTTCTTCCTACCTAACTAACATTTGTGATGAAAATCACAGACTTACAATGCTTACAGTGCATTTTTTCTCATTTGTCCTATTTGGTAAACAAACAAGGACCAAGGTAAAAGATCGCGTGTTTTGGCCAACGTCATATCTTAGTAAGATATGCAGGATGAATCACATAGACAACTAAATAAAAACACACTTTACATTAAATTGACTAGCAATAATGCATATTTAAATAAAGCACCACTGTTGAAGCTCTTTGGATTGTTCATAACTTGTTCAACGAGTAACTATTAGTAACTAACATTATTGGCAGTATTTATAGACCCGTATGGAGGTATTAGGATCTTACAATATAGCCTTAACTAAATATTATACTTACAGAAAAAAACACCGTTATTTTATAGCGGCGAATAAGCATAAGTTTAAAATAAGAATATCTTACCTAAATTCAATAATGTTCTAATTAACGTTTAAATGTTTTTAAACGCATCTGCGTACTAGCCTTTTCTAAAAAATGTGATTTCTGGTTTCACCAGCAACACCAAGGTAGTTCATTACAGAACAAACCAAATAAATGGGTTTATTTCATTTTAGCCCTCCATTCGTGACATACTCCGTGGTGCTATACTTGAATTTGCTTCACCTAACCTTTTTATCAAGGTTAAGTGACATAATATTTAATAAAAAACATAATTTGCAACATACTAAGGCCGTATTTATAACTGTGTAGGACTAGACTGTTAAACACCTCGTTCATGATAGAATTTTCACTTGGATACTAGGGTTTCCGCACTGAAATGGTGTGTCAGAGACGGTACCGGATTAAATCAGCTTGAGGCCTGTAGCAAATTCTACCGACATTAGTTCTGATTCAATGGCTAGTGTAAGAAGTCAATTTTTTAAGGGAGTCTTGGACGCAAGAGCGAGCTCGAAAATCTAAGCACTTCAAATAGTATTTATTTTCACCACTAGCGACCCACCCCAGCTTTGTTCTGGTGTTACAAATCATCGAACTTCTCAGTTTTTCTCTAATATAATTTGCATGTATTATACATCTACACCAAAGATGCGGTGGAGGTAGGGGAGGGGATTTGGGATTTATAATATTTATGTAAGAATCCGTACGAAATGGAGCTACTTAGCTGATTTGCATGTAGATATAACATTCAATAGTTAAAGAAACAAAGCGTAGGTACTAAAATGTAAGAGCGAGGGAAGCAAGCTAGCTTTTTTTTTATCCTTTTCATCTCAGCAACTGAGTGTGAACGAGGCGCTTTATGACTAGTCAGTTAGTGCCACTTACCTAGTAATTTCTTAAAAAAATTAACTTAAACAACATAAAATTACTGCCATAGTGGCCACAGCTAAAACATTCCTGAGTATTTTCTGGGCGCCATTGCACCGGTCCCCCCTGCAGTAGCAATATGTCGTCTTCGCGGTCCTTTCGTCATTGCTCGGGTCTTCGGAACACGATTCCTCGTACGCCTCGTAGATGTCAGTGACAGGATGCCATTTGCCGTTGGTCTTCCTTTGTTCGCCTTTCGATGTCTGTGGCGCGCAACCCCGAGCTATGCTCTTCGAAGTTACTGTAACAAATTGTTTTCGGTTAGGTATTTTACTTATTACGATACGACTATTATATTAGCTTCTGCCAGTGGCTTCACAGCCGTGAAAGTAGAAAATGTATGCCTATGTCACTCAGTGATGCTACTTGCAGTCTATTGGAAAAAATCAGACCAGTTGTTTTCGACTTTATTCATAAAAAAAAAATGCAAATTTTACTTCTTTATAATATTAAAAATGCTAGCTGCTGCCAGCGGCCCGCGTGATTGTAGACTTATTACCTAAGGGTATAAAAATAGCCTACGACCTATTCTCAAACCTACCAAATATACACAAAAAAATGACATAAAAATCGGCCAAACCGTTTCGGAGGAGCTCAATAACAAACAAACGTGTACAAACACGAGATTTTTATATATTACATAGATAAATACAATCCAGCCATACTATTGCCAAAGAGTTTGTGGTTACCTTTTTAATTTTTGAGATAATAAATTATTATCAAATAACTCCTCCCGCTCCTCGCTCCACCTAAAGAGCGAGGAGTGTCAGATATGAGGAATTATAGACAAAAATGTTTTAGCACAAAATATAATTTCTATTTATGAAATATCGCAGTTTACTCAAATTTCAACTAAGTTATTAGTTTATCATATCACATAAATTATCCTCATGACTGAATAGTTACGCTAAACCGCTTTTAGCGACAACTGTGGTTTAAAATGGAAACAATATGTTTATGGCTAAGAGGTTAAACATATTAGATTAAAAATGAAAAAAGAATTTCAATTGACTACATATTTAATTATTACATATAAACTTGAAACAAATTATGTATTTTACATAGGTTCCTTGTCACAGTTGTCACTTGTAACATAAATTACATAGGAGGTGACAGAGTGACAAGGCTTCTTACATAAAATGCGCTAACAAATGATGTAATTACACGCTGCTCACTATTCCCGACACGATTGTGAAAGTAATGAATGACACACCAATCATTGCATTCTGTCCCGTAACATATGTAATTAGAACTACACCGTCTTGTTTTAGGGTTGGCTCTAGTTTTATTGAAAAAGCTGCGAATTCTGCAGCTCGGCTTAGATTGTTTTCGGAGTCATCATAATCCTCATGTGCATATAGGGCAAAGTACTTCGGAAACCCAGGTAGGTACTTTCTGAAATGGTCAGTAACACCTAGGCACTGCTGAACTTTCTTGAGGAGCTGGGGTGGATCGAATGACGTGCTTTGAACATGGTGTTGCGGACACCAGCACAAAATACAATACAAGCCTCACGTGCATACATAAGTCATCATCATCATCGTTTCAGCCGAAATTCATCCACTGTCAACCTTCAAGTGTCGCCACTATTACCGGTCTTGTGTCTCGAATCCATCGGATACCCGCGACCCTCCTGATCCTGGGATCACCTTGTGGGAGATCTTCCAACGCAACGTTTTCGGGAGCGCGGTCGCCATCTCAGAACCTTTCGGCCCTATCGGCCATCTTTTCTGCGAGCAATGTGCCCTGCCCCGTGCCACAGTTTTGCGATTCTGTGAGCTATGACTGTAACCTTGGCTCTCCTACGGATTTCTTCATTTCTGATTCACTCACGCAAGGAAGCTCTGAGCATATCCCTCTCCATTACCCATTGGGTAAGCTTTCTGATGAGGCCCATTGTGAGCGATCACGATTCAGATCCATATGTCTGTCACTGGCAACATGCACTGGTCATAGACTGTCGTCTTGAGACACTGGTGTGTAAAATTTACTTAGACCTGATCCGTGTGGTATAGTTTGTCATACTTTATCCAATGATACCTAAATGCTTTTAGGTGCTAATATTCCTCTACATGTACTTTTCCCTTACGTCTTCACATAGAGATGATAATAGATTTGCCACATATACTATAACCATAAAGCGATATGCTAATAATAAAAGACAATTGTTAATTCATCATCGCTTACCATCAGGTGAGATAGTGGTCAAACGCGAACCTATCGACAATAAAAAAAAAAGATTTAAAATATGCCTAAAACTTAAAATATCTGTGTCAGATGTTCTCCTAATATGTAACGTAAATAAAGCAATAGGTTAAAATTAACATTAACTTCGGTAATTCTATTCTAAAGTTCCAACGTGAATTAGAATCGACCTAATTTTTAATTTAATTTTTAATCCCCTAAGAAGTTTAAAAAAGAAAATAAAATAATTGCAGCATTATAATGTGGAGTTATTATGTATTAGGCTTATGGTGCAATATGAGCGTCTGCCGGTGTGCGTGCAGTCGTCATTAGCATCGCTGTTCGCCGGGGTTACGAGAGGAACTGATAACTCGTGACTCACATGCCGATTCACAATTTTGTTTGCTCACATTGCACAGTGATCCATGGGGAAGTTCTGTGACATTTAGGTATAATCAATATTACCTTTTGGAATTTACAATTCCGTGTAGGGTTTTTACTAGAAGGTATCCAATATTTACGGTTAGTAGCTTGTCTTTATTGACGACGCTCAAATAGGGTTACCATTTGTATAAATTTTATAATCATTTATTTTATATAAGCGAAAAAGTAGTTTTTCGAATTATATTATATGGTTAATGACCTAAGTATAACTATTTATTCACTACCGACCCGGGAATTGAACCCAGGATTTCTTATTCTGTGACCCAGGTCTCGATGCTCACCGTTCGCACTTGCGACCACGAGACCAACAAGGTTGTCAAAATATATCATAAATATTTCCCAACAACACAGATGTACTACCTACTAAAAACCATTATTTTATTTCATAACTACATTCAGGGCTGTGTCCAGCTATAATTTAGACTCAATCCAATATATTTTTGTCATCCTTACCACCTACGGTCACAGTAACCACTATATTTTTTTATCATCCTTACTACCATTCTGTAGTAAATCAAAATCAGGCATTTGATCGGCAGTAAGATAAATCAGTCTCTAGCCATAATCTAGATAAGTACAAGACTTAAGTCAAACAGCACTTTCTTAAGGTATTTTATGGTTAAGCAACAAGTTTTGATACGTTCGTTTTGATGTTAAGTGACATTTTACTGTGCCACATAAAATTGCGCCATAAGTGGCCACTCGTGACACATAACCCTTTAAAGGAGCAGTTTCGTAAGGAAGCCTTAACGGTACCATAACATCACGTTATTTTTATTGTCCTCCACTTCCTTTATGCACATGTTTATCGATTCCTATAAACAGAATATTGACTGTTTGAGTAATGACTCTTAAATTTTTGCTTGTTGTTGTAACGAGATGAAATGTTACAAATTGTTCCTTTTTTTTTCAATTTTCACAATAATCATCATTTTAGCCGAAAGATAGTAGGTCTCCTCCAAATGTTCGCTACAACACCCATCCTGTGCGTCTCGCATCCATCTGATACCCGCAACCCTCACCAGGCCGTCGGTCCAACTTGTGGAAGGCCCTCCAACGCTTCTTTTTCACAAGCTTTTATTCAGCTTACAATGTTTGTATGTATGTATATTTGTTTAGGCCAAATCTTGCAAATGGATTTTGATATGGTTACCCCCACGGTTACCCGATTGAGCTAAAATTTGGTGTACATTTGTAACTTAGATTACAATGCATTAATATGGTACCAATAAGCTGATTAAACGATGGAGTCGGATTGTGGTCAAACGAAGTACTGAACGCAGAAAGATAACTCAATCGTGTTTGAGCTCTTTGGAATGGTCTTGATGAGTACTATAAAGCGCCGTAAAACCATGTTAGTAAAAATATGATTTTCATTTAAAACTTGTCTCCTTTTAACACTGTCATCAACATCCACATGTCATACACATGTTTTGTGTGTTTTGTCGTGTGTCTGTGTCTGTCTTCATCATCTTCCTGCTGTTATTGTATCTTACTTGTGGTCGGCGAAATGCGTTTCCTTCTTCCATTCGGCCCTTTTCAGCTGTCTCACTACCACTCCTTATTCTTCAGGAGCACGATTTGCTTCTCAACTCGTGCCCATACCAAGACAAACGATTCCATTTTAATATTTTTAAAACCTCCTCTAATGTATTCATGCTGAACTATGTTTCGAAATATAAGGTACACAAAAAATATATACATATTAGTACTCAATAAGCTATTAGTAGCATCAAAGCGTGTGTAAAAACAATAACGGTCTAATTCAAGGCAATAAATCTTCGGTAAATGATAAGTCGAATTTTTTGCTCAACGGCTAACAAACTATAGAGGCTTCGTATAGAGGTGTCGGTCACGGGTCATTGCCACTTAGCCTCGGGGCAGCTGGTGTCTCAGTCTAACTCTATTAATAACCTTACCTTAGCGAATTTACATTTTGCGGGCATTACCATATGGCGTATCATTTTTGACTTACGTACTAAGTGCTTGACAAGTATTAAGCTTGCATAAGTAGAGCTCATGACTTGTGCTGATGGTGTATGTGTTATATGGGTATCTAGTGTTATATATATAAATTAGCAACTTCGCACGCGTGGTAGTAAGGTTCTTCATACAAACTTTGAACCCCCGTTTCAGCCCCTTAGGGGGTGAATTTTGTAAAATCCTCTCTTAGCGCTCGCCTACGACATAAAGGAGGAGACCTTGTGCAAAATTTCATGTTCTTAGTCCTAGTACTTTTGGCTGCGCGTTGATATGTCAGTCAGTCAGTTTCTCCTTTTATATATATAGATGATAGTAAAATATATTTGTGACTTGACTCGCACATATCTCTTAATAACCCTTCAACAGGATGAGTAGTTTACGAATAAGACAAACTGCCTTTCAAGTCTGAAGTATATTAGATTTACAAATGACGATAATTTATATTTATATGATTCAGAACTTAAAATAGGAACAATCTTAAACAAATTCTACTGGTACCTAGGCTTATGGCTGTTGTACTTGTCTTAAAATATTTATTGTTTTGACGGGCTGGTATGTATGGGTAACGATATATAAATCAAATATTAGTCAAAACTCATTGCTGGGCTTGAAAGTATTTTTATATACTTAAATCTAAATCTGACGCACATTTATCAACGTCCATGTGAAGTTTAAACCTTTTTAGAATACAGGCATAAGATTTTATATTTTAAAACCTATCTGCATACATCAACCATTAGTGTTGATGGTCGCCATTAGTCGCATTTCGATACTGTTGGTTCCATAAGTCCAGCTTTTATACCAAATTAGCCCAGCATTAAATACTTAAACTCTTCACGTTTACCCAGTCCAGGCCCCTTTTTTAAGGTATTCCTCGAAAATAAAAAGAGAACTTAAGGGATAGCATAGGTACTTACAACCGTCACCGAACTCAAGCGTGGTTATTTTCTTGAAGCACATAGTAGACTGTTCGCACTCCACCAGGTACTGGTTGCTGTAGTCAAACTGCGTACATGGACATGGTTCTGTGCTCTTCCATCGCCCTGGAACCGTACAGCATGTGTAGCACTGTAGGCTACATGATACTGAAAATAAAGCATTGTTGTATGATTAGAAATCCGTTTTCACCTCTGATTAGTCAGCTTTAAAGTATTAACAAAAATTACTAATAAAACAAAAAAATAATGTTTACAACAACTGAAATGGAGTTAAATTTCATGGTTATATTTTAAACTATTGCCCTGCCCTTCGCTCGGGTGCAAATTATATACATAAATCTTCCCCGTTTATTGCTCTTTCTATTAGTGAAAACCGCATCAAAATCCGTTGCGTGGTTTAGGAGGAGTTAGCAGTTAAACATAGCGGACTGATACGGAAAGCGATTTTGTTTTATGCTATGTAAAAATAAATATTATATTAAATTGTTGTTAGTGCTGCTATCATATGGCATCATTTTTATCTGTTTGATATAGGTATTATAAACATAGATTGCTACTGGCATTGTTCCTTAAAACCTTATCACATTTTTAACTCATTTTTGAAATCCAACTACTTAATTATTATAACTGCAATCAACTGGTGTATTATCATTGCGATTCAGATATCTGTGGATATGTATTTATATCCACAGGAGAATCAAGGTCGCCGACATAGCCCGAAGAATCGCTAAACTAAAGTGGCAGTGGGCAGGGCACATTGCTCGTAGAACGGATGGTCGACGGGACCGAAAGATTCTAGAGTGGCAACCGCGCACCGGGAAACGTAGCGTTGGAAGGCCTTTCACAAGGTGGACCGACGATCTGGTGAGAGTCGAGGGAGTGCGGTGGATGCGAGACGCACAGGATCGGTCGTTGTGGCGTCGTTTGGGGGAGGCCTATGTCCAACAGTGGACGTCTTTCAGCTGAAATGATGATGATAATGACGTATTTATATCTATTTGTTATAAGATTCAGTGTAATAATAAATGTAGCTGTTATCGACAATTATTTAGGGATTGATTAACCGCATATTAGTTACTGTCATCCTTTTTAATGCGGACTTTTTGATAAAAGCGCCTTACAGATTGTCTATTAGAAAACAAACGCTCTGCACCTACAAACTTTGATTGTTTTCGCAGCCAAAACTCCACCGATTGTTTCTAATTACATGAATTGCATTCCAAATAAACTGCACCAATGTGCCGTTAGAAATTAACAAGTTTAACGGTGCTAAATACTACCTCATAATTGCAGTTCCCATTCATTTTCTTGGGATTATAAACTGTGGTTGGTTTAATATTTTCTGAGAAATTAATTTATGAGTGGATTCTTTCAAATCTGAATCTTTCTTTGGCTTCTAAACCATGACTTATAAGTTGTACCTATATAATGTTATAGCAAGTGTGCTGGCCATTGTGTGTAGTGTGTAGGTACCTAAAATACTTGGTGGTTTACTTTAATTAATCCCATACAATGTTTTAGGAATGTGAATGCTTCGAAGATGGCGTCATAGTGTATTTGGTCAATTCTATGGAAATCCTATTGTTCTAAAATTCAATAAGAAACGGTTTTACTAATAATAGAACCTATTGTAATGTCTTCTCAACTAAAGCTTGTAGCAAATTACTTTCCATAAACACCTATTCATAAGTTTTCATTAGACGAACGTAGAGGTGACTCTCGTTTGACCTCTGTTAGATTCACCGGCTTTGTCCATTTTTTCCTTGTGTAAATATATTTTAACTCAGACGGAGTTTAGTGATTTAACATTTGGCTTATCAAAAGTAAAGCTTAAGAGTGGCCAACCCCAGATACCTACATTTCCATACAAACCGCTACACATCTTACTCTAGATATTTTGGAAACACAAATATTATCTTGTGGATATTATCTAGGTTTCTGTTGAAATCAAAACATAAATTTGTTTAAAACTAATCCAGTAAAGACTTCTAAAAATCTGTTATTTTGCGTGAACTTTGACCAAATTGAAATTGAAAAAATATATCTATACCTTGCGCATTGATTCGAGATTCTGAATGACGAAAAGTTTTTCAAAAACTTTTAAGGTCTTTAAAAAAACACGTATTACCTGGTAAAAGTTTTGTGAAATATTCGAGTAGGTAAAAGACGGAATTACCGAAAGCCAACAGAGCTTTCAGGTGTTATCTCTCTTTTTTCACGTTGCCTCTTTATCAAACATTGCGTTAGATGAAATACCAAGCTTTTAAACTATGCTCACGTTGACGGTAGACGAGTGGGGAAGGGCCCTCTTAACATCTCATTACTGCCGCATTTCTAAGACCAGTGGACACCGCTCAACCTAGGAAAGTGGTCTATATTAAATGTAATGTCTTCATATACCAGGAAGCGGTGACACAAATATCTAGACTACGAGTATTTATACGTAACATACAAAGTTTCAGTTCAAAGCTGAAATTCTTGCAAATCTTTGAGATACACCGCGTTTGATTAACGAACGTCGTTTTACACAATTAAAGAGCAATTTGAAGAAATATTTTTATTAGTCTGTCTGTATTGTGTTATCAGTAATTAAAGTTAATTTTATGTAGTTGTTAACCTTGTTGGGAGATTACAGGATTAGTAAATTTTAGAATGTTTCATATCGCAGTCGTAAACGCATGTGTTCTTAATTATTAATTGTAGGTACGAAAAAACTTAACATGATTTGACAATCCAACTCTTCAATGAAACTCTTCTATTCTAATTTCTACACACTATTGTCTACATTTCTTCTTTCGCTGGTCTGCTGGAAGAAATTTCTTTTTGAAATAAGCAGTACCTTTGTACAAATTTTTATAGTGTTGTATTTTCTTCTATGTACTTATATGTATGTACATTAATTATAAAATAAATAAATCCATGTACAAGGGCTAGATTAACTGAGTAATAGATTTTCTCCCAGGTAACCTTTGAATGATACAGAGATCACATTCGAGGGTTCCAGTGATGGATAGGTTCGCGTTTGACCTCTATCTCACATGATGGTAAGCGATGATGTGGTCGACGATAGACGCTAGCCTAGAAATAACCTATTCCCTCTTGATTTAAAGATCCCTAGGTTATATATAGTATAAATCTTCATACATATATAATTTACAATTTGCATTTAAACATGGTCGTGATCTTTTTAAAGGATAACTCTAACCAGTTGTCGAATATGTTCATAGAGAATGCGGTTTGACTTTGACCTACTATTTTATTCACTAACCATATATGTTCATTAAGTAAATGGTCTTTTTTGACTCGTTTCGTATGTTAAATGTTGCGAATAAGTACCTAGTCGTAACTTGCTGATCCAGCTGCATTAGGACGATGGTATCTTATTTTCCTTATTTGTTTCATTGTTTAGAACTTGCAACAATAATTATGTGTTTTGTTTCTGGATTTAGTACTAGGTACTACAAATTATAGCCGTTGTGTTATTTTGATCCTTAATAAGTTATATTATCTACTGTAATGTTTCATGAAATACGTTTCAGTGAGGTGAAAGGATATCATAAACTTTACAGTTATATAATTCTACATTAATACTAGCTGACCCGGCAAACGTTGTTTTGCCATATAAATAATAGAAATTAAAAATTTAATTTATATTTTTTTTTTCTTTTTTTTTTATTAGGGGGATGAAAAATAGATGTTGGCCGATTCTCATAGATACCGGATAAGCACAAAAAATTTCATCAAAATCGGTAAAGCCGTTTCGGAGGAGTATGGCAACGAAAACTGTGACACGAGAATTTTATATATTAGATTATAGAGAGTTAAAGTTTTTTTTTTGTTTGTAGGAGGTAATCTCTGAAAGTAATGGTCCGATTGTTTAAAAAATTTTCACCGATAAAAAGCTGATTTATTTCATAGCCTATATTTTATGTATGCGGGCGAAGCCACGGGCAAAAGCTAGTAATATACAATACTAGCTGACCCCCACGGTTTTACCTGCGTCTTTGGTTATGTACTAATCCGCTCCCGTGGGTCGTAGCGTTTTATACAGCCTTCCTCAGTAAATGAGCTATCCAACACTAAAATATTTATTTTATGGATTTGTGATATAATTAGAAAGGGATCATTTGATACTCTTTTTAAAGCCCACATCCACGTCGCTGCCATCTTTATGATCATCTCTAATTCACCCAATAAGATAGCCTCCGTAATAATCTGTAAGGCTTTACTCGTAATTCTGAACTCACTATAGGAACACACCCTAGTCGCCCCTTTTAACGGTCTAATGAAATGAGAATTTTATCGCTCCATCTATAGTGCGATGATCTGCAGCGGAATGTAATTCGGTTCCACACCCCAAGTTCATCAAATTAAGAGTCAAAATTACGACATCGTTCGTAGGACGCATAAGACGCCAGGGCTGCGGGATTGTTTGAAAGAGTCACTGTGGCCCTGGAACGCAAAAAAAAGTAATATGTGCGAGTTAAACTCAGTAAAAGTCTAACACTTACTCTCGCTCAACCCAGAGCGGGACAATTTATCTGATGATTTACCACCCTCAAAAAAAAAAACTAAATGTTATTAGAGATTCTGAAGCGAGGAGTTTTCTATCTTGAGTATAAATTCAATAAGTACAGAATTTTAATCAGGTTCTTGGTAGTCAAGCCAAGTATAAACTGCATCACAAATAACAATATTGATATCCGGGATCCGAGCACTTGAAGGGGACATCCTATTAAACTTACATTATCTATTTTAAGCTCGACAGACCCACCGCTTTATACATTATTATAACTCGTCTAGTAACCCACCCCGGGTTCGCTCGGGTGCGAATTATATACATAAACCTTCCTCGTTTAGTTACCTCTCTTTTAGAGAAAACCGCATCGAAATCCGTTGTGTGGTTTAGGAAGATTTCGCGGTTAAATGAAAAAAGGCTGACACCGAAAGCGATTTTCTTTTATACTATGTAATGATAATGAAGAGATGTCTATGCTATACAACCTTTGCATACTTAGTTAAATTTGAAAGAGCCTTCATTACGCCTACCGCGAGGTGACAGACTGAACCATATGGGAATGAATAATGAGGTTCGATGCCCACACGATATTAATTTACTGATAAATATGTCCATACTTGGCCACCTCGCATTTTATTACCTATTGTTTTTACTTCTGTATGTACGAAGTGTTCAATATTTTTTATCAGTGTTTATATACCTGCGACAAGAACGTTATATTTATTTTTCAAGGTTTTTTCCATGTGGAATATTGATTATATTGAAGAACATACCGAAGAAATTTTCGTAGATATAATAAAATATTTTCCAAGAGACAGCTTGACAATGACACATAAATTGTAAGAGATAAGAAAATACGCTCAATATTTACATAGCCATGGAAAAATTTTATTAAACAAATAATCAGAATGTGAAAGAATAAGATTGAATGAATAATTATGACAAATATCAACGTATCAGTTAGTGCTCTACAATCAAAATAAATCGCAACAAAATTAAAAAATAAATCTAAAGAACATTTAATCAAAACACTGTCACTTACATTTCCAGAACATGGTAAAAGTCAATAACGAAGCAGTTAATTCCATGTTTATTAATGAAACACCACTTAAAATTACGATTACTACACTAAAACTAAGAACAACTAATTTTTTAATTACATTTACGTGTTTATGTATTTACAATATTGCTATCGCGGCGCATGCGGCCAGCAGTGCTTTACACTGAACTGAAATTGGCACCTCCGTACTCAACTCCATGATTCACAGGAAGGAAGGTCAGTAGCAAAACGGCACATGTCCAAAAACTAACAAATAGCACTCTTATGTTCGCGGTAATAACGCTGATTCATGCGATCGATTCTGGCGCCGGCGCGACACTGACCAACATTTGGCGGTCCCGCTCTGTGTTCGTTTTGTTTGTCGCTTTGTCCCCGGATTCCGGTGTTTAGTTTTTATTTTAGAACTTTAGTAATAAAATATGCAAATTTTTTATTCTGCTCACGACGGTCTCATATTAGTTTCTGGCTCTAAAGATTTATAGGACTGTACATGTTAAAGAATTGGCCAAATGTTAATATTTGGTCAATGTGTGGCCAATTTCGACAAGGAACCATTGTCATGGGCTTCTAACAACAGATGTTTTAATTAAACATTAATTATGAAAATAAATTCATAGTCCATGTAGATTTTATTTATGTAGTTATTAGGATAGTCAACCACTGAAGAAACAGTAAAATCAGTTTAGTAATTTCAGTCACTTACAAGTTGTCGTGTCTTTTGTTTTTGCTAATTGTGACATTGTCCTCAGTGTATAATTAACTCGATGAGAGATTTATCTCAAACTTGACCCATTTCAATACCTATGAAATAGTTTTTTCTGCACCTTATTAAAATCTTTCAAATTCTAGTAAGCCAGGCAAACATATTTTTCGCATGGAATTTTCGCTCTAGTACACTACTCACCTTTGTTTATTATTCTTTACTAAACGGATGCTCCACCTGCTCACTGTATGTTTGATGAATCAAATGCTTTGTTTAGACCTGTTGATTGTTAATCTCTATTCCGAACATGATTAACTTCGTATCTTTCTTTCCACAACAGCATTTAGACAGTATCAGTTGTTACAACATTGACTTTCACACCAGGTGCCGTGGTGGCCGAGTGGTACCGGCCCCGACTTACAAATTGTAGGTCGCGGGTTCAAACCCAGCCAGGAGCATTACTTTGTGTAATTTATTTCATCACCACTGCTCTTAAAACGGTGAAGGACCAAAAATTCGAAGACATGTTACATTCACCAATTCGCACTGGGCTCGCGTGGTGAATTACGGCCCATTCCCTCTCCTAGAGCGGAGGCCTGAGTCCCAGCAGTGGGAATATTAAAAAGGCTGATTATGCTATGCTTATGTTATGCATAAGCTTCAAGCCTCTGAAAATATGAAGTTTGTGACTTATCCACTTTCGCGTTAGGTCCCGTTGTGAAACATTTTACTATTGATATGGTCGCCTCGCAACATCCTTTGTTATTGGCGATAAAAATAACATCTGTTGGCAATTTTTATAAAGATTAATGTCAATGTATCACTCACGCTTTTGTATGAGGTCAGCACATGCCTATTGGTTACTGCCGTTTTTAATCCTTTACGAGAAAAATGTGTTAAATAATTTGAGAGACTAACGTTTCTTTCAATTTAACAATCAATGTGATGGGGTCTCTGAAGGTTATCCTGCAATCCAAAATAAAACTATGTGGTTGTTATCACCGACATGTAATAACACATTAAGCATTGCCATAGAGCTATTCTAACATTATCATATGCGAGAGTAGTTTTCGAGGTTATCACGAATATTACCCACATTTAGGTCGCTGATAGCGCGACAGGCGACATTTGTTCTATTGATTATATTATCGAGACGTGGGTGTGTCTCGAGTCGTGTTCTGTCACTATTTGTCTCACCTGACTAGTTTAGAACTCATTATTAGATTGTGCGAAAGGTCGAACATCCCACCCACATTTTTCTAATAGCAAGAAAATCCACAAGTATAAATCGTTTATTGAATTCAGCGCTTTGAATGTAAAGTTACAAAAAGGAAACCCTTAAACGTCGGTTGTCACTTCACTGCTTCTTTTTAGTAGAGCTAGAGGTATTCCCGGAATGGACCTAGAATTTTCTGTACTAACATAACCTTGGAGCAATGGCGGTCTAGTGCTTACGGCCCTCTCTTGCGAGTTGTGTTCAAACCAAGGCAGGCGCTCTACTTTGTGTAATTTATTTCGTCACCACTGCCCTCAAAACATTGAAGGATAATTATCGTGAGAAAAAAAAATGTCCTGGAAGCATAAAATTCGAAGATATATGGCAACCATCAAATCACAGGGGCCATCGCGGTGATTTACGGCCTCTCCTAGAGAGGCTTGACACTCAACCCGTCATAATGTTATGATTAAATGCTCTGCTTTGCTATTCCTGGCGAGATTCAATGAGCGATGACGTATAGTTGGCAAAATTTTGCTATTTACGGACGTAAGCATCCAGAATCGGTAAAATGTATGTCATATTTCAAATTATGCCCAATATGGATACGGAAAGGCCTGGAAAGTTATAGTTAATTTTCAATATTAGAATTTAGCTGCTCGAGCTACAGATGCATAAATATTTTATTAACACAAAGATGACGCCAGTGTAAATAACTCATTGCATTCCTTTTGAGGCGTCATCGTACAATTTTACATTATCAATTATCACAGGCTATTTTTTGCACATTGCCACTATTTTTCATGCATCATTATTTTTTCTGACTTTTTCGGTGATTCACCACATCGTATCTGAGGTTTATTTATAAGGTAATTGGGAGTTTTCACAGTTTACTCCTCTTTTTTTGTACACAGAAATTCTTGAAAATGAAAAAAAAATAAAACAAATATAGATAGTCGAGCTTTGCTTATTTTAAAACGAAATTTCTTCCAGCAGACCTGTGACAGAAAAATTGAAAATTTATAAACTTAGTAGAGTAGAGATATCGGCATATCTCGACTAGCTGACGCTAGTCCACGACTGTAATGTGTCTGGGGCTTTCCCCACTAGTCGGAAAATCTCTAGTATTTAGGTTTTGAATTCAGCGTCATCATCCTCCTTACGTTCCAATTGAGTTCCGTGATTGAGAGCCGATGCGGCAAGCCAGTCATTGTTTATTTATTTAAACTTTTTCCAACACAAAGGAAAAAAATCTATCTAAGTACTTCAAAAAATATTTAGACATTAGCATTTTTGTATTTCGTACATGCAAATTCACAAGTCGGACATAAATTACAATGATCTAATACGACAGACTCAAGTACAGTTTACCATTTTCGATGCATTTATTCTTATTGTTGTTGTCTTTTTTTAAATAATCACAGTATTCGTTTCTTTGCTCAACAAACAGGCTCACATTAAACATTCTATTTATTTAAATAATAACTAGCTGCTACCAGCTGCTTTGTTCGAAATTTATCCCAAGGGAACAATCCCGGTTTAAAAGCAGCCTTGTTTGCTATTCCAGGACATGGTCTACCCTAAACTTGGTGTAAAGTTTCACCAAAATGCTTTCAGCCGCTCGAGCGTGAAATAGTAATGAACATGAGTAGTATATTATTGGGTTCTCTGGATCAACGGAAATCAATAAGTCCAGTTATATAGAACTAATACCATTCACCCACAATCTATTCAAATAGATGAAAACAGGGGTTATTGAAAAAAGAGTAACATCGAATTAAAAATCTTCAGATTTTGAAAAGTAGATATACCTTCGCAGAGAAGCGCAGGTAAACTTTTCAAAATCTGAAGATTTTTAATTCGATGTTACTCTTTTTTCAATAACCCCTGTTTTCATCTATTTGAATAGATTGTGGGTGAATGGTATTAGTTCTAAATAACTGGACTTATTGATATCCGTTGATCCAGAGAACCCAATAATATACAGTTGAAAACTTAATTACTTCTTATCTCTAAAAAGGGGGAAAAAAAACAACAATTATTTTCTGGTTAGTCAGGTCTTGAGTAAATATAATCTCGCCACTAGCATTCTTGAAAATAAGTTTAGAATTGCCTTCCAAACCAAATTTCGATGAATGAAGCATTCTGTCAATTTTAATTTAATTTATTTAATATATTCTCTCTCTCTCTTGTTGAAGCAAGCATTGATTAAAATTGAACCATCACACTACAATGCTGAGAGTTTAATGCTGAGATGGAGATATGTGTATTTAATTATATATTCTTTTCCTTTCACAGCGTTCAAGTAAAAACACTCAGGATAATGTATAGCATGCTGCATCCAAGGATCATCATAAATCTCCCAATCTTTGATAACACCTCCACATGAGAAACATGCTGCAATATCATTTATACCATTTCCATAATAAAAGAATCCCGCGTCAGCCATTTCCCTCACTAATCTTTTCTTTTGATTAAACGTCCTCCAGTAATAATTAAATGAAAATTCACGCATTTTGAACATGTTATACATGTCATATCGAGGTTTGTATTCATTTTGAGACATGTTCTATTAACTTTCTAGTTCAATTATAAACGTTCAATGGTATCGTCCAGCGTTTGTCAATAACTTATAAAGACCGGACAGAGGTGGGCGGAGGGGAATAGAAAACTTTAAGATGCGTTTTACCTAACTATAGAAATAAAACAAGAAACTATTTATTTTAGAATTTTATTATCAAAGCACCACTTATTTAAACACAATACATTTTTTAAAGCACATACAGAGTCATGATAAATACAGTTATATAAATCTTGAGAATACTTATATAGATCGTATAAACTTATCAAACTAGAACATCCTTTATCTTCTAAATTGAATATATTAGAATTACTGTTTTCTAAAATATGCTTTAACCACAACACTTTTTCTGAACCTTTAACGTAGATACATTTATCTCTTAAAATATCTATAACTAAATTCTGATAATTAGGGTAGGGTACAAATCCTTCACGCCAATGTATCTTTCTGTTACGTTCAATCCAACAAACATGTTTTTTTTCATGTTTCGTTAATTTTGAAAATGGAAATGGTGGCTTAATTAAAAACACTTGTAATGTTTTATTATACAATATAGCGATTTCTTTTATTATAAATTCATTTGTTTCTGTTTTAAAGCCTTGAATATCCACAATAGCTATCATGACAATCTGCGCACAATGTTGCTGAGAGGTTTGTATTCTACGAGTCGATCGTTTATAATCAAACAATATGCAGTCGTCTTATCTGGTAATGCTGTGGAACATTCAATTTCCAACCTCACGTCCACTGGACCTGTTTTCAGGCTATCGTTTTGTCTTGAGCAGTCTAAGATAAAAAGAGGGGCTTTTTCTTTGAACTCCTTTAGGTCAAGCAACGGGTCTACTGGACAGTTGTAATACGACTGACGAAATTTCACAAACATTTCATATAATATACTATATTTGTTCTCAGAAAACTTTAAACCTAAAGGTTCATATGGATAATATTGTGAATTCAAAAAGAGTGTAACGTTTGTTACTTCACAATGATCGAATAGTGAACTGTCTTTAGTTTTATTATTTTTTCGATTTGTTTGTAAACAAAAAATTACATATCTGGGTTTTTCCAATTGTGAAGCAGTTTTAACTGACCAAGAATGCTTTGTGGTTTTAGGTAGTAACGGATATTCATATAAATCCCAATTTCTAAACGCCATCTGAATAGGTTTATCTCTTTCTAAATGTTTTAAAAGTGACAGTCTTTCTCGGTCTGATACTTTTATGTGTGGCACCCTCCACTGAACTCTTTGCACGTCTATTTGAAAATTAACAATATCATCAGAAAGGATAACGCTATTTAAGTTAGTATTGCTTCTGTTCAATATAAGTTCATGTTTACAATTTATCACTATTTTATTGTAATCCTCTGCAAAACCTAAAACCTTATTTAATGGGATAACAGCACTAAAATGCCCATCACTTTGAAATCCCTCTAAATTCCAACCCCATAGAGCAGCAACTTTATTTTCTGCTTCATTTAATGAGATGTATGATTTTATTGTTGATGTTATTCCAGAATTTTTTATGCGGTCTATTTCAATACCATTCATTTCGTATCTGATGTCTTGAAACAAATACATAACAGGGTTATTAGTGAATGAAAAAGTTTTCTTGATTGGATTTCCATCTTTATCGAAGAGCTTCGCTTGTCCTTCGATGTAAATTGAACTGGCTGATGGTAGCACGTATATGTCTTGCTGGTGGATGGGAATTCTGATTTCATCGTTTTCTCTAAAGCTGCTATTGTAGGGATTGTATGAATGGACTTCATAACTTTCGATCGAAGTGTCGAAGTGCGGTAATTCAGTAATCTGTAGTATATTCATACTTTGAACCCTAGGGCTTTAAGAAAATCTTTATTTGCTTTAGTCAATTTCTTAACGTATTTCTTGCGTCTTTGCACTTTAGCAATCGCAGAAGGACTAAGACATTTTTCATTCGCTTGGGTGTTTTTATAATATACTATCATTTTGTTTTTCTTAAATGAAGACGTAACTGAACTTGTTCCTCTCCAAAGTTAATACAGTGACCAAATTGATCTACAATCTTAACAGATACCGATGAAATTATATTTTTGTTTACTGGAAAGTAAATAACATGTAGTGGTATTTCCATGCACCTGGAGTAGTATCAGACACAAACTCATGAATAAAATGAGTTGGTAATCCGTTGCAGTACGAACCGTTAACAAGATCACATTCGATTCTGATTACAGACAGACCTCTGTTAATAATGGGAATATTTGGTCTTGATTTTAATACTGAAAAGTATACCAAACCGCACTCATATTGATCTGACAAATACTATGGTGGTTGAAAGTAAAAAAAGAAACCAATTCCGATTTATTCCCAGAGATGGTAACCGTAGTAGACATGCTTCTATACTGACCTCTTTCGAAAGATCATGTTTATTTTATTCCTTCACTACACCAAAAATTCTTCAAAAAGTTTAAACAAAGATGTCCACAATTAAAAGGGTGATCACGCTGAATATTATCATAATTATAGTGAATTTTGGAGCCCAAGTATTTTATAAATTCCTTTGGAGGCTTAAGATTTCCGTAACTATCAAAATACTCAATATAATCGTTGTATTTTGCATAGGCTACCCAATGAGAACCAGGATTTTTAGAGCTATCTAAATTTATTACTCCACATTCTTTTTTAAAAGGGTGTTTAGGTAGCTTATCTCTCATAAAGACACCTCTGAAATAGGGAATATTATTTCCATGCTTCAAAATGTCTAAATTACTCAAGGCTCGTTTGGGTAGCCGATATCTTAGTTTTTTTCTTTCGATACAAAAATGCCGAGTCCATCTTTATGTGGTTTAAGGTGTAGTCCTTTTCCGATGCAGAGAGCTTCCATCTTTTCATTGTGTCTCTTCGATTCAGTCAATAACTTTTTCGCAATCTTGAATTCATTTATGGTTTTAGCAATACCAGCTGCACCGCCTGCTAAAGCTCCCACTGCAGATAATCCCGCAAAAATCGGAATCAAAGGCAATACTCCACCAGTTTTTGGTATAGGAATAACACGAGGAAGTTTAATGGATGAATCATCAGCTAATTCTCTGGCAGCGGCCATAGCTAATTCTATTGCCACTTTCTTGCATTTCGGTTTTAATTTTTTGATATGTCTCTTGGTTTTTCTAATAACATTTTTAAATTTATTTTTTAATCCTTTTCCAATTTTAGGAGGACACTTTTTGCTATCTTTTTGTAGGCCAAAACCAGTTTTAATTTTTGTTGACATAGCGCTGCTTACTAGGAGTGCTGCCAGTTTTTCCCCTACACTCGCATCAGAGGCAAGTGCTCGGTCTTTAGCCATATTTAACAAAACTAAATCTGCCTTGTGGCGATCCTTTAAGTTTGAAGATTTATGATAGGCAATGTCGTGCTGTTTGCAATATTCGTCTAATTTATTAACACCTTTATCTCCACGTGTAAGCCTTTTCATCAATTTAGTGCCAGGCCCGCAATAATTGTATCCTGGTAAATGTAATTCAAATGGTAAATGATTTATAATCCAATTGAGAAGACTACTCTCTTCAATACACATCATAAGACTGAAACATTTGGACTGAACACTCAATAAATATTCGATTTATCAATCCAACTATTTTCAGAAGCAGGCAAACCTAACCATTTTACAAAAACTCTGTCTCCTTTACTTTTAAGAACTTTCTCAACTAGATATAAATTAGCATTTTTTGTCTTTTGAAGTTCTTGTACATAAAATGCACCTAAAATGGGTTGGCCTCTGATTGCGTCTTCAATTAAGTAGGTGATAGGCGATGTATCTTGTATTTTTCGAATTTTAAATATTTCTGTCGACCAGTTGGGAGTATATCCTTTTTCAAATGTCCCCTTATATTTACTAATGCGTACATAATCACCCTCTTTAAACTTGCTTTTTATGCTAACGGTTTTCATCAACATACAATATCTTTGTAATATGCGTTTTTTATTAACATTATCCACGTTTGCTGGGATTTCATCAATTGTGCGATGATAGGTGTGATTGTATTCATAAATAACATTATTAAGAGTATTATCTATCCAATTATAGTTACCTTTTAAACTAAATTCCTTGTATAGTTTCGATTTCAATGTTCTAATAAATCGCTCAACTATTGATGCCTTTTTTGTTGAAAAGGTTGAATAATGATTTATATAATAAGATTTCATAAGATTTTGAAACATGTTATTATAAAATTCTGTTCCATTATCCGTTTGCAAATTTTTGGGAACACGCCCATTAGCCAACAAAATCTTGAAAGAATTGCATACAATATCTTTGGTCTTGCTTTTCAAAGGAAAGGTCCAGGCGTATTTCGAAAATGTGTCAATAACAGCAAGAATAAATTTGTAATTTTTATTCTCTTTGGAAATTGATTGCATGTCGATTAAGTCTGCTTGCCAAAGGTCATCTATATCTTTCATAATAACATGTCTTCGTGGAAAGTTTAGTCTTGCATTTTTATGAATTTCGTTTACTACGTCAGCTTTACTCATATTTTAATTCAGTATATCAACATTTGTCTTGAACCTACCAATGATTCTGAATGAAAATCATACTATCTCCACTATTTATTCTTCAATTATATCAGCTTCTTTTAATTCTTCAATTATCGATAAAATTTCATTATCATGATTTGTATTGCCAGCATCTCTTGAAGCGACTAATAGTTTTAATCTCTCAACCAACTCGTTAGGATCGTCCCAATATACCAAGTCAGTATTGTTTTTGTACTTCTTTAACTTTGGCAAGTTTCCTCCAAGTTTAGTGTGAATGTTATCATTTAATGTTTCAGAAAAAAAAGGTCTGATTATTTCACGATATTTTATTCCTTTATCACCTTTTATTTGACCTTTAGGATTGAAGTCTCTTTTGTGAGCATTGGTGTAATGCAATATATCCTTGTAGAAAAGTTTATCTTTAGGGGATACTAATTTTAAATCAGGTTTTTTGTTAAGTAAAAGTTCTTTCAGACCAGGAGTTAAATTGTAAGATTTATCACCGATTTTAATCAAAATAACGCTATCGTTATTCAAACTATCAATTTTAGAAAATGATACTTTTGAATTACCCATAAATAAAGTTTTGTTTTCACTTCTTATTCCAAACGGTATATTTACACCATCATACATATCATAATCTTCTAATGAAATATCTAAATCATCTTCCATTTTAGGAGACTTTTTAACCAATTGTGCAGAATTATGTTTTGGTTCGTAACAGTCCTCAAACTTTGTAGTCGAGCTAGTATTAATATCATCCATTTCAATATCTCCAGAACATGTGGTTGGGGTTGTATTTTGTAACAACAATATTTTTTTCATATTTGTATTGGAATCAGCTAGGGTTTTAAGAGGGTCTGTGACCGGTTTAAGCATTTGATCAAGCGACAATTTCATACAGTGATCCTGGTTCTTCATTTGTTTTATTTTATTCTTTATGGAGTCTACTGACTTCATTAATTCTATTTTAATATTTTTCTCCATGTTATATTTTAACAACTGCGTTCAGCTAAGAATCAAATTATACTGAATTTGATTTTGTATGTTAATTACTTATATGTATAAACAGTCAGTCAAACTTTAAAAAAATATCAAAGTTCTGTCTGTACCTTCCATTATTTAATGGCGATTCTTTATTAATAAGTAGAAAATTATAAGGTTTACTCCAAACAGTTTGACAAATATTTTTGAACATTTTCCATTGTAAATCAGAACTAACATGCTCTTCATAAATATGTTTTAAATTCACATCATCTTGTTTGAATATAATAAGAAAATTAACATTGTCACGTAACAATTGCTTCGGAATTTTAGAATAGGTTTGAGATAAATAGAAACAATCGATTTGTTTATGCCTGCCCATGCAAAAATAATTGCGGATATTAACTTGATTTTCACACGCAACATCATCAAAAATAAATACAGAATTTATTAAAGCTTCACTCGGAGATATTACATCTTTATCATCACTGAACTCATAGAAATTAATCTGTGGCACTCTTTTTAATACTTCGTTTAAAAAACGGTATTTTGGTTGGAAATAAGTCTTAGAGTAAAGATAAAGATTTCTGAATTTGAGTCCATTTTCATGCAGCAGTAAACTAATCATAACATTCGTTTTGCCACAGCTTGATGGACCGCATATTATACAGCGAATGGTATTTGGCAATAAAGCGCTATGTCTGATGTGGTGAACAGAATCACTTAATCTTATATTATTAACATTGAGGGATATAGGTTGCTTGATCAACTTCATCTCACCGATTAATTAAAAAACTATTTAACGTGTATATATATATACTTCGTCGAATTAGGTCGAATCCTGTATTGAGTACAAGAAAGATGCTATTCTCATCTTTCATAATATTTAATCTAAGGTACAGCTGATTGTACTTATTATAATCACTTCTCTTCGATACTGTCTATTCCATAAGTAAATCGTTTCGTGTCGCATCATAAGTAAATTTTAATGCTTTCATAATTTGATCTAATAATAAATATATAATGCATACTCTTTTTACACCATTATAATATCAATATTCAGTAAAAAAAACATAAATAAAACACCAAATATAATCTCGATATATTTATTTTGAATAAGTAAATTAAAATATCTTATCGATGGTACATCTAATCATTAAATGTATCATTTATTATCTAATTAACAGTCTAGTTACAATTATTATACAAGTATTGTAATTTATCATATAGGTGCTCGTACATTCAAAATATTGTATCACAATGTCCCCAAGGTAACGTATGAGAATTATCGGGAAGAATTTGTCTTTTATCATCGTTTCTGTTCAAGACTAGTTTGTAGACTTCCTGAGTATATATAGTATGCTTTATGGATTTTAGCATATTCATTTTGAACCGCAAATTCTTATTTGTTATGAGAGTCTGATAATAGTCAGATAAGTTTAGTTGTTTAGTGACAGTCTTAGATATACCTTTTGCTTTTTTTATTTGCACCTTTACGCTTTTTATACAGTACAATTTAGCTCTGAGTCCTACAAATTCGGCAATCACATCGCCACCTAACTCGTCCTTGAATAACCCGGGCACTTTATCATTTGTTATTGGCATATTAAACGGATTATTCAAATGAAAATTACTAGTATCAAACAAAGATATATTCTCCTTCATATCTCTATAAAAATCGTCAGTGTATATCAAATAAAGTAAGCTGTCTGTGTCAGTATAACATAGTTCTACGTTTTCATTATACTTCTTTTTAATAAAGTCATAGTGAAACTGATAGAGATGAGTTTTAGCATATTCTAGCACGCTGAACCCTATGTATATAGGTCTGTCCAGCTTGATTTTTTCGGGATTTAGCTGGATTGCTACTAAGTTTTCAGAAAATATAGTAGCACTATGAAAATTTGGTTTTGCAATTAGTTTTTTGGCCTCCAAAACTTTTTTAGTTTTATTTTTAGTATCGCTCCATTTAGAGACTAGTTTAACATTGACATGTTTCCTTTTATTCTCTATCGTTTTCCCGAAAATAGCATTGTTAAGTAATTTAAAAAAATCTTTTTCAAAAACTGATGAAGACTTTTGACGTAACTGAGTATTCAAATCAATATATTTTTTGAGGTAGCTACCTTGTCGAAAACACAGAATCTTATGGATTTTTTTAAGACGTAACCCATGTTTTAGGCATTCTTTCAAGTGAACATAATGTATGACATAATGATATTTGTCATAAAGGTTTGCAATAAGTTTTGGGTTTTTACCACCAGGAGGAATGAATTTCTCGCTTGCGAATGGTAAATCACTATGAGTATTATGTAAATAATCCCTGTATTCCAAATCAACTGCCAGAATATAACCGTAATCACCATTTTCATCAGTATTTATGATATCGAAATTACAAATTTCTGTGTCTGTTAAAAACCTAAACTCGGAAATTGGCATTGGTTTTGTCATAGCATGAGAGTAGAGTGCGTTACAGTCAAGATATATAAGAAACGATGTTTCTTTTTGATCATCGTAATTGGGGAGATATTGATTGTTTGCTTTAGCATGTCTCAGGGAACATTGAGCTAAACCTCCACGAATACCTTTTTCCAATAACTGATAGATCTCTACATCATTAATTAATTCTAATTGCACACCCGTACATAGTAACATTGCATCCCAGCTGAGTCCGGGCGAGGTGACATAATAAGCCGGATCTAACTTATAGTATTGAAGGCATGTATTTCGAAACTTTTCAAATATATCACTAAGAATCAAAACATCACTTTTCAAATACAAGTCTGTGTATTCTCCAAGCGATTGAATGTCAAAAACATCCCACACTCTTAGCGCTCTGAGGTATTCTTCGTCTGATAAATGCTCTTGTTTTAAATTATTAAAAAAGTATTCTTTTTTCGGCAGTGTCGTATCACTGTACTTAGACCATGTATCTACGTAGTCATATGGATAAATGCCCTTAAGTTGCATAAGCTCAAACTGTTCATGATTTTGGAACTCATGAGATAAATTAATAAAATCTTTCTCACATAAAGTTTTACATAAATTATCTAAGCTCGAGCTAAGAAATTGAAAAGAGTCTAAAAATTTTATTTGAATTGATTTTGATGAGTCTTTTGATGGCAAATATTTAGTAATGGATAGGTACTTTTCCTTAGTTTGCGGTATAATTTTCAAATCACCCTCATACTTCGCTAATTCTTTTATAAACAGATGACTATCATAGCCAGATAAGTTATGAAATATCACAGGCACAAAAGGGCAAACTCTATATAAAAGATTACATTGATTATGCGCTGCTCCCCTAAATTCAGAAGTCACGTGGTCATGGTCCATTACTTTATCATCAAAAAGTAAATTATTACAGATATGGCAAGTAGTTTCTCTTTGATATTTGTCCTGCTGATGTTTAGACAATTTCATTATGGGCTTTTTACATTGCAACATATCGTGTATTTGTGACACATCTCTGATTAAATACTCAATGAATACTTTAGCACAATCTGGACCTCTATAAGTTACATATTTATTTAAGCCTGAATCATGTGAACAGCATATATAATAGCCGAAACAAGAAGGCTCGTGTTTTTGAATAAGTTTAGTGTTTTCAGTTGATTGGTTTTCTGTACAATCTGTCAAAATGCTTTCAAAATCTGCATAAATCACAAAGTTGATTTTCTGCTGTCTCTCGTAGTGTTCAAATTTCAATACACTGTTTTTTGGAGGCAACACCGATAATATTTCTGAACAAGAATGCGCAGTATACTTAGACACACTTGAAAAAAATTGTAGACAATTTTCACATAAATACATTTTACCTTTATGTTCAGAAATTTGCCTGCGTACTAATTTGAGAAGATCTTTAATCAGACAATAATGAAACTTACCATTTTTTTCAATGTAAAGTAGGTTCACGTGATTTGTTTTCCTTGAATCTGACTTATATAGAGGTCCAGTTACATAAAATTTGTTATCTAATCCGTAGATGTTTACACTCAAGTCTGGATTATTTTTTTCTAAGACCTTTACATCGCTTATTGTAGGGGGAAAAGTCATATCCTGAACGTTCAGTACGTTACTGTAGTGTGGATAAGAGTTTACTCTGCACGCGTTACGTTCGCGTGGGTGTAAAGCTGCTACTATAGACCATAACAAGCAGTGGTTATCATTATTCTGTATATTAATACAGCTTTTAGTATTTTTCACTATGGGTGGTAAATCAATATAGGAGCCACCTCTCATAGGACAGTATTTATTAAGATTTATTTCTAAATGACTTATTGAGAGAAAAGACCAGCCTGACTCACAAAATTGGAACTCGCTCATTTTTTTATTAATTGTATTCACTGCCTCCATATACTTTTCTTTTATACATGTATCTTTAAGAATAATTGTATTTTTAGTGTTAAACGACTTTAGATTTTGTGAGTCTGAATGTGGTAATATAAAGTTTGCAAATAGCTCAAAATTTACTTTTAAGCAAGTACTTTTTTCCAGAGCCATAGTAATTAGTTTTATGATATATTTCATACTATCATGCAAGAAAGTTTCAGGGGTCTCAAAGCATTCTTCATATGGATTTAATCGATAAGTAAGGATCCTGTCTTTAAATGCAGTTGCAATGATTTCAACATTTTCAAATTCAGTTTTCAATAAACAATTTGATTTATGTACATTACTTCTTACATGGTATCTATAATCAGGTTTTCGTAAAATTACTTTGCATTCATGGCATATCATAGTATCATGACTTTGAAAATGAGATCCGTTATCGGCGGTAGCGGTAGCTGTAATAAAAAAAAAACAAGACATCATTAGGATAAAATAATGTTATATTAATTTATTTAACTTTTTCAACTTAACCTATGGATACATTTTGATTATATGCTTATGATCTACGCTTTTATATGATATAGGCTTATATGTGAAAAGCAAATATTAGCTAAATTCATATTTTGAAAAGATCATCTTGATTATGATATGTTCAAAAATATGGTTTGTTCGTATTCAATAATAGTTTGAAATAAATGTCGGTGGGATATCCTTAAATTCCTTCCTACTTGAAGTTATAAATTTTGCTAAATATCCCCAAGCTTCAGTATTATCGTCTGTTTTATTTTTTAAACTGATCACTGCCTGACGCCATCTATTCATTGCAGAAACATTTTCAATATCCGAAACTTTATAGACTTTTAAGTCAATGTAGTGCGATCCCTCTTTAGAAGGATGACCTTGTCGAGAAATACCGTTAGCTAATCTTCTCGTGATAGAAGATACTAAAGTTGATACTTTTTTAGAAGAGGAAGAAGAGGCACAGGCCGCTTCCTGTGCTTCATCTTCACTGTCCGTACCAAAAAGTTCCCTAGCCGTAGGTCTTGTAACTGGGCGAATCTTCGGCTTTTTCAATGATGATCGTATATGTTCAGTGCTCACTGCTGGCTCAGCTCGACGTGTTGACGAATGTTTTTCGCGTTTAGTTCGCTTTCTCCCCAGCTCTTCCCCCTCGTCATCCAAGATTGGCATGCTGCTAGATGGACGAGACTCTTCTCTACTCCGTTTCGTTTTCTTTTGAGGACAAATTTCTTCAACCTCTTCTTCAGAGGATGTGGGAAAAAGTTCGTCAGCTTTTGACCTGAAAATAAAAATAAATAAATAATTACATATATACGTTTTACTTATCTACCTCTCTCTGCTAACAGCTCTGTTGTATTAGAAAATAAAAATTAATAAATTCAATACTTTTTACAAAACTTGCAGATGTTGATAATATTAGAAGTACTATAATAAAACAACGTTTTCGTGACAATTACAAAGGTTAAGGTTAAAAGGTATTTTTTATATTAATAATAATTATAATATTCCACAACTATCACACAACGCCGTCTAGTCTCAAGCTAAGCAGAGCTTGTGTTATGAGTACTAGACAACTGATAAACATACATATATATTTCTAAATACATACATATTATAGATAAATTACACCCAGACACAGAACAAATGATCGTGCTCATCACACAAACATTCGTCCTGGGTGGGAATCGAACCCACGACCTCCGGCATTGCAGTCAGGTCCACTAACCACTAGACCAACAGGCCAGTCTGATAATAATCTATAATGATACTTACATTTTGTTTAATTTGATTGAAGATTTTGTAAGATGACGATGATGAAGATTTTGAAAACTTGTTGACTTGACTTGTACAGTGGAGTTGTAGATCTGAAAACAAAAATAGAATAAACTGATTAATTTAAATTATCGAAATCATATTTAATTATTTTAAGTTTTCGTATCAGATAAGGTAAGTTACACCTTCGAATACACTGTCGCTATTAACATCAGGTTACCTGGTGCCAAGCTGACTTGTTAATTCAGGAATGTTTTCAGAATACCAATGCAAATATTTGTATTGAGCTCATGTTGAATCATTCATAAAAATAATACACCCGAAATCTAAAAGTGATTTTAACGCTTGTATTCATAAATAGGTACGGGTTGAATTAAGAACCTTCCGCCTTTTTGTGAAGTCGGTTTATGTTGTTCTTACAAATTGGATAAACAGATTTAATTAATCGAATAATTACTTATTCATCACATAATATTTGTTAGAACATAAATAACAAATTTTGAAACTGATGAAAAAGATAAACTATTCTGAAAAGTTATTACATTTGAAAAGCTTGATACTCACTTTGTATTGTTAAGAAGACTAGTTGTCCGAAACCTGCATATGGGACACGCACTACACACACTTATAAACACTTTTATCACTTGTAGCACCTCAGAAAGAAAATTTTGTAGTGGCTCATTGTTTCACGGTCATTTAAATAAATATGAAAAACATCAATGTGTGCATGCAGATTTTACACTAGTGTTATGCAGAAAACAGTTTGTCAGCAAATTAAATACACTAGCTGTATCCAACGGCTTCACTTCTTTTAATTTACTCCTCAGGTAACCAATCAGTCTTAATAAAGGTACTATAAGTGTGAATTAGTCTAAAATAAACAGACAAACTTCTTCATTTTTATTATATGTTTATAAGGGTACAATATAGTAACATAACATATTCCGTAACCAAAATACGACGTTACTGCTGCGTATTATGAGATAAAATAGTAGGCGTCAACATTGACGCCTAGGATATTATTATATTTCTCACTGTAAACATAGACAGATCATCTGTCTCCAGGCGCCAGTCTTATTGTACTCATTTCCATTTAAGGAAACGTGGCATGTGTTCAAATTAATTAACGATTTTAAACCTTAATAGCATACTAAAATCACATATAAAGAATCATTTACTTAAATTTCCAACATCATTATTTCTCTGATTTTTATCAACACCGGAGCAGCTTTGAACATCTAACATGTCGGTAAGTTATTGAAAAACATTTTTATTTTTATTTAAAAAAAATATTTATTTTTTTCGTTGATCGAATAATGGATTAAGTATATAAACAATGTTTTCAAGATGAATACTTAACGGGTTCGACGTCAACAGTTTTGTCATAGTTCAATTTTTTTTTAAATAGAATAAACAATGTAAATACATAAATTAAATATAAAATATGCGTTGACTTGAGAACTTTCCTTCTTCATTGAAGTCGGTTGATTAACTCGATGTTTGTTTCAGGAATCTGGTGAGGATCTATTCAACTTCTTGCCGAACAATCAAGACAAATCAAAAAAGAGAGCATATCAAGACAAAGAGACTTATATCTGTATAAAAAAACCATCAAGGGGAACGAAAATGATACGAATTGAGTTATATGATGTGGAAAATCTACCTGCAGAATTGTTAAATTGCAAGTGTCATTCCGAATTATGTGTGCAATATATTGTCAAAAACATGTTTATGGACGATGTTTATAAATCATATAGAGACATAGTGTTATTAATAAAAGACAAAATTAATGATTAGCAATTGTTGTTTTTTTTTTCCCCCTTTTTAGAGATAAGAAGTAATTAAGTTTTCAACTGTATATTATTGGGTTCTCTGGATCAACGGAAATCAATAAGTCCAGTTATTTAGAACTAATACCATTCACCCACAATCTATTTAAATAGATGAAAACAGGGGTTATTGAAAAAAGAGTAACATCGAATTAAAAATCTTCAGATTTTGAAAAGTTTACCTGCGCTTCTCTGCGAAGGTATATCTACTTTTCAAAATCTGAAGATTTTTAATTCGATGTTACTCTTTTTTCAATAACCCCTGTTTTCATCTATTTGAATAGATTGTGGGTGAATGGTATTAGTTCTATATAACTGGACTTATTGATTTCCGTTGATCCAGAGAACCCAATAATATACTACTAACATGCACAATTGCACAGCAAACTTTCGCCTTTATAATATTAGTGTGATACGCGAATTGGCGTAAAGAGAAGTGGAACGAATTAAGGGAAACCTTTGCCTAAGAGTGGGAAAGTTCATGCTAACAAAAAAGAAAAAGAAAAGCCTGATCATTGTTGGTGTTACAACAGATTAAGTTGTAGAACAGAAACTCGTTAAAGTTTACAGAAATTAAGCAATGAAGTTTAAAGTTCCGAGGGGTTGCTTAAAGCATCTCTGATACCTCAGATGCATATTATTTACTACAAATATATAGAAGAACATAAGAAATAACATTTTTATTCGACACTGTATGCGAATCTCTAAACTACCTGTATGTATAAAAGGAGAAACTGGCTGACGCATATCAACGCACAGCCAAAATTATTGCAACTAGGAACGTAAAATTGTGTACAAGGCTTCTTTTAATGACGTAGGAGTAAGAAAGGATTTTTGGAAATTTTACCTTTAAAGAGGTGAAAATTGGAATTTCATTTATATGCAAAATCTTACTCCGTGGGCCAATACATGAGACTTAAGGTGGAATTTACCAATTGTATTTTTCTTTTGTTGTATTTCTTTATGTGATACTAGTGACAGCGGCTAAACGCGATTATGCGAGCCAAACGTTAAAACGCGATTAGTTTTATAGGTGAATTCCGCCTTTAGCACAAATAGTAACCGAAGTAAATATAAAGGTTGTCATGGCTTGTTTTTCAAAACTACATCCAAAAAACGATTTGGGGGATGTTACACAATACAATACAATTCCTCTTTCTTAGGTTAATAAATTTGAAACTTGACACAAATTTTTAACTATATAAATGATACTAGCTGTCATTATTAGTTTTTCAAAGCTACCCTCAACGTACAATTAAGACGGTGTTAAAGTTATTAGGAAAACACCTTATTTTAAGAAGTTAATCAGCTGTATTTTTTTTCAACAGCGTCCTTTCCATGAGAATATACGATATTCTCGCGAATGCTCGTAATAAGTAATAATGGTAGCACGCACGTTTTTTTAGGATAAATATTTTTACACGTAGAACTTTACATTTTCTGGGTACAGAACGATTAACCTACTTAATTAAAGTATTTACAACTAAAAATGAATGGACATTACGAACTTTACCTGTTTATAATATTTATTTCCTCTGGGATATTTTAGAGTTATTTTACGAGCTGAAGGTTCAAGGAAAATGGTACCGCGATTAAACATAATTATATAATTGCATTTAAACAGCCATCACAACAATGCTCTGATTCTGTTAATAACAGGTAAAATTGATATCAACTATTTCGTAGATAATTTTAGAGGTGGTAGATTTTCAAATAACTTCTTCTGCACTTGTCCACCAAGTGATAGAGGGAGTATCCGACTTTTACTGACTATACTCGTAACCCACCTATGTTCCTTCAGTTAGCTTTTGTGTTCCAGGACCGCACTAACGCTATCGAATAATCTCGCGTACCTAATTCCTAGGCATACCATTTCAATATTTTAATTCAATTTGTCAAGAATTATGCGATGATGATAATAATATTGTAATCGAACTTATAAGCGAAAAGGTCAAACAAATTAACAAACGTAATTTTACCTTCTGTATTTCCATATTGCGACAGACCACACCTTAAGTAGCTGGTTTCTCAACCAAATGACTAGAATAGTATATTATATTATGAACGTAGTTCGTTTTTACTAACAATCGCTTCTCCCTTTGAAAATTAATGTAAATATAATTAAATAACTAATAGAAACTTCTAATTTTCTCAGTTTCTTCCTTTTATTTTAAGTGTACTGGTGAAATACATACATAAATTCGCAGGTTTTTAATTGAGTTATCTTCTTCATAAAAATCTCATGTCACGGTATTTGTGGTCACACTCCTCCGAAACGACTCGATCGATTTTAATGTTGTTTTTTTTTTATATGTGGCAGTGGCAGGTATGAGAATAGGTCGTAAAGTATTTTTATATGGCAGAACAATGTTTGTTTGTTTGTGTGTTATTATTTAAATTTGTGTGACAGAGTGACGAAATATGCCTTAGTCACACTTTTTTGTACTAATCTATTGTCGGTCAAAAAGCAAAAACAACCCAATAATAATTTACCATGTCGACTTCCTCCCAAAAAACTGAAACTGCCACAAAACATTGCTAGAATAAAGCCTAACCTAACGCTAAAATTGTAGAAAATATTTTATGAAAGTTACAAAGAAGTGAAAGCGGCTTCAGGTCAAAAGATGTCGTCAATATTTCTTAACATTATGGCTGTGAATATCTAATAGCCAATTTACGTCAACAAACCAAGTCATTTCATAAATGCGTCTACGATACGATACGCATATTTTATTTAAATATTTTTTTAAATTCCCATACGATAAATAACTTCCGTACACAAACGAAATTCATTTATTAATATTAAATATAGATATACAAAGATTATTTTAATGTCTTAAATTAAAAAGTCACTATACCCTTATTTATATCACAAAACATTGCGAGCGGTTGCATGGCACGGAGTAGTAAGTTTCAGTGTTTCAGCACTAGTTAAGGATGCCATACAAAACATGGCAGTTCTACCATCGCATCCGTTTGACTTCACCAAAATCTGCCCATAGTGTGACCGTTGCGGCCTCAAAATTTGCCCTGCATGACGACCGTAGCAATTACTACAAAAAGTTAGGATTAACCAATCTCATCATTTCATGTAGGTGCTGTTTTCTGGTTCGGACGAACTGGCGTGGGATCATTCGTTCAGATTGGCCTCTCCATGTATGGTAGCCTTAATCGTTGCCATCTTTCTTGTTAACGGTTCTCGCAGTTGAATGTCCTTCGTTCCTTGACGTTCGCCCACACTTACATCTTTGCTTACTACTCTGTCTTTCTGAGCAACTTTACGTAATGTAATTTAATTCCTATACGTTTCTACCGATACTACCTAAGACTATTGATGTATTTCATTAAGTTGAACACTACTATGACGCCCATGATGTCCGTGTAGCCTTCATGGCTTGTGCTCGGTGAGGCGTTACACAGGTTGTTGCGGCAGTAGCAGTATCTGAAATTGATAAAATATATTGTTAAGTAAATGGTAATATGGTTATTTATACAATATTAGATAATGATAATTGTGAGAGGAAGTGTGAATAGTGAGCGTTTTGAACATACGCGGGATACGCCCCTATTTGTGACGTTCAAAATGTGTTCACTCAACCTCGTATGAACAAAAGAGTTAATAATAAATAAATTAATGATGTTATTGCCAGAAAAGTTTACAAGATTATTGTTAACATGTACGGAATAGGCTATAACAAATACTACAAACAACATCCACTGCCGAACTAGGTAGACCTGTGCTTTCACATATGGCGCCAATGGCTTCAGAAAGTTCATCCTTAAACTAGTCCGATTATATTGACAATAATAAACATGATTAAGTAGGCAAAATTTTATAAATCAATGTTGTGTGATTGAACTTAAAATTAATAATAATAATAATAGTACCGCGGGAAACATTAAATTACTAGCCTATCTCACACACACACACACACACACACACACAGTCCTTCTAACTCTTTTCCGGCGCTTCTTCAAATATTATATTGGTATGGTATCTTTTTCTGAGCGGACCTCGGCGGCGCCGTTGACTTTGCCGTTGAGTTGTTGTGAACGCATCTGACGTGACCCACCCAATCCCATATGAGCCTGGCAGTCTTCTACATCTACTATGGCCGTTTTGGAACGCACAATTCTGTCCTGTTCCATCGCTTTTTGGCAAATCGGGACTTTTGTGAACAAGACTAAGCACCGAAAGTTGTAACTGTCAGAATACATATGTCGATGAGCTGTCGCTTACTAAATTCGGCAGATCACCTCTTTATTGACCATGTACCAGTAGCATCTTCAGGCCCTTTTGATTCTGCGCTCGATTTCTCTGCCTATTTTCGAAAGAAATTAACTAATCCAACTAGATATACTCTTTGATAGTATTAGAAGATAATAATGATCTTCAAAATAAAATAAAAATGTTAATTCTAAAATAGCTTACACTTAGGCAATTTACGCAAATTGTTCGCAATGTAAGTTAAAGAGTAAATTGCGGAAATTGGCTGGTTATATCGATGGCGTGTCATTATTGAACTACGCAGTAAATCGAACAAGTTATTGCTGGCCCATGTGTTCAACGACTGTAAACAATCTTCTCTTTGTTCCTCTCTTTATTTTACTTTAGGTTGATCAAGTGTTTTCGTCAACATCATGAGTTTTGTTTGTTATCGTCAATATAATGTCCTAACCCCAAGACCCCTTTAAATTCCTTTGATTATTAATTTTCTATAATCAAATCTCAAATATTTGAATTTGCTTTTGGTCGTCCAATCACAACTTGAGATTTCACATCTAATTTACATATTACAGAATATCAGGTCTCTAGGAACTAGAAGTAAGACTCCGTATCTGTTTCGTCAGTAACTTAGTATGTTTTTTTTGTGTGCGTACGCGCAGCGGAATGTTGTTGAATTTAAAGATTTTAATTATGCAGATATTTAGTGTATGACGTCGTATAATTGTGTATGGTAAAAAAAAATTTGTGCACGCAACCATTGTGGAGAAATTCACCAAAAACTGATTCCGCTGGGCGAACGTTGTCCTGGCGGAACTTTTTTTAATCCATAGACTTTAGAAGAAAAGAGATGTGTCCAAAAATTAGTGTGTATTTGTGTGTAATTGTGTGTGTATGAATAAAACTAGTGCATGCATAAACTTCGGAGAAATTCAAGTTTCCGCTACGCGAACGTTTGGCCATTAGCTAGTTTTCATATAAAGCGCTTACATAGAGAGCTGTAGATTTTTACATACGTTGTTTTGAATTTGTTTATATTTGTTTAAAAAACAGATTTAGAAAAAATCGTAGGGCTTAAAAGATAAAAATATAAACGTAAAATACGCTTTTTAGGTCTTAGTTCTTAAAGTATGCACTTTGGGGTCTAGATTTTCACGTTTATACAAACCTTGTAAGTGTCTGCAACATGTTGCCCAGTATCAATGATGTTCCGTTAGTAACTAAAGAGTTATAGGACAAATTTACCATGAACAGATCACTGTTTACAAAGCAGTCAAATATCACGACGTTCAGAAGGAATTGCATGGTAATATGTATGTCAATAATTAGTGTATTCATTCAACTATTCTTATGCAAAATTTCATGTCATTAAATTCAGTAATTAAAGAAAAACAATTATAATACTGACGAAGCATCGAAAACCTACATAACCCGACCAAGTTCGGATGGCTACAAAAAAGCGGCCGTGCAATATATTTAGGTAACATCCCAAAATTTACAGTATAATACCGGTATTAAATTGGTATAGGTGATAACACAATTGTTAATCTGTGATTTTATTATTGAAACTAGAAAATATTAGGTATACCTTCTTAGAAATGTTGAGGTTATTTACAGTATTTGCCATTTAATAATTGGTATTGAATTGAAAATACCTTTTTTATACCAATGTTTTATTTTATAAGCACTTTTTAAATGTTGATTTATTTTTATATTAGGCAGACTCTCAAACCTAAACAACTAAATAGTCTAGCTATGTGATCTGTGATTGTTAATCTGTGATTTTATTATTGAAACTAGAAAATATTAGGTATACCTACTTAGAAATGTTGAGGTTATTTACAGTATTTGCTACTCATTTAAGAATATTTTCTTGAAAATACCTTTTTTATACCAATGTTTTAGTTTATAAGCACTTTTTTAATGTTGATCAAATCTAAACAACTGAATAGGTTAGTTATGTGATGTGATTTTAATTTTTATTGAAGCTCGAAATATTATACTTACCCTAAGTCATCCACGCGAACGAAGTCGCGGGCAAAAGCTAGTTCATAATCTATTTTAGTTAAAACACATTTAAGTCTATTGCTGTCATTGCAAGCGTTTGTTAACGTTATTATAATTACATAATTAAGTATTATATGTAATTAAAAATATTTTTGTACGCGGATATTTAAATAGAGAAGTACTTGTTAATTGAAGATTTGTTTTTATCGTAGATAGTGGCGTTATTATTAAAAAAATATTTTTCATTCAAGAAATGCAATTGTTTTATTTTTTCCTAACGCTTGTGTACGCAACTGTACCATATTAATAAATACTATATTGGAAGGTTAAGAAGGTTTCTTAGATATATGGCACGGCCGCTTTTTGGTAGCCATCCGAACTTGGTCGGGTTATGTAGGTTTTCGATGCTTCGTCAGTATTATAATTGTTTTTCTTTAATTACTGAATTTAATGACATGAAATTTTGCATAAGAATAGTTGAATGAATACACTAATTATTGACATACATATTACCATGCAATTCCTTCAGAACGTCGTGATATTTGACTGCTTTGTAAACAGTGATCTGTTCATGGTAAATTTGTCCTATAACTCTAGTTACTAACGGAACATCATTGATACTTGGCAACATGTTGCAGACACTTACAAGGTTTGTATAAACGTGAAAATCTAGACCCCAAAGTGCATACTTTAAGAACTAAGACCTAATAAGCGTATTTTACGTTTATATTTTTATCTTTTAAGCCCTACGATTTTTTCTAAATCTGTTTTTTAAACAAATATAAACAAATTCAAAACAACGTATGTAAAAATCTACAGTTCTCTATGTAAGCGCTTTATATGAAAACTAGCTAATGGCCAAACGTTCGCGTAGCGGAAACTTGAATTTCTCCGAAGTTTATGCATGCACTAGTTTTATTCATACATACACAATTACACACAAATACACACTAATTTTTGGATACATCTCTTTTCTTCTAAAGTCTATGGATTAAAAAAAGTTCCGCCAGGACAACGTTCGCCCAGCGGAATCAGTTTTTGGTGAATTTCTCCACAATGGTAGCGTGCACAAATTTTTTTTTACCATACACAATTATACGACGTCATACACTAAATATCTGCATAATTAAAATCTTTAAATTCAACAACATTCCGCTGCGCGTACGCACACGTTTTTTTTTACCTATTAGGTGTACTCCTCTCCCCCTTGTCATCGGAGTTGATACAACCCTCGGTGTAAGGCTCTAGTACTTCCATCTTCGGCGACCACCTCCCGTTCTTGTAGTCCTGGTACTCATGCTTCTGAGGTGCACAGTCTCGAAGTACGCCGTTTATTCTCACTGGAAATGTGAACAAGAACATTTACTATAGGTAGATATTATTTGTAGCTTAGCTTTACTAGACAACTAATGATTTTCTTGTAGATGTTCAATATTGCAGTCGATTGTAGTTCGCTGCAATGAATAAAGGCTGTTCATGTAATGATGTGTCCATTGTGCAGTCGTAATTACTTACTAAACAGGTTACAATAGTAGCACTCTTTATGCAACATTGCGAATTATATCATTTGCAGTTTCTTGCAATGACCATGCACAAAATCAGACTAAACGCTAATTGCGAGTTAAGTGTTTAAAGAGGTAATTTAAACACATGACACGTTTGGTGTTATGGTCTGTAGAATTTCAATAGTTACGCATTTTCGTTATGATCTGCACTGATTGCTTCATATCTAAAAACCTTGAAACCAAACTTTTAAGTGAAACATTACTTAAAAAATTTAAGTGAAACATTACTTAAATTGCATCGGCAGATCTGCCTTAAACTTAGGCAAATGTTTTTCTATAAACTAGTCGCTTATCAGTGTTACAGATAACTATTAATTACACTTAATTTTGATTATAGGGTATGTTGACGTCAGTAACAAGTAAAAACAGGTGACTCGTGAGAGTATTCCTTGACACCTCTGTGCTGACTTTTTTCTGTGCTGTCTGTCTTCTGTCCAAAACGCCTTCACCTTGAACCGTCTATACAATACAGTCACGCCTTACCACCTTGACCGTATATCATATCGTTATCGTCAATACTTAGCCCTTCGCTGTGTGTTAGCATTCGAACGTTAATGACGTGTAAATATGACTTTGACTTTTACATGTTTGACTTAAATATTTGCCTCTTAAAGTTATCACTGCTGACGCTCGCACACGAACATGGAGATGGGCATAAGAATAGAAAAGTCTATGTTCAGCAAAGGATCCTGTCGGACTGTTGATGATGTTAATGATAATACTTATCACCGTTATGTATGGAACATTCAACGGAGTGCGTTATAACGGATCTCTGCTAGAAATGTCATAGTATAAGTGTCAAATGTCATAGTATATATACTATGACATTACTATCGGAGATCTGAGAGGTTATCAAACACATGATAGGTTTAAAAGTGTCATTGTCATACGATTTTGTACCCTATGCCAAGCAACTGTTAATTAGTTATCTATCACATTAATCAGTTATTAATCTGATTATTAAGTAAGTCCCCTAGTAACATCTATGTTAACACGTACCTCCATTCTGTATATCAAGATAGAACTCCTGCTTCATACACATTGTGGAGTGGGGGCACTCCACGATGAACTTGTCGGAGTGGTCGAAGTGCACGCAGAGCCGCTTGGTGGTGTTGTAGTACTGACCCGGAAGGGGGTTGATGAGGCAGTGGTAGCACTGTAGCGATGATACTCCTGGAAATGATACGAATCAGGTTAATATTAACCCACACAGTTGATTTTTATACCGGGATAAAATTGTGGAAGATCGAATACTGCTTAATATACGTCTTAGAACCGATGACCGCGAATAGATAAACGTAAGTTGGGACGCCATCAGGATAGGTACTTCGGATACGTCTAGAGTTGAAAAGAAAGCACGATATGCGACTGGAGAGGCTATGTCCAGCAGTCGACTGCTACAGACAGCTTATGATGGCTAATTCACAATAGCTAACTTGTCTGTGGTAAGTAATCTATGAACTCATGATCAGTGCAGTTCTATTGAATCTCGTCTTTAAAGATTTGGTTTGATTTAGAAAAATCACGCTGCTCTTTAATCCTGAACAATTCTCATTCTCTACATTCAGGCTATTCCATGTTTCATTATGCTAAATTCAAAACCCTTTCCGTCATTGCAGCTATCCCAGTCTCTATTAAGTTACACTGTGACTGACCTTTATAACACATTGCGTGCTCAAAACCAAGTATTTCCTGTCCTTTCAAGAGCTAAACCCAGACAAGTACATCCAGCACGCAAATTCATGCTAATCCTAGCATTTACACAGAAAATTACTCTTTAAGATGTTTTTCTTATATTCGTGTTTTTTCCAATGTACTTTACAGTAGTGACTGTACTTTTTAGATCTATATTTCAGATTTACTGTTGCCAAAGTTACGCGGTATTGAAATTTTATTTTTCTTTACTCTTATGCATTCTTTTCTGGCTTCAAGGTCCACCCGCCTACTGCAGTTTTAAACGATTGGTCACCTGACTGACTTTACAAAGCATTGCTACTGCTATGTGGGATGGGAACCGTTGCGATAATATCGTACAATTAACCTTGACTTTCCATTCTGGATGAAATGATAGAACTTGTATCGTCCCTGTTTCTTCAAGCAGTTTTAAATTGTTCAAAACTGTTCAGGAAGTTAAAAATAAAAATAAAATGACTATTTATGATTGAGTTAAGTCTTAACAATAGTTGACCAGATTAGTCGATATAAAATAATTGGATCTACGTCTCTTATACTATTGTTGCTCTTTTGTTACAGCTGTTGGTTCTCCTATGACTAAATAAATAAAATATTACTGGTTGAGTCTTGAAAGTTACCGATTTCATTTTTGATCGATTAAATTTATAAATGTCACTGGAAACCGGAGAATGATCAGAAATGTTAAGGCTTCATTGTATTGTGTGCTGTCCAACCTTGGAAAACATAAAGCATAACTGATGTTTCGTTGGTTCATTCAAAAGGTTAATTCAATTATTGATTAAAAGTATCATCATATTAACACAGTGTGATAGTTTCATTCAATAATTGTGTGTGTTTTGGTATATCTTGAAGTGTCATTTGTTTGCAGACTCCAATCCTTTGTGTTCCATGGTCAAACGAAAATATAGCAAGCACTCGCTAATTTGAACGTTCACCTAAGTAAATGTTTTGAAAACATTGGTCGCTACTGTAGTGTTTTGCTAAATAGGCACAAGACTGTGTTTGCAGTGTGTTGTCTGCTTAGGAATGCACTTAATGCAGTGCATTCGGCAAATATGTTGCGTCACCGCGGGCGGTTCATCGTGATGGAGTTGGTGACTCATCTTCATGTGTCTCACTCGCGTCACTAAGCCGCCTTGTATTTTACAACTATCTGAGCCTGTGGGTATTTTATCAGTATTATATTACTACATTTTCCACCTTGTGCTTATAATTAGTTGTAACTTTGTTGTAAAGGGAACTCTTGTTGACATTTGCCGTGATGACGAATACGGAAAACATAAACATGGAATTGAACCTAATTGGCATAGACTTCACATATCTCAAGATTTTTTTTTATAAAGTTGTTGACCAATTAATTTTTCATCGCATTTTTTTGAAAATTTAGAATTTTAAACATATAAAAAAGTAAAAAATATATATAAAGCTTAGTATTCAGGGATAGTGCAGCTATATATGTGAAAAATTTTTCAGAATCAGTTCAGTAGTTTTAGAGATTACCCCCTACATACAAACTTACAATTTATTTATATATTAAGTAAAGCAAAAACTATTTTAGCATTAACTTATTTGTCTATTCTGAATAGTTACATGTAAATAATGACGGCACATAGATATTTTATCAAACGGAACATGCTAGTCACGATCTCAATACTGATCCGTTCGGGTCGTTGACTTCAACACATGCCTCAATTTGGGAATCACGCCTGAAATTACACTTAGCTAGTTGAAATTCGCCAAAGTTAGAAACGTCATCATTTAACATTGATGATAAAGTTTGTATGACTCATGATTCTATTTTAATAAATAACACCAAATAAGTTGTATCAATGTAGTTTTGATTTGAGCAGCGTACTGTAAGTTTTTAGAGTGAATCACTAGAGTTTTGTTATGACAACTCCCACGCAGGTTCACATTACGCATGCCCAACCGCTGGTCCTTTTTAGTCAACTACAAAGAGGACGAGTTTCTCAACTCATCGGAATCTTTTATTTTCACAACAACAAACTGAAATTCAAACAAATCGATATTCAAATTTTATAGACATACTAGCTGACCCGGCAAACGTTGTTTTGCCATATAAATAATAGAAATTAAAAATTTTGTCTAAAAAATATAAAAAAAATTTAGGGGTGGACTACCCCTAACATTTAGGGGGATGAAAAATAGATGTTGGCCGATTCTCACAGATACCGGATAAGCACAAAAAATTTCATCAAAATCGGTCAAGCCGTTTCGGAGGAGTATGGCAACGAAAACTGTGACACGAGAATTTTATATATTAGATTTGTAATGTATTTGTATATAGTGGTATAGCTGCCTTACTGTAGAACTCTAGAACTAGAATCTAGCAGAGGGCCACCGCATCTAATAAATATAAAATAAAAAAAAAATTGTTATTTAAAATTACAACATATAAAAAAAAAACTGGGCAAGTGCGAGTCGGACTCGCGCACTTTAGGGTTCCGTACAAACTTACTGAACAGTTCAATTCCCGAATGGAGTCTCTAAGATTTTTCCGAATCGAAAAATTATTTTTAGATAAGACGCAACAAAAAATTTTTGAGACATAAACGGCCGTATCTTTTTCTTTCGTTAACTTAGAATTTTGGTATTTTTTTTATAAAATTCACAGTTTCAAGATACTGCAGTCTTGAGTACATGGTTTTAATTTCAACTCGTTACCCTCCACGCGTTTTTCGAGATAAAGGGTCTTGACAGACAGACAGACTGACAGACGGACGGACAGCAAAATGATCCTATATGAATTCCGTTTTTTTCCTTATGTTAAATAACGAAGAGACAGAACTATTATATTATATAAAAACACCGTCTTCCGAAATTAAAGTTATTTTGCACTTTTCAGTGTTTTTTTTTTACATTGAAGTCGGTGTTTTTTTTTTTGTAAAAGGTTTTTTATTTTCATTGCCTTTTCATCAAACATCGCGTTGGATCGCGTTGGATGAAGCAACAAGCTTTTAAACTATGCTCGATGTTGACGATAGGCGAGTGGAAAAGGACCCTCTTAAGAACAAATTACACATAAGCATTCTAAGCACTCTTGTATCTTATACAAGAGCAAATATTTTTCGTAATTAAATGGACTAACTGTCATACTAAAATCCAATCAGTCTTAGGATATTGAACTCGCGAGTTATATTATAAATATAATAATACCTTTATAATAATATGTAGCTTCACACGCCCGAACCCATATATTAATACAAAGTGCTCAAGTGTATCCTGCACGCTCAAACGTCTGAACAGAACTTAGATGCTACTTGGCAAACGGGTAGACCATGTATTGAAAATAGCACATATTTTGTATTGATCTTCCTATAGTCGAATCTATAATGAGACACAAATTGAAAGAGATTTATTGTACCTGCCGATCAGATGCTCTAATCCAATTATTTGAATTGTAGTCCAGCTAGTTTAATAAATTTTAAAATCTAGTAGGTCTCATTTTAATCTGATGCAATTTCTTAAAAGTAACAAAACGTTTGATACGATGAGGTTAGCATGGGTCTTATTTATTTGGATGATAGTAGAATGTTACAGTATCAGTATAGACTACTACTTCGGTAATAAAGAACCTGAACTTGAAAATAAAAAAGATAATGTGAAAGTACCAAAAACACTTGGAAATGGACCGGTAACAGCAAGACGAACACTTAAGAATAAATCTTCTCTAAAAACCGTTACAGAGCATAATGAAGAATCAAATTTTGAAAACTATGATGAACTTTCCGAAATTGAAGAACAGATGATGAAAAAAACTTCTAAAAAACAGTCATTTAATAGGCACAACGATTTTGAGTCGGATTCTAAGCAAGCAGAAATCGGTTACGATTCAAATGCTAATATGCGACAAGGCGTCAATTTCGTATCAAAAGTAAAGTCTTTTGAAGATATTATTAAAGATTATGAATACCATGACGATGTTGCATGGACAGCATACCCAATGTTACGTCAACAGGGTAAAACTACCATAGCCCAAAAAGAATTCGATTCTAATAAAATTATGATTCTTAAAAATGCTACCGAAGATGAAAATGACGAGAAGTTATCAGTTGATTTTTATAATGTAATGCCGGCGACAACTTTACTTAAAGAAAGCGATAACTATTTTGGCACTTATCACTCCTTACAGAAAAAGATTTGGTATGTACCAGAAAATAGTCCATGTTGGGACTTGCCTATACTCTACGGCGAAGTAGGACCTTCAATGCCTTCTCCGGTGTTTCTTACGCATCCAAGTACTTTAAGGTACGTAAAAGAAACTAACGAAGAACAGAGTGAGCCGGCCAGGCCACTTTATATTCCTGTGGCTCAAACTATGAACAAGTGGTGTGCTGCAGGGCCTTGTTACGGCGATCACACCATGTGTCTCTTTTCGGATAAGACTAATTCTAAGTTATGCAAAAAGGGATACACAGTTTTATCTCCAACAATGGTTGAACGGATAGGGTTAGTGAATACTGTAAATTCAATGCGCAACCGCATCGCCAATGGAGCAACCGATAAATATAAGCATTTACCTAAAGCTGCAGATATGAATCAATTGATATATGACTTCGACTTGGAAAGTATGGCCGTGGCGTGGCTTCACCAGTGCTTGCCAGGGCCCGCAGCTTGTTCAGCACTTGATGGCAACTATGTAACACAACTTGAATGCACAAAACACGCAAAACATTGTTGCATAGATTCTTTCAAAACTGAGAGGGCTTCAAAATGGTATGCTTATAAATATTTTAAGTACTTTAGTTAAAATTAATTAATTCATTTATTGAACATTGATTTTTGTTTACAGCATACCACGTCATGAATGCTATTTAGATGCTCTTATTGGTTGTATTTACGTGTGGTTTTGGAAAGCTGGAAAGGCACTTACTAAGACAGATGTGGAGTGCGGTCATATAACGTCAAACACGTTCTACACTGCCCAGTTATTATGGGCGGAAACCACTAAAATAGGTTGTGCATATGGGAAAAAATCAGACGGAGATGTACGAGTTGTGTGCAACTTTGCTCCTGGTGCGCCATTTTACATTGACACCAAATACTACTGCGGTTTTATTGGTCTACAACGGCTGCCAAATCGTAATAGCTTCAACGACGACATAAGCTTTAATCCGTTATTAACAGCACTTGGTATTTATTTAACTCCTGTTAATAACTTGACCAGTACTGAAAGTGATACTCATAATCTCGTTAATTACTCCGTAAGATTCTCAGAAGTAGACATTCTTGGTAAGATTTTTAAGAGAAAATGGGTACGAGATAATATGTTTCCACACCATGTAAACGGCACTGTAGATCTGGTAGCTCGCTTGGTCACTAAGTATACGTTTGGTGAAGACACTGGTTCTCAGTGTGATATGAATGAAGCGATTTATGAGAGTGGTGAGCCTGGTTCAAAGTGCGTGGAGCGAGGGCGGCGCTTCCACGCACTGTGCTACGACTTCCGCGACCCCACGCCCGGCTACAGGCTGGTGGCTGTGGTTGCACCGGTCGCCTTATTTTCTCTTATACTTTACGATTTGTTTAGTGGTGTAGTGCGACAAACTAATTATTGATAACAATTATGGGGTTCGTATCAAATTCGGGTTGGAATTGTAGTGTTAGGTTAGGATTCTCCTCTCCTTGTTTTGTTAATATTTTTTATGTTTTACTTATTTACGAGTATAATCACAAATCTTCCTCGTTTATTGCTCTTCCTATTCTGGAAAACCGTATCGATAAACTGGTTACTTCTTCTAAGTGAGCGAAGATACAGACAGAGGCAGAAAGCTATATTTAAAGATAGAGTAGAGAAGTATTACGATAGCGATACAATAGAATTAAAAAATGTATCCTTCCACTGTATGTATAAAAAATTGCGTTGGTTAATAAAATTGGTCTTGATAATTTTCAATGGATTCGGAGTCCTTTTTAATATTTATAACTTGAATAAATTCATGTCTCGTAGTAAATACTCCGGTTAAATGTAAATTGAACTAGTTCTGTCACTATGAGTCAGCGGAGTGTCGAACACATAGTTATTGTAGGTGTTTGTCCTTTAAGATAGGTGAACTGGTTGTACTGTGCAGAATACATACACTCAGTGGAATTAAATGTGGTCGAATTTGTGATCAAAGCAAAGCTATGTATTTTTTTTTAATGATAGGAGCCAAGTTGCTTCTTTAGCTGGCTTACCTAAGTGAATGATTTCACTTTAGGATAGTTTTTAAATTGACTAGCCTTGGAGTTTAAACCAAAGCTGATTTAACAGTTCCGCAGACACATTATGTACCTAAGTTTGATTTTCTTCTTCTTTTTTTCTCTTTATTTTTTAATTGATCTGAGGCTAACCAAAGTCTGTAACTCTCGCTGTTCCTTGTAAATTCTTGGATTGGGTATCAAGAACATTTAAGAGACTCTTTGCTAAACGTGCCAATTAAAAAATTGTAGGGCATGCTGCACCAGTACCTGTGAAACTAAATACACAGCACAGCGGCGCTTTATTAAAATAGCTGTTCCAAAAAACAGATTTTAAGTAATAAATTGTACTCTTTCCCTCACTGTGACAGACTCTCTATTCTGAACGAGTACCTATACCTAACTAAATACATGGAACGTTTTTCTTTTACTACGGACAATCGCTTGTCCCCTTGAAAAATAATGTAAATATTGTATTTAGCTTGTTTGAAATTTTTAAGTTTATTTTATTAAATATTTTATATGCGTCACTGTCACATTTTTATATTTTAATCGATTATCAATAGAAAGACGAATGGCCATACCTATGAGCTATAAAATTACAATTCTTGAATCTATTTGTGTTTTTAATATAAGAAAATACAGAATTACTGTTTTTGCGATCCGCTATGTAGATTCTTGGAAATTATTTTAAAATTCGATAGAATTTTAAAACACCAAATAAGTGCCACTGATAAGTCCTGTCTGCAAATTCGTTACATAATGGGGTCCCGGGCTCATTAGACCGGGACCGCGGTCCCAACTTACACCTGTAATTTTTTTTTTGTAGTATTTTGGGACCACAAGGAACAAGGCATTAAAGTACAGTTACCAAAAAAACTGTTTTTATTTTATTTGTGGTCCAAAAATACTATTAAAAAAAAATTATAGGTCTAGGTTGTGACCGCGGTCCCACTCCAAAGAGCCCCCTGACCCCATAATGTACCATGGTTTCATAAACGTAATATTATCGTTAATGCCAGGCAATCTTATAAGTTTACATTCCAATTAAATTAATTTGCAGTTTACTATGAAGTGTCAAAACAATAATGGTTCCAATATCTGAGTAAAGAAGTTATACGAGACGAATAGAATTCCCATTTTCACAACAAGTAAATTATGGCATTGATATATTACAGTACTGCCTTAGTACATTTGCATTTGCCAATATTGATTTATTGTTTTATCATCGAATCTGTAAAGGATGTCCTTTAATGGTTGCAATGTAAAAGAGCACACGATATGCACAATGCACGCAGACTAGAAACCAGTCGTGTGTTTAAGAAGTCTCTCACACACACAACTAAACTAAAAAAAACTGCTCAGTCATTCAAGGATTGCCAACATCTTGACGATCTCAGCATTTAGTATCGTTGTCTGTATATATGTTACCGGCAATCTGTATAATCCGGTATTCTATACAATACCTAGGCAATGTATAGAATACCTAAAACGTGTAGGTGGGTAATTTATGAAATATTACTTATTTCATATTTTACCTAGGTATTCTATACAATACCGAAAGCGCAGCCGGTAATGTGTGTAAAAGTCGAGAGTAGAGTAGGGAAGGAGGTGACGTAATATTAGAGAACCCCGACACGGACAGGTGAGGTTAGATGGCTAAGGCGGGAGTGGAGTGGAGCGGACTTCCCGCCCGAGCCTTCGTGGTTACCTTTTCATATAAACACCCGGAAATAGAAGTTTTAATTTTAATATCGCAGATAAAAATAGTATCTGAGTATTTGTGGTCGGTAAACATTGATAAATATAGACCAAAATCTATTTATTTTACACATTGCCGGTGGACCAGCAGGTACTCTATATAATTCATTTTAATGGACAATAATATTCATAACATGTCATACATTGCCTGAATTATCCAGGTATTCTATACCCAGGTATTGTATAGAATACCTGGATTATACATATTGCCGGTAACATATACATATTTTACAGTTTGTATCTCTGAAGCGTGTAATGAAATTCTTTCACATATAACGTAACCTTACTAAAAATTTTAAAGACGTTAATTTGGGTTTTGTGTCTGCTTGTAATGTCGAAATAACAGCTTTTTGTTTTAAGCATATAAATGTTTACAAGGTTCTTTTAACCAAACAATAATTTTAATTTAATTTTTGTCTCTGAAACGGTTTGACACTTACAATATCAGATAGCTGATCATGTAGAGAGCCACTTTGGCTATTTCTATGTACCTATATTAGGTAATGGTGAACAGCAAGTTTCAAATAACACAAAATATACCGATAAGCCGCAGTTTTATAAGATTCAGTCAAGCGTACAAGTAAAATTGATTACATCCATAATAGCACAGTACATAATCACTAACGAACTAATTATAACACTCATATCCAAATCACGCGAATACCTTTCCCGACATTTCCCGAGTATATCGAATTTCCTAACACTTTTAATTGAGCTTTGTATATTCATTAGTTATCCATGTACATACCTATATACAGAATCAGTCACTTATTTGGATGGCTTTCATTTATAAACTCTATACCATTTATTCGTCTCATCATATTCTTCATATCTTTTTTTTGTTTGTTTTAAAGAAAAAGAAAAGCAGTATCTAGGTTTTCTTTCAATACATCTCAAGCGTAAAAACCTTATCTCTCATCCGGATAGCACAGAAACCCCTTTAGTGACACTGACAAAAAATTGCTGGATTGCATATACTCATAGCAGCTGACCATAATGAAAAAAACTACATCTATAGCCGGATTTGACTTCCCGTAAAAAAATTATCAGTACCTAGGCTTTTTTTTAGGAGGCCCGCGTGGAAAACTACGTTGATGACTTGGGCTCAGTCCGAACAGTTACCAGACGGTCGGACGGCTCGTCCGCAAGCCCGCACCTGTGGTGGCTGGAATTCGGCTGAGGCGTGAGGGCCGTTCCCTCGCTCATGATGCCGCCTCCTTAGCTAGCATTACTGCTTTGCAAAAGGAAGCAACCGCCTGCCACTCCTCCTCGCTCCGGACCATGGGCTGTACCAAGGCCCGGCGCGTGAGATCCTTGGCGCCGTTCGCCCCTACGACGACACGACGGTGCTCTGCCCAGACGGAGCACACCTCAACCGTATGCTCTATCGTGTCCTCCGGGTGGTCCACAACTCCACCCAATAGTGACTCTTGGGCGTTTTTTCCGCACGAATCCGGTGCAGGAACCTCCCGAACTTACCATGTCCGGTGAGGACCTGCGTTATGCGGAAGGTGCGTTACGCCGTGTTGGCTTTCCAGCCACTCCTCAAAGAGGGCACTTACCAATCAGTGCCTGGGCTTGAAGGACAACAAATGAACATGTTTTTAAGCGTAGAAACATATGGTACGGCGGTATTAATTGAACCTGATAAACTGCTGGTTATACATGATTAATTGCTTCAGTAGACTTGAATACGCAATCATATGAAGTGTCTACGTTTGGCATTTTTAGTTAGCAAAACATTAATGCATTAGTTTAATGCTGTCGGCAGATTTCGCTTGCGTAATTTATTCTAAAGCGAACTCTTAGGCTTCTTGCAGATATAAAAATCGATGCTACAAACCTGTTGTGATCAAGGACAGGATAGTGTACACCACGGCTAGCATGCAATACTCCATACTCGTTCCTTTTGCAGCGAAGACTTTATCGCGATTTTTATTAAAATCGCACTATCTTAAGCATCTGTTGTGTTTCTCTGTGCCCCTTCTAGACGTCCTTGTTGCTGCCATTCAACAACCTGAAAATAATTCATGGATTGATTAGAAAATGACATTGCTCTCAAGCATGATTTATGTGTTTTGTCATTGAAACGAAAAACATGGGACCATTCTTTAAAACTGTAGAATAATGATAGGAAATCGAATATGTATGTTTCGTCACGTAATGTGTTGTCTGTACCGAACAAAATCTCCAACAAGATTTAAAAAATCAAGCTTTTACTAGACGACGGTTACACTGAGAGTTGAGACTGAACTGTTAACGTTAGGTTCAATATGGCTTGATACATAATAATTATAATCCAGCGGGCCAACACGTTCAGTACTGTAGCGGTGAATTGGCGCACTTGTGTTCTTTTCAAGGTCCTGACACGCTTGTTTCGGCCTTTCCCCCGTCTGGGGTTGGCTTACAACCAATGAAACTATTCTACACTTTTTCATTGTACTGTAAATTGGTTCTATTTATTCGGTTATTTTTCTCACATATAACTAATAAGTAGCGAATCCAATCCCGCACCTTTTTTGTTGGATCAGAATTGCGGGATTCCGCACGATAGCGGGATTGATTTTTTGCTAAGAACAAGATGTTAGTTAAACTATATAAATAAAAATGAAAGTTGTCACTCATTCACTCACTGACTAAACACGATATCTCGAAAACTACTTGATCTACAGAACAAAAGTTTTCATCGCCGTAACATAACACTCCTTTTTGGGGCAGTCGTGTAAAAAACAAAACACTCTTTTTTTGGGGCAATCGTGTAAAAATGGGTTTACATGACGCATCGTTCTGATTACCTATTTATTAGACCCAGCATAGCCTCAATAACAAGTCGATTTAACAACTTTCCATGGATTTTTTCTGTAGAATTTGTACTTATGGAAAACTTATTTCACATATCAACTGACATTGATAACGTTTTAAATTTTTTATCTTGCCTACAACTAAATTTTGAGTTTCTATTTTGTGTTGTGCGAGTCCTAAACCGGAAGTGAAAAGAAACTTAATCAATATCAGTTAAAGTACTCTATCTTCCTAAATCTGAAAGATGAAACGTTAAATATTTTATGTTATCGTTCCTGATTATTTATTTATACCTTTGCGAAATTGAAATTGTCTTAAGGTTTTCTGCATTTTGCAGGTCAGAATGGCAAATACCTTTGAGCATCCAAATCCAGTGGGATCTGCGGGATTGCTAACTTCAATCCCGCAGGCCTGCGGGATCGAGTTTTTGATGCGGGAATGAATTCCTTAGTAGTGAGGTTTTAACAGAAACTATTCCAATTTTCCTGTTTTGTGGGTGATAATTTTTCCTGTTTACAGATTTTTTACTCAAATACATCGTTTGAAAAGTATAGGCTATTGATACTATAGACGATTTCTTTAGGTTAATCAACTGGTAGAGCAGTATAGCATGTTGTTTTTACGTACTTAACAGGTTGCATAATATTAGATCCCTATATTTTTAAAAATAATATTGTGTTTAGTAGGACACACCATGATAGTACCTACTTGACGTAAGTTCGAGTATTATTATTATGGTGTGTTCTACTCTACTATGTAACTAGAGTACCCAATTGGTTCATTTAAACGAGTTCGGTCATAGTTTAGAAAAGCGGCACAAAAGCCGAAAGAGTTTCATCATTCCGCTGAGTGTTGCGTGTGGGCACTGGTACAGTGTTCAACCATGAAATTATCAGAATATTTTGTCGCACCAATACAAGATTTCAAAATTGCTGAACTAATTTTCTATAATAATTGATTCTTCTTGCGACGGTTGCCAGTATTCGCTAAGAAATAGGCCTACTCTGCACGGTTGTAGAGCTGGATTCAATTTAGATATGAACGACGAACGTCTCGACTTCAATCAATCATAAATTAAAATTATATTCGAACGTCTAATTGCAAAAGTTTCAATCGACGATGTAATATGTATTTCAAGTTCTTCTTCAGCCTTCAAGTGTTCAGTCACGATGTCGGGATATAGAGCTATCTGCTTAATATTCGTATTTGTGTGTTTAGCTTCACGTTTTTTATTTATTAGATAGCATAACCTATTAAACCTGACAAGTGTATATTCTATTCCGCTACATACAATTAATTTATGAGCGTTTGGTCGTATTTTAATTATATAATAAACTCAAAGTTTTGGATTATTATAAAACACTTTTCGTTTCTCAAGGTGAACGACATTGTAAGGCTGTTGAGCCGTATACCATACGATAACATTAAAGTGACAGCTTGCTTAAGATATTTCAGACCCGTTCTTATTACATTTTGGTCTCATACCAGTGAAGCATGGAACCAGAAGCAACATTTCATAATACCTACAAAAGTATTTCAGGATCACGATACTAACATATAACGGTTCTTTCAAAAAATTATAAATGTAATAAAACGTTCAAAAATTAAGGTTGATTTAGCAACGAATTATATGTATTTGCATAACATTTTATTGTTTTTAGGGTTCCGTACCTCAAAAGGACAAAACGGAAACCTTATAGGATCACTTTGTTGTCCATCTGTCTGTCTGTCTGTCAAGACACTTTATCTCGGAAACGCGTGGAGGTTTCAAGTTGAAATTAAAATCATGTACTTAGATCATCAGTCCCTTGAATAAATCAAACTTCTTAGTTAACGACAAAAAAAGATACGGCTGTTTATGTCGCAAAAAACGTATATTTCGACACTCTCAAAGGAATCAAAAATTCATAGGTCCTACTTCCCGTTGACCCAGAATCCTGAAATTTGGCATAAATCAAGGCCTTATAGCACAGCGCACAGGTATAGGAATAAATCTGAAAAATGTAAATTTGCTGTTACGTCACAAAAAAAAAAGAATTTTCGATTCGGAAAAATCTTCGAGACTCCATTCGGGAAATTAATTATTTACAAAGGTACGATCACGATACTAACATATAACGAAGAAATCATAACGGTTCTTTCAAGAAATTATAAATGTAATAAAACGTTCAAAAATTAAGGTTGATTTAGCAACGAATTATATGTATTTGCATAACATTTTATTGTTTTTAGGGTTCCGTACCTCAAAAGAACAAAACGGAAACCTTATAGGATCACTTTGTTGTCCATCTGTCTGTCTGTCTGTCAAGACACTTTATCTCGGAAACGCGTGGAGGTTTCAAGTTGAAATTAAAATCATGTACTTAGATCATCAGTCCCTTGAATAAATCAAACTTCTTAGTTAACGACAAAAAAAGATACGGCTGTTTATGTCGCAAAAAACGTATATTTCGACACTCTCAAAGGAATCAAAAATTCATAGGTCCTACTTCCCGTTGACCCAGAATCCTGAAATTTGGCATAAATCAAGGCCTTATAGCACAGCGCACAGGTATAGGAATAAATCTGAAAAATGTAAATTTGCTGTTACGTCAAAAAAAAAAGAATTTGCGATTCGGAAAAATCTTCGAGACTCCATTCGGGAAATTAATTATTTACAAAGGTAAGTTTGTACGAAACCCTTCGTGCGCGAGTCCGACTCGCACTTGCCCTACTTTTTTTTATATATTAGCTTATCTCTTATGTGTGAGTCCGGTTTTGGATCGCGTATCTTTCAACATTGCACCTCAGCAAGGGCACCGGTTAGTGTGACCGTTACGTCACTCTTTTATTTTGTCTGTAGCAGGTTAAGGACATGCAAAATATTGATGCGGATTCGAATTAGACACTTCATTCTAGGTGTCTTTGAAATACCTACCTGCAAACATCTTAATTATTACAACTCAAAAAAGGAGTCATTGTTTTTTTTTAAATTTCGACAACTTTTATAATTAAAAATTTCGAATTTCAGTGAGTTTATGGATTTATATACGCGTGTACAAATTATGAATATTGGGTAGGTATAACTCTGAATAAATGTATTTGACTAATGCCTAAATCATATACTTGAAAACATAATACAGGTAGGAACGTGGACACGTCATTGATTTGAAATAAAACAGCGTCTCAATACATTGAACAAACACGATTTAAACAAGTTAACTGAATCGCAATAACATGTACCTACGTACATACCTATGTTATGTTAAGCTGTAACCATACATAATTTACATAAATTAAATATTACGTAGCTTAAATAATTCCTTATAAGTAATTATGTTGATTAAATGTTGTAAAATTATTTATTTTACACAACAAACCTAACGTAGTTTACGCAAATAGGCGAAGTAAATGAATGCAATGTTGAAAATATCACCCTATATAGGTATGCAATATTTTAAATCTATCAGGAACAACACCTAACAATCGTCCGTCCTGACATCGTGTGCGGCCCAGCACACGGCTCCAGGTGGAAACCTAACAATCTGACTTTTAATTAGTTACCTGAATTTATTACAATAATATTTTTGCTAAAATCATCATAAGGTTAGATTTAGCAAAGTATTAGATCAATATTTTATTGACATTTAAATAATGCGATAAAATCAAAAGTAGACGTTTAAAACACCGGATAGATTTCAGGAAATTCACTCGAGGTCTGTCCAATCTCAAATTATAAGTCTAATGTGTAATCTACACACAACATTGGTTTATCAACAAGAGCTCTGAATTGAGATGTCAACCAAGATTATAGACATACTTAGGACCTAAGCTGACTTTCCATGCATGATCAAGTAAGTTATTAACGGATTTGGAACAAGTTATGTGGCTTCTACCATTGGAAATCCAAATCATGTACTGGATCCGTGGTATTCGTTAGTGCGTCGTTGTCAAAGACACCGTGTATATAGACATACCTAATCTGCTTTATTTACCTAGTAGATACACAAATATTTAAGATCAACAAGTTATGATGTGAAGTAGGTTAGTATAATAAAAATAAATCTCCACTAAATAATAAATACGACGGCCACGACCAACTTCATCTAGGTTGCGGGAGTGTTTCAAAGAGTTACCGTGGCCCTGAAACACAAAGGGCAACTGAGGGAATGCAAGTGGATCTTAGTCAGTGACAGTGCTACTCGTTACGCCCAGGGCAGGATAAGAAGTTATTTGATGATTTCCCACTAAAAAAAGGCCAAGTGGCCCTAGGACTAGAGTAAGATCCTATGTTAGATCAGGGGCCTTACTATGATGTGTTTAAATGACAGTCAGAGCTATACACCCTATATAGCTCCATTTCTTTAACAGTTCACTTTAGTTCGTCAAATGGAGCTGGTAAAACGCAGATACATAAAGTAGCACTAGCTAACAACACTACTATACTTAACTTCGAGGCAATTAGCTTCAAGTTCAGGAAATTAGATTGGATAATAGTTAAACAATTCATTTCCACTGCTGACCTTACTGACACTCTAGGCGTACAAATAAGCAAGTACGCTACTCGTATTTAACGATCAGCACGAGTAAGTTACACGAGTTTATCAATACATTCCATTCTCGGCCTTTTTATATGGATACAGCGATACAGCAATGTGCTTCTCAAATTCAATTGTTTGTATCTCGCACATCGAGATGTTATCAGTTTACCAATTAGCACGTTATTGAGACGTTGCAGTTGGAGGCTATTTAAGTTATCATGACTATGTAACCTAAAGTTATAAAGAATTCTGTTCAAATAATTTTATTTCACAGATATTTCTGTTTTATTTATCGCCAGTTTATTTCCCGTGGAAACGACCCAGAGCGATTGTAATGTTTTAGTACCAGAACGCTTAGGTACTGATTTAGATATCTACCGATCGAAAGCTGAACTAATTTCAATGCACGTTTGATAGGAAGGTGACCTTCGTAAAGGCCAAGCAATATTAATTTCATAAAGCGCCTACTGCTTAATCATAATATTTTATAACGCAATAAAAATCACAGTTTTCTAACCGGTCGTTTAAATCGAAGAGTGAACATAAAGCTGGAAATCAGGGGCAATTACATAACACTGACCCAAGAATTTTTTAGCTGCTAATTTATTTTCATTATTCCGATTACTGGCCAGCGGCAGTGTCAAGGACGATCGGACTGAATCAGTAACGATGTTATAGACAAATTATTAAGCAAATGTTACATCAATGTTTATTGTAATTAGATGTTCTAAATGACGAAAACACACAGACGAATTTGTGTGGCAACAAGGTAAGAGCTGTTTAGTAAATAAACATAATAAAGCAATGAATATCTCCAAGATTAAGGTTAAGTAATGTTAGGACTGTTTTTTGTGGTGGGAAATTATTTAGTAACTCCAGCTCTAGATGAAGAAGGAATGTCAAACTTTTGCCAACTAAAACCAGACCTGTGTTCCTTTCCTTTCCTTTAGTTGCCCTTTGCGTGCCAGGGTCGCAGTAACTAACTCTTTCACACAATCCCGCTGCTCAATATTAAGACTGCTAGCATTGAATTCAAGATGTTATACAATAATGGATTCTTGCATCGTTTATAAGGCCAAGACCGGACTGATATTTGTTGTTTGTGACATAAACTTGTTCTGACTTTAATTTATTTAACGCTCCAACCAGATTCAGATTTGAATAGATGTTGAATCACACCACATCAACTCGTTCATTAAGTAATTGGAGGCATTTATGCAAGAAACCTATAAGTCATGAACTACCTACTGAATTAAGATATTATGGGTCTTTGAGTTGTAATACTCTACAATGTCTTTGCATACTAGATATGAGTTATAGTAATATAATTATAATACTTCTTAAGATATTTCAGAAGTTCAAAAGTATTTCACTTCCAAAAATGGACTTAAATACTTTTTGCATTTTAGTCTCCTATTATTTTGGCAAAGAACATAATTATTAAACATCATTGATAATAATAACAAGCTAGAATCATACTGGAAAACCATTAATGTGTATGCAAATTAATGGGCTGTGGAATTACTGCATTTCAAGTAATCGAATAAAACAATTATAACCTTTGTAATGTCAATAAAAGTCAACATTATTTTTCGCTCTACGCGTAGGTTCGTAATACGTAAATATACTATAATATAATTTACTAAGCGATAATTGCCCATAATAGTATTTTACGTAGTATACTTATTCATAATCTATTGTATGATTCCATCTCCAAGGCTATGGTCGATGAATGAATCTAACGCCTTCTGCATAACAGTCTGTAACTCGTCTCGTAAGATTTATGTAAGACTGAGTCCTTGACCTTCCCCGCACAATATATGCATAACCATACTTTAAGATTTCAATTGCTAAGTTTTGCAATACCGACTTGACATTGACTTTAATTCTTCAATGATATTATTAGCTGTAAATTTCGTATTGACCTAGAGCACCGCTTTTCTCTTAGATTTGAATTCGGAATTCATCGTACTTTCATTGTTAGCGAAGCTGTTTCGAGTTCTGGTTACTTGCACGAGAGATTGGTTAAGGCAATCCAGTTCCAATCCAAAACAAACTGTAGAAATTGTTACAAATTGCAGGAGCTCTATTTGTAAACAGAGTAATGATTACTCACTAACAAACCACTTCACTTGACATCGAACCAATAAACACCGTATCTATAAAGTCATAAAATTAGATTTTGTTTACGAATTTTCAACTTGAAAGACCGGCTTGATCGGAGGCAATGCAAAACATGAAAAATATTATAATTTTCATACAAGCACGCATTACTTACAGTTCAATTTGTACACATTTACGTAAACTCAACACTTAGAGCAAAACCTCTCTCAAAAAAAAAAAAAATAATATTTTGCACTAGTTTTCACAACTTCGATTTCGTAATTAAACACGTGTGTTCGTTTGTTGCGAGGTTGATTAAGTATCTGCACGTGTTACTCCGCACAGAGTCGGCGGCTGACTGGCCGGCCAATGCCAAGACAATAGTGCAGACACATTTCTCGCGCAAGGACTTGTCACAGAACGTAACGTAGGGCGCTGACTGCACAGACGCACAGCTAATCAGATCTGCGTTTGTCGCCACTGCGCCGGCGCTTGTGTTGGGCAAGAGCAACCGAAAGTATCTCGAAATGTGGTCACCGTATTGTTGTAACAGCCATTGCATACTGAGTGACCCTATGATAACAGTTTCTTTTTTGACTTACTTATTTTAGGTTTTCTGTAGAAGAAGAAAAATCAAATGTTCGTTCCAATCATTTTTGATTTGGCATTCTCAGTACCAACCAATCATGCAAAAACTGACACCTACCAATCCAATTAACACACATATTGATTTAAACTCGTTCTTACAGTGTGACATTCCGAAAAGCGTGTTTACAAGTCGTATCACGAATAAAAACGTATATTTGGCCAATCCATTGCTGATTGTTGATGACATTCAATTTACGTGAGAAAAAAATTAAAGACAGGCAAACAACGTAGTAAAGCATCCCGAAAACAAAAACTTAAATCTAAACCAATAAAACGCAGTTACGCTAACAGAGCAACGTGCGCGTTGACACGACACTTCATTAGATCATTATGACAAGCGCTATCATCCGGCCGACATCGACAATCGACCAATTGAACTGTCCCTGAAACTGCTCTACCTCACAACATACATCACTCCAGTACCGTAAGGCCGTAAAAATATGTGTGTGGGCAACAGGCCTAACATTCCCTTTCGGTCTTACTTCCTTATCCATTGAAAGCGAACTTATAGAACTTTATAAGCGACACGCGTAATCCAATTTTATCTCTCGATCGATCGAAGTTTTTAATTAAAGAGTCCGATTGTTTAGAATTCGTCGCATGATAAAGATATTGACTTGCTCTACATTCAACGTATCTATACAATTAATTCATAGAACTACTATAATTGGAAATTCTTCATAAAGCTGTTCCCTATTTCTCTGCATTCCATCTTACTTCCTGCTGATAACATAGATACTTGATAACTTGATTGACGTCATTTTATATCTGAAGGACTACCCAGAGTTGTTCTCGCTTTTCTGGCTAAGAGAATGCCTCAATTCCCTTTCTTTTAATTTAATGTGTGTGGAGTTTTACCAGAACCTCTTATTTAATGGTTTAAGAATTAGCTTGGTAATTTTTCGGTTTTTTATTTCCCTTTTCATATTTATCGTAAAACGATGGCCTCAGCCCAGTTTATTAAAACTAATTAAACGTTTGCTATATATGTATACATATATATCGTGTATATGTCGTGGCCAGATCATAGAAATAGATCATTTCACGATATGGCTAACTAAAACTGGCCAGATCGTTTAAACGTTAACATTTGGTGATATCATTGATGTAGGATTTCTATGATAATGAAAAGTCTAAAGAAAGTAGGCAAAACGAGGATTGACATATTATCAAACTTTAACGGTTCAAACGATTTGGCCAGTTTTACTTGGCCATATATCATGAAGTGATCAATTTCTAAGATTTGGCCACGTCATAAACATATATCGCAAACGTTGAGGTATTTCCGATGACGTACTCGATCGTTAAGACTGCCCGATGCAGACGCGTCTGGAATATAATTAAGTACACGTTTTGGCGATCTATTTCTTTCATTAACATATTATTACATCAACCAAAGTGTAGTAATTAAGCGTACTTTTTTAAATGATACATGCAAATTAATTTTAATTGAAATGAGATACAAGTTAATTTTGAATGAAATACAATTCATATTTTCAGAAGTAGAAGTTCTAAGTGATATAGTTAAACTTAAGAGAAGCCAGCAGTGGAATTCAGGTAATTATTGATCAACAACACGATAAATGTTGGTCCAAAAATAAAACCTAGTGGTACTCCAAAGATTACAATGATCCTTGAAGTGTTATTTACCATTAATCTGTGAATTTACTTAGATATCAGACCTAAAAAAAGTGAACAAACATGCTACATAAGAGTACGTGTCTGAGAATTAGAATTTTATATGTGCGGGTGTGATCTACCTTGGTAAAGGCTTAAACAATGTTAGTGCTTGTAATAAAGTAAATGTTTGCCATATTTTTTAACTTAGTTGAATGTTAATAAAAAGTAAAAATAAAGTAACAATATTTTCGAGAATGTTAATCAAAGTTATTTATTATTTTTCGATACTTAGTTACTAGGTAGTCACTGTATGCATTACTACACTGGTATGGGAAAATCAGCAACTATTTAGTTTATTCATTCATAACACATAATAGAGCTATTTTCGTATCCAATGTTATTCATCGCAACATTTGTAAACAAATTCGGTGCTCCATGGACAATGGCAAATAGTTACGTAAATATTCCGACGCTAACGAAGCTAAATACCTTGTAGGCACTAATAGGATTTTTTTTTCTGTGGGAAAATCATCTTATGACATCCCCCGCCCTTGGGTGGGGCGGGAGATAGTGTCAGACTTTTACTGACTAAAAACCCACTCCTGTTCCTTCGTTGCCTTCGTCCCAGGGCCCCGGGTCTCGTTTTCACACTACCCATGGCCCCTGTAGGCTTCGACCCTGCTGGGCCCCGACAATTTGGTGACATCTCCCTGAGGCGCGCGTGGAACAATACGCGCCGTCGACGACTTGGGCTCGGTCCGGACGGTTACCGGACGGTCGGACGGCGGGCTACCCATTGCTCGCCATCCGCAAGCCCGCGCCTACGGTGACTAATAGAGTATAAGGTAGTCGTTATTGTAAAGAGTACACAAAACGTTAGAATCGAAAAATGATTATTCACAATTATAATACTTACTTAATTCATTTCCTTAATAGAATTTACCAACATTTGGTATAGGATTAAGGTTTTTTCTTTTAGTATTGCCATGAAAACCAGTTTTTAGTTTGACTTGGGTGATAAGTACTTATTAATACAAAAATGGTAATAATGAAGCCGAGAGGAGTCCAAGTCCTTGCGAAGGTATGAATGAAATACCAAATCGAACTTTGAACACTGCAACCCATGATCAATTTTGTTAACATTAACAATCATTAAGTTTTCAGTACACCACAGTCATTACAGAATCGAATGTTCTACTATATTACAAATTGGCGCAGTATTATGTAACCGTGAAAGTGTATTGTAATTCATCAAGTAATATTAGCGCGTGGATATGTGCCACGCATCACTAGCAAGGCACACTCGCTGTATTTTAATTCAGTTCCTCGGCATGTGAAGGTTGGTACAGATTCTTTTTTTTAAGGTGAAGGCCATGAAGTGAGCGGACGCAGGATTTAGTACGCAGGTGTTCAGCCGTATCAGTCCATTACTTGTCTGATATGCATGTAAAATTACTGTCATAGGCCTGCTATTTAAATGTCAGACTTAACCGAACGGCTTAAATTTGTTAAGATGACTAAACTTTACCCGCAACAGTATAAACAAGTATGTAATAACAATGATAATAAATTAACATTAAAATGACTCATTTCTCGAAATACACTGTTACAGGAAGATAATTAAGAACATTATTTTCCTTTATACTTTACACTTGCCTCAATGTACTCGTAGATTTTGTAATTTTTTGTCATCATGTCCTTTTCTGTACATCTGACAACTTGTAAGCGAAATTTCATGATGATCGATCGAGTATGTAGTTAAGGTGTGAAAGCGTAACAAACAAACTCACATTCGTAATTATAATATTTAGTTAAGATATGATCAAATTGAATCACTATTGTTGTCCTCACGCTTAGTCATGATGTTCGGTTACAATACAGTACAGTCATACAAAAATATTATTTCTGTGGTGCATGTTCCTAACCCATTATTCTTCTTTTGGTATCAATAGACTTAGATAAAATTTTCTCTAACTAATAACTGGCAACCTGTACAGCTCTATCATTGACCTCGTATAAATCCTGAAAGGTGCAGTTGGTTGTGCAGAACGGGCAGCATAGCATGTCATGCACGTACTGTGAAGTGGTTCCATACTGGCACTGTGTTTGAGATGGATCGAGAAAGCCTTATTTGGCCAGATTGTTTGTTGCAACGGCCGACCTGGGTCCGCAGTCGGTTTAAAGATTTTCAGATTGGCCACTTCAGTTTGTGTCCAGGGGATGTTCTGCTGGGGTGATATGGAGAGAAATGTGGGGAAGTTGGGTGTTTCTTCTTATTAAAGAATCAAATAAGAACATACCTGCCTAAGCTATTTGATGTTGGAGGATAACAAAAACAAATCCATCCTACTTTAACGCTATGGGCTTTGTCTTACTAACCAATAAATATTGTATTCATTCAATTGGTCTGAGCCCCATGTCAGCACTTGACGGAAATCCCTAGTATGGTGACAGTAACTGTATTCCTTTAGCCTTGCTCGCACACGTCTCACGTAATATTACTGAAACACACCTTCAGATATAAAGAAAAGAATAATAAACAGTTATTATTGAAACCCTTAAAACTGTCTTTCCTTTGGTATCCATCTATTAACCCTAACATTTGAAGATCTCTTTCCTAAATGTAAAAATGGATTTGACGAGAAAAACCATAAAACACGATGACTGAAAAAAAAAATATGATACCAAAAACAATTAAAAACAAGTGACAGCCACATAATTTTACGATAGAAAATTACGAAAAAGTATACGCATTAGATTTTTTGCATTCGATAAAGCTTCAAATTAACCAATATTTTGAAGCTCTGTCTGGATGTATTATTTGAGAGGTCATGTAGTTTATGGAGACTATGTTTATAAATCATTTAGCTTCTTCACAGAACGTCTACCCGCTGTCTTCATAGCCCGACCACAGCTTACAAATCAGTAATGAATGATGACAATTTGTTTAGATGCTTCCGCTACGTGATTGTTTTCCTTACATTGTTACTTAACAGCCGCTTGACAATTCTTGGATCGATATTGTGATCGATGTTAAATAAGTCAGAAAGGAGGAAATGCCAGATTTTTATCGATAAGGCTATAATACTCCATCTTTTTAATTTATGAACTAAATGTAAACAATCTTGACATGTCTTTTAACTAAAAGTTATTTAAAAAAATTATCTAATATGTTTACAATTTGTTATTTACCCTTCTAAAAATAATTTTCGTGTGTCTTTTATGTTTTTTTTTTAAATTATATAGGCATAACAAGATTGTTTACGTTTAGTTAACTACCTAAACAGATGGAGTATAAGGGTTCTGTCAAGTTTAAATTAACTGGGCTGGCGGGATTTTTCACAAGACTACCCGTGGCCCGCAAAGTGCTACTGAAGGAACACAGGCTTTAGTGAGCAAGTCTGACATTCCCTCTCTCTCTACTCAGAGTGGATGAAGTTATTAGATAATTTCCTCAAAAAAAAAGAGTGCTTTGTGAGAAGTAAAAGTGGTGGAGTATGTAGTTGCCGATGGAAGCTACTGTTAAACGTGCCTATAAATATTGTCATGCCGCCATTAAATTATTATTAATATTACCAACATAACGTTAGCTAGTCCGTTGCCAGGATGACATAGCAACTATCCTCTTTACTCTGTTGTTGGCAAATAGCTTATTGGCTTTCACAATGCCATGCCAGTATTGGGTGAGGTTTAGGTTAATGCAAGCCTTATGCCAGCGGTACTGTTTGTCATTAGTGCCTAGTAATGAATTCAGTTTAATCATGGTGCCTTCATGGAATACATGACTAAGAGGAAACTATGTTATAACTTGGAATGACTAATACAGTCATTACGGTATTTAAATAATTAGAATTATACATAATTTTATATAATTCTAAGTGTGTATTTAATAATAATAATTAAAAGAATAAATAAAAAACGACCGACTTCAATGTAAAAAAAACACAGAAAAATGCAAAATTACTTTAATTTCGGAAGTCAGTGTTTCTATAATACGCTACCCTAGCTCTACACAAAAAGAATTTAAAAAAAATACGATCAATTTATTAACTCTAAACATATCTTTGTTACAGTTAACAGACATAGTGAACGCGATGTCAACGCGCGGTGAGCTGCCATTAGAGCTAGCGCTGCGGGGGCGAAGCTCCTCGATAGCCACGACGTTGCTGCAGCACTGTGCAGATGCCGACGCGAGAGGCCCGCGTGGTAGGACCCTGCTGCATCGGGCAGTTGATGCCAGGGACGCCTTCTCCGCCAAATTCCTTGTTGATAATGGCGCTGACCCCAACTTAACCACGAAGTGAGTCATATTTGATAAAAAAACGCCTTTCTGCGCGTTTCTTTAGTCTATCTATATGTATAAAAAAGGAGAAACTGATTGACTGACATTTATCAACGCGCAGCCGAAACTACCAGAACTACAAGGTTTCTTTTTATGACGTGGTCGTGCACTAGGAGAGGTTTTTCCAAAATTCACCCCCTAAAGGAATGAAACGGGGGGACCAAAGTTTTTTATGGAGAAAATTACTTTTATGTGGGCGAAGCCGCTGGCAGAAGCTAGTTTATTTATAGGTCACCCAGATTTAACTATCCCGTAAGGGTCATAAAATTCCAATGAGATTATTGTATACGCAACTGACCTATGGGGCTCTATGATTTTTTTTATCTAAATGACAGTGCCCATTTTATGTATGTATGTACGTAAAGAAAGGTTCACATTATTGTGTTGCGTCGTTTTGAAGCTTCAGACGCAGTTACAAATCCTGTTGTTTAATTGGGCTTGAACAAAGTCCTCTGATTGGTGCATCCTACGCGACAATACGGTCCGACACAGCAATATGCATTTCTTTCATAACCCAAGAAAATACCTAATCCATAATACGTAAAATAGTAGCGTATTTTGTTTGTATAGTTTTTTTTACACTTTTATTTGTGGTAGCAAAACTAAAAAATATGGCTCAGCTAATCATCATTAGATTAGCTTGATGGTATTTTATAGCCAGAGTGCATCTCATGACAATTGTAATAATCCCAAACCTTCCAGCTTCATCGTCGGGTCAGTTCGATATATCCCCTCCCCCCTTCTTTCAGTCAGTCATCGACTACACGTATAAACAAAGCCATCTTACTTGTTATAACAGTTTTGCTAAGATCCTAAGAAGAATTCCGTTCCATATCTTCGAAGTTCCTCATCAGATCTACTGATGACTAACTGAGAACTAATTGGCCTGGTTACTGCCGGTTTTCCCTAAATCGTTAGCGAGACTAATCAGTAGGCTAATCAGTATTCTAAGCAATAAAAAATAATAATAAACCATTTAAAGTTGAACAGAATTTAATATTTTACTCGCAGCCAAAGACTATTTCTAGCAATCATGTCATAAATGTTTTTCTGATCTGAAATGCATCCAAGTTTATGACAGCAAACTTACGACCGATGCATTCAAACTACCTTATTGATATCATCTAATATGACTTCATTTCTTCTGTATCGCGTGTGGTAACGATACTCAACACGCTCGTGGAGACCAACCCTCGTCTGCTGATGATTGGAAGAATATCTTCAGCAAATGTTAGGGTGTTTTAGTTCTGCTGCAAATTATATACACAAACCTTTCTTGGTTATCGTTTTTCTAGTAGTAAAAATCGTATTAAAATTCGTTGGGTGATTTAGGAGGACTTACAGACAGACGCGGAAAGCGACTTTGTTTCATACTTGTAGAAATCAGTATCTATTTTGCTGTACTAAATACTTATTATATTTTTAAAATGTTCAAAATTTTAAATAGAATTAATAAACAAAATAAAAATTAATCAATTCTTCGTTCTGTTTAGAGAGGAAGGCGATACGGCTCTACATCTGATAGCGTCTCTCACGTCAAGCTCTTGTGATGAGGAAACCATGGAACAGATGGCTGAGATAGCAGATATCATGGTCCAGAAGAGTGCTGATATCAACCGACAGAACAGAAAAGGATTGTAAGTATTGTGGCTGTGCTTGCCAGAGGTCCAGATAGCGAAACTACACTTTTAGTATTTTCCTAACTTTGTATTCTTAAAAATTACTCTTTATACATTGTCTTGCAGCACACCCCTCCACCAAGCGGTAATTGCAAGAAACCAAAGGATATTCGACTTACTCCTCAAACAATCAGCATTAGACACAAATTTAAGGACTCTGACAGACGAACACCCGCCCCTGTACTACGCACTGGTCGACGATAGACGAGCGTCGATATCATCAAGCGAGACTTTAGTCATGAACGGATCGAACCCATTCGATACACCGGTGACGAATAAAAACGCCTTTACCGAAGACCCGGTGGAAGGCAAAACTGAGAATGTGGTTGAAAGAGGATTCGCTGCGAAACTCTTGGAGAAAGGATGCCAGCCGAATCCGTTGTATTCGGGAGCAGGAGATAGCTTGTTACATATTTTGGCGCAGGGATGGTTTGAAGTAAGTTAGAATTTATGATATGAATAAACCCGCTTATATTTTTATTACTTACCTGGTCACATCATTCTTTCCTCGACTTTATCAAATAAATTTCTCTTTCTATTTTTTGATATTTCTCTAAAATCATTTGCTCAGTCTGTCTACTTTTCTATCCGAAAATAATTTTAAACGTAATCCTTTCATCTTTTCTGTAGGCTGCGTTTTTTGCTGTCGCATTTACCTCTCGGGGCACATCAATCATCCTTTTTCATCAAATAACTTCGTCCACTCTGGGTGGCGCGAGAGGGAGTAGCAAAATTATGTTAACTTAAAACCCACCTTTGTTCCTTTTATCGTTTTACTATAAGTCATTTATTAGCCGTGACCGTAGCGTTAACTTCATTAGTCATGTCATCTTTTACACATTCCATCGAGATTCCATTTCTTTGGTAAGGCTTCTTTTCACATAGCATCACCATCCATCATTGGCATCAACTTTCCTATTTTCCTTGTCACATCTCTATCATAGGGTTCCTGATCGCATCATGCTCAATCTTGTCTATATTTGCAAGGATTCAGCGGTGTTCCTGGTGTCTCACCTGAACGGGGAACTGAACCACACCAATGAAGCTGGTATGAGTGCGTTACACGCGGCCTGTGCCAATGGACTGGCGAGACTGACTGCGGCCTTACTTGAACACGGCGCCAGGCCTAACTTACAGACTGCGTATGGGGAACAAGAAGATACGGTTTATAGGTGAGAGTAATTTATAACTTTTTTTTTTTTTTTTGTATTTATACATTTTTACAAATAAATATATAATGAAAACATTAAAAAAATATTGGTTGCAATGGAATTTGAACTTTATTTTGTATGGAGCTTGTTGTTCCAAAATTTGGCAATTATCTCTAATTCTAAATTAAAAATTTGGTACATCTACCAGTAAAACTATCACTACCTTTTGTTTTATGACAAAAAACATTCTTCTATCCAGATTTGATCGGGCAATTGTTTGTTGATCGATCATTTATGCGTGCACTGTTCACTTGCATGGAGTGTCTCAACTATGCATTGTTTGATATTCTAAGTGCCAGTAGACATTAGATGTAGGTAGCAGATTAGCTATGTATTCGCCACCAGTACGATCGCCTAATCACCTAACCTAACCACAAATGACGAAAAATAATGCATAGATGGTTTTCATCTTGCATCGCAATCTAAGTTATGTCAAACCTAATACATTTCAGGTAACGAATTGTTCAGTACTAGATAGTCTTACTATACTTAATCATCATCTTCCTGCCCTTGTCCCGTTTTGTTTGGGGTCGGCGCAACACATTTTTTTCATCCATTCTGTCCTGTCACTCGTCACGCTATCACTAACTCCCTTTTCCTTCATATCACTTCTCACGCAATCCATTCATATTTTCTTTGGTCTGCCTCTCCCTCTCCATCCATTCACATGTAAACTCATAACTTTTTTAGTAACATGCGTTTCATCCCTCCTCTTCACATGACCATACCAAGACAAACGATTACCTTTCAACTTTTCAGCCAATGGCGCCACTTCACCTAATATACTCATTTCTCACTTTATCCATTCTCGTCACACCATACATCTATCTTAACAATCTCATCTCCGCTACGTGCAATCTTAATTCATATATACTTAATGTTAAATAAATATCATGTCTACAGACAAACGCCACTACATTTGGCAGTACTCAACAACCACGAAGGCGCAGTACTAGCCATCATTGAACACAAGAAGCTCGTGGATAAAGGCGACATGGCAGACTCAGACCGCAGTAACACCAGTCTCACACCCAACCTTAACTTGAAGAACTCGGACGGAGACACGCCCGTCAGTCTAGCGCTCACTGAAGGTAACACTTATAGACTAAGCTACTATAGATACTATAGACAAAAGACGTTCAGCGACAGTCTTGTCAGTCTAGAGAGCTCATTGAAAGTAAATCTTACATAGAGGCCAAAGCCAAAAACCTAGTGCACATTTTATCTTTGTTTTGAAAAAGTAAATAACAAATACTATGCACAATCATTATTCAGCCTAATTTTCTTCATATTATTCCGTAGTCATGGGAAGGTAATTTATCTTTTTTTAAGCCACTATGAAAAATCGACTAACTTTCTAACTACTATCTAACACAAAACTATTTTTTGTTGATAATTTACCCACCGAAAAAAAAAACTTTCAAAAACAAAATCTTATTAATGCTACTTTTCCTGTTGCACACACATTTCATAGATTTAAATAATTTCGCGCAGTCAGTCTTTTTTTTTTTTTGACGGTTTTATTTCGATCTTTAGTCCAGTCATCACATTTTTATTTTATTTTCAATATACCTAACAACAATATTTAAAATCCTGTAATTATGTTGCAGTTTTTATCTCAAATAAATAGTTATCATAATAATATGAACTTATTACTATAGGTCACAAGAATCTCGTGGCCCCGTTGATCGAAGGCGGCGCGGACCCCAATATCCGCAACGGCAAAGGTTTCACGTTATTACATCAAGCTATCGTGGAAGAAGACTCAAGGACGGCTATATACCTGCTGGACCATGGAGCTGACATGAACGCACTGTGAGTACGATAATACATGGTGGAAAGTAGTCTAGAAGGTAGACCATGTCCTGAAATAGCACGTTGGATACTTTTATCCCGGGAGTATGTTCCCTTGGGATAATTATGTACTTAACGCAGACGAACTCGCTGGCAGAAGTTAGTTGCATAATCGTAGTCTTCTTTGCTCAAAAATAGTCAATTACTTTAATCGAAATCGACAAGAAGTGTTTCAAATTCAAATCACATTATTGCCTAGCGGACAATAGATTAATACTACTAGAGCCAGACTTTGCGTGACATGACAGAGTTTGCATGTCAGTCAAATTGGCCGTGGCCGTGGCCTGTAGTCGGGTCGCGGCGGTTAGAGCGTAAGTTCCATAAATGATCTAATGTATCAAACATAAACTTTAACTTTTAATCGTTATTTATTATTTTAAATATTAAGGCAACAGCCAACTTAATGTAACTTTTTCCTCGCTTTCCTCGGGAATAAACTGTAATTCCCATCGCTACGCTCGGAGCTTAACCCACAGAATCTTTCGTGACACTCGAGTTTTAATATGCCTGTTACTATTATTATTTAAACATGGGGCCTACATTTATACATGGTTGTTATTTGTCACAGGACGGAAGCAGGCGAGACTCCTCTACAACTAGCCATCCACTGCCGCCTGGGCCTGGTGGTGGAGGCGCTGTGCGTGCGCGGCGTGGACATGAGTCGTCTGGATGCCAACGGGGTGCCGCCGCTGTGGGCCGCACTCGACTCCGCGCAGGAGGAAGTGGCTAGTGTATGTACTATTATACTACATGATTATACCTACAGCTAGCTATCAACTAGTGGTGGTTAGTGAAACTGTTTTCACAAAGACCATTAAAAATCAAACCATACGATGCTACGTCCACAACGATATTTTGTATCGATTCATAAGCAATTCAATCGACATACAGTCGCGGTGCTGTCGCAGGTAACCAAGTAACCACGATTTAGCATCGCATTGATGCAGACACGATACAGCATCATTACAGATGTGCGCCGTTGCCGAAACTGCGTCGATCCCATCGTGCAATAGTAGTAATGCATCATTAATACAATCGCGGGTTTGTATCGTAGCAGTTGCGCGATGCAGTAGGGCTTTTAGAAAACGTGCTCATCGATGCAAAAACTCGCCGTGGCCGACCTCCCTTAACTAGGTATATTGAATTCTGATCATGTGCGATTGTTGCATGAGCTTAGTTGAGTTTGGAATCTGTGTTAAGTTTTAAGGGCATTTTTATTTTATAGATTTTGGTGAGAAACGGCGCTGACGCAGACTGTTGGGGCTTAGGACCTGATGGATGTTTACAAACGTTGTTACACAAGTAAGCCTTTTTATTTAGAATTTTTGTGTGTCTACATACTTCAACTTTTTAAACACAATATGTATTTCATCCCATTAGAGCAATAGACGAGAACAAGGAATCCCTAGCCATGTTCCTGATCCGCTCGGGCTGCGACGTGGAGTCTCCGCGGCGCCTGGGCCCGTCGGGCGAGGGAGCCGACGTGGCCAACGAGAAGCACTCGCCACTGCATCTGTGCTGCACCTGGGGCCTCACCGACGTCATACAGGTACTGTAGTGTATATCAAGAGTCTCGAATGTTCATGATTCAGTCGAGGTGCCATGCGCCATCTTGGTTTTTAATAACAATTTCATTTTTGGCATCAGCATTCAGATAACATTCAGTATGATTTCGCATACCTTTTTCACAATTATTTTTGAATTGATAAGTATGAAAACTAGATCTCATCGTGGTGTATGCGCGTTAAGAAAATAGTGATGCATCGTTGTTACTCAGCTTAGCCACGCACTTTATATAATTTGATCATATCAATTTAGAAAACCTTGTTCACATTGACCAGTTGATGTAAGCCCTTCAGAGAAATCGGACGCGTTTTTTATCAATTTTAAAAATAAATACCTTGCCTTCTCGTAAAAATAAAAGTGAAAATCCGATTGTGATAAAATTTTATAATAATGATTTAATATTAATATTTGAAGATGCTGGGTAATAATAAGTTTACTTTAAGAGGGCCCTTCCCCACTCGTCTATCGTCAACCTGAGAATGGTTTAAAAGCTTGCCGGTTCATCCAACGCAATGTTTAATAAAAAGGCAAAGCAAAAACAGAGACATAATATCAAAAAGCTCTACTGGCAATCGGTAGTACCACCATTTACTCGAATATTTCACAAAACCTTTTCCAGGAATTTCGTGTTTTTTTTTAAAACTGTTAAAGTTTTTGCAAAATAAAATATTTTGGAGTTTATTAATTTTTGAGTACATTATGAACGGTCAAAGTTCATGCCAAATAACAGATTTTCAGAGGTCTTTACTAGATTAGTTTTACACAAATTTATATTTTGATTTACATAGAAGCCTAGATAATATCCACAAGATATCTGAGTTTCCAAAATATGTAATGAAAAATATGTCACGTCAAAGTCGTGAAAGTTACGTCATAATCACGTAAGAGCAGTTGTATGAGAAACAGTGAAAATGTATGTCGCGTTGGCTGCTCTTTATGTTAATGCTTTAATTCTTATCCCAGTATGTAAACGGCTTTACTTTGCAGTAGCACTGATGAGTAACTATTTTGTTAACGCGAATAGACTAAGGTCACAAAGATCAGAACGAAACACAAGCCTTCGCATAAATTTATGTCCCTGCCCCATTCCTCGAATCGTTTCCCTCAGTAATGAGGTATATGAGGGAGGCATCAATTACTATCTTCTATTTTCAATAGACGCTCCTAGAACACGGCGCGAACATAAACTCAAAAGACGCAGAAGGCAAGACTCCTCTCCACATAGCCATAGAGAACCAACACGCAGGCATCATCTCCTTGCTGCTGTCCCAACCGGGCATCGAGCTGTCGGCCAGAGACAATAGAGGAGTGTCACCCTTCGCGGCCGCACTTACTGCGAGGAATAATAAGGCTGCGCAGGCTATACTAGAGAAGAATCCTTCGGCTGCTGAACAGGTCAGTGTTTTCAACAAATTTTATTGAAGACTATCTGGTGCCCGCAACTTCCCTCGCGGCAGACTCGTAATACAGCACAATGTGATTTGTTCACAAACTCAAAAAGTATTTCTTTTTTGCGCGGAACCCTAATTATTTTTCCAAAATTAAAAGTAGCCTAAGTCACTCCCTATGCTATCTAGTAGTGAAAGTCCCGTCAAAATCGGTCCAGTTGTTTTTTCACCCCATAAGATAGTTTGCAATTTATCGAGGTCTTAGGTTCGACAGAGTTCGCTTACAGTCATCAGACCTTTAAAATATGTCATTAATTCAATGTCCATTTCAATCCATAGTAAAATTTTATCGTTTCTCCAAAGTCATGAGAGATTTGGGTGAGAAATCATTATATTTCTCCAGCTGTAGGTGGAGCAAGAAGTGTCAGACTTATACTGACTAAAACCCACTCTTGTTTCTGCCGTCGCCCTTTGAGTTCCAGGGTGACTCTTTTGAATAATTCTGCAGCCCTGGTACAGTCCTATAGTTCCATAGTCTTAGAGATTTCTTAGGGTTCCGAACCCAAAGGGTAAAACGGGACCCTATTACTAAGACTCCGCTGTCTATCTGTCCGTCTGTCACCAGGCTGTATCTCATGAACTGTGATAGATAGTTGAAATTGAAATGAATTGAAATTGATGTGTTTTTATTGTCGCTGTAACAACAAATAATAAAAAATAGAATAAAATAAATACGGTACGGGACCCTGCAAGCGCAAGTCCGACTCGCACTTGGCTGGTTTTTTTATTTAACTTTGTAGAGAGTTCTATCTACTTTCTCAAACAATTTTACATGTAATACACTCTATTTTTCATTGCAGGTTGACAAAAAAGGCCGCAACTTCCTCCACGTGGCGATCCAAACCTGCGACGTTGAAAGCGTGATGTTCTTACTGTCAGTCGAAGTGGACGTCAACTCGCGCGTGCAAGACGCCTCGCTAGCGCCGCCCCTGCACCTGGCGGCCGCGGCCGGACACGAAGTGTTGCTGAGGAGTCTGCTGCTGGCCGGCGCCAGGCCCAACGACCGGGATGCGCACAAGTATGTGTTTTATGATGTGGAATATAAGCTCATTAGGCAATTAGCCTCTTTCTCGAGATATGGTAGACGAAAAGTGCGTGTCAGTGTTTTTTAAGGTGTTAAATCGCCCATTCTAGGGCGAAGCGTGAGGGCGTGTCAGACTTACAGACTAAAACTACACCTATGTTCTTTTAGTTGCCCTTTGCGTTCTAGGACCGCGGGTTTCCCTTTCAGAAGTCGATCCATGGCCCCAGAGGGCTTCGGCCCTGCTGGGCTCCTATGGTTTTGCTGACATATCTTTTAGGGCGCGCGTGGAACACTACGCGCCGTCGATGTTTCAGGCTCGATATGGACGATTACCGGACGGCCAGACAAGCTACCGATGGCTCATCATCCCCAAGCCCACGCCTACGGTAGTTAGTAGTCGGGGCCGGGGTCTCGATGTCCGTCCCCTCAAGCGTGCGGTTGCCTCCTTCGCTAGAATTACTGCTTCTCAGTAGGCGACCGCCGCATATTCCCCCTCGCTCTGGACTATGGCCTGAACCAGGGCCCGGCGCGAGAGCGAACCGCTACTGCGGGGTACACTCCACCGTATTCTCCGGGTCGTTTCTTCCGCCGAATCAGGTGCAGGAATCTCGCGAACTTATGATGTCCAGTGAGGACCTGCGTCATGCGGAAGGTGAAGACACCGTGACGCCTCTGCAGCCACTCCCCCCAGTGGGGTCAGACCGCCGTGATGATGGCGTACCCAGTGATGTGACTTGTGTGTCGTGTCTTAACTGTAAAACGAATTCATCATTCGTCATCATTTCAGCTGAAAGACGTCAACTGTTGGGTATAGGCCTCCCCCAAACGTCGCCACAACGACCGATCCTGTGCGTCTTGCATCCACCGCATTACCGCGACTCTCACCAGGTCCACCTTGTGGACCTTGAGGCCTTCCAACGCTGCGTTTTCCGGTGCGCGGTCGCCATTATAGAACCTTTCGGTCCTATCGACCATCCGCTCTACGAGCAATGTGGGCTACCCACTGCCACTTTAGTTTGGCGAGTCTTTGGGCTATGTCGACGACCTTGGTTCTCCCGCGGATATCTTTATTCCTGATGCGATCACGCAAGGAAACTCCGAGCATAGCCCTTTCCATTGCCCTTTGGATAACTGTAAGCCTTCTGATGAGGCCGACCATGTTTCAGTGCCATATGTCATCACTGGTAATACGCACTGGTAATAGACTTTCGTCTTGAGACACTATGGTATGTTGGACGAGAAGATACCGCGCAGCTTCCCGAATGCTGCCCAGCCGAGTCGGATTCAACGATTGGCCTCTTTCTCAAAGTAAGACCTACCCAACTGGATTGTCTGTCCCAGGTAAACGTAATCGTCTACAATTTCGAGTGTAGTCTCAGATCTTGATCGGAGTGGGTGCTAAATGGTTTACCATTACTTTGGTTTTGTCCATGTTCATTTTAAGACCCACTCTTTCTGAAGCTCTACTAAGGTCATCGAGCATTGTACTGACCTACTCCGTGGTCTCAGCCGTGACTACTATATCGTCGGCAAACCGAAGGTGAGTGATGTCCTAGCCATTAACATTAATGCCTAGTCCACTCTCGTAGTCCAGAACCTTGCCCGGATGTCACCATTGCGTGAACCGCCCGGAGGACACGGTGGAGGTGTGCCCCGCTTGGGAAGAGCAACGCCGTGTCCTCGTTGGAGCGATCGGCGGCGGCGATCTCTCGCGCCGGGCCTTGGTACAGGCCATGGTCCGGAGCGAGGAGGAGTGGCAGGCGGTCGCTTTCTTCTGCGAAGCAGTAATGCTAACAAAGGAGGCGGCCGATCGCGTGAGACAACGGCCTCAACCGCCGCTGGGATTCTGATCCCAATTTCCGGCCACCGTGGGCGCGGGCTTGTGGACGGTGGCCAATGGGTAGCTCGCCGTCCGACCGTCCGGTAACCGTCCGGACCGAGCCTAAGTCGTCGACGGCGCGTACTGTTTCACGCGCGCCTCAAGGAGATGTCAGCAACTGTAGGGGCCCATCAGGGTCGAAGACTACTGGGTCCAAGGGTCTGATTCTGAAAGAAGTTCAGAACCTTGAAGACATTCTCCATTGCAGCCGTAAACAGTTTCGGAGAAATGACGTCTCCCTGCCTCACACTCCGCTGCAGAAGGATAGGTTTCAAGGTCTGGTCCTGAAGTCGGACTGAAATTGTGGTGTTCTCGTACAAACAGTTCTGCACTTCGATGTACCTATAGTCAATCTAGCACCGGTGTGTCCTTCAGTCGCCTCTTACGACACCCACGGGAAGAGATGGGATGGTGTTCTTCTTTACGTCCGAAAACCATGCGGAACGTAAAACGAACTGTTTACTCTCAAATGTAAATAGGATGTACAACATATTGTGTTGTTTAGACGGACGGCCCTCCACGTAGCAGCGGGTGCGGGGCACGAGGCCATCGTGTCGGCGCTGGTGTCGGGCGGCGCGGAGTACGGCGCCGTGGACGCGGCGGGCGACAACGCGCTGCACGTGGCGGCGCGCGAGGGACACGCCGCCGCCGCGCGCGCCCTGCTCGCCGACACCGACATCGACGCCGCCGCTACCAACCTCAAAGGTAATGCCACGTGCTTGTATCATCTGCGCGGAGTACGGCGCCGTGGACGCGGCGGGCGACAACGCGTTGCATGCGACAGTTGCGTGACTAAATAATATAATGTCTTTACAGCTTGCTCTACCGAAACGTGCTTTGTAAACTCCATACATTTCTTTTTCCGGTCCCTCTCTACTAATTCCACTTCTCCTCTTTCCGGGGTGTGCTACACTATATAATGTGATTTCGCGCACGATCAGCCCTTTATGACTTGCTGTTCAACTTAATTTTAATTGCCTTTTGGCAATTCCTATTCCTAACATTCCTACCGCTAGTTTGAGTAGCTGGTACCTATCTATCCCTGTCCTTGCAGACCCTCCTGCAATCCTAACGCCTTTCTCTTGCTGTGCCATATTGATAGATAGTTTTGATGTGCTTATTATTATAATAAATAATCTTGTAGCGACATCTATGGCGTCACATAAGAACTAATCCAGCATCGCGCAATCAAAGTTCTCCGCGCGTTTAGAACATATAGAACAGCCCGAAATCATCTATTGGGCAGTAGTAGCCCACCAGACATAACACTCTCTGGTCTGGTCTGGTCGGAAGATCCTCCCTTTTCAACGGAGGTTTGCGGGACTTTACTCTCTGTTCCGCCTACCTCCAAACTGGTGACCTTCGACAAAGAACGTCAGCGCGTGACGTCATCATCACTTCCTCAAGCTTTCGAGCAGCGAGCCATACAGCCAGCACCCACGGCTTCAAAGGGTATCCTGACCACCAGCATGCCTACCTCGTCATACCTGGTCATCACCCTCAGCCTCATCAGCGACCTTGGCTAATCATACCGCACCTTCGGCCAGTCACATGAAGAGCTATGAAGAACCTCTCCTGGTCGACGCAAGCAGTCAAGCCACTACATCGCACAGCACCGCTCCGACTCACTGGAGCCAGCAGCACTACTCCGACTCACTGGAGCCTGCAGCATCATCCCGACTCACTGGGACATCATCACCCCGACTCACTGGGGCATCATCCCGACTCACTGGGACAGCAACACCCCGACTCACTGGGGCATCATCCCGACTCACTGGGACAGCAACACCCCGACTCACTGGGGCATCACCGCAGACAGTTCCGACTCACCGAGAACTATGCGGCATTCGGTTCCGACTCACTGGAACCAACCTAACACTGGCCTGGCGCGCATCAAGAACCATCGATCTCCGATCTCCGGAGGGGAGTGATGTAGCGACATCTATGGCGTCACATAAGAACTAATCCTGCATCGCGCAATCAAAGTTCTCCGCGCGTTTAGAACATATAGAACAGCCCGAAATCATCTATCGGGCAGTAGTAGCCCACCAGACATAACACCCGTCTAGTCGGAAGATCCTCCCTTTTCAACGGAGGTTTGCGGGACTTTACTCTCTGTTCCACATACCTCTAAAATCTGAAAAGTTATTAGTAATTTTGATTTTAAGATATGTTTGCATGATGAATGGTACCTTCCACCACATTTTACGCAAAATAAATATACTATTATATTTTCTCTATGATTTATTAAACAAATTATTACATTTCATCAGGTAGAAATCCATTGCACGAGCTGTGCTGGTGCAAAAAGGACAACGCGGCGACGATCTGCGAAATATTCCTAGAGTTTATGCCTGACTACCCGATCAATAGGACTGATTTACAGGTACTTGGTTTTATAGGGTCATTTCCATATTTTTTTTCACGCTTTAAGTATAAATTAAAGACACGGCAAAAATCAATTCTCAAACAGAAAAAATAAGATCAGCTGTACCTTAAATTTGAACGAGCTATGCGAGCAAAACTGTACTGAATAGCTGTTTTGATTTTAGGATATTATTTTATATATTTTTTTGGCTTGGATACTAAGTCCTTTAAGCCATGTCTTCGTATGTAGTAGTTACTGTTAGTACCAAATACTGCTTTGGCAGTAAATGTATCGAGCTAGCTTTCACAGCAGGCTTCGCTGAGGTTATCAATACTAATTATAAAATTCTCAGTTCCATTTTTATTCATTAACCTATCTACAATTGTTACACTTTACAATCATCAAAATATACGTGCTTTTATATAAACCAAGTGTACAATATCATACAATAGACACAGCATGCATAGCATTTTGCAGAGATTGCGCCTGTTTTAATGATTCCGCATATTGACCAGCTGTGTAGACACTTGAGATACAGAACTACACCAATTTTACATCACAATATCCACTAGGAATCAATTTGCAAATAATTAAAACAGCCACTGAACTTCACTTAAAAAAAAAACCGCCAAAAAATTCTGAAAAAGGTATTTTTATGTGATTTAACTCTACAGATAAAATATAACTGACATTATAATACAGGTTTTTTTCTAGGGTAACACTCCGCTCCTACTGGCATACATGAACGGTCAGGGCGCGATGTGCCGGGTGCTAGTGAAGGCGGGCGCGTGTCTCGCCCAAGAGAATAAGGACGGAATATCTATATTTAATTATCAAGTAAGTAAATGAACAAGAATGTCCCGATAACTTTTGTTTCACATCATGCCCGCACTTCTTTTTTTTTGAGGTGAGAAATCATAACTTCTCCCGCTGCTGAAATATCAGACTTTTATTGATTAAAATCCACACGTGTTCCTTCAGTTGCCCTTTGTGTCCAAGGGCCGCGGTATTTCGAACAATGTGTGACAGCTTGTGAAACATTCCACTGAAATTAGAACAACTTAGTAAATGATAATGACTCAGGACTTACAGAAAAGCCTATTTTCTGACATAAGAAACATTGTAGGCTAGCTATGCTATGACTAGCTTTTGCCAGCGGCTTCACTCGCGTGAAAGTAGAAAATTAACCTAAGATCCCGGGAACATACTCGGCATGGTGACATATACATGGTCTATCCGTGTATCAATTTTCGTCCCAGTTCGTTCTGCCTTTTTTGCGTAAAGGAGTAAAAAAGACATACAAACTTTCGCCTTTAATATCAGTGAGATGTGTGATTAATGAATGTTGCGCAGGTTGCAACGAAACAGTTACTGCATCGTCTGCTGGACGTGTTGCCGGCGGAGGCGCCGTGGGCGGAGTCCGATCTGTGCCAGGAGTGCGGCACCAAGTTCACGCTCACCATGAGAAAACACCACTGGTATCATTCTTTACTATTTTACTCAAGGAGAACCAAAGTTACCGAAATAGCCCGCAGAATCTAAATTTAAGTGGCAGTAGGTATGGCACATTGCTCGCTGAACAGGAAGATCTCTAACAGTCATGAAAACGTGCCTCAAAAGTTGAGTAGAAGTGTTGTTGATTTCTTGTCAAATGTTTTTCTTCAATTCAGATATGGTTGATGTATTACTGTTGTACACCGTACTCTTCAATAACCCTAGAGTAAAAAATCCGAAGGTGCGAGGTCTGGGCTCTGTGCTGAAATCTTCGTAGGGGCCCAGTACGGTCGACGCCTACTGGGGCTATGGGTAGTGTAAAAACGAAACCCGGAGCCCTGGGACGAAGGAACAGGAGTGGGTTTTTAGTCAGTAAAAGTCTGACCCTATCTCGCGCTCCGCCCAAGAGCGGAATTTGTCATTAGATGATTTTCCCACATAAAAAAAAGACAAGAAATCAAAAACACTCCTACTCATCTTCCAAGGCGCGTTTTCATGAATGTTAGAGATCGCTATGAAGAGTGCCAGAGTCGCGAAGTAGAGAAGAAGTGACATTTGAATAATGTCATATTTAAAAGGTAATGTTCCAAGTCTTCAGTTTCTGATTTTGTAAATTAATGCGTATAAAAGTATTTGTTAATTTAATGCATCTACAAAAGTGAATTTTATCTCAGTCACCCTACATACAAATAAAATTAATAAACCTTTTTTTCGTGAACGTGCTGAGGCTTTTTTTGAAGTGAAAACTTCTTTAGCGGCGTTGAGCACTTTTTCTGTAATGGGTATAAAATCTTAAACTCGCGTCAGGACACGTGACCTGATCGAAAAAGCGTAAGACGGAAGATAAACTTTTTAATGTAAAATAATTGTAATAGTTTTAAAGTGTTAAATTTTTAATGTAATATAAATTGTCATGTTTGTGTACGATAGCGCAATAAATGAATATTGTATTCTACCACATAAATGATAGTACTTTTATACTGATAAAGCGATTGGTGCAAAATTATTCCCTAACCATTCCAAAATATCAAACATGCTCAACGTTAATAATCAAGTTTTCACTTCTGCCGGCACTCCCGGAGTGCATTTATTACTATTTTGGTGTACAATAAAGTTGATTCTATTCTATTGAGGAAGTTCTATTATAGACAATATTAAAATATATATATTGTTCCTCAGTCGCCACTGCGGCCGCATGCTGTGCAATAAATGTTCCAGTCAAGACGTGCCCATCCTCAAATTCGGTATGAACAAGCCGCAGCGCGTGTGCGAGATCTGCTTCAACGTCCTGCAAGTCGGCGCGAGTTAGTGACTCAGACAGCACTGTGTCGTGTTCCCTACTGACGGAGTACGCTCTTTAGCCGAATTAGAAAAGCCTTTGTGCACTGAAACGAGTCGTATTCCTCCTCTACGGACGTAGTGCACAAATACCCTACCCAACACCAAACATACATTGGCTACATCTCGTCAAGTCATCAAATGTAGCCAATGAAAGCGTACACGTGTTGGGTATGATGTCAAGTGTGTCCGACTCCTAAAAGCGACACATAATTCGCGGTTGTACGCGATTCCTGAGTTCAGTTAGTCGTCAGACTTCACGTGAGATTTTATAGTTTTATATTGCGTCAATAAAACATCACATCCCAGTGACTAGAACAAGCAATATCTATTAATTTTGCTCATGAGGCTAGATCATTCCTACCCGCTTCTTATATAATTTTCCATATGTAAATCTTAGTACTACGTATACATAAATGCCTATACTCCATCGGTTTAGGTAGTTAACTAAATGTAAACAATCTTATTATGTCTTTTTATTAAAACAAAATCTTTTAAAAGACATACAAAGATTATTTAAATTTAGTTAGTTACCAAACATCGGTATAGGTAAATAACAAATTGTAAACATTTTTAGATAAAAATTATAGACAACTTAAGACATGTCAAGATTGTTTACCTTTAGTTAATTACCTAAACAGATGGAGTATAGGCATTTCGTTTTTCAGTAAATGACATTTTAACTTAAGGCAGACTTGAGTGACTCTTGGTCTGTTATGAGCTATATGTTATTCTACTACAACATTGTAATGAGGTACAATGTGATTTAGTTAAGCTTTGATGGTCACAGTTAACGTTTCGATGCGAAGTATACTCTACTATTTAATGCCTAGAATATAATCTATACAAGCCAAGAGCGCGTCCATTAGATATTAAAATTTAAAAAACACTAAGGGCCGACGCTGCGTTACGCGGGCGCCCGCTCGGCTCCATATAAGTGTCCGTCGCGGGGAGCCGCGCCCCGCGCCTCTATGTAATAATAGAATAAAGTTCTCCATCGATACGCCTACATGCACACCGTTAAAGTTAAACTAGCGATATTGCGCAGGTACTAATCCGGTTTCCGCTACGAGGACCGCCACACGCGCATAGTAACGTGACGGGAACCCGCTCAGACGCCCGCTTAACGCAGCGTTGACCCTAAAAATTTGCTTAAAATAGTGCCTCCACTTTTATTACGACACATCTTTGTAAAAAATTCGTTTTCTTTTACTAAATTATGCCAAAGTTTTGTGTGCTTTTTTCCCGACAATTCTAGCTTTAATAGAAATTGGTTATTATATTGTATTGTTAGATATTATTGTTAAAATTTTATAATGTTTATGATGATCACACATTAAATAAATTCACTGATTCGTCTCGATACATTCTTACGTACAATGCGTTCCAAATAAGAATAGGATCGATTGCCATGTTGTGTACTGTCAATGTCAAATCGAAGAATTATTATGTTGAACAAAATAAGATTTTATAAAAAAAAAAAAAAGATTTTATAAAATTTAATTTATTTACGAACTGTGAACGAAAAAAGTTTAATCAAAATACAGTTCTTCAATTTTGCTCATCTCAGAGTTCTTCAATTATGCCCAATTTCTTGCGATTTGAGAGTATGACGTGACGTGTGATGGCAATAGATCCTATTCTTATTTGGATTTCTTATTTTTCTAAAAATGTAAGTATTGTGACATTTTTAGATTGAGTTTTTTTATTGTGCAATGTTTACAACAACAGCATCTATTTTATTTCACTTATACAGATACTGTGGTTTCGCTAGTGCGCATACAGAAATTTGTATGTTGCAATTTTTTTGTGTGACCATGATAAGCAAATACCTTTTATTAAAATAACAATGCATTTCGTACTTTTAAAAGTCAATTTTCATTACTTTAGCTGTAGGGATTTTATAGAAACTGAAATGTATTCTTTTATCGGTTAGGTTAAGACATCTATTATATAATGTTTACATTTTGTAAAGGTAACATTTATTTTGATGATATATTAGGCATTTGTTATGACATTCCGATTATTGTGCACGGGTTTATGGAAACACTCTTTTAATGTTATTAAAACACCTTTTCTATTGAGTGCCATTTTACTTGTGATGTTCTAGAGCCTAAATTTTTATTTTGAGATTTATTTTTTATAACTATGAAATTATTATTTCTTTTCCAAAATTTTATATTTGCTGTAATAAAAAAATATTATATGCAAAATGTTTTTTATTGTTCTTAATAGTTAATAACTAGATTTTTAAGATTTTTTAAAGTTTATATTTCATTTGCTAAATAAAACACAATTATATAAACGGTGATTATTTATTTACAAATAAACAATAAACATCAACTTTTCGATCTTCTCATGTGGTTCATAAATAATATGCTAAAACTACATCTACCCTTTGTACCAGCAAGTTTTATGAAAACAATTATTGGGTAACAATAGATTGGGTAATTTGTATGGGTAAATTAGGGTAGGAAATTAAAACTAAGCTACTTTAGCCTCTTGAAGAGGTCCTTAGTGACACAATGGTCAAGAACGTGCAGGTAGTCAATGAGCTCCTCCTCACAGGTCTCAGCAGTTTGGGATCGGGAGTTGACGCGGTCATTACACTCTTGGTACTTAGCCCAGTGACTCTGGGCATCGGGCTTCTGCGCACAGGACTCCTGAAATAATGTCTTGTTAATATTTGTGTTGCAAATAGATCTTTAATTAATACAAACTAATAATAAGTACAAACTATTAATACTAAAATTTTAGTAATCGGACAAGTACTTTCAGAGATTACCTCCTACAAACAAAAAAAAAAAACAAACTGCCTCTTTATAATACTTAGGGCATACTGAAAGTTTCTGGATTCTGATATAAGACCTACTACTACTTTATTGTAATTTTTTTTTAAATAAAATGAATGAACTACAATACAGTACTGTGATAACAACTGTAATGAGAATAATTACCAACATAAAATTAATGTAATCAAGGTTACACAATAAATAATAAATTAAACCTTTAGATTTCTTGTGATCATGTTCCGAGTATTTATACTCTGCCTCTAAAAAATAAAAAAAATATGTTTTATATGCTGCATGGCTTTATGCTATCCAATTGTTACATGCGTATGGTTTAACTTAAACCCTAAAAATTACAAGTAAAAAAAAATTTATTAAGTTAAACTCGAATAGAATATCTTGTTGAAGCCGCTAAGTTTCTCCATTTCCTAGTTCCCTATTATCATGATGTATCCGGTGCAGAATCTGAGGCTTAGTATAGATTCAATTTACTCACAATGAAAAAACCAGGACTTACTAACTTTAATATCTTACCAATTTGGTTTCTGGAAATTACACTCAAGAACGGAACAGGTTCATCATGTGTACGAAGCTCTTGAATGCAAAAAGTATTGATCAGGGGCATTCCTCGATCCCAACCCGTCCCATTCCGTTTCTCCATCAAGGAATGCCTTTGACCTTTCCGCCAGACATGGTCAAAGGATTACTAAGTAAAGTAAAGGAAAAGCTTCCCCACTCTATGTTTATACTCAACCAATCATACTTAGCTGACCGTTTCTTTTAAATGAAACAGGGCAAAACACGGTCAAGATTGTTTGGTATAGAAGCTTGAGGTTTTGGCCCAGTGCTGTATATTTACATCAGATCTGCCCACAATCGATGGCATAACTGTAGCAGCTTACGCTGCCGATATAGCATACTTATCTGTTGACCACAACCCTGAAATATCTAGCAATAGACTACAGAAACAGTTTCATAAGATGCATAAATGGCAATGTAAGTGCCGGATACGCGCCAGTGCTACTAAGTGTCGCCTCACGTGGGCCACATGCCACAGCCACTAATGCCGCCACGAGAAACTAGAAGCGGCCACAAAGGAAGCTGAAGCGCGCGACAGCCCCTTGTGGCCGGTGGCTGCTACTTTTTTAAACCCATACGCGAAGTATCATAATGGATTCTGACGAAGAAGGTTTAAATGCGCGAGTGGCATGTGACGGCGTTTTGTATCGGCGTTTTGTGGCCAGTTTGGGCCACAAGAAGCGAGCAGCGGCGATTTTAGCCTGTGGCGGCCACCGGCGTCAACCATGTGCGGCTAATCCATATAAAATGTATGAAGCCTACAGGAAATATGCTGGTGGCGGCGTTTTGTGGTTGTGGCCGGTGGCCCGTATGCGGCGACCCTAAGTCTAAATATCACGTTTACGCTCAGACAAGGAAACACCCCTCCTGTGAGACTAGGACCAGAAACACTTCCACACATAGATTGTGTGAAATATCTTGGCTTCCATTTAGATAGTCAGCAAACATGGAAGCACCACATCAAAAATAAAAGAGATGAGATAAACCACAAGTTTCGTAAACTATATTGGCTAATGGAAAGAAACTATACTCTCTGTGGACAATAAACTGCTTATCTACAACTTAATTCTGCTAAGCTATGGGATCCAGCTGAGGGGCGCAGCCAGTAAATCCAACATTCCTGCAAAGAATTCAAAATCTTAAGAGAAATAGTTAATGCGCCTTGGTTTGCTAGGAACGACGAAATCGACGAGTATTTAAATACGCCATCAGTGACCTCACAAATTGAGTGATACAAAACGCAACACAAGGAACCCCTGACTTTACACGTGTCCCCTGGGTAGTGCTAAACGAAGAATTAAATGCGGTGGCAGGCCTCAACATCGGGTGCTGGTTTCGAATTTACCACCTACCAGACAAAGCCAAGCGATCCGTCGTGTTCAAGCATGACTTGGTGAAACCGTATGATGGAGGATGGGTCTGAGCAGTTGTGTTGCGATGTATACCGAGTATGTTGCGCCAGTCGTTGTTGTGTCGGACGTTTGATCGTGCAAGGTTGCGGGATCCGAAGCACGGTGCTCAGCTGATTTCTTATTCTGTGCCGCTGGCCAACCGCAGGTAGTTGGGGGCCTAAGTAGTGTGCCAGCCACACGCGAAAGGCTGCCCCGCCAACTGCGAAAAATCCCAGGGTGGCCCCATCGTGCCGGTTGGCGACCGGACGAGAGGACTGGGACCCGATGGCGATCCCTAGTGGGGTTCGGACGTCCCCGCAGTCTCCAGATTAACCTTGCATTGGCATAGCAACTCTGTGTTTTTGAGTTTAATCACCTTGCTCAACTGCCATCTTCCATCTATCGTATTCATTTGACTTTTAAAAAAATGAAAGGTAAAAACAAGAGAAGCAATTGTCAACAGCGGAAACACGTCCTCACATTGCAAATGCACCCCTCAAATGTTCGAGGGCTGCACTCCAGCCTCGAACCATCTTGAGACTGACAAGACCCACTTGCTTTTCTCGACGGAGACGCAGATTAGATGTCCATTAGATGTGGTTGGAGCACTATTTCCTGCAGCATGCCAGGGTTTGTGTGTACGTCCGCAATGACATCACACAAAAAAGGCTTTCACCCTATTAGCCATACTGGCACAAAACTCTCTGCATGACAGGTAGCAGAGCATTCTGGTCCCTTGCCAAGTCGATTGAAGTGAACTTCTGTCGGCCCACATTGCATCAGCTGGTTAAACCTGATGGAACTCTGGCTCATACAGCGGGAGAAAGCAGGTCTCTTTGCACCTCTCTTTGCCCATAATTTTCGTTTTGACACTAGCAGCGCTACGCCATCGACTCTGCCTCACAACACATCAATGTCCCAGGTCGGCATCCAAAAAAAAAAATATATATGTATTTTGAATTATTTTTATTGTACATTATGACAATCAATTTTCGGCAGTTTTAAGTAATATATGTGGCCTGCCAGCATGTCCTTTGTCTTTGGTATTGTTTGTCAGGTTGTTGAGCTCCTTAGTAGTCCTGAGTTGAGCTACATACATGAATACTGACAAATGTTTGCAGTGCACTGACTGGACGTCCACACAAATCTGTGTGGTTTTTTTCTCAAAATACTCATCTGCATCAAATCTCAGACACTAATCTGCATGGTTCTTATATGATTTGATCATTACATGTTTGTTGCATGGACTTCAAAAGAGACAAACTCAGAGGCAATAAAGGTTATTAATAATATTAAGATAGAAAACCTACCTATCACTCTAGAACTAGGGTTGCCAAATGTACTCCAAAATAGAGTATTGTACTCTATATCATGAAGGCGTACTCTATAATTTATAACACTAATAGAGGATGGTAAAATACTCTTTTTTACACAATTGTAGCGACATCTATGACGTCACATAAGGGGCCGTTCAAGTATTACGTAAGCAGATTTTTTGCAAATAATAACCCCCTCTTCAAACTCGTCAGCAAAAGTAAGAAAAGCTCTCAGCCCCCCCCCCCATGCTTACGTATAAAGAAAAAAAAAACCGAGTTAATTAAAAATTTTGACATTATTCATTCCAATTAACAGTGCTTAGTCCATAACACACTATCCTTGACACTAAGTCTTCAATGACATTAGATGTATGCTGCTTAATGATGTGTGTCTGTCCCACTTTCTTGTGATTTTGAAACATCAACATTGTTCTCTTAAAAACCTAAAAAAAAATTGCACTGCTGACGTAATCACCATCTAGACCCCCCCATCCCCATGTCATCAAAAATAAGCAAAGCAAAGACCCCCCCACCCCCCTTATAGTGCTTAAGAAATACTTGAATGGCCCCTACGAACTAATCCTGCATCGCACAATCAAAGTTCTCCGCGCGATCGGAACATATAGAACAGCCGGAAATCATCTATGAGGCAGGTGCCCACCACACAAAAAATATTTTTTTAAATAAATGATACCCCTTTTTATAAGTGTAGTCTTTCTTTGAAATCAGATATACTCTAATTCTTCTAACAAAAGTTGGCTACCCTATCTATCTCGTCCCTATATATCTAGATGAGTCCCAGCAGTGCACCCATCGTGCCAATACCCTATAGTCAGATGTGTGGTTGGCTACAAGAACACACAAATACACAAGTGGGAAGGTGGTAGTCCCTGGCACCGGGCTGCAGGCAGGCTAAAGAAGCCATGCCAAGCTTAAATAGAACCCTAACCAGCAACCTTCTGCAACTGGACAAACACTTCAAAAATGAATATCACAGATAGCCCTCTGTGCAGAGGATGCATGGAGTCAGAAAAAACTGTAGCGCATGTGCTCCTTGAGTGCACAGCCGTCAGCAAAGAACACAAATCTTGAGAGCACCAAATTCACTGATGGACGCCCTGAGCAAACTGAAGAGACTCGTCTGTTTCTGGAATAAAGGTGAGCTGGCTGGAGTAAAGGCTGTCATGGTCCATGCACAATGTTCCGATAAGGACTAAGTGCGGAAACCAGACCACAATAGATAGAAGGCTGCATATGCTATATGGTAACCCTATCCAGAACCCTAAGGCCTGGCAATTAAAACCAAGGTCTCAGACAGCAACTGTGACCGCAATATATCAGTGTGTTTATCATAAAATGATTTTAAAACATTCGTTTTACATGAATTGGGGCAATAAAACACTATCTAACAGGAACAGGCTGCTGGAAAATGGAAGAAACGTTCTTCCACTCAAAAAGGTTATATTTTGAGAATGGCATCGTTCCGTAGGAAGTAGTGTTTGGTATCTTTCATAATATGTGAGTAATAAATAAGGATAAACGTACCCTAAGTTGGGTCTGAGGATCAACCAGTTCTTCCTCTGCTGCTTCCTCCTCAGCCTTGACTACAGGAATAATTTTTTTCTCGGACATTTTGCCTGTAATGAAGAATCACTGAATGACACAAGTTTCAACAGATGAAGATTCGTTTAATTTTACCGTAGATAACTTATTTTCAATCAAGAAAGGTATATTTTTTTGCGAAAAATTACCTAAATCGATGATGCAACGACCGATAGCGAATAAAGCAATGTTGCCAGGAACAAATTTCATTCGAGATCAAAATATTGATTTAACTTATTTTTCGTTTTTTCCGTTTCTCGTACTTTTTTAATTGAACATAACACATCGATGCTAATCAACACACCATAATAAACACTATTATTAAATAAAAACGAATATTTTTAAAGAAAAATTCGATTTAGTTTTACAAAATGGCAACAAAAAACTCTAAAAAAAAAATGAGAATGACATTAAGCAAGTTGGCAACGTAACGGTACTAAAACCTGTCTATAAAGTATAAAGTTTTTGACGGAACGGGGTGCGTAAAAATAGTAGCTACTAAAACGCATACTTTATGAATAAACATTGTGCCAGTAGTCAACTGAATATTTTATTTTAATGTTTATTAAAATATAAATAAAAATACAGTTATTAATGATTTTATTATAATTTAAGTTATTAAATGTGTTAATTACAACCAAAGTGGAAGGATAGAATGTAAGTATGTTTTTATCCACTCGGCAGCTCCGAACTGGTCGTCACCATGGAGAGAGCTTGCTGTAGAAAATTATTTTATAATTCGATATTGTGGTGTTAAACTAGTGAAAATTTGATTTCAGCTATGGTTATTGTAATATAGGAATTTGATTTTGTACAAGGTAAAAAATGATATTGCTTCATACTGCCAGTATTCGGCAAAAAATTGGGAACTATACGATTTCCTAACATATTGTTTTATAAACATTTCAGGTTCGTTCTAATGGTAAAATAGTACTTTTTCATGTATATCTATATCTTTTTCCAGACGCTGGTATCTTGGACTAGCACTTGTTGTTGATTTATTAGAAAGTTAGAGGTTATGTTTTATAAAACATTTTTCTGTTTTGTCTTACAGAATGAATGGAGGAATGGAGCATAAAACCCCAGCTCACAATGTGGTGCTTCATAAAGCGCCCAAAAACTACAAACTGCTCATTGATCCATTCCTGATCAAGGGAGGTGCAAAATTGTACAGATATGATGGCACTGTTCCTGGAGATTCAGCTTATCCACCAGTACAGTGCAGAGATCCTCGGTCTCAGCTTTCAAGAATCTGGAATAGACTAGAACCAGCTGACCTGCCTGTCCCTAGGTACCCAAACACAGATTTTTGTATTTCCAAACATTCATATTGTTGACATACTTATAATGCCTTACAGTCATAATTAAATGCATGAAGAAATAATGAAATCTATTAATATTGTTATATTGTGATTAATAATGATGTAGATTTAGTCTTTTTATGAGCTGAATCTGATATAAATTAATCTATAACCAGGAACCTTATTGGTATCTCGGTGATTACCAAACGTTGTTTACACACAATTTGGGCATGTTATGTTCTTCTTTTCATGTAATTGAATTCCTACAGTGATAAAAAACTTGAATTAATTAGAAGTATTTAGTTAATAATTAAATTTTAGGCAAATTCTTCTTTGTTTTTATTATAGCTTTAGTAACAGTAGTGCCAACATTACATGTTGGTTTGACATCTAGTATGAAGCGGGAATTTCAAAGTGTATGATCATGAATTTTTATTTTCAGGTTCAAAATAGATAAAAATTATGTAGGAATACCTCCACAGCTAGAAATTACTATAGGAAATTTAAATGATAACATTGATAAAGCATTTTTGGTGGATATGATGAATAAAGTTGGTCCATGTGAGGAATTGACGATATTCTACCATCCAATCACAAACAGACACTTGGGATTTGCAAGAGTTGTGTTTCAAGATGTAAAATATTCAAAGCTATGTGTAGAAAAATATAATGGAAAATCAGTTATGGGCCAGGTATGTGATATTGTTTTTGAAATTTTCCTTTTAACTTTTCTTCTTTAATCTTTCGAATACCGTAATTAGAGACACAATAGAAAGACAATGAGAGAGTGAACACCGGCGGTTGCGTGGGATTTAATAAATTAATATGCTCATCTTAATTGATTATCTACTTGCAGGTGCTTGAAGTCTTCCATGACGCTTTCGGCAAGAAATGCCAGGAAATGTTCGAAAATAAGACTGTTGAGAAGAAGCCTCAGCTTGTGGCCCCTCCAATAATTGCTAAACCACTTCCAGTTATAATTGAGGAAGTTAGGCCACCCAAAGTAGACCCTACGCTCAGTAAAAGATTAGAGGAAACTAAAATTTCTGAAAAAGTAAGTCATTTGTATGTTGTAATTATTGTGTAGGTATTTATCTTTTTACAAGCAAGCAGAAAAAATGTTTATGAAAACGTTTTTATTACTGCACTAATAAGCTAAAAGTTGCATAGCATAAACATAATAATATTATTTGTTTTTTTTTAATATAGTATGGCCCACTGCTGGGCAAGGTTTCTCTCTCCCTTTACCTAATAATTTATAATAATTCATTAAAAGTATGAATTTAAAAGTATATCTTCTCAGTTTGGCATTCTGGGTTACCTCATTAACGGCAGGCACTTTCATTGAAATATAGGCTGTCCCCAAATTAACCAAAACCGATGCACTACCAATGTAGTGCATCAATAATACTCTGATTATTTTTCTACAATTAGGTTTAATGACTTTTTAAAAAAAAAAAACTGGAACCTGAAATAAAGCACAGGCTGTGTACTATTCCAGTTACTTGTTGTATAGAGGACTGCTGTTTGTTCATACATAAATATAGTAGGTAAAGCTTGTTTTACAGATCGCCAGGCTAATTTTCCATTGGTAGTTTTTAGTAGTTTATTTGTGTTTTTACCAATTTTCAGTGAGCATAGCTAATTTTGCTTCAAATATAATAAACGCGAAATGTTGTATATATTTGTTACTCTATAACGCTAAATCGGTGTATGGAATAGATTGAAATCAAGACCATCACTGAAAAAAAATAGGACACTTTTTGTTCCAGGAACATGGTCCTGTGGGATAATTTAAATACTATTTTCAAACAAACCAAGCCACTGGCTGAAGCTATTTGCAACCATAACAAGTTATGATAACCAGTATAAGACCAAGCTTTTTTGAAAGCAGATCGGCTACTTTTTAATCCTACAAATAATTTGTAGGAGCCTTACCCCCGCTACAAAGAGCCAGCAGAACACGTGCCCCACAACGCCCAAGCGACACAGCACAGTGATAGCAACACACGGTGGTCGGACGAGGAACGAGAGTACCGACACCGGCACCGCAGCCGTACCGAGAGAGACAGGGACAAAGATAGAGATCGGGAGAGAGGGGGAGAACGGTGAGTACTGATTTTGCGTCTTTAAACTGCAGAAATGTTCCATTTGGACATGTATTCGGTTAATGGCAATAGCCTCTCTCCCAATATAATAGGGAGAGAAGCTATTGCCATTAACATGAGAATCCTTACATCTTTCTTTATACATAATATAACATAGTCGTGTTAGTTACACCATTTATAACTCGAGAACGACTGGACCAGTTGTAATGACCTTTGCTTGCCAAATACCAGATTAACTATCAAAATATTGGAAAAATTCAAGCAAACAAAAAATTGAGGATAAAGCTGCTTTCGGAGGAGTTTATACATTTATGCGATGCAATTAGAACCGAAAGAGATACAGCTATTTACTATTTGACTGGCCTGTTAGTCTAGTGGTTAGTGGCCCTGGCTGCAATACCGGAGGTTATGGGTTCGATTCCCACCCAGGACAAATGTTTGTGTGATGAGCACAATCTTGTTCTGTGTCTGGGTGTAATTTATCTATAATATGTATGTATGTATTTAGAAATATATAAGTATGTTTATTGTCTAGTACTCATAACACAAGCTCTGCTTAGCTTGGGACTAGATGGCGTTGCGTGAAAAATGTGGAAAAAAATAAAAAATCTTCCTGTGACGTACACAGGCAACCCACGTCATATTATATAAATAATTCTTCTATACATGTGTTTTTATCCTAACTCCTCCTATATGACTTGTCTGATTTGGATGTAATTTTGTGCGTATATTTGAGTGGGGTCCCTGGATGGTTTGAAAATACAATTGAACCCCCTAGATGGCGCTGCAATCGGAGTCTCTGACAAAAACCTATTTTTTGGACAGGATGTCTATCGGGACTGTTAGTAATAGATATAAAAAATATATATATAATTAATAAAAGCAGTCGTCAGAGGCTGGGAGGAACAGAGGGTGGAGAGGAGTAATGAGAACTCGCAGGGTCCGCACAAACTGGCAGAGACGTGGCGGACAGGTCTCGAAAGGCCGGATGGTGGGTAGAGGTCTGTAGAGACCAGAGGAACGTTCCAGGTTCACGATAAATCTTTTGAACAATCCTGCAGCCCTTATTTATAGCTGAAATAAAATAATGCGATTGTTATTATTCCAACCACGAGGACCTCTGCTGCTGCCACATAAAATTAATTCGATTGAAAAGTATCAAGTCTTTTCAATAAACAAACTATTAATGTAGAAGAGGATGATATCAGATATGATATCGGGTGAAAGTTAATAAAATCATGCAATTACAATACCTAACATATTAATGTATTTTTCTTACTATTTCACAAGCAAACGATGCAAGCGGAAATGTCGGCGAAGGTACTAACACTTTTAGTTTTGTGTATGAGTGTTCTTTAATTTTATTTTACTTGCTTCTACACAGAGTAAAACTCCTTTGATTTATTTTCTATTTTATTGTTTTTGTAAAGGTTTGTTAGATTGTGTTATTGGTGTTGTAGTTTGTATTTTATCTCTTTATAAAATATATTTGGAGACGGAAAATACATATTTTAAGCGGCTATGAGACGTCATTCCTAAACTAGAAATGACGTCATAAGTTGCGTTTGTTGCATCTTTTTTGTTCATATTGATTTTTGCCTAAGTCTGAAGCACCACCTCCCTGAGCTAGCGTCTCGCGGTGATATTGGCGTCCAGCTTTTATTCTTTAACGAATCTATAAACATAACTCCCCTCGGAGATATTATAGAGCTGAACCGGCAACCCGAACGCCAACTCGCGACGATTCACTTGCTCTTGGCGGTACCTTAGACCCTAAATAAAAGACGTCGAAGCCTTTAAATGTACGGTTGTGTTGCAGAGAAAGGTACCGTGAGCGGTACGCGCGGAGTACTAGCGAGGCGGGCGAGACGCCGTACGCGGGCTCCAGCCACGCCACCGAGGTGCCCTACACGCCGCACACGGCGCACCCGCCACCCGCCGCTATACCCTACGATCCTTATTATCAGCAAAGGTAAGGAGTACGAGTCTGATTACATATTGATATAGTTTTTAGTCTGGATGTTAGGTTTAGGTACGTACACCTTTTTTCTGTGTGCGTAAGCTAAGAACGCTCGGTGTCACGCACACAGCAATGATATGCCCATGAATGTACACATTCCACTTTCATGAAATAGAACATTTATACAGGCATAGGCTTGCGTTTCTAACAAAACGGAGACGAGCAGAAATCAACCGATCAAGGACGAGACAAGAGACGTTGTGTATTTCAACAAAAATGTTATCGATCGCGTCTTCGCACCCCTCTGTTCAGTTTTAGGAAAAACGCATTAACGACTTGTTACTGAAAAGCTATCAACTTATGCCAACTGATTGAATTCGTTAATTGTTATTTCAGTCAGCCAATCAAAACAATCAACATTAAATTCATTAGATTATTTTTATTTTATTATATATTAGATTCTGCCAGCGGCTTCGCTCGCTTGAAAATAGGTTTCTCCATATAAACTTTCAACCCCCGTTTTGACCCCTTAGGGGTGGAGTTTAGTAAAATCCGTTCATAGCGGATGTCTACACCCTGGAACCTACCTGACAATTTTAAGTTTGTTGGTGTTATAGTTTCTGAGATTTCGTAAATAATCGGTGAGTGGTATTTCGCTTTTATATATTTATAGATTCTCACTTTGATTTTCCAATAGCCAGACCATTGCTTTTTGCATCTTACTTGTCCAAATGTCATTAAAGTGCATCACTTCCGTGTCTTTCATCACTTAGTGAGCCGGCTCTTTTATCAACTAATAGGTGTACCTACAGTGTTTACTGACTGATGCAGACATGAGTCTTTGTATAGAGTAGTTAGAGGCAGAGACCGTAACAGTGTGCCGTTGTTCCAGCTATGGGTACAGCTACACGGCGGGCGCGGCGCCGGGCGGCAGCAGTATGTGGTGGGGTGACTGGAGGCATCCGCAACACACCTCACACCACCACTCTCACGTGAGTTACCATCAATAAAACACGTCTAGAATTCAGTAAGCTAATACTAACAAGTATTCTAATATAAAGTGCCTTGAGGTGCCAACAGATTTGGTCGACGAAATGTATAAGCAATAAGTTCGACATGGTTTTTTAGTCTATCGCCACTGTAGGTCGTTTGTCGATCGATAAATCAACAATACAGTTTACTCGATCTCTTGTTTGATATTTATTTATCGATCGTTAGCAAACGACAAGTAACGATCGATAAAACCGAACAAATCTGTCGTGAGTTTTCTATTTATATAAAACTTCTTAAGATTAACTAAAATTATATAAATGCGTTTAAAAATCACTGCGACTGCTTTAAACTTGTATATAAAATGAGTTTTGTGTCGTTTGACGAATTCATAACCGTGTTGTATAAGATTACTAACAGCTCCAGGGCTTATAACTATGGTTTTCGTCGCATCATCTTTCATTTGAACATACACTCATAAATCGCTCAAGTAGTGTTTCATGACTCATTATAAAATATCATTCTTACATTGCCAAACCGCAGCTCGCAAATGTTTTTTGCCATCGTTGATTAATCGAAACTTAAGTCAATTTTCATATGGGTTTTAAAAGTTATGGCTATCGGTAGATAAAAAATTATTTAGGTACTGAAAATTTTAATCAAGTGGCCGTATTCACGAGCCATATTATTTGTTTTCTATGGTGATTTTCAAAATCAGCGCTAGAGGTAGCTTTAAAATATCTGAGGAGTAAAACAGTGATACACTAAACCGTAATTTATCATCACCTTTTTTTTTATTGATATAAAGGTTAGCGCACATTTCGAGTATCCGTGACGGCAAACAAATTACACTAATCGTAAATTTTGTATAAACCATCGACCGCACTGTGGGAGGGCCACATTGCCCATGATTAGCTAAGCCGAAATAGCTAGATGTGCGCTAGCTTTTACACTAAGTTAGTGCTTCGTATACAAATAAAGTCGAACTTAACCGAATGTAAAGCCGGAGCGTCGTTCGTCCGCGACGCCGTCGTGGGCGGCTCCCGCCACGCCCGCGTCAAAGGACCAACACTCGCCCGAACACCGCGACAAGGAGCGCAGAGACAGGGAGAAGGAAAAGGTCGGATGCCTCATTTGCGTACATGCTTAGAGCCTAAGACCACAGATTATGTACTACACAGATAGTCCATGACTGACTTTATCACACGACAAATATCATCATTCTGCCTAACTTTTACCAACTATCATAGATGTATCCGTCGGCACTGGAAGCCGAGTCTAAAGGCTGTCGGTCGGGCTGCGGGAATGCTCGAAAGAGTTTCCTTGTGTTTAGAATGCAAAATGCAACTGAAAGACACAGGTGGGTATTAGGGCGCTTTCAAATTATGCGTACTGCAACCGACCGGCCACCGCACTTTTACCGTGCCGCAGCCGGCCGGTCCAGTCCGACAACAAGCGCCTAAATGAGGATCAATCACATAATAGCAAATCCGATTTTTACTAAGCACATCGTATGTGTAATAATTTACTGAACATTTAATTTTTTAAATTATTAAAATCATTTATATTTTAATTTATATTTGTGTCCTTGGTATAAATAATTAATGTTTTTTTTTACAAAAAATGTCTGAATAGATTTAGCCACATCAGGAATGTGTCATGATTTTTGTGGAGTATGCAGACTTATAGCGTAAAAAAAACCAGTAAATACGATGAAAAAATTATTTAAATCGGACCAAAAATTACGAAGATACAGCAATTTTAGTATATTAGTTCCAGAAACGCGCCCGAGAATGAAACGAGTCGCTGTGACGTCATCTGTTGTGATCGGTCTCCACCGGCGAATGAATGGGGCATTTAACGTGAACCGGACCACTAAAAATTTATGTTTCTGATTTTAGTAATAAGTATTTAAGTATGTTATATATGTCTGTGTTCCCGATATATGTACATAATATTTTTATCGTGTTTCGTATGATTTACGAGTTATGAGGGTTTGAAGATTTGACGAACTCTCAGGTATGCGCTACTTCGAATGCCATTATCCAGCTTAAGGAAGTTAAAATTAAATAAAGGAAGTAATGTATTTTATTTTTTATTTAATGAGGTTTTTTTAACTGAATATTCTATAAAGAAAAAAAACCTGTTTAATTATTTTTTTAATATTCACAAACTTTGACCACTTTAATTAATTTATTTTCTTTGTAATCAAAGCTGTTAGTGTTAACATATCTCTTGCTAAGTTTCACAATGGACTTAAAAGTCGTTTAGGAGACAGATCGATTACAGTGGGGAGGTTGACGCTGCCCAATCGTTTCACTGGAAAATGACCAGGCCACTTTCCTGATATCTGTGTATTATTATAAAAAATAAGAAGAGTTTAAACACGGCAGTATTGTCATGATATCTGACGATTTAAAATACGACACTGTAACATTTTACAACTTTCGATTTTTAACCGTCCGTAAAATTATTACACACACTGTACTTAGTATTATGCTATTATGTGATTGATCCTCATTCTGCTTTTTGTTTTTGGTCTCCAGTCAAGTATTCGTGTACTACATAATCTGTGTTCACACACTGTAGAGGGCGTAGGTGTCACTGTACATATATTATTATCTAAGCTTGTTTTGATTATTAACCCTTTGACCACTTGCGTTGGATTGGTCCGACGAGTGTTTCGTATTCGCTTGTGTGATTGCGACCGGGTACTCCATTTCGTTTAGCTCCTCAATCCCCATAGGTGACAGAAGAGCTGATGAGATGGAGTATTTGGTCATGGATGTGCAACCCTGGCGGAATAACCGCGAGAGTGTTGGATATATCCTACGTAGGCGGTTACAAGGTTAAACCGTTTCTTGAACTGCTAAAGCACTTTTTCTAAATTGATTTTGACTATTTAGTATTATTTGATAAAAATGCATAATTGGGTTTTGATTGTTATAGTTTCAGAAAAATTTTATTCTAGCCAGATTTTCTGTATTGATTCTTCTTGTTTAAATGATCATATCTTATCTATAGTAATGACGATACATTGGTGGTATGTGCACAAAATACTGTAATATAAAATTGTCGATGCACCGTATGCAGTAATATTTGGTTTAGATAAATAAGTTTACTTACTATGCAAACGCATTTTTCGCTTTGCATGCTAGCCTGTTTACTAGGTTTAGAGGGCGTTCATTAATTACGTGAGGCTTGCAGAACTCCCCCCCCCCCCTCTCCATGAATAATCAAGCCGAATCTAACCAATGTCACAATGAGGGAGAGGGTCTCGGCAAGTATCACTTTTTTTCGCGAGGAATTGTGTAAAATTGAGTAAAACGTGTTCTCTTCCAAAATAGGGCTAAATCTTACACAATCATATTTTCAATTTTTTTTAATAACACTGCGAAAGATAAACTTACATATTTACACTTAAAATATGTATTTTGAACAATCTCACGTCAGATTAGGGGATCCGGTGAAGCCAAATCTCAGGACATCTCATGAGGCTCCCCCTCACTGAGGCTCCCACTCAGAAGGGGTCAAAAATCACCTCACATAATTTATAGACGCTTCCTGTTAAATTCAATATATCACCTGCATGTTACGATTTCATTGTTTAGCTTTAAATTGCATGTGTATGTTTGTATTTAGATAAATTGTCTTATTATATTTGTGCAGGCTAATTAATGTTATGGACATCATTAAATTGTATGAAAAACCTAAACAAATAATTAATTCGATTCTTTTTGAATCATAACAATCCTTCCAATAAACAAATATGTACAAAACTTCCAAATTATTATCTCTCTACTTAATTAAATAAACTACCTACTGAAACAGTTAAATGAATAACCTTGATAACTACCATAGGAAGTGCCTGTGGAGCCTAAATCCGCGGAGGTGGTGGAACCTCGTCCGCCCGAAGACATCACCGATAGCAAGGAACCCGAGCCCAAGCCGCCGCCGCCCGCTGACGAACCCAAGAATGTCGATCTAGATACCAGGTACGCACAAATCAAGGTAGGTTTTGCGTTCTTTGCGTATAGTGAAGACGTAAGCCCATATTCTCAACAGAAAAATGTTTGAAGGAGGAAAAGTTTGTTGGAATTCTAAAGAGTTGAGCTTGGGCTCCTTCCACATAAAACCTCATCACAGGAAACTGCGATGCGATTTCGTGCGGCAAAACATTAGTCCTGGTGGCCATATAATGTGCGATGCAAATCAATTCGCAAGTACCTGCGCTGCGTCGTGCGAGCTCGTGGATTTTTATAATGTCCAAAGATTTGTCGCCAAGTCAGATGGCAGTTACAGTCATGAGATGTGCAGTAAGATGGTCAAAGAAAGTTACTCCCAGTTTCTTTCAGAAACTACTTTATGCACTCTGATAAAAATACACTTATATTTGGAAATGGTTCTTTTTTTAATTATAAGAAAGCTATTTTTTTGTTCTCCAACTCTTTAACTGGTTGTCACGAAGCAAGTAAATAATTGAATGGTGTGAAAATAAAATCTTGTTGTGGGGCTGGGCCTAGGCCAGAGCACTTCTACCCTTCTGGATCTTTTGTGTAAATAATATCTTAAACTATTATTAATTATTAATCAAAGTTTCCCCACCGCGTCTCTCTGTTCACTATAAACTGAACAGATTTTCATGCAGTTTTTACCAATAGACTAAGTGATTCGTGTGGTTTAATGTGTGTGGTGGCATATTATACCCGAGCGAAGTTGGGGCGAGTCGCTAGTAAATATATTTTTTTTCTATAGAAATTAACATAAGTGAACGTCAACGCGATCGAGTAAGTTTAACGTTTTGACCGTCAGTCATGTATATACATGTCACAGCAAAATATGTCAAGCACGTCACGGTCAGGATTACATGTCAAATTAAGGGATGAAACCATAGCTTGGCGCCGAGAGCACGCGTTTGCTTATTTGACGTTACGGTCAAAAGATTAAAAACTTGCAGTAAAGCCTCGTGTGAAAGCCAGCCAGAGTAATTGTATGTTCGTCAACAGAATAGCGATGTTGCTGAAGGGCGCGAGCACGGGCGGCGGGCTGGCGCCCCCGTTCCTGGCGCTGGGCATCTCGTCCGAGGAGGAGGACGACGAGCGTCTGGCGCCGCACATACCCGACCTCGACACGCACAACCCGCCTTCCGATGATGATGGTAACCTCCTACCTAAACTATACCTTCGACTGCCTTAAAATATTGGACTACTTAACCTCCTCAAATTCTCGTAACAAAACTAGTCGCACTATGATGAAATGTATTAAAATTAACTGAAGTTAACGGAACGCATATTTTATAGTAAGATATAAATTTCTCCTCTAAATGAGATTAAACATACCGTTTCTGTGACGTAGCCAAATTGCAGTGTCAAGATAGATTCTACATTATTCAGCATCAGCGCACTGTTCCTCTTCCGTTATAATCAGGCTTATTTGGGTTAGTGCACATTTTTTATGTACTCGATCGCATGTAGTTGTAGTTGATGTAGTTATTGCGATCGAGTGATCGCAATAACGTAACCTTAATTTTTCACTGCTGTGACTCAGGCCACCTCTCTAGAAGTGACAATGGTCCACCCACCATATGATGCAATAAGCGCAGCCTAGTGGCAATAACGGAAAACCTTTTTTTAGACAAAATTACATAATCGAATGTTTACGTTATCGCGAAAATCTCGCAAAGAAAAAAACCCACTACACCCACAGCACTAGACCCACAGACTGATCAGTGGAGATATTAACTTCTTACTCAGTGGACATTTAAATAATGCAATCTTATTTTTCTCTGCAGGTTCAATCAGTGAAGATCGTGAAAGTATAATATCGATGTGTTCGAACAAGGAGGTCGACCCAGAGCCTCTGTCCACCACGCCGTCGCCTTACCTCGCGCGGGAGAACTACCTCGAATGTCTTCAGAACACCATAGAAAGGGTAAGATGACCAGGCGAGGAAGATATGTGGGATGATTGTAACATTGGCGTTTATTTGCACTGTAATACGCGGCGTCATCGATGCTATGACCTGATTTTACCGAAATAATATCGACTAAACGCATCGCTGAGCGTTTGCGCAGCGCGTTTGTTGCGTTCAAAGAACATCTACGCTGGACGAATTTCAGATACTCAACCACTTTAAATGACAGTTTTTTTGCCTCTTTTTTATTGTCACACACCCATTTGTATTATTCAAATCAATATTTTTATTAAGATCTAAGTGAGCAGCAAACAGCAGCCAATGCTGCTTACCATCTGGTGGGATTGCAGACAAGCACTAGTTTATAATATAAAAAAAAAAACAAATAATCCGTTATTATTAAATTAAATTATATTACTTCGAAAAAGGAAGTACTAAATTCGACAGATTTTTCTATAGTCTAACTATATTTTCACACCTAGGGATTGCAGTTGCCTCCTCCGCCTCAACGTAAGAAGTTCCCTCAAATAGACAAGATCGGCTCCGACATATCGTCATCGGAGGATGAGTTGCTGACCGGTGAGGAACCTAAGCCGAAACGGTCCCCCGAGGAACAGAACCGGGGGCAGGATAACTTGGATGATGATCAGGTCAGAATAATATTATGTTTTTGTGTGTTTTTAGCATTTACAGTTTTTCTGTTCAACTGTTCTAAGATTTTGCAACATTTATTTTTATGTGGGAGATCATCAATCTACTTTTCTCGCTAAGGGTGGAGCGAGAGGGAGTGTCAGATTTTTACTGAATAAACCCATAGTATTCTTTCAATTGCGAGGGCAACGACTACTCTTTCTATGAACCCGCAGCCCTAGCAGGTGCAACATTATTCATCTCACATAATAGGGTGTCTGTAGAAATTTGGTATTTGTCTGCGCGATGCCAACTTTCTGTATTGGTTGATATTTTTGGTGGTTTTGGTTTACTTAATGGTTATGGTTTGGTTTGATTGTTTGGTTAAATGATTCACTAAATATATTCATAATTAAAAAAAGGTTAAAATTAATTTAATCTAAAAGATGATTTGATTGGTTTTGGTCTGGTTTGATTTATGCGATTGGCGACCGAATACGCACTGACTGTAATAATTACATTAGGTCTACTGTCCACGGCAACCACTCTGTCGACGACGCTGCAACGACACGACGCACAGCGACGTTGCCGCTTTGTCGACAGTTTCATAGTTTTGTATGTAAGCGGTGAGCAGATGAATACGCGTCTATGAAGCTACGCGTCCGTGGACAGTAGACTTTAGCTGACTTTATGGAATTGCACGAGCACAAAAGTGCTGAGTGGTTCGGTTGCATTGCTCTGAACAGTGTCAATTTTCCCAAAGTCAAATTACGCATTAGACATAATTTAAAAAAAAATGTGTTTAGTTATGCAAACTTTTGTATCGACGTTCAAAAAACATGAGAGCAAGAAGACATGAGACTCGTTTAGAGCTTTTTGTAATCCGGTATTTATTTAATAAGTACCGGATTCGGACCAGGGAGGCGATCAAATTTGTGGTAAAGCAATGAATTACCATAAATTAGATCGCCTTGACGTTTAGTACTAATCGAATATGTCCAAAGTATCGCTCAATTTTTCTTCATATTTTAAACCGACAAGAAAAAGGAGGAGGTTATTTAACAAGTAAAATTGTAGATGTCGCTGTCATCGCTGTCGTCAACGGAAGCTAAAATCGAGGAGCAAGTCCCGGCCGACGCGTACTACTACCCGGCCGCCACGGCGCCGCCACCTCATCCGCACTACTATCAACCTATGTGGCCGCCCACGGGTAAGTTCCTGCAATAGTCTTGCTACAAGATATACCATTTTTTAGTTTTCCATACCAAAAGGGTAAAAACGGGACACTATTGCTATCACTGCCGATTGTCGTGGCCGAATACTGGGCTAGGAAAGGAATTTAAATAATTTTGCCATCGACACGCCAAGAAAAAGATTGCTATCAGACTACTCTGTCTGTCTGTCACCAGGCCAGGCTGTCATGAATGGTGATAGCTAGTCAGTTAAAATTTTCACAGATATTTATTTCTGTTGTCGCTATACAAAAACAGAAACAAACAAAACCGAACAAAAACTAAAAACAGAATAAAATAAATATTTAAGTGGGACTCCCAAACAACAAGCGTGATTTCACAGAGACTGTACAGAACCCTTCGTGCTCGAGTCCAACTCGCACTTGGCCGGTATTTTCCTGTTAAGTTGCCACATACATTCAATAACAACTGTTTGCACGTGTCTATATTGACGAGTAAAACGTCCACAGCTTACTGCGTGACAAAACTTACTCGCACGACACTCAAGACATAAAAAAAAGAACAGTGTAACGGTTGGAGGACCGCCGCATGAACGCAACGACTCGTGAGTCGCAACGAAACGCTAGCGGTAGAATAATTATCTCTTGGAGATCCACCAACGAAATCAGGTCGGACTCGCGGTGGGTCAGTCGCTCGTAGAGATGGCGCCTGAAACGGCTCACATACAGCTCCCTATCTTTTTTTATGGCCGTCTCAATGGGCATTAGTCGTAAAGGACCGATGAATATTACACTAAAAATAACATTTAGAAACGTTGAAAGAGATAGGTGGAAGGAGAATTGTTCTAATTTATAATGTATTTGCAGCGTACCCACCGCCCGGGTACGGCGGCGCAGAGCTAGCTGCCGTGATCCCGTACGCCGGCACGTTCGCGGCGCCGCCCACCATGCTGCCGCACTACACGCCCTACGCCGCCGAGCCCGCGCAGCCTGCACAGGTAACTGTTACATACATAAAACGGTATGTAAGTAAGGGAAAACTGTTAAACAGGCAGTAATGCAACTACCTGTAGCGACATCTATGGCGCTACGTCCTATTAATATTTAACCTCCGTCGATCCTCTGACCAGACGAGTGTTATGTCTGGTGGGCAACTGCCCGATAGTTTATTTCGGGCAGTTCTATATATTCCTATCGCGCGGACAACTTTAATTGCGCGATGCAAGATTAGTTCTTATGTGACGTCATAGATAAGCTAATAGTTTGCTAAGCTTGATAGTCAAAAACTACTGAATGGGTTTCGATGAAACTTGGTACACGGCACGGGTAGACCATGTCCTGGAATATAAAATAGGATACTTTTTATCTCGGGAGTATGTTCCCTTGGGATAATTTTCTACTATCACGCGGGTGAAGCAGTGAGCAGCAACTAGTGTGAACTAAAATACAAAATCCTGTATCGCGGTATTTTCTCCGCGCGATTAGAACATATACAACAGCCTGAAACCAACTATCGGGCAGTTGCCCGGACCAGACACAATAGCCGTCTGGTTGGAGGATCCCACCCACTTCACCTAGTGCTAGAATAATCTTATACCGCCTGAATGACATTGACAGGGGGTGGTATTAGCCTACAAGATGACGGCGTTAGTTTCGATGAAAGCATTGAGTCGAATTTTTAAAAGTGCTTCATTTACGACAGTAAAATCGTCGACAGTTTTTGTTGCCGCCCTGTAAAAATGCTGTTGTAGTATCTCTATAATACTTAACCCCATAACAAAGGTATGACTGACCGAAACTATTTCAACACTTGTTTCAGCAAAATCATTCTGTTTTGTACGCAAATTGCTTTTTACGGAATCAAAACATATGATACTGTACCAACTTTGTGCAACAATTGTTTTTTAAGAACGGATTTATTCATCATTTTAACAGCCATTTACAATACGTTTCAAATAAGAATAGGATCGAACTAGCGACATGTTGTGACGTCATAGCTATCAATCCGAATAAATTGTGTAGGGTGATCAAAACAAGACATTTTTTAAATAAAATTTATTTATTATAAAATGGAGTTTCTTTGCTCTGCTGTAAAATTTGTAATTACGCACATTCGCTACTTTGCCATACAGGTGACGATTTAACAGATAGAGGTCATTGACATTCCTATTATTCTTTGGATCGCATTGTATAATCATTTAAACTGCTAATTTTATCTTTAAAGCCTCTAGATAAAGTTCATTTTTCTCACTATTACGACTGTTTAGCTATACATATCTACTCAAACAGCTAATTTAAACTTTAAATTCTTTGTAATAAAGCTAACTTTTCAATTCTCTTCATCTCCTTCCCAGCAGGAGCTAGACAACCCCTACTACCCCACGATAAACAGTGTGATAGAGCGAGTGAAAGCTGAACTGAAGCAGATTCTGAAAAAAGACTTCAACAAGAAGATGATCGAGAGCACTGCGTTCAAGAGCTTCGAGGTGTGGTGGGACGAGCAGAGTCGCAAGATCAGGCAGGCCAAGCCTAAGGAGGATGCTAGCCAACCATTGCAGGTACAGACCACACCTGTAAGTACATACAACTTTTAGTCAAGAGCGGCCAACCCAAGATAACTTTCCATACATACGTGTTTATGACGTTTTTACACATCTTTCTCTAGATATATTGGAAAGACAGATATCTTGTGGATATTAATCAAAACAAATTTATGTATAATTAATCCGGTAAAGACTTCTAAAATCTGCTATTTTGCGTGAGAGAACAAAGAGGGCTTAAGCTTTTTGCTGGAACTACAATACGGTCGACGTAATTTGGCGAGCCTGAACATAGGCTCTGCGAACTTTAGCGCATGTACACTCCTAAAAGACTGTTATTGAAATTATTTTTTTTAAACCAAATTACGAATAAAAATTTACTAATACAGGAAGCAAGAACAAATAAAACAAATATTAAAACACTTTGAGACAGAAAGCTACAAAAATAACTTATGAATTAAAGAAACAAACCTAACACTGCACAAAAAACTTAACAATATAATAATAACAACCAACGAAAACTTTTGTCACCGCCTGTGCTCAAGACAGAGACAGCGACACTAAAATAACACCAATGCTAACGTGTGAGTGAGACATATTACTGCGTACCGAACATTGACGAATAAGTACGAAGCTTTACGAAGTTACCGAAGAGAGATGTACGCGATGATACGCGTGTCTGAGGGTGTTGTTTAATCGATTTTTTTTCAAATCGATTTAAATTAAGTTATAAAAATATATTTATATTCAATTTTCTACGGAGGTTTAAAATATTCTCAAACAATCGTTATTCTAGTAGTTGTTTATAAATAACTGATATTTAAATAAAACATGTCTTTCAACCAAGAAAATAAAATTGTATTAGTTTTTTTTTTCATTAAAGTGGAAATCTTGTTTACTAACGACAACATTCACTATGTTTGTAAATCTATTTCGTTCAATATCTCATAAAAACATAACATTAATAAATTCAAATTGATAAAAATCGATTGCGATATTTGATTCTCTAGCCTAAACCTCCGCCCCGCGCACGTCGCCTCATGCCACCATTTTGTTCCTAAAAACGTTCGTGCGCAGCCTTCTGCGCGAAGTTCGGGCTCGCCAAAATACATCGGCCGTATTGTACTTGTCGAAACTCCCCGTTTCACTCAGAAATTTCAAATTTATAGGTGTTAAAATAAAGTTGAAACTAAATATGAACTTTGCTTTTATGCTCGCTTTTATATATATATCTCCACTGCACCAGCCATCATCTCATTAGTTCTCCTTAACTCGTGGATTTTCCATTAGTGAATGTATTTGTGACTTTATTTCCACATCTGTAAAATTGATATTTCTGTGAAAGCCACAATCAAAATGTATAATCATCTTAAACGCTTTCAGGACATTTCAAACAAGAAGGAAGAGACAGTGGACACAATAAAGTCCATTATGGAGTCTCGCGAAATAGGACTAGAGCTGGGCGGTTATGGTTCCGGTATCGGGCTGGGGCTCAGAGCCACTATACCCAAGATGCCCAGCTTCCGGCGAAAACGGAAAATACCATCACCTGTGTTCATGGATGACGACTCCTCCAAGAGGCTCAGTGATCAAGTATGTGGTTATTTGATTTACTTTGTTTTTGCATTAATTATCATAAATCGCACGTCAAATACAACATAAGCGAAACTCCAAACAAGGGGGTTCTGATAAGGCACCACAGAGGCAATTTTTTTTTTTGTTGTTTTGGGATTCTACTGTTTTACTGACAAAAACCCACACTTTGATAAGTAGCCTACAAAGGCATAGCCTGCCATTGCAATTGAATCGAGTTGTAAAAAATTATATTTGAAATCTTGGTAATAAAAAATAGGCAATTACTTCCACGGCTGTAACACATCTACATGTGTTATATCTCGACATCGCTCTAATTTCTGAATATAGACGATGATGCCCGATGCATTGGTACTGCTCCTAAGCTATCTGGATAATAATCACCTCCCACAACTAGTGAGAGTCGCGGGAATACGATGCATGCGAGACGCACAGGACCGTTCGTTGCGAGACTTGGGAAGGCCTATGTCCAGCTGTGGACGTCCTTCGGCTGAAATGATGATGACTCATCAACATTTCAATCGCTATATCTGGAAACAGAAAATGTATCATTGTATTATGTTTGCAGGAGGAAATGGTGCAGAACTCGGACGAGGAGAAGGAAGTACCGACGAGCCCGCACAACCGCACCACCGGCTCCTACCTCTCGCGCAGTCACCGCCGGCCGTCCAGCAGCTCTTCCAGGTCCCACTACTATATTACTTACTTTATCCTCGAACATTTCAGAGCTAACACTACCTTGTAAATGATAAATGATATTTATTTTGCAAATAGATTTTAAAAATCACTTTCACAACCATTTATTCGTCAGTTTACACTAGGTGAGGCAAATGATGGTGATCAAAGTGTCTTCTAAAGCCCATACAGGAATTATGTAATGGTTAAATCATATGAGAACCGACTAAACAGGAAATATGTAATGGTGAAATCATATGAGAACGGACTGAGATTGTGTAAAAGTGGGCTCATACAGATCATTAGAATTGCGCCACTAACTTCACCCTGCTTGTTAGTGCGAAGAATCACCTCTTACTTCAGAGTTTCAGAGAGTGAAAGTTGGCTTATTACATTTATGTTTATATTCGCCTGTTTCTGATTGATCTGGGAAGTTTTAAAGTGTTTGCTTTGTAGTGATACTAGCTTCTGCCAGTGGTTTCTCCTGGGTGAAAGAAGGCCAAGTAACTCGATATGTACACACAAACAAAGAAAAGACAAAAGACGTGGAAAGACAGCTTTACACGCGTAAGGCTGTCTTTAAAACGACGATATCAGAGTCGAGTAAAGCGTTGCAAACTAGCGTTCCAACCAAGGTGACCTTGCTACTTTCAATCCGTGTAGACAGCAGTTATAACCCATGACCTTCAACGCCCTTGGTTGGCGAGCGCGTTTTCCCAACCGCGAACGTGTTTGCGCATGGTTTACATCCATGTAGCCGCAACACAAACCAAACTCAAACCAAGTTACAACCAACGCTAGTTTGCAACCGTCTGGCCCATCCTTTAGTATGTATCTTCGCTAAGACTATACTATCATTTTGTAACAGCATTGTAAATAACCTCAAAATGTTTTCCAACTTCATATTTTTTTTGTCCAGATCCTCATCGTCGTCATCAAGTCGATCGTCGTCGTCCTCGGGTTCGGAACGCAAGGGTCCCGCGCCGCGGATATACTCCGATACCGACGACGACTCCGAACTTGACGAGGCCGAGGTAACTTACTGCCGAACAATTGAGGTGTGGTTTTATTCGAGTCCGTAAATATCGAGAACTATCGTTTACGCGGTGTCCTACGTAGGCGATTCAACGCGGCGGCGAACGCGAAGCGATGCAGTGCGATTGTAACAAACAATTATTACTCTATTGTGCTGGCTTATGTGACCAACAGCACGTAGGTGCGGTTCGGTGACGAGCGAAGCGAAGCGGAGCGTTTAGTTGGTCTGAAATTTTCTGGCTGAAGCAGCGACTTCAGGCGCACGTAGCACATAGCCACAGCGTTGCCTTAAATTTGTGTAAACCGCACTGCATCGTTTCGCAACCGCATTCACGTGGGACGCCGCGACAGGTCGGTTGCGGGGTGCGATATTACTTTTTTTAATAAATGATTCTTATCATACCGCTTATTAGCTCACAATGCGGTGTATCTTCGTGCGCATTATGCTAGTCGGGCTGGTTTATTAGCAGCCTCTTCCACAAAATTAAAAAATGACGCACAAAATACCTACAAGCCGTAAAGCCATTTTTCCCGTTACTAAGTATTATTTTTATGAATTAATTTATTTTTCGCAAATGTGTTAAAAAACTTTATTTGCTCACTCTCGGTTCCATTATAATTAATCAAGGATTTGATACTTATCGTATTTTATTATTAAAAGTATCAAATCGAATGATGCAGAATGCAGTTTCGGTTTCGGTCGTAGTTTCGGCAGGTTTGCCGCGGAAACCGAAACGCGATTTTTATGCTGAAACTCATTAGAAACCGAAACCGATCTTTCGGTCGGAAACTACTAATTGCATTAAATCCGTCTTTGTACCACTACTGTATATAAAGATTAAATAGATAAATAAATAATGACTAATTTCGCACACTTGTTTCGAAAACTTGAAAGGGTTATAGTTTGAAATCATGTCACTTCGGTGAAGGCTGGCTAAAGTCTCGACACTCGAGCTGACATTCTCCTTAGGAATCCCAGCTAAAGTTTCTGTATAAATAAATTGACTCGTGTTTAACCACAACCTCACATTAACTACAATAACCCTAGACATTTAAAACAAATAACATTGTCTTGCAGCCTTCTGAGGCGGTTGAGAACGATAAGCCGCTTTGGAGAAAAATGGTAACAGACATACTAAGTAGACTTTACATGTACAGTACCCGTTGCTATGGCACATCGAGCTTTGGAAGAAGACTGTCACACAAGTGTCAGTGACCGATATTTTTTTTTCGGGTTCTGCACCCGCAAGGTAACCAAAAGACTTGTACTGCCCATCACTACTCGCCCGTCTGACTATCAGCGGGCTGTACCGCATGATCCGTAAACTACAAAAAAATCATACAGAATTCTTCGTATGTGAGTTAAACTCGCACTTGACTGGTTTTTCAAAACCTGATGTGCCATATTTACGGCTGTGAACTGCGACTTAGTCGATCGTAGACAGCGTTGTGTTTGAGTTGTAGAATGTTGTTTAGTGACCTTTAGGTGTCTGGTAGAAATATCTGTGGCTTTAAGATGACCTGCTTACAAAAATTTTGTGTGAATCAAATGTTCGTAGTAAAGACGTGTTTTGTGAAAAAATCTGTATTAAAAGCCAAGGTATAGGTAGCTTAAAAGACAAAGGTTCCTTTTCACATCATTAAAAATAATCACGTCACAAAATTCGAACTTTCGTACCTTCCGTGAAAGTAATGTCTTGCTTTTTATGTTTCGCATATCTTCTCATGCTGCATGATCTCTGATCGACGTCACTTTAACCTCTCAAACTCCTTAAACCAAACGCAAATCAAAATAAACAAGGTATTTTGAACCTACTGTTTATGAACGTACGGTATTTTGCTGACATTTCGAGCGTTGTCTCTTAGGAACCTAAGCGGTTCTTGTGACATTTGAGAGGCTTACAATTTCAATTCTAGTTGTAAAACTGACACTTTTTCAGCATTATTATATATTCCATAGTGTCATAAGATAAATGACCGAGTTAATAAAATATTCTATTTGAAAACGGTTGGTTATACACAGGATATATCCTGTGTATAACCTGTGTATCCTGTGTATAACGATAGATTGAAAAGTTAAAAGTAAGAGACAAAGAGTGTTCTTGACACACACTATTACATATTATGCTGCCTCCTGCTACACGTGTAAAGTATCCAGCCCACAGATGTTTGCGTCAGCTAGTAGCCATTCGCTTCAGTAATGCATGCGGTAGTATTTCATGTGCGAGTGTACTTTGTTTGCAGCTCAAGGTGGTGTCCAACAAGGAGCGGCTCCGCAGGGTGTACTCGTCGTCTTCGGACAGCGAGGAGGAACAGAGCAGAAGAGGTGAGTTTCATAATACTGTGATGATCGAACAGTTAATGGAAGACGTTTCATTGATAGATTGTAAGGTTTAGTCCTAGAACACCACTTTTTTGTGTTGACTATATAAATTTAAAACCGCCTATTGACAGACTTCCTAATCTCATCTGACTTTAAAAAAAGCATATTTTTTTATCACCACCATTACCACCACCACCACCACCACCACCACCCCCCATCCAAGGCCCCACCATCCAACCACATTCCAACAGTCATGACTATTTTTTTTAATTCTTAGAACTGTTTTTGAATCCATTTACTTCGAGCTTTTTTAGAAGAATATTGTTTTTGCGATTTGTTGATCGTTAGAACTTTCTTAATCTACCCCATTGGTAGATAAAGGCCTCCTTCTACATCCACACCTAGAGAGGTCCGCAGTCTTGGGCGACCTCTAGCCAAGTTTGCCCCGCGAACATGATCAGAACTTTGTTTAGCTTTTACATCAGGCATATGATCCTTTCTTTGTGTCTTTTAAAAACAGCAATTAACAAACTATTATGATCACAGAAAAGACCCCAATCCCTCCAATGGAACCGTGGGAGGGCGAAGGCTCAGGGGGCGAAGCTCCCGCAGTTGCCAGCCCGCCGCGCGACCTTCTACTCGACAGAGTATACTCAGACTCAGAAGAAGAAAGAGAATACCAGGTGAGAACATATTATTCTGACAGTCTTAAAGTTTTTTTTACTTAATTTAAGCTTTATATGGATCTAAAGTTTTTACAATTAATATGATTCTTATAAATGTTTCAATACATTCTAAAGATAGTGCGATTAATATACTTTCTTGTTTTAACGTTAAATGATGTCCAAATGAATTCGTTTTTGCCTACCGAAATTGCTCAACTTAGATATTTAAAACCACAGGAGAGAAGAAGACGCAACACAGAGTATATGGAGCAAATCGAACGGGAGTTCCTCGAGGAACAAAGACAAAAGTTGGAACCGGATTCGCTCCCGCTGCCTGAGAAACCACCCGACGAAAGGTATCTACCGCACCGTATATTCATATAGATTAGTTGACTGAGAGTGACCTTTCACATAAAAATATTACGTATAAATTTTCGGTAGCCTTATATAGATTGTAGGTACCGAACCTCAAAAGGAAAACGAAATTTTTATAAGATCACTTCGTTGTCTATCAATCAAGGCCCTTTTCTCAGGTTATCAAAGTTGGAATTAACATAAAATACTCAAGTCTGCAATCCCTTGGAACTGCCAAAAAAAATGAAACGTCTAAGTCAACGTAATCAAAATATACGGTACTTCCCGTCGACAAAGAATCATGACATTCGGCAAAATCATTAATGTTCTCTTGATCACAAAATTGCTATTACTAACATTACGTACATTTGTAGTTGGAAACTTGACCGCAACGTATAGATAACGGAGTGTGGGAGAACATTTTTTTGGCAGGAAATTTAATAAAATTTAGGTGTCTTCAAGGCTAGAGTGAATAGGCTACCTAGACTAGTGCGCCATCAATGATTGCATCATTGCTTACCATCAGGTGGAATCGCAATCAAGCACTGGTTTATATCAATTTCAAAAATATACTTTGGTACGGAACCCTTCATGTGCGATATACATTATGTCGATTCAGGATCGATCAGAGTGGGAATCTCTTTCAGAGGATATGTTTCAATAAACAAAATATTCCAGACCAAGCAACTGATTTATTATGATGTAGGCTTTAGGTATTCAATTTACGACGAGCCATGAGAGTTTTTAAGGCAGTGTTGCCCCAGTGAAAAGGCGTCTGAGCGACTGCAACTTTTATCTGCTCCGCTCGCGCCAAACTGTCTCGTTGTCAAACTGACTACCGTACTATTGAATAGGTGCTTACCATCAGGTGGGATCGCAGTCAAGCACTAGTTTTATTTCAAATTAAAAAAATAATTGAATTCACCGACACAAGTTTCCATATTATTGACTTCGCCGACACTTATATATATCCAAGGAGATCTCTAATTTATGACCACTAGGTCTTCCATTATACAGTTTTTCAGTAGCCACTTATAATTTATCCGGTTTATTTCAATAAGCTCGCCCTTTTACAACGTTGACAAAATATGTGTATTATACACGTCAGCCTATCCCTTCAACACGTGCGCGATGTTATGTTACTAATTTAACGTTAATTTAACTTTTTCATCAGCAAAACCGACCCCCTACCAGAAGACCCCACCTCCCCCATCAAGAACCACACAAAGTCTCCAGACAGGGACAAAAGCAAGCGCGACACGACGCTCGAAGAGGGAGAGATCAGCGACGACTCGCAGCCGCTGCAGGCGCGCACCAAGCGAGACGCCGCCGACAAGCCCGACAAGCGGCAGCGCATCGTGTCCTTCAGCGACCACAGCACTACCGAGACCGCGGTCAGTGTCAATGGGGTTAAAGATGTGAGTACAGTGTGTGATGTTAGCGTATCACGTGCCAAGCTACGGGCACATTACTGTGTCGTGTCGTGTTGTGTCGCGCACCAAGCGAGACGCCGCCGACAAGCCCGACAAGCGGCAGCGCATCGTGTCCTTCAGCGACCACAGCACTACCGAGACCGCGGTCAGTGTCAATGGGGTTAAAGATGTGAGTACAGTGTGTGATGTTAGCGTATCACGTGCCAAGCTACGGGCACATTACTGTGTCGTGTCGTGTTGTGTCGCGCACCAAGCGAGACGCCGCCGACAAGCCCGACAAGCGGCAGCGCATCGTGTCCTTCAGCGACCACAGCACTACCGAGACCGCGGTCAGTGTCAATGGGGTTAAAGATGTGAGTACAGTGTGTGATGTTAGCGTATCACGTGCCAAGCTACGGGCACATTACTGTGTCGTGTCGTGTTGTGTCGCGCACCAAGCGAGACGCCGCCGACAAGCCCGACAAGCGGCAGCGCATCGTGTCCTTCAGCGACCACAGCACTACCGAGACCGCGGTCAGTGTCAATGGGGTTAAAGATGTGAGTACAGTGTGTGATGTTAGCGTATCACGTGCCAAGCTACGGGCACATTACTGTGTCGTGTCGTGTTGTGTCGCGCACCAAGCGAGACGCCGCCGACAAGCCCGACAAGCGGCAGCGCATCGTGTCCTTCAGCGACCACAGCACTACCGAGACCGCGGTCAGTGTCAATGGGGTTAAAGATGTGAGTACAGTGTGTGATGTTAGCGTATCACGTGCCAAGCTACGGGCACATTACTGTGTCGTGTCGTGTTGTGTCGCGCAGCAAGCGAGACGCCGCCGACAAGCCCGACAAGCGGCAGCGCATCGTGTCCTTCAGCGACCACAGCACTACCGAGACCGCGGTCAGTGTCAATGGGGTTAAAGATGTGAGTACAGTGTGTGATGTTAGCGTATCACGTGCCAAGCTACGGGCACATTACTGTGTAGTGTCGTGTTGTGTCGCGCACCAAGCGAGACGCCGCCGACAAGCCCGACAAGCGGCAGCGCATCGTGTCCTTCAGCGACCACAGCACTACCGAGACCGCGGTCAGTGTCAATGGGGTTAAAGTTTTTCTTTTTTTACCAAGAAATTTATTCTTAAACAAATCTCTCCTTATTCCTCTAGGCTAGCAGCGCACTCTCAGAAACCTCGTCGCCACAGTCGCAAGCGTCGCAGGCGTCGCAAGCGTCGCAGGTGGCGCTGGACCACTCGTACTGCCGGCCGCCGCCCGACGCCGCGCCCGAGAGGCGGCCCTCCAACCATCTGCAGCACGACCACGGTGTGTACACCCACAATGATTATATTTATTGCATTATACAGACTTTCAACAAGTAGTAGAAGTCATTTAAACAAATTACTTCTTTATAACCCGCGCTATCAAAGATCTGAATTGAAAATGAAGGAGAAACAAAGAAGTTAAGCATAGTCGTCACCAGCCTATCATTATTTGCTTAAACCACCTAATTCTGACTGCTCAACATGAGCAGTCGCGGGACGACGAGTCGCGGGTTCAATATTTTGTATAATTTATTTCATCACCACTGCTTTCAAAACGATGAAGGAAAACATGGTGCGGAAACATGGTGAGGCATGTCCTAGAACCAAAAATTCGAAGACATGTGACATCGACCAATCCGCACTGGGCCCGCGTGGTGGATTACGGCCTTTTCCCTCTCTCATTTCAGAGAGAGGAGGCCTGAGTCCCAGCAGTGGGAACAAACAGTTAAAAAAGGCTGATTGATTATGAATGATAAGCATTCATTTTCAGCTCTGACTGCTAATGATACTATATTATTTAAGTATAGCAATATACTTTGAAACAATAATTTGACTAAATGCAATGAAGGGGAAGTAGACTTAATAAAGTTCTCACAAAAAAAAAAGAAATGTTTCCACATATTTATCCAGACACTTGAGATACAAAACTACGCCAATTTTATATCACAATATCCACTGGGAATCAATTTGCGAATAATTAAAATAGCCACTGAACTTACTCGAAGACATCCCGCTAAAACTTCCATGAAATATCTTAGTATGTTAAATGATGTTTACAGGTTACACGTGGATGGCTGAACCAGAGAGCGCGTTATCGCCTCCGATGGAGGAAAGAGATAGAGACGAGAAGGAAAGAGAGGACAGAGAGGAGCCGCGAGATACCAGCAAGAAGGATGCCAAGCGACCGTACAAGAGGAAACACGAGCCCAAGAAACTGGCCGAGATCCAAAACAAGTAAGTAATCAGTAATCGACTCTACGAATTTCAATAACACACTAATTAAATTCATAATTCGGGATAATTGAAATCCATAACCATCTAAAGTGACCAAATAGTCACTTTCGACTAACTAACCCTAGAAAGTATGGATTGCAATGGAATTTGAGCTTTCGTGTCCAGTAAAGGAGTTGGTTTTCCAAAATGTTATATTTACCTCGAATTCTAAATTTAAATATAGAAGGGCTAGATAGAACTTTTCTGAAACTACCATTTAAACGGCCAGGTACTTTATTCATGTGTTTTCATGTTTTTTTTTTCATTCTACGCATATCCTTAAAATTACCTATGAAGCATTAGAAAAAGACTTGCAGAGATATGAGTGGCAGAAAGATCGCTCTACTAAGCCTATCTTGAAACTTTTTATAAAACTCGATGTGGCCCACAGGCCTGACTTCCTCCCCCCTCCCCCCCCCCCTTAACCTCTATCTTCTTGTGCCAACCCACACGTTCCTGTACCATCCTCATCCAGGTTTGAAGCAAATTCATATGCCAACGGAGGTGAGGTACTACACAGCGAAAAACGAACTTTATTCAACCGCCATTTAGCTCGAAGCGACGTATTTTAATTTTGCTATAAACAACCCCTTATTGCTAGTTTATAGCAAAATTAACTCCTAAACACTTTCTCCTCAGACTGTACGAGCCGCGCGAGACAGATTACGACAAGGTCATGTATCCCAAAGTCACATTCAAAGCGCGAGACCTCATGGCGGAAATGCAGGTCATGTACGAGTTCCTCACGAGAGGCATCGACCGGGAAGACGTGGAGTACCTGCGGAGAGCTTACGAAGCGTTGCTGGCCGAAGATGCGCATGGGTACTGGCTCAATGATACGCATTGGGTGGACCATCCGCCTACAGATGTGTGTTACTCGCCGCCCAAAAAGAAGTCTAAACGACATAATAATATTTATGAGGATTTACAGGTGCGTTTGTTACTTACATATATTATAAACTGTTAATAGGCAAAGTAAAATTAACTTTAAGATCTAATTCCCAGGTTGCACGAGCTTTACAAACTAGCTTAGCAAGAATGTACTAGTAAACTAATTACTTTAACTAACCTTATGTTTATATATGTCAAGCCAATATTACAAGATGTGTAAGGACTATGTTGAAGACACACTCTTTTGGCATTTATTATTTCTGTACATGTGGCTTCCCTTAACTGGCTTATTCATTAACTTCATTTATGCAGTTGATGTTAATGGAGTACTGTATTAATGCAGTGCGCACCTGTTTCGCTTTGTGTTAATTTAATTTTTCATTTTTGTTTATGACAATTTTTTTCAATATTTTCCTTTCGACTGGGATAGTTGGTGACGTTGGTCATTTAATTTTTCAACGACTCGATTAACCACTCGTTATTTAAACTACGTAAACCGCCCGAATGCTACGAAATAATGCTGTGAAAAATGGCGCTGTCAAAGTTAAATCGTTATTACATGAACTTGCGATTGAATGTACTCATACTTCGACGCGTGTTGAACAAGTTATCGATAGCAAAAATCATCTTTTATGATTAATCTAAAAGCTACTGTTTCAATCATGATACTTAAATCCATATTCGGTGGCAGGGTCACTCGAGCGGTTCGGCGCGCACAGAAGGCTACTACAAGATGGACGCGCGGCTGAAGGCCAAGTACAAGTACCACCACGGCCGCAGCTCGGCCAGCGCGCTGCACGACCACATGGACGACAAGAAGGCCTCCAAGATGCAGGGCCTCTCCCGCGAGGCGCGCTCCAACCAGAGGAGATTGCTGACTGCCTTTGGTAAACCCCTTCCTATTTATATCATACAGCTCACTGTTTAATCAATAACCATGTATTTTATTAAATAAATACATATCACAGGTTAGATTTTAACAAGAAAAAAGAGAATGTGACATATTTTTGTTTGAAAATTGAGTGATGAATTTTCAAGTACACTAAGATTTAAAATTATTTTTTACTTAAGTTCTTTTTAGCCATTTTCTCGCTAAGGGACGCTAAAGTCAACATTTTTAGTTTAATTTGTTATTGGTGTAATGGGGGCATTATTAAAACAAGGAAATTGTATCCGCGGAAATCGGACATTTCGCTTTAACTAACATCCATCTCTAACTATAGTACTAAAGTATAGTCGAATGTTACTTTGGGGATTTTTGGCGGCGCCCTGTACAAAATGGCCATGCTTGGCTCCGTAGCTTTCATCTTAACAACCAATAAAACAAAGTTAAAAAATATTCATCTATATTTACTTTTTTAGTAGAATCACGTGTTTAGTAGAATTTCGTTCAGGCGTAAGACAGCGTATGTAAAAAAAACCAGGCAAGTGCGAGTCGGACTCGCGCACTGAGAGTTCCGAACAAACATACCTATGAAAACGGTTCAATTCCCGAAATAAGTTTTTCGAACCGCAATTTTTTTTTTTTTTGTAACTTAACTACAAATTTACAGTTATTTAGATTTTTTCTATACCTGTGCTATGAGACCTTGCTTCATGTCAAATTTCAGGATTCTAGATCAACGAGAAAGTACCGTATGAATTTTTGATTGCCCTGAGAGTGTCGAAATAGACGTTTTTTGCGTCATAAACGGCCATATGTATATTTTTTTTCGTTAACTCAGTAGTTTGATTTTTTCACAGCTTCAAGGGACCGCAGACCTGAGTATATGGTTTTAATTTAAACTAGGTACCTCTACGCGTTCCCAGGATAAAGGATCTTGACAGACTGACGGACAATAAAGTGATCCTATAAGGGTTCCGTTTTTTCCTTTTGAAGTATGGAACCATAAAAAAGACAGCATAAGCTGATTTCCTCCTAGTAAAGGATGGGCTTCATTACTGGTAATATAATAATAATATCATAATTTATTTATTTATTTAAGATTACAATGATCCATAATGGTTAGTAACAATTTGAACTTATAAACTATGTTAGTAGGTACAAAATACAATCACAACACTACCATTAATACTTTATGGAAATTAAAAAAATATTTTAAAATTACTGAGCACGTGAATCATGCAACATGATTTAGGTACTGACAGTCGACACGTTCGGCAAACGAGTTCAGGATAGTATTGCGGCCGGGCCGCACCCTGTGCACCGCTTACGCATGATGTGTGGAAACAATCCACGCGCGCCTCCGCAGACATCCCCGATGCGCTACAGAAGCGAGGCAGCCCCAAGAGCACCCTGAACGCGTTGTTGTACTGGACACGTAGAGCGCCGTACTGCTTTTGCGTGTAGTCCATCCAAAGACTGCCGGTATAGAAGGACGTGCAAAATGCCCTAAATAGAGCTATTTTGACGCCCCCCGAACACCGAGCAAATCTGCAGGCTATCATATTAGCACGAACAGACAGCGCCCTACGTTCCCAGCGTTTCGTTCTTCAGCATATTTTTCACAAATGCCAATCGGCCTCGACACTCCGCAGACGGAGGCGCTCAGCAGCACCATGTCGTCTGCGTAACTGATATTGTTCAGGCACACACCTTCAATATGGCAACCGACATGCGTGCTGCTGAGCCTCTCTATCAGCGCATTAACATACAGGTTTAAGAGCTTTGGCGAGGTCAGCCCCCCCTGTCTCACGCCGCACTCCAACCTGTATGGGGTTGAGTGAAATTTTGTAATAGGGTAAAGAAAATATACACAAATTTTAATCCTAGTTTTCATTTATATCAACAGGTACAGACACAGACTCCGATTTGTTGAAATTCAACCAACTCAAGTTCAGAAAGAAGCAGCTGAAGTTCGCCAAGTCTGGCATCCACGACTGGGGCCTGTTTGCACAGGTAAGGAACCGATCATTTCGCTCTGCTATAGCTACATTTGTTAACAGGATCTTGTTTTGAGCTGTTATACATTTTACATAAGCGCCTCCAATCACGCGCTTATAAATATGAAAACGTGCTTATAGGGTAGACCTGTGGATTCAATAGGAGGTTTTAGTGATCAACTCATCGATATTTTGAATGAAATGGTGTAGCGACATCTATTTTGCCAATTAAGAATAAAAAAATTAAATTTTACATTGTGATATCAGAGAACTCCGCGCGATTATAATATCAACTATCGAGCAGTTGCCCAGACCAGACACGACTACTCTCTTTTCAACGGAGGGTTACGGGTCTTCGCACCCTGTTCCGCATACCTCTAAAGCACCAAACTTAGAATTTTGTTTGACTGAATTGACGCTTGTATGATTTGAACGTAATGCAGAAAGACACGCATATGTGAGCGTACTAAAATAATCTCAATTATAGGCTTAGGCTTACTGTCTGTCTGCTGTCTAAACTTTATCGAGCTTTGTATTTAAGCTACGAGATGAAGCTACGCATCCGTGGTTTAATAGCCTTAGGTTTTGTAGCTTATCGGAGAACGCTCATAGGTTTACTCAAGCGGTGACGTAGATTAATACTTAATAAAATGCTAAACGAACGTTTTTCTTTAGGAGCCAATAGCGGCAGACGAGATGGTGATAGAGTACGTGGGGCAGATGGTGCGACCCATCGTGGCGGACGTGCGGGAGGCGCACTACGAGGCCACGGGCATCGGCTCGTCCTACCTGTTCCGCATCGACCTCGACACCATCATCGACGCCACCAAGTGCGGCAACCTCGCCCGGTTCATCAACCACAGCTGCAATGTAAGTATAACTTCAGAACACTGAACAGAGACGTGACTTCTATATAAAATGTAACCAATTACATTTATAAAGAAGTCACGTCTCTGTAAAATAAATTGAGTCAAGTATCCAAGTAGAAGTAGTAGTAGTAGTGTATATTTCAATAATCTGACAATTTGAGCGTGGTATAAGGAAATGCGAGTCGCAAAAAAAAGTAACCTCGAAATACTTGAACGTGATTGTCTTTTTTTTTTAATTTTGATGGAAATCCTATTTTCATGTTGCGATGTAGCTAAAACCATCGATAAAGGATGAAGCTGAGAACGTAGCCGTGACGCATAGCCGCGAAGTGGGGAATACACATCCCCACTCCGCGCCTAGAGTGAGAGATAAACTCTCTTCTTTATCTCTCACTCTCTCGCACCATCTCACCATGGAAAATATCCAAGACCAAAATAATTGTTTTTTTTTTCTTTTTCTTTTCAATGTACCCTTTTTACATTTTTAAAATGTCGCTTGGTTATTTTATTATTAATTTTTTGCTTCATTTTTTTTATTCAAATTGTCAGATTAACAATACCCTCCATATAATTGTCAGATTATCATTTAAGATGACAAAGACATCAAGTTGTATAAAAATCTGGCGCGTACGTATCTCGGTCACTTTTTTTTGCGTCTTCAAAAATTAGTCGTGACTTTTGGTCACGTCAGTCACTTAAATAGGACACTTTACTCTGAATATCTGACACGCTCGAATAACTTTTTTTTTGGTAATTTATTACCCCTTTTTACGGCAACCCCCCACTAGTTAATCGTCTGTTTAATACCTAAGTTTTATCAGAAAAACAAAGCACGTTACACTATGAATGTCTAACGCGCTTGAGTATTTCCATGTGACTGTTTTTTTTTTTTCATTTTTTAAATTCTTACACACTCTCTCCCTCCCACTAAAATGGCAACTTGTCATAAACTTTTTTCTTTTTAGAACCTAATCTTCACAATCCAGTATATAGGTCCCCATGACGCTTTAGTAACTGCAAATTTAGCATCCCGGCCACCGCTATTATAATGTGCAATGAGTTTGCATCGATTGCGGTGCTGTCATTTTCACAGAGAAGAGTTAATAGTTGTTGCTCACGACGTCAGCGTCAGGAAAATACATTGATTTATCCTGACGGTAATTTTTTCGCGGAATCCTAAATCTTTTCAGTAATAAAAGTAGCCTAAGTTATTCCTTATTACCTCGTCTATTTGCCAGCGAAATTGTCGTCATAATCAGCCCAAACGTTTCGGAGATTAGCCGGACAAACAGACAAAAACTAAAACAAAACATATATTGTCTAAGTGTGTAAGATTCATATAATGCAAAACAAATCAAACGTACACTTTCATTTTATTTATAGATGGTGAATAATGTTTATTATAAATGGTTATAGTAACAAACAACGTCTCTTTCTCTCTTCTAGCCGAACTGCTACGCAAAAATAATAACAATAGAGTCTCAGAAGAAGATCGTGATATACTCGAAGCAGCCGATTGGCGTCGACGAGGAGATCACGTACGACTACAAGTTCCCACTCGAGGACGAGAAGATCCCCTGTCTGTGCGGCGCGCCGCAGTGCCGCGGCTTCCTCAACTGAACCACTGGGCCGCGTATTGTGCCTGGTACGTCGGGGACTACAGGCGGACAACGAGATAAGCATACAGTCAGCTACAACAATTTCCTACTTTTCTTACTTTTGAAATGTGAATTTTGGGTATGCTTAACTCTTTGGTTGACTGTACACACCTCTGTTGCTCAGCTTCACCTTGCCGCCTCGGATTTATGAGTCGGTTTTAGTAGTCTGAAGCAAGCCTACACCCGTCAATTTGTTCTCAAACATAGCTATCTAATTAAATTAGTTCCTTAAAAACGCGATCTGAAGTATCTTTATCAATGTGTTCATGCCCATTCATTTGTCAATAAATTGACCGGTGTAAGGCAGGAGAGCTGAACATATTTAGGAATCTTTTCGTAATATTTGCAATAATGGTTATTCGCAATAAAAAACAACAATGAACTGATAAATAATATTATTAGGTTATACAATCAATTAACACGTACTTTGTAAATGAAAAGGCGCGTCAGCTATTGAATTAACGTGTAGTGTTGTGATTTAGGCCAGGTAAGATAATAGAATATATTCGATTCTGTCCTTACCTACCTCGGTATAGATCTACAGGATAACTAACGATATGATATGTGTTCAGGGTTCCGTTTCATATCTTCCATAATGTTAATGTAAGGACTATATAACAAGCCACCGTACATTGGACTCAGTTGGAGCGTGGCTCAGCTCACGTAATATGTTACAACCGCTGCGCAAGTCTCTAGGACCTCTCGTGGTTTTGAAAACTGCCTCAACTTATAACGATTTTTGTCTTTTTTATGTAATATATGAGTGTTGGTGTGACTCTGAAGTGTTTATTGTATTTAATGTGAGATCCAGTGATCATATGATGTAATTATAAATTAGCCGCAGCAACTGATTCTTGTATTATATTATGATATTTTGACTGAGTCTAACTATATGATTCACTAGGCATAGAATGTCTGATATAGCGAGCTGTGTAATTATTTGTGTTGTACATTATTTGTGTAAAAAGATCTCTGCTATTACGTCAGATTTGTGTAGTACACTTTTTAAGTACATCATCTTGTTCATAATTTCGAAGACATTTCGTAACCAAATGATACGGGGTGTTAATGACTATGGTTTCCGATTAGATACTGTCTAGTAAGCGTAGTGCGAGTAGTGATTGTGACGAATATAAACTGAATAAATTGATGTGTGCTCGCATGAACTTTCCAAATTCCACTTCATATTATGTAAATGTAATAAGATTGTAAATAAAAAATTCCAACAATTGTAAACCTAGTTTTATTGAATAAGGGTGCCTTCAAATTAACCGCAAAGTGGCGTACGGTGGCAGCGTTGCCGCCGCTCTGCAACCGTTAGGTTCAAGCATGATAATGTTGTTGAACTGATGCGCGGCTGCAGCTCGGGTGTAGTGCTGCAGTCGCGCGTCTTGTATTCATATTGAATAACAAAGCAGCGCGGCGGCAAACCCTGCAATCGCGCTGCCGCCGTGCGGCCCTTTGCTGCAAACCGAAGGCGTCCTAAGTACCATAGGCAACGGAACATATCTGAAAACAGGAGAGAAGTATATTCAAACTACGATAGTAAGGGCCGACTCACACCAGAATGGCAGTGACCGGCAGCGACGAGAAGAGGCCGCTGCTGGTAGCCACGCATGGCCGCTGGCAGGAGAAATGAAATGTATAGCTTCTTTAGCCAATTTAAACCGATTTCAAAGAAAGGAAGAGGTTCTCATTTCGGTTGTATTTATTTACTTGTTGTTGCATCTCCGTAAGTATGAACAGATTTCGGCAATTCTTTATTGTACACAAAATTTAACATTAGTACAATTATTTATTTGACAATTCATGTCTATAGGCGAGCTTAACAATGAGTTTCCTGCCAGCAAACCTTTGAGTGATAGAGAGAGATCACTTTCGTGGGTAGGATCCAGTGTAAAATATTAGGGGTTAAAGTATGAAATTGCCGATTTGTACTGAAAAATTTTTTTTTTTTTATTTAACATATTTATTTAATCAAAATAATTACCATTATTATCTATATATTGCTGCCATCTAATAGGAAGATCATTTAGGCCTTTGCGATAGAACTCTGGTGATCTAGATTCGACAAACTGTGTGAAAGCATTTTTTACTGCCTCCTGAGATGAAAACTTTTTATCACGTAGAAAATGATCCAAATCACGAAAAAAATGTAGTCTGACGAATACGGAGGGTGACGAATGGTTCAATGCAATAATGTTGAAGATCGATTCATGAGTCGGGGCTGTTTTACTGCTAGTTTTGCTATCATTGTTCGGAGTTCGACACAGTAGACATCTGCCGTTATTGCTTGACCAGATCGGAGAAAGCTATAGTGAATAACACCATGCTAATACCACCAAACAGTTACCATTACCTTTTTGGGTCAGCCATTGCGTTTTTCGCTTAAGGTTATCGTATAGAATCCACTTTTCCATCACATGGCTCAATTCGATCCAATATTCCTTCATTTCTGTACCGATTCAACGAGACAACACAAGTTTCAACACGCGTTTCTTTCTGTAGATCAGTCAAATCATGAGGCATCTATTTTTCACTGTTTTTTTTATTGATTTGTCGCAAATGAGTCAATATTGTTGGTAAGATAACGTTATACCATGCCGTTAATTCCTGGGTTGTTTGGCTCGGATCGGCTTCCACCATCTCTTTCAATTCATTATTATTCACCTGTGTCTTCCACGTGGTTCGTTCTTAAAATCAAAGTTTCCATCACGAAAGCGTTTGAACCAAAATCGCACGATGCGTTCATTAGCAGTCCCCTCTCCAAACGCAACATTGATATTGCGAGCTGTTTCTGCCGCGTTAGTTCCGCGTCGGAACTCGTATTCAAAAATCCCTTGAATTTTCGAAGTTTGATAAAAAAAACAACTGAAAGTCGGTAATCGAATGACGCACATGTTTTAAAAGAAGAACTTCATAGGTACCATGTGAAAAAAGTTTCACTCAAAAATCTCAAACCATGAAGGATCTATGTCAATTCGAAGTACCTATTACAATAAAACGGCAATTTCATACTTTAACCCCTATTATTATAAGACACTAGTAATCTGTAGAAATGTGTATTTTTTTGTATTATCGCTTGTCATAATTTTGACGGCGAATTCTCTGTAGATGAAAAGGTATTATGACTGGCCTGTTGATCTAGTGGTTAGTGGCCCTGACTGCTAGGCCGGAGGTCATGGGTTCGATTCCCACCCAGGACAAATATTTATGTGATGAGCACGATTATTTGTTCTGTGTCTGGGTGTAATTTATCTATAATATGTATGTATTTAGAAATATATAAGTATGTTTATCAGTTGTCTAGTACTCATAACACAAGCTCTGCTTAGCTTGGGACTAGATGGCGATATAGGTTATAGGCTTAACGTCGTGTCGACCAAACATCCGGTAGTTGAAAAGGCCTGTCGTCATAGTGTCAAAGATGAAAGTTCCTGTCGGCGAAATGTCCGTAGGTGAAAGATGAATAATAATAATATTCCACAACCATCACACGACGCCGTCTAGTCCCAAGCTAAGCAGAGCTTGTGTTATGAGTACTAGACAACTGATAAACATACTCGTACTTATATATTTCTTAAGATTCTGCTGGGGAAACGGAAATAAACAGAAATAAATGAATCGACCTGCCGACGAACAGTCCAATGACGAATCGGTCTTGGGAGAACGGTTGCTGAATCTCATCGCACATGATCTTCTTGGCTCGTTTCTCATTCTAAATCGACTCGATCTTAGCGCATCAAGGTTATGTTTAGCAGATCCACCTCAGTCGTCGAAATCGGTTAACCTTTGGCAAAGATCATTGAAGAAAATACAAAAAAAATAAACAGACGAATTCAGAACCTTTCTGGAAGCCGGTTAAAAGAAAGCTTTTTACAAAAAAAAAAAATATAACCGATATTAATTAGTTTTTTTTAGTTTACTTATATTGAAATCGGTCATCTATATATATAAAAGGAGAAACTGGCTGACTGACATATCAACGCACAGCCGAAACTACTGGGCCTAGCACCGTGAAATTTCGCACAATGTTTCTTTTTACGACGTCGGTGAGCACTATTCAAAATTCGCCCCCTAAGGGGATAAAACATGTGACTCAGGTTGGCTGGACAAATCTTCAAAATAGCTTGCATTTAACTAGGTCAATAGGTCACTTTATGTGACGGCTAAACACCCTTATTTCAGAATTTGTGACGCTACAGAATCTTAGATAATCGATCGAAAACGTGTCCAGCCATCTTGAAAAACCACTTTTTGCTGGTCTCTCAATCTTGGTAACGGAAGTGAGTTTGACGACTTTTTGCATATCAACGGGCGTCACATAAATTTGTGACGGGCACCGAGCTAAAAGTTTTGTGATAAGTACAGTGGTTTCGTAGAAAAATGCAAAAATCTGTGTCCAGCCATCTTGAATTTACGTATAAAACTTATGGCTGGCACTTCCGAATCTCAATAACGGGGGCGTTTTCGAATATGGTTCCTTTACTAATACTTGGTGACGCAATGTGTGACAGTAATAACGTTTGATTTATGGCGTCACATGTAAGGGTTTACGAGAAATCAATAAAAACTTAATGTCCAGCCAACCTGAGTTCAAGATGGCTGGACACATGTATCTCCACTGCCTGATGATCTACGACCTTCGAAATGTGTTCAAAATGTTGTGACGGGGACGATAATGATAACTTGAAATTGTGACGGAGAAAATTTGCGTAGTTTCAAAGATATTGACCATTTAAATTTTTCCATACAAACATCCATTAATATTGTGAGGTGACCATAATTTTACATAAATAAAGGATTTCTTTTTAATCGATTAATTGGCCGGTAGCATCCACGCCTGCTTTGTATTGGATTTCCCCGTGGGAATAAAAGGTTTTCCTGCAGTGAAAAGAGTAAGTATGTGTTATTTAATATAGTGAATTTTAATGATTGTTAATTTATTATTTCTTAGATTCTTAGTACTTTTTAGCCTGACACACAGGTCCAACCTAGTTCAGGCAAAAATGCATTTTATGCGTTAAAATTGTTTTTATGTATCATAATATAAATGTGCCACTTTTATTAAATAAACGATATTCTATTCTAATATTCTATTCTATTCTAAAATTTTAATTCAAAATAATAATTGACCACCAGCGCTGCAAGAGAGAGCCCACTTGTATTTCGCGTTTAGTTCATTATCTTATGTAACTGAAAATGACAACTAAACTCGACAGCCGGCAGTGTATGTACTTACTTTTCGAAGTGTTATCACTAATCAGAGTACTAGTAACTATTAATTAATCTGCGGTAAGACAACCTAAATAAGAGTTAAGATTCGACCAGTTGTCCTAGTAGTACCAACTTTAAGCAATAGATGGCGACATCAACATCAGCTATCATGGTAGTATAGTTTGTCTTGTCCTCCGACGTTTTCGTGGTAGCCTGCGAAATTCAATTTTTCTTGACTTTTTGCAGTTATTTTTTTCGTCCGCGGAAACAAATAACTTATAGATATGTATGATAATTCTTATGGTTATAATTATGTAAATACATACTTGTTATTGTCGCGAATCATATTTTGATTTCTTTTAACGAACGAACGCAAGAAAAATTTAAATTCGCGGGCTACCACGAAGGAATCACATTAAATACACTTTTTACGCAATTTTTTGATTTCAAATTTTGAAATCGATATATATAGCTAAATAAACAATTAAATAAAAATACCTGTCTTCTATTGATTTAAATATCTACAGTTGTTCGTATTAGTATCACCAATACGAAAGAAAGAAAAACATTCCATTTCCATTAAAGAAAACACCTTAAAATATACTTGTCCTACATAAAACCTACAATATTGGTTACCCTACTGCAGTGTTTGTATGGGGAAATTTAAATGATCAATATCTTTGAAACTATGCAAAGTTTCTCCGTCACAATTTCAGGTTATCATTATCGTCCCCGTCACAACATTTTGAACACATTTCGAAGGTCGTAGATCATCAGGCAGTGGAGATACATGTGTCCAGCCATCTTGAACTCAGGTTGGCTGGACATTAAGTTTTTTTTGATTTCTCGTAAACCCTTACATGTGACGCCATAAATCAAACGTTATTACTGTCACACATTGCGTCACCAAGTATTAGAAAAGGAACCATATTCGAAAACGCCCCCGTTATTGAGATTCGGAAGTGCCAGCCATAAGTTTTATACGTAAATTCAAGATGGCTGGACACAGATTTTTGCATTTTTCTACTAAACCACTGTACTTATCACAAAACTTTTAGCTCGTTGCCCGTCACAAATTTATGTGACGCCCGTTGATATGCAAAAAGTCGTCAAAATCACTTCCGTTACCGAGATTGAGAGACCAGCGAAAAGTGGTTTTTCAAGATGGCTGGACACGTTTTCGATCGATTATCTAAGATTCTGTAGCGTCACAAATTCTGAAATAAGGGTGTTTAGCCGTCACATAAAGTGACCTATTGACCTAGTTAAATGCAAGCTATTTTGAAGATTTTTCCAGCCAACCTGAGTCACATGATAAAACGGGGGTCTAAAGTTTGCATGGAGAAACCTACTTTCACGCGGGCGAAGTCGCTGGCAGATTCTAGTATTTTTTATAAAAAGATTTTACCTTCATCACATCATAATATTATTTTTATACTGGCTTATCGTAGCCGGGTTATACCAACGACAAGTTTGTGTAATTTGTACAAGGTTCACATGTTATCATAAATAAGTAGGTAGCTATATTATTTTATACTACTCGTAGATAAGAACATGCTAGTTCTAACATGAAAGTTTAATCTAATTCTTATCATATGGGTTGGTTGGTTTAATCGTTGCGCACGTCACAATCACGGTGCCAAGACCCTTCTTTGTGGATAGGCTAGCGGTCGCCCCCCTTTTTCGAAGCAGTAATACGAGCGAAGGAGATGGCGACAATTGTGAGGGAACGGACATCCTCACGCCCCAGCCACCGCCGCAGAAGACGCCCCGGGCGTCGGTAGTCACAGGGCGATTTCCGACCACCGTAAGCTCGGGACAACGAGCAATTGGTAGCTTGCCATCCGGCCGTCTGGGAAGGTCCAAGCTCGAGTCGAAGACGCGTAGTGTACCACGAGCGCCTCAAAGAAATTTCAGCAAAACCGAAGGGGACCAGTAGGGCTAACATCTACTAGGGCTGCGTGAAGTTTTGGAAAGAGTTACCGTTGCTCTAGAACGCAAAGGCAAATGAACATAGGTGGATTTTTAGTCAGTAAAACACACCCCCTCGCCACACGCTCTTTTACCTACTCCACGGGTACCTACATTCATGTACACCAATGCCGCCGACGCAGGCGGGTTTACCCGGCGGTATAACCCGCCGGGCTTGTTTTTCGTCTATCGTACCGGGACTAGCCTGCGGGTAATAACCCGCCGGAAGAAACCACTGCCACGCCGGGCAGGAGCGCGGCAGCTTTAGCTTATCGAAATCAAAGTAAACATGCGAATTGGCGAGGATATACCTCGGTGCTACAGAAACAGGATTTTGTTAAGTATCTGAAATCGGATATCCGTGTACGTTCAAAACCAAAATCGCCCATGATGACAATACGAATTACTCATCGACGTGTTAATCCCCCACGGTTAGAGGTTCAAACTTCAGGACTCAATGTCTTTCTTACGAAAAGAGTGCAACGATAAGAAATAAACAGCAAAATATAATTAGGGTAAACTTTTCAAGAGTCACTTTTTGAGCAACTACAGATACCTACTAAGAAAAAAAATTAATAAAAAAAAAAATTAAAAACCCGACTCCGTAAAGATAACTTAAAAAAAAATGGAACCAATACAAACCAATTTAATTGCATTCATATCTGTACTATATATAAACACATACATATCTAGATACATATATAAAAAGAGTAACTGACTGATAAGATAGATATTGTGGGAATAACGGAAAGGTTTGCTTATTTTCGATATTTACAGACTTACTTGCCCATTATACAAACCAAGTGTACCTACAATATATTACGATAGACACAGCATGCATAAACAATACTTAAACAGAAAGATTTTATAATTATAATAATAGTGCAGTTATACAACACTGAGTTACGTTGTTACAAATGTAGGGTACTTAGGGTAGTAATTATTAACTTTAGGTGGACTTGGCGCTTGAATTTTTGAATAGATGTGAAATGTTATTAATGTTTATATTTCCGGGGGACGGAAGTTAATTCTCGAGGGCGGGGGGCATAATAATTCTCGGGGGAGGGAGTTCATCTTAATTCCCGGGGATAAAGGACATTTCCGAAACGGCTGGACCGACTTAGAGGAACTTTCACTGACAGATAGCTGATGATTCTTTTATTTTCCCGCGGTAATGGGATTTCAAAATACGGGATAGGTCTGCGAAACAAAATTTGACGGGACTTTCATTGGGATATAGCTAATATTATAATGAGTAGGTACCTTAAGGTTCCTTAGGTTTCCTTTTATATTCTTGCGGGAACGGGACTTCATTCCGGTGGGGGTACACCCTGATTCCTGAGGAGAGGACATCTTCGAAAGGGCTGGACTGGTTTTGACGTGACTTTCACTGACAGAAAGCTGTTTTATGTCGGTAATCATCTAATGACTTCTCTCGCTCCAGGACGGAGAGGGAGACCGTGCCAGACTTTTACTGACTAAGACCACGCCTATGTTCCTTAAGTCTCTCATTGCGTTCAAGGATCACGGGTTACCTTTTCAGAAGTCCTCCCATGACCCTAGCAGGCATCAGCCCTGTTGGACTATGACATCTCTTTGAGAAACGCGTAGTACACGATGCGCTTTCGACGATTTGGGCTCGGTCCGGAAAATAGCCGGACGGCCGGTCTGCAAGCTAAACATTGCACGTCGTCCGAAATCCCGCGCCTACGGTGCCTGGTAGTCGGGGTCGAGGTCACAGCGGCTGGAGCCTGAGGGTGTCCATTCCTTCACACGTGCGGCTGTCTCCATCACTAGCATTACGGCTTCGTAGAAAGAGGTGACCGCCAGTCATTCTCCCCCTGCTCCGGACCACGAATCACAGTCATCGCCGCCGTTTGCCCCCACGAGGACACGGCGGTGCTCCGACCGTGCAGGGCTCACCTCCACGTTAAGCTCCACCGTGACACCCGCGAGCGTTTCTTCCGCCTGAATCCGGAGCAGGAACTTCTAGAACTTACCATGTCCATTAAGGGCCTGCATCATGCGGAAGGTGAGGACGTCATGACGCCTCTCCAGCCACTCCTCAAAGAGGGAAGTTACCGCCATGATAATGGCGTGCCCAACTGACGGATAGTTGATGTTACAAGGAGTATAACTTAGGCTACTTTTCATTTTCCCACGGGAACGGGACTTAATTCCCAATGGGGGATATATCTCTAAAATGGATAACATTTTTTTACACTGCCCCAAAGAAGGGGAGTACCGAAGTCGCGAGTAAGAGCTAGTAGCAGTGGCGAAATTACCAGCTGGCTGAGTAGGCTTGAGCCTAGGGCGGCAGATTTAGGGACCGAATTTTTTTTGTCATACAAATGTCAGATAGAAGTCTGCAGCAAATTTTGCTGATGACTTTCCTCTCTCACTTGTCATTATGCACATTCCGAGAGTAGTAATTTTAGGGTTCCGTACCTCAAAAGGAAAAAACGGAACCCCTTATAGGATCACTTTGTTGTCCGTTCGTCCGTCCGTCTGTCTGTCTGTCTTTCTGTCAAGGCCCTTTATTTCGGGAACGCGTGGAGGTATCGAGTTGAAATTAATCATGGGACAAGTATAGGAAAACATCTGAAAACTTTAAATTTTTAGTAACGTCTAAACTACCGTAAACGCGTACCGTACACCCGTACTGTACCGTAAACTACGTTTTAACTTTTTTTGCGATTCGGAAAAATCTTCGTAACTTAATTCGGGAATTGAACTGTATTCATAGGTAAGTTTTTACGGAACCCTCAGGGTGCGAGTCCGACTCGCACTTGCCCGGTTTTTCTGTTGATTTTGCTCCATTGTTGATTTTTAACTAATTACACGCTTTAATACTATACCGAAGATATCCTGGACGTCGTCTCTTGAAGGCGGATAGAAAACCAGTCCTAAAGGCCCTTCAAAAGTGGTTCGATTCCGTCACACTCGAGAGAAAAACGCGACAGGCCCTTTTAAGAAGGGCGATAATACCCTGCTTAGGAATTACAGGTCCATCTCACTTCTGAGCCATGTCTACCAGCTGTTTTCCAGAATCATCACGAACCGTCTCGCGCGCAGGTTTGACGACTTCCAGCCCCCCGAACAAGCCGGATCTTGAAAAACCTTCAGCACCGTGGACACATACATACGCTGCGGCAGGTTATACAGAAGACTGAGGAGTATAATCAGCCTCTCTGCTTAGCGTTTGTGGACTACGAGAAAGCCTGTGATTCGATCGAAACTTAGGCTGTACTACAGTCACTCCAACGGTGCCAGATTGACTATCGGCACATCGAAGTGCTGAAGTGTTTATACAAAAACGCCACCATATCAGTCTGACTTCAAGACCAGACCTCGAAACCTATCCTCCTGCAGCGGGGTGTGAGGCAGGGAGACGTCATTTCTCCGAAACTGTTCACGGCCGCAATGAAGGATGACTTCAAGGATCTAGAATGGAGAGGGCTAGGCATTAATGTCAATGGAAAGTACATCACTCACCTTCGGTTTACCGACGACATAGTAGTCATGACTGAGACTACGGAGGAGTTCAGTACAATGCTCGGTGACCTCAGTAGAGCTTCCGAAAGAGCGGGATTTAAAATGAGCATGGACAAAACCAAAGTCATGGCAAACATCCATCTAGCACCCACTCCTGTCAAGATCGGAGACTCTACCCCCGTAGTTGTGAATGACTACGTTTACCTGGGACAGACGGTCCAGTTGGGTAGGTCTAAATTCGAGAATGAACTTCGTCAATTGTCGAATCCAACTCGGCTGGGCAGCGTTCGGGAAGCTGCGCGGTATCTTCTCGTCTAATATAACACAGTGTCTCAAGACGAAAGTCTATGGCCAGTGCGTGTTGCCAGTGATGACATATGGCTCCGAAGCGTGGTCGCTTACAATCGACCTCAAGACTTAAAGTCACCCAAAGGGCAATGGGCAGGGCACATTGCTTCCAGAACAGATGGTCGATTGGGACGAACGGTTCTGGAGTGGCGACCACGTACCGGAAGACGCAGCGTTGGAAGACCTCTCACAAGGTGGACCAATGACCTGGTGAGGGTCGCGGGAATCCGATGGATGCGAGACACACAGGACCGGTCACTAAGGCGACAATTGGGGAAGGCCTGTGTCCTACAGTGGACGTCTTTCGGCTGAAATGATGATGATAATTACACGTTTAATAAATCACAAAATTGGTTTATTTAGATTGGATTTAAGGTTCTTATCTTACTTACTTATTTCATCTAATTTACAAGTTAAAATGGACAAATTTAACTTGTACGATTTATTTAATAAAATACATTTAGTAAATAAATTGTACATTCAAATAAAATTTGTTTTGACGTGACAACGTCTTATAAATTGGTTTGCCGGGTGACACTTCAAGAAACTGCGTTACGCTCCGCTCACGTTATGCGCTCACAATGAGAGCGAGTGAGAGGCACGCGTCCCTTCCATTTGGGCATGGTTAGCCCGCCTAAGAGCGAGAGAGACAGACATAATTCATCCTTCTTCCTACTATACGAATGAATATTCACATTAAAATTATTTTACCACTCAAAGTCGTTGTCACGTAAAACTTTCGCTCGTATACCGACTTTACAGGCAACCAATTTTTTTTTGTGGTCTATGGCCGCAATATTAAGATGCGCGCGGTTTTAGGCGCATTTTTTTTATTGTAGTGAAGTTCAGTGGCTGTATTAATTAAATAAAATTAAATACTACAAAATCATTAAAAAATGTTACATCCGTATTCTATTGTCACTACGAAAGACATTATCGTAAAAACTTTTCACGCAAGAAAACATAAACGTAAAACTAGGCAGTATGATCAAAATACATTAGCCTTCCTAGGGGTAAATAAAAAAAAATGACTACTTATGAAAACAGATTTTTACCGCCCTGTCACAGAAAATTTTACTAGTTTTACTGTAATTTTCTTCACAAGTGTATTGAAAAACGTCGTATGACACACGTGAGTAATTAATGATTACCGTTCTTGGCTCTCTTAAGACCCTCGCCACGGCTCGGGTCTAAATACCGCCTCGACGGTAATCACTAACATTACACAGTTATATCATAATGTAATAATAGGTACCTAAGACGTCAATCGATTTCGCAACTTGTTGTTTTAGCAATATTTGTAAGAATGATTCATGAAATGAACTCTGAATGATGATATCATCTCACTTCGAGTATATGATGAATGATATCATCATTCATAAAATTAAATTGTAATATTAATTTAGTAAATAAATTTATTTCAAAATTATTTGGTTTTTTTTTCGATTCTCTGATCGCAGCAAACTTAATTAGCGTTCAATAAAAACACAATATTTTGGTCATAATCTCTAAATATACTAGTACACAAAGTATTGCAAATTGTTATGAAATTATTGTGAAAGATAAATCGCCAACACAACTGTGAAACATGATGCAAGATAATCTTAGGCGTCCATTACACGATAGGTTTTGCTGTCACTTTTGCCACAGTCAAATATTTTGATTGACAAAAAACCTACCGTCTAATGGGATGACTGACGTTTGCATAACAGAAACATAATGGCGATAACATTCTGTCATTCAAACATCATTCGTGATTGATAATTTTGATTGTCGCTTGCATGACCGTGTAATGGACGCGGACGCCATGACGCCATATATTTCACCATATTAACGCCAACGACCTTATAGCCACTAGATGCCTCATGCTTGAACTAGCGCACCAAAACAATTCTGTCAACTAGCCGAGGTGCGGCGGAGCGGGGTACTGCCATATCCCTCTGTAGTTTGTGTTGACAGCCACACACCGTCAAGTTTACCGGACGCCGCTTCAACGCGCTGCAAACTTGACGGTAAACTGGATCGTGTGTGGCTAGCCATTAGATACTTTTTGTGTTTGGAGGATTTAAAGCCGGTACCTATTTGCAGTTTTGGTTCCAGTATCCGACCGTCACTTGTCACGTTAGCATTACATTGACTTGTCGTCAGTTGAGTGCACAGAGTTATTGGGTACTTTATTACAATTATTTATTACATAGGTACTGAGTTGAGTGTACGGCAGCAGTTCACTCCTCTTCTCGAGTCTCCGTGACTCTGTGAGAGAACTAGAGAAGTGCTCCGTGTCAATTAGTACACGAACGACGTTCGTTTAGTTCAAAATGGTTAATTATTATATTTACGCGAAAGATTACTCCATCTCAACGGATAGAGTGATCTATTATCACGAAAATGGACTAACTACTCTCGAACAATTTAAATGTGACGTGAATCAAATTAATAGTGCTTTCGCAGATGAAGAATCGCGGATTGTTTATTTACATTGGGGTAACCGATGTGAGGAAGTCAACGAAACAAAAGCTCATAGGGCGTACATGGACCGAGATGGAAGAGGCACAAATACTTTGCCAGAAACTATTATTGAGTGGATAAAAGAAAATGTAGATACCAATGAAGACAAAATTAAACTAATGTACATCATCACCGATGGTCAGATCAACAGACAGAGCTTTGACAAATGTTTAGCACTGAATGAAAATATTAACTATGATAAGGTCGTGTTTCACGCTTTGAGTGAGAACTTGCATTGTATTGACTTATCGGTTACTGCGTCGTTTATCAAGAGTAAGTGTACAATTTACCGCAATAATGTCCTCTTCGATGAAACTGATATTTCTAAAGAGTTTGACTACGATAAAATTACCGCCGACAACTTTGCTACTGAGAAAGAAAGTCTGAAGTCATATATCAAATTCAAGTTCCTAACTTCAGGGAAAAACAATGCCAAATGTCTAGCCGAAATTGAAAAGCTGAAAAACTTGAAGAATAGGTTCATAAAAACTGTGTCGATTGAAAACTTTCCAGATACGATGGATCGAAACACATTTTTACATGAGTTTAAGAATACAAACTGGTATAAAAGTTTCAGCAATCCATCATACGATTTCAAAATGGACATTGAGAAGTCGATTACTACTTTGATTAACTACATCGTCAGTGAAAACAAATCATATGGCTTCGACGCTTTGAAGTTCGAGACCACGTTTAGCAATGAAGTTCCCGAAGAACCAATCGAGGATATCAATTTTACAGCTGAACAAGAAATTGAGTTTCCCGACATTATTTTGGCTGACGAGAAAGGTATCCCTGTGATCTTATGCACAGAATTGAATCTCCTGGAAAAACTTATTTTTCAATCATCGGAATCGACAGCGTCTTTCTCCAAATTCAATTCCATGATGGAATGCCCCTTGTTTTTAATAGATGATCCTGAACTCAACGAATCATTGGGTTACTTCTATACCTTAACTGTTTACAAACAATTATTAGAGCAAGATACAAAGTTAGAACCTCGAACTCGGCGACCGTTTCACGGCGGACTAGTCCTGGTGGATACCAATGATTTTGATAGATATAACGACTACATTTTGTCAGCCACATACTTTAACTTCAAAAAAGTTAAATACAACATTGGTTTGTTTTACTTTGTGTTATGGAAAATTAGTGAGAAGAAACAATGGATGGATGAAAATGTAGTCACACAATTCAAAAAGTATGCTTTGAGGCGTGTCAGTGCTACAAAGTGTAAAATTGGACTATCATCTCTACCATTAGATCCTCAGGTGAATGCTTCATTACCTACTGCTCTGTGGTACTGCGTTGAGATGTCCACACTCATCTTTAAAGACGATCCTGAACGTTATTCTCATGAGCGTTTAAGGATGTATTACGGTATTGCACATGTTATGGTTGAAATCTTGATCTATCTGAATTATAAGTTAGACTTGGACACCATCAACAAACGAAAGGATTTAATAAGGCATGTGATGATTCTAAAGAAAATTCCGTCGCAAAAAGAAAAAGTTCTATACATGGTAGAGAAAATTTTTAAAAAAGTAAATTGTTTTCTAGTCAGTGAAATTGAAAATTTAGCAAATGTGAAAAAATTAAATTATCTTAAGTTGAAGCACAAAGAAATGCTCCGAGATGACATTCTCACAGAGGAAGTTAATCTAGAGGAGTATGTGTACTTCCTACATCACACTACTGGTGACTCAGAGATTCATATTTGTGAAAAAACATACCGCCCCTTTTTCATGATTGACGAAAACAAATCTTTCTATATCAAATTGTACGAAGATACTAATCAAGTTTTAGTCAATAATGATAGAGGCGAGACTGTGCTGACATATGGATCAATTAATCAGTTGGAATTCAGTAAAATTCTGTCATTCTATAATTTGTACCTACATTGTGTTAAGGACAATGACAAGTTTCCTACAATAGATGAATATAGGGAATATATTTTGAAAAAGAAAAAATTCAAGGATGATTTAGTCACTATTTTCCCTGTGAATGTTTGTAGCAAAATCGATGAAACCTTTGTGCGTTATGAGAGTGTGACTAAGGATACGAAAGTCGAAGACTTTGTTAAAATCAGTAAAAAGTATGTAAATCGGATAAATCGTATTAAAGGAGAGGCTAAGGTAAACTTTGAAAGTGATAATGAAATTAAGGAGTTTATTGCTAAAGAGGAACGAAGAGTCAATTTGGTAAAATATGAACCAGAGAAAAAGAAGAAGAAAATTGTTTAAGGAATTTTTAAAGATTCTGTACAGCCTAAACTTTAGAAGTTTTAATAGTTAGCAAGGCTCTCTGATACTTATTCTAGATTTATTAGGTGTTTGTTCATACAATTTTTTATGTTTTAAGATAATCAAAGGTTCTAATGTTAAGTACCTTATTGATATATTTTACTATACCTACTAGCATACAATTTTTTTACTTATTATAGAAAAATGTTTTGTAAATCCAATTATTTTATTTTATTTTTGAATGAAATATGAAAATCAGGTTGTATTGAGTTAAAAGGAGAGAGTATGGTGAACTTTGAAATTGAGTTTTATTAGAAGACGAACATAGAGTAAATTTGAAAAAAGAGAAACCAAAGAAAAAACAAACCTTACTGAGTTTGTAAAGACCCCTAAGAACAGACTGAATTTTTTAGTGTTTTTCATGTATTTTCTAATGTTTTAATCAAACCATTTTCCCTACTATTATAAATACATTCTACTATAGTTATTAGAGAGAAAAAATATTTTTTTACGTGTTAATTATGGAAAAGTTTTGTAAAAGTCAATTATTTTGTTTAGTAATTGAGATGTGTGTAAATTACTTTACGTGAATCTGTTACTCTGTAATTTAAATACACATTTAAAAACAAAAATAATATTGTTTTCATTATTGTTATTTATTGGTAAGTACCTACCTATGTATACCTTATTTTGACAAACTGGAAAGCAATTTTACCAAGTATAGGTATGGCAAATGGATGTGATTTGACCAGCTGCTAAAGTTGCTTTTGTCATTTAGAGATGTCTAAAGCGGGAAATACAACTAGACGGGTTTGGCCGCGGGCCATGTCGAACCCTACACCATATAAGTCCGTCTATTTGCGTCGGCCACACAACAAGCAGACATTGGACGGTCTTATACCTACTGCCCTATACAACACACAAGACGAATTATTCCCCACTGACAACATAATAAACCCGTAATGTTCCTACTGCTAGGACAATGACTTCCACTTAATCCTCCACGCGGAGGATTAAGTGTCAGTCAAGGACTCCGCGTTGTACCATACCGCTGAGGAGAAAGCAAATTTCCTCACTCTTCGCGTCTAGATCCTGGTGACGCGCGGCCCCCTGTTTATCCTGATGGTTGCGAGACGAGTTTGTCGTATATTCGCATCCATCAGAAGGACTTCCGTAGGGTGCTGCGTAACCTTGACGTGAACAAGGCTAGCGGTCCAGACGGGTTACCGGCTTTCACCGTAATCGGTTAACTGGTGATCTAGCGTTTGCCATCCACATCTAGAGTGAGGCCATCGAGAAGCACGGGGAAGCGCTTGCCGTCTCCCTCGATATCTCACAGGCTTTCGATAGGGTCTGGCACGAAAGCCTTATTAGTAAGCTTCCTCCTTTCGATTTACCTGCTGGATTGTGTGCTTGGATCGCAGACTTCCTGAGTGACCGGTCCATCAGAGTGGTCATCGATAGTTGCTCGTCCGGTCAAATGGCCATTTATGCCGGGGTCCCTCAGGGGTCAGTGCTCTCGGCAACATTGTTCTTGCTGCACATAAATGATCTGCTTAAGCCCGGTACCTTTGGGTATGCAGACGACAGTTACTGTTGCTGAGAGTTACATATCCAGCGCGCGAGATCACAGATCCTTTGAGACAGAAAGCTACAAAAAAACCTTATGGAAATAAAAAACAATATAATAATATTAAGCAACGAAAACTTTTGACACCGCCTGTGCTCAAGACAGACAGCGACACGAAAATAACACCAAAGCTAACGTGTGAGTGAGACATATTACTGCGTACCGAACATCGCGGAATAAGCACGAAGCTTTACGAAGTTACCGAAGAGGGATGTCCAATAAGGTACGCTTGTCTGAGGGTGTAGTTTAATCGTTTTTTTTTTATTTCAAATCGATTGAAACTAAGTTGGACCAGGTTCCTGTCACTTCATCGCAACTTGTTTTACCAGCAGGACGGTGCACCTCCTCACTACGGTCGGCAAGTACGTGAGTACCTACTTAAGTGAAAAAAATTGTGAACGACAGCACAGTCGTGTCGTTGATAATACTCGCACGTCGAAACAACGGGCCGGTCAATTTTATGAAAATACGCTCCTGGCGACAGAAACTACCCCACTTATAAAATATAAACGATTTTGTGTTAGCTAGCTCTTCCACACTAGCTTGTACTGTTGTATAAGGGCCGAAACTGCGAAAACGCTGCTTTACGCGACCGTGGCTGATTAAAGTTCTCCATCGACAAGACTACATGCACAACGTTAAAGTTGAACTAGCGACACTGCGCAGGTAATAATCTGGTTTCCGCTACGGGGACCGCCGCACACGAAAAACTTGCGACATCACGCGACTGGTACCCATGCGGGCTTCCCGCTTAACGCAGCGTTGGCCCTAATTGCTCCGTTGCGGAGACCCGCGCAGGCATCCGTCGCGCGGAGCCAAGCCCCGCGCCCTTTTTTACGTAATAGTATATTAAGTTCTCTATCGACACGACTACATACACACCGTTGAAGTTGAACTAGTGACGCTGTTCTAATAATCGGACCCAAGCACACGACACTTGCGCAACGTTACGCGACCGTCGTGGGCGCCCATTTTACGCAGTTTCGGCGCTTAAGTTGAAATAAAAATCGTAATACTTTACAAAAATATATATTTTAACATGTCAAGTTACGTAAACAAAGTTCACTTACATTTTAAAACTTATATAAACAGAAATCAAGTCAGTTATAAAATCACAGTAAAATAAGTAGACAATGCGCTAGTAATTATTATATAAACAGTTTGTTTTATTCTTTTTCTCTTCACGCATACCAAAACATCTCATTATCCAATTAATATTGACTTTAAAAACCACATCTTATGTTACGAAAGAAAACCAAATTATATGATGTAATATATAAAATGTATTAGTATGCTAACACGGTTATGGTTCAAAATAAAATTAATCCACTAAGGCATGGTATAAATAATTAAATATTACCTATCAAACACATTAACGCCTAAAATTAAAAATACTTTTAAATACTAACAATAGATCTACTCGGTTGACTCTCTGCTGCACTAAACATTCATGTTTCAGGTACATACAAATGTTTTCCTGTATCATACAAGCTCTATACAGGATGTAAAGGGACTCATCGCCAAGCCAAGTCTACGCTTTCTGTACATCTAGGTAACATTGAGCAAAAAATAATAATAATAATTGGAAACGACTTGCGTGCAATATAAAGCACGCAAAAGACGGAGCTTACGGGACTTTTTTCGTGAAAATAAAAAACAATAAGTCTCTACGTCCCTTATCAAGTCGATTCCCAGACGGAATCCTAAAAATCACTCGACGGACCATTCCGAAGCAAGCGATCGAAGGCTTAAATAGCGGTTTTAAAAAGACGCTGTAATGTTTCAGTTACACATTAAACAAAATAAGTACGTGTTCTTTGATAGCGTTCATGCAACAGCGGGTAGATTATGTGACTCTAATTAGTGTTGGGTTTTTTACACCTGTTTTACGTGATATACCACGGTATAATCAGACTAGTCAGACTAACTTACTCTCTGGAGCTTAACTGGCAATATAATGGTCACTGGAAGCGTACTTGTCTCGTGAACATTTCGGCGCACAAGTCGGCCGGGCCCTTCGGCGAGGCCGGCTTGTCCTCGCTGTCGTCCGACTCCGAGTCCGAATCAAACTCCGAAATAGTTGCTGGAGACTTCCTACCGTTCGTCATACGCTTCATACCGACCTCCGTCGTTAATATTTCTTTGATGACGTCATCGGGTGTCTGCTCTTTGCGATTTTTGCTACGCAGCTGACGCGCCCGCTTCCTGATATCGGCCAGGAATCCTGTCGTCACTTCGACGCTCTCTTGTGATACATCTTGTGGTGTTAGATCCGTTAACGACTGTGCCAAATCAGTGGAGGATCCCTTTGAGTCCGATATCGTGGCTAAGGACTCGACGGACGCACCGACACTGCGGAAGGCCGCGAGGCCTTCTACGATAGAGACGTTGTACCCACTGTCATGTTTGGAGCGCACGATTATTCCTTTGGGCGCCGTGCCCAGCAGCGCGGGCTCCTTTAGCTTCAACGTGTATATTTCAGGCAAGTAGCAGTCTGATGCGGTGGACGCTAGCGAGGTGGTGTCACACGTACAGGGCGGCATGCGGTACGCGTCGTCGTTTAAATACACGATGGTTATTTTATCGTCTCCAATTACGTACAGGAAGGGGTGTACGAACTCCCAACTGTACACGGCGGTGCTCCACTTGGGGTCTTCGTTACGCGTTCGCTTTCCGTTCTCATCGACGAACACTCCGCACTCTGCGTAGCAGACGAGTATTTCTGTGGGGTTTTCTTTGATGAGGAGGAAGGCCTTGGGCGGGGAGTGTTTCTTGGCGGCGGCGGCGATGGTGGGCTCGTCCATGCCGAAGGCCTCGAGCGCGCCGGAGGGCAGGCCGAGCTTGAGCGGTTTCTCGCCGGCGATGTAGAGCGCGGCGGGCGTGAGCAGCAGCGCGGCGGCGGCGCGGTCCACGGTGAGCGCGCGCGCCACGCGGAAGTCGGCGGCCGCGGGGTCGTAGCGCAGCACCAGCACGCGCCGCGCGCACGCCAGCGCCACGCACAGGCCCGTAGCCTCCGACCCAGAGCTGGCCTGGCGATTACCATACGTTTTGTTAACTTATATTTATATGTTATTTATTTAATTAAAAATATGTTTTAAATGAAGTAACTGACCTTCATAACGTGCGGCGGCTCCCGGTCGGGCAGCGCGACGCCGGCCACGTGCAGCGCGGGGCGCAGGCCGGGCGCGCGGCGCAGCGCCGAGCCCAGCGCCAGCAGCCCCGCGTGCGCCAGCGCCGCGCCGCACAGCAGCAGCGCGCGCCCGCCCGCGCTCGCCGCCAGCGTCACGCCCGCGCTGGCGGCCCTGCCCGCCGCGCCCTCCCACTCCAGCCGCACCGGCCCGCGCAGGGACTGCAGCCCGTCAGCGCAACCTGAACGTAATCAACTTACAGGATACTCGACACCATCACAACCACATATCAATAGCTATATGTATTGTTGTCTTGGTCTCTTATCCGCTAAAAAAAAACAACATTTTCATAAAAACGTCCCAAACAAAGTTCGAGAATGTTTTTTTTTTTAAATTGTTGATAGGTTTGCGGTTGACCGCTATTTCACGTGATGGAAAGCGACAACAAGCTCGACGATGGAGTGCACTTACCTAGAAGTAGCCTATTCACTCTTGACTTAAAGATCCCCAGGTTGTAGCCATCACAGACTCCAGCAGGGAATTCCACTCCTTAACTATACGCACAATGAATGTATTCCCAAAACGTTTTTTGCGTATCAGTAGAATGCCCACCATATACCAGTGGCGCATCACTGTACGTCTGGTGGTTCAATGATGGAACGCTGAATGTTTAGTTAACCATTACTTAACAATTATATTTAAACATACCGATAGCGACAGCGTTAGGCGCCACATAGAGCGCGGCGGCGGGCTCGCTGGACACTGACGCCAGTAGCGCGGGCGAGTAGCCAGGCGAGGCTGGCTCGGCTAGGCGAAGGCGAGACACCCACTGCGCTCGGTCCGAAATGTTTCCACAGACCACTGCTGCTGTCGAGCCGCGGTCACTGTTGTCCAACTTTACCTAAATAAAACAACACAATTTGTACAAAAAGAGAAAATAAAAAAAAAATTACGTGTTTCAAGAAATAGAATCTATGGAATATAATCTTTAAAACTATGGAAGCATTATGAACTGTCTGATCACTGGCATCACAATCGCAGAGTTGACTTCTTGCATACTCAATAAATGGGCCTCGTGATAGATGATTAATAACTAATGAAAAAATAATAAATGAATGTCAATTTCTGGTCGACTTACAACAAAAGCCCTGTTGGCTTCGTTGTGCGGCAAGTTCTTGGCGTCCACGGACAGCAGGCGGGCGCGCAGCTCCCTGTTGCCGCTGCTCAGTACCAGGCAGTCGTCCACGCAGCGCGCACGCATGCGCTCGCGGCTGCCGTCCCGCCTGCAGGAGACACCAGATAAACATACCGACTGACTGGTTAAACCGTTGGACGAATACAGGATATATAACAATATGTTTCTAACCGACTTCAAAAAGGAGGCTTTTTTGGATCGGTGTTTCAGTTGGAATTAAGATCAATATACAATTACAGTCTTCTGTAAATCAATATACAATGTCAGAATTCGTCTTGTACTTATGCCAGGGACCAAAAAGAAACAGCAAAAACATAATAATATAACTGTAGATATATTGACTGGCCTGTTGGTCTAGTGGTTAGTGGCCCTGACTGCTATGTCGGAGGTTGTGGGTTCGATTCCCACCCAGGATAAATGTTTGTGTGATGAGCACGATCATTTGTTCTGTGTCTGGGTGTAATTTATCTATATATGTATGTATTTAGAAATATGTAAGTATGTTTATCAGTTGTCTAGTACCCATAACACAAGCTCTGCTTAGCTTGGGACTAGACAGCGTTGTGTGATAGTTGTGGAATATTATTATTATATTTTTAATAGTTGTTTTTGTAGTAAATGTTGTGCGTATTCATGGTATAAGGTATAATTCTAATATTAACAAACATAAATTGTGAAAGATATAACGGAATTCTTACCAAACAATTAGCAGTCCTTTGTCTTGAGATCCTCCATCAGGCGAGTCGATACTTTTCTTCCTGAAACATTAAGAAATCATAAGTTTTTTTTCAACATTGGTACAACAAAAATAATCTCATATGAGTTGTATATTTACCCGTTTACGACCGGCTTGGGTTTTTCGCGCTTCGGTGTAGAAGGGTAGCTGGAATAAGAATTTCTAATCTTGAGTGTAAGAAAATGCTTATGACGTTAATAAGGCGTAGAAAACCGCTTCTATACGGGCCCATATTTATACTGGAGAATGTGGTGGCATTAAGTTACCAGTTATATTTTTTTGGTCTGGTCCGACTTTGGCTGCATATTTTGTTTAATTATCGCTGCATTATCGAAAAAATTGACAGAATATTGCTGTTTCAATTTTCCATACTGCAAATATTGCTGACAACAATACGTGCACCAAATAGTTTATAATATAGCCCGTATAGAAGCGCGCAAAATAGTGTACAATTTAGATACCTGTTCTCCGAACTGCCGTTGCAGGCTGCCAGCTTAGCGCGTAGTCTTTCTACTTCTTCACGTAACTCTCTGGAAAAACATTACGTATTAAACTATAAGGACATTTGCTTGCAGTTGACAATCTGGGTAATCGCGAATCCAAAGAACCGAGTCTTCACTCGTATATTATTTTACCTGTTGGCTCTCCGGAGCGGCGGCGAGGCGGCGGGTCTGCGTCCCGAGCGGCCGAACAACTTGTTACTTAGCGAACACTTCTTGCGACCTGCCTCCTCTACCTTCGCCTACAACAAATGGTAATTAAATACAGGCTGACGTGAAGGGTCCTTCTTTTTAATGAGCTGCTTAGAATATTATTAATGCCCACACTAGATGTGGAATGACTACCGGTATAGGCAACGGATGCGTAGGTCCATTACCAAGAGAGACCGATGCCGCGCCGCGGTTACCGCGATTCACTGTTCATTGAGGAAAGCAAAAGACTGGGAATTAAGAGGAGGATTATTTCCTCTTTTACATTAGATTATTAGTTGATATTAAAGTGACCATTATTAGAAACCAAAACTCTTATATGCTTCTGAAATCATCGACATTTATAGATCTTTGAAATTCGTTACGTTCGTTCGGAAAATCGGACACCGGTCTTGCAAAGAGCTGTCGTGTTTCCCAGTTACTGGGTTGCGGTGGTGAGATATGCCTAGAAAACTGTACTAGCTGCTCAACTCTACTCAGCTGCTGCTGATTCGATTAGATGATACTCAACATAGTAGGGAATAGGCTAAACAGGTTGGTTGTTGTAATATCCCCATACCTGAAGGAAGTCGATGAGCTTGGCCTGCTGGCGCAGCGTGGCGTCGGCCTTGGTCTCTCTGGTGCGCCACCACGCCGACGCGGCTTCTGCTGCCTCGCGAGCCGCCGCCAATTCTTCCTGCACAAACAAACATGGAAATAAATGAACACTACACTCGGGGGTACGCGCCGCGTCGCGCTGCTCAACGCGGCGTCGGTGGAGGCCCGCTCGCTCTCTAGCAATATGTACCTGTACATCAGCCAGGCTGGCCTGCAGCTGCAGGGCGTGCGCGTGATGCTGGTGCGCACGCGTGCGCAGCGTGGCGCACTCCTCCTGCAGCTCACGCACGCGCCGCGTCGCGCTGCTCAACGCGGCGTCGGTGGAGGCCCGCTCGCTCTCTAGCAATATGTACCTGTACATCAGCCAGGCTGGCCTGCAGCTGCAGGGCGTGCGCGTGATGCTGGTGCGCACGCGTGCGCAGCGTGGCGCACTCCTCCTGCAGCTCACGCACGCGCCGCGCCGCGCTGCTCAACGCAGCATCGGTCGAAGCCCGCTCGCTCTCTAGGGAAGCCGCGCGAGCTTCAAGCTCAGCCACACGGGTCTCCCGAGTTTCCAGTCGTTCCTGGAAATAAACTTCATATGAATGTTTAAAGAAAACTGTAAATGATCAATTTTAAAAGTATAGCTCTAGATTTGCAAACCAATTAATTATAGCCGCGTTACATACGGAGCGCAAGTTATAAATGCGATTGACTCTTGATTGTTCTTCCAACAAGTCCAAGGTACGCTCGCACACCTCCAGCACTGTGGCACACGTTCTTACCCTAAGCAGCTGCAGCTCGTCGTGCGCGCATCGCGCCTGGTCGCGCGCCTCGTCGTGCTGCAGCGTGGCTCGCGAGGCCGCCGCGCCTCGCTCACTGGCCGCTGCCTCTGCTTCGCTCAGCCGCAAGCGGCACGCCTCTAGTTCTGAGCGCACAGTTTTCAGTTGTGTCTGTGGTAATAAAGAACAATGTTTAGACTCCAGTTAGTTAACATCCTGCCAGTAACGTTTACTATGTATGAATAGTTACGAAATTATAACAAAACCAAAACGTTCAGCAAATGGTAAGCAGATTTAGTCTCAGATTTGAATATTGGTTATTCACTCTCGAATATTATTCTTGTATTCTGCAAATGTACCCAGCTCAACTTAGAAGAGGACCTTTTCTGCTATACATACCTATATGAGTATATTTCCTGAACTCATAGTAATGAAAACCTGAATACGCTACCAGGCAATGGTATTTAATTTGTAAATAAAACTTACACTACTATTTTACAATAATTTCGATTTCGGTATCGGCTTGAGTATTGTAACATAAATGTATAAACGTTTGAAATGTTTTCAGAACCATTTCCTTGACACCACTTTAAGAGCGTCCAACCCTACATTGTCATTATTTTTCATACAACCGCTCTTATGTGATTATGACGTTATTACACCTCTTTCTCTAGATATTTTGGGAACACTTATCACACACACATATCTTGTGGATATTATTAAGGTTTCTATTGAAATCAAATCATAAATTTGTGTGAGATTAATCCAGTTAAAATCACTGAAAATAAAAACCTATCTACCTACCTATCTATAGAAACCTTGCACATTTAATCGAGATTTTGAATCATATATTTTATTCCAAAAACTTTAAAGGTTTTTATTAAAACACGTATTTCCTGGAACATGTTATGTGAAATATTCGAGTGAATGACGGAATTACTGAAAGCCAGCAGAGTGTTCAGGTGTTATCTCTCTTTTTTCACGTTGCATATTTTTCAGACATTACGGTAGATGAACAAACAGGCTTTTAAACCAAGCTCAGGTTCACGGTAGAAGCGTCGGGAAGAGGCCCTCTTAAACAATTAAAATAGCTCGTACCTCGAGATCCTTATTCTTGAGTTCGTGAATGTCCGCCAACTTCTCGAGGTCAGTCAGCTGCTCCTCCAGCATACCGCACGCCTCTTGCAAGGCTTTGTTGTTCTGTAAACATATTTGTTTTTGTAACCCCTATGCTTTGCACAATTGGGTGTTCGCCTGTATTTATTTTTCTACAATATTTTATACAAAATAACAAGTAGTACTAAAAATAAATCTTTTTCTGAAAACAACATAAAAACCAGTTATTAAATAAAGCAACAATTAGCATTTCAAGTATTGATATAAGAAAAGCGGGTGCATGGTGGGAATATCTCACTCTCTCTTTTGTACATATGTACGTAACATAATGACAGTAATGTCACATTTCAGTGTGTGCATCCTTATTCTGTTGTTGTGTTCTTGTCGTTTTCTCCTTCCACTAGATTTGAAAGGTTTCTAATTTGTTTAATATTTAACGGATGTGAAACAAGTATTCAATGAAAATCATTGTTTTTCATAGCAAGCTTGCATAGCGCGGTATATAAGTATATAATTAATAGTCATCAAGACCATTCCAAGTAAACACGATAGGATTATCTGAGTATAGATGGCCACCATCCGGTACCATCATCAGGATCAGCATCATCATCATGTCATAATAATTTTGCATTGTCATCTGATTTACACATGTATGCAAAACTTCAGCTCAATCGGCAACCAGGAAGTGGATCAAATTTAATTTCCAAGATTTTATTACAGAAAAATATCGGGACAGATTAAACTAAATAAAAGCTTGTAAAATTATTTCTATTTTCGATTTTGGAAAAGGATGCTTTTTGGTGAGTCAAATACCCAATTACAGTGTAAATTCACCAGTGGACTGCCATAACTTTATACAAAGTGTAACACAAAGTAATATAATATAATTTAGGTGCCTTCAAGGCTAGAGTGATTAGGCTCTTAATAAACTAGTGCGCCTCACCATCAATGATTGCATCACTGCTTACCATCAGGTGGGATCGCAGTCAAGCGCTGGTTTATATCAAATAAAAAAAAAAAGTAATATTAAAGTGTCTTAGAATGACATTATTACCTACTTAGGAAACATACGACGGTGACTGTTGGTGTGGTACTGAAGGTGCTTTTCAGACTGAGAATGCACTGCCAGGTGACTTGTCGCTTGGCGAATAGCGAAGCAGCATCGACAGTGCCAAACTCGCAGTGTGGCCGTTTAGGAACATTTTAGATAGTTTGTTTACACGCTAAGGGGGGGGGGGGGTTCAGTAATTACGTGAGATGTCGTGGGTTTTGGTTACAGCCCCTCCCTCCTTCCTTAATCTTAAGTGAGATTAAACTTGAACATTTTTGGTGTAAATACATGGAGCAATACATGTAGAAATACATGGAGGATAATTAGCTAGCAACACACGATCTATTTTAGGTAACATTCGGGTAAACAATTCGATAATTACCTTACCAACTTAATAATATGCTAGATTGCGTTGTTGAAAATATAAAATAAAACATAGTAATTTATTTTTTTACACCACCTGCTTGACATTGCCCTTTTATATGCCATACAAACGTCACCTAAAGCAAGCCATTGTAGTATGAGCGATCCCTAGGGAATAATGAGATTTGAATTTGGAACATTTTACAACCATTATTTGACAAAAAAAATAAGTGAATTAAAATGTACGTGCTTCAAACAAGTTTATTAAAAAATCAAACTGGCCACTAATAAAAAAAAAGAATAAAATGTGGTTACTGACGAGTAGTGACGAGTCTCTAAAGATAAAAAGTAATGAAGAGCGGGAGCATTATAGAAAATTAAAACTATAGAAATATCTCAAAACATGTTTAATGATAGTAAAATATAACTTATAAATAATACTTATATTTCTCTTATATATAATTTGTTTTAGTAAATTTTCTTAATTATCTCACAGATGATGTAAAAAGTAGAGTATCCAACACGGGGATAAAGCTGTCTTTGCCTTAGGCGGCTTGAATTCCTCACTTCACTCACTCATATAAATCCCTCACTAACGTTTGGGATTAAAACTTAGCAACGTTCGTTTCGTTCGAAATTCAACATGCCCCCCGCGACCGAAAGACACTGCTTTATCCCCAAGTCACATAATCTACTTATTTAGGACTAATTAAATTTTACTCTAATTAACCCAGATTTTTTAGAATTTCACACTGTTTTAGCGGAAATAATCTCTCTACCCCACGTGATATTGGACGAGATGAGACTCGATTCCCTCCCTAAATGCCCCACGTAATTAATGGTGCCCATTAAGTTCTAGGACTCTAGACTCCACCTGTGTTTTCGGCCTCAGCAAACGGTTTTACTGCTTATTAACCTAGCAGACAGTTGACGTTTACCTTGACTTCCAGGTTAGCTTACGAGAATTGTTAGAACCGACACGAAGAATACTCAAAAACTAAGCTTCAAATTGACATACCCATTGATATCGTAAACAAACAAGCTCTCTGTAGTGTTTGCCAAGCCACGTTAGAAAAAAAAGCGAGAATTTAGTACCTATGTATCATACCTCCAAATGACAAATGTACGCAGTTCTTGCCAATTCGCCGACTGCCTATAAAATAGCATTGAAGATCGGTCTAGCCTTTATAAAAACAATGTTGGGGTTGGCTTCCAGTCGAACCAAATGCAGCTGAATACCAGAATTTGATATGGAGTAATTGTCTCCTCACCTTCAGAACCAGTAACACGATATACACTGGTTACACTGGTTTTCAGATTTCCAGACTTCTTAAAGCTCGTAACGACGCCGATAATGATTCATTTAGTTTTGTATCTTTACAATAAAAGAAAAAAACTGATGAAGTTTCAGTCATAGTACCGTAACAAAATGCCTGTTAAGGGCCATGATGGCGATGTCGGTGGCGCGGCAGCGGCCCTGCATGAGGTCGGCGGCCAGCGCCAGACGCACGCGGCGCGCCACGCCGCCCTCGCGCCGGCGCGCGCCCGCCCCGCCGGCGCCCAGGCCGCCGAACAGCTGGCGCAGGTACGCCGGCTTGGGCCGCACCGGCGGCTTCTCCACTACCTTGCGCTTGTGCCGCGGCGGCAACTCCGTGCCCACCTTCGCCATGTACGGCGGGATTGAGGGGATTTTGAATGCTGCCATTGCGAGTCGCGAAAAAGATTACCGACTTAGATGTATGGTTTGAAGAAGTATGCTACTAATCTTTGTAATTAAAAAGTAAAACAAAATTTGATTTTGTAACACAGGATACGACACAATCCAAAACCGACACACCAAACGCTACTGTAATATATAGAATACAAATTAATTTTAAGGATAAATGAAAAGGGCGGACGTAGTCGGCGCGAATCAGACACTGAGGAGGATATGAGGCGCGCACCGACCAACACACAACTAAACAATGATGTTTACACGATGGGCTCCGTTGTGGCATTCAGACAAACACAGACGATGTAATATAAAACAAAACCTTCAGAGACAAATGAATGCCCAAACATTGATTACAAGATGACAAAGAGATCTAATTATAAATCTCATTGTTCGGGACTGCGTGCTGATAATAATAACTAGAAGTCTGCAACTATCATTATTGATTTTTAAATTTAAAGTAGCTGAATATATGTCTTCGGACGTCATCACTTTGATTGGAAACAGTTAAACAAATACACTATTTGCTTTTCTGATGTGATAACTTTGTAAAACCAAATCTTTACATGCGCTACCGTCAGCTGCGCATGAGCCATACAAAATGGCACTAAACAAGAAAGAACAGAAAGATAGGCATAAAGATATTGAATAGACCAGTCTCACCTGTACGAACATGCCTGACGTGCCCTGCTGTGCATATATGGATAGTAACGGAAAGTTTGAAAATGCAAACCTAACTAAGCCGCTGTAAGCACAGTTTATAAAAATGGAGGAACATAGACTCAATGCGAATACGGTGCTTCTGTCTAAACGATGTCCCATTTGTTGGCCACCAGCACTTTTGAGATATTGAAACATGCCGACCACTACTACATACAGAGCCCTAATTTAGTTGATCACACAATTCACGTTTGTCATCAGCATGAAAAATGAAGACTGAAGCCGAATGGTGTCGAAGGACGTAACCAAGTAGTAAATTAATCAATCGACGTAGCCTTTCCCTAACCATGTTGGGGTCGGTTTCAATCACAACCGGGTGCAGCTGGGAACTATTATTTTACATAGGCGATTGCATATCTGACTTGGACTATCTTGTAATTGGGCAATCAACAACCGATATCATCAGATGCACTGGCTTCTGAATATCCGTAATGACTGTCAAATATCCAAAAAATTACAGTCAGGAACGAAAGTATTAATGTGCTTTTCTCAAGCAAATAAATCGGCATGGGTTTCCATTTTCATGTAAAACGGGCTGAGTCGTGGCTGCTGGATTGTTGCCGCGGTTCTGGATTGTAAAAAGGAACACAGGTAGGTTTTAGTCCCCTCTTTGGTGACTGGAGCGGCGTCACGGCGTCCTCAACTTTCACATGACGCAGGTCCAGACCAGACATGGTAAGTTTGGAAGATTCCTGCACTGGATTTAAGCGGAAGAAACGCCCGGTCGTCGCCGTTGACGCCGCGGAAAGCCCGGAGGACACGGTAGAGCATACGGTGGAGGTGTCTTCGAGGGGTCAATCGGCGGTGGTGACCTTGGTGGCATCGGGCCATGGTCCGGAGCGAGGGGGAATGGACGGCAGTCGTCTCTTTATGCGAAGCAGTAATGTTAGCAAAAGTTGACCACACGCGTGAGGGAATGCTCACTAGGGCCATGGAATGACTTCTGAAAAGGTTACTCGTGGTCCTAAAATGCAAAAGGCCACTGAAAGAAGGTGTGGTTTTATTCAGTAAAAGTCAGACACGCCTTCCCGTCCAACCTTAGAGCGGGTCATTAAATGATTTCCCACTTCAAAAAAAGGTAGGTTTTAGTGAGTAAAAATCTGACACTTCCTCTCACTCCACCCAGAACGGGAGAAGATATGCGAAATTTTTTCACCTAAAAAATGGTGCATTTTAGTTTACTTACTAAAAACAATTTAGTGTAATTGGAGTAAAGAAATGTTCTCCGCGGAAATCGGACACTCCATTTTTTAAATTTAGTCAAATTATTACCTCAAAATCCACCTAATTTACCAAATATCTGTAAACTAATAACATCCGACTATAACTATAGTGCGGCTTAGTTTTTCACGGTGTGTGCATGTGTGTGCATTTAGCCAGTGTCAAGTTTAGAAGTATTTCATTTTTATACAGAATACAGTCACTTTGTTTTCTTTAGAACGCGGAAGTAACATGTTCAAAGATTTTGCAGTATTTCGCAGTAAATATAATAATATTATGTCAGCAGAAGGCGGCAAGCTTTGGTGAGGTTGCAATACTACAATAACATTCTCAGCATCATTTTGCCGAGATCGTGCCTCGTATCGTGCCATTCCACATATTACCGAGTTGTATAGACACTTGAAATACGCAACTACACCAATTTTACATCACAATATCCACTAAGAATCAATTGGCGAATAATTAAAATAGCTAGGTACTGAATTTCACTCCAAGTCCAAGAAATCCCGCCAAAAACCCTATGTCTACGTTGAAAATGTCTCTAATCATTCATCCTATTAACATCAACGCAATCAAGAACAATGCTAGTATACCTGTACGAGTTCCGTGTTGTGCCGCCTGACCTCCTGCAGCTCGTCGCGCAGCTGCGCCCTCTCGCGTGAGGACAGCTCCTCTTGTTCCTCGGCGTGCAGTCTCCTCTTCTCGCTGTACTGCAGCTCACTCTTCAGCTTGCGGATGTCGTTGCGAGACCTGAACGAAGCTATACTTGATAAATTGAACCTCAACATTGCAGGGCAGTCGAGTCAAAAATAGTTGCAATGCACGATCAATGTGGACAAACCGATTCTTCATTAAATAGTAAGGTCTGAACGAGATTGAGCGAATTTACAGAGCACAATGGCTATACCTCCGACATGCACTGGTGCCCACATTCCCGGTTAATGCGCAGGCACCACTGTAACAGGTCTAAACAATGAAATGCAACTATGTTTGGTATGCACAACAATAGTAAAGGTTTTCTTTATATTTTATTTATTTGCATTATAAATATATCCCATGACACTTATAGAATTCATTGCATTCTCTTCGTGTACCCACACGAAACAGCAAAAGTATAGTTATGTTTTAATTAAACCCTGAAATTACGCGTTAATATTCTTAGTCTAGTGCCTGAAAACCAATTCATCATCATTCAAAGGATACCTCTCCTTCGCACTGGTTGCATCCATATCAAAAACCAAAATAGAATATAGATAAAAAAAACATATAAATAAAATACACACGGTTTGACTCGTTTCACAGGCGACATCACTTCACTAGAATGGATTTTGTCCAATTTTTATTGAAAACACTTCAACTTTATCTCGATCATTGATCATTTTAAACTTGGCACATTTAGTAGTTAAAAATATCCACAGTTACACGCATTTCACCGTTATTACTTATAAACTGGGTTAAACATAACAGATAAGTCATCTGAAATTCTCAAGACACTTATCGATATTTCTTATCACGGGAGATGTGTTTTCAATCAAATCTTGCGATTACGTCACAATAATTTCGCGACTTTATTGACGTGATCCGATGCAATGACTAGAACAAACGCAACAGTGATTACTGTTTTGCGGCTATACAGACAGCGAGGTAGGTAAACGCGAAGTAGTTTGAATCCCTCTATAATAATAATACGTTTATTTCGACCATCACAGGATCATAGCACACACACAATAAAACAACAACAAAAACCACATACACAAATTAATCAGACAATTAATATGTATCTGCAGATTCCGATTACTCAGTAAGTGAACCATACCGCATTGGTTCAGGTACTGACAGTCGAACCTCTGCGCGAATGCCCTCAGAATGCTATTGGAGCTAAACCGAACCCTGGGTACCAGGGACGTGCATTGTTTTCGCATAGTAGAATGGAAACAGTCTACTCGCGACTCGGCGAACGTCCCCGATGCGCTACAGAATCGGGACAGCCCCATTCTGAATGCATTATTATATTGTACGCGCAAGGCGTTGTACTGTCCGCGCGTGTATGTGACCCACAGGCTGCTCGTGTATAAAGATGTACAGAATTCTTTGAACAAAGTTGTTTTCACTTCGGTATTACAACGAGCAAACTTCCGGGCAATCATACTCTAAAACGCCCTGCGTTCTCGCTCTATGTCTGCATCGTCTTTCAGATCAGAGGACAGAATATGTCCTACATATTTAAAATATTCCACCCTCGTCAAAGGTGTCCCACATAGTTTAATGGTGGCCTGAAACCCATGCATTCACTTTTTTTGACGTTATAAATCAAGCCATGTTTGTGAGCGTACTTTTTTTCACAGGTGGCCAACAATTTTGAAAGGCTTCATACAGAAGCGCTCAGCGGCACCGTATCGTCCACATAACTGATATTATTGAGACATTCATCATCAATACGGCAGCCCAGACGGGTGCCGTTAAGCTCCTCTATCAGTGCGTTGACGTAGAGATTGAAAAGCTTGGGCGAGGATAGCCCCCCTGCCTCACCCCACATTGTGCAACCTCTAAATATTAACAGATTATAGTGATTTTAGGTATATGAACAATGCATGAGTGGTATCAAGAATTAGAGCCGAGTCAAATGAAAATCGAAAATTAAAAAAAACATGAAACACACTACTGGTCATGATACCAAAATTTAAAGATCCTGATGAGTTCAGCTGGCAGAGATGCATTTTTCAAGTTTTGCTACAGGATATTGTAATTAACCAGGTCAAGGCCCTCGACAAATCGAGAAAACATGCGTAGACAGGTGTTCGTCTGTCTGTGTAGTACTTGATAGTTTGCTTCACACACAAGATGGCTGTCTCCGTGCTTAACATTCAACTGGATAAATACCTGAACATTAGCGACAACCAGTTCGGTTTCAGACCGAGGGTTTCGGTCTGAAACCGAACTGGTTGTCTGATCGAAACTCTCGGTCTGAAACCGAACTGGTTGTCGCTAATGTTCAGGTATTTATCCAGTTGAATGTTAAGCAAACTATCAAGTACTTTCACTACCGTAATGGCAAGAGAAATCGGCCTGTAGTTAGGTTTATTAGCAATATCACCAATCTTATTTTTTCACAATTGGTACCACCACAGTTTTCATAAATGCAGTAGGTAAGTATAAATGTCCTATACATAGGGTATAGAACATCGCGAGCACTCTAGGGTGATGAGGGCCTGCTTCTTTGAGATGTTCGATGCTGATACCGTCATGGCCAGGAGACTTCCCACGCGACATTGTTTTAAACGCTTGTTTTACATCAATAGCTGTAATTATAGCTCCAATCGCCTGACCATGCGGCTCAACATCATTCCCCAACTGTGATGGTCCCAGTGGCGATTTAACAGTGAAGTGATCCTTAAATATATCAGCTATGTAACTATGATCATTGATCCGAAGTATGTATTTGAAATCCAAACTATGTATTTGAAATCCGACCTATGTATTTAAAATCCAACTTAGCATATTATTTCGAGATCTTGCAGAAATGTGTTAATGTATATTTGTTAGTGTGCATTGATAAACATTTGTTTTGAAAAAAATCATAAGTGGCTATATGTTTTTATAAATTAAAATTTTACTAAAAGCAAGCAGACAACCACGTTAGGCGGTCACATCTCCATCCGCACGTCACAATCGCGGCAATAAGTTTCCTCTTTGAAGAGTGCTGCTTTCCACCTGCTGTAGAATTCCACGGGATATAACTCGTTTGGGAGGTTCCTGTTTTGGAATCAGGTGATAGAGACGCCGAGGTGTTGTCATTATGCGGATCATTTAAAGTACACGGTGGAGCATTCGTTGGAAGTCTACTCCGCTTGGCTAAACATCTCTCACGTCCAACCTAGGTTCAGGCAATGGTAAGAAGCGAGGGCCCATGGAAAGTGTAATGCGAGCGAAGGAGATGGCCTTAGCCGTGAGGGAGCGGACATCCTAACGCCTAAGCCTCCACCGCAAGAGACGCCCCGGGTGTCAGGAATGGCAGGGCAATTCCCGGCCACCGTAGGAGCAGGTTTGTGGACAACCAGCAATGGGTAACTCGCCGTCTAGCTGTCCAGCAAGGAGCAATCCTGTTCCACGCGCGCCTTGTCACTTTAAAGGGGCCCAGTGGGGCCAATGCCTACTAGGCCTGCGGGAACTTTTGAAATACTCTGGTAAAATAGAATGCAACGGGCAAATGAAGGAACATAGGCGGGTCAGTAAAAGTCTGACACGGCCTCTCACTACAGTTTAAAGCGGAAGAAATCATTTGATACTTTCTCACTTCAAAAAAAAAAGAGGGTTACAACGAGAAGCCACTACCAAAAAAACATCAGCCCAGTATAGTATGATGGCATGTTTAGCGCAGTGGTTAAGCAATTGGCTACTGTGTTGCGTGTCGCGGGTTCGATTCCCATACAGAACAAATATTTTTATGGTCTACAGATAATTGTTCCAGGTCTTGGTATCTTGTGCATGTGAAATTACATGTTTGTGAACGCACCCACGATACAGGAGTAATTCCTAGTACAGTCAACGTTTTTTTTTATACATCGGTAAGTAGGCAAATGTGTGTGATGGTGTGTGTGTGTGGATGTTTTCATTTGTTTCTTTCATACCTGTCAACTTCAGCCTGCACGACTTCATGCGTCTTCGTGAGCTTATCCAGCTGAGTCCGCAGTCGCTCGGCTTCCTTCGTGGCCAGCTCGTGCTCCGGACGAAGTTTGCCGAGCTCAGTCGAGAGGTCGCCGGCCTTCTTTTCGGCCGTCTTGCGCGCTTCGATGGCGTGAGTTAGGCGTTCTTCCGCACGTTTTAGATCGCGCACCGTTGATTTTGATTCGACTGTGAGTTCGTTGTATTCTCGTTCCTGGTGGAATTTTTTGTGTCTTTTTAACTATATTTTATAAGTAGGTAATTTTCAGGCATTATTACGCTAATAGAAATGAATAAAATGAACCTGCTGTGGGTCTAGCTAGGCTGTATGAAAAGCATCAACACATTTTAAGATAATTTTGTTACCTTTCGCCATCTCGCTAGATTAGCAGCTCTAGCTTCTTGACGAAGAGTTGCCATTTCCTCAGCACGGGCCTAAATAACAAAACACAAAGATAAAATATCTTTCAGGTAAAAATAAGGCTCGTGTATAGATATCGATATCGGTACGAATTTTGAGTGGGGATCGCTTTTGCGCATCGTACACATCGGCGAGCCAATCACTGTACGAGGATTGCACTCCCTGCCCCTGCGTCTCTTTTCATGCCACAAAAAAGACCCAATATTTCACTTTTGCACAAGTGGAAGTCAGTGCTCAAGATCCATGCCGGTATCTGTAGTCGAAAACAAAGTGCAATATTTGACCTGTAGCTGAGCTTCAGCCCTCTCCAACTGCTCCTTCAACAAGGAGACCTGCGCGTGCGCGTGCACGTCGCCGACGCTCTCGGTGTCGCTGCGCGCGCTGGCGGGCTCATGCGCGGCGTGCTCGTGCGCGGCGTGCTCGTGCGCGGCGTGCTCGTGCGCGGCGTGCTCGGGAGCCGCGCGCTCGCTCTCGGGCTGCGCGGAGCTGCTGGCGGCGGCTGCGCACGCTGCGCATGAGCGCTTCTCTAAAGCGCTTACTTCGCGCTCTAACTGCCGTACTAGCTGTTCTAGTGTGTTCACCTGTTACAAAAAATTAGTTATTTTGTAAAAATATGGAAAAGGTGACAAGTAAACCGCATAGTCTGGTTCTTCCTTATCTATATGTAAAGAAACCTTAGGACAGCAGTAGGGCTGTACTAACTTGAATTATATATATTTATTACAAAATTAAACCTCAGAATGAGACGTCCCCTAGGAGGGCTGTAGGATTGTTCGAAAGAGATATCGTAGCCCTGGAACGACGGCAATTGAAGAAGCACAGATGGGTTTTAGTCAGTAAAAGTCTGACACTGCCTCTCGCTCCATCCAGAGCCAAAAAATTCATTTGTTCATATTCCCACCACAAAAAAAAAAATGTGAGATCAAAGTTTATGCAACTATAATCCGTTAAGGACTGCCTGTATCCAACGGTGTTTTGGCCGACGACTCAAAATAAATTAAGGATTAGTGCGGAAAATGGAGTCGAGTGACAGTTAACTGCCACAGTGCTTAGACTCTATGCCTTACAATTTAAGGGCTATAATCATCAAGCACGTATTACCTTCTCCTGATGGCGTGCGTCCTCGTGCAGCGCGTGTGCCGCCCGCTGCTCGGCGTCGTGGAGCCTCTCGTTGAGGCGCGCCTCCGTGCGGGAGCACTGCTCCTCGAGCGCCGCCTCGCGACGCACTGACTCTTCCACGCCACGCTCCAACTCCTGGACAGCAGATGTAATTAGAATTTGATTAATATTACACTTTAATTCGTTAGCCACTATAATAGTGGCTCATGAAAACATTAAAAAGACCGGAGGTTAGAAAAATATAAAAAAGAAATAAAAGACGGTCTCCCGCCTCTGCTATAATACTACTACTATTGTTTTATAGTCGGATTTATGCCAATAACAGCAAAACAAAGTATCTACCGGTTCTGGAAAGGACAAATGTCAATTGTATGATGACATTCGGGTAACCTACACAGGTATAATTTCAAATATTTTTACACGATACTTCACACTGTTACGCGGCGTTATATGTGGGTGTCCGTAGGTGATTCAATTCGAATGCGATTGCAAAGCGATCCGATGCAGTCGACTTGATTTCAACGCGACACGGTAGTTATTTTTATTATTATTTCTTAAGTGTCAGGCAACTAAGGCCCTTATATAAAATATATATTATTACAATCTTACAAAATAACTAACTAATACATATTAAAAATATCATAAAACAATAAACTATAATACATATAACATCGGCGTTGTGTTCCGCTGCGTGGTGTCGCGTAGCCGACCTCGGAAACGTCGATATACCTTTCAGCCAAAAGTCCTCTTTCTTAGAAGGTGTGTAGTAGGTGGGTTAGAATTCGTACCACGAACGACTTGAAGTTGATGTCGTGGCTAGATTCCAACCTTTCAACCCTCAAAGTCCGCTTCGCTTCGCTTCGATCATCGCAATCAAGTATCAATTGTTAGCACTACATCGCTTCGCTTCACGATCGTGTTCGTGTTGAATCGCTTACGTAGGACACCGCGTTAGATGACCACCTTTTCTAGTTGTTCGTGAAAATTCAGGAATAATGGTAAATTAAGTATTTTTACACAAATTCAAATATTATTTATTTATTGTGCACACTCACCTGCACCTCAGTGCAGTCTCTTTTAACAAGAAGGTTGACATGTAGGGAATGCTTTGTTGCGTTAAGTTCGCATATGTGACACCAACAACTCTAATATATAAAAAAAAAAACATGTCATGGTGTTTGCTATCAAACTTCTCAGAAACGGCGTCACCGATTTTTTTTTAGTGTATATTTGGTAAATCTGAGAATAGCTCGTAAAGTATATTTCACCCTCCTACCTATTTCCTAATCGTGATTTTAGTAATTTTGTTTCAATTTATACTTGCGTTCAGGTTCTTTAGATAATTTATATTGCAGAACTATGTTTGCCTAAATATTATATAATAAATGTACTACCTGTACTTGTGCAAGCAAGGTGGACGCCCGCACTCGCTCCTGCGCCAGCTGTACTTGCAGCTCCTTTATCTGTTCCGACGACGTGCTGGCCATGCGCTGCTTCTCTCCCAAACGTTCCTGTGGTACATCAATACACAATAATACACATGGTAAATAAACCTGCAAGATAGACGAATAACATCGTAATAGTTTTGTTCAGGCTGAAAAGTGGGAAGATATAATTCGGAAAAAGAATATGCTTAGGATAGGAATTCACTGTTGCAGAAAATTTTTGTATCTGAAAGTAACTAAAAGAGGACTTTGTCCAGCCCCTTCTGCACAAAGTCGTCTTTCAGTTACTTTGACACGTTGACAGTGTTGGTTAACCAAAACATACTGTTCTCTTGTGGATTACAAAGAACAAAAAAATTTGGTAGGTCATAAAAAACTTCTAAAATATTCACAACAGCAGAAACATAAGAACCCTTACCTGTGTCGAAGCTAAGGTCCTGGTAGCCTCATCCAGCTCCCCCCTCAGGGCCCTGTTCTCTTCCTGCAGCTTGGCTAGCTTGGTGTCGAGCGCCAGCCTGGCACGGGCCTCCTTGGCGGCCGAGGCCTCCGCGGCGGCGACGCGTGCGGCAGCGTCGCGGCTCTCAGCGTCTCCGCCGCTTAGCGTTTGACGACGAATCGCGCGCTCTTTGGCTATCGTGTCCTGGGAATATAGAGCGTGTATGTTATAACATGTTTTAATGACTAGGGCAGGCGGTTTTTTGGCTATGAAGGTACGCATCCGTGGACCTACTGTCCACGGATGCGTACCTATGAAACTGTGAAACTGTGTCGAAGCGACGACGGCACGACGCTACCATGCGTATAATGACGAATACGCGTCTATGAAGCTATGCGTCCGTGGACAACAGGCCTAAAAATGATGTAGAACTTACCACATTAGAAGTTTTCAATTTTATGAGTTTTGTAGATTTTCTTAACTCCACCTACACTCCACGTGTAGTTTTGTAAACTCACAATACTTTACCGTGCGATCCAATTTACAACTAGTCATGAATTCTATTAGGAACTAATTACCTAATCATATTTTACATACGCAGTAATCAAATAATACGAGTACTAACACTACAGAGAGATTTAGAGCAAGGTCCAGCGCAGACCATCGACGTTGTGGCGAAGTGTAAATAATAATTACTGTATGCTGTACTGTGCGTTACGATTTTGTTTCAAGCGATGGCTTGCGGTAACCCTATTATAATAATTACAAGTACTACCTGCAGTTGGTACAGACTTATACAAAATATCAACATCAAGCATACTATTTCTACAACATTTTGCTACTACTACTTATGACTCAGTTGAACAAAAGCGACACACTCACAATGGGGCGCACGTTGATCTCAGTGAGCTTCCTGTGACGCAACTCGTAAACGTGGTCTATTATATCCTGTCATATAATGGACACCTCAAAATTTTGCACAAAATATGATCTATTACATGTTCAAAATATAATAAAGAATATGTATGCAATTTTTTATTTGCTAAATTAAGCTTTAGTAAACAAATATGAAAGAATTTTTAAAATATCTTTATCAACAACGAAGTTATAAAGTTTCAAATAATGCTGCTGATTATAAAGGGAAGTCTGATAGGAACTTTGACATCAAAGTACATCATAGAAAAATGCGTCTTGGCGAGAGAGACAGATGTATTTGTTATACATTTTTATATCTCGTTTACTTTTCTGCCAAGTTTTGATATTGTTTTCACAGTTTGTATTCTATTTTGTATATTTATTGATAAACTATACAAAGCGCCAAATAAACTTGAAATAAAGTTCATTGACTTTTTCCTAATAAAGTACCCGAAAAATAAACAACGAACTGTTTTTCATTACTACTAAATGTAAAAGATCGCGATAGATGTCGATTCAAGGCAGCTTTAAGTCTTTATTTCCGTTTTTGAAATTAAGAAAGTCCATAAAAGAAGGCCGGTCAATTTGCCGTTATTCCATGTTAATCTGGCCCACTAGTTAGATAACAATTATTTTTTTCGTGCTTGTTCCCTATTTCTGTATTCCCTGAAATGGGTAGGTGTCACTTGGTCACATCAAATGTGACTTATTAATTAAATAGGTACAGAACTGGACTCCAGGCTACTATGGAGTCAATCCACAAAAAAAAAAAAAACAATAATAATTGGCAGGAGCCTGCAAACCTAGGACTCGGTTCACAATCCATAAGACAAAGGAAGCAATCATTCTAAAGTTTCTTGATCAGGACGCACAACGCAGCGATATGCGATGCTGCAACATCGTACCATAAACGTCTCGAATGGTCTATCGTTCCATCGCAGCATGCGTCACCGGTGGTTAGGATTATGTGTTAGCATCGCATACCGCAGCGTTGTGCTTTCTAAGCGTGGGGAAAAAGGTTCACTACTTTGCTTGATAGACTTATACTGTCGCTACAGAAAGTTCGTCGACCAACCTTATAATGTTGCTGCTGCGACCTTGCAGTCTCAGCATCAGCGGCAGCCCTCTTACAGTCAGCCTGCAGTTGTTCTATCCTGCTCTCCAACCTTCTCATGTCGTCCTTGAGCGCATCTCTTTCGCTCTGCAGCGCTGCAGCAGCTGCGCGGGCGCTTCGCACTTCAGCGCTGTTGCGGTCTGCTATACCAGCAGATAACTCTTGGTTGGTGCGCTGGAGAGCCATCCGCTCTTCGCGTTCGACTTCTACTTGGCGTTCGAGACGTCTGGCAAGAATGTAAATATTTAAGTTAGACCTTTGAAGAGCCATAAACAACAGATAATTAATAATAATGATTCCTCAGTATTTGAAACTAGTAAACAGTACTCTAGGAATTTCCTCCATAAATGATTAGTTAAGATATTTTTTTATTTATCAAAAATCAGTGTTTGTGTGAGTGTTACTTGTTCTGCAGAGTGAGCGCGGTGATGTCAGCCTGCAGGCGCGCGCGCAGGCGCTCGGCCTCGGCGTCGGCGTCGCGCCTCACGCGCTCTATGTCGGCGCCGGCCAGCGCCTCCGCTTCCGCGAGCTTAGTCTGCAGTGACGAGATCTCGCGGCTGCGCATGGCCGCTAGCTTCTCTGCTGACCTGGTAACACAGACGGTTAAAGAAGACATTTAAGACGTGACTATTTTGTTTATGAGTTGATTTGATGACACAGTTTTTAATGAAATATATTGGACATGTCATGGCTTCATAGATCACATGATCCATGATCATGACACCTTATGAAAAGTTTGCATGATTTATGTCAATGTTTAAAAAAGTTTGAATAGGCGGACATCAGAGACTTATGGTAGAGTCGATTTTAAATTAAAATACGGATCGTTCTCAGTTTGGCTGAGGTAATATTTGCAGTGTTAAATATGTATTTCTGAGAATAAACTATTTTCATTTTTTTTTTTTTTTTAATTGGTGATTTGTCGCAAGATGACTACGTGTATGCTTTAATTGATACAACATATTTACGCCAGCATTATTTAAATCAAAATAAAATCGTAAAAAAGTAAAAACTCACTTATAAGTAGCCAAATCAATGGCAGTGCAGTCATGTGAGGCGTTGAACCCACCACTGTGGTCCTCCTTCTCTTCTGGCGCCACAAACGAGTAGCCTGAGGTGAACAACTATTGTTAAACTAAAAGTACTACTATTGTCAAGTTGTATCACGGCGACAACAATGTGTACACGTACGAATGTCACCAAAACAAGCCGTTATATGAGCGTATTTGTAAAGTGGACTAAATAAACAACATTATTGAAGTGTGCATGTTTTGCTTGATCTTTCGAGTAAGGCTTTATATTATCGCTAACGCTGTTGTAACTGCAGGTGACGAGGAACAACTGAGCATAAGATTGTCATGCTCAACCAAGTCACTTATATGTAAACCAGAAAATATTAATCAATCAATCCCCTGGCTTGTTATTATTTGGGATCAGCCCTCCTAAGGCAGATACTATTACTGTGTAATTTCTGGTGTTAGCTCCATTATCAGTAACTCGTTCTTATATATGGTTGGCCTCCGGGTAGTGGGTGGCGACCTTTTATTTTCCTCTTCTTTGGATAAAACGCTTCGGGTCGTGACATATGTGTAAACGTAATATGCAGAAACGAATTTTGCGTATGCCGTGCATATACCATAAACAGGTTTCTTGCATCTCATGCTGTATTTCAGCTACTTTAGAACTCTCTAAAAGCTACTGTAAATATTTCGGTTATATTCAGAAAATTCCGCTTCTGAAAAATATTATAAGAGTTTTGGTCTGTTTCACCAATATTATTTTCTGGATATGTCTTCTTCTTCTATACTCCACCAATAAAATTTATTAGCTCTAGTCATCTTAATACAACTAAAAAAGTAGCATCCTCACCGACAAAAGGCAGTTGTCCTGCGAAAGGCGGGCGAGTCCTGAAGGGTGCGGCGCTGGGAGCTGCGGGCGCGCGCGCCGGCGCACTGAAGTACGACGAGTCCTCCGCGCCGCGCACGCACGGCACCCACGGCGGCGCCTGCAGGGACACGCGCCTTAGTCACGGATACTCTACTCATTGGTAACACATTGCTCTCGAAGTAAAACATCTAGAGTACACTCATGATAAGCACGTAAAAATTCTTAACAACTGTCTCAGTCCAATGAGCAATAGTGTGTATTATTACCCGACTACAAGAAGTGTTATGTTTTTTGCGCATATCTTGTATGTATGTATGTAATATTCTTTATTACCTCATATCTTCCAAACCGCTGAACGGATTTACATAATTATCATATCGTTAGATTCGTCTTGTTAACCCAAGTGTTCTCAGATAGGTGACATTGAAATAAATTCAGCATAACGACTGTGGGATACATTAGAGAATACATTTTTTTTTTTCTTGGATGTGCAATATGGGTATCAAATTTAAGACCTCATCATGAGGATTCCAAAATGGTATATCATGACCATATTAAAAAAAAAAAATACAATAGAAAATATGTCATTTATTTTTCTGCTAACTTGTTATTTATTTATTTATTTTATTTGTTGGGTTAGGTTATGTTATTCGCAACTTCGTTACTCCCCTTTTATGGGACAATCGTGTATTTTTTTTAATCTATTTTCGAGGTATATACCCCCTTGGAAATTAAGTCCCGTTCCCGCGGGAAAATGAAAAATACCCTAAGTAACTCCTTGTAACATCAACTATCCGTCAGTTGAGCACTCTATAATTATGGCGTTAAGTCCCCTCTTTGAGTAATTACTGGAGAGGCGTCACGGCGTCCACACCTTCCGCATGACGCAGGCCCTAGCCGGAGATGGTAAGTTCGCAAGGTTCCTGCACCGGATTCAGACGGAAGAAAATGCTCGGGGATGTCGCCATAGGGTGGATCGCCTGAAGGACACTGTGGAGCTTACGGTAGAAGTGAGCCGTGACCTCGTGAGGGCAATCGGCGGTGGTGACATCTCACGCGTCTATGATCCGGAGTTAGAAGGAATGGGTGGCTGCCGCCTCCGTCTGCGAAGCAGTAATGCTAGTGATGGAGACAGCCGCACGCGTAAGGGATTGGATATCCTCACGTCCCAAACGCTGAGACCCCCGACTACCAGCTACCGTAGGTGCAGGCTTTTGGACGATGTGCAATGTGTAGCTCGCAGTCTGGCCGTCTGGCTATTGTCCGAACCGAGCTAATTTTCGATAACGCGTCTTGTACTACGTGTTTCTTAAAGACATGTCGACAAACCCGTAGTGGCCCAGCAGGGGCGATGCCTACTAGGGCCATGGGAGGAGTTCTGAAAAGATAACCCGTGGTCCCGTCAAAATCGGTTCAGCCCTTTCGAAGATGTTCTCTCCCGGGAATCAGGATGTGGTGATGTGGGTGGGGGGAGCTAAACCTCCCGGATAAACTAGCCGGATTTAAGTCCCGTTTCCGCGAGAATATAAAAAGTAGCTTAAGGTAGGTGCTCATCATAATATTAGCTATATTCCAATGAAAGTCCTATCAAATTTTGTTTAACCTTTTCGCAGATTTATTCCGTATTTTAAAATCCCATTCCCGCGAGAAAATTACGGATATTAGCTGGAACAAACCGACAGATCACCAAAAATTTTAAAATTTTCATTTTTGTGATTTAAGGTTTTAAGGTGGGTATATCATCTAATGACAAATCTCGCTCTTGGGTGGAGCGAGAGATAGTGTCAGACTTTTACTGACTAAAAACCCACTCCTGTTCCCTCTTTGCCTTCATCCCGGGGCCCCGGGCTTCGCTTTCACACTACCCGTGGCCGCAGTAGGCTTCGACCCTGCCGGGCCCCAACGATTTGCTGACATCACCCTGAGGCGCGCGTGGAACAATACGCGCCGTCGGCGGCTTGGGCTCGGTCCGGACAGTTACCGGACGGTCGGACGGCGAGCCACCCATTGCTCGCCGTCCGCAAGCCTGCGCCTACGGAGGCCGGAAATATGGTAAGTTTTGAATACACTTTGATGTGTATTTTATTTTATTTTTTTAATAAGTACAGTGACAGACTACAGACTATGTAGTTAATATGTTCCAAATTAGAATTTATTATTTGTTTTATTTAAATTGATTTTTACGCTACTGGACTGAACTTGTTTTTTTCTTTTTAGTTTTTATCTAAAGTTATTTTTTACGCAGTCGGGTTTTATTAATAATTTTTTAATTATGTTGTCTAGTCTACATATTTTTTTTTTTTTAGATTCGGTTAAACTTAATGTGAATTCTTTTAAAAAAGAATTAGATTTAGGGACAGCAGCCCCGCCACCAGCGCACGCCACGATGGTGACGTTATAGTTACCTGGTCTCTTATGTTGTGAGCGGGCAAGTGTGCTAGCGCGTCGTGCTGCAGCGTGTGCAGGTAGGAGAAGCGCTTGCCGGGCAGCACGCGCAGCAGCCCCGCCACCAGCGCACGCCACGAGGGTGACGCACCGCTCGACCTTTCCTCCTGCTCCCACGGCAGCTCAGGTGATGACGAACGTTCGTAGCTACACCCAGACAAAGAATAAAAAATGATTGTATTAACTAAGTAATCACAGCCACACGGCTAGAACTTCGAAGTAAAGCAACGGTGCTTAACTTCGAAGACCTAGCCTTGTGGCTCGCATTTATCCATCACAGTCAGTTGTGGAGGTCATAGGCAGGCGCTCCGTGTAAAATACCGGGACTCTGGTTTTTTTTTTTTAAGGTGGGAAAATCATCCTATGACATCTTACGCTCGTGGGCGGAGCGCAAAAGTGTGACAGACTTTTACTTTTTTAACTAAAAACCCACTCCTGTTAATTCTTTGCTTTTCATACCAGGGCCTTGTTTTCCTTTCAGAAGCGAACCCATGGCCCCAGTAGACCGGGACTTGGTTGCATCCAATTAGTCTGAAAGCCCACCCTGATACAGTTTGGGCTCGCCACAATTATGGCAGTAAGTCCCATCTTTGAGGCGTGGTTGGAAAGACCTCACGGCGTCCTCACCTTCCGCATGACGCAGGTTTTCACTGAACACGGTAAGTTCGGGAAGTTCCTGCACCAGATTCGTGCGGAACCGACGCCCGAGTGTCGTCACTGTGTGGACCGCCCGCAGGACATGGTGGAGCATACGGTGGAGGTGTGCCCCGCTTGGGCAGAGCAACGCCGTGTCCTCGTGGGGGCGATCGGCGGCGGCGATCTCTCGCGTCGGGCCTTGGTACAGGCCATGGTCCGGAGCGAGGAGTGGCAGGCGGTCGCTTCCTTCTGCGAAGCAGTAATGCTAGCAAAGGAGGCGGCCGATCGCGTGAGGCAACGGTCCTCACGCCCAAACCGCCGCCGGGATTCCGATCCCGATTTCCGGCCACCGTAGGCGCGGGCTTGCGGACGGCGAGCAATGGGTAGCCCGCCGTCCGACCGTCCGGTAACCGTCCGGACCGAGCCCAAGTCGTCGACGGCGCGTATTGTTCCACGCGCGCCTCAGGGAGATGTCAGCAAATCGTAGGGGCCCAGTAGGGTCGAAGCCTACTGGGGCCATGGGAAGTGTGAAAACGAAACCCGGGGTCCTGGGACGAAGGCAACGAAGGAACAGGTGTGGGTTTTTAGTCAGTGAAAGTCTGACACTATCTCCCGCCCCGCCCAAGGGCGAGGGATGTTATAAGATGATTTTCCAACCGAAAAATACCCTGATATAGTTAGGGCAAGGTTATCAAAATCAAAGTCAAAAGTTTTTATTTCACATAGAGCTTACATGGGCACTTATAAAACGTCAGAAGCTAGTGCACGGTTCCAAATTGGTCGTTTCCTATGGAGAAGAACCGACAAGAAACTCCATGGTTACTCTTTTAAAAAAGTGATTGTTTACAATATTTGCATATTACAGTATTAATAGACATTATGTAAGAACAGTGTAGACCAGTCGATATTGTACCCAAAAGCACAATAAAAATAATCATATTTAAAAAAAGTGAATCGTAATAGGAAGTAACCTAAGAATTCGCGAAATCCACAGTGTTCTCACATTCACATTTTAAAAAAAAAGAGGCTATATAAAAAAAAAAACAAGAAAAATAAATAATTACAATTATCAATAAATGACATGTCATCAAAAGAAAATTACTAATGAATTTATGATTGTCACGTCTAATAATATAAAAAAAATTGCAAAAGCAATGTGTAAGAAGAAAAGAAAATGTATGTATTACAACAAATGTGGAGCAGTTAATAGATAGATGTACACAATATTATGAGTTACCAGGGTGCCACATGTGCAGAAGCAGTCATTGCCAAACAAGCGTGTCTTCGACAGAGTCTTTAACCTTGTAATACGCTTTTTTAGTTAGGACACGCTTAATATGGGTTTTGAACTTGCCCTCGCTAAGTTCAGTCACCACCTTTGGTAGCTTGTTATAAAAGCGTATGCTGTTTACTAAAAATGACTTGCTGGTCTTAGCTAGTCTCCATTTGGGTAAAACAATTTCGTGTTTACTACGCATTAATGTTATGAAAATAGCTTCTAATTTTGAAAAGTCCTAGGTTTTTACAAGTACAGAGTAAGTATATCGATTTCTTTGAATTTATTTCTGAGGGGCTATGTAGATTAATATTAGAATGTGTGGAACACCAAAATCACATCACACTAACACTATAAAGGCGAAAGTTTGCGAGTGTGATGGTGCGTGTGTATGTGTGTACGTTTGTTACTTCTTCACGCTCGAACGGCTAAATGGATTTCAATGAAATTTTATTCACGCGTAGACCATGCTCTACTTTTATTAATTTTACCCGGGAGTTTATTCCCTTGGGATAATTTTCTACTTTCACGAGGCGAAGCTGCTGGCAACAGCTCCTATAAAATATTGTACAAAGATATACACAAGAAAGCATCCAATTTCTTACCTTTGTATGTTACTGAGTATTTGAGCGATGGAGTCATCCTCTCCCGAAGAGAACGGGCGCCGCAGCGTCACCAGCTCGAACGCGATCACGCCGAGCGACCAGTAGTCACATGACGACTGTGTAATAATGACGAAAATATTACAAGACGCGCTTGGTAATCACAAAGATCGGAAAATATTACTTTATTCTAAATCAGAATCGACTGCCATTTAAATTTTAAAAAAAGTCTAAATACTTGTGTTAGTGACTTTTTACCATTGTATATCTAAAACTAAGGTGACATTAATAGTTTCAACAGCTGTTGTGCAAACCATTTCTGGCCATACCATTCAGTTATTTTATCATTCCATTATTTTATTTTTGTCATTGTTTTTTAAATAAATGCTTGTTATTAATATCCAACACTGTCATGCTAAGTTATATAAAATAAAATTCTTTGCTGCCAGCCACAACCTTCTATAAAAATATTCTAATATAGTCTAAATTACCAGTGATTGTTGCATGTTGTTTTGAAAATGTTTTTATCTTTAAAATAATCTATTTATGAGGCCTGTTTGCTCCACAAGTAACTAAGGGCAAAGTCATATTGTGGCTAGCCACATCACCATAGCATGGTGTCGTTAACATGATGGCCCGGTACCGTATATCTGCAGGTCGCGTTTTCTTTTCCTTCCATTCAGATATGGTTGATGGATTACTGTTGTACACACCCCCAGATTAAAAGATCCGAAGGTTGAGGTCAGGGCTCTGGGAGAGGGATGAAGGAAAACATTAGAAAAAAAAAATATTCCTACTCGAGTTTCGAGTGCGATACTAGTGTGAACTGCGGTAAGTAATACGCGAAATTACCAGACAACCTACGGGATAGTCAAATGGATTCTTGTGCTCATAGTGGTTATTGTTATGTGAAAAAACTGATATTATTTGTAGTAAATAAAGCCATCTACTAGTAAACCGGAATTTAATAACCCATGTACCTAACATTATTTTTAAAAAGTAAGTAAGTAGTAGTAAGTAAGTCTTCGTTTTGCGTATATATGTGTAATTGTTATTTTTAATGCATCTACAAAAGTGAATACCCAGCAGAAAATTCTAAACACAATTGTCTTAGTTAACTCCAAATATTTGGCAGAACTATGATTTAAATTCTTGTAGCATCTTTGGTGTGATTTGTGGTGCACACAGGCCTAAATACTGCAAATAAATGAGTTTAGATCTCAAAGTTTAACTCAACATGCAAAACCACGTCCTTAGTGTAAGTATAAGCACATGCAGGTGAGCCGACGCACAATGGCAGTGGTAACGATTCTGCCGCAGTACTGTTGACACACAGCGTGCGCGGCGCAGTCGGCGGCCGCCAGCAGCTCGGGCGCCATGTAGTCCGCCGTGGCCGCCGCCGCGCCCGCGCACCCGCCCTCCGACAGCCGCGCAGACGACCCGAAGTCGCCCAGCTTCACGTGCCCGCATCTATACACAAACAATTACATTTTACCAACCATATAATAAATACCATAGTTGCTGTCTCGGGAGCCCTAACAATCAGTAGAAATAAACCTGTTTTCTTTCTTTATTTCGATACCTTCAACCCTGAACCCGACACCGAAGGCCCACTGTTTTTACATTTTCTAATATTTTGTTCCAACATTGAAAAATTGTATTAAAAGTAAAGGAAAAACGTAATAAACTTTTTACGAAATAATGTAACACCAGAAACCAAAAGGTTTTTTTTTTATTTCTCCCCTAAAATGAATGGTGAATGTGACTATTTTATCGATAGTTTAATTTGATTTTCAAATTCCTATTATCTATATATATAAAAGAAAGTCGTGTTAGTTACACTGTTTATAACTCAAGAACGGCTGAACCGATTTGGCTGAAAATTGGTGGGGAGGTAGCTTAGAACGAGGAGACGGACATAGGGTACTTTTTAACGAGTAGGGTAGAGTAGGGTAGAGTAGGGTAATTTTTTTTTTTACTAAATCCCGCTTTTGGGCAGAACAACGTCTGCCGGGACCGCTAGTATATATATATATCCTTTTTTGTTTTAAAATAAAAAAAAGAAATTATTTCAAATTCCTATTATATATATATATCCTTTTTTGTTTTAAAATAAAAAAAAGAAATGATATCAAATAACACGAAAGAAAGCGTGCACACCAGGCTATGCAGTGCCACTGAAAGTCTGTATAACTCACCTATCCAGCAATATATTATCCGGCTTGACATCTCTGTGCACGTATCCCATGGCGTGCAGCGCCTTGAGCGCGTGCGCCACCTCGGCCACGTAGAAGGCGGCGTCCCTCTCGGGCAGCGGGTGCGCGCGCCGCGCGAGCAGGCCTGCCAGGTCGCCGCCGCAGCACAGCTCCATCACTAGGTACAGGTTGCTGCTGTCCTGGTCAAGTTAATATAGGAAGTGTTTATTTTGTAGGTTCATGGGATAATATGATGTTTTTGGAAACCAAAAATTTTTTTGAATAAAACAGTCTTTACTGTTATGATATAAAAGTTGTGTGTACAATAAAGAATAAAGAAAATGCTGATGCGTTTACTTATAATGTACATACTGCAATCTGATTTGTTCTTATTAAACCATTTTAAAATTGAAACTTTAATAGTAAGGTAAATAAAAATACATGTGGCTCTTACTTGGAAAGCATACTGGAGCTTTGGTAGCCATGGCCCCGTGGCAGCAGCAAGCACATCACGCTCCTCATCAGCGCGCTTACGTGCTTGCTCTTTCCGCAGAGTCTTCATTGCATACACATCGCCTGTTTGCTTCTCTCTCACCATCTAATATTATCAGAAAAAATAGGTGATAAATCCTTACATAAGGTAAGGCAAGATGTCAGGGGTTCTATTTGGTAGTGAAAAGTGAAATTCATCAATAAGAAATATGAAAAATGACTCAACATTACCATTCAAAATAGTTGATTACATTAAAATAAAACAGTAGTCTTCATAACTTAATCATAACTTCTCAAAGTACTATGTATACCCATCAAAATAAAAGGCATAGAAATAAAATAATGTGTAAACTTACATGAACTTCTCCAAAGTGTCCCCTCCCAATTGTTTGCAGCATCTCAAAGTCAGAGATGCATACTCTAGTCCGACGCAACTCAGCAAGTGTGCTGCGATCTACAAATAAAATAAAACCAATGAACGAAACATTAAAACATTAGTCCCAACATCATTATACAGAGGTAAAACTATTTGTTTGATTACAATTTAGTAAAAAAAACAATATCTAGAGCTATTGAACCCAATAATTTAAGTTTCTGTAAAAGTTCTTGTTTACAATTTTGGTGTATAATAGTTTATTATTTTTTATTTTCTAGTATCTATTACTGATCCCATTACAAGAATGTTTTATTGACAGAAAGCTATGCTATTACCAAGTACCACAGGCAATCTTTAATCCTGGATAAATGCATAGATCTAAGTATGGGCCATGTGATCTAAGCTGCGGGAGAAAGTATAATGCTTTGTTGTTGTCAGAAACAGCTGTTTCCAAAAATAGCAATATTATTATCAATCTGGCGTATTACAATTAATATCTAGTGCCACTAAAGTTTCTTACTTGTATAGTTTCATTACATTTCTTTATTATTTCAGTGTTTTTTACTCAGTACCTGGGGAGTAAAGATGAGACAAAGAAAACTTACATTTGTCCAAGAAAGCTTTTACCAAGTCATCGCTCTTCTTGACTGGGTCATCGTTACATTCATCGTAGAGAACTGTGAGAGCATCCAGCAGGGCTTCGCGGTCGACAGTCTTTCTACTGAACCTCGTAGTCCCACCTGTCACTTTCCCCAATATCAGACGATTCAACCGCGTGATGCGGATAGCGATTGCCTCCTTCGATGGTTCCATTTTAAATTAAATTATCACATAAACCAAAGTTTACTTATGTACACGCATATTTAGTTTATTTATTAAAATCCATGAATGAAAATGAATCAATATCAACAATGCATTGAGCCCAGTAACTTCGTCGTTATTATTTGAAAATTGAATTCGCCGACCTTCATCAGTGAAAATGACACAAACTTTGGTGTTGCTGTTACTAGAAAATATACTTAATTTAGAAAAGCGCCATCTATTGTCAAATAGCATTATTATTATTTAAAAAACCAAATCCAAAAACCATAGACATTTTGATTTGTTTTTATTTTAAATGACATTAACTCATGGTGTTGCCATCGATGCGAGGAAAATCAATATTTAATATGGCACCATCTCTAATCAAATAGATGTACTAACCACCCATTTTGATTCCTGATATTCTTGATAGTTTTATGATAGCTTGATATCTTTTTGATGAAAAAATCTAGAGGTGTAAAAGTAACGAAAAAAAGCGTACCCGTATGTATTCGTTACTATAACAATTAGTACTCGTTACGTTACTATCGTATCGTTACGTTACTCGTTACTTCTGATACCTCTTAACATGCTATGTTAGAGCTACGAAACAAGTCGTATAGCGTATGCAACATTCGTAATTTGTAGAAAACATACCTACTTATCTATACGTTAGACACCAAGCTGCGTAAGGTGCATTTTTTAGACTTGTGTTTAAGTTATATTTTACATAATAAATAAACATCATTCTTTGTAACATACGCTTTTAAAATCACCGAATAAGCGCGTGGAGGCATAAAACATAAGATCAGTAAACATTTCAATACATGAATACACTCATCAACGGTCCTTGAGTGAACTGAAAGAGTCGTACCCATACTATAAAAAATACGAGTAACGAAATGCATTCATATGTAACGTTTCGCTACTCGGTACTAAAAGGCGTACATGTTACTCAGTACCGAACACGTACGGTTTGCTACCAACGGTACTTGCGTAAACTGAACAGTGCAGGAACCCATGATACGAAAAATGCGAGTAACGAGTAACGAAATGTATTCATGAGTAACGTTTCGTTACTCGGTACTAGATGGCGCACCCGTTACTCAGTACCGAATACATACGGTTTGTTACAGGTTTAAAAAAATCAGAAAGAGGTGGAAGGAATATTTTGAAAGATTGATGAATGAGGAAAATAATTGGAGTGGGGTGTTAGAGAATAAACCAGTGAATGTGGGATTAGTGAGAATGGTTAGTATGGATGAAGTCTGAATAGCAGTAAATGGAATAGAGAATGGTAAAGCCATTGGTCCAGATGGAATACCAGTTGAAGTGTGGAAGTTATTGCAAGTGGATGGATGGACGTGGTTAGCTTTGTTTTTCAATAAGTTGTTGCTGGAAGAAGCCATACCTGATGAGTGGTGCAATAGCTCTTTGGTGCCGATTTTTAAAAACAAAGGTGATGTGCTTGAGTGCAACAATTAAGGAATAAAGCTAATGTCACATACTATGAATGCCTGGGAAAAAGTTATTGAAAGGCGACTGAGAGAAGAGAGTGAAATTTCACAGAACCAATTCGGTTTTATGCCTGCTCGCAGTACAACGGATGCCATTTTCGCTATACGCCAGCTGTGCGAGAAATACAGAGGTGCGCATAAAAACTTGCATATGGTATTCATTGACCTCGAAAAGGCATACGACCGGGTACCTCGTGAGGTTCTGTGGTGGGCCCCCAAAGGTGTGCCTGGAAAGTATGTGCAGTTGATCCGAGCGATGTACAGTCGATGCAGTACCCAAGTCCGGTCTACAGTAGGCACCACTGGCAGCTTCAATATGGCTGTCGGCTTACATCAAGGGTCGGCTCTCAGCCCGTACCTCTTCCTGATAATAATGGATGCTCTGACGTCGGACATTCAGGAAGAGACTCCCTGGTGTATGCTGTTTGCCGATGACATTGTGTTGGTTGCCGAGAGTGGCCTAGAGGTCCAGAACAGATTGGATGTGTGGTGGCACAGACTGGAGAGTGTTGGCCTGAAATTGAGTAGAACCAAAACGGAATACTTGTTCTGCGATTTCGGCGGTCTCTCCAATTCAGTGCTTTTAGCTCTTGCTGGAACACCCATACCGATCTGCTCCGACTTTCGGTACCTCGGGTCGCTCGTCCAAGGGGATGGTGAGGTAGACCGAAACGTAACACATCGGATCAGCACAGGATGGATGAAATGGCGACAGGTCACGGGAACAACTTGTGACCCACGCATGCCCCTCAAGTTAAAGGGTAAAATGTACAAGTCTGTGATAAGGCCTGTCATACTGTATGGATCAGAATGTTGGGCTGTGAAAAAGACGGATGAAAAAAGATTGCACGTAGCGGAGATGAGAATGTTAAGATGGATGTGTGGTGTGACGAGAATGGATAATGTGAGAAATGAGTATATTAGGGGAAGTTTGAAACTGGCGCCAGTGACTGAAAAATTGAAAGGGAATCGTTTGTCTTGGTATGGTCATGTGAAGAGTAGGGATGAAACGCATGTTACTAAAAGAGTTATGAGTTTACATGTGGATGGATGGAGAGGGAGAGGGAGACCAAAGAAAAGATGGATGGATTGTGTGAAGAGTGATATGAAAGAAAAGGAAATTAGTGATAGTATGACGAGTCACAGGGCAGAATGGAAGAAAAAAACGTGTTGCGCCGACCCCAAATAACACGGGACAAGGGCAGGAAGATGATGATATTCTTGATAGCTTTACTGAAAACATTGTATTTCTACTAATCGATGGTAGAGGGCGCTACAATAATACGCTCCTCCAGTGATCACATTTTTTTATAACAGACAAAGAAAAGAAATTGATGAATATTTTGGTTACATTAGTTTGTTGATTGTTTAGGTTTGAGCGTTAGAAACAAAAACTAGGTTCAGACACAGTAGGAGACTCATTTTAAAAGATGTTTCATTTCGTTAGACCTCTGGTAACCTCTTCCTAGAAGATCATGACTTTGGTCCTTGGACAAAATTCATCCTAAGCCCAATTTCGAGACTTGCCTTGTCCAAATGTACAAGAAGGTTACCCAAATCAGCCGCTGTGAAGAAAAATACAATAACATTGGCGGAGCTAGGCGGAGCGAAGATTTTATAATGTCTTCTCCTCAATGAGTATTTATTCTCTTAGGTATCTAATCTATTCAGTATTGTGCTGTGTTTTTTGAAGATTTGAGAGTGGTATTAAATAGCTTTAAGAAGGACGGGTCTCCTTTGTATTCTTATATGCGCTATGAATGTTTTTTTTTTTAATTTGATATAAACTAGTGCTTGACTGCGATCCCACCTGAAAGTAAGCAGTGATGCAACCGTTGATGGTGAGGCGCACTAGTTTATTAAAAGCCTATTCACTCTAGCTTTGAAGACACCCAAATTATAATTGGATGGGAAGACCACAGCAGGCCAATGGTCCTTCGATGTACGCGGTATAAACGACGAGGTGAAACGTTTAGTCTGGACCGTAGAGGTTTCAACAACGTAAGGGTGAATACTCGCCGTACGTCGGGTTGTCCGATGGTAGAAATGAGATGGCGGAATCAAGGTATGCAATTCCTGCGCACACTCTCCAAAATGTAACCTGTAAAACTCCGATAGGCTGGCTACCCTACGCCTGTGCTCGAGGGTTTGAAGATTGGACTTAACCAAATCCAGATCACCAATTTGCCTCTTCGCACGCCTTTCCACCGAGTCCAAAGCTGCTAGGTGGCATTTTGCAGCACGAGCCCATATGTGGCTGCAGTACTCCACACACGATCGGACCTGTGCTTTGTATAATATTAAAAGCTGTCCCGGTGTGAAGTACTGCCGGACCTTTGCAAGAACGCCGAGTTTCCTAGCAGCTACCTTGACTTTAAAATTAAGGGTTGAAGAAACTTCAACTCCCAAGAGTTGAAGACGGTCGGTGCATTCCAAGGATATATTCCGAAAAGCGAGACCCGAGGTGAACGGGAAATGACCAACGGAACTTCATACTCACATAAACATCTCAATGAAGATAGAGTTGCATCAAAATCCGTTGCATTAAGGATTCAAAGATTCAAAGCATTTTATTTCAAATAAACCATTCACAGGCACTTTTGAAATGTCAAGAATATAATGAAGAATAATGTCTTAATAGGCTAGGGTGGTTTAGGTGGAGTTAGCAGACAAAGAGACGGACGCGGAAAGCGACCTTGTTCTACTTATACTAAGCACCTAAAGATTCCTGCAGGATTATAAACTAAACCATTGCGACACAATATCGATGGGATTTGTTGAAAGTGTTGTAATATTATTGCATCACTGCCAAGAGTCACGTCTTTAATAATGTTATTGAAAAGTAGTTGTTTGTTAAACAATGACTGCCGCCGTCATTACCTCATTAGGTATAGTGCGTCACTCAGTGACGGTTCCTTTCAGTCAGCTACCTTCCATAAAGAATACCTACCGATAAAAGACTTTAAAGTTATGTACCAAAATGTTTTTACATAATAAATGCTGCAAAAGGAGTGGGATCGAACTCACGACCTGTTTATCTCCAGTCCGTGTCTTTTGTTATACACTGCTAGCAATTTTGCAAATTTGTAATAGTTGCAGTAGCTTTCTAAAAAATCATATTCTAAGGCACGGCAAATCATCTTTCAAGTGTAAAAATGAAGAAATAATAGTTCTTTTTTTCAATAATAATTTTACTACACACTACTTACACTTATCATTAGGTAGTAACTATAACAAAATCGCAAAATTGCAGATAACTCTTTTTACTTTGCACCCGTCGACTTTATAGTGTCATTTACATTTTATTCAGATTTAAAGGATCAGCAAAGTGGTCCACTGTTTCAGTTTACAACTTGAATCCTATGTAGCATATAAGCAAGTAGAAGGCTTGATGGCAAACTGTTATGTAACACGACAGGCATGGACGGCGTAACGAGTTTTGATACTTAGCTTACCTATTAAATACGGGCTTGTATGTAAATATTTAACATTGATTTAGTTATCTTTTTTGTTTCACATAGTTTCACACTTGTGCAATTTTACACTGTCATAAATGCGGATCACGTGCGGTCTTTGCTTACCCAGCATTTTTCGATGCTCTTGACTTTACATTGACACACATTTAAGCCAATATAAACAAAAACTGCATAAAACATCACGTAGTGAGCGTTTGAAACAAAAGAATTACGAATCAATTAACTATAGGTAGCGCTTGATTATAATGTAATTCTTAATTGGTAACAAATTAATTTATTTTTGAACATTTTGAATTTAGGTGATAAATTGATAATGATAATGTCCACAAAATAATGTTAATGAATTCATGTGATGCTATATCTTCTACGTGTTAGGGCCGGTACCCGGTGACGTAGGTATCACCGGTACCCGTAGTCAGCAGCCGGCGAGCACTGCTCTCGTCCTTACGTATTTTAATGGTCGCGTGTAGTTTATAAAAGGTGGTGAGCGTGAGGCGGCCGCAGTTTTGTCCTTACTCAGCTGGAGTGCGCAATCGAAATTAGATCAGCAATTCAGCGATAGAGCTGAGCTAAGATTATTTAGTATAGTCGTGTATCAGTGAAGTGCGATGGCGGTTCTGCAAGGCCCGTCCCTGAAGCAGGCGGACCTCATTTCGCAGGAGCTCGGCGAGGCTCCCGGGGACATCGAGCGCGGCGTGCGCGACCTGCGCAGCATGCTGGCGGCGTCACCCTACCTGCCCCAGCCAGAAAACGTGGGTGAGTAACACTGAAAGAAAGAAAGTATGAAAAAAGCATGAAGCAAGTTTCGACTCACCGAAATTAATGAATTCATGTGATGCTATATCTTAGAATAAAAATATGTTAGAAAACACGTGTTTAAAATTCGTTGAAGAGACAATTTTATTTTACCTACTTTTTTTTATTTGTACCTATCTAGGGTAGATTAGGTAACTTTGTCTTTTAGCTTCTCAAAACAAAAGTATTTAGGGCCTCCCGCGATCCCGGTACAGGTACTCCCGGAATAAAAAACAATATGTTTTTTCAGTCTGTATGTTTGTCCTGACTAATCTCCGAAACGGCTGGACCGATTTTGACGGAACTTTCACTGACGGATAGCTGAAATAGGCTTATTTTCATTTTTCCACGGGAACGAGTTTTCAAAGAACAGAACATGCCTACGAAATAATTGAACAAAATTTGACTGGACTTTCACTGGAATATAGTTAAAAAAGAAATTTACCTAAAAGCTAGTTTAAAATAAGTGTCTGTCGAATAATTTGATCCATTTTTTTCAAAAGGTGAGGGTGCTTCCATTAGTAAGAATTAGTAAGAAGTACGACAGAACTGTTTTAATTTTGGGTCGAAACAACAGTAACGAATTATAGTGGCCGAATGCATGTTGAGATAACGTACTGTGGAAAAGAGTAGCTGGTTAAATTTAATTTTAGTTTAATTATTTAAAATCGTGTCTACATTTTGGTGAGGACCTGCGTCATGCGGCAGGTGAGGACACCGTGACGTCTTTCCAGCCACTACCCAAAGAGGGAACTTACCGCCATAATTACGGCGTGCCCGGCACTGGGTTGCAACAGGCGCTATCGCCATTTCACCATGAGATCCCGCCGGAACTCTTTCTGTCATGGTTTGGCCTTCTAGGGTTCCATCATCGAGGTACTAAAATTAAAATTTTGAATCTAGCTTTCGAATAATTGGGTGAATTGCTAAAGATCATCACCTATTCTATACAATAGATACCTAGGCAATGTATAGAATACCTGGGTCGTCCAGGCAATGTATGAAATATTATAAATATTATTGTCCATTATACATTTTACCTAGGTAAAAGAAAGAAAGAAAGAAAGAAAACATTTATTTGAGACTCGCACAGGACAAACAACGATAAAATAAAAATAAAAGTAACTACTTAGTCTAATGATAGTCTTAGGTAATGTACATAATTTCTAGGGATTGTATAGAGTACCTGCTGGTCCACCGTCAATGTGTAAAATAAATGGATTTTGTTCTATATTCATCAATATTAACCGACCGAACGAACCGAAAATGAGGGGCAAATGAAAAATGTAAATATTATTTAAAATCAATGTGTTATACACACATGACAGTACGAGAGTAGAGAAGGGCAACTGCTTTTCTTTTCTCTTACTGTCATGTGTGTGTGGCCTAACATTGCGTCAAAATGTAACGTTAGGTCACCTCGGCAGGGAGGTTATGTTAGAAGGCTAAGGCGGGAATGGAGCTCCCGCCTTTGCCTTCTTGGTTATTTTTTTTATAACCACCCGGAAATAGGACCTGAATACACAATAAAATTAACGTGAAATTTAAAATTCTTCTGGCTTTAAGTAACATAATGGAATTTGGTTCTACTCAGGTCCTAAGTAGGTCTGTCTGAAGGATTTAAAGTAGGTAAGGCTTCTATTTCCGGGTAGTTATAAAAAATAACCACAAATCACCACCACCTTATAACCTAACCAGTCCGTGTCGGGGTTCCTTAAAATTACGTCAATTCCTTCTCTGCACTCGTTTTTTACAGACATTACCGGCTGCGCATTCGGTATTGTATAAAATACCAAGTCAAAGTATAAAATAAATAATATTTCATACATTACCTACACGTTTTAGGTATTCTATACATTGCCTAGGTATTGTATATAATACCGGTAACATAACATACAATTAACTGGGAAAAGAAAAAAAAAATAAGTCATAATCTTCCTGCCCTTGTCCCGTGTTATTTGGGGTCGGCGCAACATGTTTTCTTCTTCCATTCTACCCTGTCACTCGTCATACTATCACTAACTTCCTTTTCTTTCATATCACTCTTCACACAATCCATCCATCTTTTCTTTGGTCTCCCTCTCCATCCATCCACATGTAAACTCATAACTCTTTCAGTAACATGCGCTTCATCCCTCCTCTTCACATGACCATACCAAGACAAACGATTCCCTTTCAACATAGGTAGGTAAAGTAATAGTGCATACGAGCAAAATTACAGTAGACAGGCAGGTAAGTTAAGTCTTGCGACAAGGGCATCGACGTTTTACGGGAAAGGCCGCGTGTCGGCCGTCTCTCTAGTGAGGGCAATATCCTGTACATATAGGTACTGCATAATTATCTCACTAGATGTATATGTACCTACGTATAATGTCCCAGCAGGACATTTATAAAATCTGCTGTTTAGCGGGGATACCTGGGTATTCTAGTTCTGTAGATGTCCCGTGTACTCATTGCACATTTATTGACTGACCTGTTGGTCTAGCGGTTGGTTGCCCTGACTGCTATGCCGGAGGTCGTGGGTTCGATTCCCACCCAGGACAAATGTTTGTGTGATGAGCACGATCATTTGTTCTGTGTCTGGGTGTAATTTTATAATATTTATGTATTTAGAAATATTTAAGTATGTTTATCAGTTGTCTGGTACCCATAATACAAGCTCTGCTTAGCTTGGGACTAGACGGCGTTGTGTGATAGTTGTCGAATATTATTATTATTATTATTGTTTGTTATTTTTTATTTTTTCTTCCCATTTAAGAGAGATAAACCTTACACACGGGCCGGGGCCAAGTATATAAGGTGGAGTTTAAATTGAAAAGGTAGATGTGAGTGTTGAAGAAGTCAGGAACTTTCTAGTGATCCGACAGGTGTTGAGGATTGTGGCTTTTTGAAGCATGTAGAATATTTGAGCTGGCATCTGTAGAGTGTTGAGGCTCTGTGTTAGTGATTTTGGTATTATTATTATTATTATTGATCTGCCAACTCAGACCATATTGGTCTGAGTCTGCCAATTCTTTATTATTTAACTAACAACAACTGTTCATTTACTGAAATTTAGAGAACATACCACTAGCTTGTACTATTTCTTATTCTGTGCCACTAGATTTCTCCTAAAAGGTACAAAACTCTTCATTTTAGCTTGCGTATTTCACTTTGCTAATAAAGTCAGAAATGTCACTTGAGGTCAATGAAAACATGTTAAGGTGCACCACGATAATTTATTGGGATTAGTTGAGCCCTTCCATAAAGGGGTCTCGTTAGACCCTTTTTAGTGACTTTGAGTAAACCTCAACATACGAACTAATTGTGCAGTGCAATCATAATCGCATGGACGCAACTAACAATAATTTATCAAATAAATAGTTCGCACCACGTTTCGAATGATTACACGACAGAATTTATGTTAATTCTTATAGGCACCTTTCCATATTATTCCATTTTACATAGGAGGACACCCTTCACTGCGTTGATCTGTCTGTTTGCGATAGGCTGAAAAACTACCTACTGAAAGGATTTTCATGCGGTTTTCACTAGTACTCTGACAAACAATACCGCGAAACATCGACTTCCGAAATTAAAGTTTCCGACGGACCGTTTTTTTTTTTTTAATGAAGTCGGATAAATTTTTTTCCACACTTTTTAGTTGCTATACATTTATACCCAGAGTGCTTATTTCTCTTTTTGACTGTAAATGCTTAAGTTCTCGACGAAAATACCAAAATCACTATTTGATTGCCTATAATATTTGAGGAGTTCCCTCGATTCTTCGTGGATCCCATCACCAGAACAGTATTTAAAAAAAATGTGACCAATCTGGAAGCATCTCCTTTAGGAGAAAACAAAATTGCAAATCGGTCCATAAACGACGGAGTTCTGAGATAACACATAAAAAAAAATAACACAACCGAATTGATAACCTCCTCCTCTTTTGAAGTCGGTTAAAGTACAGATATCAATATAATAATTTCTGATATCTATGAGAAAAGCCGACAATTTCAAATATTTGTAACATCCGTGCGAAGCTGGGCGTGTCGATAGTAAATATTATATGCAAAAATATAAAATTATATGTATATACATACTATATGTATATTCGACGACACGGTTGGCGCAATGGTAGAGAGATTGGCTGCTGCGCTGTGTGTAGCGGGTTCGATTCCCGCACGGAACGGATAGGTAATACAAATATTTTTGTATTACCTACAGATGGTTGTTCTGGGTCTGGCTGTCTTGTTTATGTGTGTTTACATATTTTTGAACGCACTTACGGTACAGGAGTACCTAATTCCTAGTGCGAGCAACGTTTTTTATTTTTTTATAAAGAGAATGATACCGAGAGCGGTATATCCATAGATATCCTTGAGTATATCAAAAGGCTTTGTTAAAGCTCAAAACATTTAGGATCCCGCTTTGCCATTTTTTTTGCGTATTGTAAATATGTATAAAAATATCAATATCAAAAGTTACAGCTTCGCTAAGGACCGTAAACAAGACAAGTAGGATAATGTAGTAAATAGGATCTTATAAAGTTAATAAGTAGATAGGTAGATACATATGACACACACCTCATGTTTAGTCCATTATGTAGTTACTTATTAAATTAATAATATTAGCATAGCTCTCAGCAAAACAGAAGGCGGAAAGAACTTAGGTAGGTACTAATACATACTTATCTAATGTAAATACATAAAAGTATTAGACCAGCCATACTCAACCTTTTCCCATCTTAGGCCACATATCGCTTATACTATTATCATGATGGGGCCACAATTATAACTTACAATAAATCAAAGCTCTACATTTGATAGTAACCTGAATATAGTTTGTTCAGAATCATCTCCGTCACCTGGATGGTCCGGTAACCACGTATTTATGCGGACAACCAAGTAACAAAACACACACATACAGTTATGAAATTTTGTAAGTACCTACATAGATTCTTTACGTAAAAATATTAGACAGGTGTTTCGGGTTTCGCATATACTAAAACTAATGTTGTATACGAATGGAATTTTTGAATTCACCTCATATAGACAGGTTTCGATAAAATTGTTACATGTTTTGACAAAGGTCAACATTATCGATTTGCTTGCGGGTGAATATTCTCAGCACATTGTTTTATTGTGCTATTGAGACACTAATTTCAGTAATGAGTATAAATTAGTTTAAGAGTAATTGTTAACACAATGTCGGTAATAGAACATAATTATAGCATGTCAATGATGAATAGTTAATTCAAGTATGAAATCGAAATTATAAAACATACGTCTTACATGAAATAGATTAGTTATTAGGAAAATGACTAGATTTAATTTATCATTTTGTTTACTTGGGAATAAATGGCTTTATTATTATTTATTACTATTATTATTGAGATACTAAGTTTATATGCATAGCAGCAGTATAGGCAAATCTGGGCTAAAGGTTTATAAAAAAAACTGGGCAGGCCACATGCCGACCGACGGCCGCCGCTCCGTTGAATAACGCTCGCTGCTGTAGACAATGTTATAATATATGTATTGTAACATTAACAGGATATTCTGGGGCCATGGGTAGTGTGAAAACGAAACCCGGGGCCCTGGGACGAAGGCAACGAAGGAACAGGAGTGGGTTTTTAGTCAGTAAAAGCCTGACACTATCTCTCGCTCCGCCCAAGAGCGCGATTTGTCATTAGATGATTTTCCCACCATAAAAAAAAAAGTGGGGGTTGACCGGTGACTCGTGGGGGCCGCTTAGCGCCAAGCCTGATACGATGAATACAATATTTTGTGGCGGGGGCGAGCTCGCGGTCTTTTCCGCACTAGTATGGAAAACAGTAAATTGCATGCCTAAATAAGAGTGGTATAAATAAGAGCACGATTTCGAGTACTTACAGGCTGGTTCGAAATTTCGAATTTAGGAACAACATTAGGAACTACTTACTACTTTTAACCAAACAAACTCTTTAGGTTTATACCTAATAAGTAGGTTTAAATCTATTTTAAACTTTTACTATTTCCTTATGTATACAAAATAATATAATAAATAAATAAACAAACAATTTTGCCTATTTATAGTTTTTATTAATAAAAATTCATTAGCCATGGGTTATTATGCGCATCTACATGTTTTACTTATTTAACGCTCGCTGTGTCGATATGCGGACAAACAAATAGCTGTAGATAAACCGTAAACATGATAACACTACGGAAATATACCGTAATTTAACCATACATAACATACATAATTATAAATGACTAGCTTCTTCCAGTGGTTTCACCCGCGTGAAAGCAGAAATGTATCTATGTATATATAGCCTATGTGACTCAAAGATAAAATAGGATTCTATCTACTGATGAAAGAATTAAAAAAACAGTTCAGTAGATTTTAAGTTTATTGATTAAAAACAAAAATCCCCCTTCCCCCTCGCCTTCGCCTTTGTATTTTTTGTGTGCATGAAGCATTATATATATTTTGTTCGGCTAAATTTAGAGCTGTTTTTACCACATGGTCTTCGCTACACCTCCTTACATGGCCATACCATCTTAGTCGGTGCTCTGTCGTTTTCTTCTTCATAATATTAATATGTATACTACCTATATAACTACATAGAGTGTTAGTTTGTTACGTATTCACCTCTATTACTGCTGAATGGATTTTGATAAAACTTGACCTGGATTAGGTTAGTAAGTACTGTTCATCCCCTAAATACGTTTATTTATTTCAATTCCCCACTTGTTTATAGAATATTCTTCTTTTCCAATCAAATTGATGTGCTCTTATATTTCTGATCATAATTTTATAGAAAACTTATATTTCGTTGTAGATTTGTATTGTGTCCAGGTTTTTGTGTTCTTGACATTACATATCTGATATTTCTTTATTATGATTACTTAAAATTTCTTTTTTATTAAATCAATTATTATTTCAAATGACACTAGTATTCAGATATCGTTTTTACTTTATGTATTTCCTTATCACTAAAAAATTCAACTATTCTTATTATTTTTTGTCTCGATTTAAATCTTTGACAATTGATGCCTAAATTAAGGTAGATGTATCTGGATCACAACTCTTTAAAAACACCTTATTTTATGTACCTACTGTAGCAAATAAACGATTATTATTATCTGGGAAAACATGCAGCTTTCTTAGCTCTGGGCTAGTTTTTAATCAACAAGCCAAGTCAATGTAGCGTGATGTGGGTAAATTTAAGATTATTATCATTATTATTATTGTCTTTATTTGTAATTTCGACTATTTCATAGGTACATTTATAAATATAAAAAAGTGACATTTGTAGAATCCGCGTAATAAATTTCTATCTCAGTTCAAATCTGGCAGAATACAGGAAGGCTACCATCTTGCGGATCTCTGCTATTAGCTAGCAACATTGTGTGCGGGCTCTTTATGTCGGTTAATTGCAGGATAACCTGATTGAGGTACCGAATATTACAAAATAATGCTTTCCATTGCAATATTGTAGATCACGGCAATCAATGATACAATGTTATCAATTTTCTAATTGTAAAGGCAAAACTAGAAAATTACATAGGGAATAATTTTCTATCTACCCATGGTGCAAAAATGCAGCGTAGGCTTTTAGTGGCGTAATGTAGCCACAGAAAGTGAAATTGCAGTGAACTGTAAGTGGCTTTATGTTGAAATTGCACGAAAATTTCTGCCATACCGCTTTGAAACGCAATGAGGATTGAAATAGACTCATACCAAATACCAATTTGCAGTTACTGGTCACAGATTAAATCAGTTTCATTTGAGATTAGAAACTAGTACTTACTTAGATATATAATAAGATCGTCGATAGCGATGACCTAAGTAGTTAGGTACCTAATGTACTTACGTTTTTAAGAAAAAAATGATGTAGGTATCTACTATAAAGCAGCATCTGATTCTCAAAAAATGGCTGCAAAAGTATAAGTTGTAAAACTCGCATAAATGAACTCCGCACGTCGGTATCATCACTGACGCAGTGATGCATCGACCTGGCCAATACGTAATGGCTAGTAATAAATCCTAAGCTGTAGCTTCGACTCGCCCAATACTGACCGAATTGACACATCCCGTCTCATCACAGAACCAACTCACACGCCGACTCATGAGGAACAAAGTCATTATTTACCCCCACCTTTGATTCACACAATAGCACTTCTTCTCAGGAGTATTTCCACACGGTGCCCAAACGTCAGGTGCATTATAATACGCCATGCGGCAATGCGCACGATGTTCTGCGCAAACTTACGTGCGCGGGCGACGCTCCTTGACCAAGTTAGCTAAAAAGTATAATTGCAAAACTATTATCACTGATACTCGTGTAATTATATGGAAGCGGCTTATATAATATAGTGTGACAGTACTGACTATCTCATTACCGTAGGTCTTATATGGACTGTGTGGCGCAGGAGTGGCTATGGATATGGTACCTATCTTTTAGTTCGAACTTAAGTTAAGTAGCGCTTCAAAAAGAAGGAGGTTCTATGTTCGGCTAAATGTATTTTTTCTATATATGTTCACCGATTTTTCGGTCAATTGTGGACCGATTTTGTTTTTTTTTTAAATTATTGATATACTTATTATATACTTTCGAGTTGGTCCCATAGAAATATTGTTATGATCTGATGATGAACTTCGAAATATAGAACGGAACTCCTCATAGGATCACAGAACTGTCGTAACAAGTAAAATTCTTTGGTATGTAATACGCGATGACTTTAAGTTTGACTGAGGGGTACCTACTTTTTAATTGTGGTACCGCAATTATAAAGTGTAAAATAAAAAGCTTTTTACAAAAAATATACAACCGACTTCAATGTAAAAGAAAACCACTAAATCGTGCAAAATAACTTTAAATTCGCAAGTTGATGTAAAAATAAACAAGAGACAAAACTATTATAGAAACACCGACTTCAAAAATTAAAGTTATTTTGCACGTTTTAGTGTTTTTTTTACATTAAAGTCGGTTGAATTTTTTTTGTAAAATGTTTTTTTTTATTACCGAAAATGATATAAGTAAACCTTTTTTTTTGGGTGGGCAATCATCATACTTACACATACATAACTCCTTTCGCTCTGGGTGGTGCAAGAGGGTGTCAGACTTTTACACACTAAAAACTCACGCGTGTTCCTTCAATTGCTCTTTGCTGTTCATGCCCGCGGTACTATTTCTTATTCTGTGGCCGCGGAAACTTTATCAAACAATCCGAAGCCGCGAGGCTAAAACTATTCGAGACTAAGTAAACCCTGAGGGAAATTAAAAAGGACTAAGCTACTTGAAATTACACCTATACCCACAGGCTAAGTATCCGTAACTACTGTTTAAGTTGTTTAAATTAAGTGCTGCCTGAATACTAGCACCTACGTGCCTAGGAGGGAACTCCGTAGTCCGTAGTGCTGCTGTATATATTATTTCGAATGATTGCCTTCTTACAAATGATTTAGTTAGTGTTTGTCGTTCTAATTCAAGTCACACTTTTCAAACTTATTGAAGAATGTTGACTACTACTTGCCAATAAAAATATAGGTAGTCAATCTAATCTATCAAATTAACTACCTATAATAAACCAGATCAGGGAAGAATAGTGGTGAATACATCAACAATATTCATCATTATTATTATAATAATAATACAACTATCACACAACGCCGACTAGTCTCAAGCCTCAAGCTGAGCAGAGCTTGTGTTATGAATACTAGACAACTGATAAACGTACTTATAAATTTATTTCAAAATCCATACATGTTATAGATAAATTATATTAATTATGTTATAAATTATGTTATAGATAAACAGAACAAATGGTCGTGCTCATCACACAAACATTTGGGTGGGAATCGATCCCACGACCACTGGCATAGCAGTCAGGGTCACTCAATTATTGTTGTTGTTGTTGATGAAGTAATAAACATAACAACCTAGAGCTAAAAATACGTTAGTATAAATAACAAACATTAACCATACAATTAACGAGATTACGTAAATAGCTCTACATAATAATATGTAACTATTTAAAAATTAAACTGTTAAAAAAATTGTTGGAAACTTTACCTCGTTTTGTTTTAACTACCTACAGAATATAGACACAGATTTTTCGAAAGTATTTAAATTCTAATGCGGCCACGGGTAGTGTGAAAGTGAAACCCGGGGCCCTGGGACGAAGGCAAAGTCAGTAAAAATCTGACACTATCTCCCGCTCCGTCCAAGAGCGAGATTTGTCATTAGATGATTTTCCCACTTAAAAAAAAGTATTTAAATGAAATTGGTTGGACTGGTTAAACTGGAAGTCAAAACAATGGTTGAAGATGATGTTTGAGGAAAAGAAACAAGTCGTGGACAAAGACTGATGGTACCGAACTGGTTCGCCACAGTAGAACCTCGCTGTAGCAATGATTAGCATACAACCTTGGGATTCTATAACAAGACACGTGTTTTTTATTTTTCCTGATTAGTGTCGTTTTAATTTTAGTAGGTAAGCAGGAGCTGTAATATTCATCTTACTTTTTTTTATAATTTTCGCTTTTTTTTTTACAGAAAAAATTACGTATGACAGAAGTATTAGCGGGAGCGCAGCGCGGTATCTACATATGTATATCGCTCTCCTAGCAATATATTGGCACATCTACATTTTTCATACTTTACAGATACAAGAGCCAAAGATTGTTCAAATACTTAAAACAAAGTTTTGAGTTCCTCTTACATTTCCTAACTTACCTATAGACCATAATAGATATTCAAGAAAATAAATTATCCACTTTTAAAAACTTAGGCCGATAAATGTGCCAATATTTTACTAGGTGAGCGATATGTATAATTAACTAGCTGGAGCCCTTGCTTTTACCCGTGTCTTTATTTAATGCTCCACTTACGTAGCTCATAGCGTAATCGTATAGCATTTTATACCTATACCTACGTCATGAACCTGGCTGCAACAAACAGAAAGATTTTTCTAATTCGAGTGGTAATTCCAGAGGCCTGATCGTTTAAACGTTAAAGTTTGATAATTATCAAACTTTAATCATCTATTATGAATTTGTGATAGTTGTCATTACACGTTTGGTCATATCAATGATAATGAAAGATCTTAATAAAGTAAGAACTTATTTTTTGCTCTTGTAAGAACAAACATATTATTAAATTTAAAATTAAAAAAAAATCTACATTCAAATAAAAAGCCAATTGCAATTAAAAGGGTTATTTTTAACTGTGTATTAAAAATATTCTTCACTGAAAATACTAATGGTACACCAAATATATTAACGGACTTTTTCAATTATTAAGGGACTTGGTGCTCACCGACTTAGTTAAGAAAGAAGGTCTCTAGACTCCGCCATCCCCTTCTAACTTATAGAAAGGGATGGCGGAGTCTAGAGCGAGCCTAGGTTCAAATTTATTCCTATAAATTACTTTTACTTACATTCTTATAAAGATCACTTCGGCTTGATAACCATCCTATTTCTATTTGACAATCTTCTTATTGATTATTATTATTTGAAATTTGAATTAAATTGTCTTTCATTTGAAATTTGCTATTACACCATGAACTAGAGGTTCAAAAAGTCTAATGCAATGGGATTTCTACAGTTGGGTACCCACAGAACTCTTCGACATGTTTTTGTTTTGATCAACAAGTTTAGCGCAGTCACGTTTAGCAAGTCATCAAAATTGACAAATAAATGTTATATTTCAACCTGAAAAGAATTTTATAAGTATCTATAGGTATACTAGACTTTATAACCCATTTATTATTATAGTCTTAAATTTTCCAACCAACTTTAGTTTAATATTTTAAACATAAATTTAGTTTTAAAAATTAAAATGTTTATCAACTAGGTATTGTTTCTACCACCATGCCATTGTCTACAAATGTGGGCAATGAAAAAATATGTAGGTATATTTCAGTTTTAGAATCTTAGTTAAATTTAAAATATATACGTTATTACATATTAGCCAGATGTTTGTGTCAAGAAAGTAGGAAGTTAGGAACCTACGTTTTACCTATCACTGTAAACTTGCAGGTACTTATCATCATCTTTCTGCCCTTGTCCCATCTTATTTGGGGTCGGCACAACACGTTTTTTTCTTCCATTCTATCCTGTCAACCGTCATGCTATCACTAATTTCCTTTTCTTTCATATCACAGTTCACACAATCCATCCATCTTTTCTTAGGTCTCCCTCTGCCTCTCCACCCATCCACATGTATACTCTTTTAGTAACATGCGTTTCATCTCTTCTTTTTACATGACCATACCAAGACAAACCATTCTCCTTCAAATTTTCAGTCACTAGCGCCACTTTTAAACTTCCTCTAATATATTCATTTCTCACTTTATCCATTCTCGTCACACCACACATTCATCTCAACATTCTCATCTCCGCTACATGTAATCTTTTTTCATCCGTACTTGCAGGTACTTACTCAGGCTTATTTTCCTCAATAAGCAACTAAACACATAGATATTGCTATAATTACAGAAGAGACAATTGCTGAACTGTTGTTGATGCAATTATTATAAATTTTTAACGTTAAAATAATTTCATTCATAGAAATGACTGAATAGTACTTCATATTATCAACTAGCATCAGAATTAATTCACGGCTTTTATCTTCTGTAATATCTACCTATAGAATCACTCTGTCTATGTGAAAACCCTTCATTAGTTTTTGTCTTTTTGAGTTTATCGGGAACACATAGAGACAGACGCAGTGGGAGACTTAGTTTTATAATATGTGAATACTTATGATACAATTATCAGTATACAAAAAATTAAGTACCTAGTAAACTTTCAATGTTCATTATCTTCAATGAGTTTCAGATAAATAATTCCAGCTGCGGTTAGCCCATTCGTCTCATCACACAGTGATGGTTTTATCATTCATAGGGGCTTGTCAATTAGCACTGAGCTGACTGAGCACAGAAACGTGCTCATCATTTATGTACACAACCTACTACTTAATAGTCTGCGCTTGTTACAACTTACAATGTTTAATATAACCATTCAACTTATTGTATAAAGGTATTTTCATATCATAGAAATTTCTACCTACAGAAATAGCCACGGTATTATTATTATTTTTTCATAAATTTTCTTAACAAAATTGAAAATGTCGAATCTCTGCCTTGACCCTTGCCATAACCGATTAATGGCAACGAACTAGTTTTAAAGCATTACCTATAAAATTTACATTATTCGAAAAATTTACCGTGGCCCTAGAACGCAAAGGGCAACTGAAGGAACACAGGTGGGTTTTAGTCAGTAATATTCTGTTTTCCCTTCACTGAGAAAAGAAGGAGTTATTTGATAATTTCGCACTTTAAAAAAGCATAATAATTGTCTTGGCTGTAATATCGCAAAAAAGTAGGGCCAACAACGCTTCCCTAGGAAACCCCAAGATTAATCAATCAATCAAATCAGTTTATTGCAAACATTTTGTACAGTAGTTGGAATACAAGTTAAAGTTTTAAACATGCACCCTGTAAGGGCACTGCAAAACAAATAAACAAATTTCAATAAAATAAAATACATTTCAAAATTCACACATTTAAAAAGGAATAGCAAAAATTGAAGCTAAAATTAATTAAGTATTATAAGTATTAAAATAATGTCAAATCACTTAAATGTCAAAATAAATATAAATGTCAAAATAAATGGAAATAAAACGAAAATAATCATAATAACAATAGTAATAATGAATTTGGCATTATTATTTGGAATTATTTAATTATTTACTTATTTGTTTTTTTTGTTTCAAAAAACTCTTGAGTGTGTAGCACTTCTGGGTCAAATAAGTGAACAATTTTGTTTTTCAATAATATAATATTATATCTTGATACACATTACATGGGCCTGTATTGAAAATAGATAGCTTTGAAACCGGTAATGCTAGATCGTTTTGGTGTCGCAAATTTCGTGTCTGAGTGTAATGATCCTTATTTAAGGGGAAAAGTGACATATTTTTCCTGACAAAGGTAAGATATCGCAAGGACTTACACCAAATCTAGGTTGAAGGATAAGGTAATTTATGGGATGTAATTCATTGAACTCCATCCCAAAAAGTTCTCACATAGACACGATGATAAATGTGAATAGAAAATGCCAACAACCTCATTAGAGTCGAAACACACCTATTGATTTTATTGTCAAGGTTAAGAAAAATAATAACTACTAAAACATAAAAGATATGCTAAAATTTAGAGATATTTCATATTTTCCGACTTCTAAACAAAGAAGGAGGTTATCAATTCGGTTGTATATATTTTTTATGTTTGTTACTTCAGAACTCTGTCGTTTATTGACCGATACGCAAATTTTTTTTCCCCCCTAAAGGAGCATATCTTTCTATTCCAGATTGGTCCCATTTTTTTCAAAATCCAGTTCTGATGATGGGATCCATGAGCAATCGAGGGGACTCCTCAAATATAATGATTTTGGTATTTTCATCGAGAACTTAAGCATTTACTGTCAAAAAGTAACATTTGATGAAATGGAACTGATGAAAAAGACCAGAAATAGCCAACGGAACTTCATACTCACATAATATCACAATGAAGACAGTTAAGCGACGAAGAAGCTTTTCAGCTAGTATATTCTTCGTTCTATAATTTAATTAAGTATATGATACATTATGTATAAATTATATTATTTTTTTTTATTAATACATTGATTTTTATATTTTTTTCAACACACTTGCTCAGAAAGTGACTCTTATTGCACTGCACTTAGGTATATAATGGCATTCGTTACCAAACTGTGACATTTTGATTACCTTTACGCACTAGTGCTATAATGTTGTTAAAACCTTTTTGTTCAACCTCTTTGTTCGCAAAACAAATTTTGAATTCGAATAAAATTCCCATTAAGTTATTGCGTTCAATAGTTTATAAATTAGTATCTTACTTTATTTCATCCAATTTACAAGTTAAAATGGACAAATTTAACTTGTACAAACGATTTATTTAATAAAAAACATTTAGTAAATAAATCGTATATTCAAATAAAATTTGTTTTTTTTTTGTAGTCTATGACCGCCATTTTAAGATGCGCGCGGTTTTTGGCGTGATTTTTTATATTCCAGTAAAGTTTAGTTCCTGTATTAATTAAATTAAATTAAATACTACAAAATCATCCGAAAATGTTACATTCGTATTCTATTGTCACTGCGAAAGACATTATCGTAAAAACTTTTCACGCAAGAAAACGTAAACGTAAGACTAGGCAGTATGATCAAAATGCCTTCCTCTAGGGGTAAATAAAAAAAAATTATGCGCGCACTTATGAAAACAGATTTTTAACGCCGTGTCACAGAAAATTTTACTAGTTTTACTGTTGTTTTCTTCACAAGTGTATTGAAAAACGTCGTATGACACACGTGAGTAATTAATGATTACCGTTCTTGACTCTCTTAAGACCCTCGCCACGGCTCGGGTCTAAATACCGCCTCGACGGTAATCACTAACATTACACACTTATATCATAATGTACTATTTCTTTACAGATAGACGTGTCCTAGAGCTGTTCGTGCGTGGCTGTCGTATGGACCTGGACCGTGCCAGGTCTAAACTGGAAGCCTACTGCTTGGCCAGAGCCCGTTTCAGGGACCTATATGAACACCGCTCACTTAGCTGCCCACCTCTCAATGACGTGTGCAAGTTTATGTGAGTACTTCTGCTACTTTCGTTACCACGTAATTACCATAGACCGTCAAATAACAGTCGCTTCGAAGCTGGCCTGTAACGCTTATCTATACAAAATTCACTGTGGCAACTATAGTGAAGAGAGCAGTGAATCTCAAGGATCAGTTTGAACGACAGCTCATCTATCTAGGAGAAATTGATTTACTGATACATCAACGCACAGCCAAAACTATTGGGTCTAGGAACATGAAAATTTTCACAACGCTTTCTTTTATGACGTAAGCGAGTACGCTTACGTCATAAAAGAAAGCGTTCTTAGTACTCTAAGAAGGGGTTTTTGGAAATTCAACCTTTAAGGCCCCTTTCCACTCGAAAGGGAAAATTTCGTTTGTATACAAAATCTCACTCCATACGCCAGTAATTATTAAACTTTTTATGAAAACCTTCTTGCGAACGAAGTTGCCTGCAAAGTACTAGCATATTTTATACGGTGAAGTTTTTACAGAATAGGCTGACCGATTAGATGATTAAGGTTTGTTGTATGTGCTCTCAGGGACATAGTAGTACTCCCTAAGCTGACGGACGAAGGATACCGGATCACGATCTTCAGGATACGTCCACAGTACCCTGAAAGTTCAGCGGACGTGGGTAACGCGGTCCGCGCCGTACTCCTCACCAGTGACGTCAGGATGTACGACGAACACCAGATCGGAGGAGATGTTTTTATATACGAGGTCAGTGAAAATAATGGGAATGTGATGAGAAGGTACATGACCGTTTTCAGGAAGGTCTAAAATAACTGAAGGGATGGCCCCGCAAAGTCACAGTGAAGGACTGACAGAGAAGTAGGTACAGTACAAAAACCAACTAAATCACTTGAAAGTCATTATAATTGATGACAAGTGACAAAAGTTCAGGAACAGGTCACCAAGATTGCCAACGAAAGGAATATTAATAATAACAAATCTTTTGCATTAAATTACCTATTCATGCACATGCCTTAAAGATCTAGACTACAGAAAAGATTTGTTGATATTTTTTTGGTGTCTATTTATCTTATTTGTATGAGAATTTAATGCTAATTGATACGGTTGAATGATCAACTAAGAACGTCAGTTCTCAAAAGTTAGGTATTTTATATTAGAATCGCTAAAATTATTTGCGAGATGCACAGCTTTGACGAATGCAATTATTGCTTCTTTTATTTACTACCTTTAATTAACTTTCATTATATGTATGTAACTGACTGAGTTGAAATTTGGTGTTCACATTTAGTTATTGGATAATAATGCATGGTTAGCTGTGTGATGTCCTTAAATCCATAAGCCATAAGCTGGTTGACAATACGATTGCAAGTTAAAAAAGAAATAAATAAAAAAAAATTAAAAAACAAGCTTTTAATAAAATGACATGCAATACGATTTATATGATATAAAAGCTTGTCACCAGATTTACCTGTTTAGATAAACAAGTAAATTAAATAATTTAAACTAATTGATTTTAATTTTTAAAATTTTCAAACTAAGTAAATACGAGTACCTACTTACTTAAATCTCGCGACAAGCTTTTATTCTATAAAGTGTGTGAAAGAAGAAAGAAATTAAGCATTTATTTAAATGGTATCTTGCCGTAATCAGGTGTCGAACGTCCGTGGCTCAGTAGTAGCCCACGTGGCGGCGGCTGCGAGCGCGGTACGCCGCTCTATCCAGCTGGCCCAGGCAGCCTACCCTCAGCGGCTGAAGAGGATCCATGTTGTGGGCTCCCCGCCCTTCCTCGCCTCCTCTCTCAACCTTATGCGCAACTGCGTCAACGAGAAAATTAAGAGACGGGTATGTAATTAAAAGCTTGGAAAACATTGTAGAGATATTTCTTAAATATTTTATTGGAGAGAACAATTTATTTTTCCAAAATGTATTCTGCATAAGTATATCCACAGGACTACACTGTGCAAGACTTCATTAAAACCTCCAACTACGTAACGCTAATTGCTCATTTCTGTTACACCTGGACTGCTTATTTTCCTAATTTCACAATCTCCCACAGTACTACCTGCATCCGAAAGTGGAGCAACTATTGGAACACATCCCAGCGCGGGTACTGCCGAGCGAATGGGGCGGAGAGGAAGACACCATCGATGTGCTCGCGAAGAAGTGGTGCCGCCGCATCGACGAGGTCAGCCCCTACCTGCGCATCTTCAACGAAGCCTGCTGCGAAGCTCCGGCGCCCATTAACGACGTCGATATATATGGCACAATAGGAGCCTTCAGAAAACTCGATATCGACTAACAACACAGATATGTATTTAACAACACTTTTGTTTACAAGTGTAGGAAGGGTTGTCAACTGTAGTATTGTACTCTATTTTGCTCTCCTTTAAAATCTACAACTGCTAAAACGACAATGACTCTGGAATCCCGTCATTTCAGTATTTTACCTACTGAAGTATTTTTTGTGTTCTCGGAAGAAAACCATGGCTGAAACTGTTTGGTAGTCGTACACGTAAACAAAGTAAAACAATTTAGGATGTTTTTTGATCTATTATTATACTCTATGTCTTCTAAAAAAAAGGTGGCAACCCTATACTCGTAGTAGGGGTCAAATTTTGCAATATATAGGTCCTAAGCTAGATTATGAGAAAGGAATAAATGGCTAATGATTTGCTGATGAAATACGTTCTGTACCTATTAGAAATAGGTATTATGTTTCGACTTTAAAGTGTGGCTTACTTTTGCTAAATTCTTTTTTACTGCGACGATGGTTTCGTGTGAACTTTGAATGGGAAGAAAGGAAGACTTTTGTGACCACTAAATAACTACAGAGGTCGATTAGTATGTCTGAAAGCCAGTGTATCGGTGTTGTTTCCTTACTGTATAAGGTAGGCTAAATTTATTTTTTTAAGTACTCAAGACTAGTGTTAAGTTTGTACCTAATGGTTATTATTATTGTGATATTTTGGGATTATTATATCTACTGGCTGGATAATAAAGCACTGTGGAATATCGAATGGTTTTTTATTCAAAGGAATACATCGTTTATCCGGTAAATACGTCGCCCAATTGGATTGAATGAAAGATACTGTAAATTAGTGACCGATCGAAGGTTTGGTTTCGGTTACGGTAAGATTCGGAATCAGTTTCAGTTTCGGTAGAAAATCTACAAAATGTACCGTGGCAGCACCAAAACTGTGCGTTCGTGAATTAATCGCTGGTCGTCGTTTAGCTGACTTCGAGTGAGTTCATGTGTAATTCCGCCATGATCAGTTCAGTTCTCCGGACGGTCTCTCAGATCGATCTTTAAAATACTAAATTAATGAGGTCCTTCCTTCATAATGGTTTATTATTGACAAATATTTGTTCCAAGAACTAGTTAAACGGTATTACAAATTAAAAAAAAAAATTATTCACATACTTTAATTATTTATTTTTTTATTTATTTCAACACATAATTGTACCTGTCTGTATAAAAATCCAAATTCGGCCGAAATTGAGACAAATGCCGAAGATTCGGTTTCCGTAGATAGTCCTGCTTCTGTCGGACTCTACTGTCAATCACCTGTCGGTGGAGACACTTATGGACCTTGAACTGGCTTACCGTGAGAGGTAGATTTTATTAGCATAAGATAAGAGGCCAGTTTATACATACACGTTGGTTTTGTTATCGTTGATGTGCGGCATACGTCAAATCATCAGTGTATCAATTTGGATAAACTACATAGCCTATCAGTACATGCAGTACTTACACTGAATTGAGTCAGAAGTACGGTCAGTACAATTGTCACATCTTACCGCCACTTAGGATACATCGGGACATTTGAGTTTTGCATTCTTTTACTGACAAATTGGTATTTTAACTACATATAAACCCAAAGACCTAACTAGTTTCTGATTCTAGTGAACATCACATTGGCGATATTTATCTATGTGGGTTTCCGAATGAGGTCTGTATCAGCGGAATACAAAATAGAGACTCTATTTTTTATTCCGTGTCTGTATCAGTGGCTCAAGTTCACGGTTGCGATCGGTGCATAGAGGAATTTGTCCAAAAGAGATAGAGGTATTTGTTCCACCTAGATTGCTCCAAAGAGGAATTTAGAGAACCACCCAGATTGATGCAAAAATAAATTTGTCGGACCAATCCTGGTTAGTTCCTACAAAGAGGTATTTTAAGATACACTCAGGTTGATCCTTAAGAATTTAAAAGTGTATGTGGGGTTTATTACCCAGGTAAAACTAATTATTAACGTTGTGACGACACCGGCGGGTGCCCAGTTACCCAGTATCAGCCAAAGGTAAATGCTTATCTACTTACAGGCCAGTCTGCATAATTGAAATCCTCAGACCAATAAAAAAGTATTAAGTATATATACTTTTATTGGTCTGAGTTGAAATCATCTAGACACATTTTTGAATAAATAAATAAGCAAGTGGTGGATCAGGAAAAACTCGTTATTTAGGTAAGTTTGCAATTGTTATCCGGTCTGGAATCCATATCGGCAACGTTGATATTTTTTGTATATCTATACCTACGCATTTTCAAGAACGTGATAACTTGAAATGTCACACCTGTGGCTTATTAGTTATTCAAATTTAAAAACAGGGTGATGACGATGATTTTTTTACAACTTCACATCTCTGCTTTTATTACTTGTTAAAGTTTAATTTTCTTATGACGACAGCCTTGCCGTCTTCAGATAGTAACAACCTAATAGGAGATTTTGTGACTAGGAGATTAAGCAGTGTTTTTAAGTCGCGGGCGATATGTTGAATTCCGAACGAATCGAATTTGCTAAGTTTTCATCCTTCAGGATTTCGTTAGTGAGGGATTTATATATTTAACTGGCCGAGCATTGTGAGAGAGTTAATATAGATAAATACTTAAACACGTGATTGTGCTCATGATAACCAACAACTTTTACTATGGGAACAAAACTGAAATCGCGAAAAAAAATCAGCTGATCAGTACATTTATGTTTGCCTAAAGCGATCCCCACTCTTTCGCCGAGCGCTCAAGATCCGTGCCAATACCTGTATGCATGTAGATACATTTTTATTCAAATGTTGTGCTTTTTTTTCAAACAATGGTATTTTGACGTTTCAAATTCAAATCTCATTATTCCCTGGACCGTCCATACTGCATTAACTTCCTAGGGACAGAATGACTTTGTATGACATAAAAGGGCATTATCGAGCAAGTGGGGTAAAATAGTAGGTACATTGTTAACCTGAAAGTAACTTATTTAGGCCCGAGATGGAGTTTGGCCTTTTCGCCAATAGTTCGAGGGACTAAATAAGTCTATAACCCAAGGTAAACACTGTGCTTTTCATTGAATATTAGGAAAGTAAAAATAAAAACCCGACTCGTCGTATGATTTTAGGTAGGTTTAGGATCTTTCTTTTGATTTAGGCGGTAAAACGTTTTCCACTATTTAGCCTCTTCTCATAGAAATTAGGCGTATACCTAAACTTACCGTGTTAATAACAGATTGATGATGTGAAATAAATATATTTTAGTAAGTACTTTTACATAAATTTAGAATAGAATAGAATAAAACTTTATTGTACACCAAAATAGTAACAAAAACTTATAAACTAACTTAATCTATGGGTACAATGGCGGTCTTATCGCTAACAGCGATATCTACCAAACAACCTTAGGATGGACTGTAAGAACTTGACATAAAAAAGGAGGTAGACTGCGGTGTACTGCAAATTAAATTTAATTAAATTAAAAATATATATAATACTATACATAGATATAAAATTATATTATATATAAAAGACAAAAAACAAACTCATGAATATTATGTATCGTATTTGTTTCGATTGCTTATCTAATCCTCTTTAGGTTAACATCACATGACAATATACAAAAATATTTTTTGCAAAAATTAGGGATTTCGCTAGTTTTCGTCCAAAAAAATAGTTTTCGTCCGAGTGTGAGCTAGTTTTCGACCATACTGTATAAAATCCTTTTTCTACAGTATGGTGTTGTGTTGGTGGTGTTGGCTAATTATTAAGTAAAAAACCAATTATACATACTTTTACTTAATCAGCAACACATCTACTATTTAATAGTACCTAGCTTATGTGTATTCTCTTTCTATCTTTTTGGTATTATTTTTATTAGCTGTAATTAACTGTCCCCCGCGGTTTCACCGGCGTCTTTGGTCATTGCTCCGCTTCCATGAGTCGTAGCGTGATGTTACGAGTATTTAGCTTATAGATAGTATTCGTCATGAACCTGACTATTGCATACAGAAGATTTTTCCAATTCGGCTTGTAGTTCCAGTGATTAGCACGTTTAAACAAACAGTCTTTATTATATTACTGTATAGAATTAACAAATTAAAAAAATAAAAGTTTTTCTGTCAGAAATAATGTGTCACAAGGACAGTGTGCTGTGTGATCTTTAATTATTACCTTCAAGATTAAAAAAAAAACTTATTTCTTAATTTTCATCCACCCCAGAATTCGTTTATGGAAGTAAACTTAAACCAATTTTTAGTTTTTGTCCACGTCCTTTAAATATTGTTTTATTTGCGCAACACTAACAAAGCAGTGGACGGAAATTAAAATATCTATTCTAGTAGCAATAAAGATCATATTAAGAGAAAATATTCAGTACTAGCTTCAGCCCGCGACTTTGTACGCGGATCCTGTTGCTTATGCCAGCGACAACGGGATCGTCAAAATCGTCGGAAACGTCGACGTGATGTCGAATTCTAAGGGGACCGGAAAACAATGTGATGCGCGAGAAGATTCGAGAAGTTCAGACGCTAAACAACTTTTGCTAAGACATCATTCCTATATCATAATATGTTATAGTGTCGCTGGGCTTTGGAGTTCGACAACAGGCGTTCCAGATCTTCTTTATTCTTACAGCAGAAAATGCTCTTCACGTGGAACATTTTTTGCTATCCGCCCGTCCACGATGTGTCCGCGTTGTAGTCGATTAAACACACCTCTTTGCTTGTCGTACGTGTAGTACGACGGCACCTCATCATAGGTGAGTGATCTAGCAAAGTTGTCCCCTTCACAGAGTCTGAAAAAGGTCAACAGAGTAGTTTGGCGCGGATTTTCCAATCTCGCTGCAACGTTATCAGGATCAAAATATGCGAATATATAAATAATGCGCTGGCCATTCTCTAAATGGACATCTAAATGCATGACTGTTGGATGCTTGTCGTATAGAGAAGGCCAGTATTCGACAAACCACCTCAGAATTGCTGATGTAGCGTCCAGACTGGTACTTGGTCACTTCATCCCTGTCAGTACTTCGTAAAGCGAACGTTGCCTTGACGTTTTTACAAATATATTTAATCGACTGTATGCTTGTGCACGACTCGACGTTAAAGTGGGTACTAAACGTCCTGGAAAGTACTTGTGAGTATGAAACTATCCACCTGTTGTAATAATGGCGATGAGAGTTGTCGTTGGAACGGAGCTGAATCATGTAACTGTAAAACTGGAGGGCGGAAATCTTTTTGTTATAATTTGGGGCACCTGTCTACATTGTATACGGCCAAGTGGTAGCCGTCCTCTTCGCGACAAAACATTAGGGGATACTGTAGGGTATCATAAGCGCGATATGTCTCGCTGATACGCTGTAGGCGATCATCATATGTGCGTAAAACAATGTCCCTTTTGTTGCATTCTTGGTCAACCAAGAGGACGGCTACCTCGTTTGACGTTGGTGCGTTAATTTAAAATTATCGCGCTCGTGTTCAGGCACCGATTTCAGAACGGTTTTGAAATCGGTAACGTATGGGTTGAGACTGTGCAGTGTTTTGTAATCTCTTTATAAGGCTCAAGTCTAAATTAAGAATGTGCAAAATCTGAAATGAAATATATTTGCATAAATTTCGGTATTTCGGTGGGAAGCATCCTATGCGATGGTAGAAGTCCCTAAATTTTAAAAGTCAGCATGAATCCACATTTAGTGACTTGAACGACTCCAAATGAAGTCATCTGGAAAGCACTGTTGTACTTGCCCGAATTTCCTGAATCCGCTCACGTTTTTGCTTGGAATGAACACTTCAACACGCATGTCGTGATATCTTTGCCGAGCAAGTGCGTTACGTTGCTCACGCTGCTCGTCTGTCTCCAAAGACCGAGCTAGAGCATTCTGTGAGTGATCTGCTCTAAGGCACGTCTTATGCTCTTCAGGATTCTCAAGTGATCGAGATGTGGCAGTGCGAATACGCTGAGAGCTTAAACGCGAGTCTCTCTGCGTGTAAGTCTCCGAAGCGCGAGATACTGAGTGGCGCTCGCGATCGCTTGCTTGGCGTGTATCGCGCTCCTGACTGTTCTCGAGCGACAGAATAGTCTCAGTGCGGAAAAGATGAAGACTTAATCTCTGCTCTCTCTCTGTATTCGTTTCGGAGGCGCGAGATAAAGAATGACGCTCTCGGTCACGCGCAAGTCGTATCTCACGTTCCTGACTGCTCTCAGGTGATCGAGCAGTCTCAGAGCGGATATTCTGAAGACTCAACCTCTGATCCCTTTGTGTAACCGTTTTAGATGCGCGAGACAAAGAATGACGATCCCGGTCGATAGCTAAACGCATTTCTCGTTGTTCCACACTTTCCTGAGATCGAGAAGCAGTAATGCGGACTCGTTTAAATTCTAGTCGTTATTGGCGCTGCGTGCTAGTTTCTGCGGACAAACTTAGTGCATTACGCTCACGGTTAGCACCTAGCCGTTGTTCACGCTCTGCGTCGGTTTCGAGAGATCGAACTAAACTGCGCATCAGAAACCCTTGAGTTTCGAGACAGATTTGATCTTTTTCTAAAAGGCACAGCTAAAATATTCAAATCAATGAAAAGTAATCGAATAAGTATGTGAGAATTGCTAGTAAGTAGAAAAATGATAATTATTCGCAGGAAAATTAAACACATCAACCAACACAGACAACAAAGGTAACCCCCGTTTCTATAAGATGAGAGCGGCACATCGGGACCTATAACATCACTTTTTAGGAACGAAACCATAGCGCGATCTAACTGGGTTTAGGCAAGTCTGGTTAACCAAACGGCAACCTTCGAGAAGTCGCTCATAAAGAAAAAGGTCGATGTGGAAACACTTAGGAAGGCCTTTCAGCAGTAGACCTCTTCCGGCTGAAATGATGATGATAAAATCGGTGTATTTTAGATTTATCCTCCTTTCATTCAATGTTTATAGGTTGTAGTTTTTGAGTTCTTTTCCCAATTCGGTAGGCATTTGTGAGAACGCAATTAGTTAATATTAAGTAAACCGAAAATAGGTAAAGGAATGCCATAAATGATGAACACGTTTGAATAAATTACTTGACATCTGCCAGTTTATTATCACTTTTTACTCGTTCACCTTGATTCTAGTTTCCGTGGTACTTAATGTAATATTGTACTTATGTGGTACCTATTTAAGGAGGTACATTCTAGTGGGGAAAACTTGTGTTAGTTTACTTTGGTAGTTATCATATTTCCATAAACAATTTGGGGCAAACTGCCCCAGGTATAGGGCAAATTCTAAAGCTTAACTTTTGTGACCTTAGTGCGAGTTTTTTTCGTACTCGATTGCGTTCAAGTAAACGTCAATTTGAACTAAAACCTAAGTAGCGCCGTCTGGTTACAGGAAACCTCTTTATTCTTTAGATTACGTTGACGATAACACGATCGAGTACCAACGCACTAGGCCCTGGGGCCTTACCAAATAAAATAATGAAATAAATGAGTAGATCCCAGTTATTCTTTTCAAATCGGTAATCATCAAATGACTTCGCCCGCCCTGGGTGGAGCGAAACGTGTGCTTTTACTGACTACAACCCACAGTGTTTCTTCAGTTGCTCTTTACAAGGGCCACCGCAGACCTGGGGTGCGCCTACATCAGCCCAATATGTTCCAGTCAATCGCGCGTGAAACACAACGCGCCGTCGACCGGGCTTGGTCCATACCGGAAAGTGAGTTAGAAGTACCCATCTATTAGCACCGAATCGCAGTTTCTGATGCTTCTATGCTTTTATGTCATTTGGAACCGTCGTTTACCTACTACAGTGAGAAAGAGAGCGGGAGTGCGATCGCACGTGATGGAATCGACGAGGCAGACCGGCAACGCCACAAGACCGCGCCTACGGTGGCCAGGAATCGCCCTGCGACTTCCAACACACACGAGTGTATCCGGCGGCGGGGAGAGAAGATCCCACTGGCTCCTTAAGTCACTATATTGTAAATTATGGGCCGAAGTATGAGAAAAATAATCATTCAATCAGCAGTCCACACAACTGAAGTCATTCATTGTTTGATGTGATTTAAATGTTATCGTGGTCGACTGGTCGTTTTGTTCGTTGTCGGTTGACGTATAAACCTACTACTATAAATAGGTCATTTTAATATAACCAGTTTTTTCGTATTTAAGCTGTTCTTATCACATTTGATTGTGTCCAATCACTTATAATTATTTATTTAAATAGTAGGACAAAAAGTGTTCGTTCCAAAATATACAGATTGTCCGTGTGGAATTAAGTCAGCGGGGTTCGTAGTGGAGCTGACCGCAATTAGCTCCAACACGGAACCCGCTAACTGCGTGGGAGCTAGGCATACGTATGACCGTATGAATATACCTACAACCAAGACTGATCATACGAGCGACTCAGGCTCACGACATCAACACTAATTACTTACTTACTACTACGTACTTTATGGCGGACTTTTCTAGAACTTGGCAGGCCCGGGTACGTACTTCCATTCTAGAAGCTTCGCACAGCAATGCGTTTTAATTATTTGATGCTACTCTTGATTTCATCAAAGATATGGCGTGTTCAAGTTCCGCGGCGTAACAGTGCCCCCCTCTTAGTCATACCTAATAAATCTTTCCATCATTCCGTCCGACTGTGGATGCGCAGGTGTAGTGCGTGTTTTGTAAATCTCCAGAAGAGTACACATTTCCTGAAACAGCGCAGATTCGAAGTTACGGCCTTGATCGGACTGGATCTCTGAAGGTGCGCCATACCGACATACTTCTTCTTCGACCGCCTTCTTCGCCACTGTCGTAGCTTCCTGATTGGTATGGCGATTAATGGCGAAGACTTCGGGCCACTTTGTGAAATAGTCCTGGATCACCACTGTGTAGGTACTTGTTTCCGTCATCTGTAACTGGAAAAGGTCCAGCGACGTCGATAGCAATGCGTTCCCATGGGAATCCCACATTGTACAGCTAAAGCTTGCCCTGCTTGTAGTCTGTGGTCCTATCACAGATTGCGCGCTGTACATTTTCAATTTTGTAGAGATGACATAGATGTAAAATTGAGCCAGTAATGTATATATATATATATAATAACCGCTGTCTCACTTTCAGTAGAGTTTTCTTGATTCCTAGGTATCCTCCAGAAGCACCATCGTATCTCCTGTAGAAGGGGGACCACATCAAATGATGAATCAATGGTTGTAATTTTATGTTGTTGTTTTATTTATTTGATGAATTATTTGTATCAATAATTTACGCAACTAAGTACCTACTTCATTTAATTAAAATACATTGTGACTTGTAAATGAAATTTTTACCAATAAATATGGTTATCTGTTTACTTCACTCCACTGAGGCCTAATTCCACTACGCTTCCAGTTCAGTCTCGGTCGAATATCATCTATCTATATCAGTCATCTTCTTCCTGGGACTTCTTGAAGTTGCCTTCAGCCCTAATTAGATTTACGTGTTCTTGCGCTTCGTTTTGCTGGCAGTGTCTCCAGTCCTCATTATATGGCCGTCGTGACAGGGCGTCAGCATTGTTATGCCCATGTTGCTGGCATCGATATCAACGACACATCTTCCGTTTCTGCTCGGATACCCCAGTATAGGCACTTCACATAGCCGTTGCTTTAGCTCGTTAAATGCTGACTCGCAGTTCTTGTCCCAAATAAAATCTTGTTTATCTTCAGTCAGCTGATGTAAAGGTTTTGCAATGTCCGAAAAACTCATAACAAACCGTCTGTAGTACGTGCACAACCCTAGAAATGCACGTACTTCTGTTTTTTTCTTTGGAACCGGCCACTGCCGGGCAGCCTTTATCTTCTCAGGGTCGGTCCTCACTCCATCGGCGGAAATAACATGTCCTGACCTCCCTCTTGAAAAGGCACACTTCTTTGGGCTTAGTTTTGTCTGGTGAACACTTTCTCCATTTTCCTCAGGTTTCATTAAAAGTGTGACCCATTATAATGACTTCATACAAATATACCAGACCGAAGTCACCAAGAAGGCTCACCATGAATCTCTCCATGAGGCGTTCAAATGTCGCTGGAGCGTTGCAGAACCCAAAAGGCATTACGTTAAATTGCCACAGGCCGATGCCAATGCCCGTACTGAACGCTGTATTTTCTTTATCTTTTTCGCTGATTTCCACCTGCCAGTAGCCACTTTTCAAGTCGATGGTTGAAAACCACTTCATACCGTATCGTCTATCCTCGGTAAGGGATAACTGTCCTTTTTCGTCACATTATTCAGCATTCTGTACTCTACACAGAATCTTGCACTGCCGTCCTTCTTCTTCACCAGAACGACTGGAGAAGACCATGGGCTCGTAGAAGGCTCAATTATTCAGCTATCAGCCAAGTCCTTTACCATTTCTGCTATCTCAGTTTCCCTAGCCCAGGGTATGTGGCGCGGTCTCTGTTTAATTGCTCTAGCATCACCTGTATCTATCTCATGCTTGACGAGACCTGTTCTTCCGCTGTCATTTCCCGTTGCAAAGATATCCCGAAACCGTAGCAGAAATTCCCTAGCTTGCTGTAGTTCCGAAGTCAACAAATTATTCTTAGAAATTTTCAGAAGTTGCTGGATATGATCAGGTTCACCGTTTATTGCGTCTTGCTTTACTGAAGATGTGTTGATATGACGGAGATACTTCACTTCTTCACATATTCCAACAACACTTTTTTTCTTCAAATAGACCTCCTTTTTCCCAAGATTTAAAATTCTCACTTAAGATTTCCCTTTCGTCATAACTAATGTCCTCGCGGTGATGAGCTCCGGGTGCCAGCCAATATTCTCAACCATTACACATGATCATCTTTGGCTGATTTTCTTTGGGAATTTTACTTCAACTAAAGTTTCTGTTCTCGGAGTCAATATAGTACCTATCCTTTGAGCAATAAAGGTTGCATGAGTTAATTCCTCGTAGGAAGATTTCTTGATCTGGGAATTTCAGTATTCCCCTATCGATATCTAAAACATTTCGGTAATTCCGCAAGAAGTCCAGACCCAGTATACAATCGTCGGTAGGTAATATTCGCAATTAACACAGAATGGGTGTACACTTAAATTCGATTCGATCACCGAGGACAGAGACTGGCTGACCGGTTGCTGTCTGAAGTCGGCAGGATGGAGACTCTCTTTGCCACAACATGGTGCGTTTCAGCAACTCCTGGTCTAATAATAGTCCGTAAAGCCCCGGTGTTAACGGTGAACTTGCAAGCTCTTTGATTCAGTGTTCCTTCGATGATTAAACTATTTCCATTTTGGACTTATAGCGACATCTATGGCGTCACATAAGAACTAATCCTGCATCGTGCAGTCAAAGTTCTTCGCGCGATTGGAACATATAGAACAGCCCGAAATCATCTATCGGGCAGTAGCCCACCAGACATAACACCCGTCTGGCCGAAGGATCCTCCCTTTTCAACGGAGGTTTGCGGGACTTTACTCTCTGTTCCACCTTCCACCTACCTCCATAGACTTGATCGATGGTAATGGTTGCGCCTTCAGTTGACCAGATGAGTTCAGCACCCGCCCCGCGGCCCTGGCAAAATTCAGTTTAACGACTCCTCGTCCGAAGTCCACACTTTCCCTCTTTCTCTTAGGGCAATGCGTTTCAATTATTTAATACTATGATTTCATCGAAGACATGGCGTGTTCCAGTTTCGCGACGTAACAGTATAAATGTTTAGCGGGTCTTTTTGAAGTGAAACTTCTTTACGCACGCTTGACTTGGGGAGTAAGCTGGCGAACGCGTGACGTAAGCGTTACGAAAAGTGTGATCGGGCAAGGCGAACGGAAGTTAAGTGGGGGATATAAGCAAGAGACAGCAGTGCGCGCGCACATTTTCTTTCTCTCTTCCTCTCATAGCCAAATACGTTCCGTATATCTAAGCACACTGCAGGCTTATTGTCTGTATCACAGTCTAGGAGCAAGAGAGAGCAGTGCGCGCGCACATTTTCTTTCTCTCTTTCTCTTATAGGCGAAAGAAGTTTCACTTCAGTCGTGTGGTCATAAGCACACTCGTTTTTTTTTTATTTGAAATACTAAGTTGCACGTTGTTAGAATGCACTAGATTTCTTAATTCATTAAACTTCGAGCGAACGCCGGCGTTCGGTCGGTCATTGTCTTTCTATTGTGTATCTAATTACGCTACTCAATATTCTCTTTGCATTGTTTAGTGACATCTATCGGCTAGTAGCGGTAGCTTTATCCGCAAAAATGGTAACACTGTAGTTTTAATGTACAAAAAATATCAACTTTTTAACAAAGGCTCAACAACACTGCACTGAGATATAATTTAACGGATTTTAATTCACACGGTACAAAACACGGTAAATGAAACATAAATTAATACACCATAACCTAATTTATTTTTATGAACGTGTCGGTACAGCTGTCACTTTTGTACGAACTTGTCATGTCGTGAGTTGTCAAATTACGTGGCTTTCACGTAGGGAAAACAAGCTTATGTTCGCTTTTGATTAAAGAAAAATATACTTTAGGCAAATTACTTTCAATTAATCAAAATGAAAAGTTCGTGGAGATCGCTTAGTTTTGCCATTTTATTAGCGGCAACGTTATTGAACTCAGTACATTGTTATACCATAACAGTTGATGCTCACGCCGAGGAGTGCTTTTTCGAAAATGTAGAAGCAGATACTAAAATGGGTAAGAATCTTTTAAACTTAAAGCAACTATCCACTAAACAATGCGCAGGTTCTTGTGGTTGCCCCACAAATAACTGTCCTGTGCTCAACATAATCTGTCCGACACAAACGACTGTTGTTTTTTGTAAGAATTATATTTTACTACCGGTGATAAAATTAATGCAGCATGAACGTCGAGTGGTGATACCACAGTTATCACTTATGGAATAACTTATCTATATACACGTTATTTGATCATACCTGTGATTGAATTTTTTAATCTTTATAATTTATTGTTGTAGCATACATTTTCTACTGGGAATGTTGATTACTTGAAACCATGTGACTACGACCGTAGTCTACAAGTACCAACTAAACAATAAGTCACAGACTCAATCAATAACATTCTCAGATAATAGTTATTGTTTGATATCCTGAATAATAAGGATAAGTGTATCTAATATATATATATTCTCTTGTACAATCATTGTACAGCTCAAGTTCATGTTTATTCTTTATTCTTCCAGGTCTGACATTTGAGATAGCAGAAGGCGGCTTCCTAGACATAGATGTAACAATCACAGGTCCAGATGGTGCTGTGATATACAAGGGAGAGAGAGAGTCGTCAGGAATGTACACATTCTCTGCTCCCACATCAGGACGGTACACTTACTGCTTCAGTAATAAGATGTCCACCATGACACCTAAGGCAAGTGTTAGAGTTAAACAAGCTTGTTTAAATCCATAGGTTTAGACCTACTTAATTGCATAATTAATTCTCTCTAACTAGATTAGAGAGAATTAAGCCAATGGATCTGCAATGGAATATGTGGTATACATGCCTCTTAGTAAGCATATTGAGAAACTACATATTCTTCTTAGCAAAGGCTTGTATATTGTTATTGCTTATTGTAAATAAACAATAAAAAAAAAAATAACTATATCATGATAATTTTTGAAATATAAAATCCTGCCAACAAAGTTTTTCTGTGGAATTGATAAATGATTTTCTGCTAAACAAACGCTTTTTCTACCCATAAAAACAAACAGCAACTGCCAAGTTATACCAAAATATTTACTACCCCTTGAAACTATATTTGATAAATAATAGCTGCCTTGTACTACTGATCATTTTTAAATATTTACTTCCCAATATTAGTATCTATATATATAAAAGGAGAAACTGACTGACTGACATATCAACGCACAGCTAAAACTACTGGGACTAGGAGTGTGAAATTTTGCACAAAGCTTCTTTTTGTGACATAGGCGAGCACTAAGGGAGGATTTTCCAAAATTCATCCCCTAAGGGGATGAAAAGGTGGTCCAAAGTTTGTATGAAAAAACCTATATTCACACGGGCGAAACCGCTAGCAGAAGCTAGTCCTACTATATTATTATAAATGAGAAAGTTTGTATGGATGTATGGATATTTGTTACTCTTTCCTGCAAAAATTACTGAATAGATTTTGTTGAAATTTGGTACACAGGTAGATCATATCCTGGAAAATTGCATATGACACTTTTTATCCTGGGAGCATGTTCTCTTAGGATAATTTTCTAATATCACGCGGGCAAAGCCACTGGCAGCAACTAGTAGCTTAAATATGAGGTTAATAAATTGAGTACTGCAAGCAGAAGCAACATTTAATTTAGCATATCAAACCTTTTCAGGGAGAACATTGTTAGCGACAAGGTTACTTTCGCCATTTATCTGTTTAATAATAATATTCCATAACTATCACACAACATCATCTAGTCCCAAACTAAGCAGAGCTTGTGCTACGAGTACTAGACAACTGTTAAACATACTTGTATATTTCTAAATACATACATATTATATGTAGATAAATTTACACCCAGACACAGAACAAATGATCGTGTTCATCACACAAACATTTGTCCTGGGTGTGAATCGACCCCACAACCTCTGGCATAGCAGTCAGGGCCACTGACCACTAGACCAACAGGTCAGTCAATCAGCTAACCACGCAATGTAGTTACGACGCTCTTTTCAGTTATAAAAAGAACAATAAACGAGAATGGCTAATGTTTATAATTTGCACTTTTGTAAAACCAGGGCAGCAACATGCTGGTATTATGATAAAAAAAGTTTCATTGGAAAAACCTTTGAATCCAATTTGCATGGGATGGGTCACGCTCACTACTTTGCAATAAAATATACCACATAAACATAATTCTCAGCTCAGCAGGTCAGTCAATCAGCTAACCACGCAATGTAGTTACGACGCTCTTTTCAGTTATAAAAAGAACAATAAACGAGAATGGCTAATGTATATAATTTGCACTTTTGTAAAACCAGGGCAGCAACATGCTGGTATTATGATAAAAAAACGTTTTATTGGAAAAACCTTTGAATCCAATTTGCATGGGACGGGTCACACTCACTACTTTGCAATAAAATATACCACATAAACATAATTCTACCTGACCGATTCCTAATGTTTTTTCACCAGGTTGTAATGTTCAACTTGGAGATAGGCGCAGCTCCTCAGGGCCAGACCGGCACCAAAGATGAGGAGGTCAATCACAACAAATTAGAGGACATGATCAAAGAACTGGCTACCACTCTCAAGACTGTCAAACATGAACAGGAATACATGCAGGTATGATTTAAAAGTCTAGTAAGACAGTAAAAAAAAGGTTTTGCAATGAATTCCATTATTTGATGCGGCTACAGTACAAACAAATCCAGTGGTGACTGATGACTATTTATGTTTATTTCATTTGCCACCGCTGGCAACAGTTTGATTTATTTTTCCCATTCGTCACAAACAGTAACGAAGTCGGCAGCTTCTGGGATAGATGCTGATAGGCACTTTGATCATTTTATTTTTGATGTTTACTGTAAGTTTCATTACGTGATACAGCCTAAGAGTAGGTGTGCTATATCACATGAAACTTACCGAATTCAAACTCAAAACGAACTGCAAACACAAGCCAGTCACGTCATGATTAGACATTAGACACGTGGACACGGCAAAATGTCTTCGTCGCTTACTCTCTTGAATGGATTTTAACGCGCCGAACATGACTTGTTACAGTGCGAGAACTCCCAAATGCAGTTTCGGTTTCGATCATAGTTTCGGCAGGTTTGCTGCCGAAACCAAAACTCGTTTTTTAGCTGAAACTCGACCGTAATCGAAACCGAATATTCGATCGGACACTATTTTATTTCACATTCCAGGTGCGTGACCGCATACATCGAGCGATTAACGAAAGCACTAACTCTCGAGTGGTGATGTGGTCCATCTTCGAAGCGTCTGTCCTCCTCATCATGACCCTCGGGCAGGTGTACTACCTCAAGCGATTCTTCGAAGTCCAACGCGTCGTCTAATAGCGCCGATAGCATTTAAACTATACCTGCAAATTTCTGCAGACCGAAGAAATTTGTAGGTACAGTGGAATAAGAGGGGATATATGTCTTCCTAAGATAATTTTAGCTCTTGTTCGTGTATTGTCATCTGCATCGACACCACTGGAGCACATCACTGGGGGTTGTTTAGAAAAATCACACCACTGCCAACTAGTCACAACCTGTATTAAAATAATTCGATATGTTGTAATTTTTAATGATAATGTTCAAATTGACCAAGTTCACAAGGGGTTCGTAATAATTACAATCTACACAACAAAATAATCCATCACCTTTAACAAAAATAACTAAACTTAATTTATAAACTTGACCCGATATTATACAATACTATCCACTTTTTGGTAACGTCAATGAATTTTTTTTAGAAGAAAATAAGATCGGCAGAAAGAGATCATCTATATCATGGTTGTGAATTGTGATCCTACCAATGATAAATAATTGATACAGATAATTACAAACGTTTTGTATTAGAACTTCATTGCAGTGGTATGGTTAAAAAAAAAAAAAAGTGAATCACACCCCAGTGCTGTGGTTCAGTGGTGTTGTTGACAATACACGCTCTTGTTCAACAAGATTTGTTAGATAAGTACCTAGTGCAAATTACACTTAGTGAGAAATATATCCTATTTTTTTTATAAACCTCTCGCTCCCCATATTTACTTTGCCTCATTCATCACAAAGTGAAGAACTTCACCTGTACAAATAATACATTATCATCATTTGAATGCAATGTAAATGACGGATAGAATACAGACTGAACTTTTTTAGTTACTATAAACTTCGTGACGAGCAAAAATTATGCTTGATAAGAAATAAAAAACAAGCGCTCAATTCACTAATACTTGTATAGTGCGATCATGAATTCGTGACATCTCGCCCACGCCTCGTGCTCAAAACATTGGCTCGGACTATACATTATTTCATGTATTTATGTCATTTCACATAACATTCGTGCTAACATAGAGCGTATATGAGTGCTCAAGTTTTTCTATTTATAAAGTGGATATGGGAGCGAGACCGAGAGTGGATTCTTCGCGATCTGAAATGTGTGTGGGTCTGTGTGCAGTTGTATGAAGTTACGCGTTTGACTAAATAAATTAATATTGTTTGTAATTTGTTGTTTTATTCTGCAATGGTTCATATCGAGACGGCTTGCCGATAGTAATTAAAACAAATATGTAACATCAACATTGTGACGGTGGTCAAGCTATCGTCAGCGACACGAAAATCAAATATATGCAGCGTATTCTAGTTACGGTCTGTGATTAAATTGATGTTAAATTAGTATTTAAAGAAATAAACATTAATTGTAACAATTTATTGATATAAAATTTCAAGTACAACAGCACCAACAGTTACTTTAAGAATTACAAAATATGTCTGGAATATTTTTGGTAGTTCTCTAAAAACAATTAGAAGAGCAATTCTCGTACTTTAAAACATTCAAATTCAAGCCGCAATAGGGTCTCGGTGTTCCTTTAACTTAGAGGAATTGCTCCTCTGATTTATTCTAGCATTTTTATTTCAAAATATTAACATTTTGTACTCCTAAAATAGATGTCTAAAAATAGTATTGAAAATCTTTGCTTAAATCTAGAACTTCTTGTAAAAATGTATTCATATGTTTCGAGATTCATACGACGGCAAAAACATTTGTCTGTCTACAAGTTTGGTGACTAAATATGATAAATGAGATTTATCTGAACCATGGCCACGGCAAGAATATTTATCAGATTCAATTTGACACATGAAATGACATAACATCATTAGCTGGAACTTACAATCTACAGAATAAAAGCAAACATTACTTTCCTATAAGGCTGACCAAAAGTTCGGAATTTTTATTGATTTTCTAGTTTTGGAGATATTTTACCCGCTTATCCACATTTACAGCAGGTATTGCCTGTAAAGGGGCTTGTTACAACATAAAGGTGTAAGGACAGGGCGAGAACCGAGTTTTTATGATGTTATGCCATGAATTAGCCCAACTAGACCGAAGCGGAATCGCCACGCAGTCTGCTATCTTCGAGAACGGTCGGATGCTGGCGGGTCATGGTATTTCCTAAGCGTAGAAGTCGAGCCTGCCAGTGACGAGCGCGGTGACCACGGCGCCAGCGGGCAGGCGCTGTAGTGACGGCGAAGCAGCCGGCAGCTCCAGCAGCACATTGGTACCGCAAGCACTCAGTAAGCGACTGCTGCACTGTTAAACGAATATACACCTTATTACTGCGAAATTCGGGTTTACTTTTGAATGTGTCTGATAAACAAATCGTAAAAAAAATAAACGACTTCACTACAAAATACTCTAATTTCAGAAGTCGATGTTTCTGGTATAGTTTTTTTTGTTATTTAAGGCCAACTTCTGAAATTAGAGTTATTTTGAATGTTTTTTTTTTTTGTAGTATGTTATTGTTTTTTTTGTAAAAAGATTTTTATTTCACACTTTTTAGTTGTGATAAACTTAAAGCCAGAGTACCTATTTCACGTGACAATTGGAACTAACCCAAACACTGCTAGGATACATTGTTTTATTAAGAAGTTCCCGTGTCTACCTTCCACCTTCCAGCTCTATCATCAGATCAGTTCGTTAGTACTTACCTTATAGTCCTTATATAGTCACAATAACACAACGCGGCTAGGATACATTGATTAATTACTGAGTTCCGGTGCTCCATCATCATCACTATCAGATAACTTCGGTGATATCATTTCAACTTTCAACAATACTATTCAGAACCATTTATTTATTTGTATGGTCATAGTTGCTTAACTATCTTCATTGTGATGTCTATGTGAGTGTGAAGTTCCGTTGGCCATTCCTTGTCTTCTTCACCAGTTCCACTTCATTAAATGTTACTTTTTGACGTGTGCGTACGCGCAGCGGAATGTTGTTGAATTTAAAGATTTTAATTATGCAGATATTTAGTGTATGACGTCGTATAATTGTGTATGGTAAAAAAAAATTTGTGCACGTAACCATTGTGGAGAAATTCACCAAAAACTGATTCCGCTGGGCGAACGTTGTCCTGGCGGAACTTTTTTTAATCCATAGACTTTAGAAGAAAAGAGATGTGTCCAAAAATTAGTGTGTATTTGTGTATGTATGAATAAAACTAGTGCATGCATAAACTTCGGAGAAATTCAAGTTTCCGCTACGCGAACGTTTGGCCATTAGCTAGTTTGCATATAAAGCGCTTACATAGAGAACTGTAGATTTTTACATACGTTGTTTTGAATTTGTTTATATTTGTTTAAAAAACAGATTTAGAAAAAATCGTAGGGCTTAAAAGATAAAAATATAAACGTAAAATACGCTTTTTAGGTCTTAGTTCTTAAAGTATGCACTTTGGGGTCTAGATTTTCACGTTTATACAAACCTTGTAAGTGTCTGCAACATGTTGCCAAGTATCAATGATGTTCCGTTAGTAACTAAAGAGTTATAGGACAAATTTACCATGAACAGATCACTGTTTACAAAGCAGTCAAATATCACGACGTTCTGAAGGAATTGCATGGTAATATGTATGTCAATAATTAGTGTATTCATTCAACTATTCTTATGCAAAATTTCATGTCATTAAATTCAGTAATTAAAGAAAAACAATTATAATACTGACGAAGCATCGAAAACCTACATAACCCGACCAAGTTCGGATGGCTACCAAAAAGCGGCCGTGCCATATATCTAAGAAACGTTCTTAACCTTCCAATATAGTATTTATTAATATGGTACAGTTGCGTACACAAGCGTTAGGAAAAAATAAAACAATTGCATTTCTTGAATGGAAAATATTTTTTTAATAATAACGCCACTATCTACGATAAAAACAAATCTTCAATTAACAAGTACTTCTCTATTTAAATATCCGCGTACAAAAATATTTTTAATTACATATTTTTTTTTTTTTTTTTTTTTTTGTATTATTCTTATCATGTAATCAGTCATGTAGACTATAAACAGATGGGATGTAGTCTGGATTATATGTAGGGTGCTGCCCCCTGTGGGGCCTGCCCTTCCTTGAAAGTAGTCACATTTATAGGTGACTTTTCTAATCAAAGATGTCACGCCGTTTCTTCAGTCGGCGAATACTTTCAGGAATAGTAAGCTGTCCCGCTAGCTGGTTTGGGTGCTTTTGAAGACGTGATTTGTAATTGCCACCATGGCAGTTGATCACTTCTTTAACCATTGGCACGTTCAAGATTTCATGGATCTCCTCTGTTTTGATGAACCAGGGCGCATTTGATATCTGCTTGAGAATGTAGTTTTGTGCCCTTTGTATAATCATAATATTGGAGTCGCATGCCGAACCCCAGAGTTCAATGCCATAGGTCCAGATTGGCTTCAGCATAGTTTTATAAATGAGAATCTTGTTATCGATTCCTAGTTTTAAGTTTCTACCCAACAACCAGTAGAGACCCCTATATTTTAAGTTCACCTCATCTCTTTTTGTTTGAATATGTTTTTTCCAGGTGAGTCTGCGGTCCAGGTGTAATCCCAAATATTTGACTGTATTTTGATGCGGAAGTTGTATACCGTTAAGAGTAACTGAAGCACAGTCCTCTTTGCGAAGTGTAAAAGTAATGTGCACTGACTTCGACACATTGGCTGCGATTCTCCATTTACTCAACCATTTTTCTATTTTATGTAATCCACTTTGCAGGAGCTCTGAAGCCCGAACGGGACATGGACTTGAAGCTAGTAGGGCCGTATCATCTGCAAAGGTCGCAACTGTGATATCTGGGCTTTGTGGTAGGTCAGAAGTATACAGGGTGTACAAAACTGGCCCTAGAACAGACCCTTGTGGCACTCCTGCGGTGATATCATGGAAATCTGATGTGCAGTTGTTTTCTTTGACTTGAAATAGCCTGTTGGACATATATGATTTTAGAATTCCAAAATATGTATGTGGCAGAAGTGATTTGATTTTACATAACAGCCCCTTATGCCAAACTCTGTCAAAAGCCTGCTGTATGTCAAGGAAGGCTGATGAGCAGTATTCTTTTTTTTCAAATGATTTTCTAATGGCTCTGCACGCTCTATGAACCTGTTCAGTAGTTGCATGTTCTTTCCGAAAGCCGAATTGATGGTCGGGAATGATAGACTTTTCCTTAAGGTCATTGGTAAGTCTATGCAGCAGTATTTTCTCAAATAGCTTGGACATAACTGGTAGCAAGCTAATGGGTCGGTATGAAGTCACTTCGTGGCTTGGTTTGCCAGGTTTGTGCACCATTATGATCTGGGAGACTTTCCACAAATCTGGAAAATATCCCACACGGAGAATGGCGTTACATAGTGTGGTAAGATAGACTATTGCCTTACGCGGTAACTCTTCCAAAACCTTTTTGTCTATGAGATCAAACCCTGGGGCTTTGTTATTATCCATAGATCTGATATTTCTAGCGACTTCTTTGGGTGTCACTGGTTTCAGTGGTAAATCAAGTTGAAGGTCCTGGTCGAGGATAGAGTCTATATCAGATTCGTCTATGTTTGGGTTTGCATCATTTGGTCTAAAAACTTGGCTAAGATGATGTGCAAATGCGTCAGCCTTTTCCTGTGCGGTTTTAGCCCAGTTTCCTTCTCGTGTCCTGAGTGGAGGTTTGTGGTATAGAGGTCGATCAAAATTTTTACATGCCTTCCACAGGGAATAGTTCGTGGCTTTAGTAGGCGAGAGACTTTCTAAGTACGTCTCTAGGGCGACAGCATTAGCCTCAGATATTAGCGTTTTCAGCTCCCTGGTCGCTTTGTTGAGCGCTCTTTTGTCACTCGGATGCCTGCTAGTGTGCCAGATTCGTCGAAGTCTTCTTTTTTCCTGTATATGCAATCGTATGCTTTCGGAATAGACTTTACGTTGTTGGGAATACTCGTTAGCTTCTGGTGTGCAGAGCCAGCAACATTCTTGGATGGTAGTGGTTATCATTTCAGTAGCTGCGTCAATGTCGTCCTTAGTTTTTAGGGCTATTTTAAGTTCTAGTCTCTCGTCAATTAACTCGCGAAAGTTATTCCAATCCGTGCGTTTGTTATATAATTTCAAATTCCTTTCAATATTAAGAACTGTAGTACCAATAGACAGTATTACCGGAACATGGTTTGTGTCAGTATCTAGGCATGTTTTAATGTGGTAGAATAACCTAGATAAACCCTTGGTGACAAAGAAGTCTATGACGTCTGGTAGTCTTGTTGGGTCCGTCGGCCAGTTTGTGGGTTCCGCCGTTGAGATTGTAATAAGTTTATTTCTGTCTAGGCTTTTCTTGAGTTCTCTGCCCCTTGTGTTTGTTAGTCGAGAGGCCCAATGCACATGCTTTGCATTCCAATCTCCTCCGACTATAAAACGCGGGCCTAAGGTATTGAAGAATTCGTTGTATTGCTCCTCTGTTATTTTGTGTTTCGGAGGGCTGTATATAGCTGAGACATTGAAAGCTCCATTCCGGTCTTCTATTGCAATAGTTGTTGCTTGCATGTGGGCTTTTTTAAACGGTGGTAGTTCATGATGTTTAATGCTAGATCTAACAATAATGGCCGATCCAGCATGTGCAGTGCCATCCGGGTGATTAGTAACGTAGCTATTGTAATTTTGTATTCTAATACTACTGTTTTCGGTAAAATGAGTTTCAGACACTAGAAGTAAGTCTATGTTATGGGATTGTAATAAAATTTGAACTTCCTCCTTGTTTGGAGATAATCCATCAAGGTTCCAGGCTGCTTTTTAATTACATATAATACTTAATTATGTAATTATAATAACGTTAACAAACGCTTGCAATGACAGCAATAGACTTAAATGTGTTTTAACTAAAATAGATTATGAACTAGCTTTTGCCCGCGACTTCGTTCGCGTGGATGACGAAACTTAGGGTAAGTATAATATTTCGAGCTTCAATAAAAATTAAAATCACATCACATAACTAACCTATTCAGTTGTTTAGATTTGATCAACATTAAAAAAGTGCTTATAAACTAAAACATTGGTATAAAAAAGGTATTTTCAAGAAAATATTCTTAAATGAGTAGCAAATACTGTAAATAACCTCAACATTTCTAAGTAGGTATACCTAATATTTTCTAGTTTCAATAATAAAATCACAGATTAACAATCACAGATCACATAACTAGACTATTTAGTTGTTTAGGTTTGAGAGTCTGCCTAATATAAAAATTAATCAACATTTAAAAAGTACTTATAAAATAAAACATTGGTATAAAAAAAGGTATTTTCAATTCAATACCAATTATTAAATGAGTAGGAAATACTGTAAATAACCTCAACATTTCTAAGTAGGTATACCTAATATTTTCTAGTTTCAATAATAAAATCACAGATTAACAATTGTGTTATCACCTATACCAATTCAATAACGGTATTATACTGTAAATTTTGGGATGTTACCTAAATATATTGCACGGCCGCTTTTTTGTAGCCATCCGAACTTGGTCGGGTTATGTAGGTTTTCGATGCTTCGTCAGTATTATAATTGTTTTTCATTAATTACTGAATTTAATGACATGAAATTTTGCATAAGAATAGTTGAATGAATACACTAATTATTGACATACATATTACCATGCAATTCCTTCAGAACGTCGTGATATTTGACTGCTTTGTAAACAGTGATCTGTTCATGGTAAATTTGTCCTATAACTCTTTAGTTACTAACGGAACATCATTGATACTTGGCAACATGTTGCAGACACTTACAAGGTTTGTATAAACGTGAAAATCTAGACCCCAAAGTGCATACTTTAAGAACTAAGACCTAAAAAGCGTATTTTACGTTTATATTTTTATCTTTTAAGCCCTACGATTTTTTCTAAATCTGTTTTTTAAACAAATATAAACAAATTCAAAACAACGTATGTAAAAATCTACAGTTCTCTATGTAAGCGCTTTATATGAAAACTAGCTAATGGCCAAACGTTCGCGTAGCGGAAACTTGAATTTCTCCGAAGTTTATGCATGCACTAGTTTTATTCATACATACACAATTACACACAAATACACACTAATTTTTGGACACATCTCTTTTCTTCTAAAGTCTATGGATTAAAAAAAGTTCCGCCAGGACAACGTTCGCCCAGCGGAATCAGTTTTTGGTGAATTTCTCCACAATGGTTGCGTGCACAAATTTTTTTTTACCATACACAATTATACGACGTCATACACTAAATATCTGCATAATTAAAATCTTTAAATTCAACAACATTCCGCTGCGCGTACGCACACCTTTTTGACTGTAAATGGTTCTCGATAAAGATACCAAAATCATCATATGGTTGCCTATAATATTTAAGGAGTTTCCTCGATTCCCCACGGATTTCATTATCAGAACTGGATTGTGAAAGAAATGGGACCAATCTGGAAGCATATCCTTTTAGGGGAACAAAAAAATGCAAATTGTTCAAATTGGTCCATAAGCGACGGATTTCTAAGGTGTCAAACATTAAAAAAAAATACAGCCGAATTGAGAACCTCCTTTTTTTTAAGGTAGTTAAAAAAAGATTTACAGCTTGAAGGAAAAATTCTAAATTCCTACTGTATTACAGTAAAGTATTCCTGTATATCAGATCATAGTACATACCTGACTCCCCAGCATGGTCGCAGTCGGCATGTCTCTATCATCGTGCAGCTCCAAGGCGGCGCGCGCGTACTCCGGGCGCGGGTCCAGCTGCGCGGCGTGCGCCAGACGCACGCGCAGGCGCGCCCAGCTGCCCGCCACGCCGCACGCCACGCGCATCGCGCGGACAACGAACAGAAGCGCGCACACGTAAGCGGAAACTGGGTTACCTAGATGTAGGGCAAAAAAAAAAACATCATATAAGCTGAATACTTTTCGGACGTCATAGCTACTAAGACAGCCCCCAAAATCCCAGTTTCAAGTGTTAGTGTTTTCTTGACATTGACTCAGTACAAAGGTGTAAGTAGTACCTTTCACCAGTGCCTAGTGTTTCAGCTGGGAAAAAAGGCAAAAACTCTCCAGCAAGACATCCATCTAAATAAATTGGAACTTAATTATACAACATTATTTTTAGAATCAGTAACACGGTGTAAAAATTATTGGAATCGATTCAATTCCCATAATTTTTACACCGTGTTATATCTTTTCCTAATAAAAATATTTAAAAAAGGTCAATCACAAGTTTCATACCACCGACACTAAGTACAACACAGGTCGTAGCGGGCATTAGGCGCCAGCGAACAGATGGGTGAGGGAACAAAACAACCCCTCAGTGTCCTGGATGTCCCGGTGACCATGTGTTTGTGCGGACAACCAGGTAATAGATATATCAAGCTTATAACTTTGTGATTTTTCATGATGCAGTTATAAAAAGTGAATGCTCAAAAAAAACCAGGTCCGGCAGAAATGAGATGTATTTCAAATTATCAGTAATAATAAGTAATAAAACAATAACCAGCTATTATCGTGATCCTTATTTGCATACATATAAAAATTACCAGTTTTATTAATCAGGCGTCGATATTAACATAGTTATTTTTGATTACTATATTTTTGTTATGCTGCTTTATTTTTCATTGATAACTCAAGCAACTACAGTCAAAACGTATCATTTGATGAAGTGGAACTGATTAAGAAGATCAGAAATGGCTACCGGAACTAAACACTCACACATCATCACAATGGAGATAAGCAACTATAACAACACAAATAATAAATAATTTTGTTATGTTGAAAATAGTACCATCGAACTTATCTGATGGTGATGATGAGGCCCAAACGTAGGCACGGGAACTTCGTAATTGGGCAGCCGTGTTTGGGCTTATTAGAATTGTCCTGAGATGCTCTTTGGTTATAAGGTACCATCGAACTAATCTGACAATGGAGTCGAAGCTTTGTAATAAAACAATGTATACTAGCAGTGTTTGGACTAATTGGAATCGTCGTGGGATGTTGGTATTCTGGCTATAATATGCGTATGAGCAACTTAAAAGTGCGAAGCAAAACCCCCACGATAGGACTTCATAAAACGCGAAATATGAAACGAAAAAAAAATTTTTTAATTGAATTGATGCAGAAATAAGGCATGAAAAATTATTAAATAAGTAAACATATTTTTAAATCGACGCCTGAAAAATAAAACTAGCAATTTTTATAAGATTGCAAGTAAGGTTGACGATGAAAACCGATTATTATTTTATTATTTATTCATATCGATAATTTGAAATAAATTTCTTTCCGCCAGAGCTGGTTTTTTTTTTCTTTGGAGCCAGAGCATTCTCCTTTGGTACATAGATTCTTTACATAAAAATACTAGACACGTGTTACGGGTTTCGCATTTATACTAAAACTAATGTTGTATAAAACAGTGTAAAAAGTAATTTATATTTTAATAATATAATTAATCCCTATTAATATTGTGTGTACATAACTTTGTATGTCTGTACGCTTTACGGTTAATCTACTTAACAAATTTTAATTAAATTTGGTACGGAAATTGCTTGAACCCCAAAGAAGGACATATGCTACTTTTTATCTGGCTTTAATTTAGGGCCCAAAACTGCGTTAAGCGGACGCCGCAGCGGGCACCGTGCGTGACAAAGCGCGTGTGCACACAAACAAAGCGGATACACCTACGCAGTGTCGCTAGTTCAACTTTAACGGTGTGCATGTAGTCGCGTCGATGGAAAAGTTAATATATTACTCCGTAGCAAAACGGGCGCGGGGCCCGGCTAAGCGGCTTCCTGCGACAGATGGCCGCGCGGGTCCCCGCTACTGAGCATTTTTGTATAGGACCGCACGGGCGTCCGTTTTACGTAGTTTCAGCCCTTAGGGTGTTTTTAATATTGTGCGGATTTCGTCATGCATGTGGGTTTGCCCCGCATGCAGAAAATTTCAAAATGCAAAAATACGCATCCCGCGTGCGTATTCCACGCATTATAATAAATACTTGAATGAAATGCATTTGCAATGCAAACCCCGCATGCCTGATTAAATTAAGTGAGTGAAAAACACCCTTGGACTAGTATGAAATAAAAATCACCCATATTATATACAGCGTAACGCGTGGATATTCCCCAAAGAGTTAAGCTAGAGGTGTTTAGTACACCCACCTTTCGCTAGTATGTTCCATGTAATAGACGGCAAGCATAATACTGTCATCAACAAGCATTAGTCCAGTTTCTCGGCCGCCTCCGAAAAAACTGTAATGGCAAAAGATAATAACACCCTATGTTCAGTAAGTAATCCCCCTTGCGGACACTAGACAATGTCAATGTCAATTTTATGATCTCAAGTAAATACATAATATGACCGTGATTATCTCTTGCTCATACAGACGAAAAATATTGTGAAATTTTAACTTTGTGAAGTTATGGCCCTAGACAGAGAGGTTTGATAGGACAAGGGAAAGGCCTTTGCCTGACAGTGGGCTATAGAAAAAAAGTTATGGCTGCTGAGCCACAACTTTAAAAAAAAAAACAAATTTTGAAACAATGAAACTGTTATCAACGGTAAAAAAATAAATTAGGTAGGTACTTAATGAATGAAAACAAAAATTGCTGTGACCGTGAATAAATTCATGACCTTGTGGGGTGTCGCTGCTAACACTATCTAGCAAGGTGTGCCTGACGGGCCCGCAAACAAAGAAGAAATTGCTTTCCTGCCCGCCAAAATCCTTGTTTAGATCGTTTCTTTGTATGAGAGGACGCATATGTACCCTAATATTAGGTATATTATCTGTGATACTATTTTAATATCGCATTTACACATTCGTGCTCGTTACTCGCCTCGCCATTTGCCTCGTCGTTCGACGAAACATTTATACAAAGTGCAGTGGCGAATAGCGAGCACGCTGTTTACACAGCGTGTTTGCTATGCGCCATGCATGAATGCGTGCTCGTCATTCATTTCGCCACTCGCGCGAACATGTAAATGCGGCCAGAAACAATGTAGGTCGTACCAGGTAAAGCGAAGATGTATTTCTTCTTGCCCTCGAACTCGCAGGTGGCAAAGGTGCATGGCTTGCCCGGCTTCATGCGCACGCGACCGTAGTGCAGCGTGGCGTTGAAGTCCTGCAATCATAACTAGGTTAATAAATATTATGGAATTAGGCTTTTCTTACAATAACATGTTATTCAGTACCAATTTTCAGCTTTTGTTCCCGCTCGTGTCCGCCGCCGTTACGGACCGCTCGGAAATATTTGGCCACAGTTATGCCTGCCACTATCTCTAGCGGAATCTCAATGCTCTTTTGCCTTGAGCAGATCCTTCTCGCTGATGGACACCTCACCGGTGCTCACGAGCACGTCAACTAGCTTGAGCGCGGCGGCTATGTCCGCCACTATCTCTGGCGGAGTGTTTTATATGCTCTCTTACCTTGAGCAGCACAGGCTTGACCGGATCCTTCTCACCCTCACGGACACGCCGCCGGTGCACACGAGCACGTCAGCTAGCTTGAGCGCGGCGGCTATGCGCGCGGCTCTGGCGGAGTGTCTATGCTCTCTTACCTTAAGCAGAACAGGCTTGAGCAGATCCTTTTCGCCCATGGATACGCCGCCGGTGCACACGAGCACGTCAGCTAGCTTGAGCGCGGCGGCTATGCCTGCCACTATCTCTGGCGGAGTGTCGCGAGCTATGCCGCAGTCAATGCTGTCGTAGCCGTGCTCTCTGGAACAGTAGACAGCAACTTAACATCACCTCTGACATTTGTTACCGGGGTAGCTAGAAGTGTGGTAGCACACCCACAGCCTATTACTAAGTCGAATATTAAGCCAGAATTTTAAAATGGAATCCAATGACGCTAAGTCCGCACTAGAATTTGAATCCAGAATCCCAAGATTAGCAGTCGCGCTTTGAGTACCAGGGCAGTAAGGATGACAACAAGAAAATATTTATTTGTATTTCCTCTTGATTCTTCTTCTTGATCTTGAAACACATGTTGCATCTTAAAATAGAATACCATACGTATGTCAAGCTCTCCTATCCATCTGTCAATCGTAACGAATACTTGGCACAAAGTTGGCACACAATTAATTGCGTAATTACTTAATTATAGTGAATCTTTAATGGATAGTCCAGTCAAATTAGACCAAATAAAAAACTATTTACAAAAAAAATACAACCGACTGCAATGTAAAAAAAAAACACTGAAAAGTGCAAAATAAATTTATTTTCGGAAGTCGGTGTTTCTATAATAGTTTATTATTATTAATACACAAATATAAATATATATATTCACGCATAGAAATATTTGTCTTGTCACAGGACTGGAACCCGTAACATTTTGATTTAATTGATATTTAGAAAGTGGACCTTTTGAGAGTTGACGTTATGGGAAGTGGACTTTTTGGGAATTATAGATTTGTGGTCGTTTTGGGAACTTGTCGTTATGAACCTAAAGGCCCACGCCATAATCACGGCAGTAAGTCCCCTCTTTGAGCGGTGGAGAATACGGTGGAGGTGTGCCCCGCTTGGGCGGAGCACCGCCGTGTCCTCGTGGTGGCAATCGGCGGCAGCGACCTCTTGCGCCGGGCCCTGGTTCGGGATATGTTCCGGAGCGAGGAGGAATGGCAGGCGGTCGCCTCCTGCGAGCAGTAATGCTAGCGAAGGAAGGGGCCGCACGTGTGAGGTAACAAACGTCCTCAAGCCCCAGCCGCCCTGATTCCAACCCCGACTACCAGCCACAGTAGACGCGAGCTTGCAGACATCGAGCAATGGGTAGCACGCCGTCCGGCCGTCCGGTAATCGACCGGACCGAGCCCAGTCGCCAACCGCACGTAGTGATCCACGCGCTTCTCAAGGAGATGTCAGCAAACCGTAGGGGCCCAGCAGGGCCGATGCCCGCTAGGACCGCGGGGATTATCTGAAAAGGAAACCCGTAGTCCAGAACGCAAAGGGCAACTGAAAGACACAGGTGTGGTTTTAGTCAGTGAAAGTCTGACACGCTCTCTCGCTCCGCTCAGAGCAGAAATCATTGGATGATTTCCCACCTTCAAAATGAAACCCCAACAGGACAAAAGGGATATGAGTTCTTTTTGGTTTTTATTACATTCGCTATGGCCATATTGTAGGAGAAAATACCTACTTATAAAATTCACGCGAAGTCGTAAGAAAAGTGCTAGTCCTTCATATATAAAGACACTGCGATATACAATGATACAAGTCATTATAAGTAGGTACTTAGGTAGATAAGATAAAGCAAGCAACCAACCAAAGAACAAACCAGGGGCATACCCGATTTTCCCCTTTAACTGGTAGATTCAATATATAATTCAAGTAGTGGAGAAATATAGTACTTATTGGTTTTTTTTCTAGTAAGTAGTTCAAAGTATTCATTTTCTTTGTAATTTGTAAGTTGTATGACTATATTATTTTTAATATACGATTACCTATTAATAATGTTAACTCGGGTAACTTTTATTTTCTCAAATATTTCTATAATACTATCAATAGTTTTATTTTACATTTAATTGATTTGACATTATTTTAATACTTGTAATACTAATAATTTTAGCTTTTCCTTTTTAAATGTGTGAATTTTGAAATGTATTTTATTTTATTGAAATTTGTTTTGCAGTGCCCTTACAGGGTGCATGTTTGAAACTTTAACTTGTATTCCAACTACTGTACATCATGTTTGCGATAAACTGACTTGATTACTTGATTAAGTACTTGTAAAGTTTATGTTGCATCATTTTTTTTTATTTTACTTTGTTTTTTAAGGGGCTCACTTTGAAAGTATACGTTGTTTCAACTTGTATAAAGTACCTTAAAATAGCATCAAAAAATAAAATAAAAAAATACATCTAAACAATACTTTGATTCATGGTCTTTAATTTTGTACAAATATATTTATCATAAATGGTCTAATAAAATAACTGCAAACGATAGAAAAATGTCTATTTGCGTTTTGTTTGTATTTTGTTGTGTATTGTTTTTGTTTTAACTTTTTTACCCAAGCAGTTAGCAACATGAAATTTATTTACACTTTTTTACTTACAATGTATTTTTTGTGAGTTATTAGCATTTATTCAAACTTGAGTTGTTTTATTTTACTTATTAGGTTTAGTTATTTGATGGTGTATACTAGGCCTAAAGCGTAGTTTATGTAAATTTATATTTGCAAAAAAATTCCTGGACATCTGTCAATTGTCGCTGACCTTGTTTTGTGTCCATATCAAGATGCCTAAAATATCATGTATCAAACGATTCAGCTTCATTTTGTGTAGACTTATAAAAATGAAAGAGGCGGCAAACAAAAAAAGTGCTCAATTATGTGTATAAGAAACTATTTTCAACAGACTTTAAAAAGGCGGAGGTTGACTGGCCAGACGTAGGACTACATCGCGACAAATGGGAAAAATGGAGGGAGGAGGCCTTTGCCCAGCAGTATAGGTTAATTCTAATAATAATAACTTATCGGTCTTCCTGATTGATGTAGTGGTCGTAATAGGGCTTGCCTTGCATGAGATCTCAGGTTTGAATCCCATGTTACCGAAAATAGTTTTGCACAATTTCTATTATCCACATGAAAGCTTCTCGTGAATCTGAAATCCGCCCCTAAGGCTACCCACTGACCTCTTCGTGTCTCGAAAATCACGTCAATCCATCGATCTTGAGCTCTCCGGTCGTCACAAGTTGTTATTGCATGTGGGTATGAGAGTGAGAGAGAGTAGTAACTGCAGCTGCGTTTACTATTCTCGTGCCTGTTGCATATTTTATATTCTTCCAGAGTTAGTCAGGGTATTTGAAGAAATGATCAATCTTCGTTGAAATTAGCCGCCGTGTTAAGAATCGACAAGGCGATAACTATTACAATATGTAGACAGGGTACCTAATCTGATATTTATTACTATTTATCACCATGTTCATTTCTAATTATGTAAATATTTGTTATACATACCTACTGAGAAGTGAAAGTGGTAAACAGTGTGAACAAAGGCGTTAATTAATAAAATGAAAGCCCGAAAAAAAAAAATTCCTAAGGAAGTCACAGTCCGTCACGGTAATTTTTTATTGATAAGACTGACCATACTGACGTTACGAATAAAATTAACGTTAGCTTGTGCGTGTTCTCACGAAATTTGAACAGTAAGTGTAAGTACCTACACGACTTTATTGCTATGTGATATGTATTATGTGGTAATTGAATCGTTTACGGTACATATGTTACACGACACCGATTACGTTATACGTTAGTGTTTCCAACATATTACAAAAAAGAGGAGGTCCTCAACTCATTTTTTTTTATTTAACTAGGTATTCCAGATGTGGTTCCACATGCACACTTTCGGATATAGGCTACTTTTCTTTATTCCGTGGATATAGGCAATAGAACTCTTTAATAACGAACAGTACTCACTACACGTATTGTGATTTGGTTATTGTAGTAAAGATCAATTATCATTACTGGTTAGTAACGTCTCATCTCTGGTCATGGATCCTGTTGATGAAGCTCATTTTCTGGTTAGGTTGCATTACTACTTACCATCAGGTAGGTTTACAGTCAAGCACTAGTTTATATCAATTGAAAAAAAAGGTTAGGTTATTTAGTGCTACCGTTTTTCAATGCCTTGCTTGGTTAGAATTTAACGACGGTTACTTTTAGGTATAACAAAAAAATATGTTTTGTTCCTTTTTTAGTGTCTAAATCCACTTAATATCTGATTCATTTATACTAATAAAATAGATCACGCAGCTAAAACCGCCCAAATGTTTTTAATACGTCAGTTAATTTGACACACATAACAAATTGATTCCTCTAGTAATTTTGAATTAGGTTTGCGCCATGCTAAAAATAACATAAAAAAATCTTTTTGTTCTTGGTTTTTTAATTCTCACCGGGTTCCGAAATTTTCTTATTTTGCTTATTACTTATAGTTTCATTGGTAGTTTAGATATACACCTTAGTTAAACTTAAATAGTGTGCACGTTCTATAGTAAGGTTTAAGGCTATTACATATTATTATGTATCTATAATTTTTTTTCCCTAGATCTTTCCAGGAGGAGTTCCCATAGTCTCCTGCTGCCCACTTGTGAAGCCCTTCAAAGAAATAAAGAATTTTCCAAATCATTCTAGGTGTCTTCGAGTAATCGGAATAAGTACATACATAAAAAATCCGACGGATTGAGAACCTTTTTTTTGAGAAGTAGATTTAAAAAAAAAACATTTATTTAGTGGATACTGTAGTGATTATGCGGGTAGCGTCATTTTTAACACGCTTTTATTAGTTTCACCTGTATGTATGTATATTTGTTTGTAACCGACCCCTTTGAGCTCGATTTTGTCCTACTTTGAACGATCAGATTTAATTCAAACTTTGCACACCTGTCAAAGATCGATGACAATGCAATAATCCGATCAAAATATCCGATTATCCTAATTAGATTCGCCAGGATTAATTAATTTCTTTCCGCATCCTTTGCATGCGAGTAAGAGAGACAGAGTTAGTGCGCGAACTACGCATGCGTGCAGTTCCAGACTTACTCTTTCGGGCACTCAGTTCAGCACAACCTTATAAAGACTAATATGGTAGTTGCGTCTTGTTCCTTATACTTACATATGTGTCCCGACAAATCTAATACGCATTCTATTATCATTTTATAATATCCATTATATATTTATAACCGTGATTTACCAAATTAAAAACACTTCGTATTCATAACAAAACAAAATATTCAGGACAGAAATATCTATTTATTTTGCGGCATATAATTTAGTTACCAGCATGACCTTGGGTCTGCAGTCGATAAGGTCACCAACTGTTAAGAAGATGAAATTTTCGGAGAGGGAACCTGAGAAACGACTACCGCATCCAAGGAAGGCAGCAGGCACCCAATTTCCCCATTTATCTGATTAGTCACTGTCTTAGAATAAACATCAGTGATTTTCTGATTTTTTTGAAAATCATTGATTTTTATGACACGATACTGAAATTATTGAGTACTATAGTTCTTCAACACGCTTTATTGAATATATAATCTAAAAGCAGCCAACATTTACTTAATCTCACTTTACTGTAGTAAATTGATGTAATGATAAAAAAATGAGCTACTGGTGACATACGTGATCTATTCATTGAGACATGCATAGGACTACTCGCAAGTGACAGCACGTACTGTCAACGGTTACTCCATGTCATGCGCGCGCAGCATTACATCTTGGGGAACGATCCGTATACAAGTGTGAGTAGTAGCGTGCAGCTCTTTTCACTCATCCTCATTCTCAGTGCCGCCAACAGATTCGCTCCTATGATTATAATATCATGTAGAGTGATTACGGATTGAAAATTCCATACCCAAGCATTAATGTGACTGACTGTATATGTAAATAAGGTTACACCTCTGTGTCTCACTGTTTATATTGGCATCAGAAATCTTGAATATGTGTTCTTAACCAAGATACAATCAGAACACATTTGTACATATTATGTGTTCCGTTTGACGTCCGAAGTCCATTATGAGAGTACATCGTCTTTTTCCACGTTTATTCGCTAGATAGTCCTACTTCCGCTACGTAAATCGACCTCAGCGCCACCCGTGGCCGCACCTGGAACTAACTAACAGCGCAGAGCAAGCCACCATTCCTTTATCATTGTTGCGTCGTTTTTCATACCGCGCGCATGTCGCTAGATTTTGAATTTAGAAAACATACAAACCTCCATTTTATTAAAATGTTTTAACTTTCGAGAATAAAGTAGAAAGTTACCGTTTTTATTTTTCCGTTACGTAAAATTATTTCGTTCGTTTTTAAAATGGACGACCGTTAACAACTTCGTGGGCGTTTGAGTAGTCAGTAATCATTAATTACTACTCGGCTCAGTTATGTAGAAGTGTTAATGTACGCGTGAATGCGTCTATTGAGTCAAGTTCATCAGATTTGAACTCAAGTTCGAATGAAGATGATGAAGCCTCCGTTAAACGGCGCCGGACCCGATCACAAAATAGGTTTGAAGTACAATATCTGGTAAGTCATTTTACTACTTTATTTTGACCGAATGTTCCTTGTTCGAGTATGGCCCCTGCAAATATTATCGCCGAGCAATTCGCATTTTTCGAGGTTCATATATCATCATCATATAGCCTCGATGAAAACAGTTGACTCTTTGGGTTAGAATCTTGCCTTTTGGACATATTTAATATTTGGACAATTTATTTGAACCAAGTTTTTTAATTTTTTTTTTTTCGGAGTACCTTGCAAAATTTTTAAAACGACCTTTTATTCGATCTTTAAACTTTTAAAATAAAGAAGTTGTAGTACCTATCGACTACATAAAAACACTCTTCTTTTTGCAATAAAAATAGCCCAGAAAGGATCATCTAATCTCGCAACTTTTGATGATCAAAAGAAAGGGGGGAGCCGAAAATGTACAATTACCAGAAGTAAGCTCAGGGAGCCTTATTCGGGCAAACTAAAATTAATGTCAAATTGATTTCCATGCCTGTGGCATTATCCACTATCACCACTTTTAATTTTTAACAACAACCAGTGAAAAAGCTACGCCTCATTTTTACAAACGTGCTGAGAGGTGGAGCTTGATTCTAGCCTATCATGAGATGCGAATTTCACAAAGAGCACTGTCTCTTCTTCGCATAAGTTAAGAAAGTCAACTGCTACAAATTACATGTCTAGAATTTGGTCATGCCATGGCGCTGGAAGAGTTTTCGTCAGTTCCAAACTGGACTGCCGACGTGTAACGTAGTGCTTGAGCTGCGTAACATTAAATACCTCTGTACTTGGGCTAACTGGTCATTGCCTGGTCCTATTTTAAGACGAATAATTTAATTAAATCTCATGTAGTTATCACCATAAACCGGGAACTACATTGGACCGAAGCATACGTGGGCGGCGCCTGAGTGGAACGTAGTGTCGCCTCGGCTGGCGTCGCATGGCACGGGCCTGATGTAGCTCTACAAGTCTGGTTGCCATATATAAGCATCCAAAGTTTTTAAAAATCTTTAGTGACTTTCTTAGCAGCGGGCAGATGGATTCTCAAACGGGCGCAAAGCATTAAAGGGTATCTCTACTTTATGACCTTCATCATCCTTTGGGGAAGGTTGCAATGCCGTAGCTCGCAGGAGTTTGCCTCCAAACAAAACTTTGAATTATCTGTTTTGACATTTTGACTTTCGTAGCTGACAGTCGGACCCTCAAACAGGCGCAACGCCTCAAAGAGTATATTTACTTTGTGACCTTCATCACCCCCTCGGGAAGGTTGCATTGTCTTAGCTTTCATTTAGTTCCTGGAAATTGACGTTATCCAGCTCCAAGATTTTGCCTCCAGACAAAACTTTATATTATCTGTCAATACCTATTGACTTTCTTAGTAGCTGGCAGTCGGACCCTCAAGCAGGCGTAACGCCTCAAAGGGTATATTTACTTTGTCACCTTCATCACCCCCTGGGGAAGGTTGCATTGTCGTAGCTTCCATATAGTTCCTGGAAATTGACGTTGTCCAGCTCCAAGAATTTGCCTCCAGACAAAACTTTATATTATCTGTCAACACCTATTGATTTTCTTAGTAGCTGGCAGTCGGACCCTCAAGCAGGCGTAACGCCTCAAAGGGTATATTTACTTTGTGACCTTCATCACCCCCTGGGGAAGGTTGCATTGTCGTAGCTTCCATTTATTTCCTGGAAATTGACGTTATCCAGCTCCAAGAATTTGCCTCCAGCAAAACTTCATATTATCTGTCAATACCTATTGACTTTCTTAGAAGCTGGCAGTCAGACCCTCGAGCAGGCACAACGCCTCTAGGGTAACTTTACTTTGAGACCTTCATCACCCCTTGGGGAAGGTTGCATTGTCATAGCTTGCATTTAGTTTCTGGAAATTGACGTTATTTATCTCCAAGAGTTTGTCTCCAGACTTAGCTTTGCATGATCTGTCAGTGCCAATTCACTTGCTTAGCAGCTGGCAGTTGATCCTTCAAGCAGGCCAAGCCTCTTAAGGTATCTCAACTTTGCGACCTTCATCACCCCTTGGGGAAGGTTGCATTGTCATAGCTTGCATTTAGTTTCTGGAAATTGACGTTATTTATCTCCAAGAGTTTGTCTCCAGACTTAGCTTTGCATGATCTGTCAGTGCCAATTCACTTGCTTAGCAGCTGGCAGTTGATCCTTCAAGCAGGCCAAGCCTCTTAAGGTTTCTCAACTTTGCGACCTTCATCACCCACCGGGGAAGGTTGCTTGCCGTATCATGCATTAAGCTTCTGGAAATTTCTATAAGACACGTGGTCCATTTCCGAGTGTTGGCTACCAGACTATGGTTTTGCATTATCCTTCATTGCCTATGGACTTGCTCAGCAAACGCCTCTTGGTGTACATCAACTCTGTGATGTTCATCACCGCCTGGGAAAGTTTGCATTATCGAACCTTGTATGTAATTCCTGAAGACTGTGACACTCGAACTAACTGTAAAGGGTTTACCTCATTATCCATCAGAGCCTATTCATTCGCGAAGCAGTTGGCAGTTTCACAAACAGGTGCAACACAACACTTTTTAAGGTACCTATGTCAACTTTGTGACCTTCATCACCCTTCAGGAAAGTTGCATTGTCATACATGTCTTGTGTAGGTTTATAGAAAATTTAGAACATGCAATCCAACATCAAGAAGAAGGAAGACCGTGTTTGTAGATTCGCTTAGCAGCCGGCAGTTGATCCCTCAAGCAGGCCAAGCCTCTTAGGGTATCTCAACTTGCGACCTTCATCACCCTCCGGGGAAGGTTGCTTGCCGTACGTAGCTACAGCGGTTCGCTTAGCAGCCGGCAGTTGATCCCTCAAGCAGACCTAGCTTCTGAGGGTATCTCAACTTTGCGACCTTCATCACCCTCCGGGGAAGGTTGCTTGCCGTGCGTAGCTACAGTAATCGTCTTGGGAGAGGTTCAAGTCATTCGACATAGTTTGCAGACGAGTTACGCGGACTACTACATTGGCGAGAAAGAAATCTTGAGGACAAAACTGTAAGTAACACCGACGGGCCGTCTGATATCTGTCCCCATGTATTGGGACTATACAATACAGAACGAGATCTGCTGAGCGACGTGACTACACTGCACTAACTCTTTTGCCACTTGTGTTACGTCACCACCGTGCATCTGGGTGAAGTTCATGGCCTACACCTGGAAACCTGACCAATTTGGTTACGACTCCCTAGCAGGAAACTGGTGAAGTGAGGTTTAGGAAGTTTTGGTTGGTGTAAGAGAAAGTTTCAACACTTATACATCCAAATAAAACTGCAGATGGGGGCTGGGACCACCACCCACTCCGTCTGATATATATATATAGTCCAGTAGTGTTTCCTAAGACGTCCGAAGTCCAAATAATTTCTTCCTGGTGTATATCAATTATTATCATTATGAGCCGAACAATGATAAAGGAATGGTGGCTTGCTCTGCGCTGTTAGTTAGTTCCAGGTGCGGCCACGGGTGGCGCTGAGGTCGATTTACGTAGCGGAAGTAGGACTATCTAGCGAATAAACGTGGAAAAAGACGATGTACTCTCATAATGGACTTCGGACGTCTTAGGAAACATAATACAAATTTTATTTTAAGGTAAAATTATTATATTAAGGGCGGTTGATAGTTAGCAAATCGAACTAAATAATTTATAGTTTAAAAAATTTAACTAAAAAATGAAAAATAAATAATAGTTTAAAAAAACTAAAAAAACACGCTTTTATAGAAAATCCAACTAAAAAAATAGAAAATAAAATTTAATAAATTTGGATTAAGAATAGTGTACATAAGAAATAAATGTATATTATTGTAAAAAAGCGTGGGGTGCATATAATGTCAATAATTATGAACATTTTATTGACAGATGAGTAGAAGGATCATCACTTTGATAATATCTTAAAAAACACTTTGAATGCACCCCACGCTTTTTTACAATAATATACATTTATTTCTTATGTACACTATTCTTAATCCAAATTTATTAAATTTTATTTTCAATTTTTTTAGTTGGATTTTCTATAAAAGCGTGTTTTTTTAGTTTTTTTAAACTATTATTTTTTAGTTATTGATTTTACAGTTGGGAAATCATCCAAATGACTTCTCGCGCTCTGGGTGGAGCGCGAGGGCGTGTCAGACTTTTACTGACTAAAACCACACCTGTATCCTTCAATTACCCTTTGCGTACTAGGACTACGGGTTGCCCTTTCGGTTGATTTTACAGTTGGTTTTGGAAGTTGAATCCAGTGGAAAGTGAGATTATCTGTTGGCAACATTAGTTGTACCATACGGGTATCAAATGAATGGGAAGTATAATAATTACCCACTGTTCTACCACAGAGCATAGATTATACATATAAATTCTGAGACCACAGAGGTTCAACGCCAGTTGCGCAAGCGTTATTGAAAATTTGCTTGCCTCGATACGACTATTGTTCGAAGAAGACTATTTTGAAAGAATTAATTACAATCTTCGAAAATACAATACTGGAACATTATTCAAAAGATAAGTGATTTGATACTTCTCTTCAAATCAAATCAAAACGTTTATTATAATAAAATATATCATTGTTTCCTATATAATATTATTAAGTATTCTATTTCGAGAAATGTGACTGTTTTACGTAAATGACTTCAATTATAAAATATATCATGTGTTTTGCTGGGAAAACAAAAGCCAATGTTAAATATTGGCATGATATACTTTTTCTTAAATAGGTATGGCAAAAGTTTCACTATATTATAACGCTTCAAGTATTTTTACACCGTATTAAACGTACGTAAATATACGTAAATGACGTGAATTTTTAGTCATCAAATATTCTTAATGTGTTTGTCACCTAACTCTTCATAAATGGCTTGACCGATTTGAAAGTAATTTTGTGTGTATATTTGAGTGTTTCTGGATGGATTGGAAATAAAATTGTACCCGGTAGGTGGCGCTGCGAGTGGGTACTTAATTTTTTTCTGTCAATTTGCCAGCTTTTTTTTTCGGGCAAGACAACGTCTGCTAGGACCGCTAGTTTTATATATATATATATATTATTATAAAAGGAGACTGATTGACTGATACATCAACGCTCAGCCGAAACTACTGGGCCTAGGAACGTGCTATTTTGCACAAGGCTTCCTTTTATGATGTAGGCAAGCACCAATAAGAGGTTTTTAAAAATTCAATATTCAGGAGAATTTCCCATTCGTTTGTTTGCAAAAACGTTTTTCGTTGGGGTAATATACGTACTTGAAACTTATCACAAATTATTATTATTTATTTATTTAAAAAAACAAGGGTTTCCCTTAAGTTTAGAGTACTATTTGTACTCTAAATAAATAAATGTTTACATAATTAATTATTCAAAACTATCCCTATAAAACGATTTAGGGGGTGTTAATGGTTGCAAGAGAGAATCCTTGAAATATTTATCTAAATAAATATAAAAAGATGAACATGATAAGTTTTTGAAAACTACCCACAAAATAGAACTTGCTATGAAAAATCTTTTTATAGCAAGTTTTAAGAAACTATCTACTCAAGTTTTTTAATTAGCTTAAAACTATCTCCTTAATATCATTTAAGCTTATTACAATGAATATATTTAATATTCGACTAAGTTAACCTTTCGAATACCGTAATTAGACACACAATAGAAAGACAGGGAGAGCGAACGCCGGCGTTCGCTTGGGGTTTAATGAATTTATAAACGTGGTATAAATAACTGAAAATAATTATTAACATATTATTTGGGTTGTTTAAAAATCTAGCCCCAACAGGACAAAGGGGGATGATATAGCTATAATCTGATTGGTGGTTTCTATATCGTCGTATCCTATGCTTAAGAAAGTATGAAATCACGCAAAAAAAGTCGCGGGAAATGTGCTATTTTAATATAAAACAACAATACTAAGTAACTTGTTGTCTAGTACCCATAACACAAGCTCTGCTTAGCTTGGGACTAGACGGCGTTGTGTGATAGTTGTGGAATATTATTATTATTATTAACTAAAATAGGCCGATCACACTATTATTATAAAGGCGAGAGTTTGTGTGTATATTTGTATGTTAGTTACTCCTGCACGCTGAAACTGCTGACGGGATTTGGATGAAACTTGGCACACGGGTAGACAATGTCCTGGAATAGCACATAGCATACTTTGCATCCCGGGGTATGTTCCTTTAGGATAATTTTCTACTAACACACGGACGAAGCCGCTGGTAGACGCTATATAGTCTATACATCTACATATTCTACGTATTATATATAAATAAAATTGAAGTGTCTGTTTGTAGAATCAAAATAAAATTTTATTACCAAATGCATAATATATGAAAGTACCAATAAAAAAACGGTCATTTTTAAATATTTTGTGTCTTTTGTTTGTTCCGACTAATCTCCGAAACGACTGAACCGATTTTGATGGGAAATTCACTAACGAATAGCTGATGTTACAAGAAGTAACTTGGGCTTCTTTTCATTTTCCTGCGAGAATGGGTTTTCAAACTACGGAGCCTTCGACATGGTTGAACATAAAATAAAAACGTTTTTACAAAAAAAATACAACCGACTTGTAAGAATTTATATTTCGGAAGTCGGTGTATAATTTTGTCTTTTCGTTATTTAACACTGACTTCCGAAATTAAAGTTATAACTAAGGAATTTTACTTGTTACGACCGTTTTGCTGTGATCCTATGAGAAGTTCTGTTCCATATCTTCGAAGTTCATGATCAGATCATAACAATATTTCTATGGGACCAACTTGGAAGCATAACCTTTCTTTCAAAATCGGTCCAGAATTGACCGAGATATCGGTGAACATTCATACAAAAAAAATACATTCATCAGAACATAGAACCACCTTCTTTTTGAAGCCGGTTAAAAAGACGGGATTTTAAAAACTCATTCAATAGGGTCAGCGAAACTAAGAGGGTTGTATTGATGATTTTAATGATTATAACTCAGTAAAGTCATATTTTTTACGGTCCTAAAAAAAATAATTTCCTTAAATAAACCTTGTTTATAAAACTACACTTTACTATATAATGTAACATCACGCCTGTAGGTTTCAATAATTGTTATAAAAAAAAACGATAACAAAATAAAAAATGCTCATTTCATTTTATTTTCAGGTTGACGACATTCCACCAGTCGATATGGAGTATCAGGACTACACTATTACGGAATTAGAACGGATTAGAGAAAGCTTTTTAGATCGTGTCTGCAGGTTCTTTAAATATGTTGAAGACTTGGAGAAACGCTACGTCAAAAAAAGTGATTGTATAGAGCTAAAAATGCGCGTTGACAAGATCGAGCCGTTGTACGATGAATTCGATGAAGTAGCGAAGCGTCTCGAAAAGACGGCGTCAGTGAGTCGACGCGAAGATTTTGATTTAGTCTATTTCAGTTCAATAGCAAGAGCGAAGGCCATGCTGATAAGCAGAACAACAGAATAATACAACATTGTTGTTAACACATTGAAGCAGCCTCTTTCAATATATTATTACATTACTATACTTTTTAACCATTGTTTCTTTGTACCTACTTTCCTCATTCTTACTCTATAAATCCTTCCTTTTTCCGTACCTTTTTCGCACTGGCCCGTCTTGTGTGTCGAAACTCGACAGTTAAGGGTTCCTTAATCAGAAGTAATATTTATGTATGTGTAACACAGACAGGAAGAAACATAAAAACTGGGCAAGTGCGAGTCGGACTCGCGCTCAGAGGGTTCCGTACAAACTTACCTATGAAAAGAGTTCAATTCCTGAATTGAGTCACGAAGTTTTTTGCGACATGAACGGCCGTATCTTTCTTTTTCGTTAACTCAGAAGTTTGATTTTTTTAAGTTTTAAAGGACCTCCGTTCCCGAGATAAAGGGTCTTGATAGACAGACAGACAGACGGACAACAAAGTGATCCTATAAGGGTTCCGATTTTTCCTTTTGAGGTACGGAACCATAAAAATTTAAAAACTGAATTATCGTAGTTATTCATCATTATATGAAAAGAAGAACTAGCGTTGCGGAACTTAGTTTAGTATATTTTAAGATAAAATATCATCTCTTACTTGAGTAGTACTCGAAGCATAGTCCTGTTGGAGTCTCGTATGTGTGCCGGCTTGAGCTTGACCTCTGAAGGTTCTTGAAGCTCGTTGCCGGTGGACAGTAGAGCCACCTTTGGAGGTGCACGGACGGTAACATTCTGATATCCAGCGCCGGCCAGTATTCCGATTTTTGCGGGGTCTAGTATATGACCTGTAAATAAATTCGTTTGTCAGATTCACTGGTTATTGGGTACTTGACAATATTTTTTTATTATTTGTAAGTATCATAATGTAGTTTTATCTGAATCGCAAATAGAATAATATTGTACAATAATATTGTATTTTAAATCAGTTTAAAATTATATAATCTAGAAATAGAAGGGGAAACTGTCAAGTAACAGAAAAAGAATACACAAACTACAATGTGACGTCATCGCTTTTAGGTTACGCGCGTAGAAAAGAGGTAACGTGATGATCCCAACATTCGCCCCTCTCTTTCTCATACAAATACTTATATGAAATGCTATTTCATGCTTCATTTTATATCCAACTATCTTTTGCCAGCGGCTTTGCCCGCGTGTCAGTAGAAAATTATCCCAAGAGACAGGTTCCCGGGATAAAATATGAGAGATTGAGATTTGAAACCAACAAAATTCACTACTCTAAGATTCAATAGTTTCAATTTTCTTTATCGCTCCCGCTTTTTCATTACTTTTTTAGAAACTCGTTAGTTATCCACGGCCACGTTTTATGCTGTATTTTTTATGTTAGTGGCCAGTTTGAAATTTGAATAAACTTGATGCACGTATATTTTAGTTTACTTAATGTTGTCGGTTTTTGAGGTTCCAAATTCAAATCTCGTTATTCCCTAGGGGGTATACCGCCGCTTTCCCGAATTTTATTTACCCTAATATCATTTGCCATAATAGTTAACAGCCATAATATTATACGAAGTAATATTCATTTGCCCTACTCTTATTTGCTATATTAGTCACGTGCTTCATCATTTGTCATAATCATTGTAAGCCCTAATTATCACATGCCCTTATTATCACATGTCCTAATTATCACATGCCCTAATTATCACATGCCATAATTATCATATGCCATAACATCATTTGCCATCGACATTGGCAACGGTTGTTATATCAGAAGAAACTGGATGCAATCGGGACTTTAGGGCACTCCGATTCGGATAGGTTAGGTTAGAAGGGGATGGCGGGGTCGTGTGAGCGAGCGAATAGACCTCGCCATCCCCTTCGTGGTTATTTTTTTTATAAACCACACAGTAGTAGGAGCCCCGCAAAGCGGGGCCCGTCAACCAAGCCCACCACCAACCATGCATAGAATATTTTAAGGTTTGGCTAGGTCTATTCGCTCGCTTCGCTCGCATTTAAATGTTATGTCTAATAATCATTATGGCATTTAAATATTATGTTTGATAATTATTATGGCACCTAAAAATACGAAAAACAATACGTATGGCACTCGTATCTTATGGTATCTAAGTTTCGGGCAATTAACAGTATGTCATATGTCTTTTAGGGCCAACAAAACATTCGGGCAAATGAAATTCGGTTAAATGAAATTCGGGAATATGATGATTATGATATATAATCTTTGGGTAAACAATAGACAACCTTCCCTAGGGATCGCCCATACTGCATTATCTCCCTAGGGACATAATGACTTGCTTGAAGTGATTGGTTGTATGACATATAAAAGGGCATTATCGAGCTGGTGGTGTAAAAAGTATCATAGTGCTATTTCAGAAAATGGTCTACCCGTGTGCCAAATCAGCAGTTTCAGCATGAAGAAGTAAAAAATACATATACACACACACTTAACATTCGCCTTTATTTCGATATTGATGCGGTTTTCAGAAAAAAAACATTTATATTTAGTGTTATTTCTTGTTTAGTACAACATACTGTACAAAAATAAACACAGGCAAGTACCTAATTCGTCGCTACTTATGGGGGAAGGAATAAAATGCCTTCAGGCGGACTCAGGCCTGAGTCCCAGCCCGAGGCTGGGCCGTACCTAATCTACCCCGCGGGCACAGTGCGGGTTGGTGGATGTCATATGTCTTCGAAGATTTTTTTCTAGGACAAGACGGTTTCCTTCACCGTTTTGAAGTTGAGGTTTATTTTCTTTATCTTTTTGGCTTTTCATATTTTTAGGCTTTTAAAAATCTAAGTCCTATGGCAACAAAATAGCACGGAGCTGGTGCCCAGATTAGCTAAGGTAGTGCCATATAAACTTGGAATAACGGTCATTTACCCTCCTACATTTATATTGACATTCTTAATTTTTATAAAACGGAAATAAAGACATAAAGCTGTCTTGAATCGACATCTATCGTGATCCTTTACATTTTCCATTAATAAAAAACAGTTAATTGTTTGTGTTTTGGGTACCTACGCAGAGATAAAGGAAAAAGAGGAAAAGGTCAATGTACTTTATTCTATATCTGCCCCCCCCTAGCCAAGTTACAATCGTTTCGTTCGCGCCGAACGCCTCGAGTAGGCCACGCCTCTAATTCCTTTGTTCTGTTCTGACCATGTGACTGAGCGTTGAGATGACGTCAGAACAAAGGAATCGGAGGCGTGGCCTACTCGTGGCGTTCGGCGCGAACGATACGACTGTAACTTGGCTAGGGGGGCTGGCGCCTTGTATATAGACGGGGCTGCGGCAGACCACAATGGAAGGAGGTCGCGGAGCTCATGAAAATGGAAGCTGTGGAGGAAGGTGTTTGCCTAAAATTGGAACAGAATTGGATAATAAAACAAAATGTAGACGTATTATACATTGGCTACTGCCCATAATACGGCCGTTATATCTTGGCGACCCCGAACTTTGCGCACGAACGTTTTTTAGGAACAAAATGGTGGCATGAGGCGACGTGCGCGGGGCGGAGGTCTAGGCTAAAGATTGACTCTATGTAAACACAATCGACCCTTTATTCAATCAAATATCGCAATCGATTTTTATCGATTTGGAATTTATTTATTTTTGTTTCTATGAGATATTGAACGAAACAGATTTACAAACATAGTGAATGTTGTCGTTAGTAAACGAGATTTCGACTTTAATGAAAAAAAAAAACGAATAAAATTTTATTTTCTTGGTTGAAAGACATGATTTTGTTAAATAACAGTTATTTATAAACAACTACTAGAATAACGATTGTTTGAGAATATTTTAAACCTCCGTAGAAAATTGAATATAAATATATTTTTATAACTTAATTTAAATCAATTTGAAAAAAAGTCGATTAGACAACACCATCAGACACGCGTATTGGACATCTCTCTTCGGTAACTTCGTAAAGCTTCGTACTTATTCGGCAATGTTCGATACGCAGTAATATGTCTCACTCGCACGTTAGCGTTGGTGTTATTTTCGTGTCGCTGTCTCTGTCTTGAGCACAGACGGTGACAAAAGTTTTCGTTGGTTGTTATTATTATATTGTTAAGTTTTTTGTGTAGTGTTAGGTTTGTTTCTTTAATTCATAAGTTACTTTTGTAGCTTTGTATCTCAAAGTGTTTTAATATTTATTTTATTTGTTCTTGCTTCCTGTATTAGTAAATTTTTATTCGTAATTTGGTTAATAAAAATAATGTCAATAACAGTTTTTTTACGAGTGTACATGCGCTAAAGTTCGCAGGGCCTAGAGGTTCCCTATGTTCAGACTCGCCAAATTACACCGGCCGTATTGTACTTCCGGGACAAAAGTATCCTAAGTCCTTCACCGAGTTCCAATCTATCTCTATCCAAAATTCATCAATATTAATTTAGTAGTTAGGGCATGAAAATTTTACAGACTGACAAGCAGAGTTTCATTCATATTTTATAATAGCACTAACTTCCCCAGCGGCTTAGTCTGCGTGAAAGTCGAAAATTATATCGAGGTACGTACCTACTCACTGGATGGTCTACCCGTGTGCCAAGTTTTTATAACAATCCGTTCAGCCGTGAAGGCGTGAAAGTGTATACAACAAAAATCTCATTTGCATCTATTCGCATTTAAGTTGATAAGTAATTAAGTTAGGACAGGTTGCTGCGGGATTATCCGATTGAGTCACCTTAGTACAAAAAAGAGAGAAAAAAGAAAAACTTTTTAATAAATTTTTATTCTTTTTTTTATGAACTACATATTTATTTTTATTTTTTTCACTAAAAAGGTTAACTCAGGAGGGCAGGTGGATTTTAGTCAGTAAAAGTCTGACACTCACTCTCAGTCCACCCAGAGCGAAAGAGCAAATAAGGAATTTTTGATGATTTCCACCCTCACAAAAAAAAAAGAAAAATACTGGCCAAGTGCGAGTCGGACCCGCACATGAAGGGTTCCTTACACAATATTAATATCAAACAAAAAAAAAAGGGCAAAAAAAATCACTGTTGTTAATTAAATTAATTTTAATTTAATTATTTATTTTTAAAGTGAATATATACAACTAAATATTCTGTGAATATTTCAAGCGCCAACTAAAAAGGACAGTATGGATCTACTTATTAATCTCGTATTCTCGTCCCTTAAACTCTAACTACTGAGCAATGACCAACCTTTATTCACGAGCACAGTCCCCATAGCGATGTCGAAGCCAACATTCCTCACATCTTGCTGGGGTTCGGGCGCCTTCAGGATCTCTACCTCAAGCTCCGTCATCCCGTCATCAGATGCTGCTACTAGTCTGGTGTCCTCGACCTAATAAGAGAATGATTGATTTAGAAAATATAAATCTGATAACTATATTCTTTTAGTGATATCGTTCGCTTCCATGTCCATCATCAAATCAATGTTCAAAAGATATGAGATGCAATCATTTTAAAATCATTCAATGTCATATCAATAATGCTCACAAAAATTGAGGACTTCACTCATTGACTTTTTTTATTGCCGTTTTCTTTGTTACCAAAAAAATGTTTAAAATTTTTTGGTAACAAAAAAAACGGCAATAAAAAAGTCAATGACTCAATTCCTCAATTTTTCGTAATTAGGTACTTTGTAATCATTGTACCATATTCTAATTTTGCTTTGCGTCATTAGGAGTCGGTATGTTTTGAATCCTCCTTATCATGGGTCTGATGATGGATATAAAAATGTGGATAGTAAACTCACCCTTAGACTTGAGTTTACTATCCACATTTAACCGTTAGACTTTCGGTTCATTTGTATCGTTCTGATGGGTACTTACTATTCTATATAGTTGGTAACAAGGTAATATTTAAGCCTTTTTTGAACTCAAAAAATGTTGATTCTGACTATTCTGAGCCATTAGTTTGAATTGATTTGAGATGATCGTACTGTATGATCATGCAGTACTAGACCTTCATTTCTTTTAAGACGCACATGAAGCCGTGTAAGGATACTAATTGTCTTAGTGTCTCTTTTTTAGGCTGTAACTCTCAATAAACATCATAAATTGGGAGGAATGAAGTACCAGGCTGGTGGCTGGTTGCGCGTCAACCCTTACCAAAGCGGATGATAAACAAACCGCGAACCATTTCTAACAATTATTTTGTTTCTAATTTTTTAAATATAATTTTATTAAATAATACTACTTATTATTTTCGAGTAAGTGTGTTGAAAAACGTTGTTTGATACACATGTGCAGTTTCTCAAGTTTCAAGTTCAGACGCGCCTACATCCTCAGCCCCATTCACTTTCATTTGGCCAGATGTTATACGTCGAGCGCCAACTTATTTGTAGCACACGTGATATGAAGCGAAAAGTGATTTGATCATCATTGACTTGTTTTTATGTCCTGTATCTATGTAGATATTTAGATATCCTATTAATTACTTTTGTACAGTACTTTAAGTAAGTGAGACAATTCCAAAAATATACATAAGTATAGGTACATAACGGACTGTCAGTTCTCCTATGCTCTAGCCCCACTATAAAAATAATAAATTTTTGCTATAAACTTTTTAGGAGGTATTTTTCGAGTCGAGCATAGCGGAACAGCATAGGGGAAATGAAAATAATTAAAATATTCAAATTAACGATGAAAATAAAATAAACGCCGCGTATACAGCATCAGACCGCTTAAATAGTAACTTGTTTGGAACTGTTTATTATTACTTTAGTTCTTTAAACGATGGCAATATTTGTGCTTATCTTACTGACACGAGCAAAGCATTCTATAACCGCACTGTCATTTTTTGAAGTAGGAAATCACCAAATAACTTCTTCCACTCTGGGGAGCGTGAGGTCGTGTCGGACTTTTGCTGACTCAAAACCCACCTGTATTCCTTTAGTTGCCTTCACTGCTAGAACGACATCTCGTAAAAATCGCTCCGCCCAGAGGGGGAAATTTCATTTGATAATTTCCCACCTCGGAAAAAGGGACTTGGCAGAAGTAATTTTTTTACGACTTAGGTAGGTACCTACCTCTTGTAATCAGGGACCCTAAGAAAGACATTAGGCCCAAATAGACAGACACAAACTTTCTCGCTTAATGTAATTGCAGTACCATTGAAAAGACGCGATTAGCTGTGATAATTATATTAATAGGTGTTCAGTGAATTATCAGCACCATGTCTCTGAGTTGTACGATGACGTCAAACACACTTGCTTGATAATTAGACAAATCGGTGTTAAGAATTCCGCTAGCGCGATAAGCTAGGAATAGGAAGCGTTAAAACATGACAAAAGGAATACCAAGATAAAGCCACTTGGAAGAAGCACAAAAGTGGCTATGAGAACAAAATTCACAGACATGCCTTTGCTAAGGAAGCGTTTCATTTCAATTTGCATGTAAATATTAAGTCTTTATAAGATTGAACCAATAATGGACTGTGTTTATGCAAGCAGTGTTATGCCCGTACACGTCGTAATGTTTCGTGTTGTTGCGCAGCGGTATTTCCACGTAGGAACTCATATTCGAAAATTGTACGAATTTTCAGTTTATCCATAGCGCCAAAAACTACCACAATGTCACAAAAACAAAAAACTATCTAAAAACAAATGACTGAAATTGAAATTCAATTAACGTCTTTCGAATAAAATTTATTAGAATTTCGAATTGCGCGCCAATCAACAGATAATTAATTCTGAAAATGCTGGTTATAGAATCTCCAATTACATAGGTAAAGACCTATTATTGTCCACGAATAATTTTCACGCTTACCGGACCGTTCGTTCTATGAATCTTGCCCTAACAAATGGCCAGTCACTTTTTTAGTACAGGAAGGTGCTGGATCCTACCCGACTACCCCCTTTTTACCATTGGATAACCCGACGTACCTACGCCGAGTATCCTCCCTTACATTGTTGTCGTCGGACTAAGCGTTTCACCTCGTCGCGTCGTTTACACCGCCGCGTAGATCGAAAGGCTGGAATAATTTGTCTGCTGAGGTCTTCCCGTCTGATTAAAATTTAGGTGTCTTTAAGGCTAGAGTGAATAGGCTTTAATAAACTACTGTGCTTTACCAATAACGATTGCATCACTGCTTACCATCAGATAGGCTCGCAGTCGAGAACTAGTTTATATCACTTAAAAAAAAAAGTAAAAAGCCTGCAGCTGCACAGCAGAATCGGGTAAGGCAAGCACCACAGTCCCGCGCCTTCAGTATTCAAGTATGGAGCTGATACCTGTACAACGCAGTCGGCTCCCGCAGGCAATGCGGCGCCGGTGTTAACCCTGGCGCACTGCCCCGCGCACAGCGGCGCGGTGGGCGCATCGCCCGCAGTCACCGCCGTACGGACGCGCCGCACTCCCGCGCCGTCTATACTCAGGCAGGCGTATCCTGGTGAAAATATATATGTGATGAAATACGACCATTTATATACTAGTACCTATGTCTAGAAGGGGTAAAACTGAGGTGGCGGCTAAAAAAGAAGCATAGACAACGACATGTTGCACCTTTATCCCAATTTACTTGGACTTGTCAAATTAAATTATGATAAAGGTTAGAGAATGGTGAAGTCAGGAGTGTAGAAAAATGTTATCTATAGGTGCCAATATTATTAAAAAAAGATAGTATCTATATATTTTTGTTTGTAATGAATAAACTTAAAAAATACTGTCCCCCTAGCCAAGTTACAACCGTTTCGTTTCTATTCTCTTTCGTCGTGTCCGTCAGAATGAACTGTCACTAGTCGTATTTAACGTTGAATTTATGCCCAACAAATGCTTCCCGATTGCTTCTATTTGCTTCCTATTCTCAAGCACTTGCTTCCATCGTATTCTAGAAGAAAAAAAAAACATTTTAAGGATGACCGTTCAAACAGCGAAAACCGAGTCGTAGGTTCTCTGATAAATAGAAGTATTGAAATTTACGGTGGCCATTAATTACATCCCGTTTGCTTCTCTCAATGTTTTACAACGATAATACTGTAACTATCACGGCAACAAAGATATCAACAAAAGTGTTGTTTATCAATATCTTTAGCGCCTGACAAAAAAAAGCAAAACTCTTATTTAACATTGCAGTTATGCTTGTGTAGGCGATAAATCTATCGTATTGTACTGGTGGCCTACATTTAATACACGTTAAACACGCCTGGTGACCGTTCATTCTGACGGACACCTTTCGTCGATCGCCTCGAGTCAGCCACGCCTCCGATTCCTTTATTCTGACGTCATCTCAACGCTAAGTCACGTGGTCAGAAAAAAGGAATAGGAGGCGTGCCCGACTTAAGGCGATCAACGAAAGAGAATCGAAACGAAACGATTGTAACTTGGCTAGGCCTGCTGGACAGATTCCAAAATTCTTTCACCAGTAGAATGCTACTTTATCATTGGCTACCTAACATAGGCTACATATATCTACATTTTCCGCTTTCAGCCGGACGAAACCGCTGGCATAAGTTAATATATTATATAATTGATTAGTTGACAGAATAATCAAAAGCTAGTTGGAACATGTGGATTAAATTTGATTGTGACACATCGCTACTTTCCAGGAACCGGGTTTAGATAGACTCGAGGTTATACAACCTAGTTGATCCGTTAAAAAGAAAAAAGAAAACTGGTTGTCTAGTTCTTGGCTAAAAATATTCATTTCGTGTTGTCCTCCGCAGTTGTACTCGCGTCTTAAGTTACTGTTACGCTTCCGTGGTTCATCGCATTATGTTATATAACCTTCATCGACAAATGGACTATCCAATACTAAAACAATTTTTCAATTAGAACCAGTAGTTTCTGAGATTAGCACGTTCAAAAAAACAAATAAACTACAGCTTTATAATATTCTGATGATATTATGACAGTACCTAGTTCTGATAGTAAATTATCAGTATCAGTAAAAGCATTTCACAGCACTTTCAGTTAACAATTAACTCAAATTACTATCAGTCTTCACGAGTTATCACCTGCATATTTACATAGCTGTATTATCTCTTCCAAAAACAGGTGTGATAACACAGAAAACAGCTACCGTGTCACAATGAAAATGTTTATTAATTGTAGTTTCAGGGTCGAATAACTTCATGGAAACATATTTCATGTAGGTAGCCATCATGTTCAAGTTGGGGAACAAATTGCTTTAATGACTATGCAATTACTAAATTATTGATCAGGGCCTTCGATCAGGGCTGTCTCAACATAATTAACTATTGTAACTATCGAATACAGTCGGTAAGATATACATAACTCATTGCAACATTAATATAAGTATAAACACAGCATGGAGTGTGTTTATTTTATAACAATTTATACTTAATATAATAAAGCGGAAGAGATTTTTTGCTTGTTTAAATGTGCAATCGTGGTTTTTGTATGTTATAACCGGATTCATGGCGAATAGTACATATAATGCTAACCATACACAATCCAGATTACCGTAAAATTTGCAGCGCGTTTGAAGCGGTCTCCGGTAAAGTCTACCTGCATATCCTGATGGCGTCCGGTAAACTTAATCGTGTGTAGCTAGCAGTATGTATAATGATGGCTATTTTTTTGGCTGGGTATATCATCTAATGACATCCCTCACTCTTGGGCGGGTCGAGAGGGCGTGTCAGGCTTTTACTGACTAAAAACCCACTCCTTTTCCTTCTTTGCCATTGTTCTAGGGCCCCGGGGATCGCATCGTCAATTCCGCGTGCGACCGCACTCCCGCTTTCTTTCTCCCTGTAGTAAATGACGGTTTTAAGCGACAGATAAGGATAGAAGCATAAGAAAATTGTAATTTAGTGCTGACACACATGTGTCAGCACATGACAAGACACACGACCCTCGAAAACTGTTCATAACGGTCAGGTTGCCAGAGCGACTATTGGGTGTTCACTTTGGCTTAAAACTTTGGAGAATAGCTACGACATGCAGAAACTATTTTGCGTTTCATTCATTCATTACTATTCTCATCATAGTGATTGACAATCACAATCATTATTGAAGACAGATGCTCTTGCTCAATGATTTCAAGTTAAGGCGATGGAACTCGACATACATTTTCACTGTTTTTCCTACAACCGCTCTTACGCGATTATGACGTTATTCCACATGTTTCATTAGATTTTTTGGAAACACAGTATCTTGTGGATATTTAAAGGCTTCTATTGAAATGAATTTATAAATTTGTGTAAAACTAATCCAGTAAAGACCTCTGAAAATCTGCTATTTTGCATGAACTTTGACACTTCATAATTTACTTAAAAATTAAAATTGTCTGTCTTGTAATAAGTTAAGGTGTGTAATAAAGAAATAAATAAATAATTATAAAGTATAACAATAGAGCTTTGCAAATTTAAATTTTTTTTCAAAATCTTTTAGGGTTTAAAAAAAACACGTATTTCCTAGAAAAAGTTTGCAAAATATTCGAGTAAATCACGGAATTAACGCTAACAGAGTTTTCAGGTGATATCTCTATTTTCGCGTTGGCTTTTCGTCAAACATCGCGTTGGATTGCGTTAGATGAAGTAACAAGCTTTTTAAAGCATGGTCGATGTTGACGATAAGCGAGTGGAAAAGGACCCTCTTAAACATTGCAGATTCACCTAATAGCAATACAATAGACTAAATAGAATACATAAAATCAAGACACAGTAGTCATGAAAATACAAAATAGTAATCATAGGTACTACCTAACAATTGTATTCAGTATTTCTTGTTAAAACAATGGAACTATTACAAAATGAAATTACTACTACTTAATGAAGTATTGAATTCATATATATCTACATGTTTAGTTAGACTAGATTTTTTCTTTTGTTAAACTAAAGCCACAAATAATTAAATCCTGATAGAAAATGGATTACCAAAAGACAAAATCAAATACTATATGGTGAACCCTTTTTTTTTCAATCCCACTCTGAATGAAGTAAAAAGGAGTGTCAGACTTTTACGACTAAATCCCACCTGTGTTCCTTCAGTTGCCCTTTACATTGCAAGGCACCAGTAATTCTTTGGAATAATCGCACAGCCCTGGTAGGGTGACAGATAACCTTAATTACCTATCTTAACATCAGAATTATATCATTTCAAGGTAAGTTAAAAAGATACAAACAATATGAAAAACATATCACATACCATCTTTAACCGATGCAGGAAACGGTGGCATTGGTTCCTTTGCATGCAGCGTTTGTGCCACCACTCTGCCCAACCCTTCTTCAATGGTTACTATCTCCAACCGTTCCTTCCATTCCGACATCACCTCATCAACTGCCTTCCAAGCATCAGCCATCTCTATCATAGGGAAAGGAGACTCCCTTGGTCTTAATGCTACTTTAGAAATGTCCACATTGCTGCTGTGCATACATGTGTGGTTGAACTGCATGTTATTGTGAATGTAGCTCACTTCGGCTACCTCATTGTGTATCAAAGATATTGCATGTGGTAGGATTGGTTTTACTACTTCAAAACATTCTGTGACCGCTTTTTTGCTTCCAGGAAAATTGACAATGAGCGTTTTGTCTCTGATACCAGCTACAGCTCGTGACAGTTGGGCCATTGGTGTTTTTTTCAAGCTTGCTAGAGTCACTGCCATAGTGATACCGGGCACTTCTCTCTGTATAACTGCTTTAGTTGCTTCAGGGGTAACATCTCTAGGTGTCAGACCTGTGCCCCCAGTAGTTAAAACCAGATCCAGGTTAGTTTCACAGAAGTATTTAAGCTCCCTTTCTATGATTTCTCTTTCATCAGGAATGATGATAGTGTGGAGGTTGGCTTCAGGGAATAGTTCTCTGACAAAGTCAGCCAGCGCTGGCCCCGAGGTGTCTTTTGTGTTGTCTTTGAAGCATGTGTCACTGATGGTGATCACTGCTACGGCTTTCACCATCTTGACGACCTACGCGCGATATAAAATATTTATTTTAATACATTCATTATGTAAGTTGTTTGCCAAAAAATTTAGTATGAACTTTGGTTATTCGAAAGTTGCTTTTTTAACCACTTACGAATAAATAACTCTAATAAGCATTATCGCAAGCATGTAACAAGCAAATTAGATGAAAGAATAAAAAAAACTTTAGCATAAATAAAAACAACTGTTTACCTTTCAACAATAAAATTTTGCTGATATGCTGGTGAATGAACTAATGGACCTTATTATATCACAGTGATAAGTGATGCAAAAATAAAAACACAGTTAAAATTATAGTAGGTCCAACAGTCCAACACCACCGGTCACTCATAAACTGAGCAATTTATTTTTTGGTCATGTCAGCAGTTTGACGTTGACACATCTGCAAGTAGGCAACCGCACGGCAAAAATCATGCGTTCAAGTTAAATAAAAGTGATATCCAAAGAGTATGGTGATATCTATTCCTAACATAATTTAACTTTTGATGTGTATATATTAAATAAAAATTCTATGTAATTTGTAAATCAATTATTATTTATTATGTAAAAAATTGAACAAAACAATATTTAATACCTTTATCAGCAGGAGCATAATTCTATTACAGTATAAACAGTTAACATCAATTTACATACATTTGATATTTATTACCTAATTTGTTCACAATATTCTGGTCTAGTTGTACGGCAGTGCATGTTTGTATGAGTTTCTGAAGCGGTGCATACCGACGCAAAGCGGCCGAGCTGCCGACTACAAGGAGTTTATGTTTCGCACGTGTCACGCTTACGGCTAAACGACGCTGATCGTTTAGAACTTCGCCTTCCTGTAACACAACGTTCTTTTTTTTATTGTCTGTAAGTTCAGAAGATCAGATAGATCTATAGGAGATTTTAAGACAATTCTGGTGGCTGGTAAAAACGAGTTTGCGTGCTAAAGAGCCCTTACCGGGCCAGCTTGAATTTAATGCTAAGACAGAAAATACTAAATCATTTTATACAAATGATTGTCTATAGGCATAGACATGTATAATCATAATTATAATCATTTTTTGCCCAGAATACCAGATAAGAAGTTGTTTTAATGTAGTACGATTGAAACTTAATGGCGGCTGTGAAGTTCGTTATTCGCAGTATGACCCCCCCAGCCCCGCTGTCAAGTGAATTTGCTACGTAGTGACTCGCCGATTATGCCGAACTGACATTAAGTTAAGATCAAACTGTTAGAATACGAACCTTAACTTTCTTGTCATCATTTTTATCGGGGCGTCTGGTGCATGAGTATATGATGACAGATTTGTCTTTTCCTTGAAACTGGTCCACAGTGCTGACTTCAACAGCGAGGTGTGCGAGGGCACGGCGCAGGAGTGACACTTGATCGCGGTACGGGGCTATGACGCCGATGTCCGATGATTTTACGTTGCCCTGTTGGTAAGATGACATAATAACGATAGAGACATTTTTATTGGAAACGTAAACAAAGTAAAAAGTGTATTTAAGGATTGTAGCTGATAACTTTCCGTAGTTTCTGCTTACCCCCATGAAAAAAAAAACGTTGTCCGCCATGCGACGACTTTACGTTACTAAACGCGCGCGCACACACAAGGAAGTCGAGAGCGGTGGGGGCATCACGACATGACAGCGCCATGCCGTTTGCCATCACGACATGACAGCGCCATGCCGTTTGCCATCACGGTATTCAAGTCGGTTCTACTGCTGAGGCGTGCCAATAGATGATTCACATCCAAAAACCGTCAGTTTATGTATGCATTTATGAAACTGTGAGGGAGACTAAGTATTTGAGTAGGTAAAATGTACATGCTTTCTCTTTCTTTAGGCAAAATACCGCTTGCGTTATGATGCCGGCTCAACTCTTTATCGTGGTTTTTGACAGTCACATGAACTATTTCAGTCTGTAATTAACATAAGTTAAGCAGAAATATTCAAACACAGTTCAATGTACATGATTAATAACACTAAATTATTACTTTTAAAATTTATATTTAGTCATATTAATAGTTCTTATAATTATAATCACTGGTTTGGAAATTAAAAATAGGCTCTAAACATCGTTTGATCAAATCCGCTCACTTCAACAGTTTACAAGCGGACTCCCCGCACCCACTCAGCATTGGTTTTTATTTTAGGAGGATTTTTATCAAATAACTACTCTCACTCTCACTGGAGCGAGAGGAAGTGTCAGAATTTTAGTGACTAAAACCAACCTGCGTTTCTTTAGTTGCGATATGCGAATAATCCCCCAGCCTAGGGCTGCTAATGCCTACTAAGGCATTAGTCCTACTGGGTCCCGTCCATTTTACTGACAACTCTTCGAAGTGCGCGTGGAATACAACGCGTCGTCGACCCGGGCTTAGCTTAGCGGTCGGTGAGCTACCAATTGTTCGCCGTCCGCAAGCCGGTGCCTACGGTGGCTGGGAATCACCTTGCGACTCCTACCGCCCAGGCCGTCTCCTAAGGCGGTCAGCTAACAATACTTAATCCCTACTAAAAGTAACGTTCACAAACCTGTTTCAAAGCGTCAACCAACGCGATTACCACGCACGCTTCAGTAGGATTAGCACAAGAATTCTTATTATTAGGAACTTCTGTCTCATCAAGTGTTGCCACATCTAAGAACAACGCTGCGTCCTGCGGCTCGGGACTACATGCCGTAGACAACCATGGTGAATCTGCCAAGTGAGGTACTTTCTGAAAGTATGAGAAATGTTTATTACATTACATAATATAAAACAAAATGGCTTTCCACGTCTGTCTATTTATCCCCCCAACTCCTCCTAAACTACGCAACGGTTTTTTTTTGTTGCGGTTTTCAGTAATAGAAAGAGTAATAAAAGAAAAACGTTCTTTTTATCTAATTTGCACCCGAGAGAAACCGGGGCGGATAACTAGTAAGTATATAAAATATGTTTTGACCAAGATTAAGCTTTCTTGGACAATGGGTAGTCATAATTAGACAATACATATACGTTTGTATATCCACATTTATGTCACAAACGCGGCTACCAAACATGTGTTCGATTCCTAGGTTAGACAAAAAAAAGTGTTATAGGGTTTTCTCAATAGCAGCCCGAAGTTTTGAAATTGTCTTCTGTCCTCGGAACGCGTAGCTTCATGGAAGCTTCAAAATATGCCAGAAAACTAGCAGCACAGCGTACTGGACCCTTTCCACGAGGCCTATTACAAGCGTACGTTTTCAATAATTTTGTGTGTGACAATGCCACCTGACGACGTTCCCGGTATTTTTACAAAAATATTCATGTACGTCTCGACATATGACATGCGGTACGGCAGGCGTCATGAAGCGCATGCAGCGACGGTGCCGCTTCGTCAGCAGTGCTTTATAGTTTTGTATGCTGCTGTGAGCAGGCGTACACCAAGCGTATAATGACGAATACGCGTCTGTGAAGCTACACGTCCATGGACAGTAGGCCTAAAGGAACAGAGAGTGCGCCTGTGTTTGCACACACACTTGTGCACTGTAATATCTCTTGCTTACTTGGTTAATCACCGTTGAGATTGGGCACTGTGGCCAATGCTATGACCATATAAATAGCTCCATATTTTATAATAATAATAATATTCCACAACTATCACACAACGCCGACTAGTCCCAAGCTAAGCAGAGTTAGCGTTATGAGTATTAGACAACTGACAAACATACTTATATATTTCTAAATACATACATATTATAGATAAATTACACCCAGACACAAAACAAATGATTGTACTCATCACACAAACATTTGTTATGGGTGGGAATCGAACCCACGACCTCCAGCATAGCAGTCAGGGCCACTAACCACTAGACCAACAGGCCAGTAATATAGGAAAATATATAATATAGGAAAGACGGAAAAGAGGTATTCTCTTTACTAACCAGAACGTCAATTTCCAACCTCGCCAGTGCTATACTCTGGTTGGCACACTTGAGTCTATCGTTATACGCCACTTGGTTGGCGATGTCGGCCAGCGCTTGGTTCATGCGATACTGCAGCTGTAGCGTCGAGGTCGCTTCGTCGCACATCAGGCGGTGGAACAAGCTCTCTTCCATGCCTAGGCGTCTGGAATATGAAAAGTGGTGTAAGAGACGAAGAAATCTAAATATAGGTAGACTTAAACTTAATGGTGGCTCTTTCTAGGGCTGCAGGAATGTTCGAAAGAGTTATTGTTGCCTTGGAACGCTCAGGGTAACTGACGGAACACTGGTGGGTATTAGTCAGTAAAAGTCTGACACGCTCTTTCGCTTCATCTAGAGCGAGAGAATTTACTTGATGATTACCAAATTGCAAAAAAATGGCGACTGTGAAGTTCGATTTTCGCAACTTCTCAGTCCCACTGCGCCCTCACATGAATTTGCTGCTTTGTAGCGACTCTTAAAGTTGCTGAACCGCCATTGAGATTGAATCTATCAGTAATCTCACAACACTTATCCCTGTGGAGAGGTACCCATACCCATTTCGGTCATCTGTTCTACAAGCTTGCGCTATGCGCACTGAAACTTATTTTTGGAAAATACTCCTTAGTGATGACGAAAAAATGACGCTTGTGGATTTGAATAGCTTTTTTTTTTCTTTCATTAATTAAGGTCAAAAACCGTAATGAAATAAACAAGCAGATTTTTTTTTAATAACTGATCTCTGAATAGAAATAAAATGTACAAAGATGAAGAAACAGTTGTGTGCGAGAAGGAAGATAGTGGTATACTTAAGAAACTGAAATTATTTTTTGTTTACCTTGCTGCTCGACTCCTGACTACGGGCGGCAACTGTTCCGGATCTCCCACTAAGACAAACCTCTTAGCTGCGAATAATGGACGCAACACAGTGCTCTGTAACACCTGTAAAATAAGCAATTAATATGCTTTAGGATTATATACCTTAAGCGTATTGCATACCGCTCTGTTTTAACTGCAATCACGATGTACTATGTAATGGCCATACCTGTGTAGCTTCATCGACTATGCAGACATCGAAAGTAGTTCGGGATAGCATTGCGTGCGTGGCTCCTAAACATGTCACTCCTACGACGTCCTGCAAATACGATCAGGCAATGTATAAACGACAATGTCAGTCAATCAATCAGCATGGTCCTCGTATGATTTGACTATTACATACTTATTTGCTATACGAAGTTTCGAAGAAACAACGGCCTCATTTAGTTTAAAATCAGTCAAGCACTGGTTTATACCGAATAAAAAAAAAAAAAAATGACGCATAATAGTGGTTTTAAAAGCTATTTGAAAAATAGTATAAAAATTAAGAGTAACATATATTAGCATATTATCATCATCATTTCAACCAATTGACGTCCACTATTGGACATAGGCCTCCCCCAAGTGTCGCCACAATGAACGGTCCTGTGCGTCGTGCATTATTTTGTTTCTATTATTTATTATTTTATTTCACACTTTTTAGTTGCGATAAACTTATAAACAGAATGCCTATTTCTCATGACAATTCCAATTAACCTAAACACTGCTAGGTTACATTGTTTTATTATGAAGTTCCTGTGTCTACCTTCCACCTTCCGGCTCCATCATCAGATCAGTTCGATAGAACCTTATAGCCAAAATGCATCTCATGACAATTCTAATAAGCCCAAACACGGCTAGATTACTTTAATGAATTATGGAGTTCCAGTGCCTACATGCCAGCTCCATCATCATCATCAGATCACTTCGATGATACCATTTTCAACGAAACTATTAAGAACCATTCATTTATTTGTATTGTCATAGTCGCATAACTATCTTCATTGTGGTATCTACGTGAGGGTGAAGTTCCGTTGACCATTTCTGGTTTTTTTCATCAGTTCCACTTCATCAAATGTTACTTTTTGACTGTAAATGCAGAGTTCTCCATGAAAATACCAAAATCACTATATGGTTGCCTATAATATTTGAGGAGTTCCCTCGATTCCTCATGGATCCCATCATCAGAAATGGATTTTGAAAAAAATGGGACTAATCTGGAAGCACATCCTATATGTGGAAAAAAATTTTTGCAAATCGGTCCATAAACGACGGAGTTCTGAGGTAACAAAAATAATAATAATAATGATGATAAAAAAAATACAACCGAATTGATAAACTCCCCCTTTTTTTGAAGTCGGCTAAAAAGTAGTAAATTCAGGTTAGCCAGGTTCGTGACTATAATATATTTATATAACACCTCGCTTGGGCCGTACCACGGAAGCGGAGCAGTAACCAAAGACGCGAGTGAAACAGCGGGCGACAGCTAGTTTAGCAACATGGCGGTAGGCATGTAACCAAAATGTTTTCGTAAATATTTAAAATTTATTATAACAATTATAATTTTTCGTATTGGTGCAAAAGTTAATTGATTGAAACATAATTCTGGCAACCAGGCAGAAATGCGAATTTAACTTTATATGTGTACTGTCGATGGGTTTCGAGTCAGTGCGTCATAGGAGCAAAAAAATAATATTTTTACTACTTATATTTTTGAGAATACGAATACAAACGACTGCTCTTTAAACACAATGGCCTATGGTCGTTTTCTAGTGCGGTCCATTATTCGAGATTATCGTGAAAAGATGCCACGTGTGTTTTTATGTGAACCCGAAACCCGGAAATCTATATAAATATAAAAATGAATAGCCGTTCGTTAGTCTCGCTAAAACTTAAAAACGGCTGGACCGTTTTGGCTAATTTTGGTCTTGAAATATTTGAGATAATCCAGGGACAGTTTAAACAGTGAGAAAAAATGGAAAAAAATCACGAAATACAAAAAAAAAAACGACTACAACGCCATCTCTATTTAAAATGTCATTATAAAATGAATTATGCTGTTCTGGTAATGCCAGTAGATGGCGTTATCCTTACTATTAGGCGGTACGAAGTTCGCCGGGTCAGCTCGTCTAATCCGTTCCATCATCGGATCACTAGACGTACGGCGTTGTACCATCGATTGGTACAAAGCGTTCTGGAAACACATTCATTATGCGTACAACTAAGGAGTGGAATTCGCTGCCGGAGTCTGTTTCCTGATAGCTATAACCTGGGGATCTTTAAGTCAAGAGTGAATAGGTTACTTCTAGACAAGCGTGCTCCATCGTCGGCCACATCGTTGCTTACCGTCAGGTGAGATAGTGATCAAACGTGACCCTATGCATAATAATGTATTATATATATATATATTATTTAATATATTAATAATAGATTAAATAGAAAATTAGGTTTGTATAAATTAAAATATTATAAGTAGCTGTAAAAAGATTATTATGCAACACTTACTCAGTATCTCTTACAGAGACAGAAGATCTCCTTTTTGTTTGCAAATAAAACATGGTTTGCTTTTAGTTAATTAAATTTAGGTTATTTAATATAGTGAATTTAATGACTATTAATTTATTTTTTCTTAGGTTCTTAGTACTTTTTAGCCTAACATACAGGTCCAACCTAGTCAGAAATGTAATAGTAAGTAAGTAAAAATTTTATTTGCATAGATTGTAGGTACATGAGATAAGTTGGAACAATAATTAAGTGGGCCTTGTACATCTACCTTATATTAGGCATGCAAACGTTAATGAGGTCGTTAACAATATTGAGAAACAATCATAACTTTAAAATTTACTTAGTATATACTTTCAATAAAATAAATCAAATAAATTAAAATCAATTAAATCAGAAAAAAATAAATCATTATGTATGTCAAAGAACAATAATAATAAAATATAATAATCATTAGTCAAAGAAAAAAATAAACCATTAAGTATGTCCAAAAATTAAACCCTAGGGTATGTTAAGGATTATTTTTTTTTATTAAATAAATGAATTATTAGATATGTCAAAGAGAAGATTAAATCAAATATGTTAAAGAGAAAATATAATCATTAGGTATGTTAATTAATTCATATGTCAGTGTCATTTAAAAAGTCAGTTACAGAATAATAACATTTTTCAATTAAGAATGACGTCGGTCTCTTTTTAAAGTTTTGATTTGTGTCATTTTTAATGATATTGGATATTCTATTGTAAATTATTGGGCCCATATTAATAATACTTTTTTTGAGCAAAGCAGAATTACAACATATGTAATGTATGCATTATAATTGTTTTTATGTATCTTAATTTAAATGTGCCACTTTTATTAAATAAACGATATTCTATTCTAGTAAAAAAAACTTACCATAGAATCATAGAGTGCTGCCAGTTTCTCAGGCGTGTCGCAGTCCTTGGTCAGTGTTTGTTCGCTTCGCTTCTCCAACGCGGGAGCAATGCGTGCCGAAGAGCCCAGCCGCAATACACGCAACGATTCTGGTAACCTAAACAAGTTGTACGCGATTTGTATATAAGAATTCAAAATCCAAGATAAAGATCAAATTTTGGAACAACAAACTCTATGTCGTACACTACAGAGTTCACTCTATTGTAACCTAGCATTTTTAGGGTTAGCATTTTAATACAAATGGTCACTTAAAAATAATCTGAAATGGAATGGATTACGACTTCTTTATGCAAGCTTATGAATGTTTAACTTTTTTTAAATTCTGAAACTTCGAATTCGAAAAAGTCGTTACTTTTTCTCTTAGGATTCTTTTTAGTTTCTCATGGATATACCTCCTATGCTCCCTATTGAAAAATATAGTGCTAAATTACCAAATAAATAATGATTTGAACCACGCCAAGCGCTTTACACTGACAGCTGGCCTTTATGGAAATTTGCATTGACACAAAGGTTTTTTTTTTAGACTTTTCGACAATTCGCTGTCGAAATTGTCATCAAGCCGACCAGCATCTGTATGAGCAAGCTTATCTTCTGTGTCTTACTTCAGTAGGTAAGACAAATAGTGTCGACAGCAGAACGCGTATGCGCAGTCAAGAGCACGTGCTGTTTCAAGCCGATGAGCATCTGTATGATCATGCTTATCTTATCTTCTGCGTCTTACCTGCTGAGCACAGTGTCGACAGCAGAATGCGTATGCGCAGTCACGAGCACGCGCTGTTTCAAGCCGACGAGCATCTGTATGAGCACGCTTATCGTTTGCGTTTTACCTGCAAAGAGTAAGTTACACGTCAACGAACCCCGTCTCAAATAAACATTAGGTATTAATATTTTGCTTTCAACAAAATAAACTAAAAACAGCGTTTATGTAGCACACATTCATACTGGCGGTCTATCCGTCCATTTGACTGTAGCTACTTACACAGACACAGAAATTCACGCTTTAGTCATATCGGGGTAGGTGTAGTTACTATTAATAGGGGATTTTCCTGTGTTTATATTTGTACAATATTTTATACCAAACAACTTATGACACTAAAAATATATGATTTTTCTGAAAAAAGCATCATAATTGGTTATTAAATGTAGCAGAAATTAGCATTTTAAATATTGGTATGAGAAAGAGACGCGTGGTAGGAACATCTCGCTCATCTCTTTTTTACACACTTAACATAATGGCAATGACGACATATCTCAGTGTGTGCAGACTTTTTATTATAATAATATTTGACAGTTTCATCTTCCGTCAGATATGAACACTTTCTAAAATTTAAAAAATGAGTCATCAGACCAATTTAGCTATATTATTATGTATCTTATGCCCAACGTCACCTAACGACGGACACTCAATGACAAAATTTAACGACATAGGTTTATAGCTAGGAAGCTGTGTAGGTATTTACCAGTGCCTGGCAGCCCACACATGAGCGCGTAGTGCTTAGCCGCCAGAGACTTGAGCACGGCGCGCTGCTGTTGTATGTTGAGAGACTTCATAAGACGAGTACCGAGGCGGCCCACTTCGCGGGGCAGCTTGCCTTCGAATTCCGGGGATTCCTTGTCTATTATTAACCTGGAAATGTAATTTGATGTAAGACTAGCTGCTACCAGCGGCATCGTCCGCGCGTTAGTAGTAAATTATCTTTTAAGGGAACATACTCCCGGGATGGCCCAAAGGAACATACTTCCGAGATGAAAAAATCCTTTTTTTAGGCGGGAAACCATCTAATAACTTCTCTCGCTCTAGGGTGGAGCGCGAGGGTGTGTCAGACTTTTACTGACTAAAACCCGCCCCTATGTTCTTTCCTTGCCTTGCGTCCTAGGACCCCGGGGTTCCCTTTCGGACGACTCATGGCCCCAGTAGGTTTCAGCCATGCTGGGTTCCTACGGTTCGCAGACATCTTTTTGAGGCGTGCGTGGAATACTCGCTTCGTCGACGACTCGGGAAAAAGAATCCTATGTGCTCATAAGACAAAACGCGGGAAATGTCAGCCGAACATACTGTCCTGCTAATGATAAATGCAGTAATCGACATTTCTGGGATTTTCACTTTTTTGCAAAAACGACATCTCAAGGGGCGAATAACCTTTACATAAAAATATCATTTTCTTTTTCTTTTGGCACACTTTTAAAATTATATAACTAAGACTTGTTGTTTAGATATCAAAAAACCATGTTTAACGCGTTTATCTCCGAACCGCGCCATTTTGCAAGTACTGCATTTGCAATAAGCAGGGCAGCATAGTAGGTTCAAAATACCTTGACACTTAACGTGTTTCGGTATGCGTACATAGGCGCTGAGAGGTTAGCATAGCATAGCATCATCAGCCTTGTAATGTGGAGAGGGACTGGGCTGAGGGGGTAAAATAATTGAATTCATCTGTAAATATTTTAGTGGGATGGGGTACTTACTTCCGAAGTCTATCCGAACGATCGCTGTCTTCCATTAGAACGCCTAAATTAGTCAGATTCTGGACAGTGGTCGCATGAGACACGTACGTGTCGATGTGGTACACTGTGTCTTTGCTCAAACGACTTCCCACATCCCTGGAAGAATATTGAAAAAAGTTGGTCTTCAGTCACAAATAAAATAATAAAAATAAAATAAAATAAAATAATCTTTAATTCGGATAAGTGACATCCATATGGGTTAGTAAACAATTTAGAAAAATTTAAACCTATGTTAGTAAACTTACAATCTATATATTTATTTTAAAACAAGGTGGTTGTTCATGATGCATCTGTGAACAACATCACCTAACAGAGGAGAATCGTACCTCCCCGCTATGGTTTTCAGGATGGAGTTGGAGCTAGCCCGTACTCTGCAGAGCAAAGAGGCAGATTTCTGTCTGATGATGGCGTGAAAACCATCGACGCTTGCCTCTGCGAACATACCTGATGCACTGCAGAAACGGGGCAGCCCCATCAACATCCTGAACCCGTTATTATATTGGACCCGCAAGGCGCTGATAGTCCGCTGAGTATAGTTGGTCCACAGACTGCACGTATAAAACACTTGACAGTAGGCTTTAAAAAGTGTTATTTTAACTGGTCTGCTACACCGTGCAAACCTGCGAGCCAACATGTTACATCGAACTGCCAGCGCCCTACGTTCTCTCTCAATATCCTGTTGGTCATTAAGGTCGTCGGTGACTTAATGCCCCAAGTACTTAAACTTATGCACCTGCACTATATCCTTCCCATTAAGTTTAATGGGGGGAACATAATCAGGACATTTACCACCGACAGCCTTAAAGACCAAGAATTCGCTCTTCTTAACATTATAAATAAGGCCGTGCTTCTGAGCATAGGCTTCGCAGCAACTTAACAGTTCTCTCAGCGCCCTAACTGTTGGGCTCAGCAACACCATATCATCTGCATAACTGATGTTGTTGACACTCACGTCATCAATGCGACACCCTATTTTTTTGCTGCTGAGCTCAACAATCAGATCGTTAATGTAAAGGTTAAACAACTTTGGTGAAGTTATCCCCCCCTGTCTAACCCCGCACTCTAGTCCATACGACTCCGACAACCTATCGGCCCATCTTACACAATTTGTCTGGTTACAATACCAATACTGGAAAATACGCAACAGCTCCGCCGGCACTCTTCTCTCCCGCAGCTTCTCCCACATAACGTAAGAAACAAGGTCAAAGGCACGGGAGAGATCTAAGAAGCAAGCATAAACTGGTGTCTGACGTTTTGCATAGTATTAGTACCGTATGTTTGAGGCCGAGAATCGCACTTTCAGTGCCAAGATCATTACGGAACCCAAACTGTGCATCGTGTAGTTTGAGTAAGCCATCCAACCGAGCATCCAGCTGGCTGTCGAGTACCTTTGCGATAATTGTAGCCAGGGAGATGGGCCGATAATTACACTTATCAGCAACGTCACCCGTTTTGTCTTTTATAATAGGAACGACAATAGTTCTCATGAGATCACAGGGGAGGTACGAGTGACACATACACAACGAGTAAAACATAGCGAGCACTCTAGCTATGTGAGGACCAGCGTGCTGCAAGTGCTCAATGCTTAAACCGTCGTGACCAGGGGACTTCCCTCTCGTCATTTTCTTAATTGTGCTTGACACTTGCTTGGCCGAAAAACGGACCAGATCCGAGTCACGACAGCATCCGTCATCGAGCACTCGCAACGATGAGCCCAGCGGTGACTCCACTTTGAAATGGTCCATAAACATATTGGCGATGCTGTCCGGCTGATCAGCACCACTGACACTGACAGGAAGGCCAGGCCTAACATCCAGTTTTTTAGTGGCCTTCCAGAACTTTTGAAAATTATTGGCCTTACGGAGAGAAGTTAAAATATCGAGCTTAATTTGTTCTTGATGAGTCTGACACCACACCAACCTACTTTTAAATATCTTTCGTGTGAGACACATGTCGTTGTAGACATCACCAGAAGTTGGTTTATTGTGCCACACCCAAAGCTGATATTTATGCCTCGCCATCGCGTGCGCGGCTCGCACGTGCTTATTCCACCCGACAACACGACCAACATGTCCACGAGGCCGAGCTTCCACTTGGCTCTGTACCGCGGCCTCTGACAAAGTAGTGACAATACTTTCATACATCTTGTCAAGAATTTGCCTATGTTCAGCATTGCTACAGTGTCCATTACTGCACATACCAAATTCCTGGGGGTAATCAATTAATTTTAACTTACTATTACATAAATCATAGTATACGTTTATTTGATCGCTGTCCCTCTCTCCCCAAATTACTTTGTTATGTGATGGCTTATGATCAATTAACTTAGGTTTAATCCTATCCAACCTACACTCAACAAATATAGGGCAGTGATCAGACCAAAATACATCATGCACTATACCTATCTCAGTAACCGTTAACCAAGCAGATTGTGTTACTATACAGTGGTCAAGCCATCGCCTACAACCGTGCGCGTCACTGACAAAGGTATAGCTACTTGATCCTAAACCCAATTTTTCAAAGTCCGCACACCTCCACTTTTGTTCACTACAGAATTGTAACAGTTCACAACAAAAAGACTCACCGGGGTGTGCGTTGAAATCGCCAAGTATGTAAACCGTTTCAACGTTACTAGCTTCGACAATCGCACTCACTTCACTTAAGCACTCTGTGAACTCTGCCAGATTTTCACTCGAGTCAGTAGGCATATAGACACTGAATACTATTATGCATCTGTCTCCGAACGAAACTATAATACGTTTTACTGTTAAAAAACCTTATAATTTACTCTGGACTTAACATTTTTAGTTTATTTTGTCTTCAGTGTGTAGGAGCATTATTAAGGTAAGGCAATAGGCCCATTTCTTATTTATTCAAATTATTGTGTTTACCACTGGGCCAACACGCCCCCCCCCCCCCCCTTTATGGACATATGTGTTCCCCTTCCGAGGAAAATATGGTGGGTTTATATGATTTTATAAGGTTAGGTTACAGAAAGATTCATACCTCTCAAGATATATGTGTATCTCTTTTGAATTTGATAGTGTTACAACTCCTGCTGCGATCCACGGCCGATTTTCTATACTAACTATTGAAAATTCACCCTCTTGTGGACCTTTAGTTTCCTTAATATCACCATTATTACCTAAAAGTATTATGAACAGAAGATCAGATCATAAATTTTAATCACAAGCTTTTCGAGAGGGGTTTTCTATTTACTCTCAGCAGTTCCTATTGCCACTAACCGACTCCATCATCAAACCAGCTTCGCGGTTCATATTAATACATTGTCATCCAAGTTACATAGGTATTCCATAGCTCAATCGGTTAGGGGTACAGATATCGGCACGGATCATGAGCGCTCGGCGAAAGAGTGGGGATCGCTTTGCGTACGCGTTTTTTCCCTTTACCTTTCGCCGAGCGGTCAAGATCCGTGCCGATACCTGTAACCATTTTAAAATCCATTTGCAAGATTTGCCCTAAACATACATACAAACATTGCCAGTTAAATAAATTAGAATAAAAGCTTTTAAAAATGAAATAACATTTTGAACCCAGCGACGAATGGCTCCCCTATTAAAAAATCTAACGAAGCTCAAAGCTATTTATTTGGAAAATTAATGAAACATTCACATGTGTAATATTCTTTTTATCTATATAAATAAAAATGAATATTCGTTCGTTAGTCTCGGTAAAACTCGAGAACTACTGGGCTGGACCGATTTAGCTAATTTTGATCTTGAAATATTAGTGATAGTCCAGAGGTTTAAACGGTGAGAAAATAATGAAAAAATTACAAAAAAAAATAATCCAATACAACGCCATCTCTAATTAAAATGTCATTATAAAATGTATTATGCTGTTCTGGTAATGCCAGTAGATGGCGTTATCTTTACTATTAGACGGTACGAAGTTCGCCGGGTCAGCTAGTATTATTATACTTATACAAGTTTTACCTTTGTTCCCAGTATTTCTATGAAAGATGTGCAAGTATCGGTCTTCCAAATATGTCACTGGCAATGTTAATTTCAAGTTTGCTGCACAGGTGCCACGCTTTTCTCTGAAATAAATCAATTCTGTATTCTTGTCATAGATAATATTAGGCGACTCCTACCTAAAGGATTTGCCAGATATAGAAAAGTGGAAAAAAGGAAGGGAGGCCTTTGCTCTGCAGTGGGATACAACAGACTTGTAGCGACATCTATATTGCCACATAGAAACTAAAAATTCGAATTTCTGCATTGCGGTATCAGAGTTCTCCGCGCAATTAGAACATATACAACAGTTTGAAATCAACTATCGGGCAGTTCAGCCCGTATCAGACAACACCCGTATAATCGGAAGAGCCTCCGTTTTTAATGGAGGTTTGTGGTCTTTACACCCTGTTGCGCATACATTTAAAGGTTCATAATAATACTGGCCGCGATTATCATGACAAAATGTCACAAGCAAGGTTTAAAAATTGTACTTTTATAGATACGATCTAAGTAAGCTAAAAAAGCTTTCGGCTGAAATGATGATGAAGCTAAAAATCACTAGTACTTGCTACTCTTGCAAGGTAGAATATTTTTTTTTTGTCAGTTTGTATATCCTTTTATAAATTATATTCTCACCTCTTTTCAACGCTATCTGTCCACAGCGCGTGTAAGGGAGACGACACTATCTGTCCTCTTTCTTCCATCTTCAGTAGTGCTGTCCAATGTAAGAAATACTCTATATGCTTGGATGATAGATGGCCCATTGCTTCCGTCCGCAGTTTCGATAGAGGGTGGTCTTCGGATACTGTTGGACCATTGGTGTGCCTAGGATGATTGGATTTTGTATTTAAGTTTTGATATAGAACTAACACGGAAAAGTAATCGAATTTCTTATGATATTTAACTAGCTTCTGCCAGCAGGTTCATCCGTTTGAAATTAGATTTCTCCATACTTTGGACCCCCATTTCAACATTCTAAGGGGTAAATTTTGGAAAATCCTAGTCCCAGTAGTTTCGGCTGTGCGTTGATATGTCAGTCAGATAGTTTCTCCTTTTATATAAAGATAATACACTTTATTTTCAGTGTCATAAAACGCAAAGTAAATCTAACAAAGTAGGCATTGTCCTCCTTACCGAGTTTTGGCGGTCAGTCTTAGCAGAGACTACCTATCCGTGATATTATAATACTGCACAGGTTCACTGTTCCGGCTCACTCAACAACATTTACTCAAACACGGGATTTGAACTTAGAGACACTACTATAAGGTTTATTATTGAATGTCATTAAAAATTTATTCACCTTTTTACTCTTTAGTCTAAATTGGGGTAAATCTAATATATAAAAATATCGTGTTACAGTTTTGTTAGGTATCGACCTCCTCCGAAACGCCTTGACCGATTTATATGCAAATTTTTGTGTATGTTTGGTAGACCTAAGAATATGTCGTAGGCTATTTGTTACCCTCCTACCCCATCTCCATTTTTTTCTTTGATAATTTATATGACAGTTTTATAGACGTTTGCTGGGATACCTATTTCTAATATAATAAAGATGATATTTCAATATGTCCTTACCACAGATGCAGCGAGCACAGAGTGAGGTAGGGGCACTTAGCGCATGCGTTGTGATGATCTACAGGTTCAGGCAGTTTCTGTTGTAACATTACAGATGCCTCCTCGATGTCCACCAAATTCTCTGAACAAATGAAATAGACCCTTATTACCGAATTTTAGTGCAACTATTATTTTGCCTCGAGTTAATTTAAGTTATTAACTTATTAGTTACATACCGAACATTGACATACAAACGATAAGATACCTGGGTCCATATCCTGAGGTGACGTAGTAAGATACTGCACAAGTTGGTTACGCAACATCACCAAGTCGCGCCGCTCCGGGTACCCACAGCTTACTTCGCGCAACTCTACGCGATCTCTAAACAAATGAAACCATGTTATAAATCTAGGAGACTTCATCATTATCATAATTTATGACAAATCACTCTAGAAATTTATTACACAGCAGCGCCTTAACTAATGACGGAAACTTTTGCCATAAACATCTTGACAGGTGTCGGGACCTGACTCTTCCATGCTGCCACCTGGTGTTTGTCATTTCAGAAAACCATATAATAATAAATAATAATAATAATATTCTACAACTATCACACAACGCCGTCTAGTCCCAAACTAAGCAGAGCTTGTGCTATGAGTACTAGACAACTGATAAACATACTTATATACTTCTAAATACAAACACATGTTATAGATAAATTACACCCAGACACAGAACAAATGATCATATGCTCATCACACAAATATTTGTCTTGGGTGGGAATCGAACCCTCGACCTCCGGTTTAGCAGTCAGGGAACTGACCATTAGGCCAAGAGGCCAATCAAAATATAGATTTAAATAGTAAAGATAGTGCTTACCAAACGTTAGCTTATACGCGTTAACCAATAAAAAAATGCGCCATGTTTATGAGTCGCGCCTTCGATTGCTCCCAAAGATTATGAGCCAATTAGTGACGTAACAAAAACGTGCAGTCCAACTATGCTTACTATCGAGTCAATGGAAAACACTCATTATTAACTTACTTCAAATATAGCAGTAGACCGCGTTGAGCAGCCTGGGTGGGGTCTTCGCAGTTCTGTAAATTGAGCATCATGCCGTACAGCACCAGTTGACCACGATGTTCCGCTGACATGGACGCTTTGCCACTCTTTAACTCCAGAGGAACTACTGCCTTCTTACGTCCTGCAATGTCCATTAAGGTGAGCCTTATAATGTTGAGAACTTTATAAGGCTGATTATGCTATTTAGTCAATTGCCTTCAGAGAGAGAGGAGTCCCACTCAGGCCTCATCTCTCTTCCTGCCAGAGGCTCTACGCAGGTATCGTTCGGTCCATGGCGCTTTATGCAGCGCCGGTATGGGCGCCGTCGCTGCGAAAGCTACCAGCGGCCAAGCTGAACGCATGCCAGAGGGTTATGGCCATCTGGATGTTGCACAGTTTTCCGCGAAGCGGCGAGCCTTCTTGCTGGCTTGCCACCATGGGATCTGGAGGCAACTGTCCTTGCACACATGCATGTAAGAATATAAGTGTCCTCACCATTTCTCTCATGAATTGTTACTTGTACAGTGGCATCGATTTTACCCTTCAATCCCAGTTTGGGACAGCACAGATTTTCTTCAATATCCAATATTTTATCAATGTGTCCAGACCAGTTGTTTTTGTCTTTTTTGACATTCTGAAAACAAAAATCCATCTTTGTGTACATCAGAAAGATAACTAACACTAAAACGTGCAAGTAGGACGAAGGATAAACTCCTATAAACAATGTACTAATCACGTGTCATCTAGCTCTAAAGTTTTATAACCACGCCGTGTAGCAACATAGACGTTAGTGGCGACAGTGAACTAATAAAATTATTTAAATCAAGTGGAAAGCTACTAAAGGATTTTTTTTTTTTTACCGCAACTGTTGGTGGTTTATCCGCGACATAAGTGTTCATAAAATCAGCAAGTGGCGGTACATATTTGTAAATATTATTTCGCGCCTCTTCCTCGCTCAGGCCAGCGTCATACAGTCTTTCAACGGACTCCTTTATGATGCTGTCAGCATTTGAGCGAAGTTGTTCCATTGATGTGATCTTTTGAGTAAGGGCCTTTTGGACCAGCTCGTGGATTAAAATACCTGTTGTCATCTGAAAAAGAAAATCATATAACGCATTTTTTAAGTCTGTTATCGTTTTATGATAGTCTACATTCAACATAGTGTACCAGTGGGACACAATTTTAAATGTATAGTAGAAGTAAGGAAACCTACTGCTACTGCTTTGAAAAAACCTTTCCTTACTTTTTTGGTACAGGGTTACCTCGCATAACATGGCCAGAGATTGCACTAGACAAAGGGCTGCCTAGTGCAATCTCTGACCCTGTGTTGTTTGCCCACTGACTGCTCACATCTGGTTGGATAGGTCATACAATGCGAAAATATTTCGCGTGCTGCCGCGTTACGCGGTGTCTTTCGTGGGCGATTCAACTCGAATATGTTTGCGAATTAACCCGAAATGGTTCACATTTCAACGCGATGCGGCAGCAATTTCTTACGTGCACGCAAAACCGCCATTTCAGCTGTAGTTTATTTAAAACAAGCGACCGCATCGCAAGAGTTCGCTTGGAAATATCAAAACAACTTCCGAAAAATCAAACACATGCGGTTAGTCACGTAGGCCACCGCAATAGAGTATCATTATTGTGTGTTACAAACGCGCCGCTTCGCTTCGCGATCGCGTTTGCGTTCAATCGCCTACAACATGTTACATTCACGAGTTTAAAATTAACAAAATGTTAATGTTATTGGCTGGTAAGTAAAAGCCGAGCTTAAGTTTACTCATAAGCTTAGAAGAAAACTTTCCCACTTACAGCCATATTAGCAGAGTCAATCCCTCTCCACCGCTCCTGCAGCACAGCCTTACGCTTACAGAACACGCCGGCTACAACACTAGTGCTGGACACCAGGTGGTCTGGCCGCAACACTATCAGTCCTGACGTGTTGGTCACGCTATAGTGGCCTGAAGAGTCACGTGATGCAAGGATGCTGACAATGTCGCCAGTCAGTAGGGGGGTGTCCAGCCTGAAGTCATTTTTAAACAAATAAATAGACATAGTTACATAATTATGCAATGTTATCTAATGTTGCATAATTATGTAATTATGCCTATGCAATGATGGTGATGATGATGGAATGTGCAATTAAAGGGGTACGGGTGGGTTTCAAGCGAGAGAAATTATTTGACGACTTCCCAGCTCCAAGAAACAAAAACGCTAAAACGGAAATGTTTAAAAAAAATGCATGATGTGCATGCTTTGCTTGCTTCAAAAATACTCCAGAAGAAAAAAATAAGCAAACAGAACATATTACGGTGCCTGTTTTCAGAACATTCATTTAATAATAGTTCATCCATTAAGACATCATTGATCCAATGATTAGTAGAAAACTTATCATCTAGGTGTCAGTAAATTAAAAGATTAAAAATTTCGCATTGTAATTAGGAATTGTCTGCGACAAGACTGTTTTGTCTACGTCACGGCGCACACCACAGAGTACTTTGTAATATACTGAGCGCACAATATCAAGATAAAACAGTCTAGCGGCGTACCCGTCTCAAACAGTCTTGTCGCAGACAAGTCTGCGACGTATAGACAATTCTATCTAAGACAGTCTTGTCTCAAGTGAGCGCAAGCCCTTAGTTACATATTGGTTTCTTCTGTATTTCTCTCCATGAACATACCAGATGCACTGTAAAACCGTGGGAGGCGCAATAACATCCTAAAAGTGCAAGGTTTCGAGGGTTTTTCATTTAAGATGACAGATATTTTGGTCTTCATTTCAACCATTGAAGAACTACTTCTGTGAGATAATATGGAAAAACTCACCAAATTCCTTCAACAAAGCATGTAGCCTTGTGTTCATCACTGTTCTTCAGTCTTAGTTCTATTCTAGTTGTCATATTCTTAGCACTAATTATCTCACAGCGCTGCATAGTACTTAAATCTAGATCTTCAATACCATCCTGTGATACAATAAATAAAATGTATGTTTATAATTGTTATTAAAAAACTTTTCCAAAAAAAAAATATAACCAACTTCAAAGTAAACAAAACACTGAAAAGTACAAAATAACTTTAATTTCGGAAGTCGGTGTTACTATAATAGTTTTGTCTCTTCATTATTTAACACTGAAATACGACATGGGATACTTTTTATCCTGGCCTGTATATTCATTTGAGTTAATTTGCGAATTTACTGACAGACGCTGGAAGTTCATACAATGACACTTACAATTAGTCATCAGTAAGCATATGCTGCAATTTTAGAAGTGTCTTGTTTACAAGGTGATAATAGGTTTATTTACCTATCAAAAATTCTATTGCAACGAAAATTAATAAATGTGGTCATAAATTTAATAAAAACTTGATTTTTGTACAATAAAGTGTCTTTTCATTTCTTTCTGGTAACGAATTTGTTGCACAGTTGCATAGTAAATATTTACATCAGAAAGAATGAGGATTGAGGGCCCATTTTGAACAAGGATATATAAAGGGCCTATTACAGTACTCAATATTCAGAGTCTTAGTCGAAGTCGCATAGTGTAATAAGGCTTAGACCGGTCTTACTCGGAACAAAAATGAATATTGCATAGTGTAATATGCCCATAATGTAGGAGAGTGTTTTATGATAATATCTTGTTTCCACAAATTTTGTTTGGCATTAGCTTAGATTTTAGCATAAAAAGGTGTCCATAGTTTATCCGGTACAGGTGGGACCTCAATCTTCTGTGTGACAACTGAAGGCCCAAATTAACAGTTAATAACTTGCTTATTTGACTTTCAAGGTGAAGTCAGATGATTTCCCACATTAAAAAAAAAAAAACAGAAAATGATACTTGTATTTAGGCATTTTATTTCATTCATAATGCCTAACCTAACCTTGTAAACAAGACACTTCTAAAATAGCAGCATATACCTAATTTATTTTGGAAATACCTCTTGAGGGCCGCTCACCCTACCTTATCCTGCTAGACCACTTGAGTGTACCCACAGCTCGACAATGCTTGCCTTGCAAGAATGGTAAGTTGCTAATTATTTTTATTCTTGTACCTATTTATATTATAATCAGTCTCATAACATTCCCACTGCTTGGACTCAAGCCTTCTATCTAAGACAGGGAAATTTCCTATGTGGTGGATTACACCATGTAGGTCCAGTGAGGGTTGGTGAATGTCACATAACTATGAATTTTTAGTTCTAAGACATGACGGTTTATTTGTGATGTTTTCATTCACCGTTTTAAGAACAGCGGTAATTTATAGTGTATTTATAGTCAAACCTCTTCAAAATCATTGGCATCCCAGTCATCTTCAAAGTCATTATAAACATTGTCACTGTTAAAATCCAGCAGTTTTACAGGTGTATGACTTTTGGTAGGAGACATCACGACTTTGAGAGTTTTCTCCGGAGTTTGCAATTTATTGCCCAATGAACCAAAGTCTTCTGCAAAATACAAATATCATATTTTCTTTAAAATGATGCATGATACCGATTAGGTTTATAAGAAACATTGCTCGAAATGTTGTCTAAATACTAAGTTTATAATTAGTAGGTTCTAAATACCTTGCTTTTTTTGCATTTGGTATAAGGAGTTAGATGTGTAGGTTGTTTTCTCTTCACCATTCTTAGTTGACTGGTAGAGAATGCTTAAAGTGTTAAGTCTGCCTTTATACCTTTGTGTTGCATGAAGTTTTAATAAATAAATAAGGACTTTCTTGGTAATTGTAGAGGTCAATTTTAAATTAAATAAATGTTAAGATTCAAATATCATCCATACCTTGTAGAGGACTCTTCTTAGGTGATGATTTCTTTAGAGTAATAACTCCTGACTTATCTCCATTATCAAACTCACATGATTCCTTTTTGAAACCATTAATCTCATTTTGTGATACATGATTTTCTATTTTATTTTCTGACTCTGGCAAAGAGAAAAGGGGTTTCTCTTTTTCAATAACTCTATCATCAATCTGTACATTTCTATTGGGTCCCTCAAAAGCAGTCAGTAGGTTTTTCTTTGGAGAGATATGAAATATATTCTCTTTGTTTGGTGATTTTTTCTTAGGACTTGTTTTAGGAGGTGAAGAACTTATGCTATCATTTTCAGTCTTAATTTTTTTCTGGGTATTTGAAGTCGGGTCATGATTTAAATTGACTATTGTTGCGGATAGTTCCAGTTCATCTTCAATAAAGATTGGTGATGATGCCTTTCTTTTAAAACTCTTTTCAGGACTTTTAGCTGGTGTTTGAGTTTTATCGGCAGTCGGCAGCTTCTGACTTGCAGTGTTAGTAGCATTTTTGAAGAAATCTGCTACAGATCTTTGATTCTTTGTAGGACCAACCTGTTGCGACATATTAAAAAATGGGATAAAAAAGAAGATTATAGATTGCTTACCCGTTTATGCAGATTCTAAGTATTGCACCTTTTTTAAACTTAAAGCTCTTTTCATATTGTACTCATAATTCATTAAATATCAAAGAAAACGATCACAAAATAAATAAATAAATAGAATAGGATCTGAATCCGTTTTCTCCCGCTATATTTTGACATTGACTTTTTTTGATTCACTACTCTTGTCAAGGCTGTCAAGTGTCAATCTGTCATGTTCATTTTTTTTGTAATGATTTTGGCCTGTATACTAAGTTGTTTAAGCGTTATCTTCGCATAATCAATTAGCATAATTATCGTCCTTAGCATTTGGAGTTTTTCGATCGTCTCATTATTATGCTTTATGATGACAAAAAACTATAGGTGTCGCTAGTTTATTTTTTGGTTGGAGGAATTCCTGCTTATAACAACGGGTTTCTACAACCTTTTAATAGAGAGGATTTTTATAGTTACTGTGAAGTGTGAAGCGGAGCGTATTTGAGCAGCTCAATATTTTTAGTGCTTTACATATTTCGGAAACGTTTTAAATAACTTGTTTGAGTTGACTTTATGTACCATCTCTAACACAGTGCCACAGGACATGCATCATCTGCTATGCTGCCTATCCTGCACTTCAATGAAAAATTTTCAGTTTATATACCCTTCGGACTAACATAACAGCCAAATAATGCTCAGAAAAAAATAGTTTGAGACTTGAGTACATCGACTCGAAAAGAAGAAGACTGAGCAGTAAAAAAAAACTATTCCATCATTGTTATTTTTAGATTTTTTTGCTTTAGGTTCATTATTTTATGAACGCAGCTAATAGAAAGGATGTCCAACATTCAAAAAATATCTATCAAAAACAAACGTCACTTTAAGTTTTGAGGTTAGGTCTCGTGTCGTTTTGTTTTTATACAAAATAATTTAATTCTGGGCTGTTATAACAATGTCAAAAAGACCAGAACACCAAGCGCCACCTGAACTTGTAAGTATATTTTTATTAAATCAAAATTCTGTAGTAAAGTTTTTGTTTATCTAAATAATCACCAATGATTTGTTATTTTCTAGTTCTATAATGAAGATGAAGCCCGAAAATATACTCAAAAGTAAGTTCTCTCTATTATTAATATCCCACAATCATAAATTCGGTGTCAAGGTGCCTACATAACATTATAATATTTTTTTTAGTTCACGTATTATGGATATCCAAGCGCAGATGACAGAAAGATGCCTAGAATTACTGCTGCTACCTGAAGATACTCCATGTCTGCTCCTGGACATAGGATGCGGCTCGGGTCTGTCAGGCACAGTGCTGGAGGAAAATGGACACATGTGGATAGGCATTGATATATCACCTTCTATGCTTGGTAAGTCATTATAAATAAAAGCTTAACAAATAAAAAGCACAGAGCTATGGAGTAACTAGACTAGTCATAACTAATAGTATCTACATAAGTAGCCCACAATCTCCTTTTTTAAGCAGGACAAGGCCATAAATTTAAAATAGTTTCTCAATTCTTGCATTGTTGTCTTGATTTCCATTTAACATACTAAAACATGTTTCAAACACATTTCAGATGTAGCTAAAGAAAGAGAAACTGAAGGTGATCTAGTACTATCAGACATGGGTGAAGGTGTGCCATTCAGAGCGGGTTGTTTTGATGGGGCTGTATCAGTGTCTGCTCTGCAGTGGCTGTTTAATGCGGATAAGAAGTCACATCATCCTGTCAAAAGGCTTTATCAGTTCTTTAGTTCTTTGTATGCCTCTTTGGTGAGTTAAACCTGTTTCCTAACCACTAGTTTTTCTTCTTATAGCCTTATTATTGAAAAGGAGCTATTCCTTTTATTAAAAACATTTGTAAATTAAGCCATTTGTAATCTAATGAAGTCTGGTCCAAGTGAACATAATAAAATTAGTTGATTTCAGTCCAGATCAGCCAGAGCAGTATTCCAGTTCTACCCAGAAAATGAGAGTCAAATGGACCTAGTCACCACGCAGGCCATGAAGGCAGGCTTCTACGGAGGTGTAGTTGTAGACTTTCCTAATTCTGCCAAAGCTAAGAAGTTCTTCTTGGTTCTCATGACTGGAGGATCTGCTCCATTACCTCAAGCACTAGGTAAATTAATTGTTTTATATGGTTAGTGATAGACAAACTTGGTCTATAGGTTATTTGCTTTTCAGCCCTCGCATATAAGTAGCCCTAGGTAGGTAGGTTTGCTTATTTTCGATATTTACAGACTACTTTATGAAGAACTTCTTATTTACGTTCTTGAATACATATCCTATAAATAAAATGTTCAATATTTTATAATCTATATTGGTGTTTAACCGAATGGTGTGAAAGCGTTTGAGTGCAGCACTTAAAGGAAGCTTAAAGCCAGCTATGGCCTAGACTAGTACTAGAGGTTGAGATCTAGATAATGATAATTTTTTTTCTGAGACATTAGTATCTTATATGAATATTTTCTTTTTCAGGTACTGATGAGGTTGATAATAACCTTCAAGTTAAGTATGCCAGAAGAGAAGCAACAAGAAACATCAGAGGCAAACCACTCAAAAACTCAAGGGCTTGGATCATAGAGAAAAAGGAGAGGAGAAGAAAGCAAGGAAAAGACACAAAGGCTGATACCAAATACACGGGGAGGAAAAGAAGTGGGCGCTTTTAGAAATAATAAGATCTGTATAGAAAACAAACAGTGTATATTAATTTAATAACTAACTAAGCTAATCAATATTAAAAGTTAATAAGTTTTCATTTTGGTCTATTTTTTTACAACATATTTCCAAATAGTGTCCACACCACTCCCTATGGTTTCTACAGGAGTCATATTTGGTAATGGAAATCGGCAAGCTACTACTACTGTATCTTTATTTGTTTCCGTCAATAACTTCTCTTCAAATTCTTTCATCATCTGTTCAACACCAAATATTACTATGTTGTTATATGGCTTCAGGTCGAACTTCCACAAGTCACGCCTGAAAAATTTGCTGCCTCGGTATTCCGGTTTCAGTAATGCAGCGATTCGAGAATAGTAGACTAACCAGGGATTCAATTCTACTCCGTCTGCTTGAAAACCTAATTTGGCCGCGGTAAACACAATCCTTCCATCGCCCGAACCCACGTCTAATAGTTTTCCACTACGGCCAGCCAAAGCTTTGCTAACTCCAAGCAGTTGTTCTGTGGTAGCAGGAACGAAAGGTAAACAAACTTTTCTCAGCGCTGGTAGTACGGTGAATGGGATACAAATAAGACTGACTCCTACAGCTAGACCTCCGGTTACATAAACCAAAACTTTTCCTGTAGAAGATAGATTTGATGTAGTTTCTGTTCCCGAGTCTTGGAGTATTTCTAGCTCCATTTTTATTTATGAATTATAAAAATAACATCGTTCGTGTGACAATAAAAACTATTTTAGGTTATTTTTCGTTTGTCATTTATTATTGACCTCTGACAAGTGACAGGTCGCGTTCCAAATTTAATTAAAAAGTAACGTATATTTAAATCTAATAATAAAGTAATTAAAACTAACTTACAAAATAAAAATAAAAGCCCTAAAGTACTAAAAAAAAAGCAATCTAAAGTACGGTGTCGAAAAACTCCTCCACATCGCTGTCGACTGGTAATGTACCCAAAAGACTGGCGGCATTGCCACGCTGAATGGCAATGCTTATCCTTTGTCCGAAGTAAAAGCCAGCCCTTGGGTCACGCGAAGTGTCAACAAGGCGTTTTGAAAGTTCTTTAAATAATTTGTGAGCACTCGGACCCCACGATCCGAGAGTTTCAACCCCAAACGACTCGAAAATATAACTACCAACAAGGTTATTATATTTTCGCCGCTTGAGGTTCTCTGCAGCCGCTGCAGCAGCACCGGCACAGCACGACGAGCTAGGAAGATGAGATGGCGCAAGAGTATCGACACAAGTAGCGTTCCACACTAAAGGCCTACCCATCTTCCATGGAAATAAAGACATACCGTCCGGTCTTTTTCCATCGTCGCGTGCTAGGCCATGAGGTTCCAATACGGCCGGAATGCCGACGGTGACAAGAGCACGTCGGATGATGTCGTTGTTATTCGCGTGTCGCGCTATGCGACCCGCACTTCGGCTACATGACAGACCGTGTTGTCCGAGGCTGTTGACAACTTCGCCACAGTGGCAGCGATGAGGAGAGCAAAAAGAAACGCCAAGACGAAGGGAAGCAGCGAGGCGGAAGGTAGTATCGTCGTACAAGGTGCCTATGTTCGACGACGGTAATGCATGAAGCCAGAGACCCGACTCCCACTCCCTCACAGCTAGCAGGCGCGTACGCTCTGCAGTTGTCACAGATGTTGCCAACAGATTCTCTTGAACTACTTTGCATACGTAACGTATTACGTTAGTGACCTATTGACCTAGTTAAATGCAAGCTATTTTGAAGATTTGTCCAGCCAACCTGAGTCACATAAAATAGCAGGCATAATTTTTTTTTCTAATGAAAATAAAAGGCAAAGAAAAAAAAACAAAACTGCATAATACGTACGGTACCGATAGTCCGATATCTCTATCCACTGCGTTCTGAATTAGGTAAGTCAAAAACAACATTAGCGCGTCAAGAAAACGAAAACGGACCAGTTGACGGGCCATTAACCGCATCGGAATAATGTTTGATTCTACTATCAAATAATTAATAGTTAGTCCGTAGGTTTTAAAAGATCCTTATTAAAGTCAAGGATCGTATCCTAAAGGATTCTTGGTTAAAGTAGATTGAAGTAGATTTTGATTTTTTCGGAACGCGGCGAGCGTCCAGTCTCTGTTGTCACTGTCAATGCTGTCAACAAATTCCAATACAGCCTTTCTCGGTAAATTTTTCTCTCCGGCATATTAATTAATCTGCTGTATAAGTGCTTACTTAATATTAAGTAATACTAGATAAGTAAAACAGATGACTGCGTTCGAAGAGTTCGGTGTCCTCCCCGAGCTGGGGAAGGCCATTGACGAGATGGACTGGACACTACCAACAGATGTCCAGGCCGAAGCCATCCCGCTGATTTTAGGCGGTGGAGACGTACTTATGGCTGCTGAAACAGGCAGTGGGAAGACTGGTGCTTTCTGTTTGCCGATCCTGCAGATAGTATGGGAGACTTTAAAAGATATACAGGAAGGAAAGACTAGTAAGATTATACAAACTATCGCGACAGAACTGACGATGTCGTTCTTTGATCGTACGGACGCGTTGGCCGTGACGCCGGACGGGCTGCGGTGCCAGTCTCGCGACCAGAAGGGCTGGCACGGTTGCAGGGCCACTAAGGGCGTACACAGCAAAGGAGCTTATTACTTTGAAGCCACTGTCACTGATGAGGGTCTGTGCCGTGTGGGCTGGTCCACGCAGGCGGTAAGTGGAATGTCAAAAAATATTTAACATTTATTTATATACAAATACACAATTATTTATATTTCAGATTTTATTCAAAGAAAACTGCACACTGCTACACATTTTTAATCAAATTGCATCATATTTCTAATTTCTGAATCATAGATCATAAACATAACCTGGTTATATTATATTCGTCTTGAAATATGGTCCATGCACACTTATAACATATAATTTACAGGCAAGGCTGGACCTTGGTACTGACCGTTTGGGTTTTGGGTTCGGAGGAACAGGCAAGAAGTCTAATTCAAAGAACTTTGATGACTATGGTGCTCCATATGGAATGCATGACGTCATTGGTATGTTGATTGTCTTTTAATATCTTTTTGTAACATCATTACTTTTTGATAAATCAACTTCCTTCACATTGATCATCAATTTTGTAGGATGCTTACTGAATCTGAACAATGGTGAGATCAGCTACACAAAGAATGGTGAAAAACTTGGAGTGGCATATACCCTGGCCCCAGAAAGACGGGCGGACTGCTACTTCCCTGCTGTTGTTCTCAAAAATGCTGAAATGAGTTTCAACTTTGGCAAAATGCCATTTAAGGTACTTCATAATTACACTATTTAACATATTCAGTGCTGGGGACTCGAGAGCCAGGTCATGCAGTAATCAAAATCTAAGGGTTATAAAAACAAGTATGGTCTTACTGCTGAAAATTATTATACCTGGGTTAAGCATGATTATCTTATAAATACTTCATATAACTTTTACCTACACACATATTTTTTTTTTTTAAATACACATAAACCTTATGTTTCCCTAGTACCCACTTCCAGAAGGCTACATAGCCGTCGCCTCAGCACCTAAGGACTGTATGAAGCAGAATGTGGTGTCTTCAGACAGTGTTGTGGAAGCTAAATCAGCTAATAATGCACCAAGGTCTATTATTATTGAGGTGAGTGAGAGAATAAATAAAGGTTGATGTATCTTCTAGTCTTCTGTCTTCTGATTGTTAGGCCTCTTCTATGAAATGAAATGCAGACAAGTAATATAAACGAATAAAAGAATGTTGAAGTGTTTAGGATTTTTTAAACTGAGGCCCTACCATAAGCTCTTAATGCAATCATTTTGACGACCTAAACTGCTCTATTAAAAGGATGGAGCTATATAGGGCTAGGCAGGTATAGCTCAATCACGCCTATTGCCGAGAATCTCTTGTTTCTAATGTCATGCGTCCATGAAAGCTGGAACTTTTCTATCACACACAAGCACTAGAGTTTTGAATTCTAAAGCGAGAACTACACTAGACCGGCGTGGTCGACGTGTGCGTACGTCGACCACGCCTGATTTGTTCATAGTGGCGCGTCTAGCTGCCATATAAAATGTATGAAAACCGACGCGTTCAGATCGGCGTACGTGGCCCACGTGTGCGCAAAGTTCTACCTTAGTCTCGAATTCTTAAGCCATGATGTTTTTTTTTTATTATTATTGATGGATTCGCTATCTCTTTTATCGATGGAGCATGTTGCCTAGAAGAACCTATTCACTCTTCACTTAAAGCCCCTAGGTTGTAGCTATCAGGAAACACAGACTCTGGCAGAAAATGACACCCCTTAGCTGTATGCCAAAACGTTTTGGACGTATGGGTGGGAGGACCACCAATCACCGCTGGTGCAACACTGTATGTCTAGTGGGAGCTTAGCGGAATAAAATTGCGCAATTTCGACGCACACTCCCCGAAATGTAAACTATAGAAAACTGTAATGTTGTAACGACAAACCTAATTTAAGTATTTTATAATTGAAGTGTTGCTCCGACCCCAAATAACACGGGACAAGGGCAGGAAGATGATGATGATAATTGAAGTTTGAAACATGAGCATTCTCTGCCTTATCTTGAAATAAATACTAGTATTTTATTAACTAATGACAAATAAACGTTTCTCTGTGCACAGCCCTCAAGGGAGTTGGCAGAACAAACTTGCAACCAAATCACAAAGTTCAAGAAGTACTTGGAGAACCCAAAGATTCGTGAGCTCTTGGTAGTAGGCGGCATTAATGTTAAGGATCAGATCAATGCACTGAATGCTGGCATAGATATAGTTGTGGGCACCCCTGGCCGGTTGGAGGACCTTATTCAAGGAGGTAAGTTTGAAGAAATTTTATGAAAAAGTAAGGTGGTTTTTTTCGGCAGCAATCCCTAGCGTCCGGCGCGCATCCGGGAGAGGACATGGGCAGCAGTCATCATCTTCTATGAAGCAGTAATGCAAGTGAAGGAATTGGTGGAAAGCAAAAGGGAGAGGCAATCCTCACGCCCCAGCCGCCGCAGGAGACGCCACCGTACGCCAGAATTTTCGATGGGTAGCTCACCGTCTGATAGGGAACAAGCTCGGGACGCCGACGGCGCATTGTGCCCCACGCGTGCCTCAAAAAGCTGTCTGACACACCCTCTAGCTCCACCCAGAGCGGGAGGAGCTTGTGGAGATCTTTTCTAGCATTTTTTTTCGTTCTTGTTGATTCATATTGGAAGGTATATTTTGAGGCTACAAAAATGAGGGAGAAGTTTAGCGCAGTCTACTTGAGTAAATCAGGAAAAGTGTTTATCACAGAAAAATCCTCAAAACGTTCCATCAGGGGGTTTGTTTAAATGTAAACCATAAATTACCTATCAACTGTAAAAGTAGTAGTAGGTATACACGCTAAGGTATACCTGACAGGTTTGCCTGTACAGTTGAGTTATACAGGTAAACTCGAGTGTGTATGTTGCACAACTGTGCAGGTAAACCTGTCAGGTATACTCTAGCGTGTATGGCTATCTTAAGTTCCGTTTTCTCATCCAGGTTATCTCGCCCTCACCCACTGTCGTTTCTTCGTGTTGGACGAGGCGGACGGCCTGCTCAAGGCGGGCTACGGGGAGCTGATCGAGCGTCTCCACCGTCAGATTCCCAAGATCACGTCCGATGGACGCCGGCTGCAGATGGTGGTATGCTCAGCCACGCTACATGCTTTCGAAGTTAAGAAGATGGCGGTAATACTTGAGCCTTACTATTAATATAACGATAAATTTTAAGTGTGTGTAAAAAAAATATGTCATTGTTAAAAAACCGAGTTATTGGAATTTTCTACTAGAAAGTCACTTAATTCTTTAAGACTATAATTCTTAAAGAAAGACCAACGTATTCGGTGATTTAAAAGACCAGCCAAGTGCGAGTTGGACTCTCGCGCACGAAGTTATGTATTTTATTCTGTTTTTAGTATTTGTTGTTATAGCGGTAACATCGTCTGTGAAAATTTCTGTCTAGCTATCATGATTCATGAGATACAGCCTGGTGAAAGACGGACGTCAGCAGTCTTAGTAATAGAGTCCCATTTTACCCTTTGGGTACAGTAGGTCACCTAAAAGCGCTATTCTTTCATTCGATTACCGTTAGTGTAAATAGTATAAGTTGGTTTTTATACCATTGCAAAGTAATTACAGAGGAGAAAGACTGCAATATTTAACAATATCGATTATTGCAGGAAAAATTGATGCACTTCCCGACATGGGTGGACTTGAAAGGCGAGGACTCGGTGCCAGAGACAGTGCACCACGTGGTCGTCAACGTAGACCCGCAGAAGGATCGTCTTTGGGAAACTCTGCGCAAGTAAGCTAACTGATACCATCAAAAATATCTTATTATTTAGAATTGGGTGTTTTTTTTTTGTAAAATGTTTTATATTATACAACTAATAACAGTAAAAACTAGTTTCAGAAAAAGAAATCTTTTTCTGAAACAGCATCAAAATTGGATAATAGTACATGTCAAATATTAGTAGAGATTAGAGTAGGACTGTCCTGAGAGTGGGAACATCACGCCATCTCTTTTGTACGCGCTTAACCTAATAGCAATGACGTCACATTTCAGTTTGTTCATCGTTTTTCTAGTTTCCCCTTCCATATACCAGATTTAAAAGCTTTCTAACTTACTTTTTTTTTATATTTTTTTTTTATTATTATTGTTAGGCTCGCGTTTGACCACTATCTCACCTGATGGTAAGCGATGATGTGGCCGAAGATGGAGCACGCTTGCCTAGAAGTAACCTATTCACTCTTGACTTAAAGACCCCTAGGTTGTAGCTAGGGGTCTTTAAGTTAATTTTACATCGATTTGAAAAATACTTACTGCTTTAGTTATTTTTTTACAGATATGATAAAAAATAAACGAGCCAAGCATCCAAATCCCATCGCACTCGCACCCTCTGTTGTAGTATGGGTACTATAATAAGTCGAAAGCAATGTTGACAGTACTCTTTTAAAAATATACATCCATGTTTTTTAATAAGAACAAAATAAATTGGGCTCTATCTGTACCCGTTACTGATCATATTTATGAAGTCAAAAGTAAAAAAACGAAATGGCTAAATTGTCCACGAAAATTTGTCATAATTGTTAAATTCATAATTGAATCAATTATGCATAACAATTGCTACTAGAAAATACTACGCGCAGTGGTTTTTCCATTGTTTTTCATTCATAAATAATCATAGCCTGTACAATATTTCCATAAATTGAGTGACAAACGCTAATAACTTTTCTGTTTATGAATATTATTTATTGAGACTACTTAAATAATAGCAATACCTTTTCTAATAAGCTCTTTAAGTATTTGTACTAATTAAAAACTAGTGGTGTATATAACACACTGGAACATTTTTTTTTTTTTTGAGGTGGGCAATAGTCAAATTACTTTTCCCACTCTAGAGCGAAAACAAAAAAGAAGAAAGCCACCCGTGTTTCTTTAGTTACCCTTTCCATGACCTTGATAACTCTCGAACAATCCCGCAGCGAGTACACTCGACCGTAACATTCTATTTTGTGCCCGATGGGAAAAAGCGACTACATAAATGCATCGACCGAAATATTGTTTTAAATAATGAATTGTATTGTGGCTAGACTCGACCAACCACTCACGACTGCAATGTATAATTTGCGACACACTTTACTAATTATGCTTCTTACACTTTATCAGGCACGTCCAGACGGACGGTGTTCACTCAAAGGACAACATTCGCAGCGGCAACACAACTCCGGAAACGTTATCCGAAGCCGTCAAGATACTTAAGGGAGAGTACTGCGTGCGCGCCATCAAGGAAAATAAGATGGACAGGTGAAATGCTAATTAGTTTTATTTTACGAGGTCGTGATGGAATGGATGGTAATCTAAACATACGAGTTTTTTTTTTATTATTATTTATTATTTCGCGCGTGAGCACCTCATCGAAAGTGACGATGTGGTCGACGATGGAGCACGCTGATCTAGAAGTAATCTATTCACTCTTGACTTAAAATCCCTCAGGTTGTAGATATCAGGAAACACAGACTCCACGTGGAAATTCCACTCTTTAGCTGTAAATAATTATATTACTATTTTTAATTACTACAAACAACAATGGGGCTCTATCCGTACCCGTTACTGATCATATTTGTGTAGCCAAAAGTTAAAAAAAAAAAACGAAATCCCATAATTGTCCACGAAAATTTGTCATAATTGGTAAATTCATGATTGAATCAATCATTCATAATAATTGCTACTAGAAAATACTAGTGTGCGCAGTGCTTTTTAATTTTGATCGCCCTGTACAATATTTCCATAAATTGAGTGACATTTTGGAATATAAACAAACGCTAATAATTTTACTATTTAAGAATATTAATATTCATTCACTTTACTTAAATAATAACAAGACTCTTTCTAATTAAAAATTTGTGGTGTACCTATATATTTATTTCTACACCAACTATGCCTACTGTCGAAGATGTGCTCAATTCTGCGCACCACGCCATAACATCTCTACACCATTTTCCCTAGAGCCATAATCTTTTGCCGCACAAAGCTGGACTGCGACAACATGGAGCGTTACATTAAGTCCTACGGCAGCGACTTCTCCTGCGTCTGCCTGCACGGCGACCGCAAGCCAGCAGAACGTAAGGCGAATTTGGAAAAGTTCAAGACTAGCCAGGTCAAGTTCCTCATCTGTACCGATGTCGCCGCTAGGGGTATTGATATCTCGGGACTGCCTTTCAGTAAGTGATTTTTATAACGTTTGTTTAGTGATAGTGAGTTTGAATTATGGGGTTGGAATATATTGTCTTTAAGTTCCTTGAAAAGTAAAAAAAAGAGCACATTCCTATCCTAGTGTTTCCATTTTATGATATACTAGCTTCTGCCGGCAAATCCCCCGCGTGGAAGTAGAAAAATATCCCAATTAAATTACAAAAGAAAGATATACTCTATTCCAGGACATTATCTACCCATGTGTCGTCCTAATCTATCCAGCAATTTGAGCTTGAAGGAGTAACAAATATACACACATAGATATAAACTTTTGGCTTTATTAGTGTGATTAACTAATCTAAACTTTACTTGCGTGCATATTAAGTGGATTTCTGTATGGCTAGTATTCTATTGAAAACACTCGTAATATTTTTTAAAGATAAGGCCAAAGATATCTACTTATTATTGAGTTTTACAACGACGCTAGTCGATTTATTACGAGTGCCACCAGTTGCGGTAAATTACACTGTGATAGTCGCAAAAAATCCCATAACTTTAACAAAAACTCACATTTATAACTTGTTTGTTTTTGTCAGTGATCAACGTGACGCTTCCGGACGAGAAGTCGAACTACGTGCATCGCATCGGTCGTGTCGGTCGTGCGGAACGCATGGGACTCGCCATCAGTCTCGTCTCCACAGTACCGGAAAAGGTTAACCAAGGCATTTATTTTTTTTGCAAAAACATACATGAAGCATTTTTTTTTTGCCGACAATAATTGACCAGTACAAAAGTGTGACGGAGGTATTCCGTCCACTCTCTCACACAAATTAAAAAATAATAAAATATTATTACCTAATTTAAAACCCTTGAATAATAATAATGTATTTTACTAATCAACTAAAATAAAGCAAAATGAGAAACATAAAATTTTTGAGTGTAAATAGGATATTTAGGGACCTACGAGCAACTTTATCGCACTAACACCCAAACCACTTGAATTTGGACTTTCAGTGGCACCCAGCCACACACCTCAAGTTTATAAATTATAAAAAATTGAGTATAGTAGTATAAGTAGGTAAATTACTAGACGCTCTGAACCTAAAATTGAATGGTCTTTTTTAAACCAAGCAGAGTGGAGTTGCATTTTGGAAATGTATGTTTTTGGTCGTTTTTATATTTCTTGTTTGCTCACAGGTGTGGTACCACGGCGAGTGGTGCTCGTCGCGCGGGCGCAACTGTTGGAACACCAACCTCACTGACGACCATCCTAGAGGATGCTGTATGTGGTACAACGAGCCACAGGTATTGTACTCATGACCTATATGACACTAGGGATCAAAATGACTTAACGAAGCAATCTCAGAATCGCGGACTTCTTCCTTTTTAAAGTCTGTTAAAAATTAGGCCTGTGTATGACAGGGTGATTCACAAAAACTGTCCTGATTTGAAAACCAAATTCAAAAACACAATTTCTGACATAAACAAGCCCTGACGACTTGTAAGCTTCAACATACCGTTCTCCTCTTTGTAGTATCTGGCCGACATCGAAGACCACCTGACCATCACGATCCAGCAGGTCAGCAACGACATGGTGGTGCCCGCCAACGAGTTTGACGGCAAGGTTGTGTACGGACAGAAAAAGCTGCAGACTGGTTCTGGATATCAGGTACGATTCCTCGTGTTGTTTGTGTTATAGTCTTCCCAACCGAGTTTATCTCATTATCTGAGGGGACACAGCCCAACCGGATTGGGCATAACAAGGCTCGGCCGGACAGGTGCAGTATCTTGACGTGCTTTCAGAGACACGAAACTGTCACACCGCCAACCTCCTCCTGCTAACTTTTATTTATTTTTTAAATCTTCATGCAACACAAAAGTACAAAGGTGGAAGTAGGTAATACCTTAGTTATTCTCTGGTAGACAACCGGTTTAGTCTACAGTTTTTGTGTTTACGTGGCCAGAAGCCAGTTTTTTTTTTTCCTCTATTTTGTATTAGGGACTTTTATACAAATGTACATGTCAGTCCCATCGGACATTATAATAGTAAATACCTTACTTAAATAGTAAAACGTAACAAAGCAAACTTAATTTAGCTATAAGCAGCCTCTGAGTTAGGTGTCGACAAAATGTGATGAAAAATTCCAACATCGTATATGTTTGTACCTAGCTCTTTATAAAATTCCTTTCTTGCAGATTGAAATCTGACACATTCCGTCAACAGATGTGTAACATCTTCTACTGTGCCACACTCCTCACAATTTGGTGCATTAGTTTTTTCCATTAAAAATGCAAACTTATTGAGCGGCATGTGCCCAGATCTCGGTCTGTGAGCCATTACAAAACTGTTGAACCTGGTGTTACAAAACCATGGTATAATGCCAATAAAATTATTTACCATCATTTGCAGGATCACGTGACCCAGATGGCGCCAGTGGTAAAGTCTCTCCAGGAACTAGAGTCGCAAGCGCAGCTCTACTATCTCAAGATGCACCATAATGTAGCCGTCGCTTAATCCAGTCAGTATGCTGTAGTTTATTTTAAATGAATCATTATTTATCTCATAGACTGATAACTTCTAATATAATATGTTTTCCTAATTACGAAAGATTGATGTTGCCTATAGAAACGACACGGCAAGGCATTTATGATTAAGGTTAATTAGCATTTTTATCAGTGTAATAAATAATAAAAACACAATTCACAAGTTCATTTTTTTTTTATATTTCACCCAATTCTCAATCACTACTGATTATTATTAGGGCAGTGTGGCGGCCCACATTTTATAATAAATTATTAAGTCTCATAACATCGCTACTTAGGAAAATAGCCGTTAGCAATACTGTTATAATAATCATAGTTTCAATCCTTTGCAATCCCATCGCTTCATATTTCACAAAGAATATAAAATGTGTACTTCAAAAACTGTTTTGGAAAAGTAACGTCGGATATATAAAAATATATTCTTTGTATTCAAAAACTTTATTCGGCGTATATTATAGACATCATTGTGTAATATGAAGAGAATAAAATTTTACATGAAATTTAAATTGAAGTTCCACTGCACAACTGCTACTTAGGTTTTGAAAACGATTTATTTATTACTTCTTGCGAAAACGCACCTTACGGCAAAGTTAGCTCTTAGAACGTAACTACGTATAAAGCACATTTTGCAAGATAACATCTATACTATGTAGACAGCAGTTACACAAGCAGTGGAGGTGTCTAACGATAACGTCCAATGATTTACAATTATTATAAATAATCGCTTATCAACCTAAGAATTATATAAGTTATTTATCAACAATATAAGAGCTAAACAAACAATAATATGCCATATCGCGGGCATTAGTGCACAAGACACTTATTGTGGTTCTATATATAATTTATTCACAAAATAAGATACACATTTGTAGCTCAGCAAACTTTACGCGCGCATCTGGGCTGAAAGAGTCACTTGTTGGGTCCCATTAAACGCGAGGCTACGTGGAGAGATGAACTTGACACTTACCGGAGGGAGTGGCTTAAAATCGCCGAAGACGCGTGGAAAAGGCAGAGGGAGGCCTTCGCCGAGCAGTGGCCATAATGGGCTAATTAGATTAGGTCTGTGTCAGATCACAAACAGGTAGATATTATTGCGCTCTTAATATATTTAGAATTCATATGTTTGCTACGCTTCAAATAATCGAAAGTAACATAATCCACTATAACATTCTGAATGGAACTACAATAGCTGAAACATTTGATTTGGGGCCAAATAATGTTGGATTCTAACAAAAATAATATCATACTAAAATCCGCTGTAATCTAGTTCAATCGGCAGATTCTTTTAACATTTGTCACCGTATATTTAAAAGTTTCGTGAACAAAAATCAGCTAATATCAATCTAAACCTTTATTTAGCTAAGATGACAGCTTTCCGCATATCACAGTGTTGTCTTCGTAAATAATAAAATACAAAAATCTGTAGAGCAAACTGATCAAAACCGCGGCGCAAATCATCAAATAATTTTAATAAAACAAAATACATTCAAATTTAAATATATTAATCTAATCAATTAATTTAATGATTTATTTAACCTAGTATTTGTAAAGAAGTTTGATTAGGGAGGTATGCCACTAATGAGTTTTACTTATGTATCACTAATTTGACCGTAGATATGGTAGGTGCATGATAAATTTGAAATAAAGTACATTGACTTTTTCCATATACATGTATATTGTGTAACCGAAAAACTGTGAGCTGTTTTTCATTACTAGAAAATGTCTTTAAGGATCACTATAGATGTCGATTCAAGACAGCTTTGTCTTTTTAAGAAATATCAATAAATGTAGGAGGCTCAATGACCGCTATAGCAAATTTATCGGGCTTCTACTATAGTATTAAAATATAAGGCGTTGTAGCAGCGACGACATACATAACAATAGAGATAATAGGTAAGGTAGGTTAAGAAGTCACACGATATTTAGTAACAAGTTAGAAGAAGTAGAAACTACAAAGCAATACTAATGTTTTTAGCTTAGTAATGTCGCTGGATCTTTAGTTGAGGCTTCAGGTGGCACCACTACACACACACTCCTGCACATTGTTTACAAATATTTGGCATTATAATGCGTCAAGCGTATTACGTTGTGACTTTTATTGTTCACGGGCGACAAATACACGCTCATTCTCTATGGATTAGATCCAGCTACATTAGTCTATGGTAAGTAGGAAAAATGAAGTGCACGATCGGTACAATAACATTATTCTTATTAGTTTCGTCAGCCGATTTAACATTTATTTGCTACACATTGATTTTTGATAATCACGTAGTATAAAACAACATTATACAACTCGATAATCCGAAAGGCTCAAAACTTATTAACCAAGCTGAATTACAAAGATACAAAGACCGGCTAACCTCGACTATGTTATCATTATCAATATAATTTAATATTACTCTTTTGGTGACCACTGCTTCCCACCAGCTGCATAACTTACAATCATATTATACACTACGATACATATAAAAATTTCTTAGTATTACAAAATTTCATACTACATCTTCTGACATATCAAAAATGCGTTCCCGTCACAGCTTGACGATAAGGCGCTTGCACCGAAGTAGGCGCGTCGCGGGCGCATGTTGCACTTCAAAAAGAGTACACCCCCATCTTTCGTATTTACTTATCGAGGGTACAGTCTCTATCACACATACGCTTATAATTACTTAAACGAGTCTCGCGAGTAGACATTACGTAAAAGAAACTGTAAGGTTTTTCATTGCTTTAATAGTAAAAATAATTTTACAGTTTTTTTTTATTATTACTTAATAGACCATCGCACACACAAGCGCGCGTGGTCACTGCGTGACAGTGGCATCGGATGCGGCAAGTATAAAAATTGAGGGGTCCGCCATCTACCGACTGCTCTGATAGGAACGCACACTATCACTATGTGCTTTTACACAAGTAACCACTACGCGCGCTCGTGAGTTGCAGCTCTAACTAATTTAGTATGCCCACCAATATAGTTTGACAAATATTATTCGTGCCACTTAATATTTGGACTTACGGGCTAAATAAGCGTATCATCTGATGTAACTAAATACGCAACTCTTCTTCTTTTATTCATTCATTGGTTAAGTTATTATACTCAACGCGAGTTCTTCGATCGGCTTATAACATTATTTCTATGTATTGTTTGGTGTATTTATTCTACGATCACTTATTATTATTTCTGAAACTCATTTCTGAAAAATCTAATATTAAAAAATAATTGTTCTCTATATTATGCCTGGAGTGTTCGTCTTCATCGCTTAAAAAGTCAATAGCGCCAACTATTCTATATGTTTATAATGTATTATTGCTATAACGATGTTCTGTGATGTCACAATGGATAGAAGCCTAATTTCTCACTTCGGTGGGCAATCGCAGCAACGTTTTACGAATAAATACGGCACGAATTTGAAATGATAATATTAAAAAAATAATGAAGAATTTAAATAACATGAAGCAATGTAATATTTGGACAAATTTAGGACTCAAAATACTAAAACATATCATCAACACTCAATGAGCAACTCTTACAACCTCTTCGTCTTTCCGAAAAATATTTACTTATCATAAAACAAATTAAAACTAATTATAAATACGAAAACTATTCGAGTTTGTGTCGTGACCGAGTTTGTTTCGTGGCTGGTAGCAAGTCTTTGATATTGGAAATAGCCTGCAACCATCGTCATGTCTTGGTCAATTTTGTACCTTATAGGCATCCACCATAAAGTCTAATTTTAGATAATTCGACGTCGCTTGAAGAAGATCGACATCTAGGAAATGAATTTGATATTCAAGTTACGGTCAAGCAGCCTAGACTGCTAGACTTACGTTGTTTCCTTAGCCTAACTACTAAGAGCTTGTTGTATCTTCAAGCCGCATTCGATTAAATATAATCGTAATGTTTTTGTGTCAATCTGCTTCCGATTAGCCTTACACTTAACTTGAGGCACATTGCAACATTTTGCTTTATAATTGAACTATCTACTTGATATCTTTTACAATGGACTTAAAGTCTACCCAAAACAGCTCTTATAATATTCGAACAATTTGGTTTAACAATATATCCCTGTTTTAAGATACCTAGTTGAAAGATCATTCATATTCAGTGGACGTAAAACGTATACGAACGCCTATTACAGAATAATACGTAATTTAGTAAAACCCTCTACTTAATAAAATCGACCTCTTTATTAGGTCTCCATACCCAAAAAATTACATCCACTGAACATTTTTTTTCTCATAAATTCCATTGTTCCATTTTCAGAATTAAATAGTCTCCCTTTTATGTGTTTAAATGAATTATAATCACTATAATTTTTATTTTGGAAAACTAAAACCCATCAAATCAAGTACCTACCGTTTGAGAGTTTTGACAGATTGAAGAAAAGGATTTTTTTTTTAGTTGGGAAATCATCTAATGACATCTCCGGGGCGGAAGAGCGTGTCATACATTTACTGACAAAAACCCACTCCTTTTCCTTCTTTCCTGGGCCCCGGGTTTCTCTTTCGCATCACCCACGGCCCCAGTAGGCTTCGACCCTGCTGGGCCCCTACGGTTTTGCTGACATCTTGATTCGCGCGTGGAACACTACGCGCCGTCGATGACTTGGGCTTGGTCCGGACGGTTACCGGACGCTTGGACAGCAAGCTACCCATTGCTCGTCGTCCGCAAGCCCGCACCTACGGTGGCCGGAAATCAGGATCAGGATTTCGGCGGCTGGGGCGTGAGGGCCGTTCCCTCGCGCGTGCGGCCGCCTCCTTTGCTAGCATTACTGTTTCGCAGAAGGAGGCGACCGCCCCCCATTCCTCCGGGCTCCGGACCATGGCCGCTGGATGGATGGATCGCTGCCGCCTATCGACCCCACGAGGACACGGCGGTCCACACAATGGTGACACCCGGGCGTTTCTTCCGCACCAAATCCGGTGCCTCCCGAACTGACCATGTCCGGTGAGGACATGCGTCATGCGGTAGGTACGCCGTGTTGGCTTTACAACCACTACTCAAAGAGGGGACTTACCACCAATAATTAAAATAATTGTAGCGTGCCCAGCACTGGGTTGCGACAGTCGCTGTCGCCATTCCACCATGAGATCCCGCCGGAACTCTACGCTACGTGACTTTGACACGAATTCTACAACAAAAGCTATCAGCTGTATATACCGGCTATTTTGCTTTGAGAGATTTTAATTTGTTGATTAAAAATTGTATATTTTTGATAAAATAAAAATAGTTTCATAATTCCATGGTTTTACGAAAAAGGTAATTGGAATTGTGTTAGTTACACCTATACAAAGATATTTCGGCTTGAAAAGTGTGGATACGTCAAACGGTAGTTCTTAGATTTGATGGCCTTTAATAGTTGTCAGTATAACTAATATCTTTACACAGGTTTAACCCACAAATAAAAACTAAGCAGTAAACGTTTGTTATCTATGGATCTGAAAATACTCCCGTCACAAAACAATCATGGAATACTGATACACTCTTCAATACTATTGTCTATTACAAAAAGATAACATACAGAAAGAAACTTAACGTCCTTACAAACCCTCGTAACATCTTTTGAGACATGTAGAGATCGTCAAAACAGTTGGCATGGAGTAGTTACTTTTTTCTTTTACTCCCTCGACCTAGTAAACAATAAATATTGCTTCCAATTACACTTTTACTCAGTTCATTTCGTATTTTATACAAATCTTTGTATTTTTTTTCAGTCGGAGTAAAAAAGACTACATTAGCTCCCGACGAATGACAACTTCATTATTCGAACTTAGACATACTACAACTGCTTTGACGTAACCTCCTTACACAGTTGTCTTTATTTATTTCTGTATCTTAGTCACATAACCACGAGTGGTTTAAGGCAGTTTATCAATCGTGGACCGACCACTCCGTCATTATCCGAAAGTGTTAGGCCACTTGTCTCACTACTAAACATATGAATGTCCAATTAACATAAAACTTTATAACAAACAAACTTCATAGTATAACTAAGACTAAATTAATAAATAATTCTTAGTAGTCCAATGAGATTTTTGACGACCATACCTGCAAAAGATGTAATTTGAAGTTTTAACATTTTTTAATCATGGTATTTTTTTAAAAAATTTTTTCGCTCAAGAGCCGGCGCTTATTTATGGAAACATATTTTTTACTGACAGTACAAAAAGAAAAAGAAGGATGAAAAAAGATTGCATGTAGCGGAGATGAGAATGTTGAGATGGATGTGTGATGGGACGAGAATGGATAAAGTAAGAAATTAGTTTATTAGAGGAAGTTTGAAAGTGGCGCCAGTGACTGAAAAGTTGAAGGGGTATCGATTGTCTTGGTATGGTCATGTAAAGAGGAGAGATGAAACGCACGTTACTAAAAGAGTTGTGAGTACACATGTGGATGGGTGGATATGTGATATGAAAGAAAAGGAAGTTAGTGATAGCATGACGGTTGACAGGATAGAATTGAAGAAAAAACGTGTTGCGCCGACCCCAAATAAGATGGGACAAGGACAGGAAGATGATGTGTACAAAAAGTTTATTTTTTGTACTGTCAATAAAAAATATGTTGTGATTGACTTGACAAATCTAAATGCTGTGTGACATTATGCAAAAATAATCTGTGAATTGTGCCAATAAGTTTAATTTTGCCTTGAAAGTAAAAAATAACATTCTCATACTGTACTCTTGGTCGAACGCCGGCCCTTAAACTTTGGCATACCTTGCTCCCTTTTCCATATAACATCAAGCATGGGTTGCTTCCAAGACATGTGGTGACAAATACACGCATAGTATCAATTTATGTAGGCAAAGTCCGAGAAGGAAAAAATATGCTTTAAAATTTCATTGAACTGTTTGAATTGCAGTCAGCAAAGGTCGAAAGTGACAATTTTGAATGAAGATCGTAAATCGGAAGTTTCTCGATTCTGCTTTAAAAGCCGATTCAAATATTTGGAAAGAGCAGAATGCAGAATGCTATCGCAGAATACCACTTTTGGCTAAGACATAAAAAAAAAATATTGATGCTATTGAGGGAAAATAAAACAAAAGACTTGCGAGAATTGCTCCAACTGTTACAATTCTTTTAGCAGAACCTAGGTACCCTGGGGAATAAACTTTTATCATACTTATAATACACCTCCTTTTATGCCGCCATTTTCCTAGAATAAAAAATAATAAGCTCACCCAGGTCAAAGCGCGAGCCAAGGATGATGCTGCAGCGACTCCTTGGAGCGGTCGCCGTAGTCATAGGTGAGCTCTTCTCCGGGCGCGATATCTTGGGCTGCTAGCAATACGAGCCGCGGCCCGTCGACCCATACGGCCTTTGTCGATAGGTTGCCGTTGCGGGAGTGGTTCACTAATCGGCCTAGGCGGCCAGATTCTGCAGTCGCGTCGATACTGAGGAAAGGGATGGTTGCACAAGTTTTTATATAGAATCTTCATAGGCATTGTTAATCAAAGATTGTAACCATCGATACCATCTAGATGAAATGAATTTTTTTATTCTGCAAATAGGATAATTTCAAAACCACTTTTACAAGTCCTTTTTTTTAAAGCTAGATGGATTCAAAATTTCCTACCTGACTATAGTATACGAGAAGAAATGACGAAGCAAACTCAAGGGGTGCTCGAGTAGATTGATTATAATATATTATCTACCTAGTCAAAAAATCACGAAAGAATAGAACCTACCATACAGAACCAGGACTTCATGAGGCAAAGAGTAACGTAGTATTGCAACCTTGTAAGCCTTTGAGAACAATGCGTCAATTTTCTTTGGTATGTTTCTCCGTAAATCAAAATATGAGTTCATTTATCTTTGCATCGATTATATTGGCCAGACACATTGGGGAAAGACTGACTAATTCCCTCTTTAAAATTCAGAATCAAGAGCTATTGTATCAAACTCACCAATACTGCTGATCTCCGTGTCTGAAGTAGTACATATAGCAGCCGGCCTCCGGGTCCTGTGCGTACTTGTGCTCCCTCTCTCGTGCCTCGGCCACGCCCACCAGTTCACCGGAGTACTCCACCACGAACTGTCCACGACCAAAAGGACGGGTTGCTATGACCCCTCGACCCTTGCCGTCGAAATACGCCACCTGTAGCAACGAAAATAGTAATGCAATGTAAGCGAACGATGAGAGGTTTATTACAAGGACTGCTGTTTGATTAATTGAGTATTTGCCTGTGTTTAACAAATAATACTAATTAAAGATTTTTTGCTGAAAAAATATCAAATTTGGTTATTAATTGAAGCAGCAATTAGCATTTCCAATGTTGGTGTAAAGAAGTGCGGATGCGCAATGGAGACATATCATATCTCATCCGTATACACGTAACCCAATGGCAGTGACGTGACGTTAGGTTTCAGTAGGTATGTGCAACCTCTTTCTGTTTTCCCTTCCAAAGGTTTCTAACTTACTTAGTACTGAACGGATTTGAAAAAATCTTTGTCCGCGATTTTGGACAATGATACTTTTTAAATCAAAAAAAAATGAGCCATTTACCAAATTATCCAGTCGCTTTTATGAAGCAAACAATTTTTTCATCAATTCGTTCGTCATAATTAAGTCTCATTGTTTTAGTGATTGCTGAATGGGATAATATTTATCGATCACGAATGTTAGCCTTCAGATGCTTCCAGATGTCCATCAGGACTAAATGTCTGTGTATAGTAATTTATGGTAATGGGCACTACATTGCCCTTTTGGGAATTACAGGCGTGACCGACAGTTACCGGTCACTATTTGCAATTTCAAGTCAAGTTTAGTAGCAGGGGTCGTCAGTCAACCAGAGAATTGAACCTAGAAAAAGTTTGTTGAAAGCCATCGAAAACAATAGATGAGCTAGATTTCTAGATGCAATATTTTTGCAATGCACTGTCATTTCTTACGTAAGTAATATTTATTATATAACACTACACGATTACGAAATCTGTTATCTTGTAAAGACTAAGAGAATATTCTCGGTGTAAGATTAATCTGTAAACAATAACTAGTGAATAGATTTACGGGCGACCTTGGCGTTACACTGATAAGTAAACTTATCCATACTAATATTATAAATGTTAAGTCTGTCAGTCTCTTTAGCTTTCACGGTTAAAGTACAAAACCGATTTTGACGATATTTGGTACGGAAGCTTGAACTTCAAGGAAGAACAGGTTACTTTCTATCTGGTTTCAATCAATTTCGATTTCGTGTGTGCAATAACCAATATTCAACCGGACAAAGTCGCGAGCTAATTTTTTATAATTTACACCTGTCCGAGGAAGAAGTTACCTATCTGCCAAGTGCTAACTTAGGGCGGAATTCACCAATAAAACTAATCGCGTTTTAACGTTTAGCTGAGGGGTGTTAAATAACGAAGAAACCCCGACTTTCGAAAAGTAAAGTTGAAATTTATTGCGATTTTTTTAAATTACGAAAAAAAACGGATCCCTAATAGGATCACTTTGTTGTCCGTCTGTCTGTCTGTCCCTTTATCTCGGAAACGCGTGGAGGTATCGAGTTGAAATAAAAATAAAACTACTAAGTTAACAAAAAAAAGATACGGCCGTTTATGTCGCAAAAAACATATATATTTCGACACTCTCCGGGAATCAAAATTTGTTGTCCGTCTGTCTGTCTGTCCCTTTATCTCGGAAACGCGTGGAGGTATCGAGTTGAAATAAAAATAAAACTACTAAGTTAACAAAAAAAAGATACGGCCGTTTATGTCGCAAAAAACATATATATTTCGACACTCTCCGGAAATCAAAATTCATAGGGTACTTCCCTTTGACCCAGAATTCTGAAATATAGCATAAAGCAAAGTCTTATAGCACAGGTTTAGGAATAAATCTGAAAACAGTAAATTTGTTACGTCCGCGTCATAAAAATAAGAAAAAATTGCAGTTCGGAAAAATCATAAAGACTCCATTCGGGAATTGAAGTATTTACATGGATAAGTTTGTATGGAACCCTCAGTGCGCGAGTCCGACTCGCACTTGCCCAGTTTTTTTTATTGTTAAAATTTGTTTTTGCTGACAGCTTTTCCCAATGACGTATTAAATTGTCTGCTATGAACAATTACAGATAATAGGCAACTGGAATAGTAGGTACGTCCGTTCAGATAATTGCAACTAATTTTAATTTGTTCATATTGTTTTTCTCGTGAACTGTTTAACACTTACCGGAAGTCATTACTAAAATTAATGTACGAATACTGATACGGCAACGAAAGTCAAAGTCATTGGTAAATATTTCAACGCGACTCTACTCTACCGAGTATGTTGTTTATATAATTTATTTAAGTGGCATATTAATGTAATTTGTTTCAGTTTATGTAGCGAGGGGAAAAACGACGCTACGTCATATAGGTACTTATCTAGACACGTAGTCATAGTCATAGTCATAGTCGGCCTTTTAATGTTCCCACTGTTGGGACTCAGGCCTCCTCTCTAGGAGAGGGAATGGGCCGTAATCCACCACGCGGGCCCAGTGCGGGTTGGTGGATGTCACATATCTTCGAATTTTTGGTTCTAGGACATGCCGGTTTCCTCACGATGTTTTCCTTCACCGTTTTGAGAGCAGTGGTGAAGTCACGTAGGTGAAGTCGTAATCAATAGACGACTTGTTGAGCACTTATGGACTTAACAGCCCAAGTGGAATTCTGATAATGAGAATGACAATTATGTAGAAGATACTGTCTGCAATTAATTAACAATAAAAGCCGCGGCTTATCGGTAGTGTTTTAACTTCCTAAGCCTATTGGCCTATAATATTTTTGTGTATAAATAATAGTAATATTAAATCAGCCATTAGCATTTCTCATTTTTGGTATGAGGAAGTGTGGAAGGTGTTGTGAAAAGTTTTGCTATTTCTTTTGTACATACGCAACCTAATGATGGGTTTTTTTAAGGTGGGAAATCATCCTACGACATCCCCGCTCTTGGGCGGGGCGGGAGGACGTGTCAAACTTTTACTGACTAAAAACCCACTCCTGTTCCTTCCTTGCCTTTCATACCAGGGCCGAGTTTTCCTTTCAGAAATAAACCCTTGGCCCCAGTAGGCTTCGACCCTGCTGGGCCCCTACGGTTTGCTGACACCTCCTTGAGGCGCGCGTGACTGGCTCGGTCTGGGCCGTTACCGGACGGTCGGATGGAGAGCTACTCATTGCTCACCGTCCGCAAGCCGTGTGGGCTACGGTGGCCGGAAATCGGGATCGGGATCCCGACTGGGGCGTGAGGGCCGCTCCCTAGCGCGTGCAGGTGCGGCCTCCTCCTTTGCTAGCATTACTGCTTCGCAGGAGGAGGCAACCGCTTGCTTCTCATTTTCGCTTCGGATCATGGCCTGTACCAAGGCCCGGCGCGAGAGATCGTTGCCGCCGATCGCCCCCACGAGGACACGGCGGTGCTCTGCCCAAGCGAGGCACACCTCTACTGTATGCTCCACCGTGTCCTCCGAGCGGTCCATACAATGGTGACACCGCCCGGGCTTTACTTCCCGAACTGACCACGCTAGGTGAGAACCTGCGTCATGCGGAAGGTGAGAACGCCGTGAGCTCTTTCCAGCCACTCCTCAAAGAGGGGACTTACCGCCATAATTATGGCGTGCCCAGCACTGTCACTATCGCCATTACACCATGAGATCCGTCCGGAACTCTGTCCGCTATGCCGCGACTTGTCGCGGCAGCGGAGTTTCGCCTCGGCGTAGCATCTCCACGCGCAAATCGTGCACGCGTGCAAGGACTGTTGCCTCCAGATCCCATGGTGGCAGGTCAGCAGGGAGGCTCGCCGCTTCGCGAGAAACCTTGCGGTATCCTCGCACCATCCGTATGGCCATTACCCTCTGGCATGCGTTCTGCTGGGCCGCCAGTCGCTTTCACAGCGACGGCGCTCACACCAGCACTCCATAAAGGGCCATGGACCGAACGATTCCTGCGTAGAACCTCCGCCAGGAGGCGTCTGAACCGCCTAACGGAATGGTGGTGACGTCACATTTAAGTGTGTGCATCCTTATTCTGCTATTACTTAACAGATTCTCCTTCAACCACATTTGAAAGAGATTTAACTTATTTATTAAAGAATGTGTTGTGTGATAGTTCTGGAATATTATTATTATTATTAATGGATTTGAAAAAATCTTTGTATGTATGATTTTGGATAAAGTTTTTTGATAAAAATTAAATTAAGTACCTAATTGTTGTTTTACAGTTTGCTCTAGTTCTTTTCTCAGAATTTTAATCTATTTTTTTTTTTATTTGACATCATTTACAAATAACTTACTTGTAGTCCATCTTCCCTCTGCTCTCTAACAGCTCGCTCCAAGTCTCGCATCTTCTCTGCCATCACACATTTTGAGGTCTTCCTAACGCTACGTCTTACTGGGAAGTACTCTGTTAGTTTGTGGTTTGTATCACCATTCACTACTTTATCTATTTTATTAATTGTTTTCTCAATAGGTGGTGGTGAAGGTGGAGGCTCGACTTTAGGACTCTTGAGCTCTTCCTTGAAGTATTCAGTAAGCTTGTGGCTCTCAGTTGCGCGGGCGGCTGCGCGCGCCCCTCTGGACCTCAACGTATGTCCGTTCGTCATATTATTATTCGTTATACCGTTGCTACTTTTCAGAGGCTTGGACTTCAATTCAATCTTTTTTAAAGGAGGTTCAGAAGTTACTTCAACATTCTCAGTCTTAGGCTGTACAGCTGCTATAATCCTATAAAACAAATATAACTGTAGATACTGATAGTGTGACCTATTAAGTTTGAAATTGACCATAACCAGAAATGTAGGTTCCCAAAGAAATGAAGCTTTTTACAGATAGCAGAACATTCTAAAGAATAAAGATATATAAAGTCTTCATAGATTCAAGTATTTTCATGGATGCAATTTTACTTGCTATGACCTCATCCCAGTTCATCCTAAATATTATGTTGGGGTTAGTTTTTATGTGCTCAGATGCAACTGCATATCATTATAGACTTAATAATATAATTATTAGTTGGGAGGGGGGGGGAATGAAAATAATTAAATTAATAAGTGCCTCAGTTACCTGCGCTTTCTATAGTTGCGCATAGGTCTGACAGGCTTCTCCTCACATAGTTCAATGCGGTGGGGGGTCTTCACACCCTCCTGGGCTGCCATCAAGCTACTGGCTGAAAACCATATCATCCACTGAGTTTATTTTTGTAAGTTTAGATTAAGAATAATACCTAATGTAAAAACACAGGATTTTATTCAATTTTTTTTTATAAGTAGTTTCCATAATATTTTTAATATTTTAAAGACTGAATCTACAAATATAATAGTATCCAGAGTACATTTATATCTATATTTAAAATGATAACCTTTTTTATGTTCGGAATTCAGAATATTTTTATCATGGCCTTTGAAGCTCTTTTGATAATGCTCCAATATTATCTTTTTTTTTAAGGTGCATTATCTTTATTCTATAACAATTCTAAGAAGAACAAAATCCTATGTTGGTAAACAAATAATTATCAATTAATATAGATTTAAAATAATTAGGACAATACATTAAACAATATACAAACAAAAAACATTTGTCTTGGTATGGCCATGTGAAGAGGAGAGATGAAACACATGTTACTAAAAGAGTTACGAGTAATGTGGATGAATGGAGAGGGAGAGGGAGGTCAAAGAAAAGATGGATGGATTGTGTGAGAAGTGATATGTAAGCAAAAGGAGTTAGTGTGACGGGTGACAGGACAGAATGAAAGAAAAAAATGTGTTGCGCCAACCAAAAAAAAAATTAGGACAAGGGCAGGAAGATGGAGAATGAAGTTACAATAATATATTAAGCAAGTTAAATTAAGTAAATAAAAAAAAATCGAATAAAAATAGATGCACCCTAAAAGTGTAGTACTTATCATAATATTTGAAGCGTACAAGCCAGACTGTTTGTATTAATATAGTGCATGAAGAAGAGCATTAATCAAGGGCAACAGAATGGTCAAAGTCCAATGGGAATTTTGAATCTGCTAATAAAAATAAATAATTTATGAAAAAATAAATAAAATTACTATAGACAGGTACTAAAGACAGAGGGTCTAAAAATATTAAGTCAAGTGTTCGGGCACAATGTTGGGACCAAGATGCTGTGCGTAATCTTTGCCAAGTCATCAATATAATATGACTGCATTACAGGAAATATATGAATTATTCACATTAACATGGATTTTAATTTCAAACGCAATTTTATTTTTTAAATGAAGTTCCTGGTAACTTGCTGAATCACAGTCTATTTTACAACCCTATAATTTAAAAGACTAAGTAATAATAAAAAATGGTTTGAATATTTTTTTTTTTTTAAAACATTGCTAATAATAACAAATAAATATCAGAAAATATGTACAGTTGAATAAAACATGATTTACTGTTACGTACATGATGTACGTTAGTTAGGTTAGTTTAGAGATAATTTTCAGAAATATTTAGGTTAGCATCCAGAACTTACCATCAGTGATGAAAATACCATGATAATTCACTCTTCGAAAAACTAATATTTAATAGAAAAAATAGTTGATACATATTATCTCATGCGTATTTTAGGGAAGAAATGGGTTTTAAATTCGTGTATTAGAACGCGGAATAACAGAAGAGGGTACCGCGAACAAAGGATGCCCCAAACATAACATGGACATCATGACAATTTTATGTATAGTTATGTAAATATACGATACTAACCTCGAACCATTTCCACTTGAACTTGAAAATCGCTGTTATAAAATCACAAAACACCATCGAAAAAGTGGTTAAACTAGATACAAACAAAACCAGATTGGCTCGAGTTACCAATATTTTGTAACAGACCTTGTCATATTAGGATCGCAAGAACTTATCATGTGATTTGTCTATCTGATGTCACGTATTTTTCATTTTCCTACAGTATTTCGAGTTGCCTAAATTATAAAACGTAGGTCAATAATTGTTATTAATGTATTTCAGTAAAAAAATTAGTAATTCATTCAATTTCTTCGAAAATGTCAAGACTGATTACTAGGATTTCTGTAGAAAATGGACGCTTGTTTTTCCTAAGCTGCTTTCTTCTGATTGGCTATCCAATTATAATCTGACCAATGAATTTAAAAATTGAAACCATAGACTAGCACTATGCATTTGAAATATTGAAAGGCATCATTTGTCTTTCATAGAGTACGGTAATTTCTAAAAATACCGTTTTTGTGCTCCATCTTCATCCACAGAGAAGAACTTAAACTTGGTACGAAGTAAAATCTTAAAGTAGTATCTTAAAAAAATTGATTTCTCATCGATGGCAATAAATACTTACGGGTAATTTAAGCTGCTTACCAGAAAGGGCCACGTACACACGTACGCAGTCAGTCAGTCATATAGGTACAGGCCGGAGGTTCTACATCTGATTAATGTCAATAACTGACGTTTTGGTTGTGGTGAACAGGAAATATTAATGAAATTAAGTTGCAACTATTGTGTTTCTCTCATGTACTTAGTACTTACATAGTCATAGTCTGGTCGCTCTGCGTCTGTGTAGTAATTCTTTTATTTTGAACTTTAATGTTTATAGATATATATTTATTTTACTACTAGCTGACCCGGCGAACTTCGTACCGCTTAACAGTCAATGATTGTATCGATTACCTTTAAACTAAACTTATTGACCGAATTATAGTATCTTAGCCGTGTGCAACGCCCCTTAGTGAACTCCACTGCGGGTGACGTAACCTACGACAAACTTATTATTTGCGGTTGGTACAGTAATCGGGTCTAGGGATCGAACCGCAAAATTAAGTTTGTTTTATATTGCATATACTTTTCCGGGATAAAAAGTACCCAGTGTGGTGCCAGGATCGTAATCGAACCGGTATTTTTTGCGTGATGCCTGAACAAACAGACAGACAGACAACATTTTTTTTTATCACATTTTTGGGTTCAGTATCGGTCTAGTAACACCCCCTGCCATTTATTTATTTTTATATTTTCAATGTTCTCACATTCCAACACACCTGCTAAAAGTAGTAAAACTGATTGCAGATTAAGGAAAACAAAAAATAAAATATTTTCAATGTACAGAATTTTTTCTTCTACAGATTGAGTAAAAGTATAGATTAATTCACGCTAAATACTCTCCAACGTTTGATGTTCTAATAACAGCTTGCACGTGTTACTGGCAAAATTGTGATGTCTTTTCCACAAATACCATTAATGAAGAGTTGACGTTGAAGTTGAGGAAATATTGCCTAAACAGCCTTTTTAATATTTAACCAGTCGGTTTAGTGTTGGTGAACACCGATACTACTCGGTTAAAATAACTCGGCTCGCTCATCGCTACTTTGACAGCATTGTGACAGCTGCAGCATGCAGTCGTCAATGTCAACGTAATGTCTTTGACTTAAAGGTCCAAGTGACAAGGTCATTAAAACCCAAAAAAAAAAATTCAACATACGTGATGTCAACCAAGTTTGGGTTGCGTACTACGCCAGTATCAAAGACTACAATAGTATACTGGCCAGTATCCAGCCTGATATCCAGCGGAAACCTTGGTTTTTTAAGTGTCTCTAACCATCCAAAAGAACGGTCTCATCCTTGTGCAGATTGAGACTCGGCCACTGCTGTGACTACTGCAGTTTTCCTCCATAAAATTTACTTTCGTGACAGTTCTTTGTGCGAGTGTGGCCTCGATGATGGTACACTGGACCATATCTTCTTTTCTTGTCCTTCAAACTCCCACTCCCTCGACTTGTACCAAATGCTTCCCAAAATTAAAATACCCCTTCCTACTAACTTCCATTCCCTATTAACGAATTTCTCCAAAAAGATAAAGTTGTCCAACTCCTATCCAAATTCCTAAATGACAATAACATCAATCTGTAACCTGCCACTAACGTCTTAGATCTATCACAAAGGGCAAAGTTCGACGGCTCACCTTACGGCGCTGCCGTCACCACATGACACTGGCCGAATAGTCAACACCAGCTCAGTTGCCAAAGAAAAAAAAAAAAAAAGTTTGGGTTGGCGCGTTTTCGTTCGACTCCATTCGACCATAGAGCTTATATTTACTATTGTGTTTACTATACTCTTTCAACTCTTTGCCATAGAGTACTTTGTCATGTCATTCGACCATTCGACAATCGACATTCAACTCGGCTGATCACAAGCGTTAAACGTAAAGGTTTTTAAGAATAAAAAAGAAGTAAATAAATATGAGTGATAAAAAACCATGTTACGTTTGGGATGAAAAATTGATCGAGGAGTGCGATCGATTGCCCGCAGTACTAGGAAGGGTATACCTATCACTAAATAGTTAATAAAATTACAAATAAAATGTACGGAAGTTTGGAAAAACAATTAGTGTTTATATTTTCTAGGCTACCATGGTACATGATTTGATAGAAGCCTATAATCTCTTGAAGCAGTTAACAGTTGTGAGATCAGCTCCAGCAACTTACAAGGAAATGAAAGAATTCCATTCAGAGTTGTATCTTGATCACTTGAAGACTTTTATAGAAGTTGATGACGATTATATGACTAACGCTCTAGACGAGGAGTGTGGCATTGGTACGGTAAACAAATGAAATATTTGCTTTTTCTTTATTTTTTTATTTTTATTAATGATAGGCTCGCGTTTGACCACCATCTCACCTGATGGTAAGCGATGATGTGGTCGACGATGGAGTAGGCTTGCCTAGAAGTAGCCTATTCACTCTTGACTTAAAGACCCCTAAGTTGTAGCTATCAGGAAACACAGACTCCGGCAAGGAATTCCACGCCTTGGCTGTACGCATAATAAATGTGTTCTTAAAACATTTAGTGCGTATGTGTGGGATGTCTACCATGTACCAAACACACATACACAAACAAACACAAAACAACATCAACAACAACAACAACATCATCATCCATAGCCCGACTTTGGCCTCTCTTTTCTTGTTTAGATTGTTTCTGACCCACCTTCATCCAGGTTCTCCCTGCTATGGTACAATCTTAATACCAAACAACCAACATTCCTTGCCACTTGGTGATTGTCTTGCTGCACCTGTAATCAACGCACCTGGCCATGTGTCCTGCCAAACTCCATGTTAGTTTATGGATACCTTGTTTTCAATCACAGACATTATATATACATTTATACATTCAGGTCTTGACATTTGGAATTTGGTTTAGTAGCCTTATGCCGAGATACTCTATGGCTCTCTGTGTGAAAATGGCTAAGATGGTACATACAGGTCAACTAACTCCAACCATTCATTTCTGACTAACAGGAATTGAATTGCTGAAGAATAATGCCATTAGTTTCGTCTTTGCCATATTCTTCTTAAGATACACATAGTCAACTCTTCAAAAGGTACTCAAGTGTGCCGGGATGGCTGAAAAATTGTGTAAATATTGTGCAATAGTTTTAATTATATAGCCATCAACTGAGCAGCCAAGATGACAACTACTTTTCATCACAAAAAGTTTTAGGGTTCCTGTCATAGAGAGGACAGGTCAGGCAGCATAACATCAAAAAATATAAATTGATAAAATGATTTCTTTGTAATATGATACTTTATTTCTCTAAACATTGTAGGATATGATTGCCCTCCCGTGTCCAACATGTTTGAGCTGGTGTCTATCATCGCTGGTGGTTCAATAACAGCAGCCCGATGTCTGCTGCTAGGCATAACAGATATAGCTATCAACTGGTGTGGGGGCTGGCACCATGCTAACAGGTATTTATTATTAAACACTAGGGATCCGCCCCAGCTTTGCAAGGCGTTGACTTTTCTCTAAAGCAATGTGCATGCATACAACAACTAATGCTTCCTCATAATCACTATAAATATTAGTGAAAACCATGTGAGAATATATTCAGTGGTTCTTGAGTTTATTGCTAACAGACAGACAGATGTGATGGGGTCATTATTTTATAAAATATAACAATAAGGATACATTCCATCATCTGAATGATGGCCACCATAGAACTCACACAACTGCAAAAACCAAACTCCAATAGAAAGATACATTATTCTTCCTGGCTGTAAGTTTCCCAAACAGAAATAAAATAATACAATATAGAAATAAATTATGCTTACCTTATCATTGATTTTCGTCACTACTATGAGGTCTGATTAGTGATGACTAATGAGGGAAAGTCTATATTTATAGCTCCCATTGCTTCTTCAGTAGCTCATGGTAATTCAATCACAGATTTATAAATATTTGGTATTCAGAATATGTTGCAGTGCTTTATGAAACATTTAATAAAAATGTTACTGTAATCATCTTTTTCAGATTTGGAGCTGAAGGCTTCTGCTATGTAAATGACATAGTTATAGCTATTGAAAAATTGAGAAAAAAGTTTCCAAAAGTACTATATATTGATTTGGATGTGCACCATGGTACTTACAATAAAATATATATTTTAAAGGTAGAACTACATTGGGCACACGTGGGTTACGTACGCCGATCTGGGCACGTCGGTCTCCATATATGGCAACTAGACTTGTAGAGTTACATTAGATCTATGCCATGCGACGCGACCCTACGTAGAGATCAGGTGTGGCCCACGTGTGCATTGATCTAATGTAGTTCCCGTTTAATTCTTTGTCTTGTTTATAACAATAAAAATTATTTCTGGTTTCCAGGAAATGGAGTACAAGATGCTTATAGCTTGAGTAAATCAGTATTTACTTTATCTTTTCACAAGTTTGAACCAGGTTACTACCCCGGCACTGGTGGCTTAGATGATATCGGGACACAGGGTGGCACAGGATATGCATGCAACTTTCCATTCCATGCAGGTTATTCTGATGACACTATGGAGTATGCTTTTGAAAAGTTAGTAGGTACCCTACCTGTGTAGGTACATACAAATCATTCAATCTTTCGATGTTGAACCATTTTTCAGCCTAGGGTAAATAATAGAATAACTTGAGTATTAATCATCTCGGTTCTCATGGCTCACTAACAAGATTGAATATATTAATCATCTTGTCTAAAAATAACTAAATCTATTGTATAGTGCACATGTTAATATGTTTCAGAGTGTTCAATTCCGTTTATAATCACTTCGAGCCTGACGTCATCATTATGCAATGCGGCGCAGACGCATGTGCGCGAGATCCCAATGGCGGCGCGAACCTCACAACGCAGAGCTACTGTGGATGTGTTCGGCGCGTACTTGACAAGCGGAAACCTACCTTATTGTTAGGCGGAGGTAGGTTGAAAATTGATCATATTAAGCCTGAATAAAAATCCCTGGTGTTTTGGTTGAATGCTGAGTTTAACAGCAATCATCCTTCAGCATTTGAGATCAAATTAAATTAACTGTCAAAAAAGTAAAAAAAAAAAGTAAAGGTAAAGTTAGTGCCAAAAAAGTAAAAAGTAAGCCAGTAAGTAGTATTAAGTTTGCCAAAATTACTGAGAGTGAAAAGACAAAAATTGGGGGTTATTCCTAATTGTAAAATATCTGTTTTTCCAGGTGGATATAAACATGCTAATGCTGCACGATTATGGGTTTCACTGACAGCTATGGTGGCTGGAGTGAACCTGGATGAACAAATACCAGAACATGCTCACTGGCCTAACTATGGCCCTGACTTTACATTAGCTGTAGAGCCTACTCTAGCCAAAGACAATAACAGAAGTACTTACATAGAAGAGTGTATCAGCAGAATAAATGGTGAGACTTTTTAAAGCCCGTAGGTATTTTTAATAGGTTCGGTAAAATACAATTTTAAAATCAAGATTTCATAATGAAAAAGTAAGTATCTTACTTTAAAATTCTTATTGCAGGTAATTTAGTAAAGTATTTAGGACAATCTGAAACTGCGGAACCAGGAGCAAAAAGAATAAAGACTGAAATTAAAAGTATAAACCCAGATAAAATAATTTTAGATGCGAATGTTACCAACATAAAGAACAGAGCACAAAATGCACAGCAAGATGAAATAAATAAGGAAAAAAATGATGTCTATGCCTTTGTGGAATAAACAATTAAAATCAATATTTTTTCCCAGCATTAGTTTTATTTTATTTCCCCTTACGTAAGAAAAGTTGACAATTATAATAAAACTAGCTTCTGCCAGCTTCGCCTCCGTGAAAAGTCTGTTTCTCCTTACAAACTTTGAACCCCCATTTCATTCCCTATTCAACCAATGTTGGAAAAATCCTCTCTTAGTGCCCGCCTATGTCATAAAAGGAAGCCTAACGCAAAATTTCATTTTCTTAAGCCCAGTAGTTTCGGCTGTGCGTTGCGTTTTTCCATTCTATACAAGGCCAGAAAGCAAGGGTGTGGGAACTAATCGCGTATGGATTGGAAAACACTTTTTTACTAAGGTCTTCCAATCTATACAAGAGTAGTACGTACGCAAGTATTCGCGTATACTTCGTAGTAACCTAACTACCTAAACCTTATTCCATTATATACAGTGCCAGTACCAATATGGACTAATCGTGCGTAATTCGGAATAATCACGCCTGGATTAGAATAGTGACCATTAGAACACAATGGCGAGCGAACGGCGAAGTGATTATGTGGGAAAAGTTTTCCAACCTAACCTACTTCGCGCTTTAAACGATCGTGCCGCGGCAGCGGCCGCCGAGCGCCAGATCCTAATGTTGAATCATTTTGGTTAGGTTAAGTAAAAAAAAATGTACTTATCTAATTCTACACAATAATATTTAAGCAACATTCCAATAAATGAATAAATGATTTTATTAAACTATATCTCAATTTTTGTCAGGCGTAAGTGATTTAGTATAGTTTGGAACTAAGACGCGCGCGTACACATTATATACTATACAACAGCAGTACGCAGAATTCGTGTATACATTGTAATTGCTGATTTCAAAACAGCAATACAAAGTATACGCGAGCAGTTTCCTACGGCTGGCCTTGTATAGAATGGAAATACGCCTGTGCGTAATATGATGTCAGTCAGTCAGTTTCTCCTTTTTTAGATTTCAAATGAAACTAGAAATAAATTCGAAAAAAATATATTTTAAAGTTCGCACTGAACTGTTCAGCACACGGTAAGTTACCAAGTAACATTGACATGAAGTGAAATGAAACAAATATAGTCTCGTGTCCAGATGATTAATCATGTTTATGCAACCCAATTACAAGTTACAATTTATTATGTCTATGTAGGCAGTTGATAAGTAACTTTACCATACTGGTTAAATTAAAATCGCACACTAATAATGTATTACAACTGAATTTATAGACAATTTGTTCAAAATGTAAACTCGTAGTTTGGGATCAATTTTAACAGGTCTTTCATTTATTTACATAGCTATAGTTTACATACAACATTACATAGATAAAAGCTACCTGTCTCCAGGAAAAACATAAGCAAATAATAAACTTATGTAAGACTATATAATTTTTGAGGATTTCTGTGATTTCAAATGCAGTTTAAAACAATATACCCAACTTAATACCAAATTTCTAATGCATTTAACATTTTCTGATTTATATTTATCTAATTCTTTATAAAGTGCTTATGTATGTATTGCAAGCAATGTGATTCAAAAGCTACTACCAGTGTAAAATCAAATGCAAGATTAGATTGAATCTACAGCAATGTATCTGAATATATAACCAGCAGTGCAGTCCTACTACTTGAGGTCTTACAAATACTGTCTTGGAAAAATAAATGCATTCTTAATAACTTATACACACATTGCTACAAAAACGGCAGTTCAGCTCCACTGCTGTAAATCCAAGCTAAACAACAATGATTCGATTAGCTACTTTAGTCTGTGGGCCGCTTTTCACTGTGTTTTTTAGTGAATTCCTCTGCATTCTTTGAGAACTTCTTCCTGTCTTTAAGGAACTCTTCGGCGAGTTCCGCACGCAGTGGGTGCTCTGGTTCGGGGTCGTTGACAAGGGCCACTAGAGCTTGGATAACTGAAATAAGGAACATTAATAAGAACACACATTTACCACATAATGAGTGTCGCAGCCGTATTGAAAAACCGCTACACAACGCACCAGGCGTCTCAACGCTCAGCGCAACTGTATTGTATTTTTACCCGGCTACGGCAAAGCCAAAGGAAGGTTATGATTTTGACAGGCTATGTATATATTTGAGTATTTTCATCTATCACCGCCTTTGCACGTAAACAATATCCTTTTGTTAGCACCAGACTATACAATAGGATTGATAAAAGTCTTAAGATACATACTTTAAACAGACAGGAAAGTAAAAGTAAGATGAAGGCTTGGTTACTCACTTTGGACTATACTGAAACAGTCACTTCTAACTTTTTTTTTTTTTTTTTTTTTTTTTTTTTTTCGTTGGGAAAATTATCTTATGACATCCCCCGCCCTTGGGTGGGGCGGGAATAGTGTCAGACTTTTACTGACTAAAAACCCACTCCTGTTCCTTCGTTGCCTTCGTCCCAGGACCCCGGGTTTCGTTTTCACACTACCCATGGCCCCAGTAGGCTTCGACCCCGCTGGGCCCCTTGATTTGCTGACATCTCCCTGAGGCGCGCGTGGAACAATACGCGCCGTCGACGTCTTGGACTCGGTCCGGACGGTTACCGGACGGTCGGACGGCGGGCTACCCATTGCTCGCCGTCCGCAAACCCGCGCCTACGGTGGCCGGAAATCGGGATCGGAATCCCGGCGGCGATTTGGGCGTGAGGACCGTTGCTTCATGCGATCGGCCGCCTCCTTTGCTAGCATTACTGCTTCGCAGAAGGAAGCGACCGCCTGCCACTCCTCCTCGCTACGGACCATGGCCTGTACCAAGGCCCGACGCGAGAGATCGCCGCCGCCGATCGCTCCCACGAGGACACGGCGTTGCTCTGCCCAAGCGGGGCACACCTCCACCGTATGCTCCACCGTGTCCTCCGGGCGGTCCACACTCACTTCTAACATAAAGTTCCACATCTGTACACACACACACACATTATAACACACCATCACACATTTACACACACACTCCCACATGCTGACATACACATACATACCATGCAAGTAGATGAATGGCAATCTATTTAATATTATTGAGCAGTTTTTCGTCTCTAAACAGTTTTTTTTTGTCTTTAAACTTTTTCTGTTTTGGTTTATTTATAATTTTATTTTTTCATATAAGTTCACGTCGTCTTACATGGGCTACGGACCAGAGAACGAATAATTTGTTAATATACTGCCTCCCAAGATACAGGTTTTTGCCTAGTTTGGGAGACAGCAGGCTATGTTTGTTAAATGAACTGTTCCTGTTCTAGTTTACTAAGACTTGATTTATGGTTGTGTTCCAAATAAACTTTATTATTATTATTATCTGTTTCCTTATAGCTCCTACTTATCGGAACTCGATATTTATGAAGTATCGTATTTTGGAGGTATGTGGAACAGAGTAATGTCCCGCAAACCTCCGTTGAAAAGGGAGGATCCTCAGACCAGACGGGTGTTATGTCTGGTGGGCAGCTGCCCAATAGATGATTTCGGGCTGTTCTATATGTTCTGATCGCGCGGAGAACTTTGATTGCGCGATCCAGGATTAGTTCTTATGTGACGCCATAGATGTCGCTACAGTATGTATCGTAAAATAGGAGCTCCATTTTATCCTACTCAAGCTTTTTTTGGATTGGTGGTTCATAATTTGGTTCAAAATCCTGCAATAACAGTACAGCTAAATGTTGGACGCCGCTTTGGAGAACATCGCCACCACAATTAGGCTGAACGTGAGGTAGCTGCTTTACAAGACGTTTTTCAATACGCGTCAATAGGTAAGACTGCGTGTCATACGAAACGGCTCCAACATAGGTAGGTACAAGTCGATTCAAACTTATTGGCAGCACTCGAGTTCGCTTTTCGCTAGCAGTACCCCATGCCACCCCATGCCTGCTTGGGGGAAGTCATCAAATAACTTCTCTCGTTCTGGCTAAAGTGAGAGGGAGTGTCAGATTCTTACTAAAACCTGTATTCCTTCAGTCGCTCTTTGCATTCCAGGGCTGCAGTCACTATTTCGCACTATTCTGCAGACCGCACCCCGGCCGTCATGTGAATTTGCTACTGCGCCACTACTTGCATGTGTTCAGAGTCGCCAATAAATCTAAATGAACTTGTAGTTGAATAATAAACCAGATTTTTTTTACAAATTAATTGCCTACCTTGGTCAGTCTTGGTGGCAGGCTTCCAGTTCTCAGCACTGATGATGGGCAGGCACACCTGGCCTTTCTCATCAATATTTGGATGATAAATCTTTGTCTTGAAACTAATCTTGGGAGGTTTAAATGGATATTCTGCTGGGAAATTAATCTCAATACGGAAAGCACCCTTGTTGTAAGGAGGATTATCCTGAAAATAAAATGTATTATTAATCAACTAGTGCTGTTGTTCCCATTTAACCTAGATTTTAGCCCTAGTTGTTACAGTCCGAATGCTGGGCAAAGGGCTCCCCAAAGTCCTTCCAAGATATTCTTCTCTTGAACCATCTAGAACCATCCCCCATAACATAGCTTTTACTAATTTTTTTAGTGCAAGGACTATTGAAGTACAATTTTAAAAGGGTTCACTAGTCATGGTGTTATGTTTTTGTACATTATATGATCAAAAATTTAATTAGATAAGTGGGATTCACCATTCAGCACTAACCACTATCAAAATTTGATAACAGCAACATTATTACGTTTTTTATCTAATGTGTTATTACTAAACACAACCAATCTGATAGCTATGAGGATTTACATAAATAAAATGAAACAAGATAAAATTATTAGCCAGCAACATTTTTTTATGTGGGAAATCATCAAATGTCCTCCCGCTCTGGATGGAGCAAGATGCGAGTTAGGATTATTACTGATTATTCACAGTGTTCCTTCAGTTGCCCTATGTGAGGGCCATGGTAAATCACTTGAACAATCATTAGTATGAGTCATAAATCTGTAGTGGTAATCAAAGTTTTGAACTGTTTATTTTTTGTTATGATTATCTTTTTTGCTGTGTAATTTATAAAATTCATCAGTTTAGTTTCTGTAATCTTAATTGTTATCCGTTATATTAAGAATGAACTAATGTATCAGATGCTTTAACCCACTGCAAAAAACTAAATTGGAAGTGGACAGGTCACATTGCCCGTATGAACAAGGAAAGATGGTCTAACAAAGTAATGCACTGGGCTGGTCCTAGTGGCAAGAGAAAAAGAGGCAGACCACCTGAAAGATGGCTTGATGAAATCAGAAAAACTGCAGGTGAAAACTGGGTTTCAAAAACCAAAGACAGGAAGCTGTGGAGTAAAATGGAGGAGGCCTTTACTCGATTAGAGGTCCTTGATGACAAAACAAATCACTGAAAAACTTATGTCAATAATTAATTTCTATTTATTCAAAATAAAATAATAATTAAAAAATAAAAAAACAGTACAAATTAGAAAATTAATGATAACAATAATTAAAGAAAATTGGAATTGTCAAGGAATATTAAATGGCTAAATAAATAAATAAAAATATTAAGTTGGCAAATCATCACATAACTTCTTGGCGTGTCTGACCTTTCCTGACTATAATCACACCTGTGTTCCTTCTTTTACTTGCTTTTCAGGGCCATGGGGTTCCCTTTCAGACTATCTATGATTATTACCCTTATGGGTGACCTAGAATCTATATGTATAAAAGGCAACCATAACTGACTGATCTATCGATACACAGCTCAAACCACTAAAGATAGTGTAATATGTGACTACAGATATTGTTTGTGTATCGATAGATCAGTCAGTTATGGCATGTTTGGCATGCAGATAGTTATAATGCTTGAGTATCCAAAATTCACCCTCTAAGAGGATGAAATGGGGATAAAAATTGTATTTATAATAAACCACAAAATTACCAATTATACTTACAGGAACAATTAATCCCTGCCATGTAAGAATATTGGATTCATCCACTTGTATGTCCCTAAAGGACTTTAGGCCTGATTGCCTGATATCATTCAGTTCCTGAAAAAGATTGAAAATAATAGGATCACAATCATAATCAACATAATAGAAGAAACCAAAGGTTGAAAGGACTATGGTAATTTGGGAAGATATTCATAAAACTTTTGAACAAATTAATTTTTGATATCCATCAACCAGCTTATATATCAATAAATGAACTACGGACTGCGTGTAATTATCTCCAAAAACCATTAGCAGTGTTCTTATAAGATAACAAAGCAGTAATTCCTTTTTGTTTTACACGATATTTCTAACTTGCAGAACTGTGAATCATGACGGAACAGATTGTACATTTTTAATATATTAGCAGGTCCACGATTTAACGGAATATCAATAATAAAATAGGCCTTTGCGGTGTTTCTGTTTTCGACTCCACTTTTCATTTTATTTTCTGCTCCATAAACAATTATTTTTGTACGAATTGCGCATTCATATGAATTCTAATGATACCTACTGTGTAATCATAATTAAAGTCAATGATGAAGAATTAGTCAGGTCATAAAAAATGATGTCTCACCTTCTGTAGTCTCCTCGTTGCAGCCATTGTATTAGAATCTGTCAAAGTCCCAACCTAAGATTCCTTACGGTAATTCTTGAAAAACTTAAGTTTTTGTTTTATTTACAGTTCCACACAAACACCATAATTATACGGCACAAACAAATTACAGTAGGATTTGTCTGAAAATTGCTGAAAAATTATCTGCAAAACGCGACGAACACCAACAAAATTTCGCTACGTTATGTTAGATCATTAAACTAAAAACTTGCAAGTTTCGACGTAAAATTATAAAATAAAATAATATATTTAAAAAGTGTTTATTATTTCTATGTTGTAAATTAATTAATTACCAGAAATGCATTTTAAAATCTTTATCACTAATCTATACAAAACAAAATATTTATTTTGATCAGTGACAAAGTGAAACAAAACGCAATTCAGAGGATTTACTCCAGCGTCCTCTAGTGTCGAATTTAAAAAAAAAAAGAAGCTGGTGATTGTGATGTGGATTTGTTTGCTCTTGCTCTACCACCTCATCTTCAGAATGAGGAGATGACGTAAAGACAGTTTTACATCTATTTACTTATACACAGTCCAAAACCGGGATTCGAGCCAATCTCTATGCTTATGATGGCAGAATAGATATAAGAGGATTATAGACCTTGTGACATGGAATTGTTTATTCATTTATATTACAAACATACGTACAGGCTCAGACAAATAAAAAAGTACGTACAGGTTTATTAGCTATAGTCATATCAGTGATGATAAACCTGGGCACGGAACCTACACGACTTCCGATTCTTTATGAGAGTATTTTAGGGCGAGTTGCTGATGGATAACCCTGGCAACAAGGTTACATCTATGCAAGTACCTACTCTCCGTTAGCTAAACGATAACATACAGATAGATAATGTAGTGCATTGATTCTCCCAGATGCGTGGAAGCAGGGGCACCGGCTTTTACATAACCTCATGGATGCTCATGCTCATTGGATGACTCGAAAAAGTAGCGAAGTGTGAGAAGAGAAATGCACAGTGATCGACCGACAAATAAATAAATGTCCTACTTACATTCTGCGGAACAATGAAGGTACCACAAACACCCAGACCCAACACAAATATCAGTTCCATCAACAAATATTTGTGTTGGTGCGGGATTTGAACCCACGACCCTTGCGTCTCAACCGGCGCTATAAACCACTGCGCTAAACGGGTCGTCCGGTAATGAAAAAACGCCCATTCCAAGATTCGTCCAATCGAGTTTGTTATGCTGATAGTTTTTGTGTGAAGTGCGAGTCGGCCTCGCGCCCTGAGGGTTCCGTACAAACTTACCTGTGATAAAAAACTTTTTACAAAAATAAAAATACAACCGACTTCAAAGTAAAAAAAAAAAACATTGAAAAGTGCAAAATAACTTTAATTTCGGAAGTCGGTGTTAAATAACGAAGAGACAAAACTATTATAGAAACACCGACTTCCGAAACTAAAGTTATTTTGCACTTTTCAGTGTTTTTTTTTACTTTGAAGTCGGTTGTATTTTTTTTTTGTAAAAAGTTTTTTATTTTGCACTTTTTAGTTACACCACTAAAAAGTACCCCTCAGCCAAACTTAGATACCTTATAGTCAGAGTGCAGCTCATGACAATTCTAATAATTCCAAACACCGGAACTCTGTAATAAATATGTAATCTAACCGAGATTACATTAATTTATTACAGAGTTCCGGTGCCTAACTTCAGGCTTCATCATCAGATGAGTTCGATATATTCCCCCTCTACTTTCAGTCAGTCATCGACTACAGGTATAAACAAAGCAATTTTATTTGTTACGACGGTTCTGCTGTGATCCTGTGAGGAGTTCTATTCCATATATTCGAATTTCATGATCAGATCATAACAATATTTCTATGGGACCAACGCGGAAGTATAAACTTCTAAGCAAAAAAAAAATAATTCAAAATCGGTCTACAATTGACCGAGAAATCGGTGAACATACATAAAAAATAAAAATATAAAACATACATTCAACCGAACATATAACCTCCTCCTTTTTGAAGTCGGTTAAAAACAGATCAATTCCCAAGTTATGAAGATTTTTCCACATCGCAAAAAGTTTTCCTATGTGACTACTTCACAGTTTTCAGATTTTTTCCTATACTTGTGCTATGCTATGAGTCCTTGCTTTATGACAAAATTCAGGATTCTAGGTCAACCGGAAGTACCGAAGTCGAGAGTGTCGAAATACACGTTTTTTGCGACATATACGGATGTTTTTTTGTTATTTAGAAGTTTGATTTTTTCACAGCTCCAAGGGATCGCAGACCTAAGTATTTATATGGTTTTAATTTCAACTCGATACCTCCACGCGTTCCCGAGATAAAGGGTCTTGATATACAGACAGACAGACAACAGTGATTTTTTAAGGGTTCCGTTTTTTCCTTTGAGGTACGGAACCCTAAAAAGATGTAAAGGTGGAGGATTCGAAATTATCTCATATCCTGCGTTCCGAATTGCAATGAAAGTGATAATATCACGAATCCGATACCAATGCGCAACGTCACAATTATTACTCAATGGCCCATAAATTTAGTGATTAAATTTGGTCGGATTCGCGATATACCTAATCACTTTTATCGCAATTCGGAACGCTGGGTTAAATAGAAGTTATATACACACACACATGACGTCGTCATATTCAATACTATACATAAAAATTCTGCAGCGCTTGGGTTCTTGGGCCGACATTCAGCCCAAGAACCCAGCGTTTTTTTAAATTTATCAATGTAAAAAGTACTCCGTGATCTTTATTTGAAGAAACGTGATGCTGTTGATAAAGCTCTATGAGCACCGAAACCTGGTCCACACTACTCCCATGTTTACTAGATGTTTCGTCTTCCTCTCTTTTTGAAATGGGGAACACGGCAACATGTTTCTTATACAATGTTTCATCTTTGTTTAAATACTGTTTCCAGAGATGATGAAAACAGTGTTTATTAACAAATGTTGCCTGATGAATACCCGGATTATAGGAAATAAAATGCTTGATTTGAGATACTCTCATTTATTGACGCGACTGGATTGTGGGGAGACTATAACATTGTAACAGATGCAACTGGAGATTGTAATTTTCCGATATTTTAATGATCCGTCAGTATTTAACGATTAGTTTTAAATATATTCTACACTCGCTGTTAATTGTTATTCATTATATCAACATAAAAATGAAAGATAACGACCTCTTCTCTCCATTTACATAGTTCTAAATACTTATAACCTCCTATATAATATATTTGACAGAGCTAAACATTGTTCCAAATACTATAAACTTATAAAAACGGCGTACGAATGAAGTTCCGATAGGATTTTTGTGACAGATTATAATGAGAACCAGTAGAATTTGTTTAATTTTTGAACTTGTCTAAAACTCTGCGGAAATATCTTAGGAACACCAACACATTATTGCAGTTGATGATCTTTCGATATTTTTGCTGAGCGCATGAATCGATAGACGTATTTTGCGATGGATACAATAATGATACAAACATGTAACACTGTATGTTTAATGTATAAACAGTTCGACTGGTCTTCTTTACATCCGGTGGTAATGCTAGTCGTCCCCACGCTCATCGTCGCGGCGTCGGTTGCGCGTGCGCCGGTTCCAGCCCTCGCGCGGCCGCTCGCGCTGCCCGCGGCCCTCCCCGCCTCGGCCCGCGCCTCCTCGCTGGAAGAACGAGCCTTGCTTCTCGAAGATACGCTCATTCGAGTCAACAAGGTTGCCCACCTGTAAATGTTATAAAATGACATGTTATGTCAAGGATCACAAAATGCTTTTACGGTACAAGGAAATGAGAACTGCGCTGACGGTTTTACGTGGATGTTGTTAACTAATGGCATGATCACGCAAATCAATGTGTGTGATATCAAAAATACATTATTTTATGGTGGTGAATAGCATTGATGTGGTTGGATTAATAGTTATACCTTATCAGCGAGCTGCAAAGCCAAAGCCTGCATCCTGGTAGGTTCTGAACGATGTAGGATGGCACACTCGCTAGGGTCATCAAGTGAAGCTAGCAGCTCTTCATTGATGATCATCTTGGAGACGAGTGAGTGGACGCGTTGGCGGGGCAGCTCGAACATGTCGGCGAGTGAACGTAGAGAGAGAGACGCGTAAACGTGCGCGTAAGTGAACAAATAAGTGCGAAGCGATTCTTCGCGGATCAGACGACCGAGCATGGCACGGACGTTGTCGGCGCCCACCATTAGATCCCAAACCTGTAAGGGAATAAAGAGATTAATATTTGTTACAACCGCATAAACAAATATTGAATCGTGTATTATCTGATTCTGACGTTACCTTGGCGTTCATCTTGTCATTAACAATGAAGTTCAAGCAAGCGCGCCAGTCTCCCCGCCGCATCGCCCTGGCGGCCGCCACGGCGTGCTCGCGCATGGACTCGGGCGGACCCACCAGCGCCTGGCGCTCACTCGCGCGCAAGTTTTGGTAGAAAGTCTTACTGATCATGCGGCGACGAGCGTCGAACTCATGAGCCGCCATGTAAGGAATCTCAATCAACATTGCAGACACCAAGTACACACACTCAAGCAACTCCAAGTTGATGTGCATGTGGAACGGCATTTGTCGCTGCTTCTCGATCTTCTCCTGTTCCTTAGAACGCTCGTGTTGACGTTGAGGCAGCAGACCCTGAGCTAGTAACTCCTTAGGTTTGCCAGTCATCATCAGTTCAGCTAAACAACCATGTGCTTCCTTGACATTTCCGCGGCGAAAGGCGCACAAACCTAAGTTAGCCATGGTACGATTGTACAGAATCTGAGTGCTTGGGTCAGAATGTTGAACAGTTTCTTGCAAGTGCGACATCAGAAGTAAATCGCGAGCTTGGAACCAATTGTCGTGCAGAGCGTGATGGTAGATGTGAGAGAGAATAGCACGAGTTCTCAATCGGTCAGACTCATCATTAGCATATATGAATTTGCAGAATTTTTCCATCTTCTTGATGGTAGTTTCCTCACCAGGAGGAAGGTCCTTGCGCACAGCGCGAGGGTCAAACTTGTAGTACAGATGATCAATTTTACGTAGGTAAGCACGGCATATTTCTTGTGGAGTGCCATCGCGTTCGACCACTTGGCACACGCGGTCAATCAGAGTAGAAACGCGAACTTCGTCCTTCAGTCTTTCAACATATTCATTAGAATGAGGATCGCACTCCTTGAGCAGCTTAGTGAACTCGTCATCGAGTCGCTCGAGAGCGGTCAACAGGCAACCACGAACGAGGAAAGGTGGCGTTACAAGCTGCTCATTTTCTTCAGTAATAGTTTCGCTCAGTTGCATGTCTTCATGAGCTAAGAGTAAGGTGACCATATGGTCTACATTTTCGACGAGTTTGGACCAGTATTCAGGCTTCATGGCATCGGATACTTTAGGGTTGTAGTCGAAGAGTGCGGCGACGGTAGCGGCGCGCAGTTTGAGCTGGAGAGCATCCCCTAGGTTGTGTGCTGCGGCGACAGTACGTAGCTCGTGCAGAAGCTCAAGCTGTGCGCGACGATCGGTACGCTTGCGGCCACGAGCTGCGCTAATTTCACCTAACTTCTTGACTACAAGAGCCGCATCAATGTCGCTGTCCTATAAAGACAAATAATAGTTATATAATAATAGTTTAAACCCATTGAAGCTATACTATAACATAAGAAAGTTAACAAGTTCTTATTTCTCACCTTAGCGAACATCTTAGGCTTATCCGAAGTAGCGGCTCCCTTCCTGACAGTCTCCCACTCGCCGCCATCATCAGCCTGGTCCTTCTTGCCGACCTTCCCAATTCTAGCATCACGTCTGTCCTCACGACGTTTGGCCTTGCGCCTGTCCCTGTCTTCATCTTCATCTCTTTCAGTGTTTCTCTTCAAGAATCTCTCTCGAATGGTGGTGGCTCCACGGTTTTCGTCGTCGGAGCTTGAGCTGGAGTCTGAGGAGCTGGATCCCCAATCCATGGAGTCGGATGACTCGTCGTCTTGAGGAGGGGGGCGGCGGGGTGGCTCGGGAGAACGACGCGCTCTTGGCTTCTCTTTGGGCTTCTCCTCATCGTCAGACTCGTCCGAGGATGATGTATCTGGAGGAAACACATAATTTATCAGTTAAGTTGCTGCTAAGTTCTTACTTTGAACTGACACATGACAGTGTAAAAGTCAGCACCAACTATCCAGCCAGTACAACCACCTGCATCTTTCAGGATTTATACAAAGCTAATGATAAAGCTGTACATAGTGCTAAATAATGGCCAGTTAAGATTTAATTGGACATGAAAAGAAAATTTTAAAAGATATACTTTTACAATTAAATATATGAGTTTACCTTTACGCTCATCATCATCATCCGGAAGATCAGGATCTTCACGGAACTTGGACATCTCAGCATCAAAGTCTTTAGCATACTTCCTCAGTTTCTGCCTCAAAGACGTGAGTGCCTTGCTGTTCCCTTTCGACAGTGTCTTTCTGCTGTCACGGTCATTCCATGCTTGAACCACCCAGTCATCCAACTCAGCCAGGGCCCTAATGAAGAATCTTGGAGCAACTCCATTTTCTTCTTTTAGTACAACAGGTGCAGCACGAGTGTAGGCTTTTTGGAGCTCCTCAAACGAAGCCAGAGCTGATGCAAAATCTTTGATCTTCTTGTGGTTACGCAGAGAATGGATGATGGCTTCCAATTCCTCATACCGTTTCTCTTTCATAGAGCGCACAACGCGCTTTGTTTCCTCCTCATCATCACTGAACTGTGGGATGAAGAATGAATAAACTGGAGTGAACAACAAAAGCTTTACCTGTTTGTGTTGTGGTTATAGAACTTGCACATAGGTGGTTCTGATAATGAACATTAGTTTGACTGCAGCTTATATTATAAAAGTGAGTAGTAACCTAATATTTTTTAATGTTTATAATATTGCATGCATGTGTGTGTTTGTTTACTCCTTTACTCTCAACTGATTGAATGGATTTGAATTAATTGGGTACACTGGTTGACCATATAATGTAAAAAATTTTCAACTTCCTATAACGTAGAACTACATTAGACCGACACACACGTGTAAAACGCCTGATTTTACGTAGAACGACGTCGCGTGGCGTGGATTAAGTGTAGCTGTACAAGTCTAGTTTCCATTTAAAATGTATGGAGACCGACGCGCCCTGATCGACGTGTTTGTTACACGTATGTTAAGTAGTGTAGTTCTAGCATTATGCAGGCAGAAGCTAGTAGTGCAATATAAATATAAATTCTTACTAGAAGAATAGAATAAATTTTATTGTATACCAAAAAAGTAACAAAAATTATACATAAACTTAAATCTATGGGTACAATGGCGGTCTTATCGTTAACAGCGATATCTACCAGACTACCATAGGATGGACTGAAAGGACTAAAACTAATACATGGGGTAGTCTGCGGTGTACTGTTAACTTATGAGGTTAACCTATTGAGTAGCATAATTACAGACACAATAGAAAGACAATGGGTTTAATGAATTAAAGTGGAAAAGAAGAGTAACAGACACATGCTATTAAATATTAAGTCTATCTTTAAACCTACCTACTAAACATTCTGTTTTACAACTTCTGTGTGTTCACTAGAAGTTCTGATGATATCTAACTACTTCTCAGTATTATTTTAAACAATTAATAACAAAATAATAGAGCTGTCACAAAAGTATGAAGAACAGCTTGATTCATAAGCAGAGGTCAGAATTAGGTAGAGTTATTTATGTACTTGCATCAAATTGTTGATATTAATATGGATCTTCCTGGGATGTCTAATGAAAAATCCCATGTGGCCAACAATATTACAAAAAATAATAATAAAAACCTCAGAGATAGATAAAGTAAATAAAACATAGATTTAATATTTTTCATTGAAAAAGATACGCCACCACCACCTCCACCTCTGCTCATAAGTCATACGAGTTTGATAACAAAGAATGACGAAAAATTTAAATTATTATGAAAGAGACTGACAAAAATTTAGGTCATCACTTTTGTTATGGAATGATGACAAATGCAAATATATTATGAAAATACTAACGTTACTGAATAATTTAATTCTAATTAGGTCTTTACAAGTTTTTTATTTAATTTTTCATGTTTTCTTTACAATTTATTTTAATTTGCAATTACTGAAATGTGTATATTTCTCTTGAAATGTGTATATAGATATATATGTTAGATATAACATGATTTAAAAGAGTGTCCATGGATATATCATCCAACTCGAAACACAAACATACATATACTCCATGTATGTATCATCTTTGAAATGTTTAATTAGTATCATTTTTCTAACTAACTAAATGCCTGTAAATGTTTTGTCATAAATGTTTTGATGGGTTGATATTAGCTTTTACTTAGAAAATTAAAATTTTACTGTAAAGCAAAAGACTGATTGATTTGACTTGATTCTGCAAGTCAATAAGTGTTGTCTAGGTGGGCTTTTAACCTCGACGTCCTTAGGAAAATAAATAAAGAAGATTTAGGTATATATAAACATCAATGGCAACCACATCCAAGTTACAAATTGTATCAAGTTTGAAAGTTTATATGGTAAATACATTATTTGTAATTTATTATTTATAGTTAGTTGTAAGTAATATAAGTTAAATGTGGGTATACTCACTGTGTATACGGGCGCGGGGGCGCGTGGTACTGGCTCGTCCTCGCTCGAGCTCTCCGACTCTGAGTCTGTACCAGTCGCAAAGAAACGACTCATGATTGCGTTCTTTTATTACTTCACCTACAAAACAACAATAACATATCGCTATGAACTGATTCTCAAGCAAATTTATATCAAACTAACGTATTACAGATAAATTAACACATAATATTCATCAGAAATATGGAACATTGGAGGTGTCGTCCGGGCGGTTGAGGTTAGAACTTTCACATAATAAATTAGACCCATTATCAAGTTCCACTTACCTTCTACAAAATGTACTATAGATTATTTTGTTCTCAACAACGAATAATGGTGCCCAAATCATGAAAATATCTTATAATATTTATAAAACTGGAGAATCTCCAGTCTGCCCACGACGCACCACACACGTCAAAAAGATCACAGACTAAAGAGGTATAGTATAAAAAGATACAGATTAAAAGTTTTTATCTAACATAGACTAAAGAGGATAGAGTAGGGCGGCGTAGTGTGTCGAGATGAGACTGTACTTTTAATGACTGGTTGCAAACTTTAATTAGAAGAAATAGAGTACCTATTTATCTGATTTCAAAGAAGGTAGAGTACGGACTTATAAAAAAGAGTATCATTTATTTTAAAAATAAATAAAAACTTAAGCACTTATTAACAATTTTTCATTATTTTTAAAAGAATTGTCATCCTAACTCTAAGTTTACATAGATCGGAAGCTTTTAAATTTTCAACCCCTGTTCCTCTCTTCCTGCCACTTCACTTTCATGACCGTAAAGACTCTCTTAGTCAAGTAGACATTTTTAGTTATGATAATTGGTACATCATAATTTGCTAACTGGCACTAGTATAGTAAATATTGTGTAAAAAAGAGTATTATAGCGTTCTCTAGTAACGTTATAGATTATAGAGTACGCCTATAATACTCTATTTTACCGCATGGTTAACAACCCTACAGTTTGCTCCCTTGCTCGAGCCAACCCGCGTCGCTGAGTCGTAGTTTTAAAATTCCCCGTCAATAATAATAAAATCTTTGTTCGATCCAGCCCGTCCCTTGCTGCCCCCCCCCCCCCCCCAGCGACGCCCTAAGCCGAGGTCCGTACCCCACAGGGGGTGCCCTTAGCGTGTAGTCGCTTAGTTTGTAAGTCAGTTAAGTAAGCCCTGGCTGGAGGCTTTGATTCTTGAATCGAGGCCGCCACAGGCAAGTCCGGTTAAGCAGCCGACAACCTCCTAGGTTGACCTGCGAGAGGCCACACAAAAAAGAAAACCCTACAGTGTGAGTCTTTATAATGTGCACATATCGAAATGATCTATGCTTAATTTTAATATTTAAAAATCTAAAAATTTATTTATAGTTATAATGGATTTTTTTAAATATTTGTTTGCTTTTGTGACCCCAGTGAGTGTATACAAAGCTGTGTAACTTTTAAAGTAAATGATCTATTATGATGAAACAAACTCTATAATGATTGGAAGTAATTAGGCGTTGTCATAAAATGAAAATTGTGGTAAAAAAACAGCCTCATTTAAAAATAAACATTTTTTCGGAAAAAATCTGATTTTATTTTCATTCATTTTTACAATAATTGTAAAATTTCTCAATAACACGCCCCCATCACCTATCTTTTTTAGTCAGTAAAAGTCTGACACTATCTCCCAAGAGCGCGAGTTGTCATAAAATTATTTTACTACCAAAAAATAAAAAGGAGAGCGGCACACCAAATTTTAATTCGCGCGGCTTTGCGCTTACAACAACGAGGTGGACATTTTGAGAACCAGGCGTATTAATTAAATTATGTATTTAATAATAAATGGGTTTTATTTGAACTCTCTTGTACTAATTATTATCCCAAATAAACTACCCTTATAAGAACAATACAATTGTACGTTCGGAGTGCCATCTTTGAAACGACCCGCGCACATTCACAACAAAGTTCACAAAAAAAAGTTATCTATTTGCTAAATAATAGTGCGTAGCTATGCGCTGGGCCTTTCTTTGACAGTTGATAAAAAATGTTGGGGTTGAGTTAAAAGCATGCAATTTTTACCGTTAGGTTCCTAATACAATGAAAAATAACTTAAAGTAATAAAAAAGGTAAGCGATGGGGGGGTGCTATTGAGAAATTTTACAATTATTGTAAAAATGAATGAAAAAAAAACAGTTTTTTGCCAAAAAAAAAAATTTTTTTTTAATTGAGGCTATTTTTTTCCACAATTTTCATTTTATGACGACGCCTAATTACTTCCGATCATCATGGTAGATAATTTATTATAAGAGTTACACACCTTTGTTTAGACTGGGGTTACAAAAGCAAACAAATTAAAAAAAAAACCATAATATATATAATAAATTTTTAGATTTTTTTAAATATTTTTGCCGTCGTTAAAATTAAGCATAGATTCCCTCATTTCGATATGTGCACATTATAAAGAATCACACTGTATATGTGACAGTTGCTTGGAATTCATAGTGATTACTCCATACGAAGACATGGATTAAAAAATGTAGTATCCAAGCAAAAAAAAAGGTCTAATTTGTGACATTATTTTCTATTTTCCTGTTTTGTAGATGTCAGTCAATTTCAATTTGTCAAAAACTTGTGTGGATGTCCAGTCGTTAAATGTGATGCCTTCTAAAAAAATTAAACAGTCTGTAAATGAAAACGTCGAAATAACCAATGGAGTTTACAGGGCTAATTCTTCCCTTGACGAAAAACATATGCCGCACTTGTTTACTGGAAACAGATACCTCGATGTTTATGAACATACAAGATTTGGTAGAACACGAGATGATTAAGGTTAAATTAATTGATATTTTGGTCTTCCTCAATTGTTTGGAGAACAATGACGAAGAGAATTGGCCTCAAGGAATATGTTCTTCATGTGTATCTACAGCTTTAGTCGCTTATAATTTTAAATTGAATTGTTTGAAGGCAAATTCCATGTTATCTGAAATACTTATGATACAATCTCCTACTAACTTACAGAGGACTGATATAGATTCTATCGATATCAATGTTGTTTATCAAGACCATGAGTATGAGGTGCCACTGTTCAGTAATCATCCAACATTAGACTTTGAAAGTACTTTATCAGATAACAAATTGACTCCATTGCCACCTGTTACTGAAATAACTTCTGGAGAGCAGCCGCAGCGAATAGAGGGAGAGAAGCGATATGCTTGCACTGTATGTTCAAAGTCATTCACCAGGCTGTTTGGTCTGCGTTACCATATGGCAAAGCATTCTGATACACGGAAGTATCTCTGTGCAAAATGTGGAAAAACCTTCTACAGTGCTAATGGATTGATGCAGCATTCAAAATCACATAGAGAGATAGCACAGTTTAAATGTGGTTTCTGTCATAAGACTTACAGGTCAAGGCAGTCACTGAAGGAGCATTTTCGTGTGGCACATTCCAGTAACCGTATGCTATTTGTATGTGTGACTTGTGGGAAAAGATTCACAGCAAGATCTACCTTAAACAAGCACGTCAAGACTCACAATGGTGAGAAATTTGCTTGTTCTAATTGTCCAAAGACATACACAAGGGCCTCATACTTAAGACATCACATGCTGATTCACATGGGTCAGCCGAAGCCCCGACCCTTCTCATGTACACACCAAGGTTGCGCTAGAAGTTTTCCTACCAAACATTCCTTAATGGTGCACATTGCACATGCACACACCACAGAAAGACCTCACAAGTGTGTCACCTGTTTCAAGAGCTTTGCAACTGCAACTGGCTTGAAGATACACATAGAATCTCACGGAAACAACATGGTATCATGTGATTTATGTGGTAAAAAACTAAGAAACAAAAGAGTCTTACAAAAACACATGAAAACTCATGATGTTGATGCCAATGATATGATTTTAGAAACTGTAGACCAAGCTTATTAGGTTTGTTAATCAAATAATATGATTGTATTTCTTGTGATAATTATGCAGCATTATGGCTTCTTATGTATAGTTGCTGTCCCACCATTATTTGTGTTAATAAAATAATGTAAGAATATTATGGCTGTTTTTGTTGAAAAGTATAAAAAAAAACGGTTTATGCCAAAAAAAAAATGTAGACAAGCATAATATTGTAAACTGGAAGATTATATCCTTGATAAAATAGCTTGGCTAAATGTTGGTCCTGCTCCACAGCCACATCCAGTTTTGCCTACATTACTGCATACAGAGCCACTTAGTTTTGTAAATTTTTAAATTTATTTCTTTTTAACTCTGTTACTGTTTTTACTAATTGATCTTACAAATTAAAAATCTAATTTGTAGGTATCTTAGAAAGCGCTTATTAATTAACGAGAATAGTACATTTTGATGCAAGTGGGCAAACATCATTGCAGCAGAGGTGTGTCGGCTCATCGAGGCGAGATCTTTATAGAACCGAGAGACTACAATGACAAATACCCATGTGTTTCAAACGACGTTTTGCAACACACTTGAACTCTTAACATAGATACTATTTAGTAATAAGTAGTTCGCGGATTCTTATTGGAGCGGCAAAGTCGACTTTCGTGGGGCTGCCCTGCGACCGACCTATGTGGGAACTGCCTGGTGACCAACCTGATGTTATAATAAGTATAATTTAATAGGCTTGAGTCAGCCAAGCATTTTTCTGCACTACTGCGAAATATACTTCATTGCGTGCCTAAAAGCGGTAGGAGCTAATTTTCGAATAAGTGTGTTTAAATACTTAATACATTTTGATACAAGTGGAGAAAATGTGTCATTGCGACCGAGGCGGCATTCGCCCGCGTTTTATACAGCCGAGTACTGCAGTGACAAACTGTGTATCAAACGACGTTTTTCAACATACTCGAAGGTAATAAAACTGCCATTGCGAGCAAGGGTGGCGTTGATTGGCCTGCGTGTGTAGGTTTCACACTTTTCCTCTCTATGATTAGATGTAATCCAAAAAACTGTACTTAACGTATGTGCAGTAAGTCAAGTGAAAAAAAATTATTATAGGTACTTTCGCCAGTGTATATTTGATTCATGCTATGCAGGCAATGTGTGTTGTTTTGACCCTTTTTAGGGTTCTGTACCTCAAAAAGAAAAACCGGACTCACTTTGTTGTCCGTCTGTCTGTCAAGATCTCGGGAACGTGTGGTTGTATCGAGTTGAAATTAAAACCATATCCTCAGGTCTGCAGCTCCTTGAAGCTGTCAAAAATCAGACTTCCGAGTTAACAAAAAAATAAGATACGCCCGTTTATGTCGCAAAAAACGTATATTTCGACACTCTCAAGGGAATCTCAATTCATAGTAGGGTACTTCCCGTTGACCTAGAATCCTGAAATTTGGAATAAGGCAAGGTCTCATAGCACAAGTATAGGAAAATATGTGAAAACTGTAAATTTGTAGTTACGACACAAAAAAAACTTTTTGCGATTCGGAAAAATCTTCGTAACTCAATTCGGGAATTAAACTGTTTTCGTAAGTTTGTACGGAACCCTTAGTGCGCGAGTTCGACTCGCAGTTGCCTGGTTTTTTTTTGTTGAAGTTTTGAACATTTTCTATCTTATTATTTAATAAAAAAAAAATCCACAACTACCACACAATGCAGTCTAGTCCCAAGCTAAGCAGAGCTTGTATGAGTACTAGACAACTGATAAACATACTTATATATTTCTAAATACATACATATTATAGGTAAGTTATACCCAGACATAAAAAAAAATTGTGCTTATCACACAACCATTTGTCTGGGGTGGGAATCGAACCCACGACCTCCGGCATAGCAGCCAGGGCCACTAACCACTAGACCAACAGGCTAGTCAAACGAAGAAGTACCTACACTTCCTACTTTTATGCTTAATAAAGTTACTTTTTAGCCAAAAACAATTTTTATAGGACCTCATAATTCATCCAGTAGAAGAGATTAAAAACATAATTAATTAAGACAATGAAATTATGTTATTTTCAAGGTAGTCTAGTTGTAATGTATACCAAGAAAAACAACTTTATCAAACAAGGACAGTGTACTCATTTTTGGTACCTATTTAGCATTCATTGTTGCATACCTATTTTTATGACAATAAGGGCTGCAAAATAAAATTGTTGTTTGGATATCTATCAATAGGTTATTAATCTTTATGTATACTCATATCATTTTTCTATAATTGTGTTTGTCACCTGGAGGAGTTAGATAATTGGCTTGACCGATGTAGATGAAATTTTGTGTGTTCATTTGAGTGGGTTCTGGTTTGGAAATACAATTGAACCCAGTAGGTGATGCTGCAATAGGGTATTCAAAATTTTTTTTTACGAAAAGCCAGTAGTTTATTACAAAATAGGTTGCAGTTTGAAAATAAAAATCACTAGTTCAATATGTGTAAATGATACAACCGATTTTTTGTAAGAACATGTTTATTATACTTTCATACATACACAGTAACGTTTCATGCATTTTTTTTTTATAATGAATTGAGTTATACATTCTCTAGGTAGGTAATTTGATAAACAGTATGAATTAATTGGTAGATAAGGCTTCAATGTGAGTTGGACTGATTACAGTAATTGTTTATTTAAATAAGGCAGAATAGAAACTCAAACATATTTAGAAATTCACATCACAAAACATAAACCCGACCCTACAAAGTAATACAACTCTACAAAATTATGTACATAGTGAATTATTGCTTCTTAACAATCATGATTACTAACTGTAACTTCATTTGGTACCAGGAAATTTGCCAACATTTTTTTAACAGCCTATTATACATCCCACGGCAGGGCTTAGGCCTCTCCTTTATCCTGGCCAAGTTTACCCTGCGAACATTAAACCACTTTTGCCACGGTCAACCTCCCCCGGGCATTCAGTGAGTGACAATCCTTGCCCACCAGTCTGGGTGCATTCGTGCAACAGCACCAGCCCACCCCACTTCAGACTGGCTGTTTTTTCCTCAACATCTGCTATTCAAGTTATGGGGCACAGCTTGGTGTTTCTAATGTGATTTATTCGCTTAACACCTATTATGCTGTGCTCCATTAACAACTTTAATTTAATTAATATATTAATTTAGTTGTACAGTATCAACAAATGAAGTAACAGCATTGGCATTTGATTATAAACAAAAGCTACTATATAATTTCACTACACATCTACTTAAAACATAATACAAAAATATTTATGGTGCTCACATATTTTCCTATTTAATAATTATAACAGTGCACATTGTAATCTATACAAGTAACAGGAAATAATTCAGATGATTTGCTCTGCTCGGAGGCTGTATCATTTAAATAGTAACTGTAAATTTTGTGGCATGTTCCATCACCTACACTTTTTCTAAGCACTATGGTTGAGAACATAATATACCCACATTCAAAAATCCATATGACTAAAAAGGATTTAGTACTGACAACTGGATTTCTTATACAAAGCCTAATACATACAATTCCAGATTCATTTTAGAGTATAAAATTTAGGGCTGTGTAATATTATTAACACTTTCTGTACCAGGAACATACAGATAATTTGTTTGTGTTCTCAAAACCCACCTCCCAAATCGTTATATTCACTTGTGTTCATGCCAAGGACCTGAATAGCGAGTCTAATTCTAAGTATGTTAAGGAAACTTAGACTTTTAATTGTTGTAGGCACCAGGTCCCAGGTCCTTAGCACCAAAACTGTTAATATAACATTAGGTAACCCACTCACATGGCAAGTACATAGTATTTTCTTTGATGAACAGCTTGAGTAGTGCATTTCCAACTGACTCTAGATTATCATAGGAATGTAGACTATTTACCCAGTATTTTATTCATCATTTTGTTCTGCTTACCCATTTTAATATCAGCAACTTCAACTTTGTCCTGTATGGTGTCAATGAGGTCAGACTGCTGTTCTATTTCTTCCCCAAGAGCAACTCCAAGGCCTTTAAGTCTTGAAATGGAATGCAGCATTTCATCTAAGTTAGCATCTAGTACCTGGTTGACTCGCTGACTGTCTGATATGGGTGCAGCCTGTACTTGTGCATCTAACTCACGCAGCCGGGTAGCAGGATGAGATCTGAAGTGGTCAACATTGTTGACTTGTGTTAAATTGTCTATTGTGTCATCCAGCCGGCTGCTTGGGCCTGCACTCTGCGTGCTTGGAGAGGGTTGGCTTCTAGGAGGAGTCTGGTCAGATTTACCTGAGATATAGTTCTTGAGGCCGTAGAATACAGATTTTATACCATTCAAATGTTTTTGACTGTAGTTCAAGTTGGTGTTTATTTCGTCCAGACGTTTGTTCGTGTTTTGGAGTTGCTCTCGCTGTCGACTGAGCTCTTCGGCGGTGGCGATTCCGATCTGTTCGGACTCACGCAACAGGCCTATGCTTCGCGAGGATGAATCCAAGGTTCGCTGTTCGATTTCTCTTTGTCTTTCTAACATAGCTTGTCTTTGTTGTTCCAATTGTGCAATGTGACTTCCATAAGCGGATGGTGCTGGCTTACTTTGTTGTGGTGGTGGGATTCTCGTTCTGAAACTGTTGACGAATGTGTCATCATCTACATCATCGTCATCCTCGAACAATTTATTTGGATTAACGTAAGTAGCTCCTGGTCGAGACATTTTCGTAATTTTTTCCTGTTCGCTGTATGAGAATCTGACTGACAAAAATACTTCTTAGTTCCAAACGGTGCACTAAACAAATGAAAAGGATTATTATTTTTCAATATGATATCTGAATAATAGGAAAATCCTTTTACGTAGATAGGTATTTACGCGAAACGATAATGACATAGATGAATGACACAGATGACGTGACGCAGAGAAAGGGGGCAGGGGCAGGACAGGCATCAAAAAATGACAATGACAGTTGAAATTTGACAGAGAGTGTCCTACGAATGCTTGACTACTGGGCGTTTGGGAAACAAACTATATTTTCTGTATGGCGATAATTTCAAGAAGAAATCGTTTCGCGAAAAATGTAAAAAATAATACTAGATTTCCTAGTTAAAACACACAATTCTGTTACATTTTGTATATCTGGAAAACTGAGCAGTATAAAGATTATTTCCATCATTGACCCGACGAACACAGTTGAAATTCACGTAATTTATGGTCAATATTGACAATTAAGTTACTACTCTAATTTAAAAGTAGTGTAACTTCCACCCTATTTGTGATCATATTTGACAGTTTTTTTACAGCTACCCACACGACCAGATTTGATTAAAACGTTAATTGATTGTAAAGTTGATGATTTCACTTTTTTGAACAATTGTTTGAATATCGTGTAATATTTGATTTAGTGAATATTAAGATTTACTGCACTATGGATTCAACAATCGATATGGATTCCATATCTCCAGGTATGTATATTATTACTAAATAACTAAAACATTTACATTTCTTAAAGTTTAACTTTTTTATTTGTGAAAAATTTTATACTCAATCGCACTCAACCCGTTTTTACACATTTTTATGGGATGTTTATAATATAACATGCAAAAAATATAAAGATTTATAGTTCTGCTTTCATATTTTAATTTTCGTATAAATATAATATCAAAAAGGCATTATTTTTCATAATACTGATTTAAACGATTATTTTAGACTAAAGCAATATATACTTAAGCGTAAACAGACTTCATGTAATATTGGCCAGGTTATAAGCTTTTAGTAAAGGAGATATAAAAAAACTCAATGCTGGCTTAATAATGTATCTAATCGTTACATCGATAAACCATCAGGTATTATTAATCGACTGTCCCTAGGTAAACTCTCGAATCTGAAATAAAAAACCGATAATTAACAGTGCTTATTGCTTTTTTGAAATCGAATAATATCGGAACGCAAGGATTAAGCCGTAGTATATAAACGAAAGTTAAGTATCGCTTGCATACGTGGTTGTGGCAAGTGGCCCGAAGGTGACGGAACTACCGGTTTCGCGAGTGTTCGCCGCACACCGACGCATGCCGCCGCAGTCTGATCGTGGTTTTATTTAAATTTTACAATAAGTAAGCACTAAAAAAATGTTTTGGCCTTTTCTTAGTGTTTCCTAGGTAATAAACTGGATCTGGTAGTTACGATATTTTTTGGCGCGATACGTATTCTAAATAATATCGTATCGTAATACCGTTTCCGTAATTGTGTACGTGGAATTTTATTTGACTTATCTATCGATTATGGCTGTTTCGATAAGTTAGTTTCTTTACAAATTATCGAAAGTACCAGTTTCGATCAGTTATGTCCATGAAGTTACGTAATATATGATAGCAACTCATTTTTCACAAAAACTATTCATAATTAATAAAAATCATTTTTGGCTAATGATTCTTATACCCAACCTAAATATAACTTACCGCATGACGCAGGTCCTCACCGGGCATGGTAAGTTCGGGATGTTCCTGCACCGGATCCGTGCAGAAGAGACGCCCGGGTGCCACCATTGTGTGGACCGCCCGGAGGACACGGTGGAGCATACGGTAGAGGTGTGCCCCGCTTGGGCAGAGCACCGCCGTGTCCTCGTGAGGGCGATCGGCGGCAGCGATCTCTCGCGCCGGGCCTTAGTACAGGCCATGGTCTGGAGCGAGGAGGAATGGCAGGCGGTTGCCTCCTTCTGCGAAGCAGTAATGCTAGCAAAGGAGGCGGCCGCTCGCGTGAGGCAACGGTCCTCACGCCCCAACCGCCGCCGGGATTCCGATCCCGAGTTCCGGCCACCGTAGGCGCGGGCTTGCGGACGGCGAACGATGGGTGGCTCGTCGTCCGATCGTCCGGTAACTGTCCGGACCGATCCCAAGTCGTCGATGGCGTGTAGTGTTCCACGCGCGCCTCAAGGAGATGTCAGCAACCGTAGGGGCTCAGCAGGGTCGAGGCCTACTGGGGCCATGGGTGATGCGAAAGTGACCCCCGGGGCCCTGGAAAAATGGCAAAGAAGGAACAGGAGTGGGTTTTTATTCAGTAAAAGTCTGACACTATCTCCGGCCCCGGCCAAGAGCGGGGGTTGTCATTAGATGATTTTCCCACCCGGAAAAAAAAAAATGAAACCAAATTTAAATATAGATATAGTCATTAATGACAAAGTTATACATAAAATAAACTTCAAATCGCTCTCCTGTAAAGTAAGCTTTTTCTGTTCCGATAGTTGACCTAGGGACAGTCGAGAGATTAAAAGTTCAGATTTTTAATACTAAATGTCTTGAAGATTTCTGTGATTTGGGATCCGGGAATCCTCTGTACCCTGACCGGGGTCGGATGCCATTTTTGCTATACGCCAACTGTGCGAGAAAACACCACTGGTAGCTTCAATGTGGCTGTCGGCTTACAGCAAGGGTTGGCTCTCAGCTTTTACCTCTTCTTGATGTTAATGAACGCTCTGACGTCGGACATTCAGGAAGAGGTTCCCTGGTGTATGCTGTTTGCCGATGACATTGTATTGGTTACCGAGAGTAGCCTAGAGGTCCAGAACAGATGGAGGTGTGGTGGTACAGACTGGAGAGTGTTGGCCTGAAATTGAGTAGAACCAAAACGGAATACTTGTTCCGCGATTTCGGCGGTCTCTCCAATCTAGTGCTTTTAGCTCTCGCTGGAACGCCCATACCGATCTGCTCCAACTTTCGGTACCTCGGGTCGCTCGTCCAAGGGGATGGTGAGGTATACCGGGACGTAACACATCGGATCAACGCAAGATGGATGAAATGGTGACAGGTCACGGAAACAACTTGTGACCCATGGATGCCCCTCAATTTGAAGGGTAAAATCTACAAGTCCGTGTTAAGGCCTGTCATACTGTATGGAGCAGAATGTTGGGCTATGAAAAAGACAGATGAAAAAAGATTGCACTTAGCGGAGATGAGAATGTTAAGATGGATGTGTGGTGTGACGAGAATGGATAAAGTGAGAAATGAGTGTATTAAGGGAAGTTCGAAAGTGGCGCCAGTGACTGAAAAGTTAAAAGGGAATCGTTTGTCTTGGTATGGTCATGAGAAGAGGTGGGATGAAACGCATGTTACTAAAAGAGTTATGAGTTTACATGTAGATGAATGGAGAGGGAAAGCGAGGCCAAAGAAAAGATGTGTGGATTGTGTGAAAAGTGATATGAAAGAAAATAAATCATTTTGATTAATTACAGATCAGAAAATAAAAAAATCACCTGCAACAATTACGACATTTCTGCTCTGATCCAGTGAAGAGTTCCATTCCACATCTTCGAAGTTCATCTTCAGATCATAGCAATATTTCTATGGGACCAACTCAGAAGTATGTTCAATCAAAAAAATTATTTTCAAAATCGGTTCACAATTTATTGATCGGGAAATCGGTGAACAGAATAAAAAGAAAACATACAGCCATGCGGCTGTATGTTATATGCTGTATGTTTTTAAATTCATAGAACCTCCTTCTTTTTGAAGTCGAAACGAAATTAAAATCGTCAAAATTGGTTTATAGGTATTTGGCAAAGATACCGCTGAAACGACGAAAAAAACAAATCAGACGATTTGAGAACCTACTTCTTTTTTGAAAGTTGGTTAAAAATGCGAAATTAAGAAAACACTGATAAAAAAAAAAGTTGTAATGTCATGTGGTCATGTCTTTTGACTGCTTTTGACAATAATGACAATTTGAGAAGTTATTGTATTTACCATTTACTATATTATTATTCTTTAAGTTTTTGTTATAAAGTTCTTGCAAAGAGTTCTTGAAAGAGTGTGAGTGTGTGATTGTCGACTGTTGTGAAAAAAAGGCAAATAAAATATAAAAAGTTTTAACATACGCAGTCGTCTACGATACAGTTGAATTTTTATGGGTACATATTCAATATTCTGTGAAAGCTTCCAAGATGATGGCTGGAAAAGGTTATTTTTGAACTGTTTTGACTATTTCTGTAAATTGTGAAGTTCACGAACTCTACGTTCGTTGTGATAACGATGGCCCGTGTTTGTGTAATTTTATAACAGCGTCACGACTCGTCGGGTGCATCGTTTAAAATACCTTTGACATTTCGTTGCTGACAACTTTAGGGATGATGCCAATTTAGATCGGGATCACAGGGCATTGGCGCTATTAGCTAAGATGTTAGACCTTTGGTTCGCACGATTTAATGCATCTCGAGCGCTCCATGGATCAGCTGTACGAAACGAGCCGTCAACGCGCTCCGAATCCAGTTTATCTACGCTGTCAAGGCGCTGGTATGGTTGCCACATTATTGCAGTACTGCTCTTGACATCAGATTGCATGGCAGTAGCCTCCTGGAAATAATAATAATAATAATAATACGTTTATTTCGATCATCACAGGATCATAGCACACACATGATAAAATAACACTCACAGATAATAAGATCCCCATGTGGAGGCATATTATTATGACATTGTTTCTGGTAGTATCTAAGTATTATCATATGTAGGTAAATTGTTACCAACATTATTATTATTCGGTAAGACACACTAGCAGCTATTAGCTGATTCATGTGTTTCATATAGTTTGGAGATGTTTAGTCTGTCCAACCAATTTTTAAAGCAGTTCAATGTGGGAGCTTTCATAACATTTTCTGGGAGCCTGTTCCGTGCCATTAGAACTTGGTTAGGTAGAAATTGCTTCAAATGCTTTTTTTTTGGATGCATTTCCGCATAACTTGAAGGACTTTCCTCATAAAGTCTCAATAAGCCTACCCCTTTGTCTACGTTGTTCCAATGCGATAAGGTCAAGTGCTTTAAGGTGCTCTTCATAAGATAGATTGCGAATTATATGGACATTTTTGTTGCCCTTCTCTGAACATTTTTGATTAGAGTGATGTCTTTCTTAAAATATGGGTCCCAGATGACATTAACATCCTATATGTAGTGTTGTTGTTGCTGTGGACTGTCTGCCCAGCCTTTTCTCAACTAAGTTGTGATCATCGTTCAGTCAAATATCATACTTTACATGAAGTGATTGCCTATTTGAGCTCCACAACCCAGTAATTTGGTAACATAATACTTCTTGGCAAGACTGGTGTCGAGAGTATCTAATTATCAATAACAACTGTCAAAGATTATTTCAAAATTCAAATATTTTTATTTCACATAGGCCTACATGAGCAACTCATCAGAATCTAATGTATGGTTCCAAATTGGTTCTTTTCTATTTAGAACTGGCAAGAAACTCCATGGGTACTCTTTTAAAAAAATGTTTTTTTTGCACAAACAACAACTTTAACAAATGACTGCCAGGACCAATGACATGCTTTCTGTATGTAAGATGGTCATCCATTCAAAACCCAACCTCACAAGCTCCTCTTTTTTGCTCTGGACTATATTGTCTGATAAATAAATAACTTTTATTTCAGTAATGCCAGAAACAGAGGAACAGAACAGAATAAGGTTTCAAGTTGAACTAGAATTTGTACAGTGTTTGGCTAATCCTAACTACATACATTGTAAGTAAATGTAAACAAAACAAATTAATCCTTAAGCTTAAAGGCTATTTTAAAAGATTACCTGATAATAATTTTTTCAGTTCTGGCACAGCGTGGTTATTTGAAAGAAGCCACATTCATCAACTACATTCGCTACCTGCAATACTGGCGGGAACCTGAGTATGCTCGCTACCTCAAGTACCCGATGTGCCTTCACTTTTTAGAACTGTTGCAGCATGAAGCATTTAGAAGAGAATGTGTGTCAGCACAGGTATGTTCTGTCAGACTTGTCAGATTATGGTACCTCTACCTATCCTACTAAATATAAAACCTACTTTCTAACACAAAGCATGGATGTATGTTATGGACGTAAAATTGAAGTTTCTTTTATTAGTTAACTTGAAATTTTAATTAAATAATTTATTATAATATCATAATCAACCTTTTAATGTTCCCACTGCTGGGACTTAGGCCTCTCTAGGAGAGGGAATGGGCTGTACTCCACCACGCGGGTCGAGTGCAGATTGGTGAATGTCACATGTCTTAGAATTTTTGGTTCTAGGACTTGCCGGTTTGCTCACGATGTTTTCCTTCACAATTTTGAGAGCAGTGGTGATGAAATAAAATACACAAAGTAACGCGTCTGGCTGGGTTTAAACACTTTGAACCTGCAACTTACAACTCATTAGTGAGGACCGTTACCACTTGGCCACCACTGCTCTTTGATTAAATTAAATAATATAAAATATGTCATTATGTCAATGGCGAGTACATCACTCATCTTCGGTTTGCCGACGACATAGTAGTCATGGCTGAGACTACGGAAGAGCTCAGCACAATGCTCAATGACCTCAGTAGAGCTTTCGAAAGAGTGGGTCTTAAAATGAACATGGACAAAACCAAAGTCATGGTAAATAACCATGTAGCACCCACTCCGATCAAGATCGGAGACTCTGCACTCGAAGTTGTAGACGATTACGTCTACCTTGGACAGACAGTCCAGTTGGGTAGATCTAATTTCGAGAAAGAGGTCAACCGTCGAATCCGACTCGGCTGGGCAGCGTTCGGGAAGCTGCGCGGTATCTTCTCATCTAATATACCAGTGTCTCAAGACGAAAGTCTATGACCAGTGCGTGTTGCCAGTGATGACATATGGTTCCGAAACGTGGACGCTCACAATGGGCCTCATCAGAAGGCTCAAAGTCGCCCAATGGGCAATTGGAAGGGAGTTTCCTTGCGTGATCGAATCAGAAATGAAGAAATCCGCAGGAGAACCAAGGTTGCCGACATAGCACGAAGAATCGCCAAACTAAAGTGGCAATGGGCAGGGCACATTGCTCGCAGAACGGATGGCCGTTGGGGCCGAAAGGTTCTGGAGTGGCGACCGCGTACCGGAAGACGCAGTGTTGGAAGGACCCCTACAAGGTGGACCGATGACCTGGTGAAGGTTGCGGGAATCCGATGGATGCGAGACGCACAGGATCGTTCGTTGTGGCGACATTTGGGGGAGGCCTATGTCCAGCAGTGGACGTCTATCGGCTGAAATGATGATGATGATGATGAATATAAAATAAAAATCAAATAGAAAAAATATACAGTATTTAAGAAAAAAAAACAAGTTGCCGTTATTATTTCATATTGTTCTAATCAATTAAACAACTTAGAAATTACAATTAGGAAATGAACTTGAATTACTAAAAAAATCGCTAGTCACTAAAAGCAATATTGTTCAACTAATAGGAGGGTCCAAACCAGGTTCTTCTAGTGGATAATTCACTAAGTTGGCAACACTGCTGGAAAATTATTTCGGTTTGACGTTTCACCAAGGATGTTAATGTTACTTGAGAAATTAATAATGTCTACCAAAGAATATTTTCGAATTGTGTCGAACACAGTTCGAAACCAGCCCAGTCTAACCTGAGGAAAATATGCGAGTATATCAGAAATTCAGAATAACCTGATCATCCCTTATTTTGTAGTTTTGTAATAAAATACCAAATACCAACCCATACACATTGTTTTTAGGTGTGCAAGTTCATGGATGACCAGGCTATATTGCTGTGGCAACATTACACGCGGCGACGCACGCGCACGCTGCAGCCGCCGGACGCGCCCGCACCCCCTGCACCTCCCGCGCCCCCTCAGCAAGGTGCGCCACGACAACAGTCATAGAAAACCATAATTATCACTTTTTTATACAACATTTTTTTTTTATATTCCATAATTCTAGGGTATGAATAAGACCATAACAAAGAATCAACTGGCATATGAATTATTTTTCAATAATCTTTTTTTTTTGTTTTCATTTTATATTCTGAAGGTAATTTGATAGATGCAAATGTCTAAATGGTAAATTAAAATATAATTTAAGCCTAAGAATTAAAAGACTAGCAAAAGCTGCGTCATTTTTCAAACCTAGACAAAAATATAGAATTACTCAGTGATATTACTGAAATTTTATCACAACTTCGGTTTGAAAACTAATAATAATAGTTAAAATTAAACAATTCTATGTCCTCTTTTTGTACTATTTTCGCATGGATCTCTTATAAAATTGTAGCGATAAACGAATCGAGTGTCGGTCAGTCTCCTCTTTGAGGAGTGACTGGAGGAGTCACGGCGTCCTCATCTTCCGCATGAAGCAAGTCCTCACCGGACATGGTCAGTTCGGGAAGTTCCTACATCAGATTCAGGAGGTCACCACTGTGTGGACCGCTCGGAGGACACGGTGGAGCATACGGTGGAGGTGTGTCCCACTTGGGTGGAGCACCACCGTGTCTTCGTGAAGGCAATAGGTGGCAGGGACTTCTCGCGTTGGGTTCTGGTGGGTACAGGCCATAGTCTGGAGCGAGGAGGAATGGCAGGGGTTCACCTCCTTCTGCGAAACAGTAATGCTAGCGAAGAACGAGGTTGCACGAGTAAGGGAACGAACATCTTTAAATAAATAAATAAATCTTTTCGCTTTAATCGCCGAGACCCCCATCCCGACTACCACAATGTCAATACCGACGTCAAGCAATGGGTAGCTTGCCGTCCGGCAGTCCGGTAATCGCCGGGACTGAGCCCCAGTCGTCGACAGCGCTTAGTGATCCACGCGCTCTTCAAAGAGAAGTAAGCAAACCGTAGGGGCCCAGTAAGGCCGATCTGGTTTTAGGCAGTAAAACTCTGACACGCCCTCCTGCTCCGCCCAGACCGAGAGAAGTATGAAGAAGATGAATGCCCATCTTGAAAAAATCTTGACGACCAATGATGATAACTTTTTATAATTCTAAAGCATAAACTGAGACTTGTAAACAAGATATAAAATTGTGTTGGGAGGCTCATATACTGGAGCTCCCTGGTAAAAGAAAGTAGCTAAGAACTCATGATTTTCGACCGGCTTTCAACCGCGCCTGCCACGGTGTAAGAAACATGAGAAAACGGTGGAGCTGGTTTATTTCTAAATTTACGAGATCAGAGTTTTATGTGGTTACACAGCCGTCGCAGTTGGATCGCTTGAAAACTTGGCAGATGACAATCGTAAGACGGGCGGTTAATTATCAGTTGAGCTCCAGACCGCCATGGACATACACCAGAAACGAGCTGGTGCATTATACTTACTTACAGGAGAATTAAAAAAAGAAGGTCTATAAAGTTCTGGGTGCATCAATCGATTTTGGACTTCGCATCGGATTTTTCTACCCCCTGAGGGCCACTGCGGGTGTTAAACGACCGCAGAGAGTGCGGGCGCAACCTTCCGAGGCTGCGGGTGACCGTGGCCGGTGCAGCGGGGAGCGGGATACATATATCTCTAGCATTCTACAGAAGCTGCAGGCCCGCAATCGCAGCGGACGCGGGTAAAAACGGTTTTTTGAGTTCTTAGTATAAGTAAAAGTCCAAGTGTAAAATAATATGGTAATATTATTGAATATTTCTAATTATTTTAATTCTCAATTTTTATTAGACTTTACTATAACAAACACTATCGTATCTTGGGCAAACTTTCCTTAGAGGTTGTATTATTAAAAGAACCGGTATAAAAATTCGAATTTGAAGACATCACTTTTATCAAAAAGCAGGCAACATATTTCTGGAGTTTGACATTTGCACTTGTCAAATCATTATCTGGGATTAAAAAACTCACTTTAGTATTATTTTTCCTTATAGAAAATAAACCTTGAGTTATGGGATATCAAACATAACACGTTGTATACGTAAAGTGGCATAATGGTGCAAGTTGAGTTTTAGAAAAATATTTGAGTTTGGTGTGTCATTTTTTCTATGACTATCTAAAAATTATTTTTTCTTATTCTACTCTAAAACTATTTGCATACTATACCGTCTCGACGTCTTTGTTATGACACCGTCATCAGCTCACGCTTAAAACCAGCGTTGTGGACTCATCGCATTATACATGTGGCCGGGGCATTATGCTGATCGTTCGGTCGTTTTGCGCGGACGTCGCGCATATTTTCTCTATAGTATGTGTTTAATTTTAAAAAAAGATAGAAAAATGAGGCAATCTTAAGACTATTAAGATTGTCTCATTTTTCTATTTTTTTTTTCTTTCCTTTCTTTTCTCTCTTTCCTTTCTATCCTTTATTTCCATTATTTCTTTAGTTTCCTTTCGTTACGTTCTTTATTTTCTTTCTTTCCTTTCTTTTCTCTCTTTCCTTTCTATTCTTTCTTCCCATTATTTCCTTAGTTTCTTTTATTTTTTTTCTTTTCTTTCTTTTCTTCCTTTCGTTTCTTTCTTACTTTGACCCACACACTACACTTTCTGTAAAACTTGATGCCCTGAGACACCATTCTATTTCTGACTACAATATTGCATCTTTTATGTTTAATGTAATTCATCATGATTACAACAGTACTAAAAATATGTATGAGATAACTGATTGATGGTATTTATTTTAATTGATCTACAAAAACTGAAATATGTGTTCTATGTACTATGATGACAGCATGTGATGGTATAAGTTGTATCAATTATGGTGTATGTTATAAAATGTTTTATTGTAAATAAACTAAATGAGTTTGAATGTCTTGATATAGACTGAATTACTGTAATTCCTAGATGTAAGTTAAATATTAAAAATGATTTTATATAAATAATAGATTTTTTGCTTTTACAAGTAGTTTAGTCCTTTCCTTTTCTTTAACAATTGTTTAATTTTCTGAGCTTTGAAAGGTTTCCATTGAGTTTTTGAATTTGTTACTAGATGTATTAATATCCATTAAGGAATTTTAGTGCAATATTTACAGATCATGGCATGCTAATAGAAAAGAAAGTGACTGCAACACATTACAAATAGGAATAGGATCGATTTTTAGCCATGTTGTACGTCATAGCTGTCACATCGAAGAAATTGGGTAGAGTGAGTGAAAGAAGAAATTTTTAAAATACAATTATTTACGAATCATGAATGAAAAAGTTTAATCAAAATCCAGTTCTTAATTTTGCTCGTTTCTGCGTTACTGTGTGAAGTGTCTGAGTAGAAGAAGGCGAATTGGTCCTAAGAATGAAAATAAAAAAGAACAGATTTTTTTAAAACGAATTATGACATACAATATATTTAGCTAATTTAGATTAAACGTTCTTGTTTTTACTTCACCTAGATTTAACTAAGACTGTAATACAAAGCAAAAAACACCGTTATTGATACGCAAATAAGTTTTCTTTGCAAACCGTACTTTTCAATCAATCAACATTTGACAGATCGAGGTTGTGACCACAGAGTACATTGAATATACTGTGATAGAGTTCTCAGTCACACTTTTCGCTTGCAGCGCCATCTCTCTACAATTTATCGGGTTATAAAACTCTACAAATTACCTACAAATATAGGTAGTATGAATAGGTACTCATATACTGTATATAGCTAGTTGTCTGTACGTACTTTTGATATTTTGTAGTTCTATTTTCATTACAATAATAAGTAAAAGAAAACAATCACATTATATTTTAAATCATTTTTTATTCCTTTATAAATAATATTCCCGTGCCATTTCCTGCACCTTGTCGTTTTTATCAAAATCTGCTCTAATTCCCTTTATTATTTTATTTGTGTCCCTACACCAGTTAAACAAAAAAAATCTATACAACAAATCTTGCATTTCTGCCACCACCAGACCTTTATGTTCTGAAAAAACAAAAACACGAGAGCATTTGAATTTTAACAACTGTTTGACACTTAAAATGTTCACTGGCGCCATGTTGGTATAAACACTTTCGTTCGCAATTGTGAAAATAATGAATAATTTTTATTTTTACTTGAATTCAGTTTTTTTGCACACCATCGCTATTTGTAATAATTAAAATTCTAATATTTAAAATGGAGCTGAGAATTTTATTGTAGTTTTGGCTGCCTCAGCGATGTTTGCCGAGAAGGCTGACTCGATACATTTGCTGCCAAATACTACAAAGACATTAGAGTGTGTTGCACCCGCACTATATTGTGAAGTGTTTTGAAAAATAAAATAAAACTTGACTTAAAGGTCCAATTGACCAGGTCATGAAAATCCAAAAAAAAAAATAACAGGATATTCTGAAATACCTAACCATAGACCAAAGGAGCCATTTTTTTGTACTTGATACAGTATGCTGTCTAGCGGGAAACTTTGGCAGTAAGTTTCCCTGTTGAATCAGTGACTCGAGTGTCCTAAAGATGTGACAGAAATGTGGACAAAAACTACGTATCTTGTTTGAGCAGTGCGTTTATTTAACGAATGGTTGGTGGTGTGACCGCTTGCGCGCCATGCACAGCGCGCGCAGAGTCACGTAGTAGAGAAGTTCCACTACGCTCATTATACTGAATCCCATGCACAGGCCTAGTAGACCGCCTGTGTTTGCTGGAAAACAACATAAGTAGCATGGAGATAGTACGAAAGAAACGCGAATAGCGGCAAAAATGAAGGCGGCTTCTACAAAAGCAATTTTGCTATCAATTTTATAGTAGGCACTTTTATCAAAATATTAAATTGCCAATATCATAAGTTAGATACGAGTTACGGAGCTGATTTTTTTTATAGATTGATAAAGGTAATAGTGAAAAATTTTCACTATAAAATTTTTTTTCTAAATTTGTCACTTTTCAAAAAAAAAAGAAAATAAAAAACGTGATTTCTAAAAATGAGACCATTGTAATATAGTAGTTTAGAAAACGAGAAATATAATTAGTAATTATAAATAAATAAAATCTGCATTAACAGTACAATAATAAAAGAACAATGCGTTTTTTTTTCAAAACTGCGTATAATTATTCTTTTCTCTTGGAACCTATTAAAAATTGGTAGTTGGTTTGTTTTAGTATAAACAAGTATACTTACATAGGAATTCAGTCAGGCCAAATATTTCCCCTTTGGTAAATCTCATAAAATTGTTCTCTTCAAAGTAAAAATGTACGATAAGCATGTTTTCCCTGTTGAGAAAAAAAAAATGATTAAACGAAAGAAAGAATAGAGAAAAAAGAAAAGAAACAAAATAAATTAGGCACAGTAAAGAAAAGAACATTAGCAGGGACCCCTGTATGTACCTACCTACCTACCAGCATCTACGAGTAGATCTCGCGGTTATTGTAGAGCAGAATAGACTTGCACATTTACGATGCAAGCCAACGAAAACTAAGCCGTTAAAGCAATAAGTTTTGATTAATTTAATTGACTGTAGACTTCTTAATATCCTGTCCATTTCTTGTCTAAGGTAATGTTGCTTCCGTCGACCTCAATTTGGCATGCTATTTTAGACTGATCGTAAAATAACCTAATGTAGGTACCACCGCGCACCGTAATGTACAAGTACATAGGCAATGTATTTATATTCGACGTAGAGTTATAAATTTAATAAAGTGTCTCTTCCCGTGAAGCGGCGAGTCTCCTTGCTGGCCTGCCACCGTGGGATTTGGAGGCAACAGTCCTTGTACGCATGCACGATCTGCGCGTCGAGATGCAACGCAGGGGCGAAACTCCGCTGTCGCGCCAAGTCGCGGCATGGCGGACTGAGTTCCGGCGGAACCACATGGTGGAATGGCGACAGCGATTGTCGCAATCTAGTGCTGGGCACGCCACAATTGTGGCGGTAAGTCCCCTGTTTGAGAAGTGGCTGGAAAGACAACATGGCGTCCTTATCATCCGCATGACGCAGGTCCTCACCGGGCATGGTAAGTTCGGGAGGTTTCTGCACCGGATTCGTGTGGAAGAAACGCCTGGGTTTCACAATTGTATGACACGGTGAAGCACACGGTAGAGGTGTGCCCCGCTTGGGCAGAGCACCGCCGTGTCCTCGTGGGGGCGATCGGCGGCAGCGATCTCTCGCGCCGGACCCTGGTACAGGCCAGGGTCCGAAGTGAAGAGAAGTGGCGGGCGATTGCCTCCTTCTGCGAAGCAGTAATGCTCGGAAAGCAGGCGGCCGCACGCGCGAGAGAATAGCCTTCACGCCCCAGCCACCGGGAACTCGATCCCGATTTCCAGCCACCGTAGGCGCTGGCTTGCGGACGGCGAGCAATGGGCAGCTCGCCGTCCGACCGTCCGGTAACCGTCCGGACCGAGCCCAAGTTGTCGACGGCGCGTAATGTTCCTCGCGCGCCTCAAGAAGATGTCAGCAAAACCGTAGGGCATAGCAGGGTCGAAGCCTACTGGGGCAATGGGTGATACGAAAGAGAACCCCGGGGCCCTGGAACGATGGCAAAGAAGGAACAGGAGTGGGTTTTTAGTCAGTAAAAGTCTGACACTATCTCGCGCTCCGTCCAAGAGCGGGGGATGTCATTGGATGATTTACAAAAAAAAAAGTATCTGTCTCTCTGAAAACTAATCCGACCTATCCACAGTTTTGACTGATTTAACTGAAAATGATAGGCTATAATTATTGGCCAGTCCATTAATTTTAATATTGTTAGTTCCGTCGACTCCATGTCACATTGCGGGGTTAATAAATTTCGTGAAAGTCAATTGATAGCTGAATTGAGATTTTTTTTAAGGTTGGAAATTATCAAATATTTCTCCCCTCCTGTTCTGGGTGGAGCGAGGGGAAGTAAGAGACTTCTACTGACCAAAACCGACCTGTGTTCCTTCATTTGCCTTTTAATTTCCAGGGCCGCGGTAACACTCGAACAATCCTGCATGAATTGAAAATTCGGAGTATTTGCAAAACTCTAATTTAGCCTAAAAAACTGAGTTTGGCAATAAAGTGGGGGTCACATTTTTAACTCAAATTAAATCACTTACAACGTCAAAACACTCAAGTCCCAAAAACGGGTCTAGTTCATAATATCGACAGTCACTACATCGATGGTCGCTGTATCGAAAACGTTCCATCGACGGGCTAATGTATCGACAGTACCCCAAATCGATGGTACGCTACATCGACAGTACCCCAAAACGACGGTATGCTACATCAACAGTAAACCAAATGGATAGTACGCTGCATCGACTACCCGGCCCGCGCCAGATAAAATACAGGATAAAAAACAGGATTTTTTAAAGTTTTTCAGGATTTTTAGTAGTTTTTTGGTGTCTTAAGATGCATGTCTTTTGTTCGGGACTTTGCAGACGAGTGGCGCTTACTATCGTCGGATAGGTTACATAAAAACCAAGCAATTTACAGATTTAACAAATTGTGATTAAAAACTTTTAAAAATCCTGTCCGTGTTATTTGGGGTCGGCGCAACACGTTTTTTCTTCCATTCTGCCCTGTCACTTGTCATGCTATCACTAATTTCCTTGGTGTATGGGAGTATTATTCATGTTCATTTTTTTTAGGGTTCCGTACCTCAAAAGAAAAAAAAACGGAACCCTTATAGGATCACTTTGTTGTCCATCTGTCTGTCTGTCTATCAAAACCCTTTATCGCGGGAACGCGTAGACATATCGTGTTGAAATTAAAACCATATTCTCAAGTCTGCGGCCGTTTACGTCGCAAAAAAACTTATATTTCGACACTCTCAAGGGAATCAAAATTCATAGGGTACTTCCCGTTGACCAAGCACAAGTATAGGAAAAAATCTGTAAAATTGTAGTTGCGTCACAAAAAAAAAAAAAATTTGCGATTCGGAAAAATCTTCGTAACTCAATTCGGGAATTTAACTGTTTTCATAGTTAAGTTTGTACGGAATAACGGAACCCTTGGTGCGCGAGTCCGACTCGCACTTTCCCGGTTTTTTATTATTGATAGCTTTGCGCTTGCCCACCATCTCACCTGATGGTAAGTGATGATGTGATCGACGGTGGAGCACACTTGCCTAGAAGTACCTACCTAACCTATTTACTTTTGGCTTAAAGACCCCTAGGTTGTAGCTATCAGGAAACACAGACTCCGGAATTCCACTCCTTAGCTGTACGCACAATGAATGTGTTCCCGAAACGTTTTGTGCATAGGAGTGGGATGTCCACCATGTACCTGTGGCGCATCACCGTATTCTAGTGGTACGATGTTGCGGAATTAAGTTATGCAATACTGACGCACACTTCCCGATAGAGAACCAACAGGCTAGCACTCAGCATTGGTGCTCAAGACTTTGGAGCTTCGACTCGACGAAGTGCATCATTACCAATTATCCTCTTGCTGCTTGCTTGCTGCATCAAGCTGGTATTGGGCAGATCCGTCCCAAAAATGAGAGCAGTACTCCATACACGATGGAACTTGTGCTTGATAATGTCTGAGCAGCTGTTCCGCCGTGATGTACTCACTCACCTACTGTCTCACCTTATAACAACTCTAATTATAGTGTTTAAGTATAGCGCTATAATAAGTTCGATAAAGTTCAATGTCTGATTTTAGTAAATACCATTTCCGTGCCTTAATAAAGCTCCCATACACTAAAAACAAAATAAACTAAAAATGTTGAGTTCAGCGCCATCTAACAGGAACAAGGCCACGCTTGGGAATGTAGCTTACACCTTAAGACTATAAGGTTCAGATTACGTGAAATATTTAAGAGATCTGTTGCCACTGATACTCTTGGCGAGATGTTGGATGAGCATTTCCTTGAGTGGTGCGTCGCTCATTTTCTCCTGGTAGGCGATCTCCGTACATGCTGGTAGACATTCTTCACAGGTGACGTCACGACCTGCAATATCAAAGGAGTTGAATATATTTTCTTCTAAATAACTATTTGAGCCTTTACTTATTGTGGATGGCTCGGTAGACGCAGTGGTTGAGGGATTGGGTGTTGAGTTGCGTGTCGCAGGTTCGATGCCAGCACAGAACAAATATTAGTATCGTCTACAGATAGTTGTTCCGGGTCTGGGTGTCTTGTGATAACAACATGAATAGACCTAACTCAAATAGAGTTAGGTCTATACAAAAGTCGTCACTTCATTGACAGTTTGTTCTAGCTTGTTAGATTCTATTAGACTTCGTTGGTTAGTCTGTCTTCGTATCTATTCGTATCCAAAAAGTACCTATGCCTTGTAATATATAGGTATATCTATTAGAGGACGAAGAAAAACATCAAAAGCCGTATCCAAATCAGATCAGAGAAGTGTTTGCGAAAATCGTGAACGACTAGTTCCATATTCGACCCATAAGTATGTAACTTATGGGTCCATATGGGTCCTTTTTGAAAAAAAGTCACTCGCCTTCTGGCATGATTTTGCTCATATTTGTGTAACATTTTGCGTCTGCCTTCCCACAAATTCGCGTTGATTTATTTTCTGAAAAATAATAGTAGATGCATTAACTGTCACGTCACGTAGTAATATCATCATCATTAAAATCAGTTTCAAAATATCTGCTACTGAATATCTTCTTCATAGTTTCCTCAATGCTGAGGATCGCGACCACATAGGTATGACGCGTCTCTAAGATTTTTTAGTGTTTTGAGTGCCCAGTGCGAATTATTTTAAGTTACCGGGTTTGGCTCTCTGATTGGTTAAGAGCTTGGAGCGGAACAATCAGCTCGCCAAACATCATAAACGTGTCAATTGAGTTAACGTAAAACAAATTCGCACTAGGTCCTCTGAGGTGTGGAGTGGACCACTCGGTTCAGCCTGCCTCTATGGAACAGAGTGTAAACTCCCGCAAACCTCCGTTGAAAATTGAGGATCCTCCGACCAGACGGATGTTTTGTCTGGTGTGGAATACTGCTCGATATATGATTTCGGGCTTTTGTATCTCAAATCGCGCGGAGAACTCTAAAATAATTGCGCGATGCAGGATTTTATAGTTCACACGTGGCGCCATAGATGTCGCTACTGGTCTTTGGGAGGGTACTTTCTTACATAATCGACAACTAATAGACGAATTTCAATGCTTACTAGGCATATAATAATATACACATTTGCACGCGTCCAACATCGCTTGCGCTTCACACTCCATTTCGCAGTTCTTCAACGTGTACGTTCTGTGGAAACATCAAACAATTCATCATAAATCGATAACATTGTAACACAAGTGGTTAATTATTAAAACGGCTGGACCAATGATATAATTAATAATAATTCTTTTTTGTTTCGTTCACCAGCATACAGGGAAGGTTGTAGGGTAGGTAGGTAAGTAGCGTAGGGTAGGTGTCCTAGAACGCCAAGGGCAACTAAAGAAACACGGGTTCCTTAGTCGCTCTTGCTCGAGGTCTTCCCATCCGATTATAATTGGGTGTCTTCAAGGCTATAGTGAATAGTTTATTAATAAACTAGTTCGCCTCACCATCAACGACTGCATCACTGCTTACCATCACGTGGGATCGCAGTCAAGCACTAATTTATCTCAAATTAAAAAAAAATATATATTACCTACTTGTAAGAACCAGTGCATCACGTGGGATCGCAGTCAAGCACTAATTTATCTCAAATTAAAAAAATATATATATTTGAGTCCTTTTTTGTTCACCTTCTGGTAACAGAGGGCCTGGCCTAGTGCCAGTTTTTAACGTATGCCATCACGTTAATGTGATCGTTCGCTTATAATGTTAAACCGTAGGTACGAGTACTTACCACATTCCCACTTTGTCGTCACGACAGATAATCGTGTAATTTTTAGTGTCGTGGCTTATATATTTAAATAAGGTGCTCACATATAGGACGACACGATAAACTGGCGTGTACGATGTTTGCCGTTGGTACTACAGTCGTAAAACGATAAAATTTGTTAAGTCTAAACCGTGACGGTAAAAATTGTATCGTTGTAGCGATTATCTGTCGTGGCCACGACAAACAGTGGTTATAATGGGAAAAGCTAGAGATAACAGTCGTCCGACGATAAATTAACAGTTACAACATACTGGGAACGCGGCGTTACAGTCACCAGACGGCACTTATATAGTTTTAGCACAAATTGACGTTTACTTTAACGATAGAGTACATACGTTAAAAAAGTTGCACTAAGCCATAGATATCGGAAATCTTCCCGTTTCAATAGGCAAATTTTAAAAATTCATTATTCCTACAAATATGTACCTACCTGTAAAATACTAATTCCTTTTCACTCGAGAACAAACAGAGCCGCTTCTTGATATCTATAGAACGCAGTGAGGGTTGCGCATCCAGGATTTTGGGCCATATTGCAATCCGTGCTTCTATTCCCGGTCCATATATTGCACCCAAGTTCTTGATTTTTGGCGTCTCTACCGGGTTGTGGAGGAGGATCTTAAAGATAAGGGAATGACTTATGAGAAAAGAGTTTTTCAGATACACATACACACACATTGTCGTAAATATGACATACCGAGTTTTATAAAGAAATGGGCTTTACCTGTGTAAAGCCCATTTTTCATCATTTTCATCGTTATTCGGTCATTCATATAGCTGTCTAGTCTAAACCTCGATATATCATATTAACGCAAAATGTAATTTGAATTATAGCAAGTATTATTGAACCTTGAAGCCAGCACTTTTCATGGAACTGCAATAGTATTCTGCAATATTAGCATCCAGAACCAGGGAGAAACCGTGTTGTGTGCCAATACCTTCAAGCGAAAAATCAAGAATAAGTTCTTAATTGAACAGTAGGAACTATAACTGCACGGTAACGACTTTCTTCTTACCTTTTGGTCTCCAAGGAAACCCGTCAGGCGGAGCAGCTGCTGGGTAGCCGTCCTCAGGAGTCCAATCTACTGCTGGCGATGGAAAAGTGATATTCAGGTCATTTAATGATCGCCTGTAAACAGAAATAAGGGTTTAAATAAATGGACTGCACATTAGCCTACTTGTAAGAACCAGTGTGGTACCGCGCTTGCAGGACCCAACATGCTGCTGCGTCCAGCAGTACCTACGACGCAGCTGTACGTTTCGAGGCTACATCACACCATGAAGGCTGAGGATATCGTAGAGTATGTACGCGTAAAGACAAACTGGACTTTGAGAGTCAGTGCAGCCGCGCCATAACATTAATTTCAAGTCGTTTGTGGTGCGGGTGCCGACTTACCATTTGGAGACCTTTCCTAAAGGAGAGTTTTGGCCGAAGGGTGTCGTGTATCGACGATTTCGTGGAAGGATACCGACCTCGCAGCGGAACACGACGCCGTCACTTCGTGTGCAATAGTATATTTTTATTTTATTTTACTTTATTTTAGTATAGTTTAGTAATGGTTATATATTCAAAGAAACTCTTTTATACACACGTATTAGTTTATTATTTGTGTATTTTATCTATGGGCCTTAGTTGCCTGATAATAAAGGGTTATTATTATTAACAGACAATCGATATCGCTTGCAATCGATGATAGCAAGTTGGAAGTTTCGAAACTATTGTTTCAACTGCACAAGCACACAAAACTGCTGGTGTACAGTTCTTATAATGCAGTGTATCCGCGTTTGTCTGCCGCATGTCTAACGAGCAGTGGGCTTGTAAAACACAGTATTGGTGCCCGGACACGGCGATGCGAGGCCGCGGCAGACCACGAAGGGGATGGCGGGACGATCTGGATGTCTTCCTTAATAATTGGAATGAGAAAGCGAGGAACCGTGGTAGTTGGGAGAAAGGGAGAGGTCTTTGCCCAGCAATGGGTCAATACGGGCTAGCTGTAATAATATAATCCGTGTTGACACAGAACTGTGAAGGGGCTTTAATCTGACAAGCCAAAAGCTGCGGTGCTCAAAAAGCTCGTTACCAAACTTGATGCTGTCTTTACTGCGATCAGTCAAGAAATTTATCAAAATGATTCTGGTTTCAAATGCTTACGGATTTCGAAACATGTTGTTTCGGTGTACCGCGTTGAAAGTGCAACAGAGTCCCTCATCAGTCAGCTGCGCGTTGAACAGGTCCTCGCAATTTACCTCCGAGGAGTCCCAGACGCATCTCGCTAGCATTTCACTGCACGGTTGGGTCACCTGCACGGACATGAAATTTAAAAAGATTTAATACTATTTAGAAAAGCGAGAGTCTACGAGTTTAGTGGCACATGCAGGTGTCTAACCAAGGATGGGTTGAAAAGCAGTCTTGACTCACTCACTGGTTCATTAACGCCCAGCCCAAAATTTAAAAAACTACAACGAAATTCTCATTTATTTAACAGGTTTGTTTGTTTTTTACATCTTGTACCCTTTCATTTGATACCCGATTTGGCCATTTTTTTTTAATATTTGGATCTTCAGTCCCACTTTCACCAGTCCCAGATTTGTTAATGACTAAATCGAGTTTAATAAAACATTTCTAAGAACCATCGCTAGAAAACCTGCTTTCAAATAAAAACAAACCGCATCCAAATCAGTTCACCCGTTTTAGAGTTACGGTGCTAAATACAGACAGACAGATACACGATTCTCTGTTGCAATGCAATGTTTCACCAAAACTCCATTGACAAATTAGTTAAGAACCATAGTTCCATATACTATTTATTTCACAAACGATTCGTTCTGCAAATGTTTCATTTTACAAACTCTCGCTTCCGTGCGCTTTACAAACTTTTTTTGGCAAATGCTTCTTTCTCTTGTTAAATGATTCGAATGATATTTAATCATTTATAGACTTTTCATTTAATATTTTGATCCTTTTGGAAAAGTTACGTTTATACTACATATAATTTTATAACAAATTTTCTAAACGATCATGACGGTATTGTGCAACAAATCTGAACTGTGTTTCGTTATATTTGAAGTCTTTTATATGAAAAATACGTTAGGTAAGTATTTTTCACTTTCAATATTAAAGTTTTAAATTGATCATGTTTATCTTATTTTTTAAGGGATAGTATATAACTGTTCCTCTATTTCATTTAAGTGTTCCTCAGTTGATTCCTGTTTTCTTCTGCAAAATATGCCTTTGTTACACCAAAAATACTAATTGTGCGCTAAAACATGCTATTCTGGATGGATTTATGGGTGGAAGGAAGATTTCTTCCTCCCCTTATTTTTCCGGAGTACTGGTCGCCGGAGCCCCGCTTGACGGGACTCCTAATTTTGGGTGATTTAAAAAAAAACACCGAGTCAGGGTGCCCCAAATCCGGAGCTCGCTTCGCTCGCTCTTGCATCATAAGTTCTCTGTGCCTTTTAACGAGGGCGGCACTGAAAATTTCGGGAATCAAGGAAATGACACAACATTACAATTTAAAAATGTATTTATTGCTTTTGGAAGTATTCTCCGCGAAATTTGACACATTTTTCCATACGATGGAACCAATAATTGAAGCAACCATTCCATTCGGAAGTTGGGGTCTCCAAAATGGCCGTTTTGTACAGCTTCTTCAGGTGATGAAAATCTCTGACCACGCAATTTATTCTTTATTTTAGGGAAAGTATAGAAATCATTAGGGCTTAGGTCGGGGCTGTACGGCGGATGGTCTTATAATTCTATGTTTTCTTGCTCTAAAAACTCTTTTGTTCTGTGCGCGGTGTGAGAACTCGCATTGTCGTGATGGAGGATGATGCGGCGGTTGCAGTTCTCAGGGTTCAGAAATGACCTGTGGCAAACAAATACTAGCATACCATTCTGCATTAACCGTTCTTTGTCCCTCAAGAGGAATAGTCGCAACATGGCCGGTTTTGGAGACAAACGTGGCCACCATTTTTTTTGCATCACTCCGTGAACGAACAATTTTTGTTGGCTTTAACTCATTTTCGAACACCCAAACTCGTGACTGGTTTTTATTTCGGGTTCGTACGCGTATATCCAGGATTCATCACCTGATACGATGTTGTATACAGCATTTGAGGATCCTGCGTGGAATCTTTCGAGAGTTCTGACGCACCAAGTAACGCGAGCCGCTTTCTGCTCTTCACAGAGCGAATGCGGTATCCATCGGGAAAACAACTTTTTTACACCTAATTGTTAATGCAAGATTATTTGTATTTGACTCATGCCAATGTCTAAAGTTGCCTGGATTTCGCGGTATGTTACGTGTCGATCTTTCTCAATCAGCTTACGCACAGCATCGACGTTTTCTTGGGTGACTGCAGTTTTTGGACGACCTTGACGGGGTTCATCACTGAGCTTGACACGTCCACGTTGAAATTCAGCAAACCAGCGGTAAATTGTGGTTTTGGATGAGGCTTCATCCCCAAATGCAGAAATAATCCGGTCAACACACTGTTTTTGTGTTAAACCACATCGAAAGTCATAATAAATCATCGCTCTTGAATTTTCTCGAGGCAATTCCATTTTCTCAACGACTAAACAAGTGTGACAAGACCGAGAATCTTTTTTTAAATAAATAAATGGTATTCGATTTTTAAAACCAAGGAGTTTTCAATTTAAAAGATTTTAATATGACAGAAACAGTGGAAATATTCCTTTCCCGATACTTTTAGTGCAGCCCTGTACTAAGTGGATGCGATTCGGGAATAATAGCGGCAGCGTTGACAAACATTGCATGACATGACACAAAAAAAAAACACTCGGTTCCAGGTAGCCTACTAAAAATATACATAACGTTAGTATTTATTCCAAACGTTGTTTTATGAGCTAAATGAATAATAAATGAATCGTTTGCCAAATGACACATTATTAAACAAAAGTTTATATGGTGATTTGTTTGTGAAGTAAATTATTAGGAAAGCTTGTTGTCTAATGATGAAATGAACCATGTTTTTGCCAATCGTTGGTTGTCAAGTGAATAAATTTTTGATGAGCTGACAAGATACCAATTTTATAACTGGTAGGAAACGAAATGATTGTTTTCAGTTTAGTCGTTGAAGTGGAATCAAAGTTGACTGCCGTTTTTTGTAAATCGTACAAGTCAATTCAGCAAGTCATTAGATACAATAACCAGTTTTAATCACATTTGACACTCATCGTTATCTCCATATGCCCAAGTTAAACATAATTATTTACGCATAAATATGTAAAACTGCAATATTCAGTAGTGGATTTGCAAATTGTGTTAATCCTTTGCACCAAAGTTATCAGCGAAGTTGCGATTCTTTGAGGGGACTATCCTAGGCCCTGTTTTGAATAATTTTGAATAATCAAGTCAAATCTATTGATGAAGGCGATGATCCTCTGAATATGATATTATTAATGACAGGCTAAGTAGAGGTATCGAATAGTAAATGAACTAACGTTAATCAGAAATGATCTGGTGTGGTCCCAATCGGCACTGCCAGCGATGTCGTCCTCAAATATCTCGGAGTCATCTCTTGAGCTGCATAGACTTTGCAGCAGCTTTTTGTCAACAACATTACTGTAAAGTAAATTCACAGATTTTAGAACAGTTATCTATATAAGGCTTCGGCCCTACTATTTTTTTGACATCTCTTTGAGGCGCGCGTGGATCGAATAAAAGAAGAAACTAACTGACCGACGCACATAGGTAAAATTCCCGTAATTCAAGGTCAAAAAAAAAATGAACTTAATCTAATTAAAAAAAAGTATCCTAAATTAGCAACTAGACATATGAGGCCAACTATTAGTGACCAGTAAAACGTTTGACACTTTTTATTGGTTTAGGCGCATTAGGGCTAATTCTCATTTTGGCAACCGACTCGCTAATGGACTACTTCTCACTATGGCCACTTCTCATTTTGGCTACTTCTGATTAGGGCTACTTCTCACTTGGGCTACTTCTCTTTTGGGCTACTTCTCACTCAGGCTACTTGTCACTCGGGCTACTTCTCACTAGGGTTACTTCTCATTAGGGCTATTACTCATTAGGGCTACTTCTCAAAATTTGGGAATGTTTATTGAAATAAGTACTGTCTTTATGTATATAAACATGTTTATTCATTCATAAGAGATCAATTACATTATTTTAAGAATAAATCAACATTAATTGAACCAATGTAATAGATAAGTATACAATATTATAAGTATTACTTCTTGTATACTTTAGTCGGGTTTGAAATTAACATTTATTTATTTATAACATACACAAATATTAGTTCTAGATACACGAGAGTAATAATTGTCAGAAAACCAATATTTTGTCGCTTTCTCCATCATCTGCCACTAGAAAATCATCGCTTAAAGCTTCAGGTATGGACACTTGAGCCAAATCTTGAAAAATCAGATGATCTGCATGTAAACATTTTTTTCTCGCTCGGTACAATCTTTTTTTTCTTGAAAAGTCGGAATTTATGCTTTGGATGTGCTCGGTTCAAAGGTCAAATTATCTAATTTATTTTCAAAAATTCCTTTAATGGGTTCTAAATTTGTACATACCAATTCCTTGAGCGTACACATTTCTAAATATACAGCATTTTTATCATAATCTGCCTGACAAGTATGTTGGGACTGCCTCATGATTTGGTTTTCAGTTTCATTCAAAGTAACAGATGCATTGCATTCCCTTTTGTTTGTACAACGCCACAAAACACTTTTATCTTGGTTAACTTTTTTAGTTTTATTGTATCTATATCCATTGTGCAACAGAGCGTCGTTACCTCTTTGATTTTTCACAAATACAAGTTCTTCTTCCATCTTTTCGAATAATAAACAACATTAATTGAGACAATTCACCGTTTTACGATCGATCAAAAAATAAAATCAAGGCACCCACATTTTTGATAACATAAATTACTTAGTACCCACATTTTAATCCTAGTCAAGAATGTAACTTCTTATTTTTTAATAATGCATTAATAATGACAATTATTACTCTCGTGTATCTAGAACTAATATTTGTGTATGTTATAAATAAATAAATGTTAATTTCAAACCCGACTAAAGTATACAAGAAGTAATACTTATAATATTGTATACTTATCTATTACATTGGTTAAATTAATGTTGATTTATTCTTAAAATAATGTAATTGATCTCTTATGAATGAATAAACATGTTTATATACATAAAGACAGTACTTATTTCAATAAACATTCCCAAATTTTGAGAAGTAGCCCTAATGAGTAATAGCCCTAATGAGAAGTAGCCCGAGTGACAAGTAGCCCGAGTGAGAAGTAGCCCAAGTGAGAAGTAGCCCAAGTGAGAAGTAGCCCTAATCAGAAGTAGCCATAATGAGAAGTAGTCCATTAGCGAGTCGGTTGCCAAAATGAGAATTAGCCCTAATGCGCCTAAACCTTTTTATTTAGCTAAAACTGTGATTGATTATGGAGTAATTTATTACAATTTTGCACAGTTGTTTGAACAATGTTTAATATTTTAGTTATTGAACATAACATAAGGGCTTAAACCTTATGGATTCCATATTTTCAGGTATGTAATATTATTATTAAATAACTAAAACGTTAACGTCGGTAACGTAAAGATATATTGGTTCAATCAGAATTGGTTCTGAAAAAAAAGAAGCCTTGTGGCTAAACTTTATCATTTTTTTTTTCATCGTCAAAAAGTTTATAATCAATCGTAATCAAGTTGTTTTTTATAGGTATATAAAAGGCATATCAGTAGCTTTCATATAAACTAAATTTGGCTGCGTCCACTTGCGTCACCCAAACAAAATTCGAACAAAACTCGACAATGTATACGAACTTTTAAAAATATTCATAATCAGTTTTCAGACATTTCCCAGCATAGTATTCCAATTAGTTGCATACAACTATTGAGTTTTTACTTAATGGGTGAACCCAGGTGAACCTAATAACTACGAAGTTCGATTTCATAGCTTAGTTACAAAAGATCGAGAAATAACACGCACTTTGAAAACGAATGACTAAATTATATCAAAAAACAGTTTTTTCACTTTATTTGTCAGTATAAACTGAAGTCGCAAAAAGTTTCCGAAAATGGCATACGGTTCGGAAGCTAATGTAGTAACTGTCTAGATACATCAGTCAATTTCCATTCGCAAGAAAAAGGGCGAACGCCACAAAAAGACTTTGTGGAATGTAATTAAAGGTTATAAAAAACTCAAGAAATAAGTAAAAAACAATTGAGTTGACATATGCAGCTGAAATGACTTTTCATCCTATATGTTGTCTTTTGTTGTATCTAACAGGGTCAACAGTTGTGTCTTATAAATATTCATCTACCACCTAAGCATGTACATTGTGGAATGCAATAAATAATTGAATATTGAGTATTGAAGTTCAGATATTGTTATAATTAGCTGTTATATTCAAGCTGTTAAAGTGTTAGCTGATATTGTTAAAATTCCTGAGCTCTTTCTTTACTTACTGTAAGCAAGAAGTTTTGTTTCATCAACTTTTAATACCATCAAATCCTCACATTAAAAGTCTCCGACACTAAACAACCACAAAGGCCAGTTAAGTCCTATCCTAGTGATGTTGTAAGTTTTTTAAAAGAACCAGAAGTTATGATTTAAAAATCTTTTATCTTTTTTTAGGGTCCGTACCCAAAGGGTCCGGACCTTACGGGACCCTATTACTATGACTTCAGTGTCCGTCTGTAACCAGGCTGTATCTCATGAACCGTGATAGTTAGACTGTTGAAATTTTCACAGATGGTGTATTTCTGTTACCGCTATAACAACAAATAGGTACTAAAAACAGAATAAAATAAATATTTAATGGGTCTCCTCCCATACAACAAACAATTAACATCAAAAATAGTTAAATGATTATATTAGACAAACTAAAGCATAGGTGAAAAACGCGATTCATATAATAATGACCGACTTTTAAGTAAATTTCACCTGTGTGTGACGCGACGCAAATCGCAGAGCCGAAACTACAGGGTTTAGGAACGTGAAATTTTCCCCAAGATTTTCTTTTATGATGGAGCCGAGCCTCATCAAATGTCCTCTCTTAGTGGATTTAGGATTTTGGAATATTATTATTACTTTCACGCGGGTGAAGCCGCTGGTAGAAGCTTGTTGTTATATATGGTTGGTATGTTATTAACAACTATTGTTGGTATAGTTGAGTTTCCAATAATAGGCTAGGATTTATATTTTTTGCCGATGTAAAAGGAGGGTTTTGCGTGAGTCCAGGGGCGCCGACTCCGTGGGTGCTCGGGGGCTCAAGCACCCATGAGAAATAAACAGCGGGTGCCGAACACCCCTGAGAATAGACATCAAGAAACAGATCAGTAACTTTAGGTGATATATAAATTGTAATATTTTTTGATAATAAATAATGGTTTCATTTTATATTTCTATCAAATATATTTATTAATTAAGTACGCAGTATTTAAGCAGGACATTTATTTATTTGTCGGTCGATTAGTGCGCATTTCCCTTCTCATACTTCGCCTCTTTTTCGAGTCATCAAATGAGCAGGAGCACCCATGAGGTTTTCTAAAAGCCGGGCCCCTACATGAGATTATCCTTCTTCGTAATGCATGATTTTCTCTTTATTTAAATTTGGTTATTTTCGATTTATGGGCTTAATCGATGACGTTTGTTTAGCTAAAACACTCTTGGTTTTTCGACTATTCAAAATTAGGTTATTTGAAATTAAAGGCACTTTTTGAAAACTGTTGAACGCTTGATTTCTCCATATTGAGGCATTTTAATTAGAGTTTGTAATAACTATAATCAACTAAAGCAACAGTGTTATGGATGGATGAGCTAGATAGCAAATTAAGCTAATTATTTAAATTCCTTTTCAGTAAAAAGGTTGGGACCACGTCATTAAACTCAAGTTCTATTTGATTAAGTGCAGGACATAGTTAATCATTGTAGCATAGGACAGGATTATGTCAACGTGCGTACATTATACAGATGCATCCATAGCCAGTCCTCAATGGTAAATACGTACGTCAGCATTTTTAGATGCCGCATATCTGTATATAGTCACTTTTTAACTCATAGTTTATGGTTGTTTTAAAAGCGAGAACAGAAAAGGAAATAACGAAATGAATATTTTTATTATTTATTTTTCATTTTGATACAAGTGCAGAAAGTTTGTCATTGCGACCGAGGCGGAATTCTGTGTGTTATGGAGCCGAGGGCTACAGTGACAAATATGCACGTGTCTCAAACGACTTTTTTCAATACACTTACGAAGAAATGAATAAACGGGGGTTGATCGGCGACTTGCGGGGGTCGACGCGCGCCCAGTCTGATACGATAAATGTAATAACATTGTGGTGGGGGAGAGCACGCGCTATTTCTGCACTAGGGCGGAAAGCAGTCTATTGCGTGCCTAAAAGCGGTGGGATAAGAGCGGGTTTTCGAGTAAGTGTATTGAAAATATAATTATCAATTATTAATCATTATTATTATTGAAAATATAAACATAGAAAAATAAAGATGTAGATAGAGGTCCAAAAAACAATAATATCTTTGCTTTACCAAAAATATTCTAAGTTGATATGCTTGGTAGTGTACTTTAGGATCATGCATTAAGAGTAATTTATTTTATCAGCACAGCTCTCAAAACGGTGAAGAAAAATATCGTGAGGAAACCGGTATGTCCTAGAAACAAAAATTCGAAGACATGTGACATCCTCCAATCTGCACTGGACCCGCGTGGTGGATTACGGTCCAGTCCCCTTTCTTAGAGAGGAGGCCTGAGTCCCAGCAGGGGGAATATTATAAGGCTGATTACGCTTATTATTATGCTACACTATAAGATCTACATAATCTTGAAGATCTACAGTTACCCGGACTCCCAATATCTTTCGGCGACGGACTTCTTAGCCTGGTTGACGTTGCAGATGGTGAGGGCAGGGAAGGGCAGGTTGCTCAGGGCCATGTTCTCAGGGTTGATGCTCACTATCATCGGAGACGAGCGCCACTTCGCGTATATGTTTAGTATGAAGAACCCTGCACTTACTAACGAACACCCGAATGCTGTTAGCCAGAAGAATCTGAAATTGTTAAATCGTCTATAGGTACGAAAAATATGTAGAAGAAGCCTAACTCTTACCGCAAAGCAATGATTAGGCATGTAATGTAACTAACTTTTTAGTATTGAAGTAACTTCGACTTTAACCCAATTATTAATTCTGCTGACGCAAAATCATGTTTGTGTGTGTAACTAGAGAATAAGGTGCAACAAACATTTTTAAAATACGAAATAACATATTGTAACTTAGTGTTTAAGTAAACTAGGCATATAAATAATTTAATTATATTTTTCACTATTTACAAAGTTTGAAGGTTAAATATTGTTATGAATTTTATTGTCCTACAAAACCATAGTGTTATAGCTTCTACCGCCTTCTGACACAGGTTTATCTTGCGGTAAAATGTAAAATGGGGACTCATTTTGAGGAGTGGCTGGAAAGGCGTCCTTACCTTCCGCATGACGCAGGTCCTCACCGGACATGGTAAGTTCGGGAGGTTCCTGCACCGGATCCGTGCGCAAGAAACGCCCGGGTGCGTGGACCGCCCGGAGGACACCGTGGAGCACACGGTGGAGGTGTGCCCCGCTTAGGAAGAGCAACGCGGTGTCTTCGTGGGGGCTATCGGCGGCGGCGATCTCTCGCGCCAGGCCGTGGTACAGGCCATGGTCCGGAGCGAGGAGGAGTGGCAGGCGGTCGCCTCCTTCTGCGAAGCACTAATGCTAAGGAGGCGGCCGATCGCGTGACGCAACGGTCCTCACGCCCCAACCACCACCGGGATTCCGATCCCGATTTCCGGCCACCGTAGGCGCGGGCTTGCGGACGGCGAGCAATGGGTAGCTCGCCGTCCGGCCATCCGGTAACCGTCCGGACCAAGCCCAAGTTGTCGACGGCGCGTACTGTTCCACGCGCGCCTCAAGGAGATATCAGCAAACCGTAGGGGCCCAGCAGGGTCGAAGCCCACTGGGGCCAAGGGACTGCTTCTGAAAGGAAGACTCGGCCCTGGTACGAAAGGCAACGAAGGAACAGGAGTGGGTTTTTAGTCAGTAAATGTCTGACACTATCTCCCGCTCCGGCCAAGAGCGGGGGATGTCATTGGATGATTTACCCACCGAAAAAAAAAGCCCTATAGGAAGTTACTATACACATGAAGTTTACAGCTACTTTTGGTCCAGGGTGTTACAACCAAATGTGCTAATCTGACATGACCATAAATAAATTAGGATAATCAATGAAGGTCCTGGAAGCTCCAAACTTATACAAGAAAAAAAAAATCGCACCTTTCAAACCAAGTTAGCTTCCGTTCTCCGATATATCGAAGCCCGTGTAATGTAGATGTCAGTAGATAAGTTCTCACATCATTGCCGAAACTATTGACCTCTTCCTCCGTTCGATGTGAAGTCTTTGTCACGGGTGGTCTTTCCTGAACATTGTTAGAATAGTTCATATGCAAAAAAAATAATGAAGTGCTCAAAAATTCTATTCATATATATCTTTGAGGTATTATTGTGGCATTAAAATAGTATTATGTATCAAAATGTTGACTCACTTCGCTTCGACTCCTGTTGATTGGTATTTTTGTGTCCCACACATACCAAGGCGGTAGTTCTTTACCTTGAGCCCAATAATTTTGCTGCCAGATGAAATTAATTGTATTTATTACGACCATTGCCATTATGTAACTTCCTCTTTCAGCGATTTTATCACGATAACAATTGGAAATAACAAATGGAATGCAATGTTTATTTAATTGCTTACCTTTCTAAACATGTCCTTATGTTCTTTTCGAGGACGCATTCCGATTTCCCTGTTAGGATAGACCATCATTTTGTCTATAGTCCGTGATTCTTGTATCTGCTGCGTCCTCCTACAATGTTTTATAGACAATGCGAAACTATCCACGTGTGGCAACAATAAAAGCTTTTCTGTGGACATCCAATTGGTATTTGTAACCTAATTTTCCAAAGCAAATGTTTGCGGTCTAATCGTTTGACTGCGTCTATCATTTGATAGATCGACCTTGCACCGCCTCCATCGCTAGCTTTCGATGGCAAAATTATACATTTTCCAGTTATTTGTCGTCCTGTCTTGTGTCCGTAATTATGAGTCTTAGCTGTATCGTAAGTTACAGAACCTTTAATATTGTACCGTGTAATTTACTTTAAAATAGATTTATATCGAGGACTTTGATAGCGTTACAATTAGCAGGTTTTAGTTTGATTAAATTCAAAATATTAGGCTGTTTACTGTTTCGTAGAATCAACAACAGCATTTTGTTTGTCTTTATTTTTATTATTCATGGTGTGATGTGCACTAGTTATCGTTAGTTTGACATTATTAACTGTTTGTTTTGCTTCGTTAATTATTGTTGCGTTTTTATAATTTAAACATAGAGAATTACTTCTACCGTTGCATTATCAATTTAGAGATCTATGCGGTTTCGTCATACCGTGTCACGAATGGTTACGAGACTAACCTTAGTTAGAAACTTTTATTTCTGTGCACTGTATGCATGTGCCGACATGTTTGACTAATTCAGTTGTGGCTGGTTGTGTAAATGTTGACACTTACTTTATTAGAGGGTAGTCTTCCTGAATTACGGCGGACCATATTGTTTAATAGATTTTTGTAGAGGCAAAATGTTGAAATAAAAATAAACCTTACATTTAGCTTATGTAGAACCTTATCAGTCCTTTTCATTTATACAATATTGAGGCTTAGTATTGGAATTCATAATAGTAACCATATTAATATTCAGAGATTGAGTTATTATACCTCTTGCGACAAGTCGACCCTGCACTTGTAAGAGTCACAGACACCGATTTTCCTTAGCATGTAGTGAGGCAAGCGGCTGATTTATACCATCCTAATTTCAATTTTTATCTTCCATTGTCCAATGACTTTTTTATTTGTGTACCTATTGGTAATGGAATTTTAAGTATTCTCGATTTACATGTTTGAAATTTGTGAGCATTCATTAGAAGATTTAGCTCAATGTCAATGATTTCTTCTAATGATTACGGTGTTACTATGTCAATAGATGTTTTGTTGTCATTAATGTTATGTGTCACCTCGTTAGAATTGATCTTGACTTTGTAGGAGAGACGAAGCTTTTTTCTGGCAACAGGGTAAACAGCTTTTGTTATATGAATATGTTACCACTTACTTAGCTGATGTTTAAACATCACTTGGCGTTATTTGCAATTCTTCATTGTGGGTTTTGAACGTCATTTATTAGATCGGTATGCCACCCGCTAGCCTTGCCAGCGAATGTTACGTACAACAGGTAGGTATCGATTATTATCATTTAAACTACACAATATTTTCCGTTCTATATAATTCGTTAATAACGCATACATACAAATTATTTATTATGTACAAAAAGTTCGTTCAATAGAAATTTCTTATAAAAGTAACAAAAAAGCCACAAGGAAAGAAAGGCTGACGCACTTGCACTTTGTATAATTCCTAAAGGAAGAAGAGATCGGAGGAAAAACAAGAGAGACACCTCAACAGAAAACTAGCGCACAACCGCGGTCACATCCGCGGGTCACTCGCTAGCTCATAGTCCAGGGATCCAGAGGAGAGGGGATCAGTTCACCAGCGCTGTTGGGGGTGCGCGGGCGCGGCGTGCGCCACTTGCGCGTGAGCGGCCAGGTGAGCGGCGCGGGCGGCGGCCACCTCGGGGGTGTCCAGGATGCCGGAGCCGTCGTTAGCTAGCCTGATGTTAGCGGGCTGGTGCTGGGCATTGCCAGACTGCCATGAGGGAGCACCGTTCCACTGGGAGGGAGCGTCCCACTGGTTGCGGGCTGGAGCATTCCACTGGTTGTGAGCGGGGGCAGCGTTCCACTGCTGTTGAGCGGGGGCATTCCATTGGGGCTGGGCGGGGACGGCCTTGGCAGCGTTGAGGGCGGCAAGGTGGGCAGCACGAGCCTGGGCTACTTCAGGGGTCTCAGCGACGGGGGCGGGGGCATGGCCGGCGGCGTTCCAGGCGGGCGCGGCGGGAGCAGCGTTCCATTGGTTGTGAGCTTGGGCACCGTTCCACTGTCCGTTATCCTGGGCACCGTTCCACTGTCCGTTAGCCTGGGCACCGTTCCACTGTCCGGAGGGGGCAGCGTTCCACTTGTTCTGTTCAGCGCCCTGCCAGTACTCTTCGTTGTCCCACCTAGGGTCATATGAGCCATCGTCCTGGGGGTTGGGGTTGTTCTGGTTCGCCTGCGACAGCGCAGCGAGGTGGGCAGCGCGCGCCTGTGCTACCTCGGGGGTGTCGAGGATGTTGCGTCCGTCTTGCGACAGCGCGATGTTGGCGGGCGGGCCAGCCCAGCCGGACGCGTGAGCGCCGCACGCCAACGCCAAGCAAGCAACAACAATCTGCGAAATAAGAGTTATGGGATAAGTTGCAAATTATAGCACAGTTTGACGTGGACACAATTAGTTTAGTGGTGGACAAGCGAGTTTCATTTACAACGGATCGTTATCAGGCATTGTGCACAGTCTATCTGATCTCAAGTTATTGCAACTAGGCGTTTACCGAGCTTACTGCCTACTATATCCTTTATTAATGCGATAATATTCAGAGTTATGGCACGTCGAGCACCGAATCTAATTGCAAGCCGTGGTGCTTGTTCCCTGCCCTCTCATTATATCTCGGACAAGTTAATACAATATTTATATAATTCGAGTGGTCGATGATAAGTCGCCCCTGTTCTGGTGTCGGCTGGCTATGCAACGTTTACCTGACTTTATGACCGGTACAATCGCAAGTACAGCATGCAAAGCATTGACCGACATTTAGAACAGAGATTGTCTGAGATTTGCTGCCATTCGTCTTTGGTCGTAATGTCTGTTGTTATGTTTTGATACGCTTCATAGATTACAAATGCGATACAGATCTGCAATGCCTATTTTGGAGGCATCAGCTGTTATGGCCATATGTAAAATGTATGATTGCATGAATTGCGTAGAGCTACTTAATAAGGTAAGCTTGATTGTGATTACTTTAGTAGTATTAAAAGATACGACTGATAAAAAAATACACTATTTCTACTCAAGGCATACTAAATATTCCAATAGCAAAATACAAAATCTATTATCAGTAGGAATATATGAATGATAAAGTTAGCACATAAACAAACAATGCTACAATTTGAATGCAACATGGGCTGAGTCGTGCGAAGGCTTGGCTCGGTAGGCGGGCCCAGTGCCTGCTCAGCTGTCTCGGTGATAACTGCCGGTGTTAAGACCATAGTCTGGAAGACTGGTGAAACAAGCACTACGGGACACGTTACAAAATAAGGCAAGTGTATTTTCTAAGCACTTTGTAGATCATTATTTGAATATATTTAGAATTGACCTGGCGATAAATGGGAAATCGAAAGAAGCCACTAGTATCTTGCTTGAAGGAGATGCTAATGTAGATGATGTTTTTGAAATGAAAATAATAATTGAACTAGAAGAAAATGTAACTTTAATTGCAAGTCACTCAAGTCACACGGTTGTATATCCATCTTTTGTAACACCTATCGTCCTATGCCTTAAAACCCTATCTTCTTTTGTTTCAGATGCAATATTTTCTTTTGTTTATAAGTTGTGGTTGAGTCATAATAATATTATATTCACATTGAATTCACAATAATGTCTCTTAAAGCCCACACATTACTTGCATTTTAACTTCTCACTTTATTATCGCGGTCGGCGTGAATAAAGGTCATATATAAATTATGGCAATGCAGCGAAGCAAGTTTAACGTGAAGTGACAACACGGACGAAGAATGTCATTATATGCGATCGAGTTCCAATTCATTGCCATCGATTACCAAGACCTTAATACAGAAAGTGACTGTATATGGAAAGAAAATCCGTAGAAGGTCTGTCGACTTGTGGAAATGCATTCATTTACATCAGTTACATCAACACTGCTTTGATCTAGATTTGTTTTCAAACCACCGTTTAATTTAATCGTTTTATTTTCATCATATAAAAGCCGAACCGTTCAGCTTTTATTATGTCATTATGACCAATTAAACTCAACTAAATCTTTTATGTTAATCATTTCAAATATCAATGCTTTATGTGCCGTTTATGTTTCTATTTTACAGTTATATCTGTTGCGATTGAACACAAATAATTATACATTGCTTTCATGTCTATAATGTCTTCATATCTTTGTCATTCTTTTATTTCGATTGTTAAATTCAATAGGTTTGTGTTATAGAGGCGATAAATGTCTTAAGTTATGATCTTACTAAAGTTCTGGCCGTTTAGGTCTGTTGAACACCAGCACTAATTCAATTTGTTAAACGTTTGTTAAACCTGTCGGCCGCTACACGGAGCTTATTATTATATCCTGAAAATAATCCTGTTCTGTCCAAGTTTCTAGGTATTGCTTGTAATCGTAGGTCGAACTTAAATAGGTTGTAGGTGTACTTGCATAATGGCTTTATAAATCTGGTATTCAACCAGCTTAAAATTGAACAATCGTGACCGTGACGCGATAATTGCACAGATATCGAATAACAATATTACTTCACATATATAGGATTCAAAAAACGCGTTTTCAGTAAATCACTTTGAGTCGCCGTAACATTAGCGTGTCGCTATGCAAATTAAATTAATTACTTTAGCCTAATTGTTATTTGAGGCGTATTAAAATTGATGTAGATCGGACGAGATGAGTGCGTGAGTGAGGAATTTGCGACGGGCGTCGAATAAGAGCACGTAACGATGTCAGGGCTTGCGGTCGATCGTGTGCCGAACTGCCTGTGACCGGCTGACCGCCGACCAGCCAGGTCAGACCAATGCAATTCAATGCAGATCATGATACCTACAAGATTGATTGAGATCACGATGAAAATCAATAAAGGATGTGACAAAAACACGAGTTTGTAGAGAGACACTGAGATATAGTTGCTAACGAAGTATTTCTTGACACTTAAGAGCTTTTCTAATGGTTTTACGTAATAAGTTCAAGTTAGTTGAAACAATGAGAGATCTGTGTCAGTTATCGAACCAAAAGTTTGTAAAAGCACGACAGACCTTTCAAAACACGTCTGAGATGTTACGAAGCGCTTTAAAGTAAATCTAATCACATAAAAATCTCTTTGCATTGCAACGTCTGGAGAAAATGTACCGCCCTTGAAAACACACGGATTGTGACGCAATTCATATTTATCTGATCAATTCAGTAACGACATACTTTGGTGTCTTTGTGGTTTAGGAAGTTTAGAGCCTAACAAAAAATGTATATTGTTCCGTGTCAACGACTCGTTATTGCAAATCTACGAAGGCTTATAAATAAACCAGCCGCAAGTCCCTGCAGCAGATTTTATTAATTATTCCGACAAGTTGTTGGCATTTCTCGTGATACATATTTTTTGCGTCAATGACACGAAATTTAAGTTGCAAAAGTACTGAATGAATGGAATTTTAGTCGAATTACTTGGTTTCGATTTCAATGCCAATCAAGCACGTGTATCGGAATCACTGAAATTGGTAAAAGCAATCGAAATATTCGCGGAAGGCGATGGAAGTTTCCGTACGCGTGGATAACCGCTCGCGCTCATATGTCATATAGCGGACATTGTCGCCTACGCTTTCGCTCTTGATCCAATCCAAATAAAAGTGAGTACATTGAGTGAACGGCGTCAAGGTCTGAAGGCCAGCCGAAGGTCGCGGAGCAGGAAGCCCGCCTTCCGGACCTGCCCAGAGCCGTCACATTCAGCAACTGGTTACCCTCGCTTGTCACACAGGCTGTTGCATTTTTTACCATTACATGTATATTATTTGCCCTTTTAAATGTTATGTGACGATTTAATGTATGCTGAACTTGTTCTGTTTTGCTCATTTTAGTGTAGCTAGCTTACTAGAGCGGAATTTTGTGAAGGATATGAGAGCGATCAAGATGCGTGACTCATGTTTGTGGCGTTGAAATGTTCTACAATTTGACATGTTCAGTTAGTTTTTCCACAAGATTTTCTTTTTCTGCCTTAAGATTCTCATCATCTAGGGACTTTCTACCCGTCTTAGTTATTTTGCTGTGTTCACATTTTTGTTTATATTTTTTCTGCAGAAATATGAGTATTTCCTTTTCTTTTCCTTTTATTTTTAATAATTGAGATTCAACTGAATTCAATACATGTAATTTAGATTAATTATGCTATAATTTTTACAAGTATATTAGGCAGGCTTTGATTTATACTGAACAGTCTGCGTTGAGGAGTTAATTGGGCACTAAATCATATGTTAAACAGACATGTGACACCTCCTTGGTAAGTGGTAATTAATTATTGAGTCGACGTGTGAACGTATGGATTATAAATGGATTTTTATGGACGTCTTAATCTATATCTATGTAAAAGGAGAAACTGACTGACTGACATGTCAACGCACAGTCGAAAATACTGGTAACCAGCAACGTGAAATTTTGCACAACGCTTTCTACTATATAGGGGGCTACTATATATAGGGGAGCACTAAGAAGGGGTTTTTTTTTTGGAAATTCAACCTTAAAGGAGAGAAAAAGGAAGTTCATTTGAAGTTCTTAATAAAGCAATATTATAAGCAGAACTACATAATGTGGTGGTTGTGATAGGCGCCAAACAGATTTGTCCCTATCCCCTTAACCTGTATCTTAGAGGGTAGTGTTCAGCCATGAGTTATACATTATTTACCGAGTGCCAGTACTATTTAAATGATTCAGTATGGAGTGTGAGGTATCTGAGGATGTGCAGTGTGAAAAATTAGGTACTTATGCGAAGTGAAATGTATGATGAAGAGTGTGGTGTGTAAGCTTAAAGATATAGGGGAAGTATGTATGGAGGAGGAGATTGTGTGAGTGGAAATGATTGTTAGGGAACGTAATAAAAGTAATGAGATTTTCAGTTCAGAAAAATAATTTCGTTTATATGAAAAATCTCATTCCTTGGACCAATATAATTGAAACTTAGCATGAGCGCTAATTAAAAGTAATAGATTGTCATAAACAATTTGTATATAATTTATTTGAAATAATACTTTTTATTTTAGGCGAGACAGTTTACACAATTCTGTGTTACACCCGATAATTTGTTTTTGATATGTTTAGTTAGGATACAGAAAAATATATGAGACTGCCGAACTTGTTTACGCAACTGTTTCAAGAATAAAACAAAGAATGTTACAAAAAAAATAAACACGATTGGCACTACGCTTTGGAAGTAAACGATTTTTTTTCCATTGTGTGGGTATATGTTTAATATGTTAATAGGAATAGTTTCATGATTTTATTAAAATTAAATAAAATTTATAACGGTAGTATGAAAAAGCTCGAGCCTCGTAAATGAACCATAAAAATACGTTCAGTAAAAGTGTTCGCTTTTGCAAACTGCTATGGCTGATGCAAGAGTCCTTCGTGATTTGTATAGGACTTTGAAGTCGACAAGAAAATTAAAAAAGAATTTTACTTTAAGTAAAAGTAAAAGTCAGTATAATAATGTCAAAACATTTGATGAAATGGTAGTGAATGCTAAATCGGAAGATATCTCACAAAGCAAGAAGATATTTTTATTAAATTCTATTTTGCCATCCTGTCTAATATAAGGGTGCGTTCCAAAGCGTGTCCAGTTTCCGGTGGGCGTTTTATAACATAATTAGGATATCGATAGGTAATATAGTCGTGGGGCGTTGCGTGGGCTTGCCCTTCTAAATTGGTGCGCGAAGGAATGCTGACAAAAAGCAGCGGTGAGCGGCGAGGCAAGCGACACTGGCTGTGCTCGCAGGCGCGCCTACCGACAATTAAACGAACCACTACGAACATGCTAAATGGCCGTCACGGTTGGATACCCTCAAAGCCTTCTCTAAGAAGCAGTATCTGTTGTAGGTACTAAAGAAACACCACCACCGACCACCACCACCACCGATATCCATTATGATAGAAAGAGTTCATTAAGAACAAATCGCACTTAAATTAGGCGTTAAGTTTTGATTCACCAAAGTCTTTGTCCAAAAGTATGAACAAACTATTTATTAAGTCTATATAGAGGCTACCGAGTTTAAATGGTATCATAAACATTTGAAAAGAGCAACTTCGACGATGCTTCCATCAACACTTCATGTTTAAGATGCAATTTCAGATATCCTAGTAGATGACGTCAAGATGAAGTCAGAACTGATCGATGGACATAATGAAATGTTACGTAAAATCGGTGGGTGGTCTTAGGGCGAGTCGTGGGATTATAGAGCTGAATGCATTAGTTCAGCTGTGGGAGAGGCCGTATTGAAAATCTGAGATTAATAATTTAGCGGTTTGTAAGATGAAAAGGGCGATTTATCAAAAACAGATTGAAATAAATGGACAGAGATATGGAATTCGAATTAAGGATTTGTTAGAATTAAAGTTCAAAGTAGATATACGATAGAAATAGATCTATAAAATTAGTATTTTAAATGTTGCAAAAGCAAAATATGTATCTGATTGATGACATTTTGTAACAAACTTTCTCTGAAAATTGAAAATTCTCCGAAAGAAAAAAAAACTACTTCAAAATCTATATCTTATCTAAACTGCAAATCTTTGTTAGACATAATTGGAACATATCTCACACGCATATATAAGATAGCTCAAGGAAGTGAGAACAGAACTATAAACTATCACTAGACCAAAGAAAAAGTGCGTGTAACGCTAAACAAGGTAAATGGGAGGTGGTGTTGACTAGTTGACATTGTTGACATAAATGGAGCTTAACTGATGAAACTTGACCCTCGGATAACTCTCGCCTTGTTTTGTTTATAGAGGAGATGAAATCCTACCCTTTTTAAGTATAGCTTGTAAAAAAACGTGCAGTATATGTGTGGTTTAATCAAGTTAAAACGATTGAACAGATTTGAACGAATTTGATGCAGAGCTATTCCCAGAATAGCTAAGTCTAGATAATACGAGTATGTCCCTGTCAGTCAGTTAAATGGACACTATGACTTGCAGTATCTAAATTGCCTATGCGTAATTGATTTTATAGTATTGAATTTGGGGCTCAAATGTCGTATATTTTTTGTTAGATAGCAATTTATTAAGTTCGTGGTTATTTATGTGTCATTTCATTATTCAGTTCAATCAAAAGTGTTATGGCTATCATTGTTGTACAGTTGCTTAACTTCTACATAGTTGAGTCTATGAATTTCATTACCGTCAGTTTTAATTAGTTCAAGTGCCTTTACACTTAGGATTATCTAGGCTAAGGACTGCCAGACATGTATTAGAATAAAAGATCTGCATGTACAATTGGTCAAGTGAGTGACATTGACACGGGCAGGAGCCGCGCGCTGTGATTTGTGCTCTGATTCACTTTGCGAGCCATGGGCGACGGTACGGAACCTTAACCGCATTGCGTTGCTAAAATATACACTTACCGATACTACGCAAGAAACTCAAGTTCACAAATTTTACTATGACACGTGATCTCACACGTTTACGTAAACGCACTAAGCGGTTTTGGCAACGCACTCTACCGTAGACAACTATTAGACAAATGAGGCCAAAATTTCGAAAAACTTGCAATAACTATTACAATTTTAATAAAAATGTTAATGTACAATAAAATAACTATTGTAGGTAACCCGAAATAGCGTGGAGGAAATGCTTATACGTGTCCAATTAAAATTAAATAATTACTTATTTTATATGCAGTTACAACGAAGAGGAAATGATTTATATTTTTTCAAATTGTGTGGCACTGAAACTAATTGTCAATTTAAAATAACAATAGATCACAAAAGCCCTATAAGGGGATCATACTGACAAAGAGAGGAAAGAACACAAAGAAAATAAGAAAAATTAAGATAGATCAATAGTCAAAAAATAAAATAACGGAAATGCATAAGAAAATGCGTGCGATCTCAAAGTCATTTTCAAACAAGTTTTTAGAAGCTTTAAAAAAGCGGTTAGTAAATAATTTACGTAGTTTTAAAACTTTAAAGACTTTGTTAGTGCAAGCAAAAATTTATGAAATAGACCGCGAAATGTAATCCGTTTGCCATCTGACAATGACCTGCAGTCAGTGCATTGCATTATTTTCGACACAGGCCTACTTGCTCACTTTAATATGTGTTGTTTGACTAAATTACTAGATGATTTTAGAAATTAACAAGTTAATGCTTCGTTGGATATGTAAATACTACTTTGTTAACGGCATTTTTGTCTGTATCTTTAAAAATTTGTCTTAAAAGTAAAAAACAATTTTTTAGACATACGTATATATTTTGTTTTAATGTTTTTATGGGAATAGGCTAATTCGTTGATAACGTAGTCTTAGTTGCATCATCTTAGGTTGTTAGAACTAGTTGTTCGGTATAGAGGTCAGGTATCCTGACTGGACCGACAACTTGGACATTGGGCAAGGGCTACATGAAAATAACAGAGTGCAGCGACTGGTCTTGATGTCAGATGCAACAACAATAAATTAAGTTATTGTAAGCCCCACTGGCACACAGTTAATCAATCGAACAGAACCATATCATTTGCATAAGTGATCTATGGAACATAATTGAATAGATATTGATAACTCCTTTGATGATGTTGTCAAGCCCCGAACAATGGGTTCGTATGAACTTGTCGCTGTCAGACCACATGACTATATACTGATTGATTATATTTATCAGTTAAGGGAAATGATGCCGACAGAAAAAAGTACTCACCATGGATTTCATTTTGTTTTGTAGTTAGCACAGAAGTGAAAGAGAAAGAGTTAGAAATAGATATTTTTTGTAATCTAGATTAATTTATAGCGCTGATGGAAGACTAGTGTCTTCCAGGATTCGCTATGTTGAAGTGCAACTTGCGTCTGTACGAAATGAGGGCGGGAGCGTGCTTTTATAGTTCGGCGCGTGCGCAGAGGGGGTGCGCGCAGTCCGCGAGCCGAGCCGCACCGCGCGTGAAAGTATTGGGACATGCCATTGATAATAGGCGAATATCATACACATTTCAATGGCAATCGCCGGTGAATTCGGCTGCTTATGATTTAGTGTGTGATCTTGGACCATGATATCTTATTTTTTTTGGCGTTACTAAGTTAGTGCTTCGTTCGTCAGTGTTGTTTTGGATGGTTTTGCTCATTCTACATCGAACAGGTTCAAGTGTTTTGGTGTTAATTTCTTCTTTCGCGTAGATATTTCGTTACAAATAATGAATAGTTTCTATTTAGGTCTATAAAATCGGATTTATTTCTGCAACGTTTAATGCGTTTTTAATAAAGATGTGGTTAAGACTTGTAAATTCCGTCTGTCCAGTTATTTGTCGTGATTAGTAAAACATGTGGTTTTGCATTTTATAAGTTTCATTTGTCATTCTATATGTCCAGTGTTATTGATGTAGTGATAATGTTAAAGTTTGTTATGTGTCTTTACGATAAACTAATCGTGCTCTTATCGACGCGTTGACAGTTTTGCTGGACAATTATGAAATTATTAAGTATATTTATGCAAATGAGATTTAAGTTTATGACTAGGATCTATAAAACAATAGATTAACGGAGGTGTAGTAGTATAATTTGTCACAGGTTCAAGGTATATGTGGTTGTTTTTGTGAGTTGGGACTATAGCATAGTATAGGTTGCCCCTATTTTCCTAGATTAACTTTATTTCCCTTGCCCTTGAGGCACTTATCCCATTTTACTTGTGGGTCGTGCAACACGTTTTTTTCTATCCTGTTTATCTATTTCTTTCATTTTTCTGGATAAGTTGTGTTAGCTAATTGTCTTCCCAAATACCTTTACCGGATAGCAACTTTCTGTCAGTTTAAACTTTCCTTTTTCGAACTGAAAGAGTATCAAACTGCACAACATAAGCCTCCATTCCTTCTTTCCACTGTCCCTGTTTTTAGCTTTCTGACCGAAATCTTTAACTAGGACCCCAACTTTTCTTGTCCTCGCCTTCTTTTTGTACCGTGTCACTGTTTTCTGATGTTCAGTACCCAACCTGTGTTGACATTCCTCTAGTTCTCGTACCTCATGCGGCAGACATAATTTGTCTTTTAACTTTTTTTTTAAATTGAAATAAACCAGTGCTTGACTGCAATCTCACCTGATGGTAAGCAGTGATGAAATCATTGATGGTGAGGCGCACTAGTTTATTAAGAGCCTATTCACTTTCTATAAACTTAGTCAACTTTAACAGGATTAGGCATGCAGTAGGACATCAGCTCATGCCAGCAAGTGTCAGTTAATTACGACAGTATTCTTATGAAACTTAAGGATACTTTGTATGAAGTTTGTAATTAACGGGTTCTGTAGGAAGTTTCAATTTCCTCTTGAAACTGAGGGGCCCTAGAACGTGAAGCATGCTTGTCAGTGTGTTTTTTCTTGCAGAGGCGTCGACTTTTAGAAAATCTAGAGGGTGCTCAGCAAAATAGCAAGAAAAATTGCTCACCGTCTGACGAATAAATATCAGTATTCAAATATGTAAATGTCGCCCCATAAATGGAAAGGTTTTTGCTATGGTATCTAATTATGATATGGTAGTTTTCCAAGCAAAACTTAACTAATACAAGAGCGCATGATACGATTTCGAAAATTTTAGCGCAAAAATCGGAACTAATGAAAATTTTGCATATGATGCATGTAAAATTTCATTAGTTTTTTTTTTTTTTTTTTGAAATTAGGAAAGTAGGAAATTCAAACTTATTTTTATCAATACAGTTAAAGAAATTTCTTTTTCCACTTTTTGGCACATTCAGTTCGCATTGATTCTATCGATCCGTGATCCGATAAGGAAATCCGGGGAGGGCCGTACATGTTTAGTGCGAAGATCGATGATTATATATTCACCCCGCCTTCACCGCAGGCGTGGGCTTGCTTGCGGACGAAGTGCAATGGGTAGCTCACCGTCCGGTTGTCCGGTAATCGTACGGGCCAAGCCTGAGTCGTCGACGGCGTATAATGTTCTACGCGCGCCGCAAAGAGTGGTCAGCAAAACCCAGCAGTGCCGAAGCCTACTAGGGTCCTGGCTCGACTTCTGAAAGGGCTACCTGTGGTATAGGGACACAAAGGTCATCTGAAGGAACATTGGTGTGGTTTTAGGCAGTAAAAGTCTGACACGCCCTCCCGCTAGGCCCTAGAGTGTGAGAAGTTATTAGATCATTTCGCACCTTATAAAAAAATAATTCATTCCGACTGAATTCATCAAAAAGGTCGACATTATGGTACACTGATTGCAGTTATTTTACTACCTACATCGCCGATATGTTCAATTCCAATTTTGTGCGGCGATGCTATAGGAGATACATATCTTTAACTGTTTTTCCTCCCTTAAAACAAGCTCCGTTATCAAAATCTTCAGCGCTGGCGCAGAAAGCGAATCGACCTGTGTTACCTGTATAATAACTGCACTAATTATGCAACAAATACCTCGGTGTTGCCAGCCTACACGCCTAGATTGGCTGCTGATTAGAAACACTAGTTTTTTGTGCTAATGATTTTTAATCTATACATTATGTAGTCGTTAGTTTTTGTTGTGTAGCTTTGAATTGCAAATCGAATAGTTTTGTCTTTGTGTATCCCTATCCTGTTTAGTTGTTTGAGTCCATTAAGAATTACGAGAGGATATGAGACCTATTGCATTTTATCGTAAGTAACGTTTAGTAATGGCCCACCAACCTACACTGGGTTCACGTGGCCCATACCCTCTCTTTGAGAAGAATCCTGAGTCACAGCTGTGGGAACACACTTAGAACTGTATACAGGCAGTAGTGGCCTACAATATACAGCCTTGATACAGCTTTTATTGTAAAACGCAACTTAAAGTTTCCCAAAATAATTTAAACTGTTTCGTAGAGTTAAGTATAATACTATGATATCATTTACAGATTTATCTGTAATGGCATCAGCGAATAAAATGCACCCTGGGTGCCACTGGTGCCAGTATACGGATAAATACGTATACGTATTATTATGTAGATTCGACATACTCCTACTTAACCGCCCCGAACACATCCTCGTCTCTTACAGAAGTCCTACGTATATACTCGTAACCGCGCGCCTTGCATAAAAGAAAACATTTATATGGAAACGGATATATCCGTAGTCAGTATTAAATGTGTTAAATAAAATGCAACAGGTTGGTTATGCTCAATTTACACGAGTCCAATGGAAACAACAGGGAGGCATTTTATTGTAAGAAAGAAGTAGTTTTATGATATTGGTTTGGTGGCTTTATAAATACAGCAATAAAATCCCCCGGTTATTAAGACGTATTAAGAAAATGAAATAATGCGTGGGTTTGTGAAATTAAACGCTTGTATTGCCATAAGAGTAATCTCATGGAAACCACAGTGGTCCGTAATAGCTTATTCACCAACAGTATGGAAATAAAAGTAATGTACGATATGAGTACTTTTATTATCATCATAACTTTCAAGAATGTAAACAAAGACTGCGTTAACAAAAGCTTTATATTTCTTTGCATGTAATTCTGTTGTTCACAAATATTTAAGAGGCATCATGGATACATCCTGAAAAATATACACGTTATGGCTCTAGCGTTACCACACTTACGCAATCGAAATGGAGTGTCTAACTGACAACTGTAGATTTTTTTTTGATCTGCTAAATCATCAAAATTTCTCCCAATCTGACTGGGGCGAGAGGACGTCACATCTAACACTAAACGTTTATTTATGATTTATCATTTTTATCTTTATACAATTATACACGTGTATTTATTTAATTCACATAAAATCAAAACTGATTTTCATCCGTACCTACATATTTTCATTTTCAATTGAACCTTTCAAGTTGTCTGAAATTATGCTGAAGTGGATTTATTTGGCGCAGCCGTGAGACACCTTTGCGTTCCAGGGTCGTCATTCGAACAATTTCTTAGCCCTAGTAGGAATTGGTTCTCGTGGGCCTTGTCCATTTTGCTGACAGCTATTCGAGGCGCGCGTGGATCTCAACACGCCGCACGCCGTCGACCTGGATTTAGCCTTTCCAGCCGGCCACTAAAATTAATGCTGTATATTATTTTCATAATTTGTAAATTCTCTCCATAACTGAAACTATCCGAAACTAGCGGATAATCCGAAATAATTTTATATCCGTATTAAATCTGTATCCGTATGAGATCCGAAATTTCATAGCCAGGGTAGGATAGGGTACCTATCCGCATACATATATTTAACACATCACACGTGTTTTACTTAAGTACAAACGAAATTGTATCCCTCGTGTTCGTCAGCCGACCTCCACGGTCACCGCAGTGCTCCATATTCTCAAAACCTATTATCTTACGTAAATGCTACACTTAGTGGATAAACGAGTGTACACACATCTTTTCTTGAAGTGGGAAATCATCAACTTCTCCCGCGCCTGAGTGTTGCGAGAGGGAGTCAGGCTGACTAAAACCCACCTGTGTTTTTTCAGTTGCTGATAAAGTTACCCTGGCAAGTTAAAGGCCCTGGAAAGCAAGTGGTTCCATAAGACCCTTTTTTAGGGTTCCGTACCTTAAAAGGAAAAAATGAAACCCTTATAGGATCACTTTGTTGTCCGTCTGTCTGTCTGTCTAGACCCTTTATCTCGTGAACGCGTGGAGGTATCAAGTTGAAATAAAATTATGTACTTAGTCTGCGGTCTCTTGAAGCTGTGAAATAATCAAACTTCTGAGTTAACGAAAAAATAAGATACTGCCGTTTATGTCGCAAAAAACATATATTTTGACACTCTCAATGGTATCAAAATTCATAGGGTACTTCCCTTTGATCTAGAATCCTGAAAATTGGCACGAAGCAAAGCCTCATAGCAAAAGTAAAGGAAAAAGTTAGAAAACGGTTATAGTTACTTCGATTCGGAATAATTTTTGTAACGCAATTCGGGAAATGAACTGTTTTCATAGGTAAGTTAGTACGAAACCCTCAGAGCGCGAGTCCGACTCGCACTTACCCGGTTTTTTAGTTGTAAAATCCAATTTCTTCTCTCGCCCTAGGGTGATGCAGGAGGGCGTGTCAGACTTTTACTGACTAAAACCTACTCCTATGTTCCTTCTTTGGCTTGCGTTCCAGGACCCCGGGTTTTACTTTCAGAAACGAACCAATGGCCCTAGAGGCTTCGGCCCTGCTGGGCCCCTACGGTTACGTTAACTCTTTGGAACAATCCCACAGTTTCACAAAAGGCTGAAAGAATTACCAAGGTAAGAAAGTTTGTACTAGACTAAGACTACACTTTCATTTATGTCCGTAAGCCACGACAACAACAACACAGTATACCTGCATACGCAAGCGAAACTGGGTAACATATCTTTAAAGTAAACAATAAACGAAAATAACATGTTCAATGAAAACATCTTCAATAAAAATTAATAATGTCGGCGTCATTAAACTCATCTCTATTTGTCGTTTCGGCAGCTCAAGGCTTGTCAGCGTGTAATCGCTTTATGTAACTGTGAGAGTAAAGCCTGCGGCAGACAGGCGAGGCGCGACGAGACGATGCAAGAACGATGTGACGATGAAATTTTGTTCTTACAAGAAATACAACGTGAAAAGTCATAAACAAAAAAAAAAACTGGCCATGTGCGAGTTGGAATTAGTTTTTGTTGTTATAGTGGCAACAGAAATAAATCATCAAATCTGTGAAAATTTCACCTGTCTACCTATCACGGTTTATGAGATACAGCCTAGTTATAGACAGACAGACGGGCAGTAGAGTCTTAATAATAGGGTTCAGTTTTTACCCTTTGGGCGTAGAACCCTAAAGAAAAAGCTCTTCTGTTCAGTATATTTTTGATACACTCCACAAAATGTAGAGAAAATCTCTTCATTATTTTTCTTTAAGAGAGATGATTTTAACATCATTCGATTGATTGATTTATCAGTAAAAGAAGTTGGAAGGTGATAGAAAAATTAGGCAGTATATTAAAAATGATCGCCGCATCACTGTCGCTTTGTCGTAATACGCTTGTCTGTGGGAGTCTTTATGTGACAGTAATGCGCTCAGCAATCGGCGCACGCACTTGTTCCCCGCTGTGCTACGATGATGCTACACTGTTTTTCATAGCAGTGTACTCGCGAATCACGAATCTTTTTGTTTTATAATTATTGTATTTAATATAATTATTTTATTAAATAAATATATGCAATTAATTTTCAATTTCTGTAGAAATTAATTTCACTTTTGTTTTTTTTTAATTGGTTGCCTCCGTTTAATTGCACATTTACAATATTTATGTTTTTACGATACTAAAATTAATCAGTTAAAAATTTTGACAGTACTACAGAACGGAAGAAAAAAATGTGTTTGAGCAGATCCCAAGTAACATGAGACGACGGCAGGAAGATGTAACCGGGCTTTGAAGAACGACGGGTAACGCCCTCTTCAAACCCCCTATAAAGGCCAAGGGTCCACGATTGGGGAATATTTATCACCCCTTCAACCCGAGATGGCGTAATGTTCCACGCGTGCCTCTCTTAGTCGCATAACACCAAGTTACCACCTCACTCCCCGCTACGAGATGAGGCTCGTGGTGGCGGTCTAGCACTAACTCAGAGCAGCGGAAGCAGTTAAGGCCAACGCCTGCTAGAGTTGCGAATTGTGCGAAGGTTACAGTAGTCCTCGCAAAAAGGACAACTTTAGGAACACTGTGGACCCGGAATGGAAGAAGTACTTAAATGAAAAAGAGCAGCGGAAGTTACACTGCACTTGCAGCCCCTGACGCAAGTATGTGTGGGAAAACCAGGGTGGTTTAACTCAGTATGAATCTGACAACCCCTCCGCCCTCCCCAAGGGGGAGGACATGGGATCTCCATCTCGAAAAGAAACCGGGCAAGTGCGAGTCGGACTCGCGCACCAAATATGAAAACAGTCCCAAATTGAGTTAGGAAGATTTTTCCGAATTGCAAAAGAAGTTTTTTTTTTGTGACGTAACTACAAATTTACAGTTTTCAGATTTTTTCGATACTTGTGCTATGAGATCTTGCTTCATGCCAAATTTCAGGATTATAGGTCAATGGGAAGTATGAATTGTGATTCCCCTAAAGAGAGACGAAATACACGTTTTTTGCGACATAAACGGCCGTATCTTTTTTTAGTTAACTCAGTAGTTTGATTTTTTTACAGCTTCATGGGACCGCAACCCTGAGTATATATAGGTTTTAATTTCAACTCGATACCTCCTCGCGTTCCCGAGCTAAAGGGTCTTGACAGACAGACTGACGAACAACAAACTGATCCTATAAGGGTTCCGATTTTTCCTTTTGTGGTACGGAACCCTAAATAGGGCAGGAAGCTGATGATGAACTTTGACTTTTAACACAAACACAAATGAGTACCTATACATATTGTTGATTTATTTGATAGAGATTTAGGTACTGGCTGGATTATACTTTTTTTTTATACGTCAATTATTTCAGTTATCCTAGTTTCTTTTTGAGCTCAATTAGCCATACCAATGTCTCTATCTAATTAAAATCTAGTTTCTTTCTTCCTAATTAGTGGGAAATAGCCGTCATGTCAGCGAGTGTGTTGCAGCGTTGACTAGTGTAGCGGATAGCACAATTAGTCAGAAATGATGTATAGTTTCACCACTAAATAGCAGCTGTTTATGTAGCATGTAACTAGTATTGCCAGGTGCCCTGATTTTTTAGGGGTCTGGGGACGCGACCCGACTTCACAAAACAACAACAAAAAAAATGAAAAATGAACTTTAAATTTATTATGATCCTGTTTTTAACTTTAAAGTTATTTTGATCCTTTTAGTCGGTTATTATTATTTTTGTAAAAAGTTGTTATTTTACACTTTTTAGTTGCGATACACTTATAAACAGAGTGCCAAAATTTTGCAAATCGGTCCATAAACGACGGAGTTCTGAGATAACAAACATAAAAATAAATGATAAAAAAAATACAACCGAATTGAAGAACCTCCTCCTTTTTTTGAAGTCGGTTAAAAAACCATTATAATTACCGAAAATTAACATGTATTACAGTCGCATTCTGCATCTTCCTGCCCTTGTCCCGTCTTATTTGGTGTGGGCGCAACACGTTTTTATCTTCCATTCTGTCCTGTCACCTGTCATGCTATCACTAACTTCCTTTTCTTTCGTATCGCTCTTCACACAATCCTCATTCAATCTTTTCTTTAGCCTCCCTCTCCCTCTCCACCCATCCACATGTATACTCATAACTCTTTTAGTAACATGTACCAAGTGTGACAATGCGTTCAAAATCACACTAGGGCCGACGCTGCGGAAGAGTTTAAAAGAGTGTTCGTGTCCCTGGCATGCAAAGGTCAACTGAAGTCTGACACAACCTCTCGTTCCATCCTAGAGCGTGAGAAGTCATTTCCTACCTTAAAAAAAGTATTTATTATTTGTCCCGATCTAGCATCTGCCCCGTTTTTAATCCAGTCGAACTTAGCAACACTGCAAATAACTGATGTAACGACACCCAGTGTTGGGTGATACTGTGGTATTGAGCGCCGAGGTCGCTGACGTGTGCCGACACCTACGAAGCGATATTTGGTGGCATTTTTATTAATCAATTACATGTTTTAATTCCGTAACTTTAGTATCGTGTCGGTCTTCAAGGTTAAGCAACTCTTGTCGAGGTCGGTCTTTGGATGGGTGACCAATCTTTTCATACCAAGACTCGTCCGTGCCACGGAAAGCAAGCAAAACCAGGTGCCGGTGGTCATTTGTACATTTATTTTTGACAGTCGTTACGTAGTCAGAAGCCAGAAAATGTGTCACCAGTCTTTCCAAGCGGTACCTTATTACCCGGTTATTGGGTTTTGAAGGTCCAAGGATCTCGTTAGATCTCGATGCCGACTTCAGTTTGGAAAAGAATCATAATTATCAACTTGATTTCATTAAGTGACATGTCAAACATTCAACATTCCAAGTAATAAACTATACTCTGTTGAAAAGACATGGCAGATTGATAATGCTTTTTTAACACACTTACTCGAAAACCCGCTTTTAGGCACGCAATATACTGTTTTCCGCACTAGTGCAGATGCGCGTGCTCTCCCCCGCCACAATTTTATTACATTTATCGAATCAGGATGGGCGCGCTTCGATTGCCACCAGTCAACCCCCGTTTATTCATTTCGTGTGTATTGAAAAAAGTCGTTTGATACACGTGCAAATTTGTCACTGCAGCCTTTGGCTCCATAACACACTCGCCTAGGCTCGTGCGTATTCCGTCTCGGTCGCAATGACAAACTTTCTGCACTTGTATCAAAATGTATCTATATTAGTACCGTGTAGAGTTACCTGTTCGATTTTCTGAAGGATTTTACTTTTTTTTTGTAAATGTGTGTGGGGTTCTAGAATTTATAAACTTCGTAGGTATCTGTAATAATAATAAAGAAGCTTTTCAAAATTGCTAAGAAAGTGGTAGGTTACTTAATTTCATGAAGCCTACGTTGCGGTAGAAGAACTTGCTGTGGGATTGTTTGAAAGAGTCAATGCGGTTCTAGAACGAAAGAAAGGAAAGGGCAACTGAAGGAACATAGGTGGGTTTTAGTCAATAAAAGTCTGACATTCCCTCTCACTCTACCAAGAGCCGAAGAAATTATTAAAGGTTGACTGGTAGAGAATGCCTTGTTGCATTAAGTCTGCCTATGTACCACTACTGTACATTAGGTTTAAATAAATAAATTTCCCAACTAAAAAAAGTAGATGATATCGTTGCAGTGAAAGTTTTGATTTTAGAATGACGAGAGACTCTTGTAATCACACTATTGTTCGACGAAAAATAATAAAGGATTATGATTAAAAATAAGACTACAAGTAAAACTTGTATCGTTCTACATAATATACATATTTCACGTCTGCTACCAGTGGGTTGTTAGTCCAGACAGACTATATGCAATCAGTCTTGTAATTAGTTTTCCGACATGACGCGAAACAATATGTACTTGTTGCAGCCTTTCTTTCTAAGCGGATATTCTGATTTTAATCTCAACGAAATCATAATAATATCAGATATTAGATCAATCAATCTAAAGTATAAACAGTTTGTTGAATTTGTTTTATTTCAAAACTGGCAATTCATTAAATTGATTGTCTGTGGTGTCTTAAGTGGCAACATAGTTTATGTTTGTCCTGTTTTGTGGTCAGTAATGAAGTTTTTGGCGGGACTTTTTTGAGTGAAGTTCAGTGGCAGTTTTAATTATTCGCAAATTGATTCCTGCTGGATATTGCGGTGTAAAATTGATGTAGATTTTTTAACTCAAGTTTCTGCATAACATGTGAAATCATTGAAACAGGCGCCGATCTCTGCAAAATGGAGCTGAGAATTTTATTACATTTGCTGGCAAATACTGCACATCTGATTTTAATAGCACTCAAAGTAATTGCTTCACATGAAGACAGGGCTTAAAGGACTTAGCTTTAGCTAAAAACATGAAAACTGCATTTTTTTCTGGTTGAAAATAACACTATTAATATTCTAATAAAACAAAAAAAAAACACAAGACGTTATTTACCTATGTTTTGTTTGCTGTTTATATGAAATAGATTGTCAATTTAATTGAATTGTTCTAATCAACAACAAAAATCTACTTTCAGTCTTCACTTTACGATAGTCAAAATTGCTAATATTCTAGTATTATAATAACTTCCATTGACAGACAATTGTGATGATATAATTAACTTAATTATCTGCTTCAACTGTTTCCTCATTCTTTGGGTTAACACTAAAAAAGTGCAAATCCGGTCCGGTTACTAACCCATAACTTTTACTATGAAAATTGCTATACTGTGCCGTAAAACACGACATTTTAATTCATACTTTATAGTAACTGTACATGTCTGGATTTCTTCAGCAGGATATTACTGCATTACACTTTAAGAAGACAATGTATTTCGTGCACGCATTTTAAAATAGTAGTGGTTACCGACCTTGTATGCATTTTCCATTTGCATAGTTCACGCTTCCGTTCAAAAGTGACATATTTGTAGGTACTATTTTTTGTTCTTATTTGTCTTTTAATTTCATGGAATCTGGTTTGTTTCATTACTGGGCATTTACTTACACATTTTTTTTATTTGATTTTGCTTTATTGTTTGATTGTTTTGAAAAAAATAAAACGTTGATTCGTCTTATAATAAAAGGGAGATACTGACTGACTGACATTATCAACGCACAGCCGAAACTTGTGCAAAATTTCACAGTCCTAAGCCCTGTGTTTAGGACTGTGAAATTTTGCACAAGACATCTGTTTATGACGTAGGCGAGCACTAAGAGGATTTTCTAAAATTCACCTCCTAAAGGTATGAAACGGAGGTATAACTAAAGTTTGTACAGAGAAACCTACTTTTACACGGGCGACGCCGGTGGCAGAAGCTAGTTTTTCATAAAATATGGGATTTCGATTATGGTGCGGAAGTTAAATAAATTATATTAATAAAAGTAGGTATTCACAAACGTAAATGATTAAGGTTCATTAATATAAGTGATTGAATAAGTACTTCCTCACCCCACAAGTCGTTGGAATCAACGATGAAAAATGGTAAATTTTAACAACAAAAAAATCATCGCTCTTTATATTGTTGGTTTTACATCAGCCCAATGTCTCGACTCGATGATCTCATTATGGTCTTCATGTGCATTCGAGATTATTTAGCCAAATACGAAATATACACATGAGTAAAGTAAAACTTAAAAATCATACAGCCAGACTTTCATACAGCCTTCTAGTCGAGACAGGAAGTACTGCAACACACACAAGTTACATAGTTCTATGAAATATGACAGTTACACCGAACCATAGAGGAATATGGGTAAATGTCAGGGATATGTCAAGAACGTAATGTGTATCAACTCTCGCGCAGGTTTGTGATCTGTATCTAATTGTTGTTAACCTTAGGCGTGGTGCACATGATGCTTAATCGTATATTATATTACGCGTTTTTTACGTAACTGCGTAAAGTGCGTGTCAGCTTTGGTTGTAGAAATTTCTAAGTTCTAAGGTTCGAAAGTCGTTACGGATTAATTATAGTTTAAGAAAGGTTTTAATTGATGTTTCTTAATGCTTCCAGAAATATTTAGCAGTGGAAATCTGCTGTCTATGAAGTGAATTGCACTTATTGCTAAGTAAGGCGTCCATTACACGATAGGATTTGTTGTCAGTTTTGCCACAAACAATTTTTTGATTGACGAAAAACTAATGGTGATAAAATTCCGTCATTCAAATTTCATTCATGATTGATGGAATTGATTGACGCCTGCATGACTGTGTACTGGACGCCTATGTATACTTGGTCAAAAACTCTGTTACAAGGTTTACCTATCTTATTTTTTTTTTACTATTTCACCTGATGGATAGTAAACGATGATGTGGTCAACGTTGGGGCATGCTTGTTTAGAAGAAACCTATTAACTCTTGACTTAAATACTGGGGTTATGTATGAAGCTATCAGGCTACAGACTCTGGCAGAGACTTACCCCCGATTTCTGAATTAAGCATTTGAAGTTGAGTATTTCTCAAACTCTACTTTAGTCTGAAAACCTGTCAAAATTTGGCATTAAAGTATGGTTTGATACTTAATCCAGAAACCCGCCCTAACATTTCTTAGATATACGCACAATGAATTTAAATTTCTCAAAACGTTTTGTGCATATGGCTTAGATGTTCATCGTGTACTGAAGTTTTCGAGTAAGTTCATGGTAATGAGTGGTTTTGTAATTATTTTAAAATTATTGTAATTATCTTAACTTTGTTTGGGAACCTATGTTCGACTGTAATGTTGCAATTCTTTACGGTAAACCAATTTTAATGTGACCCGTGACTTAACCTTTGGAAATTCCTTAATTGTAATGAAGTATGGAGAATCTGACCGTCCCTACCATTTACCAATTGGGATGGTTTTTAATGTAATTGTACTTGATTTTTGCACAGATGTTCAGGTATGAAAATATGATTCTCTGTGACCAGGAACTGATTTACGTAATTGATGAGTTATGGACCCCAGGGGGTCGTAAGCTCAACAACAGTCTAGTAAATAAATTGTATCTCATTAGTTAATGGATGATGTGTGAAATATTATTTAAAAAAGTGAAATACCACTCACTGATTAATCACGAAATTTCAGAAACTAACACCTACAAACTTAAAATTTGGCGGGTAGGTTCCTTATAGGTTGTAGATATCTGCTAAGAACGGATTTTACGAAACTCCACCCCTAGGGGTATAACGGGGATTGGAAGTTTGTATGGAGAAACCTATTTTCACGCAGGCGAAGCCGCTGGCAGATGCTAGTTAACTATATTGACGGAATTATCCGCCTGCTGATGATACGGTTCCAATAAAAGTAATAATTCCTTTTGCCTTGTTTATTTATTGTATCTAACTAACTCGTATTTTTATCTTATTTTGCGGCGATCGACTTCGTGAAAAAAATATGAAAAGAAAAAAAGAGGTCAGCGGATACGAAACGGGGCACTGAGGAAACAAGACTTAGAAAAATTTCATCCAGAAACAACGCCTAATCAAGCTATCGGGATCCGGTGGGATATGGGAGTAAAAGGGTGGGGGCATATCGGGGGACACTACATGTGACCTCGACCTCAATATTGATGATCTTGAGGTCAAGGTCAACGACCTTGACCTCAAGCGTCCCCCAGCGTCCCCCAGGCGTTTCCCGACGTTTTATACATTTGACCTTGGCCTCAAGGTCCTTAACATTGAGGTCAAGGTCACATGCAGTGTCCCCCGATGTTCCCCCACCCTTCTACTTCCACATCCCACCGGATCCCGAAAGCTTGCAGATTAGGCGTTGTTATTCTGTGAAATTTTTCAGTCTTTTTTGTAGCAAAATTTTCTGGTCCTAAGTCTAAAGTCTTTTTTCCTCAGACCCCCTTTCGTACACTCCAACCAAAAAGGGAAAAGTGAGAAAATTATGCTAAGGGAACATAAAAGTGTCTTTTTGCAGGGTATGGTCTTCCTATATGCTGAATTTCATCCAAATTCATTCAGCCGTGAAGAAGTAACAAAGATAAATACCTACACTCACCCACTTACAAACTTTGGCCTTTATAATATTTGTATGATAATAGTGTAATATACACATAAGTATGAAAAGGATAATAAAATAATTAACTCAGAACAAAGGCATACAAAAGTTCTTTCGAGCTTTTTGTCATAATGTCTATGATATCTAGTAGTTTCTCATCCGTGAGCACTAAACCTAACATCATTTAGCACTCGGCTAATGCGTCACTATCACAGGACGTGACAGCTCGCATTATTACTGAATCTTACACTGAAGCTGGAATGTCCTGCGCGCCCAATTTATGATTATTACGTTTTACCTAAACACCGCACATTCGTCTTGTTGGCGTTATTGAAACGTTACCGAAACGTTCGTTAATCAATATTTATAAGAGAGTGTCGGGTCGCCAGTTCACGGTATAGTTTTGACAGTAAGTTGACATGCCTTGAAGGTAGGGTTGCCAATCTTACTCTATTATAGAGTATTGTACTTATTCTGTTTTGCGGAGGAGTGCTTTATAATCTAAGAATGTAATAGAGTACGCTAACATATTCTACTTATTTTCATACTGATTTTGAATAAATGGAATGTAATCCTACCATTTCAGTATTTACTGAAATATTTTTTGTCTTTCCGGTCTAAATTATACAGTGGCGGAAAAAGAGCTTTATGATGAACCTGTTTGAAAGCCGTACAATTAGATGGTAAAAAAAAAACTAAGAAATGTTTGTTTCGCGAAAAGTGAAACAATAAAGAGGGTAGTACTCGTACTAGTTTTTTTCTAAGAATGTACTCTCTATTTCCTCCTTCTAAAATGAGACATAAGTAATTTATTTAATATAGTTTATATATATCGTTGCGTTTCCACGGCCTTCTCGCTGCTAACGCGTCTTCCGGTGATGGAAACTGTATCCCTTTCAGCAGATTTTTTATTTTAGGGAATAATAAGAAGTCACACGGTGCTAGATCATGACTGTAAGGAGGGTGCTCTAAGACTCTGACCGATGTGGTGTCCAAGAAGTCCCTCATTTTGAGTGCTGAGTGCGCGGGCGCGTTGTTATGGTGAAGCATTACTCCGCGGAGCCCGGTGTTCGGTCGCTTGTTGCTAATTGTAGACAAAACTTTTGGCAGGCGTTTTGTGGTATACTATTCGGCGTTAATGCTGATTTGGTCTCGTAATAGAATTGAAATCAGATACCCCGTAAAAGTGAAGAAACTAGCGATCAAAATTTTCCCTGCGCTTCTCGATCACTTCACTTTCGTAGGCGTTGGTTCCTTTTGAAACAACCAAACTGTCGACTGACGCTTTGTTTCTGGATCGTATTGATAAATCAAGGATTCGTCATCAGTCACAATGTCGTAAACGCGCCGAGACGAGCCTGCTTAAAGTTTTTGAATCATATCACGGCACCATTCCACACGGGCCTGCTTTTGAGCTTCAGTGAGGTTGTGTGGCACCCAGCGGCAAACTATCCTCCTCACGCGAAGGTGCTCGTGAAAAATCTTGTGAACGCTTCCCGAACTAATCTGCAGTGTATGCTGAATCTCTTCGTATGTAATTCGCCGGTTTTCTTAAATTTTTTTTTTTTTTACTGCCAGCACACTTTTTCCGTGACAGTCATCGAAGGACCACCACTCCTTTGTTCATCCCCCAAAGAAGGCGACCGCGCTTGAACTCGCTATACCAGCGGTAGATGGTTGCTTTTGAACGTCCTTCATCCATAAATGCAATTTGAAGTCGATCAAATGACTCATCCGGTTTTAGGCCACATTTAAAATCGTAGAAAATCATCGCTCGAAAATATTCTCGTGGCAGATCCATTTTTAAATGAGACACGATAGTTTGATTTGTCTCTCGAAAAAATGTGGATGAAAATAAAAATTTGAACAATGGTATTTTTACTTTTAAATAACCAAAGTTTTCAAAATAATTACAAGTGGCCAGTGCCTTATAATACATAAAAACTTATTTTCGCTAAACTTTCTGAGTAGCCTAGCAAAAAGCAATAATTTCCAATACGGACAATATATGATTGTCCGTATTGGAAATGATTGCTTTTTGCCAAACTGAAACAATCAACTTATATCGGTCAAAGCACCGTTAATCGTCACATCATCTCATCAGGAAGCAATACACCGTCAGTTGTGGGTTTTATCAAGTACATATCAAGCGAAATTGACAAACAATCCGGCCATGTATTTACGTTCAGCTGTCTATAAATCTCTCCAGTCAATTGAGTTGTTGATGACATTTACAAGTGATTCACAAAATGACAGAGTGCTCATTATGTACTTCCACTGATGTAAAGTAAAGACAGCTGAGAAATGTGGCTAGCCCTGTGCCGATATTATTGATATTATTCACGCAGCGATCGTGACCTAACATGAAGACCTCAGTCATCAGTGGGATTGTTCCACGTTTCTGCTCCTATACAATAAGGTGTGGAATGTCGGTTTTGGAAAGAGTATGGATTGGATAAGCTGTGGAAAGAGAATCGATCTTTGAATGAGCTTGATGTGACATTAGATGGACGTAGGCTGAAGAAAGCTAGAGCAAGTCAACTGTACCTATACTATTTTCGTGCAGCCGTGAGGCACACAACTACATTTTTGCTTCTTTTTTTATTTTTGTTTCGTGTTTCCTACCTTATATTGTGGTTGAGCCTTGTGCTGTACCAAATAAATTCAATTTTTTTTTCTTTCTTACTATTTTGAACCTGACTTTGAAGCAAGACAAGATCAACCGGGAGGTCTTGATCTTAATGTCGATATTCTTTCTACGGTCTTAAAAAAACGGATTGGGGGCGAGAATGTTCGAAAGAGTTTGGCACCTACAGCGGCCCTGGACCGCAAAGAGCAACTCGACACTCCCTATCGCCGCAATCAAAGCGGTAGGAGTCATAATTATGATGTTTACCAATAGATAAAAAAATGTACATATTCTATTTGACAGATGTATACGTTATGGCAGTTCTTAAACTCGTTAAAAAACAAAAGGCCCGTTTTGACATTTGAGAAAAACCCTAGAATGTAACTTGGAACGAAACTGAAAGAAACAATAAAATAATAACTAAGGGTCCGGTGTAGTAGTAGCTTTTTATTTAGCTATTTTAGTAGTAGCTACACTACACCGGACAGGCCGCCAGGTAGTCAAAATACAAATGTCAAAACTGGCCTTTTATTTTTTGACAACTATAACCAAACAACTGTTTAATGCAGTGCAAATAACTGTTCGTAACTGTTTAATGTAGTGTAGCAACTTTCTTTTACACCCGTGGTTACTTTTTACAATATTTATCCTAGAGAGAACGATTTAGTCAAATAAAAAAAAGCTTTAAAAGCATACGACCACGCTCACGACTGCGTTACCACTTGTCTTTATTCAGACTCTAAGCACAAGTAATATACCTATCTCGTGCCTTATCGGGTAAAAGCCAATCTAAAATCTTTCGCCCAGCGCGAGTGCGGCACGTGACCGGACCCAAGGGCGTCGGGTCAACTTGCATTCAGAGTGTAGGGTTGCCTAATGACCTGAATTGGAAGTTCTGAATTTGACAGCCTTTTGATAAACAGCTACAGTTTTTGATATAATGTTTCATGACTCAGAAGCTTTTGAGTTTAGAGGGACAATTCCCGTATACATTAGCTTCTGCCAGCGGCTTCGCCCGCGTGAAGTTTGGAAAATTCTCTCTTAGTGCTCGCCTACGTCGTAAAATAAAACCTTGTGCGTTTCACGCTCCTTGTCCCAGTAGTTTCAGCTGTGCGTTGATATTTCAGCTAGTCTGTTTATCCTTTTATAATAATATTTTATTAAAATCACTTAAAAATACAAACATCGGTGTCGCCCTGGTTCTTGTACTAGGATATCCTGTATCACAAGAGCCAGATGTAATATATACAAATATTTATATATATATAGATTTCAGCAATTTCGGTGCAAAGAACATACTACATTAATTCGTTCGTGTGACCCCTCCCGAATCGTTGTCATACGTAGCTATTATTAACTTGTGTTTAGGTCTAGGATGCGATTTCCCAGTCTAAATCTATGTAATAATATAATAATTATATTCTACAACTATCACACAGCGCCATCTAGTCCCAAATTAAGCAGAGCTTGTGCTATGAGTACTAGACGACTAATAAATATACTTATATATTTCTAAATACATACATGTTATAGACTAGCATTGATTTCTCCATGCAAACTTTGCAAACTTTGGACCCCCATTTCACCCCCTTAAAACTTGAATTTCCAAAAATCCCTTGTTAGTGCTCGCCTACGTCATAAAAGGAAGCCTTGTGCAAAATTACACGTCTCTAGTCCCAGTACTTTCGGTTGTGCGTTGATATGTCAGTCAGTCAGTTTCTCCTTTTATATATTATATAGATAAATTACACCCAGACACAGAACAAATGAGATTTGTTCTGTGATTGAGAGCCTATTCTCTCTAGCCTTGAAGACACATTTATTGTACGGCTCATATTTTGTCATTTTATTTTGTTAACTTTGACCGCACGTCCTGCATCTAGCAGCGGGGGCCGCCCAGCAGCACTCGCGGTGTTCAGCCACCACTTGCAAGTATACTTCGCTTAAACTATTAACTCCCCCGCTACGTTCGGCAGTTAACTTGGAATTCTTCATTACTCTCACGTATCCTCTGGCTGCAAAATTTACTATTTGTCACATATACCTACCATCACCATCTATAGTCCTACCTATCTCATAGGTTTCTACTAACCACCTATCAACCCTAAATCTATCCAACACACACGTGGAAAGTTTTCCTCGCTCGAGCCAATTGTGTCGGTGACATACTCGCCTAGAAACAAGCAAGCAGTCTGTCTGATAGTCTCTGGCTCCGCCCCCCGGCGCCCGCAGCAGTGCGGGTGCGCCCGCGCAGCGTCATGCACCGACAAGGACGACGGCCACCGTCACCGCACACGCGGGAACTCAGTGCTCTCCACCGAATAGTTAGTGCATAAAGCACTTACGTTTATATCAATATTGATCTACTGCTCCTACTTTTATCGCTATATTTCCATGGTTATATTTAAATTATTCAAGTGCGATGCGAAGAAAAAGCGACTGCTGTTGAATGATCATCGACATAGTACCTTTATCAGCTACCTTTGTTTTTTGGTGGAAAATAGTCTTATAATTCTTTTCAATCTAGGTGGAGCGAGTCGGACACTGCCTGTATCTGAATTTCATTTACTAAAACCCACCTGTGTTCCTTCTGGACACGCCACAATTATGGCAGTAAGTCCTCTCTTTGAGGAGTGGCTATAAAGACAACATGGCGTCCTTACCTTCAGCATGACGCATGTCCTTGGTCTCATGTCTCGGACATAGTAAGTTCGGGAGGCTCCTGCACTGGATTCGTGGGGAAGAAACGCCCAGGCGTCACCATTGTGTGGATCGACCGGAGGACACGGTGATGTGCCCCACCTGGGCAGAGCACCGCCGTGTCCTCGTGCGGGCGATCGGCAGCAGCGCCGGGCCTTGGTACAGGCCATGGTCCGGAGCGAGGAGGATTGGCAGGCGGTGGCCTCCTTCTGCAAAGCAGTAATGCTAGCAAAAGGGGCGGCCACACGCGCGAGAGAACGGCTCTCACGGTCCAGCCGCCGGGATCCCGATCCCGATTTCCAGCCACCGTAGGCGCTGGCTTGCGGACGGCGAGCAATGGTTAGCTCACCGTCCGGCGGTCCGGTAACCGTCCGGACCGAGCCCAATTCATCGACGGCGCGCAGTGTTCCACACACGCATCAAGGAGATGTCAGCAAAACCGTAGGGGCCCAGCAGGGTCGAAGCCTACTGGGGCTATGGATGATGCGACTCCTGGAGCTCTGAAACGAAGGCAAAGAAGGAAGTGGGTTTTAGTCAGTAAAAGTATGACACTAAAGCGCGGAATATGTCATTAGATGATTTCCCACCTAAAAAAAATCTGTGTTTCTTCAGTTTCCTTTTGCGGTCAAGGGCCAGGGTAAAGCGTTCGAATAGTTCCGCAGCCCTACCGTACGGGTATCTAAGGATTGGGTTTCAAAAGCAAAAGAGAGCTGGAGATATGAAGAAAAAGAGGACTGAGCAGTGTACAAGTTTTTATTCAAAATATTTTACCTTAACTATTGTAATGCTGTTGAGTTAAATTGTCGAGACAAGATCCGCATAACCAAGAGTCAGTTTTGACGTCAGTGTTTTCCTCACCTAGCACTCCATTGTCTCACTACTCCATGATTTCCTTCAACAAAACCTATTTGATCGAGAATGGGTGCCTTCTGACACAAATATCATAATTAACTCCTGTGTACCTAACGTTAAAATTGCTGTAGAACGCACTGGTATATTTTATGTTGTTATCGGTCTATCTCTGACCTCGGCCGGACCAAATTCTTGAGTATAATATATTACTTTATAAATTTTCTGCTGCCTTAGAATATTTGTTGCGGCACTATGTCAAATGATGTTGATTTAGTTTAGATTTCGGTACAAGGCTGGGAAATAAGTAGAATATCTATGTTAATTTGTGATTCTGGGCTACATAGTTTAGGATTTTGGTGATCGCTATAAAAGATGCTGGTTGAATCCAAAGTTTGTTCCGAACCAAACTACCTCCGGGATTCCGATCTCGATTTCCGGCCACCGTAGGCGCGGGCTTGCGGACGCCGAGCAATGGGTAGCCCGCCGTACGACCGTCCGGTAACCATCCGGACCGAGCCCAAGTCTTCGACGGCGCGTATTGTTCCACGCGCGCTTCAGGGAGATGTCAGCAAATCGTAGGGGCCCAGCGGAGTCGAAGCCTACTGGGGCCACGGGTAGTGTGAAGCGACTCACACTCCCGAGGCTCCGGGATGAAGGCAAAGAAGGAACAGGTTTGATTTTCCCACCTAAAAAAAGAACCATATGAGCTACCGAGGCAGGTTAAGTTGGATGACAAAATAAGAGACATTTTAAATGCTTTGACCAAGTAGTTAGAAGTGCTAAATTTTAAATGTAGCTTGTTTTAAAAATAGTGAATATTATTCTTGAAACTTTGAAAGAGGTTTCGCAACTGATCCAATTTTGAAATGAAGTTCGCAACATTTGAGCTAGAATGTGTATTTTTTACCGATTGATCGTGTTAATTAATACTCAACGAAAAATATATATAATCGTTGCATTAAACTGAAATCATTAGCTTGTGTAATGCTTTAAATAAATATTTGAAGATTTATAAATTCGCACTTTTGGTATTTTAATTGATTAAAATATTGCTTTAGGTAGCTACATATTTTGAGGCACAATGATATGCATTTGTTTAGTTGAATCAACCTTATTGCATTAATAAAAAAATATTAAAAAAGTGGTTATTATATAAAACCGTTCAAAGTTTTTGTTGAGTAAGTATATTTTAGCTTTGAACTTGCGAACCAAATAAACCTTCATTCTCCGAGAACAAACTGCGTTCCAAACGATCAACAGTCGCTTTACAGAAGAAGTACATAAAGGGCATTGCGTAAAACTGTCCCCACCCATCAACAGATTTAAAACAGGTGTAATTCGAAGCGTCTAGTTCAATAGAGTTTTTTGTTTTTATCATGGCAACATACCTCAAACGTATGGTTTAGGTTTTATAAAATATTTAAATTATTTTAATCTAACCTAACCTAAGTTGTGTGCACATAACATCCATTGCATGCAGGGGTTACGGAAACACAGTGATTTTAATGCACCAGCACAAATGCTTGATCATGTTGTAATAAATGACGTCTTTGTAAGGAAAAATAAACACATTATTTTCTATAATTTTAACAACCAAATAAGCTGTTTTGTCTTTTGTGGATAGGGATGAACAAGTTGACATGTATCCCATGTCTGTTGGAGGGTGGGGATGGTAGCCATACAAAATTCGGCATCCTCCTCTATATACTACGAGTACTTATGCAAATAACGCGAAGATAGAGTGATCTGTTATTGCTATATCGTGAACTTGTGCCGGGGAATAGGTGTATATATAATGAGGTCAAATAGTCTATCGTCTATGGTCTACGTGCAGTTTAAAATGTGTAGCAAATACCTGGCTATTTTGTTACCTACTTTATTTTTAAAACAATATCTTCCTAAGTATTATAAGAATCGAAGATAATATAAAAAGTTTATATGTGTTAGGATGTTGGATTTCATCATCATCATTTCAGCTGAAAGACGTCCTCTCTTGGAGTAGTATTAGTAAGTGTCACTTCAACAACTGGTCCTGTGCGTTTCGCATCCATCGGATTCATGCAACCCTCACCAATCGTCGCTCTACCTTGTAGGAGGCCTTCCAACGCTGCGTCTTCCGGTACATGGACTCCAGAACTCTTTTATATTTTAAACATTTTTATATTATTACAAAAATTATATTGCGCCCTTTGGTTTGTCAAGCTGTCCGTATTATTTCATTTTTAAAATAAGAAACGTTAAGTTAAAATTTTTTCAACGCACTTGCTCAGAAAGTGACTCTTATTGCACTGCTCTTAGGTATATAATGGCACTCGTTACCAAACTGTGACAGTTTGATTACCATTACGCACTAGTGCTATAATGTAGTTAAAACCTTATTGTTCAACCTCTTTGTTCGCAAAACAAATTTTGAATTCGAATAAAATTCGCATTCGCATTAAATTATTGCTCTTCCTCTATTACTGTCTTACTTACTTATTTCATCCAATTTACAAGTTAAAAATGACAAATTTAACTTGTACAAACGATTTATTTAATAGAAAACATTTAGTAAATAAATTGAACATTCAAATAAAATTAGTTTTTTTTTTTGCGGTTTTTGGCGTGTTCTTTTTTTATTGCTGTATTAATTAAATAAAATTAAATACTACAAAATCATCAGAAAATGTTACATCCGTATTCTATTGTCACTACGAAAGACATTATCGTAAAAACTTTTCACGCAAGAAAACATAAACGTAAGACTAGGCAGTATGATCAAAATACCTTAGCCTTTCTCTAGGGGTAAATTAAAAAAAATTATGCACTTATGAAACAGATTTTTACCGCCATGTCACAGAAAATTTTAAAACTAGTTTTACTGTTGTTTTCTTCACAAGTGTATTGAAAAACGTCGTATGAGACACGTGAGTAATTAATGATTACCGTTCTTGGCTCTCTTAAGACCCTCGCCACGGCTCGGGTCTAAATACCGCCTCGACGGTAATCACTAACATTACACACTTATATAATAATGTACTATATTAAGTATAGAAAAGAATAAAAAAAAAGCTTTATTGTACACCATAATCGTCAGTAAGATGACTTTTACACAAAATTTAATTTATTGTATAATGGCGGTGTTATAGGTAATTAAGTTATTTCTCGTAAAAAGTAAAGGTTAAAAAATGGTTATTGTTAACCCACAATAACCATTTTTTATCCTTTACTTTCCCCAAGAGATAGACATATACATACCATCGCGTACTTTTTGTATACCTTTTTAAGGTGTACAATACTGTACTACATTAATTTTGATCTATCTCGTAGGGTTCAGTCAGCGTTTGCAATTTAAGCGCAAAAAAATGTGTTTATTTACGATATCACATTAGGAACCTCTAAAATTATTAGTGTTTCTCTACTATATTATGCATGTATTATACATTTATCCTTCCACACACAACCACTCACTCAATCACTCTATGTGTAGTGCGTAGTTTTAAAGATCCTAAGCATACATAGGGACAGACAGCGGAAAGCGACTTTGTTTTATATTAAGTAGTGATGTGCTAAGAGTTCTAAACCTTCTAAAACCTGATGAAAGAGTATCTTCATACTTCACGAATATGAGTGAAGCTAATTTTTTTTTTAAATTTTCACTTTATACATAACTACCTTAATTGTTAGATACTCGTACCTACTCGTATTATTTTAATCGTTCGATTGCATGCATTGTCTATTAAGTATTGCTTTAATAAGAATTTATAAAGAATGATTTTTACATAATTTGGGAAAAGCGGCTGTCACCTTACGGTCAATTTTTTTTTAATAATTCTAAATTGGCATGAGTAGTCATAATCAGGCCGAGTTTTTTTATTGATCGTCTGCAAGCTGTAAGATTCCGAAAAGCTTTTATTGAAATTACAGGGTGACCAATTCCGTCAAGCAATGTTTTTTTTCACCATTTCGACTTGAAGATAATTTTTGATGTTTCTTGAAGCAATGTTTTTTTTAACACTATTTCGACTTGAAGATAATTTTTGATGTTTCTTGTATTTTTTTTGTCAAAGAGTAAAATTTTTGTTTTAGATAGTTTTTAAGACCATAACTACTGTATTATATTGAGTAGTTGAATTCTATAGTTAAAATAATCAAATAATTTTAAAAATTAAAAACACGACTGCTATGTTAAAATAAACTCAAAATAAAACAAATTTTAATAGCATATGTTACTCGGGACGATGCAAGGATTCTTACGATACCTCATACATGTAAATCAGTTCTGTCATTTAGGTTTTTTTTTATTTTATTAATGATAGGCTCGCGTTTGACCACCATCTCACCTGATGGTAAGCGATAATTTTTTATTTATTTATTTATTTAAATATACACACACTATCTTTACAGGCTGAACCTAATACAATAATGGTTACCAAAAAAAATAAAAATATAATTATTGAAAAACTGCTACTCTTACACTAACTCTTAAAAATCTAAAACACTACTAACTTCTATTACAATTTAGAGACTACTAACTATAAAAATAAAAGAAGTACATAAAATAAACTTAACGTAACCTATATGTAAATACAATATAAAATCAGACTTAGAACAGTAACTAATATTTAAATAAAACTAACAAAATTTAATAAAACTCTTGCGATTTCACTCTCATGGCTCGAAAATAGGTCGATCCTCTCATGCACTTCATTAAGTACACATATTGTGCGGGTGAGGGGTGCTTTTGACAGTAGGTTGGTTCTGGCAGCAGGTACGGTATAATGTGGTCGACGATGGAGCACGTTTGCCTAGAAGTAGCCTATTCACTCTTGACTTAAAGACCCCTAAGTTGTAGCTATCAGGAAACACAGAAGTTATGGTGGAATGAAGAAACTCACACGAATCCTGAAAACATGACACTCCTTTTTGGGCAGTCGTGTAAATAATAAAAAAAACTCACATACATACATACATGAACCCTGAAAACATAACAAATGAAAAAAAAATACGATCAAATGTCTATTAGCAATTTTTTTGGGTAACGAATAAATTGGCTCCCAAACGCTTGAGATTTGACTGATCCTGTCGTGATCAATCTTGAACACGGGTCTAGAAAACAAGTGCGTTTCCACTGAAGCGGAACTTGGCGGAATGGGGCGGAGAAGACCAGTGAAAAGTGGGAAGTGTTTCCAATGCGGAGCGGGGTCCACTCCACTCGAGTGGACCTTCCGCTTCGTGCTCTCCGCTTGACTCCGTTCTGTCCGGCGCGGGGCTGCGTGTACACTTGTTTTTTTTTTTAATATTATGGTTCGCTCAGCTCCACTACGCTCCACTTACACTGTTACACTTACACTTGCACTGCCTACATGGGCACTTATAAAACGTTAGAAGCTAGTGTACGGTCCCAAATTGGTCGTTTCCTACGGAGAAGAACCTGAAACTGAAACTGTGATTGGCCAATTCACATTCCACTTCTCTCCACCCTATATAAAAGGAGAATAATAATTGATTCATCTTAACATATGAATCATTTGTCATCAGTGTATTAATTGACAGTAACATCAGGTGATGTCTATTATCTAGGTGGCTAGTGGTAGTATTAGTGGTAGCTGTAGTACATCTGCCTTGCACGGTCATCAGGATTCTTTAGATAGGTTAGCATAGGTACCCACGGCTGGTTCCGTCGACGTGATCGATTATACAGTCGTTATGATTAATTACTTCATAATTATTGCTTGATCTAGTTTATCTTCGATGTTGATCTTCTTAGTTAATGGTATCAGGACATTTATTAGCTTCTAGACTTCGACGGTTTATTTTTATGATGCAATTAAGTTTATAATACATATAAATAGAATTTAGTAGGTATCTGATTGTAATATCAAAATATTTTTTTTTTGATAAATGTTTATGAAAGTATATTCGTGGGAAATCATCTAAAGACTAAAGCGCTCTAGGGTGCAACGCAAAGGCAAGTCAGACTTTTACTGACTTTTTTTAAGTTGAGAAATCATCAAATGATTTTTCGTGCTCTAGGGCGGAGCGGGCGAGCGTGTCAGACTTTTATTGACTTAAACCACATATAACCTATGTTCCTTCTTTGCCCTTGGCGTTCTAGGACTACGGGTTTCCGTTTCGGAAGTCACCCATGGCTGGCTCCTCGTGGGGGCGATCGGTAGCAGCGATCTCCCGCGCCGGGCCTTGGTACAGACCATAGTCTGGAGCGAGGAGGAGTGGCAGGCGGTCGCCTCCTTCTGCGAAGCAGTAATGCTAAATCAAAGGAGGAGGCCGCACGTGCACGAGCGAGGCAATGGCTCTCGCGCCCCAGTCACTGGGATTCCGATCCCAATTTCTGGCCACCGTAGGCACGGGCTTACGGACGGCGAGCAATGGGTAGATCACCGTCCGACCGTCCGGTAACCGTCCGGACCGAGCCCAAGTCGTCGACGGCGCGCAGTGTTCCACGCGCGCCTCAAGGATATGTCAGCAACTGGGCAGCGGGCTGAAGCCTACTGGGGCCAAGGGTCTGATTCTGAAAGGAAGACTCGGCCCTGTTATGAAAGGAAACGAAGGAACAGGAGTGGGTTTTTAGTCAGTAAAAGTCTGAAACTATCTCCCGCTCCGCCCAAGAGCGGGGGATGACATTGGATGATTTTCCGACCAAAAAAAAAAAACAAAGTCTTATTGAGCCTAAATAACATCGACTACTAATCGATGGTAAATTATTATAAACAGAGGTATTTTTCTACTTGTAGGAACTATTCTGACTCTATCCTCTCCTATTCCTTACGATAATTGATGTAAGGGTTATTTTATGCAAAACGTAAAAATCTTCCTTACGTTAATTCAAACTTCTGGTATCGACGTATCCTTCACTTGCCCTTAGCGTTTTAAGGCCACGGTCACACTTTCAAACGTTCCTACAGCAGAAATATACACACTAAGAGTATCATAAATCTATACTTAAGCTTATGTGCAAATAGGAAGAGGTTAGAGTCAGAATAGTTCCTACAATTAGAAAAATACTCTGTTTATAATTCATTAAATTATCATCAATTAGTAATCGATGTTATTTAGACCCAATAAGACTTTTTTTTTAGGTGGGAGACACATCCAATGACATTTCTTGCTCTTGGGCGGGGCGCAAGGGTGTGTCAGACTTTTATTGACTAAAAATTTACTCCTGTTCCTTCTTCGCCTTTTATACCAGGGCCGGGTTTTGCTTTGAGAAGCGAACCCATGGCCTCAGTTGGCTTCGACCCTGTTGGGCCCCTACGGTTTGCTGACATCGTCTTGAGGCGCGCGTGGAATACTACACGACGTTGACGACTTGGGCTTGGTCCGGACGGTTACCGGACGGCCGGACGGCGAGCTACCCACTGCTCGCCGTCCGCAAGCCCGCGTGCGAGCGAGAAAGAGGGATGGAGCTACTACACTCTGTATAGCTCCATTCCTTTAACAGTTCAGTTTAGGTCGTCAAATGGATCGCGATAAGAGCTCGTGGTAGAGCCTCAGTTTTTTTATATTGATATAATAATTCTCCGGTTATACAAAATTAGTTCTTATTTCAAAATAAGACTATTTCATAGTCTTATTTTGAAATAAGAACTAATTTATCATAAATTAGTTTTAATTTTTTTTTGGCCGTAGAACGCTAACAATCACAATGATCCAACTTCCACCTAAACATAATAAATGTTGCTTCGATAATTTATTTATAACCAGATCACTGCACCTTCATTAAGATTCTTTGTCTCATACCAGGGAATCTACGAACGAAGCAGCGAGCGATGTCAACTAAGAAAATGAACAAAATCAATTTATTTTATTCTGAATATTTTTTTCGTTATTTATCATAAATAGAACCAGAAAAATACAAATATACTAAAGAAAATAACTCCTAGCTAAAATATGGAGTCAAAAAATTCCTCCGCATCGCTATCAATTTATTAAACATGTTCGTATATAATGAATAAAAAGAAACAAATGATTACAATACAGTAAATAATTTGGTCACAAGCTGACATTGAATACATGTCACTATTTATAAGTGCATTTAATATTAAAAGCATTCAATGATTGCTCGAATATTTCAGTCTAAAGAATAGCAATTTAGTTTCATTTACTGTTGAATGAAGCACGTTTGTTGGCCACTTTCTAATAAATTCTCCTTCAAAAACTGGCTGGAGAGAAATGTATGAAAAAATAAATTTTTAAATTAGGAATCAATTTATAGCTTTTAAATGTCATTTGCCATGTTCCCATTTTTTTTTTTTTGATGTCTGTCGAGTTTTCGAAAGTTTTTTCAGTTTACTTTATTTCAGGATAGTAGCAGTTAGTTTATCTATAGCACAAAATAAATTATCTATAGCTACGAGAAGGTAATTATCTATACACTTACGTACTTATATAAAAAAATAGATCCTAGGTCGTACATTGATGGGATGTCAACTGTACGACCTAGGATCTATTTTTTTTTTTTGGATATCAAACAGATATGGAATTGTTTTAAAATCAATCCTGGTTTTTATAATATTTTAAATTATAGCTTTTAATATTTAAATATGCGTTTACACGAATCCACTACTTAAGGATTTAAGAAAAATATTTTGTTTTTAATACAATGCTTAAACTAAACAATAAAATAAAACCGGTCAAGTGCGTGTCTTCGTTAAAGTCACCAAAAATTATGAAAAGGCAATTATGCGATAATAAATTACCTACTTACAAAACATAATGTAAATGTAACAACTATTTTTTTTTTAATTCACCTAGGCTGTACGTAGTTACCCTTCGGTGTGATACTCCGCCTGCCGTCACTTGAACTTGGTAGTCAGCAAAGAGTAATGGAATGTCAACTGCCTTCTAAAAGAGTCGAGTGTGAAAGGTACTCTGTTAGACGCAGATTGCCTTTATTCCGATAGACAATCTAGATAGGTCAGGCACAGGAAATAGATTAAATCTGTTGCTTTTTATTTCCTTTTATTTTCGTCGTTTGAAGTATCTCGGCAGTTTCACTACCTGTCACCTGTCCCTCTGGTTTCACCCGTAGCTCTAGGTTACTGCTCGACAGGGGCGCCGACTCCGTGGGTGCTGGGGGGCTCGAGCACCCATGAGAATAGAAATCAAAACAGATCAGTTATCGCCTTTTAGGTTACGTATAAATTATAATATTTCTTGATACTAAAAACTAGTTTCATTTTTATATAATGGTTTCATTTTATATTTTATCAAACATAATTAGTAAAATTAAGTACGCAGTATATAAGTAGGACATTTATTTATTTGTCGGTCGATCAGTGTGCATTTCTTTTCTCACACTTCGTCACTTTTTCAAAACTATCAAATGAGCATGAGCACCCATGAGGTTTTCTAAAAGCCGGCGCCCCTGCTGCTCGACATCCGTGGGTCGTAGCGTGATATTATATAACCTATACCGTTTGTTACGGATCACGCTGTCCCATACAAAAAGATTTTTCCAGTCCGAGTGGTAGTCCCAGAGATTAGCGCGTTCAAACAAACAAAAAACTCTTCCGCTTTATTATATCTTTATACTATTATTAATTATATTATTATTTACTATTTTAAAGCTGAAGAGTTTGCTTGAACGCGCCATTCTCAGGAAGTACTTACTGGTTTTAATTAAGAAATTATGTTATTTTTTTTTTCTCAGGAAATCATTGGGCACGCCATAAATATGTCGGTAAGTCCTGTCTTTGAGGAGTGGCTGGAAAGACCTCAGGGCGTCCTCACCTTCCGCATGACGCAGGTTCTCACCGGACATAGTCAGTTCGGGAGGTTCCTGCACCGGATTCGTGCGGAAGAAACGTCCGGGTCATCAATGTGTGGGCCGCCCAGAGGACACGGTGGAGCACACGGTAGAGGCGTACCCCGCTTGGGTAGAGCAACGCCGTGTCCTCGTGGAGGTGATCGGCGGTAACGATCTCTCGCGCCGGGCCTTGGTCCGAAGCGAAGAGGATTGGCAGGCGGTCGCCTCCTTCTGCGAGGTAGTAAAGCTAGCAAAGGAGGCGGCCGCACGCGCATTGGTACGGCCCTCACGCCCCAGTCGCTGGGATCCCGATCCCGATTTCCGGCTACTGTAGGCGCGGGCGTGCGGACGGCGAGCAATGGGTAGCTCGCCGTTCGATCGTCCGGACGCGCGCGCGCCTCAATGACGTGTTAGCAAACTGGGGCCATGGGTTCGCTTTTGAAAGGAAAACCCGGCCCTGGAATGAATGGCAACGAAGGAACTAGGAGTGGGTTTTTTTTATTCATTAGATGACTTCCTGATGTTTTTTAGGTGTGAAATGAATGAATGAGCGTGAGGGTGTGTCAGGCTTTTACTTACTAAAGCCACACTTATGTTCCTTAAGTAGCCTTTTGCGTCCCAGGACTACGAGTAACCCAATTATTATTTTAGTATTGAATATTTCATTTATCGAGGAAGGCTATAGGCTATAATATGACATCACGCTACGACCAATAAGAGAGGAGTAATAACCAAAGACGCGGGTAAAACCATGTAGGCAACTAGTTATATTATAATAATAAATATTATTTGATATAGAGCAGAGTGGCCGAGTGGTAACGGGCCCGACTTACGAGTTGTAGATTGCGGGTTCAAACCAGGCGCATTACTTTGTGTAATTTATTATGACATCACTGCTCTCAAAACGGTGAAGGAAAACATGGTGAGGAAAGCGGCATGTCCTAGAACCGAAAATTCGAAGACATGTGACATCCACCAGCCCGCACTGGGTCCGCGTGGTGGATTATGGCCCATTCCCTCTCCTAGAGAGGAGGCCTGAGTCCCATCAGTGGGAACATTATAAGGCCGACTATGCTATGCTATGCTATATTTGATATAAGTAGGTAATTACATTGGTCATAAGATTTACATACGCATGTGTCTACATAAAATGAAGGTGACCATAATCAAACCTTGCCTTGCCCCTATATTTGGCAAATTTGTAATTAAATAACGCCCGAGTATATATTGATTGAAGTTCAAATTCAAAAGATAATTTCAAATATTCGTCTTTTCGACCAAGCAAAGTCCACCGGAAGCTTTTATTTCTTAATAAACATTAACCTAATTAAATTGGTACTTTAGTATTAGACACGCCTAAGTAAATAGCTACAGATACATACATATACTATGTATACAGATGCAAATTTATTCTTAAGGTCAATTTTGATTGGTCACAATGGACATTTGTAAACTACTCGGACATAAGTACTGGTTCTCAAATTCAAGGAGTTCCGTTAAATTATAGGTTTCTGATCACTTTTATAAACATTCTATGATTTATGGTCGGTTTTGTAATCGCTGAGAGGAAGATTTATGCGTAACAGTAGTAGTGGTAGGTTGAATGCTTGACTAATATTAGGTTATTAATCTAAATACAGTATACACTGTCTCATTTTCTCTTTTAATTCTTGATAGGTTCGTGCTTGACCGCTATCACACCTGATGGACAGTGACGATGCGGTCGACGATTGAGCGCGCTTACCTAGAAGTAACCTGTTCACTCTTGACTTAAAGATTCCCGGGTTGTAGCCCGAATTCGACTCCTTAGCTGTACGCACAATGAATGTGTTCCTAAAACGTTTTGTGCGTATAGGTGGGATGTCCACCATTGAACTCTCATACGGATGGAGTAGGAATGTTGTTGATTTCTTGTCTAATGTTTTCCTTGATTTCTTACCGAAATTTTGCAGATACATTCAGTTTAGATGCGGACTCCCGAAGATGAATTAGTTATTTTATGCACTCCAAATATATAAGTATCATTTAATAAGGGTTTGATGAGAAGAACATACATTACAAAAAATCCAATACGGCGGACAACTTTAAAAGGATTGTTTTAAAAATGTTTTTTTTAATCATTATCTTGTTATTATCTCTGATCCCCACAGCACTAAGGGAGCCGAAGGAATAGAAAAAGTCAAAGTCAAAGCTATTTATTTGCATTTAATGCGGTAGAAGGGATGCTACAATATTGACTGGTCTACACTGTTCTTACATAATATCTATTAATACTGTTATATAATATGTAATCAAACACTTTTTTTAAAAGAGTAACCATGGAGTTTCTTGCCAGTTCTTCTCCATAGGAAACGACCAATTTGGAACGGTGCACTAGCTTCTGATGTTTTATAAGTGCCCAAAATATTTTTGTTTTTGATTGATTTGATTTGGTAACATAATATTTTTTAGCTTAAAGATACATTCCGCTATGAGTTGGCATGCAAATATTAAATTATGATATAAAGGTGCTAAAAGTAAGCAAAAAAAAATTCACAGAAAATACCTTCTGAACTGAGGACAAAAACAATAAAAGACAAACACACACCCTCCATCTCTGATAGTGGCACTACTGACAGAGACATAGAGATAAGGATAAAATTATCTATACTAAACTTAATATACAGCGTGGCAATGCCGCCAATCGTTTGGGCACACACAGTCAACAGCGACGTGGAGGAGTTTCGACGCCCAATATTATGATGGTTTATTTTTAGATTTAAGTTTTTATACTAGATATATAGCATAATAGTAATAAACAGCATTTTTTATATTGTATATAATTTTATCCATGTATGTACCTTTATTAATAATATTGTTAAGATATGATTTTATGGGAGATTCGATTATTAAAGAGAACTTGAAATACCTAAGTACTCTTATTGAAAATAATTAAAATGTGATTATGTGCCGAACGTAAACTACCTATAAGTTCGTTATAGTTGTATAAATATCAATATCCATATTTGGAGACCAATGAAAATAAATTCAAGTTCGTAAAACTGATGTAAAAAAGTAGAGCAAGTTTAATAATACCAGGGGCGGACTATGACTGTGTGGCCCTGGGTTAACACTACCTACGTGGGTAATTGACCAAATTAATTGACATTAAGCTAAAAAAATATCTTTCTTCATGTTTTATATTTTTATGGTACCCTTATAGTTTATATTTTTTATTTTAGCATCCTGCACCCGAAAAGTTTATTTTGTGTTGAGAATAATATAATAATAATAATAATTTTGTTAAAACACCTCTAAGCTACATGAACTTTAGGTTCTAATTTTTCCAAGCGCGGCGACATTAAATTAATAACAATATCATAACGTTTACCGACTCTGCTAACACCAGGTGGGGCGGGCTTCCACACAGTGTCTCTAACCCTCGGGGCCCCGGGACCCTGGGTTGCAGCCCGATCCGGCCCTGTCTAAGACCGTACTCTAAGGGTACTAGTCCACCTTGCAAGATAAGACGAGCAGAAAGGAGGCACAAGTATGTACCTAGTTGCAACGTTGAAAATAAACCAGTAGGTCAAGCATACATTGAATTGAATGATGAAACACTAATAAATTAGCTTTATGTGGTTCATAGGCATTTTTTTAATCAAAAGTCAGAAACATGACCTTGGACTTGCGGAGCGGGAGATAGTGTCAGACTTTTACTGACTAAAAACCCACTCCTGTTCCTTTGTTACCTTCGTCCCAGGGTAGTGTGAAAACGAAACCCGGGGGTTTCGTTTTCACACTACCTATGGCCCCAGTAGGCTTCGACCCTGCTGGGCCCCTACGATTTGCTGACATCTCCCTGAGGCGCGCGTGGAATAATACGCGCCGTCGACGACTTGGGCTTGTTCCGGACGGTTACCGGACGATCGGATGGCGGGCCATCCATTGTTCGCCGTCCGCAAGCCCGCGCCTACGGTGGCCGGAAATCGGAAATTATGCTTCCGAGTTGGTCCCATGGAAATACTGTTATGATCTGATCATGAATTTCGAAGATATGGAACACAGAGATTGGAGGATCACAGCAGAACCGTCTTAACAAGTAAAATTGCTTTGTTTATACGTGTAGTCGATGACTGACTGAAAATAGAGGGGGAATATATCGAACTGATCTGATGATGAAGCCTGAAGTTAGGCACCGGAGCTCTGTAATAATTTAATGTAATCTAACCGTGTTTGGGGTTATTAGAATTGTCATGAGATGCACTCTGGCTATAAGGTATTTAAATTTGGCTGAGGGGTACCTACTTTTTAGTTTTGGTACCATAACTAAAAAGTGTAAAATAAAAAACATTTCCAAAAAAACATATAACCGACTTCAAAGTAAAAAAAAAACACTGAAAAGTGTCAAATAATTTTAATTTCGGAAGTGTCAAATAATTTTTATTTAACACCGAGTTAAATAACGAAGAGACAAAACTATTATAGAAACACCAATTTCCGAAATTAAAGTTATTTTGCACTTTTCAGTGTTTTTTTTACTTTGAAGTCGGTTATATTTTTTTTGGAATAGTTTTTTATAATAGGTACACATATAAATAAATTACGTTACATATATATATAATTATATTTTTAACAAAAACAAAATATAAATAGATATTACTAAAAATATAAAAAAGAAATATTGTCATAGGTATCGATAGATTAGACGTAGTATTTAGTCTACCTATGTAGACTAAATTTAGAGAAGAAAATAAATTACGGTACTTTTTTTTTTAAAAAAAAAGTATCCTAACAAATTGTTTATTTAAATGTGTCAAATTACAGATAGTCATAATAATATTATATTTATAGAGAACATAACTATTCCGGATATTATATTCTCTTGGGATATTATGTTCCCTTGGGATATTATTCGACTTTGACGCGGGCGAAGCCACTGCGAGAATCTAATATTTATATACACGGTGTCTTTGACATCGACACACAGACGAATACCACGGATCCAGTACATGATTCTGGACCCCTCAGTGGTGGAACATCTCGTCGGTTATTTCCTAGTTTAAAAAAAATCAGAACTTTTTTAAATTTAAACTGTGTAAAATCGTTACTGTAACATTTTTAGTGAAAAAAATGAATGCCTTACTGTTAAAATTAAAAATGTCATTGGGATTTTTGCACGAAATACTGTTAAAATACAAACTGTTAAATCCAAACTGCAGAGCCTAGGAGCGTGAAATTTTGCAGAAGGTTTCCTTTTATGACATAGCCGAGCACTAAGAGAGGATTTTTTAAAATTCGCCCCCTAAAGGGAGAAACAGGGGTCCAACACGCGGGTGAAGCCGCTGGTAGAAGCTAGTTATATTATGTAGGTTTAGTTAGTGTCATAAACTTGATACTCAGCAACGATGTCGCTCTGAACGAAAGCGTTATATAAACTCCAAATATGGCAGCTTTATGAGGCTACCAATTTTAGTTGTAGTTGCTCCTTAGTAGTCCAGCCCCCCTAGCCAAGTTACAATCGTATCGAGCTGAACGCTTCGAGTAGGCCACGCCTCCGATTCCTTTGTTCTGACGTCATCTCAATGCTCAGTCAAGTGGTCCGAACAAAGGAATTAGAGGCGTGGCCTACTCGAAGCGTTTGGCGTGAATGATACGATTGTAACTTGGCTAGGGGGGCTGAGTTGAGCTTTATTTATTTATTTAAACTTCATGTACAGTAGTCGTACGTAGGCAATACTTTTCCTTTTTTTTTCATACAACTATCACACATGGCCGTCTAGTCCCAAGCTAAGCATACCTTGTGTTTTGAGTACTAGACAACTGATAAACATACTTAAATATTTCTAAATATATACATACATATTATTAATATACAGAACAAATGATTGTGCTAATCACACAAACATTTGTTCTTAGTGGGAATCGAACCCACGACCTCCGGCATAGCAGTCCCACTAGACCAACAGGCCAGTCTAGTCTTTGTGAATACTGACAAAGCTTGCACTGACTGGACAGATCCACTCAAATCTGTATGGTTCTTTCTTTAAAATACCATGTCAGACAAATCTGCATGGTTCTCATGTGATTTGACCATTACATATTTACTATTTGGACTTTAAAAGAGACTTTGACCCCTGAGTTGTTTCGGTGATTCTTCTTAGGGTAGTCAGCTAGGAAACACCGGCCTCATCTAGTTTAAAATGACGAGAAAAAAAAAGACTTTTAAAAGTGTTTTTTTTAAACCTATTTGGAAAATAAATATCATTTATCATTTTCTAATTAAAATGATTATCGGTCTAGTGTTCTAAATGAATTCTCAGATCGATAGAAGGTAGTAGCATCGAGGTTGCGAAAGGTTTGTTAAAGGAGCTTTTACGAATTGTAGTATATTTTGAATGATTAGTTGTACTATCATCAACCTTCCTTGGTGACTTTCCGAGTGTCCGGACTGAGCCCGAGTCGACGATGGTGCGTAGTGTTCCACGCGCGCTTCAAAGAGATGTCAGCAAAATCGCAGGGGCCCAGCAGGGCTGAAGCTTACTGGGGCCATGGGTTGACTTCTGAAAGGGAAACCTGTGGTCCTGGAACGCAAGGAAAGAAGGAACAAAGGTGTGATTTTAGTCAGTAAAAGGACTATTTTTGTTTTTTTTTTGTGGTTTCGTCCCTCAAAAGAAAAAAACGGAACCCTTATAGGATCACTTTGTTGTCCGTCTGTTTGTCTGTCTGTCAATATCCTTTAACTCGGGAACGTGTGAAGGTATTAAGTTGAAATTAAAACCATATACTCAAGTCTGCACCTGCAGTCCCTTGAAGCTGTGAAAGAATTAAACTATGTCGCAAAAAACTTATATTTCCACACTCAAATCAAAATTCATAGGGTACTTTTTGTACTGGTTACTAGGGGAATCAAAATTCATAGGGTACTTTCCTATGAAAAGAATCAAGGTCTCAAAGCACAAGTAAAGGAAAACAATCAGAAAACTTTAAATTTGTAGTTATTTCACAAAAAAAACTTTGTTAGCGATTCGGAAAAATCTTCGTAACTCAATTTGGGAATTGATCTGTTTTCATAGGTAACTTTGTACGGTACCCTCAGTGCGTGAGTCCGACTGGCACTTGTCCGGTTTTTCTTTATAAAAAGAGGAATTACTCTATCGTGGGTGCGTTCACAAACATGTAAACTCACATGTATGTAGAAGACACCCGGGTATCGGTCATACGAATATTTTTTCTGTGCGGGAATCTGCGATCGTGCGAGCCTGTGACACGTAGCTCAGCAGCACCCCTAGCCAAGTTGATAATCTGCAATCGTTAACGCTAGTCGAAAACTAATCAAATGTATGGGAATGACATCATCTCAACGTTAAGTCACGTGTTCAGAACAAACGAATAGAAAATTCATAGCCAAGTTCACATCGTTCAAAATTATAGAATGAAATGTTATCGTTTCTACAATGTTCAACGCTATATCCTTTGTTATTGTAGAACGAGCGGCCGACTCAGGCGCATCAACATAGCTACCAACTTATCGTTTTCTACAATTGCTGACACCGAAGCGTTACCGATTGGAGAACGGAATTCGACACGAAACGGTTATAAATTGGCTAGGGGGCAGGCAATCGCTCAACCAATCTACATACCGTGGCGTCAAGGATTATATATCGAACCGTTATTTTATAAAATCCTGACCAACGTAAGTAATAGGCATTAGGTCATGAGGTCACCACTTCTAATTTCTCGGCGGATTAATCAAATAATGTGAACCTACCAGATCAGTCGACGGTGATTCAGTCATAAGGAAGTTGTTACGTTTATTTTTATTTCAAAATCACTTTTACACTCGAAAGGAATGCTGTAAATGTATTTCGCTCATTCTTATCAAAGTCGTGCATTTTTTGTTTGCCATTGTACCAACCTATTAGTCGATTTGAAATATTAAGTTATGCACGCCGGTGACACGACTCATGATTTATAGTTATAAATTAAATATTTATTGAAAACTTAATCTCTTGCGGGAAAACTAATCTTATATTTGGTCATTAATTATAATTATTTTTCGATTTCCTGCAATTAGGTACTTACAATGTTATTTGAGTTCCTGTTTGCAAATCATTATCAAGCCAATAATCAGTAATCAGCCTATAATAATTCCAATACTAGGCCTCCTCTCTAAAAGAGGGGATGGCTCGTAATCTACCGCATGGCCCGGTGCGGGTTGGTGGATGTCACATGACTTCGAATATTGGTTGTAAGACATGCTGTTTTCCTTCACCATTTTGAGAGCGTTGGTGATGAAATAAATTACACATAGTAAAGTATGAGCCTGCGTTTGAACTAGTAACAGGAGCGGTTGTATCGGATTCGGAGTTTTGTTTTGTCTGTCGGAATCGAAACTGAAATCGGAAGCAGAGGCGGAGGTAGAAGCGTCAAATGAAACACTACTAAAACTCAGTTCCGATTCAAATCATTCGGAAGTTGTGAACTTTCGGAATAAGAATAAAACCTCTCACATTAACCTGACATCTCTGGTTTGAACCCGTCACACATAACCCGTAAGTCGGGTCCAGTGGCTACCACTGTTCATTATAATGTGTTTAAAATACTTCCAAAGTTCGATTAAAATATTTTCACTATCGTAATTTTTTTAAGTTTAAGGTTCTTTACCAGGCGTGGCAGAAAGTCAATTTATAAATTAGACAATCGAATAGCAATCAGACTGCTCATGAATAAATAGTAGTCTATGATAAATGTAGTAGGTGTGAACGAAATACTTAATATATTCTTTAAATGGTTACAACCCTATTATTAAGTGTTTGTTAAACAATCAAAAACCTACGTTATGTTTTACCAAAAGTAATTTATTTTGTTTGGATACCTTCTGTTGTATGTTATTATCAATCAATGTACCTTAATAAATATTGTAAAGTAATCATACAGAGCAGACATAATGAGTTATTAAAATAATACGATTATGTCTTGTTAGTTTTCTAATGGAGTCTTTAGTGATTTATGAAGACGAAAGTGAGTACTTACTGCTTCCGTGTTTGTGGAGGGTTTTGGAATAGAGGCCGAAATAAATATAGAATATCTCCTTTAGAGTCTAGGATGCAAAGTTCTCATTTAATATTATTATATCTATATAATAATCCAATTACAAATAACTAGCTGTCCCCCCTATGGTTTCACCCGCGTTTTTGGTTACTATCCACTCCTATTGGTCGTAGCATAATGTTAAACAACATTATTTTTAGGATATGCGAAACCTGAATATAGTTTGTGCAGAATCAATAACTGTATCAATTCCAATAATATTTATATTTTTTCTCAAATTTTTTTAAAAAGTTCACGTTGGAAATCACCGATAATCAGGGTGAGTTTCTGAATTGAGTGTTTTGAGTTAAGTATGTCTCAAACCGTAGTTAGATGCCAAATTTTGACACGTTTGCAAGCTAAAGTAGAGTTTGACTCAACTTCAAAAAAAATATACCCTATCCTATGACATTATTTGCCGACGACAGTACTATCATTGTTAAACTTGACAAAAATAATAAAGACTTTGAAACTAAAATAATCAATGCATTACAACAAGCAGTTGACTGGTTGGAGCATAACAACTTAATTATAAATTTGAAGAAAACAAAAATTATGAACTTTCGGCAAAAAGTAGTTAATTCGGAACTAAATGTAATCTATAATAATGAAAAAATTGAAGAAGTTGCAAATACAAAATTTTTAGGCTTAACAATTGACAATCAACTTAATTGGAAACAACATACTTCAATATTAATTAAAAAAATTAGTAAGTTCGCTTTCGCTTTGTACAAACTAAAGAAAGTAGTCAACCAAGCAGCGGCGGTCACTGCATACTATGGATATGTCGATTCTATACTACGCTACGGAGTCATGTTTTGGGGTAACTCCTGTAATAAGAACATGGTGTTCAAATCGCAAAAAAGATGCATTAGAGCTATTACCGGTATACAAATGACTGATAGCTGCAAGCCTTATTTTGTATTGTTAAAAATTATGACTTTACCTTGCTTGTACATATTTGAGACTGCTTTATTTGTTAAAAAGAACATGCATCTATTTAGAAAAGCATCTGAACATCGCTACAAAATAATCAGACAAGAATATAGACATGAACTATGCATTCGACCTTCAAAGACCGCCTTGATGCACAAAAGCGTACTATGTATGGCTCCAAAAATATTTAATAAATTACCAAATGAAATTAAGGACTTAAATATTAATCAATTTAAGAGTAAATTAAGAAATCTATTATTGGAGAAATGTTATTATAATATTGACGAATTCCTTAATGATAAATTGTAAGCTATTTAATATTGATTTTATTTAATTTTGACATGGTAATATTATTTTTAGTATAGTAAGTTACTTGACATTGATATTTATTTAATTTTGACATTGTATTATTGTTTTATTATGGTAAGTTAATTGACATTGATATTTATTTACTTTTGACATTGCATTATTATTCTAATTTCTATTCATTGAGTTATGTTGTGTTTTGTTATAATTATTTCAATGTGTTAATTAATTCTTATTTATAATAAACTACGAGAAAGAGTGTACACCTTTAAGGTAGATTTTTGAGGAACTAAATAATTTATTATTAAGATCTCATGTAAAATGTACCAAAAATCACACCAATAAATGAATTTTGAATTTTGAATTTTGAATTTTGAATTTTGAATTTTGAATTTTGAATTTTGAATTTTGAATTTTGAATTTCAAATGCTCAAATCAGAAATCCGCGGGGTAAGTACAACACAGATCACGGCAGCTCACAGCGGGTATTAGCCGCCAGTGTACAGCTGGGTGCGGGAACAAGACAACCTCTCAGTCACCCTGAAGGCCTGGTGACCATGTATTTGTGCGGACAACCAGGTAACATAATTTGTAACGTTGTGATTTTTCATGATACAGTTATCAAATTTTGTACATAGATTCTTTACATAAAAATACTAGACACATGTTTCGGGTTTCATATATACTAAAACTAATGTTGTATATAGCCTATATCCTTTTTCGATAAATGGACTATCCAAAACTAAACAAAAACTATTAGAACCAGTTCCAAAGATTAGCGCGTTTAGCTCACACTCACAAAAAAACTCTTCGGCTTTAAAATATTTTTTTCATATTTTGCAAATAATTTTTCTTTTTCGGATCACCTAAAATGAACAAAACGTAATTTGAAAACGGCTTCAAAGACTTAAAATAAATAAAAATATGGGTACTTAAACTTATACCGGTTTTTAAGAATGCAATTAAACAATACGAGAACACGATAGTAAAGTCGATATTGTACATCATATACATTTTACGATTTGGTTACGTAGTGCGCATCTTGGAGTTATACAGCAGTCCTCCAAAATTATAGCAATAAGAGAATGAACATTTTTTTTTGAGGTGTGAAGTCATCAAATGGCTTCTCCTGTTTAGGGTGGAATGAGAAGGGCGTATTAGACTTTTTCTGCACTAAATAAATCCTACCTGTCTAAAGACATAGGTGGCAGGACCATGTTATCTCTTTCAGAAATTCCCGAGGCCTTACTGGGCCCCTGGTTTTGTTAACGAGTAAGAAAGTGAACATGGATACGGCTCCTAGATTATTTCGGTATGTGTTTTTTTTTTGTTTTGATAATGTTCAAACAACTCCCATTGGTTGGTTGTAGCGGAGGAGAAGATGTCATAATGATAATGATGTAGGCATACCGTATCTATCTATATATATATAAATGAATAAATGTTCGTTAGGCTCACTAAAACTCGAGAATGGCTAGACCGATTTTAACCAAATTTTGGTCTTGAAGTATTTGTGATAGTCCAGGGAAGGATTAAACGGTGAGAAAATATGGAAAAAAAGTCACCAAAAAAATATCGAATCCAGCGCCATCTCTAATTAAATTCATTTTAAAATGAATTATGCTGTTATGGCAATACCAGTAGACAGCTTTGACATTTTAGTTAAAAGGTCACACAATTCATTGACTATTAGGCGGTAAGAAGTTCGCCCGGTCAGCTACTCTTAAATTATGTTTATCAGTTGTCTAGTACCCATAACACAAGCTCTGCTTAGCTTGGGACTAGACGGCGTTGTGTTATAGTTGTGGAATATTATATTATATATATATATATATATAAATAGTGCAGTAAAAAAATTAAACATTGTAATGAAACTACTCAATAACTCAAACTCCAAGTTAACTTTCGCGAAATTTCGGTTAAACACCAAGCGAACGCCGGAGTCCACATAGATTATAAAGTATTGAGCGTTTTATTTATGGGCTATTTATTCAAGAATGTAATAAGAAGTTTTTCATATAGTAGTCTGTAAATATAAATAACCACGGAAAGTACATTTCAGAGGCAGTAGAGTATGTAAGTCTCTTACTGACAAAAACCCACCCAGGGCCGATATGCTCACTAGGGCCACGGGAAATTTCTGAAAGGGAAACCGGTGTGGTTTTAGTCAGAAAAACTCTGACACACCCTCTCGCTCCATCATAGAGCGAGAGAACTCATTGGATGATTTCCCTCCTCAAAAAAATAACGCGTGTAGCACATAAGAACTAGAAATGTAAAATCCTGAATCATGCAATTAGTAATTTCGCGCGATTTGAAGTTAATTATACAACAGCTCGAAATCATCTATTGGGCAGTTGCCTGGATCAGACGTAACATCCGTCTGGTCGGAGGATCCTCTCTCTTCAATGGAGATTGGCGGGACTTTACATTCTTATCCGCATACCTCTAAACCCTCGGAAAAGAAAATAGAGTCTAAACCCGTGATACTTCAGTGGCCCTTTGCGTTCTAGGTCCACCGAATCTGGTGCATTTTTTTTCAGCGAATTTCAGCCCGATTTCGGTGCGTATGTGGGTCCACCTACCGAAGGCTATGGGGAAACTTTTATTGACCACTTACCAGAGTAATGTAACGGATGAAATATGACCGTAAATATCTACCTACGAATAATGGCGGCTCAGATTGGACGAGGTCGCATTTTTAATTAAACCATTAGGTATGTACAATTATTTTGTGCTACTTACGGCCCCCGGCGGTTCGTTTACTGACAACACCACTGGTAATAGCTGATCGAATGATTTCAATAAATTAACGCGAACACTGGCGCCCAAAATTATAGACACGTAATTATTTTAGATTTTTAATAAAGTACAAGAATTATTATTAACGGAAATTAATCGGCAATCAAATTTTCCCTAAAGCGATTCTATGTGGAGTCAAAAAATAGTTTGGCAAATAATTGACACTGGGTGGTCATGGACACTGGCCATTAAACAGAACGATCTACTGAGATACCAATTATAATAGAGCATAATTTAATGTTTAAAATTACACAAAATGATCGCACATTCGGTGCCATATTAAGATAAAATAGGCGATTCTAATACAATTTTACCTACATTGCATTGGCATGCATGTAAACTGTTGAACACACAAACGCCTAACTGTACTGACGAGCGATACTTTCAGCGCCTCCGTACTCTCCGCGCGGAACACGCGCGGTATGGCGGCGCTTGGCACACAAGTCACTGCGTTACAGCGTGGATCACTACTGCACACTTTTATTACAATTAGGGTATGTTACACTTTTTTGATAATCACGAATGATCGGAACTCATCCGCGCAGAAAAGCGCACTCGCCATCTCTCCGCGCGGCGCTGTGTCACAAATTTGCTTCGCCGTCTCTCCGCGTATATTTAATTACCTTATAAGGGCTCAGTATTTCCAGGGTTATTGTCAATATGATATACTTAATTCAAGTAAAATTAATTAACGTTGGGATCGGCCTTTTACAAGGTTTCGGCGATTATATAAAGAGGTCCATCGTGTAGGATCGTTAATAATTTTCTTAATAAATGTAATTTAAAACAATGTAATATGGCATTACCGTCGCTTGCGCCGTATAAGTGATGTTTCATCGTTTAATAATAAATAAGGATGCTTCGCACGTACGCATGATTCGATCAATTTTATTATTTTCTGTATATGGGAAGTTTGACAGCTTGAAGTACAATGTTCGATATTGTCTCAAAGTGGCGAAATACTTACACGCACAATTTGGAGCTTGAAAGAATCTGTTCTCATTTTGAATATTGTTATGCACCTGTCGGTATAGAAAACAATGTACTTTTTTAAATTATTGTATGCAACTGTGAATTTTTGTAAACTTAAGTAAAATCAAGAATAACGTGTCATTCATTATCTACTGCAGTATTTACATAATAATAATATAAGTCACGACTTAGGTATGCCTCTATGCCATCATTATGATACTTAGTGTATGTAGCTCATCACTTTTACTTACTTTACTATTACATATATTTAACATTTAGAATTATTATGATTACTTTTTTAGCCTTGCTATCATCCTTCTCCTGTTCCAGATTGTCTTTGGTCAAAGGCTCTCCTCCGAGGCAGAGAGCCTTCTTCCTTCTGTCCTTTGTTACCCTCAATAATTCTAGACCCGCTGCTTTCTCAACATCATCATCGGTTTAACTGTCTTCCTCTACTTCTTTTACTATCTCTTGAGTACCATTACGTTATTATTTTTACTACTTCAGTCTTTTTTCTTAGCCTATGTCCTGTCCAACGTCATTTCAGTTTTTTTCAATACTTTTATGAACTGTTTTGAATTCTGTTTTTACTTTTATCTTCTTTGACTGTACTTTGTCCCCTTTGTCTTTTGTCTTTGTGTTAATTACCCTGTCCCTGAGAAAGCACGTAACAGTTAATGGTTTCGGTCGTTTTTTCCACATCTTGACAATCGTTACAGGTAGTCAGACTCCTGAAAGACTGACCATCAGTCTCTCCAAGGGGCTATCGTCTTGCCCAGTAACTGGGTTGTGGAGGTCTGTCTGACAGGCAGTCGCTCCATGTAAAACACGGGTATTTAACCGCCTCTGACTGGAAGCCGACCCCAAGCTAGTTGAGAAAAACGTTAGGGAGATGATGAATTGTAGGTACTTTGTCTTATGTAGGTATGTATGTATTCAAACCTAGCTAGACATTCTAAGGGCAGAATTCACCAATAAAACTAATCGCGTTTTAACGTTTGGCTCGCATTATCGCGTATAGCCGCTGTCACTAGTGTCACTTGTCTGTTTTTTTCTTATGTTGTATTTTAACAAGTGACACTAGTGACAGCGGCTAAACGCGATTATGCGAGCCAAACGTTAAAACGTGATTAGTTTTATTGGTGAATTCTGCCTTTAATCTATGTCTGAAGTCTACAATGTCAGATGTTTCCACAGGTCTGTGTCAGAGAGCAGATAGCAATCGGAGGGTAACCAACTTAAGAATTAATTTCGACAGTAAACTTGTAATGAACACACTTGACAATGATTTTTGATAAAGCCGTAAGTTTATTTGAAAATATAGCCCTGGCCGGCTCATTTCGATGTCGCTCGCATATTTTCGTAAAGATAAGATCGATTCTTGTAAATGATCGCGTTAATATCTTTAAATATGCATATAATCTAAGTTTATGATCTCGCGAATATAAAGGTGAAGTGCGAAGGTGAGTAATGCGAAGATTTACGTCATTCTGGAGACATTCAGTGTTTCTTAGCACCTCTCATTTTTCGATACCTTTATCATTTACGTAAAAGGTATAATATGTCAGATATCGTTTTTGTCTTTTTGATATACGAAGACAATTCGCATGCTTAATCTTAAAGAGACTTAACTGAAAAAGAGGGTACTTGCATCTGAAAACATATGTCTCAAAAATAAGGTAAATTTTTCAATTTTCCTTTTTATGAGTTACTTCTCTTCTACAGGATAAAGCATTTTGGCCGTATATTTGTTTTTTAAACTTTTATGCCGCAGTTGTAAAATGTAACTGAATGATCACGGTGTGTTTGAGTCAGTAAAAGTCTGACACTCCTTCTCATTCCATCCAGAGCGGGAGAAATTGTTTGATGAATTGCCACTTAAAAAAATGGGTCAAACTCCTTGAGTGTATGTTTTCCGATAGCTAAGGTCTGTGAGCCTTCAATTCTTTAACGAGTCCTTATAGATAAGCGGGTTTTTAGTTTTTCGTCATCATCATTTCGATTTAAAGATGGAGATCCTTAGGTTCATCAAGGATTTGAAAGTACCTACTCGTTTGTAGTCGGAGTGAACTCATTAATAAACGAAGTCCTCACGACTGTCAGAGGCGGTACCTAGGGAACCTCTTGGAATATCACACTAATATTATATTATTAAGGCTTAAGTTTGTGAGTGTGTGTATGTTTGTTACTTCTTCATGCTCGAACGGCTGAAAAGAATTTGATGAAACTTTGTACACAGGTAGATCATGTCCTGGAACAGCACCTAGAATACTTTGATACCGAGAGTACGATCCTTTGGGATATTTTTTCATCTTTACGCGGGTGAAGCCGCTAGCAGAAGCTAGTATGCCATAAAGGTATCTCATATAAATAATAACCAGTATCTTACGCTTCCTAACTAGGAAATACATGAGACAATTTGAATACAATGGTTATAAAGACAATAATCGTGTCGAATGTAACTATTTGGAAGTTAGCCGCGTTGCACACTGGTGGAAAGTGGGGCGCCTTACTTCATATTATATGCTAATTATTTTGTTTCACACTACGAATGGATTTTTTTTTTTATTAATATTTGTAATAATTGACGCTAGTCAGTTTCCGGTAAAATTACGAAAATTTGAAATTTTTCTACTAATTGTTAGTAATTTCCAAGGTTACTTAAAGTCTGAATGAAGTGTAGTTCTTTCAGGAAAGTTTTTAACTGATATTACAGTCCGAATAGAGACAGTTTGCTGTGTTACTAGAGGTACCAAAGACAGCTGTTTGGAAAGGCAAAACGGCGTCTTTACCTTCGGCATGACGCAGGTTCTCACCGGACATGGTAAGTTCGGGAAGTTCCTGCACCGGATTCGTGTGGAAGAAACGCCCGGGTGTCACCATTTTGTGGACCACACGGAGGACGCGGTGGAGCATAGCGGTAGAGGTGTGCCTCGCTTGAGCAGAGCACCGCCGTGTCCTCGTGATCGATCGGCGGCAGCGATCTCTCGCGCCGGGCCTTGGTACAGGCCATGGTCCGGAGCGAGGAGGAGTGGCAGGCGGTCGCCTCCTTCTGCGAAGCAGTAATGCTATATGCTAAAGTAGGCGGCCGCACGCGTGAAGCAATAGCTCTCGCGCCTCAGCCAGGATTCCGATACCGATTTCCGGTCGCCGTAGGCGCGGGCTTGCGGACGGCGAGCAATAGGTAGCTCGCCGTCCGTTTTTAATCAGTAAAAGTCTGACACGCCCTCTCGCTCCGCCCAAGCGCGACGGATGTCATTCGATGATTTTCCCACCCAAAAAAAACCCTCAATCATAATAATAATAAATACCTATCTTAAGTGTATGCCCAATATTAATGTCATGGGCAAACACAACATCTGTTACTTTGTCTTGTCATCCCAGATCAATATCAGCTCAATGAAAATGCAAGTGTAGATACAGATAACGGATCAGCATACACTTTATGTATCGTAATCCTTTACATATTCTATTGTGAAGCACTTAGTGGCGGCTTGTTCCTAACCAACAACACAATAATATGATAATTACACAGATTTATTGCGTCTAATCCTATTTTGGACTTTATTGGTTCGGGCTGATCACGACTAGCGGCTTGGCAATGACAAAGGAAATATTCTGGTTCAGTTTATTTGATTATCGAGTGAGCATTGATTTGGTCAATGAAACAGTCGATAGCATTGTGCATTGTGGTCAAGTGGGCGGCTGCACAGTTAATTGGACACCTGTTAAGGACAATTGGATAAAAATCTTAAATTGTTGCTGCTTGTCCAAATATTTATGATGTTACTAGCTGCCGCACGCGGCTCCGCCCCTGTGAAAATAACCATTGAGAGGCGATTCTCATAGAAAATGTCAATATAAAGAAAAAAAATAGGAAAAGCCAGTCGAAAATTAAAAAATACCAATTCCTATTTTTCCTATTCCTATTTTTCCTATTTTACTTCTTCTAAACCACCACTGTATTAGAGCGAACAAAACAAACAGAATATCTAATCGTTAAAGCAGTTTTTCAAAACAAAAAAAAATACGTTAGCCTCTCTTTTTAGTGAGACTAACAAATAGCTATTGATTTTTTTACATAAATCAATGTTTGGTGTTTCTGAAAGATGGATGCCAACTGGCAAGGGCAGGAACTCGAAGTTGACGACTATCGAGTAGTTCTAGAATTTAAAGGTTATCTTTGATGCCCGAAAAATAATAAGTGCAGGGACATTACTACGGAGTTTACCTACGGCATTTAATAGGTGAACAGAGAAATTAAATGAACTCAAAAAACTGACAAACGAAGAGTTACAGATCCCATGATCAATGAATTTTTTTTTTTTATATTAGAAATTTGCTATTCGAAAAACTTAATTGAGATGCCATAAAACGATTAGAGGTCGTGATCAGGCAAAGATTGCGGAACCAACAATTTAAAGTAGGTCCAATCAAGAGAACAAGGGTTCTTGATCGATTTACCTAAGTGGGGTCAACTTCAGGCCGATGACCTGAAAACAGATTTTTTAAATTTTTATATTGACCCGAGAGATGTCGTTCTGAGACGTTCTGTCTAAGCTATTGTGAAAGTATTTGTACGTTATATTGTAAAAAGGAAAAATTATCTATCGATAAATTAAAGTAGTTAAAGCAAGAATTGACGGTTAGATAACCCTAATATTAGCTAGGAATGATTGAATGTAATAAAGAAAAATGTGTACTTACATTTTTCCGTGTAACTTTACTAATTTTCTTCATAGGAACCTTCCTAAGACAGCAAATAGTTTACAAAAAACTTCATTCTGTCATTGTTGTTTTTGTCATTAAGTTGTATACTTACATATTATAAAACAAAGTCCCTCACCGCGTCTGTGTGTCTGTATGAACGCGATAAATTCAAAAACTACCAAACGGATTTTATCTGGTTTTGACCAACAGATAGCGTGATTCATGAGGCAGGTTTAAATGCATACATGCATATTATAGTAAAGAACAGTTAAGAATTGACCCCCGTGCGAAATTGAGGAGGGTAACTAGTTTAGATGCTTAAGTATATAGACAAGCTCGCTTTTGACCACCATCTCACCTGATGGTATGCGAGCATATACGATAAACCCAATTCATTCATCAGAAGATTAGACATACCTCATAAATCAAAAAGTTACTACAGTTGTTATAAATTTAATTTGCCTTGATCCCAATGATAATTATAATTAAAAATAAATCAACATCGCCTTAATTGCTCATAGTACATACAGGTCGGTACCCGGACGCTAGCCAGCTGCAGTAGATACGATTGAACCAAATAACGACTGACAAAAAAATAAAAGAACCCTATACGTAATCAGAATAAAATGCGCTTGCGCCACTCAGGGCCGCTGTGTCAAGGTCGAAAGTGTAAGTTTTTTACGAATTCGTTTCTCCGTTTGCGTGAGGTTGGCACTTTTGCTTTATTTTCCGGTTCCGGTTATTACACTCAGAAACAACGGGTTCTAGTATATCTAAAGGATAATTGGTAATGCAATGTAGTTGAACGGAATTCTGTAGTGATCTTTATGATGGTCGTTTAGTTTAGTTCGGGAGCTGGGGTCTAATTTCAAACTGATAACGGGCTCGATTTCAGCCACCTGGGTGAAAATAGAACGAATTTGAAATAGCTTAGTTAGACCAAAGAACACACTTCATTCAACCAAATGTAGAAAAAACATAATACTCATATATCCCCCCACCTGTGCTTGTAAATTCGTATGACGAAAGTTAAAGTTACATTACTTAGCACCACATTTTTTTTTTGTAGAATGTATTTGGCAGAATATTTTTAGGGTTCCGTACCTCAAAAGGAAAAAACGGAACCCTTATAGGATCACTTTGTTGTCCGTCTGTCTTTCTGTCTGTCTGTCAAGACGCTGTATCTCGGGAACGGGTGGAGGTATTGAGTTGATAATAAAACCATATACTCAAGTCTTCGGTCCCTTGAAGCTGTGAAAAAACCAAACTTCAAAGTTAACGAAAATAAAATATGGCCGTTTATGTCGCAAAAAACGTGTATTTCGACACTTTCAAGGGAATCAGAATTCATAGGGTACTTCCCGTTGATCTAGAATCCTGAAATTTGGCATGAAGCAAGGTCTCAAAAAATCTGAAAACTGTTTAATTGCAGTTACGTTACAATAAAAAAAAATACGATTCGGTAAAATCTTCGTAATTCAATTCGGGAATTGGTACTGTTTTTATAGGTAAGTTTGTACGGAATCCTTAGTGCGTCAGCCCGACTCGCACATGCCCTGTTTTTTTTTATAGTTCTGCATTATACATAGATGTACAGTACGGTCAAAATATGATGGCCTCTCTGAACTTATCCGTTCCGAACTATGAGCATGCTCGAAAAAATACGCATTCTTTTAATTTTTAAGAATCATAGCGAATATGTATTCGTTATAAGATTCTTAAAAAAAAAAGAATGACTGCGTGGTCAATTATTCGAAGTTCGGAGCGGTCAAGATATTTCGACCGTCCAAATACAGTAGTATTTGGTTCTTAGTCCAAGTAATGACCAATTGTGTGAAAAGACAACATGCTTATTGACCGTAATGATCGAAATCTGGTAGGTTTATTAACTTTGATTGATATTAAGTTGCAAACAAGTCTTAATGGTTGTTCAGTAATAGCTTGAGCACGACTATTTGCTTTGGCAGTAAAAATAGCACCGTGATTAGTCTATATGCTACTTAGAAAGTGCTACCGCCTATATAATACTCTATCCGTTTGTTTGGGAACAGGGTCCCTGGTTGTTTAAGATAACAGTAAGCAGTATTAAGCAATAGTATTAAGTACTTATTAGAATTATAGGCGTCACCAAAACCTCGAGAGTCGCAGAGTGACGTTTGCGGACGGCGAGCAATGAGTAGCTCGCCGTCCAGTAATGACCAAGCTCTGGTCGACAGAGAAGCGATTCCACGCGCGTCTCAAAGAGCTGCCAGCAAAATGAAAAGTGTCCGTTAAGGTTGACGCCTGCTAGGGTTGTGCGATTGTTCGAAAGAGTTACTAAATTACAGTGGCCCTGGAACGCAGAGGGCAATTGAAGGAACACAGATGGGTTTTAGTGAGTAAAAGTCTAACATTCCCCCTCGCTCCACCCAGTGCGGGAGAAGTTATTTGATGATTACACACTCCAAACAAGGCGGGTCTAGATATTATAAAACCAAGTCCCCCACCGCGTCAATCTGTCTGTATATGAACGTGATAAACTCAAAATTTACATAATAGAATAGAATAGAATATAGTTTATTTAATAAAAGTGGCACATTTATATTAAGATATATAAAAACAATTATAACGCATACAATGCATTTTTGCCTGAACTAGGTTGGACCTGTGTGTCAGGCTAAAAAGTACTAAGAATCTAAGAAATAATAAATTAACAATCATTAAAATTCACTATATTAAATAACCTACATTTAATTAACTAAAAGCAAAGCATGTTTTATTTACAAACTAAAAGGAGATCTTCCGTCTCTTCGTAAGAGATGCTGAGTAAGTATTGCACAATAATCTTTTTACAGCTATAATAATTTAGTTTATACAAACCTAATTTTCTATTTAACTTATTGTACAAAAATGGGCTAAAAGTGTGAAATATCTTTTTACAAAGACATATTTTAAAAAAGTATTTGAATTGCATACAATATCATTCCGTCTCTTATTAGTAATTTCAGGGATTTTTCATGCAGTTTTCACCAATAGACAAAGTGATTCATGAGGAAGGTTTAGGTGCGTTATACATGCTTAATATAGTAGAGAAAATCCGAGAATTTCAAAGATTTCTAACATCCGTGTGAAGCTGGGGCGGGTCTCTAGTAGAAAATAAGAAGTAATATGATGTGATGCCAGGTTATCGGGACGCACTTTGGTGTTGTGCCTACACTAAATCGATCCGTTTTCGATGATAATCGTGTCATTTTCTTCTCCGTGGGTTTCACTTTTCTAATAAGGTCTATCAAGCAAGAGATGTAATATGATGTGATGCCAGGTTAGCGGGCCGCACCTTGGTGTTGTGCCTACACTAAATCGATCCGTTTTCGATGATAATCGTGACATTTTCTCCTCTGTGGTTTCACTTCTCTAATAAGGTCTATCAAGCAAGAGATTGATAGATCAGAATAAGTATGAGAAAGCCATCGTCAGTTGTAGATGCTTTATCCTGAAATTCTGACCATCGGATTAAATTGAATCCTGTGTCTTTGCCTTGATTTAAAGCTTAGGTATATGAATTAATTCTTTTCATAAAGAATAATTTTAAAAAGGAGTACAATATCAGGCCATTGCCCAGCTGTGAGACTAAAAAGTCTGGAAAATAAACGAATAATCGTTCTTTATTTTTAACAGCACCTACAATAGCGCTGCGTGTCACGGGTTGGATTCCCGCCCGGAACAAATATTTATTTATTTTATATTGCAAAAAAAAAAATGTTATCCCACATTAAGAATTACTCCTGTATCGTGCATTTACAAATATGGAAGTTCATACAACACACCAAGACCCGAAATACCTATCTTCACATAGGTGTGTTTCAATAGTATATTTTGATACAAGTGCAGAAAGTTTAGAGCAGTGGTGGCCGAGTGGTAACGGCCCCGACTTACGAGTAGGTTCCGGGTTCAAACCCAGCCAGGCGTATTACTTTGTGTAATTTATTTCATCACCACTGCTCTCAAAACGGTGAAGAAAAACATGGTGAGGAAACCGGCATGTCCTAGAACCAAAAATTCGAAGACATGTGACTCCCTCTCCTAGAGAGGAGGCCTGAGTCCCAACAGTGGGAACATTTTAAGGCCGACCATGTATGCTATGCAGAAAGTTTGTCATTGCGACCGAGGTGGAATTCGGTGGAATGTATTATGGAGCCGAGGGCTGCAGTGATCAGTGATAAATTTGCACGTGTAGCAAACGACTTTTTTCAATACACTTAAGAAGAAATGAATAAACGAGGGTTGACCGGCGACTCGTGGGGGTGCGCCCAGCCTGATACGAGAAATGTAATAAAATTGTGGTGGGAGAGAGCACGCCCACTTTTCTACACTTGTGCGGAAAAAAGAAAGAAAAAGTAAAAGCCGTGAGATAAGAGCGGGTTTTCAGGTAAGTGTATTAAAAATAACTTCTTCATTTCCGTGTCTGGGTGTCTTGTGTATGTCAGTTTACATGTTTGTGAACGCGTTCAGGTATTATAAAAAAAATGTTGACCAGTTGTTTGTTGTTGTTCAGTTTTGTTGGTCAAAAGTTAAGTCCGTAAAGATTTACAGTCCGTAAGAATTAACTGGCCAGCTAATGAAGGTAGTGTTAGGCCATACCGACATTCCGTCATTAAGACATTGTGTTTATGTACCTATGTAGCGTCATTAGCATACTGAGACAATTTCAGCGAGCTTGCTGTGTTAATTATATCACTATAAACATAAATGTGCTAGAATGCCAAGTTTTTTTTTATAATTACCTCGCTTAGAGAAGTGAGATCCCACTGGATATCAAATTCTCTCGAAGTTTCGTAAGTATCATTTTTTATATAGCCACTAGCCAAGTTACAATCGTATCGTTCGCGCTGAACACTTCGAGTAGGCCACGCCTCCGATTCCTTTGTTCTAACGTCATCTCAACGTTCAGTCACGTGGTCTGAACAAGGGAATTGGAGGCGTGGCCTACTCGAAGCGTTTATCGTGAACGATACGATTGTAACTTGGCTAGGGGGGCAGGTATCATCAAAGCAATAATGTACATGTTAGGTGATAAATAATAAAAATTAAAACAATTATGATTGTTGATTATGATTGTTTTTAAAATAATTATGGACCCTGTCGGGCACAGCAACATCACACCATATCATATATCGTATCATAGCATACAAGTATAATCAGCCATTTAATGTTCCCACTGCTGGGACTCAGGCCTCCTCTCTAGGAGAGGAAATCATCATACTAATATATAAAGGCGAGAGTTCGTGACCATGTAGCTAGTCGTGTCCTAGAATAGCACGTAGCTTATCCCGGAAGTATGTTCCCTATAATTTTCTATTATTTATTTGCTAGCAATATCGCTGACTACCCCCTTTTTATTTTGGGTTCTTACAGTCCATCTTTGGGTTCTCTGGTAGATATCGCTGCTAGCGATAAGACCGCCATTGTATCCATAGATAGAAGTTTGTGTAAGTTTTTTTTTTACTATTTTGTTGTACTATTTGTGGTGAAACTCTTCAGCTGCTTTACAACAAAAAAAAACAATGTGTTGTGCTACGTACTCAATAATGTGCAAGTTGAAACACACTTGACTAAATGATACTTAAGCACAAAGATTCAACTTTGTAGTTTGCTTTGCGAACTTGGCTAAGACACTACCGTGCGTCTAGATCCACTCTGAGTATCAGACTATTATCTAAACAGTAACTGTATGTTTACAAGTACTGTGGTTATATTGGCATATAAATATGTTGGGACACTGCACCCTGTGTTGGTATTGAGTGGGTGTGGGCTTATTGTTGTCGTTTTATAGGCTTAGCTAATACGTAGCTTTCTAATCAACTATAACCTACTTATATTATTATCTATAAGCTTTTTAATACCCTTCAGGTCGTTTTCAATCACGATAAATCCTTGTTAAGGATACCTACAAGTTTTTACTTGTAATATCTCAAACTTCAGAAAAGAGTGTGTGTACCTCTCTGTGATTCGTACCGAAGTTGCTAGCTCAGTTTTTAAGTAAGCGATCATAGTTCTGACGATCAATCAGAATTAATTTTTAACCGACTTCAAAAAGGAGGAGGTTCTATGTTCAGCTGAAAGTATTATTTTAAGGAAATAAAGTTCTTTGTGAATTTGGTAAAGAAGACAATATTAATAATTTTACGACTGTATTTATTTATGTTCACTTTTTACAAAATACTTACATTTAAAATCTTTAAGCAATGGCAAGTAATTGATAAATCATAGAACTTAGAGTAACTAAAGTAAGATGTACAATATTAATAGTTAACTTCAAATATTACAAATAAAGGAAATAAATAACTAAATACTTATAAATAACGATAACGATATAAGAGAGATACGTAATAATATTGACAGTTCACGTAATATTTTAAAGCATTACTTATAATATTTAGTCACATCATAGCCAAGCTCACAATAAAAATAAATTAACACATTCAGAAATATCCTAAGTTGTAGAAATGTACAAGTCTTAATCATTTATTCGGTGGAAAGTCTAGCGTTGTGTATGTGGGTCTGGTGCGGGGGACGGGGGGGCGACGTGGGCGGGGATGAGTCTTCCCCCCCTCAGCGGCCGAGCTGATGGAAGCTTCTCCCTCTTCAGGCAAGTAAGGAGCTCTAGGACTTAGCACTAAAGCCTTGTATGACGAGTGAGAGTCTGCTATGCTCCTACCATCCCCTTCATCACGTCGTGACATCTCAGAGAACGGAGAAACAGATCGTTTCTCAATACCACTTGGTCCTGGAGTCTCTTCTTTTGGCTTCAATTCGTAAGCATTCTCTTCCTTTCTCTTTGGCTCTGAATCTTTCTTGAATTTCGTCTGTCTTTCAATAATCTCTGCTGTGGTCAGGTCTGATCCTTGTACGTCTGTTTCTAAAGGCGGTGCGGATAGCCATGGGCGGGAAGAATTGGTTCCACACCATCGTTCTTCATTTTCACTTGCATCGCCTAAAAGACCAAGTTTCTCTAAGTTCTGTAAAAGTAGATTTTCGCTGGAACTGGCCGCTCTCATTTCAGTCTTCGATTCTTCAGCTAGCAGTAGTTCCGCCAGTGGCGGTGCAAGTCCAAGCCCTATATTTCTCTCGTGGTACACTTCGGAAATCGTCGGAGTTAATTCTCCGCTCATATGTCTGACTTGAGCCATGGAATCACGGCTGCTTGTACCCATCTTCGGTCTCGGGGTCCGTTTAGAAGTTGAAGGCTGAGCTAAGGTCTGTTCAGACTTTTCCTCTTCCGACCTCCTTGGTTGTGCCGAAGCTAAGTCATAGAAAGCGTCGAGGTATCTCGCATGGGCGTGATCGGGTCTTCTTCGCAAGACCGTGTCGTGTCCTGAGCTTTCCCAGTCAGAGTCGTCAGAAGGTGGTCTTCTTGTGTATAGGGTTCTGATTTTCGTTTGGTGTGCGAGTGCTAACGACACGTCTCGTGGAGGTGCGGAGGTAGGAGCGGGCGGGGCTGCTGGAGGGGAAGGAGTGAAGGCAGCATCACTCTCTCCTCTGTACCTGGGAGGAGGTGGCGCGGGGGGTGGGGCAGTGCGGCCGTCTGGCTCGCCGCGACCTACTTCTGTTGAGGCGGTTGATCCTCGGACGTACATTGTGAAGGCGCCGCCACAGGAGCCTAGGGGTAATGGTGGTGGAGGCACCGAAGAAACACTTTCCTCTGTGAAAGAAAATGAGATATTTAAAGATTTGGCTTTGGAAAAAGATGATGTAGGTATATTTGTGCTACAGTACAGCAGTCTTTAAACGAGACGTTTATTTTTTTGTTTATTTCAATCGACAGAAGAATGGCTACCATGTTTATAAAGCTATTGAAGGGTCTGTGTGTACAAAATACGTACGTCGATGTTGTCTCGGTGGTGGTTCTCCATCAGAATGCGGTTCCAAGTCACCGTCATCGATGGACGCCAGCGACTCAACACTGGAGCTTGATTCCAAACTGAGACTTCGAGGTGCTTCTTGTGTGTCTGTTGAAGAATTGTAAGGTTAGTATGTTTTAAGTTTTATCTATTAGGTTGGCATTTTGGTTTGCGTTCATAAATATTCCATGCCCAGAACTAGAAATCGAAATATGTACTAATATAGTAAGTTGCTTCCATGTAATCAGTGGATAGTAACAGGTTAAATTTTCACGCTACAGCTAAAGATGCTAAAATATATATTGTGGATAGTGGAGCCGTTTTTATTCATGATAGCCAAAATATAGTGTTAAGTTTAAAGGGTAGTAATGTCTTACCAAACAACGCGAGTAGAGCCTGTAGCACAAACTGTATGTGTCTCCTGTTGGCAGCCTTGCCGGTGCGAAGTGTCACTTCATCCTGACCCACTTCCGCCAGGTCGAAACCGAGGGATGCCAGGAGTTCGTGGCAGCCATTTACTCTCCACAACCTGGCGAATGTAACAAGTATATTAATGAGGTATGATCTATGTTAGCGATGTTGTAAAATGTAAAATGGTAAATCTTGACTTATTTGAGTCAGGATTTACTGGTTTTCTTACTCGTTTTGTTTCTTTACATCTATACAGAATAATGGAAGACATGTCAACAATATTTAATAGGTAAAAGCTGGCAAATCAAAGTTCAACTGCTTAAAAGTCTGTATCGGTTAATTATCTACATTAAGATGAATATAAAGAAGAAGTAGAAAAAAAGATTTAAAAGAATTAAAATTAAAATAAAGATGAATTTATTAAAAAGTTTTGTCCGTAATCTATTTTAAATCAAAGGTTCTGAGGCAGTAAATAAAATTTACTAACCTGACGTTAACAGCGACTTCGATAGTGTCTGTGTCAGAGTTCTTGACACTGAACTGAGAGATGACGGAGCGGATCACGCCGATGATGTCATCTGCCACGTCACCGTTGGAGATAAGCTTCGATAGCGCTTGTAGTGTTGTTGATGTTAGACCTGAGAAGTGAATGGTTATTAGAAGACTCAGATAATTAACTGTAGAAGCCAGACCTCTAGATAAATGATAAATTATATTTATTTTACGAATAGGTTTTTAAAAACACGACAATTTTTTTGTCAATTTAAACTAGATGAAGCCGGTGTTTCCTAGCTGACTACTCTGAGAAGAAACATCGAAACAAACTTAGGGAGAATTGTTCATGTTTTGCGATAAGATCGCCTTTGTACCCATATATATTAGTTTTTGTGATATTGTTACTATTTTGGTGTACTGCTTCAATATAGGATATAATATACTGAAGCAATTGGCATTAGAGCATTTATTGCAGACGTTAAAGCAGCAATCCACAGATACGTTGTGATGTTAGTGTCAGTGTGTGATGTTTAAACTTACCCAGAAGAGCTTGCAAGCTAGCTGAGCATTGAGTCAGCCTTTCTTCAGGATCACTTTGCGGGAAGAACACACTAGAAGGTATACCATTCGCTGCTGGTTCAAATCTGCGAACAAAGACATTTACTGTTAGCCGTTTATCATAGGAAAAAAAATGTAAAGGCTGGTTTGATTCCTCTGCCACCTATACTTCCCTATCTTCAGATTTATCTACCATCGATTCACATGGTGTTAAGAGATTAAACCAGCCCTCCTAGCTAAGTTATAATCGCGTTTCGTCTCGGGTAGGCCACGCCTCCGAGTCTTTTGTTCTGACCACGTGCCTGAGCGTTGAGATGATGTCATAACAAAGGAATCGGAGGCGTGGCCTACTCGAGGCGTTCGGCGCGAACGATACGATTGTAACTTGGCTAGGGGGGCAGATTTGGAATTTAATGGGTTTCTTACCTAAATCCAACGCTCATGAGCAGTTCGCGCCAGCCACTGATACTGCCAGCCTTATTCTCAATACTCTTCTGTGTGGTGTACATAGCGTTCTTCTGTCCTCTTACTATTCTTTGCAGGGACTTCTCCACGAGGTGAAGACATACTCGTAGTGCGTCTCTGTAAATGAATATAATTTTTAGTTAGTTTTTTTGCAAGATAACAGATTTATTCAGGCATTCAGGGATTTTTAATGGCATTCTGGTGTGTGCTGCTTTACAGGTTCAAAACCTGGAAGGTTACAAAGAACATGTTACGCTACATCCAAGTCTTTGTCAACCGCTGTCGCTTCGCCGCAACCATGAAATCTTGTTATAGAAAATCTCGAAATTCCATGACAGCCGATTCGACAGTCTAATTAAGAATTGCAAGAGAGTATGGATTGAGCACATGTTATGAAAGAAAATCTAGCATCACACCATGCTGGTAGAAGCAAAGAGATTAGGATTGACGTGGAGCTAGGTGAAGTTTGCAGCTGAAGACCGTTCACGATGGAAGACTACCGATGGGACATTAAGTCAAGATCTAGCATCATTCGACTATGTATTGATGAGGATGTTAGCTAGCCAATGAGTTTAAATCTCCATGGTTTACAGGTACCAAGGTTAACCTACAAGTATTTATCAAGGCAAGACTGAAGCTATCTGCATGATAATGTGATTTCAGGAATTTACAAGTAGTCGTGTGTGTGTGTGTTTGAGGTTTGAGATCGTTTATTCCCATATTAATTACATACATTCACTTACATGAGAATTTTGAAACTAAACATAAATCAATTTAATTAAACGTATTAAGTCTAGTTTTGTACTTAATACGTTCGACTATAAAATGTTTTGAGAGTAGATTAATAAAAAATAAATACATAATATGGACAAAAATTTGTTCGATACACTGGTTCAATTGCCATGGTAAGTTAACATGTTAATATTTTTCCTTGTCATCTAACCTGCACTTGTCGGGCGCCGCCAACAGTTCGCACAGCGCCTGCCCCATGAGCGCGACCTTGTTGCTGAGGCGCACGTTGGCGCCCACCAGCACGAGCCCGGCCCAGTGTGCCGGGTGCGCGAAGTGCTTCGTGTGGCGAACTGTCTGCATTGCGTCGCCGAGGGCCCTGCGATAATATTTCATTACAATATTGTGGCATCAACTATTGAAAAAGATCAAAGACATCGTCATTACTATTTCAGCCGAAAGTCGCCCGCATGGCTGCTAATAACACTCCCAAGTGTCACCACATTGATTGGTCCTATACATTTCGTATTTCATCAGATCATCGGTCTAACTTGTGGCAGCCTTCCATTGCTGCACCTTTCGGTATGGCGTCATCACTTGATAGAACCTTTCAGCCCCATCGACCATCCGTTTAAAGCCCGAATATGTGTATTCTCTTGAACACTTACTTCGCAACATAACTTTCTTGTTGCAGTACAGAGTAAACCGCTCTATATAGTATTTTTATCACTGTGTCCTGAGGCGCTGGCTACGAAATCAGTAGTTATGGCAGAGGCTCTGCCCTTATATAAAGTAATACTTACTTGGCTACACGGCTTCCCTGCAGTAGCGCAGAGTAAAGCGCTCGGTACAATATCTTGGTGGCAGTGTCTTGTGGAGCTGGCCATAATGTCAGCAGTATGGCGTGGGCTCCAGCAGCTAGTAACGCTCGGCATAGTCGTGAGACTCCCTCTCCAGCGAGGCTCACGTCTTCGCTCTCTTCAGCTGATGAGCCTTGGAGGGCAGCACTTGTTGGTGCGCATGATATTACCACCTATAGAACGTTAATATTTTATAGACTTGTGGTCCTTTCCTGACTCAAAGATCAAGCAAAAGGAAAAAACATAATCTGTTCTCACACATAACAGTTTGTTTTGATTGGCCACGAGATAAGTTTTGCAGAATATGACGATAGTAATAAAAATATATCCCAAGACTTACCAATCTAGCAGTAATCTTTAGGTTCATAATCTCTGATGCTGTAAGCATGAACTCTGAAGCTGGTGGCAACTCTTCGTTACTTGGAGGCAGTTCGGAATCTGAACAGAAACAACAACGTTACAAACAGGCACTTCAGTATATAGACAAGACAATAACAGTCAATCAATGAGCGCTGGTTATTTAACTTTAATCTCGTACAGGTAAAGTTTAAATTGCAATGATTTGTGAGTTTCTGATGTGTAAGTACTGTACTGATTCACATACTTTCTTCTTCATTTTCCGTAGAAGTATCAGCAGCGCCGCTGCTAGTATTCAACAATCGTTTTGCTTGCGAATCCACCTGCAAAAAAAGTCACATACATACTATAGAAACGAAACAACATCGTCCACAGTATAACTAATTTAGGGAGTGCCACGTTGAGTGTTTTCGTTTGGCCCAACACACAAATATAATTATAATTTGCAATAATTAAAAGAGGGTTCCTCAGGGCACTTTACTAAGCCCGATAGTTTTTGCAATGAAATCGCACAAGAGGGGTTTTTGCTTTTGATATTATATGTATGTGTGTGTGTTATTTAGTATTATTAGTCTATTCTTAGTCTGAAAATAAGAGTGTACTGACCACTTCTCCGGGACTGAGAACGATAGCGGGAGTCTTCCAGCAGATATGAGTGGCGAAGTGTATGCATTCAGCTTGAGTCAGCTGTGATAAGACTGCTTCTTTTGATGCCTGAGGACCAAAAACACATTTTCAGAATATGGAAATGTAAAACAAAATAAAAATGCAGTATTCAAATAATTGAACTTCTTACTGTAGTGACATCTATGGCGTCACATAAGAACTAAACTATGAAATGCTGCATCGTGTAATTAAAGTTCGCCGTGCGATTTGAACATATTCAACAGCCTGAAATCATCTATCGGTCAGTTGCCCAAACCAGACAACACCCGTCTGGTCGGAGGTGTGCGTGACTTCACAGTCTGTTGACAGAGAGAGTCAGCGGGCAGTTGCCCAAACCAGACATAACAACAAAAACTAACAACAAAATGAATGTAACAATGAATGAATTAATTGTTACATTTCTTAAATTATCAGGAACAATAGAAAATTTTGGACTTTTAATGAGAATTTATGAGCGTACAAATATCGAAAAGGAGACAAAAGACTTGCATACCTGATAGTCAGTAAGCGGTGTTACGCGTAACATATCAGCTACAAGTTCTGCTTCCTTCAGTTGCGCGTGGGCAGCCGACCAACGTGCACCTCCCACTCTTGGAGCTCCCACTACGAGGCAACGCATGCCTGCTTCAGCGTTGTTAGCGTTGGTGTTAGAAGCCCCTGTAAAAAAATCATTGATGAACCTTAGATGAACTTACGCATGACTGAGACAATTTGTTAAATAAGCTTCATATCATTGACATTTTAAGTCTTTAGAACATGTTTTTATCAGTCACCTTTTTCATGATCGTTTTTTTGGTAAAAGGATTAGGCTCACGGTAATTACTACAATACCCGCAAGCGGTTATTAATTTAAGATAAATTAGGTTACAGGGAGTGGGTAGTTCTAGATGCAAAATTGTCTGGGCGCTGACTTTACGATTACCGAGTAGCTGTCTTGTTATCCACAGTTTTAGTTCAGCTCGAGAAAACCTCGAGTCTGGCAGTGTAAATTACATATACCTATCACTTTTGACATCTGTGACATCTTCGGAAAGAGTTGTCAAAAGTAAATTTTTGCGGAAGCGAAAACGGATGCAGAAGTGGAAGTGTAAATACTATGAATACAATTTTATTTATTCAAAATTAAGTAGCTGTAAGTTATATTCTATGAACAGGTGCCTTACCATGATGTATTACAAGGTCAGGCGTGCGAACGACAAAGAGGGATGGAACTATACACCCTATGTAACTCCATCTCAATAACAGTTCAATTTAGGTCGTCAAATAGATCGCATTAAGAACTCGTGGTAGGGCCTCAGTAGTGTGTAAAATTTTGAATATATTTTTGTTATAAAAATTGAGGAAACAAAAGCTGAAACAAATGTGAACAAGAACGTGGAACTTCCGCAGTTGCAGAGGTCTGTTGCACCACTCTATGAACCTAGATCTAATGCTTGCAAATATATTATTAATACACTTACTAGGAAATCCGCTCTTATCCTTCCCGATTTTAGGCACGCAATTTACTGTTTTTCGCATTAGTGTGAAAAAGTGCGCGTGCTCGCCCTGACCAAATTTTGTTAAATTTATTTATCAGACTGAGCACGCTTCACCCCCCGTTTATTTATGTGTATTGAAAAACGCCGTTTGATACACGTGGAAAGTCACTACAGCCTTCGGCTTCATAATGCCGCATCGATCGCAATGACAAACTTTCTCTTCCTGTATCAAAATGTAAAAGTTATATTACTTACCATGATCATGATGCGGCCTCGCTCTCATATGCCGATGGTGCCTCAGCGGCCTCAACGCGGGCGCAGCCAGCAGCGCGTACCGTTCACACAAAGGCTCGCCATCGCCGGCCACGCTCATGGCGGGGGTACCAGGGGTGGCGGCACTACGGAGCGCTCCCCATGGACAGGCGTATAGTGCCCCTTCAACTACCACGATTAGTTCTCGACGACCACCGCAGCCGCGACGACCGTGGGATGCTGGAAGATAATACTATTATTAAGTTCAGGTGCCATGACGATTTAATCCTACAAAAATTGCCGTTCTGTTATCAGGCTAGGCTGTTAACTGAATGGCATATCGTTAAGATCCAGTTGCTGATGAAATCGCAAAAAAAATATGTATTAGCCATAGTCTTTTAGTAAGACTTCGCTGACGAACAAAACAACGTAAGGAAAATATTTTATGTGGCATGAATAGCGCGTAGTAGTGGTTGTATATGTTAAGCTAAATGAGTATTCTCACCATGATTATTATTGCAGGAGGCAGGCAGCAGATCTTCGAAGGGTGCCAACAGCATCTGGTACAGAGCGCTAAGGCACGGTGGACCCTGCCATGCTGGCTGCTTCTTACGAGGGATGTGGACGCTGGACCTAGAATCAAATACAGTGGTTGTATATGGAAAGAAACAAGAGAGACATATTGCCAGGAGGATTTTTATTTTATTTAGAAAAACTGGAAACAAAAACTTGAAGTCAAATCAATAAAATTCCAAATGTAATAATCAAATCCAAAAGTCAAAGTCCTAAAGCAGCACCTTTTTGAGTTACACATACTTGACAACGGGAATAGGTGTTCTAAGCTGTTCATACCTGGTAGATCCTTGTAAACTAGCCACGGATCCGGCGACAGATCCTCCGACTGAACCCACACTGAACAGAGAGCTCAGCGAATAGTTCGACGAATTCAACAGATGGTTGCGGGTTACCTGTGAAAATATTCAACAAAATTTTAACACGAGAAGCGCGGAATATCAATGGTTTGCTGGAAGAAAACTCAACTTTGAGTTAAGCTCGCCTATGTACATGAACGTTGTTATCTACCTATTTTATAAGTTGTTTTAGTGTACAATAAAGAATTAAAGAATTAAAGACAATTTTAACATTTTATTTTTACTACAGATTACAGTAATATGAAGAGATGGTGTACAAGTGAAACTGGTAACTGATAATACAATATTTTTATTATGAATAACACATATTTTGGTGTATTTTGCTATTCTACGTATGCGTAAAACTAGGGTAGGAAGAACATAGGAATGGGTCAAATTTGGGACGCCCGCGTTTCTAGTGTTAAACGTTGATGCTATAAAGGAAGTTGAAGAGTTGGAAGCAGCAGTTCAGGATCAGACTATATAAAAACTGTCAAATTTTATCGTACCATTCGCGCAAGTCCTGCGTTTGGTCTGTCATCAGGATCCCATTGATCTTCGGCTTCGCCTCGTCGCTCAGCGTTTGCCTTTAGCCAAGTAGACCATTCTCCGATGCAATGTTCCAATTTGCCAAGACCACTCACTGAAGAAAAGGGGCATTATAGTCTATAGTGGAAACCTTCCATTACATGAAGAAATAAAAGGGATTGATAAAAATCTTACCATTGCTCGGTTGAAGGTCGTCTGGACTGATATCAGGTAAGCTGTTGTCACTGTCTTCTGCTTCTTCTAGGAGAGACACTTGGTGGAATCTCAGGATACCTAGGAATGAAAAAAAAAATAAGAAGATGGATTGACTGGTTCTGGTTCCATTTCCGGCGAAGTTCTGTTAGACAAATCAATCTGCCTAGCCTAGCCTTTTCCCAACAGTATTGGGGCTGGCTTCCAGTATCTCAGATCGGCAGAAATTTCATAGAAAAAAATTGACGTTATAAAAAAGATAATACGTTAGTTTTGGCATGCTTAACTATTGATTCCCATTTACTAAGCCTGTGGCCAGAATGGTAATAATGACCGGAGCTTAAGATTCTTACCTTTATGTGGCTGCAGCAGCCAAGCATACAGTCGGCCAGCTGCAAGACTGTAGTACAATACAGGCGCTTTTTGCTTGTTTACGACTTCCAACACTTGATCCACGCTGGACGGGCTCCAGGGTTCTGACCGCTCTTTGCCTGCTTCTTCAGCACTTCTAAGGGTAAATTATTGTAATGGTAGTGTCTTTTTTATTAAGTAATAGTCAGTTATTCTTTTTTGTGAGAAAAATTTGTAAAAGAGGGTGCAGCTAAACAGCTACATATAATATGGTGGAAACGAAAATACGTAAAAGACGACCTTAAGTAAACTAAAGTGCTGTTTTATCTTGAGAAATACTTACCTCTGTTGTGCATGAAGCTCAAGGTTGGCTTGGTTCAATGTTCCAGACGGTTTGTCAGTGACGGCGTCCAGTGATCGGCATCGTCCTCTTTCGGCTACCACCAAAGCTTCGGGGTGACGGCCCAACTCTGTAAATCAATGAAATAAGTGTAAGACAATTCTGTATTAGTAAGTTTTGCTAATGCGACAAATAAATAAACTTGCCATTTATTTGGTACCTACTCAAAGCAGAGACAGAGAGCCGAATTGAGACTTCGAGTGTCTCGTGAATTATGTCAAATAAACGTTATTTTTTCTTTCCTATGTCGTACAAAAGTGCGTTAATCTAGCGAAATCGCCAAACTAGTTCGACAGATGCCTGAAACTGTGGAAGGCAGAGAGCACAGGCGCCATATATCCAGCATTGAGTGATACTAGGCGTAAATTATGATGATAATGTTTAGAGGTATACGAAATAGGGTGTAGGATCCCGCAACCTCCGACCAGACGGGTATTGTGTCTGGTCCGGGCAACTGCCCGATAGTTAATTTCAGACTGTTGTATATGTTCTGATTGCACGGAGAATTCTGATACCACGATAGAGATACTACAAATAAATATCTGTTCTTTTGACTTACCAACAAGTACTCTCTGCAGCGCATGTTGTGTCGACGTGTACAGTGCAGCGATCTTTCTGTCCCTGTGCTTGTCGTTGCTCGATTCTAGCAAAGTGAGGGCTGCTTGCAGTTGTTCCTTTGCTTCTTCCAGTTCTCCTGACGCCCACAGAGCGAAGCCGAGGCGGTGGCGAACGCGAGCCTAGAGGAAAATTAAATGAAGATCTGGTCATTGTTTTGTGAGGTGTGAGATTTTGAGCATTATTAGTAGAGCGACTGAGACTTGTGTTACGGTGACTATATAATATGGAAAACTACCCCTTACCTCTTCATCAGCATCTGCCAGTCCCTCAGTGGCAGCTAAGGCTTGTCTCAGGTATGACACAGCACTGCCACAGGCACCCATCGCGAGATGAGCCCTTCCTAAATCTGCAAGGGCTTGTGCGCGTCCTCTTGTGTCACCTATATTAAAGTGGTAATAGGTTTCAAATGTAAATAGGTCAAGAGCGGCACTATTGGTACGATTCAATGGAGGTCCCAGAATCCTTGCTTATTTGCAAAAATCACAAAGTGGGTGCCATCAGGTGGTTCTAACTCTGTTTAAATTTATATTTTCACTTAAAGAAATGAGTTAAAAGGGATTATAAATAGCTAGCTTCTATCAGCGTTTTCGCCCACATAATAATTTTAAATGTATGGCCTATACAACTCACGGATAGTGCAGACAGCTACATATTAGTAAAAGATTTTTTAGAATTGAATCAGTGGTTTCAGAGATTACCCCTACAGAGAAACTTAACAATTTTACTTCTTTTTATAGTAAGTATAGTATGAACTGATAGAAGATTGTAGTATATTACCAGCTGCAGTAGCATGACGTAATCGTGACTCATGCCATCTTGCCGCTTCAGCGTGTGCGCCCATTGACGCATGCGCAGCGCCTAGACCACCACACGCACGGGCCTGTAGCAAATAAATTGGGTTTATTAGAGACAGAAATTTGGAATCCTAGTAAAGGTGAGACAATAGATCACGCCGGAATAGCTGCTCAAACTTTATCAAGCGAATATTCTATCGTGTTTGGAGTACTGTCCTCATCTTTGGGACGGATCTGCCAGATACCAGCTTAATGCGTTAAAATTTTGGGAAAACATTCATTATGAGTACAGCTAAGGAGTGGAATTCCCTGTAGGAGACAGTGTTTCCTAATAGCAACAACCTTTAAGTCAATAGTGAATAGGCAACTTTTAGGCAAGCGTGCTTGGTCATCGAACTCATGGTCGCCACTTTGTGTTGCATGAAGATTAAATAAATAAATAAAGTTAAGTAGGTACCTGTAAATGCGTAAGGCCCAATCGGTGCGCCAGCTCGAGCTCAGCGCGGTGATGTCTCACGGCAGCGGCGTGGTCACCTAAGGCGTGCTGCGCTACACCTAATGAGTGACAGGCTTCTGCTTCCATTATCTGATTGTTTAGTTCCCTGTGCAAAGAAGAAAAATTTCAGTTAATTGTGCAATCATACGTATAAAAGATGAGCCATTTTATAAGGTCTTCATCAAAAACCTTCATCATTCTGTAATACTTTAGGTATCGCTCCAGTGATAATCATGTCACTTATATGTATAGTCGTCAGATTCTAAGATACCCTGATGAGATAAGGATGTAGTAAATATGCTGAATTCAAACCAACCAATTTACCTTTTCTTTTCTTAATTAAGTTTTGGTCGGCTTTCAGTCAAATAGGATGCAGCTGGTTATCAACACATATTTTACATAGAATGGCTACCTATCTAGCCACCACAACCCATTAACTCGGTTACACGATATCCCTTGGTAAGACTGGCATCAATTTTTGTGGCTTTTGACCGGTTATCCGTAACGACTATGAAGGATTGACAAATGAGAGCCGGCATCAACGGTTTTAAGTACTTTCCGAGTCTCTATCATTTTACTTCGTTCAGGACCGAGATACGGCAGGATCTCGGTACTAGTATGTTATTATAGTCACCCAACTCACACCCACCTACAGACCGACCTCCGCAAGCATTGCCTTAACCTTTAAGATCGCACCGTGCGGCCGTTCTTACTTAGCCACAAACTCCTCAATAAGCTGAATCCAAATAATTGTCTATAATATAGAAGACAAACAGGAAAGAACTACAAAAAATATCTAGCTCTCAAAATACTCACTTCGCAATATTCTTCTGATGATCCAAACACAGCACCGCCTGTTCTAGATTATTGAGGGCTATGTGCAAAGCTCCTAGCTCACCATATGCTTGAGCCTTTGCTTCTGGAGCACCTAATTCATGAGATACTACTAGACGCTTTTCGAGGCACACTAGAGCTTGCTGTAAGTTTCCAACGGACCTGGAAACAGATTATTAAGATGGATCAGAGAAGACAACAAAAACTTGCATTCCTCTAGCACTTTACAGTTACATCAAAAGTTAGTAGCCCATTGTAGCAACAAATTTTATTTACAATCAAAAGACTGCATGAGGCAAATATGTAGGTAACGATTACAAATGAGCACGCTAAATGGCATAGTAGATGACCTGATAAAACGATTTAGTCAGGTCTCTGTGGCAGCCTACATTCTGATTCCTCAGCCGAATGAATTGAATGATGAGCTTTTTAAAACATTATAATACAGTTTCCTTCAAATACGTACTTGTGACTAAGTCCCAATCCGCGATACGCTCGTTCCTGCTCCCGTTTATTATCCAGCTTGAGTGCAGCAGCCAGATGCTGTTCATGATATTTGGCTGCTTCATCAGGATCACCCAGTGCGTCGTAACAGTCACCCAGTGAACCCAACGCTCTTGCTTTGTCTAGTTGACATGTTGGTGTGTTGACGCGTTCTAGGATTGCTAGTTGCTAGGAAAGGAGATAAACATTTTATTGAAATGGCTATTGGGCCTGTGTTTACTTTGTACAATATCTTGCACTATACAATAAATAGCACTAAAATTAAAAACTCTAAAATGAAGTTGGAATTTTAAATAAATTTATCAAGCAGAGTGGGCTCATTGCGGGGACATCTTGCTATCTCTTTTCTGCGAGCGTAACCTAATGGCGGTGACGTCACATTTAAGTTTGTGCATCCTTTTTCTGTTATATGACAGTTTCATCTTCTACCAGACTTGTAAGGAGGTTTCTGAACTAATTTAAAAAAAAAATAAGTTTTTGCCATTTTGGATAAAGAGGGGTGCTGAAAAACTCAGGTTATTGAAAGCATGTTATGATTCATAAACTACTTAGTTTTAAAACAGTATTGTTAAGACGCCAGTTGAATTATTAGCTTTCAAAGCGTTAAGAACTTTTACAGACCTGTTCCAAATATCCTATGGCGTCTTCATAATGCCCCATGTTAAGTTTGGCGATGCCCAAGTTGCCGTAAGCTTGGGCCTCTAGCGCGCAGTCTTGAAGTTCCTGAGCTCGTTCCAATTGCTCCTATAAATAACGAAGAGTTTTTGTGATCTGTTCTGCAGTAGAATGCAGAACTATATGACCGATAGCTCTATAGGTCCTTGGGATGTTTAGGATACCCTAAGGGGATAATTTATAAGAACCGATATGAAATGTGGCTAAACCAAATATAATAATAATAATAATTTTATGAACAATAAACACGTTTACAAAAAAATAAGTGTTCGTTAACAACTACATTAATTCAAAATTGTGTTGTAGCTATTAGCGCCCACTCACCAGAGGGGAGAGAATTCTAGAAAAGAATAATAGTAATAAATTTATTCGCTAAAATCAGGGTATACAATGTGTTCCAAATAAGAATAGGATCGCTTGAGTAATTGAATATTTTGCCAGCCATTCTAATTAGATTTACTTACCCGATAACACCTCGCTGCGTGGGAGTAATGTCCCAAGGCCATATGAACAGCCCCAAGGTGTGAATGCGCTCTTGCTTCTCCAGCCGCATCCCCTGCCTCTTGACGTAGTGTTAGTTCCTGAAAAATAAGTTGTTTTTTAATTGTGTTGTAGGCATTAGTAAACACGCATCAACTATTCAATTGCACCCTACCCTCATCGCTCGATTTTGCGTGTACCTACCATAACTTCTGATTTATTCAATAAAAAACTCACTTTAAATACATAATTTGTTTCTGTTTTTCTTTGTTTACGATTACTGGTAAGATGACATAAAATAACAATCTACTTAAAGTGAATTTTTAATTCTTGTGAGAAAACAAATATCTTTAACCGTAATTAATATTGGAATTTTTTAAAGATATTCTATTCTACTTATTTATCGAACAAGTGTAACTTTGCAAATACTAGAGAAAATAGTGACGTGGATATTAAACAGATATTTAACAAATTACTTACTTGAGTATGATGTCCTAACGCTGCATCAAGTCTTCTTTGCAGTCTTCTGGCAAGACCTAGCGCTCCACATGCTGCTGCTTCTAATGATCGATCACGAGCCTGAAAATTGAAAAATAAATTATAATCAGCAGCTGGTCAGCAAAAAATATCATCGGGTAACCTTTGAAATGCAAGTCAAAATCATACCTGTCTCGCAAATCCAAGCTGCCGTTGATACATCTTAACAGCCTCTTCAACATCTCCCATCTTTATAAGTACATCTCCAATATTGCCCAGCGCTCTAAACTTGCCCTGCAAGTGCTGGGTCATATGAGCTATTGCCAGAAAGTACTTCTGGCATTCGAGAGCAGTTTCCAGGTTGCCCAGAGCTAAGTGGGCAAGTCCTAGGTTGCAGTAAGCTCGGCCCATGTTCATTTTGTCTTGAAGGTCTTTGGCTAGGGATAAGTCTTGATCGTAGTATCTGGAATATAGATATGTTAATCAAAATTTGAGAAAGGAAGTACAACTGACTTGATGACGTATCTTGATAATACGAAAATAGTTAAATATCGATGAATTAAAAACAAAACTCTTATCTATAGTTAATTAGGTTCTACAAAAATAGCTGTTACACCAAAAAGTTCAGTGATATCCATTCTTGTTGTTCTTGAGGCATGATAATTGATTGAATTAACAGTTACTGTAAAATTAAGATAAAAGAAAATTTTACTAACCTGACAGCTTCCCTATAATTCCCAAGACAGTAATGTGCATAACCTAGAAAATGGCAAGCTTTTGCTTCAGCAGTGACGTCACCCAGCTCTTGGGACAACATCAGATGTTGCTCGTAGTATGGTACCGCTTGAGCGAACTCCCCTCGAGATGATAGGCAATTGCCCAAGTTGAGGAGTGCGCAAGCTTCGCCGGCTGCATCTTTTAGTTCGCGGGCTATGCCTGAAATATTGAGAATATTTTATGAGTACGAGCGTTGTTGTAAGTGTAATCCTCTGATCTGAAGCCCTACAAGCCTATGAAAATCTTTTGTATGCAATAGGAATGGCGATGTGCATGAAGATGACATTTAAAAGATTTAGAGTTTAAAGGTTGTCTGTAAAAAATCGCCTTTAGCGATAAGATCGGCCATTTTTACACCCTTTTAATTTTAAGCTCTTACTGTATTTTTTTTATGATGTACAGTAAAGAATATAATATCTATCTAGAGTCGATATAGTACAAAATTGTATATCTGTCTGTCTACTATAAAAGTACATGGTAACTCCTCTTTGGTTTTATAGTAAAGAAAATGTCAACAGTATTTCTTAGCACTACTTAATTTGGAACTTCAACAAGCAATGATGAATATCAAAAAGCACAGTAGTTATAATATTTATGAGTACAAAGTCTGCTTACCTAAATGAGCTCTATAATGAAACAGCGCCATATCATGAGCCCCTAAAGCTTGGTACGCTACTGCCAGGTTGCCATGCGTTGAGGCTTCAGAACTCCTGTCGTGCACCTCTTTGGATATCGTCAGTTCTTGTTTATGGTATTTGATTGCTTGCTCGTAGAATCCAGCTGCTGAGTACGCATTTCCTATGTTACCGTACGCTCTTCCCATGCCTGCTTTATCCTGTAATATAGTTTGGTTTATATCCTGAGTTTCTCGAATTTAATTCTCAGTAGTCCACTTACCACTTTTTGCTTTTCTTCCATCAGTCGTTTCAATCGCTATAATAATGAGGTCTATAAAGATCGTGGAGTTAATAGTATGAAACCAGTCATTATCACATATATGGGTACAAATTGAATAGCGTGATTTTATGCTCGGTCTGCCAGCAGTCTTTCAGCGAAACTCGGATGACATGCCATCGATGGATTCTTATCTTCACGATAAGAAATATAATGTTTTCATGAAAACTAATTAGGAAGATATTAATGCAAATAATTTAACTAAAAACGTGCATACTGACACGAATAATAATTAAGATAAGATTAAGATACAAGCACGAAGAGTTTGTGGCTAAGTAATAACAGTCGCACGGTTCGACTTCCAAAGTTAAGCAACGCTTACAGAGGTAGATTTGTGGATGGGTTAACATATCGAAATTCCTCCGTATCTCGGAAAGCATGTAATGACGTTGGTCCCGGCTGAAATTTCTAGATCTTTGACAGTCGTTAAAGATAGTCAGAAAGCCAGGAAATCTGATGTCAGTCTTGAAATGCGTTAATGTGTTACTCAATTTCTGGGTTGTAGAGGTCAGATAGGTAGGTGTTACTCCATGTAAAGTACTGATATCCCTGCAAGTACTGGAAACCAGATGCAGCTGCATCCGGTTTGATTGAAAGCCGACTCCAACACAGAGAGAGATTAAGCAGGCGGACACGAATAATAATATTATCGAAATATCTTCTAATCTTGATTGCGACAAAAATGAAAGAAGAACAAAAACTAATAATACTTTCAAAGACACAAGGTGCAAAGTGAAAGTAACCTTTTTCCGTAGTGCAGACAAATGCAAATGCTTTGAACTAAATTGCTATTTAAATGGTAAAAGTGCTTGAAATTACCTGTAACTGTCTAGCAATAGACAAATGTGCTTGATGCAGTTTGAGTGCAGCGTCGTGTTCTCCCAACAGTTGGTATACGATGCCAAGGTTGGAACATGCTCGACCTTCCCCGACCTACACAATAAGGAAATGATAGCGAAACTACGATAACTGTACATTATAAATAAAGAATGATATCCTCACAGCCCAAAGAATACAAAAACAATAAACCAGGTAATTTTATTCAAATAATTTCGCCAAGTGCTTTGGTGTAGAACTATGCCTTGTTAATTTATTTACATTAACAAAAGAATTTAACGTGAATAAGATCGTGTGTATGCATAAAAACAGTTTCATTAATAAAAAGTGCAGTTGGTACCTTATCCCTTGCTGCTAGAGCGACGTCCAATTGTCTCTCGTGCCACTTCTTGGCTTGGGCGTAATCACCGGCGCATCTGAGAATTGAAATGCCAATTTTTATTGCTGTCATTTAACAGACAGATCTTTCGTCTTTACGTAAATCAATTGTGAGATGCAACAATTAGCATAACTCAATGACAGTGGAACCGTATAGAGAACATTGGTTGTAAGTTGCAAGATATTTTCAAATAAATAATAAATAAATGTTATGCAATGATGAATAATACCGCATCTTATTTACGACGTAAATATTATTACATTTCCTTAGTCATTGTATTAAGTAATATCGGGCGGAAGATAAAGAATTACTTACCTAGCGGCATGTCCCAACCCAGCATACGCTCTAGCTTCAATGGCTCTGTCACCAAGATTTTGTGCTATCCTCAATACATTCTCGTGGTAAGCGATGGCTTGTGAAAAGTTTCTTCTATAGTGGTACGAGGATCCCAAGTTGGAGTATGCTCTTGCTTCTTCAACCTTTAAAGTTAAAATGCTCACGTTTTATTGTTTAGCGAAAAGTAATAAATCATCTAGACACGCGTGTGAAGGTATTAATAAAACTTCTAATATTAATATATAGACAATTACCTAAATGTACTAAAATTATAACTTATTTCGTACTCATGAACTAAGTCATGCTTCTAAAGCATGTGCAAATACATTCTGCAAAGGCAATTAATTTTTCATTCTTATTTGATAGAAACCGCCACATACCGCTTCATGTCAATCAATTTTTGAATGAATTTTCTCACCTGATCCCCAAGTCTTCTAGCCAACCTCAAATGCTGTGTATGGCAGTCTACAGCTGAGTCGAACTCTCCCATAGCCAAGTACACTGCTCCAACATTTCCTATCTCCCTTGCTTCCTGCAACCGGTCTCCCATTTGTTTGACCAGCTGTACACATTGCTTGTGGCTGGCTAATGCGTTAGGGTAATCTCCGATGGCTGTGTAGACGTGGCCTAAGGAAGTTAAGGCGGCTGCTGCTGCTTGTGTGTCCTGGGGAAGGAGAATGGTTGCTTGATGATGACTTGTTCCGAGTTTTTGCAATGTTTGTAAGAGTTTATGGGGCTCGTAAAGGGCTGCGTGATTGATCATCCAACATGGGTAAAGTCTGATCCTCCCTCTGGCACCACCCAGAGTGGGGCTGGTTCACACTAGATTCGCAAGTATTTAGTACCTGACACCATTTTATGAATCCAATGTTAGTATTAACGAATACTTCCAGGCTTTAAAAGCAACTAATCAATATTCCTTTTAGACTCAAATACCAATAACTTATCCTAGTTATATCCATGATATGCATTATGCAAGAGCTATCTCAATACCCTTTATTAATTATACTTTGACCGCAATTGGCTTCAGAGACATAAAATTACAAAAAGCCATTGCTTAAAGTCCATTACTGACACTTACCAACGATTCATTACCCTCATACCAACGTAACGTCTTGATCGTCATTTCAATACGCTTCCCTGGTCTTTTTATATAAGTACTAGCACCTACAATAACTTTTTATGGTCCCATACAGCGAATGTTCGCCGTACGATATCGTAAATTTCGTGAGGACATTGAATGCGTCCGCGTTCATCCGACTGTCCAGCTTTATTAGTTTAAGAGGATATAACATAAATTTGTAATAGTTCCAATTCAATGGGTACAAATTTTATGTGTTCAGATTTTATGTATCATTTTTCACATGTAGGTAGGATTGGTAGGCACACGCGAATGCAAATGCGGCGACATTCCACGTCATATGAACGACTTATTTATGTGGTTTAACAGTAATTATGTAACGAGTGTAAGGTAGCGTCGCGTGAAGCTTCATGCAGCTTGATGTTATCAATGCTGTGCACACACTATATTACAGAGCTGATCTAAATCTCTTTGGACGTGGTTTCTTCTTAATTTACACGCAAAGACTCAGAAATTATGTTCATGTCAAGCAAGGAGTCATGAATATTAAAAAAAGTTTATAATAAGATTCTGTATTTTGTCGATTTGTGAATAAATTATGTGGCCATAAAAATCATCATCGGTAGAAAAATATGGGAAATCAAATCAGTCTTCTTTTGCAAAATGCCATATGGACCAAGCATATTGCAAAAGGAGACAAAAAGAGAAGATTTCAGAATTGTCGGAATTCAAATAAAAATACAATGCATCTACCAACTGAAGACGTATCTAATCGATATATTTAATGCCTATTACTGCCTAGAATATTTAGTACATTTAATTTATAATGGAGCGAGCCATGCGCGTACAAAACAAATAAGAATAAAAAGATTAAGAGCAGAGCAAATAAAGGACCCGTAGAATGCACCGCATCCTTTTCACTAAGGAAGTGAAGAAAAAAATAAAATCCGACGACAGATGGAGACCGCCAATAGGGACTTTGTTTTTGAGTAGTGATGTACTACGTCCGGTATCGATATAAAATGTGCTCGTAACCTATTGGAAACAATGGAAATTATGTTCGTTCACACTTAGATCGAGAATACGAACATTGAAAGCTATTTAAATGTAACCGATGATAACATTATTCAAACAGGAATTACCGTAATAGGAAAAACGGACAAACCGTTGACTTTATAGAGTAAATATAAGCAAATCTTACTTAGCTCCAGGAATACCGCTTTGAAATCTCGCAATAAATTTCTACACGATGTTAAATTATTGCCAGATATAGTATTATCGTTGGCGTGCATCGACGGCGACCAACACTAGCGAATAAAGTGGGACGCCCCGCAACAATCTAGCTAATTAAGTATGTGCAACATGATACGATAAAGCGGTGATTTACATACTGACTCCATCTCGTTTGGACGTTTTCCTACAGGGCGAGTAACGAGACGCCGTGTTCCTTGTTACTACGCACACTATTCATGTGTGTAGACACTGTGTCACTCTGCCTGTCTGTGTCACTGTCGACTCTAAAGGCCTTTATAAATAATACTCGAATGAGACGTACGTTTATCAAGCTTTATTATGTTCTTTTGTGTGCCTTGTTTCTTTGGATTATTCGTATGTACAATAAACATTCCTGTATGAACTATGATGCGTATAAATCGGCAGAGGTATCGCACTTTATATCTGTATGAGTCTCGGCTCTATTATTTTGCTTATGGTATGTTTGAGCAAAATAAACAAAACATGATTGTTTTTAGATCCTGTCTCTGTAATTTCTCTTGTTGGTCCCCTGGCTTTTGCTGTGGTTGCCAAGGCTGTGGAATAGCTTGAGTTACTGCGGTCCGAACAAAAATAGCATAATTTATAAAAAAAAATATTATTCCATTTATTTTCTACATAATTTACATATTCATTACATCTTTAAATATGTCTTTAAAAAAACATTTAAAAATATAAGTAATACACATCGGGAACAGGGTCCTAGCTACCGGTGCCGGTATTCAGGCCTCCCGAGAGGAATCTCCTAACAATGCACGCCGTGTCCAGGAGTACTTATTATAAACTGTAAGAACACGGATGGGTTAGTAATAATTTGACACTCCCTCTCGCTGCATCCAGTGCAGAAGTTATTTAATGATTTTAACTTCTATTAACTTTATTTAATTTGAAACGAAATCGTATAGTTACAGACTATATTAACTTACCCAAGTCACAGACAACTCCTTAGACTATAGCCCAGTATAATTTATATTAATATTCATTATGTAAATTTTCTGCCTCATTACAGGAGTTACAATTATAATTTTCATTAGGACGAGAGAATTATGGGATTCCTGGGACGAAAGTTAAATTACGGTGCACCTATTTTAATGAAGTCGTTAGTTATTAACATAGGATTAAATAATTATAAATGGAATTGAGTGTATGACACTTAATTTGCTAATGTTATACGGTGAGATATTTGCATAAAACGACTATGAATAAAACTAACGCCACGAAGCTATTTATGTATTTTCTAAGTTTGCCATAACTTATATCTAGTAAGCACGGATGAAGATTGAAGATAATATGTAAAACAATCTGCGATGATAATGGTAAAGGAAATTTGTTCGTAGGTGTGTTGAAAGGACGGCCATATTTTCCGATGAGATGTAGCCGATGATAATTTTGTAATATCAAAGAATTCCACTTATTTTATCTACAAACAGAAAATACAGGCGTCAGAGAAAACTAGCCAAAACCTTCACCGTTACCTGTCAATTTTATACTATACTACTTTATGCTAGCGGTTCGCCTGCGATACATTAGCATGCTACCGGCGAAAGAATTTTTAAAATCGGTTCAGTAGTTTCAGAGATTACCCCCTACACACAAACTTACAAATTTTACCTCTTTATAATATTACTAGCTTGACTAGCTTCTGCCAGCGGTTTTACCCGCGTAAAAGTAGGTTTCTCCATACAAATTTCCAACCCACGTTTTACCCCCTTAGGGGTGGAGTTTCGTAAAATCCGCTCTTAGCGGATGTCTACACCTTATAAGAAACTTACCTCCCAAATTTTAAGTTTGTAGGTGTTATAGTTTCTGAGATTTCGTGATTAATCAGTGAGTGGTATTTCGCTTTTATATGACTAGCATCTGCCAGTGACTTCGTCCACTCGATAGTGGAAAATATATAATTATGTCTATGTCACTCAGTTCCAAAGTAGCATTCTAATAAGGAAAGAATTTTTAAAATCAGTTCAGTAGTTTTTGAATATAATTATTACGAACAAAAATACTCCTCTTTATAATATTAGTTTAGAAGTACAAGTGCCTAATATCTCCAAATTGGTTCTTATAATAATAATAATAACCCCATCGCCGTATCTCTACGTTGACGTCGTGGTGGGGCTTGCGTGCTCCAATAAACCCTAAGTCTGTACCGGTAAAGTTTGCTTTGCCGTAACATACCTAGGGTCAGGGGCCAGACTAAGAGACATACAATCCGCAGGACAGTTTTGTGGCGAACTGATGGGCATTAGAGACCCCACGGACCTAATCTCCGGGGAGAAATCTTGTTCCTCATCTCCGGCTTGCCTTTGTTGGCCGGCCGTAGTGAACACTGACCAGGAACGGAGCTCCCACCTCTCTCTTGCCTTTATTGGCTGGCTTGAGTGGATATTCGCAACAGCAAATGTGCTCAGGAGAAGGATGTATAATCCAGTAAGATGCTGGTAGGGATCTTGGCGGCATTTCCGGGTTTGTCCTGATAGCCGTGGTATACCTCTCCGCTCCTCAAGCACCTCAGTATATGTTGCCTTTTTGTTGCTACGTCACTTCGTGCTAGTGACCGTTTTTGGGGGCCCATTTATTGAGTGTGCAAGTCATCGCCTATCTTTTTATCGATGGAAATTAATAACATTATTCAGGCAGGGGCCATAGACTTAACATAGTTCCTGGTAACCAGTCCACTGAAGACAACAAAAACCATAGCCCTATATCTTAATTTTCCATATGTCGCAATAGTTTCTCATTAACCGGGGGTTGTCCTTGGATGCACTAGCATAGCATACAGGAATAATCGCCGGTTGATACCACGTTCCATTAAAAGCATATAAGGGGCCTCTGCGAGTTGGTTTCGACTCCTCGCATGCCTTCCAAAGGTCCAGGACCCCAGGGTTCTGAGATATAATAACTAATAATAATAATATATTTATTTGCTAAAAACACGGTAGATGGTAAAGGAGAACAATTTGGAGTAAATATGTTTCGCTAAGTATTAGCATGCAAATATTTGTTATGTACATAGTAACATACAGAGATATTTGTCAACACACAATTATCGTCAATTTTTTTTTTAAAACAATACACTTAACAAACAAATCAAAACCTTTTTTTTATCAAAATTTTAAATACACATTAAAATAGTTTATTAATAATATAATTAAATGCAAACTTTAACAGTTATATAACTAGACTACAAAGCATTCCTTAAGTGGAAGGACTGACATGTTTTTAGGGTTCGAACCCTTATAGATTCGTCATGTCTGTCTGTCCGTCCGTATGTCACAGCCATTTTTTTCCGAAACTATAAGATTTTCACAAAAAAACAGAAAAAAAAACAATAAATTTTGGGGGTTCCCCATACTTAGAACTGAGTTTCAGTTCTAAGTATGGGGAACCCCCAAAATTTATTGTTTAAAACATTTTTTTTTCATCTAACCCATACGTGTATCTATGTATAGGTCTACAAAAATGATATTGAGGTTTCTAATATAATTTTTTTATATACAGAATAGTTTGCGCGAGAGACACTTCCAAAGTGGTAAAATGTGTTCCCCCCCTCGTAACTTCTAAAATAAGTGAATGATAAAACTAAAAAAAATATATGATGTACATTACCTTATAAACTTCCACTAAAAATTAATTTGAACGAGATCTATCAAGTAGTTTTTTTTAATACGTCATAAATCGTAAACCGCAATTTACCTTTTAAATTTGTACGGAACCCTCAGTGCGCGAGTCCGACTCGCACTTGCCCAGATTTTTTATTTAGAATAATTATAACTTTAGATAACGTCCTACTATCGATCACTAATAAAGAACGTGATCGATGCGTCCTACCAAGTAAAATAAATCTTTGTCTATAAGCTTATTTATTTCCACGATGACCGGGACCTTAAGATCTTCAAGTAAAAAGTGTAAAGCGAAAGCTTGCACTGCCTAGATTCCTATAATTTTTTTCTGAGATAAAAGAAACATGTCGTGTTCCATTAATTAAGGAGTAAAGCTGGTGTATCACCGGCTTATCCTGTACAATTTGTAACAGTCAGGATATGATAAAGGGCTGCAGTCATATGAGAACGTGGAAGGACTAGCAACTTGTCAGTGTATGTTTTATTGCAGTTATTGTTACTTTTGCTTTCGAACGGCGAGAATATATTTTATTATTTTAAAGGATACGCTTGTGCAAATGTGCGTGTGTTATCTGAACCTTATTGTTGGATGAAACTATAAGAATTGGGAGCAACAAATTTAAGAATGGTCAAATATCGGATTCCATCCATTGAATTTGGTCTTTGTCATAATTGTTATATTTTTAGTATTTATTAGTTTGTATTTTAGCATGTACCTAGGTATTTTATAATTATAAGCAACTTAATTTAATGATATTTCATTCTATTTAAAATATCTATTATTTATTTATTGTGCACACATAAAACAGTGTAGTCTTTTTTAACCCAAAGATTGACTGGTTCGCCTATTTACCACTCAGTAGTACTACTGTAGACGAAGTTTAAATTACCTAATAAATTTCAAATGACTTATGTATGGACTTACATACTATATTTAATTTTAAACCATTTTATCGTGGCAGATATGGAATAGATTCATAGTTTAAAAAAAAATAGGGTTTAATTTCCTTTATTGTAGTTCCGTCTTCTGTGGTGAGAGCGGTGGTGGCAGTGCCAGTGGTAATGACCCTGACTTACTAGTTCAACGTCGTAGGTACCCAGGCAGGCGCTTTACTTTGAGTAATTTATTTCATCACCACTACTCTCAAAACGAAAGGAAAACATCGTGAAGAAACAGTCATCGGCAAGATTTAGAACTAAAACTTCGAAGATAAGCGTCATCCACCAAGCTGGGCCTCTATGGTGGTATATGGCCCATTCCCTTTCCAAGAGAGGAGGCCTCACAGCAGTGGGAACAATATCAAACCGATTATTCTAGGCTATAAGTGTAAAGCCTTTACATACGTTATATTCACTCAAATGTTGAGGGAAAAACTGTGCTATGTGATCCATACATATGCATGGGGTTGATGTTTAATTAAAATGGAGCTAAGGAACAATTTACCGTTAAGTTAAACAATGTTCTAGGATGCAACAGCTGTTTTACATTTAGAATACACACGATTTTTAAGACATCCGTTTTGTGACTTGCATAAAGTAAGTCTAGGAAAATCTAGACCCCTGGGCGGCGGGATTGTTCGAAAGAGTTACCAAGCAAGGAATATAGGTTACGTGGTTTTTAGTCAGTAAAAGTCTGATACTGTCTCTCGCTTCACTCAGAGCGGGACGGGTTAAAAGGCGATATTAAAAAAAATCTAGGCCAACATTAAAGATGTGTGGAATTTAATGAAGCGATTCCATAATCTAAGCCTATAGATCGTTATCATTTAGTTAGGTATGCACAGCTATAAAATAAACAAATCTGTAAAAATTTAAATGGTAATTAGCAATCAGCTAGACCAATTTAGGCTCCTATTTTTTATCATCTTTAATGGCAAAGTTCATCTTACGAAGGATACACAGTCGGCACTCCGCCATTCAACGAGAAAACTAGCGCATCATGTAAGTCATAATTTTAACATCGATAAACACAATTTAAAATTCCGTAATGACCATCGGGCTCTCAAGAATTTCGCTCTTCATGAATATTCATACAGCGATGTATTTTAATAAATTCCCGCTCTTCAATATACGATGATTATTGCAAATGAAGTTTTTAGTCATTACGTTCAGCTCGATACGTATTTAAGTATCTGTTGGCTTTTTTACTTTTATATGTGAATTTACTGACGGTACAGTCGCGCACAGAGGAATCGCTTCCTCCGATAAGTGCACGCAATCACAAATGTCTACTAAATCAGTAAAGCATGACGTTCCGTTCATATTTCGTTTTAAATACGGCATCGATTACGCGCTAAAAGGAAAACATAATTACAAAAGACAGATTATTAATCAACATTTATTTTTTATGGACCGTATTAAAAGTTTTAATACGATTTTGTTTCAATAAATTCTTATGAAAGCACGCAAAGAATCTGCATTTATTTATATCAGTTACAAGTTACACGTTAGTTTCGTTCGAAACAATAATGGTTGTAAAGATTGCACAGTGATACATTGCTAAGTCATCGCGTATAAATTTTGCGTCCAGTTCCCTTCAGCGACTTTTACAAGATGCATTAGAATTGTGTGCTTGTTTTACTTGCGTCTCTGATTCTTTATGCAAACAAATAAAGAAAAAAAAACCATTTAAATTGTGTAAAGTTTATTATGTTTTCTTGTTGTGGTCATTCACAGGACTTGTAAATACTTTTAATAGAGATTACGTACATAGTTTGTATGTTTTTGCAAGATGACATTTTTTTTTACTGTTTTTCCGGAAAAATTGGATTTTTCATACAGATGAAGCGTGAAAGTTATTTCAATCAACAAAATTTAAAAAAAACAGAAAACAGTTTTATGAAAAAGAGTTGACAAAACACCGTAATAACAACAACAAAACAAAAACAAGTCACTTTAAGCAGTCAGATGTATTTGATGGGATTTATTTCAATTAAACCCAATTTACGCCAAAAATCCATATTATCAAAAAAAATTTGACGATTTTTTGTGGATGGGATTCTTGACACTTAACTTTTTTATTTCGTAGATTTTAGTGAGTAATACTTGTGGAATCGTTTTCTCAAACCCTTTATTTTAATACCCTTCATGAAAATTAGGAAACATCAAATGTCAGTCTCACGAAGAAATATACATACATACACTTGAAAAACATAACCCTCCTTCTGGGCCAATCGGGTAATAAGACCACGAAACTCGATGCCCATTTTTTATGATCTCAGACTCACTATCTCCCGCCGCATTTTTGGAATACCCAACCTCTGCTCATCGCAACTACAATCAGCCTTTAATAACAATTAATTAAAAACGTTAAGCGTTTGACCGAGCAATTGGAACGCGTTGCCGCGAGATAGCACCTGCCTGCGACGGGTTATCCTCGGCATCCGCTAATGAAGCCGGCTAGTCCACCTCACATGTTACTGTCAAATTATTTGCGGTATACGTATGGCACTGCAAGTCTGCGAAACATCGTGTGTAAGCCGCCTGTACCTAATCTATGTGAAATAAAAGCTGAACAGGTCTATTTTAAACAGGGCTAATAGTTTTTAAAAGATGCGCTTCATGTTTTGTAGATTTTTTTCTTTACTGTCTCAAGAAATGTAACCTTTATACGAAGATTTCTTGCAGTGTTGCGTGGAATGGAACAAGTGTGGTAAAAAATGTGGCGTATAATAAAAAAACCGTAGTGATGTAGGTACCTACTCCACAAGTGATCGTTGTTGTCGATTGTACTTCTAAATAATTGACGTGGTTGTTAGATATGTACGGACTAGTTCGATGATGCTGGTTGAGCCGGAGTGGCCAGTGATATCTGTCTTTTGCGGCTCTGTCTGACGAATGCATGATTAAGATGGGCAACTAGTCTAATAAAGAAAGAATTTACATAAAGTGTTGACTCAGAATTGAAGATGAACAGTAGGTACACGCGTACACGCTTTACCAGCTTCATATTATTAAATTAAGTAAAGTTGTCTGTAGCTCAATGCAAGCCACTGTCGGTAGGTACTCCTCGTAATCATTTATAACATGCTCACACGATAATTCTTTTGATTGTGATCGCGGCGAAGCTGCGTCCACTTCACTTTGTCATGTAATTATTCGCCCATTCCCCGATTACTCCCGAGTGAATTCCTGTGTTGCCAGCATTTCGCGGTTATTTTAAATCGACTGGCGAGTTTTTGTTGTGTACCATTCGCGCAGAACGTGCAAAGTAAATAATTTTTTACGACTATTTGTTCGTCAGATTGTTTCACAAGTGGACGCAATGATTGCTCGCTTTTAAAATGAGAAAAAGAGAAGTAACACACCTCTATGGAATGGATATTGTCCGTATGTGTGTAATTATAGTACGTATGTGTAGTTTTTACACTAAATCTATGTGTGGAACCGAGAACTATAAAGTTTTGTTGTAGGTTGGTACCTCGCCGCAGCTTAGAAGTTAAAATACTCAATGTGAGTGCGGTGCCCCTATTCAAAACATGAGCCAATAGTGCACCAAGTGCCCCTACTCCTGCACTTTGGAGGATTTAATGAGTGCCACCGATGCTGCAATTACCTACTGGGCCCAAACAGTTTGACGAGTTTCCCATCGATTCGAAAAGAAGAAGTTAAAATCCACATTTTAGTTTGGCTTTACCATCGAGTTGAAAAGTAGGTACCTATTTATATCATTTTGTAGTAAAATTACAAGTTGCTTGGTAAGCGAAGTCAAATAGAATTCGAATAAAGCTAAGGTTAGGTTTGCCCAATTAGAAACGTTATGAAGTTTTCTGATTTTTAACTGATAAGTTTCAAGCTTGAGCTATCAACAGTATCTAAACGGTAGTAGGAGCGGAGTATTTCGTTGTTTCTAATTTTGTTTGTAATACGAGAATAAAATCATAGCACAATTTTGATTTATTTTCCAGAAAGTACTTAAACTCTTTTAGAATCTAATACACCATATCTATCAGTTCCCATCAGACAAACAGTTACCTATTCAAGTTACCACTATTCGTATACGGAACGCCGAACACATGTCCTTAAAAGTCCAAGAAGAGAAGAAAGTGAAATGTGAGATGGAGCGTGTACACGCGCTTTTTAGACTTTCGAATTATTTGAGCATCAACTATCCACTCTTCAGACTCAAGCGCAATTTAAAGGACAATAAAGTTCGTAGAACATTGAATTAATCGTAGTGAAAGATAAGTGTCATTCTGGGCAACGCGGCTAGTGATGTGCCCGTTCCCATGGTATTGGAAACATTGGGAATGTTCCCAGACACGTTCATGGTAATATTTCGAAATTAAAATATAGGGGAATTTACTTAAACCTAATGTATTTTTGTTTTTTGTTTCATGCTGACAATTCAATTAGCAAGATTTACGTCGTTTAATTGCTAAGAAAAAAGTTAACTGCTTACATTTATAAGCCAAAAATTTTCAATATTCCTAAGAATATATCCAGTAAAGGAGGATGGCCGGATTTTGTATAGCCACCGTCCCCACCCTCCAACAGACGTGGGATACATGTCTGTTTGTTCATTTCTATCCACAAAAGACAAAAATATATGGGGTATTTATTCAATTAACAAAAAAAAAAAACTAGTATAAATTAATGAGTTTATTTTTCCATACTGTAAATATCTTTCATTTACAGTTATCTATTACAACATGATCAAGCATTTGTGCTAGTGCATTAAAATTAATGTTTCAGTAACCTCATGTACCATACAATGGATATTACTGCCCTGATTGTTGTCGCGGTGAAAGTCGTAGTAGTCCTAACTTGCATTAAAAAAAATTCAAAGAGTTATTTTTTTCTGATTTATTAAAGAGTCTATTTTTTTCGATTTATAGGGATATCGCGTTAATTACTTGAGTTTTATGTAACGTTACAGGTAAGTATAGACATGTAAGAAAGAATACTCTCATAAGTTTACAATGAGTACATAAATGACTAGGAATTGGGAATATTCGAAGCGGCCATCACTAATCGTGCCGCGGCCTTGTCGTCGGCTACGTCAGGGTATTTACTGCAAATTAGCATCACGTCGTGTGCGGCTCGCGGCGACCATCAAAGGCATCAATAAAAAGCGAACTTTACTATTTGTAGGGTTTCTTTAAAGTGTAATACGGTTGCCGGTTCTCGAACTGCGTACAACGAAAGTGATTCCCGCAGACTCCGATAAGCTGTGACTTAGTAATCTTGCAATTTATAAGAGCATCAAGCCGCTTTGTCATGACATATCACTTTAATCTTTTTTATACGATGTTTTTTGGATAATAGAATACCTGGGGATGGCCTTAATTAAGATATAGTGTTTGTCAAAAGAATTAATACGAGTAGACGTTAACGGATAACAGCAGAATATTAATTCAATAGCACGCCCATAATTAATTTTGATAGAGATTATAAATCAAAATGGACGACAGAATTAATAGAATTAAGTTTTTATAAACACGCTAGATTACTAAATACCTACATCATGTTTCCGTCATTCCTCACGTTCGTTAATCTAAGATAGAATTCACGACAGGTCCTCTTAATAAACAGGTTAATTTGAAGAAAAATCTGCAAGAGCACTAACAAAGGAATGAAACTATAAATAATAAACCATCATCAGCCGAGAGCGGAGTGCCATAGTAAAAATTAAATTTACTTTTTACAACAACGGCTCACGTAAACCGCGCAAGTTATTATTGCGCCTGAGAAGTCGAGAACATTTGTTATTTCATTTGTAAAAGGAGAAATCAAACGGTTTACTACCATTCTTTATGTAAATATTCCATTGTGCCCGCTGCGCGTATATTGGTCCGCGCTTGGGAACACAGGGTGCCCTCTACCGTTCCTATTGAGCGATTTGTTATACTTCATTTGGCCAGAGTTCTAGCTATAGCTGAACGCTATATATTGTCTTTAGAGTAGCAGCGTCTATTCTTTTTTTTTAAAAAAGGAATATCATCTATTGACTTCTCCCAATCTAGGGCGAAACGAGCCGGAGTCGGAGGGTGTGTAAAACTTTTACCGACTAAAATCACGCTTATGTTTCTTTCCAGGACTTCGCCCTATCAACCTATGGCCTCACTTCAACCTATCACTTTACTTTTAACCTATGGTCAACCTATGGCCTCAGAATGCTTCAGCCCCTACAGTTTGCTGACATCTATTTGAGGCGCGCGTGGAACACTACGCGCCGTCGATAGTTCGGTCCGGAAGGTTGCCGAACGGCCAGACGGCCAGCAAAGGCCAGACCACTAGCTTTTGATGCGATTTTTCCATTCTATGACATAATTTGTAGGCCAAGATCATCCACGTCGAATCCCAAAAGGTTTGTATCCACAAACACAAGCGAGGTTGATTTATTTGTAGACGTAAATGGAGCAAGTCGGTGGATTGTTTATTTAATGTCTTGGAATTGACAATTCAAGATCGCGTGGACCAAGATTTGTGAAGTACAGACTTGGCAATAGCTTATAGGAAAATATCTGGCTGTCTTTTTATTCAAAGTGCAAGTAGTGTCAGTTTATTAACTTTAGTAAACGGAAAAAAGGACAACGTCTGTAACAACCGTAACAGTAACAGGGAAAGATTAGGCGTATAGTAAAATATTTGACTGTCATTGTTAGCTCGACAAAAACAAACGACGTTTGACTAAAGGCCGTCCTTTAGCCCCCCTAGCCAAGTTCCGATCGTTTCGTTTGCGTCGAATGCCTCGAGTAGGCCACGCCTCCGAATCCTTTGTTCTGACGTCATCTCAACGCTCAGTCACGTAGTCAGAATAAAGGAATTGGAGGCGTTCGACGTTAACGAAAAGATCGTATCTTGGCTAGGGGGGCAGTTGTGTTAGCGTTCCGCGGTAACTCTTCCGATCAAGTAGCCCTGGCAGAGAGCAGCCCACCTACAGTGATATTAAAAACCTTGGCTTGTGCTATATCAGGATGGAATATATCATATGTGCCATAAAGGGGAACTACCTTAAATATTTGAAATAGCTTACTTTACGTTACAGAAACATTCTTTTATTTTTAATAAGAAACAAAATTTTATTGCGAGCTGTAAAATAGCAAGTGTTTATTGTTTAAATTGTTAGCTGATATGATTCCTCGTTTGGGTAAACTTGATGAAAACTGTGAATTTGGTTTCGTTTCTTTATAAAAAAAGGATATCTTCTTTACGTAAAGTAAGATATCTCAAAGATTTAAGATGATAGGGGCCATAACATTTTTCCTGTATATCCGAATAAATTTAATACTCACTTTGCACTTCATAGCCAACACCAGTTGATATCGATGCGCCGTCAGGGCATCCTTGTAGGACCCCTGGCTGAAGTACGCGGCACCAAGGTTTCCGTGCGCCCGGCACTCTCCCGCCGTGTCACCGAGAGACTTGGCTACTGCCAGGTCCTGCTGCATGTAGTTGATGGCAGCATCCAGTTGACTGAGCGCCCAGTGGGCTGATGATAGCGCGCTGAAGACTGAGCCCCTGTGGAAGGATAACACCGATGTGAGTCAAAACTCTGTATTGTATTTCTGTACTCTTTTTTATTATTTTATGTTGTTGCCTATTGTATTGGCTGCGTTGAATAAATTCTATTCTATTCTATTCTATTCAAAAATTTAGCTCGGCTATTTAGGTCGGCCGGTGTAAACCAAGTGATGTTGAACGTAGTGTCGTGTGTAGTGCGTATCTCTGACATCTGGCAACCAGGACAAGAAGCGAAGAAGACCTCGGATATTGGAGGTCAGAACCCGGACATATCATCACTTTTTTACTCAGTATAATAAAAAAAAATAGTTGTAATTGTCATAAATTAGATTTTTACTTATAGTCAAACAAATTAAACGGAATTTATATACGAGATTACAAAAAAATCTTAATTTCTTTAATTATTGAAATACAATACCTATCTTGTAAAAATATATCTAGCGAGTCGGATAAACGCGGCATTCACAGCGCAACGCACGAGTCTCGTTGACACCCGGCGGGTGCGACCCATGGTTTGAAAATTTTATTCCGGACTTCAAATGGGACCCCGCTCGGACGCACCCCGGAATCCGGGGAAACCCGGACGGATGGCAACCCTCGTTGAACGTAAAGTAGTAGTTGCTACAGATCAGCTTTTTTCTCCACAAATACCTACTACCGAACCAACAATGTAGCCGGGCCGCTTATGTGTCTAGCAACCCTATGCTGATGTGCTTAGTTTTAAATTGCAAAGCTTAAAAACAAGAACTACCGTTTATGACCAGATATAATGGACGTAAGCCATACATATGGGAAGTGTGAGGATTTTAGCAGATAGTGTTTTGTAATTCTTGTGTAAACATTTATGTCGTCACATAGGAACTAAATTACAAAATTCTATATTACGGTGTCAGTGGTCTCTAAGCGATTAGAACATAATTTATATTATACAACACTCCAAAATCTACTATCGGACAGTTACCCGGACCAGACACAACATCCGTCTGGTCGGAGGAACCTCCCTTTTCAATGGAGGTTTGTGGAACTTTACACCCTATTCCGCATAATTCTTAATATATTACAAGAACTTATCACAATTTTAACGTACGTAAATGTACTGACACTCGGGTTACACTTCCTGCCACCTAATAACACAATGCAACTAGTTTCCACAGTAATACAGCACTTTAGCAATACCCGGAGACGTCGTAAAACTAGCACCTTGGACAACGCACATCGTTTCACATAGGAAGTCAAAAGTCAAGCAAACATCGTCCTCTGCAGATAAATGCATAGAGCTAAACACGGAACACTTTCAACAAGAAATAAAGAACAACACATAATATATGTATTTAGCAGATGCTCAACATTGTTTGACTGCAGAAAGTGGCGATGAAACAGTAAATTTGAAAATAGAGTGATGAACCGATGATGATGGATGGTTGGAGCGAAGAACACTTAAAAATTTAGACGAATCGTGTGATAATAAAAAGTGAAAAGTGTCTGTGATGAGGATAGGAGCATGTATGGAGAATGGGGAAACGCCAAACCAAGAACTATAATCACTTTGTATAACAAGATGTATGAATGCATTCACCACGGCCCGGAACGCAAAGGGCAACTGAAGGAGATACAGGCGAGTTTTAGGCAGTAAAAATCTGACAATCCATCTGGCTGCATCCAGAGCCGGAGAAATAATTCGTTGATTTCCTACCAAAAAAAAAGTGGTGATATTTGGCCAAGAAAATGTATATATTCAATTAGCAACCTAAAAATAAAGAGCAGAGTAGGTAAAAAATTTAACAAAACCATAAATTATGAACGTTGATGTAGTAAACAAGCTAGCTGGCATAAAAACACAATTACATATTCTGAGAACTACAAAATGATTGCAAATTGCTCATTACAAATAAAATTAACACAAACATACATATAATAACTACAAGGGAAGATGTTGTTAGATTTACTAGAGTAGAGAGAGACGTAGGAGTGTTTAGTGAGTATTAAAATAATTTTATGGGCACTTTATTGGTTTAAGTGACTGTTGAACGAGGTAGACTGGGAACATTTCCTCTGCAAACGTTGAAACATCTCGTTTAGAATTGTTGTTTGTTAATGTACGGGATGCTTCAGTGCTGCTTAGAAATATATTCAATATTACAGTTTAGAGTTACATGTAGGCTATATATCGTTCGAAGACAGAGGAACTCTAAAACTATGAGAGGTAATATCTTAAATATGAGTTGAACTTAATGCGGTGCCTTACAAATATTGAAGCCAGCAAAGGTGAATTCCACTCTGACCATTGTAGTGATTGAGTTCAAGATGATTGAGCTGTGGCCTGTGAGTATTAAGAGCGGAAAGAGTTAATTGATGATTTCTTGCTTTAAAAAAAGGGTGAGTGAGTGTTACGTATAACATGAGTTAGCGTTTTAGTCGTGAATAAGATAATCATCCTGAAGAATTTATATTTATATAAAATACGTCTCTCCCATACGCTCAAAACATTTTGGAACACGTCCATTATGCGTACAGCTAAGGAGTAGAATCCCCTACCGGAGGTTTACTGATTACAAACTGGTCTTTAGGGTACTTTTAAGCAAGCAAGCTCGACCGTCGACCAGGGGCCCAAGTCTACTATTTTTATAAATTCGTCATTCGAATACGATCCCATTGTCATTTTGCTAAAAGTTCGTAATCTACTAATTCATAATGATCGATCATTGATCGGTCAATGGTCTCGTAATAGAGTTGTGGTAGAATGACAATATCGAGCTTATTAAAAGCAACGACTGCACAATGACGTTCTAATGGTAGGTCACTGATCAAAGGAACTGTCAAAATTTCAGCTGATTACCGCATAAGTCAGGCATTCATTTGTCAATATGTACGAGATTACCATTCTATGCCATTCCTTAAATGGTATGTCAGTGGTTGACCATTGGAAAATAATGACGCCATTATATTAGTAGATTACCAAAACTTGTCAAAATCAACAATTATGAAACCAATAATAGACCATTCTGACACTATTGTAATAGCAGACTTGAGGCTCAGATCATCGCATTGGAGTAGTGGTCAAGCGCTAGAATATCAATAATAATAAAAACTTACGTCTTACTCTTAAAAGAAAGTCCGACCTGTCAATTTTCGTACAAAGTAAACGGTGTAAATTTATCATAAATATTTAATATGCATTACGATGTTCTGTTTGAGACAATGAGCATAGCATGCAAAACTAGGCAAAACTTGAATGTTTATAATATTCTACTTAAAGAGAAATCAGAACGTCCGTTTTCAATAACACAGCTTCACTTTAGAAAGCACCGACTGGTTTTCATGAATTGAAAACCAATATTTTAGTGCAGTAACTGCAGATGACTCTAATATAGAGGACGCCTCGGAAGTCGATACCATTAAGTTTAATTTCAGTAATATTTTATGAACCAGTGGTAGAGAGTTAACAAGTTGCCGCCTATAGAACTTTATTAGGCCTAATGATTACCCATCGCTCTGGCCATGTTTACAAGCACGGACATTCAAAAGCTCTTTTTCACCCTAAGCACTTCGGCCTAAGTACGTAACAATTATAATAATAACCTCATTTTGCGTTGAACACGTAAAAACCGACGACTTTATAATTAGCCACGAGGTACAACCATCGGGCTAAATGTACCTGACGTCCGGTTTTTCAAGCTTGTTCGTTCTTAAATAGCTCGTGTGAAACCGATTAAAATAATCTGAGATAAATATTTTAATTTGTGGTGAAGGTAATGAATCACACAGCGCGATGTAATTTGACATCACACTTTTACACCTCCTCTTGTATCGATCTCGGTCCTCTGTTGACGTATTCTGTTAATCGTTTGGGACGTATCCGCTGATCGAATCACTCCGCTTCCCGTAATAACATTACCTTTGAGCTATGCTCAGCCGATGGCGGTGTTCTTGAGTATCTTAGTTGCTTCTAAGAATCAAGATTATGTGCTCTTGTAGTGCCAGTCGGCTTATGTCAAGGTGCAATAAACTAAGCAATAAAGTTTTGCAAGATTAAACATAAATAGGTCATTAGGAAATCATCAAATAAGCTTTGTGTTTAGCGCAAAGGTCAGACTTTTGCTGACTAAAACACGCAGTGTTACCTACTTCAGTTGTCTTTTGCGAGGGCCGCGGTAACTCTTTCGAACAATCCGCAGCCCTGGCCGAAAAATTATTTAAAATTTTAATGTTGTAACAGCATCAAGTACTAGACAAAAAAAATATTTATTGAATTTATATTTTTTTTCGAGATTCAAACAAAAAAATATTTAAATGGATATTATGTATGTTGACCATTGCACCCGGGAGGTCGTATAGAAAAAAATATTTATGTTAATTTATCAATAAAAGTGGTCGGTGTATTAATTATTTTACCTTTTCCAAAGTATCTCATTTAATCTCATCATCTGTCAACAGAGATCATCTTGATAAGGATCGCGTATAACAATCCTTATTTATATCGAGTGGACTTTTATCGTGGGGCGAACAGAATAGGGCCGTATCGATCCAGCTTCGATCCATCAAAGCGGAGATAAGATCGGCCCGAGGTGTGGGTTTCAACGCCCGGACCGCTCCACCGCTTAAGTTGACAATTTTGGGACGGGAAGAGTTACTTAATGTCTTCCAAGTGTATAGAGATGGAGCTTATTCAATCAATGTCTTCAACTCCAAACGTGTTTAAATAAATTTAACTGAGGAATTAGGTGTCTCGCGCACCGCACGTACTCGTAGGTGTAATAATTACTTCTCGTTCCAATTTTGAGCTCGTTATACAGGAATTTATACACAGAAGTCATCGTAAAAGTTTTTATTTATTTATTGTAGTGATGAACGACATCGTGTGTTGTAAACGCTCTTAGTACACACGTGCCTTACTGGTCTCTTACACGGTGCTAGCTGAAATGCCAATAAATGCTTATTTAGCTAACAAGTACGAAGTAATAGCTGTCTTTGTTTATTAGCCAACAACAGAAGTTACTTATCAAGAAATTATTAAGTTTCTAGTTAACATTTCGCAGAATTAACGTTATCGCTTTCTCTATTATATTCGTTGAAGTAATTCAATGGAAATTCCTTGGACACGACATAAACACCCTACACGACTATAGACTTAACTCAGACACGGTCTTTCACTACAGGTTTAGACTGTACTGGATATAGATATTTATTAAGCGATGGTATTTCTCATAAGGCAAAATATCCGAGACCATGGTAGGAGGTCATTAACGGTGATTTTAATAGCGCCATAAACACGGGCCCGGTCCGTCCGAGGGTGCATCTACTGAATACATTCCCACTGATCTTCTGCGTGCATCGATACTTCGTTAACTTCCATTCCAATATAAGTTCGGGGTTTAATGACACCTCGGGTACCGAAACTTATAGGCTTGTTCTTCACTAAATAAAATGTGAGACCAGTGCAGTGTTTTTAGAAATTCGATCTGACGAAATTCGATGTTCAGTGAATTCTGTTTAGTAATTAGTGAAGTGTTACATCAATGTTTAAAGCATTAGGTATCTTCATCGTATTAGTATGTGTATAAGCAACATCACGCTGCTTTTTTTCGTAGGATAGGCAGAGCGTAACCGCGGGATGTGTACAAATATCCTGCGTTCCATCTATGAATGTTAAATTGAAGTAGCGTTCCATTTAGAAATATTTTTGAACGTGCATTATTCATGTTCATAATTTTAGTAAAGCCGGCGTATACTAACAGTAATACGTAGAGATTGATTGGCAATATCTCGCCAATTACTACCCGCATTCAATGAGAACATTGGTTGTATTTAGCTTAAGTTATCGCTCCATTGGCTTAATGATAACAAGCATCAATTTGAATCGATCCCTAATTGATTTTGGGGTCCTTCACGCAAAAGTGTAACTGGATTTTTATGGAAGAAAAATCTCAGGAGGTACTTAATAAGCGTCTGATTCTGAAATCTGTTGCGCGATATATAAATGGTGTTCCACCCACTGCCAAATTGGGATCGGACAATGCACATCAGCTTTTATTTTTGGAGAATACATCGCTTTTCGACTCTTCCTAACACATACGAGAACCTAATAAAACAAAATCCTTCCATCACGTTCCTCTGTCTGGAAGGCAGGTATTATGATCGCGATAAACTAACTTTTAAATTGATCGGATTTTCGTGCAGTCTTCACCAATAGACAGAGAGATACAGATACATGCATATTCTAGTTGAGAAAAGCCGAGAATTACAAAGATTTATAACACCCGTGCGAAGCTAAGCACCCATCTCCGCTTTTCCGCTAGTCACATCACACAAATATTTCTCGTATGAAGGTGAAAGTTTGTGAGTGTGTGTGTTATTTCTTCACGTTCGAACTGCTGAACGGATTTGGATGAAATTTGGTACACGAGTAGTCCATGTTCTAGAAATGCCCATAGTTTACTTTTTATCCCGGCAGTATGTTACAGATAGCGGCACGAAACTTGAGCGCTCGGCGAAAGAGCGGGGATCGCTTTGCGCATCGTACAATATCGGCGAGCCAATCACTGTTCAATGATTTCACTCCCCGCCCCCGCATCTCTCTTCATACTACTAAAGAGACCCAATATTTCACTTCTGCGGGCTTCTGCGCAAGTAGAACTGTAGAAGTCAGCACTCAAGATCCGTGCCGGTAAAAAATGAAAAATGAACTGCAGTTTCCCATGGACGCTAACATATATGACCGTCGTTCGAATGTGAAACTGCACATACAAGGACTATTGCATTCCATTAATTAGAGAGCTGTTATTATATCGCAAGTCCCGTATCCCGCTCAAAATTTACGACGTCTGTATTCCCTCGACATTCGAACATTATAAATCAAAACGTCGAAATTCCGCCAAAGATAACCGTTCCCTTTAAGTATATATAAATTACCTCACTGTCAACTCGTTACGTACTCGTTGTGATTAAAAATAATAATGTTACGAGCAGGGATGTTATGGATATGAATTGTCGGATACGGATATAGGAATAATTTTATACCGGTTTCGGATATGAAATTATGTATTTCGGATTATCCGCTAGTTTCGAATAGAGTCGGTTACGGATGTCACTGTTGTAGGTTCGTGTATCTATAGTTTATGATTTTGTTAGATTGTAATTTATAGGGGTATTTTATATAAGGAGCTCAGTTACCTGCCAATAAAGAAATAATAAAAATAATAACCTGGAGCTCTGACAGCCGGTAGCTTGGACTCTGTTCCCGATACCGGTAGGCAAAAAATTTTTAAACACATATAAAAAAAAAATAAAAAAAATACCTCAATATTTCAAAATGTAAATTACGAGTATATGTTAATAAGTTAAAGGAATATTATTCCTTTATTTAAAAAGTAAAATACAAATAAGTAGCAAGATAAGACTTTTATTTCTAGTCTAGATTTATCATTTCAAACAAAAATCTGACGCAACCTATCATTTAGATTCCGCCTTTATCCGAAACTTTTGTATCAGATTCGGTTGCGGATTTTTTTACTTCGGATATCCGATAGTTTCGGTTACGCAGCTTTATAGCTTTACATCCCTGGCTACGAGTAATGAAGGAACAGAAAAGACTCGCTCGATCATTTGTCTTCTTCATAAGAACAGCTTGAGTGGTGTTAATGGTGTGAAATTGTTGTACAGGGAATACGATCGAATGTTTAATACGAAAATAAACGGACTAATTTCTTTTTAGTGCTCTGGTAGACGATCCGTATCTGTATCTAACCAGATGTGAGCGGCGATGCGTCAAAAAAAACCTTTTTAGGGTTCGGAACCTTAAAAGGAAAAAACCGGAACCGTTATAGGATCACATTGTTGTCCTTCGTCTGTCTGTCTGTTTGTTTCAAGACCCTTTATCTCGGAAATACTTGGACGTATCGAGTTGCAATTAAAACCATATACGTATGTCTGCAGTCCCTTGAAGCTGTGACAATATCAAACTTCTAAGTTAACGGAAAAAAAAGATGTGGCCATTTATGTCGCAAGAAATGTGTATTTCGACACTCAAGGGAACCAAAATTCTAGAGTACTTTCCATTGACCCAGAATCCTGAAATTTTATAATAATAATAATAATCATTTTATTTTCAGACATAGTCCATACATACATTACTCACAAAATTACATTAAAATTAAATGAAACATTAAAATAATCAAATCAAATACATGAGATGTCATTATACACATAAAATTAGATTCAAATCAAAATAAAATAAAATAAAAATACAAATAAAATAATTACAATAAATTTCACACACACAATGTCAGAAAGTCAAATTATACGGGAGGAGCCGCTAACATGAAGCTGCATCCACCTCTGTATCAGGGACAGGTCCCACCTCTCGGACAACACCCTCAGGAGACTGTTCGAGCTGCTTCGTAGGCGACTTAATAGTGAAGCGCTCCGCTTCCTTATGATTGCGAAAAAATCATCCGTCCGCGCCTCAGCAAACATTGTCGAAGCACTACAAAACCGCGGAAGCCCTAACAGTATCCTGAAAGCATTGTTGTACTGCACACGCAGTGCGCTGTACGCCCGCTGCGTAAAGTTGGTCCACAGGCTGCACGTGTAAAACGACTGGCAATAAGCCTTAAATAGAGTCACCTTCACAGGTCTAGTACATCGTGCAAACCTGCGAGCCAACATATTACACCGGACAGACAGCGCCCTGCGTTCTCGCTCAATGTCCAGATTGTCACATAATACAAATTTTGCATAAAGCAAGGTCTTATAAAATAAGTATATAAATCTGAAAACAGAAAATTTGTTGTTACGCCCCATTTTTTTTTTTGTTATTTAAAAAAAACCTTCCGAGACTACAATCTAAAATTGAACTCTTTACTTAAGTAAGTTTGTACGGAACCCTCAGAGCACCAGTCCGACTCGCCCTTGCCCAGTTATTTTACTCTTCATTTATTAGGTGATGCTACCAGTTTTACCTGAGTGATAGTAGAACTTACTCTCGGGGTAAAAAGTCCAACGGTCTATTCTAGGACATGGTCTACCTGAGTACCAAGTCACATCGAATTCCGTTCTCGAATCCGTATTGTAAACAACCACTTTTTTTAAAAGAGTAATTGGAGTAACCCCATGGTTACTCTCCATAGAAACTCCATAGTTTCTTGCCGGTTCTTCTCCATAGGAAACGGCCAATTTGGAACCGTGCACTACCTTCTGACGTTTTAAAATTCTAATAATAAAATAAAAGCTGTCTGGAAGGTGATAAGCAGGGAAACTGGAAAGACAAACCAACGAGATCGGAATGAATTGTCGCTAAAAATTGATAATAAAATTATCTCAGATAGGTCAGAAGTGGCTGAGACGTTAGAAAACTTTTTCACCAACATCCCAATAGAAGTTACGAAATCTCTCCCTTCCTCGTCTTTGTTGGCTGAATCTTTTTTGAAAGAACATTTCACTAAGGATATACCAACCTTTGAATTTAAGCGTATCTCTGTTGATACAATTATAAAAACATTCAAAAGTCTTAATATAAAAAACACTGAAGACTTATGGGGTATATCCGTTAAGGTTCTTGGAGATATTATTGATACTATTGCTCCTGTCCTAACAGGCATATTTAATCAATGCTTAGACAGCGGAATGTTCCCTGATTTAATGAAACATAGTAAAGTAGTACCAATTTTCAAATCAGGTAGTAAGAGTGATCCCTCTAATTATAGACCTATATCTGTGCTTCCAGCATTGAGTAAAATCTATGAAAAAATCATGCTCGACCAGATGTTGTCTCATTTCAATTCAAATAGGATTTTGCATAGTCATCAGTTTGGCTTCACGAAAGGAAGGTCAACGACGGATGCAGGAGTGAAACTCATCAGTCACATTTTGGAATCCTGGGAGAAGTCCCAGGATGCTATTGGCATATTCTGTGACCTCTCAAAAGCATTTGACTGTGTTGACCATAATACTCTGATCCGTAAATTACATCATTACGGAATTCGTGGACGAGCTGCTGATCTTGTTTTTTCCTATTTATCTTACAGGCAGCAAAAAGTATCCATTAATGGGGCGACGTCTTCGGGGTCTTTAATAAAGATGGGCGTGCCCCAGGGTTCAATTTTTGGCCCTTTTCTTTTTCTAGTTTATATTAATGACCTCCCTTATATGATGGCTAATTTATCCGATATAATTCTGTTTGCTGATGACACTTCTCTTATTTTTAAAGTGGATAGAAAAGATAGGGATGTCTTGCAAGTCAATGAAAGTCTGACTGTTCTTTCGAAATGGTTCGCAGCTAATAATCTCTTATTAAATGCGAATAAAACTAAATGTATGAAATTTTCATTACCAAATGTCCCTCAAGTTGGCGTCAATCTAATTCTAGACGGCAACAAACTTGATGTTACTACGGAAACTGTGTTTTTAGGTATAACTATCGATTCTAAACTGCAGTGGGGCGCTCATATTAGAACTCTTTCAGGTAGATTAAGCTCAGCCGCATATGCAGTACGAAAAATAAGGCAATTGACAGATGTAGCCACCGCTAGGTTAGTTTACTATGCTTATTTCCACAGTATTATGTCTTATTGCATTTTACTGTGGGGATCTGCAGCTGATGTGGACTCAATTTTCATATTGCAAAAGAGAGCAATCCGGGCTATTTATAAAATGGGTCCTCGCGAGTCCCTCAGAAATAAATTCAAAGAAATCGATATACTTACTCTGCCTTCTCTTTATATCTTGGAAAGTATTTTGTACGTTCGTAAAAACCTAGGACTTTTCAAAATTAGAAGCGATTTTCATAACATAAATACGCGCAGTAAACACGAAATTGTATTACCCAAATGGAGATTAGCTAAGACCAGCAAGTCATTTTTAGTAAACAGCATACGCTTTTATAACAAGCTACCAAAGGCGGTGACTGAACTTAGCGAGGGCAAGTTCAAAACCCATATTAAGCGTGTCCTAACTAAAAAAGCGTATTACAAGGTTAAAGACTATGTCGAAGACACGCTTGTTTGGCAATGACTGCTTCTGCACATGTGGCCCCCTGGTATCTCATAATATTGTGTACATCTGTCTATTAACTGCTCCACATTTGTTGTAATATATACATTTTTTCTTTTCTTCCTACACATTGCTTTTGCAATATTTTTTATATTAGTAGACGCCAACCACCATAAATTCGTTAGTAATTTTCTTTTTGTTGACATGTCATTTATTGATAATTGTAATTACTTATTGTTCTTGTTTTTTTTTTTTTTTTTATATAGCTTCTTTTTTTTAATGTGAATGTGAGAACACCGTGGACTTCGCGAATTCTTAGGTTACTTCCTATTACGACTCACTTTTTTTTTTTTTAATATTATTATTTTTATTGTGCTTTTTTTATTGTGCTTTTGGGTACAATATCGACTGGTCTACACTGTTCTTACATAATGTCTATTAATACTGTAATATGAAAATATTGTAAACAATCATTTTTTTAAAAGAGTAACCATGGAGTTTCTTGCCGGTTCTTCTCCATAGGAAACGACCAATTTGGAACCGTGCACTAGCTTCTGACGTTTTATAAGTGCCCATGTAGGCCTATGTGAAATAAAAATTTTTGACTTTTGACTTTTGACTTTTGACTTTTATAAGTGCCCATATTATAGGCCTATGTGAAATAAAAATATTTTTGATTTGATTTGATTTGATCTAGCAATTTTTCGCCTTTATTATATCAGTGTGATGGACTTGCAAACATTTACTGGCTACGTCAGCACTATCATATCCTTAAGTTAGTTACAAAGATTTAGTAATAGTAATATGCTACAACTATCACACAACGCCGTCTAGCCCCAAGCTTGTATTATGAGTACGAGACAACTGATAAACATACCTACTTATATATTTCTGAATATATACATATTATAGATAAATTACACCCAGATACAGAACAAATGATCATGCTCATCACACAAAGATTTCTCTTGGGTGGGAATCGAACCCACGACCTCAGGCATATCAGTCAGGGCCACTAACCACTAGACCAACAGGCCAGCCAATTTCTTAAGATTATTTACTATAATCTAATCTATTCTAATTAGCCCATTATGTCCAACTGCAGGGCGAAGGTCTCCCTCTCCTTTTTTCTCACACGTTTGTCCTCGGCCATTGCGGGCGTAGATTTATTTTATTTTTTAATTTACTATACATTGACAAAATAAACTTAGCTTTATTATACTTAATTATACTTGCAGTCTCGAAATTTATTTAAATCTAATGCATTTAATTTTAATCTTTTGCATAAATATTCCCTTTCTAAACCATTACCAATACAAACCAAAATGTTTTGGACATCTTCTGGTTTATTACAAACATTCAGTACAGTTAGGTGATGGGAACTTCTTCATTCAAAGACAAACTTCTTCAAGCGGTACATGTCCAGGGGCTCAAGTCTGCTATTTTTATAAATTCGTCATTCCAACACGATCCCATTGTCATTTTGCTAAAAAGTTCGTAATCTGCCAATCTTAATGATCGGTCAATGACTCAATGGTCTCGTAATAGAGTTGTGGTAAAATGACAATATCGAACAATGACTGCACAATGTCATTCTAATGGTAGGTCACTGATCAGAGGAACTGTCAAAATTTTGGCAGATTAATGCATACGTCAGATATTTATTTGTCATTATGTACGAGATTACATTCTAAGCCATTTCTTTCAATGGAGTGTCGGTGGTTGACCATTGGAAAATCATAATGATGTCATTATATTAGTACGAGTACCAAAACTTGACAAAATCAACAATTATGAAATCAATAATAAAGCATTCTGACACTATTGTAATAGCAGACTTGAGGCCCAGATCGTATTCTAAAAGCTATTTTAAGTAATTGCCTACCTCAGGGATGGCAAACCTTCATTGAAGAAGGTGCCACTAAAAATATATAAAAGAAAAATGATCATACCGGCAACAAAGAATCTTGATTTAGTGAATTAATAATGGATAAAAAAAAAACCAGATGCTAATAATTTTTAATTTGCAACCCGAAATACATATATCGTATCGGTTTATTTAATTGAATAAAAGAAAAATTCACTGCTGTTTTAATAAAAATAATTCAGACATTGCAGGCGTGCCCGAATTATTTAGCCGCGTGGTTTAGGTTCGCTATCTGTGCCCTACCTAATTTAACAACGGCAAACTAAAACACCTTTCATTGGCACAATTAACTCGCAATTCCTTCTTACGGATGCTCAGCAATATCAAATGATAACATCTTGTTCCCAATGTCTTATTGCTAGCCCTCGTACCTACATCCTGTAGTAAAAAGATTCCATAACTTTTACAACTAAGCGCGAAAGCATAAATTACTCGTTATTGCGAGAATGATCAGTAATCTGTCTAATTCTTGTGAATATTTCACTTTACAACTTTAAGTACACCTAACTCAGGTACAATTATCTTTTAAATGCTAATAATGAATGGTAATCGAAGTAATGGAGTAGTAATGTTCTTGCAAAGCTAAAGCAACAGTTTTCTTTCTACCATCGCTTGCAAGTTGAGGTTACGCGTTCAACAGTTCATAAACATCTGCAAATCGTATGTAATTTGCATTTCACTGCACGTTGTAATCAACGATGACTGCTAACTGCGATCCGTCTGTGGGAGCATTTAAAAATTCAGATTCAAAGAATTTATTCTGAAGATACCTCAGTAGTGGTGTTTATTATCGTGAGTGCAGTCGCGTTATCTATAATAATCTAGACATTCTTGGGAGCGGTCTTCTTGTGGAGATTACTGGATATGTCCGGTATTCTAATTATGTAAATATGTTAGATTTGTTCCAATGGATAGTTTGTTTTTATTGCTGTTTCTTGCAGTAAGCACTCTAAGAATGTTTTTTTTTATCCGCCCTCCTTTTTAGTCAAGAAGAGTATGCACGTGGGTTCTATCCCAGGCAAAGAACTTTTTATAATTTATTTCAGCAAGTCGCATCGCAGGAACTTGCAATGAGAATTCGTGCGGCGAAGCATCGGTTCAGCTGACTATACAATGTGTGATGCGAATCAATTCGCAAGTTCTTGCGGTGCGTCGTGTGAGCTAGCAGAATTTTACGATGCGAGGACGCACCGCAGTTTTTTGTTTGGGCTCTATTAGTAGTAATCTAATTGATTTATTATCCTTTCTAATACCAAAAACTACTGTGGAGATCACTAGATATGTCCGGTATTCTACTTATTTAATATAATATATTATTACATTCTACTATATTATTCTTTTATTAATTATACAATCAAACAGCAATAAAAACAAACTCTATTGAAACAAATCTAACATACGAGTATTATGTTAGATTTGTTTCAATGGAGTTTGTTTTTATTGCTGTTTCTTGCGGTAAGTACTCTATGGGTGTTTTTTTTACTATTCATTCGAACGAAATTGTCATGAATAGAATAAACTTTATTGTACACCAAAATAGTAGGTCACAAAACTTTTACGCAAACTTAAATATATGGGTACAATGGCGGTCTTATCGCTGACAGCGATATCTGCCAGACAACCTTAGGATTTAATGTAAGAACTGGAAGTAGTCTGCTGTTTACTGCTAATTAATGAAGTATTAAATGTTACATTAAAAACTATATAAGGTGACTGGTAATTAGTGACCCATACTTAAACACGTGATTGTACTCATGATTACAAACAACTTTCACAAAGAAACATTTTTTATTTACTCACTAGTTTGTAGGTAGATTCACTGATTAGGTACGTACGCCTATGGGTTTGCAAGCTGCGCGGTTGTTCTATCACTATTGTACGTACGAATGTGTCACGCGGCTAACAGCTGAGCGGTCGCCGGTCGCAGGCGTGCGCGCGTATTTAAACAGCTGTTTTATTATTGTGATAAAACTAATGAGAATATAAAAAAAGTTTGTTTTGTAAGTTGTCTGTAATCATGAGTACAAACATGTGTTTAAGTATCGGTCACTAATTACCAGTCAACCTATATAGTAGACTATACATAGATAATAAAAATTAAGCTAAACCTTAAGATTAAGCTTTTTAATCTAATACCTACAATATGCACGTGGGTTCTAACCCAGGTAGGATATTTTTTATAATATTACAGCAATTCGCATCGCAGGCAGCTCTGATGCGAATTGCTGCGATGCATAGGTATATATTTTAGCAACATTATTTTTTAGTATATGTGAAACCTGAATATAGTTTGCTCAGAATCAGTAACTGAATCGATTCCAATAATTTGTACACCATGTTATATTTTTTCTCAATAATATTTAAAAAAAGGTCATAAGTTGGACACCACCGACTCTTAGTACAAAACAGGTCACGGCAGGTCATAGCGGGCATTAAACGCCAGCGCACAGCTGGGTGCGGGAGCAATACAACCCCTCAGTCGCCCGGGTGGCCCGGTGACCATGTATTTATGTCACCAATCAGGAACCATGACGGGCTTATAACTTTGTGATATTTAAGAATACAGTTTTGTACATAGATTCTTTACATAAAGTTCAGGTGTTTTAGGTTTCGCATATGCTAAAAATAAAGTTGTATAAAAAAATATCATAGCAAAATCAGCTTGATAAGTCAGTTTCCTAGCAAGCATCGGAAACTAAACTTCTCTTCAGTCTGAGCCGGTCTTTTCCTAATATTGGCGTGAAATTGAAAGTGCCGGCCGGCTTCCAGTCGTAAATGGCATTGCATCGTCTTGAAGTCCCCAGAACAGACATATATCTCCGAATAAGGCGGTAAACTTACTCGTAAAAATGTTAATAGGTACAACTTAACTAGTCCAGATAATCACGTTGATTGGCAACGCTGTGTTCAAGTGCTTTATTAAGTACAACTTTCCCTGTTCTAAGGATTGTGGCTGGATGTTAATGCGAAGGTTTTTCTAGATCTCCTTATGTAGCTATAGTTCAAGTATTTTCTGTAACATTAGTAAGTCCTGTTTCTAGAGTAAATTGAACAAATTGATAGTGATTCTAAGATATATATTTAAGTCCATTCTTTAAAAAAAGTCGGTCTCGCACACGAATGGTTCTGTACTATAATACTAAAAAACAACACTAAAAATTCAAAAATTTCACGTAGCGGCAACAGAAATACATCATCTGTGACAATTTCAACTGTCTAGCTATCACGGTTCATGAGATACAGCCTGGTGACAGACAGACGGACGGTGGAGTAATAAGGTCCCGTTCTTACCCTTTAGGAACGAACCTTAAAAAATTGTTGCCCCTTAATAGGAATTACTCCAGTACCGTGGGTGCGTTCACAAACAAGTACCTAAATTCACATACACTCAGACCCAGAACAACTATTTGTAGGCCATGCAAATAGTTAGATAGATATATTCTTTATTGTACACCAAAAATAAAAAATTACATTAGGAACTTAAAATTAATAAGGTGTCACAATGGGCGGTCTTATTGCTGAAAGAGATTTTTTATAGACAACCTTTGGATGGATTTGACAGAGAAGGAGAAAAAGTTACGCAGGTAGTTCGTGTAGTACTATTTACATATATACAATACATAAACTAATAAATTGCATATAATACAGACAATATATGTAATTGCAGCTTAATGAAAGCAGAGAAATAATGTACTTAATGACGATGAGACTTGAAGAAAAGTAAAAGTAGTGATCCTTAACCATATTTTTAAAAATTGTGAGTGTTTGAGCCTGTCTTTCTACAAATATTCGTTCCGTGAGAAATCGAACCTTCAACACGCAGCGCAAGAACCAATCGCTCAACCATTGCCTCAATTGGTTTTTTCTTTAGTTGGGAATACCATCTGATGACAAAGTCCGCTCTTGAGCGGAGCGGGAGATAGTGTCAGACTTTTACTGACTAAAAACCCACTCCTATTCGTTCTTTGCCTTCGTCCCAGGGCCCCGGGTTTCACGATATCGACATATATACATCTTTTGTGTGTAACATCATTTCTCATCGACTTAACGGAAGATTTACTCTCAGACATTAATTTTTGGGACTTAAAAGTTACATTTATCTTTGTTTTATTGCGCAAACAATAAAATGGTCGGAGCTTAAAATGCTTGAGCGGTTTTATATGTAAGTAATGAATGTTGGAATAATGTGCAGTGAGAAAGAAAGACTTTGAAAGTCCCGTTGCTTTTACATACAAAATGCTCATTTGTCAAAAAAAAGCTGTACAAATATGAGCAGTAGATCTTAAAATGACAATGGACCGCAAAGTTCAAAGTTCTAGTACACGCACTTTGTTACCGACATAGCCAAAATAATTGATAAACTTATGTGGTAATGAGCAAGGCCTAGGCAAGGCACATTGCTGTAGAACAGATGGTATCGATGCTAAAAAATAATAATAATAAAAAAAATTGGACAAGTGAGAGTCGAGCTCGCGCACTGAGGGTTCCGTACAAACTTGCCTTATGTAAATAGTTCAATTCCCGAATGGAGTCTCGAAGATTTTTCCAAATCGTATTTTTTTTTTTGTGACGTTACAACAAATTTACTGTTTATTCCTATATCTGTGCTATAAGATCTTGTTTTAGGAAACATTTCAGGATTTTGGGTCAACGGAGAGAACCTTATGAATTTTGATTCACTTGACAGTGTCGAAATATACGTTTTTTGCAACATAAACGGTCTTTTTTTTCGTTAACTTAGAAGTTTAATTTTTTCAAAGCCTCAAGAGACTGCAGATTTGAGTATATGGTTTTAATTTCAGCTCGATACCTTCATGCGTTTCCGAGATAAAGGGTTTTGACAGACAGATAGACGGTCAAGTGATCTTATAAGCGTTTTTTCCTTTTGAGGAACGAAACCCTAAAAACAATAATAATATAAAAAAATATGTTAAGGTACAGCGTGTCTTTGACATCGACGCACTAACGAATACCTTGGATCTAGTACATGATTCTAGACCCCCCCTGGTGGAATTCATTGTCGATATTTTCCTAATTAAAAAAAAAAACTTTTTTTTTTTAATTTATTTGTTTTGAACAGATATCATACAGTTTAAAACAAATAAATAAATAATCGTTATTCTAACATTTTAAGTGAAAAAAAAAGAATGAATTACATTTAAAATTAAAAATGTCATCGGGGCTGATTAGAATAACTATTCTATGTACCCAAAGTAAAGTCATCGACTTTTAATGAATTAATTTTTAATATATTTTTTTTACTAATAATATCATCGGGGTTGGTTAGAATAACGATTTTACACAGTTTAAATTTTAAAAAACGCAGTTTTTTTTTCCACCGACGAAAAATTCCACCACCGTCCAGAATCATGTACTGGATCCGTGGTATTTGTTTGTGCGTCGATGTCAAAGACACTGTATATAATATATATTACCACTGTAAGAACTTTTATAACGATAATAAAGCACAAAGCATTAAGCAATAATTAATAATAATAAAAAAAACCGCCTTTCTACAGTGTTTATTACTAGTGCATAAAGTTTTAATGAATAAATAAATAAATGGTCAAAGTCAAAAAAATCTTTAACTTTGACTTTGACCATCTGTTCTGGGGCGGTAAGGTTGTAGAGTTGCAACCGCGTACCGAAAGATACAGCGTTGCAAGGCCTCCCACAAGGTAAACCGATGACCTTTTGTGGTTCGCGGATGTCCGATAAATGCGACACTTGCCTATGTCCACTTGGGGAGGCCTGCCTTTCGGCTGCTATGATGATAATGACGCAATTTGTTAAATGGACTTACCGTAATTTAAGAGAACAGGATCCAATTCTTAGTGCTGCTTCCAATACCGTGACTGCTGCCTGGTATTGTCCTGCTGCCAATAGCTCTTGTCCAACCACCTGCACAAAGACGAAAGTTATTAATTGATACCTTCTACATGCAGCTTCTTCTCCTTAGCGTGTCAATGAACAAACATCTTTTTATCAAAATTAAATTCCTTGCCTGGCCCAGGATTCGGCCACGGCAATGCCGTCCACTGACGCTGTCAATAGGTCCCTACGTGTGTAACGGGGCACGTGACGTTGGATGGACTGGTTTTGCACAAATGCAAAGTATACAGATAAATCTTCCACGTTTATTATACTGTATTATATTTACTTATATTTACCATTGTTATGGAAGAGCGGAGCCTCCTAACACAGGCATTATTTGCCTAAAAGGAGGCTTCAAATACAAACTTGTTTTTTACTGTATATTAGTGAAAACAGAGTCAAAATCTGTTGCGTGATTTAAAAGGAGTTAGCGGATAGATATACAGACGCGGAAAGCGACTTTGTTTTATTTTGAGAATGATTATTTTGTAGGCATTTTAGATAGAAAGACAATTCTTTTTCTTCTTCTTCTTCTTTTCGTGTCGATGTAAGTACTCTAACTAATTTTTTTCTGACCAGTATTTGGCAACCTCTACGGCTCTGTTATTGGCCTCATATAAATCCTGAAAACTGCAGGTGCTTGTGCAGGATGGATAGCATAGCAAATGACGCATGTCCTGTGCAGCGGCTCCACACTGGCACTGTGTTAGAGATGGGTCGAGGAAACCCCATTTGGGGATGTCTCAAATTCTAGAAAGACAATGGAGTTGCTTTTAAGTGACACCTATTCATTTACTAACATCATCATCATTTCAGCCAAAGGACATCATTTACTAATAATAAATAAATGATGCTGACTGCAGCATTCTATTTTCGAGGGTATCGTGATGATGTGATAATCGGTTAGTAACCTACCTAAGGTAGGGTCCGTCGTTAAAGAAGACTTGGAAAGGGTACACTAAGGTAGGTATTATCGCCACTAAGAAATTCGAAATTCTCTGCCCTTTTGGAGAAACAACAACAAGTAATAGGAATTGTTTACAAACGATCAGCGGTGATATTTCTTTGGAATGCTAATAAATGCAGTTAAAACTTTATTTTAAAATGTGCAGTGACATGTTACGCAGCAATAAATGGACGCCGTGACGGAATGCGGTCTTAGTACTCGTAGGTATATCTACCTAAATACGTTTTTGTTAAGGGCCACTCAAAATTTAAGATAGTTACGTTTAGCAAGTAGAGCTTCCGTTGTGTTCACAGCTTATAATGACCTGTGGAGCTTCTGAATCATGCAGTGACGGCTCCTGCTAAATCGGTGCTCTTGATCTCGCCTTTGATGTCATTTACTTTTAAAGCCCAAACTAATGCATGTATAAAAATACGAATTTGAGTATCATTGGCGGGCACAAAAAGCGCGACGAATTTTTAAGAACTCATTAAGCTTGCTGTAATGTTGGCTGCATAAATATTTAGCCGAATCAATTGAAACTTATCTCTGTATAAAGCAATAATATCATATTTGAGGATCACCCACAATGCAGTTAGGTATTTGGTTCAGAAACTATTCTAAAGTTATCAACAATATTTTGTGTAAATAATGTTTTGTATTTAGAAGATACTGACTTGAGCCGACAAGATCAGTACACGCATTTAGCTGGAATTCTTGATCACGTGACAGCTTTACTCCGCTTTAGCACTAACTACTTATGCTTCCCAATAATTTTCATCGTTTTATGGCAAGATTAGGAAAGTTTTAGACACTTAAATGCGCAGGAGAGCAGATAATACATTGTCGACGTTCAGTTTCATTATCTCAGTGTTTAAATCGCTTCAATTTACGAATTTCAGTTCAATTCGGTACATTGTATGCATGGAGCGGCGGCCATTTTGTGGTAGTGCGACGCCATTTCGGCCATTCACGTCTGGGCTGCCGATCAACTGTCGCGCAGATTGTATGTAAATTCACGGGGGTCGGTCGCGTATTTATGGGCCTTTGATCACTCAGCCCCATTGTTTGAGAGTTAAATGCGCCGAAAAATGTTCAGATGTCGCCCGACTGCACGCCAGCGGAATGTATGCAAATGGTCCGTCCGCTCGCTCTGTGTATGGGGTGCTTAATATTGCCAGCATCGACGAGCCCTAAATGTGCCATTATTTGTATAATGATACAATTGTATTTGCGTAATGTGTCTTTCTTTTAATATGTCACTTAGGGTGCACTTGTTTTTGTGTAGAGAAACGTGCGAATCTCGTTAATGTTTCAGTCTCATTCGCGACCGACGTAAATCTTTATGTGACTTTGTTGTTGCCGGTTTGGTAACGGGTAATCAATGTCTGCGTTCAAAACATGTTGTACCTAAATATGGAATGCTTTACCAAACAAAATTGTTATTAAAATCTTTATGATTTTACGAACTCTTAAGATCTTTCGAAAATATACTTAAACGTAAGAAATGGAAACGTCCTATAGAGGTCAGTGTTTTTATGTAAATCGCGAATCTGTCCCATGTCTCCGTCAGGGCTGAGGGAGCGACTGACAATGCACATATTTCCGGAGCTACGCTAATGGATCACGTTATTTTGGGATCAAGACTTCGAGAGTCGCAAATATTGCCTCGTGTTTATGCTGTAGAGAAACTGTAGGTAGGTATTCATGGAGACACTGCAGTTTACGGTGTTCTTTCAATTCTTGTTTAAGTATTGGTTATTTCCGTGTAAATAACTGTATTGGCAATGGTTAGCAAATAGGAACTAGTTATTTTGTAAAAAGCTTCGATTTCTAAGAATAGTTATTTTATTAAATAGTTTACACTTCTACGAAATTTATTTTATTGAAAATTCCTATCTTTAGTGTGATCTAGCCGAAACGAATCATACGGCGTCAAAATATTGTTTTATTGCTTGCCTTTTTTGGACAAAAGATGTATTTACATTTCTTTAGTGACAGGTTACATGAGCGTATTATCGGATGGGATCGTATAATATCGTCTTTATGGTGCACTCACTTCAGATTACTTATGTACAAAGAAAACTTTGCTTTGAAGTTTACAGTTACGAAATAACGGGAAATACAGTTTTTGGTACAAATATTTTGAAATCTCGAAACTTTTGCAACAAAACTGCAGCTTTTTTTATAAAGAGCGTTATTGTGGTGGCCACGACAAAGAATTGAACTTTCACATTAGATTTAGACACCACACAGTTTTCTGAATTCCGATGCAATAAAAAAAATTTTTTTTTTTTTTTTAAAAAACCCCCGTCATCACCAGTTCCAGCATCAGGCCCTCGTCATCAGGTTCTCGTCACTTTGAAAAATTGGTAAAACTTGATGGGTTTACTAATTGGCAATCTAAGGTACGTCTCTTACCATCGAGCTCCATCATTAGACCAGCTCAATGACATTAGTAGGTATTTTAATTTAAAAATTAAGTTACACATTATGTTTGAAAGTAAAGCAAATACCCATTAAATATTCGAAATCCCTACCGCAGCTAACAAACGAGCTAATGACCTTGAACACCTGGATAGATCTGTATAAATTGTACCTAAGAATGATATCGATTACGTCAACTTTCAAACAGAAAACCGCCTCACAATCAGTCCATTCGTTTAAGAGCTACGATGCTACGAACAGACACACAGACACGTCAAACTTCTAACACCCCTCTTTTCCGTCGGGGGTTAAAAACAGAAGAGACTGAACACAGAAAACAGAGAGAATTTTAGAAAAAAATTGAGATACCGCTTTTTGACTTCCGAGAGCGTCCGTGTACCTTACGATTTGCGACATTTTGACGCGTCAATGTTGTACGTTTACATACAAAACGAAGTATTTGCGTCCGCGCAGCTTGTATGAGCAGGCTGTTAGCCGCTATAACCCTAAGTAATTCTCAGCTTTGCACACTAATGGTAAAACATTGGCCATGTTTACACGTATACTCCTTTAAATTTTGCGATTCCCTGGTCGAGTGGAACAATCTTGGACTTTCCAAGTATCTATGACATTTGATTATACAGGATTTGAACTTTAGATGATAATTACTACATGATATTAATACAGTGTTCATGATGTTATATGTGGAATAGGTCATCGGCAATGGTATTTATGTAATGAAGGGCAGTATCAAAGAATTTAGGCCATCTAATTCACATTTTCTGGGCCCTATCACTGACACAGCGATGTACAACATGTGTATGGAATAACGCACTTTCTTATATCCCAATTGGAAAAGTTACAATCATAATTCAAGTAAGTAATTTTTTGATACTGTTTCGAGTGTGTGACGATTCCTTACTCGTGAGTTTTATTTTCGACTTTTTTTGCATATCTAATGTAAAGTCTTCTTCAATCTTCAGTCAAATAAAAATAAAATAAATGTAAGATTATATTAAAATAGATGAACACGAGCCATTTTGTCAAGTCCTAAGTGAAGCGCGTTTGCCCCAGGCGTGAGAATCAATGTGATTTAGCACATGAAAACAATGTAGGTATTTAATTAGGTCGTTAACCTCTTATGTCATAGAGAAAACCCTCATATTATGAATTTTCATGGTTTTAGAAAATAGTAAAATGAAATCTGTGAAGGTGTGTCTTGGAAGAAGTGTGTCATGGCTGAATACCTAAGTAGTCCGGGAAAGGATGACTAACAACAACATTAAGCATATAACATTCCCCCTTTTTGAGGTGGGAAATTTTTGAGGTTGGACCAAATATAAAAATACACGTGTATTAGAGAACTTGTCAATTTATAATAAAGAATATTTGTACTTCAGTGATTTATCCAAATTAAATTACAAAGTTGACGATTTTGCCACGGGCCTCAGTTAGCATAGTTACGCCACTGGTACTGACAGAAAAATACAAAATAAAAGTACTATTACTTCTCGAAAAATAAAAAAAATACTAACTATAGACGTCATAAATAAAATGATCAATGACAAGCTACAGCATTCAAAATGGCTCACAATTAAACTGAATACATAAAACATATAATTGTAATAGCTAAAACGAAAGCGAGGGTGCAACACGAAGATTCGTGTATCATTTGCAGGCTCCACAGTATTCTTACAACATTATTAACATAATGCCATCGCGATACCGAATGGAATTGCATTAGGGGTATTTATTTAGAAGGGCTCTCGGCTTCGGAAACTTGTATTTAGTTAGTTCTTTTGATTATGTGTTAATCTTCACAGTTTTAAAGTTTGGTATTAGAATTTGAACAGAATTGGACTTGCCTCCCCTAGCCAAGTTACGATCGTTTCATTTACGTCGAACGCCTCGAGTAAGCCACGCCTCCGATTCCTTTGTTCTGACGTCATCTCAACGCTCAGTCACGTAGTCAGAACAAACTACTGACTACGTGACTGAGCGTTGAGATGACGTCAGAACAAAGGAATCGGAGGCGTGGCCTACTCGAGGCGTTCGACGCAAACGAAACGATCGTAACATGGCTAGGGGGGCTGTACCATGACGTTAAAAGTAAGATTGTTTCATTCTTATTTCCAGTGGGGGTAAGAGATGGCGCTAGACAACCTGTATAGCTCTGTCTCTTACCCACACTGAAATAAGAATGAAACAATGTTACTTCGAACGTCATGGAAACCTCGCTGATGTAGCCATGTTCCATAACATTTTAGCTCAACCAAATAGTGACAATGCGAAAGATTTGTTCGAATTCATGGCTCATGTCTTGTGATGTACAGTCAAAGGTCAAAAGTGCAGTAGCTTCTACAAATTCTTTGTAGTAGAAGTTTCACAGTCCACAACTAGTTTAATCAATACTATAGGTTCTATGCTACAAATAAATAATAATAATATTCCACAACTATCACACAACGCCATCTAGTCTCAAGCTAAGCAGAGCTTGTGTTATGAGTACTAGACAACTGATAAACATACTTATATATATCAAAATACATATATATTATAGTTAAATTACACCCAGACACAGAACAAATGATCGTGCTCATCACACAAACATTTGTCCTGGGTGGGAATCGAACCCACGACCTCTGGCATAGCAGTCAGGGCCACTAACTACTAGACCAACAGGCCAGTCAATTAAATCAGGCATGAACCATTGACCCTCTTTTTAGACATTTTAGACCTTTTTGCATTGATGGAGTGCAACTGCACTTTTGACCCCTGACTGTACTTACAATTGTTTAGGATACGATGGGACTGACATACGCAAATACGCTATGCGTAAAAGCACCTATAAATAAATAAAGAAAAAAAAAATGTTTTGTATTCAAGTTTGGGCTGAGGGAAAGAGAGGAAAGAGTGAACGCAAAGGTCAACTGAAGGAACAGGAGTGGGTTTTATTCAGTAAAAGGCTCACACTCCCTCTCTGTCCACTCAGAGCGGAAGGAGTTATTTATGTATAGTTATGAATTCCCACCCAAAACAAAACCTTCCATGTTTGAAGTCTAAATATTTGCCGGGTTTACATCCGTTGTTCTTTGTGTTTAAATTTTAAGGGGTAGACCTGTACCTTCGAATTAGGGATCTTAGAGGTACTATAGTGTTCCAATAAGGATGAGAAGTCATTTGTAGGATTTGTAAACTCTTTACGCGCCATCCATTTTGAATAGAATAAACTTTATTTTAAGTACACCGAAACAGTAACAATTTCAGAGAAACTTAAATCTATGGGTGAATTATACATGACAGAAGATTCGATGGTCGGAAGCTAATGCTTAAGCTAATGGACACTATTATTTAACAAGTAACAATACGACTTACCGATATCAACACAAAAGGCGATTGATCCAATTTCATAGCTTCTAACTGTCTAAATGTCGGCTCCAGGGTTGTCCGGAGCGGTGACTTCAGGGAGGCTTCAACCAGGGCTGCCAGCAGCTGCCTTGAAGACGGTTCCACTCCCAACCCTGAGCTGAAGGCTGCCAATGCTTCGCCGTGTCGACCCAGACATTGTAATGCCACTCCTAAAACATAAAGAAGGTAATCAACCTTTCAGAGCTGCTAATTTAAAAGGCGTTGAACCACTGTATTTACTTACTCTGGTAGGGATGGCAACTCTTCTATCTAAAGAATTGATTCAGTAATAAATCGAGTTATTAAATATCGATATCCTAACGATCGATCTATTAAGGTACTGAGTACTAAAAAGCACGGTACAGATGATCCTATAATGTACATACATGTATTTTATGACTGGTGGGTGGTGTTCACTATAATCACTATTTAGGGATTTGGGTTTATAAATGAAACAACCAAATTATCAGTAAGCAGGCACAACCTCAGAATGACGTCTACTCGTCCTCGGGAACGGATCGAGTGTGCCCCGACGCCACACCTCAGTCGGTCTACATTTAATGTGTATACCACATCCGTACAACATTCATATAAAAATTAGCTTGAGGAAAATCTAAGCTCTAAACGCCGTCCACAGGTAAAAAACCGAATCTCGATTTCCAGTTTCTGAGATAGATTCACAGAATCGATTCATTGTTTAAAAATCGACTTTTTTTGACCTACAAAATCGATTCTTCAGATCGCCATCCCTACACAGTACAGACAAAATGGCGTATCTGTGACAAAACGACCTCCTAATGAATTCTTTTATGGTAACTTAAAGCGTTAATAGGTGCAGTCTTGTGCACCCACTGCTCGCTAATAACTGTAAACTCACATTCATAATTGTTCTGCCAACATTACGTGGATGTTTGCATGCTCACACAGACACACTAACAATTTTATTATGTTTATTTGATTCTTTAATAGTAATTTACAGAGGTCGGAATTAGGTAGAGTTATTCAAGTACTTATAACGATTTCATACAGAGAAAGAATAAATTAGATATGCCTCAAATCCCGAGATTAATTTAAAAAAGCAGATTTTTTCTGTGACACTTAGAAATATAGGAGAAAAAAATTCTTCCTGCATTAATGACGAGGAGGAGGAAGTGTGTATAATTTTTTTAACCTCACCTCAGTTGATGTAGAGAGGTCTTCATCAATGAAAAATAGTAATAAAAATTGTATTCTTATATCTTTAAGTTATAATTATTATTTATTTGTAATATTGTTGGGCACATGGTTTTTTCGATAGAAATCCCGGGAAGATACCTATTAATATCCACATTTCAATGCAAGTACATAAATAACCCTACCTAATTCCGACTTCTGGTGATTTCATATCGATGGGAATCACTTTTAGATTGAAATACATGTAGGTAAGAATAGCATAAATCATAAACATAGTCAGCCTTATAATGTTCGACTGCTGGGACTCCGGCCTCCTCTTTAGGAGAGGAAGTGGGCTGTAAATGCGGGCCCAGCGCGGTCGCATGTCACATTACTTCGATCTTTTTAGTTCTAGGACTTGACAGTTTCCTCACGATGATTCCTTCACCGTTTTAAGATTAGTCACAAAACGGTGAAGGAAAACGTCATCGGCGATGAAATAAATTACACTTACTTCAACTAATTTACGTGATTTATTACATGTACTGTCAGGGGTCAAAAGTGTAGTTAGCAGTTGCCCTCTTACAATTGTAAAGTGTCTGAATCTTCTTTAAAATAGTAGAAGTTCAATGGTTCACAATTCATTTATTCAACCAATCCTTTAGATTCTGAAGTATTGGTGTAGTAATTATCGGCCTAGAATCTAAAGTTTAGATTCTATATCACCAGCCATAAACCATTGACGCACCCTACAAAGAAAAATTTCAACACACTTACCCGCTCGAAAACACGCTCTTATCCCTACCGGTATTGGGTACGAAATTTACTGTTATCCGCACTAGTGCGGAAAAGTGCGCGAGCTCGCCTTGGTACAATTTATGCTATTTATCGTATTGAAAAACGTCGTCAAACGACGTTTTTCAATACAACTGAATACAATACAAATTCAATCAAATTTCAATACACGTAGAAATCTGTTACTGCAGCACTCGGCTCCATAACACCCTCGCCCTCTCGCACCCTCGCTTGGCTCGGGCAAGTACGCCTCGGTCGCAATGATAAACTTCCTCCACTTGTATCAAAATGTACTATTAGACACTAAAATTGGTAGAGTACAACTGTACTTTGGACCCCTGACAGTGTGACACATATTGTGCCTGGACCTGACGTCTCAGTGCTGCCACCTAGTTAGTGCACGTCATTACAGACAACCTTTATTGCCTCTCCTGACACCATTCATTTGTTTGTCCGTATTTATAATCGAAGAAACGTAAGTCTACTACGGTACCTCGAAATAAATGGAGGTATCGATGTCGGCACTCGACATGATTGACAGTAATTGTCATGTTTACTTTCATTTAAGGGGCTATACGATGGCTATACGGCTTTTAATGATCTTAAAAATTTAACATCACGTCTGAACGAATATTTGTATATTTTTTTTTTTGAAAATTGTTTATAAATTATTTTTTTTAATTTTATAGAGATAGTATTCGATTTTTTTTTTGTTAAAAAATTGTGCAATAAATTCGTAAAGTTATGTCTAATGAGGACTTAAAATTAACAAAATTATCGAAATGATTTTTATAAAGTTTTAATCGGGTGAAAGTTGTTAGTATGTTTATTACTCCTTCACGTTCAAATGACTAAACAAATTTAGATGAAAAAATTGGTTGCCTGTAAAGTCGGTATACGGGCGAAAGTTTTACGTGACAACGACTTTGAGTGGTAAAATCGTGTGAGTGGAAGGGACGCGTGCCTCTCACTCGCTCTCATTGTGAGCGCATAACGTGAGCGGAGCGTAACGCAGTTTCTTGAAGTGTCACCCGGCAAACCAATTTATAAGACGTTGTCACGTCAAAATGGTACACGGGTAGACGGTGACAGCACATAGGATACTTTTTATCAGGGGACTATATCTTGGGATAATTTTCAACTTTCATGCGGGCGGAACCACTAGCAGAAGCTAGTGTATGTACATAATGCCTACCAGGGCTGCAGATTTTTCGGTAGAGTTACCGTGGCCCTCGCAAAGGGCAACTGAAGAAAAACTGGGTTTTACCCTCAATTTCTGAATTTAACATTTGAAGTTGAGTATTTCACAAACACAAGCCTGAAAAAACCTATCAAAATTGAGCTTTTTTAGGTTTTTAGGCGTTCTTAACTCAAAATACCCAATTAAAAAACCTGCTATTAGTCAGTTAAAATCTTACACTCCGTTTCGCTTCATTCGAGCGAGAAAAATTGACAAATGATTTCCCACGCAAAAAAATAGCAACATCTACATTTTAAAACAAAGTTTCTTATTATTGTTTTTGTTTTTTTGTTGTTTTCTCGTCGAGCGCCGATTGTACATACGTCTGTACAACTTGAATGACCTTGAAAAACGCTTAATTGTCGGTCGTACTATACACACGTTTGTACAAAATTTATTTGGCCGAAAATTTTGGTTTCTTTAGCTTTTTTTTTCCTAAAAAAATCCAGAAAAAGTTTTTTTTTTTTTTGGTGATTTTACGTAAAAACGCGCAATTACGTAATAATAATACCCCTCCCGTGCGTGAGGGGTGAAGTAAAAAAATAAATAAAATCAGTTTTACTCCCTATAGGTTGTTATCGCCTTAAATGAAATCTCGGACAACTCTCCCGACGGACAGACAATGCAGTAATGTAATTACAAGGCTAATTTTATAGCGGTCTTCCACCGTAAATCTAAAGTTAGTAGACTATTAGAAATTTCATACTTGCGGCTTGTGGCCCAGCAATGGGCTAACAGTCATCAGCAAAGCTTTCATTATGTCGATTTCGTTACGCTGAATTAATGTGATCTATTTTTTTTGGTAGTAAGTCATTAAATAGTTTAGTTTTTGACTGGCCTGTTGGTTGTCTAGTGGTTAGTGACCCTGACTGCTATGCCGGAGGTCGTGGGTTCGATTCCCACCCAGGACAATTGTTTGTGTGATGAGCACGATCATTTGTTCTGTGTCTGGGTGTAATTTATCTATATATGTATGTATTTATATCTATGTAAGTATGTTTATCAGTTGTATAGTATCCATAACACAAACTCTGCTTAGCTTGGGACTAGACAGCGTAGAGTGATAGTTGTAAAAAAAAAAACTCCCAAAACCCACTCTGGATGAAGTATATCAGACTTGTACTGAATGCAAGAGAGACGTGGGAGCTCTCACTCTGTTCCTCGTCAGTGTTCACTACGGCCGGCCAATCAAGGTAGAAATGTGGAACAATGATTCTTCCGGGAGATCGGGTAAGTAAGGTCGCTAATACCCAAGAGTTCACCACAAAACTGACCTGCGAATGGTATCCCATAATATTATTATTCCCTTTATTCATTAAATGTATCAAAATCAAATAAAAAAGAAATAGTAACCCACCGGCATCAGGAACAGGGCCCAAGCCACAGGTGGCCTGGGCTTTTGAGAGAGGAATCTCCTAATATTCTTTATCTAGGAGTGGATGAGCCGTAAGGAGAAGGCCTGAGTCCCAGCAGTGGGAACATTATAAGGGCTGATTATGCTATTATGCTTATATTTAATGCTTAAGCTTATTTATAGTTATTAGCCCGTTTATCGTTATTAACTGGGTTGGTCACGCTTCCATAATTAGAAATTGATTGATTGATTTAATCACGCGCGCTCATGATTAACAAAGAGGAATTTCTATTTCCATACATCGTCGTGTCATTGTGAGGAGTGTCGATTGACTAGTTAAGAGGGAAATTTCTTGAATTCAAGTAAAGGAACTTCGGAAGAAGTAATATTGTCACATATCAATTGGATCAATTGGAATGAATTGCGCTACCGAAATGGACGTGGTCAACAAACATTTTAGTCGGCAGTGAAAACATGTACAATGCCTTTTTTTAAGGTGGGAAATCATCTAATGTCTGGAATTAATATAAAATATAAAATTTCTTTTTTTTAATGTATTGTTTAAGATTTAGTTTTTTGCCTTTTTTTTAACTTAGCTTCCAGTTTTGCTCGCTGCGAAATGCATACTACTCTTTCTAGAATACTAGCCGCGGGAGGGTCAAAAAGTTAGCTCTAAAATGTAAGCATTGTTAGTTAAAATAAATAAATAAAATAAAATAAATGACTTGTCTCGCTCTAAGGTGAAGCGAGAGGGCAGACTTTTACTGACTAAAACCACACCTATGTTCCTTCAGTTACCTTTTGCGTTCTAGGATCACGAGAATCCGTTTCATACTTTGCCCTTTAGCAGGTATCCAATGGCCAATGTCTAGATCTTCTTATTTCTAAACTTTTACTTCGACATGTTTTATATTCTATCTGGGCAAAATGTTGGTCTATCTGCTCTTAGTCGAGAAAGCAATGGAGACCGTACAGCTCCAATAATAAGTAGTAAAGTAATTACAGTTTATAATAAGTGGTCTTCATAAATAAGTCCGCAGACGTAACATTGTCGATAATTTATGAGCACTTACTTTTACTCTATGTATTTCTTTGTGCCTATATCGCAGCGGGGGTCCCCGTGTATCGATGTTCGCAAAAAAAGAAAAACCAAACGAAAAAAAGGTACACTTAAGACCACGTTAATGGGTAAAGTATTTAGCTATAAAATAAATTGGTCGTAATAATAACCTATCATACAGCCACAGAGTAAATAAAAGTAAGGCATGTTCAGTGGAGTGAAAGTAATAGAAAATGCAGATGAAAAAGTCCATAATGTAATCTCACGCAAGTGTCGTAACAATGTGAGTACAATGCATGTCACGAATATGCAAAAAAGTGTATTTATATGCAATAGAGGTGCTAAAAGCATATCTTATCATGACCGATGATTTATTTTAGACTCAGATGCTATGTTAATTTGCACGTTTTTAATTCAGTTCACGTTTTGTCAGATGTTTCCGATTTTGATGCGGAAATACTTCTGATTTGGCTGCACGAATGTTTTAAAGAGTTACCTTGCCCAGAACGCAAAGCGCAAGTGAAGGAACACGAGTGCGTTTCAGTCAGTAAAAGTCTGTCACTCCCTCTCTTTCGCATCTCAAAAAAAGGAGTGCATAAAGTTTTTTTTTTTTTAATTTATATAAACCAGTGCTTGACTGCGATCCCACCTGATGGTGAGCAGTGATGCAATCATCGATGGTGAGGCACACTAGTTTATTAAGAGTCTATTTACGCTAGCCTTGAAGACACCTAAAGTATAGTTGGACGGGAAGACTGCAGTAAGCAAATTGTTCCAGCCATTCGATGTTCGCGGTTTAAATGACGAAGCGCATCGCCTAGTCCGGACCGTTGAAGTTTCAACAACGTAAGGGAGGATACCGCCGTACGTCGGGTTGTCCGATGGTAGAAAGGAACTTTCCACAAGTTGTATTAAAGCTCGTCTTCATCAACTTTGTGGTATAGAAATCAAGGACGTCTAAATGCACGTTGGGTCGACGATATTTCAAAAGTCGTAGGAAACACCTGGGTGCAGGACGCACAGATTCTGGAAGTATAGCAGAGAGCAAAAAAGGGCAGTAGATATTATATATACTGATGTATTTAGCAGTAGGTCATTTCATGCAGACTCCCTCTCTTTCCAACCAAAGTGGTATACAATATTTGTTTATTTCCCACCTCTTAAAAAAAGGGCTCGTGTCCTCGCTAAAGTAGCGAATGCGTTTAACTTAAGTAGATAAGACTAAAGTAGATAAATGTACCCTTAATGGTCGATTAAAGTTGAGTCCATAATTATAAATTCTTCGTTTATAATCCTTGTCATTAATAGCAATTAATACAAGCATTAATGGTTAAAAGTTATAATCTTTAGACCCGGACATGAAATGTCGATCATTAAGTTACTTAGTTGACTAAGTTAAGCCCCTATTACACCACTCGACATTCAGACAGTCTTAGGGTCTGCGCACACTTGAGACAAGACTGTGTTAGACAGAACTGACTACGACGTTGCATTGGTCTATACTTTGGTATACAAATATCATTCAAATTGCGTGTACCCATTATTTAGTTAATATCATTATCACTCAATAAACTTTACTATTACGTAGTCTTGCCTATCAGTCAAAACTATCATATTAAAAACAAAAACTTGGTCCTTCGAGCCGGATAGTAGGTAAGTGTTTTTTTTAATATTTCATACTAGCCAACCCGGCTCGGTTTGTCACGGATGTTATAAATCTTTGGAATTCTCGGCTTTTCTCGACTAGGTATAATAAGCATGATTATGTAATACCTAATCCCTCCTCATAAATCACTCTGTCTATTGGTGGAAACCACTTGGAAATCCGTTCAGTAGCATTTGACAGACAGACAGATAAATAAACTTGGTATTATATTAAGATAATATGCATTATGAGTACCTATTTAAAATAAATCATTAGATGACATTTTCATATGACTGTTCCAGCGTTTCCTGGGATTATAGTATCAGTATAGTTTATTGTGTGTGACCAAAAAAGTGGTCTCAAGTGAATTTCAGACATTTTCAAAACCGAGTCGGTCAGATTTGCAAATTATGTAAGACTTAATTCGGTGAAAAGCGAATGCGCAGGTTTGATTTGAACCTATGACCTACACCTCGTAATTCGTAAGAGCCTCTGAGCCACTGCACCTTTCCGCGTAATTTATGCCATCACTACTGTTCTTAAAATGGTGAAGGAAAACATTGTGAGAAAACCAGCATATCTTAGAACCAAAAGTTCAAAGACATGTGACCTGTACCGAATATCAGTACGGGTAACAGTTCCCAACGAGGAAGGCCTGAGTTCCAGTATTGAACCATTATTTAATTTATTTATTTAAACTTCATGTACAGTAGTGGTACATAGGCGGACTTAATGCAACAAGACATTCTCTACCAGTCAACCTTTGGGTTAAAAAAACAACACTGCGGTAGGTTTGCACAATAAACAAATAACAGATACTTCAAACAGAAAAAAAGTTATTTATAATAATAAAATACATATACCTATATGCTGAAATTATAAACTAATAAATACTATGATAAATATCAAATCATTAAGAGAACTTAATAACAATTCTGACGAAGACCGAACTAAGGTTGACAGGACTTCAAGTAGTAGTTCCGAATTTTATGTTTGAAGGAAAACTTACTTTCAGCTTTTTTGATGTCAAGGTGGTGGATATGGTGGAAACAGCGTATGAGTTGGACATAAAGCCAGTACGGTGAGAAGGAATATAAAGGAGCATGCTTTTGGATGCACGAAGGTTAAGATTATGAGAACTGCCCAACACTTTAAAATATTGTTTTAAATAATCAGGAGCATCAGCCTTATAATGATCCTTGTGATCATTATAAGGCTGATGCTAAACTATTAAGTTTCTCCTGCTTCACCCTAAGGTCAACTGGTAGAAAATGCACTGTACCTTCTAACTATATCAATTCCGTTAAGCAAAAAATGGGGCAAAAACCAGTATGCTTAAAATTAAAAGGAAAAACAGCTCTTAAAGTTAGGTTACCTTGTCTGTAGTAGGCTTTTGGCCAGTTTGGACACAGTTCCCTTGCCCGTGTCGCATCTTGTAGAGCTGCTGCAAACTGCCCTTGTTTTAGTCTAGCTGCCGATCTGTGAAAAAGTTAAATATTTAACAAATTCTCCAGTCAGAAGTGCATTCGGTGGAAAGTAGCTCTACATTTTTCTTTTGGAGATTCCCATGGAAGTCATCACTAAGGAAGATTTTCTTGGAGATTTTGGAAACCTCTAAAAGGTCAGGACACGAAGAAAATCGATCTGAATCCGCGACACGTCTTCAGACCCATCGGGTACAATAGCCAAATTTTCAAATGAGATTAATTTAAATGCTTCGTAGCCATTGAGTTGTGGGTTGCAGGATTGTTCGAAAAAGTTACCGTGGCTTTGGAACACAAAGGGCAATTGAAAGAACACAGATGGGAAATCTGAAACTCACTCATGCTTCTTCCAGAGCGAGAGGAGTTATTGGTCTTCCCATTTTCCAACAAAATTTTTTTTTTTCACTACATTAACAAATCTCAGAATAGAGAAGCTTTATAGAGAAGCAAACTTATTTCATCTTCATTAATAAAATTTAAATTATATTTCCAAATATTATGATAATTGCCGCCAATTAATACCATATAGTAGGAATGGTGTTGTGATGGCCCAGTGGTTAAGACGTCCGCGTCTCATGCATGAGGTTGCGGTTTCCAAATCGGCCAAGTACCTACCAATGGGAATTTATCAATTCATACGTACTTTTTTAAGTTTATTTACTCATGACATTGCTGACACACGTGCCTCGGAAAGCACGTAAAGCTGTTGGTCCCAGTCGTCATTCGTAGATCTTTGACAGTCATTACAGATAGTCAGACGCCAGAAAGTCTTACTATCAGTTTATCCAAGGATAAAGTAATGGTCAGAAGGCTAGGGAGATAAGTAGTAATAGCCACCCAGAAGAAGGTTGCTGATATAGCACGAAGAATCGCCATACTTAAGTGGTAATGGGCAGGGCACATTGCTCGCAGAACAGATGGTTGTTGGGGCCAAAAGATTCTGGAGGTGGCGACCGCCTACCGGAAGACGTAGCGTTGGAAGGCTCCCTACAAGGTGGACCGATGACCTGGTAAAGGTTGCGGGAATCCGATGGATGCGAGACGCGCCTATGTCCAATAGTAGTCTACTTGAGCTACCCAGAGCGGATGGATCTATTTGATGTTTTCCCAACTCAAAAAAATTTCGAGACTTGTTGAGTCATGCAAGTCGAAGCAAGATCTAATGCATGAATGTATAACAAACGTACTATAATCATAGAAGCATGAATAACTTGTGTAGTCGATGCTTATTTATCATTCTATAATTTCACCTAATTATGTACACGCGTGACTTATACGATTGACAGCAATGAGAGGCTGGCCTAGTCTATAACAACCACCGTTCACTGATCCAAATGGCGTAAATGTAATACTATAATTTAAGTACAGTAGTGATTATAATTAAGAGTGATGGTAATCGATGGCAGCACAGCATAGCGGGTCCAACAAACATGCAAGCCACGATAATAATTATGATGTCCTTGTTTATTTCTTTATTTTATCGTGTTGCCCAGTAACTGGGTTTTGGAGGTCTGGTAGGCAGTCGTTCTATGCAAAACATAGCCACGACCGGTTAGGCTGAAAGCCGACCCCGAGATAGTTGAAAAATGGCTAGGAAGACGAAATTTTTCATTGTACACCTCATAGAAACACAGGATAAAAAATATTAATACAAGTGTACAATTGGACAAATAAGAAATTGTATGAGACTACCTCCTGTGTTATCGCACAGGGCAATCTCTTACAGACATCCTTTGGATGGACTTCCTTGTAAAAGGACAGCACTATGAGTGAAATACCGATCTCACAGTTGCTACGTTCATCTCTTCAAAGACACGTTGTAGCCTATATTCAGAGATCAACTAATAGGTGGATGATTCAACCTTTTTTATGGGCAAACACTGCTAATAACTTAGAATAACTTCGAATAACTTCGGATAACTTCGAATAACTTCGAATAACTTCGAATAACTTCGAATAACTTCGAATAACTTCGAATAACTTCGAATAACTTCGAATAACTTCGAATAACTTCGACTAACTTCGAATAACTCCTAATAACTTGTCCCACTCCTGGTGGACGGAGCACGAGTGACAGACCTTTACTGACTGAAACCCACCCGTGTTCCTTATGTAGCCATTTTCATTCCATAGCCGCAACTGTGTGCACAATCCCACAGTCCTGGGGATGATTCAGCCAGATAATACATACTACCACATCAACCACCTACTCTACCCCAACCCAACTACCTCAACGGCTTGACCCTGAGTCTTCTCCTTCAAAATCAATGTATTTATTTAAAAAAAAACCATTTACAGACACTTTCGAATTATCAAGAAGTCAGTCAGGAAAAAAAAAGATGCTAATTGCTCATTCCAAAGCGTAAATCTCTATGGAGAAGAATATGCCTTACTAAACTTACCGATTACTATAAAGTATATGATTAGCGGGATCCAGCGTCAAGGCGTCGGTATAGAGAGCGACAGCAGTGGCGAAGTCTCCGGCCTGGCATGCCGCATTGGAGGCGCGGACCTTCTCCACAAACAGGGCCCGAGACGCCGCCCCCAAGGATGCCGAGCCTGTTGGCTCCACCTGCGGGAAAAGAAGGGAGTAAGTATGGCTTCAAGTTCAGAAGATGGTGAAAGCCGTATAGTGGTAAAACTTAATTAACAAAGTAATCAAGCAGGAGCCTATCAATAATAAAAAAAAATGATGTCAGATTTTTAGCTTTTGATCACTGTAACAATAGGACATTTTACTGAGTGAGAGAAAAATTTAAAAGTATACAATTGATACAGCTTAAGCAATAAGCAGTCTGTTGTCATTTTAGTTCATAAAATAACGAAAAACATTATAAAATTTATTTTAAAATTGTCGCTGTTTTAATCAGTTTTTTATTAAGAGTTAGTAGCCATCATAGTATATATACGTCATAGCGTCATGTAAACTAAAAAGTAGTGTCTAAAAGTTACTTTAATTTTTAAAGACGTTGAGTTTTCTCCCAGCAAACCTTTGGGTTGCTTTGGTTTGGTATTTAGGGTATAATATAAACCTACATAAACAAGTTATAGAATATTTTTTTTAGGTGGGAAATCATCCAATGATTTTTCACGCTTTAGGGTAGAGCGAGAGGGCGAGTCAGTCTTTTGCTGAGTAAAACCCACCTGTGCACTTCAGTTGCTCCATGAAAATTGATGTGTAATTATTTTTTGAATTACCAACGCAGCTTTGCCTAATTTATTCATCTAAGAACATATTTACAAAGAGCCAGAGATTTCTCTCAACACGTATTTATCGTTTGCAACAATATACGCCATTGAAACCTGTTATTTACCTTCACCATTCTTAAAACAATCTGCCATTAAAAACTCTTTACATACAAACTTTCGTGACTGCGCGATTATACGAAAGTGTATTAAGAGCGTCCAACCTAAGTTACATTTCCATACAACCGCTTTTACGTGATTATGACGTTGTTACACATCTTTCTCTAGATATTTTGGAAATACAAGATACCTTGTGAATATTAGGTAAAAATATATAATCTAGGTTTCAATTGAAATCAAAACATATATTTGTGTAAAATTAATTCAGTAAAGACCTCTGAAAATCTGATAGTTATTGGCCCTTATATAATGTACAAATTTAAAAAAAAAAGTATAGAAAATATAAATAAAGAAACCGTTCACATTTAATCGAGATTCTGAATGATGAAGTTTTTTTCCATAAACTTTTAAAACAAAACACATATTTCCTGGAACAAGTTTTGTGAAATATTCGAGTAAATAATGGAACTACCGAATGCCAGTAGGGCTGTAGCGACATCTATGGCGTCACATAAGAACTAATCCTGCATCGCGCAATCAAAGTTCTCCGCGCGTTACAAAAACATATAGAACAGCCCGAAATCATCTATCGGGCAGCTGCCAACCAGACTAGCACCCGTCTGGTCGGAGGATCCTCCCTTTTCAACGGAGGTTTGCGCAATGAACGTTACCTCCAAAGGGCGTTCAGGCGTTATCCTTCTTTTTACACTTTGTCTCTTTAACAGACATTGCGTTGGATTGCATTGGACAAAACAACAAGTTTTTAATTAAACCATGTTCACGTTGACGATAAATGGTTCGGGAAGGGCCCTCTTAAGGTTTTAATAGAATTTCTGTGCCTTGTAGGCGCAGATTGATATGTAGGACCAGCCCACAAACATCTACTTTCTAATAATGTTATAAGCTGAATTACCTGCATTATATGCAGCCAGCATTTATGACCTTTTAGTACATGAATGAAATTAACTTTCAAAGAAAAATTACGTTTTACTAACATAATTTTCGAACCAGATTTTCGGAACATGGCGTTAAATACAGACAATTTAACACGTAATGTAAGAAGTAATAAAATCTTCGATTCAAAATACAACCAACACATGCATCTCACTCGATATTGTAATTTAAAACCTGAAAATTTAAACCATTGATTCGACGCCACATTATTTTTTACAACCGCATCATAATAACAGCCTTTTCCAATTTCCTCGCTTCCCATTCGCTCTTCGGGTGTATTCGACAGTACTCGGTTATCTTCGGAAATAAAGTGTATTCGTATTATGTATTTTATTTTACGTTTTGCTGTATGTAACAGTTTTAACCAATAACAAAAATAAGCTTTCACGTTATGCTTAAATTCGATGGGCTTTAGTTGTTATTGCGGAAATTAAAACATCAATAACATTTAACCTTTTTTTAATCGGTGAAAGTTTAATATAGTACGAGTATGAAACTATGGGTCGTATTGATCGCTAGTTGCGATATTATGACCCCACTGCATTTTTTTTACGTTTAGAACTGTAACATAACAACTGTAACACAACACAAACAACAACACCCTGTAAACCTGTGTGCTTTAGTAGTAATCTATACTATGTAAGTAGATAAAAAGTGCGTAAGATTTTTTAATGTATTTATCGTATCAGGCTGGGCGCAAAGCGACCCCCATGAGTCGCCGGTCAACCCTCATTTATTTATATCTTTGTGAGTGTATTGAAAAACGTCGTTTGATACACGTGGAAAGTCACTGCAGCATTCGGCCACATAATACCCTCACCTGCGGCTCCGGCGAATTCTGCCTCAGTTGCAATGATAAACATTCCCCACTTGTATCAAAATGTATTTATCTACTATTTACTATCGAAGTAAAAAAAGCATAGGGCCACTAGTAAACCTATATTTCAAATGATATAAATTGGTGACTCAGACATTGCCTATAGTCTATGCCATAGTTTGATCATATTCAGTTAATCCTGGCTATTTCACTGGCAACTTTTTCCATATAAATACGCATTCAGCCTTCTCTTACGTTAACGATCTGTCTAAAGTATCATACTGGCCGGTAATTATAGTATTATCTGATTGGTATTCGGTGATATCCTACGGGGAGCGGCACTCAACTATGCGAGAGAATTACGTAGGATTATTTTAATATGAATTTAAATAAAGTAGGCTTTTTTTGAGGTTGGAAATCAAAATCACACCTGTGTCCTTAAGTTGCCCTTAGCGTTCTAAATAAGGAGGTACTTACGTCGAACAATATAATTTATTGTATTGTAGATTTTTTTAACGAACTTTTATTAGAAGGTTATTTTTTGGGATGGCATAATTATTGATTATATTTAAGGAGGTTGGCATGACGCATCATAACAATAATAAAAAAAGTAATTATTACTGGTTTACATGAAATAACGTACAAAAAAATAATGAAAAATCATTAATAAATTTACTGTATTTTTTTTTTAATAAGTATTATTGTAATACATATTAACCCTCTCAAAGGCCAAAGTTTTTGCTAAAAGGATACATAATGAACGTCACGCATGCGTGTTTTTCGATGGGATTCCAATTAATCGATTCTGTACGTGACTTTAATGTAGGTACCTACGTTGTCGATATTAAATTCGATTCCTACCTCCACCACTATACCCGATGGATATTAAAGCTTACAATCGATGTAGGTTATAAAGTTCTCGATATTAATTGGTTTGGAACTTAATTACTTGTTGAATTAATGGTTTATAGGCTAGTTTCAAACACGGATGTTATAAATATGAAATATCGGATCTGGATCCGGATATAGGAATAATATTACACTGGTTTCGGGATACCGTTACGCATAATTACGCAAATTTAAGCAATATTACTGAAGTATTATTTAATAATGTTTTTACTTTATCAAAAATAACGTACACATATAAAAAACTCATTTTGTATAGTTTCGATATTGAGATAGATTCATGATAGCACAAGTCTAAACCTTAGTGGTTTTTGGTTGCTATTTAACTTAGATAATCCTGTATTCTTTAGTATAAATGATAAATAAATAAAAACAAATAAAAATATACCGTTTTCGGATATGGTTACGGATATAAGTATAATATTATTATGCTGATTTCGGATACAGTTACAGATATGAATTATTTTGGACTAGCTTTTGCCCGCGGCTTCACCCGCGTACATAAAATATAGCCCATGTCAGAAAAAATAAATAAAGCAGCTTTCAATAGGTGAAAAAATTTTAGCAATCAGAACAGTACTTTCAGAGATTACGTCCTACAATCCAAAACGAACTACCTCTTCATAATATTAGCATAGATTATCCCCTAGTTTCGGTTACGGATATTATAATTTTAAAATTGTAAATGTAAAATACTGACAGCAAGATTTAACTTTATTTCTAGTCTAAAATATAACTTTTATTGCCGGGCAAAAGAAACAAAATCGGTTTTAACCTAAATTTAGACTCCACCTTTATCCGTAACTATCCAAAACTTTTATTTTGTTTACGGATATTTTTTTTATTTCGGATATCCGATAGTTTCTGTTACGGTTATGGAGCTTTATAACATCCCTGTTTGAATACATAGTCTATGGCCGTATCTTTTGTTTGAGTGATTTTATTACAGAGCCTTAAATTTTTTACGTGATAGAGAACGACATTCATAGATAGTAAATGACAAAGTTGGCTTTTAAACTGCTCTGCATAGATAGAACCTTTTTACTCTGTTTTATAGCACTAAAAGAAAAAATAAATCGATTCGATTTTTAAAGGCCCTGAGCCTGATTCTGTAGCGCAAGTCGCCCTTGGACTTTAATTATACTTAGCTATGTAGTGGCCAGATCATAGAAATTGATCACTTCATGATATGGCCAACTAAAACCGGCCAGATCGTTTAAACGTTAACATTTGATGATATGCAATCCTCATTTGACCATATACTTGATGTAGGATTTCTATGATAATAAAAGGTCTAAAGAAATTAGGCTAAATGAAGATTGAAATAAAAACAAACTTTAACGTTTAAAACGATCTGGCCAGTTTTAGTTGGCCATATCATGAAGTGATCAATTTCTTTGATCTGGCCAGGACAGATGCATAAGTATCTTTGTAAAAGCGTTACGATGAATTCATATTCGATTTGAAAATATGTTAATTAAAATAATTAGCCTTTCGATCGGCGGCTTCTCTTACGTAAAAATAGAATTAATAACAAGAGAACATAGTCCTGGGATATAAAGATATCCTATGTCTTATTCCAAGATGTGGTCTAGAGGCTAATTGGTGTTCCAGATTTGGTTAAGTCCAAACTACAAAGCCTGGAGTACAGGCGTAGGGTACAGGGTAACCAGCCTATCAGTATTTTACAGGATGCATTTTGGAGAGTGTGCGCGGGAATTGCATGACTTGATTCAGCCATAACCTTTCTATTATCGGACAACCCAACGTACAGCGAGTATTCACCTTAACGTTAAAGTTCGTTACGTTGAAATCTCTACGGTCCGTACTGAGCGTTTCGCCTCGTCGTTTATACTGCGTATATCGAAGGACTGGAACAATTTGCCTACTACGGTTTTCCCGTCCGATTATAATTTGGTTGTCTTCAAGGCTAACTAGAATTAGGCTCCTCATAAACTAGTGCGCTTCACCATAGACGATTACATCACTGCTTACCATCAGGTGGGATCGCAGTCCAGCACTAGTTATATTATTTAAAAAACGTCCAAATCTGATCAGCTTTTTGTGCGTAAAGTAAGCAAACATACAAATTTAATATAAGTACAAACTTCGCATCTATAATGTTAGTGCGATCATTTATCTTAGGGACTTTAAAATTAGACTTTGACATCTTAGTTTGTTTCGGTGATTCCTCTAAGGTAGTCAGCTAGGAAACACCAGCCTCAACAGTTTAAATATATGAAAATAGTACATTTTGAAGTGACAAATCTGCATGTGTATCAAATGACTTTTTTCAATACACTTACGAAGAAATGAATAAACGGGGGTTGACCGGCGACTCGTGGGGGTCGACGCGCAACCAGCCTGATACGTTACATGTAATAACATTGTGACGGGTGGTCTCCACACACGCACTTTTCTGCACTATTGCGCAAAACAGTCTATTGCGTGCCTAAAATGCCGAGAGATAAGAGCGGATTTTCGAGTAAGTTTATTGAAAAAAAAAATTACGAGTTAAAGTAACCCATTTGCAAAATAAATTTCATATCTAATTGATAGAAGTCAACCTATTTCGCTTAAACTAAAGGTAAAATTTTGATAAACTATAAAGCATTGTGATATGAATAAAAAACAAGCACGTCTCAATCATTAATTTCTAAGAAAGAACACTACGAAACGTTTCATAAATATTTAGAAGTCAAAATATTTGTGTTGCCTAACAAAAGCGTAAAGGATTCGACGGTGCCGACGACGTAATAATAGTAAAAAACGACAAATGACAAACTGCTACTGAATTCCTAAACCCTTCGTCTACCATGGTAACGTTAATACTATGTGAATGTCTCCGAACAAGTTCCGTATCTATAGAAAAACTGTATGGTTTAAATTTATTTGAGAAAATAAACAATTGCATATTACAAGTTTGGCATAAAACGCAAGGCATTATACATTTGTCTTGCTTTTTACCTACGGCCATATCCACATAGTATTAAAATGTGGTATATGGACGTCGGAAAAAGGCTGCCAGGCTAAAATGGAATTGGGCGGGTCACATCAGCCGCATGCACTCTGACCGGTGGGCAAGAGTCTCCACAAAGTGGGTACCTGAAGATGGACGACGCCGCCGAGGTCAACCTGGGAAGAGGTGGCGAGACGACCTAGATGCCTATCGCAGACTGGTTCGAGGTGGCCCAAGAAAAGAATACCCGGAAGAAGTTGGGGGAGGCCTTTGCCCAGCAGTGGGACAGTATCGGCTATTAAAAAAAAAGTATATGTATATATATTTACATGTACTGTGTATATACTCGTACTCATAAAGTTAATGTGACGTACGCTTACAATTTAATAAACTGAAGCAAAATAATTGCAAAAAATTATTAAACCAAAATTTTATAAATTATTATACAATTGAATTAAATAATATAATAAAAATACACGAAGATGTCAAAAATAAAATTAAACAGGCAAGCAAAGAAAGAAAGAAACTCAAGAAGATATATAAAAGCTAACGTAAAAATTTGTAAGAATTAAATAATATAACAACGAGAATATTTAAAAAAAAAATTAACGTGGATAATATTAGAAGTCGTTTTTTGAATATGTCGACATATGCAATGTTAAAGTGTAAATGCGACAAAAATAAGATAATTTACGTCCTCTCAGAGCATGTTGTGTCTTTACTTTTAAAATAGATTTCATTAAGCCCATCTTTAATTTAATCTTAAACAATAGCAAAAGCGTTCTTAATTAACAATTGTCCTTGAGAACAAATAAACAATGTTACGGAATGAAACGAAGTCTTAAAATATTCATTGGTCCCTGCAGCCGACGCAGAGATCCCTAAAATAAAAATAAAGTATTTTAAATTTGAAACGGGCGAGGCGTGAGGCGCGATCGCCACCTGCGCTATCTATCCGACCGCATCGGAAGCGAGAGTATTTTTTTCTCACGGACCGCATTCTCTTACCTCACCGTGAAACGACCAACCATTGATCTTCTCCTCCCCTACCTTATACATAGCTGCACCACACATTCCTTCACTTAACTCTAGATTAAGTTACACAGTAATGTATTTCGTACTGTTTCGAAGTACCAGCTTTATATATTTCGTGTGTTTTGTGTACTGCAGGGTCGCGGTGAAGGCGCCCTTATACCTATGGCCCGGGTACACAAACTCGTGAACGTGATCTTTGTGCTGTAACAATGACGGATTGACTAAAATGGGCATTGTTTAATGATGGTGCCGATGTCTATAAACACACCCGTTTTAGGATACGGTGGGAAGATGGGAATTCGTGAACCAGGATATTTTGGAAATGTTAAGGATTTAAATCTAAAAAGGGAGACGAGGAAAGCGTTGGATAGCTAAAGCGATATCTAAAGGATACGGCGTCGTTCATTGATCTTATCGCAGAAGATTAGTGTCATTAACAGCAGAAGGGACATCGCCGCGATTAAGGAAATTATTTTAACTACATTTCCCTATACCGCAAACGATGTAACTATGATGACAGTTGACTTTAATACCTCCAAATAAGGTAAAGCCTGTGTTCAACAGAAACTACGATTCCTAGAGAACATGTCCTATTCCCTTTCCGGGTCTATGAGCTTTATGTACTTACAACAAATATTGAACGGAGATACACTCATACCCCGTCGTAACTTCAAAAATTATCATTTCATTTTCATACTGGCAACATTCGATAAGTTTACCATAAACGGTAAGTTTGCGTACCATCATTACGAACGTTTATCAATGCGCTCCCGTGGCGTATCCCGTGCGCTTGCGCATCCATTGGTAATGATCGCTGATTGTTTCGGCCATCTTGAAATATGAACGACGTAATCGAGCCTTATTCGCTTTATTAAAATTTCGTTTAAAGAGGCGCCTGATAACCGTTCGCTCGACGGATTGGGTAATTATTTTTTCTTGAAACGACCTTTCATTTATCTTGTAACGTTACTTTATAAAATGAAAAGATGCGGACCGCCCAGCGACGCTTAGTGAACGTCATATCGGAAGAATTTTTAATATCGCTGTAGTTAATTAAAGTGTGTTTAAACATTATCCGTCGATTTATCAAAATGTAATTGCGAGTAGAAAATGCACAGCATGCAATGTAAATACATGGCCGGAGCGAACCAGCGTAATGAACATTAATAATGAAAACTCTTATCCTTTGAAATTTGCATTCTACCATGTTTAAAGTCGCAGTGTGCCATGATTATAATATTTCATTTATGTAATCTCTTATCAGATGGACACATCATATTCATGATATGAACTCTGACTTATCTGAACACGTAGATTTGACGGAGAAATATAATGGTGGATATATTCCAAGAAGTAAATATGAAGTTTCTTCCATGTCTTTTTTTGTATAGGTACTGATTCTAAATCGAAATTGTTAGCGAAGTCCACGACAAGCCAAAACCTCATTTGAACATTTAAGTGCTTTTCGTGAGATGGAACCTGCCAGCAGTGTTAGTTTGCATGTCATTTCAATAGCTATACATTTATAATTTATATAAATAAATCCATCAATTCTCGGTATAACGACTCTCGAACATTTATCATAGGCACAAAATGTGTTCTGTGAAATCATTTGAAATTCAACATGCGCCTATAACTTCCTATTTTATGGGTCCGGGATAGATGCACGGTCACATATGAACTGTACAGACGTAATAACTTGTAAATACATATATGTTTATGTACAGCAGATTGGAATTGATGTCATTAAACATCAACTAAGATATCGATGTTCCCTTTCGGCTTATATCAGGCCATTGAGTATCGTAACAAGCTGTTGTTCAAACGCCAATTCGCTTTCAATGTAACTTGCGCTTTTGATTGCATAAAAAGACGTATCCGTAAGAGTTGTATGTGTTTCTGTTGGGAAGAGGAACCAGCCTGTTGCACGCATTCCAATTCTGTCTAATAGATTCGACATATCGGAAGAGTTATTAGTTAGATACTTGTAAAGTAAATTTAATTTAACTTTAAGACGTGAAGGTGCATTATGTTCCTTAATTTTCATAGTACTGTTTTTCATTTACAATATTTTAATTAAAACCAAATTGTAATTTATAAACGATTGGTTCCACAATAGGACACAATAGGATTCCCTTTCATGAATATTCTCTCAAACACTCTGGATAAAATGACAAAACAATAAAAAGAGAAGGGTTTTTATAAGCTGTTACCACAACAAAGCTTTTGTAATCACGTCAATGCTGACTCCGTCACGTTTTTATCGTCCCTACGTGATAGGACAAGCATCGTCAGGTGCCGTCAGGTTTGTTGTGAGAAAAAACATCTCAACGTACTTACGCGACATGAAAAATAAAGACATCTTCCTTAAGATCGTTGATATCACTTTGTCTCAATAACTCCTTCGCAATTACACTGCCATATCTAGAGTGTTCCACCATTTTAAGATTCTGACATAAAAAGTTTAAAACCTGGGTCTGAGCTCATTCCCCCGCTCAGGTATAAGGGTTAAAATACAAAAACCGGCGTCGTCGGCCATCCTTTGTCTATTTTTTCCCGCCTATTTTCATTGTGGACCTCAGGGATAATTACGAGATTTTTACCTGTTCGAAATAAAACAATTAACGTGTGTTGTGCCGAGACAAATCACACAATAATTTGGGACCGGATTCGGGTAATTTTTTGATGGTTTAGTCGAAAGTTTTTGTGTGTTTCTCACTATTACACACATTCATACATTTTATGGGAATCAATCTTTGAATCAACGTGGACGTGCGTTCCGCTCGTAAAGCATTCGTTGTGGACGGTGCCTAAATTAATTACAAATAATGACATAGTGCGTTGAGTTACCATTGTTTGTTTGACTAAAGAAAAGTAAAGGATTTTTAAAGAAAAAGCCTGAGGGTGACAGTTCGTTATTGAAGTAAAAAAACTCTGCATTTGACTTCCGCGCATCTGTTCAGTTTGGCCCGAAGGCGAGGGTCCCATCACGACTTCCATACTTATTTGTGTAACCCGACCGAGAAGGGAGACTGGTCGTCGTATAAGGCCGGTGCGGGTTTGGCTGAATTTTCCGTTTTATTGGGTTATTGTTGCGAAATCGCACACTAACGCGGCGGATTCCTCGCATTCCTCGACAATTACTATTTCGTGAGTGACCCCGCACTCTCGCCGAATGTCCGTGGACCGGTCTTACCGACGAACATCTGACCTTTGACTCTTGATTCCTCTGACGTTTGGGAAGTTGTATCCTTGGAGCAATAATAACCTGGATTACGTAGGTACTCATAGGACCAAAATAAACACAGAACTGGAGACAGATTAGATAAGTTACCTACCCAAAAATATTTTAAAACTATTTTACGTCCCCCTCCCCTGGTAATATCGCTGTCAGCAATAAGACCGCCTTTGTACCCATAGATTTTTAAGTTTCTGTGAAATTGTTACACTTTTGGTGTACTATAAAGTTTATTCTATTCTACGTCAATTGTCGAATAGTTTGTGCTGAGTATAAAGGAATGTGCATTTATTTTTCACCAATCTCCACCTTCACAAAGTTTAGTACCTACTATAAGTATTAAATTGCACTGAGAATAGAAGCATAATAAGACTTTCCATCGATAATTCAATGGCAATTAGTTTAATAATTCCGGTTAACCATACGATTTAACTTAGAGAATTACTCAATAAAGTATTCAATAGCAATAATGACCACGATTGTCGGCCATAATGGTAATAACCGTGCGTAGATATTTCCCATTGTATTCTGTTTTAGGTAACATTTAAATATTTCCATATTGACTCAACAGGCTTTAATAATGTACGGAGCGTAGCCCCTGTTGGCAACCTTACGTATTTTTAATCGATTGGGTTTATTTTATTGTTTTGTTAAATCTGGAAATAGTTTTGTTGAACTTTGTTACGCTTGAATTCATCATCATCATCATTTCAGCCGAAAGACGTCCACTGCTGGACATAGGCCTCCCTCAAGTGTCGCCACAATCAACGGTCCTGTGCGTCTCGCATCCATCGGACTCTCGCAACCGTTACCAAGTCATCGGTCATAGGCTTGCATATTGCAGTAACTTTGGCCCTGGGGTAAAACATAACTTTAGCACAAGCTTATTAACCAACAAAAAAACAGTTCCTCGTGTTTCTATTGGTTAATGAGCTTGTGCTAATGCTATACCCCAGGGCTAAAGTAACCCCATTTTACGGTACAACAAATTGTGATGAAAGCCAACAACAACTACAAGGCTGGAACAATTTGCCTGCTGCGGTCTTTCCGTATGATTATAATTTAGGTGTCCTCAAGGCTAAAGTGAATAGGCTCTTAATAAACTAGTGCGCTTCACCATCAACGATTGCATCACTGCTTACCATCAGGACGGGTCGCAGTCAAGCACTAGTTTATATTATTAAAAAAAAAAACATGAAAGTACTTATTTTCAACGAATTATATACGCTCGCGATTTGACAGAGAGAATAACTAGCTTATAAAATATCATAAGCATAAGCATAGCATAATCAGCCTTTTAATGTTCCCACTGCTGGGATTCAGGCCTCCTCTTTCTAGGAGTGGGAATGGGCCGTAATCCAGCACGCGTGTCGAGTGCGGAATGGTGAATGTCACATGTCTTCGAATTTATGGTTCTAGGACATACCGGTTTCCTCACGATGTTTTCCTTCACCGTTTTGAGAGCAGTGTTGATGAAATAAATTACACAAAGTAATGCGCCTGGCTAGGTTTGAACCCGCGAACTACAACTCGTAAGTCGGGGCCGTTACCACTCGGCCACCACTGCTCTACATAACATCATCCATATAATATTTAGTACTTAATACTTATTTGCAAAGTCTATATTTTAGCAGTAAACTTGTTACTGCTAAAATATAGCAAAGGTAGCGACCACCTACAACTTGTTTACCATCGTTTATGAAGACCGTCAGAACCAGTTCGCTTCAGTTAGGTATTTATTTATTGCATAATTTGCGCTTGATAATGATCGAGGAGGTTATAAACAAGGTGTTTAACGTGTTTATTTTATAAAAAATATTGTGTAAGGCATGTAGAATTTTTTTCCTAAACGGTAGGTAGATACATTATAGGTATGTATTTCTCTAGTCAACTGAACTCATATGTACCTACAGATGAAATTCTTAGGTATATTTAACCGATTCGAAACAAGTAATGAAAAAAGGAAAAAAAACTAAAATGCCGTTTATACGTGATATGTAAAACACGATTTTAGCAAAACGGATTTAAATAACAGTTACTTTCATTTCAACATGTTACAGTCATACAGTACGTTACAGTAATCGATTCATTTACTTTAGCGTGCGTTAACTCTAGCGCGAAAAATTACCCAGGCATTCCTTCTGCGAGGAATTCTCAGCAAATATTTCAAATCATCTAACTAAATAGGATGTTATTCTATGTGTACGCATGTCAGATATCTCGAGGAAAATTACTTTCATATAGTAGTTTTTGTTCCGGCACGCGTTCAGTGTGAGTGGAATGCGCTCGTGACGATCGATTTCGCGCGCAATCATCGTCCGCCATCTTGTTTTTGCTGTCAAAATAATAGCCCCAGGCGCGTTCCGTTGCACGCTACTGTCTCCACCACACGTGATGTCTGTCACAGATATTTATCCCATAAATCGCATTTAAGTATTATTGCGTTTATAAAATTAACATAAAAGTTTTAATGTAAGATAATAAATTCGGAGGCAATATAAAAGTACATCAATGCCTCTATTCTTAACTAATAAACAATTTTATGTCGATTCTCGCCATGAATTTGTTTTTTCTTATATTTAATTATATACAGGCTGTTATTACGAGGAACATTATCACGGATTAAGAGTACTTCTTTATTTTTTGAACCTTCGCAAACCTGCCAGTGTGGGCGTGGTAGACAACCTGTGTTTTATAGCTGACCAGTCTTATTTAGACTCGAAGCTCACAGCACTTAATGAAAAAATTGTGGAGTGCATAGGGCGTTGGGGTCTCCTTTCAACGGCTGGATAATGATCCGCGAAAAAAGAACAAGTTGGCACGATATAAAAGAGTTTGAAAATTACATTATTTCGGAGCGGACCGAGTGTAATCGACTGTAGTAGGCATTAAACTTTATAATAACAATCGCTGTGCAAAGATTATTCACGATATTAGCCAGGGCCGCATTTGGGACATAATCTATACTTAATTTTTGATGACTGCTTTTTATTAACCGAGACAAAAGAAGTAAATTCTGTCCTGTATATTTTATGTTTAGTGTCCACAATAAAGTGGATGAGTTGTGTTCTGGTCGTAGGTATTTCTTTCGATCTGTTTGTCTCTTTCAGTTTACGAAGTGTTATACGAGGTAACTTCTCATCGACAGAGGACGTGGGTTAATTTAAGTGAGGTAATAAATTGAGGTCCAAGAACAAAAATAGTGTTGACGATTTTATAGATCCAATTATACATTTCTTTAAATGTTTCTTGAATGTGACTCTGATTTAAATTGTTTACTTTGCAACTTGGGATAATGTTTAATACAATAATTGAGAAAACAAAAGACTATTATATAATTGATATCCATTCCTAGTAGGTCGAATACACCGGACATCGTTTTCAATATATTTTATCCCGTATTCCATAAGTCTAAAGGTTCTGTTATCGATCGCTACGCTGTTAACAGAGTTAAAATCGATAATTATAATCTAGAGCACCAGTAAAAATGTTATAAAAGTCGGACATAATGCGTCCGGTGACTTAAATACTTTATAACCAACCTTATCTGTTGTTACTTTATATTTAACCATAAACACTAATGGAAATCTTTATTTTTATTACGACGTGCACTAAAGTAGGTATTGTTGGTATCAGCCATTCTGCTTCAAGACCACCGAGATGTTGATCGTAATTATACTTTTAAATAATGACCAATATGCAAGCCAATTAATGGTCACCTTTATGACCATTAAATACAATCTCAGAGACCAATATAGATATGAAATGCATTTACTAGAACATATATCAGACTTAAGTTGCCTTACTCGTTCGTAACTTTACAAGATAATGAAAAAAAAGTTATGTGTTAGATTTATTTTATTGGGACATGTTTAAAACCATAAAAGATAATTAATGCTTTCAAATTCTTTAGAGACAATAAAAAGTCACCTTAGAACACTGTTATTTGAATATCTGACGATGAAAATATGGCTATTTTATAAAGCTTCAGAATGAGTAAAATCTTTTGATAACCTCTGATTTCTGCATGTAACTAAAATTTATAGGCTCTCCAGATTTACTTATCAGTTAGAGATACGATAAGAAAACCGAAGACCGATTGCCAATACAGGATTTCAAGTAAAAAAAACATTATTTCTTAGATCACAAACTCCTAAGTCCGTCCCAGCGCAAGCATCCGAAGGGTGTGCGCGAGCGCAGGGTAGACTTAATTAGTTCTTAGACGCGTAAGAATGTGGCACGGAGAGCTGCGCCGACGATGTTATCCAGAAATTAGCCAGCGACCGAATTAGCTGCAGTGTTGCCTGTGTACGGAGTAATAAACAGTTTTTAGATACAGCCGCTGTGCGTCCAATTGTACATGCTATTATGAGCTGGCTGGGGGAGAATAGGGAGGTAATGGTAGGCTTATGGTCTCTAATGGGTTTGGTAGTTACGATTAGTGGTACAGCTTTAGGATGTAGGAGGTAAGTCTACGCTGGTTCACTTTGATACATCATTCTTTAGTTTTTAGCAGCTTGTATTGAATTAGTATCTAAGAGTTAGTTTTTCCTCTGTATTCTCAAGGCGTGCTCTGATTTCAAGCAAATTTGTATGTAACCGAAAGTGTCAGCTTTCAATTACGTTGATAGTACCAATGTTATGGTGATGCTCTGTAGAGATATTTTATTTAATCTATCTATGTATATACACATAATAATATATATTATATAAAATGAGAAACTGACTGACTGACATATCAACGCACAGCCGAAACTACAGGGACTAGGAGCGTAAAATTTTGCACATGGTTTTCCTCTATGACGTAAGCGAGCATTAAGAGAGGATTTTTCAAAATTCACCCGAGAGAAACCTACTATCAGGTGGGCGAAGCCGCTGGCAGGAGCTAGTAAGTCGGTAAAGAAATAATAATGATAAAAGCGTTTATTTTTCTCAAAATCTCCACCACATTCTCGTATTTAGAAATATATAAGTATGTTTATCAGTTGTCTACTAGACTAGACGGCGTTGTGTGATGGTTGTGGAATATTATTATTATTATTACATAATGCAAAAATAACAATTCATAAGTACAGTACATTGTTACAGTAAGTACATTTAGATTGATATTGAGACTGAAACCTGTACTAGGAAAATCCTGTGTTACAGGACTCCAGTCCTCCAAACTACCCAGACTTGTTATAAACTGAAAAAGTCTACAAGAGCTAAATAATGCAGTGACAAGTTCCCCCTATCAGCCTCTTTATCAGTAAACTTGATGGTAAATTACCAAGTGTTCCCATATTACAATATTGTAAGTATCAACAGTACATTATCTTCACAATTTAGCATAACTAGATGATCCACTTATATTTATCTCCATGTTCAACATGCTATACATGCTTCTTATTATTATGAAAATATTTATTGACTTATGTTATCATATTTTATGAGATAGGTTACCTTACAAAGTTGTACAACTTTTAACATATCTCGATAGTAAATGCACGGTATACATAAAGATATTTTCATTTCTTTTGTACCACATTTAGTAAAAGCATTAAAGAGTGGCTTTTTGTCCTTCAAATGAGATATTTATCGAGCACATTTGATCTATTTTAAAATAAATAATTATATGACTTAGTTGTATCAATCTCAAATTGTTTGTATGGCGACTCTGGGTGACCTTTGTATGAATTTATTGAAATGGGGGCGTGAAAATGAGCATACGTATAATATGAACAAGTTTACTTATGTAATCAACTCTGTATATACAAATTATTAAGAAAAACATAGGTACGAAAAAAATTATATCGACGGTTGAAAGGCTAATTGATTTAAACGATTTTTTTTCCAATATTGAGTTATATATATACATATTCGGAATCAACAAATTTTTCTCCGTCGTTTGAGTCAGGTTTCAATTTTTTTTTTTTTAATTTCGCTTAGATCAATTAGCCTTTCAACCGTCGATATTATGAACATAATACCTAAGATATAGTAAAATAAACATACTTATTTAATAAAAAAAATACCTACAGTTTAATATCAATACCAACCTACTGATATTATGAAGAGGAAAAAATATATTTTTGTTTGTAAATAAACTCAAAAACTTCACTGGACTGTTTTCAAAATCTTTCACCATTATCTTCTTAATTCTTTCGCTATTTATAACCTACATAATATAACACACTGATATCGTTATGCCTACCTAAATTATACCTGATTCCGATGCCTAATCATTCAGTGGTCGGAATTAGGTGGAGTTATTCATGTACTTGCACCGAAATGCAAGATATTAGCTAGTATGATATTAGTATGGATCTTCCCGGGATTACTAATGAAAAATCTCGTGTGGCCAACAATATAACAAACAAATAATAATAAAAACCTCAGAGATAGATAAGACAAATAAAATAACATACAATTTTTATACTATTTTTCATTGAAAAATATCTCTCTACGTCAACCGTGGAAAGGTTAACTTTATAAACTTCCTCCTCCTCGCCATTAATGCCGGAAGAATTTTTTTCTGCTATATTTCTGATAGAAATTCTGCTCTTTAAAATTAATCTCGGGATTTGAAGCATATCCACTTTATTCTTTCGCTGTATGAAATCGGTGTAAGTACATGTTCCACTATACCTAATTTCGACCTCTGATAATGACACATACGCAGCTGGTAAAAACTAGTTATTAGACATGTAAAGTAAACGTAATTTAATTATTCATGTAAGTATATATTCTTATTTAAAAGTAAATTGGGAATATAAAGACAGCTGTTATTCCAAAAATTTAAGGCTACTGATAAATTCTTAGTGCGTGCTAGAAGCACATAAAATACGTTTTTAAGAAAGGAAATAAATATTTAATTAAAAATACTATCTTTTTCGTCCAAATACATAATTTTTACACCACTTAAAATGTGATAATTATGTTATTTTTCCTGAAAACAGTTGGCAACCCTATCCTTGACTGACTTAAACTAAACGGTATGCAGAAAAAACAAAATTGACATTTCAAAATCAAAACAAACTTCGTCGATGGATGATCGAAAAAACAAAAGAATGTAAATAATACCATGCAATGTATATCATTGAAAGACGCCTCACAGAATAGTGGTATGGTTTAATAGCAGAAAGAGCGATTGTTCTGCGGTCGCGGTACCTACCACAAAGGATCGGCTTCGATTCCCGACGCCTCACAACTTGTGGGCAGGTAGAAACAAAAATTGGAACGAATTTTAGGGCTTTCGATGCGGTCGTTTTTATAAGGATCTGTGTAGACAAAAGTTTTGTACAATAGAACAGAGTATCTTTAAAAATGCATTTAGAAATCTCACGTCTTTTATGAAGAGGTTTATTCGTTAACAACGTTTACTTGGGATCTTTTAAAATCTCACTAAGCTTGCCAGGACTGAGTTCGAGCAGTGTAGTTTTTTTTTATAGGCTCTCGTTTGACGTTAAAATTCATTATTTTGCCATTAATTATAATGTTTTAATAATAACTAAAGTATTATTTAGTTTATTATTTTAGCGTAAGCATAAATATATATATATATATGGTATATAGTAATATTAAATGAATATTTATTAAATAGGTATCTATCTACCCCTAGTTCTGCGCGACACGTGACTTGTCTGTTTTAATTTTAATTATTGTATTGTATTTTATTGTTTTGTCTTTTTTTGTGTGAGTTTAAATGGGGTAATTGGCTTCGGTTCATCATAGTTCAAGTATTTTATGCAGATATACCACAGTAAAGTCATTTTAAAACCAAAAGTTGACTGGTACAGAACGCCTTGTTGAAATAAATCTTAGTCAGTAAAAGTCTGACACTATCTCCCGCCCCGCCCAAGGGCGGGGGATGTCATAAGATGATTTTCCCACCGAAAAAAAAAAACCTATGTACCACTACTGTACCTGAGATTTAATTTTTTTTTTTTAAGTTCTCCTGAACCTTCAAACGTTTTTTTATAATGAGATCTTACAGCATGATAGCGGGTTTTAAAAGAATAGGAAACCAATATAGAAAATCTCTACCTCTTCAGAAGAGGGTGTATGTTTAGATCCGAATGAAAATTGTCGTATTTAAAAAACGTTCAAATTCAAGTCGCATTATCACCTCAGTTTCAATAAATTTCAACATGTAGGCCTAACGTAGGGTAATTAGAAGTGTTTTTGATAGTGTGTAAATGTGAACTTCCTCAAAGTTAGAAGACTCGGACCGACAGGGCCACCTCGGCTTTGGAACAACCAGGTTACCGAAGGGTGGATTTTAGTCTGGAAAAGTCTGACACTCCCTCTCGCTTCACCCGCGGGATAAGATATTTGAGATATTTGATGGTTTCCCATCCAAAAAATCAGAGTATTTATTAAACTATTCTCACAAAACTCAAACGAACCTACAAATAGGTATTTGGACAAGTTGTACAATTCATACTGATTGAGAAAAAGCGATGATAATACGTACCTATAGGAAGCCGAAATAGGGTAAAACTGTACTATACCGGACAACGAAATACTGGGTTTTTTGGGGTGAGGGGGGGAGGGGGTGTCCCCTCCCCCCGAACCCCCTCCCGAATCTAGGAAACACATACTTTTGGAGATATTCAAGATTCAAATTTTGAGGTTAGGAATTACAAAATCGTACATTTTACGCGTTTTTTGGGGCAGATTTGGGGGTTTTAGGGAAGAGAATCACCCTAAAACCCTCGAACTATACCCCCACAGAAACAATTGTATACTGTCATGTATTTAAAAATGAAAAAAATTAATTTTGCTGTCGGGGAGCGCTCTACCATTGTATAAAAATATTTATGCACTGAAAAATAGTTTTCTGAGTAGAGTAAAAAAAAAATAACCCTAACCTAATCTCCCTCTGTAGCAATTGTATACTTTCATGTATTTAGATGACAAAAAAAATATTTTTGTTGTGTCGGGGAGCGCTCTACCATTGTATAAAAATATTTGTGCACTGAAAGATAACTTTCTGGGTGGTTTAAAAAAAAATAACCCTAACCTAACTTCCCACTGTAGCAATTGTATACTTTCATGTAATTAGAAAAAAAAAAAGTTTTCTGGGTGGTTTTAAAAAAAAAACAACCCTAACCTAACCTGATCTATCCGAGTCAGAGAGCCCTATATTTAGTATGCAAAAAAAATATCTTATGACAGATAAGAATCGCTGGCGCTAGCGCAAGTACTTTTGTACTTCGATTCTCGTTACAAAAAAAGGCTTATTTTTTAACTTTTTTCAAATATTATTAATTTAGCTTTTAGCTTGTCCAATTCAAGCTAAATTCACTTAATGATGTATAATATGTCATTTGGCTATATTACTCGTCATTTGGCTATATTATTCGTCATTTTTAATGTAAATAAAAGAAAATTTGCGTTTTGTTAATATTCATTGTGGCTGTATGAACCTTTATCATAATATTACAAACAAAGTAAAAAGTGAACGAAATCTGTCAAAATGGCGTCAAATATTACGAAAAATTATCGATTTTCATTATTTTTTTTCTCAAAAACTATATGTTTCCTAACATTGAGACTTTGCGTAATTACTTTTTAGCCATAAACCTTTCCAATATAAAATTATGAGCGTAAAACTCGTTGTCCGGTATAGTACAATTTAGCCCGAAATAGCTACCTTCTAGAAAGTTAATACCTACCCATGTGGGTAGGTATTAACTTTCTAGAAATGCAGATAACGGGTAGAAGTGGGGTTGCCAACTTTTTGTTGAACAAATAGACTTCAGATGAGGGAAATTAAGAGTATAAATTAATTTGATTTGGTTTAATACGAGTACAACTCTACGACTACTGAATAGTTTCAATAAAATCATGGCTTTGTTTTGCCACCACATTGCAATTAATGAGCTAGAAGACAATCATTATTTCAGAAACCAACTGAAATAATAATATAATTGTAAGAATAATAATAAAATTTATATAATATTTTTTTTTCTACAAACGCAGTAGAATACGCGTTTAAATCTCTCTTATTTTGACTTTTATATTATATTCTCTCTGATTTTGAATTAAACTCAAAGAAATCCTAACATTTTATAAAAAAAAACTGTATTTATTTAGTGCATTACTTTAATACAGTAAATAAATACAGTTTTTTTTTTTATATAAAATGGTAGGATACTTTGACTTTAATTCAAAATCAGAGTCAAAATAAGAGAGAATTTAAACGCGTACTGTATTGCGTTTGTAGATTATAAAGTACTCCTCTGCAAAATAGAGTACACTACTCTAAATTAGAGTACGTACGGTTGGCAGCCCTAGCTGAGAGCGTCCAGTATCGTCTAACAGAAAGACGTGACTAAACAGTAATGTTTGCATCTTACTAATTAATTTAACAAACCGGTCAAGCGTGAACCAGGCCAGAACCAAAGTTCCCATACAGGCATAGCGTATTAAAATAACATGCAAGCTTATTGACCTACTGGTTTAATTAAATATATGAGACGTGAGATTATGTTGTTTAGGCAAGTGTGTATTTGGTTTTGAAAGTTGGCGAGATTGTTTCCGCTAATTTATTTATTAATATCTGATATCACAGCTATGGTAATGATGGTAACAGATGACAGGAAGTAAGTTAAGATTTTGACGAATTAGTGTATACAGAATGTTCTTTTTGTTTACCGATAATTTCTAGTCTCCTCGAAAAATGTTTTTTTTTACTTGTACAGATAGCACATCCAAAGAATGGAGCCTATTTTCTATAAACAAACTGTTCGGATTCTAAGAGATAATACTTTTTTCCACGGTCTGAAGGCTTTAGGCTGAACGCTGCGTTACGCGGGCACCCGCGCGATCCCATACAAAAGTGTTCCGTCCGGCTGCCCGTTCCCGTTTTGCTACGTAATAACATCAACACGACTACATGCACACCTTTATAGTTGAAGTAGCGACACTGCGCACGTAATAATCGGGTTTCCGCATTGGGGACCGCCGCACACGATACACGCGCATCGTCAAGCGACGGGAACACGCGCGGGCTCCCGCTCAACGCAGCATTGGCCCTTACAGGGAAGAGGACAGAAGTAGTGAAGATAATAAATTTCACGCGCATCTTGGTCAGGCTAAATATTTTTCAATACACCCTGTGCCTACATTTTGAACTAATACTAATTCTACTTGAGCTAATAAAACCGTTTGCATATATTCGATTTAAGAATAAATAAATGAGTGCTACGCGCATACTACGCAAGTGCTACGTCGTAGCATTGATTTCCTTTACTGATGTTAATATCATTTGTAGGCTGCCTATAGTTTGGGCTTGCGGACGACGAGCAATGGATAGCTTGCCGTCCGGTAACTATCCGGACCAAGCCCGAGTCGTCGAAGGCACGTAGTGTTCCACGCGCGCCTCACAGACATGTCGGCAAAAACGTAGAGGCCCAGCAGATTTGATGCCTACTGAGGCCATAGGTTGGCTTCCGATAGGGAATAACCCGTTATTCCCTTTCGGAAGCCTGGAATACACAGGCAAAGAAGGAACATAAGTGTCGTTTTAGTCAGTAAAAGTCTGACACCTGCTTTCACTCCTTCCTAGAGTGGGAGAAGTCATTGGATGATTTCCTTTCTTCTTTTCTATTCTTTTCTAGACCTTAGGAAAAGGCTGTCTATATCATCATTGTATTTTACGACTTGTATACATCCAACATAGACCTCCCTAATGAAATATGTTAATATTACAAAAACAAATACAAGAAAAACAGGTAAACATCAACATATAGGTATAATGTACGCCTTCCTAAAGCCACTCAAGTATACTTGAACCTAAGCTTTAGCGGTAAACACTTGACTTTATGTGATGGCTGCTTCCTGTGACAGAAGTCAAATCAATATGATGCTGATTAGCGTATAATAACGAGTTTAGAACTTAGTTTTGCTAGTCGCAGTGTTGGGGTAAAGCTTTGTATCCTCCACCGGCCCACGCTGAAAACCAGCGCTGTGATTTCATCGCATAATGCGTGAGGCCGCAGCTTTATGCTGAGCGTTCGGCCGTTTTGCGCGGATGTGACGCATATCTTCCCTATCTATTCATAATGTTTGTTAGCTAGTTTTAAGATTGCGTCATTTCGCGCGAATAAATAGTTTTTCTTTCTTTCTTTCTTTCTTTCACTAGGCAACATTTGATTCGACATGATGAACATGTAACGCACCACTTTTCTTTATCAACTTTGTCTGTCCATGCATGACCAGCCCCCCTAGCCAAGTTACAATCGTATCGTTCGCGCTAAACGCTTCGAGTAGGCCACGCCTCCGATTCCTTTGTCTTGACGTCATCTCAACGCTCAGTCACGTGGTCCGAACAAAGGAATTCCAATTCCTTTGTTCGGACCACGTGACCGGAGGCGTGGCCTACTCGAAGCGTTCAGCGCGAACGATACGATTGTAACTTGGCTAGGGGTGCAGTCGGCGATAAGAAAGAAAGAAAAATGAATTTATTTGTCACAACGCAAGGCACACAAACAATATAATATGTAAACACGAAACCGTACAAAAGAGAATAAAAAAAATAAAAACACAAAAAAACAAAGTAATAATAATATAGATATGCAATTGTGCGCCTCACGGCTGCGCCAAAATAGGTCCAGTTCAGCATGATTGTCAGACAACTAGTGCCTGACGCTGATTTTCAACTGAACCTGAGGTTGTGACGTAACGGACGCGAAACAGTTTTGTAGTGTAATATATAGCGGTGATGCGTAGGTACTTAAATAATATAATACATCATAATAGAATGTGGAATGTGTTATCATGTGATAACATGTTGCTATTTTTCTTTTTAACCGACTTCAAAAAGAAGGAGGTTCTATGTTCGGCTGAATGTATTTTTTTTATGTATGTTCACCGAATTCTCGGTCGATTGTGGACCAATTTTGAATTTTTTTATTGAAAGGTTATGCTTCCAAGTTTGTCCCATAGAAAAAATTTTATCATCAGATCATGAACTTCGCAGATATGGAACAGAACTCCTCATAGGATCACAGCATAACTGTAGTCGATGACTGACTGAAAAAGAGGGGGAATGATCCCTAATGAAACATACTCCCGGGACAAAAGTATCCTATCTACTATTCCAGAACGAGTACACACTTTTTATTTTAACTTATATACAAACTTTCGTCTTTATAATTATTATTGTGATGTGATAACATAAAGTCGTCTAAGGAACCCTAATATTTTTAATTACCCATGTTAATTAGCTAACGCATGGAAAGTTACGCGTAACTTTAAGATAAATGGACGCGCGGGTTCGCATCACGTTCTGAGAGAATGCGGACGTGAGGCGGTTTCGATAAAAAACCAAGTTTTATGACTGTCGTGACAAATTATGTGAGTTATCATGATAGTCTTTGGTCTCGTTAGAAATATGAGCTAAAGTTTGTATATAACCTAGTTTAAGTTATGGAAATTTTCAGTTATTCTGGGTATCTTGATTCGATCACGGTTGTGACTCATCAAATTTTAATATTCATATAATAATAGCTATTATAGGTCCTTCTTTTTGTCTAGACAAGATTTCTGTCATATACAGTCAAGATATAAAGAAATAGTGCATGCCTTTCATGCACTAGGTCTCTCACTAAGTCTCCCTGAGCCTGAGATCCACCAGGATTCCCGAAAATGTAAGCTCACTTTTATTTAGACACATTCATTTTTTTCTTCCATTCAAAATACGTTATTTCACTTAAACCTATATGGACACTTATAAAACGATAGAATCTAGTGTATGGTTCCAATTTGTCGTTTCCTATGAAGAAGACCCCGAGGAAACTCCTTGGGTACCTCTTGTAGAAAAATGATTTTGGAAATATAGGCATCCGTAATTGCTGTAAGAAAACCCAGTTGTGGGTTAAGCTCGCCTATGTGCATCAACTGTTCTATTTTTATTGTCTGTATAAAATTATGTGTACAATAAAGAATCCGTTGGTATACATTTAATTCCTTATGTGTGATAAAACAAATAAACACACCAGAATATTACTTTGTTGTCCATCTGTCTCTCTATAAAGAACTGTATTCCCAGGAACGAAAGAGGTATTAAGCTGAAATTAATATCAAGCACAAGTCTGCTATCCCTTAGACAAACAGCTTTACTTTGTGTTGAGTGTTGCGTTTTGTGTTAAAACGTATAAGGCTTTGATGAATGAACATTATTAATATGTATAATATACAAACAAGAATACGACAGCAAAGCCAACAACATAAACTAGTAAACATCAATATTTCATCTATTCTTTACAAACATAACTTTAATCCCATCTGCCTCGGCGACCTCACAATCAGTAAGCTTTCAATCCCTTTCTTTATTACCCTGGACTATAAGGAAGCAGGTATACAATGCACATAGCTCAGCGACCATTTTGCCAACATTGGCACACCTACCAAGTTACCAACATCAGACGAAGTACCGTCAACTTCTCAAACAAGTACACAAAAAGTTGAGTTTGACACAGCCTTAGCATTGCAGCAGTAAGGTCGGTTTTCGAATTTCAAATGCCATTGATGTGGTTGTCAGTACAGACAAGTCTCGTCAAGTATTGATATATGACACATTGTCTCGCCAGTGGGTGCACGGCCTAATAATTGCCACTAAAAGCGGCTAACAACAAAAATATGGAAACTAAAGCTTCGGTTACAATGAAAATGCTTCGGGTGATAAAGAAGGATGGGAAATTAAAATTCCTGTGGTAAGCAGGTAACTAGTCGTATATGTACCATTTTTTATATAGTCAAGTCCATTGACTACTGCAGGCGTAAATTTAAAATTTATGACCTTTGTTCCATATTTCACTTTAGAAAACAAGATCAACAGTCGGTTTTTGAAATAGGAAAAAATAAGTGAATGAACATTTATTCATTGTATATAGTATGTTTATGTATTGTGTGCTGTACGCATATTTAGTTAGTTTTAAGTAAGATTTAATCATTGTAAGTACCTAAGCTAAGTTTTCGTGTGCATTTATAGTTGTTTTTCATTTATGTAAAATCTGCTATAAGAAAACCCAATTGTGGTTTAACTGCATCTGTGTAGATCAACAAAACATGAATTTGAAGTGGAGCATTTATCTACAGTAAAAAAACGTTATACAAAAAAAAAAAATACTACCGACTTCAATATAAAAAGTTTTTTATTTTACACTTTTTAGTTATGGTACCACCACTAAAAAGTACCCCTCAGCCATACTTACCTTATAGCCAGATGCACTCTGGACAATTCTAATAATCCAAAACGCGGTTAGATTACATTAATTTATTACAGAGTTCCGATGCCTTACTTCAGGCATTATCATCAGATCAGTTCGATATATTCCCCCTATTCTTTCAGTCAGTCATTCAGACTACACGTATAAATCAAGCAATTTTACTTGTTACGACAGTTCTGCTATGTTCCTACGAGGAGTTCTGTTCCATATCTTTGAAGTTCATAATCAGATCATAACAATATTTCTATAGGACCAACTTGGAAGCATACATAACCTTTCAATAAAAAAAATATTTCAAAATCGGTCCACAATTGACCGAGAAATCGGTGAACATACATAAAAAAAACCATACATTCAGCCGAACATAGAACCTCCACTTTTTGAAGTCGGTTAAAAATCTGTAAATTTTTGCCATTAAAACACGAGTTTGACTCGTTCTTATTTAATAAAAAAATCTCAAATTCTCAATCATATCTCAGTCAAGAATTAGATGAGGGAATGGAAGTCAAAGCTCAGCAGTTCTATTAGCTACTAAACCAATAAAATGCTCTACATCATAATATTAAACCCTCATGGTGTCAGGTAGGCAGAAAGCCCAGTATTACCTGTATAGCGACCGGTAAGTAGCTAACGCCAGAGGCACTGTATTGCAATAACGTTTATCCTACTGTCGGAGGCACAGAGTAAACAGCAAATGGAGAAATAATATGCCACAATTGACACGTGCTATAAAATCTGTTTAAGATGCTCCGAATTCACAGGTATTCATAGGAAATTCACTCTAAATTAATATTATAAAGAGGGAGTTTTGGTTTGAATATTAGAATGAATTTCTAGAACACTGATCCAAACCCAAAAATTCTTGCACTTATAAAGCTATAATAGTACTGAGTGTGAGTTCTTTTTTTTATAGAAAATTACATGTTATCTGTGGGTTATTGCGCGACCCAGTCTGCGGAAAAACGGAAGTCCGTTATATTGCTACGTCTGATTAAATTTTCCCTGTTTTTACGACTAACGTTCATCTGTCGGCCGGCTTATTAAATTCATATAGACGATAAACTTACTGATATCAACAAATGAAACAAGCTGGGCATGGGATGCGGGATTGTGCGAAAGAGTCAACGCGGAACGTAAAGGGTAACTGAAGGAACACAGTTGGGTTTTAGTTAGTAAAAGTCTGACGTTCTCCCTCACTTCACACAGACACTGAACAGAACCGGATGATTAAATCACATAAGAAGACCCAAGTGTCAACTGTATAAGACATATCATTCTTTCACGCTATCCACGCTCGAGTGGAAGGTCGGTGGTCTCTCCATTCAGTAATTACTCTGTGGCTGTCAGATAAGAAACAGCTTCCACGGTTCTATCCGATATTAGAAATAAGATAGCATCGCGCTCGATGCGCCGTTGTGTGATCTCGGCCAAAAATAGACGCGTGACTTTTGTTGTGGGTGTGGAAGAAGACGACTAAGGGTGTGTATAAGGTGCATAGGCTGTAGCGTACTGCATATTTCATGAAATCAAGTTGCTGGAGCAGAAGCTCCAGCAACTTCGACCAAAGCAAGGGCTTAGTATGGTGTCAGCATCTCCTGGTAACTTTCATTATAATTATGTATCATCCTACTGATAGTATGACTCTACGCCATGACATCCATTTCTTTCGTTCTTTGGTCAATATGGAAAAATACTTTAGAAAATAAACAAATAAATAAGATGTCACCTTTGGCAACCGTAGGTGCTCTTAGAGTGTTTTTACATTAGAAATATGCTATGCTACGTTGCTATGAATGCGTTTGATATAAACCAATCATATTCATTGGCCCATATAGCTTAACAGTGGTGGAAACCGGTTCAAGCTATTTTTTTATATGGAAGGATGCGTGTTCTGAATGCGTGGTCTGGATGCGTGCTCGGCATGTGTGCTCGGGCCGCGTGCTAGGGATACGTGCTCGGATTGTGTCGCTACCTATGATCCTATGATCATGTGATGTGGAGAAATGATGGTGGTCGATAGCAAAAGTCTTGGACAAGAATGTTTCTTATTATTATTGGCACGCGTTTCACCACTATCGCGCTTGATCACCTATCAAATATGATAGATATGTAGCTTAGGATGCGTGTGTATGCAAGCTATGTATGGTGCTGCAGCAGTAATTACACCTCTTCCCCGTTCGCGCCAGCTTCGTTACTGTCAAGCTACTCCTACCCGCTCTCGCTCTCGCTTATGTCCTCACCCACAGCACTCACTGGATCGCGTGTAACTTGTTATTACTGTGCATGCAGCCGCACGTCTCCGCGGTACCGTATTATAGAGTCGCGCGATATACAACGCGCGTAATTCTATCGCCGACGAGTCGCCCCGACTTGCCCGTGGCGCCCTCTATAATCCCCCATGATAAGATAATTAGGCGTCAGATTAGACGTAATAGGATACGGAAAATGTAAATTATGTGGCCGTGTCGACTTTGATTATTTAGTTTTCTGTGTCGTGGTGCCAGTAGTCATTTGAGATCATCACCAAGTCTGCCATTAAAGCATCGAGGTTCAACATACATTTTGTTTTAGTCTTTGACAACAATTTCGAAATCTGCAGTCTTAACAATAGCTACTAATAGCTGAATTTAATATGCTTTTCAATTCTACCGCTTTTAGGCACGCAACTTTTCTGTTTTCCGCTCTAGTTGAGAATTTATTGTATTTATAATATTAGGCTGGGCGCCATGCAATCTCCACAAGTAGCTGGTCAACCCCCGTTTATTTATTTTGTTCATAAGTGTATTGAAAAATGTCATTCGATACACATAGTTTGTCACACAAACCAACTTACTCCACCCTACTACTAACACCCTCGCCTGCGGCTCGGGCGAATTCAGCCTCAGTCACAGTGACGATACATACTACAAACGTTTGCCTTTATAATTTTATTACTCATACAATCGTAGATATGCATTGAATCAACTGACACACATGTTGATAATTACGGTTTATGCGACCTTAAAGTAATATGGGTTCTCACAATAAATGACTTCAGACTGAGTCGAGAAGCCAAGAATGATTGATTCTAAGAACGAATCAAAAACATCCCGCAAACCGCTATACGACAACTTCCTTAATAATTTCAGAAAAGTGCTGCCCATTCAAATATACATCTGTCAAAGTAGATACACGTAAATGAAACAGCCTGTGTTTGCAACTAATATTGCGTGGAATAACATAATTATCCCCATAACAAGTAGAGATAAGTACCGTGCAATAAAATAATATAAATCCGTGCATAATAATTTAACTCCAAACAAGCCTGTACCGAGTACCTGAGCTTGTAAGTATAAAATTACGACGATGTATTTACACGTTAACTATCAAAACTACTTAAAACGTAATCAGGCACAAAAATAAACAAAGATGGCCGCGTAAATTCAGTTTTATCCCCCCTCGATTGTTAACTATACGTAATTACATAGAGCTGCGGATGCGGGAACGATCTCACGGTTCTTTAAGGTGGGGACACACTACAGAATGGCTATGCTATGTTACATTCGAGCTGCGAATGCTCGATGCTCATGGCGAACAAGCATTTTGATTGTAACATTTCTTTTCGTTTATTTCGGAATAAAAAACAGAATGTACAATTAAATGTTATACATACTGTCTTACTCATCGTGATCATGATTACAGTCAAAAAACGTTCACTGTTGGACATAGGCCTCCCCAAGGGTCACCACAATGAACGGTCCTGTGCGTCTCGCATCTATCGGATACCCGCGACCAACACCAGCTCCTCGGTCTACCTTGTGGGAGGACTATCTTACTAATTAAACAAAATACTCATTATACTACTAGCTACATCAGCTCTACACTTACACCTTACATACGTGCACTGTACACACATTTTTAATTTAATTTATTTTAATCTAATCTTAATTTAATTTAATATTAATGTAATTTAAATTATGCGACACTAATGTAACTATTTTCGTATGCAAACAATTTGTCAATGTTTTTCTGTTCCAATAAAAGTATATTATATTATTATTATCTAACATTAACCACATATTACTATGTTTTCTACGCCAACGTACTTATAGTTATGTCTAAGCCATTTAGATTATTTTCATTATGATGGGTTTTGAATCCACCAATAATTTTTAAAATGAACTTGCAACACATCAGTAAACATCGCTTTCCTTCGCTAGAATATAAGTTGATGCTATGCTTTTACTGTACATCTAAAGATGCTCAATGCTTTGTTACAAGTAAATGCACATATGTGTCCGCACCTTTATACTGAGCTGGATGACATTCATCTCTCTCTGTCATTTGTTTATAATAAAAGATGATAATAAAATATACAGTCAACATGTCACTGGTCAATTAAAATGATTATTATGATGAAAACAACAAACGGTTTGATGATTGCACATGTAGTTTTAGTCTTAGGTTTCAATTTGATTCAGTTTTTTTTTCCCTACAGCAATCTAGTTTATCGTTCTGTAATAAAATTGACGAGGTTTTGTTCTGAATATAAAACGTTCATATAAAATAGGTTATGGATAATCAAATATATTAAATACAGACTACTGCTAAAAATAATGATACTGTGATATCGTAAAAGATCATGAGAAAAATGTATCTTGTTAGCTTGCGTGCTGGTCGGTTAAATATAGTACGAGTACTTTTAACCCCTTTACTTATTTAAATTTAGAATAAGAATTGATTTTTATAGGAAAACTAGCTGACACGGCAAAATTAAATGTGCGTTATAGTTTCTACAATATGGACGGGGTCTAGGAAATCGAATCCCGCATCAAAATTGCAATCACGCAAGCCTGCGGGATTGAAGTCACCAATCCCGCAAATTAACTTAAGGGGGAACTATTTTAAGGGGGATGCTCAAAGGTAGCACGCAAAATTCAAATTGTCATTGTTGTTGACAAAACAAAATAGAAGTTTAAAATTTATTTGGCTATATCTATATATATAAAAGGAGAAACTGACTGACTGACATATCAACGCACAGCCAAAACTATTAGGACTAGGAGCGTGAAATTTTGCACAAGGCTTCCTTTCATGACGTAGGCGAGCACTAAGAGAGGATTTTCCAAAATTCACCCCCTAAGTGGAGGAAAGGGGGGTTCAAAGTTTGTATGATGAAACCTATTTTCACGCGTGTGAAGCCGCGGGCAGAAGCTAGTGTAAGATAAAAATGCTCGGACTTTCATTGCGTGATCGAATCAGGAATGAGGATATCCGCCAGAGAATCGCCAAACTTAAGTGGTAATGGGCAGGGCACATTGCTCGCAGAACGGATGGCCGTTGGGGTCGAAAGGTTCTGGAATGGCGACCACGTACCGGAAGACGTAGCGTTGGAAGGCCTCCTACAAGGTGGACCAATGACCTGGTAACGGTTGCGGGAGTCCGATAGATGCAAGACGCACAGGACCGGTCATTGTGGCGGCACTTGGGGGAGGCCTAAGTCCAGCAGTGGACGTCTCTTGGCTGAAATGATGATGATGAAAATAAAAAATTGAAAACAAAATTATATTTATTATTCCATAGGTATAAATTCTACAGAAAAGTCACGAGTTCCATGGCAAGTTTTTAAATCACTTGTTAATGAGGCTTTACTGGGTCAATTAATAAATAGGTAATCAGAAAGGCAGCGGCGTGTCGCCTAAACACATATTTCTTAGAAAAAAATTCAATCACGGAAGCGTGCGGGATCCCGTATGATAATCCCGCATTTCTCATCCCGCAAGAAAGGAGCTTTTTTTTTTCGGTGGGAAAATCATCTTATGACATCCCCCGCCCTTGGGCGGGGCGGGAGATAGTGTCAGACTTTTACTGACTAAAAACCCACTCCTGTTCCTTCGTTGCCTTCGTCCCAGGAAACACACTACCCATGGCCCCAGTAGGCTTCGACCCTGCTGGGCCCCTACGATTTGCTGACATCTCCAAGAAAGGAGCTGGATACCGCGGATCCCAGCGCTTGCAGAATTGGATTCCCTAACGGGGACCACTAGGGCCGATATCTGCTAGGGCTGCGGGATCGTTCGAAAGAGTTAATCGTCGCCCTAGAACTAAAAGAGCAAATGAAAACCACAGGTGGGTTTAGTCAGTAAAGTATGACACGACTTACTGGGTGGAGCGCAAGGGGGCGCTCCACCCAGTAAGAGAGATATTTTTTGTTGAATTCCCACCTGAAAAAAGGAGAATGTTGAAAAATTTTAAAAAAATATTCATGTGTAAAGTTTGTGTAACGTGTCTACTTTCTTCTACACTCGATTGTATTATAACAAAGTAACAACGTACTACTTTGTTAACGTTTCATTCGTCTTTCGAAGCAATAAACATTGATGATCTCCGTAAAGCAAATAAGTATTTAAATTGGTTTATTAAATCAAATACGTTGTCGGCCATAATTTGATTCTAATTGTGCTGTGTTAATATCGTTTTTAACGTAGTTTTATAGCCGCTATTTGAATAAGGGCCCGGTGTAGCGGACTTACAAAGTTATCGCGAATTCTTGCTATTGCGATGTCGCTATTTTCCTTTGCTGATTAGATAGTGTTTACAGGGCTTTAGAGATAGCGATTTTAAATGCTTGAATTTAATGGGTAAAACATATTTTTTTAACCAGTTAATGTAAAAGAGAATCCTAGTCTTGGTTTGTTTGCAAGTTTGTTTTTGCGTGGCAATTGCAGTCATAGTCCTTTCCCACTTTCCCTAATATCTCTACACACAAAATGATGTATGTATTTTAATTAAAATACAAAATATTGAAGGTTTCACCAGCTCGTCATCAGTTTCGTCTTTTGAATAAATAACTTAAATAAACGTAGAGGGTTGACGACATCATCATTTCAGACGAAAGACGTCCACTGTTGGACATAGTCTTCCCCCAAGCGTCGCCACAACGAACGTCCTGTGAGTCTTGCATCCACCAAATTCCCGCGACTCTCACTAGGTCGTCGGTCCACCTTGTGGGATGCATTTCAACGATGCGTTTTCCGGTGCGCGGTCGCCACTCTAGAATCTTTCTATAGTCACATACGTCATGTAAATCTCAACTCCACTGTCTCGTGAAGGTATAGAGTATCATATATATATATATATATATGTAATCATCAAATAATTTCTCCCACTCTGGGTGGAGCGAGAGGACTCACTCAGACTTTTACTGACTAATACCCATCTGTGTTCCTTCATTTGCCCTTTGCGTTCCAGGGCCACGGTATTTCCTTCGAACATTCTCGTAGCCAAGACGATATGCCTATTTATGTAACAATTTTATTACAAGAACACAAATCAATAGTTAACTGCTACAATCAATTAATCAATTACAGTCAACAAGTCAATTAACACACAACAGCCTGTAATTAATAACGTTTAAGTTATTTTTGTCGATGGTTTTTTTAGGGTTCCGCACGTAAAGGGTAAAACGGGACCCTATTACTAAAAGTCCGCTGTCCATCCGTCGTTCACCAGGCTGTATCACATTAACCGTAATGGCTAGACAGTTGAAATTTTCACAGATGATATAGTTTTTTTTCTTATTGTTCCATAAATACAGTATTTTTACATTTTTGGTTTCTTTTGTACCATTAAACCAGAATTGTTTGTATTGGTACTCACATTCGCATAACAACACTGATTAATCAGTAATGGTAACCAAAGATGTCAACTCAATTGCGATAATACAGACATTCAAAAATAAAAAATAAAGTCATACAACATTGTGGGTAAAAAAACTTCGCACAAGTTATAGAAAAGTAAACATCTATTAGTACGTGGACTTGTAGGTTCGAGGCCGTGGAGTTCTGTTGCCGCTATAATAACAAATACTAAAAACAGAATAAAACAAATGTAGGTGGCTCCCTAAAAACCAGACATGATTTTTTTGCCGTTTTTATAGATTCCGGTACGGAACACTTTGTGCGCAAGTCTGACACTCACGTGACCTTTTTTTTATTGTTTTACGCACAATCGGCTGAGCCTATGTAATTTATGAATTTAAAATGCTTCGAGATTTGAAAACAGGATAGCTTTTTTGCAATGTTTTCTTGGAACAGTAGAGTATATAATTGTTATGTGGTCTCGTAATTATGATTTTTTGCTAGTTAATTTCAAATTATACTGAATAAACTCACAAATTAACGGTGAGCAACGATATTATGGGTTCATTGAGTAAATAATTTTGATTAATTGCATATGAGTCAAACGGGTGAAAAGAATTATATATTTGCAAGATTTTATTTAACTTACAATGTTTTTTTTTTCAATTAGGTTAAATCTTGCAAATTCATTTTAAAATGTTCGGTTTGGATCTCGATTTGGGGTTAGTGGGTTCAGCTCCCCTTGCTAAGTTACAACCGTTTCGTTTCGATTCTCTTTTCGTTGATCGCCTCGAGTCGGCCACGCCTCCTATTCCTTTGTTCTGACCACGTGACTGAGCGTTGAGATGACGTCAGAATAAAGGAATCGGAGGCGTGGCCTACTCGAGGCAATCAACGAAAAGAGAATCGAAACGAAACGGTTGTAACTTGGCTATGGGGCTGGAGTTGGCGGACTAGTTAGCGATGGGCGATTTCGAGATGTTTTAATAAAACATATCGACTGAATCGGAGTCGTTAAAATAAACCATCGAGTCAACCCATCGACTCGCCATTCTACAAAATAATCGAGATGTTTTCCATTGTTTCGAGTCAACCACTAGTTATCGATTGTTCGAAAAGTCACTCTCACTCATCGAGTCTCGCTCGGTCACCGGGGTAAGAACCCTCGATATGTTTTATTTATTGTCGATGATTCCTGCCCCGTCACGTTATTGATTATTTTCGGTTCATCATCATCATCATCATTTCAGCTGAAGGACGTCCACTGTTGTATATAGACCTCCCCCAAGGGTCGCCGCAATGACCGATTCTGTGCGTCTCGCATCCACCGCGTTCCCGCGACTCTCACCAGGTCGTCGGTCCACCTTGAGGGAGGCCTTCCAACGCTGCGTTTTCTGGTGCGCTGTCGTCACTCTAGAACCTTTTGGCCCCATCGACCATCCGTTTTACGAGCAATGTGCCCTTCCCACTGCCATTTAGTTATGCGATTCTTTTGGCTATGTCGGCCACCTTGGTTCTCCTCCGGATATCTTCATCCCTGATACGATCACGCAAGGAAACTCCGAGCAGAGCCCTTTCCATTGCCCTTTGAGTTACTGTAAGCCTTCTTATGAGGCCCATTGTAAGTGGCCATGTTTCAGTACCATCATTGACAACACGCACAGGTCACTGGACTTTCGTTGTGAGACACTGTGGTATGTTGGACGAGAAGATTACGCGCAGCTTCCCGAACGCTACTCGGCTGAGTCAGATTCGATCTTTTTTCAAGCTTAGACCTACTCAACTGGATTGTCAGTTCCAGGTAAACGTAATCATCTACAACTTCGAGTGTAGAGTGTCCGATCTTGATCGGAATGGGACCGACATGGTTATTTACCATATATTACCATTTAGATTGCTCTTTTTGAAAGAATTAGTTTGGATTCGCAATCACAATGCAAGTCAAGAACTCGCGAAACTCTAAACCATCAAAGAATAACTCACCAATGAACGCGCCATGCGCAATAACAGACCGAGTCGGACTCGAGTGAAATCGAAACAATCGAGAACCATCGAGATGTTCGAAAAATCGATTAAAACCTCTAGCCATCGCGCATCTCTAGAACTAGTTTTTTTTTTATGCATCCCTTGATATAAAGGGTATCAATTAAAATAATTTGTTGAAAAGAATACGAAATAAAAAATTACACACATGCATTGCAAATAACACATCTTTAAAAATGTACAATGGGCGGTTTTTCCGCACGGAGCAATCTCTTACCGACAACCTTTGGACGGAATGATGAGATAGATTTAGGGCATTCGGTGTACAAACATTATTAATAATACTGATATGACTTAATAATAATAAAGTACTTGCATGTAATAATACCAAATAATTTACTTACCGTCGAGTTGAAAATCCTATATGTCATTTTAAGATGTCATATCTTTCGAATGGAATTACAATATAAGTTCAAATAAATTTTAGAATTAAGGCGTGTTAATCCTTTTTCGAAATTAATCATTTTATTCGATCTTATGACAGCTGAGTGACCCGTTTTATAAAACACCAATTTCATAACGCACGGACCAATAAAAGGTAAGAAAACAAGTTATTCCTCCAACAAATAACCTAGCACGATTAAATAATTTCAAGCATTCTTAAGCTTACAACATACAATAAAGTTGAAACCGATGTAGGTACCTGGTTAATTGCGAGACGGAAATACTCTTAACGGACGTAATTAAGATTAGAAGTGCAGGAAATAACTGCGCTCATACGTCCAATAGACGTTAAGACGTGCTTGCTTACACTGTTGGTGGGTACGCTGCCTTAGACTCAGATTTTATGGGCTCTTGGAGAATCTTAAGTCGTAACCCTAAAGGGCGGGTTCCATTTAAGAATGTGTCGACGTCTTTTAAGTCAAGAGTGAATAGGTTACTTCAAGGCAAGCGTGCACAATAACGTCAGAAGCTAGTGCACGGTTGGGCTGGGTTTTTCTTTGGGCTACGTCGGTAACCTTCCTCCTAGCCAAGTTACGACCGTTTCGTTTGCTTCGAACGCCTCAAGTAGGCCACGCCTTCGATTCCTATCCTGGTGAATGAATGGTCCTTTGTTCTGATCACGTGACTGAGCGTTGAAATGACGTCAGAACAAAGCAATCGGAGGCGTGGCCTACTCGAGGCGTTCTACGCAAACGAAACGGTCGTAATTTGGCTAGGGGGGCTTATTCGAATACAAGTTTCCTATTAATCGACAGATATTTTATTTTAATCTTAATACCTCTGTATCTACCGACGAATGCCGATGCTAACTAGTTTCTTATTTCCTTCCAGTGATTTACAATTTACGCCGAAGATAATCAATGAATTCTGTCGTATCTTTTATATTTCCTGATCTCAATCTTAATAAGACAAGATAGCTCAAGATAAGTGGTCTTAAAAGAAATCTAAACGGTTATCTTTTAATTACTCAGTAACATAACTATTTTTGCAATAATTATGGAACATTGGATTGACTCAGAATGGTCATGTAATGCGGAGAAATGATGGTTGTCGATAGCAAAAGTCTTGGACAAGAATGTTTCTTATTATTATTGATTCCCGTTTGACCACTATCTCACCTGATGGTAAGCGATGATGTCGTCCACGATGGAGCACGCTTGCCTAGAAGTAACCTATTCTCTATTGACATAAAAATAATAATTTTATGTAATATTATATAGATTGATAGATTAATGTTTAGACTGTAAAGACTGTAGGTTTATTTGATATGTTAGTTTAAGATTTTACAACTCATTACATTTTGTTTTTCTTACACACTATTTAATTGTCTGCCTTTCTTTTAATGTCTTCTTAATTCATGAACAAATTTCTATTGAAATAAGTAGGTAGGGTTCAAACCCAGCCAGGCGCTCTACTTTGTGTAATTTATTTCATCACCACTGCTCTCAAAACGGCGAAGGAAAACATCGTGAGGAAACCGGCATGTCCTAGAACCAAAAATTCGAAGACATGTGACATCCACCAACCCGCACTGGGCCCGCGTGGTGGATTACGGACCATTCCCTCTCCTAGAGAGGAGGCCTGAGTCCCAACAGTGGGAACATTATAAGGCCGACTATGCTAAGTAGGTAGGACCTACCTTTGCTTTGAACTTATTTATTTAGTTATTACTAACGTAGGTACTTATATTTATAATGTATTATCTATTTCTGAATTTCTCATTGTGTAACTACAGGTGTGTACATAAATAATAAAATAAATAATCCTTATAGATGTTTTATACTTAGGTAGTTAATAATGGCAGGAAGTATATATCTATATGAGACTTAATAGGTGCTAAAACTGCCAATGTGAGTCTCTACTCACATCATCATTATCTTCATCTATATGAAGATACTGTTACGTAACTATAAATTACATTAACAGTAACACATTCAATTAAACACACTTTTAATGAATGCTTATTTAAAGTCAACTCTTATAGGTACTATCACCAACTAGCAACTTGCCCTTTTTTAATGTGGGAAATCATCAAATAGCTTTTCCCGCCATGGGTGAAGTGAGAGGGAAAGTCAGACTTATACTGACTAAAATCTACCTGTGTTCCTTCAGTTGCCCTTCGTAGTCCAGAGCCCTGGTAATTCTTTCGAACGATCCCGTTTCGATTTTTATCAAGCATTACCACTAGTAGATGTCACTTTGTAGAAAACTCTTCTGTCTCTGAATAAGTTTTCGATAAAATACATTTTTTCAAAATAAACTTTATCTATTCCAAAGCGCTTAAACACGATAGGCTTATCTTGAAGTGGTTAGTAGTTCCTCAATATCTAACTCCATTATCAGACCAGCTCCATGTTAATATTATTGCATTGTCATCCAAATGACATAGTTATACAAAATTTCAGCTCAATCGATTAAATACATCTGCTTCAAAACCTATTTGCAAGATTTTTCCTAAAAAAAACTAACAAACATTGCAAGTTAAACAAGAGCTTGCAAAAACAAAACAGTTTTGTTGTTCATATACGTTTTGTTTTACTTCGACCATCTTTCTACTAACCCATAATTATTATGTGCTGTTCATTCTGCTATAAAATTCTAAATAAACTGGTCGTGAAGGACGGAAGATGACCACCATAAACCCTTGGGATGGCAGGAGCCCATTAACGGTCGTTCAGTTAGAAGGAGACTTTAAATATCGATAGTAATACATTAAAACGTAAATTGTGGGTTTAAGAAGTCTCTTCAGAAATCTGTCTTGTTTATGTTTAATTTTTGCTTGGATTTGTTTACTTATTGATTCTTGGAAAACTTGCATGTATAGAGGTTTTTTTTTTATTAATAATGACTAGTCGAAGAAGGAGCACGCTTGCCTTGAAGTAGCCTATTCACTCTTGACTTAAAGACCCCTAAGTTGTAGCTATCAGGAAACACAGACTCCGGCAAGGAATTCCACTCCTTGGCGGTACGCACAATAAATGTGTTCTCAAAACGCTTTGTGCGTATTAGGTGAATTTGATAACATACTTTCAAAATAACAGCACATTTCTGCCTATGCTAGTTACACACAAAAACCGCGTTGAATCACATACAAATCAATAGAACCTCATGGTGAATTAATAAAACCTTAGATATATTAGGGGACAAAAAGTCCCACAACATGACGCGCAACGCTTAATATATGTATGTGACGCTGCAACGTTGCCCAGTGTCGCGGAAATCGGACCCAAACAACGCGTTCACGTGACGCGGGACATGTTGGACAATTTGACAGCGCTGCGCATCATGTTCGAGGATCTTATGTCCCCTTGACAATAGAAAAATATTGCTCAGACAGATCGATAGAGAATTTTAAGCTGATTACAGTAGCATCAAAAAACGAAAGACCCGTCAAATATCACTTGACAACACTTTAGCTTCAACGAGCTTAGTTGCTTTCTTAGCTACAGCTGAAGGAATGTCAGTCGGTCTAGAATCTCTTGTGGTATATCTCATAGACGGCTTGTAAGTCGCTAGACAAAAAAAGTGTTCGGAAAATAGCGTGGGATATAATCAAATAAATTCTCATGCTCTAGGTGGCGCGAGAGGGACTATCAGACGTTCACTGACCAAAACCCATATGTTCCTTCAGTAGCCCTTTGTATTACAAGGCCGCTAAACGGTCCCACAGCCCTATAAATTACCTACCTGCCAACTAAAAAAAAAATGAAAAAAAGAAAAAAAAAATATGAATAATAAAATGTTTTTCTTTCTTTCTTTCTTTCTATCAACTAAACTCTGAAAATGTTTATAGCGTAAACAAAATGGATAGAAAAAAATCCCTACCTAAACTCCGAATAGGTTTTCGTTGTTCTGAAGGATATAAAATATCTAGTCGTATATACGCCCTTTCTTTACTTTCCTTGGCCTCCCGGTTATGTGCGTCCCGCAACCATGTGTTTCAGTCCTACGACTGAAGATATCGTTGACCCAAAGTGCTTTTAGAATTCCTTGATTTTTATGGCGCGATCAAGGTGAGCTTTAGTACGACTTGTGCAACGCTATTGTTTACGTGGGAAATCACGAAATAACTCCTCCTGATCTAGTTAGAGCTAGAGGGAGTATCAGACTTGCTGACGAGAACCTACTTGTCTTCCTTTAGTTGCCCCCTTTGCGTTCCAAGATCGTGGTAACACTTTCGAATAAGCCAGCATTCCAAAAACACCCTGTAAATAAAAGCAGTCGTGACGAAAAGGTTCTAATCACAATTCAGTCGAGACCCTATGAAAGCTCTGTAACGAAACCATAGCGAGATGTAGAAAAGCGAGCTCATCTAACAACGCCATCTAGTGTCAAAAATTAATACTACTTTACTATGTTTTCATGAATAAATATACAAAACTATACACCCTGTCTGCTGAGTAACATCCATAAATAATTCTATATCTCCTTGAACGCGCATCCTAGTTTGTTTCTACATAAGCAGTCGTGTCGGAGTGATAACGCTGATACCTACGAAGTATATTTTCTATGCGTTTGATAAGCGCGGTTCGATTCAAGAACGTACAAGAGAGATAACGATTGATTGCATTGTGGAAGCACAGTGAACGCTCTTTTCTAAGGATCACTGGCCTGTTGGTCTAGTGGTTAGTGACCCTGACTGCTATGCCGAAGGTCGTGGGTTCGATTCCCATCCAGGACAAATGTTTGTGTGATGAGCACGATCATTTGTTCTGTGTCTGGGTGTAATTTATCTATAATATGTATGTTTTCATAAATATATAAGTATGTTTATCAGTGTCTAGTACTCATAACACAAGCTCTACTTAGCTTGGGACTAGATGGCGTTGTGTGATAGTTGTGGAATACTATTATTATCAAATCACTCTGGCGCAGAATCAAAGCGTCACGCTGCGTCCTGTTCGCTCGCATTAGCGCATCCGGATCTCAGAGGGCCCATCCTGATTTCCAGCCACCGTAGGCTTGCGGACGGTAAGCAATGGGTAGCTCGCCGTCCGACCGTCCGGTAACCGTCCGGACTGAGACCAAATCATCGACGGTGCGTATTGTTCCACGCGCGCCTCAAGGAGATGTCAGCAAACCATAGGGGCCCAGCAGAGTCGAAGCTTTCTGGGCCAGGACTGAAAGGCAACGTAGGAACCGGTGGCACATCGCCGTTCGCCTGGTGGTCCGATAATGGAACGGGTTTGGTGGAATAAGGACATTCCCCGAAATTTAGGTTAGAAACTCGGTGTCTATGCTCAAGACTTTGAAGTATCCACACGACGAGTGCATCATACAGAAAAATCGTGAATGACGCACGTACTCGACAGCTGATGCGACGTTGTACGCGAGAAAGTACGCGAGAAAGCACGGCGACGTGCGTCTCTAACCAAGCATCGAAGCGCGTAGGGCGGTTTGTGGGAACGTTTGAAAGAATTACCGTGGCCCTAGCTTGTAAAGAGAAGGAACAGTAAATGTTGGGTTTAGAAATACTAAAAGTCTAACACACCTTCTCGCTCCACCTTAGAGCGAAAGAAGTCATTTGATTTTAAGTGCGATTGCAATGTCCTGTGTTGAAATTGAACTGTAACTGGAAGTAATGACGATTGCACCTTTCAAGGAAATGGCTCAATAACAGGGGATGTGCAAGACGTTTTATGGGTACTTTGACTGAAAGATTCCTTCAAACCATTCTATTTACTATTATTTTCCCACATACAGGATGGATTACGAGCTAATTTGTAAATAATAAAAGCGATATTAGGGCCTCGCCGCACCGCTGCGCCGGCGCACGCCCACGTTATCCGTCACATCTACACCTTAACAGCATTTGAATTACATTAATTTGTAGCGGGCCTTATGTGTAACTTACCGCGTCATTGGTATGCCACAACTTAAAAGCGAAAGCGTTCTGTAAATCTATAAAAGAAAAAACTGACTGACATATCAACGCACAGCCGAAATTACTGGGAATAGGAGCGTGAAATTTTGCACAAGGCACTTTATGATGTAGGCGAGCACAAAGTTAGGAGTAAAGTTTGTATGGAGAAACCTACTTTCACGCGGGTGAAGCCGGTGGCAGAAGCTAGTGTTATAATAAAACTTGTATTAATAAAAAGTAATTTTTGGTATGATTATAAGACATCAGCTCCACAAGCAAGCTTATCGCGGCGATAATTATCGGCTTGTCACTTCATTCGATATTAACTCTATGAATAAAAATCCACTTGGCTATAATATCTCAGGTCTATAGGCCATATTATTTCATGAGGTTTAAAAAGTTATAGGGCATTTCACTTTTATTTAATAGGTTTTAAATGGACTTTTATGCGAATAATAAACAACTAGTGGGATCTAATAAACCAAGAACCGGTAGAAATCGAGAACTATAAGGATAAGTTAATTTAATGGGCAGTAATTTCTGGGTAGATAATGCTGATTTCAGGCACTTAGTTCTTAACACCTACGATAAAATCGGTCGGCGTAAATCTAATCCACGATTTATTATGTACACCATTTAAAATACGACATAAAACCCGTCCCGCTACTGCTTATAACTTAAACCATACACAGATACTAGCAAGTCACGCACAACTATACACGTTCACACGTCGCGGTGCGTCCGAACCACTCCGAACAACACCGATTGGCCTCGACAATCGAACCGATGACGAAATGGGATTAAAGGCCGGCCCTACATGGGACGTAATGCTGGGCCAATGGACTTCCGAGAAGAGAGAGGAAATTCAGATGTAATTTGAAAATGGAATATGTTTATTTTTTAAGGATGTTGTTTTTTCTTCTTCTTTGGTTACTTAGCCGGTGTCGACTATTCTGCCAGTGTCATGTGGTGACGGCAGCGTTGTAAGGTGAGCCGTCGAACTTTGCACTTTGTGATAGATCTAAGATGTTAGTGGCAGGCTACAGATGTTGTGTTATGAAGGGGGTTGGACTGATGGTGATTTGGCTTGCCTTTTAGTTCTAGTAGTATAGTGTCAGACCTTTTAGCATGGTGTAGCCAATAGACAACAGTGAGGAAAAGTAGGCAAATTGTTATGACAGGGCAGGGCAGCGTGCAAGCGCGGGGTTGTAGACGGAGAGCAATGGGTAGCTCGCCGTCCGGTAAAGTCCAAGCCTAAGTCAACGGCACTATGAATCCACGCACGCTTCAAAAAGATGTCAGCTAGCTAAATGGATAGGGCCCACTATGTCTATGCGCTGAGTGTGAGTGGTTTTTATGTTAACGCGATCGAAACGTTTGCCACGTATGGCTCTCTGATTGGTTACGAGGTTGGAGCGGGCCAATCAGCCCCCCTATGCAAGTTACGATCGTTTCGTTTGTGTCGAACGCCTCGAGTAGGCCACGCCTCCGATTCCTTTTTTCTGTCTGCGTAACTGAGCGTTGAGATGACGTCAGAATAAAGGAATCGGAGGCGTGGCCTACTCGAGGCATTCTACTCAAACGACACGATCGTAACTTGGCTAGGGGGGCAGAGAACGTCATAAACGTGTTGATCGCGTTATCGTAAAACAAACTCACATTAGGCACTCTGATGCCTGTTAGCATCTGTGGGGTTGTAAGAAAGAGTTGAGACCGTGGTACTGGGCCGCAGAAGGCAACTGAAGAAACCCACGTCGGTTTTAGTCAGTAAAAATCTGACACCCCTCGCTCTACCTTGAGCGGGATGAGATCTTTGATGATTTCTCGCCTAAAAAATAGCGTCACATAATGTCTCCAAAGTTGTACTAAAGCTCGTCCTAATTAAGTTTCTTCTTCCTGCCCTTATCTTCGACGCAACATGTTTTTTTCTTCCATTCCGTCCTGCCACCATTCAAAATGTCACTAACTCTCTTTTCTTCTAAATCACTTTATTGTTTATTCTTTATCGTACACCATGATAAGTAACAAAATATGTGGATAATAGAGTTCATGTACATAGGCGAGCTTAACTAAAAGTTGAGTTTTCTTCCAGCAAACCATCTATCACTCCTCACACAATCCATCCATCTTTTCTTTGGCCTTCCTCTCCATCCATTTACGTGTATACTCAGAACTCATTTTTCTTTTTTTCGTCCTAATTAAGTTTGCGCCATAGAAATCAAGGATGTCTAAAAACACGTTCGGTCGATGATATCTCCAAAATCCTCTTCTTCTCACGCCTTTCCACTGAATCCATAGCTGCTAGATGGCATTTTGTAGCTCCAGCCCATATGTGGCTGTACATCTATGGTTATTCTCATAACAAACACCCATCTTCGATGTACCTGCACTATCAAGAGGTGTGCAAATCGACTGCTTAATTGCGAACCGCTATGAAAGTCATGTTGTTTACATATAAACAGACAAGCCTAAAGGGTAACAAAATAATCTTGAAGATAACTCAATTTGTCTCTTTAACATACAAACAAGTTTCCGTAGCGGTCTTTAACAACATGCAGAGGTAAACAACTGATTACTATCTGTGTTGACTGCATTCGCACGGTTTAAGAAAATAATAAAATCTTCTAGAAATATTAACTAGGAAAAAAAAAACTGGTCAAGTGCGATTCGGACGTAGGGGTTCCGTACAAACTTATCTATGTAAATAGTTCAGTTCCCGAATCGAGTGTCGAAGATTTATCTGAATCACAAAATAGATGTTGTGATGTTTTCAGATTTATTTAGTTTACTTGTGCTACATGGCATTGCTTCTTGTAAAATTTCATGATTCTAGATAACCGGAAGTCTCCAAAAGGAGACCCTGTACACGCGTAAAAATGCGCCATAAACGGAGCATAAACGACTTATCTTTATATTGCGTTGATTTAGAAGTTTGATTTTTTCATTGCACTTCTTGGAGCAGACCAAATTATTTGATATTAATTTCAGCTTGATACCTCCACGTGTTTCTTAAAAAAGGGGTCATAAGGACCGACGCTGCGTTAAGCGGGCGCCCGTGCGGTCCAATAGAAAAGTGCTCCAGTCCTGTCGCGGGCAACCGTGCCTTGCGGCCTTTTTGCTACGTAATAAATAATAATATTTAAATATAATTATTAATAAAAATACAATTAATAAATAATAAAAATCTCCATCGACAAGACTAGTGTGCATGTAGTCGTGTGCCTTTAAAGTTGAACTAGTGACACTGAGCAGGTAATAATCCGGTTTCCGTTGTGGGGACCGTCGACGGGTGCCACGCCCGCTTAACGCAGCGTTGACCCTCACAGACGGTCAGATGGACAACAAAGTGATCCCTTATGGGTTCCATTTTGACCGACTGAGACACGGAACTCTAAAAAGTACAAGGCTTACCTCGGAGAAATCCCTCTGCGACATTTCGATGTGCCCTACGTTCTTCTTAACCCAATCTGGAAATAAAAACACCAATGTTAATTATAATAATAAATTTAAATGTAATAGAATCCATCATTTAAGTTTAATTCATCAGTAAGTTACATAATATATATTGTTTGCACTAATATGTATTTTTTTTTTAGGTATAAAATCATCCAATGACTTCCTTGAGGCGCGCGTGGAACACTATGGGCCGACCAATATGTACTTATGTGATCAGTTTGTGAATGGCGTTTCTGAGTGCGGCCATTATCTAAGGCGTCCAGTACACGGTCATGCAAGCGTCAGTCAAAACCATCAACTAGAATGAAACTTGACTGATAGTGAGTAAGTTCATTCATTATCAGTCAAGTTTCATTCATGATTGATGGTTTTGACTGACGCTTGCATGACCGTGTACTGGACCCTTAAGTGACTACATTTGTTAACTTGGGTCGTAAAAACAATTGTGTTTATGTAATAAGTTGTGTACTTCTTTTCCAATATACCACATTGTCTCAAGACGAAAGTCTGTGACCAGTGCTTGTTGCCAGTGATGACATATGGCTCCGAAACGTGGTCGCTAACAATGGGCCTCATCAGAAGACTTAAAGTCACCCAAAGGGCAATGGAAAGGGCTATGCTCGGAGTTTCCTTGCGTGATCGAATCAGGAATGAGGATATCCGCAGGAGAACTAAAGTTTCCGACATAGCACGAAGAATCGCCAAACTTAAGTGGCAATGGGCAGGGCACATTGCTCGCAGAAGGGATGGCCGTTGGGGCCGAAAGCGTTGTGGTTGGGTGCTGGAATCCAATGGATGCGAGACGCACAAGTCCGTGGCGACACTTGGGGGAGTCCTATGTCCAACAGTGGACGTCTTTCGGCTGAAATGATGATGATGATGAATAAGTTGTTGTGTTTTTAGTTATGTATATGTTATGCAAGTAATAACACTCATAGTGTTACAATCAGATGTTAATATAACCATTTGTTTCGTCTTACTACTTGTGCCTAGAGTTCACTAAACAATAGCAGTAACAACAGATATCTACTAAATCTATTGTACAGTCATCAAACGAAAAACAAGACAACCTTTCACACAACAAATATGAACATGCGCACAATTATGCAATACAGTCACATGATGCAATGCTAAGTGAAATGACGTGCTGCACCTAGTAGTACATACGATACAACTAAAGTCAAGAGAAACGTATGGTAAGACCTGAAAGCTTGCTCCCACTTTTTATTTAGGTGTAATCTATAAGGAGAAACTGACTAACTGACATATCAACGCACAGCCGAAACTACTGGGACTAGGAGTGTGTAATTTTGCACAGGCTTCCTTTTATGTCGTAGGCGAGCACTAAGAGAGGATTTTCCAAAATTCACCCTCTAAAGGGGTGAGACTGGGGTTCAAAATTTGTATGGAGAAACCTATTTTCATGCGGACGAGGACGCTGGCAAAAGCTAATATGATATACGGCATCAGTTTTAGTATAATGCGAAACCCGAAACACGCGTTTAGCATTTTTATGTAAAGAATCTATGTACAAAATTTCATAACTGTATCATAAAAAATCACAAAGTTATAAGCATACTATGTTACGAGTACCTGGTTGTCCGCAAAAATACATGGTTACCGGACCATCTGGGCGACTGAGGGGTCGTTTTGCTAACGCACCCCACTGTGCGCTGATACCTAATACCCGCTATATGACCTGCCGTGCCTGTGTTGTTGTACTTAGTGTCGGTGGTGTCCAACTTGTGACCTTTTTTAAATACTTTGGGAAAAAATATAACATGGTGTAAAAAATATTGCAATCGATTCAGTTACTGATTCTGAACAAACTATATTCAAGTTTCACATATACTAAAAATAATGTTGTATAGGAAGTGAACTACGTGAGCAATACCGCGGAAAAAGCTAGTCATTAATACCACTTGTCATTTAGCAAAGCTCATGACTGTACAGTTATCAAACGATAAGTGCGACCTTTCACACAATGAATATGTACGAATATGTACATGCGCACAATTATGCAATGGTATGTGAAATAATATGCTGCACCTAGGTTGCACACATGGATAAAGTCAAGGTGCTTAATTTCATATATATATGCCAGTGGCGGATTTCCTAGCAAGATGAGTGGGCTCGAGCTTAGGACGATAGTGAGTAACTAGATTTGGGGGCCAATTTTTATTTTAGCCAGTCTTGTATAAAAAATATAATATAATAATTTTACAATACGCCACAACTTTCACATAACGCCGCCAACTACTTCCAAACTATGCAGAGTTTGCGCTATGAGTACTAGACAATTGATAAACATATATATTATAGATAAATTACAACCAGACACAGAAAAAATGATCGTGTTCATGACACTAACATTTGTCTTGAGTGGGTATCGAACCCACGACCTCCAGCACAGCAGTCAGGACCACTAAATAGACTAACAGGCCAATCACTTCTATAATCAAAAGTAAAACGTTGGCCAAACTGGCCCCCCAACTAAGTTTACCTCCAACAAGAAATATGTAGGTACAACTACTGAGTTATTGTGCAATTTGATTGACCTGTTGGTCTAGTGGTTAGTGGCCCTGACTGCTATGCCGGAGGTCGTGGGTTCGATTCCCACCCAGGACAAATGTTTGTGTGATGAGCACGTTCATTTGTTCTGTGTCTGGGTGTAATTTATCTTTATATTTATATTTAGAAATATATAAGTATGTTTATCATATGTCTAGTACCCATAATACAAGCTCTGCTTAGCTAGGGACTAGACGGCGTTGTGTGATAGTTGTGGGATATTATATTATTATTATATTAATTTAACCAAATTGTTCGATTGACAAATATTATCCAGTAAACAAATTGAGCCCATACTTGAAAAACGAGTAGATAAATCCGCCACTAACATGTGGTGAGACCTCTAAAAGCCTTCTCCCACGACATCAACAAGCCCGTGTACACCAATGAGGCGGTAAGTCTAATAACAATAAATAAATGCTCGTTCATATTTCAGATGTTCAATTTCCCTTAGCCGACTTACAAGTTGTGGGGAGTGCGGGGCCCTGATGTATGACATGTTTTCTTTCTGTATGTAATTTTCTCGTTGCAGGAATTTGTAATTAAAAGATTGAGTGCTGATAGTTCTGGTTTGGGAGGCTGCAGTATATGACAGCTAAAGTACATGAGAATTTAGATTACGTTGACTTTTTCAAGTAGGAAATCGTCAAATAACTTCTCCCGCGAAAGGAGGGTTGAGCGAGAGGGTGCGTCAGACTTTTACCAACTAAAGCCCACCTGTGTTCTGTCTGTTGCTCTTTGCGTTTTGCTCAGTATCTCTTTCGAATATTCCCGTAGCCCTGGAAAACTTCACTTAGATAGCCTTTTTTTAATCCCTATAATTATTTTTTAATCTGCATTCAAACTTTTTTCTCTGTCTGCCGACGTCTGTTATAATTAAAATAAAGCTTTAATAACTAAGCAAATCTAATCGTTTTAATTACATAATGAGTCCAGTAAAAGGCGAAAACCGGGAATAAAATCAGCGATTTCTTATGAAGCAAGCGGTAAATTATAGCGTTCCGTTGACTTTGATATGCACTTTTGAAAGTCACCATTTCATAGTCACACATTTCTTTGAACATTATACCGTAACCGGAGTACTTAAGGTTTTAATTTGCATGAAAGTTGATAAGCGGTGATCGTGGTAAGGCAATAATACGTTCGATGATCGCTTCCGGTAGCGGCAGTCAGACCTGCCGTGGTCATAGAGACATTAAGAAATAAAGACAGGTAGCTGTAATGTCATTTCTATAGCTAATATAATGTTGTGTGTAAAATATTATCGGCTTAAATCAAGTTATAATTGAGTCTACTCTCTGTGTTGGTACCTGTTTAATGTGCCATAGAATATCAGATCATTATCTTGACGTAGTCACCAGTCCACCGCTCTTGGCAGACGCGGGTGATCGCTTATAGTTGATAATCAATAAGTTGCTGACAGGAGAAGACTTCTGCCCATCCTCTAAATACCACACTTTTTATCATTAACAATGTTCAATTTTATATTTAGAAGAAGTTTGTTTTAAAAGCATTGAATAAAAGAGTTACCCCTAGCCGATTGAGCTGGAAGTCTGCAGACATGTTCAGTGGTTCAGTGATAACAATGTATGCTTAGCTACGTAACGTCATTCTAAATCTAAATATAGCGGACTTCTTGGGCGAACTTATTTTTTAGGGTTCCGCAGCCAAATGGCAAAACACGGAACCCTTATAGATTAGTCATGTGTCTGTCTGTCTATCCGTAAGTCACAGCCACTTTTTTCCGAAACTATAAGAGCTATACTGTTGAAACTTAGTAAGTAGATGTATTCTGTGAACCGCATTCAGATTTTCACAAAAATTAAAAAAAAAAACCAATAAATTTTGGGGGTTCCCCATACTTATAACTGAAACTCAACATTTTTTTTTCATCATACCCATACTTGTGGGGTATCTATGGATAGATCTTCAAAAATGATATTGAGGTTTCTAATATCATTTTTTTATATACTTACTGAATAGTTTACGCGAGAGACACTTCCAAAGTGGTAAAATGTGTGTCCTCCCCCGTAACTTAAATTAGAAGTTCTAAAATAAGAGAATGATAAAACAAAAAAAATATATGATGTACATTACCATATAAACTTCCACCGAAAATTGGTTTGAACGAGATCTAGTCAATAGTTTTTTTTAATACTTCATGAATCATAAACCGCAATTTACCTTTTAAGTTTGCACGGAACCCTCAGTGCGCGACTCCGACTCGCAACTTGGCTAGTTTTTTTTTTATGGTCACCCTCATAGGTTTTCATTAGAATAATTTATTGAGAAAAACACGAAAAAACTACTTTATTATAAATTCAATATCGCATTTTTTTTTTACATTTGTACATAATAGACACGAGAGTATTTAAACAGTTATTAACAGTTATTGTTAATTATACTTTAATACTTAAATATACTTAATTTCAATTAATCTCAAGATGGACATCTTGAAATTGCCTGCTGAAAATAAGTAAGTAAGCAATGTGAAATGAATTGTGCTTCAGATCTTTGATGTATTTTACGCAAAATAAATATTCTGATTTATTCTATCCAAAAAAGTAAAACCTTCAAAGCCTAAAAGATTTACTATATTCGATAAGTATACTAATACTTATCGAATATAGTAAAATATAATAATAATCTCCATGGAAGTTGGAGTCTAATATTCGCCATATTATAAAAACCATAGTAACAAACCTTAAAAAGCTGTGGTGCCCGGTTCTGAATTGCTTTTGAAATCGAAATTCATTCGAACACATTCTTTTTTCGACCTAACTCTCGTACTAGACAATGGGCTATTAAGAGCTAAGTCGGATAAAAAAAGGTTTTATGGCCATGCCAACAAAGGAGCGATGTCTGGAGAGAAATGACGGATGGACACCTAAAGACGAAAGTTAATTGAAGTCATGAAGTCCACTGTAAAAGTTTACTTTACTGAGTAATTGATTTCTATTTTAACACCAATTATACATTAAGTACAATTTGTTATTAAATACTTTATGCATAAAAATAGACAGAGGCGGACTTTAGTGCCTTGGGTATTTTCTACCAGTCAACCGTTGGGTGATGCAGAGGCAAATAGTGGTAGGTGCAAGTGCAATAAAAGAGAAACAAGACAATAAAAGAAGACATAAAAAAGATATACAAATGAATCTTAGATACAATACATTTATGTAATAATATATACATACACAAACTAGCTTCTGCTAGCGGCTTTGCCCGCGCGATAGTAGGTTTCTCTATACGAATTTTGGACCCCCGTTTCATACCTTTAGGGGTTGAAAATCCTCTCTTAGTGCTCTCCTACGTTATAAAAGGAAACCTTGTTCAAAATTTCACGTACCTAGTCCCAGTAGTTTCGGCGGTGCGTTGATATGTCAGTCAGCCAGTTTTTTTATACATACATAGATAGATTAGTAGCTACTCAAACGATTCGTCCAAATCGATAATAGAGCATTAATGCTAACTTCTTATGAATATGCTCGCGAACTTTAATTTCAGAATGTCTGTAGATTGGTTCTATACTTTAACGGTTTGTTGTCTAGCTCCGTTGGTCCATTGATCGTATTACTCTGTTTAGCCTTATTGGTCTACTGCAGAGCATCAAGGTTAATGGGTCATATTGAATTTCTCAGAAACAATAGAAGTCTGGATTTATGCCCGGTTTATGGCAAACTAACGTCTGCGAAATTACTATTAGTACTAGTTTAAAATTATTTGACTTTCTTTCTTAGTCTTCAACCAAAGGGTTTCGCGATGTTGCCGTATCGTATATTTGCACAATGCGGCAAGGTTTATTTTTAGATGGGAAATCATACAATGACTTCTTCCACTCTTGGGCGGTGTGTAGAGCGGAGTGCAGAAACCTCCCGAACTTACCATGTCCGGTGAGGACCTGCGTCATGCGGAAGGTGAGGACGCCATGACATCTTTCCAGCCACTCCTCAAAGGGGACTTACTGCCATAATTATGGCGTGCCCAACGCGGCAACCTGGTGCGATCAGACTCCGCACCATTTCACGTTAACGTCGCCGACACGATGCGGTACAGTGGTAGTGTGGCCAGACCCTAAGCCTGCGAAGACCCCAGGCGTTCCTAATGATGAATTTAAGTAAGTATTTATTTAGATATAATATAATTTCGCTATTAAATGAGCCGCTAAACGTGAGGAGAATGTAGTGTATATCGATGTCAGATCAACACTTCCTGCAAGTAATCGCGTCACATCCACGACTGGCTTATTAAATCAGATATGCAGATAGATTACACACATTAGAGTGGCGCTGTATTTTATCAGATTTTTCTTATGATTATCGAGAAACGGTAAAATTTGACATCCTATCTCGCCACACATGATGTTTATACTTTTTTTTTGGTTGGACATCATCTAGTGACTTCTCTCGCTCTAGGGCGGAGAGCGAGAGCGGGAGGACGTGTCAGAGTTTTACTAACTAAACCCATACCTTCAGTTGCCCTTTGCGTCCTAGGACCACGGATTTCCTTTTCAGAAATACTTCACGGACCTAGCGGGCATTGGTCCTGCTGGGCCCCTACGGTTTGCTGACACCTCTTTCATTGAGGAGCGCGTAGAACACTACGCGCCATCGAAGACGACTCGTCGTCGCTGGGCTCGGTCCGTTCGATTACCGGACCGCCGGACGTTGGTGCGGCCGGTAATCGTCTTGGCCTTAGGAGGCTTCGGCCATGCTGGACACCTGGCATCTCTTTGAGGTGTCGACGACTCGCGCTCGGTCTAGACGGTTACCGGACGGCCGGACTGTAGTTAGTAAGTCTGACACTCCCTCTCGATCTACTTAGAACGGAAGACGATACTTGATTTCCCATTTCAGAAAAAAAAAAATTGAGTTTCAGTTCTAAGTATACCCCCAAAAAATTTTGTTTTTTTATTTATTTTTGTGTGAAAATCTTAATGCGGTTCACAGAATCATCTACTTAACAATTTTTTAACAGCACAGTTATTATAGTTTCGGAAAAAAGTGGCTGTGACATACGGACGGACAGACATGACGAGTCCATAAGGGTTCCGTTTTTTGCCATTTGGCTACGGAACCCTAAAAATGTATTTGATGTTTTCCCAACCTCAAAAAAAAAGTCAAAAATAAACTTAATTAAACAGTCAAATGTTTAAATTTTTACCTTTTTACGAAAGAATAACTTGGTCTTGACAGTTGCAAAAAGAAAATAATAAAATTTCAGTATTCACGCTCCTATGAAACTGCAAGTAGTAAAATTTTACTAAGGAATAAAATCACTGTTCGAACATTACCGCCGTCGATTTTACTACAGATAATGATTTCAAAATCATAACCTGAAGTTGACACATCTGGCTACACTGGCATTTTCGCCCGAGAACTCAAAGAAAGGAACGTTGTTTACGAAAGATATAAAACCTTTTCTTCACACTGCCGGCAACACTGTTGGGACTTGAGCAACGTCTGAGAGATATTATTGTCTATGATTACAAGTATGGCAATAAAACGGACTCGTAAAAGTGACCCTTAAATATTGTAACTTTATGGTACGACTTAAAATTATATTATACGTTTATTCAGGGTCGGACCGTGAATTTGTGGGGCTTGGGTTAACACTATTATTACCTAGTTAATCTAAATAATTGCCGTTTTATCAAGAAACGGTTATCTACAGAGGATTAGTCATATTAACTGACAACCATCCTACTAGTCGTGAATTACAACGTCGCATTCACCCTATTTGCTTAGATTTGAGTACTAGATTGCTAAACCAAACGTACTTTTCTGTGAAAATTTTCATAGGCTTCTAAGTATTGACATACTTAGATTAGAAAGATTGAGGGTCCTCGAAAATATCTGACTAACGGTCGGTACCGCAACAGTTTGATTTTTTGATAATTATTCAATAGTCCTTGTATTTTTAAAACAGTTTTGTAGAATCGACCAGGTCAATATTGTTTATTGTTTACAATGAAGGTGAGGTGATGATGATGATGATGAAGGCTTGCCCTTTATATCCTACCTATCCTCCTATCCTTTATATATTTAGCTTCACTTGTATTTTTTTTTTTGACTGACCGACATTCTGACAATTCAAAAGTGCCTGTAATTGGTCTATTTGAAATTAACGTTTCTGATTTCTGATTTCCACGGGGCCCTGGGATGCAGTTCATTTAGCCATTAGATAGATTTGCTCGAATGCATTTGTTACAGATAATAGGTACCTACTTGTCTATGGTGTTCTCAATTTCTGAAGATTTGTATTTTAAAGGCGGATCCCACTTCGATGAAAAAAACAATTAAGTAATCACACTAATATTATAAAGGCGAATGTTTGTGTGTATGTTTATTACTTCTTTACGCACGAACGGCTAAATAGATTTTGATAAAACTTGGTACACCGGCAGACTATGTCCTGGAGTAGTATATAGTATATTTTTACCTCAGGAATATGTTTCTTTGCGATAACTGTCTACTTTCAAGCAGGCAAAGTCACTGACAGCAACTAGTGATAGTCGCAGCGTATTGAGTAGTTATAAGATGAAGTATTTGAAGAAATATCTACTAAAATAATATAATATCTGTAATCGTAAAGAGTTAAGCGTAACTAGTAATAGTTCTGACGGTAACGTGAAATTAATTGGTGCTCCACTCACGGGTAGTAACTTGTTACTGATAAATAAAGTGTGCTAGCAAACGACGGGTTAACCACTACCCATTATTCGGGTAGTTTTGGATTTTTATGTTCGTGCAGACGGTACTAACACTTACCTCGATGAGCTGCTTAATTTAAGTACATCTTTATATAACTATATGCTTTAGTTGCTTAAGACAAGACAATTAAGACGAGGCTTCAAGCATTGTAGCAAACCGTTAAGATTTTATTCATTATTGCCATGTCTAATGACTATAATAAATAATCATTTATTCTTTATCAGACAGAGTCCATAACAAGTATATTTCATTATAGTAATGAGAACACAAATTATGTTAAAACCAAGACTGAACAAAAAAAAATAAATAATTGCAATTACATTTAGAATCAGAATAAGATTAAAATTAAAACAGAAACAGTAAAAATCATAATAAATAAATCAACTCTAAAATTAAAATTACAATAAATAAATTAAAATCGGCGACTATTAGATTTCTTGGCAGTTCAAATTTCTGACCATGGTTTTTGAAGTTCTCTAGGCTAATAGCTGTACACCTGGTACAGGATAGAGTAGTCTAGAGAGGTTTTTTTTTTATTATTGATGGGCTTTCGCTTGTTCACTATCTGAACTGGAGGTAAGCGACGATGTGGTCGACGATGGAGCACTCCTGCCTAATAGTAATCTATTCACTCTTGACTTAAAGACCTCTAGGTTGTAGTATCAAGAAACGCGGACTCCGGCAGGAAATTCCATTCCTTAACTGAACGCACAATTAATGTGCTCCCAAAACGTTTTGCACGTATGTGTATCAATATCATCAATAATGGTTACTTTGATAGCTATTTTATACGGTGCTATGGTAGATATTGAAGAGGATACGCGAGGATTGGTAGAACTACTAACAGTTAGCTAAAGGTGGGTCTAAGCAAGAAGAGCCGAGCACGAGCGTAGCACCAGCGAAGCACGAGCCGAGTTCAAATTCGTGTAGTGTGGACCGATTCTAGAAGAGTCGAGTAGGAGCAACACTCGGCTAGTGCTCCGGTCGTGCTCGCTACCTTTACGACCATACGAAATGTAGCCAAGTTTTTTTATCAAAACCCAACCTCATTACAACCATTTCATAACACCTGCATCAAATGATCAAATTTTAAGAACAACATAAAGTAATTGAAGAGAAATCTACCACCTCTGGGCACACTTTTATTCCAAAAACAGGTGTATTAGTATCAAGTTTGGTCCAATCTTTTTGTGCTTAACCACAAATTTCTTCAAATTGTTACGTGGTAGTTGAGTAAGGAACAAAAACACGAGCTTGTGCCTTCGAGCTATGCTTCTTACACAGTAGCCAGGTGGCTTAAAAATTCAAATCCTAACATCGTACGACATGGTATCATTATGCGCACGTAAACTGGCGTGAGCTGACCAATCAAAGTAATTTGTATGTAATCTGCACGAGGTAAAGGGACAGCCCTTATTTGGTTACCGTTAAGACTCAGTTTTGAATAGCTGTAGTGTTCTTTTATTTTTGAAAATAGAAATAGAAAAGGTTTGTTTTAAGTTAAAGTTAGATTCTTTAACATCATTATTCTTCATTGGGTTGAAGTTTGAAGTGGTAAGTAAGCACCTTATGTTAATTATTTTGGTTTTATGTTTAGTCAGGACCGAACTCTGCAGGATTTCCTCATTGCCTGCTTTCAACCCCGATGCATTTTAAGTACCATCGAGAATAATGACGGAACGGGAAACTTTATAAATATTTGTTCAAGAACTCGAAAAGGGCTACGCTCATTCATCAGGACTATTTATTTTGTTTATTTAACAATTATTTTACATAATATGTATATGTTACCGGCTATCTGTATATTCTGGTATTCTATACAATACCTAGGCAATGTACTTAAACATGTAGGTAATGTATGAAATACTAGCTTCTGCCCGCGATTTCGCTCGCGTGAAAGTAGTTTTCTTTATACAAACTTTGGACCCCCACTTTATCGCCTTAGGGAGTTAATTTTGGAAAATCCTCTTTCTTAGGGCTCGCCTATGTCATAAAAGGAAACCTTGTGCAAAATTTCATGCTCCTAATCCCAGTAGTTTCGGCTGTGCGTTGATATGTCATTCAGTCAGTTTCCCCTTTTATATAAATAGATTATTTATTTTATACTTTACATAGAAATTCTATAATACAATACCGAATGCGCATCCGGTAACTTGTGTAAAAGACGAAAGCAGGGAAGGAAGGGACATAATTTTGGGAACCCCAACATGAATTATAGATAGATAGATAGATAGATAGATAGATATATTCTTTATTGTACACCAAAAATATAAATTGCATTAGGAACTTAATATTAATATGGTGTCACAATGGGCGGTCTTATCGCTAAAAGCGATTTCTTACAAACAACCTTAGGATGGATTTAACAGAGAAGGAGAAAAAAGATACGCAAGTAGTTCGTGGGGTACTATTTATTATATATATATATAATTATAAAAAGCAAATAAATAATGTACGTAATGAAGACATTCAAGAGGAAAGGTAGTGATCCTTAACCATATCTTTAAAAATCGTGTGTGTTTGAGTGTTACAGGTTAGGTTAGTAGGCTTTTTATTTATTTATTACATACTTCGTGCACATAAAGGTACAGAGGCGGACTTAATGCCTTAGGCATTTTCTACCAGTCAACCCCAAGTCTGTGACAGGCTTTGATTGAGAATGCAGGGAGATTCTTGAGGGCAAGCTTGGTGTTTAGTACCTCCAAGATCAGTGCTGTGCAATCCTCGTTCTCCATTTCGGCAAGTCCCTGAAAAACCAACGCTTTTCGCCGGTGCCTGGTCTCTATACTGTCAGTTTGCTTGGCACACTTGTTGATCTGGCTTCGGAGCAGGCCCAGCATGGAGAATATGAGTTCCCGGAACGCACGAAACTCATCCGCAATCTTAGCCACTGTGTTGGACTTGGCAGGCCCGGCGTACTGGATCTGCGCTTCTAATTCACTCATCTTCTTCATAAAATTTTCCTCCAGAGTTTTTTGTGCAGCTGGAACTTCGGCGTACTGAGACATTTTGTGCTGACTAATAGTGTTGTGACAGTTATTGATCAGCTGGCAGGTGATGCTTGTGAAAGGTGTAAATATCACATATAATGAACCACAAACGTGAGTACTTTGTTATTTAACAATTGTAGATTACGTACTGTAGTTAATTTGAACTGTTTATCAGTAATTTCCAAAAATTTAAATTAAATAAATTTTTTAAAAAATTTGAACGTTTTAACACCTACCCGCGAATCTCTTTTCCTTCTTCTTCCTAATTCTTTTAATCGGCTTTTTAGGGTTCCGTACCTTAAAAGGAAAAAACGAAACCCTTATACGATCATATTGTTATCCGTCTGTCTGTCTGTCTGTCTGTCAAGACCCTTTATCTCGGGAATGCGTGGAGGTATCGATTTAAAATAAAACCATATACTCAGGTCTGCGGTCCCTTGAAGCTGTGAAAAAATCAAACTTCTGAATTAACGAAAAAAAAGATACGGACGATAATGTCGGCGTTATACTACACAATTTTTTCTTTTTTAGTTTCTGAACTGAATTCCAGAATATCAACTGTTTTTATAGGTAAGTTTATACGGAACCCTCAGTGCGCGAGTCTGATTCTCACTTACCCGGATTTTTTTATAACCACCTAGAAATAGAAATTTAACTTTAATACCCCGAAGACAGAAATAAGACCCGAGTACTTACTTGAGTAGCCTATTCTGAGAGAGAAAAGAAAAAAAAAACCGTAAAGGTTTTATGTGCTGTTTCAGTTCTTTTACTGGCAATTCTGATCATTTCAAGTCTTGCGTCTGCGACGACGCTCTGTCGAGGGAGGAGTCCGGTAGGTATGACCGGACCGCAAGATTCGTATCTGCATTGAAATAAGAAGTATTATTGCCCCGCTTATGAAAAAATTTAAATTGGACGACAACCATTTGAGTTTGTTTACCTATTATGGCGGGTTTGCGCACGTGATGGCTTGACCTATTAATAAATAGACGGTAAAATTATTTATGATGATTTTTTCAAAAATGTGACCTATATTAAAAAGTGGTTCAATTTATTCTGATTAAACTATTTTCAGGTTTTGCGCATTTAACGTTACACGTTGTATATTAAACAGACAATAAAAAGGAAAAACCAAAATTACCTACGAAATAACTTAAATTTCGAAAGTCGGTGTTTCTGGCTTTATTTTTTCGTTTTTGACACCATTTTTAGTGTCTTTTTTTTTTTTGGGAAAACCTTTAATTTTTTAAATTTTTATTTGTAGTGTGCCACAGCTAAAATAACGGCCAGCTCGGCCGACGCATTGCTCTTCGTCAGACGACTTGAGAACCTCCTCCTTTTTTTGTAGTCGGCTAGAAGTAGGTAAAAAGGTGATTTGTCTGAAGAAATCTCTTCCAGTATGCCTACGAAAAGATTATAGAAACAAAAAGGTGTAGATATCGTGTGCAAGAGATGTAGAAAAATCAGTACAAAAACAATTCGCTTTGACTAGAGTTATTTAAGTAGTAAATAAATATTTTTCATTAAAAACAAAACATAACATTGACTGACCTGTTGGTCTAGTGGTTAGTGGCCCTGACTGCTATGCCGGAGGTCGTGGGTTCGATTCCCACTCAGGACAAATGTTTGTGTGATGAGCATGATCATTTGTTCTGTGTCTGGATGTAATTTAGAAATAAACAGAAGCTTAACTCAAAGTTGAGTAACAGTTGTTCTCGTTTGGACTTGACGATGACGTAAAATTAAAGCTTTTAATTACAAATAATGTCAGAGTTACTAAAATTTAATACAGAAAAGATTGAAAAAAATATATCTGTATAATGAATCAACTCAAAAATTCTTTCACCAGTAGAATACTATTTCCGGCCACCGAAGCCGCGGGCTTGTGGACGGCGAGCAATGGGTAGCCCGCCGTCCGACCTTACAGTTACCGTCCGGATCGAGCCCAAGTTGCCAACGGCGCGTATTGTTCCACGCGCATCTCAGGGAAATGTCAGCAAATCGTAGGGGCCCAGCAGGGTCGAAACCTACTGGGGCCATGGGACGAATGCAGCGAAGGAACAGGAGTGGGTTTTATAGTCAGTAAAAGTCTGACACTATCTCCTGCTCAGCCTAAGAGCGGGATTTGTCATTAGATGATTCTTTCACCTAAAAAAAACCAGTAGAATACTATTTTATTACTGAGTGACTTATGCAGTCAGGGATCATAAGTGCAGTTGCACTCTACCAATGCTAGTGTCTAAAATTTCTTTGTTGTAAAGTTCAGTAGTCCACAACTAGTTTATTCAATACGAGTACTTTAGATTGGTTCTATGCTACTAATTAAATTAGTCATGAACCATTGACTCTCTTCTACAAATAAATAGATATTTTAGCATTGGTAAGGTGGAACTGCACTTTTGACCCCTGACTGTACGTGTGTTTGTCACTTAACTCATCCTAAACGGCTTGATCGATTTGGATGTAATTTTGTGCGTACATTGAAGTGGGTCTCTGAATGGTTTCACAATACAATTGGACCCGGTAGGTGGCGCTGTAATCGGGTTCTTAATTTTTTTTTTCTGACGAAGTTCCAGCCTTCTGGCCGGATGACGTCTGCCGGGACCGCTAATAGGTTATATATATTTTCTACTTTCACACAAGCAAAGTCACTGGCACAAATTAGTGTTAAATAAATAAGCAACGGTGAAGTTAATAGATATTAATATTACCAATTATAATCGTTTGCTGTTAAACTAGTACAACTTGTGATGCTAAAGTACCGTTTCATATCGATGCTGGTAATACATTTGTGAGGTTACAAGTTACAGATTTAAATGCGTTTATTCAAGGCTAGGTATTAAGCTAATTATTTTTTTTAATGTCTGTGTGAATCAATTTTGTACATTTCGAATAGACTTTGAGAATCGAAGATATTTTTCCTCGAAAACTGACTCTTATCGCACTACGATAAGGTTCAACATGCAATGTATAGATATCACACTCGTGATTTTTTTTAGATTTACCACAACAATGGTATTATTTTTCCTGATTTCTTCACAACAATCAACGGTGTTTATTTATTTTTTTCAAAGCAAGGAGGCGCATATTTTTAAGGCCTTAATATTTAATAAAAATTGAAACCGTGTTTCTGAACAGAAAATCATAAATAAACATAATTATTCTACAATAATTTGCTTTTACCATCAAATTAACATTTATCTGAGTTCAAAAATATTTGAATTTATTATTTTTAATATTAGGATAGGTATATAGCGATTTCATAGCTTTTTTTCTCCTTCAACTTGCGAATGTCAAGCGCGGGAAAAAAGAAAAATAACTTACACAAATGACAAAGATCTGATTAAATTTAAAAAAAATGGCGAATTTAAGTTTTGAAGAGACAACTTTAATTTTATTTAAACGAATAATTAAAAAAAAATAACTTAGTTACTTAACTATAATTACACTAAATTAAAAAAAAAACTACGCTAATTACAACTACTTAACTAAAACCAAACTAAAATATGGCGTCAAAACACTCTTCCACATCGCTGTCGACTGGTAGAAAAAGATTTGCGGCATTGCCACGCTTTATGGCAATGATTATCTTCTGTCCAAGGTAAAAGGCAGCTCTTGGGTCAAGTTGGTGAAGTTAGTTTATAGTTTTTAAGAGAATTGTATTATACCATGCCGCAAGATATTGTAATTGAGGCACAAAATGCATATTATAACTTGTTTGGCGTAAAATAAAGAATAAAGAATCTCAAACCATTTTTTTATTATTCACAGTTACACGTCTCTCAAACCCATATCAAAAGTGATCTGAAGCCGGAGTAGAAAGGAGTCGCGTGCCCAGCGTCTCGCCTCAGGGGCCCGCGTATTGACGGCGGGGCCCAATACAATCCTTCACGAAAACATAAATAATACAAAAATACTGCTACCTGTTACTTGTAACGTTGGCGGCACTTAACGTTGCGCCTCTAGCGTTCTATGGACATCGAGCTGGAATTTTGATGTTGATGAGTTTGTGGTTTGGTTGATCAGGGAAATGGAGTTGATGAAACAATGGATGTCTTTTTTTTAAATTGATATAAACTAGTGTTTGACTGTGATCCCACCTGATGGTAAGCAGTAATGTAATCGTTGATGGTAAGGCACACTAGTTTATTAAGAGCCTATTCACTCTAGCCTTGAAGACACCTAAATTATAATCGGACGGGAAGAGAACAGCAGGCAAATTATTCCAATCCTTTGATGTATGCGGTATAAACTACGAAGCGAAGCTTAGTCTGGACTAAGGCTTAGCCAAGTTGATAATCTACAATCGTTAACACTAGTAGAAAACTTCGAATGTATGGGAATGACATCATCTCAACGTTAAGTCACGTGGTTAGAACAAAGGAATCGGAGGAGTTACCGACTGTAGAAAGAGATTCGAAACGAAACAGTCGCAACTTGGCTTGACCTGCTGTAGAGGTTTCAGCAAAGTAAGGTGGGATAGAGATGTTTTTTTTACTTGGTAAATAAATTCTCATAAAAATTATATTTTAATTTTTGTTTTACCTTGTGTCCTAAACATGGTCGCTTACAATGGGCCTCATCAAAAGGCTTACAGTCACTCAAAGGGCAAAGAAAAGGGCTATGCTCGGAGTTTCCTTGCGTGACCGCATAAGGAATGAAGATATCTGCAGGAGAACCAAGGTCGCCGACATAGCCCAAAGAATCGCCAAACTAAAGTGGCAGTGGGCAGGGCACATTGCTCGTAGAACAGATGGTCGGAAAAGGTTCTAAAGTGGCGACCGCGCACCGGAAAAGGCAGCGTTAAAAGGCAACCTACAAGGTGGACTGACGACCTGGTGAGAGTCGCGGGAATGCGGTGGATGCGAGACGCACAGGATCGGTCGTTGTGGAGACGGCCTATGTCCAACAGTGGACGTCTTTCAGCTGAAATGACGACGATGATGATGATGGAAGACGAAAATCTTATCTACACAAAGATTATACAAGTTAACCCCATCAAACAAAAACAAAAGCATTATTAAATAAAACATTCTCATCACGATTACGTTAAAAATAACTTCATAATCATTATGCAAAAAATGACAGACTCATACGTGTGGAATACAAATATAATTGAATATAATAGTCTTGTATTACGACCTTTTTTGTCCTTCAGCAAATTATATTATGTACCCGAATTAGGTATGGCTATAATTCACTGTACAAGTAGACAGTTAATGACGGAATCATAAAGTCTATGTAATTATTTGATAATCACTGATTGAGTGGTTCACATAGCATAGCATAGTCGGCCTTATAATGTTCCCACTGCTGGGACTCAGGCTTTCTCTCTAGAAGAGGGAATGGGCTGTAATCCACCACGCGGGCCCAGTGCTGGTTGGTGGATGTCACATGTCTTCAAATTTTTGGTTTTAGGACATGCCGGTTTCCTCACGATGTTTTCCTTGACCGTTTTGAGAGCAGTGGTGATGAAATAAATTACACAAAGTAATGCGCCTGGCTGGGTTTGAATCCGGGACCTACAACTTGTAGCCGGGGCCGTTACTACTCGGCCACCACTGCTTGTGGTCCTGGTTCACATATCAATGGCCTTAATGCGTTTTCTTCATAGAAGCGAGCTTGTGGACGACGAGCAATGGGTAGCTCGCCGTCCGGCCGTCGACGTCGCGTAGTGTTCCATACGCGCCTCAAAAATATGTCAGCAAACCCGTAGGGGCCCAGTAGTGCCAATACCTACTTGGCCATGAGTTGACTTCTGGTTACCCGTGAAGGAACAAATGTGTGGTTTTAATTTAAAAGTCTAACTCACCTTCGCGCCCTAGCCTAGAGCGAAAGTAGTCATTAGATAATTTACCACCTAAAAAAAGTGCGTTTTCTGCTTTATTCATTGTTCAGCAATGAATAAAGCAGTATTACTGAGAGATTACTTCCCATAAATAAAAAAAAAACAAACTTTACTTCTTTATAATACATATTAGTGTAGAAGTGTAGAAATAATCGAAAAGTGTAAGCTAATCGGATATGAAATACTTTTTATAGTTAAAACGTAAACACATAGACACAATACAACAACATGCGACAGCACAGCGTAACATAGAACATAGAGTACGAACAACTGGAAACGGCGACGGATTAACTACTCGGATCTATAGACATTTTTGTATTTTTTTTTCTAGTAAAGCTTTCCTTATTTTTCTTATAGGTTGGATATCATCCGATGACTTCTCCCACTCTTGGGTATAGAGGGCGGGCGTGTCAGACGTTCGTTCCAGATTCCCGGGGTTCACTCTTGCACAACCCATGGCCCCAGTAGGCTTCGACCCTACTGGGCCCCTACGGTAAAGTTTTCCTCATAAGAAAAACTTGTGTAGCAAGGCTAAAGACTTCTCTATCTATGACCAGTGCGTGTTGCCAGTGATGGCATATGGTTCCGAAACGTGGTCGCTCACAGTGGGCCTCATCAGAAGGTTCAAAGTCACCCTAGGGGCAATGAAAAAGGCTATGCTCGGATATAGGCGTGATCGAATCAGAAATGAAGATATCCGCAGGAGAACCAAGGTTGCCGACATAGCACGGAGAATCGCCAAACTAAAGTGGCAATAGGCAGGGCACATTGCTCGCAGAACGGATGGCCGTTGGGGCTGAAAGGTTCTGGGGTGGCAACCGCGTACCGGAAGACGCAGTGTTGGAAGGCCCCCTACAAGGTGAACCGATGACCTAGTGAAAGTTGAGGGCATCCGATGGATGCGAGACGCACTAGACCGTTCGTTGTGGCGACATTTGGGGGAGGCCTATGTCCAGCAGTGGACGTCTATCGGCTGAAATGATGATGATGATGATGAAGGCTAAAGACTTAAATTGGATTCTATATTTCCGATTTTTTTTTCACATTTCTAACAAAAGTAACTTGAAGTCGAGGTGTTACGTTATTGACAGAATTTTCGTGGGATATTTATACAACGTTAAATTATTCGTAATCAAGAGTGAACCAGCTTCTAGGCAATCATGCTCCTTCGTCGACCACATCATTGCTTACCACCAGGGTAGGATAATGGTCAGGTGCGAACCTATACATTTATAAATAAAATTGCGTTTTGTGAAAGTATATTCAGTACTTATAAAAATAAAAAAAAAATTGTATGTTTTTGTTTTGGCTAATCTCTGAAATGGATAGACCGATTTTGAAGAGATTTTTACTGGTAGATAGCTGATGTTATAAGGACTAATTTAGGCTTGAGCGTTTTATATTACAAAAAGAATGCGCGAAAGATTTCGCGCCAAAAATACTTCTTAAAATTGTGACCAAATGGCATTATGCTGTTTTATAAGTCTGTCACTGGCACCATCTAGTAAAAAATATTATCCTGGTACTAATTACAAGCAAAAACGATTTCTTGAAATCCACTTCTTTTTCGACAGTGCCATGCCAATGACGAACTTATTCACGAATATAATTGAATGTAATCGACTCAAATTATGTCGGGTTTTTTGTTGAGCTACATTATACCTTTGTACCTGAGGTAGAGATATAATTCACCTGTCTAATGGAATAGAGGCACAACTCAACATTTTTGGGTTGGATAGTTCTTTTTATATTCGTCGAATGATTGTGCTTAGTCATATTGGATGGTATCCAAGGCAAGGTCGTGTCCAGAAATCATTCGAGTCAGGACTTAGCTTTTTAAACCAATTTCTAAAAAAGGAGGTTATCAGTCGTCTGATATTTTTTCTGTCTTTTTCAGCGTTATCTTCGTACACAAAAAAATTATATTTGCCACACTTGAATTACTGTCGATTCGGACACAGTGTCCGAATTGGCACATTCTTATTTCAATGTTTTTTTCATTGACGATTAGGACACACATTGTTTATGGGGCCAAAAGCTTATTAACCAAAGTTGCCGTCTTAAATCCACCCTAAAATAGTTTTGGTAACGATACCATTTTATAACTGTTTTTATCTGACTGTACTAAACAGCTTCAATTTTAGTGGTGACCGTATAGTCAGTGAAAAATATTGAAATTAAAAATTGTTGATTAGGACACTGTGTCCGAATCGACAGCAACTCTGCCACTTTAGTATTCACCAGGTATAATAAATTATTCGTTATATGGAAGACCTTGAGACGGATGTGGCCCTGTTTGTTATGAAATAACATCTTGAATGTCCCCCGTGTTTGCTCGAGCCGGTATTAAAGTACCACTTGTTTATATACCTTTATTTGTTTTTCGGATTTAAGTGTTTATTTAGCCGTTGAGTATAGATTTTTGTCGGTGTATTCTACTTCGCTTTTGATGATTTAGCCGGCAGGTGAACCTTGACGAAACGGGCTACTTCTGCCATGGAATTTTACTCCACATTTCTGGGCTATGGTCTCTTTTTTTTTTGTCTTCAATAGTGGAGATTGCTACAGGAATTTGACTCGTCTTTTTTTGATGATCGTCTTTTTTTCTTCCTTCTTGCTTAATTTTTAATACTAGGTTCTCGCAGTTTAGCTTATGAGGTTGTCGTCAACTAATCCCGACTTGCCTATGGTGGCCTTAATAAAATTAAAGTCTCTGGCCAGGACTTATAAAAAACCTAAAAATAAGCGACTATAGACTAAGGGCACCCTTTGCAAGACTAAGGGTACGGATCTTGGCTTAGGTTGTCGCTGAAAGGAGAACAATAAGGGACGGGTAGGACCGAACATTACTGAACATCACTACGATCTACAATATATCCTTTTAAACATACAAATTCGTATATAATTCTTCTGTACGTGTGTATGACACCTAACTCCTTCTAAACGGCTTGACCGATTTAGATGAAATTTTTTGTGTATATTTGGATGGGTCCCTGGATTGTTTGAAAACAGAATTGGACTCGGTAGGTGGCGTTGCTATCGGGTCCTAAATTTTCTTCTCTACCGAAAAGCTAGTGAATGAGCAGGACAACGTCTAGTATAGGTTTATTACATAAAATAGTCTAACGTCTCGCATGGACGGAAGAGGGGCTGATTGCTTAGAGTGGAGTAACTACGTATGTATCTTAGGCACTTAACTAGCTATCGTCGGTCATGGGTATTAATTTAATATCCTATTCTTTATCTGTAACAATGAGATGCCTTTCTCATGCAGTAGGTACGATAATTTATAGGTTTTTTAGCTATAACATCAAATAATCTGTAGGCTTTTTATTAACATGATTTATTATTTACTTTTTTTTTTTTATCTGCCAGTCACATTAGTTAAAGAAAATGCATAAAATTCATCGGGTAGTCTGAAAGTGAAACCTGGGGCCCTGTGACGAAGGCAAAGAAGGAACAGGAGTGGGTTTTTAGTCAGTAATGTGATCTTTTTCTATTCGTTCGCGAACACATCACAGCCAGGGATCGTGTCCAAGAAAGTGTTGAGTGCGAGGGACAGGGGATTATGCTCGAGCAAGGTGTGACCCGCAGGTACAGCGATAAAGCTATGTCTGCTGATGCGGGTATATTTATTATTTTTTAATACTTTTTTTAACGCGAAGGACATCGTCGAATATACACCTACGTAGCTACGGCAAAAGTTGCAGTACATACCGAGGGTGCAATTGCTGGGGTCGGAAAGTCAATTTTAAGGCATTTGTGGTGAGTACTGAACTGTTTTCTTCACTTTGTTATGGAAGAAGACTAAGTCAAGGAATTCCATCGCTTCCTCAGACAAGTACCACAGGACAGTATCAAGACAATAGAGTGCAAAGTGAAGCATTACTAATATAGTTCTAAATCATATTTACTAACAAAACAATGTAAAATAGATACTTAAGTTAGTTTATAAGGTATTTGTGTTATGGTTTGTGTCCTGAAATAAATTGATTATTATTACTATTATATTTATTTGGGGTTGTGATGGCCCAATGGTTAAGGCTAAATTTATCTAGAACACACCGTGCCTCTGAACCGGCTGTCATTTGTAGACTTTAGACAGTCGTTACAGGTAGTCAGATTTTGTAATAGTCTGACTATGAGTATACCCTACTGTTCCACGCGCGCCTCAAGGAGATGTCAGCAGAGACGAAGCTTACTGGGGCCATGGGTAGTGTGAAAATGAAACTCGGGTTTTTAGTCAGTAAAAGTCTGACACTATCTCCAGCTCCGCTCAAGAGCGGGATCTGTCATTAGATGATTTTCCCACTTAAAAAAAAACCATTAGTTTACCCAAGGAGTAGCTGTCGCTCCGTGTAAAACACAGGTATTCAGCTGCACTTTTAGACTTGAAGCCGACCCCAAGCTAGTTGGGAGAAGGAGATGATGATATTTATCTGGGGCACAAAGTTGAGACGAGTAAGCAGCTTCGGAGTATCAGTTTCTCCATGAAGGATTTTATAAATGGTTACTTGGTTATTTATTACATGGTATATTATTACATGGTTACACATGGTCATTATATCTTCTGACCTAAACTTCTGATAAGCCATTTTCTTGATCACAATCTCGCGTAATGGATGAGAAATGCATCTGATTGTGGAGATATTCCTCAACTGTCGTATATGATTGATTTATACGTCATACCAAAGCTAGTAAGATAAATTTTAATTACGAATGGGTGGTAATTAAATTGACTTCTTTTAAAAGCATTATTCGCAACTAAAAACTTACAATACCTTCTAAATTACTAAGTCAGTCACAATTAATGAACATCTTAGTGATACTACATTAGCCACTAGTTATCTTCTATAGAAACCACTTTCTGGGTGATTATATAAACAATAATCACGAAGGCCTTCTAACTTAACCCGTCTATGTCGAAGTGCCCAACAATTCCGACCTCGCTCCGCTCGCTCTTGTACTAGGAATATTTAGTTGGCGTTGTTGTAAAAAAGACGAATTAGTTTATTAGAATCTACCTCATTTTCAACATGAGAAGTTTGATCACGTTGCCATTAAATAAATGTGTGGCTTGACTTACAATACTTAATTATGAATTACTAATCTGAGTGATATGAAAGAAAAGGAAGTTAGTGATAGTATGACGAGTGACAGGGCAGAATGGAAAAAACAACGTGTTGCGCCGACCCCAAACAGCACGGGACAAGGGCAGGAAGATGATGATAATTATGAATTACTAATCTTTATAGTGATGAGTCGCAACATCAATACATAACAAAAATTATAATTTTCATCAAAGGATAATTAGAATTTTTATCACAAAATCATCCACACAAACCATAATTTTATCGATTATCCTAATGATGAATAATTTTATGAAATTTTGTGAAACTAATGAAATAAAAATTGCAGGGTGACCAAGTAATATCTTCTTGATGCTTTAATGATTGTCAAGATGCGGTAATCTTTGTAAGCATAAGCGTAATTTATGTAAAGGATGCAAAAAAAAAGGATCTGATTTTTTTTAGGTCTTTTGGACCCTCCTCGAGAAGGATCAGTGTTTAGTTTAGTATTTGAAGGATTAAATTGTGAGTTCTTTCCTCCAAAAGTCAATTACACGCTTGAATTCTTCCCCGGAACAATGCGGTGGCTTTTTTCACTTATAATGTTGGTTCCAATTGGTGTCGGTGTTCGGATTGTTTCGTCATTTATAATAAGGTATTGGGTTCTGAAGTTAAGATACGTGTATATATATATACGTGTTATAGATAGTACGTGTAACAGTTCTTGATCAAAACATCGTGCGTGATTTATTTAAAAACTAACTTCTGCCAGCGGCTTCGCCCGCTTAATGGAGGTTTCTCCATTCAAACTTTGAACCTCCGTTTCATTCCTTAGGGGGTGTATTTTGGAAAATTCTTTCTTCGTCCTCGCCTACGTCATTAAAGGATACCTTGTAAAAATTTTACGTTCCTAGTTCCAGTAATTTTGTTTTGATTTATAAGTAAGTCCGTTTCTCCTTTTATATTATGGATGACAACTGTTGAGGTTATTGATAACTTTGTAACAAAATTACCACCTTTCTTTGAGCTATGTTAAATCATCATCAAATAGCTCTTTCCGCTCTGGGTGTTGTCAGACTTTTACTGACTGAAGCCCACCTGTGTTCCATTAGCCTTTTAAGTTCCAGGGCCACGGTAACTTGAAAAATTCCATATATACCAACATCAATTTTAGTATTATAAAAGGTTAATGACCTAACTTTTATCGCAAGTTATTCATCGGCATTTAAGACGATAAACTATGTACAATATAACTAGTACGGCCATGAATATTGAGTACAAGCAATTAATTCGATAACTCAATTGAGATCACAAATTCCACAAGCAAGACCATGGAATGCGCGTTGATGTCTTTTACTCTACAACGCAAACCTGCGCATGCGCAGACCCGGACGTTCTCTCTAAATATCCATCATAGAAAAGTACAGATAAGCTCACTCTAGGCACAGTTAATGAACACACAGCTTTAGTTAAAGTACTTGAAAGTTCAGATATAACATATCAAAACAACTTTCTAGTTCGTCGACTCGAGTTAGCAGGTGTTAGTGACTGCGATACTCAGAGCAATGTTTCATTAAACTCACAACTAGATAATGTGTGAATTCACATCAGCGTTTATACATTAAACATAGTGAAAAGACGAAAGCATTTCTCTGTACATACCAACAATCAACTACATACATACATAGTCAATAAAACACGTTTATAACAAAAATTTTAGGTTTTAACACAAATAGGTATAACTCACCATCATGGCCATTGATTTAGACCAATTATAAACCCATTTCTTGGTTCAGAACACGGTTATTACGAACACACAGGCAGACAAACAAAAAATATCAATCGTAAACCACTTTACATATACACAAGATGGTGTGTTTCACATCACTGGTTATGTTTATCACTTTGGTACATCACTAAACATCAGTCGTGTTGAAGGCGTTTGGTGATGTATTCGGGGGAGGTTTTCGGTTTTGTAAGTCGATGCGAACGTACGGCGGTGGCATGCGCCTGCGCAGCCTCGGAGCGACTGACTGCCGGTCGTTCGGGCTGCCAGCGTCGAGCTGTATTTACTGCTATAGAGCCTTCGGGGTGCTTTTGAGTGAAAAAGCTTCCAAGCTGTTTGAATAATATTTTGGCAATATAATAGAAGTATGGCTAAATTGTAGTAGAAATAGTGTAAATGTTTGGTGTTAATTCTTGGTGCAAAGAAAAATAGTTAAATACCGAGGAAAAATTAGAAAATCTTTCTAAAGTAAGGTTTCTACAGCTTTTGCTGTATTAGCAGTAAATATACTTAGTTGTATATGTATTTCTTTCACTCTGATTACGTATCAATTGAAATATTATGATTTTACCTAATATGAGCCTAAACACCCATTAATATCCGGTATATACAAACTTCGTATAAAAATCTCTTAGCAAATTAAATCTATAAGAATATCAAGATCTACCATGAATTACAAAAAATCTCACTGTAGCAACACCGCGCAAGCCTCCATTGTATCTAAAGCGAAACAGACAATATATCCCTCTCTCTCTTCATGCCGGAATGTGACCCGCTATCACCTTGAAGGCCGCAAGCTTTGGACGACTCAATGAAAATAAGAGCTTTTTAACTTCTACACAAATTAAAACCAAAAACTAAATCACGTTATTCAAAAAAGGAACCAACAACTGTCAGATCTAATTTTTTTGTAATCCTCGATGTGACGCAATGGTGTGCGTATATATTCAGTTTTGTATATATTTAGTTTCTGGTTATGCCGGATTCCCTAGGCCTGTCGCTGCTGGTTGGTTGGCTGGTTGATATAAACGCTGCGTAGCTTAGCAACGCATATGGCGTACAGTTATTAGATGGATTACAGTTTCATACCCAACTTAGACTTGAGCTATGCTAATAATTGCCTGAGATCGATTAACGTTGGATAGCAAAAGTCGGAATCTTTTGATGACCTCTACAAGTGGTTTCTATACGCGAGTTATCCTGCTACTGCGGTAGTCGGATAAAAAGTACGTTTGATTGATTCTAGTTATATTTATTTTACTATACTTCAACGTCAAGAAGAAATAGAAGACTAAATTAAATACCTATTTAAGAACATCTCAGTTTCTCTAGGCCTTTTGTGGAAAATTATTATTGTTTACATACAATATATGTACAAAATTCTGTGCCATCCTTAACACATCAGTGTTAAATAATACTAATTATAAAGAGGATAGATTTGTATTTTGTATGTTTGTATTTTTGTTATTATTTATTTTATTTTTAAAATTCTTTCATGGCTATATATTTTCTAGTTTCTAGCTGGCGAAGCCGCTGGCGGCAACTAGTATTATATACGAGTATATATAAAAAACAGTCGTGGTAGTTACACTATTTATAACTCAAGAACGGCTGAACCGAAATGGCTGAAAATTGGTGGGGAGGTAGCTTAAAACCAGGAGACGGACATACGGATACATTTTATCCCGTAAAGTAGGGTAGAATGGGGTAGAATGGTAAAAAGTGGGGTAATGTAGGGTAGAGTGAGGTAGAGTACGGTCGAGTAGAATTAGTAGCCAGTTGTCGGGAGCGAAGCCGCGGGCAAAAGCTAGTATATAATAAAAGGAGAAACTGACTGGCTTACATATCAACGCACAGCCGAAACTTCTGGGACTAGGAGTGTAAAATTTTGCACAAGGTTTCCTTTTATGACGTAGGTGAGTACTAATATAGGATTTTCCAAAATTGGGGTGAATTTTAAGAGGATGAAACAGGGGTCTAAAGTTTGTATGGAAAGCCCTACTTTCAAGCGGGCGAAGCCAATGGCAAAAGTTAGTAGATTATATACAATTAACTTCTGCCAGCGGCTTTGCTCATTAGCATATATCAGTGTTTTTATTTTAGTTTTAAATCATTAAATAACTTATCTCGCTTTAGCGTGGAGTGAGAAGGCGTGCCAGACTAGCTGACTAAATCCCACCTGAATCCTTCAGTTGCTCTTTAAGTTACCATCCACCTCACCACCGCCACCTGCCGCCACAGTGATTCAGAAACTTTTTACTACAGACGGTTAGTTTAATGATCCTAGTGAGGTGATGGAGCATCCCCTAGTGTCCGTAATACAGGTTAACTCCGAGCACAGGACTGGGTCTTGCTTCGTTATCCACTGTAGTCTTTTATCCGTCACTCTTGATGTAGTATTAAGTTAATTTGTACTTTGGTTATATTACAATAAAGATTTATTATTATTATTACCTCTGGATCACCGTTCCTCTTTCAAAAATTTCCGACTAACGGGCATCGGCCCTACCCCTCCAGGCTTCTATAGTTTAGCTGATATCTCTTTGAGGCGCGCGTGGAAGACTATTTACGCGTCGTCGACGACTCGGGTTTGTTGAATTACTTCTCTCCCTCTGTGTTGAGCGAGAGGAAGTGTCAGGCTTTTGACGATTAAAACCCACTTATGTTCTAAGTACCTAGTGTAGTGTTCCACGCGCACCTCAAAGAAATGTCAGGGGCCCAGCAGGGCCGATGCCTGCTAGGGGCATGGGGAAACGTATGAAAGGAATACTCGTGGACCTAAAACGCAAAAGGCAACTGAAGGAACATAGGTACGGTTTTGGTCAGTAAAAGTCTGACATGTGCCCTCCTGTTCCACTCTGGAGCGCGAGAAGTTATTAGATGGTTTCCCACCTCAAAAAAAACAGTGTTCCTCCAGTTGCCTTTTGCGTTCAAGGACTGCGGTGACTCTTACGAACAATCCCAAAGCAATACTTGAGCATAACATTAGTTTCAGTGATAACAGGCAATTTACAATATTAAAACCACTTCCTCAATTAAATATACAATAGCCACGCGCTAGGAAATTATAAAAGGATCTGAGTAATTTTTGCCGACCACAAAATATAGCGGATGACTGCGTTTCATCTTGCTAGAAGCGAGTTTAATGTACCCTATACTCTATTCAGGTTGCGGTGAGACAAAAGGTAAACAAACCATATATTTATAATACTACAAAATCATAGACAACAGATTCAACAAATATTTTACATTAAAGTGACTTTTTGTCATCGAGTAGGTTATAATCCGTCATCTTTTTAACTATAGATCAACTGGTTGGTACGAGAGGGTCGCTTTCAGATATTTTCGTTGAATTCTTGTTATTCGCCGAAGTACAAGCGTGTAAAAAAGAAAACGCCAATGCATTGCCTATTGCGTATACAACAGAAAAGGAAACTGTTATTAATCTATTCAAACACGTCGAAGAAACTTGGCCGAAGGTACCTACATTGTTTTCTTTGTTTACATTTTATCTCAAGCCCAGATGAACAGGGTATAGTACCTACTGGCTGGCAGCTTAGTAGATACTTAGAAGGAACCGTGATTTTAATTTTTACCTACAATTTTAGCCAAGATAAAGGTTGACCATAAACACGTTTAGTGCAGAACGATTTCTAATACACCCCGTGTGTGTCTTCCTTGCGGTGCGACTAAGAAAAATATAGTTCAATTTGGTTAAGTTTCGGAAAGAGATGAATAGTATCTAGGATGCCTTATTAAAACAGAACGCAATGGCGTTTTATCTCAATACGGGGTCACTTTGACCTTGTGCCAAACTAAATATATCAAACATATATTACTTTTTAATTTTGCCAATAAAGCTTTTGGCTTCTTAAACATTACGGGGTCTAATAAGACCTATACCGTCTTATTGATAGTTTTCAAACGAGGTCTAAAACGCACCGTACCGGGAAACAATACAAAAATAAGTGCCGCTGTCAACGTGTTAATCTACACCTCAAAGCGACCTCATCATTCATTATCTTTTCAGCCAAAAGACGTCCACTGTTGGACATAGGCTTCCCCCAAGTGTCGCCACAACGACCTGTCTGTCCTGTGCGTCTCGCATCCTTCGGATTCCCGTGACCCTTACCAGGCATCGGTCCACTTTGTCCTTCCAACTGCTTCTTCCGGTACGTGGTCGCCACTGCAGAACCTTTCGGCCCCATCGATCATCTGTTCTGCGAGCACTGTGCCCTGCCTAATGTCACTAAAGTTTGGCTGTTCTTCGGGCTATATCGGTAACCTTGGTTTTCCAGCGGATATCTTCATTACTAATGCAATCACACAAGGAAACTCTCAACCCTTTCATCGCCCTTCATCATCATCATCATCGTTTCAGCCGAAAGACGTCCACTATTGGACATAGGCCTCTCCCAAGCGTCTCCACAACGACCGATCCTGTACGTCTCGCATCCACCGCATTCCAGCGACTGTCACCAGGTCGTCGGTCCACCTTGTAGGAGGCCTTCAAACGCTGCGTTTTCCAGTGCGCGAGCAATGTGCCCTGCCCACTGCCACTTTAGTTTGGCGATTCTTCGGGCTATGTCGGCGACCTTGGTTCTCCTGCGGATATCTTCATTCCTTATGCGATCACGCAAGAAACCACCGAGCATAGCCTTTTCTATTGCCCTTCGGGTGACTTTAATCCTTCTGATGAGGCTCATTGAAAAATGTACTAGATCCATGGGCATCCAGTACCTATCCTAGGTACATGATCCTAGACCTCAGTGGTGTAGGATCTCAATGTTTCGTCGACGTTTTTCTATTAATATTTTTTGAAATTCTTTCCTTGTTTATTTTAAGTTGTAGGTAGAAAATGATTATCCTAATCAACCCAATTACATTATTAATTAAAAAGTAAATAACTCATTTGTTTTAAATAAAAGAACACTATTTAAATAAAACTAGAAGGAGTTACTTGCTCAGCTGAGCTCAGATACTCAAGTGAAAAAGGTGAATTGTAATGCGAAATTTAAGTAGGTATATGCGCATACACAGGTGCTCTCTCTGTTCTTATTGCTGTAGTCCATGGGACGGTAATCCGAAATGACCGGCGAGAGATCAGGCGTACTATCCGAGGCACAGGAATATCTACTCTACTCTCTACTCCACTCAAACCGGAAAGAGTTACTTGATGATTTCCTACCACCACAAACTACCAAACGACCTCAACACCACTAAAATTCACCTCAATAAAATAAGCGTTGTACCTATTATGTAGTTAGTACGCAAAGCACCACTAAGTAACTTGTAGAAATAATATTGTATGCATAGCCTTGTATGTTTTTCTTTTTATCTCTCGTCTACTTCTAGCAGAGGTGCTAATAATTGCCTCTTCTTTACTCATAAATATATAGAGAACGTAGGTCTGAATAATTATGAACTAAATATCTAGGTACCTACTGTCATTGTTTCTTGTTGGTTTTAATAAAATACCTTCCTCCATACCTTCATTTTTATACTTTCTTTGGCGATTTTAGTAAAATCGCCAAAGAAAGTATAAAAATGAAGGTATGGAAATCTTTAAATCAAAGTTTGTCCATTTAATCATTACATAACGCATTATTTGCTTAACTCCAAAAGTTAACTTGAAAGTTTAACTCCTGTCAAAAAAAGAGACGCAATGATAAATTATGTGCGTTTTAAATATTAAACTACGCGTAGGCGCTAAGGCACGATCAGTTTACACGCAGACAAAAATGTATAAATAGGTACTGCCATGATTCGTTAAAGTAATATATTTATAATCAAGATAATTTTACCGATTAGTTCACCAACTAATTTCACGCTAATTGCCATTATAAAACCGTGAATTATGTTAATAAGTCACGATTCTTATTTTTTTTATAAACAGTATTAACGAGTTTTATGAACAGTAGGTATATAATTTGGATTATGAAGATTTTGTTTAACCTAATTTATTGTAGTAATAAAAAACGATATACATACAGTTTTATTTATCATAAATAATTCTGTTAACTTTATTGCATTAAAAATGCTTAACGGAACGCAACTCGTTGCTAGGCAACTGACAGTTTGACAGTGACATATTCTTGTTTATTTTCTTTATCTGTGGAGCGTGCCAGAGCGTGCAGTCAGTGCATCAACGTATTCAACGTTTTATTTGAAATTGCGTGATTGTGAGCAATGAAAATTAATTTAACAAGGAAGTAAATTGAATTGAACGTAATCTGTCTGACTGTGTCTGACCTCACATGTTCCAATTACGGGTCGTTTTAGCACCCACGCCAGCGAATGTAACAGTCATATAATTGTCTTGGATCATTACGAAGGAGGTCCGAATCGTGTGCAGTCAACCAAAGAGGTCCGTATGTTATTGATCTCGCAAAGTGAGTCATTTACTTCTGTTTTGGATATAATTCCATATTCGGTCATTACCTTGTACTTGTGATAACATTTTGCAACAGCTACACTTCCTATCAGGTGTTTTGGTATGTTATTTATTAGGTATTGTTCATTTCAAAGATTGTGTTTTTTTTTACTCTTGTTTATGTTGTTACTTCTAAACAATTCGCTGTAGGTAGCTTCTGAACAGATAACTAAAGTATTTTTTACTAATCTGCACTGGGCCTGCATGGTGGATTACCATCCATTCCCTCTTTTAAAGAAGAGGCCTGAGTCCCAGCAGTGGGAACATTATAAGGCTGATTATGCTATGCTAAAATATTTTTAAGAAAAAACACAGAACACATGTCATTATTAATTTAAATATCAGGTTTAGTTCATTTAGTATGACTTCATTTTTTTCTGAGTCATGTGTAGTTAAAGTTCAGTGAGCCTTAATTTGTCAGTGAACTTGAACACTGTTTGAAGGTAATCTGTCTGTTTTTGTTCTTGACATTTATTTTTAAATCTATGTTGGTCAAAACTAGCAGTTATTTGACTGGTTTAATGTTAATTTGTTATGAAATCAGGGAAAGGTCATATTTTTCTAACAAATAAAAATCTTGTATCACATCACTGTACTGATCACTCTTTTGAAACGGTTTAATAGATTTTTCGGTTTGACCAATTTTTATGAATTTTATGTGTATGTGGTAGGTCTGAGAATAGGGCGCAGGCTTGATTTTACCCAACTAACCTATCCCCATTTATTTCTTTGAAAATTTATTTGTCAGAACAATGTTAGCGGAGTCAACTAATTTCTTCAACTCATGTCTTTTTTATATTTATGTAGCTATTGTTGATTTGTGTTCATAGCCAGCCTCTCAAGTGATTTTGACTTTTATTCCTTAGACATAAGGATGGCATTAAAAGCAAAAAAGAGGTTACAATACCAACTATTTACTGCAGCCGCTGTTTATCATGCCACCAACACAATAAAAGTCAAAATCGGTTGAAGGTAGAGTAAAAAAATGTTTATTTAAATGTGTAATCTTATTGCAAATGGAGTATAGAATTTTCAATTACTGAATGACACATCTCCCGGATCCTCACTAATAAATGTCCGTTTTGCGCGGATGTGTCGCGTAACTCGCTCTATTGTATAGATTTGTTATAATCAGGGGCGCCGGCTTTTAGAAAACCCCATGACATGGTGCTCATGCTCATTTGATAACTCCAAAAAGTGGGGAAGTGTGAGAAGAGAAATGCACACTGATGGACATTTTGATAACGGATACCCGGCATCAGTCACTGGCATAACGGATGCCAGTGACTGATGCCCACAACGTTAATAAATAATAAATTGAAACATTGTCCTGGTCCCAAACTAAGGTTTTCCCTTTTACTCTGGAAACCAGAAACAGCGAAGGTACCACAAATACCCAGACCCAACACAAATATCTGTTTCATCAACAAACATTTGTGTTTGTGCCGGAATCGAACTCTCAACCGGCGCTCTGAACGACTGCGTTAAACGGGTCGTCGAGTAATAAAAAAACAGCCATCCCTAAAAGGCGTTTACTGATCTGTTTCTTGATGTCTGTTCTCAGGGGTGCTCGGCACCCACTGTTTATTTCTCATGGGTGCTTGAGCCCCTGAGCACCCACGGAGTCGGCGTCCTGTATTTTTAAGTTAAGTGCCATGTTTGTCGTAAGTACACAAAGCTCACACTTTTTTGAGATTAGAACTCCATGATCGTTTATTTAATTTGCTTCAGTAATTTGACTGTTGTAATTATTAAATCATATTTATACATATTAACTGTACTTGCAATGCAAGCACTGCAGTATAGGCATATAACCTATCCAAAAAAACCAGAAGTGGTCAATCACATAGACAGGATCATAAAAGTCATCATCATTTCAGCCGATAGACGTCCACTGCTGGACATAGGCGGCCCCCAAATGTCGCCACAAAGAACAGGCCTGTGCGTCTCGCATCCATCGCATGCCCGCAATCTTCACCAGGTCATCGGTCCATCTTATAGAGAGCCTTCCAACACTACGTCTTCTGGTACGTGGTCGCCACTCCAGAACCTTTCGGCCACAAAGGCCATCTGTTTTGCGAGCAATGTGCCCTTGGCGATTCTTCGTGATATGTCGGCAAGCTTGGTTCTCCTGCGGATATCTTCATTTCTGATTCGATCACGCAAGTTAACTGCTTTCCATTGACATTTGGGTGACTTTAAGCCTTCTGATGAGGCCCATTGTGAGCGACCACGTCGATCATAAAAGTAATGAATCGATTTTAACCATAAACCTTTCGTCAACCAATAATTGAATCTTGTTTCATTTGTTTCAGCGTAATACTCACCAACAATGTCTCGTCCCCGCCCACAATGGCAGCTACAGGCACGAGCTGCTCAACGCCGTGACAATGAACTCAAACGTGCCGAGGAGCTACAGAAAGTTGCTGCATACTTTGAGACCAACACTAATAACACTAGGCATCATGAGCAGTGGACCACGGAGGGGTATTATGAGAAAGCTAACAAAGAGGCAGAAATGCTTACACAGAGGAAGATTAGAGCTTCGTGAGTATATCTTATGGCCTGTCCGAATTCATTTCTTTATTATGCAGTTCAGGCTACTATACTGGACTCTGAGGGTCGTAAGGTTGGAAGCGGCGCCACGACATCAACTTCAAGTCGTTCGTGGTACGAGTTCCGACCCAACAGACCTTCTTAAAAGAGGACTTCTGGCCCAAAGGTGTCGTATACCGACGTTTCCTAGAACGGTTATGCGATACCACGCAATGCAACACGACGCCGACAACATTACGTGTATAGTTAAATATGTTTTGTTTTTATAATATGTATTAGTTTATTATTGTTTACGATTATTTTATGTATTTTTTCTATAGGCCTCTGATGCCTGAAAATAAAATGTTTATTATTATTTTCCTTTCAAAATAAGTTAAGACATTAAATACAATATGATGAATGGTCAATGGGGCTGAAAGGTTCTAGAGTGGCAACCGCGCACCGGAAAACTTAGTGTTGGAAGGCCTCCCGCAAGGTGGACCGATAATCCGGTAAGAGTCGCGGGAATGCGGTGGATTCGAGACGCACAGGACCGTTCGTTGTGGCGACACTAGGGGTAGGCCTACCTATGTCCAACAGTGGACGTCCTTCGGCTGAAATGATGATGATGATTAACAAACCTTTTTCACCGTCCGTTCAACAGATTTTGACATTCTTTTTATCCATAATTTTTTAAACTATGTATTTAAAATCACATATATAAGAATTGGGTAGAGGATTCAATTTTTTTTTGTTAAAAAGTAACTTCATCCAAAATCGCAAATAATTTTGTTAATCCTGTATGGATTAACAAAATTCTTTCTATTCTATCTAAGTAAAGGTTTGGTAACCTTTCAAATTTATTTGAAAGGGAAACTGTCAAGTAACAGAATAAGGATGCACACACTGAAATGTGACGTCACCGCCATTAGGTTACATGTGTACAAAAGCGATAGCAAGATGTTCTCATCACTCTTCCTCATAACAATATTTAAAAAAGATTTCTTTTTCGAGTTATTAGTTGTTTAGTATTATTTTTGTACAAAAACTAGCTTCTGATGGCCAGCGGCTTCGCCCGCGTGAAAGATTTCTCCATACGATTTCCCGCCATTTTATCCCCAAAAAGGGTAAATTTTAGAAATTCTTCTCTTAGCGCTCGCCTATGTCATAAAAGGAAACTTTGAGCAAAATTTCACGTTTCTAAACCCAGTAGTTTTGACTTTGCGTTGATATGTCAGTCAGTATTTTTTTCCGTTGGCGTTTATAAATATAGATGAACTCAGGATAATACTCAATACCACAACCTTGTAAAGGTTCAATGTACCAAACTAATTTAAAAAAAACTGGGCAAATGCGAGTCGGACTCGCGCACAGAGGGTTCCGTACGAACTTACCTATTAATACAGTTCAATTCCTGAATTGTGTTTCGAAGATATTTCCGATACTTGTATATATATTTTTTTTCTATAGTTGTGCTGTGAGACCTTGCTTCATGCCAAATTTCAGGATTCTAGGTCAACGTAAAGTACCTTATGAATTTTGATTCCATTGAGAGTGTCATAATATACGTTTTTATGCGACATAAACGGCCGTATCTTTTTTTTTCGTTAACTCAGAAATTGATTTTTTCACAACTTCAAAGGACCGCAGACCTGAGTATATGGTTTTAATTTCAACTCGATACCTCCACGCGTTCTCGAGATAAGGGGTCTTGACAGATGGACGGACAAAAAAGTGATTCTATAAGGGCTTTTTCCTGTTGAGGTACGGAACCCTAAAAACAAGTTTTTACATAACACCAGTATCATAATAAAATAGTTAAATACCAGCAAAAAACAGTCTAAATTATTATATTTTTTACTTCCAAAGGATATTGTTATAGTTTGTACCAGGAAATGGATAACCAAATTCCATTTAGTATTGGAATTCGTATTATAACCTTTTTGTTTGTACTTTTTAGGCAACTCGAAGAACGGCGTAAAAAACTGGAACTAATGTTGTTTCAAGAAGATATGCAGTTTGAACAGGAGCTGAAGACTTTAGCTAAACAGCCAAAGTTATATAAGAATGGGTAAAGTACATCATTATATTCGTTAACTAGCTTCTGCCCGAGCGGCTTCGCTCGCGTGAAAGTAGCTACAAACTTTATATACAAACTTTGGACCCACGTTTCATCCCCTTAGGTGGTGATTTATAGAAAATCCCCTCTTCGTGCTCGCCTACGTCATAAAAGGAAACCTTGTGCCAAATTTTACACTCCTCGTCCCAGTAGTTTCGGTTGTGCGTTGATATGTCAGTCAGTCAGTTTCTCCTTTTATATATTTAGATGAAGACTCACTTTGGGATTATTCGAAAGAGTCACTGCGACCGTCTGGTCCAGACGTTTCGCCTTCGTTTATATCGCATACATTGATGGATTGGAACAATTTGCCTGCTGCGGTCTTCCTGTCCGATTATAATTTAGGTGCTAAGGTAAACTAGAGTGCTTCACCATCAACGACTGCATGCATCACCGCTTACCATTAGGTTGGATCGCAGTCAAGCACAACTAGTCCTATATCATTAAATAAACAGAAGGAACACGGGGTAATCCACGGAGGTAGGTGTGAGGGAACGGGCATCCTCACGCTCTAGCGGCCGCCCCAGGAGACATTCCGGTTATATCCAATCCTACAGCCCGATGGTAAGCAATGATGTGGTAACTTAATAGTAAAGTATGACATGTGGGATGATCATCTCTTTAGCCTTTTCACAACTAGCTTGGGGTCGGCTTCCAGCCTAACCGTATGCGGCTGAATAGCCGTGTTTTACATGGACTGCCTGTCAGACCTCCACAACTCAGTTACTAGGCAACACGATACTTCTTGGATAGGCTGATGGTCAGACCTTCTCGCGTCTGACTACCTGTAACGACTGTCAAAGATCTACGAATGACAATGGGAATAACGGCTTTACGTGCTTTCCGAGGCACACCCCGTGCTGTCAGTAATATTCTAGATAAAATTAGAAACATACATATGATTTTTTTTTACATTGGTACTTGTCTGGTTTCGATCCTGTAACCTCAAGCATGAGAGGCGGGTGCCTTAACCACTGGGCTATCACGATACTCACAGGGTGGCATGTGGGTATATATTTTCTTTTTTTTTGTTGGGAAATCATCTAATGACATCTCCCGCCCTTGGACGGGGCGAGAGGTCGTGTCAGAATTTTATTGACTAAAACCCACTCCTGTTCCTTCTTTGCCTTCGTTCCAGGGTTCTCTTTCGCATCACCCATGGCCCCAGTATGTGGGAGTATACTTAAATGTACAACAACTCTTATATCTTTCCTTACAGTTCCTACCTAAACAAAGTGCCAACGTCAGCCCTGAAAGAGATTAACCAGGGTATCATGGCGAAAGAAGAACAGCTTCTTAGGCACGAGGCAGAGCTCCGCCTACACCACGCGTGGAGACTGAAACAACCAGAATTGAGAGCTGCTAGTGCTTATGTCGCTAACGGGAAGATGAAGTCCGCATGGTAAGGTTCTTACTACGGATGTCAAATTTGGTTTGTCAGAATACGAACCGGATGAACCGCAATAGGAGGTGGAGATAAAGGCGTCAAATGAAGTACTACTAAAACGAATGAAAAACTCGAATAAGTTTATTTGAAGAGCGAATTGATAACGTTACAAATACACGAGTTCCGATTAAAGTTATCGGAATAGAAAATTTTAAATCGGAAGTTCTGGACTTTTGGAATCGGAACTTCCGTAACATCTCTGGTTTTTACCATCATAATTATTTATTTACAACATACTAAATCAACCCTTTAAGATAACCAAGATTTGAAAACTCGCAGCCTTGTAACTCACAGAACAACTGAATAAAGTGTAACACTTCCTCTTGCTGCACTAAGAGCGAGAGAAGTTATTTGTTGATTTCCAATTTTCAAATAAAATTGACAAAAGTACATCCGTAGGTACTGTCTGAAGCCTTTCACTTCAACTGGTATATGTATATGAACACAGCTTTTTATTTTACTATGATCTAAATATTCAAGGGGCGTAGCTAAGCTGAGTGACAACGATGAGTCACTATTTTCCTAACCCGAATACACACAAGAAGAATGTGCACCCTTAGTGTTCAGCCAGACTGCAAACGCGGGCGCTGGGCGAGTGGGGCGCGGAAAACTCAAACATAAGAACTTTGGAGTGTCCATAGTGGGCACGTGAGCGCTGGAAGCGGTGCGGGCTGCTAGACGCGGGACGCGGGCGGGCAACTCACGCCATAGCTCGTTCAGACAAGTGGCCGCAGTGAGTGCGTGGGCGGCGAGCGGAAACTGCGCGGGAGCGGCCATCTCAAACTAGTTCGAGCTAACCGCGTGCGTTGTTGTGTTGGCTCAATTGTGGACAGGCACAACGCGCGCGTTTACGCACCCGCACCGCTCATCGCACCGCGCTGCCAGTCTGACTGAGCACGTACTTATTCTTCTTCATTAATAATCATTTCACCGGGGTTTTGACGGGATTTCTTCGAGTGAAGTTCAGTTGCTGTTTTTGAATCCAATTGGATGTTTAAAGTCAATCTCATTTCTTGAAATTCATCTGAATACGACTGAACCAAACAATAAATATGATAATTAATATAAATTACATAATTATAATCTCATTTATTATGTGGAATCTTCCAGGATGGAGCAAATAGTGGAAAAGGAAGTACAGAAACAGAAAGATGAAGAAGAGACGCGTAAAATTCTGAAAGAGAGAGACGAGATGCTGCGCAAACAGATACAGATTGAGGAAGAGAGACTGAAGGAGAAGGAGCAACAAGTTAGAGTAAGTAGCTGTTATCCTGTGCTTCGGTCCTGGAAATTTTTGATCTAAAATCTCAGGTTAGGTGGATGCTCCAGGGTAGCCCGCAAATTTACTTAAGTTTGTAGGGTATTAGGTATTATACGGGAATCTAACCCATATATATATAGCTACCACCACCACCAGCATTAGGTATGATGACCAGGTCATCAGTTTAGACTGTTAAGAGGTTTTTTTTTTTAAGGTCGGTCGGGGAAGTCATCCAAATGACTTCTCGAGCTCTGGGCGGAGCGCGAGGGCGTGTCAGACTTTTACTGACTAAAACCACACCTGTATCCTTCAATTACCCTTTGCGTCCTAGGACTACGGGTTTCCCTTTCAGAAATTCTCCGCGGTCCTAGTTAGCGGGCATCGGCCCTGCTGGGCCCCTACGGTTTGCTGACATCTCTTTGAGGAGCGCGAGGATCTCAACGCGCTATTGACGACTGGGCTCGGTTCGGTTAATTACCGAACAGCCGGACGGCGAGCTACCCAGTGCTCGACGTCCGCAAGCCCGCGTCTACCGTGGCTGGTAGTCGGGGTCGGAATTACGGCGGCTAGGGCGTGAGGACCTTCATTCCCTCACGCGTGCAGCTTCCTCCTTCGCTAGCATTACTGCTTCGCAGAAGGAGGCGACCGCCTGCCATTCCTCCTCGCTCCGGACCATAGCCTGAACCAGGGCCCCTCGCAAAAGGTCGCTGCCGCCAATTGTCAGACTGTTTAGAGGTAGGTATATAGAACAGGATGTAAAGCCCCGCAAACCTCCGTTGACAAAAGAGTTTATTCTTATTCTTATTTGTTTATTTATTTATTAATTATTAGGCTTTTCAACAATAAGCACGCTATTACATCACAATCCGCACAATACCAACTTACGTCTAAGCGCCTCATCACTTACAGAAAAGCACAGCATGCACTACATTGTACGCAGTTAATAACCTAGCTAATTAAAATGACATAAAAAGACAGTTAAAATGACATAAGTTAATCCAAATTAAATTAAAATGATTTAAATTAAATTTGATCACAATAAGTTTGATTTTAATATTATATAAGATTAGGTAAACATTAATTTTTTGACTAGGACTTAATTATTAGTAGCAAGCACGACTTTATTGTACATTCAATTTTAAACAGACAAAAAAAAATAGGGTAGTTGATGTACATAGGCGAACTTAACCCACAACTGGATATTCTTACAGCAAACCATATGAATGAGAAAGAAATTTTACATCTGAGGAACTTTAAATGTACAACAATAAATTAAACACATAAATTACGGCCGTAGTGTACACTGACGAGGAATAGAGCTCTCACCTCTCTTTTGTCTTTATTGGCTGGTTTGAGTGAAGATTCTCAAGAGCAAACGTACTCGGGAGAAGCATGTATAATCCAGTCTGGTAGGGATCTTGACCGTACTTCCGGGGTTGTCATATTGTTGATAGCCGCGGGCGTCTCAGGATATTTTACCGTCTTGTTTCTACGTCACTCCGTGCTATCGACCATTTTTGGGGGTCCATTTATCGAGTGTGCAAGTCACCCCCTGCCTTTTATCGATGGATATTAATAACATTGTTTAGGCGGGGGCCATAGTCTTAACATAGTGGCAGGTTACCAGTACACTTAAGACTCCAAAAACTATAGCTCTATTATCTTTGTTTTCCATATGTCACAATAGCTTTTCACCAACCAGGGGTTGTCCTTGCGTGCACTAGCATAGCGCGTACAGAGATAATCGTCGGTTGGTGTCACGATCCATTAAAATTATCTAAAGGACCACTGTGAGTTGGTTTCGGCTTCTCGTACGCCTTCCAAAGGTCCAGGACCTCAGGGTCCTGAGATAAATAAATGTATAAAAATAGTAATAATATAATAATAACAATAATCCACAACTATCACACAACGCCGTCTAGTCCTATACATATTACAGATAAATTACACCCAGTCACATAACAAATGATCGTGCTCATCACACAAACAATTAATTTGGTCCTGGGTGGGAATTGAAACAACCTTCGGCATAGCAGTCAGGACCACTAACCAATAGGCCAACAGGCCAGTCAAATTTAGTTTATTTTATGTTTTAATTTATTTAAAAACCTGTTTTTCTTTTACAGGAGCTCCGCGAAAGTCTCGAAGGCCAAATTGCTGAATTAAGCGAAAAAGAATCAGCTGTCAAAAAACTTCGAAAACAGGAGGAAAAAGAGAAAATAATCCTCGACGAGCTACAGTTCATATCGTGCGAAAGAGAGAGGGAACACGTCCGCCTCGTGGCAGAAAGGGACGCGCATTTAGTGAACATGGGCTTACATAAGTACAAGCTGAAGAGGAAAGTGATATCTGTTATGAAGGAGATTGAATTGGACTTGCAAATGCTGGATAAGTTGCGTAGAACTGTACTAAAGGTATGTTTTTGAATATTTTATATTAGTACTAGTGGTCCCGGCAGCCGTTGTCTTACAAGAAAGCTGTCAGAAAAAAAAATTAAGAAACCGATTGTAGCACCACCTACCGGGTCAAATTGTATTTTCAAAACATTCAGAGACCCACTTAAATATACACATAAATTTACATCCAAAACGGTCAAGCCAAGCCATGTTTAGGATTTATAGTAAACACACGTACAAAAGAGTTATTTTATTTATATAAAGATAGCGCACTATAGTTAGAGACATAGCAGTCATAATTAGATGGATTTGAAACAATAATTTCACTAAGTTCAATAAAATGGAATGTCCGATTTTCGCAAATATCATTTTCTTGATCTAATAGTGCTCCCATACACTAAAAACAAATAAACTAAAAATTTTGTGTACAGCGTCATCTATCGAAAACATGGTTACACTTTCACCTTTATGTAGGTCTGTAACTAATAGTGAGCTTTTATGAAAGTGAAACCCGGGACCCTGGGACGAAGGCAAAGAAGGAACAGGAGTGGGTTTTTAGTCAGTAAAAGTCTGACACTATCTCTCGTTCCGCCCAAGAGCGGGATTTGTTATTAGATGATTTTCCCACCTAAAAAAAAAAGCTTCACTATGAAATATGCATGAAAGTAGTAGATTATGTGAATGGGGATTAAAGCAGTGTCTTTAAGATGTTGGATTCCGAACGAAAGGAAGGTTGCTAAGTTTTGTTCCCGAACTCCAGTGAGGAATTTATATAATTAATAAAAAATATATAGTTAATATAAAAACCTGAGTGAAGTGAGAAATTCAGGCAGCTTATGATAAAGACAGCTTTATCCCCGTGTTGGATACTTACTTTTTACACCATATTTGAGATAATTAAAAGACAATTTACTAAAATAACAAGTTAATCTTAACTATCTCTCGACTTTATTTGAGATTTGAAGTGAATAACATTCACTACTCTAAGATTTTATAGTTTTAATTTTTTTTTTATTTGCACCTTTACTTTTTTTAAGATCTCATTATTCCCTAGGGATCGCCCATATAGATACCGGCACAGATCTTGAGCGCTGCCTTCCACTTGCGCAGAAGTGAAATATCGGGTCTCATTAGTGGTATGAACACTCCCCGCCCCTGCGTCTCACACGCAGGGGCGGGGAGTGTAATCCTTGTACAGTGATTGGCTCGCTGATGTTTACGATGCGCAAAGCGATCCCCACTCTTTCGCCGAGCGCTCAAGATTCGTGCCGGTATTTGTACTATATTATCTCCTGCCCCCCTAGCCAAGTTACAATCGTATCGTTCGCGCTGAACGCTTTGAGTAGGCCACGCCTCCGATTCCTTTGTTCTGACGTCATCTCAACGCTCAGTCACGTGGTCCGAACAAAGGAATTGGAGGCGTGGACTACTCGAAGCGTTTGGCGTGAACGATACGATTGTAACTTGGCTAGGGGGGCTGGACAGAATGACTTGCTTTAAATGATCGTTGTATGACATATAAATGGGCATTATCGAGGAATTTATCAATTAATTTAAATAAAATATAAATATACAAAAACAGAATATAAACAGTGAAAAACAATATCTAATTCGGCACAAAATCGGATATAACATTTCTGTCTCGCTCGCCAAGACGCAGATTTCTATGGCGGCCGTACGGACTTGTTGAATTTTGAGGTCAAATTGTATATCGTACTTCTCTTGCTTATACTAATAAGCATTGAAGTATTAGCAGCTTTGAAGCTTTACAACTTCATTGTTGATGAAGATGTTTAAAAAAAATCTTTTATATTTGAGAGAGAGCTAAAAATTACTTAATTATGCGTATTCGTCTAAACAGGCGGTGGTCCCTAAATTAGACGGCGCGGCGCCACTATCGCGCAGTTGAATTAGTTTCTAACATTTTCCTTTAAATTTTCAGGAGCGTGAATTGGAGCAAGAAGCATGTGGGCAGTACAAACGCATATTAGACGCGGCTCTGGCTGAGTTAACAGAACACAGAGAGAGGGAGAAACAGAGACAAAAGAGCATAGACGCCATGTACGACGGAGAGGCGAGGCAGATCAATGATAAACAGGACAAGGTGTGTTTATTTTGTCTATGGCAGACTTTTGATTCTTTTTCGGTCATGTTTCTTATCAGTGTAGTCGGCTAGAAAACGTCAGGGTCATGGAGGTTGTTTTATTTAGTCTGGAATGCAAAGGGCAACTGAAGGAACACAGGTGACCCAGTGCCGGCCTTAGGGGGTGGCGAGCAGGGAGATTGGAGCCTCGCACTTACAAACTCCTCAGGCAAAAACTCAGTTAGACAAAAAGTCAGGGCCACTTACTTTTCACAGGTTAAGTGTTTGGACTGTTACAGGTTAGACGTTTTTAAATAGAGAAGAGATACATAGATATAAAATCTGAACTGAAGTTGAAAGAAAAATTACGTACACATTATTTCACGGTCTGATTTATTTTCCAAATTTTTAATTCCAGCTATGGGCTAAAGAACGTGACGCCCGCGCACGCCTAATACAAGACGTGATCTCCACCCTGAAGAGACAAGTGGAAGAGAAGATCGAAGCGAACAGACAGCGGCAGAAGGCCAACGTGCTGGAGCGAGAGAAGATTCTACAGCAGATGGAAGGGTTCCACGAGGAAGTGAGGGCTAATGAGAGGGCTTCGCAGGTATGTATTATATTTATTTAAAGTTCATAATTATACAGTAGTGGTACATAGGTGGACTTAATGCAACATGGCATTCTCTACCAGTCAACCTTTTGGTTAAAAAAAACTGGGCAAGTGCGAGTCGGACTCGCGCACTGAGGGTTCCGTACAAACTTAAAACTACTTACTAGATCTCGTTCAAACCAATTTTCGGTGGAAGTTTATAAGGTAGGTTTATAAGGTACATCGTGTATTTTTTTAGTTTTATCATTCTCTTATTTTAGAAGTTACGGGGGGACACACACATTTTACCACTTTGGAAGTGTCTCTCGCGCAAACTATTCAGTGTATAAAAAAATGAAATTAGAAACCTCAATATCATTTTTGAAGACCTGTCCATAGATACCCCACACGTATGGGTTTGATGAAAAAAATAATGTTGAGTTTCAGTTATAAATATGGGGAACCCCCAAAATTTATTGTTTTTTTTTTTTCTATTTTTTGTGAAAATCTTAATGCGGTTCATAGAATACATCTACTTACCAAGTTTCAACAGTATAGCTCTTATAGTTTCGGAAAAAAGTGGCTGTGACATACGGACGGACAGACAGACACTTGACGAATCTATAAGGGTTCCGTTTTTTGCCATTTGGCTACGGAACCCTAAAAAGACAACACTGTGGAAGTAGTGAACAATAAATAAATAATAGATTTTTGAAATAGAATGAAGTATCATTAAATTAAGTGTGCGAGGGGGGGATTATTATCCTATTTTAATATATCGCACCTTAAATCCAATACCGTCACTAAACGAAATTCTTCAAAAAACTGTTTTTAACGCAATCTGTGAAGTCAGCGCTCAGCAAACAGATGGCATTAAAAACGGTTTTTTTTGAAGAATTTCGTTTAATGACGGTATTGGATTAAAGGTGCGATATGTGAACTAGCTGACTCGTCAAATAGTTGCTCAGCCATATAAATTATCAAAGAAAAAAATGGAGAGTGGGGATAGAAGGGTAGGTACAAAATAGCCTAAGACCTACTCTCACACTATCACAAAACAAAAACGTAAAAATCGGTCGAGCCGTTTCGGAGGAGCTTTGTTACAAACACTGTGACACGAGGCTTTTATATATTATATTAGATCATAGCCAACTGTGTCGCATAAGATTCTCACTCCCACAGAATAATGAATCAAAACTGTATAATAATCAATTATATTCCCTCTCAACAGCTAAAGAACTCAAAATACTCAACGGTGACGGCTCTCCAGTCACAACTCAACAGTCTTCGCCTACAGCAAGAACAATTAGACGCGACGTGCGCTCGAGAAAACGAGCTGAGAGAAGCGGCTTCTAACGAGAGGATGCTGAGGAGTGAGATCGCCAAGATACATCGAGAGGGTAGCACTCAAGCTTGGGCGTAAACTCTTTTATATTATGGTTCATTTTTGTACCAGATGAACTTTGGGCCCAAGCGTGACTATAATCTCGATAGATGGCGCTGAACTCAATATATTTAGTTGCTTTTGTTTTTATTGTGGAAGCATGATTAAGTTAAGAAAATGGTATTTGCTAAAGGGATGTTTTTAACTGTGCATCAAAAAAATATTTTTCCTTAAAAATACTAATTGTACACCAAATATTTGGACTTTTTACAATTATTAAGAAACTCGGACAGGTTAGGTTAGAAGGGGATGGCGGGGTCTAGTGAATACAGACCCTACCATCCCCTACGTCGATATTTTTTTTAAACCATCCAGAAGAGCGTATTTTAATATTAGTAATTCTACTTTATTGAACTTAGTAAAGTTATTGCCTCAAAATCCATCTAATTCTGACTGTTCAGGTCTAGGAGGAAATACAAATATAAATTAATAGTTGCTAATATTAAACATGGATCTAACATACGATCTACTTTGTGATGAGTATATTATAATAGATATCAATAATTCAATATAAAGCATAGACAATAAATAAAATATTTCCGGAAATATTTTAACTAATATTAGAGAGTACCACGAAGAAGATGGTAGAACGAACTGAACAGATTTCGCCAGAACTGAAAGTAGGAAGCGCGGGTTCGCCAAAGATGGAAGAATTAAAGGCCTTTGCCCACGAGTAGGGCAGAAGAGGCTTAAAATATAGCATAATTTTTATATAGCAGTATTTGTTCAACTATTTATCTTTTTTTTATATGAACTAGTGCTTGACTGCGATCCCATCTGATGGTAAGCCGTGATGCAATCGTTAATGGTGAATCGCACTAGTTTATTAAGATCCTATTTACACTAGCCTTGAAGACACTTAACCTATTTACTTTTTTTGATTATGCTTGTTAATTATTGCTTGATGTGGGCCTAACCAATCGCTTGCCTTATATAAATACTAAAAGACTGACAGAAACGATTATTTACATAAACTAGTGAAATTTTAATGAAGTACGAATAAGATAAAATATATTAAAGTAATTGTATTATTGTGAGCTTTACTTTAGTAAAAAGCCAAAACACGAGGGGAAACATTGTATGTGTATTTTAAAGCGACTGAAATATATTTTAATTGATGATATTATGCAAAGATTTTGTATATAAGTTGCCAAATAGTTTTAAGTGGTGTGTGTGTGATTTTTTTTTTACAAATTTGGTTACTAGGCACGTCGGCCATTGCTTTAGCTGTCATACAATTAAAACAGCACAAAAAAAATGTGAGAAATGTATTTTGTATAGAAAACGTTATTATTTTGTCTGCTTGGCTTCTATGAACTTGCCTTCTTGATGAATTTATTGAGAGCCATATTTTATCCTAGTGTGTGTTTGCAGAAAATAAAACTTGTTAATTAAATGTTTTGCGTTTTTTTTTATCTCAATTTCACTTTTGTACAGTACGGCCGACGTATCTTGGCGAGCCCGAACTTTGCGCAGAAGGCTGCGCACGAACGTTTTTTAGGAACCAAATTTGCCATCATTTGGTTGAGACGACATGCGCGGGGCGAAGGTCTAGGCTAGAGATTGACTCTATGTAAACAGAATCGACCCTTTATTCAATTAAATATCGCAATCGATTTTTATCGATTTGGAAACATAGTGAATGTTATCGTTAGTAAACGAAATTTCGACTAATGAAAAAAAATAAAACTAATAAAACGTTATTTTCTTGGTTGTAAGACATGATTTAGTTAAATATCAGTTATTTATAAACGACTACTAGAATAACCACCGTTTGAGAATATTTTAAACCTCCAAAGAAAATTAAATATAAATTTATTTATGTAAATCGATTTGAAAAAAAAAACGATTATAACACGCGCATTGGACATCTCTCTTCGGTAACTTCGTAAAGCTTCGTACTTATTCGGCAATGTTCGGTATGCAGTAATGTGTCTCACTCAGACGTTAGCATTGGTGTTATTTTCGTTTCGTGTCGCTGTCTCTGCACAGAGCACAGACGGTGACAAAAGTTTTCGTTGGTTTATATTATTATATTGTTAAGTTTTTTGTGTAGTGTTAGGTTTGTTTCTTTAATTCATAAGTTATTTTTGTAGCTTTCTGTCTCAAAGTGTTTTAATATTTATTTTATTTGTACTCGGTCCTTGTATTGGTCAATTTTTATTCGTATTTAGGTTTTTAAAAAATAATGTCAATAACAGTTTTTTTTATGAGTGTACATGCGATAAAGTTCGCAGAGCATAATGTTCAGGCTCGCCAAGTTAGGTACATCGGCCGTACTGTACTGTTGCAAGTAATTTTAATTTGTTATTTCATAAGAATTTTATAAACTTAAAGCTGAGTATGATGGGGGATTTTCTCAGATAAGCAATTTTTACTTGCGCGCCATCTAATGAAAACAGTATTTATTATTTACAGTTGTCACTGGAACCAATGTATCTTCATGGTTCGTTTTCTGAAACTAGATGGCGCTGTTTAGTTTGTTTATTATCAGTAAACTAGGTGTCGCTACTGACTGGTTTGAACCAAGCTTTATGGCTATTAAAAAAAAACAACCCGACTAGCTTCGGTTCGAATAGAAGTCAGACTTACAAATAATGATTTTTCTGTAGTCGGGGTCGGGAATGTGGCGGCTGGGGCGTAAGGATGTCCGTTCCCTCATGCATGCAGCCGTCTGCTTCGTTAGCATTACTGCTTTATAGTAACAGCAACCGCCTGCCATTCCTCTTCTCTCTGAACCATGGCCTAAACCCTGGTTCAGGCCATGGTCCAATAGCAACGATGATTCAGCGGCGATTTCTCGCCATCGCCGCCGATCGCTTCCTCAAGGATACGGCGTTGTTCTGCCAAAGCGGGGCACACGCACTACCGTATGCTGCGCAACAATCAGGCATGTCAGAGGCCAGGCCCCTTCGAAAAAGAACCCTAAGTGGAAATCATTCAATGACTTCTCCCGCTCTGGGTGGAACTCCAGGGAGTGTCAGACTTTCGCTGACTAAAACCACACCTGTGTCCTTCAGTTGCCCTTTGCGTTCTAGGCCCACGGGTTTCCTTTTCAGAAATTCCCCGCGGTCCTAGCTCGCATTGGCACTGTTCAGTACCTATAACCGTAAGCCCAGCAGGGCCGATGCCCGCTAGAATTTTTGAAAAAGATCGTGGTCCAGGAACACAAAGGGCAACTGAAAGACATAGGTAGCGAGTTTTAGTTAGTAAAAGTCCGACACGCTCTTCGCTTCACCCAGGAGCGAGATAAGATTATTTCCTAACTCAAAATAGTACATTTTGATACATGTTTGGAGGTATGCGGAACAGAGAGTAAAGTCCCGCAAACCTCCGTTGAAAAGGGAGGATCCTCCGACCAGACGGGTGTTATGTCTGGTGGGCTACTACTGCCCGATAGATGATTTCGGGCTGTTCTATATGTTCTAAACGCGCGGAGAACTCTGATTGCGCGATGCAGGATTAGTTCTTATGTGACGTCATAGATGTCGCTACACATGTGAAGAGAGTTTGTCATTGTGACTCGAGCCTTGGCGTGGGTGTTATGAGCTGAGGTCTGCAGTGACAAATTTCAACGAAGTCTTTCAATAGGTTCACTTACGATGATACATAAATAGGGGTGTGGGTTTTCGAGTAAGTGTAAAAAAAATTGCTGTCGGTAACCGTTTATAGAGCATGGAAATTTAGTGTCGTTGCAGCGGTCGCCGAAGCGTCTCTGTAAGCCTGTGATTGCTGTAGCCATACCTGCAGGAAAGTAATATAGCTACCTAATAGGTACATAATTACGTTAAAGAGATAAACCTATTTCAATTCATACAAATCCATCAAAGGCAGATCTACCAACTTTAATTAGTTTCTTTAATCACCGGACACGGGGTGATGGGGTGATCTATTCATAGATTATTATAGCTATGAATAGATCACCCCATCACCCCGTGTCCGGCTTTCGCAAGTGATTATTTACCTAGTGAATGGACACTCAGTTCATCTTTTGATCTCTGTAATGTTAAGAAATTGATTTCTCTTCAGACGTAGTATCGCTGGGAAAAGGAAACCCGTAGTCCTAGAACGCAAAGAGCAACTGAAGGACACAGGTGTGGTTTTAGTCAGTAAAAGTCTGACACGAAGGACAGGCGAAGTCGTTAGATAATTTCCCACCTTAAAAAAAGATTTTGTGGTTGTAGGGTATTTGGTATCCTACGAACAAATCTTCACGAGGCTACCAGTGTTAGGTACGTCACCGCTCTGTAAACCAAGTCTTGTCGTCTCTCGTCTTACGCCTTTGGATTCTCTCTCTTTCCAACAAACTAAGGTTAACTGTTTTGTTTCATCGTTAGTCTAGTGTGACGTGGCCACCAGTGGTACAACCCGCCAGGTCAGCAAATACTCCGCGATCTGGAGGATTCTGACTGGTACTGAGTTGCCCCCACAATATAACCAGCTTTTACATAACCGAGCGTTTAAGAAGGAGAAAAGGGAAGCCTGCGCAAAGCAAGGAACCAGATAGACAGATGAACTTAAATTTTTAGGTGGGAAACATCCTCCCTCTTGCGTCCTTGGGCGATGCGGAAGGATCTAATAATTCCGATAGTTACTGGATCATAGAAGCAATCTATTCATTCTTGATTTAAGGACCACTGGGTCGTAGCTATCTGAAAATAGACTCCGGCAGGGAAAATGAATGTGAAAGTGTTATTGGGTATTCCATATCATCATTATCAATCATTCCATCTGGAATTTCTCAGTAGCAGCTTGGAATCTGGACTGGCTGGTTGAGAGCAATGAACTGACCCTCTACTACAGTGCAGGTATGCCACTTTTTTTTTCGAGGGTATGGCCTTACGTTGTCCTCCGTCCTGGGATAGGTGGAGGGGTCTGTCAGACTCTTACGGACTAAAACCACCCCGGTGATCCCTCATACACTTGTGTCGGGGGCTGCGGGTGCAGTTTAACTTCCGTTGTCCCGGAGTAGTGTCCCGTAATGGAGAGTGGCTCTCCTATACGCCTAAGAGAGGCGCGCATGGAACACTACGCGCCACCATCTCGGTTCCAGCAGGTACGCTTTTACCTTAGCTATCTTTGTGGAATCAAGCGTGATGTTTATTAACACACTACCTTCTATCAGCAGCTTCACCCAGATGAAAGAAAAAAATATCCATAGGGAATGTACTTACCCCGGCATAAAGTATTGCTATTCCAGGACTTGGTTTACTCGTGCGCCAAATCTCATACAAATTCATTCATCCTTTTGAATATGAAGGAGTAAAAACATACCATATACACACACATGCATACATTTAAACAAACATTCGCCTACTTGTGTGTTATCATATCACATGATAATGTGATTTGCTTTACGGAAGCACTCTACGTCTAAAGTACAGATGACTGGACGTCACTGGCGATAATCTAACTTTCAGCTGGCCAAGCGAAGTTCGAATTTCCAATAGAATAAGAGCCTAACATATCCGGGTTTTGTACCACTAACATTCAAGCTTCTGTACATGCCTACGTGACAATAACATCGCATTTTAATTATGAAATATGCGCAATACCTGCCGGATTCTTAGTACAGATTGTTTTTTAGGCAACATAATGAGGAAGAATTTTGTGTAGTAATTGATTGTGAGATCCTTGTGTCATTCAATACCATAGGCATGATACTTTAAATATAGTCTGACCAAGTAATTTTTTCGCTATCTCACTTGATGGAAGTGATGACATGGTCGATGATGGAGGACACCAGCCTGGAATTATAACCTGTTCGGTAGTTCCTTCGGTTCCTTCCTTCCTTCCTTCGGTTGACTTCGGTAGTTCCTTAGCTGTACGCGCAATAAAGTTCCCCTAAACTTTTTGCACGTGGGTGGGATGTCCACCAAGAACCGGTGCTCCGGTTCTAGTGGACGTTATCTCAACACTCAGTCACGTGGTCAGAACAAAGGAATCGGAGGCGTGGCCTACTCGAGAGAATCGAAACGAAACGGTCGTAACTTGGCTAGGGGGGCTGGCCTCTTAACAAAACGAAAATTGTGGATATGACAAAAGTTGTGGATAACATGTTACGAATTTTTGTTCACGTCGGGTCCCTTGTAGCTTGGGGACCCTGTATCATAGACAGAGCTAAGATGGCGGTAGCTAAGCCTTTAAATCGAACCCAAGACCTCACGCTCAGTGGAGGTAAGTTAGTAAGTAAAGTTGCGGGATGTTGTGAGCTACACAGGGTAAAAGGTTGTGCTTTTTTCAATACCTACTGACTAAAAGAACATAAGCAGAAGTACGTAGCTGTTTGCGAGAGTATACTTTAATTTATAATTCAAGATCAATGCAATCCACTCCCCGCGCCGCCAACTAAGTACGGTAAGTACCTATCAACTTTAACGTGTTAATTTTCATTTGCATAAAAAAAAAATACTCCGTAGGGAAACTAACCTGGCTATATTACGATACGATATACGATTCCAGAATTGAATCTCGAAGATTTTTCCGAATCGCAAAAAAAGTACCTAATTATTTTGTGGCGTATTTAACTAAACAATTTTCAGACGTTTTCCTTTACTAGTGCTGTGAGGACTTGATTCTTGCCAAATTTCAGGATTCATCGTGGAAGTAAGGAAGTAAGGTTCATCGTGGCGACACTTGGGGGAGGCCTATGTCCAACAGTGGCATTCAATAGATAATGATGATGGGAAGTAGGTTAGTACCCTATAGGTTTGAATTGTGTGCTATGAGATCTTGTTTTTGGCCAGATTTCAGGATTGTAGGTAAACGGTAGTGTTGCAACAGAACTCTGCTTCCGTTTCCGCTTCTGCAGAAGTTGGATTTTGGAGAGTGTGCGCGGGAATTGCATGACCTGATTCCGCCATCTCCTTTCTACCATCGGACAACCCGACGTACGGCGGGTATCCACCCTTACGTTGTTGAAACACCAACGGTCCGAACTAAGCGATTTGCTTCGTCGTTTATACCGCGTACATCGAGGGACTGGAACAATTTGCCTGCTGCTGTCTTCCCGTCCAACTATAATTTAGGTGCCTTCAAGGCTAGAGTGAATAGGCTCTTAATAAACTAGTGCGCCTCACCATCAATGATTGCATCACTGCTTACCATCAGGTAGGATCGCAGTCAAGCACTGGTTTATAGCGAATTAAAAAAAAAAAAAAGTTGCGCAAGCCTTTTCACTTCCGTTTCCGTTTCTGGTTCCACAAACTTTATAACAAAATTTTTAACAGAAGAATACAACGAGGAGCGTCGGGATGGGGTTGCGTAGACGGCTAAGCACGATGAAAAAGGCGTGGAGGGGAGGATTTTTTGTTCATTTTGCGCATCACCATTGTTTTTTTACTCATGTTTGTTTTGTTCTTCTGTTGCCAATAGTTCGCCAATAATTATCAGCCCCCTCCAGCAGTGTAATCGGTGGTCAATTATTTAGCGGAGCTGGTTTAATATATAAAAAACACCGAAACAGACTCAAAGATGTAAAAGCGCCCAAATTACTTTTTATTAAATATAATTTACCTCTGTTTAATTTCGAGTACTGTATCTAGTAAGTAAAGTACAAAATACAAATTAAATTTAACAAATTTTAAAAAATAAAATACTATTTTTTCTTCATAGTATTAACACCTCCGCTTCCGATTCCGCTTCCGCTAAGATTTACTTTTGACATCTGTTTTCGTTTCTGCTTCCGTTAAGACACATCCGTTGCATCACTATAAGTCAACGGGAGTAGGGTTGTCAGTTTCGGTTTCTATGTGAATGTTAAATTATGCACCATTTACGGATGGTAAACGGTGATTTTTTCACTGCTCCAAGGGAAAGCAGACTTGAGTGTTTTAATACGCATAGCATAAAATCAGCCTTATAATGTTCCCACTGCTTTTGTTTTTCGGTTGGATAATCATCTTATTTTGGGCGGAGCGAAAGATAGTGTCAGACTTTTACTGACTAAAAACCCACTCCTGTTCCTTCGTTGCCTTTCATATCAGGGCCGAGTCTTCCTTTCAGAATCAGACCCTTAGCCCCAGTAGGCTTCGACCCTGTTGGGCCCCTACAGTTGCTGACATCTCCTTTAGGCGCGTGTGGAACAGTACGCGCCGTCGACGACTTGGGCTTGGTCCGGACAGTTACCGGACGGTCGGACAGCGAGCTACCCATTGCTTGCCTATGGTAGCCGTAAATCGGGATCGGAGTCCCGGCGGCGGTTTGGGCGTGAGGACCGTTGCCTCACGCGATCGGCTGCCTCCTACTGCTGGGACACAAACCTCTCTAGGTAAAAGAATGGGCCTTAATCCACCACGCAGGCCTTGTGTGGATTGGTGGATGTCATATGTTTTCGAAATTTTTATTCTAGGACCACAACGCGTTCCCGAGAAAAAAGGTCTTGACTGACAACGATGCAGGATTTTGAATTTTAATTCAAATGTGATGTCACAAGTGTCGCTACAAATTTCATTTTTAGCGTTGGTTGATTGATTATCACAATGGTTGTAAAACTGCCTGCAGTTACCTACTTATTACTTATTCTGTGCCTACTTGTGTGTGTACTTATTACTTATACTGCAGGCTCCATTTATTGCAGATCTCGTTTTTTTTTAAGGGTGGAAATCATCCAATGACTTCTTCCACTACGGGTGGTGTTCCGCTAACTAGCAACTAGAACTAGTCTGGTTGCTAGCTCCTTTTCTATCAAAGCAAGCTAGATCTAGTTCGAAAAATAAAGTGATCCCTTTAGCCGATTTTACATTATATGATAACAACACGATATTGGCGGACTGGTAGAGTCATATATTATTATTTTCTAAACAAAGATGTAAGTTGCTGGTACGACCAGATCCTCTAGATTGCTCAGTGGCATAACGCATACAAACTGTTGGTTTATGTCAACTCAACATTATCAGTAAATGAAAATAACAGCTCCCAGTATCGGATATAGCAAGCAAGGGGCCTGTGGCCAATTCTACCACGGGGCATTAGTTTTTATAAATGACAACGAATTAAAACTACTTTAATTTATTTTTAAAACAGGGTTCTGGGCCCTTAGGTAGCGATGGGTCCAAATGTAGTTGCTTACATTGTTTTTAATGAAAAATCCGGAAGAGTTTGGAAGTAATAGATATAGAACAGGTATCGTGACTTCTAAAAGTCCAATCTACAAAGCCTCGAGCATGGGCGCAGGGTAGCCAGCCTAACGGTATTTTACAGGTTGCATTTTGGAGAGTGTGCGCTGGAATTGCATGACTTGTTTCCGCCATTTCCTTTCTACCATCGGACAACCCGACTTACGGCGAGTAATCACCCTTACGTAGTTGAAACTTAAACGGTCCAGACTAAGCGTTCCGCTTCGTCGTAACAGCGTACATCGAAGGACTGGAACAATTTGCTTGTTTCGATCTTCCCGGTGCGAAACTAGTGCGTCTCACCATCGACGATTGCATCACTACTTACCATCAGGTGGGATCGCAGTCAAGCGCTAGTTTATATCAAATAATAATAAAAAACATAGTACTCAAGTGCGTGCGCAAATACAGGTACACACTCTGTTCCTTTTCTCTCATAGTCCGATGGCATGGCAATCCAACACGATCAAGGAAAGATCAACCCCCCTAGCCAAGTTACAACCGTTTTGTGTCGAATTCCATTCTCCAATCGGTAATGCCTAGGTGTCAGCAATTGTAGAAAACGATAAGTTGGTAGCCATGTTGACGCGTGAGTCGGTCGCTCGTTCTACAATGTAGTTCTACAATAACAAAGGATGTAGCGTTGAACATTGTAGAAACGATAACAATTCATTCTATCATTTTGAACGATGTGAACTTGGCTGCGAATTTTCTATTCGTTTGTTCTGACCACGTGACTTAACGTTGAGATTATGTCATTCCCATACATTTGATTAGTTTTCGACTAGCGTTAACGATTGCAGATTATCAACTTGACTAGGGGTGCAGGCGCACGAACAACGGCTTTACATGCCTTCCGAGGCACGAGGATGTCACACGACCAATTTCCAAACTCCGGGCTTGCTACAAAGTAATTCCTAATTGAAAAACCTAATAGCACTTTTTGCCTGACACGGGAATTGAACTCTGGACCCCACACTCAGCAGTCGCGCTTGCGATCATGAGACCAACGAGGCAGTCAGAGCTAACTGAAGATCAACAGGTCAGACGTGCGTTGTAAAAGCTTCGTTATTATCATCTGGACATAAGAAAAGAGGAAAGACAGGAGTGAGGTCCTTGCCAACCAGTGAGACAGCATGGACTATCATAATAACATTATATACCACAATACTATGCTTTTCTGCGGTTAGCTTAACATTAAAGTTTGTGGCTTTCCGAAAAACATAAACGGAAAATCAAAACCATAACACAAAATATATTGGTTACTTTTAACAAACAAAGATAACCAATTCACGAATTCTCTTCCTTAAAATTAGGGTCGGTTTTCAGTTCACCTTATAAAGTTATAAAAAGAGCATTATACATATTTAGACAAAATTATTATGTCGGCTTTTGTACTAATTAGGTATACCTTAATATAAAAGTTATCTACCTTTGTAACTATTTCATAAACTTTAAAAATATATAAAAATAAATTCTGCTCTATGTCGAATGAAAAATAACATCAAAGAGCCCTTTAATGTAGGTGTAAGACAGTGTTTAATCTACTCGCAAACTCCAATAACCGACCTTCCAACATCCTCCACTAAGAAATTTCATTAATTCGGTGGTAGCACATTAATTTAACATAAGATCGAACTATCGACGCCTACCTCTCGCATCGCGAACCGAGATCACAAAATAAAAAATAAAGGAATCTTCAGAACACGTCTAGAGGCGGGCAGTTTACATAAACATAGAGATCACGCCCCCAGTCAAAACATTCATCGGAGAACGCATAAAAATATAAAAATAACTAAAGTAAGACACTGGTCCGGCTAGAGAAGTAACCGAAAAATCCTGTCTGTATAATTACGTGGAGCTACCACTCGATCTACCGGCGAGCCAATTTAAATTTACTGCGAACGGCGCACGTGTCCCACAAAATGAAATCCCACTACCGCAGAGGAACACGCACGAAAAAAAATTGTAGAAAAATATACCGCAGGCGCCACCCCCTGAACGTTAGTGGCTGCTTACTTCAACCACGCCTGTTTCTAAGCGCTACTATACCTTTCTCTCTCACACTTCTTACTTCAACATGTTGCTGTCTCAGTTGTGTATGCGCGGCCGCCGGAAAACGCCAGCTTTTTCACCAGTACGCGTTTGTGCGTCGCGCGTGTTGGGTGTGTTGAACCGCCGTCGCGGTGTGTTGTGCAGTGCCGTGTACAGGGTGCCGAAGTGGCGGGTTTCCTTGCCGCAGGACGGGGGGCCCATGCCCCCTTTCATCAGCACCACATTGGTAAAAGTTAGTGTCCTGTGTCTTAGTACTGCTTCGTGGAGTGCAACTATGCCGTATGGAGGTTGTTGTCATCATGTTGTTTTTTTTTCTCTCTATTATATTTATGTAAATAACAACGTGTAATAACACAGTGGTACATGTGTATTTTGTTTTGCCTTCAATAACATTATTTTTTTCTTTCATAATTTTATTATTGTTTTTCCTGTTTAGTTTTAATACCAAACCTGTTTTACTCAGAAACTAAGTTCAATAGTAACTATTACTATATTACAAAATGTATCACTTCACTAATGATTAAAATCATCTAAATAAACTAAAAAAAGAGGTTCTATATTTTCTTTTTTCTTTTCTATTCTATCTTAATCCGGATCTAAGCTTATCAAATTAAATTCTGAATACAGTTAAGACCTCATACAATGATCTCTTGCTATGTAGTAATCATACATAGTTTCTGAATCGGCTCGTATGTTAGGCCTAGGCTCTACAAGATAGGCCTACATCTCTCGCACACCGTTTTGCAATGTATCTGTATGTAGCCTGCTTTACCAATTAATATTTACAAAAAAATATGGCTCTACTGGTCGTAAAATGTGTCTAGGTTTTGTATTCTTACTGTCAGCAACATTGAACCACTTCTTTTAATAGTTTTTGTAACTTTTTTTCATTTGAAACAGTGTAACAGCAGTTTTTTACACTAATCCATTATCAATAAAAATATTAATCCTTTCAATGTCAAGATTCATAACTAGAAGAAGAAAAAAATGTGAATCACATTTTATAAAAGTTATAAACGCAAATAATAATAAGATTATTTATTTACTTATGTTAGTTACATATTTTAATTAAAAATCTCTGGCTCCTGAGCTACTTAAAAATTGCGATACAGGAGCCACAATTAGTTAATTTTAAACAAAGGCCATGAAAAAAAAAATAACAAAACAACTCAAATGAAGTGTACCCCCTTTTGCACCTTATTCATTTTTTTTCAATCATAAATTACAAGAGCAAGAGCAAGAATTTGCAGATACAGACACAATTACACCAAAAGATCAGGCGATATTCCTAAGAAAGCAAGTAAGAGTTTTAGACAAAAATACATATATTATAGGAATGGATCAAAATAATACAAACATTTATAATTTTCAAACTATGATACGATAAGAAATAACAAACTTTCAAAGACAGTTGTTTAAAAAAAAACACTTTTTTAAATACAGTAACAGTTGATAACACCTCAACTTTCAGGCAACAATAGCCATCTGTACTCATATAAACAATAAAACAATTTTGACACGAGCCTTCAGAACAATAGAGCATTACGTTTCTAAAAAAAACGTAATACCTTTATCAGTGAAACTCCACAAACAGGTAAACTCAAAGAAACCATAAGCTTCTTAAAACACCATTGAAACATTCAAAAGTTTTGTCCCTTATTCAACAGGAAAGAGAACAATACAAAATTAAAAAATAAGCTTGAAACTTCTCAACTAGGTAAAACCTTTCTGGGATCAACTGTGTGATCCGTTTCATTTTCGAGAAACTCTTAATGATGTTTTTTTCTTGCTAAGCCTGATTAATTTTTGTATAGTGACAGTTAGAGGACACTCATGAGGAAAATTTGGTTGCAAAAACTGTAAAACTCTCTTTTATAGAATAAAATCTTATACATATGTAGTTCGTAGGTAGATTTGGCTACGGCTTACTATCAGATGCTAGTGAAATAGTTAATTCATTAGTGGTAGTTTTTTTATAGTTAGTCTGATAGAAACGGTACTTATTCCAAAATTACGAATGCCTATTCTTGCTAAATCAATGTCGATAATCATTTACCGTCATTTTTCGACTTAACATCATCCATATAGGCAATTCTCTTAATTGAAGAAATTTTAGATTGATTTTAACTTTTGTTTTGTCGTTTAAAATATTAGCGCAGTTATTAAATATACTCTTTTTAGTACACTTCGTGATCAGGGCTGCATGCGTATAAAATTACGTTATAGTCATAGAGCTAAAGGAAAAATGGTGTGTAATTCAATTCTGTCCATGAACTTAGACAGCTTACATATTATAAACATAGTGTTACAGCTATTACAGTTATACTACACTCTAGGTATATTCATTTATGAAAAGTATCAACTAAATCTAAAACCCACATCCTTTTAATATAGTTCATGGTCGCAATCAGATAATTTCGTTTCTTAGATTCAGATTCCTAAAGAACATAGATTTAATCGGTACGTGTAGTTAGAGGAATTTTAAAATTAGCCTGACCATAATTATTTTGGTTGTGTCGTTACAATTTATAAGTACAGTTGTACACTGTCTAGTTAGTTGTTGGGTTGTGGAAGTAAGATCGTCGCTGCATGGAAAGTCCTGATAAAAATGTCAGGACTTCAAGGTAGACTGGAGGTGAGAGGAGTGATATATGAAAGAAGAGGGAGTTATTGATAGCGTGAAATATGATGATAATGAAAAGGGAGATATGATGACAATGATAATGAAAAAGGGGGAGGGGGGCATGGGTAACAGGATAGAATGGAAGAAAATAATGGGTTTCGCCGACCCCAAATAACACCAGACTAGCCAGGAAGCCCACCTCATTATATTTTGGAAACGTATCTGCCTAGATTATGAATACAACCACATAAACATAAATTCTAGTTTTATGCGTACGTTTTATACTTTTGTCAATTAAATGCCTACTTTATGAGGGAAGATTTGTAAGTCAAGGATCACTCATAATCAGCTTAACCGATCGATACTTTCACTATCAGATTACTTATAATCTCTGGATCATCTCAATGCCTTCGTTGGTGCCTATGGTACAGTTACATATTCAGATATAACAGTAGCAAATTCTTGCTCACGTTCTTCACTTTTCGTTTATGTACTAAACCACCTGAACTTTTTCTTTCTTTTTAGTTTTGAGTTGGCATTATTTTTGATAATATTCTCTGCATCGCTTTCGCTAAAAATTTCAAAAAGCGTGTTAAACTTATTTTATGTATTTTGTATTTGTCAGGCTTCGGTAGTCTTTGGTTTAGGATATTGTAGCCTTTTCTCTATTCTTTATTCTTCTTTAAAAGATTCAGCAGTTTGAAATACGTGTCAAAAAGTTACAAGTCTAAATCTTCAAGCCTCGAATTTTGTTGCATCAAAAGTTTTAAAGTAATGGCTCTATCTACAGAAATAATATTACTGTTACCTACGCTTTATAATCGGCTGAGCTTTAAATTTAAGTAACTGTTCTTTAATAAATCTTTTCTATCCATGACTTTTGCTTTTGGTTTACTCTGCAACCATTTTTTGCCAAAAAAATAATGTCAATGCATAATTTCGAGGGCCTTGAGTTTATGATGGATAAGCTCAATGAGTCAGAAGGAGTTTGCTTAAACTTTTTTAAAGGCATTTTAATTTGTGCCAATTGTCTTTTCCGAAAAAATTTAAGCTTACACAGAAACTTGTTGATACAAAATGGTTTCTAGAATTACTTGGCAGCTCAGAAATTTGACGGTTAAAAAAAACGTATAATCACCAAAATGCTAGGACAGATTTATATACTGTGAAATTTGACATCATTCTATATTGTACATTTGTCATTATCAAAAAATTTAACCAGTATAGATAGAAACATATGTAATTAAATTTAAGTTACTATGTAGCGCACAGTTGTAATGTTGCGATAATTACGGATACTTTTATAGTTTACAGTTTGAGTCAAGCTATAAATTTTGCGAGACTAGTATGTTGTAGAAAATTATCATTCTCCGTGAGGTTTCATACATTTTACACAATTTAAGCACATATTTAAGGATAGTTCAGGTTTTCAGATCGCATACCGTCGGGCAGACGAACTTAAAGCTGTCTTTAAAAACCGATATTTTATTGTTACGCATTACTTTTAACCATTGTATAATTCTTGGTGAGACTTGTGAGAGAAAACCGACAAGGTTACATTGTTTTTTAGTATCTAGTGTTCTTTACCGTATACACCTGCACTTGCGGTGAGATAATAAGTACTTATGGTTTAACTCATTAGTGAGCCCGGATCCTCACTACATGTAAATTGGTTCAGCGGTTTTTGAGTAATTGTATGACAAACAGACATTTTAGCGTTAAAATGTTGTGTTTAATAAGTTTACATAGCATAGCATAGCATAATCAGCCTTTTAAGTTTCTTACTGCTGGGACTCAGGCCTCCGCTTTAGGAGAGGGAATGGGCCATTATCCATCTCGCGGGCCCAGTATTGGTTGGTGAATGTCACATGTCTTCGAATTTTTGGTTCTAGGACATGCCGGTTTTTTCCCATGTTTTCCTCCAACGTTTTGAGAGCTTGGTGGTGAAATAAATTACACAAAGTAATGTGCCTGGCTGGGTTTGAATCCGTGACCTACAACTCGTAAGTTACCACTCGGCCACCACTGGTCTCTACTAAGTTTACACTTCGGTTTAAAAACAAAAAAAAGTAGGTAACGTTTTAAGATGGTGTGGCTACGCAACACTCAAGCGAACGCTAGCGTTCGCGCGTGATTTCGCGCCATAACTTCTTTATCTTACTTTTAAAATAGACCACGGGGCCCTGAGGTAGCGATGAGTCCATAAGCAGTTGTCTACATTGTCTTTGAGGAAGATTTGAAATTGATCAGGTTTTTAAGGCACATGTATCTTGATTTAAGGAAAAATCACAACTTGAAGAATAAAACTCAGGGATAGATTTAGTAATGCATAAATAAGGCCAAAATCAAGGTTTCAGACATTCTGACCTGATTCGACTATCTGAAATGGGACTGGACAGCTCGCATGATTTGCTGCAAGGCCAACAATAACCCTATGGTACCCAAGAGATAGCGTCAGAAAACAGGGTCGTCAGTAATTTAAAGAGAAAATATATAACCCTAAAGTTAGGAAATACATGCCTACTTTATTAGTAGGTCTTTACCTAGGAAATTGCCGTTTTTTAAAACGGGTTGCTTTGAAGTCTTCTCAATCTTTGGATTGACTTGGAATTAAAAGTTCAAATAAGCTTTATATTAAGGTACGTTATTCTTTTTTCGAAATCAGGTATTTATTAGTTTCTTTGTGTTTTGTATTTTCTGTAATATCGCAGTATTCATAACCATGAAAGCTAATAAAAAAAGCGAACAAACCGTTTAATATTACGGAACTCAATTTTTATAAAAATCTGAGTTACGCACTGTTGCCGTACATCATCCTGAGATCTGTGGTTTTGTTTTAGCTTTTCTGTACAGAACTGAAATAGGGAAGTATGGTTTTTTAATATTAAATGACGCGACACTATTATTTCAAATCTTCGTGTTTGATTCGTCAAACGATGCGTTGTTTTAATGACATACGTAACGTATTTTGACAAAAACTACTTACGTGAAGTTAAAACCTAAGCGACAGTATGTGTTTTCAAATTTTGTAAATGTGAAGTACCATTGAGCGATTTATTTTATTAGGTTATACAACTTGTTTTGACGTAAACAAGCTTGGCAGTTGAGAGTTTGTCATGCTCACTCAAATGTCTCTCGCTGATGGTGGCACGTGTTATTGGGCCATTCAGTTCCCTTGAAAATGATTGAGCTGAGTGGGGATGATGCACGCGTCATGCTCGTGAACGGGCGCCGTCGGTGAGACTGGTCATCTTTTAGCTGCTTTGGCTTATTTCAATTTATATTTTTTAATTACTCTTACTTTTTTCATTAGATATTTATTTACATTGTACTCACTTAGTAATAGAAGCGACAAGAAATATGTAACCAAGATTTTTGTAACTCATAACATTGTTTAATACAGTGTCCATGGAGTTTCTTGCACGTTCTTCTCCATAGGAACATAGAGATCTACGCCTTGGAACGTGTAATTTAACTTCACTTTTTTGACTGACCGACATTTTGATTATTCATTGGCATAAGAGTACGCCATGACCTGAAATAGCACATGCCGTTAAGTAGATGCTAGTGATAAATATATTTTTGATTTTGCTTTGTTTACCCACAAAATAAAACGAGGATATTTCTGTTTGTTTGTTTTGTAGGTATTTCAAGTAACAATGAACTTGAGCTCTGCCAACTGTATTGTTTTCCATACAATACAATCATTTACAATTAAATAGGATATTTTAGTTAATCAGAATGATTTTGGAAAATACAAAATTACTTTTGTGAAAGTAGGTTATTTAGTTTCAGGTACTTGTTACCAAGCGAATTTACTCTACTTTGATGAAGTAGTTAACTGTGCTATAATTTTTAAGTTAATTTCTAAAAAAAAATAGCTTAAAGTTGTATAAACAACTTGTTGTTATATTAAAGCATTTACAAAGTTCTATTTCTACATACATTTTAAAAACATTCCTCATTAATAATATAGTCTGGCACATTTGGAATACACAGATAGATAAAAACTAACAGACAACACAAGTTTTATGATAGGTATATCTTTTTATTTTAATTTTATTTAGATAATTATTATTTTAATAAAGTTTGGCCTAAAAATGTAATGAACCGGTTGACATACTAAAGACGGTTACCATCAAGAATCACACTTTGACATTTAAACACTGATTAATCTAATAAACTATCTCCCAATCTGCAACACTTTAGCCATTTATCATAATCTTAAACCAGTTTTAACAGAGATAACACTGTCAGATTAATATTAATACCAAAATCCACAGGCTAAACAGCGTGACAGCGGTAAAATTTAACCGAAGAATCACACGCACCGCCGCGTATCCATAACGGCTATTATTCCGTCACAGAATTTGTGAACGCGACTGAAATGGCGCGCGACCAATCGGACGTTCAGATTTGAATATGGAATGTAAAACCGCGGCGACCTTCATAAATTTAGCCAATAAATGTCACATGTGAAAAAAATTGTGGGTAGTCTTTTTTTTTTAAAGGGCGCCCGCTTCACTTGTCATTGTATATTTATAAGGTGTACTAACAATGCGATGTGTCAGAGTTGTGTTACATGAGGAATTGATGGGAAGTTCTTGTTTATTAGTTTAGGCTTTAGTTCATTATACCCCAAGCGAACGCCGGCGTTCACTCGGTCATTGTCTTTCTATTGTGTCTCTTATTACGCTACTCAATAGGTTAAATCCGTACGTAATTTGTAGGATTTTGTAAATATTTAGTTTAAAATGTGTCCAAAACAAGGATTTGAAAAGGTAGCAGAGAGCGCAAGCGGTTTCTGCCCATGCTATGCTTTCTGTTGGAGTTAAATAGGTAAGTTTTTCTTCTTCCCTACACACAGTTTTATAGTTTCAACACTACCTGCACTTAAAGGCTCAGTTATAGTCAGCAATACATATTATAATTTTACGTTATTTACAGTTCAGACGTTTACGCACTCTCTGCCTATCAGGACTTGCTAACCGATCGTTAAACGGAAAATCTAATTGAAATTTATCTGCTTCTGGTACGAAATAAATGCTTGGTGTTTGGTGCCTAGCTAAAGGTGTAACAGCCAGTACCGGTAATAACATATGCTAGTAAAACTTTATTCAACCTAAGCTTTATCGATCGTAAAACTCGATTCCATTATGTTTTCTGCCTGCAGTGCTACCAACTTTATGATGAACGCTGTATTGAGTACCTATACGCACATACATACGTGATTTACGTTGGTACTCTTTACGTGTTTTCAGAGTTTAGTTGGAACATAAAATTCTTGTTTCTAAAAGATTTGTAATGCATATTATATGGGGTATTTTATTCTGTTTTGTGACGTGTGAAAGAAAATGACTGTTAAGAATCTGGTTTCTATGCATATAAAGGATTTATATATCTAGAAATTATAGTTACACTAGCGACCCGCCCCGACTTCGCACGGGTGCAATGCTGATACTAAATATATACAGAATGTCTTTATATACAACGGTTACAGTTTTTTTGTCATTCGACAATACAAACATGTTTTCTTTATGAGTTACTCTTGAAAGAGCGACATATAATTGGCCATTTGAAAAACACTCAACGCTCAAATCTGAGCCTACAACATTGAAAGTTTGACCCTGTGATTTATTAATGGTCATTGCAAAAGATTTCTTTACCGGAAATTGTAGGCGTTTAAATTGGAACGGTAAAGCCGATGGTACTTATCAGAGGAATTCGAGGAATCAATACATTTTCTCCAGTACCACATAGCATAATAGCATAAACATAATCAGCCTTTTAATGTTCCCACTGCTGGGACTCAGGCCTCCTCTCTCCAGGAGAGGGAATGGGCCGTAATCCACCACGCGGGCCCAGTGCGGGTTGGTGAATGTCACATGTCTTCGAATTTTTGGTTCTAGGACATGCCGGTTTCCTCACGATGTTTTCCTTCACCGTTTTGAGAGCCGTGGTGATGAAACCAGCAGCAGTACCACATACGCAGAGTATTGTACACTCTATTATGAAAGTTTTTAGTGATTTTACCAGCAAACGCATGCCATTGCAAAGTTTAGATGGAGTCCAGGTTTCTCAATAAAATATTATATTTAATGCACGCACCGCTAGCCCCCTGCCGGTACCGCCGCAACTGCTATGTTCCTGCATTTTAAATCTGTAATATCTTCTAAAATATACATTTAAATTACTACCCAGAGCGAAAATTTAGGTATTTGACGATTTCCCAATCATGAATGGATAAAATCAAAATAAGCTGCATTAACGGCCTTGCAAATTGGAATCCGCTCTTCATAATGTTTTAAGTTCTTTGATACGAAAACAAGAAAAATCGCTACTCATTCTTTTTTTTTTTTTGGCGATACGTAAAGTCAAAAAAAAAAAAAAAAAACCGATATTTTTGGAGAGCCAAAGGAAACTCCGCTTTTCATTTGTTCTACGAATTAAGGAATTGGTCGTTTAAAATCATTAGGGATGTTGTGGAAATGATATGTATTTGGGTTTTGAACCGGATACAATTACGGATATAGGAATAATATTGTACAGGTTTCGGATACGGTTACAGAAATGAAATTATTTCGGATTATCAACTAGTTTTGGATAGATTCGGTTACGGATATTAGAATTTTAATAGTAAAATACAAATAGTAAGATTTGGCTTTTATTTCAAATCTAGATTATCATTGGTCTAGCCATCAAAACCTGTCTTAACCTGTCATTTAGACTCAGCCTTTATCTGAAACTATCCGAAATCTTTATAGCGGTGTCGGATACGGTTACGGATATTTTTTATTTCGGATATCCTATAGTTTCGGTTACGGTTACAGAGCTCCATTACATCCCAATCTAAACAATCAATCAATTTTTTTTATGCAACTGCCATATTTTCTCTTCACTACCCTTGGTTGACTGGTAGAGAATGCCTAAGGCGTTAAGTCCGCCTTTGTTCCTTTGTTTTGCATAAAGTTTTAATAAATAAATCCCTGAACACCATCTCCTTTCCCCAGGACGTGGCGAAGCAGGCGGCGCGATGGCGTGCGCCGGCTGCGAGAAGCCGATCCTGGACAAGTTCCTGCTGCACGTGCTCGAGCGCGCGTGGCACGCGGCGTGCGTGCGCTGCGCCGATTGTCGCGCGCCGCTTGCTGACAAGTGCTACTCCAGGGACAACAAGCTGTTCTGTAGGAATGATTTCTTTAGGTGAGTTGAAAATCATAAATGCCTCCAAGCCCAATCTTCACCCTTCAGAAAAAGATGTTTAAAGATTAAGTAAGTAGGTAAATAGGGCTATGCTCGGAGTTTACTTTCGTAATCGAATCAGGAATGAAGATATCCGCAGGAGAAACAAAATTACCAGAATAGCCCGAAAAACGCCAAACTTAAGTGGCAGTGCGCAGGGCACATTGCTCGCAGAACAGATGCCGTTGGGGAGGTTTTATAGTGGCGACTGTATACCGAAAGTCGCAGCGTTGAAAGGCCTCTTACAAGGTGGACCGATGACCTGGTAAGGGGTGCAGGAATTCGATGGATGCGAGACGCACAGGACCGTTCGTTGTGGTGACACTTAGGGGAGGCCTATGTCCAACAGTGGACGTCTTTTGGCCGAAATGATTGATGATTGATGTACTCATTGATTTTGAAATACTAAAATGGATATGGCTTATTACTACTTATTTAAGTAACACTCCTGTCCTTCAAATTAATTGAGTCCAAAATACTCTCACTTCATCAATACTTTTATCAGGCAGGAGTTTACTTTGAAAGCATTAATCAAAGTATACAATAATAAAAATAGTTTTTCATGAAATGTTTGAAAGAAAAAATGTGACTTAGTAAATTATTACATAACAATAACATAATCAGCCTTATAAGGTTCCCACGGCTGGGACTCAGGCCTCCTCTCTAGGGAGAGGGGAATGGGCCGTAATTCACCACAGGCCCAGGCCCAGCGGAGATGGTGGATGTCGCATGTCTTAAAATGTTTGGTTCTAGGACATGCTGGTTTCCTCACGATGTTTGCCTTCACCGTTTTGAGAGCAGTGGTGTTGAAATAAATTACGCAAAGTAATGCGCCTGGTTGGGTTTGAACCCGCGACCTACCACTCGTAAGTCGTGGCTGTTACGTCTGGGCCACCACTGCTCTGAATAAATGATTAGAACCCAAAATTATTGTTAAGAAAAAAATCTTTCTACCTAACTTTCAACCCGCCCCAGCTTTGCACGGATGTTACAATCTATGAAATTCTCGTCTTTTCTTTAATATAATATGCATGTACAGTCAGAGGTCAAAAGTGCAGTTGCACTCCATCAATGCTAAATTATCTAAAATGTCTTTATAGAAGAGGGTCAATGGTTCATGCCTGATTTTATTTGTAGCATGGAATCTATACTATTGATTAAACTAGTTGTGGACTATGAAACTTCTACTACAAATAAATGTTAGACACTTTAGCATTGGTAGAGTGCAACTGCACTTTTGACCCCTGACTGCACACTTAAACCTTCTTTAGAGTACTCACAACTTTTATAAAACAAACAAAGTAGGGCAGCTGATGTACTCAGGCGAGCTTAACCCACAATTGGGTTTTCTTACAGTAAACCTTATATAAATGTGAGAGAAATTTTTGAGCGGAAGAAATCGTTGGATGATTTCCTACCTTAAAAAAAGTGTGACTTAGTAAATGATCAAAACCCAACATTGTTGTCATGCTAAAATCTCTAAACACATCACAATGCACGTGCTAACTCTAGGTTTCGACACATTACGGCAAAATCCACCGATAATGACTTGGTACTAAATTTTACACACAAAGCGTCTTGTCTAGCGAGTGTGTAACCACCGTATTAGGTTCGACGCGAACTTGCGATTACTACGCGAAGTATTCACGAATTGAGGAACGTTATTATAGGCGAAACCACAGAGTAAGGAATGGCTGCGATGGCAGCTTCTAGAGGTAACAGTACTGTAATAACAATAATAAATCTTTTCCGTATGTCGCAATAGTTTCTCATCAACTGAGCCCACTAGCATAGTGTGTACTAGAATAATCGTCGTTTGTTATCACGTTCCATGAAAATTGTCTAAAGGGCCTTTGCGAGTTGTCTTCGGTCCTTCGTAAGCCTTCCAAAGATCCCCATAGTCCTGAGATAAACAAATGCATGACATAAAATAATTCAACTACATAGACTTCGGTAATCACAGCCACAGCCTGAATTGTCAATTTTATGAATAAACCAGAGCAAACCCCTGTCTATTCATAATATTGACGATTCAGTCTGAAGAAGATATATGTCAGGTTGACAGCTGTCAGTTGAGACAGGTCAGGCTTATTTTTATATTGTGACTTGATTTTTTTTCTACTTACATTGTTCTCACACGATAAAAGTGAGAAGAAATATAATACGAGGTTTTTTTAAATACATAACATGATTTAAAAAATTGCCCATGGAGTTTCATGCACGTTCTTCTCCATAGATATTTACGCTTTGGAATGTAGAATTAGCTTCATCTTTCTGACTGACCGACTTCTTGACAATTCAAAAGTGCTTGAAAATATTTAAAAAATTAAAGTCACTTTCCGCGTCTGTCTGTTTATCAGCTATCCTCTCCTAAATGCAACGGATTTTGATGCAGTTTTCACAAATAGAAAGGTTAAATGAGGAAAAATTGTGTATATAATTTGCAACCGAGTGAAGAATAAAAAATGTTTTGAGTTTGAGCTTAATGGTGATACAACTTAAACAAAACCGTCGAAACATAGGGGATTGTCCTAATTTAAGACATGTTCACCTCCTGAAACAAGATTCATCCAAATCCGGAATTGAAGAGGTTACAAATAGACACACTGACAGGTTTTTTTTCGCATCTATAATATTGGAAATATAGTAAGTAATTTTACTTTATTTAATAGGGACAAGAAAGAGTTAGATGCTAGAGAAAACATAAGAAATTCTTAAAACTAGATGCACAAACATGTAACCCACTCTCCAACACGTCTAAATAATAACAGAAGTGAAGGACTGTGGCTTATTTTATCCTAATTCCAAAGCATTGTATTTTTTAATTTAATTAAATAAAATTCATATCAATTAAATTTAATTGATTATAATTTATGTTTACTCAATTCTGTTTTTTTTTTATTTATTTCATTTTATTGATTTCTATTTATTTCAGTTCGATATGATTCAATTTACTCCTTATTGTGCTTTCTTTAGAAAATGTCTATAATATGTTTTTTTTTTTCTTAAATGTTTACTAAATCATATGGATGTCACTTAACCGAATTGAAGATTTTTTTTTTAAATTTTATAAAAAAAAATTAAACTAAAGTAGGCATGGATGGCGTCTCTGCCAGTGCGACTATTCCGTACTCTGCATTTTAGTCGAAGCTTAAACTTTAGCACGCAAAGACGATTTGGTGCACACGATGTAGTTCTGATTGACTTTGGTGTGTAACATACACGTGATATTGCGAATTTAAAGTGGTTTGAGATAGTGATGGAACGGAATTTGGTGTCCAAATTGAGTAATATGCAGAAGTCGGAATTAGGTATTCATATAAGTACTTGTATCGAAATGTTGATATTAATATGGATCTTCCCGGGATTTTAAATGAAAAATCCCGTGTGGCCAACAATATTACAAATAAATAATAATAAAAACCTCAGAGATAGATAAGGCAAATAAAACGAAGATAATTAACATATTTTTTTTTTTGTATTTTTCATTGAAATATCAAGAACTGAGGTGAGGTTAACAAATTTATACACTTCCTCCTCCTCGTCATTAACCTATTGAGTAGCGTAATTAGAGACACAATAGAAAGACAATGACCGAGCGAACGCTAATGAATTAATGCAGGAAGATTTTTTTTTTGCTATACTTCTGATAGTGTCATAAAAATATTCGGCTCTTTAAAATGAATCTCGGGATCGGAAGCATATCCACTTTATTCTTTCGCTGTATAAAATCAGTATATGAACATGAATATCGTTACCTAGTTCCTACCTCTGATAACATGGCCAGAGTCTCTATACTGGAGATTTAGGGTTGGATAGCACTTCATTGACATCATCACCCTTATAAATACATACTAGTTTCTGCTATCGGCTTTGCCTGTGTGTAAGTAGGTTTCTCCAAACATATTTTGGACCTCATTATCCCCTTAGGGGGTAAATTTTGGAAAATCCTTGCTTATTTTTTGTATACATCATAAAAAGAATCTTTTTTGAAAAAAAACAGGGCAAGTGCGAGTCGGACTCGCACAAACTTACCTATGAAAACAGTTCGATTCCCGAATTGAGTTACGAAGATTTTTCGAATTGTAAAAAAGTTTTTTTTTGTGACTTAACTACAAATTTACAGTTTTCAGATTTATTCCTATATCTATATTGTAAGACCTTGCTTTATGCCAAATTTCAGGATTCTGGGTCAACGGGAAGTACCCTATGAATTTTGATTCCTTTGAGAGTGTTGAAATGTACATTTTTCCGACATAAACGGCTGTATCTTTTTTTTTGTTAACTTAGATATTTGATTTTTTTACCGCTTCAAGGGACCGTAGATTTGAGTACAAGGTTTTAATTTCTACTCGATTCCTTCACGCGTTCCCGAGATAAAGGGTCTTGACAGACAGCCAGACAGACGGATAACAAAGTGATCCTATAAGGGTTCCGTTTTTTCCTTTTGAGGTATGGGACCCTAAAAAACGAGGCACTGCGGTCGTATCACCAATGTCCAAACCCCGTGCTATTGCCGAGCTCTTGTTCTCTGTATCATCTATGTTACAGAGAAATTCTTAAGGAAAAACCATAGACCGTGCATAAAACCTTTTACGATAGTCGAAGTTATAAGCCTTGCGGCAGGTGTTCCATTTTTAATTAACGCTTTTGTAGCCTTTAGATATAATTATTTTAATTAGGTGTGATCGAGTTAGAAATGAAATAATAGGGTACTTTACTCTCTATGACAAAAAATCTAAAAATATGTTATTATGATAGCTTGGGCAAAAAGCAGTCGATAAGTGTTAGATTTAGTTAAAATATTTTTTTAAATTCAATTCAAAGTTTTCAGTTTTTTTTTATCTGTTCTTTATTACCATGAAATAGCCACCATGTTATTACGTCATTCGGCGTAAAAACTAAAAGTGTGTAAACTAAAGTGACAGCTGTCAACTGTCAACTGATCGGCAATACCGAGCGAATAACAGCGCATTTGTTTATAGAGCCAACTGACTTCACGACCACAGAGTAAATATGGCGTCCAATGCGTTCTGCATTTTTGTCAAATTACGCGCGAAATTTGAAATTGTAAATTTTAAATGCATTTTTAGGGTACTTAGCGACTGAGTAAAAACTTTTGTTTTTTTTTAGTGGTTTATTAACACTGCAGAATAGAATTGAGACACTTTTCAAAAATGAGTATCCTATTGCATCGATGATATTTTATTTATAGAAAAATTTAGAGTTATCTTTTTAAATGATTAGGCTCGCGTTTGACCACTCTCACCTGATGGTAAGCGATGGTGTGGTCGAAAATGGAGCACGATTGCCTAGAAGTAACCGGTTCACTCTTGACTAAAAGACCCCTTAAGACCCCTTTTTTGATGTTGGAAACAATCAAATAAGTTTTCAAGTGGCCTTTATACTTACTTTTGACTTAAACATCCTTTTTTTAAGTTGAATATTATCAAATGATTTCTCTCGATTTAGAGTGGAGCGAGAGGCGTATCAGACTTTTACTGATTGAATCTCACCTATGTTCCTTCATTTGCCCTTTGCGTTCTAGGGCCAGGGTAATTCATTCAAGAGCTCCCACGACTTAAAGACCCTCAGATTACAGTTATCAGGAATACTGACAGGAATTTTGAATAGTTAACTTTAAAGTTCTTAGCATAGCATAGTCAGCCTTATAATGTTCGCACTGTTGGGACTCAGGCCTCCTCTCTAGGAGAGGGAATGGGCCATAATCCACCACGCGGGCCCAGTGCGGGTTGCTAGATGTCACATGTCTTCGAGTTTTTGGTTCTAGGACATACCGGTTTCCTCACGATGTTTTCCTTCACCGTTTTGAGAGCTTGGTGATGAAATAAATTACACAAAGTAAGGCGCCTGGCTGGGTTTGGTTTGGTCCAACTCGTAAGTCAGGGCCGTTACGACTCGGCCACCACTGCTCAAAAAAGTAAAGTTCCTACCTAAAGTTATTTTTAATAGACCTACCATTAGCTAAGAATCGATGAATATGTAGAGTTACATCGGTCCGTAGATGGAGCGACTGCCTCTTTTATGATTAAATGTAACTTGTTAGTACTCCTAGGTTTCATTCGAAGAATGTCATAAAATGATTCCTCGAAAGGCTTTACTTACTATGTTACACGTTAAAAACTCGTAACCATAAAAACCTTTGATTACGGAAGCGAATTTAGCTGGCTATCAAGTGAGGGCGGAATTCACCAATAAAACTAATCGCGTTTTGACGTTTGGCTCGCATAATCACGTTTAGCCGCTGTCACTAGTGTCACTTGTCTGTATTTTTCTTTTTTTGTATTTTTACAAGTGACACTAGTGACAGCAGCTAAACGCGATTATGCGAGCCAATCGTTAAAACGCGATTAGTTTTATTGGTGGATTTCGCTCTTACTTGATAGCCAGCTAAATTCGCTTCCGTAATCAAGGGTTTTTATAGTTACGAGATTTTTTTCATTGGTGAATTCCGCGCTTAGTTCTCAACTATGCTTGTGCAGTTGTACGTATGGCATGTATTGTTTTAAGTTTTATTTATTTAGAATTATATAGCAACCAGCCCTAGCTTCACACGGGTCTTAGAAATATTCACAATTCTTGGCCTTTCTCTTATATAATATGCATATAATATACACCCAATCCTTGCTCACAAATCATTCTTCATTCAATCTCTTCAGTATATTGGTGAAAACTGCATAAAAATCTGTTTAGTATTTTTTGAATTTATCGAACAAACATACAGATAGACGTGTAGAGGACTTTGTTTTATAGTATGTTTTTGTTTTAAGGTGGGAAATCATCTTTTTGATAGGACGGTTGGTCTTGTGGTCAGTGGCTTTGACTGCTATGCCGTAGGTAGCGGGTTTCGGTTCCCACCTAGAACAAATGTTTGTGTGATGAGCACAATCATGTGTTTTGTGTGGGGTAATTTATCTGTAATATGTATATATTTGGAAATGTATCAGTTGTTTAATACTCATAACACAAGCTTTACTTAGTTTGGGACTAGATGGCGTTGTGTGAAAATGTGGAATATTATATCTAATGATTTCGCTGTAGAACAAATCAGGCCACAGGTACTTGTCAGCAAAAGCCTAAAGCGAGTCAGTAAAAGTCTGACACTCCCTGTCAGACTTTTACTGACTCGCTTCATTTAAAGCGGGATAAGTTATTTAATGATTTTCAACCAAAAGTTTTTTTTTGAGCCTGTTATGGAAAGTTATATGTGTTTATGAAAAATTTGATAAATTTTAAGATATTCTATTAACAAACTGTTTGTAATGCTTGCTGCAAGCATTAGGTAGGTAACGTTTTTTAATTTTATTTTCTTGGAATTTAAAATGATATTGATAAAAAAGGTCCCAATATCATGCCTTGTGGTAATCCTATTAACACGGATTGTTTTTAATGGTAAATGTTCCTATATTACGTAATATTCTTTATTATTATATCACACTAATATTATAAAGCGAAATATATTTATATTTGTTATTCATTTACGATTTAAATGAAACTTGGCACATGACTAGACCAAAATTTGATAAAAGGTACTTTTATAAATTTCAAGAGTAAGTTTCCTTGAGACAACCTTTGACTTTCATATGTTATACTTTCATAGACTATACTTTGACTTTCGTATCGTGGGGATGAGAATACTCTCACGATGTAGTAACCTGTAGATAGTAAACGCATCCTATGTATAGTCTAAAGTACGAGTAATTACGAAATTTATAACTGTGACCGATACTTGGTACCTAACGCTAAATCGAAGACAGACCTAAAGCTATAAATACCTAATATGGTAACTGTATAACTTCAAGAACATTTGCCAATAAATATTTATTATTATTTAACAGAGACATACATTAGTGAGCGTCAAAAACAATGTCAGAAGCATTAAATTTTGCCTTCAACATTTACTCGGCGTCTATAAAACTTTGTCGATCTGCAACTTGTGAAATGATGTTGCTTATAACTAGTGTTACTGTCTGGGTTTTCTTTTTTCTTACTTTGATAATATCGTTATTCATTATTATTTTATACACATTCATTAAGGCTAACTAAGGAGTGGAATTCCCTGCCGGAGTCTTGTGTTTCCTGATAGCTAGAACCTAGGAATCTTTATGTCAAGAGTGAATACGTTGCTTCTAGGTAAGCGCGCGCCATTGTTGACCACATCGTCGCTTTCCTTTAGGTGAGATAGTGGTCAAGAGTAAACTATCAACAATAAAAAAAAACCTCATATGAGTTTATCAGTAACAAGTGCAACCTCACTTCATAAGTACATAATGGTGTTTTCTAAAATGTTTAAAGCAGTATCTCGATCTTCGCCAATCTTTCGCCTGCATCAGTTTACAAGCACCAAGACGATCTGTTTTCATTTAGTCGTAATCATTGGCGTCTTGGTCGATCAAGAGCTGAAATATCTGAGAGATGCCAAGTTTTATGAGGATTATTGTGAAAGGAAATTCCTACATAGATTCATTCTAAAGGATATGAACCTTCGAATTTAATCTTTATACACTAATCCAAGGTTTTTAGTTGATATCTGAGTATTCCTTGGAATTCTATTCATTCGTATTAATTTATTTCTATGACTAGGTTTTGCTTATCACAGGTAAAAAATAGATTTACATGGGCATCATTAAATAATCATTTGATGTAAAATGACAGACAGATATCATTGGAAGTACAATCAGTCGTCATATAGTAATAATATTTTAAATTGCAGTTCATAAGTATAATTAGTTACATTAGACATCACATTGATTGCTTAACCCTTGACAATTGATGAGCTTAATAAAAGCTCAAGAAAACAAAAGATGGAGTTTCCAAGGATTCTTCTCAGTGGCATACAAATAAATTGTTGGCATTAGGAATTTTAACAACGATAAAATGTTTAGCCAGCAAATGGTTAGCGATCCTGATTATGCGAAAACTCTTACATGAACATCTAGCTTTGAGTGATAATATTGATCGCAAGATGGTCTATATATGCTGCTATCTATGCATATTAATAGCTCAGTTACTATCCCATTTTTTTCATTTACATCTACGATCTATGATGCTTCGTTACTTCCAAAAGCTTTCCTATATTTGGCTCTGGTCCCTTTGTTCATCAAATAAATTTTCGTATTCTTTATCTATTTTTGTGCAACAATGTTATTCATTTCCAACTTCAGCAGATTCGTTAGTACCAAATTGACCTTCAAGAATCCTAGCAACTATATAGTACTTCATAGTTGTGTGTCCTACCTCCATTAACCTATCCGACAATTACGTATGTACACATACCGACAGATGCGCCTAATTATGCCATCAGCACTCCGTGACGTGTCTCGATGCCGACAAGCACGACGATTACCATCAATTTTCATTACAGACACAAAAACGTCAGCCTTTGTAGGTTTAGTGCTAGCATACAGGGTGACACTAGTCATTGTTCTGTCGAAAATGTTTTTCTTCTTTTATCGCTGCCTGCCCTGTCTTCATGTAGCTTGGAATCAAATATTTGTCCTTCCTTTCCTGTAAATGATCATCTCATCATGCCATTCTTCTATGCTATTACTATTCTTTCAGAGATTCTGTTTACGACTTAGTTTATTTTCTACTTATACATACATAATATTAAGAATAACAGCCTCAGTAATGTTTTGTTCCGTCATAACATCTATTTTGATTCAATCATTGCTATTATTGGTTTCTTCTCTTTCCTTTTGTGTACAACAATATTCTATTATTCATATAAATTATTATCATTCCATGTCTCTTTAACGCGGAGTTGAATCCTCAGAAAGCCATATGAAGCCAATATGTCAGTGAAAGTAATATTTCAATCTCAAATGTAAGAAGAAAACGTTACTAATAAATCAATAAATCTTTAAACTTGTCTTCAATCAAACCAGTTTCCTAAGTTAAGTCGTAGTTTCTATTTTTGATTTGATGTCCATAATCGATTCAAAGTCGTTTAGTTATGATGCCTAATCTAAGCTGTTGAGTGTTGGTAAAAATAATTCTGTTTTGACTGATGACCCTGTCTGAATTCTTAGGTTAGGTCTGTTAATTATAGTGATTTTTTATCAATGTGTAGTTTGTATCAAAGATGCAAATTGATTTTATTGTGTCAGCTCTGAATATTTAATTCAGCGTTGGTTTTTCTTTAGCGATTATCGCCGTGTCAATGAGCTGCTTGCCAAAATGGCAAGAGATATAGCTTATAGAAATTATTTTAAAATCTTTTAGAAACATTTGATAATCTTGACAATTTTATTTATCGATGGGCTTCTGCTATTCTAATACAAAAAACTGAATACACACAAAAAATTTTGAATGTTTTGGAGGGCCTACCTCGTGCCCAAGGTGGCCCACAAAATAGATATTAAAAATGAATGGCTAAATTACATGGCGCTAAATATTTGAAAAACGAAAGAAAAAAAAAAAGCAATTTTGTCGCAGGTCAGGTAAGAGCGGAAAACGGTTCACTTACGACTTCCGCTGTCTGCCGACTTGATGGTTTAATTCGGCTTATACTGTCTTTAGGGTATAATGTGGCACAGATCAGTTGAAAGCATATTTATTTTACGAATAGATGCTGAAATCTTGTGAGCTTGCTATTAATTTTCAAGGCCTGAGAAAGTGACCATATTTCTGTTCATGTCATGGCTGAAGAAATAGTTTCATTTTTCATCTTCTTAATTCTTTATTGTATACAAAACATAACATGGGGCATAGTAATTAAATAGTTTTACTTGTAAACATTTTACAGCTTTGTCGTTAAAAGAGACTGTAATTAGTTTAAAGTAGACAGACAGTGCCTATTGTGTTCGTTTTTAAACAATTGTTGTGCTTGATGGAAGACATAATATTTTACACAATTTTAAAAGCATACTCAATTTAAAAGCAGTTCATACGACATTTAATTTGACACGAATGATCATGAGTAGATGCACTCGATGGCCAGTAATGTGCAGATGTTATTGTACAGAACAACTTAAAATTACGTCAAACACTATTTTAATGAACATGTAATTACAGAGTTTGTCGAAATAAATACTGTTTTATTGGATGTACCCGCGCTGCGGCCCGATGTTAGGTACTGCAACATGGCTCTAATGTGTTTTATATTTAAAATTTCGCTTATCTGTGTAAAAGTTCGTGAAACATCTGTAGATCCAGCCTTGAATTACTTGACCTCTGCCCCTAGATGAAGAAGGGGGCGTCCACAGTGCGCCACTATCCTGTTTGGTCTTGAGCTTCGCGCTTCATTTCGCTCCAAGCCTTCCTTATGTTTTTCGCCTCTGCGATGACAATTCGTTGCCAGATCTGCTTAGAGCGACCATATTTACGCTTTCCTTGAGGATTTCAATCTAGGACTCGCCTTGGTAGGTATATGTTTGGGGCCCCTTCGGAGCGTGTGGCCTTACCAGTTCCACTTACGGTGTTTGATTTATTGGTCGAACGCGTGGCTATAATGTGTTTTGCATTTACATTTTCGTTTCTTTAAGTACCAGTTGGGAACTTCATGAAACGTGTTTAGATTCAGCCTTAGGTTTTCAATAACTTTTGATAAGTTTCCAGCTATTGCTGTATATAGCCCTTATCTTTGAGTAAAATTATATGAGCCATAAGGGTCGATTTCTTAGTTTAACCGGCCTTTACTGAGGTCGATCTGTAGATGGTTGACCATCTGAACATACCGAGATTCTTTGCTTTAAGCTGTTGGTCGCGTCTGTCTGTTTATCAGTCTTCCCAAGGAGTATCGTGTTTTATCCAATAACTGAGTTTTGGAGATCTGATAGGCAGTCGCTCCATGTAAAATACTAGTATACAGCTGCATTCGATTAGACTAGAAGCCGACCCCCACATAGTTGGGACAAAAGCTAGGCGGACAGACATTTTGTAGTTTATGATTTCACTTATTAGTAGCGTTCCGCAGGCAATTTATTCGATATTAACGTCTGCTAGCGGCTTTGCCCCGTGTACTTAGTACTTTCCCGATTATAAATTATAGCCTATAGATATATTATTCTGTTACTTAATATTATATAAGACATTTTACTGTAAAATTTCATAATTTGTTCTACTTTTTTTGTGAATAAGTAATAAACATACACACATACATATATACACACATACTTTCACCTTTATATTATTAGTCTGAATTTGTTACGTAGGTAAAAACGACGAATATTTTAAATGACAAAATTACTACCTAAGTACATTGTTATAGAGCACTGAAACCTGAATGAATCTTAAATTCTATCAAAAAAATTCTTGTTACACTAAAACCAATGGACAAATTCTCTAGTGATGCACCCTGTTTTATACAAACTTTTTTATTTGATGACATTATACTCTGTGGTGACATTTAGACTTCCTCAAAATAAGTGACGTCATTTCCTTTGTTTGACACCCTGCCATTATTGCGTTAGTATTGAATAGACGATGCTCCAAAAGTTTGCGGGGCAATCTATATAATTACATTACAGAAGTTAACAAAATAAGGGGGACATGCTGGGTCATCAAGTTTATTATGATAAAACAATTTTCAATCGTAGTTTATCTATTCGAAAGCTATAGTAAGATCTTTTTTCGGGGTTCCCAAGGGCATGTTATAAGTTTTTGTTTTTTGTTTAGAGTAAAGCTTAAGTACCACAAAGCCGTGTCCACAAACAAAGTGTAATATATTCAATCGACGATAAAATTAAATGCTTCATCATTATGTACATATTTCCCTAAATAATTCTTCGCGAATGTCATCATAAAATCTTATTTGCTGAGCTTAAACCCAGCTTGATTATAACTTCAAAACACCTGTCATACTTCAATTTTAATGTCATCAGTCGACAACGTAAATTATGTTTAGCTGGAATTGTCTTAAAAATAATTTGAAAGACCAAAGGGTCTGCCTTCAGGCTATTGCAAACTCAACTAAGGCACAGGGCATAAAACATTCAGGCTGACGCGGACACAATTAAAAAAGTGAAGCAGATTGCTTTGCAAGACGCAAATTGATGAATGTTATAATCAATTAAAATTGTTTTACATAGTTTTGAAGAGATATTGTTTTAAAATATGAGCGGATTGTACGTTGAGTTTCAGATTTGGTTTGCAAAAGTTAGAACTAATAGTTAGGGGAAAATATACTCTTGATGGCTCTAAAAGATATCATCTTTTACAAACACATTCATAATATTTTATTATGAATGTGTTCTGTCACTGTATCTACTTATTAAAATAAAATAAATAAATAAAATTAGTTAAGTTTAAATTTTTATAGGCTGTCAGACGAAATTTGATCATTTTAAATTTCATATTTCACTATTGCCTTTCACCTTGTTTCAAAATGTTCTTTTTTCTTCAAATTGGCGGCAACAGTGTTGAGATATGACATGGCGGCTTGCCAGCTTCACACAGCCAAACCGAGTTTATGTATTATTCATGCGGCCTCCATCGTTTATGCAAATGTACCTGGTAATAATTCAATGTGATGATAAAATAATAAAAAAAACAACATTGCGGCAAAATTTCTTGTTCGCAGTGTGTTTAGAACTGAACTTGAGGGTTTTGTAAAGCAAGTTCTATATTAGCCATTATTAAAGTATATAAGTTTCATCAAAATGTATTCTTACTTTATCTGTAATATCAGCTAAGTGCCTGTCGTTACCTTTAAGGATCATTCTAGTAATGTTCTGTTTTGTAAGTTCTGCTTGTTCATTTACTACCTACGCACTGCCTACAATACCTACCGTTATAGGTTTAACAAGCAAAGCCAAGTGTTTAGTCAAGTCACCTAAAAAATGGGAAAAATATTTATTTTATGCATTCATTTATATTTAGGTATTAGTAGTTCGTGCTCGGTGTTCACTTGTGTGAACATATCAGGAATAAAGATAATCGCTGTTGAACTAAGTTTACCGACATAGTTCGATGACGATGATCGCCAAAATAAAGTGGAAGTGGGCCAGTTGTCAAGGCTCGCCCGTTCAAACAGATGGTCGATGGAGGTGAATGTAGTAAAGTGATGATTGTGCCAGAATACGTAAAGTTGAAAAACCTCCCATAAGCTGGACCGATGACCTGGTGAGGGTCGCGAAAATCCGATCGATGAGAGACGCAAAAGACCGGTCGTTGCGGAGGCCTATGTCCAGTTTTTGTTTTATTGTGGGAAATCATCCAATGACTTCTCCCGCTCTTGGGCGGGGCGGGAGGGCGTGTTAGACTTTCGCTGATTAAAACCCACTCCTGTTTCTTCTTTGCTTTTGTTCCAGGGCCCCAGAGTTCACTTTTACTTAATCACCATGGGTTAAATGAAGTGAACTCTGGGGTCACAGCCACAGACGACAAGACGTCCACAGCTGGACACAGGTCTGGTTCAGCTGTGGGCGTCTTTCGGCCGAAACAATGATGAGTGGTTGAATTCCGAAAGATATTTATAAATTCAATTTTTGCTTTCCCTACCTTTTACTAAGTATGATAAATTCCACACTCCTGCGCAAGCAATATGTTTAGAAAGTAGTTAATGCTTACCATTAAAATACAGATTTTTATTTTAAACTATAAAATGCGTTTTAACATCCTCAATCATTTCATAGTATCCAATAACTAAAGGTTTAGATATTATATTAATTATGAATAATTATCTAAATTATGTTTCCGCAACAATTTGAGATTATTCAAATCACGATTCGTGAAACGTTTTAGTCTAATAATATACAAGATAAAATTAATATCTAGATTGCAAGCAGTATAATGTTGATTCCTAATGTCTTAGCATTTGCTATGACCCTTGGCTCCGGATTATTTCAAAATATTTACGACAAAATCGATACTCATCGTAAATTATTGATCGGCGGCAATTATCATACTTAATATTCGAAAATATTGATCTTTTATTAATGATGAAGAGAGTTTGCTTGTCTGTGTAAAATATATAAATAAATAAATAAATAAATAAATAATCAGCCTTATAATGTTCCCACAGCTGGGACTCAAGCCTCACTAAGCAAGCAAGCCCAGTGCGGATTGGTGGATGTCACATGACTTCGAATTTTTGGTTCTACGACATGCCGGTTTCCTCACGATGTTTTCCTTTATCGTTTTGAGAACTGTTTTGATGAAATAAATTACACAAAGTAATGCGCCTGGCTGGGTTTGAACCCGCGATGTACAACTCGTAAGTCGTTACCACTTGGCCACCACTGCTCTCTGCACTGCTTTTTTTATTAATGGCAAGTAGAGCCGATGTCGACTATTCGGGTAATGTCTAAAGTAATTTCGAAAAGCAAGTGTGTATATTATTATCACTGAAAATGAAAAGGAACACTTTTCACACACTTACGACCCGAAATTCTTCGATTGATACAGTTGAACTTGAATACTTTCTTTTCGAAGGACAATGGGAAAACATTGAAATCACCACCCGTCTTCCTTCTGTAGCGACTAACTAATCCTGCATCGCGCATTTAAAGTTCTCCACGCAATTTGAACATATAGTACAGCTCGAAATCATCTATCAGGCAGTTGCCCACCAGACATAAAACCCGTCTGGTCGAAAGATCCTCCATTTTCAACGGAGGTTGGCGGGACTTTACTCTCTGTTCCACATACCTCCAAACTTCAGTTATCCTTTGCGTGGTGACTCTTGCAATCAATCCTGATGCCCTGGCAGGCTTCGGCCCCCGTCAATTATGTTGACATTTCTTTAAGGTAATCGTGGAACAGAACTCAAAGATACAAATTTTCTGGTTTCGCAGCTAAAAAATAAAAACTTATAGTTACTAACTATGGTTACTTTTAGACACCTGTATTTTGTCAAAAAGCTATGAGCAATTTTCAGCTAAAAAATTAAAAAGTTGATAAGTAATAATTAGGTAATGGTGCTATGGTGCTATGGTCTTTTCGAAAAGTCACTGTCACTGCCTACGAAGACTCACTGTCAAAACAGAAGCAGTTTTCACATCGACCGTTACGAAGACAGTTTGAAAGGATTATCCTATAATCGCCACGTTTAGTAGGTAAGCGGATTGGTGATTGAAAGTAGGTGCAGTATTAAAATAAACGATTAAGTACTATTCTATATTAATTCTCTCTTTGGACAGCCAGATCACTTGACTATAGGTACTACAAAAAAAAAATTAAACCTGTATTTGGCAACTGACAGACAGCAAAAAAAAATAGAAAAACCGTTTTTTCAAATTTCGAATCGATCATAGACAGTGCCGCGGGATGTTGGTCGTTTAAATCATTATCGAGTAGGTAAGGTCTGGCCCACATTGCCAGACTAAAATAACATAAAATATGAATTAAAGCCGTTCGCGGGAACTTAAATCTATCAAAAACGACTATTAACATTCATTAGACCGCTACTAGACAGCCGACTTTTTTTTTGTATAATCGCTCACTGTTATAAACTTTGGAGTTCGGCACAATAAAAAGGTTGGTTTACTTGGAAACTTTGCTTTTTATTTACGTTGTTTTCCTCTTCATTAAAAGGAGAGTTTTACTGAGGTAAATGTTAATAATAGGGACAGCTTTTCTTTTTAATTTTTTTCCCACCTAGACTATAAACCTTTTTATTTTTTGGGTGGCATCTAATCTTTTTAGGGCCCATGTCAAATAAATGAATTTTACAATTATTTTGAATCTGTAAGCTCTATAATATCTAATAGGTACCGTACGCACCTCATATGAATAGATCGCACCTGACCGGATTCTGAGTGGCGACCATTAATCATAGTAATTTGCATAACATTCTCATGTCATCAGTGTGCCGAAAACGTTCGATTGCGGTCTAAAGCTACGACACACCGACGAGAGATTAAATTATTGAACATTTTTTCAAAATGTTTTTTTACTGGTTATGTACATTTTTGGCATGTGTTACGGTGACAGATATGTCCTACGGCCTAATTGAAATACTGGCCATCAATTTTAAAACTGTATCATAGTTAGCACTGCTGTGTTCTATTTTTAAAATGATTCTGCATGAATTAAATAGGTTAGAATGGTTGACAACCTTTGTGTTCTTCCATGACACATGCTAATGTTATGTAACAGGAAATATTTATTATTGTCGTTCAATCGAACCGACAATTCAAGACTTAGCAACTTGCAAAAAATTGTGGCAAACAGGTCGCAAATTACAAGGCCAGGGAAGGAAAGAAAGTTTTTTCTTTATAATTAAATTAACTAAACAAACCACAAGGAAAGTTAAGCTCATCCTTAAAAATGTAAATACCGACATCTACTCCATGTGCAACCGTCCTCTTTATCGACACATCCGTCGATCATATCTTATCGAGTTACATCACTAACCTATGAATATTGATCGCAATATCTTGAATATTTTAACATAATTCGCTTTTAGGTGATAGAACCATCATCGGAATGATGTCAAATGGATTAGAATGTTGTTGCGATCCAAATGACACAGAATTGCACAAAAACATTGATCTATTTGACTGACGACTTAAGTTTTTGCCTGAAACTTTTTCTGGGCACGATAAAGCACCAACGAAACTTGAAGTAGATATTATTTATTTTCACCCAAAAGGTTTTTATAAAATCAGTTTGCTTAAAATATATTTTGGTTCTGCATAATTATTTTTGAATATACTAGCTTCTACCAGCCGCTTTGCCCACGTGAAAAAAGGTTTCTCCATACAAACTTTGGACCCCGTTTGATCGTCTTAGAGGCCGAGTTTTGGAAAACCCTCCCTTAGTGCTCGCCTACGTTATAAAAGGAAGACATGTGCAAAAAAACTTATGTTTCTAGTTCCTGCAGTTTGGGTTCTACGTTGATATGTCAGTCAGTTTCTCCTTAGCTGTCGCTCCCGTTGGTCGTAGCGTGATGTTATATAGCATAAAGCCTTACTTAATAAATGGGTTCTATTCTATCTATTTATGAATGGTTTCCGCACTTAGTTTTATGTGGACCATTGTACGTGGGCCACGGCGGCCATAACCTTAGTGGGCTTATTCCAACCAGCCCAACTCTCTCCAAAAACAGATGGGGGAGGGCTCTTAGTGGTTAATAAATGGGTTATCTTCATCATGATCATCATTATTTCAGCCGAAAGATGTCCACTGTTGGACATAGGCCTCCCCCTAGATTCTCCACAACGACCGATCCTGTGCGTCTCGCATCCGCATCCACCGCATTACCGCGACTCTCGCCACGTTACGTTACGTTATAAATGGGTTATCAAACACTAAAATACCTTTATACTTCGATCCTGATATTATCGCGTTCAAATAAACTTTTCAGCTTTATAATTTTAAGTGTAGATAATATAGAAGCCCTACCACGAGCTCCTAATGCGATCCATTTTACGACCTTAATTAAATTATTAAAGCGATGGAGCTATGCAGGGTGCGCCATCCCTCTCGCTAGCATGACTGGCCTTTTAGCACGCCATGGTAAAGCCCCAGATAATCTTCCTCATTACTGAAAAAGTCTGTCATTACTGTCCAATGTTCTTTGCGACTTATCTAAATTTCCTTTCATTTCAGACGATACGGAACCAAATGCAGTGGTTGTGGACACGGCATATCTCCGTCCGACCTCGTCCGCAAGGCTCGTGAGAAGGTGTTCCATCTCAACTGCTTTACATGCCTCGTGTGTCGGAAGCAGCTGTCCACGGGCGAAGAGCTCTACGTCTTAGACGACAACAAGTTTATATGCAAAGAGGATTATCTCGCCGGGAAGGCGCCGACACAGCATTGTAAGTCTTTTAACCCAAATTTATGACTTGTAACCTCTTTACAAGCTCTCTGTATTTCTTTAAAGATTTTATTCGATATCAACAGATAAGTAATACTTTATTTATGTGCTGCCATCTCTGATGCCGCCGCGGTTAGTAAATGTTTATCTCATGAACGCATCCATTGATGAACGGCCATGCAATTAAAATGTGAAAGTTGGTAGCACTTGTTCCAATTTTAAATTAGACAAGGTGGAGCTTGAACCTTTGCTTCGATGGCGCGTTGTGAAAGGAAATCTTATTGAAGCAAACATGTGGCGACACTACAAGTCAATGTCTAAAAAAATAGAATAACAAGACAACTAGATTACTTCGATATTGCGCTATTCTTGTTTCCGAACTAAACTATACACTATTTACGTAAGTCCAATCAAACATCGACACATGTCTGTCACGTTAACAATCACTTCCAATGTTGCTGTAAGAAAAAAATAAATGAGGTCTTTTATTGTCCTCACTCGTTCTCGTAGCCGAACGATGCAGAATAATTACTTTTCTAAAACACGACCACGTCTCCTTCAATTTACGAACGTGACATGTGAGAATTGCATTCTCAATTTAAAATGCGTTTTTTATTGTTTAAGAACGTATCACGGCAACAATAAAACTCTCGGAGCACCCATTTTGAAATCGGATTTTTCGATCAATACGAACCGTAACAGAATCCGATGAAAAAAAAAGAAACAAAAAGTAGAAGGCGTCGGCCAAAAAGCCAACCGCATTACACATTAGCCACGTCTCCACGCGGTAGTGCTGTAGACATTTTTTTTTTTACTTTTTTATTTACCGCTTTGTCGAAGGCAACACCTTGACGTGAGGAAGAAAAAACTGACGGATTGTGGGCAAGATGTGATCATGAGGTACGGTCATTCAGATGTACATGAAGATGAGATAGTACAAATATTTTGATTGACAACCTCTTTTCAATTGAATCCTTGCTTAAACAGAAGCTGTAGTACTTCGAAGTTCCGTTTTCGAATTCCTTTTATCGTACTGTATCGTCAGACACGGTCGCATATATTTCTATACATCACCTCGTAGTGGTATCCGGTATTTCAGGTTTTATTGACTCAATTATAACGTACCGAATGTTAATGTATTCCGTTTGCTACTGTATCGTGTAGCTCTTAAAGTGAATATAGAAATTAAAGCGAAATAAAATTAACATTTGTCCTTTCTTTTATTGTTGAAACCATCTAAAGCTCGTAAGATTATGTGTAAAAATCTAAGTTTTCAATGAAAATAAGCTTTATATAATTACTAAAATAAGTTAAAGTTTTTTAAAATCGAAGTAGATAGAAATTGTTATTTTCACCTAGTCGATTTACAATGTAGCAGAAAAATCGATGACGCACTAGTATGCTTTTTAAAATTGGAACGAATACGAATGTTAAAACATTACGAGAGCAGTGGTGGCCGGATACGTACCAGCCAGGCGCATTACTCGCCTATGCTCTCAAAACGGTCAAGGAAAACATCGTGAGGAAACTGGCATGTACTAAACCAAAAAATTCGAAGACATGTGACATCCACCAAACCGCACTGGGCCCGCGAGTTGGAATACAGACTATTCTCTCTCTTAGAGAGGTGGCTTGAGTCCCAGCAGTGGGAACATTATATTGAAAATCCATAAACACTAATTACATAATTTCTTTTTCTTCCTACTGAGTAGGTAGCACACCATGCTTTCTATCTATAATAATAAAAACCAACCCTTTTGTTTCGTGATACTCTAAATTCTCCCGCGCGATTGGTCCCGTCGCGTCGCGTTATTTCTCTCTCGAGTTTATTTGCAGGCATTATACCGTTCTAACAATGTATAAACACAATTACGTTGAACAAACACGGGTGGCGCCGCCGGCTAGCACATGTTTGTGGGTGAACGAGCGAACACACGGACACCACTATGTTATTGTACAAATACTGTATTTGAATAAGGTTAGCGCTACACTATTAAAAAAAATATCCGTTCCAATTTTAGAAGGAATATTAGTTTATGCATAAGCATTATCAGCCTTACAATTTTCCCACTGCTTGGACTCAAGCCTCCTCTCTAGGAAAGGGAATGGGCCGTAATCCACCACGCGGGCCCAGTGCTGGTTGGTGGATGTCACATGTCTTCAAATTTTTGGTTCTAGGACATGCCTCGTGCCTCACGATGTTTCCCCTTACCGTTTTAAGAGCTTTAGTGATGAAATTAATTACAGAAAGTTATGCGCCTAGCTGGGTTTGAACCCGCGACCAACAACTTGTAAGTCGGTGCGGTTACCACTGGGCCATAATTACTCTATAACAATAATAATATTTAATTATAATAATAATATTCCACTACTTTCACACAACGCCATCTATTCCCGAACTAAGCAGAGCTAGTGGTATGAGTACTATACAACTGTTAAACATATCTAAATATTTCTAAATACATACCTACATATTATAGATAAATTACACCCAGACACAGAACCAATGATCGTGCTCATCGCACAAACATTTGCCCTGGGTATGAATCGAACCCACGATCTCCGGCTTAGCAGTCAGGGTCACTGACCACTAGATCAACAGGCCAGTCTTCTTAATTATTATTATAGTAAGGTCATAGACAATCACACACATTATTATGGATGATCACGCGTTGTCCGTTTGAGAACCGAGTTACTCATCTCATAATTATTTATCAATCGGTCGTCATTGTAATTTTATTTCCAATGCACTTAGGTACTCGATAACTCACTCTTATCTAATTTTATAATAGGACGGGAAGACCGCAGTAGGCACATTGTTCCAGTCCTCCGATGTACGCGTTATAAACGACGACTATGTATATATCATTCAGACAATAATATAGGTTTTTTTAGCGAACTTGATTACACGAGGCTTCACCCGCGTACATAAAATAATAGCCTACGTTAATCAGGAATAAAGCAGCTTTCAGAGATTACCTCCTACAAACAAAACAATCTTTACCACTTTATAATATTAGTGTAGAAAATACACCAATCATTAAAGATATTCCCAAGCAATACACCTATCAAGGCACAGCATTTAATTACAGCATACGTACAGTTTGAATTAAGAATAATCTCAAATTCAAGAACGATTATAACCGTAATCGAAAAAAAAAATTGACGATTATCAAAATATTTTCGAAAAACAAAAGAGTACCAGAACGCAAACAAAACTCGATCTGACAGTCAACCCTCACGTGATCGTGCAATGATACGATAAGCCAAACAAGGAATTGTTTCCACCAGCTGAACTGAGCCCCACCGAGCAGTAGATTAGGCCCCGCCGTCCCCGCATGCGAGGGTTAAGAAGCTTACGTGGTTATTGATACGGTTAATGCGAAATTGCGAAACTTATAATACCTTGAAGACTTTATTTTACGTGTACTTTATGAAAATAATAAAAAAGGTCTAATGTTTTTTAAAAATTTCGAGATATAATTTGAAGTTTGTATACTTTTTTTTCTTGAACAAGAGCACTGCACTTACATTGGTATTTTAGAATAGCTGAAAAGACAGACAGAAATATCAGACTATTGACTTCGTCAACCAGACGATTAGCTAGTTGGTGGGCCAACTAGTCGTCTAGTTGCTGATGAAATCAGAAATCAGAAATTTTTCTTTCATTAGTAGTCGATCCATCTTTACTGAAAAGACTCATGATTCAGTTGCCAGTGAAAATATGTAAATTACTTTACATATTTTCACTGGCACTTTACATATTACCTAATAATCATGATGAAAAGAATCATAACTAAAATATCAAACGCATTGTCGATTCTTTATCTAAAAAAATACAAAATTAGGATATTGTGGAGCTTTCATACAAACTTAAAATAGGATCTCACTAATGCTAAAATTTTCATCGAAAATAAAAAAATCCATGCTGTTTTTTTGTGTAATACCCGAACTTGTAAAACATTTCTACCTAAACAAATCGGCCGCAAGCCCTTTTCTCCAAACGCCTCGATCCTATTTCCTGTACCTATGTGTATGAAGGTTGGATGCCCGATATCTGCGCCTCCCAGCCGGGGTCTATGGGACCGGCGCACGCCGATAAGGCGTATCAATCAAACGCACGCGCGCTGGGCCCGATCGGGTGAAGTCGGGTGAATAGGTGACCTTATCGCGAGCGTGGCGGTGACGGGTTGGGTTTTCTGTCTTCGTTATTTTCGAGTATAGTGACGCCATTGTGAGTTTGAGAAGCGGAGTTCATTTGTTCTAAAGAGGCAGTTTTATAAATACAGTATTTTCCAGAAAACAAGATTAGTTTTCTTGACGAAACTGTGGAATCTAAAACAGTTACTTATTTTTTTAGTTGGTCTAGCATTAAAATTTATAGGTACCAAGTAAATCGTCGTATCCAAAAAATCTGTAGTAGCATTATTTTTTTACACCAATTTTAATTACTATGAAATTCGATATAGATTTTCGATCAGACTAAACAAAAAGCAATTTAAAAACGCAACTTATTCAGAACGAATTAAATCCCACAGCTTATAAATAAAAAAAAAATATTTAAAAATAAAAAAAAATAATGCAAAGATAATACCATAACTGCTTACGTTAGCGAGTGATCCCTGCTAGGGTTGCACCCTCAGAATAAACTGCTTCTGGCTGTTTGTGTTGCAACCGATACGAGAGGACTATTTGTTGTGGCCACGCTCTAGCGCCCCTCATTACGTCATAAAAATGTTCCAGACTTGAAATTGATGAAAAAAAAAAGAAAATCGATGAGCAGAAAACATGATTCGATTTGTAAGATAAATTGAACATTTTGTTGGTAAAAGAAATAGCTCTTTGAATGCTTGTTACAGTATGTAGTTTCAATACTAAAGAGATGCTAGGTAAAATTAGTTTTCAATGAAAACCATTTTTTCATAATACACTTTTATCGCATCAATACCATTCCGAAGAACTCAAACCAGATGGTGTTAGATTATCGTGCTCAGTTTCTATGGTCACTATCTCATATGCATCATTAGACTAATTCCATGGTAGCTTATTAATGCATTGTCATCTAAAGGATATAGGCATGCCAAATTTCAGCTGAATCGGTTAAAGATATCTGTTTCTAAATCCATTTACAAACATTGCAAGTGTACTTAGGAAAGTACCTAACGAAAAACATGGCAATGGCAATATGAAGAATACGAATCAATTCTACCATTAGCTTGTTGTAAATAAAGGATTTTAAATCCTTGAAAGTTGACCAAGCCTGGTCTTTTTGGACAATAACTAGATTGACAGTTCAAAATTCCTAAATATAATAAAAATACACACCAATTTCCAAGCTTATTTTTTTATATAAAACAGAACAAGAATACTACGATTTCAGTAAAAGTATTCACGAACTCCAAATAACACGAATGTCAAGCGAGCGCAGTAAAAAAGTAAAACGCGAAATTTCAGACGTAAACAAAACCTCTGAACAAGTCCTGCGGGTGTTCGTCCGTGAGTTTTGAGTCCTATCCCGAGGTGTTAAGAGTGGAGTGAGGTGCAGAGAGAAAGTTGTGGTTACAGCTATGTGCAGTCACGTAGAGACTCCGAATGGCGTGGAATGGAGGAGACCGATAGAATCCCATTTCGTGTCCCCTTCCCCTCCTCCCTCTTTACCTCACGGTAGCCGGGGGGTGAGGCAGCCATTACTCCTGATTCTGCATCCGACGAGCCGATCAAGTTAATAAGACTGACAGCAGTGTATTATTTCAAAAATCTTTTGAATATTCATTCGTATTTTTCTTGGAAATTACATCATTTCTTACGTTCTCCTTTCAACGATAGATTTTGTATATTAATTCATTTTGAAGAAAAATCTTTTATTTTTGTCTGGAGACATAAACTCTGTCTCCTTTCATTATAGCTTGTTTTTATTTTCTTTTCATATTCATAACATTGAGACCTTCAAGTAGTAATCAAATGCACGTCTACGTGGTTATAAATATACATAGATACAAAGTTACATTAAATATTCTACTGGTCTTTTAACTGCTCGATTTTCTTGAATGGTCAATGGAACGAATATTTTTAATCGTCGTGCTGCCGCGCCGTACCATGGTCAAATAGGTGTCTATCTATAGTAAAGCCATGCACCGCGTATTGCGCCCGTATCATAGATCGAGCGAGCTTGGTTTCACTGGCTAGTTATTGCTTCCCACCTAACGTGGCCACTTCGATTCCGTCGTATGTCTGCCCATTAATTTTTATTTATCGTTAAAACGATCGATAGGTAGCGTGCTCGTAAACTGGCCGCAGTAAACGTTTATGTTTGAGTTTTATGATGTTTTAATGTAGCGTTTTTGAAAGCTCGCGAGTCCCGAGTTTCTATTTTATATGGACTCGTGGAATAGAATTATAGGCAGTAAAAACATGTCGAGGCGTGTGATAACCACGGCTTCGATTTTTAGTCGCGTCGCGTTGCGAAAATGACATTAATGATTTTAAAGTAAGCGTAGGTAACTGTAAACTGATTTATGATCGGAATTTAGCCATATAACACTATGTACAGGTACAGACTGTACATCTACATCTATTATGTACGGAACTGCGAAAAGGAAAAAATCTGACAGGTGAACGGTAAATAGTAAAATCGAACGATCACGTACACACAAATAAAGACGGCAAAAAACTAATCGGTCAACGATTTACAGCGTCAGGAGCGTACCCAGAGGGCAAATTATCGATAATCGAGCGACTAACCAAATAGCCGGTGTCGATACAAGTTATCGACAGTAATCGTTATAATCACTAGTGGCGCGCGATTGTTGCGCTCGCCATTACGGGACGTGCGCGGCGTTTTAATACTTAACCAATTTTTTTGACCCCTCACTTTGAGGAAAACAAAACGTCCGCAGGTCCCTTCTATACTAGTGATCTCTACAACTTTTTGTATACGCTTATTATTGAAATTATTATTTATTAACTGTAATTGTCGGCGACGTTTCGAGGGTTAAGTTTGGCGTTTAGCGTAATTTGGTCGGTTTGGCTTTTTGAGGGGCTTATTAGTAATTATTAGTTGTCAAACCGCTGAGGTTGCGGTGGGTTAGGTATCTAATTATTGCGTTTATGGCTAACATCGAAAATAATGTTTCCTGTCGGCGGCTAAAGTCGGTCGAACGAGAGGAGATAATACTGGCTCCATTTTAGATAAAGAGTAGTTAAATTTCTGTATAATAATTACCTATAATCTCCATACGTAAATCATTAAAACAATTATTTTCTTCATTTTTTCCCCGTTTTCAGTTCGTGACGCGCTGCTCGAAGGAGTCCGCGCATTCTTTTTCAAATTGTTTTTCTTTCATGCCAGTATTGTGCTTGGGTAAATGGCGTGAAATTGACGGGTGGCCAGTATTTGTGGCGTAAAGCCTGACTATAAATATGGACCCTGGAGGTTATACACGCGGCACCTAATCGGTCTTTTTTAGGGTTATGTTCAGGTAGTAAGTGAATTGATGTGCATAAAAATAATTAGGCTTACAACGTGGTCATTACTTAGAAGGTACTTGAGAATTATTAAAATTCTCTTTTGATTAATCTTATGATCTTACTTAATAAAATATTAAAATTTCAGTATATTAAAAGTTACTTTGTACCAAGTTTATTAACCAATGGGAACATAGGACGGTGTGTTTACTGTGTTTCTATTGTTTAACGAGTCTCAGCCAAAGTTATGTTTCAGGGTTAAAGTGGCCCGACTATACGGTACCTTATAATTTTGCAATTATAATCATGTTATTTTAAACTTAAGTTCCAATTTCTAATATGCTGTTGTTGCATAGGTCTGTGTATACACCGCAAAGATCTTATCATTAGGTATTGAATCGAGATAGTTAGTTTCAATTAGTGCTAAAATGTAACTCTTTGTGCATTAAAGTAGACCAACTTTATTTCAGGGCAACCTTTGAATTCGAATTTCGAAAACGAACAGCCTTCGTTGTTTTAATTTGCGTTCGATATTCAAATTGCGTAACGGTGTGATTGAAAGTTTGCTTTTCATTACTTGTGTTTTATTAAAGTACTTTTAAAATAAGTTAAATAATTATTTGTGAAATGAAATACTTGCAATAAAATAGGTACTAGATGCTTTTATTCTTTTATTTCTGTGCACTCAGTGTCTCTTATCCCATTTCTGGCCTTGCCAGGGTTGCGTGAGTTACTGTGACCCTACAACGCAACTAGAGGAACATAGCGTCGTATCCTACGAATAGTGCCCTAACGAACATAGGGGCTTTCTTATTTTTATTGCATAATTCAATTCTGCTCATCCTACCACATATAACTAGTTCAACAAAACATTTAAAAAGTTTAGATTTAGTTTAGGGTTCCGTAAAGGAAAAAACGGAACCCTTATCACCTTGTTGACCCTCACTTGGTTGTCTGTCTGTCAAGAACCTGTATCTTGGGGAAAGCGTGAAGGTAGGTATCGAGTTGAAATTAAAACCATATACTCAGGTCTGCGATCCCTTGAAACTGAAAAAATCAAACTTCTGAGTTAACGAAAAAAAAAGATACGGCCGTTTATGGCTCAAAAAACGTATAAGTATTTCGACACTCTCAAGGGTATCAAAATTCATAGGGTACTTTCCGTTGACCTAGAATCCTGAAATTTGGCATGAAGCAAGGTCTCAAAGCACAAGTATAGGCAAAAATCCGATAACTGTAAATTTATAGTTACGTCACAAAAAAAAATGCGATTCGGAAAAATCTTTGTAACTCAATTCGGAACTGTTTTCATAGGTAAGTTTGTACTTAACCCTCAGTGCGCGAGTCCGACTCGCACTTGCCAGGTTTTTTTACATGTGCTGTAAACTGTTTTCTTAGCTAAGTTTGTGCGGAACCCTCAGTGCGCGAGTCCGACTCGCACTTGCCCGGTTTTTTTACATGTGCTGTCCACCCTTTGAAATAAAATGTCAACCTTTCCTAAGTCACTTCATACAAATTTTATGACAGATTCTCTTACATACACTATGTATGTACATATCTACTTCTATATATAGAATGGGTAGTGTCACTGGGTGGAGGCAGCTGAAGAATTATTATTTCCTTATCTACCCTCCGCAAGTCGTTTCGCCCTCTCCCCCTTCGCCCGGGCGCCCTCTCATACGGTCGTAAGACAGGATTTTATTATGAAATGGTTTTCTTTAGAAAATATTTGTTGTATGTTTGTGTAATTTATTTTTTAAATGGAATGTAGATTTTATATTTAGAATTTAATTGTTACGACTAGTCTGCCTAGTTTGTCTTTCTGTCTGTCTGTAGTGTTCCTAATGTATTTTGTGTTTTTGGTGTACAATAAAGAATATCTATCTATCTATTTAGTCTAGTGAGTACCGAATGTAAACTAATATAAAAATGGGTTATTCATATATTGAGAATCGTCAGATATAGTTGGAGTTTTATGGAAACCGATGAATGGATATAATAATAATATCCCCCAACTTTCATACAACGCCATCTAGTCCCAAACTAAGTAGAGCTTGTACTATGAGTGCTATACAACCATTAAAAATACTTATATATTTCTAAATACAATAAATATTATATTTATTATAACAACTGATCGTGTTCATCACACAGACATATTTTGTCTTGGGTGAGAATCGAACCCACGACCTCAAGTATTTAGAGCCACTAACCACTAGACCAAAAGGCTAGTCAATAATTAATGAATTATAGTTCAATTCATATTAAATAAACAACTCATTAACAAAATGAAAATTCATTCATATTAATCCATCGGTTTTCAAGAACACTTTGTAAGAGCTTTGATTGTTTATTAAGTTTTTATTTTACTTTTTATTCTTGATAGGTTCGCGCTTGACCGCTATCTTACCTGATGGAAAGCGATGATGCGGTCAACGATGGAGCGCACTTACCTAGAAGTAATCTATTCACTCTTGACTTAAAAATTTCCGGGTTGTAGCCATCAGGAAACACAGATTCCGGCCACTCCTTAGCTGTCCGCACAATGAATGTGTTCCCAGAACGTTTTTTGCGCATAGGTGTGATGTCCACCATGTACCGGTGGTGCATTGCCGTACGCCTAGTGGTCCGATGATGGAACGAACTTGCACAAAGTGAAGCGCTTGATAGGGCTTGAACCCACAACCTGCAACTCGTAGATATAAGTCGGGCGTTACCACTGGACCATACCTAAACCACTTCCTTACTTTGATCTAAAGAAAATTGTATACCAATATACCTAACACTTGAATAAATATACCATATACCACACTTATTTAAATCATGATGCAGATTTAATCTTTAATCCCGATGACATCACCAGACTCTCGACCAAAAACCCAATACACACCACAAAATTTACGACTGAAAACTATATAAAATGCCCTAATAAAAAAAATCATTAATCCTGGGCCTGATTAATACGGCCCAGGCCAGGCCGGTGAGAGTAAAGGCCCGGCCCAACAGGGGGTGCCGTTTAATTGGACCCCCTAAGTCCGGGCGTTAAAGCACCAATGTTAGGTTATTTATTGACTGGTCAGTCATTATCGCTTTGTGTGTTAGATATTCTGTTGTTCACAATGTTTAACCGATTTGTTTTTTTTTTATGTAAATAGGCTGTATGGCTGTATGGGATCTTGTTTGTGCCTTGTTTGAAAAGCGAAGGCGAGAATGTGTTGCCAGCCTGAGATTGTAAACCTCATTTGTTTATCTCTCTCTCTTTAGGCCCCTCGCCCACGGCGACTTTTTGTAGCAAAGCTGTAGCGCGTTTGCATCGATACAGTCGCGATGCTGTAGTGCGTTGGCATCTTTTCTGTAGCGCTTGTAAATGCGACTAACAATGTTAGGAGCGACGCTGTTGCGCGCTTATGTAACGTGCAATGTGGGTGAGGGCCTTAGATCTTATGCTTGCCTAGTACTTTCTTGGTTATTTAGTTAGAACTTTATTATGATTCAAAGTAGTAATTTTTGTTTTTACTCGGTTTGATATGAGATGGACTCTCAAATCACACTAATAAAAAAATATTATAAAGGCGAAAGTTTGTGAGTATGTATGTATTATATATACGGATTAGGATAAAATTTTGCACACGGGTAGGCCATACCTTGGCATGGTATATCGAAAAAAAAGATACGGCCGTTTATGTCGCAAAAAACGTGTATTTCGACACTCTCAAGCGAATCAAAATTCATAAGGTACTTCCCGTTGACCTAGAATCCTGAAATTTGACATGAAGCAAGTTCTTACAGCACAAGTATAGAAAAAAATATGAAAAATGTAAATTTGTAGTAAAATCACAAAAAAATATGATTTCGGAAAAATCTTTGTAACTCAATTCGGGAATTGAACTGGATAAGTTTGTACGCAACCATTAATGCGTAAGTCCGACTCGCGTTTGCACGGTTTTTTTATATTATTAAAAACACCAAGAAACTTTCTCCATTCATCACCTCTCTAGTCTTATCCCAGCTAGCTTAGGTTCGGCTTCCAGTCTAACAGGATGTAACTGAATAGCATCTGCCTATCAGACCTCTACAATCTAGTTACTGGCCAGCACGATACCTACTCTTTGTTCAAACTTTCTGGCGTCTGACTACCTATAACGACTGTCAAAAATCTACGAATTACAATCCGGGAACAATGACTTTATGTGCTTTCCGAAGCACGCGGTGTTCAGTACTGTCCTAGATAAACTTAGAAAAGTACATATGAATTGATAAATCGCAATATCATGCATGAGAGGCAGGGGCCTTCACCACTGGGCCATCACGAAATATAATCACCATCATCTATTCAGCCGAAAGGCGTCCATTGTTGGACGTAGGCCTCCCCCAAGTGTCACCACGCACGGTCTTGTGCGTATCGCATTCATCGGTATCCCGTGACCCTCACCAGGTTATGGATCCACCTTGTCGGAGGCCTTCCAACGCTGCGTCTTCTAGTATGCGGTTGCCACTCTAGAACGTTTTGGCTCCAGTGACCACTGTTCTGGAAGCATTGTGCCCTGTACACTTAATTTTGGCGGTTCTTCGGGCTATGTCGGTAATCTTGGTTATCCGGCGGATATCTTCATTCCTTAAGCAATCACGCAAGGACTCCAAGCATAGCCCTTCTCCGTAAATAAAAATAATCAGCCGCATATTCCAACGTCCGGCTACCGGCACAGTCAATAAGCTTTATATTCTTGGAAAAGAAACAATCGCTAAAGACACCCGACACTCAATCAAACGCTTGTTCAGCCCAGAACGAACCATTCATACAAAACATATGCTAACAAACCGTCCGTGCCATTATTCAACTTAACCTTAACACTTTAATAGCCTGAATCGGGAATCGAAGCTGCGACGCCTCATTTCACTTCGCTTCCTCACCGTAACCATCCATATCAAATTCAACTTTAATACACAACTTTAAGTTTCAAAATCAGAAGTCACAAGCTAAGGTCCCTTAATTGGCTGCCCTGAATTGTAAACATCTTATGTAACTCAAATAAACAATTGAATTTAAATTCAATTTATGTCTGAATAGAGTTAACAATGCAGTGCAGGCAGGAAATGCAAATTTTCAGGCACACAGTTACTTAGCAATTAAAATTAATGAGCGAATCAAGTTCAGGTTTGTGGCACAGAAATGAGAAGGTCTAAGGACCTGGACACATTACTACGGCTGGCGACGCGGTACTGACTGCCATGTTGCCGCATCGTGCGCAAATACGGTATCGTGCTGTATTGAGCAGGTGCACGGTACGGTGTCGCATAGTCTCACGAATTCACGATACCGTGAAAAAGTTCGCGCTGTCTTATAACCAACGATGCCTTGTCGTCAGCCAGGCACATTACTTTGTGTAATTTATTTCATCACTACGGTGATGGTACTGCTCTCAAAACGGTGAAGGAAACAACGTGAGGAAACTGGCATGTCCTAGAACTAAAAACTAGAAGACATGTTGACCTCCACCAATCTGCACTGGGCCCACGTGGTTGATTAAGGCTCATTCCCTCTCGTGGAGAGGAGGACTGAGTACCAACAGTGGATCAATTACAAGGCTTAATATGCTGTTATTATGATTATCGTGCATTTATGCTACGCGGAACCGTACCGTGTATCCGCTCAACGCGATTCAGCACCACACCTTTATCGGTATGACACGCCGTTTCAAATTAAAGATGCCGCTTCGTGGAAATGTGGCTCTAAAACTGATGAAGTCTCGACAACATGTGAATAGACTGTTCTGGGGTTTTACCATGAGGTGTTAAAAAGCCAAGCGTGCGAGCTAGAAAGAAGGATGGAGCTATACAACCTATATGGTTCCATCACTTTAAATGTTCAGTTGAGGTCGTCAAATGATCTTGTGGTAGAGGCTCAGTACTAAACAATATGAAAAACTTGTTTAAGAAAAACAGACTCAACAATGCTTAAAGTATCATGACACTTACAGCCTCAGAATTGTCAGTAAAGACTCTGTAAACTGTTGATAGCGATGTAGCTGACCGTAGAACCGAGTGGCTATCTTTACATTTATGACAAAGAGTGCAAAGACATACAGGCTGTAAGAATTTCACGTCGCAGTAGTAATAATAGTAGACATAAAACTTCAAACGGCTCATAAGAAACCTTGACGCCTTATAAGTCAAGACCATAGCCTAACACTGAATTAGAAACAGGTTGCCACTAAAAAAATATATTTCTTTAACGCTTCATTTGAACTTTGGTTGTTTATGGTGCGACTTTTTCTAGATCTGTTCTGGTGACGGATCTCAATGGAGCGTGCAGGTTTCCGCATAGAAAGCGTTTCCTGAGGTCATCCGTTCGATATTTTTTATCGATGTTCAAATATTTTCGGTCTTCAAAAAAACCAGATGGATTCGAAATTGCAGTCTTGCCTTTTGCCTCAGTCAGTGCTTGCCTCTTTTTTCACAACTAGGTCAACCAAATATATGCCCGCTGCAAAATAAAATGTGGCACAACGTGACCTGTTAACTTTCTTCCCAATAAATCCTCAAATTGTTATAAAACTGACAGGCTCAACAGTTTGCTGTGCCTGAAACAACCTCAAGGGAGATCGTTCCGTGTCCGTCAAACGTTCTCAGGCTACCGATTCGGACCTCCTTCATTTTATTGTTTTCAAAATTTTACTACCGCACTAAATCATTCTTTTCTGCGAACCAGCCAATGTTATGTGATTTAACAAGCGAACGCCTTCGCTATCCTTTGATGAACTCCATTTATATTTAAATCATCGTTCTCAGAAAGACATGAAACCGCTTCATCACTGCCTTTCCCATAGAGATAGACAACCTCCTTGTTTGAAGCTTTAGTTCGTATGTAAATAAAAACACCGAGGCGATATTAATAATGCGGAATAGAAACAAAAAAAAGAAATTAAAAATCGAACGCCGGGAACGAAACATCCATACAATAATGGGAAGGAACAAAGAGGTAAAAAAGCGGGAACAAACCTGTCGACGCCATGTTGTGTGGCAGTCGGCCTTCACGCCTCGGCCGCTGAAGATTATCTTTCGAAAAAAGAACCGAACGGGGGCTTTTCTTGACGATGGAGGACTTATATTGTATTCATGTCGTAGGATTATGGCCTCTTACAGCTACCGAATAAAGAGTATATTAGTATGGAGTTGTAGTGAGTTAATATATTTTGTGATCGTTTGGTAGAAAGAGCATCGTCACCGTGCGCCTGCGCTGATGACCTGTCAATTCCGTCGTGTAGCGGTAGAGAAAAAAGTGACATTAGAGTGGCCATCTATTATTTTGACTTTATGTGGGGAGATGGAGCCGAGATTGATCGTGTTTGGCTCAGCCCTTTTAATTACACCGCATTCAGTTGAATGGTTTTGTATTCATCTACTGTTCAGTAGATGTTTATATATACGTAACTTATGTACAGACATCTTTTGTGGGAAAGGTTTTTGTTGATCGAAAGTGTTTAGAAATTTCAGTGTCCTTTTTTTTCCACATACAACCTGTATTCTTTATGTTTAATCTCATTCCTGTGGTTGTCTGTCGTTGCTTTATCTTCGATAGTCTACTTTTCACAACAATCCTATGATTAGTTTCTGACGGGATTACTTCCAGTTTCTTTCAGGGGCTGTTTAATTAATCGCAAATTGATTCCTAGTGCATTTTGCGATGTAAAATGGGTGTAGTTTTGTTTCTCAAATGGCTGCACAACTGGAAAATATGTCGTTGAATGAATCAGGTGCGATCTCAGTAAAATGGTGCTGAGAATTTTATTGTTAGTGTTGACTACCTCAGTGAAGTTTGCCGTGAAGGTTAACTTGATACATTTGCTGTTACTACTAAAACATTAGAATGCGTACATCGACGTTCTAATGGTAATAAAATGACTATTCATATGAACATATGCCTTAGAGGACTTATTATTTATTTATTAAAACTTTATGCACTAGTAAGAAACACTGTACAAAGGCGGACTTAATGCCTTAGGGATTTTCTACCAGTCGACCTTAGGGACTTAGTATCTAAGCCAAAAATATAAAAAAACAATACTATGATAATGTGTTTTGATTGAAGATCCAGTATTTAAAGTAGTTTAATTATAAAAATTGATTGATTAAAACACGACGCTATTTCAGCTAAGGTTTTAGAAAATTAGAAAAATATCATGCTTTAGTACCTACGAGTATATAACATAATCTATAGTTTTAAAACCAATGCCAATTTCATAGAAAATTATTTTCCCAAGAATACTGTCTCTGAGGCGCGCGCGCATCGGTTACGGTACGTCCCGAGAGCGCGTGCGTCGCTTTTTGCGCCCTCTTATTGTGCGATTTTGTATGCCCGCCATGCATTACCGTCAACTACGTCGTTAAGTCGCATTCTTGACGCTAATACGGGATAATGTTACTTGTACCTACATAGAAGATACTTACATGGCACTTTTTTTCTGGTAGGAAATCATCAAATGGACGAAAAGGAGTGTCAGAATTTTATTGCCTAAAACCCATCCGCGTTCCTTCCATTGTCTCTGGCGTTCAAGGCCACGGTAACTCTTTCGAACAGTCCTACAACTCTGGCAAATCCTAGCGGACCCTGTCTATGGTGCTGACTTTGAGATGCGTGTCCGGTCTTGGTTTTTACCGGACGGCGAGTTACTCATTGCTCGCCGTCCCGTGGGGATCCCTCTTTGGTATTTAAGCACGAACTCCTCCAAATATTGTATACTTATGTACTATGGTTTTCTTATAATTGGTCTCCTTTCTGTCAAAGTGTCAAGTTAAGCAAAGTTTTCTCACAAATTACTCTAATGTTTAAAGGTATGTTTAAGACGGGTATTGAGTCTGGTCCGGCTAACTGCTCTTTAGTTGATGTCGGGTTGTTGTATAATTATGTTGTAGTCACGCGGAGAACTCTAAGGACCTTTGCCCACGGTGACTTTTTGTAGCGATGCTGTCGTACGTTTCGTAAGCGCGCAACAGCATCGCTACTACGCGCGTTAGAAAAGATGCCAACACGCTACTAACGCGCTACAGCATCGCGACTGTATAGATGCGAACACGCTACAGCATTGCTACAAAAAGTCATCGTGGGCGAGTAGCCTAATACCGCAATGCAAGATTTTGAATGTTAGTTCTTATTTGGTTTCATAGATGTCGCTACATCTGCTTTCGTACCTAGAACTATCGTTAACGGGTTTTTAACAAGTTTCAAGTTGAGTAGAATTCCATGCCGGTGTCTGCGTTTCTTGTTAGTTACAACCAAGGTCAAGAGTGCATAGGTTACTTCTAGGACAGCAAGAACCATCTTCGACCGCATCATTGCTTACCATCAGGTGAGATAATGGTTAAGCATGAATTTATCTATAAAAAAATTGTGAGACCTGCAGGACTGCCTAAAAATGAGCAAAATGAGAAAGCAGGAATTCTGGATTGTGAACTCATTCATGTGATTGACATTTCTTTATTTAACACCTGACACTTTTCTGGACTTTTGTTTACAAGTCAAAGGGATGTTTGTTTACAAGTCAAAGGGATGTTTGTTTACAAGTCAAGGGTATATTTGAGCTTCGGGATTGTTCGAAAAAGTCACTGTGGCCCTAAAACGGAAGAGATCTCGCGCCGGGCCTTGGGACGGGCCATAGTCCGAAGCGAGGAGATGGTCCCCGCGCCCCAGACTGGTATTCCGATCCCGATTTTCGTCCACCGTAGGCGCAGGCTTGCGGACGGCGAGCAATGGGTAGCTCGCCGTCCGACCGTCCGGTAACCGGCCGGACCGAGCCCAAGTCGTCAACGACACGCAGTGTTCCACGCGCACCTCAAGGAGATGTAAGCAACAGTAGGGGCCCAGCAGGGTCGAAGCCTACTGGGATCAAGGTACTGATTCTGAAAGGAAGACTCGGCCCTGGTATGAAATGCAACGAAGGAACAGGAGTGGGTTTTTAATCAGTAAAAGTCTGACACTATCTTTCGCACCGCCCAAGAGCGGGGAATGTCATTGGATGATTTTCCCACCCAAAAAAAAAAAATACCTACATATACGAAACAGCAATTTTCTAACACAGAACATTATCTACAACAACGTTTACTTGTAAGCAGTACAGTCGCGCGCAACACTCAGATATAGAAATAAATAAAGCCACCGCACACGCCGGCAGACTGGCGCGGGCGCAATCTCGGGGGGTCACGATCTGCGGTCACGTAGCTCCCACTCCCTTAATAATACATATACAGTGCATACTGCCAAAGAGTAGGTGGATACAGAAGGCTAGCTTAATATGACATGTGATGCGTAAGTACGACGTGCCCGGCGATGCTTTCAAATGGCAATATTCAGCCTGAAGATGCTTGTTGTTAGATATTAACCTTTAAAGACGCCACGGTGGTTGACGGCGATTGGTGTGCTGCGTTTCGTGAGTTTGATTCCCGCATGGAAGAAATATTTGCAATATCTACAGACAGTTGTTCAGGGTCTGGGTGTCTTGTGTATCAGAGTTTATATGTTTGTGAACGCACCCACGATACAAGAGTAAATACTACAGATTTTTTTTGAAATGTTGGTTTTATTTTTATATCCTTCTGGCTTTTTTGTCTAAAGATTGTCTGTCTTTAAAATATTGCTTGTAGGGATAAAGTCGTTAATCACCTATCTATATGTCTACTTGCCGAGGTAAAGAAACGGTGTCATATATTTTGATTGACCGTCGCGATTGATTGATAGGGCTAGTTAGAGATGCAGTAATATAGTTATTCTCTTTAATATATTTTTTTTTTACAATTAATAAACTCAAAAACTACTGGACCGATTTTAAAAATTCTTCGTAACTTCAAATTTTGTAGTCAGTAATTAAACATGTTGACAGCAATTTTTTGTCACGTTTAGAAACTAAATAGTCGATATCCCAAACTATCTTAAAAGCTAGTCGATGTCTCAAACTATTTTTAAGCTTGTCACCGTCGAAAACACGTGTCGTTTTCGCTCGTTTTATTTTATAAACCTTCTGTATTCTTCTATTCTATGACACCGCTATATGGCTGCCTCTATCCTACTATGTAATTTTCTATTGGAGTACGGAACTAGGCGAAAAAGATGGTGGCAAATTGGGCTAATGAATGTAGCCATTTGAGCTTGGTTAAAAATTACAGCACATTCGGTGGAACGATTGAATGGTTTGAAGAATGTTAAATTATTGGGTTTAATTTTATGGTGAAAGCATCACCAATAACTTTTGAAACTTTTTTCTGTTTTTTTTTAACTCTTTTTTTAGGAGAGAAATCTTCAAATAACTCTTCCTGCTCTGGGTGGAGCGAGATGTGGGTGCTCCGGGTGGAGTGTTCGAATTTTGCTAACTAAAACCCACCTGTGTTCTTTTAGTTACCGGGCCGCGGTAAATCTTTCGAACATTCCCGCAACCATAGCAGGCTTCGGCATTAGTGGGTCTCATAATTGGTCATTTCTTTGAGCCGCAAATGGAACACAACGCCCGGTCGAATAAGTTTTGATTCTAACTGAAGATTTAGTTAATATTCTAGATTCAATTTGGCTTCTGAATAGTAAAATCCAAGTGCAAAATTAAATCCAAGAAGAACATTACTATTTGCAATTTTCCGGAAAGATAAAACAGAAGCTACGTATATTAAAAACAGAAGCTACGTATATTAAAAACAGAAGATGGCGCTACTAAAACATAACTAAAATATTGAAAAACCTGAAACTGCTCAGAGAAATAATGCATGTTCATACATTTTCTTCAGCACAACTGGTTTGCTACATTAACTAAAGTCTGACTAGCTCCCCTAATGAGCCCTAAAGCAACATGAGCTACACAAGAACCCGTCACTGGTCAGAGAACCTGATTGATGACTCCCCAGCCATAATGGTAATGGATATTCGTTACTCCGACTTGGCGGCAATTTTTGAAATACGAATTACTTTTAGTTTGTCTTTGAATTTCGTTTCGACTACTATTTCAAATATGGAAATTATTGAAACTGTTTCTTTTCAATTTCGTTTTAATTACAAATGTTAGTGTGGTATTGTTTTTGCTTTTTGTTGACTCTGAGTGCTATTTTTTAGTTTCTCTAGCTGCTGCCAGGGGCTTTGCGCGCGTGATAGTAGACTTATCACCTAGGGGTATAAAAATAGCCTACGACCTATTCTCAGACCTACCAATTATACATAAAAAAAACTGGACAAGTGCGAGTCCGGACTAGCACACTCCGCAATTTCGTACAAATAACTTATGTAAATAGTTCTATACTCGAAGATTTTTCTGAATAGAATTTTTTCTTTGTGACGTTAGTAAAAAAAAACAGTTTTCGGAATCAATGACTCGAGTCTCTAAGATTTTTCCGAATCGCAAAAATGTTTTTTTTTTTTTGTGATGTAACTACAAATTTATAGTTTTCAGACTTATTCCTATATTTGTGCTATGAGACCTTGCTTCATGCAAAATTACATGATTTTAGGTCAACGGGAAGTACCTACGCTATGAATTTTGATTCCCTTGAGAATGTCGAAATATACGTTTTTTGATACATAAACGGCCGTATCTTTTTTGTTCGTAAACTCAGAAGTTTGATTTTTTCACAGTTTCATAGGACGGCAGACTTGAGCATATGGTTTTAATTTCAACTCGATACCTTAAGGCATTCCCGAGATAAAGGGTCTTGACAGACAGACAGACGGACAATAAAGTGATCCTATATGGGTTCCGTTTTTTCCTTTTGAGATACGGAACCCTAAAAATTTATAAAAATCAGTCAAGCCGGAGGAGTTCGATAGTAAACACTGTGAAACTAGATTTTAATTGAATGTTGAGAAACCATGCTAAAGCAAGTGTAGTGCGCCAAAAACTATCAACTGTCAAAATTATCATTGTCATTTTACTGCAAAACGTGTTCAGTGGCTTGACACAATACAGAGGAATTTTCTATTGTATCTACAATAGCTAAATAATATAACTAGTAATTCACAAAGAGGAATAAAAGACCTGGGTGACAACTTTCAGGAAATAAAAATCTGAAACTTTTCCTAGAACCGAGCGAGGCATTCGTGATGGTCCATAATAGACATGGAACGAAGACGAAACTGTGGGTGGTCGTCAGCATCAGGAACACCGTAAACAAACTGAGAAATTGAAATATTATTCGTCAAATACACAAATCGAGATCGTTACGGGGTCAAAGAATTCACTTCGGTGCATAAAAAAATAATTTAACACCAATTTTTCACAGCTATCCATTGGATGGGCGACTAATTTGTCCAAATGCTGCGCCTCGGAGTGCGCGGGCGCTTCCCATTGTGTTAGATCAAATATGGCGTCTTTAATGGCGCCCGTAGACGCTGACATATTGCCTTACGTGTGCTGTAACTGTTATTTATCGAGGTACCACTGTATGCCCGTACGAAATTAGGCAGCTTTATGTTTGCCTGGTCATTTCTCCTGACCTCTTGCTGTGCGTCTTTTCAGTGTTATTGAATGTCTTCCATGTGTTTAATAAGGTTTTTATACGACGATTTATTACTTCTGCCGTGGGTCTACCGGTAAAGGAACATCGGTTTCTAAAACGTGTTTTGATCTGAGATCGTCTGGTTTTCTAAACTTGTTGGTACAATCTAGATATCGATGGCATAAACTGTGCACCTACATAATACGTCTAGGATTTTTAAGTCAAGAGTGAATAGGTTACTTCTAGGCAAGCGCGCTTCATCGTCGACCACATCGTCGCTTTCCATCAGGTGATACAGCGGTCAAGCGCGCCTATCAACGATAAAAAAATCGTAACTTTTAAGGAGGCACAAAAAACCAAATTGGACCTTTATTATCATATAATTAAAATATGGCAGAGCACATTGCTCGCAGAACAGATGATCGATGGGGACGAAAGGTTCTGGAAAGGCGACGCTAGCGGAAGACGCAGCGTTGGAAGGCCTGCCATGCGAGACGCACAGGACCGGTCATTATGGCGACATTTGGGGGAGGCCTATGTCCAACAGTGGACGTCTTTCCGCTGAAATGATGATGATGATGATGATGAATTAAAATATACTTCTGGCTTCTACGTGTTTTATTTTAATACTAGCTTTTGCCCACGGCTTCGCTCCCGTCAGCTGACTACTATATTCTCTGCCCAACTCTACCCTACTCTACCTCAATCTACGGAATATTAATTTAATATACCGTTAAATAACATTACCTACCTAAAATTGTAAATCCGAGGTTATCACTCTAAGGCATCGAAATGTACTTACGTACCTACTCTTATCTATATATATGTGGCCAGATCTTAGAAATTGATCACTTCATGATATGTCCAAGTAAAACTGGCCAGACTGTTTTAAACGTTAAAGTTTGATGATATTTCAATCCTAGTTTGGCCTACTTTTTTTTAGACCTTTTTATTATTATAGAAATCCTACATTAATGGTATGGCCAAATGAGGATTGACATCATCAAATGGTTTAAACGATCTGGCCAGTTTTAGTTGGCCATATCATGAAGTGATCAATTCTGAGATCTGGCCGCGACATTTAAATACAAGGAGAAACTGACTAACTGACATATCAACCTAAGCCGAAACTACTGGGTCTAGGAACGTGAAATTTTGCACAAGGTTTCCTTTTATGTCGTTGGCAAGCACTAAGAGAGGATTTCTAAAATTCATCCCCAAAGGGGATGAAAGGGGGTCTAAAATTGTATGGAGAAACCTACTATCACGCAGGCAAAGCCGCAGGCAGAAGCTAGATGATAGTAGAAAGGTACAGTAACCTCAAAGAGCTCTGAATTAAATTTATCACATGATTAACTGGTAACATTCATAAATGTCATCACAATTTTATTGCAACCATCCCACTACAGTCTACAACATTTTACGTACGATCTTAACATACCAACTCGATCTATTTTACTACACAAACGGCGTACATGTTGAGCTGAAACTTTATTATGTACAACGTAGTGAGTAAAAAGTACTGTCGAGTAAAAAAGGCAAAAGTCATTAGTCATTTCGGCGTCGAAGTCGACGAAGCCGGAATGTACGTCGGCGCGGTGCCGCGAATCACAACGCGCTAAAGACCCGACTCATGCTATCGTAGGCTCTTTAATTGTGTTCTTCGACTACCCTCCCACCGCTACTTGGGGAAGTCACGTCACGACCGCCTTTGTCGGGAGCCGGCGATCGCCTGCCTTTGTCTGTCTGCAAAACCAAGTTTTTTTTTTTGCTGTAGGTCGTCTAAAGTGATACCTACTGGTGTTATTAGGAAAGTTTTCGCTTTAATTTACATGTTTTCTGTGCGAAAATAAATGCAGTGTAAAGTTTTGCTGAAATAATTTTGCATTCTTGTTGTAAATACTAAAAAAACTGACGATGAGTAATCGCAGAAGTAATTAGTTTCTACACTATGTTAATTTCACGCTTCATTGAAAAGAATATTTTGACTTTGTTGTTTACTTCCAAATTGCAAAAAAAAATGCATTATTTTGTGCTGAATTCTATTCTTAAACCGCCCAGCCCAGTCACACAAATCATAATCTTTCGTTCTAAAACAATTCGCCCGGGCCGGCAAGTTTCCCAGCGCTATCAGACAGGCGCCCAATGGAAATGACATTTTAAAAACCGCTCTCGGGCCTACCTATAGCTGTTTCTACATATACTTGTGTTTCGCACGCACGCTCCGTGCGCAACGTCGATAAAAGAGGGCGTGGCCGTCACCGCCGCATCCACCAATCAGGTGGCTGCGCGCCACGTGTGCGTACACCGCACCCTTTCATGTGTGCCGCGTCACTTGCCAAGTGTGAGTGCGACGCTACGCTTATACGGCCCTGCTGTATATGGGCGTAAATAAGTATATGCCGGCTACCGGCACCACAAAGGTTCCCATATCTTTTATGTTCTTAGATCCTTATCTCGCGGTTTCTTATTTTACATTTGAGATGGTGGTCTGGAATTAACGGTCAGCCCCATAAACACGCTATAACAAACTTTAATACGGCCGTAATACAAAATAATCTGTGATTTTTACTGCGTTCGCTGCGTTAATAGGTTGTTATAGATTTAAAGATAGCGCACTAGTGTTTTTTGGTAAAAAATATTCATGAATCACGCTGATTGAATTGTTAATGGGCCTAAATTGTTGATTATCGCGATGTAAATTATGTTTTTGAAAGCGAGTTTATGTAAAACAATACAGATATTTTATCTTTGACTGTTATTAGTTCTGCCATTAGAATAAAATAAAAACATGAGGTAAACATTTATTGAACCATTACATACAAAATAAGAAGCAATATACAGAGTAAATATCAATCAAACGACGATAAATACTGAATTACAAATAAAGAAGCCACAAAATTTTAAATTCGAATTTCGTACATCAAAGAGAACTTGTTCTATATTCGAAATTGAGCGACTATAAAAGACCGTTTTCCCGCCAAAATTCGATTAGCGAGGTACAGCGGGACAAAGGAAGTCGTTTATTCGGGGGGCGGCTTTAAAATTGATTTCGGAGGGGGCGGGGAGTTCATAGGTGACTGGTGGCGACTGTACCTACAGGACTACCCGTGGAAATATTACGTTTTCATTTTCATTTACTAATTTTTAGTTGAATTTTATTGTTGTTTGTGTTGTAAATTAAATTCAATTAACTATACATCTAGTGCTTCTGCATATTTGAGAACGTACTTATCATCATTACGTAATGAAATTTTTATTTAGGTATTCCCCACTGTTAGCAAGTATAGCAAATCTATCAAATACGGTAAAAAAAGGAACACAGGTGGGTTAAAAATTTATTTCTAACTAGCATTTGCTAGCGGCTTCACCCACGTGAAAGTAGCTAATATTATAGCCCATGCCATTCAGTAATAAAGTAGCATTCTATTGGTGAGATAATTAAAAAAAAACGGTCTAGTAGTTTTTGAGTTTATTCATTACAAACAAATATCTACAAATACAAATATTTACACTTTAGTAATATTAATCCATATTTATAAAAGGAGAAACTAACTGACTGACATATCAACGCACAGCCGAAACTATTGGGACTAGGAGCGTGAAATTTTACACAAGTCTTCCTTTTATGACGTAAGCGAGCACTAAGAGAGGATTTTCCAAAATTCACTCCTTAAAGGGGAGAAACGAGGTTTCGAATTTTGTATGGGGAAACCTAACCATCAAAACCGCTGGCAGAAGCTAGTATTTAATATACATCTATAAAAAAACATGAATCCTGCACTTATAAAATGTAAGAAACCAAATCATGTCCGCTATGTTTAGAAAAAAAGGCCATTATAAAACATACGATAAGAACAAAGATTATGTTCAAATTACTCTCGATAAAAAAACAAAAAAAAAAACACTAGCTTCTATTCTTTTACAACATCGAAAACACACAAACAGTCACAAAAGATCACAGACTCCAGTGTTTGTGTTACGAAGCCCTAGGGCGAAGCACCCTCTATGAACGGACGTTTTACCCCTGAGAGGGTTGGTACACAAACTTGATCGTCTATCAAGTGATGTGATCATAAAAATTTGAGAACTGATCGTTTTGTTAGCTTCAAGACTAGGGTAGTGAAGTGTTTTGAAAAGAAAGAAATTAAAAGATATATTATACTAGCGGTCGCGGCAGACATTGTCCTGCCAAAGAAATTGACTTTTTGTCAGAAAAATTGATTGAGAAGAACCTGGTTACAGCGCCTACACCTACCGGGTCCAATTATAATTTCAAACCATCCAGGGATATTCAAATATACACATAAAATTTCAACCAAATCTCGCAAGCCGAGGGTTATGGGACATCTCGCCAATCTAGATCGAACGCACAGCTAAGGAGTGAAATTCCCTGTCGGAGTCTGTGTTTCCTGATAGCTAAAACCAAGGCGTCTTTAAGTCAAGAGTGAATAGGTTAATTCTAGGCAAGCGTGCTTCATCGGTTACCATCAGGTGAGATAGTGGTCAATCGCGAGCCTATCAATAACATTAAAAATAACGATTTTTATGATTTTTTTTGTGTATATTTGATAGGACAATAGATTCTAGGCTATTTTTACCCTCCCACCCCCACCCCCATTTTTCTCTTTGATAATTTATATGGCAGAACAGCGTTTGCCAAGTTAGTTAGTATCTTCTTCATACGTATAATATAATTAATTACATATATAAATAATTCTTCTGTACGAGTGGTTGTCAACTCCTTCTGATCGGCTTGGGTTATGTGACATCTCACCCAAGCACAAACTGGCCTGCGGGCCAAATGTTATTTTTTTCCGCTAACTCCAGCCTTGAAGACACCCAAATTATAATCGGACGAGAATACCGCAGCAGGCAAATTGTTCCAGTCCCTCGATGTACGCGGTATAAACGGCGAGGCGAAAGCTTGGTCTGGACCGTAGAGGTTTCAACAACGTAAGGGTGGATACTTGCCGTACGTCGTGTTGTCCGATGGTAGAAATGAGATGGTCGAATTCCCGCGCACCCTCTCCAAAATCATCAACAAACCGAAACCAAACCGAAAGGCTGGCTAACCTACGCCTACGCAGGAAATCATCAAATAACTTATATATAACTTTATAAATAGTGTATTTGTAGTTTATAGGTATGTGTTTCCATAAAGAATTTTATAATATGTAATGGTAATATTGCACCTACCACAATTTGTCTCTGCATCACCCAAAGGTTGACTGGTAGAAAATGCCTTAAGGCATTAAGTCCGCCTCTGTACTCTTGTGTGCATAAAGAATAAAATAAATAAATAAATAAGTTACTTCTTCTAATCTGGGTGGAGCGAGAGGGGGACTTATACCGATTAAAAACTGACCCGTATTCCTTCAGCCGCAAACTCTTTCGACCGATCGCCGCGGCATCAAAATAAAACAGGCTGTAAATAGAAAAACATTTTTTTTTTTGCTTTCGTAACTATGTTGTAGTTTCACAGTACCCCCAGAATGACTTGCAAGTCTCAAGAAGCGCAAGTCAGTGGTGGAACGCAGGAAGATTAATATAAGTCGAACTGGATATAAGTCAAGCTGCGGTAAACGCTGCCTCATCGCTGTATAAGCTTGATTAAGTTGAGCCCTTGTTGCTACTCGATATTTTGAGTCAGGAAAGGTGAAATAAATTATCAGGAAATTGCATTGACTTTTATAAATTCTAGCTTTCGCCCACTTGCGTGAATGTTCGTTATTGTGGACGCTAAGTTGAAGTTAAGGCCAGATAAAAGTAGCTTAGCAGATTCTTGACTTTCAGTAGGGTTTGCAACTGAGAATTTGAACTTAACAATCACGCACACTGAATTTTAGAACTGCCAATCTTGCGAAATCAATTTTTAATAGGACTGAATTTTTTTCCAAAAAGTTTTATAGTTAAAAAAAAAGTATTTCCAGAAAAAAGTTTCGTGAAATATTCGAGTGAATAATTGAATTATCGAATGCCGACAACTGAGCGTTCAGCGTTGTCTTTTTTTTCGCGTTACTTGTTTATTAAAAATATTGCTTTGGATAAACCAACAAGCATTTAAAACATGCTCAGTTTGATAATAGACGGGCCGGGAAGGAGGATCCCTCCCACTTAACAGAAATGATAATCATAAGCATAATCAGCCTTTTAATATTCCCACTGCTGGGACTCAGGCCTCCTCTCTAGGAAAGGGCATGGGATGTAATCCACCACGCGGGCCCAGTGCGGGTTGTTGAATGTCACATGTCTTCGAATTTTTGGTTGGATGTTTTCCTTCACCGTTTTGAGAGCAGTGGTGATGAAATAAATTACACAAAGCAATGCGCCTGGTTTGGTTTGAACCCGTGACCTGCAACTCGTAAGTCGCGGCCGCTACCACTCGGCCACCACTGCTAAAAAATAATAAACTATTCTTTTAATAAAAACTCGTCAGTAACTCGTCAAAAGACTTTAGTCGTCATCTCCCAATTCATCGACAACACAGCTATTTAATTAATATCTAAGATAAAGTTATTATAAAGTCTAATACACATCATACCGTAATATATTCTCCAAGACAAGCTCATCCCGGGTCATGACAGATGTTATAGTGTATACGCCGCCCTAAAATAGCCTCAGGCTCAACAGACGGACCGTTGTCTGCTCTGAATTAAAAAAACATTAATGAAAATGGATTTTATTTTGTACTCGAGTGTTGTTAATGTTTTATTTTTATTTTATTATATTAGATATTTTATTTGGAAAATCAAATAATCTTATATTAATAATCTCGATGCCAGCGTTCTGGGTACTTTTTCCATTGACACCGATGTGGATGAATTTTTTAATGAACTATGATTTATTTTTCTACCCGTTTGTACATATTATTATTTTCAGTTTGTATATATACCTATTAAGCTATAATATTTCTGAATTAAGATGTAGATAAACAGTCTGCTACTTATAAGGAAATGTACATTTCACTACGTTGTCCACATGTTACCAGCTTCAATATTTGGCAAAATTAAATAAAACAATAAAAATTCATCAACATCAACAATTTTTTTTTTCGTTACCTTAAAATACTTAAATAAGATACAGTTTGGCAAAATTAAATAAAATAATAAAAATTCATCAACATCAACAATTTTTTTTTTCGTTACCTTAAAATACTTAAATATCGACTTTGTAGTTGTCACAACGAGGTTTCATCATCTTCCTGCCCATGTCCTATCTTATTTGGGGTCGGCGCAACACGTTTTTTTCTTCCATTCTATCTTGTCAACCGTCACGCTATCACTAACTTCATTTTCTTTCATATTACTGTTCACACAATCCATCCATCTATTCTTTGGCCTCCCTCTCCCTCTCCCTCTCCACGCATCCACATGTATACTCATAACTCTTTTAGTAACATGCGTTTCATCTCTCCTCTTTACATGACCATACCAAGACAAACGATTCCTCTTCAACTTTTCAGTCACTGGCGCCACTTTCAAACCTCCTCTAATATACTCATTTCTCACTTTATCCATTCTCGTCACACCAAACATCCATCACAACGAGGTTTGTATGCGGTTTTTTTTAGAAAGTCTACCTTAAATTAGAAGCAATGCACTGAAGTATAGATATATATGAAAGACACCCTGTTCTCGTTGATGGCTTGCTTTTTTATTTTCTCCTTACACTAAAGGGAAGTTTAATACTCGTATCTTAACCTCTGTTGCTTACTTCGCTTATATGTATAATAATAATATTTCACAACTATCACACAACGCCATCTAGTCCCAAGCTAAGCAGAGCTTGTGTTATGAGTACTAAACAACTGATAAACATACTTATATATTTCTAAATACATACATATTATAGATAAATAATTATACCCAGACTGAAAATGATCGTGCTCATCACACAAATATTTGTCCAGGGTTGAAATTGAACCCACGACCTCCGGCATAGCAGTCAGGGCCTCTAACCACTAGACCAACAGGCTAGTTAAAAATACTAAGGAATGAACATATCGGTGTACTTACTTACATAATATCGTCTTTCTGTGATTATATATATCTGCTTGCTCATTAGCGGAATTCTAGTGAAATAAATAAAAACAATACTACGACTTACACACACTGCAGCACCCATCGAAAGCCGAAGAATGACACTTTTTTTCAATTTGAAGACTAAAAGATATTTCTTTTTTCGTCTCCTCAAAGTTGATTAGCTCATCACTTAAAATATTTGACCCAAAACTCCTGTAGAACAAACCAAATTACCAAACATAATCGGTGGGTACTCACACGTGCTAAAAACAGGGTCCACAAGTGCCAAGTTCCCAAGTCTAGGAGCCCCTACAGTGAAGTGTCCGGTCACCTCTCCCCTCTGCAAACGTTTTCCAGCCACCCTCCATGTTTGCAAGAAATAAACGGTTTTTCAACCCCTACTAACATTTTCACGGAATATTTTGCACACGTTGCTTCGAGAAACAATCGAGTTTGATATCAATTATTTTGGTAAATCTACTTAAGTACTTGTGTACTACAAATAATGTATTTCCTTTCACAAGTACTACATCTTGTGGTTGAAGTGAACTTTTAGACAAAAAATGCCTGTTTACTTGGTGTACCAACAATTTTGAATCTTAAAATCTTAAGAAAGATATTCAGTAATTTTATAAAAAGAAATGATATGCTAAATTAAGAATAGGTAGCCAAAAATTAAAGAAAAAAAATGTTTTACTTCATAATACTCTTATATTATCATTTTATAAAGAACAGAAGATATTACTAAATATAAAAAGATAAACCTTTAAATTTTCTATAGTTAACCTATACTAAAAATATTCTACGAGTATTTTGCTACGAATCTACACAACAAACTACTAGGTATTCTATACGCAGTATGCTACGTAGTGTCTGCTACGCAGTGTCCGCTACGCAGACTACGCAATGCCTGTTACTACGCCGTAACCTACACCTGCTAAGAATATTAGGCATGGGTAGTATGAAAGAGTTAGTCTTCTATTATTATCCTAGATAGATTAGATAACTAACACAACTTGGCGAAATGGAGTTTTATAGACACGTTAAATACTCAATGTGAGCGCGGTGCCACTGTTCAGAACATGAACCACATTTTGAACCATGATGACACAGCGAAAATTTTTACTTAATATCAAACCTATTCTTTTTTTCATTCGCAAAAGTGTTCTTACTTCGAAAATTATACCTACTAGAAATGTTTTGCGAAAATCGCATCAAGTTTTGCGAAACCAATTTCGAGTTTTTCTCTTAAACCAATAGTACGGTGCCCTTTCCCTCCGCTATAAGTAATTTTTGCGGCTAATTCTTTCTGTTCCCATTTTTTTGGGGGACGAACCGCTCGAAATTCCATTTTTATTTGGTTAAACCAGCTCAGGGTGACGCGATTGCTTTTTGATAAGTCAATTTTAATTTTAAAGGGGATTTTTAATAGTTTCTTTTTGTCAATGAATACTTTTGATATTGTGTGGAACTGTAGACGTTAAAGAAAAAATTTCTTTTTCTGAACTGGTTTTTACTTGCTATGTTTATACTTGTTTATACTTGCAGACATATTTATATCCTCAACAATTAGTATTTCGATTAGATTAATATTTTACTTACCATTTTAAGGTATAAGTAGCCATCTTGAGGACATATTGACGTATGATACTTAACCTAATAAAGCATAATCTTTTCGCTAATCAAATATTTATAAAAAAAAAAGATTTGTCTACCGAAGATTTTACAAGAATGCGTATCATTTTATCTCGTATCTACCCATCTTTATTTAAATCAATTACCTCTTCGACATTTACTCTAACCAATATTTATCTTTGTCCACAGCGGATTCGCTGTTAGGATCAGGATCTGATGAAGAGGAGGAGGATGAGTCCAGAGCTGCCAACAATTCCAGCAGTCCAGCACATGCGCCACATCCTACCTTGCACTCAGAACTGTCGCACAATGGAGACACGAAGCCACATGATGACTCTGAAGACCAGGTTGGTAGACTTTATGTTTTGTAGCTCTATAAAGGCATTCTATAAGTTGATTTTGAGTTTTGATTCATTATCGTGTAGGTAATGTACATCATATATTTTTTTTAGTTTTATCATTCTCTTATTTTAGAAGTTACGGGGGGGACACATTTTACCACTTTGGATATGTGGAGATGTCTCTCGCGCAAAAAGAAATGATATTAGAAACCTCAATATTATTTTTGAAGACCTATCCAAAGATAGCCCACACAATTTGAGTTTCATTTCTAAGTATGGGGAACCCACGAAATTTATTGTTATGTTTTCTATTTTTTGTGAAAATCTTAATGCGGTTCACAGAATACATCTACTTACCAAGTTTCAACAGTATAGCTCTTATAGTTTCGGAAATAAGTGGCTGTGGCATACGGACGGACAGACAGACACAATATGACGAATATATAAGGGTTCCGTTTTTTGCCATTTGGCTACGGAACCCTTTTGTTTGAACCTGGTACTGAGAGACGAATGTATACATCCAAAGTTACTTAGTGAAGATTTGGTGATTTGGTTTTTTTTTTCAACTATTCTTTATACAATGATAATTAAATGAGTGATCTTTTTTCGTCGAGATGAGAGTCTTCTTTCGTCTGAATCAATATTGATTGATATCACAGACATCCACAAACCAGTAATATCGTTTAATAAGTTATTCTTCTGATATATCTATAATAATATAGACCATCCCACCTGTACAACTACGGGGTCCGTTCACATAGTCGCATTCAGTTGTTTTTTTACACATCCCAGGGTTCGTTGGATGGGGACCCGGAGACCAGAGACTCCCAAGCAGAGAACAAGTCCCCGGACGATGGCAATGGGGGCTCCAAGCGAAGGGGGCCGAGGACCACGATAAAAGCGAAGCAACTGGAGATCTTGAAGTCGGCTTTTTCTCAGACGCCAAAGCCTACGAGGCATATAAGAGAACAGCTGGCGAAGGAGACGGGGTTACCCATGAGGGTCATACAGGTTAGTAGTTTAGTTATGACAATTTTTTTTTATTTATGGATAAAATTGACCATAAATTTATATACGATGATGGAATCAAAGAGCAATTATGATGATAATAAAGTTGCAACTACTGTCGAGAAAGATGATAAAGTTGTGAAGTTCAGTTTCATAACCGTTTTATAAGATAAACAAACAATAGTAGATGCGCTTTACGCTAGTTTTACGTAAGCCAGCGCGACAGTTGCGACAAATTGCTTGACAAAAGATTCCATTAGTGCATCCAATGGTTTCCATCAACTTTATATAGGCCAACGAAAATTGACAGCAAGCGGGGGGCTTACGTTTTTGTCAATAAAAAACCGAATTAGAAGTATAGTTACGAGAAAAGTCACATACCTTTATATATTCTATACGATATCTGTGTATTTCAAAAATATTTGCTATGAAGATTTTTTTTCTTCATAGCAAAGGTTTTTTCAAATTTCAAATTCCACCATTTGAATTTTTAAATTGATTTTTTATTCTTTTTGTGAAACTGCTTAAGTAGAATTGACACTTAGTGACTTCTGAATTAAGTATGAAATGAAAGTATTATTGTCAATTGAAGAAAATTTGATTTATTTTGAGAATGTTAGAAATAGATGTAGTTATTGCAAATAATGAAATGTATTATGAGAACAGATTAGCAGAAGCTGTGATAGAATGCAGAAAAAATCTGTACTTGGAAAAAACCATTTGATAAGGATTACGGCATCGTATCAAGTTAAAAACAAAACGTTATCAATAAAAATATACTTAATGCGTATTAACGACAGCGTCCCAGAGTTCGGCATAAAATTGATTTGTACAAAACCTCTATTCATCACGCACCTTCGTACGTAACCATTACAAATGGCCGCCGCTCCATCATGGCGGCAGCGATCGGACCGTTCGCAAATTGAATATCGCGCTCGCATCCGTCCAGGAACGCAGTGTAGACGTGACAAATATCCTAATTAACGAACACACTCCATCAGAAATATTGTGACGCCGACTTTCTGAACATAAATTCGATCTTGTTTAGAATTTATATTTTCATCGCTGAGCTGTTTGGTAGTTAGAATTTTATTCCTCTCTGGCCAGTCGTTCGCCAAAGGTGAAGAAGTTAAAATTAACATGAGCTGTTGACAACTTAATTTGGGTATCAGGTTTCGTTGTAAATTTTTGATTTTGTTTGTCACAAAAATTATGCAGTCAGTTATTTTATTATACAGAAAATGCGTTATAGGAGTCTCAAATTCTAAAACATTAATTTGGAGATTGCTAAATAATCTGCGTTGCAAATTGTGATCCATTTGCCTCTGAGTCAGCCGTAAGCAGTCTCTTCGCAGAACTCACAATCAATCTTACCTTCCAAGGTTCCTTACCCACATCTAATTCGGTAACATTCCCGAAATCCTAACCTGATCTAACACATGGAATCGCGCGATTCTCCACACCGTCAGCAACAGATGTCTGAGAGCTCCGTCCGTCTGTCCGTCACGCTTTTTGCTCTCCTTCCTCTTTGTTTCAGTTTTTGTTGCAGTCGGTACCGAAATAAAAAACCCTTACTTTTTACCGCCGTCTAGCGGACTGTTTGTAAACGTAGTGGGTACTGAACTATCAGTTTCGTCACCGGTAGTGAAGTAATTAATGAAATTCGAAAAAATTGGCTGCCTTTACCACAGATGTTGCAAAAAATGCACTTTGTAACTCTGAAATTATTGTCCGTGCGAAAGCAAAAACAATGGTCGGAACTCTTTGATTATGAAGAGAGCTAGTTTATAGCTTTTGTTTTTTTGTCTTTGTGGAAGGCAATTAAAAGTAATATATAATATTAAATGGTACCATTAAAATGAATGACTTCATTAAGCTTTAAAATTTTGTGTTCAAAAATAACATGAAATAAAGAAACTAAGTGATCTTTCAGTTCCGCGCAGTAGATATAATTTTTAGTGGAAAGAGAGAGTTCAGAATTTCAGGTTTATTCGTCCGTAAACTGACAAATGTGTGTACAAATATTTACAGCGCCGAGAATCCAAGTGAGCAATATTTTTCTCTTACAAAAACAATGTCAAGTATGTTAAGTGGGATCATAAACAACTTTTTTTGTCGTCGTTCGTCAGTCGAGCCAGATCGCGCGTGTCAAATGTTTGTGCCACCGCCACACCACATGTGCTAGAGCGGCATAACTGTAAAATGACTTTTTATAAATGGGATTTACTAACTTAACTAGTTAACACCGGTGCGTGTGAAATTCGCCGTTTGAAGAGACCGCTGACAAGTAACAACATTTTTTTTAACTAAAATCAATTTTCTACCGAATTTATTACCCATTGACATTTCATCAATTTTGAAATTATACAGAAAATACAGTGAAATGAGGCAATTTACAGGAAAAATGTTCATCTAATGGGTTCCACCTTTTTGCCTACGGAAATCTGATTGGATAGTTAACGGTTTCTCAGGCTTTTTAGAATTATTGATGCCGTATTAGCTATAAATATTTAATTTATAGGCAACGTTTTCATCAACCTTAAATACCTTTGTATTTTATTATCAAATAAAGTTGGAGCTACATTATAGCTTAGACTTCCTTGTGTACTATTCACAGTTATCATACAATGGTTCTTGAGATAAGAACTCGGTTGTATAGTACCTATCACATTTCTGGGACTCAGTGGTTCTCAATTTATTCTCTCGCTAGTAGTCTTTAGAAACCTTTTGTTCCATATGCATGTAGAATCTGTAGCTCGCCGTCCGGTTCACCGGTAACCGTCCGGACCGAACCCGAGTCGTTGACGGCACTTAATATTCCACGCGCGTCTCAAAGAAATGTCAGCAAAACCGTAGGGACCCAGCAGGGCCGCAGTCTACTGGCGCCATGGGTTTACTTCCGAAAGGGAAACCCGTGGTCCTGCAAAGCAAGGGCAAAGAAGGGACATAGGTGTGGTTTTAGTCAGTAAAAGTCTGACAGGATAGAGCAGGAGAAGTCGTTAGGTGATTTCCTACCTTAAAAAAATGCCTTTCTGTCATATTTCCACTATCAAATTTGTTCTATAACCGCATCCTAACCCAAAATTATAACTCACACGAGTTTTATAGCACTTAAATTATCTCAACGCAGACATTACGGTACCAGGAATGCAGGAAGAAGCATCAAAATGACAGCTAACAATCCTCCTGGCAGTCTACCCTGATGTCAGTGTCACCCAACCGCGAAACGAGAAAAAAAAGTCGGAGATATTTTAATAAGTTCATATATTGTAATTTCTTCTGCGTGACGGCCCTGTCCTCGCTCGACAAGCCCTTATTGGCTCATATTTTATTTTGACGGCTCGTATAGTTAGTGTCTAACTAGGGTTGTCAGTGAGTCACCATTAATTAATGCAGTTTTTATTTATTTTTTCCACCAGATGAATTTGTAACGCTTGAGTCGGTTGATATACATGTTAAGATGGATAGAAAAAGATCAAGATAATTCGTAATCCAAGATGGATAGCGAATTATCTTGATATATTTCCACAATTAATTTGCTGATCTTAAATATAATACTACTGTTTATATAATCAAATAAATGTTAGAATTTTTTATCTCGTGACTACTATCTCATTTGATGGTCGGTAAGCGATGGTGTGGTCGACAATAGAGCACGCTAATCTAAAAGTAATCTATTCAGTTTTGACTTAAAAACATAGAGGTTGTAGCTATCGGGAAGCACACTCCGGACTCTGGCAAGGAAATTTAAGTCCTTATCCTTGAATGAGCCACCGTAGGCGCGGGCTTGCGGACAGCGAGTAATGGGTGGCTCGCCGTCCGACCGTTCAGTAACCGTCCGGACCGAGCCCAAGTCGTCGACAGCGCGTACTGTTCCACACGCGTCTCAGGGAGATGTCAGCAAATCTTAGGGGCCCAGCAGGGCCGAAGCCTACTGGGGCCACGGTAGTGTGAAAGCGAAATCCGGAGCCCCAGGATGAAGGCAAAGAAGGAGCAGGAGTGGGATTTTAGTCAGTAAAAGTCTGACACTATCTCCCGCCCCACCCAAGAGCGAGATTTGTCATTGGCTGATATTCCCACATAAAAAAAAGAAATCTGTAGGGTATTTTAAGCTATCAAATATTTATTTCTCTTCGCTACCAACCCTAAGCACCATCGTAGTGTGTCTATCTAGAAATGCTCACACTTAATTAAAATATAAGTAATGATGTCACTGGAATACAATCATTTGAATACACGTAATTTAAATGTTTTGGCAATGGCTTGCTATTTGTAGATTAAATTTATTTTAAAATTCAAAATGTTGTATTTCACTTAAACTTACATGGACAGTTATAAAACGTCAGAACCTAGTGCACGGTTCTGATGTGTCGTTTCCTATGGAAAAGAATCGGCAAGAAACCCCATGGTAACTCTTTTAAAAAATGTTTGATTTTACTGTTTCCATACTAAAATAATAGAAAAGTAACAATGAATTATGAAAAATTAAGATAGAGAAAAGAAAGATACGTAATTTTGATGTAATACAACTGTATCTTAAAGAGTAAACCAACTTCAGTTCTTTACAAATGTAAAATTAAATTTACTTTATGTTATTATAGATTTCGAAGTACTCGTACATTTTATTAAAATACCTGCAGTTATTTAACAATAATCAATCAACACGTCACAAAATACCATTTTTCATTTCGCGCCAAAATTTGGTCGATGACATTTCGCATTATAAAGGCGACCACACACGAACCACAATTTGAAAAAAAAAACCGTAAAGAAAGAGTTCTGAATAAATTAATTCAACGATTATTTAACTATGTACTTTGTAAATGTCATCAGCGTATAGTTACATTTTACAAATTATTACCTTATTACTCAAGAAATATTCAACGCGCGCGTTGCGTATTAGCATTTATAATTCTGTACAAGATCATTAATCATTATTAACTCGGTATTCATTGAGACAATTGCCGTACTATTAATTGTGACGGAGTGATATAAAAATTGATGTAGTCATTGATAATTTGCTCATAATTACCTACTTGACAAATGACATTAAAAACAATTTAAGTATATTGTTCATACTGTAAAGTTAATGTTAGGCCTGGCGCCCATTTATCTGTATCGGAAAGGCAAAGTATCATTCGGCATCCCTAAAAGGATCATTTGACATCCCTACATGCAAACACACACTGTCAGAAACTATGCCTTGGCATTCATGTAAGGATGCCGAAAGATCATTTTACTTGCCGATGTCGATTGCCGATAATGGATACTACTACCTATACATTATTTTACCCTGTTTTCCATTACAGCCTTCAAATTACATAGCCTCAGCAGTATCTAAACGCAAACCCGTTGGTTTCTTGTTAATCACAAGCGTTTTATTATTGGTGGACGAGCATCGAGAAAGTAATTCCCACACGGAAGCTCGTGTCACTGGTTGATTGATAGCGGGCGCGATAAAAACAGTTTGTCAGCGAGTCGCGAACACGTTATTATGTCACCACTGGCTACTGACGTGACACGTCCTGATTAATGTGTGTCGTGTCGTGTGTGGCAGCCTTAATGCGAGCGTCTATGGTCATTAGAGGCGCGCGTTGTCCGTGGTCAGGATTCACGATTAAGAATTTATAAGGAAAAACAAATCTAGATTTTGTCTGTGTTGTAATCGCGTTTACAGGCCCATCTACAGTAAAAGAGGTGTAAAAGAGTTACAGTAATCCTGGAACGTAAAGGCCAACTAAAGTAACTTAGGTGGGTTTTAATTATAAAAGGTTGACACTCCCACTTATTACAACCAAAGTGAGAAGAGTTATTTAATTATTTCCCCCATAAAAAAGCCTCATCTACAGGGTCTTTGAAATTCCATAGTTATTACTTAAATTCTCATGAAAATTGTAAATAAACGAGAGCAGAGGTCGAGAAAGATTATTTTTTAAATACTTTCTGCTGCTTTTTTATAACTGAGTCCGAAAAAGATTCGTTTTTTAAATATTCAATAAATTATTATATTCTATGCTTGTCTTCAAGCCTATGCCATCAAAATTGATGGCTGATTTATAAAAAAAATAAGCGCCGGAGTTTCCAAAGTTCAAACTTTTTATTAGATCTGAATATTCAAACTGTTATTTGAAGAAAATGGCGGTTCTAGAAAGACGAACCGAATTTAAATTGAGAACTTCAATCTCTTTTTATTTTATTTTAAATATGACTTCAGTCAATTATGAAGAAGAAATCCAAGTAAACGTCAGTGTTGAAATCAGAGTTGAATGAGCCGTACTTCGGCGGTCGCACGGCCATATCTCATGTTTTAATATCCGTCGGCCACTTTGAACTGCCCCAAATACTATAACTTGCACGAGTTACGAGGCAAACGGGTAAACGCATGGGCCTGTGTGACCGCGGCATCACTGCCGAGCTAACCCGATCGCAGGCGAAGTTTTACGACAGATTGTTCAGTCATTTTAATTGATTGGTGGTTCTAAAAGTTATCTGTGCTTACAAAGAAGTCTGTACCGCTTTGACGCTTGCTTGGTAGATGCACTCAACATAATGCCTCGCAACGGTCAAATGAAAAACGTTTTGTCGTAAATCAATTTCCTTTGCCATGTTTCCCATTACTCTTAATAAAATAATAGCTTTGTTCAAGAACGTAAGGTACAGTCTACAAAGCCAGTACTTATTTACTGGTGTTAGTATTGGTATTTCTTTTCTGTCGGAATGCTAAAATAAGCATAATTTAAACATAAACGTATTCGTTTTCCGAAAATTCAATGAAATCCTTACTTAACTGCCTTTGATCTTTACTTAACTTCCGTTAATGCGCATGATTCACAAATTCCCAATTTCCCTTTATAAGTGAGTGTAACTTGGGTTTAAAAAATGAGAAAGGTTTTTAAAGGAGTCTCGTACTCGACGCGAATGTCGTTTCACGTAAAATGCATTCGGCTAACGATCGCGTTTGGCGCTTATGACACGCCGCCATCGAATCCGCACTTTATCTAAAAACGAGGACACTAATGCAATAAATTAGTAATTTTAATCGTTATTATTAAAACAACGGTGTGAGATAAGCATGAGGTAACAATAAAATAGATATTTTACAACGTTACATCGTGTCAATTCTCGTAAAAATGTCAGTGGTGCGGCGCGTAGCGGGATTTGCATCAAAAGATGACGTTTACTGTGCTTATTGTGCATAAACGCCATGGCAGTTCGTGCCCCCATCTTGCGGCCGCAGCGTTATGGCCGATTGCGCTGAGAAACAACCCAGAAATTGTTTTTTACGGAATTGAAGTTCGCTGCGGTGACTTTATTTATTATTATGTTTTACTAGTAACGTTGTTTTGGTTTGTTAATGAAAGTGTTGTACAAAGTTGTATTTTATAGGTACTCATTTGGTTGTCTCATTTGTTTTTTTTTTATTTTGGCTTATAAATAAAACGGTAGCTCAGTATTAAACATTCGAAGTTTATGAATACTTAGCTGTGTAACATACTTTGTTTAGAGAGTTATATAACAATAACAAAAAAAAAGATATAAAGGCACCGATGTTATGATTTATTATGTCGACGACAGAAGCACCTTACATTGTGTATCTCAAGCAGGTGCGGTTCTACAAAGAACTGCAATGAAACCAATAAATTATTAATTATGAAAAAAGGCCGATATACTTGCGAAATATTGTATAAAAAATTGAACAGCGGCGCCAAAAACTTCTTTGTCTAGGAGACGTCCCACAGGCTCACTATGCGGTGGTGGACAAAGGGAAGTGAAGTTGCCGACGCGGCGCACACACCGGGACAAAGGGGCACCCCGTCTGGACAAAAAATGACATCATTTATTTTATTGGTCCGAGTGAGAATGTGCCACATTAATATTGCGTAGGCCTTAATGTTCGATCGCCCTGGGCCGGTCATCACTCAATATGACTGTTCTCTATAAAATAATAGTAGAAACGTGTTTTTCGTTATATGTCACAAATCATTTGTAATTACACAAAAAAAAAATTACAACTTGTTTCATTTATGAATATCTTATGTGTTTAAAATTCGATGTTCCTTTGATTTTTTTTTTTTTGTTATATTTTATGGTACCTATCTTGACTAGACTGGGCACTATTAAGTTGTAAAATTTTTAGATTATTTTGCATTGTAAATCATTTAAGTCGATGTTTTAACTGGGGGTCAATTAAGGACATTAAATGCATTAATATTCATCATAAGTTAAACAGTAATATTTACAAAATAAACAAGATCTCACAATCTTCTTTGAATATCTAATAAAAATATTAATATTTGCATCGCTAATTGCTAGGAGAATATTTTCTAACTTTTGGCTTTGAATTCTTAATTAGGGTCTGAATCCTCTAATATCTTCATATCAAAATACCGGTGGAAAGTAATTAAAAATTTTATTCATTGCTATGAAGTCCGCACCGAATCGAAACTCAGCTACATCTCAATTCGCTCATATTAGTACCTACCTACTATCATATGCAGGGCTGCCACGCATCAGAAACTATACAAAACCTAAATTCATTGTTTTATCTTACAATTGTACAACAAATAGGACTAAAAAATCATTAGTTCAGTCTGCTTTATCTTCTACTTTCAATTAGGTACTTTCTATATATATATCTATATAAAAGGAGAAACTGACTGACTCAACACACAGCCGAAACTGCAGAGCTTAGGAGCGTGTTTTGCACAAGGTTTCCTTTTATGTTATAAGCGAGCACTAAGAGAGGATTCCTAAAATTCCTAAAACACTCCTCATGAGGTTGAAACGGGGGTCCAAAGTTGCTATGGAGTAACCGATTTTCACGTAGGTAAAGCCGCAGGCAGAGGCGAGTATGTACTAAGTAAGCATACGTAACCATATACATACCATACTTTCTTAAGAGTAAACAGACTCAATACAGACTGTGTTTAAGCTGAAACAAGTGAAGCATCATAAACCACAAAATACATCAAAAATAATAGAAACAAATCAAGAACATAGAGATAAAAATTCTGATGAAACAAAGACAGCCCTATCGGTTTGTAAACACGAATGCGCGTACGTAGCGATCCATCACTACAAGACTACATTGATTTATTACGAAGTGACGCCATGTTCCCATAGTAGCCGAGTTATGGCAAATTAATTATAGACTGCTTGATCATCGCAAGGATCAAAGTCTTACAAAAATATTGTGAGACAGAAATAAATCAAAAATTATAATGAAGAAAATGGAGATAGTAACGGTAGTGCAACTCTTTCTGAACTCCTACTAAACTGTATAATTGAGTACTTATTTGCCTGTGCTTATTTTTATGCAGTACTAGCTTCTACCCTCTGAGGGGTTTTTTTTTATTATTTTTTTAGGTGGGAAAATCAGCTAATGACAAATCACGCTCTTGGGCGGAGCGAGAGATAGTGTCAGACTTTTACTGACTAAAAACCCACTCCTGTTCCTTCTATGCCTTCGTCCCAGAGCCCCGGGTTTCACTTTCACACTATCTGTGGCCCCAGTAGGCTTCGACCCTGCTGGGCTCCTACGATTTGCTGACATCTCCCTGAGGCGCGCGTGGAACAGTAGGTACGCGCCGTCGACGACTTGAGCTCGGGGGTGGAGTTTCGTAAAATCTAAAAAAAAATGGAGTTAAGTTTTTACGTGTTATAGTTTCGGAGTTTTCGTGATTAATCAGTGAGTAGTATTTCGCTTTTATTTATTAGATTTTGAACTAAAAAACAAATAACACAAAAACAAAATAATTTTCTGAAACTGCATCAACATTGGTAATTAATTGCTACTTGAATTAGCATTCCAGATATTGGTTTGAGGAAGAGTGGGTGTGTGGTGGGAATATATCGCTATCCCTTTTGAGCACACGTAACCTAAAAGCGTTGATATCACATTTCAGTATGTGTATTATACTGTTATTTGACAGTTCCCCCATTCTACCAGATTTGAAAGGTGAAACTTGATTAATATTTAACGAATATGAAAATTTCTTTATATTTGCAATTTTGGATAAAGTTACTTTTGATAAACACAATAAAAAAAAAATTATAGAATTGTAGACGGTAACATAAAAAGGCTAGGACGGTAATATCAGTAAAAACTTTCCCTTATAGGTACATATTTATAGATATTTTCAATACCAAACTGCAAAAACAATCAATATATTGAACCAGAAGAAGACATACTTACGGTCTTTAAGGTCTTTAATGTGGTGTTCCCAAGTGTACTATCAAAGGACCGAATACCATCTATCACGTGAAGCATACCACAATTCTCACAGCATTAGCTGCCCTAAAAAGCAATTGTTGCTTGAAAAAATAACTCTTTTGTACAGTTCGTTGACCGTTTTTATGAGTTTCAGACTATTTTTTCATCTCAGCTGATGCTCCAGCACGTAATGAAGTTTACGGTGAACGCGTTTGTTGACGTGACAATATCGGCTTCGACACGGGTCACTTAGCGTTGGTGCACTCGGTTTTTGCAAGCTGAAAGGTCTTTTTTTCTCTCTTTATCTACACCTCGTTTAGAAGCTATTTCGCTTTAGTATTGCACCAGTAACTCTTTAGATTTACTCTTTTGTGGTTCGAAGTGTGTTTGATGATATCAGACGCTTGCGACGGTTCGACACGGCAGTATTTCGTAATTTTATCAGCTTTTCCCTCGGTAGCCGTCTCGCACTATCGCCCTCCGAGGTCGTTTGTCGATTCCGCGTTATGACGTCCGAATCCTCTCAATGTGACCTCTACACTCCTCACTTCCTAGCTGACCATTCCGTCCACAATCACTATTGTAGTCATTGAAGGTAACTGATAAACCACAGATTTGGTTTTTTAGATATTGTCTCTGCCAAGGTTATACTTATATCATCTTTTGTAGTCTACGGTCGTAAACATTTTGGGTGTGCTTCAATCTGTAAGCTCTATGAAGAAGAAAACTCAAGTGAACAAAAATAAAGACAGATCCAATTCCAAATTAAATTTCATTAGAAGAAGCACATACAATGATTATTATTTCTACGTTGTTTTATGATGATAGTAATATATATATATAAGATGTACAGAAATGGGTAGTCTTATTTTAGATACTGCTTCTACTCACGGAAATGGACAACTTTGTTGAATTGTAGAAATTCTGTATAACATTATCATCAGCTGAACCAGATTAGTATGAGAGGTTCAATTCTTTTTTCGGAATTGACTATGACTTTTTTGACGAAAGTGGTTCATTTCTATAGGCAGTATTTATAAAAATATGACCAACGATTTCCGTTATACGCTGTATAGCATCAATTGATTTATGAAACAATAAATTTGAAACAATTAATTGTTTTTTGTTAGTCTCTCTTATCTTTGTCAGCCTTTGTATTTTGGGTTGCTCTTTGTTGTGTCTCCTTCATTTTTACATACAAATTATGCAATCAAAAATGTCAATTTAGATTATAAAGGTACTATACGGGTAGTAAACTACGTCACGTCTGTCTGATTACTCACGATCGGTATTTGCTAATATTGGTTTAAGTTGACATACTGTTGACTTGCATAACGTCTTATTGCTTTTAACCACAGTAACCACTAAGTGTGGTTTTCGTATGATATGTTGCGTAGCTGTCTTTGAAATATTTCTAGTTGACAATACGAAAACTTTTTGTTCAGGCTTTTTTTAGTCTTTCATAATTATTCCTTTTCTAAAATGTACAATATTTTAATAGAAATATTTTTACCACGTTCCGTAGTAGGTAGCTAGACCTTAACATCGCATTTTTATTGTGTTACAACAGCAAAACGATAGCTTATCTGAAGCCGTTAAATATAAAACCTACAACACTAAAACGAACTAAGATAAGGCCGCCATCTTGAGAAGCGTGACCAATAGCACGAGCGTTCGTTATCAGAACAGTAACTGATAACAGTTTGATTTATACATTCGCAATGGTGATTGGTGGAACGGTTACACACTCCTGCGCCGTTTATCAGAAATTAAAAATGGAATCTTGTTAGTGAGAGAAATGGGTCGTGCGTTATGCGATCGAGATGCACATTAACCTATTTCTCATTAACTGCTTGAACGTCCTTCGCCAGAAAAATGTGTTGATGATGAATGTGTAATGAGTTTTAAGCTTTAACCTTTCAACATCAGAAACTAAATTCAAACTCTTTCGAAATCCTAACTTCATGTTTACTAGTAAAAAATAATAATACAAGTAGTTCATATTCCATGTGACCACACTAAAATTATAAGGTGAAAGTTTGTGAATGTATAATAATGTTTTTTGCTTCTTTATACTTGAAAGCCTGAACGAATTTCGATGAAACATGGTACAGTCATGAGCAATAAGATATATACATTTTCAATCTATCTTAACTTCTGCTATTCAAGATATAACTGTACGACAAATATCTGTCATTTAGAACCAATTGTCGTACGCATATTTCTTGAATGGTAGAAGTCAAGATAGATAGAAAATGTAACAACGTATATATCTTATTGTTCGTGACTGTACAAGGGCAGACCGTATCTTTGAACAGTACATAAGATTGTTGTTTTCTCAGGAGTCCCTTGAGACAATTTCATACTAGGTATTACGCAGGCAAAGCCACTGGCAGTAGGTAGTTTAAAATAAAAGTTAAAGATTCGAAAAAATCTACAGTAAAATATAATTAAAACACTCAAAATCAAAACCACGTGACAACTCTAAAATAATGTTGCAAGAACAAAAATAAACACTTCAGCGTCGACACACAAATAACACAACAAGTAGTTAATGTACTTATTTTGAGAGAATCTAATTAACTAAAATAAGACAACTCACAAATTGGTGCCACTGAAAATGATTGCTGACACGGTAAATTTAGCGTTGTGAACATTGAGAACATACTGTTTTAAGTTTTTAAAATTAAATAAATCTGTCAAGGAAAACGGGCTGGCAGAAAAGATGATCAAGATACAGATTCTGATATTTTTAAACTAGGACATTTAAAATCAAAATGTTACCATAAATTTAGAAGCATAGTTTTACCTAATCTACATTTACTTACTTTGTTAAAGATTGCTCGATGAATATAATCGTAATCACGATTTTGTAATGTCTAACATCAATCTAGAACGCGATTTTTGCGCTTATACTGACCGTGAAAACAGAAAAAGTAGGTTAGTACTAAAATTCGACATCATCAAATTGTGCCCAAACATGCTAATGCTAATTTACAAGCGTTATTCTTTTCAAAAGTTATAGAAAAGGAGTATACTTCGGATTATGAAATTGCAATAACAACATCCCGTCCAATTTACATCTGTTGCGTATATAAAACAAGTAAGAGTTTCTCGTGTTGTTCAATTTCGCGTGGAAACAATTTACTTTTACCTCGGCGAGCGCCACGCCAATTGGTTGTAGATGGCGCATGAGGTGCGCGCCCTGTGGTCGCGTCTTCACAGACGCCATCTTCTTTTTGTTTCCTTTTTCAAAAATTTCAACGTCTGCGTTTGTTTTTACCCTCTGGCACGCTTCCGACATTTTTATTACCGAACGTGACTCCAAAATTGATATCGAATTACCAATACATCATTTCCTCTTGTAATATGCTAAAATAAAAACTATAACGAAAATACACGATAATGAATTATCGAACAAATTGCGGCCGTCCTCATCAATATTCCGCGAGTACTCGCGAGGGTGCCCAAAATTCGCGTTTACGTCCCACATGGCGCATGACACGATAAAGTTTATGGCGGAACGAAAAACGAAAACAAAAATACGGTCAGCACAACTGTTCGTGTATTATTGTTAGGTAGATTGTGTCGCGCCCTGTAGGGAGCCGACCGCCCGCCGTGCGGCTCTCAACGCTCCAAACCCAAATTACTAGTTCAGCTCACTCGCTAGATTACACATCCGATTCTAGGTATTGCGCCGTGTCGCAACTAGTCGTAAGCTTAAGCCTAAATTGGGTTTGCTATGATATAAATCTGCCTTTTGCGGTACTGAATACCTGTGTATGTAAGAAGATTAATTTGACCCACCTGTATTATTTGGAATGTTAGCTGTCTTGGCCGTTAGCGACGAAACGAAATTGAATCGGAATAAACATAGTGTATGGAGGATAAGTGCATTGGTATGAGATTGGCAAATTATATTCGTCGCGGCTGCTGTAGTTTTTTGTGTCGGGCTGTTGTTCGGTACTGTCGACTCATTAGCACTGGGGGGCGCCTCGGCCGCAGGTAGGCTCGAAGCTCCGCCGTTATTTATATTGGGGGCGAACAGAACAATGTCCAGGCCGATCACTTATTAATCATCTCTTTATTCAAGCCGGCTGGGTGATTCTGCCCGTTGTGATGCTAACACAATAGGATAAATAGATTTAGTAAACAGTAATAAGTTCGATGATGTGGATTTCTTTCTTTCTGTTGAAATTAATAGTTAATATAATACGTTTATACTTTCCTGTTTAATATCCTCAAAGCCAAGAGATTTCGCAAATTATGCAAATTCTTTTATTGATCTTGTTTATAAAAATATAGAAATCATAACACAAGATTTTAATTTGATTAATAACCTTGAGAAGAATTAAGAAGCAATAAGATACGCGAGCTTAGCCACACCATTGATAATGATGACATGTTTTCTATAAATTATGGATATTATACCACCGAACTTAGCAAAAGTATACTAAATATAATGTAAACATTCCACAAGCGAACAAACAAACATACTAAGTGTGTGTAACATTACTCGTCCATATATTAAACAGGGTTTTGCAAAAATATCACGTACGTACGGAGGCGTTATATACAGACTACAGTTAATCCATGTTTATACCTCGGTAGTTAATACTAAGATTTTACGAGTTTCTAAGGCGTCGGGGTTAGGATAAGAGAATGGCCCCTCACAGCGGTGGACGTATGAAATATAGTGTTTAACACCACGCGGCATGTTCGACGGGCGCCCCGCGGTGTGAGACAGTCCCGAGCGCCCGATCACCATCGTCACCCTACGCGATCACAAAGCTCCTTTATATTCCTTTAGACTTTCTTTCTCAAAACTGCTATAAAATCTAAGCCTTTACGAACATTGTCATCATTCTTGAGCCATCATAATTCTCAATTTTATCGTTTAAAACATGCGTATTACGGCGGAGCCTGCTAAGGCATAATTTGCACGACAAAAACTTTTGCTATTCTAATCAGATGAATTGTTAAACTTTGTTACATATAAAAAGAATAAAATTCATTTTCTTTATTCATTCCGATATACTCACATTAACTAACCAAGTTTATCGTCACATCTGAACAAGAGATTATAATCAATTTGAACCTGATAGAAACCCCTGACCATATCCACTAAGTCAAGATTTTACGATCCACGTATTGTTATAGTTTGGTAATCGAGAACTCATGGAAAATCGTATAGTTACCGTTTCCTTCATGCTACTGTTATTTTATCAGTGTTCACATCCACAACATCCATCAAATATTATTATATATATTTATGGGTTGTAGGAACAATAATGGGGTGGCTGGTTTAATGACGTGGTTATGGCCACAACTTTAATAGTACAAGTATTACGAAGTTTACATTTTTTAACGCTAAAGGTTTTTTGTTCATTTGATCTATTGGTGCGATTAAGTAATAAAAGCCAATAACGATAAGCTAGAACATTAAGCAACGGAACAGGTCAATTTTGGATCAGCTGGGTATTGTCGGTCACAAAAAACTATTAACCTTATTGGCTTTAGGATTAAAATTTTCCAGTTATGATGAGTTTTTGCAAAGATTCAAAGATGCTGTCATCTTGCAAGCTTAGGTAAATATAGAGTCACGTGTGATTAATTAAGAAAGGTTTACTAAATCTTCTAATTTCACGGTCGCATCACAATTTACATGTTTTTCTTTGTCTATTTCTTTTATTTCCTTTTTAATATCAGTATCCTTTTTATGTATTAACTTTTCATTTTACGCTTATTCTGCATATTTTAAAGCAGCATATTTATCCAGTTGATTGATTAGATCACCGACATTTTTCGCTAACTGTTCTATCATACCAGTGAATGTCTGAAGGCCGTTCGAACTTCTGACAAATGTCGAAATATTATTTATTGTGTTTGAATGTCACGTCAAAATCTAATAATAGTGATAGTTAATCAAAGAGACCACCGTTTGATTTGATTTATTCTTGAACTATATTATTGAAATGTGGATCATGTGAGAATTGCATTCTTATGGTAATATTTCACGCCGTTCTAAAATATACATTTTTATTATGAAAAAAAAAGTGATGTAAAATGTAATTTTTAAGTTGCAACTTTATCTAGTGGAGGGACTTATGATTTATCATAATTTTCTTTAAAGTTTACAACGGTGAGTATTTTAAATATTTCAGACTAGTCTGTCTGTACCTAATGCAGTTTTGGGACGAAAAATTTAAAATTAAAGATGATGATTAAATGTCTTATTATATTCCTTTCATTAATTAATGGACTATAAATTTTTAATTTAAAAAAATGTTCTGGAACCCAGCTTTTAACTATCGCAGAACTTTTCTCTAGTTTATGTTCATAAAACTTCAAATTAGAACTCGTTCAAGTAAAACGGAAACAGAGCAACCACTTTAAGTGGGAAAGCAATAATTGCGTACTTTTAAATAATTCTCCATTTTAATAATTATAACACTTTTATGACGTGCTCTAAATGAATAAGAGCCAATTTTAAGCATTTATGTTTATTGCTTGATAATCAATTTTACGATTCTTCTATAGTAGACTAGTAAATCATTGCCACCGCTATAAAACCTCGTAAAAATAGGAAGGAAATGCGCATGAGTTCTCATAAGTGAATTCTGTCTTCTAGTACCAAGTGTGTGAGTTTGAGTGAGATCGATTTGCGTACCCGGTGTTCTCGACTTGATCATTTTAACGGCAAAAAATGACTTGATACGTGATTATAGGTTGCCGGCATAATGTTGGTAGGTGGTCCGTTTAAAGAAGCCAAGCATTAAGGTGACTTGATAGAACACGGTGTACCTGCCACCTTAATTATTACTTTAGTTAGTGTTGAACCTAGCATCCGGTTTGCCACATACCAATTTCGCAAACCTATCTAGATTTATTGATGTCAAAATTTGCATTTTGACATCAATAGATCTAGTTGCTCCAATTTTCAGTCTAAATTAAGGAAATAAGTTGGTGATTTATTATTCATAAAAAAATGACCTTATATAAATTATAGAGTTAATAGACAGATCTATATCCGAAAAATTCATTTCGATTTACAATGTCCATTAATCAATAGTTTATGCAAGAGAATTGGATCAGGTTGTGAATGTGATTTCTGTGCAAATGGCGTGCGTGGGCTCGGGAGCGGTGAGATCAAAGTGTGCGCCTGCGCCGCGGGGCTAGCGCGCGTGAGCCTTTTACAATAACGCTCTTGTTTCCTCCATGTGTTATTTTTTTCTTTTATATTCTTTTTTAGGTGCCATGTTACGCAAATGCTGTACATCGTACAGTTTACCGTTTATTTCATACTGTTTTATTGTCATTGTTAAACAGCAATTTATAGTAAAGATGTGCTAGACACAGTTGGAAGTCGCTATAAACAATTTTAGAAATTATTTACGGCGTTATTATTTTAAACGCTGATAAATAAAATTGTAATACACGTTTAATGCTGAATATATTTAAAATAAATTAAATTACGTTTATAAAATCACACATCGGGATTAACTATGAAATTCGACGCCAAATAAACTTAATTATAAAACCAACAAATAGTTTTAATTGCTTGTAAAATGGACCGAGTTAACTACGGATGATTCTCATCTCGTTAACAATTTGTTTTGTCTATTTTTGTGACTGTATCATCACTAGTTAATCAAAGGATGAATGCTTTACGCCCTTGAACAAGTAATTGAAAAATTGAAGGTTTCACTTTCAGAGCGCAGGTGTAAAACAAAACAGTTTTAATGCTTAATTGAATTAACTTTTTTATGTTTGACGTAATTTTTATAGCATTCAAACAAGCCAAGAGAAGTTAAGAAAATAATATTTTATAGTTCCCTCGTTGCTCTCATGTCTTTTTTTACTTAGTATAATTGACACTGGACAGCCCTTAGTGGCTAGTCTTAAATTTAATGCAGGACTTGTCATTATTTGCTCAGTGATTCTCCAGTAAAAATGATCATGTCACATTAATTTCATAAAACCGAAAATTGGTTAGTGTGTGTATGTGAGGCTTAAATGGCTAAATGAATTTCGATGAAACTTGGCACACAGGTAAACCATGTCCTAGAATATCACATATGGTACTTTTAGGGTTTCGTACCTCAAAAAGAAAAAACGGAACCCTTATAGGATCACTTTGTTGTTTGTCCGTCTATCTGTCTGTCAAGACCCTTTATCTCGGTAACGCGTGGAGGTATCGAGTTGAAATTTAACCCATATACTCAAATCCCTTGAAGCGGTGAAAAAATCAAACTTCTGAGTTATGTTGCAAAAAAAACGTTCGACACCCTCAAGGGAATCAAAATTCATAGGACACTTCCCGTTGACCTAGAATCTTAAAATCTGGCGTGAAAAAATCTGAAAATTGTAAATTTGTAGTTACGTCACAAAAAATCTTTGCGATTCGGAAAAATCTTTGTAACTCTATTCAGGAATTGAACTGTTTTCATAGGTAAGCTTATGCAGAACCCTCAGTGGACGAGTCCGACTCGCACTTGTTTATGCCAGGATTATGTTTCCTTGAGTTAATTTTCTACTTTCACACGAGTGAAGCCGCTTGCTGCAGCTAGTATCTATCTGAAAACAGTTAAGGTGTAATTTTCATTATGTTTTTACAACTATCAGTATAATAATTGCTTGAGAGAAGCGCGGTTATGGTCATAAAAGTCTTAACTCCATGGCCACCTAGAGCCATTTCGTTTGACGGTCTATAAAATGAATGATGCAGATATTGTGTAGTGCAGTTTTTCAAAAACATACCCGTTCTCTTTTAAAGACTTTAAAAGTGCCGACTTATTTTCCTCTTTAGCCATTGACTAAAGAATTTGTCGACTTGGCACTATTGTGTCGAATCGACAAGATATTTTAGACAAGAAATGAAGAGCTAGATAAAATGACATTTTGTTGGCTATAAAGATTATCAAGAATTTAAAATGTTTGGGATTATTTTTTATCTTTTGCTTCGCACGGTTTGTGCATTTAACCTGTGTCAAATTTAGAAAGCATTTAGTTTTTAATACAAAATACAGTCACTTTTTTTTCTCCATTAATATGCGGATGTAGCATATTCAATTTTTTTTTACATAGGCGGACTTAATGCAACAAGCCATTCTCTACCAGTCAACCTTTGGGTTAAAAAGAAAATAATGTGGTAGGTTTGCACAATAAATAAATAACGGATATTTCAAACAGAACAAATAAAATAAAAAATAAGTTATTTATAATAATAAAATACATATATATGCTAAAATTATAAACTAATAAATACTATGAAAAATATCAAATCATTAAGAAAACTCAATAATAATTCTGACGAAGACCAAACTAAAGTTGAGAGGACTTCAAGTAGTAGTTCCGAATTTTACTTTATTTATTTTTGTTGTTGTATTTAATAGAAAATGTGTTTCAGCAATCTTCGCTGAGGTAATCTATAGTAAAATTCACAAAACCATTCTACTGATATCGTGTTTGTTTTTTTTCATTCTTGTTAGGTTCGCGCTTGACCTCTATCTCACCCGATGGAAAGCGACGATGCGGTCGACGATGGAGCGCGCTTACCTAGAAGTAACCTATTCACTCTTGACTTAAAGATTCCCGGGTTGTAGCCGTCAGGAAACACAGATTCCGGCAAGGAATTCCACTCCTTAGCTGTACGCTTATTGAATGTGTTCCCAAAACGCCTTGTACGTAATATGGGTGGGATGTCCATTTTGACATCATTTTGTCAAAAAAACCAAGATGTAAGTACGGGAATGACACATATACACTTCCGAATTCCTGCCGGAGTCTGTGTTTTCTGATAGCTACAACCTAGGGGTATTTATGTCAAGAGTGAATAGGTTACTTCTAGGCAAGCGTGACATCATCGCTTACCATCAGCGGAGATAGCGGTCAAAAGCGAGCCTATCAAAAAAAAAAGTACAATTGTTGTGAGCCCTAAGGAGGCTAAGTTTATTTTTTAGTATAGAGATTAACCAAACAGTTACCTACAGTTTATTTTTAAACACGTATTGTTTGCACATTCCCTCTCACTGCTTCCCAATTTCTGCAGCCAAGGGTCACGCATCGGCCTTCATGACAAACCATGTCAATGCCACGCAATATTTAGGCGCGGCGCACACTGAATGCGAAGCGAATATAATGGCGGGCACACACGAGACGTAATCGCCGCGACGCGCGATCTTGCCGTTACACAAGTTAGAGATTAGTGCCGCGACCTGCACGCGACGATAACTGCATAACCCACCGTGAAAGCCACTAGACAGCAACATTTTTAGGGTTCCGTACCCAACGAGTAAAAATTTGACCCTGTTGCTAAGACTCCACTGTCCGTCTGTAGGTCACCAGGACGTATCTCATGAACCGTGACATTTCAACTGTCTATGAAATTTTCACAGACAATGTATTTTTATTGGCGCTATAACAACAGATACTAAAAACAGAATAACACAAATATTTAATAGGGCTCCCATACAACAAACGTGACTTTTTTGCCATTTTTTGGTGGATAATTAATAACGGCAACATTCAGTTGTACATACTTTAAAAATAAATTATTAAATTAAAATACATATTTAAGGGGGCTCCCATACATCAAACGTGATTTTTTCCTATGTATAGTGTCTCATGTTATGAAAGAAGAAGAATGGAAGAAGAAAACGTGTTGCGCCGACCCCAAATAACACGGGACAAAGGCAAGAAGATGATGAGTGTCTCATGTTATATAGATACGGAACCCTTCGTGCACGAGTCCGACTTGCACTTGGCCGGTTTTTTTAAACCTATTTAGAAGTAAGAAGAACACAGTTAATTGTCAGATTAGACGCGATGATTGCTTAATCTCGGCTTGCTAAACGATCGGTTAATTGCTTGATTAAAACTACGTCAATCCGTCTTGTTTTCTGGAGCTTCCATGTATCTTTTTTACCATTGATTCAATCGGTTTAAAGAGGAAAGGGGGGAGATTTTATCATGTCCAGATAGTATCAAACAAAGTCACTGGCTGCCTATCTGTTTCTCCACCTCATCTTCTTCTTTCGTGTCGATTTTTTTTTAATCGATATAAACTAGTGCTTGACTGCGATCCCACGTGATGGTAAGCAGTGATGCAATCATTGATGGTGAGGCGCACTTATTTATTAAAAGCCTATTCACTCTTGCTTTGAAGATACTCAAATTATAATCGGACGGGAAGACGATACGAGTAGTCCGTTACACTACGGTTAGTCGATTTGACTCAAATTTTGTCCGACTAATATGTAGCCACCTGAATAGTTCTGTCGTGGGCATCGTATAAGTCGTGGAAGGTGCAAGTGGTTGTGCATATGCGAGCAGGGAAGAAGGTTACGTATATCCTGTGAAAAGGCTCATCACTGGAACCCCCATTTGGTCAGAATGCTTTTACAGGCCAAGCTGAACCCACAACCGGTTCAGAGATTTGCAGATTGGCAACTGCAGTTCTACCGGAGAAATGAAGTTTCGAGGACTGGAATATCTGTTCCTCCACAGTTTGCGTCATTCTCCGCTTACTTCTTTCAAACCACTCAACAGGTTTCGATACGGTATTAACTAATAAAAAGGGTGGTAAACAAAGAAGGTTCGTGTAAAAATATAATTTGCTAACTTGCAAAGCCAATGTGGATCAATAGTTTTTAAATAAAACTTAAAATCGCTCCTTTTTCATTTTGGTTTTTGAACCATCTTTATTCAAAACAAGCAAAAATATTCTATGCGATTTTTGAAACGCATAGAATTATGGAAGTGTCAGATTTTTATAAAACCCACCTGTTTTTGAACGCGGACAGAGATTCATCAAAATTGGTTCATTGGTTTAAAATTTTGAACTTAAAAGTTTTTTAGTTTTGAAACATTGTTCCTTATTACCTAAATGCTTCTAAATTAAACCTGAGTTTATTTAGAATGACTTGAGAGCAATACAGAGGGTACTCATAAAAATATAGATGGAGGTACCGCAGACATTGTCTATAACAAATACGTGTCAACCGCAAATGTGGTCAGGCACTAAATTTTATTTCGACAGGCAGTATGAGTATTTTTCGCCTTTTTTATAGACATTTATTTTATTCTATTTGGCTGCGAAGAACTGGTATTCAGCTACATTCGGCTAGACTGGGCGCCGACCCCAACTTACTTGGGAAAAGGCAATTAAAATTATTTTTTAAATACATTACGACAACATTACAACTATTTATTATTACTTCGGCTCTCTTGAAGAACTGTTAGCTTATGATTCGTGCAGAACTAAACTTAATGAAAACCGTCTGTAACTTTCGAATGGAAGGAAAATTGAGTAACTAAGGATTGCGTTTTATATCTTTTCTTCTTAGTGTTTAAACTGTACAATACAAGTTCTGTCATCATCGCCGCCTTTGCCTTTTAACACTTAATTTTCTAGGTACTTGTCTGTAAATATACGAACTAAAGACTCCCCGACAAACGCGACTCCACAATATGACTTTATAAGGCACGTAGGGTAACGTTTGATTCCACATAAATCTTTCTACGGTTATTCTATTGTCGCGACATGTCTGTCTGTATGACTTTAATAGAAATTAAAATGAACTTAGACTTAAAAAAAAAACCGGCCAAGTGCGAGTTGGACTCGCGCACAAAGGGTTTCATTCCCAACAACAAAACAACATATAACACTATATTATAACCTTTTTTTTAGTTTGGCTCCATTCCCAACAACAAAACAACATATAACACTATATTATAACCTTTTTTTAGTTTCATATATTCCTGTGTTGTTTTGTTGGAAAACCACGTTCTAGATAAGGGACCTCGTTTATATATTATTTTATTATATTTTTAGTATTTTGTGTTATAGCGCAAAGAGAAATTAATACTATTTCGTGCAAAGAAAGCTGGTTATGAAAAAATGATTTTAATTGAAAACTTATTAATGGATCCATTTAAGTAGGTATGTAGATACCTCAACAAAGCCCTCAACAAAAATCTCACGCGACTGGAAAGGGGTAGCTTGCGCCTAGTGGTCCGAGGACCATCACTAGACACTGCGCACTGAATAAGCTCCTCCATACAATAGGCATCACAGACAGTCCCCTGAGCAGAGTATGCTTGGAGGAGGAGGAGACAATTGCGCATGTGCTCATTGACTGCACGGGTGTCATTGATATACGCGCACGAACCTTAGGATTCCCAAACTCCTTCACTAACGCCCTAAAAAACCTGAGAGGCCTAATCTGTTTTTCGAGAGAGATGGGCTGGTTGGAATAAGCCCACCAAAGGTTATGGGCCGCCATGGCCCACGTACAATGGTTCGCATAGGACTAAGTGCGGAAACCATAACTTGAACTGAACTGAAACTTTAAACGAGTACTTACAAACTATTGCATGATAAAATTTTCTGATCACAACCTTTTCTCTCCAACAGGTGTGGTTCCAAAACAAGCGCTCAAAAGAACGTCGCCTGAAGCAGCTGACGTCAATGGGGCGGGGTCCGTTCTTCGGGTCGTCCCGCAAGATGAGGGGGTTCCCCATGAACCTGTCCCCAGGGGGGCTGGAGGAAGGTCCCCCGGGGTTCCCGTACTTCGCGACAGCGGATGGCAAGTTCGAGTTTGGATATGGCCCGCCATTCCACCATGATGCGCCGTTTTTCCATCCGCCGCCGAGCATGCCTTTTAACCAGCCAGGTTGGTAGACTTTCTGAAATAAACTAGACATATATGAGCCTTAGTTAAATCTAAATCCTGATAACCTACAATCTCAAAATTAGGAAAGATTTAAACTAACGAATGTCACTTACATGTAAAGTTTTTTTATAGGTTAATGTTTTCGGACCTGAGCTTAAAACTTTTATTTGATTAGTATTAGATTTGTACAGTATCTTGCTGATTTTGATCCAAAACAACAGTTAACTGGCAAAGAAAAAAGTCATAAGCGACAGTTTTCTATTGCGGATCTCATGGCCTTTGGCGGACTTCTTTTTCATAATGGCAGCTTTGAAGCTTTTTAATTTCGTTTTTGATGAAGATATTTTTCAGTTTTTCATTATTGTTTGTTTTAGTGGCCATAGAGTTTCTTGCACGTTCTTCTCTATAGAGATCTACACTTTGGAACGTGCAATTTATCTTCACTTTTTTGACTGACCGACCTTTTGACAATTCAAAAGTGCCTGTAAATAGTTTATTTGAAACCTATATATTTTTGATTGATTGTTAAAAAGAATTAAAAAGTATTTAAATTAGCAAATAAAAAATTGCATGCATATTCCCTATTGTGAATTGGCGCTTACGATTTTTTTCCTCAAAAGGCTCGATATATTTTTAAACAGCCAGTAACAATTCGCCATCACCTCAAAACAGTTTCAAAGTCAAGCTCTATTTCAAATTCTTATTTCAAAGTGCTGCTCACGTATCTTGTTCGCAATTTTCAAATCAGGGTCAAGTTCAGCCATAATGGTTTGTTCTAACGAAACTCTGTTCACTGAGTCCATGAAGATGCGTGAACACTGACTATTAAGAATTTTATGTATCTTTCGTGCAGTTTAGGAATTAGCGAATCGTTTTTGTTTTTTTATGTAATGTTATGTATTAAATAATGAACACAGTGATAACAACCTTCAGATATTTAATTAGACACCAATAAGTTTTATTCGTGAAGATTTTTCTTAAAGCCCTAAACATATTTAGTTTGAAGATACGGTTGGTGCAGTGGTTGACCGATTGGCTTCTGTTCTGCGTGTCGCGGGTTCGATTCCCATACGATACAAAATATATTTCTATAGCCTACAGAGAGTTGTTCCGGGTCTGGGTGTGTTTTGCATGTAAGTTTAGATGTTTGCGAATAAACCCACGATACAGCAATAATTCGTAGTTTGGGGCAAAGTTTTACTTAAACAGAAGAATTGTGCCTGAAACATAGGTAACACATACCGACTGATATAAAAGAGTTTCTGTGAAACTTCTTTCACGTTCTTCTCCATACAGATCTACGCTTTTGATCATGCAATTACTTCTATATTTATGACAATGCAAAAGTGCCTGTACCTATTAGGTAGCTTTGAGTTTTAATAAATAAACGAGATATAATTCTAAAGTCTTTTAAGCCCCGTTTACACGTGGGCCCAGCCTCGGCCTATCGCCATCCCTAGCCATTGTGTAAACGGAGAAACCCCGTTTACACAATGGCGATTGGCCGAGGCTGGGCCCACGTGTAAACGCACCATTAGGATTGCTAAATTAGTCACAAAGAAAACTAATAGGTAGCGTGCACGCTTAGATTTAGTCGATTCAATCACAAAAAATCTAACAATCCCATCACACTATGTACCAGGCGCTTAGTAACGGAAGCAGGTCGTTTCGCAGGCGGCATGGAGACTCTTCCTGGCGGGGAGTTTCCCGAACAGTTCCCGCCTCCGGACCACCTCGTGCTTCCTCGGCCATCTTCGCCGGAGTTCACGTTTGGGGACGGCCCGCCCCCCTTGCACCCCGAGGGGCTGGTGTGGTAGCTGAAGCCGGAGCCGCGGGACTTCCACGACTGATGCGGCTCGACAGGCTACCAAGTGGACTTTAGCAGTGTTATTCAGTAACAGTTGCGATTGATTAAGAAAAGACGCAGTGTTAATGTGATTTTAGTTTCTGTGAACGTGCAGCCTTCTCCCGCTTGATGCAGGTTTGTTTTGAGAGGAACCAGTTAATTTTCTGTTGCAGTGATTTGGTGCTATAAACGTTAATTTGACGATGTTTTCTGATCTCTACGCTGAAGCATATAAGTTTTCTGTTAGCGTTCTCGCCAAACGCTAGGTACGAAATGTATGTCAATGACATTACCTGTCACGTCACTCGTCACCTAACTTATCCACAGGTAATGTCGTCGTTAACTCTGGTTTCCCTTCAAAACGCAAACGCGGTAATGTCGTCACTATAGATTTTGTACCTAGCTTTTGACAGAGACGCTGACAGAAAAGTGAATTGTAAGCTTGCAGGGCAACTTGATTCGGTATCTGTGTCAGCAGGAGTCTTCATGTAACTTCTGTGATTATAGACTCTGTTTGTTGTGTCACCAGAATTTCATTAGATTTTCTTTTACTCAGAAATAACCCCATAAACAGGCCTCTATAATCTGAGGAACATCGTTATTTTTTGCCTACTGAAAAAAAAAATTGAATAAAACTTTTTAAAGATCCCAATTTCTTCTGCATTAATAAATCTTTGCTTTTTTTATCATTTTAGTTGATACTTAATAATACTTATAAATCTATTTGTGAATAAGCCCGGCACTGTGAATATTAAAAATATATGTACAGATAGCTATTGTAATAGATAATTTATTAAGTTAAATAGAAAGAATAATTTATTTACAATGGGTTATATAAGTATAATTTATATAAGAGTAATTTTGGTTCCTATACTAAGATAGACACACTTTGAGCATTTTTTTTTTGTATATTTATTAATAATTGATATCTTACCCGTTACTTAAGTACAATCTGTTAGAGTAATAATCATAATATTGTAAATAATCGATTTGTATATATTAACGTATTGTGTAAGTTACTATGTACTTAATTAGGTACTTAATTTAAGCATCATTGTACTTTTAGCTAACCATTATAGTTTTGTTTCAATAAACATTTACAAATTACATCATGCGTACGAATTTTCAGATACAAAAATAATTTATTCGACTCAAAATGGAATTTTAATTAATAACTTTTTATCGATGGAAATTAAAAACATTGTTCAGGCAGGGGCCCATAGTCTTAACATAGTTCCTGATAACTAATCCATTTAAGAATCCTAAAACCATAGCCCTATTGTTTTTGTTTTCCATATGTTGCAAAAGTTTCTCATCAACCGGGGGTCCTTGGATGCACTAAAACAGAGCGTACGCGTGCAATCGCCGGTTGATACCACGTTCCATTAAAAGCGTTAAAGGGGCCTCTGCGAGTTGCTTTCGGCTTCTCATACGCCTTCCAAAGGTCCAGGACCCCAGGGATCTGAGATATAATAATAATATAATTTATTTTCTCTTACAATGGTTTTGTTACACTTGACAGTTTAGAACTGCTGGTGCCTGTTGTAGGTTTCGGAGAAACATGTGCTACAGGTTACTAGGACCCACTTTACGGCCTCACGCAAGTTTATTGTCAGAAAAAATTGAAAGACAAAGAAATTGATTTATAAAAGCACATTATTTGTAAACTTAATACTGAAATGAAATTTTCTTTTCTATTAAAATCTGCTGAAAATTTTCAAAAAGCACAGAAAAAACTACTGTTTTTCGTCATAATTTGCAGCAAACTAACTTACTCATTTTCACGACTCACGGATTGTTACATAAATAGTCTTTCCAAAAGAACAATGTAAATAAACACACCCTGAAATATTTTTTAAATGAATTTCAATACATTTAAGAAGCAGTCGTGTTTAAAAAAGCACGATTTACAATATGTTTGGAGTCTTGAATATTTTCTTATGTAAACATAACATGTCTAAAAATAACTATATTATAATTCTTAAGTAAACTAAAGTCGTGTCTCTGAAGTAAAAGACATATAAATTTGTAATTTACTTAGACTTCATAGACGCTTCAAAGTACGCTATATACGCCAGTACCTTGAGTTGCACAGCGTACTGAACCTTGTCCACGAGGCGTCGGACGACGAACACGTTCCCGCTATTTTTACATAAATAAAACGGGCTTTCGCTCGATGTACTTACGCCCCGACATATGACATGCGGTACGGCAGGCGTCATTAAGCCTGCATGCTGCGACGCGAGCACGGCGTTGCCGCTTCGTTGGCAGTTTCGTATGTAAGTTGAAAGGAGGTGTACACTCAGCGTATAATGACAGATATGCGTCTATGAAGCGTCCGTGGACAGTAGGCCTAAGGGTAGCCGCAAACGGACCACACGCGACAGCCATAAACGCCGCCACGAGAGGCTGAAGCGCACGACAGCCATAAACGCCGCCACGAGAGGCTGAAGCGCACGACAGCCACTTGTTTTTAACCAAAACACTTTTTTTAACCAATGCGCGCAGTATCGTAATGGATTTTGTCGAAGAAGGTTTAAACGCGCTTATGGCGTGCGGCGGCGTTTAGTGGCCGGTAAGGGCCACAAGAAGCGAGCAGCAATGATTTGTAGCATGTGGCGGCCACCAGCGTCAACCGTGTACGGCAAATCTATATAAAATATATGAAAACTAAAGGAAATATGACGATATAAGGTGACGGCGTTTTGTGGTTGTGGCCGGTGGCTTGTGTGCGGTGACCCTAAGTAAAGTCGTGGCTGCAAAAGAAATGAAGTAAGACACTGAAAACGAGATAACTTCATATCAGTTTAGTTATTAACACGTAATTTGAAGGGGAACCGTAAAATGTCTCTCGAAATGTCAGACTTTCACTGACTAAAACCTACCTGTGTTACTTCATTTGCCCTTTGCTTTCTAGCGCCATTCCTCACGTCACTCTTATACGTTAACTACATAGGTAAAATACAAAATACTAACAATAATAATGTGAAAATAGATTTTCACAGTTTTCTGAAGTTCTTATTTGTCTGAATTTCCACAATGTTACTTTTTTCAGTTTTCTAAGGCGTCCAGTACACGGTCATGCAAGCGTCAATCAATTCAATCAATCATGAATGATGTTTGAATGACGGAATTTTTTCGCCATTATGTTTTCGTCATGCAAACGTCAATCAGCGCATAAGACGGTAGGTTTTTCGTCAATCAAAATATTGACTGTGGCAAAATTGACAGCAAAACTTATCGTGTAATGGACGCTTCAAACTATCAGTTAGTAGTTATCTATTCTTGTTAACTTAGAATTCTTCTTAGGTATGTTCTTTGAACACTTACTTACAAAAATTTAATGACATAAAATATCTCTCGTGTTTTTGTTTCATCTAAGGATGTCGTGACTCCAAACATAATTTTGCAGGAAGAGTTAACAGCATCTAATATAAGTATGTGTGTACGTTAAAATAAGTGTTAATATTTGGTACATACTGTTGTCTATCCGTATTTAGCACATAAACAAAAGTATAATGGAATTGTCTGTAAGAATAAAACTTATTCGAAAATATAATACGTTTTATTTTGTTCACCATCATAACCTGTGACCGATAGAGAGTAACTTCAGAGGGGAATATGGCACACCATAAGTCTTTTGGAAATAATCTACCTATCCTTATGCCGAAACTACTGACGGAAGACAAGCAGTGGGTAGCTCGCCGTCCGGCCGGTAACTGTCTGTACCAAGCCCGACAAGTCGAAGACGCGTAGTATTCCACGTGCACCTCAAAGAGATTTCAGCAAAACCGTAGGGGCCCAGTAGGGCCGACGACTACTGCGACTGACGAGCCATGGGGGTTGACTTCCGAAAGGGAAACCAGGGTCCAGGTAGGCTAAACAAAGAAGGGACATAGGTGTGGTCAGCAAATTTTTAATTCTGACACGCCCTCGCGCTCCTCTCTAAAGCGAAAGAAATCGTTTGATGTTAATTATCCAAAAAAAAAATGACAAAATTTATATAGACTACCTTTTATCAGTGGCTTCGCCCTTGTAAAAGTAGAAAATTATCCTAATGGAACATACTCCCGGGATAAAAAGTGATTTATGATTCATTCCAGGACATGATCTATCTGTGTGCAAAATATCGTCCAAATCCTTTCAGCGGTTTGAGCGTGAAGGAGTAAGAAACATTCACCCACACAGATATATACATATCTACAACATGCAAACTTTTGCCATTCAATATTAGTGGGATAAATTATATTTCTTCTTCTTCCTGCCCTTGCCCCATGTTACTTGGGGTCGGCGCCACACATTTTTTTCTTCCATTCTTTCCTGTCACCCGTCACACTATCACAACTCCCTTTTCTTTCAAATCACTCCTCACACAATCCTTCCATCTTTTCTTTGGCTTCCCTCTCCCCTACTCATGAGTATCCATCTACATGTATACTCATAACTCTTCTATTAACATGCATTTCATCCCTTCTCTTCACATGACCATACCAAACAAACGATTTCCTTTCAACTTTTCAGTCACTGCCGCCACTTTCAAACTTCCTTTAGTATACTCATTTCTCACTTTATCCTTTCTCGTCACACCACACATCCATCTCAACATTCTCATCTATTATGTATTTCCATCAATAACATCGCACTACCTACAAAAGTCTTAGGTATACAAGTCTTATAAAACTGGTTCAGTGTTTCCTAAATGACTTCATTGAGAAGAAACACCGAAACAAAGTTATCACAACTTTGTAAGTCCTGGAGCCTTACCATAACATGTTAAAAGTCAGTCGCGCGAGTGAGATACAGGATTGAAGTTATACACCCTATATATAACATTAGTTTTAGTATATGCGAAACCCGAAACAATGTCTAGTATTTTTATTTAAAGAATTTATGTACAAAATTTTATAACTGTATCATGAAAAATCACAAAGTTATAAGGTTGTTATGTTACCCAGTTGTCCGCACAAATACATGGTTACCGGGCCATCCGGGCGACTGAGGGGTGTTTTGCTCCAGCACCGAGCTGTGCGCTGACGTCTAATGCCCGCTATGGCCTGCCGTGACCTGTGTTGTACTTAATGTCGGTGCTGTCCAACTTGTGACCTTTTTTGAATATTTTTTGGTAAAAATATAACATGGTGTAAAATTTATTGAAATCGATTCTGTTACTGATTCTGAAAAAACTATTCAGGTTTCGCATAATTATACTAAAAATAATGTTATATAGCTCCATCCCTGTAACAATTCAGTTTAGGTCGTCAAATGGATCACGTTAAGAGAAAAAAGTGTATACGTTTGTAACTGGTTCTCAAGTACTCCGTAATGACTGTCAAAGATCTGCAGATGACAGCAAGTACCTTCAGCTTTGTTAGGGTTTGGGTAAAGGGCAACACAGGTGAGTTTTAGTCGCGGGCTTGCAGACGGCAAGCAATGGGTAGCTCACCGTCCGACTGTCCAGTAACCGTCCGGACCAAGCCCAAGTCGTCGACAGCGCGTAGTGTTCCACACGCGCCTCAAGGAGATGTCAGCAAACCGTAGGGGCCCAGCAGGGTCGAAGCCTACTGGGGCCATGGGTTCACAGTAGGAGTGGGTTTTTAGTCAGTAAAAGTCTGACACACCCTTGCACGTCGCCCAAGAGCGGGAGATGTCGTTGCATGATTTTCCCACCTAAAAAAGGTGGGTTTTAGTCAGGTAAATTCTCATACTCCCCTCTCACTCCACCCACAGTGAGAGGACTTATTTGGTGATTAAATCACTCCAATAAAAAGGGATTTAGGATTTCTTAATGGCCGGAGTTTGTAAATAAGCTCAGAGTCAGCTGAACTACGTTTTTTCCACACCTGAGCCCTTCAATTGCTCTTTACTTTCTACAGCCTTGGTCACTCTTTGGAACATTCCCGCCGCCCCTGCAGTCATCGGCCCTACTGTTGATGAAAGTGAAGAGTTGAAGAGAGACATCTCCTCAAGGCGTGCGTTGAATAAGTACTACGCGCCGTCGACTTGGGCGTGGTCCTAACCAAACGGGCGGATAAAGAGCTACCCTTTGCCCGCCGTCCGCAAACCCGCGCCTGCGGTAGCCGAAAGCAAAAATACGTAGACACAAAAATGTATAAGTTATATAAGTTTAAAAAAGGAAGGAATATAATTTTCAATACACTTACTCGAAAACCCGCTTTTATTCGCTTTTAAGCACGCAATAGAATGTTTTCCGCACTAGTGCAGAAAAGTGCGCGTGCTCTCTCATGCCCCGCCACAATTTTATTACATTTATCGTATCAGGCCGGGCGCGCGTCGACCCCCGCGTGTCGCCGGTCAACCCCAGTTTATTCATGTGTACGTAAGTATATTGTAAAAAGTCGTTTGATACACATGCAAATTTGTCACTGCTGCCCATCGGCTCCATAACGCACTCGCCTACGGCTTCTGCGAATTCCGCCTCGGTCGCAATGACAAACTTTCTGCACTTGTATCAAAATGTACTATTTAAATGTCATAACCGAATTCCCTTTTAGCTACGTAAGTAGATACCTAAAAGTCAGCAACACACTTATTAAATCAATTTGACAGGTGATATAAATGAATCAAGTTTGTATCAACATATATACCTTCAGTTTATTGGACTGACAAATTGAGTGTGAATTACATCGATCAATGACCGACCACTGAATGCTAAGTGAAAAGGTTTGTTATTTTTATGAGGGCGTCATATATTTTATTAAATTGTATAGTGGTTTGTGCTTACTATAATACATTGATTGACAAAGGTATTTAATACTTTATGGCTACTCCTAAGTCACTGTTTGTGATTTAATTAACGAACACGAGATTACCAGATCATTTAGATTTATTTATTTATTTATCATTGTCAAGTTTGTTATTGTGATTGAGGCGGAATTCGTACGAGCCGTAGGCGAGGATGTTATGGAGCCTGCTACTGCTAATGGAATACTTTTTGTATTTGGAATTATTATTTTGTACGTTATTATTGAATTTTATCATTTAAAATAATAATAATAATTAAAGCCTTAATTCGCTGACCATATTACAGTTTTGATTTACACTACATAAATAAAAGCAAAATTCTTAATCTAATCTTACTTTTTTGCAACGACTTAGTCAGGTTGTCTTTTGATATAGGCCTCCCCCATTTCCTTCCAGTTATCTCTGTCACGAGCTATCCTCCGCCATCCTTTCGGCAGATCATCCTCCCATCTTTTGATTTGACGTCCTTTCAGTCTTTTTCCATTTCTAGGCTACCATTCCATTACGTCCTTCGTCCATTTTTTTCCAATGTACGTCCTCATTATATGACCAGTCCGATTCTACTTAAATTTCCTTATTTTCTGTAGTACATCTGTCACCTTTGTTCTTTCCCTTATTTTTAATGTTGTCCATCAGTCCCGTAGTGTAATGTTAAGCATGCTTCTTTCCATGCTGCGTTGACAAACTAAGAGGTTTTTGTAGTTTTTTCTCGTAGCTAGCCAAGTTTAGCATTCGTAGATAAGGTAAGTACGTATTTTATCATTTACGTACATACAAAGAGGAAGATTATTATGAGTAACAAAAGAACTGCTCATCATCATCATCACTTCAGCCGAAAGACGTCCACTGCTGGACTTAGGCCTCCCCCAAGTGTCGCCAAGAACTGCTCGTTTACTTCTAATTTTTTTTTTCTACCAAAACTGCGAAAGGTGAATAGAATAACATTGTTAAAATTAGCTGCTTCCAGCTGCTTCGCCCCCGTGGCAGGACCTCACGCTCAACTTTGCGACTGCTAAGCAATGGAGGCGATTACATACCTCTTTGAACGTATTTGATAATTTTTATCCATAGCAGTGACATTAGCAATGTGAGAAATATTCACTAATAAGTAATAACACTGTAGCCAACCTAACAAAACAAACATTCCATTTCATTTTCTCACATTGCTGCTATCAAACGTGGAATCGTGTAGAATCTACACAGTACCAGAAATAACCGCAGTAAGGTAAGCACCCTCCACACTGTCCTATCTACCATTCGCACATAAAGGAAAATTGGAATTTGCGCGGGGCTCGTTGGTACAGGGCTCGTTGGAACGGGGGTCGTTTGAAACAGGCGCGCGTTCGCACGACCGAATTAACCCGCGACCGCGTACTACCCAGCCGTAATTGGAACCGTTGTGTTTGCTTGATCCGAGCCTATTATCTCACGGGATTGGAGCAGGGTTAGGTTCTGATTATTAGGTATGTGGATTGGTAATGCTAATTTTCTGTATTGAATTTCGGGAGGATTGGAAGTTTTAATCGAATGGTGTTTGGAACCGGATTGCTTTAGGAATGGCCGTCTGTCGATTTGGAAATACGTCCATGAGAAATCCATACAAGCTTATGTTATAAATGTGAAAGTAATTCTGTCTGTCTTTTACACTTCCACGGTTAAAGTACTGAACCGATTTTGATAATATTTGATACGGAGTAAGCTTGGCTATGGCAGAACAACGTTTGCCAATTACAGCTAGTAGTATTATATAATTTAGTGAAAAATTAACCTCTAACAGGACTTAAGAACGTTCTTCGACGTCGTGGGAATAAAAAAAACGTCGCCAACAATCAATCTACCTATATTTTTTCACAATTATGTTAGGATCAGCTTCCATTATGGGTCGGCTTCAATTATGATGGGGCCGGCTTCAATTAAGTTATGATCGTCCTTGAAGTGTAACTGGATGCTGCTACGACTTGCCTATCTGACTGAAAAAGACCTTAAGTTCTAGACAGATTTCTTCCTGTACTAGAGTCCTATTTTGAGGTTAGAAATCACCTAACAGCCTCTCCTACTCCGGATAGAGTGAGAGAGATTGTTACATTTTTACAGACTAAAACTGACCGGTGTTCCTTCAGATGCCTTTAGCGTTCCAGGACCGCGGAAACTCTTTCGAACAATCCTACAGCCCTGGAAGTCTGGAACCCCTAACCCAGAGCCCCTGTATTTACTATACCATCAAGTAAACATATACTTACCTGCCCTGCATTTTTCAATCAACGGACCAAAACCAAATTGACACCTGTCTGAAGTACAAACGCTTGCTTTTCTTCCCCTGTTTTCTTACGAAACACGTTTCAAAATAAACGTCAATTCTTAATAGTGTGAGCCCTTGAGTATCGTCCATCTAACTATAGTATAGTACGGTCCGGCTGACGACGGACGAGTGTGACCAATGCTGATTGATTGAGCATCGGCCGGCTCGCGCCGTCCGCGTCGCTACCTACGTGGGTATGAGTGAGTAGGCAGTGAGTGCGAGTGTATTTGGAATGTTATATAATTAATATTGCAGGTTTATGTAATCGGCTTCTTGAGAACGCAGTTTGTAGATGTTGAGGCGTAACGTTTGAATCGGATACAATGGCTAATGGCTCTTTTAGGTAAATGCAAATCATTATAAAATTAAATTTAAAGGTGCCAATACCTATTAGTGATGTAACGTATATTCGCATTTGCATCTGGGTATATTCACACATTTTTTGACATTCGCATACGCATTCGTATTCGCAAGAAACATGGGAATGTTTGGCAAATGTTTTTTGACAAACAAAAAGGAAATAATATATTGAATGGATATAGAATTACAATACAACTGATATGATTTCATATTTTTTTTATTTACTCTCTTATTATTCTATCACACAACTTGCATTTCACATTTTCAGTGTCACAAATCGAAATGAAAGAAGTTGTTAGAGAAGTTTGGAATCATAGTCATGTCTTTATAGACTTAAGTGAAGTCTTTATAGACTTCACTTAAGTAACACTTAAATAATTCTAACTAACCTCAAATCATAACAAATCTTTTAGCTTCTTTAAATCAGTCTGTAACGGCTCTGCTATGTGCTGTTTAAACTTAGCGGACACAAAATGTCAAACTTGTATGACATTTTGCGCTTACTTTATTTGGAAGTCAATATTCGCATTCGTGAATGTGAGAAATCTAACATTCTTTACATCACTAATACCTATTACACAGTGATGTGTGAATTTTGAGAGTTCTCAGAACTAATACACTTTAATAAAAAATATATAAATGAACATAAACTATCATCATCTCAGCCGAAAGACGTCGTCTGCTGGACATAGGCCTCCCCAAGTGTCGTCACAACGATCGGTTCTGCGTGTCTCACATCCTTCGGATTCCTGCTACCCTCACCAGGTCATCAGTCCACCTTGTCGGAGGCTTCCGTTACGCGGTCGCCACTCCAGAACCTAGATGTGCGGGCTATACAGGTACCCAATGGTTCAACCCGAGAAAAGCCTAGAACCTGGGCTTTTCTCTGAAGACTGAAGGAACATGGGTGTGTTTTAGTAGTAATAGTATGACTTTCCCTCTCGCTACACCCAGACCGGGAGAGGAAAATTCTATGATATCCCCAAAAAAATTGCGGGTGCCGCACTATTCTAATATAACTTTAGTAAAACGCGCATCGGTTTATTCAATGTCAGTATTATTTTAAAACATAATTAATTTTACTTTTACATGACACCGTATTTTTTCTCTAATTAGTTGCTAGAAATATTCTTTAACTTAACACATACAGACGCTATCTTTGTTATCGATAAAACTACACGCAAAAAAATTGACAGTTAAATATGATAATGATGCTAAAATATTTTTGCAGAACATAATATACGATGTTATTTATAGTGACATAAATTGAATAAGTTACATCCATACATTATTTTAATTTTAGTCCTTGAAGTTGCATTTCAAGTTCATAATTTTTTTTTTGAGGTAGGTATTTATCCAATGACTTTTTGCGCTGTAGGTTGGAGTGGGAGGGCGTGACAGAATTTTACTGACTAAAACCACACTTGCCTTCTTCTAGGCATCTAATCTTTGAGATTGGAACATCATCTGAATCACTGAAATGTTCCGGAACAGCGATATGTATCATTTGGAACATTTGAAACATCATCGGCTCAAAAGATACAAATACTGACACTGACTGTTATGAATCGTGATCTGTTACGTCGCGTCAGACTCACACTGAGACAGAAAAATGTTAGATGATAACCACAGACTTATTAAGTCTATAATGATAACATTTAGAGCATTTGGAATATCAGCTCAAAAGATACAAACACTGACACTGACATATGTCCTTCAGTTGGACAAGTGCCTACCTAACACGGTGTAGTCTTTTGTAACGTAAAGTTTGACTGGTAGAGAATGCCTTGTTGCATTAAGTCCACCTATAATAATAATAATAATAAAGGAGAACCTCGTGAAAGCTGAGAAAGATAAACAAACTAAATATCTTGACTTGGCTGGCGAGGTTGTCGACATGTGGAAAATGGATAGAGAAATCATTGTGCCGATAGTCGTAACGGCCAATGGCTTAATAGCTAAGAGCCTCGAACAACATCTAAGGAGAATCTCGTTAGGCAGCTGGATCAAAGGCCTGATCCAGAAAGCAGTACTCCTGGACACGGCGCGCATTGTTAGGAAATTCCTCTCTCGGGAGCCCTGACCACCGGTAGCTTGGACCTTGTTCCCGATGCCGGTGGGCTACTATTTTTTACAATTTTTGAATGTTTTTTTTTTTAATTAAATAAATTTGGTCCATAGATAAGGTATATACCTTACATACTAATATATATAGAGTAAAAACAATTTATCGTTAGTAAATAAGACTTAGGTCTATTTTAGTAACACTTCACATTGCACTATGTTCACTTTGTGCTGTTCGGTGGCACCTGTCCGCGGAAGCGACGGAACACACCCTGCGGCCAAAAGTCTTCCTTCAGCATAAGGGGCAGGAAAGTCTTCGGGACTCGCACCACGAACGCAAATAAATAAAATCCTAAACTGTAACGACAAAATCAAACAACACTAAGTAGTTAACAACAAAACTACAAAAATTAATCGATGCCCCATCAATAATTAGGTACATCAAACACGGGAACATTGACCCTCGGACCCCAACAACAGTAAACACAATACTTCTACTTGTAACTGTCGGTTAATTAGTACTATTGTTAGAGGGTTACTAACACACCCCCTACATTATGTGTATAGAGCACGCTATACCACCCGGACTTGAGAAAATTAATGTATTTCAATAGAAAAAAAAACAATTATTGATAATAATAATAACAATAAAGACACATGGACATGGACACTGTTCCCGATGCCGGTGGGCTACTATTTTTTATATTTTTAAATGTTTTTTTTTTTTTTTTTGAAATATTTGAAAATGTAATCAATATGTATATAAATTTAATAACAATAATCCACAACTATCATATAACGCCGTCTAGTCCCACGCAAAACATTGAGTGTTATGAGTATTAGACAACTGATAAACATACGTATATATTTCTAAACACATACAAATTATAGATAAATTTCACCCAGACAGAACAAATAATCGTACTAATCACACAAACATTTGTCCTGGGTGGGAATCGAACCCTCGACCTTCGGCATAGGAGGCAGTGTCGGCCGTTTTGCTCGGACGTGGCGCAATGTTATTTTTAATTACGTTTTTGTGTTGGAAAATGTTTGTAATATGTTAGTTTTAAGCTTGCGCCTTTTCCGGCAAATAAAAAGTTCTTCTTTCTTTATTTACTAACCACTAGACTAACCAGGCCAGTCGAAGTGATAGGTTCGCGCTTGACCTGTCTCACCTGATGGTAAGCAACGATGTGGTCGACGATAGACAATGGTGGTCGCTGCCTAACTTATTCACTCTCGTTCCATTTCTTAACTGTGAGCACAATAAACTGTGTTCCCAAAACGTTTTGTGCGTATAGATGTGATGTCCACCTTATACTGGTGGCGCATTCAATGATTGAACGGGCTTGGCGGAATTAAATTATGTAATTCCGACGCACACTAACCAAAAGAAAGAAATAAAAGAAAATAAAAACTGATTCTCAATGGAGGCCCAAGAAATGCACGGATCTAACTCAGAGCTTTATTTTATCTAAACAATGTTTCTATCAACATTAATTAGTAAATTTTAGTCCGTAAGTTTTCACTAAACACCAATGGGAAATAGTTTCAAATCCCATCGTGTTTAAACACCCTATATAAGGTCGGTCAGCAGTAGTTTCAAGTTTAATCAGATAAGACGACATTTGACAGCCCATTACACTTGTTTACTATTTATTTCGACCATAAAAGTTATTAAGTTTGTTCAAGTTATGATGAGTTTCGCTACTGTACTATAGTTTGTTTGTTAGCAATAATCGTAAAGATTATTATTATAGATAGAATGGATGGATTGTTTCGTTGTTTTATTTGGAAAGTGTAAATGTATTTCAAAATTAGTTGCTTAAAACAATAACTTTGACATTACTTCGGACTTAGAAACGCATCAAATAATATAATATTATTCCACAACTTTCATCTAGTTCCAAACTAAGCAGAGCTTGAGCTATGAGTTCTAGTTAACTGATTTAATAAACATACTTTTATATTTTTAAATGAGTATATAAATATTATAGATCAATGACACAGAAGAAATGATCGTGCTCATCACAGAAACATTTGTCTTGGGTGGGCATCCACGAACCCATGACCTCCATAGGCATAGCAGTCAGGGCCACTAACCACTAGACCAACAGGCCAGTCGCAGTCAAACCTAGGGATGAAACGATAACATTGATGGATCAATACTTTTACTCGATACAGTTTCGGCCGTCAATAGCATAGCATAACATAGCAAAGTCGGCTTTATAATGTTCCGGACTCAGGCCTCCTCTCTAGGAAAGGAAATGGGCTGTAATTCACTACGCGGGCCCAGTGCGGCTTGGTGGATGTCACATGTCTTCGAATTTTTGGTTCTAGTTTCGGTTTCCTCACGATGTTTTCCTTCACGGTTTTAAGACCAGTGGTGATGAAACAAATTGCACAAAGTAATGCGCCCAGCTGGGTAAAGATACTTACTTTTGGAATCAATTGAATAGTATCGATACTTACTCGTATCGAATCGTATTTGGATTTTTTTTAGTGAAAAGCGTAACGAATTAACGAAAAAAAAGTCTGTTTTTGCACTACTTCCCAAAAAATATTAATTTGTCCAAATGTTTGCCTGTTAGTTGATTTCTGGAAGCAGTGACTGTTGCGTCAGCTTTGGAAAACAGCCTTTGGTATACTGATATGAATACTTTTAACTATCGGTTAAAAGTATTCATATCAGTATACCTAGTCCATACTTAATTTCAAAGTATCGATATTAAAAGTACTCACTATCAAAGAAAAGTATCGAATATGTACTTGTAATTACTCGTATCGTTTCATCCCTTGTCAAACCTGGAGGACTGGAAAAGGGGTAAACAGTTGCTGAGGCTGTCCTTACTTAGGCTGCCTGTCCACCGGAGCGGAGCGAGGCAGCGGAGCGGAGCAAAGGAGTAATGTGGAGCGGAGTTGCGGGCTGTGTCTGTCCATCAGAGCGGAGCGAGGCTGCGGAGCGGAGTGAGAAAGTAATGTGGAGCGGAGTTGCAGACTGCACTCGTTTCTCCTCTTCGCTTCCCCTCTCTGCTTCCCCACTCCGATTCCCGGTTCTGTATGATTTTTTATACTAGTTCGTTCTATTCTGTCCACTAAAGAGGAGCGAATATTTTGTGCAATCCTATTGATTAATATTTCTCCCGTTCTTCGCTCGGCAGGCTCGCTCCGCTCCGGTGGACAGGCAACCTTATCACACCTACTCTTAGAATCACAGTCGCGTTCAGCTTCTGTTTAATTGCTTATTTATAAAAAAAACTGGGCAATTGCGAGTCGGACTCGCGCACTGAGGTTCCGTACAAACTTATCAATGTAAATAGTTCAATTCCCGAATCTCGTAGATTTTTCCGAATCGCAAAAAAGTTTTTTTTTTGCGATGTAATAACAAAACTGTTTTCTGATTTATTCCTATACATGTGCCTATACTTTCTGTTTAATTTCTAGATTCTGGGTCAACGGGGAATACCCCATGAATTTTGATTCCCTAGAGAATGTCGAAATATACGTTTTTTGCGACATAAAGACCGTGTCTTTATTTTTCGCTAACTTAGAAGTTGGATTTCTTCACAGTTTCAAGGGACCGCAGACCTGAGAATAAGATTTTAATTTCAACTCGTTCTCTCCACGCATTCCCGAGATAAAGGGGCTTGACAAACAGACGGACCTAAAATCCAACCTGTGTTTACATTTGCTTCGTGTGTTTCATGAAAAATCATACCAATGTAGTATTAACCTCTCTATACCCAGCCCTCTAGCTCACACGTGTGCACGGTGACATTAGCGTGCGCGCACACCATCGCTCACCGTATGATCTCGCCGCCTCTGACTACGACTCTACCACGCTGCACGCTCCTACCGATCCACCTAAATGTCACACCACACAAAATTTACTGGCTTTTAACCACACTGTAGATTATAAAATTACATGTGAAACTATGTTCTATTGGAAGTTTATGTGGTGTTCCCACGGTTTCCAATATTGCTAATCATAAATATTAGTTTGTTAGTGGTATAATACTAATTTCTATTTTAATATATCATGAGATATTATAATCACACTATATTATAAAATCGACAGTTTGTAAGTAATATCTGGCAATCATGCCGATTTTCAGGGTGCTACAACGCTTGCTTAGGTCGATCGGTGACCATCGTAACATCGAGATTCCTCCGTGAGAGTCAAAACATCGTTCAACACAACGTTCTAGGTAGTGCGAGAGGGAGTATCAGATTCTTACTGCCTAAAACCCATCTGTGTTCCTTCACTTGCCCTTTTCGTTCCAAGGTCATGGTCATGAGTGGCATGGTCATGTGCAGTGGACTGCAGGATTGATCATCAAAAAACGTTTTGAGAACACATTCATTGTCCGTACACCTAAAGAGTGAAATTCCCTGCCGGAGTCTGTATTTCCTGATAGCTAGGTATAACTTTGGGGCCTTTAAGTCAAGAGTGAATAAGTTACTTCTAGGTAAGTGTGCTTCACCGTCAACCACATCATGGCTTTCCATCAGCCCCCCTAGCCAAGTTACAATCGTATCGTTCGCGCTGAACGCTTCGAGTAGGCCACGCCTCCGATTCCTTTGTTCTGACGTCATCTCAACGCTCAGTCACGTGGTCCGAACAAAGGATTGGAGGCGTGGCCTACTCGAAGCGTTTGGCGTGAACGATACGATTGTAACTTGGCTAGGGGGGCAGGAGAGATAACGGCTTGACCGCGTAAGCCAAATTGAAGAGTAACTGAGGCTACTATTAATTCAGAAAAAAAAAATTGTGACCTATCTTTGCGCTGTTTTAAAAGTCTGAAGCGGACAAAGTCGCACCTTTTAGTTAATAATAATACAAAAAGACGCTATGGGGATTTTTTAAAAATAATATCTTAGGCAAAAACGTTAATTCCTTCACATCTTATCATATCCTACACGCATAGGTTATCACATGCTGACATGTCCAGCTCGAGGGGACGTTTTATGAGACCCTAGGATATCATCTAATCATAAAAGTTTGTTATAACGACCTCACTGAGTCGTATGAAAAGCTGTCAACTACGAGTGTACTTTATGCAGCGTGGGTTTTGTATATCTAAACTGCAGTGCTATTCTGTAAATGGTAAATCATTTCGAAAGTCATTTCGCAAATCATCTCGAAAGTCACACTCACTTCGCTTCTCATCTCGCCTGTACAAGTTTCGTTATTCTTATGTCAAGATCAAGGCCAAGTGTTCCGAGAACAGAAGAAGAGTTCCGAGAACCCAAGTGACATTGCTCTATGGTAGTAGTGCAGTGCTGAATTGTGTCTTGTTATGATTTACATCGACTCACTCCATTTAAGAATATGAAACTTTAATTTCACATGATTTCACTGTGGATTCAGAAGTGATTTCGCAAATAAACTTTTCAGAATAGCAATGCTGACCTCTTTTTCTACAGGTTCTCCCTTTCGGTCATCATAGTAAACAATAGACAATAATTTTTTTATACACTTACACGAAAACTCGCTCTTATCCCACCGCTTTTAGGCATGAAATAGACCGTTGTTCGCACTAGTGCAGAAAAGTTGCTCTCCCCCACCACAATGTTATTACATTTATCGTATCAGGCTGGGCGCGTGTCGTCCCCCACGAGTCGTCGCTCAACCCCCGTTTATTCATTTTGTAAAGTGTATTGAAAAAAGACGTTTGATACACGTACAAATTTGTCACTGCAGCCCTCGACTCCATAACACGCTCGCCTACGGCTCGTGCGAATTCCGCCTTGGTCGCAATGACTTTCTGCACTTGTATCAAAATGTACAATTTCAATACACTTACTCGAATACCTGCTCTTATCTCTATCGCTTTTAGGCACACATTTTAGTGTTCGCACTAGTACGGAAAAGTGCGCAAGGTAGCCCCTTTAGTGGTATGCGAAACAGAGAGTAAAGTCCCGCAAACCTCCGTTGAAAAGGGAGGATCCTCCGACCAGACGGGTATTATGTCTGGTGGGGAACTGCCCGATAGATGATTTCGGGCTGTTCTTTATGTTCAAATCGCGCGGAGAACTTTAATTGCGCGATGCAGGATTAGTTATGTCCCGAAACCCCGCGAGTCGCCGGTCAAACCCAATTTATTTATGTTTTCGTAAGTGTATTGAAAAACCATTTTTTTTATATAATACTTCACACTAACGATAGAAACGTGAAAGTTTGTATATACGAGTTGAATTTTGATGTAATTTGGTACATGGGTAGAAAATGTCTATACCACTTTTTATCCTAGGGTATGTTCCCTTAGGATAATTTCCTACCCTCACGCAAACAAGCGAAGCCACTGATAAAGGCTAGTATGTAAAAAATATTCGGTTTGAACTGTTTTACCACAGAACCCTAACAAACAGGTGTCCGGTCGTATCTAGTTGACATTTCCGTGCTTAGCCATCATTAGCCATTAGGGGAAGCCTTATCAAATTATAAATGCCAAAATGTAGCATTAACATCACTCTTATTACTATCACTATAAAGACTATTTTAATTTACAATTCTGTTTTAAGTTCATGTATCTTGTAGTGATGGTAATAAGGTTGATTTTTGATTGATGGGTTGATGTTGTTTGTGTATAATATTAAAGTGTTGACAGTAATAGTGTATCATACAGTTCTGCTTTATTGTTTGTCCTGTTTAATTAAGTATTTGTTAATTAAGTGGGTGTTTATGGCGTGTGTGGGGGGTGGGGACGTGTGTTCCATATTTTAACGTTTTGTTGGGATGTGTTTTTGTTATTTTTTTTTACTTTATAATTGTCAATCATCAATTTGTTATTACCTACCTGCCAGTTGCTGTGTTTCACTCTTTTCTGCGTTAATTCTTACTCTTTGGCCCTTCTGAATTATTCTATGTAGATTTCTTATGGATAGATTTTTTTCTTTTTTTTTCTTTTTTTTTATTATGAAAGTTTCTATGTCGTCTGTCGATATGCCAACATGCAGTCCTGTAGGAATACAGGCAAAAATACTGTTTAATTATTTGAAAATTGATTCCAAGTTGAAATATTCTATGTCGTGGCCAGATCTTAGAAATTGATAATTTCATGAAATGGCCAACTAAAACTGGCCAGATCATTTTAAACGTTAAAGTTTGATGACAAGTCAATCGTCATTTAGCCTACTTTTTTTAGACCTTTTATTGTCATAGAAATCCTACATCAATGATATGGCCAAACGAGGATTGACATAATTATCATCAAATGTTAACGTTTAAACGATCTGGCCAGTTTTAGTTGGTCATATTATGAAGTGATCAATTCTATGATCTGGCCACGACATAATTATCTATATATATAAAAGGAGAAACTGACTGACTGGCATATCAACGCACAGCCGAAACTACTGGGACTAGGAGTGTGAAACTTTGCACAAGGCTTCCTTTTATGACGTAGGCGAGCACTAAGAAAGGATTTCACTCCCTAAGGGGATGAAGCGGGGTTCCAAAGTTTGTATGGAAAAACCTAAGTTTACGTGAGCGAAGCCGCAGGCAGAAGCTAGTACACCATATTACCGTAGGTATCCACTAAGTTTAGCTATACATGTGGTTTGGATTACCATACAGTAGAATGACACTGTCAACTTTAGATAAGTTTTTGTTACTTAATGTAAAACTTGAGCGTAAACTACGTATTAAAATACAAGTATACCTTAGCTTAAGGGGTAGAGTATTATTTCTTGTACAGATTTTGGAACATAAACTATAATGTATTTTTGTCACTCAAATTCCAAACTGTATTTCAAATTCTGTATATTTATGGTTAAATAAAGATTAAGTATTATTATTATATTGTAATGTAAAATTGGTGTAGTTTTGTATCTCACAACACAACTGGACGATATGCGAATTCATTGAAACAGGCGCGATCTCGGTAAAATGGAGCTGATAATTTTATTGTAATGTTGACTCCCTCAGCGATGCTTGCCATGAATATGTTATATCCGCATTTAAATGGAACACACAGTGAACAGTCAATACTTTCTAAATTTGATAGTAGCTTAATACACAACCGCGCAAAATCGAAAAAAGAAAAGAAAAGATCTGCACATGTTTTCCAATTTCGGTTTTTTTTATTATTATTATTGATAGGCTTGCGTTTGACCACTATCTCACCTGATGGTTAGCGATGATGTGGCCGACGATGGAGCACGCTTGCCTAGAACTAACCTATTCACTCTTGACTTAAAGACCCCTAGGTTGTAGCTATCAGGAAACACAGACTCTGGCAGGGAATTCCACTCCTTAGCTGTATGCATAATGAATGTGTTCCCAAAACGCTTTGTAGATTCACCGGTTGCCAGTCTCCTCTCATTTTCTTTCTATAAATCTATTAATAGCCTATTTGGACTTCGATGCCATGGAACTGGGAAAGATTATTGCCCGTAATCTATACATCTAATTTTAATTAAATAAATAATGTACACTGATATTTTATTGTTAAAAAATCACTGCTCCACACTAGTAATTTCTTCTGTATCGTGGGCGCGTTCACAAACATGTAAACTCACAAACACAATACAGCCAGACCCAGAACAACTATCTGTAGACCATGCAAATATATATTATGTTCCATGCGGGAATCAAACTCGCGACATGAAGCGTAACAGCCAGTCGTTCAATCTTTGCGCAAACCGTGCCGTTCGTATTTTAAAGAGGTAAAGCTTATTTAAGACTTTAGCGCCTATTACACCACTCCGATATTCAGACCGTATTAGTCTATGTTTGTCTTTGTTTTATATTTGACAGACCTGTTGGTCTAGTGGTTAGTGGCCCTGACTGCTATGCCGGAGGTCGTGGGTTCGATTCCCACCCAGGACAAATGGTTGTGTGATGAGCACGATCATTTGTTCTGTGTCTGGGTGTAATTTATCTATTATATGTATGTATTTAAAATATATAAGTATGTTTATCAGTTGTCTAGTACCTACCCATAACACAAGCTCTGTTTAGCTTGGGACTAGGCGGCGTTGTGTGTTAGTTGTGGAATATTATATTATTGTGAAATATTATATCTATTTATCTCATCGTTTAGTTTCATTCCTTTACACGACATTGGCGTAAGTTGCTCTTTTTCTTGTGTGACGCTACATAAACTAAGACTGTCTGAATATCGAGTGGTGTAATAGGCGCTTTAGTTTGTAGGAAATAAATCTCTGCAATTTTGAAAATGCTTTCACTAGTAGAAAGTTACATTGTTCTTAAGGGACATTGGGCAGAGCAACGCCGTGTCCTCGTGAGGGCGATCGGCGGCGGAGATCTCTCGCGCCGGGCCTTGGTACAGGCCATGGTCCGGAGCGAGGAAGAGTGGCAGGCGGTCGCCTCCTTCTGCGAAGCAGTAATGCTAGCAAAGGAGGCGGCCGATCGCGTGAGGCAACGGTCCTCACGCCCCAACCGTCGCCGAGATTCTGATCCCGATTTCCGGCCACCGTAGGCGCGGGCTTGCGGACGGCGAGCAATGGGTGGCTCGCCGTCCGATGGTCCGGTAACGTCCGGACCAAGCCCAAGTCGTCGACGGCGCGTACTGTTCCACGCGCGCCTCAAGGAGATGTCAGCAAATCGTAGGGGCCCAACAGGGTCGAAGCCTACTGGGGCCACGGGTAGTGTGAAAGTGAAACCCGGGGCCCTGGGACGAAGGCAAAGAAGGAACAGGAGTGGGTTTTTAGTCAGTAAAAGTCTGACACTATCTCTCGCTCCGCCCAAGAGCGGGATTTGTCATAAGATGATTTTCCCACCTAAAAAAAAAAAAAAGGGGCATTGGCTGAGCAAAAATGTTTGCGACACAGCAAAGTGGGCACAGGTCAGCTAGTATATAATATTAAAAAAAAAAATATTTGGCCATTCTTAGACATCAGGGCCCCAGTCAAATCAAAATATTTGTTTGTAAAAGAAGTCTGTGAAAGAACTAGTCCTATTCCAATTTTAGAAAATATAAAAAAAAAATTTGGTAGCTTAGGAAGCTATTTTAACAAAACCCGAAATTAAGTTGCCCCCAAAAAGGGAGCAAAACTAAAAAAAAAGTAATATTTCATGCTGTACACACCTAGTTTCACCTGTCCAGAATTATACTCGAAAAATGCCACAGACTAAAATTAATTATTCTTTTTTATATCTGTGGCCCGAAAATGTTTATGGCAGAAATTATTTGGTGTTTAGCCGCGAGAGGGCGTGGCTGCGCGTGATTAATATATTTCTATAGAAAAACATTATAATGAGTTCTCTGACCATATCGTTGTTTTTGGGTCCAAGCTTTTGAAGACGGTTCGGTATTTTTTTATGTGAAATAAAGGGTTTCGACGTTATTGTTTCATATTCTTACAATGCATATATTCGAAATGAAAGATTTTGGATTGATCAATTCATTGATTGAAATGAAAGTTGAAAACACAAGTAGCTTAGAAATTGAGGAGGAAAGAGGCAGTATCGTGATAAAAGTTTTCAATAAGATTGTGAATGGCTATATACTCGTAAATATCAGACTATATACCTACCTAATAGTGTAAAGGCGAATGTTTGTATATATCGACGCCGTATATAACATATTTTTCCTCGTAACATATTTTTCGGGTAAAAATGTTTTATAAAAATGTAAAATCAATATTATTATTTTATTAGGTTCATGCAGCGTCAGGTACTGTGATCTTAAACTGATTATTGATTATATAATATTTCAAATATATCGTTATAGGATTTTCACAAATGACTTAACTATTACAAAAATGTTTCTGAAAAAATGCTTTTTTTGCCTTAGGACATGCGTAGGAGGTGTCGATATCGCGTTTGTTTGTCTTCACGCTGAAACACTTGAACGGATGTTCTGGTAGGATAACTATCTACTTTTACGCGGTGAAAGCCGCTGGTATAAGTTAGTTTTTGTTGTAAACATGCATTTTATTTACCGACTTCAAAAAGAAGGAGGTTCTATGATCGGCTGATTATATTTTTTTTTATATATGTTCACGGATTTCTCGGTCAATTGTGGACCGATTTTGTAATATATATATGTTTTTGGAGTTATAGGTTATGCTTCCGAGTTGGTCTCACAGAAATATTGTTATGATCTGGTGAGGATCTTCGAAGATATGGAACGGAACTCCTCATAGAATCATAGCAGAACTGTCGTAACAAGTAAAATGTCTTTGTTTATATGTGTAGTCCATCACTGACTGAAAGAAAGGGGGGGAGGGGATATATCGAACTGATCTGATGATGAAGCTGGAGGGCAGACATCAGAATTCTGTAATAAATCAGTATAAGCTAACCGTGTTTGGGATTATTACAATTGTCATGTGATGCACTCTGGCTATAAGGTACCATCGAGCTAATCTGATGATTAGCTGAGGGGTACTTTTTAGTTGTGCTACCACAACTAAAATGTGTAAAAAAAAACTTTTTAAAAAACAACAGATTTCAATGTAAAAAATACGGGCAAGTGCGAATCGTACTCGCGCACTGAGAGTTCCGTTCAAATTTACCTATGAAAACAGTTTAATTTTCAAATCGAGTCTCTTAGATTTTTAATTTTCCGCACTAGTGCAAAAAACAGTTAATTGCGTGCCTAAAAGCGGTAGGAATAGAAACAGGTTTTCGAGTAAGTGTATTGAAAAATATATTTAAATATACACAAACCGGTTTATTTTTTTCCAAATGATGACTTCTGAATGACTTCATAAACAGCTAAGCTTAGTGGCTAAGTTAAGGCCAAGGTAGCAAGTGCCTCTTTAAATGTTTAATACCCAGCAGCTGCACAGTAGTGTCGACCTAAAGTTTTAAACCCATTCAAAATAAAATCTTTATGGTCTAAGCTAGTGCCCTATAAAGCTGATGTGCGTATGCACTGGCTTTTATGTTTTTAGAGTTCCGTACTTCAAAAGAAAAAAACGAAACCCTTATAGGATCACTTTGTTGTCCCTCCGTCTGTCTGTCTGTTTGTCAAGACCCTTTATTTTAGAAACGCGTGGAGGCATCGAGTTGAATTTAAAACCGTATACTCAAGTCTGCGGTTCCTTGAAGCTGTGTAAAAATGGAACTTCTAAGTTAACGGAAATAAAGATAGGGCCGTTTATGTCGCAAAAAACGTACATTTTAACACTCAAATAAATAAATATAGGAATAAATCTGAAAACTCTAAATTTGTAGTTACGTCAGAAAAAAAATCATTTTTAACAATTCGGAAAAAACTTCGTAACTCAATTCGGGAATCGAACTAAACAGTTCGATAACCGAATTGATCATATCATAGGTAAGTTTATGCGGAACCCTCAGTGCGTGAGTCCGACACACACTTGCCCTGTTTTTTTACGAGTGACCTCTTATAGTCAACCTATATAGTAGTTGTCTGCTTTAATCAAATTAAGCTAAGTTCGGACTAGGCCTTATAAAAAAACCTAAAACTAAACGTCACATGTTACCCCATGTAGGGTTAAAAGCGTCGCTGGGGGATGATAGCCAAGGACAGGCTGGATGCAAGGGAGGATGCAAATTCTGGGCCCACCATTACGTATCCAACCATATAACACACAAAATTATTGGAAGGTGGGCCCGCGAGCAATGGGTAGCTCGCCGACCGTCCTTTAACCGTCCGGACCGAGCCAAAGTCGTCGACGGCGCGTATTGTTCCTCGCGCGCCTCAAGGAGATGTCAGCAACCGTAGGGGCCCAGCAGGGTCGAAGCCTACTGAAGCCAAGGGTTTGATTCTTAAAGGAAGACTCGGCCCTTGTATGAAAGGCAACGAAGGAACATGTTTTTAGTTAGTAAAAGTCTGACACTATCTCCCGCTCCGCTCATCAGCGGGGGATGTCATAAGATGATTTTCCAAACGGAAAAAAAACCTCACTCTACCCCACTCACTAATATACAGATTGAGCAGCGCGGGCTAGCTCGGGGCGGCTTTTGTATAGGTCAAATTGGTCTAACTACAGGTAAAAACGGAACACCTTAAACTTTCGAAGTCTGTCATCAATCTCCTATCACTATAAATCAAATTTGAATCAAATTGTTTCATCAATACTACTTATAATACAGCGAAAGCCACTACATACGAATCGATTCAAATAATCCCAAAACACTTAATGATAAAACTTAACCCAAACTCATTTTTACTCACATTTCGGAATGGGTTTTAAAAAACGATATTTTATATTGTTTTTTGCGAGCCATCAGAAGAGACACGCCCCCGGTCGTTGGGAATTTGCATTCAGCTTAATCTGTCATTGTCTGGAATGCGCGGCAAAAGCGAGTATGAATAATATTCTTGCTTTTTTTTCTTTAAAAAAAGGAAGTATCTCGTTCATTAATTTGTTGAGAAGATTCTGGTGCTCTGTAGAAAATTTTCTTGATGTTTGCGAATTTTGTGATTGTCGAACAGTTAATAATAATATTAATATTATTTTAACTCGGATTTTAATCGGATTGTACCGATAGTTGTCAGCCAATGGCTTAATAGCCAAGAGCCTCGACCAACACCTTAGGAGGCTCGCATTAGGCGGCTGGATCAAGGTCTTGATTCAGAAAGCGGTACTCCTGGACACGGCTCGTATTGTTAGGAGGTTCCTTTCTCTGGAGCCCTGACCGCCGGTAGCTTGGACTCTGGTCCCGATACCGGTGGGATACCATTTTTTTATATTTAGAAATTTAGATTATGATTTTTTTTATGATTAGGTTTAAAAAATATTTAAAAATGTAATTTATATGTATTTACAATTAATAAAGGAGTATATTAATATATATTGTATTTCCGTGGGAAATCATTCCATGGGTCGTCTGAAAGGGAACCTCGGGGTCCTAGGACGCAAGGCAAAGAAGGACCATAGGAGTGTTCCTTCAGTTGTCTTTTTGCAAGAGCCACGGTAATTCTTTTCAACAATCCGCAGCCCTGACAGGCATCGGCCCTAACTGGCTCCGTCTACGAGATGTCACGTCTTTTTTAGTATGTCCCAGAACCAAAAAAGACATGACGTGACATCCTGGTTTCCTCACGATGATTTTATTCACCGCTATAGGGCGATGGTGATGTAATAAATTACACAAAGTATCTAAAGCACCAGTGTGTCCATTTTAAGAAAAAGGTGATCATTTAAAACTATATGTTGTCAATACTAAAATAAATGCAGAATTAAACCAAAATTGTTCATTAATAAAATTTAGGAAATAAGTCAAATATTCAAGCGCAGTTAATTAGTTAATGCGAAGCTTTAATTCTACTAATTTGGTACTAAAACGCCTGCCTAGGTTTAAACTTACGACTTGACTAGTAAGTCGGGGCCATTACCACCGGACCACCACCGCTTATGTCATCCAAAAGATACTAAGTATTCGTTTCACATTAAAATCATCTCATATATATAATATCATAAGTTTATTGAACCTCATAATATGTGTTATATCGTGATATCGATCTACCACACCCATTTTTCTTAACAAGCCATATGTGTACCTCATCTTTCCCAGATAAGTATGGAAATTATATATTTCGTACTCTATGATTCTTATCTCCCAACTACCGAGTTATAGAATATTCTCAGTTTAATAGTAGACGAGCTATTATACTCAAGTATAGGTACTGTTAATTGGTTCAACGACTGGCGGTCATAAATTTTAGTCATCTGTCAGTCAAATGAGACCCACGGACCGTTAGTGTGTGGGTCCACTGTGGCGTGCGATACGGTTTTTTGAATGAAAATTGGCGGTTTCTTGATTGTCACTGGTTTTTTTTTTTGCAGTGTATTCTTCGTCTTAAAATTTTCCCAGATTATTATCTTCTCTTTCAGTCTTCAAGATGTCTCAAGTCAAGTGATTTTTTCGTTTCCAGTCTGTATTTTAAGTAAATACTTAGTCTATGGTTTGTACTAAATGCGTAAATGGTCTTTTTTTATTTCTGTATCGGTTTCATTGTATAAAAATCTTCAATAATACTAAGTAGATTACAGTTTTCTTTTAATATACCTATATATAATTGTTGGTTGGCCATTAAAACAAACAAATAGATAAGGGCGAAAAACAGAAACAAGTTTAATGAAACCGTCAGTGTTTTCACTCCCTTAAAGCCTAGTAGTGAAAAATTGACTTTCCACATGTGGCAAGCAAAAAATTTAAATAAATCGAATTTATTAGATCATAATGAAAAGTGTTTTCTAGGGACTTGAACTAGTAACCTTAGATCAGTATATGGCTAGCTTCTGCCTGTGACTTCGCCCGCGTAAAAGGAGATTTCTCCATACAAACTTTCGACTCCCTTTTTATCCCTACAGGGGGTGAATTTTGGCCAATCCTCTCTTAGTGCTCGCCTACGTCATAAAAAGAAAAAAATTGTGCAAAATTTCACGTTCTAAGTCCCAGTAGTTTCGGCCGTGCGTTGATATGTCAATCAGTTTCTCCTTTTACATATTTTTATTAAGGAAGAAGTTTCCATTAATTAAAAAACGGATGTTCTAAACAATGGACACAGTCGCACACACAAATAAAAAAACCTTCTTAATATTCATATTGCCGCTTCGCCCGCGGCGACTTCGCGAAATTATATCAAAATAAAAACTAAACCTCGGCGCGATTTATAATGTAAAAGGGACAAAATAATATCCACCAGAAAGTCTGGACCTTTGATGCGGAATAATTTCTTCAGGATCTAAGATCTCCTTAATTCGGATGTATGTGAAAAACAATGGGTTGAAACGCGTCGAGGTAGCGAAATATATTTGTTCGTATGCCATTAGCATATAGGGACAGACGTACCGTAAACAAGATATGTAAATGATATAAGATGCTTGTATCGCTGCCGCCTTGTAATGATTATTACATCTGAGCTGAGATTTTTTGTAGAAATCACAAGCTTGGTTGTGAAATCGACGAATCGTAAGCACTTGCTTGGTGATTTTGATTAAAATTACAAAAGTATTGAAGGTACTTTTGTGGATATGACTGAGGTATCTGGCACTGGTATGAGCTGTGTATCTCATGAACTGTGATAGGCTGCCGCTATAACAGAAAATACTAAAAACAGAATAAAATAATTATATTTAAGTGAAGCTCCCATACAACAAACATGTACGGAACCGTTCGTGCGCGATTTCGACTCGCACTTATTTGTCTTTATCATGGTAAGAAATGGTAGACGTTACAATACAAAAGTCTGTATCCTGCAAATTCAGTTTAGAATCTGAAATAATATATGTGTTTATTAAAAGGATTATTTGAAGTTCATCCGGCTATCCAATGATCGTCCGTACCGAGCCCATGTCGTCGACGGCGCGTATTTTCCACGTGCTCTTCAAAAAGCTGTCAGCAAACCCCAGCAGGGCCGATGCCCGCTAAGACGCGGCGGCGACGCTGGGAATTTCTAAAAATTTTACTCGTAGTCCTCGATCGCAAATGACAACTGAAATACAAATATGTAGTTTTAGTCAGTAAAAGTCTGACACGCCCTCTCGCTCCACCCTAGAGCAAGAAAGCGTTTTGATATCAACCTTAAGGGCAAGTGCGAGTCGGACTCGCGCACTGAGGGTTCCGTACAAACTCACCCATGTAAATAGTTCAATTCCCGAATGGAGTCTCGAAGTTATTTTTTACGACGCAACAACAAATTTATGGTTTTCAGATTTATTCAGTTACTTGTGCTATAAGACCTTGCTTTATGCCAAATCTCAGAATTCAGGATAAACGGAAAGTACCCTCTGAATTTTGATTCCCCTGAGAGTGTCAAAATATACGTTTTTTGCAACATAAACGGCCGTATCTTTTTGACCTGGTAATAAATAATAATGTATGGTTTTAAATTCAACTTGATACCTCTACACTTTCCCAAGATAAAGGGTCTTGACTGACAGACAGACAGACAGGCAGACGACAAAGTGACCCTATAAGGGTTCCGTTTTTTCCTTGTACCTCAAAAGGAAAAAAACGGAACCCTATAAAAACTAGAAGGATTATTTCACTCTGATTACTTTACTTTTAAATAAAATAAGTTTTTGTTTCCCTCAGTGGCAATGCTGCCTCGAGCTATAAATGAGAACCTCACATTATCAGGTAGGCTACACAGTGCATATTATATGGAAGCCAACCCGCCCTCGCTTGAGGCACGCACGCCTCAGCACCTGACTGTGTAGCCCTTCCTTGTGATTTTAGAATATATTTTACGAGTTTATGGTAGATCTATGTTTTTGCCAATCGGATTGTGGATAATATAATCTTCTTTTTGCAGCGATAGTTAACTTTTAGGCCTCCTGGCTCATCAGGAAACTAAAAGTCACCCAAATAAAAGAGAAGAGAGAAGAAAGAGAAAGAAAAGAAAGAAAAAAAAAGAAAAGAAGAAGAAAAAAAGAAAGAAAAAGAGAAGAAAAGAAGAAGAAGAAGAGAGAAGAAGAAGAAGATGAAGAAGAGAGAGAGGAGGAGAAGAGTTTTCTTGCCTGTTCAATATGCTGATATTGAACAGGCAAGAAAACTCTGCTATTTGATCTTTTTTTCGATCATTTGTTTCTATCCTGTTACTGCTAAACCGTTAAGCTAGTTTATCAGCTCGACTGCTCCAAATTAGTACAGCCATCGGACTTTAAATAAAACAGTAGCTTTTCCTAAGGTCAGGTGCAGAGGCGTGCGTGCCTCAAGCGGGGGCGGACTGGCTTCCATAAAATATACACTATAGCCTACCTGATAATGTGAGGTTCTTACTTATCGCCTGGGGCAGCATCGCCTGTTTTTTTTTACTGCTAATGAAAATGAAAACTGATTAACTGTCGTCAAATAAATATTATATTTTTTCTTTCTATAAAGAATAACCGCTCTTTAAAAAATTTGACTTTAAAATTGTAGCCAATCAACCAACTTCAAGATTGGGCATATCATAATCAAGGCGGTAAGTCTCACTCTTTCAAGAGTGGCTGGAGAGGCGTCCGTCGCGGCGTTCTCACTTTCCACATGATGCAGTTGCCCACCAGACATGGCAAGTTCGTGATGTTCCTATTTCGGATTCAAGCTGAAAAAACACCCGGGTGTCACCATTCTGCGGACGGTGGAGGTGTGCCCCGTTTGGGTTAAACGTCGTGGGTTCAAGCCCAGGTAGGCGTTTTTTTGTTTAATTTACTTCATCACTACAGTTCTCTAAACGGTAAAGGAAAACATTAAGCTCTCTAACCGATGAAGAAAAACTTCTCTGGGAAACCGGCATGTCCTAGTAATCCTAGAATAATAACATTCGAAGAAATGTGACACCCACCTACCAGCAGTTGGCCCGCGTGGTGAACTACGGCCCATTCTTAGTCCTAGATAGGTGGCACATTCCCAACAGTGGGAACATTAATAATAATAATAATGATGTGTTATCTCGGGGTGAGGACCTTGTGTTACAGGTTAACACCTATAACAGACACCAGCTCCACACATTCACTTGACTGAAAAAGGTTCCTAAATGTTAATTGAATATTGAGGAGAAATAAACGATTACTAACTCCCATTTGGCCTGCATGGCCATGGCCATTCTTAATCCTAGAGAGAAGGCCTGAGCCCCAGCAGTGGTAACATCATAAGGCTGATTATGTATGCATGTACGAAGTATTCGTAAATCAGTTCAGGTATAAAGCCAGGTGCTGAGATGAGCGTGCCTCAAGCGGAGGCGGGCTGGCTTCCGCGTAATATTCACTCATTCACTGCGCTCCACCCGATAATATGTGGTGCTCACTCACAGCCTCAGGCAGCATCGTTACGCTACTGAGGGAAACTAAACCTGCAATTTTATGGAAAAAATTGTTTAGGTATGCAAATTGTTCTGTTTTGACAGATTAATATGCAATAATGATAGGATTTGAAGAGTTATGGGTAAGGATTTAAGTGTTGAAATATAGCAGTTTTGAACCTGAAAAATTGTATAGATATATGCAGCCTATTGAATGCCCACCCTTATACTATTCTGGTAAAAGAGGTTTTTTTTCTATGATCTACGAATTCGCAGAAGAAAATAATTATAACAGTCTACGATAATAATGCTGTATCTGTATCTCATTTGAAAGTAAAACACTTTTTTATCAGTCTGTATTTTCAGTATTTTTATTTGAATATAAATTTAAAATTTGTCATAATTATCAAATTTGATCTACAAACTCTATAGCATACAAAATAAAGTTCAAATTCCATTGCAATTCATATTTATTAAGGATCTTTTTTTATACAAATGGACACTGATGTTGAGGTGGTCACAACTGGTCTGACAAGGATCATCTTCACCCATGAAAATGATCGTCGTCAGACCAGGCCTAAAAAGCGCTGACGTAACACTTGGACCTAGTTCCTGATGGAGTGCCCGGAACAAGGAGATGTCAGCAAACCGTAGGGGCCCAGCAGGGTTGAAACTTACGCGGAAACAAAAGTGAACCCCGGGGTCCTGGAACGAAGGCAAAGAAGGAACAAGAGTGGGTTTTAGTCCGTAAAAGTCTGACACGCCTAAAACTATGGAGAAATAACCTTTGCTTAGCAGTGGAACAATAACACTTCGCACTAATATTATAAAGGCAAAACTTTATGTGTATGTTTGTTATCTTTCACGCCGATTGCGATAAAATTGGTACATGGATAGATAGATAGATATATTCTTTGTTGCACACCAAAAATACAAATGACATTAGGAACTTAATATTAATATAGTGTCTTAAGGCTAAAAGCGATTTTTACAGACAACCTTAGGATGGATTTGACAGAGAAGGAGAAAAAAGATACGCAGGTAGTTCGTGGGGCACTATTTACATATATACAATACATAAACTAATAAATTTCATATAATACAAACAATATATAATATACATCTAGATATATATATATAATTATAAAAAGCAAAGAAATGATGTACGTAATGACGACATTTAAAAGAAAAGGTAGTGATCCTTAACCATATCTTTAAAAATCGTGAGTGTTTGAGCTTGCCTTACCGACACGGGTCATGGGTTTGCCATGTGATGCCCATGACCGCCCTATCTATCTATCTATCTATCCTGTGGCTGTGGCGTGTGGCCCATATGCGGCGACACTTACTGCATCTGGTCAATGTGTCACTACACTTCACACATTTTTTTTTAAGTTTTGCTCGTTGCCTAAAGTTAGATTTTTTTTTTATTATGTATAGGCTCGCGTTTGACCACTATCTCACCTGTTGGTAAGCGATGATTGGCCGACGATGAAGCACGTTTGCCTAAAAGTAACTACTTATTCACTGTTCACTTAAAGAGCCCTAGGTTGTATATATCAGGAAACACAGACTCCGGCACTCACTCACCCACTCCGGCTGTACGCAACACACAACTTGGCAAAATGAGGTTTTATAGACCCGTCGGATATTCAATGTGACTGCGGTGCTCCTGTTCAAAACATGAGCCACATACTTGAATGCCCTAAGTGCCCATACACCTGCACTCTGGAGGATTTGATGAGTGCTACCGATGCTGCTGTTAACGTAGCCACCTATTGGGCCCAAACAGTTTGACGAGTTTACCATCGAATCCAAAAGAAGAAGAAGCTGTACGCACAATGAATGTGTTCCCAAAACGCTTTGTGCGTATGAGTGGGATGTTCACCATGCATCGATGGCGCAACGCTGTAGTCTAGTAGTCCGACGATGGAACGGACTAGGCGAAATTAAATTGTGCAATTCCAATGCACACTCCCCGAAATGTAAACGATAGAAAACCGACAAGCTAGCAGCTCGGCGTCGATGCTCAAGACTTTAGAGTTTTGACTCTACAAGTGCATCAATGATGATATTCTTCTTAGCTTGCTTCTCAACTCGACTCTAGTGCATCAGCAGGAATTTGGCAGACCTATCCCAAATTTGAGAGCAGTACTCCATACTTGATCGAACTTGCGCTTGATAAAGGGTGAGATTTGGAATTACGACCTCTTGTAGCGGAAGAGGCATTATGTCATCATTTTTATGACTTGCATGAAAAGCAGTGTTGATTGTCCTCAGCTAAGCACCCAAGCCATATGCATGGATTAGCATACATTTGCTTGTATTACTTCGCCAATCTACAGTTTTCTATTATTATGTAGAAATTATACAATAACATTGCGTTGCATAGTAAAATCTTAATTTCTTTGCGCATCGGCGAGGTAGCCAAATTGTTTCTGCCTAATTGCATCTTTGCATTTTTATAAGATTTTAAGGAATCTGTAGAGTTGTGTCTTAGTTTTTTTTTGGGAATGGACATTTTGCCTTTGCTGTATGTTAAAATTCCTAATGTTTGGAGCATTTTATAAACTATATTTTTTTTCCATTTTTAACTGGTGAAATCTGCTGAATAATGAATTGAGCAGATTTTTTGGAACGAAAATAGCAATTAAGAGAACATATGTGGGTATCAGTTTGTAAAAGTGTAATAATAATAAAAATAACCTTTCAACTTTTTTTTAGGAGGAGGGAGATTGTGTCAGACTTTTACTGACTAAAAACCCACTCCTGTTCCTTCGTTGCCTTCGTCCCAGGGCCCCGGGTTTCGTTTTCACACTACCCGTGGCCCCTGTATAGGGTTCGACCCTGCTGGGCCACTACGATTTGCTGACACCTCCCTGACGCGCGCGTGGAACAGTACGCGCCGTCAACGACTTGGGCTCGGTCCGGACGGTTACCAGACGGTCGGAAGGCGGGCTACCTGTTGCTCGCCGTCCGTAAGCCCGCGCCTACGGTGGCCGGAAATTGGGATCGAAATCCCGGCGGCGGTTGGGGCGTGAGAATCGTTGCCTCACGCGATCGGCCACCTCCTTTACTAGCATTACTGCTTCGCAGAAGGAGGCGACCGCCTGCCACTCCTCCTGGCTCCGGACCATGGCCTGTACTAAGGCCCGGCGCGAGAGATCGCCGCCGCCAATTATTTTTTTTCTGACCACGTGACTGAGCGTTGAGATGAAGTCAGAACAAAGAAATCGGAGGCGTGGCTTACCTCGAGGCGTTCGACGCAAAAGAATCGAAACGAAACGGTCGTAACTTGGCTAGAGGGGCAGTAATCAAAGACACAGATGAAACCGCGGGGAACAAGTAGCAAATAACATTATAACGCTCAAATTTAACTACTTACCATGTAAGTACTAGTGTACCTAACAATTGTATTAAATTTGCAAAAATAATTAGCTGCATAATTAAGTCGAACGCCAATATGTGCGACCTTAATAGACTCTAAGTTAAAGACTAATTTCAACTTTTATTTTCAAAAAGTATTCTAGACAAAAGTGTGGTAGAGTATTTCATGTAAGGTGGGTTCCGTTTGTGTTTTTATTCAGATGCTAGTTGGAATCTTTTGTCCGTTATCTTAATTAATAGTAAACCATTATCGTGTAGAGCCAGCAGTGAGATGAACCGACGTTATTTGGGCACAAAGTGGCACAGGATCGGCGGGGGCGTGAGCGATGAGAAGCAGGCCCCGCGTTCTGCGAAGCAGTAATACGAGCAAAGGAAACCAAAAGGAAGAGGCAATCTTCGCGCTCCAGCTCCCCCAGGAGATGCCCTGGGCAATTCCCAGCCACCAGGCGCGGGCTTGTGGTAGCTCGGTACCCGGTAAGGACCAGACTCGAGTAAGCAGCATGTCATGTTCCAAGCGCGTCCATTAGGGTCATTTAAAAAGTTTACGTGACCAACCAAAACGTAGGGGTAAGGCAAGTTTTAGTAAAAGTCACTCGATAGCCCAGTGAGATTATTAACTAGCTTTTGCCCGCGGCTTCGCCTGCGTACATAAAATGTAGCCTATGTCGCTCAGGAATAAAGCAGCTTTCTATTGGTGAAAAAATTTTAGCAATCAGACCAGTACTTTCAGAGATTACCTCATACAATCAAAAAACATAAAAACAAACTTTACCTCTTTTTATGTGTATAAATATTGGTAGAAGATTATTATTATATCTGGCTTATAATGGCTGGGCAAAGTCCACCCTTCATTCCTTCCATTATTCCCGGCTCTAAGCCACTTTTTACCATTTTTTAAGGAAGTAGGCGTGTGTACCTAACTCTTTACTGAACCGACTCACTGTTCCGAAACATTTTAGTGTTCCGAAAGATTGGAACAGCATTAATGTTTTAAATCCATCATTCGGAACAATTGGAACACTGAAACACTCTTTAAGTGACCTGCAGTATTTTTTAAATTTAAATTAAAAAGCAAATAATGTAAATTTTAATGAACTGAACTAAAAACATCTGCTTTAAATTATTCTCAAATCAAAATTCAATTAAATAAAACTGCTGGTGTATATGGCGCTACGTAACAGATCACGATTCATTCACCGTTGTTCCAAATGTTCCGTTTGTATCTTATGAGCCGATGTTCCAAAGGTTCTGTTTTTATCTTGTGAGCCGATGTTTCAAATGTTCCGTTTGTATCTTTTGAGCCGATGTTCCCAATGTTCCAAATGATACATATCACTGTATCGAAACATTTCAGTGATTCAGATGCAAATGTTCCAATCGCAAAGATGACACACTTTGCCCACGCCTATAAGGAAGACATCTCAGTAGTCCCGCCATCTCCTTCTTGATCTGTCACGACCCTGTCCTGCGATTTCAGGGCAAGAGTTTTGAGTGGTGGTGGGTCTTTAGCCCACCGCTCGATCGGCATGCTGCAGATATGTCCAGCCCAGACTGATTTATTATATTGATTAAGACGTCTTGGTATTCCCTGTAATCTTATCTATCTATAAAAAAGGTAGGCTACTTTATGGTACTTATTAGTCTCTGTTACCACACTGAGTTTTTTTTTTAATGTAATAAAAAAGCATAAATCTCACAAAGATTCAGTTTAAAGTCGTTTCTCTTTCAAGATCACAGAACCCCAAAAGAGTACATATCTCAAAAAATATATAAGCTACCTCCTGCCCAACCTACATGGGTATTTTTTGTGGGTTCCCATCGTTGCCGCCCAAAAACGCTGGTCATCATCTGCTTTCATTTCTTTTTGAATGTGTTTCAAAAATTTAATCACAGACTAATCTTCTGTTTCTATAGACGGTTTTTTGTTTGTCTATTTGTGTTAGTAATAGTTTATGGTATAGACTCTTGTGTCTAATAAGTTTGCTGAAATTGTCTATGATGAGAACGCTGTGTTCGACGGTAGCGTTGTTGAAAAACTCATTTAGTTTTTGTCTGTACTTTACACGGTAGCGTTATGTTGGTAGTAATTGTTTTTTTTTTATATAGGTTGGTGGAGCTATACCAATACCTATACTGTAAAGTATGCTTTAAACGCTTGTGGATAACACAATCAATCACACACTTAGTGAATCTTATTGGGTTCCAGGTTGTACTGAAAGGACATTGACCGGGTTAGAACCAAATACTGACTAGAAATGGGAGTTCTTCTAAATTGTTTTTAGGTTTTCTTGTAGCTTTAGTCAACTTATTTATATAAATTTTGAAGAGTTTTAGTTTACAGACTAGAATTAATTCGAGGTAAATAATGCAGTAGTTTTAGTACGTCGTACTAAGTGCACGCTTGTGTTAATACTAATAATAATAAATAATAATAATAATAATATTCCACAACTATCACACAGCGCCGTCTAGTCCCAAGCTAAGCAGAGCTTGTGTTATGGGCACTAAACAACTGATAAACATACTTATATATTTCTAAATACATACATATATAGATAAATTACACCCAGACACAGAACAAATGATCGTGCTCATCACACAAACATTTGTCCTGGGTGGGAATCGAACCCACGACCTCCGGCATAGCAGTCAGGGCCACTAACCACTAGACCAACAGGCCAGTCAAATAATTACTCTGAGTCACGCTCGACTTTGGTACGGATGGACCAAATCCGTCGTACCAAGTCTGAGCGTGTGTAAAAAAGACGTGTGTACTTGACCAGAAGTATGTGTGTGTGTGTATATGTTTGTACGCCTTTACAATATTAATAAGATGTGTGTGAAACTTTTTGGGAACACATTTGTATGTTCAGCTTTTTTTTAGGTGGTAAATGATCCAATGATTTCTCCTTCTCTTGGGTGGAGCGTGGAGGGTGTGTCAGACTTTTACTGACTAAAACCCAATCCTATTCCTTCTTTGCCTTTGTTTCGGGGTCCCGAGGTACGATTTCACTATTTTTCACACAACCCATGGATTGCACGTACAGCTATGGAATCCCCTGCCGGAGTCTGTGTTTTCTGATAGCTACAACCTAAGGGTCTTTAAGTCAAGAGTGAATAGGTTACTTCTAGGCAAGCGTGTTCTATCGTAGACGTAGACTACATCATCGCTTACCATCAGGTAAGATAGAGGTCAAATGGACGCCTTTACTTAATTTTTTGTTCTGTGTTTGGCTATTCAACAGACTGATTGCAATCAGATATAAGCAAGGGGGTAGATGATTATTCACGATTGGAATCTAGACTATCAACTCTCTAGTCCGTTTCCGTCTTGATGGGCTGTTTGAATCCTAGATTAAATCACGTCGCCAGTGAATTGGTGTGACGTCTCAGTCGCTCCAGATAGACGCTTTTCCTGGCTTTTATTTCCTCATCCATAGTGGTGACTTCCAAGTCCAGCATTTGTAGTATACCACAATGCATTGACCTATAAATATTTTTTATATATACCTATTTATCCCACCTAGATACGCACAAAACGTTTTGAGAACACATTCATTGTGCGTACAGCTAATGAGTGGAATTCCTTGCCGGAATCTGTGTTTCCTGATGGCTACAACCCGGGAATCTTTAAGTCAAGAGTGAATAGGTTACTTCTAGGTAAGTGCACTCCATCGTCGACCGCATCGTCGCTTTCCATCGACCCCCCTAGCCAAGTTACAACCGTTTCGATTCTCTTTTCGTTGATCGGCCACGCATCCTATTCCTTTGTTATGACCACGTGACTGAGCGTTGAAATGACGTCAGAACAAAGGAATGGGAGGCGTAGCCGGCTCGAGGCTATCGACGAATAGAGAATAATAATAATAATAATAATCCACAACTATCACACAACGCTGTCTAGTCCCAAGCTAAGCAGAGCTTGTGTTATGGGTACTAGACAACTGATAAACATACTTATATATTTCTAAATACATACATATATAGATAAATAACACCCAGACACAGAACAAATGATCGTGCTCATATCACAAACATTTGTCCTGGGTGGGAATCGAACCCACGACCTCCGGCATAGCAGTCAGGGCCACTAACCACTAGACTAACAGGTCAGAATAGAAATGAAACAGTTGTAACTTGGCTAGGGGGGCAGGTGAGATAGCGGCCAAGCACGAGCTTACCAAGAAAAAAATAAATAATTAGTCAATTTATATGGCTCCACATATAACTGTGTAGTCCGGTATCCCATATGTTTCACCCACATACTTGTAGGCAGGCAGCACCGCCCCACATAATTATAGCTTGGACTGCTGCTGACGCCCCCGCGCCTTCCGAAACATCACGGTCCAATGATAGATGTCTTTCTACGATTATAGGTTTCACTTCTTAATGAAATCAAGAGATTGGTTACGATTTATTTTGCTTTTTTTATTGATATAAACTAGGGCTTGACTGCAATCCCACTTCATAGTAAGCAGCGATGCAATCGTTGATGTTGGAGCGCACTAGTTTATTAAGAGCACTCTAGACTTGAAGACACCTGAATGGTAATCTTAAAACCAGTTCAATTCAAAATATTGTTGCCTATATAAAAAATCATAAGCTACACTGTTCTAATTGGTCGTTTTCTATGGAGATGAACGGATAATAATCTCTAGGAATTTTTTTTATTTTTTATGAAATATTTCCATAATACAGAGAGGACAGTGTATTGTAGACAAGTCAACACAACCGTCAATTAACTAAGTAAAATATAGAATTAATAAAAAAAAAAACGGCCAATTGCGAGTCGGAATCGCGCACGAAGGGTTCCGCACCATTATCTACAAAAACAAAAAAAAAAATCATGTCTGTTATGTGGGAGCCCCCTTAAATATTTATTGTATGCTGTTTTTTTTTGTATTTATAGTTATAGCGGCAACAGAAATACATAATCTGCGAAAATTTAAACTGTCTAACTATCACGGTTCATGTGACACAGTCCGGTGATAAACGGACGGACAGCAGAGTCTTAGTAATAGGGTTCTGTAGGGTACGGAACCCTACAAAACCTGAAAAAGATGAAAGGGAAAGGTGAAAAGCTCTAATAAAATTCGTATACACCACTGTGTATCAGACATTGACGAACCAACTTGCACCGTGGATCCAGTACACGATTTTGGCCTCCCCCTCCAGTAGTAGAATTTTTCGTTGCTGTTAGATATTATAAACATATTTTTTTGAGTTATACATTATTACAAGCTTTTATTTGGTTTCACCTGTCCCGATGTTTGTTTGTCTGTAATCAAATCTTGCAAATTAAACTTGATGCACTTCCCGGTTACCGATTGAGCTGAAATTTTGCATGCATGTGCGAAACAGATTACAATACAAAATATGACATGGCTGAGCTGGATCTGATGATGGAACCGGAAGATGGCCATAGGAACTCAGATAATCCTAACGTGTTTAAGGTTTTTGGAATGGTCTTGATGAGTATTATGGGTATATACTGCGCTATAAAAGCTTGCTATGAAAAAATGTTTTCATTAAAAACTTGTATATAGTTACATTTGTTAGAGGTACTTTGCTTTAATCAAGTCGGTCAATCTATACTATTATTATAAAGAAGTAAAGTTTGTTGTTTTGTTTTTTGTTTGTAGGAGGTAATCTCTGAAAGTTGGTGGTCCATGGTCCGATTGCTAAAAATTTTTTACCGATAGAAAGCTGCTTTATTCCTGAGTGACATAGGCTATATTTTGTACGCGGGTGAAGCCGCGGGCAAAAGCTAGTTTTAAATAAGAACTAAATTTCTCGTCACATGATTTTTTTATATTGTTTTTTTCAGGTGTCCACAATTTATTAATTAGAGGAACTCACTCGCGCGGTTTTGAAAATGAAACAATTTTGCGTCCTGAAGCTTGGTTATGGGACAACGGGACAGATGGCCTAGAAAAAGGATAGTCCCGTTCAAAACGGGACCTATGGTCACTTTAAGCATACACCAAGCGTTAGAAGAAACCCAGTTATATACCCCTTATGTACCGGTTGACAGTTCAAACCTACTAATAGATAGCTACCACTTCCAACCCAATACATCATGATATAAGAAACTGAGGCAGCCGGTCTGCTCGGAGTTGGCAGGAAGAACCCGCCCCCCCTAATTATACCCTGCAGTCTGACGCCCACCAGTGCTGGGCAACCGTGGGAGCGACCAGCTAAATATACGGTGCTGCCACAATGTGCTGGATGATTTATTGTAGATAGCGTTTTTGATAGTGATGTTGGAAGCAGGATTTTCTTAAGCTATGAATGTGAATTTTAAACAGTAACTTGCTGTAGATACTTAAAAGGGATGTTGACATGAATCGCAAATATTTGAAAAGTTATGTTTTATACCGTAGAAAGGAAATTAGGGGCTGCCAAACTCTTGCAGTTTTCAAAAAAGAAGTGAAAGAACACTACCTTTCTATTTCGTCGTAGTTTCTTTTATGTAAGTATTTTTTTATTCAGTATGTATTATTGTGATATTAATCTACTATGTGTATGCATATATTTATGATAGTATTTTTTTTATATTGTTTATTTTATTAATCATTGTTTCATTTGTACTTTTCTATTTTTTTTACTTTTACTTTTACACACGGTGTCTACATCTCTTTTTAACCGACTTCAAAAAGAGGGTTCTATGTTCGACTGAATGTATGGTTTTTTTTTATGTTCACCGATTTCTCGGTCAATTGTGGACCGATTCTGAAATTATTATTTTTTCCAATTTTTATTTCGCAGGTATGCTGGAAGAGATTTCCGTAGAAATAAGTATCACCTATATGTACCTATTTTTCCGTTTCTGTCTTCTTTTCTTTAATTATATAAGTGTGTACATGAATTGTAAAATAAATAAATAAGGAATATCAGAATGCTGAAAATCATATTTTGTAAATGTAAATATGCATAAAAAAACGTTTAATATAATGGCCATTTGTCCAGTAGGTAGGTAGATCCAAAGGTCACGTGCCTGCAAACGCCACTCGGAGCATTACGTCACGGTGTGAGAAAAACCCAGAGACAATACAGCAAACTGTTATGTTTTTGGCAAAATTACATTGATCTTTCATCAATCAAAATTTGCCAAAAACATGACACTGACAGTTAACACTAATTGACACTGACAGTTTTACCGTAGTTGGTTCGTCACATTGTGACGGAGTTTTTAGTTTGCGAAGAAATTCTTGTATTTTGAACTTTAATAGTTTATAGATATATATTTATTTTACTGTTCATCCGCGCTAGATACTCTTCAGCGTTTGATAGTCTATTAACAGTTTGCACGTGTTATTGGCAAAATTGTGGTGTCTTTTCCGCAAATGCCATAATGAAGAGTTGAAGTTGAAGTTGAAGTTTTTAGTTTTTGGCGGGATTCAACGGGCTGAATATGGTCATCATACGCGGTTGTAACGCGTATGATGACCGTATTCAGTCCAAGCACAGAGTGTATAGGTACTAGTAAAATATAATGCTGCGGTTGACCAGCCGTAGCGTTATATATGAAAACGACGAGTGAATTTTTGGCTGACACGTTCTTAGCTCGGTCATGGTATGATCACGCTACAGTACGGTGTAGTGAACAGACTCCTTTAGCAGCGACTCTAATCTCATTTACCAGTACAGTTAGATTCCCAAAGGAGTTCTATAGCCCGGTTATATTAATTTGAAAGCTTTAATAACAAAAACGTTTATATCATCAGAATGACAAAGGTTTAGACGAGAAAATGATAATCTATGAAATTAGATTCAACAATAATACTAAAAGATTCAGCTTTCAAAAAGGCGTCCAGTTACCTATTACAATTTTCACGGAAATCAAAAACTGCCAATTCAACTTTGACATGATTTTTACAAGATTATCTTTGACCTTTCTCTATTGAAACCTAAATTCAGCAATTCGATTTGAGAAAATCGAATTAAACTCGTTAAAAAATAAAAGGCCCGTTTTGACATTTGAGAAATACCCTAGAATGTAACTTGAAACAAAACTGAAAGAAATAATAAAATAATAATTAATTACAAAAAGTGTTTTAAAAAAATACATACATTTTTTTGGCGCGTTAAATACTATGATGGAATTTCTTTTTGCGTATTTAAATAATTAAGTATTCGTTTTGACAGATGTCAAAACAAGGCTTTTATTTTTTGTCAACTTTAATAAAATTATTATTGCACAAGTTGCTGCCGACGACTTCACCCGCGCGAATGTAGAAAATTGTCGCAACGAAACATTTTTATCCAGGGAGTGATAAAAAAGTAAGTATCCTATATGCTATTACACGGCATATTCTACCTGTGTATCAAGTTTCATCGAAATCCGTTCAGCCGTTCAAGCGTGAACAGGTAACAAACAAACACTCACATATCGCCTTTATAATATTAGTGCGATTGTTATTACAAAAGTAGGCAAGGCTGCGTGCGGGACCATTTGAAAGAGTTACCGTGGCCCTAGAACGTAAAAGGCGGGAGAAATCATTAGATGATTTCCCACCTACAAAAATAAGAAAAAAAGTAGGCCTTTTGTTACTTATTTTCAAGCATGGGACATGAGAAATGGGACTTATTCACCTCTGGCTTTGGAAATTAGGGCTGGGGGAAATTTAAATTTTAAAGTGATCGAAAAAGTTACCGTGGCCCTGGAAATCAATGGGGAACTGAAGGAACAGAGGCAGGTTTTGATCAGTAAAAGTCTAACACTCTAACTCGCACTCCACCCAAATCGAATTCAAACAATTTTTCGCAGTGTTTCACTAATTCCAAATCATTAAAATCGTCTCAATCGAAACCATAAGCTGACCACTATTTAGTATTTACAGACCTATAAACAGAAAAGCCTCCTTTAAATTCCTAGCTACATTGTTTTTTGGCATGTTGGTAGTTTTTAATTGCCCCATTAAATCCAGGCTTGCCAACTTAAAGCCGGCTACACGACACGATCAACTTCATGTTCGAAACTTTTCAAAAGTTATCAATGAGTAATAGGAGTTTTTGGCGGGACTTTCCGAATGCAATTAAGTGGCAATATTTTTTGCAAATTGAAATCAATTGTGGTGTTGAATATACCTACAACCTATGGAAAATATAATTAGGTATATCAATTCAGATTGATTGCATCAATAGTAACCAACACAAAATGTTGGCAGGATTTTTTCATGTGAAATTCATTGGATATTTTTCGCAAATAGAATTCAATTTGTGATGTTCAATATACAACCTATGGAAAATATATTATCAATTCAGATTGATTGTATCAATAGTAACCAACACGAACTGTAGGAGGTTATTGGCAGGATTTTTTCGAGAGAAGTTCGACAGCTATTTTAATTATTTGCAAATTGATTTCTAATGGATATTGTAATGTGAAATTAGAGTTCCTACTTGTGTATCTCAAGTGTGCATAATGAAACTGAGAATTTTATTGTAGAATTTACTACTTCAGTGAAGCTTGCCGAGAAGGCTGACTCGATATAATATTTGCTAACAAATATCGAAAAAAACATTACATTAATGTTACATCCGCGTTCTAATAGAAAATAAATGACTTGTTGCTATAATACTTTCTAAATTTGATACTGGCTAAATGCACAAATTGTGAGAAGCCAAAAGAAAAACCAAGCAAGTACGAGTCGGACTCGCGCACTGAGGGTTCCGTACAAACTTGCCTATGAATATTTTCATAGGCAAGTTTGTTCAATTTCCGAATCGAGTCTCATAGATTTTCACGAATTGCAAAAAAGATTTTTTTTGTGACGTAACTATAAAACACTTCAGATTTTTACCTATAAGTACTTATGCTATGAGACCTTGCTTCATGCCAAATTTCAGTATTCTAAGACAACGGGAAGTACCCTATGAATCTCGATTTCCTTGAGAGTGTCGAAATAAACCTTTATTTTTAATTGATATAAACCAGTGCTTGACTGGGATCCCACCTGATGGTAAGCAGTGATCCAATCAATGATGTTGAGGCGCACTAGTTTATTAAGAGCTTACTCACTCTAGGATTGAAGACACCTGGCAAATTGTTCCAGTCCTTCGATGTACGCGGTATAAACGACGAAGCGAAACGCTTAGTCCTGACCGTTAAAGTTTCAACAGCGTAATCCACCCGATGCTTACCGTACGTCGGGTTGTCCGATGGTAGAAAGGAGATGGCGGAATCAAGTCATGCAATTCCCGCGCAAACTTTATTTTTTTGCAACTTAAACGGCCGTATCTTTTTTTCGTTAACTTACAAGTTTGATTTTTTTACAGCTTCAAGGGACCGCAGACTTGAGCATATGGTTTTAATTTCAAATCGATACTTCCACGCGTTCCCGAGATAAAGGGGCTGCCCTTGACAGACAGACGGATGGACAACAATGTGATCCTATAATGGTTCCGTTATTCCCTTTTGAGGTACTACTTTACTCATGATTTATTCATCAAAGGAAAGAAAGAAAACATATAATCTTATTTATTTAATAAGGATCTCCAACCACTTCAAAGAGGTCAGCAAAATGGTCAGTAGGGCCGATGGCCAGGATTGCGAGAATTTTTGAAATAGTTACCTTGGCCCTATAAAACAAAAGGCTCGTTTTGACATCTGTCAAAACGAATACTTAAATATGCTAAAAAAAATACTCGCAATTCCATCATAATATTATTTAACGAGCCAAAAAATGCATGTATTTTTTCAAAACACTTTATGTAATTAATAATTACTTTTTTCAGTTTCGTTCCAAGTTACATACTAGGGGTATTTTTCAAATGTCAAAACGAGCCTTTTATTTTTTAACGAGTTTAGCGGGAGGAATTATATGATGAACCAAAAAGAAGCAGGCTACTCCTAAAAAGACGGTTTTCCAGGATATATTTTTACCAAATTTGATCAAAATTAGCTGCACAGTCGAACCGTAAAAACATAATAATTTAGTAATTAAATTTAGCTTTACGTGTACTCAAGAAAAAAGCCAAAGTATTTCGTATAATACCAACCTTAAAATTATCACTATGAGCCAATGTTTTTGCGCTAAGAATAATAACATAAATCAAATCTACGTGCCTCATGTCCCACCATCTTGGTTACCGACTAAAATTGATTATTTTTACGCTATTTTCACCGTGTAATTATAATAAACACCAATATTACTATCCTTGGTAGATTTCTGTAAAGATTAAGATTTCATATTAAAGATAGCTACGGTTGCTAAATAACTCTTAAGGAAAACCCTTTTGAGTCGGAGTTATTTTAAAAATTGTTCTAAAATTATTAATTTAAGTTTATGGAAAATTTTTGTCGTACATTTTAAGTTCTTCAAATGTAAAATTTATTTATAATATATGTATAATAAAGAAATAAAGGAACTTTGGTTTTTTATGAGTTACTACTATCCGATTTTTTTTTTAAAGTTGTTGGGTATTTCATTAGGAAAACGAAGATACCGCTAAAATTATTTCTTAGCTTATTTTTGAGTTAGAATATCATCAAATGACTTCTTTCGATCCAGGCTTGAGTGGGTGTTAGATTTTTACTGAATAAAATCCACCTAAGTTCCTTCATTAGCTCTTCGCGTTCTAAAGCCACAGTAACTCTTTCAAATGTTCCTGCAGATTACTTTCTAACTTATTAGTGAAACCAAAATATTTGACTTGAGCAACCTTCAATATATTTTTGGTTTTAAATTTGTGAGCAACCATTTTTCCGTCAACCATCGAGTAAAGTTAGCTGAAGCACAGTAAGACAACCGAACACTATCCAGACGTCAGAGACTGCCGAAGAGCAAAAAAAAAATATTACGTTTACAACCCAACGGTTGGTCAATCTCAATAAAGTCTAATTTAGCCACATCACGATCTCATCTACCATAGAGCCATACCACATAAAGTAGCCTCACATTGCCCGACATCGGCGAGTGTAGCCCGCGCTTGGGCAACTGGGCATAATGGGCAAGAAGCCGGCGTACCCCATAATTAAGGCCAGTGTGCCCGCGCCGCCCATGTACGCACGGTCTTAGCTTCTTTTTTTTATTTTTCCTACATTACGCTTCACGTTTTATGAACGTGTAGGTATTCTGTTTTCAATAATTATTGTTTTGTGTGAGTGGTGGTTTATGTTTAAATTTTAATGTCGATGGATCGATGAATTTTTATGGTAGAAGATTTTAATATACTAGAAAAAAAAAATAGAGATCCAATAAGTATGTACTAAAATACTCGTATAGATTGAGCATATTGTTATTATAAAATTATATGTAAAAGCTCCATAGACAAGTATTTGTTCAAATCTTATCTAAGCCTAAATATTATCATTAATTTTTTTTTTATTAAATCAACTAAAATTATTTTTATAAGTTTTTCTGCAAGGCGCTAGATACATTTTGGAAAAAATATGATGTTTATAATTTTTCAATTTCACTAGCCATTCCAGAGAGACATTGAAGCCTGAGTGACATTTTTGTTAGCAGTATCAATTACCGATAATTCAAAAGGCCAATCCCACACATTTTTTTTTTAATCTTTCGACAATGGCCGCTTTTAGAATGTCACTTGTATACAGCCTCTAGGCATCATTTGAATTCAACCCAGATTTCCTGAATACTTTGTAACCAGTTTAAAAACGAGTCCAAATCAGGAGCCTAGAGATGGGAACCGGCCAACTCACTCGAAACCCTTCACACGACCTATAAGTAATTAAAACAATAAAAAAAAACTTCATGAATGGGTATACCGATATAGGCTTATGTTTATTAAAATCCTGCCCGGCATCGCTTCCCGTCCAAATATGATTTATGGCATGTAGAAGCGGGTCGAGCCGCCTCCATTCATTTGTTTTTTAACATCGACTAACCCGTTGTTTTATTCCATTTCAGATAGGCTTGATTAGTTTTAGCTCCGATTAATCGACTAAGGTCTTTCTGGTTCTTTGTTTTTTTTTTTTTAAAGTTCGTGAGATTAGTCTGTGTTGGGCGCGTCTTATGATTTGTGACAGCGCTGTTGTTTTTTCATTACGTTTCGTTTGTTAAGTGTAATTCGGAATTACGATAAGTTTTGTTAGGCAGTAGAAATTATTCGGTTAGTTTATTCAGTTGGTTCATTGATTAGGTTTGTTCATAGATATGTTAGGTTAGTTCATTGATAAAACAATGTATGCTTTGTTGAGGTTATTTATAGGTATAGTAGTCAGATGATTTTCCGAAACAGATTTTTTTCATGTTTTTTAACTACATCTGTCAATTGATTTAAATGAGATGTGGTTTATATTGGCAAGGAGTGAAAATTGCCATTATATTTTTTTTAGCTACGTACTTTTATACTCTTAATATAAAGATTGATAGGTAAGCAATTTTGCTCGCAACATTATACAACTTGGAACTGTAGTACCTACACTAGTTAATTTTTTAAATTTATTTTTTTAGTATTGTACAGAAGTATTTTATAAGTGAAGACATTTTACTGACTGTCAGTTTTGTGATTATCTGTGGTAAAGCTGTCGATGTAGGGTAATGGTGGGTGACAGCTCTCTTTACTTATTCGATCGGCAGCCGTTGAGGTAAGATGCACAATTTGTCTCTTGCATTATTATAGCATTAAGAAATAATGTAGGTAACAACATAATTTAAAAACAGTGACCAAGGAGTTTCTTGCACATTCTCCTCCATGAGGTCTACGCTTTGGAATGTGCAACTAGCATCAATTTTCTGACTGACTGACTACTTGACAATTCAAATGAAAATGAAATACAAAAAATAATATATTTATTTCTCAATTACTCAATGTAATTGAAAAATAAATATATTATTTTATACTGAATTGACCAGTTTTATTACAGTAGGATTGACTATAACAGTGAAACTTACCAAGACGGCTGACTAGAACCATTTTCTGCCAACCAAATATCTACTGCAAAACCGTTACAAAGTGTTACATCCGCATTCTAATAGAGACTAAAAACAGAAACTAAAAACTTTCTAAACTTCACACTGTTTATATTGGCTGAATACCTACTTTCGCGAAGACATAACAAACAAACAAAAAATACAAGAAATTCTCGAATGAAAACTAACCGCTATTCTAATTAACCAGTAACATTTAGGTTACGAACACATTTACTGTATACATAGTACTATCAAGCTATTTCGATCAAACCACAAGCTTATAGGTACATAGACATTATAGATTAGATGTCATCGCCATGCGGCACAAATCTCAATCTCATTAATGTGTCGAAACAATATCGTAATTAGCCAACCCAATTACCAGATGGTTATGGCAGGAATGGTTTACCACAATATTGATAACAGTTGATAGACCTAAGGTACAGTCAGGAATCAAAAGTGCAGTTGCACTCTACCAATGCTAAAGACGTGTCTGAAATTTCTTTGTTGTAGAAGTTCAATAGTCCACAACTAGTTTATATGCTACCAATTAAATCGGTCATGAACCATTGACCCTCTTCTGCAAATAAATTTTAGACATTTTAGCATTGGTAAGGTGGAACTGCACTTTTGACTCCTGACTGTATCAAACGAACTGAACTTGAAATGTCAAATAATTTTCGAGTTAATTCAGTGGCTGTTTTAAATATTTTTATATTGCTTCCCAGTAGATATTGTCGCCACTCTGCGACAGTAAAACTTCGGTACGGGATCTTCTCATCATCATCTTCATCATCATTTCAGCCGATAGACGTCCTCTGCTGGACATAGGCCTCCCCCAAATGTCGCCACAACAAACGGTCCTGTGCGTCTCGCATCCATCGGATTCTCTGAACCTTTACCAGGTCATCGGTCTACCTTGTAGGGGACCTTTCAACACTGGGTCTTCCGGTACGCGGTCGCCACTCCAGAACCTTTCGGCCCCAACGCCCATCAGTTCTGCAAGCAATGTGCCCTGCCCATTGCCACTTAAGTTTGGCGATTCTTGGTGCTATGTCGGCAACCTTGGTTCTCCTGCGGATATCTTTATTGGTGCTACATGGTTGTTTATCATGACTTTAGTTTTGTCCATGTTCATTTTAAGACCCACTCTTTCGAAAGCTATTCCACTTGAATAAAACTTTTGGGAGGCTATCACGTTTTACTACTATTCTTCAGGATTTGATATCAGCTCATTGCGCTACATTGACATTTCTTTGTTCTACTCAATTTTTAAACCTATTCTAGAACTGCAAAATCCTTAAAAGTATATTTTACAAGCCAGTTCGTTAGCTATAAAAAACCTAAATCATGCGATCTCCTTTCGATATGACAATATTGTGATGCAAAATTAGTGTGGTTTTGTATCTCAAGTATCTGCGTAACAGGACAATATGTGGAATCATTGAAACAGGCGCCATCACGGTAAAATGGAGCTGAGAATTTTGTTGTAGTATGCGAGATGGTTGATTTGATATATTTGCTGCCAAATACTAAAAAAACATTGGAATATGTACATCCATATTGTTATGGTAAAAAAATTAACTATTAATAAATTAACGATTAAACCTCAAGTCTGCTATTACAATATTGTCAGAATGGTCTATTATTGATTCTAAAATGGTTGATTTTGACAAATTTGGTACTCTACTAATATAATGGCGTCATTATGACTTTCCAATGGTCAACCACTGACACTCCATTGAAAGAAGTAATTTAAAATATCGCGTAAATATTGACAAATGAATATGCATACGTCAATGCGGTAATCTGCTAAAATGTTGACAGTTCTTTTGATCAGTGAACCTATCATTATAATAATAACTTTATTTTTATTTAACCATTGTTACAAGTATTTTCTTAAACATAGGTATAACATACATTAGAACGGCATTGTGCAGTCATTGCTTTTAATAAGCTCAATATTGTCATTCTACCACAACTCTAATACGAGACCATTGACCGATCAATGATCGATCATTATGAATTAGCAGATTACGAACTTTTAGCAAAATGACAATGGGATCGTGTTGGAATGACGAATTTATAAAAATAGCAGACTTGGGCCTCAGCTCGTGTGTACCATCTCAAGTAGGTACACCTTATAAATGCGAAAGAAGTAGTTTGGAAGAGTAGAAAAAACTGCGCCCTGTAAAATTTTAGTACGACGACTTATTTTTATATATGTGTTTTTAAGTTATATATTTCAAGTTATTATCGTAAAAACGTCAAATGAAATTTGCGAGCAGCTTACGAATTTTTATGAGGTTCTTTTAAACCGTCATTGCTGAGGGGTTACCTACTAAAAACTTTTTGGTTGAAATTAGGGCGTTAGGTCCCGAATTTGTTTTTCTAAATCATAGGTAATTTACGCACGGATGGCGCTGCGTGTCGTGGGATCCATTGTCGCACAGGACAAATATTTTTATGGCCTACATATAGTTTTTCCAGGGTCTGAGCGTCTTGTGTACTATGCGTTCCAAACAAGAATAGGAAAGCCAATAACTTCGATCTGTCAAATGTTGATTGAAAAGTACGGTTTGCAAAGAAAACTTATTTGTGTATCAATAACGGTTTTTTTTTTGCTTTTTTTTTTTACTGAGGCTTAGTTAAATCTAGGTGCAGTAAAAACGTTATTATTTAACCTTAATTAGCAAATTTTTTTGTTTAAGTAATATTAGTTTTAATAAAAACTATTTTCTTTCTTATTTTCTTTGATACGAACAATTCGCCTTTTTCTTCCATTTACCACTACTCAGATACTTCACTCAGTGATGCAGAGATCTTCACAATGATTGAACTATATTCTGATTAAACGTTTTTTGTCCATGATATGTAAATAAATTAAATAAAAATTTATTATTTTGCTCACCCTACCCTAATTTTCGATTTGATAGCTATGACGTCACAACATGGCGTAAAAAAACGAATAGAAAATTCATAGCCCCGTTGGCTACGAATTTTCTATTCGTTTGTTCTGACCACGTGACTTAACGTTGAGATGAGGTTATTCCCATACATTTGATTAGTTTTGGACTAGCGTTAACGATTGCAGATTTTCAACTTGGCTAGGGGTGCTGAGTGATATTAGGCTATAATATAGTTTGATTGTGATTAATTTTCTTTTGTTTGTTTTTTCGCTAAAAATGTATGACGCCCCGTGACGTGAACATTAACCATAGCTGGTTAATAAAAAAAATACTTTTGGTAATCTCAGGACAAGCAGGACATTTTACGGCCGCCGTAGACGTGAATTTATGAATGGCAGGCCATACACTAAGTACCAATCCTGAATTAACGGCTCATTCCGTTTCACGCACGTTTCAAAGAGATGTCAGCAAAATTTACAGGGCTAGCTAGGCCCGACGCTTGCCAGCACTGCTGATTGTTCAAAATGTTACCATAGCCCTCGCAAAAAAGACAACTGAAGGAACACTGTGGGTGTTAGTAAGTAATAGTCTGACACTCCCTCCCACTCCCAGAGCAGGATAAGTTATTAAATGATTTCCCAGCTAAAAGAAAGTCAGCATAATTTTGTTAAGGTCGTTAGTTTCAAGAAGGTCACATCATTTCTCACATCCTTAAAGGTGATTTCAGCTGATAACATCGAAATGCAAAATAATGCAATAAAAATCGACCCACGTTCACTCTTCAGGTAATCGTCTTCACAAGACGTACCGACGCGTGGTCAAGGCGCGAATTTGCGAAGATTTTTCAAAGTGCTGAGACGGAATAATAAAAGTGCTTTTTTTGTGTTCTTGTGGTCTACATTTTTACTGTCAACTCTTTAGTTTTTTTCTTCCGATATTTGCGACGGTGAAGCTCAAAGCTTGTGGTCGGGGACCACATCACTCGAAGCGGCGTTCAGACAAATTCATACCCCATAAAATTGAGGCGACGCTCGATGGTACAACACCATTTCGTTTTTTTTTGTTTTTTTTTTTTTAAAAACAACGAAAGCAAATGAGGTTTTCTTGAAAGAGGTGTGGGTATTGCTTAGGATAGCTTTCTTTGTTTCGTTTCGCACCTTTAGAATAAAAATAAACTAACGCAAAGTTCCTAAAATTTCTGATTTTGATATTAATTACTTATTACTAGTTAACCCGGTGAACTTCGTATCACTTAGCAGTCAATGAATTTAGTACCTATATCTTTCGATATAGTCAACCGATTGCGATGAAACAAAGCCTAAGTAATGTATCAAATTACACACAATTTTAATGTACATATAAGTTACCTATATTGATTTCGTATACCTATTTTACGTGATGCGCACAAAACTAAAAACTTCTTCAGAGTTATTATTAGGTTCACACGGATATTAGAATTTTCTCTACTTTAATATGGATGTATTTTACACCTAAACCTTCCTCATGAATAGTGATATAGGAGGAAGGTTTCATGCAGTCTTCACCAATAGACAGAGTGATGTCTGTATGAAAATCCGTTTAGTTCTTTTTGAGTTTATCGTGTTCAAACAGACAGACAGATTCAGTGGAGGTTCTTGTTTTAAATAGTATTTATGCATTGCACACCTGATACTAACACAAGACAAATATTTATAATAAAAACAATTACACAATTTGAGGTCTTATCGTACAGGCCAGACAACCTTTAGGTAGAATGAGCGAAAGGATAAGAGGAGGAGGGAAGGAAGAACATTAACCTTTGAAGGCCACTCTGAAACCCAGTGGTAAAAAACGGCCCGAATTATAAGTAGGAAATTAAAAAAAAGCAATAGGCAGCTGAAGGAACAAGAGGGCTTTAGTCAGTAAAAGTCTGACACTCCCTCTCATTCCAACCAGAGTAAATTTATTTTATATATATTTTTCTGATAAAATGCCATCGAATGCATTTATTACTGGAATAAAAAAAATAATTATTGTGGCAATATTATTTAAACTGTTGGTTTTATTTAATTTCAAAATTCAATCGCTCTTAATGACGTGCCCCATAGAGAGCTGGTTACAGGATTAAAAGCTTTCAGAAACAACTTAATAGAAAAGATGCTGCATTGCGATACTGGCCATAAAAATGTGGAAGAGTTGTCCGATGGTAGAAATGAGCTGCTGATACCATCTCATTTCTACCATCGGACAACTCGATGCACGGCGGGTATCCACCTTTACATTGTTGAAACCTCTACCTCTTTAAGCCGCGTACATCGAAAGACTGGAACAATTTGCCTACTGCGGTCTTTGCGTCCGATTATAATTTAGGTGTCTTCAAGGTAAGTGGATAAGCTCTTAACAAACTAGTGCGATTCACCATCAACGATCGCATCACAGCTTACCATCAGATGGGATCGCAGTCAAGCACTAGTTTATATAATTAAAAAAACAGTAATTATATGCGAAATTGATTTTTTCTTCAACTTTCATTTTAGCTCTACAAATCATTTTAGGTGGGAAATCATCTAATGACATCTCTCGCCCTTGGGTAAAGCGCGAGGGCACGCGCGTGGAACACTACGCGCCGTTGATGACTTGGGCTCGGTTCAGACGGTTACCAGACGGTCAGACGGCGAGCTACCCATTGCTCGCCGTCCGCAAGCCCGCGTCTACAGTAGTACACCAGATGATGATGGTGTACTTATAAACCAAGTTTTGTAAATTTTGAGATACCGTCCCTAAATGGAAGAGTCTGACTACCAAGTTTGAGTGTTCACAGATACTTTGAAAGTAGCCCTGAGGCCCACGATTATTCCACATATAAAAACGCCGATAGCTAAACCGGGTGTTGGTGTCATCTGACATCACAGCTGCGCAGGCGCCCGCCAGACGATCACTGCCAATTTTGAAATTGGAACGTTTACTATTCCCAAACAAAAAACTGGCCACACTGAAATTAACTCTACCCTTCCTGTTTTAAGATTTAAAACTAATAATTTTATAAGCTGTGCCATTTTCCAAATTTAGAATTTAAGTGACGTAACTGTTACACTCTATCGATAGATTTGAATTCTTATTCAATGGTTTGTAAGGTTGATTTTTGTTTGGAGTGTTTTTTTCTATTGTTTCGGTCGGTCGAGTATAATGACATAATGGGTCGCGGGTTCGATCCGGCGCAATTACGCGGCACACGATCGATTATTGTGATCAATACAGGGGTTAGACGGCGGTTCGCTGCCAATTTTACATCTTTTTTTATATAATTTTGTTACAAACAATGTAGCTGTGATGAAACATCGATAACACTTATCGATCTAAGGAATTCAGTACCTTATTTTTATTTTTCATATTTGTGAGATACATAACATCCTGGCTAACCTCAGTGTAATAAATCCTAATTAAATATTTATGAATAAAGTTTTTTTCTAATGGCCAAGGAAACAGTTGACAGATAAAAAATAACACGACTAATTTTCAAATTAAAAATGATTTATTAATGCCATATTTGTTCACACCAGTTTTTTACCTTGACTTTATCATTCATAAGCATAATTATTAAAACTAGATCAGCGCTTATTTTACGACTATAATTAACTAGGAATAACATGGGTTTGGAACTGTACAGATTTTGCCAGAACTAGAAGAAGGAAGTATGGCAAAGGTGGAAGGAGTGGTGGGAGGAGACTTTTGCCCAGGAATGGGACAGAACAGGCTAATAAAAAATTAATTAGTAACCTTAATAAATAATAGTGTATGCAGATAAATTTAAAAGTACTCCTGGGGATAATTATTATATTTTTATTCGCGACCTGCCCAAGCTTCACACAGGTGTTAGAGATCTTTGAAATTCTCGGATTTCTCCTTTGTATATCAGTGTGTACCCTGTATATTGGTGAATACCACATGAAAATCCGTTCAATTGTTTTTGAGTTTTATATAAACAGACAGACAAACGTGGTTGAGGGCTTGTTTTATAAATATATAAGCAGATGTGTAAGAATTAATATATATATAAAATATATTTGTTCACATTACTGTCAATGGGGATTGTTCTCAAAACCTGGCAGCATTGCCACGTTGAAAGGCATGATATTAGTAATACTTTTTTTTCAACAAAATTAAAAACCTGTATCCATTATAGATATTCTATTTCACGAACGCGCACACCAAAAAAGTACGTGAACCTAACCACATACAAGACAAACCTGCCTTCATGAAATATAATTTATTGTACCAAGAATAACTTATAGGTACCTAACTAATTTACCGATATCGATAACAATAGAGCGCATCACTACGTTATCGACCGATCATCGACTCGGTCGCCGACACGGATCGACAATTTCGTAAATTGTGCACCGATTAGCGACCGATTACGACCATTACCGACAGACGGACACCCGATCCGGCCGCGCCGATTAAAATAATCGGTAAACGATAAAAACCGATAAAATAATCCCATGTTTTGTCTGTAGCCGGTTTTTTGTGAGGTAACCTGCCGCGTGCGTAAGTCGAGACTAAGCTAGCGTTCTGTCTAGCTTCTAGAGTTAAGTTTATTTTTTGCTTCGTAATTAATAGTTCTTCTGCAAAGGTATTTTTATGGTGTATCTATTAAAATTTATTTAAAAAAGATCTTGATGTAAGGCGCCATCGCGTATCTCCTATAAATAATTATAAAAGTTGAAGGAAGACATCGTGAAGTAAATTCATGTGGGATACGGGATGGTTTGAAATAGTCCCCGCTGTCCTGGAACGTAAAGAGCAACTGAAGAGGAACATGGATGGGTTTAAGTCAGTAAAATCCTGACACTCCTGGAACCACCCATAGCGGGAGAAGTTATTTAATGATTTCCCACCTCAAAAAAAGTTATTGATGTTCTAAAACCAGAAAAACGGGCAAGTGCGAGTCGGACGCGCAACGAGGTTTCATACAAACTTCCCTATAAAAACAGTTTCATTTCCGAATTGAGTTAGGAGGATCTTTCCGAATCGCAAAAAAGTTATTTTTTGTAACGTAACTACAAATTTACAACTTCCAGAATTTTTTTTTTAAAGCGTTGCGTATAATGTTTCTTAGTCATCTAAAAGCAATTCTGCAGAAGATGTTTTCCCTGGAGCAGTTTTTCGACTTTTACGAGGGCAAAACCGCCGCGCTGTTAGTAGTTATTGTAATATAATAATATTCCACAACTATCACACAATGCCGCCTAGTCCCAAGCTAAGCAGAGCTTGTGTTATGGGCACTAAACAACTGATAAACATACTTATATATTTCTAAATACATACATATATAGATAAATTACACCCAGACACAGAACAAATGATTATGCTCATCACACAAACATTTGTTCTGGGTGGGAATCGAACCCACGACCTCCGGCATAGCAGTCAGGGCCACTAACCACTAGACCAACAGGCCAGTCATATAAAACTTGTTGAGTACATTTTCCTTTTCATTCTCCTTTTTCAGCACAAATCTGCGTCTCAACTAAGACATTTGTAACTAATATGGGTATAGTATGTAGATTGTTGTCCTCTGCGCATAAGGTCGCTAAAAGTGTATTTTTTCAGGAGAGTCGTTTTTGTAATCTTTAATTATATAAGTCCAATCTACAAAGCCTTGAACACAGGCGTAGGGCAGCCAGCCTTACGGTGTTTTACAGGATGCATTTTGGAGAGTGTGCGTGGGAATTGCATGACTTGATTCCACCATCTCATTTCTACCATCGGACAACCCGATGAACGGCGAGTATTCACCCTTACGTCGTTGAAACCCTACGGTCCGGACCAAGCGTTTCGCCTCGTCGTTTATACCGCGTATATCGAGGGACTGGAACAACTTGCCTGCTGCGGTCTTCCCATCCGATTATAATTTAGGTGTCTTCAAGGCTAGAGTGAATAGGCTCTTAATAATGGAGTGCACCGACCGCCTTCAGCTCTTGGGTGTCGAAATTTCTTCTGACCTCAATTTCGGGCGGTTTATTGAGTCCAAAGCCAAGGTAGCTGCTAGAAAACTAGGCGTTCTTGCAAAGATCCGGCGGTACTTCACACTGGGTGAGCTTCTAATGTTATACAAAGCACAGGTCCGATCGTGTGTGGAGTACTGCAGTCATATATGGGCTGGTGCTGCAAAATGCCATCTGGCAGCTTTGGACTCAGTAGAAAGGCGTGCGAAGAGGCTAATTGGGGATCCAGATTTGGTTAAGTCCAATCTACAAAGCCTCGAGCACAGGCGCAGGGTAGCCAGCCTATCGGTATTTTACAGGTTGCATTTTGGAGAGTGTGCGCGGGAATTGCATGACTTGATTCCGCCATCTCCTTTCTACCATCGGACAACCCGACGTACGGCGAGTATCCACCCTTACGTTGTTGAAACACCAACGGTCCGAACTAAGCGATTTGCTTCGTCGTTTATACCGCGTACATCGAGGGACTGGAACAATTTGCCTGCTGCTGTCTTCCCGTCTAACTATAATTTAGGTGCCTTCAAGGCTAGAGTGAATAGACTCTTAATAAACTAGTGCGCCTCACCATCAACGATTGCATCACTACTTACTATCAGGTGGGATCGTAGTCAAGCACTGGTTTATAACAATAAAAAAGAAGTAATTTGGCATACACTTTCAACCAATGTTTTTACTTTATGTCATCTATATAATATAAAAGGTGAAACTGACGGACAGACATATCAACGCAAAGTTGAAACTACTGGGACCAGGAACGTGAAATTTTGCAAAATGTTTCCTTTTATGACATAGACGAGTACTAAGAGAGGATTTTCCGAATTTCACCCCCAAAGCTGGTTAAACGTGGGTCCGAAGTTTTTACGGAGAAACCTAGTCAATAATATAATCAGTTTACGATCACAGTACCAGACACTGGATGTAGCATAATCAGCCTTTTAATGTTCCCACTGCTGGGACTCAGGCCTCCTCTTTCTGGGAGAGTGAATGGGCCGTAATCCACCACGCGGGCCCAGTGCGGATTCGTGATTTCCTCACGATGTTTCTCTTCACCGTTTTGAGAGCAGTGGTGATGAAATAAATTACACAAAGTAATGCGTCTAATGCGTCTGGCTGGGTTTCAATCCACGACCTACAACTCGTAAGTCGGGACCGTTACCACTCGGCCACCATTGCTCTCTACGCTAGATGTAATAAAAAAATAAATAAAAAAACTATCCTCAAAATATATGTTACGTATTTATACGTAGGAGGTATCGAGATATATCTTTCTAGGTACATCCAGCCACTGTACTGTATTCATTTACCCATTATTCCGTCTAATCTCGTAGCCACATCCATTCCCCAAGGGACACCATAGTCCCGTATGCAATCAGGAATTGTACAGTTACAGACAATCATTTACCTTTTTTTATTTCTTGGCAGTAAATGAGACGTACGAAGCGCTGAAGTTTTATGTCTTTTTTCTAACTTTCACACAACGTCATCTAGTCCCAAAGTATGCAGAGTTTGTGCTATGAGTGCTAGACAACTGATAAACGTGCTTATAATAATATATTCCTAAATATATACCTACATATTATAGGTAAATTATTACACATAAATACATACATATTATGGATAAATTACAAACAGACAGAACAAATGATCATGCTCATCACACAAACATTTGTCTTGGGTGGGAATTAAACCCACGACCTCTGGTATAGCAGTCAGTGCCACTAACAACTAGACCAAAGGGTCAGTCATGATGCTTTGAATACAACTCCTTCAAAGAATATAAGTATGTATTGATAACCCAGGTTGGAGTTACTGACGATTCGGACACAATATATTCGGACACAGTATGTTTTTTTCACTAACGATTCGGACACCACCAAATTTATTGAAGCTATTTAGTACAGTCAGATATAAAAAAGTCTCAAAATATAATATAAAGAAATTTATTACCCGAAGTTGCCGCCTTAAATCCAGCCTAAAATAGTTTTGGTAACGCTTTTTTCCCCATATATTATATTTTAAAACTTTTTATCTGACTGTACTAAACAGTGTTTCCAAATAGTCAGTGAAAAAAAATATTGAAATAAAAATGTGTCAATTCGGACACTGTGTCCGGATCTTCAGTAAGGCTTAAGTACATTAACTCTAATCCTAAAGTCACCCGCATGACCAAAATCCAATCAAAAACTGAGCATAAACCTCTATTTGATGAGAAGAATAGTTCATAAGTGAAGTTTATTAAAGCTGGGACACCGGGGACCACGGCTGCAGACCGACTAGTTATCAACCGTCTGAAGGTACATTGCGCGGGCTCTCCAAAGGCACGTCAAAGCCTATCCTAATTTAAACAGGGCTGTTTTCGTCCCCGGGGCTCGCGTCATGACGACCTGATGGGGTAGGGTGCCTGTGAGAGCGGGGGCGGCAGTGAAACCGAAAGGATTGAATGGTTTTTGGGTTCAGCCAGTAGGTCACGCCTCCGATCCCTTTGTTCTGACGTCATCTCAACGCTCAGTCACGTGGTCAGAACAAAGGAATCGATGGCGTGGCCTACTCGAGGCGTTCGGCGCGAACGAAACGATTGTAACTTGGCTAGGGAAGCAGGCCCTAGCTCTCGAGCAGTGCCATAAAACAGTAACTTTCTAAAGCTACTCTTCGGTAATAGCTAAGTCAATAGATTTGAAAATAATATATGTTTATTATAAATTCATGTACATCAATATCAACATTATGATTTTTTCATATGACTAATACTTTTATATTATGTCGTTAGTAAAACATTTTAATGACATGATGATTTTTCCTTTAACCTACACCTTTTAAACGGCCTTGATTTTTGTGTGTATGTTCTTCAGAATGTACATAGCATACATAAATCAATCAATATTTCGCAAAGAAGATGGTTTTAAAAGTCAGTGGGACTCTATGCGGGCTCAGGCGGCAGTACGAGTATGTGTGCATTTATCTTCGGTCAGATATTCAAGGGACTATATGCCTTCAGTGGGTTGATATTTGTAAGCGTCAAGAAAATTGTCCGCTGGAATGTTTTTTTGTTTTATAAGAAAGTAGCTTTTACCCACGATTTTGTCTGCGCGAATGTAGTTATTACGAACGCGAAGTCGAAGCTAGATAAGAAATAGCCTATGGCCTTCCTTGGGGTTGAAACTTACTCCATACGAAATAACTTACACCATAAGTTTGTCTTCACACTAGGAATTACTGCTGTATCAAAAACAACTATCTGTAAGGCATTCAAATGTTTGCTCCGAGCAGGAATCGAAGCTGTGAGACGTAGCACATCAGTGAATCACCCAACCACTGAGCCAAACGCGACGACAAAGTAAACACGCTACTTGCAATAGACAGGGACTATTGAAGAAATTTGTTCGTTTATTTAAATTTCATGTAAAGTAGTGGTACAAAGGTGGACTTATGCAACATGGCATTCTCTATTAGTCAACCCGAATGAACAAGAAATAAAAACAAAATATGTTAAACCCATTACTAGATCACTTTCTTCCGATATTCTCGTTTCCCTCTGACAGTGAAGCCCCACCTCTCTCCGAACTCATTTCAGGGCTGAGCGCGCACCCACCGCCCTGCCCCTACCACAGAACCGCACTTTATAAATATTGTACTCTCACTCAATAACGATGCGGCGTGACAACCCTTGATGTGTTCAGCGTTTACACTACTCATGTGGTATGAGAGGAATCATTTTAATTTTGCGGATGACTTCAGTGGTATCGGGTATAGTCGTGATATTTCTCTGAATAAAACCTTTACAATTAGAAAGACCAAGATCGAAAGAAGGAAAACAGAAGAAAAAAAGAAAGAAGTACAAAAGAAGAAAGAAGAATATTTCATTTGGCACACAGATTCCTAGTACATACAGTGTAGCAACAACGTGTAGATATTTAAGTTTAAAAATAAATGAAAACTAGCATTATGTGTCTCACAGTTGCGCTAAATAGGTCCAGTCCAGCAAAAATGCCAGACAACTACGTGGCAGCCTGACGCTGGTTTTCAACTGAATCTTATAGAGAGTGTGCGGTTGTAATATCATAGCAAAACGGGGTCGAGATCTGTAAAGAAGTTAGCTAGTAAACTGAATGATGAACTTGTATATAGAGGAAGTTCAGATGACGGCGTGTAATGAGCAGCTCGCCTTCCGATATGGTAAGTCCATCCTATGTGGAATGCTACGTGCCTAGGTCGAAAGACCTATCACCATCAGCAAAATAAACAAGGTCTACTAGGGCATGTCAGGATTGCGGGATCATTGGAATGAATCGGCCGCGGGACATGTTAGTTTAATCTTCTTCTTCTTCCTTCCCTGGTCCCATTCTCCTCACTTTCCTGCGCAAAGTGGCTCTATCTTGGGTTGTCAATTTTGGCAACTGGGCTTTCTTGAGGTCTCTCTCTATATTTGACCACTAGGTCAATGGCGGGCGGCCTCTACCTCTTTTTTGTTTTAGTAGGCGTAGGGCGATATGAACCACGTGGTCCTCACTACGTCTTTGGACGTGTCCATACCAACGAAAGCGATTTTCAGTTATCTTATCGGAGATTGGCGTGACTTTGAAGCTTCTTCGAATGTGTTCATTTCGCACTCTGTCAAACCTACTCACACCGGTCCATCTTAGCATCTTCATTTCGTTGGTATGGACCTTTTGTTCATGCGTCTTTTTTGCTGTCCAACATTCGGACCCACACAGTAGTGCTGGACGGACTGCCGTTTTGGAAACTTTACCCTTTGTTTTTATTGTGATATGTGGGTCGCACAGTACACCTGTTAATGACCGCCATATCTGCCAGGTGACATTGATTCTATGAGTCACATTGGCGTTGACGTTAGCGTCTGTTGTGAGCATGGAGCCAAGGTATTTAAATTTCTTTACCGTGGAAATAGGAGTCGATCCTATGTAGATAGTCTACGGCACCGTGATTCCACTGAAAGATAACTTCAGGTATTTGGTTTTGCTTCTGCTAACCCTCAGGCCATACCATTCCAGGGACTGTCATACCGTTCCAGGGACGGGATGTTAGTATAATAATACTAATAATATTGCGCGGTTGGATCAAGGCTCTGATACAGAAGGGAGTACTCCTTGATACGGCTCGCATTGTGAAGAGGTTCCTATCTGTGGAGCCCTAACCACCGGAAGCTTGAACCCTGCTTCCGACACCGGTGGACTACTATTTTTTATATTTTTTAATAAAAAAAAATATATGTGTTTTAGGAAATATTTAAAGATATATAAAATATTTACAGAAAATAAATAAAGGTAATAATAATATTCCATAACTTTCACACAACGCCATCTAGTACCAAACTAAGCTTGTGCTATGAGTACTAGACAACTGATAAACATATTTATACATTTCTCTAAACACACATCATAGATAAACTACACCCAGACACAAAGCAAATGATCGTGCTCATCACACAAACATTTGTCTTGGGTGGGAATCGAACGCACAAACTCTATAGCAGTCAGGGGTACTAACCACTAAACCAACAGGCCAGTCCAGTGTGTTAGCTATGAAAATTAAATAGAGTATAGCATCATCAACATGACGGTGAAAATGTGACGTCACAAGTCTGTCACGATTGTGGACTTGCCCATAGTGCCCTTAACGTTGGATCCGCCCTTGTACGAACTACCTCATAGATTATTTTTATTCTCTGATTTTTTTTCTCTGACTGTAAAGAGTACTTTACGTTGGAAGTATTTGCTCTTCATTAAGTGCCACAGACGGCTTTGCCTATTACTAATGTTCCTCTCAAATATCATGCGCTCCTCTGCTGGCGGATTTGAACGCGTTACAGTCGGAAATATTCCCAAGTGTACCGAGTCTTGTGTTTCCTGATAGCTACAATCTAGATGTCGTAGAACGAATACAACGGAGATTCACGAGGTACGAAGTGGGGTACAAATTCAAAATCCCTTATTTTAGTTACAATGACAGATGCACTCGATTCCACTTGCTAACTCTTTTAACTCGCAGAAATATATCTGTTACTAGCTTCTGCCAGCAGCTTCGCCCGCGTAAAAATACGTTTCTCCATTATAACTTCCAACCCCCGTTTTACCCTCTTAGGGCTGGAATTTCGTAAAATCCGTTCTTAGCGGATGTCTACACCCTATAAGAAACCTACCTGCCGAATTTTGAGTTGGTAGGTGTTATAGTTTCTGTGATTTCATGACTAATCAGTGAGTGGTATTTCGCTTTTATATATATAGATAACTAGCTTCTGCCAGTGGTTTCGCCCGCGTGAAAATAGGTTTATCCATACAAACTTTGGACCCCTGTTTCATCCCTTTAGGGGGTGAATTTTGGAAAATCCTCTCTTAGTGCTCGCCTACATCACAAAAGGAAATCTTGTGCAAAATTTCACGTTCTTAGTGCCTATAGTTTCGGCTGTGCGTTGATATGTCAGTCAGTCAGTTTCTCCTTTTATATATATAGATAATCAGTGAATGATATTTCGCTTTTGTATATATAGAATCGTTTTTTAATTAATTTAGCACGCTCTAAGATAAATTGCCCTGTATTACTGTCAAAGTTATCTCTAAACGTCCCTCACGCTCCTCATTCACGCACAGTCTACCGGAGCAACTCTTACTTGATTCGCGCGGCAAAAGCATTTAACAATTTATTCAAAGAACATACATCAATTGATTTCTTTGCAAGCAGCTTAGCATCTATTAACATTATTTTGTCGAAAAGCACGTGTTTTTATTATTGTCTTCCAACTAAACTTCGTATATCTCAATAACTTCTGTAACTTTCAACAATACTTACATTGACTTGTAAATGGCTCGCCGTGATCTGCCCTATCGTTAGACTTTGTATTGTTAGCTGTAAGCCACCAAAATAAAATGATCTTAAATCAAGAGTTAATAGGTACTTCTAGGTAGGCGTGCTTCTTCATCGACCACATCGTCGCATCAGGTGAGATAGTGGTCCAACGCGTGCCTGTCAAAAAAAAAAAAAAAAGTACTCCCAGGTTTCCTGTGTACGATTTCAAGGTACTTGATACGATACATCTATCTGTATACCAAAATTTATGAAAATCGGTTCAGTAGTTTAAGCGTGTAAGCGTAACAGACGGACAGTTACTTTCACATTTATATTACTAGCGTAGCATAAGCCCACAACTTCGTTCGCGTGAATTTCGGTTATAGCGGACGCGTAGTCGAAGTCGAAACCAGATAAAAAGTAGTCTATTCGCTAATCCGTCAACGGAACTAGAAAATAGTCCTCACTTTCAAGTTAAATTAGTAAAACATTATACTAAGTACAACACGGGTCACGGCAGGTCATAGCGGGCATTAGACGCCAGCGGCCCATCGTACAGCTGAGTGTGGAAGCAAAACCACCCCTCAATCGCCCGGAAGACCCGGTTACCGTGTATTTATGTGCACAACCAGTTAACATAACACATAGTTTATAGCTTTGGAATTTTAATGATATATGAAAATGAAATTTTGTACATAGATTCTTTACATAAAACTACTAGACACGTGTTTCGGGTTTCGCATATACTAAAACTAATGTTGTACTAACTAGCTGACCCGCGCGGTTTCGTCCGCGTCTGTAGTTACTGCTCTGCCCCTGTTGTCCCACACAAGGATTTACTCTTATATCGTGTATATACAAATTTTTCCGTATGGGGATCGAACCCGCGACATGCAGCGCAGTAGCCAATCGACCAAACACTGCGCCAACCGTGCTGTCGTATTATAAAACCATATTCGTAATCGTATTATAATTATAAACACCGTCATGTTATTATCACCTATAGCTTGATAAATGGGCTATACAATGCTAAAAGCAGTTTTTCCAAGCCACTTATACTCCATTCGCAGTAAGTTTTACTGTCCGTTCAACGGATTTTGACTTTTATTGCGTTGGCAACTTTTTGCTTTTAATGTCATCCTGCCTATGGAATAGAAGTCAAAATCGGTTGAATGCAGTAAAAAAAGGTTTGTATAAATGTCTAATCGTATTACGAATGGAGTATAATAATAATAATAATTCACACTCCATTAAAAGTGATTACAGGGCCTCTGCCAGTTGGTTTCGGCTCCTCGCACGCCTTCCAAAGGTCCGGGATCTCAGGGTTCCGAGATATACTGATGATCATGATCATCTTCCTGCCCTTGTCCCGTGTTATTTGGGGTCAGCGCAACATGTTTTTTCTTCCATTCTGCCCTGTCACTCGTCATGCTATCATTAACTTCCTTTTCTTTCATATCACTCTTCACACAATCCATCCATCTTTTCTTTGGTCTTCCTCTCCCTCTCCATCCATCCACATGTAAACTCATAACTCTTTTAGTAACATGCGCTTCATCCCTCCTCTTCACATGACCAGAGATATACTGATGATAATATTAATAATTTATTACACCAAAAAATACACATTACACAATTTGTCTGTGCTCATAATTATGATATTGTTACAATACATAAAAATTGTGCCTAAATTAACATGTGCTGCCGAACTAGGCTTAGAGCCTGTATTTCGGCACGCAGCGCGTAAGGCCTGGAACTGGGTCTTCTAGTATCAGCTCATGAGCAAATGGTATCAATGTTTGTGTTAAATTAAGTTTAGAAATTATAAACAATAGTAAAAGAAAAAAACACAAAATAAAAATAAAAAATAGTTTTAAAAATAGGTGTAACTACATAATACTAGTACAGTATACTGCACAAGTGTGTGTGCAAATAAAAGTGTACTCTCCTTTTCTCTCATAGTCCGATGAAATGGCAATCCAACACGATCGGTGAGCGGTCAGGCGCAGGACCTACGGCTTCACGTGCTTTCTGAGACACAGAGGTGATGCACTACGAACTTCCGAACCCCGGGTCGCTATAGATTAATTATCAATAAAAAATCCATTAGCACTTTTTGCCCGATCCGGGTATCACCCACAACAGTCGCATTCGTACGCGAGACTAATTCGACAGTTACTATTGTTCTTGATACACGTGATGAAAATTTGTCTTTGCGATCGACGATCAAGGCAGAATTCTCGGGTGTTACAGAGCCGAGTGCTGCAGTGACAAACCACATGTATCATCAGATTTTTTTCAAGGTTAGGTTAGGTTAGGTTTAAGGAGCTAACGCGTGTCTCGTGGAGCTTAGCGCCCAGCCTGATACGATAACTACAATAAATTTTGGCGGGAGCAAGCTCGCGCACTTTTCTGGACTAGGGCGGATGGGAGCGGGTTTTCGAATAAGTGTATTGAAAAATAAACAAACATTTTTTTCCCACAACTATCACACGACGCTGTCTATTCCAAGCTAAGCAGAACTTGTGTTATGAGTACTAGCCAACTGATAAACATACTTGTATATTTCTAAATACATACATAATATAGATAAATTAACCCAGATACAGAACAAATGACCATGCTAATCACACAAACATTTGTCCTGGGTGGGAATCGAACCCTCTGGCATAGCAGTCAGGGCCACTAACCACTAGACCAACAGGTCAGTATTCTATCTAAATAACACAAACCAACTTTGCTTGCAGTACTTTGAACTTGCGATATCTATCATCATGCGTAGAAACTTCCATTTTAAATCGTGGTCCAAAAAAATCAGTATTAAAGCTACCAAATTGAAAGTGACTGGCTGTTCATGAGTAGTAGGCGTGGTCACGAAGTTATTATTGGACCAATCCATTGTGACACTGTATGCGGCCTACTGTAATAACTAGACGAATTCTAAGAATCAGATTTCGTTGATAGACGGATCTTGGAAACTTTTGTATGAAGTAATACGGAGAAAGGATGACTACGGTGTTGAGAAGAAATTAGATTCTCTTCAAGGAAGTAGCTTGCTGTAAGAAAGAAAGAAAGAAAGAAAAACATTTTATTTGGCGGAACAAGGCGCAAATTTAGAACTAACAAATTATAAGTATATTATGTGAAAAAAATATGCGCCACATCCGCGCAAAACGGCCGAACGCTCAGCATAATGCCGTGACCACACGCAAAATGCGATGAGTCTACGGCGCTGGTTTTCAGCGTGGTCCGGTAACGATATCGACATAAAGACGTCGGCACGGTATTGTGTGCTAATAGATTTGAGTAAGATAGATAAATAAAAATAAATTATAGAGAAAGAAAAAAAAGCAAAACAATGAATAAATAAAGAGTAAATACGATATCATATTATGTATAAAGTGGCATCATTACGTTGCGTCTGTGCCAAAGGACGCGGTTTTGATTACAGAGTACCTGTAGTCTATGGAGTAGGCATTTGCCTCATGTATTAGGTAACAAATTACTGGATTGTGGCCACATTGTGGAGGTCAGATAGACAATAGCTCCATGAAAAATACAGTAACAGTACCTCATCATCATCATCAATTCAGCCGAAAGAAGTCCACTGTTGGACATAGGCCTCCCTCAAGTGTCGCCACAGTCCATCGGATTCCCGCGACTCTCACCAGGTCATCGGTCCACCTTGTGGGAGGCCTTCGCTACGTCTTCCGATACGTGGTCGCCATTCCAGAATCTTTCGGGCCCCAACTGCCCTCCGTTCTGCGAGCAATGTGCCCATTGCCATTTAGTTTGGCGATTCTTCAAGCTATGTCGGTAACCTTGGTTAACAGTACCTAGCTAGTATATATCCGTACATAGAATACTAGTACTTTGTTAAATGTTTTCATAAAAACTTGAACCGGTATTTTGTGGGTAGTTTTGAGAAACTAATAATGGTAGTCTTTGTTTTTCATTTTGATTAAGTGTAACTTGTCATAAATTCTATGACAAGTTTCAAGTCTATTAAGTCAATGAATTTAAGATTCTCCCATAAAACCAAATTTAGCTTCAATTTTTTAACTGACCGAAATTTTTCTGGCTATGTGGCCAAAGAACTCTGAGCATGCAGGTCGTTGATAGTCCTGATGCTAAGTTCGCGTAAGATTGAGATGTTTGTATGGAAAGTGTCGCAACAATAACTAGAAAATGTACCGTCGAAACGTAACCTAGTAATCTTACTTCCAGAGAATAAACGTGTCAGCACGCATGACAAATGCTGCGGTTACGCTGCGTTTTATCGCCGTACGTGAATAAGGTGCTGATGTAATACATAATATAAGTTATGGAGCAACAAAAAGTTCGCGGTGAGTGCAAGCGGGATTGTTGTTTAACCGCAGCCTAGTGCTTTGTAAATAATTGCATTACAAGTAGGAACACTTTTACTGGGAATTTTCTTTATACTGGTATATTGTTTAGGAAATAACCTAATACATTTTGTTCCAGTAATTCCACACAAAGGTCAAACGGGGTGAATAGAACCATATCTTTGAAGGGAATTTTCACGTTATTTAACATTTTTTCTCAGCATATAAGTACTCCTATTTTTCTAAAATTGAAACACGACCGTTGTTGTGGCCTGCTATGGCCGTTGGCCGTTGCGCAGATGTGACGCATATCTTCCCTATCAATTGATTATGTTAGTTAGTTTTAAGATTGCATAATTTCGCGTAAATAAAAAAAATAACATGTTTTTTTTTTGCTTGTTTTTCCTACTCCTGTCAGGCTTTGATCTTTAGAAATATTTTTACACAAAAAAATTGCCAGTTAAGTGTCTTTCAGTGTTGTTTGTGTGTGTTGTTTTGTTGTTAGTGTGTGTTTTGTGTTATGTGTGTGTGTGTGTGTGTGTGTTGTTGTTGTTGTTGTTTGTGTTGTGTTCTGTGTGTGTGTTGCATATGTAAATCAATCAATATTTCGCAAATAAAATGGTTTTAAAGGTCAGTGGGATTCTATGCAGGCGCAGGCGACAGTACGAGTAGGTATGTGTGCATTTAACTCCGGCCAGATGTTCAATGGACTATACGCCTTATAATGTGGGATGGGATGTACAACATTCAGGCTGTGTGGTTCACTTGGTCTAAATATTTAAATAGTTACTTTAATATGTATAAGTGTATCTGTGCTTTTGTGATTTACGCAGTTTCGTGTCTCAGGGTTCCTTTTAGATGCCGATGCAATACATAAATAGGAATTGTGATGCAAGCAATAACTTTGCGGTTGTAAACCCAATTATATTAGCCAACGTTACTGTATAGGCAGTAAATATTGATATAGTTTTCACTTTTAGTGCACGTGCTCATTTGGGGTGGGTAGTTAATTTTAACGATTTTTCATGAATTTATTGAATCTGTTTGATACTTCTATTTGATACAGGAAGTTTTGATTGTCCAGTGGTAAATGGCTTGTGCTTGTGGGCCATGACTTACGACTAACGATCACGACGATGGTCGTGGGTTCAAAACCAGGCGCTTTACTTTATGCAATTTATTTCCATCACCACTGCTCTCAAAAAGGTGAAGGAAAACGTAGTGACAAAACCAGCACGTCCCAGAACTAAAAATTCGAAGACGTGATCCACCAACCCGTATTGGGCCTGCGTGGTAGATTACGTTACTGCCCACTCCTAGAACGGGCTTGAGTCCCAGCAATGGGAACATTACAAGGCCAACTATGGCATGATCATGCTATTATACATCTATTTTCAACTGTGAGAGTCTTTTATTCGGCATAAGCTCTTTAACGTGAAATAATAGCCTTGAATTAATTGCATTTTGATCCTTTTTTGGGTGAAAAATCAAATAAAATCTCTTGCTCTGGGGATACCAGAGGTCGCATGTTCGCTTTCTTTCTCGGCGCGGGGCTGGTTGCCAGCACGAGGACACGGCGTTGCTCTGCCCAAGCTTGTCCTCCGGGCGGTCCACACAATGGTGGCATCCGGGCGTTTCTTCCGCACGAGTCCGGTGCAGGAACCTCCCGTACTTACCATGTCCGGTGAGGACCTGCGTCATGCGGAAGGTAAGTACGCCGTGTTGCCTTTCCAGCCACTCCTCAAAGCCCAACCGGGTTCCAACCGGGCTGAGATATCGTATCCGTGAGCGGTGTCTGTGTGTGCGTTGCTCGAGCGCGCTTCGTATGTAGATTGACTTCTGTAACCTACCTATTTTGTGACGTGGTTAAGTCATACATGTTTTCATAATTGTTGCAATGTTTTTTTAAGTTTTGAACACGCGAATACTAAGTAATAATTAGAAAACTTTATCGTGACTCTATTAACTCGAATAAGTATAGAATCATTAGTAAGTAATAAAATGTACACAGTTGCAGAAACAATTAATAAAATGATTAGTTTCTACATGTTATGCAGAAAGTTATTAGCTACCTAACGGTTAATTTAAGTATTGAGGGATTGTTCGAAAGAGTCAACGCGATCGTGAAACGTAAAGGGCAACTGAAGGAATACAAGGGTTTAGTCAGTAAAATTCTCTTCTCTGAAGAGTTGGTATATTTCCTGGTTACCATATAATTTAAATCTTGAAATAACAAAAAATACAGGCAACGTATCCATTGTCCGCTCGCCGTTCTATAATCTGTAGACTTAGATAAAAGTAAACAAACGAAAAAATATCTGATTGTTACAACCATTACGCCTTATAAGGGTGGGTAGGATTCATCATCTTCGGACGGGAAAATTACAGGATTAGTCTCAATCGAACAGCGCTTACAGGTAAACTAGTTTGACTGTTCAATTATACAAGTAATTGTCACGTCCTTCGATAATGAAGAACTTTACTAATGGTAAAAGAGATGAGTTATTTGGTGAGTGACCTCCGTAAACAGTGTATCATCAAGTGCTTTATTAAAGTGAATGAATTTGCCTCAATCGGTTCGCGAAGTACTTCCAGAGATTTATTTATTTAATCTTCATGCAACAAAAGGTGTAAAGGCGGACTTAATGACTACCTATCTGCCTATTTGCCTTTTACAAACATGCATACGTTACTGAAATCAAACCATTTTAAAATTAGTTTACACAAGATTCCAAACATGGCATGCTTCCCATAAAGGCTGTGCAGTTATACTTACGTAGGAATTCCTACTTAATTGCTTTATTTATTAATTTATTACTCAACAATAAATACGAATTTAACCACAAAAGCTGAATTCAAAACTTTTCTTTAACAAATTGGAAAAATTTTAAAAAACGATCTGTAACGCATTCAGTAAAAGACTCTACGAAAATCATCGTCTATTGAACTTGCACAAAAAACTGTCTTTTGATGCCAAAATTTGATATTAAAAGTTGTTTAAAAGGCGATTTAAGATCGATTAGATATGTCGCTTTTTACACCCGAGCTGAGGTTATTGTCAAAAATCCGTTACGATTCACAATCAGTTTAAATGAAAATTCTTTGAGTTACACTTGACAAACATACATAAATAAATTGTAGCTTTAAGAAAAATGTTATTCCCAATTTTTTGACGCTGTTTTTTTGAGTGATTGTGTAACTGTCATCTTTTTTAGGGTTCTGCACCTCAGTCACCAAAAACGAAACCCTTGTATGATCACTTTGTTGTCCGTCTATCGAGACCTTTTCCTTAGGAACGCGTGGGCGTATTATGTTAATATTAATACCAAATTCTGCTATCCCTTGGAGCAATAAAAGTCAACACAATCTAAAGATAAGAACGTTTAATGTTTATGCTCCGTTTATCCGATGGCACGGTTAGCGCAGTGGTGGAGCGTTTGGCTGCTGCGCTGCGCGTCGCCAGTTCGATTCCCGCACAGAATAAATATTTGTATTACCTACAGATAATTATTTCGGATGTAGGTATCTTGTATAAGTGATATTACATGTTTGTGAACACACCCACGATACTGTAGTAATTCCTAGTACGGCATAATTTTTCAAGTTTATTTACACTTTAAGAGTGTAAAAGTAAAGAGTATTAATTTTTAGTATACCATTCGTTCATTCACTGAAACTCCGATTTCCATCTGCCACTGTTTGTGAAAGAGATCGTTCATCATCGTATAGATTTTTTCTACCAAATCATGCAATATTGTGACTGCTGACGAATATCAGAAAGAAAGAAAGAAAAAACGTTTATTCATACCTCACACATACAGTAAAATTTAAAAAAAAAAAAACAGTAGAATACATTAAATTTAAAATATAGTAGAATTATGTACTTATATAAAAAAAAAATTTATAACTGTATGATCTGTGCAAGGTCAAAAATGCGCCTAACTCAGCATATGCTGCGATATTTAAAACGATAAATAACGCAACCTAATATTCTGTTAGGGCCTATCAGCTATCAGATACATTTACAGGTTCCCATTATTTAACTGATATGACTAAAACTCGAAGACGGCACCTCTAACACATACCGCGAATTCTTCAATCATCGCCATCTTTTATCTCCACTTCACGAAAAGCAAGGGCAGTTCGCGACGCGATTTTCGCTTCTGCAAACCGCGGGGTGTTATTAGCGCCGAATACAGTGAAACACAGTATTTGAGGGTTGTATCAACCCCCCGCTGCGACTCCAATATACACACATGCTACATTTAGATTATTTTAGACTTGCAAAATGGGATGTCTGTACTTGACAATTTTATTACTTTAGAATGTGATGGAATTATTAAGGGTATGTTTGTGTTTTTCTTACTTGTGAGTTATTTTATTGAAAGCCTTTCTTATGCCCATTCACAGTAACTGGACGAAAGTGATCATATACACCCCTCAAGTTGAAGGATAAAATCTACAAGTCGGTGATAAAATATGCCCCCTAGCCAAATTACGATCGTTTCGTTTGCGCGCGTCATCTCAACCCTCAGTCACGTGGTCAGAACAAAGGAATCGGAGGCGTGGCCTACTCGAGGCGTTCGAGGCAAACGAAACGATCGTAACTTGGCTAGGGGAGCTGTACTACTGTATGGATCAAAATGAAAGGTTATAAAAAAGACGTATGAAAAAAAATTGCATATACTGGAGATGAGAATGTTGAGATAGATGTGTGGTGTGACGAGAATAGATACAGTGAGAAATGAGTACATTAGAGGAAGTTTGTGTGAAGAAAGTGGTGCCAGGGACTGAAAGTTAAAAGGGAATCGTTTGTATTGTTGTGATCTGTGAAGAGGAAGAAACTCAGGTTACAAAAGAGTTATGAGTATACTGTAAGTGGATGAATGGAGAGGGAGGCCCAATGAAAGATGGAAGGACTGTGTGAGGAGTGATAAAAACAGAATGGAAGAAAAAAAACATGATACACCGACTACTCCAAATAACACGAGACAAGAGCAGGAAGAATATGATGATATCATACACACAATACGGTTTGGGGAAGTTCGGGACTATGAGAAAAGGAACAGAAAGTGTACATTTGTTTGCATACACACTAGTGCACAATATCTCTTGCGTACTTGGCTAATCTCTTTTGAGATTGGCCACAGTGGCCGAAATTCGGTCATGAGGATTATATTTATATTTTTGTTACGTGAATTTGGCCATCATCGCCTATCCTATCCCATACAACCCGCAGATTATAAAAATAAATTCAAAACTACATATTAACACCAATTCACTGGTCAATTTCAGCTGACCAATTTAAAAACAGAACCACACCAATTTTAAATTAAGAACAACTGTTTTATACCATAATAAATACACATTATCTATCCCATAGTTTTTATTATAAATTGGAATAATCGTATCGATTGAGCACCCAACAAAAAAAGCAATGATGCGACTCGAGTGGGCCATAATAACATAATATGAGCAATTTGAGCGATTAGTATCTACCGGAAGTTGTTCGCAGGAAGCGCTGTGGGCCGGCGCGGGCGCATTCTATGAAAAAAACGGGCATTTTCGACCACCGTTTAGTGTTTACTCCCTGCTTTGTTTGTGGTTTTATATGGTGTGTTTTGGTAATTTTGTTACCAAAGTGTTTTGGGTGTGTTGGTTATAAATTTGTTTTAAAATGTAAGGCGCTGGTAAAATGAGGTAACGTATGTGTTTACAGATGTGCTTGGTTTCATTTCATTTATTCAGCTAAAATTTACATTGTCTGTCAATGTTTTAATTAAATTAATAATTAAAATAATATAACAATACAAACAATATTCAATTGAAAACATTACTGTTATTTTTATTTTTCGTTTTCGGTGGAAAATAATAATCATTAATACAAAACTTAATTACAGTAGAGATACACTTAAAAGTGAAATGACTAAATAAATATCTTAAAATATGACGTCATAAAATTCCTTCGCGTCATTGTCGACTGAAAGTGTGCCCAAAAGACTGGCTTCATTGCCACGTTGTATGCCAATGTTTAGTTTCTGGCCGATATAAAACCCAGCCCTTGACTCATGCAAAGTGCCAAGTAAGCTTTTGGATAAATGTTTGAAACCGTTTACGCCGTCACTCGTCACTAAAGGTTCATAGGAAGACTAGCGTCAGACAGTCTTTTTGTGTCTGGCACCATTGCTGAAATGTGCAGCCGTGAGGCACACACTATGTTATTAATAATAATATTCACACAACTATCACACAACGCCGCCTAGTCCAAAGCTAAGCAGAGCTTGTGTTATGAGTACTAGACAACTGATAAACATATTCTAATATTTCTAAAAATACATACATATTTCACTTATTGTGACACTTTTTATTTGATTTATGTATGTTGTGTGATACTGGTGCATAATATATTAATAATAGCATAATCAGCCTTATAATGTTCCCACTGTTGGGACTCAGGCCTCCTCTCTAGGAGAGGGAATGGGCCAAAATCCACCACGCGGGTCCAGTGCGGGTTGGTGGATGTCACATGTCTTCGAATTTTCGGTTCTAGGACACGCCAATTTCCTCACCATATTTTGCTTCACCGTTTTGAGAGTAGTGGTGATGTACAAAGATAATTTTTCAAAGTATGCGCCTGGCTTAGTTTGAACCCGCGACCTACAACTCGTAAATCGAGACCGTTACCATTGGGACATCACTGCTCTTTTGATTCAGGGGTCCAATTGGGGCTGCTACTTTTATAAATTCGTCATTTCAACACGATCCCATTGTCATTTTGCTAAAAGTTCATAATCTGCTAATTTCGTTTTAGTTTTTAGTTTTAGTTCATATTGATCGAACATTGATCAGTCAATGGTCTCATATTAGAGTTTTGGTAAAATGACAATATCGAGCTTATTAAAAGCAATGACTGCACAATAACGTTTTAATAGTAAGTGACTGATAAAAAAAACTGTCAAAATTTTAGCTGATTACCGCTTACATCAGACATTAATTTGTCAATATGTACGAGATTACTATTCTATGCCACTTTTTTCATGGAGTGTCAGTGGTTGACCATTGGAAAGTCATAATGACGCCATTAAATTAGTAGATTACCAAACTTGTCAAAATCAACAATTATGAAATCCATAGATAGACCATTCTGTCACTATTGTAATAGCAGAATTGAGACCCTGGTGACTGTCGCCAAATAAACAATTTTCCTTTCTTTTTTTTTAATCCGGTCCGAACGAGAGGCAATTGCAGAGCGTACGAATGTCTCTCTTCAGGCAGTCTCCAAGTGGGGCGAAACCAATCTGGTAGAATTCAACGTCGCCAATACTCAAGCGTGTCTGTTCACCGCCAAAAGGAGCCCGTTCACCTTGGCTCCTGCTTTTCGGAATGTATCCTTGGAGTGCACAGACCGCCTTCAGCTCTTGGGAGTCGAAATTTCTTCAGACCTCATTTTTGGACGGTTCATTGAGTCCAAAGCCAAGGTAGCTGCTAGAAAACTAGGCGTTCTTGCAAAGGTCCGACGGTACTTCACACCGGGACAGCTTCTAATGTTATATAAAGCACAGGTCCGATCGTGTGTGGCGTACTGCAATCACATATGGGCTGGTGCTGCAAAATGCCATCTAGCAGCTTTGGACTCAGTGGAAAGGCGTGCGAAGATGCTAATTGGGGATCCAGATTTGGTTAAGTCCAATCTACAAAGCCTCGAGCACAGGCGCAGGGTAGCCAGCCTATCGGTATTTTACAGGCTGCATTTTGGACAGTGTGCGCGGGAATTGCATGACTTGATTCCGCCATCTCCTTTCTACCATCGGACAACCCGACGTACGGCGAGTATCCACCCTTACGTTGTTGAAACTTTAACGGTCCGGACTAAGCGCTTCGCTTCGTCGTTTATACCGACGAATCGAACGAAGGACTGGAATAATTTGCCTGCTGCGGTCTTCCCGTCCTACTATAATTTAGGTGCCTTCAAGGCTAGAGTGAATAGGCTCTTAATAAACTAGTGCGCCTCACCATCAACGATTGCATCACTGCTTACCATCAGGTGGGATCGCAGTCAAGCACTAGTTTAAAACAAATAAAAAAATAAAAACCGAAATTACGACTTCTCTTGAGTCGTATTTCAAGAGTTCAATTGAATCAATCATTAGAATCTAGATAATATTAATTGTATATTTTTAATTGATCTTAATACCTTCCGTTTTCAACTTTAAGTAGCCTTGACTTTTAGTTAATTGATCTGTTAATGTTAATTATATATATAACTATAGTGTTAATAATAACAATATGAGATCTTATCGCTATTGCATAAAATACAGTTTAGTTAGCCACAATTTACTAAACGGTTGTTTTAATTTGTTAAATTACTCAGTTAGTAAGTTTTAGAAGTTAATCTTAATTGGTTACTTAATTAATAAGGAAGAAATTACCTAAAATAAAAAAATTACTGCCATGCGGTACCAAGGTTGCCGACATAGCACGAAGAATAGACAAACTTCTTGTGGCAATGGGCAGTACAGGGGCACGCAGAACTGATGGCCGTTGGGGCCGAAAGGTTCTGGAGTGGCGACCGCGTACCGGAAGACACAGCTTTGGATGGCCTCCCACAAGATGGACCGATGACCTGGTCAGGGTCGCTGGAATCCGTTGGATACGAAACGCACAGGACCAATCGTTATCGCGACGCTTGGGGGAGGCCTATGTCCAGCAGTGGACGTCTTTCGGCTGAAATGATGATGATGATGATGACTACCATACGGGCGAGGCCACGAGTAGCAGCTAGTACGTTTAAAATAATCTAGCTGCTGCAAAGGAACATATTTTCGAGATAAAAAGCTATGTATGCTACGCTATGAAATGCTATTCCAGTCTACCCGTGTACCACGTATCATCTAAATCCGTTCAGCCGTTCGTGCGTGAAGAAGTAACAAACGTATTCACAAACTTTATAATATTAGTAAGAAATACCTCTAGTATAATAAATCTGTAGAAGTTTTGAGTTGTGCGCGTATCACGTAAAATGCACGAAATCGATGTAGATAACTTTTATACATTAAAATTGTGTGTAACTTGATATATTACTTAGGCTTTGTTTCATCGCAATCGGTTGACTATATCGTAAGATATCCTACATTCATTGACAGTTAGGCGGTACGAAGTTCGCCGGGTCAGCTAGTACGATAAGAAAAATAAAGAAATTCCTATTATTAGGGAATTCCTCTAAAATTTAATTAATATTCTCAACCTTACCCTAACACAACTTCACATACCTTTAAAATATTATACCTTGAGTAGATAAACTAAACAGTGTTCGTAAAAAAAAAAATGAAGATATTTTTCTATAATCATTAAATTAATCATGAAAGCTATAAAAACAGTGTATATTTTGAGTGCGTGACAAAAGCACGAACTATACACTTGCGTGCATAATCGTTAGACAGCGCACGTGGTGTGTTACACTGGCGGCCAATTTAACGATACATTAATTCGCGCAGCAGTGAATAAACGATGAAATATTAACACATGAGTTCACATACACTGATAGACATGATACGGTGTACGTGTGTGGAATCCGGAAAGGTTGTTTTTATTTATATCTTCATTTTTCATACTTTTTTTAAATTTAAATCGATGACACGTTCATCGATTTTTAAAAGGTTAAGTACCTCAGTAATATCATGAATAATACAGTGATAAAATTAATAATAAGTATATATTATGGATAGTATTTTTTTTAGTACATATTAACATTATTAACATTTTTTTTCTTTAATTTACCAAAAAATGGCTCAAAAAAGAATGCTTATGTCAAAACTGTCAAAGAAATGGTCTTCCAACATTACTCAGCTTGTAAGATTAGTCATAATTGACAGTCTGCGTATGCGAAATTTTTTTTCTATATCGAACTTTAATTATATTTTTTACTTGCTGCTCATCATCAACTTTTCAGCCGAAAGACATCCACTGTTGGACATAGGCCTCCGCCAAGTGTCCCCACAACGAATGGTCCTGGACGTCTCCCATCCACCTTATTCCCGCGACTCTCACCAGGTCATCGGTCCACCTTGTGGAAGGCCTTTCAATGCTGCGTCTTCCGGTGCGCGGTCGCCACTCTAGAACCTACTACTAACTGTTAATACTCGCCAAATATTCTCCAGTTGACGTTCAATTAATAATTCGCACATTTTATTGGCAAAATTGTGGGATCTGTTCTACAAATGCCATTAATAAATAGATGAAGTAAAACTTAGTTTGTAAAACGCGTACATCTGTTAAAAAAAGAAAACATTTCATACCACAACCAATTAAAGCAGCTTAATGTCACACAAAACAAGGCGCAAAAAACCATGAAGACAAAAACAATAAAACCCAGATCAAGTTTATAATCAATGTTTCACATTACTAATCCTATCAAAAGCCAGCGTTTACCTACCAGCACTATAACATCATATTCATCGCTTCGTTTCCCACAGTAACCGAGAAAATGCATTCATTTTGTGCTAGCCATGTCCAATTTTATCCAATTCTTAATGGGGCTACCGCGGCGCTGCGGCCAATATCGCAAATTATAGTGTTCACAGATTACGTCGGGAGTAACCTACGTGACGGGCGGTACTTGCGAGAGGCCGCCAGTGTACGCGATAGCACAAAACAGATGGGTACAGAAGTCAATGTCATCTACGAGTATGTACTTCACTTTTTCATACCTACGCTCGGCGGCCGCGCTATGGCTGTCAACTTTGGTTTGTGCCCAAAAAAAAAAATTTCTTGGTAGTGGCACTCGTATCTAGTTGTTTCAAACAGGAAAAACGGTCACATAAATCTTGTAAAGTCATTCCGTAGGCGTGGGCTTGTAGCACGGCGAGCAATAGGTAGCACACCGTCCGGCCGTCACCCTATTTACCTCTCTGAAACAATTGGTAGCTTAAAAAACAACAATTCGCCGTTTAATGTTGAATTTAAAAATCTGTCCACTGAACAGTTATGATAACTTTTTGCACAAAAAGAAAACACAGATGCATGTCTCAAGCGGATGGCACTCGCACTCGCACTGGTCCCACCCGATCCGAGATAACGTGTCCGTGAGTGGTGTCTATGTGTGCGTTGCTCGTACTTCGTATGTAGATTAACTTCTGTACCTATATCTCTTTTGTGACGATAGCCCGTACACTGAGTGAACATATAGTGTAAGTACAGCGCTTCCACGTCGATATGAGAAAATGTGGAAAGTAAATTCTTAAAAATAAACTTGCTGGGTAGATTATTCGCTCCTGCAGTTTAATCGTAGTCGGTATCGCAGCTTGAGGTGTACAAAGCTTACATTGTACGTAATAGGTATTTTACATTAGCGTTAATAATTATCAAGAAGGCAGAATGAGTATAAAACACGATAAAGTATTAAAAAGGCGGACTTCATTTGCTATCATGTAGTGCACTTATGACGCAGCTGGTCAATTATAATGTTCGCAAACAAATTGAAAATAATAATAATAATATTCCACAACTATGACACAACGTGTCTAGTCCCAAGCTAAGCAGAGTTTGTGTTATGAGTACTAGACAACTGATAAACAAACTTATATATTTCTAAATACATACACATTATAGATAAATTACACCCAGACACAGAATAAATGATTGTGCTCATCACACAAACATTTGTCCTGGGTGGGAATCGAACCCACGACCTCCGGCATAGCAATCAGGGCCACTAACCACTAGACCAACAGGCCAGTCGGATAATGTTGTAAACAAATTGAAAACATATGTAGATGGACCAAGTTAACCTCGTAAGGCCCAACGACCTAATATAATGACAAAAATATTGAAACATTCCGGCACAAGAACTTTTTAAAATTATAAAACTACAGCCCAAGAAAGGAAGACTCGGCCTTGGAATTAAAGGCAACGAAGGAACAGGAGCAGATTTTTTGTCAGTAAAAGTCTGACACACCATCTCGCTTCGCCCAAGAGCAGGGGATGTCATTGGATGATTTTCCAAACGAAAAAAAAAATCAGCCCAATTTTATTAATTATATTTTCAATATATTTTTTCATCAAATACTTTAGGTATACTGCGACTGTTTTTAACCGTCTTCAAAAAGAAGGAGGTCCTATGTTCGGCTGAATGTATTTTTTAGCATTGGTTCGTAATATACTACTCTGTCAAGATAGTACCGGGAAAAGATCAATAATACACAAAATGTTTGTTATTCATCCAAATTTATTTTATCACCTTCAAAGAATGCTCCTCCAGAAACGATATACTTGTGCCAACGAATAATTCAATCATCAAAGCATTTTAAAAAGCTGTTTCCGGAATTGAGATCAGTTCTCGCTGCGAATTCTCCTTTACGTCTTCTACCGGTTGAAAACGGATGCCACGAAGTGGTAATTTGAGTTTAGGAAAAATACAGAAGTCGGCTGGAGCCATATCTGGTGAATATAGTGGTTGCTCGATGGTATTTGTTGAGTGTTTGGTCAAAAATTTCTTCACAATGATAGCCTTGTGCGAAAGGGCATTATCGTGGTGCAAAATCCAAGATTTTTCTTTTCACAAATCTGGCCTTTTTCGTCGAATTTGCTCTCTTAAATGCCGCATACCGCGATAATCAAAGAAAACAATCAACATGACTTTGACTTTTGATCGACTTTGGCGTGGTTTTTTCGGTTTTGGTTCAGTTGGTAGGCGCCACTCCGAAGCTTGTTGACTAGTTTGCATGTCAAACTCGTAAACCCACGCCTCGTTACCAGTAACAATGCGTTTCATGAATGTTGGGTCGGAATTGACTCGTTCTAGCATGTCCTCAGCGGCTCTCATGCGATTGAGTTTTTGAAGAAAATTCAGGTCTTTTGGGACTAGCCGAGAGTAACATGTTTCATACCCAAATGATTAGTTAAAATGGTACGGATCGACTCGTGAGATACAGAAAGTTCGGCAGCTATCTCTCTCAAAGTTGAATGAGGATTTTCAGTCACTATTTCCTTCACTTTTGAGATGTTAACTTCAGTTGAAGACGTTGATGGCCTACCAGAGCGAGGCAAATCTTCCATTACATCTCGACCGCTTTTGAACGCTTTGTACTACTCATAAGCACGTGTTTTTGATAAAGTCTATTCACCTTAAGCCTTCTGTAACATTTTCAGTTACTCCGAACTCGAAATTCCATTGGCGATGCAAAATTTAAGACAAACTCTTTGTTCGATGTTTTTGTCCATTATGAAATTCGCAATACACACTAGATATGATATAACTAAAACAGCACTTTATTTAATATAAATAACAGATGCAACTCAAACTCCGCGCCGAAATTGAAAACCGTTGTGCTAATATAACAACAAAAACAAAAAAAAAACTAAAATTTGAATTTGGAACCATAAACAAATCATCCATTCCCGATACTCTTCTGACTGGATGTACGAGGCTCTTGTAGAAACTGTCCTATCGCCATATAAAATCACACCTGCTAAATATTTGACTTTTTTACAAATACGTCTACTTCTTATTAGGATTGCTGACACTGCAAAGCTTAAAAGAAGCTCTTAGAAAAACAAAAGACGTACTACCTACAATACCGAATCTCGCATAACTAAAATTCCCTTCTGCACTCACATTCCCCCTCATTTCGAATCAGTTCTGTAATCAAGCGTGGTGCATCGCAGACGCAGCACGTGCTTTGAGAGAATCACGCGAGCCAGTGACTTGATCGCCGCCGCTAATGTATTAACACGTGACATTGATGGAAAAACGAGGGTACTAGCACGTAACTGTAGTTGATTGTGTTTTGTTTGGAATGCTTTAAAGAGGTGACCAAGGCGGCCTTGCTAGTTTCAATCCGTGTAGACAGCAGTTGTAATCCATGACCTTCAACGCCCTTGGTTGGGAGGCGCGTTTAATACCACCGAACATGTTGGAGCGTGGTTTACATCCATGTAACCGCAACACAAACCAAACACATAAACCATGGTCACCTTGGTTGGAACGCTAGTTTACAACCATCTGGTCACCCCTTAAGGGGTTGCAAACTGGCGTTCCAACCAAGGTGACCTTGCTAGTTTCAATCCGTGTAGACAGCAGTTGTAATTCATGACCTTCAACGCCCTTGGTTGGGAGGCGTGTTTTCCCAACCACCGAACGTGTTGGCGCGTGGTTTACATCCATGTAACCGCAACATAAACCAAACACATAAACCAAGGTCACCTTGGTTGGAATGCAAGTTTGCAACCATCTAGTTACCCCTTTAAAGTAGTCACACACGTTCGAATTTGGTTCGATAGACCAAAACCGCTGACCCTTCTCGCAACAGACGACTAGAGATCAAATAGTTACATAGTTGTTTGGCGAACGATGTCAAGTACACACTGTCAGCTAGCGTATCGGACTACTCTATAGATTAACTGATTTAGTTTGGAAGCAAACCAAATTCGTGGTCCTATCGTACCAATTTCGAGCGTGTGTGTTAATTAATACTATTACAAAAATTGTAAAAATTGTGGTTATCAAGTCTGGTGTAACAACGGATTTTGCATGGCCTCGGACTTGTGCAGCGGCACCTCGAGTCCCCAACTTCTGGATACTCTCAACGACTATCGCAACACCGCGTGTCGCTAGTTTGACCGCCGCCCGGTACGACTCTCCCTGCGCTAGTCATTTGCTATCATGCAGTGCACTTATGACGCAGCTGATTAATTATAATGTTCTTAAATAAAAAAATTGGAAACATATGTAGATGGCCCAAGTTAAGGCTTAACGACCTAATTAGAGGGACCAAAACCGCTGACCAAACCCTTCTCGCAACAGATGACTAGATCGGATATTGGTTTTGCGTACGATATGAAGTGCATGCGGCACCGTCAGCTAGCTACACGGACCCATATAAAAACAATTATAATCGCCGGACTACTTTACAGATGATATAATTAAGTTCGGAAGCGAACCAAATTCGTGGTCCGATCGTACCAATTTCCAGCGTGTGTTAATTACATATTAGAAAAATGGTAAAAATTGTGGTTATCAAGTCTGGTCAAAAAACCGTTGTTACAGGTTTTTTTTTATGTGGGACTACATCAAATGACTTACCCCCCCTGGGTGGAGCAAGAGGACGTGCCAGATAGTTTCTGACTAAAACCCATAGTGTTCCTTCAGTTACCTCCAATTTTCCTTCAGCTACCTCATTGCAAGAGCATAGGTAACTCTTTCGAATAACCGTAGTGTGGTTTACAATATGATCAACAATTAAACACTAAAAAACAACAACATTCGATAATAATCATGCCAAGCATTTTATGGCTCCAAAAGTAGGACATTGTCTCAATAACCCAGTCAAAAAGCAAAGTCCACCACATCAAGTTAATAAAAAACGACCAAACAATGACTTCGAGTGTTCAGAACCTTCATTCAGCCTTTAGCTTTAAACAAATGGGATAAGGAATCTTGCGCAAGCTTGAGTGATGTGACATATGACAGGATACGCATAATCTCTTATGTTTATTTCTTAACTGGTATTTCCAGATTTACACTGTTTAAAAGCCAATTTTTTGATGAAAGTATTAATGCTTCTTAGGAAAAGTGTAATTGCGGGATTAACCTTATCTTACCTATTTTACTTTAGTTTTACTTACCTACTTTATGGTGTGTCCAGATCTGGCAAATGCGCCGCTCGGTAGCCGCTTGCGAACGGCGCGCGTGCATATAGCGCACGGCTCGTTCGTATGAAGCTCCTGCGCCGCGCGCGCTTCGAACGAACATGAAACGCACGCGCGCAGTTCGAAAGCGGCTCGCGAGCGGTGCATTCGCCAGATCTGGACGCACCTTTATCTTACCTTACATTACCTTTCCTTACCTTTTTATCGTACCCTACCTTTACTTGACTTTCCTTTACTTACTTTTTCTTTTAAAAAATCCTTGACCCACACTACAAATAACTCTTGTTTCGTGGGTGCATTCACAAACATATACACTTACATACACAAAACACCCAGACCCGGAACACCTATCCGTAAGTCATACAAATATTTGCTTCGTGCGGGAATCGAACCCGCAACATAGTGCCACAAAAAAACTCGACCACTACGCCAACCGAGTTGTCACGTTGCTCGAATTGCGAGAATGTACAAAAGAGTTACTATGATACTGGGGCTTCACATACCGGACAGACTTTCGTCGAGAGCTACGAATACTGAAATTCATTGGGCATATCTCTAAAAATGTGGACTCGATGGAAAGACTAGTAGTTCGTTGCCGCGTTGAAGGCAAAAGAGGTCTTGTGCGTCTCGCATCTATCGCATTCCTGCGACTGTCACCAGGGTATCACTCCCCACCTTGATCGCCACTCCAGAACCTTCTGGCCCCATCGACTATCTGTTCTAAGAGCAATGTGCCCTGCCCACTGCCACTTAAGTTTGGCGATTCTTCGGGCTTACAATAATTATTTATAATATTATACTTCTCACACGCAATCATCAATACTATTCCTAAAATAAAGAAAGGGTGAATTTTCTCACATTAGCAGTACCTTATCATCATTAATATCGGCATTACAACATTTACTTCTCACCCCCAGCATAGTTAGCACAGAACAATCTGTCATTTTTGACGTGTCGGCGTCGTTGCGCAGGGGCAGTTTGTCCGACGGAATTATTCAGTTAGAGAATGTTTATTTCGACAGAATATAATTATGTGAATAAAAACAAAAGAAGTAAACACAACACGTTTATTTGTATACCACAAATACACACAAACACGACAATTTATAAAAACGAAAATAAATAAAAATTAAATAGTTAGAATTTATTTTGCATTTTTTTTTTTACTGTTTTAACAATTTTATTTAATTCTATAAAAACACTTAACTAATTTAAACTATATATATACACTAAAAGCTACTCATAACTAAAATATGGCCTCATAAAACTCCTTCGCATCGCTGTCGACTGGAAGTGTGCCCAAAAGGCTGGCGGCATTGCCACGTTGTGTGGCAATGCCTATTCTCTGACCGAGGTAAAAGCCAGCCCTTGGGTTATGTGAAGTGTCAACTAAGCTAAACAAAGTCGATCATCGATAGTGAAAAATAAATAAACCAGTGAGTGATATTTCGTTAGTTATTATTTTATAATAAATAGTTACAAACAAATAAATTAATTGATTATTAAACAAAAAAGCACGATGACACGATACGATTGGTGCAATGGTTAAAGCACAGTATTTCTCTTTTTATATTCAAAAAGCTTTGGAACACTAAGAATTACTCCTAAATCGTGGGTGCATTCAAAAACATGTAAACTAACATAAACAAGGCACCCAGATCCGGTACAGATATCTGTAGGCCACACAAATATTTGTTTAACCCGGGAATTGAACCCAAGACATGCATCGTAGCAGCCAATCACACAACCACTGTGCACTCGCGCCGTTATATTCACTTTTTATTTCTTAAACAAAATTATTGATAATGACTAAGCTTAATTACTAAAAACCTGTCAATTAGCTACAATTCAATCGATTTCTAATTATTGCAAATTCTATCATTTAAATTTAAAAAATCACTTTATTGCAACCGGATACGATTGCACTTAACCGCAACATAAATAACGCAAAAGGTCAAATTATAAATATAAAATTTGGCCAAGTGCGAGTCGGAATCGCGCACGATGGGTTCCGTACCGTCCGAAGCAAAAAACGGCAAAAAAAAAAAAAAATTACGTTTGTTGTATTGGTGTTATTTTATTCTGTTTTTAGTATTTATTGTTATAGCGGCAATATAAATACTTTATCTGTGGGTTTGATTCCCACCCAGGACAAATGTTTGTGTGATGAGCACGTCATTTGTTCTGTGTCTGGGCGTAATTTATCTATGTATGTATGTATTTAGAAATATATGAGTATGTTTATCAGTTGTCTAGTACCCATAACACAAGCACTGCTTAGCTTGGGACTAGACGGCGTTGTGTGATAGTTGTGGAATATTATTATTATATTATATTATTATTATATTATCTGTGAAAATTTCAGCTGTCTAGCTATCACAGCTTATGAGATATAGCCTGGTGATAGTCAGAGGCACAGCGGAGTCCCAATAGGGTTCCGTTTTTACTCTTAGGGTACGGAACCCTAAAAAATAATTTACGACTAATTATAATTACCAAAAAACTCTTCGAAATGAATATATTAATAACGTTGTAAACTAAACCAGTTTGGTGTACTACCACACTTGGATTATTTCTATTCTGTATCTTTAATTACTGGTAATGTATGAGCGTGGCTGATCGATTCGATGCGGCTGCGGGGAAACGCAGAGCTGCGCTGGCGCAGGTCACGTGACTAACGCGTGGCTTACACGCCACAATAAAAGGAATCCGTACAGAAGGTTTACACATATTTTTTCGAGATGATATACAAAAAATACAAAAAAAGATGCACACATATCATTAAAAAAAAATTGTCTCACACTAGGAAATATTCCAGTATTGAGAGTGCATAGACAAACATGTAAACTCTTATACACAACACACCAATTATTAGACACAATTACATGAGTTGGGCCCAGTGTGTAGACAATTATTAGACACAATTATATGAGTTGGGCCCAGTGTGTAGACAATTATTAGACACAATTATAATAATATGAGTTGGGCCCAGTGTGTAGACAATTATTAGACACAATTATAATAATATGAGTTGGGCCCAGTGTGTAGAAAAACCAATCACAGCATTAGAGTTAATGTGGTCCTGGAACGAAATAGGCATCTGAAGGAAACAGAAAGGTTTAATCAATAAAAGTCTAACACGCCCTCTCGCCCTATCCTAGAGCGAGAGAAGACATTTGATGATTTCACACCTGTTTAAAAAATGTCGTTTGGGGGTAGGTAGGTTAGGTACTTTAGATACTTCAACAGACAGTAGGAGGTTAACGCTATAAAGAAAAAGTAGTAATCGTAGAAAAGCGCATTGATTTTAATTAAATCGGAAATTATTTCACAAAAAAGACGTTTTAATTAAATATGTCACAAAATCAATACCAAAATAAACAGGACCTTTGTACTCTTTTATCTGTATTTGTTCTTTTCGATTTTAAGTGTTTGTGTGTACATAAATAAGTAAATAAATAAATAAAATCTAATATATATAATTATTATCAAACCGTAATTAATTCTCATGGCAAAAAAAGGCGCGTCACCTTGTAGTAAAAATAGTGCGTAGCACTTGCTACGAAATAACGTAGCAAGTGCAATTGCTACGCAAAACGCGTAGGCTTACATTTCATCTTTATGTCGTTTGGTATCTATAATACTCCATTAGAAATAAAATGAGATAGTTAAACACACCTTTTTACTGTCATTTCAACCGATTTTGACTTTTATTGCGTTGGTGGCATGATAAACGGCGCCTGCAGTAAATAGTTGGTATTGTAAACACTTTTTTGCTTTTAATGATGGCATGAATAGAAGTCAAAATCGATTGAACGGCCAGTAAAAAAGAATATTTTAAATGTCTAATCTTATATTGAACTAACGACCCGCCTTGGCTTCGCACAGGTGCAATGCTGATACCACTGCTACCGCTATGTCCCTGCATTTTAAATCTGTAATATCTTCGAAAATATTCATTTAAATTACATGCTGTACAGGGCCATTATGATTAAATACAACTGTATTTAAGGTACAATTGGATAAGGAATAATGCTGTATTGCTTAAAATCGCTTCGTAAATAAGCCATTATTTCTCGTAAAAAGTTAAGGATATTTTTTTTTTATTGTGGGTTATCCTTAAGAGATAGACATATACCATTGCGGACTTCTTTGTAGACCTTTTAAAGATATACAATACAGTAGTACATTATTTTGATCTATCTCGTAGACTTCAGCCAGCATTTGCAATGTAGGACACATCACATTAGAAACCTCTAAAATTATCAGTGTTTTTACTTGAATATGCATGTATTATACATATAAACCTTTCTCTTTAAAATTGAATCACTTTATCAAAAAAAACCGCATCAAAATCCGTTGCGTAGTTTTAAAGATCTAAGCATACATATGAACAGACAGCGGGAAGCGACTTTATATTACGTGATAATGAAATTATACTTCATTTTGAAGTTTTAACCTTCTGTAATTATTTTTTTAATATAACACACAACACCCCACGTCCACAGAGGTTCAGATTGATCTGCATTTGAGTACTTTATGATGATTACGAACTAATCCTGTTTGCAAATCAGCTTTATTTGGTGTGAATTTTAGAAAAAAAGCTTGTTGACAGTTTTTTTCGATCTGGGAAAGCAAACTTATAGTTGGTAAGCTGGTTGTAATGGCTCCAATGTGTACACGATGGCCCTCGAAGTTTGACATTTGTATTGACGATATTTTAATTTTGCTGGGAATAAACGGTTGTTTTTTTTTTTCTAAAGTCTTCATAAATGTTTTGTCTTATTTTTGTTTCTTTAATATTAATAAAATTATTTTACTTTATAAAATTTGAACAACGAATCGAAGAAGTGGAGCCAGCGCATTCGCTAAATAAATTATTATTAATATAGACTTGACTTTATTATAATAGAAAGATAATTCTGTTTTGAAGCAATATTATACTACTATTAAAAATAATTATTATTTCAATGATAACTGTTTGGTTTGTACTTTAATTTTTTTCCGATTACTCTTTCCTACGGCGTCTACAACTTTTTTTTTCTAACGCTCCTTTCGCAGGTATGCTGAAAGATATTTTTTTTTGCTGTTTCTTCTTGTCTTTTATTATATGTATGTACGTAAATTATTAAATAAATAAACTATTATGTACAAGCGATTGCTAACTCAGGTAAAAAATAAACTGTACGCCATTTAATGAGAGGTGGTGTCAACCCGTTAAATAAATTGCTGTTAGTCAATTAGCAGAAAGAGCCGAAGAGATCCGATGAGAGCCGAAGTGAACCGGGTACCCTGGCCACAAAACAAAGGCTTAGGGACCCCCCAGAAGCATTGAGTTGTACCAGCCCCAGGTTACGAATTGGTTCAATTGAAAAGCCGAGAGCGTATAATGTTCGACTGAATAAAAAAACATTGAGTTATAAATATTAGTCTTCATTAATCATAATGAATTAAAGACGATCTAAATGTATTGCAGTCATTTGTTGAAGTTTCATTTGTCTCAAAATAAAATATTACTTATAAATTATTTATTCAAACTTTGTAATTTTAGGATCTCTATCAAACGACGATTTCTACCTTAGCATCGTCATCATAATTTCAGCCGAAAGTGTACTGTTGTACATAGGCTTCCCCCATGTGTCGCCTCAACGATCCATCCTGTGCTTCACGCATCCATTGGATTCCCACGAACCTTACCAGGTCGTCCATCCGCCTTATGGGTCGCCTTCCTACTCTTCGTCTTCCGGTACACGATCGCCACTTGAAAACCTTTCGATCTCATCGACCATCTGTTTTGGAGTAATATGCCCAGCTCAAAGCCATTTAATTAATTCATTTTTACCTCAGATTACTATTATTACCAACCCGACTCATCGACGACTTAATTTTTTATTATGATTATTTTTATTCTGCTTTTGGGTACAATATTAACCGGTCTACACTGTCCTTACATAATATCTACTTATACTGTAATATGGAAATATTGTAAGAACAACAATTTTTTTAAAAGAGTAACCATGGAGTTTCTTGCTGATTCTTCTCCATACAAAACGAACAATTTGGAACCGTGCACTAGCTTCTGACGTTTTATAAGTGCCCATGTAGGCCTATGTGAAGTAAAATATGTTTATTTATTTTTTTGCTGTGGAAAGTTCTCTCTCCATTCCTACTATCTGTCATGATTTAGCACTGCTTCTTTCAAGTACTAAAAAAGATGTACTTTGTAGTACTTACGTATTCTTTACAAACCGCTTCAGTATTTCAACTTGTACCACACACAGTCCACCGCCCCATCTAAGCATTCGTTGCGTGAAATGTAAAATTTTTGCTATTCATTGCGGGTTTGAGCTGTTTTTCTGACACTCGCGCCTTTCGTACGGGGACTAGCCCTTTATAAGGGGACGATGAGTAGGTACTGTCACAGACAAAGATGCAACGCTTAGTGAATTTGTATATTACTAACTACTGTCAGCGAATTCGGCTGCGTGACCGTAAAAAATAATATGCCTAAGTCATTCAGTGCTAACGTAACATTCGACTGGTGAAAGATTTTTTTAAATCAATTGTTTAAGTCATTCAGTAGTTTTTGAGTTTATTCATCACAAACAAAATACAAATCTTTTTTCTTCATATGTTTCCGAGACACCGTAAACCGTGAAAAATGGAGACACATCGCGGGAGCCTCACCCGCCAACGAAAATGCAACATTGTCAACCACGATTGTCAAGAGTGAACGATTAAGGTAGAGGAGGATGTTCCTCAACTTCCGCTTAAATGCTATCTGACTGTTGTCTGATGAATTCACACAAAAAAGTTACTTTTCGCTTACAGGATATTATTATGTTTTGTGATGACATGATACCTTATTGTATCGACCCGGTTATAATCAGTTATAGGCTGCGGGATTGTTGGAAATAGTTACTGTGACCCTGGAATACAAAGGGCAACTGAAGGAATTAGGGTGTGTTTTAGTAGTTTTAGTGAATAAAAGTTTGACACTTGTATCTCAAAAGGAAAAAACGGAACCCTTGACTTTGCTTCTTTTGCGATTCGGAAAAATCTTGATAACTCAATTCGGGAATTGAACTGTTTTCATAGGTAAGTTTGTACGGAACCCTCAGTGTGCGAGTCCGACTCGTACTTGGCCGGTTTTTTTTTAATACCTATTGTAATGGCGCAGACAAAAATGCAACAGATAGTTTAATGTTTTCAACAATATCTAAAAAATCGTCAAAAAGTCAAAAAGTTTATGAAAATGGAAAATCACATAAACACTGCGCGTGTGGCACAGCTACATTTAATAGAGACATAAAATTGTAATATATCCATACATTATGTGTTTTAATTATTTAATTAATTTAATAAGTAATCTTGAACTCCCACGCGTCACAACTCCATCGCCATATCTTATACATATAATTATCTTGATTTAGACATTTACTTCATTTTATACTTTTGTTAATAGAATCCCTTTTAGAAAATGTTAATATGATAAGTGTTATCGTTTATTTCTATAAGAGGCAATTTTTAAAAACTTATAATTTGCTTGTAAAAGTCGTAATTTATTTTAGAACTTAATTAAAAATTTAGAATTGAAGCAACTTTGCCATTGAATCGTGCTCTATTTTGTAGCTCATTTTAATAATGTAATTAAGTAGTTCTTCTGTGCGTGTGTTCGTCACCTAACTCCTCATAAACGGCCTGACCGATTTGGATGAAATTTTGTATATATATTTGAGTTGGATGGTTTAAAAATACAATTGTGCATGTTAAGTTGTGCACTCATGTTAGGTGCACTGCAATTGGTTATCATTTTTTTTTAACATGAAACCAGTTTTTAGATAGGACAACGTCTATCGAGACGGCTAGTATTCTTATATATGCTTTATTGTACAAATAACTAACTACTACTGTATGCTATGCTTATGCTACAAATAACTTAAAAAAAAAAAACAATAAAAATTGGACAGATGTTACATTTGCTGTTAGAAAATCCAATACAAATGAGATATAAATTTTGTACATGAGAATAACTATAAATGCTTAACCAAACTTAAGTTTAAACTAGTAATATTTTAGTTTTACTGATGGTTAAGTGAAAAGATTTTACGAAAAAATTGGTTCCTACAATTCCAAAAAAAATGTCCAATCAAAAAATAAACAAGTCTAATGAACACCACGCGATCCTAATTCAGAAAGTCCTCGTTACACTTTTGTTGACCACTGTACTTATAGTAAGATGCAAGCACTGCACGTTACCAACATTCCAGGCGAGTTTCAACAAATTGTGCCAACATACTTCGAGGGCAACTGTAGGGCAACCCCATGTTGTGATTGTAGTACTAATAATAATTAGTTCAAGTGATGAGTGAAAATACTCATCATTTGAACTAATTATTATTAAGGGAGAGTTTGAGTAAAGCAAACTAAATTTTTAAGCAGCGAAATTATATTCTTTTGTTTTTAAAGTTGAAGTTCTGTAGTACTGCCTACCTCGTAAAATACGTATACCTACAGTATTTCACTTTCACCCGATTCTTGTTTGTTTGTTGTTTAAAAACTAGTTGACTTGTGCCCGCTTCGCCGCGCGTATAATATTTTTGAGGTAAAAAATATATTATTAATTGTAATCAAATATAGCCTATCTCACTCAGAGATAATTATTTAGCTTTATAATGGTGATAGAATTTTCGAAATCGGTTCAATATTTCCAAAGATTACTTCCTACAAACAAAATTACAAACTTTACCTCTTTATATATATTTTTAGTGTAGATTAGTAACTTCTGCCAGCGGCGTCTTCCGCGTGATAGTAGGTTTCTCCATAAAAACTTTGGATCCCCGTTTCATCTCCTTAGAAGGTGAATTTTGGAAACCTTGTGCAAAATTTTATGTTCCTAGTCCCAGTAGTTTCGGGTGTGCGTTGATATGTCAGTCAGTGAGTTTCTCCTTATATGCAACATATTTTTTTTTTGTATTTGTAAAACCTGAATATAGTTTGTTCATAATCAGTAACTGAATCGATTCCAATAGTTTTTACACTACGTTATATTTTTTTCCAAAAATTAAAAGAAAATGTCACAAATTTGACCATGTATTTATGCGGACCACCAGGTAACATAACAATCTATAACTTTACGATTCGTCATGATACAGTTATGTTTATACATAGGGTTTCACATATACTAAAACTAAAGTTGTATAGCTTAAACCCTAAAGAAAGACTTCTTTTTACCTGGTTTCGAGTTGGACTTCGATGAAGTCGCGTACTACAGCTAATATATAAATTCAGTGTCTAATCGACCACGAAGTAAATAAATTTGTAACGGCTCCTGTTTTTATATCAGTAATTTAGAAGCATGATAAGTACGTTGGCTAAAATAAACTCTTTCTTATTTAATACCAAAGTACTCCAACATTTGAAACTAATTTCTTTGTAAACCCTTAATAATGGACTCACCATGAAATCGGCTTAATATCTTACTTGCAGGTGAGCTGCACTGGAAGCCCATCCTGGAATTACCTGTAATTATTGAGCACCTAAATGTAGCAATTACAGCAACAGAAGTGAATAAACGTTTTTTTCTTTTCTTTTTTAGGGTTCCGTACCTGAAAAGGAAAAAAACGGAACCCTTATAAGATCACTTTGTTGTCCGTCCGTCTGTCTGTCAAGATGTGGAGGTATCGAATTGAAATTAAAACTGGGCAAGTGCGAGTCGGACTCGCGCCCTCGGACTCGCACTCGGGTTCCGTACAAACTTATCTATGTAATAGTTCAGACTGACCATGCTTTGGTAGCTCAATCTGATCTCCTTCTCCTCAACGTCTTTAATTCTTTATTTTACACCATAACTACTTAATAATATAAGTGGAAAACAGAGTTCATGTAAATAGGCGAGCTTAACTCAAAGTTGAGTTTTCTTCCAGCAAACCATTGAGTGATAGAGATCACAATGGGTAGAATCCAATTTTAAATTACAAATAATATGAATAAAATAATATTCTATACATAATTATTGTAAATCTGTAGAAGTTTTTAGTTGTGCGCGCATCACATAATATATACGAAATCGATGTAGATAACTTTTATACATTAAAATTGTGTGTAACTTGATATATTATTTAGACTTTGTTTCATCGCAATCGGTTGACTATATCGAAAGATATACTACATTCATTGACTGTTAGGCGGTTCCCTCTTCTAGAGAGGAGGCCAGAGTCCCAACAGTGGGAACATTATAAGGCCGACTATGCTAGGCGGTACGAAGTTCGCCGGGTCAGCTAGTACATAAATATACCTACATACAAAAAAAAACAAACGTACTTCTATATATATAAAAAAGGGAAAACTGACTGACTGACATATCACCGTACAACCGAAGCTACGAGTAGTAGGAACATGAAATTCTGTACAAGGTTTCCTTTTATGATGTCCCTAAAGTGATGAAACGGTGTTCAAAGTTTGTATTGAAAAACCTATTTTGGCGCGGGCCAAGCCGCTGGCAGAAGCTAGTATATCTATATTTATATAACTCTTTTGTACGTGTGTTTGTCACCTAACTCATCCTAAACGGCCTTATCTTACTCAGCCCTTCATGTTAGTAAATATGCGCCAAAATAGAACTTTTTTTTTTTAATTCATCCATTCCGCAGTGTAACAATAAGGAACGAATTCAAATAATTAAAAGCCAATTTGCCAGCACCCGAAATCGCAACACTTCCCATAAAAATCGCCACGCGACCGCTTTCGTTACGGACTTGCATAGTGATCCAGCACAGAGTAACAACCACAAAATCATCAATCCAAGCCAATTTGAACCTTACACACTTAAGAATTAAGATGGATTTTAGTTTTGATTATTTGAACAGTACAAGAAAATAGGCATAAAATAGATAAATAAGATTTAGCACGGGTGTAACAGAATCGTATGTATTTCAGGGGCGTGTTCGGCGCGTGCGCATAGTTAGTGAATCTTTCCCGTGACTGTTTCAATTATACCAAATTGGATATTAGTCGAATTTGGGTGTTAGTGGCTGTATTTAACTGACTTACCAGTTAGAGATTTTTATAGCCGAACTTCTATTTACAGTCCAGTCCATATAATGGTTTTTGAATCTGAGTTGCAAGCAGTCTCAACTTTAGGCTGCTGAACGATATTGTTGCCATCGCAGGTAGAACTTGGGCCAGAATCGTGAAGATTGTTACAACAAAAGAGACCAACCAACCTATGCCCAGCTGTGGGACTCAAATAGATGTATGTACGTAAAATTGTAGGGGCCAGTTAGGAGGGCCGTCGCCCGCCAGGTCTGCGGATTATTACCGAGAGTTACCGCAGAAAAAAAACTGGGCAAGTGCGAGTCGGACTCGACACGTTCCCTTAGATAAAGGGTCTTGACAGACAGACAGACGGACGGACAACAAAGTGATCGGTTCCGTTTTTTCCTTTTGAGGAACGGAACCCTAAAAAAAAGCTCTCGTAATAAAGGGCCACTGGTTTTGATTAATAAAATTCTGACACTCCTTCGACTCCACTGAGACCGGGATTACTTAATGATTTCCAACGTAAAAAAGAAGGCCCAGCCGTGAGAGAAGTCTAGTTATAGATGATGGCAATGAAAATCAGGACCGCCTGAATTTAATTCGTCTAGTGTTCTAAAAAAAGGAATCCCACAAGGTGGACCGATCACCTGGTGAGGGTCGCGGAAACCCGATAGATGCGAGACGCACAGGACCGGTCGTTGCGGGGACACTTGGGGAGGCCTTTTTTAAGCTAGGAAATTGTCAATGACTTCTCCCACACTAGAGCGTAACGCTCACGTAACCACACCTATGTTCCTTCAGTTGCCCTTTACGCACCAGGAATATGAGTAACCATTCCAGAAGTCAACCTATGGTTCCAATAGGGGGAGGCCTATGTCCATTAGTGGACGTCTTTTTGTTGAAAGCTGAGATATAATAATAATATTCCACAACTATCACACAACGCCGTCTAATGACAAGCTAAGCAGAGCTTGTGTTATGAGTACTAGACAACTGATAAACATACTTATATATTTCTAAATACATACATATATAGATAAATTACACCCAGACACAGAACAAATGAACGTGCTCGTCACACAAACATTTGTCTTGGGTGGGAATCGAACCCACGATCTACGGCATTAGCAGTCAGTGCTACTAAGCACTAGACCAACAGGTCAGTCATATATGTATAGAGTGTTACGTCAGCTGCGTAAATGTAGCCCGCTTGTAAAATTGCTGACACGATTTTTTATAACAAAGAATGTCCTAGAGTACTCAGACGTTTTCGCTTAATAGCGTTAAACGATGTTCCCAAACATGACAGACAATTTGGGCTTCGAATTACCCATAACGGTATTAACTGCGTGTCTATCATGTGACAAAAATGTCTTACAACGACTAAACGTACTCTCAAAAACCATTTTAAATCTAGGCATTGAAAGAAAATCGTGCGTCAGGAATAATGCAACCACTTTCACCACTTACATAGTTAATACACCACACAATTTGATCGCCCGCACCTACATCCACGCTCTTAATAAGGCCTCGGCTAGAGTGAGAAGCTTGAGCGGGGGTGCGAAGTGAAACCGTTTTCAAACTTTTCGCGCTCTGAATGGAATGAGAGGGATTGTCAGACTTTTACTAACTAGTATCCACCTGTGTTCCTTTAGTTGCCCAAAAATTAACGAACCTTTCATCATCATCGTCAGTTCAACCAGATGCCGTCCACCAGCTCTGACGTTCGCTGTTTAACAGTATTGCTCCAACAACAGATTTTTTTTCATGTGGAAAATCATGAAAATCCTTCTCCCGTTCTGGGTGGGACGAGAGGGAGTGTCAGACTCTTACTGACTATAATCTAGATGACTATTACGTTACCCTTAGCGTTCTAGGGCCACGGTAACTTTTTCGGAATAGTGCGACGTGACCTGAAGCGAAGCTTTTACACAGCATCTATCGCACTTTCTCAGGAGCGAGAGTACACGATGATAGCGCGTGCGACTGATGAGAGTGACCAGCACTGAACACGTGATCTTTTCCGTCCCCTTTCAACATCTTCACAAGCACGTCTGTTTCGTGTTTAGTGACTGTGTAAAGCCCGCTATCGTCTTTTGTTTTAGGGCTATATTTCACCGGGACACCATGGCGGCGCGACCAGACACCGCTACCAACAATATGTATAGACAGATGCTCTCTAGAGCTCTATAGAGAGTTACTCACCTGGTGTCCGTTTGGTTGCACAACCAAGTTAGTGGCACAACCAGCTCAGCCGTCAGTGACACCCCCATCAAAGAGTATGTAAACTATGCAACGGGACACCATGGTGGCGCAACTGGTCGCGCCGCCATGGTGTCTCGGTAAAATATAGCCCTTAAGAAAACACGTCTAGGCTTTACTGTCCGCTACAACTAGGTGGCTACACACCTAGTCACGCCCGCATCCGCCATAGTCACCGCGCGGTCACTCTGCTCATAGTCCAAAAGATCCACAAAGCGGCGCTTTACGAAATAATTATTAACAGAAAAACCACAAAAAACTCTCCGAAATTAGTTCCCGATGACAGTCAAAAAATATATGTATATTTTTTTTTACGTTATGTTTATAAAAAACGATCGTACGAAGCGCCATGGCCGACGCGCGGTCCCTTTTGGCTCAGCAGGACATCGACCGTTTCAAGTTTTGGTACTAAATTTCTGTGTGGCATATTTATTCGGTCCTGTGATTATTTTCTACTAGGATTTTATGATAATCGGATTCTCTAACGAGTAATGAATTACGTTCTAACATAGATACGGTATTTTAAAGGACATGGGTGACAATTGAGACGGGTTTTGTCGCTCCTTCCTCGATAAGAATCTCGGTCGTATTCGTAACCGATTAGGGGGCAATTAATGCCTTAAAGTGTCGATGTTTCTCGCGTTTTTGCTGTTAAACCTCATTTTTTTTTAGTCTTAGCTTCCAGTGTTTTAGTTACCGTACTAATCTTTTTGAACATCGTTTACTTTGCCTTCTTGTAGTCCAGTTTTAATTATGCACTATGCGTGCGGCCACGGCGTTATGCTGAGCGTTCATCCGTGTTGCTTGGATGTGGTGCATATTTTCCTTATAGAATGTTTATAATTTTTTAAGCTACGTTTATTACGTCATTTCCCGCAAGTAAAATGTTTTCTTTCTTGATTTTCTTTCTCTCTTTAATTAATGCTAATAAACTACACCGTAATAATTCTAGGTCAAGTCGTTTTCTGTGATTCTTTTCATTATTGACCCAGATTTTATTGAGGAATTTATGGAATTTAGTTTATTTAATTCTGTATATATATATATATTATATTTATATTGTATTGTATCTACGTTTCATTTGTATTTTCTTTTTTATATTCACCTTCTTGAAAGAAAGAAAGAAAGAACTTTTTATTGCACCTAGCACTATTCTTCTCTATATCACCCAAAGGTTGACTGGTAGAAAATGCCTACGGCATTAAGTGAGCCTCTGTACCTTTATGTATCTAAAGTATTAAAAATAAATCGTGGACTTTTATATTTCGTGGTCGTATACCTAACATTTTTCACGTGTTAATAAGGCCACTGAAGGTATTAGTGGACAAATTCGACGCAACGTGGTTGTCTCACGCCATGGTGGTGATGGTCAAAATATCTTAATTTATTTATTTTTTCACAGCTGATAATGTGTTGTTTACTAACATAGGTGGGTGATTCTTTGAAATCGAGAGAACTTCTCATTAATCTGGCCTAGCTTTCGTACCTATCTATTTTGTGTCGTAAGCCACTTGGCGCTAATGAGTGCCTTTGATACATTTAGTGATCGCGGAAAACTAATATGCAAATAAAAATATCAAATTGTAAAGAATAAACTAGGCCAGATGAATGAGACACCCTCTCGATTTCATATAAAAAAACAGTAGCCCACCGGTATCGGGAACAGGGTCCAAGCTACTGAGGTCAGGACTCCAAAGAAAGGAACCTCCTAACTATATGATTATTATATGTATCAGTATATCTCGGAACCCTGAGGTCCCGAACCTTTGGAAGGCGTACGAGGAGCCGAAACCAAAACGGAGAGGCCGTTTATTCACTTTTAATGGAATGTGATACCAACCGACGATTATCCCTGTACGCGCTATGATCATTAATAGGTCTAACTATGAATTTGCCGTTTTTTAAAACGGGTTGCTTTGACGTGTTATATCTTTGGATTGACTTGGAATTATAAGTTCAAATAAACTTTATATTAAAGGTACGTTATTTTTTTTCCAAAATTAGGTATTTATTGGATTCTTTATGTTTTGTATTTTTTGTAATATCACTATAACACTTCAAACAACCCGTTTTAAAAAACGGCCATTCCATATTTTACCTAATAATAAGGGTTTCATTAGGTACAGGACATCACAGTACCCATATCTTGAGACATTCTAAAACAACTACCGTTCCAAAAAATCTTAAAATAACCAACTATATACCGTCATAAAAATTACCCCTAATGTCCACGGCAGAGCATCAATAGGCTATCAATAATTATCACTGGTCCAGAGCGTCATCCATCATTGACTTACATGATGGATGATGGGTCTGTGTCGCTTGACCCCGCGCGGGCATTACTTCTCCAAGAAGGATGGACCTTCTCGTAATTATGAGGATGTGAATATTTTTGAGCTGTTTGTATGTAAATCGCTTCCCTTCAAAATATAATTTAGATGTCTTCAAGGCTAGAGTGAATAGACTATTAATAAACCACTGCACTTAACCATCAACGATTTTATCACTGCTTACCATCAGGTTGGATCGCAGTCAAGCACTATTTTATATCAATTAAATAAAAGTGTGGATGTTATTAGAAGGAAATCCTTATTTATTTAATCTTTATGTACAGTAGGCGCACTTAATGCAATAATATATCTTCTGCAGGTCAATCTTTGGATGGTAAAGGAAATCATCATGAGGAAACCGGCACGTCCTATTACCAAAAGTCGATAATTCGAAGACATGTGACATTCACTAGGGGCTTCGTTTTGTTGTCCGGTTTATATTTTGGGGGGTTTGCCATAATCGCCACGCTTGGCAAGCGGGTTGGCGATCGCAGTGTGGTTGTTGAAATATACAGAGAATGCTGCTGCCCATTCTTTGGTGTGTCCCTTAGTCGCCTCTTACGACACCCACGGGAAGAGATGGGGTGGTGCCATTCTTTACGTCCAAACGCCATACGTAACACATCTAGGGCACATTGCACGCAGAACAGATGGTCGATGGGGATGACCTGGCGAGGGTCGCCGGAATCCGATGGATGCGAGACGCACAAGACCGGTCGTTGTGGCGACGCTTGAGGGAAGCCCATGTCCAACAGTGGATTTCTTTCGGCTGAAATGATGATGATGATGATGTGACATCCACCAACCCTTACTGAGCTCACGTGGTAGATTAAAGCCCATTCCATCTCCTAGCGACGAAGCCTGAAATCCAGCAATGACAAAAAAAAATATCGGACCAGATCTTAGAATTAATTGATCACTTCATGATATGGGCACCTAAAACTTGCCAGATCGTTTAAACGTTAACATTTGATGATATGTCAATCCTTGTTTAGCCATATCATTGATGTAGGATTTCTATAATAATAAAAGGTCTAAAGAAAATAGCCTAAACGAGGATTGAAATATCATCAAACTTTAACGTTTAAAACGTTCTGGCCAGTTTTACTTGGCCATTTCATGAAGTTATCAATTTTATTGCTACAACTATATTGCTAAAGATACAGCTAAGGAGTCGAGTTCCCTGCTGGAATATGTGTTTCCAAATAGCTACAACCTGGAGATGACTTGACTTAAAAATCGAATAAATTCGACCTCCATAGGTTACTTGTAAACAAGCATGCTCCATCGTCAACCACATTATCGCTTACATCAGGTGAGATCGTGGTCAAACGTGAGCCTAACAATCATAAAAAATATGGCCGATTAATGTTTATAAGCTATAAAACTTATATATAAAACTTTCTTAAGTACCTAAGGTACAGCGAGTAATGGGTGGCTCGCCGTCCGAGCGTCCGGTAACCGTCCGGACCGAGCCCAAGTCGTCGACGGCGCGTACCTACTGTTCCACGCGCGCCTCAGGGAGTTGTCAGCAAATCGTAGGGGCTCAGCAGGGTCGAAGCCTACTGGGGCCATGGGTAGTGTGAAAGTGAAACCCGGGGCCCTGGGACGAAGGCAAAGAAGGAGCATGAGTGGGTTTTTAGTCAGTAGAAGTCTGACACTATCTCCTGCTCCGGCCAAGAGCATGATTTGTCATAAGATGATTTTCCCACCCAATAATAAAAAAGTACCTACGGTATTATTCTCACCATTTCCACAATAACATAAAATGTAAACTACACTTAAAAAGACCCATTAACATAAACCTTTTAGGTTAAAAAGTCCAATTACATGCATAAGATAAATATTAAAAGTAAACACTTTCGTATAAACGTCAAAATATTATTCTATCGTCACAATAAAGTCGTGAAATAAGCATGTAATATTTCGTCAAATATATTTATCTATAATAACGTTATATTATACAGGAAAGATTTGTATTTTTGTTTGGGTAACGGCACGGATCTTGAACGCTGACTTCTACAGTTCTACTTGCGCAGAAGCACGCAGAAGTGAAATATCGGGTCTCTATAGTGGTATGAAGAGAGATGCGGGGGCGGGGAGTGAAATCCGTGTACAGTGATTGACTCGCCGATATTGTGCGATGCGCAAAGCGATCCCCGCTCTTTCGCCGAGCGCTCAAGATTTGTGCCACTATCTTGTATAAAACTCAAAAACTACTAGACCAATTTTTGAAATACTTTCACCAGTAGAATGGTAGTTTATCACTGAGCTACATAGGCCATACCTATATTTTCTACTTGCTCGCGGGTGAAGCCGTAACTAAGTAGCAGCTAATCTGAGATAAACTGAATGAAAGTAGATAAGTTTTATAAAGTAAGATAGGACTCGTTTACAAACAAAAAATACAACCGACTTCAACGTAAAAAAACTGAGCAAGTGCGAGTTGTAGTTAGGTTCGTAGTAGGAGGAGTCGAGTTGTATGTTGTTTTTTCTAAAATCAATGAGACTCCTCTGTGTTTTTCGCTATTTCTCATAGTTTCAGATTTGGTCATACATAATTATATACGATTTCAAACCTACATGAAAAATTCACTATATATATATACAGTATAATTTGCACCTAAATGAACCAGGTCGCTGGCATATTAGTCTAGTGGTTGGTGGCCCTGACTGCTATGCTGGTGGTCGTACGTTCGATTCCCATCCAAGACAAGTGTTTGTGTGATGACGATCATTTGTTCTGTCTCTAGATGTAATTGATCTATAATATGTATGTATTTAGAAATACTTATGTGTGTTTATTAGTTGTTCTAAGACGCACTACACAAGCTCTGCTTAGTTTGGGACTAGATGGCGTTGTGTGATAGTTACGGAATATTATTATTAATTACTCTAATAAAACTCCAGCTTAGCGACTGTTTGTTAGACAATGTTAGAAAGTACATACTCACCAGTATGCGTTTACATATACTTAAGACAATTTACACAGCTATGCTGAAGTCTTAGCCGGTAAAGCCCGCAAATAGAAAACATTCAGAAAGTAGTGAACTTTGTTACAAGCGCTATTACTAAACTTAATAGCTTAGTTGAACAAAGAGGTTTATTGCTTATTGAATTAACTACATAATGTTAATTGATTTTATGACGTTTAAGACTAATTAATAGTGTGTATAACTGTTACTCCTAGGGAGTTAGTGATATCGTGACGTGTTGCGCCGACCCCAAATAAAACGGGGTCATGGGCAGGAAAATGATGATGATGACAACTGTTATTCACGCTTAAATGCCTGAACGGATTCGGATGGTATTTGACACACGGATAGACCATGTCCTAAATTAGGACAGAATATTTTTTATTTATGGAGTACCTATGTTCCCTTTGAACAATTTTCTAATTTCACGTAGGCAGAAGCTAGTTGATAATAAAAGTAAGAAATCTTTTGATACACTAACGTTTTCAAAAACTACGCAAAATCTAAAGCTTTAGAAAAAACTACAATTATAGTCATATTTGTTAGTTTTACTTTATTTTTTTTCGCGATACTTTTCGCTTAACTTAATTTTTAATTAATGTTGTTTTCCTCATAAAAATGAATTATGTTATTATTTTTGAGTGGTTAAAGTATCCTTAACCACAAACGTCTGACACTCCCTCTCGCTCCATCTCAGAACAGAAGAGAAGTCATTTGATGATTTATGTATTTATTTATATATGTAGATATACTTTATTGTACCTATACCAAGATTACAATTTACAAAAGGATTCTAGGACAACGGGAAGTACCCTTTTTTTTCCCACTCCCATTCCTTCGTTGCCTTCGTCCCAGAGCCCGGGTTTCGTTTTCACATTACCCATGAACGGGAAGTACCCTATGAATTTTGATTCCTTTGAGAGTGTCGAAATATGCGTTTTTTTTATTTGAATCCTCATCATTTCAACCGAAAGACGTCCACTGTTGGACAAAAGCCTCCCCCAAGTGTCGACGAACGGTCCTGTGCGTCTTCCATCCATCGCATTCCCGCGAATCTCACCAGGTCATCGGTCCGCCTTGTAGAAGGACTTCCAAAGCTGCGTTTTCCGGTGCGCGGTTACCACTCTAGAACCTTTCAGCCCCTTCGACTATCCGTTCTACGAGCAATGTAGCCTGCCCACTGCCGCTTAAGTTTGGCGACTCTTCGGGCGATGTCGGCGACCTCGTACACTACAAGTAATGAAGAAGACAATAACTTTCAGCTTGGCTTCTCTCCGTAGGATAAAACAAAGTCGGTTTCCGCGTCTGCCTTCCTGTTTATCAACTTACTCCTGTTAGGGTTTGTGAATTTTAATTTTGTCAATCGATTTATTGAATAGATAGCGTATTAATACAGCTTTAATTTAATATTTTACGCTGGCAAATTTAACCTTAGTATATTGGTGGTCGTTCTGTGATTGTTTGACGCAAATTGGCGGGAACCAATCAGAAAACTCGCTTTTTTCCGCTCAAAAATGGGCTAATCGAACGTTTGGCCAGCTGCGCGCATTCTTGGTTTTTGTGACTCAACGCGATAGGTGGATAGATAGTTGTTAAAGTGAAATAGTAATCTGTAATCTAGTGCTAAGCATCGATTATTGTATATGCATCATCATCATCATCTTCCTGCCCTTGTCCCGTGTTATTTGGGGTCGGCGCAACATGTCTTTTTCTTCCATTCTGCCCTGTCACTCATCATGCTATCATTAACTTCCTTTTCTTTCATATCAATCTTCACACAATCCATCCATCTTTACTTTGGTCTCCCTCTCCCTCTCCATCCATCCACATGTAAACTCATAACTCTTAAGTTAGTTTTTAAGTTAGTAACATGCGTTTCATCCCTCCTCTTCACATGACCATACCAAGACAAACGATTCCCTTTCAATTTTTCAGTCACTGGCGCCACTTTCAAACTTCCCCATTATTGTATATGCAAGTCAAGAAAAATACAAGACGCAGTTTCGTGTAATCCTTGCATCTTCATTTAACTACCCTCTCCCTGTTGATGTTTTGACACTCCTAAACCAAGCAACGGATTTTGATGCGGTTTTCACTAATCGAAAATGTGATCAACGAGGAAAGTTTGTGTGAAACTTGCACCTGTGCAAAGCATGCGCGCACACGAAGGGTTCAGTACCACAATATTAAAATCGAGTAAATAACGTCAACCAAATAACGTTTCTTTTATGAGGGTTCACCTTCAACCTTTATTATTGGTTGTTATAGATAGATAGCTAGATGTGTTGTAGCTTTAGAAATATAAATTCTGCGAAAATTTGAACTCTTTACCTCTACGGTTTATGCAGCTCACTGACAGACGGACGAATAGCCAGCCCTACGTTCAAAAATAACCAGTGTAGCTTCGAGTTGCAACTCAGAGTCGTTCTTTTATAACTTGAGTAGCTACTCTAGAGTTAACCCAACTAACTCTAACTCCGAGCAGGGTAGGTTGGTGTAAGCGGCAGGAACGACAGTTGCTTGGCATTGACAGTTGAACTCTACGTTCGCGTTCAAAAATGCGAGCGTAGAGTATCTAACCTGATGACGTCATTCGAGTTAACTTTACCCTCATTTTTGAACGCAGGGCAGACGGACGGTCAGACGGATGAGCATCGGTTGCTTAGTAATAGGTCCCGTTTAGGGTGCCAACGGGACTTTCGGTTACTAAACCTTAAAAAAGATTCCGTAGAATTTATTGATAAACTCTTCTTTTTTTTCAAGTCAGTTAAAAACTTGCAAATAATTATGTAATACAATTTCAATTTTAAAATATATTTAGGAAGTAAAAATCTAACATAATATTCTGCTTTCTCTGCTTGTAGCAGATACAGAGATAAAGATGAATCTTCTAGCCAATCGATCTGGCTAGCCTCTTCTTCTTGGATTAGGTGGAAAATCATCTAATATCTTCTCCCGCTCTTGGGCGGAGCAGGAGGACGTGTCAGATTTTTACCGAATAAAACCCACTTCTGTTCCTTCCAAGCATTCATTCCAAAGCCCCGGGGTTCTCTTTCATACAACCCATAGCCCCAGTAGGCGTCGACCCTGCTGGGCCCCTACGTATTGCTGACATCTTTTTGAGACGCGCGTGAAACACTACGCACCGTCGACGGCTTGGGCTCGACCCGGACGGTCACCGGACGGCTTCCTAACTATATTGGGCTTGACTTCCCAATCTAACCGGATGCAGCCCCCTAGCCAAGTTACAACCGTTTCGTTTCGATTCTCTTTTTGACGATTGCCCCGAGTAGGCCACGCCTCCGTATCCTTTATTCTGACGTCATCTCAACGCTCAGTCACGTGGTCAGAACAAAGGAATAGGAGGCATGGCCGACTCGAGGCGATCAACGAAATAAGAATCGAAACGAAACGGTTGTAACTTGGCTAGGGGGGCAAGATTTTACATGAAGCGACAGCCTATCAGACCTAAATAACCCAGTAATTGGTTTAAACGATAGCCCTTAAACAAGATTGTACTGTAAACACTTATAATATGTTGTATCAAAGAATGTCCAACTGCAATATTTCAGACAAAACAAAGGCTATATGAACTCTAAATTGAAACAGAGGATTGTAAGGTAGGATGATAAATGAATGTGTATCATCAATCTTATTTAATTCTCTTTTGGAGTAGCGCCGTCTTACGGGTGCGAGGTGGTATGGAATTGGCTATCATCAACAATGTACTGAGACAACATACCTAGTCTTTGTAGGAACAAAATCGTAAGCGACAGTAATATATAACAACTAGCATTTTGCTCGCAACTCCGTTCGCGAATTTTTGTCATAAAAACTAACACCCATTAAACGGTCTTTTGAAAAACTAATAATGACAGTTTTTATTATTTATTTTGATTAGAATTTATACCAAATTTCAAGTTTATTAACCCAAGGATTAAGTACTCCGGTCCTATTTCTATCCGTGAGGTTTAATTAAGGCTCTTATTTCCGGGTAGTAAAAAAAAATAACCACGAATGCTAAGGCGGGAGCTGCGCTCCACTCCCGCCTTCTAACTTAGGTTAGAAGGCGGGCCTGCCTGTGTTGGGGTACTCTAAAACTACGTCATTACCTTCCCTGCTCTCGTCTTTTAAACACATTGATTTTAAGTAATAGAACACGTTTCATTTGCCCGTCATTTTGTAGATAAACATAGACCAAAATCTATTTATTTTACACATTGCCGGTCGACCAGCAGGTACTCTATACAATCCCTAGGAATTGTATACATTACCTAGGTAAAGTATGTAATGGACAATCATATTCATAATAATTAATACATTGCCTGGACGCCCCAGGTATTCTATACATTGCTAGGTATTGCATAGAATACTTGAATTATACAGATTGCCGGTAACATATACATAGATAATAATAGGTATAGTAACTATAGTAGGTAAACTATGTAGGTGCACTAGCTTCTGACGTTTTATAAGTGCCCATGTAGGCCTATGTGAAATAAAAACTTTTGACTTTGACTTAAACTCCCTTGGTGATTTTGGGTACGGTGAGTAGATTTGTCATCAGTGTAACTACAGTTCCGATCTTGTGCTATAATGTGGCTAATAACACTTATCTTTGCTGCAAAGAAGCGTACACATTGCGGATACGAAAAACACCATTGATGTTTAGTTATTAGATGTTGGAGGGCGGCTTTTTTTTGATAATCTCTCGCCTGACATCGAGATCTGTCTTCCACTGGTCTTCAAATGTATATACATTTTGTCTAAAAATATGTGTTGTCATAATAGCAACTATTCTGATTGATCAGTAGTTTTAAGAATTTTTGTAGAATTATATTTTCATATATAGTTTTGATTAATCAGTTCCTTCTGTCACCCTTAACGTTCAAAGGCCGTAGCAATTCTTTCGAACAATCTCGCAGCCTGACAAAATACGTATAACTCACAGAATTAAAACAACAGCTGTCTTTAAGACTCACAAATATTTTTTTGTTTACGGGAAGTCGTCCCAGAGACTATTTAGTATTTATCACCTACTTCTGTGACAACAGAGAACTGCCCCCCTAGCCAAGTTACAACCGTATCGTTCAACGAAAAAAGATTCAAAACGAAACGGTTGTAACTTGGCTAGGGAGGCAGTTGTGCCAAGTTGTTATAGCCATGATTTACGAGTTGTCCGTCGTGGGTTCAAACGCAGCAGGCGCTTTACTTTGTGTAGTTTATTTTATCACAACTGCTCTCGAAACGGTGAAGAAAACATCGTGAGAAAACCATAATGTCCTAGGACCAAAAATCAAAGGCATATGACATTCATCATGAAGCACATTGTGCTCCGTGGTGGACTAAGACTTACGGCCTGTTCCCTATCCTAGAGAGGAGGCTTGAGCCCCAGCAGTGGCAGTGGTGGTGGATAGTGGTGGTTGATTATGGTTAATATGCTATATACAGTAACAAATGAGCTTCTATATTTTGTTACGAATCGATGCCACTTAGCTGCCAATTAATCCGTAACAAACACGAAATTAGGCATTTCTACGTTATACAATCAGCCCCCTAGCCAAGTTACAACCGTTTCGTTTCGAATCTTTTTTCATTGATTGCCTCGAGTCAGCCACGCCTCTTATTACTTTGTCCTGACCACGTGAATGAGCTTTGAGATGAGGTCAGAACAAAGGAATCGGAGACGTGGCTGACTCGAGGCGATCGACGAAAAAGAATCGAAACGAAACGGTTGTAACTTGGCTAGGGGGGCAAAGGTCAAAGTGCTAGTGCTAGTAGTGCTAGCGTGCTGTCTCAAAGAGATGTCAGCAAACCGTAGGGGCCCAGCAGGGCCGATACCTGGTAAAAAGTATGAAAAAGAAACTCGTGATCCTAAACGCAAAAGGCAACTGAAGGATCATAGGTCTGGTTTTAGTAAGTAAGTCAGACACGCCCTCTCGCTCCACCCTAGAGCGAGAGGAGTCATTAGATAATTTAAGACCTTAAAAATAAGGAGTCAAATGTGAATTGCACTCTACTAATGCTACAGTTTCTATTTTTTTTATTAACCATTTAAGGTAGAACTACACTGCACACACGTGTGCCACACACGCCGTACTGAGCGCGTCGGTCTCCATACATTTTATAAGGAAACTAGACTTGTGGAGCTACACTTGATCCACGCCTCGCGACGCCACGCGACGTCGTTCTAGGTACAAATCAGGCGTGTTACTTTTGTGCGTCGGTCTAATGTAGTCCTAGCTTAACCCTTTTCTAAAAATAAATTTAAGACACTTTAGCAGCTTGGGCATTGGCCTGATTGTACAAGATACCGTCACTAAACCAAAAACCTTCCAAATCTCACAGAAACTCCCAAACAACAGTTATCGAACCTCTTTCGAACATATCCATAACCACATAACGGCCTCTTTAATTTCGGAACCTTACCAATCTGAGTAAAGGTTGCCATCACAAAAAATAACCCATAAATTAAATAATTTATTCCCAAAGCGGACGGTTTAACGTGGCTCGTGTAATATTATAATGGAGGACTGGTTCTTTGGTGAGAGCCGCTTCCTAGCTATTAAAGAGTCTAGATACTAAATGTCGTAGTAAACTAAACTAAATATGCTCATTTTGAATGCTTAATCGGTTTCTGAAGAGTGGCTCGGAGGCGGTGTGATGGGATTTGCGTTTTGTGAATATTGTACTGGTTTTTATACAAGTCTTTACTGTGTTTACTTGATAGTGGATAATTTGTGAACATGGGGACTTCTCTTTCGGAAGGGCGGGGGATCTTAGGTTTTGTTATTTTAAGGAGCTAAGTAAGCTCTTTAAAGTATTTCGTGTCCGTTACGTCACAACCTCAGGTTCAGTTAAATCCAGCGTCAGGCACTAGTTGTCTGGCAATCATGCTCAACTGGACCTATTTTGGCGCAGCCGTGAGGCGCACAATTGTATATATATTATTATTATATTCTATTTTGTATGGTTTCGTGTTTACATAATTATATTGTTTGTGTGCCTTACATTGTGACAAAATAAATTCATTTTCTTCTTTTCTTTCTTTCTTCAAATGTTTTTACAAAAATTTCTAGTTTGTGTAAAAGGAATTTTTAATCTAGCTTTTATCCACGACTTCGTCTAGTTGAACGTTGGTTATTGCGGACACAAAGTCGAAGCCAGATAAAAAATAGCTTAAGGCTTTCATTTAACTTCAAGCTTACACCGAGTCCGTACCAAACATCATCAAAATTTGCTCAGTAATTTAAGCGTGAATTTGTAACAGATAGACAGAGTTACTTTCACATTTATGATTATTATTATTATTGATGATGATTAATTATTCAATCGGGTGTATCAATAAGGTTATTATTGAGCTTCTTTCGAGGTAGAATAAAACTCTGGAACTAAACACACATGACCTTTATAATTATCACCAGCCCAATGGCCTAGTGAAGTTTCGTTGAGGAAGACTGACAAAGAATTAGAATTGAAACAAAGGAATAGCTCAAAATTTAATGTTTAATAAATCACACTAATATTACCTATAAAGGCGAATATGTTTGTATGTCCGTTACTTTGTATGTGAAAATGGAGACTTTATCAACAACTGAGACTCTACCACAAGCTCTGATCGATTTGAGAACCTAAACTGAATTGTTAAAGGGAATTATTTATTTATTTACAAGTACTTTTTGTACTATGTTACGGAGGATGTCCAAGGCATTGTACAATGGAAACTTACAAACTAAAAAACTTTTTCCAAAATAAAATACAACCGACTTCTATGTAAAAATAATACACTAAAAAGTGAAAAATTACTTTAACTTTCAGAAGTCAGTGTTTCTATAATAGTTTTGTCTCTTCGTTAATTAACACCGACTTTTTTTACGTTGACATCGGTCGTATTTTTTTTTAGTAAAATCTTTTTTCTTATACACTTTTTAGTTATGGTACCACCACTAAAAAGTACCCCTCAACCAAACTTAAATACCTTATAGCCAGAGTGCATCTCATGACAATTCTAATAATCACAAATACGGTTAGGTTACATTAATTTATTACAGAGTTCCGGTGCCTAACTTGAGGCTTCATCATCAGATCAGTTCGATATATCCTCTCCCCCTCTTCTTTCAGTCAGTCATCGACTACACGTATAAACAAAACAATTTTACTTCTTACGATAGTTCTGCTGTAATCCTATGAGGAGTTCCGTTCCATATCTTAGAAGTTCATGATCAGATCATAACAATATTTCTATGGGAACAATTTGGAAGCATAACCTTTCAATCAAAAGAATAATTTTCAAAATCAGTCCACAATTGACCGAGAAATCGGTGAACATACATAAAAAAATACATTGAGCCGAACATAGAACCTCCTTCTTTTTGAAGTCGGTTAAAAACAATAACTTTTAACAAATCGATACACATTGAAGAAAATAAAAAAGAAAACTAACATATTATTATAATTTAGAAATAAAAAGTATATAAGGTGTATTAGCTCCATCCCTCTTTCTCGCTCGCTCGCCTGACAATTTAACACGTTATGTTTTTTTTTTTTTTTTAAGGTGGGAAATCATCCAAATGACTTCTCGCGCTCTGGGTGGAGCGCGAGGGCGTGTCAGACTTTTACTGACTAAAACCACACCTGTATCCTTCAATTACCCTTTGCGTCCTAGGACTACGGGTTTCCCTTTCAGAAATTCTCCGCGGTCCTAGTTAGCGGGCATCGGCCCTGCTGGGCCCCTACGGTTTGCTGACATCTCTTTGAGGAGCGCGAGGATCTCAACGTGCTATTGACGACTGGGCTCGGTCCGGTTAATTACCGAACAGCCGGACAGCGAGCTACCCAGTGCTCGACGTCCGCAAGCCCGCGTCTACCGTGGCTGGTAGTCGGGGTCGGAATTACGGCGGCTAGGGCGTGAGGACCTTCGTTCCCTCACGCGTGCAGCCTCCTCCTTCGCTAGCATTACTGCTTCGCAGAAGGAGGCGACCGCCTGCCATTCCTCCTCGCTCCGGACCATAGCCTGAACCAGGGCCCGTCGCGAAAGGTCGCTGCCGCCTATTGCCTCCACGAGGACACGGCGGTGCTCCGCCCAAGCGGAGCACACCTCCACTATATGCTCCACCGTGTCCTCTGGGAACACGTTATGGTAAGACTGAACTAAATAATGACTGCAGGTCAGACAAAGAAGGATATATTTGTAAGAGTCACCGTAGCTCTAGAACACAAAGGGCAACTGAAGGAACACAGATTGATATTAATCAGTAAAAAGTCTGGTACACCTTGCTTGCTTTACCCAAAGCGGGAGAAGTAATTTTATGATTTCCCACCCCAAAAAAAGATACTAATCTGCATGTTTCTCATTTAAATTGCCCATTACATGTTTACTGTATGAACTTTAATAGAAATAGTACGTTTTAATAGAAATCGACCGAGGCAGCATTTTGCTGGTTGCAGTGACAAATTGTATATATTTCAATTGTAGAATTTTTCAATACTAAGTGTATTGAAAAATGCTGTAGTGCGAAGACATAAATAAAAGGGGGTTGACGCGCGACTCGTGGGGGTTGAAGCACGATTCGAGGAGGTCGTTTAGCGCTCGAGCCTGATACGATAAATGTAATAAAATTGTAGCAAGAGCGAGCAAGCGCATTTTTTTGCACTAGTGCAAAAAACACACTTGATATTTTATTATTGTGGATACGCGTGGAAAGTCACAGCAGCCCTCGGCTCCATAACGAGGTGAATGCCGCCTCGATCATAATGCCAAACTTTCTCCACTTGTATCAAAATATACTTTTTTTTCACTTCTCACCATGACACCGACTAACTGAGATTTCAATTCATTATTCATACCACAATTCGAGTAGCTATTCCCTTAATTACCCGGTTACCATCAAAAATGCCCAGCGGCATCGTTTCGTAACAATAGCTTTAAATATTTACATTGCTAATAGAGGAATGTTTGAACAAATCACTTGAATCAACTTGGGAATATAGTATCTTGTAAAAGCCAGTTTCATGAGTAGGAGGAGGGATATATATCTTATTTGTTAAATTGATGGGAAACTAAAATATTGGATTCATAACGAGATATGTACTTAGAAGAGAATAGAATAAACTTTAATGTACACCAAAATAATTTTACAGAAACTAAAATCTATGGGTACAACCTTAGGATGGACTACGAAAATTTAAACTAAAAAAGTGGGTAATTGCAGCCAAGCACTAGTTTATATATTTTTTTTTAAAAATCTGCGTTGTACTGTAAACTGCAAATATTAATCAAATAAAAATTTTACATATACAAAAAAAACTTTTTACAAAAAAAATACAACCGAATTATGTAAAAAGAAAAAACATTAAAATAACTTTAATTTCGAAAGTCGGTGTTAAATAACGAACAGAACTATTATATACATATATTGATATTGAACCGACTTCCAAAATTAAAGTTATTTTGCACTTTTTAGTGTTTTTTTTACATTGAAGTCGCTTTAAGTTTTTTTGTTTTGTAAATAGTTTTTTATTTTACACTTTTTAGTTGTGGTACGACAACTAAAAAGTACAAGTAATAGTGTGCAAGTTCTATAGTAAGGTACCTACAAAATTTAATAATTAAAACATTGCATAACAATTCGAATAAGCCAAGCCCAGGCCTACCTTTCGGCTTCAGTTAAAGATAAAATAAATAAGTATACCAAAGATAATAAGTACATAGGCTTACAAATATATATCGGTACTTTAAAAACGGGTTACTTTGATCTGTGATATTTTCGGATTGACTTGGAATTACGAGTTCAAATAAATTTTATATTAAAGGTAAGGCTTAACAGTTCCCTTTAGGTCGTCATATGGATAGCCTTAAGAGTTCGTGGTAGGATCTCTGGAAAAAAAAATACTTGTTTTTTAACTTTCTAGTTGTTTTTGATATTTATTATTACAAAATGCTTACAGAGTACTATTGTAACAAATATAAGTTTGTACATACGTAGTTATAATTGCTAATAATAAGTTTCCACATTTATATATAATAGGCTTTACCTATGAAATTTCAGTTTTTTAAAACGGGTAGCTTTGAAATGTTAAATCCGATATCTGTAGTTATATCTTTGGTTGTCTTGGAATTATAAGTTCAAATAAACTTTATATTAAAGGTACGTTATTCTTTTTTCGAAATAAGGTAATTATTGGTTTCTTTGTGTTTTGTATTTTCTGTAATATCGCAGTACTTATAAAGCAGCCCGTTTTAAATAACGGCATTTTCATAGGTATAAATTGCATTGACTAGGAAAATTAAAGATATAAATTAATTAAACAATCAAACTAGCTTACCTGTAAGCACTGTTCAATTGAAATTATTCCTGTAACTGTCTCGTCCGAAGATAGAGAATTTCAAGATAGCAACTATATGTGACGTCCTCCAGTAGCCAGGAAATATATAATTAGAATAATTCTTCATCATCGAAGGACGAGACAATTACTTGTATAATTTAAGTACGTATAGCAAAGTGAATTGAGTCATCTACACCTCTACACTTGTTTTTTGTTTTTATGACTTTTTGTTTTTTTTGTTTGTAGGTAATCTCTGAAAGTACTGGTCCGATTGCTGCTGAAATTTTTCATCGATAGAAAGCTGCTCTATTCCTGAGTGAGGCTATAATTTTATGTACGAGGGCGAAGCCACGGGCAAAAGTTATTCTTTTTCAAAGATGAAGAATAAAATCACATAACATAATCCTACAATGTTTCTATGAATATCTGTAATGTGAAACTTTAAGTAGATATATCTCATCTTTTCTAATCAAGTTTCTTTGGTGTCAAAATTATTATTTGACTAGAATTGGTTAAGTTTTCTTCAGGTACCGAGGGTAGTGCAGGTAAATTGACATGCGGTACTTCTAGTCTCAGAACTTCATCACTTGTGGTTTCAGCACTTGGTGCCTCGGTGCTTGTTACTTCGACACGCAGTACTTCTGGACGCGATGCTTTTTCGTGTAATTCCTCGGAAAACCGTATTTTACTACCAGGTACCACGGTAGTCGTAAACTCGGTATTTAAAACCTCGGAACGTGCTACGTCTTCACTTGCTGCTTTGGTATGTGACATTTCTATACGCGTTACTTCGTCAGGTGGTATTTCGGTAAATGGTACCTCGGTAGTTGGTTCTTCTTCATTATTATTTAAATTAGTGATTGAATGGGTTTTATCATGTATATAAGCTGGCATATAGCTAACTTTAGAGTTGTAACAGACAACACAGTTTTGGTTATCTGGATCCAGATGTTCATTTGGTGACTCAAAGTCCTTTGGTTCATTTAATGGCATTTCTGGTTTTAGTTCTAGTTCCTGCTGATTGTCTAATTTATAATTTACCTGCATATTTTCTGATTCCGTATCTAAGTTATTTTCTTGCTTGTTATTTAGTGAGTCATTTGGTACATCTATAGTCAGAGTATTATTTGTATCCAGATTATTGAGTTCTTCTTTAGTTATCTGTAAACTATCTGGATTAGGACTGGGTTTTGGATCATTCCATAACTCAGGTACTACTTTGACACATTTCTCTTCGTCTTCCACAACCGGCGGTAAGACAGCTTTAGATTTTTTAATTTTCTTTTTCTTTTCTTCTGGTTCATTCGTTGGTAGAAATTCTACTTCTTCACTACTTTCTTCAGAGCTTTTATTTTCTTTAGATGTGTCTTTTAAACCTTTTCTTTCTCTTCTGTCCCAGTACATATTTTCATCAGCTTCACCAACAGGCCCCCACTCATGACCCTGGTAGAGATACGATCTGCCTCTTCTACCTCGGTATCCGAGTCTTGATGCCTCCGCATATAAATCTCCCTGTCTAGGTACATCATTCATTCTCGACATAACCAGTAGAGATTCTTCCTGATGATAACATGAAAATATTTAAAATGGGTCTGTATCGTGCATTAATAGAAATAAACATAGAAATTCGAGTCTAAAGTGTGAAAGACTTAAAGGCTCGCTAGAATATAAGTCGATGAAGCCTGTCTTAATATTTTGACCGATCATACCGGCAACAATATACATCGTGTTAATAGCTTCACAGCTCAATTTAATTTTTTAAAACTTAAAACTACTTATAGCACAAGAAGATTTTAGGGACATGAGGCATGCTATTGAGACAACTCTTATATTGAGACAATTCTCCAGTAATTTAATATCGCGACCATTCTCTTCAGTTACACTTTTGGCATTTTAAGTAGTTTTACATCGTACTTTTTTTTTAATTTTTTTATTTAAAATGATATTTATTTTTAACTTGAATCTACATCTACAATTAATTGATAAAAAACACTTAACTAATTAAAACTATATATACACTAAAGACAAAAACTACTAGCTAAAATATGGCGTCATAAAATTCCTCCGCATCGCTGTCGACTGGAAGTGTGCCCAAAAGGCTGGCGGCATTGCCACGTTGTATGGCAATGCTTAATCTCTGACCGAGGTAAAAGCCAGCCCTTGGGTCACGCGAAGTGTCAACTAAGCGTCTGGATAGTTCTTTGAAAAGCTTATGAGCACTCGGACCCCACGACCCAAGAGTTTCAACCCCAAACGGCTCAAAAATATAACTTCCGACGAACATCGTAGATTAGGTGCAATACTTTGATAATTTATATCATCACCACTGCTCTCAAAATGGTGAATAAAAACTTTGTGAGTAAACCATGTCCAAGACCAAAAAAAAATCGAAGACATGTGCCATCCACCAATCTTCAATGAGTCCGCGTGGTGGTAACCGGCCTATTCCGTCTCCTAGAGAGGAGGATGGAGCTCTTGTAGTGGGATCATTAATTATAAGGCTGATTAAGTTATGCAGTGCTTATTTGGCATAGGAGCATAACTTAGCACGTCAATGTGCGTAAGTTAGGAAGAACTTTAGTTATATTTTATGTACTTACGGCGCAATCCATTAACCCAAGGATGCGATTGTCACCAGTCTGTTTCAAGCGAACATCACGAGGAGTTATTTTTTGTCCTGGTCTCACTAAAACGAAAGATGCAATATTTACTTCTGTGGACTGAAGAGCACAATAAGCATATTAAGTACCTCACAGGCTCACACGTTGCAACCGTGCTTATCCATTTCTATTATGTACATTGTTAATGAAGAGGTTATTTTTATCTATCTAGCTTTATTCTTACTATTTCAATAGCTTTACCCCTAAGACTGCAAAGGTCGAGCAATGTGTGAAGTTGGACTGTGGATGAATATAATGATAATGATGATGAAAATAGAATAATTACCTCTAGCCACAGGATACAACCAGTACTCCCCTCTATCACTTCGTTCCACCAACAAGCTAATATATCCATCATTGTCCTCCATCAACACTTGACGGACATTCCACATTACCGGCAATATACAATTCCCGTCCAACAATTTTCTCAGACGTCTGGTATGCTGAAAAATAAACAATTATTTCAGTAGCAAAAAAAAATATCCATTCAGCAAGATGAAAAAGGGGTTAAATTTATCTATAACTGAACTAAATAATGACTGCGAATCAGATTCACACACTAAAGGGAGTGAGTTCGATTGCAGAATTATTCCAAAGTGTCACCGAGAGCTTGGAATGCAAAGAGCAACTGAAGTAACACGACTGGGTTTAAGTCAATAAAAGTTTGGCATTTCCTTCTGATGATTTGTCATACTCAAATAATAATTGATATTTATTTTGCAATAAAGCTTGAAATTTTAAAAAAAATCACTTCAATTTTTTCGTCAGTTTAAAATAAATGAAGCCAGTATTTTCTAGCTAACTACCCTAGAAAAAACACCGAACCAAACTCAGGAGTCAAAGAAAGGGATGCCCTTAGTATATGTCTGACTCGTAGTGATTTTATACCACTAAAATTTAAGGTATGCAAGTGACTATAACGGAACAAACGATGTGACATACAAACAAACAAGTCCATAGATTTAATGATTTACTTACGTTAGCAGAAGGAGCAGTAAAAACATACGTAGTAAGTGGCCTTGCCGGAGCCCAATAGTAGAACACAAACCATTTCTCGTGAAGCACAGAGAAAGGATTAAACCTGCCGAACTTAGAAAATTCTGTGCAATTGGTATTGTCATCGAAGGACATACCAGTAGGACCGTGTTTGAACTTCAACTTTTTCTTAGCAGAAACTACACAAGCTAAAACTATTAATATTGATGTTAATTTTACTCTTGAACACATGTCGCTTATTAACACAGTTATCTAAATTTTTGAAGTCTCTAAAAACAATATTCTTACTACGCGTATCACCGTTTTTCAAGTAAACTAAACACCTCTTACTGTTCGATCACTCTTTATACTCGGTACTGAGGATGTTGTATTTTCATTTGTTTGTTAATCGCTGAAATTTGTTGCATTTTTACGTCTGTTCGAAGAAATTAGTTCACAAACAGCATTTCTCTTTGAAGAATTTATTTATTAAACTTTATCAGACTTATATATATTAACCTTAAGACAATTGTATCTTTATTTGTATCTGTTTTACTGAAACAACAATTACCTTTTGTTATTTTTAGTAGTACAGGACTATTTGAAACTACAAAAACAACATTATTCTGGTTTCCGCACGTCTGTATCCAGAACTGTATTTCTCGTATTTTTAAGGAACATTTACATCGCAGTCGTAATCTGCTAAAACACGTCTATTTTCTCTAAATTTAAATAAAATGTGAAATTTAGAGACTGAGATGATATAGCAATTTAAATTTTTCTGTCTCCTATAAGGATTGAAGAGCTAAACGCGATGAAGTACCCAGTCACAAACACATGACCCTGGCGAACAGGACACGAAAACACTCGTCGGACCAATCCGACGCAAGCGGTTATAGGGTTAAGAATTCTGTTACTAACAATTTTTGAACCTAGTTGCCATTAAGGTGAAAGCGCCAGGGGAGGCCTCGAAATTCATATTTTCTATTTTTTTTTAATTAAGCGGGCACCCGTCGCGTGACGTCGCGCGTATGTAGTGTGCGGCGGTCTCCGTAGCGGAAACCGAATTATTACCTGCGCAGTGTCGTTAGTTCAACTTTAAGGGTGTGCATGTAGACGTGTCGATGGAGATGGAGCAAAAAGGGCGCGGGGAGTGGCTGCCCGCGACGGGTTCCCGGGCGACGAGCCACGACGGAGCTTCTTTGTATGGGACCACGAGGGCGCTGCCTAACGCAGCGTCGGCCCTCAATGTTGTAAGTTGATTAAAATTAAATAATGTCATCAATACAACCCTCTCAATTCGTCTTCCCTATTGAATGGCTAGCATTCTGATAGTTTAAATAAGAAATATTATTGTTTATTTATAAAAGGTACAATACTGTTTCCTAGTAATGATCACAGAGTAGAGAGTGTACATTATAGATGTCACATAGATCATATTGAAAAGCCGAGCACAGATGATAAAATGTGCAGATTTTTATTACAACTTATTCAACATTTCTTTTTCTCTTTCTTTTCTCAGTTCAACTAACCCAGCTGAACTGAGAGACGAAATGCAAAAAAAAAAGAAAATTTGAATATCGCGATATAGAAATTTTCTTAAATTTTTAGGGCTACCCTGGAGTATCAACCTTAAAAAAATCTACTCCGTCAATCTATCGATCCCACTGACCAATGGACGGCAGTGGATCGTTAATAACAATAATTTTGTCTTTTTCTGCCCTCAATTTTGCTTCCTGTATGCTCTTAACTCTCTCCTTCTCTTCCTCATAGTCTCTCCAAATTGGTCTCCCAGGTCCTTTGAATTTAATAGTAGCTGCTTCTGCCTTCATTTCTTTGAATTCAGTTGGTTCGTTACCAGATACGGCCATCAGTGTAGCGAAATGCTTTTCACAGTAAGTCATTACCAAGTATGGATCTTCAATCTTCATTCGTAGTGACAGCGAAGGCATTACCATATTAGCGCCTGTAAAAGGGATACATCGATTGAGAAATGAACAATATAAACATTTCTAATTCAAATAGCATAGTAGCGTAATCAGATTAATAATGTTCCCACAGTTGGGACTCAGGCCTCTTCTCTAGGAGAATGAATGGGCCGTAATCTATCACGCGGGCTCAGTACGGGTTGGTGGAAGTCACATGTCTTCTTTTTGGTTTCCGTACGACATCATGTTCCTTCACCGCTTGCTCTCAAAAGCACCTTGCTCGCAAAAGTGATTAAATAACTTATACAAAGTTAAGCGCTGGTTTTAACCCTCGTGAGTCAGGGCTGCTACTACTGGGCTATCACTGCTCTTAAAAAGTTGGTAGGCAGGTAGCTAAGTAGTATAAATTAACCATTCGTATATACGTTCCGTATAAACGTGACAAAAAGAAACATAAATGTCTGTATACCTACTCCTTATCCAAGCTAGAACATACCAGTGTACCAAGTTTCATCGAAATCCATTTAGTAGCTAGTTGGTCTAGTGGTTAGTGACCCTGACTGTTATGCCGGAGGTCGTGGGTTCTCATCCAGGACAAATGTTTGTGTGTTCAATAATATATATGTATTTGGAAATGTATAAGTATGTTTATCAGTTGTCTAGTGCTTAGCTTGGGACTAGACAGCGTTGTGTGATAGTTGTGGAATATGATTATTATTATTGATTGACAAACATTCTTTAATATTGGTAGAATTATGTAGGCAGTTAAAGACACTTACCGCCCTCCGGTATCTCGTGTTTCACGAGAACATGGAACAAGCCTCTCTTATCAGCAGCTATCAGCAGCGCTTCAGCTATTCCTTTCATCAACAGTTTAGCTTTGGTCCAATCTATAGTTTTGTTCAACATTTTATTGTATTTTGCATGATATTCATTTACCAGCTGCAACAGAGATTTATGTGGGAGATGATCATATATTAGAATTAATTTAAAAGTGGCTCCAATTACAGAAAAGATTATAGGGAATCGTTTGACTTGATATGGGTCGTATGATGGATGAAAGCTATGTGACTAAAACAGAATATAAATGTGGATGGACAGAAGAAGAGAAGTCAAAGAAAAATACCTAGACACTAGATCCATCTATTTGAGGAATAATATGAAATAAAATAGAATCCGAGAAAGCATGACAGTCGACAAGATGGAATTGCAGCAAAGAACGTGTTTCACCTACCCCTAGTAAATTGGAACAAAGACAGGAAAAAGATCAATAGAGATAAGAAAAAAAAGATCTAATTTAAAATGAGACAGAAGACAGAAATACTTTTTCACTTTAAATCCTCCAAGCTAATTTAGCCCCTACTAACCTTGTTAGATGGATACTCAAAAGTATGCTCTGTTGCAATATCAACTTGAACATCACTTTCCCAAACATAAAACGGTGTCCATTTCAAATTCACAATATCTTTAGGAGAAAAGACTGCTCCAACGGCGAACTCGTCGCAAGTAGTCCAGTTGACTGGCACCTCTGGTCGATCATTGGCTAACCCGAAAGTATCTTTTGAAAAGAACGGCAGCTTTGACATACTTGGTGGCATCATTTGAATTGGGCCCGGACCAGCTTTCTTTCTCGGGATATACTGTTTCTTGGGAGGCAGCATTGCATTCCTGGCTTGGATCGTTGGTAAATCGTACCACTTCAACATAATTGTTTGATTCGTCTCCGGCACTGGATTTAGAAACCTTTCCAACAGCAACTCTTCTTTTGGATTCCGCCTCCCGAAGACTTTTGGAACATTGGGATTTAAAAACATTAAGTTTGTTCGTTTAGTTTTGTCAAGCTCTTCTATCGCTTCTTGTTGATCTTTAGGCGTTCTTAAGAGCAGTTCTAAATTGTCTGCTGGTTGTTTTATTGACGAGAAAGGGTCTCCGAACCCCTCTCTGGTGATGTGTCCAAAAGGCACGGCTTCCTGGTACCGGGGTGGGTATGCGGGGTCTTGTTGTTTCTTGCTAAGACGCTCATAAGCTTCAAAGTCCTCGTAGTCCGACCCTTCTCCAGTCTTAGCAATGATGGACAAGACCAAACACATCAAAGCGCGCATTTTCTTGTGAATAGTAATGAATGAAACGGTTAATTTGCTTTTTATATGATTGATCGAAGTGGCAGGAATGGTCAACTTGTTGCTGGAATTTTAGAAAGAGGCTACTGTGAGGGGTCACGGTAACACTTTCGTAGTAGTAACACGTAGGCAAAGCCGTAGGGCGAATAATAGTAAATTTTTAAACCTGCAAAATGCTAATTTTTCCGCTCATGAATTACAAAAGTAGCATCATCAGCATAACCGTAGAAGTGTGACGTTACAATCCTGTTAGGGTTGTGGGCATGCGTATCGTGGGCACAACGGTGGATCTGCGCTTGAGTCAGACTGGCAACGGATGGACCGTTGCCAGTCTGACCGTTAAATCCTGGTATTTACACTCTATTCGCAACAAGATTAGACATTTAAACAAACCTTTTTCTGTCTGTTCAACCGATTTAGACTTCTATCCCGTAGGCATAAGGATGGAATTCAAAGCATAAATAGTGGTTACAATACAAACTTTTTACTGCACCTGCCATTTCTCATGCTACCAACGCAATAGAAGTCAAAATGGATTGAACGGACAGCGAAAATGCTTTTTTTTTTTAATGACAAATCCCGCATTGGGTGGAGCGCGAAATAGTGAGCTACCCATTGCTCACTGTCCGCTAGCACGCGCCTACGGTAGCCGGTAATCAGGATCGGAATCCCGGCGGCTGGGGCGAGATGACTGTTGCCTCGCGCGGTCGGCGTCCTCCTTTGCTAGCATTACTGCTTCGCAGAAGGAGACGACCGCCTGCCACTCCTCCTCATTTCGGACCATGGCCTGTACCAAGGCGCGGCGCGAGAAATCGCCGCCGCCAATCGCCCCCACGAGGACACGGCGGTGCTCTGCCCAAGCGGAGCACACCTCTACCATGTGCTCCACCGTGTCCTCCGGGCGGTCCACACAGTGGCGACACCTGGGCGTCGCTTCCGCACGAAACCGGTGCAGGAACTTCCCGAATTTACCGTGTTCGGCGAGAACCTGCGTCATGCGGAAGGTGAGGACGCCGTGAGGTGTTTCCAACCACGCCTCAAAGAGGGGACTTACCGCCATAACTGTGGCGTGCCCAACAGTGAAAAGGGATTGTTTACATGTCAAATTTTATTATAGATGGAATATAGGTGCATCTATTTAGACTTAAAACTATCTAGCCTTTTTCCAGCATAATGAAGCAAAATGTTGGCGATCCCTGTATTTGCAAAACATGTCATTTGACGCCAAGAGCCTGTTTGCTTCCGTATACATTGTATGGCAGTGTTTGGCCAGGTAATCGTTTACAAAACTGCCATCAGTTAGGTAAGTGTCAATAATATTACACCATAGTGTAAAGTGCACTAGCGCATTTCTGTTCCATTACATGGAAGGAAGAAAGATGTCTGTCTGTGTATATGAGTTTACATGTTTTTGAACACACGATTCAGGAGTAATTCATAGAGCAGGGTAACGTTTAAAAAAAGACTATAGAATTCAGGGCGTACAAAAAGCAACAAAAGTCATCATCATCATTTCAGCCGAAAGACGTCCACAGCTGGACATAGGCCTCCCCCACGTGTCGCCACAATAAACGGTCCTGTCCGCCGAATCGCTCTACTCGCGGTGTCAAGTGTGGACGCACAACTAGCCTCCAACGATCACTGTTATAAAATGCGATGCGAAACCCTTTGTGAAAACCGACAATAGGTGGAGCACATTTGGGCAGGAACCAAACTCTCGAAGCACGCTTGTTCGAGACTTGTAAGTCGGTCCACACTTCACGAATTTGTGCTCGGGTCATACTCCGCTCGTGCCATCGCCAAACTTAAGTGGCCATGGGCAGGGAATGTGCCCTGCTTGCAGATCGGATGGCCGTTGGGGCCGAAAGGTTCTGGAATGGCGACCACGTGCCGGAAAGCGTAGCGTTGGAAGGCCTCCTACAAGGTGGACCGATGGCTTGGTAACGGCTGCGGGAGTCCGATGGGTGCGACAAAAGTCATATTGATCAAAAAATATAGTTGTGAAGAAGCCCTTTGTACAATAGCGAGACTATCTAACAAGAAAAAACAGATCAGTTCGAATGTGAGTTACGAAGATTTTTCCGAAACGCAAAAAGTTTTTTTTTGTGACGTAACTATAAATTTACAGTTTTCAGACTTTTTTTTCATTAAACTATATCTATGGGTATCTATGGATAGGTCTTCAAAAATGAGATTGAGGTTTCTAACATCATTTTTTTCTATACTGAATAGTTTGCTCGAGAGAAACTTCCAAAGTGCTCAAACCCCCTGTCCCCCTGTAACTTCTAAAACAAGAGAATGATAAAACTAAAAAAAAATTATGATGTACATTACCATGCAAACTTCCACCGAAAATTGGTTTGAACGAGATCTAGTAAGAAGTTTTTTTTAATACGTCATAAATCGTAAACCGCAATTTACCGTTCAAGTTTGTACGGAACCCTCAGTGTGCGAGTCCGACTAGCTCTTGTCCAGTTTTTTCATAACTTCAAGGGACCGCAGACTTGAGTATATAGTTTTAGTCCAAGATCTCAGTGAGTGAAACGTCCAGTCAGTGCATGAAATCGTCTCATTAGCTCTGAAACGTATGCGTGCTCTCACGCTCATATTCTCGGCTGAATATTTTTTGTGTTTAGGGGGCGGGCTTGCGGACGGCGAGCAATGGGTCTCACCGTCCGTCCGTCCGGTAACCGTCCCAACCGAGCCCAAGTCATCGACGGCGCCTAGTGTTCCACGCGCGCCTCAAGGAGATGTCAGCAACTGTAGGGGCCCAGCAGGGTCGAAGCCTACTGGGGCCGAGGGTCTGATTCTGAAAGGAAGACTTGGCCCTGGTATGAAAGGCAACGAAGGAACAGACGTGGGTTTTTAGTCAGTAAAAGTCTGACACTATCTCCCGCTCCGCCCAAGAGCGGGGGATGTAATTGAATGATTTTCCTACCGAAAAAATAAAATATATAAGTAGGTTTCTCCATACAAACTTTGGACCCCTGTTTCATTCCCTTACGGGGAGAATTTCGGAAAATGCTTATTTATTCTTTGTATACATCATAAAAAACCTCTGTCCAATATTTCAGCGTTCTAAGTCCAAGGGTGGCTGGGCGTTGATAAACAAATTTAAAATAATAATAATATTCCACAACTTTCACACAACGGCATCTAGTCCCAAACTAAGCAGAGCTTGTGTTAATAGTAATAAAAACTGATAAACATACTTATATATTCCTAAATACATACATATTATAGATAAATTACACCCAGACACAAAACAAATGATCGTGCTCATTCCACAAACATTTGTCCTGGGTGGGAATCGAACCCACAACCTTCGGCGTAGCAGTCAGGGCCACTGACCACTAGACCAACAGGCCAGTAGAATGAATAAGTCTTCCAGGATATTTGGAATAGATTTTCGACAAGGGTATAAAAATAAAACAAATTAAATATTTTTATGTGTTTAATATTACCTATTTGTTATCATCAGTCGATTTTTCTCGTCAGCTCATTCTAAATAATTCCATTTAAAGAAGTGGATGACAAGAAATTCATGTTTTTACCAGCCATACAAACTTGCTAAAACTATAATTAATTTTAAATTAAATATCAAACCAATTACAATTATAATGAAGGGACAACAATACGACAATAATTCAAACCGTGTACATCTTATGACGTTCCCAATCGGGAGGTTCCTGGATCGGATTCAGGCGGAAAAAACGTCCGGGTGTCATCATTGTATGAACCGCCTGGAGGAGACTGTGGAGCATACGGTTGAGATGTGCCTCTCTAGGGCGGAGCACCGCCGTGTCTTCGTGGAGGCAATCGGCGGCAGCGACCTCTCGCGCTGGTCCCTGATTCGGGCTATGGTCCGGAGCAAGAAGGAGTGGCAGGCGGTGACCTTCTTCTGCGAAGCAGTAATGTAGTGAAGCAGGAGGTCGCACGCGTGAGAAAACGAATGTACTCACGCCCCAGCCACCGAGATTCTGACCGTGGCTGGTAGTCGGAGCCACGGTAGACGCGGGCTTGCGGACGCCGAGCAATGGATAGCTCGCCGTGCGGCCGTCCGGTAATTGACCGGACCGAGCCCAGTCGTTAACAGCGCCTAGTGATCCACGCGCTTTTCAAAGAGATATCAGCAACCCGTAGAGGCCCAGCAGGGCCGATGCCCGCTGTCTAGGACCGCGGGGAATTTCTAAAAAGGAAGCCCGTAGTCCTCGGTCGCAAAGGGCAACTGAAGGACACAGGTGTGATTTTAGTCATTAAAGGTCTTAAGATGAGTTCCACCCTTATAAAAAAAACCATAATGACTTATCGTTATCACTCAGCTTAACCACGCCCTTGATCAATTAGATCATAGTAAAATAGAAAGCCGTGTGTACAATAACCATTTGAAATAAGCTTTCAGACAGTACGAACGCAATTTTGTAAATTTAAAAAATAAATTCCTCGCCTGTTCATAAAAATAAAAGTGAAAATTCAGACGATTTCCATTAAATTTTAAAATAATTACTTAATATTATTGTTTGAAATTATTGCGTTGTGAAATTTGTGAATCTAAAAAAAATAAAATGAAAAAAAATGTGGTCTAATTTTTACCACAGTAACAGTATGAATACACCTTTCTTTTGCAGTTGCACTGATGAGTCACTATTTTCTTAACCCGAGTAGAGTATAGTATTTACTTTTTTTATTGATGTAAACTAGTGCTTGATGGATCCCACCTGATGGTATTCAAGCAGTTGAAGGTGAAGCGTACTAGTTTATTAAGAGCCTATTATTCACTCCCTAAATTATAATCGTATTACTATCGTATTGTGGTCGTCATACCCCAATTCTACAGCCTATAATTATAAGAACTGAATGTTGTGATCGCGGTGTATTATCTCTAAATTTTCATCCTCATTATCGTCATCCATGTCGTAAGGCTCCGGTGGAATCTGTGGCATTGCGGGTATCGTCGACGTGTGCGTCCTTCCGAAATCGTTCCAGAAACCTAGCCTTTGTGCCTCTTCAGTAAGCTGGAGAAATAAAAGAAAACAACAAAATTTAGCAACATGCCTGTCACAGAAGACATCCATACGCCAGGCCTGATATAGTACAAAGAAACCAGAATGGAATATCCTAGAACCAACTGCGAAATAGTTTGAGAGTTACTGCGGCCCTGGAACGCAAAGGGTAACTAAAGGAGGACAGGTGGATTTTAGTTAGTAAAAGCCTGGCACTCGCTCTCGCTCCGGCCAGAGCCAGAGGCGTTATTTGTTGATTTTCCAACACAAAAACATTGTCAGAGAACGATAAAATGGGTGACTATTGAGATGACCGCTTAAGTCCACCTTTGTACGTTTGTGTTGCAATAAATGAAGTTTGAATAAATAAGTTTTAAATGAAAATTATTTTTCATAGTAAGTTTTTATAACGCGGTATACTTATATACTTATATAAGACCATTCCAAAGAGCTCAAACACGATAGGGTTATCATATTGCACTTATTACCGAGTTTATATGGCCATCTTCCAGCTCCATCATCAGACCCTGGTTACCATGTAGCACCAAAGTGCTCGTCAAGACGGATCAAACTCGATGAGGTTATATCGTTTTACTACCGAGTTCCTATGGCCAACTTCAGGTTCTATCATTAGATCAGCTTCTTGTCATAATAATTTTGCATTGTCATTTAATTTACACATGCATGCAAAATGTCAGCTCAATCAGTAACCGGGAAGTGGATCAAATTTAATTTGCAAGAGTTGATTATAGACAAATAACGGGACAAATGAAACTAAATAAAAGCTTGTAATAATAAATAAATTACAAATATCAGAGATGTATGGACAAACACAAGTTGTGTGTGCTTTTGCAACATCCTTCAACTAGACTCCACCTCGAATCGTCTACAGGAAGCTTATCGTGTTGACAATAATCGATGATTCCTTCCGCTGTCATGGCAACTAATCGAATTCCCAAATCAAGTCCTTCAAACTGACTTGAAATCTGAGCATAGCCCTACAATGTAGTATGTATAGTATCGTATTTTTTATGGTGTACAATAAAGAGTATATCTATCTATCAATATTACTTACATAATCATGATTAGGCATCCTGTCGACCGGTGCCAGAGCATAGCAAAGTCTAAATCTGCAGTTGAGGATACCCAAGTATCCAGGCTTCACTACTTTCAGAGCGAACGACATTATTGGAGTATGGCTATCTGTAAGTTACAATAAATTGTTCATAAATAATCAAAAAATAAATCAGTAAACGTCTGATACTCCCTCTCGGTCCACATAGAGCGGGAGGAAATATTTAATGATTCCCACCTCAAATAACGAAAGTGTATCAATTACAGTGAAGTGTCTCCACAATCGCACCAACGGTTTATGAATATTCCCATAAGGGTACCAAAAGCGGCCTTGTTGGGCCGCTTTTGGTACGCTTCGCTTCGTGATAAATTCTGAAACTTTGACTTATAAAATCTGTATGTACGTACACTCAAAAGCAAGAGTCGGAATAATTCTGAAGATGCCGGTGTCATTGGTCTTGACGAGCAGTGCGCTGAAATCGATCGTGCTCTCCATGAAGAGCTCGGCATTGCTCCAGTTCACCGGAGGTTTCATATCTTTGTCTAACTCCACTCGAAATCGGTCAACAAGCTGATAAAAAAAATATTCATTATCACAAGTTCTGTTAAATAGATGTTCAAACAGATCTTTCATTTTTCTAAATTTGATGTTATAAATATACGAATATTAATTTGATAAATAGTTAGATCCTGCCAAACGTTTAGAGGACGTTCAATTATTGTGCATACAGCTAAGGAGTCGAATTCACTGCCAGAATCTGTGCTTCCTGCTACAACCTAGGAATCTCAACCTATTCACTCTTGACTTAAAACCTAAGCGTCTTGAAGTCATCGTAGGTTAGGGTTAGTGGACGGGACCATGAATGAGTCATGAATAACTAGCCGTCCGGGCGTCTGGTAAGTACCAAGCCCAGGTCGACGGGATGTTGTGTTCCACGAGCGCTTCAAAGAGTTGTCAGTAAAATTTATGGGGATAATTAGGGCTGCTAAGGCTACAGGGCTACAGATCGTTCGAAGAAGTTACCGCACCTTAATCAGTAAAAGTCTGACACTGCCTCCCGCTCCACCCTGACTGGAAGAAATAATTTGATGATTTCTCACGTAAAACCATTGTTACCAGGGTCGCGATAATACTTTCGAACAATTTTGCGACCCTGGGTGCTCTGGACACACAACATCACATCTCGCTAGAGCTTCCTCCCTCCCTTTTTCCAAATAGCTCGACTTCTATTCCAATCACATGGGGCTGAAAACTCGTGTCTTTCATGGAGCGACTGCCTATCAGACCTCTACAAACCAGTTACCAAGCAACACGATAGTCCTTGGAAAGACTGTTGATTAGACTTCGTGGGGCACATAACATAGGGATTTATTGATGCACAGCATAGTCTTTTTTAACCCAATGGTTGACTGATACGTAGAATGTCTTGTTACAATAAGTAAGTCCTCCAACATACTACTACTGTACATAAAGTTTGAAATTATAAATAAAATTAGTAAATTTAAGTACACATTATTCAGAATAGTAAAAAGCACAAACCACGTCAGAGGGTATACTGAATTTGATGTTGTAACTCTCCTCGAAGTTAGGGTTCCAGAAGTAGAAAATCTTCCAGTCTATATCAATTACACTCTTAGGGTCAAAAGTGGAGTTCTCCAGGAATTTCTCACAAGAAGTATAGTTCTCAATATCTAATTGACTAAGATCCTTTTGAGCTGCATTTTCTTGTATTGATAGAGAAATGAGGAAAAACAGGAGGAACATGGCTGACATTTAAGTAAAAACTTTGAAAACAAACTATACTTATGTTCACTTTAAAAATAATTTCACGTTTTTAAGAAGAACAGGTTCAACAATTTTTTCTCTTAAGTATTAAGTAAGTCTTGTATGATCTATATACACTGAGGCAATATCACTCGTGAATGCACTTTATATGCTGATTCTGTTATTATTTACTGTAACATTATCTTCATTGACACATTAAAATGAGAGTGCAATATAACCTATGTTTATTTCTTTAGTTTTATTTTCGACAACTCTTTCAATATTTACGTATGTTACGCTGTTTTGCATATCATTTCCTTTACATAGTATTATTTTGTGTATGTGTTCTCACTTCTTCGTGCCACAGCTTCAACGCTGTTTTCTACATATTAACAAATTTTTTTTTCTTTAAGACTAGCACCCCACCCATCGCTCGCCGTCCGTGGTACCTACGGTGGCCTGGAATCACCCTTCTACTCCCGAAGCCAAGGGCGTCTCCTGCGGCCGCTGCGGCGTAAGGTTTGCCTCACCTTTACACTTTCTACCACCTCCTTCACTCGCATTTCTGCTCGCAAAGAAGTAACTATTTCCTATGCTCTTTTGCTCCGTGCCATGATATGGACCAGGGCCGGTCGCGAACAGCTGCCACCACCGGTCAAGATTGAGTAAGTCTTTATTCTGACTAAGTGAAAAATATTTTGCTGATTATAGGCTTTGATTTGTGCATTAAGTAATCAATTATTACCTCTTCTTTTACCTTTTTCTTTTTTAAATTTTATTGTATCTGCCTATGAGAAAATAAGTCTATTCTTAGGTTCGGTGTCACGTGCTGCCCTGGGGCTCAAGTCTGTTATTTTTTTTTAAATTCGTCATTCCAATACGATCCCATTGTCATTTTGCTAAATTTTCGTAATCTGCTTATTCATAATGGTCGATCATTGATTGGTCAATGGTCTCGTAACAATAAGCAATGACTGCATAATGACGTTCTAATGGAAGGTCACTGATCAAAGGAACTGTAAAAATTTTTGCAGATTCCGCATACGTCAAACATTCATTTGTAATTATATACGAGATTACCATTCTATGTGCCATTTCTTTCAATGGAGTGTCAGTGGTTGACCATTGGAAAGTCATGACGACGCCATTAGATTAGCAGATTACCATACTTGTCAAAATCAACAGTTATGAAATCAAGTATAGACCATTCTGACACTATTGTAATAGCAGACTTGAGGCCCTGTACAGCGAGGCTCAATGACATCTTCATATTCTCTCCAGGTAAGTTAACCCTAACAGACATTGCAAAGACGTCTTATGATTTAAATGATGATGATGATGAATTGTCGAATATTACTACTCAGTAGATCCCAAATGTAAGGAAACGACAACACATCAGGTTCAGAATGAGAATGACTCCTCATTGAACTGGCCTAAAATTGAAGATTACTGGGAAAATTGGAAGAAAGGAAGGGATGCTTTTCCTCTACAGTGGGACAACACAGACACATATTTGATGAATTTCACACATCCTGGCCTCAACCGCAAATACCACCATTTGAAAGTTCCCTTTTAAAAAAACAAATAACCACAGGCCAGCACTTATTTATTCCTTAGACACGTAGAACACCTTCATTCTTATCAGGCCGACACGCATGGAGGCCGGGTCCAAAGTCGAGGTTTTCGGCAATGCTGCCAATCTCTGCGCGGTACGGCAACGCACGCCGGCGGGCTGACAGCGTCGTCACACCGATCTGACAGTCTGCCATCAGCAGATATTTGCCGCCGTACATCAGTTTTAGATGGAACTTGAGCAGCGGCACTGTCCGCCTTGGTGGTGATATCCCTGAAAGGTTTAATTAAAACTGTGACTGAAGCATATACAATAGTCCCCTGTGTCTGCTTGCTGTTACCTAAATACTTTCTGCTTTCTTTCTCAATATACATATCTACATTCCGCAAATAGACTCCTTATAATGTTGCCGGTGTCAGAAGACTATGTGATCCTCTATTTTTACTTATTCTGGACCCTAAAATGACCGTACTATTGTCAGCTATCATAGTAAACAAACGCTGGCTGATTCCTCATATCAGTAACTTTCTCACCGACTCTTACTCGTAGCTCGATTATGACTCAGTATCTGGATTGTGGAGGTTAAATAAGCAGTCAGTCTATGTTCACTGGCCTTAGCTAAAGGTGCGTCTTATATCATATAATAATAAGGTGTGGTTTTCCAGCCAGATTTCAATACGGCTGAAATAAAGTACGCCGCATTGTATACGCACTTTGCGTTTGTCAAAGCGGTTTAGCAACGTTAAGCCCAAATACAAAAGGGCGCATCATCGATACGTCTCTATAAGTTTTAGTTCCAATAATCCCCATAGGTACTGTATGGTGTCGGACGTAAAGAATAGCACCATCCTATATTTTCCCGTGGGTGTCGTAAGACGTAAGACTACGGCGACTAAGGGATATTTAGAGACTGTGCATACTACAGCACCTTACCCGCCACTACGGGGTGACCCCGTGGTGACGGGTAAACTACCAACAAAAGCATTCCCAAAGAGGGTTGATTTTCACCAAACCTCCTTGGGAATGTGGTCTTAATGGAATGCGCGATAGGGTTAGGCATACCCCACAGGAGACGCGCAAGGGTAGCACCCGTCTCCTGTGGGAAATGGACCAGGGTTGTTGCACCACCTCAGGCGGGTGCAACATAAGAAGCCAGCTCGGGAAATGAGATTGAGGTACGCAAGTCTCCCTGGTGACCAGGGTAGACGATGTACCTGTCCGACAGGTAGGCTTCGATCACATGACAAAAGTAGTAGGGCACCTGGTGATACCGGAGTGCCCTCCTATTAGCTCTCAGGGCAGGTAATTGAAGGTGTTGACGATGTCCAAAGACACTACCACGATACACCTGCCCTGGGACACCACATCCCCCGTCGTGAGGGCTCGCACGCGTATGAAGGCGTCCACCATGGAGCGCCCCCTGCGAAAGCCAAACTGGCCGTCCGCAAGGTTCGGCCCTGCCCGTGCTAGGTGCGCGACGAGGCGGTCTACAAGGACCATTTTCCCCGTCTTCCAGCGAAATAGGAACTGGCCCCTCTCCATGCATGCACTGAAGAGCCTTCTTAATCGAGACACGAGAGCTTCCATGGCAAGCCGTCGAGTCCTGGAGCGGTATTCTTGGCACTCAGCCTTCTTACCGCCACACTCATCTCTACTTCGGTCACCTCTGAAGCATTTTCCTCATCGTTGCCATCGTGGTCTACGTTAGACACCGCTGGTGGCGGAGCCATGGGCGGGATAGACTGTTCCCCTTGCGCAAGGGAACAGAGTGCTCACCATACCTTCCACAATGGGGCCGGAGACTCTACGTGAGCGGGGGAGCCCAGGGCTGGAGTTTTTCTAGCACTACCTTGTAGGGGCCTCCCCAAGGGTCTTCGTTCAGAGTTCCCAGCCACACGTTGCGGGCCTCCAACTTGGCCCGGTTTATTTCCGCTCGGAGGGTGCGCTTCGCCACTCTGTATCCCTCGTACTACTCCTTGTAAATTGCTTGCAGCTCCTTGGTCTGTTGAGAATAGCTCATAGCGTACATAACGTCTGTGGGCCAGCACCTTGTCAGGGTACCAGTAGAGCTGGGCAACTAATGAAGATGAATAACTTACTCCCACCTCAAACAATGTTGGACACTCCTTGTAACCTGCTTGCACCTTGGTCTCTTAAGAGGACCTCATGGCGTTGGCAACACATGCGGGTTAACACCTTAGTAGCGTCGCAGCAAGCTATTGAAAACGAGTAACTTACTGCCATCTCTGACAATGTTCGTCACTCCTTGGAACCTGCCTGCAGCTCCCTAGTCGGTGAATAGGAGCATGTTATGGCGTTGGCGACTCATGCTGACCATTACCTTGGCAGCGTCCCAGTAGGGCTAGGCCGATGATAAAGATGAGCAACTTACTCCCATCTCTGACAATGTTGGGCACTCCTTGGAACCTGCCAGCAGCTCCCTGGTCTGCGAAGAGGAGCATCTCATGGCGTGCGCGGCCCATACTGACCAGCACCGTGGCACCAATCCAGTTGGGCTCCTCCTCCAAATACTCGTTCATTTCTTTGTAGATGCGTTTAATGATCTGAGGAAAGGAGAAAATAAAAGATGGTTCGGAATAATAAAGAGAATTGGCTCGATATCGCGATAATTCATAATATACTTTATTTTGTACAAATAGAACTCAAGTGAGTGATTTTTCACAAATAAAAACTCAGCCTCAGAGTAATTTTACATGTAATGTGATATTGCAACTATTACTTTATTCTTCATTATCATTTCAGCCGAAAGACGTTTACTTTTTGACATAGGCCTCCTATGCGTCTCGTATTCAACGGATTGCCGCGACCCTTACCAGTTCATCGGTCCACTTTGTGAGAGACCTTACAACTCTACGTCAACGGTCGCTACTCTAGAATCTTATGGCCTAGCCATTAACTGGCCTTTAGCTGCTGACAATTACAAAAAAAATCTTACCTGCGGCGTCGCATTCCTGAATACCATATCAAAGCATTCCTTTTCTAAATCCAAGTTCCACGTGTAGTAAATCCTCCAGGTTGGACCGACTAGCATTTCGACACTAAAATAGGGTTCTTTGGATAACCTGGCACACATCCCATGGCCCTGTACCGGGCCCTTAGTGAGGAGCTTGATCTGTTCATTGCGCAGCCGTTTGTGATCTTTATATGACATTTTATCTAACAAATGTTTTGCCACCACCATCGATATTATCACCACTGAAAGACGTACTAAGTTCAGGAAATCCATCGTGACACTGCTGTTCAATGCGAAATATCTCCATTTATAAAGACTAACAATGACAAATTGTTTCCAGTATTTGTATGGTTTTTCCCAGGCTTTGTCGAATCAAAGTTATATATGAGATCAATGTTGCAATGTTTTATAATGGATCTCCTTACTGTTTTGATTTTCATAGTGAATCTATTACGGTATAGCAGAAATTTTAGATTAACAGTGTTCGAAAGACGCGTCATTTTTGCGTATTAGTATAACATGGAAAAGGTTTTTCTACTCCTAGTTTTTGTGTTTCTTTTTTGTTCTTGGGGTCTCAAATAATTTCTCTCGCTCTGGGTGGAGCAAAAGGAAATATCAGGTTTTTACTGACTAACATACACCCGAGTTCATTTATTTGCCCTCTGCATTTCAGGACCCCGGTGAATCTTTTGAACTATCGCGCAGCCCAGCCGTTGTTATTCAGCATCATCTTCCTACCTTAAGAGTAGTACCCACTTAATTTCTGGATGGTACAATATCTCTTCTTCTACAATATATTGTTTTAAAAATAAAAACCAACAAAATAAGGATGGATACTCGCCGTGCGTCGGGTTGTTCGATAGTAAAAGGAGATAGTGGAATCAAGTCATGCAATACGCGCACACTCTCCAAAATGCATCCTGTAAAATACCGAAAGGCTACCTTACGCCTGTGCTCAAGGCTTTGTAGACTGAACCAAACCTGGATCACTTAATAGCCTCTTCGCACGCCTCTCCACCAAATCCAAAGCTATTATCAATTTAGCTTCACTTTATTTTTTCTTTTGACTAACAGACATTATGACAATTCAAAAGTGCCTGTAATTAGTCTATTTGAAATAAACGTTTCTGATTTCTGATATCTGATTAGATGTTATTTTGCAGTACCGACCCATATATGGGTCCATATATGGACCCATATATGGGTCGGTACTCCACACACTATTGGACCTGTTCTTTGTATGACTTCACAAGCTGTCCCGGTGTAAAGTACAGCCGGACCTTTGCAATATCGCCTAGTTTCCTAGCAGCTACCTTGACTTTGGACTCAATGAACCACCCGAAATTAAGGTCTGAGAAAATTTCAACTCCCAAGAGCTGAAGGCGGTCGGTGCACTCCAGGAATATATTCTGAAAAGCAGGAGCCAAAGTGATCGAGCTCCTTTTGGCGGTGAACAGACACGTTTGTATTTTGGCGGCGTTGAATTCCACCAGATTGTTTTCACCCCGCTTAGAGATTGCCTGAAGTGAGACATTCGTACGCTCTACCATAGCCTCTCTTTCGGACTGGATTGGCTCCTTACTAGACCAAGCACTTGGCAGGTATCTCTCTAAAACTGTGCTATCATCTGCATACCCATAGATACCAGGTATCAGTAGATCGTTAATATGCAGTAGGAAACGAGTTGCAGAGATAACAACACATTAGTCGTCATGGGCCTAGCATGAGCATCCATTGACAAAATCTCGGAGAGACCGTTTACTCAGAAAGTCTTTTACCCAGTCTATCAGACCAGAAGAAATGCCGTACGCTGGAAGCTTACTCAAAAGGCTAGGGTGCCATACCCTATCGAAGACCTTCGAGCCGTCTAAGTATATACTCATATATTCACGGCCGTCTCATTTGTCAACTCATTTCCAGGTATATAATCTTTCACACAGGCCATCTCTCTCCGTACCATAGCCGAAAGCAAGAACACACGCGAGAGGTCACCGCCGCCGATCGACTACCAAGTCCTCAAGTCTTTAAAAAAACCATGTGATTAGTTTAACATGATTAACAATATTTACAATCAATATTTAAACTAATCACATCTCTGTGTGTGTGTACATAAAAGACAAAATCCTGACTCACTCAGTGACTCATTAACGCCCAAACCCTTAGGGCTATATTTCACTGAGACACCATGGCGGCGCGACCAGTCGCCGCTACCAACAAAATGTATACAGCTCTATAGAGAGTTACTCACCTGGTGTCTGTTTTGTTACGTAACCAACTCGGACGCGTGCACTTAAGGTCCATTTTGATACTGTTTCAGTGTGGTGTAACGACTCTGGTGTCTAGTTTGTAGCTTAAGGACACCATGGCGGCGCAACTAGTCTTACCGCCATGGTGTCCCGGTGGAATTTAGCCAGTAAACCTAGAAAGCAGAAATGTTGCACAGAGGTGCAACATTTCTGCGTTCAAATGTTCCTTGTTCCTTTTATGAACGAGTTCAAATGTTCCTTTTATGAAGCATACAATGAATAAGAAAGGATTTTTCAAAATTCACTCCCTAAGGGGATGAAACGGGGATCCAAAGTTTGTATAGAGAATGCTACATTTACGCGGGCAAAACCGCTGACAGACGTTAGTTTTTTTTTATAATTACTCATTATTAATTAAAGTAACGCAATCCTATTAAACGTTAGGCTACGTTTGCAAACCTGATTGTTGATACAGTAAGTGTAACGAAAATATTTCATTATTTTAAGGACTAACTTTTATTATGCTATTAATACTATGATAATGAAGTTCCATTTATTGATTCATGAGTAATCAATTATTGCTTCCCCTTTTACCTTTATTTTTTTAACAGACTTCAAAAAAGAGTAAGTTATGTATACGGCTGTATGTTTTTTTTAGGTGTTTTCATCGAATTCTCGGTCATAGTCGTCGGTCTTATATCGAATTGTGGACCGATTTAAAAAAAAAATATTTTATCCAAATATAACTTATACTCCCGATTTTGTCCCATAGTAATATTATTATGATCCGATGATGAACTTCAAAGATATTTATCGGAACTCGTCATAGGATCATAGCACAACTATCGTACCAAGTAATATTGGTTTATTTATACCAATATTAATTTATTATACCAATATATTAATTAAAATAAATAATAATAATAATAAATATATCAATAAAAATATTATCATATTATTATTATTATATTACATTATAATAATAATTTTACAATATATAAAATGGCAAATGTCAATAAATAACCCGCCCCTGATCGTTCCCGGTGCAAAAGTGCCCATAATACTGGCCGCATTACCTCGCTAAATAGCGATGGCCATCCTTTGCACCAAGAACGACCCGGACCGGGAGTCACCCGTTGCCTCCCCGAGCCTACGGCCCAAACCCCCACAAAACACTTTGCCTCCGTACTCCAACTGCCCAGAGTCTCTACAGCAACCGGCACCCAAATGGTAAAGCTGACCCAAGGAAGCGTACTTCAGGGGTGGCAGAGGCAGTGTACATGGTGCGACTCAAGTGACTGGTGGCGGCAGTGTTGACGCAAGTCGCGTCCCAGATCAGGCACTTCCCGTTTTTCCATGGCACTAGAGTTAGCCCATCCGGCCTCTTACCATCAGACCTGCTAAGACCTGGAGGCTCAAGCACGCAAGGGATGTTTGTTTTTGTTTGTTTACATTATTAATTAATTAACATATTAATTATATTAATTTATTATATATTTATTATCCCCTATTACTACTACTACTACTATTTATTATTATTATTATTATTTATTTATACCAATATTATTTTTTATTTGTTATTGGTTTTTTTAGTCGATGACTGCTAGGGCTGACTGAAAGGGACCCCTCCCCTTACTAATCTGATCTGATAATGAAGCCGGGTTGATTAAAAACCGGAATTCTGTAACATTGATTATTACAGAATTGATAACCTAGCCGTGTTTGGAATTATTAGAATTGTCATGAGATGCGTTCTGGCTATAAGGTAACATCGAACCTGATCTGTTAATGGAGCCAAAAGGTGGAAAGTATTGTAAGTTTGGCAAAGGGGTGCACTAGCTTCTGACGTTTTATAAGTGCCCTATGTGAAATAAAAACTTTTGACTTTGACTTTAGGTACTTTACTCTTTTAAAACTAAACATTGTAAAATATTTTTTTTTTACAAAAAAAATACAACCGTCAATTTAAAAAACCGGGCAAGTGCGAGTTGGATACGCGCACCCCCGCGCATACCCGAATTGATCAGTTACAAAGATTTTTTCCGAATCGTAAAAAAAATTTTTTTTTGTGACGTAACTACAAATTTACAGTTTTCAGATTTTTTACTATACTTGTGCTATAAAACCTTGCTTCATGCCAAATTTCAGGATTTTAGGTCAATAGAAAGTACCCTATGAATTTTGATTTCCTTGAGAGTGTCGAAATATTGCGACATAAACGGCCATATCTTTTTGTTTCGCTAACTCAGAAGTTTGATTTTTCGACGCTTGGACTTTCCACTACTGGACACAGGCCTCCCATGCCCAGTAGTGGACATCTTACGGTTAAAATAATGATGATGATGAATGGTCGAAAATTACTTCCTTGGGATCCTCAGTGGATCCCAAAGGCAAGGAAACGATAACACGTCAGAACGAGAATGACTTATCATTGAACTGGCCCAAAATTGAAGATGACCGGAAAAATTGGAAGGAAGGAAGGGAAGCGTTTGCTCTACAGTGGGACAACACAGGTTCATTATCTCTTTAATAGTTAATTTAAAGTTATTAAATACATTTTTATTATATTTCTTAAAAAGCTATAAAAATAACTATGAAAAATATAAAAAATAGTAGCCCACCGTTATCGGGAACAGGGTCTAAGCCACCGGCGGTCAGGACTCCAGAGAAAGGAACCTCCTAACTATACAAGCCGCGTCTAGAAGCGGTACTTTGATTATTAATATTATTAAGGCCAGGGCCATAGCTACAAACAGACGATACCATTTGAAAGTTACCTTCTAAAATAAAACAAAAAACTACGGGCCAGCATTTATTTAATCCTTAGGAACACCTTCATCCTTGTTCTTGTCAGACTCGCACGCATGGAGGCCGGGTCCGAAGTCAAGGTTTTCTGCAATGCCGCCAATCTCTGCGCGGTACGGTAAAGAACGCCGGCGGGCTGACAGCGTCGTCACACCAATCTGACAGTCTGCCATCAGCAGATATTTGCCTCCGTACATCAGTTTTAGATGGAACTTGAGCAGCGGCACTGACTTCCTTGATGGTGTTATGCCTGAAATATAAGGTTTAATTAAAATTGTGACTAAGGCATATAAAATAGTCTGTTCTATCGGCTTGCAACTGCAACTACATAAATAGACAAGATGATGCAGTGAAATTCATATGGCAGAAAAGAATTAACCAATGGTTTAACCAACCCTTCATAAAGAGCGCGTACTCTATCGGATGGAGAAAATATGCAATTCAAACAATAACATCCATAATTAACCATGGACGACGGTATCCATTATCAAACGGCCACTTGCCAGCTCGGAAAATAAAGTAAGTCATAATATAGAATCTAAACTCGATTCCTACTGGCTCAGTCAACCCATCGATGTCACAAACAGCTTCACAGGGTTTAAAGAAGAGACCAAAATATACCACGACCGCCTCCAATATTCATGGATAAAGTAGGTAACATAACACCTTTTATCAAATTACTTGATGAACATGCAGTAGACAACTACACTGCAAAATTCAACCAAAAAGCTCCGAAGCTTTTTCTACTATTGTCAAACAAAAAGACATTAAAGAAACTGAGTTCAATGCTAAACCTAGGCAAGATAGAAATTATAAAGTTATTCTCAAGAAATTTAATCCACCAACTTGTACTGAGGAAATTAAAGAAGCACATAGCCGGCCGAGAGAGGACATATAACAACCAACATCTGGAACATTAAGGACTGAGTGACAAAACGGCCTGTACCCATATTATTATCGAATTACCATCCAATCATAAACACAAAGAAATCTACAAAATAAAAGACTTGCTTCACTGTTGTGTTGTCTTTGAGGAACCACAACTTAAACGTGAAGTCCCAGAGCATGCGAACTGCCAAGAATATGGACATACAAAACTTTGTCACCACCGACAGCTCAAATGCATTAAATGTGCGCATAATCACTCCTCAGAAAAGTGCTCAGTAAAAGGAAGACAAGATGATGTGAAATGTGCCTTATGCCAAAGAAATCATCCAGCTAACAATGGTTGCCAAGTCTACAAGGACCTTCAAATATCAAAATTTCCACCTCTAAGAAAGAAAACACTAGCTGAAAAAATTACACAACCCATTGCTGATGAAACACTTTCTGCTAAAGAAGCAGCTGCTGTACCCAAAACATCAAAAACTGTGCCCACTTAAGCCAAAGTCGTATCTGGCTTACCGGGCCTCTATGGAAATAACCAAGTCTATCCAATATCTACTAATCCAATATACAAAATTCAAAAAAATAACAATTGTCTTATGGAATGCCAATCGACTGTCACAACACACCCTAGGAGTGAAAGCTTTTCTTAGCCTACATTAAATTGAAATTTTATTTATTTCTGAAACTCACTTCACCATAAAATCAGTTAGAAACTATACCATACAAACATGAATAGATCACCTTTGCGGTGTCTCAGTATGGCTAGCGCTATCTCTGACAATGTTCGTCACTTCTTGGAACCTGCCAGGAGCCTTGGCAGCGTCCCATTCGGGTAGGTGGATAATAAAAGGAGCAACTTACTTCCATCTCTGATGATGTTAGGCACTCCTTGGAACCTGCCAGCAGCTCCCTGGTCTGCGAAGAGGAGCATCTCATGACGTGCGCGGCCCATGCTGACCAGCACCGTGGCAGCATCCCAGTAGGGCTCCGACTCCAAGTACTCATTCATGTCATTGTAGATGCGCCTAATGACCTGAGAAAGTAAAATAAAAAGGCTATAATATATATACGTATACAACACACTTAAAAAAAAATAGCAGCCAGTGGTGACCAAATAATTATGTGGTTATAAGTGTACAGCGACAGTTCATTAATTGATCGATACATTTATTGTGCGTATAGATAAGGAGTGAAATTCCCTGCTGGAGTCTGTGTTTCCTGTTGGCTACAACTTAGGGGTCTTTTTAAGTCAAGAGTGAATAGGTTACTTCTAGGCAAGTGAGATGTCCTTACGGTCAGGTGAGATGGTGGTCAAACGCGAGCCTATTAATAATAAAAAAAAGTTTATCGCGTCGTTCTTATGCGTGTACACAAGGACGAGCCACGGGGTAATCTAATTTATATTGCACGAATTGAACACAAGTGAATCCAAGCAGGTAATTTTTCACTCGGTCTCAAAGTAACATCACGACGTCAAGCCAGTTTGCCTGTAACGTGATATTGCAATTAGCTAATAAATCATCATCATCATCATTTCAGCGGAAAGACGACCACTGTTTGCATTACTGACATAGGCCTTCCCAAAGTGTCGCCACAAAGACCGGCCATCAGATCCCGTGACCCTCACCAGGTCATCAGTCCACCTTGAGGGACTTTACAACGCTGCATCTTCCTGTATACGATCGCGCTTCCAGAATCTTTCGGCCTGGCCTTTAACTTGTCTTTAGCGAGTGCCCATTCCAAAAAAGAAATCTTACCTGCGGCGTCGCATTCCTGAACACCATATCCAAGCATTGGTTTTGTAAATCCATGTTCCATGAGTAGTAAATTCTCCAGGTTGGACCGACGAGCATTTCGACTCCGAAGTATGGTTCCTTTGATAACCTGGCGCACATCACTTGGCCCTGTCTCGGGTCCTTGGTGAGGAGTTTGATCTGTTCATTGCTCAGCCGTTTGACATCTTTATCTGACATTTGATCTAACAAACGACTTGCCGCCACCATTGATATTACAACCACTGAAAGACGTACTAAGTTCAGGAGATCCATCGTGACACTACCGTACCATGCGAAGCATTTCCATTTATAAAGTCTAACAATGGCAAGTTGTTTCCAGTGTTTGTATGGTTTTTCCCAGGCTCTGTCGAATCAACATTATCTATGAGATCAACGTTGCTATGTTTTGTAATGGATCTCCTTACTGTTTTGTCTTTCACACTCAATCTGTTGCGGTATTAGCGGAAATTTTAGATAGTGTTTGAAAGAAGCGTCAAATATGTATTAGTATAATATGGTTATTTTTGTTTTCTTAGGGTCTCAAATAAGTGGAGAGCGAAGCAGTAATGTGGGAACGGACTTCCTCACGCCCCAGCCACCAGGATCCTGACCCTGATTTTTAACCACCGTAGGCGTGGGCTTGCGGACGACGAACACTGAGTAGCTCGCCGACCGGCTGCCCGGTAACCATCCGGACCGAGTCGTTGCTTCAAAGAGATGTCAGCAAAACCGTAGGGGCCCAGCAGGACCGAAGCCTACTGAGGCCTTGGGTTCACTTCCAAAAGGGAAACCCGGGGTCCTGGAACACAATGAAAGGAAGGAACATAGGAGTGGGTTTCGCTCCGTCCTAAAGCAGGAGAAGTCATTGGATGATTTCCTACCTAAAAAAAACCTCCTACCCTCATTTTTAGGGTTCTGTACCTCAAAGGGATACAACGGAACTCTTATAGGATCACTTTGTTGTCCGTCTGTCTGTCTGTCAAGACCCTTTATCTTGAGAACGCGTGTAGGTATCGATTTGAAATTAAAACCATATACTCAGGTCTACGGTCCCTTGAAGTTGTGAAAAAAAAAACTTCTGGGTTAACGAAAAAAAAGATACGGTCGTTTATGTCGCAAAAAACGTATATTTCGATACTCTCAAGGAAATCAAATTTCATAGGGTACTTCCCAATGACCTAGAATCCTGAAATTTGGCATGAAGCAAAGTCTCATAGCACAAATACAGAAAAAAATCTGAAAACTGTAAATTTGTAGTCACGTCACAAAAAAAAATCTTTTTAGCGATTCGGAAAAATCTTCGTAACTCAATTCGGGAATATAACTGTTTTCATAAGTAAGTTTGTAAGGAACCCTCAGTGCGCGAGTCCGACACGCACTTGCTTTTTTTTCTTTTAGTAGTTTATATGTAAGAACAATGTTTGCCGAGCCAGCTAGTATTTTTATAAAACTTTTTTTTTTTTTTTATTTATTTATTTATTTTCCCTTCACAAAGTTTTCTTATGCTAGATTTTAACAATGCTTACAATTTAGAGCTAACTTTGTGAGGGACTGGTGCCTGATGTAGGTATGTACAACAACCTATCCTGGTCACCAGGACCCTCCCGCGGCTAGTATGCTAGAAAGAGTAGTATGCATTTCACAGCGAGCAAAAGTGGAAGCTAAGTTAAAATAAAAAAGACAAAAAACTAAATCATAAACAAATAATCTTAAAATACAATTTATATTTTATATTAATTCCAGGATGCACTATAAACTGGCCCTATTATTAAGGTAGCGTTATTCTACAAACGTTAGGCTACGTTTGCAAACCTGATTGTTGGTACAGGGGGCGTGACGAAAATATTTCATTCTTTTATTTAAATACAAACTTTTTGCACGCAACCCTTTTTAGAAATACGCTATTATTGCTATAATGAACATTCATTTAATTGCCATTTCAATACAAGTCTAGATTTTATATATTGGGACTTTTCTTTATATTTATTGGTTTTAACTGTAATATCAAGTACCTAACAGAAGTTTTAATAAAAAAAAACCGGTCATGTGGGAGTCGGACTTGCGCACCGAGGATTCCGTACAAACTTAAGCTTATAATTTCAATAAAGTACCTTATTAAGTATTTTATGATGTAACAACACATTTACGGATTTTGGATTTTTTTATGTTGTGCTACATGACATTGCTTCTTGCCAAATTCCATGCGCCATAAACGGAGCATAAACAACCCTTTAGATTAAGTCCGTTCCATCATTGGACCACTAGACGTACGGCGTTGCACCATCGGTACATGGTGGACATTCCACCCATACGTACAAAGCGCTTTGGGAACACATTCATAATGCATACAGCTAAGGAGTGGAATTCCCTGTTGGAGTCTGTATTTCCTTATAGCTACAACCTAGGGGTCTTTATGTCAAGAGTGAATAGGTTACTTCTAGGCAAGCGTGCTCCATCGTCGGCCACATCATCGCTTACCATCAGGTGAGATAGTGGTCAAACGCAAGCCTATTAATAATAAAAAAAAGATAACTTTGAGTTTGAACTTTAATTTTTTTTTTACTGTTCCAAGGGACACCAGCCCCCCTAGCCAAGTTACGATCGTTTCGTTTGCGTCGAACGCCTCGAGTAGGCCACGCCTCCTATTCCTTTGTTCTGACCACGTGACTGAGCGTTGAGATGACGTCAGAACAAAGTAATCGGAAAAACGAAACGATCGTAACTTGTCTAGGGGGTAGACCTAAGGCCCTACCACAAGCTCTTAATGCGATGTGATCCATTTTATGGACTAAACTGAATTATTATAGAGATGGAGGTTATAAGTTACTCCATCCCTATGTCTCGTTCGCAATCCTGACATTATTACACTTCATAGAAAGGTTAGGTTAGGTTGAGCACCTATTTGATACATCCACGCGTTCCTAACAAAATGGGTCTTGATAGACGGACAAACGGACAACAAAGTAATTCTATAAGGGTTCCATTTTTACCGACTGAACCACGGAACCTTACGGAAATTGAGCGATGACGTTTGGTTATTGCCGCAACAGTGCGTGTTAGGCCTACTGTACTCGGACGCGTAACTTCATAAACGCGTATTCGACGCTTGTTGTACGCCAAGACCAAGTTTTGGTGCGGCAATGCCACGTCGGAAGTGACGCTGACGCTTCGTCGACACAATTTCATAGTTTTGTACGTAAGCTTCACGCAGGCGTACACCAAGCGTATTATGACGAATACGCGTCTGTGAAGCTACGCGTCCGTGAACAGTAGCCTTAATTTTAAATAGAAATGTACATGTACGTTTTTTGTCCGTAAAGAGAAAATTTTCCAATACTTTGTCTGTAGTTATGTCTACAGTTCATTCAGTATTTAAATATTTTTACTACACCTTGTCTTTTATTATGTTTATATAACATTGACCACCTTACCTATATTTCAGTGTGAACTATTGTTAGAACCTCCGTCATTATTCATTTATTTTCACTTTCCCATCCATTTCCGTCTAAGCTACTCTTGATCTGTAATAATATTCAACATGTGACGAGTAGAAAATTGAGTAACAATTGTCTGTTATTTTTTTAGGGTTCTGTACCCAAAGGGTAAAATGGGATCCTATTACTAAGACTCCTCTGTTCGTCTGTCTGTCTGTCACCAGGCTGTATCTCATGAACCGTGCTGTGAAAAATTTCACAGCACGGTTCATGAGCAGTATTTGCTAGACAGTTGAAATTTTTACAGATGATGTATTTTTGTTGCCAATCTAACAACAAATACTGAAAACAGAATAAAATAAATATTTAAGTCGGGCTCCCCACAACAAATGTGATTTTTTGCCGTTTTTTGCTACGGACGGTACGGAGGGTCTTCGTGCGCGAGTCCAACTCGCACTTGGCTGGTTTTTAGGGTTCGGTACCTCAAAAGGAAAAAACGGAACCCTTATAGGATCACTTTGTTGTCCGTCTGTCTGTCTGTCTGTCAAGACCCTTTATCTTGAGAAGACGTGAAGGTATCGAGTTGAAATTAAAACCATACACTTAAGTCTGCGGTCCTTGAAGCTGTGAAAAAATCAAACTTCAAATTTAACGCATAAAAAAGATACGGCCGTTTATGTCGCAAAAAAAACCTATATCTCGATACTCTCAAAGGAATCAAAATTCATAGGGTACTTCCCAATGACCCAGAATCCTGAAATTTGGCATGAAGCAAGGTCTCATAGCACAAATACAGAAAAAAATGTAAAACTGTTTATAAAGGTGGTCCCAGACAAGACATTGAGAATTATCGGCCTATTTCTCTTCTTTGTACGCTAGCTAAACTATTTGAAAAGCTTGTTCACCATGAGGTGTATTCTTATATTCAACATAGTATAATTCCGGAGCAACATGGCTTTGTGAAACAAAAAAGCACTGTCACCAATTTAATGATTTTTACTACCTTCTTGTTTAATAATATGGACATTAGAGCCCAAACTGACACAATTTACACTGACTTTAAAAAAGCCTTTGACAGAGTTGATCATAAAATATTGTTGAGAAAAATTTCATTTAATGGCATCAGGGGCAATCTATTGCGCTGGTTCCAGTCTTATATTAGTAATCGTAGTCAAACTATAGTAAGTAACGGGTACCATTCTGACACATTTTTAGCAACATCTGGAGTTCCCCAGGGATCAATTCTGGGTCCTTTGTTGTTTATTATTTATATAAATGATATCGGTAATTGCTTTCAAAATAGTAATTTTGTGTTATACGCAGATGATCTTAAAATTTATAAGAAAATTTCATCGATTAGCGATTCTCACCTTCTTCAAGAAGATTTGAATAGGTTAACTAATTACTGTATTAAAAATAAACTAAAATTAAGTATCAATAAATGTAAATATGTTAACTTTACCAAAAACAAAAAAATTATTAACTACAACTATTGTCTCTGCGATGAAACTCTCCTTAAAGAAACCCAAATCTGTGATCTGGGAGTACTTTTGGATTGCAAACTTCATCTTAATTTACACATTGAAAAAATAATTGCCAAAGCTTTCCAAATGTACAATCTTGTTATGAGATCGTCATGCGATTTCAAACGCCCAGCCACATATCTACATCTTTTTAACTTTTTAATACGACCACAAGTAGAGTATGCGTGTATGATATGGGACCCTTACTATGCAAAATATGATCAAGCACTAGAAAGAATTCAGCGTAAGTTTTTGAAATCATTGCAGTTTAAATGTCATTTGGAGCGTCTGCCATACGAGCAGTTGTTGCAGAAATTTAAATTACTGACACTAGGATCAAGGCGTTTGTTACTCCAAGCCATGATGCTCCGTGGACTGATACACAACAAATTTGATTGCCCTGAACTTGTCAATAATATATTTTATATCGTGCCCAGAACTGTAATAAGACGAGGGACGCGCGCTTACCCGCTCTTTGCTACGACTACTAGTCGAACAAAAGCGGATGAGCGGGCGCCTCTCCACAGATTAGTCAAAATTTACAACCAGTATTTTGTAAACATAGACTTATTTGCGTCGTCTCACAATGTTTTTAAAAAAGAATTTATTATTGCACTCAGAACCAATTAATAATTTTGTATTATGTTAAGATTTAGCCCCACCTTTCATCCATACTGTACCTATGAATGTAAAACTATACTAGTAATAAGTGGAAACGTTGTTGATTGTACGTTTACCTACTAAATTGTTAACTTAGACGTAAGAAAAAATATACAATTGTTTGTTTTCCCTAATAAAATAAAATAAAATAAAAATAAAACTGTAAATTTGTAGTTACGTCACAAAAAAAAATACTTTTTTGTAATTTGGAAAAATCTTCGAGACACCATTCGGGAATTATAATTTGTACGGAACCCTAAGAACGCGAGTCCGTCTCGCACTTACCCAGATTTTTTTTTAAGTTTCCTCCCAGTTCCCGGCACTCCCAGGGTGCTAACGTAATTGACAGCGTATTTTAATAACAGTTTTTCTATGTTAGTCATTAAAAAGTCATGTATCGATGTATATAATGATTATTAATTCCATAAACGTGTTATGGTCACAATTTTATACAACTTGACACTGATTTGCAAAATGCAAAAATACTAAAGAAAATCTGAATTGCGCGGGCTACCCTAGAACATTCACCTAAAGTGGCAGTGAAAACATTGCTCAGATCAGATGGTCGGTGGGGGCGAAGGGTTCTGGAGTGACGACCGTGTGTGGGAAGACGCAGCGTTGGAAGGCACAGAAGGAGGACCGTTGGTTGCGAGACGCACGGAACCGATCGGTATGGCGATTGAAGCCATATGTCGAGCAGCATCCATCGTCATCATCAACATCTTTCGGTTGAAATGACGATAATAATAATTATTACAGATAAATACTAATGTACCTACCTAGCTGAAGAAGAATATAACAAAAATGACCATTTATTAAACGTTCAAACATTCTTTACACCATAAATTCCTTTAAACGTGCATCTAACTTTAAAAACCGACTCATAAAAAATATTGCCCATAAAAATATAGGCACGTGAAATTAAACAGGCAGGTCATCGCGTGTTCCGTAGCTCATTTGTTCTGCGGGAGGCGGTGCTGACCGGCCACCGATGCGTATCTCGGCATTGCTGGAATAGGTAGGCGGAATAACATTACCAGGCGTTTCCAGTCGTTTGCATAGTGACAGAATTCAAACCGTAATGACATGACTGTACCGCCCATTCACGATTATAGAAAAAAGTATTCGAATTTTAAAAAATGTATTCGAATTTCAAAATAGCTTTGATTAGGATTTCTTTTTTTGTGGTTTTTTAGATAATTAATGTTGGTAGTAAATGTTGTTAGTTAAAAAATGGTTTTGGTTTGGTAGTAATTATTAGATTGGAAGGTAGTAGCGCTTTAGTTATATTAATCGATTTTTGAAACGTAATAATTTTTATGTAAATTGACAAAATACTTGAGGTCTGCTATATTTTGAGTTCCATAACTAAACAAGGCAGTCACAGGTGCTAGCCCTTTTTAAAAAGTTATGTTCATCGATGGTTAATTTTGAAATTAACACACTGGCGATTTACTCCACAATTCTAATTTATTGTCATTATTTAAATGCAACATTTCACACTCTACTTTATAAATTACTAATTGCCATCATTTGTCATAACTGTCTTTAAAGAAATAATAGTGGTCAGTTTGAATGAAATATTCAATTATTACTGATATAAAATATATTTAAAAGTTAAATTACAGCAAATTTTTGCGCACTTGGGTTTATGGTTGACTTCTGAGCATCGCCAGCTTAAAAAATATCACAGGAAACATGCTACCGGGATAATAAATATTCTGTAGCTATACTAAGATATGATCTACCCTTGTGACAGTGAGTTATTTTCGCATTTATGATGTTAGAATGTAAGTATGGATTTAATTTCCAATTCACATATAATTATGTGTACCAAAAATACCTAACTATGCCTAATTTGGTACAGTAATCTTTTGGGCACATTACCAGTCGACAGCGATTTGGAGGAGTATTTTGACGCCATATTTTAGATAGTTTTAATTAGTTTAGGGTTTTTATTATTATTTTTTCGTTTTAGTTTGGATTAGGCTCAACTATATAGTAGATACTAAATAACACCTAGCATAGTCGGCCTTATAATGTTCCCACTGTTGGGACTCAGGCCTCCTCTCTAGGAGAGGGAATGGGCCATAATCCACCACGCGGGCCCAGTGCGGGTTGGTAAATAACCTAGGTAAGTAGTTTATTCTATATACCTATCCTAGATTCCTATGATATCTATGGTTTAATTCCAAGTTTTTCTGTGAAAAAAAATTAAATACCTACCGGTCTCGTTACCGAGCAATTAAAAAAATATCACAGCATAACCCTAAAACCATACATACACCTGCACCTTAGAACGGACCTCACAGCCTATCTGTAGATCTACAGCGCCTCTTACTGCAGCACGCAGAAGGCGGAACTCACAAGCGAGGGGCGTCCTGATTTATGTCCAGCGCTGCGGAGGCATCTTCGCAAGAAAACCGGTCCACCGCGTGTGTTCTATGCCGTCCTGGTACTTGATCTAGGGTTCCTACGAGTGAAGCTTGAAATTTTTTTTTTATTAATTTGTATAGGTATTTAGGTAAACGGATACTAAGGCCCTTAGGGTACGGGCAGACGCATCCGGGTAAACTGGAAGCTGACACCAAACTAGTTGGAAAATGGCTAAGGAGATGATGATGATTTGGGTAAACTGTGAAGTTCAGATGAACCTATGGATAAATTTTGTCATAACAAATGTTCTCAAAAGATCTGGTCCACCAATTGTGTCGTATGCTGCCCTGGTACTTGATCTACTGTAGAGTGTGGATATTTTGTATGAATTGCAAAGTTCTGATTTCGTTTTTCACAAATTAAGCAGGAGCAAGTATACTTTGGGTCAAATATACCTGCACCAAGATACAAGCTATGCTTAGCCTATCTCCAGATCTCCAGCACGCAGAAGGCGGAACACAAAAGCGACGGGCGTCTGATTTATGTCCAGCGCTGTGGAGGCACCTTCGCAAGAAAACTGGTCCACTGCTTGTGTTCTATGACGCCCTGGTACTTGATCTAGGGTTCCTTCTGGTGAAAGTTAGAAATTTTGGTAATTTTTATTTAGGTAAACTGTGAAAAAGTTGAAGTTCAGATCAAACAATCGATGAATTTAGTCGTAAACAAGCTCTCAAGAGAATCGGTCAACCACTTGTGTCCTTATGCTGCCCTGGTACTTAATCCCAGAGTGTACTACTGAAAATATTGTAAATTTTGAATCAATTGCTGATTTAGTTTTCCACAAATTAGTTAGTTTTACTGAATTAGCTAGTAGCTCGCCCTCTGGTCGTCTGGTAAAAGAACCAAACCCGGGTCGACAAAGCGTTGTGTTCGTTCCACACGCGCCTCAAAATATGTCAGCAAGATTGACGAGGCCAGTTAGGACCGATGTCTGCTAGGGCTGCAAGTGGTTCGAAAGAGTTATCGAGGCACTCGCAAAGGGTAGCTAAAAACACATTAGGTTTTTCTTATTTTTTTAATTGGTCTAAACCAGTGTTTGACTGCCTTAATTTCTCAGTAAAAGTTTGACACTCCCTTTAACTTCACCAAGAGCGAAAAAAGTAATTCAAAGATTAAAAAAGGGTTCATATGTAGAATATTTGGCATTGTAGAAAAATCTCCAGGTTTATTCACTCCACCTTTTTTCCCCAGACAATCGCTCTTTGGTATGCGCCCCCTCTAATCGACTCTCCTATAAAGTGAAGGCACGTGAACACCACAAGAACTTGGAAGATTAGCAATTTTTCACAATAACATTGTTTTTTGAATGTATGTAGTTTCTGCACCCACTCAAGGTCGACTGGTAGAAAATACCTAAGGCCCTTGATCTGATCTTTGCCAATATAATTACTAGTATCCTTTCTTTTAGTTTAACTTCAATGCCATGGAGTTTCTTGCACGTTCTTCGCCTTAGAGATCTACGCTTTGGAACGTGCAATTTAGCTTCACTTGTAAGTTTTGTTTTTTTTTACTATTAGACATTTTGACAATTCAAAAGTGCCTGTAATTGGTCTATTTGAATCAAAATTTTCTGATTTCTGGTCCGGATAACTGATCAATGGTTGATTTCAGGCTGTTGTATGTTCTAATCGCTTATAGGCTGCGTTACAGGCTTTTAAATTTTAGTTCGGTATCTGGCATCATAAATGTTGCTAAAGACTTTTTCCTATAACATTTCACATGAACCCCCTTGCCGAAATGACATATTTGATATAACTTCTCAAAACTCGACGAACCAATCGGCCTGCCCAGCTCGGTGGCTCCGTCGATTGGCTTTGACAGACTATGATGAACATCACACAACGTCCACCCTCACACGACATCGCCCAGTAATACGCCAAATACACGTAAACAGAGAATTGCACCGTGGAATCGATTGGCGGGTCACAAGCAGGGCAGCCGTCAGGTACGAGAACACTGCCTGTCACAGGCACTGCCGCGCTGCCGACGCACATCACTACAAGTACGGAGGGATGACACAGAATGCCACATAGGAACTATAGGTAATTCAATTAGGATTTTGAATTTTATAACAGTTCCTATGACTACATGTACTGGATAGCGTAGCATATGTACTGGATGTAAAAAGTGAAGTAAAAATAAGTAATAAAAGGAGAATCGAAATCAAGACATCGGTACAATTGCTCTCGGAAGGAAAAATTACAGTAGAACACTGTATAGAAATAATTTTTTCCTTTTTTTTTTCTAATATTTACCATTTTTGTTGAAATTTATGATAATATCAATTTATTTTGATTAGATTAGAAATTTCAGTTATTTATTTTGTAACTGAAAACATCATGTATTTTAAGCAACTGCTATATACTATATTTTAAAGCAATTTTTGAATAATAGCTGGATTTCGAAGAGTTTTGAAAGAAGATCCAACCCTCTGTCTTTGAAGCCAGTTTCGAAAACAGAAATATTTTCTTTAATGAAAAACCGGTTTCCAGAAAAAAATAAAAGATAAATAAAAAAATAAAATATAAAAAAATATTTCTGTTTTAGAAACTGGTTTCCAATAACTGGTTTCCAAAGTGGCCGAAGGGGTTCCAGGACCCAGGGTTTTCTTTTCAGTAGCGAAACTATGGCCCTAGCAGACCGTGGAACACAACGCGCCGTCGACGACTCGGAGTCAATCCGAACGGTTACCGGATGGCCGGACAGCGAGCTACACATTGCTTGCCGTCCGCAAGCCCTCGCCTACGGTGACTTGAAATCGGGGTCGGGATCCCGGCAGTTAGAGCGTAAGGATGTTAGGCATATCCGGAGCTAATGTCACAAAAGCAGAACATGTTTGCTCATTTTCCTTTTAGAGATCGTTTGTCCTAAAATGCATCCCAAACTCCACCCCAATAATACCCCATACACACGTTAACAGAGCACAGAGCAAGAAGGGCACCGCAGAATCGATTAGTGGGTCACAAGCAGGGCAGGCCCGTCAGGTGAGGGTGCACTGCCTGTCATGGGCATTGCCACGCCGCCGCCGCCGGCACAGCACTATGAAGACGCAGGGATGCCACTTCCAAGTTCCCAACCATTCCCAAGCTAGATGAAATACTCAGCTTGAATTTATTTTCAAAAGGTTTAAGAAAATCTGCATTTACTTTTGTGAGAAGTTATATGAACGGTGAACGGTCTACGTTTCTTCCCAGTGTTTATGTCCAAATATGTTATTATATTTTACCTTAATTCCTGCAACCTTCCTATTTATATGTAACTACAAGTGTATGATGTTCTGTACATTTTTAGGGTTCCATACCTCAAAAGGAAAAAAACGGAAACCTTATAGGATCACTTTGTTGTCCGTCCGTCCGTCTGTCTGTCTGTCTGTCAAGACCCTTTATCTCGGCAACGCGTAAAGGTATCGAGTTGAAATTAAAACCATATATTCAGGTCTGCGGTCCCTTGAAGCTGTAAAAAAATCAAACTGAAACAAAATAAGAAAAAACGTACATTTCGACACTCAAGGGAATCAAAATTCATAGGGTACTTCCCGTTGACTCAGAATCATGAAAGCACATGTATAGGAATAAAACTAAAAACAATATTTTTTGTTACGTCACAAAAAAAATATATATTTTGTTTCAGAAATTTTTAAACTCTCATACTTTTCCCCATGACCCTAGCAGGCATCAGCCCTACTGGCCCCCTACGGTTTGTTGATATATCTTTGAGGCGCGCGTGGAAGACTACGTGGCGTCAACGACTCGGGCTCGCTCTTTAAAAGACGAGCGGACAGCGAGCTACCCATTGCTCGTCGTCCGCAAGCCCGTACCTATAGTGTCTTCTGTCGCAGCGACTAGGGCGTGGGGATGTACGTTCCCTCATTCTTGCGGCTGTATACTTATCTAAGGTAAGTATGAATTCTACTTTTTGACACCAACAAATGCAATATATGGCTTCATCACTCACTTCTCCATTTTTTTTTCAAAAAAAAGCTTTTCTTTTTTTTAGGTGGGAAAATAATCTAATGACATTCCGCGCTCTTGGGCGGAGCGAGAGTGAGTGTCAGACTTTTACTGACTAAAATCCCATCCTATTCCTTCTTTGCACATTGTTCCAGGGCCCCGGGGATCTCTTTCGCATCACCCATGACCCCAGTAGGCTTCGACCCTGCTGGGCCCCTACGGTTTCAGAAATACGCTTGACTTCTCAAGAAATAGCCTCTTAGACTCACAGTAGACCACCCCTAAAAAAGTAGAAAAAATCTTTAAAACACCATATTACCGATACGACAATTCCCTACGTCTGGCACCCCTAAACTGGTTGGAGGCAGTTCGATCGAGTTCTCGTGACGTCACTCGAGGCTCCAATGGATATAAATTGGCGGGGCTCGATATTAATGGTTCCGAGGAGTCTTACTGTGTCTGACTTACCTATTGTGGCTACTGTAACGCTGAGATTGACAACCTACTAATCTTGGATTGAATAATTCTTTGGTAAAGACAAATTAAGAAAGATTACTTAATATTTTTCAATACACTTATTCGAAAACCCGCTCTTATCCCACCGCTTATAGGCACGCAGTACTGTTTTCCGCTCTAGTGCAGAAAAGTGCGCGTGCTGTCCCCGCCACAATTTTTACATTTATCGTATCAGGCCGGGCGCGCGTCGACCCCCACGAGGCGCCGGTCAACCCCCGTTCATTAATTTCTTCGTAAGTGTATTGAAAAAAGTCGTTTGACGTGCAAATTTGTCACTGCAACCCTCGGCTCCATAACAGAATTCAGTCTCGGTCGCGATGACCAACTTTCTGCACTTGTATCAAAATGTACTATTATGTTTAGTACTTAGTAGTTTATTATGTTTTTTGGGCTTTTTTTGGCATTAGGTTTAGGGAATCAGGCACTTTACCAATATACGTATTAACAACTAGACATTAATAAAATAACTTAACTATAACATAATATATAATGATGACTAAACAAAAACCCCTAACTAAATATCCCAAAAATATGGCGTCAAACACTTTCTCTGCATCGCTGTCAACTGGAAGTGTGGCCAAAAGACGAATGGCGGCGGCACGTTGTTTAGCAAAAGTTGATGTTTGTTTTGTATTAAGTTCTACAGATGGGAATGGACGTGACATTTCGGTCATCATCATCATCATTTCAGCCGATAGACGTCCACTGTTGGACATAGGCCTCCCAAGTGTCGGTACAATGAACGGTCCTGTGCGTCTCGCATCCATCGGAATCACGCAACCTTTACCAGGTCATCGGTCCACCTTGTAAGAGGCCTTCAACGCTGCATCTTTCGGTATGCGGCCACCAGTCCAGAAGCTTTCGGCCCCAACGGCCATCTGTTCTGCGAGCAATGTGCCCTGCCCATTTCAACTTAAGTTAGACATTTCGGTAGTGATACATTTTGATACTTTACCGCTAATGAAAAATAGAAAAGAAAGAATGAAAAAAATTTCGTTGTTGTGATGTAATCACATCGCTTAGACTCTAAGACAAACCAAAGGAAATGGTAGCGACATAGAAGTATTACTATTAGGATCCCATTAGGTCTTCTTCTTTGCCCTCGACTCTTTTTTTTGCGCAGGCTTAGCATTCTTAACCATTCGGCGCCATTGACTTCGATGATCATCGTCATCTGAAGGGCAAAGGTCTTTTGGCATTTTTAAATAAAAAATCGTCTAATGCTAAGTTTCTCCACAAATTATTACGCTTGTTTTGAAATGCACCTCAAACCCACCAAACGCACACGCGAGGCGATGATGGCCCTCGCGCCCCATACGCCGGGATTTCGATCCCAATTTCCGGCCTCCGTAAGCGCGCGATTGCGGACGGCGAGCAATGGATAGCTCGCCGTCCCACCGTCCAGACCGAGCCCAAGCCGTCGACGGTGTTCCACGCGCGCCGTAAGAAGATGTTAGCAACCGTAGGAGCCCAGCAGGATCGAAGCCTACCGGGGCCATGGGTGATGCGAAAGAGATCCCGAGGCCCTGGAACAATAGCAAAGAAGGAGTAGGAGTGGGTTTTTAGTCAGTAAAAGTCTGAAACGCGGAGGGCGTTTCAGACTTTTCACTCCGCCAAAGAGCGTGGGATGTCATTAGATGATTTTCCCACCTAAAAAAAAGTCCTACGATAACCAATTTTGCAGATAATAATTATTATTGTAGGTTTTAAAACGCTCCTGTAAATACCAAATCACATCAAGCTTTGAACACGTTGAAATGAGTACATACTTCAGCTTCAGCTTTACAATCAGCTATACATAACAGAGTTATACTAATGAACAGAAAAATCCAGTCCTTTCCAATCAAACCTAAATTTCGCACCCACATTATTGGCTGCAATAAAAAGCCTTCCGATCTGGACCAAAGCCATCCAATCAGACCTACCTCTCACAGCCAAAAATAACATACGTACCAACGTAACTGATATCACTTTCTCTGCAACTTTTCCTTTCTATTCCGAATAAGTTAGGAAAACATTTTCGCCTGTGTAGTTCCGTACCCTCCCATAATCCTCTACCTGCAGAGATATACCCGTACTTACCCCGCGCCGGCACTATCATCCATACCTACAGCTTACTTCTCAACGCTCAACATCGTATCTACAACCTATTAACAAAGAAAAACTAACTTTGTCAGTTAAAGAATAAAGTTTGAATTCAAACGCAACGGTCGCGCCGTTACGTTGTTGATTTATGATTGGTTCTCCCCCCACCATCGCTTCTCTCGCCCTGCCTCATGCATTTAAATTGCTTCATTACAGAATCTAGACGCCGGGGTGTAGGGTTGCCTGTTGGGAAAAATGTTGCCAACTTTATTTTTGTGGATTGTGTTGTTATTTATTTAGTTTAGTATTTTGGAAATAATGAGGTTTTGCTTTAGTTCTGCTGTTTGCACTCGGGTGTGATAATGAAGCGAATGTAACTGGAAAGGGGTTGGTCCATACACAAGGACTCTACTATTTATTGTTCATGACAAGGGAAAATTCGCTAACTAGAGACTAGTAGAAATATCTTTTTTCTAGTCACAAGAGGAACCTGTGTCTAATGCTAATTTTGCGAATTCTCTCACAAGAAAGGTCATACATAAAAATTTTTAGATGGTTGTAATGAACACACTACAATATGAACAAAACTTATGTCTATGAACAAAAATCAGAAACGTTTATTTCAAATAGACCAATTACAGGCACTTGAATTGTCAAAATGTCGGTCAATCAAAAAAAAAACAAGTGAAGCTAAATTACACGTTCCAAAGCGTAGATCTCTATGGAGAAGAACGTGCAAGAAACTCCATGGACACTCTTTTAAATCATAAGTATTATGACTTACATAAATCTTGGTTACATATTTCTTGTCGCTTCTAATGTGTAAGCACAATGTAGATAAGTAATAATAATTTAAAAAAAAAAAAACGAATTAAAAATAAAAATTAAATTAAGCCAATGGCAGCTAGGAGATGTCCAGTCTCAACTGACGGCACCAATTCAAAGGTTGTTGGTAAAAAGATCGCTTTTAACGATAAAACCGCTCATTTGTTATACCCCATTAATTTTGAGCTTCTGTAATTTTTATATGGTGTATAATAAAGAGAGACTTAATATGCTACTAGAGTCATTATAATCAAACCCAGCAGGCTTAGATAAATAAGCTAAGTACAAAACATATGGCAATGACATTACCTGCGAAGAAGTCAAGTGACAAGTGGCGTGACTGGTAATATCATGGCCATACTTAGCGTTTGGCGGGATTCCTAACAGAAAAGTAATTTGTAAGTAGCGACGTCTATGGCGCCATATATGAACTAAGAAACTTCGAAATCCTGAATCGCGCAATTAGAGTTCTACGCGCGATTTGAACATATACAACAACCCGAATAGGGCAGTTGCCCACACCAGACATAACACCCGTCTAATGCGTCGAAGGTTCCTTCCTTTTTAAAGGAGATATGTGGGACCTACATCCTGTTCGGCGTTTTTTTTTTTTTGCTCATTTGATAACGCCTATATAATAACACTCCTTACCAGCACCTATTTACACCTCTTATACTAACCTGTCTCCTCTTGACTATCAATCTCCATTCTCACAAAACCCTAATCCCTCTGACTTCAGACCCCTGTACCACAGGCCACAGCCTCACGCGACAACCCTACAGAGCGGGCGGGCCGTATCTGCCCGCCGATCATTAGTTCCAGAGTGGCCAGGGTAAAATTTTGCATGCTACCGATATTTCGCCTGCTAAGCAACTCTTGTATTACTTTGCTAATGTTTTTTGGGATTGGAACACTTGATTTTTTAGATTGGTATTAGTAATAATAAGTTTTTATTGAATTGTTTTTAAAGTCAACCTTGGAGTTTTTTGTCGGTTTTTCTTCATAGGAAACGACCAATTGGAGCCGTTCACTAGGTTTTACGTATCATAAGTGCCCTTAAAGGCCTATATGATTTAAACTAATTTAAAAAAGAGTCAAAAAATGATTTTTTGTTTGTTTGTGCGTTACGATTTAACTCAAAAACTACCGAATGATTGATGAAACCTACTTTATCACTGAGTAACATAGGCCTTTATTTTCTATTTTCACGCAGGCGAAGCCGCTGGCACAAGCTATGATCAAATATTTTGAATTAAATTGAAGTTGGATATTGCTAGGGGGACTGATAGAGGTGAGATTGCATGCTGACCTTAACTGAGTGGAAAAAAGCTTGATGAATAAAAAAAAATAACGGATGCTGTGAGAGTGGACCTTTGGCAGACACGAACTTACCAACGACTTAACCAAAATATCAAGCATAATAAATTTTTTTTTATTTGTTTTATTCCGTGCAATATCCTTCCAGACTATTCCAAATCGATATTGAGGTTTCTTTTAAAAAGTGCGATCTTAATAAATTCACTCAGAGTGCAATAATTTTTTTATTTTTTTTTATTAGTGATATATGTATTTATATCCACATCAGCTATGAAGTTGACCATGCGCAGCGCGCGCGTCTCTTACTCGAGATGATTCAGTAAAGTAGGAACTTACAGATCCCGGCATGGATCTTGAGCGCTGACTTTTGCATGCGCAGAAGTAAAATATCAGGTCTCTTTGGTGGTATGAAGTGAGACTCGGGGGCGGAGAGTGTCAGTGATTGGCTCGCTGCGCATCCCATCATAGACGTAACTCGTGATTGGTTCACACTTCCATGCCAATAAATTGACTCGTGAATCCATCGATTTTATTTTTATTAGTGTTTATTATGTTAGTTATTATGTCAACAAAAATGGTTTAGCCGAGAACGCATAATAGGCACACAGAGAAAGTTCCATTTAAAAGTAGGTAAAATGTTAATAATTTCTTCGTAGGGGTGTTACAAATCGTTGAAATTTTCGTCTTGGCTAAAATATGCATACGTTTCGGTAGAAATTCTCTAAAAGATAATAAAAACCGTATGAAAATCAGTTACATGGTTAATAAGTAAACGGAAAAACAGACAGACGAACTATTTATGGTTTTTTTTTTAACTTTTACCTTCAACCAGAATTAAGAAGATAGCAGGTAAAAGAAAAAATAAAATAAAATAGGTGTACATTTTTTTTACCATGAGTGTACGATGTGCAAAGCGATCTCCACTCTTTCGCCGAGCGCTCAAGATCCGTGCCGATACCTGCACTGTACTATATTTGTAGTAAGCGCGACGTACCTATGTGTATGTTGTAAGAGCAGTGATGGCCCACTCCTAATGGTCCCGACTTACAAATTTTAGTTCGCGTGGTTCAAACCTAGCCAGTCGCATTACTTTGTGTAATTTATTTCAACACCACTGCTCTCAAAACGGTGAAGAAAAACATCCTGAGGAAACCGGCATGTCCTAGAACCAAAAATTCGAAGACATGTGACATCCACCAATCCGCACTGGGCCCGCGTGATGGATTACGACCCATTCCTTCTTAGAGAGGAAGCCTGAGTCCCAGGAGAGGGAACATTCTAAGGATGATTAAGCTATGCTATGCATAGTTAGAGATAACTAAATACCAACTGTAGATATTGTATCTTTTTACAGCTCAGGAGCTATTTTTCGGCAAAAATTTCGTAACGAATACTTCATTATTCAACCATTTTATTTTTATTTTCAAGTGCCCTTTGAAGTAACTTCCAATAAACATCAAAGAGCGCTATGCCACCTGATCAAAAATAAATTAAAATTTCGTTCATAAATTCAGAAAAACCAATTCATAATATCACTAGTGTTGCCAATTAATAAATGTTCATTAATGACGGTAGTGAGCACACAGTCCTAGTCGATTCGAATTTTAAAATTTTAATTAACGATTTTCTCGTTAATTTTATAAACAAAATGGCGTAGGATCGTGTGTTGATGAAAGCTATATATTTTGCCCATAATTTCTACGCTTTGATGTTTTGTTTTAACAAAGTTTATTTAACTTTTTAATAGACTAAGTAAGTACTTAACGATATAGGTATATCGTTTGCCAAAAGTAAATGTGGGTAAAATGGCAGGTAACATTTCTACGAAATGCCAAAATCCTATGTTTCCACAACTTCGAGCAGAGTTACCTGCAATGACCTGTTGGGCAATTCTGGGAAATAAAACCCTGGAAAAACACCGATATCCTACCTATAATTTAATTTGAAATCAATATTTGATTTCTTCTCATCCTATTCTAAGACCCTTATATAAATAAAAAAAGAGTTTCTAAATAAATTGCTAAGCGCAGTGACGGGACCAATTTGGGGCCTTTTATTAAACTATTATTTTTAGTTCCAAGGTAGCTGTTATGAAGGGAAAATTTGAAAAATTGCACGAAAAATCTGAAAAACTGTTAACTTGGAACGACACTGAAAGAAACAATAAAAAATAATTAATTACAAAGTGTTTAAAAAAAATACATACATTTCTTGGTGCTTTAAATAATATGATGGAATATATTGCGAGTATTCTTTTTGCGTATTAATTTAAATGCCTATTTAAGAATTCGTTTTGACAGATGTCAAATCGAGCCTTGTATTTTTTTTACTACTTTAAAATTAAAACACAGTTCATCCAAATTTTCATCTCAAAATACAAATAATATATATATTGTTAACACAGTTTCTCACCCAGTCTCACAGTTGTGTTGCATTATTTGTATACAATATAGTCATGCTTCATTGGTTAACAATAAGTACTCTTGGCTAACTGCATCTCAATAGAAGAGAATAGTCGACGTGTGTGGTAAAGGTAAAACAGCTTAAATATCATAAAATTCCTAGAAATGGTAATGTCTTGTCTCCTAGGCTTTGTTAATCAGCATAATTTAAGGGGCCGATGCCCGCCTGGGCTGTGGGATTGTTCGAATAAGACACCGAAGCCTTGAAACGCAAATAGCAACTGAAGTAACTCGGGTGTGTCGGCCAGTAAAGGTCTGGTCTGACGAGAGTTTTAGACTTAATTCATAACATAAGTACTATTCCCACTTTTCTCCAGGGTTACAGGATTGTCTAAAGAGTTACCACGACCCTAGAACACAAAGGGCAATTAAGAGGGTCCTTTTCCACTCGCCTATCGTCAACATCGAGCATGGTTTAAAAGCTTGTTGCTTCATCTATGGCAATCCAACGCTTTTGACGAAGAGACAGCGCGAAAAAAGAGATAACGCCTGAAAACTCTGTTAGCATTCGGTAATTCCGTGATTTACGCGAATATTTCACAAAACTTGTTCCAGGAAATGGAAGGCAAAGAAAAAAAATTGGCCTCATTTAGAATCTCGATTAAATGTGCAAGGCTTCTATGGATGTACTTTTTATATTTTTAATATATGAGTACATTATGGAGGGCCAAAGTTCATATAAAATAGCAGATTTTCAGAGGTCTTTACTGGATTGGTTGTACACAAAGGGGCTGGACCAGATACGGCCAGAGGTTTTCAATGCCGTGGACAAGATTATTATTTATACTAACAATCTTAATAATTACTAGAAATAATTATTAAAATAATATCACGTCTGTTAAAGTTCGGAAAAATAATATTAAACAATAAGTATATTCATTAATTTATTATTTCCTTGGTTCCGAAGAAATAATTTTTAAAAAAAACTTCAAAATGGTGCAAAAGATTGCATAGAATTTTCATTTTAATAATCGACCAGAACATAATTTTTTTAACAGCATTTATTATATCAATAATATTTATTTGGTCCATTGATAAAAATGCAAATGTTTGGGTGTTTTTGGCGGGATTTCTTGAGTGAAGTTCAGTGGCTGTATGGTCTTAAGACCTTAGCCTACCCAAATGGGGCGAAAAGTGGCGGCAAAAAGTGTCACATTTTGCCGCGTAGCATTTGAATTGCGACTATTTGTTTCAGTTTGTGACTATTTGCTATTATTACTATTCGCTTTCATAATGAACTCTGCACTCGCTTTTCCCAACGACCCCAGCCTGCCTATGGATTCTGAATCTGCTATGTACGACAATGACTCCGCCCGCTCTATCTCGGACTCTGTTTCTACTTCTTTGAATAACTCCAGCGTCCGACAGATGGAAACCGACTCGTGTGTACCATATTTCGACCCGCAGAAGCCAACGCTTTGTTAATTGTGCTTTAAATATTACTCAAATGAAACAACATTTTTGGAAGTTGCTGAAATCCGTGAACTGTGATACAAGAATGGGTTTATCCACGGCAGGTAAAAACTATTTAATTTGTACCAATGTTTAGTAACAAATATAAAAATATGTAAATAAAATACTACAGATGTTGATGTTGAATGACACTTTTTGATGAATAACTATGCTAATACTTAGAAGTCACTTACATAATGTTTTTAGATTTTGTTCTAATTTTAAACGACGAAGAAAATGATTAACCAAATGAATAAATAAAGTGGCAATGCCGCCAGCCTTTTGGGCACACTTCCAGTCGACAGCGATGCGGAGGAATTTTATGACGCCATATTTTAGCTAGTAGTTTTTGTCTTTAGTGTTTATATAGTTTTAATTAGTTGTGTTTTTTTTTTAATTAATGAAACTGTGAGAAATTTTTATTATACATTTGCCAATAATTTTCACTCGAAATATAAAAAAAAAAATTTAAAAAAAAAAAATGTTTGTTTATTTTGCTGTGCTACAGCCGCCATTTTGACTCTAGCAATATAAAAATTAAAACTGATTAAACTCATTTTCCCTAACTTTTAGATAAACCTGTAATAGTTGTAACAGGATTACTAATACATAAACTATGAATTGAAGTTGTCTTAATATATGTCCACTGTTGCTATAACGTGGCCAAAGTTTCTATGAATGGTGGACCATACCTTTTATATATTGATTTCCATAGAAGCCTAGATAATATCCACAAGATATCTGTATATCCAAAATATCTGGAGAAATATGTGTAATAACATCATAATCACGAAAGAGCGGTTGCATGAAAGTCTACCTCGAGTTGGACGCTCTTAATGGAACAAGGTGGATTTTAGTCAGTAAAAGTGTGACAAGCCCTCGCGCTTCAGCCAGAGCGAGAGAAGTAAATTGGTGGTTTCTCACCCTCAAGAAAACTGTCTAATACAATACCTACTTAACTTTTTTTAACTTACTAATACGGTATGTAGCTAAGTGGACATCTTTTGTAGATATTGACCAGGAAAGTTGTCATACTAACTGATATCATGGACATCATTCCAAAATATGAAGGAATTAAAATTGAAGCCCTCATCATCATCATTTCAGCGAAGAGACGTCCACTGCTGGACATAAGGCCTATGTCCCTCAACTGTTGCCACAATGACTGGTCGTGTGCGTCTCGCGTCCATCGGTATCCCGCAACCCTCACCAGGGCGTCGGTCCACCTTGTGGGAGGCCTTCCAAAGCTGCGTCTTCCGGTGCGTTGTCGCCATTTCAGAACCTTTTGGCCCTATGTACCATTCATTCTACGACCAATGTGCCCTGCCCACTGCCACTTAAGTTTGGCAATTCTTCGGGCTATGTCCGTAACCTTAGTTCTCCTCCTTTTAATAGAACAGAATATATGTTAATTGCAGAATATAGTTTATTAAAGTCCAAATCGTCAAAAGACCTGAAAAACCAACCCAATTATTAAATTAAAACTAAATCTGTTTACTTTTCGGCATCCTATGTAACATTATACAATCGACAATTGTATTTCATTTCCGACGCAGGAATTATTATATCCCATGATCCTGTCAGTCCGTCCATACATCCGCATGGATCCCGCCTATCTTAACTAGCATCAAAATAATATTATTTAACAACAAAAAATATGGACGCAGCTGTATCCATTTAACGCCGCCAAACGTCAACAATTTGCCTATGGTACCTTTTACCGCCAATCAGCGCAAAGAATTGCCACAATTCAAAAATCCGGGCATCAATACCGCTACTTATAGACCATCCAATCAAGAAAGGTGTCACATTACGACACTCTATTGTATCGTTCGAATTTCGAATCCGTGTTTACAAACACAACAAGGGCTTGTCATAATCTGTTTTTGGATGTGTCCTTTTCTATTTTTCGGTCTGGCAACTTTTAGCGTGAATGTTTTTTTTTTCGATGGGAACAAAGAATGGTGGAGGTATGGATTTCAACGCCTTATTGTTGGTTTATCCGTGCATTGAATAGGTTTCACGGAAAGCGAAGGTAAGTTGTACTTATGCTGATCTGCAGATAATTCTTTAGTGGTGGTCTTGTGAGTGACAGTTGACATTCAATGGGCTGGGGATTTCTAAAAATTTCTCTTTCAATGAAGCCCGGATTCGTATAATGTATTTTCAAACCCTTCTGTTTACTTATAGGATGAAACAAACCGCGAACGGTTTTAGTAAAAGGTATGTAGGAAAAACAAAACCTAGTGACATTATTTTACCTGGTCTTTGAACGGGTTCAGTACCGATGCAAGCAAAGTACGTCTGTAAATTAAAAACTGGGCAAGTGCGAGTCTGACTCGCGCACTGAGGGTTCCGTACAATAATTAGACTGGCCTGTAGGTCGAGTATTTAGTGGCCCTGACTGCTATGCCGGAGGTCGTGGGTTCGATTCCCACCACGATCATTTGTTCTGTGTCTAGGTGTAATTTATCTATAATATGTATGTATTTAGAAATATATAAGTATGTTTATCAGTTGTCTCGTACTCATAACACAAGCTCTGCTGAGTTTAGGACTAGATGGCGTTGTGTGATAGTTGTAGAATATCATATTATATTAATTACCTATGGAAACAGTTCAATTCCCGAACTGAGTTACGAAGATTTTTCGAATCGCTCAAAAAAATTATTTTTGTGACGTAACAAAACATTTACAGTTTTCAGATTTTTTCCTATACAAGTTGTGCTATGAGACCTTGCTCCATGCCAAATTTTAGGATTCTAGCTCAACGGGAAGACCCTATGAATATTGATTCCCTTGAAAGCGTCGAAATATATGTTTTTTGCGACATAAACGGCCGTATCTTTTTTCGTATTTTTCTTTTTGTATGGGTAATTTTATGGTTAAATTGTTTCAAATGACTTGACATTGCACTTAAAATCGATATAGACGGTACATTTACGTAATATTGTATTTCCGAACTCTCATCCAAGTTATTTTCGTTCCACATTAAGTATAATTTCACAGTATTTCATTCGTATATAATAAATAAATAAGTACCTACTATCAAAATATGTTTTAAGGCGGAATCGTTGGAAACTATCCTTAAGAAAAAAAAGTAATCTCGAATTTTACACCTCCCGGTCAGTCGGGCAAAAACTTCACAAAACAAACAATACATTTATACAACAATTACGTTACAAACGCGAAACCTCAAGCGTCAAATGCCGAACTTCGGATTACAGGGATCCACGACCGACCTTACACAACCTACAAGACTCTAAAATCCTCGAAACAGAGTTCAAAATCGGTTGTCTTCCGTTTATCAAACTGCAGATAAAAGTTTGTTAAAAACACGAAAGCGGCGAAGCGTGAACGCTTGCAGGACAGAGGGGTCTGTCGGTTTATTTTTTCCTTAATCCTAACCGGGATTAGGTTAAAGCCCTTTTGATTGGCAGCCGCCGTCAGATGCAAGAGACGGCTGAGGTGCATCTGAGCCTGGAGTTTAGCGGAGGCTGGAACTGTAGGTACTTGTGCAGTTTTAAGATGAAAGAAATATATTTCGTGTGGTATAGTTTTAACATAAGCTCGAACTTGGTGCGTCCGTGCCAAAGTGTAAGTGATGACGACGTGACTCAGTGTATGTTTGGTCCGTCGTACCAAGTTCAAGGTATTTTAATACTCATTACGCCGAGTAACATGTGAGAACACTGTAGACTCCGCGAATTCTTAGGTTACTTCCTGGTGCGACTTACTTTTTATTATGATTATTTTTATTGTACTTTTTAGTACAATATTGACCGGTCTACACTGTCCTTACATAATATCTACTTATACTGTAATATGGAAATATTGTAAGAACAACATTTTTTTTAAAAGAGTACATGGAGTTTCTTGCCGGTTCTTCTCAATAGGAAACGACTAATTTGGAACCGTGCACTAGCTTCTGGCGTTTTATAAGTGCCCATGTAGGCCTATGTGAAATAAAAAACTTTTGACTTAAGACTCGACCTTGGTACAGACGGACCAAATCCGTCGTACCAAGTTGGAGCGTGTGTTAACACTATGAATGACGTGCAGAATCTTTGTGTTTCTAGGATTAAGCCATGTCCTTTCGCGTCGATCTATCTCTTGGTTAATTGTGTTATTTTTTTCTTTAATAATTAATAGAATATAAAATAAGTTATGTTCCTAAGAGCTCTTAGAGAACCCATGTATTCTGAGGTATATTTTTTTTAATTTAACTGTTTTGATAGTGAAAAATGAATAAGGCTTCACCAACTAATAACTTTTTCAAAACACTTACTACTTAGGCACGCAATCTACTGTTTTTCGCACTAGTGCGGAAAAGTGTGGAAGCTCGCCCTGGCCACAATTGATTGTATTTATCGTATCAGGCTGGGCGCTAAGCGACCCTCACGAGTCGGGCGTCATCCCCCATTTATTTATATCTGCGTAATTGTATTGAAAAACGCCGTTTGATACACGTGGAAATTTGTCACTGCAGTACTCGGTTCCATAACACCCTCACCTACGGCTCCGACGAATTCCGCCTCGGTCGCAATGACAAACTAGCTCCACTTGTATCAAAATTATTCATAGATACTTTCAGAGCTTATCATACATAATCTTAATCAGACATATCATCAACTGCAAGTCCACCCTTACGTTGTTAACACCCCTACGGTACGGACTAAGCGTTTCGCCTCTTCCTTTACGCCACGTACATTGAAGGATTGGAACAATTTGCCTGCTACGGTCTTCACGTCCGATTATAACTGATGTGTTTTCAAGGCTAGAGTGAATATGCTCGATTCACCATCAACGATCGCATCACTGTTTACCATCAGGTGGGATCGCTGTCAAGCACTGGTTTATTTCTTTAAAAAAAAAAACATGCTCAAGTATCAACTTTCGCAGATGCCAGTGTCACTAATCGCATCGTATACCTTACAACTTGCTACTTACGACCACTTACCATACAACCTTGAGCACCACTTAGTTCTCGAGCACGTTGCGCATGCGACGGACATTCGTCATGGTGCGAGCAGTTCTCACGACCAACCCGGCTACCCGTGTTGCCTATAGGGATTAACGTATGTGAAACAGGGCTGCTACTCAGACGCTAATTGGTTAATTGAATATATTTAAGTTGCTTTTGTGTTTCGTCACTTTATGAAAGTGTGAAAAACGATGCTAGTGGATGTAACGGTGATTTGTGGTCATCAGGATATTCATCTTCTTCCTGCCCTTGTCCCGTGTTATTTGAGAACGACGCATCACGTTTCTTTCCTCCATTCTGTTCTGTTACTTGTCACGCTATCACTAACTCCCTCTACTTACATATCACTCCTCAGACCATCCATTTATCTTTTGTTTGGCCTCCCTCTTCTTTCATATCACTTCTCACACAATCTATCCATCATCGGCCTCCCTCTCCGTCTCCATCTGTCCACATGTATACTCATTTAGTAACATGCGTTTCATCCCTTCTCTTCACATGACCATACCAAGACATAAACGATTCACTTTCAACTTTTCAATGACTGGTGCCACTTTCAAACTTCCGCTTATAAACTCATTTCTCACTTTATCCACTCCTGTCACACTACAAATCCATCTAAACATTCTCATCTCGGCTACATGCTATCTTTTTTCATTTAACTCACACAGCCTAACATTCTGATCCTTACAGTACATCAGGGTATTGTTAAGAATAATGACGTGTACAAACCATAATAAAACCCACTTTCATTACACTCGATATCAGACAAAAAAAATGTTAAGTCCGTTATAATTTAAATTTTTTGGCTAAATCATGAAATTGGTAACTATATTTTTGCTGCAGCATCATAATAACATTTTCAATACACTAACTCGAAAACCCGCTCTTATCCCACCGCTTTTAGGCACGCAGTAGACTGTTTTCCGCACTAGTGCAAAAAAGTGCGCGTGCTCTCCCCGCCACAATTTTATTACATGTATCGTATCAGGTTCGTCGCGCGTCGTCCCCCACGAGTCGCCGGTCAACTTCCGTTTATTCAATTCTTTATAAGTGTATTGAAAAAAGTCGTTTGATACACGTACAAATTTATCACTGCAGCCCTCGGCTTCATAACACACTCGTCTACTGCTCGTGCGAATTCCGCCTCGGTCGCAATGACAAACTTTCTGCACTTGTATCAAAATATACTATTTTACTTGATAAAAATAGTTTCTAAACTGTGCGTCCCTATATCCAAAGCTTCAGCTACTTATAATCACATAAAGCATGATGTCGGTGTCAACCCTACGCGACGTGTCAGAGTTAGTCGACAGTGACAATTCATTCAGGCCAGCCTACCTGCGCGCGCGCCTAATCCAAGTGACATACGAGACGTGTGCCATAGAGCAGGAAATCTGCTCATAGTGGTGAAAATTATGCCTACAATAGTGAAGCTTCTATGAGTAACCAAAGTATGTCTGCAATCAGGATATTAAATAATTACACCAAAAGATATTGTAACTTTTTAAAAATTAACAGGCTTTCCTTCATCATCGTCATTTCAGCCGAAAGCCACTAGTTCTGACTTTTGCTTTCCAATGGCTTTTTTTTTGAAGGGGAAAATTATTGAATGACTTCTCCAGCCTTAGGGTGGAGCGAGTGGACATGTCAGACTTTTACTGACTAAAACCACACCTTAAATTGTGTCCTTCAATTGTTCTTTGCGTCCTAGAACCATGGGTTTCCTTGTCAGAACCGTTGTCCCTAACGAGCTTCGGCCCTACGTTTTTGCCTATATCTATTTGAGGCGCGCGTGGCACACTACGCGTCGTCGAGTGCTCTAGCTTAATCCCCTCGAGCTACCCATTGCTCGTCGTTCACAAACCCTCGCCTATGGATTTTTCTTTTTGTTTATAGGTTGAAAAAGAAAAATTGTTTGGTGATCCAAACAATTTTTCTTGCTCTGGGGGGTGCGAGAGGGAGTGTCAGACTTTAACCAACCTGTGTTTCTTCGGTTGCTCTTTGCGTTCCAGGGCCTGTTACTCTTTTGTTCAATCGTATGTCTGATGTATTCTGTAAATGCTTACTGAATATTACGAGGGTCATGCATCAAACCACTTCCTGCTCTTCGAAGCAAAATAAACCAGTCACAAAGCTGACTGCCACTTCTGTCTTCTATCTAATCTATGTGATTAGTTCCGGGCTGACGATTTGAAGCATTTATAGGTCCGTATTGATCTGTGAGTGGATTTATTACGAGCTGGGATCGAGACGGTCCCACGATGATAACATTTATTGTTATAGACATGTGACTACTTCAGTGTCGGTTTATTGTTAAAGCTGTAAATTCCTTAAGGCTTCTTGTTTGGGATTGTGGACTGGACTTCGACTGTTGTATTTTAAAGTATTTTATTTTTCTCAAAGACTTTGATTATGTAAAAGGCACAAATAAAACCACGTTAAGGCGTACTTTCTGCGGACGCATAGCGTATTTGCCATTATACGCTTGGTGTACGCTTGCATGAAGCTTACATCCGAAACAATGAAACTCTGTCGACTAAGCTGCAATGACACGATGGCACGACGTTGCCGCTTTATCAACAAAGTTAGCAAACGTATTATGACGAATAAAGGTAGAACTACACGTCTGCTAAACACGCCGATCCTGGCGCGTCGGTCTCCATAAATTTTATATGGAAACTAGACTTTTAGAGCTACACTTGATACACGCCACGCAACGTCGTTCTACGTACAAATCAGGCGTGTTACACATGTGCGTCTGTATAATGTAGTTCTAGCTTAAGTATACGCGTCTATGAATCTACGCGTCCGTGAACAGTATGCCTTAGTAATCGTCATTTAGACAAGCAGAACTTTGATTAAAGTATAACATTAATGCAATTTAAGACATATCTAGTTACCGTTATGTTATTATTTTTATAAAAACCAACAATCGAATCGCGTTTAAAATGTTTCAGAAGAACAAAGTCACCATTTAATTTACAAATGTAAGTAATGCATGTTATTATTAATTATTGACAAAAATCAGTGCCTTGAATTTCTATCGTTGTGTGGGGAATCGTTGGTTCTAACTATTCTCATAGTAGTTTGGACGTCCAAAAAACAAATATTGATTTACTTGTGTTCTAAAAAAGTGGACCACATTAAATTGAGAATATTATATGTGAAATTTTAGATTACGAATTGGTCCCGGTAGATTACGAAGGGAATATAATACCGGGACGAATAGTATCTTATATGCTATTCCAGGAAATAGTCTACTTGTTTGCAAAATGTCTTCAAAATCTATTCAGAAGAAGAATTCAAGAAGAAGTAACAAACATACACACACGCTCAAAAATTTTCGCCTATATAATACTAGCTTTTGCCCACGGCTTCGCTCGCGTCCATAAAATATAGCCCATGTCACTCTAGATTATAGCAGCTTTCTTTAAGTGAAAAAATTTTAGCAATCGGACCAGTACTTTCAGAGATTACCTCCTACAAACAAAACACAAACTTTACCTCTTCATAATATTAGCGTAGATTAGTTTGATATACCTGGATATGACCTGATCCCAAAGGAAAGATCGTTTTTGATAGACATTAAATTCCGAAACAAAGACTTAAAAAAATTGTCTTGACAACAATGGAAAAGATTCGAACTGGAGTTGGATGAACATTTTCAAAGCTATCTTTCAAAAATCTACTTATATCCACAATTTCCACCAAAGTGCCCCGGAAGGCAGATAATGTGTCTCTCATTAAATATAAAGGTCAAGTAAACAAACTCGAACATGAATGGAGCAATGATCATCATAAACAGGAAGCTGTCACAATGGATGCATCACCCAAAATTAGTGTAACATCAACATACAACCAACAGATTACTGAGCTTCCCTAACTTAAATCATAAGAATCTTTAGTGTACGCACTTGGCTTAGAAAACGCGACGAGTAACCGCTTTTGTAAAAATGTAGGCCAAAAAGCCTAACCTAACCTATCATAAAAAACCTTTCTGTAAAAGAAAACAAAACAATCTATTTTTGGATAATGACGCAAGTTTAAGACTAGCTCACACTCTCTCTCTCGCTTGTCTCAAGTTTAAGACAAGCTCGGAAAAAACGACGAGTAACAACTTTTGTAAGGGTAGGCCAAATTAAAACCCTTGTAAATAAAAATCGAAATGATAAACTGAGAAATAGTGGCTGAACCATCACTCAATAACACAATTATTCTTTTGTCCACACACGAGGGATGTCTTTAAAAACTTTTAGAAAAGAAACGGACATTTCTGATATCATTAGGTACCTATTGCCAAATGCCTCTAGCAGATTTTTCCTGCAGGCGAGAATGTATCACTTGTAACAAAACTGATTTACATCCGTACATTGTCAAGTTCAGTTGAAAACCAGACTCAGGTAACAGCTACTCAGTTGTCTGGCATTATGCTGAACTACACCTATTTATAATGACACAGCCGTGAGACACAATGTTATTGTTGAAATGTTGACTGGCCTGTTGTTCTCGTGGTTAGTGGTCATGACTGCTATGCCGGAGGTCGTGGATTCGATTCCTACCGAAAACAAATGTTTTTATGATCACGCACGATCATTTGTTCCGTGTAATTTATCTATAATAGGTATGTATGTATGTATTTAGAAATATATAAGTATGTTTAGCAGTTGTCTAGTACTCATAACACAAGCTCTGCTTAGTTTCACACAACGCCGTCTAGTCTCAAAGACGGCGTTGTGTGTTAGTTTTGGAATATTATTTATTATTATTTATTGTTCTTTTTTCTTTCTTTTTTAAATTTAATTCTCTACATAGTTACTTGTTTCTTCATTATATATGCCAAATAAACGTGTTTTCTTTCTGTCTTTCTTTCTCAAAATATTTTTTGCTTAGAACAAGCGACGTAGGATAGCTTTAAGTCAAACGCGTCGTCTAAACCACCTAGTGCGTACCCAAAAGATGCCAATCTCGGCGGATGCATCGACTTATATGGTCCATCGTCACATAATCGCGTTTTTGTATTTAAATGTCCGCAATTTGAATACAATGTCCATGCAGCTACCGAGATCGATGGCACAGTCGCACTGTAATGGGTTGGGCGAGACAAACCATTTATAAAATCTTAAAATCAAAAAGAAACTTTATCTTGTCGCCCTAAAATGAAATTTCCTTTGGCAAATTGTGAGTAGTTAAGACGTTTTTAATCCAAAAGCTTAAGGTTTGGGGTGGACAAAAATTTTCACACCATTGAAGATGTTGATTGTTCTCTTAAAGTCAATAAATCGGAGAAAAGATAAAGGTGTCCTTTTCATAGAATTGTGAACGGATTTCATAGGCTTACTGCACCTATTTAGAAGAAAAAATATCTGTTGGTGCGGAAAATATGTCAAACAAATAATTTCAATGACGATTGATTTTTAGGGTTCCGTACCTAAAGGGTAAAAACTGAACTCTATTACCAAGACTCCACGTCCGTCTGTCTGTAACCAGCTTTATCTCATAAACCGTAGATAATAGCTAGACAGTTGAAATTTTTACAGATGATGTATTTCTGTTGCCGTAACCATAAATACTAAAAACAGAATAAAATAAATATTTAAGTGAGGCTCTCATACAACAAACGTGACTTTTTTGCCGTTTTTTTGCTACGGACGGTACGGAACCCTCCGTGCGCAAGTCCGACTCGCACTTGGCCCAAAACTTATAACTTAAGGAAAAATAACTTATAAGCTTGTTAAGAATAACAAAACAAAAACGTCTGCAATAATTATACTTCATAACATAATTGCATTCCAACGCCCACACCAGCTGTAATTCCAGAAATTGATTCTGACGTAAAACTTGAAAAGGACACGAGCCACAATTTACAAAAAAAAAAAACTCAAACCCCGAAATTATTGTAGCTGTCTCGATTTCGACCACAAAATTATGTCATTCAAAAAATATCCAAAAATAAACTATCAAAATGCATTTTAAAATCGACCTCACACATTTAGGGGTTGTTTCCCAAAAATCCACGGGGATTCTTAAAAAATGAATTTGAATACAGTAGTCTCTGGCCAGGTGTTGTTGGACAGTTTTTTTTTTTTCAATGTGTCACAGATCTTTATCAGAAGGACGGATTTAACAACCTCGTAAGCGCGGTCGCGTCAACTTTTTTATTTTACTTTTTTTTTGTCTTAACGCGTCAAGCCAGTCACGTCGAATTAGACAAATCCTTTTAGCTGAACATTGATTTCTGTGGGTGAGAACTTTTTTCTTTTAGCGTTCAAATTTAAATTTAGAATTTTGTCGTGATGCGTTCCTTTTTCAAATAAGAGGGTGTTCGAAACTGCTTTTAAATGAGATAAGAATAATGAAGACAGAACTTTAAATCTGTTTAAATTCTTATTTATGTCTAATTCAGAAACCAACAACTTTCACACTATAATAGGTACTTACAACCTGCTAAACATGTAATACCTCATAAACTTTAAGAATAAAACCATGAAATCCCATCAATCAAGCGCTCGAAACAACTAAAGCGTCCTATTCTGTCAGTCCTCGACATTCGAGCACATTTGTCAATGTAAACAAGCAATTATTTGAGGATGAACCCCAACAAGTGACACAAAAGATTCGTTTAATTCAAAGCCCCACTACTGACAAATTGTATCAACTGTTGAATTCAATTGGATGGTTTAAGATTTATAATTTATGGTTTTATGCATGTGTACGAGGAAGGGATAAAAAGGGAAGGAGAATGCAACGCTAACAGACAAAACTGTTCAAAAAGAAACAAAATTTCATGGGTCTTATATTTTTGCATTTATAGAAATCCAGATGGGCCATTTAGCCAGCTAAGACCATGACAGACCAGCTGCAGAGAAGACTACTCTTTTAATGAAATGATGACTTCAGAAAGAGAACTGCGAAACAACGACAACGCGACTGGTAGGTACTTATATAGATAATTTTCATTGGTTGATTGAAATGTACGGTTTGATATAGACAGTCTGTCTGATATGGCGCGTGCTGTTCCACGCGCGCCTCAAGGAGATGTCAGCAACTGTAGGGGCCCAGCAGGGTCGAAGCCTACTGGGGCCAAGGGTCTGATTCTGAAAGGAAGACTCGGCCCTGGTACGAAAGGCAACGAAGGAACAGGAGTGGATTTTTAGTCAGTAAAAGTCTGACACTATCTCCCGCCCCGCCCAAGAGCGGGGGATGTCATAAGATGATTTTCCCACCGAAAAAAAAAAAAAGACAGAATGAAATTGTTTTCGTCAAAATAAAAAGTGTTGATATGAATAAAGGGGCGGCCAGATGGTTGCAAACCAACATTCCAACCAAGGTGACCTTATTAGTTTCAATCCGTGTAGACAGCAGTTGTAAACCATGACCTTCAACGCGCTTGGTTGGGAGGTGCATTTTCCCAACCACCGAACGTGTTGGCGCGTGGTTTACATCCATGTAGCCGCAACACAAACCAAACACATAAACTAAGGTCACCTTGGTTGGAACGCTAGTTTGCAACAGTCTGGTCACCCCTTTAAGAATGTATCTCTTCCGTTTTTCTTTCTTCGAGTTTTTGTTTTTACCACAGGCTTTCAGAGTATGCTTTCAAGGTATTTAGCAAGATCAGAAGTTCCAGGAATTTTGATCTAGGTCACTTTTATTGTAAGGGTGCGATATATTGATGGTGATATGGTTAAAAGATCAGCATCCGTAAGTCGGACTTCGGCCTAGTTAGCAATTGTTGCAATTCTAGTAAACAAAGGTTTACTGTATCGTTTCATACACAAGTACTTCAGTATCTAGTACTTTTGGCAACGGACTCTCACAACATTTTTTATAGCATGTTACGTCTTAAAATGACTAAAGAAAGTAATTTTAAGTAAAATTTATGTAACATTTTTAAATAACGTTAATTTAGTGAAGTTTTTCATTAAACATTAAATTTCATTTTACAAAATTCAATATTATAAGTTATTAAGGCCCTTACAATGGTAGTTCATAATAAACTCGTGCGCATTTCGATCCTAATCTTTACAAACTGCCCCCCTAGCCAAGTTACAACCGTTTCGTTTCGATTCTCTTTTCGCCGATCACCTCGAGTCAACAACATAATCTCAACGCTCAGTCACGTGGTCAGAACAAAGGAATAGGAGGCGAGGCCGACTCGAGACGATCAACGAAAAGAGAATCGAAACGTAACGGTTGTAGCTTGGCTAGGGGGGCTGTTTAATTATTCCTATGATCATTGTAATGTTGTACGTAGCCACACTGAAGACCAAAATAGCAATGATGCTGAACGAATCCCGGAACAATTTTCCAATTATTCTGTTGACTTTTCTTTAAGTATTGAAGTTCAAATATCTAAGCTTTCTTTGCTAAAAAATATCACATTATAGCCATTGTATCTTTAATCAATACACCATCACCATTCCAAACCAGTTGACCCTCAAACAATTCTTCCAAATCTGTTCCTCCTGAGACCAGTAAAAACAAATGTTCAATTCATTGCGAGCTATCATCAATAACTTTGTACGCTCCCCTAATCTTACTGGATCTAATCATACATCATCCGAGTCGCATCTGCGTGTTTAGACCGCGCTTATAAAGTCGCCAGTGTGTTCCAACAGGGCAGTTGCTACCCTCTGCTCAGTAAAAAATATAGGGGGGAAGTGCTTGAAGCGGGAATGTGGCGTTTTGTCGGGAAGTTTGTTTCAAGTGCAGTGTATGTCGCATTTGCGGAGCAAGTTGCTTCTATTTCTAAATATCATACAGTTTAAGGCGAGGTTGTATTCATTTTAAACCTCTGGAAATCCACAAATGTAAAAGAAAACTCCATGAAAAAATATTTTATTAAAATTGACCATATGACCAACCCTTGGGTAAAATTTAAAATACGACATAAATTAGTTGGCTCCATAAAAAAAAAATCACGAATCTGACCCTAACTTACGATTTCATACGTGTAATCACGTCTTGGAAATATTTGAAAGTTACATAATCGCTGTTACAGAGTCGCGAAGTCGACATAGACCCTGGCCACAAAATACTCTGTGACTGCAACCAGCAAAGTGCGTTCCAAATAAGAATAGGATCGATTGCCATGTTGTGACGTCACGTCATACTGTCAAATCGCAAGAAATTGGGCAAAATTTAAGAACTCAAAGATGAGCAAAATTGAAGAACTGGATTCTGATTAAACTTTTTACATTCACAGTTCGTAAATAAATAGAATTTTAAAAATATCTTGTTTTGCTCACCATAATAATTCTTCGATTTGACATTATGACGTGACGTCACAACATGGAAATCGATCCTATTCTTATTTGGAACGCATTGGATGTAAAGAGTATACACGTGAATGAATGGAGAGGGAGAGAGAGGCCAAAGAAAAAATGGATGGAAAGTGTGAGGAAAAAAAAAATATGAAAGAAAAAGGTAATATTGATAGCGTGACAGGACAGAATGGAAGAAAAAAACGTGTTGCGCCGATCCCAAATAACACGGGACAAGGGCAAAAAGATGATGATAGCATTTAAAAGTGTTTTTTTAGTTAGTAGAAAATTATTATGTATTTTTAATTACCTAGAATATAATAGAATAATAGCGATTTCTTTTCACTTTGTTTTAACCAAATCTTAGTTAAATCTAGTGTATCGTTTGTGTGTGTGTGTGTCGTTATCATTTAAGGTACATTGGTGGAATATTTATTTATGTCATAATTAGTTTTAAAAATTACTATTTTCTTTTTTATTTTCGTTGTTGGAAAAACCTTCTTCTTCCATTCGCCACTACTCAAACACACAGTGATGCAGAGATGAGCGAAATTTAAAAACTACGTTCATGATTCGTAAAAAAGTTTAATTTTAAAAACATCTTATTTTGCTTACTCTACCTTACTGATTCGAATGGACAGCTATGACGTCACAATATGGCGCTAAATCAATTCTATTTTTATTTGAATCGCATAGTACGTAAGTTTACGTTGACTTTCTTGACTTCAAAACCACACCAAACGACAACACTCCAGCGAGCTCTACCACAATACTTTCCCGTATGTTTCCATCACAGCGGGTCTCAAGAGAGATGGGAGAATTAAATGACAATTTTAACACAGCCCTGAACTCGTAAAACATTCATCAATTTCGCAAATGGTGTTTAAATACATATGCGGCTGGTTTGTCTTACTTTAGTTTATATTTTGTGTTCCTATCTGGGTAATCTATTGTGTTTGAGTAAATAGAAATACAGTAAAGAGGATATCTCTACTTGTATCATCATTTCAGCCGAAAGACGTCCACTGTTGGACATAGGCCTCCCCCAAGCGTCGCCACAATGACCGATCCTGTGCTTCTCGCATCCACCGCACTCCCGCGACCCTCACCAGGTCGTCGGTCCACCTTGTGGGAGGCCTTCCAACGCTGCGTCTTCCGGTGCGTCTCTACTTGTATACTAATAATGAATTAAAGTGAAAAAAAAATACTTTTGTTAGTAACGAATAAACTCAAAAAACTCTGAACTGATTTTAAAAATTCTCTCTCTAGCAGAATACCACTAACGCACTGAGTCACATAAGTAAGTATATTTTCTACTTTCCCGTAGGTGATTCCAGAATTCCTAGCTGGCAGAAGTTAGTTTATAATATAGGTACTTAATAAAACTAAGCACTGTTCATATCAAACGAGTCAGTAACCTCTATGGTTGGAATACTTACAATTTACGAACGTTGTCCCAGAATAGGTATTACTGCTACTAATATTACCAAATCTTTGTTCCGAGCAGAAGTTGAACCTGTGATATACAGCGCAGCAGCTGATCGCTCCCACTAGTAAACCATGCTGTGCACTATACCGTCAAAATTGTAGAATTGAAAACCTGAATATCTTTGGCACAAGAAACAAGAAAAAACTTATCAAAAAAAAAGCAATAGAGTAAAGCACAAACTTTTTCTACAAGAAACAAAAAAGGTACCAAAAAATTTGTCGACAGATTTTTTCCGAAACAATTTAAAGTCAGCAAAAAAAAATATATATCAAAACTGGCAGGAAAAAAATGGTCCTTTAATACGGGGGCGCTAACCCTTCGCTTATAATGGCTAAAAAGACCGGTCCCATCAAAATTGTCGGTGTTAAAATACACCCCATTGTGGCCCACTACGGCTTCTTAACCCTAAACTAAATAGACAATTTGGAAGCCGAAATTGTATTTATAATAGTCTTTTTTTGTTGTCAATCGAGTTTTTGTATTCCTTTTTACACAATTAACAAAGAGGTTTGATCAATTTTGCCTTTGTAAAGTTGAAACCAATTTATGGACGGGCGAAGTAATGTTGACGGACTCCTTACAATTGGACGGAAGACCCTGAATGCCTCATAATAGATAATTCGTAATGTAACAGCGGAACTACAGTGTCTCAAGACGAAAGTCTATGCCAGTTATGACATAATATGGTTCCGAAACATGGTCGCTCACAATGGGCCTCATCAGAAGGCTCAAAGTCCCCCAAAGGGTAATAGAAAGGGTTATGCTCGGAGTTTCCTTGCGTGATCGAATCAGAAATGAAGATATCCGCAGGAGAACCAAGATTGTCAACATAGCACGAAGAATCACCAAACTTAAGTGGCAATGGGCAAGGCACATTGCACGCAGAACAGATGGCCGTTGGGACCGAAAGATTCTGGATTGGCGACCGCGTACCGGAAGATGCAGTGTTGGAAGGCCCCCTACAAGGTGGACCGATGACCTGGTGCAGGTTGCGGGAATCCGATGGATGCGAGACGCACAGGACCGTTCATTGTGACGACATTTGGGGAAGGCCTATGTCCAGCAGTGGACGTCAATCGACTGAAATGATGAATGATGATGAACAGCAGAAAATCTGGTAGAATTACGTCATACCTAGGTGGGTAACATCTCAACACGGACATCCTCGCGCCCCAGCCATTAGGTATACGAACCCAATGTCAGTAAAACCATAGAGGCCCAGCAGGGCCGAAGCCTACTGGGACCATGGATTGATTTATGAACGGGAAACCCGTGGTCCAAGCATGCAAAGGGCTACTGAAGGAATACGGGTAGTTTTTAGTCGGTAAAAGTGTGACGCAGTGACTCTCTCTCTCTCACTCCACACAAAGCGGGAGGAGCTATTTGATGATATCCCACCAAAACACACATTATAGACCCCTATTTTTTAATTTCTTAGTCCAAAAAAAAATTGGTTACTGATCATATTTATGTAGTCAAAAGTAAAAAACGAAATCCGAAAATTGTCTACGAAAATTTGTCATAATTGGTAAATTCATGATTGAATCAATTATTCATAACTATTGCTACTAGAAAATACTACGCGCAGGGTTTTTTCATTGCTTTTCATTCATAATCAATAGCCTGTACAATATTTCCATAAATTGAGTGACATTTTGGGATATAAACAAACGCTAATAACTTTGCGGTTTATGAATATTATTTGTTGAGACTTTACTTAAATAATAACAAGATCTTTTCTAATAAGCTCTTTAAGTATTTGTACTAATTAAAAACTATTGGTGTATAATCTAAGACACTAAAGAATAAACGAACTAGACGGCGTTGTGTGATAGTTGTGGAATATTATTATTATTATTATTTTTTAAATGGATTACGGATCATATATCACGAATAATTTTCCTTATGCGATCTAAGAAATATATTAGCAACTGTGGGAAGAGTTAAAGGTTCCAATATTAATCCCGTGTAATTTTCTGACCTGTCCCATGATCTCATAATGATTAATTCAAAACCATTGTTCATATAGATAAACAATGGTCACGACGAAGAACGACGACGGCGAGGTCCCGCTTTTGGGCGGAACGGGAGATAGTGTCAGACTTTTACTGACTAAAAACCCATTCCTGTTCCTTCGTTGCCTTCGTCCCAGGGCCCCGGGTTTCGTTTTCACATTACCCATGGCCCCAGTAGGCTTCGACCCTGCTGGGCCCCTACGATTTGCTGACATCTCCTTGAGGCGCACGTGGACGCGCCGTCGACGACTTGGGCTCCGGCGAGGTAATGATTCTACTTTCTTCGTCAATGGCTATGTCTTAAGAGGGTCCTTTTTCACTCGTCCATCATCAACATCGAGCATGGTTCAAAAGTTTTTAAGCATCTAACACAATTCAACGCGATGTTTGACGAAAAGGCAACGCGACAAAAAAGATAGATAACGCCTGAAATCTCTGTTAGCATTCGGTAATTCTGTGATTTACTCGAATATTTTACAAAACTTGTTCTAGGAAATACGTGTTTTTTTTTTGAACACTTAAAAATTATTGAAAAAAAATTGTCGTCATTCGGAATCTTGATTAAATTAGCAAGACTTCCATTGATATACTTTTTTGACTTTTTAAATTTTTGAATAAATTATGAAGTGTCAAAGTTCATGCAAAACAGCAGATTTTCAGAGGTCTTTACTGGATTAGTTTTACACAAATTTATAAATTGGTTTCAATAGAAGCCACAAGATACTGTGTTTCCAAAATATCTAATAAAAAATGTGTAATAACGTCATAATCGCGTAAGAGCGGTTGTATGAAAAACAGTGAAAATGTATGTCGAGTTGGATGCCCTTAAGTTAAAAGAGGTTGTGGCAACTGGCGTTCGGCATTTTTTTTAACATTCTAAACATCTTTCCCTCTTGCAAACAACACCAGTTGTACAAGGATGTAATCCAACAACTCAACACAACACAACAACATATCGGTATCATCGCAACAGTTGTCTATGCTCGCCCTGGGGTAGCTTCAAGAGATGAGTCCGTATGGCGAGGGATGAAACCGATTTCATTGTCTACGGTTATCTGAAGCGATTAATTTTGGGTTTTGTTGTGGAAGGACTCTTAATTTATCGTTTAGTTGTCCATATGTGATGGATTCAGTAGAGGTTGGAATAATTGACAATATATTGGCCACATCTCTAAGAGTAATTTCATATATTGTTGATAGACTGCTTTCGAGTATATCAGCTGTAATTTCTTTGTTTCTTTCTTTGTTTCTAGTTCACCTTTTCAGATGCAAATCTAAACCCAAAGCGGCTTGACTTCGTGAAAAAAAAATTCAAGAAATCTTGTCATTTGGTATTTTCAGATTTTTGATTAGTTAAAATCTTAAATTTCTATATTTATAAAAATTAATCCCTATTCCTCTTGGTCACATCACGCGTTCACGGCTGTATAAATTTCGCTAAATCTTTTTTTTTTTAGTATTTTTTATTGTCAGGTGAAGATTCTTATGAAAGGAAAAAAAACAAAGTTGCGCAGAAATTTTCAGAAAACTACGACTATTTTATCTTCACGCGTTTGACAGTTTAAAAACAGAACGTATACGCAATGGGGCAGCTGTTCTTAAATAAGTACTTCTTCTCTTCAAAAACCGAACTCAATCAAATTATTTACTGCATCAAAACAAGCAGCCATACCTCCTGAATCGTAGACAGACATAGATAAAATTCCGAAAAATAAACCTAAAGCAAATCAAAAAAAGAAGAAGCATTTCCAAATTTAAAATTTCGAATCCGCGCGAATCCCCTCGCGATTGGCGAAAAGATAAACCAATGGAAGGGGGTTGCATTGTTACAATATCTGCCAGTATCGCGATAACGTTCGTAGGGTGCAGGCGTCTGACATGCATAGATAAGGAGTAATGCGACTCGTATCACAGCAAGGGTGCTTGTTGACTTTATGGCATACTAAATTCAGAAAAGAGGCATTTAAATTTGAATAATAACCCCGTCACTTAATCTAAGTCTGTTAAGTTTTTTTAGTTACCGTTCTAACGAGCTTGCTATCGCTTCTACCTCATTTGCATACCACTGTCTATGCGTCAATCATACAAATGAATCGTCGATTGATTGATTGATGATCGCCGGTGAGTGTTCATTCACTACACGTTAAACTGGTTTACTCACTACTTTTATACTGTTGACCTTAGCTGATGAAATGGTGGTTTGATGAAGTTTAGAAATTATTTTGGTTTTGTGGCGCCGCAATTATTGTTTATGCTGAAGGTGCATTTGATTTGATAGATTGTGTTTCAACTAATGCTGATGAATTAATGGCTCTTAAAATCTTGCAATCGGAAATTACTCATCAGTGTAACTGTTTTAGTAAGATGTCTACTGATGAACTATTCGTATTTCCTTGTATAATTAGTATTTTTTATAAAACTGTAAGTGATTTTGAGAAAATACATTTAAAATTATGAAGCTTAATTAATTTTATAGAGATCACAATTTGCACATAGTTTTAGCGACATGGGTTGAGTTTTTGGGTAAATTATTTGTTGAGAAGGAAATTACCTTATACATGACTTTGATACAAGAATAAAAAAAAAATACAAAAATTTGTGACATTCCCTGTTCTTTGTCTGTGCCCTTCATGACCGGGGTTTGGGGACATGGGGTTTAAAGAGGGCAGGTCAGTTAAATACAAAAAAAAGTTTTTGAACATAGTGCACAATAATAAAAGCAACATGCACTTTTTTTATTCTTGATAGGTTCGCGCTTGACCACTATCTCACCTGATGGAAAGCGACGATGCCGTCGACGATGGAGCGCGCTTACCTAGAAATAACCTATTCACTCTCGACTTAAAGACCCCGGGAAGGGTTGTAGCCATCAGGAAACACAGATTCCGGCAAGGAATTCCACTAATTCCTTAGGAAAATTGCTGAGAAAGACCAATATTTTAGTAGCATATCTTTAATAACTCTGTTGCCTTTTCTACAACATCTCCAAGTTAAAATCGATCGAATAAAATTCTGATTAAATTAAAGTACATTCAATCAAAACTCAAAGATAAAATAAGCAAAACCAAGATGCCTCAAAAATAATAGAGACCCACTGACAGTTCGAATAATAATAATTAAAACTTCGTATCATGTGGTAAACCCTGGGTATTTATTAAAAATTACGCTTTATACAGCAGTTACGAACAGTCCCAGCAATTAGCCATAAAACAGCTCATCATATTTGCAACATCATAGGTAATTTCACCACTAACTGAGTTAAACCAAACTGAGGGACGCGACCCCACGCCATAAATCCATAGAGAACATTAAAACACCGCCCATTACGCGAAGGAATTGCCCCAAAATGCCTCAAACATGTGTCCTATGGCGACCTGTCATCGGGGTTGCCAGCACAATGGGTAGAATTATATTTTTTTGTGTTGGCAACACGACGACAGACGCTCGCCGCGGGATACCGCCACGCCCTACCTTGTTGCCGATTTGTTTAGAACACTATTCATTTGTGAATTCATGAAGAGAGTAGACAAATGTGGCGAAGTTTTTATTTTATGATGATTACTTTTGCCTCTCTGAGGCAGAATGAACCAGAGAGAGAGAGAGAGTATTACATTTTAGCAGTAATAAAAAATGGTCGGAGGCGAATTAGTAAACAATTTTTAATTATTAAATAATACTACATTCCAATTGATAAAGCCCGAAAAATCGCCAGACTTAACTGGGAGTGGGCAGGGCACATTGCTCGCAGAACAGATGGTCGATGGATACAAAGAGTTCAGGAGTGGCGGCCACGTACCCGAAGACACAGCGTTGAAAGGCCCGGTGAGGGTAGCGGGAATCCGATGGATGCGAGACGCACCGGACCGGTTGTTATGGTGACACTTGGGAGAGGCTTATGTCCAAGAGTGGACGTCTTTCGGCTGAAATGATGATGCTATGCTACATTTCGACCAACGTAACGTCAAATAAGAAACAATCTTCTTTTTCGCCTTGCACTCTTGGCAGAGTGAACGTGGCCATGTCTCATTCGAATCTTGCACCACAGCTTCCCTCATGATGCGACGCCTTTTGGAGTTTTGGGAGTTGTCATTGATACTGAAGTGTTTTCTTTGAGATGCACAGTAAATTAACTTATAAGGTGAGAAATTATCCAATGACTTTTCTCGCATTAGGGCGAAGCGAGGCTCTCTCACTTCGCCTTAATGCGAGAAAAGTCAGACGATTTTTACTGACAACAACCACAACTATGTTCCTTCATTGCTTGGCGTTCTAGGACCCCGGGGTTCCCTTTCGGACAACCCATGGCCCCAGTAGGCTTCGACCCTGAAGCCCGTGGAACACTAACTACACGCCGTCGTCGACGACTCGGGCTCGGTCCGGATGGTTACCGGATAGCCGGACGGCGAGCTAGTCATTGCTCGCCGTCCGCAAGCTCACGCCCATGAACTGTATATGGCATGGACTCCGCAGAACGTTGAACTTTAAATGAGCTCAAAAGCTTGAATAGTTCAGTTAAATATTTATTTATTGGCAAATATCACCCTCTGTACTTCACTCGTCTACTCTTTGCTCAATAAGTTCCAACTAGGCGTTGAGTCCGCTACACGCAGTGCCTACACAAGTTTACAAGGGTAGCATTTTGTGCACCACATCACAATAATTAGCCCTTTGCTCAATAGTGGGCCAAGCTGTAATCTGTGGTACTTTGTTCACTTAATCATAGCTTGACACAAGGTATGTCACTAAAAGGTTAATTAGTTTTGATTTTTTTGTATTAGTTAAATGGTCTTTGAATGTATAGCAATACCTAGCTGGTAAAATTTATAATTGAATCTATACTATACCTATGTAATAGCGATTCGCCGCGTCGTTTATACCACGTAGTACATCGAAGGACTGGAACAATTTTCTTGCTACGGTCTTCCCGTCCGATTATAACTTAGCGTGTCTTCGAGGCTAGAGAGCTCTTAATAAACTAGTGCGCTTCACCATCAACAATTGCATCATTGCTTACCAACAGGTGGGATCGCATTCAGGTAGGTACTAGTTTATATCACTACAATAAAAAGACTGTTCAGCTGATAAAGTCACATAAAATAATAATAATAATAAACAATAATGTAAATAATGCTAAATAAGATTGAAATTAATTAAATTGCATACAAGTCCTCTTCATTCATTTTATTGTCTTTACTGTGCCCAAAGGATCCATGATTGTTCTAAGAAATGTACCTAAGCATGTAAGTACATTTTGTCTACTTCAACATAAACTAAACCAATATTAAACAATCATAATCTCCATGGGACACATCAAACTTCTGCTTCAGAATCTCCCCTTCACGATCAGCGAGTGTTACTCGTTGAGTATTAAACTCTAGCGCTCTCGACACCTCTTGACCATAGACAATAACTTTACTAATCGCTCTCTTTTCGAGTACTTCGGCAATCATGTGTGAACTGTAGTACAAAGAGTTTATGGAGCCTATGCGTTTATGGTTTCAAAAATGTATACTAAACTCGTTAAAAAATAAAACGCCCGTTTTGACATTTGATAAATACCGTAGAATGTAACTTGAAACGAAACTGAAAGAAACAATAAAATAATAATTAAATACATAGTGTTTTAAAAAAATACATACATTTTTTTTTGGAGTGTTAAATAATATGATGGAATTCTTTTTGCGTATTTAAGTATTCGTTTTGACAGATTTCAAAACGGACCTTTTATTTTTTGACAACTTTAATACGAGTATAATAAAGAGGAAATATTTGTATTTTTGTTTGTAACAAATAAACTCAAAAACTACTGGACCGATTTTAAACCAGTAGAATGCTATTTTATAACTGTGTGGCATAGGCTATATCCGCTAGCCACTTTTAGGAACTAGTCTGAACAGTGCCCAAACTAAGGCGTTGCCAGCTGTGCCCAGGCATAGGGCGAAGACCCAGATGGGTCGCAGACGTGATCAAACTAGAACAAGTTTTGTATCATTCATTTCATCAGAATGAGGTTACTGTTTCCCATTCCCTATTGCTTCATACCTTGGCCTGAACCAGAACCGGACGCTCAGGTCACTGGCCGTTGATCGCCTCCACGAGGACAATGCGGGGTCCCGAGCGGGGCTAAATTCCTCCATATGTTCCACCGTGTGCTCCAGGCAATCCGCACAATGGTGACACCCGAACGTTTCTTCCCGCCAGATCCAAAACAAGTACCTCCCTAAACACTCGTGAGGACCTGCATCTGGCGGATTAAACTTACCCAGCTCGGACTTTTTTTTAAATCCAAAAGACTGGTTACGGAACTAAAAATTATTGCATAGTATTTTTTTTTATAAGTATTTATTGTTGTAAGTACAAGAACATTTTGTTTTGCGATTTCATGGTAGATGGATCCAGTAACAGAAAACTGAAAACCCCAGTTTTTTTCTAAATTATACTTTAATATCTTTTTTTTCGGTGGGAAAATCATTCAATGACATCCTCGCTTTTGAGCGTAGCGCGAGGGTGTCTCAGACTTCTACTAACTAAAACCCACTTCTTTCCTTCGTTGCCTTTCATACCAGGGCCGAGTCTTCCTTTCGGAAGCAGACCCTGTACCTGTACCCTGCAGCCCCTACGGTTTGCTGACATCTCCTTGAGGCCAGCGTGAAACAGTACACGCCGTCGACGACTTGGGCACGGTCCGGGCGGTTACCGGACGATTGGACGGCGAGCTACCCCTTGCTCGCCGTCCGCAAGCCCATACTTGAAAATAAAAAATTAAAGTTCCCGCAAATTGGACGCATACTTACTCTCTGTGATAGGAACAGCACCCCCAGCCAAGTTGATAATCTGCAATCGTTAACGCTAGTCGAAAACTAATCAAATGTATGCGTATGACATTATCTCAACGTTAAGTCACGTGGTCAGAACAAACGATTAGAAAATTCGTAGCCAAGTTCACATCATTCGAAATGATAGAATAAATTGTTATCGTTTCTACAATGTTCAACGCTTACATCCTTTGATAATATAGAACGACATTGTAGAACGAGCGGCCAACTCAGGCGCTTCAACATGGCTACCGACTTATCGTTTTCTACAATTGGTGACACCGAGGCGTTACCGATTGGGGAACGGAATTCGACACGAAACGGTTGTAACTTGGCTAGGGGGGCAGAAGTCCTACCACGCACTCTTAACGCGATCCATTTTACGACCTAAACAGAACCATTAAAGGGATGGAGCTATATAGGTTTTATAGTTCCATCCCTCTTCTCGCTCGCACGCCTGACATTTTATCACATCATGGTAAGGTCCCTGATATGTACACACGGGTTAAGTCGGAGTACAATGTCCCGCTCTTGTCTTCTAATTATTTCATAATGTAAAAAACTTCTATAACACTTTGAAAGTTGTTATTGCCAAAATAGTAAAAAAGTGTGCAAAGTGTGACAGCTGTGCGGCGCATTCGCCTGGTGAGAGGCGCGTGCGCAGAGCATCGACAATATGGTGGCGCGCCGGGCGGTGGAGCGACGCAGCCACGGGCGATTTAGGGTTGAAGTTGAACTATTAATAGGAGAAAAATATTGCCAGAATATTTTTAAGATCATAGGTGAAAAATGTTGCTAAAATATTGTTAAGATCATAGGAGAAACATTGTTAAGATCATATTAGAAAAATGTGGCTAAAATATTGTTAAGTTGTTGATGTTGCCAGAATATTGTTAAAATCTGCTCCTGACAGATATGCTGGCCGAACTAAAATTGAAGTTCAAACGATTAACTTTTATATATACTGCTATAAAAATTCGAGTAGATACACTTTCAGATTTTTGGGAACAACGGTCGATTGAAAACAATTCAACGAATTACAGAGTAATTTTGGCGATTTTTCGAGGATCCAGTTGGTGCGATATAAACTAACTAGGTTCTACCAGCGGCTTCACCCGTATGAAAGTAGATAGGTTTCTCTATACAAACTTTTGACCCCCATTTCATCCCCTTAGGGGATGAATTTTGAAAGACCCTCTCTTAGTGCTCGCCTAAGTCATAAAAGGAAACTTTGTGCAAAATTTCACTCTCCCAGTCCTATAGTTTCGGCTGTGCGTTAATATGTCAGTCGGTGAGTTTTTGCTTCATCACTTTAACTTTTATGACAATTCTCCTTCTGTTTCTGTCTCGGGCGGTGTGAAGGACATTGTATACCGTAGAGTCAAGAGCGGGGTGGATATGGTCGGAGATCGGAGATCCGCGAGCCGCGAGGCCTTTTCCCATCCACATTACCGGTCACAATGAGCCTTTCGAGGTGGCCACCGTCTTTCCTTGCTATGTGGCCGAAGTATTGCAGAACGTTGCGAAGATACTCGGACGACAGCCGTGAGGAGATTTTGAGTTCTTGCAAACTGGATACGTTGGTCCGGAATGCTGTCCAAGGGATACGGAGCATCCTTCTCCAGCACCACATCTCAAAGACGCGATGCGTTTGTGGTCTGCAGCTATGTATTGTTACATTACATGGAAACTATACATTTTCTTTGAGTCACTGAATCAACTAAATGTGCTCTATATAAGTGAGTATTCCAAAAAATAGTTTAAAGAGAATGTAAAACGAAACGTCCACGACAAACGGAGCCCCAAAAATATAAACTCAAAGGATTTCTTGTTAAAAATTTTATAACATTTCAGAGACAAAAGACCGCCCGGTGGGACGAACACTCGGCAAACGCGCAAAATGCTCGGCAAACTTTGCACAGTGGGCTCGCGTAGCTCCCGGCCAAAATATTGTTGAGAGGACTTCAACCGGCTCGCATAGTGTGCACGATAATTTTTATAATACTCTCGAGTTGAGAGGTTCCAAGTTTTTGAAAAAAATAAAATATGTTGGCACTTGAAATGGTTTTAATCTAGTTGCTTATTCTGTTTAAACTTTACTTTTTAATAGAATTTCGTAGCATTATGATAATTATACCTAGCGTCTTATTTCTTCATTAGTAAATGGAATTCCTTGCCGGAATCTGTGTTTCCTGATGGCTACAACCCGGGAATCTTTAAGTCGAGAGTGAATAGGTTATTTCTAGGTAAGCGCGCTCCATCGTCGACCACATCGTCGCTTTCCATCAGGTGAGATAGTGGTCAAGCGCGAACCTATCATCAATAAAAAAAAAACTTTATTATGAAATCCATCTGTATCTACTACTACCTACTATAGAAAGCATAAGATTGACCCTAGAGCGGGAGAAATCATTTAATGATTACCCACATATAAAAAATAGTTTGTACCTATGTGTGTATATGTTTGTTACTCCTTCAAGTTCAAACTACTGAACAGATTTGGATGAAATCTTGCACACAGAAACACCACCGTTCTGAGAGCAGTGTTCACCGTTTTGAGAGCAGTGGTGGCCGAGCGGTAACGGCCCCGACTTACGAGTTGTAGGCCGCGGGTTCAAACCCAACCAGGCGCATTACTTTGTGTAATTTATTTCACTGCTCTCAAAACGGTGAAGGAAAACATCGTGAGGAAACCGGCATGTCCTAGAACCAAAAATTCGAAGACATGTGACATTCACCAACCCGCACTGGGCCCGCGTGGTGGAGTATGGCCCATTCCTTCTCTTAGAGAGGAGGCCTGAGTCCCAGCAGTGGGAACATTAAAAGCTGATTATGCTATTATTATGCTTATGCTTTGCACTCAGACAGACCATGTCCTGGAATGGCTATCCCGGCTTTGATTCGCTTTGGGATATTTTTTACTTTCACACGAGCGAAGCTGCTTGTAGAAGCTAGCTCGTAAGCTATTATATCGTTTGAAAGGATATATTTAAAGATACTAAAGGGAGATTTCTGTCTATTGACCAATTACTTCAAAGTAAAGCGGCCAAACAGAGCGCACTGATTTAGCCAATTAATATGAAATCATTAATATTCTAACGGTAGCCCATCAGCCCAGTCCATTAAGGCGATTACTCTGTCGGTACACTGGTAATTGAATATTTTGCTCTTTTTTTTTCAAATCATATAAACTAGTGCGCAACTGCGTTCCCACCCGATGGTAAACAGTGATGCAATCGGTGATGGTGAAGCGCACTAGTTTATTTAGATCATATTCACTCTAACCTTGAAAACAACTAAATTATAATCGGAATCATAATTATAATCGGAAGGGAAGACCAAAGTCTTCCCTTCCGATTATAATTTAGTTGTTTGAAGACCAATTGTTCCAGTCCTTCGATGTACGCAGTATAAACGACGACGCAAAACGCTTGGTCTGGAGCGTAAAGCTGTAAACCATGTAAGGGTCGGACAGTCGCCGTACGTCTGGTTTTCCGATGGTAGTATGTGGATGGCGGAATCAAGTCATATAATTCCGGCGCACACTCTCCAAAATGCATCCTGTAAAATACAGAAAGGATGGCTACCCTACGGCTGTGCTCCAGGCTATCTATGTTCATATCTTAGACGTAGGGTAGTATGTATGTCATGTGCCTTAATCAATTACCCTCTTCGCATGTGTCTGTGTCCAAAGCTTTCAGATAGCACTTTGTAGCACCAGCCCATATGTGACTGCAGTACTTCACACACGGTCGGGCCTGTATTTTTTTGCTACTACAATATAAATACGCAAGTCCATCTTTAAGCTCTTATTACGATAATTTTATTTTTACTAGCTGCGCTAGCGCTATCTGCCAGTGGCTTTATCTGTGTGAGTGATAAAGTAGCATTCTTCTTCTATTATTATATTATATCTTATTATTATTAGGCATTATATATAAAATAATACTTGTTTCTTTCAGCGGCTTCGTCTGCGTGAAAATAGAGAATTATCGCTTGCCCGGAAGAATACAGTATTAGTCAAAATTTGCCACTGACTTAATGACATGTATACTATATACCTATCAGCTTGATTAAAAAATGGTAAACAAACATTATTGAGAGATAACATACTAATTATATTTTAAATTGTTTTTAATTAGTTACGGAGTTTTATTTATTTCATTTTAAGGTAGGTACGTAATAATTACAGTTAAATTATATTTTATTTAAAAAAAAAATACCTTCTATAGGTGCTGGTTTTTTTTTTAATTCAGTTCAAAATTGTTTTTATTTCACGGACACTTATAAAACGACAGAAGCTAATGCACAGTTCCAATTGGTTGTATCTGATGAAGAAAAACCGGCAAGAAACTTCATGGTTTGTCTTTAAAAAAAAAATTTTGTTAGACTTCTGCCTAATCTTTCGGGATATAACGGCGTGGTGATATGTCTGTTTATTGTTGTACTATAGCTATCCAAGCTGACAAACAATATCAAGAACGAATGATGCTAATTCAACTATTATAAAAATTAAAAGACAATCGTGTACAGTGCCGCTTATAAAAATATATATACAAATGAAGGGAGCCCGCCTACCCTGCGCAAACAAGGACCGTACCCCGCCTCAATCATACTTAGATTATCTTAATATCGTTTTCGACAAGTACTCGGAAATATGAAGATTGACATTGGATTCGGTATCTTCTACATACTTAAGTATATGTCACCCACCGGGTTATTGCAAACACCGTAAGTTTATAATACGTCGCGTGAAATTGTAACTTCTTTTTTCTTTATAAGGCACGTTTTTATTGTAAACTACATAATTAGTATTTGCTTATTAAAAATGACCTGTTCACAATATATCAAGAGTTTCAACGGAATTAAGATTTATTACAATGTTACGGTGTTAACAATACAACTTGGTGACTTATACAACATTATTTTTAGTATAAGCGAAACCTGAATAAGTTTGTTCAGAATCAGTAACTGAAAACCCTGTTAGCATTCGGTAATTCCGTGATTTACTCAAATATTTTACAAAACTCATCCCAGGAAATACATGTTATTTTTAAAAAAATTGCCGCCATTCAGAATCTTGATTAAATTTACAAGGCTTCTACTGTTATACTTTTTTGACTTTTTAAATTTTTAAGTAAATTATGAAGTGCCAAAATTCATGCAAAATAGCAGATTTTCAGAGGCCTTTATTGGATTAGTTACACAAAAAATATAAATTGATTTCAATAGAATCCTAGATAATATTCACAAGATGCTGTGTTTACATGCAAAACGAATGAAAAACGTCATAATCGCGTAAGAGCGGTTGTCTGAAAAACAATGAATATGTACTTATGTCGAGTTGCATCCCCTTAAGGCTTTTTGTAAACCAATATCTTTATTGTAGAAAATAAAATAGGTTTGTTAGTACGCAACACATATTCTAGAAAATTATATTTTAATAAGAATGTCTTATTCCATTATAACGACTAGAATAGATTAAAGGCTACAATGGAAGCAATTTTTTTCTGGTAACTGCATTCACTACCTATTCAATTTGTTATCATATTAAGAGGTTCCTATTTATATGCACACTTCAAAAGCTGTGCTACCTCATTTACCGTGATACAAATTAAAAGCAATATACATTAATCAATTGATATCAAAAACTTGATGATGCATCTCAATATTTTAAAATTTATTGCCGATTCTTATCGTAAAATTGATTTTAACAATCCAATTAGTAGAAATATAAAATGAAACCAGTTACCGCCCGTAATCAAGAATTCAATTAATTGAATCTCTAATTTTTGTTAATCAATTTAATTACTCCTATTATAACTACAAGTATATTGGTGTAATGGTGAATTTTCTTTACTGTTTCTCTCTTGATATGACGTGTGAAAGTCCCACCTGATTGATCAATGTAATCATTAATGTAATTTAATATTCCTTGTCTTACGCCTTCTTAATTAATATTTCAGGAAATTAATTTAAAAATAATTTATTTTAATTATTTTTGTCCTAATGTCTACTTATAATCAAATCTATTAACAAATTACATAATAATAAATCTTTTATAAAGGCCAAGAAGCAGTTATGCTAAATTGGGACTGAGCTGGACACTTTCTGCCACAAGTCGAACGATTCATTGGATAAATTAACTATAACGTTGGTCATAGAAAATGTCAGTTGACATTGCGGCAGACCCAGGTAAAGATGACGGGACGTGCTAGACGCCAATGAACAGGTTTGGTTCACACTTTGCCAAAAATCAGGAGCAATGAAAAGAAAAAAAGAAGTTAAACAAAGAAAGAAGAAAAAGAAAAGAGAAGAAGAAAACACAAAGAAGAAGAGAGGTAGAAGTTTTACTCTACAATTGGACAGATCAGGCTGAAAATGTGTGGAGTGAGCGACTAATGAGCAGAGTTAATTGGCATTTTTTATTCTAATTATGACAATTAACTCTGCTCTTTACCTCAATCGTGCAATAAATGAAGTCTACGATGGAAGAAAAATATAAAATGGTCGTTGAAAAAATAAATGAAAAACTCCTGTAAACCAAAATCTACCATGTTAATTTATTTTTTAATGCGAAACCATATATTTTTTAAATATCTCTACCTCTTCTCTTATAAATCTTTTTGGGGTCTTCAAGTCAAGCGAGCAGTCAGAGTGTATGAATATTACGCTTACTTCCAGACAACCGTGCTCCATCGTTGCTTATTACCATTAGGTGAGATAGTGACTCATCAAGTGCGAGTACACCAATAATTTTTTATTGGTGTACTCGCACGCCAACGTTTGGTAATACGTAAAAACCAACCCAGCATATCTAATCAAGATTATTCCTAGCTCCATGGTTCCATGGCGTCAGTGATCACCCCCATGAATACATGATCAGGTGGCCCCGACTCCCGGCTCGGCGACGCGGGAAATACCTCATCTATATGCAAGGGTCAACTGATATAATATTTGCAAAAATATACGCCTACAACCCTATGAGGTTACGACCTAGTCAGCATTGTTTTATTTTTATTTTGCTTCGCTGGGCAAGATTCTTATCGTTAATGTTAAAAAATATTTAATTTAATTTAACGCAATTGTGACGGCAAGCGTTTTTAAAGCAGGGTTTTTATAAAATCGCCTCATACTGTAGCAACTTAAGCATATTTACCTGCTATTGTTATAAAGACTTGGATATAAGAGACTGCCGATAAACTGCTATGCAGTTTGGTAATTTTGTAATAAATAAAGAAAAATAATGATACATTGAATACGGAATGAGTTTGTTTTAAATTTATAACTCTTAAATAGTCTTACATTATTTTAACCTCTATAAACCATTCGACATGGTCAAAAGTGAATCTAACTCAATCTTAGCTAAGAGAATTGAATCCAAGGCACAGATTAAGTAAAGCAAACGGTTGAATAAATAGCTAATCTTTATTTAAAACACTTCAGATTGCAAATGAGCAGTAATGGATAATGGGCTTCCTCAAGGCAATACGCTAGGGTCAAAGGTGTTTTGTGTAAAATGCAACTTGGGTCTTTCGAAAAAATCAAACGCTAAAACTTCGAATGCAGTCCATTTCGTACAACCAGTAAATATTGGTAACCATCACATAAAAACCCAAATAAAACCAATAGTATTAGCTACACAATACATTTAATCGCAAAATCACGTATAAATCTGTTAACCAAAATATCCTACTTCATTATACCAACAATCGAACCCCAAGGATTAGGACAAAGCTAATAATTAGATCCGACCGTTTTTGCCGGATTTTACGTAAAACTGTACTCGACACAAAGGAAACTCGAGACCGACGTCAAAAAATCACTGTAATTTCGCACTCAGGACCGCCCCACACCAGAAAACTTAATCAGGACGAAGGGAGTTATATTTCTGTTTCCGATACGACATACTATAGCGTTTGAACACAGATTATCCAATCAGTTAAGATAAAGGACACGCTTTTTTACTTGGCAGACATCTTGTTTAGGATTAACCGCCAAAATTTGACAGTTCTATTTTGACATTTGCGCTGAAGGAATAGAGTTGTGTTTTGTTTTTTTGTATGTATTCAATGAAACCATTTCTAAAGTTGTCTATTCACGGGCATGTCGTATGCAGGAGAGGCGCGCGTGGCGGTCACGTGATCGAGATTAGGCGGCGCATTCACGTCGCGCGCACAAAAGCGCGGGTCGCGGGCGAGACGTCAATTGTGTGCAGATTGGGGGAGGAAATTCGCTAAGTTCGGTCGGATTTGAATTATAAATGCGAAATTCTACACTATTTGCATATCCCACGGGTATGGGGCGTGTTTTTTTTACGATTAAAACGACACCTTTTGATGTCATAGCAATTATTTTGAATAAATTAAGCAACATAATAATTCATCAATCTAAAATTCTCTACTTAATTGCCATTAATATAGATATCATATAGCTGTCAATATTTACTAGTTTATTGGATAGTTAATTAGTGACTGGCAAAACAACTCGTAGATCCTGTTGTCTATGACTAATAAATCTATTTCTTCGCAGAACATTATAGTGTAAAAAATTAAATGATACAACTGACCTGACATTTAACCTTACTGGATTAAATACAGCATAATTACGTGATACCTACTAACCCGGCTTAAAAAAAAAAACTAAGGGTGGAATTCACCAATAAAACTAATCACGTTTTAACGTTTGGCTCGCATAATCGCGTTTAGCCGCTGTCACTAGTGTAACTAGTAAAATATAACAAAAGAAAAATACAGACACGTGGCACTAATAATAATAATAAAATTTTAAATATTAAATATAAAGTTTATATTTTTTTTTTTATATTTTAAATGTTTTTTTTAATATGTTTTTTAGAGAAATATTTAAAAATGTAAACGATATGTATAAAAAATAAATAAATGGAATAATAATAATAATTTATTTCTCAATATTAATCAACAAAGTTTGAACAACAATCATAAATGCTAAAATATGGACAATTATTTAAAACCCTGACTTCTAAACTAGGTTTGTACCTGTATCTTAGACGCCAGACTGTGACTAATTACAGCGGCTAAACGCGATTATGCGAGCCAAACGTTAAAACGCGATTAGTTTTATTGGTGAATTCCGCCCTAAGGCAATCTTAGAAAAGTCAGAAGGATAATTAAACTTTCAAAACGACTAGGACGTCCTAACCCTCCGACCTCATCATCATCATCATCATTTTAGCCGAAAGACGTCCACTGCTGGGCATAGGCCTCCCCAACTGTCACCACAACGAACGGTGCTGAGCGTCTCGCATCCATCGGATTCCCGCGACCCTCACTAGGCCATCGGTCCGCCTTATGGGAGGCCTTCCATCGCTGCGTCTTCCTGTGCGCTTTCGGCCACATCGACCATCTATTCTGATAGCAATGTACCCTGCCCACTACTACTCAAGTTTGGCGACCTTCTACCTAATCAAATAACTCCTCACGCTCTGGGTAGAGCAAGAGGTAGTGTCAGACTTTTACTACCTAAAACCCACCGGTGTTGCAAGACCGCGGTAACACTTTCAATAAAAACCGTAGACCTAATCAGTATTCTGAGAGCTATATAATTATTATTATTATTCCGTTTATTAAAAAATATAAAAAATAGTCGTTTTTATTATTATTCGCGATAGCATTAGAAAGACGTTAAAAGAGGTTGTTTTAGGGTACACTTTGTAATAAAAGTTCAATATTTATGTATATTGTGCTTTAATACAGTTAAGATTGCTGATTAATTTATTGTAATCAACTTATATAATTAAATGAATTCATTTGAACTATCCGTCTTCTGAATTTATGAGGCTCTTAATTAAATAAATTATTTAGTTCTTACTTATACTACTAGTTTCCATGTTGAAAACCTAAAAGAAGCAGGGGTTGTCAGTACCCAGAACGTTTTTCATTATACTATATAATATAGTCATTTCTATTTGTATAAATGTTAAATAATTGTCTTTTGCCTTATATTGTGTACAATTCATATGTTATGTACGGAGGAAACATGTTGATACGCCATTAAAAAAAAAAATGTAAAATTGATTGAAATAAAGTTATGTTTATTTAAAAACTTACTTTACAATAATTAAATTTATCTAAGTAGGTAATGTTAAACTTTTACATTGAGACCATTATTTATAATTGTTTGAATTTATCTCGAAAAATAAATGTTGTGCACACCTGCTTCTATGAACCTCTTTTGTCTGATGCTATCGTGAATGGATAAATCTAAATAAAAGTCCTATCTCAAAAAATACTAAAAATATTATTAAGAAGTCAATCGTAGGATTAATAAAGTGTCTACCTACCAGTTTTTGTTTAGTTTTAATATTCGTTTTATGTTTTTACGATCTGTTATTTGCATACCTATAGGCTAAATTTAGTTTAGTATATAAAACTTGTAACACCTACATATTATGTACCCAGATTTGCAAATAAAATTAGTAAATTTTATTTGAAAAATAATAATATATATATTAAACTTCGCGTCAACGAGAATCCATCTCATTACAGCATGCTGGCTAGCAGAAAATACATCTAGCTATTTTTAACGTTCGAATTTAGAATTAAATTTGACAACTATCATCGCGTGAGACGAGTTTAAGTTATAATTAATAACTATAAAAAATATACCCAATTTAATTTTGGTATACAACTATTATTCATATAGTTTGATCGGTTTTTCTCGAAACTGTACGGAAACATTTTAAAAAGTTTTTTTACTCACTAGTATTATTAAGACATAATGTACTATGATTAAATTCCGGGTAGCACTTGGTCCAACTCCCATAAATGGATGGTCAACATCCTTTAAACAAATGAATGATTATAATCCTACCATCACGTCGACACCCAACACGTCACGACGCAATCAAATTCTAAAATGCCACCCACTCCATACACAACTGAAAGTATCATCAAACAGTGTCAGCAAACAAGCGACAAGTAAACAAAGACGACACCAGCGCACAAACATTAGCTACCATCCGTACATCGATAGGAACACGTTGATGGCAAGTACCGAGGGAGGGCAAATAAATCAGAATAGATCGCGCATTGGGTCGGGGTCCCGGGAGACCTGAACTGTGGATGGAGTTACGATTGAGTTGAGATGGTAATAAAAAAATCGTATATTTCGGACAAAGTCCCTAGTTGGTTAGTATACACAGAACTTTATTTATTTATTTTTATCCTCACATCGGAACGCCTTGCAGTAATTACACCAATGGAGCACAATTAGTCCAGAATCTGCTACTTTCCAACATCGTGTGCGCAGTGGAATGGTAGTCATCAAAGGAGCGGCGCGGCGGAGGGTCACGTCGCTCGCTTATGCAGCATCAGGCCATCGCTCCTCCAGGATTCCACAAGCGTCATCCCATAACAAACATATTTTGAAATGTCAAAGCTCTTTCGATGAGTTTTTACAAAGAAAATTGATTTAAATTGAAAAATTAAAAACTAGTGTACTTATAGCTACCGGAAACAAATTTTTATGTATTTATTATACGCCACAGGGGCATGCAGGCGTACCCAATGCTCCAGTATGGGACTGTCCCACCTGTCCGCTATTGTCTTCAGGATGATGTTGGGGCTGACGCCTGCCTGCGCATGATGGAGGCGCATCGCTTGCGTCAAAGCCATCAATTTCTATTTTCTATGTGTAATAAACACTTTGGATTCAATGATTGTTGTGTTGACGGTTGCTACAGTCAATGGTCTGAAGATATAGAAACACGACATGAGGTAACTCGTAGAGTCTCGTGTTAGGCTGCGGGATTTTACGAAAGAGTGTCTGTGTCCCTTGAACGCAAGGAGCAACTGAAGAAACACAGGTGGGTTTTAGTCAGTAACAGTCTGACACTCTCTCTCGTTCCTCTGAGAGCAAGAGGAGGGGAAGGATCGTGAAGCTACAATAGATATAATAGATTATTAGCTAGATAGAGTTATAGAAGGCCGATGACTAGTCGATACTTCGCCTTGGTGGAACTATAAAGAAGAGCCTCACAGCCAGAAGCAGCATAGCTCAAACTAGTGACAAGTGAAAAATTAAACTGTCTAGCTAATTCAGCACGGTTCATGAGATACAACCTGGTGTATAGGGTCCCGTTTTACCCTTTGGGTACAGAACCCCCCAGAGAGCAGTGGTGGCCGAGTAATAACGGCTCCGACCTACAATCCGCCACCACTGCTCAAAAGGTATATAATACATGCATACTATAGTAGAGAAAAGACGTTTCAAAAATCTCAAAGATTTCTAACACCCGTGCGAAACTAAAGTAGGTTGCTAGTGAATAATATCCGAGTAACATGCCACATCCATTCCTACTCTCTCGCTTTAGTTTCTACAATGAACGTGTCGTCTCCTGGGACTGAGGACGCATATTGCACTCATTTCATTATGTACACACGATGGCCTCGATCTGGGGGCAAGCTATGTAATGTCCACAGCTCCCAAATATGGTGATAGAATTTATAATAATTTGTCAACTATGTGAAATATAAAATTACTAGATGCTGCTAGAGGCTTCGCCTGCGTGGATGTAGAATTTGTCCCACAGGGAACTTATTTCCGGGATAATCCAGGTGTGGTGTGGTGGGGCAGGACATGGACTACCCGTGCACCAAGTGTCATCGAAATACGTTCAGCCATTCAAGCGTCCAGAAGTAACTAATTCACACACACACAAAGTTTTACCTTTAAAAAATTAATGTGATAAAACCCAGTCTATTGTTTCATCTTACAAAATTTTGACAAGTAAATCTAAACCACTATTTACAAACTATAATAAGAATTACCAATCCTCCAGTTTAAAAAGAAACTACATTCATTCTTAATAGACAGATGTTATTATGATGTCAAAGATTACTTGAATGACAAAAATATTGTATTCCAATGACAAGAAAGGAAAAATAATTATAATTTTTTTCCCACGTATGTATGATAATATTGTGAATTGTATTTGAATATCATTTAAATTGCTTGTGTCTTTCCTCTTTAATATATATTATATTATTATATAAATAATATATATTAAAGAGAATATAATTTGCAATGTTTTAATAATGAATTATGACTAATATGCCTTCGAATTGAATTTCTACGTATTAATAATTTGGAATATTTTAATAATGTATCGAGACTAATATGATTAACTGTTTTTTTAAATTCTGACTTATATTTTATTATTGTATGCCTCAACGGCGGGACATATCTGAACTTATTTTAATTATTTAAGACCTGTATTTATGATGTATACCTATAGTCCACAATAAAGATGATTTGATTTGATTATAAAATAAAGAGGCCACGTGCCTGTTTACTTATCGGTTAATGTTGATCGAAGGTTAATACCTAAAAAGTAGAAAATTATCTCAACATACTTGCGGAATATAGTATCCTATATATGCTTAATTCATTCATGGTCAACCCGTGTAAAGAAGTAACAAACACACACACATACATACAATCTATCGCCTTTATAATATAAGAGTGATATCTACTCATAAAACAATGTAATTAAAAAATCAGTACGTCCACAAATTGTCCCCAATTAATGGCTATCTACACAAACCCCAAACTATTTAATATTTACCGAATAAAATGCATTGTACCGAAATGAAATGTGACCGCCGCTTGGGACTGCCTCCTGGGCACCTAGCCTTGTTAATGCTAACTAGTTTAGTTTAGGGTACCACCCCTGCTCCATGCTGCCTTGGTACCGTGGTGACAGGCGACACCTCGCCACGGTGGCCATTGAAGTCAAATATTTTGACAGCTCGTATTATCTTTCAAATTAGGTGAATTGAGTCTTGTAATATTATTCTCACGAAAAAGCGTCTCTCCTCTTCCGAGTCGTAGCGTGATGTTATATTATGGCCTATCTATCTATACATATAGGGTGACTGGTAATTAGTGACCGATACTTAAACACGTGATTGTACTCATGATTACGATCAACTTTCCCAAAGAAACTTTTTTTTATATACTCACAAGTTTGTAGGTACATTTACTGATTAGGTACGTACACCTATGGGTTTGCAAGCTGCGCGGGTGTTCTATCACTATTGTAGGTACGACGGCGTCATGCGGCTAACAGTTGAGCAGTCGCCGGTCGCAGACGCGCGCGCTTATTAAAACAGCTGTTTTATTATTGTGATAAAACTAATGAGAATATAAAAAAAGTTTCTTTGGGAAAGTTCTTTGTAATCATAACTACAATCATGTATTTAAGTATCGGTCACTAATTACCAGTCACCCTATATAATAAATCTACATAATGAAGTTTTTAGTTGTGCGCGCATCACGTAAAATGTACGAAATCAATGTAGGTAAATTTTATACATTAAAATGGTGTGTAACTTGATATATTACTTAGGCTTTGTTTCATCGCAACCGGTTGACTATTTCGAAAGATATACTACATTCATTGACAGTTAGACGGTACGAAGTTTTGCCGGGTCAGTTAGTCTGTATTCGTTATTAGCCTGGCTGTTCCACACAGATAGATTTATTCCAATACGACTGGTAATTCCAGAAACAAGTGCATTTAAATAAAATACAAAGAACTCTTCCGTATAAAATTAAATTAAAAATTACATCGATATGTCAGTGAGATAACTTAGAAAAAAATACATTGAAATCAATCAAATTTTAAATATAAATTACAAGAATATGACGTTGTTATTATTGTAATTTTATTTTAAGTTATTCGATAGAGATTAGTTAATTTTTTATTTTATTCTGTTATTTGTCCTGTGCAACTCTCAAATAAAGTTTTTTCTTTCTGTTCTTTAAATTTATTTAACATTTATTACATTATTCTTTGTTGTTATTATTTTATATTTATTACTATGCGAGTTGTACAGTGTATAAATAAGAGTAAGTTACTTCACAGTTATTGTTAGATTAGTCAACTCATTATTTACGAATTCAGATCATTTATATGTATTTTTAGGATTCCCTACCTCAAAAGAAAAAAACGGAACCCTTATAACGGACAACAAAGAATCCTTTCTTTGTTGTCCGTTCGTCTGTCTGTCTGTCAAGACCTTTTATCTCGGGAAAGCGTAAAGGTATAGAGTTGAAATTGAAACCATATAGTCAAGTCTGCGGTTCTTTGATGCTGTGAAAAAATCAAACTTGTAGGTTAACGAAAAAAAAGATGCGGTCGTTTATGTCGCAAAAAACGTACATTTCGACACACTCAAGGAAATCAAAATTCATAGGGTAGTTCCCGTTGACCCAGAGTCCTGAAATTTGGCATAAAGCAAAGTCTTTAGTACAGATATAGAAATAAATATGAAAACAGTAAATTTGTTGTTAAGTCACAAAAAAACGTGCGATTTGGAAAAATCTTCGAAATACCATTCAGGAATTAACCGTTTACATAGGTTGGTTTGTACGGTCAGTGCGCGAGTCCAACTCACACTTGCCCATTTTTTTTTTTAATAAAACACTTTGCCCTACACTAGGAATTACTCCCGTATCAGCATTTACAAACATATAAACTCACCTAGACCTATAATAACTATAATAATAACTATATGTAGTTTATCATTCAAATATTTCTTCAGTGCGCGAATCGAATCCACGACACTAAGCGCAGCAGCCAATCGCTCAACTACTCAACCGAAGGAGATATGTTCATGTATCTTTTTTAGGGTTCCGTACCCAAACGGCAAAAACGGGAGCCTATTGCTATCACTCCGCTGTCCGTCATTCTGTATCTCATGAACCGTAACAGCTAGACAGTTGAAATTTTCACAAATGATGTATTACTGTTGCTATAACAACAAATACTAAAAACAGAATAAAATAAATATTTAATAGGGCTCCCATACAACAAACGTGACTTTTTTTTTGGTGGATAATTAATAACGGCAACATTCAGTTCTACATATTTTAAAAATAAATTATTAAATTAAAATACATATTTAAGGGGGCTCCCATACATCAAACGTGATTTTTTTTTTTCGTTTTTTGCTACGGACGATACGGAACACTTCATGCGCGAGTTCGACTCGCACTTGACCGGTTTTATTTTAAATGTGATTGTTATTATTTTTTTATGTTAGTCAATGTGACTAGTTTATTTTATTCTAAAGTCAAAGTCAAAAGTTTTTATTTCACATAGGCCTACATGGCCACTTATAAAACGTCAGAAGCTAGTGTTAGTGTTCTGTTTGTTCTAAGCGAGACTCAAATGAAAGTTTTTCTTTTTTTCTTTCTTCTCTAGATTGGTTTAAGATAGATAGATAGATATTATTATATTCTTTATTGTACACCAAAAATACAAATTACATTAGAAACTTAATATTAATATGGTGTCACAATGGGCGGTCTTATCGCTAAAAGTGCTTTTTACAGACAACCTTTGAATGGATTTGACAGAGAAGGAGAAAAAGATACGCAGGTAGTTCGTGGTGTACTATTTAGTCAATAATTTGAAATTAAAATAGATTTGAAAGATAACAGATTTACCAATGGTTCTTCAGCATATTTACACATCGGCGCGCACTTATGATAAAGGGTGTAATGTATTATTTACTAGGGTGTTCGGGGCGGGGGTGAGGGTTGAGGGGTTGTTCGTTACCCGGTTCAGTGGGCCATAATAACTTCAGGGAATACCCGGCTCTGAGCTACTAACACCCGTCGGTAACTCGTACGGACGATAAGCGTGCGATTTTTGAATTGTATGAAGCTTTTAGTCGGGATTGTTGAACTATTCGAAAGAATCAACGCGGTTTTAGATAGCTGAAGGATAACTGGAGGAACACAGGTGAGTTTTAGTCAGGAAACTTCTGACACTAAATCTTGCCACACCCAGAGCTGGTGCAGTTATTTGTTAATTTTCCAGGAAAAAGGTGGGCTCATAGGCAAGTCTATATTAGTGTGATCTTAAACAAAGTTGGAAAAAGGTTGCTGGTTTTCTTGCTATCTTCAGATATATATTAATCTTTAACACTATGAAAACTTGCCTTCAATTAATAATAATAATATTCCACAACTTTCACATAACGCCATCTAGTCCCAAACTAAACAGAGCTTGTGTATGTGTACTAGACAACTGATAATCATACTCATATAATTATTTCTAAATATATACATATTATAGGTAAATTACACGATTAATTACCTACATAATAATAAATTACAATTAATAAAATTTCCAAGAGAAAATAAAAAATCTTTTTAAAAGCGTCTTTTTGTTTGAAAAGTTTTAGCCTTAGGGGAAGCGAGGTCTTGTAATGTCGTAAAGGCATGTAAGTAACATGTATAAGATCGGACTACGAATTTGGTGCACTTCTGAACCGAATTAGTCCATCCATACAGTTATCTGAAGACCATTATTATTATTGAACGGTGTGCACTTGACCTCGTACGCAAAGTAAATAACCGATCCGGTTGTCTGTTGCAAGAATGAATTTGGTTGGTGAATTGGCCGTCGAACCAATTTCGAGCGTATGTTGACTCTTGGCCTTCAGACCGCTACGCTCATGCTCGCACCGTTCAACTACCTCGTTCAGCTTTGGTCTTTAATGTAAAGAGCGACACCGTTACACAGCACCGCTTTACCTCCCACCACTCAGCATTTTCACTCATCTTTAATGAAAAGTATAGAAGCGCACCCTTTTCAACCGCATACACAATAATATGTTATAATTTTGTCGCCACATCCATCACGCACGCAAGGACACATGTTGCGATTACAGCTCTCTGCTCACCTCCCATTCGTTCCCATTCGGTCGCTTATCATAATTCATTCTCATTCACTGCCGCTGAACTTTTATTATGTTGCCTTTCAATCTTGAGTTGAGCATGAAATGTTTTGTTTAATCGAGTGATTCAAGTAGAATTGTGATTGACTGAAACATCAATGTTAATGGAGATGTTTTCTAAATATTATTACTAGCTTCTGCCAGCGGCTTCGCCCGCGTGTAAATAAGTTTCTCTATACAAACTTTCTTCTTCTTCTCAGACGGTACGCTCTTGCCAGATGGTCGTGGTCATCACTGTGAATCACGTTGAGTGATCATGCTGGTAATACGGCGCCATTCATCGCGGACTGCAGCTTTCCGGGTACATTCGTAAACCGAGCTATGTGCTCGGTTTACGGCCTTGATCTGGTCTGTCCATCCCGTTGGTGATCAACCACGTGGCCTGATGCCCTTAACTTTGCCCTGCACTACGAAACGCTCTATGGAGTCATTACCACGACGACATACATGGCCGAAGAAGGTCAAAATGCGCGACTGCACTGTGGATGATGGCGCTGTCTGATGTCGAGTTATTTTACAAATTTTAGGACGCTTTCAATTTATGCGTTTTTTGACGGCCTGCTGCGGTACGGAAGCGGTGGGTTAGTCGTACCGCGTCCGGACGATCGTATTTTTCATACAAAGGGCGCGGTGCAGCAACCATACGGCGAACGGTCGACAACAGGACTGCAATGTCACAAGCACCACGTGTTCAATTCGGTGTTGAATAGTGCGGGCGCAAAACTAGATACGTTTTCAATGTAGGTGCTTGTTGTCGGACTGCTAACGTACTGCAACTGCACTCGAGTCAGATTCGATGGTTGACCTTCGAAATAAGATCTACCCAACTGGACCTCATTATCATACCTATCTGCTGCAACTTGTACTCAAGCCTCTTCCAAAACGTAAATCTGATCAATCATCAAAAATTTACGCTAAACCTTCGTCTACACGAGTAATCATTAACAAATTACCATCATGTTTAACACTGGTATTTCTCGTATTGTTATTTATTCAGCCAGGTCCGTGTAAACCACAGGTTTTCGACGAACATTGCTGTGCGTGATGGCAGACGGGCCGACGTGTCGCGTGCACGCCACTCAGTGTTGCCCTGGCCTTACGGACCGACAGCAGACAAAACGAAATCATTTTGGTGATGGATAAATAAAGTATCTCGAAAAATGCGTCTCTTATGCGGGCTATACAGAATTGCACTTCCGAGAAAGCTGTAGATTTATTTATTAAAACTTTATGCTCTAGTAATAAACACTGTACAAAGACGGACTTAATACCTTAGGCATTTTCTACCAGTTGACCTTAGGGAGATTCTGTGTAGGCGTAACCAAAATGTTTGTTTACTTCGTAGTTCGGTCGTAACTTTGCTGTAGTATTGACATAGCAGCGGCGGTGTTGTATTGTTTCCGTACCATTTTATCGTAGCATCGTCGTAGCACCTTCGTAGCATCGTCGTAGCGGCATGAAAGTATCAGCGTAGCAACGTTGTAGCAATGGCTTGGAGCCAGGATTCTCCAGTCAATACAAAAGTGAATAAAATATTGAATGTTTTCAATCATGCGTCCAATACATCGCAAATTCGTTACTTCGAACCCCTTAATACATTGATTGAGTACAAACATAAATAATAATAACAATGCCATGCCCCCCAGATTTCGTCGGAAGGTACTTGGCCCTAGTATTGTAGTAGTGTCTTCAAATCAGTGTCGTGCCATGGTTGCAACATTATCGTAGCGTCATCGTAGCGTTGTTGTAGTATTCTCGTAGCATCATTGTAGTGACATCGCTACGCTGTCGTAATACTCACCATCAAATATTTTGAAACACACTTCATATTAAAAATGACCGTGTATCTCATTAACAAAAACTTACACACCACTTATTCCGATCATTTCATGAATTTGCTACCGCTACCGTCTCACCTTCACGACAGTACACAAGGCACCTGCCAGCCGCCCGTCAACGTCAGCGGCGCGCGAATCAGTGGTTAGCATGGCGGCGTGCCGTGCGCCGCGATCGATATCTACCCTCCAACTCGCTAGCATCAGCTAACTAAGGGAAATCTATCTCAACTAGGTATGCTCGTGATCGACACGTGTTTTTAGCATGCTACTGTAATATCTAACTTTGTCTGTTAGTAGAACCAAGATTGATGCTTTTGAATATTTCAGGAGAGTCAGACACTATTACTGATGGTTTCCTTAGGTTATAAGAATTTCTCGGAATAGAATAGAATATATTTTTATTGTAAAACATGAGTATACATCATAATACGTGCAAGGCCTTAAAGTAACTGTAGATCTGCATGTTTTGCCATTTATGGCGTACAAAAACAACATTATTTGGTTTAGAATAAACCAGAAAAGATTTTAATCTTGACAATAAACAATAAAATTTTGCGTCATAATACCTACTTATTTAAAAAAGGGGGGAAAAACACACAAAAAAAATACAGGTTAGGTTTTGTAGATTTAAGGTTCAAATTCGCAGCACACTACAATTGACTAATCTTACGAGAGTAACGTAAGTAACTAATCTTAGTAGAGTCAGTCTCGGGTGTAGACTTGCGGTATAGACCATAGCCGACGAGCAAAGTCGAGGGCACGTTGTATCCCACGCACGCCGTAAAGAAATGTCAGCAAAATGGACGAAGCCCACTGATACCGATGCCTGCAAGAGCTGCGACATTACTCGAAAGAGATACCGTGGTCCTTGAACACAGGTGGGTTTCAGTCAGTAAAAGTCTGACACATGTACAAACTCGTATAAAAAGAATTAATTGAATATCCCCTCGGGAGTCCCGGGGGTATTATTATTACGTCATTGCGCGTTTTTACGTAAATCACCAAAAAAATAATAATAATAAAAACTATTTCTGGATTTTTCTGGGAAAAACAAAACTATAGAAACCAAAATTTTCAGCAAAAAAAAAATCCTACAAACGTGTGTACAAAACGACAATTAAGAGTTTTTCAAGGTCATTCAAGTTGTACAGACGTATGTACAATCGGCGCTCGAGGGGATATGAAAAATTGCACCACATCGTTTTCCATGACGCCAGATAAATCGTAACGGGTGATTCTGTTTTTTAAGAGGTTTATTAATAGAGTTATTCTAACACTCAAATTTAAATAATAAACTAAAATTTGAGTGTTATTAAGAATAATAAGTTAATTTGATTACTGAAATATTGACCAAGTATCGTATTTTTTTATTTTTTTTTGGCTTGTTGACTGCGATCGATAGGTAGCTCGCCGTCCGACCGACTGGTAACCGTCCGGACCGAGCCCAAGTCGTCGACGGCGCGTACTGTTCCACGCGCGCCTCATGGAGATGTCAGCAACCGTATGGGCTCAGCAGGGTCGAAGCCTACTGGGGCCATGGGTGATGCGAAAGAGATCCCCGGGGACCTGTAACAATGGAACAGGAGTGGGTTTTTAGTCAGCAAAAGTCTGACACGCCCTCCCGCCCCGCCCAAGAGTGGGGGATGTAATTAGATAATTTACCCACCCAAACAAAAATGATTTTATTTACGAGTTTTATAATCACCTCCTGGAATTTTTTGCTGATGAAAAATTGCACTCTGTAAACCTGGATGATTTGGTTCAGAAGCTCGAAGCGTACCAAATTTGTGGTGCGATCGTACCAAGTTCGAGCATGTGTTAATACTATTAAATAGATCATGAATCATACCTACTGACTCCGTGACTTATCGCATACCGTGACCTGACCTGTCGTGCTATTCTCTAAGAAAACAGCTTTGAGCGCAGTGCTGGCCGCAGCGACGAAATCCAGCGCTGCGCTGAAGGCTGTTTTTCAGAGAATAGCTCTGTAGACTGAGACAGATACTTATCGCAAACTATTAACAATTAATGAGACTATGTCGATCAACTATAATAATAATAATAATAATATTCCACAACTGTCACACAACGCCGTCTAGTCCCAAGCTAAGCAGAGCTTGTGTTATGGTTACTAGACAACTGATAAACATACTCATATATTTCTAAATACATACATATTATAGATAAATTACACCCAGACACAGAACAAATGATCGTGCTCATCATACAAACATTTGTCCTGGGTGGGAATCGAACCCACGACCTCCGGCATAGCAGTCAGGGTCACTAACCACTAGACCAACAGGCCAGTCAACTGTTACATCTATCCTTTCATTTTCCTTATATCAATGTTATATATGTAGATTTACAATACATTATTTAAATGTATGTTTATTTTGTATATACCTATACATTTGTTCACTTGTATTTTTATCTTACTTTGTACAATTTAGGATGAAGTCTTGCATCGCAGTTCATCGCCGGAACGCATGGTGAGCTTTCAACGAGTGGTATTGCTTTTATATCTTTTTTTTTCACCTGCCATCTATTCTCTTCACTACCCTTGGTTGACTGGTAGAGAATGCCTAAGGCATTAAGTCGCGCCTTAGAAGCCTTTGTACCTTTGTGTTCCATGAAGTTTTAATAAATAAATAAATCTAAATGATAAACTACGTTTATTTCTGTATCTTCGTTTCTAACCTAAACAAACACTTTTAAACTTTATTTTATTTTTATTGACAGGCTTGCGCTTGACCACTACAGCATCTGATGGTAAGTGATGACGTGGTCGACGGTTTCCTCTAGGCAAGCGAGTTTGCTTGCCTAGAGGAAACCTATTCACTCTTGAGACATGCGCGAAACTATATTAGCAATATTAAAAAAAAACTCTTTAAAAAAATCAGTGGCCTCTCATACCTGCCTGGGTCGCTGGATTATTAAAAAAAGTTAGCGCGCAATTGGAAGGACATGGATGATTTTTAGGCAGTAAAGACTGACACTCCCTGTCTAGCTCCACCCAGAGCCTGAGAACTTAAGCTACAACTACACTGCGCACACGTGTGCCACACACGCCGATCTGGGCGCGTCGGTCTCCATACATTTTATATGGAAACTAGACTTGTAGAGCTACACTAGATCCACGCCAGGCGACGTCGTTCTACGTACAAATCAGGCGTGTTACACGTGTGTGTCGGTCTAATGTAGTTCTAGCTATATTTGATGTTTTCCACCAAAAGAAAAAAGGGGTCACCAAAAGAAAAGACGGATCGTTTGAGGACCATACCTAACATTACACGGAATATACCGATTAGTATCTGCAATGGTCTTTTTACGCATTCGTCAGTGATCATACTTATAGCTTAATTCATAACATAAGGACTTGGGCTTGCGGACGGTGAGCAATGGGTAGTTCGGCGTCCGACTGTCCGGTAACCGTCCGGACCGAGCCCAAGTCGTCGACGGCACGTACTGGGGCCAAGGGTCTGATTCTGAAAGGAAGACTCGGCCCTGATACGAAAGGCAACGAAGGAACAGGAGTGGGTTTTTAGTCAGTAAAAGTCTGACACTATCTCCCGCTCCGCCCAGAGCGGGGAATGTCATAAGATGATTTTACCACCGACAAAAAAAAAATTATAACATAAGAACTATTCCTTCATTGAGTCATTTCAGTCATTTAGGTAACTTCCTCTACAATAAAATAAACGGCACCCTAGGCATATTCCATCTAACAAAAAAACATTTTAAAATAAAAGTTACGAATTGGCTTCAACAGCTCAATTATACTGAGACAGAAAAAATATTTTATATCCCGGAGGAGTGGTACCACGCAAATGAACGAACACAAACACACACACATGCATACATACACAAAACACACACGAACAACAAAGCACAATATTTACAAAACTTGTATAGAACATGTCTGAGAGAGATTAATGAAAATGCAATATTTTAATCACATCCATTATAAGAGGGGAAGACCTGGTGACCCGAAATACAGGCCAAAAGCCTACCTAAGGCACCAGTCTCCCACAGTATGAACCCAATTATTGTAATTGTCTTAGTTTTCTAATTGCTGTGATATTGTGGTGAGAAAAATAAACGAAATTATTAATTATTATTATTATTATTCCGACCAATGGCGGAGCTAGTCCCAAGGGTGCCGATTATCAAAAGTTATCGAGGTTTTTTTACAATGTAGACATATTAACACAGAGACATGAGACAGTCACGATAGCCCTCGAAAGATATGACGAGACTAACTGGATAGATTTCGTCTATGTGATGATGTAAGACGCTGACTCCGTTTATTAGAGTATTCTGAAATAGATTGAAGAGATTATGTTTTTGTTGTGATCTTATGTTGAGAATGGAGCGAGTTTTAAAAATGGAACATCCATTTAGTAATTAGCCAGCCTATGGTGGTTTACAGGTTGCATTTTGGAGAGTGTGCGCGGGAATTGCATGACCTGATTCCGCCATCTCCTTTCTACCATCGGACAACTCGACGTACGGCGAGTATCCACCCTTACGTTGTTGAAACACCAACGGTCCGAACTAAGCGATTTGCTTCGTCGTTTATACCGCGTACATCGAGGGACTGGAACAATTTGCCTGCTGCTGTCTTCCCGTCCAACTATAATTTAGGTGCCTTCAAGGCTAGAGTGAATAGGCTCTTAATAAACTAGTGCGCCTCACCATCAATGATTGCATCACTGCTTACCATCAGGTGGGATCGCGGTCAAGCACTGGTTTATAGCGAATTAAAAAAAAAAAAAAAATATTGGGTTGATTTTTTCGCACCTCTTATCAATTAGAGAATCGAAGGTTGTGGATAACATGTTACGATTTTTTACACCCCTGCAGCATGGGGGCCCCGTATCATTGATACGGCTGATTCGGCGGTAGCTACGCCCCTGATTCCGCCTTTTCTCCAGGACTGCAGGGTTGTTCAGAGTTACCGCGAACCTATAACGCAAAGGGCAATTATAGAACAAGGTGGATTTTAGTCAGTAAGTGTGACAAACCGTCGCCTCCTCTCCCGCCTCGTAGAAAAAGGACTATTCCAACTTTGCCATTTACAATTGCCTTGTTTCAATAATAACCCGGATCGCATACATCACCATCATCTTCATGCCCTTGTCCCATTATATTTGCGGTCGGTCCAACACGTTTTTTTCTTCCATTCAGTCCTGTCACCCGTCACTCTATCACTAACTCCCTTTTCTTTCATCCATCCATCTTTTCTTTGGCTTTCCTCTCCCTCTCCATCCAAACACATTTAATGTCATATTTTTTTTAGTAACATGCGTTCCCTCCTCTTTACATGGCCATACCAAGATAAACGCCCTTTCAACTTTTCAGTCACTGGCGCTACTTTCAAACTTCCTCGCATATCGGATCGCATACAATAAGTGCAAATAACCACGAACCAGGATAATCACGATTATTATCCAATCATGGTTGGTTACAATAAATATGCAAATGCCACCAAAGGTCGAGCTTGCCCCTGTGTACCGCGGCTATAAAACTGTGCATTATGTCTGCGCCAACTAGTATGTAATTCACTTTCTATTGCGGCCAATTGATGTGGGGGTGGCGCTCAATCGTCTCGCCATCTGTCAATGTTTTTCTTTGAAACGGAGACGATGTTATTGTTTTGTGTAGGTGCTATTTTAAGAAAAAAAAAATCAAAGTAAAGGTATTTTTAGTAGGTATTTAAAATAACTTCAAAAATGGTGGAGGTTCTCAATTCGGTTGTAATTTTTTCTATTTTTATTACCTCAGAACTATAAGTCAATTACTATTAACCAATTTAGAAAATTCTTTTTTTTTGTTATAGTTACCTACAGCATCGAGCTTATCTTTTTTATTATCAGTTCAGTAGGTAGGTATCTAGGTAGATACTCCATAAATACTTAGTGTAAGTAGGTTCCAACTAAGATAAAATAAAATTTATAAAGTTCTCAGACTATTTGGAACTTTTTCGAGTTTTCAATCCGCAAAACAAATTATCCGATGTGTCCGTTTATTGTTTTTGAGAACTTGGCAACACCAAAAACCTAAACTTTTAAATGCGGAACCAAAATGTCTATGATCTTTGATGCCATAAGGTACGTCGATATAATACCTACATTTGACCTATCATCGAAATTCTGTCTCAATTTCCTTACTGAAAGCAATGCCCACAAATTAGATTTGAAAATTGACCCAGATTTTTATAAAAACGTTTTTCCCGTGTCAGCTTTTTTGCGCCCTCGAGCAGAGTTTGCACTTCAGCGCAGGTTCATTTGCAATTGAAGTCACAACCTCTCGCCTAAAAAAAAAGAAAAAAAAAAGCGCGCGTATTTGACAAATCCCCGCGGGCGGCCGAACTCAAGCCTTATATAGCTATCCCTTTCCCACTTCAGTGTCACGCATCTTCTTTCCTACTTCCACGCACGACGTTCGTTTTCTGAGATGCTCCTCCCGCGCCACGTTTATTTTTCATTTCTTAGGGAGTGAAGAAAATAATTTTCTGTGAGCTCTGAACCCGCGGCGAGGGAAAAATGGGAAATTTGGAAAATGTAATTGGATTCTGGACTAATCTCGGCGCCTCTCGTATTTTATAAGGGGAGTGCGTGTTGAAATAGAAATAAGTACGTATCTGCCATCTTGTACTAGCCTATCCGCTTAAGTATATAAGAGCTCCGTAAATTAGTATTGAAGTGCCAATTGAGTATTTTTTCAAGCCCTGAAAATCACATTGTAAATCGTAGCTCCGTTCTCTGTTGGCACTTTATAAATTAGGTTCATGATAGTATCTATACTTTTTGTTCTTTTGCCTTCGCAAGGTTTGAGCATTTAGCCAGTAAAAGGTCTAAAAAGTAAATGTGTATTAAGTTTTTTATACTTACAGAATACCTAGATGCAGTCACTTTGGTTTTCATTAGAATGCGGATGTAAGTCATCCTAATGTTATTTCCAGTATTTGGCAGCAAGTGTAGGTCGAGTCTGGCTTCTCGGCAAACTTCGCTGATGATGATGTAGTCAAGAGGTAATAATTAGGAACAATCAAATTCTCAGCTCCATTTTACAGAGTTTGTGCCTAAATAAGTATAGGTACCTACCTATCTACAATGCGTTCCAAATAAGAATAGGATCGATTGCCACGTCTTACTGTCAAATCGAAGAATTATTATGGTGAGCAAAACAAGAAATTTTTAAAATTAATTACGAACTGTGGACGAAAATAGTTCAATCAGAATCCATTTCTTCAAATTTGACAGTATGACGTGACGTCACAACATGGCAATCGATCCTATTCTTATTTGGAACGCATTGTACTTATCAATGATTCCACATATTGCGCAGATACTCGAAATACAAAACTACACCAATTTTACCATCACAATGTCCACTTAGAATTAATTTGCGAATAATTAAAACAGCCAGTGAACTTCACTCGTTGAAATCTCTCAATCCAGCCAAAAACTCTGTACCTACCTACCTGTAGTGTTCGTGTACCTACTTGTCTCGAGTTCACGGGCAGTCGTTTACTAGCCGTTGTTGAAGACGGACGTATTGAACCTAACTGCTGGTGACGTAAAGAGCCAATGTGTTTACCCCCTGTGTCAGTGCGTCCACTACACTACCTATCTAAATAAACCTACTTGCTCAAATAATTCGGGATGATTTTGATTCAACGCCTCCAACTCAAATATCGACTTTAGTGGTATGTATTTTAAGAGCGTGTATTTGATTCGCGACGATAACTTCAAGTTTTTGAGTTTTTCCAAATCAAAATCGGAATGATGTGAGCAGATTATTTAAAAAAGTATTACGGTCTTCATCTAGTGCACTAGTATGTGAAAATATATAGAATACGGGCTCTTAAAAGACGATAAAGAAGACGATTTGTTTTAAAAAATACCTATAGAATTAAATCGGAATCCAAACTGATTGCCTCAGTGTGATTTTTTAAGGTTGTGTTGATTGGTAAAAATCAAATTTCACCCGGATATCACAATACTCTATGCTCTTATGCCAAAACATCCTCATGGTCCGCATGGCTTTCTTGGCAAAAACAGCCCACTCACAGGCGTCCAAGTTACCTATGTCATATGTGTGTACTTAGGTCAACCAAAATCCACCTCGTATTCGCTTAGTTTAACAGAGAGAAAGAACGGATTTTTCTGTAATCTATATATATATAATACCTAGTTTGGGTCAAAATATAGATAGGTAAGTCTCGTCAGGATTTACGGGAAGTTGAATGACCAAACTGTGTGCGAACATAGTCACCGGAAAACCTTTTTAAAACACTAATTAACACCCTATCCTAATTGCGATTTACATTATTAAAGATCGCCGCCCACGTTACATTTGTAGAACAGCACAATGCCATTTGGTCGCAATTTCAAGAAGATTTTTTGTTTCTTAAAACCCTAACTCTAAGAAAACGATCTTCTAAAACATGCCAAGTTACTGTTTATAACTTCAGCTATCTACCAGTTTCGGGAGGTTCCTGCGCCGAATACGTGCGGAAGAAATGCCTGGGTGCCGCCATTGTGTGGACCGCCCGGAGGACACGGTGGAGCATACGGTAAAGGCGTGCCCCGCCTGGGCAGAGCACCTCCGTGTCCTCGTGGGGGCGATCGGCGGCAGTGAACTCTCGCGCCAGCCATTGGTACAGGCCATGGTCCGGAGCGGGGAGGAGTGGCAGGCGGTCGCCTCCTTCTGCGAAGCAGTAATGCTAGCAAAGGAGTCGGCCGATCGTGTGAAGCAACGGTCCTCACGCTCCAACCGCCGCCGGAACTCTATCCCGATTTCCGGCCACCGTAGGCGCGGGCTTGCGGACGGCGGTGGCTCGCCGTCCGATCGTCCGGTAACCGTCCGGACCGAGCCCAAGAGATCGATGGCGCGTACTTTTCCACGCGCGCCTCCGAGAGATGTCAGCGAATCGTGGGGGCCCAGCAGGGCCGAAGCCTACTGGGGCAACGGGTAGTGTGAAAGCGAAACCCGGGCCACCAGGATGAAGGCAAGGAAGGAACAGGAGTGGGTTTTTAGTCAGTAAAAGTCTGACACTATCTGCCGCCCCGCCCAAGAGCGGGATTTGTCATTAGATGATTTTCCCACGTAAAAAAGAAAACTATATAGCTGGTAGATACCAGTAAAAGTCCCCTCAAAAATCGGTCCAGCTATTTCAGAGATTAGCCGAAACAAAGAAACGGATTAAAATCTTAAAATGTTATTTTGTTATTACAAACGCTTTTATAAATATATATACCAGCTTTTGCCAGCGACTTCTCCATACAAACTTTGGACCCCTGCTTCATCCCCTTAGGGAGTTAATTTTGGAAAATCCTTTCTTAGTTCTCGCAGCGTCATGAAAAGAAACCTTATGCAAAATTTCACGCTCTTAGTCCCAGTAGTTTCGGCTGTACGTTGATATGTCAGTCAGTCAGTTTCTCCTTTATACTAGCTTCTGCCAGCAGCTTCGCCCGCGTGAATGTAGGTTTCTCCATACAAACTTTGGACCCCCCGTTTCATTCCGTTAGGAGCTGAATTTTGGGAAACCCTCACTTATTGCTCGTCGTAAAAGGAAGCTTTAGCGAAGTGAAGTTTCGGCTGTGCGTTGATATAATGATAAAGTTGAATAGAGTTATATAATAATCCTGTAAATTCCCGGTGCATGTAATTTTGGCGATCCTAATAAATAAATATGTCAGTCAGTCAGTTTCTCCTTTTATATATATAGATATATAGGTAGATGTATATCTTATATCATTATATCATCTTATATTATTATTTATATATATAGATGTAGAGGCGACCGTAAGGGTGGTCGCCACCGGACCACTCCTCACACACACCCTCTGTGCGAATAACTTATTTCGTTTTGATGATCTTACCTTACCAAGCGCCTAGTTTTTCAACAATGAGGGTAGTATGATAAGCTACGATTACGATTATTTTGTATTTAAAATAAAACGTAGAAAACTCGCGAAAAATTTGGTACCTATTGTGATGTACTGTATACAAACACTAGACTGGCCGCTAGGTGGCGGGGGTAGTCGGCCCTTAGTAGCCGCAGTTGTGAGCTAACCACCGAGCGAGTCGGACGTGTCAACCTCTAGCTCCGGACATCGTAATAAATATAAAGTATAGTGAGTGTCCTAAAACATCACAAATGGCGACGAGGATAAAAGTGAGTACATAATACTATATAATTATATCCCCGAAACGAGAAAATGGTTAACTGTTAGTGAATTGATTACTCAAATGCATAATCTGAGAGCAGTGGTGGCCGAGTGGTAACAGCCCCGACTTACGAGTTGTAGGTCGCGGGTTCAAACCCAGCCAGGCGCATTACTTTGTGTAATTTATTTCATCACCACTGCTCTCAAAACGGTGAAGGAAAACATCGTGAGGAAACCGGCATGTCCTAGAACCAAAAATTCGAAGACATGTGACATCCACCAACCCGCACTGGACCCGCGTGGTGGATTACGGCCCATTCCCTCTCCCAGAGAGGAGGCCTGAGTCCCAACAGTGGCAACATTATAAAGCCGACTATGCTATAATCTCTTTGTTTTGTAAAAAAAAGAAGAAAAAATACCCTAAACTAGAAATTATTCCAATAACGTGGGTGCGTTCGCAAACGTGTGAATTCGCATACACGGGACACCCGGAATTATCGAAATTTTTGAAATACGAAATAGTTTGAAACTGTTGAGAGAAAAATGAAAGTTTGAATTATCGAGTAATCAAAATGTAAGCATCGGGAAGTACGGCCGTTATTCCAAATGAAGTTATATGAGTTACATAGGATCCTACTGATTGTAACCAGGCCATATAGCAACTACCTAGCATCCTAGTTACCCTAACCTATCATACAAACTACACCAAACGTGAGTTATGTGTGATAATGGTTTTACGTGCGGGTACTCTGTTACCAATATGATTATTAAGTACTTAATAACAAGACAGTTTGTGAACTGTGAAAATGGTACATGGTACCTAAATGTAGTTATCCTAACGAGGCAGGTTACGAACTGTCAAAACAGTATATGGTAAATTCATATATCTAAACAAGGCATGTTGTGAACTGTCAAAACGGTACGGTACGGTATCCTAACAAGGCAAGTTAAATATTGCTAATATTACGAGTTTATTCCCGCGAGTTCGATCCTTGCACTAGAATATATGAGTGATGAAACAGTTACTGTATAAGTAAGTATTTTGGTTAACTTTATTAGTTTGGAGCTGAATAATCATTATCAATGAATAGAAATTGAAATAATGTATTGTCAATTCGAAAATCAAAACAAGTTACAAAAAAATAAAAAATAAGACGGGTCATGAATTATCAAGTGGAAAAAAAAAACAGAGTTAATTGTCAAGTTTCGAAAATTAAGACAAGTAAGGAATTGTCAAGTTTCAAAAATAAAGACAAGTTATGGATTTTAAATTCGAAAACCAAGACTATAGCGTCAATAACATTCATCGTTATGTTTTACACATCTACGCAAAGCCTTGATACGTACTACGCATATACATGACTATTATTTTTTGATACAGTCAAACAATATAAAAACTGTAGTTGTTTCGTTGTTTACGTATAACAACAACAACAACGTAAACTACTGCTAATAACTTAGAAAGCTATGATAAACATTATAACTTCTGTGTGAAGTTATTTCGTGCACAAAAGGTAATGTCAGTAGGTGCGTTCTAAACATTAGTATTGAGATATTTCTCGGTTTTTCTAAGACAGTAAAAAAATTTGCGCATACGGAATTTCTCATGTATTCGGCAAATCCTGGGGGCAATTACGTATGCTTTGACCATGTCCTTTTGGACAGTAATTTGTATTTTACTGAAAGTCCAAATTAAAATATGAACACCCTGTCAATGGCACAAAGGGCCAAAACATAGAGCCAAATGAGACAAAAGGGCCAAAAGTGCCAAACGGGTCAAAAGAGCCAAATGATCGAATGGCCAAATGTCAAATGTCAATCAAATGTCAAAGTCAAAGACTATGGCAAAGGTCAAATAACAAGTCAGTCAAATGTCAAAGACTATGGCAAAAGTCAAATAACAAGTCAGTCAAATGTCAAAGACTATGGCAAAAGTCAAATAACAAGTCGGTCAAAAGTCAAATGTCATGTCAAATGTCAAAAGTCCGGTACATGGTTGACACCATGCAAAATCACCATGCAAATGCCATTACACGCGCAAAATGTTTTGGGAACACATTAATTGTGCGTACAGCGGGGGAGTTCCGTGCTGGAGTCTGTTTCTTGATGGCTACAACCCGGGAGTCTTTGAGTGGAGAGTGAATGGATTGCTTCTGGGTAGGTGCGCTCCATCGTCGACCGCATCGTCGCTTTCCGTCGGGTGAGATGGCGGTCAAGCGCGAACCTATCAACCATAAAAAAGAAGTCCTAAAATTCCAAAAAATTCCAAAAATATAAAAAATGTACCTAAAATACCATAGGTACCAGAGGTACCAAAAGTACCAAAAGTACCAAAAGTACCAAAATTACCAAAAGTACCAAAAGTACCAAAAGTACCAAAAGTACCAAAAGTACCAAAAGTACCAAACGTACCAAACGTACCAAACGTACCAAAAGTACCAAAAGTACCAAAAGTTTCAAACGTACCAAAAGTACCAAAAGTACTAAAAGTACCAAAAGTACCAAAAGTACCAAAATTACCAAAAGTTTAAAACGTACCAAACGTTCCAAAAGTACCAAAAGTAACAGAAGTGCCAAAAGTCTAAAAAAAAACTATAAATGTCATTTGAAAGACAAAATTCACCTATAAATAGATAATTATTGAGTTTGTACCTCGATTATTGAGACTATAGCGCTTAGAGATTATAGCGTGTTGATATCTTTTTTGTGTGTGGATCTAAGGATATTTCTGGATCTAATGAAATATAGTAAAGTGATACCACTTTTAAAATCGGAGGACAACAAAAAAACAAATAATTATTATAGACCAGTAGTCGTGCTGTCGGTCATCAGCAAGGTAGTGTTGAATCTTGTGGTCATTTTAACACGAACCACGGTTGCACAAGCAACCTATCTAGGGCGTTTGATCGTGAGGTTCATGAAACATTACATCTGGAACTTAAGCATTACAGACAGAGATAGGTAAAACAGTGAAAAACTTAGTAAAATCTTATTTGTATGACAGAATTTTCAAGGGCTATTAGTTCAAATTGACAGTGTCAATTCGTCGAAATTAAATGTGAAAATGTGGGTTTAAGGCTTAATTTTAGGTCATTTTCAACACTATTTATTGCAAAACAAACTTAATGTAGTGTTGTTTGCCGACGACACTTCTGTAATTTTTAAGATACATATACAGACTGTGTAAATAATGCCCTACTGCAGGTCCAAAACTGGTTCACTACTAATAATTTAGTTCTAAATGGGCAAAGAACTAAGTGCATAAGATTTATCTTTTAAGAAATGTCAAAAGTAGTGAGTGTGACTTAGTATAGAATTCATCTATGAATAGGATTCTGGGGATTACTCTTGATTCAAGGCTAAAATGAGTTCCTTATTTAATATCTCCTGCAAAACGATGATGCTAAGCTCAGCAGCATATTATTATGGTGATAGAAAATCCGTCAATTTACGGATGTTGATACTAGTAATAATAATAATTAATTAACTAGACAACATTTGGTCCACAATATAGGTTAGTAGACTGGTCTATTTTAGTAAAATCAGCGATTGACATAATAATGTTACCAGAAATAGGGACCTATTAGATCAAACAAGTTTCAGTCTGGCTAAAGTAGCCTCTTCCTTCAAGAGATATTGTTAAATATGTTATAAATAAAGAACCGCCCAACATATTAAAACTCAATAAGACAAAATTTAAATCTTGTACCAAACGTACATTAAGCGGGTAAGAATGTTTTAAGATGGGAGATTATATTGAAGATTAAAATGCTTGGATCAATGCTGGTCTAGCTCCACTACCACTAGCGCGCACATACTAATTAATTAGTATTTGGAAATTACTTTTCTTTGCAATTACAAAAAAAAAAGAAAACATGTTTATAGTATTTTATAAGTTATATCAAATTTTGTAAATATGACTACCGTGGAGTAATTTATGATGATGAAATAGTAATAATATATACTATTTGATTTGTTTGACATAAAGGGAGTGTCCCAGATACGGCCAGAGGTTTTCAATGCCGTGGACAAGATTATTATTTATACTAAAAATCTTAATAATTAATAGAAATAATTATTAAAATAATAACTGATGTGTTAAAGTTCGGAAAAATAATATTAAACAATAAGTATATTCATTTATTCAGTGTTTCCTTGGTTCCTGCAACCATTTTGATGTTTTTTTTTTCAATTATTTCTTGACCATGGATACAAAGTCCTTTAGGCGGATTAATAAAAATAAAGATTGCATAGAATTTTCATTTTAAAAATCGACCAGAACCTCATTTTTTATTATCATCATTTATTATATCAATAATATGTATTTGGTCCATTGATAAAAATGCAAATGTTTGGGTGTTTTTGGCGGGATTTCTTGAGTGAAGTTCAGTGGCTGTATGGTCTTAAGACCTTAGCCTACCCAAATGGGGCGAAAAACAGCGGCAAAAAGTGTCACATTTTGCCGCGTAGCATTTGAATTGCGACTATTTGTTTCAATTTGTGACTATTTGCTATTATTACTATTCGATTTCATAATGAACTCTGCACTCGCTTTTCCCAACGACCCCAGCCTGCCTATGGATTGTGAAACTGCTATGTACGACAATGACCCCGGCTGCTCTATCTCGGACTCTGTTTCTACTTCTTTGAATAACTCCAGCGTCCGACAGATGGAAACCGACTCGTATGTACTATATTTCGACCCGCAGAAGCGAACGCTGTGTTAATTGTGCTTTAAATATTACTCACATGAGACAACATTCTTTGGAAGTTGCTGAAATCCGTGATCTGTGATACAAGAATGGAGTTATCCACGGCAGGTAAGAACTATTTAATTTGTACCAAAGCTTAGTAACAAAAATAAAAATATGTAAATAAAATACTACAAATGTTGATGTTGAATGATACTTGTTGATGAATAACTATGCTAATACTTAGAAGTCACTTACATAAGGTTTTTAGACGTTTTTCTAAAATTAAACGACGTAGAAAATGATTACCCAAATGAATAAATAAATGTTTGTTTATTTTGCTATGCTACAGCCGCCATTTTGACTCTAGCAACATAAAAATTAAAACTGATTTAAATCATTCCCCCCAACTTTTAAATAAACCTGTAATAGCTGTAGCATGTTTATTATTACATAAACTATGAATTGAAGTTGTCTTAATATATGTCCACTGTTGCTATACCGTGGCCAAAGTTTGTATGAATGTATGAATGGTGGTCCATACCCTTTGTCATACTCACTAAAATGTCCTACTAATAGTGGCGTTTGAAATAGATCATTCGGTACTATAAAAAAAATGGAGGAACTGACATACGCGTCATATCTATGAACGGGCGCTGTCATTTGAAACTGGTCAACTTTTGACCGCCAGTCTTTATTTACATTGCTAGCAAAAAAAAAAAGAAGTCTAACCGAGACATTTCTAATATTATCCGAAACGTATTGCACAAATATAAGCATCTAAACTTCTAAACTAATAAATAAGGTAGGTATACTTACAAACTTAATATAATAAATATGTACATACAAACGAATAGAAAAAGAACTTACTGTTCATCAAAAAATTCATCCACATCGAGATCAATGGGAAAAGTGCCCAGAACGCTGGCAGCATTGCCACGTTGGATAGCAATGCTGATTCGTTGACCGAGAAAAGGACCAGCCCTCTGGTCACGCGAAGAGTCGACTAGCTGTTGCTAATATCACGAACAACTCGATGAGCGCTCGGACCCCATGGCCCTAGTGTTTCGGCCCCGAGCGGCTCAAGCATATAACTTCCAACAAGGTTATTATGTTTACGCCGTTTGAGGTTTTCTGCACTTGCAGCAGCCGCCCAGAGCAGCTTGCTGTACTCGGAAGATAAGATAGCGCAAGGGTGTCGTCATATGTTGCATCCCACACCAAAGGCCTATCCATTTTCCAAGGCATTATGCTCATCTCGTCTGGCCTCTTTCCATTGTCACGTGCTAAGCTGTTAAGTTCTAAAACAGCTGGCACCCCGGAGGTGACAGGAGCTCGGCGGATGATAGATAGATAGATAGATATATATATTCTTTATTGTTCACCAAAAATACAAATGATGATGAATTTCAATGATGTCATTAGTGCTGGTCCGGGCTGGCCGTGCTATCCGACCAGCACTTCTACTACACTCACACTTATATACATGTTTTTAAGAAGTGTCCATGTCTCTTGCGTATTCTTCTCCATAGCGATTTGCGCTTTGAGTGTGCACTGTTTCCGACTGATTAACTTTTTGACAATTCAAAAGGTGCCAGTAAATGGTATATTTGAAATGAATGCCTTGATTCTTGATTCCAACTTCTAAATTTAGTACAGTTACACATAGGAGTCAGGACAAAAGGCATTGAAATAAATGTTAAGTAGACATAATGAAGTGGGCGGGAACTTTATAGAAACGTAATTTATTTAAAAAAGTAGAAGGGAAATGGAAAATCTGCGGAAAAAAAGAACGACAAAGTAGACATGAAATTGAAAAAGATTTATATATAAATTACCATACTTTCAAATTAAATAATAATACGATATGAGATCAGTGAGTCTACGATGATTTGTATTATTGTGAACTACTAGATTAACTTCTTGCACAAATAAGTAAAAGTATATAACAAACTTAGGTAATATATGTATCAAAACATAGTGTTTATCATCACCATCATCTTCCTGCCCTTGTCCCGTGTTATTTGGGGTCGACGCAACATGTTTTTTTCTTCCATTCTGCCCTGTCACTCGTCATACTATCACTAACTTCCTTTTCTTTTCTATCACTCTTCACACAATCCATCCATCTTTTCTTTGGTCTCCCTCTCCATCCATCCACATGTAAACTCATAATACGTAACATGCGTTTCATCCCTCCTCTTCACATGACCATACCAAAACAAACGATTCCCTTTCAACTTTTCAGTCACTGGCGCCACTTTCAAACTTCCCCTAATATACCTACTCATTTCTCACTTTATCCATTCTCGTCACACCACACATCCATCTTAACATTCTCATCTCCGCTACGTGCAATCTTTTTTCATCCGTCTTTTTCACAGCCCAACATTCAGGTCAACGAAAAGTATCCTATGAATTTTGATTCCCTTGAGAGTGTCAAATTATACGTTTTTTGAGACATTAACTTTTGATTTTTTTTAACAGCTTCAAGGGACCGCAGACCTGAGTACATGGTTTTAATTTCAACTGGATATATCCACACGTTCCCGAGATAAAGGGTCTTGACAGACAGACAGACAACAAAGTGATCCTATAAGGGTTCCGTTTTTTCTTTTGAGGTACCAACCCTGAAAAAGAGTTTCAGTTGTTTGAAGCAACCGGAAAACGTACAGAAAGTTTGGAACTCCTGTATAAAGCATTATAAACAATTAAACCAACATCTGTTAAAAACGAGATGATCTCCGTGTCCGGTGGCATATTACAAAAATCAGAAACAGCTTGTCGGACAAATCGAACACCCTGATTTTATTAAATGAACAAAGAAGTCTTAATTTGTTAGTTGATTATTTAAGACTGATTTATGTCTGTTTTAACATTTATATTTAGATTAATTATGAAAAAAATCTGTTAACAATGTTGTGATTATGACCAATGATAAGATACTAGAATTACTAGATAATGGTAGTTATTAAGAATTAGCATGATTTTTAAGTTTGTTTCATATATATGAGATTTAACTGCTTAAAAGTGAACTGTGTATGATTAAAAATATAAACAATTATTAAAATTAATACCTTTTACCAGAAATAATGAGTTTATTTCTGGTGAAACATATTACAAAAAACTATAATTCTTCAAAAGGCTTACCCTCTTAAAAAAAATCAAAACCATTTTTTCTTAAAAGTCACGAAGTCGCGGGACTTTAATTGTAGGCTGTTTCGTGTCCCAGAACTTTGAAATTGTTGGGATTTCCCAAACCCTAGTTAGGTGTGGGGAAGGAATTTGAAACTAAAAAATAAAACACAATAAATACTTCATTGTAAATATTAATTTCCAATATTATTTTATGCTTATGGTAACCAATGATACAATGTTACTTTCCGTGAACGCGGGACGTACATACGTCGCGACATATCGCTATACATAAACCTAGCCATTGGCATACAATATCACCGTAACTGCCAACGACGACGCCCATGCGAGACATATAAAAATGCTATATTCCATATTGATCAACTCTCGCATCAAGGCAGCTTAAAAAACTAGATAATATCTATCTTACAATTAACGCTCAAAAATCACTCATCAATTTGTTTTTTTTTTTTTTTCTTCTAAATCTGTAAATTTTGATGAACATAGATGTCACAGTATATTTTTTTTTACAAACAATTTTTTTTTTCTTCTATATCTAATTGTCTATAACAGAGGCACACAATGCTTAGAATCTAGCTCGATATTGTAGAGCTCACGGTTCCAAGTAAAAATGTTACTCGATAACGTACTTATTCTAACATGTACAGTCCGTGGTATTTGTAGCACTCGTCAAATTTGGATGCCGCTCTTTGACGCCAGTATTTTTTTGGTGGCCAATGATTGAATGAATGAGAGGGAGTGTCAGATATTTACCGACTAAACCCACCCCTGTTCATTCAGTTGCCCTTTGCGATTCAGGGCTGCGGTAACTCTTTCGTTCAGTTTAGCAGGCCTGGCAGACAATCCCGTAATCCTGGGCGAGGCCAGTATTACTAAAGACGGTCCTGGCGGGCTGAAAACGTCTATTATAACATAACATGTAAATATTGCAATACCATCCAATATTTTATCTTAACACCGATAAACTGACATCATTCACAAAATTTGACAAGTGTGTACACAAAATTTTCTTATTCTTTACGCTATAAGGTCATTATTTCTCCTAAACTAATACTATAGGCGGCCCTCCGACCTCGCTTACTGTGACCAGAGTCGGTTATCTTACACACTAACATATGACATAACTGTTCCTCATAATATGTACAAGCTCTGGAAGTAAACAGATATGTCACCCCATTTTTTAATTTAAGTAATGATAAAATCTTGAATTTCTTTACATTTGGAGCCCATTAACATCTGTATATATTTATATAACTGTCTCTTTACAATATTGTCTTTCCTTAATATAATGTTAGTAAATTAAAAAATGGAGTTCTTTGGAGTGAATATTTGAGATGTTTGTTCCGTAACTATATGGTATGCGGGCCAGCTGCGAGGTGTCGCACGTCTAAATCAAAAGCTATTTGGATAGAAGCATGTTTAATGAGTGAAACAGCGAGAGAATTGACTATGTGACATTAAAGATGTGCTATGAAGAGGACAATTAGACAAAATACATGTCCCACACAGTGCAACTGCACAAAAATCTTACTAATTTGATTGTCCTAAACATAGGACATCTCCAAGCCAATCACAAAGTCCACATTTTATAATACTTTCACAAAAATCGACCGATGTCACAGAACTTACAACTTAAATCTACAAAGGGACTAGAACTAAAAACAATACAACCTAAGCAATTTTGAATTGTCATGTAACTAAAACGTAGCTTTCTTTAGGAATATTACTATTTAATAAATAAAATGCTATTTACAACGAAAATATCCCGGAAATTATGATCATACATACATAGATATATATAGTGTTCTTAGGCTGCAATATCACACACAACTTGGACAATAGATATACAATCTATGCTTCACATTGTACATCTATTGTGTATAACAATACAAAGTTAATAAAAATATACTTTCGCGTCAGTTAAGAGTGATATTGCAAAATGCAATTTTACAAGTTTCAACAATAATTTCAGAATTTTCAGTCAATATTTTAAAATGGGAGCCTCTTGTGGTCCATATGGTCTTTCAACTAAAAGAATTACAAACGTAAAACTAACAATAAAATATAATACCGATGCAACAGCATGCAATAAAATTAATATATATAACTAGGATATATTTTATTTGATTGTGCAGTATTAAATGTGCTTTCTCATATAGAAACTATATGTTGGCACAAGTCATTGTATTGCAATATTGAAATAGTAAATAATAATTAACTAAAAACTGATTCAATTTGAACTCTTTAATTTTGAGTACTTTCTTCTAACCAAATCTTTTTCCTAATAATAATTTTCCTAATCAGAAATCGTATCACTTTAACAATAGTACCAGGGTAGGTATCAAGTCTTTGCAAGAATATCTACATTAGTTTGTAGAAACTGTGTGTTGATAGCATAGTTTGATATGTTGTGCGAAATATAGGGCCTGGCAACGTTTCCATAGCGCAGCGTCGTTAGCTTTAAACGGAGCGGTGCCCGATTGGGACACGTTGACGCGTCGTGTAAGCTATACGGTGGCCTACTGACAAGGACGCGTAGCTTCATAGACGCGTATCCGTCTTTATACGCTTGGTGTACGCCAGCGTGAAGCTTACATACAAAACTATGAAACTCTGTCGACGACGCTGGCTACCGCTTCGCGTTTTTTAAGCGTATAATGACGGATATAGATAGTCTATGAAGCAAAATATCAGATTATAATAAATCTCACGACTCTGAAACGTGCCGCAATCAGGCGCCGCACTATTTCACGACAATACCGCCACATAATGGTAGTGTGGCCAGGCTCATAACTAGTTCAAAATCCTCAAGGAATATTACACATTTAAATTTCACACTATCATAGAAAACAAACACACAAAAATATCTTAGGATAAATGCCGATTAGAGTTAAGTACGTTGAGAAGCTGTCATGTATCATGAAAGAAGACAATTTTTTGCGGGTTATTTCTAGGGTCGATGATGTAGAACTAGACTAGAATGTGCTAACTTAAAATATCAACAACGTGGCAACCGAACTGTCCTTGCGACCTGGGGCCTTACTATGACGTGTTAATGTCATCTTAATTCCGTTGTAAGAGAGGAATAGTGCTATACGTCTTGTAAAACTCCGTGTCTCTCTCACACTAGAACAATGAAGGTTTTAAAACGTCACAGTAGGTACCCTATATGCTACAACACACCGTCACTCACTAGAAGTCCTTCAGGCCGCGTCCGTCTGTGCGGGCTCGGGCGCCGGCGACGCGGCCTCGTCCTCGGATCAGGTCTTCCGCAACTCGACCAGCTTCACGTCCTTAACGTGTAGGTTGTGCTTCGATTTGGCTGCGAATTTGATGACTGCTTGCGTTGAGACGAGAGGCACATGTCGGAGATCCAGTCTGTTGGGAAGAAATAATATTCAGATTAGGTACTATTTACTTAATTTGTGTAAATGTGTGCTGCCTGGCGAATAATATTCGTAAATAATCCAGGTAATCCACATAGCGCGAAGAAATGCTAAACTGAAGTGGTGTTAGCCGTCGTACATTGCTAGTAAAACGATCAGCTCACTACGACCATGCAATTGGGTTCCTTGTAAGGTTGCAGTTTCAGCTGGATGTGGGTGGCACTGTACTAGTGTCAGTAGTGATGAGACCTTTTGTGATATTTAACTAACTGACGGTGCATTGCGGCCATTTATTTTAGTCAGGTACCTCGCGTATTATGCGGTCTCGACTAGGATTAGTCGCACGACTGGCTGGAATCGAAATATTAATGGCACGCGAGCTGTCACCCGAGCAGTTACCGCGCAGAGTTCCAAGTCCTCTGGTCATACAATAAATGAATGGTCCCGCTCACCGCACGAGGTTGGGGCAGCGCGCCAGATGGTCGAGCGCGGCCTCGGTGAGCAGGCGGCAGCCCGCCAGCGACAGACGCTGCAGGCCGTGGTGCGCCAGCTGCGCCGCGCCCGCGTCCGTCAGCCGAGCGCACGATGACGCGTCCAACTCTACTAACTTTGGTAATGCCTGCAAAAAAAAAAAACATCATTTATTGTATGTGGACTAAAAACTGGAAGATTATGGTTATGATTATGGTATCTACCACACATTGGGCTCGAGTTGTGATTTATGACATTCCAACGGCTTCATGATTGCATGAGTAAGAGCTCTTACTCACAAGCGGCATTTTGCCAATGGCAGCCGTCGAACTATAGTGACACTTAACACACGACGGCTGCCGCTGATCTTCAAAATTGGAATGTTGACGTTCGCCGTCGACGCGTCAACAGCTGCCACCGACGTGTCGACGGCTGCTGCCGCCCTATGTCGTCCGCTGCAGTTACTTTTGCCGTTGGCATAATCCCGGTCGTATGTGCTCTAATTGATATTCATAGACGTGAGCGATGATTGCATCTGCTCGAATTAGTCTTTTTTACAACACTCACAGATGAAATCAGAAAATTGATGTTTGTTGTTCACCCTTTGTGAAATACTTGTTGTTCACCCTTTGTGAAATACTTGTTGATCACCCTTTGTGAAATACTTGTTGTTCACCCTTTGTGAAATACTTGTTGATCACCCTTTGTGAAATACTTGTTGTTCACCCTTTGTGAAATACTTGTTGTTCACCCTTTGTGAAATACTTGTTGTTCACCCTTTGTGAAATACTTGTTGTTCACCCTTTACTTGTTATTCTCTGTGAAATACTGTATGTATCTGGTCAGCAGAGCAGTATGAGCAGTGGTGGCCGAGTGGTAACGGCCCCGACTTACGAGTTGTAGGTGCGGGCAGGCGCAGCACGGCGAGCGCGGCCAGGCGCGAGGGCTCGGCGCGCGTGCTGTTGCCGCCGCCCGGCCGCGAGCTCTCCGGCGGCGCCAGGATGATGTACAGGTCAGCAGGTGCACATTACCTGCACGACGTAGCGCATGGCGACGTCGGTGATGTCGGTGCCGGGCAGGCGCAGCACGGCGAGCGCGGCCAGGCGCGAGGGCTCGGCGCGCGTGCTGTTGCCGCCGCCCGGCCGCGAGCTCTCCGGCGGCGCCAGGATGATGTACAGGTCAGCAGGTGCACATTACCTGCACGACGTAGCGCATGGCGACGTCGGTGATGTCGGTGCCGGGCAGGCGCAGCACGGCGAGCGCGGCCAGGCGCGAGGGCTCGGCGCGCGTGCTGTTGCCGCCGCCCGGCCGCGAGCTCTCCGGCGGCGCCAGGATGATGTACAGGTCAGCAGGTGCACATTACCTGCACGACGTAGCGCATGGCGACGTCGGTGATGTCGGTGCCGGGCAGGCGCAGCACGGCGAGCGCGGCCAGGCGCGAGGGCTCGGCGCGCGTGCTGTTGCCGCCGCCCGGCCGCGAGCTCTCCGGCGGCGCCAGGATGATGTACAGGTCAGCAGGTGCACATTACCTGCACGACGTAGCGCATGGCGACGTCGGTGATGTCGGTGCCGGGCAGGCGCAGCACGGCGAGCGCGGCCAGGCGCGAGGGCTCGGCGCGCGTGCTGTTGCCGCCGCCCGGCCGCGAGCTCTCCGGCGGCGCCAGGATGATGTACAGGTCAGCAGGTGCACATTACCTGCACGACGTAGCGCATGGCGACGTCGGTGATGTCGGTGCCGGGCAGGCGCAGCACGGCGAGCGCGGCCAGGCGCGAGGGCTCGGCGCGCGTGCTGTTGCCGCCGCCCGGCCGCGAGCTCTCCGGCGGCGCCAGGATGATGTACAGGTCAGCAGGTGCACATTACCTGCACGACGTAGCGCATGGCGACGTCGGTGATGTCGGTGCCGGGCAGGCGCAGCACGGCGAGCGCGGCCAGGCGCGAGGGCTCGGCGCGCGTGCTGTTGCCGCCGCCCGGCCGCGAGCTCTCCGGCGGCGCCAGGATGATGTACAGGTCAGCAGGTGCACATTACCTGCACGACGTAGCGCATGGCGACGTCGGTGATGTCGGTGCCGGGCAGGCGCAGCACGGCGAGCGCGGCCAGGCGCGAGGGCTCGGCGCGCGTGCTGTTGCCGCCGCCCGGCCGCGAGCTCTCCGGCGGCGCCAGGATGATGTACAGGTCAGCAGGTGCACATTACCTGCACGACGTAGCGCATGGCGACGTCGGTGATGTCGGTGCCGGGCAGGCGCAGCACGGCGAGCGCGGCCAGGCGCGAGGGCTCGGCGCGCGTGCTGTTGCCGCCGCCCGGCCGCGAGCTCTCCGGCGGCGCCAGGATGATGTACAGGTCAGCAGGTGCACATTACCTGCACGACGTAGCGCATGGCGACGTCGGTGATGTCGGTGCCGGGCAGGCGCAGCACGGCGAGCGCGGCCAGGCGCGAGGGCTCGGCGCGCGTGCTGTTGCCGCCGCCCGGCCGCGAGCTCTCCGGCGGCGCCAGGATGATGTACAGGTCAGCAGGTGCACATTACCTGCACGACGTAGCGCATGGCGACGTCGGTGATGTCGGTGCCGGGCAGGCGCAGCACGGCGAGCGCGGCCAGGCGCGAGGGCTCGGCGCGCGTGCTGTTGCCGCCGCCCGGCCGCGAGCTCTCCGGCGGCGCCAGGATGATGTACAGGTCAGCAGGTGCACATTACCTGCACGACGTAGCGCATGGCGACGTCGGTGATGTCGGTGCCGGGCAGGCGCAGCACGGCGAGCGCGGCCAGGCGCGAGGGCTCGGCGCGCGTGCTGTTGCCGCCGCCCGGCCGCGAGCTCTCCGGCGGCGCCAGGATGATGTACAGGTCAGCAGGTGCACATTACCTGCACGACGTAGCGCATGGCGACGTCGGTGATGTCGGTGCCGGGCAGGCGCAGCACGGCGAGCGCGGCCAGGCGCGAGGGCTCGGCGCGCGTGCTGTTGCCGCCGCCCGGCCGCGAGCTCTCCGGCGGCGCCAGGATGATGTACAGGTCAGCAGGTGCACATTACCTGCACGACGTAGCGCATGGCGACGTCGGTGATGTCGGTGCCGGGCAGGCGCAGCACGGCGAGCGCGGCCAGGCGCGAGGGCTCGGCGCGCGTGCTGTTGCCGCCGCCCGGCCGCGAGCTCTCCGGCGGCGCCAAGATGATGTACAGGTCAGCAGGTGCACATTACCTGCACGACGTAGCGCATGGCGACGTCGGTGATGTCGGTGCCGGGCAGGCGCAGCACGGCGAGCGCGGCCAGGCGCGAGGGCTCGGCGCGCGTGCTGTTGCCGCCGCCCGGCCGCGAGCTCTCCGGCGGCGCCAGGATGATGTACAGGTCAGCAGGTGCACATTACCTGCACGACGTAGCGCATGGCGACGTCGGTGATGTCGGTGCCGGGCAGGCGCAGCACGGCGAGCGCGGCCAGGCGCGAGGGCTCGGCGCGCGTGCTGTTGCCGCCGCCCGGCCGCGAGCTCTCCGGCGGCGCCAGGATGATGTACAGGTCAGCAGGTGCACATTACCTGCACGACGTAGCGCATGGCGACGTCGGTGATGTCGGTGCCGGGCAGGCGCAGCACGGCGAGCGCGGCCAGGCGCGAGGGCTCGGCGCGCGTGCTGTTGCCGCCGCCCGGCCGCGAGCTCTCCGGCGGCGCCAGGATGATGTACAGGTCAGCAGGTGCACATTACCTGCACGACGTAGCGCATGGCGACGTCGGTGATGTCGGTGCCGGGCAGGCGCAGCACGGCGAGCGCGGCCAGGCGCGAGGGCTCGGCGCGCGTGCTGTTGCCGCCGCCCGGCCGCGAGCTCTCCGGCGGCGCCAGGATGATGTACAGGTCAGCAGGTGCACATTACCTGCACGACGTAGCGCATGGCGACGTCGGTGATGTCGGTGCCGGGCAGGCGCAGCACGGCGAGCGCGGCCAGGCGCGAGGGCTCGGCGCGCGTGCTGTTGCCGCCGCCCGGCCGCGAGCTCTCCGGCGGCGCCAGGATGATGTACAGGTCAGCAGGTGCACATTACCTGCACGACGTAGCGCATGGCGACGTCGGTGATGTCGGTGCCGGGCAGGCGCAGCACGGCGAGCGCGGCCAGGCGCGAGGGCTCGGCGCGCGTGCTGTTGCCGCCGCCCGGCCGCGAGCTCTCCGGCGGCGCCAGGATGATGTACAGGTCAGCAGGTGCACATTACCTGCACGACGTAGCGCATGGCGACGTCGGTGATGTCGGTGCCGGGCAGGCGCAGCACGGCGAGCGCGGCCAGGCGCGAGGGCTCGGCGCGCGTGCTGTTGCCGCCGCCCGGCCGCGAGCTCTCCGGCGGCGCCAGGATGATGTACAGGTCAGCAGGTGCACATTACCTGCACGACGTAGCGCATGGCGACGTCGGTGATGTCGGTGCCGGGCAGGCGCAGCACGGCGAGCGCGGCCAGGCGCGAGGGCTCGGCGCGCGTGCTGTTGCCGCCGCCCGGCCGCGAGCTCTCCGGCGGCGCCAGGATGATGTACAGGTCAGCAGGTGCACATTACCTGCACGACGTAGCGCATGGCGACGTCGGTGATGTCGGTGCCGGGCAGGCGCAGCACGGCGAGCGCGGCCAGGCGCGAGGGCTCGGCGCGCGTGCTGTTGCCGCCGCCCGGCCGCGAGCTCTCCGGCGGCGCCAGGATGATGTACAGGTCAGCAGGTGCACATTACCTGCACGACGTAGCGCATGGCGACGTCGGTGATGTCGGTGCCGGGCAGGCGCAGCACGGCGAGCGCGGCCAGGCGCGAGGGCTCGGCGCGCGTGCTGTTGCCGCCGCCCGGCCGCGAGCTCTCCGGCGGCGCCAGGATGATGTACAGGTCAGCAGGTGCACATTACCTGCACGACGTAGCGCATGGCGACGTCGGTGATGTCGGTGCCGGGCAGGCGCAGCACGGCGAGCGCGGCCAGGCGCGAGGGCTCGGCGCGCGTGCTGTTGCCGCCGCCCGGCCGCGAGCTCTCCGGCGGCGCCAGGATGATGTACAGGTCAGCAGGTGCACATTACCTGCACGACGTAGCGCATGGCGACGTCGGTGATGTCGGTGCCGGGCAGGCGCAGCACGGCGAGCGCGGCCAGGCGCGAGGGCTCGGCGCGCGTGCTGTTGCCGCCGCCCGGCCGCGAGCTCTCCGGCGGCGCCAGGATGATGTACAGGTCAGCAGGTGCACATTACCTGCACGACGTAGCGCATGGCGACGTCGGTGATGTCGGTGCCGGGCAGGCGCAGCACGGCGAGCGCGGCCAGGCGCGAGGGCTCGGCGCGCGTGCTGTTGCCGCCGCCCGGCCGCGAGCTCTCCGGCGGCGCCAGGATGATGTACAGGTCAGCAGGTGCACATTACCTGCACGACGTAGCGCATGGCGACGTCGGTGATGTCGGTGCCGGGCAGGCGCAGCACGGCGAGCGCGGCCAGGCGCGAGGGCTCGGCGCGCGTGCTGTTGCCGCCGCCCGGCCGCGAGCTCTCCGGCGGCGCCAGGATGCCGCGCAGCTTGGCGTCGTCCAGCGCGCGCGCGAACGACAGGTCCAGTGCCGTCAGGGGCGGACACGCTCCGCTGCGCAGTGCCAGCGCGGCCTCGGCGGGGGACCCGGCTAAAGATAATGATCGCAATGCTGGCAGTCGGGCCAGTAACCTGCAGACAAGTAAACACAAACCTCTCAATCAACTCTTAAAAATGAGACATTCAATAAATGTACAGAGCCTCGGCTAAAAATAATAAAAAAATTGAACAGCAATCTAACTTATATAGGCTTATAAAGAGCGTAATTATCTTGATTTTTTGAACATTCAATAACATTTTACAGACCGCCTTTTTTAAGTGAAGTGGAAAAAGTATAAGCTTGTATAATTAAAAAACGTAGTAATTAACGTGACAGTATAACTTTGTATTCAGGGACGTGCGGGCAATAGAAGTTTATAAGCCCGGCTTGATGTCCACAAACCTCACCACACCACACTCATCTATCTATATCATAGAACACAACAAATGAATTAAATAAAACGCTAATTTTTAAATTTCATGCGTTTACGCGGTTACGCTAAGTTGCCATTTCGTGTTCAATGCGATATTAAAATTCATTGATAAGACACGATACGTAAGACTTGCAATGTTGCCGCTCTGAGCGCAATCTCTCCGATCTCACTCTAACACATAACAAAAAAAAGAGATGAACACTAGTTGTTGCTGCCTCTTCCTGTCGCAGAGGCTTTGTATTTGGCTTGATCTACCATTTCATTTTTCCCTATAAAAACATAAAAATGTGAGTCTGTATGAGTAAAATTTGATACTGTGTGCACATACTCATGGAACGTTTTTCTATTAAAATAATATTAAAACACGCCCAACTAGTTATTTTTAACGAGGCGCCCTCTATCTATGATGCGTAAAAGAGTTCAATTTTTTTTTTTAATAAGTAATTTTGCTTTGTATCTGTGTATTCTATGCACCGCGTGCAGTGTCAATAAAATAAAAAAATGCGTGTTTTGATTTAAAAAAAAAATTAACCTTTTACAAAAACGGAGGCCTGATAAATTCAAATTGAATCATGATCAAGTAGCGTAATAAATAAGCTTTCTAATACGGTATATATCACATTGGTGTTCAAATTTCTTCGTATTAATGACCCATTTTTGACCTAAGCAATATTGTCGGAGCCATATCATATTACACGCCGTATTACAAGGCGCCGAATTAAAAACGTCGATGTAATGTAATGTGGCTACTTCGCATTGGGATAAATTATGTCGATTTATAGGTACATGAATATTGGATCATTTGAATCTAAGCTTGCATAATTATAATTACCATGCAAGTTGCCTCCTAGCAAGATGGCACCACTCAAGGCCCAGTGATAATGGTTGTCGCCTGGCGATGCCGGCCAACTGAGCGGCCGATACACGCACTTGTACGAATGACATGCTGCGCCACAGGGAGGGATCCATCTGGAATAAAAGAAAAATATTAATGTACATTTACGAGTATGTAACACTTTATCTTGGACAGTGGTGTAAATAGATAGGTTTCTTTATTTCACTGCTAGCAGAAGCCAGCAGCTTCGCCCGCTTGAAGTGGTATACAAATTTTGGACCTCGTTTCATGCCCTTAGGGGCTAAATTTTCCCCACCAACTGTGTTCCCACGTTGTCGTCGTGGTGGGGCTTGCGTGTCTCTGTGATCTTGAGGGCTATGCCGGTAGAGCTACTCGTGCCAGAAGGCCTCAAGTGAGAGACCAGACCAAGAGGAACACACACAGGCGGAGTCTAGACGGACCGCCACGGAGGTTGCGCTGTCCAGAAGCATCGGCACCAACAGCTGTTGGTATTTTTGGACAGCGGTTTTGGGACAGTGGGTTCGCCTCGGGTACGCGTCTGCTCATCAGACGTGACCATGACGGCGAACGTGTTATTGGGGACCCCACCCCATTGACAAAAAGGCAAAGCTAGTTTAGCACCAACCATGAGCGCGAGTAGAAAAGAAATAACTACCCCAGGAGGGTACCTGCATGCAGGAGAATCCCTCCCCGAGCAGAGCTCGGGCTGCCCCTCGTATTCTGGGGGGGGGCAACTATCGCCTCGGGTCTTCGGACCCTGTACCGTCCTCTGTGGACGCACTGAGCCAGGGTGGCTCACCCGCCGGTGGCGCGGAGTCCCTGGGACCCGTTCCCAGCACGTCTGCGGCACCAGCGGGTACCGAACAGGCCAGCAGGAGCTTCGGCCTTAGAGAGGTGAGCGGAGATGCGGTGTCGGATTCCGATACCGGATCTTCGCTCACTCCGGAGATAATGGAGGTTGCAGGCACCTCTCCCAGGAGGAACCAGTTCCTCCGGAAACGCCCCATGTCGGGGGTCGGTCAGGGGTCGTCCTCTGACGAAGCTTCGGCCCGTAAGATCTCCACCGCTGGGCGGGGGGCGGGCCGCAAGACAGGAAGGGGGAGGGGGCTCGCTGCCCAGGATGCAGCCAGGCGATCCCTGGAAATCGCCAGGGAGGGGCGCCTCTCCGGGGCAATCAGTGGTCAGGCCAACCCCTCGGAGCCTTCTGCAAGCGACCCAGATGGCATGGAGGAGGCAATGGCCAAATTCACCGAGGTCGTGGTCGCCGCCTTAACAAGCGTCTCCAAAAAAAGAGAGAAGTCGAAAAAGAAGGAAGCTATATCCCAAGGTACGGCCTCCATCTCGGAGGCACTAGGTACCGTCTTGGAGCCCCTCAATAAGAGGATTGGACGGCTCGAGGCGGACCTGGCCAGTCTCCGAGGAGCTGGTCCCGAGACGGCGCCAAAAGGAGGACGCAAACGGCCACAGCTCCAGTCACAGACCCAGCCAGAGAGCAAGGTGCTGACACTGCTGCGGCAGGAGATGGCTGCCTTCCGGCAGCAGCAGCAGCAGCAGCAGCAGTTCCAACAGCGGGTGCAGCAGCAGTTCACCGTTCTGGAAGGCATCGTGCTGCGCCCACCGCTGACGGCCCCCGGCCAACGGAAGGTGGCGTCATACGCTGCCGCCGCCGCGGTCTCAGCTGCTGCGCCTAAGCCGGGCCTGTCGGGGCAAAACAAACGCGGGTCCACGGTGGTATCGGAACCCGCGAGGCCAGCCCCGGCTGCTAAGCAACGGAAAGCGGCAAAAGCTCCTGCTGTGGCGGCGAGCCGGCCTCCTTCGCTACCCCAGCCTATGGATTCTCCGGCCGACGCCGAATGGCAAGTGGTCGGAGAGAAGAAAAGGGCGGGCAAGGCGGCTAGGGCGGCCAAGAAGCGAGAAAGGCGGCAGCAGCGCAAGAAGAGGGCCCTCGCGGCTAGGCTTCGTGCCCCGACATCCGCAGCAGTAGTGATTACACTACAGCCAGGTGCGGAAAAGAAGGGCGCGACCTACAGCGAGGTGATGACCAAGGCGAAGCGGGCGGTGGACCTCACCGAACTTGGTATTGGCCAGAGGATTGCGAATGAGGACCACCGCGACCGGAGGCCGTATGCTGGAAGTCCCTGGTGCGGACAGCGGCCCCACCGCGGACGCTCTGGCTGAAAAAATACGAGCGTCCCTAGACGCGGAGGTGGCCCGAGTATCCAGGCCCACGAAATGCATCGATATGCGCATTATGGGCCTGGACGACTCCGTGACGGAGGACGAGGTGGTGGCCGCCGTCGTCAGGACAGGAAAGTGTCCTGGCGACCAGGTGCGGGCAGGTACTATCCGTGCCGACAACACGGGCATGCGAACCGTCACAGTGAGCTGCCCCGTGTCGGCGGCCAAGGCCATAACTGGGGATGGTCGAAGGCTCCTGGTGGGCTGGGTTTCAGCGCAGGTGAAGCTGCTGGAGCCCAAACCTCTGAGGTGCTTCCGTTGCCAAGTGGGCCACCATGCGGGGGTTCACTGCACCTCGGAGGTAGATAGAAGCGATCACTGCTTCCAGTGCGGTCGGCCTGGCCACAAGGCCGTAACCTGTAACGCTGCACCTCACTGTTATGTGTGTGCAGCGGCTGGCAAGCCAGCCGACCATCGGGCTGGGAGCAGGAACTGCGTTCCCCCCGCCAAAGCCAGGGGTAAGGGCAAGAGGCCCTCCCCCACCACCGCCGTCACCGCCGCAGCCGCCGCTGCCACCACCACAGCCACCGCCGTAACTGCCGCGGCAGAGCCCTCACAGGGGGCTCGGGAGGAGACTGTAATGGACTGCCAATAATTGCTCCATTACGTCTCCTCCAGGCGAATATCAACCACTGCGCCCCCGCTCAGGATCTGTTGCTCCAGAGCATGGCGCAGTGGTCGATCAACATCGCCGTGGTCACTGAGCCGTACTACGTCCCACCCAGGGCTGGCTGGGTGCAGGATCTGAACAGCTCGGTGACATTGATTTCGTCGGCCGCCGCCGGTACCCCGTCCCTAGAGGGTGTCAAGAGGGGACGAGGTTGCGTGGCAGCACGGTTCGGGGACATCGCAGTGGTAGGTGTATACCTCTCCCCGAACCGAACTCTCGCCGATCTCCACAACTCCCTTATGGAGCTGAACATCGTCGTCGCCGGGTTTCAATCCCTCCCTGTGGTTGTTTGTGGGGACTTCAACGCCAAGAACTTGGCTTGGGGTTCCCGGTACACAGATACACGGGGCCGGATGGTGGAGGACTGGGCCCTGGAGTCAGGCCTGGTCGTCCTAAACCGGGGTTCTGTCCCCACGTGCGTGCGGATGCAGGGCGAGTCCGTGGTGGACATATCGTTCGCGAGCCCCGCTCTGTCTCCGCGCGTCATTGACTGGCGCGTCATGGAGGGGGTGGAGACGTACTCAGACCACCGGTACATCCGGTTCGACGTCTCCGCCCAGACCTTTACCGCGCCGGTCCGACAGAACCCATGTGGCCCGCGGTGGGCACTAAAACAGCTGGACCGGGAGCTCCTCCTGGAAGCCGCTATCGTACAGGCCTGGGCGTCAGCACCGGACAGGCCTGTCGACATAGATGCCGAGGCGGAGTGGTTCCGGGAGGCCATGTCGGAAATATGCAACGTGGCAATGCCCCGAGTCCGGCCAGGACGTGCCCGGCGTCAGGTGTACTGGTGGTCACCGGAGATTGCGGAACTGCGCAAGGCATGCGTTGCCGCACGGCGCCAGTACACAAGACACCGCAGGCGCCGCATTCGCCCTCCAGATGCGGAGGCCATAGAGGCGGAGCTGTACGAGGGATATAGGGTGGCGAAGCGCACCCTCCGAGCGGAGATACGGCGAGCCAAACTAGAGGCCCGCGACGTATGGTTGGGGACTCTGAACGGAGACCCATGGGGACGCCCCTACAAAATGGTGCGGGATAAGCTCCGCGCCTGGGCTCCCCCGCTGACACAGAGTCTCCGGCCTCAGCTCGTAGAGGGTGTAGTGAACGCTCTGTTCCCTTTGAGGGAGGAGCATTCCTCCTCGCCAACGGCTCCGCCTCTCGCGGTGTCCGACGCGGACCACGACGGCGATGACGACGAAACTCCGGAGGTGACCGAGGTAGAGATGAGTGTGGCGGTACGAAGGCTAAACGCTAAAAATACCGCCCCAGGACCAGATGGCTTGCCTGGGAAAGCATGGGTCCTGGCCATGGAGGAACTCGGGCCTCGACTAAGAGGGCTGTTGAGCGCATGTTTGGAGAGGGGCCAGTTCCCACTTCGTTGGAAGACTGGGAAACTGGTCCTTATCGCGAAGCCGGGGCGCCCTGCGGACTCTCCGTCCGCATACCGGCCCGTAGTGCTGCTCGACGAGGTGGGCAAGCTCTTTGAAAGAGTAATTGCAGACCGCCTCGTCGCGCATTTAGCGCGGGTGGGGCCGGATCTTTCGGACAGCCAGTTCGGCTTCCGCAGAGGGCGCTCCACGGTGGACGCCATCATGCGCGTGCGAGCCCTCACGACGGGGAATGCGGTGTCCCGGGGCAAGGTCGTAGTGGTGGTGTCCTTGGACATCACCAACGCCTTTAACTCCCTGCCCTGGAGTAGCATTAGGAAGGCACTCCGGTATCACCGGGTGCCCGAATACCTCCGTCGTTTGATCGAGGCCTACCTGAAGGACAGGTTTATCATCTACCCTGGTCACGAGGGAGAGTGGAGACGGCGAGAGATGTCGTGCGGTGTTCCGCAGGGATCGGTACTAGGACCGCCCTTGTGGAACATCGGGTATGATTACGTGTTGCGCGGCGACCTCCCCGACGGGGTTAGCGTTGTCTGTTACGCAGACGACACGCTGGTCCTGGCGCAGGGGGAGTCGCACCAGGCGGCGGCCGAACTAGCGACACGCGGGGTTGCGACAGTCGTGGACAGGATCCAAGAGTTGGGACTCGAAGTGGCACTGCACAAATCCGAGGCCATGTGTTTTCATGGCCCTCGGAACGCGCCACCACCGGGTTCCCAAATAACGGTAGGAGGGGTTCGCATCGACGTCGGGTCGACGATGAAGTACCTGGGACTTGTCCTCGACAGTCGGTGGAACTTTGTGGAGCACTTTCGACGTCGGACTCCCAAACTGGAACGGACCGCGGCTGCCCTAAAGCGGCTCCTGCCCAACCTTGGGGGTCCAGACGCCTCCTGCCGGAGGCTCTACGCGGGAATTGTTCGGTCCATGGCCCTTTACGGGGCGCCGGTGTGGGCGCCGTCGCTGCAAAAGCGACCAGCGGCCATGCTGAACGCTTGCCAGAGGGTCATGGCCATCCGGATGGTGCGGGGATACCGCACGATTTCCCGCGAAGCGGCGAGCCTCCTTGCTGGCCTGCCACCATGGGATTTGGAAGCAACAGTCCTTGCATTCATGCACGATTTGCGCGTGGAGATGCAACGCCGGGGCGAAACTCCGCTGCCGCGTCAAGTCGCGGCATGGCGGACAGAGTTCCGGCGGGATCTCATGGTGGAATGGCAACGACGACTGTCGCAACCCAGTGCTGGGCACGCTACAATTATGGCGGTAAGTCCCCTCTTTGAGGAGTGGCTGGAGCGACAACACGGCGTCCTCACCTTCCGCATGACGCAGGTCCTCACCGGGCATGGCCAGTTCGGGAAGTTCCTGCATCGGATTCTGGCGGAAGCAACGCCCGGGTGTCATCATTGTGCGGACCACCCAGAGGACACGGTGGAGCATACGGTGGAGGTGTGCCCCGCTTGGGCGGAGCACCGCCGTGTCCTCGTGGAGGCAATTGGTGGCAGTGACCTTTCGCGTCGGGCCCTGGTTCAGGCTATGGTCCGGAGCGAGGAGGAATGGCAGGCAGTCGCCTCCTTCTGCGAAGCAGTAATGCTAGCGAAGGAGGAGGCTGCACACGTGAGGGAACGAAGGTCCTCACGCCCTAGCCGCCGTAATTCCGACCCCGACTACCAGCCACGGTAGACGCGGGCTTGCGGACGTTGAGCACTGGGTAGCTCGCCGTCCGGCTGTTCGGTAACTAACCGGACCGAGCCCAGTCGTCGACAGCGCGTAGTGATCCTCGCGCTCCTCAAAGAGATGTCAGCAAACCGTAGGGGCCCAACAGGGCCGATGCTCGCTAGCTAGGACCGCGGAGAATTTCTGAAAGGGAAACCCGTAGTCCTAGAACGCAAAGGGTAATTGAAGGACACAGGTGTGGTTTTAGTCAGTAAAAGTCTGACACGCCCTCGCGCTCCACCCAGAGCGCGAGAAGTCATTTGGATGATTTCCCACCTTAAAAAAAAAAAAAAAAAAAGGGGCTAAATTTTTAAACATCCTCTTTTAATACCTACATCATAAAAGAAAACATTGTGCAAAATTTCACGCTGCTAGGCACTGTAGTTTCAGATGTGAGTTGATATGTCAGTCAGTTTCTTCTTTTATGTATACAGACAAAAGATAAGTAATAAATTACAGTCAAGTGCTTAAAGTGAAAGCGCCAGGATAGCCTCTGAAATTGAAATTTTCTTAAGTTTTTTGCATTTTGCAGGTCAGTATCAAGATGTATGTTGATTAAGATATAATTGGTGGCCGAAATAAGTATTCATTTATTTACGGAATCATAATCATTAAAATCATCACCAAAATCCCCTTTCCCTTTCAGTTCGTCTTACCCTATCAAATGGCTATTTCATGAAAAAGGTTGGTTGTGTAGTTACCGAGTACTCGGCCCAGGCCTTGCAGACGAGCGCGCAGGTGGCCAGCTCGTGCGGCGTGAGCTTCGCGAACACACACAGCATGGCCTCGCGGTCCAGCCACGGCGAGCCGGGCTGGTTGCAGGCTGCGCTCAGCGCCGGGGCAGGCCGGATCGGGTAGATCGGCTTCTTCATTATCTGCGAAAGTACAATTCAGTTTACAGGCTGATTCACATCAAAATGGCAGTGACGAGGCCGCGTCACCTATGCCCACGCGGCCGCGTACTGCCTTCCGACGCCACGCGCCTAGGCTTCTATTTAACCTTTCGTATGCCGTAATTAGAGACACAAAAAGCGATTGTCTCGCGTGGATCTGCGCAACCGAGCTTTCAATAAGTTAAAAAGTTTTGTTTCTACATTCGGCAAGGAAAAATGTATTTGGAGTAAAAAAATTTAGAATTGGTTACTAAAGCACTTATTCCTGAAGAATAAACAAACAAAGGAAAAAAGACCAGTACCTATCGTGTTTGCGCGGTTCAGGCGAAAGATTGCTAATAATTTCAAATTCGGCAGGTGCGTGGTATGGGATTGAACAGTTGTGGGAAAACATAGGTCAAAGCGACTCGTCCTTTAAAGGGAAGGTTTGCACAATACCTGATTGTCCTCATCAAAAGCTCGCACGCGCGTTGACACAGTTTTCAAGGCACAAACACAACATCAAAGTTCTCTCGATTTTCGAATGTTGTTAGTAATAGTAATAGTCATTAGATGGCCATTAAAAATATGCGGGATTCTCATCGAAATGTCATTCCATATTCGATTACACGGGTCGCTCAGCTCCTTTCGGTCACACAACGGCGATTGGCGTGTGCAGGAAAGGGATGGAAATAGGAATACAAACAACCAGCCGAAAAAACGAATCTATCGCTTATAAAATCAGCATTACTATATCGCTTGAAAAGTTCTAAAAGAGCGCCTAAGTATCGCAGGCAGCCGCATGTAGGACCTCTAACAAGATGCTGGTTTAAGTTTAAAATTATTTTACAATGGAAGTGCTTGCTACCGGTTTCTGCCATTTCGATATGAATCGGCCCTATACGTATAAGACACATTGGGCGAAAGGTCACGTGTATTGCGTGTTTTACACAGTAGTAGTAGTGAGAAGTACATACAAATTACATTCCTCAACAGGTGAAAATACATTCCTCAACAAGCGAAATTACCCTCTTCAACATCGCGCTTGCATAATAAAGCTCGTGAGAATTTCAAGCTGTGATACCAGATTTTCCGATGCGCAAAGAATGGTACGTACGTATTTTACTGCGCAGTCATTTGTAGCTTACTTCAGACGGGCCGTAAGCTTGTGACGTGACGCATGACTTGCCACTGGTGTGACATGCACTACACCGCGCTCATAGCCTCATTCGCGTGGCCTAACGTGCTATGAGCACACGTGTCACGGTGTTGCTTGTGACGTGTTGACGTAACACGACGACAAACATACAATCTATAATATATAATCGCGTCATGTTCACTCATTTCACTCTTCTATAGCTTTATATATGTAATTCTATATCACACGCATTCTTTGGAAAAATCGCAAGACACGAGATCAATTGTGGAGGCTCTCTTTGAGCAGATTAGCTTTGGGTGACTAGCTTATTTGGTGCTTATGTAATACTTATTATTCAAAATGCCTGGGCATTATGAAAATTTCTCCAATTTATTACTTGGCGCATAACATATACATGACAAAATAAACTCCACAGACATGACACTACTGACTTACATTCTAATAAAACTTATCAAGAATATATGTATTGTTTTTTTTTATTTCTTGTTAAAGGATGAAGCTGCCGCTATTGGCGCAGTAAGCACGCTTTTGTTTTTTTTTGACGTAGTGTTCAAAAGGATAAACGAATGAGGTAATAAACGTATCCGAGTAAATTAGCTCACCTTAGCGGAGTGATGCGTGAGCTGCAGCGCGAGATGCGCGCGCAGCGCCTGCTTCTTGGGCGCCTCGTCGTCGGTGCTGGCGCGCCGCTTCTTCAGCGCCGGCTCCCACGCCTCGCCCTCGCCGCCCACTGTGCCTTCTTCCTCACGCTTTATTTCTGTAAAAAAAAAGAGAACATTAAGGCCTACTGTGCACGGACGCGTAGGTTCATAGACTCGGTATTCGTAATAATACGCTTGGTGTATGCCTGCGTGAAGCTTACATACAAAACTATGCAAATTGTGTCGACGAAGCGGCAGCGTCGTGCCATCGTGTCGTTGCCGCTTCGTCGACAGTTTCATAAATCAAACGTATAATGACGAATACGCGTCTATGAAGCCACGCGTCCGAAGACTGCAGGCCTAAGAAGCGTGTAGGAAAATATTGCCCAGAAACCGGTGCGGAACGGTCCTAGAACCCAAAATTGAATTCCATTGTATATGCCAACTCAATGCAATGAGTGAGTCTGCTAGCTGAAATGGGTTCCATTCAGAGGGGGGGATACCCAGCAGTGGGAACATTAATAATTCAATCACTAATTAATGCATTCAATTTGACCCTTTAATGACGATACGCATCACAATAATTAAGTGATCGCTCAATTCGTGTAATTTTTAGCATGATTTTTGTAACGATCATAACAATGTGGAGCCTAACGAATATTTCAATATGATTAGTAAAACGTAACGCCCATATGCTATTGCTCTACCAGAATGCTAAATCATCTGTTCACCCGATTGAGCGTGAATGAGTAACAAACACACTCATACACATAAAACTTACGAAAAAATTTTAAAGACGACTTTATATTACATATTAGTATGATTCATCAAGATCACTCAAACTGTAGCCATAATTTCGGCCTGTTGATTTGTGTGGCCCATATTCAGCATCGGATGTTCACTGAACGATGGCATGTATTTACCGTCCTCAGACTTGATATGTGGAACTTCATTCTTGCCTTCATTATCCGAGCCGGCTTCCGACTTCAGTTGCGACTGTGATGTTGGTGCTGGCGCCTTATTCTGAAAACAAATTATTTGAATGTTATATGCTCTGATTTCCTATTGGTCCGGGTAATCAACATAAAGTCCGTTCCACACAAACGCAGTTTTTAGTTTGAGCGTGAGTCATGGCAGGCATATCTCCTGTAGTTAAACGTACTGAGCAGCCTTTGCAATCTACAGAAAAACAAATAATATACAATTTGGTTAAATCGTTTCATGAGTCTGATTATAATAGTTCACATAATTAAATTGCCAAGACAATAGCAAGCTATTCATGTATCTACGGTGTACAAGGTAAACATTTTTTTACGAATTAACAATTTTGTTACGAACTAAGTACGCAAATTTAAATCATAAAATAATAATTAAATTTTAGAAGTATTCAATTTGAACCGACCTTAGCATTTCAAAACTAGAACAAAGGCGTTGGCCCAGCCCCGACCAATGACCCATGTCACTCTGTCAATATCGGAAATGTGCGAGAGACATAAATGTGCAATTTAGCTTCACTTGTATGTTTTTTTTTTTTTTTGACTGGCCTACATTCTGACAATTCAAGTGCCTGTAATTGGTCTATTTGAAATAAACGTTTCTGATTTCTGATTTCTGACATACTTAGTACTCGTTTGTTAAAAAAAAACACATATTATTCCCTCGCTCCTGTCTTTGACCGGTGTTTCTTAACTACCTGGAGCCTTACCATGACTTGTTAAAATGTCAGCCGTGATAGCGCGAAAGAGGGATGGAGCTACACACCTAATATAACTCCATCCCTGTAACAATTTAGTTTAGGTCGTAAAATAGATCGCGGTAGGCCCTCAGGTCAGGATAGATACCTGATAAGGTGACAACCTGTCTTAAAAGTATATCGTGTTACTCCGTAAACTTTATGGGATCACATTGGCAGTCGCTTCATGTTAGAATTTTTTTTAAACTTTCCCTCACTCTAGGAATTACTCCTGTATCGTAGATGCGTTCAAAAATATGTAAACTCGCATACACATGATACCCAACTACTGGAAACCGATTATAAAGGGCTGGGCTATGGTACGTAGAGACACTGAAAGATCACTTACTCTATTAAAAAGCTAGGATAGTCGACAAGGCAAGAATCACCATGCCAATCTAATTTGAATCTTATATGAATTATAAATAGGGTTTATAGTTTTATATCATGGTTTTACCTGTAAACCGTGACTGATTTGACCGACGTCGGAACCCACACTCATCCGCCTGAGGTCCGATGACTTCTGGCGTGCACGGAAGTGACGAGGCTGAAATAAAAACAATCATTCTTATATTTTCTTAGACACGCGATCCAAGTACAAATGAGAAATGAAATTTATTTTGCAAATAGGTTTTAAAAAACACTTTTACACGTCAATTCTTTCGTAAATTTAAACTGGATGAGGTCGGTGTAAGCCTAGCTGACTACCCTGAGAAGAAACATCAAACTCAGGGTTCAAAGTCTCTTTTAAAGTCCATATAGCAAACATGTAATGCTCATATGAGAACTATGCAGATTAGTGTCTGAGGTGGTCTTTTGAGAAAAGAACCACACAGATTTAAGTGGTCCTGTCTAGTCCGTGCAAGTATTTGTCAGTATTCGTTTAGAAACCTACAAAGTTTATATGGGCATTTAAAAAATAAATCATCAAAATCATGTAAATATGCTAGTTGATAATGCGCAAAATAGCTCCAAAATTGTGCTGCTGTCCAACACTTTGATGACACATATATAATGTCATCCTACCTTGTAGTCATGGTTGAGTCCCATGGTGGTGCAGGTGGGGCATTCCCACGAGTTGGGCAGGTCCTCGTTGATCTGTCCGCCGGGCGGCACGCACGCTGGGTGCACGATGCTGTAGCACACTGAGCATTCACGAAGAGATGATGGACCGTTGCGTCCTGCAAGGAAAACAGTTGAGTGTGTTGTGGAAAAACCTCTACATTACACACTGGTCACGCAAATGGCCCTCGGCCCAGGTGGACTGTCCGATCCGATGGGGTTTACTCGAATTCAACGCGACTTTATCCTACGTACGCGTAAAGTTGCCACTTCAGCCGTAATGTATGTAAAACAAGTCACCACACTGCAAGAATTCACGAAAATATCAAACCAACTGATTGCGTCCGCTTCGCTTCGCTAAACGCCGCACCACACACACGTGCGGTCACGTAAGCCATCGCAATAGAGTAATAATTGTTTGTTCCATCCGCACCGTATCGCTTCGCGATCACATTGCTTCTGCTAAATATTACACCGCGTAAGTGACTTCGTGAGTTGCCTGTACGACCGGTAGCGAACATTGTAGAAAGTTCGCTACTTGCCAGGTGTATCACTAGACTTTAGGGACTAAGAAAGCTGTTTGCATTGCTTTTATCAGTATTACGTTTCAAGGTTACATTTCAATATCTATGATTAATAAATATATGTAAGAATTTTCAACCTGACACAACCACCTTTAAAGAGAGAGTTTGTTACTTACCATTATTGCCTTTAGCCTGTGGCGCCACAGGCGTTTGCATCCATCCATCAAGATGGCATACTGCACATGATGCTGTAACTGGTAGCATGGGCTGTAAAATAGAAGAAAATAAAATGTAACTATATTTTTGTATTCAACGCTAAATTGTGAAAAGATCTGACGAAAGTAACAACGTTTTCAATCACATTGAAAGGGTTTTTTTCCGTGTGTAAAACACCTGTTGGTTTGACAAGTTTCAGTTCACACATGGTTTTCAATGAGAATCGCGTGGTAACGTGTGTGTAAAACATAAAAAAGCAAAATGTATCCAGCGCGCCACGATCACGGCTACATAACAAGACTTGTACGGTAATAAATAAATCTTGAAAGTACCGTTTTTCTTATTCATGCTGTTAACGTATGACATCACCGAGGGCATATGCTTTTGCTTTTGACGTGGCGTTCAAAAGGTAAAGTTTTTTCATATTTTTTCTGACCGATAAAGTTTAGACAGTCTAAGATGGAAGATGTGAAATATTTGGTTTAGTATTAGTCTTAAGAAGATGCCTTATATTACGTTACCTGTAAGCACTGTCGCATGACGCAGGTCTGCTTGGCGCGGCCGAGCCCGCCAAACTTGACCATGTCGTGACAGAATACGCATTCACCACAGTCTGTGCGCTGGCACGCCTCGCACTTCTTACACCTGAAATGAGATGAATTTTTATTTAGATTACGTTAGGGTGCGCCAAGGGTAGCCCGCGAAATTCAATTTATCTAAGCATTTTGCAGGTTAGTTTCAAGTTGTATGTTGAAGAAAATATGATTGGCGGGCGTAATACGTATTTGAAAAAACAAAAACATTCAAGGACCACACATTAAGACGCGTCACTTGTGTGTGTGTGCAAGGACTGTTCGGCTGGCTCGCCGCGCGGCATTCGTCGCCGGGCCCTGCGCCCGTTTTGCTACGTAATAATATAACGAGTTCTCCATCGACACTACAAGCACAACGGTGTAACGGCCCGTTCACGACCCTGCCGCTGTGAGTGCTAGCTAAACGCGGGGCGGCGAGCATAAGATTTATTTTCTTTTGATCTTATGCTCGAAATCTGATGTTATCTTATCTAATCATATCTTATGCTCAAAACATTTTCAAATGTTTGAAAAACACACATAGCGCCGCTCGCCGCTAAGACTGAAGTCATGAACAGTCCGTTAAATTGAATTAGCGACACTGTGTAGGTAAAAATCCGATTTCCATGACGGGGACCATCCGCGTGAGCACACGCGCTTTGTCACGCGATGGGTGCCAACGCGGGCGACCGCTTTACGCAGTTTTGGGCCGTGGAGACGCGTTCAAGTTGCGGAACGATCACTTCCACAGCTTGCGAGACATTATGTACCGTACCTAGTGCGCCTCCTGCGCGGCGCATTGTTGGCGTGCTCGGGGCGGGGCCGCGCCGCTCCGCCGCGGTGCAGGCCGCCGCGCCCGCCGCGACCACTCGACTGCCGCCGCTCCGTCGACACCACGTCGTACGTACCTAGTGCGCCTCCTGCGCGGCGCATTGTTGGCGTGCTCGGGGCGGGGCCGCGCCGCTCCGCCGCGGTGCAGGCCGCCGCGCCCGCCGCGACCACTCGACTGCCGCCGCTCCGTCGACACCACGTCGTACGTACCTAGTGCGCCTCCTGCGCGGCGCATTGTTGGCGTGCTCGGGGCGGGGCCGCGCCGCTCCGCCGCGGTGCAGGCCGCCGCGCCCGCCGCGACCACTCGACTGCCGCCGCTCCGTCGACACCACGTCGTACGTACCTAGTGCGCCTCCTGCGCGGCGCATTGTTGGCGTGCTCGGGGCGGGGCCGCGCCGCTCCGCCGCGGTGCAGGCCGCCGCGCCCGCCGCGACCACTCGACTGCCGCCGCTCCGTCGACACCACGTCGTACGTACCTAGTGCGCCTCCTGCGCGGCGCATTGTTGGCGTGCTCGGGGCGGGGCCGCGCCGCTCCGCCGCGGTGCAGGCCGCCGCGCCCGCCGCGACCACTCGACTGCCGCCGCTCCGTCGACACCACGTCGTACGTACCTAGTGCGCCTCCTGCGCGGCGCATTGTTGGCGTGCTCGGGGCGGGGCCGCGCCGCTCCGCCGCGGTGCAGGCCGCCGCGCCCGCCGCGACCACTCGACTGCCGCCGCTCCGTCGACACCACGTCGTACGTACCTAGTGCGCCTCCTGCGCGGCGCATTGTTGGCGTGCTCGGGGCGGGGCCGCGCCGCTCCGCCGCGGTGCAGGCCGCCGCGCCCGCCGCGACCACTCGACTGCCGCCGCTCCGTCGACACCACGTCGTACGTACCTAGTGCGCCTCCTGCGCGGCGCATTGTTGGCGTGCTCGGGGCGGGGCCGCGCCGCTCCGCCGCGGTGCAGGCCGCCGCGCCCGCCGCGACCACTCGACTGCCGCCGCTCCGTCGACACCACGTCGTACGTACCTAGTGCGCCTCCTGCGCGGCGCATTGTTGGCGTGCTCGGGGCGGGGCCGCGCCGCTCCGCCGCGGTGCAGGCCGCCGCGCCCGCCGCGACCACTCGACTGCCGCCGCTCCGTCGACACCACGTCGTACGTACCTAGTGCGCCTCCTGCGCGGCGCATTGTTGGCGTGCTCGGGGCGGGGCCGCGCCGCTCCGCCGCGGTGCAGGCCGCCGCGCCCGCCGCGACCACTCGACTGCCGCCGCTCCGTCGACACCACGTCGTACGTACCTAGTGCGCCTCCTGCGCGGCGCATTGTTGGCGTGCTCGGGGCGGGGCCGCGCCGCTCCGCCGCGGTGCAGGCCGCCGCGCCCGCCGCGACCACTCGACTGCCGCCGCTCCGTCGACACCACGTCGTACGTACCTAGTGCGCCTCCTGCGCGGCGCATTGTTGGCGTGCTCGGGGCGGGGCCGCGCCGCTCCGCCGCGGTGCAGGCCGCCGCGCCCGCCGCGACCACTCGACTGCCGCCGCTCCGTCGACACCACGTCGTACGTACCTAGTGCGCCTCCTGCGCGGCGCATTGTTGGCGTGCTCGGGGCGGGGCCGCGCCGCTCCGCCGCGGTGCAGGCCGCCGCGCCCGCCGCGACCACTCGACTGCCGCCGCTCCGTCGACACCACGTCGTACGTACCTAGTGCGCCTCCTGCGCGGCGCATTGTTGGCGTGCTCGGGGCGGGGCCGCGCCGCTCCGCCGCGGTGCAGGCCGCCGCGCCCGCCGCGACCACTCGACTGCCGCCGCTCCGTCGACACCACGTCGTCGGGACCTGACGGGAATATGATAATCACTGTTAGACATGCTTTAAAGCTATTGTCTTTTTCACTCAAGCAAGAATTATGTAAAAGAGCTAGCAGCGATCGTTTTCTTTTATGAAATGTGCGGGAGCTTCTGTCAGCGGCTTTGCCAGCGAAAATCTTAAACCCTCGTTTCTTGTTTAGGGAGTGAATTTTAGAAAATTCTCTCTTAGTGCTCACTTACGTCATAAAAGGAAACTTTGTATCTACAAAATTGCACGTAGTCCGAGTAGTTTCGGCTGTGCTTTGATATGTCAGTTACTTCTTTTCATTCCTGTATCGTGGCTGCGTTCACAAACGTTTAATCACATATATACATTACGTCCAGAGCTGGAACAACTATCAATAGATCATAATTATATTCGTTCCGCGCGGGAATCGAAACCGCAACACGTAGCTCAGCAGCCAATCGCTCAACTACTTAGCTAACAGCGCCCGCAGTATTAATCGCCATCAAATTATTAAATAACAAAATCTAACTTTTTAAAACATACCTTTAAGCACCGGCACACCAGTGACCGCCAGATGCTGCTTGTCGTGCCTGTGCTGCTCCACCAGAGTGCGCACATCCTTCACCAGCGCAATCGGGTCCGACAGCAGCTCGGGCACTGACTTGCGAGCCGCCGGCAGTTGGTGCAGGTACATTACTATTGCCTAGAAATTAAAAGTTAAATGTTATTTGACTACACTCAATACAACAATCTGGACGTTCGCAATCTTACTAAAATTACAATAAAGATTGCTCAGTTTCTATGGCAGCATCAATCATTTTTGCAAGTTAGAGTCGACTTGTTTGTCCAGCAGTTGCAATATCCATACTAATATTATAAATGTAAAAGTAACTCTCTCTGTCTGTCTGTTACGCTTTTACGGATGCCGAAGCGATTTTGATGATATTTGGTACGGTGTAAGCTTGAACCCCAAGGAAGGACATAGGCTACTTATTATCTGGCTTCAACTTCGACTTCACGTCCGTAATAATCGATATTCATGCGGACGAAGCCCCTGGAAGAAGTTAGTGCTATAATTATTTTTAAGTACATAGATGTGATAAACCAATTCTTACATAACAGGTCGGTCGGAAGACATCGTTTCGGGTTGCCAGCCTCATTAGATTTAAAACAATAGAACCGCATTTATAATTGCAGCTTTGTGTTTATGAAGTTTGTAGTTACAATAAATATGATATCATCTGACCTTGAGGCCGTGCAGCTCGTTTTGCGTGAGGTGCACGTGCTCCTTGGGCGCGGCCAGCACGGACTGGCCCTCGGGCGCCAGGTGCGAGCGCCCCAGCAGCGCCATCACGTAGCGGTCCAGCACGTACCACAGCATCTCCGTGAAGAACGGGTAGCGGAACTTTTGGGGGACCTGGAATTGTACGATAAAATTATAATAAAATATTACATAAATAGCAGTCGAAAGTTCGCTTGGCCAAAAACAAAAAAAAAACAAGGAATCAGACACACCAGAATATTTAGAAAGCACATTGCAACCTTCACAGAGTCACCTTTATTATATGGACGACTCACTCCAACCGAACCACCGGAACCGTTCAGAACCAGTTATTGGTAGTTAGGAAAAAGTTTAGTAATACAGTTGATCCCCGATAATCCTACAAACATTTTGTTGGGCTGTGTCGACTATTGATTTTTTCGGATTATAGAGTACTGCCACAGCACTGCTGTTCTATCTGAACTACAAACTATCTGAGCTCAATAGTTATGGTGCGTACAAGTTACAACCTGTTCTATCATGCATTAGGGGGTGGGGGGGTGGGTATTTAAACGCAATAAATCGAATACAATGGCCTCTGATTATTATCTCTGTTTTGGTGCTGCTGAGATTTTTTAAAGTTTTGACTTTTTAACTGAATTATAATGAACCCAATCTCACCTTAGTGACATCTTCAACTTGAGCAATCTTGAGTTGCTTTTCAATACCGAACTGGTGCAAAAAGTTGCCGCCGAAAACCAAGGAGTCGCTTGGAGTATACACTGCGTGGATCCAGCCGGTCGGGATGAAGAATGTGTGGCCGGCTTGCAGCTGTAACATTTTATAAACAATATGTTAGTATTATTTACATGGATTCTTAGTTACATTTTTATTTCCTACTCCGACAAACTGAGGTTCTATAAGTCAAGGGAGAAGGGTGGCTTTTACTAACTAAAACCACACCTATGTTCCTTCTTTGCCCTTTGCGTTCCAGGACCACGGGTTTCCCTAGCGGGAGTCAACCCATGGCCCCAAGTAGGCTTCGGTTGCCCTTTACGTTATAGGGCCAAGGACATTCTTTCTAAAGTTCTGTGGGAACGTTAGAAAGAGTGTCCGAGAAGGTTTAACATTAAATGTAGATCAAATTAATCAAATATATTAATCGGACTTGTATCATCCCACCATTAAGTTTCAAAGTGACATATTTCACCTTCGTTAGCGAAAAAGTAAAAATTATAACATTTAAAAGACATAAAACAATATGGTTAATTAACGTCATAATTTACGAGTTCCGAGCGTATTTTTATGAAGCCATTAACCACGATTGCTGTGTGAAACCGTCGCTTCGTACGTGGTGGACACGTCATAGAATCACAAGTCTACGTTTTATTAGTATTTGGTTTCTCGGCTAACTAACAATTGTAGTTGTTTAGTTAATCCGTAGAGACGGAAATCGGGCCGATTACCTTCCGTCTATGTTATGTTAAATGACCTTCAATTCGGAGTTTAGTGACCGACTGAATGACTAGCTTCTGCCCGTGACTTTGTTCGCGAGGTTGTTCTAACATCAATCTATGAGACTCGATAATTGTGTCACATTATATCAGGGAACGATTTTTTTGTAACGGAATTAGTAAAGTCCAGAGATTTTCTTTTACAAGCATACCATTTTACCTCTTAATATCAGTTTAAATTACATAATGTTATGCTAGCTACCACCAGCGACTCTGCCCGTATGGTATTAGTAGTTTTCACCTTTTTTCATCTATACTAATACTATACAGATTTGTATTTTTGTTTGTAATGAGTCTCAAAAACTATGTACCAATATTAAAAATTATTTCATCAGTAGAATGCTACTTTACAACTGAGTGGCATAGGTCACTTATTACAATCACAAAGGCGAAGAAGCTGGCAGAAGTTAGTTATAAAAAACAGCCGGTGTTAATACAAGATATAAGCTATCCTGGAACCAGATTTAATTCAAACAAACATATACACATACAAACTTTCATCTCTATAGTATTAGTGTGATTAGTTGTAAGTTTGTAACACTCACATGGACTCGAATGCACTTCTCGACCGTATCGCCGAAGAAAACATCAGACTGCTTGCCAGAAAGCACCCACTTTTCATACAGTTGCAGGTTCTTCTCAGTGGGTGGGATCAGCCAGAATACTTTAGCACCTGAAATATAACAAAAGCAAGATTTATAATAACAACTTCCAACCCAAGGGAATGAGAAGATCCACAGGGTGACTTCTACTTTATTGGCTTTTTAATATTAGTTAAACATCTATTGGCACACTTCAGCAGTAAAACAGACTCGATTGCCGTTACGGCAAACGACTTGGCATTGTCATGCCGTGACGGCAAACGGCATGACAATCTCACGTACTACGCCACCACTCTTGATTTCTTAGTGTGCGTATGCGTATATTGACATACATGTTTCGAATCTGCCGGGTAGGCACCCGTGATAGATTTAGATTTGATCCAATATAAGTAAATATGAACAAAAAAACCGTCTAATGAAAATAAAGCAGTTTTGTCTTAATGAAGCTGTAATAAAATAACAATAACGCTATCTATGTTTACTTATTTACTTGATGTTATGATGGAACTTACCTCGTAAAATATGATACCAGACGGAGGTGCCTCCGAAATCAATGTGAAAATCTGTGTAACACCCCTTGACTGACATGAGACAATATTTCTGCACCTTAGGGTACATCATATCATCCAGAGCGTTTGTGGATTCCGTCTGTGGAAGTAATATAAACAATTTTAGATAATTACAGCAAATTATGCACGTCGACAATCTAGCTTTACATCTCCAATATGACTTGAATTATCATTGTACGAAAAGCCTAAACAATGCGAGGTCTACGTATACTGGCAAGAATGGCTGGGAATGTCGTCGAGTGTATTACGCTTGTACACATATCACAGAAGTCACTGTACGATACATTGTAATTTTGAATACTAGGAATTTAGCCAAATAGACGTTTACTGTTTTGTTATGAAAGAGAAAGCCTTGAATTTGTCATGAACATTGCTTTGTCTAATACATTTTAGAATAATCGGTCACTGTCTATCAACGAAAAGGTGATATGTCTAGAAAAGGGAGCAGGGGAGCAGAGAGGGAGGGTGAAGAAGATATTATGTACGACCATGATGATGTCAACAAATAATGGTAACATCTACAAAACGTACATAATAACAAAATGCGTTCTGAAAATGTTTATAAGTACTTGATCTAAATAAATGTTCTGACATGGTCGTGCTTGCGTGCGGATGGACCGTGTAATACTCAGGTTGTGTCGTGCTGCGTACCCGAGCGTGACACGTAAGTATATTTCAAACCCATTCATAAACAACATAATTACGATTAAAGATCTAAGAACTAGCAAATTTAACCTTTACAATAATTTGTTTACGGTTCCTTTGTCTTTTTTTGTTTGTTTTGTTTAGGCATAGATTTTACGCAGTTCAAGGGCATAGGTCGTAGGGTAGGGGGTGAATGTTGCCGAATCCGCTGCGTTTACCCGAAATAATCCGAACTCTCACGAAGGCAAACGAGTCCGTCCCGCCCTAAGTCAGCATATTTTCCGTCCGATACTTTGAGCGGAAAACTCTTGCAAAATATTATTTAACTTTATCGTACCTCTTAGTAAACATTTTCTTTTAGCTTTGCGAGTGAATTTTGTTTGTAAAAACCTTGACTTTTGGGTTATTGTATTAGGTTCGATGTTTGTAAGCTAAATAAGATAGGCACCGTATAGTGAACTTAAGTCTCAGTTAACCCAAAATTAGAACTTAATGCTTATAAAAACTACGGGAAAAAAAAGCTTTTCATCATACAACTATCTTTTAGCATGATACAGAACCGGCAAGATCTTGCTTCCTAAAGCCCTCATACACTAATCGTCATTCACTGACGACCACCGAGATACGCCAGTTAATAATTTCTGTTACACTTTAAAGAGTCGCGAACAGTGTGCCGCTTAAACAAAAGTATTTGAAGCTATTACAAAAGCTAGGGAGGTTTAAGAGCTAGATGAAACGTTTATGTCCAGTAGTAAACGTCTTTCACCTGATTTGATAATGAAATACCTTTTAAAATGTTAATAAATATGAATCTCTGATACTGTTGGACATGTTAGGAGAAGAAAGAAAACATATTATTGCGCCGACTCAATATTATATATATATTCACATAGGCCTACATGAGCACTTATAAAACGTCGGAAACCCCAAGTAACCTAGAACAAGTGCAAAAAGCTGATGATAAACATACCTGCTGATCCTTAAGATGTCTTGGCCACACGGTGTCGACCCAATCGATGAGACGGACGATGCGTGGTGCTTGAACATAGTTCTCGAGCCGGGTGTGCGAAAACTCCAGCGAGATAACGTTGAGTAGACGCTCCTTGTTGGGATCGTCGTAGTAGCGTTGCCAGTCCTGCGTGACAAGATATTCCATGTTTGAATTTTACCAAAGCACATAGTATTATGTGCTTTGGTAAAATTATAAAATACAGGAATAATAATAATATAAATACAGGAATAATAATATAAATACAGGAATAATAATATAAATACAGGAATAATACAGGAATAATAATATAAATACAGGAATAATAATAATTGGGTATTCGACTCATTTTTTTTTTGTTTTTATCAAAAAGTAGCATTTTAGTATTATTAGTCTTATAATGTTACAACTGCTGGCACCTGACCTCCTCTCAAATATCAAAAAGTAACTTTATCCAAAAACGCAAATAGAAATTCGTTCAATATTATTCAAGTTAGAAAATCCTTTCATATCTGCTGGAAGGGGAAACTATCAAATCAAGTCATGATTGACCTTCTATCATGGATGCACATACTGAAATGTGACGTCATCGCCATTAAGTTACGTGTGCTCAAAAGAGATAGCGAGATATTCCCACCACGCCTCCACCCTTGCTCAAACCAATATCTGGAATGCTAATACCCTGGCTGTTTAGGTGATATTACTGATGAATACATACAACTTTTACTACTGTGCTCTGAAATATCGGTCCCACACGTCAATAACGTCATATACGTCTCATCTCAGCCATTTATACAAAATCTGTGACATGACGTGACTGATGGCTGTGTATGAACCTTAATACAATAACATACATTGATCTATACATATCTATACATACAAATATAATTGTATCTATTTAAAATATCAAAATAAGATATTTTCCTAAAAGTACATTCACACAAATTGCATTTTTGTTATAGGTATCATAACAAAAATTGTTGTCATCTGTTTATTCCGGCTAATCTCCGAAACGGCTGGACCGATTTTGACGGGACTTTCACTAGTATATAACTGATTTTATAAGGCGTAACTACTACCCCTTCAGTTGTTCAACCCTATAATATTGAACAGCAATTTTTTTATGAAAAAGTTATCAAATTGGGTATTCATACATCCAAACTTCCTCTGATTATAGGTATACTCATTTCACACTTTATCTATTCTCGTCACATCGCACATCCATCTCAACATTCTCATCCCCGCTACATGCAATCTTTTTCATCCGTGTTTTTCACAGCCCAACATTCTGATAAGTAATCATGTACCATTTAATCAGCTAACTTAAAAAAACCATTAGTGACATGTCAATGCATCTCGCATTCTGATTTGATGTCACACACAAGTCATCTATATTTAGCCGATCCGGCTTTAAATTCGCACCCGGGACAATGTCGGCAACTAATTATCTGAAATATGAGCACTCTTATCAAATACAGAGGTGAGTCCTGCACATGATAAGGCGCCACGCGCAATGATTATAAGATCTATGAATCGCTGCTAAATTCTGTCTTTTAATAATTTATTATTATAATCTAAGGTAGATAAGATTGTTTCAACCTTATTGAATATTTATTATTTTTGATAAAACCCAATAAATGATTCATCAGTAATTAATCCGATTTTTCTGTGCACTTATCTTTTGATAGAAAAAGTGTAGGTCAAACATGTGGTTTATTCATTGATCGGAAAAATAGTATGTTTTAGTGTTCGATCGAATTTTCAGTTTTGGTGTATACTCCTCTATATAATATATAAAAATGAATCCCTATTTTCCTTGGTCACGCCATCACGCTTGAACGGCTGGACCGATTTCACAATTTTTTTTTTTTGTTGTTTTTGTTATTGTCGAAAGAATCTAATGAGAAAAAAAATGGTAGTAGGGTAGAGTAGAGTACGGTAGGGTAGAGTAGGGTAGAGTAGAGTAGAGTAGGGTGAAGTAGGGTAGAGCAAATACAGTAGTCAGTTGACAGGAGCTAATCCGCGGGCAAAAGCTAGTTCGCAATAAAATTTACATTTTACTGTCCGTTTAAACCGTTTTGACTTCTAATACTTTGCTAGCATGACAAATGGCAGGTGCAGTAAAAAGTTTGTATACAATACAAACATTTTCTGCACCTGCCATTTGTACAACACTTTTTTGCTTTGAATGACATCGTTATACCTACGGAATAAAAGTCAAAATCGGTTGAACGGACAGTAAAAAAGCTTTGTTTAAATGTCTTATCTTATTGTGAACTAGCTTCTGCCCGCGGCTTCACTCGCGTGAATGTACGTTTATCCATACAAACTTTGGACCCCTGCTTCATCCCCTTAGGGAGTTAATTTTGGAAAATCCTTTCTTAGTGCTCACCTACATCATAAAAGGAAACCTTGTGCAAAATTTCACGCTCCTAGTCCCAGTAGTTTCGGCTGTGCGTTGATATGTCAGTCAGTCAGTTTCTCCTTTTATATAAATAGAAGATGGAGTATAGTTTCGGTAAAAACCGAGTTTCGGGGCATGATATCGTTGAAACAACATTTAGTCATAAAGTTTATTTCGATGATTTGATTTATGTAATGTCAACATTCAATGACATGCTTGTGTCAAAATCAACTGCTAGTGTCATCTGTCATTCGTTTTGCGTTCTCCCTGTAACCATCTTGTAATGTCGACGCCCTACTTATTAGATAAAAGGTAATTTTGATTTATCCATCAAATATCGGAGACTGAACGATTAACATAATATGTGAATCAAAAATATAGAAAAACATACAGACTAAGATTGACTATTTTTTTTTCCTTTACATGAAAATTTTGATTTCTGTTTCCGCCGAAACTGGGACCGTAACCGAAATTTCGTTTCGGCTTTCTTGTAAACTAGTTTTGGTCGGACACAAATAAGGTCAGTTATTACTTACTAGTTACAAACAACTAAAAACACGCAATTTTCCGATGGGGTAAACAAAAACAACAAAGAACGCCACCTAGTACTATCCTTTCTCCGTTAGTTTCGTTTACATTCAAACATCTGGTCATACATGCACGGTAATAAGCACTGCACCTGACCGTTCTGAAGAACAACACTAATTAGGTACGAGTATACGTATGTCCTTCTAGGGCGTCCTTCTCGGCGTGTCCACTCACATCTGCCGTGTACCTCTTGTTAGTCGCCTTTTATTAATTATCGCAGCATTTTTTTGAATAGGCAATCATCAAATAACTGCTCCAACTCCGGGTGGAGGAGTGTCTACCTTTAGGTGCTAAAACTCACTCGTTTTCTATCATAACCTTTTGCGTTCCAGGGCCGCGGTGACTCGTTCGAACAATCCCGCAGGCCCAAAGGAGAGCTTAAGGCGTATAGTCCCTTGAACATCTGGCATCATAATTCCGGCCAGCTGCGCCTGGATATAGCCCCGCTGACCTTTAAATCCATTTTCTTTACGAAATATTGATTGACTTACATGTGCAAAAAAATCGCTGGTTGAGTTTTCTTTAGAATGTACATACATTCTAAAGAAAACTCAACCAGCGATTTTTTTGTGTAAACATAGCGTAGCGAAACCAGCGAAAAAATACCATGTTAAATATATTTTTTTCAATAATATTAATCGCACGAAGAAATCGTATGTTTATGTTGTACATGAATCTATGATAAACATATAAATACATATTTTTTTCGAATCTATTAACCCAGCCGTTACCGAGGAGTAGGCTTCAGAAAGTCACTGTTTTATGGCACTGCTCGGGAGCTAGGGCCTTAAGTACTCGTATCTACATTGAGTAAATTACATGCTATTTCCCAAGCTATTTATACTCATGGATATAAATAAAACCTACAGATATAATTTTTGTTGGTTAGTGAGATCAAACCTCAGCATGACAAAACCATAGATGGTTTGCAAACACATTTTTGTTCCTAGTTAATTACTAAATAGCTTCTGCCAGCGGCTTCGCTCGTGTAAAAATAGATTTCTCCATACCAAACTTTGGACCCTCGTTTCAGCCCTTTAGGGTGTGAATTTTAGAAAGTCCTTTCTTACCATTTGTATGAAAGGAACTTCTACGCAAAACTTCAGCATTCTAGGTCCAAGGGTTTAGGGTCAGTATTGATGTGTCAGTGAGCGAGTCAGGACTCTGCTTTTTCAAATACAGATTTTAAGCTACAACTCTAGAGTTCCTTATATTTTAAGAGCTTACTGTGACTAAGTTGTGAGGCTGCGCAATGTACAAAATGTCTATACTCTGAGTTTATATCTCATCTCGACTGGACTTTGAACCACCTAGCGCAATTTTCTTAGCGCTACTCACCTCCATTTCTGAATGATTAGGAATTAACACAATTAACTAACCTTTCGTGTAGAGTACAACATCGTCAGATCGTTCGTTTAGACCTTGGAGAAAATATTGACATCCCGCGCGGTCATTGACCCTTAAGTTTTTTTTTATGTTTACTACATTAAATACAACTTATCTGTTATGTATTTATTGTGCACACCTACCACAATGTTGTCTTTTTTAACCCAATGGTTGACTGGTAGATAATGCCTTGTGGCATTAAGTCCGCCTATATGCCACCACTGTACATGAAGTTTAAATAAATAAATAAATTCGAAATAAGCGTCTCCTAATCAAGTTTTCTGCCATATCATTATTTTCTGGTCAGATAAAAGCATAATATTCCATCTTTATTACTGCAACAAGAATTCTTCATGAAGAAGTTACACAAACAGAATTTACAACAGGCATTGTGAGTACAAAATAGTACACAACACATTGCGAAAATGGCAATACAGTCTGCATGAATTGTAAACTTCACTCTTATGACTCGAGCCCGGTGCTAGAGCTCTTGCAGACAGGCGCGAGGTAGCAACAACTATTTTTTTATAGATTATCTATTTAAATAAAAAGGAGAAACTGATTGACTGACATATCAACGCACAGCTGAAACTACAGACTCTAGGAGCGTGAAATTTTGCAGATGGTTTAATTTTATGACGTAGGAGAACACTAAGAGAGGATTATCCAAAATTCACCTCCTAAGGGTATGAAACGGGAATCCAAAGTTTGCATTGAGAAACCGACTTTCACGTGGGCAGAAGCAAGTTTTTCTATAAATTTCTTTCGTATTTGACAATGCAACAACATTAATTTCGTTCCTGACGTTGTCGAGACGAGAGAATTTTTAAACATACGAAGCAATGGATTATGCTGCAAACAAAAGAAAGAATTGCGCAAAGACATAATATGCTTGCAAAATATGAAGCATTTTAGCAATTTACTAAAAGTTACAGATCTCCTAACAAAATTAAAACACTTTATCGGTAAAACGTAGCTTGTAGAATAATTTAACAAAAAATCAGAAAGAATGCATGTACATTAAGCTGGCATCATCGTGATTTTTTTTATATCGCCATCGTATTAAATTTAGCTGTATTGTGTTTTGAACATCGTAACTATTATCATTTATCCTGAAAAAAAAAGAAAACATAATTATTCAGATTCTGTCTACTGCAGAGGATCATATATTTCTTCTTTTGCTCATTATAAAGCTAGAACTACAATATTAGACCGACGCACACGTGTAACGAACGAAATCGCGTAGCGTGGATCAAGTGTAGCTCTACAAGTCTAGTTTCCATATAAAATGCATGGAGACCGACGCGGCCAGATCGGCGTGTGTTGCACACGTGTGCGCAGTGTAATTCTACCTTAAAACCCGCAATTAGCTCCTGTAGTCCACTTGAAGACTCCCGCAGACAGACGTTACGCGACAGTGTGACAATTTCCTACGGAGTTCCTATGGATACATCTTATCGGATAGTGGCACTCGCGAAGCGCCTGTCCGTAGGAGCAAGGTTCTCGTCGTGTAAACAAAGCGTAGATACGACAATCGGCGATGCGATTACCGCCGTCAACTATAGATAGTGATTGATGACAGATTTGAAAATGAATTATGTGGTTATAGTAAAATATTACAAGTGCTGGTATCGTAGTATAGGCGTTTATTGGTATAACCGATATGTCATGCTGTGACGTAAATGACGCGCTTGTTTAGTAACGAATGGCAGAGATATAGAACTGATAGCTGTCCAACGCAGTTTCACCCGCGTCTTTGGTTACTGCTCAGAGGTGACGGACGAGCTCTTAACACAATCCATTTTACGACACAAACTGAACTGTTAAAGTGATAGAACTATTTAGGGTGTATAGTTCCATCCCTCTTTCTCGCTCGCACGACTGATATTTTAACAGGTCATGGTAAGCCCTCTGCTCTTATTGGTCGTAGTGTGATACAAACAGATGTACGATTGTACATCCATACATAGACTGCTAAAATCAGAAACCTGCATTTTGGCCATTGTAGTTGTAATAAAAACTCGAATGCAAACTCTTCACTAGCCGTTCTCCGCGGTAACCCGCGTCTTTTTTAACTGCTCTGCTCCTATTGGTCATAGCGTGATATTATATAGCCTATAGCAGTGTTGATTAACTGCCAAAGAGAGTAATCGAACCCATTACGACACACGCAAACACATCGCTAAAGGAAAAGTTATTAAATAAATTAATAAAATTGAGAAAGGTCAGGAGAACGATGATGAATTATTACAAATTATTTAAATAACAGTATTACTACAATGCCGCCCCGTACTGCATATTTTACTGATTAAATAAGCGCGATATTCTCGCTGCAGTGTTTTTCTTAAATCAGGTTCAGACTGCCGTAATTTAATATGCAATGTAACACGCAATGTAAGAATTTACCATCCACTTTGTCGCAATGTATCATGCAATTTATCAGAATTACCATAGTGTGGGCGCCTTGCGCGCGCGAACAGCAGGCCTAGCCAAGTTACGACAGTTCCTTTTTGATTCTTGTGCGTCGAACGCCTCGAGTCGGCCACGCCTCCGATTCCTTTGTTCTGACGTCATCTCTACGCTCAGTCACGTGGTCAGAACAAAGGAATCGGAGGCGTGGCCAACTCGAGGCGTTCGATGCAAGAGAATCGAAACGAAACTGTAATAACTTGGGTAGGGGGGCAGAGCAGCACCGTGAGAGGGCTGATCTCGCTTTGGAGAAGAAGGCGTCGGGGAGGCAACCGCCTCGATGCCTAACACGCCGATACCCCGCTTGCATCATCCAATGCAGACGGGACTTTGGAACCACGGGCGTGCAGAGTGGCGACTCTGCCCACCCATCGAGTGACGCCAGAAAGAGGCTCAGGGGAGACCGTTGTACAGTCTCCTCAGGGATGTGCCCAAACAGGCGTTGCACAGAGGGGGTTCCTGAATGGTCTTTTAAGAGGTAACGGCGCCCCTTCTATATGTGCTGATGGTGATCACCGGGGTGGTTTTAGTAAGGTAAAAATCCCACACTCCCCGGACTTATCCCCAAGGTCCGGGCGCTTTTTGAAGCTATTTCCCCTCAAAAACCAAAACAAAAGGGGGGGCAGAGCATTTCAAGTATGTGAGTAGGTACATGCTCGGTTTGTGCGCGCGCTGCGTCCACACTTATGAAATGATCCTTTCATGTTACATTGCATGTTACGTTACAGCAGTCTGTACCCGGCTTTATGCAGTTCCCTACGGCACGATTGTTAAAGTCGCGGCATAATGGTTTATTCATGAAAGAGCCGCGTAAAAATAATGAAAACATTCGACGACTTTTTATTTATTTTCATTCGCGCCTCATAATATATTTTTTTTTAAGTCAATGTTGTGTATTATTGAATTTCTTTTCGCGGTCAACAGCCGTAGGATAAGATTGGTGTAAGTAAGTTCTAAATTATTGTCTAAATTTGATACGTAATCGCGCAATTTTAGATGTTATTATTACTAAATATTTTTATAGATTACACGTCTCTATAAAAACAGGTCATCTAAGCAGTAACTATTGAGTACTTATTTTTTAGCAACAGGTAACCAATTTACCATTATTTGTAATTTATTTAAAAAGTTTTACTGAAAAAAATATCAAATTATTTGTAGATTTGGTTACTGTTACTTCATACAATATGTAAGATTTAGTTAACTTATTATGTCTATTAAAAATATACACTGTGCTTATATCTCCCACCCAACTATCCTATCATAGGTCTGCTGAAACCAATTTATTTTGTAACCAGCTGGTGCCCACGCGTCAAATTCTTAAAACACCACAATGCCACTTGTTCCTTTTAAGAAGCTTATTCTTTTACTAAAATGAAAGTAACCTGTATTGTTCTTAATAACATTATCTATCCAACAGTGAAAGTCCCGTCAAAACCGGTCCAGCCGTTTTGCAGATTAGCCGAAACAAACAGACAAGCCAAAAATTTCAAAATTTGTATGTTCAAAAGAATTTTGGTAAAAAAAAAAAATTTTGATATTACAGAAACTTATTTGTATTTGTTGTTTTTGTGTTTTGATAACTTGGCCACCCTTACCTTCATATTCATCTCGATGTTCTTCTGTGTGTTGACATCCATGACATCGAGCATGCGACGTGATCCGACGCACATGCGCACATCGTTGACTGTGAAGTTGCTGGTTGGGACCCTGTAACAAACGAAACCCTTTGTAGAAATTTTATTTTAAGTATCGTTCTGGACACATCCAACTGCTGGCTGCGAAGGGCTAATCCTTCAGAAAGTATACTGACACGGTGGTCGGATGTGCCTTCAATTGTTAAATCTATCAACCTTCAACGGTCCGGGTGATAGAGCTGAGATCTATCCAGCAATAAAAATCTTTTGGCTGTTTCGGTGATTATGCCAAATTTTATATATCGACCCCTTTTAGGAAAAACATCTTAAGCAAAAATTGCGATTATTTTCAGGAAAGTGTATGTTCTTTTCTAAATTAAAAATATTTATGATTTATATTGTTCTAATAATAATACATCTACTCATCTATTAGTATAGGCACTATTTGTTTGGCGTATTATCATATATGGCAGTGCATAATTGGCAGTGGGCAAGGCACATTGCTCGTAGAACGGATGGTCGATGGGGCCGAAAGGTTCTAGAGTGGCGACCGCGCACCGGAAAATGCAGCGTTGGAAGGCCTCCCACAAGGTGGACCGACAACCTGGTGAGAGTCGCGGGAATGCGGTGGATGCGAGACGATAACGATAACCAACCATTTAAACACTCGTACCTAAGAGACATCCCTAGTCCAATAAGACTAGGAATGTACCTAGCGTTTGATGAGTTCTGCTGGACACTAACCAACATTTGCTGGGGCACCAGAAGGCAGGGAATGTACTATAATCTAACGTTTAATGAGCTGTGTGGCTATGTTGGACACTAACATCAACATTTGCTAACTGTGCGAACTCATAATTACTTCACAAATGTTTCCATGGTGACGGTAAAAAATAAATCTCTCTTACAAACCGTAAACAATTTCAAAGGTTGTCAAGTTTTAAGAGGGTCCTTTTTCTCTCGCCTATCGTCAACATCGAGCATTGTTTAAAAGCTTGTTACTTATTTATTTATTTATTAAAACTTCATGCAACACAAAAGTACAAAGACGGACTTAGGCATTCTCTACCAGTCAACCAAGGGTAGTGAAGAGAAAACATGGCAGGTGCATAAAAAAAAGATTAATAGGAAAACAAGGGATCAAATGTATGTATATAAAATAAACATACATAAATATTTAATATAATATAAACCTACTTACACATATATAAATATATATTATTTATATAAGGAAAAATGAAAGGATTTTTGAGACTACTCCGCTATTTGTGTAGAAAATAAAGCCGCAACTTCCGCTTAAATGATGATGATTGACTGGTGGCCGTCCTGATTTCAAGAGGAAGCGCATTCTACAGAAGTATGGACTGTATATGATAGGAAGAATGAACAAAGTCAGAAGTATGAGATGGACAAAGCAGTAGAGGATTGATAAAAGAACGTAGATTCTTAGCATGGGAAGAAGATAGATATTGAAAGTGTGATATAAGAAGTGTCTTACTTCACCTAACGCAATCCAGCGCCATGATTGACGAAAAGGCAACGCGAAAAAAGAGATAACGCCTGAAAACTCTGTTAGCATTCGGTAATTCCGTGATTTACTCGAATATTTTACTCGAACTTGTTCCAGAAAATCAGTTTTTTTTTAACCATTAAGTTTTTGAAAAAAATTGTCATCATTTAAAATCTTGATTAAATTTGCAAGGCTTCTTTCTATTTATATACTTTTTTTTACTTATTTTTGAGTAAATTATGAGGTGTCAAAGTTAGTGCAAAATAGGCTTTACTGGATTTTGAATTCAATTTATAAATTTGTGTAAAACTACACAAATTTAAAATTGATTTCAAAATATCTAATGAAAAATGTTATTACACGTCATAATCGCGTAAAAACAGTGAAAATGTATGTCGAGTTGCATCCCCTTAACCAACTAGAAAACAATTGTATCAAGTTCTGGTAAGCACTTCTGAAGCTTCAGGGGAAATTTAGAAAAGTTTTGTAAGGCAGCTTTCGCTGAAAGAAGGCAACTTGAGGAGAGTTGTTTACATTATTGATCCACCACGGAGTTACGAAACGCAAACTGGAATTTAAATGACGAAATGACCACACATTGTAGATTGGTTTTATTGTTTCGTAGTAATTAATTTGTGTGGTTTTGATATTATATTTATAGGCGACTAGCGGACCCGACAGACTTCGTCCTGTCATAAAGATTTGTAATGTGGCAGTTTTTTTTTTTCTTTTATTCGATTTTTTCTCGCCGTAAAAACCATCCTTGAACTTCAACGAACATTTTAAAAAAAGAATTGGCCAAATTGGTCCAGGCGTTGTTGAGTTATGCGCTTACCAACACATTTTGCGATTCATTTTTATATTATAGAAGATTATTTAATGTTCTGTTAACTTTTTGTGCTTGTTTTGCTTTTTTACATCTGGTTATCCCTAGTTTTTTTTTTTTCATTTTTATTAGATTGTCATCAAATGAACCCACCCCTCGCACTCGTGAGTGGAGCGAGAGCGCGTGTCAAACTTTTACTGACTAAAACCCACTTGTGTTCATTCATTTGCCCTTTGCGTTCCTGGGCCGCGGTAACTCCTTTGAAAATTTTCGGAGCCCAGCTCACATACCCCTACCCAAATATCTATTGCGTTACCGTCAACATTCATAAATGGGTAACTTTTTCCAAGACTTTTTTCCTTAACGACGCCGCAGGTAATTAAGGGAACAATAAACAGCCACTTCACTTACGAATAGGAAAATGTAAGTCATGAATGGTAACAAAAATATTTCATTATTTTCATAAATTATTTTACTGGTAATTTAGCTGCTTCAATGGTTCGACTAGAAGCTGACCTCAACTCAACATAGTTGTATAAAATCTACTTGCTTTTAAGCAGATCTTCATAAATAATTTCAACTAGTTACTTTTTTTTTGAGGGTGGAAAAACACCAAATAACATCTCCCACTCTGGGTGGGGCGAGAGGGAGTGTCAGACTCTTACTGACTAAAACCCATACGTGTTCCTAGGGCATTTTGATGATTTCCCACCTTAAAAAAAAAGAGTTATATTGTGTTAATTTTAATGATTATATTTTCTCTGTCGACGAAGCGGTAACGACAGAAAGGCGACGGCACGATGTTGCCGCTTCGTCGACAGTTTCTTAGTTTTGTATGTAAGCTGTGAGCAGGCGTACACCAAGCGTATAACGACGAATACGCGTCTATGAAGCCACTCGTCCGAGGACAGGGCTTGGAAAATTTAAATTTTTGTGTTACCCTGGAGCTAAGGGCCTACGCTGCGTTAAGCGGGCGTACGTGACTATGCGCGTGTGTCATGTGCGGCGCGGCAGCCTTCGTAACGGAAACCAGATAGATTATTACCTGCGCAGTGTCGTTAGTTCAACTTTAACGGTTGTGCATGTAGTCGTGTCGATGGACAACTTTAATCTATTATTACGTAGCAAAACGGGCACGGGGCGCGACTGGTGCACTTTTGTAGAGGACCGCGCGGCGACCGCGTAACGCAACGTCGGCCCTAATAATAATAATTACCCTACCTAAATAGTGATCTTTAAACCTGAAACATAATATGTATTTTCGCTCGGTCTCCCTAGGCAACGCGTTTTTCCTCAGTATCGCTTTTCATCTGAACCGAACTGAAAGGAAAGCTTTTGCGTAAGCAATTCTTGGAAAATAACATGCAAATTATGTGAATATATCTCGTTTGAATGTAACATGTTTCTTGGTGTTTCGACCTTTGAAGAGCTGATAGGATTTATGTCAGTAAAGGAGTAGAATTTACCCCGGATTACCCATAATTTGATAAACTTATATAATGTATAACAAATTTGTAATATCTAATAAATAAAAATCGTGTCAGTATTTGTTACCGAAGCCATTCGAAAAGGCTTGACCGATTATCATGTCTTTTTTATATTTGATAGGTTTGAGAATAGGTCGTAGGATATTTTTCACCCTCCTACCCCATTTTTTTAAATATTATATGAGTTGAGTCTGAGTGTTGAATGAGTCAGTAAAGTGTAATAAAAATACACACAATTCAATTCAATTGTCAGATTAATTAATAAGTCCATGATTGAACTAAAATAAATCCACCAACTTTTTAGTTGATTTTTGCGGTCGGGTGTTTTGACACTGTCAATCTTTAACTCTTGGTGATTTCTTTGTAAATTTAAGAAGAGCTGATAAGCGATCCCTTTGAGTAAAATTAAATTCCACCAGCTCCATTTCGAGTCACAACACTAGTACGAAGCCTGTAGGGTGACCAGGCTTAACCGGCACTTGCTCGCTCTCCGCGGATAAGTTTGTAAGTGTCGATAGGCTAGATTATAGGATTGTCCGTTCGCGTTTGAACTTCGCCGTTGTGCCCACTGTGATTCAACACTAGTAGTTCGAAATTTAAAATAGTTTAAATATTACATTTCTTTGTGTCCATTGTCCACGTTTTAACCGTGAATTACTAGCTTCTGACAGCGGATTTGCCCGCATTAAAGTAGGTAATTACTAAGGAATGTGTTGGAAGAACGAAAACTTAGTCCCTGAATGTTGGCATTTGGAAGATGGGTAGAAGTATAGTTGGGCTGCCGTTTGTGCGTTTGTTTTAACTACTGACCTAACACTCGAAGCCAAACATAACAAGGCTTTATTGAAAGAAAGAAAAAGTAAGAAAGAAAGAAAAAAAGAAAGAAAGAAAAAAAGAAAGAAAGAAAAAAAGAAAGAAAGAAAAACATTTTATTTGACGAAACTAGGCGCATATTTAGAATAGAGAGAATTATATTATGTGAAAGAAATATGCGCCACATCCGCGCAAAACGGCCGAACGCTCAGCATAATGCTGTGACCACACGCAAAATGCGACGAGTCTATGGCGCTGGTTTTCAGCGCGGCCAGGTAACGGTATCGACATAAAGACGTCGGCACGGTATTGTGTACTAATAGATTTGAATAAAATAGATGAATATAAATAAATTATAGGGAAAGAAAAAAAAAACAATGAATAAATAAAGAGTAAATACGATATCATATTATGTATAAAGTGGCAACATTAAGTTGCGTCTGTGCCAAAGGACGCGGTTCTGTTTGCAGTGTACCTATAGTCTATGGACGCGATGACGTAAAGAAAGCGTGATAAGGATATGATGCATGCTATGACGCTACGCCATTGTAACGAGTGTGTTATTGGAACTTGTTCTTGTTGCAGATGAATTTTGAAGGCATATCCTGGATTGTAATCTTGTCCGGTCCTGTACAAACTTAAACACTAAAATTTAAGCGAAAGCGATTCAGTGTACGATTGAATGTTAGTTTAGGACAATTATTGGTTTTGGGTTCAGAAATGCGTTTATCAATAAATTTGGCTATTTACAGTTTACATAGATCCTTAAGTGTGGAATCCATACATTGGCGCCCAATCCCTTTCAAGCTGATCCCGATACCATTAATTTAGACGTTGCTGAAATGAGCAGCTGTGAGGGACATCTAAGTCCCATTACATATACGGGTTCCTTTTATTACTATATTGATACGGAACCCTAAAAGGAATCGTTTTAATAAATACTAGTGACCCCGCCCAGGCTTCACATTACACATACCGCGCTCTTAAAACGCCATCGCCTACTAGGCACCCCGACGACGGGTCCGTAGTAACAGGCCAAGGTTGGACTCCGCGGCCAGAGGGCGAAGCCCTGAAGCCGCCTGACACGCCCCCTGACGGGGACGTAGCGAAAGCCACAGCCGGCTTCACGCCTTCCTCGTTTCTTGGTATTTCTATTAGTGAAAACTGCATCAAAATCCGTTTCGTTGTTTAAGATGAGTTAGGGCGACGTTTTATACTATATTGTAGAGATTCCACCAGGTTTACTTTGAGTCGGTACAGTCACAAGCAATATAATAATATATATAATACATTGTCACATTTTCTATCTATGTTAAGGGCGAACAACCCGAGATACATTTCCATGCAACCCCGCTCTAACGTGATTATGATATTTTGGAAACACAGATATTTTGTGGATATTATCAAAGTTTCTATTGAAATCACAACATTTCATGTAAAACTGGTCCAGTAAAGACCTCTACAAACAATGGTCCTCTCCTAACATACTTGGACCATATAAAATTAGTAAAACGTAACTTGATGAAACATATATCGTTTGATTTCCCTGAATTAACATTACTAAGTACGGCATTCAATACATTTTTAAAAGCACGGAGAAACTAGTAAATGATTAAAATGTTTTTAATGTTATGTAGTTTATTAGTCATTAGCATTTCCAAAAGACGACAAAAATAGTTTTTGGCGGCACATCTTCGAGTGGAATTACAAAACTTCACTCGGAGGCTGTTTTAATTATTCAAAAATTGATTCCTCAGAATGTTTACATCCATATTAAAATTAACTATTCCAACGAAAACATGGCTTAAAGGACTTAGTATCCAAGCCTAAAATATTACTTACATAAAAGGTAAACAATCTTGTTTGTAGTCTGTGCTTGTTTGTTTGAAATAGGGTGGCTCCATATTCGATCGATTTACGGCATTTTCAATTTTAAGATGTTAAATATTTTTTTAATTCATGACTTAATTCAATTAAATAATAAAAAAACGAATAATTTTGTTATTGTCTTATCTTAGATTAAGTAAATAACAAAATGATAAACAGTTGACTTATCCTTGGAATTAATTTCGATTGAAATAAAAACTTTTTACAAAAAAAAAAAAAAATAGACTTCACAGTAAAAAAAAAACAGAAAAGTGCTAAATAACTTTGATTTCGGAAGTCGGTGTTTCTATAATAGTTTTGTCTCTTCGTTATTTAACACCGACTTCCGAAATTAAAGTTATTTTGCTCTTTTGAGTATTTTTTTTTTACTTTGTAGTCGGTTGTATTATTTGACAGTATGACGTGACGTCACAACATGGCAATCGATTTTATTCTTATTTGGGACGCATTGTAAGAAAATTACTTTTTAATTATCTAACCATCAAACAGGTCATTTATAACAAATTGTCGTACACTTATTTCTTGAATGGCGGAAGTTAAGATACATAGATGTGACAATGTATGTATTTCATTGCTCGTGACTGTACATAAGTTTCACTAACTTGAAGCCTAGGGGATAACAAGGCTTTATCGGCACTTGTTAGCTTTCCGCCGATGAAGTTCGGATGTCAATATACTCTGGATTCTAAGGTTGTCCGGTCCCGTTTGAACTTCGCCGTTCTGCTTATGTACTAAACTTAAACACTATTGGCCTAGTGATTCAATGTACGATTCAATTATTAGCCTAGGACTTCAGGATTCATTTTGGTTTAGAAATTAGTTTAATTAATCGAATTGTTTAGATATCTATAGTGAACAACAGTCAGTTATCAACTATAGGGCAGTTGCCCGGACCTGCACCTGTTTGGTAGGAGCCTGTTTTCAATGGAGGTTTGCGGGACTTTACACACTGTTCTTGTTCTAAATGATCGAAACATTGCTATTGACTAGATAAATAAAATTTTACTAATAGGTCTCTTTACCTATGAAATTGCAGTTTTTTAAAAGGGGTTGCTTTGAAGTGTTATATCTTTGGATTGACTGGGAATTATAAGTTCAAATAAACTTCATGTTAAAGGTACCTACGTTATTCTTTTTTTAAAATTAGGTATTTATTGGTTTCTTTGTGTTTTGTATTTTTTGTAATATCGCTGTATAACCATTTTTGTATGAAATCTAAAAAAAAATCTCATTATTTTGTAATATGAGTTCTGCCGTGGTTCTAACTTCAAAGCAACCCGTTTTAAAAACGAAAATTTCATAGGTCCTATTATTCAAACATTTCTATTGACTTGATAAATAAAATAAAATTTCAATATGGACCATACGGGTTGCACACATACAATCTCCCAGAAGTCGTTTCCTTCTTGTAAACATGTCGACGAGAATATTTGCCATCTTGGATATTTTTGCACTCGGGATTTTCCAATAACTTAAATGTCACCGGAGCATTATCTTGTTCCTAGATGGATTGCAAACAGATTTGTTTAGACATCCAATCCTATTATGATTTTTTTTACATATTTTATTCGGATTCTTGGGCTTCCGGACCCTTAGACAGTGTACAAGGGGTAGAAGCCAACTCGCAGGGATTGGATGCTTCTAATAAATCGAAGATATTTTTTTTTATTTATAATTTAAAATTATTGTATTAATTTGACTTGACTTCAAATTATTTGCAATGTTTTGATTTATTTAATTTATTTTTAATATATTTTAATTTGTAGTGTTATTAATAATAATAATCTTAATGTGTTCAACTTATTTGATCCTATTTTTGTGTTATTATCGTTTTATGTTAAATTGATTTTATATAGAAAGAAAGAAGAAAGAAAAACATTTCATATACTGTAAGATTATGTAACAACAGATTTATGTTTCTCAAGGCAGCAGTATTATTATGGTAAGCGCTATGTACGCCTTAATTGGCATGTGTATCGGTCCCTATTGTTATCAAGATAGTTCCTTGTATGTAAAATGTATGTGATGTGGCTGTACTAAATATTAAATAAATAAAATCGATTAACTTTGAACGCAATATTCAACTTGACCTAAGGACACTCTCGGCTGGATCAGGAGAAGTGTTTACAAAGATACGACTATTTTTAGTTCACAAAATTCTTTTTCCCGATGTTGTTCCATTTATCGCCAAAAATTAACATAAAAAAATCTATCTGTGTATCTGAGACGACAACATTGAATATTAAACGGAATACGGAAATACTTATCGCCGAGATATTTTCGTTCCATACATGAATCGCAGACTTAAGCTTACGCCGATATCCTTACACGAAATAGTTCTTCAGAAAAGCAATAAAGATTACATTACAGATAGCAACAAGGAACGTGTAAGTAAAATACCATTTTTACTGGTAAACATGTCTTTGAGCTATTTTAAAATATTCTATTGCCTAGAATAAAATTGCGAGGTCTAGTACCTACTGCTTTATAAAATAGGGAATAGCTGGGAACTGTGTTGATAGTGCGGCGAGATGGCAAACTAGGCGAACCACTTGATGGTTTAGGCCTATATCTTCTCACGTCCCAGCCCGGGACCCCGATCCCGATTTCGAGTCACTGTAGGCGTAGGCTTGCGGACGACGAGCAATGGTTAGCTCGCCGTCCAGCCGTCCGGACTGAGCCCAAGTCGTGGACGGCGCGTATCAAAGAGATGTCAGCAAAACCGTAGGGGCCCAGCAGGACCGAAGCCTACTGGGGCCATGGGTTGCCCGAAAGGAAACCCCGAGGTCCTGGGTCGCAAGGCAAAGAAAGAACATAGTGGGTGGTTTTTGGAGTGGTTTTTAGTCAGTAAAAGTCTGACACGCCTTCGCGCACCGCCCTAGAGCGCGAGAAGTCATTGGATGATTACCCACCTAAAAAAAAGGCCTATATCTCAGAAGGACTTAGAGCCTTATTAACAAAATATATTCAGTTTCGCCCAACCAAGCGTACACCAGGTGAGGTACCCTCCATAAAATCATCTAATGACAAATCCCGCTCTTGGGCGAAGCGAGTGCTAGTGAGCGAGAGATAGTGTCAGACTTTTACTGACTAAAAACCCACTCCTGTTCCCTCTTTGCCTTCATCCCGGGGCCCCAGGCTTCGCTTTCACACTACCCGTGGCCCCAGTAGGCTTCGCAACCTGTCGCATCATCAACAAAATGTCACCCTCCATAAGCTGACATTTTGTTGATGATGCGACAGGTTGTTCCACCACTGGTGTCCTAGACAGACTTAATTGGACTCCATCTTACTGCTATATTAAGTTCCGAAACGTGGTCGATCACAATGGGCCTCATCAGAAGAAATAAAGTCACCGCAAGGGCAATAGAAAGGGCAGGGCGACGTTGGACCGATGACATGGCGAGTATCGCGGGCATTCACACACACAGAACCGGTAATTATAGCGACACTTGGTCCCCCAAGTGTTGCCATAACGACCGGATCTGTGGCCTATGTCCAACAGTGGACTTGGACGTCTTTCGGCTGAAATTATGATGATATATAAATGATAGGCGTGAACGTCAGCGCCCAAAACACAAGTTAAATCTTACATTGGGTTCGAGAGTTCATGGAGGATAGTTTAAATAGTCTTGCTAACAAAGGTAATAAATTTCTCTTTTTTTTTATCACTCGCCACTCATGTACCACTGAAATACCAGCCACTGCACAGGTGCGTTGCCTAAGCTTTATGAAGAGGGTTTCGATTCAAATGGTTGAAGTTAGCGTAGCTCCACGGCAAGAAGTTTCATACCCTTGCTAGATACCATCATCAATTTTCTGACCTTATCCCATGTTACCTGGGATCGGCACAACACGTTTTATTTTTGTTTAATTCTGTCACACACTGACTCCCTATTATTTCATATATTATCACTCCTGACGCAATCTATCCATCTTTTCTTTGATTCCCTCTCCATTCATTCACGTGTATACTCATAACTCTTTTAGTAACAATGCGTTTTATCCCTCCTCTTCAAGAGCAGGGATGAAACGGTTCCTTACCAACTTTTCTTGTTAGATGCTCATAAGCAATTATTTCAATTTACATTGGAACTTTTTTACAGAACAAGAAGTAAATACATGACTTAAACGCGACTAAAGTTTAAATTAACTAATTAAAATTGAACTTTTAAAAGACTATCATGTGAAATCTACTACACTATGCTACTTAGCATGCAAATCACGTTTAATGGTCATTCGCCCAGTATCGTTAACGACGACAAAAAAGGCGAAGGAGGTCCAAACTTTACGTTTTTGTTTTTATTTAATACGCTTTCCCTCCCTAAGGTGAGAACCGAAATTAATCTTTTTGTTTTTAACTGGCTAAATACATGGAAATTTCCAGAAGAAATGGTAACAATTAATTAATTCCGCAGTAACGATCTAAAGCTCAAGACAGCGTGGGCTGTTCTAGAAATCCGCCTACACATACCGGGACTTGTTTACTTCAGAAAACCAACATTTGTGAAATACCTGTATAGCAATATCTTTAATCAGAAATTCTAATTGAATACTTTATCATCTAATATATAAAAAACAGGGCAAGCGCGAGTCGGACTCGCGCTCTGAGGGTTCTGTACAAACTTACCTATGAAAACGATTATTCCCGAATCGAGTCTTGAACATTTTTCCGAATCGTAAAAGTTTTTTTTTTTGTTATGTAACTACAAATTTACAGTTTTCAGATATTTCCCTATTCTTGTGCTATAAGACCTTGCTTCCTGCCAAATTTCAGGATTCTAGATCGATGGGAAGTACTCTATAAATTTTGATTCCCTTGGGAATGTCGAAATATACGTTACAAAACGTACGTACGTACGTACGTACGTATATACGTTACATAAACGGCCGTCTCTTTTTTCGTTAACTTGAAGTTTGATATTTAAGGGACCGCAAACTTGAGTATATGGTTTTAATTTCAACTCGATTCACACGTTCGCGAGATAAAGGGTCTTGACAGACAGACAGACAGACGGACGGACGGACAACAAAGTGATCCTATAAGGGTTTAGTTTTTTCCTTTTGAGGTACGGAACCTAAAAACTAGAGTCACAGTGTTTATTATCGAATTCCTCCGAAACGGCTAGACCGATATTTTATTTTTTGTTTTATTTGGTAGGTCTGAGATAAGGTCGTAGGCATTATAACCTACCCCCCCCCCCGCCCCCCATTTTTTCTTTGACAAATTATATGCCAAAAAAACGGTTTCCTCTAACTAACTAATAAAAAGTTGCTTCTAATTGTAATTTTAGTATTTTGTTTGAACAAAGTTCTTAGCAAATATTTTGGGTTCTGAGGATAAATCAATTAGCCAATATCAGTAAAACGAATATAATTTTGTTATTCATGAAAACTGTATTATATAACACTTACGAGTTTCATAACAGAATTATATTCGGTTTTGTTGACACATTTCGACAGGAATCGACCTAAAATAAAGCTTATGAAAAGTCATTCTCAGTCAAGGAAAAAAAGTACAAACAATACATTCCGCGTAGCTTTTTACTTACTTACTTCGCTCGTGTATCCTGTTAGAGATTTGAAATTCATCTTTCAAGCAGTTTTTGGCATATGATTGACGGTTTTTTTAGGTGAAAAATCATCAAATGACACCTTCCGCTCTGGGAAGACGAAAAGGGTGTATCAGACTTCTACTGACCAAAACCCACCTATGTTTTTTCATTTGCTCTTTGCGTTCCAGGGCTGCGGTAACTATCTCGAACAATCCCGCAGCCTGTAAACGGGGCTCATTCGAATTTTGGCTCTATTAAAATCAAACTGTTTAACAGTCTAATAAGCGAATTTATGCCAAGACAAATAGATATAGAAACCATTTTCGACTTTCATATAAAAAGTCGAAACTCCTTTGTATTAAAATTACAGGCTCGATAAAATGTAGTTTTTTTTTTAGTACTGCAGTACAACACTATTGATAATGAAGTACCACAATTATTCTTTCAAACGTCGATGTAGTTTCTGAAATACTAACTACTAGCTTTTGCCCGCGGCTTCGCCCGCGAACGTAAGGGGTCCATTTCACGGTCATGTAGGCGTCAATCAAAACCATCAACCATGAATGAAGTTTGACTGACGGAATTTAATCGCCATACATTTTTCGTCATGCAAACGTCAATCATCGCATTACACGGTAGGTTTTTCGTCAGTCGAGATATTCGACTGTGGCAAAACTGACAGCAAAACCTATCGCGTAATGGACCCCTAAGATATAGCCTATGTCACTCAGGAATAAAGCAGCTTTCTATAAGTCAAAAAAATTAGCAATCGGCCCAGTACTTTCAGATATTACCTTCGACAAATAAAAAAACAAACTACCTCTTTATATTATTAGTGTAGATGTAGATTTACGAAACTTAATGAATAGGAAAAGATCAAAAATAAAAAATGAACATCGATTGGTAGTGAATCTCGACATCTAAGGTATATTATTCTTTTATCAAAATTAGGTACTTATTGGTTTTTTTGTGTTTTGTATTTTCTGTAATAACGCAGTACTTATAACCATGAAAGCAAACCTATTATATAAAAATGAATAGCTGTTCGTTAGTCTCGCTATAATTCGAGAATGGTTGGACCAATTTGGCTAATTTTGGTTTTGATATATTCGTGATACTCCAGGGAAGGTATAAACGATGTGAAAACATAGAAAATTTCACGAAAAAAGAACAAAATACAACGCCATCTGTAATGAAAATGTCATTTTAAAATGAATAATGCTGGTTCTGGCAGTTCTGGCCAGTAGATGATGATGGTGTTAGTACCTTTGACAGTATAGCTATAAGGTATCACAACATGGGTAATAGGCGGTACGAAGTTCGCAGGGTCAGTTAATCTTAAATAAATACGCCGCACTGAATATGAGGGGGAGGGAGACGCGGAGGCAGCAATTCCAGTGCCTACAAGCTCGATCAATTGAGAAGTGATATTAGTGTAGGCAGTACCCAGGTACGGATGACGTAAGCCAGATTTTAATTACATCAAAAAAATCCTTTAACCCTTTATAACTCAATAAAATATTATTTGATAAAAAATAACTGTTTTGGTAGCATTTGGAAAATAAAAAAACACGTATTTTTTAATTTTCATTTTTTTTTATTAATTACCTCACAAAATAAAAATAAAGGGAGTGTGCCATTACGGGTACATTGCTGCAATGTGTTCCACTACGAAGTATGGAACGTTTTAAAACAATTGTTTTGTTTGTTGTTGCATAATGCAACTCCACACTTTTCACAAATGGTCTGAGATTTGCCAGAGCATTTAGGTAGCTTGTAACGGATACGTTTTTCGACCCATACTGGCCAGTGACCTACTTGATCTTGGCGCACAGCTGCTGGAGGCACGAATTGAGCTGGACCCTTGCGTTTTTTTGCCTGGATGTCTGGTTCAATGCTTCGGCGTTTTACGTTTGCTTTTATCCCCATCTTACAGAGCACCGTACCAATCTCTTCACGAAAATCAGCAGATGGCAGCAGTGGTCCATTTGTATTCTTGGTCTTATGAATCCTTTTGTACAGATTGTCCTTCCAGGCCACTGTAGATATATCTGTTCCTTCAACACAGGCAACATACTCAACTGAATAGCCACGTTCTTTTTTAGAGATTTCTTTTTCTGCGGGTAGTTTGCAATCAGGTATCCGGTCTAGAAAATCTGCTGACAAGTCTTCGTCACTTGTGAAGCAGAGTTTCTGCTCATTTAGCAGGAGGTTCTTTTTTTTTCCAACGTAAATTCAATTTCTGCTTGGCTTGACTGCGTCCTGATGCTTCAGGTCTAGATGATTGTCCTGGTTGAGGAAAGATTTCAGAAGGAGTTGGCGATTGGGAAGTACTACTAGAATTTTCTATATTTTCAATGATAGTTTCAATATTCACTCCATCGACCTCTTCAAAATCATCGACTTCCGGATTTGGAGGTGCCAATGCACCTCCAAATCCGGAACAAAATCAGGATCTGCCATGCTGTCGGCATCACCGTCGAATCCATCTTCACTTTCTGCATAATCAACGAGAAACTCCTCTATTTGCTCGTCTCCTAGACCTCTAGATGCCATCCTGTCGCAATAATAAAAACAGTGTTCAATGTATGACATTAGATGTACTTATTAACACAATGTACCAGGACGGGTACAAACAAAAAACGGCAATTATTTTAAAAAATTACAGAAAATTATTCAATATTAACAATAAATAGCAAAGAACATACACTTACCTAGTAAATTCACACCGCAAACCACCAGTTTTTACAGTTAAAATAATTTTCGTCTATTTTCAAAACTTACTAAACAAACGTATTGTACGAAACGTCAAATTGTTCGATTCAAATACATTTGTGTTGAAAAAGCGCCATCTATGGGGTATGAACTATACTAAACATTGAAGCGCGATATGTTCCAGAGCGGGAACTCTGTGTTATATCCTAAAAAAATATTTGCTTTACATTTTATATGCAAAAAATTGGTATGTTCCAGTACTGTCCCACGGTGATATAAAGGGTTAAAATAAAACCTGACATATTTTGTTATTTATTTCGTTACAGCGGTTTCGGTACTACGATATTATGGTGGCCTACCGCAAAACTGATAGCAATCTATTTCTCTGATAGTGCTCGTAATGTGAATATTATTATAGGCACCGGCGATACGCAATCGATTTGTTTCTCTCACAATCTATTACCGACCGCACTCTACAATTGAGTTGTCAGAAATATAATAATATAAAATGCTTAATGTATGTATTGCATACTTTTTACAGGAACTAACACTGGCGTAGCTACCGAAGGGCTAGGCGGGATAGTGTCCCGGGGCTCTCAAGCTCGGGGGCCCCCAAAACCCCATTATTAGCAAACCTCTTATTGAACTCTCACCTTCGAAATCTAAATAAAATAGGTTGCAAATCTACTTTAATCATAGCAACTCGTTTAAGTCTGTAAAGTTTTGTCACTCCCTCCCGTTCCACCCACAGCAGAAGAGGTTATTTGATGATTTCCCATGTAAAAAAGGAGCCCTAGTTTTTTTTTTCGTCCCTGGGCCGTTGGTCACCTATCTACGCCACTGGGAACTAATATAGCTTTTAACGAACCTCTAGGGCAAGATTACATTTACTGGTACTACAATCAATAATAGCAACTCATTTTAATTAGTACAATGAAATTTCAAATGACTCTAAAATTATTTACTCATTAAAGAATTATGTAATAACATTAGTAGTGACACAAATAACAACTGTTAAATACTTAAGGTTCCATTCCTGGAATAGATTAGGGTTCTACCAAAAAAAGAATCAGAAACGAGTCCATTTTTTACGTGGTAACTAGTACCACGTCAACGTGATAAAACACGTTCGAGATAAGAGATTCCAGACAGGAGATATTTTTTGTAATCCATATAAAGACACCGCAGGATACCGACTTAGCACTTAGGCCAGTATTAAACGATGACAATCAAGTTATTCGTCAAAATACTTTGTCAAAGAATGTTCAAGGGTACGGGCGAGATGTTTTTCGAAACATGTTTTTGAACCCTACTTTATTTACGACGAGGTTCGTTTGTAAACCAGATCTGTTGAAAAACAACAACCATCTTTAGTGAACCCTTACTTCTGTGGTCGAACTCGAGCTATATAGGTATATTAGGTAGCTATTCGCTGGCGCAGATCTATACTTATAAAAGTAAAGTGTTAGTTTGACCGGGGGTAAGGAACTACTGCTTCGAATTAAAATAAATATTTTAGTGATGGAAAACCCGTCTATCGAGGAAGGCGGAGCAATAACCAAAAACATAGATACGGGTGAAACCGGGGGGGACAGCTAGTGAACTAATAAACAAAGAGTTTGCATTCGAGTTCTTAACACGACTACGAGTCATAATGAAGGTTTATGATTTTAACAGTCTATGTATGTACATCTGTTTGTATTTATGTCCCAGAGTAGCTACTAAACTACTGCTTTAGTTATCTTCATGCTACTTCCACTCGTTCAGTTAAATTATCTTTAATTCCAAAACGAAAGTTAACAAAATTAATACTTGCTTTCTAGGAATCCACACATTATCATTTCATTATCAAGGAAATCATTGTATGTATGTACTACTTACTAGTAAAACTGGCCAGATCATTTTAAACGTAATATGATGATATGTCAATCCTCGTTTGTCCTAATTTCTTTAGACCTTTTATTATCATAGAAATCCTACAGCAATGATATGGCCAAACGAGGATTGATATGTCATCAAATGTTAACGTTTAAACGATCTGGCCGGTTTTAGTTGGCCATATCATGAAGTGATCAATTTAATCTGACCACGACATACACACTAAAACCAACTTTAGTTGTTACAGATTTACTCTGACCCCCTACAGTAAGTTATGAACAGTATTACGATGAGACAGTTTTCCTTTATCTCCATACACAACGTACATTACATAAGCCACTTTAAGACAAACAAACGGATAAACTCACATAACGAAATACAAAGGAAAACTCTAGATAATATATTGTATCAAATGTTGTGTACCTATTTCATCTTTCTGCTTCGTAAATAGTAAACTCACCACTTGCAGATTGTCCTATCGAGTGACGAATCCTTGTCGCCAGAATCGGGCGAGACCTGCCAGCAATAGTGAGGGCTATGCTGGCGAACACAGAAAATTGGAAGGGAAATGGCCACGGTCTTAAAGAAGACCGTGATGGTCCAGGAGGCCGTCGAGGAGGATAGTAATCGTATCCCGCTACCTGCCTCGACGACTAACACGACATTATATATATAATGCTAGCCCGGCTGCATTAAATACATATTATATGTGCTTACAAATAATACTTTGGAATCACGGTTGATTATAGTTGCAATGTAATTTGTAGTTCATTTACCTTTATATTTGAATATTATTATAATATTTTTCATATACATCTTTGTATTTTAATAAAGTGTTTTTGAGTACCGTAATTAGAGACACAATAGAAAGACAATTAGCGCGCGAACGCCGGCGTTCGCATGGGGTTTAATGAAACCAAAAGTTGACTGATAAAAAAATGCCTAAGGTAATAGGTCCACCAATATTCTTTTGTGCGCCTATGGAATTATTATAGATCTTCGTTTTGAAATTGTTTTTTTTTTTCGTACATTTGATATAAATAACTGTATTTTTTAATATTTCCCTCATGCCATGTGTTATTTATTTATTTATTATGTGTGTACGCTCATACTCTCATCATCAGATAAAGCACAAAATTACTAACGTACGTACCTATCTTATCAAAATTACTGAGACAAAACACAATATGAATAGAAACCAGTTAAGATAACTTCCAATAACCGGAGGACGATACGATCATAAGATAAAAGGTGCTGAGATAAAACACTTGGTGCACTGAATACTTTACGACTTGGTCCAACAAAACAATGAATTTATTAAACCTGTTAAGAGTAAACTGTTCGAGCTTTAGTTTGGCGTGATTTTCTTTAATTATTATTATGAATATCACCTTTGGATGTTTTATAGCATGAAAATTAGAGACTGGCCAAAGATTCGGTTTCGGCCAAAAAATGGCATATTCGGCTTGACCGAAACTAGTCTTTGAGCTGACGATTGGGATATATGTAGATACCTTAAAACTGACTGACTCGTTCTTCAATGTGTGTTATAATTATATTTGTTATGTAATCGTCGATTTACTCGATTATTTAGTATTTTATAAAAGTTATAACGCCCCTAAGACGACCCACTAACCTAACTGTTTCGAAATATTATTGTTTTAACCATTTTTGCGTTACCACGTCAGTTTTGGTTACTGCAGAAAGAAGGGCCGAACATTGGGTCACGGTTTCGGTTAAGGTAGCAAATCGTGCTTCAGTCACAGAACAAGAAATAGTACAAGCTTCAGTCGGTCACTACTGAAAATGCTTCTAACTACAAAACGAATATATGTATTCCTTCATCTATCTTTACGTTAATCTTTTGACATAAGATGGTTGCTCTGCATTGTCAAAGACTTCGAAAGATATGCAACGGGTAAAGTTCTTTACAAACTTGTTTCCGTTCCTTTGAGAATTCTATTTCGATAACAATACAGTTTTTTATAATTAGGGAGATACTACAACTACCTGCCCAGACAAAAGCTTTATTAAGTATTTTGTTTGAACTCGAACGAACACGATTAAAAATATGCGACTTAAATAGGAACAGTTTTCCGCGAGTTTTTCATTCGGGCTGGTAAACAACGGTACGATGCGACCCGACCAGAAACAATGCATGCATGTAGTTCGCGCCCATAATTTATGGTACGACCGCGGATCAACGCGTAGAATCAAACTAGGTTAGTGAAGTCCCGATACGCGATACCACTGCTACTTGTGGTATCAGTTGTAATTATTTCCGTCTGTCATACCTACGTGTATCATATCATATCGTGTGCGTATAGGTAATACGATAGCAACTAGCTAGCATTAGTCGATTACGCACTCTGTTACCCTAAGGATGGACCATTGAAAGTGCACTAAAGCTCACGATATCGTTACGCGTGCCAATACGTAAATTATTAAGTGCTAGTGAGTATCCTATCATTGCATGATGAGTGGCAAAATGTAGTTTGAAAGTCTACATTGTCTATGATAAAATAATCATCCATACATTCTCTCCTGAGTTTCCGACTGATTCAGCAGGTGTATTTCGTAGTTTATAAACTACAGCTTTATTATAATAATCATTATCAATAGAGGGGGCGACACTGACAAACATTATCATTCCGCCATAGTATTGTTATATCTACGAATTATATTAACGATGTTAAAAAAAAAATTGGTAGGTACACTGCTTGTCCAATTTAAATGCCCAATGCTTGCACATTTACGTTCAGATTAGCTACGAAGTGTGTGCCCTTGTCCTACACCAAATTAGAGATAGTAAAGAAAACTAAATCTCTTGGACTTTGGCCAAAAATATTAGTAAAATGACAACTAGTTGAAATACAAAGCTAGAGCCTGAAAAGTACATTCCAAGATAAACAATTCAAAAGTTTAATGGCCTCTCATTGTTCTCTAAGCAGGAAGACATGACAAGTTTCAAATTCATATAAACATCATTATTCCTAAAATAAAAACAAAAAACAATTTTAACAACATACCTGAGTCCCAATCCAAGTTTCTCTTTGAATAGCAGCGGAGTGGTAAATCCATTTTTCTGCAGATAGGACACTGTCAGGTCTGTTCCATGCATCTCCAGCACTGCACCAGAATGCTCAAATCTTGGGCTCTCCAGCTTGTCAGCCAGGGAGAAACCCCGGCCCCCTTCAGCCTCATCGTCACCCAAGGCCCACTCATCGGAATAGAGCTTGCGTTGTTTGCGTTCACGCTAAGGAAGAATAAAAGTTTGATATACTACTCTAACATTGAATGAATATAATTACTACACATGGTTGATATAAGATTGAAGTGCTTACTTTGGCTTTCCTATTTAGAGACATTATTACTGATCTATTGTGTTCTCATTGATGTGGCAACTGAAATGTGTTTATGTTTAAGAAGAACTCAGTTATGCAATAATTCTGATTATTATATCAGTTTTAATGCTAATTAATACCTATTCCCTAAAACTAAAGTTGCCAGGAATTTTAAAGTGTAACATCAGGTGACAGCTGGACAAGATGTTATATTTTATTCTGTACAGCTAGTTTGTAACTCTATAAATTACCAAGTCACTGTTCAAATAAAACTGAAACTTGCAACCAAATATAATCACTAGTGCTAAACACAAGCAGCAAAATAATTTCCAAACCTAATCTAATCTTGAATTATTAATTACATTGGTATAGTATTATACTAAACACCATAAAATATTAGCTCTTGGATAAAAATATTTCAATGTTATTGTGGCTAGAAAAGTTGACAATACGACGCGCTGAAGTGATTAGTGACTTTCACTTTTGAACACCTTTTGTGAGACAGGTTCTACGGATGAATTTTCTTTAATCGTTTTCCGATTGCGTATAAAAAATGCATCTGCAAGACTGTTTAGCGTCTCGCGTTACGAACTAGGTTATTTTTTTCCAGCCAAGGCCAATGAAATACGAGTAAAGGAATAAGTGAACAGAACTTGTAACAATAAAACTTTTGATGGGAGGGCTGTTTGCGGTCTCGGCGTAACAAAGAGCGTTCACTCGCTCGCTCGACAATCGTGTCGTATCCTATTTAAATCAATATGCTAGTGTTTTAGACGATCGACTCTCGCCCAGCGTGTAATTGTTCGACGGAAGATTAGTCAAGTAATAAAGTAGATTGCTCGCGAGCTGCGAGCGGCGAGCGGACTCGGGTACGACGTGTGGCCGCAGCGCAGCGCGCACGCCCCTGGCCGCCTGCTCTCCGCCAGACCGCGGGAGGGAAACGCCTTCAACACTCGGTCCCTACCAGATGCCCACAATGCCTCGTGCACCGAAGACGTCGCTGGCGCGCGCAATTTATTATCAAGTCGCTCATTATCATCGCCGCTGAATCGCAATGCCGCGATCTCCGGAACTATTATAGATTTTGACACCATCTCGCATGCGCGAATGCATACGGCCGCCGCGTTTTAAACTCGGCCGCGGCGTGATCACAAAAAACTAAGTCCGATGACCCTCAATGACTATCATCAAACACAAAAAACACATTCACAAAATGATTCCTATCGTCATCCCGTAACTTTCGTAAATCGATACACGATGCAGCGATGCACCATTTCATGTTTACGTGATCCCAGATAAAGCCACCATGGCGTCACCCGGGACTAAATACGTAAAAATCTAACAATAAACACTCACCAGCTGTCTTGGAACTTGTTTTTTAGCATTCGGCAGTGTTTCCGACATGTTTATGTTAGTCAGAAACACTGCACCACGAAATTAACACTATTTTACGTAAATATTTTACACGGAGCACGAGAAAAAGTAACGCAATCCACCATTTGCAATAGTCGACACTACTGCCAACCGTGCGGCGAGCAATCACTCCGGTAAACTACTGAAGGTTGGTACAACGTAAGTTGCCCTATTGGTTTATTTATGAAACAAGATGGCGGGAGCGTTCAAAACATCGCAAATTATTTGTATTTAGCTAAATACTATTTAATACATTAATGAATGTAATAATCTTGTGATTTCACTTTTTACCGTACAAAACTTAAAGTACTGCAAAAATAATGCAGTATTGTATGGTTGATTTAGTTAAAAAAAATATAGAAGACTTACACAGGTAGAGTAAGTAACACAAAGCCACAGTCATTAGAATACCCAAATCTAATGAGTCCTGTGGCTCTGTGTTACTTACTGTACAATTGACTGAATAATAATTAGAAAATATAATTAGTGAAGAGCATTTAATGTGTTTTAAGTGGAATCAATTACTATATTCCCTTATAATAATATAGACTTTTTAAATAATTACGTGATATTAGTACTAATTATGATTTTAAATTACGTATTGAATAATTCGCTATTTTTTCTGTGCCGCCAGAAGGTAGATAATAGATTTGGGTGATTTTAGGGGTGGGTAATGCTATGGTTATGAATGACGCTGCTTTGCTTTCAGAGGCAGAGTAAAAGGTACAGTGATAGAGTAGCGCATTGCTCTAAACCGAATTCTAAGTTGTGGTAGAAATGGTCGACTGACTATCATGATTGTTATAATAAAAGTCATACAAAATAATCTGGATTATGTATATATACACATTTTCACAGTTCATTTAAGTAATCCGAAGTTAAAGTAAAATATTTATTTACGAATGGAAGTTCTGGGTGGAATTATTAATATGTACCTATAATCCGGTATTCTATACAATACCTAGGCAATGTATAGTATAGAATACCTAAAACGTGTAGGTAATGTATGAAATATTATTTATTCTACTTTGCTTAAGCATTGTATACAATACCGAATGCGCAACCGGTAATGTGTGTAAAAGACGAGAGCAGGGAAGGAAGTGACATAATTTTAGGGAACACCGACACGGGTAGGTTTTTCTATAACCACCAGGAAATAGAAACCTCACTTTAAACCCCGCAGACAGATTGCAATAGGATCCAACCTAACCGGTCTGTGCCGATGTACCTACGCTAAAATTACATGCATTCTTTCCCTGCTCTCGTGTTTTACACGTATTGGTTTTAAGTAATAGAACATGTTTCATTTGCCTGTCATTTTATTAGTGAGCCAGTTAACAATGATAATTATAAAAAAATCTATTTATTTTACACATTGCCTATGGACCAGCAGGTACCTACTCTATACAATCCCTAGGAATTTTATACATTACCTAGGTAAAGTATGTAATAGACAATATTCATAATATTTCATACATTGCCTGGACGCCCCAGGTATTCCATACATTGCCTTGGTACCTATTGTATAGAAAAACTGAATTATCAGATTGCCGGTAACATTTATATATTTATTACTACATAGAACTCGTTATATTGTTATTATTACGAGTTATCCTGTATTGTAATTTGTATCCATGGACTCTCGTCATATATTTTAATATTAGTTTATCTTCCACATAGCTATCTACTGTACTATTATAAAAGTATAGAATATGATTTTTTCATCAGTGATTTTCTTGTCTACGACATCGCAGACTTGTCTACGTCGCCGCAGACTTATCTACGACACCTCAAACTTGTCTGTGACAAGACTGTTTTGAGACGTCCAGTGTTGGGGATAGTGTGTTGAATTGATTGAAACGAACTTGAAAATCTATTTTACAATAGATTTATTCAGGATGGTCCCTCCTCCACGTCACCCGCGGGCCCCGTACACGCCGCGCCGCGTGTACATCCAATGTTGCCAACAGTTACACTAACTTACCACCAGAGTCAACTTTTAAAACCACCAGAAAACCAGTAACAAAAAAAAATATCCCAAACACAAAATCATTAAATTTCCAAATAAAATATTTTTTTTTTTCAAAAAAAAAAATAACCGACTTCACTAAAAAATAACATTAAAAGGATCAAAATAACTTTTCGGAAGTCGGTTTGTTTCTTATATAACATAAGAAACAAACAATACCGACTTCCGAAATTAATGTTATTTGATCAAAATAAATTTAATTGCGGAAGTCTTTTAGTGTTAATTTTTTTGTGAAGTCGGTTTTTTTTTTAAGATTATATATCACACTTTTTAGTTGCGATACACTTATAAACAGAGTGCCTATTTCACATGTCAATTCCAATTAACCCAAACACGGCTAGGATACATTAATTAATTACGGAGTTCCTGTACCTACCTTCCGGCTCCTTCATCAGATCAGTTCGATAGTACCTTATAGCCAAAGTGTATCTCATGACAATTCTAATACGGTAAGTCCAAACACGGCTAGGTTACATTGATTAATTACGGAGTTCCAGTGCCTATATACCTTCCGGCTCCATCATCATCATCAGATCACTTCGATGATACCATTTTCAACGTAACTATTCAGAACCATTTATTTATTTGTGTTGTCAGTTTGTCATAGTCACTTATCTGTCTTCATTGTGATATCTATGTGAGTATGAAGTTCCGTTGCCCATTTCTGGTCTTCTTCATCAGTTCCACTTCATCAAATGTTACTTTTTGACTGTAAGTGCTTAAGTTCTCGATGAAAATACCAAAATCACTATATGGTTGCCTATAATATTTGAGGAGTTCCCTCGATTCCTCATGGATCCCATCATCAGAACTGGACTTTGAAAAAATGGGACCAATCTGGAAGTATAGGTTGTAAAGGGAAAAAAAAAATTGCAAATCGGTCCATAAGCGACGGAGTTCTGAGGTAACAAATAGGTATAAAAAAATTATAATGATGATGAAAGAATTACAACCAAATTGATAACCTCCTCCTTTTTTTGAAGTCGATTAAAAATGTGTGTTGTACGAAATAAATTAAGTAGGCATATAGGTTATTAGTTTCCTCTAATAATAAGTGATAAAAATTAAGAATCAGTTGATCAAAATACCAATACCATTTGTGGGTAAATTAACATTAATAGGTTAATCGACATACAAATGATTCAATAACAGCTACGTATTAATTAAACCCCAAGCGAACGCCGGCGTTTGCTCTCTCATTGTCTTTCTCTAATTACAGTATAATTTATTTTTCACCACAGCAGCTCAAACAAGTAGGTTTTGCTGCTTGAAAACAGTGAGCAAAACTCGATTTTGCTCACTGCGTTAGACAAAGTAACTTTTAAATTATTTTTTTTTAGCCTTACAATTCGAAACATTCGAACTGCACCTGTACTCTGTCTCTTTCTCGCCCTTATTAAAAAGCGAGTGAGAAACATACCATTTAAAAGTTCATTCCGATTTTGAAATTCCGCCACAAAGAAAAACACGTTCGGAAATGCGTAATAAATAGAAAATATTTGTAAAAAACATTTTTTTTTTTAATTTTAATTTTTTTATTGTATTTGAACAAAAATAAGTGTACCTGAGTACTTATAGCAGCAGATAAAACTGGCATTTAACCTTTAAATAACTATTTCTAGTTTCAACATTGACTGTTCTATAACGTGCTTTAAAAAAACAGCGGAAATAAAATAGAGGCAAATAAGATTAAGAATGTTAAAATAATTGTAAAATATGAGCAAAACTAGCGACAGAGATAGTATTTATTTTAATTGAAATCATTATTAAATCTATTAATGTTAATTATTTTATTTCCCAAGTAATATGTGTTCTCGCTGCTGAAGTGAAATTTATTTATTTATATTATTTATTTATGGCACATCAACGACTTATTCACTAGTACATTTTTAAAAACAACAATGAAACTTAAAGTCTAGAGTGAATTTGTCACTTACAAGTGTGCACAGTATTAAACATAAATTTCAAGTCTAACAATAATATAAAGGCATAAAAAAAAACGAAACTACAAGAAATATATACTGTGGGTCAATAACAATTGCTTACGAAATTGCAATAGCTTGCCGGCAAAGATGTCAACGCTGTTAGAAGGTGAATGGAGATCATTATACGTCCTCATCAATCTATTCATTGGTGCCAAATGTCCAAGATTTGTTCTTGCCGGGAATGGAGTGAACACGTCTAGGATACGCACAGTTCTGGGTGAAGCGTGGCGAGGAACAGATATATTTATTTCGTCGAGAAGATTCGGAACTTGTATAAGCAAAATCAGATCGTAATTTTGCCTTCGCTGTTTTAAAGTTATCATTTTAAAGTGACTTAGCCTTTGCGAGTAACCAGCGTCCTGAAGACGCTATCAGATTTGTACCTCAGATAGCGTGTGAAGCTTTTTGGACCCGTTCTATGCGATTCACATGTGTACCATAACTTGGATTCCAAACGGGTGACGCGTATTCCAAGACAGATTGTACAAGTGAATTATAAAGTACGATTAAGCTTTGGATGGTTTTGAAGTCATAGCATGTTCTTTTTATGAATCCTAGTGTTTTTGCAGCTCTGGAAACGATAAAGACAATGTGAGGTATGAAGGTAAGCTCACTGTCAGGGATAATACCTAAGTCTCGGATTTTGTCAACTTATTGAAGCACTCTACCATTGAGCGAATAAGAAGAAGTCCGCGCAAAATATTTTTTCGTGAATGTTATATGGAAGCATTGTACGTGATAAATTCGTCTTCAGACGAATTATTTTTGTTTGCACCATCAACGTCGGTATCAGATTGATAATTATGGATTATATGGTGCTGATTTACATCGAGTTATTGCAATTTTAGTATGAAATTGAATGTTACTAAAGCACTAGAAAAATCCACTATTCACTAAAACCATCCACTAGTCACAATATATCGCAACTAAATGGGGGGTTAGGTACATCGGTAACGTTTTCTAAGTTATTCATTAGCATTAAATACTAAAGTTAATACTAGGCACTAGAAAGATCCACTAGTCACTAAAACCATCCACTAGTCACAATATATCGCAACTAAATGGGGGGTTAGGTACATGGGTAACGTTTTCTAAGTTATTAGCATTGAAGACTAAAGTTTTAATACTTTAGTTTTATACGTGTGATGTCATGAAGCTTATGATGCGACCTCCTGTCATACTATACACACTTTATTGACTGATCCCTCCCTCGTGTGTAGCAATTTACGGATGGCCCAAAACCCCGGTACCGTAAAAGTAATGTTGTTAACCTTTACATCAGAAATACCTGTATCCTATCAAAGCCAGTGAGCATACCTTCCTAAAAGCCAGTAATTACTCGTATCAGTATTTTAAGACCTTCTTTTGGCAAATTCTTATACGACTCTATTACTATAGCCTATCGGTAACTTTTTGCTTTTATGTATTTACTAGGCGCTTTCATGGCAATACGAGGTCCATAACAAATTCGTTGAAAGCAAGTAGGCGCTTGAAAATAATAAATATTTATGACATGTTAATAGGAACTATTCTAATAGATCAGTAGTTACACGAATAATAAGTAAGATGAATGCTTTAAAAAAATCCAGCTTCGGCGGAAATGAGATGTAGGTATCTCAAATTATCAGGAATAATACATAAGTAATAAAACAATAACCAGCTATTATCGTGATCCTTAACGACAAACATATAAAAATTTCCAGTTTTATTAATCAGGCGTTGATATTAACAAATGGCTTAATTGTTAATTAGTTATTTTTGATTATTATTTATTTATATACACTTTATATACAAAAAAATATACATTTGGCGGCCTTATCGCACTCGGCGATTACTATATTTTTGTTATGCTACTTCAGTAGTAGCTAGGTGACATGCGATCCTTCTTATCATGTCATCCTTGGTAGCTCACTTGCTTTTCTACGTATGATGTTATGATTACATTACGATGATCATACGCAGATATGATAAATGTGTTGCGAGTGCGTATGGAGTACTACATCCCATTCTCTGACATATCAATGTCTGGCAAAGCTCGACCATGGCTGCTAAATTCTGCAAGAAGGTGATGTGGAGGTCTCGGTTTTACTAATTAGCTGAATAGGGATCAAACTTGCTTCATACCTAGCAGGTAGTAAAGCATTTTGGTCCCTGGCAAAGTCGGTTGAATCGAACTACTACTGCCCCTCACTGCTCCCACTGCTGAAACCCGATGGATCGCTGGCTCACACCGCCGAAGTGAAAGTAATTTGATTTTCTTTTTGCGTCTGGATTCTGGTGAAGTGCGGCCCCCTGCTTCTCCTGATGGATGTGACACGAGTATTTTGGACATTCGCATCCATCAGAAGAAATTCCGTAGGCTAAAGCTATTTCATCTTTCGTCGCGTACTGGAAGAGTACCGACGAAAGATGAAATAGACTAAATAGTGAAATAGTATAATACTTGGAAGCAAGCTAACGTGTGCCTAGGGAGGATAGTTGAGCTGACCCGGTAAAGTAAAGACCCATCTCTGAAACGTCCATTTTGTGTAACAACATGGGGCAGTGACCGGCAATACGGCTTCCGCCAAAATCGGTCTACTAAAGATAAGACCAGCGTATATCATTCAAATCTGGAGTGAGATAATCGAGAAACTTGGGGAAGTTCATGCCGTGTCTTGTTAGTTCGAAGGCTTTCGACAGGGTTTAGCACGGAAGCCTTCTTGCTAAGCTTCCTTCCTTAATTCAGTCTACCCACTAGTTATCACACAGTCTGTGTGACTGGATTGCAGACTTCCTGAGGAATCGGTCTATCCGAGTGGTAAGCGATGGCTGCTCATGCCTGGGTATTAATGCCGGGGTCAGGGGTCGGTGCTCTCGGCAACATAAATATTATCTTCTTAAGCTTTCGGGTGTGTAGACGACTGCACTGCTGAGAGCTCCGTGTCGGACGCACGAGCTAATGAGTCAAAGATCCAGCCTCTCCGAGAGGTTATGGTTGAGCGCTTGAACTTATCCTTGAAGGCGGTTTCCAATTAAGGCGATGTCAATTTGAGGTTCATTGCTGCTAAAATCCATCGTGTCTTATTTCCTCTAATCGGGGACGATTCTCAAAAACCTCGAAAAGTTAGAGTCCCGAACTTTTAGAGGTGCAAACGTGCTTCCATCTTGAGCTTCTTAGGATAAAGTTGATATCTACCCTCAATTTCGGCGCATACGGCGAGGTAAAAACTCCACTGGCTGCCAAACAATCATCTTTGTGATAAATCTGCCAAATACCAGCTTGATGCAATAGAGTCAATTGAGAAGTGAGCCAAGAAGATCGTCGGCAATGATGCACTTGTCAAATCAAAACTCTAAAGTCTTGAGCACCGACGCCGAGTTGCTAGCCTGTCAGTTTTCTATCGTTTACATTTCGGGGAGGATGCATTGGAAATACAGTACAATTGAATAACGCCAAGGCATCATTGGACCACTCGGCGTAGGGCGTTGCGCCACCGGTACATGGTGGAAATTCCACCCATACGCACAAAACGTTTTGAGAACACATTTATCGTGAGTACAGCTAGGGAATGGAATTCCCGGCCGGAGTCTGTTTCCTGATAGCTACAGCCTAGGGGTCTTAAAGCCAAGAGTGCACAGGTTACTTCTAGGCTAGTGTGCTGTATCGTCGGCAACAACATCGCTTACTGTCAGGTGAGATAGCGGTCATCATCAATAATAATTTAAAAAAAATGTGTCCAAAAAGTCAGTCGAGTTGACCCGGAAAATAATAGACCCATGTCTGTAACGTCCATCCCCTGTAACTGAACTATCGTTTACATTTCGGGGAGCGTGCAACAGAACTGCGCGGCTTCTCTGTCTTTGGTCTACCTCTCCCTCTTCTTTGGCCTCCCTGGACCTCTTCTTTGGCCTTCCTGTCCTTCTCCATCCATGCACAATTATACTAATAGCTGTTTTAGTAACATGCGTTTCATTCCCTCCTCTTTACATGACTATATCAAGACAAACGATTCCCTTTTTAACTCTTTGGTCACTGGCGCCACTTTCAAAGGCTAAAGCTACTCTAATTTACCAATTTCTCACTTTCTGGAATCAACAATCTGTTACAACAAGCATAATACAGATAGGTCTATCTTACCATTTCATAAAGAAATTTCTTTTCAGTTGTTTTTAGATTATAATGAAACAAACTTGAAAATAAAGGAATATTTATTACCTGATCAGAAAATAAGCACCACAAACATTTACATAAAATATATTATTATTATACATAATTTAAAATGAAATATAATTATTATTTTCTTATGTCGAAGATTATAATCAAAATCACAAATTAAAATAAAACCAAATGAGAATGCAAATAAGATATTTGTGCCTGAAAAAGATGTCAGCAAGTTCGACCAAGACCAAAATTATGGCTGATGCCTCCTAAGGCAGCGTATTGTTCGTAACTGGGGCCATGGGTTGACTCTGGGGCAATTTTACGTTACGAAATGAAGAAGAGGATTACCATTTGATGCAAAATAAAATATGCCATAATATCTGTCATCGTATTCATCATGATCGAGATCTGGCAGAAAAGTTTAATATTGTCTGCAAATGCAGAATACACAACAAGAAAATACTTAGTAGGTAGTCAACCATTTTCCCGACGAAAAACACAGGTAAAATCCTATCGTAGGGGCCCAGGAGGGTCGAAGCCTACTGGGGCCCTGGGTTCGCTTCTGAAAGGAAAACCCATGGCTCTGGAACGCAAAGGGCAACTGAAGGAACATAGGTTTGCTTTTAGTCAGTAAAAGTCTGACACGCCCTCCGCTCCACTCAGAGCGTGAGAAGTCATTGGATGATTTCCCACAATAAAAAAAGCCCTGGACCGCAAAGAGCAACTGAAGAAACACAGGTGGGGTTTAGTCAGTAAAAGTCTGACACTCTCTCTCGCTCTACCTAGGGCGCGATTTGATGGTAGCCCACTTTAAAAAAAGTTACTTTACATCACATTATAAATAGATGCAACATCATTTGAAACATTGTGGTTACTATTTCAAGTAATATTGGTAATTATATATTTATTATATATACTTTATTGTACACCATTACACATACAAAAGGAAACTAAAATATATATATACAATGGGCGACCTTATCGCATTCCGCGATCTCTTCCAGGCAACCTGGAATGGACAGTAATTGGCTGGACAAGATATGGGGCTGTCATGTCATTGGTGTGACAAAACCAGTATTAAACATATATATATTATAATAGATACACAGAAATATACATATGCTATATAATACATATATTACATACATAGCATAGTCGACCTTATAATGTTCCCATTGTTGGAATTTAGGCCTCCTCTCTAGGAGAGGGAATGGGCCGTAATCCACCACGCGGGCCCCGTGCGGGTTGGTGGATGTCACATGTCTTCGAATTTTTGGTTCTAAGACATGCCGGTTTCCTCACGATGTTTTCCATCACCGTTTTGAGAGCAATGGTGATGAAATAAATTACACAAAGTAATGTGCCTGGCTGTTATGTACATGCATAATTACTGAAAACTGTAGACAGAAATAATATAAATGACGACTATCGACATTCACAGCGACAGGTAATGTTCCCTAACGAGTCTTTTAAAAACAGGCAACGATTGAGCGCGTTTAATTGTGTCTGGTAATTCATTCCACAGACGAGCAGCCTGGACAGATAACGATTTATCATAGAAAGTCGTGGTATGGATTGGCATTTTAAGTCGCAAGTTGTCTGATAACCTTAGTACTTAGCTTTTTGTTTGTTTTGTTATGAAGTAATAAGCAGGTAAATAATATAATTATGTATAGAAATATAATTAGAGTTAAAAAAAAAGTTTACTTTTGTCGCTGTTGGTCTAAAAGATTTACTTATAAATAAATATCTTCTTTTTTAAATGGGAAATCATCAAGCGACTCCACCCGCTCTGGGTGGAGCGAGATAAAGTGTCAACCGTCTACAGACTAAATCCGACCTGTGTTCCTTCAGTTGCCCTTTGCGTTCTAGGGTTTCGGTAAATCTTTCGAAAAATCTCCCTCAGATTACAGGCCGTTGACCTATTTCCTAGCCTAGAGTACAGCGAGTATCTAAAATAAAGAATAAGACAACACTAAAGCTAGAACTACATTAGACCGACGCACACGTGGACCACGCCTGATTTGTACGTAGAACGACGTCGCGTGACGTCGTCGCGTGGCGTGGATCTAATGTGAGCTCTACAAGTCTAGTTGCTATGGAGACCGACGCGCCCAGATACAGGTACGTGGCCCACGCAATGATATGCGGCCCACCATACCTACGAGTACCTACTTGCCTGGATCTGTGTATTACCTTGTTGTACGTCTTAACAAAATAGTCCTATTATTGTCTGCCTACCACTATTGTTTTATACAAAAACGTGGACAAAGGAACTGTAGTTCTTTGTTCACAGTTAATGTATTGCTTTCATAACTCAAAAGAACTGCTAAAACCTTTATTATTATCTCCTGACCTTGATCCATCAATTATACTCTCCTTTCCGATATAGATATCGGTAATTATAGATAATTGAAACACATCATTTGAAAAATAAGTTAACAACCCACCAATTGTCGAAATGTGATTGATTTTAATTTTTTGGTGGGAAATCGTCAAATATGGCTCTCAATCAAGTGATATCAAAGATGAAGAAAAGGACTACATAGCGTTATCTCAAATTTAAACTAATTAAGTTATCTATGATTGTCTCCAAAAAAATCCTTGGTTAGGATCTTTTTTATGTTTTGTACACTGGTGCAAAACAGATCGATTTCTAGGTGCGATGGTAAATTATTGAAAGCTAGAACACTACGTATGGAGAAGGCTGACTAAAACCCACCTGTGTTCATATGTTGCCCTTTGCATTCTAGAGCCACCGTTACTCTTTCAAACGTTTCCGTGGCCTTAGCAAGCATCAGCCCTATTGGGCCCTACGGTTTTGCTGATCTCTCATCACATCTCTTTGAGGCCAGTGCGAAGCGATTGATTACATACATTTCGATGTCGGGTATCAATCCCATACTAATTTTGACTGGCATGTTGGTCTAGTGGTTAGTGACCCTGACTGCTATGCCGGAGGTCGTGGGTTCGATTCCCACGCATGACAAATGTTTGTGTGACGAGCACAATCATTTGTTCTGTGTCTGGGTGTAATTTATCTGTAATATGTATGTATTTAGAAACATTTAAGTATGTTTATCAGTTGTCTAGTACTCATAACATAAGCTCTGCTGCTTAGCTTGAGACTAGACGGCATTGTGATAGTTGTGTAAATAAAAAAAAATACATTTTAACAATCGCTAGCGTCAAGCTTTATGCTAAAGGAAAACCACTTGCCCTTACCGTGTTATGACGCGCAAGTAAAATTCAAATATTGCCAATTAAAAAACGATGCGCCCCAGCTTCGCACGTGTGTTACAAAACTTTGAAATTCCCGGTTTTTTTCTACTATAATGTTCATGTATTTTACATCTAAACCTTACTCATGAATCACTTTATCTATTGGTGAAAACTGTATGAAAATCCGTTCAGTAGTTTTTAACGACGGGTAGGACTGGGAGGAGACGCGGTGGGGGACTTTGCTTTGTATTAAGGGTGTCTCAGAAATAATTCACTTTTGCAGATGCATAAAAATTAACAATGGCATGGAACAAAGATATTTTATGCATCTACAAAAGTAAATTATTTCTGAGACACCCTGAAGGCAAAATTTAAGGATAATATGTACGAAAAAGTTTTCTCTAATTGTAGATAGGTAGGTACATGAATTTGTAGTTCTCATTCTCGAACGTTTACTCACTTCAAAGAAACCGAATTTACATCTTTCAAAGTTATCCTGTAATAATTCAAAACTGGATCTTCAATCACACACTCACTGTCCGTCGCACCATTTTCTTCTAAAAACTCAGTGTGCCCACTTAACCAGTCCAAATACAATTTTAAGTACCTATCGTTAGGGTCTATATCCGTGTGTCCCAAGCAGAATATTCTGTAGGCATCTTCGCCATATTTACCGATACCACATAAGTCACTTGCTCTACGCCATTTTGCGGAGACAAACTGATAACTGAGCTTCCATATCATTTGACCTCTTTTCCTTAATCCCAGGTTATCAAAGAACCTTTCTAAAGATACTGGAGTGTCGTTTAAAACGTGATAAGGCGATGGGTACTCCTCGAAAAACGCCTTCATGTAAGGTCTGGAAGTTTTCCCTGAAGTTTTGGTTAAGAAAATCGTTGCTATTAACATTGCCCAGGGATTTGTAGAAAACTCTTCTTCTATTACATAATGAGGAGAAACTGGCATTTTTCTCGGTGTTATATTAAAAAAAGGTTGTATTTCTATAGGTTCCTGTTCTTCTATAGTCAGTTGTGATAGACTGAATTCTTCAGACTCTATTGAGGCCTGACTAAGGTCTTGAGAGGCATCCAGGGACTTGGCGGGTGAAATAGGCAGCTGTAGTGTTTGAGGGCTGACAGCTCTGAGATTCTCCTCTTCAGTGAAGAACCTGCTGACACATTCTGAGGCTTCCATGATCCTGTAAAAAAGAAACAAGAGTTTTATGAACAAAGTGTTTTTTAAATTAGTATAAATTAGTATTACAAGTATGTCGCAGGGGTATAATAAAAACAGGGATTTGATCAATTCCCTAAGTGATTTGATCAAATCACGGAGGATGTTAAAATAACAACACTTTTTTATTATATCCCTGAACAAATCTAGGGATTTGATAAATATCAGAACTGGTTTCGTCAAATGACAAAAAAACTTTTTTATGGTATTTAAAACGTTTATTTGTAATTATTTACATAATAATTATTAGTATTAGAAAGGATTTTCAGAAATTCAGCGCTAAGGGATGGATGATGTTTTATGAAACGGGGGTCTAGTTTGTATGGAGAAATTTACTTTTACTTAGGCGAAGCCGCTGGCAGTCGCTAGTACCCGTATAAACAAAGTCAAATAAACTAAGAAACGATTTGTAGTTTTTAATAGGGATGAAAATAACAAAGCCCTTTATTTCGAGCGTCCGGGTTCGGGAGAGGTTAAACTAATCTAGTTCACTTCCGTGAAAATTGAAGCGTTCAGTTCCATTCGGTCATTCGTTTATTGTTTGAAATGCTTTGCCTCCACGTTATTAGTGATATAAAGCGTTTAAACTCGCGTTTTGGAAATAATGTATTTTATAGGATTTTACTTTTTTCTATTTTTTTAGTTTGGAAGAAATCATCCAATGACTTCTCTCGCTCTTGTGCGAAGCGTTAGGGCGTGTCAGACTTTTACTGACTAAAACCACTCCTATTTTCCTTCTTTGCCTTGCGTTTCAGGGCCCTGGGTTTTTCCTTATAGAAGCGAATCCATGGCCCCAGTAGGCTTCGACCCTGCTTTAGGCCACTACGCCACTACGATAGCATTTTACCTGTGTTTTGCGTCGGGAAAATGTAACTATATGATTGACTACTAAGTATTTTCTTGTTGTGTATTCTGCATTTGCAGGCAATATTACACTTTTCAAATGATGATGAATATGATGATAATTATTATGGCATATTTTATTTAGCGTCAAACGGTAATCCTCTTCATTTCGTAGCGTAAAATTACACTGTACTGCACATTGATATAAACATTGTTGTTTGTTAGGGTTCCGTAGCCAAATGGCTAAAAAAGGAACCCTTATGGATACGTCATGTCTGTCTGTCTGTCCGTCCGTATGTCACAGCCACTTTTTTCCGAAACTATAAGAACTATACTGTTGAAACTTGGTAAGTAGGTGTCTACGCATCGTCAGCACAGCGTGCCCCTACGGTTGGACTTTTCAGAGGAGGAGTGCGGGGTGTAGTTCCATTTTCTGACGCGCGCGCCGCCACTGAGGCACTTGCTTTATATCGGTCGATAAAACGCACACGCATAAAATTTGTAAACCAAAAAAATCTTTATTATATACGCCTAAATCTATCGAAGAAGTTCTTTTATTCATCTCCAAAACAGTAGGTGTATTCTGTGAACCGCATTAAGATTTTCACACAATAGAAAAAAAAAAAATTTGAGTATTCCCCATACTTAGAAAAGAAACTCAATTTTTTTTTTTTATCAATTCCATACGTGTGGGGTATGAAATTCTATGACCAGTGCTTGTTGCCAGTGATGGCATATGACTCCGGAACGTGGTCGCTTACCCAAAGGGCTATGGAAAGGGCTATGGAAAGGGCTATGCTCGGAGTTTCCTTGCAAGATCACATCAGAAATGAAGATATCCGCAGGAGAACCAAGGTTACTGACATAGCTCGAAGAATCGCCAAACTTTAGTGGCAAAAGGCAGGGGCACATTGCAAGCAGAACAGATGGTCGATGGGAACGAAAGGTTTTGGAGTGGTGACCACATACTGGAAAACGCAGCGTTGGAAGGCCACCCACAAGGTGGACCGATAACCTGGTGAAGGTCGCGGGAATTCGACAGATGCGAGATGCACAGGACCGGTCGTTGTGGCGACGCTTGGGGGAGATCTATGTCCAACAGTAGACGTCTTTTGACTGAAATGATGATGATGAGTAATTTATATTTTCATCTCAGTCAATTAAACCTTATAATTTGAAAGCTATGGTCCTGTTGCGTTCGAGTTTTAAAATAAATTATATTGTCAGAAGAAAATTAGGACTGTAGTCAGGCCGAAGGTGGAAGAACCCTAAAAACAGGTTCCGCGTTCCTCTAGGTTAAGGGTAAAAACGGGACCCCATTACTGTGTCTGTCACCAAACTGTATCTCATGAACTGTAATAGCTAGACAGTTGATCACAGATAAAAAAAAATAGAATAAAATAAATTGTGTAAAATAAAGTTGTATAGATAATGGTGCAGAACCTTTCGTGCGTGATTTCGAATCGCACTTGACCATGTCACAGAATGATTTATAAGAATAAATACTGCACTAATATACCCTTTATCTTTTCCGTTTTTTATATTCCTTTTTTCTTATATTCCATTCCTATAATATCATTGAAATAAATCTAGGTAAAGCTTCCGGTTATCAATTCTTCGTAGAATATATTTAAAGTTTAGTTATTTCTCCTCCTCTTTGAATCAGTCAAGATTATAGTGCCTCTTGAAGTAATAACTAACAGGCGGGTAAGAGGATTAGATTCAAGGAAAACGGTTCAATGTAATTGGATCCTTGAACGTCTGTGATCAATTCTGTGACCCTAGTGAAAAAAGGTACAAGTCAAATTTTGTCGAAAATAAGGCACGACGAACAGGACCGATCGTTGTGGCGACGCTTGGGCGAGGACTATGTAGTAGTGGACGTCTTTCGGGTGAAATGATGATGATGATGATGATGAGTTAAGTATACCAAAGTGCTCAGAAAAAATTCCTCTATTATTTACTGAAAACGGATCTAAACTGTCTTTAAAAATAAAGAAGTTACTTTGTTTAAATGGGTCTCACAGACTCAAAAAAAAAAAACTACAAATTCGGGTACAAGTACTCTTGAACGTTTTAATTTTGTATATTTAAATCTAAATTAACATAAATTACCCACATCTTCATTTGGTTGGCGTTTATCAATACAACAACACTTGGTCCTTACAAAATGGTTTAGTAAGTAATGATATTCATCATCATCATCTTCCTGCCCTTGTCCCGTTTTATTTGGGGTCGGCGCAATACGTTTTTTTTCTTCCATTCTGCCCTGTCACTCGCCAAGCTATCACTAACTTCCTTTTCTTTCATATCACTCTTCACATGGATGAATTATCCATCTTTAGTTTAGTAAGTAATGATATTTCTGGACATAAATCCGTTTTCGACAAAATAAAGAGATGAAATCAATATTTCTTTGCATTTATTTATATCATAAAAATCATTCCAAATGCATTTCCCTTTTCACTTCAGTGAATTAACATTTAACTTAAGGGGGAAGGTGTATAGTTTATTTTATACCCTCAAAAAATTCATTTTATGGTTAATATAAGCCACTATCTTAAAAACTATTGATTTTACGTAAAAATAACTTAATAATATTAAAAAGTACCTATAAAAACACCACATGCATTTCATTTGGTAGGTACTGGTTTAAATATCACACGAGATCAAACACGCAATTAGGAGCGCGCGAAGGGTTTGTTGCATCTCTTGTAAAGTTGCATTTTTGTACTTATACCTTTTTTCACTTGTACACAAACCTTCACAGAATTCTGCGTAGGTTTGTTTTCTAGTAACAGGAGCTACATTTCATCTTACGTATATTATGAACCGTTGGTTTTCATCTCATTAAATATTATATTGAGGTAAATTTTGTATGCCTTCTTCTTTTTTAGTTGGGAAAATCATCCAATGACATCAGTCGCCCTTGGGCGGAGAAGGAGGGCGTGTCAGACTACTACTACTAAAAATACATTCCTGTTCCTTCTTTGACTTCGTCCCAGGGCCGAGTTTTCGTTTCAGAAACAAACCCTTTGCCCCAGTAGGCTTCGACTCAGCTGGGCCCCTACGGTTTGTTGACATCTCCTTGAGGCGCGCGTGGAATAGTACGCGCCGTCGACGACTTGGGTTACCGGACGGTCGGACGTACCGTCCGCAAGCCCGCGCCTACGTTGGCCGGAAATCGGGATCGGGATCCTGTCGGCTGGGGCGTGAGGGTCGCCGAGGTCAAGGGAGCACGTGATCTCTCGCGCGTGCACGTGCGGCTTCCTCCTTTTCTAGCATTACTACTTCGCAGAAGGACGCGACCGCCTGCCACTACTCCCCGCTTCGGACCATGATCTGTACCAAAGCCCGGCGCGAGAGATTGTTGCCGCCGATCTCCCCCACGAGGACACGGCGGTGCTCTGCCCGGACCGGAATCCGTGTCAGACTTTTTCTGATTAAAACCACACCTGTCTCCTACAGATGCCCTTTGCGTTCTAGGATCACAGGTTTCATTTTCAGAAAATTCCAGCGGCAGATATAGAGAAAAAAAACCTAAGAATCTCGCCTTTGCACATCAGCTGTCCAATTTTTAATTAATTGTTATTTTATATGTACAATAAAGATTGTATGAAAGATAAATGAATAACTAATTTTGAATAAGGAATAACATGTTTATTTGAAATTAGAATCCCAAATCAATCCGTAATTCTAACAGTATAAACTACAGGATAGAAGTGATAGATAGCTTTCGTCACTGGCACGAACAGAGATAAATAGACCAACCAACGTTGGAATTGGAGTTGGCGACAAATGTTCGAATCGAATTGATCCTAACAGGTTGGCCGACCAATCTGGGCCAACGTTCCGAGCGACGCGACGTTCACGTCACATACGTATACAGGATGTACTATAGAATGCCCTTTTTCAATGCAATGACCCTCTTTTTAGATGAGTTCGCTCCTGGACTTTCTAAAGTGCTTTGAGTATTGAATTTTCTATGATGGCAAATATAGATGTTTAAAAGTTGGAGTTGTGCGCTACATTTTTAAATTGAAGTCCTATTCAAAATAATACACTTGTTGTTTCAGATCCACATTAAAGCTGACGCAGAAAGGCATTAAGCGACAGTGCGACAACGACAAAACAACGCTTTTTAGGTTTCTGTACCCGAAAGTTGCCAACGGGACCTTATTACTAAACCGTCGCTGGCAGTCCGTCTGTCAGCTGGATGTATGTCATAAACCATTATAGGTTTAAATTTTCACAGAATGTGTATTTTTTATTGTCTCTATAACAAAAAACAATAAAATTAAAATAAAGTTCAACATCTTAAAGGGGTTCCCATTAAAGAAATGTTATTTTATAGGTGTTTATGCTCGATTTTAAAATTGTAGTATGGAACCCTTCGTGTGCGAGCGCGACTTGTACTTGGCTAGTTTTTTAAGTAATTTTATAACATTAGTTAGACTTATTTTTTTATAGCAGCTATGAAATTTATCTGAAATGAACGACTATTTTTAACCAGCTTCAAAAAGGAGGAGGTTCTATGTTCGGCTGAATGTATGTTTTTTAAGAAGTAACTTTTATATTCAAAATTTACTGAACAATTGTCACTTAGGTGTATGTTTAAAAAATGAGGATCCTTTTCGACTCGTTTATCGTCAACATCGAGCATGGTTTAAAAGCTTGTTACTTCATCTAACACAACTCAACACGATGTTTGACGAAATTGCAACTTGAAAAAAGAGAGATAACGCCTGAAAACTCTAACAGCATTCGGTAATTCCGTGATTTACTCGAATATTTTACAAAAATTGTTCCAGGAAATACGTGTTTTAAAAAAAAAAAAAAAATTTCCTTAAGTTTTTGAAAAAATTTCTTATCATTCAAAATCTTGATTACGTATGCAAGGCTTCTATTGTTATACTTTTTGACTTTTTTTTTGAGTAAATTATGAAGTGTCAAAGTTCATGGAAAATAGCAGATTTTCAGAGGTCTTTACTGGATTAGTTTTACACAAATTCATACATGGATTTCAATAGAGGCCTAGATAATATCCACAAGATACTGTGTTTTCAAAATATCTAATGAAAAATGTGTAACAACGTCTTATTCGCGTAAGAGCGGCTGTATGAAAAACAGTGAAAATGTATGTCGAGATAGATATATTCTTTATTGTACACCAATAATAAAATTACGTAGGCAGGCTTCGGCCATATTAAACCCCTGCAGCTGACGTCTCTTTCGATGACTCGAGTTCGGCCCTCACAGGAAGAGCGGACGGCGAGCTACATATAACTCGTAAAGACTAAATTCCAAATTCTAATTACTTAACCCAATAGGTACTTTTTCACAGAAAACATTAAATAAAGATGAGCTTCCACGATCTTAGATCACAGTGAAAGTCTCATTAAAGCTGGTCAGTGATTCTTAAGTGATGCGCGTGCGCAGGAGAAGAAACTATTGTATTGCAGTGATTTTATTAGCAATTGTTTGAATTCATTTTTAGGGTTCCGCACCTCAAAAGATCTCATCTAGGATAAATTTGTTGTCCGTCTGTCTGTCTATCAAGACCCTTTATCACGGGAACACGTCGAGGTATCGAGTTGAAATTAAAAATATATGTACTCAGGTTTGCGGTCCCTTGAAGCTGTGAAAAATCAAACTTCAAAGTTAACGAAAAAAAAAAAGATACGGGCGTTTATGTCGCAAAAAACGTATATTTCGATTTTCTAACTTTATTTTGAATGGATTTGTTTTTTTTTTTCTATTTTGAAGTAATTCACATAGTGATAGATACAAATAATAAGAAAAAAAAACTGAGTCAATTAAGCTAGAACTACATTAGACCGACGCACACGTGTAACACGCCTGATTTGTACGCAGAATGACGACGTCGCGTGGCGTGGATCTAGTGGAGCTCTACAAGTCTAGTTTCCATTTAAAATGAATGGAGACCGACGCGCCCAGATCGGCGTGTGTTGCACACGTGTGCGCAGTGTAGTTCTACCTTAACTCTTCTATAAATTAATTCAAGTCAATATGTTGAAAATGTCGGAGTTATTGGCAGTGCTTTGTGCGGAATAAAAACAGCTGACAACCTAACAATAGCAAAAAAATAAAACAAAAGAATGCATGTTATGAAAGGGAACAATAAAATTATTATGGCGCTATAGTTTGTAGACTTTTATATACATTTGTAGCGTTCACACATAAATTAACAAGAATTCATAGTATAGATAGCGGCATGAATCTTGAGCGTTCGGCGAAAGAGCGGGGATCGTTTTGCGCATCGTATAATATCGGCGAGCCAATCACTCACTTGTGACACACACAAGGATTTCACTCCCCGCCCCTGCATCTCTCTTCATAATCCACTAAAGAGACCCGATATTTCACTTCTGCGTGCTTCTGCGCAAGTAGAACTGAAGAAGTCAGCGCTCAAGATCCGTGCCGGTATCTATAGTTTAGTTTTGAAAGTCGGGGAATATTCTAAAGGAATTTACTACAGGGATAAAAATAATCCTATATGCATAAGCAAAGTTTTTGTGCAATATAATACAAATATTACGTGAAATGTGTGCTTCTAAGCAAGGCTAAAGGAATACAGTAACTGTAACCATACTTACTAGGGATTTCAGTCAAGTGCTAACAAAGGGCTCAGACCAATTAAATACAATATTTATTGGTAAGAGAGAGAAAGACCTTTGTGTTGAAATAGGATGAATTTTACTAAACATCAATTTATTACACATTTTCTTTCTTCGAATAATATCATCAGAATCGGTTATTACATGAAATAGCATTTAGCATAACAAATGTTGATATGAGGTAGAGTGGGAATATCCCGCTATCTCCTTCAATCAATCAATTAATCAATCAATCAATCCATTAATCCACCAATCAACCAATCAATTTATTTTCAGGAACAATTTAAATTGTGTTTGAAATGAAATCATGAATAAAAAAAAGCATTAATTAAAACTATAAAACGAACACATACTACATAATTCAATAAAACATAGATAACAAACATAATAAAAAAGTCAATAACATTACAAAACAATTACTAAATTTAATATTACTCAGCACACCTTTGTACACATGTTGGCGGTGATGACGTCACATTTCAGTGTGCGCAGTCTTATCCTGACAGCTTCCCCTGCCATTATATTTGAAATGTTTCTAACTTAATTAGTATTGAACGGATTTAAAAATTCAGCTTTTGGATTAAGTTACTTTTTGATGAAAATAATTAAAAAATAAAAATACTGGGCAAATGCGAGTCGGACTCGCGCAGTGAGGGTTCCGTACAAACTTGAAAGGTAAATTGCGGTTTACGATTTATGACGTATTAAAAAAAAACTACTTATTAGATCTCGTTCAAACCAATTTTCAGTGGAGATTTGCATGGTAATGTATATCGCATATTTTTTTTAGTTTTATCATTCCCTTATTTTAGAAGTTATATGGGGGCCCGACACATTTTACCACTTTGGAAATGTCTCTCACGCAAACCATTAAGTTTAGAAAAAAATGATATTAGAAACCACAATATCATTTCTGAAGACCTATAAATAGATACCCCACACGTATGGGTTAGATGAAAAAAAAAAAATTTTGCGTTTCAGTTCTAAGTATGGGGAACCCCCAAAATTTATTGTTTTTTTTTTCTATTTTTGTGTGAAAATCTTAATGCGGTTCACAGAATACATCTAATTATCAAGTTTCAATAGCATAGTTCTTATAGTTTCGAAAAAAAAAAGTGGCTGTGACAGACAGACAGACATGACGAATCTATAAGGGTTCCGTTTTTTGCCATATGGCTACGGAACCCTAAAAATTAGTCAGTGTGCTTAGTTTCAAGAAAATCTGTATGTCTATTGAGGCATGAATTAACAAACATTTACGTAAGGTTAATATCCTATCAATGAAAATCAAATCAATATCCATCAGACCGGGTACAATAAACCCAGCGTTATTTACGTTTTCCTTATTTTATTATGACCTATTCATTTACCAACACAGATACATAATTAATTATCCTTACACGATTTTGTGTAAAGATAATATCTGTGCGTGTAAATAAAACATTTATCTATGTATGTACCTAAGGTAAATAATATCCTATCAATAAAAATCAAATCAATCTCCATGAGCCCGGGTACAATACTCAACGTTATTAACGTTTTGCACATTTATTACATTATGTACAATTTATTTACCAACACAGATACATAATTAATTTTCTTTGCACAAAATCATTACCCCGCTGTTTTCCTATTTTTGAAAGCGGGAAAACACGAAACGTGCTGTGCTGGTTGAACAAATGATCACAGTAATATAAAATAATTGTTGATTGTAGATATAGTTGTAAGTCATAGGTAAATTGTTTTCAAGAATCATAGAGATACCAACATCGGAACAAATATTATAAAAAAAAAAAACATTATATTTTTTATTGCAAACTAGCGGTCCCGGCAGACGTTGTTCTGCCCAAAAGCGGGATATAGTAAAAAAAAAAAATTACCCTACTCTACCCTACTCTACCCTACTCTTTTCTTTGCTATAAACCACACGGAGCCCGAGACCTTTCCAACGAATGCAAAACCGTGGAAATCGGTTCGTGCGTTATGGAGTTATAGCGTCAGGAAGGAAAACCCGACTTATTTATATATAGTAGATTGTTTGTTGAAATACTCTGTATGTACACTGATACTACACATGAGCCATAGGCCTACTACGATTTTTTAACGTTAATAATCACGTTAACCTTATTATCACACTAGGTTTAACTGAGGAGCACCACAACAATAAAGTGTTAAATAACAAAGAAACAAAAACAGTAACACCGACTTTCAAAATTAACGTTTTTAGCACTTTTTATTGTTTTTTGCATTTAAGGCAGTTGGCTTTTTTGTACTTATAATTAGTACAGTTTTCATACTTTAAAAAAAAAACACTTATTTTTAGTTTTATTTCTTGTTTATTATAAAATATCGTGCAAAATAAACACAACAATACGTGATTTTCACTATATTTTCGTCTACAAATGAGTAACTTTGTACGTAGATAATAATTAATTAATTAGCCTGATAAGATTAACCACGTCAAGTTTCATCACAGGTTGACCGATAGATTTTACAGTAAGTATTTTTTGTTTTTCCGTTGCCCTACACTTTTTTTTTGACAGGCCTGTTGGTCTCGTGGTCAGTGGCCCTGACTGCTATGCCGGAGGTAGTGGGTTCGATTCCCACCCAGGACAAATGTTTGTGTGATGAGCACGATCATTTATTCTGTGTCTGGGTATATATAAGTATGTTTATCAGTTGTCTAGTACTCACACAAGCTCTGCTTGGTTTGGGACTAGATGTTGTTGTGTGAAATTTGTAGAATATAATACTATAAGACAAAGTCGCTTTCTGATGGATTTTGGTGCGGTTTTCACTAATAGAAAAAGCAAGAAACGAGTCACTAGTTAGAGATAATTAAAACTAATATTATAAAGAGGAAATAGTTGTATTTTTGTTTGTAATTAATAAACTCACAAATCGGATCGATTTTAAAATATCTTTTACTAGTAGAAATATGTTACTTTTCACATAAAGACATAGGGATATATTTTCTATCAAGCAGGAAAAGCCGCTGCAGAAGCTAGTACTTCATTAAACAACTGCCTGTAATCCCTAACAAATAACAACGAATGAAATGAAGTTTTAACTGAAAACATTCGCAAGTATAAAAAGTAACAAATAAATTATATTTCACAACCACCGATGGACACGGTGGAGCATACGGTGGAGGTGTGTGACCACCGTGTCCGTGGGGGCGATCGGCGGAAACGACCTCACGCACCGGGCCCTGGTACTGGTTATGGTCCGTAGCTAGGTGAAATGGCAGGAGATCGGTGTCTTCTGCGAAGCAGTAATACTAACAAAGGAGGCAACTGCACGCGTGAGGGAATGGACTTCCTCACCGCAGTCGCCGGAATCGCGACCCTGATTTCCAGCCCCCGTAGGTGTAGGCTTGCGGACGGCGAGCAATGGGTAGCTCCCCGTGCGGTCGTCCGGTTATCGTCCGAACCGAGCCCAAGTCGTCGACGGCGCGTAATGTTTCACGTGCGCCTCAAGGAGATGTCAGCAAAACCGTAGGAGGCAAGCTGGGTCGAAACCTACTGGGGCCATGGGTTGTGCAAAAGAGAACCCCGGGGCCCTGGAACGAAGGCAAATAAGGAGCATAGGAGTGGGTTTTAGTCAGTAAAAGTTTGACACGCTCTCTCGCCCCACCCTAGAGCGAGAGAAGGTATTGGATGATTTCCTACCTAAATAAAAAATATCCACTTAAAACTATGAAATTTCAATTTACTGTCATGAAAATATTTGCAACGGAATTGTTGAAAAGGTTTTCCAGCATCGCGTCACAATTACGTTTTCCAAGAATTTGCAATCATGTCGGATTTTCAAACTACCTTTAGGTACTACACGAGTATTTTACTGACCTACATACCTATATGAAATGTTCAGAGTATATTGATGAGTTTCAGGAATGTGTAATTACATAACTTTCATATCTGATGAAAAGCGGTATTTCGTATCAGATATTAAGCATTTCTAAGTGCAATGAAGACAGGAGAACCAAGGTTCGAAGAATCGCACACTTAAGTGGCAATGGGCAGGGCACATTGCTCGCAGAACAGATGGCCAATGGGGACGAAAGGTTCTGGAATGGCGACCACGTACCGAAAGACGCAGCGTTGAAAGGCCTCCCACAAGGTGGACCGATGACCTGGTGAGGGTCGCGGGAATTCGATGGATGCGAGACGCATAGGACCGGTCATTGTGGCGACATTTGGGGGAGTCCTATGTCCAACAGTGGATGTCTTTCGGCTGAAATGATGATGATGATTTCCAAGTGCGCAGTCTATATAATTGGCAAGTAGACAAACATACCTACTAACGAGTATTATAAAGAAGATTTGTGTTTTTGTTTGTAATTTGTAATAGATAAAGTTTTTCATTAAGTAGGTGACAGATAGGTACTAAGAGAATGTATAAAATACTTTGATCACAATAAAAATTCTACTTGGCCTAATAAGCCTCAAAAATTTGATTTTTACCAAGTGGGAAAAAAGAAAAAAACCACTAATAACCAGAGGTAAAATTGTTTGTTTGTTCATAATGTTAATGTGGGAAAAAAAGGCAAGTGCGAGTCGGACTCGCGCACTGAGGGTTCCGTACAAACTTACCTATGAAAACAGTTCAATTCCCGTATTGAGTTACGAAGATTTTTCCGAAAAGCAATTTTTTTTTTGTGACGTGTCTATTAATTTACAGCTTTCAGATTTTTTCCTATATTTGTGCTATGAGACCTTGCTTCATGACAAAATTCAGGATTCTATGTCAACGGGAAGTACCCTATGAGTTTTGATTTCCTTGAGAGTGTCGAAATATACGTTGTTTGCGACATAAACGGCCATATGTTTGATTTTTTCACAGCTTCAAGGGACCGCAGATCTGAGTATGTGATTTTAATTTCAACTCGATACCTCCACGCGTTCCCGAGATAAAGGGTCTTGACAGACAGTCGGACGGACAACAAAGTGATCCTATAAGGGTTCCGTTTTTTCCTTTTGAGGTACGGAACCATAAAAACATCCAAATATTATAAAATTATATAAGCAGCTTTATAGCTGCACCTACCATGTTTTGTTTCTGCACCACCCAGGTCGACTGGTAGTAAATGCCTAAGACATTAAGTCCGCCTTTGTACAGTGTTTATTACTACATAGAGCATAAAGTTTAAATAAATAAATAAAAACAAAGAGTATAAGCAGTACATAACACTTTTTACAATAAACAGACATGCAAGATTTGCTTTCATTTATTAAAGTGTTCCATGGTTTATCTCCGAAGTTTTTCATCAGATCTTCACCAAATTAAATAAAACCATCTGGGAGACAAACTCTTCAAAACCAAAAAAAAAAAAATCGTCAAAATCGGTTCACATTTGGGGAAGATATCGCTGAACAACACGGAAAAAAATTCAAACGACTTGAGAACCTCCTTTTTTATTTATTTAAACTTTATGTGCAGTAGTGGGACATAGGCGGACTTAATGCAAAATGGCATTCTCTACCAGTCAACCTTAGGGTTAAAAAAGACATTGCACAATAAATAAATACTAGATATATAAAAATAGAATGAAGTACCAATGAGATTAGGTGATTATAATAATAAAATACATATAATAAATTATAAACTAATAAATATAGCATCTAAGCATAATCAGCCTTTTTATTGTTTCTACTGCTGGGACTCAGGCCTCCTCTCTAGGAGAGGGAATGGGCCGTAATCCACCACGCGGGCCCAGAGCGGGTTGGTGAATGTTACATGTCTTTGAATTTTTGGTTCTAGGACAAGCCGGTTTCCTCACGATGTTCATCGGGGCCGTTACCACTCAGCCACCACTGCTCTAAATACTAACTAATAAATATTAATAAATATCAAAGTCAAATATCTTTTTTTAGAAGTCCGTTAAAAATACAACAATGGCCCGCCAATTGTTATGTAATTTTCAACCGACTCTATCTGAAATTGAGATGCATTAAATGGGTACCCACAAACCTTCATACCATAAAAGAGTACAAACTACAAACTGAGCATCAATAACATCTAGTTGTCCAGTTTGGAAAACAAAGGGACGCCCCACCCTCATCTAGCCGTAGAATGGATAACCGGCTTACTGTTACCAAGTTACCGTTAAATGCAAGCCTCTATTCCATGCTCGCAGATGCTTTGATGAACAGTCACTTGAACGGTCACAGCTATAACATAATATCGTGTATTATGCACGTAGCTATACATGTAGATGAGATGAGTGCATTGCCAGCTTAATTTAATGAACGCTAGGCTCCGATCAATTTGTGCGAAGGTCAGCCTTTGCAGTCATATTTATGTTAGTTTTACGACGCCTATGTTTCAACCTCTATTCGTAACACTTTAGCCATTTTGTTTGTATAGCGTAAACAAGTGTTTAGCAGCGCTACCTACACTCATTACCATGATATGGTAAGCTATTGACACTCCTCCCGTAATTAGATATTAATTTAGTACTACCACCCTCTTTCGTGGGTCGACTTTTTAGGTTAGCGTATTGTAATGCGTCAGACATTTAAGTAGCGAACCCGTATTCCTCATTTTTCCGACAGCACGGTAGCCTTCCAAGCACCGCGGCTGCCGCGGGGCGAATGCCGGGAACGAAAATGAAAGGCAAGGAAATATTCTGTCTACCAACATCACAGTAGCGGGACTTTCTGCGCATGCTCGGCGCGGACATCCGGTTTCCACAGTTTTCACGAGGCCACGAGGGAGTCAGTGCGCTTTAGTAAGCCATATGAACTGCATGCTTCTCAAAACAAGATGTTGGGTGCGTCTTTATTTTCTCTTTGTCTTTTAGGTTAGCGGAGTATATTGCGTCCTCTAAACTAATATTAGGTGCTTATAAGGAAGTAAAATTACTTGTTTGTTTACATGTTTTTTAAAGGTAACGTATATTTACTGATCCGATGCAAATAATATTACACTAATAGAAAGCAGAGTTTCTTGTTTAGCAATTCACTATAGTAACATGGTCAATTTTAATCGGATGAATGCATAGTTCATAGTTTGTATTACCCGAGTGGAGCGAGTACTTTGGGCATCCTACCCGACATACATTTTCACTGTCTTTCATACAACCGCTCTTACGCGATTATGACGTTATTACATATTGTTCCTTAGATATTTTGGAAATACAGTATCTTGTGGATATTATCTAGGCTTCTATTAAAATCAATTTATACATTTAAAACTAATCCAGTAAAGACCTCTGAAAATCTGCTATTTTGCATGAACTTTGACACTTCATAATTTACTCAAAAATTAAAAACGTGGAAAAAAGAATAGAAGCCTCGCAAAAATCAAGATTCGACGACCATTTTTTTTAAATATTCGAGTAAATAATTTCCGAATGCTAACAGAGTTTTCAGGCGCTATCTCTCTTCTTTCGCGTTGCCTCTTCGTCAAACATCGCGTTGGATTGCGTTAGATGAAGTAATAATCTTTTAAACCATACTCGATGATGACAATTTATAGGCGAGTCGAAAAGGAGCCTCTTAACATAATTACGTGAAAATATTAGAATGTACCTAATGTGTATTGTTTGCATTGTTGATTAATTTGTAAACTTATGTTAATTTATGTCATAAAAAGCGAACGTATCTCGCCACGCCGTACCAAAACAACAAAAACTGTTAAAGAAATAAATAAAAACAAAAAAATAGTAAATGCATTATAGGAGGGTTGAAAGAATTACCCCGAGCCTGAAATGCAAAAGGTAAGACAAAAACACAGGTGAGTTTTAGTCAGTAAAAGTCTGATACGCCCTCCCCCTCCGGTCAGAGCGGCAGAAGATTGAAAATTATTTTTCATTACTCATGCTCGGAATGAGTACGTCTGAAGTTGCCTGAAGATAAGGATTCTCCCTAGAGATGAAAAGTATTACTTTTAACCCATAAAAGTAATACTTTTCATCTCTAGGGAGAATCGCTTTCAACTGACAGCTGTCAATTATAAAAAAAAAACTAGTTCTATATTCACATTTCTATTGAACATGTCCCAATTTTCAATACAGCCACTCAATTACAGCACGATGCACAATGTACAATTGAAATAGGTAACATAAAGACAAGGATTGAATATTTTAAATTGAATATTTTTACTTTATTACAATTTCTTTTCTATTTCTTTAAAATAATATAGATTTGGGAAAAATATTTACCATTTTTTCAATGATAAAAATAATGGCTGAATAGCCACAAAAAAAAAAAAACACCAAAATAGGCGGGAAAGCGCTAATCCGTTCTACATTTGTTTTCTTTCGAGTATTAGATTTTAGTTTATATTTTACTAAATCTCTGCTATAGGAGATTAGTATTAACACGATAAGTTCATCAGATTCAGATATGAATTTAACACCTGATTCATAAGAGAAGAGGCTAAAGCAGTAGTAAAAAATCACCTTTAGCAAAAGAAAGACACCCAAAATCATACGACGACTCAGGGCTTTTTATTTTTCCTTTTATTCGTAATGAAAAGCACAGTGTTTACCTCGGGTAAAACCCTTATTTAGTCCCTCGATAAGTAGTAATAAGTTACTTTTACCCCCAGGGTAACAATATACTACCTATAATGCCCCAAAAAAATACTACTTTCATTAATTGCGAGTAGCTCCTCTGCACAGTTTGTCGCTCCACTTACCCATTTAAAAACGGATTTTTATGTAGTTTTCAACAATAGAAAGAGTGATTAATGAGAAAGGTGTAGGTTTGTAATACATGCTTATGGTAGGGAAAAGACGAGAATTTGAAAGATTTCTAATACCCGTTTGACGCTACGACCGGTCGTTAGTTTGGAATAAAGGCGGATTTTGAGAAAGCCCCCAGGAGATCACCTGAGCTCACTTAACTGTTTCATAATTACGTAATAAAAAACGAACACATCTGAATAACTGACACTCCACGAGCATTTCAATTAAAAAATGTGCTTTATTTTTTTGGCACGATACTAATCAACCTTTAATTTGAGAATATAATAAAACGGTAGAGTTTTTTTGTTTGTTTAAAGGTACTTACTAATATCTGGAACTACCAGTCGGGTTAAAAATAATGATTTTGGTTTAGGACAGCCAGATTCATGACGAATAGTATCGGCTACTACCTACATGCTGACATCACTCTTGGTTCGAGTTTTTTTATCATTCGCTTGTCGTCTTCTGATCAATTAATTTAATACAAAGGTACTTTGATTGGACTCAACAAAGGTTTTTTACTAACCTATCTACTAAAAGGCACGTTGTAAGTACATTATGTGCCGTTAAAACTTGTTCTTATTTTTTTTGGGTTAATTCTGAGTTAACCAATTTCGAATTTACCAGCCCCCCTAGTCAAGTTACAACCGTTTCGTTTCGATTCTCTTTTCGTTGATCGCCTCGAGTCGGCCACGCCTCCTATTCCTTTGTTTTGACCACGTGACTGAGCGTTGAGATGACGTCAGAATAAAGGATTCGGAGGCGTGGCCGACTCGAGGCGAACGACGAAAAGAGAATCGAAATGAAACGGTTGTAACTTGGCTATGGGGGCTATATTCGAATTCTTTGTATTTAGGTATAAGTACTACAGTATTTCTATAAGGCACTGTAGTACTAATCAGAGGATCGAAGATAATAAAAAAATACAATCAATACAAAAAAGTACTAAAAATAACATTACGAAGTCGATGTTTCTGGTTTTGTTTCTTCGTTATTAACACTGACTTCCAGATAGTAAGGTAGGACCTATAGAGTATAGGATAATATAAAATATAACCCTTAGTCATCACAAGTGTGCCTATAAAAGAAGAGCACTCAGTATACTATTGTAGTCTTTGAGAGCACTAGATTTTTCCAGGACCCCACATCAGATTCTGACCTGATGTCCGTGGGAAGTACCGGTCACCCGGAAAGTATAAACTTTGTCAGTTTATATCTAAATAAATTATTAAAAAAAAGTTTTTTTTTCAAATCGATCCAAGTGTCTGTCTTCTAGTAATAGGGAAACATACATCTATAGCTATTTACAATATCATAATTTTAAGATCAGTAACTATGTCTGTTTGTTACGCTTTCGCGCTTAAACTACTGAACCGATTTTGATGAAATCGGGAAAGGAGTAAGCTTCAAGCCCCAGGAAGGACATAGACTAATTTTAACCCTTCGCGCGCTGGGGGTATTTTTTTTTACGTAATTGTGCGTTTTTACGTAAATCACAAAAAAAAAACAAAAAAAAACTTTTTCTGGACTTTTCTAGGAAAAATTCTGGCTTCGATGTCGTGTTCGCACCTGTTTCAATAATTCCATAAATTGTCCTTGATTGATGTTCAAAAGTACACCAATTTTACATGACAATATTCACTTGGAATCAATTTGTGAATAATTAAAACAGTTGCTTCGAACTTCAATTGAAAAAAAATCCGCCAAAAAATCTCAACACTACTTTAAAAACGTGTGGTTTGAAGGAATGACTTTACATATTTCAGTGTCGATCTAAAAATAGTTACTTAAGTAGTGAAGTAAAAACCAGGAAACAAGGCGCAAGTGCACACGTTTATTATTGGACATGACTGGTCGGAAACTAATGAGGCTTCCTTCAATTCTTGTACTTAAAGTATTAATGGATATATAATCGATATCAATCGATACTAACTACTTTTATAGGTTGAGTGACATACTACTTAACTTTAAGAAGGGACTTTATAGGAAAGAGAACTTTCAGTTCTTAGAGTATCCCCAGCATAAAAGATCGTACTGGAACATTGAGTGTTGTGTCCCCTGGGGAATTGGTTTAGGCGATATTAGTAGAACGAGCGACAATACCTAGTAACTGAAACTGTTTTTTCAGTAACCAGGTGAGTAGGTATTGACGTTATTTTAATGTAAGTACCTTATGACGCTGGTCCCGGCTGTCATTTGGTCAAATGAGTAGACAATTCAGACATCCATGACCACCACAAAGGGTTATTGTGTTGCGTAATAACTGCTTAACAATTATACTGAACGAATCCTGTAACCATAATAATCCAAAATCATAATGATTCGAAACTAAAATCAAAGACTGAAAACCAAAAATAACCATGATTGCATCACTGCTTACCATCAGGTGGGATTGCAGTCAAGCACTGGTTTATATCAATTAAAAAAAAGAACAAGATTGTTATTTGTTTTATTTACATTTTCTGTCTCATTAGTTATTTACTTAAAGTTGTCATAATTAGCTACGCAGAGAGGAATGTGTACCTACAAGTTATCTGAATGTTGATCTTCTCAAGTAACATGTAAAAGAAGGCGAAGGAAACAGGTTATTCAATATCTAGCTCGAAGCACAGCGGCTAACAACCTTTTCCTTTTTTTTTCTTATGGCAACCTTTTACTGAAGTATGCATGTGCATGGCGATCTACGAGGTTAGATTCGATTTAAAACTAAGCGTTATGTCTTTATCACTTGGAATCGGACGTATTTTTGTGCTAACCCCAAATAAATTTAGCTAAGAATGATAAAAGATACGAAGACTTATATGAAGATAGAAGGAGTGCAGACAACTGAAATTACGGAGTACTGAAAAATGCAGGGCCAACATTAGTTACATCTTAATTAGAGTTTGGAAATTACCGACAATTTCAAAGTCCCGGCACACGAAACAGCCGACAATGAAAGTCCCGGGAATTCCCGGGAAATCGAATTTTTTTTTAGAGGGGCAATTTTTTTTTTGATGAATTTTAATTGAGTTGATTTCTGGTAAAACGTATTAAAAAGGCATTTTTTTTTGTAAAAATCAACATTTATTAAAGAGAAAATTAAATCTTAATAACTTTAACGTAAATTTCAGTCTTAATAATTGCTTTGTTCATTTCTTTTAATCACACAGATTCTCTTATAAAACGAACTTAGTTAAATTCATACTAATTCTTAATAACTTAACTATTATCTAGTAATTCTAATATCTAATCATTGGTCATAAGACAACATTGTAATTCTCATAATCACAGATTTATTTAATAATTAAATAATCAAAATAAAAATAATAAAACAGACTTATAACTATGTCTCCTGAATACTTAATTAAGACACTAATTAGACTTCTTTGCTGATTTAATAAAAAAGACTAAAAAATCAGAAAACAACAGCTTTGTCCGACAATCTTTTTCTGATTTTTGTAATAATGCCACCGGACAATGAGAACACTTTCGTTCTCAAAAGATGTAGGTTTAATTGTTTATAAGGCTTTATACAGTAGTTCCAAACTTTCTGTACGTTTTCCGATTGCTTCAAACAACTGAAACTCGTTTATTAATGTTGCTCTTGTTTTTTTTTCAGAATCTCGGGTACATTTTTTTGGATATTTTTTATTTCTTGTTCCATTTGATTTACAAAAGACTCGTCAAAGTTGTTGTGTACCTGAGCGCTGCTGGTACTAGGGTTCAGCGCCCATTATTTCCACATCTCGCGTCCGTACATACTAGGGATATTTTTGAAAAGCCTACAATACAGTTCTTCCGCAAAGCCAGTTAGTGCAGTTTTAAAAGGTAAAAAAGTCCGTGTTTTAAGACTGAGGTTCGGTGGCTAACAATTTAGACAATGTTGTCTCGTCTCGCGAAAGTCCCGAGACTGTAAAATTACGAAAAGTAACCCAAATTCTAATCTTAATCGACTTAGCCATTTCCCAATTATGTTGGGGTAAATTTATCCAATCACCGATAACCAAATCACAATGTATACTAGAGTCCTTTTTCACTGTAGCTTAGGTCGTTAGATGAAATGACTTCACTTGGGTAGATCGGAGGGACGGCGGGCTACCCATTGCTCGCCGTCCGCAAGCTCACGCCTACGGTGGCTGGAAATCGTGATCGGAATCCCGGCGGCGGTTGGGGCGTGAGAACCGTTGCCTCACGCGATCGGCCGCCTCCTTTGCTAGCATTACTGCTTCGCAGAAGGAGGCGACCGCCTGCCACTCCAATTTCACGGCGTTACATTATCATAAATTACTATTTCAATAGTTTCTCTATTAGTTTTTTCTCTTCGTTATTTAACACCGACTTCCGAAATTAAAGTTATTTTGCACTTTTCAGTGTTTTTTTTTTAACATTGAAGTCGGTTGTACTTCGTTTTGTATTTTTTTTTATTTTACACTTTTTAGTTATGGTACCACCATTAAAAAGTACCTCTCAGCCATACTTAAATACCTTATAGCCAGAGTGCATCACATAACTATTCTAATAATCCCAAACACGGTTAGATTACATTCATTTATTACAGAGTAACTTCAGGCTTAATCATCAGATCAGTTCGATATATTCCCCCTCTTTTTTCAGTCAGTCATCGACTACACGTATAAACAAAGCAATTTTACTTGTTACGACGGTTCTGCTGTGATCCTATGAGGAGTTCTGTTAGATATATTTGAAGTTCATGATCAGATCATAATAATATTTCTATGGGACCAATTCGGAAGCATAACCTTTCAATCAAAAAATATATTTTTAAAATCGGTCCACAATTGACCGAAAAATCGGTAAACATACATAAAAAACCTCAAATAGAACCTCCTCCTTTTTGAAGTCGGTTAAAAAGGGGGGGGTAGTCTGTCTCTGGGGGGTAATCATAAAAATCAGTCAAGCCGTTTCGGAGGACTTTAATAACAAACACTGTGACACATGAGTTTTATATCTTCATGAATATAAAAATCAACTGCTGTTCGTTATTCTCGCTAAAACTCAAAACCGGCTTGACCTATTTTAATAATTTTTATTTCGTTTTGTTCAATTTAATGTAGGTATGGTTTAAAGAAAAAACGATTGGAAAAAAACAGTTGAAAAACTTTAAAATTGATCTAAAGGTGGGAAGTAATTTTACGGGGGCGGAGATGCGGGTGGGAGCTAGTTTATATATATAAAAATGAAACCCTATTTCCCTTGGTAACGCCATCACGCGTGAACGGCTGGACCGATTTCACAATTTTTTTTGTTGTGTTTGTTATTGTCAGGAGAAGGTTCTTATGAAAGAAAAAAGTAAAAAAATTGGTAGTAGGGTAGAGTGGAGTAGGGTAGAGTTGGGCAGAGTAGTCAGTTGAAGAGAGCGAAGCCGCTGGCAAAAGCTAGTATTAGATAATAATGTGTGAGGGAAATTGTACATTAACGAGAGACATTATTCATTAAGAATCAAGTACACCTGGCAATGGCCTCCCTCCACTCCTTCCATCTTTCGCGCGCCCGCGCTTCCGCTTGCCAGTTCTGGTGGAATCTGTCTAGTTCGTCGCGCCATGTTCTCACTTTTTCAGGGCAGTAAGAATCTTAGCATCACTTATTTTTACATAGGAAATTATCAAACGATTTCTCCCGCTCCGTTAGGAACGAGAGACAGTGTCAGATTTTTACTAATTAAACCCCAAAGTGTTGCTTTAGTTACCCTTTGCAAGGGTTACTATATTAGGGCTGTATTATTTTAACTTCTTATGTTCCATCCTAAAGTAGTCTAGTGACAGGGGCGCCGGCTTTTAGAAAACCTCATGGGTGCTCATGCTGATTTGATGACTCGAAAAAGTGGCGAAGTGTGAGAAGAGAAATAAACAAAGATCGACCGACAAATAAATAAATGTCCTACTTACTTGTTGCGTAATTATAATACGTAATAATAATAAATTGAGACAACATCACATACATTGTCGTGGTCCCAAATTAAGGTTTTCCCTTGTACTATAGAAACCAGAAACACCCAGACCCAACACAAATATCTGTTTCATCAACAAACATTTGTGTTGGTGCGGAAATCGAACCCGCGACCCTTGCGTCTAAACCGGCGCTCTAAACCACTGAGCTAAATAGGTCGTCGGGTAAAGAAAAAACGCCCAACCCTAAAAAGCGATCTGTTTCTTGATATCTATTCTCAGGGGTGCTCAGCACCCACTGTTTATTTCTCATGGGTGCTCGAACCTCCGAGCACCCACAGCGTCGGCGCCCCTGTCCGGTAGATATATCTGTCAGCGATAAGATTATATTCATAGATTTAAGTTTATTTATCAGTCGTATGTCTTTTTTGGTGTACAATACAGTTTATTCTATTCTACTGTAACTCCTTCGAACAATCCGCAGCCCTGAACTGCATGAACTAAGAATCTGAGCAGCTGCCTGCGTAATCTGCAATCAATCTAACCTGTTCTAGGTTACACTTCAAACGACCTATTCAAGATAGCAACTGTTTAAATACTTAATATTTGCAAAACAATATTTATTTATTCATAAAACATAATATACCTACGGCGTTCTTGTAATCATGAACAGTGCTTGGTACTTACTACATTTATGAACATATTCCTTTAAAATCAATTAAGTAATTTGATTGAGGTGCCTCTGTTTACCGAGATCGGAGATAAGCCAACCTTTTTGGTTTCTCTGTAGATGATGAGACAACTCGCAAAGAAACAGGAAAGACCCAGGGAAACGTGACTTCTTGCATTATTAGTACAAAAATGCGCTAACTAATTACGTTATCCATAGAGAATTTTTTACTCGGAAAACTTTTGTAACAATCGTACAAAAGAATTGTGAAAACCTATGTGAAGATTTTTTGTTTTTGTTTTGAGATTCCAAGAAAATTACAAGCACCTGTTGGCCAAACATCTGAGTCGAAGACAAACGCGGGCGATCAAATAAAGCAACAAATGATTTCTATTGTTTCCAATCCGCTTTTCCGCATGAATGTCGCCTCTTTTAATCGATATTACCGTGAGAGTTCGCGTACACATGGCATGCTTCTTCTTCGGCTGTGCGTTAGAGAATCCAACCTCTTGCTTTATAGTTTATTACGAGCGGCTGCATCGTCGCGGCAGCACGCACGTCGCCTTCCCTCGCGCGTTAACCAACATCGCAAAATCGAGAAAAAAAATAAAAACAAAATACTGGCCGATAGCGTCGATAATCAATTCGATTCGCTCCGACCGGCAAACGACGGAGTTTTGAAAAAAGAACACTGTTTACAAAATAGTTTTTCTCGATTTGCGTTCGGTACGCGAGTGAATATATCGAGTTGTTCGAAACTATATCGAGTGTACAGTTGTGTTCGGAATCGATGTTTGACGGAAGCGCGACTATCGCTAGGCTGAACTTGTGCTACGCTTTTGGAAGGTCAAGGAACACAGGTGGTGGACTATTCATGCGTCGATCGATATGATCGCAAGCAGCTGTTTGTCTAATGCACCGAATGGTAAGCTATGTCTAAATATTTTCATTGATTTTAGTTTTATTATGAAAGCAATTACGTGTATTGAATGTTGATATTCTAACCGTGTTCGAACAAACCGAACATCTAAACTAAACTGTTAAATGTTACTACAACTTAGAACCAAGCTATAACAAACTATAGCACGTTTATAAGTCCTCAATGCCACGGGCATGTAATAATAATTCATTAAAATAATAACCGCAGCTAACTAAAATTCTCTGCACTGTACTCACATTAATATGCATAACATACCATAAGTTATTCTTTAAAATTTGTTAACAATTACACACATACTTATTGAAATGTATATAATATTTTATTTTTCATAATATATTATGTAGAGACATAAACAAGGTAATTAAACCGGATAACCATAAATTATTGCTAGTCGATGACATAATTTTATTCATCAAGTTATGAACTTCTTTGTCATGAACAAGACCAGGCATTTCCTCAATATCTGTATCTTATCAAGTTATCAGCTAAGTAGTAACTAGTAGAAAATCATCCCAAAGAGTATGTTCCACTCTTGGTATAAAAAGTATCCTATGCATAGGACATAGGATACTCCAGGGTATGGTCTACCCGTGTGCCAAATTCCTAGGTATGTATATTTGAAACGAATAATTTATATATAAATCTTAACTATTAAATATTATAACTTAATAAGTATATAAAAAACAAACTGAAAATAATAATATGTACAAACGGGTAGAAATAAAACTCATAGGGCATCAAAAAATTCGTCCACATCGATGTCAATGGGGAAAAGTGCCCAGAAAGCTGGCATCATTGCCACGCTGGATGGCAATGCTGATTCGTTGACCGAAGAAAAGCCCAGCCTGCCAGCTGTTTGCTGATATGTTTGCCAAATTTAATTCAAATCAGTACAGCCGTTGGAGTGTGTAGGAATAATAATATATTCCATAACTACTATCACACAACGCCGTCTAGTCCCAAGCTAAGCAGAGCTTGTGTTATGAGTACTAGACAACTGATAAACATCTGTCTTATATATTTCTAAATACATTTTATTGATAAATTACACTCAGACACAGAACAAATGATCGTGCTCATCACAGAAACATTTGTCCTGGGTGGGAATCGAAACCACGACCTCCGGTATAGCAGTCTGGGCCACTAGCCACTAGACCAATAGGCCAGTCCAAATTACAAATATACATACTTTCGTCTTTATAACATTCGAGTGATTCGTAGCAATGCCACATCATTAATCATATTTGTAGTTAATATCAATCAACCAGTGAAATTAAAATTCACGGCACTTATCTACTATAATATGTATGTATTTATTATACATATAAATCACTCTCTGTAATGGTGAAACCGCATGAAAATACGTATTTGAATTTACAAACATTCAGCGTACAAACAGACAGACAGACACAATGGAAGACTTTATTTTATAACAGACAAGCTTCTGGCAGCGGCTTCGCCCGCGCGAAAGTTGGTTTCTCCATTCAAACTTCCAAACCCCGTTTCACCCCCTTAGGGGTGGAGTTTCGTAAAATCCGCATTACATTCTTAGCGGATGTCTACACCCTATAAGGAACCTACCTGCCAAATTTTAAGTTTGTAGGTGTTTTAGTTTTTGAGATTTCGTGATTAATCAGTGAGTGGTATTTCGATTTTTTATATAGATATGCATGTATGTATTATACATATAAATCGCTCTATCTATTGGTGAAAACCGCATGAAAATCCGTTTAGTACTTACTATTTGAAGAATTTTTAGAATCGGTTCAGTAGTTTTTTTTTTATTGTCATTAACTGGTGCTTGACTGCGGTCCCACCTGTCCTAGACCTAGTTTTAAAGATAATCACCTATTCAACATGTAACTGGAATACATACCTTTTATAGCCCATTTGGTAAATTTAGAAACAATTTGTAATAAAATTTTGTAAATTCTAATTACATTTATCTAATAGTTAAAACAACGAAATTTTACTTAAACGCACTTGGCCTACCCAAGTGCGTTTAAGTTACTGTTACTGTTTTTTTAAGAAATTAGTTATCCTAATTGTAGAAAAATAATATGCGAATCGACGTACTAAATTGGTAGCGCATCGGTATTGAAACACGCTATTGAAGTATTTAAGATTTTATCAAAACAGGTAGATATTTTTTTATCCTAATATGATTTGTTTATTTTTATTTATATTCATGTTCACACATAAAAGACAAGACGAAGTAAACAGAAAAATATGTAGAAAAGGTAAAAATAGTTTGGAAAAAAAAAACCGGGCAAGTGCGAGTCGGACTCGCGCACGAAAGGTTCCGTACCATCCGTAGCAAAAACGGCAAAAAAAAAATCACGTTGACGAAAAAAAACATAACGTGATTTTTTCCCGGTTATCTTTTGTTTTCAGTATTTGTTGTTATAGTGACAACACAAATACATTGTCTGTGAAAATTTCAACTGTCGCGGTTTATGAGGTGACAGACGGACAGACAGAGATACAGACGGACGGACAGCGGAGTCTGAGAAGAATAGGGACCCGTTTTACCATTTGGGTAGGTACGGAACCCTAAACCCATGTCCCGTTTTATTTGGGTTCGGCGCAACACGTTTTTTTCTTCCATTCTGTCCTGTCATTCGTCACGCTATCACTAACTCCCTTTTCATTCATATCACTTCTCACACAATCCATCCATCTTTTCCACCTAAAAAATATCTATTTAAAATAAAATCGATTCAGTTGCTGGTTCTGATCATTCTGGGTACTTTCAGGTTGTATGTTTATTATATTACATGTTGTATACAAACAATCTTTTTATAACGTCAGTAACTACAGCCCCTCTAGCCAAGTTACAACCGTTTCGTTTTGATTCTCTTGTGTCGAACGCCTCGAGTAGGCAACGCCTCCGATTCCTTTGTTCTCTTCATCTCAACGTTTAGTCACGTGGTCAGAACAAAGAAATAGGCGGCGTGGCCGACACGAGGCGATCGACAAAAGAGGCTCGAAACAAAACGGTCGTAACTTGGCTAGGCCTGCAGATAATCATTTCACCTTTAGTTCCAAGTTTGTTATATCGTCGATGTAGGGATTTCCTGTATTATAAGTGCTCAATCAGACAGTTCCGTTTAAACTCTTAATCAGTAAGGCCATGAGTTATTAAGTGTAACATGTTATAATGTCAGCATCGATCGCTAATTGCAATTAGTGATCGATCCTGCCAGGGCTGCGAATTGTTCGCAAGAGTTATTGTGGCCCTTGCAAAGGGTAGCTGATGGAAACTGTGGGTTCCCGCTCCACCTAGAGAGACAGAAGTTGTTTGATGATTTCTCTCTGAAGTTCTGACAAGAATGTCAGTCAAGCCAGTACTTCCCATTATTTTTTAGTGTTCTATACCCAAAGGGTCGCGGGCTTGCGGACGGCGAACAATGGGTAGCTCGCCGTCCGCCGTCTGGTTACCGTCCGAACCGAGCCCAAGTCGACGACGCGTACTGTTCCACGCACGCCTCAAGGAGATGTCAGTAAACCGTAGGGGCCCAGCAGGGTCGAAGCCTACTGGGGCCAAAGGTCTGCTTCTGAAAGAAAGACTCGACCCTAGTATGAAAGGTAACGAAGGAACAGGAGTGGATTTTTAGTAAAAGTCTGACACGCACCGCCCAAGAGCGGGGGATGTCATTGGATGATTTTCCCACCCAAAAAAAAAAATACCCAAAGGGTAAAAACTGGACCCTATTGCTATGACCATACAACGCTGTATCTCATGAACAGTGATAACTATAGACAGTTGAAATTTTCACACATGATGTATTTCTGTTGCCGCTATAACAAGAAATATTAAAACAATGTAAAATAAATATTTTCAACACACTTGCTCAGAAAGTGACTCTTATTGCACTGCACTTAGGTATATAATGACACTCGTTACTAAACTGTGACATTTTGATTACCATTACGCACTAGTACTATAATGTAGTTAAAACCTTTTTGTTCCACCTCTTTGTTTGCAAAACAAATCTTGAATTGAATAAAATTCCGTTCAATAGTATTTAAATTAATGTCTTACTTACTTATTTCATCCAATTTACAAGTTAAAATGGACAAATTTAACTTGTAATTAAATTAATAAAAAATATTTAAGTAGTAAATAAATTGTACATTCAATTTTTTTTGCGGTCTATGGCCGCCATTTTAAGATGCGCGCGGTTTTTGGCGTGGTTTTTTTATTCCAGTAAAGTTTAGTGGCTGAATTAATTAAATACTACAAAATCATTAGAAAATGTTCCATTCGTATTCTATTGTTACTACGAAAGACATTATCGTAAAAACTTTTCACGCAAGAAAACATAAACGTAAGACTAGGCAGTATGATCAAAATACCTTAGCCTTCCTCTAGGGATAAATAAAAAAAATGATACGTGTGGTTACGAAAACAGATTTTTACCGCCACGCGCCATGTCACAGAAAATTTTATTAGTTTTACTGTTGTTTTCTTCACAAGAGTATCGAAAAACGTCGTATGACACACGTGAGTAATTAATGATTACCGTTCTTGGCTCTCTTAAGACCCTCGCCACGGCTCGGGTCTAAATACCGCCTCGACGGTAATCACTAACATTACACACTTATATCATAATGTACTATTAAGTGAGGCTTCTATAAAACACATGATTTTTTTGCCTATTTTGCTACGATCGTATGGAACCCTTCGTGCATGAGTCCGACATGCACTACGTTTTTTTTATTTTTGACTTGGATACTAAGTCCTTTTAGATATGTCTTCGTATGAAGGCGTCACTTTGTTTTGCATTATTTGCTGCCAAATATGGTAAAATCTTTTACAGTATTTCGCAGCAAATGTATCGAGTCAACCTTCACGGCAAACGGCAAACTTCGATGAGGTCAGTATATACTAGGTACAATAAAAAAGTTAGCTTAGCTTTATTTTCCGAAATTACATAATGTCCAGTTGTGTAGATCCTTTGACCAACACTACACCAATTTTACATCACAATGTCCACTAGGAATCAATTTGTAAATAATTTAATTAAAATAGCCTTGGTGAGCAGTGGTGGCCTAGTGGTAACGGCCGCGACTTACAAGTGGTCGCGGGTTCAAACCCAGCCAGGCGCATTACTTTGTGGAGTTTTTTTATCACCACTGCTCTCAAAATGGTGAAGGGAAACATCGTGACGAAACCGGCATGTTCCAGAACCAAAAAATTCGAAGACATGTGACATTCACCAACCCGCGCTGGGTTCGCGTGGTGGATTACGACCCATTCCCTCTCCTAGAGAGGAGGTCTGAGTCCCAGCAGTGGGAACATTAAAAGGCTGATTATGCTTATGCTAAAACAGCCTTGAACTTTACTCGATAAAATCCAGTTTCAAATTCAGCAATTGTTCTGTCGAGACACCTCCGAAGGCCCTGATTTTAGATGACGTTGCCTGCCCTGTAGTTACCATCTGTTGCTGTAGGTAGACAGACATTACAACAGTTTCTCAAACGGAAGTATTTCACATGTTGTGTTGTTTGTTTTGCCTCATCAGTCCCGGGGAGTGTTTTATGAAGTCAACGGATCAATCTTGAGAAAACAAAAATTATGTTCTTCAGTCAACGTTTAGAAGCACTAAGTGTTAATGTTCAACACAAATGAAATGTTATTAAAAAGGTAGATACAGCTAAATTTTTAGGTCTAAACCATTGACATTGACAATCGTCTGAACTGGAAAGCACACACAGAAGAATTAAATGAAAAAATATGTTCTTCTGCCTATGCTGTCTATAAACTAAAACCTAATATAAGTACCAATGCGCTTATCCATAGCGCCTTCCATAGTATAGTCAGCTCGATATTGAGATTTGGAATTTTATTTTAGGGAAACGCTACTAATACAGAAATTATTTTTAAGTCACAAAAAAGATGTATTAGGGCTGTTTGGTTTGAAAATAACTGATAGTGGCAAACAGTATTTTATAAAGTATAATATTTTAAGTCTGCCGTCCTTATTTATTTATGAAATAGCTTATTTTGTACAAACCAATCCTAACCTATTCAAGAAACTATCAGACGTATCTATTCGTAATCGACGGGATAATAATAAATTATGCGTACCAAGGTCAACCACGGCATTGATGCGCAAAAGTATTTTTTGTTTAGTACCAATCATCTATAATAAAATCCCAAATTCCTACTGCTCTATTTAAAATACATTAAAAAAAATATCTCATAAATAAATGCTATTTATTATAATTCTTAAATGAACGCAATTACGTAATATTTTTCTAAAATTACGACATTTTCACAATTTGAGCCAAACCTAATCTGCACATTTTTTTTTGTGTGTTTTTCCCCTTTTTTAAATAAGTATTACGATGAAAAAATTAGTGATTATTTATTATTATAGAATTAGCATGACGAGTGACAGGGCAGAATGGAAGAAAAAAACATGTTGCGCCGACCCCAAATAACACGGGACAAGGGCAAAAAGATAATGATTACGATGAAAAATTTGTTGTCTAGACTCAAATCTTTTGTGGATTATTCTAAACCAATTTGGTTTTTTATGTTGAAAAATAAGATGTATATTGTTTTTGTATGCCATAAATGGCAAAACATGCAGATCTACAGTTACTTTAAGACCTTGCACGTATTATGATGTATACTGATGTATTACAATAAAAATATATTCTATTCTAATAATATGGAACTCACCAAATACTGGTCGATTCAAATTCACAAATCGTTAAAAAGTCTTCTAGTGCTGGTCAATGCTGGTCCTCCACTAAAGCATCGCGACCTCAAAATCACAGATGCTTTACTTTAAAATTAAAGAGCGAGATATCTAAATAAGGTGAAATGAATGTAAATAAAAGATAAACAGTCAACAAAATCTATTCGAATTTACACACTTCAACCAACTGGAATCTGTTAGATTTCTTGGTATGTTTCGCAATAAACAACAAGAATACTAAACTGGTTTAGTACATAATAATTCTCGTTTGAAATTGGTAACTTGACGGACAAGCAGCGCTTTCTACAAACTGATCTGAGCAAGCCGCTAAATGAGAGTTCATAATTTCACATAGAGCTGTTCTCTTCGGGACCAAGTGATGAAACTGTCAACAACAACTGTCACTTCAGGGTTGCGGGATTGTTAAAAAAAATTATCGCGACCCTGGAACGCAGAGGGCAGCTGAAGAAACACGTTTGGGTTTTAGTCAATAAGTCAGATACTCCCTCTTGCTACACCCTAAGCGAGAAAAGTTATTGATGAGTTCCCATTCACAAATTAAAAACACTTAGAGCGCAAGCTTGTTTGCCATTTAATCGCATAAAACAAATGTCTCTGGGAATATCATACAATAAATAATTTCTACTACAACTGCTGTGTTGCTTACGATCCATCCTAAGGTTGTCTGGTAGATATCGCAGTCAGCGATAAAACCGCCAGTGTAAATCTACCCATCTACACTAATATCATAAAGGGGTAAAGTTTTTTTTTTTTGTTTTTGAGAGGTAATCTCAGAAAGTACTGGTCGGATTGTTAAAATTTTTTCACCGAGAGAAAGCTGCTTTATTCCTGAGTAGGCTATATTTTATGTACGCGGGCGAAGCTGCGCGGCAAAAGCTAGTAGATTATAGTTTGAGTATAAGTTGTGTTACGTTTTTCTCTCTCTACATACCAGCTACTTCATATTTTAGTATATACAAGTTACAGACATGTGTATTCAAGCCTTTAAAGCACGTGCGAGTTATATTTTTTGCTAATCTCCTACACACTGCAATCATGGTCGTAAAACCATTGAAGTCTCTTTATAAATCTAACCACAAGTCAGTTAGAACTTTATACATTATAACATGTTTCAATGCAATTAAATATTTGCAGCAGACATAAGGGGTTTGGATGAAATTAATTATATTTATCGATTAAGAATGATGCTTAACTTTCAGAAATCGTAGACAAAAAAAGCTACAGATTAACATTCATTTTGTTAATCTATGGTTACAGTTACGTCCAGGAAGTTCTCACAAAGATTCTTGACGCTGAGAAAGTTCAGGGTCAAAAGTCGGAAACTGTCTTTATGATTGATTTTTGACAAGATACTATTATCTTCATATCTATTATTCTATTATAATCATCAGTTCTATAACAATAACACTAGTATTTACGACATAAACTACGAATTTTGGTAATTAAGTTCTTACAATGAGCTTGGCATAACCGTCAAAAATCATGACGCGGAACGTACAGGATCTTAAGATTTTCAGGGTTCCGTAGCTCAAAAGGAAAAAACTGAACTTTTATAAGATCACTTTCTTGTCCGTCTGTCTGTTTGTCATGAACATATACTCAGGTCTGCGGTCCCTTGAAGCAGTGAAAAAATTAAACTTCTAAATTAATGAATAAAATAGATACGACCATTTATGTTGCAAAAAACGAATATTTCGACACTCTCAAGGGAATCAAAATTCATAGGAAACTTCTCATTGACCAAGAGTCCTGAAATTTGGCTTAAAGCAAGGTCTTATAGCACAGGTATAGGAATCAATCTGAAAACAGTAAATTATTGTTACGTCAAAAAAAAAAAATGTGATTTTCGCCAAAATCTACGAGACTAGATTCACTCGACTCGGGAATTGAACTATTTAATTTATATATATGTATATACGGAAAGTACGACGACATAGCACGAAGAATCGCCATATTGCTCGCAGAACGGATGGCCGTTGGGGCCGAAAGGTTCTGGAATGGCGACCACGTACCGGAAGACGTAGCGTTGGAAGGCCTCCTACAAGGTGGACCGATGACTTGGTAACGGTTGCGGGAATCCGATGGATGCGAGACGCACAGGACCGTTCATTCTGGTGACGCTTGGGGGAGGCCTATGTCCAGCAGTGGACGTCTTTCGGCTGAAATGATAATGATGATGATGATACGGAAAGTGTGTACGGAACCCTCAGTGCGCAAGTCCGACTCGCACTTGTCCAGTTTTTTTTTTATCGACTCCAATTTCTGCGAACTAATGAATAAAACGTAAATAACCTTCACGAATAATACGAGCCTCTTGATCTTATGTTAGATACAAAGACGCTATATGAGTCAGTGATGGCAAAAAATCCAAGGGGAGCAAAACACTCCTCTTTCTCAGCTCTTAAAGTTACATTAACCATTAAGACAGACTCAAGATATAAGTACTCTTATAAATTGCTTGGAACACTGAGTTTTGCGAATTAACGATGTGGCTATTGCCGTTACGAAAATCAACTTGAATAACAAATTAATTGGTTCTGTGAATAAATCAGAATTGAAGTTCTAAAGCCACTGTACCAATCGATCGATGCTTGTTTTTGTTGATCTCGGAACTAACATCATTATCATTGACTTGTCCTTATCTCAACTGATTTGAGATCGACACAATATGTCTGCTTCTTCGTACCTTCATCATGTCCTTTGCCATTTCTAAGTGTGGAAATCATCAAATGACTTCTCGCGTTCTGGGCGGAGCGGGAGGGCGTGTTAGACTTTTACTGACTAAAACCACATCTGTATCCTTCAGTTGCTTTTTGCGCTCTATGACTACAGGTTTCCTTTTCAGAAATTCTCCGCGGTTTTAGCTAGCGCGCATCGGCCCTGCTGGGCCCCTACGGTTGCTGACATCTTCTTGAGGCGCACGTGGAACAGTACACGCCGTCGACGACTTGGGCCCGGTCCGGACGGTTACCGGACGGCGAGTCACCTATTGCTCGCAGTCCGCAAGCCCGCGCCTATGTTGGCCGGAAATCGGGATCGGAATCCCGGTGGCGGTTGGGGCATGAGGACCTTTGCCTCACGCGATCGGCCGCCTCCTTTGCTAGCATTACTGTTTCGCAGGAAGCCCAAGACCAAGGCCCGGTCCCAACTAGCCTGGAGTCGGCTTTCAGTCTAGCAGGATGCCGCTAGAACCGTGTGTTACAAGGACCGACTGCCTATCAGACCTCCACAACCCAGTTACTGGGCAACACGATATTCTTTGGATAGATTGATGGTCAAACTTTCTGCCGTCTGATTTACTGTAACGACTGCCAAAGATCTACGAATGACAACCGGACCAACATCTTTACGTGCTTCCCGAGACACGGGGTGCCAGTAATGTTCTAGATAAACTTAGAAAAGTAAATATGAAATGTAAAATTCATATTGGTACTTGCCCGGTCCCGATCCCACAACCTCATGCATCATCATCATTTCAGCCGAAAGACGTCCACTGTTGGACATAGGCTTCCCCAATGCATGACAGGCCTTAACCACTGGGCTATTACGACTTCTGACTTCTTACATACATTCTTTTTTATTAGTCATAATTACAAATTAATTAAACTGTAGTCACCACCCTATAATAAGTTCAAAAGTCCTATAATATAATATTGTGTACGTCGGCGACCATTATAGTTTAGCGATAATAAGACAATTGATTCCTTAGTAGCGGTGTCGGAATACTGACGTGTTGTTGGCCAGTCACGTGAGCGTAATCGTATGGAGGGGCGACGGCGACGGTTACTTTTTAACCAACTTCAAAAAGAAGGAGGTTCTATGTTCGGCAGAATGTATTTTTTTTTAAATGTATATTCACCGATTTCTCGGTTAATTGTGGACAGATATTGAAAAATTTTTTTCTGATTGAAAGGTTATGCTTCCGAATTGGTCCCATAGAAATATTATTATGATCTGACCATGAACTTCAAAGATATGGAACAGAACTCCTCATAGGATCAAAGCAGAACCGTCGTAAAAAGTAAAATTGCTTTGTTTATACGTGTAGTTGATGACTGATTGAAAGAAGAGGGGGAATATATCGAACTGATCTGATGATGGAGCCTGAAGTTAGGCACCGGAACTCTATAATAAATTAATGTAATCTAACCGTGTTTGGGTTTATTAGAATTGTCATGAGATGCACTCTGGCTATAAGGTATTTAAGTGTGGCTGAGGGGTACTTTACTTTACTTTTTCGTGGTGGTACCATAACTAAAAAGTGAAAAATAAAAAACTTTTACAAAAAAAAATACAACCGACATCAAAGTTTTCAGTGTTTTTTTTACTTTGAAGTCGGTTGTGTATTTTTTTTTGTAAAAGTTTTTTATTTTAATTCTACGCCATGAACCCTTTACTAGAAAATCTTACTAATAACGGCTGTACCGCTAATTTCTCGCTGTCGCCTTCATGTACCTCTGTTATCAATTTTTATATTGTAGCTGATTGTTGTTCTTCTTTATATTAAAAAAAAAAAACATCTCAGGTATCCTTTTTGCTGGCCATAACTATTTTCACGTAATCCGTCCATTGTTTCTTCCTACCTACATCCGCCTTCAGACTCGACATTCCTCACTACAACATAGTGTCCGACACAAATTTGAATAAAAACACCTTTAAGGACAAGAAAATCAAATTACATACCATTATCATCGATAGAGCCATTTCCGAGGCAATAACGTTTACTTACAATAGTATATAATCAATAAACAAGCGATAAACCGATTTACCTACATCGCAGTAGGAATATTAAAATAGGTACATGTAGTGAGCAGCGTTAAGCTCAGTGAACCTTGTCCAAGAGTATCTCACGGTTGATGGCTTTCACACTTCCGCAGATACATGCCTATATGACCGTTATATGCTCTGGTGAGATTTGTAATACGTAATCTTGTATATATCTGTCTGTGCATCTGTCTTGTCTTGTATCCTGTGTTATTCTTATGTGTGTTCTTGTATATCGCCCCTTTGTTAAAACAACTGCATAATTATTTAAAAAAAAAAATACTTAAGTATGCGAACATGTAACTATGTGTGTCTCAACACTGAGCCACGGGAAATTTTGAAAGAGAAACCGTGGTTCTAAAAAGCAAAGGGCAACTGAAGGACACAGGTCCGTCAAGAGGTGAGCCGCGGGTGTAAGCTAGTTTTACAAAAAAGGTAAATTACATGGCTCTACCTACACGAAAAAAATAGAAGGAGTTTATAAAACATGCTTTAAAAGAATGAAAAGAAAAAATTAAAATTTTAAATAAAGAAGCGCTGAATATGAAGATAAAGGAGGGGTAAAATATTTAATACTTATTTAAAAACACACAACATAACGTACCCTTAACCTTACGTACCCTTGGTTGACTGGTAGCCTTTGTACCTTTATGTTACATGAAGTTTTAATAAATAAATAAATAAACGTAAGCAAATGACACTTCATAAACCACTTCTGTTCAATGACGCACTGACAAAAAACCATACATCATCAATGGCAAGAAAAAATGTTTAAGAAGCAAACGCTTTCAAAACAAACATAAAAAGAAATAATCATCATCATCATCATTAGACCATGTATGTCAACGAACGGATATAAATGCTTTGATCGAAGAGACATCTGCAGCTATCGCCAACTTTCAAGTTAGTAAACAGGTTAATCCAGTGAGTGCCAATAACTTGAATCGTTCATACTATACATGTTAGGTTACAATCGTAACAAACTCCAAAGCGATATCTCCTACAGCTCTTTTGATACGTATCAAAGATCGCCTTTTAGGTAAGTACGGAACTAGAAGGGGGTGGCCAGATTTTAGAATTGATCACTTCATGATGTGATCGGTCATTTCTTGAAATGGCGCTATTTCAGCTAAACGCATGATTATTTCATGATACGGTCAAACATGGCTGGTCATATCGTAAAATACGTAGTCCACCGGTAGAGTCCACTGTTCCTCTTTTTTTTTATTTTATTCTTGATAGGTTCGTGCTTGACCACTCTATCCTCAATGTATTTCAGCCCGCCTAGCCAAGTTATGACCGTTTCGTTTCGATTCTCTTGCATCAAATGCCTCGAGTAGGCCACGCGTCCGATTCCTTTCGATTCTGACGTCATCTCAACACTCAGTCACGTGGTCAGAACAAAGGAATCGGAGGCGTGGCCTACTCGAGGCGATCGACGCAAGAGAATCGAAACGAAACGGTCGTAACGTAACTTGGCTAGGGAGGCTGTTTTTTACTACAAAATTATTATTATTTTTAATGTTATAAACTAAAGCTTGACTGTGATCCCACCTGATGGATGGATGCTATGCTTTTGTTCCATCAAAAATACTTATTGTGCACTAAAATAAGCTCTACTGATTGGCTTAAAAAACCCCTTCTAACTTAACCTGTCCGAGTCGGGGTGTCCCAAGTCCCTTAACCTTTCGAATACCGTAATTAGGGACACAATAGAAAGACAATGTGATGGCGAACGATTGGGGTTCAATGAATTAATAATTGTAAAAATTCTATTAAAGCTTGGTATACAATAAGTATTTTAGTGAATAATAAGATTTTTGATGATATTGCCAAACTTGGATTATCAAACATTGTCGTTTAAACGATCTGGCCAGTTTCAGTTGGCCATATCATAAAGTAATCAATTCTATCTGGCCACGACATATCCAATAACAGCGAATGTATACGGAACTAAAAAGATTGGTATCGATAGCTAAACTCGTTATGGAAGCCGACCACCAGACGATGAAGTTCCGCATTGTCTCACACTTAATTTTGAATTAACGGATTATCTACAATGGCGTTAAATTAAGTGCAAAGGTAAGGCGAGATTTCATGACATGCATTTTATAAACGTGCCTAATAATGTATGCGTCAACCATTACATAGATTATCGTGGTCAAGTTGATCTATATATACAACACTATTTTTAGTGTATGCGAAACGTGTATATAGTTTGTTCAGAATCAGTAACTGAATTGATTACAATAATTTTTACACCATGTTATATTTTTTACCAAAAATATTTAAAATAGGTCACCAGTTGGTCACCACTGACACTAAGTACAACACAGGGCACGACAGGTCGACAATAGTGACCAGAAGGCGCAAGCGCACAGCTGGGTGCGGGTGTGCGGGAGTAAAACAACCCCTGAGTCGCCCGGATGGCTCGGTGACTATGTATTTGTGTGGATAAATAGGTAACATAACAAGCTTATAACTTAGTGATTTTTCATGATACAGTTATGAAATTTTGAACGTAAAAAAAATAAAAAAATATACTAGACACGTGTTGCGGGATTCGCATATACTAAAACTAATGTTGTATAAATATAAAAGGAGCAATTGACTGACTGACAGATGACTAGGACTAGGCTAGGAGCATGGAATTTTGTACAAAGTTTCCTTTTATGACGTAGGCGAATTAAGAAAACACTAACACTAAGAAATAATTTTCCCAAATTTAGCCCCTAAGGGGATGAAGCGGGAGTTTAAAGTTTGTATGGAGAAAACTGCTTTTACGCGGACTGGTAGGGCTAGTTAATAGAGCTGACTAGTAGTAGGCAGAAGCTAGTAAATTATATTGTTACAATTAGTGAAAGACCATATCTAACTCGCGTCTCGCCTCAGGATTTTCTTTACTACAATACGCATGTATTACATTTAAACCTTCCTCATGAATTACCGTTTCTACACAACTGCCAAAAAAAGGAGTGTTCGGGTCAATCACCGAACAATAATTAACCTGTCAGCGTAATTGCGACACCGCGCTCTATGCCTTTATTATTTTATGTATTACCTAAGTAAATACAGTCAGTACGCATTCGGATAGCATATCGGGCGCGACTCAATCTCATCTCATTCACCTCATTAGTTTTAATAGTTTTTCCATTTGTATTAGTTTAATCGGTATTGTTGAAATATAGCTATCTTTATAATCTTTAATCTTGGTTTATCTTGATCTCACCCCAAACATTGGTCCTTCGAGCCATCGGAGCGGGACTATTACGCGTGTGCCTACTAATTGTGCTGTGTAAGTGTCTCGCTTGGAGCCAGACCCTGGCAAACCGAACTCAGTGGATTTACTCTCCACAAATCTCATTATCCTGTGGATCCTAGCTGATCTCGGAGCTCCGGCCGGAAACGAGCCATCATCCTGCTGATCCTGTTAACCCTGGTATTACGAAATCATCGCGGTATCTCATCGCGCCGTTATTCCAGGTTTGTTCTTGCAGCTATCGCAAGAACATTTGATCTCCAAAGAAGCCTTCAGCCCAAGTAAGGTCTCTTTTTTATCTTTGTAAGATGGATGACATTTTAGCCACCCAACAACAACTAATCGAAGCCGTAGATAAGCTCTTCACCAATTTCAAGAAGGATGGTGCCGAGCGCAAGACCTCTGACTACTTACGTCGTCGATTAGCTACCTTGGAACAATACTTTACAGACTTCCATAATAACCATATGACTTTACTGTCTTTTGGTGATCAATCTCATGCATATTTCAGTACTAAGCAATACGATCAAATGAAGGAAAAATATAACAATATTAAAACTACCATTCAAAACTATAATCCTCTAGCTAACAGACCACAAATCCCTGAACTGAAACCTCCTACGTTTCAACCTACTGCGGAATCTCAAACTTCGAACCTCGCATCTCACTCTGCTTCTAAAACCCCTACACAAGAAGGGAGTAATGCCGAAGCTCTCTTCAAAAAGCAAGCTACCAACTTTAAGGCTTTCTTGAGAACAACTTCCAATATCGACCTTGATCTCGTTACGGAAAAATGGGAGTTTGAAGATATCCTGAAGACGATACAATCTCGTTGGGCGGCCATTGACTCACTTCATTGGGAGCTGGACAACGAGTATGGCGGATTAAACTCCGAATACGAAGAACAATTTACTCATTACGAGAAATATTACAACAAAATCAAGAAAGACATCAATAAGAAAATGTGGTCCGTTGCACATATTGAAAAATCTACGCCTAAAATGGAGATAGTCACCTTTGATGGAAATTACAACAAGTGGATTTCATTCAAAGATCTTTTCACCGAAGCTGTACATAACAACCCGTCTTTGTCGAATGCACAAAAGATGCAGTTTCTAAAGAGCAAGATCAAAGGTGACATCTCCAAATAAGCTCTGACAATTATCCTGTATGCTGGAATATCCTCAATCATCGTTATAATAACAAGCGACTGATCTTCACCTCTTATCTTAATAATCTCATGAATATCCCTACAAACCAGCAACAATCGTCAAATCATATAAAACGCATTCACGACACGACCTACGAGAGCGTGAATGCTATCAAGAACCTAGGAGTCGATGTGTCTTCCTGGGATCCTTTTCTAGTATGTATATTGTCTCAAAAATTGGACGCAGATACATACGAGGATTATCTACAAGCTTTAAAATCCCCACGAGAATTACCAGTCTTGGAAGATTTCCTTAATTTCTTGGAAACAAAGTTCATGATGCTGGAAACTTCTCGTAAAAAGCTTGACAATTCTACGCAAAAATCATCCCAATCTCAATCCAACAACAATAGCAAGCCATCATTTTCAAAAGGTTCTAGTTTTAAACGAAATTACAACAATCCTAAAACGAATTACTCAACAAATCAAGTTTCGCAATCGTCAAAGTCCAAAAACAAAACTAACTATCGCAAGCAATGCCCTATTTGCAACACCAATGATCATCGAATTCATGCATGTCAAAAATTATTGGAATTGCAACCTAATGAACGGAAAAACACTGTTGCTAACTTGAACCTTTGCGTTAATTGTTTACATTACCATGATGGCAAAAAATGCCTTTCCGAAATAAAATGCAAGGAATGCAATAAAGATCACAACACCATTTTGCATGAATCTTTTACCTCGCTTCGATCCAGGTCTAATGCAGCTACGATTACGAAATCGCCATCTCAGCAGCAAGAAAGTAACACAGTTGCGTCGCTTCTTAAAGAACCCTCAGAAATACTGCTTGCCACAGCAATAATTAAAGTACAAGCAGCCGATGGATCTTACCATAAAATGAGAGTTCTTTTAGATCAAGGATCACAGACATCCATTATCAGAGAAAGTGCAGCTCAGTTGTTAAGGCTACCGCGGCGGAAATGTAACGGCTATATCTCAGGAATAGGAAATAGGGAAAATAACTGTAAGGGCAGGCTTACTGTCAAATGTTCGTCGTTGGTTAGCGATTTCATCTTTGAAACGGACGTATATATAATGAATAGACTCGTTAATAACTTACCTAGCTGTACCCTACCTAAGCCAGACTGGCCTACTCTTAATCAAATAACTCTAGCAGATCCCGAATTTTACAAAAGTAGGCCTATTGATATCCTATTCGGAGCAGATATCTATTCCACTATCCTTATGGACGGTATCTGTCGATCCGAAAGTATGTTGCCCATCGCCCAACAAACCCAGTTGGGATGGATCTTAAGCGGCAACTACAAAACGTATCATTGCAATGTGATCCTAAATAATATCGAAGAGATCCAGCAATTTTGGGAAGTGGAGGACATTCATGAATCTCCATCAATATCAGAAGAAGATCAAAAATGCATCGAGCTCTACCAATCTTCGACCTCTAGGCGGGAAGACGGAAGCTATGTCGTCAAAATACCATTTAAAGAAAATTTTGAGAAAAACATAGGCGAGTCGAAAGCAAAGTCGATTGCTCAATTTCTCCAAATAGAGCGGAAATTAAATAAACAACCAGCACTGGCACGTGACTATAAAACGTTTATATCAGAATACCTAGAGCTCGGACATATGACACCCGTTGCACAACACGTACAGCCGGACTGCTACTTATCCCATCATTGCGTACAACGAGCTGAGTCATCAACCACTAAATTGCGAGTTGTTTTTAATGCCTCGGCAAAAACCTCCAGCGGGCACAGCCTCAATGATCTTATGTGCCGAGGACCCAATTTACAACAGGACCTTCAGAGCCTTATTTTAAAATGGAGACAATTCAGATTCGCTTTTACGGCAGATATAGAGAAAATGTTCCGCAAAATCTGGCTACATCCCGATGATCAGAAATATCAGAAAATTATCTGGCGAGATCATCAATATCAACCTTTAAAAGAATATCAGTTAGCGACAGTTACCTATGGCACAAAAGCCGCACCTTTTTTGGCCATGATGACACTGAAGCAACTAGCCATCGATGAAAGGCCAAACTATCCACAAAGTTGCGCTCCTGACATCTTAGAACACTCGTTTTACATGGATGATCTCATGCATGGTGAACATTCAGCGAGAGCAGCTCAACAGCTCAAGGCGGAAATGATCAGCCTCCTGAAATCTGGCGGGTTTAACCTGCGAAAATGGCGATCAAACTTACCGGAAATAATAGACAGCTCTGATGCACCTCAAAAGGAAAACTTTGACTTCAAGCAACCGGAGTCAACCAAAACTTTAGGTCTTCGGTGGGAACCAAAAACTGATCAATTTATCTTTCATCCTATAGAATTTATCTCACAAGACATCCTTACAAAAAGGCAATTCTTATCTCAAATATCTAAGATTTTTGACCCTTTGGGCTGGTTAGCACCAGTCACGATAAGACTTAAGATCTTGTTCCAAGAACTATGGAAGTCAGACCTGAGTTGGGACCACCCTGTCCCTCAGGAAATCGCGTTAGAGTGGAACACCATTAAAGCCGATTTATCCTATATATCTCGATTTAAAATACCCCGTTGGATTCAAACCCTGAAGAAGGATATCATTGAACTCCATGGCTTTTGCGACGCCAGCACAAAAGCATACGCTTGCGTCGTGTATTGCAAAATACAAAGAGCAAATGAAACACATGTGACCCTTATTGCAGGGAAATCAAAAGTAATACCGCTAAAGAAACCACAATCGATCCCGCGCTTGGAACTTTGCGGCGCCCTCTTGTTGTCAAAACTTATGCGTAAAATCATATTATCCCTATCGAGCTACAAGGTGCACGTGTACGGTTGGATTGATTCAACAGCTGTTCTCGGTTGGTTAAGTGGCGAACCGGAGAAATGGAAACCCTTTGTTGCAAATCGCGTGAGGATTATAACCGAAACAATCCCTAAAAATAACTGGAGCTACGTAAAATCCAAAGAAAATCCCGCAGATTGCGCAAGCCGCGGTTTACTTGCTGCTCAATTAACCAATCACTCGCTGTGGTGGCAAGGTCCCGACTGGTTACCACAATATAAGCCCAACGAATCGCATATGATGCCGATTCGAGAGTCGAGCATTATTAACGAAGAACTCAGAAAAAAGGAGCAAGTAACCACGGTCATTGTTAACCCCGAAAATTTAATCATTAATCAACTATTAACAAAATATAGCACTTTAAGGAAAGTTACTCGAGTATTAGCCTACATCAACAAGTTTATTGACATTGTTGTTTACAAGAAAAAACGTACATGTTTTCTTACTCTGCAGAATATAAAGACAGCAAGAGAAATGTTAATTAAGCACGTGCAAAATGAATATTTCAACGAAGAAATATCACGATTGCGAAATAATGAACCATTAAATAAGAAAAGTCAGATTCTCAATCTCAATCCCATACTAGACAGTAATCAATTACTCCGTGTCGGAGGCAGGCTTAAACATTCAAATCTTGATCCCGAAATGAAGCATCCCATCATAATCCCGAATCAATCGAAATTGGCGGACCTTATCATAGACGAATCCCACGAGCTTGTATTCCACGGCGGAGTAAAAATGACTACTGGATTCATAAGACAAAAATACTGGATTCTTGGAGGAAATAGAGTCACAAAGAAACGATTAAGAATGTGTGTCAAATGTAGAAGAAACAACCCAATATCACAACATCAAATCATGGGTGACCTACCTCAAGCACGATTGATTCCTAACCGACCTTTTTACCACACCGGAATAGATTATACCGGACACATATTTATTAAAGCAAACAAGGGCCGTGGCATTAAAACCTGTACAGGATATGTCGCAGTGTTTGTTTGTATGGTAACTAAAGCCATACATTTAGAAATCGTCTCAGATCTTACAGCGTCAGCATTTATTGCTGCGCTTCGACGTATGTCGGCCAGAAGAGGAGTTCCTGGGCACATCTATAGTGATCAGGGAACTAACTTCATAGGAGCCAACAAAATCTTAAAACAAGAGTTTGCAGAAATCTCTAACATCTTGTGTGACCAAGAAGTAACCTCAACAATCTCTGAAATGAACATTGAGTGGCACTTTAACGCCCCTTCATGGCCATCTGCTGGCGGACTCTGGGAAGCTGCAGTGAAGAGCCTAAAACATCACCTCAAGCGTGTTGTTGGAGAACAAAAACTAACCTACGAGGAATACACTACCCTACTATATCAACTCGAGGCGTGTTTGAACTCCAGGCCACTGTGTCCTCTGACAGAAGACCCTGAGGACCTGGACTTTTTGACCCCGGCTCACTTTTTAGCAAGTGGCCCCAACTTAACGATCTTCGAAACAGAGCATGATCTTCGCACACGGTGGCACTTGACACAAAAAATCTACCAAGATATATGGAATAAGTGGAAAACTGACTACCTTTCGCAGCTTTCTACGAGGTCCAAATGGCGTCAGCATCAAAAGGACCTCAACCTTGACGACATCGTTATTATAAAGGACGACAACCTTCCACCAGGAAAATGGAGTCTAGGTCGAGTAGTAGCGCTGCATCCTGGAAGCGACGGACACGTAAGAGTCGTCACACTTAAAACCAAAAACGGGGTCTTAAAACTCCCTGTGGTTAAGCTGTCCTTACTGCCAACAAATCCTAATGAAAATGATCAAGAGCCAGATACCCCAAAAGTTGGTGATAAATTTCCAGCGGTGAAAAGAAAACGTCCTATATCATTCTCGGCTATAGTCTTATCTTTGACATTATTTTTGCTGTCACTAATAAACATCACTCAAGCATCTTACAACTTTACCCAGCTGACAAACAATAGTGTCTATTTCGACAAAGTGTCTAATATGCATTTAGTCAGAGATGATTGGCATTTAATAGTCTATTACGACACAAATCCTTATCAAGATGGAACGGCGGCACTAATAAAGTATATCAAGTATCTTGAAACCTTATGCGCTACCATTAGAACTCAAACACCTTGCGACGGCGTCATGTTACAACTCGAGCACGAGTTCAAAGAAATCAAACATTACGATAATATAGTCCTGATGAATGACTCATTTATGACTAATGAGAGACGCCGGCGACGCGGCTTAATAGACGGAGTTGGCTACGTTGCAAATAGTCTATTCGGAGTGTTGGACCAACGATTTGCAGAGAAATATGAGCAGGATATTGACCTCTTAAAACATAATGAAAACCATTTATACAACCTCTGGAAAAACCAGACGTCGGTCGTAGAAGCTGAATTTAACCTCATGAAAAGGATGGAGAGTACGATAAACAAACATCACAAACTAATCAATCAAAAGCTTAACACTCTCCAAGATTCTTACAAAAATCTCGCTCTGCAAGTGCAAAACCTAACCATTGTCACCGACTTCATAACCTCGGCTTTTACTGCCAATAACTTGTTGTATACCCTTCGACGAATCCAGGACTCAATTTTAGATACAGTTACTGATATTTATAGTGGAAAATTAGATTTTCATTTGATATCACCGAAGCAACTAAGATCAGAGCTAAATATAATATCAGCACAAATATCAGGAGACTTGGTAATACCTGTAGACAACTTTAACCTCAAAGATCTTTACAGCTTGCTCAAAGTAAGAGCCAAATACTCCGGCAAATATTTAATTATAGAAATAAGAATACCCCTGATTGAAAGGGATCCTTACGAGGTATTCAATCTTATCCCGGTCCCGCGCATTATGGAAAATAACATGATGATGAAAGTCGAAACGATCTCGGAATTAGCAGCCATCAACATGCGAAAGGATTCGTATTTACCCATCACAGACAAGGATCTGCAGTCATGCATATTGAAAAATCCTGAGACTATGCTGTGCCATATCAGAAGGCCTATTCACCACATGAAAGATGATCATAGCTTTTGTGAGACGATCCCAGGCACAAGAACTTGTAAAACTAAAACTACCTCGTGCAAGAATGACTGGAGAGAATTAACATCAGAAAACAAGTATAATTATTTATGCTGCGACGTATGTAACATCAAACTTCTGTGTGAAAATCAAGTTCAGGCAGTCAAACTATCAGGCGCTGGTCTGTTGCGTGTTGGGGAAGGCTGTTTGGTAAAAACAGAAGATTTTACGGTGTATTCGAACAGAAGACTGTCCAGTAAAATTAGTACGACGACAAAGATTATCTCGCCGGAAATATCCCCTATTAATCACATGATAAATATTACAATGCCGGAAATCTCATATGAGTTTAATCTCAATAACTCAGACAACCTCAAGCAATTTGAAGCTATCAAGAGAAGTCTTGAGATCATGAAACAGAGTGAACCTTTGAGCACCGATATCTCTTACCACGATATCCATCTTTATACTGCTACTTATCTCATCATAGCAGTTATCTTGGTTTTGGTGGCCATTTACTGTTTTCAACGTTGGCGGAAAAGGCAACGCAAAGGAAATCGTCCCACTTCTACAGCAGAGCAGTCGGCAATCTCTGCGGCAACTGCGTTGGCGTCTCCACACACCGTTGCAGAAAGTGTTGTGATTGAGTGCAGTGAAATTAGGGAAAATGGGCAATCTAGTAGTAAATTAGTGAAAAATGATCCTAAGCGACTAGCTGTGTCTAGTGAGTGTTTACAAAAAACGGAAGATAGAGGTTCTTCACCGATCTTTCGCGTGTTTTCTCTTCCTGATTTGAATTGCAGTGATTCTGTTTAATTTGTTACGTACATTACTTTCATCTCATCCTTTAACATAACTAATTCTACATAACTATTTTAGTATTATTTGAACATTGTTATCATCTTGTTAATATTAAGTTCATACCCATTTAACTATACCCACTAACTAACCTTATCTTTTTCTCCCTCGGGAGTATGTTCGGGTCAATCACCGAACAATAATTAACCTGTCAGCGTAATTGCGACACCGCGCTCTATGCCTTTATTATTTTATGTATTACCTAAGTAAATACAGTCAGTACGCATTCGGATAGCATATCGGGCGCGACTCAATCTCATCTCATTCACCTCATTAGTTTTAATAGTTTTTCCATTTGTATTAGTTTAATCGGTATTGTTGAAATATAGCTATCTTTATAATCTTTAATCTTGGTTTATCTTGATCTCACCCCAAACAAGGAGTATTATGTTTTCAGGGTTCATGTATGTATGTATGTATGTAAGTTTCTTTATTCCACTATAACTTCTCAACGACTAGACTGATTTACATGTATGAGGTATCGTTAGAATCCTCGAGTAACATAGACTATAGAAAAAATTTAAAAATTCCATATGGTAGGTACGATAAATAAACTGAAATTTTGATCGCAGTCGGGGGCTTCTTTATACTATATGAAAGTATTTTACAGAGTGGTCTCCCGACTGCGATGAAAATTTCAGTTTTGTAGATCAAGTAGTTTCCAAGATTCCGTGTTTAGTCAGTGAGTGACTACTTATATTTTTAAGTTAATTAGTTTTTAAATTTCTTTATAATTGTTATTCCATTGTGTGTACCTGTGTGCCAAATAAACGTGTTTTCTTTATTTCTTTACTTTCTTCACTTTTCAACAAATTTACAAACATCTTGTTTTTGATTTTTTGACATGGCAGTCGTGTTTTTTTGAATTTTTTAAAATTATTTTTAAATAAAGCGATAACGACACGATATCGGCGAACTGGTAGTTTTATTTATCTGACAATGTTGAGTAGACATTAACCAACAGTTTGTATGCGTTATGCCACCGAGTAGTTTCGAGTAAATAGTTAGTTGAGTCGTACCAGTAAATTACATTTTCGCTGGCAGAGTGCTTGTCTCAAACAAAATGACAGAGAATAATAACAATGATGAAATAAATGAAGCACTGTTTAGAGACAGATCCTAGAAAAGGTGTATCACGTAAGAAATATTGTGTATTCAATACTAGTCGTACTAGTCCCATTCATTGCGCGATGAATGAATAACTTGTGAAACAGCCTGAATGTTTTTTTCTAGATTGTATGTTGTATTGTTCTGTTTAAGCAAAAATAGCACAATATTGTGATGTAAGTTTGCTGTTTTCAGAAAATTTATTTATGAAAAGAATATTGTATAAGTAATATACTATCTATTTATTTATTTATTATCCACCACTTATTAAACATGTATATATGTATGTAAGGTAAATAACCTAATACTAAACAACTATTATAAATAAACTACTTTTTTTCCGTATACTCTAAATAAGGTTCAGTTGAAAACCAGCGTCAGGCAACTACCATGAAGTTGTCTGGCATTTTTGCTGAACTGGACCTATTTGGTGCAGGCGCGAGACACACGGTGTTAGTTATTTTATTTTCTTATTTTTTTATCTTAAGTATTTACATGTTGTTTCTGCATTGTGCGTATCTGTGTACGTGAGCCAAATAAATATTTTTCTTTCTTTCTAATAGATGTTAATTTTAGTTGTCAGGTCGTATGGTAACCAGATGCTTTCTTGGTATCGACTTGCGAATCTCTTTAAAAAAGTTACGAAAATGTGACCCTTCACTCATTTGGGTTTACATCTTAACCCGAGTACGTTTTAAGTATTTAAAAACAAAAATACAGATCTAAGCCACACCTTTGTATTTTTTAACCAACTTCTTTATTGCTTTAATTTTTAGGGTTCCGTAGCCAAATGACAAAAAACGGAAAAGACACTTCCAAAGTAGTAAAATGTCCCCCCCCCCCCCTGTAACTTCTAAAATAAGAGAATGTTGATGTACATTTTTTGTACCATGCAAACTTCTACCGAAAATTAGTTTAAACGAGATCTAATAAGTAGTTTTTTTTTTTAATACTTACGTCATAAATTTTAAACAGCAATTTACCTTTCAAGTTTGTACGGAACCCTAGATAGAATATATATTATATTTAAAATATTAGAACTGTATCTATGATTTTTTTTATGTGTGTGTATATATGTGCTGTGGGTGAACCAAAATAAATAAACCCTCAGTGCGCTCGTCCGACTCGCACTTGCCCAGTTTTTTTATTATATTATTCTAGTCTATTTTATGTCATTATTTTGTCTCTGCCACATACATTCTTTGATGAAGTCTTAACAGCTACATCGACAGTATGGGAGTTGAATTAACACAGCATGTTATACACAATAAGGAACTACGTTGAATCGCGAAACAATTATAGCAATAACAAATGTGGTGGGATTGAGTTCTTTTATAAAAGTCTCTTCTATTGAAGAATATGTGAATAGACACATAACATTGTAAACGTGTAAAAAACCTATCCTTTTGTTTATATCATTTTTTTTTAAATAACATAAACTAGTTCTTGTCTGCGATCCGATCTGATAACAAACAGATGTTGATGGTGAATCGCACTAGTTTATTAAGAGCCTATTCACTCTAGCTTTGCAGACACCTAAACGCACCTAAATTATAACCGGACGGGAAGGCCGCTGCAGGAAAATTATTCTAATCCTTCGATGTACGTGGTTTAAACGATGAGGCGAAACACTTACTTAGTACGGACCGTAGAGGTGTTAACAACGTAAGGGTGGACACTCAATAATAAGTTCCAACAATGAGTTGTGGGTCATGACAGCCGCATGCTCAGTGACCGCTAAGCAATAGTCTACAGTGTAGACTGACACGCAGTGGGTTCCTGCAGACGAAAAGCGCCGTCGAAGCCGGTTTATAAAAAGGTGTGGCGAGATGAATTAGACTAGTACCGCGAGGAGTGGTTTCAGACGGCACGGGAGAAGAATATCTAGTAGTATTTGGAGGAGGCGTTTGACCACCATTGGCACAGCAATCATCATCACCATTTCAGCCGAAAGACATCCACTGCTGGACACATGCCTGCCCCAAGTGTTGCCAAACGAACGGTCCTGTGCGTCTCGCATCCACTCAATTCCTGCCATCCTCACCAGCTTCCAATCCAACTTATGGGACGCCTTTCAACGCTGCGTCTTCCGGTATGCAGTCGCCAGTCCAGATCTTATCGGCTTTATTGACCATCCGTTCCGCGAGCAATGTGCCCTGCCCACTGCCACTTAAGTTTCTTTGGTCTAAGTCGGTCGGTAACTTTGGTTCTTCTGCGGATATCTGTATTATTCCTGTTACACAGAGAGCAGTACCTCTCTGTGTAGGTTTGCTAGGAAAAAATAAATTAACAACTTAGTAACAAATGATACAAAACATGTAAATTATTAATTAGCATGTGAGTTTACTTATGTTTTCGTCTGAACTCCGTGACACAGTAATAGATTTTCGTTACGAAGAAGTCTATACTGGTATTTATAAGTAATGGAATCGTGATTAATTAGCATACTTGCGGTATTTGTTACAAACATCTCATTTGAATTTAATTCCAAGTTTCCAAGATTGTATTCAACATATTCCGGCTTATTTGGCAAATCAGTCAAACAAAGACACTTCTAGTTTGCGGGTACGTTTGAAACCGCCCACGCCCGCGCGGAGTTACTGTAGCCCTCGCGAAGGGTAACTGAAGGAACACAGGTGAATTTTAATCAGTAAAATTCTGACACTCCGTTTCGCTCGACCTTCAGTAGCCCTCCTAGAAAACCCACTCCTACGTTTCTTCGTTGCCTTGCATTCCAGGGCCCCGGATTTTCCTTTCAAAAGCAAACCTATGGCCCCACTAGTACTATTACGGTGGCTGGAAATCGGGATCGGGATCTCGGCGGCTGGGATGTGAGGGCCATTCCTCGCGTGTGCGGCCGCCTCCTTTGCTAGCATTACTGCTTCGCAGAAGAAGGCGACCGTCTGCTACTCCTCCTCGCTCCAGACCATGGCCTGTACCAATGCCCAGGGCGAGAGATCGTTGCCGCCGACCGCCCCCACGAGGACACGGCGGTGTTCTGCCCAAGTGGGGCACACTTCCACCGTATGCTCCACCGTGTCTTCCGGGCGGTCCACACAATGGAGACAGCCGGGCGTTTCTTCCGCACGAATCCGGTGCATGAACCTGCCGAACTTACCATGTCCGGTGAGATACCTACTAGGGCTGCTGAACGTTTGAAAGAGTGACCGTGGCATTAGAACGCGAAGGGCAACTGATGGACACAGGAAGGTTATATAGTCAGTGAAGGTGTGAAAAGTGTCAAGTCGTTCCACCCAAGAGTAGGAGAAGTCATTTGCTAATTTCCCACGTAAAAAAAGGATTATAGATTGCTTTTTTTTCCATTACTGTTCTATCAGCTCATCTTTTAATATTTATAATAATATAATATAATATAATATTCCACAACTATCACACAACGCAGTCTAGTCTCAAGCTAAGCAGAGCTTGTGTTATGAGTATTAGACAACTGATAAACATACATATATATTTCTAAAAACATACATATTATAGATAAATTACACCCAGACACAGAACAAATGATCGTGCTCATATCACACAAATATTTGTCCTGGGTGGGAATCGAACCCACCACCTCCGGCATAGCAGTCAGGCCCACTAAACACTAGACCAACAGGCCGTAATGTTCGAACATTGCACGATTCGGATACAATTTTTTTTTATAAATAAAACCATAACTGGTTTTTGATCACGCTTTAGTCCAAATTTTTTGTTGGATCTATTCTATTATTAAACTGATGATTTAAAGCAAAAACCGGAATATTGATATAGGCTGGAATGTTTTTAAAAATACGTTTTTGAAAATAAAGTTTACACACACAAAACGTTTTGGGAACACATTCATTGTGCGTACAGCTAAGGAGTGGAATTCCTTGACGGAATCTGTCTTTCCTGATGGCTACAACCCGGGAATCTTTAAGTCAAGATTGAATAGGTTACTTCTAGGTAAGCGCGCTTCATCGTCGAGCGCATCGTCGCTTTCCATCAGGTGAGATAGCGGTCAAGCGCAATCCTATCAAGAATAAAAAATAAAATAAAAACATTTTGATAGGCAATTTTTGGGTTAGTCCTGAGGCCCTACCACGAGCTATTAACGCGATCCATTTGACGAACAAAACTCAGAGGCGTAGCGTGAACCAGTGTTCGACTACATCTTCGCTTACCATCAGGTAAAATAGTGATCAAACGCGAGCCTATCAATTATAAAAAAAACCCTCGTTCTTAAAGAGTCTTCGCCTCGGGCCCGTTTGGGTGCGAGACCGTGGGCGAGGGCTCACTTCGCCCACGCCTAGTTACGCTACTGCCTAAACTGTTAAAGAGATGGAGCTATGTAGGGTACACTCTCATCCTATGACCTCACCCATTTTAGGGTGGGCCGGGAGGACGTGTCACACTTTTACTGACTTTAACCACGCCTGTTCTTCAGTTGCCTCTTGCGGTCTAGGACGGCGGGTTTCCTTTTCAGAAAATCCCCGCGGCCCTAACGGACACCGGCCCTGCTGGGCCTCTACGGTTTGCTGACAACTCTTTTTGAGGAACGCGTGGAAGAGTACGCGCTGTCGACGACTTTATCGGGCGCGGTCCGGACGGCAAGCTACTCATTGCTCGTCGTCCGCAAGCCAGTGCCTATCGATGATCATGAAATATGTGTAATACAATCTTTAATTAATAAAAGTATTTTTAGAAGTTTGTCAGAATCATTAGTGATGGGAAATTCCCGAAAATATTCAGAATTTACCAAACATAAACATGATTTCATATTTTCCGGATCTAAAATTCAACAAAAATAAAAACAGTTTGGAATCGTTCGACAAAAAACTGGATCTACTTTCGCATTTATAGCACTTATGCAGATTTTACTAATTCCAAACCAGTTTTTTGGCACGTTTTAGAATTAAATATTCTATATTCACGAGTATGTACGCACGAATCAACAAAACCGCAGGAAGTTACATTTTTACTACCAGGAATGCAGAATTACGTTGGAAGTTTCAATCATAGCAATTGGGTCGTCGAATCAATCAAGCAATCTGAGTCGTCAATTAAAGCACGGGACATTAATTGCCGGCCAGATAATACTTGACCTTTGTATTGCAGAATTATGTACCTACATGTATCCATATCGCGTTACTTCTTGTATAACGTGATTATTACTACCTTTTCACGTCATCATCATCATTTCAGTCGATAGACGTCCACTGCTGGACATAGGCCTCCCCCAAATGTCGCCACAATGAACGGTCCTGTGCGTCTCGCATCCATCATTCTTTTCACTTAGGTAACTTTATTTATTTATTTAAACTATTGATTGATTTATAAATTCGGCTGAGATGATGATGATGATTGATTTATTCCATTTTAATACCAACAACTAATACCACTGGTTTGAATTAATAATTTGTTTGGATTAGTATATTTCCCACGTCCAAAAATATAAGGTGGTACAGTCAATAAAAATTATTTGTGTGTAATTACAAGACAATTTAATTATTAAAAAAAAGGAGTTAAACCCTCAATTGACCGAGAAATCAATGAACACACATAAAAAAATAAACATACATTCAGTCGAACATAGAACCTCCTCCTTTTTGAAGTCGGTTAAAAAGACTACACTGTGGTAGGTAGGTGAGCACGATAAAAAAAAAGATATTTCACATAGAATGAAGTATCATTAAATATAATCAACAACAACCCATTATCAACTAAACTATCACCTTTAGATTGGCGGTTTTAAATGCCTGGGTCTTTTTGTTTTATTTAATAGCTATTTAATGAACGACTTAAAAATGACTCGTAAGAATCCCTTACCAATAAATTACTATGACTATGACTAATGAGTGATAGTAGAAAATTATGCGAAGGAAACATACTCCTACAAGATACAAATTATCCTAAGTAGGTACTGTTCTAGAACCTGGTCCCGGTTAACCCGTGGTGTACTAAGTTTCAATGAAATCCGTTCAGCCGTTTGACTGTGACTCACAAACTTTCGCCTTTATAATGTTATAGTGTGATTGCATTTTTAATATTCTGTAGGTGCGTCTACAAATTGGTCACCATTTTCGAACGCGGAATCTATAATCGTTATTTGGCCAATACTCTTTGTTAAGTTCTCCAAAATTACATTTTAATTTGCGGTTTGTATACAAGTTCGTTTGTTTCACGTGCCAAAATTGAATACAATATCGATGCGGGATAGGAAGAAGCTGCAGTCATTTGATTCATTCAATGTTAATAAGTGCGCAAGGACAGATGAATCACTACAACTGTGACTGTTTATTAGGTGATATAATTCATGAGTATACTAGTGACCGACAAACGTTCAGTTTCGGTGAGTTTCGGCAAAAACTCTAGTTTCGGCGTCAGTTCCGGTTTCGGCAGGAAATCTGCCGACCCTTCGGTCGCACCGAAACTGCGTTCGTGAATTATCTTTTTGAATATATTATTAATTATTGTTTTATTTCATTTAATACACATAACTGTATAAATGTAAAAAAAATAGACAAAGATCAGTAAACAACAAATTTATAACATGTCTACAAAAGATTCGGTTTCGGTAGAAAATTCTGTTTTTGTCGGGCACTAAACTAAAATATATCCAGGATGTGTCTATTCGTATAAATTACACGAAATATACGTTGAATAGATACTCGGAATATCGATGAATATTAATAGCTTTTCGTAAACAAAAAAGATCATAAATATAAAATGATAGGTAACATATTTAATTGGATTTAAATTATACTTCAACATATACCCACCCCATTAATAATTTAATAAAGCTCGATATAAATTCTATAAATTATTTTTCGATTTTCAAAAAACTTTGCACCAATTACTTCTGTATTGTAGTTGCGTTCACAAACATTTAAACTCACATACACAAGACAACAGGCGTCGATATATTATGTACTACATTTGAGTCAATGCCCGGAATAACTATCAGTAGGAAATACAAATATTTGTTCCGTAAGGAAATCGAACCCGCGACACGTAGCACAGCAGCCAACGGCACAACCACTGTGCCAACCGTGTTTTAAAATTAAAGCCTATGTGAAATAAATCAATTGAATTTTGTTTTTTTTTGAAGAGAGGGAATGGGCCGTCCGCCACGAGGGCCTATTGCGGTTTGGTCAAAAACACTGATATTTCTAGACATTACAAAACAAACAATGCTACACTTGATATTATTTTCGAATTAAATTATAAAAAAGTCAAATATACCTACAATGGAACGCCGAAAAAAAAAATTGCAAACTAATTTCAATTTCGGAAGCCGATGTTTCTAGTTCTGTTTCTCTGTTTATCGAAACCGAGTTCCGAAATTAAAGTTATTGAATTGAAAAAAGAATTTAAATTAAGAACTTGTCTAAATAGTTTTAAAGTATGCATCTAGAAACCAGCGGTATATGAACTCTATTTTCATATTGTAAGTACCTATAAGTACATACTATGTATACGGTATAGGTACTCGGGTCAGCAAACCATCAAGATCGTCGGCTGAGCAGACTGCGAGGGGGAACGTAATAAAATCGTAGCGGTTGCATTGACACCATTTGCATTTCCGGAGTTGTACTCTTTTGCCGGTTATATTAGGGACCTTTACAGACGACTACTATTAGTATAAAGGCTCCCGCAGATAGATGCGAAATTTTGTCAAACAGAAATAACATGGAGGAATTTATTGTATTAAGTTAAATTGAATTTACGAATTTATTTTAATAATTAATTTAAGAATTAGAACTTGTTTGACATAAACCAACATGGCAGTTGAGAGTTTGTCATAATCACTCAAATGTCTCGCTGATGGTGGCAATTGTCGTTGGGTCATTTAGTTCCCTTCAAAATGTTTGAGCTAAGTGGGGCTGATGCACGCGTCATGCTCGTGAACGGGCGTCGTCAGTTATGACTGGTCACATCATAACTGCCAGTAGCTTTTTTTTACATTGTACTTACATATTACAAGCGACAAGAAATATCTAACCAGAATCTTTGTAAATTTTGTAACTCATAACATGATCTAAAAGAGGCCACGAAATTTCTTGCACATTCTTCTCCATAGTTTGTGTTGAATGTGCAACTTAATTTAACTTTTTTGACTAACCTATATTTTGACAATTGGAAAGTGCCTGTAATTGGTTTATTTGAAATAAATATTTTAATTTCATATATTTTATACGCTCTCTACAGAATATTTCGATGAATAGCATCGTCCAATCATTGTAGCACTGTTGCATCGGGTGTCTGAGATTAAAAAAAGAATTATTTTTATCTTTGGTTACATTTTTTTTTATTAGTCTTCTTGTCATCAGATCCCATCATGACAGCAGATATACCTACTCGTATGCTTTCGGATATTCGCAGGAGAACCAAAGTTATCGACAAAGCATAAAAAATCGCCAAACTTAAGTGGCAATGGGCAGGGCACATTTCTCGCAGAACTGATGGCCGTTGAAGTCGAAAGGTTCTGAAATGGCGACCACGTACCGGGAGACGTAGCGTTGGAAGGCTTCCAAGGTGGACCGATGACTTGGTAACGGTTGCGGGAGTGATGACCAGAGATGTATGCGAGGTGCCCAGCAGTGGACGTCTTTCGGCTCAAATGTTGATTATGAGATAATTTCCGCGCATTAATTCTAAAATCTCGCTTATCAAAAAAACTCTGTACAAAATTCTCATAAATAAAGCAAACAGCACATAATGACACGTCAGGCGGGTTCAATGTTTTGTTACATTCGTATTTAGAATTCTGAAGGCTTCCGCGGCGACGCTGTGCAATTATGACTCATTTCCTCTATTTTGATTATACGTTTGCAAAATAATAAACAATATTCGTTCAGTCTTGATGAGTCTTTTCATCTCATATTAATAACTAGCTGACCGCATACGTCGTACCGTCTTATATCTTTTGATATAGTCAACCAATAGCGATGGAACAAAGCCCAAGTAAAAAATCAAGTTACACACAATTTTAATGTATAGCTTCTACATCGATTTCGTATATTTTACGTGATGCGCACCTAACTTAAAACTTCTACACATTTATTATATGTAGGTATAGATGTAGATGAAACCTTACTTGTTATTCGATAATTCGAACTTTGTACTTTTAGTGTTTCTGAGGAGAACACTTTTTGAACTTCGAATTTAGTAAAAAAACAATAAACAGGCATAGACTACATAAGGCACCCTTTTTTAGGGTTCCGTACCTCAAAAGGAAAAAACGGAACCCTTATAGGATCACTTTTTTATCCGTCCGTCTGTCTGTCTGTCAAGACTATCTCGGAAACGCGTGGAGGTATCAAGTCGAAATTAAAACCATACACTAAGATCTGCGGTCCCTTGAAGCTGTGAAAAAATCAAACTTCTAAGTTAACGAAAAAAAAGATAGGGCCGTTTATGTCGCAGAAAACGTGCATTTCGACACTCTCAAAGGAATCAAAATTCATAGGGTACTTCCCGTGAACCCAGAATCCTAAAATTTGGCATAAAGCAAGGTTATATTATAGTTTAAATATAGGAATAAATCTGAAAACAGAAAATTTGTAGTTACGTAACAAAAAAAAACTTTTTTTGCAATTCGAAAAATCTTCGACACTCCATTCGGGAATTGAACTATTCATTATGTAAGTTTGTACGGAACTCTCAGTGCGCTAGTCCGACTCGCATTTGCCCAGTTTTTTTATTATCGGGGAAATCTTTCAAAAGGCGCCTGGAATTTTGGGGAAAAGATCAGGGAATGTAAGTTTTTACCTCATTATAATCACCCAGGTGATCACTACACATAAAAACGTGACCTGTCACCTCTTAAAAAACAAAGAAGGTTGGTTTTAATCAGTAAAAGACACTCCCGCTCCGCCCTAGAGTAGGAGAGGTCATTGGATGATTTCCCATCTTAAAAAAAAAACCTTAATAAGTGCACTTAATTATACCAATACGAAGTGACATAATATTTGCTCAGCGCTTCTTATGACTCCATTTTAAATCAACAAATTCAGCGTGATGTTATGTTTTGCTACAAAAACAGTTGGGAGCAGCGATGAAATATCGCTGCTTATTTCCCCAAAACTAGAATTTCTTAGAAAAAACTTCTAATAAATTGTTACATCATAAAACGAAAGATTTTCTGAGAAATCTAATTTTGTATTTACAACAGGTGTATGTTAATTTTATATGATGACTTATACGTTTTAATTATATGCTTAAAGAGAAATAAAATCTTCACGTTATTTTATCATTATGATGACGTCGAAATATTGATATCTTTTCTAAGTTTCCTGATGGCTACAACCCGGGAATCTTTAAGTCAAGAGTGAATAGGTTACTTCTAGGTAAGCGCGCTTCATCGTCGACCGCATCGTCGCTTTCCATCAGTTGAAATAGCGGTCAAGCGCGAACCTATCAAGAATAAAAAAAAATATCTAGGACATTACTGACTCCCTGTGTCTCGAAAAGCATGTAAAGCTGTTGATCTCGTTGTCATTCGTAGATCTTTGATAGTCGTCACAGGTAGACAGATGCCAGAAAGTCTGACCATCTGCCTATCCAAGGACTATCGTGTTGCCCAGTAACTGGGTTGTGGAGGTCTGACAGGCAGTCGCTCCATGTAAAACACGGGTATTCAGCCGCATCCAATTGGACTGGAAGCCGACCTCAAGGTAATTGGAAAAAAACTAGAGATGTTGATGATGACGTCGAACTAGACTCTTTAGACGGATGACTGCCAGACCTGTGATCCTCGAAAGTGTAACCGCGGCTCTGGAATGCTTAGGGCAACTGAAGGAACATAGGTGGGTTTTAGTCAGCAAAAGCCTGACACTTCCTCTCGCTCATGGAGCAGTGCTCCATGCTCTCGCTCCAATCTGAGCGGTGAAGTTAAGAGCGGCGAGCCCGAGATACACATCCATACTACCGTTCTTACGTGATTATGACGTTATTGTTTGTATATAGTATTGCACATCTTTCTCTAGATATTTTGGAAACAAAGATATCTTGTAGATATTATCCTCGTTTCTATTGAAATCAAAACTTAAATTGGTGTAAAACTAATCTAGATTTGACGTGAATTTTGGCCCTTTACAATGTACTTATAGATTAGCACATTTAATCGAAATTCCGAATGACGCAAACTTTTTTAAAAAACATTAAAGTTTAAAAAAAAAACTTATTTCCTGGAACAGGTTTTGTACATAAAATACATATACAGCGTGTCTAACACATCGACGCACATACGAAAACCATGGATCCAGTACATGATTCTGGACATCCCAGTGGTGGTACTTTTCGTCGGTTTCTTACTGATAAAAAAAACTTTACGTTTTTTTATTTAAACTGTTTAAAGTCGTTAAATATTCTCACATTTTTAGAGAAAAAATGAATGAATTACTTTAAAAATTAAAAATATCATCTGGATTGATTAGAATAACGATTGTCTCTACCCCGGTGATTTTTAATTTAATTAATTTTTAATATTTCTTTTCCTTATACTAAAAATATCATCGGGGTTGGTTAGTATAACGATTTAACACAGTGTAGCGACATCTATGGCGTCACATAAGAACTAATCCTGCATCGCGCAATCAAAGTTCTCTGCGCGTTTAGAACACACACACACACACAATAGCTAAAACACACACAACAGTTCAAATTTAAAAAGCACAGATTTTTGTAAAAAAATTGGAAAAAGCCGACGAAAAATTCCACCAGTGGAGGTCCAGAATCATGTACTGGATCCATGGTATTCGCTTGTGCGTCGATGTCAAAGACACCGTGTATATAATATTCATAGTGATATTATGTGTATATATTCGAGTGTGTGAAGAAATTACCTAATGCCTACAGAGCGTTTAGGCGTTCTCCTTTTTTTACGTTGCCTCTTTATCAAACATTGCATTGGATTGCGTTGGATTAATCAACAAGTTTTTAAACCATGATCACGTCGACGATAGACGGGAAGGAAGGGAAGGAAGGGTCCTCTTAATTGATGATTTCCCAACTAAAAAAAAAAAAACGCTACCTTTGTTAAAAGCTTTGTTGCTAGGCGAATTACTTCCAAGTTCAAGGTTCTGGTTAGTTTTTTTTTGTAAAGTCCAGCGATCACTCAACGACCAACTAAAATCTGTGTTTCTTAGCAGATTCAATTAAAAACTTAATGTTGGAGGACAAATTCTATACGTCTATTTTTTGTCTCATCATCGTGATGTTTCAAATAGGCGCACTGGACTTTGTTCTGTGGATGACTCCACAGCGTTTTTGTGAAGTGGCTTGATGAAGAATGAGTTCACTGTTCAACACAAGTTCTCTTCAACTTTGTTTCCGGGTATTTACCAAAATAAATGGATAAATGGCTAAAGTGCTTGCTTGCTTCTTTTTTCTTACAAATCTTACCCCACACTAGGAATTACTCCTGTACTGTGGGTGCGTTTCGAAACATATAAACTCACATAAACAAGGCACCTAAACCCGCAACAACAATCAGTAGGCCATACAAATACTTGTTCGGTGCGAGAATTGAACTCGCGCTACGCAGTGCAGCAGCCTATCGCTCAACCATGCGCCAATAGTGTCGTCAAACATGAGCTCCTACTACTGCTCACCAGCCTTGCGTTCAAAAATAACCAGAGTAGAGTCAAGTCGCTACTCCAACCGTTCAAAAATGCTTCGAGTTGCAACCCAGGTTCGTTCTTTTATAACTCGAGTAGCTACCCTAGAGTTAACCCAACTAACTTTAACTCCGAGCAGGGTAGGTTTTTTTTTTTTTTTCTTCTTCTTCTTTGGCAACTGAGCCGGTGTCGCCTATTCTGCCAGTGTCATGTGGTGACGGCAGCGCCGTAAGGTGAGCCGTCGAACTTTGCCCTTTGTGATAGATTTAAGACGTTAGTGGCAGGTTACAGATTGATATTATTGTCATTTAGGAATTTGGATAGGAGTTGTACAACTTTAGGAGAGAAATTCGTCAATAGGGAATGTAAGTTAGTAGGAAGGGGTATTTTAATTTTGGGAAGCATTTGGTACAAATCGAGGGAGTGGGAGTTTAAAGGACAAGAAAAGAAGATATGGTCCAATGTACCATCATCGAGGCCACACTCGCACAAAGAACTGTCACGAACGTGAATTTTATGAAGGAAAACTGGACTACTGCAGTGGCCGAGTCTCAATCTGCACAAAGATGAGACCGTTCTTTTGGATAGTTTGAGACACTTAAAAAACCAAGATTTCCGCTGGATGTCAGGCTGGATACTGGCGTAGTACGCTCCCTTGAGCTTCGAGCTTACCTGCCATGCCGCTGACCACGGATTATGCAACTTAAGTTTGGTGTCCGAGCGTAAGTCGTAGCTATGCAACATGTAATGCCTTCGGTCTACAGGGTTGGATGTAGCATATTTTGCCAGCGAATCGGCGCATTCATTGCCACTTATACCCGAGTGACTAGGAACCCAAACTATCTCAATATTTAAACTTTTGGTATGGCAAGTGTAGAGTAAATTAAGAGTATCGATAATAATTTTACTATGGAGTTTTGATTTTAGTTGGTTTTGACCTAAAGCCTGGATACTACTGTATGAGTCTGAGAAAATGACTGAATTTTTAATATTGTGTGCTAATATAAAATTGATAGCTTCTAGTATGCCAATGCATTCCCCTGTAAATACAGAGGCCTCTGGAGGGCATTGGAATAAAAGGGCTATTCTGGAGTTCTGTAAGTATGTTGATACACCTGTACAACCAGTTAGCGATAATTTCGATGCATCCGTATAAAATAAGTTCCAGCCTTGCCAGTATCTTTCAATAGCCCGGTCGAAGTCCCCTTTTACGTCCAGCAGGGTAGGTTGGTTTAAGCGGCCATAATGACACTTGCTTGGCATTGACAGATGAATTCTACGTTCGCGTTCAAAATTGCGAGCGTGGAGTCACAGAATAAGAAATAGGTAGAGTATGTACCCTGATGACGTCATTAGAGTAAACTCTAACCTCATTTTTAAACGCAGGGCAGCCAGTTCCTTCTTGTGTTTGCCAAATTTTCAGTTACGGCTGCAGAATACTAATACCCTTCGGGTCGCACTCACGGCTTATTTTTTTTAATAATCGGAATTCAGTTATTATCTTACTTCCGACATTCTCCCCTGCTGTGTACAGTCAACCGTTTAAACAACTTGTCATTTTACACGCTGATATGAACAGTACCATGACTTCGACAAATATTAGATATACCTTTCGTGTTTGCGAATTATGAGTGATAAAAAAAGAACACTTATTTAACGTTATTCAATCTAATCAAATTCCTGCATGGATTTCCGCAATATTTTATATATTTTTATTTAGAAAACTAATGTATATATATATTTTTTGTTTAATATAAATATAATGTTTAGAAATACAGGACATTTTATTCAACTGTCGACTGTACTTGGTATAAGAAGTTAGAAGAACAATCAAACATGAATTTCAACTATCCACCCCGCTTAGGGTGGGACACGGGTATCCGAGTATCCACCTTAGGGTGACTGTTTTAGCCGCACTCGGGATGCTACAACCAACCGAAAACTGGTCTTCACATACATTTAAAAAAATGATAGAACAAGTTCTACAAATAGGTGCTCTCTGCTTAAATTAATACGAATAAAATAAATCTCAAATACTTATTAATATTTGTCTAAAAATACTACGATAAACAACTCACGTGCGTTTTTCTCTGCAATGAAATCGGCAGATAGACAAACACGTGACGGTCTGACAGATTCGCAAGTTGCGTTACGTCAATAAAAACAGTGTGACGTCACCGTGAGCATAAAAAGTTGTACTTACAGGTGCGTGGGAGCATCGCAATTAGCGTGTAAGTGTTTAGGAGTTTGCTACACAATGTCAAACTACCCACGCGTTTAAACAAATAAGTTCTGGGTGCCTATTGCGAGTTTGTCTTACGTTAATGCGAGCGACACGCTTACTCCAAGCGTCCTTTTTCGCTCACCTATCATCAACAACGAGCATGGTTTAAAAGCTTTTTAATTCATCTAACGCAATCCAACGCGATATTTGACGAAAAGGCAACGCGAAAAAAGAGAGATAACGCCTGAAATCTCTTTAGCATTCGGTAATTCCGTGATTTCCTCGAATATTTTACAAAACTGGTTCCAGGAATACGTACGTGTTTTTTTTTAACCCTTAAAAGTTTTTTAGAATAATTTTCGTCATTCAGAATCTTGATTAAATTTGCAAGGCTTCTATTCTTATATTTTTTTGACTTTTTAATTTTTGAGTAAATTATGCAGTGTCAAAGTTCATGCAAAATAGCAGATTTTCAGAGGTCTTTACTGAATTAGTTTTACACAAATTTATAAATTGATTTCAATTGCAGCCTAGATAATATCCACAAGATACTTATATAAATATAGCCTTTTTTAATAAATGGGCTATCCAACACTAAAATATATTTACAACTCGAACTGGTAGTTTCTGATATTAACGCGTTTAAACAAACAAACGAACAAACTCTTTAGCTTTATAACATTACTAGCTTCTAGTAACAGCTTCGTTTGTATGGAGAAACTTACTTTTAAGCAGATTAAAAGTAAATTTCTCCATACAAACTTTGGATCTCAATGACCTGCGTTATTCCTGAGTGACATAGGTTATATTTTATGTACGCGGGCGAAGCCATGTTCAAAAGCTAGTATGAAATAAAGTAATTAGAATTTAGAGATAAAGCTCATAAAGTTAAAAAAAAATGCCAAAGCATATAAGCTATAGCTAAAAAGTATATGCTTTTTTGTTATTTTTATTTTGGGAGAAAAGGAAATGTACTTTATATCTTGTGATTATGTGAGCTTCAATTTTACTGAAAATTGTTATCAATTAGTGTAAACAAAACTTTTCCTTACTTTATCTACTATAGCTGTCATAAAAATGAATTACCATAAATATTCAGGTGAAGTCTGTAAAGTTCACAGTGCTTTTAGTGGTTTGTACGCTCGGGAGACAAATTGATTTGCGGAGAAAATGCATTAACAATAATGGCAGATACAAAATAGGTTGATAGTAGAGAAAAGATTGTGTAACTTAACTTTAGTTTCTAGTAGTGTTTACTTAGTAGTGGATCAAAAATTACGGAATTGAGAACCATCTATCTCTTTTGGAAAAGAAGAATTAAAAACTGGCTAACTAAGCAATTTCTGTGAGCTGACTTCGGGCTCGTGTAAGCCTTTCAAAGGAGCCGTGACCACAGTCTCAAGTTTGCCATTAAATCAAAATACCTATTGTATTTATATAAGGTACAATATAGAACAAAAATAATTTCAATGCATCGATAATGAGTTTACAATATGAGATGAGCGACTATAAAATCAAGGTCGAATACTAAATAGTTCTCAAAAGATAGGTTGACTGGCCTGTTGGTCTAGTGGATAGTGGCCCTGACTGCTATGCCGGAGGTCGTGGGTTCGATTCCCACCCAGGACAAATGTTTCTGTGATGAGCATGATCATTTGTTCTGTGACTGGGTGTAATTTATATATATATGTATGTATTTAGAAATATATATGTATGTATTTAGAAATATATAAGTATGTTTATCAGTTGTCTAGTACCCATAACACAAGCTCTACTTAGCTTGGGACTAGACGGCGTTGTGTGATAGTTGTGGAATATTGTTAGTGTTAAAAAAAAGGTTTTTTGAATAAACTGATAATATTTCAGTAAATTATGACACAAATAGTCAATTGAAAATCCTAATGAGTGTTTTTTTTTGATTTGACGTACCTTATAATATCAAGTCGAAACTGAAGATATAGGTATAATATTCTCTGTCAATAAATCATTCACTCATACACATTACCATGAGCAACTCCTAAGTTATTATTGTTGCAAATTAATTGAATCGTAAAAAAAACCTTTGACATATTGCAAATCCTTACATATTGTACAACCAAGTCCCCGACCACGTCTGTCTGTCTTTTTGCACAAATTCAAGAAGGGCAGAACGGAGTTTGAAAGATAAAGACTTCTGTGTGACTTCTGGAGCTTTGTTAGAAAGTATTAAGGCCCTGAAAGACAGAAGCGACAACGGCTTGGTATAGAAAGTAGATCAATTTGAATGAATAGATATACGCGTTGTCGTATTTTGCCTGTCTTAACTCTCAGTTCAAGAGAGCCTTCGTGAAAAATGATAAAGTTTACAAAAAAACTGCTGCGTGAGGGCAATGGAATGGGCTATACTCGGAGTTTCCTTGCGTGATCACATCAGAAATGAAGATATCCGCAGAAGAACCAAGGTTACAGACATAGCCCAAAGTTTCGCGAAACTTAAGGCACAGGCAGGGCACATTGCTCGCAGAACAGACGGTCGATGGGGACAAAAGGTTCTAGAATGGCAACCATGTACCGGAAGACGCAGCGTTGGAAGGCCTCCCACAAGGTGGATCGATGCTCTGGTGAGGGTCATGGAAATCCGATGGATGCGAGACGCATAGTACCTACCTGTCATTATGGTGACACTTGGGGGAGGTCTATGTCCAACAGTGGACATCTTTCGGCTGAAATGATGATGATGGTCTGCGAGAATATTCGAACAATTTACCGCAGCCCTGGAACACCTAAAGGAAAAGTCTGGCATCCCGCACCGTTCGAACCTTACCATGACGTGGTAAAATGTCAGACGTGCGAACGAGAAAGGGGGATGGAGCTATACACCCTATATATAGAAAGAATATAAAAAATATAATATAAATTAAAATATAAATTAATTGGCTTAATTTAATTTCTATGATTGACTGGCCTGTTGGTCTAGTAGTTAGTGGCCCTGACTGCTATGCCGGAGGTCGTGGGTTCGATTCCCACCCAGGACAAATATTTGTGTGATGAGCACGATCATTTGTTCTGTGTCTGGGTGTAATTTATCTATAATATGTATGTATGTATTTAGAAATATTTAAGTATGTTTATCAGTTGTCTAGTACTCATTACACAAGCTCTGCTTAGCTTGAGACTGGACGGCGTTGTGTGATGATTGTGGAATAAAAATATTATATTGTTATTTTTTAATTCGTTTTTTTTTTAAATATTATTATTACTTATCCACATTGTGTTCACATATTAAAAGCGACAAGAAATATGTCACCAAGATGTATGTAACTCATACTATGATTTAAAAGAGTGTCCATGGAGTTTCTTGCACGTTCCTCTCCATAGAGATCTACGCTTTGGAACGTGCAATTTAGCTTCACTTGTTTTTTTTTTTTTTGGCTGACCGACATATTGACAATTCAAAAGTGCCTTTAATTGGTCTATTTGAAATAAATGTTTCTGATTTCTAATAAATTTAAATAAATTTAATGTCAAATCTAACTTCTACCTGGCTCTTAGAGCAGGACTATTCTAAAACAGAGTCTTTAGTATCAAACATCGCTTGACATATTTTCGTTTCAAGATAACCACAATCACCACAACATCACACACACACACACTGTGTGTACACACACATATTAACATTTTTACATTGATAAGTATACTAACTTTAAATGCTTCTAAAATGTTATATCGACACACTTTCACTTTATTTTGTAAACCCTAGTTTTATTAAATTTCAGTTTAGTCGATTCACTGTCTCTTAAGATACAGCCCCCCTAGCCAAGTAACAACTATTTCGTTTCTATTCTCTTGTCGTCGATTGCCTCGAGTCGGCCACGCCTCTGATCCTTTTGTTATGACGTCATCTCAACCCTCAGTCACGTTGACCACGTAAAAAGGAATAAGAGGCGTGGCCGACTCGTGGCGATCAACGAAACGAAACGGTTGTAACTTGGCTAGGGGGGCAGGTCTCCTAGTTTAAGAGACAGTGTTCATAATTTTTTGTATGTATAGTCTTATCTTGTAGACTAAAATTATCTGTTCACAAAACTAAGCTTCTTGTATTTCTGCCACCTTATTTTGCATTGTGTCTGTGTGTATTGCTTGGTTTAATTAACTATTGTATTTATTTATTTATAGCTCCATCCCTTTAATAGTTCAGTTTAGGTCGTCAAATGGATCGCTTTACAAGCTCGTGCTAGGGCTTCTGAGTGGGAGAAGTTATTTGACAATTATCCTTCATAAAAAAAAAATGGTTGCATGGTAGATAATTCAAACTATCTTCATTCATCGGCATGGTGGTTAATTCAAAGTATCTTCATTCATTAGCATGGTGGGTAATTCAAACTATCTTCATTCATTGGCATGGTAGGTAATTCAAACTATCTTCATTCATCGGCATGGTGGGTAATTCAAACTATCTTCAATCATTGGCATGGTAGGTAATTCAAACTATCTTCATTCATCGGCATGGTGGGTAATTCAAACTATCTTCTTTCATTGGCATGGTAGGTAATTCAAACTATCTTCATTCATTGGCATGGTAGGTAATTCAAACTATCTTCATTCATTGGCATGGTAGATAATTCAAACTATCTTCATTCATTGGCATGGTAGATAATTCAAACTATCTTCATTCATTGGCATGGTAGATAATTCAAACTATCTTCATTCATTGGCATGGTAGATAATTCAAACTACATATCTTCATTCATTGACGTGGTAGGTAATTCAAACTATCTTCATTCATTGGCATGGTAGATAATTCAAACTATCTTCATTCATTGGCATGGTAGATAATTCAAACTATCTTCATTCATTGGCATGGTAGATAATTCAAACTACATATCTTCATTCATTGACGTGGTAGGTAATTCAAACTATCTTCATTCATTGGCATGGTAGGTAATTCAAACTATCTTCATTCATTGGCATGGTAGATAATTCAAACTATCTTCATTCATTGGCATGGTAGGTAATTCAAACTATCTTCATTCATTAGCATGGTAGGTAATTCAAACTATCTTCATTCATTAGCATAGTAGGTAATTCAAACTATCTGCATTCATTGTTTATAATTATCTGCCTGAGTATATTCTTTAGCCGGCTTGTCTGGGCTCGCGCCCTCCGTCACTATATAACAAAGCTAAGTGCTAACGATACACCCACATTATTATTTGAAAAAGCCAACTCTGACAAAAAACATAAACCCGATAATTTATCAAACAAATGTCGTTACGCAACATGAAGTATGAAAGAGCGTAAAATCGATTTTAGTTTTAATTATATATAATATACATGCTCCTGGCCGAGTGTCTCAAGACGGAAGTATAACAACAATTACTAAAAACAGAATAAAATAATTATTTAATTGGTGATTTTTTGCCTTTTTTGCTACGGAAGGTACGGAACCCTTCGAGCGTGAGTCCGACTCGCACTTGGCCGGTTTTTTTTTCTATGTCGTGCAGTGCAGCTTACTTCCATGCATGCCATTATACAGCCTAGCAAAATACAGATAAATAATTTCTGAATTTATTTGTGGTCACAGGTTGCTTGGTTGTTAGTATTATTATGTTACCGGCCTTGTCTTAAATACATGCATTCAGTATGATGCATGATGACTACTTATTTCAATAAGCCGGTCATCACAAACTTGTACTAAAGGGGCCACCATACAAAACCTAGCGAATTTGCCTTTTATTGTGTTCATAATAAGGATTTTAGTTCCATGACGTCTCTATTACTTACCTTTTTTGAAATCATTAAATAATATTTCGTGCTCTGCACGGAATATCGAAGAATTATTATGGTGACCAATCGAAGAATTATTATGGTGACCAAACCATTTTTTCTTTTTTTTTGTACTTTGGACCATATTTTTTTCTTTTGCCCCATAAACAATAAATCCTTTGACCTCTACCAAAAAAATCCAAATATAACATTCCCCTTCCAACCAATTTCCTCTCCCTTCTATCTCACTTCTCTCCTAACATAATAAATCTTTTGGCAACCTTTTTAAAACAAAATGATCTGAAATTTTAGTTGGTGCGTTATGTGCATATAATTATTTTGTATTTAGTAACATGTGTTGTATATATATATCGTAGATAAGTTAGTAATTTAGATTATGTGTTTTTACTAACAACTTATGTTTGTCCTTGCAGCATTTACTAACATCTAGCACGAAGCCAAAAGCACGACGGTGATCTCACCGAGTCGCCGTCTCAACGTGACACTGGCAGAATAGTCGCAATCGGCTCAATTGCCATACACAAAAATAAAAAATAATTTAATTACGAACTCTGAACGAAAAAAGTTTACTCAGAATCTAGTTCTTCAATTTTGCTCATCACTGAGTTCTTAAATTTTGCCCAATTTCTTGCGATTTGACAGTATGACGTGACGTCACAACATGGCAATCGATCCTATTCTTATTTGGAATGCATTTGGTTCGTATGTAGAAACGACACATATTCTTGCATAGGTCCGGAGACTTTTCTGAAACCCAACTATGTTCGTTTAGTTGCACTTTCCGTTCTAGCCTCGCGGTAATTCTTTCGAACAATTCTTGCAGATCTTGCAGGGCATATAATCGCACTTAGTAATAAAAACTGCATCTTAGCGAATATCGATATTATAATGAAGTTGTAATCTAAAAACAATCGGATCCGTACGACATTGATTAATACACATACCAATTGCTTCTCAGTGTAGGTATAGAGAATCGATTTGCGAATAAATTTTTTGATAACGGCATGGTTTGGGTACCGACGAGAAAAGGAAGTGGAAGCTGACGAGGTTAATTGTGAGAAAGGACTATTGAACTTGACTCGAAGGACTAGTGCTTGTCTGCGATTCTACCTGATAGTAAGCAGTGGCTAATCCAGCACAGATTTCCAGCGTAATTAAGTACAACCAAACAATAAGTATTATTATTTATCGTTCATTTTAGGCCTTAGTTAACCCATAGGAACATTATAGAATTAAATAAAATTATTATAACATAATAAATAAATAAAATGAAATACATTAGATTATATAAATTATTGAAATTAATTAATAAAACTATTGTAAATTACTATACCATTGAATAAAATTAACAACGCTAAGCAGGTACACCATGGAACACTTCAGATACTACCCTATTTTTACACCGGGTCAGTCGAGTCAGGAAAGATGCCTTGAGTCTTCTCAAAAGCCCGTGAAAATCAGTAACTCTGTTTTCAACGAACATGCAAGTCGCACTACACCGCCAAGGCAGCTTAAACATAGCTCTAAAGGCGTTATTATATTGTACACGAAGAGTATTATACGCACTCTTCGTGTACCAGAGTTGACTGGTGTAGAACAACTGACAGTAAGCCTATATCGACGGTGAAGTGCCAATACCTTATAACGCTTTTTTAGCGCTTTTAATTCAAATGTGTGTTTCAGCATGTTTTTGTGAAATCTCTGAAGCGAATATCTAGTTGCAACTGCACCAAATTAAATTGTGGAAACACTTCCTAACTAAACCAACATGTAATTTTCTGGTATTACCTCCTAACGTTTTTAAGACAAAAAGTTTTTGACTTCGACAGTTAGGAGTTCTTGTCAATTTGCCGTCGATATGTGTACATGTGTGTGTATTTTATAGGTTATGTTGGTAGTTTAGGTATTATATTGACAAGGCTAGGAAGGGGGTTACTACTAAAATGAATACTGATAGAGAAGCTTGGAGAAGATATGTTTCGCCAATCACAAACAAATTGGGATCAGGGCAAAATATGATGATGATGATAAAGTAATTAAAAAAACTGTAAAAACTGTATTTACCGTTTATGGCAAGAATAAACCATTATTCGGTCTAAAAGAAACTCCATGGCCACTCTTGGTAAGTTTTTACGGTTCCAATGTGACAATTCAAACTGCCAAACATTTTTTGCCGTTGACAATTGAATTGCTATAATAGATTTCGCGTTTAAGTGATAAAAAGTCTGCTAAAACCAAGTGTTTATTTATTTATACATATAAGCGGTATTTAATGGGCACTCTGTACTTTGTCATTAGGGGACAAGATCTTCATGGTTATTATTTTCTTGTACCAAATCATTTTGATGTTTTGTTCTAATCGCACAAGTCAATTACTAAGAAATAACGTGAATCAATGTCACTTGAAGTGAACACTTGTTTTTTTCCTTTAGGTGGGAAATCATCCAATGACTTCTCGCGCTAGGGTGGAGCGCGAGGTATCACACTTTTACTGACTAAAACCACACTTGTGTGCTTCACTTGCTCTTTGCGTTCCAGGACCGCGGGTTTCTTTTTCAGAAACTAACCGCGGTCCTGGCGGGCATCGGCCCTGCTGGGCCCCCACGGAACTAGTGTCAGTAGAATGATAATTTTAAAACTGCTTGATATCTCGTGAATTCGCTGCGAGAATTTTCGAAAGAGTTATCGTGGCTCTGGAACGCAAAGGGCGACGGAACATGGGTGGGATTTATTCAGTAAGGGCCCAACGCAGCGTTAAGCCGAGTTAAGCGAGCGTCGTGTGCGACGGTCCCCGTAGCGGAAACCGGATTATTACCAGCGCAATGTAGCTATTTCAACTTTAACGGTGTGCATGTAGTCGTGTCGATTGAGAACTTTAATGTATTATTACGTAGCAAAACAGGTGCGGCTCCTCGCGACGGGGTGCACTTTTGTGACCTTAAAAGTCTGACACGCTTTCTTGCTCCTCCCAGAGCGGGAAAAGGTATTGATGATATCAACTCAAAAAAAAGCTCGAAACCCTAACTGCCTGACGAGATTACAAGGGAAAGAGAATACTTTACAATTAGTATTCATATTTAAGGATTCCGATAGATCCAAAAGTGCAATATGTAAAAAGATGCTTTTGTTTTTCCTAAAGTTATCCTCCACTGGGTCGGCTTCCCTTTTCAGAAAATGAGAAAGTTATCCTTCACTTCACTAGTTTTCGTTCGAGTTCCCCTTTCAGAAAAGGAGTAGAACCCCAAACCTCCCCTCAACGATGTGGTTTTTCGACCAGATACTTGGGTAAACCGATGGGGGTTTCCACACCACACTACCACATCGATTGTAATGAATTTCCAAATAGTATATTATCTTGTCGATCACCTTATGATGTAGATGATGAATGTTCTAGAATTATAAGCAACGTTGATATTTCCAACAAATCAAAAATTGGGCAGGGCGCATTGCTCGCAGAACAAAATTGTCGATGGGGCCGAAAGGGTCTTGAATGGCGACCGAAAAACGTAGTGCTAGAAGACCTTCCGCAAGGTGGATCAATGACCTGGTGAGGTTTGCGGGAATCCAATGGATGTGAGACTCACAGAACCGGTCGTTGTTCGCTACACTTGGGGAGACCTAAGGTGGACCGATGTGCTGGTAAGGGTTACGGGAATCCGATGGATGCGAGACGAATAGGATCGGTCGTTGTTCGCTACACTTGGGGAGACCTAAGGTGAACCGATGTCTTGGTAAGGGTTACGGGAATCCGATGGATGCGAGACGCACAAGACCGATCGTTATGGCGACGCTTGGGCGTGGCCTATGTCCAGAAGTGGACGTTTTTCGGCTGAAATGATGATGATAAAACAGCTCAAACATGGAGTCTCCAAATCGATAAACAAATCGTCCAATCCATCAGGTAACGATACATTTTCCTGTCGCTAATGAAATTTGGCCTCGTGGCCCGCGCATTCGGATAATCTACTTACCGACAGTAAATTGCCGCAGCCCGTTCCAGAAGTTAATTAAAACATTCAGCTAGAAACGTGAGGTTTGAAACCAGCTTATTTTTTTTTATGGTGGAAAATCATCTAATGACTTCTCTCGCTCTATGGTGGCGCGCGAGGGCGTGTCAGACTTTTATTGACTAAAACCCACATGTGTTCTTCAGTGGCCCTTAGCGTTAAATAAAGTGTTAAATAACGAAGAGAAAACTATTATAGAAAAACAGACTTCCGAAGTTAAAGTTATTTTGCATTTTTCAATGTTTTTTTTTTTATTTTGAAGTCGTTTGTTTGTTTTTTTTTTTTAAACAGTTTTTCCCACAAATATACCTATACCTACCTACTGGGTATATACCTTCGTGGTCCTTCATCTAATTTTAATAACCTTCTTTTGACATCCTTCTGAATGAAAACCTAGGTAAGAAGCAAGTATTTTTCCACAGCAGCGAGTTAAACAATCCACGAGCCCACCTTCAGAGTGCAAAACATGTTTAAAAAACACGCTAGAAATGTTAAACAATTCTAACATTTCAATACGGTTAGCTACATAACGTCAATGGTCGACGCTAGTTGCATATGCCTAGTACCTACAAACTATTGAAGATTATTTTATCAATGAGACATATATGCTCTATAATCTACAAGTCCGTGACAAGACCAGTCATACTGTATGGATCAGAATGTTGGGCTGTGAAAAAGACGAGTGAAAAAAGATTGCATGTAGCGGAGATGAGAATGTGTGGTGTGACGAGAATAAAGTGAGAAATTAGTAAATTAGAGAAACTTTGAAAGTGGCGCCATCGCCAGTGACTGAAAAGTTGAAGATGAATCGTTTTCTTGGTATGGTCATGTAAAGAGGAGGGATGAAACGCATGTTACTAAAAGTAATCCGGGGCGAAACTCCGCTGCCGCGACAAGTCGCAGCATGGCGGATAGAGTTCTGGCGGGATCACATGGTGGAATGGCGACAGCGACTATCGCATCCCAGTGCTGGATACGCCATAATTATGGCTGTAAATCCACTATTTGAGGAGTCGCTGGAAAGACCTCACGGCGTCCTCACCTTCTGCATGACGCAGGTTCTCACCGAACATGGTCAGTTCGGGAATTTCCTGCACCGGATTCGTCCGGAAGTAACGCCCGAGTGTCACCACTGTGTGGACCGCCCGGAGGACACGGTGGAGCACACGGTAGATGAGTGCCCCGCTTGGGCAGAGCATCGCCGTGTCCTCGTGGGGGAGATCGGCAGCAACGATCTCTCGCGCTAGGCCTTGGTACAGGCCATGGTCCGAAGCGACGAGTGGCAGGCGGTTGCCTCCTTCTGCGAAGTAGTATAATTTTAGCAAAGGAGGAGGCCGCACGTGCACGCGCGAGGGAGCGGCGCTCACGCCCCAACCGTCGCCGGGATCCCGATCCCGATTTCCCGGCACCGTAGGCACGGGCTTGCGGACGGCGACCAATGGGTAACTCGCCGTCCGACCGTCCGGTACCCGCCCGGATCGAGCCCAAGTCGTCGACGGTGCGTACTGTTCCACACGCGCCTCATGGAGATAGTATAGTGGTGTAGAAACTTCCCTACTAAAATAGAACATTAGAAGTTCTAGATTCTAGAAACAATGTGAGTCGAAGCGTTGGAAGACTTGTTGAAACTAGGTTAATCGGTCTGACTATCAGTTAAAAGGCTTTAGATTCACATCTGCGCTTGGCTCATCACGACACATAGATACTCATAAAACAAATTCAACGCAGTCAATTATAAAATTCCTTCAACAAGATAACTCTTGTAAAATCTACGATCTCTGAAACAAAATTACAGTCACAAGCGCTCATATAATTAAATAAATTACAAACTTCATTATGGCGAAGTAACCTTATGGTTTTGCCTACAATGACGTCATCATACAATTATGGACAAAGCAAAAAAATTGTTTCTCAATGTTACAAAAAAAATATTTAAATATTTGAGATTTATCGAGATTCAAGGGTCGTTTTTTTGTGAAACTACAGTGATAGGTATTTCCCTCTTAAGGCAGCAGGTACCGAATTTTGTTTCGTCATGCTACGTCATCAACAATGATGGTGGTTGGTCGTGAGCACAGAATAGCAAGAAATTACTATGTAAAAAATCAAAGCCAATGCAATCTTGTTCAGTATTCTATGATCACAATTTGAATTAAACGTTTAATAAAATTGCATCAATAAAATTAACTTATGTATTCAACTGCACATAGTATTCAATGCATGTTTGCATAATTATTTTGCAATTATAATAGAGTTCGCAAGAAAATTTATCATAAAGCGGTAAGCGATATTGTTTCAAACTAATTTTTTTTCAAAATATATATAAACCAAAGATATAAACATATATTACAGTTTTACTGCTTGCAAAGGTTTCATTGATGTTAATAGTAGATTATGTGACAAGGAGATTTTTTTTAAGGTGGGAAATCATCCAATGACTGCTCTCGCTCTTAGGCGGTGCGCGAGGGCATGTAAAAAATTTTACTCGCGGGCGGCGAAGAAATTTTAATCCCGAACGCAGTGAGGGATTTATATAATTAACTCCCGATGACCATTGTCCATCTCAAAAGAATACGACTACAGAGACTACAATTTTTGTTTGGTGGGTTATCATCATAAACTGACAGTGTCAGACATTTCCTGATTTAAACCCACCTGAGTTCTTTTCTTTGCCCTTTGCGTTCCAGGTTTGCGGTGACACATTCAAACAATCCTCCAACATGGCAGTCACAATAATGTAACTTTTCTCAAAATATCAATTTCTATAAATTAGTTTAAAATTCGTGCAAAAGTATAACAGACTTATACCTATTTATGTAGACTCGAAAAACATCGCTTACCACAGACGTACTGAAACATGTTACAAATGTAGGTAACACTCGTACAATAAGAAGTGAAAACAATACGATTTCTTTTAAGAAATTGAAAATGTTATTATGACTTGAATATATTGAAAAGTTTGCCGACACAACAATGATTCATGTCGATACCAGCTAGTTTGATGAAAACATGCCATAACCGTGTGGAACGAATGTGTAAAGACTATGTGGACAACTGACAACTGTATGGAGATAGTTACCACTAATTAATGCTAATTTTGAGGTGAATTATGCCAAGAGCAAATGATTGCTTCATACTAATCTGCACGCTTTTTTTAAGAGGGTCCTTCTCTACTCGCCTATCGTCAACATCGAGCATGGTTTCAAAGCTTGTTACTTCATCTAATGCAATCCAACGCGATGTTTGTCGAAAAGGCAACGCGAAAAAAGAGAGATAACGCCTGAAAACTATGTTAGCATTCGATAATTCCATGATTTACTCGAATATTTTACAAAACTTGTTCCACTTGTTTAAACGTGTTTTTTAAACCTTTAAAAGTTTTTAAAAAAAAATGGTCGTTATTTAGAATCAAATAAAGTGTCAAAGTTCATGCAAAATAGCAGATTTTCATGAACTGTAATAGTTTTACACAAATTTATAAATTGATTTCAATAGAAGCCTAGATAAACAGTGAAAATGTATGTCGAGTTGCATTCTCTTAAAGGAAGAAATGGTCATATGGATAATGGACTCAGGATGAGATTCTCAGACCTTTACTGACTAAAACCCACTTGTGGTCCTTTCTTTTGCGAAGGCCACGGTAATTATTTCGAACAAAACCCGCTACCTTGGCAGGCATCGGCCCTAACTCGAGGCGCGCTTGGAACACAACGCGCCGTCGACCCAGGTTTGTTTCTTGCTGGACCGCGAGCTACCCGTTGCTCGCCGACCGCAAACCCATACCTACGGTGGCTAGAAATCGCCCCAGTGAACCCAAGTAAATTGAGATAAGGGAACGAGTATGGTTGAATTGATGATCTTAGTTGTTTTACAGTATTTTACTGTCTTAGGTACTTACATTAAACGCGTGTGGCTCGATGAGGGGGAGGTGTTCACAAATAATCACGAAATTTCAAATGGGGCGACAGGGGGTGTATGGAGATACCTCGCGAAAAAGTGAGGGGGGGATAACGAAAACGGCTGGTCCCTTAGGTACCTAAATAAGACAGCACAAAGTGTTGTCTTTGTCCAAGAATGAATGTTTTAAGTGTCTATTTAAAAAATAAATTATTGTTTACAGTAACGACTTATTGGCAGTGAAGCCAATTCCTTGACCAAATTGAATGACACCTTTACATAGAAGGGATCGTCATGCTAATTAACCTACTTCATGTACAGTCGACAAAATCAATAAGTAACCAGCTAGGCAGTGGTAAAATATGTGGGACACAATTTGTCGAATTAGGTTTTAGTCACAAAAGTCATTCCAAGCCCCTCTACTCAGAGCGAGAGAAGTTAATAAGCAACTGTAGAGACCAGCAGGGTCGAAGCCTACTGGGCCCATGGGTAGTGTGAAAACGAAACCCGGGGCCCTGGGACGAAGGCAACGAAGAAACAGCAGTGGGAGATGTTTTTATTATAGACACTAGCGATAGCGGCCCGCCCCAGCCTTTCTTTGAAATTCTCGGCTTTTCTTTACTATAATGTGCATGTATTATACACCTAAACCTTCCTCATGAATCACTTTGTCTATTGGTGAAAGCTGTATGGAAATCTGTTCAGAAGTTTTTTGGGTCGTGGGGTTCTTTGGGCCGGAACCGCGGTCCCAATTTCCACCTACAAAAATAATATTTTTTTTTAAATAGTACTTTAGGACCTCAAATAAAATAAATACAGTTTTTTTGTTAACTGTATTTGAATGTTTTTTTCCTTGTGGTCCCAAAATAGTGGGTACTCAAAAAAACTAATTATTTTTCTAGGTTAAATTTTATTATATGTAAGGATATGCAATAACAATAACTTTTGCATACGTAGTGGAGCAAACTTTGCGGGGAAAACTTGGGCAGAGGTTGTCCTAGAGTGAGAAGTTTGGAAGGCGAAAAGGAAAGCCTTTGCTAACAGTGGGACATAACATAGGTTAATAAAAAAAACGTAGTGGTAGTAATACTGGTAATCAGTTGCATCTGTTTCAATTGGAAGTCGACTACAAAAAAGATAAAGGTTAGGTCAAATAGTAATAATAATAATAATAATGGAGGACGGTCCTTCGCTATCCAGGATGTCGACATATCCAGAGGAACAGCGAACCGGTAAGGATCGAGCAAGGTATATTCCAGGGTGACAGTTTGAGTCCGCTTTGGTTCTGCCTGGACTTGAATCCTCTAAGCACACTGCTGGAGAATTCAGGCCTAGGCTATCGGTTGAAGAGAGGTGGTCAGGTTATATCTCACCTCCTCTACATGGATGACTTGAAACTTTTTGCCCCCAACAATTGCAACTGATGGAGCTACTGAAGGTAACTGAAACCTTCAGTAACGCCATCAGGATGGAGTTTGGTGTGGATAAATGTGCAGTCATGCATGTAAAGAGAGGGGAGATTGTGGAATCCGTGGGTATCCAACTCACGCATTCCATAAACCTGAGATCCCTCTCTCCAACCGAAACCTATAAGTATTTGGGTATGTCGGAAGCATTAGGCATCAATGCTATTGACATGAAGCAATTGTTGAGGGAGCGTTTCTTTGGACGCCTGAAGAAGGTATTCAATAGCCTTCTTTCAGGCGGAAACAAAGTGCGCGCCTTCAACGGTTGGGTTATGCCGGTATTGATGTACTCTTTCGGCGTACTCAAATGGACTCAAACTGAACTTGATACCCTGGATAGGCGGGTCCGTACACTGCTGACTGCATACCGAATGCATCACCCACGATCGTCGGTGATGAGACTGTATATCCCGCGGAAGTGTGGAGGTCGAGGCTTTTTAAATGCTAAAACCCTGCACAATCGCGAGGTATGCAGTCTCAGGGAATATTTCCTAGCCGCCGACGTGGGTATGCATCGTGATGTAGTGGCAGTGGACAAGGGACTCACCACGCTCTCCTTGGCTAACGAGAACTGGCGCAAACCTGTAGTACTTGACACTAACGATCGCAGGAAAGTATGGCAGAGTAAGGAACTCCACGGACGCTTTTTCCGGGCCCTTCATGGGCCCGATGTAGATCAACTAGCGTCCGTAGCCTGGCTGCGCGTCGGTGACCTCTTTGGGGAAACCGAAGGTTTTGTTTGTGCAATTATGGACGAAGTTATAATGACGAATAACTACCGGAGATTTATTGTAAAGGACGGCACGGTTGACTTTTGTCGGGCATGTCCATTGACCGGGTGAATCAATCCGCCATATTATCTCTGGTTGTTCTCGTCTAGCTAACGGTGAATACTTGCATAGACACAACCTTGTAGCCAGGATTATCCATCAGCAACTTGCTCTGAAGTACTCTCTTGTGGAATCGGAGGTGCCATACTACAGGTATGTGCCCGACCCAGTTCTCGATAATGGCGATATCACGCTGTACTGGTATCGGTCCATCATCACTGACAGGACTATTGTAGCCAATAAGCCTGATATAGTGGTGGTGGACCGAAGAGAGAGGCGTACAATGATTGTTGACATATCCGTTCCGCATGACGAGAACCTCGTGATAGCCGAGAAAGACAAACAAATCAAGTATATTGATTTGGCTCGCGAGGTTGTCGACATGTGGGATGTAGACTCGGCGATCATTGTACCGATAGTCGTGTCAGCCAATGGCTTAATAGCCAAGAGCCTCGACCAACACCTTAGGAGGCTTGCGTTAGGCGGCTGGATCAAGGGCTTGATTCAGAAAGCGGTACTCCTGGACACGGCTCGTATTGTTAGGAGGTTCCTTTCTCTGGAGCCCTAACCGCCGGTAGCTTGGACCCTGTTCCCGATACCGGTGGGACACTATTTTTTATATTTTTAAATGTTTTTATATTTATTTTTATTGAAATATTTAAAAATATAATTTATATATGTTATAATAATGAATAAACGGATAATAATAATATTCCACAACTATCACACAACGCCGCCTAGTCCCAAGCTAAGCAGAGCTTATGTTATAGTTACTAGACAACTATTAAACATACTTATATATTTTTAAATACATACATGTTATAGATAAATTACACCCAGACACAGAACAAATGATCGTGCTCATCACACAACCATTTGTCCTGGGTGGGAATCGAACCCACGACCTCCGGCATAGCAGTCAGGGCCACTAACCACTAGACCAACAGGTCTGTCTAAATAAAATAAAGCAAAGATTTTCTCTATGACTGGTTACTTGTACCTATCTCTATTTTTTATTGTTGATCGAGCAGTTGTTAGCCAAAGGACTTACTTCCAATTTACATATTTTTTTAAGAATCGATGCAATCCGGTCGAAACCGGTTTATTATTGAGGTTATGTCTTTGATTTTCAATTTGGTTTTCCTGTTAGGGCTAAAGTGCATCGACCGAAAGAAACAAGTTATTTAACATATTACACTACACAAGAAAGTAATCTTTGTGGTCTGGTTTTCGCACTTAGTCCTTGATGGACCATTGTGCGTGGGCCATGGCGGCCTTCATTCCAACCAGGCCATTTCTCTCCAAAAGCAGATGAATCTCTTCAGTTTTCAGAAGGCGTCTGCGTGAATTCGGTGCTCCCAAGATTCGTGTTCTTATTTCACTGACGGCTATGCACTCGAGGAGTACGTGTGGGACAGTTTCCTCTGACTCTATGCTCTGCACAGAGGACTATCAGAAAACAAGGTTTAAATTAACGTCGACATCGTTATAGTCCTTTCAAAGACGACGATTGTACGATACGAGAATAATGAGTTTTTTTTTAATAAAAATTTTAATTTCAAGTGTTTACAATAAAATAACCTTTGAGTATTTTGAACTTTGTTACATACGTAATACTCAAAATGTAAATTAAATGTGTTTTGATCAAAACGTCAGTTCTTGTTGTCTCATCTTTTATTCATGAATCTTTTTATTTCTTAGAATATTTCGATTTCGGTTAGTAACAGTTATAAAAACAGGAACTTTATATAAGCTGATTAACGCGAACATATTATGTAGGTTAATTATTTTTGAGAAAATATTTGTTTTTAAAATCAAGCTACGATAAACTTTATTATTTAAACTAGCTTCCACCAGCGGCTTCGCCCGGGAAAAAGCAGGTTTCTCCATACAAACTCTGGAGCCCCTTTTTCACACCCTTAGGACGTGAATTTTGGGCAATCCTTTCTTAGTGCTCGCCTACGTCATAAAAGGTAACCTTGTGCAAAATTTCACGCTTCTAGGCCCTGTAGTTTTGGCTGTGCGTTGATATGTCAGTCAGTCAGTTTCTCCTTTTATATATATAGATAATACTATTTGATATCTGAGTCTACAGCAAAACAAACAAATTTGTATGCGGTCTGTAAAAATATTTTTTAACAAATAACAACCTTTGTTGCGAGAGGTCAATTTTGTCGATACTTGTCTCAATCAGTCTCGTGTATAAAACGCAATTGTTCAATAGAACATTGTCCCCACGGGAAATTTCTAAAAAGGAAACCCGTGGTCCTTGAAAGAAAAAAGCAACTGAAGGACACAGGTGTTTTTTTAGTCAGTAAAAGTCTGACACGCCCTCACGCTCCACCTTAGGCGGGAGAAGTCGTTAGATGATTTCCTGACTTAAAAAAAATATTGTCTCCATAGCTATTACATTTGTTTTTGCCCCAACAATCGCACGACGCCGTCTAGTCTCAAGCTAATCAGAGATTGTGTTATGAGTACTAGACAACTGATAAATATACTTATATATTTCTTAATACATAGGCACATATTATAGATAAATTACACCCAGCCACAGAACAAATGATCGTGCTCATCACACAAACATTTGTCCTGGGTGGGAATCGAACCCACGACCTTCCGGCATAGCAGTCAGGGCCACTAACCACTAGACTAACAGACCAGTCAACATTACACACAACATTAGTTACGGTGTACAATAAAGATTTTTTCTTACCATCCATCCATTTCGTCCAACGGTCATATTATTTTGCTTCTTTTTTACAAATTATAAGGAACGCATTCAATCAAGTTCACATATACAGAAAAAAATCTAAGCAAAAAAGAAATCCTACATGAATTTGATCGCCTCGAGTAGGCCAAGCCTCCGATTCCTTTGTTCTGCCCACGTGACTGAGCGTTGAGATGACGTCAGGGGCTGTTACCGTTCTCGCCCTCCCCTGTCACGTCACTTGTCACGTGACTTCTCCGCAGGTAACGTCGTTGCCATACATTGTGTACTTGTACCAGAAAAGTGTTTTGTTTAACCCTCCTGGAATGCATAGAAAAATAAAAAAACAATACCTATTAAAAATAGGCTCCCATATGTCATATCGTGCCTACACACTAATTATTTTCCCGACTGTACATTCTAAGTTCAAAGACGGCCTGACATCCGTTAGTGTCCAGCCAGCTATAATGGCGCGACGTGTTGGACCGGTCCAACGAACCAGAGGTTCATTGCGACTTTGAACCAATACTGTGATTTTCTAAGGTTGTTCGTATCCGGTCAAGTATCTATCTAACAAGTTGTACTAACGGAATTTCGGTGGGGTTACTCTAGGAATTAATTGATTCAAGTTTAGTGTTAACTTATTACATCAAACTGCGGATTGCCTACCTATGTCAGGTAAAAAAAACGGTCTCTATTTCATACATTTTTGTACTTTGTACTCAATTTTTTTTTTTATCTATATAAACTAGTGCTTGACTGCGATTCCACCTGATCCTACATTATAATTAATTACTAGCTTCTGACAGCGGCTTTACCTGCGTGAACATAAGTTTCTCCATACAAACTTTGGACCCCCGTTTCATCCCCTTAAGGGGTGAATTTTGGAAAATCCTCTCTTAGTGCCCGCCTACGTCATAAAAGGAAACCTTGTGCATAATTTCACGGTCTTAGTCTCAGTAGTTTCGGCTGTGCGTTGATATGTCAGTCAGTCAGTTTCTCCTTTTATATATATATAAAATAAATTATATTATGTTACAACTTAAGTGGGAATTACTTTAGATCGATGCACCTAGATCGGCGAACGTGGTCCACGCGAGCCCAATGTAGTTCTATGAATTCTATGATAATTTTCATAAATAAACAGGTTTTAACGAGAATGTGTATACAAAATATGAAGTCAGCCGAGCCATCGAGCGCATAGTGCACGTGCACAACTCATAATCGCGACTTGTTATTATACGTCACGTGTGACAGGCTGCGCACGCGCATCGCCATTAAAATATATGATGTACTTACTTACATTTTTAATAACGACCAAGAAAATGACTAAAGAAGACGTAGGAAGACATGAAATACCTGCGTTTTTGAGGTGGACCATCATCAAATAACTCCTTTAGCTCTGGGTGGAGCGAAAGAGATTTTAACTGCCCAACTCACATGTGTTCCTTCAGGCCAGGACTAGGCCTGAGTCGATAGCGCGTAGTGTTCTACGCGCGCCTCAAAGAGGTATCAGCAAAACTTAAGGGGCCTAATAGGGCCGATGTGGGAACGTTTGAAAGAGTGAACGTGGTCCTAGAACGCAAAGGGCAACTGAAGGATACAGTTGGGATTTAGTCAGTAAAAGTCTGACGATTTCTCACAAAAAAAGCCCTGCAAAAGGCTGAATGATTGTATGTGACATAAACAGAGCAAAACCAGCTGAGTCACAGAACGTAATAACTGTAATTAGGTAATTCTCGGTAATATTCTTTGACGTGTAAAAATCTTAATAAATATAAAAATAAATTCAAGAACACAATAGGTTATACGAAGTAAGTGCACTTTGTGGTGACAATAACAAAGACTTATTATAGAAACAATAGTTATAAGTCGTTCAATCATTGCTTCATTAAAACCACTTCATTGAGTATATAACTGAATGTAATAATGCAAAAAAAACGATTCATTTTCTTCGTCACGTTACACGTCACAAATCAGTACATACTAATCTTTCTTTTCTTTCAAAAAAGTACTATGCATTACTCCTTTATTGTGGCCAGGCCAGGTGTTCCAGACCCGGAACAGAAACTATCAGTAGACCATTCAAATATAAACTTTTTGCACCATCTTGCAAATATGGCATTTGGAAGAGCACAGACTTGTGATGTTTCCTATGAATCAGTGTGAACATGCCTGTACAGATTTAGATTAGATTTTAAATACTCTGGATTGCTCATATAAAAATCGCCCTGAAATGATGACATAGGCGGTGTTTCTTTAATAGTTTTGTCTCTTCGTTATTTAACACCGACTTCCGCAATTAAAGTTATTTTGCACTTTACAGTGTTTTTTTTACTTTGAAGTCGTTTATATTTTTTTTGAAAAGTTTTTTATATTAAACTTTTTAGTTACGGTACCACCACTAAAAAGTACCCCTCAGTCAAATTTAAATACCTTATAGCCAGAGTGCATCTCATGACAATTCTAATAATCCCAAACACGGTTAGATAACATTAATTTATTACGGAGTTCCGGTGCCTAACTCCAGAGGTCATCATCAGATCAGTTCGATATATTCCCCCTCTACTTTCAGTCAGTCATCGACTACACGTATAAACAAAGCAATTTTACTTGTTACGACGGTTCTGCTGTGATCCTATGAGGAGTTCTGTTCCATATCTTCGAAGTTCATGATCAGATCATAACAATATTTCTATGGGACCAACTCGGAAGCATAACCTTTCAATGGAAAAAAAAAATGTCAAAATCGGTCCAGAATTGACCGAGAAATCGGTGAACATACATAAAAAAAAAATAAACAACATACATACAACCGAACATATAACCTCCTCCTTTTTGAAGTCGCTTAAAAAGGAGAAACCGACTGACCGACATACCAACGCACAGATGAAACTACTGGGACTAGGAGCGTAAAATTTTGCACAAGGTTTCTTTTTATGACGTAGGCATGCACTAAGAGAGGATTTTCAAAAATTCACCCCCTAAGGGGATAAAACGGGGGTCCAAAGATTTTATGGAGAAACCTACTTTCACGCAGACGAAGCCACTAGCAGAAACCAGTAAGAAATACCCGATCATTATTACTTTTGGATCAACTTATTACTTTCAAAGTTTTCGACTATCTCATAGGAATTCGTATAACTTCTGATCATACCTCAAAACAAGTCTGTCAAAACCTGGTGTTATCCAAAACAATCAAAGCACATATATCTAGAATCGACGGTGTTGTCTGGTCACAATGAATGACTAGATCTAGTGATAAATGATCTACATTCTTGAAAATGCAGTTAACGTGGCCATCTTTCGCAAGTTTCGGATCTTGTGACCCAAGAGCTCTGAGTAGACACATAATAATACAGTATTTAATGCAGTGGTTCTTAAACTGTGGTCCATAGGCCACTGGTGGTCCGCGAAAGCTAAAATACGGTGCGCGAAACGTCCAACAACTTCAAACTTTCCAAAAAAAAGTAACAATGATGCGAAAAATTCTAAACAGATTTATAGCAGGAATGTTGAGTTTTATAATACATTTGCTCGATGCTTTTGAATTCAAAGAATAGGTGTGCTATTAATGATGTAAGTAATTTATTAGGGTCCCGTACCTAAGACGGCAAAAACGGAACCCTTATAGGATTACTTGGTTGACCGTCTGTCCGTCAATCAAGGCCCTTTTTTCAGGAACACGTAACACTCGTTAGGAAATTAAAACCTATAGGGTACTTCCAGTTGACCTAAAATCCTGAAATTTGGCATGTAGTTGAACTAAATTCTTCACCGCATAAGTTTAGAAAGAAGTCTGAAAACTGGAAAATTCTACGCCACAAGAAAATACTTTTTTGCGATTCGGAAAAATATTCGAGACTCGATTCGGGCATTGAAATTTTTTTTCAATTATTACTATGCTTGATTTGAATGCACGGAATCTTTCGTGTGCGAGTCCATCTCGCACTTGGTAAGTTTTTTTTTAACACAGTTAAGTTTTCTTCTGGAATTCTGGTCTCTGGTAGCCACAAAGAAACTAAAATGGTTATCGGTTAAAAAAGTTTGAGAACCATCTAATCTTCAGCAACCAGAATGCAGAAAATGCAGTTTGTAATTACACCATTCTAAATCTAAGCTCACTTCACATGCCAACAATACCTGGCGACAAGGAAACTGTTTTCAATTACGATTGCATTGCTACTTACCATCAGGTGGGATCGCAGTCAAGCACTAGTTTATGTCAATAAAAAAAAAAAAACTGTTCTTAATTAATAGCAGTTCCCCAGCTTCGCACGCAAGTTTTTTTTTTTATTAATCGCACTCGCGTTTGACCACCATCTCACCTGATGGTAAGCGATGATGTGGTCGACGATGGAGCAAGCTTGCCTAAAAGTAGCCTATTCACTCTTGACTTAAAGACCCCTAAGTTGTAGCTATCAGGAAACACAGACTCCGGCAAGGAATTCCACTCCTTGGCTGTACGCACAATAAATGCGTTTTCAAAACGCTTTGTGCGTATGGGTGGGATGTCTACCATGTACCTACCGGTGGCGCAACGCCGAAACTCTAGTGGTCCGATGACGGAACGGACTTGGTGGAATTAGATTGTGCAATACCAGTGCACACTGCCCGAAATGTAAACGATAAAAAACCGACAGTTAGAAATCATTGAAAGTCTCTGCTTTTCTTTACTATAATATACATGTATTATATACCTAAACCTTCCTCATGAATCACTCTGTCTATTGGTAAAAATTGCATGAAATTCCGTTCAATAGTTTTTGAGTAAACTAACAGACAGACGCAGTAGGAGACTTAGTTTTATAATATCTATACTAATAATAACATAATCAGGAACTACCAGTTGGATTGAAAAAAAATAAGTGTATACAATAGTTTGATTCATGAGTAATAGTATATGGCATATAATATCACGCTACGACCCTTGGAATCGTAGCAGTAACCGCAGGGAATAGCTTGTACATAAATAAATATAAATAACATTTTAAATATAAATAACGTCTTTCGTCTTTATATTTGGTCTGTATAAGGACAGCTAGACAGCGATAAAAGCCTCCTCCAGTCGTTTCCACGTTGACCTTTCTCGGGCCACTCTGCTCCATGGTTTTCCTGCTGTTTTTATAGTGTCTAGCGGTCCTTGTACAGACCAAATATATAATTAATATCTACTAAAAAAAAAAGTTATAAAAGAAAAATAAAAAATAAATATTGTAGAAGGAAAATAAAGCTATTTTGTTTTTAACGTCTTTAATTCGGTATTTTTTGCCTTTGTAGTGTTCTGGGTTTAAGTGTTCTGGACACGCTTTTTGTTTTCTCTGTTTGTCTCTAATATTCATTTTGCCTATGCGTCATGCATAGGTAGCTGTTATTTGCTTAGTTACTGAAATGCCATTTTTAGATGTAAGTTTATTTAAATTGTGTGTTCATTTTTTTTATTATGTATGTTCTCGTCGTATCAAACCACCAAGTCTTGAGTTTTGTTCCACACACGCTCAAAGAAATGTCAGCAAACCGTAGGGCCCAGCAGGATCGAAGCCTACTGGGACCACGGGTAGTGTGAAAGTGAAACCCGGGGCTCTGAAACGAAGGTAGGGAAGGAACAGAAGTGGGTTTTAGTCAGTAAAAGTCTGACACGCCCAGCTCAGCCCAAGGGCGGGAGATATCATTAGTAGATTTCCCACCTTAAAAAAAAAACTATTCTTTTTTGCAAAAAAATCTTGAGCATCGACGCCGAGTTCGCATCGGATTGTACAGTTTATTTCCGACCAGCCCGTTCCATCATCGGACCACTAGACGTACCGTATTGCGCTACCCTGGTAAAAGATAGACATTCCACCCATACGCACAAAACGTTATGAAAACACATTCATTATGCGTACAGATAAGGAGTGGAATTCCCTGCCGGAGTCTTATTTTCTGATAGCCATAACCTAGGGATCTAAGTCTAGAGTGAATAGGTTACTTCTAGGCAAGCGTGCTCCATCATCGAATACATCGTCGCTTACTATCAGCCCCCCCTAGCCAAGTTACAATCGTTTCGTTCACGCCGAACGCCTCGAGTAGGCCACGCCTCCGATTCCATTGTTCTGACCACGTGACTAAGCGTTGAGATGACGTCAGAACAAAGGTATCGGAGACGTGACCTACTCGAGGCGTTCGGTGCGAACGATACGATTGTAACTTGGCTAGGGGGGCAGGGGAGATAATGGACAAACGTGAGACTATAAATAATAAATTTAAAAAATAGTAAGAAAGGAAGATAATCCGCTATCCGTGTCGGAAATCATGAGAACCCGTTAGGACCGCACCTCATTTCAACAAAAGACCATTATTTAGATTTTACATGTTTCTATTGCTGTTATTTCTATTCCTGTCGTTATTAGGAAAACCATTCAACTTTCTAACTAAAAATAGCTGAGCCTAGGCTGGCGTTAGCGTCTCGGGGGACTGGTTGTGCGAGTTCCACCTAGCATGCTAATTTTAGATAGTCTGGTTTTAAAGAATAATAATAATAATAATATAATAATAACCTTTATTATTCCAAAACATACATACACAAATGTTACATTGTTGGAGCATAGCTAAGTGAGCCAGAGCAAAAAGACCCTGACTTCTAAACTAGGAATAACCTGTTTCTTAGAAGTCAGTGTACCTTCGAAATTATGAGCGCATAAGACTATACAATTATAACCCGGATAGGACACAGTTATACAAAAAACTATATAAATAAAAAGTAAATATTATTGCAAAATGATTATCCAGGGGAAATGATATTTGATAGCGAAAACATAATAAAGGGAGAGAAAAAAAAAAAAAAGGTGTTATATAATTAGTTATGTGGGATAGGTGTGTGTGATTGATGGTAAAAATGTGTGAGTATGTGTGGGTTAAGTGTAAGTGTGTTTGTATTTGTATATAGGAATGAGTGTGAGCGAAATATTTAATAATTTTAGTTTTTTATATTTTATTTATTTTTTTATTTCTTTATTTGTCCTTATAGAATTTAAGTGTTAAGGTTGGCATAGTTTCCCATCAGAAGATCCTCAGTCTTGCGATAGTCGAGTTTCATGAGATATTCTTGTAAGGCTAGTTTACACTGATATCTGGTTTTATAAAATATTTTTAGTGATTTATTCAACTGGTTGTACATTTTCGAACTGCAGATATAGTAATGCCTTTTAATAAAGGATGTTTTGCATGACTGCAGGGGAAAGACTGTGTGTTTGACTCTACCAATAGGCTCAGATAGTGGTCGCGCTGAGTGCTTACGGAGCATGGTCTGGAGAACATACAACTGTCTCACCGAAAGCACTTTTGCTTCCGCATATAACTGTACTGTTGGATATCTCCGCGGTCGACGGAGAAGAACCTTCAGCACAGCTCTTTGCGCTCGCTCCAGTCGTAAGAAGACGTTTTCAGTGGCTCCACCCCAGACTGTAATACAGTACGCCAAAATCGATTGACATAATGCAAAATACACAACTTTTAGTGTGTCCGTATCAGCAGAATTACGTAACTTTTTAAAAACGTATGTCAGTTTGCGAGTTCTACTCACAAGTGTGTCGAGGTGTTTATGCCAGTTCAAATGTTGATCAATATGTATACCTAGATATTTAACGGTCGATGACTTGGCAACCGTGGGGCAGTCACAGAAAGTCGAGGACATACAAGAGTGAATTTTCAGAGTATAAGATGCTGGTGGACAAAAATTTGATCTGATGGCGAACGGCACGCAAAACGTTTTATTTACGTTCACTGTTAGTAAATTATTACTCAGCCATTTCATAACACGTGTCAGCGCCATTTCTGCATTACAATAACATTGGGCCCAGTCCTTTCCGTCAACTAGAAGGGAAGTGTCATCTGCGTATGAAATTATTTTACAGCTATGGATTGGTAACTGACACAGCTCGTTGATGTATATCAGGAAAAGAGTGGGGCCCAGAATGCTACCTTGTGGCACACCGTACGTGATCGGACGCTCATCACTATCATTTTGCCCGACTCTGACAATTTGCGAACGACCCCTCAAGTAGTCCCGAAACATTTCCAGTACTACACCCCGTATCCCAATGTTCTCCATTTTTTTCAGTAACTCGGGCGCAGAGACGGTGTCAAAGGCCTTAGATAAATCAATAAAAATACCCAGACATTTATGTTTGTTATCGAGTACCTTTGCAGCATGCTCAGTCAAAGTTAGAACGGCGTCTTCAGTACTCATTCCTTTACGAAAACCAAATTGGTTGGGTGATAATATATTATTCACGTTGAGGAAAGATAGGAGACTCTTGTTTAAGACTCGTTCCAATATCTTTGACATTGCCGAAAGGACCGAGATAGGTCTGTAATTGTTAACGTCGTCCCTGCGTCCCGATTTATGGATAGGGTGAACCACCGCCCGCTTAAAGACTGTTGGGAATACACCTGACGAAATAGCCAGATTGCAAACATGCGTGATGATGGGAACCAATACAGTACTGGTGGCCTTAATTATGTTTATAGGGATGCCATCCCATCCTGTAGCGGAATCGAGCTTGAGGGTCATGATTATGCCCTCGACGTCTATTTCTGTGGTTTCTAGAAGAACCATAGAACTACTAGATTTTGAAGACGCAACAGTAAGAGTAGGGGATATAGGCTTTATTTTGGATGCAAGACTTTCACCGATACCAGCAAAGTAGTCGTTAACTATGTTCAGTGAGAGGCGTGGGGAATCTGAAAGATTTAACAGTTCGTCTGGGGGAGTAGTGATAGAACTAATTTCAGCCACCTTTTTTATTACGTCCCAAGTTGCCTTTATATTATTTTTAGCTTTGGAAAATTCTTCTTTTTCATACGCGCGTTTGAGTTTCTTTAATAAAGAATTGCAGTGATTGCGATAACGTTTATACGTGATTCGCAAAATTTCGCCATCACTACAATTCTTTAATTTGACATGCATGCGGTCACGGTTACGAATACACCTTAGTAAACCAGGTGTAATCCAGGGCTTAAGGGTTCTTTGTAGTCTAGGTGTTTTATATTCGTAAGTATTGTCCTTAATTATAGTAGACAGTCTTCCTATCAACTCTTCCGCGGCGCTGTCGGCATCTGTCATCTTTAGTATAGGGGACCAGTCATTGCCATTTATGGTTTCTATAACTGCATTTCTATTTAATTTGCACTTAGTGTGAGGTAGGTTACGATCCTTATTATGGGCTTGCAGAGATAGTAATAGGGGTTCATGGTCTGTGATGGACGACTCAATGACAATTGCTGTGGCAGATAAATTAGTTTTCAATAGTATATGGTCAAGGCAGTTAGAAACACGCGTGGGATACAAATGTGCCGGGAGAAGACCGTGTGCGGCGGCACAGGCTAGGTACTCGTCTGAGTTGGTGTCATTATTGCCGTCCTTGATATCGATATTAATATCACCGATCAGGACGACAGATTGGGTAGGGAGCGTGAGTACTTTGTCCAAACTATCTATAAAGTTGGTTACGTTTTTAAAAGACGGAGAACGATAGATGGCAATGATTGAGATGGTGTCTATGGTACAGATAAGACAGCTGGCGTCGGTGAAGTCGGGTTCTTTTACATCATGTTTAATAGAAGATTTAATATAAATAGCACATCCATCATTTTGATTAAAAGTATTTTTAGTACAATATGAGGTATAACCGTCTAGAGTAGGTAGGTGAGATATTTTACTTAGCCAACACTCGGATAGGACGATAACGTCACAAGGAAAGCCCAAAAGTTTCATTAACACAGAGATTTCGTCAAAATTTTTTTGAATACTCCGGATATTAAGATGAAGTATCTTTAATCCCCTGTTGGGATAAGCAATACAACGAAAGCACATTTCAGGTAAACATTTATATGATTTGGCAACACTGAGTGAGTCTAATTCGTCATCTAGGTTATTGGAGTTAGCCATTTATTAAAAGTATAAAGAAACCAAAAAAGGGGGCATATCGATAGGAGAAGATTATTGGCTAGAGAAGGACAGATAAAAAATATACAAATAATTAAGATTTTAGTTACGTGAATGGATATTATAGAACGCTCATGTGTTGAATAATGAAAAGACTTACGTGTGTAGTTGTGAGTGTAAGATGCTGTACTTATCCTAAAAAATAAACAAAAGTTATGGAATGAACTTAATATTCTTATGATTATAAAGAGTCATTGATTCACTTCCATATCACGTAAAGTCTGCTCCGATTTTATGAGAATCTGTTTACCGCCTTCAGTTTTCCGTAAAAAAACATTCTCATTATTGGTCCAGCAGAACTTAAACTCTTTTAGCTTAGCGAATTGCCTCGCAGCGAAGAATAGTCTTCTGGTACTCGGAGGGAGATACTCGGCAACATATATTGGGCAACGGTCGCCAGTGATACCAATGGAATGGGTGCTTAATCGTTCTTCTTTATTTAATTTCTTATTGAATTCACGGACTGATGTGAGGAGTTCGAGTTTAGTTTGTACGCTGGCGAATTCAGCAACTATCGGCCTAGTAGATCCCGATTTTCCAGGGAGCCTGTATATGTCCCGTATATGCATGGTACTGAGGGGTAATTTTACTGCAGTTCCAATTTTGGTAACGATGTTGCTTAATTCTGCCATGGTTTCTTTCTCCTTCAAGTTAGGAACGTTGCGGATCTCGACAGTGGATGAACGCGAGGACAGCTGGAGATCTTGCATTTTAACTTCGAGCGATTGTAAACTATTTTTATAAGCAGATTTTTCTTTTTGTAAAATCTCCATTTGTTTCAATATGTCATCGTATTGTTTACTGATGAAACTGACGGTCTTCTCAATCTCCATATTAGATTTTTGGATAGAAGCATTTTGAGATTTTAATTCTGCTATATCGGAAGCCAGTTTCGTCATAGAGGAGGTCTGACCATCCAGTATTTTCTTAAAATGGGACTCCTGTTCATTTTTCCACTTCTTAAGCATTTGGAGAACCTCATGCTTGAAGTCCTGCAGCTCGTTGGTAGGTGATGACTCTCCTGGAGGCGTTAACTCCCCTCGAGGACGTTTGTATCTTGAAGAAGTATTTACATTTCCACTTGGGCTACTGGAAAGTGACTGCGGTATGTCTGAATCCGAGGACACTTGCGCTAAATTTCTGTTTCCCGCGGGCGTTATGGGCGGGGAGCGCTGCAAGCGTGACATCTTATGTTATGTGATGGCGTCGAACGTAAGCTTAGTACTCCTGTACTTGATAACAGGTGCGAGCATTGACTACGGCAAGACGACCAAGGTCACAGTCAGTGCAGCCGCTAGTGCTCGAGCAGGACAGCAATTATGACCACTGTCTTTGTCCAGCACGGGGGCGTGGCCAACCGGGCAAGCGCGGCGTGGGAAGTTATTAAAAAAAAAAATTAATTTACTTGTTTATATGGAAACTAAACTCAAAAACTTTGCCCTAACGGTTTATAGTCGCGAGTGCACTCTTTAAAACTTTTTATTAAAATCGTTGACACGTCCACTCCCGGCAAAGATCATGGGCGAAGGCAAAGAAGCCTTAATCATACTTCACTAGTGTTGCAACAGACCTCTGCTTCCGCTTCTGCAGAAGTTCCTTAAGCTTCTCACTTCCGTTTCCGCTTCTGGTTCCGCAAAATTTATAACAGAACTCCAAACGGAAGAATACAGCGAGGAGCGCGGGGGGGGGGGCGCGTGGACGACTGGACACATCAGAAGAGGCGCGGTGGCGGTACACAAACGTGTCGCAACGAGTTTATTATTATATCTTTTTGGTTCATTCTGTGCATCACCGCGCCTCGTGACGTAATTACGACGTAAACCTTCTGCTGTTTAAAAAAAATAAAATTGTGCTTTTTCTTCATAGTATTAACACTACCGCTTCCGTTTCCGCTTCCGCATCGGCAAAGATTTACTTTTGACATCTGTTTCCATTTCCGCTTCCGTTAAGACACTTCCATTGCATCACTATACTTCACACTATATTATAAAGGCGAAAGATAGTATGTTGTATGTATGTGTATGAGAGCAGTGATGGCCCCGTGGTAACGGCCCCGACTTACGAGTTGTACGTTCGCGGATTCAAACCCAGCCAGGCGCATTACTTTGTGTAATTTATTTCTTCGCCATTGCTCCCAAAACGGTGAAGGAAAACATCGTGAGGATGTCCTAAAATCAAAAAGTTGACATGTGACATCCACCAAACAGCTCTGGGACCGCGTGGTGGATTACGGCCCATTCCCTCTCTTAGAGGAGGCCTGAGTCCCGGCAGTGGGGAAATTATAAGGCTGATTATACTATGTATGTGTATGTTTATTACTTTTTCCGGCTGAAAGGACGGTAATTTGGCACACGGGTAGAAAATATCCTAGAATAGGATGGATGTGTGGAGTGACGAGAATTGATAAAGTGAGAAATGAGCACAATAAAGGAAGTTTGAAAATAGTGCTAGTGACTGAAAAATCAATACATATAAATAAAATTGAAGGATCTGTTTGCAATATCAAAAGAAACCACCGCCATCCCCCGGTTGTGCATATTATCATAGGCATTTAGTTAAAAGAATGTTCTTTAGTAATGTTAGTTAGTAGGTATGTTCGATACCTAAAACTAAATTGCATTTTTTAAATTTTTTTCTTTCTGTCTTTTCGTTTCGACGAATCTCCAAAACGGCTGGACCAATTTTGACAAGACTTTTAGTTGGTAAAAGTCTTGTCAAAAATGGTAAAACTAAGGACAGCTGAAGTTACAACGTTTTGAGAATACATGCATTGTACATACAGCTAAGGAACGGAATTTCCTGCCGGGGTCTGTATTTCCTAAGGGCTTGTAGCCATCAGGAAGTATAATGTGGGGGTTTTTAAGTCAAGAGTGAATAGATTATTTCTAGATTTGTGCTCCATCGTCGACCACATAATCGCTTACCATTAGGTGAGATAGTGGTCAAACGCGAGCCTATCAACAATAAAAAAAACAGGCTCTATTAGAAGGCAAAACTGCAATAAAACGTCAATTCATAAAATAACACAAAGTTACGTACACAAATAAGCTATGATGGATGCCGTTTGTAATGACAAATGACATAAGTATGAAACATACTCGTAGCATACATTATTATCGTCGACACACGTCATTCATTTATATCATTAATTTTTCACACGACATTTTTGTGTTTTTATGCAATTTCTATGTATGTCTGTCGTTTAACAATCTGCGAATGACATGACTGGAATGAATAATATTTAATTTGGGAATAAAATACACAAATTAAAAACTCAAAAAATATTATACTTATTAAAGATCATCATCATCATTTCAGCCGAAAGACGTCCTCTGTTGGACATAGGCCTCCTCCAAGTGTCGCCACAATAACCGGTCCTATGCGTCTCGCATCCATCCCATTCCCGCGACCGACCCTCACCAGGTCATCGGTCCATCTTGTGGAAGGCCTTCCAACGCTACGTCTTCCAGTACGTGGTCGCCATTCCAGAACTTTTCGGCTCCAGCGGCCATCCGTTCTGCGAGCAATGTGCGCTGCCCATTGCCACTTAACATCCTGTATTTACATTTTTTGTTCTTTTACTTTTGATAGGCGAAAATTGTTTTAACATTATTTTAAAAAGTAGTAAACATTTATTTATATGTACCGGTAAACCGTTTTCGTTAATTTTATAGAAGTACTAGCGGTCCCGGCAGACGTTGTTCTGCCCAAAAGCGGGATTTAGTAAAAAAAAAAAATTACCGTACTCTACCCTACTCTACCCTACTCTTTAAAAAGTACCCTATGTCCGTCTCCTGGTTCTAAGCTATCTCCCCACCAATTTTCAGCCAAATCGGTTCAGCCGTTCTTGAGTTATAAACAGTGTAACTAACACGACTTTCTTTTATATATATAGATTATTCGGCAATTATTTTTACTAGCGTAATAATGTCATAACAGTCACATATTAGGAAAGGGTTATTATATAACTACCAGTTGAAGTAGTTAAGAAGTAGCTCATGGTAATGCTGAGCCACTTTCATTGGCCCTTCGAAATTCAAACTAGGTACGCTTTTAATAGACGATTATTTTTTATTTAATACGTGATTGGAATGGCATAGATAACCAGCCAGAGACATTAAAAAAAAAACCGTCCAAGTGCGAGTCAGACTCACGCACGAAGGGTTCCGTAACGTTATCTATAAAAAACGCAAAAAAAATCATGTGTGTTGTAAGGAAGACCCCATAAATATTTTTTTTAATTCTATTTTTTAGTATTTTTGTTGTTATAGCGGCAACGGAAATATCATCATCTGCGAAAATTTCAACTGTCTATCACGGTTCATGAGATACAGCCTGGTGACAGACGGACAGACAAACAGACAGATGGACGGACAGCAGAGTCTTTGTAATAGGCTCCCGTTTTACCCTTTGGGTACGGACCCTAAAAAATAACACTAAAAATTCCAAAATATCGGTTTTAGTTGTGATCCCTACGGCCCCTACATCAAAACCTAAATAGTAAGCAAGTTCTATAAATTATGGTATCTAAAGAACATTACCTACAAATTTATTTATAGCCACACTAGCTTCTGCTAGCGGCTTCGCCTGCGTGAAAGTAGATTTCTCCATACAAACTGTATGGTACGTTTACACGTGGGCCAAGCCTCGGCCTAACGCTATTGTGTAAACGGGGTTTCTCCGTTTACACAATGGCTAGGGATGGCAATTAGCCGAGCCTGGATCCACGTGTAAACGGGGCATTAGACCTCCGTTTAGCCCCTTAGGGGGTGAAATTTGGAAAATCCTCTCTTAGTGTTCGCTTATGTTTGTGCAAAATTTTACGCTCTTCGTCCCAGTAGTTTAGGCTGTGCGTTGATATGTCAGTCAGTCAGTTTCTCCTTTTATATACATACATAGATAAATAACAATTTTTATAAGCCCAAACGATTGAATAGCATAATAGCATAATCAGCCTTTTAATGTTTCCACTGCTGGGACTCAGGCCTCCTCTCCAGGAGAGGGGATGGACCGTAATCCACCACGCGGGCCCAGTGCGGGTTGGTGGATGATCACATGTCTTGGAATTTTTGGTTCTAAGACATGCCGGTTTCCTCACGATGTTTTCCTTCACTGTTTTGGGAGCAGTGATGATGAAATAAATTACCTACATAAAGTAATGCGCCTGGCTGGGTTTAAACCCGCGACCTACATACAACTCGTAAGTTGGGACCGTTATCACTCGGCCACCACTGTTCATACATTGAATATATTGTTAAATAACGATTGAATACATTGTTTTTATTACCGAGTTCCGGTGCCTATCTTCCGGCCTCATTATTAGATGAGTTCGATGGAGCCATTTTCATAATATTATTAAAATTTGTCTTTGTTTGTTTAGTTTCATTGACAACATACTGTGGTGTTTTTCGTCAGTTCCACTTCATCAAGCTTATCTTGTTGATGAAAATACTAAAATCACTATACCTATAAAATTTGAGGAGTTTCCACAATTCCTTATGAATCCCATCATCGGAGCTAGATTTTGATATAAATGGACCTATTCTAGAAGCTAATCCTGAAATAAAAAATAAAGTTCCGATGTAATAAACATAAAAAAAGACTAACTGAATTTAGAACGTTCTTCTTTTTTGAAATCGGGTAACAATGGCGCGAACTTGATTGTGTATGTTATTAGTAGCAGTTACAAATATCCGTAACTAGATGTGCCGGTTTCGTCAGCTCGCGTTATAACTTCGTTTTGTCTAAGCGCTTTTTCCCTTTTTTATTTTGTTCGCTTCTTAAGGTTTGTCACGTGATCCTAAATAGCCTATAAGCTTCCTCAAGAATTGGCCTATTAAATGCATCAATATTGTTCAATACACACTCAAGGAAGCCCACTCTTACTCATACTGCTTTTAGGCACGCAATTTACTGTGTTTCGCACTAGTGTCGAAAACTGTATTATTAGTTATTGTATTAGGCTAGGCAGGGTCATTTGATACCCGTGGAATTTTGTCCCTGCTGCAGCATTCGGTTCCATAACACAATTTGTGGACAATTCGTCCACGTCGTAGGCGAGGGGCCTACGACGTGGACAAATTCCACCTCGATCACAATGACAAACTTTTTCCACTTGTATTTTGATGTACTTTTTTCAAAATCAACTTGTTGATCTAACTCTTTAGCTTTGTTATATTAATAGTAGAGACCGACTGAAGCTTCAATTTCGGTCTCGGCCAATTTCGGGAAAAAAAGTTGTTTCGGCTGAAGTCAAAAAGTGGCCGAATATTCGTTGACGATTGTGTTAGAGCCCTAAAAACTGACTGTCACGAACGCCTGTGTTTTTTGTGTATTCGTCGATTTATTTAGTATTTAATTTTATGAAAGTTATAACTATAAAATTAAGCATAACTAAACTATATCGAAACATAGTTAAGAATAACAATATCGAAATATCCTCATAAGGTCTTGTACTAGTATGCACTTGCCATGTTTTTATGCAAATAAAATATTCTAATTCTTCATTTATTGCTATTTCTATTAGAGAAAACTGCATCAAATTCTGTTGTGCGGGATAGGAGTTACTGGATAGACAGACAAACAGATGCAGAAAGCGACTTTATTTTATACTAGCAGCCGACGTCGGCTTCGCCCGTGTGTTTGTTGTCTAGGGTTAACAAATAGGTTATTAGGTTACTCTAATAGGTGGATATAAGTTAGTTGGTCGCAAGCAAAATGGAAGAAAAAAACGTGTTGCGACGACCCTAAGTAATATGAGACAAGGGCAGGAAGATGGCGGAGGTTACTACAATAGGATGTAGGCTACAAAAAATAGCCTACGACCTATTCTCAGAACTAACAAACATACACAAAAATTTCATAACAATCGGTCAAGTCGTTTCGGAGGTGTTTGATAACAAACACAGATTGTTATCGAACTGCGATACGCGAGTTTTATACTTATTTGAACATTAGCTTCTGCCAGCGGTTTCACCCGCGTGAATCTCGGTTTCTCCATACGAACTTTGGACCCCCATTTCATCCCCTTAGGGGTTAATTTCGGAAAATCCGTTCATAGCGGATGTCTGCACCCAAGGAAACTTCTTACCAAATTTTAAGTTTGTAGGTGTTATACCTACTTTCTGAGATTTCGTGATTAATCAGTGATATGTATACTAGCTTCTGCCCGCGGCTTCGCTCGCGTGAATGTAGGTTTCTCCATACAAACTTTGGACCCACGCTTCATCCCCTTAGGGAAAGAATTTTGGTAAATCCTTTCTTAGTGCTTGCCTAGATCATAAAAGGAAACTGTGCAAAATTTCACGCTCCTAATCCCAGTAGTTTCGGCTGTGCGTTGATATGTCATCAGTCAGTTCCCCTTTTATATATATATATATAGATTACGCACAGATAAGTATAGATGACAGGAGTCATGCAATATTTTCTTAGTATATTACAACCTCTTACGTATTGTCTAGCCTAATGGAATTTGCATAATATTTACTTAAACGATATCGTAATTCTTTTGACATAATTGTTGCTATTAATTTTAACATGCATACAATTCAATGTCGAGGTCATCAATTTATTATTTAATTAAATAAATATAATCTTACTACAGTCTTGCACACTTAGACTTTCTGGGTTATGGAGGTCTGAGGGGTAGTCAGTAGAAAAACGTCCACAGTTGGACATAGTCCTCCCCAAGTGTCGCCACAATTAACGGTCCCGTGTGCCTCGCATCCGTCAGATTCCCGCAACCCTTACCAGGTCATCGGTCCACCTTGTAGGAGGCCTTCCAACGCTACGTCTTCCGGTACGTGGTTGCCATTCCAGAACCTTTTAGCCCCAACGGTCATCCATTCTGTGAGCAATGTGCCCTGCCCAATGCCACTTAAGTAACCAGATCAAGTCATTTGTTACCTTCAGATGAGATAATAGTCAAGTGCTATCCTATCAGTAATCTATACTAATATTATAAATATGAAAGTAGCTCTGTTTGTCTACAGGTAGTCAGACACCCGAACGTCTTATGAAAGCTGGATGTACTGATCCAGTTAGAAACTTTCTTAAAATTACACTACATTTTATTCTATAGTAAAAGGCATATTGCTGAAGCCTTAGTGTTTCCATTTCAATTAAATTTTTTCTGTAAGTTGCATATCTCTTTGTTTTGCTTTTTAATAGGATACTAGAATGGCTTAACCTTTTGAGTACAATAACTAGAGACACAATAGAAAGACAATGAGCAAGCCGGTGTTCGCTTGGGATTTAATGAATTAAAGGACTTAGTATCCAGGCCAATATCATTACAAAAAAAGAAATAGTATACTAGACTATAATAGATCCCTTTGTGCTCCAATACTACATGCATTATTTATGTGACTGGCAACCCAGCATAGCATTGACAATATGGCCCTCTGCCAGTATTACAAGGTTGTCTGAATGAAGTGAAATTAAAATATACTGTTACAGTTTATATGGATTGTAATCAGGATGCTCTTATAAAGAAACATTGTCTAAAGAGTATCTCAGTTGCTTTGTTGTTGTCTTTTAACAGATATTCATCCTTAATGAATATAAATTGCAGTTAGTGCAAAAGTAATTTTGAAAAAATAATTATATAGAATACCAATACCAATTGACATTGTTTATTTGTAAACTGATAGTAATATGTATAGGGAAGGAACTGTCTCGTGAGATACAGGTTCACTACCTAGTTCAGGAAGCAGAGAATTTATGTAATTAGTGTCACTTGTTTGCAAATAAATGATTATTATTAAAAAAAAAAAAAAAAACAGTCTTGACTTTGGTTTACTTTGAGTAAGTACCTAAGTATGTTCTAAAACCCCTAATAGAAAAATATTAAAAAGGGGGGAATACAATTGCCTAATATTTTACTATCTTTAACAATCCCCTAAAATGACTTTATTAAAACTAACGCTTTCAATGACATGTGACAAAAACTTCTCATCATTAAACTTGAATCGCAATTCATGCACGAGTTAATCCTAAATTATCAAGTTTCAAGTATTAAAAGCTAGTTACACGGCCAGTATTCACGAAAATATAACTAAATATACCATCTTGCTCTTTTTGTGTTATTAATGTTATTGACTAAAATAAAATTACTTGTGATCAAAACAAGTTTACTACTCACCGGCGGCGGCGAAGTTCCGGACACATTAAAATATTTGAAATTTACGACGCATTTTCAAGAAAATCTATTTTGCTTAAAGATGTAAACACAAACTTGTTTTCTAATCTAATTCAACTTGGATTCACTCTTAAATAATGGCTCTTAATTAATTCAAAACAAAGAGAAAATGGTTGGTAAACACAAACACAGCCTTGTTATTGTTTGGCTCAGCTGACAGTGACAGCAGTGAAAAGTGACACATGCCACTGTCACCACTGTCAGCAGCTCAAAGAGCGTTTACAAATGATGTTAAGTATTAACATTTTCAAAACGTTAATACTTAGAATTACTGTGCATAAAAAATAGATATTTACTTTAACAATTAAAACAAGCAAACTGAGGGAAAATTATCTATATCTAGTGTTGGTAAAGGTTTTTATGATTTCAATGTAGTCTTTCGCAAGTTCCTGTGAAGCAAACTTTGTAAGTGAAATTCACAAGCTTGTTTTTAATTTTATTGATTTTGATACATGGTTTTTTATAGCTACGCAATTAATTAAAATGGTTCTAATGTAAGAAATAGAGAAATAAATGTCAAAAGACTGAGGCAGGCTATTAAGTATTTGGATACTATTATGCTTTTGAATAAAATGAATGATTAAATGGTTTTTTTTTTTCTTTGCAGGTTTAATCATCATGTTCTTCAAGTTTCCCCGATTATGATCTTTCCTACGAGCAACATGTTGGAGGTACCAGATAATGTAAGTATTATTGTTGACTGTCTTCTATTAATAAATCGATTTGAAAGCAGACGAACGATCGCTTAAGTATAGCGGGTTCGATTTCCGCACTTTGTGACATTTTGAGTAAGTAAACGGAATATTTATTTATTATTTTTTTTAATACTTTATGCACAAACGTACAGCGGCGGACTAATATTGTGTTGGGTTTACTAAATAAAAACAAACATAAAAAATTCTAACATCTTTTAAGAAGAACCTTGGTTTTCTACTGGACTTTGGTTAATTAGTAGTTTTATTTTTCTCTAAAGAAAACAGCCTTTCCCGAAATGTAAGTCATACTTACTACATAACCAGCTGAACTAAGAAAAAATATCGATCATTTTTAATATAACCTTGAGTAGTTTTAATAATAGTCACCAGTAATATAGCTATTGACATGTACCAGCTTACATACATCGCAATGTCTTTAATTGGAACAGATCCAGTCTCTAGTGTTCTCGATAGTGAATCTGAAAAAGGTTACTTTTAATTTAGTGTTCGGTTTTTGATTTGTGGTGAGTTTAGAAGATCAAATTGAAATATCTACGTGACGATAGATGGTTTCTATGAATATACACAATACAAGTAAGGTAAGCTATATTATTATATTGGTGGTATTTTGTTACGATTGCCTATGTAGCTACCACCCGCAGTTCTACCCCCGTGAAATTACTTCCCACCTTGCAATCGTTTTAAAATAATATTTAAACCACCCCTATAGTAAAGTGATTAACCTTTTGAATACCGTAATTAGAAACAGAATAGAAAGATAATGAGCGACCGAACCGGCCGTTCGCTTGGGGTGTAATGAATTAAAACAAAATAAATATTGTTGAAGTTGTTTCGAGTTTTAGCTCAAAATCAAAATCAAAAATATTTTTATTTCACATAGGCCTACATGGGCACTTATAAAACGTCAGAAGCTAGTGCACGGTTCCAAATTGGTCGTTTCCTATGGAGAAGAACCGGCAAGAAACTCCATGGTTACTCCTTTAAAAAAATGGTTGTTCTTATAATATTTCCTTATTACAGCTAGACTAACAGTAAGCGATTTTTATACTGCAAAAGAGACTGCTAACGTTTCTCCCGCAATCCAGCAACGTGTCATGATGGCGGTGCTATCACCGTTAGTTGTCAAAAAGAAAATCGGTGGGTTTGATCTGGTGCGTTTACATGTCGGCCCAGCCTCAGCTAATCGCGATTGTTTAAACGGGGTTTCCGTTTACACAATGGCTAGATATGTCGACTGGCCGAGGCTGGCTTCACGTGTAAACGGGGCATAAAGTAAGCTCAAAATCAATGATAATAGACTAGTTTTAGTTAACTGCCTTATTACAAGATTAGTTCAGCAATTAGTGAGAACGTAACTAGACGCCTAAACTCTTATTTGAAATTACCATGGTTGGTAGTAATTAGCTGTAACCAATTAGATGCTAGGGTTGCGGAATTGTCTGAATGTCTCAACGAGTTACCGCAGCCCTGGGGCTTCATCATGACGTGTTTAAATGTCAAGTGTGCGAGCGAGAAAGAGAAATGGAACTATACACCCTATATGGGTCCATCCCTTAAACAATTCAGTTCAGGTCTTCAAATGGATCGCATTAAGAGCTCGTGGTTTGGCATAGCTCGTGGTTGGGCCTCTGGAACGCAAGGGGTAACCGAAGGGACACAGGTCGATTTTAGTCAGTAATAGTCACATGTCAAGTGACATTCCCTCTATGCTTCACACTCCACTCAAAGCGGGAAAAGCAAGGGCCAACTGAAGGAGCACGGGTGAATTTATTGTCAATAAATGTCTGACACTCCCTCTCGCACCATTCAAAACTAGATTAGATATTTGAAGCGTAGTGGATTTTTAGGGTCAATCCACTCAAAAATAACCGGGCAAGCGCGAGTCGGATTAGCGCACTGAGGGTTCCGTACAAACTTACCTATAAAAACAGTTCACTTTCCGAAATGAGTTACAAAGATTTTTCCGAATCGAATTACAAAGTTTTTTTTTATGACCACAGACCTGAGGTATACCTATGGTTTTAATGTCAACTCGATACCTCCACGCGTTCTGAGATAAAGGGTCTTGACAGACAGACAGATGAACAACAAAGCGGAACCCTAAAAAACAATTCGAAAATATATCGGGTTCTTTAACTGTAGATACATATTAACTTATTGTATGATTATTTTAACGAGTAGGAAAATATGAATGTCTGTTTCCTGAACCAACTTTATTTGTATCATTCTGTCAAACAATGCTATCACTGTTCGAGACTTCGAGTTTCCGTAAATATAGACATAAGCATTTAGCGACCGTAACATCTAATTTTTACTCGTAACTGTAACACAGTTCCAGGGTTGCCAATTCGTCATTTTTTTTTTTTTGGTAAAACTTAATGATGCATACACACAGCATGTTTTAAAAGAGGTTTTCCGATACGAAAAGCATTTTGAAAATTGAAAATATGTATACTTACTATTAATACCTATAGTTACTTAGATAAAAAACCTTAATATCTGTATATATAACTATGTATTTTCAACCTTTAATGTTCTCACTTCTGAGACGTACTGCCTATTCTCCAGAATAGTGGATGAGCCGCACCTAATCTATTACGCGGGCCTAAAATTGCGAGATTGTTCTTTTTGGCTCTAAAACATTTTAGATCTATCACCGTTTTTGAGAGCAGATTACACTAAGAAGGCGCCTGTAGAACCTACAACTCGTAAGTCGAGGCCGCCTATCACACTACTTGATATTCAGACAGTCTTAGTCGATGTCGCGTAATGTAATAAGGGTTAGACCGGTCTTACTCGGAACAAAAAATAAGATAGTCTGAATATCGCGTAGTGTAATAGGCTCTTTACCACTAGGCCACCGGTTTCTTGTTTACTTTTTAACCGACTTCTAAAAAAGGAGGAGGTTCTCAATTCGGATGTTTGTTTTTTTTTTTGTTCGAGCATAACTTCGTCGCTTGCCAACCGATTTGAAAAATTATTTTTTTGTTGGAAAGGATATACTTTCCAAATGGTCCCATAGTCACCAAGTAGGGATCTGATGATGGAACCTTGGTGAAATCGAGGGAAATCCTCAAATATTATAGGCCATATACCAAAATTAGTATTTTTATCGAGAACTTAGGCAGTCAAAAAGTAACATTTGATGAAGTGGAACTGATGAAGAAGACCAAAAATGGTCAACGGAACTTCATACTCGCATAGATATCACAATGAAGATAGTTAAGCGACTATGACAATACAAATAAATTAATGGTTCTGAATAGTTACGTTGAAAATGGTATCATCGAAGTGATCTGATTATGATGATGGAGCCGAAAGGTAGGCACTGGAACTCCGTAATTAATCAATGTAACCTAGTCGTGTTTGGACTTATGAGAATTGTCATGAGATGCACTTTGGCTATAAGGTACTATCGAACTGATCTGATGATGGAGCCGGAAGGTTGGCACAGGAACTCCGTAATTAACCAATGTATCCTAGCCGTGTTTGGGCTTATTAGAATTTTCATGAGATGCACTTTGGCTATAAGGTACTATCGAACTAATCTGATGATGGAGACGGAAGATGGAATGTAGACACAGGAACTTCATAATAAAACAGTAACCAAGCAGTGTTTGGGTTCATTGGAATTATCATGAGAAATAGGCACTCGGTTTATAAGTGTATCGCAACTAAAAAATGAGAAAAAAAATTTTACAAAATAAAACCGACTTCACTAAAAAAAACACTAAAAGGATCAAAATAACTTTAATTTCGGAAGTCAAAGTACTTATACATATTTTTGTGTATCTTTAAATAATCTACACTATATATATTTATATTTTAATATTTATCTCTGAAAGTTCTGGTCTGACTGCTATTTTTTTTCCTAAATAGAAAGCTGCTTTATTCCTGAGTAACATAGGCTATATTATATGTACATAATAAAAATATTGTATTATCAGTTACCAGTTTCATTTGTATACCAACTCTCCATTATTACTATAGCAAAAACAAAATGGCCAAAATTTACATTGTTCCGCGCTTCTAGTGTTAAGCCATTTCATTCACCATGCTGTTTCAGCCCTGAAATTATCGTAAAACTGTAATATACATGGCTGTACAGGTAGGTATTAGCCTCGCTCGTTAAATCGCTTAGTTTTGTAAATAGCCCCAACAGTATCGGATTAACCTCGCTAACCGTTGCACGAAAACCAGCGAGATTTTTAAATTTGGAAGATCGTTATATTGAAAATAATTTATACAACTTTAAATAAAACTAAAACTCATTATTATGTAAGTAGGCGATAGCATTATTAACATTTGTTCGTGGACTGACATTCTTTTTTTAAAAGCTGAAAAAATATTGGAAATAGTTTTTTTTGTGAAGTGTGGTGGCTTTTTCATAAGGTAATGTTGTTTTTTTTTTAATAGCCTATATTGTGTCTCACTGCTAGACAAAGCCCCTTTCTCCTTCCAAACCTCTCTGTTTATGGCGATCTCTGGCCAAGCTTGACCCGCGAACATGATCAGATCATCACACCACCTTCGCAGCTGTTTGCCCATCTGTTTTTATTTTATCACCGAATTTTTCCTTGCAATTTTAGCATAGTTTTAAATCTTAAATAAGTATTACACTTAATACCGATTAGGAGATAATAGAAGTAGGTCAGTGTGTAAAATAAGAACAGCTCAATCGTTGTTAGTATGTCCATTTTCTATAAAAAAAAGATATAGATAAATTTTGAAGGTCCTAACCAAAGGTAAGTTTAGTAATTTGGTAGGTGGACCAACCAAACCGAATTTGGTTGGTCGGTATTTAAGTCTATCTTATAAATGAAATCAACAAAGTGGGAACTTAATCTGAACATAGATAATATAGGGAGTCCAAAAATTAAGCAAAAAGGGCCTCAATAAGCTACCACTATGTTGGCAAAAATGCATTGATTGAAAGAGGAATTACTTTGATTAATAAAAAAAAAAATTACAACCTACTTCTATGTAAAAAAAAACACTGATAAGTGCAAAATAACTTTAATAAGTCGGTGTTAAATATCGAAGAGGCATAACTACTAATATAGAAACACCGACTTCCGAAATTAAAGTTATTTTGCACTTATCAGTGTTTTTTAATTACTTATTACATAGAAGTCGGTTGTATTTTATTTTTTGTAAAAAGTTTTTTATTTTACACTTTTTAGTTATGGTACTGCCACTAAAAAGTAACCCTCAGCCATACTTAAATACCTTATAGCCAGAGTACATCTCATGACAATTCTAATAATCCCAAACACAGTTATATTAGATGTATTTATTACAGAGTTCCGGTGCCTAACTTCAGGCTTCATCATCAGATCAGTTCGATATATTCCCCCTCTTCTTTCAGTCATCATCGACTACACGTATTTAAATAAATAAAGCAATTTTACTTGTTACGACAGTTTTGCTGTGATCCTATGAGGAGTTCTGTTCCTTATCTTCGAAGAAGCATAACCTTTCAAACAAATGAAATAAATGCAAATTCGGTCCACAATCGACCGAGAAATCGGTGAAAATAGATTTAAAAAAATAACATTCAGCCGAACATAGAACCTCCTACTTTTTGAAATTGGTTAAAAATAAAAAATAAAATAGAGAAAAAATGGCGTTAACTTATTTAATGAAAAACGGCAATTTCATAAGTAATATAAACAGAGATATCCCAGTCATCGCCCAGTTGAGTCAGTTTACTGACAGTCTTTGTACAGTTTAATTTCTTAATTATTTATTAAAGTTAGTGTGCTCTGCACTTACACATGCAAAGATTCAACAATTTAAATACCACATCATAATATTTGTATAAGTCTAGATATTCTTTAGCAAATAACTTTGAAATCTCTCACATGACTTACAACTTAATTAGCTCATTCAAAATGTGATCTTAGTTACACACAAGTTTCTTACTGCAAATATTTTCAACCCAGATTCAGATGAAATAGTTCATTTTGATATAAGTGTTTCTCCACTTATATCAAAATGAACTGAAGTCTTTTTGACTGAGGCGGCCATGAAGAGCGAGGGCGTTATGGAGCAGAGGGCTGCAGTGACAAATTTCCACGTGTATCAAACGAAGTTTTTCAATACACTTACGAAGACAAATAAACGGGGGTTGACGTGCGACTCGTGGGGGTCGACGCGATGCGCACTCCGCCTGATACGATAAATGTAATAAAATTGAGGCGAGCACAATAACTTTTCTGCACTAGTGCGGAAAACAGTTAACTGTGTGCCTAAAAGCGGTGGGATAAGAGCAGGTTTTCGAGTAGGTAAGTGTGGTGAAAAATAATTATGTTTACTTAGCTTGTAAGTCCTTTTGTATGCAAACCTCATCGTCAGGACTGTGGCGATGACCGTCATATCTTATTCATTGTTTTGTGTTGCTAATTATTTGTGACGTCACGATGTACCTACTTAACTAAGCGAATAGGTACCTTAGTGTGTGGAATATGGGTAGATAAATTCTGTGTTTGAATCTGTTCCACAAGGCAGCTTATATAAAATCGGAATAATAACAAAATAATTTATGTAGATTGACAAAAATTTAAAATGGTACCAAATGTGAATGTGTGTGTGTGTGAATGTGAGTGAGAAGTTACAGAAAATATATAAACTGAAGAAGAAAGTTGTTATTTAGGTACTTTGATCTTAATCTAAATGAATCTGTGGCTAATGTAAGTAGATAAAATTAACAACAAATAGGTATATATAGATAGTTAGTGATCTTTAAAAAAAGTCTGAATTAAGTAATTAAGGCGTATTTAAAAAATGGAATCAACTTATTTAATAGGTTTAACGTTCCATTTTTGAACGCAATACTCGGTTCCATTTTCTATTACTTAACGATTTCTTTCAGTTAAGGCCCTAGCGCCCGAGCAGTGTCATAAAACAGTGACTATCTGAAGCCTACTCCTCGGTAACGGCTGGGTTAATAGATTAAAAAAAAAAGTATATAAAAATGTTTATCATAGATTCATGTTCTTTTACCACGCTGCTGCAATTTTGTCCTCTAATATTTTGCAATGCATTCACGTGACTCGGCCGACGCGGGACATGTTCGACTACTTGACAGCGTTGCGCGTCATGTTGGGGACGTTTTATCCCCCAATGTATCTGGGGCTTTAGATACCCAACATTGGCGTCGCATTATTCAAGTGATCGATCATAAAGACATTTAACGACAACGAAACCGATTGCATGCTTAAAAATCAACATAATATTGTGATTTACATTTATCTATTATAACTTCAATGAATATAAACATCAGTAATCACATAATATTCATCTATCCATTTTATGGAAAATCCTAACTTATGATCACGATTTTCATTCTGGTTTCCTTGAATCTACTTAGGTAAATTAGATATAATATCTTGTTTTAGTTGCAGTTTTATTGCGAGCAGATATAGCTGTAGCAATGTTGGTTAAACTAATATTTACACTGCGGATATTCTTCGAGGTTTAAATTAAGACGAGGCCTGGGACGTTAAACTTTATGCATGTTAGATTACATAGCAATCATTAGTTTATTCCGTTATAACCTACTGCTGGCCTCTTAAGTGGTGGAACTACAGGGCGGCAAGGCTGGCAAAATGCCGGAACTATACTGCATTTCGTTATCATAGTTCTGAACGCGATTAGAAATATTAGAATACCCGTCTGAAAATCCTCCCTTTGAAATAGGTTTACGGAACTAACAGGTTTCTTAAAGTGAACCAAAGATGTTAAGTAAATGGGCTCATATTAAACTAGTGCGCCTCACCATCAACGATTACATCAGTGCTTACCATCAGATGGGATCGCAGTCAAGCACTAGTTTAAGTCAAATTAAAAAAAAAAAAGATTTGAAGTTTTACCAACAGTTAAACGCAGGCACATCAATAATAATTCTGATGTTTGGCAAATATTGCCCAGGCCAAATCTATGCGCTGACGCAACGAGAGTACGCTACGAGGGTGTCCTAAAATAACGTTCACCAGGTGGCAGCACTGAGGCGTCAGGTCCAGGCACCTGTCAAAACGCATATGTTAATGACATTAGTTAGACATCAACGTAACGTCAAACGTTACGTATACGTTTTTAAAGGAAAAGACCTGAAGCCTAAGTAGTGCCAACTGGTGGCGTGAATTTCCCTGAACACCCTCAAATCAAGCCTTCCTACGTGGCAGCCACGTCATATATCATTCTATGTGTTGTGACATCTGGTGACATCTTTCGCTACACTGTAATATCTATGTATATATATGTCGTGGCCAGATCTTAGAATTGATCACTTCATGATATGGCCAACCAAAATTGGCCAGATCGTTTAAACGTTAACGTTTAATGATATGTCAATCCTCGTTTGGCCATATCATTGATGTAGGATTTCTATGATAATAAAAGGTCTAAAGAAAGTAGGCTATATCATCTTTGACATTTAAATAAATCTGGTCAGTTTAACTTGGCCATATCATGAAGTAATTAATTTCTAAGATCTAGCCACGACATACTATATATTTTGACATCCGCCGCCCGCTACCGCACGTGGCGTAGACCACAAAAAATCTACAGAATTTGTTAAGTGTACCCAGTAAACAAATATTGTGTGCTAATAATTATGTGTGCATTAGTGTTTTTTAGGGTTCCGTACCTCAAAAGTAAAAAAACAGAACCCTTAAAGGATCACTTTGTGGTCCGTCTGTCTGTCTGTCCGTCAAGACCCTTTACCTCGGGAACGCGTGGAGGTATAGAATTGAAATTAAAACGATATACTCAAGTCCCTTGAAGCTGTAAAAAAATCAAACCTCTGAGTTTAAAAAAAATATACGGTCGTGAATGTCGAAAAACGTCTATTTCGACACTCTCAAGGGAATCAAAATTTATAGGGTACTTCCCGTTGATCTAGAATCCTGAAATTTGGCATGAAGCTAGGTCTACTAGCACAAGTATAGGAAAAACACTGAAAACTGTAAATTTTAGTTACGTCACAAAAATAAAACTTTTTTTGCGATTCGGACAAATCTTCGAACTCAATTCGGGAATTGAACTGATTTCATAGGTAAGTTTGTACGGAACCCTCAATGCGCGAGTCCGACTCGCACTTCCCCCGTTTTTTTTTATTATTCATGTGATTGCAATCTATTGAGATAGCATAAAATTTAGGTGAGCAGGTTATTTTTTTGTTCTGTTTGTTAATAAGTTTAACGAACCACTACAAAACAAATGAAACGTCAAAAGATGTAAAAAAAGTCGGCCATTATCTTTGAACACATCTTACTCTTCATTTTTTTGCCAGAAACATTGCAAGCGCGAATGTCAAAAATGATCTCACTTCAACGAAGGTAAATTGGCTTGTTAGGGCTACGGTGCTCGAATGAGTCATTATGGCCCTGGAACGCAAAGGGTAACTGAAAGGCAGGGTGGACTTTATGCGGTAAAACTGGTAAAAGTCTAACGGTCCCTTTCGTAGGGCGAAAGGGAGCTAGAGCGGGAGAAATAAACGTTGGTACTACTGGATCTTCTTCTTGGTTGTTTCACTCTTGCCAGAGTGGTCTTCACGTTCACGAAGGTACACCTTAGCACTCCGAAAGCCGTCAGAGTACGCCGCACGACATCCCACCACTTTTGCCTGCTGGCAGTCATCCGGACGCACTCATTCAATGGGTCACCAACAGCCGTTTTGATTTTGTCAGTCCATCGCATCGGTGATCCGCCACGCGACCTTATTCAATCCACCTTTTTTTTTAACGCCGTCTAAGCTTCGTCAAGCTTTGCAGAGCTTGTGTTGTACTGATAAAAATGCTTATATATTTCACCAGTTGAGGTATTTCGATCGATTATACATCCAAACGTACACAACTCACCGTAGGGGCCAAGCAGGGTCGAATCGAAGCCTACTGGGGACTGAAGAAGGAACATAGGAGTGGTTTTTAGTCAGTAAAAGTATGACACGCCCTCCCACCCCGCACTAGGGTCCTAACCAGAACCGTCCAGAAACTAAAAAAAGTACACAACTCAAGAATACAAACATTTATGATTTTAGTTTTTATTGTCAGATTTTTATTTTGTTTTGTTAATTATTAAGTTTAATGAACTCTAGTAATAAAGAAAATCCATAGGTAACGTAAATATCGTTCATTATTTTTGTAAATAATGCATGTTGTCCTCGCTCTGGATAAACAAAGGACGTAGTGTAAATACCACTTGGAATTAACAATACATATTTATTTTGCGGTCATAATGATCTTTGAACGAAAAGGGCAAATGGCAGGTGAAACACTGACCTTGATTTGGAATTAATTAGGACAATAAGTATATCTGCATTGTTCTTCTAGTGGTCTCAAGCGTGGGGTCCTTTTCTTTGGAGGGAAATCTTCAACTGATTCCAGCTCAGGGTGGAGTCTGAGGGACATTAAGGGTCAGACTATTTTTCTTCTTTTTGAGTGGCCTGTTGGTCTAGTGGCTAATGACCTGACTGCTATGCCGAGGTCGTGGGTTGGATTCCCACCTAATGCAAATGTTTGTGTGATGAACACGGTCATTTGTTCTGTCCGGGTGTAATTTATCTATAACATGTATGTATTTAGAAATATACAAGTATGTATATCAGTTGTTTAGTGATCAAAGCACAAGCTCTGCTTAGTTCGGTTTGGGACTAGATGGCGTTGGGTGAAAGTTGTGGAGTTCTTTTTTTTTGTTTTTTTATTTCGTCGTTACGTGGGTGGGTCATGACGGCCGTCATTCCAACCAGCCCAGAGCCCACCTCTCTCCAGAAGCAGATGAGTTCTTTCAGTTTACACGTGGCGTGTATGAGCGTATTCGATATTCCCAGCGTTCGTATTCGTATTTCGCTGACGGCTGTGCACTCAAGGAGCACGTGTACGAGCGAAAAAGAGGGATAGTGCTCCATCCCTTTAACAGTTCAGTTTAGGTCGTCAAATGGATCACGTTAACCTCCTGGTAGGGCCTCAGCACAGACTGTCTGTGATATTCATTGTATAGAAGCCAATAGAAGGACTAAATAATAATAAAACTTATAATATAATAATAAGGTTCATTCGATTCGGTTGCATAGGGAGAAAGGTTCCATACACTGAAAAAAAATTACAATCGGAAGTTAATGATAAAATATTCCGCGCTAATTGCTTTGGCTATAAAACGTAAACGTGTAGATTTTATCGATCACTGTTCACGTGTTGTGAAACCCGAGCGCAGGCTTATTGTTACGACTTACGAATTCTCCGATAGAAAGAAAAAAAAAACAATGAAAGAATTGTTTGACAAAAATTGTAAATACTTTTTTTTATTAGGAAATCACAATAATATTATAAAGGTGTGTGTTTGTTACGGTACGATACGAAACTTGGTGGACGCGTAAACCATGTCTTGTTACGATGAAACTTGGTGGACGCGTAAACCATGTCTTGTAACGATGAAACTTGGTGGGCGCGTAAACCATGTCTTGTTACGATGAAACTTGGTGGACGCGTAAACCATGTCTTGTTACTATGAAACTTGGTGGACGCGTAAACCATGTCTTGTTACGATGAAACTTGGTGGACGCGTAAACCATGTCTTTTTACGATGTAAGTTGGTGGACGCGTAAACCATGTCTAGTTACGATGAAACTTGGCGGACGCGTAAACCATGTCTTGTTACGATGAAACTTGGTGGACGCGTGAACCATGTCTTGTTACGATGAAACTTGGCGGACGCGTAAACCATGTCTTGTTACGATGAAACTTGATGGACGCGTAAATCATGTCTTGTTACGATGAAACTTGGTGGGCGCGTAAACTTTGTCTTGTTACGATGAAACTTGGTGGGCGCGGTAACCATGTCTTGTTACGATGAAACTTGGTGGACGCGTAAACCATGTCTTGTTACGATGAAACTTGGTGGACGCGTAAACCATGTCTTGGGATAGCACATAGGATACTTTTTATCCCGTTTTTTTGCCAGAATGGTCGTGGTTATCACGTTCACGAAGGTAGCTCTCCGGAAGCCGTCAGGGTACGCCGCACGACTTCCCGCTTCTTTTGCCTGCTGGCAGTCATCCGGACGCACTCATTCAATGGGTCACCAACAGCCGTTTTGATTTTGTCAGTCCATTGTTCAATCCACCTTTTTTTTTAACGCCGTCTAATCTTCGTCAAGCTTTGCAGAGCTTGTGTTGTACTGATAAAAATGCTTATATATTTCACCAGTTGAGGTATTTCGATCGATTATACATCCAAACGGACACAACTCACCGTAGGGGCCAAGCAGGGTCGGATCGAAGCCTACTGAGGACTGAAGAAGGAACATAGGAGAGGTTTTTAGTCAGTAAAAGTATGACACGCCCTCCCACCCCGCACTAGTGTCCTAACCAGAACCGTCCAGAACCTAAAAAAGTACACAACTCAAGAATACAAACATTTATGATTTTAGTTTTTATTATCAGATTTTTGTTTTGTTTTGTTAATTATTAAGTTTAATGAACTCTAGTAATAAAGAAAATCCATAGGTAACGTAAATATCGTTCATTATTTTTGTAAATAATGCATGTTGTCCTCGCTCTGGATAAACAAAGGACGTAGTGTAAATACCACTTGGAATTAACAATACATATTTATTTTGCGGTCATAATGATCTTTGAACGAAAAGGGCAAATGGCAGGTGAAACACTGACCTTGATTTGGAATTAATTTAATACTTGATTTGCAATGAAGATATACTTATTAGGACAATAAGTATATCTGCATTGTTCTTCTAGTGGTCTCAAGCGTGGGGTCCTTTTCTTTGGAGGGACATTAAGAGTCAGACTATTTTTCTTCTTATTGAGAGGTCTAGTGGCTATGCCGAGGTCGTGGGTTGGATTCCCACCTAATGCAAATGTTTGTGTGATGAACACGGTCATTTGTTCTGTATCTGGGTGTAATTTATCTATAACATGTATGTATTTAGAAATATATAAGTATGTATATCAGTTGATTAGTGATCAAAGCACAAGCTCTGCTTAGTTTGGTTTGGGACTAGATGGCGTTGTGTGAAAGTTGTGGAGTTCTTTTTTTTTGTTTTTTTATTTCGTCGTTACGTGGGTGGGTCATGACGGCCGTCATTCCAACCAGCCCAGAGCCCACCTCTCTCCAGAAGCAGATGATTTATTTCAGTTTACACGTGGCGTGTATGAGCGTATTCGATATTCCCAGTGTTCGTATTCGTATTTTGCTGACGGCTGTGCACTCAAGGAGCACGTGTACGAGCGAGAAAGAGTGATAGTGCTCCATCCCTTTAACAGTTCAGTTTAGGTCGTCAAATGGATCACGTTAATCTCCTGGTAGGGCCTCAGCACAGAAGACTGTCTGTGATATTCATTGTATAGAAGCCAATAGAAGGACTAAATAATAATAAAACTTAAAATATAATAATAAGGTTCGTTCGATTCGGTTGCATAGGGATAAAGGTTCCATACTCTGAAAAAAAATTACAATCGGAAGTAATGATAAAATATTCCGCGCTAATTGCTTTGGTTATAAAACGTAAACGTGTAGATTTTATCGATCACTGTTCACGTGTTGTGAAACCCGAGCGCAGGCTTATTGTTACGACTTACGAATTCTCCGATAGAAAGAAAAAAAAACAATGAAAGAATTGTTTGACAAAAATTGTAAATACTTTTTTTATTAAGAAATCACAATAATATTATAAAGGTGTGTTACGGTACGATACGAAACTTGGTGGACGCGTAAACCATGTCTTGTTACGATGAAACTTGGTGGACGCGTAAACCATGTCTTGTTACGATGAAACTTGGTGGACGCGTAAACCATGTCTTGTTACTATGAAACTTGGTGGACGCGTAAACCATGTCTTGTTACGATGACACTTGATGGACGCGTAAACCATGTCTTGTTACTATGAAACTTGGTGGACGCGTAAACCATGTCTTGTTACGATGACACTTGATGGACGCGTAAACCATGTCTTGTTACTATGAAACTTGGTGGACGCGTAAACCATGTCTTGTTACGATGACACTTGATGGACGCGTAAACCATGTCTTGTTACTATGAAACTTGGTGGACGCGTAAACCATGTCTTGTTACGATGACACTTGATGGACGCGTAAACCATGTCTTGTTACTATGAAACTTGGTGGACGCGTAAACCATGTCTTGTTACGATGACACTTGATGGACGCGTAAACCATGTCTTGTTACTATGAAACTTGGTGGACGCGTAAACCATGTCTTGTTACGATGACACTTGGTGGACGCGTAAACCATGTCTTGTTATGATGAAAGTTGGTGGGCGCGTAAACCATGTCTTGTTACTATGAAACTTGATGGACGCGTAAACCATGTCTTGTTACTATGAAACTTGGTGGACGCGTAAACCATGTCTTGTTACTATGAAACTTGGTGGACGCGTAAACCATGTCTTGTTACGATGAAACTTGGTGGACGCGTAAACCAGGTCTTGTTACTATGAAACTTGGTGGACGCGTAAACCATGTCTAGTTAAGATGAAAGTTGGTGGGCGCGTAAACCATGTCCTGTTACGATGAAACTTGTTGGACGCATAAACCATGTCTTGTTACTATGAAACTTGGTGGACGCGTAAACCATGTCTTGTTACTATGAAACTTGATGGACGCGTAAACCATGTCTTGTTACGATGAAACTTGGTGGACGCGTAAACCATGTCTTGTTACGATGAAACTTGGTGGACGCGTAAACCATGTCTTGTTACGATGAAACTTGGTGGACGCGTAAACCATGTCTTGTTACGATGAAACTTGGTGGACGCGTAAACCATGTCTTGTTACGGTGAAACTTGGTGGACGCGTAAACCATGTCTTGTTACGGTGAAACTTGGTGGACGCGTAAACCATGTCTTGTTACGATGAAACTTGGTGGACGCGTAAACCATGTCTTGAGATAGCACATAGGATACTTTTTATCCCGGAAGTATATCCCCTTGGAATAATTTTCTACTATCATTTGGGCGACGCCGGTAGCAGATAATCAACAAAAAACGCCTCCTACTCTGTGCAAGAAATCTAAAAATAAATAGTGAAAGATGTTCGGTATTGTTATAGTGGTCTCCGCATTTTATATCTAAGTCAATCGTCGCAGACTGATTTGCAAATTTTACATATTCACATATGGCACCCGCTTAAACGGTACCCGAGTGAATCACACCTGAGGTATTCCACATACGGTACCAAGCAAGATTTTTTTACAGGTGTCATTAGTTCTACTAATGGCACCTGTAGTTTATCATTTAAACATTTATTCTAGAAATAGGATCTACTTCTACTAGATAGGTACCTATTAGTGTGAAGACGTTATTTTTAAGAATTCGAATAAAATCCGTAGAAAGTTTAATAACACGATAATAAAAGTCAACGACGTATAATAAGGGTGGAGTTTAGGGGGTTCAAAAGAGCATATTATACGGCGTGAGCTTGGAAAAACTATCATTGCTTTACCTGCTGATTGATCGGGCAACTCTTTTTATTGTAGATGGGCTCGCGCTTGCCACTATCTCACCTAATAATCGTGAATGGAGCACGCTTACCTAGAAGTAACATATTCACTACTTGATTTAAAAACTATCAGGAAACAGATTCCGTCAGGGATTTCCGCTCCTATACTGTACACACAATAAATGTATTCCCAAAACGTTTTGTGTGTTTAGGGGATTGGATGACTTGGATGGTCGATGGGGCCGAAAGGTAGAGAGAGACCGCGACGACCTGGTGAGAGTCGCGGGAATGCGGTGGATGCGAGACGCACAAGATCGGTCGTAGTCGCGACGCTTGGGGAAGGCCTATGTCCAACAGTGGGCGTCTATCGGCTGAAATGATGATGATGATAACTTGGACAGAGAAAGTCCCGCCCTATGCAAATATTTAGGGATTTCCTTAAATAACAATGTCAATTTTGAAAGAAGGAAAGTCCGTATTTTTTAAACGACACGCGATACTTCAGAAATCCCCTCTATTTTCCTCAATTGTTTTGTTAGTGAACAATGCGCGTCAAACTAAAATTTCGTATTCTAGACATGAGCTCGCGGGAATCTCAATTTCAATGGAATACTTACCTACTATATTGTATCTATCAGCGATTACGGTCTTTTTAAACTTTTCAATTGCTATCGGATATTGAGATTATTAATAAAAGAATTACCAAACTAAATACAAAGTTATATCATCAACTTCCTGCCCTAGTCCCGTGTTACTTGGGATCGGCGCAACACGTTTCTTCCATTCGGTCCTGTCACCCGTCACGCTAGCACTAACTCTCTTTTCTTTTATATTAAGTACTCCTTACACAATACATCCATCTTTTTTTGCCCCCCCGCCCCCCCTACTCTGTCTCCATAACTAATTAGGTACATAGTATCTGTAGATACCGTAAAATGGGGTGAATAGAAACGCAGGGGTAAATATAAACAAAACTTGGTTGGTTTGGTTTTTCACTTTGATACCACATTATCTTTTGATATAACAATTCATTAATAAACTGATATAGTTAAATGCTGCAAAACATATAAAAAAAAAAAAAATTGTGAAAATACCTTTTGAAGTTTTGTTTCTATTGACCCCATTTGACTGATCAATTCAATATTATTTCCTATAAAATTGCATTATTGAAACTAAAATCTAATCTAATACTTACCTATTCAAAGAATAAATAGGTACCTACCTAAACATAAAATTGTTTGAAGAAGTATGGAATACCGTGATCCCGCATTGCTGGGATCCAGCATCGCATACAATGTGCGGGACCTGTCGTAAATTGAACGTGATCCCGCGCGGGACTGACGAGATTGACGACAAGCGAAATTCATACGTAGGTACAAGTATATTGGTCCTACACAGCGAGCGCGCGTGGAAACAGAACGAGAATTTATCAATGCTAGTCACGTAAGATGCAAAGTCGAAAGCCGTTTATTTGATAAAACAATTATACTTTGAACGTTTTTTTGAAGTTAATTTTAAAATAATGTTTAATTGTTTTCTAAACTTTTTTTAAATAACATGTACTTATTTGTCTATGAAAATGGTTATTATAGTACATTACGATATAAGTGTGTAATGTTAGTGATTACCGTCGAGGCGGTATTTAGACCCGAGCCGTGGCGAGGGTCTTAAGAGATCGAGAGCCAAGACCGTTTTTGGCTCATTAATTACTCACGTGTGTCATACGACGTTTTTCAATACACTTGTGAAGAAAACAACAGTAAAACTAGTTAACATTTTCTGTGACAGCGGTAAAAATCTGTTTTCGCGCGTCTATTTTTTTATTTACCCCTAGAGGAAGGCTAAGGTATTTCGATCATACTGCCTAGTCTTATGTTTATGTTTTCTTGCGTGAAAAGTTTTTACGTTAATGTCTTTCGTAGTGACAATAGAATACGGATGTAACATTTATTAATGATTATTTAATTATATTTCATTAATACAGCCACTGAACTTCACTGGAATAAAAAAATCACGCCAAAAACCGCGCACATCTTAAAATGGCGGCCATAGACAACTAAAAAAAAAACAAATTTTATTTGAATGTACTATTTATTAACAAAATGTTTTTTTTATTAAATAAATCGTTTGTACAAGTTAAATTTATCCAGTTTAACTTGTAAATTGGATGAAATAAGTAAGACACTAATTTATATACTATTGAACGCAATATTTTATCTTTTCATAAGTTATTTAGTTGTAGTTAAAGGTAGTTATGGCTAAGCTTAAAATTTATTACCAAAACGTGCGTGGTTTACGTACGAAAACGAACATAGTGTTTCGCGGAGTTTGTCTTAGTTCCTACGACATAATTATATTTACGGAAACGTGGTTAGATGATAGTTTTAACAGCAGTGAATTATTCGATGAACGTTACCTTGTTTGGAGACGTGATCGTGACTACTCCCGAACCGGTCAGTTGCGTGGTGGAGGTGTTCTGATAGCGGTGAAACATGAACTTACAATAGTTGAGAGGTTGGATTGGCGTAGTTCTGCGGAGGATATTTGGCTATCCTTAATCCTTAAAAGGTCCAAACCACAGGTTAGTTACAATTTGCATATATGTGCGCTTTATTTATGCAAGGAAAATCTAGGTAATTCATATAGTACTCAGTTACGTAATTTCACGGATATTTTTAACAACTTAATTGTGTCTCATCCACTTGACAAGTTTTTGCTCGTGGGTGATTTTAATTTCGGAAATGACGTCGAGTGGTGTACTGGGGACATAGCCACTAATGGTGAGTTAATCCCACAAAATATTTCTTCTCAGCATGTTACTCAATTCTTCGATACACTACAAACATTCAACATGTCACAGTATAATGGTGAGCGGAATGTTAACTGTAGACTACTTGACCTTGTATTCTGTAACGATACTGTAACTGTCTCGGAATGTACGGACCCTCTGGCGTTGCCTGTTGATCTTCATCATAAGCCTTTATTTATTGTGACAAAATTTGTCGAAATACATACACTGGTCGATAAACCTAAGCAAAGTTATGTTTTCTCGAAGGGTAATTATGATGCTATTAAATCTGAGCTTGATCTGATTAACTGGCCTCAGTTCCTATCGTCAATAAACTTAGAAGATGCTGTCACTAAATTTTACAAGAAACTTTATGAGCTTAGGGATATACACATACCTTTAAAATCGGTTAAACAATCCTCTTACCCTGCTTGGTACACCCCAGCACTAATTAAAATGATTAGAGAAAAATATAAGTATCATAAGAAATATAAACAATACAGTAATTTTTCTGATTATCATTCCTTTTCATTATTGCGTACCAGAGTTATTGAGTTGGAAAAAACTTGTTATGACAATTAGATGACTAACATTGAGGCTTCTATTATAAAAAATCCAAAATCTTTCTGGACTTTTGTAAAGAGCAAGCGGAGGGCTGGCTCATTTCCTAATGAGATGTTCTACCGCGAGACTTCTGTGAATGCAGGGCAAGATATTAGCAACCTTTTCGCTAGCTATTTCCAGTCCACCTTTTTAGAACCTGAATCAACGGCTGATTATGAATGTAGTTCCAGTGAGCGATACAGTAATACTGCTATGTCTGTCAGCACAGTTGACATTAACCGCTCACGTGTATTGAACCTGCTCAAATCCTTAGACCTAACTAAATCAGGTGGCCCAGATCTTATACCTCCATTGTTCATAGTTTCTTGTGCTGACAGTCTTGCGGAACCCATTACTATCCTATTCAAGCGTTCTCTCTCTGAAGGTAAAGTTCCAAAGGTTTGGAAGTCTGCTTTCGTAACTCCAGTCTTTAAAAAGGGCGATAAAGCTAATATTGAAAACTACCGCCCCATTTCTAAAATCTGCCTTTTTTCTAAAGTTCTTGAACGTATAGTTTACACCGATGTCTACGCGGCTTTCAGGACAATTCTTGGTGATGAACAGCACGGTTTTGTTAAGAACCGCTCGACCACGTCTAACTTACTTCTATCACAGGAATTTATTACGAAAGGCATGGTACAGCGTCAAGTTGACGTAATTTATACCGACTATAGTAAGTGTTTCGACCGTATTGATCATCGCATGCTTCTGAAAAAGCTGTTCCTCGCCGGAATTCACGGGGACTTGTACCGATGGTTCTCTTCTTATATAGAAAATAGAACACAGGCTGTCGTGCTTCAAGGTTATACCTCTGGTTGGAGTTCTGTCCCTTCAGGAGTGCCTCAAGGTTCCATTCTTGGTCCATTGTTGTTCATATTGTTCATTGCAGATATCAAACAGTGCTTCCATCATTCGTATATTTTACTATATGCTGACGACATGAAGATTCACAAAGTGATAAGAGACATGTCAGATGCATATCAATTGCAAGACGACCTGCACAGATTTGAGAGATATTGCATCCGTAACAAACTCCAACTGAATGTCTCTAAATGTTTCGTCCTAACATTCTCACGTCGTGCATCTTTGATAAATTTTAATTACACCATTAACAATCAACTCATTAGCAGACTAAATAGTATAAGAGATTTAGGGGTGATCGTAGACAACAAGCTTCTGTTTGATCAACATGTAAGTAGCATAGTTACAAAGGCATCGAAAGCTCTGGGATTTATTCTACGCACTACGGCCTGTTTCCGATCTCTTAAACCAGTTAAAATTTTGTATTGTTCTTTCGTACGTAGCCATTTAGAATACGCATCTCAGGTTTGGAACCCGCAGTATGAGACTTATAAGTCCCGTATTGAAGGCGTCCAAAGAAAATTTCTACGTTACCTAGATTATAGGGCACAGCAATACTCAGTTGACTATGAGCACCGCTGTAAACGGTACCACTTCCTTCCTTTGGAGATGAGGCGTCAAATTGGAGACTTAAGTATGCTGATGGGTATCGCAAATGGCCACATTGACTGTCCTGAACTCGTTTCTAATTTAGCACTACGCACAAACCTAATGGGATTACGTCTGCGACCAATATTAAGTGTACCTCTCGCATCGACCAATTATATGAAAAATGTTTTTTCAATAAGGAGTGCACTTGATTTCAATAGTTTTTTCTAGGGACCTTGATATCGACTTGTTCAACACCAGTGTAGCGACCTTACGACGGCGAATGGCACAGAATTTTTTCTGTGATTAACTTCTCGTTAGTAATTTATTGATTTGTGTGTAGTTCCTTATTATCGATATATATTTTTTCTTATCTATGTGTGGAGGCTCGTAATTAGCTATTTAATAATGTTACAATGTTTATATCATTTTTCTTCTATTTGTCTGTGAGCCTTCTTTAAAATAAAATAAATAAATAAATAAATAAAATAAATAACTTAATGGGAGTTTTATTCGAATTCAAAATTTGTTTCAAAGATTCAAAAGCATTTATTTCAAATAAACCATTTACTTTTGAAATGTCAAGAAGTAAGTCAGTCAGAAAAAAAAATGATGCTAATTGCACATTCCAAAGCGTAGATCTCTATGGAGAAGAATGTGCAAGAAACTCCATGGACACTCTTTTCAATCATGTTTTGTAATTACAAATATCTCTGTTACATGTTTCTTGTCGTTATCATGTGAGAACAATGTAAATACAGTAAAAATAAAAACTAAATATAGATATTAAAATAGCAACTGGCAGCTAAGAGATGACTAGTCTCAACTGTTTACGAACAAAGGGGCTGAACAAAAAGGTTTTAACTACACTATAGCACTAGTGCGTAATGGTAATCAAAATGTCACAGTTAGGTAACGAGTGCCATTATATACCTAAGTGCAGTTCAATAAGAGTCACTTTCTGAGCAAGTGTGTTGAAAACATTTTTAATCCTAAAAACTTGATTGTTACATTTATGTGCCTACTATTTTTGGATTTGTTCGTAATTTATTTGAAAAATCTTTGAAACTATAATCCAGCAAATACCTGGATCCCGCGGGATTCAAAATATCCGGTACCGCAAATACCGGGATTGAAATTTTCTGAAGGGATTGCAATCTCTATTACTTAGAAGTACCGAATATTTGAAAAATCTTTCACTGATGATATCTACATTTTTATTTCGTTTACATAACGAACAAAGATACGAGAAAAAAACAATTTCTGAAAAAAAAAAGTGGCGTGAGTGAGTGAGTGAGGTGAGTGAGTGAGCAAGTGGTGAGTGAGTGGTTGAGTGAGTAAGTGATTTTTCATTGGCGGTAGAAAACTAGACAAACTTATGATGGCCACGTAGGTACTCAATACTTGAGCCGGGGTCACATTATTCTGTTGTGTAGTATCGTGGTAGGTTACCTGCTTTCGCCATTGATTGGTCACAAAACACGTCGTATTACAATGTAGACTTTAATAGAATTCGTTAGATTGATCCTACACCACGACATTTAAACCTTTCTTCTCTATATTAAATATAAACATAATATGCATACCTAATCATTACATAATGTTCCCACTGCTGAGACTAAGGCCTCTCTATAGGAGAGAATGGGCTGTAATCCAACACGCAGGCCTAATGCGGGCTTATTTTCGCTAGGACGTGCCGTTTTCCTTACAAAGTATTTTTTTTTTCACCTTTTTCAGAGCAGTGGCAGTGGGTGATGAAATAAATTACACAAAGCAGTACGCTAGGCTGCGTTTAAACTTTGAACCTACGAAACTACTCGTAGATAAGTCTTAGCCGTTACTATTGGTCGTTTCACCGGCCCTTTTAAATTGTGCTGCGTCACACATAACTTTAAATCTGACAACTCTATTAACTAATCCTGGGCCACCAAGATACAGGCTGTACCTAGTTTCGGGCCCACGGCCACTTCTAATGTGTTCTCTGTTTGTTTATTTTCCTATTTTTCTTATAAGCTTGTGTGTATCAATAAATAAGTTATTATTATTATTTTTGGGCCACTAAGTACTGTCTATGTTTAGCAGAGCATTATTACTAAGTTGTTAATCATGACGAGACAGCCAAAAAAAAAAAGTTTAAAGTCCGAAGTCTATGTTTGTATCAAGGTCCATGAAGGCAGCAAAAAAAAAGTTTCCAAAGTCTATGTCTGTATCAACGTCCATGTTTATATTTGGGTTTTCCTAAAATCATACAAATGACTGGGCGACGGCCTTCGACTTACATAGGTTGTAATAATTGAAGTTATAAATACACCAGATCAATATAGTGGTTGATTGTGATAATTGTCTATGAAAATAATCGAATTTTTGACGGTTGGATTAATGTTTTGGTGCGAAAATCTATTATGAGATTAATAGGTTCCTATGGCCTTGGATAAGTTTTTTTTCAAGGTTGTCTGTTTAGTTTACGATTAACACAAAGGTAGGTACCTAATCGGCTGTACGATAATCGTCCCGACCGAGCCCTCGCCGACGCCGACGCGACGGCGCGGCGCGTAGCGTTCTACGCGTGACTCAAAGAGATGTCAGCAAAACCATAAAGGGCTCAGTAGGGCCAATGCCTACAAGGGCCATGGGTCGACTTCTAAAAATGTTACCCGTGGGCCTTGGCCATGGAACGCAAAGGGTAACTGAAGGAACATAGGTGTAATTTTAGTCAGTAAAAGTCTGACAAAAGCTCCGCCCTAGAGCGGTAGAAGTCATTAAGTGACATCCCACCTAAAAAGAAAGCCTTGGTACCTAACCGTTACAATTTTCGAGGATGCGAAGTCATCAAATAATTTCTCTAGCTCCAGGTGAAGGAAGGTTTAAACTTACCCGTGCTTTTTCAGTTGCCGTTAACGTTCCAGGGCCACGATGACTCTAAAGTACCGCCAAGCTATCTACTTAACACCATAGAGTTCAAATTCTGATATGTAGTTTAGTCACCCAAAGTCACCCAAAGGGCAATGGAAAGGGCTATGTAGGTATGCTCGGAGTTTCCTTGCGTGATCGCATAGAGAATGAAGATATCCGCAGGAGAACCAAGGTCGCCGACATAGCCCGAAAAATCGCCAAACTAAAGTGGCAGTGGGCAGGGCACATTGCTCGTAGAACGGATGGTGGATGGGGCCGAAAGGTTCTAGAGTGGCAACCGCGCACCGGAAAACGCGGCGTCGGAAGGCCTCCCACAAGGTGGACCGACGACCTGGTGAGAGTCGCGGGAGTGTGGTGGATGCGAGACGCACAGGATCGGTCGTTTTGGCGACGCTTGGGGGAGGCCTATGTACAACAGTGGACGTCTTTCGGCTGAAATGATGATGATGATGACGTAGTTATAGCAAATAACAGCATGAAAAAAAGAAAACTTGCAGAAATGATGGCTCCGCTACTATTGCATGCAAGCACAAAAAACTTGCTCCGGTACTACTTTCCAATAAATTGCCATTTCCTCTCTTGATCGAGTCTTCCGATTTGAACGACTCTGAACGAGTAAGTTATTTGAACTTCGAGTCATCGATCCGATTTCATTCACTCTTTCTTGTAGTCTGAAGGATTGTACAGTTTGTTCACAGTTCTTCTTATTTTACCTGTAATTAGATGATAAATGATATTTATTTTGCAAATAGGTTTTTAAAAACACTTTTACACGTCAATTTTTTTTTGTCAATTTAAAATAGATGAAGCCGGTGTTTCCTAGCTGACTACCCTGAGAATAAACACCGAAACAAACTCAGGGGTCAGCGTATGGTCCCTTGAAAATCTAGCCAGTTAAATGCTCACATACTCGTACCGTCGCCTAAGCGGTAGTACGAGTATCTGTGCATTTAATTCCGGCCTGCTGCGCCCGGATAGAGCGCCGCTGACCTCTAAATCCATTTTCTTTGCGAAATATTGATTGACTTACATATGCTATGAATATTCTGAAGAATACTTAACCAGCAATTTTTTTTTGTATTCATATTTTTAAAGATCATAGACGTTTGAAAGGAGTAGGGAAAACAAGCGATGAAATATATTGTGGTAACAAATTATTATTTTGGCAAAAGTATTACTCATACAAAATAATATAAAATCAAATATTAATATTGTTATATAATATGAATCTATAGTAAATATATATTTTTTTCAAACCCATTCACCAAGCAGTTACCGAGGCTTCAGAAAAACACTGTTTTATGGCACTGCTCAGGAGCTAGGGCCTTAAACATAAGGTTGCTCTCAGAGATAAAATAACTGACAGAAGTTTTCCAAGGGTTTTTGGCGGGATTTCTTCAGTGAACTTCAGTGGCTGTTTTAATTATTCGCAAATTGATTGCTAGTGGATATTGTGATGTAAAATTGGTGTTACTTCGTATCTCAAGTATCTGCGCAACTGGGCAATAATATGTGGATTCACAGGCGCGATGTCAGTAAAGTGGAGCTGAGAATTTTATTGTAGAATTGACTAGGTACCTCAGCGAAGCTTACCTGGCTGACTCGATAGATTTGCTGCCAAATACTGAAAAAAAAAACATTACAATGTGTTGCACACGTATTATAATGTAACTCAAAGATTATTATTATTACTAATGACGAGGCGGTATGGTCTAAGACAAAATGGAACAAAAAAAAATTGTAATATCAAAATGGCGACATTAGTTCCGAATTTGGCCACGCCACAAAGATTCTTGTAGCGCTGTCTATGCTTATTAGGTACTTAATTTTATATCTATGGTTTTATTACCTCCGTTAATTTTCTTCTTTATTGTTGCAAATTTTTCCTCGAGGACGCATGAAAAATCATGCATCAAAGATTTTTTTATTTCAGATAGATTCTTGCTTGATTAGGTTCTGTAATAATTTACTGTGGGAATACCGTGTGCGATATAAGTACCTACCTAATGATTTCTCTTTATTAAATTTATGGGAAGTAGATCTCATTTGATATGAGATAAATTCATGAATGCAAACCTTCCTGCAATGAAACTTTGGAGTTTCCATCTGCATGTAAAAGCTATTAAAATAATCTTTACGGATCCACTATGTAGATTTATACCTTTGATAGTTTCCCAACGACCCTACACTGCATGATGCATGTGCTCGGCAAGATGATCGTATCATTGAAGTAAGCTTTGCTACCAAAAATAAACCTAGTTTGCAATTTTTACAACAAAGCAACTTAACCGGGGTGAAACTCCGCTGCCGCGACAAGTTGCGGTATGGCAGACAGAGTTCCAGCGGTACCTCATGGTGGAATGGTGACAGCGCCAGTCGCAACCCAGTGCTGGGCACGCCACAATTGTGGCGGTAAGTCCCCTCTTTGAGGAGTGGCTGGACACAGTGTCCTTACAAAAAAAGGCAACATAATTATTTCAAAGTCAAAAGACTTGAACCTAAGGAAAGTAATGCTGCACATCCACCTCCTAGCGTTTTATTCGAAAAACTATAAAAACAACAGATAGAACAGAAATGCTTCCACGAGCTCTTAACGCGATCCATTTGACGACCTAAACTGAACCGTTAAAGGGATGGACCTATAAAGGGTGTATAGCTCAGCTTTCTGTACCCATAATGCTAAGTCATTTTATGATTTGCAGGGGCTTTAAGAAAACATCATGAGTGCTCATGCTCATTTGGATGACTTACATACTGCGTACTTAATTACTAATTATGTTTTATAAAAATATAAAATAAAACCCTTTTTATAAAAATTAAAGTGGTTTTTAGTATCAAGAAATATTATAATGCGTAGGTAACCTAAAAGGCGATTACTGATCTGTTTCCTTATGTCTATTCATAGGGGTGCTCGGCACCCACTCTTTAGTCGTAGTCGGCGCCCCTAATGATCTATAACAACTCGGTTGATACTGTTCCTTTACCTACCCATGTAATCAGTCCGTTAAGTCCTACAGGTGGACAAAGGTCTCCCCTCTCCTTGCGGGCCAGTCCCTTCGGTAAGAGTAAAATTCACCTTCGTCTTGATCTGATCTGCTTTGATGTAGCTTGGCATTTAATGAGACCCAGTAAGTGAATTTTTTAAGCTTATCTAGCATGCAGCAGAGACATATCCGGCCCAATCCCACTCCATTCCATTATTTTTTATATATTTTATACATATAGGTATTAAATTCAAACTCAAAATTAATGAGGTCACTCGTAATTCTTATCCAATCAAACTAATTTAAATAAACTGTATTTTTCTTGTTTTATTATTTTTTTATTTGTCAAATAAACATATCAAATTAAACTGTGTAACTATAAATTAAATTACTGTATGTGTTTTATGTATGAAGAGAATGTCCAACGACTTCCGTAGGCCTGTGACCGATCGGCGACTACTGGCGACTGAGTCGGCTTTCGTTCATTGTGTATTCTGTGATTGTATGCCGCCAGACTATTAAATCGTTGTGCATCAGCACCAACGTCGGCCATTCACGCGGGAACATCCCACTAGCCAAGAAACCCGATTACATGTAGATTCCAAACAATAGATTCCGTCATTACTAAACTTTCTTCCTTATACCACAAGACGGAAAGGCCCTGTAGGGCAGTGTTACTCAACCTGTGGATCGCGACCCCCATGAGAAGTCCCGAAGTCTTGCTTAGCTTAGAGGAGGTGGTCGAGAGTCAAGCATATAAAAAAGTGAAAATTGATGGCTATTAGGTTCTATGCTATAATAAAAATATAAGCAATAATTTGCACTTATAATGCTGTGCCTATTTCTTTTTTTTATTTAGGTTCTTCAATACTTTTTCTTATTTAGGTTCGTGGATTAAAAAGTAATCGACTTAGACATTATAAAACCGCAGCTCCTTTGGTTGTAGTCGCTAGTGTTAGTGCTAAGCGATGTTTCTAGGTTCATTTGGGGTAAAAAGTGCTATAGGTTTAATTACTCTGTAGCAGCTCGGAGTTTGGAAGTTTGTGATGTGACACTTCTGTGTCTTGGTAAGCACGTAAAACTGCTCTCCAGTCGTGTTGGATTGCTGTCCCATCGGTCTATGAGAGTAAAGGAACAGAGTCAGCACCTGTGTTTGCGCACACACTTGTGCGCAAAAACAATTTAATAATCTCTGTTAAGATTGGCCACCGAGTTCGATATTCGGTCGCGCGTATTATTTTTATATTAAAAAAAAAAAATACAGGTTACAATAGTAAAATGCACCTGTATTCTCACCAGATTGTTACGGTGCTAGGGGGACGGCAAATTTTTTACCTACTTTAAAAGGGGTCGCGTAATGAAAAAGATCGAAAAACACTGCTGTGGAAATAATCACTCAATGTTAAGTTTTGTGTACAATAAAGAATTAGCAATTATAAAAATCTAGTAAAAAAAGGAGAAACTGACTGGATTGACATATCAACATACAGTCGAAACTACTGGGACTAGGAGTCTAAAATTTTTCATAAGGTTTTGTTTTATGACGTAAGCGAGCACTAAGAGATGATTTTCTAAAATCCACCCCCTAAAAGGATGAAACGGGGGTCCATAGTTTGTATGGAGAAATCTATTTACATGGGTGAAGCCGCTGGCAGAAGCTAGTCCAAATTAAAATTAAAAGGCAAACAATCATTGTTTTCACGGTAGAGCATACGGCGTCATCGTGACGGCGATCGGTAACAACTTCACGCGCCGAGCCTTGGTTCAGGCCATGGTCCAAAGCGAGGAAGAGTGGCAGGCGGTCGCCTCCACTATGCGAAGCAGTAATGCTAGCAAAGGAGGTGGCCGCACAAGCACGCGCTTGGGAACGGCTCTCACGCCCCAGCCGCCGATCCCGATTTCCGCTCACCGTAGGCGCGGGCTTGCGGACGGCAAGCAATCGGTAGCTCGCCGTCCGACCGCCCGGTAACCGTCCGGACCGAGCCCAAGTCGTCGACGGCGCGTAGTTTCGTGTTCCACGCGCGCCTCAAGGAGATGTCAGCAAACCGTAGGGGCCCAGCAGAGTCGAAGCCTACTGGGGCCATGGGTTCGCTTCTGAAAGGAAAACTTGGCCCTGGTATGAAAGGCAACGAAGGAACTAGGAGTGGGTTTTCGTCAGTAAAGGTCTGACACGAAAAGGCGGGAAATGTCATTGGATGATTTTGTTGAAAAAAAAACAGGCAGTGTTTTGTCAATCACAAGTTAATTGTGTTCTACTTGATGATTAAGTAAGCCTCGTGCTTAATCTAATCTTAACAAAAAATAATTGAGTATTACAAGAATTACACAATAGATAATCAAAAAATACTCAATATCAAATCATACTACAATAACAATAGTAATTACCAGTATTTACATCATATTATGTTTGTGTATTCATACGTAGTTATCATATAAAGTCATAACCATAGATTTAGGATATTTTTCTACTAACGGTCCCAGCAACCTTCGTCCTGCCCGACAGTTGGCTTTTAATTTTTTTTTAAATTGAGAACCCGACTGCAGCGCCGCATACCGGGTTCAATTCTATTTTCCAACCATCCAGGAACCCTCTCAAATATACATGTAAAATTTCATCAAAATCGGTCAAGTCGTTTAGAAGGAGAAAGGTGATAAACACACGTACAGAAGAATTATATTACCATTTAAACCCATTTAAAAGCAAATGATATGGGTAATGATAACAAAAGAGTTACATTTACTCCCCAATAAGGCCTTTAAATAAAATATTATTTTTTCGTAACAATTGAAGTTAGAGTGATTTTTCTTTAGTTTAGTATCCTACCCATTTTATTTGATACTTTTACGACTTGAAATTCAAAAATTTGCTTCAGCATCAATAACTTGTAAGGTAATCCATTTAATTAGATAATAAATATATCTTCTAATTAAACAAAATATGCTTAACTTAACATAATTAAAACTAACTTACAAAATAAAAATAAAAGCCACAAAGTACTAAAAAAAAGCAATCTAAAGTATGGCGTCGAAAAACTCCTCCGCATCGCTGTCGAATTATTTAAATGTAATTTTATGATTTGCAAAATTAAATTACATATTTCTTCTAATGTACTTACTTATAAAAATCTCGATTGTTTCATAGCGAACTCCTCCGTTCTTCCGCTCAAGTTCTTACTTGACCGATTTTATGATTTTTTTTGTGTATTGTATTTGGTAGGTCTTAGAATATAGGTCGTGAGCTATTTTTTATACCCCCTAGGTGATAAGCCTAAGGAGCTAGTTACACTATAAATAACGTGGATAGAACTATGTTTTACTGAACTATGTATGTAGTGCAATATATTATGTGTGAAAACCGAAAACAAACCGTCTACGTAGTGTTCTGATTTTGCCATTATCTCATAATGAACAGTTCAACAATTACTACGGTTCTAAATGTACCTATTCTTCATCAGTTATATTTACGGGCTGATGAAACAATAATCACTGACTGAATAACATGAGCAATTAATCACAAGTGTACATGATGTTATTGTTGTTAATGCCTAGTTCAAAACCGCTAATTACAAATCCCTGAGGAGCAAAACTATAATCTGGTCATGTAGATCATATCTCTGCTTGTGCCTTTCGGGGAATTCAGGCGTGACCACATAACTTACGTAGCTAGTAGCTACTCTATTCCGTAGTTCAAATTGAAATGCTAACGACTACACAAGTAATCATTTCGAAGCGTGATTATTTAAAACGTCGATCTTCTACAAACACGGCGTCAGTCAGCATTTCCCAGTTGACGCGCATGCTCGTCACATCGAAATGTCCATTTTTCCCGCCCTTTGGAACGTGCCCGAGTTCTGTTGTCTATTTGTATTTCAAATTTTTGGTGGAACTCTTTAGTAATTTTAAAAATCAAATATTTTATTTAAGATTATTTATGTGAAAGTGATTTTACCGTGTTCTGTGATTTTAGTGAATTATGCAAATTATAGTGAGATTTTAGTGCATTTATTTTTCAGTGGTGGTTTTATCACCGTTACGAAATGAAAGAAAAGGTAATTTTACTTTTTTAATTAGGTACATAATGTTATATTTAGTTAAAAATAATGTTATCGTCATCTTATTTTTAATGATTTAACGCATTAACACACTTTTATTTGACTTCAAGACAAGCAAAGTACGACCGTCACCTAGACCGATAATTTATTATTATACAAATAGCCTAACAGATTAAAAAGCGATAAACCCAAAAATAACATAAAAATTAATTAAAAAGAAATTAGTGCATTTAAGTTTTTTTTCTGTCGATGATATCAATGACAATTCTACCATACAGCTTTGCGGCTTGCCCGTTTGCAAAGTTTAAATAAGAATTTGTAAATTAGCCTTTCTTTAACTTTCTACCCTTTTTAGTTATACAACTTTTTTACATGAAAAATTTTCTCAATTACAATATTTGTAAAGTTCATAATTATGTATATTTACATGGATTGATATAGTTGTTTAATGTTTTTCAATAATTAGATCGACCATCAACTTCTGCAATAATATTTTTATAGGCAACAATACCTACTGCGATACGGTTTTACGACAACACGTTTCCTGAAATTGACTGAAAACGCATTAAAGTCAAACATAACTAAACTAAATTATTTTCCACAACATGTAAAATCTTAGCTCCGTAACCGTAACTATTGGATAACCGTTATTAAAAATATAAATAACAGATTAAGTACGACAAAATTTTGTATATTTGGCCGGCCAAACAAATGATAATCAAAAATGTAAAAGAAGCGACTTCATTAAGTAGTCTTAAAAATAAATAAATTAACCATATTTACAATAACGATACACTATATAATATATTAATGTAATTTTATCATTTTACAACTTATTTTCAAACAACACTAGCGTCTTTTAACTTGGGCAACCGCCTATCTCAGGAATGCAGTGAATTCGCTTCTTCTAACTTGTCGACAACCAATAATGTATTTTTCATATACCCACACTGGAACAATATTACTACTTTATATTATTATTTTTTATAATGTTCTCATGTAAGTGACAATTGTGTCTTAATGGGAATAAATATTTTTTAAACCGATAATCTAGACTAGAAATAAAATTCAAACCTTGCTATTTGTATTTTACAAATATATAGAATTGAATTTTATTTCTGTATTTTATTTTTATAATTTTAAAATCCGAATTCGAAACTTCAATATCCGTTACCGTATCCGAAACCGGTACAAAATTATTCAGAAATACGAGTATATTCATAACATCTCTAGTTAAAAGTGTAAAAACTAAGGCGATATGGAGATTTTGACGGGATTTCTTCGAGTAAAGTTCAGTGAACTCGTATTAGGGCCTCAGTACCTACATATGGCAAGTGGATGTTTGGGATTCTGGGAAAGTCTATGTCCGTGACATTATAATTTTCAGCATGAAGTTTTAGGCAGGATTTTTTCAAATGAAGTTCAGCGGCTGTTTTAGTTATTATTAGCTAATAGATTTCTAGTGGATATTGTGATGTAAAATTGGTGTAGTTCTGTATCTCAAGTGTATGTGCAACTGGATAATATGTGGAATCATTGAAACAGGCGCGATTTTCAACTCCAGTCCCCAAGATACAGGCACCGCCTAGTTTGGGGACCACCGTATACTAAATAATTGAAGCCCGAAATTAGTTACAGACCTTTATGGTTCAGTAAATTTATTATTAATTTAATTTATATTAATTTCGGTAAAATAGGGCTGAGAATTTTATTGTAGTGTTAACTACCTGAGCTAAGTTTGCCGAGAAGGTTAATGTGTACTTTTTATTAATAGAAATGTTGCAAATACTACAAAACATTAGAATGTGTACATCCATATTCTAGTTGTAAACAAATTAACTATTCATGAGAAGACATGGATTAAAGGACTTAGTATCCAAGCCAAAAACTTTACCTACTTACATAAAAAAAATAACTAAGGCGATATTTGCCATCGATTTTTCAAAGATTCAACTGCATAATACACTGTCTTTCTAGCAGGTTGATAGCGCATTTAGAGTTAAGGTACATACAAATAAATTCATAAAATAGCTATTGAGCCGGAGCGGGTTCAATGACCACTTTGCTCAGTAAGTTAGTAGGCTCGGTAGAACTTTCAAGTACTCATATTGATACTACCCGAGGTACTAGCATGAACCACCTGGACTTTTAGGGATAAGATCAGGGTGTGTAGGTTTTTTGCCTCTCTAAAACAACCCCTATTCATCATCATCAGCACAGGGTTTCGGAGGCTTCATAAAGACCACCCCGGAACTCCCTTAGTGAAACGCCTGTTGAAGCATCTTCTTGTTGAATTCTTTCTGAGTTAACCCCTCGAGCGCCGATTTTACATACGTGTACCTGTACAACTTGAGTGACCTTGAAAATCGCTTAATTGTTGTTTTGTACAAATTTTGGTCTCTATATCTTCGTTTTTCCTAGAAAAATCTTTTTTAGTGATTTTACGTAAAAACGGGCAATTATGTAATAATATTACCGCTATACGCGCGAGGGGGGCAGGTCGGTACCAGGGCAGAACTCCAAGAGAGGTCGATAAAAAAACGGAACGAGGGTTTTAGTGAGTAAAGGTCTGAGACTCTCTCTCGATCAGAGAAAGAGTAGATATTTGACCTGAAAAAGGTAGATATTATAAGAGTCTATCTAAACTTTATAGTATACTAGAACCCAGAATCCCACATTGATAGGATATTATGTACCTAGGTGGTGAAAAAGGTTTAGACAGGATTTTCTGGCTTTGTCGTCGTGTTTGGAGCAATATTAGATTTCTTGAGTTAAAAAGCGTATAGTTCATCTTCTAGGTTTATTGGGAAGGGAGCATAGAGTATAGAGACACGCACCTTTTTAATCTAGGCATATATATATATAAAAGGAGAAACTGACTGACTGATATGTATCAACGCACAGCCAAAACTACTGGGACTAGGAGCTTGAAATTTTGCACAAGGCTTCTTTTTATGACGTAGGCGAGCACTAAGAAAGAATTTTTCAATATTCACACCCGGGGATGAAACGGGGGTCCAAAGTTTGTATGATGAAAAGCTTCTTTCACGCGGGCGAAGCCGCTGGCAGAAGCTAGTATTATATAACAGGAGAAACTGACTAACTGTACTGAATGTATCAACGCACACCCAAAACTAATGGGACTAGGAGCGTGAAATTTGCTCAAGGTAGGTAGGCGAGCACTAAGAGAGGATTTCCCAAAATTCGTCCCCTAAAGGGATGAAACGGGGGTCCACAGTTTGTATGGAGGAACCTACTATTAGGGCGCGCGTAGCTGCTGGCAGAATATAATGGTACAGATAAAAAATGCAGCAGATAATGTGTCCAACTAAACCAACCGGTGGCTCTAAATATGTACACAGTTAACTTCAAAAATCATAAATCAGAAACGTTTATTTCAAATAGACCAATTACAGGCACTTTTGAATTGTCCAAATGTCGGTCAGTCAAAATAAATACAAGTGAATCTTAATTGTACGTTCCAACATAGATCTCTATGGAGAAGAACGTGCAAGAAACTCCATGGACACTCTTTTAAATCATATTATGAGTTACATAAATCTTGGTAACATATTTCTTGTCGCTTGAAGTAAGTGAGCACAATGTGGATAAGTAATAATAATTAAAAAAAAAAACTAATTAAAAAATATAAATTGAATTAAGCCACTGGCAGCTAAGAAATGACCAGTCTCAACTGACGGCACCCGTTCACGAGCAAGACGCATGCATCAGCCCCACTCAGCTCAACCATTTTGAAGGGAACCGAATGACCCAATAACACGTGCCACCAAAATAATGCCAAAAACCAAAAATGAAACAACTTTAGCAAAGTTGAAACACATTACGTGTTCTTTAGTTAGCGAATGATTACTGTTTATACGATGATTAAATAATATTTGTTCGCTCCGAGACTCCGTATACCAGACAGTTTCTCAGATAAAGAGGTAAAAACATACGTTTGACAAACAACATAAGTCATAAATTTATAATTTACGCAAACATTGAAGAACTGTGTTATTACGTCTTTGCTTGAGGATTTAGTTAATTGTTACGAGTGTCAACTCAGGAAAGTTTTTGTTTTCTAGGGCTATGATAAATAGTTATTGTATGATGCCCTTGAACGAGTAACATCCCCGACTTAAGAAAGAAAGAAAGAAAACATGTTTATTTAACACACAATGAACAAACAAGTATTGAAAGCTTAAATTAAACATAAAAAAACAACAACAATGCCAGACAACTACTTAGCAGTTGCCTGACGCTGGTTTTCAACTAAATATTATTACGATTCGAGTTGAACGTCGTGGGTTCTAACCTAGGTAGGCGCTTTCCTTTGTGTAATTAGTTATTTCATCACCACTACCGCTCTCAAAATGTTAAAAAAATCGAGAACATGTGACATCAACCAACCCGCACTGGGGTCGCGTTACGGCCCATCCTCGCTTCTAGAGCAGAGTCTGAGTCCCAGCAGTGAGAATATTATAAGTAGTGATCGGAGTAGGTAGATTGAATCAGGGTCATTGATCCGAAACGTATATATTAATATGGACATTCCTCCGGAATTGGTGCTTCGATCATAATTCGATTGTTTTTATTATTCAACAGATAAATAATAAATTAATTTAGTTTTGATAACTTCCTTTAAATTTTGAATTGAGTGGTCATAATATCACTACCAACATTAACAATATTTAATTGAATCCGGAAATACCGGAATTACTTTCCGAAAATATGGCTTATCCATGTTATTCTTTCTGTGTGCATTTATGATACAAGTACCAAAAATCTACCTACTCCGATCACTGATTATAAGGCTGATTATGTTTAATGCCGTTTAATGCTTCTCTACTACTGAAGGCTTGGTAGTGATATTCGTACTCCTAACATACCGTGACGGTAGTGTAAAGGTGAACGTACACTTATCCAAGTCGAACGAATCGAAAGAAAAATTTTTTGGAAAGAAACTCCTGAATGAAGAATTTTAAAATTCTTTTATTTCGTTTCGTTCGACGCGTTCGGCTCGGATAAGTGTGCGTTCACCTTAAAAAAGCTCAAATGAACGTTCTCAGAAGTAACGAAAGAGCTGCTTTAGTTCTATATAATATCCTAGAAGTAATTTCTAGGATATATAGAACTAAAGCAGCTCTTTACCTTCGTCATGGATCAGTCCAGGCCTAAGTTGAATCTGGTTTTTTTTTGCGGTGGAAAAAACATCCAATGAAATCCCAATTAATTAATTAGTCGTGCGGATTTTTTTTCTAAGAAAACATAGGTTTAGACGACGCGCCGTTCTAATTACCAATTAGTTAGACCCAGCACAGCCTCAGTTGTTAAATCACTAAATAAATTTAACTACTATCCATCGAACTCGTGACTTTTCTGTAGAATTTGTACATATGGAAAATATTTTGGTTTTAAATTATTTTTCAATTTAATCTTGAATTTCTATTTTATGTTGTGCAAATCTTAAATCGGAAGTGGAAAGGAACGTAATCAATGTCAGTTAAGTACCTACTCTATCTTCCTAAATCTGATGAAACGTTAAATATTTTTTATCTTTCCTGATTTTGTTCTGGAATCGTCTTAAGTTTCTTGCATTTTGCAATTCAGAGTGGCAATGTGACCTGCAAAATCTAAAAAATCTTAACAAAACTTGAATTTCGCGGGTTACCTTTGAGCATCCTCCTTAAAATAAAATATTTAAAATATCCCAATCCCGCAAATCCCGCGGGATTCGCGGGATTGCAACTTCAATCCCGCAGGCTTGCGGGATCGTGATTTTGATGCGGGATTGGATTCCCTATCCACAACCCAGGTACTAGGCAAAACGATACTCCTTGGATAGACAGATGGTCAAACGTTCTGACATTTGTAACGACAGTCAAAAAGCTACGAATAATAACCGGGACCAAAGGCTTTACGTGCTTTCCAAGGCACAGGTTGTCCGGAATGACCTAGGTAAACTTAGAAAAGTATATGAATTGAAAAATTCAGATTTTTACTTGCCGACTTTCGTACCTACTGGACCATCACGACACTGAAATGTACACACGTACAGTTTACAAATAAAACTTAACGAATAGATTCAGTCAGGAAAACATATTAGGTTCAGTCAGGAAAAGCCTGCATGAAAGAAAAACGTAGGCATAGGCATTGGCTGCAAATAATGTACTGGTTTTCCTTTCTCATGTCATAGAGGATTAAGGAAAATGGACTTATGTATAGAAATAATTACTAACGAGCAATAATAATACGCGTTAGGATTTACATAGGCAATTAAATTTATTAAACCTTCGAAATTATCATTTCCGTATGGTTACCGTAATTTGTACCTTACGGTAACCATACGGAAATATTTGCCTCTAATAATATTGAAATCAAATTCAGCTTCTCACGTTCTAACGTGGAGCGAGAGGGCGTGACAGGCTTTTACACATAAGTTCCTTCATTTGTTCTTTACGTTATTGGGCCACAGTAATTTTTCAAACGTTCCCGCTGCCCAACTTCATATAAAAATGGTTCTGCTCTGCTCAGGTGGCTCCTGAGCAGAGCAGAACCATTTTTATATGAAGTCTAAGAAAACACGCATTATTTTGTAGTATGTGATCTACCGTGGAAACAATGTGTCTCAAGCGGTATGCAACATTGATGATGTATAAGTACAGACTTAAAACTGCTAATGAATGGGATGTCGATTTTTGTTTCAATCATTTTCACGTGGTAAATTTTATCTGACGAATAACTTTTCTTCTCAGGGCGCAAAGGCAAAAAGCACTACAAAAATCCTAGCTAGTGGATTTTTGTAGTGCTTTTTGCCTTTGCTAATATTTGCCTAAAACCAATATTTTGTAACTAAATGGGGGTTAAAACCAGCAGTTTTAGTGGAAAATCCACTAAGTTGGCAACACTGGCCGTACGCCGCTAGACTGTTTTGTCTTGGTGGTGTGCGTCGTGTCGTAGACAAAATAGTCTTGTTGCAGACAAGTCTGCGACGGCGTAGACAAGTCTGTCTAATACAGTCTTGTCACAAGTGTGCGCAGGCCCTTACTCCCGTATTCTGAGGCACTATGCGGAGATAATGGTCAGCCACCCTAGTAGCCACTGACGTCATCTCAACGCTCAGTCACAGGGTCAGAACAAAGGAATAGGAGGCGTGGCCTACTCGAGGCGATCAACGAAAAGAAAATCGAAACGAAACGGTTGTAATTTGGCTAGGGGGGCTGGTGTAGAACGATACAGCAAGCAGTTAACGGCTTGCTGTATCGTTCTCTACACATCTTGCCTCAGACACCCACTTCACTGTGTTTTTATTTTTATTTCTTTGTTTATGTACTACTAACACTAATTTTAAGATATTTTAATAACAAAGTGGACCATACTGTTGGCTTATCTTAAATAAAATTATTATTGTTATTAAATAGTAACTAATAAAAGTTAAGAAATTTTTCTTTTCACGCATTCAAGTGACGATACCGTAGTCCGTAGTCGTGAATCATAGGAAATCCCCTTTTCATGAAAAGTGTTTTTCTGAAAACTGAAACAACGGGTGTTACAGGTATAGCATTTAGAGGTACGTCTTTAAAACCAATGAATCTGGTTAATTTTATTATTATAAAAAATAACATTTTCAATTGTTGCCCGTAACATGGCCCATTCTGCATTTCCAATTTTTGATGACGCGTTCGAGCACGTCGAGTGAAATAATGCGAATACTTAGCTTCCGTTGTTCAATCGTAACGTGACTCACTCTCGAGTCTGTCAAAAAATCCATAGACAAATAAGTACCTTTAATTAAATGATTCACCCGTTTCATTATCACAAAATGTTTCATCAGCCTCATTTACGAAAACTGTTTACTTTGGCAATTGACGATATATCGGTTTTTTTTTTGACAATGTAATACTCTGCAGCTTTACGCAGCTCTACACATTATACAATTTTTGTATGATCTCGGATTTCATTTGTCGAACAATTATCCAATGACGAAGTTTTTACAAAAAAAAACAGTTATCGAACGAGAAAACATCGTCGGAAGTGGGCGGAGCAAGAGAGAGTGCTTACTCTCTCGCTCCACCAAGAGATGAAAGAGTTATTTGAAGATTTCTTACTATAAAATTGAAAATATCACCGTCGGTGATAATAATAATTACTAGCATAATAATAGCATAATCAGCCTTATATAATAATGTTCCCACTGCCCAGTAGTGGTAACATTATATCAAGTCTACGCGGGCCCAGTGTGGATTGGTGGATGTCACATGTCTTTGAATTTTTGGTTCTAGGACATGCCGGTTTCCCCTCGATGTTTTCTTTCACCGTTTTGAGAGCAGTGGTGATGAAATAAACTACACATGGTAATGCGCCTGGCTAGGTTTAAACCCGCGTGACCTACTAGTCGGGGCTATTTCCACTAGGCCACCATTACTCCTTGAATAATTATTATTTACTGGTTATCGCCGTCATTGTGGGCAACGCCATGTTAATTACTAACTTATGTCATGATACCATAGGATGATACCATGTGGTTTCGATTGTACGTGACGAGTGACGACTGATGTGTGGATGACGCAGGATTCACAGCTGCTATACACAAATCTGCTAAAGAAATAACTAACTAATGCCATAGCACGTCCCTCTACCTATGTGCCAAGCTTCATCCAACGTAGATAAAGAGCTCACAGACAGACAGAGTCAAGCTAGAACTACATTAGACCGTCGCATACGCCTGATTTGTACGTAGAACGACGTCGCTTGGCGTGGATCAAGTGTAGCTCTATAAATTTAGTTTCCATCAAAAATGTATGGAGACCGACGCGCCCAGATCGGCGTATGTGGCTCACGTGTGCGCCGCAGTGTAGTTCTAGCTTTAAGGTCACCTAAAAGCTAGAACTACCTGGGCGTTTCTAACGCCTGAATCCAGAACAGGAACATTCCGAACTTACCATGTCTGGTAAGAACCAGCGTAATGCTAAAGAAGGTGAGGACGCCGAGGCGCCTCTCCAGCCACACTTCAACGAGGGCCATATGGCTTACCACATGGATTATCGCCATGATTGTGGCGTGTCCATCATACAGGTACCTCTATCTACAAGTAGTTCAATGTGACGAGTAGATGGGCAGCGGGATTTTTGGAAAAGTTACCGGCGTCAGGGCCTGAAAAGTTACCCGGCGTTAGGGCCTAAAAAGTTACCAGCGTTAGGGCATAAAAAGCTACCGGCGTTAGGGTCTAAAAAGCTACCGGCAATAGGGCCTAGAAAGCTACCGGCATTAGGGCCTAAAAAGTTACCGGCGTTAGGGCCTAAAAAGTTACCGGCGTTGGGGCCTAAAAAGCTACAGGCGTTAGGGCCAAAAATGCATAAGATAACGAAGGATCACGGGTGGGTTATAGTCAGTAAAAGTTAAAAAAAAAAAAATAGAAAGAAAAAGGCGATTGCAAAAAAACACACCTGATAGATACATTTCTTTTTTATTATATACGGAAATGAACCCACGAACCAGTCGTAAATGTGCTGCTTGTAAAGGATATAGCGGTACCTACTAGTTTATGTTCTATGTACATGTGAGAGTTTACTTCATCACATTATGCGAGGGCACGTATCTCTGAAGTAAACATAAGCGTCCTAGCGTGAACATCGAGGAAAATAGCCTAAGTACACCTTTTTTGAAGAAAATAAAAAAATGTTACCAACTCAATGCAGCTAAAATTTACAGTGTTGACAACATGAAAAATATAATGGCTACGTTCTCATTTACTAACATGGCCCACACTAGGACCTACTCCTGTATCGTGGGTTTTTTTTTAGTTTGCAAATCATCAAATTACTTCTTCGGCTCTGGTCAGAGCGAAAGGTACTGTCAGACTTTTACTGACTAAATCTCACAGTGTTCCTTTAGTTGCCCTTTACTAGGGTCACGGTAACTCTTTTGAATTATCGGCAGCCCTGACTAACATCGGCCCTAACTGACCCCGAACTCTGGATTGTTAGTTATTCCAGGTCTGGGTGTCAGGTGTATTTGAGTATACATGAACGCATCCACGATACAGGACTGCTCGTCCTCTAAGGACCGAGACCAAGTCGCTAACGGCGGAGCCTGCACCACCCTAGAGCATGAGCCGTCATTAGATGATATCCATACTAAAAAAAAACCTACGATACAGCAGTAGTTCCTAGTGTGAGAACGCAGCCATTACTTTTTTCATGTTGTCAATACTGTCAATTTTAGCTGCATTAAATTGGTAAAATTTTTTTTTTCTTCTCAGGTCTCTTGTTTTTTCTGTTCCAAAAGATTGCCAAAACAAATACGTTCGTTTATAAAATAATAAATTAATAATAAATATTATTAATAATATTCTACATTTGTTTTCTCAAAACACTTACTCGAAAACATACACTTATCCCACCGCTTTTAGGCACGCAATAAACTGTTTTCCGTACTAGTGCGCGTGCTCTCCTTCCATCACAATTTTATTACATTTATCGTATCAGGCTGGGCGCGCGTCGACCCCCACGAGTCACCGGTCAACTCCTGCACCCCTAGCCAAGTTGCAATCGTTTCGTTCGCGCCGAACGCCCCGAGTTGGCCACGCCTGCGATTTCTTTGTTCTGACCACGTGACTGAGCGTTGAGATGACGTCAGAACAAAGGAATCGAAGGCGTGGCCTAATCGAGGCGTTCGGCGCGAACGATACGATTGTAACTTGGCTAGGTGGGCTGTTTATTCATTTCTTCGTAAGTGTATTGAAAAAAACGTTTGATACCTACACGTGCAAATTTATCACTACAGCCCTCGGCTCCAAAACACACTCGCTTGCGGCTCGAGCGAATTTTGCCTCGCAGTGACAAACTTTCTGCACTCGTATCAAAATTTATTATTGTTTTAATTTCAATCTGTAATATCATCAGGCCACGTTTTTAACGCCATATTTCATAGTTGCACTCGGCTCATATGCCCGCGCATTATAATTGTCCCTTTGTATGCACCATAATGCTCCGTTCGTGTAGCCTCATGTTATCAGATGAAGAAATAATTATTATTATTTAATTTCATACCTGGCTCGTGCATTATGGCGGGACGAATGAATCACCTTATGTGTGTCAGTCGTGCGCAGAAATTTTACGTGAAGACTTCATTAATAATTACATTAGCTATTTGAAAATGTGCACTTTTGATCAGTTTAATTTATTATGACAATGTAATTTTAATAGTATCAAATTGCCTTTTTTTAAAACGGGTTGCTTTGAAGTATTATATCTTTGGATTGACTTGGAATTATAAGTTCAAATAAACTTTATATTAAGGGTACGTTATTCTTTTTTCGAAATAAGGTATTTATTGGTTTCTTTGTTTCTTGTATTTTCTCTAATATCGCAGTATCATGATGATGATGATGATGTTGATGTTCGACACAATGATGTACCTATATTGTTATGAATTAAAGATACTACTGCTACTCCGAATGGTTTTCAGGAATCGCACTAATATTATAAAGACGAAAGTGTATGTTTTCCCGGGAGTATGTTGCCTTGGAATTATGAGCTAGTATTTCAATAAACATCAGTCGGTCCATATAAAATACTAGTAGCATCCTGTTACACAGAATGCCAACCCTAACATATGAAAGGCATATTGAAATTTCTTTAAAAATGTATTTTATCATCATCATTTCAGCCGAAAGACGTCCACTGTTGGACATACGCCTCCCCTAAGTGTTGCCACAATGAACGGTCCTTGGCGTCTCAAATCCATCGGATTTCCGCAACCCTTACCAGGTCATCGGTCCACCTTGTAGGAGGCCTTCCAACGCTACAAAAAAATAAAATAAAAATGTATTTACGTATCGGCAATAAAAAAAAAACTCAAGCTTAAAAATACATGTTATTTAGACAGTTAATTGTATCATATAAGTAGGTATGTAGGTACTAGATAATTAAGATAGTAAGTAAAATAATTTACCAAAATATTTATTCACGTAGCCGAGTAATACTATTTCATCAAAATAATTATGACAAAGTAAATAAAACAACAGACATTTTGACTGGCCTGTTGGTCCAGTGGTTAGTGGCCCTGACTGCTATGCCGAAGGTCGTGGGTTTGATTACCACCCAGGACAAATGTTTGTGTGATGAGCACGATCATTTGTTCTGTGTCTGGGTATAATTTATCTATAATATGTATGTATTTAGAAATATATAACTATGTTTATCAGTTGTCTAGTACCCATAACACAAGCTCTGCTTAGCTTGAGACTAGACGGCGTTGTGTGATAGTTGTGGAATATTGTTATAAAATTTATTCACGTAGCCAAGTAGGTAATAGTAGACAATTAACACTAATTTCATTAAAATATGACAAAGCAATGAAAACACGTAGAAAACTAATCATTAAATAAACCCAATATGGAATGTGCGCTTAATTTTTTTATTAGTTTTTCCTACAAATAGTTATTACGATGTCTTGTGTGTGTTTATATATTATGTTTGTTTGTGAACGCATCCATTTTTTTTTTTGGGATTTTTTGACCTGGTAACTTTAGGTCAAGTCTTTGTTTCATTAAATACCTAAAGTTACTTTGTTTAACATTGAAATAGGGACGTAAGGGCCGTATCTACTCATATGGTAAGGGTAAAAACGGGACCTTATTGCTAAGACTCCATTGTCCGTCTGTTTGTCACCAGACTGCATCTCATGAACCGTGATAGCTAAACAGTTGAAACTTTCACGGATTATGTATTTCAGTTGCCGCTATAGGAAACCGATCTCTTTTCTGAAATGTTTTTGTTCGAATTTCATTTTACTGAAAACCATTGACCGACGTTTTTTTTTTGCTATATGCATTATTTGACATACTTTTAGATCATCGAAGTATCATGTGTCATAAGTATTATTTTACCGAACTATATTTCGTTGATTTACAAAATAACTTTTTGCTATTGGCCGAAGCCTCTTTTGAATTTTTTTCATTTGCCAAATGATTTATTTGCCATATTTTCTCACACCGAAACAACATTTTACGGAATTTTGGTCACCAATATATAGACGGTTACTTGGTAGCATTTAACTCAATTCAGGAATTGAAATGTTTTCTTAAGTTTGTACGGAACCCTCAGGGCGCAAGTCCGACTCGCACTTGCCCGATTTTTTTTTAAATTCTTCAACAACGACGAAGTTGTGATGTTTCAAAACAGCTAAATTAGAAAGAGAAGTCCGAAATGAAGTCTCAAAATATCAAAGTCCATCATGTTCGTATGGCCGCCATAAAAAAGAGATACCATGCCATAAGTCTTATATACATATATCGTGGCCAGATCTTAGAATTGGTCACTTCATGATATGGCCAACTAAAACTGTCCAGATCGTTAAAATGTTAACATTTGATGATATGTCAATCCTCGTTTGGCCATAACATTGATGTAGGATGTCAATGATAATAAAAGGTCTATAGAAAGTAGGCCAAACGAGAATAATATCATCAAACTTTAACGTTTAAAACGATCTGGCCAGTTTTACTGGGCCATATCATGAAGTGATCAATTTCACAAGTGTGTTGAAAAACGTCGGTTGATACACGCGGAAAGTCACTTCAGCACTCGCCTCCAAAACACTCTCGCCTGCGACTCTAGCGCGAAGACAAACTTTCTGCACTTATATATCAAAATGTAGGTAGTATTTCTTTCTCTAATTGCATGCAAGCTACTTGCACACTTTTGTGCCAGCTACAGGCATGTGTATTCCTTTATACTCGCTCTAACCGTCTATCGACGTACGCAACGTGTTCTAATGTCAATGTCACTCGATAATCACCGGCTAAGCTGCCACAATCAGTGAAATTACAGTTTTCTATCGTTTTCCCATGCCGCTGTCACGGCTCGTTGCCGACGCGTTTGCAACGTTTAACTTCAATATAATCCGCTCCGTGACTTCATCAAACGAACAGGACATTTATCATTCAATTTGATCTTTTGACGGCTTTTTATGCGTAATTTTAAATTTTTGTAATAGATGAACAATATTTTGGAGTATGCGTAAAATAGCTGGTTATAAATTTTTCATGGTTTTATGAACACAATTAAAAAGCAGATTTTATGATTTTGTTTTTTTATGAAAACCATCCAGCCGCATTTATGATTATTCACACTCGTTTAACTACACTTCTCATCAGAAAAATCGAAACACTTCCGTTTTTATGATTTTCATTCCATAAAAAAAAACACATGATTGCCTATCTGGTAGTTTGGCCACTAACAGTGTAAGCGAAAATTCTAAATTCAAAATTAGAATTTCATTTGTTTATCCTTTATATGAAATGATTCACTGTTTTGAGACAAATGTGTGTTTAGATTTGGAGTACATTTCACATTTGAAAACTAAATATTAGCGCTTATCTTAAAACTTTTTGTTCTTTATTTGTTTACTGTGACTTTGGGACGTCTGAAAAAGTTTTTTTTTCTATAACTTATGGATACTTCGCCCGCAGAAGCCGCCTAAGTGGTGGCATTGCTGGATTCTGGACTTAGCGTATTGTGGCTGAAAGATTGCATCTAAGCCTGTCGTCTGTTCATAGGGTCTACAAACGCTATCGGGAGACTGGTTTGTTCACGCGCCGTTCAGGATCTGGCAGGAATCGGGTCACTTCTGAGCGAGATGATCGATTTATTGTAACAACTTCTACACGAAATCGACGCCTCAATGCTTTACAACTGCAGCAGCAGCTTCATCTTGTACGTAGGGTGGCTATTAGTGATTCTACATTTAGAAGAAGGTTGAAGGAACGTGGACTGGTACCGCACATGCCAGCAAATGGGCCGAAATTAACTGCAGACCATCGAAAAGCGCACCTTAACTTTACACGTGACCAAGTAAATTGGTCATACCTCCAGGGGACCAAAGTCCTCTTTTCTGATGAGTGTAAAATTATGCTGCATGGTAACGATGTAAGAAACAAGGTCTACTAGAAGAGGTGAGATGAGAACGCTTTGCACAATGCTTCATTGAAGAAAAGGTCAGCTATGGTGGCGGTTCGTGGACGGTTTGGGGAGGAATCAGCGCCGACGGTAAGACAGAGCTTGTCTTTGTGTCTGGGCCACGTCAGCCTGCACTAAACAGTTTTCGGTACATCGAACAGTGTCTTGAGCTAGGGCTCACACCGCGAGCGTCGTACGAGATTATGTTACTGAAGTCGGTATCTCCATTATGGAAAGGCCAGCAAGTAGCCCGGACATGAATCCGATTGAACATCTATGGGATGAATTAACTTAATTAATTAACTATCGCCGGCGGCTCTCTCATTGTCGTTCTATTGTGTCTTTAATTACAGTATTCGAAATGTTAAAGAGACGAATTCGTGCAAGAGATCCTGCCCCAGAAACACTTAGCCAGCTGCAAAATGCAATCTAAGAGGAATGGAATGGAATGCCACAACATTTGATCGTGACTCTCATCCGATCGATAAAGAACCGTATGCAAGCAGTAATAAGAGCTCGGGGAGGGAATACAAGTTATTAAAAAAACGTTTCTTAGCTTTTTTTTTCATTTACGTTTGTTGTTTTATCAATTTCCTTCATACTCCATACAGGGTAACAATGACTTGTTAGAACATTAACATTAGGATTTGCAAACCTCATATTATTCACTATTAAACGACATTTGCCATATATTCCTAAATATACACCTTTTTCTGATAATCCCTACAAAACGTAAACTTGCAAGGTGTTTCGATTTTTCTGATGAGAAGTGTAGTTACCTACATAATTCTGTACCATTTGCTCACCTTGATGAAATTTTCACTTTTATCGTGTGGTTTCAAGCACACACAGTTTTTTCTTTTGCCCCAACGTTGCTGGAGCCTACCATGAGGTGTTAAAATGTCAAGCATGCGAGCGAGACAGATAGATGGAGCTATACACCCTATATAGTTCCATCCCTGTTCAGTTTAGTTCAGGTCGTCAAATGGATTGCGTTAAGAGGTCGTGGTAAGGCCTCCAAAAACTACTGCCCCCTAGCCAAGTTACAACCGTTTCGTTTCGATTCTCTTTTCGTCGATCGGGTTGAGTAGGGTTTATTTTGACGTCATCTCAACGCTCAGTCACGTGGTCAGAACAAAGGAATAGGAGGCGTGGCCGACTCGAGGCGATCAACGACAAGAGAATCGAAAAGACACGGTTGTAACTTGGCTAGGGGGGCTGGACAGTTGGAAGTAGTAAATCATGCTCTAGCATCGTCAGAACGACAGCTCCTAAAATTTCAACGACATTCGCCAGTCACCTCTTCGGAAAGCCTCTCTCCATAAACACATTAATAACAACACATTTTTACTTCCAGGTATCAGAAGCGAGTTTCGTCACGAGCGTGGAGGAGGCGGCTCGCGTGGACCAATGCACGCAGACGCCGCCGTCGGGCAAGGCGCGGCCCCGCACCCTGCAAAGGTACCACACCTCAGACCACATCTACGAGCGATCTCACAGAACATACCGGCTCAAGCACGAGCCCAGGCCCAAGAGCCTCGGCCTCACAGACTCCTACCCATTCATTGCGAAGCCGCCCAGCTATGACTATCCAAAGTAAGGTTCTAAGTTACAGTTATTAGGCTTTTGTGACTAACTTATGTCGTTGTATATATGTTGTGGTTTCAATGTCTGATTAATTTTTGTATTGGCAGTAATGGGTCTACTACACGCACAAGCTTCACCACAGTTTTGCCTGTGGAGGCCGGTTTGTACATGGAACACCGTGCATGGAGTTGGTGAAACTCATACATTTCTACAAAGTGTTCCGTATACAAACCGGCCTACGCAAGCAAAGCAGCTGTGGCGAAGCTTGTGTGGTAGGCCTATTAGATATAAGCTGGGTAAGCTTTGAACACGTGATTTTGTCTGTTTATATGTTAGGTACTACTGAACAGCTTCTGTCACCTTCATCTCATTGTTAGGAATTGTTAGAAAGGGCAGCGGGATCCTTTTTTAACCAACTAAAAGAAGGAGCTTCAAAAAGGAGGAGGTTCTACGTACCTTCATTCAGTCGAACATAGAACCTCCTCCTTTTTGAAATCGGATAAAAAGGATCCCGCTGCCCTTTCTGACAGTTCCAAACTGACAACACAAAAATATTAAGAGGGCCCTTCTCCACTCGGCTATCGTTTACGTCGAGAATAGTTTAAAAGCTTAATTGTTGCTTCACCTAACGCAACCCAATGTGATGTTTGATGAAGAAGCAACGCAAAAAAGAGAGATAACGCCTAAAAACTCTGTTAGCTAATTAGCTGTTACTTTTAGCTGTTAGTAAATCACGGAATTACCCAATATTCCGTGATTTAATCGAATATTTCACAAAACTAGTTCCAAGAAAGAAGTGTTTTTTTTAAAACCCTTAAAAAATTTTGAGATAAAATTGCCGTCATTCAGAATCTCGATTAAATGTGCAAGGCTTATATTGATGTACTTTTTTATATTTTTAATATATGAGTACCTTATAGAGGGCCAAATTTCACGTAAAATAGCAGATTTTCAGAGGTCTTTAATAGATTTGATTTACACAGAAGCCTAGATAATATCCACAAGATATCTGTGTGTCCAAAATATCTGGAGAAAGATGTGTAATAACATCATAATCACGTAAGAGCGGTTGTATGAAAATGCACCTCGAGTTGGCCGCTCTTAAGAGACAAATTTTGTTCTGAACATTTTTTTAACATCAATAAATTACATTTATATTTGCCAAAATAACAGTTAGTTGTTTTACATTTTTCGCGTTGCTTCTTCATCAAACATCATTCGGTTGCATTAGATGAAGCAACAACCATCCATGCTCGACGTTAACGATAGGCGAGTGGCCCTCTTAATATTTTTCTTTACATAAAATAAACCATAGCTTCAAATAATGTTTCCATATTAAAAAAAAAAAAAACTTTTGTTTATTTATCAAGCTAGTGGCGGTAGTTGAACACTAGTTATCAACATCTTCACGAAACGTTTATAGTCCGCAAAAAAACTTTGCAAGAACGATCGTAAATCGCCAGTTAAAATATAATTTGGAACATTATTACTGCCATTATATAGTGACGTCTTTAAGGTAATCTTTTCTATTGTTAACTCAACACTTAAAAAAATACTAAAAAAAAACTGTCAAAAACTTAAGTGTTCTATAAATATTTAGGTGTTTTAGGGACTAACTACACTTATTTCAATTCAGCTTTTGTCCAAAGATAATATCAGTTTTGTTATATGAAGCTGCGTACGCATTCGTTCAACTTTCCGAGTGAATTCAGCTTTCGCGATAAATGGGCACGAAATGACAACAAATGTGTTTTTATCTTGCGTATGCCAACGGCATCGGTAGTGCAGTACTGTTCCGCCGCGTACGATATGGCCTTTTACAATCTTACGATGATGTACGCCGCTGATAGAAGCAGTGACGTAGCTAGGTGACAAACTACCCCGGGGCAAAAAAAAACTAGGGCCTCTTTTTTTACGTGATAAGATATCAAAAACCTTCTCCTGCTCCGGTATGAGCGTAAGGAAGTGTCAAACTTTTACTGACTAAAACGAGTTTCCATGATTAGTGTTGCAACCTATTTATCTCTGAGTTCTTCAATTTTGAACAATTTCTTGCGATTTGACAGTATGACGTGACGACACAACATGGCAATCGATCCTATTCTTATTTTTAACGCATTGTACCCTAGTGTTGTGTTTTAGAGAATTAAAAAATAGATGAATGAATTGTACGAACATAAACTGTATGATATGAAACCCGAGGGATATATAGCCCCTACCAACTGGTTACAGTGGAAAAATGGAAATTAAACACGGCAACATGGCATAAACATTTTGTTCTAAAATCTGGCCATTTTTGATCAAACCATGGAATCAAACAATAGGGAATAGGCAAGGAAAAATGTTATCTAACCAGTTTATCTATAAATATACAAAAATAGATACTAACTATGAAAACAATATCAAAATTGTTAAAAAAACAAATGAGAACAGTTTGAATAATTATATCTGTCTCTCTCGCCAAGACGCCGTTTTCTATGGCGGCGTGATATACTTAGATGTCATAGTCCTTGTCGAACTTCCGTAACTTCTCTTTCTAATTAATTGATATAAACCAGTGCTTGACTGCGATCCCACCTGATGGTAGGCAGTGATGCAATCATTGATGGTGAGGCGCACTAGTTTATTAAGAGCCTATTCAGTCTAGCCTTGAAAACACCTAAATTATAGTTGGACGGGAAGACCGTTTCTTTATCTTTCACATTTGTTTACTACAGCTAAAAATAGAAAATGGATGCAAATTAGGGAATTTCTTGATTCTTGACCCATTTTCGAACAACTAACTGATTTGTGACACTAACAATACACGTAACACTATTTATATCCCGTTTTTTAAATAAATAATGAAAATCGTTAAATTTAATGTGAGAAAAATTTCATGCACACAATACCTGGCCCTACTGTGATTGGATGAATAAATTTTTATTAGCCAATCGCAGTGCTGGCCAAGGAGTAACGGCCCCAACTTACGAGTCGTAAGTCGCTGGTTCAAATCCATGCACGCGCATTATTTTGTGTATTTCATCACCACTGCTCTGAAAACATTGTGAGGAAAACCGCCATGTTCTAGAACCAAAATAACGAAAACATTTGACATACAGCAAGCTACCGCACTGGGCCTGCGTGATGGATTATGGCCCATTCCCTTTGCTAGAGAGGAGGCCTGAGTCCCAGCCGTGGGTACATTATAAGGCTGATTATAATTGCTTCCATAGAATACTTGACTAGCCTTTAATTTGTGGTGGCCGAGTGGTAACGGCCTCGACTTACGAGTTGTAGGTTCCGGGTTTAAACCCAGCCAGGCGCATGACTTTGTGTAATTAATTTCATCACCACTGCTCTCAAAACGGTGAAGGAAAACATCGTGAGGAAACCAAAAATGATGTCCTAGAACCAAAAATTCGAAGACATGTGACATCCACCAACCCGCACTGGGCCCGCGTGGTGGATTACGGCCCCTTCCCTCTCCTAGAGAGGAGGTCTGAGTTCCAACAGTGGGAACTTTATAAGGCCGACTATGCTATGCTATAATTTGTAATGCGTTTATTAAATCTTTCTAGAAACCTAGGCGCGTATGTTAGGTTCTGATCCTCTGACCTCTGTTCTGACACACCTGATGTATCTCTCAATTTGTTCCCAGATTTAAAGTCAGCGTGACAGACAGCCCCACGATATCAGTGACCCCACCCCACAGTTTAGAATACATGTGCACTAAGGGCGGGACCAGCCCAAACGGAAGTGTGACTCCTAACGGGATGGTCTCCAACAAATCGGCTGCGACTGTGTTGCTGAGCCCCGGCTACTTGCAGGGACACTGTCAATGTAACCAGTCTATTAAGGTAAGTTCTGAAGAACCCTCCAGAGCGTACTGGCGTATGTTTTGTTATAAAAGGGTGTAAACACTACTTAGACATACCATCGCAGTAATCGCGGGTAATTGACTGATACTTATTGGAGAGTTCTATTCTCTATCTCCGAATATTTTCATATAATCCTTATATGTTTATATGTATATATTCACATTTATATTGATCCTTCCCTAAAAATATGAATTTAAGTAACGATAACCTTATCCAAATCTGATTAGTAGTTTTTGAGAAAATCGCGGACATACTCGTACAATCTCGCATGAAAACAGCACTTCCTTTTTTAAGTCTGTTAAAAATAATGTTTTTTTTTTTATACCAAGACTTTCCTTATCAGAAAGAAGAGGCGTGAAATCAAATTTAATGAACACATTCATTAAATTTGATTTCACACATGTAAAATTAACATGATTTGAAATTAACGCAAGTTCATAGCAGCTGTGCAAACACTTCCGTCGAAGTTAGTGATTTGCGAAAAATCAACGTAATGTTTTACGTAAAATAATTTATAAAAGTAATGTGATAAAGATGTCTGTCCGGTTGTGAAGAATCCGGTATTTTTGTGCAATATTTTGTAGTAGGTACTTTGACAAATAACACTAAAGGGGTGACGTCACAATATGGCAATCGATCCTATTCTTATTTGGAACGCATTGTATGGATCTTTTTGTGTCCGAAGTAAAATAAATATTTCATTTCAAATTGAGTGGTGGCATGGTGGAGACATCTCGCTATCTCTTTTGCATAATAGACAGAATACTTCATCGTACTAATTGCCCAATCTCCTATTTTCAGAGTGTAAGCGAGGTAGCACTGGCAATGCCGGTGGCTCCAGGATGGAACGAAGAGTTGCCAAGCGGCCCCGAGGGTCTCTCGTGGCGAAGACTTCACATGTCGCGTGCCAAATTGAAAGCTACTGCCACCACATCGGAACTGCTGTCAGGTAAATCCATACAAATATTTTTTTTTTATAAATAAATAAAAAAAAAATATTAATTATATTATAAATATAATTGATATAAGTGTGATAAATTATATATATTATAGATATAAATTACAGCGAGACACCGAAAAAATGATCATGCTCATCTCACAAATATTTGTCTTAGGTGGGAATCGAACCCACAACCTCCGGCATAGTAGTCAGGGCCACTAGACCAAAGGGCTAGTCAGTTTGTGTATTTGTTAACCTACGCTTTCATGCCTTAACGTCTGAAACGATTCAGATGGAACTTGGTACACGGATAGACCATGTCCTACATACGATACTTTTATCACAAGAATACATTCACTTGCAATAATTTCGACTTTATTCAGGCGAAACCACATAATATGTGTTAATTGACAGTTTATCCCGACGTAAAAGGATTCTAATTTATTAAATTTTGAAAGAAGTAAAAAAAAGTTTCTATTTGCGATAAAAAAAAAAACTGAGTCACTGCCCAATTAGAATGGAAAACTATTTACCGTTAAGTTGCGGAATTTGAAAAGGGACTTCTTCAACTGTTTTGTATTCAGCACACATTATGGAGGTCGACAAAGGATAATGTCTCATTTATTACGGCGCGTAATGTGTTGATAGTTATCTTGAACCAAGTCATTTCATACGCAAGCATTTAAACTTAAGATTATATCGAGTAATGATGACAATGTCCTCCATTTTCGGATTATACATTTACCTTCGTCTTACCAATTTGGGTCAATATGCGGTTGGTACTTAGGTGCTTACTGGGTGCTCATGGCTACAAATAATATCAACAACAAGAGTCGAATTCCTAGGTTAAGCAACGTTTGTCGAAGTCAGCCTGTGGATGGGTGGCCATCACGTGGCCATCTTAACAAACCGTGATTGATTCTTCCGTGTCTCGGAAAGCACAATAACCCGTTGGTCCTGACTCTCATTTCACACGTGTAACTTACGAGTAAACTCCATGTGGCAATAGGCAGCAGCAGCAGGGCACATTGCACGCAGAACAGATCATGGTCGATGGGGACGAAAGGTTCTGGAGTGGCGACCACGTCCCGGAAGACGCAGCGTTGGAAGGTACTCCCACAAGGTGGACCGATGACCTGGTAAGGGTCGCGGGAATCCGATGGATGCGAGATGCACATGACCGGGGTCGTTATAGCGACACTTGGGCAAGGCCTATGTCCAAAAGTGGACGTCTTTCGGCTGAAATGAGTATGATGATGATGAAACTCCATGTAAAATACTAGTGTCCAGCTGTATCCAATTAAGACTGGAAGCCGACCCCTGGAAAAAAACTATGCAGAAAAAAAAGACAGATATATAGCAATAATCTTACTTTCGAGTTGTAAGTACTACATTTGTGTCTTTACTTCATCACGTCCAAAGCTCGGTGAGGGAAACCGGCCAACCCGCACTCAGACTGTATGGTAGATTCCATTGGGTCGGCCCATTTCCTTTCCTACATAGGAGGCCCCAGTCCTAGCAGTTAGGCTGCTTCATCATTTCCCTAAGGAAAAAAAGGTTTTTCCCAACTAGCCGTGTTTTTCAAGGATTTTATTATAAGACTGATATGTTATCAGTAAAATTATTATTTTTTGTCGTACCGGGATGTCCAGGCCCCCTAGCCAATTTACGACAGTTTCGTTTCAATTTTCTTACGCCGAACGCCTCGAGTAGGCCACGCCTCCGATTCCTTTGTTTTGACGTCATCTCAACGCTCAGTCACGTGGTCAGAACAAAGGAATCGGAGGCGTGGAATACTCGAGGCTTTTGACGCAAATAATCAAAACAAAACAGTCGTAACTGTCTAGGGGGGCTGAGATTACTGTCTACATCGAAACAAAAATTAATCCATCCCGTAACAATTCAGTTTAAGTCGTAAAATGGATCACGTTAAGAGCTCGTGATAGAGCCTCTAGGCATGATCTGGAAGGAAAACTTTTAAAGTAAACCAGTATTAAGAAAAACTCCATCTAAATCCCAGGTTTCGCTATGGTAGCCATGGTAGAACTCCAGATCAACGAGCCAACAAACGTCCCCGAGTGGCTGTTCGTGATGTTCGCAGTCTGCACCACAGTGCTCGTGGCAGTGCACATCTTCGCGCTGATGATTTCCACGTACCTGCTGCCGAACATCGATGCTGTTAGCAAGATGGAGTCGCCTACGTCTCCTGCGAGAGCCTTGAGGGACTCTCCTCATGAACGGATGAGGGGCTTCATCGAGTTGGCTTGGGCTTTTAGTACTGTTTTAGGTAAGTTTTGCAAGGTACCTAAATACTTTAGTGGGAGTGTAGCAATCTAGTAATCGGACAGAGTTCGCCTTAGGTCCCACCAAACTATGTTCTGCGGTCTCTCTTTCACTTTTATTTTGTTGACTTTGTGACTACTGGGGAACGGCTATCAATTTTTGCAGAAGGTTCCTAAACAGATGAGATAACTTGACAAATCACGAGATTATTTTTTGAAACATTCACCCTCTCTAGGAATTATTTACATGTAAACTCACAATTACAAGATACCCAGACCCGGAACGACTACCGGCCCTGACCGGACCTGTAGGTCATACAAATACTTGTTACGAGCGGGAGCCAAATAAGCGACACGCAGCGTATCAGCTAATCACTCTAGCACTGCACTAACCGAGCCATCAATCTTGAAGATCCATAATTGCTTAGGACGGAATTCACCAATAAAACTAACTGCGTTTTAACGTTTGGCTCGCATAATCGCGTTTAGCCGCTGTCACTAGTGTCACTTGTCTGTATTTTTCTTTTGTTGTATTTTTACAAGTGACACTAGTGACAGCGGCTAAACGGGATTATGCGAGCCAAACGCTAAAACGCGATTAGTTTTATTGTTGAATTCCACCTTTAGTCATTGCTCGAATATAAACTCGCTTAGCTTAGACTTACTGTTATTTTCTTGTTCTTGATCTGGATAGAGTTACAAAGAAATAATCATACCCCTGTTACACCTGTGTTCACTTTTTCACCTCTTTCTTCTGCGTTTTCCAGGTCTCTTCCTGTTCCTGGTGGAGATCGCGATCCTGTGCTGGGTGAAGTTCTGGGACTACTCGTTCGCAGCCGCCACCGCCGCCACAGTCATCGTTATACCAGGTACAGTGATACCACTTGTCATTCTGTGAGTGATCCCTCTCTCTCTCTTTGGCTATTTCTGTTGGTCTGTGTATCAGGTATGAATTAAAACTCATAATTCTTTTCATTTGTATCACTAAACTATTCGCCGGATGCTGTTAAGCTGCTATTACTATAGCCCTGAAATATTGCATGCTAATCTGCTAGCACAGAGTAAAAAACTTTTACAGATTCTGTTTCACGCTTCATTTTTAATCCTCTAACCTAACATGGAATACTTCAAAAATCCGAGCGAGGCCTACTTCTCTCTAGATGGCGCTGACTTCAACATTTAGTTTTTTTTTTAGTGTATTTACTTAAAATGTATGATATTCGCTAAAATTCCACTTTAATGAACCTACTTTCCACGGACGCGTAACTTGATGGACACGTATTCATCAATAAACCCCCCTAGCCAAGTTACAATCATATCGTTCGCGCCGAACGCTTCGAGTAGGCCACGCCTCCGATTCCTTTGTTCTGACGTCATCCCAAGGCTCTGTCACGTGGTCAGTACAAATGAATCGGGGGCGTGGCCTACTTGACGCGTTCGGCGCGAATGAAACGATTGTAACTTGGCTAGGGGGGCTGGTTGAACGACACGACACACGATGGCGACGTTGCCGCATTGTCGACAGAGTTTTAGAGTTTTATATGTAAGTGTGAGCAGGCGTACACTAAGCGTATAATGACGAATACGCTTCTATGAAGTTACGCGTCAAAGGATAGGCCTTAGTCAAAATTATTGCCATATAAAATCTACCTTACTCAGACGGTTCACGTAGTATCTACCTACAGCACCATCTAACGAGACCACGGATAATGTCACCTTATTATAACATAACTAACATCAAAAAGGCTGCATGCTTGTAGATGCAAAAAGCATCTGATCTAAGATTTTCAAGGATTTTACTGTCCCATAAAAAATCTTCAATAGTAGATAGGTACTCGTAATTTTGATTCACGTGATCATTATAGAGATTCTGTTTCTAGTTTCTATAGATTCTTGTATTCTTCTACACTTTCCGTTTCTACTCTCCAACACTGACATTCTTCAATCACCAGAGCATCCACTTCAGCACGACCTCCACGTCTAACCACCATTTCTCTTTTACAGTATTAATCGTCTTCGTGGCGTTCGCGATTCACTTCTATCATTCTTTGGTGGTGCAGAAGTGCGAGACTTCGGACCAAGACATAGAGCAGCTGGAAAGTATGAAGAGGGACCTGGACACGGCTACCGTCAAAGTTAACATGTTCTGAGGGAGCTATCCTTGAGAGAAGTCCTTTGAAAGCGGAAGATATAAATGACATTTTGGTTAGGCAATGATTGTGGCTTTTTCTTGTCGTTACACTGTAAATGCAGATGCCTATAAAGCCGGATTCAGGTTTTTGTGTCGTGTCTTAGTGCCTTCTGAAAGCAGTTGATTGGCTCCAAATATTGTGTGGAATTTTTAGTCAGTTTTCCCTAATTAAAAAAAAATCTTTACGTTTTTTTATTTGAACTATATAATATCGAAAATAACATTTTTAATGAAAAAAAATAATTAATCACTTTTAAACGCTGTAAAAAACAACTCGTATTCAGTGGGCTGATTTGTAAGTCATAGTGCTATACAAGCTAGAAAGATACTTTTGTGCAAGATGCAAGCTTGTGTATTCCGCTTTAGTTCAGAAGGTGATCTAATGGCATGGTTGATAGGATAATGCAGCCTTATAATGTGAGAGTGAATGGTCGTAATCCACCTTGCGGGCCCAGTGCGGAATGATATTTTGCCCTATTATATTAGAGCTGTAAAATTATCGCCTCGCTGTGCTGGTTATGCGTATTTTTTTTTTATTTAAGGCGACCATAGATAAATTGCGTGCTGCTGACATTCGTAACGATAATGTGTGACAAAAGCCAGTATTTTTAAGTGTCATTGCCTAGGTACAGTTTTTTTTAAATATATTATTGTTCCCTGTGATATATTATGTCCTCGTGAATTATTGATATTAAGTGTGGTGTCCCGAGATATCGAATATTTTAATAAACGCAACGAGTTTGAAACGAATTAGATGCCGATATTTTAAGACTTGAACGAGTACCTTCTAAAATGACGAAACTATTCCTAAATAATAAGATACTATTTATTTGAAAAAAAAAAACAGTTGAAATCGAAATAAATAAAAAATGCGAAAGTAAGGTCTGATGCCTTAAATCTCCGATTTAAAAAAGTAAAATATACACTAAAGCGATGTAAATACAGTAGAATTTCCTGTGTTTGATGGATATACATAATATTAACATTTCCAACTATTTTGACGTAGTTGTTCTTAGACTACCCGCAAAAATGACAAATGTACGTGGCGATGAATTGTGTAGGTACCTTCACAAACACATGAACTTCATGCATACAAGGGTCTTTATATTTATCATACATTTGTAAATTGTTTAAGAAAATTGAAATGTAAGCAGTTAAGCACATTAAGAGTCTCAAAGACAGTCGAGTTATTATGTTATTAAGAAATGTGTAAATAAAACGAGAGAAACTAGTAAATATAATTTAAAATAAATTACCTGTTAGTTATTTATAAAAGTTTGGGGAGATAATATTCTCAAAAGTACAATGAGATTTAAATTTCTACCTTATTTCATTTTCATAAGATTCAAAATTGTTGCACTTTTGTTTTATTTTTTTATAATTATATGGTACTGACTGTGTAACTGTTTTTTAAATATTTTCACCAGTCTTCCAGATTTTTATATAATGTACAATAAGAAAGACTGTAACAGAAGAATCTTATATAAAATAAATTTATAAAAATATGTTGAGAATCATAAAATGTATGGATCAAAATAGTGAATGTGTATTGTGAACTGTTGAACCAGTATTTAAAATTATGTGAATTTGTTATATGAGTATTTTAAGAAATAAATAAATAAATGAATTAAATATGTTAGAAACGGTTTTTTCTTCACACCACGACACCAATAAATATGGCAAGTGGGTGGGACATTTCCCGCGACACATGAATGCGTTGTAAAATGTTAAAACCCGCTAAAGCTAAAGCTTTTTGAACACAAACGAGTAAATAATTAAATATACACAGTTACATACATAGTTTCGCCATTATTTATCTTATTATATAAAATTCTGCTAAATGGTTTGACCAATTTGGATGAAATTTGTGAGCGTTTCAACCGCGCGGCTATGACGAAATTTAAAAAAAAAAAACTATGCAAATGCCAACTATGTTGTAAAAAATTGTAAAAGTTGATTCCCAAACCCATAAAATAGATTGGCAGAAACCCATGTATTTTCAGTATCACATACAGGCTTACCGTTTCAGACAATGAATATATGGATTTGAATGCTACAATAGAGTCTATCAAAATATGTTATGGTAAGACATACATTAGACTTGGGGATATTAAATTGATATAAACATAACCTCAGGCCTCAGGTTATCATCCTCGGCAGACAAGACAATGCCGGCGAAGCCGAAGGCGTGATAAGCGCCAATTACAGTATATACACCGAAGATCAACTGCCGACGAATACTATAAAAAATGTCAAGAGCTCCAGTGGTTTCATCATTTCTTAATGAGGATGAGCTGGGTCTAATAATAATCAAAACGGCGGCAAGTCGTCTGAATCCAATTTTCTTATAAAAAACTTCATGGGATGCCGCATGAGTAATCCCGCAGATAAGGTGCGGGATCCCGCGCTTGCGGGATTGGATTCCCTGGTCAGGATGGATAGCTAGTATTATTTATTGTATGGTGTGGTGATCATGTAAAATCATTTGCCAGTGACGAGTTTTTTTTTTTATATAAATCAGTGCTTGGTCGCGATCCCACCTGATGGTAAGCAGTGATGCGCACTAGTTTCTTAAGAGCCTATTGAATCTAGCCTTAAAGACACCTAAATTATAGTTGGACGGGAAGACCGCAGCAGGCAAATTGTTCCAGTCCTTCGATGTACGCGGTATAAACGACGAAGCGAAACGCTTAGTCCGGACCGTTGAAGTTTCAATTTATGCGTTACGATGCCTTTTTTTTGCTAGCAACTCCCATCTCTATTCAAGAATGCATCTACCCCAATGGCCATCGACTTTACAGCTCATTGCTGATTTGATGGTTAATTTGGGTAATTTACGGGTAGGTAACAGAAAAGTGATAACAGGAAAACAAAAAAAAATTAACAGTTACTTACATTTATTTCTAAAGACAAACAGTACAAAATCTTTCATCCTTACACACACTTCTAGCACAAACTTACAAACCAGGCCTTATGTTTTTGCTAAACATCAATGCTGCTCTGAAATTATAGGTAAGGAAGCAGGGGCTTGTTTGGACCTACATTACTGTGGGATTCTCATATTTGATCCGACATTACAGTGGGCCCATGGTTCTTTGGACCCTCATTACTGTGCGCCCTGCAACTCCATGGGCCCCACAAAACACCCTTAGTTCAAGGCAGTATTGATGTTATACAACTGTCTTATCAATATTGTATATTATACAAATTCTATACCTAAGAATACATTCAAAATTATGTGCGATTGATATTACAGTGTTTTATAAAGCAAAGTAAAAATAGATACATTGAAATCTTAATTATTAATTAAATATGATAAAAATTGTAACTGGTTTAATAGCTTATAATAAGGGCTTTCACAAACGACTGAACTGTTGAACTGAACTTTTTTTACAGATGTCACTTACCGCGAAAATTCGCTCCACTGATATTTTTCATGTCAAAATTTTACAGGTTTTTAAATTACAATGGAATTTGACAAACTAAATGTTTGCCAAACTCCACCGTAATTTAAAAACCTAATAAACCTAACCTTCAATACGGAATATACATGTGATCCAAATAAGGATCAATTTTTTGTTACTATAATTACTTTATTACTTCAGAATTAAGCCTCTGTCAATATTTTAGATTATAAGTAATTTGCTTTGAGCGATTTAAAAAAAAAATATATAATTATGTGCTTTAAAAAAAATTACGGGACATTAAAATAATTAAAAAGCGGTGCCATTGATTGGAGCAAATGTAACATTGTCTATGACAACAAATGTCATATCACCGAGTGCGTATAGCTCCAGTGCAATGACTATTCTTTGTTGCAGTGTAACGTAACCTCTCCACATTATATATTGTTGTCATAGACTTTGACATCACACCAAACGCGCAGAATGACAGGCATTTAAGCAGCTCGTGTCTGTTAGCTGTTTCTAACTAGGTTTTTTTTTATTTATTTGACAGTAAATTTTTTACTGTTGTATAACCATGTGAACTATCGAATAAAAATACAAAAAAATACATATATTCCCTCCCTATTACAAATTCTTAATTCTGAAATCGGGACAAAGTCGTGAAGCGAAAACTCAAGGTAACTAGGCCACCTGAAGAGTTTCCACGAGAAAAAGGTCGGTAAATTACGTGTATGTGTGAATGCTCAGGACTCAATCCTACCGTTTGCGAAAGATAAACGGCTCACTTGATTTCTCGTAATATGTTAACACATCATCCATTTTCACAGGAAGCATAACATACATGCATCAATTTCAATTATTCAAGATTAACTATACTCAATTTAGACATTCTAGTACATTTAGCTACACAAATTCTAGAAAAGTAAATTGTTGATTTTCGCAAATGCACGTAGGTAAAGTATTTTTGCAAAGGCCTGTAACTTGCAGTAAAGTATGCAAGTAGCTAGCATGCAATAACGACATCCATCGATCACATTTTTTTTAATTTGATATAAACTAGTGCTTGACTGCGATCCTACCTGATGGTAAGCAGCGATGCAATCGTTTAAGATGAAGCGAACTAGTTTAATTTGTAGTAGTAGCTCTCTGGCGCAAACTACTTGTATACTTTTGTGACAGTTACAGGTATATAAGTCACCACCTTTACTTGAACTATTTGCTAAACATTTTCTTTTGTTTTTAGAAAGGTTAAGTACTTCGAAGAACTGATGATTTAAATCATCGTTATTGTTTAGAAATCTCTAGGCATTTATGCATTGTTACTTTCCAAACAAGACATTCAAAGAAAAATACACTGTATGCTACATTCCTTAAAGATTACAATCGATGTTCTACACTTATAAAAATGGGGCATTTTTTGTGCACAATATTACTTACTATGTAAATAGAAAAACTTGGTTAGACTTCGTAATACCTAACAGTATTAGGGGTGACATTTTTTAATGTAAACAGTACAACTGAACAGTGATATTTTTTACATTTATATCTCGCAAATAGTACGAAGATAATATCCAATATTTAATTACAGGTTCACCGCTTAACTGAGACTGTGCCTAAAACTTTAGTCTTTCGGTCAGTATAATTCCTCACCGGTGACATACCTATATTGCTATGAAAGTTGACAAAACAAAACACCATTCTAGACGTTTTTTATATAATTACGTGTCCGCCACCGCATACCGCAACGGAGTGCGTTTTAGGCATGCGTCCTATATATCAAAATGATTTTAAAAACTTTGATTTCGAATCGATTTCTCAAAAAAGAAAATCCGATTTCAAAAATCGACGGATCTATTAAACCGCACGGATCCAAATCGACAAATAAATCATTAAATATCACCAAACGCAAACTGACTGGTAGAATTTTAATTGCATATTGAAATATGCAATCAATATCATCTTTATTTTAAAGGAAAATCTTGCAAGATATCTCTCTCATCTTTATTATCCGACTGCGCTGGAAGGAGGGGTTATTTATTTATTTATTTATTTTTATGTTAGATTAAAATTTGTTTGTCGTTAGCTACTTTAATGAAATCTACAGCAAGCGAATTGACGAGACTAGGTGCTACAGAAAAAGAACATCTAAACACAGATTTAGAAATCGATTTTGAAATCAGGGTGCCTAATGTGAATTATTTTTACGTTAACCCGGTCGAAATGTTTACCGCGTCTGGCTCTCTGATTGTTTAAAGCTTTGAGCGGACCAATCGGAGTACCGAACGTCAAAAACGTGTCGATGGAGATAACGAAAAACAAACTCGCACTTGGCACTTTAAAATCGGATAATTCGTTTGTGTGTCCGTGTATGTCTAGTGTGCGTTCCGATCAAAAGACCAAAATTAAAGAATTTTCTCAATTGACCGGTAGACCTGAATTTCCTCTAAATCTGTAAGTATCATTTAAAATATCACTACACAAAAAAAAAGTTTATAATCTTGAGAAAAAGCAGAGCAGAAAATACGAAGCAAACTAAAATCTACAACGCAAAACAAAGTTACTTATACTTCATTCGTGTTAAGATTAGACATTTTATACAAACCTTTTTTTACTGTCCGTTCAACCGATTTTGACTTCTATTCCGTAGACACAAGGATGACATTAAAAGCAAAAAAGTGTTTACAATACCAACTATTTGCTGCAGCCGTCATTTATCATGCCACCAAGGCAATAAAATTCAAAATTGGTTGAAAGGACAATAAAAAAGTTTGTTTAAATGTCTAATCATAATGCGAATGGAGTACAAACATAAACTTGATATTGACTTACATACAATCTTCATAGAGGTACAAAGTGTTCGAGTCTTATAGAACTAATTTACATCAGTATCACATTTCCACATCTAATGACTGGTGAGCTGGAACGAGGAGTCCATTTCTTCTAGGCTGCTTTTCTTCATCCTTCTGTTCGTCTTCTTTTATTTTCGCTAGAATACTCTCTCTTGGCTTCCAGACTACGAGAGACATGTGGGGCTTTTCCAATCTGCAAAGAAATGAACGTGTGTGTTGAATTATTCATTTTATTATGCCATCGTTGTCGATTGTGATGTCATTTTTAGGGTTCCGTGCCTCAAAAGGAAAAACGGAACCCTTTGTTGTACGTCCGTCTGTCTGTCAACACCCTTCATCCCGAGAACACGTGGAGGTCATCATCATCATTTCAGCCGAAAGACGTCCACTGTTGGACATAGGCCTCGAGGCGTGGAGGTATCGAATTAAAATTAAAACCGTATACTCAAGTCTGTGGTCCATTGAAGCTGTGAAAAAATCAAACCTCTGGGTTAATTTAAAAATAGATACGGCCGTTTATGTTGCAAAAAACGTATATTTCGACAATCTCAAGGGAATCAAAATTCATACGGTACTTCCCGTTGACTTAGAATCCTGAAATTTGGCATGAAGCAAGGTCTCATAACACAAGTATAGGAAAAAAATCTAAAAACTGTAAATTTGTAGTTACGTCACAAAAAAAAACTTTTTTTGCGATTCGGTAAAATCTTCGTAACTGAATTCGGGTATTGAACTGTTTTCATAGGTAAGTTTGTACAAAACCCTCGACTCGCACTTGCCCGGTTTTTTATTGTTATGCAGCGCTACTTGCGGCAATTATCGAAACTCGGATCGAAACCCTTCAGGTACGGAACCCTAAGAACCACACAAGTGCGCTCCGCACTTGTGTGATGTATGCGGGTTTTGTGTGTTATTCATTAAACCCCGAGCGAACGCCGGCGTTCGCTCGGTCAATGTCTTTCTATTGTGTCTCTAATTACGCTACTCAATAGGTTAAATATTATTATTGTAATTATGTATTATTATCAAATATTTCGGTAACACACGTATTTGTAGGAATTTAGGAATATGTTTATCGGATTCGATCTTAAAAAAAAGAAAACAAATACAAACTTTTAAATATAAATCTAAACATTTCAGTCTAGGTTTATATTTCGGTTAAATGTTATGAAACATCCTCATTGTTGAAGTGAAAGTAGTAAACCAGTTTGTCAGTTCGATTTTGGTGAACTTTCACAGGAAACTGAAGCAGCTGTAAATGAACCGGCATTTGGATGGGTTTTTTTTTAACCTTTATTTAAAGAGTTTTTCGCTAGTGCGAATATGTCACTCTGTTGGTATACTAATAAAACAGTTAAAAAAATACAGTTAGGTTTTGGGTCTATTTTTCAGAGCAAACTTAACCATATTAATGATAAGGATTATTTTATCTGAAACATGATTTGATAAATTAATATTGTGCGCGCCAATTTATGTTCTGAGCGATTGATTTCGGACACATCTCATTAAAATATGATATGTGTGTTCGTTACATGTACCGCAAATAGGTGAAGTTAACTTTTTCATCATAAAACCGAATTTATTGAGAGGCTTAAGACCCGAACGAAGCCTTAGTAATATGGTTAAGTCCTCCCTGGTAATAAAACACTTATCAATCCACGGTGAATACAAAGGTTGTGAATGGATTGTTCTATACCAAATGCCTCGAAGATCAAAGCAATCGTTCCAATTTTGATGGATTCAATAGCAGAAAGACACTAACAGATACGGAGACACACGAAACATCACACTTGAGTACCAGGGTTGCTACCTTTTTTTTCATAAATCATTGCAAATAATAAATTTATGGAAAATTCAGAAAAACATATAGTTCCCGTTAATTTTTGATTATTCATATTATGGCTGATTTTTCAATAACCAGATATTTTTTAACCACTGTCTATTCCGCCAGGGTCACACATCCATGACTCTGTCTCGTCAGCTCTTCTGTCACGAGATGTAGAACCCTTTTGCAAACACAAGACCCCGGCAAAACGGACGAGAAAACCCTCGTCGAACAAATCCGACGTGAGCCATTAACTTAATAAAAATGGCAGTTTGACAGCTTTTGTATGGAAAATTTGTCAAACCTTTTTCTTCATTCTCATTCTTTGGATAAAAGTTATCTGACGATTGATAAATCTGGCCTTAGACTACTGAAAATAAACCAGTGGTGGAAAAAGACTGTATTGATGTTGCAGCCCTAAGGCGTCCAGTACAAGGTCATACAAGCGTCAATCAATTCCATCAATCACAAATGATGTTTGAATGACGGAATTGTATCGCCATTATGTTTTCGTCATGTAAACGTCAATCATTGCATTAGACGGTAGGTTTTTCGTCAATCAAAATATTTGACTGTGGCAAGACTGACAGCAAAACCTATCGTGTAATGGACGCCTAAGAAAGATAAATGCCAGAGCAAGCGGAGAGAGCTTCTGTACTTTTTAGATTTGTGAAACTTTCACACAAAAGTACGAGTCAAGTTGTGGACACATGCAGAAAATATTGAGAAATCTGTTATAGTGTGGTATGCTAGAACGAGCGCAAACATTTTAAGCAAACTGAGGTTTACTAATGTACTTTGATCTTACGTGGGATTTTAGTAAATACTTCTCAATATTTGAATTAAAGGGAGAGGGAGACCAAAGAAAAGATGGTTGGATTGTGTGAATAGTGATATGAAAGAAAAAGAAGTTAGTGATAGTATGACGAGTGACAGGGCAGAATGGAAGAAGAAAACGTGTTGCGCCGACCCCAAATAACACGGGACAATGGCAGGAAGATGATTTGAATTAACGATGAAATTATAGGACTTATAAGGTGGGAAATCATCCAATGACTTCTCTTGCTCTAGGCCGGAGCTAAGGGCGTGTCAGGCTTTTGCTGACTAAAACCACACCTATGTTTCTTCTTTGCCTAGCGTCTAGGATTCCGGGTTTCCCTTTCGAAATTCAACCCATGGTCCCAATAGCGCGCCGTCGACGACTCGGGGGGGCCGGACGGTGAGCTATACATTGCTCGTCGTTCGCAAGCCCAATTATAGAACTTTGCGTATAATATTTGACTGACTAAGATATAGTACGATACTATCTATATATATAAAATGAGAAACTGACTGACTGACATATCAACGCACAGCCGAGACTACTGGGACAAGGAGCGTGAAATTTTGCACAAGGTTTCCTTTCACGACGTAGGTGAGCACTAAGAGAGGATTTTCCAAAATTCGCCCTCTAAGGGGATGAAAAGGGGGGTCCAAAGTTAGTATGGAGAAACCTACATTCACGCCGGCGAAGCCGCTGGCAGAAGCTAGTTTACAATAAGTACTGGTGACAACCTTAAGTACAGTTCACGTCGATTACTTTAAAGTTTTATGGAAAAATGTGTCTTATTTCTTACAACAGAAAATCCATATTCGATTAACCGCGCTCTTCGCAAAGTACGAGTAAGGTACAAGTACCAAGCGCAAACATTTGAAGAGGTTATGCATCTCAAAATAGTTTCACTTTTCGTAGCAATGTTGGTAGGAAGAACAATACAATCCATTTGGAGAAATAAATGAATTGAGTACTAGTTTTTGTCTATGAAACAAAGAAAATACCTAATTATAAAAATATGTGTCATAAAATAAAACTGGCATGCAACCAAGTGAAACAATGGAATCATTATCACTTTTAAATGAATAAAGATACGCTCACTTATTGTTTAATTTAGAGAAGAGCATTGTTTTTCAATCTTTTTGAATATGCGACCACAATTTAAGTTAAAAAAATCGTGGGGCTCATGTAGGAGTCTGAAAAATGCAGGTTAATTAGCAGGTTCACTGTGCTCTTGTGATCACTTTTTAGGGTTCCGTATCCAAAGGATATAAACGGGACCCTATTACTAAGACTCCACTGTCCGCCTATCTGTCACCAGGATGTATCTCATGAACAGTGACAGCTAGACAGTTGAAATTTTCACCGATGATGCATTTCTGTTACCGCTATAACAACAAATACTAAAAACAGAATAAAATATTTATGTGGCGGTCCCATAAAACAAACGTGTTTTTTTTTGGCGTTTTTTGCTACGGATGGTACAGAACCCTTTGTGCACGAATTCGACTCGCACTATGCCGGTTTTTTTTAGTTTATTTGTCTACATTGAATGTTTCGAATTACGTGCTATTTGCGTGCCAAAAGTAACATAAGATTAAGAACAAACAAGAACAGTCCCGCCTTCTAACTCAAATTGTTATAATTTTACTCTCAACCATCAAACCCCCTCCACCAACCCCAACCCCCTAAATATATCAGGGTAAAGGAGGGTAAAGGAAAACTTTGGCAATAGAAAACATTAACACAAGTACACAACCCGAGTAGAATTATCAATAAAAAGTAACACCCCTATACACTTGAGTTGTTTATAATAGCTACCTAAATAGATCTTCTGGAGCTTATTCCAGATAATAGTGGATGTTTTAGACTTGATGACCATAAAACAGTCACATAGTGAGTCAGTATGGAAACAGTCTGTCTCAACTAGTATTTATGTCAAGGTGAGAAAAGGAATTACAAGTAATTTCATTTTGAGATGATTTTGCTATTTTAATTGCCAGTAATCTTTAAGCCTAACTTGAGACTAACTTGACAGGAGAATATGGCATTTAAAAGGATCTAAATAAAAAATTAGCTTACTCTATGGTTTTGAAAGATGCACCAGTCCTGGCTGTTTTATGACATGGCATTTACTTAGTTAAAAAAAGTAGTTAAAAAAAGACAATCAGCCACTGGACAGTTTTGTTACTCTATGACAATTTTCCTCTTTGCTTGCCATTTGTTATGCACTGGCTCATAAAACTATTTTGTTGTAGGGAAGCATGAAATTGACCACTATATTTGATGGACAGTGTTGATGTGGTCCTCAATGGAGTATGCTGGCCTAAAAGTTACCTATCCACTAATCACTGTACACCCTTTCGAATACCGTAATTAGAGACACAATAGAAAGATAATGAGAGAGCGAATGCCGGTGTTCGCTTGGGATTTAATGAATTAAAGGCCCTCAGGTTATAGCTATCAGGAAATAGACTGTCAGCACCATGAATGTATTCCTAAACTGTTATACTCTTATAGTTTAGGAAGTGCTACACTTACTGTGCGACTGTGCAGCACTAGGCTCCAAAAGACTAGAGTATCTGGGCCAACCATTTCCTAGGCCAGAGGACTATAGGCTCAGCCCCATCAAGGCCATACTGGGACTCATGATGAAGGTGCACGGAAGGCTGGGGTTTGAGTAGAAGGGAGGGGGACTAGCACAAAAGATCCAGAGGGGTCGAAGTGCTCTGGTGGTTAAGGCCAGCCCCACACAAGATAAGATAAGATAAGATTAGGAAGTATGACTCACCTATCAATAAGTGCTGCGGGCAAAAGAGGTTCCTTCTGCAACTTCTTCAACTCTTCAGAAAGAACTATTGTATGACCCTTTAACTTCTCGCTAACCAGTTCCATGCCAACGTCCATGACCTCATCAGCCGCTAGTGAGTGCGGAGTGTATTCTGATGATATGTGAAGGCTATTCATGTGGGCGGCCATTTTCTCTTCTGTTATTAGTTGCTTTGCTGGCCTGAAATTAATACAACTTATGAAGTAACCTTTGAAATTAAAATCTTTTCTAAAGAATTTTGGAAAAAGACAAAAATATAAAACTCAAGTATATTAAATTTGATGATATAAACAACTACAACAAGAAAGAAATATGAAAGAATTACACAAAGAAAATTTACACAGCTTCAGTGATTTTAGACTTAAGAAATTTTGAATTTTTTATACCCAAGTGTATCACTAAACAGAAACATTCACATTGCTGCAGTATTTACATTTAACATAAACAGTAAACAGAGTACTTACACCACCGGTTCTACATCCAAACTTTTTCTCTTGCAGTGGATTACAGGGCTGCTCTTCTGCTCCAATGCTGAATGCTGACCAGTGAACTGAACTAGATGCGGTGGCGACGACATGCCCCATGGCAAACCCTGCACGTTCCATGGTGTCCCTGTAGGAGCAGGCATTGCGTGGGGCTCCGACATTGACGATGCCAGGGCTTGATGAGCAAACATTTGTTTCGCCAGTTCATCTGACTGATTATACGGAAATCCAGGATACCCATATATATCCATTTTCACTGGAGCCAAAACTGCACAGATCTCAGCAAAAATATTTCAGATTACCTTCACTTCCAGGAAAAGTTCTCGCTTTTTTTATTCACTCTCACAACAACAAATTATCGACAGTCGAAACCGAAACAATTGACAGCTAACTTTTTAATTTCTAAAGCAGAATGTTCTTGAAAATTCTATTTTCTTTTGTATCTTTTTTTACACGGGCAATATACGTTTTATCGATGTCTCTACTCGCCACCTCAGAGTACTTTGTAATATGCTCGCCATCAAGTCGAATGAGGTTGGACCTCATTCGACTTGGTGGCGGCTCCTGGTGAAGCTAATATTTATTTTACTAATTTATTTATTTATTTATTTCCTTCCACAAATTACAGATAAATTAATTAATTCAACAATATACTAAAACAATTTGTGGAAGACTGGTGCCTGAACTAAGTTTTTTACAAAACCTGTGTGTCAGGTCACCAGGCCCCCAAAAACAAAATTTGAGAATAATAATTGTCGTACAGAAGACGATTTGATTCTCGAAAATACATTACAATAATTATAATCAGTTACATTATTTAATTACATTAATAATTATAAGTTAATTACATGATTCAATTTCATTACATTGGAAAATAAAAAATATATATAAAGTAATTTATTAAAGAACAAAATTTGAGATTAATAATCGTCGTACAGAAGACGATTTGATTCTCGAAAATACATTACAATAATTAAAATCAGTTACATTATTTAATTACATTAATAATTATAAGTTAATTACATGATTCAATTTCATTACATTGGAAAACAAAAAATATATATAAAGTAATTTATTAAAGATAAGGGAAGTGTGTGTGTGTGTGTATGTGTTTGTGTGTGTGTGTGTGTGTGTTACAAAGGGAACATTTTGTTAGCATATTGTTTTAAAAAGATCTTCAATTTGGTTATAATCTAAAGTAATAAGCCAGTCAGTTATTTTTCTTTTAAAGGTTGGTTTGTTTAGGGTGTGAATAGAGAGTAAATCATTCAGCTTGTTGTATAAAAATGGGCCAAGAAAAGAAAAGAAGTTTCGCGCAAATTTTGTTTTAACGGATGTAGGCTGGCATATATTCCTTCTTCTGCTTCTCAAATCAGAACTATGATGGGTGTTTATAAATGGAATCAGAGATCGTTGTTTCAAAGCAACATGCAATATAAAGAGCTGCCGAATTGAGAGGACTTTAGAGGCCTTATAAACTTCTACAGTGGGATGACGGAAAGGAAGGAATAGTGCAACTTTAAGGACAGCCCGTTGAGCCCTCTCAAGTGCCAATAGGTTAGTCTTAAACGTTCCGCCCCATGAAGTGATACAATATGTCAGGAGCGATTGGCACAAAGCACAATAAACAGATAGTAGTTGCTTGGAGTTAAGGATAGACCGAAGACTTTTAACCACAAAGATAAATTTTCGTATTCTGCTAGTGAGACTATATATATGTGCAGCAAAATTTAAGTTAGAATCCAAGGTGACCCCCAAGTACTTAATATTGTCGACTTTCTGCAATTTGGAACAAGAACAATTACCGTTGTGAGGGGATGGACAGGTGTGAGCAAGAATGGAAATTAGTTGAAGAGATAACTGCGGGCTATTCCTTAGAGTAAAGGCTATATACTTAGTTTTATCGGAATTTAAGGTGAGTATGTTAGATCTCAGCCAATCATTAACCGTATTAAACCCGACTTGAGCATAATTATATACCCTCTCCCATGAGTCTGCACTGAAAAGAATCACAGTATCATCTGCAAAGGCAATAATCCGTCCATTCTGAAGAGAGAGGTTGCAGAGGTCATTAATATAGACCAGAAACAACGTGGGCCCAAGAATGCTTCCCTGGGGAACTCCAAAAGCTACAGGAAGAGTGTCACTAAAGTGGTTATCAATTTTCACAATTTGCTTGCGGTCAGTTAAGTAATCCTTGAATAGTGACAACTGATTTCCACGTATACCCAAGTTTTCAAGCTTCCGTAACAGAATGGGAACCGACACTGTATCAAACGCCTTAGCTAGGTCTAAAAAGATGGCTAGAGACTTCTTTTTATCATCCATGTCGGAAACGATAAAGTTTGTCAGCTCATGAACCGCCATGGCTGTCGATTTTCCAGTGCGAAAACCAAACTGAAACTGGGACAGCAAGTTATTTGATTCCAAATAATTCACTAGTCTTTTATTTAAAAGCCGTTCCAGAACTTTTGATAAAGCAGGAAGTATTGCTATTGGTCTATAATTATTTATACAGTGTCGGTCTCCACTCTTGTGAATGGGATGGATAAGTGCTGTTTTAAATGCATGTGGAAAAGTACCATATTCTATCGCCAAGTTACAGATATGTGTAATGGATGGTACTAAAAGATTCTTATGTGCGATGAGAAGGTTTGAAGAAACATTATCGCAGCCCACGGCACAGTCACGCTTAAGAGAGGAAATAATAGTACCTACCTCGTCTTCATCAGTGGGGAGAATAACCATGGAATGGGAACCGACAGGCAGGGGGGTACTAGTAAGGGTATAATCATGACCGTGCCGTTGGGCAGTTATTCTACCAGCTAAAGTTGAGCCAATATTGGCAAAAAAATGGTTTATTTTATTTAAAGATTGAACTGGTTGATCCTGCGGGCTTATTAAGTCAGTTGGTGATGACTTGGTTTTTGTTCTATTCGAGACTTTATTTATTACTTTCCAAAGGCGGCGGTTGTCCTTTCCAGCTTTTTTTACTTCTTCTCTCTCAAATTCCATCTTTACTTTTTTTAAAATTTTGTTGCAGTAGTTTCGATATCTTATGTATGTAGTCTTTAGAATTAAATTGTCAGGATTTTTTTTTGTTTTCTTATTTAGATTGTCTCTGTTTTTTATACATCTCAAGAGACCAGGGGTTATCCAGGGTTTCATAATTGTTTTTCGCTTGGAGACAGTAATCATTTTAGTGTTTGACTCTATTATAGTTTTAAGAATGTGAACAAGATTGTCAGCTGCTATGTTTGCATCTAACGTCTCGAGAACTGGTTGAAAATTTGCTTTATTTAAGTCCGAAAGTAGACCTACGGAATCTATCCGCGAGATCAAGTGTTTTACATGTCTAGGAAAACATTGATTCAATGAGAGAATGACAGTGTAATGATCGGTGAGGGTTGTTTGAGCTATGAAAACATTTGCTGGCAATTTAGTTTTGAGAATGACGTGATCCAGACAGGTTTTTCCGTGTGTTGGAATAACGTGAGCCGGAAGCATACCATGAAACGATATCAAATCGAGGTAAAGTGAAGCATTTCGATCATGATTTGAAGTACTGATATCTATATTTATATCACCAGTGAGAATAATGTTTCTACAAGAAGAATAGTTAATTAGTGTTTCATTTAGGGATTGTAGGAAGTTAGATATATTGTAATACGATGGTGGGCGATAAATAGCTAAAACCACGGTGTCATTATTAATTTGAATTGCTAAACAATTTGCGTCTTGAAAATCAGGTTCTATAACATTAACCTGTATACTATTTTTTATGTAAACAACTACACCTTCGTTTTGTGTTTTGTTTTTGTTTGTTGAGTAATGGTTATAGCCATTTAACACCGGAAGATTTGAGGTGTGCGGTAACCAACATTCTGTGAGAATTATTAGATCCCACGATGTTCTCGACTGGGCTAATAGGACATTAAAACCTGACATGTTGCAATTTATGCTTCTTATGTTTTGAACTATAATTTTGAGACGTTTTTCGTTATTCGGTATGAGGTCTAGGCAATCACTTAGGTCACAAGTAGTTGAGTCAGCTATTGAGAGGTTGTCAATGTCGTTGTTTATTAAATCAAAATTATCGAAGAGTACGGTTTGATTGATAGAGGCAGAGTCTAATGTGCATAACTGTACAAAACTGAGAGACATCTCTCCTTTCCTCACGAAAGAAATTCAGTAGGCTGGCAATCGGTACAAAAAAGACAACATCGACAAAATACTTTTCTTGTTTATATCTCGTATTGTAAAATTCCCGAAAATGAAGCGATAAAGGTGTGTGATTGTGTGTGAAATTGTTTATGTCTGCGTGCTTGCTTGAAAAAGAAAGTGTTCTATAGATAGAAGAAAATAACTGAAAAAAACTAACTAACATTGTATAAAAGCTATCAAAATACATGCAGGGATTAAAAGATGTAGAATATTGGCCCGATAGTCATTTTTCAATTATTCTAGCAAAATCCATTTCTGAGTTTACAGTGATACGTTGAGCGCCTTCCTCCTTTCGTAAGTAGACTTTACCGTAGGCTGTCCAACAATGTTTATATTTATGTTGGGAGGCATAGTCTCTCGCCAGGAAGAATAACTTTCTAGTTTTTGCCGGGAGATTGTCAGTTATGTAAACGGGTACCTTAGGGCCGGGGACTCGTAGATGTGTTGTATTTAATTTACTGCTATTATTATTTTTATTAAAATTTCTAACTGATTGCAATAACTTAGACTTAAGTAAGACTGTAGTGAAATCTACTATGATGGTGTTATTCATAGAATTGCTTGAGTTAATCCTGTAAACGTCCTTAATATCCGATACCGCAACTGTGGTATCCAGAACGGTACCAACATTAGTGACCACATTTATCAGATCCAATTTTGATTCGTCTCTTTACTCTTTGCATTTAAAACTTAATTTATATAATTATACTTTTGAATTCTTTTACTTTTTATCTTTAGTCCTTTTTTTCTAAGAAATCTAAAAGGAAACCGTTGATGACGCAATCGACTCAATTCGAGGACATCTCTATTGCGTTTTTGGTTGACGGTGCATCACTATTTGACAATTAAACCACGAAGTCAAACAAAAAAATAATTTTGCGCCTTTCACTTTCGTGTTTATATTAAAATCATATTTATTTTGGTAAATTATGTTCTCATTATATGTTAACTTTGATTGATGAGTATTGTATAAAGAACTCTAAACGATGTATGTACTGTTATAAGGTGGAGTGTCCTAAAAACTTGCAAAATGGGCTTGGACTTTGATGTCTTTGAATTTTGCAAAAAACTGCGGCAAAACCGGCCTCCGCCGTATCAGTGTCCTTTAGAAAAGTGTGACAAGGTGTACAAGAGTTTATGTGGGCTACAGTATCATCTAGTGCATTATGATCACGACAACCCAACCCCGGCGACGCCAGCCGTCGCTAGTCACCGCAAGAAGGGAAGAGGTAGGGCAGCAGTGCCAACGGGTGACATCGCTCTTCAAAGTCCACCTAAAGAGGCTTTAACGTTCGCTGAAGCTCAAAAAGTAGTCCAATTTGAGATAGATGGTAAAATCAGCAGAATTCCTATTGACCAGCCTTTGCCAATTATGTCTTTGGAGGAGTGGGAAAAGACGAATGCAGAACTAGAGAAACCCTTGCCTATTGTGGAACCTCCAGCTGAACCTCACGTTAAACTACCTGAAGCAAGCTTCAAGGTATGGTGCAGAAGTATTTGTAATAATATTATTAAATTTTTTATTCCAAAATTTTGTTTAGATAAAGAATGATGATTGAATAATTTAATTATTATACAGTTTTTTATTGGTAGAAACTTATAATTTGTATACATGTATGCTATCTAGACCAAGAATGACTGAATGGGCATTATAAATGGTGAATCTCATAGGGTTATTAAACCCACTGTTAAAACTGTTGCTCTGCATTAGGAACTACTGACAACTATATGATCAATGATCTAATACATGTTCTAGTTTAAGTTTTTCTTTTTTCTTATTGAAATCTAACTTTTCAACCCTCACATATAAGTAGGTATATATAGGGAATAATAGAAAGGTTTGCTTATTTTTGATATTAACACACTACTTTATGAAGAACTTCTCATTTATGTTCTTGGATACGCTCAATGTTTTATCATCTATGCGGACACCGGCGTTTGGTGTATAACCCAATGGCGTGAAGTCACATGCAAACGTTGTAGTGGACACACTGACACAGGGGGCAAACACATTGGCTCGTTACGTCACCAGCAGCTAGGTTTAATACGTCCATCCTCAACAACGGCCAATAAACGACTGCCCGTGAACTCGAGACAAGTATACAAACACTACACTCTTAATATATTCCTTTGCAATATTTCTTAAATATTAAGAGCTAGCTAAGCCAGCTTACATGTCCTTTGCAGTTAATTGCATTTTTCAATAAACATTAAAAGATAATTAAACACTAAAGTGGCCTCTAAAATCTAAAGCCCAGAATGTTGAGTCCCTAGTTAGCCTCTACCAAAGTATTATAGTAAAGTGACACTTTTAATGATATAAAATCTTGAAGTAGAAGAAAAATTTACATTTTAGCTAGTGGACCAATGACTCGATGATGAGAGTCGTAGGAATCTGACGGGTGCAAGATGCACAAGATAAACTATTCTGGCGAAACTTGGGGAGACTTATATCATGCAATGGAAATCTTTCAGCTAAAATTATGATTATGACATAGTAACTTATAACTAGAGAGTTCACACATACAAATACACAAACACAAACTCCAATATATCATACAGTCATTGTTGCTATTACTTGTGAACAGCAATGGACTCATTTCCTAAAGAACTTTGAGCAGCAGCAATTCATTCCTAAAAAAAACTTCTTATTTTTTTGTGAATGATTTATGAAAAATTTAAGTAAAATATAACAAAAATACGAAGGAATGATTAAAATATCTCATCAAATTAAAGTTCCTCTTGCAAGAATAATTTCTTTTCATGTTCCAGTCTGTTATGTGATATAACCCTTTAGCAATATGGTGAAATAAAAAAATAAGTAACACTAGGAGCGACAAAAAGTTTTGTGCATTTGAGTAATTTTTGGTGCGACAATGTCACCTAGGTCAAATAATGATGACACTTTTCAGTGGGAGACGGCAATCATTATGCTTAAATTCATTTCTTAGTCAATTATTGAAGACTAGCTTCTGGCAGCGGTTTGCCTGCATGAAAGTAGAAAATAAATAGCTTATGTTACTATGTGAAGATCATCATCATCATTTCAGCCGAAAGACGTCCACTGTTGGACATAGGCCTCCCCCAAGGGTCACCACGATCAATGATCCTGTGTGTCTCGCATCTATCGGATTTCCGCAACTCTTACCAGGTCATTGGTCCACCTTGTAGGAGGCCTTCCAATGCTACGTCTTCCGATACGTGGTCGCCTTTTCAGAACCTTTCGGCCCCAATGGCCATTCGTTCTGCGAGCAATGTGCCTTGCCCATTGCCAAGTTTGTCGATTCTTCGTCGGTAACCTTGGTTCTCCTGCGGATATCCTTATTCCTGATTCGATAACGCAAGAAAACTCCGAGCATAGCCCTTTCGATTGGCCTTTGGGTGACTCGTAAGTCTTCTGATGAGGCCCATTGTAAGCGACCACGTTTCGGAGCCATATGTCATCACTGGCAACTCGCACTGGTCATTGACTTTCATCTTGAGATACTGTGGTTACATATTAGACGAGAACATACCGCGCAGCTTCACGAACGCTGCCCAGCCGAGTCAGATTCGACAATTGATCTCTTTCTCGAAGCTAGACCTAACCAACTGGATCGTCTATCCCAGGTAAACATAGTGTAGAGTCCGATCTTGATAGGAGTGAGTGCTACATGGCTGTTTACCATGACTTTGGTTTTGTCCATGTTCATTTTAAGTTCCACTGTTTTGGAAACTACTGATGTCACCAAGCATTGTGAAGATGTAGCTTTCTAATGGTGTAAGAATTTTTGAATCTCGGAGTTTTGAATCGGTCAAGTAGTTTTTAAGTCGTAACATTTGATACATGCAATTTTCTTTTTTTCACAGTCCAACATTCTGATCCATGCAGTGTTGCCGGTCTTATCACAGACTTGTAGGTGAAGCATACCGTAGAGGTGTTCCCCACTTGGGCAAAGCACCGCCGTGCAACGAGCTCTCGCGCCGGGACCTGGTACAGGCCATGGTCCGGAGCAAGTAGAAATGGCGACCGCTTAGGTTGCCTCCTTCTGCGGAGCAGTAATGCTAGCGAAGGAGGAGACCGAACGCGTGAGGGAACGGCCCTCATGCCCCGGCCGCCGGGATCCTGACTCCGATTTCGAGCCACCGTAGGCGTGGGCTTGCGGAAGTCGAGCAATGGGTAGCTCGCCGTCCGGCCGTTCGGCAATTGTCACGACCGAGCCCGAGTCGTCGATGGCGCGTAGTGTTCCACGCTTGCCTCAAAGAGATGTCAGCAAACCGTAGCCCGGGCCCAGCAGGGTCGAAGCCTTCTAGGGCCATGACTGGAAAGGTTGTGTGAAAGTGAACCCCAGGGCTCTGGAACGAAGGCAAAGAAGGAACAGGAGTGGGTTTTAGTCAGTAAAAGTCTGACACACCCTCGCGCTCCGTTCAAGAGCGCGAGAAGTCATTGGATGAATACCCACCTAAAAAAAATCGCTGACTTGTAGATTTTACTAAGCAGCTTATCTACCTGCCATGCCATACTTTAATTTCCAGCTTGTTGATGACTACAATGAACGGGTATGTGACGCCCCAGCCCGCCCAAACGCCTACATCCGCTTCATAGAGAAGTCTGCTGAGGAGTTGGACGGGGAAGTGGAGTATGATGTGGATGAAGAGGACACCGCATGGCTAGCCATCATTAATAAGACACGGGCCAAGCAGAACTTGCCTGCAGTCACAGTTGATACTTTGGAACTACTCATGGATAGATTGGAGAAGGAGTCTTATTTTCAAGTAAGTTTGTTATTCAGCTGAGTTTTAACTGTTCCAGTAACATGGATTTCTTTATAAGGATACTTACATAGCTACTATAATATCATATTGCACAATTTTCACACAATCTACTTACCAATCTAGTCCCAAACTAAGCAGGGCTTGTGAGTACTAGATAATATTGATAAACATACTTATATATTTCTAAATACATGTAATAATAAATAAATTACACCCAGACATAGAACAAATGATCATGCTCATCACACAAACGTTTGTCTTGGGTGGAAATTGAACCCACAACCTCTGACATACCAATCAGGGCCACTAAGTACTAGACCAACAGGCCAGTCAAAACTAAAGCTATGTGAGTCTAATCAAGCCTTCTGTCCACGGACGCGTGGCTTCATAGACGGCGTATTATTTATTTATATATACTTTACTTTTTTTTTGCGTATTCGTTATACGCTTGATGTACGTCTGCTCACAGCTTACTTACAAAACTATGAAACTGTCGACAGAGCAGCAACTTCGTGCTCGCGTGTAATACACCTCGGACAGGGTTCAGTGCGCTGTGCTACTCAAGCTGTCTGGCGTATTTTGAAGCATCTTCAAAATTCAAAATATTTGTATTTCACATAGGCCTACATGGGCACTTATAAAATGTTAGAAGCTAGCGCACGATTCCAAATTGTTCGTTTCCTATGGAGAAGAACTGACAAGAAACTCCATGGTTACACTTTTAAAAAAGTGGTTGATGTTTAAATATTTCCATAATACAGTATTAATAGATATTATGTAAGTTCAGTGTAGACCAGTCAATATTGTATCCAAAAGCACAATAAAAATGTTCATAATAAAAAAGTGAGTCGTAATAAGAAGTAATCTTAGAATAGGAAGACTAGATCTTCACGCAAAATTAAATTTGACGACACGGTTGGCGCAATGATTGAATGATTGACTTCTACGCTACGTGTCGCGGGTTCGAGTCCTAAGAAACAAATATTTGTATGGCCTACAGATAGGTGCTTCGGTTCTGGGTATCATAAATATATAAACATGTTAAATAGATATTTAACATGTTTGTCGACGCACCAATGATACATGAGTTTCTAATTAATAATAATAATAATATCACAACTATCACAAAACGCCGTCTAGTTCCAAGCTAAGCAGAGCTTGCGTTATGAGTACTAGACAACAGACATAGAACAAATGATCGTGCTCATCACACAAACATTGTCCTGGGTGGGTATTGAACCCACGACCGGCATAGCAGTCAGGGCCACTAACCACTAGACCAACTGGCCAGTCAATTCTTAGTGTGGGGCAACATTAAACTTAAAAAATGTCTTCTTTTCTATTTACTATCAAACTAGCTTGCTGTGATTGATACGAGAATAGTTTATTACAGACTTGTCCCGAAAATCTACATTCTATTGTGAACAATCAACATCACATTTTCCTTTCGTAGGCATCTCAGACCGGTCAACAAACGGCAGCGACAGTGGACGAAGACGCGGTATGCTGCATCTGCATGGATGGCGAATGTCAGAACACCAATGTGATCCTGTTCTGTGACATGTGCAACTTGGCTGTACATCAGGATTGTTATGGGGTAAGTCCTACTGTCCTATACTCTATTCGCGATAGCATAACGCTCCATACTCACATACGGTATTACTCGATAGTTTTATTCCAAAACGAGTAAATATTAACGTGTGGACCGCAAAACTCACAGCTCGAAGGCTCGCATCGAGCCGGCTCGATGGAATTAAATAAAAGTAACTTCCTTCGCACTTACTCGCAGCAAGTCTTCGAGCTTGAATCAAGCGTGTGTACGTCGCCGCAAGTGGCGCAAGTCGAGCGTCAGTTACGCCGTTGTTGATCGTCGTGAAAACACGTGTAAAATAAAAAAAATAGATTTTCGAATTAACCCTGTACCTCCTTTTATGTTTCTTCTTTTCATTTTCTTTAATTCTTTTATAATTAAGAACTGCGAGACTTGCTAAAGCTACCGTCTCCTTTGTTGAACAGACATGTTTTGGCTCGAACGGTTCGGTGAATACTGAACGGTGCGCGTCACTCGATAAATTAATGCTGAATGTGTGGACGAAAGCCCATGCCATGGTTTTTACTCGACATGATAGCTCGATCGAGTAAAACCGTATGTGAGTACGGAGCTTTTGACAGAAGTTAAAATAAGGCTGTTTTAGGGTACAATTTGTAATAAAAGTGCAATATAATTATGTATATTGTGCTTTATTACGGTTAAGATTGATGCTGAATTTATTATAATTAACTCATATATACCAACTGTTATACTTAAATGAATTACTACTCACCTATTTAATTTAATTTAGTGTAATTTATTGCCATTTAATGTAATTTAGTGTATTTTTAATGTATTGTAGTATAATTTAATCTGACATCATTTAATTAATAGATACTAATGTAATTTAATTCAATTTGACATAATTTATTTAATTGATTGATTTATAATAATTCCTTATTTTATTGATTCTGTTCTTTTTTGTACCTTATTATTATTTGTTAAATGTACAATTGATTCAAAAGGTAATAAAAATGTAATAATTAGTTTACTAAATTCTGTAAGTGCTGTGCACACCTTTAAGTGAAGAATTCGCTGTGATACTGTTATCACAATTTTTTGACTTTATAATATTAGTGTGATTGTCATCTGTGAGCAGTGGTGGCCGAGTGGTAACGGCCCCGACTTATGAGTTGTAGGTTGCGGGTTCAAACCCAGCCAGGCGCATTACTTTGTGTAATTTATTTCACCACCACTGCTCTCAAAACTGAAAGAAAACATCGTGAGGAAACATTGGCATGTCCTAGAACCAAAAATTTGAAGACATGTTACATCCACCAACCCGCACTGGGCTCGCGTGGTAAATTACGGCCCATTCCCTCCTAGAGAGGAGGCCTAAGTCCCAACAGTGGGAACATTATAAGGCCGACTATGCTATGATTGTCATCTAACAGACAAAATACAAATGGAAGATTTTTATGAAGTCATAAGTTATCTAGAACTTGATCTTGAATGTTAAAATTGGCCTAAAAACATAATAGTGTCCCCTATAAATTTTGTTTGACGGCACGGTTATGGTTAGCGCAGTGGTTAAGCACGATTGCCGGCTGCGCTGCGGGTCGCGGGTTCGATTGCCGCACAGTACAAATAATTTTATGCTCTACAGATAGTGATTCTGAGTCTGGGTGCCTTGTTTATGTGATTGTACTATTTCTGAACGCACCCACGATATAGGAGTAATTCCGAGCGTGGAGCAATGTTTTATTCTCTGATTCGAGCAAGTACCGATTTTCAGAAAACATTTAGAAGCCAACTTCTGGCATAATGGGTGACTGGTAATTAGTTACCGATACTTAGACACATGATTGTATTCATGATTACAAACAACTTTTCCAAACACACATACATTTACATTTTTTTACATTACATTTCATCAGCTATTAATGTTTCTCAGCATAGCCCCTAATAGGCATCTTGTACTTTAAAAGACCTGATATCTTGCTTAAAAAGACTTAAAAAAAAATTGTTTTAGGTCCCATACATCCCTGAAGGCCAGTGGCTATGCAGAAGATGTCTGCAATCACCATCTCGTCTTGTCAATTGTGTACTCTGTCCAAACACTGGAGGTAAGTATTCAAGAAGTTAACGAAATATAACCTTATTTCCATGCAACTAAAGTTCATATTCGATTACCATCCAAAATTATTTTCGTCGTCATTTCGCAATGCCATAGAAAAGTGAGCCTTATAATATTGTTTATTTAGACGTATTATTGTTTGTCTGTAGGTGCTTTCAAGCAGACAGATCAAGGCACGTGGGCGCATGTGGTTTGCGCGCTATGGATACCTGAAGTGCGATTCGCTAACACCGTCTTTTTGGAGCCGATAGGTAAGTTTATTTACTACCCGGCGAACTTCATACCGTCTAATAGTCAAGGAATGATGGAATGATTGACCGAACGATGGAATGACAGTCGAATGTATTTTGAAATTTGCTGTAATTTTTCGTTGTATTTGGATATATTTTTATTTACGTGAATTTTTCCGATATTTATTCTTCTATTTGGGGCTGTGACGAATCCGTAGTCACACCTCACGTCGTTTTATTTTTTAACTTGTTTTTTTTATTTAAAAAATTTAGTGTTCAATTTAACACATGACTGTTTGTCCGCTAGAGGGCGTCACTTTAAATTTAATCAATATTTTGGAAATATACAAGTCCTTTCAAATGATACCAAACACGGCGTATTTATCTCCATTTTTATTTTTTAACACATTACTTTTTGTCCGCTACAGAACTAACGGACAAAAAGTAATGTGTTAGGCTGTGTGCCTAGGCTTTTTGTGCCTATGTTCAGTGGACAATGAAGACGGTTATAACGATACCTCATGTCGAGTTCAGATAAGTAGATAAGGAGCTATAATGGAACAGATGAACATACTCACATACATACATAGCTTGTCAAAATCATAACCCTCCTTTAGCTTTGCCGTAGTCGGGTAAAAAGAGGCTATTTAAAAATAAAAATAAACCTATCCATAAATGAGATCTTAACAATAATAAATTATTAATGAAGTTATCTATAACGTCTATTCTTTTTTTTAGTTTTTGGCTTGGATACTTAGTCCTTTAAGCCATATCTTCGTATAAATAGTTACTTGAATATTAAATATTGTCTGTCGAAAGAGACTGGATCCTGCGATACAGGGTATCCTAGTGCGGGATCCAGTGTCACATTTAACTTTGTAACACTTTATGTAAACAAATAAACACAACAAGCTTTAAAACCATGCGCGATGTTGAAGATAGGCGAGTGAAAAAGAGAGAGGGTCCCTCTTAAGGTTTTTTTTCCATTTTCTCACAGACTCGATTGAAATGATCCCGCCCGCGCGCTGGAGACTGCAGTGCATGGTCTGCAAACAACGCAGCGTTGGCGCGTGCATACAGTGTCATAAGAGTAACTGTTACTCTGCTTTCCATGTCACCTGCGCGCAGCAGGCTGGGTGAGTTATAATTTTTGTTTGGCTTCTAGAAAATCGGAAATTCAACGAATTCTAATGTTTGTAAAAGACTTCAAGATCAACCAGTTTATCAATAAATATACATGAATATATATAAAAATATCAAAATTGACAGAAAATCAAATGAGATATTACAAATATATCTGTCTCTTTCGCCTCATAGAAATCTCAAATTACAATCGCAAATAGAAAAAAAAATCAATAAATATATAAATAAATAATCCTCTAAATCCTTTCAAATCTTGTCGGACAGTTGTTCTTGTCTTGTTGGACAGGGCAACTATCAAATTACAGTATAAGAATGCATATTGCACGTACTGAAATGTGACGTCACTTCCATTACTTTACGTGAACTCAAAAGAGATAGCGACATATTCCCACCACGCGCCCACTCTTCCTCAAACCTATATTTGAAATGCTAATTGCTGCTTCATTTAATAACCAATGTTGATGGTGTTTTCAGAAAAAGATTTCTTTTTGTGTTATTTGTGGTTTAGTATAAAATATTAGGGTTTAAAGTATGAAATTGCAGTTTTAAAACGGGTTGCTTTGAAGTGTTTTATCTTTGGATTGACTTGGAATACAAACAAATAAACTTTATATTAAAGGTACGTTATTCTTTTTTCAAAATAAGGTATTTATCGGTTTCTTTGTTTTGCATTTTTTGTAATATCTCAGTTCTTATAACCATGAAAGCTAATAAAAGTCCAGAGTACCAACTTCAAAGCAACCCGTTTTGAAAAACGGCATTTTCATACTTTAACCCCTATTATTGTACAAAAATAAGTACAAGTACAATATCCAATTGAAGATATTTTGTTTAAAGAATTGGAAATTAAGCTAGAACTACACTGCGCACACGTGTGCCACATACGCCGATCTGGGCGCATCAGTCTCGATACATTTTGTATGGAAACTAGACTTGTTAAGCTACACTTGATCCACGCCACGTGACGTCGTTCTACGTACAAATCTGGCGTGCTACACGTGTGCGTCGGTCTAATGTAGCTTTAAAGTTATGCGTACTTAAGACGTAATATGTTTTCAGTCTGTATATGAAGATGGAAGCAGCGGGGGCTGGTCGCGACCCCAGCCAGCCGGTACAGGTCGCCAAGATGGCGTACTGCGACGCACACACTCCTGCGCATATATTGCAGGTAACATCTTTATTTACAAAAGCATATGCTGAACTTATGATAAACTTGTGCAAGGATAATAAATCAAGCAAACACCAATTTTGAAGATTATATGACTTATATTATTTTTTCAACTTTGAGTGTCATTAGATCGCAATGGCATAGGCATGTCATCCACCGCAGGCGTGGGCTTGCGGACGGTGAGCAATGGGTAGCTCGCGTCCGACCGTCCGGTAACCGTCCGGACCGAGCCCAAGTCGTCGACGGCTCGTAGTGTGCGCGCGCCTCAAGGAGATATCAGCAAACCGTAGGGGCCCATCAGGGCCTACTGGGGCCATGGGTGATGCGAAAGAGAACCCGGGAACCAGGAACGAAGGCAAAGAAGGAACAGGAGTGGGTTTTAGTTAGTAAAAGTCTGACATGCCCTCCCGCCCCACCGAAGGGCGGGAGATGTCATTAGATGATTTCCCACCTAGAAAAAAAGCATAGGCATGTTATCAAGATAATTATGTTAAATAAAATTTTATATTATGTAAAAAAAAAAAAATTTGGTTCTCTTTTTACAAAAATATTTGACTGTTGTTAATCTTATCCTTCTATAAAATTGATAATGAAACTATTTTTGTTGGTTTGTTATTCTTTCACGCAGCAATGGATCAAAGAGGTAAATAGTCTATAGGCTGGCGAGTAACACATAATCTACTTTAAATCCCGATAAAATGTAAGAGTATGTGACGTCAACCGTCTAATCCGACTCGGCTGGGCAGCGTTCGGGAAGCTGCGTGGTATCTTCTCGTCCAGTATACCACAGTGTCTCAAGACGAAAGTCTATGACCAGTGCGTGTTGCCAGTGATGACATATGCTTTCGAAACGTGGTCGCTCACAATGGGCCTCATCAGAAGACTTACGAGTCACCCAAAGGCCAATCGAAAGGTCTATGCTCGGAGTTTTCTTGCGTTATCAAATCAGGAATGAGGATATCCGCAGGAGAACCAAGGTTACCGACGAAGAATCGACAAACTTAAGTGGCAATGGGCAAGGCACATTACTCGCAGAGCAGATGGCCGTTGGGGCCGTTGACCTGGGGAAGATTGCGGGAATCCTATGGATGCGAGACGCACGGGACCGTTAATTGTGGCGATATTTAGGGGTGGCCTATGTCCAACAGAGGACATCTATCGGCTGCTGAAATGATAATGATGATGATGATTTTGAGGTACACAACAGGATCTAAATCGCTGGTAAAAACGACTACATTAACTTAGCCGCTAACTAGCTTAACGGCACGGTTGGCTGCTGCGCTACGTGTCGGCTGGATCGATCACGCACGGAACAAAATTTGTATGGCCTACTGAGGCCCTACCTGAACTAAACTGAACTGCTAAAGGCATGGAGCTATATAGGGTTTATAGCTCCATCCCTCTGTCTCGCTTGCACGCTTGAAATCTTAAAACATCATGGTAAGGCCCCAGATAGTTGTTCCGGGTCTGGGTTTATGTGAGTGGATGCTTCCTAGTGTGGGACAATGCTTATTAAAAAAAAAACCTTTTTGTTTCCCAGGAGCGAAGAGCACAGGAATCGGAAGGCGACACAAAATCAACCGATCTCACAGCGATTCGGCTGAAGGGCAGAGAGAAGATAAAACAAGTATGTGATGGAAAAAAAACGTCTCTAAAAGTACATGCACTTTTCTTTATTTTTCTTCTAACTTTCCAATTAAAAGATTAACATCTGAATACCGAAACATCATTGACTTAATTGACCATAGTGCAATGGTCTCAAAAGCCTTTTGTCTGGTTGACGTTAAAGTGACAGGAACACCAAACGACTTTGACAGAACATATAGTTTATTGTTTTTAAGCAAAATGTGCACTTGGACATGAAGTTTGCGGACACTGGCCAATACAATTCATAGCATAGCATAGTCGGCCTTATAATGTTCCCACTGTTGGGACTCAGGCCTCCTCTTTAGGAGAGGGAAATACAATTCAACATTTACAAAAATCATAAAAAGCCAAAAAGTTTATTGTGACCAACATTCAATTATTAGTCCCACAAAATATGTCAAAAACTAGTTACTAAGAAGCTTGCATTCTTGCTTAATAATCAATCTGCCTCGTACCATTTTGGGTCAGCTTCCAGTCTAACTAGATGCAGCTGAGTACCAGTATTTTACATGTAGCGACTACCTATCTGTCCTCCATAACCCAGTAACTGGGTAATAAGATACCCTCAGCAAGGCAGCAGACTATCCTGGTGGCAGACTATTCCTAACAACTGTCAAAGATATTCAAATGGCAACCGAGACCAATGGATAACGTGCTTTCTGAGTCACCGGGGAATCTTTGCATGTTAAAATTTTCATCTATTCTCAAACCGACCTCGGGAAGCGATGCTTATTACTAACCGACATTATTTACGATATTTTTTTCGAACATCTTCATTCCCTCAGGCTCGCCGCGTCCTAGCGCTCAAACGCACCTGGGCCCCTGTAGTCTTAGTGCCCACGCTCCCGGCAGACCGTGTCGCCGAGGTGGCAGCCCTGGCTCCCGGGGCCCCCGCCGCCCGGAACCAGCTCATGAAGAGGCTGCTGGCTTACTGGACACTGAAGCGACATAGCCGGAACGGAGTGCCACTGTTGAGGCGGCTGCAGAGTCTTACCAGTCATCATGGTTAGTATCTATATGAATTGTATAGTCAAACACATTCATTGTTCGTACAGCTAGGGAGTGGAATTCCCTGCCGGAGTCCGTGTTTCCTGATAGCTACAACCTGGGGATCTTTAAGTCAAGATTGAATAGGTTACTTCTAGGTAAGCACGGCCCATCGTCGATCACATCATCGTTTTCCATCAGGTGAGATAGTGGTCAAGCGTGAGGCTATCAACAATAATAAAAACACTTGTTTTTCAAAAGATTTTCCAATTTGAAATAAGGTTTTTCGCTTTTTCCTACACAACGTTAGGTCTATGATTGTTGGTCCTCTGGAGGCTTACAATGTTAATTTTAGTAGGGAATAAGTAAGTGGATAGAGTCTTGATGTTTAATATTTCCCTTCCCCAAAACAGGTTATGACCGCTTGAGTCAATGTAGATGATATGGTCGTGTGGTGTCCACGTTTGCTGCTAGATTGATAAATAAAGGTCATACATAATGGTTTCACAAATGCCGCAGAAACGTGTGCACCCGCCGACAGTTGAGCAAATAATGAACCTCCTGTCTCGCGCACGTGTATACGTCAATTGCCCTTTATTAGTATGTCACAGGTTCTAAGGCCCCTCGCCCATCTCGCCGACATTTTGTACTGATGCTGTAGCTACATGTATTATATGATAATGACGTTAGTAGCGATGTTATCGCGCGCTTACGAAACGCGCGACATCATCGCTACAAAAATTCGCCGTGGGGCCTTAACCAAACCAGTAATTTCCTTCGATATCTATATACATAATATCAATAAAAACTCCTATGGTAACATGTCTGCTTCTCATAACGTGATTTTGCTCACAGGAAGTCGAGGTATACAAGATGGCACTGTGAATGTAAGAGAATTATGCAACCAGCTGAAGTACTGGCAGAGAATACGACAGGACTTGGAGAGAGCCAGGTAACTTACCACGACTATAATTATAATATGGTATGTGACTACGGGCGTCGGGAGTCGCAGGGCGATTTCCGGTCAACGTAGGCGCGGGCTTACGGCTTAGTATGATAAGACTAGCTACCGCCCGCGGCTCCGTTCTCATGAAGTCAATTGATAAGTCGAATTAGTTTATTATGGGCTATCTCATTTTCCCGTTACTTAGTTATAAAAAGAGGAGTTTGATCACGTGGACAACAAAAAAATGTATGGCTTGACTTAATAATTTCGCAACATCCTTCCACAGATTACTGTGTGAGCTAGTCCGCAAGCGTGAACGTCTAAAGGCAGAGTACACTCGCGTATGGGAGCGCTGCGTGCTTCACTCGCTGCAGCCGGAGCGCGCTGCGCTGCACAAGTTGCTGCGCATGTTGAGACAGAAGGATGCCAGTGATATATTCACCGAGCCTGTGGATCTGCAAGAGGTATGTTATTTTAAGGGATAACTTCGCAGCAGGCTTGGACAAATGATTACTCTGCAGGTAATGGCATATATTCCATACGTTGTACTTAAATGCCACATTGTACCTACTAGTGTTGCAACAAAACTCTGCTCCCGTTATGCAGATGTTCCGCAAGCTTTTTTACTTCCGTTTCCGCTTCTTCTTCCTCAAAAAACATAACGGAAGAATACAACGAAGAGCGCGGGGGTGGGGGGCGCGTGGACGTCTGGACACATCGGAAGAGGCGGGGGGGGGGGGGGGGGTAGTACACACCTTGTGACGTGATTACGATGTAAACCTTCTGTTGTTTTAAAAAAATAAAATCACGCATTTTCTTCATAGTATTATTAATATATCCGTTTCCGCTTCCGCATCCGCAAAGATTTACTTTTGACATCTGTTTCCGTTTCCGTTAAAACACTTCCGTTGCATCACTACATTGTACTTAGCGGTTAATTTCGACTTACGCTTCATTATTTTAAGAAATCGACTATCCTATATATTTTTCGAAACAACCTTATTTGTTCTCAGGTGCCAGACTACAGCACCATAGTGAAACACCCGATGGACCTGAGCACTATGGGTAAGAAACTGGACCGCGGCGCATACGCTACCATAGACGATATAGAGGCGGACTTCAAGCTGATGATCGAAAACTGTCTCACTTACAATAATAAGGATACTGTGTTTTATAAGTAAGTTTATTTCAAGACTATTCATCCAATCGCAAATCGTTCACAAACCTACCCGCCGTGACGCCCTAACATAATGAATCAATATGTTGACTGGCCTGTTGGTATAGTGGTTAGCGGCCCTGACTGCTACGCCGTAGGTCGTGGGTTCGATTCCTACCCAGGACAAATGTTTGTGTAATGAGCACGATCACTTTTTCTGTGTCTGCAATCTTTTAATACAAAGCAAATCACACAAACACATCTACAAAGCCTGGAGCATAGGCGTAGGGTAGCCAGCCTTTCGGTATTTTACAGGATGCATTTTGGAGAGTGTGCGGAATTGCATCACTTGATTCCGTCATCTCCTTTCTACTATCGGACAATTCGACGTACAGCGAGTATCCACCCTGAAACCTCTACGGTCCGGACTAAGCGTTTTGCCAATTTAGGTATCTTCAAAGCTAGAGTGTATAATAGGCTCATAATAAACTAGTGCGCCTCACCATCAACGATTGCAATACTGCTTACCATCAGGTGGGATCGCAGTCAAGCAATAATTTATATCAATTGAAAAAAAAACAATGAATTCACTAAATTATTCCAATTTACAGGGCCGGCGTAAAGATGCGCGAACAATGCTTACCGCTATTCCGTCAAGCGCGTCGCGATGTTCGCGAAGCGGGCTTGCAAGCGCTGTGTGTGGGCGCTGATGGAAGTCCACGAACTCCTGATAGCCCGCACCGAGCTGTGCCCAGCCCCAGGCGGAACAGGTAAATAGAAGTTTTGACTGGCCTGTTGGTTCTTGTGGTTAGTGGCCCTGACTGCTATGCCGTAGGTCGTGGGCCCGGAGTTCATGGGTTCGATTTCCACCCAGGACAAATGTTTGTGTGATGAGCAGATCATTTGTTCTGTGTCTGGGTGTAATTTATCTACATATATGTATATATTTAAAAATATATAAGTATGTTTAACAGTTGTCTAGTACTCATAACACAAGCTCTGCTTACTTTGAGACGTTGTGTGATAGTGGTAAAGAAAGAAAGTTCCAATCAATGAAGAATTTATTTTAATAAACCATTTACTGGCACTTTTGAATTGTCAAGTATTCAATCAGTTAGAAAGAAAACGGGCAGGTGCGAGTCGGACTCGCGCACTTACGGTTCCGTACACCTATGATACCTATGATAGGAGTTCAATTCTCGAATTGAGTTACGAAGATTTTTCCGAATCGCAAAAAAAGTAACGGGACAGCGGGAAATATATTACCCTAGACTTTTGATTCCCTTGAGAGTATTGAAATACACGTTTTTTTGCGACATAAACAGCCGTATCTTTTGTTTTCGTTAAACTTCTGAGAGTTTGATTTTTTTCACAGCGTCAAGGAACCGCTGAATTAAGTATATGGTTTTAATTTCAACTCGATACCCCCATTCGTTCACGAGATAAAGGGTCTTGACAGACAGACAGACACACAGACGGACCACAAATTGATCCTATAAGGGTTCCGTATTTTTCCTTTTGAAGTATGGAACTCTAAAAATGATGTCAATTGCACATTCCAAAGCATAGATCTCGTTGGATAAGACCAAGAAACATAGTTTAACAAATACACTTTTAAAATATTATGTAATCAAGTACCGTGCGTACTGTGTGTTTTTTAATCCCAGATAATGATTTGACAAGTGCAAATGTCAAACTCCAGAAATATGTTGCCTGCTTTTTGATAAAAGTGATGTCTCCAAATTCGATTTTTTATACAGGTTCTTTTAATAATACAACCTCTAAGGAAAGTAGGCCCAAGATACGATAGTGTTTGTTTATAGTAAAGTCTAATACGAATTAAATTTTTTTACACTCGGACTTTTACTTATACTAAGAACTCACAAAACCGTTTTACCCGTGTCCGCTGCGGTTGCGGGCCCGCAGCTTCTGTAGAATGCTAGAGATATATGTATTCCGCTCCCCGCTGCACTGGCGGGCAACTAGTAGAATCGTGCGGGCCACGGGCACCCGCAGCCTCGGAAGGTTGCGCCCGCACTCTCTGCGGTCGTTTAACACCCGCAGTGGCTCTCAGGGGGTAGAAAAATTCGATACGAAATCCAAAATCGATTGATGCACCCAGAACTTTATAGACCTTCTTTTTTTTAATTCTTATGCGAAGTAAGTATATGCAACAGCTCGTTTCTGGTGTATGTCAGCTGTTGCATTACACGCGATTGTCATCTGCCAAGTTTTCAAGCGATAACTCCAACTGCGACGGCTGTGGAACCACACAAAACTCCGGTCGCGTGAGTTTAGAGATAAATCAGCTCCACCGTTTTCTCGTGTTTCCACCACCGTGGCGAGCGCTGTTGAAAATCAGTTGAAAATCATGAGTTCTTAACTACTTTCTTTTATCAGCTCCAGTATATGGGCCTCTCCAGCCACACCGCAAAGAGGGGACTGACCGTCATGATTATGGCGTGCCCATTGGTCGTCAAGCTGTGAATTCACATGACTGCATTGCAAAAAACCGATACTCGATTCGTTTATCACTACAATTTTATAAGAGATCCATGCGAAAATAGTACAAAAAAAGGATATAGAATTGTTTAATTTTAACTTTTATTAGTTTTCAAAACTAATAAAAATATCACTTTGAGTAATTCTATATTTTTGTCTAGGTTTGAAAAATGACGCAGCTTTTGCTAGTCTTTCAATTCTTAGGCTTAAATTATATTTTATTTTATGTGTTAGACATTTGCATCTATCAAATTACCGTCAGAAAATACAAAAAATGACCATAATTAGTTACATTTTAAAACGAAACTATTTTTACGAATATTTTGGGTATTTTTGTTTAATGCCGGTTGCGGTACCTCACTATTTATGAAATGGAAAGAACATGCAACATTCGAATTGTCACCTTTAATTAAAAATCAGATTTTATGTGGATAGGAATATGTGTATGTCTTTGTGTGTTTCATATATGTCACAGTATCAAACAGATATTGGGAAATATATGAAATGGGGAAATCAGCGGAAATGTAAGGCTCATTGTGTAATGTTCCGTGTAGTGTGGCGAGCCCCCGGCGCGGCAGCCCGCCTCGCCGCACGAGCAGCCGCGCCGCCAGCCGCCCGCGCTCCAGCACTGACAGCGAACGAGAACGGACACCAGGTAATGTTCCGTGTAGTGTGGCGAGCCCCCGGCGCGGCAGCCCGCCTCGCCGCACGAGCAGCCGCGCCGCCAGCCGCCCGCGCTCCAGCACTGACAGCGAACGAGAACGGACACCAGGTAATGTTCCGTGTAGTGTGGCGAGCCCCCGGCGCGGCAGCCCGCCTCGCCGCACGAGCAGCCGCGCCGCCAGCCGCCCGCGCTCCAGCACTGACAGCGAACGAGAACGGACACCAGGTAATGTTCCGTGTAGTGTGGCGAGCCCCCGGCGCGGCAGCCCGCCTCGCCGCACGAGCAGCCGCGCCGCCAGCCGCCCGCGCTCCAGCACTGACAGCGAACGAGAACGGACACCAGGTAATGTTCCGTGTAGTGTGGCGAGCCCCCGGCGCGGCAGCCCGCCTCGCCGCACGAGCAGCCGCGCCGCCAGCCGCCCGCGCTCCAGCACTGACAGCGAACGAGAACGGACACCAGGTAATGTTCCGTGTAGTGTGGCGAGATCCCGGCGTTTGTTTTCGTTAAGTTTTTGTTACGAGTTCGAATTATTGTTTTGTTGAGTTGTGGTGGTCACTTTGTTTTAATTTTTAAATTTAATGTCCCTCTAGCAAAAATAAACACACGCAATCGTACTCAATTACCAAGAGATTACTGTATTATAGTTTAAGGCTTCCCTCTCGTTTTATTTAAAATGTTAACAGAACGGTCAATGTTATAAGAAGCTTTATTACCTAATGGCAAAGAGTTCTTTGTGTCGCAAATTAGTCATCATCATCCTGCCCTTGTCCCGTTTTATTTGGGGTAGGCGCAATACGTTTTTTCTTCCATTCCGCCCTGTCACTCGTCAAGCTATCACTGACTCCCTTTTCTTTCATATCACTCTTCACACAATCCATCCATCTTTTCTTTGGCCTCCCTCTCCCTCTCCAGCCGTGTGTAAATTAGTCATAAGTTATAATTACGAAATTTGTGTTCATAGAGAGGCGCAAGGAACGCAGCATGTCCAGAGCCCGCAGCGAGAGGCGACAGTCGAATGCTGTCAAAGACTCGGACGATGAGAATATTGATGTAAGTATTTTTTTACCTATAGCAATTTACCCTGAATATTGACGGCGATTCTTATGAATCTACTTATTACTCAATGGCTTTTAGATGTTGAAAACTAGATATCAAGGTATTAAAATCCACGTAATTTGTCAAAAATACCTGTCATCATCATTTCAGCCGATAGACGTCCACTGCTGGACATAGGCCTCCCCCAAATGTCACCACAATGAATGGTCCTGTGCGTCTCGCATCCATAGGATTCCCACAACCTTCACCAGGTCACCAGTCCACCTTCCAACACTGCGTCTTCCGGTACGCGGTCGCCACTCCAAAACGTTTCGGCCCCAACTGCCATCTGTTCTGCGAGCAATGTGCCCTGCCCATTGTCATTTAAGTTTGGCGATTCTTGGTGCTATGTCGGCAACCTTGGTTCTCTTGCGGATATCTTCAGATAATCCAATATACCACAGTGTCTCAAGACGAAAGTCACCAGTGCGTGTGGCTAGTGATAACATACGGTTCCGAAACGTGGTCACTCACAATGGGCCTCATCAGAAGGCTCAAAGTCACCTAAAGAGCAATGGAAAGAACTATGCTCGGAGTTTACTTGCGTGATCGAATCAGAAAAATACCTGTACTAACATCTATCTATAATAAAGCACTAGTTTGGGTATTTTTAGCAAATTATGTGGATTTTCAACATCGTGAGGAAACCGGCATGTCCTAGAACCAAAAATTCGAAGACATGTGACATAGAGAGGAGGCCTGAGTCCCAACAGTGGGAACATTATAAGGCCGACTATGCTATGCTATGTGGATTTTGAGACAAAAATTTGACTAATTTGTATAAAGTGGAATGTCCGATTTTAACAAATAACATTTCCGTGACTTAATAATGCTACCATATACTAAAAACAAAATGAGTATATATATGGATGGATAGAGAGATAGGTTAAAGAAAAGATAGACTAATTGTGTGAGAAGTGATATGCGGGTGATAGGACAGAATGTAAGAAAAAAACCATCTTGCGCAACCTTCTGCACAAAGTTCGGACTCGCCAAGATACGTTGGTCGTATTGTACAATGATTTAATTGCTCAAGGGGCGTGGCTAAGCTGAGTGACAACGAATTCATATTTTCTAAATTTTATAATTCCATCACAACCTTATTTGACATGTAAGTAAGTACTTAAAACTGCTCGCTCGAAGGTTTTAATTCTTTTGAAGGTAAGCGATGGAATCTTTGTTAAATCTGTACAATATTTTATCAATTACTAGCTTCTAGCCAGCGGCTTCGCCCGCGTGTTAGTAGATTTCTTCATAAAAATTTTGGACCCCGTTTCATCCCCTTAGGAAAATCCGTTCTTAACGGATGTCTGGGTGTAGACATCCGCTAAGAACGGATTTTCCGAAATCCACCCCCAATCCACAATATAAGAAACCTACCTGACAAATTTAAAATTTTTAGGTGTTATAGTTTCTGAGGTTTGGTTTAATCAGTGAGTGGTATTTCGTTTTTATATATATATATATATATATATATATATATATATGTCGGCGCAAGGATGCCGATCATCATTGAAGCTATGTCTAGGGACTCTGTTTTGTGGGCGATGGCTGTGTATCGAGCAATAAACAAACTATTCCAGATCACACAACTAATTTATTATGATTTACAAAGTATTCTGTGATTATGATGTAAGCTTTAGGTATTCACTTCACACAACGAGCCGTGAGACAGTCCCCGAGAATAGACGTTGTCGTTCGCACGGCTGCCGACAGAAGAAAGAGCACCGCCACCTCTGCGGTCGGCACTTTTATCTACTCGGTTCGTGCAAACGTCATCGCGGATTCTGTCAAAGTGACAGGCGTCACTTTTCACTTAGCTCGTTCATTCGTTCTCAAGCTTCCGTACTATTGACTTCTCCGACATATAGATATATTTAGCTTAATATTTTTTTGACAGTCGCACCGCGCGGTGTCTCCCGCGACGGCCCCGTCGGCGCGCAAGGCGTGGGTGCGCGGGCGGGCGCGCGGCCGGGCGCGCGGGCGCGGGCGGCGCGGCGGCCGCGGCCGACACTCTGCGCACGCCGACAGGCCCAGGGACAACGGTAAGCGTGTCGTCGCAGCTTCGTCCACACTCATTCTGCGAAGCAGTCATGCTAGCGAAGGAGGGAACGGCCTTCCTCATGACCCAGCCATCGTAGGCGTGGGCTTGCGGACGGCGAGCAATGGTTAGCTCGTCTTTCGGGGGCCGCTAACTGTCCGGCCCGAATCCGAGTCGTCGACGGCGCGTATGTTTCACGCGCACCTCAACATGACAACAAAACCGTAGGGTCCCAGCAAGGTCGAAGCCTACTGGTGCCATAGATTGTGCAAAAGTAAACCCCGGGGCCCTGGAACGAAAGCAAAGAAGGAACATAAAAGTGAGTCTTAGTCAGTAAAAGTCTGCCTCGCCCTCTCGCCCCGCCGAAGAGCGGAAGAAGTCATTGGATGATTTCCCACCAAAAATAATTTCACAGTTTTCTATGTAAGCTTCATGCAGGCATACATCAAGCGTATAATGACGAATACGCGTCTGTGAAGCTACGCATCCGTGGACAGTATGCCAAAAACTTCATGTTTTCTATAATTTAGGTAATCTTACAGATACACCGACATCAGGTTCTGAGACTCCAGTGCCTGTCAAACCCGTGGAACGTACCCTCAAGTTGGCCACACCAGAGAAGTCCCCAGTCAAGCAAACAGAGACAACGCCAAGTTAGTAAACAATCTCCTTTTATGTCTGCGAGATCTGAACAAAGTCCACTTTGACAGACCAATCTTCTCCATTGGCTATGATTTTTGACAAACAGATCATAGTACTATGTCATAGTATTCTATTATTAATTAGACCTACTGTGAATGTGTGCATACTCTTAAGTGACTTTTTACACTGAATTCTGTTGTAAATGTTTTTATGTATTATTTTGTAAAAAGTTATTGGTGTGCTTATTAATAAAATAAAATACTAGTTTTAATTATAATTAATTATGATTAAAACTAGTATTTTATATATCATGAATGAACATATTGTTTTATATGGTAACCAATTCCTTTTTTTATATTTCTTACTGTTTTTTTATTTATATTTTACTGGGTTTTTTGAAACCTGCTGCTTTTTATAAAAAACATATGTTTTTATATGGATAATTGTTTTTTTTATTTAACATGTTTTTTTTTATAAATGACAACGGTCCTAGTCAAACTGCTGGTTATTTGTGATAACTAAGTCAGATCAGGTTTCAATATATTAAGTAGAAAAAAACCGGGCAAGTGCGAGTCGGACTCACGCACTGAGGGTTCCGTACAAGCTTACCTATGAAATCGGTTCAATTCTCGAATTGAGTTTTAGAAACGAAGATTTGATCCGAATCGCAAAAAAAAAGTTTTTTTTTCGTGATGTAACTACAAATTTACAGTTTTCAGATTTTTTCATATACTTGTGGCATGAGACTGCTGCATGTAAAATTTTAGGATTCTAGGTCAACAGGTAGTGAATTTTGATTCCCTTTAGAGTGTGGAAATATACGTTTTTTACGACTTAAACGCCCGTATCTTTCGACACTGCAGACCTGAGTATATGGTTTTAATTTCAACGCATTACTGAAATAAAGGGTCTTGACAGACTGACAGACAAAAAGTGATCCTATAAGGGTTCCGTTTTTGTTTTTGAGTTACGGGAACCCTAAAAACAGTCATGTGGACATGATCCCACGTACAATGGTCCGCATAGGACTAAGTGCGGAAACCATAATCAGACACAGACAGTCATGTGGTACAGAAATGTTCGCAATTATCTACATTATATCTAAACATATTTTGTTACATACTAAACTTTCCTTACTTTATATTTGGCAGATTTTTTAAGTGAATACAATATTGCAACTTTTTACTTTCTACGGATTAAAAAGGAAAAAAATTAAAAAGTTGATCATTACTATTGTAATCGCGCCATGATTAACATTTTAATATATTTTATACTTCTACATAAACGACCTCTTTGCTATCAAAATACTTGTAATAGGTGCGAATGTTACCAGTTACAGGCCTGGGGCTCATGGGTGCACTTAGGAAGCCCACCCTGCTGGTGTCGCCATCTACCGTCGCCGCGCCACCCAAGAGCTTCGGCTCTGATGGTAATTATAACCTATTTTCACACTTCAATTGGAAACTATAATCAATTTGCTATTACAGAAAAATCTTGTTTTTGTTTGTTTCGAATTTCGTTTTTTTGTAATACAGAATTTTTATTATGTCAGAAAAAGTAGTATTTTGACTGGTGTTAACAGAAAAAAAAAAAACAAAAATTATTGGCTAAAATTAAATAAAGTACTAAAAAAATTGCTTCTGCAACTACAAAAAGTGAAAAAAAAAGAAATCATCATTATGTCAAAAATGATGGAACTTATAATCGATGGTTACTTCAGCTTGAAACTTCTCTCTGCTATTTATTTTACTTTTAAAACATTACGAACAGCATCCTTGCCGACTTTGTCAGCCAGTCTGGGTCGGTCCAGCTTAGACCCGTCACCCAAGAAGAAGGGTCGCGGCAGACCACGGAAACAAGATAAGGACAAGTCAACTTCGTCACCAGATCCGTTTAGGTACATTATATAAGACGGAAATATCTTTGGACTAAAGTAATATAGTGTTATGTTGTTTTTTTGCCTAAAATCGGTTTTATTAAAAAATATAGAGTTGTCCTGTTGTCCATAGTCAATAATGGGTCCATAGATATTTTCGGTTATTTTTATTGCACGAATTTGTAATTGACCTTTAGCAAAAATTTTTGGAGTGGGAGTGGGCTACAGAAGGCAAAAAAAAAGTATGTAAATCTAAGCTTTAGCATATTAGGTAGAGTTTTGTACGAACAGAATATAAATGTGTTTGTATAAATGCTTCTTTTTAAGATTGAAATCATAGATTTCATGGAGAAGATTGTGTTTCTAAGCGGACTTTGGATTACCGCTTAAAATTTTGTATGGTAAAAAAAGCTTTGCACTGCTTATAATAAGTATTAATATTGCTTGTTTTGTAAACGGTGCGCGGTGCATGACAAAATTAAAAAAGATGTATAGGTATATAATGTACATATTATATGCTCCATTCGCAATATGATTAAACCAAAACTTTTTACTGTTCATTCAACCGATTTTTACTTCTATTCCGTAGGCATACGAATGACAATCAAAACAAAAAAGTAGTGGTTACAACACCAACTATTTACTTCAGCCGCCATTTATCATGCCACCAATGCAATAAAACTCAAAATCGCTTGAACGGACAGTAAAATAGGCTTGTTTAAATGTCTAAACTTATTGCGAATGGAGTATATGTATATAATTATAAAACTACTAATTAGTCAGTCGGACACATTCAACTGTTTTTCTATTTAACTATATATATTATAAACAGAGGTGCAAAACTTTTTTGTGTACTATCATAATATCATTATCAGTGATCGGAGTAGGTAGATTTATTTTTGGTACTTGTATCATAAATGCAAACAGAAAGAATAACATGGATAAGCCATTTTTCCGGAAATTAATTCCGGTATTTTCGGATTCAATTAAATATTGTTAATGTTGATGAGTGTTACTACTCAATTCAAAATTTAAAGGAAGGTATAATGTTCTTATTGGTCGTTGGGTTGTGTCAAATCGTGACTGTGTACCGTAAAAAAAAAATTAAGAATATAATATTGCTCATTTTAATACAATCTTTTACAACCTTTTTTGTTCCTAATATTATTATTTTTTTGTTTTAATAATCAACCAATTCCGGAGAAATGTCCATATTAATATATACGTTTCGGATCAATGACCCCAATTCAATCTACTTACTCCGATCACTGATTATTATATAGTTATAATTATAATAAATATTTAAATTTAAAGCCGCGTGATGATTACGCGCACTTTATTCGTTAGGGGCAAATTAATATTTTTGCACTTTAATATTCAACAGTTCAGTGTCCAATCAGCACACATCGCGCTTATAATCATAAATAGCAATTACTCGAAAATGAGGCTCGTGAGGATTTTCGAATCTTCAAATACCTTATTTTTGAGTTATTTCTCTTCATGATTAAGTGGACTATATAATAAGGAAGCCAATATTAAATAATTTACGCATAATCGAAATGCAGCTTAACCTCTGGGTCTGACACAAATGACGCTCTGAAATTGTAGGTCTGTAATATAGAATTTTCACGAGTTACTCTAATGGCATAGTTTAGTGGTATCACAAACATGTCACAAATAAAAATAATAATAATGTGATAATGATAATATTCCACAAACTATTACACAACGCCATCTAGTCAGAGCTCTAAACGGAGCTTGTGCTATGAGTACTAGATAACTGATAAACATACTTATATATTTCTAAATACATACATAATATACTTAGATAAATTACACCCAGACACAGAACAAATGATTGTGCTAATCACACAAACATTTGGCCTGGGTGGGAATCGAACCCACAACCTCCGGCTTAGCAGTCAGGGCCACTAACCACTAGACCAGTCAAAAACGTTTAATTTTTTTTTTTATAACAGACTCGTTTTGATTTTGACTGCAGCCAATTAAAACTTCTACTATATAAATAACAGACTGTAACATCTGTAATTGAATCGCACTTAAAAAAACTGAGTCATTGACCCGCGAATAAGAATATGAAGATTGTATCAAAGAGCGTCATTACTGCTCGGCCAGTTCTGCTTAGCACCTGTATCACCATAAATAGTTGTGCACTCTGTGGCTAGGTCGTCACAAGGCGGGGAGGGCAAGAGTATGTCGACGCCGGTGCCCGCGTCGTTCCTGCAATATCGTGGACCGCCGGGGGAGGTCGGCTCTGACAGTGACCTCGCACTCTCCAGGTAAACTTATATTTTTATTACTATGAATAGGATCGCGTTTGGCCACTATCTCACCAGATGATAAGCGATGATGTGGCCGACGATGGAGCACGCTTGCATCGAATTAACCTATTCACTCTTGACTTAAAGACCCATAGATTTTGTACAATATTTTGTACTAAATAACTAATAACACTAAAAAAAATCTTTTAATGAAATCTGTTTCAAGATTTCAGGTTCAGGTTACAAAATAAAAAAAAAGTAGCAAAAGACATGCATGAAAAAAAAAATTGTTATCAATAAATAAACAAAAAAAGAATACTAATTGTGAAATAATATCAAAATTGGTAGAAAAGCAAACGAGATTTATAACAATATTAAACAAATATATCTGTCTCACTCGCCAAGACGCCTTTCTCTATGGTGGATAGCGAGTGTCATGGCCTTTGACGTCTACTTATTGGGTCTCATTAACCGCAAGGAAATGAAGGTGGAGAGATGGGCTTGACAACTGAAGAACTGGCCCGCAATAACTGAGGATAGATTTGTGTGGGAGAGGGAGGCCTTCAACAAGCTGTGGGATATAATAGGCTAACGACGACAACGACAATCTATACATATATTAAATCTGTAGCATTGTGCATTGTTGTGTAGCATTTAGTTGTGTGCGCATCACATACAAAAAAAAACCGTAATCGTTGTAGATAACATGTATACATTAATATTGTGTGAAACTTGATATATTACGTAGGCATTTTTTCATTGCAATCGGTTGACTACATGAAGCGGTACGAAGTTCGCCGGGTCAGATAGTTCTAAATGTAGAAATTAAAATGAACCACTGGTTATTTTTGGTGTTGTCTATGTTGTAGATCGTCGTCGAGCAGCTCGGCGTGGTCGCAGTCGTGCTCGTCGTGCACGCACTACGAGGACGAGGGCTCGCACCACTCCTGCTCTATGAGCTCTACTGACGGGTATGATACTATTGTCCTAACACAATCATTTTTGAAGGTTACAATCATTGCGCAAATTCATAATTGCTGAGTTTGAACAATGATTGTATCCTTGAAAAGGGGCCTTTCATAAATTACGTAACACGTTAAAGAGAGGAGAGGGGGTCGACGATGTGTGACAATGTTTGACAAGTGGTGGGAAGTCGATAAGTTTAGTGACATCATATTTCAAAATAAATAAGTATTAAATTTGAACGGTGAAGCGAAATGAAGTGCAAAGCTCAACACCGAACGGGATGGCGGCGCACTCTGCTTCATCTAGGGGACACAGGAACTTAAGAGGGATGTCTGGAAGGACTTGGGAGAGGCCTTTAAGCTGAGATAATGATGATTAAATGTGTCCTTACAGGTCAAGCTTCAACGAGGCGCCGGAGTCAGCTCGCTCGGGCAGCAGCGGGCCGGAGCAGCGACGCCGGCGCTCGCGCCGCACGGCGCACACGGACGTGTCCGACGCGGAGCCCACCACGCCGGTCAAAGTAAGCCGCTACTGGAATACTGAATACCAGATATCATCCAAATCCTTTCAACCGTTTGAGCGTGAAAATAATGAATGAACTGTTGTCTTTATAATACTAATGTGATAATTACTACAGCTTAAAGTATAATATTTACGCTTGAGTATCTTTATCGCAATAAAAAACTAAAATTCATCTAAACTCGCATCTTCGAATGAGAATAAAACAGGGATCGTAAATGCTATAACCCTCAAAAAATAACGCGATTTATAATAATATATATTAATTTAAGTGTATGGAAATGAATAAAGGATAATAATAATTTGATTCTCTTCAGGGCCGAGGAACAAGATCGTCAACATCAAAAACGCCTGTCAAATCTGCGCAGGCGTCGACTTTACAACTGGAACCGTTACAACTCGTCTGGGCCAAATGCAGGTCAGTAAAGTCAGTAGCTGTATACCACATTCATTTACTTAATACTTTCTGTTTTGCACGGTAGTTACTTTATACATAATATCTTTTTATTATTTTTACAATTTGTAATATTTACATTTTTTGTAAATTTTATTATTGTAAATGATAATGTAAATTCTTTTTCTTTTTTCTTTAATTAAAACAATGCCTACCAGTTTTTAGTACTTTTTGCGGCCTACCCAAATGCCCATCCGTGATATTGTTCGTCAAGTTGTTGGGCTCTTTAGTAGTTCTGAGTTGAGCTACACGAATACTGACAAATGCTTGCACTGACTGGACAGGTCCGCTCAGAACTGTGTGGTTCTTTCTTCAAAAGACCATCTCAGACTCCAATCTGCATGGTTCTCATATGATTTGACCATTACATGTTTGCTGTATGGACTTTAAAATAGACTTTGACCCCTGAGTTTGTTTCGGTGTTTCTCCTCAGGGTAGTCAGCTAGGAAAAACCGGCTTCATCTAGTTTAAATTGACAAAAACATTGATGTGTAAAAATGTTTTTTAAAAATCTATTTGCAAAATAAATATCATTTATCATTTAGTAGATATAGTATTATTTATTTAATCAGCAATATGTCAATTATTTAATTTTAAATATAAAATGTCAAATGTCATTAAATAACCCACCTCTGATCGTTCTCGGTGCAAAAGTGCCCATAATACTGGCCGCATTACCTCGCTGAGTAGCGATGGCCATCCTTTGCACCAAGAACGACCTGGACCGGGAGTCACCCGTTGCCTCCCCGAGCCTACGGCCCAAATCCCCCACAAAATTTAGTAGATTAGATATTTATAAGTTTTAATTTGTATACGGAAGATTCTGAATTATCATTAGGGGCCCATCCATAAATTACATTACACGAATTTCGTGATTTGATCTCCTCATGACTTCTCTCTCGCTTTTGTCACAATTGTGAGCCTTCCTAATGTGACGTCACATATTTAGCAATTTTACATCTAGCAATGATTAAATTAAAACAGCAGTTACAAAATTAGCTCTCGAACTTATCAACAAAACAATTTAAACCTTATGATCATACAGATACCGTTGGAATTAAAATTTCGCGTTTTACTATTTAGATATCAATTTTTGAATGTGATGTCACGAAGATTATGACTCCTCCCACTCCTAATCACCCAATGTTACACTTCGTCGACCCCCTCTTTCCCCTAAAAGTGTAACGTTATTCATGGGTAGCCCTTTAAGTATTCGCTATGTTTTTATCTTGCAGGTAGGCAGGCTATTTAAGTAGCTCAGAGGACATACACAATAGTATTTTTATCGGCCATAATGAATATCGAATATGAATGAATGTCCAAAATGAATGGGATTGCATTGCTCTACATAAATAATACGATTTACAGTGGTAATGGCTTGTAGAATAACATATTCCATCTAGGATCTAAGATCTTAGGGTTGTGACCAGTTACTTCTGACTACCAACTGACATTATGGAGCGGTTTCCATTTTTTAAACGAATTAATAATGATAAATATAACAAGAATATGAAAGAATCATTCAAATATCTCAAACTCAAAAAATGATGGAACTTCCCAGTGTATGACGTCACAAGATCCTTTACTATTGTAATGAAATAAAAAAACACTACCAATAAATCTAAAACAACGCGAGAGTTCACATGCGACTTACAAACTCTCCTGAGAGAGACTGCAATTATGCTTAAACTTATTATTTTTTTTTATTTATATTTTAATGACCTATGTATTTTAATTCCATTCCGTTTACATCATAAAACTCCTCCATTCAAATAGAGAATCACCGCATTTGACATCAAGTGTCAGGTCTGCGCGAGACTTTAATTAAAATTATTTATGTATATATATTCTATTTGTAATTTATTAAATATCGGTATTTCGAACCAATTTTAAATCCAAACTATTTCAACAGAGGCTACCCCTGGTACCCAGCGCTCATCATCGACCCGAAGATTCCAAAAGGCTTCATCTACAACGGCGTCCCCCTGCCGGTCCCGCCACAAGACGTGCTTAACCTCAAGAAGAATCACTCACACGAACCCATCCTCTACCTCGTCCTGTTCTTTGACGTAAAACGCACTTGGCAATGGCTGCCTCCAAACAAACTTGAACCTCTGGGCCTTGAAAAGAGTGTCGATCAGGCAAAACTCATTGAGTCTCGGAAACCAACGGACCGCAAGGCTGTAAAGAAAGCCTATGGTGATGCCATGCAGTTCCGTAAGCAGGTCCATGGGGACGATAAATGACAAAGGTTTAAATACAGATCTCGCCGGCCTCCGCGGAACAGAGCATTCAGCTTTGGCCACTTCTCAACCATGCGCATACGCACCCCAGACACCACCGATTCCAGTGATGATTAACTTCATTTATAAGCTTTATTTTTATGCTTTTATAAGTAAATTCTCATTCCATTTTATGTGGGAAGTGCAAGGTCTGAATTGGCGTGAATGACTGTGGAAAATAAATTCGAAGAATTGGGACGATAACATTTTTAGGTAAGCAAGTAGAAAGGGTAACTTACTCGAATTTTGATAGTTATTTGTAAAATATATTGGTAGGTCGACAGTGTAGTATTGATCCTTAATAATTGGGTCGTAATTGGATAAGAATATACGTAAAATTAAGAAATAATAATTATCGTAATATCACAATCCAATATTGTATACGATTGATTAAGGTTTTGAAAGTAGAATTTGCGTGCCGCATAGGTTGCGTCAATTCCGTTTGATTCTGTTCTGCACTTTTATTGGTGCAGATCCAAACGCTGTATCAATCAAAAACTTAAAATTAGCGCAGACACATTTTAAGACTGCCCAAGCATTGTTCATCGATTCATAGATAACTAGCTGCTGTAAGCGGCTTCGCCCGCGTGATACTAGAAAATTATCTCAAGGGAACATACTTCCGGAATAAAAAGTATCCTACGTGTTATGCCAGGACATGGTCTATCCGTGTACTAAGTTTCATCGAAATGCATTCAGTAGTTTTTGCGTGAGTGTTAACATCCATGCATACAAATTTTCGCGTTTATAATATTAGTAGGACTATATGCCCAGCCTCAGCTTCGCATGGGTGCTGCAAATCTTTGAATCACTCTGTCTATTGGTAAGACAATCCGTTCAGTAGTATTTGAGTTTTTCGCGAACAAACAGACAAACGAATGGGGATTTTCTATAGTAATATCATAAAGAGGAAGGAATGGTCTTTTTTTAGGTTTTTGTTTGTAATTAATAAACTCAGAAACTAACAGACCGATTTTAAAAATTCTTTCACCAATACAGTGGTCAAAAAATAATAGGCCCGTTTTGACATTTGTATTTTTACTACTTAACGGCACTAAAATAATAATTAGGGGTCCGGTGTAGTAGTAGCTACACTACACTGGATAAGCCAAATCACAAATCGGTCACCTAGCAATATATTGGCACATCTACATTTTTCATACTTTATGGATACAAGAGCCAAAGATTGTACAAATACTTAAAACAAAGTTTTGAGTTCCTCTTACATTTCCTACCTTACCTGTAGACCATAATAGATATTCAAGGATATAAATTATCCACTTTTAGAAACTTAGGCCGATAAAATTCAATTTCGCATTTATTGTAGATGTGCCAATATTTTACTAGGTGAGCGAAATGTCAAAACGGGCCTATTATTTATTGACAACTTTAGTAAGCTGCTTTATCACTGAGTGACATAGGCATACACAGTGGTATTTTTTAATAATACGCGGGCGAAGTCGCTGGCATAAGCTAGTATTTAATAACATGTAAGGACAAACTCAATGACAACTGGATAAGTGGTCAAAATAAAAGAGATCATACAGTTTAATCTTTTTTTAACCCAAAGGTTGACTGGTAGAGGTTGCCTGAATTAAATAAATTAATAATTTCTTGTGGCTTGTCTATAATGCGTGGCTCTTAATAAACTAGTGCGCCTCACCATCAACGATTGCATCACTACTTACCATCAGGTGGATCGCAGTCAAGCACTAGTTTATATCAATTGGATGGAAGTTGAAATTCACTTCATTCGGATACATGCCTGTGTTTATTACTAAACAACAAACACCACTTCAAAATAAATTATAAAATGAAGCAGCATTTGAAATATACGTATGAGGAAGAGTGGGCGCGTGGTGCAAACATCTCGCTATCTCTTTTCTACGTGCGTAATTTAATGGCGATGACGTCACATTATAGTTTGTGTCATCCTTTTTCTTTTACTTGACAGCTTTCTCTTCCACCAGATTTAAAAGGTTTCTTGCTTAATTTTGAGTGGACTTGCCTGAATTATAAACATTACTTGGGCAGTTCGCAATTGTATCTGTGCTGATCCTAAAGCTTTAGATAAACGGTATTGTTGATCGCAAGTTGATAAACTTATGTATACTCCAGTCGCAATAAGATTAGCAATTTACACAAAAAAAATCTCTGTCTGTTCAATCGATTTTGAATTCTATTCCGTAGGTATAAGAATGTCATTCAAAGCAAAAAAATTGTATTGTGACCACTATTTGTTTAAATGTCTCATCGTATTGCAAATGGAGTATAGGTTCGCATCATAATTAAACGTGCAGCTATTTAATAAACATAATATCTAAAACTTCTAATTGTGAAATATTAATATGAAATTAACCAATATTTGTAAAACATGAAATTGTATCCAATTTTTATCTAGATTGTCGAGCTTAGTAAATGAATTGTATCCATTAAATTGTAGATGATGAAAAGAATAATCATGTGTATACTTTAAAAAACTATTAATGTTGAAATTAATGATTGGATGTAGGTAGGATAGACCTTGATAAAATAACTAATGTACATAGGTTGCATGCTTGTGTGTTTATGAGTGATTTCGAAGGGGATAGGTATGAGGAGTAGGATACGGGATTACGACGCACAAAATATCTACAAATGCTGATACGATACTACAATATTGCGATGCACGTTACTGCGAAGAAGCGTCTCCGCAAAGCCTCGATGCACGTTACTGCGATAGTACTTGACTTTAAAGAGCAGTGGTAACGGCCTCGACTTACGAGTTGTAGATCGTTCAAATCCAGCCAGGCGCATTACTTTGGCTCTCAGAACGGTGAAGGAAAACATCGTAAGAAAACCGGCATGTCTAAGGAAAAAATACCTTACATTGTGCCATCCACCAACTCGCACTGGGCCCTTGTGGTGGATTACGGCCCATTCCTTTTTGTAGAAAGGAGGCCTGAACCCCAGCAGTGGGGACATTAAAAGGCTGATTATGCTACTACTTGACTTAAATGCATGTTACCGCGTAAAATCATTTCTTCAGAGACAGAGCTACATGACTTCGATCGAAGTGTATTGGCTCTACTGGGACGGTCCTTCGCAGTAACGTGCATCGTATTAGCATTTATCGGTATTTTGTTGTTGTGCGTCGAAATTAAATTGGCCAAAAAGCATTTATAGTGGGTACCAAGGCCGTAGCCTCGATGTCTGGCAAGGTTGCGAGATTGTTACGAGTTCTCGCGTCTCTGGAACGCAAAGGGCAGCTGCAGGAACACTGCCCTGCGTTCAAAAATGAGGTTAGAGTTAACTCTAATGACGTTATCAGGGTATATACTCTATGCTCGCATTTTTACGCGAACGTAGAGTTCAACTGTCAATGCCAAGCTAGTGTCATTTATGGTCGTTTACACCAACCTACCCTGCTCGGAGCAAGAGTTAGTTGGGTTCACTCTAGGGTAGCTACTCAAGTTATAAAAGAACGACCCTGGGTTGCAACTCGAAGCATTTTTAAACGGTTGGAGTAGCGACTTTACTTTGGTTATATTTTAATGGAGAGCAGGTGAATTATGGTCAGTAAAAGTCTGACACCCAGAGTAGGAGAAGTTACTTGATGATTTCCACTCAAAAGCCGTTCATACTGCCCTGCGTTCAAAAATGAGATTAGAGTTAACTCTAATGACGTCATCGGGTAGATACTCTAAGCTAGCATTTTTGAACGCGAACGTAGAGTTCAACTGTCAATGCCAAGCAACTGTCATTACACCAACCTACCCTGCTCGGAGTTAGAGTTAGTTGGGTTAACTCTAGGGTAGTTACTCGAGTTACAAAAGAAAGACTCTGGGTTGCAATTCGAAGCTACCCTAGTTATTTTTGAAAGCAGCCCTGGACATCAAGATGTAGAAAAAGTTTGACTTTGTACAACATCATTGTCTTTGTTATATATATAATATTGTCCAGGTATTATCTCATGTGAAAGGTTTGAGCTCTTACTAAAACCCCTGATCTAAATACAAGATCTTATTGTATTTTTTTGCATAATTATGAATCTGTTTTGGACATGTCTGGCCAAATTTTGGCACTATTTCTTTATAAGAATTGTAAAATTTAAAAGTTGTTATTGTTTTATGCATCGCCTGTTTGTAGAAAAATACATAAAAATGTATTTCAAATGGTTTGTGTTATTTCTTTTCCTATTATTAATGAAACAATATAAACCCCAAAAATGGTAAAAATAAAGTTCATACACACACATCACTCACATTACCTGCAGTTGGCATCAGTCAGTCGCTGCTTGAATGTGAAAAACTGTGACGCACCGGTTTTAACATGACTGACGTGTGAAATTCAAAATATTTTTATTTCACATAGGCCTACATGGGCAGTTATAAAACGTCAGAAGCTAGTAGAAAAAGATCCCAGAGCTGTCAGACAACTTATTTTCACATGGATGAAACATTAGGTTCTTAGTAGCGTCACATGTGCTTTGAATACCTGTGTGCTTGTGGAGCAACTCCTTGGTGCCCCCGGGCAGGTAAAAGGTGAGAAAGGGAGCTAAAAATAAGAGTAACTTAAATTTTTATGGCTGATTTTTTAAGATGTTTTGTAGAATATTATTTTAAACTTCTGTCAGACACTCTAAAGCTCAAAAAAAATAAATGAACTTATTTTTACATGTCTGATTTTTAAATATGTTATTAAGGTAACTATTACAAAGTTATATTTCAGTACTCAGACTAATTGTAGTGACCAAACATCCTCCAGCGAAACGTTTTCACTAGGGACCATTTATCCGGCGACTCTGTTGCTCGATACAAAATTTACGTGTCCCGTTGGATGTCGCACGACGTCGCTTGCAACATTTACAGGTTGCAGAACTTACCACAAGTCGACGCTCTCCGAGCGATGACAGTCGCGACTCCCCATTCTTTATGTTCCGAAATGACAGTAGTGTCCTTCTAGAGCGTGTCCTTCTGAGCTTCTAGGGCGGCCGGCATACTGTTACCCACTGGTTAGTGTGAACAAGGAAATTGTTGAGCGAATTCGCCCTACAAAGGCGCAAAAACCCCCCACGTCAATGTTGGGTGATAAAGCCGCGAAAACACAGCTAAGTTTGTTTGGCTACATGAAGGAACGTCACTGATGTGTATCTTACCCAGTTTTTCCTTTACAACAAGCGCAGTTTTTGGGAAAAGCACTCATTATATAGTCTAATCTAACATACAACAAAAGATTTCTTATTTTATCCAACTGGCATAGTACAAGGAAGGGTATGATTTGTAGGGTCAGAACATTGAAAACTATTGGCCCTTATTCTACATAAACTTTATTTAACTTAAAACTTTGTTTTCTTCATAATCCATTGGTTAATAGTCCTATATTTCATTCATAGTGTTTGTCCCACTGGTAGACGGGGCCAGGGGTTGGTCTTACGTTCGCTGCGGCCTTGGGTTCTCTGTAAACAAAACCAGAAGTCAAGATTGGGCTTTTTATGGGCAGAAGTATAGTTGTGGAAATCTGTCCATTGTCCAGAAAATTAGTTGATCATGTCTGCCTATCACAGTACAATTGCTGGACACAGGCCTCCCTAAGCATTCATTTCAAACAATTGTAATAGATAAGTGTTGAAGTAAATTTTTTTGCATAGTTAACTGCCTCACTGCCTCATCTGCACCGGTGAAACACACTGCCATGACACTACAAAGGAAGTTGAGCAATACAGGCATTTCCTAAATAATTATCAAATAAAATACTATCACCTGAAAAGAAAGCTAAGCTAAGGAGTGGAATTCCCTGCTGAGTCTGTTTTTCCCGATAGCTACCTAGGGGACTTAAGTCAAGAGTGAATAGGTTATTTCTAGGCAAGCCTGCTCCAGTGTCAACATATCATTGCTTACAATCAGGTGAGATGTGGTCAAAGGCGAGTCTATCAATAATAAAAAAAAATAAGATGAGTTCAAATACATGGTTTTTGAATACCTGTTTCTTATAATAAGTAAAACTATTAAATAGTATTTACCCCTTGTCATCAGCTGCTGATAAGAGCTTCTTGGTAAGATCCATAGGTGGTGTTACCTCACGACGACCATCACGGGTGTAGTAGTAGTTTTGAGCATGCCTGAAAACAATGTCTATATATATAAAAGGAGGCACTGACTGACTGACATATCAACGCACAGACAAAACTACTTAAACTGAAAGCATGAAATTTAGCACAAAGCTTTCTTTTATGACGTAGGCGAGCACTAATAGATGATTTTCTAAAATTCGTCCCTTAAAGGAATGAAGCGGAGGTCCAAAGTTTGCATGGAGAAACCTACTTCTATGAGGACGAAGCCGCTGGCTGAAGCTAGTAATTAAATAAATTCTCATTGATGTTAAAATATTTGGCCACCTAGTCTCAATTCTGAAATAGTCCATGACTGCCTTCATAGTTTTTATTTAATTTCATAAATTATTTTGAGTGCAAATGCTTGCTGGTCTTGCTGCACAATAGTCCACATACAAAGTGATTTGATTCAGTAATTTTCACTTTTAGTTGTAAGATTAAAAAGATTATTTTATAAAATATTAATACACTTCAAACAGAGAGAACTCAGGACCAAATATCGAGCAAATATCAATCCAATTTCTAGAAAAACGAGGTTAAATTTTATACTAACTTGTGAGATGATCCATCAGGAATTTGCGGCGGAGGCTGTGTCCTGTTTGCTAGCAGCGGCTCGAAGCGCAGCGCATTCGTGTGCTTCCTCTAATAAATCAAACAAATACAACCCTATATAAACCTTTCACGTTACATAATGAACCCAAACAAAACGATTTATACTCACTCCAAGAAGGAAATCCCTTAATTTCTGCATTATTGGCGATACATCGCGCAAAACCACGTTTGCTTTACTCATTTTTAAATATTATTTAACTAGCAAATTAAGGGAATTAATGCTTTTTCGATAATACGTTTTTCACAGATTTAGGAAATAAACATTTGATTTTGAAGTTTGATGTGCGAAACGTCATTTTGACAACACTGACAATTACGATTCGTTCAAAATCGTTGATTCACTGTTTTGGGTAACATCGCCGGTACTTCCACTCCGATCAACTGAACCGATCAACTGGTTGTGCGGAATGGTACTTGGTGAAGGATTTTTTTTCAATCTAATCAACTGTTTTCTTTCTCAACGGTACAACTTTTCAGTTGGTCCGATAGGAATATTTTACTTCATTTAAATTTGTTCTATCTACACAACTTTGGTACTTCCTTCCCCACATTGCAAGTTGGTTCTTTGTGGAAACCAAAGGATAAGTACCTATAGTTTTATTTTCTTTTCAGATAAGTGATTATGCTTTGCGCATTGTAAATTAATGTGAATTCAAAATTTGGTGGAGCAACACATGACTCGCACATATGGTCTGCGAGTCACGTGAGCACATACATGGAAGGACTTCATAAAAGTGGTGAACATGTTTGGTTATCAGGTAAGTTATTCCATATAGGTACTGTAAATAGTGAGACATCTGAAATAGCCCTATACGCCAAGCAGTAATTGCACTATATTTAAGCGAGCATGACTACAAATAAACAACGATTATTCAATTCTTTACTAGAACTGGAGTAGACTCAAAAATATATTTCCTTTTTTTAGGAGATTCTGGCTATCCACTGCGGCCCTGGTTGATGACGCCTATATTAAATGCTGAACCAGGATCCCAGGCAGAGGTGTACACACGACGTCATGTCCTGCATTGTGCGTTGTTTTGGACTACTTAAGGCTCGTTGGAGGTGTATGCTTCGACACAGAGTTCTTCATTATCACCCTTACATGGCTAGCAAAATCACTAATGCATGTTGTGTGCTGCACAACATTGCATTAGATGCTAGAATACCACCTCCAAGTGATATGTCAGCTGGGGGTCTCAAAGATAGTGAAGATCATGTGGTACAATATAGCAACTGCAGCAATGATAACCAAGACGAGTTAATCCGAGGCAGGGCTATGCGCAATCGCTTATTTAGTAGGATGTAACATAGGTGAATAAATAAAATACTATTAAATATTTTAATATTTTTATTAAGTCACTTGATAAACTCTATAGAAGGTAAATATAAGCAAAACTTAAAAACGCAAAATCAAGAATCAGTCTCAGTTAGTCTTAAAATTGGGTAGTAAAAGAGGCAACGTACTAGATAATTTAACGAACTCACGTCTTTCGCCCAAAGGGTTCATATTATGTATAAACAAACTTAACATCTTGAACAGCCTTAGGAATTCTGCATCTCAGACTTTTGCTAGTATCCCAATCACAAAAGTCTGAGATGCAGAATGCCTAAGGCTTCAGACATACATACTAAAAAACATTTGATTACTATAGCAATAGGGACAAGGTAATTGCTGAACTACTCTGTGTTCAGCGGTTCTGTGTTGTCCCTACTGCGATAATAGTCAAGCCAAGCTTGAGCGATGTTTACTAAAGAGCTAAAAACCTGGTTCCATTCGTGCTCAACCTCCAACGCTCGCATGTCTCGCTCGTGTTGTAGCCTTGTCCGGGCTTCCTCCAGCTCTAGGCGTCGTAATTCCACGGCCGTAAACTCGCTTGCCGCTCTCTGGAAGGGGGTCGGAGCCTGTCTACGACGGGCGTCCAAACGAGGGCGGTTGGGAGAGGCAGCAGACTGCGGTGTCGCTGGCGACCTAAACCGCGGACGACGCCTGGTAAATGGAGAAATAGCAGATGTGCAGGGGGCAGGTGGCCGCCTTCGCCTCGGAGTAGTGGGCGCTACAGGGGTTGGCGGGGATTGGGCTGGCGGGGATGGCGCTGGCGGGGATGGCGCTGCCGGGGCTGGTGTGGCTGGCGGGGATGGCGCTGCCGGGGCTGGTGTGGCTGGCGGGGCTGGCGCAACAGGCTGCCGTCCTTGAGCCGAAGTCTGAGTGAGCACGAGCGGAAAGGGTGATGGTGTTTGTGTCTGGTATGATGAGGAAGGCGGAAGCCAAATATTTGAGGGCTGTGAAGTGGAAGGTTGAGGATACGAAGTCAGTTGTGGAGTTTCTGCAAAAGAAAATTAGTGTTATTTTGGACAGTTTACGGATCCTTTGTTTGTTCAAAATGTTTTCTTAAATCAAATACTGCTATTATTTTGTAAAATGTGAAGGTTTGGATGTTTGTTAGTTTCTTACTCAATCATGGAAAAACGGCTGAACGGATTTCGATGAAAATTGGCACACAGATATAGAATATAAAAAGCAAAACACTTTTTAGGAATTTTAGATAATTTTATATTTTACATAAACATAACAAATAAATATTATGATACTAGCTGTTGCCAGCGGCTTCGCCCATAATTGGGATAAAAACTATCCTATGTGTTAATCTGGGTTATAAACGGGAAATTATAAGTCTAGCCACAAAATTATTTATTGGACACGTGATTAAACTTCTAATTTTATAACTAAGCAACGGGAAAATGACATAGCCTCTAATAAACTAATTCGTCTTTTTTACAACGCCAACTAAATATTTTTAAAAAGCGTCAAGTAAAGATCATAAATTATTGTGACTTGTCCTTTTTATTTATACATTGCCACCTAATTTACTAACTCGGCCACGGTTTTTACATCTCGTCACCATTTGACGTTTTACAGCTTCAACGTAATGTCCTCAAAAAAATATAATTCAAGCTTCTACAGAAAGCATCATTTATTATAACTTAGCATGTAAAATAATACTTACATCATATTATTTTATCGTGAAAATAGCCACTGCATGATTTGGCGCGAGTACGCGAGACGACAGCGACCGGCCATCTGCACCAATCAGAGAGCGCCATTCGATTCATGTAACGACGAGTTAGTTGATCACGTTCATTCATCGTTCATGATCATTTCGTATGACTACCATGGCAACAAAAATATCCCTTGTGTTTTATTCTAACTATCCGAAAAATACCCTGTAACATTTTCAGTGACTCCGAACAAATTCCATTGGCAATGCAAAATTTAAGACAAACTCTTTGTTCGATAGACGTTATTTCTCCGAAACTGTTTACAGCAGCAATGGAAGACGTCTTCAAGGTTCTGGAATGGAGAGGACTAGGCATTAATGTCAATGGCGAGTACATCACTCACCTTCGGTTTGCTGACGACATAGTAGTCATGGCTGAGACTACGGAGGAGCTCAGTACAATGCTTGGTGACCTCAGTAGAGCTTCCGAAAGAGTGGTACTTAAAATGAACATGGTAAACAGCCATGTAGCACCCACTCCTATCAAGATCGGAGACTCTACACTCGAAGTTGTGGACGACTATGTTTACCTGGGACAGACGGTCCAGTTAGGTAGGTTAACTTCGAGAAAGAGATCAATCGACGAATCCGACTCGGCTGGGCAGCGTTCGGGAGGCTGCGCTGTAACTTCTCGTTCAAATATACCACAGTGTCTCAAGACGAAAGTCTATGACCAGTGCGTGTTACCAGTATTGCCATATTTAAGATACAATTTATTAAATATGGCGTGCAGGGCGGACGTGTTCCTAAATTGTTGCAGGTGCATGCAGTGGTGTTGTTACTGTTTTAGATGGTAGTAATTCCTAGTCATTCGAAAGTCCAAGATAGTTCAATAATATATTTTAATTCACTTGACACATTTTTATTTTATCCACAACATGACAGAACGAAATTACCATTTCTTCTTCTATCAATTGTCACACAAAAGAGTTTATACAATAATACTTTCCCTAATTAATTAGAAGTATTCTAGTTGCCTAATGCATCCCAATCATAAAGCGTATATCCGCAAGCCGAGGTCGCGGATCTTCCTTGGTTAGGATATCAGACAGCTGATCGAATGAGGCTGTCTTCAGGACCATAAGGGCACCTTCATGCACCTTTTCTCTCACAAAGAAATGCCTGATTCTGATGTGCTTCGTCCTTTTATGGAATTCAGGGTTGTGGGCTAATCTTATAGCAGCCTCATTATTCACTTTAAGAACGGGTACATCTTCTGTATTTGTCATCGCTTCAAAAATCCTCTGTAGCCATTCTAGCTCCTTTGCAGCTTCACTAGCAGCAACTATCTCCACTTCGGTCGTAGATATAGCGACTGTAGCTTGCCGTTGACTCAGCCAAGACACAGCAGCACCAGCGTACATACACAGTACGCCGGAAGTCGATCGTCCAGTAGTAGTCTCCTCCGTGATTAGCATCACTATAGCCTATTAACTGTTTAGGCCCATTGCTGTACGTAAGTCCAACAGACATTGTACCTTTAAGGTACCGGAAAATTCTTTTTACCGCGCACCAATCTTCCGTTAAAGGATTCTCTAACTTACGTGAGACTACTCCAACCGCATATGCAATATCAGGACGACTGCCTACCATTAAATAAGCGAGTGCACCAACTGCCTCTCTATAGGGAAACTTCTTTTCATGCTCAGATACGACTTTCCCTACTTGAGTACCTTCTTTCTCTATTGCAGTAGACACTGGATTGCAATCGGCCATTCCAAAACGCTCCAATATCTTTTTCACATAGCTTCTTGACTATTGGTAATATAACCATCACTTAGGGTTTTAATTTCAAGTCCTAAATAATATGCAGCAGGTTTTACAGTGATCTTCAATTTACTTTTAAGATCTTCTAAGAATTCGTTAGTCACCTTAGCATCTGAACCAGCTACAAGACCGTCATCCACGTACAAACTCACTCTCTCTCTAAGGCTTCTTTATGAGTCTTGGGAAAGTGGTCAGAGTCTATTAGGTACACGTAATCATTAAACCGCTGTGGAGGTCTAAGTTCCTCTATCTCTCAAATTATATGTATTACGTGCGGGTTCTGTGACATCTTGTAGAGCATTTGAGAACTCTTCTAAATCAGAAGCATCTTGAACATGATCTGATTCATTTTCGGCTACAACTTCTCCCTCTAGAGCATGTTCATTATGCTCTTCACCTGGCTGTTCTATTGGAGAAGCTATATTTTGAGGAATATCACCCTCCGAAAAAATCGCTCCCTCTGTAACTTGCTTAATCAAATCAGAATCTCCCTCTGTCTAACCACTTAATGGTGTGTTAACTTCTTCTTGAGAACTGGGACCTGCCCTTGGGATTCTCAATTCAATACCTGGACAAAATGTGACATCTCTTGATCTCTCGGTCTGTTTGTGTTGTTCAAGAAGGTTAATCACATATTTCATACCATAGTGTGACTTGTCTTGGTCTACGATGGCGAGACAGTTGCTAGGCTATATTTTTTCTAACAATGGTTGTCAATATTTGTCCAAGTCATATTCTGTTCACATCCAATAAATTCCACTGTGCGAATATATACACGTTGCTTATGTATTTTTCCCCTTTATACCAACAGGTCATGGGCCCAGACCCTGACTTGTTTGGTTTAAAGTAGTATCTTTAAAATTTTCGCGAACATAATATTACGAAAATGCAAGCCGTTACATTTGAGAAATTGTCAGGTCCAACTATGGGACTTGGTCATTCTCAATGGAGATGTTTTTAACAGACCTCGATCTATGGGACTGTTTGAGTGAGGATTTTGAGGCGAAAACGGCGGAGGCGATTAAAAAAGATGCTAAAGCCAGAAGCAAGATCTGCCTCATGTGTTCAGAGAAAATCTATCCCCTCATTATGAACACTAAGACGGCGAAACATACTTGGGAGGCGCTACGACGAGCTTATGCTGACGGAGGTTTACAGCGGAGGCTGAATTTACTTCGAAAACTCTTTAATGTGAAGCTGACAGAGTATAGCTCAACAGAAGATTATATGAATGAGATCCAAGCCATAAGCCACGCATTGCATAAAATTAAAAGTGGTCTGGATGACGAGTTTATAGCGATTATTATGTTGGCTGGACTACCTGAAGAATTCAATCCTCTCGTTATGTCACTAAAACACTCCAGTATAAAAATCACTTCGGAAACAGTGATGGTAGAGCTTCTGAAGGAAGGTGAACGGAAGAAGACTCCTATGAAGACTATAGACTCTGCGCTTGTTAGCAAAAAGGAAATTATATGCCATTTTTGTAAACGGAAAGGTCATTATAAGTGGCAGTGCAAGCAGCGGAAATCTAAAAACAGTAAGGACAATGTAACTACCACCCAGGATAGTTCTAGTAACAAAACTGCAGGTAATGCGTCACTAGTGTTTGATAAAGATTTTATTACACTTTTGTCGACGACTGCAGCACCCATGGAATGGGTTATAGATTCTGGAGCAACTTCACATATGACGTCGCAAAAACATATTATGGAAAATGTTAGTGCAGGAAGTAGTAAGTATATTACTGACAAAATTATTTCCAAATTAAAAGGGGATGTTTTTGCCATGGGACGTAAAACTAAATTTGAGAATGTGTTGTTGCTGCCATCTCTAATTACTAATTTGCTATCGGTGAGTAAGATGCGTCGTATTGGTTGCATTGTTGTCTTTAATGAAAATGTTGTCAGGTTTTTATGAAAAACGATGTAACCTTAGCTGGTAAACCATTGTTAACAGCACCACTTAATCCCATATGTCTCATACAAAACGTATGCTTTTGACGCACTGTTGCTTTCGTTAGCATATCAGCAGGCATAACATCAGTCTGACAATAATTAATCCTGATTATCTTATCATCGGCTAACTCTCTAACAAAATGATATTTTATATTTATATGCTTAGACTTTTTTCCAATAGCAGGACTATAAACTAACATACTAGCACTTTGACTATCACTAAAAATAGTCAACATGTTTGTCCAATCAGTTAATTCAGCATATAAACCTTTCATATTTACAACTTCTTTAGCAGCCTCACAAAGAGCAATGTATTCTGCTTCAGAAGTACTCAACGCTACGCATCGCTGTTTCCAAGCTTGCTAAGCCACAGCAGCACCACCAAACATTAGGAAATAACCCGTAAACGAACGACCATCAGGTCCATGTCCCCAATCGGATTAAGTGGGGGTGTTGTTCAAGAAGGTTAATCATATATGTCATACCATAGTGTGACTTGTCTTGGTCTACGATGGCGAGACAATTGCTAGGCAATATTTTTTCTAACAATGGTTGTCATTATTTTTCCAAGTCATATTCTGTTCACATCCAATAAATTCCACTGTGCGAATATATACGTTGCTTATGTATTTTTTCCCTTTATACCAACAGTTTGCCATTCCAGATCCGATATCCATCGTCGCTGTCGTATCCGATAAGTCTTCCCTTGACAGCCTTCTTATTTAACTTCTTCCTCTTTTGTTTAGGAATGTGAAAGAAACATTCACTCTCTATCACACGCAAATGTAAGATCTTGGGCTTTTTCCTATGCCAAAAGCTCATATGGTACTTTCCCCTCCTTTCTTGTGGGTCCCGTGCGATTTAAGACGTAAGCAGCCGTATTTATAAGTTCAGCCCACAGGGCTTCAGGAAACTCCTCTCCGGCGTGCATATATGCTCGAGTGGTTTCTACGAGAGTCCTGTTTTCTCTTTCTGCGCACCCATTTTGGTCGGGGGTGTATGGCTTCGTCAGAAATTTTGTATTTCTGTTTTTCGTTCGTAACTTAGTTTCGTGGGTCCGTAACCTGTTGCAGGTGCATGCAGTGGTGTAGTTACTGTTTTAGATGATAGTAATTCCTAGTCATTCGAAAGTCCAAGATAGTTCAATAATATATTTTAATTCACTTGACATATTTGTATTTTATCCACAACATGACAGAACGACATTACCATTTCTTCTTCTATCAATTGTCACACCAAAGAGTTTATACAATAATATAAATTGCGTCGACTTCTCAGGTCGACTTACTGATACTTGTGTTTTGTTACATACTAAGTTATACAGATACCACTCTCAGTATATAAATGTATAATCTATGGATACCACAGTATTATAGCGTGACGGGTGACAGAAAAGAATCACATGTAAACAGAAAGGAAAAAAAAATGCGTTGCGCCAATGTCACATGGGATAAGAGCAGAAAGATAATGAAGTGTTTAATTTGAATTTCTTCAAATTTTATTTAATTTTTGTATAATATAATTCTGCATTTATTTTAGCATTTTTGAATACTGACTACTTAGGGTTTTTGTTGATCCCTTTTTTTTTAAACAGTCACACTGTTTGGAAATACAGTATTGTTATGTATTACTTTACTTCTTTGTAGTAGTTATGCTTTTTTTAGTCCCTACTGATTAATGATTAAAATATTATGATATATGAACGTAAAAGTTATTTTATTCAAGCCTTATTCGTTTCTGTCAACAACAAGTCAACTAAAAAGTTGTATCGCTGAGAAAAGTGTTTTTACCTCGAGTGTTTTTCCACCCTTAAGAAATTTCACAAGTGTTTTTACCTCGAGTGTTTTTTCACCCTTAAGAAATTTCACAAGTGTTTTTACCTCGAGTGTTTTTCCACCCTTAAGAAATTTCACAAATGCCTAAGATAATAAAGTGGAACTAGTGATAACAAAATTCAAAATTAGTTCCATTTATTTCAGATTCTTTTAAAATGGAACTAGTGATTTAAAAAAACATCAGAAGTCATGGAACTGTTAATGGTACTAGTGACAATGAAGCAAATATTTCTATCGGAACAACTAAAAACTTGCATCGTTGAGAATGAAAAATAGGTAATCCGATTGAGTTCCATTCCGCACAACTAGTTGGTCGGTTCAGTTGGTCGGAATGGAAGAACAGAAGGTGATCCGATCGAGTTCCATTCTGCACAACCAGTTGATCGGTTCCGTTGATCTGAGTGGAAGTACCGAACATCGCTTGTATTCTCAAGAGTAGAGGTAATATATAATTTAATATAATATTCCACAATTATCTCACAACGCCGTCTAGTCCCAAGCTAAGCAGAGCTTGTGTTATGGGTACCAGACAACTGATACACATACTTATATATTTCTAAATACATACATATTATAGATAAATTACACCCAGACACAGAACAAATGATCGTGCTCATCACACAAACATTTGTCCTGGATGGGAATCGAACCCACGACCTCCGGCATAGCAGTCAGGGCAACCAACCACTAGACCAACAGGCCAGTCAAACTAGGTGTCACTTAATTATGCTTAAGTCCTCGTATTCTACACAAGAACGTTCATTTTTATTTGAGTGTGCCGTGTGGGGTGCATAACCTAACTATACAAGTTTATTTTCTTTATTTAGCTGTGCTATGGGTCTGTAAAATTCGGCCCCGAGCAGTTGGCGCCCCAAAACGGCGGGTTGTAACCCATCCCCAAGTTATAACTCTGCACCTTTTTTGAGATATTTTGTAATTATGTAATCCTTTTTTCTTTGATGAACTTCTTGTGTTCGGATTGTTTTTCAAAAGAGTTTTAAAAAAATCATTTTGACATTGACGAACATTATTTCGATAGTTATTGTAATATGTAGTTGAAAAATTCCGGTTTCTTTTTAATTGTTCTTTTGCAGACGTTTTGCGCAAATATGGTTCAACATATGATTGCTCGAAATGTATGCAATATACTTGTAAGTGCCTAATATATTAGCTTTTGCCAGCGCCAGCGGCTCCCCTGCGGGACCAACAAAAAGATTTTCTTTTTTTGTTGGTCTGAGGTGAAATTATAAAATTGTCATAAGTGCTATCAGTACGTACATGATCTATCCGTATATCAAATTTCACCTAAATCCGTTAAGCCATTTGAGCGTGAAGGAGTATCAAACATACACACTCGCACACACACAATACAAAATTTCGTCTTAATTATATTAATGTGACCGGCTCGGCACTCTCCGCGGCTGCACACGGCAACCATAATTCCTCAAGAATGTGGGAATAATAATACGCCGCCGCAGTCTGGGGCCATTCACTGTTCAATCAGCAGTTATCGTGCCTATTGTCAATTAAACTTATTTATTCGTACTCAAAAATTCTTGTTTCAGAGAAAAGACTTGCTCCCAGTTAAGACCATCACAAACAATTTTGGGATGCCATACACTATAAACACTATGCAGGTGCCATGTCTTCCTGAAAGGTATGCCATTTTGTTTTTTTTTACTTGTAAACAATTTATCTGTCCAGCCTTTTCCTTATTATGTTGGTGTTGTCCCGTATAATTACTGCCGCGGCAAAAAGCACAGAATAATATGTTTACTGTGCCTCAGTCTCCACACTCTGGCCACACTAAATGACCTCTAGGATTCTAAGGTTTTTTTTTGGCGGGAAGTCGAACTAAGCGCGCCTTTTTTAATTTTCTGTTTTCCGAAAATTTATTTTACGTGTATATAATTATTTAATTTTGCTGTCAATATAGTCTTTGTATAAAGTATATAGGATAAATATAAAAATGAGTGTAAATAGCGACGGGGGCGAGCCCCCCGACAAAGAACCTAAAAAAAGAAAACTTGACGCGAGTGCATCAGACTATAAAATGTTTACCAAAACAAATTATAAAAGACAATTTCCCGAGCATCACAGCACAGAGTGTATTGTGTATGTAGAATCACAGGACAATGATAAGCTGGGTAATAGAAACCCTATTACCCTAACAAAACTATTCACGGAACAAGTAAAAGGTATTGTAGGCGTCCATCGGATAAATGCCTACAAAATCGGTATTACATTCAAGAAACCAGCGCCAGCTAACAATTTTTTGAAAATGGACCATTTCCTATTCAGAAACAAGCTTAAAGCTTTTGTCCCTGCCAATCTAACCGAAACGACGGGAGTACTACGATACATACCTAAAGAATTGAAAAACGAAGAGATATATAAGAACATCACATGTGACGCTGAAGTAATCTCAATAAAGCGTTTTATGAGAAAAATTGATGGAAAGCTTGTCCCTTTGGGGACAATAGCTGTAACATTTGCAACTACAGTGTTACCTCAGTATGCATACCTGAATATGTTTCGGTACAAAGTGCACGAATACGTACCTCCTTTATTACAGTGCTATAAATGCCTAAAATTCAATCATTCAGCCAAGGTCTGCAGAAGCGAACAAATGTGCTCATCCTGTGCCGGCCGCCATTCGTACAAAGAATGTGACGTCGATGAGATAGTATGCATTAACTGTAGTGGACATCACCTTGCAATATCGAGAGATTGTCCAATTAAAAAGAAAAAAATGGAAGAAAAGAAAAATAAATATACCAACCTGAAACAATCCTATGCCACTGTGGTGAGTACACCACCCATGCATCCCATTACCAATCCTATTACCTTTCCAACTTTACCCAAACCTGTAAATTGTTTAAATGCAGAACAAATAATTGATAATGACATTATAATCAATGCAATAATTAAATCACTAATTACTCTAGGAAATGATAAGAATAATAGCCCTATTACAAATAAAAAAATCAAAGAGATATTATTAGCAAATTTAATCAATTAATGGATACATATTTAAATATAGCCCAATTCAACATACAGAGTTTACAGAGCAAGAAAGCCTTATTAAAATCATTTCCTTTTGAACAAAATATTGATATATGTTTATTAAATGAGACCTGGCTTAAGAATACAAGTATAATTCCAAATTTTACACCATATAACCTTATACATAAAAATTCAGCAAATGCACATAATGGAGTAGCTATATTAATTAAACAAAGTTTACAGTACAAAGTTATAAATACCACTTTCTATGAATCTGTACAAAATATCTGCATAACTATAGAGACATCTATTGGCACTTTAAGCATTCTTTGTGTATACTGTCCTCCCACTAACAGGTTTGATACTTCTAAAATGAAAAAGATTTTACAGGAAATCTCTAAACCATGCATCATCATGGGAGATTTTAATGCACATCACATCATGTTTGGATGTTCATCAAACAATAACAGAGGCAACTGTCTATTCAATTTAATTGATGAGTTTGACTTATGTGTTTTAAATGATGGTAGTGCTACAACTGTTACATATCCAAATAGAAATCCGTCTGCCATTGATTTAACTCTAGTTAGTCCCACATTAGCCCCACTATGTGAATGGCGCATTCACGATGATCCAATGGGCAGCTATCATTATCCGACTCAGGTAGTTGTAAATGTAAAGCCTTCCACATATGAGATCCGTCCTGTAGAAGAAAAATATATTTATAGTAAAGCAGATTGGGCTAAGTACTATAATCTATCACAGTCCTGTTTTTCTGAATTAGACATCAATAACACGGAACCAATAAATTTATACAACAGCTTTGTAAACACCTTATACAAAATCCGATCAGAAACAGTTCCAAAACAAAAGCCAAAACAAACTCCCAAAGTCATGAGAAAACCTGCTCCCTGGTGGAATACAACATGTGATGACGCTGTAAAACAATCAAAACAAGCCTTAATACAGTACAAGACATCACCAAGTATTGCCAACTTCATAAACTACAAAAAGATTGATGCTCTAAAGAAAAAAACATTAAAGGAAGAGAGTATTACTTCTTGGCATGATTTATGCAGTACTTTTAATAGAATGACACCTATTTCTAGTATATGGAGTCATATTAAGCGATTTAAAAGAATAGGTTCTTCTCATAACCAATATCTAAATGATGAATGGGTGCCAAGTTTCTTAGAAAAAATATCAGATCCAACTCCAATCAATATGAATAACCTTATGAACATATTGAATCAATCTGCTGAGAATGAAGTCAACTCCTTTCTTAATGAACCATTTACTTTAAATGAACTGTATATAGCACTCAAAAGTAGGAAAGACACAACACCAGGATTAGATAACATTCCATATACATTAATCAAAAAATTACATCCAAATGCAATAGAAATTTTATTACAAATTTACAATAAATTATGGAATAGTTTGTTGATACCACCATCATGGAAAACACAATGTGTTATTCCAATCTTAAAACCAAACAAAGTAGCAAATAATCCTTCATCATATAGACCTATTTCCTTGTCATCATGTTTAGGAAAACTTTTTGAAAACATGTTAAAGTTAAGAATAGATTACTTTGCGGAAACACAAGAAAAGCTGCCAGATGTTCAGTTTGGATTCAGGAAAGGCAGAAGCTGCTCTGAAAGCTTTGTTTCTCTAATATCTGATCTTAAAAAGGCAAAACTCAGTCATTCTCACGTTATATGTGTTTTTCTAGATGTCAAAGGTGCCTTTGATAATGTTAATATTGAAAGTCTGATCAAGATTTTACATGAACTGGAATTACCAAGTAAAATATTAAAATGGATACTAGATTTTTTGTACAATAGAACTTTATTTGTTAAATTTAATAATAAACTACATGGACCTAAACTTGTTAACAAAGGGACAATGCAAGGTGCTACAATTTCATCTTTATTATACAATTTATATACATCTCAGATCCTTAATTTTGTAGACACATCCCAAGTTAAAATATTGCAATTTGCGGATGACTTACTTCTGTACACTGAAAATCAAGACTTGAGCTTGGCTGCTCATAATATGAACACAGCATTAAATCAACTTCAGTATTATTATAATAACACTTTGAAATTAGAAATCAGTTCAGAGAAAAGTACAGTATTGGTCTTTAGTAAGGACCCGTTTGCTCAGTCTAGTATAAACATTGTTTATAATAACAATGCAATTCCTATTGTCAATCATCATAAATTTCTTGGTGTTATTATAGATAATAAGCTTAAATTTGATAAGCACATCAACTACATATGTCAGAATGCCATGAAGAGCATAAATGTAATGAGAAGCTTGGCAGGCACATTCTGGGGTTCTGATCCAAAAACTCTTAATATGCTGTACAAGAGTATAGTCAGAAGCCACTTTGATTATAGTTCCTTGGCTTATATGAATGCAAGTAGTACATTATTAAGAAGGTTAGATGTTATTCAGAATATGGGTTTGAGAGTGATAAGTGGTGCTATGCGGACCACTCCTATTAACACTATGGAAATTGAAAATTGCATACCTCCATTGTCCTTGAGACGTTTACAGCTGGCTGAGAGATTTTGCTTAAAGGAGTTGTCTAGTGAGAACAGCTTAGTCCTCAATAGAGTTTCACACCCTGCAGGAATCACACAGTCAGCTGAAACCCTCAACATCTCAGCTAATACTCTTATTTCGGGTTCCTTACCTGAAATTTCAACCATACTGTCATGTACAAAAAAACTAACTAAAAACATGCACACTTCTATCAAGTGGCCAATTTACAAATGCCCTTATGACATTTTGCTGAGCTACTTTGACATTAAATGTCATTTAAACTCTGTAAAAAATAAATTTGATTACTTGGAACAGTTAGATGAAAAGAACAATTATTATATTATATATACTGATGGTTCCAAGAGTGAATATGTCAAGGCTGCATATTATGATCCACAAAGGACAATAACAAAATGCTACAAAATACCAGACATATGTAGTATATTTACTGCAGAAGGTTGGGCAATATATTCAGCTTTGTTATATGTATATACAAATGTAATTAGTGTAAATATATTAATTGTTAGTGATTCTAAGAGTGTACTTACAACTCTATGTAATAGTAATTTAAATTATAAACAAAATTATATAGTGATAAGAATTAAAAAAATGATTAGAAAGTTGGGGAAAAATGTGGAATTTTTATGGGTTCCCTCCCACAGTGGCATAATAGGAAACGAGATAGTCGATCAGGCGACTCGTGGCAACCATGACGAAGACTTAACAAGCTCATTTGAAGTACCTTTTACCGACTATTACCATCTGATAAAAATTTCTTCAAAGAGAATGTGGAAAGAATATTGGGACGCTACGGTAGAAACAAAAGGAAAGTGGTATGCAGAGTTACAACAAAACTTACCGACAAAACCGTGGTATAATGGATTTAAATACATAAATCGAAAATTTATAACTTGCATAAACCGTTTGCGTTCTGGCCATTGCTTAGTTCCAGCCCATCTTTATAGAATGAAGATCATAGCGGATAACAAATGTATACATTGTTCACAAGTGAATGCTGGTATAAAACACGTTTTATTTGAATGTGAAACGTTTGCCATTCAAAGACTGATACTTGTCAGTGAAATTAGTGATGTGGCAGAAGAAAATTCGTTAAGTGTTCCCCGCCGCGTCCAAGATTTATTATCAAACTCTGTCTATTTCATACCTGTATATAAATTCATTATAAATACAATCGAAAAAATATGATTATAGGAACTATTAGTATTACTTAAATGTTTAGTTAAGATTTCATGTAAATGACTTTTTACTGTTTGCACGTTGATGTTATGGTTTCAAAAATTTTTTTTTTCTTTTCTTGTTCTTGAATAAGATTTGTAATAAGATTAAGAATAGACTTGTAATAATATTTTTATGTTAGTTATAAGTGTTCCTAGATTTATAAAGACTTCTAATAATATCTATTATTCCGACTGAAGGACATTGTATCCAGGGTCAAGAAATAAATTAAAAAAAAAAAAAAAAAAAAAAATCTAGGATTCTAATCCAACAAACGATCTGTTTCCGGATGAATGGATGATAAATCTATTGGCATGTTAGCGGATGAAAGGAAGATGGAGTATAATAAAATACTCCGAGTATTGTGAGAGGAATTGATGTACATAGTGTTTATAATTTTAATTGTTTAGTTACTGAACGAGTAAATGGTTGTTTAAACATAAATAAAAAAATGGTAGCGGTAACCCTTGGTAAGAACGGTATCAGATTTTCTGGCTTCCGAATCCTACTCTCGACCAAGAAATTTTGCTTTACATTGGTTGGAAAATAATTTGGGTGATTGTTGAGGTGGTGAGGATGATAAGCAATGATTATTTATTATTATGAGCCTGTTATGTCCCGCTGCAGGGCAAAGGCCTCACTTCCATTCTTTCACTCTTCTTTGTCCTTAGCCACTTTTGGCCAATCCGTTAGATTGGAATCCAACCGGTCACGTCACCTCCTTGTGGGCCTACCGCGTCGCCAGCTCCTGCAGTTCGGGATCCAGTCAGTGATTGCCTTGGCCCAATTTCGTAACGACATGCGGCAGATGTGGTCTGTCCAGTTCCATTTTAGTTTAGCGGCTGAGTTGCTTACGTCTTTGATTTGTGTTTTGGAACGAAGTGTACTGTTCCTTATGCGGTTTGTTCATTTGACCTCGAGAATAATTCGATCCATTGCTCGCTGGCAGACCCCGATTGCGGACTTTGGACGTTTCATTAATGACCACGTTTGCGCTCCGTAGGTGAGTGTGGGAAGGATGCAAATATCCATGATAAGCAAAGTCTTTTATTGTATTGCGTGGAAGTAAGGATGACTTATTAATCTATCACTATCGTTCTAAGTAATTTCCGCAGTGCCTCATCGGACAGCGTGATGCTTCGCAACTTGCAACTGGCCGTGACCCCAAGTTTCGGACAAGGATATAATACGTTTGACAAGAAGACAAGTACTTGCTGCTCTACTCTTGCGGGCGATCCTAAACGGTTGAGGCGATGCTACGATATACGGTAAGATGTGCACAGAACCGAGATGCCCAGGAGCCTTACCGTGCTAGCCGTGGTCCCTACCACGAGCTCTTGATGCGATTCATAACCGCGCCGGAGGCCCTTCACTGGGGCGTTTAGAGACGGCGTTGGCGATACATCCCAGACGAACGTGTCAGTAAGCAAGGGCGGATTTAAAAGGAAGGGACACATGAATCCGTTTGGTGTATATTGCACAGCGATCTAATACAACGCTTTTGAGCTCTAAAAGCACGTTCCTTTTCTACTGAGTTGCCCCAGAAAATGATGCCGTAGCGTATTATTGAAGCAACATATCCATGATAGGCAGTTAGCAAGGCGGACTGACTGACAGTGTTTCTTAATTTGTAAAGAGCATACGAGCTCTGGCTAAGTCTTTTGCAAACTTGATCTATATGTGACTTCCAGTTTACTTTGCTATCAATATGAATTCCCAGGAATTTGGTTACTTCCACTTCTTCTATATTGGTCTGAGAGTGGCATATATTCAAAGAAGAGTTAGGAATTACTCTTTGTTTAAAATTCATTATTTTTGTTTTTTCTAGATTTATTTTCAAGTCATTTTTATCAAGCCATTTTATAATTGTAGTCAGAGTGTTATTTATGTCAAGTTTTAAATCAGTTCCGTCAGTATTGGTATACTACTGGGATTTCATCACAGTACATACTTAGAAGAAATAAACTTGAAGAATGATACTTAAGTTTATTTGTAACAGTTATTGTTGATTTTTTTTGCCCGTCCGCCCTTTGTGCCCCCCAGAAACAGTCCCAGCTGGATCCGCCCCTATCAATAGGTGATACAAAATTGTTCACTGTGAAAATTTCCGAGCCTTCTGCTAAATATGTTTAGTAATGGCAACTCGTAAGTCAATGAGGTTTGGGGCCTCGATTCCGGGTGGGGTTTCTCTAACCACAGAACTGCCTCGTTAACTAGACAACATCACGAATGGGGTTTTCTGTAGGGTTACATAATAACTAGAAAGTAACTATACACTGAGCAAAATACTTTTAAACATTAAGTGAATACCTACTTGATGCTGCCATAATCATTTCAATCAGAAAACCAGTATTTTTCAACACACCTATTCGCAAACTTGTTCAGACGTCACCGCTTTTAGGCACGCAATTGACGAAGCATATTTTGGGCAAGTGCGGAAAAATCCTTTGCTTATTCAATGTAGGTCCTGTATGCTACATATGATAACATCATCATCTCTAATAAGAATCTGCGAACTATTCCTCAAAATAACTTATTACTAAATAGTATAATACTTACCTATCTATGTTCATGATTTGTTGTTCGAATAAGTGTGTTGAAAAACATCTTTTGATACACGTGGGCATTTGTCATTGCAGTCTCTCAGCTCCATTCCACCTTGCCTGCAATGCGTTTGCCCACTTGTACCAAAACGAAACATTTTCATTTGCAGAGCGGAAATACTTGAAAAATGGAATCGGAAACCTAAATTGGAGCCGCAGCGGGACGATTGGATTAACAACGTTTTATACAACACAACTGTCTTGTAACATAAAAAACAATGCCTTTGTCTAATGATTTTTTTTATGCTCGTTTGAAATATAATAGAAATATATCTACAGTAGGTACTGTCTGGCTAATTCACCCCCGTAGTATGGCGCCATTTGCGGAAAGTTGATGTAGGGGAATCGCGGATTATATTGTTTACGACCAACCATAACATTGAACAAAATAACAAGATTTTGATGTAATTATTTTAACATTTTTAAATAGGCACGTTACTCAAATTACACGATTTTTTTTTATTTGCTTGTTTTTTTTTGCCAGAATGTTCTATATTTTCTTGGTAACCGTCGGTCCCTTATTTTATTTTCTAGTCTTTTTTTTTTCTAGGTGGGAAATCATATAATGACATATCTCTCACCCGTGATCACCTTGACGGAGCGGGAGGGCGTGTCAGACTTTTACTGACTAAAACCCAATCCTAGTTCCTTCGTTGCCTTTTAAAAACGAACCCATGGCCCCAGTAGGCTTCGACCCTACTGGGTTACCCTTACGGTTTGCTGACATATCCTTGAGTTGAGTGGAACACTACGCACCGTCGACGACTTGGGCTCGGTCCAGAAGGTCGGACGGCGAGCTACCCATTGCTCGCCGTGGTCCTAGTCTAATATATAAAAATCTCGTGTAACAGTGTTTATTATCGGATTTCTACGAAGGGGAATTCCTAGGATACAAAATTTTCCCCCAACATGACACGCGACGCTGTCAAATTGTCGACAACATGTCCCATAGCATAATTACTATCAGCCTTTTAATGGTCCCACTGCTGGGACTCAGGCCTTCTTTCTAGGAGAGGGCATGGGCCGTACCTTAATCCACCATAATATTTGGTTCTTGGACATGCCGGTTTCCTCACGGTTCACCATTTTGAGAGCAGTGGTGATGAAATAAATTACACAAAGTAATGCGACTGGCTGGGATGTCCCACCTCAGATGAATGCGTAGTAAAATGTTGGGGGGCAAGTTGCGGGACACAGGGCACCGTTGCAGAGTCACGTAGATTGAACGTTGAGCATCATCTTGGGAGACTTTTTGTCCCCTTATGTATCTGAGGCTTCATGTGTGATGCTTCGATGTGCGCTTATTTATTTATTTATCTATATATATAAAAGGAGAAACTGACTGACTGACATATCAACGCACAGCCGAAACTACTGGGACTAGGAGCGTGAAATTTTGCACAAAGTTTCCTTTTATTACGTAGGTGAGCACTAAGAGAGGATTTTTCAAAATTCACCCCCAAAGGGGATGAAACGGGTGTCCAAAGTTTGTATGGTGGAACCTTTTTATCCGCGGGCGAAGCCGCTGGCAGAAGCTAGTTATTAATGAATTGCTATACTCACATGCATACTGTGAGGATAGCAAAGCGTATAACAAAGCCAACAATCTCTTCTTCTTCTGCCCTTATCCCTCTATTACTTGGGGTCGGCGCAACACGTTTTTTTCTTCCATTCTGTCCTGTCACTAACTCCCTTTTCTTTCATATCACTCCTCACACAATCCATCCGTCTTTTCTTTAGCCTTCCTCTCCCTTTGCATATATACTCAGAACTCTTTTAGTAATATGCGCTTCATCCCTCTTCTTCACATGACCTTAATTAGATAACCGATTTCCTTTTAACTTTTCAGTCACTGGCGCTACTTTCAATCTTCCTCTAATACACTCATTTCTCACTTTATCCATTCTCGTCCAGCACACATCCATCTTAACATTCTCATCTCCGCTACACGCTTTTTTCATTCAAAAATCTATAAACAAAAAAATCGCCTTGCTTTACTTGTCTGGGACCTTGTTTTTTTTTATTAAATTTAAGTTTCGAAAAATGGCACTGAGCTGGTTTTGTGGCGGCAGACTTGTACCGGGTTGAGCTGAATTTTTATTAACAGATTTGAAAGCAGAAGGTGATCCCTCGACGCAAACGTACCGCCGTGTTATATGTTTGACAGCTACATGTTGTGTGACAAGATATGGGGGGGGGGGGAGGGAAAGTAGGATTGAACAACCTAATGTTTGCAAATATGGTCAAATGGGGTATCAAAAATGATGAATGACCTAATGTGCCCCAAACCGGTTTTATTAGAGAGACAACATTGTGAAGATGGTTTTAGACCACTAAAACAATATAGTAAAAAAATGCGCTTTCTTAAAAATGTTTTTTTTTAGCATACTAGCACACAGTTTGTCCACTAATCTATATATATAAAAGGAGAAACTGACTGACTGACATATTAACTCACAGCCGAAACTACTGTGGTTAAGAGCGTGAAATTTTGCACATGGCTTCCTTTTATGATGTAGGTAAGCACTAAGGATTTTCCAAAATTCACCTCCTAAAGTGATGAAATTGGGGTCCAAAGTTTGTATGGAGAAACCTACTTTTACGCAGGCGAAGCTACTGGCAGAAGCTAGTACCAAATAAAACTATAGTTATAAATACAGACATGTATAATGTATATTATTGAAATATTTCATAATTATAATCATAATTTCATCACTTACATACTATTTATGTACATAAATATACATCTAATGATAAGTTTATCTTACAAACACTATTATAACTTAAAGCTAATACTCGATCGTGATGTTTTTCGTTTTGAGATACTCGTTCAGCGCTTCCTGACCTGAAATATGATAAGTAAGCGATATCAATGGCGCCACATAGGAACGCAAAAATACGAAATCCTACATCGCGAAATTAGTTCTTTTTTTTTTTTTGATAGGTTCGCGCTTGACCGCTGTCTCACCTGACGGAAAGCAATGTTTGGACATATACAACAGCCCGGAAATCGTCTATCGGGCAGTTGCCCAGAACAGACAAAACATCCGTCTGGTTGAAGGATTCCTAACAAAAGTGTGGGACACTGGTATAATACAAGTCAAGCGCAGTGGCGCCTATGAAGACAAAGCAAGTAGCTGAACAGTATCTTTATGTGTCAGCGGGGGTGAGGGGTGGGGTATGGTATTGCTTCACAGCCGCCATTAAATTTGAGTTGAACTAAATCTATATTAATACTAGTGGTCTCGACAGACGTTGTCCTATCCAAACGAAAGCTGGCATTTCGTTAGGTCTGGGACTGGGTCCAATTTTATTTTCAAACTGTCCAGACACATAGTTTAATTCATATCGGTCAAGCCTTTTGAGAGGAGATAGGTGGCGGTGTGGTGGTATAATCTATAATATAAAAATGAATCGCAAAATGTGTTGGTAAGCGCATAACTCAACAACGCCTGGACCAATTTGGTCAATTCTTTTTTTAAAATGTTCGTGGAAGTTCAAAGATGGTTTTTACGGCGAGAAAAATTCGAATAGAGTAGGGTAAAGTAGGGTAGAGTAGAGTAGAGTAGTCAGCTGACGGGAGCGAAGCCGCGGGCAAAAGCTAGTGATTAAATAATAATAATGTCTATTTTATGTTAATTAGGATAAATTAAAATTGCAATGCTTGTAAAAGGCTGCTAAGTCAAAAGTACTGACATGATATTAAAACAACATTGTAAACACTTAGTTCGCAATAAACGCTTTGAATTTGAAACACATGTACAGAAGAATTATATCTATATATATAAAAGAAAGTCCTGTTAGTTACACTATTTATAACTCAAGAACGGCTGAACCGATTTGGCTAAAAATTGGTGGGGAGGTAGTTATTTTTTATTTAGTTTAATTTTCTTTTCTTTTTAATTTATAATTAATATGAATTTTTATTTCCTTTTTCTATCCAAAGCTTGTTGTACACCGCACCGTTCGGGCGTCTTTATGTCGTCACCGTCACCGGCCCACGCTGAAAACCAGCGCTGTGAGCTCATCGCATAATGCGTGAGGCCACAGCTTTATGCTGAGCGTTCGGCCGTTTTGCGCGGATGTGACGCATATCTTCCCTATCAATTGTCAATGTTTGTTAGCTAGTTTTAAGATTGCGTCATTTCGCGTGAATAAACAGTTGTTCTTTCTTTCTTCCTAATAGGAGCGAAGCAATAACCAAAGCCGCGGGTGAAACCGTAGTGGTCAGCTAGTATTAGACTGGCCACTTAAACATACACACTACTAACCATAGATACTGATCCTCCCTTTTCAATGGAGGTCTGCGAGACTTTAAATTCAGCACACTTCTAAAACAGTTGATGACATACCTAAGTCCTTCCCGAAGCCGGACTGCTTGAACCCCCCGAAGGGCGCGGCCACATCGGTCTTGTTGTACGTGTTGACGAACACGGTGCCGGCGTCCACGCGCTCCGCGAAGCGCAGCGCGCGGCTCACGTCGCGCGTGAACACGCCGCTCGCCAGCGCGTACTCCGTGTTGTTGGCGCGGCGGATCACTGCGTCCATGTCCCTGTGGGAGACGTTGCGTCGTTAGAACTTAGGATGCCAGCTCATACCTTCCGGTTCTATCATCAGATCAGCTACTTGTAATAGTAATTTTGTATTGTCATCTAATTTATACATGCATGCAAAATATGACCTAAAACATCGCATTAAAACTTTGATTCTTGACTTACTTGCTACTGAACTTGCTGATGATCATTATGGGTCCAAACGACTCCTCCTGCGCGATCCACATGTCATCCTCGACATCAGTGAAGACGGTGGGCTCGAAGAAGTACCCCGGCCGCTCCACGCGCTTCCCGCCCAGCACTAGCGTCGCGCCTTCCTTCACGCCGCGATCCACGAACTGTTGGGGAAATGGTACTACTGTACTTTTTTCCTCTTTTTTAAGGTTCCGTTCGTCAAAAGGAAAAAATGAAACCCTTATATATATATCACTTTGTTGTCCGTCTGTCTGTCTTTCAAGACCCTTTATCTCAAGAAAGTGTGGAGGTATCGAGTTAAAATTGAAACCATATACTCAGAAACTGAGTTATAAAAAAAAACCATACGGCCGTTTATGTTGCAAAAAACGTATATTTCGACAATCTCAAGGGAATCAAAAACGGTATTTCCCGACAATTTGGCGATAGTTGTGGTTATTTCGTGGTAAAAACAAACTTTTCCACAGTCACCTAGTCGGGTAAGAAAATAGAACCCCTTTTTAATTATACGGGGCCCCTTTGGAGCTAGCTACGCCACTGATTCCACAGCTTAGTCGTGTTAACATGGAGTAGAAGAAAAATGAAGCACCCACTCATTCTTTACTCATTGGAACCATCTTAAGCTGTGGTTTATTCAAAGCACGAGAGTTCGTTTGGTAATGTATTCCTAACATAGTGCCATCACATACCGCAATAAGCTTATCCAGATGCGCCTTATGGTTCTGCGGGCCGTGCGCGGTGGCGCGGCTGAGCGGGTCGCCGATGCGCATCTTCCTAGTCTCGACGAGCACGCGCCGCACGAATTCATCGTGGATGGTCTCCTCCACGAACAGGCGGCCGGCTGCGATGCAGTTCTCGCCTTTGTTGAAGAACACAGATGCCATACCCTGGTGAAACCACAGTCAAATCAGCATAAAACAATAATATTATGTACAAGCTATAAAAATTTGCATGCTTTAGGACTGTCTCCTTCGGTCCAAAAAGTACCCTGGGGTCCTGGAACGCAAGGCAAAGAAGGAACATAGGAGTGAGTTTTAGTTAGCAAAAGTCTGACACGCCCTCTCGTTCCGCCATAGAGCGAGAGAAGTAATTGGATGATTTCCCACCTAAAAAAAAGTTGTAACTAGAATGCAAACAATAGTTTCCTGGCCACTGTAGCCGTGGGTTTACGGACCACGGATGGCGAGCCAAATGTAGTAAGAAATAAAACGATGACTACTACTGTTTTTTTATTTTCCGGCCCGCAGTTCATGACCAGGTTCAGTAACTAAGATATTATTTAATGTGTCTAAGGTTTTAGATCTTGGCTGTTTAGTTAAATAAAAAAAATAAAAAGGAACATTCCGAAGAGCAAACTTTTCCTCATGGAGACTCCAGGCGAGGAACTCCAAAAAAAAATGCGATGGCGAGGAATCAAGCCCAAGTCAACGGCGCGTTATGTTGCACGTGAATCTCAAGCAAGAGGAGCCATTAGGGCCGATTACTGCTAGGGCTAGGCTACGAGATTGCTTGAAAGAGTCCCATGGCCCTGTAATACAAAGGGCAACTTATGGGACGTAGGTTTAGTCAGTAAAAATCTGACACTCCCTCTCACACCGCTCAGATCGGGAGAAGTTACTTGATGATTTCCCACCTCAAAATAAGAAATAGCTTACATTTCTGACAGCCTTGTCGAGATCACAGTCTTCAAATATGACGAGCGGTGACTTGCCGCCCAGCTCCAGCGATACCTTCTTCATGTTCGAAGAAGCGCATGACTTCATTATGGTCTGACCTGTAAGATAATACTTTAACTGTTTAATTTGTACCACACGTGGGTTAACGGTGACCATCCGCACTTGGGTGCGGTGCGGCGACGAGCGAAGCGAAGCGGACTCGATCAATTACTTTGATATTTTCACGTAAATCCTTGCGGTAAAGCCATCCCTTGTCTATATATATAAATAGCGGCTGAAACGGCGACTTCATGGATATAGGTCATAGCCGCAGCGTCGCGTTGAATTCGCGTGAACCACATCAGATCGCTTCGTAATCGCATTCACGTCGATTCGTTTTTAAATGATATAAACTAATGCTTAAGTGCGATCCCACCTGATGGTAAGCAGTGATGCAATCGTTGATGGTGAAGCGCATTGATTAATTTAGAGTCTGTTTACTCTAGCCTTGAAGACACCTAAATTATAATAGGACGGGAATACCCGAGCAGGCATCGTCCATGTATGACAGCACATACCGATCTCGGTGCTGCCCGTGAAGCCCAGCTTCCTGACCAGCGGATGGTCAGCGAGCGCCTGGCCCGCGAGCGCGCCGCTGCCCGCCACGATGTTGATGACGCCGGGGGGGATGCCGGCACGGAGCGACAGCTCCGCGAACTTCAGTGCGGTGAGGGGGCACACCTGCCAAGTGAGAGCTATTTGTAAGCTTAAACTCGTTAAAAAATAAAAGGCCCGTTTTGACATTTGAGAAAAACCCTAGAATGTAACTTGGAACGAAACTGAAAGAAACAATAAAATACTTAATAATTAAGGGTCCGGTGTAGTAGTAGCTATGTTAGTAGTATTTACACTGCACTGGACAAGCCGCCAGGTAATCAAAATACAAATGTCAAAACGAGGCTTTTATTTTTTTGACCACTTTAGCTTGCAACACTAACTTTATGACAACTTTAGCTTGTAACATTAACTTTTTGACAACTTTAGCTTGTAACACTGACTTTTTGTCAATTTTAATTTGTAACACTCACTTTTTGACAACTTTAGCTTGTAACACTAACTTTTTCCTGACTATATGGAGTCAGCTTCCAGTTTAACATAGAGCAAAATGCTTATTTGACTTTCTCAATCCAACCTACACTCCATTCGCAATAACATTAGACATAAAAACATACCTTTTTAGCTGTCCGTTCATCCGATTTTGACGTCTACTCCGTAGGCAAAATATGGCATTAACAAAAAAGCTGTTACAATACCAGCTATTTACTGCAGCCGCCATTTATCATGCCACCAACGCGATAAAAGTAAAAATCGGTTGAACAAACAGTAAAGAATGTTTGTATATCTTATCTTATTGTGAATGGAGTTTAGCTAATTTTGACGGCACGGTTGGCGCAGTGGTTGAGCGATTGAATGCTGCGCTGCCTGTTGTGGTTTTGATTCCCCGACGCAACAAATATTTGAATAGCCTACAGATCCATGCCACAGATAGATTTTATGGGTCTCAGTGTTTTGAGTTTTGTCTGCGTTACAGAAGTGAATAATTAATAATAATGTTTTTATTGATATAAAGAAACTGATACATAATTATTCAATTGAAGCCCTGACTCTTGAGCTAGGTGTGAGCTAGGTGGTTGGTGATAAAAGGGTTTTTTTTTTACGGAATTAGACAGAAAAGAAAGAATACATAATTAGCTAGTTAGCTATATATAATGTGAGAAAAGTAAAAAAAAAAAATCAAGCCTAACGAAACTTTCAATTTTAATGTTTGTCTTTTCATTTAAAACATTCATCTGAAAATGTGAATGATTTATAAAGCTGCGAGTATTGTTTTTTTTTGCTATTTACTTGATTTTGTCATCCCATTCACTGGGCTCTCCCTGCACAGAGTTCTCGTCCATGTTTTCATAAACATACTTACTGCAGCGGGTTTCATAACGACGGTGTTGCCAGCAGCGAGGCAGGCCGCCATCTTCCACGACAGCATCATAAGAGGGTAGTTCCACGGAGTGATCAGGCCGCACACACCGATGGGCTCTTTTCTTGTTATGGCCAGATTCCTGTTGAAAAATGCATAGTTATATATAGTTGGCTTTGGTTTTTCTATTTCAAGTTCTTACATTCCATCCTAAGGTTGTCTGGTAGATATCGCTGTCAGCGATAAGATCGGCTTTGTACCCATATATTTAAGTTAGTGTAAAAAAAATTGTTACTATTTTGGTGTACAATAAAGTTTATTCTATTCTATTCTATTCTATATGAAAAATGTTTAAAATTCTATTGCATCGTATAGTATCTATCTAATCTACATAATTATGTTCACGTTCCTTTAGATGAGATTTCGAATTTAAAAATAGTAGGTATTAGAGGTATGTGGAACAGGCGTTAGTCTCGCAAACCTCCGTTGAAATGGAAGGATCCTTCGACCAGACGGGTGTTGCGTCTGGTCCAGGCAACTGCGTGACAGTTGATTTAGGACTGTTGTATTTGTTATAATAGCGCGGAGAACTTTGATACCGCGATGTAAGGTCTTTTAATTTCTATGTCGGCGAAGAAATTGTATTTAGCTATTGTATTGTTTTTTAACTAAGTGTTCTTTTTTGGTTTTGTTTTGCATTTTTATAGAAAACTAGTTTTTATCAAAGGCATGGAAAGTAGACAATTATTCCATGGGAATATTATGTTATGTACCAAATTTCATCCTAATCCGTTCAGCCGTTTAAACATGATGAGTTAACATACATACACACATTAATACTAATTTACGTTTTTATAATATTAGTGTGATATAGAGTAGTCAATTTATTTATTATACTGAAAAAAAAAAATACAGGGTGTAAGGGACAGATCTCCTTAAATTTCAAGGGCTTACTCAGTAGACGAAACTGAATAACCTTCCACAAGATTTTTTCAAGATATCAAAAAAAAAAAATTGACCTCTCCATACAAAATTATAAACTTGATTGGAAAGTTTGTATGGAGAGGCCAATTTTTTATTGGGTATATAATCTCCATCATTACCTGTTGGGTCTAGCATGGCTGATGGGTATGGTGGCTCCCTGTATCTTGTCGCACCAGCCCGCGAAGTACCGCCACGTCTCTATGGACATGCCGACGTGAGTCTTGAGAGCGAGCGTGTACACGGCGCCCGAGTCTATCGACTCTATCGTGGCGAGCTCTTCTTTGTGTTGCTCCATCAGGTCGGCTAGTCTGTTAGGAAAAGATGTTTAATAAGTACTCATATTATTAAAATGTTAATGAAATTATGCGTACAGCTAATGAGTGGAATTCCCTACCATGGCATCTGTGTTCCCTGATAACTACAACCTAAGGAATGAGAAAAACAAGAGTGAATGGGTTACTTCTAGGCAAGCAAGCGTGCTCCACCATCGGCCACATCAGCGCTTACCATCAGTCAAATCGTTTTTGACTTATCTCACCTGATGGTAAGCATAATATTATAGCCTATCCATAATAATAATAAAAAAGTTATAAAGGAATTACTAAAACCATCCTGTCATTAAAAATTAACGAGTTAAATGACAGTAAAGTCTGTCACTGAACTCTTTACTTTTTCGCTTGATCAACATTATAGTAATATAATTTTCATTCTGAAAAATGATTCGGAGGGCTTTTATTATTTTTGTTTAGCAATATTATCGTCTAAAACGAAACAGATATTTATTACTATTATTAAGTAAAGTTATTTGACGACTGTAAAATCGTCTCTAAGTGAAAGAACTTACCACATTGATGATTCTTCATGAATGCAAGAAAAAAACACAATAAAATAATTTGACTATAATAACAATAATTTCAAGTGAAATTTCTTCAAATATGAACTCAACTCATATTTTAAGTTATTTCGCTTCAAAATGCACTTCCTTTTTATTAGTTATTTAGGTCACCATTCGTGGCGTGTTTCAAGGATATCGGCTTTAGGAATAAGATTTCATCTAACATCCCTGAAAAGCTGTAGTTCCAAAAATCCCTTCTTAGTGCTCGCCTACATTATAAAAAGGAAGTTTTATAAAAAGTTCACCCACCCATAGATACAAAGCGTTTTGGGAACACATTCATAATGCGTACAGCTAAGGAGTGGAATTCCCTGCCGGAGTCTGTGTTTCCTGATAGCTACAACCTAGGGGTCTTTAAGTCAAGAGTGAATAGGTTACTTCAAGGCAAACGTGCTCCATCGTCGGCCACATCATCGTTAACCATCAGGTGAGATAGTGGTCAAACGCCAGCCTATCAATAATAATAAAAAAAATCCTATGCCCAGTAGTTTTGGCTGTGCGTTGATATGTCAGTCAGTCAGTTCCACCTTTCATACAACATTATTTTTAGTATATGCGAAACCTGAATATAGTTTATTCAGAATCAGTAACTGAATCGATTCCAATATTTTTTACATGTTATACTTTTTTCCAAAAACATTTAAATAAGGTCACAAGTTGGACACCACCAAAACTAAGTACAACTCAGGTCACATCAGGTCATAGCGGGCATTAGGCGCAGCGCATAGCTGGGTACGGGAGCAAAACAACCCCTCAGACGCCCGGATGGCTTGGTAACCATGTATTTGTGCGGACAACTAGGTAACATAACAAGCTTCGTGATACAATTATGAAATTTTGTACATAGATTATTTACATAAAAATACTAGACACGTGTTTCGGGTTTCGCATATTACTAAAACTAAAGTTGTATATAGAAGATAAAACACTTACTTGAACAACAGCGCCGCCCTCTCCCTGGCACTGATTTTGCCCCACTCTCCTTCTTCAAACGCCTTCTTGGCCGCCTTCACAGCCTTATCCACATCATTCACGGACGCGGCCTGCACTTTACATATAACACTCTCATCTGTAGGATTTATCAGCGTTAAAGTCTTCCCCGAATCTGAATTCACGAATTTACCATCGATAAACAGCTGCGTAGGGAATTTAATCTTCATTTTATTACATTCCATTTCAACACCATCATATACGATTTCTTTATTCTCCGAGCCTCCTCTAGATTTTAGTACAGCAATGTTGTAGAATTCTTCAAATGTCGTGTTCATGTAGATGTCTTCGTTTTGCAGCTCTAGTGTGGCTAAGTCTTTGACCTCCTCGATTAATCTGACGACGTCCATAGACCCGGCTCCTGATGCAAAGAAATCTGTGTTGTCATCGATGTCGATTCGGAGGATGGCCTTCCATATGTCGCGGACGTTTTCTACAAATTGCTTCTCTTCGGCTGTCAGTTCTAGTTGTACTTTATCTTCGTTGGCTTTGAAGAAATTTTGTGCGGGTATCATTTTGCCGTTTACCTTCAGTCTCTGAATGTTTAGCTGTAATAGAAATGTATGGTATAATATTATATGCTGTCTTACTCACGGTAAAATATTTTTTTCATAGAGCAAGTAATAATCATCGTGACCGAATTTCGCTCATGGTGACCAATTTCAATGGAGATTAACCAAGTATGTAGGAGATATTGTAGTGATCAAGCAAGTGCGCAAAGACAGGTGCACTCTCATAGTCCGATGGGACGGCAATTCGCGGGGAGAGATCCGGCGCAGGAAAGTCGTTCCAAACTCCGATCAGCTACTGAGTCATTCTTGATGGAAAAATCGCACCAACTAGGGAATCGAACCCAGGATCCCACGCTCCACTGCAGATTGTTTGAAGGAGTTAGTGTCCTCGCAAAAGGGCTTTTGCGACTGTGGATTTTAGCCAGTAAAAGTCTGACACTCCCTCCAGCCAGAGTAATAAGTAAGTCATTTGATGATTTCTCATGTAAAAAAAAAGCACCCCATCCTCAGCAGTTGCACTTCCGATCAAGAGGACAACTATGCAGTAAGCGTAGATCAGATAAGTTCGATTTGATCACCGCATTAAGCTCGGTATGTTGGTAACGTCAATACAATATTTTAGAAAAAATAGGCCAAGTACCTTGCAATAAGACTGATTTATAAAAAGATAGTAAACAATTTTTAGGGCATTGAAAATCAAATATGATTGATTCCGCTATCTCCTTTCTGCCATCGGACAATCCGACATACGGCGAGTATCCACTCTTACAATGTTAACACCTCTACGGTCCGGACTAAGCGTTTAGCCTCGTCGTTTATACCGCGTACATCGAGGGAGGGGAACTATTTGCCTGCCGCGGTCTTCCCGTCCGATTATAATTTAGGTGTCTTCAAGGCTACAGTGAAACTAGTTCGCCTCGCCATGAACTTGCATCACTGCTTCCCATCAGGTGGGATCGCAGTGAAGCACTGGTTTCTATTATAAAAAAAAAATACGGATCACGATTTTTTTTACAAACCTTAACTCCATCATTAGCAGTAATAAGCAGTCCAGCTTCATGCACCACAGCAGGTTTATTCAGTCCCTTAATAACCAATGAATCTCCTTTCGTCTCATACTCGTCGACCCATAGAGAAGAGCCGTAGAACTTGACCTCTATGGTCGCGTCACCATCCTCTACGGTGCCGTCTTTAGTCTGTGGTTTTATAAAGGTTGTGGCACCAGGGGATGAGTCTAACCCTCTGATGAAGTTGTGTAGGGCTACACCGCCTTTTGACCAGTCAATCTGAAAGATAGGGATGGGGGATAAGTGATGTGGTATACATGTCGTGGTCAGATCTTAGAAATTGATCACGTCATGATATGGCCAAGTAAAACTGGCCAGTTCTTTTTAAACATTAAAGTCTGATGATATTTCAATCCTCATGTGGCCTACTTTCTTTAGACCGCTTTTATTATCATAGAAATCCTTCATCAATGATATGGCCAAACGAGGATTGAAATATCATCAAACGTTTAAACTATATGGCCAGTTTTAGTTGGCCGTATCATGAAGTGATAAATTATAAGATCTGGCCACGATATACGCATTAAATGTAGACCAGCTGAGGTGTGGCGTCGTGGGCACACTCAATCTGTTCCCGAGAACGAGTAGACTAGTCATTCTGGAGTTGCGCCTGCTTGCTAATAATTTGGTGGTTTCATTTATAATCCCAAATCCCTACAAAGTGATTGGTGTTTTTATTGCTTTAGTATAATAAGCCTATAAGATTCCTAACGCTGGACTGTGAAAGAGAATGGACAATTGTCCACCACGTGGGCCCAGTGTGGGTTGGTGGTCACTTGATTCAGATTTTTTTTTTTTCAAAAAATATTGTTGCCCCACTAGAGTTACTTCAGTATAGTGGGTGCATTCACATACACAAGACATCTAAACCCGGGACACCTATCTCTGTCCTGTTTGATAAAATCAAAGACATTAAATTGTATCTTTAAATCTCTTTGGATAAAATGCATTGCGTCGCATCTCATACTTTAGTTTACATAATCAAGACGTCAGATAACTTTCAACGGTTCGTAGCAAGGAAAAAAAAACATAATTATAAACATATCTGCCATAAACTTTTGTGTTTAAGGTCGATAGGCCACTTCCAAAAAAAATATGATTAATTTGGAGCACGCGTTGAAAATATGTTATTCAAACAAAATATTTATTATACTTTTTAATATGTAGCTTGATTACGAGCGGTAATAAGCAAAAAAAGGCAATACAAAAAAGACTGCAATTAAAATTTGCTCTTATAAAAAAAACAATGAGCCATATGTATAAAAAAAAATAACCATGTGCTTAGTTTAAATACACGATTAGCAGGTTCATAATTCAAAATTTTCTATGGAGAATTTGAATTTAGATTGAATTGAGATTTTGGTTAACGGATTTTAAATTCAAAATCTCCATATAAAATCCATTTGGTTCTTATTTGCATTCCTCTATTAGTCCGTTAGCAGTAGTTTCTTATGGTCGTTTGGTACTATCAGTATTTAACTAAGTTAAATAAGGCTGAATGCATTTATATAAAAGTGATTTCAGCTAATGGCTTCATCCGCGTGAAATTAGGTTTCTTCATACCAACTTTAGACCCCCGTTTCATCTCTGTCTCTAGCGCATTTCACGCTCCTAGTCCCAGTAGTTTCAGCTGTGCGTTGATATATCAGTCAGTCAGTTTCTCCTTTTATATATATCTATATATATTTAGGTTATACTAGTTTAAACTCACTTGATGTGTCTCAGCCTTGAATAGGGCTGGGTCGTAGGTGGCGCCCTCTTCGGTTTGCTTGATCCTAGGTGCGGTGTTGTTTGCTACCATATTCACAGCCTCCGCTAGGGCTTTGATACCTGAACAGAACCAAAAATGATTTGTTAGCATTAAACAATTTTATTCCACAATGTCATTTGACATTTGATGGCTTGACTAGAAAACAAGTTTTATATTACCGTATCTGTTAAATCAAATTTAAATTAAAAAATAAAATAAATAAAAAGTGTATCTCACCCTCAGGATATAAATATTTGTTGTAAATAGAGTCGACGGTGTCTTCAATGGTGGCGGGGAAGCTCTTCTGAAGCAGAATGGGACCGGTGTCCAGCCCATCGTCCGCCCAGAAAATGGAAAGACCGCAGGTGGTGTCGCCTTCAATTAGAGTCCTGTAGAATTGATAAATAGGTTAATTTTAAGATGAAATATAGGAATTGTGAGTTAAGCTCGCTAGTGTACATCAGCTGTCCTATTTATCACTGTTTTTAAAAGTTGGTATGTACAGACAGCTGCAGCAATTCGGTACCACTCTCTTATTGAAATATCTTTGAAAAGGATTTGTATTTAGGGCTCGTGTCCGCAACACACCACTCTAAAACGCGTATTTTGCATAGAATGTGTCATTCGATCCACCCCAAGGAAGGCCAGCAGAGCCTTGATGTTACTGACCATTTTGAAGCGGGTACTTAGAAAATGGGGTAAGCAGTTTATGACGTTGTCCGTACAATAAAGAATATAAGAATGGTTGTCTGTAAGAAATTCTCCTGTATAATATGGCTTGAAGGTTCGCGGTGTCCTACAGCTCAAACATTTTTAGGGTTTTATTTTTTAAACTACTAACGAAGTAGGTACACAATGCAAATCAAGCTGATATATGGTCAAAAATACTTTCAGTTTCTGTCTATTAGATGAGCATAGAAAAAAGTAGTGTGGCTATCGAAATAGCTAAACATAAATAATAAGTCTAAATTACCTAATTACAAGCCTCGGTAGGAAACATAAAATATGATTAGTTAACTACATACGATGCAACATTCTATAATTTGAGTAATTTTGTAGTTAAATAGGTAGGTAAGTACTGGGTTGCCAACACGCAACCATTACTAAATTGAATTTAAAAATCCTTTGTAAACTTGGCCATGAAATTGGTAGCGAATATTTATATTACTCGTGTGGCGTTTTAGTGATTAGTACTCATTTGAAACACTTATATCCTATTAGTCTTTTTTGCTGTCATGGCAACGATATTGCGTATGTATTTTGTTCGGAATAACACAGCGTCACGCAATGATAGGCTACAGGATAGAGCGAAAGAGTCACTGCGGCCCTGAAACGCAAAGGTTAACTGAATGAATACGGGTGAGCTTTAGTCAGTAAGTCTGACACGCTCTACCCAGAGCGGGAGGAGTTATTTCATGATTTTCTACCTCCACGTACCGGAAGACGAAGCGTTGGACGGCCTCTCACAAGGTGGACCGATGACCTGGTGAGGGTCGCGGGAATCCGATGGATGCGAGACGCACAGAACCGGTTATTATAGCGACACTTGGGGGAGGCCTATGTCCAACAGTGGACGTCTTTGGGCTAAAATGATGATGATGAATTGGCTCCTAATTTACTAGTGCGCTTCACCATCAATGATTGTATTACTGCTAACGATGGGATCGCAGTCAAAAGTACTAGTTTATAGTATGTAAAAAAAAAAACAATTTAGTCTAGGTAATATAGTTAGGACCATATAAAAACCTTGCAAACTTTTTGCTTATTCACCATACAGTCAATTTTCTAACACGAGATCGCAAATTACGACCTATAATAATGTAATTTAACTTGATTAGTTTAAAACGATGTCATTACGGGAAACAAGTTTTGCGGGAAACCTCGTGCACCGCAGCTAATCGAAAATTCTAGACATGAGACTGTAAAATACTGTGTTCCTATAATTTACTAGTCGTTACTGGTTAACATTTCCCACAAGACATTACTCTGGAACTTAAGAGGGCCCTTCTTCGTTTTTTAGCGTCTATGGTCAACGTACCTACTTTAAAAGCTATATGTTTCATCGAACATAATATAACGCAATTTTGATGAAGAGGCAATGCGAAAAAAGAGAGAAAACGCCTGAAAATTCTGTTGGCATTCGGTAATTCCGGCATTTACTCGATTATGTGGATGATTGGAGAGGGAGAGGGAGACCAAAGAAAAGATGGATGGACTGTGTGAAGAGTGATATAAAAGAAAAGGAAGTTAGTGATAGCATGACGAGTGACAGGGCAGAATAGAAGAAGAAAACGTGTTGCGCCGACCCCAAATAACACGGGACAAGGGCAGGAAGATGATGTGATGACTCGATTATTTCACAAATCTTTTTCCAGAAAAAATGTTTTTTTAAAACTTTAAAGTTTTTGATAAATATTTTCGTCATTTAAAATCGCGATTAAATATGGAAGCTTTCTGTAGATATATATCTTTTTAATTTATGAATGCAGAAGGGCCAAAATGCACGCAAATGAGCTGATTTTCAGAGGTCTTTACTGGATTAGTTTTACACAAATTTATGTTTCGATTTCAATATGAACCTAGATAATATCCACAAGATATCCGTGTTTCCAAAATATCTGTGGAAGAAGATGTGTAGAAACGTCAAAATTACGAAAGAGAGAGAGACGGTTTGGCCGCTCTTAAAGTGAATGCTCCAGGTTAGCCCCCGAAAATTAAATTTTCTTACGTGTCTTGCAATTAGCAGTCTAGTTTCGGACAGTAAGATAAAAAATATTATGTATGTATTTACACAACTATACTCATTAAAACCATTAACATAACTCTCTAACTTAAAGAAGAGCTAAAATGTGCTATTTTAATAAAAAAACTTGTCGTTTTATCTTTTCTTTTAAGGTGGGATATTATCTAACGACTTCTCTTGCTCTAGGGCGAAGCAGTACATCAGACTTTTACTGACTACCACACCACCACACACACTTATGTTTTTTTTCTTTGCCCTTTGCGTTCCTGGTCCACGGGTTTCCCTTTCGGAAGTGTAAACCCATGGCGCCAGTTGACTTCGGCCCTGCTGGGCCCCTACGGACGATTTACCATGCCTCTAAGTTAGAGTGCCTAATTAAAATTACTTCTAAAAAACTTCTTACATATTTTTTGTTTCAAGATTCATAAGAACACTTGGAAAGGTAAGCTAACCGAATCGATTTTCCATACAAAGTATAAGTGAATGTATCGATGTTGCAGCAAGTCAATCGAATTGAATGTGCAGTATGTTGCAATGTGGATGCAATCAATCTCGCGACTTGTAATTACATAACGTTAAGTTCCGATAGAACGTGTTCCTAGCTGTGATGACATCGTGAAGCCCATTTCATCATTAGACATGTTATAGTGTAGATAACGTTAGTAGATTTTCTTGTTCCGTGATAAAAATATTCCGTAGTTAGCTTGTAGACAAGTTTTAGAAAAAAATCATCATTTAAAAATATCGGCCTGGCGTGTTGGTCTATTGTTTAGTAGCCCTGACTGCTATACTGGAGGTCGTGGGTTCGATCCCCATCCAAGATAAATATTTGTATGATGAGCACGATCATTTTGCTCTGTGTCTGGGTGTAATTTATTTGTAGAAATATACAAGTAGGTAAGTTTATCAGTTGTCTAGTACTCATACCACAAGCACTGTTTAGTTTGGAACTAAATGGAGTTGTGTGAAAGTTGTGGAATATTAAATTCGTTCAGACGTTCGAGCGTTAAGAAGCAAGACAAACATACACACGCACTCACAAACTTTATAATATTAGTGTGATTTTGAATTATAATTTTTTCTATAGGTTTTTTAGCAGTGACATGCGCAAATGCAGTGATTTTGGTAGCTATGTTTAGGATATATGGTTGTATGGTGGATCCACATAACATAACATAATCACCTTTATAATGTTCCCACTGATAATGACTCAGGCCTCCTCTCTAGGAGAGGGAATGGCCCGTAATACAGTACGCGGCCCCAGTGCGGGTTGGTAGATGTCACATGTCTTCGATTTTTTTTTAATTTTTTTGTTATAGGACATGTTGATTCCTCGCTATGTTTTCTTTCACCGTTTTGAGAGCTGTGGCGATGAAGTAAAGTACTCAAAGTAACACGCCTAGCTGTTTGAAACCACGACCACCGTAAGACGGCCGTTACCACTGAATACTACTACTACTATTATGGTGTACTAGCTTCGCCCGCGTGTACAGTACACAGTAGGTGTCCAACGACCTTACAGCCATTAGACGCCTCATGCTTGAACTAGTGCACCAAAACAATTTTGTCAACTAGCCGAGGTACAGGGAGCGGGGTTCTGCGTTCTGATTGGTCGAAACATCAGATCTTTAATCATATGTGTTGACAGAAATGCGTCGCCTGTTATTAGACGTCTAGTGGCTCTAAGGTCGTTGTAGGTGTCTCATACAAACTTTGGACTCCCATCTGATGAGACGGGGTCCAAAATTCACTCTTATAGGGATGCCATAAGGGGTGAATATTGGATAATCGTTTCTTATTCTTTAAATACATTATAAAAGGAACTTCTGCGCAATATTTCAGTGTTGTGGGTCCAAAGGTTTGAGCTAGGCGTTGATGTGTCAGTGAGTGAGTCAGAACTTTGATTTCAGATTATTATCTATCTATGAGCTACTGAAAAGAGTAACTTACCAGTTAATAGAAGAAGCTCCTCTATGTCTGGGCAGTATGCTGGGGTGGTAGCAGATGCTCTCGTACTTGGGGTGCGTGATCACCTCCATGGGTATGAACTGTGTGCAGAAAGGCAGGACGTTGATGTCTGCGTTTACCTGTAGATTTAAAAAATGAAAAATTAGCCATGATTTCCATTTCGGTCTGTTTATCCGCTCTTTTTTTATTTTTACGTGGGATACTATCAAATAACTCGGGAGAAGTTATTTCTTGGTTGGGCGGGAGGGAGTGTTCGACTTACTGACCCACAATGTTTCTTAAGTTGCCCTTTACTGCGAGGGCTGCGGTGATACATTCGAACAATCCGCAGCCTGGGTCGAAGCCTACTGGGGCCATGGGTTCGCATCTGGAAGGAAAACCCGGGGTCCTAAAATGAAAGGCAAAGAAGATAGGAGAGGGTTTTAGTCAGTAAAAGTCTGACACGCCCTCGTGTTCCACCCTAGAGCGCGAGAAGTCGTTTTATGATTTCCCACCTAAAAAAAAGTCCGGGCAGTAAGTAATAATAAAAAATCGTTATTTTACTGATCAGCTGTTCAACTTTATCTCTCAACTACAGTATGTCAATTTATCTGTATGTTTTATACACGTTCCTGTTTCGTGTAAACTTAAATAATTGTGAGATAGACAGGTTATCAAATAGTTTGACACTCAGTAACTATTACATACGGATACTGAACGAGGCATTATTAGTACAGACATCGTTGACCCGGAGTTCCCTGGGCTGCGTTGCTCCCCTAGCCAAGTTACAATCGTATCGTTCACGCCAAACGCTTCGAGTAGGCCACGCCTCCAATTCCTTTGTTCGGACCACGTGACTGAGTGTTGAGATGACGTCAGAGAGTAGTTTCGAGTTGCAACCCAGAGTCGTTCTTTTATGACTCGAGTAAGTACCCTAACTCTAACTCCGAGCAGGGTAGGCTGGTGTAACGACAGTTCCTTGGCATTGACAGTTGAACTCTACGTTCGCGTTCAAAAATGCGAGCTTAGAGTATCTACCCGATGACGTCATTAGAGTTAACTCTAATTTCAATTTTGAACGCAGGGATGTGTAGTAGCTTCCCTAGATACTAAAAAGTTTATTTGATAACTGGCCGGTGTCTATTTATGTTTAATATTATGTACTACACAAGAAATAGCAGTAAAAATAAAATCTTTTTCTGGAAACCGCAACTAAATTGTTTATAAAATGAAGCAGCAATTAGCGTTTTAAATATGTGTTATGGCCAGATCATAGAAATTGATCACTTCATGATATGGCCAACTAAAACTGGCCAGATCGTTTAAACGTTAACATTTGATGATATGTCGATCCTCGTTTGGCCAAATCAATGAAGTAGGACTCCAATGATAATAAAAGATCTAAAGAAAGTAGGCCAAACGTAGATTGAAATATCATCAAACTTTAACGTCTAAAATGATCTGGCCAATTTTACTTGGCCATTTCATGAAGTGATCAATTTCTAAGATCTGGCCAAAACTGATGTGAGGAAGAGTGGGCGCGTCGTGGGGACATCTCGCCATCTCTTTTCTACGCGCGTAACGTAATGGCGGTGACGTCACATTGTAGTTTGTGTATCCTTCGTCTGTTACTTGACATTTACAGTTTTCTCTTCCACAAGATTTGTAAGGTTTTTAAACTCACTTTATTTTGAAATGATTTGAAAAATTCTTTATACATAAGATTTTGGATAAAATTGCAAAACTAGTATCCAATTTAGTAACTAATTTAAACATTATAATAAAGAAGTAAAATGATCTGTGTTTGTTTAGATGTTTGTAAATTGTAGAAATATTTTTACTTTTCATGTTGGAAAGTCCACGGAAGCGGAGCCGAGGCGAAAGTAGTGTAGTACTTATCCATACGAGACATACCTACATACAGTGGCGTAGCTAGGTGACCAACGGCCCTGGGGCGAAAAAAAAGCTGAGTAATGATTCAGACACAGTATCCGAATTGGCACGTTTAAAACTTAAGTTATCTAAAAAAATTAGGACCTTTTTAGGTTGGGTATTATCTAATATCCTGCTCTTGGTGGAGCGAGAGGGAGTGTCAAACTTTTGCTTAATAAAACGAGTTGCCATGATTAAAGTAGTGTTGCAACCTATTTTATTTACATTTCAAAAGTGGGAGAATTTTTTGCTAGTTCAAAAAGGATTACTGATGAGGTTTTGGGGGCGTCCAGAGTTTGGGGACCCGGGGCACTGCCCCGCCTAGCCTTTCGGTAGCTACGCCAGTGCATACGTGGTACATAGTTGAACAGTAGTAGTTAGTTTTCTTTTTAGGTGGGAAATCAATAAACTCACTCCTGTTCCTTCTTTGCCTTCGTTCCAAGGCCCTGGGGTTCTCTTTCGCACAACCCATGGCCCCAGTAGGTTTCGACCCTGCTGGGCACCTACGGTTTTTCTGACATCTCCTTGAGGTGCGGGTGAAACAATAGTTATGTAGTTGAACAGGAATTCTTCCTTTTGTAGTTGGCCTTTATAAGTGCAAATGCAGAATGATGAAATAATAAGTTTCTTTGTGCGCATAAATCTAGTGTTTATTTAGTAGGATAGATAAAGTTACCTAGAAATCTCAATAATGCAAAAGGTTATGATAGTAGGTTAGCCAAAAAAAATTCATTCAGGGTAAAAGTTGGAATGGAACAGTATACAAACTTTTTCATTACGAAGATATGGTATCTTTCTAATTAAACACGTTTGTAGATATTTCCTGGTTGATGGACGCTACAAAATACTTCGATTCTCATACGCTTAGGTTTTGTGTGTATGAAGTGATGCAATTTTCAGCAAGAGAATACGAGTCTGACTGACTGGACTGGATTGGCTGTCGAACTATTCCAGCCGTGGGTGAAATCTGGTAGCGGATAAGACTTTTACTGACAAAAAAACCCACTCCAGTTCCTTTGTTGCTTTTCATACCAGGGCCAAGTTTTCAGTTAAGCAAACCCTTGGCCCCAGTAAGCTTCGACCCTGCTGGGCCCCTACGGTTTGTTGACATCTCCTTGACGCCCCCGTGGAACAGTATACGCGCCGTCGACGACTTGGGCTCGGTCCGGGCGGTTACCGGACGGTCAGACGGCGAGTTACCCATTGCTAGCCGTCCGCAAGCTCGCGCCTATGGTGGCCGGTAATCGGGATCGGGACCTGGCGGCTGGGGGTCGCACTGGAACGCAGTCAGCATTCCAATAAAAGTGTGACAATTCCTCTCGCTTCACCCAGAACGGCACAATTTATTGATTTACCAACAAGAAAAGCTTTCCTCTACAATGAACATTATATTACGTTCATTTGAATATCAAACTGTCATAATTATGATAATATCGGTATATATCGTAATGGGCTATGTCACAGCCAGTGAGTATCAACATTTGAGCCGCTATTCCTACTGCACTTTTGACCCTTATATCTAATTTAACTTGGTCATCGTATGTGTACTGCTCTATGCACGTACGTATAATATAACTAACCCATTTGATTATCATAGAGTGTAATATGTGAGCTCGACAAAATATGTTATTTACGAGATACATAGACAAGATAGAGTTATTCTTCATGTCGAACTGAAGTAATGTCGAGCTTCAGTTTGTCGCACTAGCGGTAATCGCATATCCATTTGTCGAGCTAACTTAGTACATTTACTATCATAGTACTACCACTGAATATAAAATACTGGAATGAATTTAAAAAAATCAAACTATGGGGAGAGTCCGAAACACCTCGTACCGTTTTCAAAATTTCTAAAAATACCACGCATTGAGTTACACAAAAAGAAATGAAGAACATAGATGTGCCAACAGTTTCACCGCGAGATATTTGCAAATCTATCCATAATTTCGAGGAAAAAAAATTGTTCATATCTCTCAATAACAGATCGACCTTTTCTATTTGCAGGATTTAGAAATCTAAATTTTAAACAATTTTTTTTTTTCTCGAAATTAAGGATAGGTTTGCAAAAATCTCGCGGTGAAACTGTTGGCATATCTATTTAGGTTCTTCATTATTATTTTTTTGTGTAATTCAGTGCGGTGTATTTTTAGAAATTTTGAAAACTATAAGTGCCTTTTTGGGGTTTCTTAAGGACTCTCCTCTTTTGGTGGATCCTCCAGGGTAGCTCGCAAAATTAAACTTTTTGAACGTTTCTTGCAATTTATCTGACATCTCTTGGAGTGGTCAATAAACGCTGTCAGCATTATTATTGTTCACCATTACGTGATGTTATCGATTATTTTTATGCTTTCTGTGAATTGCTCTTTCTTTCATCATCTCCCAGTATTTTACATGGAGCGACTGCCTCTGCATCAGACTCCACAACCCAGAAACTGGGCATAACGATGTTCTTTTTTTTCAAAAGCATTTATTTCAAATAAATAAACCATTTACAGGATTTAGGAGGCTCCTTGGATAGACTGATGGTCAAACTTCCTGGCGACTGACTGCCTGTAACGACTGTCATAGATCTACGAATGGCAATCGGGACCAAAGGCTTTACGTGCTTTCTGAGGAACGGGGTGTCAGTAATATCCTAGATAAAGTTAAAAAAGTACATATGAATTGAAACTTCACATTGGTACTAGCCCGGTTTCGAACCCGCAACCTCATGCATCATCTGCTATCTCTTTTTGTAAGGATTTTATCTTGTTTGAACTCGATTAACTTAACTACGAATTTAAAAATATAATCACGTAAGTCAGATAAGTATTTCTTGCGTGATATGCGCGCTAACGAACGGTTGATAGACAGGCAGACGTTGTGACTTGATTATATTTAATTAATTATAGGATGTAATTACTTATTCATTAAGTTGTTACTGAGTATATTTAAAACCAAGCAAGTGTTCTAAGTAAAATGGCAAAGATAGGTATCTGACTCATTTACTTAGATTACATTCTCAGCTTCATTTTGCCGAAATCGTGTCTGTTTCAATGGGAATCATTATTGTCCAGTTGCGCAGACACTTCAAATACAGAACTACACCAATTTTACATCACAATGTCCACCAGGAATAAATTTGCGAATAATTAAAACAGCCACTGTACTTCATTCGAAAAAATTACGCCAAAACACTAGAATGTTTTTAGATTGTCCGCAATTTAGTATAAATATTATTATACAAGTGAAAGTACCTCTCGTCTGTCTGTTACATTTTCACGGATAAAGTACTAAACCCAATTTAATGAAATTTGGTATGGAGTAAGCTTGAACCCAAGGAAGGACATAAGCTACTAGTTTTATAATCAACATTCAAGCGAATGAAGTCGCTTGAAAAAGCTACTTTAGTAGGTAAAGTTTACAGTGTATATCCAATCGTGATACTCGAACTTTTACTTTATGAGCGACTCGATTTCTTAGGCGAAAGAGCTGTTTTTGCAGTTCAAGTGGTCAGACATGTTGTCTGTATTTCTAATATTTCAATATACATAATAGACTATTAACGCTTACAAAAAGCGAACGCTTAAGCGGAGCTATATTACTGAAGTTGTTGAAACAAGTGCATAATATCTTTTATTAACACAAGTGCTAATACGCGACTCTCGATTTCTTTAAAAAAAAAGTGTAATGATAGACATGGTCAATTACAAACAAAGAATTATGAATGGAGTGCTAAAAATATTAAATTTGCGTAATATTGCTTCAGATTCGTATTTCCTAGGATTTTTCCTAGGGTTTCATAGGTTTAATGTGTGCTCTCAGAGCCACTGAAACTCCTGTGAGCTAGAAGCACCACACAGAGAAATGGTGATATTTTTTTTCACTTTAGAATATTTGCACTCAAAGAAAACTCCACTCTGGGGGGGCTCCCCCCCTCCCACAAGGCTCGAAAGGGACTTTTGAGCCCCACATGATTAACGGACAATCCCCTAAACTGGCTGCCTAGCCATCTGATAAATTGTTTTTTTTTTCCGGAAACCAATACCTAATAAAAAAGTTATGAAGATCATTCACCTCAATTTAAAACAAGCAGTAAAAAGAAATGAAGTATGCCACTCACCGATTTGTACTGTTCCAATATTTCAGGGATGATTTGACCTTTCACTCGCCAAGTCTTATATTTGTATACTGGTTTGCCATTTTTTGCTGCAATTGTCGCTGTAAAGATAGAAAAAAATATGTTTAGTATAGATTGTGAAAAAATTAAAAATTACAGTTTTCCTTTTCAACTTTTTATAAAATGAAAATAATCTAAATGGAAATAATCTACATTTTAAAAATGAATTACAGTTTTCTGGATAAACTTTAAACAAATCAATAATTTAAATACATACTTATTTATTACATAGTATTTTTTTTAAGTCTTTTTTTTTAATAAGTAATTTTTTTTTAGATTATTTGGCAGATGACGTTTGCAGTGGACATCATCTATGTTTAAATGTTATAAGCTTTAAAAAGTCTACACTACTGCTAGCTAGTTAAGGAGGACAAACAGCTCTTTCATAGAACAGTATCTATTGCATTGGGAATTTATATAGCATTCTTATCACAATATTCTTCCTAATAGGTTTACTTCATGGATTTTTATTACTTTCTAAACCTAAAATCAAGTCATTTATTGATAGAGTTATTGTGAAATGTAATGGGCAACTGGTGGGCTATAGTCGGTAATAGTCTGAAACACCCTCTCACTCCACCCTAGCGTGGGAAAAGGCATTTCATGGTTTCACACTTCAAAAAAAAATTACCAAAACACGGTTTCTTTACTGCTGTTAAATTTTAAAAAATATTTACCGAGTGGGTCCTCCCGGTTGCCTTTGTCCAGTACTGTGAAGACACCCACCACCTCGTGACCATCTTTTTGCAGGAGTTTGAACACTTCCGCTGCAAATTGACTCTGTCCAATAATGGCTACACGCAGCTTCTTCTTAGGAGCCTAAAAGAAAAATATTTAAATATTATTCTTACCAGTCTAAACAGGACTTTTTAACCTCATTTTTTCAAAATTTATTATGAGCGAGCTCGGATATTTAAAACAAAACTCATTCCCGGATAAATAATGAGGATAATTAAAAACAAATAGATGAACTATTATTTAAAATTGACGCACTGAATTTAGTTCATAAAAAATACCGCAAGAAAGTACTTACATCTCCGTTCAACGAAATAGGTGGCATTTTCGTTACTAACAGTCAATCTTGATTTGTTCAAAATAATCAAACAATTTGTTTATTAATTTGTAAGTCCACTTCTCGCCGACTGGCGCGCGGTCGTACTAACACGAACCCAACAGTCCACTCGTATTTAGCTCCTACTCCGCCGGCTCAACCTTGACATCGCTATCGTAAGTTTAGCGTTTAGCGATAAAACTAAAGGGAATCTTTTTAATTTAGAAAAGGTTGTCTTTCTTGCCGAATGCCGATGCCGCCAAAACATTTTTGACAGTTTGATAACAACTTTTTTTACTGAAGTGACAGCTGTCAGTGACAGTAGAGAAACACCATTCTCGCATTCGCTATCAACTTTATTAATTTTGACTTTTTGTTTCCAGTAAGTTGTGTTTTAAACTTACAAATTTCTGACGACAGAGTATAATATATTTGATTTTCTAACCTAAGTCTTATGAAAAACAAAACACGACATTTAAAAAATTACTACTAATTATGTTTTAAATTGAAATGTTGCCAAAAATCCTTGTCGAAATCCCTAGTAGATTTTTTTTTGTAAAGTTAGCCAATCGCGTATAAGCGCGGGAAATATGTTTGAAATCGAAGTCATTTTACTAGTGAGTTTAATGCTTTTCTTTTTATATTTTTAACTTAGAAATGTGGAAATAATACTTCGCCTGAGTATATTCGATTATTATTTGCCTAACGTTAGCAGAGAAAGGAAGCGCTTGAAAAAGTCGAATCACGTAGCTACTGATTTTCAGACTTACAGTCTACAGACCTCATCTATATAAATAAAAGGAGAAACTGACTGATTGTCCTATCAACGCAAATCAAAAAATCAACCTAAAATTTTGCACCAGGTTTCCTCTTATGACATAGACGTGCACTAACAAAGGATTTTTGACAAAATTCACTTCATAAAGGGATGAAACAGGGGTCCAAAGTTTGTAAGGAGAAACCTACTTTCACGCTGGCGAAGCCAGCCATGAATATCGTACCTATTTGGTTCAATGGTGTGGAAGTAATAGATAATGATGTGGAGTTTGCCTTAATATTTTGCCGTGGACAGTTGCCTAGGTCTTACCACAAAAATTAGAGCACAAAGATAGTCTTTGAGAGAGGCCCCACACCTCACAATGAAAGTCTTTTAGCTGAAATGCAGCTGATGATGAAAGATCATCATAAAATTTTCCTTAACCCCAGGCACGCTTTAAGTCAATGCTAAGAATAGGCAGAGCCACGATATAATTATTTAGCTCAATTAATAATTGCCGAAGATAATAACTTGGTAAACACATTACTTACCTAAAACAGTTAAAGATAACGAGCGAAACCAGTTAAAAGCGGTTCTCAACATTAAAAGCGGTTAACTGGCGGTTGTGTTATGAAAACAATAATTATCGGAAATAGGTTGAATACATTTATTTTGCTAATTATTGGCAAAGTAGCTTAGCGATTGGAGAACGATATAAAGTTAGTGATTTAGTAAGTAGGTAACTATAAGTCAGCCAAATAGTAATTATTATCAGTGAATCAAATCGTTGGCAAGTATCAAATTCGCATGGTATAGCATGCTTTAAAAATATGCCAATTTTTTTACCATTATTTACAAATTTTCTTTTGACAAAATTCTTTTATGAGATTGTAGTATAGAGGATGCGACATTTATCTTTGATAGTAGAGGCAACCTTTGTAAAAAGCAATGCTCATAGCAACAGGCAGTGCAGACTGTTGGATTTTTTTTTTGGAATTTTGAAATTGGAAGGTTCAATTGGTATTGCCAATTCATAGGCACGCCACACCCCCTCAGACGTGAAATACGGTTGAAAGGTTTTGATCAAGGTCTCCTTTAACGATCAGTAATCAAGTTCGAGATCAAAGTATCAAGGTGGCATTGACATTGATAAAAGAAAGAATTGTATTGTATTTGAACTTTGGTACTGAAGAAAGGTGTAGGTAATCATGTTCTCTGATCATTCACTGAATATTATTTATATATTCGTGATGGTCAGGACATCTTCACCAATTCGCTAGTAGGTACTTAACTTCGTATAACAATTGATACGTTAACAGCCTCAGGGATTTGCCCTAACAGGGGTTGTAGAGAGGACGTCCCGGGTTGGTTTTTAGGGTTCCGTACCTCAAAAGGAAAAAACCCTTATAGGATCACTTTGTTGTCTGCCTGTCTGTCTGTCTGTCTATCAAGACCCTTTATCTCGGGAACACGTGGAGGTATCGATTTGAAATTTAAACAATATACTCTAGCCTGAGGTCCCTTGATACAGTAAAAAAATCAAAATTCTAAGTTAACTAAAAAAAAAGATACGGCCGTTTATGTCGCAAAAAATCGTATATTTCGACACTCTCAAGGGACTCAAAATTTATATATTATTTCTTGTTGACCTAGAATCCAGAATGAAATTTGGCATAAAGCAAGGTCTTTTAGCACAGGTAGGTATAGAAATAAATTTGAAAACAGTAAATATGTTGTTACGTCACAAAAAAAGCGCGAGTCCGACTCGCACTTACCCAGTTTTTTAAGAGGTCACGGGGCCCTCTTCCATGTGCTGATGGTGATCATCGGGGTGGTTTTAATAAGGTAAGGATCCAACACACCCAGGTCTTTTCCCCAAAAGCCTAGGTGCCTTTTGAAAATATCACCCGAAAAAAAAAACTAGTGAGCCTCACCATCAACGATTGCATCACTGCTTACCATCAGGTAGGACCGCAGTCAAGCACTAGTGTATATTATTTAAAAAAAGGTTAAATTAACTGAGAGATGAAAGGATTTTTCAAGACACTTAGACCAATTTCCAAACAATAACCAATTTCCAAATGAAAACTATCCTTTTTTTTTTTTTTTTCGTTTTATTATTAAGAATAAATTTCTTAATAATTGATTACAATCTAGCCTAAAAGACTAATAAGTAATTTAACTCTAACTTATTTTTATACGGTTTTGCTTAAACTAAGAATAGCGTCCTTTAGCACTTATAGAAGTCCATAGCACTTTCTTAGAGTCTGATGTTTTAAAAACACTTTGTTCATGTGTAATATGCATAGCACAGCATTGATCACTATTAAACACTAACTTTAAACACTACACTAACTCAAAAGGTTTAGTTCTCTTTAGTCTACGCACTAGGTCCGTATTGTCTAACAGCTGTATAGCCTCAACATTACATATATATATATATAACATATAGAAAACTATCCTAAGAACTCAACTAAACATGATTGAATTTTCTCAGAACCACTAACGACAAGAGTATTGCAAAATTAAGCAGATAGGTGAACAAGCAGGTAGGTATTACGCGATGTGAAGGTATCCAGTTGAAACCGGTTACACCGAAAGTGACAATACATACCAGATAAATTGACCTCAGATAGTGAATGATGTATGTATGCCAGAGTACTGACCTCAAGTGGCCCGGGCCTGATACCAGATGTTTGGTGACTGGCTACCACGCTTTTTGGGAACAACATGATACGGATTCTTGGTGAAACTGGATTTGGAGTAGCAGTGCTTTTCTTGAGTTCATTACATTGTATTTTAAGCTTGTTTACTAATATTGGTGCAACTTTTTGAACGAAAGAACGTTATTGTTTTCTTGTCTTATCTCTGTGGTTTTGCTATAGTTTTTATAATGGAAGCCAGGAGCTGGAAACTGGGTAAGTTTTTTTGGGAGAGAATACTATAAGTTATTTACGCTCTTTTTTAGTTGAGCGGGAAATCATTAAATAATTTTTCCCACTCTGAGTGGAGAGAGAGAGCGTGTCAGACTTTTACTGTCTAAAACTCACCTGCGTTCCTTCTATTGTCTTTTGCATTTCAGGGTCTTTCAAAAATTCCCGTAAACCATGAGTTAATGCTTTAGTCGTAATTTGTGGCATATTTTCACTTCAGCTGTTATAATTAATCACTAAAAATCTTGATCGATTTATGGATAATTTACCTATCATCTAAGAAAACCATTTTGTGCTTGAAAGAAGAACGAATGGGTCTGTGGATTTTTTATGAAAATAATGGGTTGGGACGTTTACTTGGGACAGACGGTCCAGTTGGGAAGGTTAACTTAACTTCGAGAAAGAGTTCAATCGTCGAATCCGACTCGGCTGGGCAGCGTTCCGGAAGCTGCGCGGTATATTCTCGTCTAATATACCACAGTGTCTCAAGACGAAAGTCTATGTGTACCAGTGCGTGTCGCCAGTGATGACATATGGCTGCGTAACGTGGTCGCTTACAATGTCATGCTACAAATCCTCACCAGAAGATTTAAAGTTATCCAATGGGCAATAGAAAGGGCTATGCTCGGAGTTTCCTTGCGTGATCGAATCAGGAATGAGAATATCCGCAGGAGAATCAAGGTTACCGATATAGCACGAAGTATCGCCAAACTTAAGTGGCAATGGGCAGGGCACATTGTTCACAGAACGGATGGCCGTTGGGGCGAAAGGTTCTGAAATTGCGACCGCGTACCGGAAGACGTAGCATTGGAAGGCCTCCTACAAGGTAGACCGATGACCTGTTAAGGGTTGCGGGTATCCGATGGATGCGACAGGACCGTTCATTGTGACGACCACAACAGTGAACGTCTTTCGCCTGAAATGATGATGATGATGATGATGAATGGGGTGGGTGTTGAGAGAGGTCAAGAGAGATCACAACAAAATAACGGATTTGACGTATAGGTCAAAAACGTTATGCTGAGGCTGCGGATTGTTCGAAGGTGTAACCGCAGGCTTTGCAATAAAGGGCGACTGAAGTAACACTTAGAGTTTAAACCCACACTAAACGGTTACTGACTAAAGTCAGTAAGAGTCGGACACTCCCCAGTAACTTGATGTTTTTTTTTTAATTGGTATAAACTAGTGTGTGGCGACCCACGTTTATGTTGTATTAACATTTATACTGTAACATGATTGAACTGTGTGTGAACTATGGTTTAGTTTATGCTTTAGCTTAGTGCTCTATGATTTAGTTCTCTCTATGGAGTGATTTTACTCTCTGGTTTGTTCTTTCTCGAGACTTTATAAATGGCGGTTAAAGATACATATTTTACTCAACAATTTAACGACTTTTATTGCAAGTCCCCTAAAACTACACGGCGCTAAACGCCAAATTGGTGACCCCTACAGTGAAAACTATCACCCGCACCGCCCGACAGTGAAAACTCTCAGACGCACCGGACGACAGCGTGCGGAGGCCTAGCCCGCGCGCCTTTTGTCAACACTGCGTCATTATTCGTCGTTCGAGGGCGCTCCGCTCAAGCAAGCGTAGCCCCACATCACGGCGCTACGAACGTGCGGGTGCGCTGACCGCGTTCAATCGGCTTCCATCGAACAAATATACCTAGCATGAACATCGCGCTGAAAACGCCGACCTAATAGCAGTGCTCATAAGTGTAAACGAAGTGGTTTTTCCCGTGCTATAACACAAAGTAAAAACACGCATGTACGTTTCAAAAAATATTGTTTTTACAACTCAGTGATTCAAGGTCAAGCAGACATTTTTGTCTCCGATTTTTTATTACTCAGTTACGAAACTTTTAACACTTGAAAAAAGAAGCATGTTCGAGTTTATTTTTTTTTAAGGACAATAGTATAAATATATATTTTTAACATATTAGATAAAGGGTGTTTGTGCATGTTGACTAAGGTGGCTTATAATAACGGTTCTAATTAGAAAATAACATTGCAAATTCTGTGTGAGATCTAGCTATTGTTTATAATACTGGTGTGTGTCCTGATCCTTCTTGGTGTGTTCCCTATTTTATTTTCGTCTCTGGCTTAACACTATCAAAATGGCACAAGAGCATGTTGTTAACCACATTGCTGTCAAGCTCCCTCCGTTCTGGCCCAGTCATGTGGCAGCTTGGTTTGCGCAGGCCGAAGCTAGTTTTGACATTTCAGGTGTTAAAGCAGAGGATACCAAGTACAGTTATGTGCTCAGTATCTTACCTGAGCGGACAGCAGCTGAAATGGAGGACATACTCACAAATCCACCAAAAGAAAATAAATACCAATATTTAAAGTCTGAATTAATCCGCAGGCTTTCTTGTTCTGAAGAGAAGCGTCTGAACCAACTGCTCAGCGATGAAGAGTTAGGTGACCGGTCCCCATCGCAGTTCCTGAGACACCTGCGCTCACTTGCTGGTGCCAACCTGCAGAATGAGACCATCCTACGGCAGCTGTGGCTGAGACGGCTGCCTCAGAATGTACAAGCCATCCTTGCTGCACAGGCTGACCTGCCACTCAGCAAGGTTGCAGAACTAGCCGATCGTATCTTGGAGGTAGCCCCTACACAAACTATTTGTTCCACCAGCACATCAACGTCAACTGATTCTGTTTTGCAAGCTATTACTCGTAGATTGGATGAGCTGACGTTACATGTGGCTGCATTGGATGGAGGTCGCAGCAGCCGCAACAGAGACAGGAGTTCTGCGAGAACATCAACACGCTCTAAGTCCAGAGGTTTTCCACAGATAGATCTCTGCTGGTACCACCGTCGATTCAAAGAAAAGGCTACCCGCTGCACTACACCATGCAGCTGGAAAACCCAGCCAACGGGAAACTCGCCCGGCGGTCAGTGATGGCGACTTCTGACTGCCAGCAACCACAAGACCTAGTAAGTCGCCGGTTATTTGTTACAGATGTTTACAGTAAGCGTCGATTTTTAGTAGACACTGGTTCAGACATTTGTTGCTACCCTAAAACTTTTCTGCAAGAAAAAGGCAAGGAATCCAATTACCATCTCACCGCTGCTAATGGTAGCACCATCAGAACGTATGGGTTGATTAATCTGAATTTAAATCTTGGACTACGCCGTGATTTCAGATGGCAATTTGTTATAGCTGATGTCAGTACCCCTATAATCGGGTCAGATTTTTTAGCACACTATCACCTTCTACCTGACTGTGCTAACAGACGCCTAGTTGATGGGAAAACGGGCCTCTCAACTCGTGGCAGTATAGCTATGATTGAGCAGGATAGCGTTAAAGCTGTAAATACAAATTTTATTGATTCACCATTCTCAAAAATTCTGTTGGATTTTCCAGACATCACACGGCCACCTGGACTACCACACGAGGTGAAACACAATACCTTGCACCACATCATTACCACTGACGGACCTCCCGTCGCAGCAAAACCACGCCGCCTTGCACCAGAGAAATTACGTGCAGCAGAGAAAGAATTTGCCAACATGGTTGAGGTAGGTACTGCTCGGCCTTCTAAAAGTTCCTGGGCATCTCCCTTGCACCTTGCCCCCAAGAAAGATGCTACTTGGCGCCCTTGTGGAGACTACAGGGCTTTGAACGCCCGGACAGTGCCTGACCGCTATCCCGTTCGTCACATCGGAGACTTTGGCCACAACCTTGCTGGAGCAACTATCTTCAGCACTTTTGACCTGGTAAAGGCATACCAGCAAATACCAGTAAATCCTGCTGATGTGTGTAAAACAGCCATTATTACACCTTTTGGCCTGTTTGAATTCCCATTTATGACTTTTGGGTTGCGCAATGCTGGCCAAACGTTCCAGCGATTCATGGATGAAATCACGAGGGGACTAGATTTCTGTTTTCCCTATATTGATGACATCCTTGTTTTTTCTAGGAACGCAGATGAGCACAAAGGACACCTTCGCATTCTCCTGCAAAGACTGGCAGACCATGGTGTAGTCATCAACGCTTCCAAGTGTGTATTGGCTGCCTCCGAGGTCATTTTCCTTGGCCACTCAGTATCAAAAGATGGCATCCGTCCACCTACAGAGAAAATCGCTGCTCTTCGTGATTTCCCTCTTCCGAAAACCGCTCAAGGTTTACGACGGTTCCTAGGTATGCTTAACTACTACCGTAGTTTCCTACCTAGGGCCGCAGAGACACAGGCCCCACTGGTTGATTTCCTGACAGCAACAGGTTTAAAAGGGTCAAAACCTATGCCTTGGTCACCTGAGCTAGAACAAGCATTTTATAAATGTCGCGATAGCCTCACTGGAGCTACTCAACTGGTACATCCAAAGGCAAATGCTCAGCTCAGTTTATATACGGATGCATCTAGCACACATGTGGGAGCAATTCTCCAGCAGTTGTCAGAGAAAGGTTGGGAACCACTTTCCTTTTTTAGCAAAAAATTGACTGTTTCCCAAAGCACCTGGCCTGCTTATTATCGCGAACTGTATGCTGTGTATTCTGCGGTTCATCACTTCAGGCATATATTGGAGGCACAACATGCCACCATATACACTGACCATAAGCCGCTCCTGTACGCTTTTACACAGAAACGAGATAAGCTGCCTCCGGCACAACTCAACCAGCTGACATATATCTCACAATTCACGACAGATATACAGCACGTCAAAGGTGAAGAGAACGTTGTCGCAGACACCTTATCTCGTATCGAATCCATCACACTGTCTGATGACTATGTCTCTCTTGCTGCATTGCAGCAGTCAGATGCAGAATTGAAGACCATTCGCGAGAATTCATCACTGAAATTAGTACCGAGGCTCATTCCGGGCACAGATACCACGATCCTGTGTGACGTCTCTACAGGCAAGCCACGGCCGTATCTACCACCACAAATTCGACGCGCTACATTTGAGCGTCTGCACGCGCTGAGCCACCCTGGTCCCCGCGGGTCTGCACGCCTAGTATCGCAACGATACGTATGGCCTGGCATCAATAGAGACTGCCGTGTCTGGGCACGAGCCTGTATAGCATGCCAGAAATGTAAGGTGTCTCGCCACATCTCGACGCCGCTGGGATCGTTTTCCACACCATCTGGAAGGTTCAGGCATGTCCATCTCGATTTTATTGGTCCCCTCCCTTCTTCTGAGGGCTTTACTTACTGTATGACCGCGATAGACCGATTCACCAGGTGGCCTGAGGTCTGGCCTTTAACGTCCATCACGGCCGACGATGCAGCAGAGCAATTTTTCCGCGGTTGGATTGCGCGTTTCGGTGTGCCCCTTTGGGTCACAACAGACCAAGGTCGACAATTTGAATCGGCTCTCTTCAACAGACTCTTAGACTTTGGTGCAACAAAACGCATAAGAACTACCAGCTACCATCCGCAAGCGAATGGTATGGTAGAACGCTTCCACAGACACCTGAAAAGCGCATTGATGTGTCATATCAACACCTGGCACAAGGCTCTTCCATTGGTGTTGCTGGGTATCAGGACCGCTCTAAAGGAAGACCTCAATTGCACCGCAGCAGACCTCGTTTATGGCGAGCCGCTACGTCTACCAGGTGAGTTCCTGGTACCTAGCAATGCCACACAGGAGAACTCCGAAGATTTTGTTGCACGTTTACGTGCAATGATGTCCAGCTTACGGCCTGCACCTATTTCGCGCCACTCTGTTAACAAAACCTTTATTTTCAGAGACCTAGATCGCGCCTCACATGTTTTCTTGCGTGACGATTCTGTCCGGCGCTCACTTCAACCTCCATTTACTGGGCCTTACCGCATTCTCAAAAGAAGTGACAAGACCCTTACCTTACAGGTAAACGGGAGAGAGACAACTGTCAGCATTGATCGTGTTAAGCCAGCTTACCTAGATTCCGAACTACCTTGCTCTCCTCCTATTTCAGTTCCTGTTCCTAAATCTTCTCCTTCCTCTGATCAGACGCGTATCCTGCAATCTCCAACTACTCCAATACCTACAACCTCCCTAACTCCTCCACTACCTACAGCTCCTATCACTACCAGGACCGGTAGGAGAGTAAAATTTAGGGATGTGCTAGATTTGTAAGTTGTTTGTTATTTTTTATTTTCATTTTTTTTTATTACTTTTGTCTTCGCCTTTTATTTCTATGTATACCGTTTGTTTCTCCGTAGGGGGGTGGTGTGGCGACCCACGTTTATGTTGTATTAACATTTATACTGTAACATGATTGAACTGTGTGTGAACTATGGTTTAGTTTATGCTTTAGCTTAGTGCTCTATGATTTAGTTCTCTCTATGGAGTGATTTTACTCTCTGGTTTGTTCTTTCTCGAGACTTTATAAATGGCGGTTAAAGATACATATTTTACTCAACAATTTAACGACTTTTATTGCAAGTCCCCTAAAACTACACGGCGCTAAACGCCAAAAGTGCTTGACTGCGATCCCACCTGATGGTAAGCAGTGACGCAATCATCGATGGTGAGGCGCACTAGTTTAGAGCCTATTCACTCTAGCCTTGAAGACACCTAAATTATAGTTGGACGGGAAGACCACAGCAAGCAAATTGTTCCAGTCCTTCGATGTACGCGGTATAAACGACGAAGCGAAACGTTTAGTCCGGACCGTTGAAGTTCCCACGTAAAAAGAAGGCTGCGGATTGTTCGAAAGAGTTAGGTACCACTGATGAATCACAAGTGGGTTTTAGTTAGTAAAAGTCTGACACCCTTTCTTGCTCCACCTAGAGAGTCACGGTGATAGATGATTTCCAACAAAAAAAAGGCCTTCGAAAGAAAATTTTATGGCTTCGACTTTTAATTTGAAGTTTTCAATTCTAAAATTAAAATATCTATTTCCTTCTTGAGTAGAGACCGTAATTCGGCAAATGCAGTGTAGAGGCTGTAGAGAGTCCAAAGATCGAACGCAATGGGTCGTTCAATGGGAGACAGCAGCGTACTGGAAAAAGTCTGACGGCGTAGAATAGATTGGACGAAAATATCTACGGTGAATTTCAGGTTTTTTTTTCTCCTTTTTATCATCCATCGCAGAGGGGTAGTGGCTATTGAACGACTTGTAGTCCAGGGAAAGGTTGAGGGTACCAGGCCACAAGGAAGATAGCCAGAGGTGGACTGACCAGATTAAAGCGGCAGTAAATGGCATATCATCAGTGCACGAATGCACGAGGAAGGCGGCCATCAGAGAGGAGTGACGGCGTGTTGTGAAGCTTGCCACCATCACCTGAAGTAATGACCACGACCACTCTGTTAAGAGTGATATCGATAAGAAAGAAAATCATCCCTCTGCTCTTAACAGAGCAGTCGTAGTCGAAGTCACAATAACTTGTGTCCAATCGCTGGTGTAGTTGTAGCTCGCCACAAGGCGAGCCTTCTCCACATTTTTTTCCTAAAGGGAAGGGGAAATCAGGTGCCATCCACTGTGGGTGATGCGCGAGGGAGTGTTAAACTTTAACTGACTACAAAATAGTAAGTAGGAACTCTGTGGGAGTGTTAGGCTGCTTTGCCGATCATATTAATTGGTGCACACAGTAAGTTGAATAAAAAACATATCTTAGTTGAATCCGTTTCCACTACTACATTAGCACTGGTGGAAACGGATTCAACTAAGATATGTTTTTTATATGGAAGGACTAGCTTTTGCCAGCGGCTTTGCCCGCGTGAAAGTGGTTTTCTCCATATAAACTTTAGAACCCCGTTTCATCCTCTTAGGGGCTGAATTTTTGAAATATCCTTTCTTAGTGCTCGCTTACGTCGTAAAAGGAAGCCTTGTGCAAAATTTCACACTCCTAGTCCCAGTAGTTTTGGCTGTAAGTTGATATGTCAGTCAGTCAGTTTCTCCTTTTATATAATTATAATAGATGTGTGCTATGGATGTGTGCTATGGATGGTCGCGAATGGTGTAGCAATGTGCAGAGCAGAGTACCTACAGCGGGCCTACTGTAGGTACTCTGCTCTGCAAGTAGACTAGTACTAGCGTTTGTAGCTGAAAGTAGACTAGTAAAAGTAGACTATCGACACATCGCATAGCTCAAGCAGCGCATCTTCTTCGCGCAGCTACTTTGCGGCGGCGCAGCTTAGTATCAGTGGAAACGGACACATAGTTTCACAGCTTAGCTATTACATCCTCGCAGCATAGCTGCATAGCACATCTCTGGCGGAAAAGCAGCTTAACACTCCCACAGTGTTCCTTCAGTTACACTGTTTTTTACAGCTTCTGTAACTCCTTCGCACATTCCGTACCCTGGCAGGCATCGGTCCTAGCTGGCCCTGTCAATGGTTCTCCACCTGGCTCTGTTCTAGATGACAGTAACACAGTGCCTCCAACCTCGGTTAGGCTAAGCTTTTGAATATGTTGAGTAACTTTTACAACATTTTTCTAAGGAGAGCTATAATAAGCTATGACAATCATACGATGACATCGCAATTATTAAATATAGACAATGTCAAATCATATTATTATGACGTGTGATAAATATATGTTGTTCATTCATGTCATGCTTACAAGATATAATTATCGAGCGGTATCTTGAGGAGTCGAGTTCTAACCGCTTTCATAGTAATGAAGACAATAAATGTCGTAAGTCATTATTTTATTTTATTATATAAATGATTAAAAATCAGAGGGGCTTTCCCGTTGGAATACGGTGACAGCTGATGTGCCCTTTCAATAACCTTGACGTTGCTGAAATAGTTTTGAAGGTCGGAAGGCAGTTACCCCGGCTTAGGAACGCAAGGAGTAACTGAAGGAACACAAATGGGTTTATTCAGTGAAAGTTTCGCTCCATCCAGAACGGGAGGAAGTTATTTCATGATTTTTCAATTGTAACAGGTCCGAGTGGAGTGTCGTAATCTTACTACTCGTAATATTAAATCTGAATGTTTAGATAATAATAATAATAATCTTTATTTACATTAGACGTTTAAATACAATTTTATTGAAGTCCCTGGCTCCTGTGCTAGGTGATTAACTTGTGTTACAGAAACCAGTGCCCTCTCCCGGGAGAAATACAATTAGTTCTTATGCAATGTATATGAATACATGAAAAATAGTAAAAAAAAAGAAAGATACTAATCATTCAGATTCAAATTGAGATAAAAACAAAAACAAAAAGTTGTCAGTAAGCCTGTAACGGTGAGTGAGTGAGAGTATGAAGTGATTTAGTGTGTGTGAGGTAAATAAGTGTGTGTGGTGAGTGAATGTGAATGGTGAGTGAGTGTGTGCAAAGAGTTCACAAGGATGTATGTAGGTACAGGAAGAATTTAATCAGGTTTGTAAGAAGGACAATATAAAGGTAGGATAGAGTCACCGAAGCACTTCTAGAATCTGCTCCGTGTCTTCGTAACTGAGCGACATAAGCCATGGCTTAAGACTCCGTTTGACCTTATGGACAGTAAGTTTATATATTGCCAGCTTCTTATTTATTTTGTTATAAATTATCGAGCTCTGCGCACAATAATGGCGCCGAGCTAGTGCAGAACGACACTGAACAGACTCACAGACAGGGAAACCTACTCGTCGACTGGTAAGATTCCTATCTAGTGGTATCGTGGAATGACGTCGCAACACAGAGCGGAGGACATAAAGTTTTCTTACCGTGAGTACTTGGGCATCGGAGTACAACTGAGCTGTGGGATAGTCCCTTCTAGTTAGTTTGCACCCTTTGCAGGCAAGCGATAAAATTGCTATTGCTAGCAACCTCCCATGTCTGATTTTACGAGATAAGATTTTTTTGTTTTAAGTGTCATCGCAGGATTTTTTTAATTAGGAAATCACAAGTAACTTGTCACCCTTTAGAAGGAGAAAAACGGAGTGTCAGAGTTTTAATGACTAAACCCTTTCGCAAGCTATTTTAACACTTCCGATTTTGGTTTTATTTTTTCTAAACATTGAAATAAAATTTGTAAAACAATATTAATAAATTTCCCGCCCTAGCTTCCCCCCCCCTTCCCCCCTTTTTCGGTTACGGCAATATCTTTGCCAATGCCCGTTTGTGACTTTTTATTTGGCAAAGTAATTGCCAATGACCAGTTTGAATTTTTTGTTGCCAATGCTTTGTTTTCTTCATATATTTGGCGCAACTTTTAAAAAGTGGTTTGGAAATTATTTTGCCAACGCTCGTGAAAGGGTAAAACCAACAGCAGCTTTGCTGGGGACCATATATTATTTCGAATGCCCTGGCAGGCATGCTTTACGATAGTGTAGTAGACTTCTACGTGAACGAAGTCGCGGAAAGGAGTCAGTTATTTATTATGTTACAGTTGTTTTTTTGCGCCGGATGATTGCATCCGCTGACAAACCATTAGGAACTATTCATTTATTTGTTTTGTTTTAGTTTATACAATGTATGTTTGCTACTTTATTCTTGGGAGTGTCATAACGGTGGAATTACGTTGTGAAAACACTATTGTTTGGTCAACAACTTGGCCGGAGATACAGAGGAATCCTTTTGTATCGTTCCGATCCTCAAATGGTAATGTAGTGTTGTGTTTCCTGTGTTTGGTTAAGTGATGGCCAAATTGTGGACTGTTTTCGTGGTTTTATTTACTGTTATAGAGGTACCTGTGATGTTTTTGATATTAATATGTGTTTCCCGATTAATGTAAGTGGTGTACAATTCTATATCACACTGCACTGTGCATTTTTGCAATCTAAGGTTTTTTCTCACGAATTCGTTTTTTGCGCCTGTAAATCATCTCTCATCTTTTGGATGCCCTCCGCCCTGGGAAAGCGGATAGGTCTGTCAGATCCTTACTACCTTCTAACACCTTTTTGCCGGTGTTTCAGACTCCCCAAGTCTATCATAACCGCGGGCGGAGATCAATGCGCACCCTTCGATGGGCGGCCAGTGCGTCTGCTACGGATAGGGAGGGACGGAGGTTCAGCGGCGTAACGTGGACTAATTTAGACATGGGCGCATCAGCGAGGCCTTTTTCTTTTATAAATTCGAAAACGAGACATCGACTGTTAAAACCCAGAGTTCGACTACATAGTCGCTTACCATCAGGTGAATTAGTGGTGAAACGCGAGCCTATAAATTATAAAAATAAACTCTCGTTCTAAAAGGCCCTCGCACACGTGAGGCTAAGGCCCATTTGGGTGCGAGGCCGTGGGCGAGGGCCCACTTCGCCCACGCATAGCTACATTTCCAATTCTATGCTGTACTGTAAAGTCAAAGTGTTTGTGCGTTTTTAAAGTTGCCTTTCAAATTGAAAATCGTGAATAAAATTGGCCTATAAACGGAAGTTTCATTTTCTATATTTCTTAGTCGGTAGGTACACTCTTGACATGGTGGTCGTGGTCAATTGGTAATTTTTAGTTTTCTTAAGTTTCGGAGATAATAGATATCGGAGGTAATAGGAAAGGACGCTACAGTACGTTTGGATGAAGGAGTTTTTCCTTTTGAACTGTTTCGCATTACAAAAAAGAGGAAAAAACACGTTAGATTTCGGGCTAACAACCGTTCTATTTTTAAATTATAATTAGTGTTTATTTATTTTATTGGTAATGTGCAATGATTTCGGAATCATCTGAAAAGAGGCTCCACATAGTATTCTATTTGTGAGAGTACGCTCGTCCCTCGTAAATCTCATCTATCACTTTCCACCAGGCAAGAAGGAGGTCAAAATACCCATTATTTGTAGACATAAGTACTAAGACGCCTGCCTTTAAACTGACGGTGTTTTATTTACTAAATACCTAGGTACTGTTTTTCTTATCATAATCTAAAAAAAGTAAGAAAGAACCTCGGGGCAATAAACTCGCGCCCCAATAAGACTGTACTCATTTGAGTACAGCACTCTGAAATACAACAGTATTTCAATCGGAATTTAGTACATTAATAAATATTGATTATAAAACTTTAAAGTCATCAGTCAGTCTAAAGATGATACATAGGAATTCATTCGTAACAATACATTCGATAAATAAATTACGTACTTCATAAATCATATTTTTTGTTACCGTTAAGTTAAAATGTCCTGCCTTCTTTTTTGAGATCATCCACACTAATTGTTATTAAATTAACTATCTACTACACTAACCCCCTGATAACACTAGCGGTAAAAAATAACAAAGCTTTAAAAAATATCCTCAATTATTTTGTGCCTAGGTATTTGTACTCAGTTGAGTACAGTGGCGCTAAATGGGTTAAAAAAAAATCTTATGTTTCGGACAATGTTCAGTTGCTTAGTATACACATAAAACATAACTATCAGAAAAAAATAAACTGTTTTTTTTTATGTATTATACGCCAAAACGGTATGCAGGCATACTCTATGCTCCAGTATGGGACTGTCCCACCTGTCCGCTATTGTCTCAGGATGATGTTGGGGCTGACGTAGCCCTGCGCATGATGGAGGCGCATCGCTTACGCATAATGGTATGAAAGCCATCAATTTCACCTGGAACTATAACTGATGAAACTAACGAGAACTGTTTTAATAATTCGCAGAAAATAAGACCCGAAGACATGTTGGCAGATCCTCCATTGACAAAGTCCCTCGGTTTCGCAATTCGGAAGAAGTTTGGTAAAACCCTGGAAGATGCGCGTCTTAACCAGGAGTACATGTATCAGTACCAAGAGATGTTGAAGGCCAGCCAGGAGTCGTTCGAGAGCTTCGCCAGCCGAGATGAGCGGAGATTACGAAGAGTCGTCGGAGATCATAATTATGAAGTCATGAGAGAAGGTTTGTGAGATATATTGTGAAAAAGAAAGAAAGAAAAAACATTTATTCGTGCCGCACACAACAGAAGATATAAATTAAAAAAAAAAAAAAAAAACTAGTGCACTGGCTTTTGACAGCTATTCTAATAGCGTTGAAAACAGAAATGATCCTAAGGAAACTGATTTTCGGGATTTGTTGTAGGTACTAACCCTCGATTTTTGATTTTGAACTTTCGCCTAGATACCTATCAGGTACTTATATTCGAAACGTTCATAACTCAAAATACTCAATTCAGACACCAGCTCTTTCTTTTAAGTGGGAAATGATCCAATGACTTCTCGCGTTCTTGGGCGGCGCGAGAGTCAGACTTTTACTGACTACCTGTTCCTTCTTTGCCTTCACTCTAGGGCCCCGGGGTTCATTTTCGCACACCCCATGGCCCAAGCAGGCTTCGACCCTGCTAGGCCACTACGGTTTGCTGACATATCTTTGAGGCGCGCGTGGAACATTACGCGCGATCGATGATTCGAGCTCAGTCCGGACGGTTACCGGACTGTCAGACGGCGAGCTACGGTGGCTGGAGCGTGAGGGCCTTTCCCTCACGCCCTGCGGCCACCTCCTTCACTACGGACAGATACCAGCCCTATTACTACTACCTACTACACATTACTTAACTACTACCACCACTAGTACTACGGCCTGGTATTACGGCTGTTTCAGACATTTCTTGAATTTGGATTGCATACAACACCGCAAAAATAGCATAAAAATAGCTCAAAACATTAAATGATTTTGTCCAGGAGGTGTACTAGACCGTCGTCGCAACGCACCGCGCTTCCAGTCAGCCGCCGGCAAGCGGAGAGCGAAGACACAAGCCCTACGACGACAGAAACTAAACAGCCAGAGCTTGAGAAGTCACTTGCAGCATTCAAGACAGACCACCGCCGATTACAACGAATAATAACAACAAATCATGGGCGTTTTTATTTTTGTCAGGGATTTCTGAAGCTAAAATTATTTTGTATGATCATGAAACCAGTCCCGGATTAAGCCAGCTTGCAGCCTGTAGCAAATTCTATCAAGCTCCCCCCCCCTCCTAAATCTTTATTAATGAGCACAAATTAAATCTACTTTAATTTTTTTTTATACAGGTTTCGGGGCTCTTAAGAAGCGATGGGGCAAGTCTTTATGGAAAACTCTAGAAGTGATGTTAGAATTCCACAGATATCTTGACTTGTTTTCTTAAGTCCAAACGGGCCCCCCAAATGCGCGGGGCCCGCAGCATATGCTACTTGGCTAATCCGGCATTGCGTGAAGCAAAGTGAGATTGTAGCGGTAATTATTAGGCATAGTAAAAATGGCATGCGCCAAAATGTTACGACTTAATCATTTCAACCAAAAGACGTCCATTTCTTTGCATAGGTCTTCCTAAAGTGTAGCAAAGTTAATGTAAAATAAATTCGCACTATTTCTATATTCTGTTCTCCGAAACAATGTTTGGCCATTATTCAGGGCCTCAAGTCTGCTATTACAATAGTGTCAGAATGGTCTGTCTATCTTTGATTTCATAATTGTTGATTTTGACAAGTTTGGTAATCTACTAATATACTTAATGGCGTGATTATGACTTTCCAATGGTCAACCACTGACACTCCATTGAAAGAAGTGGCATAAAATGGTAATCGCGTACATATTGACAAACGAATGTCTGACGTATGCGGTAATCTGCTAAAATTTTGACAGTTCCGTTGATCAGTGACCTACCATTAGAACGTCAGTCATTGCTTTTAATAAGCTTGATAATGTCATTCTACCAGAACTCTATTACGAGACCAATGACCGATCAATGATCGATCATTATGGATTAGCAGATTACGAACTTTTAACAAAATGACAATGGAGTCGTGTTGGAATGACGAATTTATAAAAGTAGCAGACTTGGGCCCCTGGTCAGCATATTTTTTTAATTCTGACATCTGTCTGCTAAAATGACACTAGCTACAGCCATAAGATTTTTAAGACTGCGATTCTTGCAATTCTAAGATTAATTACATATATAAAAAGATAGAGCCGAGAATGCAATTAATTACAATTAATAAATATTACTAGAACACTATTAAACAATAAAGAAATATCACTGGGTTCACAGTATGTACAATGCGTTCAAATAAGAATAGGATCGATTGCTATGTTGTGACGTCACGTCATACTGTCAAATCGCAAGAAATTGGGCAAATTGAAGAACTCAGAGATGAGAAAAATTGAAGAACTGGATTCTGATTAAACTTTTTCGTTCACAGTTCGTAAATAAATTAAATTTTTAAAATTTCTTGTTTTGCTCATCAAAATAATTTATTGATTTGACTTTATGACATGACGTCACAACATGGCAATCGATCCTATTCTTATTTGCAACGCATTGTATTTATGATTCATAACTGTCCGAAGTATATATAAACGAATTTGTTACATCACGTCATTTTTGTAGCGAAACGCATTTGTTAATTTTATTAATAAAATATGTATGAATTAGTGACATTCTACATTAAAAAACTTTTTTTTTGTAATGATTCGTTTTCTTTTTTTAGTCAGTAGTGGCAGTATTCCTCTGGAGACTCCTACAGTAGTCTGCAAGGACTACAAGCGTGACTGGCTGCATAGATCTACACTGATATGATAACGCTTCATACTCTGCAAGTTCTTAATAAAATCTTTCACCGTCTGTATCACTTTATAAAGTGTTAAAGACAGTGAAAGATTTTATCACATTAACAACAAATTCATTTTATTTTAAACGTGGACATCCAGTGATTGTGATTGCCAAGGAAATTGAATTTAAAGTACTTAGTGAAATTGTGATTTGCGTTGTATGGAAGAGATTTGTATGCCATTTGTGTCAGTGTCAGTAATTGCCACGATGGCACGGCGCTGCAGCACCACACTTGGTGATGGAGTGGTGCGGTGGAATGCACCTATGCAGGGTAGTGGAGCACCGTGACAGACAATCAATCTCAGTTGCGTAGCAAGTCCCAAAGGGCCCCCGTATAAAAAAAAAAATACACTAAGTGATTGAGCTATAAACTTGGAACATCTATAAATCCCGTCATTATTCACTAACTACTGGCTTCTTATCAATAAGAGAATTTATGGTTGTAGATAACATGTTAAAAATTTTTGCACAAGTCGGGGCCCTGCAGCTTGGGGGCCCCGCGTCATTAATACAAAAAAGAAAGAAAGAAAACACGATACGACGGACGACGAACGTCGGATGGTCGATGGATACGGCTGGTATCTTTTTTTAAATTTGATATACCTAATCTAGTGCTTGACTGCGATCCCAACTGATGGTAAGCAGTGATGCAATCGTTGATGGTGAGGCGCACTAGTTTATTAAGAGCCTATTCACTCTAGCCTTGAAGACACCCAAATTATAATCGGATGGGAAGACCTCAGCAGGCAATTTTTTCCATTCCTTCGATGTACGCGATGTACGACGAACCGAAACGCTTAGTCCGGACTGTAGAGATTTCAACAACGTAAGGGAGGCGAGTATCCAACTAGCCGTACGTCGGGTTGTCCGATGTTAGAAATGAGATGGCGGAATCAAGTCATGCACACTCTTCAAAATGCAACCTGTAAAACACCGAAAGCCTGGATACCCTACGTCTGTGCTCAAGGCTTTGAAGATTGGATGGTGGTAGCTACGCCCCTGATCAATCTGCATAGGTTTTTCGAGACTATGTTGTGGTCGGCTTCCACTTTAACCGTATGTAGCTGAATAGGCTTGCGTCGCGACCTTGTCTAAAATGTGCAGTACGTAGATAATTTATTAGACTTTTTTCTTCCTGCCCTTATCCCATATTACTTGGGGTCGGCGCAACACGTTTTTTTACTTCCATTCTCTCTTGTCACCCGTCAAACTATCACTAACTCCCTTTTCTTTCATAACACTCCTCACGCAATCCATACATCTTTTCTTGGCCTCCCTCTCCCTCTGCATCCATCTACATATCTACTCAGAACTCAAATAATTTATTAGACTAGTTCAATTATTTTATGAGGCGTCTAGTAGTTATCAATGTCCGTCTCGTTTTAAACTAATTTGCCAGTGTTTTTTTAACACACTGACGTCACCATGATACAATAAAACAATCATATTGTATTGATATTACATCAGTATTCTGTTGTCATGGGTTTTATGAATAGGTTTATCCAGTCGGATCTCACACACACCTAAACTATAAAAAAAAAATGGACCTTACTACCTTTTGTTTTTCGGTGAGATATCGTTAAATAAGTCCTACCGCTCTGGGTGATGCGAGAAGATTTGCCCTTAATTTGCTAGGGCGACGGTAATTCCTTCGAATAATCCGCATCTTTGGCAAGCATCTGCTCTAGCTAGCCCCATCAATTTTACTGAAATCTCATCATTTGAGGCGCGCGTAGAACACAACGCACCGTCAACCTGGGCTTGGTCCGTCTTGGCCGGATGGCGAGCTGCCCTGGTGGTGGGTAACTGGAGACAGCGTGCAGCGTTGGGTTTGCACTTGGGTTTATATTCAAACCCAGGCAGGCGCTTTATCTTGCCAGGTAGGCCTGGAAGCTTGCAAGTCGTTAGTTGAGGCCATTATTAGTGGCCCATCACAGCTTACTTACTCTTTTCTATATGTACCTTGTTACAGTATCAAATAGTAGTTAGTGATACTACTTGCTTTACACTATCGGCAGGCGTTGCAAAGTTTAGGTACCAATGAATCTGCTCTGTATTTTCCCAATTATGTTGGAAGCGACTTCAAGTGCAACCGGATGCAGCTGGATACCAGTAGTATACGCCTATTTGACCTCCACACCTCCACAACTACATCTCAAATCCTCCACAACCCAGTAAATAGAAAATGCTGTAAGATTTTCTGGCAACATGACGTCTTAAAATCATCATGAATCTGGTGTGAATAAAGGATAGAGCTATACGGCCTATGTAGCTTTGTCTCTCTCACAGGAATTAGATGTCGTTGTATTTTCGGTTTATAACAGCAAGAGCACACATTAGTGTGTGTTTTTATTGATATAAAAAAAATTCAGGCGCGCAGGCAATGAACTCATAACGCAAAGTAGGAGTTTCATTATAATTATAAAGGGCCGGCAGAATTGCCAAAAGTAACTAGTCGTAAATGTAAGTTGGTACAAAACAAAAAAAAAGTTAAAACCCTTAACTTTAATTATAAATAAACCAGAATATGGCGTCGAAAACCTCCTCCGCATCGCTGTTGACTGGTAATGTGTCCAAAAGACTGACGGGATTGCCACGCTGTATGGCAATGCTAAATCCTCTGTCCAAGGTAAAAGCCAGCTAGGTCGCAAAGCGTACCGAAGTGTCAACAAGGTGTTTAGACATCTGCCTATGTATAATTTGTGAGCACTGTTTGTAATTCGGTAACTTATAACTTATCAATTATAGAAACAGAAGCAGTAATTTTATCTACATATTATTCTACTTGGGCAACTTGCACAATACGCCAATAAATATATATCATTAGAGAAGGCATAAAATCGTGCCGGAATAAGCCAACGTGGGGCCAGTAGCAAATTCTACCACGGGCCCACATTTTTAAACAGGCCGCGGGGTCTTCCTTAGGCAATGATGAGTCGCCTACATTGTCAATATGGAAAACCGGAATTGCATTGATTTTAATGGTACAGGTATCTTAACTGGTTTCCGTATTCCAACCCACCATCTAAAGACCTTTTTGAGACAGGACTTTTGGCCGAAAGGTGTCGTGTGTTACAACTGAGCCTTGAGTGAGGAACTCGATATTCATTTCAATCGGAGATTTATTGAAGGCTTAATCTAATTGAAGGGCACAATAATTAGAATCGAAAATTCTTTAATCACTTCTATAATCATAATCACCATTACCATCCAAAATGCCAACGTGCTATGCTATGGAGCGCAGTATACTAGGTATTAAAATAACGGATAGCGTTTGAAACAAAATACTGAGTTCCAAAACGCATATCATTAACGTGGGACTGGGTTGGACATGTCTACCGGCCAGTAAAACACAAAGTTGGTGCCCTGAAATAGCACGACGGGTCGCGGGGTATACCAAGAAGGAGATGGTGGGACGACTTAGATGTCTCCCTTATGAATTGGCAAGAAGTGGCTTAAAGTCGGGAAAAATGGAAGGAATGAAGGGAGGCCTTTGCCCAACTGTGGGACAGTATAAGCTGGATATAATAATAATAAAAAATAAGAAAATAGGTTTCTTACCAAAATATCAGTTGCAAATTGCAATATTTAGGTGCAGGTCCAAAATAATTGGAAAAGGCCTAGACAGATTAACACTCACTAATTATATACTAAAAGCAACTTATGACATTTATGTAGGTTGTATGCGATATTTTCAGTAGGCGCTAACGTTTGTGAAATCGCAAAGGTCGCCGGCACATTATCAAATTCTTGGGCAAAGACTTGGGAGTCACAGCCTGATCTCATTGTCATCAAAGGGACCGAAGGGTCTATTTTCACCTTCAGTGGCGTAATTTCGTGGTTAGTAACGTGGTGCTTAGAAAAATCTGGAGGCCCCTAGAATGTTTTCTCTTTAGATTTTTAACTTTTTTATTAGTATTTATTTTATCTTATTGTGGAGCTGGCCCTAGGCCAGAGCACTTCGACCCTTCTGGATCTTTTGTGCTATTCCCCTTATTAGTATTTAGTGGTTTACTGTTTACTAAAGACGACAGTGATTTCTGCATTAAATTGTTAACTATGGCAATCTTATTCAGAGAACCTTAAATTTATTTTAAATTATATAGTAGAACAAAAGATCCAAAAGGGTCGAAGTGCTCTGGTTTTGAGGCCAGCCCCACATCAAGATATAGTAGAACAGTTATTACTTCGTATAGTTTATATTGGCCACGATTTTAGTAAGTTTTGAAATGGGAGACGGCATTTTCTGGACGACGAAATATCAAATAAAAAAAAAAAAACAATTTTAAATTTCAAGATTTGCAACAAGATCAAAAACTCTGGGTAATACTATTTATGAAAAAGTCTGCAGCACAGTTGAAATACATGTCATTGTCAATGAATTACCGTGGCCCTGGACGTAGGTACACACGGTGACTTTAATAGCGTAGCAGGGCACACTAACATGATAAATGTGTGCGTAAACGCTAGCGCGTGAAACACAACAGGTATTATCGTTGTGTGATATAAAGTAACTCGTTTCTACACTCACACTCTTGCAAAAAAAAAATAGTAGCCGTATAAGTTACACGACTATGAAAATACAGCCAAAATTGGCCACTGTTATTAATGGCGCTGTGGCGCAATGCGTATGATACATAACTAACGAGTAAGAGGTCCCAAGTTCGATTCCAATTATCTGTTATTTTCTTTTTGTTTTACTCATGTTTTTTTTGAATAGTAATGTTATGGTTATTCTCGTAATAATTAAAATATTCGAAATATATTTTTGTAATTTTATACATATAAACTATGTATATTTACGAAATTAATTAACGAAATTTTTGTATATAACTTGTAATATAAATAATTTTATAATATATATATATATCATTTACGTAATATAACAATACGTTATTATTAATAGTTGACAATCCTTTCATTGTCAACTCTTTTTTTTTATTTTCGCAAACATTCACTTATGAAATTATTATAGTTATTTAAATTAGCATCAAACACTTACACTTAATCTTTGGAAAGTAATTTTGATGATATGGGTAGGTAATCAGCAATAATGTTCACAATAATCAATTAGCTGTGGGTATCAATACAAACAGAAGTAAAACCGAGCGTGCCATCCCACAATAATTCACCTATTCAAATAATATGTCTCCAGCTCAACTCGCAAACAAAATAAAACTCGTTTACTACTCGATATACACACACACATATTTGTATATGTGTTTGCTACGAATTAGATAAAAAAATTCGCTTCGTTCATTAGATGGAAAATTAGCACTGATTATCAAGTGCTTGCTTGCCGTTAAAGGTGTATCGAGTTCGATCCTAGCCATTGACAAAACATTATTTTCTATTTTATTGTAGTATAATGATAACGAAGTTTATTAAAGCTAAAACTTAGAATATTTGCTTTAAAAACTAAGTGTATGAATATTATCATCTACCCACTTTATTAGTTATTTACTAAGAAATGAGTCGGATAATAAGTTAACCTGGCATAACGCTTTTGCCTATCACGATCGTGTGTTCTACAACTTACTCCGAGACAAAAAATAATTAATCGTTGTGGAAAGTGATACTTTTTACAAGTAATAATTAACATGTCTCATTTGTCTACACTTTTGAGGGCTGAGATAGTAGTATTATATAAACAAAATGTATCCATAAGTGAAATTTCGAGGAGACTAATGCTACCGGTAAGTAACAAATCCAAACTTAACATAATGCGAAATAATTTAACATTGTTGATATTTGTTAGGTTTTAACGTAATTTTGTGATTGTTTACAGAGGAAAACTGTGCAGTTTTGGGTGCATAGATATACAGCTGAAGGGACAATCGATGCCAAACGTCCGGGTCCAAAAGCAATTGCATATACGGATGCCAACCCACTGCATCGAAATATTGTTGCTACGTATAGCGCTGACGGCTTTGCTACAACAAGAAACACTGCGATTATGCACGACGTGTCTATGACAATTGTTCGACGCCACTTACGAGCAGCAAAAATTAAATGTCGCAAGCCTGCGAAAAAAATTTTACTGACGGCGTTGCATAAGGAAGAAAGGATGCGGTTTGCAAGAAAATTTATAGATTTTGATTGGTGCAATAACATAGTTATATTTAGTGATGAAAAGTGTTTTAAGTCAGATAAGGATGGGCGTAAAATATTATGGAGAAAAGATGGAGAACGTTACCATCAGAAAAATATTCTCCCATGCAGGTCTAGTGGTCGCATTACGTTAGATTATTGGGGCTGGATGTCATCGATGGGTCCCGGTGAGTTAGTGGAGGTAGGGGGTCGCAATACCAGTCAAGGTTACTTGGACATCTTGCAAAATGTTATGTTGCCTACCGTGCGCGTGGCATACCCGGACGAGCATATTTACTTCGTGCACGATAACTGCTCGGTGCACCGCGCACGAATGGTGCAAGACTGGTTAAGTGTCCAAGAAAACTTGACTGTTATTGAATGGCCCTCTAAAAGTCCCGATTTGAACCCCATAGAAAATCTATGGGGTCACATGGTGCTCAACTGGGATTCATCTGATGTGAGATCTAAACGTAATTTAGATAATTTAGTGTCATCCATGTGGGAATCGTTTCGCGGCACTGACCTGTGTGAAAATTTGGTGGCTAGCATAAGAACGAGGTTACAAGAAGTAATCGACAATGAAGGTGCACCAATTAGATATTAATTTTGATTTAAATTGAAACCAATTATAAATATTTTTAAAAAGCTGTATTACTGTATGCTGTTTTTGTTGTTGTTGTTTTTATCATGTTATTGTTATTGAAATCAAGAGTTACGATACCTATCATAGTTCATTTTTTAAAACATGTTGATTGATATGTTATAAGTAAAAAAAAAGACTAAGAAGTAAGCTGTAGGTAATTATACTGTTGTTGTTATTATGTGACATGATGTTATTGTTATTGAGATCAAGAGTTGCGATATCTATCATAATTCATTCTTGATAACATGTTGATTTATGTCACTAATAAAAAACTTAAAAAAGTGACGTCCATCCTTGTCTGACTTAGAATATTTTCACTTTATATATTGTATTAAAGATAATCATGAACAGATTCGTTAATTGTGACCATTCCGTTTAATGTATGTAATTAATAAGTTGTAATAAACATAGTTGGATCGTTATCGCAGTTTTCTTTGTCACAATATTTTCAAAATATTTTAATTATTATGAGAGTAACTATAACATTACTATTAAAAAAAAAACAGGGGTAAATCAAAAAGAAAATAAAAACAAGCAAACTTTTTGTTACATCAGACGATTGGAATCGAACTTGGGACCTCTTACTCGTCAGTTAAGTATCATACGCATTGCGCCACAGCGCCATTAATAACAGTAGCCAATTTTGGCTGTATTTTCATAGTCGTGTAACTTAGACGGCTACTATTTTTTTTTTCAAGAGTGTGAGTGTAGAAACGAGTTACTTTGTATCACACAACGATAATACCTGTTGTGTTTCACGCGCTAGCGTTTACGCACACATTTATCATGTTAGTGTGCCCTGCTACGCTATCAAAGTCACCGTGTGTACTTGTCGCACTATGAGTAGCGATGCAATCTTTCAACTAATAATTTAGATAGATAATGGATTTTTTTACTATCAAATTCAAACTAAAGGGCCTAATCTAAATATAAACAGTCCAGTTGTATTTAAAAAAAAAGTAGACAAGTGTTATGTATGTTGTATGTTGTTGTATGTATGTAATGTATATTGCGAACCTAAAAGCGGTAGGAGTAGCAGAGGATTATCGAGGTTGTTGTTGGCAGGAATATTTTTGAAAATTGATACCAGAAGTTTAAACTATAACAAATGTGGTTTAAAAAAAATCTGTTATTGGTTTAGATTTTTCTACAATGGACTTACTTTTAGATAGATTTAATGTTAATTTAGCACAAGTAACTTCTTTTATTTCTGTTGTTGAATTTTTCGTAATAAAATACGAAAATGAAACTAAGAAGTCGGACGTAACACTGACTAATCCTGATAAAATTCATTAAGTAAACAATAAAATAATAAGAAGAGGCTCTCAAATGATAAGCAAATTAGTGGCGAAATGAAGAAACGTTTAATCGATAAGAACTGACTGATACGGTTACGTCACTAATCGCAAAAGCCATTCAAATAAAAAGAAAAAAGACCCATTCGATGGACAATTTTGAGAAAACCTTATCGATACATCAATGGCTCAAGTTAGACCTTTAGTTTTTGAGAAAATTAGAAAAAAATCCAGGCACAAGAGGCTTAAGTAATAATAGGATTGAAAGTGATTTGATAAATTAAGTCTCTATTTATGACTCTTTATCTCATTTTAAATATAGGAAAGTAGCAGGTACATTTGATTACGATTCATGCTGTATCACTGAATTATCAGCTCTATTACCGGCTGATAAGAGTCACCCGGAACATTGTCCAGAAAAGATGTCATATAGTCTTGGATTTCAAACTACACTTACGGATAGAAAGTTTTACACAGAGCTTATCGCAAAAAAATTCTGTTGACTCCGCTTTATAGTTTAGGAAATAAAGCAGGAAATGTATAGGAACAAAATTGGGGATTATTTGATTAAGGCGAGATATGGCGCTATAAACACACACTAGTTGTAATCTTGATTCGTATCATTATAGACAAGTTGTTTTACTGTTGATAAGGCGTTTCATTTAGATGATACATTGGAACTGTTTCCAGGTGACAAGACGTCTATATTACCTATTATATGTGTTTAGTATTATTTATGTCTTTGGTTTGTTTATTTAGTGATTTTAAGTACATGCTAATACTATGTAAACCTTGCTAGCGAATCAACGTCTCGCTATCGACGATAGCTGACACTGAAAATCAGCGCTGTGGGTGGCTCTCTCTGTCTTGTATACGAGCCCCAGTGCGCTGAGTGCGAGTGGTTTTTACGTTAACGCGATCGCAAAATCGCAACGTTTGCCGAGTTTGGCTCTCTGATAGGTTAAGCGCTTGGAGCGGACCAATCGGAGCGCCGAACGTCATAAACGTGTCGATTGCGTTAGCGTAAAACAAACTCACACTAGGCACTCTGCATTCTGTTGAGCGCTGGCCGTTTTGCGCGGATGTGACGCAGATCTAACTATGTATTATATAGAGTTGTTATTGTTATTTTTTTAAGGTATGCGTCATGTTTGACGTAAATAAACTCTTTTTCTTTCATTCTAATAAATCAGACAGAAAACAGAGTCTGTAATAAATCAATCAACCAAAATTCAAACACTAAAAAGGGCAAATTAACTTTAAATTCGGAATTCGGTGTTAAATAACGAAGAGACTATTATAAAACGCCGACACCGTGTATATCTCCGAAACCAAATTTAGTTTAGTGATTTTACATTGTTTAAATTTAAAAAAGTAGAGATTAAAAAAAAAATAGGAAATACCAGACGAAAAATTCCACCACTGGGGGTCAAGAATCATGTATTGGATCCGTGATATTCGTTTGTGCGTCGATGTTACAGACACCGTGTATATCTCCGAACCCAAATAGTTTTCGATGTCATAGTAAAAAATAATGTGTAACACGTGTGCTTTAAAAATGTATAATTATTTTTAAGGCCGTCAATTTCATCCCAGAATGGGTGATCTGTTTTTGCAAATGCAATGGACCACTATCTTGTTTACTCGCAACTTATTTTTATGACCTGATTACTGAGGTCGTACATCTATATTTATATCAGTACTTCCCCGGCGTGACTTGAATATCTGTATGCAGTATGCATATTTATATTATATACTTCTTTAGGCGATAGGTATATTCGGGACCTCCCCGTATCCCACTACAACTTTGTCATCAGCTTCGCCCGTGTGTTTCCATTCACAGTACCTACGGCCAAAATATCTTGACAGCCCTGCGCTGTGCTTCGCTTCACTTCGAGCTTCGCTTCCGCTGCGCAGTAATTCTTTTTATGGCCCTAGAGCCCGAGCAGTGCCATAAAACAGTGACTTTCTGAAGCCTATTCCTCGGTAATGGCTGGGTCAATAGATTTGAAAAAAATATATGATTGTTAAAGATTCATGCACAACATTATCGACATATGATTTTTTCGTGCGATTAATACTTTTGTGTAAAAAAATATTTAACATCATGATATTTTTTCGCTTGTTTTCCTTCAAAGGTTTCTGATCTTTGGAAATATGTTTACACAAAAAAACTGCTAGTTAAGTGTTCTTCAGAATGACCAATCAATATTTCCCAAATATATTTTCTATCCGGGCGCAACTAAGAAGCATATTATAAATATGGCGAATGCGTATTGCATATTATTTCGAGTAAATGCGCAATAGTTTGAAACGTCAACTGCAGAGTGAGAAACATATTATGACTTGGATGATTAAATAATTTGAGCGTTGAGAAAATTTCATTACATCGCAATTAACTCAATTATCGACTAAGCATTGTGTATTTTTAGGTGATCATTTGTAATAAAAAGAATATGGTTTGGAACGGAATTTGAATTTTGTTATGTATGAGTAGATAGTGTGACATAGTTTTTTATTCCAAAATTGAATTATTGTATCGAATCAGCTTCTACCAGTGGTGTCGCACGAATGAAAGTAGAAAATATATTAGCTTATGTAATTCACTGATAAAATAGTATTGTAAGATTGTATTAGTAAAAAAAAATGTTAAAAAGGTCCAGTATTTTTTGAGTTTATTCATTACAAACGAAATCCAAAAAAATACAAATCTTTCCTCCTCATAATTTTTTATTTATAATATTAGTTTAGATTCAAAATTTAAATTTAGCACAACAACAGTCAACCGCCTATTTTAATAGTTTCACAGGCAGTATTTTATTTACATATACATCGTTTTCTTCAGAAATTACTAACAGAGTTTCAAAACTAGTTTTGTTTGGCCTATAACTCAGCAACGTGAGTACTGTTTTGTGATGCAGCTATTTACCTTTCTAAATTCACTTCGTCCTTAGTTTACTTCAAATTCAGTTCAATATTTTACATCAGAATTATCTTTCGGAATATTTTCTTGATTGTGGGCTCTCTTTTCAAAAATTCGTTGTTGGTGTCCGAAAAATAGACTGTTTTATTATTATCGTAATACTGTGTAGGTAACCGTCTTTTATAAATATCATCATTTCAGCCATATAGCCATTTCTTCAAGTTAAATAAATACACTACAATTTGTTCTTCTGAAGTCAACTAAATTTCTCTGTTTATCGTATCGTGTGGTAATGTGCACGTACATCGGTTCACATAAATATGCTGAGTTTAGTCAGCTCACCAAGAGTCGCGCCGGAGTGCTGCGAGCGGCAACTAAATAACACAATATGAATCATCTTTGCCTCTTCTTACTGTTTTCCTGTTTAGGACTCTCTGTTCAAGTAAGTTCTTCACACATAATTGCATGTTTTTATGATTGCATCTTTGCCAAGTGATTCATTGATATCGGGGATTTCATTCACAAATTTGACAGCAGTTGCTGAGTTGTCATGCAGTCTTTAAACAACCAGCTGTCTTAATCCATTTCGGAGTGTTTTATTTATGATATTGTTTGGCTTCCAACTATGCTAGTCTATACCAGATATGGCTTTACATCAATATTCTAGACAGAATCTTCCATTTGACCGTATTAACCCAAGCTGACTGAGCACGTCGCCAAACGGTATTGCGTTTGGCGACATATTTTTATATGAAGACTAGCACTTTGCCCGTGACTTTGTTCCCGTGAAGAAGTATTTGTGCCCTCTCTTAAGCGTAGGAATAAGGGTCTTTCATACAATCTTTAACAAGGTGATTTTGAAAAACGAATAACAACAACCTTTATTATTTACATAGGTAACCATTCGTCAGTCAGTCAATTTCTCCTTTTATAATCGTCGGTGCCTGCATATCTTCTATATATTGCACCTACTCTAAATGCACATTGTATCTGAATTGTGCATAATTTCTTGTTGCTATCTCTTCATCAGTTATATTTTCGAGATAAGTTTCTGATACCGGTGTTAGCATCACTGTATCACGTTTTGTTTGTTTCGATAAATATCGATAAATATCACCTGTTCAATATTCACAATCTCTGTTAAGAAAAGATTTAATCTTGTTTTATTTATTGCAACAAAGTAATTCGTGAGATATTCAATTATAAGTAAATATTCTGCTATTGCACTTGCACCAAGGAGGTTCATAAGGAAAGTAAGAACCTACGTACATTTATGTAAATCTTTCAGTAAGTAAATCTTAAGCACAAATTAAAATGGACGGAATTGCATGAAATAAGCAAGTAAGACACTAATTTATACTATTGAACGCATTACCCTATTGGTTTTTTTTTAGAACAAAGAGGTCTAACAAAAAGGTTTTAAGTACATTATAATACTAGTGCGTATTGATAATCAAAATGTCACAGTTTGGTAACAAGCGCCATTAGAGTCACTTTCTGAGCAAGTGTGTTGAAAAAGAAATGAAACACTGATGGCTGACCGATGACCTTACTAACGTCGTGGGATTCAAGGGTTAACGAAATAAAGCCCACTAATCTAAATATATAAATCACCAGTCTTTCGAAAGGAGCATGGCAGTGGCTACCATAATTAAAATCGTAGTCATCGGTCTAGTTTTGTCAGTCATAAATAGAAAGCGTAAAAGTGTCGGTAAAATTTTTCATTTTATTTTACTGAAGAGTTTATCTTTTTAGGAAGTGGAAATTTTAATGTGTTGATAACAAGCTGATAGTAACGCTCTACAGACAATTGAATACCTTTGGACAGAAACATAATATTAATATAATTAATTTTTAAGCTAAAAATGAGTTGGTTTATTTGCTATCTTAGGGAATTCCTGTGAAACATCTTATATGGAAAAGTCACATAACGTATGGACAACGTCAAATCAAATATATACTAGCATGTACTTCTTAGTAAAAAATGGAGATATCTTTTATATAAATATATACAGGGCAGTGGAAGAATTTTATGTTTTTGAAATAAAGGTTTACAACTATCTAAGAACCATACCCTGTTTATAATTCGGATACAATGTTTTTGAAGTTTTCGTCGAATTGCCCCACATTGGTACCTACTCCATAGAAAAAAAAACACAAAAAAAATAAAGAAAGAAAGAAAAAAAAAGAAAGAAAGAGAGAAAAATTAGAAAAAAACACAAAGATGACACATAACCATGGTAAGCCGAAAAAGAGTAGCTTCTCAATCAACTGACTACACCCCTTTTCTAAGATATTTTAATATGAAAGGGGTAAACCAATTGATGTAGAGCTATCTACAACAAAACGACAATTTTTGAGCGACGCCCGCCGACGCGAAACGAACGACATGCGGGCGGAAAAAGTATAGAAAACACCCACCATTGATCCCTATTGCATAACAATTAACTTTTTTAGTTTTGTTTTCCTTAAATTTATCTACCTACAGACTGATGTGTAGAAGGTCGGATTCCTTTTTGTATGTAACATTATTTTGGTCAAATTATTATTTTATTCTAAAGTTTAAATTACTAAATATTTATTCATACCTATGTACATATATGTTATACTTCAACTTTTAGTGGTTTAAAAGTATATTGTAGTAAGTAATATTGTGTGTAAATAAATAATCTAATTTAAATTTTTGTAAAGAAAATATATTTATGGAAACCTTGCACATTAAATCGAAATTCTGAATAACAATTTTTTTTTCTAAAAACTTATAAGGTTTTTAAAAAAAAACTCGTATTTCCTGGAACAGGTTTTGTGTTGAAGTTACCGAGCGTCCCGGACAGTCCCGGTGCTATCTCTCCTTTTTCGCGTTACCTTTTTATCAATCATTGCGTTGAATGATGATACAATAAGCTTTTCAACCATACTCATATTGACGACAGACGAACCGGAAAGGCCCTTTTTAATGACTAATAGCTTCTATCTAGGTACTGTCGCGTCGGAGACACAAATGAAACGCTTCTAGTTAAAATTATTATTTATAAAATATTTCATTCAATTAGTTTTTTACATTTAACAATTTGAAACAATCCAACATCAAAATATGAACACCAATGCTTTTAAAACCATAAACCTCAAAAAGTATAACTATCTTGCTAGTTTGCAAGTTAGCAGTATATGTGTGGCCTCTATGGACGCCACAGTATCTACTTCATCATCTTTCTGCCCTTGTTCCGTTTTATTTGGGGTCGCAATACGTTTTTTTCTTCCATTGTGTCCTGTCACCCGTCACGCTATCATTAACTCCCTTTTCTTTCATATCACTTCTCACACAATCCATCCATCTTTTCTTTGGCCTCCCTCTCCCTCTCTATCTATCCACATGTATACTCATAACTCTTTTAGTAACATGCGTTACATTCCTGCGTTGCGTTCCATACCAAGACAAACGATTTCCTTTCAACTTTTCAGTCACTGGCACCACTTTCAAACTGCCTCTAATATACTCATTTCTCACTTTATCCATTCTCGTCACACCATACATCCATCTCGACATTCTCATCTCCGCTACATGCAATCTTTTTTCATGCATCTTTTTCAACCTTTTAATTCATACAGTATGACAAGCCTTATCACGGACTTGTAGATTTTACCCTTCAACTTGTGGGGCATCCGTGGGTCACAAGTTGTTCCACCGACCTGGTGCCATTTCATCTATCCTGCGTTGATCCGAGAAGTTACGTCTCGGTCTACCTCACGATCCCCTTGGAAAAGTAAGTGACCTGAGGCGTTCCGGCGAGAGCAGAACTTGAGAGACCGCCGAAATCGCAGAACAAGTAGGTACTCCGTTTCTGCTCAATTTTAGGCCAACACTCTCAAGTCTGTACCACCACGCCTCCAATCTGCTCTGAACCTCTATGCCACTCTCGGCAACCAGCACAATGTCATCGGCAAATAGCATACACCATAGCACCAGGGAGCCTCTTCCTGGATGACCGACGTCAGAGCGTCAATTATCATCAGGAAGAGGTAAGGGCCTATCTAGGTACCTATTTATGTATTTTTAATTGAGCATCAATTGTTACTTATGGACATTAAAGTTTTATCTACAAATCTTGGAAGTGTCCTAGCTAACATCTGAGGCTTCGTTATCAAAAATGGACTTTCGTAATCAACAACATAGTCAAAACGATAATGTACTAACATTGGTAGATATATATCAGCGGCAAAGTGACAATAACTCATAACTATATCGCGGTCAATTTATCAATAAAAAACTTAAAATAAAATAACCGACTTCACTACAAAAAACAAAACACTAAAACGATCAAAATAACTTTAATTTCGGAAGTCGATGTTGATTGACTTGATTGATGTCGATGATGATTTGCTTGTTATTTAACACCGGTTATTTTTTTTTTGGTTAAAGTTTTTTATTTCACACTTTTTAGTTGTGATATACTTATAGCCAGAGTAGGTACCTATTTCTCATGACAATTCGAATTAACCTAAACGCTGCTAGGATACATTATTTTATTATGAAGTCCCCATCCACCTGCCAGCTCATCATCAGGTCAGTTCGATAGTACCTTATAGCCAAAGTGCATCTCATGTCAAATCTAATAAGCCCATACACGGCTAGGATACATTGATTAATTACGGAGTTCCTGTGCCTACCTTGCGACTCCATCATCAGATCAGTTTGATAGTACCTTATAACCAAAGTGCATCTCATGACAATTCTAATAAGCCCAAACACGGCTAAGTTACACTGATTAATTACGGAGTTCCAGTGCCTACATTCCGGCTCCATCATCATCATTAGCTCACTTTCTATGATACCATTTTCAACATAACTATTCAGAACCATTCATTTATTTGTATTTTCATAGTTACTTAACTATCTTCATTGTGATATCTATGTGAAGGTGAAGTTCCGTTGGTCATTTCTGGTCTTCTTCATCAGTTCCACTTCATCAAACGTTACTTTTTGACTGTAAATGCATAAGTTCTCGATGAAAATACCAAAAACACTATATAGTTGCATAGAATATTTGAGGAGTTCCCTCGGTTCCTCATGGATCTCATTATAAGAACTGGAATTTGGAAAAAAATGGGACCCATCTGGAAACGGATATGATTCCAGATTGGATTTAGGGGAAAAAAAAAATTTGCAAATCGGTCTTTAGACTCTCGCCCCCTGTTTGCAGTGTCCTCTTGTCGCACGAAAGCAGGTGAGCGGACACCTCTACGTCGACTTACCACAAACTATAATAAGAATTTCCTTCATATTGATAATGTTTGCTCTTTCTTCCCATAAATTCAAATAAAATCTATTAAAAATAAGTCAATAAGTAGTCATTTTAGTTTACTCAACATCAATTATTATATATAATATTACTATTTTTTAGAATTTTCACATTTTTCTTTTTTATACATATCTATAAAAGCAGCTCAAAATAATGTTTAATTATCTTTTTTTATTAATTGTTGTAGTAGTGTAGGTTTTTGTTTTAAATCGCATGCTTTTGCAAATTTTTGTTATTGTGTATTTCGTGGAAAACGTTGTTGGTTACGTAAGTCGTTTAACCATATTGTTTTGTATTTTTTTTTCTATAAGTTGTACTTAATGTGTCACTATTTGTTTTCCCATACTAAATAAATAAATGAATAAAACATCACGTCGTTAAAACCCATTTTTCTCAGAAAAAAATTCAATCCCGCATGAGTAATTCCGTATTTCTGTTTCCGCAAAAAAGGTGCGGGATTGGATTCCCTACCTGCCACCATGTCAACAAATACTCTGTGCTCTACCGGTGGCACCAGCTGGCCAAACGTGTTAAGACGTAAACAAGTAGTTAATATAAACAGATTTAACAAAATTTCCACCTTTACGGGGGCGAAAAGAGGTTTCATGCGAGCCTATATGAATCAACACCTTTAAGTAGGTACAGCCGGCAATAAAAGAACTGGATTATTGTATCGTTTCTCACGGAAGTAGTGCCATCATAATAACTGTTTGGCAAACGCATAATAACGCGCTACATTTTTCCTCGTATTAGTATAAATAGTAAACATTGCTTCATGTGGGGTTAGCGACCCTTTCAATCTATAACCATTGAATCAACACTCATCTAATTGCATCCACAATACTCTATCTCTTTCGCACTCAGTGGAAAGTCTACGAGAAAATGCATTTTCAAAAAAAAGGAAACGATATCATTGTGATTTCATGCTCTCCTAGTGCATCGTTTGCACCTCACTGCACTCATGAAATCTAAAAAAAAAGTGAAATCTTTTTCTTACTTCTATCTCATTCCCATTTCGTGGAAATAGAAAAGGACGGGCATATTTATGACGGTTCGTTGTTGCGTTCGGGAATTATTGATTACAGTAGTTATGGAGACGAGCCAATTTACAATATTATAGACTCAGATTCTACTCTTCTCTTAGATTCTTCGCTGATATTGTAAAATATATTTAAGATATTTGTTCAACTAGTGCAACTAAATAAAGTATTTGGGTCATCAGATTAGAAATATAATTGGTACAGGACTTTTCCAATCATAGTCATAGTCACAGTCTCACAGATTTCTATTAAACATCACTTAATAAAGCAGAAGCTTGGAATAGCCAATAAAAAAAAATAGAAGCAGTTCCAATACGCGGACTCTAAAATTAGATAATTTGCACGGAAATCATTAACAACTGATAGATGAAGACCGGTAAAAATGTAAACGACCTAAAGTTTGCTACAGACTTTATAAACAAAGATGACCTTTAGCACAATGTTCTAGGTCAGGCCGAGTTGGGCATGCTTAAACCTCCCAAGCAAACACTGCAGTAGCGAGCGAGACTCCTATCACGACGGACGTCTCGACTCTGACTGTCATTTTGTTTATTTACCTCGCAAACAATTTCATCAGCCGGTGTTGTCGCTAGTAAATAATGTCGATAATCAGTGTTCTTATACTCCTTTGTGCAGTATTCAATTCCTATGAGGTAAAGTGAATCACTTAACAATAAATAAACGTGTTTTTTTCCCTTTGTTGTGTTTGTATCTGTTACAGTTCTTATTAAAAGTTTCCATTTCGTGTTCCGTAGTATTATGTTTGTTTGTTTATCGATCATTGTGTTCAAAGAATTATGACAACTATGTACCTACTTACTTTATTTTGTCGTAGGTCTTAGGGTCAGTCTCTAACCCACATAGCTAGCTGACCAACTTTACGTAGCTCTAGTAATACGATACATGTCAAGTGTGTCAATAATACTGTTCAGACTATGGCCTCTTATATAGTTCTCGGTAACCAGTCCATGATCTTTGTTTTCCACATATCGCAACAGTTTCCCACTAGCTGGTCCTTAAGTGCACTTGCATACCGCGTACAGGAAGAGTCGTGGAGTGGTATCACTTATCTTTTCAATATGTCTAAAGGGGCCTCTGTGAGTTGGCTTCAGACCCCCGCATGCCTTTCAAAGGATTAGGACCCCAGATCTGGAGATGTATCAAGACATATAAAAGTATATTAATAACATTGTCCAGACAGGGGCCATATTCTTTTTATAGTTCTTGGTAACCGATCCACTAAGCCTCTTAAAACTAGGCCGTATATCTTCGTTTTCCATATGTTGCAATAGTTTCCCACCAATCGGGGTTTGTCCTTGGGCGCACTTGCGTAGCGCGTACAAGGATAATTAGGGTTGTAAAAGGTTGGTGCTACGTTCCATGAAAAGTATCTAAAGGGCCTTTGCGAGTTGGCTTCGGCTCCCCGAATGCCTTCCAAAGGTTCAGGTCCTCAGGTTCCTGAGATATACATATGAAGAATCGACAATATTACTATTGACAATATTCAGCAGTGGACGAGCCTAAATAATATACTGTTTTAATATAAAATGAATAAAAATAAAGTGTTAAAAGTAGACTATATATCAAGAGCCCAAGAGGACCCAAACAAGAATGTATAAGCAATAAAATACAACCAACTCAATGGCAGATTTATTTATCATCAATTGGATTTACTTTATTCATTTTATTTATGCGGAAATCACTAGCTTTACTCACGGCTGTGGCCCCATAGCCTATTTTACAGGATCCGAGCATATTATCGGGATCAAGATTAACCGAGAAACCCTAAGAAAAACAAATTTAAAATATTTGTTTCAAATAAAAAATTTACAGGCACTTTTGCCTTGGTAAAGAAAAATTGCACATTCCATAGCGTAGATCTCTTTGGAGAAGAATGTGCAAGGAAGTCCGAAGAAAATGAAATCGCAAAGCTAATGTGGGAGATTCAAGTTCAGACAGATGTCACAGTACACAAACAACAGATCAGATATAATATAGGCTGACCCCACATTAGGCGTGCGCGTTCTTAGGGCGTGTGAGAAGCCGTATGCGCGCCGCGATCTCGCTGCACACACGTCACACAGCGGCATCACGCAATGCTTACGCAGCGCGCTCGCGTCGTGCACGCGGCGCTCACGACGCACACCCGAGGAACGCGCACGCCTAATGTGGGGGATGCCATACGTAATTAAAACCGAAAATAAAACATACTTATTTAATCGGCGTTACAGTACCATCAAATTATAATATAGGGCCTAAAGAGATTGAAAAGTTAAGCAAATACCACCTGTTTAAAACAGAGGTAACATTTTAACGATTGTGGCGCACACCTACTAGAAGTAATACCGATAGTAATAGGAGCGATAGGAATAGTAGCAACGAGCTACTGTGACAAATTAGATTCAGATTTAGAGGTATTCGGAACTGAGTATCTGAAGTCCCGCAAGCCTCTGTTAAAAAGGGAGGATCCTCCGATCAGACAGGTGTTATGTGTGATCCGAGCAACCGCCCGAGAGGTGATTTCGGGCTGTTATATATGTTCAAATCCTCCGCACGATTTATAACAATCCGAAATCACCTCTAATAGGGTATTTTACTCTATAAGAGAAAAAATCAAAAAATATATTATTAAGATAGCATAGGGAAAATGCAGTCAGTAAGTGTTAGTTTATAAAATAACAAAATAAATTAAAAATATTAATTAAAATTTTCTGTTTTTATTATCTGTTCTTTATCGCCTTGAAATAGCAGCTACCTTGTTATTGCGTCATTCGCCTGTGTAAACTAAAGTGACAGTTGTCAACTGTCAACTGATCGGCCATACTTAGCGCATTTGTTTACACAGCCAACTGACGTCACGATCAAAGTAAATAATTGGCGCTCATTGCTTTCTACGTTTTCGTCAAATACGCGCTAAATTTGCGCTAAATTTTAAATGCATTTTAGGGTACTTAGCGACTGAATAAAAATTTTGTGTGTTTTTAGTGGTTTATTAGCACTATAGAATCTAATTGAGACACTTTTCAAAAATGAGTGTGGGTATTACTAACACTCATTTTCAACCAAGATGGTTTCCACAAAATTTTTTTTCGGGGAACGAAAAAGAAATCGACCTCTGCATATAAAATTATAAATTTGATTGGACAGTTTGTACGGAAAGGCTGTTTTTATTTTCGTTGGTGGTTCAGTTTTGTCAACTGAGGAAGCCCTTAAAGTTTGCGGAGGCCTGTTCCTTACACCCTGTATAGTAAACTAGTTTCTGACAGCGGCTTCGCCCGCGTAAAAGCAGAAACAATATCCCAAGGAACCATACCTATTTCTGGGATAAATGGTAGGTATCCTACGAGTATCTGCTATTGACCAATTTCAGTCAAATTCGTTAGGCGTTTGAGCGTGAAGGAGTAACCAACATACTCTTACATACACACACACACATACTCATAAACTTTTACGTTTGGAATGTTACAAACAAATGAATTTATTATTGATCAATATTACTAGCTGCCAGTCAGCAGCTTTATTAGAAAATAGAATTATGCCAATGGAAAAGTTCCTGTAATAAAAATATCCTATGTGCTATGTGGCAAATTATGGGTAGACTGTGATCTACCCATGTGCCACATTTCGTGAAAATCCCTTCTGCAGTTTCAGCGTCAAGGAGCAACAAACAGACACACAAAATCACAAATTTTTACTTTCATAATATTAGTGTGATTGTGAAGTGTGATCAAGTTTTCTTTGTTTTACAGAAATCCACTCCTGAAGATGATCATTACGTAGGAGCAGTGGTGGAGTACGAAGTGAGTGGTAATGTTTCCGCGAACCTTGCCAACTATGCGAATCTTATAAAGGAAGCAGCAGATCAGGTATGTTAACACAATTAAATTCAATTCTTTATTGCATTTAATTAAGTTCAATTCTTTATTAAACAATTGCACATGCACCACCCTGTCGGGCACAGCAATTTCATAGACGTAAGACAATATTAGAGAGTATTTACAAATTAACAGAATAAAGTTTTAATCTTAGAAAAAAGACGTCAAATAAATTGGATATGATACATTACGAATGCGATACCATAAACCAATAAAAACTAACTGTTCCCAACGTAAAAGTAGAAAATTTGCCCAAGAGAACATAATGTGCTTCGGGCATGTTTGCCGCCGCTAGTGTTGACTGATTTTATGCGACGATGCGTAAGCGGAGCGCATCTCTGGTGCGCGGCAGCCCCAACAGTGTGCTGATGATGATAGCCGACCGGCTCAACTGTCCTTATATAAGGCGCTGCTGTGACTTGCATGTTACCTGCAGTCATCGATAACTCTGTGTGTGAAATATTTAAATGTTGTTTGTTTGTTGGTGTTGCGTTTTGTGTTATGTGTAATTATGAGTCCTAGTTACTTGAACAAATAAAAGAATATATATGTATATATATAATCCAGGGATAAAAAGTAGGTATCCTGTATGCTAGTCCAGGTCATGGTCTACCTGTGTGCCAAATTTGACTCAAATCCGTTCAGCCGTTCGAGCCTAAAGAAGTAAAAAACATACACTCACAAATATTCGTCTTTACAATAGTGTTATAGGTACTTGAATTAACCTAAGATCGCCTTCACCATTGTATATCAAATACCTACTTATATACTGCAATGGAACTTGAACTATAATAATAATAATAATAATAATCTTTATTTGAAACTAGAAATAAATGTAACAATTTATTTATGTACGATGATAGCTGCAATAGTTTGAAACTGAGGCGCAGCTATCAACGCCCACCTCCAGAAACATAAGAACAGGAGCAGTTCCATATCTTATACATTATAATGTATAACACTATATCACTTGTGTATACACCACAAATTTATAATTAATACAAATATTTAAAGGGCTTATTAGAAAAGGTCTTGTTATTATTTAATTAAAATCTCAATAAATAATATTCATAAACAGCGAAGTTATTCATTTGTTTATATCCCAAAATGTCACTCAATCTATGGAATTATTGTACAGCAGGGTTATGATTATGAATGAATATTTGCCTGGCCTGTTGGTCTAGTGGTTAGTGGCCCTGACTGCTATGCCGGAGGTCGTGGGTTCGATTCCCACCCAGGACAAATGTTTGTGTGATGAACAACGATCATTTGTTCTGTGTCTGGGTGTAATTTATCTATATATGTATGTATTTAGAAATATATAAGTATGTTTATCAGTTGTCTAGTACCCATAACACAAGCTCTGCTTAGCTTGGGACTTGACGGCGTTGTGTGATAGTTGTGGAATATTATTACATATTATATTATTGAATAAATGGTGATCAAGATGGAAAAACAACTGCGCGTAGTATTTTCTAGTAGCAAATGTTATGAATGATTGATTCAATTATGAATTTACCAATAAGACAAATTTTCGTTTACAATTTTGAGATTTCGTTTTTTTTTTTACTTTTGATTACACAAATACGATCTGTAACGAGTACGGATAGAGCACATTTCTCTCAAGTTCTAATTAAAAATAGTCGTGTATAGTTTTTTATCTTATGATCATCTACCTGCCTTTGTCTCATGTTACTTGGGATCGGTGCAACACGGTTTTTTTCCATTCTATCCTTGTCAGCAATAACGTAATCACCGACTCCCTCATCTTTCATATCACTCTTCACACTATCCATCCATCTTTTCTTTGGCCTCCCTCTCCCTCTCCATTCATCCACATGTGTATCCGTAACTCTTTTAGTAACATGCGTTTCACACGACCGTACCAAGACAAACGATCCTCTTTCAACATTGAAACTTTTTCATTGACACTACTTTGAAACTTCCTCTAATGTTCTCCATTTGTCACTTTATCCATTCTCGTCACTTTACATATCCATCTCAATATTCTCATTACAGCTACAAATCTTTTTCACAGCCATTCATTCTGATCAAGTTTTTTTTTAACAAAAATTTTCCGCCATCTCGAATTATTTATTCATAGCATAGTCGGCTTTTAAAATGTTCCCCCTGTTGGGACTCTTCGGACGCTTCCTCTCTAGGAGAGGGAATGGGCCATAATCCACTGCGGTTTGGTGGATGTCACATGTCTTCGAATTTTTGGTTCTAGGACATGTCGGTGTCCTCACGAAATTATTCAAATATAGTAATAACCAACTTAGGCCTACTATGTCAACGGCCGCGTAGCTTCATAGACGCGTATTCGTCATTATTACGCTTGGTGTGCGTTCACAGCTTACATACAAAGCTATGAAACTCTGTCGACGAAGCAGCAACGATATGACGACACGATGTTGCTGCTCGTGAATACGCGTCTATGAAGCTACGCGTCCGTGGCCTTAGTCAATAGATATCATGTAGTATATAAAAGAACCAAATTTGTTTTTTTTTTATTATTATTGATAGGCTCGCGTTTGACCACTATCTCACCGGATGGTAAGCGATGATGTGGCCGAAGTTCTTAAACAACGTTTTTTATCTTGAGATAATATTGATACAATAAGATAGTTTTTGAAATGATTTTATTATGTTTTCAGGGCGCTGACATCGTGGTGTTCCCCGAGTTGACCCTCACGAACAGCACGACTTACTTCACAGTACCGATCTACGGCGCGCTGAAACAGTATCCGATTCCAGCTCTCAACCATTTGAGATTTGATGAGGTCTGTAACTCTGTAGACTGCGCGATATTCTTCACGCATACACATGTTTTTTTGTGATTTTTCTTATTTTGTTTTTTTTAGGTCGACTGGTATAAAATGCCTATAGCATTAAGTCCGCCTTTTTACAGTGTTTATTACTAGTGCATAAAGTTTTAATAAATAAATAATACATTTTCAGCGAATATGTGTAATGAATAAGTGTATTTGAATATGTGTGATGATGTTCGCTGGCAAAGTGCCAGCGATTTTCTCGTAATCAATTCTCCTAATCAAAATTTTCTTCGTGAAAAAGCTTTCATAAAAACTTTAACACCTCTTAAATAGTAATTTGAAGGTAGTTTTGAAAAACTTATAATCTGTCATTCTTTCATTTTGTTGAGAATTTGTGAAAAGATACAACCCAAGAAATAAGAATCCTCCATGCAATCTTTAAAACCCCCTAAATTGTTCTTTAGAGGTAGGTATGTGGAACAGGATGACAAAATTGTTGCCGTTTTTTTCTAGCTCTTGATTACCTACCGTAACGACAGCCAGTGCGTAACAAAGCTCATAGACATCCAGATTTGATAAGTCCAATCTACAAAGCCTCGAGCACAGGCGCAGGGTAGCCAGCCTATCGGTATTTTACAGGTTGAATTTTGGAGAGTGTGCGCGGGAATTGCATGACTTGATTTTGCCATCTCCTTTCTACCATAGGACAACCAGACATACGGCGAGTATCCCCCTTACGTTGTTGAAACTTAAACGTTTCGGATTAAGCGTTTCGCTTCGTCGTTTATACCGCGTACATCGAAGGACTAAAACAATGTGCCTGCTGCGGTCTTCCTGCCTACTATAATTTAGGTGTCTTCAAGGCTAGAGTGAATAGGCTCTTAATAAACTAGTGCGCCTCACCATCAATAATTGCATCTCTGCTTACCATCAGGTAGGCACGCAGTCAAGCACTGGTTTATAAAAATAAAAAAAAAAACCATCATAAATAATTTTCCCTCAAACGAGAGCCTTCCAGACTGCAATTTGTAAAGTTACAAATTTTATTGTTCCAGTTCTTGGTAACCATTTCAACAGCCGCGCGGGCGAATGAAGTCTACGTGGTGGTGAATGGTCGCGAGCGCATGGACTGCACTGTCCCTGACACGGCCGCTGCGGGAGAATACTGTCCTGAGGAGAAGGAGTACATTTTCAATACAAACGTCGTATTTGACAGGAGTGGAGCGGTTATTGACAGGTAAGACTATTGAGGATCAGCCGATGGTCATCATCATTTTAGCTGAAAAACGTCCACATATATTGCTGGACATAGGCTACAAGTGTGGCTACAAGGACTGGTCCTGTGAATCTCGCATCTATCATACTTCCGCGACCCCCACCAGGTCATCGGTCCACAATGTGACAGGCCTACAAATGCTGAGTCTTCTGGTACGCGGTCGCCACTTCAGAACCTTTCGGCCCCATCGACCATCATACGACGACGTATCCGTACCCGTTACTGATCGTATTTGTGTAATCAAAAGTAAAAAAAAAACGAAATCCCAAAATTGTAAACGAAAATTTGTCTTATTGGTAAATTCATAATTGAATAAATCATTCATAACATTTGCTACTAGAAAATACTACGCGCAGTTGTTTTTCCATTTTGATCGACATTTACTCACTCATTCATTATCCTGTTCTGCTAGCAATGTGCTCTATCTACTACCACTTAAGTTTCTAGCCTAAAAATTTTGGGTGAATTGAACTCGAAATAAGCTGTCAATTCTTTGATGATGAATTCATCATTCAGTTCACTTTAAAACCACTAAGTTTTAGGATGAGACTTTATAAAAAAGCAATACTGAAAGCCCGCAATATGCTGCAATATCAGTGCACTACCAAGTAATACCAAAAACGATTAATTTTTAAGATTTCTCCCGCCGTCGCGGCGTCGTCGTCAGCTATAGCTTGGCTATTTATTTGCTTGACTGTCGCTATTCCAACTGTGATAATCTTGTTAAAGAATTGAGTGACTAGAATATTAATTTGTAACCAAGGCTTATCAGTCACGATTCAACTAATTTCAACCTAGCAGTGGTTGTCACGAAACGTAAGATCATTAGTTCCACGATATCTGTCTTCTAAGAATTTAATCTGTCCAATTATTTTTCAATATACTTACTCGAAAACCTGCTCTTATATTTACCGCTTTTAGGCGCGTAATTGACTATTTTCCGCACTAGTGTGGTAAAGTGCGTCAGCTCGCACCACCACAATTGATTGTATTTATCGTATAAGGCTGGGTGCTAAGCGACTCCCACGAGTCGCCGGTCAACCCCCCTTTAAATAAAGTTTGTCACTGGAGCACTTGGCTCCAATCCCTCGCCTGCGGCTCAAGCGAATTCCGCATCCATCGCAATGGCAAACTTTCTTTTCACTTGAATCAAAATTACTATTACGTTCACCCTGATTGGTTCTATCACTACCTTTATACGACTGTGAATAAATGAAGATTAACGTGACCATAAAAACTAAAAGGTTTTTCGCACGTTCCAGATTCCGCAAGATCAACTTGTTCGGCGAGTACACCCACACCCCAGCCTTGCGTCCGGAGCTGGGCGAGTTCACTACAGACTTCGGCGTAACATTCGGCCATTTCATCTGCTTCGACCTCATGTTCCAAGTGCCGGCTGTACAAGTCGTGCAGAAGAGAAACATTAAAGACGTCATATTCCCCACTATGTGGTTCTCGGAGCTGCCGTATTTGACTGGTAAGTTGAAAAAACAATCAGCCTGTAATGTTCCCACAGCTGGGTCATATCTCTGTAAGAGGGAGTCGGCTATAATCCACTATGAGAGCTACTGTAGTAATGGTAATACTGTCAACAAGTATTAGCGGTGATATCTTAGGGCCTGTGCACACTATGTTTTTTGAACGCGCCGTTGACGAGCGTTTGTAGCGATACAGACGCGATAAGCACGCGAGTCCGACGCAGCCTATACCTTACCATACCATACCTTAATAGGATAAAAGCGCGCCGTCGCGGTCGACGCACTTTTCTAAAACGCGCGTCAACGGCGCGCTTAAAAAACGTGGTGTGCACAGGACCTTAGACGAATAGTCGACCGGCTTCCGAATCATGAACACTATCTACTCAAAAAAGATTTTTTTTCTGGTCGTTTCTGTGCAACTGCTTGGCAAAAGCGTCCCTCAAGTTCTTTCAGTCATTCTTTTTTTTACCATGCTGTTTCGAAACAGGAAGAGTAATACATTATTATTGTTATTATATTTTTTGATAGAGATGTCGTGGCCAGGTCATAGAAATTGATCACTTCATGATATGGCCAACTAAAACTGGCCAAATAATTTTAAACGTTAAAGTTTGACGATATTTTAATCCTCGTTTGGCCTACTTTCTTTAGATTTTTTACTATCATAGAAATCCTACATCAATGATATGGCCAAACGAGGATCGACATATCATCAAATGTTAACGTTTAAACGATCTGGCCAGTTTTAGTTGGCCATATCATGAAGTGATCAATTTCTATGATCTGGCCACGACAGAGATTCAACGGGAAATTTATTTTTTGGCACAGTGCCGGCGCCATACAAATCTTTTGCCTGTTTTTCTTTGTAATTTCTTGCCATTTTCATCATATTACGTGTACTGATCTTATTTTCTAATGTTTCAGCTGTCCAGATACAAGAGGCGTATGCTTACTCCCTGGATGTCAACTTCTTGGGAGCTGGGGCCAATAATGTCAAAGTTGGCAGTGCAGGTGAACAATATTTAAATATGCAGATTTTTTATTCATATTTTCTACAGACAATTTGAATTTAGAATCTGCTAATAAGTATAGTACGAATCATATAAAACAGTGACAAGATTTATATGTAAGACCACAGAATCTTTCTCAATCATCTAAGATGGAAATTCTTTTCATCTCTATAATCATATAAAAGCATAATCAGCCTTTTAATGTTCCCACTGTTGGGACTCAGGCCTCCTCTCTAGGATAGGATATTCCCATATATATGCTATTATATGCTACTAATATCTATTTCTCAGGTTCCGGAATATATTCAGGAAAAGCCGGCGCTTTGATCAGCATCATGCCTGGTTCACCCACCACGAAAGTACTTGTAGCTAAAGTGCCTAAAGTACCCGGGCAAGTAAGAAATTTTTCTATATGTGTCAGTACAATTACGTATTGTCATTTCAGGTTCTTGTTCCCCTTTCTCTTCTATCTTACCTTATCTTCTAACTTCTCTTTACTTGTAGAGTGAGTATTGCAACCCTTCTTACAAACCAATTCTGGCTGTACATCCACATGTTTACCCTCTTTCAATTTTGTCTTGACAATCTCTGGTATAGGTATATTTTATCAGCTCACCATTCGTCATTTCTTTCTCCAGGTAACCGAACCCTATCCAGGTCCAATCTACGATAACCCGGCTAACCTTGACAAGCTGCGCCTGATCACCGACTTGTCTCTCCCGTCGCACGTCAGCAGGCTGCTGCAGCCAGGGTCACAGGAGTTCACTCTAGTGGACAGGGATACCACGTGCAATTTTAAAGTCACGCTTGCCCAGAGAGAAGGTCCCACGGTAAGTTGTTCTTGGAAATCAGTTATTTTTATTTGATGTTGTTTTTTATTTATTTATTGTTTACTGCATGAACTTTATTTTCGAAATCGGTAGTGCATGGCAGCATGGCGTGTCTAACGGTGTACATTATTTTTTACTTTATTGCACGATATGTCACTAACAACAATTGGTGCCAAATATGTATCATCGGAAACTAAATTTTATTTATTTATTTTAGAAATTATATACAAAAAAAGCTACTAACACTTCATCGTAAGGAAATTTAGTTGCAAATAGAATATCAATTTACACGACTTAAATGTTGCATGTGTTTATTTAATCGCGTTTATATTACCTATTAGTGCTTGCTTTATCGTTTTAATTTATGTAGTGTGATGAAGGTAAGTCACTTTTTGCCTTACGGTTTTCTATTTTGGGTTTACAATGGAATATGTTATTATTTATCACCATAATGACCATACATACTAAAAAAAACATTCTTTGTGCGTCGCATCACGCCTACTTCGGCTTGCTCACTATTAGTTCAACATCATCACTACCATCTTAGAGTTTCTTTAATATTTGCCAAACATATTGAGCATTTGTGTCTGCAATGAGCGGTTGTCCATTACCATCATCATGCTTGGCAACGGCATGGATATACGCAGTACTTACGACACTGCCTCCAATGTTATCACTCGAAACAAGCTGATATTATCCATCATTTTGACAATGTTCTTCCTTTTAGTCACCTCATCCACGACTACAGAAGAAATTCTCATAATTCGACTACTACAACCCTTTATCATGTTGCCAGTCGGTCCGGTACCGCGCCTTCATCCAAGATGGCTCCCAAACGTACGCCCGCCGCGAGGTAGGCGTTGCCGCCTGCTCACTCGTCGCCTGCAAGACTGACGCCGCCACCACCTGCCCTTACAGGTAAAACATTATGTTCTTCATCAATTCTAAATATGCTTTCAGTTTTATTTTGCCTTGTCAATGTTTTATTGGGAATATACTTAAGCAACTATACTATATTAACTATAAATACTTTTATACTAAACCTAACTATGTACATATTATAATATAAAAATACAAAATACCCTCAGGCGTCGAAGTATATATACTATATTATATATGCTTTTAAAACAAACAGTTATATAAATATTATAAAATATTGCGTTAAAGATTCATCCGCATCACTGTCGACTGGAAAAGTGCCCAAAAGGCCGGCAACATTGCCAATTGATTTAATTAGCTTTGAGATACATTGTAGGTTTGTCTAACATATTCTGTTCAAGAGTAATCAGCCTTATTTACAACTGATCGGCACTAAAATATATTGTTGCTATTCTTTCTAAATTCATCAGACTAGTTTAAAATAGTCTAATTGAATTAAGATTTATTTTTCTTATTGCTAGAATATTATATTTTTGTTATTAAACTTTCAGGTTCAATCAAACAGAAGAAACGACTATAGAAAAACTGCAAATAGAAATGCAAACGTATAGAAACACGTACAACGACACTCTTGACTGCGATAACATCGAGTACTTCCCGGTGACTGTAAGGTACAATAAGTTCCCGCTCAGTCCAAAGAACTACACTTACTCCACGAAGTCGAAGGACCAATCTAAGTGCGAGCCAAAGGACCAGAATACCTTTTCTGTACTACAGAAGGAAATTCTGAGTAGAAACAGTCGGGAGCGTCTTAACTTCAAGATCAATGTTCCCCAAAACCAGCTCGTCGCTTTTGGTATCTGGGGAAGGATGTATAACCGAGATATTGATCACAATAAAGGAGCATCTGAAGAAGATCTACAGAAGTTCAATACTCTTCTGGACGAGATATTCAGTTCTGATTAAGATTTAAGACTTGATTTATGAAAATTGTGCCATTCTGAAATAATGTAATTTTAGTGTGTTCAGCGTAAATGTGATGCTGGATGGTTATGGAAGACTGAGATTTTTTGATGAATTTAAATGAAAAAAAAAATGCCAATGTCAATATATAAAGAAAATATTAGAATCTATTGCTAATACGTAGGAATGTATACTCACTCACTTTCATTTAGTAGAGATTTTTTTAAAGATTTATAGATAGTTTACACTATAATTGCTCTAGGATGGTGCGAGTGACAACTGTCGGATTCATGCAATGTAGCTACCTCTTTTTCTCTCATCTATATTTATAAAAGGAGAAACTGACTGACTGACATATCAACGCACAGCCGAAACCACTGGGACTGGGAGCGTGAAATTTTGCGCAAGGTCTCCTTTTATGACGTAGGCGAGCACTAAGAGAGGATTTTCCATAATTCACTTTTTAAAGGGATGAAACGGGGCTCCAAAGTTTGTATGGAGAAACCTACTTCCATGCGGGCGAAGCCGCTGGTAGAAGCTAGTCCTGTATGTATATGTATATTTTCGTCATGCTAACCTACCTATGCTATGTAAAAAAGACATTAAGTACATTATTTTGACTAATAGATTTTGATTTCTAGCCATATTGATATTGATTTATATGTTTTCATAATCTGACCAAATCCACAAAGGTCAAATACTTCGTAGTAAGGCCTTTAGGCACTCCTAGTTGTTAAGCTAGTATACTAAAACGTTATGAAGGTACATTTTATTCATTATTAAAATGTTTATTGTTGTCGTACTTTTAATTATTTATTCATCACTCTTGCGTGTCTGTTCCCTCATCAACTTTTTTTATATCATCATCATCATTATTATCTTCCTGCCCTTGTCCCGTTTTATTTGGGGTCGGCGCAACAAGTTTTTTTCTTCGATTCTGCCCTGTCACTCGTCACGCTATGACTACAATCCACTTTTTTTATACGTGAAATAAAAACCTTTTAACTGTTTTGAGAGCAGTGGTGATGAAATAAATTACACAAAGTAATGGCTGGGTTTGAACCCGCGACCTACAACTCGTAAGTCGGGGCCGTACTCGTAAGCCGTTACTACTCGGCCACCACCACTCAAATTGTGAAGTACAAGTAGTAAGGTGCTAGAAAATCTGAACATCATTCTATATATCCAAGGAGTAGATAACGTGTTGTCCTGTCAGACTGGAAGCCGACCCCAAGCTAGTTGGGATAATATAAGGGAGATGACGATAAACTTACGCCGTGGGGTTGGGAAGATACTAGAGAATGCCACCTGCTGATCTTTACACACTTCTTTTTCTTCTTTATGTTTTAACATTTTTTCGGACGAATTTTCTTTAGACGGTTTTTTTTAGGTGGGAAAATCATCTAATGACAAATCTCGCTCTTGGGTGGAGCGGGAGATAGTGTCAGACTTTTACTGACTAAAACCCCACTCCTATTCCTTCGTTGCCTTCGTCCCAGGGCCCGGGTTTCGTTTTCACACTACCCATGGCCCCAGTAGGTTTCGACCCTGCTGGGCTCCTACGATTTGCTGACATCTTTATGAGGCGCGCGTGGAACAATACGCGCCGTCGACGACTTGGGCTCGGTTCGGACAGTTACCGGACGGTCGGACGGCGGGCTACCCATTGCTCGCCGTCCGCAAGCCCGAGAGTCCGCGTGTTGGAACTGCTTATATTTTCTTTTTATTGGATTTTCCAAGCTTCTGCTTTGTTTAAATGTTTAGTATAAGTTATGTCTAATAGAAATCTGTGTGATTGGAAAAGTTCTATATTTTTTACCAATAAAATTTCTAATCTGGTGACCCAAATACTTTATTAAGTTGCGCTAGTTGAACAATTTTCTTAAATATATTTTACAATATCAGCGAAGATAGCGGAGTACAATCTGAGTGTATAATGGGCCCCCACGAGGACACGGCGTTGCTCTTCCCAAGCGGTATCTTCCGGGCGGTCCACACAATGGTGACACCCGGGCGTTTTTTTTTTTTTTAAGGTGTGTAAATCATCTAATGACAAATCACGCTCTTGGGCGGAGCGGGAGTTAGTGTCAGACTTTTACTGACTAAAAACCCACTCCTGTTCCTTCGTTGCTTTCGTCCCAGGGCCCCCGGGTTTCGTTTTCACACTACCCATGGCCCCCGTAGGCTTCGACCCTGCTGGGCCCCTACGATTTGCTGACATCACCCTGAGACCCGCGTGGAACAATACGCGCCGTCGACGACTTGGGCTCGGTTCGGACAGTTACCGGACGGTCGGACGGCGAGCCACCCATTGCTCGCCGTCCGTAAGCCTGCGCCTACGGTGGCCGGAAATCGGGATCGGAATCCCGGCGGCGGTTGGGGCGTGAGGACCGTTGCCGTTGCCTCACGCGATCGGCCGCCTCCTTTGCTAGCATTACTGCTTCGCAGAAGGAGGCGACCGCCTGCCACTCCTCCTCGCTCCGGACCATGGCCTGTACCAAGGCCCGGCGCGAGAGATCGCCGGCGCCGATCGCCCCCACGAGGACACGGCGTTGCTCTTCCCAAGCGGGACACACCTCCACCGTGTCCTCCGGGCGGTCCACACAGTGGCGACACCCGGGCATCGCTTCCGCACGAATTCGGTGCAGGAACTTCCCGAACTTCCCGTGTTCGGTGAGAACCTGCGTCATGCGGAAGGTGAGGACGCCGTGAGGTCTTTCCAACCTCGCCTCAAAGAGGGGACTTATCGCCATAATTGTGGCGTGCCCAGCACTGGGTCGCGACAGTCGCTGGAACCCGCCGGAACTCCGTCCGCCATGCTGCGATTTGTCACGGCAGCGGAGTTTCGCCCAAACACACGGGCGTGAAGACCACAGATGTGTCAGTAACGATGTCAAAGCTACGTTCTTTCCGAGGCACAGGGTGTCAGTAATATTCTAGATAAACAAAAAGAACTGGGCAAGTGCGAGTCGGACTGAGGGTTCCGTACAAACTTATCTATAAGTATGTAAATAGTTCAATTCCCGAATGGAGTCTCGATGATTTTTCCGAATCGCAATACAAGTTTTTTTTGTGACGTAACAACAAATCTACCGTTTTCAGATTTATTCCTATAGCTGTGCTATAAGACCTTGCTTAATGCCAAATTTCAGGTTTTTGGGTCAAGGGACCTTATCTTATACCTTATAAATTTTGATTACCTTGAGACTGCCGAAATTTACCTACGTTTTATGCGATCAAAAACTGCTGTATCATTTTTTTTTTCGTTAACACAAGTTTGATTTTATCACAGCTTCAAGGGACTGCAGACTTGAGTATGTGGTTTTATTTTCAACTAGATACTACTACGCGTTCCAGAGATAAAAGAGCTTGACAGACAGACAGACGGACAACAAAGTGATCCTATAAGGGTTCATTTTTTTCCTTTTGAGGTACGGAATTCTTATAAGTACATATGAAAAAAAAAACATATTTTAAATATGTAGTTAATTTGTCCGGTTTCGAGCCCGCAATCACATGCATTAAAGGCTGGTACTTTATACCACTGGGCCATCACGACACACGACTAGAAAGTAAATAAAGCTACTTTTTATTTACGGATAGGTTAGAATGATTAATTACGGAGTTCGCTTAACTATCTTCATTGTGATATCTATGTAAGTATGAAGTTCCGTTGGTCATTTCTGGTCTTCTTCATCAGTTCCACTTCATCAAATGTTACTTTTTGACTGTAAATGCTTAAGTTCTCGATAAAAATACCAAAATCACCCTATGGTTGCCTATAACATTCGAGGAGTTCCCTCGATTCCTCATGAATCTAATCACCAGAACTGGATTCTGAAAAAAATGGGAGCAATCGGAAAGCATATCCTCTAAGGAAAAAAAAAATTGCAAGCCGGTCCATAAACGACGGAGTTCTGAGGTAGGACACATAAAAAAAAACATACAACCAAATTGATAACCTCCTCCTTTTTTTTAAGTTTAAGTTAAAAATTATGTTACGTTTAATAAAGTTTATAATTGTATAAAGGTAAGGCAATGACTGTGATTGTAAGAACTTATTCAATATTTGTATGCAATTTTTTGTGTCTAATTAAGTCGATTTGTATCTATGATGTTCATTGACAGCATAAGACAGAGGAGTAGAGGGGGTAAATCAGTTCCGCAAGCTAAATCAAAAGGGTGACATGATCGAAAAGGTTTGGAACCAATGATATAACAAATATAAATATTACATTTGATTGCAGCAATACAGATACAGAGCCGGCGTGTTCAGCGGCGTGAGGTCGTTCTCCGGCGTGACTACAGGCGGTACGAGGATCTGTGGCGTCTACGCCTGCACTGGAGACACTAGAGAAACTTGTGGCCTAAGGTAACACATCTAATTCAAAGTTTTCATTGTGCGTATAGCTAAGGAGTGGAAACCCCTGCCGGAGTCTGTCTTTCCTCTAACAAACTAGGGGTCTAGTGAACAGGTTACTTCTAGGCAAGCGTGCTCCACCGTCGACCACATCGTCGCTTATGACCAGGTGAGATAGTGATGAAGCGCAAGCCTATCTACACTAATATTATAAAGACCCCCCTTTTCCCCCCTTTTTCTATTTCAAGTTCTTACAGTCCATCCTAAGGTCAGCGAAAAGACCGCCCCATGGATTTAAGTTAGTGTTAAAGATTTGTTACTATTTTGGTGTACTATAAAGTTTATTCTATTCTATTCTTTAAAGAGGTAGTTTGTTTTTTTGTTTGTAGGAGCTGTAGAATTTCTGAAAGAACTGGTCCAATTGCTACAATTATTTCACTGATAGAAATTGCTTTATTCCTGAGTGACTTAGGCTATATTTACGTTACGACGTAACTATAAATTTATAGTTTTCAGATTTATTTCTTTAACTATGTTATAAGACCTTGCTTTATGCAAATTTCAGGATTCTGGGTCAAAGGGAAAAACCTTATAAGTTTTGATTTCCTCGAGATGGTCGAAATGTACGTTTTTTTAACTAAACGGCCGTATCTTTTTTTTCGTTAACTTAGAAATTTGATTTTTTCACAGATACAAGAGGCCGCAAATTTGAGTATATGGTTTTCATTTCAACTCAATACCTCCACGCGTTCCCGATATAAAGGGTCTTGACAGACAGACAGACAGACAGATAAACAACAAAGTGATCCTATAAGGGTTCCGTTTTTTTCCTTTTGAGGTACGGAACCCTAATAAAGTATTTTTCTGGCTAAACAATAAATCTGCCTGCCTTTTTTCAACTATTTTGGGGTCAGCCTCCAGTCTAACGGGATGGCGTGACACAGAGCGACTGCGTCTATCTGACCTTCACAAACCAGTACAATGCGTTCCAAATAAGAATAGGATCGATTGCCATGTTGTGACGTCACGTCATACTGTCAAATCGCAGGAAATCGGGCAAAATTGAAGAACTGGATTCTGATTTAAGTTTTTTTGTTCACAGCTTTTTGTTTTTTTTTTTTAACTTTCTTGTTTTGCTCAGCATAATAATTGTTCGATTTGACAGTATGACGTGACATCACAACATGACAATCGATTCTATTCTTATTTGGAACGCATTGTAACTGGGTAACATTACCTATAATTCGTTGCAAGTCTGGTGTCAGATTTTTGGTCAATAAAAGCTGCTACTGCAGTCACTATTAAAACCAATAAATATGAATGTATGAATACCAATGTAGAATACGATGGGTAATGGGTAAAATTATGTATTTTTCAATGATTGACACAAACAAGACAAGTTACCTAGCAACTAGACAGATCATTCTATATATAATACTAGTGGTTAGTGTCTGTACGTATGTAAATAAATTATTTTATTTTGATATAATTTTACCTAATTTTAATAATATGTAGGTGACTACAGTCTTTATCAAAAACTCATTCCATAAGTAAATCCCAGGCTATTTATACTGACCTATTTTCGCGGTAGGAATTCAACAAAGAACGCTCCCGAGTGGAGAGAGAGTGTCAAGCGACTTTTACTCACTAAAGCCTTGGATTGTTCTAAAAAGTCATCATGGCCATAGAACGCAAAGGGCAACTGAAGAAACACGGGTGGGGTTTATTTAATGAAAGTCTAACACTCCCTTTTGCTCCACCCAGAGCGGGAGAAGTTATTTGAAGATTGCTCACACCCAAAAAAATCACTATACTAAAAAGCAGCAATGACCACTGAATAGTTAACGATTTTTTTTTTCTTTATAATATTCCACAACTATCACACAACACCGTCGAGTCCCAAGCTAAGCAGAGCTTGTGTTATGAGTACTAGACAACTGATAAACATACTTATATATTTCTAAATACATACATATTATAGATAAATTATACCCAGACACAGAACAAATGATCGTGCTCATCACACAAACATTTGTCCTGGGTGGGAATTGAACCCACGACCTCCGGCAGAGCAGTCAAGGCCACTAACCACTAGACCAACAGGCCAGTTTAATGTTAGTAGTTGAAAAAAGTCGCATATCATTTATCTTTTCATTACAGGTTTTCCAGCTACGTACCAGACTCTACGGCTATTTTCCAGGAACTGGTTATAGAAGCCAGCATGCCGACTCCAGCCATCGTCGCCGACCTGGACACCAACAATGCAGTCGTATACCCAGTTTCTTCCAAGGTCTCCATCATGCCTCTGGAATCTAAGGAGTTTGAATACACTACTTCTAAAAATCTCACCAACACCATATTCACTATGACTTTGAAGAATAGTTCTGCGGAGTTGTTAACGTTTGCTGTATGGGGAAGACGATTTGCTACTGACGGGCAGGCTGAAGACCTACCATTGACTGATGCTGAAGGAGATTTGACACCAGGAGATACAACTGAAGAGGCCTCACCTGAGACCACGACGCTTATACCGACGACTGATAGTCAAATTACGGAAGCTCCGACTACAGCGGAACCAGGTGCTTCTGCTGTCCATCTTCTGAGTCGAGCGCTTCTTGCGTCTATGGTAGCTTTGATATGTTATAGTCAGTTTTAAATAGGGTTATATGTATTACTATATTAGCAATCTATTACTACTTCCTATTATATTTTCGCATCCTATCCGACTAATTTATTATAATACCGAGCCTTTTTAAGAAGAATATCATAAGCGACAATTTGCGTTTTTGCAGGAATGGGTTTTCTCTTTCATAATTAAAAAGTACTAGCTTTTGCCCACGGCTTCGCTCCTGTCAACTGACTACTCTATTCTGCTTTAACCAACTCTACCCTACTCTACCCTATTCTACCCTAGTCTACCCTAGTCTACCCTACTCTATCCTACTCTATTCTACTCTATCCTACTCTACCCTACTACCTATTTTTTTTTTCTTTCATAAGAACCTTCTCCTGACAATAATAAACACACCAAAAAAAAGTGAAATCGGTCCAGCCATTCACGCGTGATTTATGAAAATAGGTGAATACATTAAAAAATATAAAAATTGGTACAAACACAAGCTGACTTCAAACACCACGTTGGACTTCTCTTACTCATTAAAAAATAAAAGGCTCATTTTGACATTTGAGAAAAACCCTATAATGTAACTTGGATCGAAAGAGAAAGAAACAATAAAATAATAATTAGGGGTCCGGTGTAGTAGTAGGTAGCTATTTTAGTAGTATCTACACTACATCGGACAAGCCGCTAGGTAGTTAAAATTCAAGTGTCAAAACGGCCCTATTATTTTTTCACAACTTTAGCAGCTTTGAAGCTTTGTAATTTCGTTGTTGGTGAAGATATTAAAAAAAATCTTTCATATTTATTTATTAAAGCTAAAAATAAATTAATTGATTTAGCAATTAAAAAAATTGCATGCATATTCCATATGAAATTAATTCTTATGAAAAACGCATACTGTCTCTTACTTCTTCTAAAAAGGGTCGATGTATTTAAAATCTGCATAAAAAAAATCTACATACTGCACGTATTTTTTTGTTTGTAATCTGATAACTGTTATAATATTATGATTTTTATTAAATGTGAAAGTTTTTGAGGATGGATGATGGGTATAACGAAGAAAGTACAGTAGAGTGAAAGAAATCCATTTAGTATGGATTGTGAAGATTTACACGATCATGGCAAAAAAAAAATACCACAAGAACTCATGATCTATTGACTATATTTTTTTATAAAAGCGTGAAATACTAATTCTACACATGCAAAGCCTCTAGCAGAAGCTTGTTGATACTAGGCTAGAAATTGGAAAGACATTATAAGGAACTACAAGTACACGTAAGTTAATAAGATTTCCTGCTATGGCTGCAGATTGGCCCTAGATCGCAATGGTAACAAACTGAAAGAAGGGTTTCAGTCAGTTAAAGTCTGGCACTCCATTTCCCTCTACCATAAGCTACCATAAGTATATATAGCGGGGGGGGGGGGGAATGGGCCGTGGCCACCCCAGTATGATCTATCGCCTTCCCCAGGATTCTGTGGTATAGATTCGAAATTCTATTATGGACGCCAAAGTACTGATAACATCACACAATAATCAGGGTGTCAAGGGCAAGCCCTCCCCCCCCCCTTTCTGAATAAAAACCCTAGAAAAGCCAATGCGTTCCACCTGGAGTGGGAGTGGGAAAAAAAAACGTAATAGTGACATTATTTGTGTTGTCCGAATTTTGATACCAGAATTTACCAGCTCATGCCATATTAAAATATTTTGTATCTATAAACCAACTTATGTAAGAAAATAAACGTATTCATAAAAGAATGCCTGTTATTACTTACTATTGAAACATTCAAATTATTCATTTATGTGATGCATTTGCACCCTTAGCCCAGTTGATAATCTGTAATCGTTAACGCTAGTCGAAAACTAATCAAATATATGGGAATGACATCATCTCAACGTTAAGTCACGTGGTCTGAACAAACGAACAGAAAATTCGTAGCCAAGTTCACATCGTTCAAAATGTTCAACGCTATACACTTTGTTATCATAGTACGACATTGTAGAACGAACGGCCGACTCAGGCGCACTACCAATTTATCGTTTTCTACAATTGCTGACACAGGCGTTACCGATTAGAGAACGGAATTCGACACGAAACGGTTGTAACTTGGCTAGGGGGGCTGATAAAGCAGTATCATTTTAATAAGTTTTCATTTGTTTTATCTACATACAAAAAAAACTTAACCTTAATACATTGATTTGATAATTTATGTACAAAGGCGAGCTTAACTCAACAATAAGTTTCCTCCCAGCAAACCTTTGAGTGACAAAGAGAGATCACATTTGAGGGTAGGATCCAGTGTACAACATAAACCTGCATAAATACGTCTAATATAAATATAACAATATATACTAAAATTATGTCAATTGAGAAAGGAAGTGCTCTTTAATTTTCCTTCCAAAGCCGGTCACTTTAATAACCTCAGCGGCCCATTTTTCTTGAGGTTTTTCTTGACTGCGTTTGCCTTTCGGTCCCGTATACTTTGCAATTTGCTTGAAATGGGCAGGCCATGTAGCCACATGACGAAAAATGGTTCAAGAAACAATATTACTCGTACTCTAATTTATTATACAGTGTTACACGGTTAAATGGGACCCGTATAAGTGAGAAACTTCCATAGCTGGGACTTATGCTAAGGTTTCGATACTTAAGCACTGTATTACCTCAGTAAGTGAGACCAAGCAAACCTCCATATCTGGGATTCATTTTTTATACTTTTGATTTATATATAAATAGATTATCGTCATAGTTACCTCTATAAATGAGACAGCGAGTGTATTTCCTCTCTTTTACTGAGACTTTATTTTAAAGAATACTTTTCATTTATCACCTCTCTAACGTGCACTATATGATTACTCGCTTGTTTATTAATTCTTAGTCTAAATTTAAATTTCGCACTTGGCTAATTTTGTGTCTTAACCTATTGAGTAGCGTAATTAGAGACACAATAGAAAGACAATGACCGAGCGAACGGCGGCGTTTGCTCGGGGTTTAATGAATGACCCCCAGTTTTAGTTTTGTTTTGGTGTCATTTGAATGTTTATTTGAAAAATGCCGGAACCAAGGGTCAAATCTTTGTCAGTAAGTAATATCTGTTTATGAAAGTGGGAAGAAACGGGATGAAGTTGTGTCGAGCTTCGCTCCCGTCAACTGACTACTATACCCTACTCTACCCTACTCTGCCCCACTCTATCCTACTATACCCTACTCTATCCTACTCTACCCTACTCTACCGTACTCTACAGTATATCAATTTCAAATACCATTAAACTCATTAACCGGTCAACTTCAAATTTTCAACCATACTTAACCACAGACATATGAGGTTTAGCTATCAGTTGCGTTATATATTTAATTGTTTTTAACTAGTACTTGACTACGATCCCACCTGATGGTAAGTAGTGACGCAATCGTTCACCTGGCCTTGAAGACACCTAAATTATAATCGGACGGGAAGATCGCTGTAGGCAAGTTGTTCCAGTCCCTGGATGTACGCGGTGTAAACGAAGAGGCGAAACGCTTGGTCCGGACCGTAGAGGTTTCAACAACGTGAGGGTGGACTTGCCTTTCGTCGGGTTATATATATAGATAATAAATATGTTATACTATTGTTAACCGATGCATGTTCATGTTTAACTTACCCAATACTCATCATCCTGAATTATTAGTGGTCAATGCGTCATAGAGCAGGTAGTGGCCCAGTGCTAACGGCTCCGACCTACGAGTTGTAGGTTGTGGGTTCAAACTCGGCCAGGCACTTTACTTTGATTAATTTATTTCATCACCACTGACCTCGCAAGCGGCAAAGGAAAACATCGTGAGGAAACCAACATGTCTTAGAGCCGAAAATCCATGTCAAAAATCGTAGACCTCAGACCTCAACCAACCCCCACTGGGTCCACGTTGGGTTACCGATTTACCCTCTTAGGGTCGTCAGGGTTACATATAGGTTAAGTCGGGTACAGACTGCTCTGCTGTCCCATAGTGCGGACGCCTTGCACGCGTGAACCGTACACACTACGCGCGCGAACAGAACATTGCAACTACAATGCTTTCCAAATAAGAATAAGATCGATTGCCATGTTGTGACGTCATGCCATACTGTCAAATCGCAAGAAATTGGATAAAATAAAAGAACTCAGAGATGAGCAAAATTGAAGAACTAGATTCTGATTAAATTATTTTCGTTCACAGTTCGTAAATAAATTAAATTTTAAAAAAATCTTGTTTTGCTCACCTATCATGGTATTCTTCGATATGACAGTATGACGTGACGTCACAACATGGTAACCGATCCTATTCATATTTGGAACGCATTGTACGTGAGTAGGTTCATAGGTACATGTTCGGTCCGTGCGCGCGCTGCGTCCACACATAAGAAATGCTCCTCTCATGTTACCTTGCATGTTACATTACAGCAGTCTGTACCCAGCTTTAGATATCAAGGTTTGTATAAAAATTGGGGAAATCTAATCTGGCAGAATGAATCTGTTGAATTTGTTAACTTATGATATCACCAGGCCACCAGCACCTGCCACAAGATAATGAAAATAGCTATATTAATTTAAAATGACTTTAGATAGTAATGGAACAATCTTTAATTCTTCGAATAATTAAATTAATTTGTTTCTTACGATAAATACAAGATATTAAATAATTGTGCCTTCAGTTAGTTATATTTTTTTATAATATTTATGTTAAGCGTGAGATAGGCTCACGCTTAACATCAATCAATGTAACACTTTACAGAGTAAATATTGCAAATAAACCATTACCCTCCTTTGCGTCGCGCAGTCGGGTAAAAAGGGTAAGTTTCGTCCCATCATGGTTTTACTTTTTGATTATCTACAGATTTTTTTATCATATCTAAATTATTTATTTCTTGTGTATAATTAGTTATTTAGGAATTGGATAAAATGCAGTTTCAGTGACCGTAAAAGGTGCCTTTCAGATTCTAAATGTCACAGTGAAAGATACCTAATATCTTTTATATCTTATCAGTACATTCAGCCATAGCATAAAAATAATCAAACTTAACTTAATAAAACACAATGCGTTACATTCACGGCAAAGCCTAAGGAGGGTAAAAAAGGAGGGTTATGATTTTGACAAGCTATGTATGTTTTTATGTAAGTATGCTCATCTGTCCCCTCATAGCTCCTAATCTACTTATCGGAACTCGACATAATGATATTACGTTAGAACCGTCTTAAGTGACGTGTCACACACAAAACTGGAAAAACAAGAATATAACAAAACTAAAAGCCGTAGTCACACGTTATTAAAATGTTTCGGTTGGTACCTATAACGTGTGACTACGGCTTTTCTTTCATTGTTTATTTCAGCATCCTGAAAATCTGGTTTCATACTTTTTCAGAGTCGTTTTTTTTGACGTAGTCGGGTTTTTTAGTTTATTTTTTTTTATCAGCATATTTATGTGACTTAATGCATACACGCAGATACAAATATACATTGCTTTAAAATGTATAATTTTTTTCACAAAAACGCATTATTAACCGACTTCAAAAAGGTGGAGGTTCTATGTTCGGCTAAATGTTTTTTTTTTGTGTTCTGGGGTTACTGTGACGAGTTAAAATCATAATATGTCAGTCGGGCGCGCGAAAAAGAGGGATGGAGCTATAGACCATAGCTCCATCCGTTTAACAGTTCAGTTTAGGTCGTAATGGATCGCGTTAAGAGCTAGAGTGCTCGTGGCACTGCTGAAGAGTGTAGTGCATCTTAGACCCAGCTGTTTGCCGCCGGGTTTCCGATCCCGATTTCTGCCACCGTAGACGCGGGCTTGCGGACGGCGAGCTATGGGTGGCTCGCCGTCCGACCATCCGGTAACCGTCCCGACCGGGCCCAAGTCATCGACGGTGCGTACTGTTCTACGCGCGCCTCAAGGAGATGTCAGCAACCGTAGGGGCCCAGCAGGGTCGAAGCCTACTGGGGCCATGGGTGATGCGAAAGAGATCCTCGGAGCCCTGGAAAAATGGCAAAGGAACAGGAGTGGGATTTTAGCCAGTAAAAGTCTGATACTATCTCTCTTTCCGCCCAAGAGCAGGGGATGTCATTAGATGATTTTCCCACCCGAAAAAAAAAGACCCAACAGCTGGGTCTTTTTTTTTTCGGGTTCGTGTTACGTTTTCAAGTTAGCGAAAATAAACTCGTATCTAGGAGTCGCTGAAACTTGTAATACATTGCTTATGTTTACAAAAGGATCAATATCAGCTTCCATCCAGCCTATACACTTGGCGATGAAGTACCTATGCTTGTAACCTATACACATTTAGGCCACTTACACACACTTTTCTTTCTTTAGGGCAATTTCACTCCTTAGTTGTACGTACAATGATAGTATTCCCAAAACATTTACAATACGGTCAACGTAACTTGACGTCCCTGAACATAGGCTCTGCGAACTTTAGCGCCTGTACACACGTAAAAAAACTGTTATTGACATTATTTTTTTTAAATCAAATTCGGAATAAAATTTACTAATACAGGGACCAAGTACAAATAAAATAAATATTAAAACACTTTGGAGACTTTGTGTATTTACATAGAGTCAATCTCTAGCCTAGACCTCCGCCCCGCGCACGTCGCCTCATGCCACCATTTTGATCCTAAAAAACGTTCCTGCGCAGCCTTCTGCGCAAAGTTCAGGCTCGCCAAAATACGCCGGCCGTATTATACTGCGTATGTGGACATATAATGTGTACTGATGGTGCAGCATCACACGTCTTGTTGTCCGATGATGAAACGGGCTTGGAAATATTCTTAATTATTGTGTAGTTAGAACCGTACAGTTAAAAGATACTGTTAAGGAAAACACAAAATAATGTAGCATGCGACGCTAGGAGTTTAAATATAAACATTAAAATATACTTAGTTTGTTTTATCGTACGTTTCAGATAAAAATGTTTGATGATAAGGCAAGTCAACTCATGACACTATTATTTTGTGTTACAATAATCTTACGCAACATAAATCTATACAGGATGGGTGGCTTCAAAAAAATTAAATAGATGAAGAAAATACCTTCCAGAAAAAACCGGCCAAGCGCGAGTTTGACTCGTGTTCGAAGAGTTCTTTACCGTCCGTAGAAAAAAAAACACGTTTTTTGTATGAGAGCCCGCCCCACTTAAATATTTATTTTATTCTGTTTTTAGTATTTGTTTTTATAGCGGAGCAGCAACAGAAATATCTCATCTGTAAAATTCCAACTGTCTAGTTATCTCGGTTCATGAGATACAGCCTGGTGACAGACGGACGGACAACGGGTCTTAGTAATAGGGTCTCGTACGTACCCTTTCGGTACGGAACCCTAAAAAAACGCCTCCAATCTAAACAAAATCAGACAAATAAAAATGTCAAATGCCACAAAAAGGTATTAATGACAGAGTGAAAGGATTAACGGGGTCTTGCAAGTCAAGAGTGAATAGGCTACTTCTAGGTAAGCGTGCTCCATCGTCGACCACATCATCGCTTACCATCAGGTGAGATGATGGTCAAACGCGAGCCTATCATTAATAAAAAACAAAACGTATTTTAGTATTAATGGCTATTTTGCTGTAATATATAAATAAATAAATAAATTAAAAACAGTGGAAATCATTTTTATTTTCCAATTTCCACTTCTAACATTATATAATATGGGTCTGAAAGATTTCATAACTCACCTCTAGAACCCAGTTGACGGATAACACGGTAAATCTTGGTAACGACTGTCAAAGACTTTTTTTGTAATGATTCATTTTTAATTTTTTTTGTCTACTTTCTATTTTTTTATTTTTATAATTGTATGTTTTTTTTTCATTTTGTATGTTTAATTTTTGTGGTAATAATTTAATGGTGTAAGCTGTGCATACCTATAATAGGCATGCATACCAGATAATACGTTTTAATATTATTTTTCACTAAAAATCATGTATGCTGTTGGTGTGCCAATAAATAAATAAATAAAAAAAAAATAAAAAAAATGACAGTCAACTAGAGATCAACGCAACTTAGGCCTCTCACCCACGGCGACTTTTTTTAGCGATGCTGTAGCGAAAAGCTTTTCTATAGCGAAAAGATGCCAACGCGCTACTAACGTGCTACTGCATCGCGACTGTCGATGCGAACGCATTGCTGGGCAACAGGATACTCCTGTGATAGACTGATGGGCAGACTTTCTGGTATCTGAATATACCTTTAACGACAGTTAATGAATGACTAGCGGCACCAATGACTTTACTAGCTTTCCGAGGGACGGGGTGTCAGTAATATCCTAGATAGATATTTATTAGTATATATTTTTTTCTCTTATATTGTATGTATGTATTTGTGTTATTCTGTCTTATTAGTATTATTCTGTTGGTGTACACTGACAGCATCTCCTCTCTTTCAGTCCATCCAAAGGTTGTCTGTAAGAAATTGCCCTGTGCGATAAGACCGCCCATTGTACACTTATTTTAAATTATGTTTGTCCTTATTTTAGTTTATGTGGTGTACAATAAAGAATATAATAAATAAATAATAATAATAATAAATAAACCTCATGCATGAGAGAGAGGCACCCGCCTCCCGTTTTAACCACTGGGCCATCACGACACATATCTATTACCTTACATTATATTATCTTTTGTTGTGTGTCTGACGTAATCTGTGTGTTAAATAAGCGTGTTTCTGTCTTTCTCACGCATTACGTTTTTTTTTTTATTTGATATAAACCAGTTCTAAATGTTCTAAATCACCCTGTATATTTCTCAATGAACTTGACAAATCATTCTAAACAACATGTAGTTAGGTCAGTGCTGCACACAGCACGGCGCTGTTCACACGCTACTGAGAAAACGACACGACTTATTTATTATCACCTTGCCAAGATATGACGTGGATCTCAAACCCGTGTGTATCATCACTATAAGAGTTAAAAAGTGCCGGCTTAAAGACATATCACGCATTCCTTATCTTAACGGCAAACTGATAGTGTATATTAATAAATTGTTTTTAATTAGTTAAAATGGTGCAAAATAAAAGAGTGCTCGTTATCTACACTGGTGGTACCTTTGGTATGCTGAAAAATGAAAGAGGAGGTTTGTGTATTTCTTTATTTACACTAATATTATAAAGAGGATATTTTATTTTATTTTTGTGTGTGTGTAAGAATGAAAAAAACTCATAAAAATAATTAAAGTAAAATTAAAAAAAACTTCGGAAATTTACGAGTAGGTAGGATCAGATAAAAATGTTTTAAAAATGTAAATTTAAAAAAGGATGATGAATAGTCTCTCTCACCTAACATTAAATACGTTACTTAAATAAATAAACGATGAACAAATTCGAATTGTAAGTATAAATAGATAATGTGGTACTGCGTTTAAAAAAATATATAAACAAAAAAAAATAAAAATTAAAAAAAATCTTATGTCTACTCGTGCAAAGCCGGGACGAGCCGCTAGTACGTTATAAAAATAAAGACCTTGACCGCGTCCATCTGTCTGCCTGTTCGCGATAAACTCAAAAACTACTCAACGAATTTTCGTGCGGTTTTTACCAATAGACAAAGTGATTCGTGAGGAAGGTTTAGATGTATAATACATGCGTATCATAGATGAGAAAGGCCAAACAAAAAATTTAACACCCGTGCGGAGCCAATCTTTTACTAATGAAAAATTATGACTAATGCAAATCATGTATTTTTAATAATGTGAATCTCAAATAATATATATCTTCATGAGATAAATGGTTCACGAGGTAATTATTATCGTAAGTTTATTTAAGTAGAATATAAATCTAATAATAAAATTAAATGCGACCCTAATCCATAGAAAAACTAAGAATTATAAGTACTATGTGGGTACAACTTATTTAATTTTATAGAATAGATAAACCTATGTCAATTACATATGTGTATACATGCTTCAAATTAACACCTACTCATTATGTACCTACATACAAGTGTAGACTTTGCTAGCTCTATTTATTCATCCGTTTTACGAGGTCGTATTGATAATAATTCAGGCATATATAAGTATTAAGTATATATATATAACTGGTATTAAGTATACATATAGGACTGGCCTGTTGGTCTTGTGGTTAGTGGCCCTGACTGCTATGCCGGAGTGGGTTCGATTCCCACCCAGAGCAAATGTTTGTGTGATGAGCACGATCATTTGTTCTGTGTCTGGGTGTAATTTATCTACAATATGTATGTATTTAGAAATATATATGTATGTTTATCAGTTGTCTAGTACTCATAACACAAGCTCTGCTTAGCTTGAGACTGGACGGCGTTGTGTGATGGTTGTGGAATATTATTATATTATTATTATTATATATATATATATATAATTGTTAAACCGATTGCAGTGTCATTTACCGGGACCAATTGTATTTTCGAACCATCCAGAAATCCATTCAAATATACACAAAAAATTTCATCAAAATCGGTCAAACCGTTTAGGAGGAGTTAGGTGACGAATACACGTACAGAATATTTATTTACATTATTAATAGGGCTGCGGCATTGTGCGAAAGAGTTACCGCGATCCTGGAACGCAATGGGCAACTGAAGGAACACAGGTGGGTTTAGCCAGTAAAAGTCTGACACTTTGTCTCGCTCCACCCAGAGCGGAAGGAGTGATGAATTTCCACCTCAAAAAAAACTGTACAAAAGCCTCACTTGCATCAAAAAACAAACTAAAAAGTTTTTAAAACCAACTTCAAACGATTGATAAAAATGGAACAGTCATTTAAACTTGTTTATTAAATAGTGGGTATACAGGGTATATAAGACCGCCATCTGCAATTCCGCTGATGAGTACTTAAAAATCTGCCGAGCCGTGCTTTTTTATCTCCATCTAAAAACAGGCATCTATCTATCTGATACTAAGCGAATATAATTTGAATACATGTGAATCCGGGGCTATAGTTATAGTTTACTTATAAATTAATTATTTCTAACTTTCTAACGAATGACATTATTCTTCCAGTCCTGGTGCCACAGAAGAACATAGAACAAGTGATCAGAAGGCTACCACAGCTGCACGACAATGAATACTGGCTGACGAACCTCGCTGGCACAGAGCACAAGGAATATCTAGCATTACCAGGTACCTATGTTAACGAATGAAACGTGCTTGTACACGCCACAATAGTCAATGCCACAGCGGCAACACTTTTTTTTTTATAAAATAGAGCTAGCAATTACATAGAGGTGATTAAAGGTAGGATTACACTGCGCACACGTGCGCTACACACGCCGATCTGGACGCGTCGGTCTCCATACATTTTATATGGACACTAGCTACACTTAATCCACGCCACACGACGCCACGCGACGTCGTTCTACGTACAAATGAGGCGTGTTACACTTGTGCGTCAGTCTAATGTAGTTGAAGCTTTAGACTCACTTTTCGCCAGCTGCAGTAATACCAAAAGCCTCCTTAGGCTTGCAGCAGTCTGTTAGAAAAGTCACCGTCACCGCGGTCCTGGAACGTAAAGGGCAACTGACAGAACACATGTGGATTTAATCAGTAAATGTCTGACACTCTCTCTCGCTCCACCCAGAGCAGGAGAACATATTATTTGATGATTTCCCACCACAAAAATAAATTGAAAATTGGGCTGATGCGAGTCGGACTCGCGCACTGAGGGTTCCGTACAAACTTACTGGAGACCGTTGAATTCTTGAATTGAGTTACAGATTTTTTAGGAATCATAAAAAAAAATTTTTTTTTTGACGTAACTATAAATTTACAGTTTTCAGATTTTTTCATAAACTTGTAATAAGAGACCTTGCTTCATGCCAAATTTCAGGATCCTAGGTCAACGGGAAGTACCCTATAAATTTTGATTCCCTGGAGAGTATCGAAATATTCTTTTTTTTTGCGACATAAATTGCCGTAACTTTTTATTCGTTAACTCAGAAGTTTGAATTATTTTACTGCTTCAAGGGACCGCAAACCTGAGTATATGGTTTTAATTTCAACTCGATACCTCCACGCGTTCCCGAGATAAAGGGTCTTGCTTGACAGACAGAGGTACGGAATCCTAAAAAGTGTATATGTCACAGATATAATATTTGATCTTTGTTACCTATATGTACTATGGGTACAACTTTGCCCCTACTCATTACCTCCAGGGAACACACTCGGGAAATTCTATTAGAAATAGTCAGAAACAATAATGAGTATCTTGTAGCAGTGCATAAGTCAGTCTATCTCCAGATAGCATTTTATGATTCCACGATAAGTTGTCAGTTATCATCCATCTAGACTTAGTGCGACTTTGATACATATAAGCTAGGTTACTGTCACAGATTAAAATATATTTATAGATTGTTGCAATCATGTCATGTGCTCACTCAGAACGTGATGTTGACGATTGTCAATATATGCGTCTTGGCCATGAGTTTAGTTTTATACATTATCCATCCAAAGACCTTTATTGACCCGTGGCGAAGTCAATAGTACAGGAGCCAGCTTGATGAGACGAAGGCAATGTGTAACGTCATCACCTGAGACAGATTCTGAGAACCCTAGGTTAACCCGCGGTCCTAAAACGCAAAATGCAACTAAAGGACACAGGTGTGGTTTTAGTCAGTAAAAGTCTGACACGCCCACTCGCCCCACCCTAGAGCGGGACAAGTAGCCATTGGATGATTCCACACCACAAAAAGAAATGGACGTGGTCCCCTCTATCAGCAGCCGCGTAGTCAAGATTAGTCTAGGAACTGTTTCACGGCACATTACAAATTGAATATCTAAAGCCTAACCTTATATCATAATAAATCAGTTACGTGATCTAGAATAGTTAGTTTATTGGTCGTAACCTATTCATCACCCATACAAAAAGTTCTTTTGAGAAAATTTTATCTTGAACAGATATTTAGTATACTATATTACATCTATATTTAAAAAAGCGAAATATCACTCACTGATTAATCAATCTCAGAAACTCTAACACTTACAAACTTAAAAATTGGCTGGTAGGTTTCTTATCGGGTGTAGACATCCACTAAGAACGGATTTTACGAAACTCTACCCCTAAGGGGGCAAAACGGGGATTGGAAGTTTGTATGGAGAAACCTACTGTAAAGCGGGCGAAGCCGCTGGCAGAAGCTGGTTATTGGCTGGTTGGTTGGTTATAGCCTGTGCTTTCTTACTGCTGGGCGAAGACTTCCCCACATTTTTTCCATTGTTCCCGGCTCTGAGCCACTTCTTGCCAATGCCTAGAGAAGACATCTAAGTCGTCCTGCCATCTCGAACTCATCTCGGGGAAGACCGCGTGAAAGTCTTCTTCTTTTCGTGTCGTGAACTCTAATTTTTTTCTGTCCATTATTTGGCAACCTCTACGGCTCTCTTATTGGCCTCGTATAGATCCTGAAAACTGCAGGTGGTTGTGCAGGATGGACAGCATAGCAAATGACGCATGTCCTGTGCAGCGGCTCCACATTGGCACTGTGTTAGAGATGGGTCGAGGAAGCCCCATTTGGCCAAATTGTTTTTACAGCGGCTAACCTGGGTCCGCAGTCGGTTAAGAGATCTCACGTTATACCTACAGTGTGTAAATATTTCCTCTATGTATTTCAGATGGCAAGGACACAGAGCAGAAGATTCTATACAAAATATATGAATACGATGAGCTCAAAGACTCATCAGACTTTACAATGGACGATTGGGTCAGACAGGCGAGAGACATAAAGGTGAGGAAGTTTAACTTTAAGTTACATACATGATATAATAAATCGAAGACCAGTATAATATTTACATTTATTGTGCGTACAGCTAAAGAGTGGAATTTCCTGCTAGAGTCTGTGTTTTCTGATAGCTGCAACCTGCGGGTTTTTAAGTTAAGAGGGTCCTTTTTCACTCGCCTATTGTCAACATTGAGCATGGTTTCAAAGCTTTTTCCTTCATCTAACGCAATCCAACGCGATGTTTGACGAAGGGGCAACGCGAAAAAAGAGAGATAACGCCTAAAAACTCTGCACCCCTAGCCAAGTTACAACCGTTTCGTTTCGATTCTCTTCTCGTCGATCGCCTCGAGTAGGCCACGCCTACGATTCCTTTATTCTGAAATCATCTCAACGCTCAGTCACGGAGTCAGAACGAAGGAATAGGTGGCATGACCGACTCGAGGCGATCAACGAAAAGAGAATCGAAACGGAACGGTTATAACTTGCCTAGGGGCTGTTAGGATTCGGCTTCTATTATTATTTCTTTTTGACTTTTTTTTAGTTTTTGAGAATATTATGAAGTGTCAAAGTTCATGCAAAATAGCAGATTTTCAGAGGTCTTTACTGGATTAGTTTTACACACAAATTGATTTCAATAGAAGCCTTGATAATATCTTTAGAGGTGCGTATATGTGGTGAGTGCGGGTGCGCGGAAATAAAAGTCACTGCTGGTTATAGTACTCACGATTTACTCGCACTAGGTCCATACACAACACATACGAAAAGAAGGAGAACAGACAGGAGAAACACAGAACAATAGTTACAACACGAACAATAGTCTATATACACGATTGAGATCACGTAACACAATTTTGCAATCATTCGCGGCGCAGGCGGTTAGCGGCGAGGTCTGTGACCGACTGACCCTCAATAACAAAAAGTTAAAGTCGCCGCGCGCGCCAGCTCGCGCTTGGACAGCCGACACCATCCGACATTATAATGTTAAACATTATAAATGCCGTGAATGTTGAGTAGTGTTATTGATAAACGTAAATGATAATAATACTGTAGCTGTGTTTATGTTTGTGTTTTAATTGTGGTGTCTTGTGTGAGTTTATTATAAACGTAAATAAACTATGTGGTAGGGGTGAACCCTACATCACCCCCCTCCAGAGACCGTCAAGGGCGATAAAAATCAGGGAACCTGACACGACGACCAGAGCGTGTGGTGTACTCCTTGCTACTGCTAGGTGGAGTGACTTCCTCTGGGTCAGCTTTGTCTGCCAAAATATAAGCTGGCTTCAGGCGGTCGATTGAGACCGTGACCTCTCTGCCCTTGAATAATATTTTGAAGACCTTGTCGCCCCTTTGCAGAACTTTGTGAGGACCTGTGTACGCTGGTTGAAGCGAGCCACGTAATGCGTCTTCACGAAGGAACACGTGATCAGTGGTCTGCAGATCCTTATAAACAAAAATGCTGGTCTTGTTGTGTCGGGACGCTGGGGTTGGTTGCAAGTTTTGAGCAAACTTGCGTATGCGCGCAGTGAAATCTGTGACGTCGGTCGTTCCTTCGTCACTAGGTGCGAAAAATTCACCTGGGAGCCTTAGTGGTTCGCCGTAAACAAGTTCGGCTGCAGACGCTTGGGCATCCTTCTTGTATGCGCTCCGTATACCAAGCAATACCCACGGCAAGGACTCTGTCCATTTGTCATTTGCATGACACATGATGGATGCCTTGAGCTGTCGGTGGAAACGTTCCACCATCCCATTGGAAGCTGGGTGGTATGCCGTTGTCCGCTTGTGCTGAAAACCAGCCAATTTAGACAATTGTTCGAACAGGGCCGACTCGAACTGTCGACCTCTGTCCGTCACAATATCTGTGGGACAGCCAAACCGGGCAATCCACCCGGATAGCAGCGCTTTAGCTACTGTCTCGGCAGTTATGTCGACGATAGGTACGACCTCTGGCCACCTGGCAAAACGGTCGACTGCCGTCAGACAGTACCTAAAGCCTTGCGAAATCGGGAGCGGGCCCACCAGGTCAATGTGGACAGTGGCGAACCTTGCACGTGGGAGGTGATACGACCCTAATGGCGCAGAAACGTGTCGGTTCACTTTGGCCCGCTGGCACTCAAGACAAGCTCGTGCCCACTCCCTGCAGTCTCTCCTTATGCCTGGCCAAACGAAGCGCTCTGCGATCAATTTGGCAGACGCTGAGACACCAGGGTGGCTGAGGGAGTGCAAGCTGTCGAAGACTTGTTTTCGTAGCATTACGGGCACAAAGGGTCTGGGAGGCGTTGTACTGACGTCACAGTACACAAATTTACGCTCCCCTGGGACCTGCACCTTCTCTAAAACCAACGATGATCCTCCCTGGAGTAGCTTTGACAGCTCCGGATCCGAAGTTTGCGATTCCGCGAGAGTATCGAAGCTGACCGGTACATTTAGCGCTTCCACGCGAGATAAGGGGTCGGCTACGACGTTGTCCTTGCCGGAAATGTGCCTTATATCGGTGGTGAACTGGGCAATGTAATCTAGGTACCGGAATTGCCTGGGCGAGCAGTTTTTCTTCCTCTCGTGGAATGCGAAACTGATCGGCTTGTGGTCCGTGTAGACGACGAAGTGTCGAGCCTCGAGCATGTGGCGGAAGTATTTGATGGCCTCGTAAATAGCCAGCAGTTCCCTGTCATAGGGAGAATACTTTGCCTGCGAAGGGCTGAGCTTCCTGGAGAAGAAAGCTAATGGCTGCCAGCCATCATCGCTAAGCTGCTGTAACACCGCGCCGATTGCGGTATCCGACGCGTCAGTTACTAACGCGAGATTGGCATTGCAATCGGGGTGAGCTAAAAGAGCAGCGTTAGCTAAGCTCACCTTGCAGTCCTCAAATGCTTGCAAAGTATTCTCCGCAAGACATATGGGCTGCGAGCCCTTTACGTTGCCAATCAAAAGATTATGAAGTGGCGCCTGGATCTGTGCTGCGTGGGGTATGAAACGTCGGTAATAGTTAATCATACCCAGGAAGCGGCGCAACTGACGAACATCTTTGGGTGGCGGGAAGGTCCGGATCGCCTCAACCTTGGAGTCTAGTGGTTGGGTGCCCTTCTCGGAGATGCGGTAACCTAAAAAAGTTACCTCCGGGACACCAAAAACGCACTTAGAGGTGTTAATCAGCATGCCGTATTCTTTCATCCTGCCAAAGATAATGCGGAGGTGCTCCTCATGCTCCACCTGTGTCCTAGAAAATATAAGGAAGTCATCCAAGTAGCTGTAGCAAAAGTCCAAACCTCTGGTCATTTCGTCCACAAAACGTTGGAACGTTTGGCCTGCGTTACGCAGACCGAACGTCATGTACGGAAACTCGTACAGGCCGAACGGTGTGGTGATCGCCGTCTTCGGAATGTCTTCCGGACTGACAGGGATCTGATTATAGGCTTTAACTAAATCAATGGTGCTGAAGACTTTGCAACCAGAGATGCTGTGAGCAAAGTCGTGGATGTGCCTAATCGGATACCTGTCAGGGACGGTCCGGGCGTTGAGCCTGCGGTAATCGCCGCAGGGTCGCCATCCGTTGTCCTTTTTGGGAGCGAGATGCAGTGGTGATGCCCATGGACTCTCCGACGGTCTGGCGGTTCCATTGGCAAGCATCAGCTGGAACTCCTGCTGAGCAATTTTTAATTTGTCTGGCGCTAGGCGCCGAAATGGAGAAGATACCGGAGGACCTGGGGTGGTGCGGATGTGGTGTACGGTGTTGTGAGGTATAGTGCGTAGTGTACCGGCGGGTCGGGTGATGTCGGGAAACCCGTCTAAAATTCTATGGTACCTCGAATCACCAGAAGTTATTTTTACAGAAAATAAAGATGAGTCTGTGTGATTCGAGGCAACGGTAAAAACATTTGTGTTACTATCGACTAGTCGTTGATTACGACAGTCAACGACTAGCGAGTAAAAACATAAAAAGTCCACACCAATAATAGGTTTTGTCACCTCAGCGACCACAAAACGCCACTTAAAGTCCCTACGGAGTCCTAAATTTAAGTTCAATTCTACATACCCAAATGTCTTGATGGGTGTGCCATTCGCGGCCACTAGGTCATAGTTTGTGCACACGCGACGGTCACTAAGTAGACGGCGTGGGTAGACGCAGAGGTCGCTACCTGTGTCGACCAGGAACTGTATCTTCGTGCTGCGATCGGTGACAAACAAGCGACCAGTCGAGGGAGGGCAATCGTTTGTCGCCATCACCGACTGCCCGCGGCGTTTCCCTGCCGGTAGTCGCAGGGCTTGACGCAGCGCTTCGCCTTCTCCCCGTGCATGGAGTGGTACCAGCACACAGGGTGCTGCCGGTAGCTGGAGTCTGAGCGGATGGAGGACCGATGACGTGAGCGCCGTCGCGCGTCTCGACCACGGCTGTGGGAGCGGCTCCGCGAACGGCTGTCACGCAGCTGCAGTGTCAGGTCCTTCACTGCCCGTTTCAGTTCGGCGATCTCGGCGGCCATCTCACTTGTCGAGGGTCCTGCTGCCGAGGCTGCTGCAACGTGGCTTGCAGGCGCGACGATGTCCTGGACGCGGTCTGCCAGCTCGGCTAGCGCGCCCAGGGTGCTGTGGGGCTGCGATGCCAGGAGGGGCTGGATGCTGGTAGGGAGTCGGCTACACCAGATGGTGCGCACAAAGTCCTCGGGCACGGTAGGTCCTGCCAACCCCTGCAGGTGGCGGAGGAACTGCGACGGCTTCCGGTCTCCCAGCTCCTCATGCATCAGCAGCTGCTTCACCTTCCGCTCTTGGGAGGCTGAGAGTCTCCGCACCAACTCTGTTTTGAGCTTCTCGTACCGATTGTGCGCCGGGGGGGACATGATTATGTCCTTCACCTCCTTGGACTGCTGGTGGTCGAGATGTCCAACGACGTAGTTATATTTGGTGATGTCGCTCGTCACCCCAGCGTTCTCGAATTGCGCCTCAATCTGCGCAAACCAAATGTCGGGCTCCTCGGGCCAAAATGGGGGTAGGCGCAATGCGACGCGGTACACCTCAGCCGGCTCGACCTTTGAGCCCGAGAGGCGTTTGGCCTTGCGCGCGCGGTGCGCAACATGTTCGTCGGGCTGCGATGACGCGGTGTGCTCAGTCTCACTGTCACTCATTTTTATTTAGTGTGTTCGTCTTGGGGTCACCAGTTTAGAGGTGCGTATATGTGGTGAGTGCGGGTGCGCGGAAATAAAAGTCACTGCTGGTTATAGTACTCACGATTTACTCGCACTAGGTCCATACACAACACATACGAAAAGAAGGAGAACAGACAGGAGAAACACAGAACAATAGTTACAACACGAACAATAGTCTATATACACGATTGAGATCACGTAACACAATTTTGCAATCATTCGCGGCGCAGGCGGTTAGCGGCGAGGTCTGTGACCGACTGACCCTCAATAACAAAAAGTTAAAGTCGCCGCGCGCGCCAGCTCGCGCTTGGACAGCCGACACCATCCGACATTATAATGTTAAACATTATAAATGCCGTGAATGTTGAGTAGTGTTATTGATAAACGTAAATGATAATAATACTGTAGCTGTGTTTATGTTTGTGTTTTAATTGTGGTGTCTTGTGTGAGTTTATTATAAACGTAAATAAACTATGTGGTAGGGGTGAACCCTACATATCCACAAGATACTGTGATTCCAAAATATTAAGTGAAAAATGTGTATTAACGTCATAATCGCGTAAGAGCGATTGTATGAATAACAGTGAAATTGTTTGTCGAGTTGCTTGCCCTTAAGAGTAAAAAGGTTATTCCTACATCAACTTACCATCAGGTGAGATAGTGGTCATCAAATGCGAGCCTACCAATAATATTTTAAAAAGTAGCAAGTATAATGTTTCAAGAAGACATATTTCGTAGGTTTATTTGTTGCAACTAATTAATCATAATAATATTTATTGTTTTGAAAAATGTATCACAAATTTAGATGGCCCTAGTCTCCACATTAGGATCCCCTGTGTTGTGAAGACTAGTCTCCTTCGTCTTAAGACTAAAAAAGATTAATAATTAATAAGTATATAAACAAACTGAAAATAATAATATGTACAAACGGGTAGAAATAAAACTCATAGGGCATCAAAAAATTCGTCCACATCGATGTCAATGGGAAAAGTGCCCAGGACGCTGGTAGCATCATCACTTAACCTAATTAAAACTAACTTACAAAATAAAAATAAAAGCCCTAAAGTGCGATATCGAAAAACTTCTCCGCATTGCTGTCGAAACGAAGAAGAATAAGACCTTGACGAAACCTAGGGTTCTCTACTACAATAGGTCTGTATTATAAACTTTTTCCTCATTAATTACTCTATCTATTGGTGCAAACAACATGAAAATCCGTTCAATAATTCGCATCTTTGCTTTGACAACGTGATAAGTTTTTATTTATTTTATCGTTTTATTAATGATAGGCTAGCGTTTGACCACCATCTCACCTGATGGTAAGCGATTATGTGGCCGACGATGGAGCACGCTTGCCTAGAAGCAGCGTATTAACTCTTGACTTAAAGACTCGGAAGTGGTAGCTATCAGGAAACACAGAGTCCGGCAAGGAATTCCACTCCTTGGCTGTACGCATAATAAATGTGTTCTCAAAACGTTTTGTGCGTATGGGTAAGATGTTCCAAAAATAATATTATTGGTCTTATTGTTATTGACTTTATCGCGAACAAAGCAAGCGCCAGTCTGTTGATGCAGTTGATGGCTTTGTTTTATATAATATGAATAAGGATAAATAACCTATTTTAACGTGAGAAATCATCAAATAAATTCTTCCGCTCTAGGAAGATAGGATATTTTCTTATTTGTACACCAAAAATAAAAATTACTTTAGGAACTTAAAATTAATAGGGTGTCACAATGGGCGATCTTAATCGCTAAAAGCGATTTCTATAGCGATAGAGAAGGAGAAAAAGATACGCAGGTGTACTATTTACATATATATAATACACTAGCTTTTGCCAGCGGCTTCGCCCGCGTGAAAGGAGGTTTCATCATACAAACTTTGGACCCCCGTTTCATCCCCTTAGGGTGTGAAGTTTGAAAAATCCTCTCTTAGTGCTCGCCTACGTCATAAAAGGAAGCTTTGTGCAAAATTTCACGCTCCTAGTCTTAGTAGTTTAGGCTGTGCGTTGATATGTCAGTCAGTCAGTTTCTCCTTTTACATATATAGATAAAGTAATAAATTGCAAAAAGAGAGCTTAACGACGGCGGCGACGATAAGAGCTGGACGGAGGGTCAGACTTCTACTCATTAAGTGTTCCTGTCGCCCTTGATTGCGAGGGCTGCGGTGCCTCCTTCGAACAATCCGCAGCACTGGCATAACCAGTAGTATTCTGTCCTTATGATGACAGTTGCTCACTAAAGAGTTATATTACTTTATTTATTTAAAGATATCATCTTAACAAGTCTGCCTTGTTTTGGATCATCGATAATGCATCGTTGGCCACAAGAGGTCTTGGCTAATATAATGCTGTTTATATATGGTATACAGGGAGCCTACATTGCTGCTCTACTTTTTTTTTGAGGTTGGGACATTATTACATAACTTCCCCCGCTGTGGGCTGAGAGAATGTCATACTTTTACTGACTTAAACCCACCAGTGTTCCTTCAGTTGCACCAGTGCCGCGGGAAACTTTTTCCGACGATTCGGCAGCCCTGGCAGACTCCCTCTCCGATTAGTTGATTAAACCTTGTAACCAACTATGTAAATACAAAAGTAACTATGCCGGTAGTTCCATCTTTAAATCTATGTAATATGACTCTATGATCTTCACGCTTAAATGGCTGAACAGATTTAAATGAAACTGGGTGTACGGTTACATTTTGTCCTGGTTTATTTAGCGACAGTCACCAGCGTAGAAATAAATAAAAAAGTGACAGTCAATATATATATTTACAGGGTTCCGAAAGTCAAAAGAAAAAAAATCGGAACCCTTATAGGATCACTTTGTTGTCCGTCTGTCTGTATATCTGTCTGTCTGTCAAAACCCTTTATTTAAAAAACGCGTAAAGGAATCGGATTGAAATGAAAACCATAAACTCAGGTCTGCGGTCTCTTAAAGCTGTGTAAAAATCAAACTTCTCAGTTAAGGAAAAAAAAAAATACGGCCGTTTCTACACTCTCATGGGAATCAAAATTCATAGGGTACTTCCTGTTGACCTAGAATCCTGAAATTTGGCATGAAGGAAGGTCTCATAGCACAAGTATAGGAAAAATTCTGAAAACGTAACGTCCAAACGTCGTAACGTCCAAAAATACTTTTTGGGCGATTCGAAAAAATCTTCGTAACTCAATTTGGGAATTGTAGTTTGTACGGAACCCTCAGTGCGCTAGTCCGACTCGCACTTGCTCGGTTTTTTTTTTTAATTTAAAATTTATCGCGGAAGTATGCTTCTTAGGGATATTTTTCGAGATGGACGAAGGAGAAGTCACTATTAGAAAGAAGCTAGTATCTATCTTTAAATTACTATAATAATTTTTGTGTCGCTGTCAATTCTAACTGTGAAATTTTTTTCCTTTAGAAATTCTACCACGACTACGACGGTTTCGTGGTACTGCATGGCACGGACACCACAGCGTACGGCGCCTCCATCCTCTCCTTCATGCTGGAGTCGGTCGGCAAGACTGTCGTACTTACTGGAGCACAGGTATGAACCAAACATCCAGCGAATTATGCTATGCAATTAGGCCTATTCAAACTATAATGTCAAGAATGAAATTGGCCTTGTTTAGGCTCTTTGTTTGGTCAGGTACTTTAGACCCACCTTTATACATTGAGATCGCGAACGGGACATTTAGTCCACAGTTCAGAGGCCTTAGAGCGAGTGGTTTTTATGAAGGTTTACCGCGTTTAGCTCTCTGATTGGTTAAGAGCTTGGAGCGGGCCAATCAGAGCGCCGAACGTTTTTAACGCGTTGATCGAGTTGTCGCGTAAAAATAACTGGCACGGGGCACTCTGTTATAGTCATCATCTTCATCATCTTTTCAGCCGAAAGACGTCCACTGTTGGACATAGGCCTCCCCCAGACATAGCCCCCCCTTCCCCTGTTATAGTAATTCATCCCTAAAACGGGTAATCGGAGACAAGGTACAATCGGCCTGCAGAAACTAACTTAAGGTCTTGACTTCCAGGTCCCCATCTTCCAACCTAGAAGCGATGGTAATAACAACTTGCTGTGCGCCATCCTGGTTGCGGCCACTCAACACATTCCAGAAGTCACCGTGTTCTTCGGAGCTAGACTCTTCAGAGGAACCAGGTATGGATATATTTGTTGTTTTTTTTTCATAGATAGTGTGCGGACGCTAGTATAATTTTTTAATTTACTCCTTTATCTAAACTAGAAACTAACGTTCAGGCAGGACATCAGTCAGGTCTGTACTTAAATAAAATAATCGGGTTTCAGAATTGAGTATTTTGAGTTAAGAACGTTTTAATCCCAACTTTTGTGCCAAATTTTGACAGGCTAATGTAAAGTTTGAGAAACACTCAACTTCAAATCGAGAAAATGTATTGGTTATTTTTGGCAACTTTTGAGCTGATGGCCCAGAATGTTAACGGACTCATTTTACGTGTGCATCTTGAGTATGGGTTCGTTCCTAAAAACCTAAGCGGCGAAAAACTGATAGTAGGTACATCAATCAGTTCTTGGGATATTTAGATTCCAAAACTGATCGTATCAAGACAGACAAAAATCCAGAAACCAGAACATCCTAGATTACGAAATGCTTTTTTTAATGAGGTCCATACTTATACTGTCATCTTTCAAATTTAACAGAGTAAAGAAAGTGTCAAACACAAAGATATACGCCTTCGACTCGCCCAACTTTCCAGCACTATTAGAAGCCAAAACGACCCTGGAGGTAGACCCCAAGATGCTGATCCACCCGGCTGGCTCCGTGCCCAACGAGTGCAGGTTACATGACCAGATCTGCAGGAAGGTGTACATTCTGAAGGTCGCGCCGACGATCACTCCTGAGCTGATCAGGGCTGTGTTCTCGGGGATGGAAGGTGATTATGATTTTTCTGTTATTCTAGGATTTAATTTTATAGGAATCTAGCTTCTGCCAGTAGCTTCGCCCGTATGAATGTGGAAAATAGTTCCAAGGGAATATACTCGCGGGAATCATCAAAGCCTTTCTACCTCTGGTCACACAGTCATCAAGAGATATAATATGTTTTTGTTCATACTATAACTCTACAAGTAACTAGAATATTTGCTATGATTTTCAAGTTGATATGTTATACTTTGAATCATTATTCTAAACACAATAAACTGATTGGCAGTATCCTCATAGGAAACAACCATTTAAGACCACCTAGTACTAGCTTCTTTGAGGAGCAGTGGTGGCCGAATGTTAACGGGTCCTATTTACGAGTTGTAGGTCGTGGGTTAAAACCTATCCAGGCGTATTACTTTGTGTAATTTATTTTATCACCACTGCTCACAAAACGGTGAAGGAAAACATCGTGAGAAAATCGGCATGTCCTAGAACCAAAAATTCGAAGACTTTTGACTGGGCCCTCGTGGTGGATTCCCTCTCCTAGAGAGGTGGCCTGAGTCCCAGCAGTGGGAATATCAAGAAGGCTGATTATGCTTTACCAGCTTCTTAGTCCTTATATGACCATATTATAGATTATTAATTTGAATTCGATTTTGACCAAGTGTAATTCTACTAGCTACTCTCCACTACAGCTACTACTACAGTCCATTTCTCTCACCAGGTGTGGTCTTAGAGACGTACGGCAACGGCAACATCCCCATCAAGCGCAAGGAGATCTACAAGGAGATCGAGGCGGCCGTCAAGAACAAGGTGCTGGTGGTGAATGTTACACAGTGCATCAATGGAACTGTCATCGGTAAACCGTTGTACGAGACTGGACTGGTGAGTAGAGACCCTCATCATCTGCCCATTCTTTTCTCAACTAGCTTGGGGTCGGCTTATAGTCAGCCCAAGCGGGGTTTCAGTGTGTTAGGCATCGAAGCGATTGCCTTCCCGACGCCTTCTTCTCCGAGTGGGATCAGACCTTTCACGGTACCGCTCAGCCGCCTTCTTCTGGATTATTACGGTATCACAGAAGAAGGCAACTTCCTTCCGGTTTTCTGGTTCCGCCAGCATAGTCCTCACTACTGCTGGTAGAGACAGACCCTGCCCGATCCTGGCGACCAGGACTCGTCGCTCAGTAGTCCATGCTGGACAGTCTTCCAGCGTGTACTGTGCAGAATCCATAGCGCCACCGCAATGGTGGCAATTTGCCGTGGCCTTTTGCCCAATACTATTTAGGTACTCACCGAAGCAACCGTGCCCGGTCAGCACCTGAATGAGTCTGTAAGAGATGCGTTCCTTTCTTTTTAGCCAGGCTTCGGAGTGTGGTAGGACGGCTTCAGTAGCCGCTCGCGCCACCTCTCGAGCGCGTGTCGCCGTTCCTGCCATCTCAGTCTTACAGCAACGATCCCCGGCACGCTAGTATGTCGCGTATCCAGTTGTAGACCCTCTCGTCCATATCAGCCTAGTGGTAATGGCCCCGACTTACGAGTGTGACATCCACCAACAGAGGCCTAGCGGTTCCACCAATCCACACTCGGCTCGCCTTATCGATTGCGGCCCATTCCCTCTCCTAGAGAGGAGGCCTGAGTCCCAACAGTGGGAACATTATAAGGCTGATGATATTGTGTTTATTGTTATATCATGTCTATCATGAAATTTTCTTTTTAAATTTGCAGCTCCTGTTGGAATGTGGCGTGGTACCAGCATATGACATGACAGCCGAGGCGGCGTGGGCCAAACTATCCTACGTACTGACCAAGAAGGAGCTTAGCTATGAAGAGAAAGTTCAAGTGAGTTGACACAGTTGTACAAATACGTGAGGATCAACTAAGACAGTAACTTTTGTGTCTATGACCACTGAACATAGAAAATAGTTCTAGGCTCTAGAGTACTTTAAACATTTTAAAAAAAATCTATTATAATCGGACGGGAAGACCGCAGCAGGCAAGTTGTTCCAGTCCCTCGATGTACGCGGTATAAACGACGAGGCGAAACACTTAGTCCGGACCGTAGAAGTTTCAACAACGTAAGGGTGTAAACTCGCCGTTCGTCGGGTTGTCCGATAGTAGAAATGAGATGGAATCAAGTCATGCAATTCTCGCGCACACTCTCCAAAATTCATCCTAAGCCTGTGCTCAAGGCTTTGTAGATTGAACTTAACCAGATCTGGTTCACCAATCAGCCTCTTCGCAGGCCTTTCCACCGAGTCCAAAGCTGCTAGGTGGCATTTTGCAGCACCAGCCCATATGTGGTTGCAGCTCCACACACGAACGTACCTGTGCTTTGTATAACATTAAAATCTGTCCCGGCGGCGGTACTTCACAGTACCGCCGCCAGACCTTTGCAAGAATGCTGAGTATCCTGGCAGCTACCTTTTTATTTTTCTTGAGTACCTTGTGATTTGTTTTTTGAGTGACCTCTCGCATGACTTGCCTTTGGCAGCTTTAATAAATTGAAGCCTCCAATCCAAAACTTATCGTCCGGACCGAACTCGAGTCGTCGATGGCGCGAAGTGTTCCACACACGCTTCAAACAATGTCAGCAAACCGTAGGGGCCCAGCAGGGTCGAAGCCTATTGTGGCCATGGTTTTGCGAAAGAAAACCCCGGAGCACTGGAATGAAGGCAAAGAAGGAACAGGGGTGGGTTTTAGGGCCAACGATGCATTAAGCGGGCGCCCGCGCGGCGTCATACAAAAGTGCTTTGCCGTGGGTCACCGCGCGACTACATTCACACCGTTAAAGTTGAACTAGCGACACTGCGCAGGTAATAATCCGGTTTCCGCTACGGGGACCGCCGCTCACGATAAACGGGCGACGTCACGCGACAGGTGTCCGCGCGGGCTCCCGCTTAACGCAGCGTTGGCCCTTAGTCAGTAAAAGTTTGACACGCCCTCTTGCTCCGCCCAAGTATGGGAGAAGTCATTGGATGATTTCACACCTAAAAAAAAGCCAGAACTTATAAAAACTTTAAAACTAAGATACTAAAGGCTAAGGCCTGTGGCATATCCCACAGGTCTCGGCTTAGGGTGTCGCTAGAGGCAAGAGGAAGAGGACAGCAAGGGAACGGCTGGATCTGATTTTGTTCTTTGTGATCAGCTGCTGGAGTATAAGTAGTCCGATGTTGATTTTCATAATTACCAATTTAATGTTTAAACAAAATGGAAAAAGAAAGCGCTTCGGTAATCTTTGTATTTCCGAAACGGAATTCGCTCGTTCATTCTAGCCCCCGTCATCCCCTTCCTAACCTGTCCGTATTCAGCTGTCGAAGTACCTTAACTCGCTTCTAGTTAACAAGCGACAGATTTTCTAAGTTATCAAAGATTTAAATATTAATTATAATTATTTTCTTTTTGCAGTTGATGAAGACAAACATTCGAGGCGAGATGTTGTAACTTAATTTATAATTAGTTTATAATTAATTATACTGTTTATGTCTAATGTATTAAAATGTCGAATAAATTATTTATAAGTTGTTCTACTGCTTGAAGTTTTATTAGCATTAATTGTTACTATTGAAACTATCTCATAGACACACACTTTAACTTTATGGCATGTAAGCGACATCTAAGCCACCCTTACATACTATGAAACAATCTATGTCATCGTGTCTGTCTGTCTGTTTGCGAAAAACTCATAAATTACTGTATGGATTTACATGCAGTTTCACCAATAGACAGAGTGATTTATGAGGAAGGTTTAGAAGTATAATACAAGCATATAACATACGAGAAATGCCGTGATTTTCTAAGATTTGTAGTAGTTGATAAACCACATATATCATGTTAAGAACACATTTATTATGCGTGCAGCCAAGGAGTGGAATTCTTTGCGGGAGTCTGTGTTTCCTGATAGCTACAACTTAGGGGTCTTTAAGTCAAGAGTGAATAGGCTACTTCTAGGCAAGCGTGCTCTGTCTAATAGTTATTTCCATTTATCCAAAGATTTCCAAATAAAACAATAATTTAAAGTTACACATAATATTTTTATTAAAAATAAAATCATTTTAGCTTATTCAATATCATAAAAAAATTAATGAAGAGTCAGATACATTTTATTGTGCAAATATATTAAAAACATTTTAATTCAATACATTGAATTCCTAAATAATAGCAATAACATTGAAAATAATAAAAATAATACCAAAGTATACCAAGGAATTTAAAATATTTCTTTAATTTTAGGTATTAATTGAAATGTAAAAAATGCAATTAAATTGGAATATAAAGACACACGCACACCACACAAAGAAATCTAATCACATAGTTGACTACAATGCTTAAAATAAAGAAGTTTTGGTGGCTTTCATAAGCTAGCATCCATACTTACGTAGACAGGGAGCGTCAATGAATTACGTGAGGCGTTTAAGGGGGAATGGGGGTCGAGTCGAATCTCACGTGTGAGAGAGAGGGGGGTCTTGGCAAATAATACATATTTTTTTCCCAAAAAAATCGTGTCATATTCCGAAAACTGAGTTAATTTGAGTAGAACTTAACCAGCTCTAAATAAAATAATTAAATGTACATTTTGAATAATCTCACATGAGATTAGGAGAGGAGGGAACAGCTTAAGACAAATCTCACGACATCTCACTAAGGGAGAGCGGGGTTAAAAAAATCACCAAAATCACCTCACGTAATTAATGTACCCCAAAGTAATAATAATCTTAAGACGCAAAACTAAGATTACGTAAAATATTTTTGTCGAAATTGTCTTACAATTTGACTGCAAAAGAAAAAAGACTCACATTTAAAACCTATTTAAGTGTAACCGTATTTTTCTGTTATAAGAGTTTAAAAGTCAGAAATATATTGTAAGCATAACTTGTACAGTTTATAAACATTGTTTGAAACTAGTGAAAAAGGCAGTGCCTTACAGAACACGTTTGTCTTATATTATAACTTCTACACAGTTGTACAAAATCTAAACTCTATAAGACAAATTACCTGTAGTCATTCTATTGAAAAATATACATCTTCGGTTAACATGTAGGTACACTATGAGTACATAAACTTTATGTGCTACAAGTATGTAGGTACTAGATAGGCAATCGACATTAATCTATTTATTAATTATTTATTATGACGTAGAAATTCAAATACATAGATTTGATCCGTAGACATGGAGAATGGACTGACTAATCACCTCGCCGAATTGACTGTCCGTCGAAAGAGAAAGCGACGATGAGGAGAGAAAACGACCTGTCTCTTTTGTAGATCTTAGTATAGAAGGTGATGTTGCAAGATTGTGATGTGGTTCAATCGGAATTCTAGTATATTTCATTAGCGGTTGCACGCAGGGGCTTTTAGAAAACCTCATGAGTGCTCGTGCTCATTTGACGACTCGAAAACGTGGCAAAGTGTGAGAAGAGAAATGTACATTGATCGACCGACAAATAAATTAAGGTCCTACTTACATACTGCGTATTTAATTACTAATTATGTTTGATAAAAATATAAAATGAAACCATTATGTATTATCAAGAAATGAGGCGATTACTGATCTGTTTCTTGATGTCTATTCTCTCTGGTTGCACGATTTTATCTTTCTCACACTTATCTGCTCGTATTCACTTTATATGTGGATAGAAGCTCAGTCGATTCTCTATGTGTATTATTTGTTTGGATACAAGAAGACACACGGCCAAGAATAATGAGGAAAAATTGAGTACAAAACATTTTGACACAGACCAACGTAATAGGAAAGAATAACCTCCGATTTTGGTTAAAAATTCGAATCTACCCTCATGTGAAACGCTATGATTGGTTGACCAAAGTAACAACAGCCAATCAGATCACTTATCATGAGACGTGAGAACAGATTTAATTGGAGGACGGTAAAACGTAGATTCAGAATGTCTGCTTCTAATTTTCAATCACTGTTAAAATCAAAGTGAACTTTATTCCCTTAGCACTAAGGTCGCTAACTTAAAGGGACTGTAGAGTATAGTATAGGTCACAAACCATATGAGATAGCGATAGTCTTGCTTGTAAACTGGTCGGGTAATACTTTCCATAGAACCGTATGTTAGTTGTTGGTTGGGCGCCAATCTACGGCTGACAATTGGAGGCAAAAAGGCCGGGCTCGGGAAGGGGGGGGGGGGGCACGTGTCCTCGTGCCCCTCTCTTAAATCCGCCCTTGCTTTATTTCATATACGCGGTAACGTTTTCAGAAACTGGTGATATCATTCCTATTCCGTTGGTCGAAGCTTAAGTTGAACAGTTGTAGAAAATAATATTACTTATTGCTTAAATAGCTATGGATTGTACCATGATATATTTGTGGTGTGTTTGCGGTAACTTGTATGGCACTGACTGCTTGTTATACCGTGTAATATGCTTGGTTTGAATTCCGAATTCGAGATACTTAACAATAAACTCTATGTAAGACAATAAAAAGTTCAAAATCAAATACAACCCATATTTTTAGAGCCATTTTTTATGTATAAGGTCACTTAAAAATCAACTAAAGTTAGAAGAAGATACAGTCGATATATGAGTGGTTGGGGATGGGTTGAAATGATCTCGAATTATGAATTCAAGTACATAGGTCTACAGTTTAACTGAGACGGGGGCTGAGGTAACTGTGCGGTGAGGGGAAGGGTGTTGACGTTTTAAGTGGAACGGGAGGGCCATTCCACGCAGCTTCGTCAGGTGCCGTCTCAGCTATACGGTAGACCTATCACCATTGGTGGTTCTATGTTTGCCACGGATAACTTGCTCGCTGATTGGTTGTTAGCATGCTGCAACTTCAGGTGTTTTCTTCTTATTAGAGCCTGCAGTTGAGGAATCTGTAAGAGAGAATTTTGTCAGCAAACTTTCACTGAAATTACAACCGTCATATTCTTTACGAAATCACATTTTAAAACCTAAGAATGAAGAAAGTGCAATTAGTGTTTTTTTTTTTCCTATTTTATTTTACAATATTTTACGCTAAACAACAAATATAAATATAAATAAATCTATTTTCTGAAATCCGCAACAATTTTTGTTACTAAATGAATAAGAATTAGCGCTTCAAAAAATGAGAAAGGGGGGGGAATCTCGCTGTCTCTTTTGTACGCGCGTAACGTAATGGCGGTGACGTCACATTTCTAACGTAATTAATTTTGAAAGTATTTAAAAAACGTCTTTGTATTTGCGGTTTTAGATAAAGTTACTTATTGATACATATTTAAACAAATAATAATAATATTCACACAACTATCACACAATGATGATGTAGGAATCGAACCCACGACCTCCGGGCATAGCAGTCAGGGCCACTGACCACTAGACCAACAGGCCAGTCAAATGAGTCAGCTACTCAATTTTAAATACAGTCAAACAGGGTGAATAGGAACGCAGGCGTATAGAAGCAAAACATTGAAGGGATTTTCCACATTTTTAAAAGTCTGTTTCTAGCACTTTAGCACTACAATTTTTCTTGCATTGTAATACAAATGTAATGGAAGCTTTGCAAGAAATCAATTTTAAGAGAAATGAGTAAAAGTTCTAATTAAAGATTTGTTTCTATTTACTCCTGCGTTCCTATTCACCCCGTTTGTCGGTAATTACTGTTATATGGAACAAGTGAAAAATCTTACGCTGAATAATTTGGGGCGAAATAACACGTAATGGCACAAATACATAATCAGAAAATTATTAGGTGTGCAATAAAGAAATAAATAAATAAATAATTATTTTTGTATATAATCTTTTTTTTCTCTACCTCAATGCAGACGGCATCCCAAGAGTGTAGGTTACTGGTCCCCGACGGTGGTCTTGGGGTGCATTCTCTTCAGCACCTGCGTGAGGTCGACCCCGGTGAGCGTCTTCAGCGCGGGCGGGATGCCCCCCGCCAGGCGCGCCACCTCGCCCGTCACGCCGTTGTCGCCCACAAGGACGATCTCGTCCGTCTTGGCGAGTGGAGCTGATACTTCTGCTGCGATCTGAGAACAAGTTTAATGGGGTTAGATTGTATTAAAGATTCACGTTGGCTCTGGAACGCAAACGCAATTGAAGGAACTCGTGTGGGTTTCAGTCAGTAAAACTTTGAAACTCCCTCTCGCTGCAACCAGAGCGAGAAAAGTTATTTGATGATTTGTCAACTCAAAAAAAAGTCTAATCAGCTGCAGCTGTCTACCAATTTTTTACTTGCTATTAAGTTGTCGAGGTCGAAACCAACTCCATCAACCATGATGGCGGTCGCCGTACTACCAGCATGCGCTCTTACTGTTAGTAGTAATTACTGGCTAAAACCCACCTGTTTTCGTTTTCCACTACCTCCTTCGCTTGCATTACTGCTTTACAAAAGGAGGTGATTTAACTAACACCTGCAGTACCAGCGCCATGACGGCAGCGTCTCAGTACTGCTTGTAGACCTGCCCCCCTAGCCAAGTTACAACCGTTTCGTGTCGCAAGCAATCGTAGAAAACGATAAGTTGGTAACCATGTTGACGCGCCTGAGTCGGCCGCTCGTTCTACAATGTCGTTTTACAATAACAAAGGATGTAGCGTTTAACATTGTAGAAACGATAACAATTCATTCATTACACAATATCATTTTGAAAGATGTGCACTTGGCTACGAATTTTCTATTCGTTTGTTCTGACCACTTGTGACTTAACGTTGAGATGATGTCATTCCCATACATTTGATTAGTTTTCGACTAGCGTTAACGATTGCAGATTATGAACTTGGCTAGGGGTGCTTAGCTTTGACCAGCATGCGCTCCACTTCTGCCTAGACTAAATCGCAAGGCTATGAAGGTAAATCATATTTTACCTTAGGCAGCGCTTCAAGCACCAGCGCCATGACGGCAGCTTCTCCGTACTGCTTGTAGACCTTGGCCTTGGCCAGCATGCGCTCTGCATCAGCCTTGCCCACGTCGCCGATGGCCGCCGCCTCCGCCAGACCAAGCACCTTGATGCGCTCGGCGTCAGCCCTAGCGCCTTCGATGGTTACAGTTCTGGAAGGGAGGAAATTTTAAATATATTAATGCTGTCATTAATCATCAAGCCAATGTGAATTTGTACAAGGCCTCCAAGTTTGGTAATCTGCTAATATAATAGCGTCATTATGACTTCCCAATGGTCAACCACTGACACTCCATTGAAAGAAAGAAGAAAAGAAGAGAAGAAAAGAGAAATGGCATAGAATGGTAATCTCGTACATAATGACAAATGAATGACTGACGTACTAGTTATGCGGTAACCTAAAATTTTGACAGTTCCTTTAATCAGTGTCCTACCATCAGAACGTTGTTGTGCAGTCATTGCTTTTAATTTGTTACGAGACAGCTTATTGTCATTCTACCACAATTCTATTACGAAACGAATGACTGACCAATGATCGACCATCATAAATTTAGCAGACTACGAACTTTAAGCAATTTTATTTTTATTCTTTATAGGTTCACGCTTGACCACTATCTCACATGATTGAAAGCGACGATGCGGTCGACGATGGAGCGCGCTTACCTAGAAGTAACCTATTCACTCTCGACGATTCCCGGGTTGTAGCCATCAGGAAACACAGATTCCGGCAAGGAATTCCACTCCTTAGTTGTATGCACAATGAATGTGTTCCCAAAACGTTTCGTGCGTAAAATGACATTGGGATTATGTTGGAATGATGAATTTATAAAAATAACAGATTTGGGCCCCTGATTTGATTACGTAAAGATAATGCGAGTCTAATGAAAAGGTAAAATGTATCACATACCGGTTTCCTTCAGCGATGGCCTGTAGACGGTAGGCCTCTGCCTCGGCCGGCAGCTTCACCTCCGCCATCAGCTCGCCCTCACGACGCATGATCTCTTGTTTCTCTACCTGCAAAGACATCACATATACTTAGTTCCTACTAGTGACCCGTTCCGGCTTCGCTTGTTTTATATACATAATCTTTTATTGTTTTTTTTCTCGTTTATTGCTTTTTGGGGTTCCGTACCCAAAGGGTAAAAACGGGACCCTATTACTAAGACTAACTGTCTGTCCGTCTGTCACCAGGCTGTATCTTATGATCCGTGATAGCTAGTCAGTCAAAATCACAGATGATGTATTTCTGTCGCCGCTATAACAACAAATACTAAAAACCGAATAAAATATATATTGCGAACATGACGTGCACGCGCGCAGTTCGCCAGATCTGTAGGCACCTAAATTTAAATTTATGTATAAGTTGTATTACTTTTTTGGGGTACAATAAAGTTTATTTTATTCTATTCTAATTTCAAAGTGCACCAAAATATGAGTAATACATATAAAAGTGCGGCGCAGGAGCTTCGTACGAAGGAGCCGTGTGCGAAATGCACGCGCGGCGTATTCGTCAGGTCTGGACACACCTTAAGGGTACAATGGCGTTCTTATCGCTAACAAAACGCAAGATAAAACTAGAGCAGGAAGAACATAGTAATGGGTCTTTGGGACGGCCGCGCTTCTAGTGCTAAAGCCTAATAAACTTCATGAATTCTTACCTCAATAGCCTTGCGTCTCTCGACGACGTCGATCTCGATCTCTTCGGTTCGTATCCTTTGTTTTATTTTCGCAGCTTGCAACTCATACGCCAGCGCCGCTTCCGCTTTCTGAAATCGAAAAATATCACATAGAACAACAGGATTTATGTACAAAAATTGTAGGAAGGCTAAAAGAAGTTTGTAGCACACAGAAATTGTGCCCGACAATTTTTATAGCCCAAATATTTTTGTTCCATTGCCGATACTTGTTACTCACACAACCTACACAACGATCTTCAAAACTAAAGTAAAATAACACTAGGTATCTTTTCTCTCTAGTATGATAATTATATACGTGTTTATTTTTAGGTATTTATGACTTTAATTTAAGATTTCACAAACTCTTCTTATTTCTACACACTATAGCCTACATTTCTTCTTATCTCTTCTTTTGCATATATGCTGGAAGAAATTTCTTTTAAAAATAAGCAGTACCTTTAAACAGTTTTTTTATAATAATGTAACTGCTTCTGAACATATGTGTGTACAAAAATTATGTATAAAATAAACGTATGGTATGTAGGTATATCTCTAAGCAAAATGTAAACGAATATCGATTAAAAATTCATTGTCGACTAGGAAGAAGACATTTAGGGTTGGTTTAGAGACCATCAATAACGGAAATACTAACAAGCTTTAAAAAAATATCCGCCATTTTGGATTTACTGAGATTCTGACGTATTTTTTTTTCGTGTTCTCAACTAATTACATTACAAACCCTTTTAATTGATATCCATATCACGGAAGGATACATAAAAAATAACTAGTCCGCAATATCCTTTAGAAGTCCGCCATATTGGATTTAGAATGATGTCACTTAACTAAGCATGGAAATTAAACATTTTAACACACATTACATTTCAAGCAATTAAGCATTTCAGTTCAACGGTTAGGGGCAACGTATTTTTTTTTATTACATTGCAAGTTATATAAAAGCTTGTAAAAAAAATGAAATTAAACTAAAGACCGCTACTTCACTTTGTAGTGGTTCGTGTATTTCCTTAAAGGGCATTCCTACGAAATCGATATCGTCTATATTATATCTATCTAGGGTTACCATCCGTCCGGGTTTCCCCGGATTTGTCCTAGTTTAAAAGATGTCCGGGGAGTGTCCGGGGGGGGGGGCTAATTTGTAGTATAAAAAGTCTGATATTCCCTCTTGAAAAAAAAAGATTCTAAAAGATGCTATATTTCATTGAACTGTGATCGGAAATAAATAAAAAGTTGATTTATGACAATTTGAACTATTTTTTATTACTTATACTGAGCACGTTTAAAATAAAAATGACTATAATGTGTCCGGGTTCTAAGCTCGAAAATCCGGGTTTTTTTACACTTTTGTCCTGGTTTTCAGATTTTAGAGATGGCAACCCTATATCTATCTATCGTCGTAAATAATCGAATCGTCCCAGGTCAGCGCTCACTCACCGCAGTGTTGACCTCCTGGTCGAACTGTGCCTTCTGCAGCTTGTACATGCGCGTGTTGTCTTCGATCCTCGTGTCCATGGAGTACTTCACGTCCATTGCCGACTTCTCACACTCGGCTTCCTGAGAAACAAATAACGTTTTTAAGACTACATGACATAAAATGCGGTTACTCTCTGACTACATACAAAAGAAAGAGATACGTAAACACAATGCTTGCAAAATGTGAAGCATGTTAGAGTGTTTATTAAAAAATTATATTGCTTGCAGAATAATCTGACAATCAGGATGATTGCTTGTAGAATAATCTGACAAACAATCAGGATGTTTGTCCAGTTATAATCGATAAAAGTAATTTTTAGAGGCATCTTCGTGATTTTTTTCCATCGTACTGACTACCTACTAACTGACTCGGCCCTCGTGGCTTTCGCTACGTCCCCGTAAGGGGGCGTGGCAGGCGGTGTCAGGGCTTCGCCCTCTCACCGCAGAGTCCGGCCGGGGCCCTTTACGACGGACCCGTCATTTGGGTGCCTAACTAGGCTCGGCGTTTGTAGAGCAGATGGCTCTATGTGTATATGTCTGTATGTGTATACTGTAGGCACGTCACGACGCTGCTCACAATTGAACTGACTCAATAAACGTTGTTCTGTCATATAAATTATCAAAGAAAAAGGTGAGGGATGGGGGTAGAAGGGTAAAAAATCAGCCTACGACCTGTATAGACTGTATAGTCAGCCTTATAATGTTCCCACTGTTGGGACTCAGGCCTCCTCTCTAGGAGAGCCTACGACCTATTATTTTACACAATAAAAATATAAAAATCCGTCAAGCCGTTTCGGAGGAATTCGATAATAACACATAACGGAAGTCATGACTTCATGAGATACATTGTCACTATGAGACTATGAGACCTCATCTACTATTCAAATAAACTTGTACGTATCAGCAAATATAAACACGAAAAACGAAAACAAAAGAGAACAACAATTCATCGCAACTAATATATAAGTTCTTAATGAGAGTTTGTTGGCCACGATAAATTAATTAAATAGCTCGTGGCAGTGACGGCCTGCGGACAGCAAATAAATGGCCGCTCCAGGCTCGCATGTGGCAATCGAACGGTCCACTTGACTCGCAAAGCCTGCGACATATTCATTACCAACCTAATGAGCTGAATAACTCGCATTCGCAGCGATTTTCACGAAATTTGGACCGTTATTTTGGTAGGCCATGGGACCTATAATAAGCACCTCTCTGTCATAGGAGTTACAGATAGCCCACTGTGTAGAGCCTGCATGGAGGAGGACGAGACAGCAGCACATCTGCTTCTGAGTTGCCCAGTTGTCGCTGGATACAGGGCAAAATACTCCGGAAACCCAGGTAACCTCCACGAAATGGTCAATAACCAAGGCGCTTCTGGCCTACCTGGTGGAGCTGGAGTAGATCGAATGACGCATTTGTTCCACCCGTACGCAAAATACGCGCTTAGTCGTGGAGTTGCGGACACCAGCCCGAAATACAAATACAAATACAATTTGGTAGGCCCAAATTTGAATCGGTGTTTGGATTTGCAGACTGACGAGCTCTTAAAACGCGATCCATTTTACGCCCTGAACTGTTAAAGGGATGGAGCTATATAGGGTGTATAGCTTTATCCTTCTTTCTCACTTGCACGACTGACACTTCAACACGTCATTCATGGTAAGGCCCTTAATGACCTCTACATTGTTTGGAAAATGCTATACAGATGTATGATGAACGGATACATCAAACAATGTAGCGGTTGGGTTCCAGTTTAACCGAGTGCAGCTGAATACCAATGCTATGAAAAGAGCTATGCTTGGAGTTTCCTTGCGAGATCGCATCAGGAATGAAGATTATTCGCAGGTGAACCAAGGTTACTGACATAGTCCGAAGAACCGCCAAACTTAAGTGGAAATGGGCTGGACACTCGCAGAATAGATGGTCGATGGGGCCGAAAGATTCTGGAGTGGCGACCGCGTACCGGAAGACGCAGCGTTGGAAGGCCTCTCACAAGTTGGACCGATGACCTTGTAAGTGTCGCGGGCAGCCGATGGATGCCAGACGCACAGGACTGGTTGTATTGGCGACATTTGGGGGAGGCCTATGTCTAATAGTCGATGTCTTTCAGTTGAAATGATGTTGAATACCATTCATATTCATACATTTTACATGGAGCAACGGCCTCAACTTACATGTCGAAGGTCATCATTTCAAACCCAGCCAGGCGGCGCATTACTTGTAATTTATCTCATGATCATGACCACTGCTCTTAAAACGGTGAAGAAAGAAATCGTGAGAGAACCGGCATGTCCCAGAACATGATACACAGACACATGATATGTAACATGATGACACAGATATCTAACATCTAACAACCTGCACTACGCCCCTGTAATGGAATTACAGACTATTCCTTCTTCTAGTGGGGAAGCCGGAGTCCGAGCAGTGGGGACATTATAAGGCCGATTATGGTTATGGTACATGGAGCAAATGCCTTATCACTAGGATATGCAACGTCGATTTTAATACAGTATGGTTTCAATCATACGATCGCGTGCAAGACAGAAAGGCGACCTCACAACCCTAGTCAACCTATAAATATTTGAGTTTAAAACTGGCCTTCCAAACCACAGTTAATGCACATGGGTGAACTCTGACGTATAGTACAGCAAGCCAGAGATCATATATATCTATATGGTATGTACCTACCTACCTTGAAAGTTATAACATAACTAGGTATATATTTAGGTATACTAGGTCAGTTCTGCCAGCTGCTTCGCCCGCGTGAAGTTAAGTTTCTACATAGAAACTTAGGACCCCTGTCTAATTCCCCTAGGCGAATTTAGGAAAATCCTTTCTTATCCTTTGCGTAAATCATAAAAGGAACCTCTGTGCCCAGCAGGTTACGTCCATGCGGGGCCCGTAGCATTTGCTACTCTCGTTACGTGGTTAATCCGGCACGGAGTCCTATTTCTTCAAAAACAACCAAAATCCATCTTACCCTGATTCCGGCATCTCTTTCCGCTTGCGCGACGCCCACGCTGGCGTCCCTTTTGACGACCGCCGTCTGCGCCTTGCCCAAGCTGGCCAGGTACTCCACCTCATCGTACACGTCCTTGATCGTGAACGACAGGATCTCTATGCCCATCCGGCCCACGTCCGGTGCTGCCACCTCGCGCACAAGACCCGCGAACTGATCTCTGTCCTTGTACACCTCTTCTACTGTAAGAGTTCCTGAAGGAGAGAAAGAGATAGTTAGAGTTTGACATCTTCTGCCTTTATACACGGTGTGATTCACTAAAAATGTTAGAATAATGATTTTATACAGTTTTAATTTAAAAAGTACAGTTTTTTTTATTGCCGACAAAAAATTTCACCACTGGGGTTTCCAAAATCATGTACTGGATCCATAGTATTTGTTTGTGCGATATCTGACACACCCTGTATAAAAATGTCTTAGGAGATACTTCCTTCACTTTGGAGCGAGGAGCTAGCATTGACTGACCGACTTATAAACAGCTTAAAACTGCCTATAGATTGTTTTAAAATGTCTTGAATTTTGGAATTTGAGTATTTTGCGGGAATTTAAGTCATCATCATTTCCCCCAAGCGTCGCCACAATGACCGGTCCTGTGCGTCTCGCATCCATCGGATTCCAGCGACCCTGACCAGGTCATCGGTCTATCTTGTGGGAGGCCTTTTCTTTTTCCTTGTTCAATTTGAGTCAGGCCACTTTCAATTGTGGACGGCGAGTAATGGATATCATCCGATGGCGTGTCGTGATCCACGTTCACCCCATACAAATGTCAGCATATGCCAAAACCCGTTAGGGCTGATGCCTGCTAGGGTTGAGGGATAGTTCGAAAGAGTTACCATGGCCCTGAAACGCAAAGGGCAACTGTAGGAACCTGTGTTTTAGTCAGTAAAATCCAAACACTTCCTATCGCTCGTATAGTTTTTTGATGATTTATTGACGGAAAGTGACTTTCACCCGTGTTCCTTCAGTTGTCCTTTGCGTTCCGAAGCCGCGTGACGGTTTTCATAAAAAATCACACTACCAGTTGGCGCCATTTAGCCGAGAGGTGTTCTACTTTTGAAAACGTATACACGACGTTGACGTCAATTTAACTAATGTCATTACCATATTTTGACAGGTGGCTGGACCTGACGACTCAACCTGGTAAACGTCATTTTAGAAAACTCTCATTCTGCAGCACTAGCCACTTCTCTTCTAAATACGTTATCGTCTTAAGGACATAGAAAAGTATAGGTAGATATTGTCTTCGAATTCTATTTGGTCGTTCGTTGCATTCATCGGTATACTATTAAGAATTCAGTCATTGTCAAGACCATAGATCTAATTACAGACTTTTCCGCATAGCATTGCACCAGAACTATGTCGGTATTTGGATTGGTCTACCTTAAGGAATGATCTTATGGCTAATTCAAAGAAATACTATATTGTTTGCCAATTATTTTGAATGTTTAATAATACATTATGTATGATCTCATTGATTGAACAATCGAGATTGAAGATATTTATTTGGTAATTGGTAAAGAGTAGAAGGGTGACCACGGCGATGATATTGAACTTAAGGGGTGACCAGACGGTTGCAAACTAGCGTTCCAACCAAGTTGACCTTGGTTTATGTATTTGGTTTGTGTTGCGGCTACATGGATGTAAACCACGCGCCAACACGTTCGGTGTTTGGGAAAATGCGCCTCCCAACCAAGGGCATTGAAGGTCATGGATTACAACTGCTGTCTACACGGATTGAAACTAGCAAGGTCACCTTGGTTGGGACGTTGGTTTGCAACCATCTGGCCGCCCCTTTAATGTCGATGAGAATCTACTATAGAACAATATCAGATATTGGCCTTCTAAGCACCAGACTATAATTAGGTTTATGAGATGATCCCTTTTAAAATATTCATTTGCTGAAAATATAAGGTTTTCTTCTGTAAAACGTTGAAACCACTCACTTTTTCACATTTAGCCATGTCAGTCCAAAGGTCAAAGCGATACCGGTAACAGGTAGCAGGCCTATGCGCAGCATTTCCATACTCGAAGTTATTATAAATAATATTGTTTTATTTTATCACTCACTCACTCACTATTACACGTTATTATCTACTATTATAATAATAATTGTATATGGAAGACTAATACTGATATACTTTCATTACTTCTGAGTCCTTATTATTGTCTTTTATTATTATTTTTTATTCTGTAATTCTAATATCACATTAATGTTGCATGTATGTGTGTGTATGTTTGTTACTCCTTTACGCTCAAACAGTTGAACAGATTTGGATGAATCTTGGTACGTGGATAGAACGATTACAATTTTTTTTTGCCCCGTGACGATATTTCATTGAGATAATGTCTGATTTTCACACGGGCAAGGCCAAAAAAAAAAGATAGTTATTCATAAATCTATATGAGCCCTTCGGTAGAAAGATTTTAGGTGACAAAGACAAGATCTTTGAATGGTAAATTATCTATATTGTATAAGAAGAAACTGACTGACTGATATACCAACGCTCAGCCGTAACTACTGATAATACGAGCGTGAAATTTTGCACAAAGCTTTCTTTACTAAGGTAGGCGAGCACTAAGAAAGGGTCATCAGGCTTAAAGTTTGTATGGAGAAACTTAATGTCAAGCGGGCGAAGCCGCTGATAGAAGCTAGTTTAATACATAAATGGTACACGTTCAATACGTAAATGGTGTTTTGAATGACTTATGTATCAACATAATATATTATGGCTACGTTTATGAATGCACTTCCTGGTATCCTTGTACGAGTATATCTTAATGCAAGTAGAAGTCCATTAGGACCGATGCCTGCCAGGGCGGCGAGAATTTTTGAAGGAGTTACCGTAATCCTGAAACGCAAACGGTAACTAAAGGACATAAGTGGGTTTTAGTCAGTAAGAGTCCTACACGCCGTCTCGCTTCACCCTACAGCGGAAGGATTCATTTGATAATGTGCCGCCTAAAAAAAAGGTATTTTATAATTATGCTAGGCACGACACCTCAGTTTGACCCATGAGAAGCCAGATACTAAAAAATGCTATACTTATTTGAATATTCTATTCTTTTAGACGTTTAAAATCACTTAATTTTTTTATTTAGAAAAAAGTTAAAATTGATTGATACAAAAGGTACAACATAAACTATCGGAACAATCGAGGCGGGCTTAATTCCACTGCAAAAATTAAAAAATATATATATATATATAAATAATGAATGTTGTGAAAATTCCAACATGGTTTTAATTTGTAAGTACTGAATTTCAGGATATTATGTTAACAATTACATTTTTTTTTAAGGTGGGAATTCATCCTAATGACTTCTCGCGCTCTGGGTGGAGCGGGATGGCGTATCAGACTTTTACTGACTAAAACCACACCTGTATCCTTCAATTACCCCTTGCGTTCTAGGACTACGGGTTTCTCTTTCAGAAATTCTCCGCGATCCTAGCAAGTGGGCATCGGCCCTGCTGGGCCCCTACGGTTTGCTAACATCTCTTTGAGGAGCGCGAGGATCACTACGCGTTGACAACTACTATAATTTTCACACGTTAACGTCTCTCAGACGTCGCGACCGATACAGATGCGAAAAAATACTGCTGTCTTAATTCACCTATACGCCGCCTACACGAACATGATCGTTTTAAAATAAAAATTATTATAAATCTTATTTCACTGACTTACAGCACATAATTGCATACAAACTAGGACTTTATCGTTATTTACGTTGCGAATGATATAAATATGATAATGATAAGAATTGTAGACAGGGTAGATGTTGTGCGACCGACTTATTTGATTAAGGTTTCTGATTATAACAAAAAAAAAATCGAGTAAGATAAATTTTTTATCAGAAATCCCTACATATTATAAAACTAACTCCACACCGCGTTTCTCTGTCTGTATGAACGCGATTTATTAGTATATTACGATATTTATTAGTATATTACTTGGTACTGATTGTACACTGACAGCCCTTAATCTATCTCCTTTTGTTCAGGCCATCCAAAATTCGCACCCAGCTGAAAATTGGTAGGATTGTTTAAAACACCATCATAAATTAAATCTAAAAAGTCCTCATCGCTCATCAGTCACAAAAACTGTAAGTTTTATCATAAAATTAGGTCAGGCAAAAATTGTAGATCGGAAAATTATCTACAAAAATGTCTAAATACTTTTTTTCCTAAGAGCCACCGTTTTTGACATACCTATAATGATTCAAAAAGTTGATAGAGGTAATCGTCATAACATGCACACGTTTTCTGAATCTGAAAACTGTAAATTTGTAATTAGGTCACAAAAAACAGAGCATGAGCTGGATTGCACCTAAGACTTTTTATTTAATATGGAAATAACCAAATAACTTGGTCCACTCTGGGAGCGAGAGGGAGTGTCAGAGTTTTGCTATAACAGGATTTCCAAATAAAAAGAAAAATACCATAACTCGGTACTTATTTATGCGTGTACAATCTTCTTATCATTTGCTGCAGTGAGATACGACACTTTTATCGTAGAGCATAAACCATATCTAATATATAATGTTAATAATGTACAGCAATCTCCGAAAATGTCTCGTGAAATGGCCGATAAAAAATTAAAGGTGTAGCATTTTCATTTTAAATTGGTAAACATTTAACGTTATATGTGAGTATATCGTTATAATTTCGCCTAATCAAATAAGTGCGAGATGGAAGCGAAACACACAGGACCGGTCGTTGTGGAGACACTTGGGGGAGGGTCTGTCCAGCTGTGATTTGTGTGTGTGAGTGTCGGCAAAAGATCTAGCACTGAGGTGTTTCTACTAACTATCTCATAGTTAATTAGATATATTTTTTTTAGTTCCACAGCTATCACACAACGCCGTCTAGTCTCAAGCTAAGTAGAGCTTGTTTTATGAGTACTAGGCAACTGATAAACATACTTTTATATTTCTAAATACATACATATTATAGATAAATTACACCCAGACACACAGTACAAATGATAGTGCACATCACACAAACATTTGTCCTGGGTAGGAATCGAACCTACGACTTCCAGCATAGCAGTCAGGGCCACTAACCACTAGACCAAGAGGCCTGTCTTTAGATGATGCAACATGGATATGTTGCGTCATTTAATAGTCTCAAAGTTATCATCTTTCACAGATTTCGTTCATCGTTTCCTTGATTTTGTAAAACTCTTAAGGTAGAACTACATAGGGCATACGTGGCCCACGCCGATCTAGGGGCGTCGGCATCGGTCTCTATATAGTTAATATGGCAACTAGACTTGTAGAGCTACATTAGATCCACGCCACGCGACTCGACTCTTATGAACAAATTAGGCGTGGCCCACGTGTGCGTCGGTCTAATGTAGTCCCCGCTTTAAACCTTACACATTCAAAACTCAAAATTTTAATTACGACATTGACATAATTATCTATATATGAAGTAGAATCGGAAATACGAGTATTGGACGCTGTATCAATACTTTTATAACATTAGTGCCATGATTAGTACCATATCACCATGGAAAATGTTAATTATTCCAAGAGCGATAACATAGCTGTACATAACGAATTGAAAAATGAAATAACAAAGTAGCACACTAATCAAGGTCTAACTGTCAGTGACGCTAATGTATAAAAGGTGAAATTTCGTATGTATGTATTTGTGTGTATGTTTTTAGGGCTATGTTTTACAGTTGCGCTGCCATGGTGTTCGTAAGCTTCAAAACTAGACACCATACAGACACCCAGAGTACCCCATTGAGACAGTATCAAAATAGATCTTAAGTGCACGCTTCCGAGTTGGTCGCGCCGCCAAATTGGTTGCACAACCAAACGGACACCAGGAAATCAGAAATCAGAAACGTTTATTTCAAATAGACCAATTACAGGCACTTTTAAATTGTCAAAATATCGGTCAGTCAAAAAAAATACAAGTAAAGCTAAGTTCCAAAGCGTAGATCTCTATGGAAAAGAACGTCGAGAAACTCCATGGTTCTTTTGTTAGAAGAAAGTCGTAGGTATACGTAATTGATATTGCCTGCCCGTTGAAATGCATAGTTTCTACGTTGGAACTCTTAATATGAAAAAAAAAAAAACGTAATAGCTTTCATAGTTATAAGAACTGCGATATTACAGAAAATACAAAACACAAAGAATCTAATAAATACCTAAATTCAGAAAAAGAATTACGTACCTATGAAAAGTTTATTACAACTTATAATTAGAAGTCAATCCAAAGATGTAACACTTCAAAGCAACCCGTTTTATAACACGGCAATTTCGTACTTTAACCCCTATTATATTAAACTTATGAATACCTAGTATGATAAATATCAAATCTTTATAATTACACATCATTCATCATTTTCGTATACTTATACCTAGAAATAACATATCTCGTCTACATCATAAAAAATATATGAAATAAACAGATAGTTACGAAAATACTGGGACCAGGAGCGTGAAATTTTTCTCAAGGTTTCTTTTTATGATGTAGGCGAGCATTAAGAAAGGATCCTCCAAAATTCACCCCCTAAAGGAATGAAGCGGGGGTTCAAAGTTTGTCTGGAGAAACCTACTTTCACGCAGTAGATTATAATTTATAATTGGAGAGGTACTAAAACTACGAAGGCGAAGCTGGTAGAAGCTAACTATATATATAACCAGTATTTACAGAGATTATCTCCTAAAAACAAACTTTACCTATTTATAATATTAGTGTAGATAATGATTTCAAATACTTATGGCTACTAAAGCGAACAACAGCACAAATTATACTAGTTAAGATAATTGATCTCACTTACGATCAGCAAATACGATGATGACAATTTGCAAATGGCATTGAATTTCTCGACAAGGACATTCTAGTGCGGACTACAATTAGGAAATCAGATACAATTACATATAATTATACGTCATTATCAGAGGTTGGAATTAGGTAGAGTTATTAAATTAATGTACTTGCATCGAAATGTTGATATTAATATGGATCTTCTCGGGATTTCTAATAAAAAATCCCGTATGGCCAACAATATTACAAATAAATAATAATAAAAACCTCACAGATAGATAAGACAAATAAAACAAAGATAATGAACATACTATGTTTATTAGTGTTTTTATTGAAAAAGATCTCTTTACGTCAACTGAGGTGAGGGTAACAAATTTATACACATCCTCCTCCTCGTCATTAATGCGGACTCTCCGCTCGACGCTCGCCCCGAACGGTCGTGCCGCTCTGTGCTCCACGCCCGCTCCGTGCTCCGTGTCGTTACGTCACCCCGTGACGTCATCAGTGGTCCCCGACCGCACCAGCGATCCGAAGCCGCCTTTCTCAAGGCAGTGGAGGATATACGTTTCCTTAACGGGAAATAGTCGATAAACGTTGTGCCCCTTCAGGGAAAAGCCACAGTTTCGTGGTCCTTGGTGGGAAACCTCACGGTGCCAACAAAACCAAGGGGGTGTTGCCCCAATACACCCGCCGAACCCCTTCAGGGCTAGGCAGTCATTTGGAGTCGGGAGCTAGATTTTGGCCTTGGGGGAGCTCCTAGTCAAATCTAATACTCCGAGTTCTCTTTCAGCTACACACCTGGTGTCGGTTGGGGTGTCTATCCCTTCGCACCAGACCCTGGTAGGGCCCGATCGCACAATAAGACTGGCGATCGGTTTACAAGCTTAGGGCACACCATTAGGTACTCACCTCCCAGTGTACACAACCCTTACTGGGAGGGTCACACACCCCCGGGCCCGTCCACCCGGGGACGTAGGGACCGATAGGAGTTTTTCACATGAGTTTTTTCCAACTCATGTGACCTAATCCCAAGTCCCCTTTTTAACCATGACGGACGCTATCATATTAGCGTTCGTCAAAGAGGTCCTCCTCAAGGACCCCGATATCCTCGCCAAGTATGGCAAGAAAATCGCCTCATTTAGAGGCCCCCCCCCCCACCGTCCCATCGAGCGTCACTGACTTCAGTGACGTATTGTCATTCCCGGACTCTGGTCCGTCCCCGCCGACCCCCTGCCCCCGCCCTCCCCCGGATATGCCACCCCTATTGGTAGCCCACTTTGCCAATGAGGCAATGGACACCTCCGTCCCCGCTAGCGACTCAGCGTCGCAAGCCTCTTCGGACTCCGAACAGTCCCCTGAATCCTCCTCCTCCGAGGACGACTTCCAAGTCGTCCTAGGGGGCAAGAGGAAAGCCAGGAAGGCCGCTCAGGCCACCAAAGCTAAGAAGACCGTTGCGTCTTCTCCCGCCCCCGCTATCCAGCCCGCCCCTGTTGCCCAGCCCGCCCCCGCCTCGCAGGCTAGTTGCTCCCCCTCCGTTTCCGCTTCTGTCACTCAGACGAAGAAGCAGCGCCCCCCTCCGCCCTTGTACATCCAGGACAAGGGTAAATGGACCGACGTGTCCAAAGTGTGTAGTGATCGCAAGATCAACTATACAAACGCCCGCTCCTGCCAACAAGGCATAAAAGTCCAAGTCCCGACGTCAACTGACTATCGGGAACTTACCAAAGTCCTTCGTGAAAGGAAAATCTCCTTTCACACCTACTCCCTCCCTGAGGACACGCCGACCCGAGTGGTCATTAGACGTGTCCCGAAGGAAATCCCCACCGAGGAAATTAAGGCCGACCTCCTGGCCCAAAATATCCCCGTTTCCGCTGTCCATCGCCTTCACAAGGCGAGAGGTAACGAAGTATACGACATGATCCTTGTCGTGTGCGACCCGACCGACGGGCACCACCCCATCTTCAAGATCAAGTCGATCTGTTCCCTCTCCGGCATCTCCATCGAGAAGCCCTACAGACCCACGATAGTTGGGCAGTGTCACCGCTGCCAACTATACGGTCACTCTCAGAAGAACTGCTACGCTACACCCAGATGCGTTAAGTGTCTGGGTGAGCACGGCACTTCTGACTGCCCCCGTCCCAAGGATCGCACTCTTTGCACAGAGCCTCCCAGCTGTGTGCTGTGCGGCCAAGCCGGGCACCCGGCTAACTACCGGGGCTGCCCCAAAGCCCCCAAAATCCCTCCCAAGCTGGCAAAGCGTGCTGCCGCTCGCCAGCAGAGGGAAGCACCCTCCGGGAAAGTCCCCTCTTCCCAGCCCCCCGAACGTCTCGCACCCCAGAGACCATCCCCCTGGAATCAGCTAAACCATCAGAAAGCCTTCCCGGCTTTGGTGGCTTCCCAGCCAATTCCAGCGCTAATGGCTAAGCCCATCCCAGCGCCTCCCCCGGCTTCTGTGGCCCCCGTGGCCGCTAAACCTCCCCGAAACGCGCCCCAAGTTTCAGCTGCGTTCCCACGCAGATCAGTTGGCCAGATTATCCTGGACAACTATCGCATCTTTATGACGCAGGACGCTAGGGACTTAGCTGACGAGCTAACCCTAGCGGAAGTCACTGGCCAACTCGACTTAGCCAAGCGCGCTGCGCTATTCACTAAGTACGAGTCGGTCGCAGTCGAACTCGACAAATTACCTGCCGTACCCCTAAATGGATAGACAACAAAAAATTTGTTGTACCAAACCGCGATCCCTAAAGTTAGGCTTCTTCAATGCCAACGGCATTATCAATCAGAGAGATGAGATCGCCACGTTCCTCCGCGACCATCAGTTAGACCTTCTCCTCATCCAGGAAACATTCCTCAAACCCCACCGTAAAGATCCTAGAATTGCCAACTATCGTCTAGTTCGCAACGATAGATCTCGTTGTCACGGTGGTGGCACCCTTATCTATTATAGAAAGGAACTGTACTGTATCCCTCTAGCTCCCCCCGCGCCCCGATCTTTCTTAGAATACTCGGCCTGCCGAGTAGGCATGACTGGTCATCAACCGATCACTGTCGTCTCTGCCTACTATCCCCCTCCGACTTCCTCGTCTCGTATGCCAGACGAGTCCATCGCGCTCACTAGCGACCTCACTGCCCTCTTTGGCTTGAGTGACTCCGTTATCATAGCGGGCGATCTCAATGCTAAACACCCCGCCTGGAACAGTAGTACGACCAACCCTAGGGGAAAGGTCGTGTTCAACCTTGGTGCATCCCTTAACTTTGACATCATCGCCCCGATGTGTCACACTCACTTCCCCCATGATCCCAACCATAGCCCCGACGTCCTCGATGTAGCGCTCCTTAAGAATGTCAACCTCCGGTTGCAATCTATAGAAGCAATACACGAGCTTAACTCCGATCACCGACCCGTGATTATGCACCTAGGCTCCCGTTCGGGCAATCTCGACCCGGGCCAGCCCCCCGCTTCCCAATTGATCACTGACTGGAAGAAAGTAAGCGAAAAGCTGAAATCTACCACGTCACCTCAATTGGATTCTATTCCCGACCACATAGTCTCAGTCGCTGACACGACGGCGGCAATCGACTCGCTCACAGACCACGTACAATCCGTCCTGAACGAATGTTCAAGGGAGATTCCTGCGAAGGAGGACCTTCGCTGGAAAATCCCGGACGATGTACGGGCTCTGATGACCGAGAAGAACGCAGCCGTCCGTGCATACAGCGCTTTTCCTTGCGACGCTAACAAGGCTCACATGCGTAGATTACAGCGTGCTGTAAAGAAACGCATGACCGAGCTGCGTTCCGCCCGCTGGGACAAGACGCTCAGTGAACTCGAGCCTACCCATCTCGCCTTCTGGCAACTTCAGAGGAAATTACGTTCCACTGAAGAGTCCTCTATGCCTCCGCTCACCCGCCCTGATAAGAGTGTCGCTTTCGACAACTCTGAAAAAGCGGAATGCCTAGCCGACAGCCTCGAAGCCCAATGCTCGCCTAGCTCTCAACTAGTAGACCAAGCCCACATCGACATGGTGGACGCTGAAGTCGAACGTAGAGCCTCCCTCCCTCCCGTTGAAGACCCTGATAACCCTCTGGCCCCCGTCACTCCCGACGAGGTGGAGGATATCATTAAAAAACTTCAACCAAGAAAAGCCCCCGGCGCCGACGGTATCACGAACAGAGTGTTCAAACTCTTCCCCCCCCAACTTATAATGCTAATGACCGCTATCTTCAATGGCGCATTAAGCAATAATATCTTCCCCCAAGCGTGGAAACAGGCCACCGTTATCGGTATCCCTAAACCAGGCAAGCCCAAGTCTGACCCCACCAGTTACCGCCTCATCAGTCTCCTCAATGTTCTCGGTAAGATCTACGAGAGGCTTATTTATAAGCGACTCAAAGATTTTGCCGAATCCAAGGGTCTCATTCCTGATGAGCAGTTCGGGTTCCGTACCGAACACTCATGCGTCCACCAAGTCCACCGCATCGTAGAGCACCTAAGCGCTGGCTTCCAGCGTAATGCGATGACGGGTGTCTTGTATTTCGATATAGCGAAAGCATTCGACAAGGTCTGGCACAATGGCTTATTATATAAGCTATATCAACTCGGTGTGCCAGACCGTCTCGTGCTCATCATGCGAGACTTTCTGTCGAATCGCACCTTCCGCTATCGAATCGAGGGAGCCCTCTCCTCCCCCCACCCCATTCGAGCTGGAGTCCCTCAAGGCTCGGTAGTGTCCCCCCTAGCTTTCACGCTGTTCACCAGCGACATTCCCAAAAGTAAAAAGGCCCAGTTGGCTCTATTCGCCGACGACACGGCAATTTACTACACCGGTCGTGACCCTAGAGTTATCGCTCGCAATCTCCAAACCTCCGCAAACATTTTGGGCAAATGGTTCCGGAAATGGAGGATCGAGGTTAACCCTGATAAGAGTCAAGCTGTTCTCTACTCGAAACAGCGGAAGTCCGTCCCCCCTCCCCCTCCGATCACCATGTACGGTAAGCCGATCCCCTGGGAGAAGCAAGCCAAGTACCTCGGAGTGATCCTCGATCAGCACTTGTCCTTCGCCGAGCACATAAAGCAGGCTCGCTCGCGAGCCGCTTTCGCTCAAGGTAGGCTCCATTATCTCATGACTGCCCGCAGCAAACTGTCACTTAAGTGCAAGCTGCGCCTCTATACGGCAGTAATCCGCCCGATCATGACGTATGCATGTGCAATCTTCGCACACGCCAAGCCCCGCTTCCTCCATAGGATGCAGACCCTTCAAAATAGGACCCTCCGTAAAATTCTCGGTGCCCCATATTATGTCCGAAATGAGAACTACATCTAGATCTCAAAATCCCCACCATCCAGCAGTTCATGAAACGCCTTTGCAAGCGTTTCTTCGATACTGCTGTAAAACACCGCAACCCCCTCATAGTATCGGCAGCCCGATACGAACCCTCCCGCATCTCTAAGGTTCGCCGTCCTAGGCATACTCTCGTCACCCCAGATGACCCCACTACCCTGCTCCAAGAGAGCCGTAAGGAAACAAGTACAGTTCGAAGACAATACAGACCGCCGTCCTTCCGTCCTCGCCGCCGAGGCCCGCCGCGACACTCCCGTAAACGTCCTCCCCGTCCCTTGCTCGAGCCAGCCCGCGTCGCTGAGCCGTAGTTTTAAAATTCCCCGATAATAATAATAAAATCTTTGTTCGATCCAGCCCGTCCCTTGCTGTCCCCCCCAGCGACGCCCTAAGCCGAGGTCCGTACCCCACAGGGGGTGCCCTTAGCGTGTAGTCGCTTAGTTTTTAAGTTTAGTTAAATAAGCCCTGGCTGGAGGCTTTGATTCTCGAATTGAGGCCGCCACAGGCAAGACCGGTTAAGCAGCCGACAACCTCCTAGGTTGACCTGCGAGAGGCCACACAAAAAAAAAAAAAAAAAATCGTCATTAATGCAGAAAGATTTTTTTTCTGCTATATTTCTGATAGTGTCATAAAAAGGATCTGCTCTTTAAAATTAATCTCGGGGTTTGAGGCATATCCACTTTATTTTTTCGCTGTATGAAATCGGTGTAAGAACTTAAATAACTCTACGTAATTCCGACTTCTAGTCATTATGAACATAATCATAACATAATTAGCCTTACTCTACTGCTGGGACTCAGGCTTCAGGTTTGGCAATTCTACTAATATTATAAACGCGAAAATTATACGTATGGATGTATGGATGTTTGTTTCTCTTTCACGAAAAAACTAATGAATGGATTTCGATGACCATGTCCCGGAATAGCACATGGGGACTTGTTATCCCGGGAGTATATTCCCTTGGGATAATTTTCTACTATCACGCGGGCGAAGCCGCTGTCAGCAGCTAGTAAAGAATATTTCGAGTTGATTTATCATTTTTCCGTACAAATTGTATGGGAAAAGTTTTGGCGATTTCTGCCTTTTCTAGTACTCATACCTTAAATAGTCCCGTAGACGCTTTCGATTATATACATATTTTTTTTTTGGATTGTTTTTACTGTAATTTTGTCCGAAATCTGTGAAAGTAGTTTAGAATATCTTAAAAAGTTATGGATGGTCTCCTAGGACCGTTTTTCTGTAAAAATAACGGTTATGGTACCTTCCCTTACTGACCAGTCTCAAAAATCCATCCTATATATTATGAAATCATTGAAAAAGGTGTGATCTCGATAAAATGGAGCTGAGTCAGCGAAGCTTGCCGAGAAAGCTGACACTTGCTGCCAAATACTGCAAAAACATTAGAATGTGTTACATTCGCATTCTAATAAAAACGAAGTGACTGTATTTTGTAACAAAAACTAAACACTGTTAGGAGCGGAGAGTAATCAAAGACAAACAGTCTTTGATCTAATTATCAGGTTTACTTCTAGTAGAACTTAACTTTATCGTATTATTTATACAAAAATGTAATCGGCCTAGCGGATTGACCTACTGCGACTAAATAAAAAAAAAAAACAAATCTTTTCTTTTTTTTTAGTATCAAATTCGAACACTATTTCTATTCTAAATATTATGATTATGCACATAATATAACTATTCGAATATTATTTGCATAATCTTTAAAAGTATTGTTTACCTAGTTGGCAAGTTAATAAGAGAGATAAGTAATGCAATTTTCTTCGATATTAGACTGGCCTGTTATGACTGGCCTGTTGGTCTAGTGACTGGCCTGGTTAGTATAGTGGTTAGTGGCTATACCGGAGGTCGTGGGTTCGATTCCCACCCAGGATAAATGTTTGTGTGATGAGCACGATTTGTTCTGTGTCTGGGTGTAATTTATCTGGGTGTAATGTATGTATTTCAAAATATATAAGTATGTTTATCAGTTGTCTAGTACTCACAACACAAGCTTTGCTTAGCTTGAGACTAGACGGCGGTATATTATTATTATATTACAATACTTTCTAAACTTAACACTGGCTAAAAGCACAAACTACACGAATCCATCACATATGATGTTTGAAAAGAGTCACATTGAAAAACTAGCTGCTCTACAAACGTAAAAGTCATACATTATGCATTTTACCGACCCTTTTAACCACTTTCAACCCTTTGGAGTCAAACTAGAAAACGTTGGCAATGTCGGCACTCACCAAAGAAGCAGAACTTTTGTTTTTCATTCCGTCTCGCTCGTTATAAAGAGAATACGTAATGCCATCCTATTCAGACCAGATTAAAAAGTTTAGATTATCTGCTGCACTTTATGTCTGTTGCAGGAACTCTTGGAAAATTCTCAACAATAGAGACTGACATGCAAGTTGTGCAGAATTGTTTTGCCACATTATGTATCTAATATCTGTGCCACATATATTATATGATATACAACAAGTCAAAGTCAAAGTCAAAAAAAAATATTTCACATAGGCCTACATGGGCACTTATAAAACGTCAGAAGCTAGTGCACGGTTCCAAATTGGTCGTTTCCTATGGAGAAGAACCGGCAAGAAACTCCATGGTTACTCTTTTAAAAAAAAATGATTGTTTACAATATTTTCATATTACAGTATTAATAGACATTATGTAAGAACAGTATAGACCAGTCGATATTGTACCCGAAAGCACAATAAAAATAACCATATTAAAAAAGTAACAAAATGCACATCCTGAAAATATGTAGTATGTTCAGAATCGGATAGTTTCTCAGTAGTCAGTTATTGTTTACCTTATTTTAGGGTTAAGACTGTTTAGAGACAAAAAAAATACCTATTTTGATAAATCTTGATTTTCACGCATCACTAGTGTCAGTGTTGCGTGTATGTATACATACCTATACCTTACCAGTGTATTGCATTGATTCCCATATTATTTGCTTTACAATCAGGATAACTATTTCTTGAAAAAACGCTAACCTTGCATTTAAGTAAAATTTCAGTGCTTGAATTATGATTGTAACTTAATTTTTTAATTGGTGTTTAGGTATAAAGGCATTGTTCCATTTACAAGTTGTATATGAATGGTTAAATGTGTTGTTATGCGCAAACTCCGAAGCTCCGAACAAGACTATTTGAATTAACCATCGATAACTAACGGAAGTTTTTTATGGTGAGAAAATTGGAAAAAAAATTGCACGAAATACAGTAAACCACATTTTGCTTCATTACCTACATTCAAACTGATCCTAGCTGTCAATATCAGGGTTAGCTGTCAATTACGATACCTAGCTTTTGACAACACGACATCTGTCAGATGAATTTTTATTCTCTTCTTCTATAATAAATCTGTAGAAAATTCTTAGTTGTTCGCGCATCACGTAAAATGTACGAAATCGATGTAAATAACTTTTATAGTTTACATTAAAATTGTGTGTAACTTGATATATTACTTAGACTTAGTTTTATCTAATCGGTTGACTATATCGAAAGATATATGAATTTGAATTGTTCAAGAAGTGATCACAACACATGCAATTGACTGTTAGGCGGTACAAAGTTCGCCGGGTCAGCTAGTACGAAAATAAATATTACATAGCATACTTACCTTACACAATATATCACGTCTAGCCTTCATCTCAATATTCATCCCTTTTCTACCAATTCCCATCTAAACTTTTTTTGTTTAATTCACAAAACCAACTCCTAGTTTTCTTTTCGGCCATCTTTTAGCCTTAATCATATTCAAAACTATCCTTTAGTTCTAAGTTTAAACCTATCCTTAAAATGACCTTTGCTCTAATGAACATAAAGTTTATAACCCTCTCTGCACATAACTCTTATCCTCGTAATTACAAGGAACGTGACGATTCATAACTTAAACGCGTTGATTTCACACGTAATATGATATGAAGTTACCTTCACTAAATTAGACCGACGCACACGTGGACCACGCCTGATTTGTAGGTACGTAGAAATGCGTCGTGTGGCTTGGATCTAATGTAGCTCTACAAGTCTAGTTGCCATATAAAACGTACGGAGACCGACGCCAACGCGCCCAGATCGGTGTACGTGGCCCACGTGTGCCCAATGTAGTTCTACCTTGGCGCGTTGATTTCACACGTAATATGATATAAAGTTACCTTCATTAAATCGGGAACTACATTAGACCGACGCACACGTGGGCCACGCCTGATTTGTATGTAGAACTGCGTCGCATGGCGTGGATCTAATGTAGCTCTACAAGTCTAGTTGCCATATAAACTGTATGGAGACCGACGAACCCAGATCAGCGTACGTGGCCCATGTGAGTCCAATGTAGTTCTACCTTGGCTGACTGGCGCGTTGATTTCACAAGTAGATTTATTTAATAAAAGGAGAAACTGACTGACTGACATATTAACGCTCAGTCGAAACTACTGGGACTAGGATCATGAAATTCTGCACAAGGCTTTCGTTTATGACGTAGGCGAGCACTAAGAGAGGATTTTCCAAAATTCACCCCATAAGGGAATGAAACGGGGGTCCAAAGTTCGTATAGAAAAACATATTTTCACGCGAGCAAAGCCGCTGGCAGAAGTTAGTATGATATAAAGTTACCTTCATTAAAACTCGCAAGATTTAAACGGGTTTTCGTTTAATTGCGAGAGAATAATCCAACATATTAAATTCTTAGTCTGTTGCATTCATTTAATTTCCTATAATAACACAAGCTGCTGCCAGCGGCTTTGCCCGCGTGATAGTAGACTTATCATTATCACGTAGAGGTATAAAAATAGCCTATGACCTATTTTTAGTCCCCTCAAATATCTGGGGCCATGGTTTTACTTCTGAAAGGGAAACCCGTAGTCCTGGAAAGCAAAGGGCAAAGAAAGAACATAGCTGTAATTTTATTCAGTAAAAGTCTGACAATCGCCCCGTCGTAGAGTGGGAAAGTTGCCACCTTAAAAAAGACCTATCAAATACACACAAAAAAAAAAACTAGGCCTGTACATTATTTCCATTGATTCAATTACGAAAATTTAAATATAAATTGAATATTGAAATTACCTAGAGAGCTGGTAAACCATTTGGTAACTGTTGCTGGGTGCCACAGACAGATACTATTAATCCTGAAAAATTAATCAGTTTCTGTAGAATAACTCACGGCCGGGGACGAAGACGTGGGAGTAAGTTATCACACAAACATTATAAAGACGAAAGATTTTATGTGTGTGTATGTTTGTAAATCCTTCACGGCTAAACAGCTAAACGAATTTTGGTGAAATTTGGCACCAGGATAGCTTATATTCCGGATTAACACGTAGACTATAATTTATAACGGGGGAAGTACCAAATTCAAGCGAGCAAAGCGGCTGGCAGGACCTATAGTTATTTATATTTTAGTGGCGTGTTGCAATAGGTGTGTTACAATGAACTAATATCTTGTAATAAATAGTCGCGTAGTCATCTACGCTCCAAATGCACGTGATCTTGACATTAGGTTAATTTCTTCAAGTGGTTATAGAGCATAGAACATTACATCGTTCTACATTTAAGTACCTTGACACGTTTGTTTCAAAAACGCCATTATTATACACTGTAAATAAATGGTTAGTAGGAATGCTGCTGACACACATCATCATCATCACCTTCCTGCCCTTGTCCCGTGTTATTTGGGGTCGGCGCAACATGTTTTTTTCTTCCATTCTGCCCTGTCACTTGTCATGCTATCACTAACTTCTTTTTCTTTCATATCACTCTTCACACAATCCATCCATCTTTTCTGCTGCTGACACACATTGTTTTAAATTTAATTTTAAGTGATTTTCTGTACTCTATTATATGACATAGTTTGAAAGCGGCACCAATGACTGAAAACTTGAAAAGACATCGTTTATTCTTTATTCTTTATTGTACACATAAATATAAACAATAAAAAAAAAATGACAGTTGATGTACATTGGCGTTTATCTTGGTACAGTCGTGTAAAGAAGAGGAATAAAACATAAGATAATAGAGTTAAGAGCATACATGTGAATAGATGGAGAGGGGGAGGTAAACTTAAGAAAATACTTACGGATGGATTGTGTGAGGAGTGATATGAAAGATGAACAGGACAGAATGGAAGAAAAAAAAACGGTACGGCAGGTCATAGTGGGCATTAGGCGCTAGCTCAAAACTGGGAGCGGGAGCAAAACCACCCCTCAGTCGCCCGGATGGTCTGGTGACAATTTGTTTGTGACAACCAGATATCTTAACAAGCTTATAACTTTGTGATTTTTCATGATACAGTTATGGAATTTTGTACATAGATTCTTTACATAAAAATACTAGACACGTGTTTCGGGTTTCGCATATACTTAAACTAATATTGTATATTCAGACAATGTCGGCTTTTATTAAACTCAATTGAATTGGTCTACAAAACAGAGTCGCAATTATTGTTATTGCGTCTTCGTCCATATACACTACGTGATGTAATATTTATTTTGCGAGTGCCTTTGTTTATCAATTAATATGTACTTGCAAAACTATTTTAGGATTAGGATTGATTGCCTCTAAAACCGGTTGCGGAATTTATTGATGTTTAACTTAAACAAAGGAAGATCTCTGTTTAGTTTACTATAGAAACGATTTTAATTGAAATGTAGTTTCAAATAACTATAGAATGTTAGCTAGAAATAGGGCACAGGTGTGAATGTATTCGTCCATTTCTCAAGGAATTTACGCAATTTTGTCGTAGATTTATACCAGATTTCGTTATCAGTACATTTTAAAAGAAAGTAGTGTAGGTACGTAACGCATTCTATCTTCTGTTTTCTTTTGACTTGATTTTTTTCCAAAAGAACACCATCTGCAATTCTGCATTGGCCATTAACGTTGAGCGTTCGTACTTAAAAGAATTCAATTTACCGAGTTTTTTCCCAACTATGCAGGGTGGGCTTCCAGTCTACCTGGATGCAATCCAGTACATGAGTTTTAAATGCAGTGACTGCCTGGGGCCGGAAGGCTCTAGAGTCGCGACCGCGGGAAACGCAGCATTAGAAGGCCTCCCACAAGAAAGACCAATGACCTGGTGAGAGTCGAGGAATGGAGTAGATGCGAGACGCACAGGAACGTTCGTTGTGGCGACATTTGGGCGAGGCCTATGTCCAGCAGTGGACGTCCTTCGGCTGAAATGATGATGATGATGATGATGATGATGACTGCCTATGTGACTTTGTTAAGTTATACGTCAGTTCTTCATACCCCTTGGTGCAATTGTAAATGCAGCTTGAACCATACGAAATGCTGACTCCATGACACGAGTTTAGTACATCGACAAAATGATTAAAAGATAGCAGAAACTCACGAAGAGACTTCATTAGCATGTGAACTCGAATATACTTAGAGGACTAAAAATAACAAAACTTGGAGATAGTGTTTAATGATAGTGTAATGTAGCTCAAGTGCTACCTAATAAACATAAGAACGAAGTGTATTCGCCTTAAGGGCTATATTTCACCGGGACACCATGGCTGCGCGACCAGTTGAGCCACCACGGTGTCCCGGTGACATTTAGCCATAACATACTGGGGCGTCACTGGCGGCCGGACTGGCGTCCAAGCTGGTCGCGCCACCAAATTGGTTGCGCAACCAAACGGACACCAGGTGAGTAACTCTCTATAGAGCTGTATACATTTTAATGGTAGAGGCGACTGGTCGCGCCGCCATGGTGTCCCGGTAAAATATAATTAGCCGTAATAGAGACAGTATAAAAACTATAATTAGACACATTTTTTATGATTGATAGGTTCGCGCTTGACCTCTATTTCATTTGATGGCAAGTGATGATGTCGTTGACAATGGAGCAAGCTTCCCTAGAAATTACCTTTTCACTCTTGACTTATAGGCCCTTAGGTTGTAGCTATCAGAAAACACAGACTCCGGCAAGGAATTCCACTCCTTGACTGTACGTGCAATAAATGTGCATTCCCAAAATGCTTTGTACGAAACGCTTTGTATGTAATGGAGATTCACGTATCGTCATGGACCAATCTCAGCTAGCGTTGCACCTTGAAAATCTTAGCCACCAGCTCCTCTTTGTTCTTTAGTACAGGATACATGTTGCAAATGTAATCTAAATAATAGCTCATCTAGCGTGCTGCTCATTGGCTGACCGTGACCATACTTCTGAGCGGTAACGTGCCTTAATTGAATATAAATGAGTTTTTAATTCAAGTTTAATATTGCTGCAAATACTTTGCGGTTTCAAAGTGCCAAGTTTAATATTAGATACTTTTTTTATAATTTAACAAAATAAATTAGATTTTGAATGAAGTAGGTAGGCACTGGGTGTCTCTCTCGGATAAAATTCCTTAGCAATAAGTATGTATGTTATCTTCAATGTTTTAATTACGTAGGTAACTCCAAAAAGATACGTAATTGTCAAACTTTGGCATCATGTTAGGTTTTGGACACCCTTGAGCATTGAATAAGTTCTATAATAATTATATTCCTATAAAAATGCTTTTTATTATAATATAAAAACAGCTTCTTAGCCAGCTGACAATATAGGTTGACTTCTGAAAAGGTTACCCGTGGTCTTAGAACGCAAAGGGCACATGAAGAAACATATGTGTGGCTTTAGTCAGTAAAAGTCTGACACGCCTCTCGCTTCACCCTAGAGCAGGAGAAGACAATAGTTAATTTCCCACCTTTAAAAAAAACGGCTGACAATATTTTTTGTTTGAATTTAGAAGAGTTAGTCTTTTAAATTCGAATGCTTGTTCTAATCCAGAAATAATTATTTTCAGCCAGCCTGTAAACCGTAAGGTTGCGTTCGACAGGCAACATTCACAGTTCTCTCAAGGACCTTATCAAATGTTAAGCTATAGATATAGGAATCTCATGAAATAGTAAATTCAACTAAGATTTTGCTTTTCCAGTTACAGACAGTCTTAAACCTTAAATAGATTTTCTATTTAAATGAGGTTGCAGGAGTGTATTTTCTATTAAATTATCTTAAGTGCATTCAATTACTTTAGTAAATGAACAATTTACGTATCTTCGCCAGACATTTCTGCTATTTTACCCAAATTAAGAAGAAAACTTCGGACATTTTCCGATTTTCTTGTTTTCAGATTAGGAGAAGTATTTTTGCAAATCTACCGTTTAATGCGGAAACAATACTATAGTATAGGTAGTAGGTAGGCTTGACACGTGCCTAGCATGTGTAATGTCAAGTGTAGGTACTCGTTTACAACACACTTGACTAACACCACGCCAAAACATACGCACTGTGATTAATTCGTCTTAAAAATAGTGCTTCCCGATTTTATGATCTTTAAATATTTTATGGTACCTAGTACTTTGATAATGATATAAATAAATTAATATCTAGACATACATATATTGTACTACTAGATGATTCATCATTTGTCTTCTTGTCCATTCAATCGTCTTGTCAACCATTCCTTTTATTTCATGACAGAAATGTTTTTACTCAATCCATTATTTTCTTTAGCCTCCCTCCTCTCATCCTTCATTACTAGAATCGTTTTATTTCGAGCAAAACCCAATGACCGATTTTTTATCGCTTCGTTCTATTTATTATTTACTAGCTTTTTTCCACGGCTTCGCCCGCATACATAAAATATAGCTTATGTCAGTCAGGAATAAAGCAGCTACATATCAGTGAAAAAATTAAAACGATCGGACCAGTACTTTCAGACATTACCTCCTACAAACAAAAAAAAAACAAACTTTACCTCTTTATAATATTAGTGTAGATGTAGATTTATTGTATCGCTAAGATAAATACAATCAAGGTTCACGAATAACCGATGCCTGTTAAAGCTGCGAGAATGTTCTAAAGAGTTACCACGACCCTGGAATGCTAAGGGTAATTGAAGAAACACAGGAGGACTGATTAATCAGTAAAAATCTGACACGCTCTCCCACCCCACACAAAGAGGATTCTTCCTCTATAATTTCGTCCTCCGTAATTTGTAATTTCTCTCCCTAAAAAAAAGCGCTCACGAGAAAAGACAAGAGCCTCTTTGCAGGTTTATAGAGAGAGCGTATCCTTTTCTCACAATACGTGTATCGTGTTGGATAGCCCAAAAATAAAGCCCTCTTAATTGGACCCTTGACCCAGCGGCATCCGAAAGCCTCTTAGTGTTTATTAAGGGCTTCTTCAAGAATTAGGACGTCATCGAACGTGACAATTATTGCAGAGAATAGATTCCATGTGTGCCAACAGATAAATAGGCCAATAAGTTATTAATCTGTTACCTAAATTGCTAACTTGTATTTATTATGAACCTATCTCTGCCAACGGCTTCGTTCGGGTGAATGTCGGTTTTTGTGGACGCGAAGTTGAAGTTAGAGCCAAATAAAATAGCCTATGTCCTACGTTAAGGTTCAAGCGTTACTTCGTACCTAATTTCATTAAAATCGGTTTAGTAGTTTCACCCTGAAAGCGTAACAGACAGACAGAGTCACTTTCACATTTATAATACTAGTCAAGCAGCGGCTTCGCCCGCATGAATTCGGTTATAGCGGACGCGAAGTCGAAACCAGATAAAAAGTAGCCTATATCCATCCTTAGGGTTTAAGCTTACTCCGTACTAAATTTTATCATAATCGGTTTAGTAGTTTAACGCGAAAGCGCAACAGATAAACAAAGTTACTTTCACATTTATAATATTAGTAATATGGATTAGTCTATTTTTTTCTAAGCGTGCCAACGACATTTATGTTAAGGTCTCGATGTATGATAAGTAACTATATTTCAGTACTTTATTTTCTTGATTTAAATCGTTGATTAACTTCTGCCCAATACCTGGATAAGTTCAGGCTGGTAGATATTAGGAAGTTTTCTTCAAAATTATTATTGTTAGGTTCGGTTCGGTTCTACAATCTCACCTGGTGATAAACGATGATGGAGCACGTTTGCCTAGAAATATTACTTGCTTGCAGATATGCAGCCTGTTAGTTTGTTTGTCTTCCTATAAGCCGATAGATATTCTTGTAGCGTTAGTCTCTGTAGAGAGTGTGTTATTAGTATGATGGTCTATGAATATTGAACAGACCGCAGTCCCCCGGGACAATTGATTGGCCTATATTGCAATTACTTATCTGGCGTTATTTATAGATAAGGAAAAACCTCCTTATTCTTATCTTTAAGGGCCCAAACACAAAACCGCAATGCTACATAGCATTATTAAAATCTACGATCTTGCTCGACGCATCGCAAGAAGTTGCGATGCGATTCACAACGCACATTATATGGTCACCTAAACCAATGCTTTGCCGCATGAAATCACGAAAGAATCACAAAAGTTTATACGCAAAGTCGACATTAATTCAGTATTTAGGATTTTTTACAGAAAACCTCAGCGTAATGATAAATTTTTCATAAGACAGGAAACATACTCGTAAGTGCAACACAAACTTAAAATTGCTGAATATGATATCCTTACTGACATAAACTGGACAAATATTATGTGCAACACATTATTCATATACATACATACATCACATATACAATACCAGTATATACAAATAAAATCTCTTTGATGGTAATCAAGCTTGTTATTTTCCAAATATGAGAGCACAGAGCTCTCTTAATGGTAATTTTTGATAATTTTTTATGGAAACAAATCCCAACTGATTTGGCTCCCAAGTGAACAATATACCAACGTAAAAAGAAAACTTAGAAATACGAATAATTTTAGCAATGCCGTCGATGGGGTCTACCTTTTATAGCAGAACTTTTTACGTCATAATATTGTTTTGCATAACAACGGATAGCACAAACTTCATTTCGCAGAAAATTATTTCGCATACACTCAGTTGTCATACATTCAAAACTCATAATTTTGTTAGTCAGAATCATCTTTAGGCATAATGTTTATATCCATAATAATTAAAAAGCAGAACCATCATATCGCAGAAAATTCACAGTCAGAATCGTTTTTTGGCATACATTTTATATCGATAGTGCAGCATGCATGTAGCATGCAAGCAGGCATGCAACATGCAGCATGCATGCAGCATGCAAGCAGGCATGCAACATGCAGCAGGCATGCAGCATGCAAGCAGGCATGCAACATGCAGCAAGCATTGTTTCTGTCACGGCTCCGGCGCTGCGAGGTTTGGGCGGCGCCACGCGAGCTTATCCTCAGCTCGCGGGCCGCCTTACCCCTCCGCGCCTACGCGGGTTTAAATTACACTCTAGGGGTAGGGCAGACAAGACTGCGTAAAGTCGGTTTCGCAGCGATTCGTTTCTGTCACAAAATTTTGCAGCACAACGTATTGACTTTTTATGACACAAATTTAATTTAATATTGAAAATGCTACCAATACATGCTATATTTAGAACATTCTATGTCACTTTTGCAGACCATTCGATTTTAAATACATTGCACGTAGGTTATCTAACCATTCGACAGCATAAATTTACTTTATTTAAATTATCAGTTTTATTCCATATATTATAAGTTTTTGATGTTTTGAACACTAATTTTTACAAGAAGATACATCTATTTTAATTTTTGATGTTCAAATATGCACCCATACCAAATAATCGTATCTCTAAATAGATGTTATGCTAAACAAAATTATGCATAATATTAATTATGGCAAAGGTAATTATGCGAAACAAAATTCTGCCAAGATAAAAGTATGCCATTGTAAATTCGGACACGTAAATATTCTGCCAAACAAAAGTTATGCTAAATATTTTTTATGCCTTAAAAATATTCGATTAAATAAGATTATGCCATGTGAGTTATGCCAAATAAAAATCGGAGTATCAAGATTCTGCCAAATAGAAGGAACCCCCGTCGATGGCATAACGTATGCTAAATATGTCACTCCTAAAGAAGCGAGAAATTAGCCGCCTACGATCTCGTCAAATGGCATGAATCAGTTAATTTACATTTATTACGACGAAGTAAAATAACTGTATGACGTGTGGCTTTTATTCTTAACTTAAACAGGGATGATAACGACGTAACATTGTTTGACTGGCCTGTTGGTCTAGTGGTTAGTGGCTCTGACTGCTATGACCGAGGTCGTGGGTTCGATTCCCACTCAGGACAAATGTTTGTGTGATAAGCACGATCATTTGTTCTGTGTCTGGGTGTTATTTATCTATAATATGTATGTATTTAGAAATATATATGTATGTTTATCAGATGTCTAGTACTCATAACACAAGCTCTGCTTAGCTTGAGACTAGACGGCGTTGTGTGATAGTTGTGGAATATATTATATTATTATTCCCTTTATTTCACATATAAACATATTCGTTACATTTTTAAATATTTCAAAAATAAAACATTTAAAAATATAAAAAACAGCATCCCACCGGTATCGGGAACAGGGTCCAAGCTACCGGCGGTCAGGGCTCCAGAGAAAGGAACCTCCTAACAATGCGAGCCGTGTCCAGGAGTACCGCTTTCTGAATCAAGCCCTTGATCCAGAAAGCGGTACAATCCAATATTATTATTATTATTATATTAATAATATTGTTTGTTTATTTGTAGAAATTTTCTCTAGAAGTACTGATTTGTATTCGAAAATTCTATCACTCATTGAAATCTACTCTATCGCTGAGCCCTACACGTTCCATTTATCCCTAAAAATTTCGTAACGAAGCCGTTGAAAAAAAGATAGATAGTAATAATAAATTAGACTATAATATTTAATAAGCTAGAACAATTAAAAAAAAAAAGAAAAAAAATGTAAATCATATGTAATGTATTTTGAAATCAATAAAGATTAAGTATAATAAAAAAAAAAAACTAGTATTTTCCTGCGGTAAGGCTAAATAGGAATTAAAGACTAGGTAGGATTAACAACAGCTAACTGCTAAATATTTTACCCTACTAATATGGATACAGAATACAAGGAAGGCAAGTCTAACCACTATAAATTTTATAAATCATGTCCACTAAAGAGCCTATTACACCACTCGATATTCAGTCTTAGTCTATGTAGCGTCACAAGAAAAAGAGCAACTAACGCCAATGTCGTGTAAAGGAATGAAACAGAACGATGAGATAAATAGATAAACATAGACTAAGACTGTCTGAATATCGAGTGGTGTATGCGCTCTAAACGACACCAATTCGGATCATCAAACTACTTTTTTCGACTGGCCTGTTGGTCTAGTGGTTAGTGACCCTGACTGCTATGCCGGAGGTCGTGGAATATTATTATATTATTATTATTACTGTATTATAGGTACCTAACTACTACTCTACTACTATACCTACCATACTACTACTATATCGACTACACTACTACTGCTACTAGATATTATAGCTAGGCATAGTTCTTTCAGCATGATTTTATATGTACGCTGTAGTGGCGAAAATCTCGTGTCGAGAGATCACAAATTTCCGAATTAAGCTTCAAATAACTTGAATTTGGCCTTAAAGTAAGGTTGAGATGTAACACATAATACTCAATTCAAAAACCCGGCCTTTATTAGTCTTTCAATCTGATCGAGAAGTCTCTTTCGGATTAGCTAATTACATTTCTTAATATGAAAATACTAATAAAGACCACATTCCCGAAAACTCGAAGCCTACTAAGGCTAAGGGTCTGATTCTGAAAGGAAGACTCGGCTCTGGTACGAAGGAACAGGAGTGGGTTTTTAGTCACTAAAAGTCTGACACTATCTCCCGTTCCGCCCAAGAGCGAGGGATGTCATAAGATGATTTTCCCACCAAAAAAAAAACCGACAACTTTCTTTACTTTTCCAGACGTATTGAGATATTCATTTTAGGCGTTACAATAGCAATTTACTGAAAATACTTGAAAAACGGCTACTTTTTATGAAGGGTAGGAAAGGTCTTGTGGGCTTACTACGGACAGTGATTTATTATAGGTACACTTTCGGAAATTAATTAAGTCGCAGATATTTTGCTCAGAAGATGAGGGTCACTTCATATTAAGCTAAGATTTGTTTTTATTTACAAAGTTTTGATATGGTTGAAGTTAACGAAAATCAATTTTATGATAAATAAAAGGAGGAACTGACTGACTGACATCAACGCACAGTCGAAACTATTGGGACTAGGAGTGTGAAATTTTACATCAGGTTTCCCTTTATGACGTAGGCGAACACAAAGACGGGATTTTCCAAAATTCACCCCCTAAGGGGATGAAACGGAGATCCAAAATTTGTACGAAGAAACCTCTTTTCAAGCGGGTGAAGCCACTGGCAAATGCTAGTTTAAAAAATAAACTAACACGTTGAGGACAAAGTTTGTATGTATGTTTGTCTGAGTGTATTGTGTATGTTTGTTTTGGGAGCTCTTTGCTCAAACAGCTCCCAATAAAACTTAAATAAAAAATATTTAAACCAAGGAACCTCTGTGCAAAATTTCAGTGTTCTAGGTCTAAGGATTAGGGATGGGCGTTGATGACTGGTCAGTTAAGAGAGTCAGGACTTTATATACAAGATATAGTTTTGTAATATACACACACTACTACACATTTCATTTGATACCTCACTTAGCCATATTTTCAAACTTTCGATTGTTCATTCCCACTTTCACCCCCCTATAACTTAAAATAGCTGGACCAATGTTTATAAAAAAGGCTTTCAATTAAAAAAAAACCGTATCCAAACCGGTTCACCCGTTTAAGAGCTACAGTGCCACAGACAGACAGAAACACACACACGCAACGGTCACACTTCTAACACCCCTCTTTTTTGCAACGCGGGTTCAAAATATGCTCTCACTTCCATAGACACATAATAACAACGTAAGTAGAAAAAAAACTGCTCCACGACACACAATATATTAAATTACGCTAAGTAATGACATGGCAGTTCGCACATCTGGTTGTGTTCCTAGGGAAATAAAAATATATCTACAATGTTACCCGCGCCTGGGTCATTGACAGCCTCTATGAGAAAATTGCAAACTTGTCTATGGGCTTGAAGTCTTTAACTTGAAAAAAAGAAAATTTTGTATTTGCACTTTTTCATTCATTAATGTTTTTTTTATGAGAAATATAATTAATGACATTTCATTATCATAATTATGTCGTTTGGATATAAATATGCAATGTACCTGGGGATTGACCCAATAAAAGTGAAGCCGTTGCCCAGAAGTGGGCAAAGATGAACTGTGAATAACGATGATATGAGTCCATCTGTCATTATTGCCGGATATTGAAAAAAATTGTTAGGTTTTAAAATCTTAAATTCCTCAAGCCATCATAATTTAGGTGTTGTCAAGGCTAGAGTGAATAGGCTCTTAATAAACTCGTTGATGGTGAAGCGCACTGCTTCACCATCAACGATTGCATCTCTGCTTACCATCAGCTGGGATCGCAGTCAAGCACTAGTATACATCAATAAATAAAAAAGCCAGCTTAGTAAGAGTTTATAAAATGACCTTTACAATTCTTCGAAATGAAAACATGTATCCATAAACAGTACCAACAAAGCTACGCATTGTTCCCGTTCACCCCTTAACCTAATTCCTTTACATGTCATTCAAAAACGAACCTTCGCACTAATCTAATTAAGGTCCCAATTAGTATAGTAAGGTAATACACGAACGCCTTCGCATTGTCCTAAGGCGGAACGTGAACGTGAAGGCAGCGTGACCCGCCGCTCGCGACGGTCGCGGCGGGACTGACTCTCGGAGATTTCGTTCCTCCGTACTTCCGATCCTCCAGGCCTCCCGAGACTTGTTCGTATACAATAGGAGAATCCTTCCGTACTAATGTTATGAATTTACAGTTCCGTTTATTGGTGGAAAATGGATTGCGATTCCATAAATCCATATTGACAATGTGCGTTGTGTATAGGGTAGCCAGCCACACTTTATAATAAAGTATCTTACTTTATTTTTGGTAAATAAAAATAGAATACATGAAAATATTATATTTTCAATATTTACTGTGATGCGTAAAATATACGAGTAACACTATTATATGTATATATTCAAGTTGCTTTTAAAATGAAGCAAAATTCAAATAACGATTGCAGTTACGCGCGAGACGCGACCGTGAGCGCACGCGCAGATAGCGAGTCCCGCGTTTGTAGCTACATACTTTTTTTACATCTACCTACGATTATATTTTATTATATGTTTTCGTACGATGAATAACGAAGGGGATAATCTGGAGTTTTGCGACTCCAGTGGGAGTGATGTTATGGAAGAGGAGAGTTTAATAAGGGAGCAACAAGTTACTGCAGAAATTCACAAAGAAAATGAAGACAATTCCAATCTGAGTCAAAAAACCCCGGAAAAAAGGACAAGAGAAGATAGTGAAGAGATAATAGAAGAAGATGAGGGCTTCATCACAGTCAGAAAAGGCAAAAAACGTTTGACAAAGAGTTTGTCTATGTCTAAAAATGCAGACAGAAGAAATTTAGAGTTGGAAACGCAAAAAGAAATAACCATGGTTATGGTTATTTCAAAAGAAATTTTACCCAAACAATTTGGAATGGCAAAGCTATTGAGGGCGGAAAATATCCAAAACATTTTAAGAATACAATACAAAAGCCCATTTAAGGTACTGATTCAGTTTGAAAATAAAGAAAGTGCAAGGAAATTAGTTAGCTGCGAAAAAATGATTACTTTGGGATACAGGTGCCAACTGATTGATGAAATAAATTTATCATATGGTGTTTTGCGAGACGTAGATATAGAAATTGAAGATAAGGAGATTGGTGACAATTTGAAGTGTGATCATGAGATAATTTCTGTAAAAAGATTAAAACGACTAGATGATTCAAATAAATGGACAGATAGCAGTACTATACGACTATGTTTTAAAAGTTCTACTTTACCCTCATACGTATATGGGTATGGGTGCCGGTTTAAAGTGGAACCATATACATTTCCTGTGACGCAATGCTCAGGATGCTGGAGGTTCGGTCACCTAATAAAATACTGTCCTAACAAAAAAAAAGTATGTCCAAAATGTAATGGCCCACACGATAACTGTGCAGTGACTGACTTTAAATGTGCTAATTGTAAAGGCGCCCATATGGCTCTTGATAAATCTTGCCCTATATTCGCCAAAGAAAAGGCAATAAGGAAAATTATGTCCGCTGAAAGCTGTACTTACCGAAAAGCCTTATCAGTATGGCTGGAGAAGAGAAAATTGCAGATGGAGGAAGCCGAAATGACTGAGACGATAGGTCTTAGGACAACTACAAGGGAGAACAAAACGTTAAGTCAGTCAAAATCATATAGGGATGCGGTTGTAAACAATTCATTTGAGGCATTAGTAGCGAATGATGAGGCACATGAAACTGAAACTTCAGAAGATGAAGAAAAGCATGTTGATTACCCACAATCACAATTAAAAAAGAAAAAGAAGGAAAGGTGTCACAAAAATCAAAGAGAAAAAGAAAATGATTCTAGAGCAGAACCTGATTTTGAAATGAGCACCAGCAAACCGTATGAGAGAAGACAGAAAAACACTAACTTTAAGAGTTTCATGAGTAAGATTAAAGATATTTATCTTTTAAATATCGATTTCGAAGATAAAATTAAAATGTTTTGCAGTTATGTAGTGAAAGAATGCATAGAATTTATTATTGAATTAGTACAAAAACAAGAGGTATTTGCAAAATTAATTTCACTATTTACCAATGGCTAATAATGTACAAAAAGTTTTCGGCTTAAATATAATGCAGTGGAATGCGCAAAGCTTACGACCAAAACTTACAGACTTAAAACTTTTGTTGTCTTACAATAAAATTCACATAGCTTTGATATGCGAGACTTGGTTGGAACCTGATTCTAGTTTACACGTAAGTGGTTACCATCTACATCGCAAAGACCGAGATGATGGATATGGAGGTGTTGTTATCATGGTACATAAGTCAATTAAAGTCCAAGAGTGTACTCTAAATTATGTTAACCGTGGCATAGAAGTGGTATGTATTAAATTATTGAACTGTAGTCAAATTAAGTTTTTAATGCTAGTTTATTGTCCCCCGTCAGTACACACTATCCAGTCCGACTGGGATAATCTTTTTTCAACTTTTAAACACAACTGTCTAATAGCAGGTGACTTTAACGCTCATCATACCAATTGGTCGAACAGAAATGACTGTAGAGGAGGACAAATATATGATGCAGCTTTAGAACATTTTGTATCGTTAAATAATGGGCAGTCAACAAGAGTGAAATTGGTTAACAATGTTGTCCAACAAACTTCTCCAGATATTTCATTTATGTCGAGTGACATAGCTATGTGTTGTAATTGGCAAGTTACGAATGATAGTCTTGGAAGTGATCATCTGATTATTAAAATGAAATTTAATTTCAAAGATATCCAACGAGTTCGTAAAAAACGTAACTTTAAATTTGCAAACTGGGTTGATTATAATAAATACTTAGAAAATTATTACTCTACAGTTAATGGCGATGTTTGTAACGTTCAAAAAGAGTATAATAATTTTATTGAAAAACTTAATAGTGCAGCGGATCTTTACATTCCAATGACCAAAGAATTTAATAATCCTAGTAGGAATTTTCGGCCCCAACCATATTGGAATCAATCTCTCTCTAAACTTATTGCTCAACGTAGGTTAGCTCTTAGCCAGTTTAGAAGAAACCCTACTCCATCAAATCTAAGTACACTAGAACACATTAGTTTAGACACCAAATTAGCTATTCAACGAGCTAGGAGTCAAAATTGGCAGAAATACTGTGACGATATTAATGAAACAACTTCTATATCGGAAATGTGGAAAAAACTAGGATGGTTAAAGGGACGTCGGTCACCTATGACGTATATTTCTGACAATAAAAAAGAAGTTCTTTTAAATAGTCTGGCTCCTGATTATGTGAATCCATGCTCACCCGAGATACGATCAGATAATGACATGTTAGGAAGCTCCTTTTCAATTCAAGAAATGTATAATTGTTTAAAAAAGAAAGATACTGCGACAGGTGACGATGGGATCACATATTCGATGATTTACCACTTACCACATTGCGCTAAATTACATTTATTAAAATTATATAACACAATTTTTGTAACTGGAGAAATCCCTGTACAATGGCGTGATATCCGAGTTGTGCCAATACCAAAGAGAGAAAACCCTTCAAACAGTGATCTCAAGCTACGTCCAATCTCTCTGATGTCATGTGTTTGCAAAATTTTACATAACATGATAACGAAGCGTTTGGAGTGGTATGTAGAAAAGAATAAACTACTTTCACCTTTTACGACTGGATTCAGGAAGGGACAGTCATGTTATGATAATTTAGCTCGTCTTGTCACACAAATACAAATAGGATTTTCGAATAATTCCCCAACACTGGCATGTTTTTTGGATATTGAGAATGCTTATAATAATATATTGATTAATGAACTAATACTAAATCTTGATGAAATAGGGGTGGGTAAAAGGGTTTGTTTATATTTATGGAACTTTTTGACTGAGAGACATTTAAAAATTAAAGATGAACTTGACGAAAATAAATTCATTATGCGATATGCCAGCAGGGGCCTCGCACAAGGTGACCCTATGTCTCCCATCCTTTTTAACATAGCTACAATTAAAGTCAGTAAAGAAATTAACAACATTTTTATTTGCCAGTATGCTGACGATTTTGTGTTGTATACTTGTAACAAAAACATGACAGAAAGCGTAAATAATATTCAAAATGCACTCAACGCTATAATCATTATACTAAATCAGTTGGGGCTGACATTATCGACGACTAAAACCAAGTTGTGTTTATTTAGCAGAGGACGGAAAAATCTCCAGTTACCGATCTTAATTAATAACAACCCTTTAGAATTAGTCACATCGTATAAATATTTAGGTTTCTGGCTTGATAGTTGTTTAAGGTGGGGTAAACAAATAAATGAATGTTACCAAAAGACACAAAGACATCTTAATTTGCTTAAAGTATTGGCGGGGTCGACATGGGGGGTACATCCAAAACATTTGCGTAAACTTTACGTATCTTTAATTAGAAGCAGAGTAGATTACAGTTCCTTTTTATTTGATAATAGTAGCAAAATCAACACTTATAAGCTGGACAAAGTTCAGAACCAAGCATTACGGATTATAGGTAGTTTTATAAGAAGCACACCCATACATGTAATGGAGTCGGAGCTTTGCGTTCCTCCCCTGCATTTACGTAGAAAATATTTAGCATGCAAATTTTGTTTGAAAGCTTTCTCTCAGTCTGACAATGTTACTATTAATTTACTATCCGAGCTAAGTTCCCTTTGTAATAATAGCTATTGGGTCAGGAAAAAAACACCTCAACTTGTAGACATTTATAATTTGATCAAAAACGAGATTATGTCATCGTCATCAACGTTAAGAATGTTTTCTCTTAAAACATGGGTGACTAACATCAATATCCATAATGTAATAAAATTTCACTTAGACAGTTTAGTTCACGCAAAAAAGAAACACGATTACAACATTTTAAAAAACAATGTTATGTCCGAGTTGAGAGAAAAATATGACGGTTGGTATGTCATATTTACTGATGGCTCAGTAAGCGCAAGTGGTCGCGGTGCTGCATTTTATGATCCTCATGTAGCAAATCATTTTTCTTACAACAATTGTTTTAAATCTACCTACGAATTTTCTATTATGTCGATGGAACTCATAGCAATTTTAGAGGCGCTTTTGTATTCGCGAACAATTCAACAGAATAAAGTACTAATTTGTTCCGATAGTAGAAGCGCTTTATATCATATAGCTCGATGCGCCTCTGGTGGCAGAGGTGCATCGATAGCTTATGACATCCTTTCTGAAATTTATGAGAACAATTTAAAGGGCATTCAGTTGAAATTGCAATGGATTCCATCACATATTGGTATCAGAGGTAACGAGGAGGCTGACATATTGGCGAGAAAAGCAGCAGTAGACGGAAAAGAGGTTCTAAGTTTGCCAAATTACACTGAGTTGTTGCCTAAATACAAAAAGTACTGTCACAATAACTGGGCGGAATATTTTAATGAGAGATCTCTGGTAAAAGGAATTTGGTACAAAACATTACAAAGTGAGCCTCCTCGAATACCATGGTTCATTAATGTAAGTTTGAGTAGGTCTTTAATTGTAACAGCGCTCAGGTTAAGATCTGGTCACGTTCCACTAAACAAGTTTGCACACATGATGAGAAAATCAGATTCTCCAAATTGTGATGTGTGCGGTGTTATTGAAGACGTTCATCACCTGTTGGTGGAATGTGTCCGTTACAATACCGATCGAGAGCTCTTATTAAGAACTTACAACTTGAGCAGAACTAATGTGGGTATGCTCCACGAGACGTTGTCCTCTCCATTGTCTGAAGCCGCTAAAGCGCTGTTTATGTTATTTGGTCGTAGGTAAGCCATAACTAGTAAGTAGATGTAGTTTATTGTAAGTTAGGTTACGATGGAATTGACATGTACTTTATGTATAAAAATTCCTTAAATAAACAGAAAAAAAAAAAAAAAAAAAAATAACGATTGCGCAAAACTTAAAAATAATATTTGTGAGGTAAATCAGGCATTATAAAGACGGAATTTTCTTTGACTTTAACATATCTCTACACAAACATTGAACTTTAAAAAAAAACCATCTGAGGTTCCGCTGTAATCGAGCTGAAAACTACAGCCGAACTTCTTCATATTCAGGTAGTTAGTTTTGCAGACATCTTTATAATTCGAAATATTAGTTATTTTTTTTCTTTTTGGCTTAGCTCGATTTGTGCATTAGCCAGTGTAAAGTTTAGAAAGTAGTATATAATATATTTTGTTTTGATACGGTATACAGTCACTATGTTTTCCATTAGATTGCGGATGTAAACAGTCTGAATTATTGGCAGTATTTGGCAGAAAATGTATCGAGTGACTTTTTCGGCAATACTACAATAATATACTCAGCTCGATTTTGCCAAAATCGCGCCGTTTTTCAATAATTCCACCTATTGTCCAGCTGCGTAGACACTTAAGATACAAAACTACACCAATTTTACATCACGCTATTCACGAGGAATCAATTTGCGAATAATTAAAACTGTCACTGAACTTCACTTAAAAAATAATCAGTTTCAGTACACATGCAGGAAAGGGAATTGTGGATTTCAATACACGTACTCGAAAACCTTATCCTCTTATCCCACCGCTTTTAGGCACGCAATAGACTGTTTTCCGCACTAGTGCAGAAAAGTGCGCGTGCTCTCCCCGCCACTATTTTATTACATGTATCGTATCATGATGGTCGCGCGTCGTCCCCCACGAGTTGCCGGGCAAACCCCGTTTATTCAATTCTTTGTAAGTGTATTGAAAATAGTCGTTTGATACACGTGCAAATTTGTCATTATGCATTCGCACGAGCCGTAGGCGAGTGTGTTATGGAGCCGAGGGCTGCAGTGACAAACTTTCTGCACTTGTATCAAAATGTACTATTTCAGCCTCAATATTTCCAAATGTTATGAAATAAAATGGAATACATCGCATTAGACACGTGTGCGAATTCATTATTTTACCGATAAAACCGAGATAACCGAGTATGATTTATCATGATTTAATTGATTTTCCGCCACAGGATATAAATATTGATGGACGATAGGGACCACAGGCCGATATTGGATTATATTGGTATACGTTACGAGGCCCACTGCGGTACACGGAGGCGCGAATCACATTAATACCAAATACTTAGTCCGATGGACTGAGATCTACGTGACTGTAATATTCAGGAGGTATATAGGCTAGTCTAGATGCCATTTCCATGTAAAGTGTAAAGGGATACCTAGGGATAAGTAGCTAGCTTCTGCCAGCGGATTCGCCCGCGTGGATTTAGTACGTACTTCCCCTCATTATAAATTAAAACTCATGATATGAAAACAATTTATAGCTTAGCACTTAGTAATAGTGCTGCTATATATTGGTGAAAGCATTTTCGCTTCCTCGAAAACTTGGCGCACTACAAATAGGTTCAACATCGCAATGCCAAAGTTTCTCCATTTGTATCAAAATATAATATTTCAAAATTGGCTCAGTAGTTTCAGAGATTTATGACACTCAGCGATAGTGTGTTATATTAAAAAAAAAAAAAACAAAATGTGTTATATTAAATAGCCGAGTCAGTAATTCCAGAGAGTAGGTATTTTAATTATGCTTTCTTTCTTTCTTTTTTTCGGTTTGTGCATTTATGCAGAATACGGTCTTTTACAAAATAAAGTAGTTTTCTATTAGAATGTGGTTGTAATACATTGTAAGTATGTAATATTTTTATTTGGCAGTAAATGTATCAAGCCGCATTTTTTGGCAAGCTCCGCTGAGGTAGCCCCAATACTACAATAAAATTCTCTATTTAATTTTTACCGAGACCGTGCCTGTTTCAATGTTTCCACATATTGTCCAGTTGTGTAGGCACTTGTGATACAAAACTTTACCAATTTCACAACACAATATCTACTAAGAATCAATTTTCGAATGTAAATATGCGAATGATTAAAAAACTTACTAAACCTAATTCGAAAGAATTCCATTAAAAAAAAAATACTCAAAGATTTTTTTTTACCTTTTATTAATTACCTTACCTTTACCTTTTATTAGACTTGTATGGTGGTCTTAAAGAAATTCATTAAAAAAAAAAACGAATACGTCTCAATTGGGAAAAGTCCCAATTGATAAAATGCTTAAAAAATATGTCGACAATTTAAAAGTCAAATAAAATACCTAATTATTGCGTTTATTTACTACACACGAGCGTTTCAAATAGTTGTAATACCAAAATAATATACTTACATTGCATTAGGACTACAAACAAATAACTGGCCTAACACTTGAAAAAATCATTGCGATGCCATTAAAATCAAAAAATAAAAGTATAACATTCTTCGTTTATGGCTTTTCTGATATTTAACATGGTAATCAGACAATATTTTTAAAATTTATTTGGGTCTTTTATAATACCATTTTTTTTTTTGTAGATTATAAAGATTAGTAATGTCGAAACACACAAACAAAATACTTATCTAAGTGAAATTAACTTATTATAAAAGAGAATAAAAACCTATGCTTACAAAAGAGTATTTCAGCTTAAAAGTGCAGTTACCCCACACACAGGGAGTAATCCAGCTTTTATTCTGGAACAATGCAGCAATGGGAACAATGTGATTCAGCAACTTTCATCTAACTCGTGTAGTTTTAGTATGACTATGTAATACGTCTTTTATGTAAATTACGAAGGATTTTCACAATTTATTAGGTTTCTAGAAGGAAATTATCGACGCGTTACAAATATAAATCGCTAGTCAAGCGATTTGTTTAACCGACTTCAAAAAAAGGAGGTTTTATGTTGGACGCCTATATTTTTGTATGTGCAGCGATGTTATAATTATTATTATTCAATTTGTCACAGCCGCTCACGTGCTTTTGCCATTCACACAAATTTTTCAAAAATTTTTCGTTCGAGTAGTTTCGTGAGCTATATGTATAAACTAGCTTTTGCCCGCGGCTTCGCCCGCGTGAATTTAGGTTTCTCCATACAAACTTTAGATCCCGTTTCATCATGCAGGATTTCAGAAAATCCTTTCTTAGTGCTCGCCTATCATATCATAAAAGGAAGCCTTGTGCAAAATTTCACGTTCCTAGGCCCTGTGGTTTTGGATGTGCGTTGATATGTCAGTCAGTCAGTTTCTCCTTTTATATATATAGATTATACAACGATTTTTTATAAATGAGCCGATCTCGTCCATTTCCAGAAAAAACTTCTCTACGAATATGACAGGACATACCAAGCTACCATAGACAAGCTGTTGATAGGCAGCTGAATAATCTTGAATAATGGCCCGCTGCCTTGGAAACTAATTAAAATCAATTTAGCCGCAATCTCTGTGCCCCAGTTCCTAGCCGTCTATTATTATAATCTAGATATTCTAGGTCACAATAGACCATATTGTACTTAATTATATCATTAGACCTCTGAGGCTGGAAATTCAACTAGTATAAATCTGTTATAATATTAATAAACCATAATAATAAACTTTATTTTCAGACCAGAGATCCATAGTATGATTAAAACAAGTTCAATTGATACTTACTTGACATTTAATATGCTTAGATCACCAACCACCACCATATTTATATTGGTGCGTTATATTGCACCAAGTTTAATAAGCCCGTGTAAAAATAGTGTAACGAATTTTCTTCGTTTGCCAAAATTACCATTTTAAATTTTCACATGTATTTTATTTAAAAAGAAGTGGTGAAAATATTAAAAAAAAATTAGAGCTTCGTTTTAATTTCAGCAGCTGAAATTAAAGGCACACTTGTGGCGGTTGTTCTACACCCCGAGTAAATAAATTGCTGTCTAGATCGACGAAGCACCTTTAGGGGAATCAAATAAAACTACTATATTATTAGAAAATGGCAGTTTAGGTAATAAAAATAACACAAAGCATAAAGTACGTCTGCAAAAACCAGCTTGCTTTTTGCATGGAGTAGAGTCCAGCATTAAATGTTGCACTAGGCACAAAGTATTAAACACAAATGATAATTATGTACGTGTATATAAAAATATAGCTTTATTGACACAGAAAATAAACATTAAACACGGAACAGTCCTTATTTTTCCGGTGTAAAGTTTAATAGTGTAGGATTCCAGCACCACTATCTTATTAGAACGTCTTTTAATGTCCACCAGACAGTTTTCATTGTAGCGCGGAAAATTGCGTATCTTTGTAGTTACAGCGACTATCATCGTGTCCCATTTCCAGCTCGCATTCCCTTTATGTCCCTTGTTATATAAAATAATGTTATACGATATTGCTTTTATTTGATTCATTTTTAGTTTAGCAGCAATAAACTAAATTACAAATAACAAATACTTGGCATAATGAAATGTTACCTGTTTTTTTTTTGGGTGGGAAAATCATCTCATGACATCCCCCGCTCTTGGGCGGAGCGCGAGATAGTGTCAGACTTTTACTGACTAAAAACCCACTCCTGTTCCTTCTTTGCCATTTGTTTTCCAGGGCCCCGGGGATCTCTTTCGCATCACCCATGGCCCCAGTAGGCTTCGACCCTGTTGGGCCCCTACGGTTGCTGACATCTCCTTGAGGCGCGCGTGGAACACTACGCGCCGTCGACGACTTGGGCTCGGTCCGGACGGTTACCGGACGATCGGACGGCGAGCCACCCATTGCTCGCCGTCCGTAAGCCCGCGCCTACGGTGGCCGGAAATCGGGATCGGAATCCCGGCGGCGGTTGGGGCGTAAGGACCGTTGCCGTTGCCTCACGCGATCGGCCGCCTCCTTTGCTAGCATTACTGCTTCGCAGAAGGAGGCGACTGCCTGCCACTCCTCCTCGCTCCGGACCATGGCCTGTACCAAGGCCCGGCGCGAGAGATCGCTGCCGCCGATCGCCCTCACGAGGACACGACGGTGCTCTGCCCAAGCGGGGCACACCTCAAATGTTACCTTTGCCTTTAAAAAAAAACGTAATAGTTTTTATTGTACACTTTATTTTGGGTCTTTCAAAATACTGTCCGATAAAATCGTGTTCAAATGGTATTTATTATCTGTGATTTCGGATCTATCAACCAACCAATATTGGAAATATTGCCGCGAATTTTCCAATAAAATATAACAGTTACTTTGAATGAAATGATGTAGACTGTGCTTGTTCAGTGAAATGAATGCTGACAGAAAGTTTCAAAGGTTTTGTGGAAGTTTTATCGTTATATAAGACAAAGAAGGAAAACCACTATTTAGGTACATTTCAATTCTAGTAATATCCTACTTCCTACTACTATTATGAACGCCTAAGTAAAGTGCGAATTTGTGAGGATCGATGAATGAATATTTATTACGCTTTCACGTAGAAATTCTTGAACGGATTTTCATGAAATTTTGCAGCAGCAATATTATGCTCATACATAAGAAAAACACGAGCTACAAGCTATATATAAAGGGAGGAGTAAATTGACACATGCGGGCGGAGCCACGTGTATCAGGTAGTAGGGATATAGGCACTTCAAGATAGCTTAGATTAATGTCAACCATTGTTTTATTAAATTAAAACAAAAAAAAATAAAATTTAAATTAATAATTCAACTGAAAAAAATATGGAAAAAGTTAGTTACTCGTATTATAGTCTATGCCTAATATGCTCGCTCATAGGTACCGATAATATAATATAATTATCTGTTTATCATTTTATATTACCTATACGTAGGAATTTTAGTACTCACTAACTAATAACAGTTATGTACGCTTTTCCATTTTGACGATTCTGAAAGGAGGTGTCATCAATTCCCAAAAGTTATAAAACTTTGAAAGCTTACGTGTACACAAGGCGAAGTATTATTATGAGTTCGAAAAGCTTCAAACATTAATCAGAGTTAAGTTTAAAAGTGGAAAAGTCGGCTTTAGATTTAAAGATGGCGAAAGCCGGATTGATTTTTCTTTTAATTACTGTTTGTAGGTACTGTTACGGACATTATATTAAATAAGAATGAACGTGAAGGCTGAATTTCATCATGAAACAGGACATGATCAGCACTTTTAAACCCCGTTTCAGACCTAAATTAACAGTGCCTCGTTTTTTTTTTAGGTGGGAAATCATCTAATCACATCTCCCGCCTTTGGGCGGTGCGCGAGGGCGTGTCAGACTTTTACTGACTAAAACCCACTCGTTTGTTCCTTCTTTGCCTTGCGTTCCAGGGCCCCGGGGTTCATTTTCACTTGACCCATGGCCTCACTAAGCTTCGACCCTGCTGGGCCCCTACGGTTTGCTGACATCTCCTTGAGGCGCGCGTGGAACACTATGCTCCATCGACGTCTTGTACTCAGTCCGGGCGGTTACCGGACGACTGGACGACGTGCTACCTATTGCTCGCCGTCCGCAAGCCTGCGCCTACGGTGGATGGAAATCGGGATCGGGAGAGTGCGTAATGCGAATTTATTCTACGTTAACGCGATAACTTTCGGCGCTCCGATTGGCCCGTTCCAAACTCTTAGCCAATTAGAGTCAAACGCGGTAAATGTTTTGATCACGTTGTCGTAAAAACAGCTTGCACTGAGGTTGCTGGTGGCTTAACAAGGCATTAGAAATGTATTTAAGTCACTCATCCAAAAAAAATGCAGAATAAGCAAAAAAAAAAATTGGTTTCGTAACCGATTTGGTTTAGGCACAATCATTTGTTCTGAATCCTTAGAAAAACCTGTTATCTTTCTATCCACGTTTCCTGAACATTGGTCACGTTATACCAACCAGCTTACTGATTTTTTTACATGAAAAAAGGGCTGTGTTGTGTCAACACTTTTGTTAAAAGGCTTCGAACAAAATGTACGCGATTGTTTCTATCGGAAAAACATTTTTTCCGATTTTTTTATCGCTCCAGCGGGTTGAAACAGATCTCTGGGGCTGATAGGACACATTTTAGGGCTGAAATTGGTATTTTTGTAAAACAGTTGTATCGGTTTTTTATAATACTTAATGGTATGTTTAAATGGCACAGAGTTGTATCTACAGGTTGCCAAAAACATTAATTTGAGACCATTGTCTCGAAAAGAAGAAGATAACGTTTATAAGATTTTTTTTCTTTATAAGAAGAGCTTTTAGGCACGCAATTGACTGTTTTTCGCACTAGTGCGGAAAAGTAAGCGTGTTCGCCCCGCCACAATTTTATTACATTTATCGTCACAGGCTGCGCGCGTCGACCCCCACGAGTCACGCGTCAACCCCCATTTATTTATGTCTTCGTAAGTGTATTGAACGTCGTTTGATACATAACACCCTCGGCTCCATAACACCCTCGCCAAGACTCGGATGAATGCCCCCTCGGTCACAATGACAAAAATTCTCCACTTGTAACAAAATGTACTTACTATTTCCATCCACTGTCGACGCTACTCGAATTATTAAAAAAAAAGCTGTTCTCGGACACCGTATAAAAATAATGAATACCTAGATTTATTCAAATGAAAATCTCAATCCTACGAGGTGGTATTTCACGCAAAGCTCTTGTTATTTATTGTTATCTAGTATTTATTTCACGCGTGTAAACTCACTGACTGGCTGCGCTGCTAGTGACGATACATAAAGCCCTTATTTACGACTCGACCATAGAACACTAGTAAATAAGACATATAGGTGACCTATTTCTATTAATAACGGGAAAGTAAGTCAATATCTATAACAATATATATTAAGCTTCACGGGTTATACTGACTGCCTCACTAAACCACAGTTACTGGAACGCAAATTGTCAAGCGCGTGTAGGTACATAAGTCGCTGTGATCAGGCTGTTGACTGTGAAGCTAGAACTACATTAGACCGACGCACACGTGTAACACGCCTGATTTGTACGTAGAATAACGTCGCGTGGCGTGGATCAAGTGCGCACACGTGTGCTACACGCGCCGATCTGTCTCGGCGCATCGGTCTCCATACATTTTATAGGGAAACTAGACTTGTAGAGCTACACTAGATCCACGCCACGCGACGTTATTCTACGTACAAATCAGGCGTGTTACACGTGTGCGTCGGTCTAATGTAGTTCTAGCTTAATTCTACAATCACAGCAGTTTACGACTGCTTTACCATTTGTCATATTAATTTTCCGTGCATTTTGTTACAGAAAATGGGCCTATTTGTGTTGCAATTGGTTGACTAAAACCATGGGCGCCAACTTTTAAAAAACCTTATGGGTGCTCATGCTCATTTGATGACTCGAAAAAGTTTGGAAGTGTAAGAAGAGAAATGCACACTGATCGACCGACAAATAAATAAATGTCCTACTTACATACTGCGTAGGTACTTAATTATTAATTATTTTTGATAAAAATATAAAATGAAACCATTATATAAAAATTAAACTAGTTTTTATTATTAAGAAATATTATAATATAAACGTAACCTAAAAGGTGTTGTCTATTCTCAGGAGTGCTCGGCACCCACTGTTTATTTCTCATGGGTGCTCGAGCTCCCGAGCACCCACGAAGTCGGCGCCCCTGACTAAAACAATAAAAATAAGTCATATTTTCTACTTGACACTGGCTAAATACAAAAAGCTTTCGAAGCCAAATAAAAAAAACTGGCCAAGTGCAAGTCTGACTCGCGCACTGAGGGTTCCGTACAAACTTAACTATGAAAACAGATCAATTCCCGCATTGAATTACGAAGATTTTTCCGAATCACTAAAATTTTTTGTTTTGGTGACGTTATTAGAAATTTACAGTTTTCACATTTTTTCCTATACTTGTGCTATGAGACCTTGCTTCATGCCAAATTTCAGGATTCTAGGTCAACAGGAAGTACCAAATGTTTTATTCCCTTGAGAGTGTCGAAATATAAGTTTTTTGCGACATATACGGCCGTTCCTTTTTTTTCGTTAACTCAGAAGTTTGATTTTTTTACAGCTTTAAGGGACCGCTGACCTGTAGTATGTATATGGTTTTAGTTTCAACTCGATACCTCCACGCGTTTCCGAGATAAAGGGTCTTGACAAATTCAAAAGCATTTATTTCAAATAAACCATTTACAGGCACTTTTGAAATGTCAAGAAGTCAGTCTGTCAGAAAAAAAAAATGATGCTAATTGCACATTCCAAAGCGTAGATCTCTATGGAGAAGAATGTGCAAGAAACTCCATGGACACTCTTTTCAATCGTGTTTTGCAATTACAAATATCTCTGTTACATGTTTCTTGTCGCTATCATGTGAGAACAATGTCAATAAATTAAAAATAAAAACTAAATATAGATATTAAAATAGCAACTGGCAGCTAAGAGATGACCAGTCTCAACTGACAGCGCCCGTTCACGGACCTGACGCGAATATTAGCACCACTCAGCTCAACCATTATAAAGGGAACCGAATGATCCAACACACGCGCCACCATCAGTGAGACATTTGAGTGAGCATGACAAACTCTCAACTGCCATGCTCATTTATGTCAAACAAGTCCAATAATAACCTAAAAACCATAAAATAGCTCCATGGTACTCACATTTACAAACTTTGAAAACAAATGCTTCTACATTATACAATACTAAATACAATAATAATAATAATAGTTTCAAAACTAATCAATTTGTACACCCTGGTGGTAGAGGAGCTGGACCAGCATTGAGCCAAGCATTTTTATCTTGAATATAATCCTCCAACTTATAATATGCTTGCCTGCATAGTGTGCGTTTAATACAAGATTTAAATTTCGTTTCATTGAGTTCTAATATTTGTGGAGGTATTTTGTTATAACATTTCAAACAGTACCCCATGAAAGAAGAGGCTACTTTAGCCAGTCTGAAACCTGGTTGAACTAATTGGTCCCTATTTCTTGTAACATAATTATGTCTATCGCCTCTTTTGCTAAAAAGATGAAGATTTTTTCTAACGTACATGATGTTTTCATAGATATATTGACAAGGCACCGTCAGTATGTTAATTTCCTTAAACAGTTCCCTTAGAGAATCGCACCGTCGGAGATTGTAAATAGCTCTGATAGCTCTTTTCTGTAGAATAAAAATTGAGTCGATATCTGCAGCCCGTCCCCATAGTAGGATACCGTAAGACATGATACTATGAAAATAACTAAAATATACTAGTCTAGCGGTATCAACATCCGTAAATTGGCGGATTTTTCTAACAGCATATGCAGCTGAGCTAAGCCGTCCCGCAAGAGATGTTAAATGAGGACCCCATTGTAGCCTTGAGTCAAGCGTAATCCCTAAGAAAACCGTTTTATCGACAAATTCTAGTTCCTCATTGTTCAATATTATGTCACAATTACTACTCTTAACATTCGGTAAGGAAAATCTTATGCATTTCGTTTTTTTCCCATTTAAAACTAGATTATTAGCAGTGAACCACTTTTGGACCTGCAGTAGGGCGTTATTTTCGTCGTCAAGATTATTAGTCTTTCTATTTATCTTGAAAATCAAGGAAGTATCGTCGGCAAACAATACCATATTAAGTTTGTTTTGCAACAAATAGGGTAAATCATTAATGTAAACTAAAAATAAAAAAGGACCTAAAATTGAACCTTGGGGTACCCCCATTTTCACATTTAATCTAGACGAATTGACACCGTTTATCTGAACTAGTTGCTGTCTGTCATTCAAGTAAGATTTTAATAAGCTTAACGCTGTTTTGCCTAGTCCGTAATGCTCCAGTTTCAGGAGTAATGTTTCATGAACCACACAATCAAACGCCTTAGACAGGTCGCAAAAGATGCCAATAGCATCTTGTGCCTCCTCCCACGCATTAAAAATGTGTTTTAGTAAGGAGACACCAGCGTCCGTTGTACAACGTCCTTTGGTAAAACCATACTGTTTATCGTGCAAGATGTTATTCGTGTTAAAATGATTAAGCATTTGATTTAACATTACCTTTTCAAATATCTTGCTAAAAACCGGCAACACGGAAACTGGCTTATAATTATTAGTGTCTTTACTATCCCCGGATTTAAAAAGTGGTATCACTTTACTGTATTTCATTAGATCTGGAAAGACTCCTTGATCTATACACAAATTAAATATTAAGGCTAAGTACGGCGCTATAGTCTCAATAATTGAGGTACAAACTTTGATAGACATACCCCATAGATCTTCAGTCAATTTAACCTTGATTTGTTTAAAAGCTTTTATTACTGTTATGGGGTTTATATGTTTAAAATTAAATTCAGTTGAGCAGGCTGCAACGTTCGCCTGTAATAAACCAAAAGCATGCGATGGCGCCGAATTTAGGGCTTCAGTAGTTTTAATTGGTATACTAGCAAAGAAATTAACAAATTCTTCTGCAACTAGTTTATTATCGCTAATAACACCATGATGAGTCTTCAATGTGTAATCATTGTTATGTATTTTGTTTCTGTTGGTTTCATTATTTATGATTTTCCAAACAGTTTTTATTTTATTATCTGCTGATTTAACTTTGTTGCTAATGTATAAGGCCTTAGCTGCCTTACAAGTGTTTTTAAACATTTTTGAATATGTAGCAACATACTTATTAAAAGTTTCAGTGTTAATAATAGACTTAAGGCCATACAGCTCAAAAAGTCTTTCCCTACTTATTCTAATTCCTTTAGTTGCCCAGTCACTAAATCTAAACTTAGGGCAGATACTTTTTGTACTTTTCTCAAAAGTCTTATTAAACTCGGTTTGAACTATTGAAAAAAAATCATTATATAAAATATTACCATTGTCCACTGCAAGGTTCCAATCTCCTAACTTGCTAATTAAAGTGCTGTTAAATTTATTTAGTTTACCGGATGTTATTGGTCTAGATTGTATCTGCACTTGTTGTATTGGTATGTTAGATTCAAAAGTTACCAATAGACCGCTATGATCAGAGGGCAGATAATTTACAATGGCCTTTTCTAAATATTTGCAGCAACAAAAAACATTATCGATACATGTAGCAGTAGTAGTTGTAGTTCGAGTTGGTTTTATAAACACATTTGATAAATTAAATGATTTGAAGAGATTTAATAATCTACTGCTATCTGAATAATTTTCTAAAATATTTACATTAAAGTCTCCACAGACTATTAGTAGTTTGTTACCAGTTGCAAGTTTTGCCATAACATCTTCCATGACAGACTCAAAAATAGAATAGTTTTGATAATTAGGGGGCCTGTAAACGCACACTATGATATGCCTATCCAGCTCAACACAAGACAGTTCAATACTATGTTCAACGGACAGTGCAACTATATCTTTACGAGATTTAAATTTAATACTATTCCTAATTAGGATCAGTGAACCCCCACGTAACATTGTTTTTCGGTTGAAAGAATTGCCCACAGTATAATTCTCAAAATTGATTAGCATTTCAAAATCCTTTAACCAATGCTCAGTAAAACAAATGATGTCAAACATAGTTTTTTCTAAAAATAATTCAATTTCCAATTGTTTCGAAGAAAAACCCTGAATGTTTTGAAGAAACAAATTAAACGATTTTTGCTTAGCCCCTTTAGCGTTAATGCTAGAAGATACTTGACCTAAATTGCCAACAGACAGACAGACAGACAGATAGACGGACAACAAAAGTGATCCTAATGAAATGTAAAAATGAAATGTATCGGGTCAGCCTTCTCAGTTTCCTGTCCTAGAGAGGAGGCCTGAGTCCCAGCAGTGGGAACATTTAAAGGCTGATTATGCTTATATGCTTATGCTTCTCGGCAAGCTTCACTGTAGTAGTCATTACTACAATAATTCTCAGTTCCATTTTAACGAATTCGCGCCTATTTCAATGATTCCACATAATTATTGTCCAGTTGCGCAGACACTTGAGATACAAAATTAAACCGATTTTACAACACATTATCTACTAGGAATCCATTTGCGAATAAATCAAAACAGCCACTGAACTTCACTCGATAAAATACCGCCAAAAACCCCGTCAATAATTTCAAAAATCGAATAGACAGTAACTAAACGGACCATAGATAATAAAACCGATCCACACAAGACGGAACAGACAATTTCATATGAAAAGCACTTCCAATTTTCTTTGAACATTACATTTAAGAGCGCCATTTCAAAGACGTCGACGCGAATCTCAGTGACATGTCTCAACCCTCTATAAAATTTAGTGATACTCTTCATCTACTTGCATTTGACAGAAAACTAATGGTTTCTGTAAGTAGGTCAAGTATCCATATAAAAAGGGTTCCCTCGACGACCATATTATAACTGAGCACCGAAAGGACGCGAAACATATTGTATAGTTAGAATTTTTGTGCTTACTTTTGAATACTATTTCGTTATGTGAAGTGCTTATGAAAGTAGAATTCAAAATTGTTTCGCTGTTTTGACAATCGTCCGTCTGTCAGCGGTGCGCTGTCTGTGTGTTCGTCCGTCTGACAGCGGACTGTATCTCAAAAACCGTAAGAGCCAGAGAGTTGAAATTTTCACTGAATGTGTATTTCTATTGCCATTCCAACAACAAATAAAAAGTTAAAAATTAAATGGGATTTCGAAACGTTATTTTGTCGGCGTATATTGCTCAATTATTATATACAATACAGGATCCTGGACAATTTGCGAGTATGTTGATCCATTTTCGGTTCCTAATCAAACCTGTTATAATATGGCACAAAATACAAGCTCTAGTGTTTCAGAAATCAAATAGGTACTTGATTAACGTTACAGCTTAGAATAGTCGGATCTTTACCTAATAACAAAGTGTCAAGCCAAGCTTGGCGATTAAACGGTATATAACGAGGTCACGTTTATGAAATGTCACTTCATGATGACGGGAGCTTTTGCTGGCGATTTGACATTTAATTTCCTTTGAATGCAGCGATCTACAGTTGAGACACGTGAAAGGATCTGAATGCCAAGTGGTTTATTTTTTTTATTGGCTAACAAAGAATTATAATTATACATACACTGGAAAATGTAAAAGAGAAAAACTTTTTCCAAAAAAAAAAAAATACAACCGACTTCAAAGTAAAAAAAAAACACTGAAAAATGCAAAATAACTTTATTTTCGGAAGTCGGTGTTTCTATAATAGTGTTGTCTGTTCGTTATTTAAAAAATCCCTTAGAGGCGCGCGTGGAACACTACGCGCCATCGGTGAGTCTGGCTCGGTCCGGACAGTTACCGGACGGCCGGAATAATTTAAGTTTGGTGTTAGATAGGATTACAGGGTTGTTCAAAAGAGGTACTGTAGCTCTGTAATGCAAAGGGCATCTAAGGAAACACAGATGGGTTTTAGTTAGTCAGTAAAGTCTGACATACTCGCTCCACCCAAAGGAAGAAAGATCTGTTACGCTTTTGATGATGTTAAATTGTTAGGAAGGACATGGTCTACTTTTTAACTGACTTCGACTTCTCGTCCGCAATAATCGACAATCACGCGGACGAAGCACCTGACAAAAGCTAGTACATACAATATAATTTAAACATTGCTAGGTACGGGTTATTCTGTGATTGGAATACGGGGTCAAAGTTCGCGCCATACTTGATTCCATTTCATTGTGTCCTAGATTGGGGCTTTTGAACAGTTTCGGACAAAAGACACTTTCGAAATTCGAACATTCAAGCAGTTCGTTCGATTAAAGCTCACGCGTTCCATTCCATAGACCTATACGTATCAGTCAATCATGAATGGATAAAAAATCCGAGAGAAAGTCCAAATATAAAATGGATAAGGACATCCGATAATAAAATGTAAAAAGCTAAACCTAATCGGGCGAGTTTTTCAACCGACAACAGATGGCATAACATTACAAGTCCATTTTATTATTTTATCAAGCTTTGTTCGAAATAAAATTTTTGAACGTGTGACACTCGCATTTGGCTTTTTTTTACTTTTTAATTGCAATGATATTTAAACTTTTATATAGCTTAAGTAGAGTTTTTTGTTCTAAAATTTAAATTCAAAAACAGAAATAGTTCCTAGTAATGGACCATAAACAAAAGATAGAAAACCATAGATTTATTTACAATCAGCTAAGAGCAGTGGAGGTCCAGTGGTACAGTTTCGTTGAAGTCGAATTTCAAAAACCTTTTATGGTTTGAAAATGGGGTAGCGCAATAGTACATTTTGATACAAGTGAGAAAATTTGTCAGTGCGACCGAGGCACGAATTCCGATTTATTCGCACGAGCTGTAGGCGAGTGTGTTATGGAGCCGAGGGCTGCAGTGATAAATTTGCACGATATGTTTTTTTTCAATACACTTACGAAGAAATGAATAAACGGGGATTGACCGGCAACTCGTGGGGGTCGACGCGCGCACGCGCATTTTTCTGCACTAGTGCGGAAAACAGTCTATTGTGTGCCTGTAGGCGGTGGGATAAGAGCGGGTTTTTGAGTAAGTGTATTGAAAAATAATAGCAGTTGGTAAAATGTCTTGGCATTGATGCCATTTTGAATGCTTCATCAGCGAGCAGCAACTCTAGGAAAAAGTCGACTCCATTCTCACTTCTTTACGTTTGCATTTTAGATTATGAACTCGTGAAATATCGTACATTAAGGGTCTTTAAAGTTTTTCTTTTTTTTACTTTAAGCCAGTGTCAAGTATAAAATTTATTTTTAATATAGATAATTACAGAATAGTCACTTTGCCTTCCATTAGAATGCAGATGTAACATATTCTAAAGCTTTTGCAGTATTTAGCAGCAAATATATCGAGTCAGCCTTCTCGAAAACTTCGTTAAGGTAGTCAATCATCATCATTATCATCATTTCAGCCGAAAGATGTCCACTGTTAGACATAAGCCTCTCCTAAGTGTCGCCATAATGACAAGTCCTGTGCATCTCGCATCATCGGATTCCCACGACCCTCACCAGGTCATAGGTCCACCTTGTGGGAGGCCTTCCAACGCTGCGTCTTCCGGTACGCAATCACCACTCCATTCGGCCCCATCGGCCGTCTGTTCTTCCACAAGGAAGTAGTCAATATTGCCACCCAATATCTATTGGGATTCGGCAATATTTCAATAAAACTCGACTAGATTTCAATAAACGCAATTTATTGTTGTGCACAAAGAAAATATTGCCCATGACATGACAAAGAGAATACAACAGCGCCACCAGTGTTAGAAAACGGAAACATAACAACAGGTTTACGAAGACACTCTTCAGCAAAGATGTTTACAAAGACTTCTATCTATCTATCTTATGAATTTATATTTATTCAAAATTCTCAGCCCCATTTGCCGAGATCGCACCTGTTTCTATAATTCCACAGTAATGCAGTTGTCGCTTGAGATACAAAACTACACTAATTTTACATCACAAATCACAATATCCACTATTAATCTATTTGCGAATAATTCAAACAGCCATTGAACTTCACTCGTAAAAAACCCGCCAAAAACTCCATTTTATTTTGTTGATTAGATTTACATTATTGAATTTCGTGCGTTCACAGTCGCAGACTAGAGTCTCATTATCGAGATGTATCCTCAATTAATAGTGACTTTATATGTGGCATCAACATTTTTTTACAATAAACTTCACCCTCTGAAAGCTAACGCCTCATTTTTTAAGACGCAAGTGACATCTTTAATGACTGGCGGGAAAAGATAAGGGTATGGTGTGACATAATGGCTTCATAGGCAGTTTCTTAAAAACGTAGTAAGTATGCTTCACAAAAGATCCAGAAGGGTCGAAGTGCTCTGGTTTTAAGGCCAGCCCCACATCAAGATAAGATAAGATAAGTATGCTTCTTATAAATGTGAATTCAGCATATTTGTACATAATTATATTTTCTTAATAATTATAAAATTCTAGAGTTTGTTTGTTTGAACGCGCTAATCTCAGGAATTACTGGTTCAAATTGTAAAAATCTTTTAGTGTTGGATAGCCCATTTATCGCGGAAGGCTATATACATCACGCTAGGACCAAAAGGATCCTTTAATTACACCTTTATAATAACATAGATAAAAAGATAAAGATGTAACACAAATATTCGAAATTCCTTTCAACGCCCATTCAAAATATTTATTTATTTGCATATACGAGTTTTGTCTCTAGTACACAAAGTGGTGCTTAACCGTATCCACGTTGCGAACAAAAGTTTTACGCTCGGCTTCACTCGATTTAACTCATTGTAACGACCTGAGAGTAATGACTGGCATCAGGTTTAACTGCCATTCTCGGTGTTCTATCACACGGTATCAAGAGAGCCATTTAAACAACAACAAAAAAAAAGGGAAATTCGTCGCCTTATTCAGATTCTGTCGCCTTTTAAATCCTTCCATCATAGTACATACTAATGCCATACTTCCATCACATTACATACTAATTCCATGCTTCCATTCAACCGTTTTTTGTACCTTTTCCGTCATTCAAAATGGCCGAAAAAAGGGATCGAAAAAATTAGGTCAGTTCGTTGGAAAGGCAACTGACATGGGACTTCCTTTATATGTATGTGGATCGCATTCATTCACAGTTGGTTGATGTATGAGTTACCTCTGACCCCTGTATAAAAATGATTTATTTCGTAATTTTGCTTTAGTGGCAAGGAATGTTTGTATCCTATGAAACCTTTTAGATTCAACCTCATACGTTTCTTCTTTCTGTCCAAATAAATAAATCTCAATTATTTTGTTGATCGTTCCAATGAGAAATGAAATCTTTCTGTGCCATCTGGCACAGAAAGATTTCATTTCAACCGGAATTCACAAATAAATGTAGCAATCTTGCTACATTTATTTGTGAATTCCGGTTTTGTTAAAAAAATCAAGTCTTTATGACTTTACCAGTCCTTTTAGCCATGGGTATGTCTGACCAATAATAATCCTCCAGACCGAATTTCAATCATGGTGACCAATCTCAAAGGAGATTCACCAGGTAAGAAGGAGATATTTAAGTGCTCAAACGTGTGTGAAAACACAGGTGTACTCTCTGTTCTTTTACCCTTATAGTTCCATGGGACGGCAATCCAACATGACCGGGGAGAGATCATCTGGCCTAGCCAAGTTACGACCGTTTCGTTTCGATTCTCTTTCATCGAACGCCTCGAGTCGGCCACGTCTCTATTTGTTGTGATCACATAACTGAGCTTAGAGATGACGTCAGAACAAAGAAATCGGAAGCGTGGCCGACTCGAGGCGATCGACGAAAGACAATCGAAACGAAACGGTTGTAACTAGGCTAGGGGGACTTGTGCAGGACCCACCACAATTTTTAAACTCTGGACAGCTATTTTTATAAAGCCATTCTACTCGTAATACAATAAAGTATGTCATAGTAGATATAAAACAACTGCAGTATCCGAAAGTAATTTCCGCTCCATCAGCTTCATCATTAGTCGGGCGTTAGACTTATAACAAAAACTACCATTAGTATTACACCAATGCCAGAACTGAATTACGTATATTATTTCTCCTACCACGGCCAGACGAAATTGACTACGAAATTACTTGGTTTCTTACTTAGTAAGTATTGCTAACTGAACTGGGTATTTATTTTCCTGTGCTTATATTTGTATAAATAATATTTTATACTAAACAACAAATAACACTAAAATGAAATCATTTTCTGAAAACACCATCATAATAATTAATCATTAAATAATGCAGTAATTAGCATTTCAAATATTGGTTTGAGAAAGACTGGGGACGTGGTGAGAATATCTAGTTCCTTTGAGGTGAACATCAGGATGACGAGTGTACGTCAGAAAACAGTGATTCTGTACACATGAAAGCAGTGTTCCAGCGATGTCAGGAATATGTAAAACTAGAGTTATTTAAAAAACTAAGGGCGGAATTCACCAATAAAACTAATCGCGTTTTAACGTTTGGCTCGCATTTGCGTTTAGCCGCTGTCACTAGTGTCACTTGTCTGTATTTTTCTTTTGTTGTATTTTTACAAGTGACACTAGTGATAGCGGCTAAACGCGATTATGCGAGCCAAACATTAACATAACCTATTGGCGGTGACGTCACATTTCTTACTGTTATTTGTCAGTTTCCCCTTCCACCAAATTTGAAAGGTTTCCAACATGATTAATATTGAACGAATTTGAAAATTTCTATTTGCGATATTTATTTTGAATAAAGTTACTTTACAATACTTACAATAAAAAAAAAAATTTGTCAGTCACCCAATTGTGCTCAGAAAGTATTTCAGATTGTCATAAACGTCAGACTTACTTTTGAAAACTGTGTCTCGACGATAATGATAGATTTTCCCGCAAAACTCGGTTACTGAGCAAGTTTCGATGTTTTGTACTCGTATCTTCCTTAAGCTTTCATAGCAGACTGCATTTTTGTAAAATGAAGAAAACTTGGTCGCAAATCTTTATTTAAAATGTTATTTTCAAAGAATTTTCCTCATACTTGACGACCATTATTTTCTAAAAAAGCCTATCCTGTCCCAAGTTAAGGTATTTCTTCAGGAGAAAAACATTATAACAGGCTCTAGACAAAGTACCAAATATTTCCATTGAAGACGTTTTTCGAAATTGTGGTAGGATGGTTTTCATTGAAAAATCCAAGTTAGTGTTTTAAATTTTGAATGGAACACTAGTTTAAAGTAAGTCTTCAATTAAAATTTGTACTCACTACTTATTATATATGACGGCGCCAGGAGTGGCTGAGCGATATGACCGTCATCATTTTGATTCAGTGGTACTGGGTTCATTGCGAAGGAATTTTCAATAACTTTGCGCTTGAGTTTTTCAGTTAGTTATAATGTCAGTTTTACAGTTCACAATTAGTTATGTCACTTTTGTAGTTCACAATGGTGTTGTACCTTTACTAAATAATTACGAACATACGGGTTAACCGACAGTTTCGTATCAAAGGTTCGGCCCCCGAAGCTATGCAAGCGATACTGCGATACTGCCCTTGCTTCCCGGGTTACAGACCCTTTAACTCTGCCCAAGTGGCGCCACAACAAAATGACGTCACGGCGTTACACCCTTTGGTAAGTACTATAATAATAACAAAACAAAGACTCTTTAGTTATATCTCGTTCTCCACGACATATATATTATAGTTATTAATAGACTAGGGTTTCACGAGAAAATAATCGTAAAAGCTGGTATAAGGCCCATGCCTAACTGGGACGCTACCGGCGCCATGGTGGTGCAACCAGTTCGCTCAGTCAAGAAAGTGCATGCAGCTCTATGCTGTGTACATCACCTGGCCACTGTTGGTCACGTAACCAACCATACATTTTTTGACGTTATGACGTCAGCTACGCAGCCGTGTCGCCCTAAGTTAAGAGATCCCTCATCAAATGAGTAGTTAAGGTTGTCAACCAGTTTCAAACTACTAACCAATGCGGTTTGATTAGAGACAAGATAATGCTGACATTTTGCGACAGTAATACGACAGCAATACAATAGCAATACGACGGCAATATAACGGCAATACGACAACTCAATTATTCTGTCTCCAAAACAATTTCTATGAATGTGTGTATGTGCTGAATTCATGTGAATTCAGCACATACATAGGCAATCCGAACGTGAAGCAACCTGCCAAGATGAGTTCATGTTTTCTCTGTCAATTTCTTTATTCATGTGCTATGAAGACCGATACGTGCTCAAGCCCGTGCTGGGTATGACGAAATCGGCTAACACGAATATCAAGTGTGACCCGTTTTCAATTCGGTACCTCTCCATGACGCGACCACTGTGTCCCACTAACTTACGTAACGTAAAAAATTCCACCTATTTGACACTCCTCACCTTTTACCAATTTGTTTGGTGGTCTTGACATTGTCGGCATTAACCAATTGATAAAGTACCGTAAATCGTGAAGCTTGCATCAAGGTCGCTCCGGCCCTCGAGTCAAGTTCACGGCTGTGACGTCATAAGCGGCCATAGATAATACGTCAAATAAGGAGGTCAGTTTTCGTCAGCCGGTATGTAACTGGTTCCGATTGCGTCAGATTTGTACGTTTTCACAGAGTACGGAACCCCGTGTCGGCAGCGGCCGGAATGATAAATGGTATTTATTATGCAAATGTGTTTTTATATACACTTTTAAATATAAATTTGTTCGTCAATTTAAACTAGACGAAACCGTTGTTTCCTAGCTGACTACCCTGAAAAGAAACACCGAAACAAACTCAGGAGTCAGTCTCTTTTAAAGTCCATACAGCAAACATATAGTTGTCAAATCATATGAGAACCATGCAGATTGCAGTCCGAGATGGTCTTTTGAAGAAAGAACTACACAGTATTGCTAATAATTACTCGTGGTACAATAGGGACAATATTTTTTTATTTGTGAAATGAAATATTTATTACATTCTAGTAAACTATGCAATAATTATTTAGCTATCATAATCATAGACTAAGAGAAGTCTGACGTAGACTTAAACCGTAATGTACGTTATCGTATGTAGTTTTGTTTTATCTCGTTTGTTTTTCCATAAATTTTATTTATTTATTTAATTAACGATTTATGTACACACAAAATAAAAGATACGAAGGAAACAGTTTTGTTTCAGTTTTCATTGTTAGTATTTAACAGTAGGATAAATACCAACCGATAAACTGGTGAGATAACAAATATTATTTTATTTAATATATATTCCCCATTGCATTGAGCAAAGGTCATAGTCAGATTTGTCACGGTCAATTTTTTAGATTCAACGGTGACACTCACGGAGACGCTTGGCTTGTATGGGTAGTTTTGAAAACGATGTCTCTAACAATGGGCGCTAGTGGCTAGTTTTGAGAACGGCGTCTTTAACTGTGGCCGCTATTGCCTAGTTTTGATAAAGGCGTCTCTAACAGTGACCACTAGTTGCTAATTTTGATAAAGGCGTCTCTAACAGTGATTTCTAGCTGCTAATTTTGATAAAGGCGTCTCTAACAGTGACTTCTAGTTGCTAATTTTGATAACGGCGTCTCTAACAGTGATTTCTAGCTGCTAATTTTGATAAAGGCGTCTCTAACAGTGACTTCTAGTTGCTAATTTTGATAAAGGCGTCTCTAACAGTAACCGCTAGTTGCTAGTTTTGACAACGGCGGCGTCTCTAACTCTGGCCACTGGTGGCTAGTTTTGACAACGGCGTCTCTAACAGTGACCGCTAGTTGCTAGTTTTGACAACGGCGGCGTCACTAACAGTGACCACTAGTTGCTAGTTTTGACAACGGCGGCGTCTCTAACTCTGGCCACTGGTGGCTAGTTTTGACAACGGCGTCTCTAACAGTGACCGCTAGTTGCTAGTTTTGACAACGGCTGCATCTCTAACTCTGGCCACTGGTGGCTAGTTTTGACAACGGCGTCTCTAACAGTGACCGCTAGTTGCTAGTTTTGACAACGGCGGCGTCACTAACAGTGACCACTAGTTGCTAGTTTTGACAACGGCGGCGTCTCTAACTCTGGCCACTGGTGGCTAGTTTTGACAACGGCGTCTCTAACAGTGACCGCTAGTTGCTAGTTTTGACAACGGCTGCATCTCTAACTCTGGCCACTGGCGGCTAGTTTTGTCAAAGGCGTCTCTAACTGTGGCCGCTACTGGCTAGTTTTGATAAAGGCGTCTCTAAATGTGGCCGCTACTGGCTAGTTTTAAGAACGGCAAACGTCTCTAACCGTGGCTGTTCAACTCGTTAAAAAATAAAAGGCCCGTTTTGACATTTAAGAAAAAACTAGAATGTAACTTGGAACGAAACTGAAAGAAACAATAAAATAATAATTCGGGGACTGGTGTATTAGTAGCTCTTTTAGTAGTAGCTACACTACACCGGACAAGCTGCTAGGTAGTCAAAATACAAATGCCAAAACGGGCCTTTTATTTTTTGACAGTTTTAGTGACTAGTTTTAATAAAGTGTCTCTAACAGTGACATCTAGTGGCTAACTTTGAAAACGGCATCTCTTACTGTGGCCGCTTGTGGCTAGTTTTGAACTTTTGACTACGGTGTCTCTTACTATGGCCGCTAGTGGCTAGTTTTAACAACGGCGTCTCCAACATTGGCCGCTGGTGGATAGGTTTGACAACGGTGTCTGGCGCGTCTATGTTCTGTGGTTGTCCCTTTTTCACAAGACAAAGTACTTGCTTCGTCATTATTATTGTACTTTCTTACTTTGAACCTTTGAACCTTTGTCGTATTACACACAAAGGTTGGTATGTAGGTACCAAGCGTAGTAACTCCTTTATCAGACTTATTTTGATTGAATCTGATCGTAATTTGAATAATGATGGCTACTAGTTTTTTTTTTTATTATTCGTGAAAATCTGAACCTACTGTTCAGATTTATAATAAAATATAAATAAAATTCGTTTATTTCAGACTATTTTTAATATCTATATTATGTTAGCGATTAAAACTAAAAACTACGTTAGTACAGTATCCAAAAGCATAAATTAATTAATTAGTCAATTAGATCATAATAAATAAAAAATAAATCATTCCAAAAAACCAAATAGTAAAATCAGTCATAATTTATTATTACAATAATAAATAATTCATAAAATATGCAGTTTTATAACCTGGGATAGGGTTACTGACATCTCCGGGCTTTCTTTAGACTTAAATTTATTTATTTAGATACTAGCTGACCTGTACCTACTTATTTCGCTGAGTGTCAAACATTTAAGGGGTACATAATATTATTAATCACAATCAAATGTAGCCTTTGTTACTCTGGAATAATGTAGCTTTCTACTTATGAAAGAATTTTCAAAATCGGTTCAGTAGTTTCAAAGAAGAAAGAAAACATGTTTATTTGGCACACAATGAACAAACAAGTACCTATGTGGAAACTTAAATTGAACAGAAAAAACAAGAACACCAATATTGTTTGTCTCACGGCTGCGCCAGTTTCAGAGATTACCTACTTCCTTCAAACTCAAACTTTATTTTCTTTATAATTTTAGTGTAGATTTGTTTTTTTTTTCTATCCCAGTTCACACTAATATTGTAAATGCGAAAGTTGATAGATATACTCTTCATTGTACACCACAAAAAAAATACTATAGTATTGTATATTATTATTACTTAAACTATAGGTAGTAGAAACTTAAAATTAATACAGTGTAACAATGGATGGAACTGTGGAAGGTGTATTTATTACTTTTTACGCTCAAATGTCTAATCGGTTTAGGACGTTTGGTACACGGATAGTGTTCCCTTGGGTTATGTTTTCATTTAAGTGGCAATGGGCAGGGCACATACTTGCAGAACAGATGGCCGTTGTTGGGGCCGAAAGGTTCTGGAGTGGCGATCGGGTACCGGGAGACGCAGTGTTGGAAGGTCTTCTACAAGATGGACCGACGACCTGGTGGATGCGGAAATCCGATGGATGCGAGACGCACAGGACCGTTCATTGTGGCGACACTTGGGGGAGGCCTATGTCCATCAGTGGACATCTTTGGAGTCTAATGATGATGATGTTTTCATTACGTAGGTAGTTCTAAGGCTTAGATTTTTTCTCGTATACTGAATTCAAGTAGGTATAGCTAGTCAAGTTATTCGATAAATAACTTTGAGTACGTTCAATAGTTTCTCTGAAAGCTGATACATTTTCCGTTCGAAGTTGGAACAATAAACAAAATGGCCGTGTGTTTCATAATGGCGGGAATATTCGTGCGCTGGCAAGCAAGGCCTACTAATTGTTGCAGCTTTGTTCCGAAATTGTGCTGCTATCGAAACTAAAGTTGAGGCCTAACACTAGAACTTTAATAATTAGTTTGTGAATCAATTTGGAAACATTATTAAGTAATTACTGTTAGACTAAAAAGTCGATGAATGAGCGCATGTCTAATGTCGTCGCGCATCATAGTCACCACACGAACAGAGAATAGTTTGGAGTTTTATTTAAATGTTTTATGTATTAAAATTACGTTTATCTCTAATATTACTGATATCCGTGAATATTACCTATGCTATAAATCCAGTCATAAGTACTAACAGACCTAAACTAATAAACTATAATTACTTTGAACGATTAGCAGGATTCGAAGTTATTTTTTCTTAAGGGGATAAAACGGGGGTCTAATGTTTGTATGGAGAAACCTATTATCACGCGGGCGAAGCCACTGGCAGAAGTTAGCGTAACACTAGTAAAGAAAAAATAAAGATGACTAAATACTTTTCATCAACATGCAGCCACTGATTTCTCAGTATATTACCTATACAAGTACCTACACTATGTTTGCAAGATATTGTAAAATTGCAATGCAACATGGATTTCGCAGAAATACGAAACAATATTGATAAGGACGGGAAGCCCGCTTCAAATCGAGTTCGTTGTACGTAGTAAGTGGGTAGTGAATATTATAAATAGCATAAATATAATAATGAATATTGTTGGTCAATGCAGACGATGAATGAATTGTATCGATTTTATAGGAACGAAGATTCTAAGGACTCTACACCAGGAATTAGGTATATATTTGGGGTTCGGATACGGATAAAGGTATAATATGTATTATACCGGTTTCGGATACGTTTACAGTTAGGAAATTATTTCGGATTATCCACTAATATATAAATTAGAATTTTAAAATTGTAAAAGTATAAAACATCAAAATTTTACTTTATTTCTAGATATTTCGGATATCCAATAGTTTCGGCTTCATAACATTCCTCCTCTACACTATGTTACTCTGCAAGTAGAGACCGAATTGGTTTTTTTTACCACTTTTGATCACAATTCTCAGTAAGTACATACTTGAATAAAATCTTCACTAAGGTTGATACGATTTAACTTCTCGTATCATATAGTAAAGAAAAGAAGTTTTTTTGTTATGTTAGCTTTCCATCGACCATCAGTTCCGCGAGCAATGTGCCCTGCCCACTGCCATTTAATTTTGGCGATTCTTCAGACTATGTCAGCAACCTTGGTTCTTCTGGATGCGATCATGCCAGGAAACTAGGATTACTGATATATGTGTGGGTTATTGTTAGAGCATGCTTCTAAAATTGCCTTGTTCATTCAATTTGTTTTCCCCCAAACTTAATCGTAACCACGTGAACATTAGATCGTTCGATAAAATATTTAAAAATCATTATCAGCGTTTCCAATGACGTTAGTAATTATAATTATAATTATCTATATATATAAAAGGAGAAACTGACTGACTGACATATCAAAGCACAGCCGAAACTACAGAGACTAGGAGCGTGAAATTTTGCACAAGATTTCCTTTTATGCCATAGGCGAGCACTAAGAGAGGATTTTCCAAAATTCACTCCATAAAGTGATAAATCGGGGGTCCAAAGTTTGTATGGAGAAACCAACTTTCACGCGGGCGAAGCCGCTGGCAGAAGCTAGTTTATATATAAAAGGAGAAACTGACTGACTGTCATATCAAAGCACAGCCGAAACTACTGGAATAAGGAGCGTGAAATTTTGCATTTTATGACGTAGGCGAGCACTAAGAGAGGATTTTCCAAAATTAACCTCCTAAAGGCATGAAACGGGGATCCAAAGTTTGCATGGAAAAACCTACTTTTTACGGGGCGAGGCCGCTGGCAGAAGCTAGTTATAATAAATATAATAAGCTGATATTAAGTTGCGTTTAATTAATTAAGTGACGTAAACAAACTTGCGGTTAAATGTGCGGTAGATCATTGTGGAATTCGACCACGTAATTTTCAACGAACGGGTGTCGTTGTTTATTGTAAATATTATTGTATTAGTTACTATATACCTACATTTGATACTTATATGAATGAGCTGGAAAACCAAGATGAGGACATCCTTATTTATTTATATAAACTTCATGTTCACTTATACAGTAGTTGTTCTTGCGGACTTAATGCAACAAGGCATTCTCTACCAGTCAACCTTTGGGTTAAAAAAGACTACACTTTGGTAGTTGTACACAATAAATAAATAACAGATACTTATTTCAACTCTTTGAAATAAGTATCTGTTATTTATTTATTGTAATTTTAAGCTACATAATTTAGTATAATTAAATTAATTAGGTTGGTTAAAATAACAAAATACGTACATATAAGATTATTTGTACTTGTAGGTACCATTTCTTTTTTTTTAAGGTGGGAAATTATCTATTGACTTCTTCCGCTCTAGGGTAGGCAAGGGCATTTCGGACTTTTACTGACTAAAACCACACCTATGTCCCTTCAGTTTCCTTTTGCATTCTAGGACCACGAGTATCCCTTTCATAGGTCCGCATGGCCCTAGCAGGTATCGGCCCTCCTGGGCTCCTACGGTTTGCTGACATCTCTTTGAGGTGCGCGTGGAACACTACGCGCCCAGGTCGTGCTCAGTCCTAATAGGAAAAGCGGACGGCGAGCCACCCATTGCTCGTCGTCCGCAAATGTGGTCGAAGATCGCTCTGCGATCGTCGATGCCCGAGGCTTCTCCTGTCGCGGCGGCTGGGGCGTGAGGATGGACGTTCCCTCTTCTTCTCTTCTTGCGGCCGCCTCCTTCGCTAGCATTACTGCTTCGCAGAAGGATATGCCATCGCTAAACGTGAAACACTAAGAATAATAAACGCAACATAATACAAATTCACAATAAAAATAAATGAAATCATCAAATAACTCCTCTCGCTCTGGGTGAAGTGAGCGAGAGTGTTAGATTTGTACTGACTTTACCCCACCCGTTTTCCTTGAGTGAGGCATATTTTGCTTGCAAGAGCGTTAAACTGCAAGTACAGTGGGTTAATGATCCCTTGCTGTACCTACCGACTAGCTTTCTTTACTCATCTTTGGTCGTAAGGCCTAACGTTTAAGAATGCATTCTTGTGATAGATTCTGCCTTCTATGGTATATTATTCGATCGAATATTTTGAATAATTGTTGAGAAAAACGTAAAGTAATGTAGATAACATGGATTCTTTGTATTGCACGTCAAGGATAACGGTCATCAGGCCTGTAGGATTATTCGAAAGAGTTACCGCGGCCCTGGAACGCAAAGGGCAACACAGGTGGGATTTAGTCCCTCTCGATCGAGCGAGAGGATGGGAGAATTATTTGATAATTTACCACCTCAAAAAAAAAAAATTGGTACATACCAATTGGTTCACACCGAAGAATAAGTAGAATTGTACAGTGAGGGTAAGACACTACCAACAACATTAGAAGTCCGATATCAAATCTTATTCACAGTAAGTATTAGATACATGAAGCTACCGAATCTAGTCCCAGAGCGTTAGCTAGTAATGTAATTTGCAGTACAATCTCTAGTGCACATTCTAGTCTATGCTTTCTCGATATACACCGGACTTAGACCAAGCTCAACCCTAGTGGAGGAGAGATAGGTCAATAAACTATTCATCTCCTCCGGTCTTTGACATAGCCAATTGCTCAAAGTTCACTCTAAATGTAACATTCTATCGTCTCTTTCAAATATTCCAAAAAGGCAAAAACTATTTTATTGAATCTCAATAAGGGAAAATGGAATGTAATATTTTAAATTCGTTAGACAAGAAAATGGTTGTGTCTTTGTTTCTAAGCAAAAGGGTTTTCTTTTTGCGTTTAAGAGCGAAAGGAATCTTAATATATCCAGTATAATAAATAGCTTTATTCGTCCATTCGAAGTTCTGTTCTCGGTTGGAGAACAACGAACTCAAACACAATCCGTAGCTGTATTTATTAAAGTAAGTATTGACATTTTGAACTTAAATACTAATAAAATAATGAAGTCAATTGCAACATTTTTAACTGTTACTAAAACATAATTAAGTAACTTTGTAGTGAACCTTACCTCGTAACAACAGCAAAAGTAGCGCCAACAGTTAATCCAAGATTAAAAGCGCTCATCCAGAGTAAAGACATGGCTACTCTTAGTCAGTACGGCCTCAATATCGACACCTTAGGGCAGGGCACTTCACAACACTAGATAAATGTTCCATTCATCCCGTAAACACGGCACAACACTGACGTATTCCAAAATCGATTTGAAAACAAATTAAGATTTGAGTTGTCTGTGGTCGTAATTGACAGTTGATTAACTTTTAATGTTCTTTTTATGACAGTATTTATTTTGTAATATTTTTTATTCGTATAATTTTGGTATTAGAAGTTAGTTGATTCGATGAAAGTTAAGTTCAGTTAATCGAGTAGCGAGTTCAAACGTTAGTGAACGAATGGCGTGGTGTGGACTGTCCTTTACAATATGAACCGGAGGTTACCCCCCGCGCTCCTCTGACTAAATTCGCGGTTATTTTCACAATGATGTAGCTCTATGGTGCAATTTCTTGCATTTGGCAGAATGAGGACATTTTTATTTGCATCCACTTTGTTTCTTGAGTTCTCGTAAACATGTTGCCATTGTTAGGCATTCGAGCTTCAATTTGATAAACTGTTTCAGTAACTCATTCATATTGTATGAAATATTTGTTTTGTTACAAATTACTTGGAACAAAGCAGTTTTTAATTGGTTTGTAAATAATGTGCACGTAGCACAATGCTAATTATAAATAATATGGTTTACAATGAAACTAAATAAAATTGAAATTCATTACAAGATGTGGATTATTTTCATGCATTTCAGGAATGTAAAATTAACTTAACAAATTCATAAACAGGCACCTATATGTTTGGTTTAATATTATATATTTCCCGAACAGATAAAAACTCTAATTTATTAAAATTAAATGCCAAGCAACCGATGTTTTCAACCATGTACGAAAACATCGTGAGGAAACCGGCATGTCCTAGAACCAAAAATTCAAAGACATGTGACATCCACCAACCCGCACTGGGCCCGCGTGGTGGATTACGGCCCATTCCCTCTCCTAGAGAGGAGGCCTGAGTCCCAACAGTGGGAACATTAAAAGGCCGACTATGCTATGCTATGCATGTATGTATAAAATGTTAAAACCCACCCGTGTGCCTTCAGATGCCCTTTGGTTGGACCGCAGTGATTCATTCTATTTTAAAGTGACGAGATAAATTCAATTAAAAGTAGCTTAGTAGATATGTAATGACCTTCAATAATGAAAAATGTCAACTTAACCCGTTGTATCTATTAGTTAATTCATCAGTAAATTAAGTTTGTGTCACCAAAGGTGTGCCGGTATATTGGGAATACCCTAATTGAAGTGGTATAATGTGACGAATTTACCCAACTAAGTAGGTATATATAGTCGCTAAGTATATATATATTATCTTTCGTGGCCAAATCTTAGAAATTGAACACTTAAAAAATTAAAATGATATGTCAATCCTCGTTTGGCCATATCATTGATGTAGGATTTTTAAGATAATAAAAGTTCTAAAGGAAGTAGGCCAAACAAGGATTGACATATCATCAAACGTTAAAGTTTTAGTTGCCCATTTCATGAAGTAGTCAATTTCTAAGATCTGGCCACGACATTTATATAATTCTTCTATACGTGTGTTTGTCACCAAACTCCTCCTAAACGGCTTGATCGGTTTGGATGAAATTTTGTGTACTTACTTAGCTGCAATAGGGTATTCAATTTTTTTTAATGAAAAACCACCTTTCGGACAAGACAACGTCTGCCAGGACCGTTACTATATTTAAAAAAATCTAACTCCCGCGAAAAGGACCGACCGATTTTTATAAAAAAAATGTGTAAATTTGGTAGGTGAGAATAGGTCGTATAGGCTATTATTTACCCCCACCCCAATTTTTTCTTTGATAATTTATATGGCAGAACGATATTTGCCGAATCAGCTAGTAATTTACTGATATCAAAGTAATCACTTGGATAGCTAAATGCCAGAGTTACGAGTATCCTATCTTACCCTTTCACTGAACATTAGTTCTGACCTTAACCAAAGCCCGAAGGTCATATAAATAGTGATAGGTAGATAGTAAATACGATCCAACAAGGTATTGATAACCTAAGGTCATACCGATTACTTTATTAAAAAAATGTTTTCAGTGTTTAAGTCATCAGCATGGAGAATGTTTATTTTTTTGATAACTTTTACAGGGTCATTTCTGTACAGAGACCAATAAGATGAAGAAACAAAAGGTAAAAAAAAACCTAAAACCCATCCGTCGGATATTTAGTACTGGCCGTTAGACATTTAGCAGTAAACATAGATAAGATAAACTATAATAAAATAGATATTATATTAGAGATATTAAAATATTTGAACACAGAATTTTCTCCTCTTTCTTTTGATATCACACACGATGGGACTGTAACAAAAAATGTGATAAAGTCCGTCATTTTGTTTTTTTTCTTATAAAACATGGTTGCCTGGAAGAGATCGCGGAATACGATAAGGCTGCCCATTGTATGTTTATGTTTTAGTTTTCTATTTGTATGTGTAATGGTGTACAATAAAGTATATAACAAATAATAAATAAATAGACAGGGTCCTCACTATTTAGATATAAGATCAGCCATTTTGATATTATTCTTATAAAACATAGTTACAGGACCATAACAACGAATCGATTGAAACCTCATTCATCAAAATCAGTTCAGTAGTTTAACGCTAAGGTGGAGCTAAGGCGACAACATCCCGAAATCAACTCTCGGACAGTGGCTCGGATCAGACTCAACACCCGTCTGGTCGGAAGATCCCTCTTTTTTAATGGAGATTTGCGGGACTTTACACACTGCTCCGCATACCTCTAAAGAACGTACGTACATACATAAATAACTAAATAACCCATCATCCTTTTGGTTATGCCGTAGTCGCGCAAAATAATTTAGCGAGCAAAATTCTGTAAGTTGGTCTCTAACTCAGTCTAAATCCAAGTTACGACCGTTTCGTTTCGATTCTCTTGCGTGGAACGCCTCGAGTAGGCCACGCCTTCGATTCCTTTGTTCTCAGTTTCTGACGTCATCTCAACGCTTAATCACGTGGTTAGAGCAAAGGAATCGGAGGCATGGCCTACTGGCCTTCGACACAAGAGAATCGAAATGAAACGGTCGTAACTTGGCTAAAGGGGCAGGAGCGTGCAACGGTGCGCACTCCACGCTCAGCGTTCCAATCGGTGGCGGTTTTTGGGCGAACATGATGGGGAGTTCAATCTGTTCGTTGACGAGAACAAAATACCATGTTTAGTGCATACGTGTCGTGTATCACGCTTCACGCTCGGATAAATGGAGTGGTCGAATGAAAAATGTTCGCAAGAGGGCTATAGAGCACGCGTGTTTCTGGAGATTCGCGTACAGTGTCCATCAGAGCGGTTGTAAAAGCGCGGAGCACAGTTAGTTCGCGAACATAGCGGATAGCCGGCCTTAACTCGAGGGTTCCAGGAGAAATGAGTGGAATTTCTTGCCGGAATCTGTGTTTCCTGATGGCTACAACCCGGGAATCTTTAAGTTAAGAGTGAATAGGATACTTCTAGGTAAGCGCGCTCCAACGTCGACCGCATCGTCGTTTTCCATAAGGTGAGATGTCAAGTGAGTGGTCAAGCGCGAACCTATCAAGAATAAAAAAAAAATATAGAAACTACAACAAATTATATGACACTGCGAGTTTGATCCGAATAATCTTGCAAAACTTGAGAAACATTCGTAGATTTATCTTTTCTAAGCAAAGCGTAACAATCGGATCCCTTCCTCATCCTTAATCAAACAACTAAATACTTTAATCCAAGTTTGCCTTTCCTAATTACCCCTCTCCTATCTTCCATCAATATTTGTGATCTCCAAAGCACCTTCATCGATGACTAACTAATTAAAATGAATCACAAGTGATAAAGGAAACCAGAGCTGGGGAATTACTGAAGGGCAACTGAAGGAACACAGGTGGGTCTTATAGTCAGTAATAGTCTGACACTCCATCTCGTTCAACCAGAGCGGGATGATTTAAAGATTCCTTAACAATAAAAAAAGATGTAGAGAGGGAATATCTGTCGGGTCATAGCGTGTTGTGTTCCGTGCCTCAGAGATGTCAGCAAAATTGATCGGGCCAGTTAAGGCAGCCTGCCAGCCCTCCTAGCCAAGTAACAAGCGTTTCGCTTCGATTCTCTTTTCGATTATCGCCTCGAGTCGGCCACGTCCCCTATCCCTTTGTTCTGATCACGTGACTGAGCGTTGAGATGACGTCAGAACAATGGAATAGGAGGTGTGGCCGACTCGAGGCGATCAACGAAAAGAGAATCGAAATGAAACGGTTGTAACTTGGCCAGGGGGGCTGGGCTGCAGATTGTTTGAAGGAGTTACCGCAGCCCTTGCAAAAAGGACAATTGAAGGAACACTGAGATTTAGTCAGTAAAAGTCTAACACTTTTTCGCGCTCCACGCAGGGCGGGAATAATAACATAAACAATTCCCTTTCAACTTTTCAGTCGTTAGCGCTACTTTCAAACTTCATCTAATATTCTCATTTCTCACTTTATCCAATTCCATTCTCGTCACAGCCCATCATTTTGATTCTATCGCCCATTATGGGGTACGAATCCAGACTTCGAGTCGCTACTATGAAATCCTCATTTGGAAAAACCCAATCACACTTTACTCGATCCGAGAAATCTAGGAATTGAAAACATTATCATAATTCTAATATTTTGATAACAATTATTTTTTCTAAATCTTAGAATCTACTTAAGGTTAAGATGGTGAAAGAGAAGATAATCGCATCTGGCAAGGAAGACGCCAGGCTGAAAATATTTCCGGGACAAACGACTTCGTTTTCCGGGAAGCCACGTGCTAAAGGAAGCAAATGTCACAGGTGCTTTACACTTGAGGCTCAGTTTGTGAGAAATGTGAAGTGGGAGGTACTCAACGGTTTTATTTTTATACTAGGAGTTCCGGGCACTAAGAGAGGATTTTCCAAAATACGCCACCAAAGGGGATGAAACGGGACCCCGTTTTCGTCAAAGTTTGTATCCGGAGAAACCAACTATCACGCGGGCGAAGCCACTGGCATAAGCTAGTTTGAATATAAAGAAGTAGTAAATACACACAGACTGGCCTGTCGGTCTAGTGGTTAGTGTCCCTGGAAATCGTAGGTTCGATTCCCACCCAAAACAAATGTTTGTGTGATGAGCAGGATCATTTGTTCTGTGTCTGGGTATAATTTAGCTATAATATGTATGCATTTAAAAATATATAAGTATGTTTAACTGTTCTCTAATACTCATAGCACAAGCTCTGTTTAGTTTGGGACTAGATAGTCTTGTGTGACAGTTATAGAATATTATTATTACACACACACATACCCCGTTAAAGACACATACAGATACTTACAAACTTTTGCCGTTACCTTATTAGTGTGATTACAAAAGACAAGCCATAAACCTCTATGGTTCCTAGACACGTACTTTGCTCCACGGTACTGTTATAACGACATGTTACTTTTCCTTTCATTACAGTTTTAGTACAATAGCCTCCAGGGGTCTACGTGATCTGATGCATGTTTGTACCAAAGTACGGAACAGGGAAAGTGCTTACTAAGTTTTTTGATGAGTGAATTCGATGGCGGAAAATTGGTAGGCTGCGGTCGACTTACACGAAATTAGAGTAGAGTGAACGATGTTATGACATACACTGATGACTTTATTTTGGCAGTATGCTGTTAAAAAATAAAATAAAATAAAATAATCTTTAATTTGGATAAGTGACATCCATATGGGTTAGTAAACAATTTAGAAAAATTTAAACCTATGTTAGTAAACTTACAATCTATCTATTTATTTTAAAACAAGGTGGTTGTTCATGATGCATTTGTGAACAACATCACCCAACAGAGGAGAATCGTACCTCCCCGCTATGGTTTTCAGGATGGAGTTGGAGCTAGCCCGTACTCTGCAGAGCAAAGAGGCAGATTTCTGTCTGATGATGGCGTGAAAACCATCGACGCTTGCCTCTGCGAACATACCTGATGCACTGCAGAAACGGGGCAGCCCCATCAACATCCTGAACCCGTTATTATATTGGACCCGCAAGGCGCTGATAGTCCGCTGAGTATAGTTGGTCCACAGACTGCACGTATAAAACACTTGACAGTAGGCTTTAAAAAGTTTTATTTTCACTGGTCTGCTACACCGTGCAAACCTGCGAGCCAACATGTTACATCGAACTGCCAGCGCCCTACGTAAATGCAACTCGACAAGGGGATGCAACTCGACATACATTTTCACTGTTTTTTCATACAACCGCTCTTTCGCGATTATGACGTTATTACACATTTTTGATTAGATATTTTGGAAACACAATACGAGTATCTTGTGGATATTAGATAGATATATTCTTTATTGTACACCAATAATAAAAATAACATAGGAACTTAAAATTTAAAAGGTGTCACAATGGGCGGTCTTATATTATCTAGGCTTCTATTGAAACCAATTAATAAATTTGTGTAAAACTAATCCAATAAAGACCTCCGAAAATCTGCTATTTTGCATGAACACTTCATAATTTACTTAAAATTTAAAAAAAAGTCTAAATATTATAACAGTAGAAGCCTTGCAAATTTAATCAAGATTCTGAATGACGACAATGTTTTTCAAAAACTTTTAAGGGTTTAAAAAATTAAAATTAAAATTTTAACTTTAATTCAGACCCATAAATTGTTAGTGTGTTAATAACAGAAAGTGCTTAAATACTATATTAGTGTTATTAGTAACCTATAGCTAATTCCACCCAGTGTCTCTGGATGGGGCAATCCAACCTGCCAGCAATCATTTTCAGGCTGCTGTTACGAGTGTTGCGCAAGCGTTGCAGTAAGGAAGCCGCTTTCTTACAAAAAAAAAACACGAATTTTATGGAACAAGTTTTGTAAAATATTCGATTATCCCTGTATGCGCTATGCTAGAACACCATGGTGCACAACAACCAGTCCATGTAGAGCAACCAAAGGGCAACCCTCAGTTGGTAGGAAACTATTGCCAATATGGAAAAAAATAGAGATAAAAGAGATAGAGAAAGCTATGGTTTTGGGAGGCTTAATTGGACTTGTTGCCAAGAACTATGTTAAGACTATGGCCCCTGCCTGAACAATTTTATAATATTATTAATAACAACACAGTGTCACATTGCTGTGACCCATACAACCGGTCACTGACTGCAAGACGAAGACTATTTTTTATAGGAAAGATGAGCCCCATTTTGTGTGATTCATGTGCAGAACTCAACACTTTGGTTTTACCACTTTCAATATTCATGCATAAGTACATTTGCATAGATTGCACGTAGGTACATAATTTAATTACTAGCAAGCCCAGTGGGAATCCCCATTGGCAAAATTAAAGAATGTCGTAAACACTATTGAAATGGTACCTACAGTAAAACCACTGCCGTAACACTAAGTTTTCTATTCTAGACTACCTAGGTCATAAGTACCTACTTATCTAAGCAGAACCTTGCCGGCCTCCACTCTCAAGGCAAGGTCTTGGTCGTTTGTTTACCCTATGATTATACATATGAAACGTTACTGATTTTCCTGGTAGTATTTATTGCCTGTTATATTTTGGTAAAGTTTGTAAGTTTGGTTTTAGGAGGTAATCTCCGAAACTGCTAATCCGATTTATGGAAGAAATAGATAGAATAGAAATAGCCGTGTTTGCCAGCGAAGCTGTGGGGAAAAACTTGCGTGGGGAAAAATATAAATTGATAGAGAAGCTAGCTAGACTGTAAAGTTCCTGGTTCAGGGCATGGTATGGAGTGAGAGGTAATGGGAGGCAGTCACCTTCTTCTGCGAAACAGTAATGCAACAAGTCTCACGCTGGAGACACCTCGGGCGTCGGGAGTAGCTGGACAATTTCCAGCCACCTTATGAGTGGGCTTGCAGACAATGATCGGTAGCTTAGCTCGCCATCCAGCCGCCCGGTGGGTACTGCCTCAGGGCGATATCAGTGAAATTGGCGGGGTCAGTCAGGCCCGATGTCTGCCAGGGTAGCGGATTGTTTGAACGAGTTACCATAGCCTTCGCAAATAGGGTATAGATACCGGCACGGATCTTGAGCGCTGACTTCTACAGTTTTACTTGCGCAGAAGCACGCAGAAGTGAAATATCGGGTCTCTTTAGTGGTATGAAGAGAGATGCGGGGGCGGGGAGTGAAATCCTTGTACAGTGATTGGCTCGCCGACGAATATTGTACGATGCGTAAAACGATCCCCGCTCTTTCGCCGAGCGCTCAAGATTCGTGCTCAAGAGCAGGGATTTTCTGAAAAGGAAATCCGTGGTCTTAGAACGCACATGGCAACTGAAGGATCCAGGTGCGGTTTTAGTCGGTAAACGTCTGACACTTCCTCACGCTCCACCCAGAGCGAGAGAAGTCATTTGATGATTTCTCACGTAAAAAAAGCTAGCTAGATTGTAGTGATTTTTCTTATTTCCGCTGATAAAAGTACGTTTCGTTGATTACACGGTTTTCATCACTCATGAATCAATAAGATAACAATCAGCTCATAATAAAACCGCTTACAAAAGGATCGCCGATATACTTATTCAATCTTCGAAGATCGTTTTCCGTTACGATTGTTCGCATTCTATCGCTGACACTAATCCCTTTGAATCATTGTCATCCTATTGCTAAACGAATGAGTCAGCAAGATCACGGCAGCAAAACCGCGGGAAAAGACTGGTCTTTTTTAAAATGGTAAAGGTGGGTACTAACCGGTGTTACGAGGAGTAATGTTACGCATTACATAGCGAGCGTTCGTTCTGTCAGTACGGGGAAACAGGCGCTCGCAGTGAGCGATGAGCGGCTCGTTGCTCGTTGTTTACCCCGCTGTATGTTTTAAATCAAATTTGATGTCCATTACCGTTTCATTTTCATTATAATATGCCTGCCCTTGTCCCATATTACTTGGAGTTCTTGGGGTCGGCGCCACACTTTTTTTTTCCAGTCTATCCATTCAGTGCAGTCACGCTATCACTAACTCCCTTTTCTTTCATATCACTCCTCACACAATCCATCCATCTTTTCTCTGGCTTCCCTTTTCCTATTTATCCATCCACATGTATATTTATAGTTGAGTAAAATAATTAAACAATAATTGAGTAAAATCAAAGACCCCAACTCCGGCTGATATCTTGACTATGAGTGGCAACGAATCTGGAGCACGGCCAAGTAGAGTTAGAAATGAAGGTGTTACACGGATTTTAGCACACAGCGTCACGTATCATGCTCACTGCGAATGGTACATTACACCTCGTAACAATAGTTAGCACCCACCTTAAGAGGTTAGAAGCTTACTTTCATTTGGGCTACGTGATTGACCTTGGCTCCAAGATCTGATGATGGTGCAACAGTTCTGATAACTATCAATTTTACAACCAGTTTTTATTATTTATCAGCTGCTCGCCGATAAATAAGCGTAATCGTTTTGATTATAGTAATTTCTCCATAAATCATACACTTCATGTAATTATTGCAGCGATAAATAATTCTTATGTGGATGTTAAAACCTATCTGATAGAAATTCAACCTGTTTTCAGCTTCTGCTGCTAAAAAACATACAGTATGTTTGATGCAGTGCGTACTCACAAAACGTGGGAAAATCACAGACATGTAAACACATACACATGACACCGAGACCCGGATCAACTATCTGTAGGCTATGCAAATATTTGTTCCGTGTGGGATTCGAACCCACGACACGCAGCGCAGCAGGCGAACGCTTAACGACTGCGCTAACCCCACCATGAAAAACCTGCATGCGATTTGCCGGCAGGCCGAAAAATGCAGCCTAAGCAAGTTTCTCGATAACTCCTATAGATTCAGATTTCTCAATGTTCCTATTAAAAAAATCAGCCTGCTACCAAACTTAGTTTCGTACAATTTAAATTAGAATTTCGCGAATAAGTAACTTTCAAAAGCGTGACGGCTAATTTCTATTTCGCGTTATTGGAACGAAGTCCCATGAGCCTTAACAAACAGCAGTAGCGTTAAACTAAAAACAGACCTGCCCGAACAAACTGACATATATAACAATTAATTCCCTCGCCAATTAAGTAACTGGAAGCGCTAGGCGTAGGTATATTAAGGTCACTTTAATCCAGAAATCAAGCAAGTATATGGGCATCGATGCACTACATTGGTAGCGCATCGGTATTCGTATCTACGCACGCACACAAAAACACACTAGTGACGCAAACACAAGAATTTATTCAAAATGGGTAAAATAAAAAACTTTATACAAAAAAAAAAAACACCACCAAATACCACCGACTTCAATGTAAAGAAAAACACTGAAAAGTTCAATATAACTTTAATTTCGGAAGTCGGTGTTTCTATAATAGTTTTTCTCTTCATTTTGTATTTTTTTGTAAAGAGTTTTTTACTTTACACATTTTAGTTATGGTACCACCACTAAAAAGTACCTCTCAGCCAAAGTTAAATACCTTATAGCCAGAGTGCATCTCATGACAATTCGCATAATCCCAAACACGGTTAGATTTCATTAATTTCTCCCTCTTCTTTCAGTCAGTCATCGACTACACGTATAAACAAAACAATTTTACTTGTTACGATGGTTCTGCTGTGATTCTATGAGTTCTGTTACATATCTTCGAAATTCATGATCAGATCGTAACAATATTTCAATGGGACCAACTCGGAAGCATAACAAAACAGTAAAAAAAAAAAAAAAACAGTCCACAATTATTGACCGAGAAATCGGTGAACATACATAAAAAAAATACAGTTAGCCGAACATAGAACCTCCTCCTTTTTGAAGTCGGTTTAAAATGACCTATTTTACAAAAGCTGAAATCGATTCCGAACATAGTACTTTCAGGATGAGCTTTTGATATGTTACATTTTGTACTTATAGATGGTAAAGATGGTAGACGTTTCCAGTCGCTGCCAGCATGTTGTCACAAAATAGATAAGTACAGAAGTCAATCTCACGTATGTACTTCACTTTTCATGCCTACGCTCCAGGGGCGCTGGCTTTTAGAAAACCTCATGGGTGCTCATGCTCATTATTCACTCGAAAAAGTGGCGAAGTGTGAGAAGAGAAATGCACAATGATGCGACCGACAAAATAAATACATGTCCTACTTAAATACTGCGTACTTCATTACAAATTATGTTTGATAAAAATAAATACTAATAAATTGAGACAACATTACATATTGTCCTGGTCCCAAAATAAGGTTTTCCCTTGTACTATGGAAACCGGGAACAACGAAGTTACCACAAACACCCAGACCCAACACAAATATCTGTTTCATCAACAAAAATTTGTGTTGGTGCGGGAATCGAACCCGCGACCCTTGCGTCTCAACCGGCGCACTAAACCACTGCGCAAAACGGGTCTCGGGAAATTAAAAAGCGCCCATCCCTAAAAGGCGATTCCTGATCAGTTTCTTGATGTCTATTCTCAGGGGTGCTCGGCACCCACTGTTTACTTCTCATGGGTGCTCGAGTCCCCGAGCACCCACGGAGTCGGCGCCCCTGCTACGCTCGACGGTCGCGCTAGGGTTGGCACCGGCACCGCTCAGTCCGTGCGCGCTCGGGTGCGGTGATAAATACCTATATAATATAAATTGTAAAAATATAACATGGCTACAAAGCCAAGTTCGCTTTCTTTCTCGGCGCGAGTCTGGTGGCCACTGAGGTACTTACCTACCTAACTTTGCTGCGTTATGTTAAAACCTACCGATAATTTACCAATTAATGTAGAATTTAAACAACCGTCCATTGAACAGTTGCTTACATCTTTTCTTTTTGCTCCATTATTGCACAAAAAAGTTCACAGACGCGTGTCTCAAACGGTTGGCACTCGTGCCCGCGTTGGTTCCAACCGGGCTGAGATATCATGTCCGTGAGCGGTGTCAGTGTGTGCGTTGCTCGAGCGCGCTTCGTATGTAGATTGACTTCTGTACCTATCTATTTCGTGGTGTTGTGCTCTATGGTTTATCGAACTACTGCAATACATGTAGATATATGTTTTACTGTGTGTAGCCGAGCTTACCGGAAGGGGAAGTGTCAAAAGAGAGCATGATGCGGGCGTGACTGGCAGGTGTCAGTAAGTTCCGAAGTGCCTGTCAAAAATTGTGACCGTTTATGCAGCTGGTCAAGGAAATATAGGTCACGTATGGTTTTGAATCGATAGGCCGCGGCCGTATGCACGATACATCTACCTATTCATAGCAAATATTTACCACTAACAATTAGAAAATGTTTATTTTGATTTAATAGGCTAATTACGTACTTGGTATCTTTGGTTACCTACTATAATTACCTATCGGTACCTGTGCACGAAAGATTCGGCAACCTAAGTTACTTGTTCCTGTTCATTAAATTGGAAACATCAAAATACCTATAAGTACATAATGTACTTAGTAAACTACGATAGTTTATAAACTGCCGTCCGCACGCCCCCTTGAAATTAGTAATCGCCACCTTTACGTGGCGATTCGAATACAAAATAACCAATTTTGCATACTTACTTCATATTTGTGTCGTGGCCAAATCGTTGACCTGATCACTTCATGATGTGAGCGGCCATATCATGATACTTATGTATATTTAAGATTATTGGCAGATATCATAACTTTTAATGGAATAATCTGAAGGTGAGATAGAGACAAACAGACAGACGGACAACAAAGTGATCCTATAAGGGTTCCGTATTTTTCCTTTTGAGGCACGGAACCATAAAAACGCTCTAAGTAGGTACACTACCTCAAAGGTGGCGAGAAATCGTATGCATATTATGACGTCTTTCAACTTTTTGAATCCATTGTTTCTTAAAAACTGTGGCTCTTAAGAAAAAAAGAATTTAGACATTTTTGTAGATCTGATCTACAATTTTTGTTGGCCAAATTTTATGATAAAGTTATCGTTTTCTTGAAAATCGCGAAAAACTCGTTTTTGTGACCTTTGACCCCGAGTATTTTTTTATCCAGGTGTCGGAGTGATGAGGACTTTTTAGATTTCATTTATGATGGTGTTTTGAAGAATCCTACCTATTTTCAGCTGGGTGCGAATTTTTGTAACCTCAAATGCACAGCTCGGATGTCTAAATTGACCGGAATACTAGGGATCAATTTGTGAATAATTAAAATAGTCGCTGAACTTCACTCCAAAAAATCCCGCCAAAAACTCAAATGGTATTTCGTTGACATTTGAATAAAATACAACCAGCCAGAAAAATAAACTTGTTAAAAATATATTTTCTTATTTTGATCTTAAAAAACCACTTTTAAGTTTGAACCATAGATATCAGAAAATGCACTCCGTATTTTATATTTCTTTGGTTTCAATACTAAATTTAAAATTAATCAGTGCATTTGTAATTACTAGCGACATCTAGTGGCATAGCTAATGAGTATTTTAGTACTAATGTTTGACGTTAGATGTAGTTGCCACCATTCACTCTTATCATCAACAATAGATGGCGTTGTAATCAATATAAAAAATCACTTACCAAGGATAGCCCTGAGGTGTCCTTCCAAGGTTTGTAGTATCGTATCCTTGATTTCATCGACTTCCTTGCCCAGGAACTGCTCACAGGCAGTTGTGAGAAGTTCGTCTTCGTTCATGATCTTGCATTGGGCCACACCGGTGACGGTGAGTGGGACTCCCTGTGCCGTTTCCACATATTCACACATAGGATTGAGGGTCATCACCTGCAAGAGACGTTGATATAATATCATATATGAAGCGTTGGATGGCCAGGTGACCGACGACCCGGTGAGGGTCGCGGGAATCCGATGTATGTGAGACACAGAACGGTCATTTTAGCGACATGGCGACACTTGGTGGAGGCCTATGGCCAGCCGAGGACGTCTTTCGGCTGAAATGATGACGATGATGATGATGATCACTAGTACTTAGTCAGATGATAGACCTGTCTTACCTCAAGAGAGATGCACTGGACGTCGGTGATGAACCACCATGACCACGCCCACCCACCGACGATGGTGCGCTTAGTCGTGGAGCCGCAGCATCCTCCTGTGAACAACAGAAAATAAATATTCAGTCTCATAGTGAGGATTGGTAATATGTTATTAGCCATTCTGGTACGTACTTGGGTACCTACTCGTATTTGCTTGTGTTTATTTTTGTACAGTTATTTAAACTTAACAAAAATGATCACTAAAAATAAATCTTTTTCTGAATAGGTATAAAATATAAAGCATTAGGTTAAGCAAAACCTATAATGCATTATATTTCAAACGCGGGTTCAAACCAAGCCAGGCGAACCCAGGCAGGGTACTTTGTGAAATTTATTTCATCACCACTGCTCTCAAAACGGTGAAGGAAAACATCGTGACGAAACCGGCATGTCCTAGAACCAAAAATTCGAAGACATGTGACATCCACCAACCCGCACTGGGCCCGCATGGTAGATTACGGCCAATTCCCTCTCCTGGAGAGAGGAGGCCTGAGTCCCAGCAGTGGGAACATTAAAAGCCTGATTATGCTTATTATTATTATACCCCAAAAATTCGTCACGCGCGGCAAAGCGGGCACGCATCAGCTAGTATAGTCATAAATAGTCATATTAATTTGATTACGCTGAGGAAGACCTAAATCTAGCCAGTACTTTCAGTCCTCTCATTTTGATAGGGTAACCTACTTCCTGTAGGTAATGCAGCATTGGGAGTTTGGTGACTTTAGAATCACCATTCTATCAAATAAAACCCTAGGCACCAAACTACGAAACTGATATTTGGTTATACCCTTAGGGCGGGTTTCTGAATTGAGTATTTTGAGTTAAGTATGTCTCAAACCGTACTTTAACGCCAAATTTTGACGGTTTGGTTTGCAGGCTAAAATAGAGTTTGAGGAATACTCAACTTCAAATGCTTAAATCAGAAATCGGGGGTTAGTCGCCAAAATTCTCGTAAAAAGAGATATCTAACATTCTAACAAAAATATAACTAACATCAGGGTCGTGGAGCTCTTTGGACCGGGACCGCGGTTCCAACTTCCCCTTATAAAAATAATATTTTTTTTAAGTAGTATTTTGGGACCACACGGAAAAGCCATGTTTATTATATTCGTGGTCCCAAAATACTACCTACTCAAAAAAGAAAAAAAATAGGTGAAAGTTGGGACGGCGGTCCCGGTCCAAAGAGCTCCACGACCCAACATTGGTTCCCAACGCGTGGTGCGCAAGAGCTAAAATATGGTCCGCGTAAGGTCTAAAAAAATAATGTATGTGTTTTACGTAAATATTGAATCTATGATACTTATGTTTTTCTTTTATCAATATAGATAAGGTTTCTTCTGGACTTCTGGGGCCTTATTATGACGTGATCAAATATCAGTCGTGCAAGCGAAAAAGATGGATGAAGCTACCTACACCCTATATAGCTCCATCCTTTTAACAGTTTAGTTAAGGCCGTAAAAAGGAATCCGATAAGAGTTGTGGCAGTGCCTCTGGTCTCTGCTAACCAATGCATCTGGCTCGGTACTCCCTTTCTTCTACTAAAATTGTTTGTCCGAAAATCATTGGCTATTAACTTCAGTAACAAAATTATGTTCAAGATTTCGAAATTTTATTTAACATAATTATCTTTAGTTCTAAAAGTTCTGTCATAATATCGAGTAAGTACTATAATAATTGACTCTCCTAATTTTACATGACCTAACGTCATTTATGTCCTAACGAATATAAATCATTTATAATAATTTTTTTAGTCCTAAAACATTTGCTAAAAATTAGGTGTATATGACAGAAACGAATCGTTGTAAATCCGACTCCACGCAGTCTTGTTTGCTCTACCCCTAGAGTGTAATCTAAAATCGCGTAGGCGCGGAGGGGCGAGGCGGCTCGCGAGTTGAGGAGCAGAGATGGTTGTAACACTAGCCGCCGCGGCTGAGGCTAGCCGGCAAAGACAGCCAGCAAGCCGAAGCTTCGGTGAGCGTTAAACCCATCTGCGACGATAAACTCACATGGAACCGCCGGAACCCCGCAGCGCCGGATCTGTGACAGAAACCATGCTTGCTGCATGCTGCGTGCTTGCTTGCATGCTGCATGCTTTCTTGCTTACAAAAACCACATGTTCACAATCAACTGCTATAATGAGTACATTTATAATACATTTATTTTTGTATAATTTCTTCTAAGAATATTATTATAATAAATAAACATTACGTAATTTGAATTTAGGACATAACTTTTATTGAAAGCGGTTTTATGTCTTTTGTATATTATTGATTGTAATATTTATGACAAACGGATTTAGGACATATTATATTTAGGGATTTCAATTTTATGGCATGTGATATTATGTGATATTAAATTCGGGTAGGTTATCATTCGGACAAATGATGATTAGGACAAAAAACGTTATGGCACTTTAAATTATGGATAAATAATTTAAGTGACACAATAGAGAACCATCCGGTTCATATTTAAACTGAGTAAATATGATCATGTGTCGAACTTCAGGTCTGAGCTCAAATGGTTGCCCATTCGCCAGAGAAGAACTTTACGCGCTTTGACTGCACTTTTCTCTCTGCTCAACTCGAACGACTCCATTCTATCTCATAAATCACTTTCAATATCTATTTTCTTCACACGCAAGGAATCTGCGTTCTTCTAACAATCTCCTACTTCTCCTACTTCTGATTTTGTCCATTCTTCCTTCTTTAAACAGTTCATCTTTCTGTGGAATGCGTTTCCTCTCGATATCTGGACGGCCGAAAGTCGGTATGCATTTAAGGGGAAGTTGCGGAATCATTTTCTCCACCAATAACAGAATCTTCTCAAAACTTATTTTCTTACTTTATGTTAATATATATGTATTTTATATTAAATATACATTTATGTGTATTTTAACTGTACGTATACTTTTTTACTCTTGATTTTTGTATAAAATTTTCTTTATATGCACCTAACATATTGTCTCTTCACCGCCCTATGTTGACTGGTAGAGAATGCCTCAGGTATTAAGTCCGCTTTTGTACCTTGTGTTACATGAAGATTAAATAAATAAATTAACCACAAAGAAAATAAAATGGTCCGCGATCAAAAAAAGTTAGGGAAACACTATTCTACACCTACCTATGTAGGACATAGCAAGAATGAAAGAAAGAAAATGACTTTATTTGGCACAACACAAGGTACACACACTATAGTTAGGTAAACATGAAACAAAACAAAAATAAAGGAAGTACAGTGTAATCTCACTAATCCGGCACTATTAAAAACCGGAGGGTGCCGGATTATTGGAATGTTCGGATTACTGGATTACAGTGAAAAAGTCATATAGGTAATGAATAAAAAGCATTTCATATAGGGAATATGTACATGTCTATAATGTATTAAATTTACATGTAGATACTTAGGTAATTAACTAGTTTTAAAATTCAAATGCAATTGTGTGCATCAACGACTGCAAAATAGGTTCAGTTCAGCATGACCATAGCTAAATTGTAAAGTTAATAAAAAGGAAAGTACTCCCATCCCTAGTTTCATAACCGCGATAGTAGTAGGATATCGCAGCATAATATTAAGGGCGGTAACCTCAGGGAGAGCGCTCGCCCGCTCACGTGGAGCAAACCAGTTTGTCTTCCCGTTCTCAGCGATACCGTTACGTGCTGGTCCTTGCGCTTTCTATTTATAAATTAGGTGGACTGACATGGCTATTTATAGCGTCATGACGTCACTATTTAAAAAAAAAAACAAAATAAAAAGTAATAAGATAAATAATACTTATTTTGCAAATAAGTTTTAAAAAACATTTTTACCCGACATTTTTTTCGTCAGTTTAAACTAGATGAAGCCGGTGTTTCCTAGCTGACTACGCTGAGAAGTAACACCGAAACAAACTCAGGGGTCATTCTCTTTTAAAGTCCATACAGCAAATATGTAAATGTAAAACAAATTACATAAGAAACCAAGCAGATTAGTGTCTGAGATGGTCTTTTGAGAATAGAACTATACAGATTTGATTGGACCTGTCCAGTCAGTGCAAGCATTTGTCAGTATTCGTAAAGCTCAACTCAGAACTACTAAGGAGCTCAACAAATATGTTGCAGAATCCTAAATATAATCATCATTTAGTTTCTTAATAGAACTGCGTAGCAGGTACAGACATCTGCATGAATTAGGTACCCTTCTCACATTAAAATACCTTAGAAAAGGGGGTAACAAGCTGTGGACGCTGTCCGTACTATTATTCATAAATGTTCTTTGGAACAGAGAAATTTAACAGATGGAACAATTAATGATCACTTGATGCATATGTTAAAAATACGGCCTGTAGACAAAGATATACTATATGGATATAGATGGTGCATGTGTATATTCAGGGTAGTATCGCAGCGATAAGTCTACCCTACCTCGTGCTCTTATCGCGATTCAGATGGAGCTATGTGGATGTATAGCTCTGTCCTTCTTTCTTGCTCACACGCTTGACATTTTAACACGTCATGAAAAGGTTCCCGAGGTGGGTTTTAGACAGTAAAGGGGTGACTGGATGGTTGCAAACCAACGTCCCAACCAAGGTGACCTTGCTAGTTTTAATCCGTGTAGACAGCAGTTGTAATCCATGACCTCCAACGCCCTTGGTTGGGAGGCGCGTTTTCCCAACCAAGGAACGTGTTGGCGCGTGGTTTACATCCATGTAGCCGCAATACAAACCAAACACATAAACTATGGTCACCTTGGTTGGACCGGTAGTTTGCAACCGTCTGGTCACCTCTTTAAAGTCAGACACGCCCTCTCACTCCACTGTAGAGTGGGAGAAGTCAATTGATAAATTCCCACCACAAAAAAAAAATGTGTATACTCAGTCCAATAGATGTTACAATACAAGTTATCCAAAAAAGTGTCTGTGTAATCTCCGATGAATGCCAGTTTATTAAATGTACCATTTTACAACCCTCCGTACAACAAATATGCAAGTTATAAAGTAATTTCTAGTACCGTCGCAGATGACGGCATCAAATTCACTTTCATCGGTAATTGTGGGTAACTGACCGTCACTTGACACTGAACGACAACCGCGCATCAACTGTTGTGTAATGATATTAATGACATTAGTCATTAGCTGTCAAATGTGACATAACAGCCTTGTTATGACATCTATGTTTATGTCGTGGCCAGATCATAGAAATTGATCACTTCATGATATGGCCAACTAAAACTGGCCAGAAGATCGTTAAATGTTGATGATATGTCGATCCTCGTTTGGCCATATCATTGATGTAATATTTCTATGATAATGAAAAGTCTAAAGAAAGTAGGCCAAACGAGGATTAACATGTCATCATAGTTTAACGTTTAAAACGATCTGGCAGATGAAGTGATTCATTTCTATGATCTGGCCACGACATATATAATAAAAGGGAAAACTAACTGGTTGACTGACAAATCTACGCTCAGCCGAAACTACTGGGACTAGGAAACTGAAATTTTGTACAAGGCTTCCTTTTACGACAAAGGCCAATAATGAGAAGGAGTTTTTGGGAATTCAACCTTTAAGGGGGTGAAAAGTGGCTATTTTGTTAGTATGCAAAATCTCATTCCGTGTGCATATACCTACTTGAAAGTTACCACAAACAATAACTAAATTAATAGTAAAGGTTGCCATTTTGCTCGGACGTGGCGCATATATTTTATTTTTAATTATGTTTTTGTCATGGAAAATGTTTGCAATATGTTAGTTTTAAGTTTGCGCTTTTTCCAGCAAATAAAAAGTTTTTCGTTCTTTCTTTCTTTCCATTATTTGTTTTTCAAAACTACATATGTATTACCCCCAAAATACGGTGAAAGGCGGTTAAAGTTTGAAATAAAAACCTTCATGAATGAAACTTTCATCATCATCATTTCAGCCAAAAGACGTTCACTGTTGGACATAGGCCTCCCCCAATTGTCGCCACAATGAACGGTCTAATGAAATTCATAATGTAGGAATTGTTTTTCAATTAATTTCCAGTTTACTATGACTAATGGACTCCTGTTGAGAGGTTATGACCATAAACTACTGTGCATCTTTGAATTTGAATTATGCACGAGAGTATTATGTGGGCACATAGAAATTCAAATTTGTTTCTTACACGTAATTTGAAGAGAAACTTTTAGAAATTATATGCTACGAAATGTCTTTATTATTGGCTGTTTAATTCCAGTTTCTATTTACTTAAAGTACACTTAATTCATTCACTGAAATACGTAACACACAGCAACTATGATTTTTTTTTCAGGGTTAACTAATAAAGAAGGTTAGTGCTAAGAACGAACTTTGAAATTTCATTCCCTGAAGGGGTGAATCTTCAAAAATCGTCTTGGTAGTCATATTTGCTGAAATTCCCATCAACCTAGCGAACTCCTTAGGGTCTTCGATTGGCTGTACCAAATATTGAAATTCTCGGTTTTCTCCATAATAATATGCATGTGTATTACACTTAAACCTTCCTCATGAATCACTCTGTCTATTGGTGAAAATTTCAGTTCGTTTCGTTCAGTAGTTTTTACACAGACACGCAGAGTCGTGTTCATACAGACATACAGACGCTTTATTGAACTTTGTTTTATAATATAATATTTCACAACTATCACACAACGTCGTCTAGTCCCAAGCTAAGCAGAGCTTGTGTTATGAGTACTAAACAACTGATAAACATACTTATATATTTCTAAATACATACATATTATAGATAAATTACACCCAGACACAGAACAAATAATCGTGCTCATCACACAAACATTTGTCCTGCGTGAGAATCGAACCCACGACCTCCGGCATAGCAGTCAGGGCCACTAACCACTAGACCAACAGGCCAGTCGAAATATAATATGTAAGGATAAGGATGACGCCAACGACAGTATAGTTACTAAAACAAGACCAACGCTAATTGAAAGTAAGTCAAGTCCCATAGGATATGAATACCAATCAGTCACCGGTTCCAGTACTACGTGGTCTAAGGCACTCGTCCTGTCACGGCGGACATGGTCGACGACCAATACATCACGCGCGCATTACCGAAGAAAGTGCTGCGACCTTAAAACCCACCTACTTTCGCATTCTTTGTTTTAACTTCGAGAACATTTCTTTTGATTGCAAACCACTCGGTTTAAAACAGTTTCGAGCTTAACTCAATGTTTTTATAATAGGCCTACCACACACACAAGCTTTACCACAGTTTTGTCTGCGCAGGCCCGTTTGTACACGAAAACTTTCTGAGTTTTACGCAACCCCGTGGGTGGGCACGGGGTTGCGTGTGGCATGCGCAGGCAAAACTGTGGTGAAACTGCTGATTCGTCTACCTCTTTAGGTAAGAGCCTACCTCTTTAGGTAACTCCTTTTTACATAACCTGGCAAAAAGGGGTATTATAGACCCAGTTTGGTTTTTGCATTTGGAAATCATAAAATAGTCTCGTCGAGGATGATGATGATAGCAATAATAATCATCGCCGAAAAAAATCGACGAAGACTCTTACTGGTACGAATGAGTCATACAAACATTATGAAAGTAAAGATATTAATAGCTCACAAACAAATTGCACCATACATCCGTGTTGCTACAGCCGGGTTTCCCAGATACAAGAAAGTATGGCTGAATCATACATTTAATGATATAAATAATAAATTACCTACCTACCGGGTAAAAAATTAAAATAAATGAAAGTAACTATTTCAATTCAGTCTATTTTGATACTGGCCGTCCCCTAGATAATATTTAAACTGAGAGAATATGAAAAACCAGAGAAGTGCGAGTCGGACTCGCGCATGAGGGTTCCGTACAAATTTACTTATGACAGCTACAGTCCAATTCCCGAATTCAGTTACGAAGATTTTTCCGAATCGCAAGTTTTTATTTTTGTGTGACGTAACCACAAATTTTTAGTTTTCAGATTTTTTCCTATACTTGTGTTATGAGACCTTGCTTCACACCAAATTTTATAATTCTAGGTCAACAGGCAGTAACGAATTTTGATTCCCTTGAGAGTGTTGAAATACACGTTTTTTACTACATAAACGGTCGTAGGTATCTTTTTTTTCTTTATCACAGTAGTTTGTTTTTTTCACATTTTCAAGGGACCGCAGACCTAAGTATATGGTTTCAACTCGATACCCCCACGCGTTCCTGAGATAAAGGGTCTTGACAAACAGACAGACGGACGGACAACAAAGTGATCCTATAAGGTCAAAGGAAAAAACGGTTTCCATTTGAGGTACAGAACCCGAAAAATTACTTTAGCTATGCGAGCTACTTTAACTTAACTTAGCACATAGTCTTTTTTTAACCGACTTCAAAAAGGAGGAGGTTATATGTTCGGTTGAATGGTGGACCGATTTTTTTTTTTTGATACGTGTCTCTTTTGAGTTGGTCCCATAGAAATATTGTTATGATCTGATCATGATCTTCGAAGATATGGAACAGAACTCCTCATAGGATCACAGCAGAACCGTCGTAACAAGTAAAATTGCTTTGTTTAAACGTGTAGTCGATGACTGACTGAAAGTAGATGGGGAATATATCGAACTGATCTAATGACTGATCTGAATGATCAAGAAATTGCTTAGTTAGTCGGAACACAGGTATAGATATAAATGACTTGAAGTCAATTGAAACATACCTGCAAGAAACTACGGTCACACTAATTTTGTTATAACCCGTTCCTCGAGGGCTCACGAGGGGACGGGGTTGCGTGGGAGCACGTTTCGGTGAGATTGCTGTGGTAGGCGTCTACCTCTCCCTGAACAAAACTCTTTCCGAACTTCTTAACTCCCTTATGGAGCCCTTTCGGCGGTCGCACGCGTGCGAAAACGGACTTCCTCACGCCGGTACCCCGACCTCGATTTCCAGCCACTGTACGCGTGGGCTTGTGGATGATGAGCAATGGGTAGGTTAACGTTTAGTCGTCCGGTAACCGTCCGGACCGAGCCCGAGTTGTCGACGGCGCGCGCCTCAAAGAGACGTGAGAGACGTCAGCAAACCGGGCCGAAGTCTACTTGGACCATGGCTTCGCTTCCGAAAGGGAAACCCTAAAAACACAAGTGTGGTTTTAATCAGTAAAAGTCTGACACGCTCTCTCGCCCCACCCTAGAGCGAGAGAAGTCATTGGGTGATTTACCACCTTAAAAAAAAACCTGCAAGAAACTATAATAACATAGTGACACTATTTTAACCTAAGCATGACTGCATGTTTTTTATTTGATACAAATCAGTGCTTGACTGCGATCCCACCTGATGACTCGTTAATCAATACAAATGACGCTTAAAATGACGTCACTACGTTTATAGTAGTACAGATAGAGCCCCTTCTCCCCCCATTTCTACTACCAATAAGCGACCTGCGCGGGAGTTGATCCACAACACTCGAAGAAAGTGCCCGTCACCCGGTTAGACGAAACACCGCAACGAAAGCGAAATAAACTGTCAAAAAAATTCAAATTTCGAAAACGCCGTAACTAACCAACCGTGTTTCAGTAAACGTGATGTGTGAAGTGCGTAGACGCAGTGAAAGTGTTCAGGAATCTGTGATATTCGAGTATCTACAGTGATTGTAATGAACAGTAAAACCAAGTGTTCCTACAATTCGGTGCGACCGTGGAGGACCGGGGCTTTCTTGTGTATTATGTTTTGTTGTGAAAGTGTGAGCGACTGAACGTAAGTTGACTGCAAGCTTTTGTATCGTAAACATTGATTTTTCATTGTCATACATTTAATATAACAATAATAAATATTTAGCTAGGCAAAAATTGTTACTAACAGAATTCTTAAAACTATTTTAGTAAACAAAAATCCAATGAGAAAAAAAATATTAGGGGCCACCATGGCGCGATGGCGTGAGATGACCACGGTGTGTCGAACATATATTACTTGTCGGTGATAGTGTTGTTATCATTCGCGGATATACACACATGTTAAACATCTTCTGGGCTTGCTAATTCAATTCTAGACCTCATTCATCATGATTCATTGCTTTCCATCAGACGAGATCATATTCAAGAGCTGCTTATCAGAAAAAAAATGTCATAAACAAACGCGTGCTTTATAATAAGGTAAATAGTACGTCAATTTGAAATTCAGTTTTACCAGTATTGTTAGATAAAGAAGTTACTCAAGCTATGTTTTCAAGTCATCGAGATCAAGTCAGACGAATTGTTTAAAACTAAGCGATGCACGCACGTTACAATTTGCTTATAAATATTAATTTGGGATATCGTTGATAAATTACACAGTTAGGTGTATCAAAAGAATTTATTTGATGTTTTTTTTAATAGATAGTTTCGCGTTGACCACTATCCCACCTGATGGTAAGCTATGATGTGGCCGACGATGGAGCACGTTGTTGTCTAGAAGAAACCTATTTACTCTTGACGTCTCCTGATTGCATTCTCTGCCATAGACTCCGGCAGGGAATTCCACTGCTTTGCTGTAAGCACATTAAATGTGTGGGAGAAATCCTAATAGATACTCGCTATCTTGTTAGAACGGAGTATTATGTCGGACTCTAATGGCTAAAACTCTGCCTGCAGTGTATACCGCTACTATGAGTCGGGGTTAGGGATAAGATTAAATTCACGTGCACCCCCACTGATATCATCCTACAATTGCTAACGGGCCAATCACCTAGTGAGGCCGATCATTGGGACCGCACATATTCCCTTATGTGCAATTTAGGTCTGTAAACGTAAAATTATATACCTGACCGTAAACCGCAGTATATTATATCGTCCACCACGCACTATGACCATTTTGAATCCTTGTTTGAAGAGAGATTACGAATGATTCATGTCTCTTTGGGGCAACGTTTGTGCGTAGATGAAAGCAAAACCTACACCTTAAATTCTAGGAAAACACTGACATCTTGAGGATAAAAAGTCGATGATTCGTTTACTAAATAGGATTGTTTTGATTAAGGGCTATATTTTACCGGGACACCATGGCGGAACTAGACACCACCACCATACAGACACCACAGTCGCTACACCACACTGAGACAAAATGGACCTTAAGTGCACGCGACCGAGTTGGTCACGCCGCCAAATTGGTTGCACAACCAAACGGACACCAGGTGAGCAACTCTATATAGAGTTGTATACATTTTGTTGGTAGCGGCGACTGTCGCGCCGCCATGGTGTCCCGGTGAAATATAGCCCTAAGGGATAAACGAGGTATTGTTTAATCTCTTGGACTCGCTTGTCAGATCCTGGGGCATGAACTGAAGCCAACAATAACAACGCATAACAAGTGAGGCGGGTAGGCACGTGAACGAATGATTGTAAGTTATGGACTTCTTGGCAAACGTATTCATCCTTATAATGTTTCCACTATTGGGACTCCGGTCTCCACTCAAGGAGAGATAATGGATAATGCGGGTCCAGTGCGGATTGGTGGATGTTACATTTATTTCACTCCGCTTTTTCACTTACTGGATCTGGCAACAATAACTGCAACCTACTTCACAATACCTATTACTCAATACCTTCAGAATATTAAGACTTGAATCAATATTCCAGCAGCTTCTGTTTATATTGAGGTTTAATTACACAACACTTAGCTGCCAAACGGGAACGGTTGCATAATGGCCGTGGATGTTTTCTCCGGAACTTTTTAATATTCTGGACAACGGTAAGCATTCGTGAATTCTCTTGGCCGCGCTTCAATGACATTTTAGTACACTTTCTACAACAAAGAATGAAGTTGTAAACAATGTCGTTACAATTGGCTAGTAAGTTTTGAAACCTTTTTTTTAGACGAGAAATATTCTAATTTCTTTAAGTAGCGTCTCAGACTGTTACTAAATCCATTTTACGACCAAACTGAACTGTTAAAGGGATGGAACTATATAGGGTGTATAGCTCTTCTTCCTCTTTCTCGCTCGTACGCCTGGCATTTAAACACGTCATGGTTAGGCCCTAGTGTTACTTCAGTTGCCCTTTGCGTTCCAGGGCCACGGTAATTCTTCCTATAGCTAAAGTTTCATCGTCTCCATGCAAACTATACCAATTAAGGGTAGCACGAACAACCATCAGCTTTGTTACGCCACTTATGGGTTAGCTGCATAGTTTGCTTATGTTTACTAACGCCCTTGTTTATTTTGGCTACAGATAAATGTCTGGTGCAAGGAGTGTGAGTGTATTTTAAGGTTTGCTAACCAGTTAAAACATTCATCATTTTCCTGCCCTTATTCCATGTTACTTGGGGTCGCGCCACATGTTTTTTTCTTCCATTATATCCTGTCATCCATCAGGCTATTACCGACTCCCTTTTCTTTAATATTATTCCTCAAACAATCCATTCATCTTTTCTTTGGCCTTCCTCTCCCTCTCCATCCATCCACATGTACATATACCTATTCATAACTCTTTTAATAACATTGGTTTCAACCTTCTTCTTTACATGACCATACCAAGATAAACGATTCCCTTTCAACTTTACAACCAAAACCAATTAAAAACATTATATTATAGTACTAGTTTCTGCCAGCAGCTTCGCCCGCATGATAGTAGCTTTCTCCATACAAACTTTAGGCCCCCGTTTCATCCCCTTAGGGTGTGAATTTTCGAAAATCCTTTCTTAGTGCTCGCCTACGTCATAAAAGGAAGCCTTGTGCAAAATTCCACACTCCTAGGCCTCCTTTCACACTCCTAGTTTTGGCTGTGTGTTGATATGTCAGTCAGACAGTTTCTCCTTTTGTACATATAGATTTAAGCTTTATTGGCCTGTTAGTCTAGTGGTCAATAGCCCTGACTGCTAAGCCCAAGGGCGTGGGTTCGATTCCCACCCAAGACAAATGATTGTGTGATTAGCACGATCATTTGTTCTATGTCTGGGTGTAATTTATCTATAATATGTATGTATTTAGAAATATATAAGTATGTTTAACTATTGTCTAGTACTCATACCACAAACTCTGCTTAGTTTGGGACTATATGGTGTTGTGTGAAAGTTGTGGAATATTATTACAATAAAATACTAGAATATGACTTCCTTTAACATAATCAAGTAAAGAGTCAATTGCGTAAACACAATACCGCTATCAATTCAATATTTTTCACAGTAAATACAATCAGTAAAAAAAACATTTAAACGAAATGACAATAAAAAAAAAACAAAAGATACACAAGAAATGTTATTGTAATGGTCGATAACGTTGCACTCGACTGTACATCCTACATGTTTTCTTTCTTCTACTAACGATCATACACTAGATTGCACTTAAATTATTACGAATCTTGCATTCAAGATTGAACTTAACGCAGCTGGAAACAAAGTTTAAAATAGGTTACAAATCAGTACTAGTTAATTAGTACCTAGAAGAAATGTGATAGATAATCCAATTTTCGTGAGAATCAATTAAACAAGCGGAACTTGTTAGTTGCGTGAGAGATGAAAGTGAATCCGTGGAGGAAAACCTGAGATCGTGACGTAAGCAGGTGATTGAACGATTTATGTACATGGGACAAAGTAGACCTAGGGTTGTGGGCTGTTCGGAAAACTGCAGGTTTTAGTCAGTAAAACTCTGACACTCTCTCTTATCCAATGACATCACCCGTTCTTGGGCGGAGCGAGAGATAGTGTCAGACTTTTACTGACTAAAAACCCACTCCTGTTCTTTCGTTGCCTTTCATACCAGGGCCGGGTCTTCCTTTCAGAATCAGACCCTTGGCCCTAGTAGGCTTCGACCCTGCTGGGCCCCTACGGTTGCTGACATCTCCTTGAGGCGCGCGGGGAACACTACGCGCCGTCGACGACTTGGGCTCGGACCGGACGGTTACCGGATGGTCGGACGGCAAGCTACTCATTGTTCGCCGTCCGCGACCCCGGCCCAAGGTGGCCGGAAATCGGGATCGGAATCCCAGCGGCTGGGGCGCGAGGGCCATTGCCTCGCGCGTGCACATGCGGCCTCCTCCTTTGCTAGCATTACTGCTTCGCAGAAGCAGGCGACCACCTGCCACTCCTCCTCGCTCCGGTCCATGGCCTGTACCAAATCCCGGCACGAGAGATCGCTGCCGCCGATCGCCCCCACGAGGATACGGCGGTGCTATGCCCGAGCGGGGCACACCTCAACCGTGTGCTCCACTGTGTCACCGGGGGTCACCACTGTGTGGACACCAGGCGGTCCACACAGTGGTGACCCCCGGGGGTTGCTTCCGCACGAATCCGGTGCAGGAACTTAACGAACTGACCGTGTTCGGTGAGAACCTGCGTCATGCGGAAGGTGAGGTCTTTCCAGCCACGCCTCAAAGAGGGAACTTACCGCCATAATTATGTCGTGCCCAACTCCACCCAGAGTGAGAAAAGTTATTTGCTATTTTACCACCTTACACAAAAATTGGACAACTTACGAAGTCTTGTCTCGACATTATTTGTCATATTTTCTAAGTTATATTTTTTACTAAAAACCAAATAAAGGTAAAAATTAACCCATATTAAAAAACGTGTTTTATCGATGTTTTTTTACTCGATTTTAATATTGTGGTTCCGTACCACAATATTAAAATCGAGTAAAAAAACCATCGTCCGACTCGCACTTGGCCAGTTTTTATTGAGCTAATGAGACTTGGTTATTACATTAGCAAGCAATTGATGGATAAATAAAAAAAATAGGGATGACAAGGCGTTAGAAAGTGATCTACATCTGTGTTTAATAAAATTGAAAAACTCTATAGCTAGGATATTAACTTTTATAACTTCAAAGGTTATGAACTTGTGAGTGTGTTTGTATGGGACAGACCACGGAGCGAAGTCGAGGGAAAAAACTAAAGTAAAAAAAAGGGAAACCTTTAATTCTTCTAGAAAGTTTTTATCGGTGAATTTACGTTTTTTTGACGTGACAACGTCTTATAAATTGGTTTGCCGGGTGACACTTCAAGAAACTGCGTTACGCTCCGCTCACGTTATGCGCTCACAATGAGAGCGAGTGAGAGGCACGCGTCCCTTCCACTCGGGCATGGTTAGCCCGCCTAAGAGCGAGAGAGACAGACATAAAAAGTGAAAGTGGTGTTCTTTGTATAAATTAATGTTTTAAATATAATTCTTTGTATAAATAAATGTTTTAAATTGTTACTATTATTTCATCCTTCTTCCTACTATACGAATGAATATTCACATTAAAAAAATTATTTTACCACTCAAAGTCGTTGTCACGTAAAACTTTCGCCCGTATACCGACTTTACAGGCAACCAATTTTTTTTTTTGAATCTACTGATAGTTTTTGCGAACAAAAAACTGCCGTCAGTTCAGGTGACCTACTGCACCAAAAGCCGCCGCAACGTGGTCACAAGCGCACGCGCAGACCTCGACGTAACGGTACTACACGACTCATCAGCTGTTAGTCCAGTGACACTGTTCCGTGTTGCAATTGATTGATTCCGACTATATATTTTTAGGATGAATATAATATTATTTTTCTGATTGGTTAAAAAACAATACTTTAAGAAAAATAAAAGAAAAATAATTGAGACACGCACAGGAGCAGTGTTTTGGAACCACAAGGAAAAAGGCATTAAAGTACAGTTACCAAAAAAACTATATTTATTTTATTTGTAGTCCCAAATTACCCAATTTTTTTATTTTATTTTCATACGTAGAAGTTGGAACCGTGGTCCCAACCCAAAAAGCCCCACGACCCACTGGAAATACAAACGAGTTTTTTTAATAGATACTAAATGTAACTGATGTAGAAAACAGACCAGTGCGAGGCTAGAATGTTCTTAATTCTGCATATAACTTCCAAACTCCGGGCATGGAAAAATCTAATAGCACTTTTTGCTCGACCCGGGAATCGAACCCAGGACCCCACGCTTAGTAGTCGCAAAAGGAATTTCTATAACTAATATAATTTTTGCCACAATCGGTTACTATTACTCTATTTCCCAGTTTCATAGAACGTGCAGTCTAATCACTACATAATTAAATAATGCCCTCCTAACGTTCCAGGTGTGAAGATGAGCTCGATAGTGAACGCGGCCGCTGATGTACTGTCTGGCACGGCTATCGCCGCCGCCGCCGGCTCACAGGTAAGAACCAATGACCTACAGCATATACTAAATCATAATACACAGACAACATAAACAGATACTGTCGGGTTCACATTACTGTGTTTTGTCGTGTCATGCGCCTTCAAACGCCGTTGATTGGCTACAATACTCGGTACGATGTGACGTAGACTTACTTACTCTTGCACGGTAGTAAATATTTTATTTATTTATTTTATTTTAATGGCGAAAGTGTTCCTTCAGCTGCTCAATGAGTACCAGGGCCACGGAACACTCAATGAAAGTAGGTAGTTGAGCTTTGGAAACCCTGTGTCATTGAAGAATCCACATCCAGTAGATAGACTGTCTGATTTCAATGAAGCTTCATGCAGTAGGTATTTTTGTAACAGATTCACTATCTAATGGAACGTTAACTTGATTATTCATTCGTTGATTTTTGCAACTGAAGTAAGGTAGGGGGTATTTTATGATTATCAACAACAAAAAAGTCATTGATTCTTTTGTCAGTTTTAAGTATACAACAGACTTTTCACCATTTTTTTCGTATGATGCTCAGTCTCCATTTGTTGCTTACTCTAGTGACATAAGTGCGTGTGGGTCTTGTATTTGACCTAGTACGTCGGTTTGCGTGTAGCATACGAGTGTGTAAGTCATACCTGCTTTATATGACGTCACGTTCCAGTCGACTTGCATGCCTGATACTGCACGCGAAGCTAGTACGAACGGGGTTCACTTCCGCCTTCCGGTAATAAATGCCTGGTGTTCTTATGAGTCTCTTCCTCCAGTCTTGTTCGATGAAGGAAGAATGGTTTTAATGGTAATAAATGACACGTTTTTGTTCTTTCACATCTATATACTATATTTGAGGTATACTTTCCACTATTATTGTGAGAATTGTAGATTTTTAAAGCTTATTTTGATTTGCTGTTTTTTTTAAAGATGTTATCTGTTACTATGTGCTTATTTATATTTTTTTTTTATCTTCTTTTGCAACTGATAAAGAAGCTCAGTGTGATAAATTATATTTTGTCTTTTATTTTTTTAAGTTGTTGGCGCTAACTGTTATCGTTTTAAAATTGCTATCGTTTTAAAATTGCTATGTTTATATTGATTGCGTACGTAGGTACGTATACAATGCAAACTAAATGCATACTATCAATTTGCTCTTTATTAAATGCGTCCCAACCAAGGTGACCTTGCTAGTTTCAATCCGTGTAGACAGCAGTTGTAATCCATGACCTTCAATGCCCTTGGTTGGGAGGCGCGTTTTCCCAACCACCGAACGTGTTGGCGCGTGGTTTACATCCATGTAGCCGCAACACAAACCAAACACATAAACCAAGGTCACCTTAGTTGGAACGCTAGTTTGCAACCGTCTGGTCACCCCTTTAGAGACTGATTACCTATCTGCAGAATTTCTTCCAGCTTTTACAAAAAAAATATTTTATAGCATTTTCAAAGTCCGATTTTTTTAGGTTTTAGTAAGAATGCTTTGAGTAATTGATTAAAGGATTAATATTATGCAAGTTAAATCCTTGCCTGCAATTACTTACCCTGACATTACCTATTTGTAATAGGTCCTATATCATCATTTCAGCCGATAGACGTCCACTGTTTGACATAGGCCTCCCCAAATGTCGCCACAATGAACGATCTTGTGCGTCTCGCATCCATCGGATTCCCGCAACCTTTACCAGGTCATCGGTCCACCTTGTAGGGGGCCTTCCAACATTGCGTCTTCCGGTACGCGGTCGCCACTCTAGAACCTTTCGGCCCCAACTGCCATCTGTTCTATGAGCAATGTGCCGTGCCCGTTGCCACTTTAGTTTGGCGATTCTTTGTGCTATGTCGGCAACCTTGGTTCTCCTGCGGATATCTTCATTTCTGATTCGATCACGCAAGGAAACTCCGAGCATAGCTCTTCCTTCCCTTTCCCTTCTTAAGTCCTATAACTGAACTAATAATGTATCTTGAACATCGGCAAACAACACGAGGGCCATCATTTATATCGGATGTCAAGCGAATCGCGTTCAAAGTGATTACTAATCGCTTAACTTTTTAGCTCATTCCCGGTAGACAGCATGCTCCATTAAACTTGTGAAAACATGGATTATAAAATAACAATTTTCTAGTTCTTTATATGTACTTTACTAGTGTATTTATTTAAGTGCAAGATTGAAGGCTCCGGCAGTCAGGCGGAGAGCGACTATGTGACTCCGATGTGAGGAATTTTTTTTTGTAGAAATGGTTTTACGGATAATATATCCTTGTATTTCTAATGTGGTCAGGGCAGAATGGAAGAAAAAAACGTGTTGCGCTGACCCCAAATAACACGGGACAAGGGCAGGAAGATGATGACTTCTAATGTGGTCTAATTCATAGGAATTAGGAGGAACATAGGGTTAGTGGTGAGCATTTTTTAAATCTCAGCCAAGAGACAGAGGGATAATAAATAGCTTGAGACAGGAATCTTTACTAATACTAGCTGACATGACAAACGTTTTTCTGTCGTATAAATTATAAAAACAAAAATTCTGACCTACCATACATAAAAAAAACTAAATATCGGTCAAGCCGTTTCAGAGGAATTTGATAACAAAATATGTGACACGAGATTCTTATACATAATATGAGTATATTATAAAGCTGAAGAGTTTGTTTGTTTGAACGCGCTTATCTCAGAAACCGCAGGGCGACCGCTAGTTTAATATATAAGCCATATTAAATAATGTTTACCTATAATTTTCGACCCTAGATTTGGGTTTAAAGTTACTTCCTACTTTGTATTCCTAAAGGCTTTATATTAGGCCCTTAGTAAATAGCATCCGGTTCTGGTAGAACCAGCTTAGGTTTAGGCCCATAATAGAGCCGGAAACCGGAGACCGGACTTGTATCGTATTCTGCTCGGTTAACCATTCTAGTTAGACACTTTTACTTGAACTGGAGTGCGAGTTGTTCTTACGTTAAGGCGTATAGTTCCTTGAACATCTGGTCTAAGTTAAAAGCACACATACTCGTACTGCTGCTTGCGCCCGCATAGTGCCCCGCTGAACTTTAAAACCATTTTCTTTGTGAAATATTGATTGATTTACATATGCTATGTACATAATAAAGAACACTTAACCTGCTATTTTTTTGTGAACCTGTGTACCTAAACATATTTCTAAAGATCAAAGCCGTTTGAAAGGAGTAGGGAAAACAGGCGAAAAAATATCGTCGTTAATTTTTTGTTTTTGCCAAAAGTTGTTACAATCTTATGTAGCTAATTTTATTATTATTTTTTTCCAAACAAACCTAGCCGTTACCGAGGAGTAGGCTTGAGAAAATCACCGTTTTATGGACCTTAACGAATCTAGGTAGACACTTTACTCGAATTGTGCACTAAGACGCTTGAGACACATTGTTTCCATGGTAGAACTCATATTTCAAAATATTGCGAGTTTTTATGGAGGAGGCATCGAGTTGAAATTAAAACCGTATACTCAAGTCTGCGGTCCCTTAAAGTTGTGAAAAAATCAAACTACTAAGTTAACGGAAAAAAAGATACGGCCGTTATCTCGCAAAAAACGTACATTTCAACCCTATCAAAAAATTCAAAATTCATAGGGTACTTCCCGTTGAGCCAGAATCCTGAAATTTGGCATAAAGCAAGGTCATATAGTATAGAATAAATCTGAAAACTGTAAATTTGTAGTTACGTCACAAAACAAACTTTTTATACAATTCGGAAAAATCTTCGTAACTAAATTCGGGATTCGAACTGTTTTCATAGGGGTCCATTACACGGTCATGCAAGCGTCAATCAAAACAACCAATCATGAATGAAGCTTGACTGACGGAATTTTATCGCCATACATTTTTCGTCATGCAAACGTCAGTCATCGCATTACATGGTAGGTTTTTCGTCAGTCAAGATATTTATTTGACTGTGGCAAAACTGACAGCAAAACCTATCGTGTAATGGACCCCATAGGTAAGTTTTTGCGGAACCCTCAGTGCGCGAGTCCGACTCACACTTGCCCTGTTTTTTTTTTTGTATTTTCTCTAGCACGTAACTGTTTTTTGTCCCCATTAAAATATAATAAAATTTGTCACAAACCTAATTTTAATTCCATTACATTCCAGGTAGCCTGGTTCATCCCGATGCTGGTGGCAGCGATAGCCTACTACAACTTCGACGCCACAGACCCTGAGGGCAGACCAGCTGATATCAGCGACGACAACATGCTGCATGATTACGACTTTATCATCGTCGGAGCCGGTTCTGCTGGTCAGTGGGTATTACAGGCTTTATTTGAATTTATTTGTGCTCATCATCTAAGTAGTAATATTCGGCTCGACCAAAACCAACGTCTGAGCTAATGGTTGCGATATAGATACCTAAAAACTCACCGAGTCGTTCGTCTTTATAATTATAAAGACGAACGACTCAGTGAGTTAAACATAATTATGTTTTATATGTGTAGAAAGTTTAAATAACTATATAATTATTATTTTAAGTGATGGTAAGCAGTGATGCAATTGTTGATGGCGAATCGCACTAGTTTATTAAGAGCCTATTCACTCTAGCCTTGAAGACACTTAAATTATAATCGGACGGGAAGACCGTAGTTAGGAATAATTGTATCGAAATATTATTATTATTTATTGTCAGTTATTCTTTAATCACATCAAACGGATGTAATTAAAGACGGTTTTGATTTCAATTTATTAATACAGTAGAAAATAATTCTGCCAAGAGACATACTTGTGTCCAACCATGGACAATATAAATCAGTGGTTCTCAACCTGTGGTTCGCAAGAGCTATAAACTGGTCTGCGAAAGATTTAAAATTTAGTTCGACATCTGAAGAAACATTGACGCAAACAGATTTTTAAATTTCTATCAGAAATATTGTATTTCATGACAATGGAACGAATATTATTTTGATACTCGCACTTTTACTTTTAAATTCTATATTTTGATATAGTTTTGTATTTAAAATATGAGCTTTTATTAGATAAACATAAGTTTCTTCTATTCTGGGCCCAGGTCAAAAATCAAATTGGAAACCACTGGTTTAGATGGTAATGTGGTGAACCGTGAAAGCAATAGTCTGGGGGCCATAATTTGTAATGTTAATAACTTAGTAGCCACGACAGGTAGCTCCGTAGGGATTCCTGTATAAAAAGAGAGCATCTACTTCTAATATCTGTATTAATATGCTTTCTTCAACTGTTGCCAGGCGCAGTGGTAGCAAACAGGCTATCAGAGGTCAGCAACTGGAAGGTCCTGCTATTGGAAGCTGGTGGGGATGAGACAGAGATATCAGACGTGCCTCTTCTAGCTGGTTACCTGCAGCTCAGCAAGTTAGACTGGCAGTTCAAAACTGAGCCATCAGGGACAAGTTGTTTAGGTAAATAGTTTACATACTAGATAGATATCATGGAAAACATTTTTAATGTTGGTTTGTTGTTATTTTATTATAATTATTAAATAACAATAGTTTTTATTATATTATGATAAGCTGCTGCCAGCGGCTTCGCCTGCGTCAAGTAGAAAATATATAGCCTATATCACTCAATGATAAATAAGCATTCTACTGGAGAAAGATTTTTAAAATCGGTCCAGTAGTTTTTAAGTTTATTTAAAAACAAAAATACAAATATTTTTTCTATATAATATTAATATAGATAAAAAAATGTAACATGAAGTTTTCTTATTGATTTGTTAATATTCTTCCAGCAATGGAAGGTGGCCGATGCAACTGGCCCCGAGGCAAAGTGCTCGGCGGCAGCTCAGTCCTCAACTACATGCTGTACCTACGAGGCAACAGGAAAGACTATGACAACTGGGAGGCGCTGGGCAACAAAGGCTGGGGCTACAATGATGTGTTATACTACTTCAAGAAATCCGAAGACAATAAGAACCCTTCCTTAGCCCAAACGCCATACCACAGCACTGGAGGATATCTAACAGTCTCGGAAACTCCCTATCACACCCCACTCATACGATCATTTATTGATGGAGGTCAAGAATTAGGGTACATGAATAGAGATATCAATGGAGAAAACCAAACAGGCTTTATGGAGGCACAAGGGACGATCCGACGTGGCAGCCGCTGTTCAACATCCAAAGCGTTTCTAAGATCAGCTAAGGATCGTCCTAATCTACATATTTCCATGTATTCACACGTCACCAAAGTCATGATCGACCCCAGAACTAAGGTTGCGTTTGGAGTAGAATTTGTGAAAAACAAAAAGTTATACCGCATCAGAGCGAGAAAGGAAGTTATTCTGTCAGCTGGAACTATTAACTCTGCTCAGTTGCTGATGCTTTCAGGAATAGGCCCTGCAGAGGAACTGAATAAACATAAAATACCATTGATTCAGAATCTGAGAGTTGGAAGGAACTTGCAGGATCATATTGGATTGGGCGGTTTAGCTTTTATGGTGAACCAGCCTATATCCATTGTAGAACATCGCCTCTACACTGTCAGCACATTGATGGAATACGCCATGTTAGGAGAAGGTCCTCTGACAATCATGGGAGGTGTCGAAGGCTTAGCTTTTGTCAACACTAAATATGTAAACGCGACAGACGATTTCCCAGATATTGAGTTCCATTTTATTTCTGGATCAACAAATTCTGATGGTGGAGAGCAGATCAGCAAGGTACATGGACTGATGGACACGTTCTATGATGCTGTGTTCAGACCTATAAACAATATGGATGTCTGGAGTATCATTCCTATGTTGCTCCGACCACGGAGTAAAGGTTTCATACAACTGCGCAGTGCCAACCCTTACGACTATCCTTACATTTATCCAAACTATCTAACAGACGAATTGGATGTAAAAACTTTAGTAGAAGGAGTGAAAATTGCTGTCGCACTCTCCAGAACAAGAGCATTCCAAAAATATGGTTCAGAGTTGAACAAGCACGTCTTCCCAGCTTGTGTGAGTATCAAGAGGTACTCGGACGCATATTGGGAGTGCATGATCAGACAGTACACTTGTACTATTTATCATCCTGTTGGAACAGCGAAGATGGGACCGTACTGGGACCCTGAAGCTGTTGTAGACAACCAGTTGAGGGTTTATGGAGTCAAAGGGCTACGTGTCATAGATGGCAGTATCATGCCTAAGATAGTGAGCGGGAATACTAACGCACCTATTATCATGATAGGAGAGAAAGGCAGCGATATGATCAAAGAATTTTGGTTAAAACGGCGAAGTTCTAGATATTACATTTAATTGACGTACAAAGCGAAAGTATTTATCAGTATTATGGGTGTGTGAATTTTGTTGTAAATATTTCCTATCATGATCGAATATTGTGAATTTATTTATTTTCTATTTATTGACGGCTTGCAACTGTTAATTATTTAATTAAGGTTAGTGTTCATAGATAATAAATTATTCTAATACAACGCGTTGTGTTTGCTCTCTCGTCGTCATTTCTAGGTCAGCGACCCCCGATGTCATTCATAATGATACATTGTTGCTTTTGCTGACACGAATTAATTAACAATACTATAAACTAAGTACAGAGTAAGCAAATGAAGTACAGGATAAAAATTGCGTCTTTATTAGATATTGCCATAATCTGATATTTCTACTTTTATTTAAATTATAATTATTTTCGAAAGTCAGTAAAAGTCTGACACTCCCTCTCGTTCTACCCCGAGCAGGAAAAGTTATTTGGTGATTTACCACCTCAATAAAAGTAGATAGTGTACACACACCTCTGAATACAGGCGTTGTGTTATGGTTAGGTACTCCTACCTATACATGATTTGCTTAGGTATGTGTAGTAAGTAATGTGTCGACATCAAGTTTTTGGTTTATTTAAAAAATAAATTCATTACTCTGTGCAATGAAACGTCAAGAGTAGCATAAAGCGGATTGACCTGTTGTAAACAATAACTTGCATAATGTGCTGAATCAGTCGCCATTCAATTTCATTCTATATCAGTGTCGTTGCAGCCGTGACGCATGTAATATGGAACCATGTCGACTCACAACCCAACGACACTCCGGGGCCTGCTATCAAACACTAGGATCATCTTCAACCTGCTACCTGGCCTCGGCATCATGATAATCCTCCGCATGGCCATACATCTATACAGACCTGACATAGAAGATGCAGAAAACCGTGTCAGAGATCATCCCTTTGAAGAACTCTACGATTGCTACGATTTCATCATAATTGGTGCGGGATCAGCAGGTGCAGTGCTAGCCAATCGACTATCAGAGAATCCTGACTGGAAAGTGCTGTTGCTAGAAGCGGGACAGGACGAGAATGTATTGTCTGAAGTGCCAGTACTATTCCCTGTACTACAAACCTCTTCTATAGATTGGCAATTTCTCACAGAACCCAGTGACGGCTATTGTTTGAGCATGGTGGAAAAAAAGTGCAAGTGGCCTCGCGGTAAAGTGCTCGGTGGGTCCAGTGTGTTAAACGCTATGTTGTATATAAGAGGGAATAGGCGTGACTACGATAAGTGGGAAAGTATGGGCAATGTCGGCTGGGGTTATGAGAGTGTACTGCCATATTTTCTGAAATCTGAAGATATCAGGATACCTGAGCATCAAAACGACCCTTATCATGCGACTGGAGGATATTTGACGGTTGAAAATTTTGCTTTTGAGCAGCCGATAACAAGAAAGATTTTGGAAGCAGGAGAACAGCTGGGGTACAGCATTCGTGATGTGAATGGAAAATTGCAAACTGGTTTTACTCGCTCCCATGCCACAGTGCGTGACGGTCTCCGTTGTAGCACAGCTAAAGCGTTTTTGCGCCCCGCATCCAAACGAAATAACCTCCATGTTAGCGTGCATTCCTTAGTTGAAAAAATACTGATAGACGAACAAAAAACTGCATACGGTGTGAAATTTAAAAAACATGGACAAGATAGAATTATTAGGGCCAGTAAGGAGGTCATATTATCAGCTGGCTCCATACAATCTCCACAGTTACTAATGTTATCGGGAATAGGAGACGCTGAACACTTGAAAGAACTCGGAATATATCCGATTGTAAATCTTCCTGGTGTCGGAAAAAATCTGCAAGACCACGTTGCAATGGGTGGTCACTCGTTTCTATTTGACAACCCCTACGATAACGGAACGGATTATTGTTTTAATATAAATGCAGTCATGTCAATAGGAGGTCTCGTAGATTTCAGTGTTCACAAAAATGGGCCACTGTATAGTATGATGGAGGCTGAAGCGATGGCATTCGTCAACACTAAATATCAGGACCCGAGTGAAGATTACCCAGACATACAGCTGTTTATAGCTCCAACTGCTGATAACATGGATGGTGGGCTGTTTGGAAAACGAGCCAATGGTTTGGATGACGCTACATATGCGGAGTTGTACGAGGAGATACTCTTTGACTCGTCATTCTCAATCGTGCCTCTATTGCTAAGGCCGAAAAGTCGCGGTTACCTGAAACTTCGAGACGCGAACCCTTACTCGCCACCACTGATCTATCCTAACTACTTCAGTGACCTAGATGACGTTAAAGTAATGGTAAGTATTATTTTATATTTACGTTAAGAAAAATTAGAATTATTGTTTTCAAAACAGACACTTAATTATCTCGTAATGAGTTGATAAACTTTAGTTATGAGATATTTTTAAGGTCTTGATAAAAGTTTAAAATATAAAAAATGGCGATTATTGCTGTCAATAGTTCACTGAAATGCAAAGGTTAAAGTGATTACTATATTACATTGTCATGTGATTGCTCTTGTAAGTCTAGAATAGTCTAGATTATTCACAGTCATATGTAATCATCATCATCATCATCATCATCACCATCATTTCAGCCGAAAGACGTCCACTGTTGGACATAGGCCTCCCCCAAGTGTCACCATAATGACCGGTCCTGTGCGTCTCGCATCCATCGGATTCCCACTACCCTCACCAGGTCATCGGTTCACCTTATGGGAAGCCTTCCAACGCTGCGTCATATGTAATAAGATCTGTTAATGTTGTCATAATATGACGTAACGTGTGTGTGTATAACTGCCTGAATTGGCTATAATAAGTCTCTGACTCTGAAATATCTAGAATACAGCCACCGCCAGTTTAATCTTAAAAATAAGTTTATTTCGATTTCAGGCCGAAGGAGCCCGTATAGCCCAAGAACTAGTGAACCAGCCAGCACTTCGTGAGCTGAATGCCAGGCCTAACCCTCGGCGCAACCCAGGTTGCGCAGCCTACGAGCTGATGTCTGACGAACATCTGGAGTGTCAAGCCAGGCACCACTCCCTGACGATATACCATCCTGTGGGCACGTGTGCCATGGGGCCTGAAGACGATCCGGGTGCCGTTGTGGATCCTAGATTGAAAGTAATAATAATTCTTAGGCTGTTAATCGAGGTCACGATTTTAAAGCGAGTGTATGAGTTTTAAGCGTCTGGTGACGGTTCTACTGATAATCTTAACTAGACTAAAAACTTGGCCCTCAAAGCCATATATGTATTTTATTTGTCTGCCAGTCATTTTTCTAAAATACCTACTTTTTAAGCCTCGTATTTTAAGGTAACTCCATATGCTATTGCTGATATGTTAACTCTATCTTTTTCAGGTGTACGGAATCAAAAGCCTTAGAGTGGTCGACGGCAGTGTCATCCCAATAATAACAAACGGGAACACCAATGCACCGATCATCATGATAGCCGAGAAGGCTTCAGACATGATCAAAGAAGACTGGTATGAAGTCGCCACCGAAGAACCTTGTCCTGTAGAAGTTCCCAAAACTTATAGACAGTCCAAAGATACGGAAGATGAAGAACCAACTAAAATTCAACTGAATCCACCAGATTTGTTTAATGAAACTGCTTGCCTATTTCCGTTACTAGACGAGAAACTTGCAATCAATCCTTTTCAAAACAAAAAGTCTGAACCCAAAAAAGATAACAAACAAGCAAGCTCGGTAAATATTCCTAAACAAATACCAAAACTTGATACTAGGAAACATCATTCACACACAAGTTACAATCATCCTCAGAGAAAATTTAACAGTCGAGCGCAGAATCCTTTACGAATTTATCCGTACGGTTCTCAAAATATTCGTGATCGATTTCCAAACTACTACGGTTCAAATTATGGGCAAATACATAATCCACTTTATCATTATCCAAAGTTTGGCAGACGGAATCCTTTAAAGAATATATTTACAAATTTGCAGCCAAAACCGTTAGTTTATTATAACGAAATGGATCCGGTAAAAGACCCGGTATATTACGAGACTAGTGAAGTTATAACTCCTAGAGGGCAAAAGAAATGTAAGATTTGGTTGTACAATGACGGTGTGAAGTATGAAGTTGTGTTGTAATGTAACTTATAATAATATTTGTCATAGTCGAAACTGTTCTTTGGTCAAAACTACTTTTAACTGCAAACCTTTGTCAGTAGTACATTTAATTTAGTCCTGTTAAAATCAATCACAAACCTATTTGTCGCTTGGTATTTTGTTATTGGTACTATATTAAAATATAATTTTGTGTTGATCTATAGTTACTTCATCATCATCTCAGACAAGACACACGTACACAAGTGCAGGAGTACTTGTCTCATATTATTTAGGGTCAGCGCAAAACGCTTTTTTCTTCCATTCTATCCTGTCACGTTATCGCTGACTCCCTAAATATTTTTTTTATATCACTTCTTACGCCACCTATCCATTTTTTCTTGGCCTCCCTCTCACTCTCTCTATACGCCCACAAGTATAACTCTTTTAGTAATTGTCGATCTAGTTACTTTTAGATTACTAAAACGTATCGGATTGTTTAACAAAACAAACGCGTTTTAGATTGTTAATAATTTTGACCGAAACCAATCAAAACTGGTTTTGACTAATTAACAATATTTACTGTAACAGATAAAATGTACATTTAGATAGATGTAAGGAAAATTAACCAAGTGAAGTAATCAAGAATAAAGCTGCTTAGCGTTATGGTGGAATTACCTATGTATTTCCCTGTTGATATTTAAATAAATGAGTTTAAAAGAAAGATTATTTTGTTTTGTTTTGTTACGAGCTCTTGTTAGCGACTGCATATAGACATATCATACATAATTAGCCCTATTATGTTTCCTCTACTGGGACTCAGGCTTCCTCTCTAGCAGAGGAAATATGCCATAATCCACCACGCGACCCCAGTGCGGATTGGTGGATGGCACATGTTATCGAATTTAGCTGCTACACACGTCAAAATCCCGATTGATTTGCTCAAGGATCAATTATCTTCCTAACCTTTTCCCAACTAGCTTAGTGTCGGCTTCCAGTCTAATCGGATGTAGCTGAATATAGATAGCGGCACGAATCTTGAGCGTTCGGCGAAAGAGCGGGGATCGTTTTGCGCATCGTACAATATTGGCGAGTCAATCACTTTACAAGGATTTCACTTCCCGGCCCCGCATCTCTCTTCATACCACTAAAGAGACCCGATATTTCACTTCTGCGTGCTTCTGCGCAAGTAAGTCAGCGCTCAAGATCCGTGCCGGTATCTATACTCGTGTTTTACATGGAGTGACTGCCTATCAGACCTTCACAAGTTACCGGTCCTGGGTAACATGATACTCCTTGGATAGACAGATGGTCAGACTTTAAGGCGTCTGACTACCTGTAACGACTGTTGAAGATCTACGAATGACAACCGGGACCAACAGCATTACGTGCTTTTCGAGGCACGGTGTGTCAGTAATGTTTTAGATAAACTCGTCGGCCACATCATCGCTTACCATCAGGTGAGATAGTGGTCAAACGCGAGCCTATCAATAATAATAAAAAAACTTAAAAAAGTACGAATGAATTGAAAATAATTAATTATTTTGTATCAAGCTGGTTGCTTCATGTATTAATAGAAATAATACACGTACGATCAACTGCGTCAAGTTGTCGACGGAAGTGCAATATAATCTTAACTATAGGTACGTCTTATCTCATTGATATTAATGCATTGATTTGCATTCCATAAAACGCATGTTAGAGCTGCAACTAAAAATAGACGCATATTCAATTATTTTATCCATATATATTTTAAATAAAAGGAGATACTGACTGACTGATATATCAACGCACAGCCGAAACTACCGGGACTAGGAACGTAAAATTTTGCACACGGTTTCCTTCCATGATGTAGGTGAACACTAAGAAAGAATTTTCCAAAATTTACCCCATTTTAAGAGGACGAAACGGGGGTTCAAAGTTTGTATGGAGAAAACTTGCACGCGGGCGCAGCTAGTTGTCAATAATTCCAATTTCGTTATTTGCATTGTTTGTATTCGTTACCTTACTTTAGTATAGTCAAGAATAACCAACACATCCATACAATACCGACCTCAAGCTTGAAGTAAAATGCAAAGCAATAAATCTAATTCAGATGGTGAACACTGGATAAATTCGCAGACTAAAGACTGTTTCGCTATTCACAACAGTCACCGGAGTCATCGGCATCTTCTGTTTGCGAAACATGACCAGAAAGTTTTATCAGAGGGGAAATTCCGTATATATAAAGACCATTCGCATCGCAGCTGCAATTTGTCTAAAGAACTTCTTATTTACCCACATTTTAACGTTGATTGTCGCTGTGCTGATGTAACGTGAATCTGAACGTTTTTAAGCAATAAATTTAAAAAAGTTCAATAATTGTGACGTGTGCACTCTTTGCTTTCTGTCGTATCAATCCACAACCCTTTCAGTTCAGCTAACGCTATTTCGACTTTCTTGACATAGCCATTTAATAGGATTAGACGAACTAACGCTTGTATTGATGGTGTTATTGATTATAATTCCGTATATAAGTACGTGTTACGGTCGCTAATTATATTTTAATCAACATAGAACCTGACACTGACCTGCACAATACAAAAAATGTAAGTAAATTTGAATTTCGCGAGCTAACCTGTCACTTTCCCCTTAAGGCCCTTGCTCCCATTTAGACTCGTTAAAAAATAAAAGGCCCGTTTTAACATTTAAAAAAAACTAGAATGTACGATTAACTTGCAATAAAACTGAGAGAAACAACAAAATAATAATTAGGGGTCTCGTGTAGTCGTAGCTATTTGAGCCATTTTAATAGTAGCTACACTACAGAGTACAAGTCGTTAGGTAGTCAAAATACAAATGTCAAAACAGGCTTTTTATTTTTTTGACAACATCAGTGCCATAAAACAGTGACTTTTGGAAGCCTACTCCTCGGTAACGGTTGGGGTAATAGATTTGAAAAAAAATTATATTATTCATTCATGTATAACATTACCAACCAACATTTATGATTTTTTACTTTTGCCAAAAACAATTTTTTAAGAACATGATATTTTATCACTTATTTTACCTACTCCTTTCAAACGGCTTTGATCTTAAGAAATATGCTTACAAAAAAAAAAACAATCTTACGCAAAGATATAGGTCTACTCCGGCCAGATGTTCAAGGGACTATGCGCCTTAACAACGGATTTGAATGCTTGCATGTATGTGTCTGCAACAACACATTGAATCCATCGCGAGCCGCAGCTATTATGATTTATCAACCGGGTTAACTGCGTGTCATGCAGCAGATAATTTACAGTGTTACCTTATCAATCACGCAAAAGAAATACAAACCGATAAATACAATAGGTTCAAATTCAGTCAGAGTTTATCTTTAATTATCTACTTGTATGTTTAATACTTCCAGATAAAATCCGCCCTGTTAAGGCTCGTTATTATGCAGTTATGAAACTTTATAGAATAGAGTTGGAGAGGGTGAGGACATCCTCATGCCCCCGCTCCGCGAAACATACCCGGGTATCGGTAATTCCACAGCTGCATTAGCTACAGATTCTTCTCTCAAAGTTTTAGCAGCATGTAATGTTGCTATTGACTTAAATAATCTATATATATAAAAGGAGAAACTGACTGACTGACACATCAACGCACAGCCAAAACTACTGGGACTAGGAGAGTGAAATTTTGCACAAGGTGTCCTTTCATAACGTAGGCGAGCACTAAGAGAAGATTTTTCATAATTTCATTTTTCATTTCATCATAAGGCGATGAAACGGGGGTGCAAAGTTTGTAGGGAAAAACCTACTTTCACGCGAGTGAAGCCGCTGGCAGAAGCTAGTTGTTGATAAATTGGTCGGAAACATCGGGAGAGACCATTAACAACTATAGCAAAAGAGAAGGTGAAAATCAAACTAACACATTAATATTATAAAACTGTGTGTATGTTTGCTACTTCTTCACGCTAACACGGTTCAACAGATTCGGGTGAAATTTGGCATACGGGTAGACCATGTCCTGGAATAGCACATAGAATCTTTTTTATCTCGGGAGTATGTTCTCTTGGGACAATTTCCTACTTTAACGCGGGCAAGGTCGTTGACAAAAGCTAGTAAAATTATAAAAGAAGAGCTTGTAGCGACATCTATGGCGTCACATATGAACTAATCATCATCGCGCAATTGAAGTTCTTCGCGCGATTGGAACATATAGAACAGCTCGAAATCATCTATCGGGCAGTTGCCCACCAGACATATCACCTGTCTGGTCGGAGGATTCTCCCTTTCCAACGGAAGTTTGCGGTACTTTACACTCTGTTCCGTTTACCTCCAAAAGCTTGTTACTGAGCCATCAAGTGCACTGAAATTAGATGTTATAAAAATAGTTATAACATCTAATTTTCCAGACATTTTATGTTAATGTTAAGTAAACTGTTACCAAGGACGTCGGTCAACAAATATAATTAAGTAATACAGTATATTGTATCTGCGTGAGTCATAATCAATTACGTTCGAATCTTTTTACCCGACTGCAAAAAGGGTTATGTTTTTCGTGCGTATCTTTCAGAAATCAGAAACGTTTATTTCAAATAGACCAATTACAGGCACTTTTGAACTGTCAAAATGACGGTCAGTCAAAAAAAAAAAAGAAGTGAAGGTAAATTGCATCTTGTATTGTATGTATGTAATATTTTTATTACCTCATATCTTCAAAAACCGCGCTGAACGGATTTAAATAATTAAGATATCTTTAGATTCGTCTTGATAACCCAAGTGTTCTTAGTTTGGCGATGTTAAAAAAAAACAGCATAACGACTGAGTTGCGCAAAAAAAAACATTTTTGTTTCTTCAATATGGGTATCAAATTAAAGGGCTCATCATGACGATTTCAAGATGGTATATCATGACGATATTAAAAAAAAAACAATACAATAGGAAATATGTTATTTATTATCTACTAGTTGTTACTCGCGACTTAGTTACTCCCCTTTTTTGAGGCAATCGTGTAAAAAAATGTTATCCAGTTCAGAGATATATTATCTCCTGGAAACTAAGTCCTGTTCCCGCCGGAAAATTTAAAGTCTAAGTTAGTCCTTGTAACATCAAATATCCGTCAGTTGGGCACACCATAATCATGGTGGCAAGTCCCCTCTTTGAGGAATGGCTGGAGAGGCGTCACGGCGTCCTCCCCTTCCGCATGACGCAGGTCCTCACCCGTGGAACTTACGGTGGAGGTGAGCACTGCACGGTCGGAGCACCGCCGTGTCCTCGTAGGGGCAATCGGCGGCGGTGACCTCTGGCCCTAGTCCTGGGTCATGGTCCGGAGCGAGGGGAAATGTGTGGTGTCGACTCCTTCAGTGAAGCAGTAATGCTAGTGATGGAGACAGCCGTAACTCCGGCTACCAACCACCGTAGGCACGGTCTTTCGGACGACGTGCAATGTGTAGCTCGCAGTCCGGCCGACCAGCTATTGTCCGGACCGATCCCAAATCGTCGGCAGCGCGTTGTGTACTACGCGTTACTCAAAGAGACGTCATGGCCCAGCAGGGCTGATGGCCACTGGGGTCATGGAAGGACTTCTGAAAAGGTAACCTGTGGAGAACGCAAAGAGCAACTGAAGATACCCAGGTGTGGTTTTCCTCAGTAAAAGTCTGGCAAGCTCTCCCTCTCCCCTTCTTCCGCTATCCCTCTCACCCCCCACGCTCTCCCTCTCCGCTCAGGTGCGCGAGAAGTTATTAGATGATTACCAACACGAAAAAGCTTTCCGTCAGTGAAAGTCCCGTCAAAATCGGTCCAGCCGTTCGAAAATGTCGTCTTCCCAGGAATCAGGATGTCGCCCCTATCCGAATTAAGTCCCGTTTCCGCGGAAAAACTCCTTCCGCGAGAATTAAGATCGGGGGTATCTTAATACTCGGGGGAAGGCCCTCGAGAATAAAGTCCAGTCCCACGGAAATATAAAAAGTAGATTAAGTTGCTCATTATAACATTAGCTATATATATACCAATGTAAGTCCCGTCAAAACTCAACCCTTTTGAAGACATAAATAGATATAATCGATATAAATTGGTTGCTGCGCTACTGGACTGAACTTGTTTTAACGCGAAATTTTAACACGGCAACGCGGGATTTTTGTTCACGGGGCAGACTTGGCAAGAGATCGCTCAGGAGAGAGAGGTATTGAAGGATAACGGGAAGGGGATGACCTTCGCCTAGCAGTGGGACACAACATAGACAAATAAAAAAAGGAGGCTAAGTAATCCACTTATCATCTTGAAAAGTTCGTGGGCTTGAAAACAGTTTTCAGTAAGGGTTATATTTCACCGAAACACCATGGCGGCACGACCAGTTGCACCAACATGGTGTCCGTAACAGACACTAGAGTCGCTACGCCACACTGAGACAGTATCAAAATGGACCTTAGGTGCACGCGTCCGCAACCAAACGGGCACCTGGTGAGTAACTCTATATAGAGCTGTATACATTTTGTTGGTAGCGGTGACTGGTCCCGCCACCATGGTGTCCCGGTGAAATATAGCCCTAAGTTAAGTTTTTTTGGGTTGGGAGATCAATCAAATAACCGCTCTAAGTACAGCGAAGAGAGAGTGTCAGACTTTTACTGATTAAACCCACAGTGTTCCTTAAGTCGCCCTTTATTGCATGGGCCGCGGAGACAACATCGAACAATCAGCAGTCCTGGCTGGCGTCGGTCATTATTAGCCTCATCAATTTTGCCGACTCCTTAAGGCACGCGTGGAATATGTGGTGTTCCGGTATCAACCCGGGCTTGGTCCAACTCGCACCTACGGTGGCCGGTAGACGTCCTGTGATGCCCAACATCGCGGAAGTCTTCAGCAGGGGGCAGGGCTTAAGGCTTGTCTCACCTCACGGTTTCGGCTGCTTTGCATTACTGCTTCGTACAAAGATATGACCACCTCCCATTCCCTATCATTCCGTATTCCATGGCCTGAATCAGGGCCGGACACGAGAGGTGATTAAAATCCAGCTGTATTTCTCAAGTCGCCCTTTACGATCTAGGGCTGTAGTGATTGTTTCGAAAAATCATACAGCCCGCCGTGTACAAGGCCTTACTAGCAGAATTTGGAGGGTTGATAAAAGTTACATCAAAAATCAAAGGTTACAAATTATAAGCCATTACAATTGAAACATAATAACAAAATTGCAATTATCGCTTTCTGACGTATGTTACATGCCTAAAACATGTCGTATTTAAATCAGGAACCGTACTCCGGATAATCAGACTGGCAGCTCTCTTTGAACTGACAGCTTCATATACTATTATAGTGGGAGCTGAATAAGGGAGGTAAGTCACCTGTTTAAATATTACAGCATTTTATGTCAGCCTTTTTTCTGAAATTCTAATTTATTATTCTCTAAACTTATGTGCAAACTATTGTCCGTTTAATTTGTGGTTTTTAACTTTGATCATTATCATCAACATGATCATCATTTTAGCCGAAAGTCATCCACTGTTGGACATAGGCCATCCCCACTTGTCGCCACACCGAACAGTCTATCGGATTCAACGACCCTCACCAGGTCAACACAACTTAACTATAACATAACTTTGGTTAATAAATCACAAGAATTGGCAACTGTTATACTGATTAGCGACTTGATTAGGCTTCCAGGATCCAAAAGTTACCGTTACGATTTATTGCTGAAACATATACAGCCAATTTGTTATTATTTATAGTTATTGACAGGTTCGCGCTTGACTACTATTTCACCTGATGAGAAACTAATAGGTACACAGTTTCCATGAATTTTGTCTCATATTATTGTTAAATTCATAACAGAACGAAGCCGTTCTAGTCTAATTTAGTCGATTGCTCTTCAGTTGTCAGCAATTCATCGAAAATCCTCCTGCGCACCACTAACAGTATAATTTTCCTTCCAGCAGATCAAGATGTCGTGGGCTTGCGATCCAGCGTTGACCACCAATATAGTGAATAGCTACCAGACAGCTGGTCCGCTGTTCGTTCAGTCGCTGCAGACATTCCTGGCGGCCCAGTGCGCGCTGGTCGGAGACCATTTGTGGCCCGCTGATGCCACCCAGCAAGTCCTTGCAGGTCAGTTAATTGACAGTTATACATCATCATCATCATCCTGCACTATACTCCATTCACTTCTGCGTTAGACAAAAGAGGTTTATAGAATCAGGTGTACACAACAATTTTAATAAATAATGGTTTCAATATAAAATTTTAACATTACCTACTTATCTAAGTAGGTAATGTTAAAATTTTATATTGTTAATTGGTAATGTTAAATTTTTTTATTGTAGTGTCAGTACTAAATTCTTAGATATGTTTATTTAAACATAACTTTATTTCAAACATTTTTTTAAAATTTAAATGGCGTATCAACAAGGTTTCCTCCTTACAAAAATATGAATTGTACACAATACAAGGCAACAAGATAATTATTTAACATTCATACAAAAAGAAATTACTAATATTATATAGTATAATGAAAATCGTTCCAGGACTGACTGCTTCTTTTAGGTTTTTAACACGGACACTAGTAGTATAGGTAAGAACTAAATAATTTATTAAATAAAAACCTAAAAAATTTAAGAGTAATAGTTGGTACCTATATAAGTTGATTATAATAAATTCAGCATCAATCTTAACTGTAATAAAGCACAGCATACATATATTACCCTAAAACAACTTTTTTCAACTTCTGTCTAATTCTATCACGGATATAGATGTTATTTGGGATCGGCGCAACACGTTTTGTCCTTCCATTCCATCTTACCAACCGTTACGCTATCAGTGAATCTCTCTTCTATCATACCATTCCTCACACAACCCATCCACCTTGGTCATCCATCCACATTTAATATTATATTCATACTTAAGTTACATACGATTTATCTCTCCTCTTCACATGCACATACCGAGGCAAATGATTCCCGTTCAACTATTCAGCAACTGATGACCATCAGTCTATCCAAAGAGTATCATGTTGCCTAGTAACCGTACTGCGACTGCCTATCAGGCCTTTCTGATTTAAAACACGGGTATTCAGCCGCATCCGGTTAAACTGGAAGCCTACCCCAAGCTACAAGTCAGTTCTTCTACCGTAAGAAGTTGTGAGATCCATGTAACACCAAGTCGGTTAATTTATTCAGTCCTTATTTAAGGGACCTAGATTGACTTGGCCATTGGACTATTAAACAATCTTATTTAATGTAATACGTATTATATTATACATACTAGTGATATACATGCGAAATTTTCTTCAATTTGAACCAGTAGTTTAAGAATTATATTCTAAATATAACGTGTTTATACAATGCCTGCTTGATTACTGAAATACTTGATTCAGGCTTTAGTTTTATACACAAGAAAGTTATAAGGGATCGAAAATGGCCTGAACTGTTTCGCAAAAAGGATGGTACGGCCGGCCGTACCACTTTTTTGCTCGTCTTGGTGGGGGCACTGCTGTGTCCCCTAATATTTTATAAGTCCCACATATTTGGCTTCGGCCGTTCTATTTAAAATAATAAATAAATATTGAAGAGCATGCTAATTTACGAACACAAACAAAAGTATTATATTTTACACGGAATCAAATCGTAATTTGTATCAATTTGTGATTTGAACTATTGTAAAAGAACTTTCACATGGATTTTGATCAATATTGTCAGAAAATCTGTTCTCTATATTTGACAATAATGTACTGTTTGTACATATTGCAGATAGATCATGAAACCCATACAGTGCATTTCATTGATTTAATCAAATACAAATTATTAGACTAATACGAGTAATTGAATAATGTATCTTGAGAAGTTCTTTGTACCATATGAGGACATAAGTTAATGTTCATTAAATTAAATTATCATTAAGATACGACAACGTCAATGATGAGAGCAGAATAGATCATGTAATTAAGATTAACTTTTCTGTTCCAGATCCCTACTACGACTTCATAGTGGTAGGAGCAGGCTCAGCAGGTTCCGCAGTTGCTAATAGACTCAGTGAAGTACCAGAATGGAAGGTTCTGCTTGTGGAAGCTGGAGGAAACCCTACCTTAAACACCGAGGTAAATATGCAGCCTAAAACGGTGGAAAAGACTGAACTATCCAGTTAGAAAACATTTTAAGACAGTATATATTTTATTTTAGATTCCCCATGTTTTCTACAACAACATGCGCAGTCCTCAAGATTGGGCCTACAAAACACAACCTGACGATGCCGCCTGCAGGAGCTACACAGCAAAGGGTTGCGCCTGGCCACGCGGCAAGGCTCTCGGTGGCAGTAGCAGTATCAACTTCATGTTCTACGTCAGAGGAAACAGAGCTGACTTCGATGAATGGGCAGCCGATGGTTGCACAGGATGGAGTTACGAAGATGTTCTGCCATACTTCAGGAAGAGCGAAAAGTTCACCGGCATCTTCAATGAAGAGAACAGCAAATACCACAACTGGGAGGGTAACCTCAATGTAGACGTCGACAAACAGTCTCACGACTTCGAGCACATGATCATCAACGCTGCGATTGAACTTGGATTGAAGAACTCGACTGATATCAACGGCGAGAGTCAAATGGGAGTTATGACGTCACAAACCACGACCAAAAATGGACACCGTTTCAGTACTGCTCGTGCCTTCTTGAACCCAATCAAGGATAGGAAGAACTTCCACGTCATTAAGCACGCCCAAGCTACTAAAGTTTTGTTTGTACCTGGAACTAACAGCGTGAGCGGTGTCATGCTCCATAAAGACGGAAAAGACATCGTCGTCAACGTCAGGAAAGAGCTCATCCTATCGGCTGGTGCCCTCAATTCACCGCACATCTTGTTGCTGTCTGGTATCGGACCTAGGAAGCACTTGGAAGACATGAAGATCGAAGTTAAAGCTGATCTGCCTGTTGGAGAGAACTTACAAGACCACTTATTCGTTCCTACTTTCTACACAAAGCCTGGCCCTAAGGACTACTACACCATCTCGAAAATTGTTGGAGACTTCGCTCAGTACATTTTGGAAGGAACAGGCCCATTGACCAAAACTAGCCCCAACAGAGTCATTAGTTTCGTCAACACAACTGACCCAGAATCTCCAGCCTCAGACATGCAGTTCCATTACTTCGTCCTACCCCCTGGTGTGTCCAATTTGATCGACATTTTCCAGAAGCACGGATTAAATGATGAAGCATACACCAAGTTCAGGAAAATGAACGAAGATAAATACACGTTGGTAATTTTCAATACGCTGCTAAAGCCTAAGTCTGCTGGTAGAATCCTTTTGAACAGCAGGAACCCGCTTGAAGCTCCTCTGTTCTTCGCTGACTACTACAAGGACCCTGAAGATATGGCGACAGTTATCAGAGCAATGAAACAACATTCTTTGAGGCTTGGAGACACCAAAGCCCTAAAAAAGGCTGGTTTCAAACTGGACTGGTTGGACATCGACGCATGCAAGAAGTTCGACAAGAGAAGCGATGAGTATTTGGACTGCATCTCGAGGGAGCTGACGTTCTCTCTGTACCACCCGACCAGTACTGCCAAGATGGGTCCTGATGGTGATGAGAGCGCGGTCGTTGACCTGGAGCTCAGAGTACGCAAGGTGAAGGGATTGAGAGTGATCGACGCAAGTATCATGCCCTCTGTTATAAGAGGCAACACCAACGCGCCTTCCATCATGATCGGTGAGAAGGGAGCTGACCTGATCAAGAAGTTCTGGCTAAACCAACACACCGAACTTTAAGTTATTTAATTTATTAGACAAATAATTATTTTATTATACCATAAATTCGCAACGAGCCTCCTGTGCAAATAAAATTATTTTTTTTTGTACATTTTGTGGATTATTAAGGGTATTTTAAAAAGAATAAAAATATTATGGTTTTCATAATTAAATTGATTTGATTTCCCTCACCCTTAAAATGAGTATTCCTGTGTTTATTCTGGATCTCAAATAAAATAGTCAAGTAAATAAGGGACAATGGTGGATGTTCGTTTTGTAGTTATTCTCAAAAACAAACGGGATTTTCGAGTGTTTCAAATCTGTATTCCTCAAACACAAATTCGATGACATGATCTTGATCTGATACAAGATCTTGTTTGTTAAGAACATTTTCCTCAAAGATTGCTGAATTCTCAAACATACGAGGTTAAACTAAGGCTAAATGCATAAGCGATTTATAACAAGGTAGACTGCGCAAGTACTAGATTATGTACTGCATCAGTACAAGGCTAATTGGTGATCCCGATCTGGTTAAGTCCAATCTACAAAGCCTTGAGCACAGGCGTAGGGTGGCCAGCCTTTCGGTGTTTTACAGGATGCATTTTGGAGAGTGTGCGCAGGAATTGCATGACTTGATTCTACCATCTCATTTCTATCATCGAACAAGCCGACGAACGGCGAGTATCCACCCTTACGTTGTTGAAACCTCTACGGTCCGGACCAAGCGTTTCGCCTTGTCGTTTATACCGCGTACGTCGAGGGACTGGAATAATCTGCCTGCTACGGTTTTCCCGTCCGATTATAATTTAGGTGTCTTCAAGGCTAGAGTGAATAGGCTCTCAATAAATTAGTGCGCCTCACCATCAACGATAGCATTACTGCTTACCATCAGGTAGGATCGCAGTCAAGCACTAGTTTATATCAATTAAAAAAAAAATGTAGGATCTATACATAATACACAAACATAGTTACACTTGAGTACAGTACGTATTTATTATTCTCTTCACTAGTAATTTATTAGTTACCTATATTGTACAAGCAATAAAAACTCGTGTAATTAGGTACTTTGTGTGTTTATCCTTCTCTTGTAATTGTGTAATCAAACTTTGAAAACTTTGCAAGTTTTATTTTTCTCTAGAAAATGCAACGCGCAATACATTGGCGGCCAATAAAATCGAGCCACTTGCAACAAAGTATCAATAAGTAAGTATTTTCGTTGTCTTCTTTTATTGGCGATGCTGAAACACTTTAGTAAGCGTGAAAGGGGACATCTCAGAAGAAAAACCACCTTAAATTAAGATATTTTTTAAATTAAAAATATACCAGATACTTTTTCATGATTATACACTTAGTGGCAAACAATGTGGCCCACGCTCTAAACTCGAACTTGTGAACAAACTAATGCCATTCTATTTTTTATTAATTCTAAGTCTGTTTGTCCTGATAACGCAACCTGGAGATCTCTATGTCATAAGTGAATAGGCTATTTTCAGGTAAGCACGCTCCAGTGATAGCGTTACTGCTGACAGGCAGCGGCTGCTGGTAGTGTATTTGTAGTTCAATTAAAAGATTCAATTATGTTAATAATAATATAGGTAATTTAATCTGTTCCTGTGAATTATCCTATTGGAAATTCTACCCGTAGGTATATGCACAAAACGTTTTGGGAACTCATTGAAGGATTTTTAAGGAGTGGCATGCCCTGCCGAAGTTTTATTTTCTTAATAGCTATAACCTGGGGGTTTTTAAGTCGAGAGTGAATAGGCCTAGGCAAACTCCACCTTCGCTTCATCAGGTGAGATAGTGGTCATTAAAAAAAAACTACCTATTAAGTACACGATGTAAGTGTGTTGACTACTTTCGAAATTTTATAAAGTGTTCATCCAAACAAAAAGTTAATTAGAAACCTTGTTATGATATATTCTTATATAAAATATAAATGGCCAAAATTTTTGAACGAATTGACTTAGAATTTTAATTTTTCACAACTTGAGTTTGGAACAGGGATTGCAATTGTATTTGATATTAATTTTAACTTGATAACCTCCAAGCGTTCTTGAGAAAAAATATTTTGACAGGTAAGCAGTCAAACAAACAGACAATGTAGTCATCTTACATGGTTTCCTTTATTTTCCTTTTGAAGCACAAAACCATAAAATTGACATTATAAAATTCTACGCAAAAAAAACCTAACATTGCAATGCATTTTGCCTGCAAGAGGGTAATTTTTTCTATACTAATTAACAGTATAAATTGCGTAAGCAAAATAATTTAAAATTCGCAGAGCCTACTGAACTTCGTATAGCAAAACGCTTTTTAGATAAACCAAGCTTGAATCATCTCACATGGCGAAATAATGTACTAAAAATAGTTATTTAGTTAATCAATGGCTACAAAAAAAAATATTGATAAATCTTTAGGATAGCATAGTCGGTCTTATAATCTTTTCAATGTTGGGACTCAGGGAGAGGGAATGGGTCGTGATCCACCACGCGGGCCCAGGGTTGGTGGATGTCACATGTCTTCTAATTTTTGGTTCTAGGATATGCTGGTTTCCTCTCGATGTTTTCCTTCACCGTAGTGAGAGCAGAGAGTAATTTATTTCATCACCACTGATGAAATAAATTACATAAAGTAATGCGCCTGGCTGGGTTTGAACCTGCGACCTACAACTCGTAAGTCGGGGCCGTTACCACTCGGCCACCACTGCTCAGATGAATCTTTACTTTAATCTTTTCTTTGATTTTATTATAGTGAATGTATATCGAGGAATAGGACTGCTCTTTTCAATATTTTCAGTAATCTTGGGTTTTGTGTGTCATCAGGGTGAAATCCAAGTACCTATTCACAGGTCTGAACAATTTCTGAAATATTTTAGATATGATATCAGTGGCCCGCCCCAGCTTTGCAAGGGTGTTAGAAATCTTCTATCTATCTGTGAGAACTGCATGAAAACCGGTCAGGAATTTTTGAGTTCAACTCGTTTAAACAGATAGATAGATGCGACGAGTGTTTTGTTTTTATAATATCAGCGAAACCGTAGTGGTCCAGCTTGTTTACCTGAGTAAATACTCGTCAATCAAAATCAAACCTTACCCTAAAAAATATACAGTTTTTTCCCGCGTTATAAAGTGCACTTGCGCATGACCGTGCGTATTTTTCGGAATGTCGCGACCCCACCATAGATAAATCCTCAGCTCTGATTGGACGATAGACAGCAAGCATTAAAATTCAATAACTTTAAATAAACTGATAATACTGTTAAAACGATAGTAAAATGTAAATAAAATAAAATGAAGATTTAACAAAGTATTGTTTTATAAACACAAACGATATCTTGAATTGTAAAACAGCAATCAACTTGATTCCAAGCTGCTTCGTCCGACAGATAGCTATATATCTACAAGATAGGTAGGCACTTAAGTGTTGGTGTAGTTCGACTAGTGCGTGCCAGTACTAGCCGGTCGATGGTCGGCCAGCCAGCCGGCTATGCACTTACGTTCGTAACAGTTACGGTGATAAAAAGAAAATTATACAACTAATTTATATAACATTTTAAAGAAAATAATAAGCGGTGAGATTATTTTTTTTATTCCATTTTTTTTAATTCTGTAGTGTATGTCAATTCGATTTAAAAAAGAGGTAGGTAGTGCTTGAAAATAAACATCACGTGTAATAAATAGCATGTGTTGAAAGTTTGATATAGTAAATAGTTGCAGTGAAAAAAAGTAGGTATTTTAAAATTTAATTTTTATCTATACCTACTTTTACCATAATATTATAATAAAGAAATATTTGTATATTTGTTTATCATGAAGAATCCCAAAAACTACTGCACCAATTTTAAAATTTCTTTCATCACTGGAACGCAGGTGCAGCCGCTTGCACAACTTAGTTTATAATAAAATTTTAAGTCAATTTAATCCATATAGTGATTCATATATCAATTCTGGATGTATCTAAGTGCTCGTGTGTTCTTTTTCTCAATAGCAAATTGATCGTTTTGACCCAGACGACTTTCTCCAGTTGTAGATTCAGTTTGGTATAATTTTTAACTTTCTTTCATTCTGTGTAGGTACTAAACCAAATTATATAAATAATCAATGTGAATTATGTATAGATAGAATATGTATATATTTTATCGAAATATCGCAATTTTTTTATTTGATTAATATTTACAAACAGTACACTGCAGACTATCCCCTTTTTTAGTTTTAGTTCTTATATTCCATCCTGAGATTGTCTGGTAGATATCCCTGTCGGCGAAGACTGCCATTGTACCCATAGAATCAGGACCAGTTACTCCAAAGAAACTACAATAAAATAAACGTAAATAGGTACTATTTTTTCTTTGATCATGAGTGCCCATTTTTTTTTATGTGGGCAAATCATCTTAAGACTAATCCCGCTCTTGGGCGGAGCGAGATATAGTGTCAGACTTTTACTGACTAAAAACCCTCTTCTGTTCCTTCGTTGTCTTGGTCTCTGGGCCCCGGGTTTCGTTTTCACACTACCCATGGCATAGTATAGAATTATCTCTCTTGCTTGTTTTATACCTACATTTATCTAAACTTCTAATTATTTGATCAAGATAAGAAGTGATAAAATTAATATTAGCAAGACACATATTACAATCTATAATACAAAAGTATAACCACAATGATTGTAAAATTATCTTTGCTCGGTACACAGTGTTTATGTAACATTTTACAGTAGGTAGATTTATATTATCTACAAAAAAAAAATTGTTATTAAAACAATTACACTTGAGAAAAAAAAACAATTTTATCATGTAAACAATAAAATGTTAAATAAAGTAATATACCTATCATATTTTATGTAGCTAAAATAAATGCAACACCTACCCTCCATAGCATTTACTTATATTTGAATTGTTTGGGACTAAAATATCATCTTCCTGCCCTTGTCCCGTGTTATTTAGGGTCGGCGCAACACGTTTTTTTCTTCCATTCTGTCCTGTCACCCGTCATGCCATCACTAACTCCCTTTTCTTTCATATCACTCTTCACACAATATATCCATCTTTTCTTTGGCTTTTCTCTCCATCCATCCACACAGGAGTTTTGTTACAAACACTGTGACACGAGATTTTTTTTTATATTAGATAAAAGATTAAGAAAAATGTATGTTATTCTTCATGAATAACATAGATATTGTATTCAAAACATAATACAGCAACTTTAGTAGAGTAGAAAATAAATAAAGAAAATGCCCAAAAAAAAAAAAAATTATATCGATTAAAAACGATTAAAAAAATTAGAATCCTTGCATGTATATTTGCAAGGATTCTATTTTTTTTTGTCAGATTATTCTACATGCAACGTTTTACCGTTATAATGTTATAACTTTATAATTAAATCTGTAGTTTTTTTATTAAATCGCTGAAAAGATTTAAATTTGCATATATTAGTATCTATTTATTTTATATGTAGTCCGAGAGTGACCGCGCTTTAGATCCTGTATTCCTTAAACTAATCATTGGTTAAGCCAGTGTAATAAATAAGGGTGTAAGGATGTAGGTATATCTAAGTCAAACTATGGGATTTTTTGGAAAATCATCTAATGACTTCTGACGCTCTAGGGCGGAGCAGGAGTGCGTGTCACACTTTTACTGACTAAAACCACACCTATGTTCCTGTAGTGTCTTTGCACGTCTCTATATTTTGTAAGCAGTCCGAGAGTGACCGCGCTTTAGCTGACGTAGTCCTCTTAAACCGGGTCACTTTTATTTAACTAGCGTAACTTCGTAGTTGCGACGAGGAGCGATATGGAATGAAAATGAAACAACAAATAAGTGAAGGTAAAAGTGTAAATTCAAATTTTCTTTAGTTTTTTTGCAATTTACAGGTCAAGCTGTATGTTGAATATGATTCCTATAATATGCACCTAAAACTTCCTCATGTATCACTGTGTCTATTGGTGAAAACCACATGAAAATCTGTTCAGTCGTTTTTGTATTTATCGCGTATAGACAAACAGAGACACGCGGTAGGTGACTTTGCTTTACAGTACACTTTTATAAGGAAGATAGAATAGCAAACCAACTAAACACTCTAAATATATTGGCAGTAGTAATTCTAAAAAAGCTGTCCATAGAATGTTTGTTGAAAGTGACAGCTTGACATAGTGATTAATGCTCAGTCACGCCGAGGAAAAGCGAACGTCCATCTTTATTTTCGAAGTTAGATTTTAATCTACACTAATAGTGGCGCCAAGGCTGATTCGAAGTGGTTCGAAAAAAGAATACCTGGAAGAAGTTGGCGTAGCCCTTTGCACAGCTTTGAGAAAATATAGGTTGTAAAAAATAATCCAATTTTTTTTTGTTATTTTTAACCTTCCTACCCCCACGCTTCATTTTTTCCCTTGATCTATACTATAATATTACAAAGAGAAAAATTTGTATATTTGTATGTTGTTTGTAACGCATAAACCCAAAAAATACTAGACCGATTTTAAAATAAAATGTTTAATGAATAGAATTCTACTTATCACTGAGTGATAAAGGGACGGCGGGCGGAGTCGCTGGGAGAAGCTAGTAATTAATATGGCAGAACAACTTTTGTCTAGTCCGCTAGTAATATTATAGATTTTTTAATTTTGTAGGAAATAATATTTGGAACTACTGAACAGATTTCGATAATTCTTAAACCAGTAGACATTATTCCTGAGTGTCATAGTCTTTATTTGATTGTAATTAATAATATAGTTGATGTCAAAAATGTATGATGCGAAGTGTAAACGGGTCAGCTTCTTAAAAATAATAGATCCAACAAGTTCTATCATATTAAACATTTATTAGCATCGGTTTTTTATCTATGTAAGAAAAACTAGATACCAAAGTCTTAACATAGAAGTACGTTTTAACTCACTAACATGCATTTTTTACCTATCAAAGTTATTAGCTAATGTTTGTAAATCACATTAACATTTCGGTCACTACAAAAGCTTAACTTGAAATATGTATTTCTGTGTTCAAAATAAAAACCTCATGATTTTATTTTACCATATATAAATATTTTAAGTTCTCTCATGTCAAATATATCGTTTAGCATAATCAGCCTTTTAATGTTCTCACTACTGGGACTCAGGCCTCTTCTCCGGGATAGGGGATGGGCCGTAATCCACCACGCGGGCCCAGTTTGGTGGATATCACATGTCTTCGAATTTTTGGTTCTAGGACGTGCGGGTTATAATATGTCATGTATATCGTTTACTAAAAGGTAAATAAATGGTAGGCAGGGTTCCCGAATGGTTCGAAAGAGTTACTACGGCCCTGGAACGCAAAAGGCTAATGAAGAAACACAGGTGGGTTTTAGTCGGTAAAAGTCTAACACTCCCTCACTCAGAGTGGATGAAGTTACTTGATGATTTCCCAGCTAAAAAAATAGATCAAGTGGTTTTTGGTGGGATTTTTTCAAGTGATGTTCAGTAGTTGTTTTAATTATTCGAAAATTGTATCTGGAAAATTGTACTGAATATTTTGATATATATCAGTGCAGTGTTGTCTCTCAATTGTCTACACAACTGGCCAATCTGTGGAATAATTGAAATATGTGCGAACTTGGTAAAATGGAGCTGAGAATTTCGATGACTACAACAGTGAAGTTTGCCTAAAAGGCTGACTATACTATACATTTGCTGCCAAATACTGCTAAAACATTAGGATGTGTTACTTTCCCACTTTAATGGAGTGACTGTATCAAAAAGTAAGTACTTATTAATCTTGACACTGGCTGAACGAAAAGACAAGAGTAAAGTCCATAACCTAGGTCAGTCTAACGTATCAGGTGATAAATCACAAATATAATGCTGTTACTGATTAAATAACTGTTCTGGAACGTTGGTATTAGGTATATTTCGAGTAATTTCTAGCAGCGTATCTAGGTAAGATTACATCTTTATTATGATTATAATTTAAAGATTAGATAGGTATATACAATAAGAAGAGTGTTCTCAAAACAGATAACGAAATGAAGAAATAATTCGATCGATTTCATCATATTGAAGACTAAATTGATTAAATAATAATAATAATTTATTTGTTTTACAAAATTTTTACAAGTATTTTGTAAAGAGGCCTTCTTTTAAGTATACAAATAACTGTATTAGCAAACTTCAAAAACCTATTAAAACTAAATCAAAAGGGTATTAGCAACTTCCAGTTTTTATTACATTTCGAGTAATTTCAGTAGCGTATCAAGGTAGGTACAATCATAATCAAAAGATGTTATACCGACGAAAATATAATTAAATCGATTCAATCTATATTACGATGGTTGTAAACAAAATATTTATATATATTCGGACTTTTGCCATAATAATTGCGTAATTTAAAGATTTAAATCTATATTATCATAGTTACAATCAAAATAATATATTCCGATTTTGTTAAAACAGATCGCGAAATGAATGAAAAATCTAATTCATTTATAAAATTAATTTCATGAATAATTGTTTTGATTGATGTTTTTTTTTTAATTTTGGTTTATTTATTAATTTTATAAGATATGAAAATATTACTACATTATTTAAACATATGAGATAGAGTAAAGGTGTCGACACAGGTTGAAATGAAAAATGTTTTTGGTTAATTAAATTATTACAAGTGATACACTTCCTATATCAGAAAATTTCGAATCAAAAATCATAGATAGATATTTTAAATAAGATATATAGATGACATAGAATAAATTAATATTGCCGAATAGCAACATTCATGGAAATACAACCTTTGAATGGTTTTAACAGAAAACGAGAAAAAATACGCATGTAGTAACTGATAACTTGTTCGAAGCGTTTGACACCATCACGATTTAACCCTAAATTAATTGTGATTTGACTGGCTATTTCCAGGTGAAGATGTCGTGGGCCTGTGATCCATCGATGACGTCGATGATAGTGGACAGCTACCAGGCAGCTGGTCCGCTGTTCGTACAGACGCTGCAGAGCATCTTCGCTGCGCAGTGTGCTCTCGTAGGGGACCATATTTGGCCCGATGATGCTACCAACGCTGTTCTTCAAGGTAACGATAATTTCTTAGTAATGTACCTACCTACTATAATAAGAACCAATTTTGTCAACAAAATTACCATGACTTGTTTTTAATCGTATCTACAGGGTAATTGAAAAAGTGGTAGATATAAAAAAAGGGAACCCAAATAATAGTCTATGATATTTAATAAACAATCAGAGCTAAAGCATTTGTCGATTGTCGAGAGATATTATCTCATTTGAATTAATGACCATTTTAAATTAAATTTATGACTATGTTTGGATAATTAATGAAAATAAATACTTCGCCAAGTAGGTTCAAAAAGTGAAACTACATTTTCTTTAAATTATTTTAATAAGATCTAAATAAATATGCGGTACTTTTCTGTTTAATTCGCACAATATTGAAAAGGGCTAAAAAGGACTTTCTGTATAAATAATAATCGACGTAGTGACGTCAAAGTCGAAGGAGAATTGATATCTAGTAATTATTAAAATTGGTTTACCATTGTGGCATGTCAAAGAGAATCATTACAAATGATAACAAGAGTATTCTGTTGTGATTAAAACAGTAAATTCACAAATGAAATATAATTATCATTATCGTAGTGTAAAACCACTTTCAGTTGATTTAAAAAAAACTAGCAATTTTTTTTTTTCTAAATGAGACTTATTTACACCCAGTAGCGATAAAGGTGTCTCAAGCCCTAAACTCGAACCCTAAACGAGTTAAGTCTGTGAACTGACTTAATAGCTTTTCTATTATTTTATTTATGAAAATGGGAAGCCGGTTGTACAGTTCTCTGGATACGCATGTTACATTTTTTTGTTGATTATTACGAAAACAGAAAATAAACAAATATGCTACATTACACTATGTTTTCTACCCGGATCTGCTTTTTTACCGTCAATGGAACATCTCAGGGTCGGAATGCTGTAACACATAGTGCACTTCGTAAATTCGGAGGGTTTAGGGTGAAAAGGAATTACAAAGGGAAGGAAGACTATGCTATACGTGTCAACCAAAAATTTGTAGAGTGCATCAGCGCCTGCGACGATCGCTTCATTAAAATAGCTATATCTAAAAATCTATTATTAACTGCTGTTGAGACCAGTATTTTTTTATGTAATCTTTATTACTTTACACTTAAACAAGTAGGATTCAAACAATAAAAATAAAGGTCATCATCATTTTAGCCGAAAGACGTCTATCTGTAGATGACTGTTGGACATAAGCCTCCCCCAAGTGTCACCACAATAAACAGCTACGACCCTATGCGTCTCGCATCCATGGAATTCCCGCAATCCTAACCAGATCATCGGTCCACCTTGTAGGAAGCTCGTCAATAAATAAAAATACTAAAAGAATATTAGAGTAATCATAAATTTTTTACTTTGTATATTTCAGATCCCAACTATGACTTCATAGTGGTAGGCGCAGGTTCTGCAGGAGCAGTGGTTGCTAACCGACTGAGTGAAGTGCCAGAATGGAAGGTGCTACTAGTTGAAGCCGGAGGGAACCCCACGTTAACCACTGAAGTAAGTAATAAGCATAGTCATAAAGACAAAACAACTAAGTGAGACTGATATAAATCTTGTTCCGTTTCTTGCTAGATCCATTAAAAAAATATAATTTTCATTATAAACTACAAATAACCCTAATATCCATTCACATAAAAATGTTATAACAAACAAATTTGATATTTAATATTTCAGATTCCACAAATATTCTACAACAGTTTAAAATCTTCAATAGATTGGGGATACAGCACACAACCACAAGACGCTTGTAGAAGTTACAAAACTAAAGGTGGTTATTGGCCTCGGGGAAAAGTGCTGGGCGGCTGCAGCAGTATAAACGCCATGTTCTACGTGCGAGCCAACAAAGCTGACTACGACGAATGGGCAGCTGACGGTAACTACGGATGGAGCTACGATGAAGTTTTACCCTACTTTATGAAAAGCGAAAATTTCACAGGAGAATATACTGAAGAAAGGAAAAAATATCATAATCGAGATGGGCCTTTACATATCATCGAACCAAATGAACCAAACTTTTTTGAACAAACAATTATAAAAGCAGCCGTTGAACTTGGAATGACTAACTCAACTGATGTGAATGGTGTTAGTCAAATGGGCATTATAGCAACTCATTCTAATATCAAAGATAACGTTAGACACAGTACTGCTAGAGCATTTTTGGCACCAGTAAAAGACAGAAAGAATTTACACGTAATTAAGAATGGTCTGGTTACTAAAGTTTTATTTAATCCCGGCACGAAAACAGTTAAAGGCGTTCAGATTCAGAAGGATGGAAAAGATATATTTGTAAATGCAAAGAAAGAAGTGGTGGTGTCAGGTGGAGCTATTAATTCGCCACAACTTTTACTGCTTTCTGGTATTGGACCGAAAAAACATTTACAGGATATGAACATTGAAGTCATTGCTAACTTACCTGTAGGTGAAAACTTACAGGACCACGTTTTTGTCCCTTTGTTTTACACGATGCCAGGTGACGCAGATTTGACTTCTGTAAAGAATATAGCGAGTGCATTCGCTGAGTACTTTTTAAATCGTACTGGAATATTAAAAGGTACTCACCCGCACAGAGTCATCAGTTTTATGAATACCTTAGACTCTAGTTCGTCTATCCCAGACATAGAACATCATTATCTGGTTGTGCCTCCGAGAGTGTCTGGCATGCTTGATTTCTTGGAAAAGCACAATTTAGGTGATGAAGTTTATCAAGAATTTGAAAAAATGAACAAGGATCACTTCGTTATACTAGTGTACAATGTTTTACTACGTCCAAAGTCAAAAGGCAAAATTATTCTAAACAGTAAAAATCCTTTAGAACATCCTCTAATATACGCAAACTACTTCAAGGAGGCCGAAGACTTGGAAACTATTTTAAGGGCAATGAGGCAACTTGGTTTGAAGTTAGGTTCCACAAAAGCATTTAAGGAAGCGGGATTGAAATTGAATTGGATGGATATTGAAGCATGCAAGGGTTTTGAGGAGGCGAGTGATGAACACCTAGAATGTGTATCGAGGGAGCTTACATTTTCCCTGTACCATCCTACCAGTACTGTAAAGATGGGGCCTAAGAGCGACAAGGAATCAGTAGTGGACCCAGAGCTAAAGGTGCATGGTGTTACAGGATTACGAGTGATAGATGCAAGTATAATGCCATCCGTGGTGAGAGGTAATACTAATGCGCCAACCATCATGATTGGCGAGAGGGGAGCTGATATGATCAAAAAAACGTGGTTAAATAAGCACAATGAGCTTTGATGAGTGATAAGTTTAGTACAAGACTATCGATGCAATTAAATCTACAAAAGAATAAAAACGGAATTGTACAGTTACTGCGTAGTTATTTGATTTCATACATATAATCATAAAGTTCATTAACACTAATAATGATGAACCTATGAAACGAGTAAACACGTTTTATTATTAGTATTATCGAAACTAATATGTATTACAAAATTGTTTTACATGTTTGTAACAGATAATTTCCTACTCTACTAACATTTATTATACATAATCAACCTTCCCATTGTTGGAACTAGGGCCTTCTCTCTAGGATAGAGAATGGGCCGTGATTCACCACGCGGTTTGGTGGATGTCACACATAATTATGTCGTCGTTTTTTTTTTCTAGGACATATCAGTTTCCTCACGATGTACTTCACCGTTTTGATAGCTGTCGTAATAAATTAATTACAGTTAGTATAGCGCCTGCGGCCTTAAATCCACGACTTACAACTTGTTCCTGTCTTAATGGCTACAGGGGCGATAGCGCGGGAAAAGGCAGGTTAACCAAAAATTTTGTTTTGAAGTAAAAACAAACTTGTTCTGTATAAGAACTACTTTTTTTTTCAATAAATAAGCAGATAAGGACATTAACGCAAAGTGGCGCCGTTGCTACGAAAGCGACCGGCGGCCAAGCTGAACGCTTGCTGAGGATCATGGTCATCTGGATGGTGCGGGGATACCGCACGGTTTCCCGCGAAGCGGCGAGCCTCCTTGCTGGCCTGCCCCCTCGGATCTGGAGGCAACAGTCCTTGCACGTATGCACGATTTACGCGTGGAGATGCAACGCCGGGGCGAAACTCCGCTGTCGTGACAAATTGCGGCATAGCGGACAGAGTTCCGACGGGATCTCATGGTGGAATGGCGACCGCGACTGTCGCCACCTAGTGCTGGGCACGCCACAATTATGGCGGTAAGTTCCCTCTTTGAGGAATGGCTGGAAAGACAACACGGCGACCTCACCTTCCGCATGATAAGTTGGAAGGTTGCACCGGATTCGTGCGGAAGAAACACCCGGGTGTCACCATTGTGTGGACTGCCCGGGGGACATGATAGAGCATACGGTAGAGGTGTGCCCTGCTTGGGCAGAGCACCGCCGTGTCCTCGCGGGGACAATCGGTGGCCACAACCTCTCATGCCGGGCCCCAGCCGCCGGGATCCCGGCCACCGTAGGCGCAGGCTTGTTCATCCGGTAACCTTTCAGACCGAGTCCAAGTTGTCGACGGCGCGTAGTGATCCACGCGCGCCTCAAGGAGATGTCAGCAAATCGTCGGAGCCCGGCAGGGTCGAAACCTACTGGGGCCATGGGTTAATTTATATTTATTTACATACCTTTCACTCTGTATTGTCACTGAATCGCAAACTTTCTAATAAGTGAAAATGAACCCCCGGGGCCCTGGAAGCGCCAAGCAAAGAAAGAACAAAAAAGTGGGTTTTAGTCAGGAAAAGTCTGACACGCCCTCTTGCTCCACCCAAGGGCGAGAGACGTCATTAAATAATTTCCTATCTAAAAAACCCGCAAAGTAATATTTACATAATATCGGTAATTACCGCTTTGCTCTTGATTTGTGTGGAGACGATAATTAATTTACTTACATAATCATCAGTTGTGAATGAACTATGTTTAAATAACTGTTATCTTATCTGCTTCGGTTTTGTTTTCATAATTGCACTTTAAACTCAAAAGCGTAGATACAGTCGGCGAATAACGTAATTTAACAATAAAAGATGACTTATTTAGGTAGATAATTATATTAGTTCAAAGTTTTTTTCTCAAATAATATAAAAACTACATTAACAACAACACCACTAGTATACTACGAAAAAAATACAGTAGTAACACAGCTGTCCTGTTACAAAGTGTCCTGGCTACAAAGCTATAAGGAAACAACCGGCTGGGAATTTCACTCTTTAGCTGTACGTACAAAAATACGTTACCAAAACTTTTCGTACATATGGGTGGGGAGGTCCACCATATGCTGGTGGTGGAACGCTGTACGTCTAGTAATCTGATGGTGGAACGGGCTTGGCGGAATTAAATTGTGCAATGCACATTTCCCCGAAATGTACACGCTTCTTACACTCCCTCTCGCTCCACTCAAACTGAGGAGTAATTTGAAGATATTCTACTACAACATTAAAAGCTTTGTTATTCCTTTTTATATACAATATTATTCTTAGTATATGCGAAACCCGAAATAGTTGTCTAGTATTTTTACGTACAACAAAATATCATAACTGTATCATGAAAAATCACAAAGTTAATAAGCTGTTATGTTACCTAGTTCTCCGCACAAATACATGGTCATCGGGTCATCCGGGCGGCTGAGGGGTTGTTTTGCTCCCGCACCCAGCTGTGCGCTGGCACCTCATCCCCGCTATGACCTGCCGTGACCTACGTTGTACTTAGTGTCGGTGGTGTCCAACTTGTGACCTTTTTTTATATATTTTTGGAAAAAAATATAACATGGTATAAAAATTATTGAGATCGATTTAGTTACTTACTGATTCTGAACAAACTATATTCAGGTTTCGCATATACTAAAAATAATGTTGTATAAAAGGAGCAACTGACTGGCTGACATATCAACGCACAGCTGATACTACTGGGAATAGGAGTGCAAAATTGTGCACAAGAATTCCTTTTATTACGCACTAAGATAGGATATAAAGTTCCCTCCATTAATATAATCACTCCCACACCTAGCTATTGTATAGAAAAGCCACATTTATGTCATTAATCTATTTTCCTGATTAGATTGCTCGCTACCACAAATATTACTAGTGCCGCCTTCAACACTTAATGATAACAGAAGAATTTAATTAACCTGATTGACTAGCTTTTGTTATTGGCACAAATATCTAATTAGTTACAGGATGCTACGATACAATACATTATTGCGCAATTTTTTTTAGGCCATAAAAAAGTGGTAAACCACTACTGGACAAAGGTTTCTTCCAAATCCTTCCAAGAATTCCCATTTCGGTCATCCCGCCACCTCTTCCCAGGTCGTCTTGTCACCTGTTTCCAGATCCGTCACAGCGATGTTGTCCATCTTCAGGCACCCACTTCATGGAGACTTGTCTAGCGGTCAATGCGGAACAACTTCTTTCCGGAGATGGTCATCTTCAAATTTGTAAAAAAAAGTGTGAGTCGGTCTCGCGCACTGAGGGTTCCGTACAAACTTACCAATGAAAACAGTTCAATTTCTGAATTGAGTTACGAAGATTTTTCCGAATCTTTTGATTCCCTTGAGAGAGCCGAAGTACACGTTTTTTGCGACATAAACTGCCCTAACTTTTTTTTCATTATCTCAGAAGTTTGATTTTTTTACAGCTTCAAGGGACCGCAGACCTGAGTAGGTATATGGTTTTAATTTCAACTCGATACCTCCACGCATTCCTGAAATAAAGAGTCTTGACTGATTGACAGATAAACAGACAAGCAGACAGACGGACGGACAAGAAAGTGATCCTAAAAGGGTTCCGTTTTTTTCCTTTTGAGGTTCGGAACCCTAAAAAAAGACTTTTAGTTAAACAAGCATCTCTCCCGAATCGAAAACAATATTCATTGAAAATATTTACTCTCGGGATTAACCACCGACTGGATTGCAGCGACATCTATACAAGTGGTCGGAGGGTCCTACCTTTTCAACGGAAGTATGTAGGGCTTTTCACCTTCTAAAACATAACGTAGCTCTATAGTTTCAGCTAGCAGCTTCGTCAGTTTGGAAGTAGAAAATTATCCCAAGGGAACATTTTCCAGGGATAAACAGTATCACATATGCTGTTCCAGGACATGGTCTACTCATGAGCCAAATTCCATCGGAATCCGTTCAGCCGTTTGAGCGTGAAGGAGTAAACATACATACAGAAACTTTCGCCATTATAGAGTAATATTAGTGTGATGACTGTCCGATTCGTATGATTACCTACTTATACGTTTTTTATCTGTTTTTAGGCCATATCGTCAAGTGACCTTTGACATCGTAAAGTTTCAATATGACTTCTTTCCCAATATAGCAAACATACAAAGATCAAAGACGCATCATTATTTGAGTCGAAAATGCTTAATCATTACACGATAATGATTACATTGTAGAGTAATCATGTGGCGATTTACGAATTAAGAAATATCTCAATAACTATGGCCATCACTTTACTTGAACTACCTGTAAGTTATTAAGTAGTGGACTATCAAAATGACCAGACCATCAAGTTAAATGTTTATTTACAAGAATATGGTCCAATAGATATTACAGTACCTATAGGTTTTTTTTTTTTTTTTTTTAGGTGGGAAAATCATCTTATGACAAATCCCGCTCTTGGGCGGAGCGGGAGATAGTGTCAGACTTTTACTGACTAAAAACCCACTCCTGTTCCCTCGTTGCCTTCGTCCCAGGGCCCGGGTTTCGCTTTCACACTACCCATGGCCCCAGTAGGCTTCGACCCTACTGGGCCCCTACGATTTGCTGACATCTCCCTGAGGCGCGCGTGGAACAAAACGCGCCGTAGACGACTTGGGCTTGGGCCGGACGGTTACCGGACGGTCGGACGGCGGGCCACCCATTGCCCGCAGTCCGCAAGCCCGCGCCTACGGTGGCCGGAAATCGGGATCGGAATCCCGGCGGCGGTTGGGGCGTGAGGACCGTTGCCGTTGCCTCACGCGATCGGCCGCTTCCTTTGCTAGCATTACTGCTTCGCAGAAGGAGGCGACCGCCTGCCACTCCTCTTCGCTCCGGACCATGGCCTGTACCAAGGCCCGGCGCGAGAGATCGCCGCCGCCGATAGCCCCCACGAGGACACGGCGTTGCTCTTCCCAAGCGGGGCACACCTCCACCGTGTGCTCCACCGTGTCCTCCGGGCGGTCCACACAGTGGTGACACCCGGGCGTCGCTTCCGCACGAATTCGGTGCAGGAACTTCCCGAACTTCCCGTGTTCGGTGAGAACCTGCGTCATGCGGAAGGTGAGTACGCCGTGAGGTCTTTCCAACCACGCCTCAAAGAGGGGACTCACCGCCATAATTGTGGCGTGCCCAGCACTGGGTCGCGACAGTCGCTGTCGCCATTTCACCATGAGAACCCGCCGGAGCTCCGTCCGCCATGCTTCGATTTGTCGCGGCAGCGGAGTTTCGCCCCGGCGTTGCATCTCCATGCGTAGATCGTGCATGAGAGCAAGGACTGTTGCTTCCAGATCCCATGGTGGCTGGCAGGCAAGAAGGCTCGCCGCTTCGCGGGAAATCGTCCGGTAACCTCGCACCATCCGTATGGCCATGACCCTCTGGCATGCGTTCAGCCGGGCCGCCGGCTGCTTCCGCAGCGCCGGCGCCCATATCGGTGCGCCATAAAGGGCCATGGACCGAACGATTCCCGCGTAGAGCCTCCGGCAGGAGGCATCTGGACCCCCAGGGTTGGGCAGGAGCCGCCCGAGGGCAGCCCCAGTCCGATTTAGTTTGGGAGCCAGACGTCGCAAGTGCTCCTCGAAATCCCATCGGCTGTCGAGAACGAGTCCCAGGTACTTCATCGTTGACCCGAGGCCGATGTGGACTCCTCCTACCGTTAGTTGGGAACCCGGTGGTGGCGCGTTCCGAGGGCCGTGAAAGCACATAGCCTCGGACTTGTGCAATGCCACCTCGAGTCCCAACTCCTGGATCCTACCCACGACTGTCGCAACCCCGTGTGTCGCTAGTTCGACCGCCGCCTGGTACGACTCTCCCTGCGCTAGGACCAGCGTGTCGTCTGCGTAGCAGACCACGCTGACCCCGCCAGGGAGGTCGCCGCGCAGCACGTAGTCGTATCCGATGTTCCACAAGGGCGGCCCTAGTACCGATCCCTGCGGAACACCGCACGACATCTCTCGACGTTCCCACTCTCCCTGGTGACCAGGGTAGATGATGAACCTGTCCGACAGGTAAGCCTCGACCACACGACAGAGGTAGTCGGGCGTCCGGTGATACCGGAGCGCCCTCCTAATGCTTCTCCAAGGCAGGGAGTTGAAGGCGTTGGCGATGTCCAGAGACACCGCCACGACACACCTGCCCTGAGACACCGCATCCCCTGTCGTGAGAGCTCGCACGCGCATGATGGCGTCCACCGTGGAGCGCCTTCTGCGAAAGCCGAACTGGCCTTCCGCCAGATCCGGCCCTACCCGTGTTAGGTGCGCGACGAGGCGGTCTGCAATTACTCTTTCAAAGAGCTTGCCCACCTCGTCGAGCAGCACAATGGGCCGGTACGCGGATGGAGAGTCCGCAGGGCGCCCTGGCTTTGCGATGAGGACCAGTTTCCCCGTCTTACAGCGAAGTGGGAACTGGCCCCTCTCCATGCATGATTACAGTATAGGTGGGTTCCAGCATATCCTGACATAATTTGTCGTACAAATACTTCTATAAAAATTAATGAAGGCTTATATTTTAACCTATTATTAATTATGACTAAAATTGTATTGCAGATACAATAGGTAAATGGTTTATAGTGTAGATTACATTATTGATTATATTCTAACGAAAAAATAACTATATAATCCATGACAAAACTTTAAAAAAAAGTGTGTAAAATCCCGGAGTCTTCCGATCAGACAGGTGCTGTGTCCGGACTGGGCGACTGCCCTATATTTATTTTTGGACAGTTGTATACGTCCAAATCGCGCGACGAATTTTGGTAACGCGACGTAGTATTTATTTGTTGTTTGGCTTTAGTTCGTTTGTGGTCGCTACAATTCTGCAGATAGTAGCACATTAGCAAACACAGCGTATCGTTGCCAAAACGGAGGACTCAAGGTCTTACATTTGCAAGTCTTCACTGTTGGGTGCTGTTGCGAGAATATACTGTTACTTATTACCAAAACTTGCATACTAATGGTATACCAGTACTAACTGGGTTGTTTGTTTCTGCCCCGGTTACTTTTATCCTTACCAATGCAAAAAAAAAACCTGCCAAGTGCCGCAAGAGTCGGTATCGTACACGGAGGGTTGATACCGTCCCTAGCAAAAAATCTGTAAGAAAATCATGTTTGTTGTATGGGAGCCCACTTAAATATATAAATATATATATATTAATATTTGTAGTTATAGCGGCATCGGCACCAGAAATACCTCATCTGTGAAAATTTCAATTGGATAACTATCACGATTCATGAGATACAGCCTGGTGACATACGGACAGACAGACAGACGGAGAGTGGAGTCTCAGTAATAGAGTCCCGTTTTACCCTTTGGGTACGGAACCCTAAAAAAAACAACTTTGATGTGGTATTGAGTAAAAGTATCTCGTAAGCTAATTTCTAAATGTTCCTATTCGAACCTCGACTTTTCATTCAATTAAACTAAAAGCTAAAAGGTATTTAGTAGTATTTGCCATTACCATTGATTGAAGTCCTACCTTAGTAATTAATAATAATATAACATACCTATCATTTAAATCAAGTTTGCACTCATAAATGAGATAGTAACAATATTTACTTAAAACTATGTTATTAGCTATAAAATTCAAATTACACAAAAATAAATTAAATTAATCAGTTAATCTACAATATCTATTTGGTATTCTTACCATAAAACAAATTTCATAATTATTAAATTCAAATTACAATGGTCACTAAATTAAATGTCAGAGATTAAATATTTCAACTTGTCACATAATAAAATGTCATTGATTAAAAATTAAAATGTCAAAAATAGCATGAAAATAAAAATGTCATGGAACAATAATAAAAAAAAACATTTTACTAAATTAAATGCCATGAAAGTATATATGTAAAGCACCTGTCTAGATTCAAATCCCGTTATACGACTCACTTTAATTTAATATTTAAAATCGGAACATAATTCCCAATAAAAGTGTTAGTAAACCTTAAAACTATGTTGGTACCTTACAGTTACCTATTTTTTTTACTTTATTTTATACTAATAAGGACACCACCCAAACTGTGTACCTTATTCCAGTGCCCCATAATAGGACACTCAACCATCTATCCATTATGGTGTTTAGAAGGCCGTTGGGGCTGTCCCGCACACGACGCATCAGGGAGTCCACTCTCTTGCGCAATATTGCCCTAAAGCAAACGGTGTTAGCCTCCGCGAACATCCCCGATGCACTACAGTAACGTGGCAGCCCCAGCAGTATCCTAAACCCAGCATTGTAGAGGACCCGTAGGGCATTGAAAGCCTTCTGCGTATAGCGGACCCACAGGCTGCAGGTGTACTATTAATTGCATTACGCCTTAAACAGAGTAATTTTAACATTTTTTGTGCACCCTGCAAACCTGCGCGCCAGCATATCGCACTGCCAACGCCCTACATTCCCTCTCAATATCTAAATCATCAGACAGATCCTCAGCGACCCAAATCAATGTAAGACTTTATCTGCAGTCCTTTTTAAAAGTTCCGTACCTCAGTCGCCAAAAACAGATCCCAATAGAGGATTACTTTGTTGTCTGTCTATCCAGACCCTTTTTCTCAGGAAAGTGTGAAGGTATGAAGCTAAAATGATTATCAAATAATCAGAACTGCTACAGTAAGCAGCAGTAAAAAGTGCTCCGATCAGGCACATATTTAACAACTTGCTAGGAAATAAAGAACCTATAGTAGACTTCCCATTGACTTAGAATCCAGAATTTTGGCATGAAAAAAGGAATCACATAGCACAAGTATAGAAAACATTCTGAAAACTATATATTTGTAGTAACGTTACAAAAAAAAAACTATATGGAATAATCTTCGAGACTCGATTCGGGAATTGAATTCTTAACATAGGCAAGTTTGTACGAAACCCTCGGTGCGCGAGTCCCACTAGCACTCGGTTTTGGTTAGGAAAATCATGAAATAACTTCTCCCGCTCTGGGTGGAGTGTCAGACTATTCCTGATTAAACTTATGTACTCGAATCCTTAGAACTTCGTTCTTTTATTTGACTAAAACATTTTTATTATTCTTTACTTGAACTTTGATCAGGCATTTTTAAATTTTACATCATTCAACATTATTTCTAACTAACTTCTGCCAGCGGCTTCGCCCGCGTTGAAGTAGAAAAAATAGTGCCTATCTATATCACTCAGTGATAAAGTAGCATTTTAATAGTAAAGAATTTTAAAAATCGGTCCATTAGTTTTTGAGATCATTCGTTACAAACAAAACTACAATTTTTTACTCTTTATAGAATAGAATATATCTTTTATTAAATAAAAGTGGCACATTTAAATTAAGATACATAAAAACAATAATAACGCATACATTGTATTTTTGCCTGAACTAGGTTGGACCTGTATGTCAGGCTAAATATATATATATATATATATATATAATATTAATATAGAAGTGTAAATACCACAGAATATTGTACAGTAACAGAAGACTAGATCGAGACCTGATCGAAGTCTATTAGTTCCGTTTGATCGCCTTCACTCGCTAGTAAAGTATTTCCTATCTTCATATTGATTTCATCTGTCTGCTTTAGTATGTGCAACGTTCATATCGAGGATATTTCCGTTTTGTTCATATCCAGATTGCCTGTTACATTCTTCTCCGTCGTATCGATGAATCCAAATTAAATTACTTTCGTTTCAGAATTCTGCCATAGTAAATGCGTTAGAGTTGGCTTTGCAAATATTTATTATTGTGCACTTAACAATCCCAACTCTTCATTTATTACTAATATTATAATGTTGAAGAGTGTTTGTTTGTTTGAAATTGAACTGTTCTAGTCTTAAATGTAACTTTAAATAAAAACGTATCCCGCCGACGATGCCGGGTCGCTAGCCTGGTTTTATATCGGTTGCATTTCGGGGAGTGTGCGTCGGAATTGTATTTAATTCCGCCAAGTCCGTTCCATTATCGGATCAGCAGACGTATGGTGATGCGCCACCAGTAGGTAGGTAAATGATGGACATCCCAGCCATAAGTCGCTTTGGATCAGGTGATGTAGTGATCAAACACGAGTTTATCAATAATATTATATATATATAGTCTAGAAACACTGAAATGTTGTATGAAACATACAAAATTATGTAAGTCTGTTGACGAAGCGGCAACGACACGACGGCACGACAAGCGTATAATGACGAATACGAGATAATAAATAAGAACCCCTCGGTGACGTCTAGCCAGTCAGCTGTGCCATATTGTTAGATGTTTGTCTTCAATGATTTTGTTATGCCCTGGGGCCCAAGTCTGCTATTTTTATAAATTCGTCATTCCAACACGATCCCATTATCATTTTGCTAAAAATTCGTAATCTGCTAATTCATAATTATTGATCATTGATCGGTCAATGGTCTTATAATAGAGTTGTGGTAGAATGACAATATCGAGCTTATTAAAAGTAACGACTGCACAATGACGTTATAATGGTAGGTCACTGATCAAGGGAACCGTCAAAATTTTAGCAGATTCCCGCATACGTCAAATATTCATTTGTTATTATGTACAAGATTACCACCATTCTATCTCATTTCTTTCAATGGAGTGTCAGTGGTTGACCATTGGAATGTCATAATGACGCCATTTTATTAGTAGATTACCAAATTTGTCAAAATCAACAATTATGAAATCAATGATAGACCAATCTGACGCTATTGTAATAGCAGACTTTGACTTTTTTACGTGATACAACATCACGTCTATAGCCTATTGTGTATTTTATTGTAAAAGTACTATGTATAAGGTGTATTGCATGCTTCGTCATTAGACGACCACTGTTTAACTAAAATTTTAAATCTCATCTAATTGAACGTTTAAAATATATTCGAGAAATAAAGATTCTTTAAACCTAATACGCGTCTATGAAGCTAAGCGGCCTAAGCAAACCGGTATAAAGTTTCGTTGTTATGCCTTTAATCCTTGCTTAAGTATCAAATCTCTCTCTAACGATTGTATTACAATGCTTCTTATTAGCATAAGAAACACACGAGTCGTGAACCCTTGACTCCGCGGCTTATGTCGACGAGTAACTGACGACTCTCGCGTAGAAAAATTTACATAGGTATTAATTACCAAGTTCGGTCCATCATCGGACCACAAGACGTACGGCGTTGTGCCACCGGTACATGGACATCCCACCCATACGTACGAAGCGTTTTGGCAACACATTCATTATGCGTACAGCTAAGGAGTGGAATTCCCTGCCGGAGTGAGTGAGGAGTGCGGTATATTTTCTTCAGTGATAGCTTGATTTTCCGGCCTATTTTCTCCTCGAGTAGTTGTACTACCGGAACATTACGTAATCACATTGTAAATGTATAAAAATCGACTAATTTCTTTTCAATATTCTTAACTCACCTACTTACATGAACGATATATTTATCGTAACTCAATTCGGGTATTGAACTGTATTCATAAGTAAGTTCGTGCGGAACCCCCAGTGCGCAAGTCCGAAACGCCTGGTTTTTTTTAAGGTGGAAAGTGATCCATTAACTTCTCTCGATCTAGGGTGGAGCGAGAGAGCATATTAGACTTTTAATAACTAAAATCCACTCCTATTTTCCTTCTTTGCCTTGCGTTCCATGACCTCGGGTTTCCCAAGAATGACTCCTGTAATGTGGACGCGTTAACAAACATATAAACTCAAATACACAAGACACTTAAACCTGAAACAACCATCTGTAAGCGCGGGAATCGAACCCACAACGCGTAGCGCTGCAGTCAATTGCTAAACCACTTCGCCAACCATGCCATCAAAAAAATGCATCGCTAAAAAAGAAGTCTTTAAACTTCCTGTCCTACTTTGTCTTACGTTACTAACACTACAACCACAAGGGTCAACCTTGACGACGTTCGTGGATCACGCTTGCAACACCACCAACCTTTGCATGCAACGTCTGAGTAGTGTTGCCATCTCTTATTAAATTACTCATCTTTATTAGCTTACCTATTCATTTTCGTGGTTTGTTCGTGGATTAAGTTGTGGCTTTGTATGCATAGATGTCTTTTACGAAATCTGTGCAAGACTACCTTGTATTATATTTACTTTCATTTTTAAAAAAGGTAATAGTAGCATTATCTATGAGAGCAATAGTGCTGGTTTTATTTTATGCAATTTTTACAGTCATCACTGCTCTCAAAACGTTGAAGGAAAATTTCGCAAAAAAAAGTGACCATGTACAAAAAAAACGGGACACCGAGTCGGACACGCGCACACGAGGGTACCGTACAATCGTACCTATGAAAACAGTTCAATTACCGAATTGAGTTACGAAATTTTTTCTGAATCGCAGTTTTTTTTTTTTTGTGACGTAGCTACTTTAGTTTTCAGATTTTTTCCTATACTTGTGCTATGAGACCTTTCTTCATACCAAAATTTCAGGATTCTTGGTCTACGGGAAGTACGCTATGAATTTCGATTCCATTAAGAGTGTCGAAATATACGTTTTTTGCGACATAAACAGCCGTATCTTTTTTTTTTCGTTAACTCAGAAGTTTGATTTTTCCACAGCTTCTAGAGATCGCAGTCCTGAGTATATGGTTTAATTTCAACTTGATACCTTCCTGCATTCCCGAGATAAAGGGTCTTGACAGACAGACAGACAGACGGATAACAAAGTGATCCTATAAACGGTAGGCTTATTGAGACTTATAAAATACTCGGGGAATACTACGATGTGTGCCCAGCCTTCAAGAACTTTACACACTGAATGCCAACAGATATTTACAAAGACGTTCCCTCAAGCTATGGGGCAATGCATCTAGAGCCTTTGAAGCAATTTCTACCTAATCGAGTTGTAACAGCATGGAACAGGCTCCCGTAAAGTGCTATGAAAGCTCCCACATTGAACTGCTTTAATTCATTAAAACCCAAGCGAACACCCGGCGTTCGCTCTCTCATCTTTCTATTATGTCTCAAATTACGGTATTCGAAAGGTTAAAAATCGGTTGGACAGACTAAATGTCTCCAAACTATTTGAAACTCGCACATTGGCTACTAGCTGCTAATGTGTCTTACCAACCCTCGTAGTGAATCACGGTCCATTCTGTCTCCTAGAGAGGAGGCCTGAGTCCTCAAAGTGGGAACATTGAGCTGATTATATATATATGTGTTTTTGTCCTGCCCGAATACCTACTGACATTTTGTCAGAAAAATAAATGAAAAACCCGATTGCAGCGCCATCTAACGGTTCCAATTATATTTTCAAACTACCCACCAAACACACAAAATTACTTTCAAATCGGTCTAGCCGTTTAGGAATTAGGTGACAAACACACGTACAGAAGAATTATATATTGTTCTATATAAAGATATTCACGTTATTCGTCGTTCTTTCATATAATTTCACAATTAAAAATTTAAAAAAAAATCCTGCAAGTTTTGCAAACTGCATAAGCTACAGTTCACAAATGCTATATCGTAATATGTCTGAATTAATTTGCATTTTTATAAACAAATATTGCGCTGGAATAAATTAATTACTTTAGATAAACAGACATTGTAATCATGGCGAAAGTTTTTACGGACGTATATAGGTATGTCTGCGTGTGCTGCTCCTTGACGCTCAAACGTCTGCTGAACAGATTAAGCTAGAACTACACTGCGCATGCGCGTGTGCCGCACATGCCGATCTGGGCGCATCGGTCTCCATACATTTTATATGGAAACTAGACTTGTAGAGCTACACTTGATCCACGCTATGCGACGTCGTTCTATGTACAAATCAGGCGTGTTACACTGTGCGTCGGTCTAATGTAGTTCTAGCTTTAGTATGTTTGGTACACGGGTAGATGATGCCCTGAAATAGGTTACTTCTCCAGACAAGCTTTTTCATAGACAGAATTGCGTTTTACCCCAAAACTACTATAATATTATTAGGATGCATTTTGGAGATTGTGCGCGGGAATTGCATGACTAAATTCCACCATCTCATTTCTACCATCGGACAACAGGTTTAAAGGCGAGTATCCACCCTTACGTTGTTAAAACATCTACGGCCCGGACCAAGCTTTTTGTCTCGTCGTATATATTGCACCAATCGAGGAACTGGAACAACTTGCATGCGGTCTTCCCGTCCGATTATAATTTAGGTGCCTTCAAGGCTAGAGTGAATAGATTCTTAATAAACTAATGCGCTTTACCATCAACGACTGCATCACTACTTACCATCAGGTGGGATCGCAGTCAAGCACTAGTATACAACAAAAAAAAATGCTGGCGGCAGCTAACTTAATTATTGATATTTATTCTGCAGACTACAAATTAATACATATATATTTACACTTTGTTTCTTAGCTGACTACCCTGAGAAGAACACTGAAATAGCCTCAGAAGTCTAAGTCTTTTTTAAAGTCCATACAATAAACATGTAATGGTCAAATCATACGAGTTCAGTCCAATTTACAGAAAGGAAAAAGGCTGCCAGGATAAAATGGTACTAGACTGGTCACATGAGTTGCATCCATATTGACCATGCGAAAAGTCTCCCCAAAGTGAGGATGAGAAGAGGATGGACGACGCCACCGAAGCCGACCTGGGAAGAAGTGGCAAGATGACATAGACGCCTACCGTAAGGGCTGGTTCGAGGTGATTTCAGATAATATACCTGGAAGAAGTTCGGGGAGGCCTTTGCACAGCAGTGGGAAAGAATAGGCTAATTTAAAAAAAAACAGGTAAGAATGACATTAGGGAGCCGTGCGAAACCAAAGATGGATGCTTTGTGTAAGAGAGAGAAATAAAATTAGTAGAATGCATGGAAATAAACATGTTTCACTAACCCTAAGCTATGAAACCAGCAATATACAGCCAAAATTTTTTTTTAATACTTGTTCTCGTTTGACCACTATCTCACCGTAAGCGATGATGTGGCCGACAATGGAGCTCCCCGCAATGGATGCCCGCGCGGGTCACCGCAACGGAGCACTTTTGTATGGTACAGCTAGTGCGTCCTCATAACAAAGTTTCGGCCTTTAGGTTGTAGCTACCAGGAAACAGACTCTATTACTCTTCATTACTTCATAAGCGACTATACAAAAATGCCAAGTTATTTTTAGATTCTTAACCGTTACATATTATAGAGTAACAAATAATAACTGTTATCTAAGCATCAGATGCGGAGTTATGAAACATTAAAACACAGATTTCGTATACGTTGTGAAACTCCAATAACCTAGCTGGAATTGTGACTCAATGAATCGATACACATTTTGTTTCTATGTTTTTAGGCTTTTGTACCTCAAAAGGAAAAAAAACGAAACCCTTATAGGACCATTTTGTTGTCCGTCTGTCTATCTGTCTGTCTGTCTGCCTATCTATCAAGATCCTTTATCTCGCTCAGCCCTGCGTTCAAAAATGAGATTAGAGTTAACTCGAATGACGTCATCAGGTTAGATACTCTACGCTCGCATTTTTGAACGCGAACGTAGAGTTCAACTGTCAATGCCAAGCAACTGTAATTCCTGCCGTTCACACCAACCTACCCTGCTCGGAGCTAGAGTTAGTTGGGTTAACTCTAGGGTAGCTACTCGAGTTATAAAAGAACGACTCTGGGTTGCAACTCAAAGCCTTTTTGAACGTAGGACAGATCTGCGCTCCCTTTAAGCTGTGAAAAAATCAAACTTCCGAGTTATCGAAAAAAAAAGATACGGCCGTTTATGTTGTAAAAAACGTATATTTCAACACTCAAGGGAATTGGAATTCATAGGGTACTTCCCGATGAACTAGACAAAATCCTGGTTTTGGCATGAAGCGAGGTTTCATAGCACAGGCATAGGAAACAATCTAAAAACTGTAAACTTGTAATTACGTCACAAAAATCAACTTTTTTGCGATTCGGAAAAATCCTCGTAACTCAATTCGGAAATTGAACTGTTTTCATAGGTAAGCTTGTTGGAACTTGGAACCGTCAGTGCGCGATTCCGACTCGCACTTGCCCGGTTTTTTTAATCTACTCTAATATTATAAAGAGGTAGAGGTTGTTTCTTTTTTACTTTTTTAAAGTACTGATCCGGTTGATAGCATTTTTTCACCGATAGAAAGCTTTTGTATTCCTGAGTGACATAGGCTATATTTTATGTACGCGGGCAAAGCTACGGCCAAAAGCTAGTTACGTATAATTTTGTTACTAATTATGTCTGAATAAGGCTGTAGGAGCTATCTGTTGCATAAAAGTCGGTACTGATGTTGTAAACCATACATAAATTATTATATGACTAGATAAATTGGTACATATAACTAGATTAAAACTATTTATTATTTATTTATTAGACATACATACAGCTATCATTACAGACCAACCTAATAATACGATAGTGTAGTCAAAAATTTAAATTACAATAATGATTTCATACCAATTAGATCCAATTAATTTCTAATTTTTTAATAGCTTGCTTATTTAATTATTTTTTGTTTGTATGGATTTTAAGTTTTAGAAATTTTCATTATTACTAAAAGTTTTTTTTGTTTTTAGGCAAACAAAAAGTTGGGTCTAGAAACAATATCCTTCGCCGCCTTACATCCAGCACCTGGGGAGCATCACCACAAGTTCTTCGCACTTCAGGCCTATGCCCTTCTTTTTCGGCAGGAGAGTTTGCATGCCCAGTGTGGCATCGTTCCGCTCACGCTAAAGAAGTGGACATAGCGCTGAACGACACCTGTCGCATCGTAACGGGATGCTTAAAACCTACCCCTGTGGCAATGTTGTACCCTCTAGCAAGTATAGCTCCTCCAGAAGTTCGCCGCGAGATAGCCAGCTGCATCGAGAATAGTAAACAAGAACGGGACGGCCGTCACCCCCCTATATAAACATTAACTTATACCTGCACGTCTAAAGAGTCGTAAAAGCTTTATGCAATTTGCTTACGACCTCTTCGAAAGGCAGTGCAGACGACGAGAGATGCGCGCTTGTGGAAGCAGAAGCACCCAACTCCTACACACTTCATCACCCCGTCCGAACGGGAGATGATCTGACGGGGTGATGAAGTGTGTAGGACTGGACGCGAATTGCAGTGGTCAATCTGGAAATCTCTTAACCGACAGCGCAATCAGGTTGGCCGCTGTAAAAAAAATTTGCCAAATGGGGCTTCCTAGACCCATCTCTAACACATTGGCAGTGTGGAGCCACTGCACAGGACATGCGTCATTTGCTATGCTGTCCATCCTGCACAACCAACTCCAGTTTTCAGGATCTATACGAGGCCAATAACAGAGGTTGCCAAATGCTGGTCAGATAAAATTTAGTTAGAGTACATCGACACGAAAAGAAGAAGAATTACTCAAAGTTACTCCTTTTTTTTAGACATTATTGGTTATCTATAATTTTGGCTTTATTTCAAGTTTTATATATACATGATGCTTTCAAATTTTGCCATCACGATTTTCATAAACATATATTTTAATATTTTATTTTAAAACTGTATTTAGCTTCAGACTTTTAGACTTAATGAATAATTGCATAATTTAACACTTACCAATTAAATAACTTAAAGGTCGGCAAATAACTTAAAGGTTGGCAAAGAGAAACCAAAACAATTAAGAATAATTATGACTCATATCTCGGTTTAGATAACAATTTAATTAACATTACACTACCGTGACGTAATCATAGGAAACATTCAAATCTATAACTAAAAAGCGTACAGCTAAGGAGTGGAATTCCTATCTGGAGCCTGTTTCCTTATACTTACAACTCTTGTAAAGCTGGGCTTGGCATGTTCTAGAACCAAAAATTTTAAGACATGTGACTTCCACCAACCCACATTGGACCCGCGTGGTGAATTACGGCACAAGTACAAGCAGTGGGAAAATTATAAGACTGATAATAATATTATATGCTAAAGGTCAATCTTTTTGAATTGGCTCGTCATACCAATCCGTACTCGCATCGTATGGTTTCCATAGCATAAACCTGCATGTCGTAATATAATCGAAGGCAGCGATATCCAGCGTGGACTGCGCCTGAGACATGCGGCGCGCGTCACGTACACCCACTTGATAGATTTGCAAAATTCACTCTTACAACACACACACTCGTCTCTATTTCTGTAGAGATTAAGTTAATCTTGCGTTATGTTGGATGAAATCCGTGGCGAGTACTAATTGTTGAAAACATATGCTGCGAGTAATGGAGCTACCATTACTCGCACTGATAACGGAACCTACTTATATGTACAAGATGTAGGTCAGATCCAGCCAGACGCATTATTTCATGTTTTTGATATCATCAGCACTGCTCTCAAAACGGTGAAAGAGAACATCGTGAGGAAACTGGCATATAACAAAAAAAAAAACTAGTCAAGTGCGAGTCGGACTCGCCCACTGAGGGTTCCGTACAAACTTACCTGTGAAAACAGTTCAATTCCCAAATTAAGTTATGAAGATTTTTTCGAATCACAAAAGTTTTTTTTTGTGACGAACTACAAAGTTTTCAGTTTTTTTCCTATATTTGTGCTATAAGACCTTGCTTTATGCTAAATTTCAGGATTCTAGGTCAACGGGAAGTACCCTATGAATTTTGATTCCCTTGAGAGTGTCGAAATATCTATAGTTTTATGCGACATAAACGACCGTGTCTTTTTTTTCGTTAACTAAGAAGTTTAATTTTTTCACAGCTTTAAGGGACTGCAGACCTGAGTCTATAGTTTTAATTTCAACTCGATACCTCCACGCGTTCCCGAGAGAAAGGGTCTTGACAGACAGACAGACAGACGGACCACAAAGTGATCCTATAAGGGTTCAGTTTTTTCCTTTTAAGGTACGGAACCCTAAAAACAGCTTTAAGAACAAAATCTGTCTCCTTGTTACTGTAATACTTGGCATACTTGGTAGTTTAGTTCACAACAAATTCCTTCTAACTCTAACGGCCTACGTTACCAGCCTACTTTCAATAGGTCTGCCTTGAAACACAAATCCTGTTCTACACCAATTACAACCTAGTATCAGTTGCTATGATTGCGTGGTTAGGATCCATTTGAGACATGATAACACTTGGCCTTAACTTTCCCGTTGAAAGTTGTGATTTCGAAGCTGTTTTATTTGGTGCTCTATTCACTTGATTGTTGTTACGGCATAGTGCATTCCATTGAGATTGTAATAGTTTGCTCTTAGCGAGTTGGTTAGCGGTTGTATAATTGTGTTATAATTCTTTTGCAGTACTTTATAAGTTGTATTGTGTATTTTAATTGCAGTATCGTCACATTCTCTTTCATCTGCCTTCTTTTCTTTTAATAATTATTATCTGAATATTATCAATCATTATTTTCCCATTGCAATCAATTTGTGTACCTACTAGTCAGTATCAGTGTACCATGCCATGAACATAACATAGCATAATCAGCCTTTTTAATATTCCCACTGCTAGGATGCGGGTTGGTCGATGTCAAATATCTTCAAATTTTTAGTTCTAGGTTCTTTCCTCACGATGTTTTCCTTCACCGTTTGAAGATCAGTAGTGATGAAATAAATGAACAAGTACAAAGTAATGTGCATGGCTGAGTTTGACCTATAACTCGTAATGCGGGCCGTTACCACCAGGCTACCAATGGCCCACTATCATGTCACGATAATTTATTTGCTTAAAATTTAATTTATGTTACACTGAAACCCATGTAAGGAGAATCATTATTATGGTGTTCTACACACGATAAGTTAAATTTCAACTCTATTAACTTTGTCAACAAAATCACCTCTCTCTTTCTACATTTCTCCGAGTTATTTGTATTGGCTTATCCAAGGCCAGATACCACATTACCATAGACGTGTTTCTATCAAACACCCAATTGCTAATAGACCCCAAGGTTCCTATCGCTAGTCGGATCAATTTATGATACCAAATGAGGAGTGTCGTCATTTCTATTACGTTGCACAATATCTATTAAAATGTCACTAGGAGGTAGAGCGTGCGATGTGATTACGCTAATTTCATCAGGTAGCTTAAGAACACACAGTTCCTTATACAGTCTGTATATGCTTACAATTTGATAATCATCATCACGATTGTGTTATATATCCTTGAATTTGGGATCGAGGTAGCAAAAAGGTCCAGTCTTATGACCAATTGATTGACTATGCGTAGTGTATGTGAAATTTGCTTCGAGATAATTTACTTGATACAATCCTTTACATTTATACTACATTATATATACTACATAGAAATAGTACATTTCACCTTTCCCCTCTTAAACAATTTTCTTTTTTCGTAAATCTACGTCCTTTCGAAAAGCAACCATCAAAGACACGCATATGCCGCCTGAATCTATCGTCTTAAATCAGAATTAGCCTATTAACATTGACCGTAGGTTCGCAACCAGTTGGTTGTGCAACCGTGCCTCGCAGAAGCAGGCGCAGTGCAAACGACGCGCGCGCAGTCCGTCAGTGAATGGGAAACCACATGGTGTCGTGAACAGTGAACCTCTCGAAACAGTGTTGTGCTAGTTTTTTCAGGTATTCTTGCATTATTATTCTCCACGTTTCTTGCATCAATACTTGTGGTTTATGTTCGAATAATTGCTAAAAATCCAAAAAAGCAGTGATCTTGTGTGAACATTTTGAGGAATTAAGGTTTGCGTACAATATTATGTTGTTAGAAGACATTAGATTATAATGAATGTTAACGAGAGTAATTATGTTGAGTTGTACTTTCTATAACATGCTTATTCATGGTCAATTATGGTGTTTGGTAGTGGAATGTTATGAAATTCCTATACCCTATTGTAGCTTACGAAAAGCTAATTGAATTTTTGTTTTGAAAGAAGAAGACTGCTAGCTGACCTGACTTTGATAGCTGAGTATTAGACATCCAAGATGATGAAAGAGATGCGTTTTCTGTAAGAAAACTCAATTTAGAATTAAATTCGCGAATATCTAATATACAAAAATCTCGTGTCACTGTGTTATTGTTGTTGTTGAGTTTTTATTAAACTCCTTCGAAACGAGTTGGCCGATTTTTATTTAAAAAAATGTATATGTTGGTAAGTCTGTGAATAGATAGTAGGCTATATTTTATCCTCCCACTCCTACTCCCTTTTTTTCTTTAATATTTAATTTATATGGCAAAACAACATTCGCCCGGTCATTTAGTTTAGCTATATGAACTAGATGATTACTATGCTTTAAAATTTGTTTTGTTTTGTACCTCTAGTAAATAATTATGAAAATTGATAGTTATCCAAAAAATTGATCAACTGCAGTTTGTGTTAGTAATCGTTCGAACTTCACAAACTGCAGCTGATCAAAATTTTTTGTCACTTCAAGTTTTCCCGCATCAGTTACGATAGAATTGATAAATAAATTATATAAAATAGCGGACTGTAAATATAGGTAAATTCGTACATTTGACGCATACGACACGGACCAGAGGCGCGCCTTCTTATAATCAAATATACGAATCTACCTATATTTACAGTCCGCTATTTTATTTCTACCATCTCTGAGAATCACCAACAATTGCTTTATTATTTTTACAACATCTTTTTCCCGCGGTTTAGCTCTTGTGGCTGATAATAGTATCTGCCACAGGAGGTTCCTATATAGGAAGCATGTCTTTTTTTTTATAGAAAATTACCTCAGGTTCAGTGAGGCTTTCTGCAATTCAAGATCTGTTTTCGTAATTGGATTGATATTTTTAAGATTTTCTACCTTTTACAAACATTACTTCTTTAATGATGGCAGTTTCAAAAATTTCAAACGCTTTTCTAGGTTCTATATCTCTATCACTCAATGGTTTGCTGTTAGAAAATTTACATAATCACATTCATACATGAACTTTGTTATCCACATAATTATATTGCAATTTTTTTATGTTGTAAAGTAAAGAATTAAAAATAGTTTCCATTAATATAATTTTTACTTTTATCATTATGTTTACTGACAAAAATAAAAATTGTAGATATTAGATTTCGGACAGTGCATTTTGATTGTACTAAGCTTATTAGTTTAACTTTTTTGAGGTGGGCCTTTATCATAGAATTCCTTCCGCTCTACGTGGAGCGAGAGAGTGTCAGACTTTTACTGACTGAGACTAATCAGTGTTCCTTCTTCTATGCTTTCCAGTTCCAACTGTTTCAAACGTTCCCGCAATTTGCTAAGAACCTTGGACTTTGACTTAGAAGGCACGATATTTGCAACCTCAGTTTTATGACCCGTGAGATACTAGACAAGTATCGTGTACGTTCCTATGACCATTAATTAAAACAATAATGATTAACTCATCAACATCACGCATAGCTTCTTACACACGTTGAGCTTATGATTCGAGTCAGGGTTGCACTGATGTGATTATAATTACTTTAAATTTGATGACTGTCGAATCATTGTATTTGGCAATAGTTAATTTTCGTGTGAATATTTTGTGCCCGTTGGAAGTGAAATGCGCAGAATGAGTCGATGTCACTACATTGACCGTTTATGCGCTTTTTGGACTGGTGTTCACCAGACCCAAACCAGTATCAGACTTCTTTTGGCTGAAAAATTAAAAACGATATTTTTTTGAGCCTTCAATATCTTTTTGTGTTTATTTTAAGCTTAATATATCCAGGATATCATTTTTCTGAAAACAGCATTAGGCGGACGTGACAGAGCTCTCACTATTGCTCCATAAAAGTTCAATCTTGAAAAAACCTAAACACTTATGTTTTCCAAAATGGAGCTTTTATGAAGATAAACATCCCCTAAATTCTTGTCTGTAACAATTTTACGGAGATTGTCAATTTTTACCCAACTGCGTCAGAAGGATTTGGGGGTTATGTTTTTCGAGTATAAGTTCAAAATATAATATCAACATTTCTATGTTACCCAATTTTTTGATGGATGACGTAAAATCTATGATTAAATTTTAAAAAATAATCCACAAATGCATCGATGTTATTATGAGTTATTGCGGTCACATTTTTTAACACTGTTAACTTTTTTATATTTATTGAGAGAGTAAAAAAAGAAGTCTATCTATGTAATGGGGTCAGATTTGACCGTACTAGAGCTTTTGCAAAATCTGTCTCACAGACGAAATCTTTCGTAATCGGGGTCAATCTTCAATTAATGAATTCATCATTTATTTATTTTCTCTTCAAAATAGTATTAATGTTTGTGGCTTTTGTCTTAAAGACTATATTCCACTATTGTAAAAGTCTGGTGCCTGAAATAGGGTTTTAGGAAAAAGCCTGTGGTATAGGTCACCAGGGCATCCCACAGCAGAAAAAGATAGTACATTTTTAGACGACTTTGAGTGTCATTAACACCATTTATGGTTAAAGAACATCAGACCATAACAAGGGGAAAGTGAAAATAAACAATTTGAATCGAAGTTATGACGTGACTATTTTATCCTTTTCCTTTCCTTCAGTTGCCCTTTGCGAGGGCCACAGTAACTCTTCTGAACAATCTGCAGCCCTGGCAGGCGTCGACTCTATCTAACTAATCTGGCTCAATCTTGCCGACATCTCGTTGAGGCGCGCTTAGAAAACACGTCGACCTATGTTTCATTTTTACCGGACCAAATCTGGTCGGATTGCGAACTACCTACCCATGCTTGCCGTCCGGAAGCCCTCGCCTACGGTGGCAGGGAATCGCTCTATGACTCCTGAGGCCAATTAAATCCTCCTGCTCCTGCTCCAGATCCTGTGTTACATTTTTAATACGTTTAAATTTAGACTTACTTAAACAGTAGTCTCTCAGGAAATATAGGTGCTTTTAAATAAACACCCACCCCTTAAGAAAGAGCTACTAAGAGATGCTAACATGCTAGTCATATCTCACTGTCTTCACCGGGAAGAACATAGCCCATGGTCACCTTGAAGTTCGTTCCGGCCACTTGTCGCTAGGTGTGTGTGGTAATGCTAAGTTTCTGCACGTTACTGGGTCAAACGCGTTTACCTAATACGTCCTTGATAACGAAACATATATTTTGACACGAGATTAGAATTATTATGTAGTACACGATAAGAAGTTAGAAATAGAAAAAGCAGACGAAATATTCGCACGCTTCCAGGAGCGTTCAGAGACTACACTTCATTCGAATTAGGATTAGACATTAAAACAAACTTATTTTGCTGTCCGTTTAAACGATTATAACTTTTATTGCGTTACTGGCATGACAAATAGCAACTGCAGTAAATAGTCTGTATTGTAACCACTTTTTTGCTTTTAATGTCATCCTTATGCTTACGGAATAGAAGTCAAAATCGGTTGAACGGACAGTAAAGAAAGTTTGTTATATGTGTAATGTTATTTCGAATGGAGTGTAGAAGTCATTAAGTTCCAGGAAAGTCCGCAAAAATCAAATTTTCGTAAGTTTTTTAGCATTTTGCAGTTCAGTGTCAAGTTGTATGTTGATTAAAATACGATTGGCGGCTGATTCATAAGAGAAGTTATTCAATAGGGTAAGACGAACTGAGAGGGTTGTATTGATGAATTTAATTATTATAATTCCGTAAATAAATATTTATTACGGTCAACTAGCATTTTTTTATCAATTTACAACTTGATTCTGAACTTCAAAATATAAAAATACTTAAAAAAAATTGTATTATATTTGGAGCATCCCTCTTAAATAAGCGAGAGATATTGACTACGGGTAATTATGACAGATCTTGTCAATCCCATTTTTTTTACTCTTTGACAATTGTTATCGTCACGCTAACACTGATAGAAAGCCACTCGTCTAGAAGCCTAGACATAGAAACATGCGACTGGAATAATGCACTACCTTTTACACCAAATTAGAAAATTAACTAACAATTATAATTTAAGCATTGAAATTTTACAATCTAATTGTTGACGAATAACATGGGCATCGACGCACTACATTGGTAGCGCATCATTGGCATCGATATCTACGCATGCATTATATAGACACACTTTAAAATAGGTACCTAATAAAGACTGTCCCGAAATTAACGCAAAATTTGAATTTGCCGCCATTTGTGCAGTAATGTGTTGGCAACCCCAAAAAAAAACTGTGTTTTCTATTTAATTCAATTGCGTTAATATTGGAACACCCTACATTTTAACCTAAAATAATCGAAAACAATCCTCACCCGATCCTAATTACAAATGGAAAAGAAAGAAATAAAAAAAAAATTACGAACGAAACGAAATAGTTACGTATAACTTTATCCGATACTTAAAAGTTCATATTTGTTCATGTTAAACCGGTTACAGAACAAATTCTTTAAAAGTAAATAATAAAACATGTAACTGGACCTAAAGCCAAGCCCACATTGGGTATCTTAAAGACAGAATGGGAGAAAAGACTTTTGTTCTATTCTTTACCAGCTTTTGCCCACGGCTTCGTCCAAGTACATAAAATATAGCCTACGTCATCATCATCATTCATCATTTCAGTCGAAAGGCGTCCAAAGCGTCGCCACAACGACTGATCCCACACGCCTCGCATCCACCGCACTCCCGCGACTCTCACCATGTCACTCAGAAATAAAGCAGCATTCTATTGGTGAAACAATTTTGGCAAACGGACTTTCAGAGATTACCTCCTACTAACAAAAAAAACAAACTTACCTCTTTTTTTTATGTGGGAAAATCATCTTATGACAAATCACGCTCTTGGGCGGAGCGGGAGATAGTTTCAGACTTTTACTGACTAAAAACCCACTCCTGTTCCTTCGTTGCCTTCGTCCCAGGGCCCGGGTAAACTTACCTCTTAAAATATTAATATAGATGAGTTAAAATTATGGCTAAATATTGGTTGAATCTTAAAATCAAAATAGATCGATCTATGATTTAAAACTTTTAAAAGTAGACTAAATCCTTATTCATTACACTTGTAGACATCATGTGTCAAGATGGAGCTTTTATGAAAAGTTTCAAACTTGAGCAATAGTGGGAGCTTCACATATGTGCTTGATGGTATTTTCTGAGAAATCTTTTGTTTTTAATTTATTTCACATAAAATGGCTTTTCATACACAAGCGAGTCAATGAACTTATATCAAAGATCACAATGGTGCTGCTAGATAAGTATCTAGTTTACCGAAAGAGTTACCTCGGCCCTGGAATGCAAAGGGCAACTGAAGGAACACCGATGGGTGAAAGTCAGTAACAGTATTGAGTAGTTATTTGATGATTTGTAACCTAAAAAAAAGCTCCAAGATACTTTAACAAAACGAACCAATTGTATCAATATGCACCTTTAGATTCAAAATACGCGAAATTTCGGATATGATAAGCATTACGTTTTACTTCCTTTTCGTATTATTACACAACACATTGTAATATTCGTAAAATTAATGCGTGCACATTAAGTTTAAACGATCATGGCTAAATTGGTGAGACTTTATAAATGAACGATGCAATAGCAATAATTTCGTCAGTAAATTTGAATTATCTCTTCCTATTTTATATCATCGGATCCGGTGAATTAAATAACGATGCTATTCGAATATTGCATGTAGGATGTAGGATGACTAATTCAGAGTTACATAACACTTTGAATTTTGTCTATACAACAAAATGTCTTTTAAAATATACGATGAAAGTTCTCCTAATGATGGCAAATATGCTCCTCGGAAAATCAGAGGAACTCGTATTGGGGCTGGAAGTAAACAAATAACTGGTAATAGTAGAAATAGTAAGAAATAACGCATTGTTTGTTACGGTCTGCATTATTACATGTCAACATTATGTTGACATGTTTAAAACCAGTTGTTATGTCATTTATAACAAAAAAATCTCTTGTTAGATACGCAACCGTATCTAAATTAATATTATGCTCAACAACATAAAAATATGGTAAGTATGCTATTCAAAATCATTATCATTGCAGTCGTATACAATATACTATAGCTTACATAACACGACCTAAATAGCAGACAGACGTCTGTCCGATGGCACGTCCTCTGTGCCACTGAAACGAATTAAGAAAGCCGATGCAACCACGCATGCGCAGTGCACCAGGCAGTGAAAGTATTGCGCGGGAGTCGACGAATTGCATTATCTCGGAAGATGACATTTATAATAATTATAAAAGTTTAAAGAGGAAATAATTTTTGCTTGAACCAATTATAATTAGAAATTATACCGAGTATCTTATTTATTTATTGAAACGTTATGTTCAGTAATGATACACAGGCGGATTAAAAGTGGGTTTCTGAATTGAGTATTTTGAGTTAAGAATGTATAAAATTTTATTTGAATGCCAAAGAACAACGGCGAGGAAATATTTGATGAAATTATTAAGTGTCAACATATGTCACCATGATACAAAACGGTGAAATAATTGACTAAGTTTTATCAAATTAAAATAATGACGTCTAAGTTTCGCAAAAAATCGTCATAATTGAAAACTGAAATGCCCGTCCAACATTTTTGACGATAATTATTAATCATGGCATAAATTTTCTTTGCTGACTTGACTTAATGACTTTTGGCTAAAAAAAACTTTTATAATTAAAATAATATAAATCTTGGTCAAGTAACATAATATGCTTTGTTTTATGTATTGCATTAATATACTTAAGAAATACATTTTTGCATTAGATAATAAAAAAAAAATTGTTTGTGTTTGTGTGTATAGTGGTTATAATGATAACATAGCACAAAAAACATAGCATTAAGACATTTCAGTTGTCATTCAGCCTAATCACTTATAACACAACATTAACACATGACATCTTGTCGTTCGTACAAAAATGCGTTTATTGATTTTTAAAATTAATATTGACATAATAACCAACTTTATACTGGAATATTTATTTATTTATTAAAACTTCATGCAACATAAAGGTACAAAGGCGGACTTAATGCCTTAAGCATTCTCTACTAGTCAACCAAGGGTAGTGAAGAGAAAATATGGTAGGAATATCTTTATTACGAGGATTCTATTTAGGGGGGGGGGGGGGGGTTAGTATTAGTTTTGTTAACATATTTACAGTGATATCTATTTATTCAAACACTTCAAAATAGTTTACAATAGTGAAATATGATCCCACACGTTGCTCGCCAAGTGTGACATTACAACAGTGTTTCACGTTTTCGCAAAATCTCTGTTAAACACTTGTGTCCGCATACAAATTGGGAAATAGAACTAGCACTACTTACGAAAACACTGTTCAATATACTATCCTTATCAATAATCTATTTAGCACCTTATTCAGTAGTATGGAGCTAGGTAAACATTATCACAGTATAGATAAGATATGGAACAGTACGGAAACTGCCTACAAATATTCGAAACGGCACACTCACACAAACAGAGACTCCTAAGCGTTTCTCGCGGTCCTGTCAGTAGCGAATGCTGCTTATGAGTCTCGTCGATGCGTATGTTTGTGTGAGTGAGCCGTTTCGAACATTTGTAGGTAGTTTCCGTACTGTTCCATATCTTATCTATACTGTGACATTACTATAATTATACCCGTCACAAGTTTCACCACAGCATTTAGAGGACCCTTCCCCACTCGTCTATCGTCAACGTGTGCGTTGTTTAAAAATATTTGGTTTCATCCAACGCAATCCAAATAACGCCTGAACGCTCTGTTCATATTCGGTAATTCCGTCATTTACTCGAATATTTCACACAACCGGGTCCAAGAAACAACTACGTGTTTTTTTTTAAACCTAAAATTTATTGGAAAACCAATTTCTTTACTCAGAATCTCGATTAAATGGGCGAATTTTATATAGATTAATAAAAAATAAAAAATATGAGACCATTACGAAGGGCCAAAGTTACGCAATATAGCTAATTTTCAGAAATCGTTACTGGATAAGTTTCACACAAATTAATTTTAATAGAAACTAAGATATTACCCACAATATATTTGTGTTTCCAAAATATCTCAAAGTCAAAGTGAAAAATTTTTTATTTCACATAGGCCTACATGGGCACTTATAAAACGTCAGAAGCTAGTGCACGGTTCCAAATTGGTCGTTTCCTATGGAGAAGAACCGGCAAGAAACTCCATAACCATAAACTAGAAAAAGATGTGTAATAACGTCATTATCATATAAAGGCGGTTGTACGGAAATCACTGGAAATATATCTCGGATTGGACGCTCTTAAGTTAGGTATTTCATTTGCGTCTAGACTCAGCGCACATTATCATGAAAACGGGTAACTATAATATTAATCTGGACATGTCAAACACACTCAGAGCACGTGTCTCGTAAATCAAGTTATGCTGGTATCAAGACCCAGGCACTAGACGCCGACTAACTAGAAATACAAACTACTTAGCAGAATAGACATAGTTGAAATTCTAGCAAAGACATTCTACAGAGTTCAAAGAGACGACGCAACGCTAGCAGTTGGCTATAGCAATGAAGGTACATAGGATTCAAGTACTAACCCTCCAGGAACACTTCTCATAATAAGTATTCACTAAGTGTGCCGTGGAACCGCGATGGTCTCAGTCAATATGATCGGTGTGGCAATCGTTCACCAAGGTGCTATGCTTGGCCTGGTTCTCACATTATACGGGGCGACGATAAAAGTCACAACAATGAAAAATTTATTCAATATTTCTAGTTTTTCTAACGTAAATTCTATTTCCTGCATTCGTTTATAAGAACGCTAAAATTGCAGCCAATGTTATTTGGTGATTTCGAAGGATTTTTTTTCTTCTCATAAGAACAACTTAACTTAGAAAGTGTTGGTCATTGTTGCCTCAGTAGAAAAGTGAATTAAAATTCATGAACCAAAACAAATAAGCTGTCGAATGTTTCGTTGATAATGTCCGGCTTTTCTTTGATAAATATAGTCACTTCGTTCATTGATTCTCACTTCATTCCAATGAAATCGCATAAACAAGTGAACATATGAGTGATGGCTTCCATGGCGTTTGTGAAATATAATAAAAATAATAATACACACACAACATATATAACAATATATTAACACACACACAAGTTAGTAAGAAAATAAAGAAATGAACAATAGAATAAGACAGACAGTACAAAATAGAAGTGGCCGTGGGCCCCAAACTAGGCGTTGCCTACGTCTTGGTGGCCCAGATGATTAACAGATTAAACAGTTGGTGTTTATGCGATAGCACAATTTTGCAATAAAGAAAATAACAGAAAGAAATTAATAAAAAAATAAAAAAAAATCATCTCTAAAATCAATTAAATGGAAATCAAACTACATTAATTTTTTTATTAAATTACTTACAGAGAAGAGAAAAAAACTACCATCTATTAAATTAATGTCATAATCAAATAATAAAAAAAAAACAAATAAACATAAAAAAAACAACAGATTCATATGTAAGCAATTAGTACGCCTAATTGAAAAAGTTAACGCAAAAACATGTGTAAAGAAGACTCGGCACGCGTAATGCGACGCAATGCGTTGCCTTGCATAATATTCTCTCTTACGTAAACAACTTCAAACACTGTCATCCATCCGCTGTATCCGTTCACACAATGGCCCAACTTGTCACTGTCCCTCCATCTAAGACTTATCCAATGTGCACACATTGTTTTTTTAGGACTGCTATTAAAGAAACATCTCCAAGGAAGAACCTCATGTCTTGTATGGGCCTATGACCTCCATTGAAGAAACTGGTTGCATGCTCAAGTGCCGTTTTGCAGTGGTGGGAATTTTGTGTGGTCATGTTGAATCATTAAACAGGATATGTGTAGAATACTAAGAAAATACTCGTGCTTGAGAGACAATTATCTCAATTGGACATACTAAAGAAATACATAACTTGTTCGAGACACCACCATTCATAAACCTTTCTTTCTTTTCTGGTCTAGACCAGAACATAAAAATTAATTGCATCTTTATAATAACCAATTATATTAAATAAGAACATGACAAGCTTACTTCCTATCACTTGCTCCAAATACGACAAAATTGATATTAACGAGTGCAAACTTTTTACTTCCGAGAATTTTTTAAAAAGCGATCCAGTTTCGAAAGTCCCGGACAGTGCACCCTGCCCTTCTTTTACAAGACGCTAATTAAGTCTGATGTAATGAATTATATAAATATTCGCGTTTTGCTTGACTTTAAGATACTTATTGGATGTAATAAAATTATTGTCAACCTATTTAGTAAGGACTTAATTGAGTGTATTGCTTCGATAAAATAAATAATTAAAAGTCCTAAACTAAGCAGAGCTTGCGCTATGTGTACTAGACAACTGATAAACATAGATAATTAAATATTACTAAATATGTATATACATATTATAAAAAAAATTACACCCACCACCATAAAGGATAAAGTGTTTACTATATCCTGTAATAACTGGTTTAAAACAATGGCCGACACTCTGGTTATTTAAAAACCTTACAGAATTTATTGCATCATTAAGGCAACATTACAGGGCCTCAAGTCTGCTATTACAATACGGTCAGAATAGTCTATCATTGATTTCATAATTGTTGATTTTGAAAAGTTTGATAATCTACTAATATAATGGCGTCATTATGACTTTCGAATGGTCAACCACTCCATTGAAAGAAGTGGTAATCTCGTACATACTGACAAATGAATATCTGACGTATGCGGTAATCTGCTAAAATTTTGACAGTTCCTTTGGTCAGTGACCTACCATTAGAACTTTAATGTCCAGTCATTGCTTTTAATAAGTTCGATATTGTCATTCTATTACAACTCTATTACGAGACCAATGACCGATCAGTGAACGATCATTATGAATTAGCTAGATTAGGAATTTTTAGCAAAATGACAATGGGATCATTTTTCATATAAATTTAAAAAATAAAAAATAACCCGACTGCGAAAAAAAATACTTTAAATAAAAACTGAAAAGAAAAAAAAACATTTTCAGGCTAGTAGCGTAGAAACCATTAAAAAAAAAGCTGCAACAGTCGGGACCCATATTATAAGGAATGATTTTAATCTAGATTATTTTAACGTCACCTATCTAAGAACACTTGGGTTATCACGACGAACCTAACGATATCTTAATTATGTAAATCTGTTCAGCGGTTTCGAAGATATGAATAATAAAGAATATTACATACATACATACAAGATACGCGCGAAAAACATACCTAACCCTTCTTGCAATCGGGTAAAAATAGCAGACTTGGGCGTCATGCACTGTCTAATGCACATGAAGCTATCATATAGAATAGATTTAAATTTTATTGTACACCAAAATAGTCCACCATTGTCATCCATAAGCTTCATTTGGTATTTTACTTTTAAGAGATTAGTATATGCCTTGTAAACACTTAAGGTTAGGATGATATTGATTTAATTATTCACCTTTCGATTAGTTAAGTCTCGCATCGTCTATGTTAGCGATTTCAACATTGATTTTATGCTGCTTATAACATTTTATAACTGACGTATCGTTCTGCGTATTTCCAGATGCCGATGAAGCAACACTGAGCAACAATGGGAGTGGTATCCGTGGTTACTGCTGCCACCAAAGCGGCTCTCGCAATCGGTGGCATCAGCAAACTCACCTTTATCCCAATAATGTTAGCGGCTATGGCGTACTTCAACTATGAAATTCTTGATCCTGAACAAAGACCTTTCAACCAGAAATATCTTCGGGAGAAATATGACTTTGTCATAGTTGGAGGAGGTTCTGCTGGATCTGTTTTGGCTAACAGACTGTCAGAAGTCGAAGGTTGGAATGTCCTGCTACTAGAAGCCGGTGGTCATGAAACAGACATCAGCGATGTTCCTTTGCTTTCTTTGTATTTACATAAGAGTAAACTGGACTGGAAGTATCGGTAAGTGAACAGACGTTACCTACATTGATTTTCGGTTTTGGTGTTAACGTTTTATGTAATGCTAGTTACCGGCCGGAAATTTTGAAGAGTTAATATCTGTAATTAAGGTATTAAAAGAGTGTCTTTATCGTGTGAATGCTTTTACAGCTAGTTCCAATGATATAGATACTTATAAAAAAATCTCTATATCTTATACTACTCGTAAACTCTTTTTATTGTACACTAGCTTTTGCCCGCGGCTTCGCTCCCGTCAACTAACTACTCTATTCTGCTCTACCCAACTCCACCATAGTCTACCTTATTCTGCCCTACTCTGCCCTACTCTACCCTACTCTACCCTACTCTACCCTACTCTACCCTACTCTACCCTACTCTACCCTACTCTACCCTACTCTACCCTACCCTACCTTACTCTACCCTACTCTACCCTACTACCATTTTTTTCTTTTTTTCTTTCTTAAGATTCTTCTCCTGACAATAACAAACACAACAAAAAAAAGTTACTGAAATCGGTCCAGCCATTCACGCGTGATGGCGTGACCAAGGGAAATAGGGATTCATTTATATATTATATAGAACTGCATATTTCAATAGAGTATAACAACGGGCGGTCTTATCGCTAAAATCGATCTCTTACAGACTCTCGAAACCCTTATAGGATCAGTTTGTTGTCTGTCCGTCCGTCTGTCTGTCTGTCAAGACCCTTTCTCTCGGGAACGCGTGGTCGTATTGAGTTGAAATTAGAACCATATACTCAGGACTGCGATCTCTAGAAGCTGTGGAAAAATCAAACTTCTGAGTTAACGAAAAAAAAAAGATACGGCTGTTTATGTCGCAAAAAACATATATTTCAACACTCTGAAAGGAATCAAAATTCATAGGGTACTTCTCGTTGACCTAGAATCCTGAAATTTGGTATGAAGCAAGGCTACATAGCACAAGTATAGGAAAAAATCTAAAAACTATAAATTTGTAGATACGTTACAAAAAAAAAAAACATATTTTGCGATTCGGAAAAATCTTCGTAACTCAATTCGGGAATTGAACTGTTTTCTTAGGTAAGTTTGTACGGAACCCACAGTGCGCTAATCGGACTCGCACTTGCCCGGTTTTTTTTTGACATGTGTGACACAATGACATAATAATATAGCTTTGATTAAATTTAATTTTTGTTGTAAGTTTTATTGTAAATCAGACTAATATTTTAAAGGCCAAAGTTTGTGTACATGTTTGTTACTTCTTCATGCTCAAGCGGCTGAACGAATTTGGATGAAATTTTGTAAAAAGATAGTTTATACCCTGAGTTTGACAAAGACTATATAAAGGTTGTACTAATTTCAGGGGACGGCTAATAGTGTTTGTTTTAGTGTTTTACATTTTAATGTTATGATTGTCTATAAGTTTGCAGCTAGGGAATCCAATCCCGCAAGCGGGATTGCTGACTTCAATCCTGCAACCTTGCGGGATCACAATTTTGATGCAGGATTGGGTTCCCTAGTTGTAGCACTAGATTAATTTTTAAATAATGTTTTCAGATTATAGTCTAACCTTTTTCTATGAAATTATTTTCAGGACCCAACCTCAAGACACGGCCTGCCAAGCTATGATCGACAAACGCTGCGCCTGGACCAAGGGCAAAGTTTTAGGAGGCTCTTCAGTCCTGAACACGATGCTGTACATCCGAGGAAACAAACGAGACTTCGACCAATGGGAGTCCCTCGGCAACCCTGGCTGGAGCTACGAAGACGTCCTGCCTTATTTCAAGAAGTCAGAAGATCAACGGAATCCCTACTTAGCGAAGGATACACGACATCATTCGACAGGTAAACACATATTAACATCAATCAACCCATACAAGTTAAACAATTTAAATGCTCTATGAGTTCGTTTTTTAATTCCAGGCGGATACCTTACAGTACAAGATTCACCATTCAATACACCAATAGGAGCAGCCTTAATACAAGCAGGCGAAGAGATGGGATACGACTTTATAGACGTCAACGGAGCTCAACAAACCGGTTACGCATGGTACCAGTTCACCATACGCAGGGGTACTAGATGTTCCGCGGCTAAAGCTTTCCTAAGACCAGTTAGATTACGTCAAAACCTCCACGTAGCCCTTTTTTCACACGTCACTAAAGTACTCATTGATAAGGACACCAAGAGAGCCTATGGAATTGAATTTCTTAGGGACGGCAAAAAGCAGGTTGTCTATGCTACACGAGAAGTAATACTATCAGCTGGTGCCATTGGATCGCCACAACTACTCATGTTGTCTGGCATTGGACCGGCAAGCCACTTGCAAGAAGTTGGAATAGACGTGATCAAAGACTCTCCCGGAGTTGGGAGAAACTTGCAAGATCATATTGCAGTTGGTGGTATTATATTCCGCATAGATCATCCTATCAGTTTAGTAATGAATCGTCTTGTTAACATAAATTCGGCTCTGCGATATGCTATCACTGAAGATGGACCTTTGACATCAAGTATTGGTTTGGAAGTGGTCGCTTTTATCAATACTAAATATGCAAATGCTACTGATGATTGGCCGGATATTGAGTTTATGATGACGTCAGCATCAACTCCGTCAGATGGTGGCACGCAGGTCAAGAAAGCTCACAGCCTTACTGACGACTTCTACAATGAAGTATTTGCTGAAGTGAATAATGAAGACGTATTCGGAGTCTTCCCTATGATGCTGAGACCTAAAAGTCGTGGATTTATCAAACTTAAAAGCAAGAATCCGCTGGACTATCCGATAATGGTTCACAACTACTTGACGCATCCTGATGATGTTGGCGTTTTGAGAGAAGGTGTGAAAGCTGCTTTAGCTGTAGCAGAAACGACAGCCATGAAGAGATTGGGTGCAAGATATCACAGTAAACCTTTGCCTAATTGTAAGCACCTACCACCATACACGGATGAATACTGGGACTGTTACATTCGACAGTACACTATGACTATTTATCACTTATCGTGTACAGCTAAAATGGGACCTGCTAGTGACCCCATGGCGGTCCTAGACTCTCGATTACGGGTTTACGGAATAGAAGGGCTCCGCGTGATCGACGCGAGTATAATGCCTACTATTACCAATGGTAACATCAACGCTCCGGTGATGATGATTGCAGAGAAAGGCGCAGACATGATCAAGGAAGATTGGATGACAGAACCAAAGAAAAAGCGAAGAACACGACGCTCAGCGAAATGTGCTATGTTAAAACAATTGGGACTGAAGAGTGAGAGGCTGAAAAAATACTGTAGGACTGAGAGATGATGATGCAACAAAAAGAGTAGACAAATTCGTAAGCCATATTTTAGATCTAAATAATGTACAATTGATTATACCAAAAGGGATATAGCAGTTAAAGCTGGGAGAGGCAAGCAATAGAAAACCGACAAATCGGAATATTTGTGCACTATACCTAATAAGTGTAAGGGAGAGTGTGGGCGAACGAACTCTCAAGTAGTTTACTACGTACAATATGTACCTCGGTGTTTAGTTGAAGTTACCGTAGAAAGTTCTAGTCTTTATCATCAGTAATATATTAAATAATAAACTTATTATTATAGCTAATAGAGTCAAATATGGTATCACAATTTCAAAAAATACTCGTAGAAGGTTTCAATAGAAAAATATCACACGCAAGCTTAAAACTAATAACGGTAGGGATTATTTAATAGAATCAGGTGCAATGTTAAAAATTAGCATAGCATAATCAGCCTTATTATGTTTCCATTGCTGGGACTCAGGCTTCCTCTCTAGGAGAGGGAATGGGCCGTAATCCACCACGCGGGCCCAGTGCGGGTTGGTAGATATCACATTTATTCGAATTTTTGGTTCTAGGACATGCCGGTTTCCTCACGATGTTTTCTTTCACCGTTTTAAGAGCAGAGAAAGTACCACTGCTATAAAAATTAGATTCTGTGTTCATTAATTAACAATATACACAATAATATATTATGGTCATTATCTTGTAAGGTTTAGATTTAAGTAATTATTGTAAATACAAATGTTTTCATAAGTTCAAGTATTGTATTAGTGTTTATTTTCCTTCCTTTTTATGTACAAACTAAAGGGCTCTGGGATTGATCGAAATAGAAAGAAGAAAGAAAATTGCGTTTATTTGGCATTACAAAAAGAAGAAACAAAACACCTTAAAATTAAACAAATAGTACATTGAGTAATGCCAAAAGGGCCTCAGCTCAGCATAATGCCAAATGGTAACACAAGGTCACCACCTGACGCTGATTTTCAGCTGCAACCCTTGGGTGCCATATACTTGAAAATAGGAAATATTCATTAAAATCTAAAAAGGTTCTGTGCAGAAACCAACTAATAGAAAATGTTGCAATAGTATATTATGATATAAGTGTGTAATGTTAGTGATTACCGTCGAGGCGGTATTTAGACCCGAGCCGTGGCGAGGGTCTTAAGAGAGCCAAGAACGGTAATCATTAATTACTCACGTGTGTCATACGACGTTTTACAATACACTTGTGAAGAAAACAACAGTAAAACTAGTAAAATATTCTGTGACATGGCGGTAAAAATCTGTTTTCTGTTTCCATAACGCGCGCATCATTTATTTTATTTACCCTTAGAGGAAGGCTAAGGTATTTTGATCATACTGCCTAGTCTTACGTTTATGCACCGTTTATGTTTTCTTGCGTGAAAAGTTTTTACGATAATGTCTTTCGTAGTGACAATAGTATACGGATGTAACATTTTAATGATTTTGTATTATTTAATTTTACTTAATTAAGTAATACAGCCACTGAAATTCACTGGATTAAAAAAAAAAAACACGCCAAAATCCGCGCGCATCGGAAAATGGCGGCCAAATACTACAAAAAAATAAAAATATTTGAAGGTACGATTTATTTACTAAATGTTTTTTATTAAATAAATCGTTTGTACAAGATAAATTTGTCCATTTTAACTTGTAAATTGGATGAAATATTATAAGTAAGTAAGACACTAATTTATTTAAGTACTACGAACGGGAATTTAATTCGAATTCAAAATTTGTTTTGTGAACAAAGAGGTTGAACAAAAAGGTTTTAACTACATTATAGCACTAGTGCGTAATGGTAATCAAAATGTCACAGGTTGGTAACGAGTGCCATTATATACCTAAGTGCAGTGCAATAAGAGTCACTTTCTGAGCAAGTGTGTTGTAATACTTATTTATAAAACAGTCCAAAAACATTTATGTGCCCATTTAAAACAAATAATAAAACTGAGATATCATTTAACAATATTAGAAACAGTTAAGAGTGTAAACAATTTACAACATAGGTAAAACTTTAAAATAATAAAATATTGTATTTCAAATGGCTGACATGTCGGCTCGAACATCTTGGAAAGCAATTTGATGATTCAATAAAAATAACTTTAATTTTGATTTAAATGCCGAGCAACTTTTACTGAATTTTATCGGAGGCGGAATATTATTCCAACATTTGGAAGATGCGTAGCGAAAACTGCCTCTAAAAGCTGCTGATTTATGCTGGGGAGTAGAAAGCTGTTGAGAGCATTTTATACCCTCACCAATTCCGTGTGTAGACACGGAAGTCCAGGACAGCTTATCGTATAAGTAAGAAGGGGAATGAGACTTGATAACTCCAAAAAGCAAGGTCGGTAAAAAGTTACCGTAGCTCTTACAAAAAATCGGGCAAGTGCAAGTAGGACTCGCGCATGCCCCGCACCGAGGGTCGGGCACAAACTTACCTATGAAAACAGTTCAATTCCCAAATTGAGTTACGAAGATTGTTAACACAAAAAAAAATTGTAACGTAACTACAAATTTACAGTTTTCAGTTTTTTTCCTATACTTACTTGTGCTATAAGACCTTGCTTCATGCCAAATTTCAGGATTCTAGATCAACGGGGAGTACCGTATGAATTTTGATTCCCTTGCGAGTACGATACGTTTTTTGCGATATAAACGGCCGTATTTTCTGACTACAGACCTGAGTATATGGATTTAATTTCAACTCTATACCTCCACGCGTTCCCGAGATATAGGGTCTTGACAGACAGACTTACCACAAAGTGATCTTATAAGGATTCCGTTTTTTCGTTTTGAGGTACGGAACCCTGAAAACTGAAGGAACACGGGTGGGTTTTAGTCAGTAAAAGTCTGATACTCCGTCTCGCTCCACCCAGAGCGGGAGAAGTGATTTGATGATTTCTCAAGTAAATAAGAAAAGGAATTTATAAAAATATTATAACCACAATCACGTTGCTTCCTTACCACAATAATTCGTCACCGCAGAGGTGAGTAACAGCTACTCCTCTATGATTACAAAATTATAACCTACCTACTCTCTTACTACATAAACATAAAATGCCCTCGTGACTAGTGGAACTACTCTACAGCAAGGTGGTAGAAAAGCTAGCAGCATAGGAAAACTCAGTGAGAAACTTCGAAGCATATTCGGCCTTATAATGTTCCCACTGCTGGGACTCAGGCCTCCTCTCTAGCAAAGGGAATGGGCTGTAACCCATCACGCGGGCCCAGTGCGGGTTGGTGGATGCCACATGTCTTCGCATTTTAGGTTCTAGAACATGCCAGATTCCTCACGATGTTTTCCTTCACCGTTTTGAGAGCGGTGGTGATGAAATAAATTACACAAAGTAATGCCTGGCTTGGTTTAGAACCTGCGACCTACAACTCGTAGGTCGGGGCCGTTACTACTCAGTCACCACTGCTATCCTTAGAGAGAGAAACTTCTTAGTTTCACTTGAAATTCTAGTTCTTCCAAGTTTTATAAAATATTTCTTTTTTGAGGTGGAAAATCGTCCAATGACTTCTCACGCTCTAGAGTAGAGCGAAAGGGCGGGTCAGACTTTTCGCTCTAGAGTGGAGCGAACGGGCGGGTCAGACTTTTACTGACTAAAACCATACGCCAATAACGCCTTGCCCTTGGACCAAGAACGCTAACATTTTGCACAAAGGTTCCTTTTGTGATGTACCATATACCACCATATACCATATACCATATATTTCACCCCCACTTTCTGGGAGTCCAAAGTTTGTATGGAGAAACCTAATTTACGCGGGCGAAGCCGCTGGCAAAAGCTAGCACTGTATATATATATATATATACCTTCAAGTTACCAGCATCAGTTTTCCTCACACAATTTCACATTGTATAATATTTATATGATAAGCAGCGCCCTCTGCCGTTGGTTTTATGTACTTATGTTGATGTGGTTGACCGTGCTCACAATCAACATTAATGCAACATGTTATTAGTTGACTTAGTTCCATGTGTGAAGTTAAGATGGCGTTGCAGTTGGCTATTCAGTGATTACCCTTCCAAAGCAAAAGAAAATAAAAACATTGTATTTACGTCAATAGAGTAAATTGAATTTTCGACGTACGAATGGCACCTATGTCATGTTGTTTAGAGCCTTTCTTTTCGTGTGTGAAAAATTATCAAATAACTTCTCCCGCTCTGGGAGGGACAGTCAGACTAGAAGTCTGAACCCACTTGTGTTCCTTCAGTTACATTTTGTGTCCCAGAGGAATGTTCGAAAAAGTTACCGCGGCCTTTGTCTAGAGCCCTTGCAAATGCATTGCGATTTACGGCCTACAAATATCGAAACAAATGATTTCCTTTTTTTATTATGGATAGGCTCGCGTATGACCATCATCTCACCTGATGGTAAACGATGATGTGGTCGACAATGGAGCACGCTTGCCTAGATGCAACCTGTTCACTCTTGACTCCTAAGTTTTATTCTTTAACTGTAAGTACCTAAATAAAAAAAATCTATAATCTTAGGCACTTCAGAACGTGAGATTTTAAGTAATTACTTAGTTAAAACAGGTACCTATACAGAATTTATCTTACACGATTCCTTTCAGCTTCCTTTACAGAAAATCTATTAGGTGCCACAGGTGAACATTGTATACGTAATATTACTACCGCGAAAGTTTTAGATAAACAACTTTTCGCTCTTATGACCCTAAGAATAAGGTTGCACTAAAATCAAAAACAAAGCTAAAAATGCAACGGTCCTAATCTAGTTGTTCATTAGATATTTGTGACTACCGCTAATGGCCTTAATAACAGTATGTATACATAAGTATACTAGCCTATTTACCAGGGCAATAAAATGTCTAAATTACCATATTAAGCAGAGCACATCTAGCCGCCCACAACGATTCCGCAACCAGAAGAAATTCTCTCAGCTAACTATTACAACGCTATTCCTTACTATAAAACTAGTCTGAAACCGGCTTTGCTCGCGTTAAAGTCGAAAGTTATCCTAAGAGAACCTACCTTGAGTATACAAAGTAACCCATCATTATCATCGTCATCATTTCAGTCGAAAGACGTCCACTTATGGACCTAGGCCTCCCCCAAATGTCGCCACAACGAACAGTCCTGTGCGTTTCGCATTCAGCGCGACTCTCACCAGGTCATCGGTCGACCATGTGGGACCATCCATCGCTGTTTCTTCCGGTGCGCGGTCGCCACCACGTAAGTAACACATGTTCGGCGCGTATGTAGACATGGTCTAACCATATGTTAAGTGCCACTGAAATTTGTTCAGGTGTTAAGACGTCAAGCGTAACAAATAGAGAAATAGATAGAGTTACTCATGGGAAGCGTTAAAATAAAATACAGTAGTGTTTTATTAGGCGACAATACAACAATTTTATGACGTCCGTTAGGAGTTTTAAAGCCTCGTAATGGGAGCTGGTTTTGTAATCTTTCACTAAACGTGATAAGACCTGAATCAACATCTTCGGGCAACATCTTAATTATCTAATACTAACGACCTGCCCCAGGCCCCAGCTTCGCTGGGGCTTTAGGATTATTTGAAATTCTCGGCTTTTCTCTATTATAATGATATGCATGTATTATACATCTAAACTTTCCTCGTATATCGCTGTCTGAAAACTGCATGAAAATCCATTCGAGTAGTTTTAAGCTAGAACTACATTAAACCGACGCACACGTGTAACACGCCTGTTTTGTACGTAGAACGACGTCGCGTGGCGTCGCGTGACATGGATCTAGTGTAGATCTACAACCCTAGTTTCCATATAAAATGTATGGAGACCGACGCGCCCAGATAGACGTGTGTGGCACACGTGTGAGCTGTGTAGGTCTACCTTTAAAGTTTATCGCATTCATACAGACAGACAGACAGACAGAGGGGTACTTTGTTTTATTTATAATTTGTAAGGAAGTAAGTTCGCGTAATCCTTGCTAACATCTTTGATTGGAATCTCTTAGAATTGAATTAAAATTTATTTTAACAAGTACTTGACTGTTTGCCTATTTAATTTATTAATGTCACACGTATTGGCGTCATAAGTATGAACAAGATCAAAGCAATTTTGGATTGATTGTGTAACATTTATGTTATGACCAGAAAGAAAGGATGAAGAAGGATGATGATGATGATGATTAAGCGACACAAAGGGCTCATTAGTCTGCAACCTGTATAACTGGAACCATACATAATATACGTTAAGAGTTAAGAGGAGCTAAGCTGCAGTAAATATAATCCGAAACATATATATATTATTCCTCAGGACAAATGCTAAAGAGATAGTGTGTTCAAAACATAATACAGCTCATTTAGGACGATACAAAAAAAAATAACGAAGATGCCTCTAAAAATTACTTTTATCAATTAAAAACCGGACTAATAAACATGCAATCATTATGATTGTTTGTCAGATTATTCTACAAGCTACGTTTTATCGTTACAGTGTTTTAATTTTATAATCAATTTGTAGATATTTAGTAAATTGATAAAATGCACGCCATGTGTCTTTCGAATTTCTTTCTTTTGTATACAGTCCGAGCGTGACCACGTTTTAGGTACTCTTAAGCTAAAACGTTAAAAAAAGAAGAAAATCAACTTATAAACTAGACTTTTTTGTTCACAAACAAGTTGGCTTGTGTTTGGTACAATTTATTCCGGGTATTAGAAAACATTGTGGTTTTATGAGTAATAACAGTAAATAGGTAGGTACTGTTACGACTATGACATTTGAGTGGCGATACCGAAAGATTCAGTTTTAACTATGAATAACCCAGAGTAGTGTTGTTAATAGTTATTTATATACCTTTATGGAAAAACTAACTGGCCTGACATATCAACGCACAGCCGAAACTACTCGGACTAGAAGCGTGAAATTTTGTATAAAGCTTTCCTTTTTGACGTAGGCGAACACTAAGAAAAGATTTTTCAAAATTTCAGCCCCTAAAGGGATTGAACGTTTGTGTGGACCAACCTATTTTCAGGCGGGCTAAGCCGCTGGCAGAAACTAGTAAAAAAATATAATTTAAAACACAGTTTTTATTTGATAAGTAGTTTGACAAGAAATGAAGGTAACTAGTGGGAGATCTGGAGTCTATACTAAGTTATTTTAGAGCTCCAGGCCCCCAATTATATCACAAATATAAATAGTGAAATGGTAGAAACATTCATCATGTTCATCAATAGAAACAGGGAAAGCGAGAATTAAGATTGAAATCGTTAAGATGATAGCGAAGGTGCACCACGCGAAATTCAAATTTTCTTAAGTTTTTTTTTTGCATTTTGCAGACTAGGGTGTTTTTAATATCGTGCGAATTTTATTACGCATGCGGTTTTACTCCGCAAGTAGAAAATTTCAATGCAAAATTACACGATTGCGTATTCCACGCATTACAATAAATACTTGTATGAAATGGACATTTGCTGAGGTTACGCGTGCGTAGCAATCCCGCATGCGTAATGAAATCCGACAGTTATTAAAACACCCTTAAGCTTAACTTATCCTTACCATTGAAAAACTTTTTCATGAAATTGCCATTCAATAAAGTTAGACGAACTGTTACGGTTGTATTGATGACTTTTGTGATGATTTTAATGATGACAATAGAATTACGTGATGGTTACAGGTGATGCCCTTAACGTGTAGTCGCATAGTTTTTAGTTCAATTTTACGTTTTTTTCATTAGGGCCGCTAAAGGCAAGTCCGTATAAGCAGACGACATCTCCTAAGTTGATACGCTTATAAAATGTAGTTCCGTGTAAAATAAAAATAAAAAATAACGATAGTCTGTTCGTTTTAACGTATAGGTACCTTTCTTTAAGTTATTGAAGAAAACATTGTTTGTAGAAATGTTTGTCCTTAGTCACTCACTGACTCCGCCCAGCCCCAAAGCCTGTGAGCCTATAACGCCGAAATTTTGCATAGAGATTCCTTTTATGATGTATGTTGGGGGTGGTGCTGCAGGGACGCGAATATGGCCGTTCGTAGAAAAAGATTGATGAGATTTGCGTTTGGTGACAGATTGGAAGGGAGCCGACAGTGTGACTGAACACAGTGAGAATGTCAGCGTGTCCCACCTCTCAGCTTAAATAGTGATGCTACATACTAATACTATCTTCTTCTTCTTTTCGTGTCGATGTTCTCAACTAAATTTTATCGGACCGGTATTTGGCAACCTCTACGGCTCTGTTATTGGCCTCGTATAGATCCTGAAAGCTGCAGGTGGTTGTGCAGGATAGACAGCATAGCAAATGAAGTATGTCCTGTGCAGCGGCTCCACACTGGCACTGTGTTAGAGATGGGTCGAGGAAGCCTCATTTGGCCAAATTATTTTTACAGCGGCCAACCTGAGTCGGTTAAGAGATTTCCAGGTTGGCCACTAACACTATAAACTATAACTATAACTATAAACTAATACTATATAACACATAGTTTTATAATAATAATCTAGCGAGCGCGTCGCTAACGATGTATAAAAAGAAAAAGAAAGGATTTTCCAAAATTCACTCCCTAATGATTAGGGATGAAACAAGAGTCCCATATTGGTATGAAGAGAATTACAATTATAAACGGCTGGCAGAAGTATCTTATCTTATCTAAACCTCTAGCCACACAGAAAAAAAAAACTGAGCAAGTACTAGTCGGTCTCGTACTCTGAGGGTTCAAACTTACTTATGTAAACAGTTCAATTCCCGAATGAAGTCTCGCATTTTTTTTTTTTTGACTTAATATCGTATTTACTGTTTTCAGATTTATTCCTATACTAGACCTATAAGACTGCTATAAGACCTTGCTTCATGCCAAATTTCAACATTCTGTTTCATCTGGAAGCTATGAATTTTGATTACCTTGAGACTGTCGAAATATACGTTTTTTACGACATAAACGCCCGTATCTTTTTTTTTTATTAACTTAAAAGTTAGATTTTTCACAGCTTCAAGGGACCGCAGACCTGAGTATATGGTTTTAATTTCAACTCGATACCTCCAAGCGTTCCTGAGATAAAGTCTTGACAGACAGACAGACGGGCAACAAAGTGATCCTATAAGGGTTCCGATTTTTCCTTTTGAGGTACGGAACTACCTCAAAAGGAATTTGACTAAAAAGCCTCGATTATTCCACTAAACGTGTGTTGTGTTTGAAGTAAATATGGTAAACTAGGTGAACAGTAATGTAACCATTTAAACCAAACCAAGCATCCATTATTGAATTAGATGGCTTCTTTCCTTAACTTAAACCGTATATACACATTCGCGCGCGTGTCGAGGCGAATGGCGAGTACGCATGTGTAAAAAGCGCGCCCGCTTTTCGCCTCGCGGACTTTGTGTAAAGATGTTTCGTTGAACGACGATGCAAATGGCGAGGCGAGTGGCAAAGTGAATAGCGAGCACGAATGTGTAAATACGGTATAACAACTCCCCTAATCTTTTTTTTGCACGCAGAATACATATTCAAGACTTTGATCCGTTGAATACTTGAATAACTTTGTTACCAAAACACAAAAGTCACTAATGTTGACAAAAGATAACACTTTCAAGACAATAAAGCGCTTCGTACAACATTCAACATTTGCCTGCAGCGTTCTTCCCGTCCAATTATAATTTAGGTGTCTTCAAAGCTAGAGTGAATAGGCTCCTAATAAACTAGTGCGCCTCACCATCAACGATTGCATCACTGCTTAACATCAGGTGTGATCGCAGTCAGGCACTAATTTATATATATTTTTAAATTTACTTGAAATCAAGATAAGCAATACCTTATTCTTAGCAGTGGGCTTTGACTTTCATCAACAGTCATCGTGAGTTCATCGACAACAATCCAATATCCGATGTAACAAGACTACCGCCATATTGGCCCCGTTCGATGACGCAAGAAGCAGGCTCACAAAGCAAACACAACAACAATGAGACAGCGTTGTGCGCTGTCATCGTGCGAGTCCGGTAAAGTTACGAGGACAGTTGCGCAATCGTGATACCCATTATGCGCGGGATCACACTTACACATTAAATTTACTTACTAAAACTGCGGACTTGGGGCAATAACAGCGCCGAAAACGCTGACTACAAATCAGTGCCTGATTTTCATCAGAAGCCAACTGGAAAATTTGCCACTATGTAATGTACCTCTTTAGGAGGTTTAGAACTGGCAAATTATATATAAAAGAGGTAAACACTCGAGTTTTAGAAAGGATATGCTATTATCAGATGAGATCTATTTATATGCCTTGTATAATTCTATGTGAGAGAGAAAATAAACTTTTTTGTATTGTATTGTATTTGTATTTAAAGGCGCGAATAATTTGATACATTAATCCTAAATTTGATCGAAATAAATCCTACAATTAACGCTTATAAGCCTTTTATGTCCGGTCCTACCATATCGAGGAATCTCAAAGTTAATACAATTTTTATAATAAAAATCTCGTGTGTTAGCCTAAATAATCTGTCCTACAAAGCAATAACTATACATTCTTCAAGTATTTCGTAGTAGTCTCGCACGATAAAATTTTTGTGTTAAGTCCAAACTTTCAGTGGGTCATCCAACACTTGCAAGTCAAATCGGAAGTAATCTTGAAGTAACAATGATGTTATATGGTCCTCACACAAAGGGTAGGACCAGATTTGACCTCAGGTTGAGTCGGAAGTTACCCACGAAATAGGTTAATGTTACTAACACTTACCGAACTAGTACTAGATGATGAAGAATACAATGGCAAGAGTGCTTTACATTTAATACCAGTTAAAAGAAAAAAAACTGGCCAAGTGCGAGACAAATGAGTTCCGTACTACAATATTAATTTCGAGCAAAAAAGGCAAAAAAACACGTTTGTTGTACCCCCACTAAATTATTTATTTTATTCTGTTTTCAGTATTTGTTGCCATAACAACAACAGAAATACATCTGGGAAAATTTCAACAATCTAGCTATCACGGTTCATGAGATACAGCCTGGTGACGGATAGATAGTGAAGTCTTAGCAATAGGGTCCCGTTTTTACCGTTTGGGTACAGAACCCTAAAAATGACGACCAACTTAGTATTAAATAAAACATGTTGTTTGTGTTTTTTTCAAAGATGAGTATTTCAGTTCTGTGGTACAGTTGTATCATCGTTTATTAGTGATTTATAAATAAAATTTGCATTCGTTTATATGTTTTTCATCGAGTTTGAACAACAGGCATGTTTGTAAAAATATGGTTTTTTCCACATTCTAACGCGAAAATAATGAATAAAAACAACTTCATAAACATTTTGAAACAAAATGTTGCAAGAAATGTATGCTTTTTTTTCAAAGGTCAATTGACCGGTAACGACTTGATTCTAAGCGGCGCGGCGAGCTGAGTGATAAGCATGCGCGTCTTCGCTCTAGGTGGCGTCTTGGCAAACGTTTTCATACTTTTGATCTTACCGCTCTCCGCCCCGCGCTCAGCTTCCGCTCACAGCGGCAAGGTCGTGAACGGGCCGTTAGTGAGGGCTGTAGCCCTCACGGCACGGCCCCGGCGACCAGCCTGACACGATCATAAAATAAATTGTGGCGTAGCCTGGTCATCGTACTAGAGCAAAGTACACTAGTCTAGAGTGAATAGGTTACTTCTAGGCAAGCGTGCTCCACCTTCGACCACATCATCACTTCCCATCACGTGAGATAGTGGTCAAGCGCGAGCCTATCAATAATAACAAAAAATTCCGGTCGGACGGAAAAAAAGTTCGAGTCAGACTCACGCACTGAGGGTTCCATATAAACTTACCTATGAAAACAGTTCAATTCCCGAATTGAGTTACGAAGATTTTTCCGAATCGCAAAAACTGTTTTTTTTTGTGATGTAACTACAAATTTACAGCTTCATGAGACCGGAGACCTGAGTATATGATTTAATTTCAACTCGATACCTCCACGCTTTCCTGAGATAAAGGGTCTTGACAGACGGACAACAAAATGATCCGTATTTTTTTTAAGGGTTCCGTATTTTCCTTTTGAGGTACGGAACCCTAAAAATCGGTAGGGATAGGAGCGGAACTTTTTTATCCACTCACATTTTGTAAATTATGTTTATTTCCAATTATGAAATCGAACTATCGAAAGTAATTCCTTATTAAAAAAAATAACCCATAGACAACTGTAATATACACCTGCCCTTAATCTCACCATGTTTATGATATTTCAAATTATGTTTTTGATGAGATTAATTATAGTAAAGTATGAACTGTATATATTATAATTAGGTATTAAAACATTCGTGTGATCTTATATTCTGTTTACATAAAAGGAGAAACTGACATATCAAAACGCACAGCCGGAACTACTGGGTGTAGGAAAGTGAAATTTTGTGCAAGGCTTCCTAATTCATTTGTACAGAAAATTTTATTCCTTGGGCATTTAAACTTAAAACTTAGCGTTAATAGTAATTCAACTAGAGAAACAAGTTTTCAATGAAATTTTTTTTCATATCAAGCTTTTATACCTATATAATTAATACTCATCTAGAAGCCCATTCCAAAAAGCTCAAACACGATAGGATTATCTGAGTTCCTATGGCCACCTTCTGGTTCCATCATCAGATCAGCTCGATGTCATAATAATTTTGCATTGTCACCTGATTTACACATGCATGCAAAATTTCAGCTCAATCGGTAACCGGGAAGTGCATCAAATTTAATTTACAAGATTTGATTACAGACATACAAACATCGGGACAGGAGAAACTAAATAAAAGCTTGTAAAAAGGTTTTTGTTTCCTTTTTTTTTATTTGATATAAACCAGTGCTTGACTGCGATTCCACCTGATGGTATGCAGTGATCCAATCGTTGAAAGCGTTGAAGGCACACTAGTTTATTACGAGCATATTCACTCAAGCTTTGAAGACACCTAAATTATAATCGGACGGGAAGACTGCAGCAGGCAAATTGTTCCAGGCCTTGAGCCTGGAACAATTTGCCTTCTTTTTGCCAACTGGCCTTCCTCCCAGGAAAAGATAGGCTCAGTCCGGACCAAAAAATCATAATTTTTTCAAAATCACCCCTATGAAACGATTTAGGGAGTGTTAGCCACTATATGGGAGTAATCTTATTTCTTGAGTTAATAAACTTGAAACTTGGCAAAAATTCTAATCAAGATGAATGATAAAGACTGAATAATAAATTCCCTTTCCTAGAAAGGAGGTCCGAGTCCCAGCAGTGGGAACATTAAAAGGCTGATTATGCTATGCAATTAAAAACTGGCGTTTAGTAGTTTTTAAAACTACCCTCAAAATACGGTAAAAACTTTAACACCCCATAGGTTAAAGTTTTTATGAAAACATTCTCGCGTACGAAGTCACTGGCAAAATATACTACTAATACAATTGATACTATAAACTCACATTTTAAAAACCTTTCTTTAAGGGGAAGCAACTCGACATACATTTTCACTGTTTTTCATTATCATAAATTGGAAAAACAGTGTCTTGTGGATATTATCTAGACTTCTATTGAAATCAATTTATAAATTTATATAAAACTAATCCAGTAAAGACCACCGAAAATCTGCTATTTTGCATAAACTTTGACACTTCATAATTTACTCAAAAATTTAAAAAGTCAAAAAAGTAGTTAGTAAAGATTCTGAATGACGACAATTTTTTTCTAAAACTTTACAACACGTATTACCTGGAATAAGTTTTGTAAAATATTATAGTAAATCACTGAATGACCGAATGCTAAAAGAGGTTTTAGACGTTATCTCTCTTTTTTCGCGATGATGGAAAGCGAAGTTGCGATGGAGCACGCTTGCTAGAAGCGACCTATTCACTCTTGACTTAAACACCCCCAGATTGTAGCTATCAGGAAACACAGATTCCGTCAGAGAATTGCACTCCTTAGCTGTACGCACAATGAATGTGTTCCCAAAGCGTTTTGTGTCTATAGATGAGACATACACCACATATCAGTGGTGCATGTACTTATATACTTATATCAAGACAAAAAACAGTATTGTATCAGGACAACCACTGTTTTGATCAGTCCTAATGTCCTATATGATGATTGAAATGTTTTAGACCTGGACCGTAAGTCCAGGATGTAAGTTAACCAGCGCATATAAAATATAAACATGGTAAATAGCAAATGTTAGGTTTCTTGTTCAGCATGTTTATATTTCGGGTTGTTCACTATACTTCTGAATTCTGTAGTTTTTCTTCTGTACGTGGGGTCGGCAATCTAAGTGAATTTCTGTTGGTGGCAGTAAACGGCCGAGTTTTACTTTCACTCGGTCGCGGCTAGATCTGCGCCGGCGCATCAACGTGCCGCCTCGCTGCGACGAATGTTGGTCTTATTGAAGTTATAGAGAATTCTTACCTGGAAATAAAGAAAGAGCTTGTTAATTTATGATACTTTATTATGTATGTGGGCTTATGGGAAGGATCTTCCCTCTTCCCTATCTATAAAGGTCTGTTTAAAGCCAAGCCAAGTCTTTGGCATATAGCACAATTAAAGAATTGGTGACGTAAGTGACGAAGTGAGATTCGAGTATAAACGTGGATAGATACAATGGGAATGATATGAAAAAAGGAGGGGAACGTTAGCGAGACGGTTGAAAGGGAAAGATTTGGAAACGAAAATGCGATGCATCGACCCTTAACCAATATTTTTTTTTATATTGTTGATAGGCTTGCGTTTGACCATTATCTCTCGTGATAGTAAACAATGATGTGGTGGACCATGAAGCACGCTTGACAGCCTATTCACTCTCGACTTAAAGAACCCGAGGTTGTAGCTATCAAGAAAGACAGTCTCCGACAGGGAATACCTTTCCTTAGCTGTACGCACAATGAATGTGTTCCCCTAAAGGGTTTGTGCGTATAGATGTGCAACGCCGTACATCTAGTGGTCCGATAATGGAACGGGCGGAACATGGAACAAGAGTAGAAAGCTGATGATGAGAGGATCAGAGATCGTAAAGCCTAACAATAAACTAGATGATATGATATGATGACATATTTCAGCATCACTATCAAGTGCTTCTGATTTATCATTTTGCGTTATGGAAAGATCGACGTTATTGACTAAAATAGCCACAAATTAAATAACTGTTGTTCGTCAGATAGCATTTCGTCTACTGACTCGGTTCCATAGACTGCACACCATGTAACTCTTTGCTTTTCTGGCTCTTATCGTTACTGACACCGGCATTAATAACTATGTTACTGAACATGTTGTTTTAATAATTTACATAGTGTAGTATTAGAGAAACAGAACCAGACATTACAGTACTTATTAGGGCATGAGATAAAATAAGTTTTCGTTCCTCGTTCTCTAACCAGATATTATTGTTTTTAGGGTTCCGTACCTTAAAAGGAAAAAACGGAACCCTTATAGGATCACTTTGTTGTCCGTCCGTCTGTCTGTCAAGACCCTTTATCTCAGGAACGCATGGAGGCATCATGTTGAAATTAAAACCGTATACTCAAGTCTGCGGTCCCTTTAAGCTGTGTAAAAATCAAACTACTGAGTTAACGAAAAAAAAAAGATACAGTCGTTTATGTCGCAAAAAAAGTATATTTAGACACTCTCAAAGGAATTAAAATTCATAGGGTATCTACTTCCCGTTCACCTAAAATCCTGATATTTGGCAAGAAACAAGGTCTCATAGCATAAGTATAGGAAAAACCTACGTCACTAAAAAAACTTTATTGCTATTACAATACGATCAAAGCACAGCAAGATTTAAGTAAATTAATAGATCGATTTCAATAAAATAAATGCTTTAGATGCGGTCGTGCACCGGATGACTGTGCCGTGAGTTGACCGGATAAGTAACATGGTGATCACCATCAGCACATATACGGAGCGGCAAGAGATTGAAAAAATTAACTTCTAAGTTAACGGATAAAAAAAGATACTGCCGTTTATGTCGCAAAAAACGTACATTTCAATATTTTCAAAGGAATCAAAATTCATAGGGTACTTCCCGTTGACCCAGAATCTTGAAATTTGACATAAAGCAAGGTCATAAAGTATAGATATAGGAATAAATCTGAAAATTGTAAATTTGTATTTACGTCACAAAAAAAAAAACGTTTTTTTTATAATTGGGAAAAATCTTCGTAACTCAATTCGGGAATCGATCTGTTTTCATAGGTAAGTTTGTGCGGAACCCTCAGTGCGCGAGTCCGACTCGCACTTGCCCTGTTTTTTGACATTATATTATGTTTATTTTATTCATTTTGAATTAGTATCTAAATATAACGCTCACTCTGAATTTTTAAAAAAGTGTTGTTTTTATTATGTAACAAAATGTAAATATTCACAGGATGTAATCAATAAAATTTTAGATTGCCTAGCGATTTCTTTTGACAATATTTTTGTCAGAATAGTGGCTTCTCAAAATCCTGATCTAAGTCTTCGGCATCTAGGCTGTCCTAATTGCCTCTGAGATCGTCTATATTTCTATATCTTTAGACATACTAGGTGACTACTTTTTGCCGGCGGCATCGCCTTCGACATTCCTACTCCAAGACATGATCTACTACTGGGGCCATGGGTGATGCGAAAGAGAACCCCGGGGCTCTGGAACGAAGGCAAAGAAGAAATAGGAGTGGGTTTTTAGTCAGTAAAAGTGTGACACTATCTCACGCTCTGCCCAAGAGCAGGGATTTTCACACCGAAAAAAAAAGACATCATTTAAGTTCTATTTAAATACACTATGGAGTAAAAGCGTAACAAACAAATTCACACTCGCATTTCTAATAATACTTAAGATTTTCCTCCTTCGTTGTTTCCTCACTGCTAAAGATCTAGACTAGATACGATGCATCTCCAAGTTACGTGGGCATCTGCAGCGTGGTCCACGCGGTATAGGTAGATAGATATACGGCTGGCAACCGCATTCTAAATTGCATCTGCATATATGTAAATGATGTGGTATTAATATGAATATTAATACGCATTCGTGTAAGGAGATAAGCTGTCTCATCTATACTAATATTATAAAGTGGAAGAATTTGATATTTTTTTTCGGATAGAGACCGCTGAGGAAGCATCGCCATGCAAAAGGTTCCTGCAGAAGGAAAAAGCCGTCGATACCGACCTGAAGAGAGGAGGCTGGATGATCTGGACGCGTACTGCGAGGACTGGTTTAAGACAGCGCACAACATGGGAGCCTTAGCTCAGCAGTGGCACAGTGAGAGATAGATAAAAAAAAAAACCTCAAAAACGACTGCGTCAGTTTTAAAAATTCTTTCACCAGTAAAATTCCGCTTCATCAGTAATTGACATTGGGATTCGAGCGAAAATGCTGGTAGAGGCTAGTGTTATATTTAATAATGATTTCGACTTTACATTTTAAAGGGAATTTTTTTATCGATTGATTCTCAAAAAATTACGTAGTGTGTATACAACATGTAAATCTTTGGCCTTTATCATTAATGACACTGACATTAATAACTGTGTTACTGAACATACTGTTTTACAAAGAAAGAAAGAAAAAGTGTTTATTCACGTTAAACATGGCCGCATACCTTAAAAATAAAAACAAATAATAACAACGACTTATATTTTAAGTGGTAGGATATGCGTCACATCCGCGCAAAACGGCCAGCGCTCAGCACAATTTGAATAGTATGTATTAGAAAAACAGAACCATATTAGGGCATGAGATAAAGTTTCATAGGTCTTGGTTCCTCGTTGTCTAAATATTATATTTCTGTTTTTTGACATTATATTTTCATTTTATTTATTTTTAGGGTTCCGTACCTCAAAAGGAAAACTTCTGAGTTAACAAAAAATAAAGATACAGCCATTTATGTCGCAAAAAACGTATATATATTTCGACACTCTCAAAGGAATCAAAATTCATAGGGTACCTACTTCCCAGTCACCTAGAATCCTGGAATTTGGCATGAAACAAGGTCTCATAGCATAAGTATAAGAAAAAATCTGAAAACTGAAAATCTGTAGTTACGTCACAAAAAAAACTTTATTGCTACTCGTATTACGATACGATCAAAGCACAGCAAGATGTAAATTAATAGATCGATTTCAATAAAATAAATGCTTTTAGATGCGGTCATGCACCGGATGACTGAGCTGGAGGTTGACCGGATAAGTAACATGGTGATCACCATCAGCACATTATAAGGAGCGCCAAGAGATTGTTTAGCCTAGCGATTTTTTCTGATAATTTATGTAGGAATAGAATGGCTAATCAGTGAATACAGGCATCTTTACACCTTCTTAACACCCTGATGTCTGTCTTCCGTATATAGGCTGTCACAATTGCCTTTTTGATGACAAGATAATATATATTCATTTGCTCAAACATAAGTGACAAACTAAAATCTGATATTTCCTCTAGCTTCACAGCGTCAGACTTTTTTTACTGACTGAAACCCACCTGTATTCGTACAGCTGCTCTTTGCGCTCCAGGGCCGTGGTTACTCTTTCTCGCAACCCTGGCAGGTTTCGGGCCTAGTGATGCCCATTTACCCTGCCCTCTTTGAGGGGAAGGTACAGTAACTACTGAGATGGCAAGTAATACAGAAGCATGAAAGAAGAATTCAAAACATTCATTGTTCGTCTAGCTGAAGTGGAATTTTCAGCCGGAGTTTGTGTTTCCTGATAGCTACTACCTAGAGGTATATAAGTCAAGAGTAAATAGGTTAGTTACTTCTAGGCAAGAGTGCTCCACTGTCGACCACATCATCGCTTACCATCTGGTGTTATAGTGGTAAAACGCGAGCCTATTAATAATGAAATCATGACATGCTGACCCGAAATAAATTGGTATAATGACAAGAGAGCGATGATGATTTATTTTAACAGACATCATTTGCTTAATATTTGATTGTTTTACACTTCCAACTAATCCAATACATTGTCATTGACATACATAAACTGTGCCTTGACTTTTGACAAAAAAGCAACATCTCAATAAATCGGTAAATTAATAGTTATAGTAATAAATAATGATTAAATTCAATGCCTTGTTAAAAGTTCATTTTCTTAATGACTTTGCGAAACAACTAAAGCTTGAGTCAACGAGTAAATACAGTTTAGTTTGATTCATTTGTAGATTCTAGATAATTATGTCGCTAGATAGTTAAAACTTGGGCACGCTACTATCGCTTTAGAAAAGCCCCTCCACGGCGATCCCACTTTCTGCCTGACGCAGGTTATCACCGATCACGGTTGTTTCGGGATATTCCTGGTTACAAACAGCCAAAAACAGAAATAATGGAGGAGGCCTTAACCTGAGAGGGGCCCATGCTAATTAGAACATAATACCATTTCTAACTTAATAATATTATCATGAATTCATACAAATACTTATTATTAAATAAATAAATAATAAAAATTAAATATACATAAATAATAATAATGTTATGAAAATTGTAAAATCAAACTAGATTTTAGAAATTTATTGAATTTGATTAGATTTGAATATTATTAAAATTGCATGATGAATTATTTATTTGATTTGCATTGTTGCATGGAAAAAAGGCTTTTTTATTTTTTATTCCTGTGTCAGATTCGGTGGGAAGAAAAACGATTGTGTGGATCGCCCAGAAGACACGGTGGATCATACGGTGGACGTCTGCACCGCGTGGGCGATGCATCACCGTGTCCTCGTGGAGGCGCTTCGCGAACATTTGGAGTGGAAATGAAATAAGACGTAACTTTAATTATGGTGTTGTTGCCAGCTTTGTATTAAAAATTAATATTACTTTTTCTTTGGCTATTGACTTTGAATCTTTTGAAAAAAGTTGTTTGTATCCACAGGGCGGAAGCAGTTTTTACAATATGAATGCACCTTTTGTTTGAGATGGGAAATAATTTATTGACTTCCCCTGCACCAGAACTTGTCAGACTTGTACTGACCATACCTATGTAATATATCCTTCAGTTTCCCTTTGCGTTTCAGGACCACGAGTTTACCTTTCAGAAGTCAATTTATGGCCCCAATAATAATAATAATAATAATAATAATAATAATAATAATAATAATAATAATAATAATAAAGTTTATTTGTTTACATACAGTGTTACAAAGTTAGATGTGACACTGGATCCCGCACTAGGATACCCTGTGTCGCAGGATCCAGTCTCTTTCGACAGACAATATTAATTATTTTTAACAATATAATTTAGTAAAGACCAAAGGTAACTAAATGCATGTATATTATGATAAGTGTTAATAAGTGCGAAATAAATAAATAGGTGTGTGAAATGTTAATGAATATATTACAATTTAATAATTATTTGATAAGAGGTTTTCCGTTTCGGCATAGTTAAGTCCTAGCAGCCAAACTTGAACCTGCTTTTTGCACTCAAACTTTGTTAATGGAAGGATGTTTAATTTTTTATTAACTCTTTCATACAGAAAAGGCCCAATGCATGAAAAAGCTTTATTGCCAAATTTAAGCTTACAGAAAACTCTGTTCCACTTAGGCTTTCTGCGTGTGCGCTGGTCTGCCACCTTAGTGACAGTTGCACTTTTGTGGAATTTAAGTAGCACTGACAGAATGTACAATTGGCGTACAGTAAGCACTTTCGTCTCTCGATACAGCATATCAGTAGGAAAACGGATTCCCAAACTGTAAGTGACCTTAAGGAGCGCCCTTTGTGCACGTTCCGCAGTAATTAGGAAGCTTTTACTGGCAGAACCCCAAGATAGAATGCAGTAACATAGAATAGACTGACACAGAGCTAGATAAGTCATCCTGAGAGTATCATTGTCAGCTATTGATCGAAGTTTCTTAAATATATACAAAAGCTTTCTCACTCGCGAAGTAACAGATTGAATATGCGCTGTCCATGTCATATGTTGGTCAATGTTAATACCGAGATACTTAATACATTTTACTTGTTCAAAAACAGTGCAGCTGCAGCTACACCCCGGATTATTTTTGCATTGGTGGAATTTGAGTGACAGTTGTTTAGGGGCAGTTGTTTTTTTGTGACAATGACAGCACCTTGGTGTTATACCTCGGTATTATTCAATTTCAAGGCGTCCATTGTGCAAGTCCCGAATACTTTCCTGCCCCTCATGCTAAAGGAAAACTTTTGGCCGCAGGGCGTGGTATTCCGTCGCTTCCGCGAACAGGTGCCACAGAACAGCACAAAATGAAGATAGTGCAATGTGAAGTGTTACTAACATAGTCCTAAGCCTTATTTACTAACGACAAATCGTATTTACTCTATATATATTAGTATCTAAGGTATGTATGTATCTATGGGCCAAGATGCCTGATATTAAATGATTTATTATTATTATATTTCTCTGCTTCAGGAAACTAAAATTACAAATGATTTCCCTTTAATAACTAGACAATATTTTCATATAACAATGATGAATGAGCCGTACGCTTTCTGCAAGCGAAAGTGTAAATGCTTCAAGCTACATGTCTAAAGCATTTGAGAAAAGCCGGTTGAACACTGGGCAAGAGTAAGCATTACATTTGCGCCATTTCCGTGTCTTGTTCAAATATAAGACTTCCGTTTTTTTTTCTTTCAATACAAATGAGGCAATTGCCTATGTTTTACTCATATTATAAACTGAACTGCATAAATGCCTGTTACCTAGACTTGTCCAGGGCATTTGATTTAGTATCATATGATTTATTGTGGCAAAAGTTGGAAACTGAAACAGATGTACCACGTGATGTTGTTGCGATGTTGAGATATTGGTACTCAAGTCAAAGGAATGTTGTGAGATGGGCAGGCGCACACTCGGACGTGTATGGGTTGGAGTGTGGAGTGAGGCAGGGGGGATTAACCTCTCCTCGTCTCTTTAACTTATACATGAACGGGCTGATCGGCGAGCTCAGCAGAACAAGCATAGGGTGCCATATAGATGGACAGTGCGTCAATAATATCAGCTACGCGGACGACATGGTGCTGTTGAACCCGTCGATCAGAGCCATGCGCAGACTGCTAAATATGTGTGAAAAGTATGCATGGACCCACGGGCTCAGATATAACGTAAAGAAGAGTGAAGTGATGGTGTTTAAGGCTGGTAAAAAATCCTACGCCAATGTGCCTCCCTTGTATCTTTGTGGTGCCACCTTAAACAGAGTATCTAATTTTAAATATCTGGGTCACTGGGTGTCAGAGGATCTATGTGACAATATTGATTTAGAGAGGGAGCGCAGGGCGCTGTCTGTGCGCTGTAACATGCTGGCCCGCAGGTTTGCACGGTGTACTGTACAAGTTAAACTCACATTGTTTAGGGCCTTCTGTCAATCTTTTTACACCTGCAGCCTGTGGACTAAGTACACGCAGCGTGCATACAGTGCTCTGCGTGTACAATATAATAACGCGTTCAGGATACTGTTCGGGCTGCCGCGCTACTGCAGCGCCTCAGCAATGTTTGCGGAGAAAAGCGTAGATGGTTTTCACGCCATCATGCGGAAGCGTTGTGCGTCTGTGATGGAGCGCATGCGGGCCAGCTCAAACAGCCTTCTGAGCGTGTTCGTGGGTCGCTGGGACTCGCCGATATGGCGGCACTGGATGCGATTACACACTGAGGGTGGTCGCGTCCAGGGCCTGGCATAAACTGGTGCTACTGTGCGGTGCAGCTTTGTGATTGTCTTTGTATGTAGGTACTAACAATAGCTTTAAAAAATTTCTTGTGTTACTAACAATATATGGACTTTTGTCTGAAATAAATGTCATATTATTATTATTACTATTATAAATACAAATAAAATTAAAAAATATTTATTACACACCATCACCATCACCACCATCATCATCAATATTATTATTTATTATTAGAACTATTGTAATCAATTTTTTTTTCAAAATCAAGCTCACAATTTTTTTATAGGCAAACTTTTTTATGTATAAGTATTAGGTATTTAATAGGGGTGTTGATGTTTCTTAAAACATCTGTAAATCTTTTAATAACGGTCTCGCAGCAGTGATCCATCCGTTATGTATTAGTTAATAAAGGTACGTATGTGAAGTAATTGTTATAAGGTACGATCGCGGGCTGACATATTTCCTTTTTGGACAAAAGCCCCTAAATAAAATCTTGATTTAAAAAAATCTGATACTCGATATAACGATATTTATTAATAGGTATAATTATCAATATCGGTTCTTTGATACATCGAAAAAAATAACGATATTTCTATACATCGATATTTTTTTCTATTTTATATCTATATGTCGTAAATCAGCTGAAAAATAATTTACTCAGTTTGTAATTCTGGATATTTATTAAACAAATCAAATTATAAATGTACGAAAATGTAAGGTTCTTATCAATTATTCTTGAATTTTAATAAAACATTTTTATGCGTACCAATATTTCTTAGTAAGAGTTTTTAAAAATACTTGTTTTTTTTTTATGTACAGCTATTTGACTACTACGATTATTAGAAAATAAATTAACAAAATCAGGAAAACATAATATAGTGTAAATTGCAAGCAAGCAAATCAAGTACAGCAGTAAATTAAGTTTACGATGATGTTGTAGTTTCAATAATTGGCGAGAAAAAACCAAACTGATTTAAAAAAATATAGAGAGTCGATATTGTAGCGACCATGGAGACCACGCTAATACTAATAACTTGCATACTGGCAGGTTATATGGTTAAAAAAAGCATAGTTGTAGAGATTCGAAACATGATGGATTAGAGATTGTCAAACAAGAAAAGTTTATGCTAATGAGATATTTTATTTAGATAATGTAAAAAGAGTCCTTCTAATAATTTAATCATAGTGGATTGAAATAGAAGTCTTTTCATTTGCGTCCATCTATCACATACATTTCATTATCGAACTATCGATATATCGTCCAAAAAGTTTCAGTAATAAATATCGATATTTCGATATATCGATATTTTATCAACAGGCCTTAGCAAAACATACCTATAATTTTTTTTTTATTTCATCCATAGTGACTGTAATCCAAAGTTTTTATAATTTTAACGCCACCTGACAGGCACTGACCTAATAGGTGTAATATTACATTAGTTTTTGTTTCCGCACATTTCTGTGATTATGAAACCTATATTAGTTGATAATCTGGCAACGTAAGATTATCAGTCTACATATTAATGTCAGAATAATTTAATAATAACATTGGATCGTAAAATTTTCTCGACATTACCCTACTTTAGATACATTCAATCACTTCAATATGGTGTATATATATATTTTTTTAATGATATAATCTAGCACTTGACAGTGATGCAATCATTGATGGCGAAGCGCACTAATATATTAAGAAGAGCTTATTCACTCTAACCTTGAAGACCCCTAAATTATAATCGGGCGGGAAGTTATGAATAACTTCTCCCGCTCTTGATGGAGCGTACGGGAGTGTTTTTTTTTCCTCTAGAACACTCCACCGTAACCTCAGGTCAGTCCACACAGTGGTGGCACTCGGGCATAAGTTCCGCACGAATCCGGTGCAGGAACTTCCAAAACTGACCTAGTTCGGTGAAAACCTGCGTCATGCGAAAGGTGAAGACGTCGTGAGGTCTGTCCAGCCACTCCTTAAAGAGAGGACTTATCGCCATAATTAGCGTGCCCAGCGTGCCCAGCACTGAGTTGTGATAGTCGCTGTCGCGATTCCACCATGAGATCCCGCTGGAACTCTGTCCGCCATGCCGTGACTTGTCGCAGTGTTTCGCCCCGGCGTTGCATCTCCACGCGCAAATCATGAAAGGACTGTTGCCTCCAGATCCCATGGTGGCAGGCCAGCAAGGAGGCTCGCCGCTTCGCGGGAAATAGTGCAGTATCCCCGCACCAGTATACCTACCTCATTTAGTGTTCGATTATCGTCTTAATTCATTGAAATAATAAAATATGTAAGGTTTATTATAAATAACTACTTAGCCCGCGACTTTATTCGCTAAAAAGTTTTCATAAAAACTTTAACACCCCTTAACCGTTTTTAACCGTATTTTGAGGGTAGTTTTTAATTATAGTCTTTATTGTTCGATTAGAATTTCAGACAAGTTTCAAGTTTATTAACCCAGGAAATAAGAATCCTACATACAATCTTTGAAACACCCTAAATTATTCAATATAGCGTAGTTCTAAAGAGAAATACTAACAACCATTATTATTTTCTTAGGTTACTATTTGTGACAACTTTCAAGTATATTGGCACACAGAATGAGATTTTGCATACAAACTTAATTCACCCTTTTCGCTCTTTTAAGAGGGGTCCTTTTCCACTCGCGTATCGTCAACATCGAGCATGGTTTAAAAGCTTGTTGCTTCATATACTGCAATCCAACGCGATTTTTGATGAAGAGATAACGCCTGAAAACTCTGTTAGCATTCGATATCCGTGGGTAATTCCGTGATTTACTCGAATATTTCACAAAACTTGTTCCAAGATATACGTGTGTTTTATAAACCCTTAAAAGTTTTTCAGAAAAAATGTCGTCATTCAGAATCTAGATTAAATGTGCAAGGCTTTTCTTGATGTACTTTTTATATTTTTAAAATATGAGTACACTATGGAGGGCCAAAGTTCATGTAAAATAGCAGATTTTCAGACGTCTTTACTTGATTAGTTTTACTCAAATTTATGTTTTGATTTCTATAGAAGCCTAGATAATATAGCTGTGTATCCATAATATCTAGAGAAATATGTGTAATAACATCATAATCACTTAAGAGCGGTTGTATGAAAATATACTTCGAAAAGGACGCTCTTAAAGGTTGAATTTCCAAAAATCCCTTATTAGTGCTCGCCTACATCTTAAAAGGAAGCCTTGTGCAAAATTTCACGTTCCTAGTCCCAGTAGTTTTGGCTGTCCGTTGATATGTAAGTCAGTCTTTCTCCTTTTATAGATAAGAAGATTATGCACTATTATTACACCTACCGAATGTTAGAATATTAAAACGAACGTGAGGACATCCTGTGCCTTATATAGGCATTCAACTAATGTATTCAAAGAATTAAAAATTCAAATGGCCGTAAAACATTTAATATCATAGTTTTGTTTCATATATTTCGAGGTGAAAGTAGGTAAGCTTTTCTTTTGTCTCGTTAACTTTTAACAAAACGGTTTTACCGTTTTACCAAACGTTAGCCTAAAGCCTAGCATGCACCACGATATAATAGTTAGTTTCGTTCGTACAATGCGGTCCAACTAAGAATAGGATCGATTGCCATGTTGTGACGTCACGTCATACCGTCAAATCGAAGAATTATTATGGTGAGCAAAATCGGGAATTTAAAAAAATTAATTTATTTACGAACTCTGAACGAAAAAAGTTTACTCAGAATCCAGTTCTTCAATTTTGCTCATCTCTGAGTTCTTCAATTTTGCCCAATCTCTAGCGATTTGACAGTATGACGTGATGTCACAACATGGCAATCGATCCTATTCTTATTTAGAACGCATTGTAAATCCATGTTTCGAAGCACACTCCTATCTTTCGTGGTGGCTCAACTGAAACACGTCTTTTACATCCAGTATTTTGCAGGCGATAATAAATTGAATTGCGCGTAGGAATTATTGTCCTTTACGATTTTATATCACTCTTAAAAATCGCAAGGAATAAATTACATAGCGCGCGCCTAACCTAAAAGCAAAATTAGCGATAATAAAATATCAAAACGCCAATTTTTTTAAGATTAAACAGGGCTTTAAGTTTTTTTGCAAGTGTGACATCATAAAATAATTCCTTTCGTTCTGGGTGGAGTGACAGAAATTACATTACCACACTAAAAACCCACTTGTGTTCTTTCAGTTGATTTTGCGTTCCAGGGCCACGTCATGCCAATCCTATATACATTTGACCTTTATTTATTTATTAAAACTTTATGCACTAGTAAATAACGCTGTACAACAACGGACTTAATGCCTTAGGCATATTATATGATATGATTAAGGTTGTTTATTTATGGAAATAAATTGAATTGAATTGAATAAAGTTATATAATTGATTGAATCACTGCTTACCATCAGGTGAGATAGCAGTCAAGCACTAATTTAAATCAATTTAAAAAAAATATACTTATGTATAAATCAGGGTTAATGACTTTTCGACAATCATTGTCGTTCATAGAATGACGCTAAATAAAGTTATCTTAAATAATTGTATACTTATTCGTTAATGTTTTTTTTTCTTTAAATTCTTCATTTCGATTTACTTTTATTTAGTACAAATTAGGGGAAGTTAAAGCATAATGTGCAAATCGGCTTCAAATTCATGTTGTTCAGCTGATTTTATATTTGAGTATTACCCACTCCTTGGTTACTGATAAAATCACAGAAACCTGGTGGCATATAGTTGTACAATACAACAAATAACAGTATTATAATTTTTTTATTTTTATTTTTGTAAGATTTGTTTGGGAAATATATAAAAATGTAAAGAGTAATGTAGTAGTAGCATTGTAGTATGTGTAAATAAATGGGGAAAATAATAATATTCCAAAACTTCACACTTCACACAAAAATTTGTCTTGGATGGGAATCTAACCCCGCAGTAGCAGTTAGGGTCACTAACCCTAGTGGTTACCAACAGGCTAGGCAAATTATGTAAATATTATAGTCGGGCACAGGTTAAATTTCATTAAAACTCCAAAATATATTATTTTTATACATATAATTTACATTTATTAATTAATTAAAAATATAAAACAAATGTTGTCCGCCGGTGTCGGGAACAGGGTCCAAGCTACCAGTGGTAAGGGCTCCAGAGACAGGAACCTCCTCACAATGTGAACCGTATCGAGGTGTACCGCCTTCTGTATCAGGCCCTTGATCCAACCGCACAACGAAAGCTTCGACAAATGGTCGTCGAAGCTTTTGGCTATAAGGCCATTGGCAGTCACGACAATCGGCACAATGATAGCCGATTCCACATTCCATATTATTATTAGTAAAAAAAGCGATTATAGTTTCTTGAACTATTAATGCTTATGGTGATTTCAGTTGCGTAGTTGCTTTACAAAACCAATAACGGAATTCAATCAACCACGTAAATGTTATGAGATATAAATAGAATATACATAACATTCACGTTCAATACCGCATTAACCCCATAAAGGAGCCTGCCCATTACACCGTCCCATACAATGATCATACCATAATCGTGATAGGAACGTGTCCGGCAATAACATTTTCTTTATATTGACAAGTATGATAAAAGAGAGAGAGTGAGCATTAGTGTGTGTTGATGAATAATTATATTAAATAATATATGCTTATATAAAGTGTTTGATTAATTTATTTATTTATTACGGCACTCCAACGAATAGTTCGCCGATACATTTACAATAAAAAGTTTTGTTAAAATACAATGAAACCAGCGAATTCTTCGGGGGACTGATATGTTTATGTCATCCAGAAGTTTAGATACATGGATCAGACCATTGACAATTTTATATAGCATAATTTGGTCCATAGTTTTTCTGCGTTTTTCTAGGGTTATCAATTTGAAGTGGCTTAACCTTTCAGGTTAAGTAGCTGTATTAGGAATTTATTAGCAGTACACCGCAGACTACCCCTGTATTATTTTAAGTTCTTACGACCCATCCTAACATCGCTTTTAGCGATAACACCGCCATTGTACCCATAGATTTAAGTTCATGTATAAGTTGTTTACTTAAATGGTTTGGTGTGCAATAAAGGTTATTAATTATTCTAAGTGTGAAACTATAATAACCGTTCCGACCATTCCGTTACCGAGCAACACCGTCAGCACAGACAAAATATGCACACAGGTGGTCAAACCGTGATTAAGAACCACGTATACGACGACCGTTATGCTCGGGTATGATCACCCACACTAAGAATAACTCCTGTATCGTGGGTTCATTCGTAAACATGTAAACACACTTACACCAAAATTTACCTCTTTAATTGCCTCGTTCGTACCGTTCTGGAATATTGTTCAGTTGTGTGGCGCCCCCATTATGCCACACATAGTCTTAGGTTGGAGCGCATTCAGAAAAGATTTTTGAACCATCTGGCCTACTCGACGAAAATAGCTAAAAAAGTTCCAAGCTATGCAAAACGGCTACAAAAATTCAAGATGACTTCTCTCGAAGAACGCAGGGACAAAAACGATCTTATTTTCTTATATAAAGTTCTTCACAGTAAAATAGACTGTCCTCAGTTGTTATGTAAATTTAATTTTAACCTACCTCACAATTATCCGCGCCATCCTATCAAATTACTACGTCCCCCATTCCGAAAAACTATTTCAGGGTCTAACTCCCCAATCCCAAGACTTTGTAGGCTTCTTAATAATTGCGATGTAAGTTTGGATATTTTTGGCACATCTTTCCATAAATTCAAGCGCCAAGTCCACCTAAAACGACTTACTACTAGCCAACATTTATAACAACGTAACTCGTAAGTGTTGTATCTGTACTAATATTATTTGTAAAATCTTTCTGTTTTAATATTGTTTATGCATGCTGTGTCTATCGTAATATATTGTACACTTGGTTTGTATAAGGGCAAGTACGTTTTGAATGCAATGTGTAACAATTGTTGATAGGCCAATAAATAAATAAATAAATAAATAAATAAATAAATAAATACACAATACATCTAGACCCGGAACACCTATCTGTAGGCCATACAAATATTTGTTACATGCGGAAATCGAACCCGCGACACGCAGTGCAGCAGCCAATCACTCAATCACTGCGCCAACCGTGCCTTCAATGATAAGCTGTTGATACGTTCGAGGGGGCAAAGTAGAATGTGTCGTAATCCTTTCCATGCTAGATACATTCCTAGCACGATCATGGTCTGACTCGTTGTATTGCGAGCTTAGACAAATGACATTTCTGTTAGTGTATCCGCCAAATTCTATGCTATATGCTATACACAGGCAATGACATTACCTGCTGAGAAGTCTCATAACAAATGCCGTGACAGATAATGTCATTGCCATACATTTTTTACTTAGCGTTTGGCGGGAATGGTAACAGAAAAAAGTTATTTGTCTAAGCCTACTGCGCAGACTCCTTTAGTTTGTGACTTGACCACAAAGAGCACATTACATTACATTATATAACTCCCAACCTCACATTATGGTGGTTTCCGTGCCCATAAGTTATCGAATACAATCCTTACTGTAGAAAGCTGTCTTAGTTAACATTACATTTTGTTTACATACGTTATTACATTTTAAGGTGTTGCTCTCGTAGTAGTTTAAGTAGTAGGATTAGCAGCTCATTTCTCTTTTTTCTTTTGAGCGTGAGTGGGAGTATCAAACCTTTATTGACTGAAACCCACCTGTGTTCCTTCAATCGCTCCTTACGCTCCAGGGATTTTTTTAGGGATAGGAAATCATCCAACGACTTCTCCCACTCAAGGGTGGAGCGAAAAGGCATATTAGACTTTTACAAACTAAAACCACACCTATGTCCTTCATTTGCCTTTACGATCCGTGATGACGAATATTCCCGCAGATTTCAATGTGAAATTTTTACAGAATAGACAGTCTGTTGCCGATGGAGCGAGGTGATGAATTAGAAAATGACACAAAAAGTACTAGCACAGAAGGCATTGGGGGACTTGTATCGATTGCTTAATCTATAGTTTTCTGAACAGCGAAACGCTTCACCTTAAATCTTCGAATAAACCACACAATCAGAGTAATCGTGAATTACCACTTTAACAGTTACATAAGCGGTTAATACAAAAATACGGCAACTTTACAAGATTGTATGATTTGGTACTGTGCAATCACTTCCTCTCGTCCTGAAATCCGGGACATCATTAACGGTACACGATGCTCGTACACTTACAGCATCGGTTAAGTTTTTAAATGACCAAGCAATTTTATTTATTAATGCTCTTGCGTAGTCTAACAAAAATATAACATCAAATCATGACAGACGGAAGAAATCTAGATAGAAAGTAATTTTAATGTTATTCTTTAATTATTATATGTGTGGTACGACAGATTTGAAGTGGTTGAGAACATTTATTACAGTAGACCCAATAAGTAATCATAAGGCGGCACATAATTCGGCAACGACGACCTCATGCGTCCAAACTTGGTTCAGGCTATGGCCGTTGACGCGCGTTTTAGAATCGAGCGTCGACGGCACGCTTTTATCGTTTTAAATATGTACAGGCTGCCTCTGACTTTAATACACGTGATGTGCACAGGCCCTAACAGCGAATGGGAAGCAGTCACCTCTTACTGCGAAGCAACAATACGAATAAGTGAGGCGGCGGAAAGCGTGCGAGAGAGGACATCTCAGCCGCCACAGGAGATGCAGGGCAATCCCCGGTCATCGTAGGCGCGGGCTCACGGACGGCAAACAGTGGGCAGCTGCCGTCCGGTAAGGATCTAGTCTAGGTCGACAGCGCATTGGATTCTAGGCACGCTTCAAAGAGCTATCAGTAACATTGACGGGACCTTCTAGGGCCGATGCCTAACAGGGTTTGCGGGATTGTTCGAACGGTTACCGTAATCCTGGAAAACAAAGGGTAACTGAAGGAACACAGGTGGGCTTTTTTTGTGTATAAGTTATGTTGCTATTTTGGTGTTAATTACAAGTTAGATAGATCATTGAACTAAACTATTTTTAAGTAGCTAGATGATTCAAAGAGCACATATAATAAAAGACGAATCGCAACGTTAATAATGCGTGTGCGTTAAAAAACAACGCAATCGCAGCTAAAAACACTTACTGAAATACCATTTAATTACTTTGATACTTAACGACCAAACGATTTATTGCTGTGCCAATGAAGACGGCAGTATCATGACGTGTACCATTCTCACGCAACGCATTAATATAATAATAATATTCCACAACTTTCACACAACGCCATCTAGTCCCAAACTAAGCAAAGCTTATGGTATAAGTACTGATCAAATGATAAACATATTTATATATTTTTAAATACATACATACTATAGATAAAGTTACACCCAGACACAGAACAAATGATCGTGCTTATCACACAGAGATTTGTCCTGGGCGGGAGTCAAACCCACAACCTCCGGCTTAGCAGTCAGAGCTACTAACCACTAGACATTACAAAGTAGATGCATATCTCAATGTACTGCTACGACTACGCACATCAAGATAAATTTCAAGCACAAATTATATGTTGCACTTTCTATTTAGACTCCTGTTATATATCAGGAAATATTGCGATAAACGTCCATGCTCAGATAGCGCAAAAATATATGCTAACAACAATGTTTGTTAGATTGGTGTACTGCCTGACTTTGCTATAGTTGCTTCGTTTTAGCATGGCAATAGCGGTCATTACTCTTTATATCTACTCGTGAAACCCGAAAAACAAAACAATTATCGTACTACTAGAAAAAGTAAAAATAGTGAAAATTTACGATAATAATTATTATTTATTTTAATTGACGACTTGTTATTTGCTGTCAGTCTAACTTACTGTTCCTATGTATTTATTTTTTATTTTTTAGCAGTACGTATTTTTTCATGTTTTTGTTTCGGTTTTAGAAATTGAGGACATCAATAAAAAGTAGATGGGGCAATGACCGCCATTGCCATGCTAAAACGTAACAGCAATATCTTTCTAAACTGTTGTTTGTAACACAATTAACTGTTTTACCTACGGTGTTTTTTTTTGTCTAGTATCTATTCTGTAGTAGTAGCCTATAACCTATTTTCAGACTTGCCAAATACACACAAAATATTTCAGAATAAATCAGGCAAGCTGTTTCGGAGAAGTTTAGTAACAAACACTGTGACATGAGACTTTTATATATATTATTACTGATATTACACTAAAATTGCTATGGGATCGTGCGGGTGATAGCTGTCGGATTCATACAATGTACGAGTTCCTAAACCTATCCTTTTCTGTCATCTTAAAGATGCATACTTTCGTCCTGCTGTCCTACCTACACGATGTAAAAAAGACCTTAGAAGATGATTATAATGTATATATTATGTTTATGTATAGTGTGATGTATGTGTGTGTGATGTGTGATCTGTTTAGTTTAGTTTTAGTATGTTAGATTTAATTTATGTGCTTAAGTTTTCGTTGTATGTACATGGTATGTTATCCTCAAGTGCAAAATTTCTGTCGCATTTATACAATACGGTTTGCTGTAAAAATACCCAATTATGGGTTAAGCTCGCCTATGTACAGTCAGGAGTTAAAAGTGCATTGCACTTCCATCAATGTTAAAGTCTGTTAAAATCTGTATAAAGAGTCTAAAATGTTGTAGAAGAGAGTCAATGGTTCATGCCTGATTTGATTTGTAGCATAAAATCTATAGTACTGATTAAACTAGTTGTGGACTATGAAACTTCTACTACAAAGAAATTTTAGACACTTTAGCATTGGTAGAATGCAACTGCAGTTTTGACCCCTGTGAATTCTAAGTTATCATCAAGTGCAAAATTTCTTTCTCATTTATACAATACGGTTTGCTGTAAGAATACCCAATTGTGGGTTAAACTCGCCTATGTACATCAACTGTCTTATTTTTATTCTGAATTAAAATTGTGTGTATAATAAAGAACGAATGAATGAATGAATGATCTGTTTATTTGGAAACAAGGACCACAATATAAATTGATGCCATAAAGAACCATTCGTCTTTCAATTACGATACATCTAAAGTTATAGGTGATAGTTAAATCATATCTACTTAATTGGCCTAGGTCACGGACATACCGCTAAAATTGGCAGCTCATAAAAAATCGATTAATCAACTCTACTCTATGACATACTTACAGACATAGGCCTAACAAGTTGCGCCACAACACACATAGCAAGAATCTGCTTTGCGAATCCAATCTGCCACGGAGTAATTTATCATTTGTTGCTTCATTTAGCCCAGTTTCCCAAATAGATTTTTTTTAAACATTGCTCCACACTCACACTAAGGATTCGACTTGTATCATGGGTGAAATCATTAAACTCACATACACAAGCTATCCAGACCCGGAACCTATCTGTAGGCTGTAAAAATATTTATTTCTTTCGTAAACTGAACTCGTGACACGCATCGCAGCAGTCGATCACTCATCCACTGCGCCTACCATGCTACTATTTTTCTAGATAATTTTGTCCCATGTTACATGGGGCAAGTGAAAAACGTTATGTTCTTCCATTCCGTCCTGTTACACGTCATATCACTGACTCCCGTATCTTCCCTTCAACTACGCACTCAGTAAATCTATTTATTTTCCCTTTAGCCAACATCCTCCTCCCCATACACATTTTTTTTTAAACTTTGCCCCACTCTAAGATTAACTTCTGTATTGTGAGTGCTCATGCGCACCCAGATCACCTATCTATTAGCTGTATAAATATTAGTTCGGAGCAGGAATCGAACTCGCGACACGCAGCGCAGCAGCGGAGAACTGTGCCGTCTTATATCGCCGTCTATATTGACAACCCTTTTAGTCACAGGCGTTCCATTCTTGCTTTCTATGCTAAATCAGCTTTTGCCCGCGGCTTCGCCCGCTTACATAAAATATAGCGCATGTCACTTAGGAATAAAGCAGCTTTCTATGGGTGAAAAAATTTTTAGCAATCAGACCAGTATTTCCAGAGATTACCTCCTACAAACAAAAAAACAAACTTTGCCTCTTTATAATATTAATGTAGATGGTTGATTAACAGCACTAACTTGTCATCTATATAATTATATATATAAAAGGAGAAACTGACTGACTGACATATCAACGCACAGCCAAAACTACTGGGACTAGGAGCGTGAAATTTTACACAAGATTTCCTTTTATGACGAAGGCGAAGATTTCCCAAAATTCACTCCCTAAAGGGATAAAATGAGGGTCCAAAGATTGTATGGAGGAACCTCATTTCAAGCGGGCAAAGCCGCTGGCAGAAGCTAGTTTAGAATTAAAACAACTAAACTTTATTTTATTAAGACTAATGATTTACTTGCAGTTTTTCAGTGATCTGCCAGTTCGCTTTCTGTCTCTGCAAAACACGTTATTTTGTGAGGTAAGCACTAAATCTTGCCTAGACTCAGCTGTTACTAATTAGCTCACAATCTAATTGAATGCCTCCATTTGTTGAGTAATGTAATTATTTAATGAAGAGCCTCTTATCTAACAGAAGATTACATATATAATTGTAATCATAAATATTCAAAAGGTTTATAATTTATAATCTTGTGTTGCCAAATGTTTGAACAATCTCTTGCATTATGTTCGTGAAGTATTGTGTCAGATTAGGTGTTTTTTGGAATAATTTGAATGAACAAATAAAAATACTAATTACATTACACTCTAGAGCTAAACTCAATTAAATTGCTGACAGATAATTAATATATTTACTTTTATTTTTATCAAGTGGCAGAGGGTGCTCGCTGAACATTTGGCCGTTGGACCGAAAAGTTCTGGAGAGGCGACCGCGAACCGAAAGGCGCAGCGTTACAAGGCCTTCTACAAGGTGAACCGATGACCTGGTGAGGGTTGTGGGAATCCGATGGATGCGAGACGCACAGGACCGTTCATTGCAGGACACTTTCGGGAGGTATATATACAACAGTGGATGTCTTTCGGCTGGAATTGAATTATAATGATGATAGCGTATATTTATTGGTGTTTCTTTCCTGTTGAGCAGGAATGTTATGGAGCTCCGTAACCGTAACCGAAACTATCGGATATACGAAATAAAAAATATCCATAACCGAAACCGATATTTTTAAGTTTCAGATAGTTTCGGATAAAGGCGGAGTCTAAATGACCAGTTGTTTGTTTTGCCCGATCAAACAAATGATAATTTATAAATCAAAGTTAAATTTTTGTATTTGTATTCTACTTTTATAATTTTAAAATTCTTATATCTGTAACCAAAACTATCCAAAACTAGCGAACAATCCGAAATAATGTCCCATCCGTAACCGGTTCTTATTCCCGTATTCAAATCCGAAATTTTATATTCGTAAAATTCCTGCTGATATTTATTAGTTCATATTACACATACAGCTACCATTACAAGAATCTAATGCGATGGTAAACACAAAAAAAAAAAAAAAGTGCTTGACTGCGATCCCACTTGATGGTAAACAGTGATGCAATCGTTGATAGTAAATCGCACTAGTTTAAGGGCCTATTCACTCTAGCCTTGATGACACCTGAATTCCTACAAATTTATGGTTTTGGGAGTCAACTTTTACAAATTTTTACAAAATCTTGGCATAGTTTTTTTTTTAATTATCGTCATGGCCGCGCGGTTGAAACTCTCACAACTTTGGACCCCCATTTCTCCCACCATACCGGGTGAATTAAAAAAAATCATTTTATATTTTGTGTACATTATATAAGGTTAATAAAAGGGCATTAAAAAATTTCAACGTTTTAGGTCCAAGGTTTTGGGCTAGGCGTTGATGACTCAGGAGTGAGAATTTGCCTTTTAGTAAAAATATAAACAGATATAAGTAATTATTTTTTGACAAATCTAACAGTTAATGAATCAATCAAATTTTTAATAAATATAAATTTATATCTAAAGACCAATATTTAAGCTGGAGTTAAACTTATGTATTAATATATCATTTCAGCCAGACGACAACCACTGCTGAATTTTTTTTTTCGGTGGGAAAATCATCTTATGACATCCCCCGCTCTTGGGCGGAGCGAGAGATAGTGTCAGACTTTTACTGACTAAAACCCACTCCTGTTCCTTCGTTGCCTTTCCTACCAGGGCCGAGTCTTCCTTTCAGAATCAGACCAGGTTTCACTCTAGCAAGTGAGTACAACTGATCCCACTGCTGGATATAGGCCTACCCCATATGTTACCACGACGATAGATCAGAGATGGATCTATCGTCGTCCGTCCAGGACCGGTACAGGATAAATAATTTTTTTAGTAAAATTGAATATTTCTTTATGTTTGTAAAATAGTAACTAAAATAGAACTAGGCAGAATATATTTGCCGGTTGTAGCAACAGAATTGGGCGTAGGCAGCCACTGACTGAATCCCGAACAATGGAAGCGGCGGGCGGCGCGGTAGGACCCGAAAGAGAAGAAGACTCCTACCTAAAGGTAATCTTTTACCAGATTTAGGTAAGGATAGCTGATAATAATAAGAGTAACTAATTTATAGAAATCAGTACTTCCGATTATGAAGAGAGAAATTCTTTCAATGCTGGAAACCTTCAATACCGGAATACTCTTTCATACTCAAACGGCGGAACGGGCTTGAACGAAACTTAACATACGGGAAATCATGATCTAGAATAGCACTTGGGACACTTTTTGACCCAAGACTTCTACTCGCTCTAGACACTCTACTCCGAAAACGGTTAATTTTACAGAAAAATGCTTCAAGCATTTTTTGTAGGTAATTTCACGACGATCAATTTTGTAATGACCTCTATTGAGATATTTGCGAAAAACTGATTTTCGTGACCTTTTGACCTTTATAACTTTTTTAGCCGGCACGAAATCATTGTCGATTTTTCACATCTTTATTACAACGCCGTAATAAAGGTGTAGGTATACAAAAATTCAGCTCACTAGAAATTTTTCTAACCTTTTGAGTACCGTAATTAGAGACAATAGAAAGACAATGAGCGAGCAAACGCCAGCGTTCGCTTGGGGTTTAATGAATTAATATATTATTTGCAAAAAGTACACGAGTAGAGGTGTCACGTCATTTAGGGTACAATTGACGAAGTACTTACATGATACAGGTACGTGTACATGATCAATGACCCCCATACAAGGTAAACCTGTGTTAAAGTCTCCATGTTATGATTGATTGTCGGATGCACTGTTCCAATTATATCAACGACTTGTTACTTGTAATGACGTTTACCTGTCATTTCCATACGTCAAATTGACGTAAGTAGCAATCATAGTCATGCATGTCATTACTGTTACACAATCATCGCGGTTGCGTTATAATGACATGAATGTTATGGATGACAGGAAAGTCATGTGATTTAAGTAATAAGATGCATTTGTAACGAGATTTGGAGATTTGCGTGTACTGGTACTATACAGAAGGACTCAATAGTGGAAACACAATGTCAGGTCGGTTCGAGTGCATTTTTTTACCATGCACATTTTTTTGTTGAGGTAGGAAATCATCAAAATCAGCGAAAGAGCTCGTCAGACTTTTACTGACTAAAACCCTGCCTATGTTCCTTCATTTGCTCTCTATGTTCTAGGGCCACGGTAACTCTTTTCCTGCAGTAACCATGTACCTTCACGCTTCAATAATGAAAAGCCAAAAGAGCGCTTTTCGATTACTTCTAGAAGATCTGGCTGTTGACTAGCAGTAGCTGACTAATTTTTACTTCAACATTTTTTTTAACTTGATTTTTATCAAGTATCAGAAATTCTCCAGGTAGATCCGTATTAAACACGCTGCTAAGAATCGAGCCGCAATTACAACACATCCGCTATGTACAGCCTAAGACATACATCACACAATATCTGACATTAAAAAATAAAAATCAATTGTCAAATCGTCACAATCGCACATCACCAAACCACACCAAACTACAATAACAAGACATTGTTACAAGATCAGGAAGCATTACCCGTCACCACACGGCACGGGGCTAAGCACAGGAGTAGGAGAGCGCACGGGTGCGTGCCGTATGCACGCGCATTGGCGGAGAAGCGCGCGCGCGGCCACCTCGCGCATCTCGGTCTCTAGCGATAGCGTAGCGGTAGCGGTGAAAACAGTAACGTGTGAGTGTCCCCTCCCTAAGGATTTGCACTGATACGAAGAGTTACACCCCTATTGATAAAGGTAGGTGATGAGTTTTGTTATTTTTTATATAAATGTGCGGGATTTCTTTTTGTATGTAATGACACGGTTTTGTGAAAATTCAGGGAAATTTTGTAGTATAGTGACATGCCTAATCTACATGAACGTTATATTTTTAATTTAAGTCCATCAACACAGCTGTGTTCAATCAGCTGATTGAAGTGCATCATTTTAGTTAATGAAATTATAATAACATAATGAACAAAAATATACCTAAATATTAAAACTGAAAATGAAACTCAATGTTTGATCATAATACATTTAAATATCAACAGTAGTTTGTATATCATCAATCTAAAGTTTAAGTAACGCGTAATTAAATAATACTAACTTTATTGATCTAAAACCAATTAATTATAATCGTAGTGTTCATCACAACTCAATATCAGAAATTGAAAGTAAAAGATCTATCATTACAAGGAAAACTGTTTGTAGACAACCATTTAGTTTTAATATAAAGCTTTATACTAGACTATAGGAAGTTAATATCGTATAATTATTATACCAACTTTATGATCTTGTTTTCATAATACCCTTTTATTTTATGGGCAACGTGTAACTATAGTTTTCTCAATTCTAAGATAAGACAATTAACTACGGGCGTAAAATTAAGAATTTTGATAGAAAGGTGAGATATGAGATGAAACTAACATACTGTAACATAATAATATACTCATTATAGAGACTGCTGCAGTTTCTGAAAGTTACTGAAAATAATTAGCAGCTGTTTTGAATGGGACTGCTTATTTCAGGTGCAAATTAAGACTTATTAAGACAGAACGCACCCTTAGAATGTGCACCCTAAGTAAAAAATCGTGTAAATATTGAAAAATCGTTAAAAGGTCTACTTTAAAATATTATGGTAAAAAAGAGGCCAAATTATAAGTAAAAAAGAAACAGGAGAGCTACACTTAATACACATCAACACCTTAGGTACACTTTGATTGAAGACTTTCTTGTTACTTTTCCGCAAATAGCTATTTTTGAGGTTTTTTTTCTAAGGTGGGAATTCATCCACTGACTTTTTTCGCTCTAGGTGGAGCGAGAGGACGTGTCAGACTTTTACTGACTAAAACCACACCTGTGTCCTTCAGTTGCCTTTTATGTTCTATGACGGGTTTTCTTTTCAGAAAATCCCAGCAAGCAATTTTTGAAGCCATTTTTGAGGTTGGTCACATTCAATTTCAAGGAACGGGAAACATTTTTAACGGCTAAGAATAAGTTCAAAGTCAAACCGAAACTATCGATTTCCAACTACAGACTATTGCAGACAATTTTTTTATAAATCTCTAGATTGTGTCTGGTATCTACCAACAAATAGGTAATTAGCTGGTAATTAGCGTTAGTAGTCCGTTATCAAAATGTCTTTAAAGTCATAACCGAGTGACTATCTTACGAGTATTTTTTCTCTACCGAATTCAGTGTTTTCGGATAGTTACAACCTGGGAAAAATTTAGTCAAGAGTGAATACTTCTAGGCAAACGTGCTTCATCGTCGACCACATCATCGATCACCATCATGTAGGTTCCTCAGGTAGCTTGCATTTGTACACGAATTTATATGTAATACGTTCCAAATAAGAATACGAAAGTCAATAACCTCGATCTGTCAAATGTTGAGTGATAAGTATGGTTTGCAAAGAAAACTTATTTGCGTGTTAATAAAGGGTTTTTTTGCTTTGTATTACTAAGTCTTAGTTAAATATAGGTGAACTAAAAACGTTATTGTTTAATATAAATCAGCTAAATATATTGTTTTAAGTCAAAATTAGTTACAAAAAAACTATTTTCTTTCTTATTGTCATTGTTAGGAACAATTCACCTTGTTCTTCCATTTGTCACTACCCAGACACTTCACACAGTGATGCAGAGATTAGCAAAATTGAAGGATTAGATTCAGATTAAACTTTTTTCGTTCACTATTCGTAAATTAATTAATTTTTAAAATTTCTTGTTTTGCTCACCCTACCCAATTTCTTTGATTTGACAGTATGACGTGACGTCACTACATGGCAATCGATCCTATTCTTTTTTGGAACGCATTGTAGGTACTATATTGTTTTTTTGTACAATAAAGAATTAAGAATCAACAAAGAATCAGGTGAGATGGTAGACAAACGCGAGGCTAACAATAATAAAAAGTTTCACGTTACCCTATTCAAGTTTATTAGTAATGCTTGCAAGTTTAGGTTGCACAAAAATGGATCAACTGTTAAGGTAGAACCCAAAAAGCAGTCAAAACGAGTCAATTTTTTTCTGATAATTGCATTTTACAACAAAACTCGCCAGCCTGTCCTTGTCTCGTGTTACTGCGGATCGGCACAACACGTACGTTTTTTTTTCCATTCTGTTCTATCACCCGTCATGCCATCACTAAGGCCGCGTTCCCACTATGTCGTAACGGTTAATTTCAGTTTTGATCAAATTTTATCGTCTTACGACTGTCGTGCTAGCCTCTACCACTTTCATGACTAGGGAATCCAATCCCGCATCAAAATCGCAATCCCGCAGGCCTGCGGGATTTAAGTCACTAATCCCTCGGATCCCGCGGGATTTACGGTATTGGTATATTTATGTTTTATTTTAAGGGGGATGCTCAAAGGTAGCCCGCAAAATTCAAATTGTCTTAAGTTTTTTGCATTTCATTTTTTGCAGTTTTTTTGGGGTTACAGTGTCACTCTGACATGCTTCATCAAGTTTATTTGCATTTTGCAAATAAACTTGAGACAATTTGAATTTCGAAGAGGTAGACCGTATAAATAATCAGGAACTATAAAATATTTAACGTTTCTTTTTTTACATTTAGGAAGATGTAACTTTTGTATCAGATGTGTTTAATTAGCATTGATTACGTTTCTTTCCTCCTTTCCTCTTTAGGAGAGCACAAAACAGCTGTAGGCAAGATAAAAAATTGAAAACAAAATTACTTTCCATAGGTACAACTTCTACAGAAAAGTCACGAGTTCCATGGAAAGTGTTAAATCACCCGTTAATGAGGCTGTACAGGGTCTAATAAATAGGTAATTAGACCGTTGCGTCGTCTAAACCCATATTTATTAGAAAACCATTCAATCCCGCAAGCGTGCGGGATTCCGCACGAGTAATCCCGCAAAAAAGGTGCGAGATCCCGCATATTATATATTACGATAGCCGGATTGGATTTCCTAGTCATGACAATCTGTTGTCAGTATAAAAAAGTCGTAGACGACGTGTCGTCCTATATGTGGAACCATTTAAGGGCTGTGCACACCACGTTTTTTAAACGTGCCGTTGACGTGCGTTTTATAAACGTGCGTCGATGGCGCGCTTTTATCCTATTAAAGGTTAGGCTACGACAGACTCGCGTGCGTATCGCGTCTGTATCGCTACAAACGCCCGTCAACGGCGCTTTTAAAAACGTGGTGTGCACAGGCCCTTAAATATATAAGCCACAACTCTTAAAACTACACGATTATCTGTCGTCACGAGTCACGACAAAGTGGGAACGCGGCCTAACTCCCTTTTCTTTCATATCACTCCTCACACAATCCGACGCAACAAAGTATTATAATTTCCAATAGGAGTCCATTTCACTTTTAGACATGACAATTTCGATTGGATACGCGTAATTACGTAGTCAGACATTTACGACTACCTTATAAAGGTGACTCAGATGATCGGATCCATGATTATGGACTAATCTTATACTGAATACAATTTAAAGTGACAGGTTATAATTTAGCACTTTTAATTTAATGACGGCTTTTTGAATAATTTGCGAGATATTATAATTTGATGGTCACTTATTTAAAAGCCACAACATTGTATTGTTTGACATTTACAATCACTTGATGCTAGTTTCTATGACTATTCATTCGTTTGTTATAGTTTGAAGCGATCTTGTTTTTATTTTTTAAACTTTACGTGCAGTAGCGGTGCAGACTTAATGCGACAAGGCATTTTGTACCAGTCAATCTTTGGCTAAATAAAAAAGACTACACTGCGGTAGGTGTGCACATTAAATAAACATTAGATATTCCAAATAGATTTCTGTTTTTGATAATTATAACAAACCATTTTTTCATAATTATTCTGCACGAAACAAATTAAATCAACTTCGTTTTAAGTTAAATATCCAATCTACCAAGCCCTTTCCTAGTTATGTTGGAGGCTGTTTCCAGTCCATCCGGATGTAGCTAAATACTAGAATTTTCCATGAAGCGACTGCCTTTCTGAACTACACAATCCAGTAATTGGGTACCTAACAGTGTCAGAGTTTCTAGATTCTGACTATCCGTAACGCGAATGTTAAACGTCTACAAATGACAACCGGGGACCAATCCAGTTACGCTCATCTATATGTATATACAACATAAGTTTTAGTATATGCGAAACCGGAAACCGGCGTCTAGAATTTTTATGAACAGAATCAATTAAACAAAATGTCATAACTGTATCATGAAAAATCACAAAGTTATAAGCTTGTTATGTTACCTGGTTGTCCGCTCAAATACATGGTCACCGGGCCATCCGGGCGACTGAGGGGTGGTTTTGCACTCGCACCCAGCTGTGCGATAGTGCCTAATGCCGGCTATGACCTGTGTTGTACTTAGTGACGGTGGCGGTGATGTCCAATTTGTGTACTTTTTCAAATATTTTTGGAAAAAAATATAACATGTAAAATATTATTGGAATAAATTTTGTTACTGAACTTCTTGCGAACGAAGTCGCTGACAAAGAGCTTTACCCTATTCAGGGAGCTGTGAGCCAAAGGTAAACAAAACAATACTAATAAATTAGAGACCACAGATACTGCAAACATTTTACATTATAATGTGACGTTTTGTCATCAGGCGGGATATAATCCGTCATCTTTTTCACTATCGATCAATTTGTTGGTACGAGCGTGCCGCTTTCAGATATTTTAGTTGACTTTTGGTTATTCACCGAAGAAAACGCCAATGCATTCAACAGAAAAGGAGACTTAGCCGTACCTACATTGTTTTCTTTGTTTACATTTTGTCTCAAACCCAGATGAATAGTGTATAGTAGAATATAATCAAGTTATGAATAAGTCATTAAGTTATTTACTATGCATATAACATTATTATTATTATGCCGCACCTTTTATTACTATTATTTGCATACTATTACAACATCATTGATGCATTTATCTTGAATATCGACATTTATTCGTTAATATTTCATTTTAAAATTATATGAAAATCGTTTAACGTCTTATTAAATAATCCAATCATTACACAAAACGCTTTAAACAATATTGTTTCTTTCATAACTGTACAAAATAAGAATTTATTGAAGAGTTTAAATCTTAGTTCATCGGACGTATAGAAAGCTGGCCACAACTGATCTTTGCGTACGTCTGCTATGGACAATAAAGATTATTTAGTAAGAGTAATTCTAAAATTCGTCTCGGCGAATCACAATATACAACTGCACGCCAATTAGTGTTGTCAAAATCGTAGAAATATCGTCTTCTAGCGCAGTGACGTCGCTGCTTTCCTTTCGTACGCGTCGTGGTGGACCGTCTAGTTAAGTTAGAATAATTTTAACTGGCATGAGAAAGAATGTTGCCAACACTCGCTGTTGCTAACCGACGTTGTTAGTGACAACTTTGTCCAATGTTTCCAATTCAACCAACCCTTACCATGACATGTTAAAATATCAATTGTGCGAGCTAGAAAGAGGTCATAGTCGGCCTTTTAATGTTCCCACTGTTGGGACTCAGGCCTCCTCTCAGAAAGAGGTATTGAGCTGTAATAATAATAAAGTTTATTTGGAATAATTTTTTTTTTGCGGTGGGAAAATCATCCTATGACATCCCCCGCTCTTGGGCGGAGCGAGAGATAGTGTCAGACTTTTACTGAGTAAAAATTCTGTCCTGTTCCTTCGTTGCCTTTCATACCAGGGCCGAGTCTTCCTTTCAGAATCAGACCCTTGGCCCCAGTAGGCTTCGACCCTGCTGGGCCCCTACGGTTGCTGACATCTCCTTGAGGCGCGTGTGGAACACTACGCGCTGTCGACGACTTCGGCTCGGTCCGGACGGTTACCGGACGGTCGAACGGCGAGCTACCCACTGCTCGCCGTCCGCAAGCCCGCACCTAAGGTAGCCGGAAATCGGGATCAGAATCCGTGTATGTGCGGCCTCGTCCTTTTGCTAGCATTACTGCTTCGCAGAAGGAGGCGACCGCCTGCCACTCCTCCTCGCTGCGGATCATGGCCCGTACCAAGGCCCGGCGCGAGGAATAACTTAAGTTTAAAAATTACGTTGGAAAAACGAAGATTGCGACAAAATTGAAACACTGGCGCAGCTATCAACGCCTAATTCAAAACAAATACACTCATAGACATTGTTCCAGATAGTAAAATGGACCTTACCATGACGTATTAAAGTATCAATCGTGCGACCGACAAGTAACAGTTAAATTTAGGTTGTAAAATGGATTGCGTTAAGAGCTCGTGGTAGGGCCACAAGACTTAATTGCAGCTGTGCGTTGAATGGACTCGTTGGAATCATACTTTTTCTTCCTCCTGTAATGTTAACATTATCGCATTTACGAGATCATCTCTGCATATACACCAATAAGGATGCTTCTTATCATCATCAGGACATTACAAGTCCATTAATAGGTATCCTATAAGACATCTATAGTCTTAAGTTAACCTAAGTTGAAGAATTTTCGAAACAGAGTTGGTGTTTAGATGTTTACTTAGTTACAAGTGCCAGACGGAGCTCATAAATTAATCATGGTATTTATAATGCCGCTCATTCACCTGCCTGTCATGAGCGCCAGTGTTAATACTCCAGTCGTCGTAGGGTCGGGAAGGTTATCAGAAAGTTCAACAGTTTAAGTGTCTATCCTCGTATTTCTTTCTCCTTAATCGTGTGGATGGCATCAGAACTTTTATTAGTCCAATCAATATGTTGTCATTTCTACGGCATTGTCAGTGATAGAACATAGGTCCCTATGACTGCAGGTTTGATTCACATAGGAATGGGAGGGAGGTTGGGCATAGTCAGCGATGCAGTCCCACAAACGCATCCTTCAGTTGATGCGTTGAGGCCACTTTATCAAATTGATATTACATAATGTGGGCAGTACAACGTCAATTGAATTAAAACCCGTGGTTCTCTTCTCCGTGTCAACTTAAAAACGAGATGTTTTTTTTTTGAGGTGGGAAATCATACAATGACTTCTCGCGCTCTAGGGTGAAGTGAAAGGGCGTGTGACAATTTTACTGATTAAAATCACACATGTGTCCTTCACTTGCCTTTTCGGATTCTAGGACCGTGGGTTTCATTTTCAGAAATTCCCCGCGGCCCTACAGGGCAACTGACCCTGCTGGGTTCCTACGATTGGGTTCGTAGCTGGATAATTTCAAACCAATAGGGTAATCGTACGTCAAGCCTTTAAAGTCGTAACAGGGGAAGTAATTTCTGTGGCACTGTGTGCGATCAATTGGCAAACTGTTAGAACCAATTATTCTGCACTAGTGCCTCTCACAATGTAGCTTAAGTGGTGCCGTTAACTCCTATACATAACACTTCTGCGGATCTTATGGGATATCTATTAATATCGCTTTAGACTGGGGTTAAAGGAAAGTAAGAGATATGCGACGGTGCATGGGTGGAAAAACGTGTCGCACAGACCCTAACTCCCAATTTCCGATTCTAGCATTTGAAGTTGAGTATTTCTCAAGCTCTATTTTAACCTGAAAATCTGTCAAAATTTAGCATTAGAATTTAAGACGTGCTTAACTCAAAATACTCAATTCAGAAACTCGCCCTAAGTCACATGGTTGGCACGCAGACACATTGATGCCCAAGTAAAATGCAACAATAATGTAATAAGTTAAATCATCATCTTACTGCCCTTGTCCCGTGTTATTTGATGTCGGCGCAACATGTTCTTCTCTTCCGTCCCGTTCTGTCACCCATCATGCCAACACTATCACCTTCTTCTTTCATATCACTCCTCACACAATCCAGCCATCTTTTCTTTGGCTTCCCTCTTCCTCTCCATCCATCTACATCTATAATCATAACTCTTTTAGACCTAACATCTCTTCACATGACCATAACCAAGAAGCACCTTCATCGATTGACTTCTTCCTAGAGCGGAGCGAGAGGAAGTATCAAACTTTTACTGACTAAAACCCGCATGTGTCGATCATTTGCCCATTGCGTTCCAGGGCCGCGGTAACTCTTTTACTGACTAAAGCCAGGATTGATATATCATCAAACTTTAACGTTTTAAACGATCTGGCCAGTTTTACTTGGCCATATCATGAAGTGATAAATTTCTAAGATCTGGCCACGACATATGCACCAAAAAGCACTAACGGGTTCATCAATAGATTACGAAACACGAATTTCATGATTTTTGAAAATTTGCATTTAGTTTCTATTACCTAAAAACCTACTTGTATTTATTTACATACCCAAAAATAGTCTAGCCTATATTAGTATTCTTTCTTTGGTTTTATTGTTTTTGAAACATCAGAATTAAGAAGAAAATTATTGTTATTTTTGTTTGGTACAGTGCAGCAAGCACCTGTAGACACTTATGTTTTTGTTTTTGGAAAAACCTTCATAAGGCGCCTGAACTTAAAGAAAAGACCAGTGTGGGATTCTTACCTCATGATCAGTACATGAAAAAAGGTCTCGTTACTCTTAATATATCACCTTGGAACCCCCTTTGCACGAGCCTGTTAGGATATATCTCTGAGGACCCTAATTGACTGGCCTGTTGGTCTATTGGTTAGTGGTCCTAACTGTTATGCCGGTGGTCGTGGGTTCGATTCCAACCCAAGACAAATGTTTGTATGATAACCACGATCATTACTTCCGTTTCTGGGTGTAATTTTTTTATAACCTCTCAGCTGTGTCGGCCATTTAGTATTTAGAAACAGGTATATGAGTAGATATGTTTACCAGTTGTCTAGTACTCATAGTACAAGCTCCGCTTAGTTTAAGACTGGATGGCGTCGTGTGAAAGTTGTGGAATTTTATTTAAAAAATCCTACAGTAATAGCGGCGCTACCCTTGAACTGTAGGCGTTTTAGGGTTCCGTACCTCAAAAGGAAAAAACGGAACCCTTATAGGATCACTTTTTTGTCCGTCCGTCTGTCCGTCTGTCTGTCTATCTGCCTGTCTGTCTGTCTGTCTGTCTGCCTGTCTGTCAAGACCCTTTATATCGGGAAATCGTGGAAATATCGAGTTGAAATTAAAACTTATCATAGAATTATAAGTATAATAAAGTAGAATTCGTCTGCCACCTTGCCTAAGCCAAGTACCTAATGTAAATTGTTTCCTGGTCCTTCGAGTCGGCCCTCGAAACATCTGCCCATAAAAGATAGTCATGCTCCCAATACTAAAACAAAGGGCTATAAACATTTAGTTCAATGCGTCAATATTACATAAATAACATAACATAATGCCACTTACATAATGATATCTTGTACATAAACGAAAAGAACATTTTTAAAAAGATTTTCACTTCTCGTTAAACGCACTGTTATGTCAATAACGTCTTAACAGCAATGTGTTACATCCGATCTTGTCGGATCATTCACGTTTGTTTTTTAGAGTTCCGTACCGTAAGGTTAAAATGGGACCCTATTACTACGACTCCGCTGTCCGTCCGTCTGTCACCAGGCTGTATCTCGTGAACCGTGATAGTTAGACAGTCGAAATTTTCACAGATAATGTATTTCTGTTGCCGCTATAACAACAAATAAAAAACAGAATAAAATAAATATTTAAGGTGCTCCCATGAAACAAACATGTTTTTTTGGTACGAACGGTACGGAAACCTTCGTGCGAGAGTTCGACTCGCACTTGGCCGATTTTTTTTTTTTTAAATATACGGTCCTTAGCGAAGCGAGCCTCGAGATTGAACTGAAGATGAGCATGTCCAAAACCAGGATCATGACCAACAAGTTCTACTAGAAACATACACGTAGACGTGTATAACATACAATAATTATGTCCAAGAGTACCTCTAGAAGGACAGTACTAGCTATATTATAGAATAGAATAAACTTTATTGTAGTTACACCAATGTAGTACAATTTCACAGAAACTAATAAATATATTGTTACCACGATCTTCGAAACACTTTATGACATCTGAGTATTTTATTATTGTAAATTGAAATCAGTTATTTATTTATTTGACATTTTATTTTTAATGAACCGAATCTGACATTTTATTATTTATCGAACTAAATCTGACATTGTATTATTTATTGGTCTAAATCTGACATTATATTAACTATTGAACCGATTCTGACTTTAGAATAGAATAGAATTTATTATTATAATAATAATAATAATAAATTAAGTTATTATTATTAGTCAGTGGTAGAGTTTAGTTGTTATTTTATAATTTATAAAGTCGAAAGTTTATGAGTATTTATCTCGAATTGCTGAACTGCACTTTTTATTTCGGAAGTAAGTTCCCTTGGGACCATTTTCTACTTACATGAGCGCGGAACCGCTGGCAGCAACTAGTATATAATAATAATTTATACGGTCCAAATCTACATGCTAAAATTAGCATATTAATAATTTATACGGTCAAATCCTCAAATGCTAAAATTAGCAATAAATATAGAATTTTCGCTTTTCTTTGGACAACGAATCAGCATTGCTATCCAACGTGCGGCAATGGCAATGCCGCCAGCATTCTGGGCACTTTTCCCATTGAAATCGATGTGAATGAATTTTTTTATGTCCAATAATTTCTTTTTCTACACGTTTGTGAATATTATTATTTTTAGTTTGTATACATACCTATTAAGTTATTAATATTTATTAGTTTTGATGTTCATAATTCATAGTACTTAAATAAATACTTAACTGTATACAATAATTAAATATAAAAACAAACAAAAACAGCAGTAAAATCCATCGTCGGCCACATCATCGCTTACCATCAGGTGAGATAGTGGTGAAACGCGAGCCTATAAATAATAAAAACATTAAAAAAAAATGTTTCACTTCATTTAATGATTTCAAAAAAATCAAGGACCAAAACACATTTAATTACAAAAACGTAACCATAGATGCCACATGCAACCAGACGTATTAATGGAGTGAGCATTCACGTCACAGGCTATAAATATGGACCGGTACCGCGGTCCCAACTTCCACCTATAACAATAGTAATTTTTTTGATTAGTCTTTAGGGACCACAAATAAACAGATACAGCTTTATTGGTAACTGTACTTTAAACCCTTTTTCCCTGTGGTCCCGCTAAGGCAGGCTAAAAAGTGACCACTATTGGCAGCTTTAGTCTTTCTAAAGAATTGCTGTTAATTTTATGACAGTATTCAGTCAGTCAGTCCATAACCCTTGTTTTATGATCCCAACACATCGTTAACTTCTCCATTTGACACCTCAACGACCACAGATTATGCAAATGTCTCAATACGGACATATTATAATTAATTCAAAAAGGGAAGCGTGCTGCTGACAGATACATACATACAAATGACACGCTCGCTTCAATCAAAGACAAACATCGCGTGGGCACCTAAAATGGCGCCCGCCTGTCCTGCCCCATTAATCATTTAGTTTACGATGGTTGAAATTTGTAGACAAACCGTGAATTATGCGTATTTATGCATGCATCTGTCGCGTTTTTCCTTAATTTAGTGAACATTGGATTGGTTTAGTGTTGATTAATGCATTCAAACAAAAAAATTTGGTAAGCACTTGTGTCGAATGTTTTTGCAACAGTGTCGTTGCAAAAACCTATACCTAGTGTTTTGCTTAACTTTATTTTTTCAATTTAAACTTACACAACACTGTAGGTATTATGGCAAGATCGAAAGCTTACTTTACATATAGATAAATCTATTACCAACAAAAAATCTCAACAAACCTCTTAATGTAATCGATATTATTAATAAATGATTGAGGTAATAGCTTCATAAAGGAAGATGTTAAGATAAAAATACCATCGAATCGACACATCGATGACCCAAGATTGTGGTGAATATATAATTAATAATATTTAAATGATTGTCTCGGTAGGCCCATGTTAAAAGAAAAAGTAGGTTAACACTTAACAGAGATAAATAGAATCGGTTTAATTCATTGAAAATTGATGAACCTGTTGTGATGCAACTATAAGGTACCTATGTGTCCAGTAGTGAACCGAGTTACATAGTGTTGATTGGTTGATCTATGCGAAATCTTTTCATCGTGGTGCATCTCACTGTTGTAAATCTTAGATAAAACCTGTTGCAAAATTTCATACCTACATATTTTAAATGCAGCGCAGAAAAAGAATTCTATTTTTTTGATTAATTAACAAAGACCTCATAAATATTTACGAAAAATGAGCGCTGAAATATTGATAAATTGCCAATGCATGTGAAATAGCAGGGTAGCTTGATAGATGTTTCGATCATCTTTAGCTATCTACACTACCGTTCACAAATTTAGAAGCAACTGTTTTTTTATTTGAATGCTTAGCTACATTAAATCAAAGCCGTCTAATTATTTTGGTTATACTGGGTGTACATTACTGTAAAGTAAGTTAACATTAGACAAGAAATAAACAACATTCCTACTCAATCTCTGAGGCGCGCTTTTATGAATGTTAGAGATTGCTTTGAACAGTGTTAGTCTGTCAGAGCTGCGAAGGACGACATTTAAATAATTTTATTTTCAAGAAGTAATTTTCCCAAGTCTTCATATATTTATTAATTTTTTATGCATCTACAAAACAGAATTATTTCTGAGACATCCTGTATTACATATTATATCTGCATCTCTATTACATAACATTGTATCTTAAATAAAAATACAATACGACAATTAATACTTTCGCCATCGCATATTCTAGGTTTTTTTTTTTTTAAATAATCTTTATCTAGCTTGTTCCATTATCTCTCCAATTGTTACAACCAATTTCCTGAGCTTGTTGGGGTTTGATTTTTCACCCTTCCATCGAGTTCATCTCAAACAAGTTCAACGAGAGCAGTGATGAGTGACTTGGCAATTGCATGATTATTTAAATCTATTTTGACCAGTGAACACATGTCTGTTAATTGAACCCAACATTTTAAAGCTTTGCTTCGTCCGTCCAAAAGACATTTTCCCATTGCTCTATTTTCCAGTATGAATGCGGCTTCGCCAAACCTATTCTATTTTTTATGTCGAATATTATTATTATTTTATTTCGTTTTTTTAAAAACACATCCTCCATCACGAGATATAAGTTTAGTAACCGCAGACAGTAGATTTCTTTTATCCATTTCTATTGAAATGGGTGGTGCTCATTCAGAGCTCCGGTTATTTGTGTAACAGAGCTTCCGTTAAAGAAAACTCTGATTTAAATTAACTCTGGTTTTAGTTCCCAGTTTATTGTTTTCTAGGAAACGTGAAGTGGACACCTTTACAAGAAATTTCGATCCTAACTGTAATTTAAATATAATATTTGCTTACCTTTTGCCATTTTCAAAAGAAAAAGTACGATCAAAGCAGTAGCCGAAATCTTACAAACAATGTTATTCTTACAACCTCCGTGTACCAATACTCAAGTGCAACTAAATAGGGTCCAAAAACGTTCAATAAAACCACACCATTGCATAGAAGAAAGCACCCGTTGGTTCCAGACACGTATTTCGTTAAAATCGTGGTATTTTTTAAAACTTTATAACTCTACAATTAATCACAAAACAATCGTAAAAGGTCGTCAGCAATATTTTGTTTTGTCTAAAGTCAGGTATGCTCCCAAAACTTTTGGACGGTAGTGTATTTATTACCTATTATATGATAGGTTATAAAGATTTTATTTGTCAAAATAAATGACTATGTAATATAGAATTATAGATACTATGACATGTTTACAGCATTTGACTTTATTGTGCAAATAAATATTTATTATTTTATTTATTTTCAACAACAACGTTTAAACTTTCACCATAATTATTTGCGATCTTTACTATTGCGATTTTAATTATTAGAACATTAGAAATACTACTAATTAGATTCATTAGCGGTTGTCTGCACGAGAAAAAAGCAATATAGATGGTTGTATGGAGTATTGAGATTACGTTTGTAAAGAAATGACTAAAACAGCAACTTTACACGCGTAAAATTAACTCATTTTAATTATTTATGTAGTCCAGCAATTTTTTTTTCTATGAGTAATAACAAAATAATAATAAAAAATGTAAATGATATGTACATATAGAAAATAAATGGAATAATAATAATTCTGACATATAAAACAGACACCGTAGAAAATAGTTTCATCATCATCATCATCATTTCAGCTGAAAGACGTCCACTGTTGGACATAGGACTCCCCCAAGTGTCGCCGTAACGACCGGTCCTGTGCGTCTCGCATCCATTTGGTTCCCGCGACCCTCACCAGGTCATCAGTCCACCTTGTGGGAGGCCTTCCAACGCTTTCAAGCTTTCGTCCCCATCGACCATCTGTTCTGCGAACAGTGTTCCCACTGCCACTTAAGTTTGGTGATTCTTTGGGCTAAGTCGGTAACTTTGGTTCTCCTGCGGTTATTTTTATTTTTGATGTGATCACAAGGAAACTCTTTGAAAGCCCTTTGGCCGACTTTAAACCTTCAGATGAGGCCCATTGTTTAAAAATTCAGTCGGAAAAATATTAATTCTTACGTTTTACTGTTTTCGAAATAGGTATAAACATTTACCGGTCAAAATTACCACTAATAAGTAGGTAATATGTTTTCTCAAGAAATCTGTTTGTTTTACAAATATTCGTCTAGTTTCTATTACACATAAATTGTATTTTTTTTGTTTCAACATAAATTTAAAATTGATTGCAATACCACACAGGAAACCTTATTTTAATTATGAGAATAATTAAAAATGTAGGTGAAGGTGCTTATTTTAAATATAAAGTTAAATAAGTATATCGCAAGAAAGTACGTCCGCCATATGACCACGCTAGCGATTAGTAAATAAATACTAATATGTGTACTTTACACGTGCTATAAATATTCATAATTTTCTTTTGTATTAATTATCGATTTTCGACTTTATTACCAACGAAAAGAGCCTAAATTGCAGTGTTTTATAAAATTTTAATCATGATTTTTTGTCATTTTGTCAAAAGCGTAGGACAGTTTCTGCCTACAAGTAGTTAAAAATAGAAGTTATGTAATCTGTGTCATATGGGTCCACTTCCGCGAGTTATCGAAAGATATATGGGGCCTATAACCATAACTCAGTGTTGCAAACATAATATGTAAATCAGCTAAATTATAGATTATAAATAACTATTAATTACGAGGCACGGGCCGTTGCGGAATAGTGGAATTTATTATATTAATTGATTAATTGTTAAAAAAATGTAAACATCATAGTTAAACGCCTCTTTTGTGGGCCAGTTTGTTTTTATTTTGAGCCATTAAAACTGTGAATCTGTACAATAATCATTAATAGTAAAGTGACCTTTTTTACTTGGAATTATACAAAATACTGGCTAGTTGTATACCTAATTATGAAATAAAACAATAAATAAGGAGGTTCTCAAGTGGACACATAGACATTAGAACCGCCTTTGTTTTTCCTTCAGTTAAAACGATCGTTATGGCCAGTGCCTATACCGTAAACAGACTGTGAAAGAGACAAATGGATGATTGTTTATGACTGTCTATCTCAATCCGCTACTGGGCAGTATAGATCTTCATAGACAAGTATCACAAAGTAAATCGGAAGACGTAACTACACATAGCAGCTTAACACATTAAAACGGACCGAACATGTTTTTATCTCTTTACATCAGCGATGTACAACAAGAAACAATACAGGTAAGTTAGCCACGGAAAATATAATAAATATGAATGTCCGAAAGTGTGGAGTCATTAGGTAAGGGGGCCAGAGATGATGTATTGGATAACACACTCTCTGGTGCACGTGTAGAACCTTCGCGGCTAATTTCTTTGTTACGTTCGCATTTTAATGGTATTAAACATGTGTGAAACTTACTTTGCGTTTGTTTTTCCGAAAAGGTAAATGATAAATTATATTTATTTTTCAAATCATTTTATATTAAAAAACTTTGTAAAAAACAAAAAATAAAACATGCAAAATAACTTTAATTTTCGAAATCGGTGTTTCTATAATAGTTTTATCTCTTGGTTACTTAACATCAACTTCCGAAATTAAAGTTTGCATTTTTTTAAAAGCCAAACTTATAGTGTGCAAGTTCTATAGAGAGGTACCTATATAATTTAATCATTAAAACATTGCATAACAATTCCAATAAGCCAAGCCCAGGTCTACCTTCCGGTTTCATCATCAGATAAGTTCGATATTCCCTCCCCCCCCCCCTTTTCTTTCAGTCAGTCATCGACTACACGTATAAACAAGGAATTTTACTTCTTACGACCGTTCTGTGATCCTATGAGGAATTCCATACCATATCTTTCAAGTTTATATTCCGCTGTTTTGAATTAATCTAAGGTCAAGTAGCTACTACATCACGTCTGCAAATTGTTGATATGTTTATTTTACCTTGATCTTCGATTGACAACGGGAACCAACGGCTTTACGCGCTTTCTAAGGCACGTGGAGTCTTTAATGTCCTTGATAAACTTAGAAAAGTACGAATATGAATTGAAAGATTCACACTGGTACTTGCTCGGTTTCGAACCCGCAACCTCAGAGAGGCGAGGGGCTCAACCGAGAGGCTCAACCGAGAGGCGGGTGGGTGCCTTAACCACTGGGCCATCACGAATATTTATTTATTTAAACAGAACGGCCGAAGCCAATTACATCATTTAAACAGATACAGAAAAAATATAAAACAATAACTAAAATTATATAAGAATATGATAAAGATAATCACTCCATGTAAAATACTGGTGTTCGGCAGCATTTGTTTAGGCTATTGACACGAAGATATAGTGCAGAACATATTTCTAACTAAAAAGTTTGTAGCTATTTTAAAATATACGTTCTTACAAAATATAAAACCTCATTACTTTATAATAGCATAACATAACAAGCACAATTATTATAATAAACACAATGTTACATTGCTTAATAATTATAAAAACCTTCCTTATTACGACGTTTGGCAATGGTCTTATAATTTGTATCATAATTAGGTTCATTTTAATTTCTATAAAATATAAACAGTATACATAATTAGGTATACGTATCGGGGTAGCCACACTAGGCATTACTCCTGTGTCGTGGGTTCGCTCACAAACATATAAAGTCACATACACAAGACACTTATTTGAAAGCCATACAAATGTTAAACTCTTGAACAAACTCGCAACAGTCGCAGCCCTAGCCAAATTATCTACTAACCGATTTCGAATTGATTGGCAGTGACCAAGTAAATACTCGTACATATAGCGTGTAATGACATTAATAGTTAGGGTTGCCAACTATAAAAAAAAAAAACTAGAGTACATCTGATCTTAGAAGGATACATTAACAATACATTGTTAAAGGACAAGTGTACCCTGATTTCACTTTTTGCGAAAAAAACATTTGGTTCTTTTAAAATTATTGTATTATTTTCAATGAAGCCATAGTTTTCAAAGAAGAAAGGAAAAATTATTCCACTAAAATACTGAAATAGTAGGATTTCATTTAGTTTAATTCAGAATTGGAATCAAAATACCTAGAGTATTTTAGCGTACTCTATTGCGTTCTTAGATTTTAAAGTATTTCTCCTCAAAATAGAGTACAATACTCTATATTAGAGTACAGCTGGTAAACCTAGTTCTAATGGCGGCTAACGACATACAACATATCTCCAGACAGATTGGAGTAACGACATGCAATTAGAATCACGAAAGTTACTAACCATCCGACATTGTGCTCTTACAGCAGCACATTTTTATCAGAAAAATGGAGTCCAGTGACGTACTCATAGAGTTAAGCTAGAACTACATTAGACGGACGCACACACGCGTGATGACGTGACCAAGGAAAACAGAGATTAATTTTTATATGTATACTAGTGGTCCCGACAGACGTAGTCCTTCTTGAAAGCTGACTATAGATCACAAAAAAAAAATGATATCCGGATTGTAACGCCACTTACTAGGTCCAATCAAATCGGTCAAGGTGCTTAGCGGGAGTTAGGTGACAAAAACACTAACAGAAGAATTATATATAAAGATATAAATAGATTTAAGAACAAAAACACTTAAAGATTAAAAGAACAAATACATATCGAAAACCACAAGGTAGGGCTATTGGGAATAAGGACCAAAATTTGGTAGTTGTATGACGAGGGAAATTCTCGTATTTCTATACAATTTTCGCATTCTAACAAGGTCGATTTCTAAACATAGTTACTATGATTATATGTCGGTTTTCCTGGCTAAAGTAGAAGTTCTCAAGTCGTCATCATCATCTTTTCAGCCGAAAGACATCCAACTGATGGACATAGGCCTCCCCCAAGTCCGCCATAACGACCGGTCCTGTGCGTCTCCTTACCAGATCATCGGCCCACCTTATGGGAGGCCTTCCAACGCTGTGTCTTCCGGTACGCAGTCGCCACTCCACAACCTTTGGCACATCGACCATCTGTTCTGCGAACAATGTTCCTAGTGCCATTTAAATCTAGCCATTTACGGGCTATGCTTGACCATTGACCAAATAAAAAAATAATAAAAAAAGGAAAAGAAAATATGTGCACATTTTTGCGTAAATTAATAATTAGCTACTATTTTAAACTATTGGTTGAAATAATTATGGCTCATAAAACTAGGGCTTAGCATTATTAAGATTAAATTAATGTATATTTATAAATCAGAAGTCGTTATGTGACAGTTTCAACGGGATGACGTATCGCAGGTATTGCAATGAATTCGATTCAAGTCGTCACCGCCGTCGTTGCTAAGCCTGTTTGCGTAACTTATCACTAAAGGTGAACGCCCACTTATCCGAGCCGAAAGCCTCGAACGTATCGAAGTCACGCTTCGCACATATCCGTACCAAAAGAAACAACCGCGCCGATGAAATCGTTTCTATTTTTCCTTTACACCTGTCGCACTGAAATTACATGTGAATTGTGATGGATCTTCACGAGGATTTAATTGTCAGTGCTTTATTAATGGAATATGAAGAAAGTGAAATACATCAAAGGGAAACAAGAATGTTGGTTCATAACATTAACTAGAAAAGGCAGTGTTTTGTTGCATCCGAATTCGTCTAGGATTTTTGGAGTCCTTCCAGATTCGGACGATAGCATATAAAGAATTCTAAAATTATTGTCTTTCAATTCGTTCGACGCGTTCGACTCGGATAAGTATGCGTTCGCCTTAAATCGACTTGACTTTGGCGAGAGTATCGATCTTTCTCTTACCGATTTCTCGATTACGCACTTATGTATTCGTTCATCCGCTACTGTGGTATTGAGTTACAGTTAATTTATACATTCAAATACTACACGCGTGACACACGTTTATCAAACAAGCGGTATCTTGGTATAGATCAGCTGTGTTGCAGTAGTAATAATGGGAGGAAGTCATCGAGTGATGTCGAGCACTTTTTTCTCCTAATAGTACCTGCCAGTTGTTCTAGATGAATTTATAAAATCCTTTGTCAGGTTAGACTTATCGAGAACCAACTTATGTATGAGTCGTCGACGGCGCGTAATGTTCCACGCGCACCTCAAAGAGATAAAAGTCAAAGTCAAAAAAAATTATTTCACATAGGCCTACATGGGCACTTATAAAATGTCAGAAGCTAGTGCACGGTTCCAAATTGGTCGTTTCCTATGGAGAAGAACCGGCAAGAAACTCCATAAAGATGTCAGCAAAACCGTAGGAGCCCAGCAGAGCCGAAGCTTACTGGGGCTATCGATTGACTTCTGAAAGGGAAACCAGTGGAACGCAAGGGCAAATAATGAATATAGCTGTGGTTTAAGTCAGAAAGTTTGACACGCCTTCGAAATGTAATGAAATGGTCTTGACGTCATTAGGTCTGGTCCATCCATATAAAGACACGGTAGGCACGACAGGTTGAGCGATAGGCTACTACGACTTCGATTCCAACACGGAATAAATATTTGTATGGACTACAGATAGATTTCGGGTCTGAATGTCTTGTGTATGTTAGTTTACGAGTTTGTAAATGCCCTCACGAAACAGGAGTAATTCCTACTGTGGGACAAAATTTAAAAAAAAATCTTATCTTTGTCTTCCGACGGCTTTAGCCCCATCGACCAGCTTTTGGCCTGCCTACTTAATTTGACCGTGATCGAATCAGAAACGAAATATACCGCAGAAGAACAAAACTTATGGACATAGTTATTTAAATAATATAATAATTTGAAAACAATACTGTGGCAAGCGTGGTCTAAATTCCACCTTTTATGTTTTTTTTAACGTTTGGCTATAACCATAAAACGTGACCTCAAGGCAATTCTATTATATTTCGGAAGCGAAAAAGTGTCATATTTGCATTTTCCACACTGCCTTGTTTGATTGATTTTTCTAACATAATACTGAATATATACCTATAAATGACTGATAAAGTTAATAAACTAAACCGGCATGCCCTAGAGCCAAAAATTCGAACACATGTGACATTCACCAACCCGCACTGGGCCCGCCTGGTGGATTACGGCCCATTCCCTCTCCTGGAGACGAGGTTTAAGTCCTAGCAGTCGGAACATTAAAAGGCTGATTATGATAACGACTGATGAAATTAACACAACTCTTCCACTTCTCGATGCACTATAGCGGCTCTTCTTCTCACTCAGCGGTATTAATATTTGTCGTATTTTTTTAAGGTGGGAAATCATCCAATGACGTCTTTCGCTCTAGTGCGAAGCGTGAGGTCGTGTCAGACTTTTACTGACTAAAACCACACCTATGTTCCTTGTCCTTGCGACCACGAGTTTCCTTTTCGAATGTCCCCAGTAGACTTCGGCCCTGCTAGGCCCTATCGGTTTTGCTGACATCTCTTTAAGGAGCGCGTGGAACACTACGCGCCGTTGACGGCTCGAGCTCGGTCCGGACGGCAGGACGGCGAGCTACCTATTGCTCGTCATCCGCAAGCCCATACCTACGGTGGTTGGAAAACGGAGTCGGAGTCCCAGCGGCTGGAGGGTGAGAATGACCGTTCCCTCACGCGTGCGGCCGCCTCCTTCGTAACATTACTGCTTCGCTGAAGGCGACCGTTCCCCACATATTTGTGGTGATAAACTACGGTTTATTCGTTTAGTGTTGGCACGGTCGACAGTGTTCTATGGATGGAAATAGAAGCTTGTTGACAAAAGGGTCCAAACCGTACCGAGGCCTAAACGTGTGTGATAAACACACGTCCAACAAACCATAGATTTTTACCGTGAAAATAAAGGCCAAACACGGATTAATTAACCGGTCAACATATAACTAATTGCAATCATAACTCGTTGTCTCTTCAAATTGACACTTCGTGCAAGATTTGCATACAGTAAATTCAAATAAATGCTAATTTCACTCACCTTTCGTACGATATTTGCGTAAAACACAGAACACTGTACAGCTTTACATGCAACGCCTGTACGAACAAGGAAACGAAAATCGGTCAAGCATTGCATAAAAACACTAATATGCCGCTCAAGTTGTAAGCCCAATCGATTATTATTTAAATTTATTGACAAAAGCAGACACTTTAACTGAGTTTAATGTTCTTTGCAGAAGGATTTGTTCATTTATTTGCATTACGGTGAGAACCTGGTAAGATTGTATTTTTATTTTATTTTTTGTACATAACTGAAAATTTCGGTTACCTATTAATTTGTTTGTGTTGTTTATTTAGTTTATTGACGAATATGGATCTTTAAGCAGAAAAAACTGTGTTTCAAAGACAAAAAAATTTTTCTAAGAACAAACTTTCACTAACCCATTAAATGTTTGAGGAGCTCTATAAGCAGTTGGGTCACGGGCCAAAAAGGGAACCTTTGGTTCAAGAATGTATAGGGCACCTGAAGAACACTTTGGTTTCCGTCAACAAAAGTCTGAAACGCCCTTTCGCTCCACCCAAGAGCGCATGAACTCATTCAATGATTTCCACATGTACACTTTGGAAGTGTATTTATGTATTTTTTTCTTATTTCTGTTAGAATGATAGGATGAAGGCTCGTAATGTAAAGGATTTGTAAATAAAAAACAGAAACTTACTGTCATGAGTGCTTATAAACAAGTAACATGCAATACATATATTTTAAAATATAGAAAATTTTAAATGAGTAGGTAATAAAAAGTAAAGTAGTAAAAAGACTCGTAATAAAATAAATTAAACTTAAAAATAGGTTTGCACAATAGGGATTAGCCATCTACAACAGTTTCATTTCGAAACCATCGCGCTGCAGCGCTAGGCGTCATATTATGGTAAATCGGTAAACAGAATGAATAAAAAACCGAAAGTTCTCTGCATCACCAACGCCATCTAGACCAACTTCAATAAATTTTTAGAGCTATCTGTCGGTGACTAGCTGTACAAACTAAAAACGTTTAGTTCTGCTACTAGCCGAAAGATGGCACTAGTTGTCCTTTACGTCAATATTTTTTATTTAAAATTGTTATTTAAGAAACATGCTTGAACTAGTATATAACACGAATTGGAAAAAAAAAATACCAACAGAAATATAAGGTTTTTGTACTAATATTATAAACTCACGTTTTACGAATAAACACTTTGTACGACTAAGACACTAAAAACAATAAGAAGGCCTAAAGACGCCTAATCGTTTATAAGGTATGCCTTGACTATTCTATTATATTATGAGCGACGTTTAATCTCGAGCTCGCCGCAAATCTTCCGGTTTGGAGGCGCGGAGGAATCGTTGTATAACGGGACAGTAATGGCCAACTTAACGGTAGACCGCAAGGATACTCTTGCTTTCCAATTATAATCAGCCGTTATTTAATACCCACAAGGTAGACCGATGACCTGGGGAAGGTGGCGGGTATCCGATGGATACGAGACGGACAGGACCGGTCGTTGTGGTGACACTTAGGCCGGGACGTCTTTTGGCAGACATGATGATAATGTTATTTGATAACTTTTTTTTAAGTGGTGGAAATTATCCAATGACTTTTCCCGCTCTTGGTGGTGCGGAGGGCGTCAGACTTTAATCGACTAAAACCACACCTGTGCCCTTTGCGTTCTAGGACTACGGGTTTCCTTTTCAGAAATTTCCCGCGGTCCTAGCTAGCGGACATCAGCCCTTACGGTTTGCTGACATATCTTTAAGGAGCGCGTGGATCACTACGCCCTGTTGACAATTGGGCTCGGTCCGGTTAGTATAGCCCGAAACAACGCCCCGTGCGAGAATTCGCTGCCGCCGATTGCCACCACGAGGACACGGCAGTGCTCCGCTCAAGCGGGACACACCTCCACCTTATGCTCCACCGTGTCCTTCGGCGGTCCACACGGTGGGATCCGGGCGTTTCTTCCGCCTGAATCACATGTAGAAACCTCCCGAACGGTGAGGACCTGCGTCATGGGGAAAGTGAGGACGCCGTGTTGCCGCTCCAGCCACTCCTCAAAGAGGGGACTTACCGCCGTGATTATGGTGTCCACAATATTATTTGATACCTACAGTAATGCTCTTGAACTTGACCTACAAGTCGAAATGTATGGGAACTAAACATACCGGAAATTGTGGACATTTTATCACCTACAGCGATTTATTCTTGAGTTTATGAGAAGTTTAACTACATTATTATGTAATTAAACTTCTATTATAATATTATATATGTGTAATTGGCATTAACTATTAAAAACAATCAAGCAAGCCTAATGGTTTCGAAACAATTTAGTATAGGCAGGTTCATTACCGTACATTTAAATCGAATTATGAATAATTCGGGGCTAATTATAATAGGAACTGACATTTAATTAAAACTATTAATTGATTAGCCACTAATTGAAAGTCAAATTTCAAATAAATGAAAGCATTGGCACGTAACAACAAACAGAAACGGACGAATCCTTTCGCTTCAGCAAAACAAACATTGCCTTTGCTGTTCGCAGACGAAGAACAAGATAATAGGTCCACCCAAAACATTAATAGGTTCACTACAATTGCTATAACATGTGTCGGACAAATAGTTACCTATACCGCGTTCCGAATTACGATATCAGGGCTGTTAGCGCGTCAACAAATCGCCTGATATATGCGTTTACGGTAATTCGGAAAGACTATTGACGCGCTAACTTCGAAAATATCGCAATTCGGAACGCGGGGAAAGTCTAACTTATCCTTTTCTGTCATCTTAAAGATGCATATTTTCGTCCTGCTGTCATCCTACCCATTCTATGTAAAAAATGATCTTTGAGAAGATGACATTCAGGACAACTCTAACGAGACGAGAATTACATTAAAAAATTCCCACGTAAACTAGTCGAACCGAATCATTTCGCCAAAACGCACATTGCGGTAAAATTTCACTAACGACGCCTTTCTCCTGCACACCGACACACCAACGAACAGAGGGATCGAGCCGGCCACTGACTCGGAGGCTGCCGAGAAAGCCTTTTACCTGATCGACCACTCACGCTCCATCGCTATTGTTGATCGCTTATTAGGTACAAACAATGAATGTGATAAATAAACTGGGAATAAAAGAGTAACGGATTATAAGGCAGCGATATTCAATGTCAATGAGAAGGATAGTAAATATGGTTGTCATGAAGAATATCTTTTCACGGAGATACATCTAGATTCTAAAAACATGTTACCTGTTGTTGGAGATCTATTTTAATATATCTGCGTTGTTTTACAATAACTATTTATTGGAAAACAACGCATATATATTGTTAAAAATTCCGATATATGTAAATAATTCCACACCAAATCCAGATGAGAAAAAATAAATTTCAAAATCGGTTCATAAACCAATTACTTTTGTATCTGTTTCAACAATACTCCCATGTTATGTGTGGAGGCTTGTAAATGGCCCGTCCTGATCAACTCGGTTGTTATATTTTATATTGTTAGCTTAGTATGTAAACCACCCAAATAAAAAAATAAAGAACCTCCTTACTTTGACCTTTAGTCGGTTAAAAAGCTTTTCAAACCTAGTTTGACCCTATGATTCAACCGAAATTTAGTCACATATATTTATAAAGGAAATGATCTACTATGACAGTATCATACTGATATGACAGTATCATACTGATATGACAGTATCATACTGATATGACAGTATCATACTGTCATACCAGACCTTTATCTGTTTCATCTGACGTAAAGTCAAATTTCGTTAAAGCTATATCATTTCCTAAATTTATTATTATACCATATTATAGTTATTATTACCATATTGGTGATAGAGTTTCGTATTAAAGTAAAAAAATACTTCAATATATTCTTTTGAGAAATTAATTCTTTAACCCGAATTTCTAGACACACCTATTTTGAAATAAGTTCCCTATTCGATGCTGGCTCGTCGGAATGCATGACCAATGGTACGATTTTAATGCTATGCTCTGATTTATTGAAATTGTAACTAATTACGCTACAATAAACTGTTGCTAGGACCAGTATATCCAGTACGTAACAGTAGTCAATATTTTTTGCACTAAATAAGAATGTCTGTTAAATCATCGTTTACCCGTCAAGAAAAATATTTATTTCTTGTATTACATTCAAATAACTAGCATTAAGCACAGGCTTATAACTTTACGATAGGACCAGCTCTGTGATCATCTATTTGTTCTGCTAGAATGGTTTTAAGTATATGTTCCTTACTGTTGTGGATCACTGTAATTATTTATGTGGTGTTTTACTGTAACATCTAATTGGGCGTTATCTTTAACACTGTTTCTGTAAGCTGGTTCTGTTCTATACATATACTAATTTATTAATCACATTTTGTTACATAGCAAGTCTTACCATAACATCTGCCAAACTGCATAACAGTTTGTCGGCAGTAGATGCATTACGACACAATACTATGAATATCTGCATTAACCCCCGGCCTCCGACTCAAGCATTCAGTCAAGCAAGCTTCAAACTCCACTCCACCCCGATAATCTGGATGACGAAATAAACACAAACAGGATGATGATGCTATAGTACTACACTATAGGTCCAGACAGACACATATTTTAAGACAAGACACGCAGCTCTGTACACATAGAGACATAGAGAAAACCTGTTCTGACGAAGGGTTGCGCAGGTCAGATGCCAATCGTGCTTTTAACTAGCAGACAACCCGTCTAAAGGGACGACATGGTGAGAAAGACGCATGAGCTGTAAGAAATTAAATCGTGTTCATATCCGGTGATTTATGTTCCTTGTCTCATTTATTCACATTGAACCTAGTCGCCATCATTATAAAAGTGTACCTAACCTTATAAATAAACCTAACCGTTTACTTGCATTATATTAATTGCACTTGTTAAAACTGATCATCTATCGAAGGTTTACTTCCCTTTCTTTATAATATCTTACCTTCCTTTTAAGATAAGTCTTTAAGTCCATAAATAATTATGCGCGATCATTACTTGACTAAAAAGTCACGTCCCTTTTAAAGGCCATGGAGACATAATCACCTGCCACGAAGGACAACAAATTAAGCCTCTTTGGATAAACATTTCCAAACAAATTCGGATCACTCAATACATATATTGAGCAACGTCCAATCGGTATCAACACTAGTGGCGGCGACTGTGCCTCACTCACCGTGAGCCGCGGCACGTCAGCGCACGCGCGAAGAAAGTCCACACCGGAACACTCATGGCTTTCTATCAACCGAGACATTTCAAACGGAATTTATAAACTCCATTTCAATTCGAGAACAAAACCACGATAGTGCTTTTCGACGTTTGAAATATCATTTAAAAAAAAAATAACGTTACGAACTGTCAAAATTTTTGAATTCCGAAGTGATAACTTACTAGTGTGATGAAAGTGAATTATTTTTGGTGAAGAATGCGAAATATCAGTCGAGTTAAATAGTGACACCGTTACCGTTATAAGTCACAGTTATTGGATTGTTTGTTTTTACTTCTTTGAATGCTGCATTTTTGAACAACATAATGGATTCAAGGTAACATTAAAATATAGCACTTGTCTCTCTCATAAATCTTTTCGATTTAGCGAATGAATGTGACTATAATAATTGAGTGGTATTCTAGAGAGGACGATCATACCGGTTTAATTTCTCCAAACTCTAACGTCATAAACTGAACGTGTGGGGGATGAAAGATGTAGGTAATGTTATTAAAAAAATGCATTGATAACAATTGAATTATCTTTTGTATAGCGTCGGCTTATTTTAAAATGCCAAATTCAGAGCTGCAAAATTAATTGATGAGATGATCTGACGTTTCGATCGATGCTTTTCTTTCATAAACAAGGCAACAATATTGTAAAACAGGCTTTATTACGCAATAAAAACAATCGATTGGTAACTTTCAATGCTTATGAAAACAAAAATATCAATCTGGTGCTCTTGGCAACAAGTCTATTGAAGCATCTGCGATTTTAAGATTTAAGCGATCAGGAAGAACAGCCATGATTAAATATTCATTGATGATGGCCCAATGGAACGTGCTTCTGCAATTAAAGTTATCTTTGGCAGTCATTCGGTAACGTTAATAAAACTGCTTGGCCACACATAAACGTGATTTATTCTGCCAAGCAGGTGCAGGCGATGTCTAGCATTAATTCGTGCTTGGAAAGCTGCAACTTTGTCTTGAGTGACCTACTATCTGATTCTCTTGTAGATAATCTTGATACGTCATTATATCATATTGTGACTTTCGCACTCATGGGTCGGACCTGTATTATGATACTACAGTGAACCGCCATGATAGTTTTGCTGTATGCATATTGTGCATATAAAGTAGTTCCTACAATGTTTTGAAGACTTAAGAGAGTTTTGCCTTCTATTGGTTTGGTAAATATTTATTTAAAGAAAACCTATGATTGCTTTTCTACGATCAGCAAACGCAGTCCTACTACCTACAAAGTTTTAGTACCTATAAGAATGTTGGTCATCCTCATTCTGCAAAATGTCCCGAATAATTAGATCTCTGTCAAGAGTCTCATAGAAGAATCTCTACTTCTGTCGACATTCAATCATAAGACGTGCGTAACCTATCAAACTTAACCACTACTACGAAATTTTCAAAACCACTTGACATTATGATGTACAATGCAACAACATAATAGCAGTGTTGCCAACAGTTAGGATTGCACGCAACTGGTACGACTACATAATTGAACGTCTTGTTGTTTCTTCTTCCTAAATTTATTTAGCAACTAGCGTAATAACCATTACTGCAGTGCTACCTCGTGCTCTTAACGCGATCCACTTGACGACCTAAACTGAACTTTTAAAGCGATGGTGCTATATAGGGTGTATAGCTCCATCCCTCTTTGTCGCTTGTACGCCTGACATTCTTACACGTCATGGTAAGCCCCAGTTATTTCTCAACTAATCTCAAAAGAAAAATCTTAATTTTGGTTCAGACATAAAGAAATAATAACTGACGTTTGATTTAAATAAAGATATGGCTGAAACTACTCTAAATGGTTTAATAAACTTTACCAATTTATTAAAGTTGTTATTTCACTTAGCCCTGACCTTTTGCCATATACTGTCAGATAATCTTGTATGTACTACAATCTACAAATAAGGTGTGCAACGTTCATTAAGGTTGGTTTTGCCTCCCCTTCTCTTGGGCACCGGTCGAATGATTTCGACGCTTCCTGATGCACTTGTCAAACTGGATCCCACCTGCTTTTGTCCTATCTCAATGTAGATAGTCCCTTTTATCAGTAGTGTCGGTTTTATTATCATTAATATCCCTTTCTTTCTCGTAACTTCTGAAGTGTTCGAAGCTATTATGAGTAGTTACGAGATGGATTTTGATGGATTTCTTTGGTATTTAAATTGGAGTAACTAATGAGGTTAAGGTACTTTAAGACGTTCAGTTATCTTTTACTTAACTTGAATCTGTATATGTAGTATTTAATTAGTGAAAACATTTTCTGAGTCATATCAAAATGTGCCACTTATCTAATATTCAATAGCTAACTAACGATATTTGAGGCTTTTAAATTGAATATAATATTATAAAATTACATTATCAATGACAACAAATCATTTTTCAACGATTCTGTTACATAAAAAAAAAGAATTACCTAATACAAATCAATAAAACAACGATTACATAAATCTTCAATATGTCACGAATATTTTCTATTTGATGAAGTACAGAAGAATATTTACAATGCTAACTACGAAATAATTAACGTTTATAACAATGAAACATCAATTAGAATTACTTCCGATGATCACAAAGATAGTCATAGAGGCGCACGCGATGTGACTGACACCACTGAACTTAAAGAATTCTAATTAACAAACCATTGAGCGATAGGTACGCGAAGACAAATATTGGCACAATGTTCGCGAGGCGGTGGGCGGTACGGTGGTAGATGGTATGCTCGGACACGCACCTAGTGACACAGATGTTATGTTGACCCACCGAGATAATGGCTTCCATTGCAAAAAACTACGAGTTTTGTAATAATAATGATGATGGCATGAGTCCTTCTACCTTTTGACTTGCGTGCCTTTAAACAGAAATTACAAATAATGAGTTAATGATAGTTCAAGAAAAAAATAATTTATGAAATCAGCTCTAAGGTCAGCAACGCCTGAATTTTAAATACTATGGTGGAAAGGCTTGTTTGGAAAGTAAATGTATAGAATCATATAAGCGTAATCAGCCTTATGATGTTTCCACTAATGACACTGAGGCCTCCTTTATAGGAGAGGGAGTGCGAAAAATGTGCAATAAAGATAATCCTGCAAACCTATTAGTGCTTGCAGGAGAACTGAAGCATACCGTTGATCTTGATCTTAACAAGAATACAGAATATACAAGGAAAATGATACAGGACGATGAACTCGATAATATTATAAAGGCCAAGAGCTTTGTCGAACCGGTTGGTATACGTGAGACAATTAATATTTAGAAAAGTCAAACTCACGGAGAAATTGAGATCACCTTAACCGTCATTTACACATTAGTAGAGTAGAGATAATACTGGTTAAGAACGCAAATGATTGTTGTACGGTTAATATAGCTAACACAAACGCAGAGAAATATAATGTTGCTGATGAAACGAAATTTTACGAAATACGAGTATCTGGTATGGCTTGTAAAGTTCGTTCGTTTTTACTGTTAATGAATTGGCGTAAACAGTAAAAACTACGAGTTTGGCAATCTGCATACAGATACGGAGAATCGTGGTGTAGGTCAATGATTGTGTACGAAATGAAAAATAACTGAATGATAGAATAACAATTTGAAGTTCTGAGTTACTCAACATGGTTATATTTAAGGCATTTTAGCTATATAACTTTACATGTTTGTTCTTCTATTGTTATGTTCCATTTGCTGGAGTGCCCGAATTGCCCATTTATGTGCACTTTTGACGATCTGAACAACGCCTTCACTGTAGCCATAAATGTAGTGATATACAGGGCACAAACATTTTAATTGGAAGCGCTGTCAATACATGAAGCTGAATTATTTCTGTAGATAAATATGTGTTCATGCATGTATTTCTATCTATATGATGTATATAATGAATCCCTATTACCCTGGGTCATGTCATTACAGGTGGACAGCTTGAAACATTTCACGTTTTATTTTTGTTGTTTTCGTTATTGATAGAAAGTTCTTACGGAAAGAAAAATTAAGGAAATTATTGTGCAGAAAATTAGAAAATTAGAGAAGACCTACGACTATTTAACCTTTGAGCATTTGACAATTCATTCAAGACAGAACAACGTTTATCGGGTCAGCTAGTTGTAAATAAATTCAAATGAAATTCATTGTGGCATCTTCATGTCTTTTCATAAAACATGGGCATATATTTCATAATGCAAATCAGTTAGCGTCAAAGTTCAGCTTAATAGCTAAATGTCAACATTTTATAGAGAAACATTACGTAAGACTTATCCAATATTGTTTGTTCGGTGTAATCATCTCAAACAAAACCTCTCGTTATTGCAAACGTTTTTTTTAGATTCCTCACATATTACCTTTATTTTATCAGTAACAATCTTATTAACATTGACCAAACCACTAAGAGGTTCCCGATCTACATTCACACACATGATATTTGTGAAAATAAAGTTATATATTATAATATTAATTTCTTATTATGCATTTATTTGTTCTTATGATTGTGGTAGAATATTTTCTCCTCCCAGCACATTAATGATATACATCTCTTCGTGATACATTGCCTAGAAAGCAGGTCTTATCTTATCAAACTACATCTATATCTTGAACCGGTACTGCACCGTCTTATTATATTATTAGCTTGTTTATTTTCACCACGTCCTATTCCGTTTCTCGTCTTCCTATAGTTTTATAATCCATGGATGCGTGGCTTGTATGAACGATTTGAAAATTGCATGACGTAAATGTAGATATATTTCCGTAGAAACTCATTGTTAAATGAGACATTCTTTACTTACTTAACTATTCATTCAAGCTCATTCAGTTTGCTCATCTACCGCCACCGGCATCATTTATGAACCGAATATTTCAACACTTGGTCACTACATATTTCAATAAAGATGTGAAAGAGGTTCCTAATATTGTGAATATGAACTTTGAAATTATATTTCTAGCTAATCTGCATAATTTCGCATCGTTTTGACCTTGAGGAGTATATAAATGGATTACCTAGTGTTTGATTACAAAATTGTGTTTGATCACAGCTTTACATTATGACTGACTATACCACCTGATGCTTGTGCAACTATGTCTACGGCTCGTCTCACACTAGATCCCAAATTGCACGTGTCAATAGAAATAGAGAGTGTCGTCCATAATTCTGAGTTACGCCACTATACGCACGCGGTGCTCAGCTAACTATTAGACAAACAAACAAACCGAACTATCTTGTAGCTTTCTCTATCGTGGATGGACACATACACATCAATCTCTTACGTCAAGGAATGCCTTCAGAATTGAACCACTGGGGGTGGATCCATTAGTATTTCAACCTCACATAATTATGAACTGTACGTGATTGTAATACAGATTAATTTCGTGGTAGGCTTTAAATACATAATGGAGACGAACCAATCTGCACGTAGGCTGTTGGAAATGAAGCCAGTGTCCCACTTGCTGGAGTCGACATTCCAAATAAAGTTCGCAATGAAACCGCCGGTGAATCAATAAACGCGTTTTTACATCTGAATACGGTTGACGTGGCGAATGTTTTCTGAACCTGAAACATAATAATGGGACGGTTGCGTGTCAAGTTTAAGCAGCCAGGTTACGTGTAGATTGTCATACATATTAGAAAGAAAGTTATACAATAACTGTAATGGAAACACAATAGGCAACGACGCGAAGACAGTACATGACCGAACCTAGTATGTAATTACCTAATATTTAATTATATTTAAAATGATACTAGGCAAAGTATTTAACGAAAAGCAAACAACTTCTAATGCTTTTTAAGAGTTCATCTTGAATGGTACTAGAGGTACTTCAGAGAAAACCTAACCCAACGTCCCACTTTAGAGCCACACTATTCACCTTATATAAGAACTAAAAGGCGACTCGCGACCAAAACCGTTAAAAATCTGCATACTTCGAGGCAAATGCCTATGAATAAAGAAATATAATTCATTATTCAGGTTGAGCCATGGAAACGAAGAATAAAATACAAAATACGGTATATTGACACAGATACCGCTGTCTTATAGTTTCAAAATGAAATGAAAATCAGTCCAGTATTCGAACAGTTTTAAAAAAGTGAAATTGGTGGATAGGCAGTTTTTTTTTTTTGTTTTAAATAGAATAGAATAAAACTTTATTGTACACCAAAATAGTAACAAAAACTTTTCAACTAAGACTTTGTTAAAAAAGGATAACAGCGCAATTGATAGTGTGTGGTCAGAAGACACTTTACACTCAATTCACAATAAGATTAGACATTTAAACAAAACTATTTTTACTGTCCGTGCAACCGATTTTTACTTCTATTGCATTAGTGCATGATAAATGGTGGCTGCAGTAAATAGTTGGTATTGTATCCAATTTTTTGCTGTTAATACCATATTTATGCCTACGGAATAGAAATCAAAATCGTTTGTTTAAATGTCTAATTTTATTGCGAATGGAGTGCTGATAAAGAGTCGACGCATGTAATGCTACCGAACATGCAATTACAAAATGCAAATTAAATGTTGTTTTTTCTACAAAAGAATGAAGATCACACATGATTCACACAATGAGCTATATCTGTTTGTTTACCACCTCATTGTATAAACTCTTCACGTTATAGACCACGACGACGCAGGTGGCAAGAAACGTTGTTGTCTTCGTGACAAACATTTACACGATCACTTTATGTCTCTGTACTTTTAACCTGGATAAGGAACAAGATTCGTATAAGAAAGAATCGATTTCGATAGAAACCTATTCCCACATGTAAATTCACAAACGGGATTCAAGAGTAAGGAAATGAGAATATTGTGTTATGTATTTGTGTGTATATTTGTTAGTTGTTCACACTCAAACAGCTGACCACGTCTTGGAAAAAGCATATAGGAGAATGTTTTTTATGAGCTAGTAGTAAATCTGCTCAGCTCTGAAAATCAAAGTTATTAAAAGGACTTGGCCATATAACTGAATGTTTGGTTTGGAGTCTACTAAAGCAAAAAACTGATTTCATTTTAAGGAGGGCAGATGGCAACTTTACGATAAACCAGAATCTTGTCATCAGGTAGAATTAAGGGCAAGTGAGATCAGCTAAACAACATAATCCAGTACCTATATTTATTTTGTGGCGTGAAGATTATAGTTGCAAGATTGTCTAACAATTATATATAATTATGTTCAGTAGTCTTTTCAGAATCTCGTCTCCCTATGGTGTCGGCTTAGCATATCATGTAGCCTTCATCATCATCATCTTCCTACCCTTTCTCGTATTATTTGAGGTCGGCGTAACACGTTATTCCTTTCATTCTGTCCTGTCACCCGTCACGTTATCACTGACTTCCTTTTTTTCCTCACACACTGCATCAATCTTTTCTTTGACCTCCCTCTCCCTCTATATTCATCCGTATACTATTTACCTTTCTAACCATATCATCTTTAGCTAAATGCAACCATCGTCATCTTTCGTCTCCCCTATTATTAGAGCCATCCACAATAAGACTTAAACTTTTGTCACGGCATGTTCCTCGGTCCTCTGCATCATATGCTTAGTTACGGCTATATCATGGTGACATAATCCAACTCTGATAAAATAAGAACCTTTGTTTAGACACAGACTGATTTCAATTATTTTACTGTTTTTGTCTCAGTTAAGCAATGCAAACAAAGTTGCGTCTTCCAAAACTTTGCCTTTCTCTCGTTCACACGTTCAAGGATCATAAGCAACATTCTAAGGTCATTGACTAATTTGTCTATTTTGAAATCTGGACTATTTTAATTATGTCTAAGAATCTGATAACATTTTTATTTTATATGCGAATATAATACTTTCGTTTAAACATCTAAACTTGTAGCTAGTTTATACAAGCGGCTTCGCCTGCGTGAAAATCGGAAATTATCCCAAAAGGACATACTCCCACATAAAAAGTATTCTGTGTCCTTTTTCGGACCTAGTCTACCCGTGTGCAAAGTTTCATCCAAATCTCGTTCAGCAAAAGCATTACAAACAAACAAACTCACATTCGCATTTATAATACTTACATTAGTTATAGGATTTTCTATCTATCCCATAGTATGTATGGGATAGATAGAAAATCCTATAAATCCTATTTCATATAGTAAGTAGTTTAAAAAACCAGATTTACTCGTACCTATTGACTTCATACTGAGTACAACATTTGATTGCAAAATACTTGTTCGTCTAGCTTAGTACACTGTAGATACTTGGGTCAGCCCAGTTAGCACTCTTAACCGTTTCTCAATTATGTTACCAATATACACACTATAACCAATAGCTAACCATTTTAAAGGACCCATTGGTTAACAACACATAGTAATTTGAAGCAATAGGTTATAATTTCTTAGATAAAAATGTCATGGTAGCTATAAAAGGGTCGGACAAGTTAAGCAGTTAGTTTCAAGGTCTCGTGAAAGGAATTGTAAACGAATCTCATTCAATGTGGTTAGATTTGCGATGGTTTTATAGACATGGCAATGACTATGTAGCTTCAAAAATATATATGAGTATCCAGTGTTGTAGTTTTAGAATACCTCAGAACTATGATGACGACAATGATGATCTTGAAATAAGAAAGTTGATCTTGGCTTAACATTGATCACAAAAATATGCTGCCAGAAATATTTGCCGTACCTGTAGCATAATTATATATATACTAGGCGTGTATTCTTTATAAAGCTTACATAATTAAATATACGAAAATGCTTTCTTGAATACAATAGGTATATGATAAGTAAAAACTGCAACAGTTAGTTCAGGGTGGTGGTGCGGAAACATACACGCATACGCGCAGGTCGAACTAACGGAGCACTCGCTTACAGATAAGTGTTTGTGGACAAAGTGCAAGTAAAAAACATCTTACGAGCGGCCAACCCGAGATACATTTCTATACAACCGCTCTTAAGAGCGATCACTTGAAATTACGCGCTATTTGGCCAAAAAACTATGATTTTGAAACCCGTTTATATCCATTAAAGATTTATTGTACAAACATGTGACTTACCAATAACATTAGGAAATATTCTTGTCTAAATAGATAAGTAGGATTTTATTTAAATTAATGGCACGCTTGTGAACTATATTCACATATGTAAATAGAGTTTTTCTAATTTTACTTTCAGAGTCTTCTGATTTTATCATTATAATAATAGCTTATTTTAATAGAAGAACATGTGTTTCAAAACTTACTATAAAAATTTTGAATTAAAATAGCTTTGTAAATTTTTAATAAATATCGCCAATCTCGGCGCGCGAGCGTGATGATGAATATTGTTGGGCGACTGAATTTGCGACGTTCGTGCGCCGATATTTATGGTCCTTTTTAAATATTTGTTAAAAATTGATAAAGCTTCTTTAATTCAAATTTAAAATTGTATATTTTGAAAAAAATGTCCTTCTATTAGATTATGCTATTATTTTAATGATAAAAGGAAGTTAAATTAGTGCTAATGATCATTTTATTTACCCATAATTTCTTAATAATTTGACATTGTTTTTATTTTAATTTTCTTAATTAGTAAACTAAATCAATGATTTTTTTTTCTATAACTATTTTGTTCAGGATTCTAGTTATTGATTCGTATTTTTTGTTTATTAATTCTATTAGAACTGTAGAAGTTGTCAAGCTTCGAAATTGGCTCTGAAAGTAAAATTTAAAAAACTCTCTTTACATATGTGAATATAATTCACAAGCGTGCTATTAATTTAATTTAATTCCTTATTAATTATTTAGACAAGAATATTTCCTAATGTTATTGGTAAATCACATGTTTTATAATAAATCATTAATGGATTTAAACGGGTTTGAAAATCATGGTTTTTGACCAAATAGTGCGTAATTTCGAGTGAACGCTCTTAAGTGATTATAATGTTATTTCTCCAGATATTTTAAAAATACAGATATCTTGTGGGTATTATATCGAGATTTCTATTGAAATCAAAATTCGTGTAAAACTAATCCAGTAAAAACTTCTGAAAATCTACTATTTTGTTTGAACTTTGGCCCTTCAAATTGTACCTTGTCATACTTAACCTCGGTACCAGCTAATTTAAACCTTAATTTTTACCCAATAAGTTTTAAGTTAGCTGTTATGAGGTTCACCGTATTCGGATACGTAAACGAGAATTAAACAACATAGCCATCAATCCTACTATTACATAAAGATTGCACTCCTTAAAACATCTCGTGCAGATATAGACAATCAAGCACTGCTAATGGCTGCAACCATCTAGTAAGACAAAATTATGGTAAGAAAGAAGAAAGAAAAACATTTTATTTGGCGGAACAAGGCGCAAATTTAGAACTAACAAATTATAAGTATATTATGTGAAAAAATGTGCGCCGCATCCGCGCAAAACGGTAACAGAATTAAACAACATAACAATCCTAAACTTATTTTAATTCAACAGATAACCAAGATCGACACTGTTAGTAAGATTGCCTTGAACCTAGTGTTAGTACCATAGGTATTGTAATTACTAAGCATTTAGCTCAGAGGATGACTAATTTTCTTACGCGGCCATCTAACCCACAAAATGTCCCAAAAAGGACACTCTCTAAGCCTGTTTTAGAATGCTGTTGCCACTGGTTCAGGTTCTAGCCACCCAAGATGCTGGTTTCTTCTGATCACATGGAAGCCGTCAGTTCGATTCTATGTAAACATATCCGATACACGTAAGAAGCGGGATAGTCTCAACAACTATTATTACGACGACGTTGTATTCGTATTCGTCAAAACGTCTGGTGGTGATATGGATACAAAAGTGTTAATAGATGTAAACGTTAAGCTCTTATAAATGACGATACTTGACATGATAGGATTCAACCGCAAAGCTATCTTATCTTAAAATGTATCCACTGTTAGGACTTAGGCTCAGACCTCCTCTCTGTAAGACGGAATGGGCCATAAGTACCGTACCACGCCAGCCGCACGGCCACAGGCATGTTCGAAAGAGTTTACCGTGGCCCTAGAACGCAAAAGGCAACTGAAGCACACAGGTATGTTTTAGTTACTGAAAATCTGACACGCGTTTTCGTTCCAGTCAAGAGCGGAAGAAGTCATTGGATGGTATACTACCTTAAAAAAGGCGTTGGTAAGCTATCATAACACCAAAGAATTTTAAGTCATTTTGCTTCGTAGGAATCGCAATTTATCACCAAAAATACTAAAGTTCTTCAGTGTTCAGAATCAGAAATATTTATTTGCCAACAATGTAGGTACAATCCTGTATAATTGGGTGTTTCCGTTACGTTCTAGGTTATGGCATGTAAAATCTTTTTTTTTTAAATTACATTACAATCATTGTCATTGACTTAATACTAACACGGCATCAAAATTCATACAAATAATTATTTACGTTTGAGTAACGCTATCTCAAATATAATTAACGGGTATGAAATACTGTTATAAAATAACTAAAAACTCTTATTAACGGGAAACATAGCATTAATTGTAATAAAATCCGTTTTCGTTTTGCTCTAAAAATTTAGAATGCCAGTGTAACAAATGCGGACAATGAAATTACGTTGTAATGAAGTTAACGGATTCTACGATGACATATAAGACTTAAATAAAGCTATGCTATTTCACATAGCTAGACAGTAAATACACAGCTTTATACTTCCCTCTAACTTCATCATTAAACTGTATTTTGACTAGTATTTTAGACAAATTTAAAAGTATTGCTACAAAGAGCAATTATAATTAACTCGTCGTATCAAAATCTACATCTGATTCATGATTTTTATCAAAAATATGAATGGATGCGATGGATGCGAGACGCACAGGAGCGTTTGTTGTGGCGACACTTGAGAGAAACCTATGTGCAACAGTAGACGTCTTTCGATGATGATGATTAAAAATATTATAATAGTGCATTTGACTGATCACTTAAACAGCTTATGGGATTTAAAAGGATCAACAGCATTAATGCTTTAATGGATATTCACAAGAAGGAAAAAAACCTTTGATGTATTACAAAAACACCTTTTAAGTCCGTCTTGACTTTATGCGTCAGGTACTTAGGTAAATAAAAAATATTGGATTTAAGGCTTTAGCGAACAATTGCCGACAATAAATACGCAATTTGCATCTTTAAAACATTTAACTCACTTAGCGTGTAAAAGAAAACACTTGAAAGAATTTCTGGCAGTCACAGTCATGACCTTTTTAACTTTGGCGTAAGGATTAAAATTGTATGGCACTTTGTTAAATAAACCCTTTGAAAAATTGTTCATATATCCCCCCGGTTATGGTTGTATATCAACTGAGTAAGGTTTAAATTCCTGTGGCTTGTTGTTTATTTTTATTTTCAAACATCTCATGTGTGTTCGACAATGTGAACAAATGAGTCGTTCTTGGTTGTTACCGCTTTTGTTCCGTTGCAGTTTGGTCGGTAATGCCTCCATGTCGGATTCTCCATGGTGATCGCATATCATGCCCGCTTAGAATGTCAACGTGACTAGCACGTTAAGTTTCTACTCTTCAAGGTTGGTTACATCCAGCTCGTTTTAGCGGTTTTATGTTCTGTACCTCGAGTGCGAGTTTTGTCACATAGAAAACGCTACTAACGCGTTTCCGTATCGAGTGTTAAATGTATGAAAACGCAAAAAGCGCCCCTGGCGGAAAGTACTGTAAACCGAAACAGCGAGTGTAAGATTTTTTTACGGTACTAGAACAGTTACGTTTTTAAACGTGACATTCATAGTAGCGTTTTGGAGAACATTTTGCGAGTTATTGCGAGTGTGAGTTAAAATTTGACGTCTTGAACCGACGTCCATGCGTTTGTAAACGTAAACGTTGTAGTAAAGTTACTCACTTGGTATGTGCGAGGTGAATTGTTGTTTATATTAGTTACTTTCGTAATATTTGGGTGTATTTTTATGGTAAATTGTATTGCGAAAAAACAAATACGCGTGGAAAATTAAAATGACTGCTGTAATTTCATTACTGATTATTTTTTTTATGTATTTACGTCATTCATTAAAAGTTAAGGCTCATTTCTGTGAGTAAATGTGAGAACACTAGACTCCACAGATTTGTAGATTATTTTCTGTTTAAATCCACTTTTTTAATATTTTACTTATTTGGTACTATGTTGACTAGTATACATAAACTGTCCTATTAATATTGTAATATGAAAATATTGTAAAATAGTTTTTTAAAAAGAGTAACCATGGAGTTTCTTGTCGGTTTTTCTTCATAGGAAACGACCAATTCAAACCATGCACTTTTCTTTTTGTTGATGGGATAATCATCCATTGACATCTCCCGCTTTTGGACAGAGCTACCCATTGCTCATCACCCGCAAGCCCGAGCCTGCGGTGGCCGGAAATCGGGATTGGGATCCCGACGGCTGGGGCGTGAGGGCCGCTCCCTCGCACGTGTATTTGCGGCCTCCTCCTTTGCTAACATTACTGCTTCGCAGAAGGAGCTTTACCAAGGCCCGGCGCGAGAGATCATTGCTACCGATCGTCCCCACCAGGATACGGCGGTGCTCTGTCAAAGCATGGCACAAACCGTGCACTTGCTTCTAACGTTTTATAAGGGAAGGGCCCTACTATGGGCCTATGTGAAATAAAACATTTTTTACCGAATTATACCTTTTTTTTGGAGTATTTTTATATTATTATTCTAAATTAAAATATAAAATTGTTATTTAGTAAATAAAACATTCTTTGTTATACACACAACATTTATTTTATTAATAAATTAACACAAGCACTCACTTAATAAATAATATAATACTCATTGATATTGTAATGTAGAAATACTATAAAACCATTATTTTAAAAAAGTAACCATGGGATTTTCTTGCCGGTTATTCTTTTCTACATTGGAAACAACCAATTTCAACTGTGCACTAGCTTCAGACATCTAATAAGTGCCCATGTAGGCCTATGCGAAATAACAAAACAACATACAAGATGCTGCTGTGCACAATGTAATATAACATAATAATCACCATAAGTATTGCATCCACGGTAATCAATCCAAGCTCGGTTTCCAATTCAAGCTCCCTTCCCCTCTCTAAATTAAAGTCAACTGCATTTTTTTTTTTTCTAAAAAACCCCTCCATTGCTCGTCACAATTCAGAAACTGCTCTGTTGCACGTTCAATCTGATTGGGTTGTCTGATAACCCGGCGTCGTGGAGATATTGTTTGACATGAAGTAATTCCATGTTGTCGACGTTGTGGAGTGTGCCCCCATACTGTGGTCTAAGAGGGCCTGCTGGAGATGGACTGCCCAAGACAACTCCCACTTCTTCATGGTGGGTATTTATGGTTGATGATGGTTGTGGTACGGGTGATGTGATGTGATATGATCCAGCTTCAGCCCATGCAGCAAAATCCACTAGAATAGAAAGGAATAAATAAACAAAAATTCGGCAAGGGTAGGGCTTATGACTGTTGGGCTACCAAGTCACAGGTCTCAATAGTGTACCTGAGGCAATACTTACATAAATTAGTAACAGTACTTTCTACAACAACTTTACTTTCTTCAGTAACCTTATGACTGGCAGCCGGTACAGGTGGTGTTGATGACACAATTACAGTTCGGTTGGAACTGTCAGTTTGGTTCTGAAATGTTTTAAAAGTTTTAAGTCTGGTGAAAAACCAGAAAAAATATTTTATCATTATTAGTTATTAAAAAATAATATGATAGCATCACCACAAACATCAGAAAAGTCTGCATTACTTACACCTGGTAAGCCTGTGCCAGCTTGAGGTAAGGAACCGTTGTTCTAAGTCAGTCAGCTGTAAATTAAGTGCAGCCTCTTCACCAGTACCACAAGCAGCCCTATTTATTCTGGCTGCCTTTTTCTTAGTGTTATTTTTTAAATCACTCCAAACTTCTGAAAGACAACATTACCATTTTAGTATTGTCAAGGTAAGTACGGGCAAATATGAAAATATGATATTAACCAAAATTGTATGGACACAACAGGATTTTATAATGAGCTAGGTACATACCCTCTTTCATTTCTCGGTGTTCTTGGTTTCGCCAGTGGGATCACTATTTGACAAAGTTAGGCGTCCCCAATCCTGGATCGACTGAATTCTACCTCTTGCTTTTTTATATAATTTGTTTATTCGTGTCTGAAAATTTAGAAAAAAAGTATTTTATTTTCAAAAGAACTAGGTACATAGCACAATTTTAAAAGCTGTGTTTAGAATTACAAAGTTTGTACTTACTGTTCCATGAAGTTATTATTAGCCAGTATACTATAGTAGTCTTTGGTTATTATATAGCATAACAAATTGTGATGGACTGGTCTTCATTATAAAAAAAAATTAAATAATCGAAATAAAGCACACACGAAACACAAAAGTGCGAGAAACTTTGAACTTTTGAAGGCCTATGGAATTTTAAGTAGTGCGAGCCAGACGCTGGTTACTTGAATTTGATATTTGACGCCACTCATAACTTATTTCACATCTCCCTTACTCACTGCACGTTAAAACGAAATGCGAATATCTCATTCATACAAAATATTTATACGTCTAAATTATGTAGGATACGCGTAACGCTTGATAATAAGGCATCGGCAAGATTTTAATTTAGTCGCATAAGTTCCATGTGGGCAACATTAAAAAAATAACAAAACGTTCGGAATACTTTCGGGCAAGTGACGATACGCGAAACCGTTCGTATACAGTATTGCAACTCACACTCAGACTGTTTTTAAATACTCTCGTAAGTTAGTTAGCTCGATTAACGTGTTCGTCACGTATTGCGAGAAGCGACAACAAACTCACACTCGGGGTACTGTTTACAGCTAGGTTGTCTACATTTGTTGACTCTTCTAGTAATAGTGCTTTAACCTCATTACAAACAGTGCAATTCTTGCTGACATCAATGCATTTGTTAAATTATAATATATAATAATATAATATTCCACAACTATCACACAACGCTGTCTAGTCCCAAGCTAAGCAGAGCTTGTGTTATGGGTACTAGACAACTGATAAACATACATATATATTTCTAAATACAGACATATATAGATAAATTACACCCAGACACAGAACAAGTGATCGTGCTCATCACACAAACATTTGTCCTGGGTGGGAATCGAACCCACAAACTCCGACATAGCAGTCAGGGCCACTAACCACTAGACCAACAGGCCAGTCAAATTAACTCTATCACTAGTTCCTAATCTAATTATGCATAAGGATATGATAAGAAAACAGTTGCACTATATTAAGAAAAGAATATACAACAAAGTTTTAAGGATTGTGAACTATCTAATAAAAATATGAATGAACTTTTGGATTTGCGTTTGTATTTTATATAATAAAAAGCAATATTAGTTAAGTAAACAAATCATAAATCACAGATTTCTAAATGTAGGCAAAGACAAAAGTGACAGTGTTCAATAATAATAATATGTTACCACAGACATGTAAAATATGAGCACTTACTGGTCATGCGTGAGAGTGAAACTGAGCTATGTATGTTTGGGAAACCTCTTTAATAATATTGACTGTGATTCTTATAATAATCCAGTCAACAAGGAAACAATAAAACCTCCGAAGATATAGATACCAAATTAAACCTAAAATTGTCAGTGAAAGTCATGATCACTCCACAGTTGACACCACAACACCAACCACAAAGCAACAGTTTATTTTACCGAAGAAAGTTAATAATTTAGCAGTAAAACAACGAGATTATAGTTAATTATTCTTAACAGTTACATAAGTAAATACTACAATTTTGAAACATATTAATTCCGAGTTACCAAACCACTTTTTCTACGGCTCTCTGGTTGCCAAACGAGTAAGATTCAGTAATTCATTTACACATGCATGTAATATTTAGTTGGGAGTAAAAGTGTGAACAATTTAGGCTTTGGTTTCTGTTAATCAATTTGCAAGCGTCTTCTAAATATATCTTTATTTCAAACAAATTTATTGAGTTGGAACCAAAATCGTTGTTTGTAGAAACACGTTACAAGTGGTTTGAAAACCTGTTAAAATTTCTCTTAATTTCGGACCGTCCGCTTCCAAACTGAGATGAGAGCCCGTTCTACTGACACACTACGCCCAACTATTGATCAACAATATTGGTAAATAATTATTCATGATTTAAATCACGTTGTTGCCTTCGTAACGACTGATCTGATTGGATCAGTACCCCGAGTGTGAGTTTGTTCTCGTTTCTCGCAATACGTGACGAACACGTTAATCGAGCTAACTCACTTACGACAGTATTTAAAAACAGTCTGAGTGTGAGTTGCAATACTGTATACGAACGGTTTCGCGTGTCGTCACTTGCCCGAAAGTATTTCGAACGTTTTGTTATTTTTTTAATGTTGCTCACATGGAACTTATGCGACTAAATTAAAATCTTGCCGATGCCATATTATCAAGCGTTACGCGTATCCTACATAATTTAGACGTATATATATTTTGTATGAATGAGATATTCCCATTTCGTTTTAACGTGCAGTGAGTAAGGGAGATGTGAAATAAGTTATGAGTGGCGTCAAATATCAAATTCAAGTGACCAGCGTCTGGCTCGCACTACTTAAAATTCCTTATGCCTTCAAAAGTTCAAAGTTTCTCGCACTTTTGTGTTTCGTGTGTGCTTTATTACGATTATTTAATTTTATTCTATAATGAAGACCAGTCCATCACAGTTTGTTATGCTATATAATAACTTCATGGAACAGTAAGTACAAACTTTGTAATTCTAAACACAGCTTTTAAAATTGTGCTATGTACCTAGTTCTTTTGAAAATAAAATACTTTTTTTCTAAATTTTCAGACACGAATAAACAAATTATATAAAAAAGCAAGAGGTAGAATGCAGTCGATCCAGGATTGGGGACGCCTAAATTTGTCAAATAGTTTGTCAAGTAGGGTATGTACCTAGCTCATTATAAAATTCTGTTGTGTACATACAATTTTGGTTAATACCATATTTTCATATTTTCCCGTACTTACCTTGACAATACTAAAATGGTAATGTTGTCTTTCAGAAGTTTGGAGTGATTTAAAAAATAACACTAAGAAAAAGGCAGCCAGAATAAATAGGGCTGCTTGTGGTACTGGTGAAGAGGCTGCACTTAATTTACAGCTGACTGACTTAGAACAACGGTTCCTTACCTCAAGCTGGCACAGGCTTACCAGGTGTAAGGAATGCAGACTTTTCTGATGTTTGTGGTGATGCTATCATATTATTTTTTAATAACTAATAATGATAAAATATTTTTTATGGTTTTTCACCAGACTTAAAACTTTTAAAATATTTCAGAACCATACTGACAGTTCCAACCGAACTGTAATTGTGTCATCAACACCACCTGTACGGGCTGCCAGTCATAAGGTTACTGAAGAAAGTAAAGTTGTTGAAGAAAGTACTGTTACTAATTTATGTAAGTATTGCCTCAGGTACACCATTGAGACCTGTGACTTGGTAGCCCAACAGTCATAAGCCCTACCCTTGGCGAATTTTTGTTTATTTATTCCTTTCTATTCTAGTGGATTTTGCTGCATGGGCTGAAGCTAGATCATATCACATCACATCACCCGTACCACAACCATCATCAACCACAAATACCCACCATGAAGAAGTGGAAGTTGTCTTGGACAGTCCATCTCCAGCAGGCCCTCTTAGACCACAGTATGGGGGCACACTCCACAACGTCGACAACATGGAATTACTTCATGTCAAACAATATCTCCACGACGCCGGGTTATCAGACAACCCAATCAGATTGAACGTGCAAAAGAGCAGTTTCTGAATTGTGACGAGCAACGGAGGGGCTTTTTAGAAAAAAAAATATGCAGATGACTTTAATTTAGAGAGGGGAAGGGAGCTTGAATTGGAAACTCAAAAGAAATGGCAAGATGTTCATTGATTACCGTGGATGCAATACTTATGGTGATTCTTATGTTATATTACATTGTGCACAGCAGCATCTTGTATGTTATTTTGTTTCGCATAGGCCTACATGGGCACTTATTAGATGTCTGAAGCTAGTGCACAGTTAAAATTGGTTGTTTCCAATGTAGAAAAGAATAACCGGCAAGAAAATCCCATGGTTACTTTTTTAAAATAATGGTTTTACAGTATTTCTACATTACAATATCAATGAGTAGGTATTATATTATTTATTAAGTGAGTGCTTGTGTTAATTTATTAATAAAATAAATGTTGTGTGTATAACAAAGAATGTTTTATTTACTAAATAACAATTTTATTTGTTAGAAGTGTTTAATTATTGTAGTAGTTAATATTTTAATTTAGAATAATAATATAAAAATACTCCAAAAAAAAGGTATAATTCGGTAAAAAATGTTTTATTTCACATAGGCCTATAGTAGGGCCCTTCCCTTATAAAACGTTAGAAGCAAGTGCAAGGTTTGTACCATGCTTGGACAGAGCACCGCCGTATCCTGGTGGGGACGATCGGTAGCAATGATCTCTCGCGCCGGGCCTTGGTAAAGCTCCTTCTGCGAAGCAGTAATGTTAGCAAAGGAGGAGGCCGCAAATACACGTGCGAGGGAGCGGCCCTCACGCCCCAGCCGCAGGGATCCCAATCCGGCCACCGCAGGCTCGGTCTCTTGCGGGTGATGAGCAATGGGTAGCTCTGTCCAAAAGCGGGAGATGTCAATGGATGATTATCCCATCAACAAAAAGAAAAGTGCATGGTTTGAATTGATCGTTTCCTATGAAGAAAAACCGACAAGAAACTCCATGGTTACAATATTTTCATATTACAATATTAATAGGACAGTTTATGTATACTAGTCAACATAGTACCAAATAAGTAAAATATTAAAAAAGTGGATTTAAACAGAAAATAATCTACAAATCTGTGGAGTCTAGTGTTCTCACATTTACTCACAGAAATGAGCCTTAACTTATTAATGAATGACGTAATTACATAAAAAAAAGAATCAGTAATGAAATTACAGCAGTCATTTTAATTTTCCACGCGTATTTGTTTTTTCGCAATACAATTTACCATAAAAATACACCCAAATATTACGAAAGTAACTAATATAAACAACAATTCACCTCGCACATACCAAGTGAGTAACTTTACTACAACGTTTACGTTTACAAACGCATGGACGTCGGTTCAAGACGTCAAATTTTAACTCACACTCGCAATAACTCGCAAAATGTTCTCCGAAACGCTACTATGAACGTCACGTTTAAAAACGTAACTGTTCTAGTACCGTAAAAAAATCTTACACTCGCTGTTTCGGTTTACAGTACTTTCCGCCAGGGGCGCTTTTTGCGTTTTCATACATTTAACACTCGATACGGAAACGCGTTAGTAGCGTTTTCTATGTGACAAAACTCACACTCGAGGTTCTGATGTTATTATTATCAGTACCTACATAACTGTACCGTTACCAAGGCCAGGACCAATGACCGTCGAGTATTTTACTCTCAGATTATGCAGTTTGTCGATAAATGACACTGATAAGCCGATTTTCTTTCTTCTTTTTTGAATTCGGCTTATGCAGATACCAGAATAATTTAATCCAGGTACTTTTTATAGAGGCATTTATACTTACTGTATTGTAAATTGCTGATCAGAAATATTGAAACATTGAGGTTACCTGTAACAAATGATACAATCATTAATATTTTTATAGTATTTTTCTCGAGTATAGTTTTTCTCATCTCATCCACCCAGATGCGTATAAGAGCACTGTATATTTATACTAAAATAAAAATAATTATCTTTACAGAAATAACGCGAGAGCGCGAGCGCGCATTTCATCATGGGCCAGGAACAGTCATACGCGCACGCTAGCGGCACGCAAGTGAGACGGTACAAAGACAAGTACGACGAGCCCCTGCACTACCGCAGCTCGCCCGTCGACTACCGCGCCAACGACTTCGACAAGGACTACAAGCGGCACAAAGCCAGGAGGTCCGCCGACAGCTTCAAGAGCGACAACTCCTCCACAGAGAGCAGCGGCTACAGGAGCGGTTCCAGCGCCTGCGAATACCGCTCCGACAGATCCTCCAGAAGCGACTACAATTGCACGTCCTTGTACAAAAACGAACACTACAAAGACGTCAACAAAGAACTCTACAAACCTGTCAAACTGCACAAAGAGAAGCGATACAACACGCTACAACTCTTCGACGCCGACAAAGACGAACTGAAGAGCGCACGACTCAAAAGCTATCTTAGCGAAACAGAAAAGGCAAAAACAACGCCCACGAAAAAGCCTGGCATTAGGAATTATACACCTAAAATTCTTTCAGAAGAGGAGCAAAGAAAGAAAAGCCAGCATTGGATTTAAGAGAGCTAAGACTAGTAGGCTAAGTTGTAAATATTAGTTTAGCGGTAGATGAGTTGTAAGGGCAGCCATGGAGGCGGCAGGAGCGCTGGCCAGCTTGGCACCGTCGCCCATCACCGTATTGGGTCTGATACCACTCCTGGCACTCGGGATCACGTACTTCAGATACCAACAATTCGACCCAGAGTCTTATATTACGGATGTCAATACTGTAAGTATTTTATCTACATCTATATCTTTACCTTTTGAAAAATAAACCTTAAATAGCAGATTATATCCAACTACAATAAAAACTATGCCCATCACCAACCTTACGGAATTCATGTATATCAATCAAGAATTGCAAATCTTGCGAGAGTATAAAAATGGTATTATTAATAGATCATTTCAAATACAATAAATCCCATCCTAATTTAATAAAATTCTATTCTATTCTAATAATTTAAAATTAATCCAAGTCTTATTGAAATTAAAGAGTTTCCATCATCCAGTGATATATACATCATTATTTAAATAATACAAGTTTGTTTCTATTCATATAAACTTATTTGACAAGGAATTTTACTGTGCGAATTGCAAAACGCATAATAATGTTATCTTTATATGTTTCAGCTGTTGCCGATCTACGACTTCGTGATAGTCGGCGGCGGTTCTGCCGGCGCAGTGGTCGCGTCGCGGCTCTCCGAGATCGGCAACTGGACTGTGCTGCTCCTGGAGGCCGGTCAAGACGAAACTGAGATCTCTGACATCCCCGCGCTCGCGGGCTACACACAGCTCTCCGAGATGGACTGGCAATACCAGACCACGCCTTCAAACAATCGCTCCTACTGCCTCGCCATGAACGGTGACCGCTGCAACTGGCCTAGAGGCAAGGTACTCGGCGGCTGCAGCGTACTCAACGCGATGGTGTACGTCAGGGGCAACCGCAACGACTACGACCTCTGGGAAGCGCTCGGTAACCCCGGCTGGTCGTATGATCAAGTGTTACCATATTTCCTCAAATCCGAAGACAATCGCAACCCGTACTTAGTGAACACACCGTACCACGCCGCCGGCGGATACCTTACGGTTCAAGAGGCTCCGTGGCGCACGCCATTATCGGTTACGTTCTTGAAAGGCGGCATGGAACTTGGTTACGAAAACCGTGACATAAACGGAGCGAAGCAGACGGGCTTCATGCTGACCCAGGCGACCATGCGGCGCGGCAGCCGCTGCAGCACGGCCAAGGCCTTCCTTAGACCTGTCCGACAGAGACAAAACCTGCACGTTGCTCTGGGTGCCCAAGTTACAAGGATACTAATCAATCCTGTTAAAAAACAGGCATATGGCGTGGAATTTTATAGAAACGGTCAAAGACACAAAGTTAGAATAAAGAGGGAAGTAGTTATGTCAGCTGGGGCATTAGCGACTCCTAAGATAATGATGTTAAGTGGTATTGGACCAGCGGACCATCTGAGAGAACATGGTATTCCTTTGGTAGCAAATCTAAAGGTAGGCCATAATCTGCAGGATCACGTTGGTCTTGGTGGTTTGACTTTTGTCGTCAACAAACCGGTTACATTTAAGAAGGACCGTTTCCAAACGTTCAACGTAGCTATGAACTACATTTTATACGAAAAAGGGCCGATGACAACTCAAGGCGTGGAAGGACTTGCATTTGTCAACACTAAGTACGCACCGTCATCCGGCAACTGGCCAGACATACAGTTCCACTTTGCGCCTAGTTCAGTGAATTCAGACGGTGGAGAACAGATTAGAAAGATATTGAACTTGCGTGATAGAGTGTACAATACTGTCTATAAACCCATAGAGGACGCTGAAACCTGGACTATACTTCCATTACTGTTGAGACCGAAGAGCTCCGGCTGGATTAAGCTGAAGAATCGCAACCCGTTCGCTGCACCGTCTATAGAGCCGAACTACTTCGCGTACAAGGAGGATATCAAGGTTCTGACCGAAGGTATAAAGATAGCGATGGCTTTGTCAAATACTACGGCTTTCCAGAGGTACGGCTCGAGGCCGCACAACATCGCTTTGCCTGGTTGTCAGCAGCACGTACTGTTTAGTGACGAATATTGGGAGTGCAGTTTGAAGCACTTCACTTTTACAATATACCATCCTACTGGAACCTGCAAAATGGGTCCGAAGCAGGATATAGACGCTGTGGTAGATCCTAGGCTACGTGTCCATGGTGTAGCTAATCTGAGAGTTGTCGACGCGAGTATTATGCCCACCATTATTAGTGGGAACCCCAATGCTCCTGTCATTATGATCGCTGAAAAAGCTTCAGATATGATCAAAGAGGACTGGCTTGTATTATGACAGTGTTAAATTAAAGTGAATGAAAATACTCAGTCAAGAACAAAATTTTTATTATAAATACTCGTTAAGTAAAATGCTATTATAATGAAAGTAATCTTATTCTTGTTCGTAGGACTGTAAATATATTTATAAGGTATGTAGTGTATGTAATTATTTTACTTATCGAGTCTTTTAGGCATAATGTATTGTAATAAAAATTACCATTCGTTGGTACGCTACACAATAAAAAATAAAGAATTGTTTGTTGTTTTATCTAAATAACTTATAGCAACCCAAGAGGAAATCCCGTAAATTCCATGTTCAAAGATATTGGCCGAACTTAGAAAAATATTATAATGATAAAGGATCAATTTTCTCAACAACTAAGAACATATTTTTCACCACAGCAGCTCAAACAAGTAGGTTTTGCTGCTTAAAAACAGTGAGCAAAACTCGATTTTGCTCACTGTTTTTGAGTGAGACAAAGTAACTTTTTAATTATTATTTTTTTAGCCACACAATTCGAACATTCGAACTGCACTGTACTCTGTCTCTTGCTCGCCCTTATAAAAAAGCGAGTGAGAAACATGCCATTTCGAAGTTCATTCCGATTTTGAAATTCCACCACAAAGAAAAACACGTTCGGAAATGCGTAATAAATAGAAAATATTTGTAAAATATAAAATTGTTTTTTTTTTTTATAAATAAATTATTGAATTTTAAATTTATTATTGTATTTGAACAAAAATAAGAGTACCTGAGTGCTTATAGCAGCAGATAAAACTGGCATTTAACATTTAAATAATTATTTCTAGTTTCAACATTGACTGTTTTAGAAAGTTCTTTAAAAAAACAGCGGAAATAAAATAGTCGCAAATAAGATTAAGAATATTAAAATAATTGTAAAATATGAGCAAAACTAGCGGCAGAGATAGTATTTATTTTAATTGAAATCATTATTAAATCTATTACTGTTAATTATTTTATTTCCCAAGTAATATGTGTTCTCGCTGCAAAAATTATGTGTGTAACACGAGAGCAAAACTTTTTGAATCCCACTCCTCGTTTAGGATCCTACTTTAGAATCACTCGCTAACGCTCGCGATTCAATCAAAGAATCCTTCGCTTGCTCGGGACTCAAAATTAGCACTCGCAGCAAAAAACAACTTTGCTCTCTTGTTGCACAAATAATTATTGTTTGTCAGTAAACACGAAAATCCGGAGAAAACAATCTACGAGTACAGGAAACGGTACGCTTTTATTTGTCCTTTTTCCAGAATAGCGGCGGTACAGAAATATAGGACAAATATAAACGAAACAAAGCAAGTCGACATAAAAATATTTGACAAAATTTAGGCATATTCGTGGAGCGACATCTAACAGCGAATAGCAGAAACATTCAGTAAAGCGCCATCTCGTGTTGAATAGCTGTACTACTTTCCTTACATAAAGCTCTCTTAGTTAAATTGACAGCCTCTAGATGGGGTAAAAAATCTCGACATTTCTTAATCTTGAGGTAAACAACCAAAGTCCCTGTGTATATAACAACAATAACTGAAAACTACTGAAATATCAAAATATTGAAATTGGAAAGGAGAATTTCCAGAAAAACTGAAAAGTTCTGTCAAAAACTGAAGAGAAGATATTTTCTTTCTGAAATAATCTCAGCATTTGATTTCCGATAGGTATACCAACATGCACATTTAAAGTACCTACTTAGCTCAAAAGAATAACAAAACACTACAGCAGCTCGCTTACAAATTGCTTATAACGCGAACAAAATCAAGATGACATCAAACTAATTTCAAACTTGATGTAAATCCTGGTGATTCAATCCATGTATTATACCATCACTTATCACCTACAGTATTATAATTTCCCGGCCGTTAGATAAGTTCCTGTACACACCTCATTCAGAATCTAATAAGTATTCAAATGAACCTAGATTTCTTGTTTTATGTGTCAGCGGATTTACATAAACAGCCTCGGAGATAGAGTAACGCGAATTATATGCGATTTACATAAATGTAATAATTTGAAGACATCTGTATAGGTACTTAGTCTATTTGAGGGGGTAGCTCCAGAGAGATTCAGTTGTATATTATTGATGGACGGAATTCCTATTTAGTTACGGTATTTTGACTATATATTTGTTTACAGTTAGTCAAAGTCAAAGTCAAAGCCATTTATTTGCAATAAATGCGGTACAAGAGATGGTAACTTATAATTTATTAGCGCAAAGACACATTTTGCCATGAGTTGGCATGCAAATATTAAAATATGTTATGTGGTGCTCATAGTAAACAAAACTCTACAAAATTTATCACAGAAATTACCTTTAAAGAAAATATTAAACCTTCTGAACTTTAAAATATTTTTTAAGATGTTTAAGATATTTTTTAAGTTGTTAGTGTTATGTAAAAAACCTAACATTAACAACTAAATAAATAATCTAACTTTTCCACCGTACACTCTCTATAAGATTCAGTTGAAAACCAGCGTTAGGCCGCTACCACGAAGTTGTCTGGCATTTTTGCTGAACTAGACCTATTTAGTGCAGGCGCGAGGACACACAATGTTAGTTATTTTTTATTTTCTTTATCATAAGTGTTTACATGTTGTTTCTGCATTGTGTGTATCTGTGTACGCGTGCCAAATAAAACAATTTTCTTTCTTCTTTCTTTACACGAATAATTTACATTTAAAAAATACTTACTAACTACAATTACAGTAAAATAAAATAAAAAAAATAATAAAAACCCTAAACTAATTACAACTAACTAAAACATGCCGTCAAAAAACTCTTCCACATCGCTGTCGACAGGTAATGTGCCCAAAAGGACTGGCGGCTTTGCCACGCTGTATAGCAATCGCAATGCTTATCCTCTGTCAGAGCAAAAGCCAGCTCTTGGGTTACGCGAAGTGTCAACAAGACAGAAGTTTCAGAAACGGAATTTTAATAATTAAAATTATTAATAAAAATATCTCAGTTCATCTTACCCTATTGAATGCCAATTTCATGAAAAAGTCGCCGCCGCCAATCATATTTTGCAGCGAAAAGATCTCAGACGGGAAGCCCTTTCCGAATTTTGCTGGCGTGTAGTTGAAGCAACAGTTGGAGTGTAGCTACGATACTTTTTCTATATGATATCTTCTCTACATAAAACTAAAACTTAAAACTTAAACGTTAAACTTTAGTATATCGAAACAAGGAACAACTAGTTATCCAAACATCTTAGTATATAATAATTATCTATGATAGTAATGTCAGAACCAGTCGTAGTACGTGGTGTTACGAGGTACCGGCGGGTTGGGACTTCAAGCTATGAGGCATTGCACAACATTCAATCAACTTGATCAGGTGCGATTATTAGCTGTTCTGATTTATGGCTAGAAGCGCCACTTGCCTCATGACTTGGGGAATTTTAATTATTATTCATTACATTGTATTGATATGAAAGAAAAGGAAGTTAGTGATAGCATGACGAATGACTGGGCAGAATGGAAGAAAAAAAACATGTTGCGCAGACCCCAAATAACACGGGACAAGGGCAGGAAGATGATGATGATTGTATTAATATGTATTTGATAGCTACTTGCTTGCAAAAATGTACCTTCGGTAATGGAGAGAAGGGCCTTTTTTCTGCAGATGCCAGAAAACAACAAACACCAGAACCTCAGAACTCCATCACTTATGGACCTATTTGATAAAAAGTTACAGGGAGTGTAGAACATGATTCGTACTTCATATGATAAGTTTAAAAACCCTAATATAACTAATAAAAAAGTAAACAATAAAATATTGAGTCAGATTTTATTTTTAATTTAAGTTTTATGTTAGGTACTGTAAAATCATTTTCCACTTTAAGAATATTTCCGTGCACAGTTTACATTTTCTTACGTTTACTTACAGTTTACACATATTGATAAATAGATAAAATATACCTGTTTTATCTATATATTTACTCACGTTCAGTTTACATTTACAGCACCAACCTTTTACAAACATTCGCTTGTTAAAAATCAGAATACTTTACAAATTATGATGTCACTTTTTGTAAAACCCATTCATTATGTATGTATTAATAAATAAATAATGTTAATACGAAATCGAAGGGCCTCCATAGCAGGGATACCGATATAAGAATACTATTATATATTTCTGACTAGCTTCTGCCGACGGCATCACCCGCGTGAAAGTAAAAAATATAGAGCCTGTCACCAGTGATAAAGTGGCATTCTGCTGGTAGAATAATTTTTCAAATTAGTCCAGTAGTTTTTGTTTTTATTTATTACTTACACACAAAAATACAAATCTTGCCTGTTTATAATATCACAGTTTAGATTATCCGCTAGTTTTTCAGTTACAACTTTTAAAATAAAAAAAGTAATATATAAACAAAAAGATGTTACTTATATGTCTAGTCCAGATTACAATTTGTTTATACGATCAGTGATATAATATCAAAAACAAATTGTATATATAGTAGTATATAGCCACTTTAAGTTTCCACCTGTCTCTCTAACTACACGAAACTTTTATATAATTTTCGGTTACGGATATAATTTTTCCGATATTTTCGGTTAATTAGCTCCATAACATCCCTGCTTCATACAAATATTTAGGTGTCTTCAAGGCTAGAGTGAATAGGCTCTTTAATAAACTAGTGCGCCTCACCATCACTGATTGCATCACCTTTTACCAACGGGTGAGATCGCAGCCAAGCACTGGTTTAAATCAATTAAAAAAAAAACCTAAGTACATGTCTTAAGACTAGAGTATGAAATTATTTACTGACATTACCTAATAAATGTTTTAAGGCGATGACTGGGCTTCAATGTTCCTATCCTTGCAGACAACTTAACTACTTGCAAAATAGTGAAATGCATAACAGATGACTAAACTTAACACTGAGTTATATCACTCAGTATTTAACTAAGTAACTGCATCGTGTAAGAGCTGCATTTGAGCATACCATCAAGTAAATCTCAATGGGATACAGACTTTAGAAAAAGGCTGCGATTTTAGTATATTTAAAAATATATTTTCTTTCTTTGTTTTTTTGGTGGTGGAAAAATCATCTAATGACAAATCCTGCTCTTGGACGGAGCGAGAGATAGTGTCAGACTTATAGTGACTAAAACCCACTCCTGTTCCTTCATTGCCTTCGTCCCATGGCCTCGGGTGGAGTACCTACTAGTGGAAAATTCAATATTCCTTCTAACCAAGAAAATGTTGTAAGGTTTAAATTGGATAGTTGACCCATTATTAAATTTTTTTATTACTATTTATCAAAAACTTGTAACTTTGTACAAAATCGCAAATACAAAGAATTTTTAGATTTTTTTCAAATCTGGTGGCAGAGGAAACTGTCTAGTAACAGAACAAGGATGCACACATAGAAATATGACGTCATCGCCATTAGGTTACGTTACGTGTGTGCAAAAAAGTTAGTAAGATATTCCCGCGACCCCCGCGCCTTTACTTATCCTCTTAACAAAGAATTCTTCATTTAATAACTAATTTTGATGCTGTTTTTAGAAAAAGATTCCTCTATAATCTTCTATTAAATTTTGTACAATGAATGTGTTCCCAACACGTTTTGTTCGAATGGGTGTAATGTACACCATGTAGGTACCCAGGTGGCGCATCGCCGTACGTCTGGTCGTCCGATGATGGAACGGGCTTGCCGGAATTAAATTATGTAATTTCGAAGCACACTCCCCGAAATGGAACCGGTAGAAAACTGACAGGCGGGTAGCATCGTTAAGTAGATTTTTTTTTCCTTTTGATGGTGGACGTTTGACCATAATTGTGCTTTTTTTTGGTAGGAAATTATCCAATGATTTTTACTGACTAAAACCAACTCCTATGCTTCTTCTTTGCCTTGCATTCCAGGACCCCGAGTTTCCCTTTCGGAAGCGAACCCATGGCCCCAGTAGGCTTCGGCCCCGCGGGGCCCCTACATTGGGCGCTTACATCTCTTTCAGGCGCACCGTCGACAACTCGGATTCGGGCCGGACGGTTACCGGACGGCCGAACAGCGAGCTACCCATTGATTGTCGTCCGGAAGCCCACGCCGACGGTGCCCCTTATTGTGTTACATTCTTCCACATTGCTATACCTACCTAAATTTCAGTGGTTTGTTCTGGTTTATTTCCAGAAACTAAAACACCAAAATTTTGGGCACCAACAGGTGGATTTATTTACCTACTCTTTAGGCATAAACTACAAGTATTTCAACATTTTCTAATTATACGTTGTAAAAAACCAACTCATTAAAAAGGAATTTATGTACTTTATACATGGTTGCAACAGTTGCAAGTGAACGCGGAAGATTTCATCTGTGACCTCATGTCTTTGGTATGGTGTTGCCCCGGGGAGGTCTGAGGTCAAGAGGCGTCTGATTTACAAGATGACAAAGCTGAGAGATAAATCATATTTATGGACGTGTTGTCGCATATCGAAAGGTCCATCTCTACAAGTTTATTAGTTTGTCACATGCATATTCAATGTAATGAAATATTGTAAAGAAGTAAAATTGTTGTCTATTTATCTAAGTAGCTTCTGCCAGCGGCTTCGCCCGTCCCTATGTGAGTCAGTGATAAAGTGGCATACCTATAAACTCTTCATGTGTAACACGATGTTGTTTTGAACTTTTGACATTGACAGTGACACTATTTTATTTTTTTTGAGAAATTGTGAAAGAATTTTTAAAGATCGGTCCAGTAGTTTTTGATTTTATTATTTAAAAATTAAAATTCAAATATACAAATCTTTTCTCTATATAATATAGGTTTTTACCTATGAAATTGCAGTTTTTTTAAAACGGGTAGCTTTGAAGTGGTATATATTTGGATTGACCTGGAATTATAAGTTCAAAAACTCTTTATATTAAAGAAAAGAAAGAAAACATTTATTTGGGACTCGCACAGGACAAACAACGATAAAATAAAAAAATAAAAAAAGTAATACTTCCTGTACCGGATCCGTGCAGAAGAGACGCCCGGGTGCCACCATTGTGTGGACCGCCCGGAGGACACGGTGGAGCACACGGTAGAGGTGTGCCCCGCTTGGGCAGAGCACCGCCGTGTCCTCGTGAGGGCGATCGGCGGCAGCGATCTCTCGCGCCGGGCCTTGGTAGAGGCCATGGTCCGGAGCGAAGAGGAGTGGCAGGCGGTCGCCTCCTTCTGCGAAGCAGTAATGCTAGCAAAGGAGGCGGCCGATCGCGTGAGGCAACGGCAACGGTCCTTACGCCCCAACCGCCGCCGGGATTCCGATCCCGATTTCCGGCCACCGTAGGCGCGGACTTGCGGACGGCGAGCAATGGGTGGCTCGCCGTCCGATCGTCCGGTAACCGTCCGGACCGAGCCCAAGTCGTCGACGGCGCGTAATGTTCCACGCGCGCCTCAAGGAGATGTCAGCAACCGTAGGGGCCCAACAGGGTCGAAGCCTACTGGGGCCATGGGTGATGCGAAAGAGATCCCCGGGGCCCTGGAAAACAAACGGCAAAGAAGGAACAGGAGTGGGTTTTTAGTCAGTAAAAGTCTGACACTATCTCCCGCTCCGCCCAAGAGCGGGGGATGTCATGAGATGATTTTGCCACCCGAAAAAAAAAAAAAAAAAAAAAAAAAAAAAAAAAAAACTTAAAAATAATAACAGAAAACAAAATAATAAAGGTACGTTACTCTTTTTTCGAAATTAGGTAAGTATTAGTTTCGTAATATAATATTTTCTGTAATATCGCTGTACATACGTAAAGACCTATTATAGTACAGAAGTATAGTTAAATATCTATACTGCACTGTGATTGTTCCAGGACCCCGGGGATCTCTTTCACATCACACATGGCCCCAGTAGGCTTCGACCCTGCTAGGCTCTTACGGTTAGTGACATCTCCTTGAGGCGCGCGTGGAATACTACGCGCTGTCGACGACTTAGGCTCGGTCCGGACGGTTACCGGACAATCGGACAGCGAGCTACCCATTGCTCGCCGTCCGCAAGCCCGCGCCTACGGTGGGCGAAAATCGGGATCGGAATTGCCTCGCGCGTCCTTTGCTAGCATTACTGGGTATTAGTCAATAAAAGTCTGAAACTCGCTCTCGCTCAACCCAGAGCAGATAAAATATTTGATGACAACTCAGCTAAAAAAAAAAGACCCCATTAACGAAAGATACTCGTTAATTGAATATTTTTTTAAATAGGTCGCACCCCTTTCTTTTTAGTTAACCCATTTGGCAGTCAACAATCCTGGCCACCGCTATACAGCTTTCCACACTGTTAAAAAAAAATATCTATCACATCCTACGTCCAAAATACCTATAACTTTTGTCGCCTAGCTACATATTAAATCTCTAGAAAAATATCCTTTTTTGTTTTAAGACCCATCGAATAAAACATACTATATTTTAAACTAAACAGTTTAATTTTCTCTTGCGCCGGCGCATCCTACCGCGTCGGACAGCGGCGCGACCGACAATGCGCCCGCGAGCACGCTCACGTACACCAACTTATGTAACATATATATATTCGCAGGGTTCCGCATAACACCTGGCGCACACTCGCGGAGAACTGACAGAGTGCCTGACAATCACGTAGGCTGATTCTAATACCTTAAAATTTTCTTGAGACAGATCTGGAGCTGATTTTGAAGATTGATGAATTAGGAAGAGAGATAGTATTATTAAGTAATGATGTTCCTCAAATATTTGATTCTATTGCAGCTATGCGTAGAATTTGGGTTGTGCTATACATCACTACTGGACCTTGCATCCAGAAAGCCTCGTCGCCTTCAAAATATGGTTCACAGTTAGAGTCCAATGACTCTATCAGTATTGATTAACATTAACCAAGTGTAATAATACGTGGTGTTGCCAGCTTTGTTGCTAAAGGGTCGGTCGACAGACATGGTCCTGTCTTAGCTATTAACTGTCATACGCACGAGCTGTCAAACGCGCAAAGGTTAAAAATAGTCGTCTGAAATTTTCTAATTAAGTATCTGTTTTTCTAATTTTTCTTCCCATAAGAACATTTTACAAAGTATTAGAAAACTTAAGAAAATATGAATAAAATCTGTAGTCGTTCTCAAATTATGGCGTGACCAAGGGATTCATATGTCGTGGCTAGATCTTAGAAATTAATCACTTCATGAAATGGCCAAGCAAAACTGGCCAGATCGTTTTAAACGTTAAAGTTTAATGATATTTCAATCTTCGTTTGGCCTACTTTTTTTAGATTTTTTTTTATCATAGAAATCCTACATAAATGTAATGGCCAAACGAGGATTGACATATCATCAAATGTTAACGTATAAACGAGATATTCTAGAAAATATCTTAATTGAACCTCAGGACATCCCTACAACATGAACTTCTGAGTTACCTACCGAACACCTAGGAAGTAATTTAAACAAACTTTTTAAATTTTTCAGATTAGCTAAAGTATTTTTTTATATCTGAGCTACGCGCTACTTCGCTCTACAAATCCGTTCGTGTGTAATTGGAACAAGCACACCGGTTTTGGACGTTCATTTGAATTTTTTTAATCATTACAATTGCCCTATTACAAAATTCGCCGATTAGAACTCACATTTGCTAGAAATTCTGACTTAAAACAGGAAAATGATGACGTAAACGTAAGCCGATTGCAGCAATTTTACTTATTATGTACACAAATATGGTATCCGAATATCTGTGCTAGTGGAAATACCACCGTAGGAAGGAGGTTTAATAATAGATGGGTAATTTTATAACCAAATCAACCATTTATCGTTGTAATTTAATGTAAAGTAAGTATCTATATAGAATAGAATAGTATTTATTCGATACAGGCAATACAATAGACAACAACACAAAAACGAAAAAGAAAGCACAGATTTACAATATAGTTGCGCTGAGCGTGCCCGAACACGCTTTTAGCACGCACTAAAAATTACAAAATTCATTTAATACCCATATCATGGGGGTGCATTTCAAATAGCCGCCATCTTGGATGTCCGCCATGTTGGATTTAAGTCACGTGACTATTTGTTTTCGTATTCCTGACAGCAAACCCTTTCATTTGATACCCATATCATAGGGGTGGTTTTTTAAGTAGGTATGACAATGCCTCAGTCAGAAAAATAAGACCTAAAAACAGCATAACCTTTTGGAAATCTACCTGGTACTGCTATATTTTAACATTTCAAAAACTTTAACCAATCAGTGGTTATTACTATCAAGGTCTTTGCCAATATGTTAAAATTAATTGCGTAGAACTTTCAGACCATGAGTACTGCTGACCTAAAGAAACTGAAAAGTCAAGTAAAACCAGTGTAAGTTGAATTACTTGAACTATAGGCTGCTTGAATTCCATAGTCGTTATTGCATGGCATATATTCCCGTATACAAACTTGGCAGTCAATAGATACGATTCAATTTACTGCTATTATTAATATCCAACCAAGTTTACCGATATAACCCGAAGAATCGCCAAACTGCTCGTACAACAGAAGGTCGATGGGGACGAAAGGCTGCTTCTTCCAGTACGTGGTGCCCACTCCAGGAGTTGTCACCATGTACTGGAAGAAGCAGCGTTGGAAGGCCTCCCACACGGTGGACCGACGACCTAGTGAGTGTTGCGGGTATCCGATGGATGTGAGACGCACTTTACTCGAATATTTTACAAAACTTGTTCCAGAAAATACGTGTTTTTTTTTAAAACATAAAAAAGAAATTGTCGTCATTCATCTTGATTAAATTTGCAAGGCTTCTATTGTTATTTTTTTTTTGACTTTTTTAATTTTTGAGTAAATTCGCCGTCTTACTAATCTATATATATAAAAGAAAGTCGTGTTAGTTACACCACTTATAACTCAAGAACGGCTGAACCGATTTGGCTGAAAATTGGTGGGGAGGTAGCTTAGAACCAGGAGACGGACATAGGGTACTTTTTTTTTACTTTTTTTTTTTTTTAGCGTAGAGTAGGGTAGAGTAGGGTAGAGTAGGGTAGAGTAGGGTAGAGTAGGGTAGAGTAGGGTAGAGTAGGGTAGAGTAGGGTAGAGTAGGGTAATTTTTTTTTTTTACTAAATCCCGCTTTTGGGCAGAACAACGTCTGCCGGGACCGCTAGTCAATATAATAAGTTCTGTGTAGACATCGAATTCTTTTTTGTTTCTGCTCGAAAATTTGAAAAGCTTGTTTATAAACAAATTTAAACTAGTTCGTTTAATATTTACACATTCTTTCTCCCTCTATTTTTTTTTTCTTAATTGCATGCCTATGTTTATTTTTACTATTAATTAATTTTCTGTTTTAACAGCTTAGAATAGCGCATTGTTAAATATAACTCTTAGTATGTTGTGGAAAATGTCGCAGGTTATTATACATTTATAATTTCTATATATTTATAACTTAGTTTATGATTTTAAAATATAACTATTATTTTTCCCGAATAAAATAAAATTAAAATAAATAATGAAAAATGTGTAATAACGTCATAATCGCGTAAGAGCGGTTGTATGAAAATAGTGAAAATGTATGTCGAGTTGCATCCCCTTAAAAAAACACTACTAACCAAACCAAAACCCCAACCCGCCGCGTTCCTATTAATCCATTCAAAGGTTATCTATAAAAAACGCTTGTAGCGATAAGACCGCCCATTGTGACTCCCTACCAATTTTAAGTTCTCACTGTAATTTAATTTTTGATGTACAATAAAGAGTATATCTATCGATCTACTTTAGATTTTGTAAGACGACCTAAGAAAAAGAAACAAGATTAAAGAGCAAAATGATTTCCTAACAACACATTCTCAAAAGTAAATCAAATACTTCCATCCATTATTACATAAAAGTTAAACAACAAAAACTAAAACAAAGCAATTAATCAAAACGTAACTAGACCCCGCCATACCATCAGTAACCTCAAAATCTCTTTACACATTAATTTGTTGTACGCTCTGCAATAACGAGGCTGTTTGCATTCCCCGGACATATTTCCGCGATCGCACTTCACTGTACTATTACAAAGGATCGCATTACAGATTAAGTTTCGTGTTACTTGACGTAATCGCTTGAAGTATTAGCCCTATTTCCTGTTATCCACGTCCGCTGTGTACTACGCTATGGGTATTTATAATTGTATCTTTAGAAATTATACTTTATCAACCAAAAAAGAAAAGCCGCCTGATTGACTGGGAAACAACACAGCATTTACCGACTAAAACCCTTCAGTTACCCTTTCCCTTTGCGTTAAAGGGCCGAGGTAAGTCTTGGCAGGTTTCGACATTACAGGGCCCCGTCAATTTTGCTGACAGCTCTTTGAAGCGGCCGTGTAGCACAATTTGAATGTGCAATGCGTCGTTCTTATCGGACGGTGAGTTTTCCGTTGCTCGCCGTCCGCAAGCCCACGTCTGAGGTGACCAAGACACGCCCCGTCAAATAGAGGGCTGAACATTAAAGTTTGTATGCAAACAAAGCCGCGGAAAGCAAGTGAGAAGAAATGCAATAAATCTAACAAGCAAAATGAATCGTAAACATTCATAGTTCATTCAACTGTGGATAAGTGTTGCGAATATTATGCAAGCGTTGAATATTTACATAAAATATACAACAATTGGTCGTTTAAACCGTAATATAACACGAACAATACGCGACAGTTGGAGAGCACGGGCCTGTGAAAGCTTTTCACACTACAGTGTGCGTCCACGGCCTGGCTCGGTGATGTAAGCGGCCTTATTACCCACAACTTTCGATTTCTGGATGAAGTCGTGATTGCTTCCTTTCCGGATGCATGTACTAATCTTCTGAAAGTTTTAATTTTTCACGATTTTGCGTTTAAAAAAGATGAATAGTTTGATAATGTTGTACACGAAGGATATTTAGCTTCTAAAAATCACGAAGATTCATGTTAAGCAGTCAAAGATGTGTAGGTAATGAAAATATTACTCGACATGCAATTTATAATATAATTTACATCTCGACTTAATAAATGTTATCTAAGTTATAATCGAATATCGATTAAAGTTTATCGATATTCTGCTAATCGACTTTCAAGCTCCGTATGACATGTGTTTATGTTTGAACTGCGCATGGCCGGGGGTAATGTCGTAAGCGGCCCGATTGCCCACAACTTTCAATTTCTGGATGAAACCGAGTCTGCTTCCTTACTCGGCGCTTGGTGAGCGATAACCTTGTGGGAAGGTGATATAACTTCGACAAAGAATGTAGATATGACTAAGACTCAAGGTATTTTATTCATTAAGGTTTGTTTTATGAGTAGTATTTATAAATCATTTTGAATATTAAAGTTAAAATTAACAAGCCAAAATCAACAGACGACGACAAGAATCATATGAAACCATACCAACAACCATACGTATCATTAAAAACGACAAGGATTGACAGGACGCAACAGTCACAAAAATTTAAAACTACAGACAAGTTTCAGTAATCTGACTAGTCCTTTTGTTAGATTATTATTTATCTTTCCCAAATCGTGTCTCTTCAACAGAACAAGTTTCATGTAATAAGAAAATATTAAGTAATGATGCAGATGACTATAAGAAAAGAGATGATATGAATAGAACGGAAGAAAACATGAAAACGATGACGTAAGCAAATTGGGATACCTAAGAGTTGAAGAATGATGAAGATTTTGATAAGAAAAGCAAAAACAAAATATTGCCAGGAAGCACAAAAACTCAAATAAATAAGAATCAATAATCTGTATTTCACAACGACGCTTGAATTAGGTCGATCGCATCGTTTTGCAACGATTACGTGTGCAATTTTCGTCACATGCATACCTGAGAGTGTGGTCGGTCGGTGTCATCGATGTCATCAGTATACTGACACACCTAGTCTCACCTCGAGTCACGTCGACTTTGTCTTTACGATCATGTGTTACATTACAGCATCTAACGTAACGTTTGACTAGAGTTGAAGTTCATGATCTACTTTTCTATTTGCTTGTTCTTTTTAGTCTTTTAGGTGTTCTGATCTTGCTGTTGATTTATGGTTATGTTATAACCCACACCCTCACCTGAAGAAAGTCATTTGAAATTTTTGCAAACGTACTTTTTTTGTCTTCTTTGGTAGTAAATACTTTGTTTTTTTTTTTTTTGTTAGACTAACACAGTGTGTAAAAAGGAATCCAATTTTTTTTTCTATCTCTTAGTACTGTCCCACAGCTGGGCAAAGGACTCCTCCTCCTGTACCGTCTCAAACCAGTCCTCGTGATACGCCTAAATCACAATCTAATCAAATCGAATCAGATACGTCTAAATCATCTTTGTGTGTAAAAAGAAATCCAAATGATTGTTTTTATTTATTGCTTCTATATTATCCAAGTCACTTCTAATGTGCTTTGTAATTGGATAACCCATTCTTTTTTGTTTTTTAATTAATACAAACTAGTGCTTGACTGCGATCCCACCTGATGGTAAGCAGTGATGCAATCGTTGACGGTGAGGCGCACTAGTTTATTAAGAGAGGTATACAAAGGTACTCTATCACATTCTCTACAAATTCAAAAGAAAGTAAAACTACACCCATGAAACGAGTACAAACCATGATATGCAACAAGTAGCAACGTACAAAAACAGCAATTAATGTTAGCGCTAATGAACGAATCCCACGTCATTCAAGAAGAAACAATGTCACTGAGGATGTATTTCTAAGACTAAGTACTGAAAAGAAAATGACAGAAGTAAGCGGAAAAGCATATCACGCAAGAGAGAAACTCATGTTGATGAGTTCCTTGGCGGAGTTACTTGCATAATTTTGCATATTTTATTATGCTTTATGGTTATTAAGATTGATCTATACGTCCAACTGCAGATTGTCAGGTCAGATGGAATCCATCCTTACGAAGTCATTAGAAAGGATATGCAATCAAAAAGGTCATTTCAAAAACCACATAGGTCACATTTTTAAAAACATTATTTTTTGTTTGAACGCTTCCTTAAAATTAGATGCATATTCTGAATCAGACGTAAGTTATACACTCTTTTTCCATCAAACATTACTGCGTAATTTCGTAACAGACATTTATTGCATAAAAAGCAGAAGTCTGGTGGCTTAAGTAGTTTCTGTATGCATATGACAGTTTAAATTGAAACAGTAATTTCAGAAACCTTATAAGTCACAAAGGTACGATTACATTTTTTCTGGTATTTAGTAAATACGCTTTTATTTACAAGTTAATGAGTTTTAAAGACTTCTTTCGTGGTGAATATATTAATTATTTAAGTCTTAATAGATTTAAAAGTTCATCCCCCTGTCCTGATCCCTGTTTCTTTCTAAAACAATTAAATTTTTTGTTGTTTGACGAATTTGCAAAATTTGAATCTTTTAAAACTTAAAAATCTTTGAAACTTGCTAATTTGTGCAAAACTGTTTTTACTAAATCTTAAAAAAACCGAATGATTTATTTATTTATTAAACGCTTTATGCACACAAAGGTACAGAGCCGGACTTAATGCTTTAGGTATTTTAAACCAGTCAACCTTTGGGTAATAGGTAGGTATACGACTCAATTTTGGAAAAGTTTTTAGATTTGCATCAACTTGCAATGATCGGACGCCGCAAGTATTACCTTTTCTCAGTCAGTACGAATGTTATCAGAGCGTGGAGCTTTTTTGCTATTGAATTCTTTATTGTCGGACCCAAAATAGACGCTACAATTGAGCATGACGCTGATGACATACACGTAGGTAATTTTAACGACAAATCCATTATATCGCAACGACCCTTATCCAATAAGCAAACCACACTAATTTATCCACTGTAAATAACACAAATTAGATCACACCATACAAGATATCAATGTCACAGTACCTACTCATTATACAATAATGATTGCAGCAGATACTCTTTCGAATTTCACCAAACAAACCATAACATACCCCGCGACCCACAACTCCACATAAGGCACCTCGTAACACACATTACGAATTATCTGCAGGCCGGGGAGCGCGCGTGGGGCGGCAGCCGGCGCACGCGCAGTGCCAGTCCACCACGCGGAGTCGCGTCGCGCAGCTGTCGCGAACCAACCGAAACACCACCCAAATATTACGTCAGTTCTATTTTTTTAACTAAAACCTCCTTCTCTGTCTCTCTTATCAATTTACTGTGAAAAAATCAACATCATGAATTTCAATAGCTATTCGTTTCGTGACTAACTTCATCGATTATATCGTTTCCACTCATTGTAGCTGTAATGTGGTGTAATAGAGCCTTATCTAACGTAGCGTAATATGACTGGTTAATCTTGTCGATAATTGCATAATCGTCATACTCCTTTTCCACCCTTGGATTGACGTAAGAACCTGTTAGCGTGTGTTGTGATAGGTCATGTAATTTCATCGGTCCTATAGCTTCACGTGGACGTCAGAAACTTGTTATCGTGATAACGCTTCGTAAGTCGTAATCGTGATAACATCTAACAATAAATCGTGATCGCGATAAGGTCTTAGAATGTCTCGATAACTTTGTGTTAAAGTTAGTAAAAGCTAGGAACGCTAAGTTATATAAGAGCATTCTAAGTACTTATGAAGCTGTGAACTTATTTCCTAGCTTCATTGAAAATTTGTTACACGGCGGTACTTGTCGCTGAAAGGAATTTGAATAACGTGTTTCGTGAGATTGTTCACAGGCATTATTACTTCCTGGACTCTGTCGATCTCAAAACATGCAGCTTCAATTATATCTGTAATCTTTTTCGGACCAGTCTCGTTCTCGTTGCTTAAATTCGCATCATAGTTTTGTTTGTTTTCTTTGATATCATTTGAGTGATCTAATGTTTCTTTGGCGTGACCTGTAAAATGGCAATCGTTGCTAACCTATTACGTCAAAACAATGGTAATAGCTTCTCCAGCATAATACTAATGATTGGGCGCAATTAGCTGTATTTACTATTATATAACTGCTATGTTTAATTCTTCTGACGCAAGCCTCTAACTGGAATGTATTTACTTCAGTTTATGACATCGTTACGATTTTGACTCACATTTCTATTGAATTTTTGAACCTTAATTGCGTGAAGGTACAAATTAAGCTGAGCTAATTAAATAATTACAGGTTAACTAATAGTCTATAGAAAGAAATCGTGATTCAGAGTTTCGATAATATCATTTTTAAAAGCAACACGATCTATTTCTAACAGTTTTCAATTTAAAAACAAAAATCTATGAAGATCACAAAACCCCCACAAGCAAGAGATGATCTAAAGAACACACACCCATTAAAACTGTCACCACACGTAACATCACTTCTTACATTGTCACTTTTTCTAATTATAGGTTCGACATTCAAGTTCAAAGTGCATCGACAGTGCGTGAGAACGATTACTTACCACAATACTCTCATAACAGACGTATTACTTTCGACTTTTAACAAGAGATCATTCGCCTGCACTGGGTACAGAGCAAACAGAATAAAGTGAGGCTACTAAGGATACTGAGGCTACTACTGAATCTGCTGAGGCTACAACTGAACCTCCAGAGACTATCAGTGAGTGCTGATCAGTGAACAATTTGGTGTGTCCCGTGATAGTGAACTTACTGTAGAACTTACATTCGCATGTTTGGATGAAAATCGAGAGAAATGAAGGTGAGTGTCTTTTGATTATATTATTGATGATCTAGTAAAAGTTTGGCATCTCATCCCAATGGATGAAATGCGATTTTATAAAAATTTCGATGGAAAAGATATTGAGGTTAGGCATTTGTGAATAAGTCATCTTTGGAGTAGGAAATCGTCAAGTTCTCTTGTAGATGGAACGATAGGGAATGTGAGATTTTTACTGTCTAAAACCCACCTGTGTTCCGTCAGTTACCCTTTGCATTCCAGTGCTGCGGTGGCTCTTTTGAAAAGTCCCGCAGTCATTGTGAACTAACCTGAATTAAGAACTTGTCAAACTCTGCGTTGACAAGTTCTCTACTTCAATTTTTAAATTCAGAAACTGGGTGTTGGTGAAAAGCAGAGTCTGTAGGCCGTGACTTATAGTGGGTCATGGTCAAGATTCTTAATGGTAAATGTTTTCTAGATGCTAAAAAGAATGAAGAAAGCCAACCAATAATAAATCAGTTGAATGATAACAAAATCATACTTATTAAATTTAATAAAAAGCTCAAGTTACGTGGTCAAGTTTAAGCAATCAGAAACATAACATTCTTTTTATTTACAAAATTTCTTAATCGCGGAATGAACACAAACGTTTTTTACGTAATTCATTTTACATTCTCACGATTTTTGAGAGTAAACAAATTGTTATCTTCGCACAGATTACCCTGCACCGTGAACCATGGCATTGCACAATTTGATAGACGTGTTATATGTTATACCTAAAGATATTCCATGTCACAACATTAATATGTATTAAAAAGCAGTGTGCCAAGGCCGGTGAATAACTAAACCAAATATTGCAGTGTTCTTGTGAAATTCGGGGTTTTGTTGCTAGCTCACTAATAGCGCTAAGTGGCCGATAGATTCTGAATTCTTTTTTTTTTGGTAACCAAGTTGTTATGAAAATCGAATTAGTAAAGAGTAAAGAGATATCGTCGTGACTCGAGGCAACACCTTCGTGTTGCCTCGGGTTCTACGTGGTCACGTATGCGTTCTTTCTTTTGATGTGCTAAGGAGTGGAACATCCTGTCGGAGTCTGTTTCCTGATAGTTACCTGGGGGTCTTTAAGTCAAGAGCGAATAGGTTACTTCTAGGCAAGCGTGCGCCATTCATTGCCATTGTTACTCGTAATCTTCTTCTAAGAAACAACATCTTAATCATTTAGGCATAAGAAATTTCTTTTATTTGTGGGAAATCATCATGCCTTCTTTAGGTGAAGCAAGAGGAAGTGTCAGACTTTTACTGACTAAAACCCGCCTGTGTTCCTTCAGTCATCCTTTGCGTTGCAGAGCTGCACTAACTCTTTCGCATAATCCCGCAAATCTCTTAACGTCTGCGTGGACTTGCAACGAGCAATGGGTAGCTCGCCGTCCAGCTGTCCGGTAACCGTCCGGACAGAGCCCGAGTCGTCAACGTGCACCTCATAGAGATGCCAGCAAAACCGTAGAAGGTCAACAAGACCAATGCACGCTAGGACCACGGAGAATTTCTAAAAAGGAAGCCCGTGGTCCTATCCCAGAACATACGAGTAAAAAGCAACTGAAGAGCAAAGATGTGGTTTTAGTCAGTAAAAGTGTGACGCGAAGAGCGGGAGAAGTCGTTGGATGATATCCCACCTCAAAAAAAAAAACCTTTTAACGGTTATTACTCAACTTATTTTTTATTGATATAAACCAGTGCTTGACTGCGATCACACCTGATGGTAAGCAGATATGCAATCATTGATGGTAAAGCGCACTAGTTTATTATGCATAATGCATAACTAAAGCATCTGGCAAAAACTTGAGCTCCAAAAACTGATTTAGTTACACTATGTGAACTCTCTCGTGCATAATGTCTGCCTGGTAGTTGTTCATCACTTATACATAATTAGACTTCTAGTGTGTGTACATAATTTGTAGCCATTCTCTAACAAATCGAGTCGCACGTCAACTTCCGACTTAAGATGAATGTTTCGGCTAGAATATTCTTATAAGCGTAGGTAAAAGTGCATGTAAATTGTTGCAATCGCAACTGCTCAAGAAAAAACATGCACAGTCATAGAAAATAAAAAAGCTAAGAGATTTGAGGATTATTACATCATCAGTGACTAACAAGCTCTAATTGGAAATGAGAAATAAAAAAATCAGGGGCCATGACGTGTTAAAATGTCATGCGTGCGAGCTGTGCTGTCTTTTAGAAAACCCCATGGGTGCTCATGCTCATTTGGTGACTCGAAAAAGTGGCGAAGTGTGAGAAGAGAAATGCACACTGATCGACAGACTGATTGACTGATTTAATAAATAATAATAAATTGAGAAAACATCACGTACATTGTCTTGGTCCAAAATTAAAGTTTTCTCATGTACTGTGGAAACCAGGAACAACGAAGGTACCACAAACACCTAAACCCAACACAAATATCAGTTTCATCAATAAACATTTGTGTTGGTGCGGGAATCGAACCCGCGACCCTTGCGTCTCAACCGGCGCTCTAAACCACTGCGCTAAACGGGTTGTCGGGTAATGAAAAAACGCCCATCCCTAAAAGGCGATTACTGTTCTGTTTCTTGATGTCTATTCTCAGGGGTGCTCGGCACCCACTGTTTATTTCTGCACGGAGTCAGTGCCCCTGGATGGATACATACACCCTAAATAGCTCCATCTCATTAACAGTTCAGTTTAGGTCGTCAAATGGACCGCGTTAAAAACTCGAGGTATTGCCTCCTAACTGTATTTCACTATGAAACTAATAGTTGACACAGCAAACGTCCTTCCATATAAATTATTGATGCTGATGGCTACAAGCCATGAATCTTTAAGTCGAGAGTGAATAGGTTACTTCTAGGTAAGCGCGCTCCATCATCGACCGCATCGTCGCTTTCCACCAGGTGAGATAGTGGTCAAGAGCGAATCTATCAAGAATAAAAAAATAAAAGAGGGGGTGAGAGTCGGAAGGTAAACTACTATTTATTCTCAGACCTATCAAGTATACACAAAAAAAATATCATAAAAAAATTCCAAGCCGTTTCGGAACAGTTCTTTAATAAACACTTGTGGCACGAGATTTTTTATATACCTATTAGATTTTTGCTATAGAAACAAGTTAGATGCCGTAAGACTTTAGTAGCAAACATAACTGCATGTACTTTTCATGAATAGAATTTAAATTAAGTTCTATTCATCTGTTAATCTTAACCAATAAATACGACAAAGTTAATTGAGATCTATATTTATGAAGTGCCAAGTTACGGGCGCCTCACCCGTCTGCGCGCGCGCCGTTATCGTTCGCTTATGCAAAGCAGATACCAATCTCATTGTATCATAATATATAACGTTTTATTGCATATTTTGACATAACTTTTGGCAATTATTTGTTTGGACGAAATACGTGAAGAATTAAGGTAATTAGGTTCGGAGTTGGGTTTATGGAAATAGATTTTTAATGATAGTATAGATAGCGGCACGTATCTTGAGCGTTCGGCGAAAAAGCGAGAATCACTTTGCGCATCGTACAACATCGGCGAGCCAATTACTATACAAATATTGCACACTCCCCGCCCCCGCATCTCTCTTCATACCACTAAAGAGACCCGATAATTCACTTCTGCGTGCTTCTGCGCAAGTAGAACTGTAAAAGTCAGGGCTCAAGATCCGTGCCGGTATCTGTATCAGTTACCTTCTTTTGAAGATTATGAAGGATTAATTAGTCACAAGTACAAGATGAAAAAAGCGGTTAGAATTTGTGTTTTAAGTGTTATCATAACCGTCCAGATCGAGCCCGAGTCATCGACGATGGCGACGGCAGGTAGTGTTCCACGCGCGCCTCAACGAGATGTCAGCAAAACCGTAGGGGCACAGCAGGGCTGAAGCCTACCGGGACCATGGTTTGGCTTCCGAAAGCGAAACCCGGGGTCCTGGAACGAAAGGCAAAGAAGGAACATAGGTGTGGTTTTATTTCCCACTTTAAAAAAAGGGTTATCAGAATCACAAAAATTATCTTTCTGCGATAATTTCAAGTAAATGAAACACCCAAAGTTTTAGGTAGGACAATGATCATCCCATTCCATGAAACAATAGACAGATTGTACAAACCATGCATGTCTGAACTGAAAACTACTAAAGAAATATGGAGTAAGAAGACATGTTGCGTCGATCCTAAGTAAATAAAATAACGGCAAGAGAATGATGAATGGGATGTGTGATAGTTCAAGAGTTCAGTGGCCCTAGAACTCAGGTGTGTTTTAGTCATATAAGTCAGTAAAAATTTCACGATCTCTCTGGCTCCATCCAGAGCGAGAGAAGTAATTTGATGATTTTCCACTTGAAAAAAGAAAAAAAGAAAACAGAACAGTTCCTTACGTTGTTGAACCCTCTACGGTCCGGAAACGTTTAACCTTGTTTTAAATACCGCGTACATCGAAAGACTGGAAAAATTTGCCTGCACCGGTCTTCCCGTCCGTTTATAATTTAGGTGTTTTCAAGGCTACAGTGAATTGGCTCTTAACAAACTAGTGCGATTCACTATCAACGATTGCATCACTGCTCACCATCAGGTGGGATTAAATAAAAAAATTATGAATGTCCCATCTCAACATCTATATAAACAACAAAATGGAGACATGTCAAAACGACAAAGGTTCTATTAGCAATTTCGATAGCATCAGTGTCTACAATTAGGTTATGTTAATTCTTATCATTGTTATCTTTAAAGTAATCACTAATCACTTGCCCTATCAGCAACGTGTGCTTATAGCTAAACACATTCAAGCACTGTTAACCACAGTTCGCAGACGTAACTCAAAGGTATTTTAATAAGGAAGAGTCTACTGCGTAATCTTTCATATTATCTTATTGGATATCATTAACGTACATTATATCATTAGTTGTTAAGGCATCACTTACGGTTTTAGAAAGGGCCGTTCAATTAGAATTGTTTGAGATGCTGTGTAATTGGATCACGCATTTATCAGGTAATATTTATGATGATGAAGCTTCAATTATGATTTATTTTGCGTCAAGAGGTGATGCACGTTTGATAGACGATATATCATTATTTGTTAAGAACCGTGTTTCAATTTGGGTCTATTAAATTTTTTTTTCGATCGAAAGTCGGAACTGTCCATGTTTTTTTTCTTTTTATAAGTTTATCTCCAGTCCTAGTCAAGAGTCCAAAATCTTAGGGTTAAAGCATGTGACTTAATCCGTTTCAACAACAGGGACAAGCATATATGTTTGGTTTAGATGGCAATGCACAGTGAACTAAGTGTCATTGTTCTAAACCAATTGCAATTTCAGTATGGCGGATTTGAAAAGATGACAGCGCAAGCGCCGGTCCTGTCCAGTTATCTTTTATACAACCCCATGATATGAGTATCAATTAACAGGGTTAAAAATAATAATACCGATTTCTTTTCAAAACGTATACCTACTGCGAGTACTTATACTGCCGTAACAGGCGTTACACAGAGGGGGTTCTGGAGTGGTCTGTCAAGAGGTAACGGAGCCCTTTCTATGTGATGATAGTGATCACTGGGATGGTCTTAGTGAGGTAAAAATTTTTTTTCGCTTTTGGTTGCTTTTACCTCGAAAACAAAAAAAAAAAGCATATTTTGTCTATGATTAACGATGTTTCACATAGTTACCTTAGTTGGACAAAAGTGCGTTCTCACAATGCAGCTTGAGCGTAACACTAACAAGTGACAAATAACGAACACGACGTAACACATAATAGTTCACCCGGGAAGTGCTCAGTAACGCTGCGTTTGCGCAACAAGGCGGCCAGTCCACGGTTTACGTACATACCTCTTCCAATTTTAAAATTAGAGTTTACTTTGTTACTTCAATTCAATTGTTTTTTGTTTGTCGAGAATATGTCCTTATCTTGTACAACAATTTAAATTATTCGAAGTTAGTTACTATCTTTTTCCTAGAAATATTAAACTTGTAAGAGATGAGGCGATATTTAGAATGTTATTACAAATTAAGTCCACTCTGAATTTAGGTACGACTTTTATGAGTGAGTATGTAAAACAATTTGCATTATTCGATTTTTGAAAAATCAATTTTACTAGCCAAGAACGGAACCTATTGATTTTAGAAAAAGTGTTTTTGTTCCCTAAGAGGATGTTCTTTTTTTATTATTTTTAACTAGTCGTCTCCGACGGTCATTTCGCTGTTTTAACATAGTTGCAAAGTCTATCCTAAATCATAGTAAGGCAAACTGAAAACCATTTTGTACAATTTATTGTTCTGATCCATATTTCGTATTAAATGTAGCAATAAAAGATGACAATAAGCAAAAGTGTATTAATGATACGTATTTGTTGAGAAGCGAGTCGATTAGTTCCGTCTATTTTCCGCACCGCGCTTGCGTGCTCACCGCGCGGAAACTTTGTGACCTCGTGGCGAGACGCGGACTTATTTTATGTTTTTAAAATTATATCTAAGTTATAGATATTGTGTTAAATCAAGCGTGAAACGCTTGATTTAACCCATTCGTTCTTTCTCGGAACTATGGAGTTATTGTTTTAAATAAGTTTTAGACCACAATTTGGAAACTCAAGGTAATTTGTTGGTCCAATTAATAATGATTCAGAAGTTATAATTTCTTCACGCTGAAAAAAAATCCGATTTTACTTTTATAATGCCAGAAAATGCAAAAAAAAAGAACTTTAATTGCTCAACATTTAAAATTATAACTGGCCGTACAAAATACCAGCGTGAAAATAAATTTTCATAAGCGAAAAAATGGATAAAAATGATAAATTATATTTATTTTAAAATAAGTTTTAAAAAAATAAAACAGTTTTACACGTCAATAATGAGGTCGGCGTTTCCTAGCTGACTACCCTGAAAAGAAACATCGAAACAAACTCAGGGATCAAAGTCTCTTTTAAAGTCCATATAGTAAACATGTAATGGTCAAATCATATGACAACAACCATCGAGACACTTATCTGCATGGTTCTCATGCAGATAAGTGTCTCGATGGTTTTTTAAAGAAAGAACCACACAGATTTGAGTGGACCTGTCCAGTCAATGCAAGCATTTGCCAGTATTCAAGTAGCTCAAACCTGGGACTACTAAGGAGCTAAACGACTTGACGAACAATATCCCAAAGAAAGGACATTTGTGTAGGCCGCATCAAATACTCAAAACTGCCAGACATCATGTTAAAATTACAGAAAAGGAAAAGTAATCCACATAGTTATCCACAAAACATGCAAATACTGCGACAATAAAACTTTAAATGCATAATATTTATGGTTCGGAGGAAACAATTGAGTGACGCAACAATGAGGTTAAATCATTGTAAATTAAAAAGATACGCGTGCGGAAGAAAAACGTCGGACATAAAGAAATAAGAATGATCATTAACAGCAGCCACTGTAGGCAGGCCGCGCTTGACTGTGCCTACGTGACCAGCCGAAACTTAGTACGATCGTAATACGGTTTTTTCGACTCGATAGATCGGTGTTAGTGCTTAATTAAACATAAAAGCAACTTACTTAAATGTTGTAAATTTAAAAAATATATATATATATATACCCGATGAATGAAGGTAAGTTTGGAACTCAACCAACAAAATCAAAATAGAAACCAAAGGTAAAATTATAATTATTTTATGTTTTACTACATTTAATTAATTTCACTGAAACGGTAAATTTTCAAAAATCTGTTGCTTTAATTATAAGTTATTGATAAATTAATTTTACACACAACAAGTACTTCACTTAAAGATATTGTGACTTGTAAATGTAATTTTTACCAAGAAATATTGTATATCTGCTATTATAAAGGCGAAAGTTCGTATGTATCTTTAGAATTACGTCTTCATAATATAATTATTTTTACTTATTACGATTACATTGCAATGTAGAATGTCGATGTTTTACAATACATTGCAATTGTTAATAACAGCATTTTCTCGACAGATACTTCTTTTCACACAAATGGTTTGTGTGCTGGAAAAACAAAAAAGATAAATTTTTATCCCATATGTTCTCTTGGGACAATTTTTTACTATTATGCGGGCGAAACCGTGAAAAGTGTATAAATATATTCATATTTTATGAAAAATCGCATTTTATAAAGACAAATCGTAACTCAACAAAAAGCAATTATGGTGTAAAGTGACCTGTCATAGGAAACACCGTGCTATGACGACCAGCCATGCAAATGGCGTCCCAGAATCGATTGAAACGAGCCGAGGAAAGTGAATCCAATGGCCGATGACATAACTGGGTCGTAATACCATCCCATGAGCATTCATTGCTGAGGTAATGTCACCTTGCAAGCTAAAGCGAGACGGTATGAAACGAATCGAATATAACTTACAAACCATAATTTTATTTAACATTTTAGTTAGTGTTGTTTTATAACTATGAAAATGAAGTAACGTTGGATACGTAATATTGGCCGTTACAATTGGCCAAGGACCTTTATTTATTTATTTATTTAACTACATGTACAGTGGTGGTACATAGGCGGACTTAATGCTACAAGGCATTCTCTAGTCAACCATTGGGTTAAAAAAAAGACAACACTGTGGTAAGTGTGCACAATAAATAAATAAGAGATATTTGAAATAGAATGTAGTATCGTTAAATTAAGTGGCTTATAATAATAAAATACGTATATATGTTAATATAATAAACTAATAAATACTATGATATATATGAAATCATTGTAATTAGGAGAACTTAAAATATAACAATTATGATGAAGACCGAACTAAGGTTGAGAGGACTTCAAGTAGTAGTTCCGAGTTTTGCGCTTGAAGGAAAATTTACTTACAGCTTTTTAAAAAGCACCTATCTGACATAGGAGTCACAGACAGCCCACTCTGCAGAGCCTTCACGGAGGAAGATGTGCTAAGCTACCCAGTTGTCGCTGGATACAGGACAAAGTACTTTGAGAACCCAGATACTGACCGCGAAATTATCATTATCACCAAAGCGCTTCTGGCTTTCCTTGCGGAGCTGGGTTGGATCGAATGAGACATTTGGCCCATCCAAATGCAAAATACTCGCTTTAGACATGGAGCTGTGAACTCCAACCAGACATATAATACAAGATTCGTAACCGCTTATCTGGATAGATTAAGGAAACAATGAGGGTTTCCTGAAGTGACATAGGCTGCACTGAGGCGCCAGGTCCAGGCATCAGTCATAAGTTATTAAATTTATCAAGTTCATGTTTATGTTTTTAAAGTGGAAGACCTAGCATAATCAGGCTTTTAATGTTACCCCTGCTGGGACTCAGACCTTCTCTCTAGGAGAGAGATTGGGCCGTAATCCACCACGTTGGCCCAGTGCAGGTTGGTGGATGTCACATGTCTTAGAATTTTTGGTTCTAGGACTAAGGTTTTCTCACAATGTTTTCCTTCACCGTTTTGAGAGCAGTAGTGATGAAATAAATTACACAAAGTAATGCGCCTGGTTGGGTTTGAACCCACGACCTACAACTCGTAAATCGGTGCCGTTACCACTCGGCCACCACTACTCCCCAGTGGAAGACCTATCCTATAATAAAAAGAGGTGCCGTTTGGTGACGTAAATTTTCTTAAACACCATTCATCATTGACATAGTCAATTTATCTTGTGTCAGATATTACTTTATGATCATAAAATAAGTTATAGGATAAACTTTATTGCACACCAAAATAGTAATATAAACACTAGTGTCCGACCAAAAGTTCGGTTTTAGTCAAATTTCGGCAAAAAAAAACAGGGCAAGTGCGAGTCGGACTCGCGCACTGAGGGTTCCGTTCAATCTTACCTATGTACAACAGGGAATTGAACTATTCATAGATAATGAATAGTTCAATTCCTGAATGGAGTTTCGAAGATTAATCCTAATCACATTTTATTTTTCTTTTGTGACGTAACAACAAATTTACTGTTTTTAGATTTATTCCTATAGGTACCTGTGCTACAAGACCTTGATCTATGCCAAATTTCAGGATTCTGGCTCAACGGGAAGTACTCTATGAATTTGGATAAAGGGTCTTGACAAACAGACAGACGGACAACAAAGTGATCCTATAAGGGTTCCGTTTTTTCCTTTTGAGGTACGGAACCCTAAAAATGCACTGAATTCAACAAAACTGAGCATTTGACAATTGGTCATAGTAGTTGTGAATATAGAAAAATTTGAGGTTTTTCTGTTTTTGTTTTTTTAATTCATACGCAAAATATGGCTTAAACAAACATTGCAAGTAACTGTGAAGACTTAAAGTCACCCAAAGGGTAATGGAATGGGCTATGCTCGGAGTTTCCTTGCGTGATAACATCAGGAATATAGTTATTGGAGAACCAAGATTGCCGACATAGCCCCAAGAATCGTGAAACTTAAGTGACAGTACAGCAGGGCTCATTGCTCGCAGAACAAACGATGAGGCCGAAAGGTTCTGGAGTGACGACCACGCATCGAAAGACGCAGCTTTGGAAGGCCTCTCACAGGGTGTACCGATGACCTGGTGAGAGTCGGGGGAATCTGATGGATGCGAGACACACAGTACCGCTCGTTGTGACGACCCTTGGGGTCTATGTCCAGCAGTGAACGTCTTTCGGCTATAATGGAAGAAATAATAGAATCAACTAAAACAGCAGGAATAGTAGAACGGTGAATAGTTTTGATTGACTTTGATATCCCATAAATTATACAGTAGAGTCGACGTGACCTTTGATGAGTCATAAGACACGAGTCTATGGATCGATAGCGGTACCCAACACGAAATAAAATATTAGTTGTTGGACACCAAATGGTGTGGTTGACTACTAATAATAATAATATAATAATAATATAATACTACTGTTACTGTGATTTATTTTTTGTCGACATTAACAGAACTTAACATGTAAGTTAGTAAGGAGAAAATTATTGTATTAAAATGGCTACCTACATGATGATCCAGATTAGGGGTAATACTTTAAGCCGCCTCAGCTTCACAAGGGTGTTTAGAAATCTTTGAATTTCTCAGTTTTCTCTACTATAATATACATACATTATACAACTAAACCTTCCTCATCAATTACTCCGTCTTTTAGTGAAAACCGCATGACAATCCATTTAATAATTTTCGAGTTTATTGCGAACCGACAGACAAAAGGATGCTGTAGAGGGCTTTGTTTTCATAGAATTATTATTATTATAGTGTGAACTGACATATGTCATATCTGACTTAGATTTGGTTTTCTTTTAATGAATAGCGAATAGCAGAAAAAGGTAGCCCTGTGAACAATACAACCTTTTAATAAACAATTATTAGATCCATAAAGTTCCTAACTTCCTATTCGTAACAAGGCCAGGGTAGACCATTGTAATACAACATAGAGCAACTTATAGATTCTCTACCAATTGGAACCGCGCAATTAAACACTGTCTTTTTAATGCCTTTCTACTAAATAATAAGATTACAAAATAAAACGGCGGTTATAATTTTTGTCATCTCATTAACATACGAAATTAATGAAATTATTATAATAAACAAACTGAATTGATTAACCAATAACAAGGCTAATGGCGTTCGTGACCGTGCCACTGCAATAATTTTGAATATAGACCGTCCAGGCTATGACCGCGAATCCTTGCAAGGCAGCCAGCATTGCGACAACAAACTTGCGGTCGTTACATAAGGTTTGCAACACCGAGTGCAGCGCAGCATAGACACTGACCGATGAATATAACATAATTATATGTTAGTCGATTATATCATGATCAATGACAACTACTTTGTCAAAAATTTTGTGCCAACTTACCTACATATTTTGAAACTGTTGAAACTAAAATTCTAACGAAAATTTATTTGAACACTAACGGCATACTTATTTATCGAAGTAAGCTCAAGCTTGTCGTATATATATATTAATTTTTTTAAGTCACGTAACGTCATTTTCGAAAAAACGATAACATTCTCGAGTCTCTGGCGAAGGTTAATTCGTGCGTACCGTTCGGTTTATGTAACTCTAAAGTAAAACAAACATCATGCGTGCTCGATGCAATGAACGTAATTTCAATAAAACCAAAAGAAATTACATTTCAATTTCGGCAGAGTAAAACATTGCTGACCACAATAGACTTGTGTTGTAACTACGCTCAAACTGAATTGTTATTTATTACACAGCCGCAAATTGACGGCAAAATAGTTGAAATACGTGATAATGCAACACGAAAATATTGACTCATTTAGCATTGTTAACGTATTTATATGTCAGAATGATTGTTTATAAACTCAATTACGGATAGATACTCAAACACGACTTGTTTCTTCAGACTGACGAAATCTTTCAGTTATATTATTGAGGTTTTTGTTTGCAATAAGTTAAACGAACTGCTAAATCGTTACAAGTTTGCTTAAATCACTTTTATATATGATATCTATGAGACCACTCATCTCTGTAGCAATGATGTCTGATGTCTGTCATCTCAGTTGATAATATCGGCAAGGTGAAATATATGGACATCTGTGATATTTCACTAGTCCAGTGCCGAAAAATTTATGAGGAAAACATCTCATCTAACTAGTCTATAGATATTCTCCTACTATGGGGCAAAGACCACCCTCTCTTTTTTTCCATTTGAAAATATTGTAAAATAAAACCAATACCCTTTAAATGATGTCTTGATGGTATCACCAGTGCATAATGTTGGCGTGCATTTCACGCACCTAGCACACGTAATTACGTCACAACTTCACAACGCATAGATTTATTCAAAGTGGTTTTGCATACAGATAGATGACATAAACAAATAATTATTCTAGAAAAAAATCCTGCTCAATTTTAGCTAAAGAAAGCTTTATTAAGTTTATAATCGACTAAACGATTATATCAATAACGTTGTGACTGGCAGTTTTTTCAAAAACAGCTAGCCGTTAGAACAAATAAAAAAAAATGCAAGTTTTTTCTTTATTAAAGCCGGTCACACACATTCGGATTCCTAATTAGTTTTCCTGGTCAGGAATTCAAATTCGGAAATCTAAATGCTCTGCTTACCATATATTTTTTTATATGTTTTAAAAAATATGAACGTGTGTGCCTTGTTGAACATATTGTATGTAAGCAGATCATTTAGGTTTCAGAATCTGATTTCCTGATAAGAAAACCTAATTAGGACACCAAACGTGTGCAGGCTAGTCGGCAATGTGCATCCCGTGTAGTGTTTTTTTTTCGATCGACCTTCACTGACAATGTTACTGCTGTCTTTAAAATCAATAGAACAAAGAACTAGTTACACAGTATTATATAATCTGCCTTAAATCCGGAACAGAGTAAGAGGCGTATGAGCATAATAAATAATTTATTCAATGCGACGTTATTCGTACGTTGAAATGTCAAATTACAGTGTAACTCGCAATGGTTACACCAATCCAAATGACATTAGCCAGAGATAAGTGATAATTCATACCAGTTAGGTTGGTACCTACCTAAATTATGCTTTGAGAAAGACGTGTGGGAAAGATGGTCCAGTCGAAAATGTTTTACAGAATGCATTGTTTTAACGGCAACGAAGTTTGACATAAATGTCTCACTGATGGTGACGCGTATGTTGAATCATTCGGTTCCCTTAAAAATGGTTGAGCTGAGTGGTGCTAATATTCGCGTCATGTCCATGAACAGGTGCTGTCAGTTGAGGCTGGTCATCTCTTAGCTGCCAGTTGCTATTTTAATAACTATATTTAGTTTTTATTTTTACTTTATTTACATTGTTCTCACATGATAGTAGCGTCAAGAAACATGTAACCGAGATATTTGTAATATATAATATGATTGAAAAGTATCCATGAAGTTTCTTGCACATTCTTCTCCATAAAGATCTACGCTTTGGAATGTACAATTAGCATCATTTTTTTTTTTCGTCTGTTATTTTCTGACTGTGTAAATGGTTTATTTGAAATAAAATGCTTTGAATCTTTTGAATCTTGGAATCTTCGTAACTCGATTCGGGAACGGAACTGTTTTCATAGGTAAGTTTGTACGGAATCCTCAGTGCGCGAGTCCGACTCGTACTTACCCGGTTTTTTGCTCTTCTTATTAGTATCAAAATCTTCGCATCAAAATCTGTTGCGTGGTTTAGATGGACTTAGCGGATAACGACAGACCCAGAAAGCGACTTTGTTTTATACTACGTAAAGAAGAGATAAGTCGTTTTAGTCTACTATACTATCGAGCTTGGGCTCAAGCTACCCTTCCAATCCGTATGGGAGGCCTCGGCGTCCGTAAAATTACCAGCATCAGTTTACCAGCTTTTATATCCTCGGTTCACAGCACTGAAAAATTAATCAGGAATATCCTATCTTCCTCACTGATTGATTTTGATGTGCCGTGCTTTACCAAGGCTATAGACGCTTGGAGACTCGCTTGCCCGAATTCCAAACAGCCTGACAACCTTTCTTCCCAAAGACGGTGGGATGAGCCGCTATGCAAAGTAGTTCAAGAGAATCTGTTGGCAACATCTGTGACTACTGCAGAGCGTGCGCGCCTGCTAGCTGTGAGGGAGTGGGAGTCAGGTCTCTGGCTTCATGCATTACCGTCGTCGAACATAGGCACCTTGTTCGACGATACTACCTTCCGCCTCGCTGCTTTCCTACGTCTTGGCGCTCCTTGTTGCTCTCCCCATCGCTGCCACTGTGGCGAAGTTGTCAACAGCCTCGGACACCATGGTCTGTCATGCAGCCGAAGTGCGGGTCGCATAGCGCGACACGCAAATATCAACGACATCATCTGACGTGCTCTTGTCACCGTCGGCGTTCCGGCCGTGGCCTCATGGCCTAGCACGCGACGATGGCAAAAGACCGGACGGTATGTCTTTATTTCCATAGAAGATGGGTAGGCATTTAGTGTGGGAGGCTCCTTGTGTCGATACTCTTGCGCTATTTCATCTTCCTAGCTCGTCGTGCTGTGCCGGTGCTGCCGCAGCGGCTGCAGAGAACTGCGGCTCAAACGGCGGAAATATAATAACCTTGTTGGTAGTTATATTTTCGAGCCGTTTGGGGTTGAAACTCTCGGATCGTGGGGTCCGAGTGCTCACAAATTATTTAAAGAACTTTCAAAACGCCTTGTTGACACTTCGCGTGATCCAAGGGCTGGCTTTTACTTCGGACAAAGGATAAGCATTGCCATTCAGCGTGACAATGCCGCCAGTCTTTTGGGTATATTACCAGTCGACAGCGATGTGGAGGAGTTTTTCGGCGCCGTACTTTAGATTGCTTTTTTTTAGTACTTTAGGACTTTTATTTTTATTTTGCGTTAGTTTTAGTTACGTTATTATTAGATTTAAATGTATATAAAATTAAATTCAGACCCTATACAGGTTAACTTTAAATTCATTGACTTTTTTCCGGAGTGTAAAACTAACTACTCATGAATATAAAGGAACAATTCTAACTAAGTATGTAAAGCGCTCAACCTAATGGTTTGAACAGGCGTATCTTTCTCGCAATAAAAATAAATTCCTTATTGCAAAAATTGTCCATACGCATGAGTACTTAAATCATCATCATCATCATCATTTCAACCGAAAGGCGTCCACTATTGGACATAGTCCTCCCTCAAGTATCGTCACAACAAACGGTCCTGTGCATCTCGCATCCATTAAATTCCCGTGGCTCTCACCAGGACATCGGTCCAACTTTTGGAAGGCCTTCCAACGCTTTCTTCCAATGAGCGGTCGCCACTCCAAAACCTTTCGGCCCCATCGACCACCTGTCACCCGAGCTATGTGCCCTGCCCATTTCTCTAAGTTTGGCAATTCTCAGTGAGTACCTCTGCCTCTAAAATATTGCCAATGAAACAAAAGTAAACAAGTCAAAGTTTCTGTTCTAAAAATAGGCCACATCAGAACTGTGAAGAGCTCTATGCCTCTTTCTTGACCACTCACAAGTTAGCATGCGCGTGCACCGGGCGACTGCCCGAGCAACTCTTGCGCAACAGTGAAAGTAATTTCGGCGCGGCCTTCACCCAATGTGCTACTTAACTTAATCGGGTTACGATATCTTACCATCTGCATTATTTTGCATTAAATTATGGATATTATTTAATAATATTGTTGTTGTCAAACGTAATACATCATAATAAAAATTCTTAACGTTGCAGTTGATAATATAGTTTTTTCCCACAACTGTTAGATAGACCAAGGGAGGGATCCCTTGGTCTATCTACCCACCCGCAGGAACCGTATAGTTTTCTGACAATTTGACATTGAGCTTTTAGCGCTACACTATGAGCCTTCTATAAGAGCAAAAATTTTCTTAATTAGATCTATATCTCCAGAGATTTATGTGTACGCACTCGGCGGCAATACGCAAACGCGAATTTGAGAACAACCAAAGTTATTCTATGAATTTCTTAATAAGGACATGTGCCACGTAGCTTCTTTTGCTGGGAAAAAATACTGGAAATGTACAAAGTGCAGAAGTACTGCATTTAGAACAAGAATATATTATTCAACTTATAATCATGACAAGCCAAACTGGGTCGTGACTATGAACTGTCTAAATCCTGTAATTTTGTCACTACAATAAAATTGTAGTCTGAATCATTACATTAATTACCTATAACCTTGTAACTTATAAAAATAAGGCTAAAAATGAATGAACTAAAAATCCTTGACCAAGCTGCAAATAACAGAATGCAGCATACCACGTTAATGTTTTTTACGTGAGAAATTGTCAAATGTCTTCTCCTGTTCTGGTTAGAGCGGGAGTGTCAAACTTTTACTGAATAAAACCCATAATGTGCCTTCAATTACCCTTTGTGAGGGCCACAGTATCTCTTTCGGACAACCCGAAACACAAGCAACAGGCCGTGGTAGGGCCCGGTACTACCCTGATCATCAAATCTGCTCCTAAATCCCATGTTAGTTTTTATTTTAGCCTTGGCACTAGGAATTTCTCCTGGTTCGTGGGTGTGTTCACAAACATTGAAACTGACGTACACAGACAGCCAGACTCAGAACAACTATCTATATATCTGCAGAAATCATCTGCGAGGCGCGGTGCAGCAGGCAATCATCTGCCACTCCGTCAACTGTGCCGTAAAATACAAATTTGCATAACCACATTGTTTAATTTCATCACATTTCTAGATAAGTTAATGTTAGTTCAAAAACTAAGGTTAAATAAGACAATTAAAAACCTAATTTATTAAAAATAACTCAAAAACTATTCGAACAAAGTTGTAAATTGTAAATACAACTCAAATAAAATCCATACATGTCTTGACGGTTAAATGTTGCCTAACAACAGGTCAACAGCACACCTACTATCGTATAACCATAGACAAACAGCCAGTAGACCTGTCAAGTTTCCCGCCATATTACATGTCAAACGCGACGCCATCTTATGACACCGCATGTCAGCGGACGAAAGTTCGAGAAACGGCCTTCACCCATTGCCACGGATAGCCACATGCGAACAGGTTGGCTTACATAACGTTTGTTTATTTGTTACCGGGGATATAACGGACGGCTTTTCTTTCGCAAATGTCGAAAAGGTTTTAAAGGAAGATAAAAATATGCAAATACTGGAAAATGGAAAGATAACCCTAATGCTGCAATAAGACATTGTATACACCCAGTATACAATGTTTTATTACAATGACATAACGGACGGCTTTTCTTTTGCATAAGTCGGAAAGGTTTTAAAGGAAGATATAAATATGCAAAGACTGGAAAATGGAAAGATAATCCTAATGCTGTAATAAGACGTTGTATACCTGACTTAAGTACGGGAGAAAGATTGCTTTTATGCGAGTAAGAATGTAGAAAAGATATACGAAATTGAAAACATACAAGGACTGAAAATTAGGAGCACATATCAATATACTGAAATAGAATGTTGCCGTCTGAGAGTAATGAAGTATTAAAGGTATAGACTTAACTTCTACGGAGCAAAATTGATTGAGACCTTAAAATAGCTATCAAAATACCCAATAGATATTTTATTTATTTTTAACTTAGTTTATCGAAACCCTCAGCTGGGCTACTTAAGTTGCTCTACAAGTAATAACAACGCCCATTTCTTCATCTTCCGAATATGAAAAGAAAAGACTTAAATTCTTACATTTTAGTACACCCATAGCATAGCAAATATAATTCTAAGTATTCTACAGTTGCGAAAAAGTTCTAGCTTCAAACTTCTCGTGTGTTGTGCAATCTTCAGTTAGCACCAATAAATATTTAGTTTATTTTTAATGCATTATTGCTGCAACAAACAACTAACGGTTATCGTTTGTTAATGAACGCGGTCAAGTTCATGAACATTTTTGTTGTTATATTTTGTATGGATAAATATTATATTATAAATTTATGTAATCAGGACTTTATACAATGTAATGAATCTAAGTGGTCTGAAATTAAATATATTATTATTATTAAAGGGATTGAGCTATATAGGGTGTATATCTCCATCCCTCTTTATCGCTTGCACGCTTGTCATTATAACACATCATGTTAAGGCCCCAGATGGTCATTGCAGCCGAAAGGTACTGGAGTAATGATCGCGTATCGGAATATGCAGCGTTCAAAGCGCACAAGATGGCCCGATGCGATGACCTGGTAAGGGTTGTGGGAATCCGATGTGCGCGAACGCTGATGTTGACGATGACGCTGAATCGTTGATGCGACATTTGGGGGAATAGGCAACCAACAGTAGACGTCTTTCAGATGAAATAATAACGAAATATTTCTACGTACATATCTGTGAAGTGTTTGAAGTAGCCACATGGCAGCTTTCATGCGAATTTATTGTGCTAAGTGCCGAAAAGCTTATCCCCGCCCTTATTCCGGTAGGTAAACTAATTTTGGCAAACGATGAGTAATAATACAGCGGGCAGGTCGACCTCAATTAAAAAAGGTGTCATTACAGCACAAGTAGGCGCGGCTACATACCACAGATTATACAACAAGTATTAATAATAGATTAATATTATACCTACTTATTATTGGGTATGCGTACACGGCCAGTAATTTTGCTTAGGTGGACCGCCCCACATGGCATTTCCTGGTTGCTTTGAACAATGGTAATAATTTGTAGGTAGTGAGAGATAACAGTCGATTAGAAACGACCTGTTACGGTCAAAAATCAATTTATTTTCATGATCTTTGCTCTTCGATTCGCTTTCAAACCAATTATTCGTTTTATCTATCATTATAATTGTTTAACAGAATAATTAACGTGAATGAAAATCGATGGATCAAATTATGTAACTGTCCTCAGAGTTTACCTATTTTTTTCTTTTATATCTAAATGAAATATAAGTGTCTTTTTGTAAAATCAAAAATTTTTTTTCACTAAATGTATATTTGATATCTGTATAACAATATTTTTTAAAATTTGTCTTTTTGTTCCGTCATCTCCGAACGGGAGTTCCGGGAGGACGGGAAATATATTAATTCGGAGAAGAGAGGAGACATCTCAGTAATGGATGACATTTTTTTACACGATTGCCCCAAAAAAGGAAAGTTCTTAAACTCTACACATACGAAGTTGCGGGTAAATACTAGTTTAAAAAAAAATTTGGTTACCCAGGTACTTATTTAAAATTTGTTTTTAATTTCAGTTTCGTTCTATAAATGCCAAAGAAAAAGTGGTAAATTGGGAATACATTTTTTATGAAACATACCATTAAAGCCGTTGTAAAATTAATCACAATATTTAGGGCACATTTAATCGATATTCGACTAATTTTCCGGCTAGTTGACCATGAATTCACAAAACTATTACATAGAGTAGGTATCAACAACGGCCATCTTGTACTTCTTACAACTTCCTGGTCAATTACAGGCCTTAATAATATGACTGTCAAAATTATCGCTTAATCGCAATAAATAATGAACCAGTTATGATTTGATTTCTTTTTATTATTTCTAAAGAACATTCACTTTGCTATTGTGCTTATTTTCCCATACAAATTAACTAGATAAAAAACGACATGACTATTGATTGATTTGATGAGTTACGCAAGCGAATTTTTTGTTGTATTAAAATATTCGTTAAAAAATAATTCAATCTTTATGACTCCAGCAGATAAAAGAATAAGTATAGCGACGATGAGAAAAAAATAGATTAGTTACTTCAATACACATCGCTACAACTAAACAGATGTTTAGTATGTTGAGATTTCACCCAGACAGCTTCAGTGTCATTTATCTTCACAATGACAATTATGACAGCGACCGTACTCATGTTTGTGACGACTGACATATTTGTCAAAACAACTATCCAATAATCAACTCAACAACCCTCCACAAAAACTATCCCTAAACTAGTTTCTAAGCCGCCGACAGAAGCTCAAGCTCGCATGAAAGTAGATTTCTACATATAAAATTTGGACGCCCTTTTCATCACCGTAAAGCCCGTGTTTCACTGGGACGCCATCGCGCCATGGCGGTGCTACCAGTTCGCGCAGCCAAGAAAATGTAGAGATGTAGTTCTATGGTGTGTCCCTCTCCTATGTCCACTATTGGTCACGTAGCAAACCATGACGTCATGACTTGGCTACGCCACCATGGCGTTCCAGTGAGGTATCCGGCGTTGAATTTCAAAATATCCTTTCTTATCCTTTGCTTAACTCATAAAAAAAAACCTCTGCGTAAGATTTCGGTGTTCTAAGTCCAAGGACTTGGGATGGGCGTTGACGAATCAATAAGTGTGGCAGGACTTGCCTTTTATATACACAGATGTATTAGGATCTTTAATAACTTAAAAGAATAAAGCTAGAGCTACTTTAAAGCGACGCACACATGTAAAACGCCTGATTTTTACGTAGAACGACGTCGCGTGGCGTCGCATGGCGTGAATCAAGCGTAGCTCTACAAGTCTAGTTTCCGTATAAGATGTATGGAGACCAACGTGCCCAGTTTGGTGTGTGTGGCACACATGTGCGCAGTGTAGCTCTACCTTTAGAGACTAAAAAATCCGCAACCAGCGATCAGTGCCGTAACTAGCTATTTATACACCCGTGCGAGCTTCTATAAATGCGCCCCTAGAAACAAGTACAATACAAATAAAAAGGACTAGTTATAAAACTTTTGAAACGCTCCTCCAGGGACTGCGCCCTGTGCCTGGCCACCGCTGGCACCGCCCTAGTTACGGCCAGTTACTACCAGCGATAATAAATAATACCTACCTAGTATGTAAACATGGACGCAAAACTATTACATGAAAACGTTATGCACGACTATAAGAGTAAGCAAAACACCGTACGCTCTAATAATTTCGTCAGAGCGTGCCTAATGCCAACATTGTTCTGAACCGCGCTTGGACACTTGAGACTCTGTTCTGCTTCAAATAAAATACTAAAACGTAACAAATATTTGGGTGCAAAAGTGGCGCAACTCCAGACGAAACAAAACGGATATAAATACTTAAACGTGTTTTACGTATTTTGTTTATTACTAGCTTCTGCCAACGGCTTCTCCCGCGTGAAAATCGGGTTGTCCATACAAACTTTGGACCCCCGTTTCATCCCCTTAAGAGGTGAACTTTGGAAAAACCTCTCTTAGTGCTCGCCTACATCACAAAGGAAACCATATGCAAAATTTTACGCTCCTATTCTCAGTAGTTTCGGCTGTGCGTTAATGTCAGTCAGTCAGATCATTATACACAATTCATAACATTAAATTCAAAATAAGATGCACATACACAGGACAAATTGATTACTTCATGATATGGCCAACTAAAACTGGCCAGATCGTCTAAACATTAAAATTTGATGATTATGTCAATCCTCGTTTGAACGACCTGGCCAAGTTTAGTTGGCCATATCATGAAGTGATCAATTTCTAAGATCTGGCCACGACATACGCACAAAACCACGGGGAATAGAATGCAAAGGGCAACTGAAGGACTCAGGTGTTGTTTTAGTTAGTAAAAGTCTGACAAGGTCTCCCGCCTCACACTAAAGCGCGAGAAGTCATTGGATGATTTTCCACCTCGAAAACAAAAACCATGTAGGTACACACAAACAATATTAAACAAAAATTAAACTCAAATAAAGGAACATTGACAGTTTTGACACATTTACTGTTTAATATACGCAATGGTGTTTTCATAGGAATTTGGGTTACTCAAACAGTACCTACATATTATTTACTTATAACACAAAATCCACAAATACCACCATGAATGTTTGGACAGACAATACAAATATTAATAATGTCCTATTCCGTCCGCAAGTCAATATGGAGAATGCCAACAAATTGTAAGAGAATCGATAAGTAATTAGTGAAGAGCGTTGAGCTCGCGTGACAACACACCATCATTAGTTTTACTTATTAATTGGGTTTTTAGTGCGACAACCATCAACATTATCTAAGAAACATTTGAAGCATGTAGAAAATAATAAAACAGAAATAAACTTAAAGTAGATATTGTCTAGTATGTAGATACCAACGACCATGGTAGATACCTACAAACTGTACTTTACATAAGACATAGTACGCAAGTGAAGAATACTGTACTATTACGCTGGGTGTATCAGTCCATCCTAAGGTTGTCTGATAGCTATCGTTACCAGCGAGAAGACCTCCATTGTCTTCCTTTCGTCTCGCATCCATCGGATTCCCGTGACCCTCACCAAATCATGGATCCATCTTGTGGGAGGCGGCGCGTTCCAATGCTGCGTCTTCCGGTACGTGGTCGCCACTTCAGAACTTTTCGACCCCATCGAAGATCAGTTCTAAGTTTGGCGATTCTTCGGGCTATCGCGGTAATCTTGGTTCTACTGCGGATAGGTACCATCGTTCCTGATGCAATCACGCAAGGAAACTCCGGGCATAGCCTTTTCCATTGCCCTTTGGGTGCAATTTGAATTCTTTTATACAATCAAGAATATTCTACATATATATCGAGGTCTACATAATTGTACAAGTATAAGATGATTTGCTCAGCTCTTACAACCTTTTTTGTGTTGGATGGGAAATCATCACAGCCCTTATCCCGCTCCAGATGGATTGGGGGGGAGTGTTAAACTTTTACTAACTAAAACCCACGCGTGTTCCTTCAGCGCTTCCCTTTTCGCTCGAAACAAATCCGCAGCGCTGGAGCTCTTTCAACCGAGTCATCATTATTATGTCATAGGTACGCATTGAAGGCTTCTCAAATTCTGCCCAGCAACACCTCAATAATGAGCCGACCGCCTTTCCTACAAAGGTCAGTGACGGTCGACAACATTTCCGAATAAGTGACCCATATAATAGAATCATAAGTCAACTATAATAAAATTTATTGCAGTAATATAAAACTAAAAGTCAGTAGAACGGTCGAGGAAGTGACTTGCGTTTAGCATCATGATGTATAAGAGCGATTTACTCTCTCCTAAGTCAAATTGATGTAATAGTAAGCATTATGTTATAAGACAGATAGAATAGAATGTTAACCTATGATTACTGGTCAATCAACTGGAATTCCACTTTAACGAGATGTGAAAGAATTACTTAAGCGGACTACAGAAGCTAATCGCGAGACATTAATGCACAAAAGCATAATTATGATCTACTGCAGTAAACAGAATCAGAAAAATATATGTTATTCTTTGGCTAGCTGCTAGTTTTCTGCAAAATAGACTGTGTGTTGAAAACATAATACAGTTAATTTAGTACAATAGGAAAAAATCAAGAAAATGCCTATAAAAATTACTTTTATCTATTAAAAACCGGACTAATAGACATTATGATCTTCCTGCCCTTGTCCCATCTTATTTGGGGTCGGCGCAACACTTTTTTTTGCTCCATTCTATCCTGTCAACCGTCATGCTATCACTAACTTCCTTTTCTTTCATATCACTGTTCACACAATCCATCCATCTTTTCTTTGGCCTCCCTCTCCATCTCCTTGATACTTATAACTTTCTCCATGTATACTTATAACTCTTTTAGTAACATGCGTTTCATCTCTCCTCTTTACATGACCATACCAAGACAAACGATTCCCCTTCAACTTTTCAGTCACTGGCGCCACTTTCAAACTTCCTCTAATATACTCATTTTTCATTTTATCCATATCACACCATACATCCATCTCAACCGGATTATTAGACAACAAAACAAAAAAAAAACAGTTAAACGTTTTACCGTTATAGTGTTTTAATTTTATAATCAAATCTGTAGATTTTAAGTATGGGTACAATGAGAATAATCGAATTAATTACAGCAATTTTAAAGATAATTAAGTATAAGTTATGTGGGAACCATGTAACGAATTGGATGATTATGGGTCAAATTAAGCATATCCTTCGGACAAGATATGAAGACACATCATCAGTTAGAAAGAAGAATGAGATGCAACAACAGACACATTTAACAAAACAAAAGAGCAAAATATTTTACAAACAGCTCATTTTTAAAAAACTTAACGTATTCAAAGTAAATTCTAAGTGTCAAATACCTGAAGCAAGCCTTCATCATCCATGGCCTGGATAACCCCGGGACTTCAAGCAAGACTTCTCCGATACATAACGGCAATTTCGGTCCAGGTATAATGTGATAAATATATGGGACGTAACGCTAAGTTTTATAGAGACTAGGAGTGTAGGGCTGCAGGTGAATGCATCTGCGATCTGATATGTATGAAGAGAAACTCTGGACAACAATATTTTGATACTTATATTTTCGGATATTTCTTTTACATGGCCTATTAAACACACCATCTTTCTGGCCTTTTCCTATGTTACTTGGGGTTAGTGTAACACGTTTTTTTCTTTGCTGTGCTGTCAAACGCTGTCATGTCACTAAATTGTTTTTTTTTTTTCATAACAATCCTTACACCGCCAATCTATCTTTTCTTTGACTTGCCACTCCATCCATCCACACATATATAAAAGAAAATAATTTAATGGTTTGGTATAACATGTGGATAGATATAAAACATAAAAGAAAATACGTAAAAGAAAAGATGGATTGGCTGTGTGAGGTGTGTTATGAAAGAAAAAGATAAATTTTGAAAAGATTTTTAATCGACCAGCCTACAACCTAACGAGGTACGTTTTGCATGCAACCTTACATATCAGAGTATACAAAAATCACACACACGAAGGGTTCCCTGGGCTCCGTACTTTTTTTTTTGCTGCAGAGCAAAAAAAATAACGCCGACAAAAATTTTACACCCTCCAGGTACGGATATCTAAAAATTCAGGACGACCACTAAACGATATAATATGACAAACATAATGAAATCTATATATATAAAAATGAATCGCTATTTCCCTTGGTCATCACGCGTGAACGGCTGGACCGATTCCACTATTTTGTTGTGTTTGTTATTGTCAGGAGAAGAATCTTATGAAAAAAAAGTAGGATAGAGTAGGATAGAGTAGGGTAGAGTAGGGTGTAGTAGGGTAGAGCGAATACAATAATCAGTTGACGGGAGCGAAGCCGCGGGCAAAAGCTAGTGATTACATAAAACAAAAACACACCCGCAATGCTTATTTCTTGTTTTGTTAAAATGTTAATCTTATTGACAGACTTCAGTTATGAAATAATAATTACAAGTGCAACGGCCAAGGCTGCAATTCCAAGTATTATACAGCTTCCAGGTACAGCAATATATATTGAAACTCTAGACTGGTTAGATCATGAGACTGTTTCATTGATTTCCTGATAAAGTGGAAAGCGGCTACAGATTGTGAACGGTCTATTTTGTGTCCGTATTGTTAATATCACGGGAACATGAGGGCCAAAGAGATTTAAAAAAAACTATAACTAAATAAATAAAAAATAAATCTATGCTCATTATTATAATGAGGACAGATTTGTATTTCTGTTTGTAATTAATAATCACAAAAACCACTGGACTTTCACCAGCAGAATGCTACTTTATCACTGAATGACATAGGCATATATTTTCTACTATCACGCAAGCGAAGCCGGTAGAAGAAGCTAGTAAAGGACATTGTCCATTCAAGAATAGGAGTTGAACCAAGTGTAGCCCACAATGGACAAATAGTGCATTATGTTCCCCTTCAAAAACTATCAGAGAAGTTATGAAAAAAGGAAAATATATTTGTTGACTTTATTTATTGATGAAAAACAATAACCAATTGCGATTTTTGTTAATTAATGACAGTAATTATTTTAACAAACTATTTACTTATGAATTGTGACGTTAAACATCGACTTAAAATATTATAATATTACGTTTGTTTTATCGTCATCGATTAAAACTAAATCGAGAAACAGTATCTTGGTTCCTAGTCTAGGTCTACCTTAAAAACCAAACTAGACACTAAACTTGCCCAATGTTGTGATTGTTCTCTGACTCGTGAAATATGAACAACAATAGTTTCCTAAGTACTGTAATCCACGATTCTTCTGATAAATCAGCAACTAGATAAGAGTCTTTTCATTATTATTATTCGCGCTCGTGTAATTTGGACATCATTAGATGGCAGATTAAATGTTGATCTACATGTATAGATCAACGTTTAATATGCGACAATGAACATTCATTGGGTGTTCGTTATATGTTCGGATAAGAAATGACCCACTGCTTTTTTTTTTTTTTTTTTTTTAAGGTGGGAAAATCATCTAATGACAAATCTCGCTCTTGGGTGGAGCGAGAGATAGTGTCAGACTTTTACTGACTAAAAACCCACTCCTGTTCCCTCTTTGCCTTCATCCCGGGGCCCCGGGCTTCGCTTTCACACTACCCGTGGCCCCAGTAGGCTTCGACCCTGCCGGGCCCCTACGATTTGCTGACATCACCCTGAGGCGCGCGTGGAACAATACGCGCCGTCGACGACTTGGGCTCGGTCCGGACAGTTACCGGACGGTCGGACGGCGAGCCACCCATTGCTCGCCGTCCGCAAGCCTGCGCCTACGGTGGCCGGAAATCGGGATCGGAATCCCGGCGGCGGTTGGGGCGTGAGGACCGTTGCTGTTGCCTCACGCGATCGGCCGCCTCCTTTGCTAGCATTACTGCTTCGCAGAAGGAGGCGACCGCCTGCCACTCCTCCTCACTCCGGACCATGGCCTGTACCAATGCCCGGCGCGAGAGATCACTGCCGCCGATCGCCCCCACGAGGACACGGCGTTGCTCTGCCCAAGCGGGGCACACCTCCACCGTATGCTCCACCGTGTCCTCCGGGCGTTCCACACAGTGGCGACACCCGGGCGTGTCTTCCGCACGAATTCGGTGCAGGAACCTCCCGAACTTACCATGTCCGGTGAGGATCTGCGTCATGCGGTAGGTAAGGACGCCATGTGGTCTCTCCAGCCATTCCTCAAAGAGGGGAATTACCGCCATAATTGTGGCGTGTCCAGCACTGGGTTGCGATAGTCGCTGTCGCCATTCCACCATGATATCCCGCCGGAGTTCTTCCCGCCATGCCGCAACTTGGCGCGGCAGCGGAGTTTCGCCCCGGCGTTGCATCTCCACGCGCAGATCGTGCATGCGTGCAAGGACTGTTGCCTCCAGATACCATGGTGGCTGGCCAGCAAGGAGGCTCGCCGCTTCGCGAGAAACCGTGCGGTATCCCCGCACCATTCGGATGGCCATGACCCTCTGGCATGCGTTCAGCTTGGCCGCCGGTCGTTTTCGCAGCGACGGCGCCCATACCGGCGCCCCATAAAGGGCCATGGACCTAACGATTCCTGCGTAGAGCCTCCGGCAGGAGGCGTCTGGACCCCCTAGGTTAGGCAGAAGCCGCTTAAGGGCAGCCCCATTCCGATCCAGTTTGGGAGCCAGACGTCGGAAGTGCTCTTCGAAATTCCATCGGCTGTCGAGGACGAGTCCCAGGTACTTCATCGTCGACCCGACGCCGATATGAACTCCTCCTACCGTTATTTGGGAACCCGGTGGTGGCGCATTCCGAGGGCCGTGAAAGCACATGGCCTCTGACTTGTGCAGTGCCACCTCGAGTCCCAACTGCTGGATCCTCTCCACGACTATCGCAACCCCGCGTGTCGCTAGTTCGACCGCCGCCTGGTACGACTCTCCCTGTGCCAGAACCAGTGTGTCGTCCGCGTAACAGACGACGCTAACCCCGTCAGGAAGGTCGCCGCGCAGCACGCAGTCGTACCCGATGTTCCACAAGGGCGGTCCTAGTACCGATCCCTGCGGAACACCGCACGACATCTCTCGCCGTTTCCACTCTCCCTGGTGACCGGGGTAGATGATGAACCTGTCCGTCAGGTAGGCCTCGATCACACGACAGAGGTAGTCGGGCACCCGGTGATACCTGAGTGCCCTCCTAATGCTACTCCAGGGCAGGGAATTGAAGGCGTTGGCGATATCCAAAGACACCGCCAAGACACACCTGCCCCGGGATACCGCATCCCCCGTCGTGAGGGCTCGCACGCGCATGATAGCGTCCACCGTGGAGCGTCCCCTGCGAAAGCCGAACTGGCCGTCCGCCAGATCCGGCCCCACCCGTGCTAGGTGCGCGACGAGGCGGTCTGCAATAACTCTTTCAAAGAGCTTGCCCACCTCGTCGAGCAGCACGATGGGCCGGTACGCAGACGGTGAGTCCGCAGGGCGCCCCTGCTTTGCGATGAGGACCAGTTTCCCCGTCTTCCAGCGAAGTGGGAACTGGCCCCTCTCCAAGCATGCGCTTAAGAGCCCCCTTAGTCGAGGCCCGAGTTCCTCCATGGAAATGACCCACTGCTGCGTTTATGTTTAAGAATAAAAATTAGGCGAGAGATTTATTTGCCATATTTACCAAAAACAATTTTTTTTTTATCGGTGCGTACGATTAATTTTTGAAAGTAGGAAGATTTAAATTGATTTATGAAACCATTTCGTCCAAGCCTTGTCAACGTCCTTTCATTTTTATACCAAATATGAGACGGATGACACAGTAATTTGATACCAAGTACTCATTCGTTGCGTTGTGGTTTAGTAACAAACATTCGAAATTACAATATCATTTGGATTGTATCGATAAACAGTATTTTTATTTTATTTTAGACTTCACAAAATTAGCTAACTACTTTATCTCGATCTCTCTGTAAAGGAATTGTAAAAATATTGTGTCACAGATTTCTATCAACGATGCCTTTCACGAGATCGCCCGAGGAACGGGTAATGTCTGGAAATTAGATCATAATCTTCCGCACAAGTAGGAAATAGACACCTGTTGTGCGTCTCTTTCCTTCCACAATAACTTTGTATAGCATTTTCTCGTTCGTTCCATTATTTTAACAGCGCAATGTTTCATGGGTGTGCAACGTTATGAGATTAAATTGTTAGTGCTTTCCCTTGCTATTCGAATTAACGTTTACGTCATTACTGAAATTAATTTTAATAATAACTTGCTTATGTAAATATGACATTTAATTACTTACTGACAAACACGAATCGTTAGTAGTAACATAACAGGCATGGCACGTACCTGAAACATAGAAATAAAAGTTATTAGTCAAAATATTTATTTGCTGACCCACACCCACTAAAATGATATTTATTCACCAAAACATGAGTACTCAAAGATATTTTCTCTATTTCCAGATTCGAGAGTCCGACTGCAATTGCTTGGGACGCTGTAATGCGTCGTAACATGCGGCCGCCGCGCCCGCACCCGCCTCCAGCAACCCACCCCATGCGCCGGAGCAAGCCTCCAGACAGACACAAACGCACACTCTTATTATAAAACAAACTAGTCCTACGAAAAAAACCAAAGCCAAGTTCAAATGCTGTGATATTGGCAACCGATTTGAACTGTGATAGAAAAAAGCAAACGAAACGAAAATGGGCGTGCACGTACTTTTAGCGTCGACAGCCTTGAAAACTGTAAGTGTAACCGGACTGTGGTTGATTCCACTGTTGCTTGGAGCACTTACGTACCACAATTATAACTCCTACGACCCGGAAGCGAAGATCTTAGATAAAGAGCAGCCACTAAAGGAATACGACTTCGTTGTGGTAGGTGGAGGCTCGGCCGGGGCCGTGGTTGCGAGCCGGCTCAGTGAGGTCAAAACTTGGAACGTACTATTATTGGAAAGCGGTAAGTGATGTTGCAAAATTTAAAGCGGAACTACTAGTACTAGTCACACTACTCACTGACTCATTTGCAAGAGAATAGGGAGAAAATACACGTTAAGATGAACACACACATGAAATGTAGGTAAGCAGTTGAAGAGCGACATATTTGTGTGCAATCGGTGAGACACGACCACTTTTTTAGCGATGCTTGTTGTCTCATTTAGTGCTTTTTATTTTTATTTATATCCACACATTTTTGCAAATATTTCGAAATCAACATCTAAATTCAACATTGTTGGCATTAAGTATGTGTAAAGTACTCCCTAACTTACTATTGTGTACTGTTAGCCTTACAGAATGAATATTTATGATGTAAAAAACCAACGTCTTGATTCAAATGCTATTTATTTCAAAAGTTTCGAATATTTATAAAGTACGTACACAAAAGATTCCTACTTCAAATCCATCACAGATATGAAACTCAAATTCACTACAAACGATTCCAGGTCCGGATGAGAACGAGATAACGGACGTGCCCTCGTTAGCGGGTTACCTGCAGCTAACGAAGTTGGACTGGCAATACAAGACCGAGCCCACGTCCTACGCCTGCCTGGGGTTCAAGAAGAAGCGGTGCAGCTGGCCGAGAGGAAAGGTACAAAATACATTACATTTATATCATCAATATCGAATACTTTTAAAACCTAACCTAGTCTACCTTTTAAGCCGTTAGTGGTAGTGGCTGGCTGTTATTTTTAGACTTTGGCAGACGTTACCAGTTTCCCAAGAGTATCATATTTGATGGCGCGGTTAGCGCAGAGATTGAGAGATTGGCGGCTGCGATGCGCGTCGCGGGTTCGGTTCCTACACGGAACTAACTATTAGTTGTATGGCCTACAAATAAGTATCCCAGGTTTTGCTGTCTCGTGTATATGAGTTAACATGTTACACGTTTGTGAACGCAACCATGATACATGATTAATCCCAGTGTGGGGCAGTCTCCCTTATAAAAACCCTGTGACTAGGTTGTGGAGGTCAGATAAGCATTTGCTCCATGTAAAATAGTGGCATTCAACTGCTTTCGATTAGACTGGAAGCCAACCGCAACGTATTTTGGAAGACGCTATGTAGAATAATTTCATCAACACCAAATTTAGGAATGCCTTCCGCATGACGGGGATCCTCACCGGACATGGTAAGTGCGGGAGGTTCGTGCACTGGATTTGTGTGGAAGAAACGCCCGGGTGTGGTCACTGTGTGGACCACCCGATACGGTGAATCATACGGTGGACGTGTGCCCCGGTAGCTTGATCAAGACCTTAGACTTCTACATCAAAGCTGAACAAGGATTCAAAAAATTCTAGCTTTTCGAGTACCGTAATTAGAGACACAATAGAAAGACTACAATACTTTAACGAACTAGATAAACAAAATAGTCTCACTACATTAATTTGTTCAATTAAGTACTTAAACAATCATTCGTACGGGTGCTTCGACCGAGTCATTGCGTTAAAGCGCCTACAATAAATGTAAGAGCAGCATGTTGTTGCTGCAAGTTTTATTGCAAAGTTGTTTTGATTAGTTTAGTTTTGGTTTTTTTTTAGTATTGATGATGTACTCGTATTTTCATATTATTTCTTGAAATTGCGTTACTTGCTTATTATTAAAATAATCACTAATAAATTCCAGGTACTCGGCGGCTCAAGCGTGCTCAACTACATGATTTACGTACGAGGCAACAAGTTCGACTTCGACCAATGGGAGTCGTTCGGCAACCCCGGCTGGGGCTACGAGGAAGTGCTCAAGTACTTCATCAAGTCTGAGGACAACAGAAACCCCTACTTAGCCCGAAGCAAGTATCACGGCAGAGGAGGATATTTAACTGTCCAAGAAGCGCCCTGGAGAACTCCTCTAGTGGCTGCTTTCGTAGAATCTGGAGTTGAAATAGGATATGAGAACAGAGACATAAACGGTGCAGTGCAAACAGGGTTTATGATCGCTCAAGGAACAATAAGACGAGGCTCCAGGTGCAGCACAGCCAAAGCTTTCCTACGGCCTGTGCGAACGCGAAAAAATCTTGACATATCTTTGAATTCACAAGCAACCCGAGTCCTCATCAATCCTGTGACTATGAAGGCCTATGGAGTCGAGTACGTGAAGCATGGAGTGAAACGCACAGTTTATGCAAGAAAAGAGGTGATATTATCAGCTGGTGCTATCAACAGTCCACAATTATTGATGTTGTCTGGTATCGGTCCTAAAGACCATTTGAGAGACGTCGGAATAAAAGTTCTAAAAGATTTGCCGGTTGGGGAGAACCTACAGGATCATGTGGGGGTTGGAGGATTAACATTCCTAGTGGACAAGCCCGTTGCAATTGTCCAAAACCGATTCCAAGCTTTCCCAGTTACAATGAATTACGTAGTGAACGAGAGAGGTCCTATGACCACACTTGGTGGACTCGAAGGGATTGCTTTTGTGAACACAAAGTACGCGAACCAATCTGGTTTGTGGCCTGACATCCAGTTTCACATGGCACCGGCATCGTTTTCGTCAGATAACGGACAAATTGTGCGGAAAATTCTTGGACTCACCGAAGAGGTATACGATACCGTATACAGGCCGATAGCAAATAAAGATGCTTGGACAATCATGCCTTTGCTGCTACGTCCGAACACACGAGGTTACGTCAGATTAAGAAGTTCCAACCCATTCCACTATCCTCGAATGAATCCGCGTTACCACGAAGATCCTCTTGACGTGGCTCGTCTAGTCGAAGGAATTAAGATAGCTCTGAAAGTCGCCAATGCGTCTCCTTTCAAGCAATTCGGGTCTCGGTTGTACATGAAGCCTTTGCCAAATTGCAAGCAGCATGAATTCATGTCAGATGAATACATTGAGTGTCAAGTGCGGACTATATCGATGACGATATACCATCAGAGCGGGACCGCAAAGATGGGTCCTTCGTGGGACTCAGAAGCGGTCGTAGACCCTCGGTTGAGGGTACACGGTGTGGAAGGACTTAGAGTAATAGATGCTAGTATAATGCCTACCATAGTGAGCGGCAACACGAACGCCGCAGTCATAATGATCGGGGAGAAAGGTGCCGACCTTATCAAACAGGACTGGTTAAACAAAAGACGATGACAGTGAATGAACTCTTGTGTACCTTTTAAGTTACCAGTAAATTAAGGTAAATTCTAGTATATTGTTAAGTTCCAAAGATTCCCATGTAATTGCATATTAAAACGAAATATTTTTTGTAATAATAGGTATAAGTTTTGTAGCGAATGCTGTGTCACAATCGTTCTGTATTAGTATCTCTGTGTATTATGTAGAATGCAATGCAATTTTAAACAAGTTTCACCGGAACCAAAATGCACGAAGATTTTTGAAAAAGATTGCGTAATAATCGACTGCCATCAATTTTGAATACAATGAACCTTCTATAGAAACTGGTTAAATCGTACCTGGTAGATAAGAAAATGTGCTGTAAGTGTACATTATGTAAATATGTAAAGTAGGTAGGAAGTAGTAAATAATGTATAATAATACTCCTATTTATTTAGTTAGACTTACTGTCCACGGACGCGTAGCTTCATAGACGCGTGTTCGTCATTGTAAGCTTGGTGTACGCATGCAACGACATGACGGCACGACGTTGCCGCTTCGTCGACAGAGTTTCATAGTTTTGTATAAACACTGTGAGCAGGCGTACACCAAACGTTTAATGATGGATACGCGTCTGTGAAGCTATGCGAAAGTGAACAGTAGGCCTTACTATTGCCATAACACATAATTTCCATCACATTACCGTAGCGAGGCCATGTTCGGATCATGTTCGTTGTTTTTGTTACAAATATAAATGTTTTATTATCGTCTTGTTGTTTTTCTTTCGTGCAGGACTTCCCCATACTTTAGCAATTACTGTGATGACGATTGAAGTCATGTAGCATAACGTCATTAGAGCAGACTTCGTGGATTAAATTCCTCTTGACATGCAAATAATGGCAGTAAACATAATTATTTATTTTTAATAAAGTAATGGTACACAGGTGAGCCTAGTGCAACAAGGCATTCTCTACAATCAGCCAAGCTGACTACACCGTTGAAAAAATACTTCTTTTCATCTATACCTACATAAAAATAATATAAATACCGTTTTTGGGGGCCCATTGATTCAGTGTGTGTCCCATTCCTTTTTTATCGATGGATATTAATAATATTGTTCAGGTAAGGGCTATAGTATATATATAAGGGCGATAGTCTTAACACAGTTCATGGTAACCAGTCCACTTAAACCTACCGAACCTACTCGTACGAAGATAATCAGGTGGTACCAAGTTTCACAAAATTGTTTAAGAGCCTCTATGAGTTGGCGTGGGCCCCTTTGTATGCCTCAGGTTCCTGAGATAATTAATACACAAAAAATATAAATAAAATTAAGTTACATTTCGCAAAAGTTGGTAGATTTACGATCTGTCCGTGTCGACATACCTATGTAAAATTGCCTGATCTATTATTTACGTTCATAGGTTGGTGTGATCGACCTGTAAACACGCTTTTAATAACGGACTTAGCAATTAGATGCGTTATTAAACCAAATAAATTTTCCCAAAACCAACACCTGATCCCATTAGAAAAAACATGTTATTAGGACTGTTATGCCAGTTTTTTCCACGCGGAGGGACGTAGACGTCAATGCTAAAGTAAAATCCCATAGCCAATCGAACAAAAATTATGCAGACGTTTTTATACCATATTATTATTTTTAAAACCGCAAAAAGACGCAGCAGTAAAGACAAAAAAACATAATCTCGGCGAATCATCTCTTCCGCACACCTATGCATTAAGACCGGTTCAATGAATTCTTTAATTAAATTAATGGCAGATACTTTTTTTGAGGTGGGAAATCATCTTATGACTTCTCTTGCTCTAGAGTGGAGGGTTCCTTCCTTGTCTTGTGTTCCAGGAACCCAGGTTTCCCTTTCGGAAGTTAACCCATGGCCCCAGTAGGCTTCGGCCCTGCTACTGCCCTACGGTTTTGCTGACAAGTCTTTGAAGAGGAATACTACATAAGGTGGGTCTGTTACACGTTCACGAGTATACTATTGAACCACTTTTGAACCCCAAAGAAGGACATAGGCTACTTTTTATCTGGCTTCGACTTTACATTCGGTTTTAAGCTTTCAATGTTAACATTTCGAATGCAATATTTGAAGTCAATGGGTGAAAATAAAAAACTAGCCAAAATATCAAATGAATTATCTGTATATATAGATCTTAGAATTGATCAGCTAACCAAAACTGGCCAGATCATTTAAACGTTAACATTTGATGATATGTCAATCCTCTATGTACAACCGTAGTGGCCCATCAGGGTCATGTTTCACAACAATAAAATATCTATGGACTCTAGCGTTATGTACAAAATAAATGTCGCACATGGAAACTTTTCGATTGTCTATACATTTAAATGAAATTGAAGTTTCTGTTTGTAATATCAAAATAACATTAATTACTAAATGCATGAAAGTAAGTATGTATATTCGATATTTTTTTTTTAAATTGTGTGTTTTATGTTTGTTCCGGGTAATCTCCTAAACGGTTGAACCGATTTTAACGGGACTTTCACTTACTGATAGTTAGTGTTAAAAGGAGTAACATAGGATTTTCATGTTCCCGAGGGAATGGGAATTCCAATTTCGTTAGGTTTCATTGACGACGCCGTGCTGTGGTAATGTGACCAGGCCCTTACACATATTGCACTAGCTGCTGCTTCAAAATAGTAAGTTTTCTCAAGGAAACATACTCCTGGGATAAAAAGTATCCTACATGCTATTTCACGACATAGTCTGTCTATGTGCCAAATTTCATCAAAATCCGTTCAGCCGGTCGCGCGTAAAGAAGTAAGAAACATACATACACTCACACTTTCGCCTTTTAATATTAGTGCTATAACTCCACAAAATATTTTTTTATTTCAGAATTCGTCCTAGAATACAAAGAATTATTATAATATTTAAACACACAAACTAACATTGTCTCATGATTGCACTAAATAGGTCCAGTTCAGCAAAAATGCCAGACAACTGCGTGGTAGTTGTTAACTGAACCTGTTGTTAAGTAAAATTGTTCATAATGATGAATCAGTATTGCCAGAATTTTTATAGTGTTATCGTCTTCACTTTGTATTTAATCACCATTATGTAATGCTTATCAAAAAATTACGGAATACACTTGATAGTTCGACGATAAGTGATCGAAAAAGAAAACGCTTGTGTACGTGACGCTACGCTCATATTGTCGAGTTGTGTCCCAGCGGACTGCGCTGACGATGTGCTTCGGACCACGCCGGACTACCGTGGACCTTGGCACCGGGTTCATTGGAGATGCAGACCACGACACCATCTTTATCGCGGCAAAAAGAATAAGCACCCGGTATGTTAATGTCTGTACATTCTTTCGTAGCTTTGTTTCGAACTTGTGTCTTGACAATGTCTATTTTATTCTAATTCATTAATGCCATAGGCAAGTAGTCTGTTATTACTATTGGAACCCTGTATTTTTGCATCTTCATTAATATTAATAACATGATTCTCACATTTCAAAGTTAAAAATGTTAATATGTGTAATTACTATATTAGAGTAAGTTTGAAAGTGGCGCCAGCGACTGAAAAGTTGAAAAGGAATCGTTTGCCTTGGTAAGGCCAAGTGAAGAGGAGGAATGAAACGCTTGTTATGAAAAGAGTTATAAGCATACATGTAGATGGATTGGAGAGGGAGGCCGAAGAAAAGATAGATGGATTATGTGAGAAGGGAGAAATATGAAAGAAAAGGGAGAAGGAAGAAAACAACGTGTTGTGTCGACCCCAAATAAAACGGGACAAGGGCTGGAAGATATAAAGGAGCTCTGGGAATTGGCTTCAGCACTTGGTATGCCTTTCAAAGGTCCAGAAACCCAAGAGCCTGAAGTTTATAAGGAATAGTCCATTATTGTTACGCACAAAAATTAGCTTACAAACTATGTCAGTATAGTATAATATATTATAATATATACACATTATAAACAAGTACCTAATACATAAAAGATTTGCACTCATGAGTCCTTCCACCCGAGTTTCTGCTTGCCAAGAACCGCCAACGATAGAATTAACTAGTCTTAGAAAATAAATCCTAATATTATAAATGGGAAAGTGTGTGTGTCTGTTTTTCCGTCTTTCACGGCAAAACGGAGCGACGAATTGACGTGATTTTTTAAGTGGAGATAGTTGAAGGGATGGAAAGTGACATAGGCTACTTTTTGTCTCTTTCTAACCCCATTTAACTCAAGCGAAGCCGCGGACAAAAGCGAGTACCTACATACAATTAAAATATTCCATTATGTACGAGTAGTTTATAAGAAAAACCTTATACTTTTTGCCAATTTATTGCTTAGACTGTGACAAAAAGTTTTAATACTTGATTACAATGATGATCAAAAAATTAATATTCGCAGCAGGTTTCATTGACGTCATCTGACAATCATTAAAATTTCCCATGTTTTCACTATAATCTGCCAATACGAATTTAATCTACTCATCTTTCTATGCTACATTACCACTTTATTAATTTGACTACAGATGGCGAATCAATATATTTTTGTTTTACAATATCAGTTGTGTTGCAAGCTTTTTAAAGTCTAAGCGTAATATAGAGGGGAAAAAAAAGTTTATTTGAACTTATAATTCCAAGTCAATCCATAACACGATATAACACACACACACACACACACAGCAACCCGTTTTAAAAAACGGCAATTTCATAGGTGACGGTGTGGCGTCGCATTATTGGGTATAGGTCAATAGGTCTTTATTGACCTATTCCCAATAATGCGACGCCATTTATTTTAGTCTCGAACGTCTTGTTTGTTTAGACCTAGTACTTTTAGACATTTATCATCTAAGCCAGATTTGAAGCCTTCCTCTCCCCCTCATTTTTGTGGCAATGGAAAGGCACTTTTTAATCAAGTTATCGCCTGGCCTATACTTAAAGATACAGGTACGTTTTCTTACGACATACTTCAACCTTTGAACCTTGAAAGGGCTATAGATATTGATATTCTAACATTGATCGAATTTCAAGGATAAGGATATGTAGTTATACTACGAACTTTTTAATATTCTCTTTACATTTGCATGACAAATGAGGAAGTGTAGCGTGATGTATTGAAGTATCAACAAGGATAAACTAATGCAATGGTATCTAAAAGATTTACCTGTCTAAATTAGTAGCATTTACCTGTAGGTACAGTCAACCGCAGACATACAGGAGTCCGCCATATCTCTTTTATCTATATATAAAAATCAATGCCACTTTTCGTTGTAATTTTATAACTCAAGAACGGGCTCACCTATCCAAACCAAATGTTTAGGCTTTGTTCGAACTATTTAGTACATGGTTTATGTGAAGTTTCCACAAAATCGATCAAGCGGTTCTTCATTTATCACATCGTAGGGTAGGTAGGGTAGGTAACTAGGTAGGGTAGAGTAGGGTAGGGTAGGGCAGGGTACAGTAGTCAGTTGACGGGAACGAAGCCGCGGGCAAAAGCTAGTATATTATAATTATTCTGTACGTGTGTTTGTAACCAAACTCCTCCTAAATAATTTGACCGAATTTTAATGAAATTTTGTGTGTATATTTGAGAGGGTCCTTAGATGGTTCGAAAATCAAATTTAATCCGTTAAGTGGCGGTGTAATCGGGTTCCCATTTTTTTTCTGACGAACAATCAGTTTTCGTACAAGACGTCTGTCGGGACCGTTAGTACTTATTCAAATAATTTTACGCTTTAAGAAACCATTATCATCACCATTCTCTTAACCTACTTCTTCCATACTTCTGAGTGATAGTCGTTAATATTTTTTTTTAAAACCCAGAATATCGACACAAATAAGTATGCGTTTTTTTATGAGAACCAAAACACCGTGTTTATAAAAATGGTGATGGTCACTTGGAACGTGTAGAACCTATTTTTATGCTGACCATACACCGTTAAGAAATCAACTCACATAACATCTGCTTTAAGGAGATTGTAAGGAAAATCAACAGTCTTATCATTAAGTCGTTGATGAATAGACCTAGCCAAGTGACATTACTTCACCTGGTACCAGTTTCATGGTCACAAAGTGTCACCACGGAGCGGTACTGTTGTAGTCTTATCAATTACTCGGACACTCATCTATTACATGTATGATATTCCCTTTGAGGAACGTTTTTTAGGGTTCCGTACCCGAAGGATAAAATGTGACCTTATTCTTAAGATTCCACTGTCCGTCCGTCTGTCACCAAGCTGTATCGCATGAAACGTGACAGACCTTTGAAATTTTCACACATTAATTATTTCTGTTGCCGCTATAACAACAAATACCAAAAAAAAACTCTGAAAAGTGCAAAATAATTTTAATTTCGGAAGTCGGTGTTTCTATAATTTTGTTTCTTCGTTATTTAACACCGACTTCCGAAATTAAAGTTATTTTGCACTTTTCAGAGTTTTTTTTTGCTTTGGTTGTATTTCTTTAATTTACACTTTGTAGTTATGGTACCACCATTAAAAAGTACCCCTCAGCCAAACTTAAATACCTTATAGCCAGAGTGCATCTCATGACAATTCTAATAATCCCAAACACGGTTAGATTACATTCATTTATTACAGAGTTCCGGTGCCTAACTTCAGGCTTCATCACCAGATCAGTTCGATATATTCCCCCTCTACTTTCAGTCGGTCACACGTATAAACAAAGCAATCTTACTTGTTACGACGGTTCTGTTGTGATCCTATGAGGAGTTCTGTTCCATATCTTCGAAGTTCATGATCAGATCATAACAATATTTCTATGGGACCAATTCAAAAACATAACCCTTCAATCAAAAAAATAATTTTCAAAATCGGTCCACAATTGACCGAGAAATCGGTGAACATACATAAAAAATAGAAAACATACATTCAACCGAACATATAACCTCCTCCTTTTTGAAGTCGGTTAAAAATAGAATAAAATGAACGTGATTTTTTTTTGCTGATTTTTACTACGGACGTTACGGAACCCTTAGTACTGTGTCGGAAGTCATCAAATAATTTCTAACGCTTACTATAGAGCGAGAAAGAGTGTCAGATTTTTACAGACTAAAAGCCACCTCTGTTCCTTCAGTTGCCTTGTACGTTCCCGGGCCGCAGCTCAATTATCCTAGACGATACCTACGTCCAGTCAATCCTTACGAGCAGGTACTTGTGTATACTTATACTAGGTGAGAAACAAAGTTGCTGAGTACTGTTTTTTTTTTTTTTTGAACTGACTAGAACTTTCATGAAGTTCTTCATTTCAATGAGCTGAAACAGTATCCTTATGACCACAATTTTTTTTAACACCTTGTATTATGATGCTGCCTAGACCTTCGGGGAACACATGCGTTATGTTTTATCAGTACATTTAGTGACTAAGCAGAGTCCTTGGCAGCGGCCTAGCAGCGCTATGTCTAGACCAGAGATGACAAACCTTTTTACATTTACGAGCCAAATTCTTAGAAATGAAATGTGGCAGTGACGTACCACCGTTATCTAAGAAAAACAAACTTCAGATAAATGAAAAACAAAAATTACTCATACTAGGGAGGACGGTTTTCAACATGAATAGATATTTAAATTTCAAAAAATGTAAGTGTGGTATTGGCAAGATTTATGTCAATGGCATTCTAGGAAAGAGTCTTCATAAAATTGGTGTCTTAGAATGGACGACGCCACCGAGAGCGACCTGAGAAGAACTGGCCCGATAACCCAGACGCCTAACGCAAGGGCTGGTTATAGATGGCTCGAGAAAAGAACACCTGAAAGGGTTTGGGGGAGGCCAAAAAATAGGCTAAGTCAAAAAAGCGTACCTAGTAGGTATTTTCTTTTTATTATAAATAGGCTCGCGTTTTACTACTATCTCACCTGATGAAAAGCGATGATGTGACCAACGATGGAGCACGCTTACATACCGTGCGTTCCGAATTGCGACAAAAGCGATAATGAGGTGAGTGCCGCTGTCAATGTGTTAATTTATATAGATTGCCACAGCGACAATTTCATAAGTTGATCCGGGAGACATTCCTAAAAAAATACACACGCAAATCCTAGTCTAGACTCAAGGACACAGGCGGTGATATACAACATAAATAAATACCTAGAACACTACTTAATTATTCAACCAAAGCACAGCAACAGAACCTAATGAATACTCATTAGCTTACAAAGTAAGTATAAACTTTGTAAGCAATTCATGAAAATCTATGAGTAAGTACTACGTCATTTGTCATTGTAAGTACACGAAGAGAAATAGTAATTACAACAGCTTTTAATTCATTTGTTCTGTCAATTTATCTGGACGCGAACTGCAGTTGCCAAAATGGAAATGTATAAGTCGACTGCGGACCCAGATTGGCCGCTGCAAAAACAATCTGGCCAAATGGGGCTTCCTCGACTCATTTCTAACACAGTGCCAGTATGGGGCCGCTGCACAGGACATGCGTTGTCTGCTATGCTACCCATCCTGCACTTTTCAGAATTTATGCGAGGTCAATAACAGAGCTGTACATGTTACCAAATACTAGTCAGAAAAAAAAATTAGAGTCCATCGACACGAAAAGAAGATTTTATCTATTTAGCATATGCCCACTGCTGGGCACGTCCTCCGTTAAATTCTGTATTACGACTGGATTCAGTATCATCATTTCCCAAACCTTTTCCTAACTAGCTCGGGGTCGGCTTCCAGTATAACTGGATGCGGATGGGGTGTCAGTAATGTCCTAGATAATTACTTATAGTCAATTTCGAAAAAAGAATAACGTACCCACTTCAAAACAACCCGTTTTAAAAAACGGCAATTTCATAGGTACCTATTAATATAGTCATTTCAACTTATCAATACATGGATATAAATAAGCGAAATATCAATATCAGTACCAATAGGTACCATGATATGTTGCATTCTATTTTTACATATATAATACAAAATTTACATACCCAAAAACAAATGACCTTTTTAAAATGCATTCGTTATAATAACCGGTAAACTTTTTTTTGGTGGGGAATCATCCAATGAATTACGGCTCTTGGGCGGAGCGAGAGGGCGTGTCAGACTTTTACTGACTCAAAACTAATATGTTCCTTTTTAGCCTTACGTTCCCGGGCTTCGGGTTTTCCTTTCAGAAGCGAACCCATGGCCCCAGCACGCTTTAACCCTGCTGGGCCCCTACGGTTTTGCTGACATCTCCTTGAGGCGCGCGTGGAACACTACGCGCCGTCGACGATTTGGGTTCGGTCATCATTTGGACAACTGCGTCTCGAACATTTTAGTACCTTGTAATGTTTTTTCTATTTCTAAACTCAATAATGTCAAAGGTTTTCCTACAGTTAAAATATGGGAGAAAATCGTGACAGATGCGCCTTCAGGGTGATCACCCTGACCCGACGGCGACGTGATCTCGTAGCCAATGAATTAATGAATGATGCATCATCTTAGCCTTTTCCAAGTAGGTTACCTAAACAGTAAATATACAACAAAATTAATATTTACATTATATTTTTAAATATTTCATTAGAAAAAAAAAACATTAAAAATATTAAAAAAATAGTAACATCGATATCGGAAGCAGGGTCCAAGCTACCGGCGGCGGCACGTCGGTCAGAGCTCCAGAGAAAGGAACCTTTAAAAGATTTCTTATACTCATACTTATATTTCCTATACGAGCCGTGTCTAGGAGTACTACTTTCCGAATTAAGCCCTTGATCCAGACGCCTAATGGAGAGCCTACTAAGGTGTTTGTCAAGGCTCGTGGCTATTAAGCCATTGGCTGACACGACTTTCATTATTCATTTATTTTCAAGTTACAAGACTCATTTTAGACACCTAGGTACATCACAAATGCTGGAACTGTTTTAACCTTATGGGTTATGTATAGAAAAAATTTAGGGCATCGATAGCTTCGCTATAAAAGATTTCTCGAAAATATTAACGTATAACTTTCTTGTTTTATGAAAATCGCTCAGCCATTTAGTCAACTTGGAAAAAAAAACCGGGCAAGTGCAAGTTGGATTTTTCCGAATCGAAAACATGTTTTTTTTTTGTGACGTAGATATGTATGAAACGTTTTCAGATTTTTTTCCTATACTTGTTTCTATGAGACTGCTTCATGCCAAATTTCAGGATTCTAGGTCAACGGGAAGTTATCCCATGAATTTGGCCGTATCTTTTTTCGTTAACTCAAAAATTTAATTTTTAAACAGCTCCACGGGACCGCAGACCTGACTATAATGGTTTTAATTTCCACTCGATACTACCACGCGTTCCCGAGATAAATGGTCTTGACAAACAGACCAGCAGTCAGACAGACGGACAACAAAGTGATCCTATAAGGGTTCAGTTTTTTCCTTTCGAGGTACGGAACCCTAATAAACAGGAAACTTCTGTAGTTTTTTTTTTAGCAGATGGGCAACCATCCAATAACTTTAGGGTGAAACAGGGGGACGTGTCAGACTTCTACTGACCCGCCTATATTCCTTTATTTTCAGAAATTCTCCTCAGCCCTAGCTGGCATCGGCCATTAACATCTTTCATTAATCCCCAAGCGAACGCCGGCGTTCGCTCGCTCATTGTCTTTCTATCGCGTCTCTACGGTACTCAAAAGGTTAATGTACTAAACGATATTGGTTTAAAAAGAAGAGTATCCCATAAAACCAACACAAACAACAAAACAAGTATTTATACCTAAACCTTCTTCCAAAAATAATGGTGAGGTCCATTAATAGCTTGTTCTCCGTTCATGGGGAATACCAACACAGGTATTTTTCCTTTAAACATGTTTTGCTTGCTTAGATTGTACGTAAATTATCAAGCTTTTGGAGCTCAGTCTACCGTTTTGACCGCAGCGACAGATTTAATGAACCCATATAAATTCTCCAATCGCAAAACATTCCACGATATACGAATAATAAACAGGTTTATTGCTAAATATTATGCGCTTGGAAATATCATAATAATGCTACCGACAATACATCTATCTAGATAAAACAAGTGCTTACACAGTCAACATCTTGGCATCTAACTTGGCAGTTAAAAATTGAGGCGCATGTGTCACACGTAGTTTCTGAATTGATAATTTGAAGTTGGGAACTTGTCAATCTCAATCAATCAAATCAAATCAAACTTAAGCGCAAAACTATCAATAACAATACATGTATATACTCGTAGATAGACTTCAAGACAATTTAAAACGGGTGAATATAACCTAAGGCATTATTATACCCTAGTCGAAAGGTATTCATTTTAAATAAATAAAATTGAATTTTCGAAATGCATCTATTTATATCGCGAACTTCCGAAAAAATTTAATAAATTGGATATATTTTATTTGTTTTCAGGAATCAGAAACATTTATTTCTAATACACATTTACAGAAACTTAAGAATTGTCAAAATGTTGGTAGGTCAAACAAAAATTGACGAAATTGTCAGAACAGGAGTTCATTATTGTCAAGAGAGTACAAAAAGAAAATTTTAAGACCACGAGAAAAAAATTATCCCTGTGCAGCCGGGACGAAGGCAGCTTAAAAAAAAACTACGTTGCATGTTCAGCTTGGTCTACTTATTTAGGTGTTACCTGTTAACTATTAAGAGCTTTAACTGCCAATTACGCGTCATTTGGCCCAAAAACCATAATTTTCAAATCCGTTAATGAATTATTGAACAAACACGTGATTTACCATTAACATTAGGAAATATTCTTGTCTTTGTAATTAGACAGGATTTTATTTAAATTAATAGCACGCTTGTAAACTAGGTATATCCACTTAGGTAAATAGAGTGTTTAAAATATTACTTTCAGAGTCAATTCTAAGCTTGAGAAAGTAGGTATTTTATACGTAGACCTACCTAGGTACTAATAGAGTTAATAAACAAAAAATACAAGCCAGTAGCTAGGATCCTTAATAAAATAGTTATAGGAAATTATTCATTGATTTTTACTAATTAAGAAAATTAAAAAAAAATACAATAACAAATTATTAAGAAATTACGGATAAATAAAATAATCATTTGCACTGATTTAAATTCCTTTTAATATTAAAATAATAGTTTCATTATAGTAGAAGAACATTTTCTTTAAAACTTATATTTATAATTTGAATTAAATTAGCTTTATACATTTTTCATAAATACCACAAAGTATTTTCACACACAGTGTACTACTTTTCACACACAGAGTATTTCAGGGTATTTCACAGACAGTGTGTTACTTTTTCCCGGCCGGAAAATTGCTAGTTCAACTAGTAAGTACCTACTAATGCGAAAACTTAGTATACAATAAGATATAGTTATAAGACTAGTCGCCGGCTTCAAAATAATTATTGTTAAAGTGTGTCGAAAAATGTCGTTTGATAAGTGTGAGCATTTTTGCATTATCGGTTAACCGGCGTCAAATCCACCTCGACCTCCGCTGACAAAATTCATTCAACAGCATCAAAACGTACCTAGGGGACAAAATACTCTGAAGCAGACTGATTTAATATGCACGTTATCCCGCTAGCAGGCGAAATTCTCGTTACTCATAAAAGAAGATGTAAACATGCTTAAAATCAATTATTCGCCATAATTTAATCAAGATTGTATACTTAACGCATCAGAAAGAATCATGGTTCAGTGTGGAATGACAGTTATCAACCAATTGACATTTTATAAAAATTTACTGGCTGTACAAACGTTTATCATAAAAATTTATGGCAAGATGAAGATTATTTTAACATCGGATATAAATATAGATCGTTTATATATATAATTTTGAGCTACAGGCTTTTGAGCACAATGTGTAGTTTCTTTTTTTTTATTTTAATGCAAGATTTTAATAAAGAATTATTTTTTAAACACACTCATAATTGGGCTCATATCGCATCCATTAGGCACGTTTTGTGTATTTCAGAAGCAGTGCTTTTTATTTCTATATCCGCACTAGTGTGTTGCGTGGTGTGTGTATTGCCCGGATAGCCAAACTATTCAGTTTATAATATCCATTATGTTAACCACGACACCGATGAACAAACGTAACCTAAGCATAAGTCCAGTAAGTGTGAAAAATAAATATTTTAGAAAATTGTACTGGTAAATTCACAATTAGGTAGTTAACTCATTTTTTTTTTAATTATTTGTATCAAAAAGTCAAAATTTATTTAAAATCGCAAACAGAAAGAAATTTTAACCGTTTAATATTAAGTAAGTTAGAAACCTTTTAAATCTGATAGAAGTGGAAACTGTCAAATAACAGAATTGTGCACATACTGAAATGTGACGTCATCGCCATTACATTACGTGTATACGACAGAGATAGCGAGATGTTTCCTTCCTACCACATCCCCATTCTTTCTTATAACAATATTTAAAATGCTAATTGCTGCTTCATTTAATAATAACCAATTATAATGCTGTTTTCAGGGAGAGATTTCTTTTTATTAGTATTATAAATTTGTTGTTTGGTATTAAAATTGTACAACAACAGCGGCAAGTGAGCTCTGTATAAATCAATCTAGCGTCGATACACGGGTAGACTGCCAACTAACCTTATTATTTTGACATAAACAGCAAATTGACGCCAAAGATGTCTTGGGCGGAGCGAGAGATAGTGACAGACTTTTACTGAATAAAAACCCACTCCTGTTCCTTCATTGCCTTCGTCCCAGGGCCCCGGGTTTTGTTTTCACACTACCCATGGCCCCAGTAGGCTTCGACCCTGCTGGGCCCCTACGATATGCTGACATCTCCTTGAGGCGCGCGTGGAACAGTATGCGCCGTCGACGACTTGGGCTCGGTCCGGACAGTTACCGGACGGTCGGACGGCGAGCCACCCGTTACTTGTCATCCGCAAGCCCGCGACGTCAAGAGGTCAATTATAATCCATAACCTATCGGTAAAAATACCATTTTAGACAAGTTGAATAAAATGCTATCGCGTGTTTCTCATAACTAACAGGAATTTAATGATGTCATCATCATCATCATTAGCATTTCAGCCGAAAGACGTCCACAGCTGGACATAGGCCTCCCCCAAGTGTCGCCACAATGAACGGTCCTGTGCGTCTCGCATCCATCGGACTCCCGCAACCGTTACCAAGTCATCAGTGGTCGCCATTCCAGAATATTTCGGCCCCAACGGCCATCCGTTCTGCGAACAATGTGCCCTGCCCATTGCTACTAAGTTAAAAGGCTGTTGCTGTTAATGCTGTAAGAAGAAAGAATTTTCCCCTGGCGGGGAAGTCCCTACAACTAATACAATATTATGTACTTACCTACTAGATATTGGTACTCGTAGTTACCACATATTTACTCAAAGGAAAAAAACTATTTTTTACTAATTAAAAAGTCAGTTGCTTGTATTACTTGTACTGGAAATCGGACCAATTCAATGCGAAAAAATAAACATCCTATATTTTATTTTCATATCAGCTTTCGAAAGGGTGAACCTAAACGACTAAAACTCTAATAAACACCTACCAATTTTAAATTGAAGGAAGCTCAACATCCTAAAGGTACTTTTATTCTTTAAATTTTTTGAAACTAAAACCCACCAATATTTCTTTAGGGAGGAACGAGAGGGCGTAATAGACTTTTACTGACTAAAACCCACCAATATTTCTTTAGGGAGGAACGAGAGCGTATTAGACTTTTACTGACTAAAACCCACCAATATTTCTTTAGGGAAGAACGAGAGCGTATTAGACTTTTACTGACTAAAACCCACCAATATTTCTTTAGGGAAGAACGAGAGCGTATTAGACTTTTACTGACTAAAACCCACCAATATTTCTTTAGGGAGGAACGAGAGCGTATTAGACTTTTACTGACTAAAACCCACCAATATTTCTTTAGGGAAGAACGAGAGCGTATTAGACTTTTACTGACTAAAACCCACCAATATTTCTTTAGGGAAGAACGAGAGCGTATTAGACTTTTACTGACTAAAACCCACCAATATTTCTTTAGGGAGGAACGAGAGCGTATTAGACTTTTACTGACTAAAACCCACCAATATTTCTTTAGGGAGGAACGAGAGCGTATTAGACTTTTACTGACTAAAACCCACCAATATTTCTTTAGGGAGGAACGAGAGCGTATTAGACTTTTACTGACTAAAACCCACCAATATTTCTTTAGGGAGGAACGAGAGCGTATTAGACTTTTACTGACTAAAACCCACCAATATTTCTTTAGGGAGAAACGAGAGCGTATTAGACTTTTACTGACTAAAACCCACCAATATTTCTTTAGGGAGGAACGAGAGCGTATTAGACTTTTACTGACTAAAACCCACCAATATTTCTTTAGGGAGGAACGAGAGCGTATTAGACTTTTACTGACTAAAACCCACCAATATTTCTTTAGGGAGGAACGAGAGCGTATTAGACTTTTACTGACTAAAACCCACCAATATTTCTTTAGGGAGGAACGAGAGCGTATTAGACTTTTACTGACTAAAACCCACCAATATTTCTTTAGGGAGGAACGAGAGCGTATTAGACTTTTACTGACTAAAACCCACCAATATTTCTTTAGGGAAGAGCGAGAGGGTGTATTAGACTTTTACACACTAAAACCCACCAATATTTCTTTAGGGAGGAGCGAGAGGGTGTATTAGACTTTTACTGAATAAAACCCACCAATGTTTCTTCTTTTGTCCTTTGCGTTCTTGTCGTCCACGGAAACTCTTTCCAACGTTCCCACAACCATAACAGGCTTCGTACCTACTGGGCTAGTCGGTTTTGCTGACATCCCAATAAGGCACCTGAGACACAGTGTAGTGTTCCACTGTGTCTCGCCCCGTAGACTAGGGCTCGGTCGTGCCACTCCCAACGCCCGGGTCGTCTCCTGTGGTGGCTATACCTTGGTTTAGTTATGAATACTGAAATTCTATAGCTAATCCAATTTGTTTTGTCATTAGTTATTTGAGTGGTTGTTTAAACGGCTACAATACAAAAAATGGATTTAAATAAAACACATTAAAAACAAAAAATAACCGACTTCACTAAAAAAAACACTAAAAGGATCAAAATAACTTTAAATTCGGAAGTCGGTGTTAAATAAGAAACAAACAATACCGAGAAAGACCGATTTCCGAAATGAAGTCGTTTTATTTTTTTTAGTTTTTTATTTAATTCAATTGTTTTACTACACTGACACAAACTATCTAAATGTTTTTGAATTTGCGCTACAATTTTGCATGCCTAAATTGGTAGAACAAAATGACCTCAACATGACATCCAAATCCTATTGATTTATTGTATTGTGTTCAGCAATAAAGATTTGACAGTGACATTGATTTTATAATTAAAAACTTTTGAGATCTTGATCTTGATTCTCATCAAAAACGAATCTTCCATACACGTGTGACGTGATAAATTTGAATAGCCTTAAATTTCACAATTTTTCATTGTGTTTTTAAGTGCAGGTAATTATTATTACTGGCTCACTAGACAGATGAGCCAATTATAATAATTACCTGCACTCATCAGCTTAATTTAACCATAAAATTAAAGAATTATTTCAGATCGATGTTTATTATCCACATGCAAAAAATTATAGAAAATTAATTACTTCGGAGTATTGCTTCATTTATTCGTTAATTCTAAAGTTTTGGTTAAACCCAGAAACCCTTATCTCCGCAGATCTATCGTAGTCTAACCCCATTTTTATCATTTCTAATGGATGACCACAAATTATATATACTTCTTAGAAGTACAGAATCATACTAATAAATTTTTAAACAACTCACAACATACAAAGCAAACCATACTGGGAAAACCTCATCAAAGTCATGAATAAGATGATATTAACTTAAACTGTAAGATATCATTAGATCCGCTAGTTCCTTCAGAATGCCGTGACCACACATCTCAAATAATATAGTTTTGGTACGATGCGTGAGACACGTAACAAGCGCGGGCGCAAGCCCTTCATTAGCACAAAGGACTATTCTCAACTGCGGGCACCCGTTCAATGTCTGATATCTAGGTCAATTAAAGGCTGCACTAGGTTAATTATGCCATGAGTGCAGATAGCAATCTAACAGGTGTGGCCCAAGTCACGGATTTTCTTATTCTTTATTATACACTAGAGTTTGAATTAACTGCTACAGAACTAAAGACTTAAGACGATTCTTTGTCTCGATTGAACTTGACACTTTTTCAAGTTCAAGAATACATCCGCAGCTGCAACAGAGGTACCTATAAATAAAATCACCCTGATAGGTTGAGCTTTTTATGTTGCCAGACTTTTGTAAATCAAGCAAAATCGAAAAAAAATAATATCAAAGAACGGGAAATTCTCGTTCTTGAAATATAGGGCGACAAGAATAAAACATAAGCACATACTTTATTTTATAAAAATAAAATTATATGAGCTACTTGTTTCCGCACAGTCTACACAGTACAGTACACACAGTTACGTACGCAGATTCGTGTAGTTATGACTGCCGTATAGTCGTTTTTGTTAATATCCCAGCTGCTGTATCACTTTTAAAGTAACCCTACAATAATTACCTTTTACCTCCCTCAGAAAGTGGCTCTCTCTACGTACTACAGGCAACCATGGCCGTGAACTTAGCAGATCATTTTCCAGAGCACAAAAAAATTTGAGTTCTATTCGCATGCAGCATAGTTCTGGAGTTCCGAAAATATGATCTGCTAACTTCCGGTAGCAGATAATTTTTTCCAAAACCAAAATTTTAAAAGTGCTTTCGGTGCACAAAGTTGAGTCCTATAGTTCCTAATTACTTTTAGTAATAGTTCTGTCAATTAGAGCTCACAAAAAAATAAAAACTTATCAATCTAATCACAGCAAAAACACAAGTAATGATCATAAAACTGACGATAATTACGCAATACAACGGTTTTCACTTATGATTCTAAATATTATCAGTGGTTCAGATGTTACATAAACAAAAAAAAAAAAGCAAAATATAACGGTAATCGATTTCAACTGCTACAGATAGATGTCCGCTAAGACAATTGTTATAATCAAATACAGGTTGACCTATCCATTCTACAATTTCTGTATGCTCTCTACTAGCTTACACAATACCTACACTTGTGGAAAAAAACTTTCACAAAAAAAAACAACCGACTTCAATACAAAAAGCACAAAAAAGTGAAAAAAATATTAATTTCGGAAGTCGCTTTTTCGACTTCATTTAACACCGCCAAGTTATTTTGCATTTTTAGTGTGTTTTGTATGTCTGTGTTTGTTGTATTTTTTATTTTATTTTACACCTTTCAGTTTTAATATCCCTCAATTTAACCTAAATAGCATGCAAGTTCTTTAGTAAGGTAAACTAGAAAATATATCTATAAGAAGTGTGCCTATAAAATTTTATGAATCATATCATCAGATCCTGACCTGACAACCTGTAAACCCTTTCAAACAAAACAAGAATGTTCCCAATCGGTTCAGGGATATTCGAGTAATTGTTGAACATAGATAAATAACAGAAGATCTTTTGTAAAGTCGATTAAAAATAAGACTATAAAATCTAATTTATTCATAGTAAGCAGTGTGCATTCTTAGCCTTTTTGTTGTTAAGTGTTGTAGATGGATGGAGAGAGAGAGGGAGGCCAAAGAAAAGATGGATGGATTGTGTGACGAATGATATGAAAGACAAGGGAGTTAGTGATAGTGTGACGATGTAAGTATGGAATGAAAGATTTGATGCGATTTTGAAATGCTTGGAAATCTTTTTGGGCGGACAACTAATTGCCGATAAATAATTAAAGTGTTTTGCATCCACAACCAAAAATAAATATTACAGCTATATTGACTTTCATGCGTCTTATCATGGTATCTAAATATAGAACCACCAATTTATTTATAGACGTCGAGTCGTATTTGGGTTTTACCGATGCAACAAAAAAAAGGGCAAGTGCGAGTCTGATTCGCGCACTAAGGGTTCCGCACAAACTTACCTATGAAAACAGATCGATTCCCGAATTGAGTTACGAAGGTTTTTCCGGATTGTAAGAAAAGTTTTTTTTTGTGACGTAACTACCAGTTTACAATTTTCAGATTTATTCCTATATCTACACTATAAGATCTTGCTTAATGCCAAATTTCAGGATTCTGGGTCAACGGGAAGTACCCTATGAATTTTAATTCCTTTGAGTGTTGAAATGTACGTTTTTTGCGACATAAACGTCCGTATCTTTTTTTTCCGTTAACTTAGAAGTTTGGTTTTTTTCACAGCTTCATGGGACCGCAGATTTGAGTATACAGTTTTAATTTCAACTTGTCTCCACGCGTTACTGAGATAAAGGGTCTTGACAGACAGATAGACAGACAGACAGACAGACAGACAAACAGACAGACAGACAGACAGACTGACAGACTGACATACGGAAGGAGAACAAAGTGATCTTATAAGGGTTCCGTTTTTTCCTTTTGACGTACAGAACCCTAAAAACCGGCCAAGTGCGATTCGGACTCGCGCACGACGGAATCCTAACCGTCCGTAGCAAAACGGCAAAAAATCACATTTGTTGTATAGGAATTTATTTTATTCTGTTTTTTATTAGTTTTTTTGCTATAGCGGCAACAGAAATACGTCATCTGTGAAAATGTAAAATGTCTATCACGGTTCATGAGATACAGCCTCGTGACAGACGGACAGACAGAAACACGAATGGACAGCGGAGTCTTAGTAATAGGGTCCTGATTTACTCTTTGGATACGGAACCCTAAAAACAAAAGCGGTTAGAGCGGGCTAAATCATCTGATAAGGATGACTTGAAACAAAAAACTAGGCAAGTGCGAGTCGGACTCGCGCACTAAGGGTTCGTACAAACTACAATTTCCGAATTGCAAAAATGTTTTTTTTTTTTGTGACGTAGATCACAACAAATTTACTGTTTTCAGATTTATTCCTATACCCGTCCTAGACCTTGCTTTATGCTAAATTTCAGGATTCTGGGTCAACAGGAAGTATCCTATGAAATTTGATTCCTTTGAGAGTATCGAAATATACGTTTTTTGCGACATAAACGGCCATTTCTGTTTTATTCGTTAACTTAGAAGTTTGATTTTTTCACAGTTTTAAGGAACCGCAAACCTTAGTATATGGTTTTAATTTCAACTCGATACCTTCCCTGCGTTCCCGAGATAAAGGATCTTAACAGACAGACAGACGGACAACAAAGTGATCCTATAAGGGTTCCGTTTTTTCCTTTTGAGGTACGGAACCCTAAAAATTACAATTAAAATAATAATTTTATTTCTCCAAAACATGTACAACAATTAACAACTACATAAAAATGCATGGAATCATTGTGAGAGATGATGTACCTAAGTATACACAAGTTTTAGCGTGTGAATCCAAGTTAGGAAGAACCCGTATTTCGGATTATAGCAACCAATCCCATCGAGATACAAAAAATTTACAAACTCTTATGTGCCTGAATCTTAGGCTATAATTCAATGAGCTTTCCGGATGTCCTCGGCGAACCAAACGCTTCATTAGAGCCCTTAAAGCAAAAAGCAAAACGCACCGAATCCCGTGAATATCTGACAGTTATGTTATATGTCATTCTTTCAGATTATTTGGAAAAGTAATGTATAAGTGTGTTAAAGAGTCAATAAAAATGGAATGCACTGGACTAATGTTTTGATTCAGTACAATTCCACTGTAGGCCTCTAAGTCGCAGATTTCCAGACGATGATACAACGTGTTTTGTAATACGAAGCATCTGTAATTTACCTAGGCATTAATTACACGCCCTATTAATGAAGGCTATGGTAACCTAGACATTATCCGCCTCCTTATTAATCAGTTTTCTAACCTTGGAGAACATGATTTCTGTGATTATTTTCCAGATGTTTATGGGTTCCGTACTTACCCAAAGGGTAAAAATGGGATCCACTGTTCGTCTGCTGTATCTCATGAATCGTGATAGGTAGACAGTTTAAAATTTCACAGATGAAAGAAATTGTATTTCTGTTGCCGAGTCCAATTCGCACTTGGCCTGTTTTTTTTAATATTGTATGTTTTCATGAGAATGATCGTCTTCCTGTCTTGCGACCGTCAGTGATATTAGATAATTTCCCTAAAAAAAAAACGATTTTTTAAAATATCTTTATTCATTTGAATAAATGTATGAAATACATTTTTAATTATTTCAATATAAAAACAATAAAATATATAATTGTTATTAATTACTGCTTTATAAAAATAGCCTCAAGAATATTTTAGTACTTAAACAATAGTTTAATTAAGAAAATATAAATTAATTAACGAGTATCACTTCAGCCTACTCACTTTTAGTCATAATAAATTAATTTAGCAATTTTTAAGAAACCTGTTTTCGGAAGTTAAACACTAAAATATGACTCTAACTAAGTCAAATAATGTATAATAATGATTGTTTGGCAACAGATGAGTTTCTTTTAACATTTATTTATTTACGTACACACAAACACTTAAAAATTAAAAGAACATAAGCTGATAGAAGAGCACAAAGGTACTGCTTATTTCAATTGATATTTCCTTCAGCAGACCTGCGACAGGAGAGTTGGATGAGAGGTGTAAACACAGTGTATACAAATAAGTTAGAAAATTAAAAATTTACTATATCATCTAAATCAAATCATATAATACATAAATATATGTAATATTAACATTCGTTGTTCGAGGGATTAAGAGCCGTAGTAACCATAATAATAACCCAACTACTATGTATTAGCTTCACAAAGTTGATTTAAAAAAAATCGACCATTATTTAGGAAAATATTTAGTCTTTAATCAAAACCCCAAAACGAAAATTAAATAAACAGAGCAATTGATGCATAGTTTTTTGAATAATTAAGTACAATGTCATTTTAAACCATAATTTGGTAAATTTTGGTTATCACACTAACATTATAGAGGCGATAGTTTGTATGAGTATGTGCATACGTATATAACTTCTATGAATACAATATTTTTATTAAATCTTTTCAAAGAACTCTCAACCAGCCTCTATACAAAGTTTCATGCGTCTCAACCAATTTTCGAAGCATTTTTCAGACACCTCTTCCACGGCCTTCTCGAACGCTGCTAGCGCGTCTTCCGGCGATGAAAACTTCACGGCGATGAAAGTCACACGGTGCCAGATAAGGACTGTAAGGAGGGTGCACTGAAACTGACCGGTGTGATGTCCAGGAAGTCCCTCGTTTTGAGCGCTGGGTGCGCGGGCGCGTTGTCATGGTCAAGCAGTACCCCGCGGAGCCCGGTGTTCGATAACATATTATGTATTCGGTAATTAAAAGTTGTGTAGTATTTTTAATATTTAAAGTTTAAGGGGTGTTAACGTTTTAATGAAAACATTCTCGCGAACGAAGTCGCTGGCAAAGTGCATGTATACATCCCTAGTTTATAATTAGTACAAAAAAAAAATGAGACTATCCGTTACTGATCATATTTTTGTAGACAAAAGTAAAAAAAAAGAAATCCCAAAATTGTCCACGAAAATTGGTCATTGGTAAATTCATAATAGAATCCATCATTCATAAAAATTGCTACTAGAATATACTACGCGCAGTGTTTTTCCATTTTGATCGTCATTTATTCATTCATAATCTGTACAATATTTCCATAAATTGAGTGACATTTTGGGATATGAACAAACGCTAATAACTCTGCCGTTTATGAATATTATTTGAACCCTAAAAAGAATAAAAAGCTTCAAGCTATTCATTTATTTATTATTTTATTCATAAACGGCAGAGTTATCTGCCGTTTATGAATATTATTTGACACTTTACTTATATAATAACAAGACCTTTTCTGTTTGGTGGTGTGTAATAATACAAAAACCTAAATATATTCCCATAAATTTATGATACCCACACGCGTTACGACAACCGATATCGAACGTATGAATAAACCAGACTAAGCAGGTAACCTGGTTCTTGCTATTGACCTTGCGTCCACAGAAGGACACCTGCATTGAATTGCGCGTGCGACGGTATCAAGGAAGTCGCTGTGAACTTTTAGAAGAACGCACACTGCTTGCAGAATAAATCAAATGTGTGAGGACGAATTATGTAGCGCAGTTTAAGGGTAAGGTACAACAATACAACTAGGTGGCTTTCTCAAAAATTCGAATACATATAATAATTAGATTTATGTATTATTAGCGACCCGCCCCGGCTTCGCACGGGTGCAATGCTGATACCACCGCAACCGCTATGTCCCTGCATTTTAAATCTAAAATATCTTCGAAAATATTCATTTATCATTTATTTAAATAAATGTAAATTCTAGATAAAGATTTCAGGTTACTGAAATAATAGATATTTTATAATTACGCATTGAATTAGCATTTCTAAATAAAAAGCTATTTAACATGCACATTTTAATTGTTTAAAGTTTATTTACATATTTTGCGTAAAGTATCATGGAGTAAGATTTCTACCAATTATTGTTTTTAATTTTGTTATAACACAATTAATTTAATATTGTGCAATAATATTTGCGAGGATCAGTACTGTATCGTATTTAAATTAACCTGTTAATTTAAACTAGTTTTCCAAACTAGAAAACTAGTTTGCAGTAACAGATTAATTGGAAATCAACTGGAAATTCAAGTACATCAACGGTACCGCGGAAGATCAGATGTGTCATTCAAACCCATGACACCTCATCCGAGGACACGGGGCATTCCCCACGTGTGAGCCCTTTCACCGACCAAATAAATAACAAGTTTTACTTACCAAACCACATTTTTGTAGCTTTTTGAACTATACTATAAAACTGGTAGTTTTCTTTGTTCACTGTGAAAAGAGCTCAAATGCCGAGTACTTATAATATCACCTACCGATACCTGCGCAATAAAACAACAAGGAAGTGATGAATTCATAATCGGCCTTTTTTATAAAACTTACTAACAAAATGTTTAGTTTAAATAATAATAACGGATTCAAAATTCGAATTCTCCTCATTTTCTTCTTCCCTCTGGTCGGAGGATTCTCCTCATTTTAGAGGTATGCGGAACAGAGTCCCGCTAACCTCCAGTGAAAAGGGAGGATCCTCCGACCAGACCGGCGTTGTGTCTAGTCAAAGCAACTGCCCGATAGTTGATTTCAGGTTATTAATAGATGTTACGCTACATCACTCCCTTCCGGAGAACGAAGATCAATGATTTTTTGATGCATCGTTCATACATCTTGTGATGCATTTTGCATGAGGCACAGCACTGCGCTATCCTGCAATAACAGTACAGTACTCAGGGCGCCGGATGTGGTACAAACTTGCGTTGAGGCTAACTCCTGACGTGGGCCAAAGCACGTGAGAAAAAGCCTCTCCCGGTCGACGCCAGCAGTCAGCTGCATGGGTCTTCATGGGATTGGCCGAAGATGGAGTGTGCTTTCGTAAAACTATCATGGGGCCAAGGATGAAGACACGATATAACAAAGTAGGTATGCCGGTGGTGAAGATACCCGTTACAGCCGTTGCTGTGTGACTCGTTGCTCGAGAGCTTGAGGAAGTGATGACGACGTCACGATATAGTAGCTGCACGAACGCTGCACTGACGTATCATAGTCGATGGTCACCAGTTTAGAGGTATGCGGAACAGGGTGTAGGGTTCCAAATAGCTCCGTTGAAAAGAGAAGATCCTTCGACCAGAGAAGTGTTGTATCTGGCCCAGAAAACTGCCCGATAGTTGATTTCGTATAGTTGTGCAATGTTAACGCTAACTACCCGTAATACACCGACCTATGTACTGTCTCATAAGATACATGACAACCACATGATAACCCTAATGTAAGAGACAGAGCTCACCAATTTGTGTACAAATCTTTTTCTTTGCTTTTGTTAACTATTTTTCTACCAACCAACTGTAATTAGCAATGCGCGATGGCGAGAGGTTTTACGAGAATTGGATTGTTTCGATTGTTCGAACATCTCGATGGTTCTCGATTGCTTCAACCGTGACTCAAGCTTAACTTAGCGGTGCGCGATGGCGAGAGGTTTTATTGTTCGAACATCTCGATGGTTCTCGAATGTTTCGACTTTGACTCGAGTTCAAATCGGTCTATTATTGCGATTAGCGCACTAACTTAGCGGTTCGCGATGGCGAGAGGTTTTATTGTTCGAACATCTCCCGGTGGTTTTAGATTGTTTCGACTTCGACTCGAGACCGACTCGATCTGTTACTGCGACTAGCGCATGGGCCTTGACGCGTTCATTCACGAGTTGTTCCTCGATAGTTTCGCGAGTTCTTGACTTGCATTGTGGGTAGCTCGGCGTCCGACCGTCCGGTAACCGTCCGGACTGAGCCCAAGTAGTCGAAGGCGCGTAGTGTTGCACACGCGCCTTAAGGGATGTCAGCAAAACCGTAGGGGCCCAGCAGGGTCGAAGCTTACTGAGGCTATGGGTAATGCGAAAGAGAACCCCGTTGCCTGAACGAGGGCAAACAAGGAACAGGAGTGGGTTTTAATCAGTAAAAGTCTGACACAAACGGGCGGGATCACAAATTTTTTATAAAATTCGGTCAAGCCGTTTCGGTGGAGTTCGATACCAAACACTGTTACACGTTATTTTTATATAAGAAGCTGCTGATAGTGTATAAACTGAGCATTACGATTGTATGTTGTTAATCATTCGTCTTACTGTTTTTCTAGATATTACTTGATTAGAATATCAGGTTTGCACAGTTAAACAAAAAATATTTTGATATAAAATCGCACATGAAGGTCGATCGTTCGCCATTCTTACGCATTTAAACTAGCGTCATTACTTTTTTTCTAGTCTGAATAATTATAAATAATAAACGCAACATAGGTAAAAAAAAGTAGTTAGTAGAGCCTCATAAGGTGGAAGTCGAACAAGTCTAATATTTTTATTCTGGTCAGCCCCCAACGTTTTGACGTCATCTCAACGCTCAGTCACGTGGTCAAAACAAAGGAATCGGAGGCGTGGCCTACTCGAGGCGTTGGACGCAAACGAAACTATCGTAACTTGGCTAGGGGGGCAGTTCCGTTCGCCTACTAAAGTGGGCATCTACTGCAGTAGGCAGCAACTAAAGTATGCACCTACATCGAATTGCCTAAAGTACGCATCTACATAAAAGTTGCCGCAGGTGAACGATCATCCCTGATCTTTCATTTTAAAAGTGAATAAATTAAAAAATGCAATTTAAAATACAACCAAATGTACATATAATTTAAGTCATACAAATCACGTTTAATATCGGAACTATTATTATATGAAAGTGGCAGATGTTTAATAAAAGTCATCGTGGGATAAATTAAGCCGAAAAAATCATCTTTCAAGATGCAGGATAAAAAAAAACAGTGTTTAAAGCAAAAACCAGTGGCACTAGAGTTCAGGCAGAAATACAGAATTGTCATAAAACTGAGTTGCTGATGTTGTTGTAAAAGAGCCGTTTTTTTTAGTTTATAGTAAGCAAAAATGACGAGTCTCATAGAAAAACTGCGGCATCGGTTGCACTCAGTAAATCCTCCAAAGTGCAGGTAAATAGGCACTTGGGGCACTCTAACGTGTGGCTCATGTTTTGAACAGGGGCGCCACACTCACACTGTATTCGACGGGTCTGTAAAACCTTATTTCGCCAAGTTGTGTTTGCTGCGGCCTCAACCGATTTAGTGCTTTCCATATAAACCACTGCAATTCACTTCCAGGTTGGAGATGTTCTTGGAGTCGAAGGAGTTAGTAGAGTTAATGTACAAATGAAAAATAAAGAATAATGCTGATTCTTTGTCAATACGGCCATATGTTAACTAAGAAAGAATTGCGGATTACATTTTTATGCACGATAATGCGCTGCCTGCTGCACTGCGACGGTATTACTTACGTGGAGTGGATAAGCGGCAGCCCAAATTTTACACCCCACAGAACATGCATGGGACGTGCTGGGAGATGCGTTAGACCGCGCTCTCCAGTATGGTCGTCTGGTCAAACAGACCAAAATCGTATTAAAAATTTAGCTTCATAACAGCATGCCTCACCGTCTTAATTAAGCTATACGGACTCGTGGAGGCATACAAAGCATTAAAACAAACAAGTTTTTAAACCTAATTGCGAATCACGGTGTGTATTTTCAGTCGCTTAAATAAGTTTTTTTTTTTAATTTAATTATTCAAATTAAATAGTGTCCGAAATGTGTTATTTATTCCCTTCTACCAACATATAACATTTTCATTAATTCATCTTATAGATTTGAGAATCTATCACACTTTTTAATAGCTACACCTATCGCGAGCAAGGCATAACGTGTAGGGCTGTGGGATTAATCGAAAGAATTACCGCGACCTCGGAACGCAAAGGGCAACTGAAGGATGCCAGTAAAAGTCTGACACTCCCTCTCGCCCCACCCAGAGCAGAAGAAGTTATTTCATGATTTCCCACAAAAATAAAATGGCTTTTTATATCGCTGACGTGGCCCCACCTTATTGTAGCTAATGACGTGACTATGTCAAAGTACTTGCTCGTAATTTACCCTTTTCCACAGACTAACAAGGCATTAGTGCCAACTAGTTGGTGGCCTCGGAATATTTATACTCTTTGTTAGATCTAAGTTGATCACTTTATAAGTTCTTTACTGTGATGTCATTATAACGGAAGAATAACACAGAATTTCCCAACCATTTATTATGCAGTATCATGGCAGATTTTATATTGAAGTAGGTAAAGTTGAAACATAAAGTGGGCAGAACGCCAACTTCGGACAACACTTAGGTAGTATCAACAATCATTAACGTATGAAATGAGCTGCATTAATTCAATTTCATAGTTAAACTATTAATCAGACTATAAATCATTATGCAAATAACGATAGAACGTAATCTTGAGATAGATTTATATTGAACTAGCTGACCCGGCGAACTTCGTACCGGCGTCAATGAATGTGTTATATCTTTCGATATAGTCAACCGATTGCGATGAAACAAAGCCTAAGTAATATATCAAGTTACACACAATTTTAGTGTATAAAAGTTATTTACATCGATTTTATACATTTTACGATCTATAGGTATAGATTTTATGGCTTGCTTTGATAGATAAAGCAACATAGTGGTCAAACGCGAGCCTATCAATAATAAAAAAATATAAAATAAAAAGAAATCATCATCATCATTTCAGCCGAAAGATGTTCTCTGCTGGACATATACAGTTTTTGCAAATGTTTATCCTATCCACATTATAAGGTGTACAATAAAGTATATATAATAAATAAATAATAATAGGAACGATCGCACAACCCTACAGGAATCCTGGTGCAGCATCCTTACTTGTGCCATCAAATTATACAAGTTAAGTGTGAATTATGCCCCGTTTTTTCGTCCATTTCCTGCCTCTCGTACTCTGATTAAAAGACATCTCATTAATGGTACACACTCTTATGGAGAATGTCATTACCGCCATTGTCACATAAAATTGGAAAGCTTAAACGAATGTACAATTAATATGGGAATGGTAATACGGTTCAAGTTTCTGAACATTTACTATGTATTAAAGACCTCATACGGCTCTTCAAAATTTTAATGAAGTTGTAAGTAATAAGATACTGCCTAATCAAACACACGCATTACCCGCTCATATGCTCGTAAATCTGAATCATCTTTAGAGAATTGACCGTTCATATCCTCGACCATGACCGTGTATCTAAATCTGAAATTATTTAACTCGATCAGTCGGACAACAACAGTCCTACAAGGTGGACCGATGACCTGGTGAAGGTTGCGGGAATCTGATGGATGCGAGACGCACAGGACCGTCCATTGTGACGGCATTTGGGGGAGGCCTATGTCCAGCAGTGGACGTCTATCGGCTGAAATAATGATGATGATGATGGATCAGTCGGAAACTTAGAATGGTTTTATTAGACTTAAAAATCTTTTTTATTACCATTTTTAGGGTTTAGGTTCCGTACCTCAAAAGGAAAAAACGGAACCCTTATAGGATCACTTTGTTGTCCGTCCGTCTGTTTGTCTGTCTGTCTGTCAGTCTGTCAAGACCCTTTATCTCGGGAATTCGTGAAGGTATCGAGTTGAAATTTAAACTATGTAATTCGGTCTGCGGTTCCTTGAAGCTGTTAAAAAACCAAACTTCTCAGTTATCGGAAAAAAGATACGGCCGTTTATGTCGCAAAAAACGTATATTTCGATACTCTCAAGGGAATCAAAATTCATAAGGTACTTCCCGTTGACCCAGAATCCTGCAATTTGGCATAAAGCATGGTCTTATAGCACAAGTACAGGAATAAATCTGAAAACTGTAAATTTGTTGTTACGACACAATTTTTTTTTTGCGATTCGGAAAATTCTTTCGAGACTCCATTCCGGAATTGAACTATTTTCAAAGGAAAATATGAAATGAAAGGGGGTCTCGCCCTGAGGGTTCCGGACGTTTTTTTCGGAACCCTCAGGGCGAGACCCCGGATTTAGAAACTTTTACGCCGGGTTCCCACTATGCTGGACCGGCAAATCTACCGGAAGCCGGATGCCGGATCAGAGTGTTCACATTACACCGGATCCCGGACAGTCAAGTACTCACCTCAGTTGAATTTTGACCTTCTTCCAGTTTATCGAAGTTTGGTTTTAGTATTAAACATACTTCACGCCATGCTGCTAACTTTAAGTTTTTGTCTTTATAGACTTTTTCGGTCTTATCCCACAGAACAGGTCTCTCTTGGACAAGCGTAATTAAAGTTTATATTTGAATATCCATGTAGTCCATGACACTTCTACTTATATCGCAAATGCGAGCCGAATGACCTGAGGGTAGCACGGGCGGGGCGAGCGATCCGGCACAAACTCGTTCACATTACTCTAGTCCGGAATTTCTACCGGCACTTCGCAGTGGCAAAACGCAAAAGCAGTAAAAGTGCCGGATCCGGGATAGTGTGAATAGCTTCATATAAACTGTATAGCCACTAGTCCTTCCGGCAGTTTTACCGGTCCGGCAGATTTGCCTGTCCGGCTTAGTGGAAACCCGGCCTTAGATAAGTTTGGACACAAACGCAAAACTGCGATGCGACACCGAAACGAATTGATTTGCATCACACATTGCATGCCAACCTGAATAAACCGCGTCGCAGGATTTAAAATTGCATGATACCAATATATTCAGATACTAATAAAAAAAGTACTTCTAAGAATAAGAATTGATTAAGATTAGATGTCTGCTAAAATATATATGATATAGATGTTACGCTACATCACTCCCTTCCGGAGAACGAAGATCAATGATTTTTTGATGCATCGTTCATACATCTTGTGATGCATTTTGCATGAGGCACAGCACTGCGCTATCCTGCAATAACAGTACAGTACTCAGGGCGCCGGATGTGGTACAAACTTGCGTTGAGGCTAACTCCTGACGTGGGCCAAAGCACGTGAGAAAAAGCCTCTCCCGGTCGACGCCAGCAGTCAGCTGCATGGGTCTTCATGGGATTGGCCGAAGATGGAGTGTGCTTTCGTAAAACTATCATGGGGCCAAGGATGAAGACACGATATAACAAAGTAGGTATGCCGGTGGTGAAGATACCCGTTACAGCCGTTGCTGTGTGACTCGTTGCTCGAGAGCTTGAGGAAGTGATGACGACGTCACGATATAGTAGCTGCACGAACGCTGCACTGACGTATCATAGTCGATGGTCACCAGTTTAGAGGTATGCGGAACAGGGTGTAGGGTTCCAAATAGCTCCGTTGAAAAGAGAAGATCCTTCGACCAGAGAAGTGTTGTATCTGGCCCAGAAAACTGCCCGATAGTTGATTTCGTATAGTTGTGCAATGTTAACGCTAACTACCCGTAATACACCGACCTATGTACTGTCTCATAAGATACATGACAACCACATGATAACCCTAATGTAAGAGACAGAGCTCACCAATTTGTGTACAAATCTTTTTCTTTGCTTTTGTTAACTATTTTTCTACCAACCAACTGTAATTAGCAATGCGCGATGGCGAGAGGTTTTACGAGAATTGGATTGTTTCGATTGTTCGAACATCTCGATGGTTCTCGATTGCTTCAACCGTGACTCAAGCTTAACTTAGCGGTGCGCGATGGCGAGAGGTTTTATTGTTCGAACATCTCGATGGTTCTCGAATGTTTCGACTTTGACTCGAGTTCAAATCGGTCTATTATTGCGATTAGCGCACTAACTTAGCGGTTCGCGATGGCGAGAGGTTTTATTGTTCGAACATCTCCCGGTGGTTTTAGATTGTTTCGACTTCGACTCGAGACCGACTCGATCTGTTACTGCGACTAGCGCATGGGCCTTGACGCGTTCATTCACGAGTTGTTCCTCGATAGTTTCGCGAGTTCTTGACTTGCATTGTGGGTAGCTCGGCGTCCGACCGTCCGGTAACCGTCCGGACTGAGCCCAAGTAGTCGAAGGCGCGTAGTGTTGCACACGCGCCTTAAGGGATGTCAGCAAAACCGTAGGGGCCCAGCAGGGTCGAAGCTTACTGAGGCTATGGGTAATGCGAAAGAGAACCCCGTTGCCTGAACGAGGGCAAACAAGGAACAGGAGTGGGTTTTAATCAGTAAAAGTCTGACACAAACGGGCGGGATCACAAATTTTTTATAAAATTCGGTCAAGCCGTTTCGGTGGAGTTCGATACCAAACACTGTTACACGTTATTTTTATATAAGAAGCTGCTGATAGTGTATAAACTGAGCATTACGATTGTATGTTGTTAATCATTCGTCTTACTGTTTTTCTAGATATTACTTGATTAGAATATCAGGTTTGCACAGTTAAACAAAAAATATTTTGATATAAAATCGCACATGAAGGTCGATCGTTCGCCATTCTTACGCATTTAAACTAGCGTCATTACTTTTTTTCTAGTCTGAATAATTATAAATAATAAACGCAACATAGGTAAAAAAAAGTAGTTAGTAGAGCCTCATAAGGTGGAAGTCGAACAAGTCTAATATTTTTATTCTGGTCAGCCCCCAACGTTTTGACGTCATCTCAACGCTCAGTCACGTGGTCAAAACAAAGGAATCGGAGGCGTGGCCTACTCGAGGCGTTGGACGCAAACGAAACTATCGTAACTTGGCTAGGGGGGCAGTTCCGTTCGCCTACTAAAGTGGGCATCTACTGCAGTAGGCAGCAACTAAAGTATGCACCTACATCGAATTGCCTAAAGTACGCATCTACATAAAAGTTGCCGCAGGTGAACGATCATCCCTGATCTTTCATTTTAAAAGTGAATAAATTAAAAAATGCAATTTAAAATACAACCAAATGTACATATAATTTAAGTCATACAAATCACGTTTAATATCGGAACTATTATTATATGAAAGTGGCAGATGTTTAATAAAAGTCATCGTGGGATAAATTAAGCCGAAAAAATCATCTTTCAAGATGCAGGATAAAAAAAAACAGTGTTTAAAGCAAAAACCAGTGGCACTAGAGTTCAGGCAGAAATACAGAATTGTCATAAAACTGAGTTGCTGATGTTGTTGTAAAAGAGCCGTTTTTTTTAGTTTATAGTAAGCAAAAATGACGAGTCTCATAGAAAAACTGCGGCATCGGTTGCACTCAGTAAATCCTCCAAAGTGCAGGTAAATAGGCACTTGGGGCACTCTAACGTGTGGCTCATGTTTTGAACAGGGGCGCCACACTCACACTGTATTCGACGGGTCTGTAAAACCTTATTTCGCCAAGTTGTGTTTGCTGCGGCCTCAACCGATTTAGTGCTTTCCATATAAACCACTGCAATTCACTTCCAGGTTGGAGATGTTCTTGGAGTCGAAGGAGTTAGTAGAGTTAATGTACAAATGAAAAATAAAGAATAATGCTGATTCTTTGTCAATACGGCCATATGTTAACTAAGAAAGAATTGCGGATTACATTTTTATGCACGATAATGCGCTGCCTGCTGCACTGCGACGGTATTACTTACGTGGAGTGGATAAGCGGCAGCCCAAATTTTACACCCCACAGAACATGCATGGGACGTGCTGGGAGATGCGTTAGACCGCGCTCTCCAGTATGGTCGTCTGGTCAAACAGACCAAAATCGTATTAAAAATTTAGCTTCATAACAGCATGCCTCACCGTCTTAATTAAGCTATACGGACTCGTGGAGGCATACAAAGCATTAAAACAAACAAGTTTTTAAACCTAATTGCGAATCACGGTGTGTATTTTCAGTCGCTTAAATAAGTTTTTTTTTTTAATTTAATTATTCAAATTAAATAGTGTCCGAAATGTGTTATTTATTCCCTTCTACCAACATATAACATTTTCATTAATTCATCTTATAGATTTGAGAATCTATCACACTTTTTAATAGCTACACCTATCGCGAGCAAGGCATAACGTGTAGGGCTGTGGGATTAATCGAAAGAATTACCGCGACCTCGGAACGCAAAGGGCAACTGAAGGATGCCAGTAAAAGTCTGACACTCCCTCTCGCCCCACCCAGAGCAGAAGAAGTTATTTCATGATTTCCCACAAAAATAAAATGGCTTTTTATATCGCTGACGTGGCCCCACCTTATTGTAGCTAATGACGTGACTATGTCAAAGTACTTGCTCGTAATTTACCCTTTTCCACAGACTAACAAGGCATTAGTGCCAACTAGTTGGTGGCCTCGGAATATTTATACTCTTTGTTAGATCTAAGTTGATCACTTTATAAGTTCTTTACTGTGATGTCATTATAACGGAAGAATAACACAGAATTTCCCAACCATTTATTATGCAGTATCATGGCAGATTTTATATTGAAGTAGGTAAAGTTGAAACATAAAGTGGGCAGAACGCCAACTTCGGACAACACTTAGGTAGTATCAACAATCATTAACGTATGAAATGAGCTGCATTAATTCAATTTCATAGTTAAACTATTAATCAGACTATAAATCATTATGCAAATAACGATAGAACGTAATCTTGAGATAGATTTATATTGAACTAGCTGACCCGGCGAACTTCGTACCGGCGTCAATGAATGTGTTATATCTTTCGATATAGTCAACCGATTGCGATGAAACAAAGCCTAAGTAATATATCAAGTTACACACAATTTTAGTGTATAAAAGTTATTTACATCGATTTTATACATTTTACGATCTATAGGTATAGATTTTATGGCTTGCTTTGATAGATAAAGCAACATAGTGGTCAAACGCGAGCCTATCAATAATAAAAAAATATAAAATAAAAAGAAATCATCATCATCATTTCAGCCGAAAGATGTTCTCTGCTGGACATATACAGTTTTTGCAAATGTTTATCCTATCCACATTATAAGGTGTACAATAAAGTATATATAATAAATAAATAATAATAGGAACGATCGCACAACCCTACAGGAATCCTGGTGCAGCATCCTTACTTGTGCCATCAAATTATACAAGTTAAGTGTGAATTATGCCCCGTTTTTTCGTCCATTTCCTGCCTCTCGTACTCTGATTAAAAGACATCTCATTAATGGTACACACTCTTATGGAGAATGTCATTACCGCCATTGTCACATAAAATTGGAAAGCTTAAACGAATGTACAATTAATATGGGAATGGTAATACGGTTCAAGTTTCTGAACATTTACTATGTATTAAAGACCTCATACGGCTCTTCAAAATTTTAATGAAGTTGTAAGTAATAAGATACTGCCTAATCAAACACACGCATTACCCGCTCATATGCTCGTAAATCTGAATCATCTTTAGAGAATTGACCGTTCATATCCTCGACCATGACCGTGTATCTAAATCTGAAATTATTTAACTCGATCAGTCGGACAACAACAGTCCTACAAGGTGGACCGATGACCTGGTGAAGGTTGCGGGAATCTGATGGATGCGAGACGCACAGGACCGTCCATTGTGACGGCATTTGGGGGAGGCCTATGTCCAGCAGTGGACGTCTATCGGCTGAAATAATGATGATGATGATGGATCAGTCGGAAACTTAGAATGGTTTTATTAGACTTAAAAATCTTTTTTATTACCATTTTTAGGGTTTAGGTTCCGTACCTCAAAAGGAAAAAACGGAACCCTTATAGGATCACTTTGTTGTCCGTCCGTCTGTTTGTCTGTCTGTCTGTCAGTCTGTCAAGACCCTTTATCTCGGGAATTCGTGAAGGTATCGAGTTGAAATTTAAACTATGTAATTCGGTCTGCGGTTCCTTGAAGCTGTTAAAAAACCAAACTTCTCAGTTATCGGAAAAAAGATACGGCCGTTTATGTCGCAAAAAACGTATATTTCGATACTCTCAAGGGAATCAAAATTCATAAGGTACTTCCCGTTGACCCAGAATCCTGCAATTTGGCATAAAGCATGGTCTTATAGCACAAGTACAGGAATAAATCTGAAAACTGTAAATTTGTTGTTACGACACAATTTTTTTTTTGCGATTCGGAAAATTCTTTCGAGACTCCATTCCGGAATTGAACTATTTTCAAAGGAAAATATGAAATGAAAGGGGGTCTCGCCCTGAGGGTTCCGGACGTTTTTTTCGGAACCCTCAGGGCGAGACCCCGGATTTAGAAACTTTTACGCCGGGTTCCCACTATGCTGGACCGGCAAATCTACCGGAAGCCGGATGCCGGATCAGAGTGTTCACATTACACCGGATCCCGGACAGTCAAGTACTCACCTCAGTTGAATTTTGACCTTCTTCCAGTTTATCGAAGTTTGGTTTTAGTATTAAACATACTTCACGCCATGCTGCTAACTTTAAGTTTTTGTCTTTATAGACTTTTTCGGTCTTATCCCACAGAACAGGTCTCTCTTGGACAAGCGTAATTAAAGTTTATATTTGAATATCCATGTAGTCCATGACACTTCTACTTATATCGCAAATGCGAGCCGAATGACCTGAGGGTAGCACGGGCGGGGCGAGCGATCCGGCACAAACTCGTTCACATTACTCTAGTCCGGAATTTCTACCGGCACTTCGCAGTGGCAAAACGCAAAAGCAGTAAAAGTGCCGGATCCGGGATAGTGTGAATAGCTTCATATAAACTGTATAGCCACTAGTCCTTCCGGCAGTTTTACCGGTCCGGCAGATTTGCCTGTCCGGCTTAGTGGAAACCCGGCCTTAGATAAGTTTGGACACAAACGCAAAACTGCGATGCGACACCGAAACGAATTGATTTGCATCACACATTGCATGCCAACCTGAATAAACCGCGTCGCAGGATTTAAAATTGCATGATACCAATATATTCAGATACTAATAAAAAAAGTACTTCTAAGAATAAGAATTGATTAAGATTAGATGTCTGCTAAAAATAATCGTAAGAAACTTTGGGATTTTCATTTTCGCACGGAAGCAAAAAAACAAACCGCAAAGCTCAAAGTTAAGTTGCTAATATAAAGGATTACAATATAACACGTGATCTTAAAAAAAAACATGAATTGCTCAGGAAAAAACCAACACAACGCTAGGTCAGTAGGTATAGCATAAAATAAGACACTTACATAACAAAATAAAAACATATTTCAGGTAGGCAATAAAAATATTACCCACAGCTAAAGTGTTGACATTATTTTTGATACACCATTCGAAAAGTATAATGCATTGTAGCAAACAATAATATTTCCTTAAGTAACTTAAAAACAAGGAGCTAATGTAAGTACTGAATACACATTATTAGGGCCTAAACAAATCCAAGGCTATGTTTGCCGTGATCTTCACCATTAGCACTTCAGAAACACGAGGAAGGTTGCTGGGGTACGCACCTTCGCACCTTACCCGACAGTAAAATGAAGACCTGTCAAAATATGAATGAGCAAAATTTTTCCAACGGCATCGCTCCAAGTAACAGTGTCGTGATAGCCCAGTAGTTACGGGACCGGCGTCTCATGTATGAAATGTGATTTATAACCGACTTCAAAAAGGAGGAGGTTATATGTTCGGCTGAATGTATGTTGTTTTTTTTTACGTATGTTCACCGATTTCACGGTCAATTGTTGATTTTGAAAATTTTTTTTTTCGATTAAAAGGTTATGCTTCCGAGTTGGTCCCATAGAAATATTGTTATGATCTGATCATGAACTTCGAAGATATGGAACAGAACTCCTCATAGGATCACAGCAGAACAGTCGTTACAAGTAAAATTGCTTTGTTTATACGTGTAGTCGATGACTGACTGAAAGTAGAGGGGGAATATATCGAACTGATCTGATGATAAAGCCTGAAGTTAGGCACCGGAACTCTGTAATAAATGAATGTAATCTGATCGTGTTTGGGATTATTAGAATTGTCATGAGATGCACTCTGGCTATAAGGTATTTAAATTTGGTTGAGGGGTACTTTTTAGTGGTGGTACTATAACTAAAAAGTGTAAAATAAAAACTTTTCCAAAAAAAAAATATTACTTCAAAGTAAAAAAAAACTGAAAAGTGCAAAATAAATTCAATTTCGGAAGTCGGTGTTAAATAACGAAGAGACAAAACTATTATAGAAACACATACTTCCGAAATTAAATTTATTTTGCACTTTTCAGTGTTTTTTTTACTATAAAGTCGGTTATATTTTTTTTTTTTTTTTTGGAAAAGTTGTTTATTAAAATTAATATATACTGTTCTAAGTTTATCTAGGATTCCAAGACTCGGAAGGCACGTAAAGTAATTGGTTACAGTTGTCGTTACAAGTAGTCAGATGGCTGAAAGTGTTAAAACCAGTCTATCAAAGGAGTATTGTGTTGCCTTGTAATTGGGTTGTGGAGGTCTGATAGACAGTCGCTCCATGTATAACACAGGTACTCAGCAACATCCGGATACACTGGAAGCCGACCGAAAAGGCTAGGGACATGAATAAGCCACATTTTACCTCTTTATATAACTCGTATTCCTGTTTTATTACCTATGACCATCTAAAATTTTGTCCAGACAATACGTATCAAACATCAATACGGCTAAAAACACAAAACCCTAAGAATGAAAAAAGAAAAACAGTTTTTCTCTACTGTTTGTCGAATTCTACTAACAAAAAACCAGTCAAGTGAGATCCGGACTCGAGCATCGAGGGTTCCGTACAAACTTGCCGAAATCAATTGTTCGCTTCCCGAATCGATTCTCGAAGATTTTTCCGAGTCGCAAAAAAGTACCTTTTTATTTTGTGATGTAAGTTTCCGGACTCTAGCTCAACGGAAAGTAGCCTATATATTTTGGTTTCCTTACGAGTGTCAAAATATAGATATATAAACGGACCTTAGATTATATTCCCTCGCAATTAATACATTTTTGCATTCGCTGAAACCACTGTACAAAGCAGTTGGACCAGTCTTCTTTAGGGACCTCTTCACTGGCTTTATGGAACGCATTCACAGCTGATTCAGGGCTCGTGAAACGTGTGCCTCTAAGTTTGTCTTTAATTTTTGGAAATAAATAGAACTCGTAGGATGCAAGGTCCGGGCTGTAAGGTGGATGCGTCATCAGTTTCACATCTGAAGCCTTCAAATAGGCTTCTGTTACATTAGCGGAATGTGAGGATGCGTTATCGTGGTGGAGGAGTAGATTGCTTCCAGGACGATTTTCGCGAACTTTTTCTAAGACTCTGGGCAAACAAGTATTAACGTACCAAACTGCAGTCTGCAACTGTCCGTGGATATTCTAGCGATACGGTAGTATATGTCCTTATTTTCTCGACCTTCACGTACCTCGTCATAGAGATGGCCAAGTCCACGTCTAAATTCTCCAAACCACGACAGCTGCGACATCGTGCTTCATCACCAAATTCCAATTGAAGTCTCTGGCAACTCTCTTGTTGACTTAAGCCACAACGAAAATCGTAAAAAACCATTGAACGAAAATGTCCACGAGAAATTAATTTTGATAGCGACGCACAATCTTCGAAAGGATGCCATAATGAAAAAACAAATGAGAGCTTCGCGAATAAAAAGTAACATGCTCGCAAATAATTACATTTTCGAATTCTGTAATTGTTTTTTCATTATTTTAGTGTTAGTGGCCAGATCCAGAAAATTTCAGTATATAGCGGCCCTAACTTTAGATTCCGGAGACTCAAAAGTTTAATTTGTTCATTACTCCAAGTGGCACTAGACCTGAGTATTTGGCCTCGGACTTGTGCAGCGCCACCTCGAGTCCCAACTACTGGATCCTATCAACGACTATCGCAACCCCGCGTGTCGCTAATTCGACCGCCGCCTGGTACGACTCTCCCTGCGCCAGGACCAGCGTGTCGTCTGCGTAACAGACCACGCTGACCCCGTCAGGGATGTCGCCGCGCAGCACATAGTCGTATCCGATGTTCAACAAGGGCGGTGTTTTCACGGCCCCCGGTGCGCGCCGCCTCGGCGCTCCCAATTAACGGTAGGAGGAGTTCACATCGGCGTCGGGTCGACGATGAAGTACCTGGGACTCGTCCTCGACAGCCGGTGGAATTTCGAGGAGCATTTCCGACGTCTGGCTCCCAAACTGAATCGGAACGGGGCTGCCCTCAAGCGGCTCCTGCCCAACCTCGGGGGTCCAGACGCCTCCTGCCGGAGGCTCTACGCAGGCATCGTCCAGTCCATGGCCCTTTATGGGGCGCCGGTGTGGGCGCCGTCACTGGGAAAGCGACCGGCGGCCCAGCTGAACGCGTGCCAGAGGGTCATGGCCATACGTATGGTGCGGGGATACCGCACGGTTTCCCGCGAAGTGGCGAGCCTCCTTGCTTGCCAGCCACCATGGGATCTTGTAGCAAAAGACCTTGCACGCATGCACGATTTGCGCGTGGAGATGCAACGCCGTGGTGAAACTCCGCTGCCGCGATAAGTCACGGCATGGCGGAAAGAGTTCCGGCGGGATCTCATGGCGGAATGGCGACAGCGACTATCGCAACCCAGTGCTGGGCACGCCGTAATTATGGCGGTAAGTCCCTTCTTTGAGGAGTGGCTGGAAAGGCAACACGGCGTCATTACCTTCGGCATGACGCAGGTCCTCACCGGACACGGTAAGTTCGGGAAGTTCCTGCACCTGATTCGTGCGGAAGCGACGCCCGGGTGTCGCCACTGTGTGGACCGCCCGGAGGACACGGTGGAGCATACGGTGGAGGTGTGCCCCGCTTGGGCAGAGCAACGCCGTGTCCTCGTGGGGGTAATTGGCGGCGGCGATCTCTCGCGCCGGGCCTTGGTACAGGCCATGGTCCGAAGCGAGGAGGAGTGGCAGGCGGTCGCCTCCTTCTGCGAAGCAGTAATGCTTGCAAAGGAGGCGGCCGATCGCGTGAGGCAGCGGTCATCACGCCCCAAACGCCGCCGGGATTCCGATCCCGATTTCCGGCCACCGTAGGCGCGGGCTTGCGGACGGCGAGCAATGGGTGGCTTGCCGTCCGACCATCCGGTAACCGTCCGGACCAAGCCCAAGTCGTCAACGGCGCGTGCTGTTCCACGCGCGCCTCAAGGAGATGTCAGCAACTGTAGGGGCCCAGCAGGGTCGAAGCCTACTGGGGCCAAGGGTCTGATTCTGAAAGGAAGACTCGGCCCTGGTACGAAAGGCAACGAAGGAACAGGAGTGGGTTTTTAGTCAGTAAAAGTCTGACACTATCTCCCGCCCCGCCCAAGAGCGGGGGATGTCATAAGATGATTTTCCCACCGAAAAAAAAAAAAGACCTGAGTATTTGATATTAATTTCTGCTTAATATCTACACGCGTTTCTGAGAAAAAAGGTCTTAACAGACGTTGACACGGACAACAAAGCTAGCTTATAAGGTTTCCGTTTTTGCCAACTGAAGTACAGAATCCTAAAAATGTACCGAACAGCAAGTTTTTTAATTATTTATTTTTTGTATAGATCGTGGTTTTGATTGTTACAGTAATTTCGTGTAGCGGGCATGAAAAAACTTTAGATGGTGAATATAAATGTTGTTACATAATTAGTGTAGGTAGATCAGTGAGATGTGGTTTTTTCCTATATGAAAACAACATCATTGACGTGAATTTTCTATGCTCGAATTGACATAGAAGAAAGGAAAGAAACAAAACATGTTTATTTTGCCCAAATAGCCGCACAATAAAATACAGCAGTCCGTCAGGCCATGTGTGAAACGGGCATAACTGCGCTGCACCAGAGACACTAGACAGAACACAGTTGTCTAAGACCAAGGTTGTCTACAGCTTAGTCTGTGGTTGTCTATTGCACCTGGCCGGGACCGACAAAGACAAAGATAACATAAATATAAACAATAGTTTTAAGAAAAAAAAAAATACAATTTATAACACCAAGTTATGCGTCGCATCTAGGCAAAAATAGGTTGTTGCTCAGCTTATACCGTGACGCTGGGTAAATCCACCAATCTATGATGCTGATTTTCAGCAACCACCGTTCTAGTGACACTTTGGCGTTCCTTCCGTGAGTAACTACTATGGATATAATACACACAGCACATGAACCCTTTATATAACGCGAATATTCACATAACGAATATAACAACATTACAAACACAATAAATAATACTAAATTTGCACAAATACATTTCACAAAACATTTCTATAGATAACATAACTGATGCTACACCCATAATATAATTGCAGCTATCATTTTTTATCGATGGTAGACAATAGACCATAATTTTCACCATAATATGGGGAGGCGGCATGATGTTGGCGACTCGTATAGTCGGCTCGTCAGGATCACTAGGATCAAGTCGGAACACCATCACCACTGTGGAAGACCATACTCATTGCCTGGTTCATGACCAAAGAGGTAAATGATAAAATGAATTATTATAATACAAATGAATTAACTCAAGTTATGTACATGGAAAATTCTTATCAGCCAGTTTTTTCATTGAAATTCTCGGTTTTTTTCTATGATAATATGTATTTTTTTTTTTTATTCGCTATAAACCAGTGCTTGACTGTGATCCCACCTGATGGTAAGCAGTGATGCAATCATTGATGGTGAGGCACACTAGTTTATTAAGAGCCTATTCTTTCTAGCCTTGAAGGCACCCAAATTATAGTTGGACGGGAAGACAGCAGCAGGCAAATTGTTCCAGTCCCTCGATGTACGCGGTATAAACGACGAAGCAAATCGCTTAGTTCGGACCGTTGGTGTTTCAACAACGTAAGGGTGGATACTCGCCGTACGTCGGGTTGTCCGATGGTAGAAAGGAGACGGCGGAATCAGGTCATGCAATTCCCGCGCACACTCTCCAAAATGCAACCTGTAAAATACCGATAGGCTGGCTACCCTGCGCCTGTGCTCGAGGCTTTGTAGATTGGACTTAACCAAATCTGGATCCCCAATTAGCCTCTTCGCACGCCTTTCTACTGAGTCCAAAGCTGCCTTGACCTTTTTCTTTTTTTTTTGCCTTGCTTGTGTTGTATTTAAACCTTCTTCATGTATCACTCTGTCTATTAGTGAACTTCATGAAAATCCGTTCGGGACGTTGTGAGTTTATCTCGTTGATAGACGCGGTGGCGGACTTTGTTACATAATATGTAGGTAAGGATTAACGATTAATATACTGACTCTGCCTTCTCTTTATATCTTAGAAAGTATTTTGTATGTTCGTAAAAACGTAGGGCTCTTCAAAATTAGAAGCGATTTTCATAACATAAATACGCTTAGTAAACACGAAATTACCGAATGGACATTAGCTAAGACCAGCAAGTAATTTTTAGTAAAAATCATGTATTTAGAACAAGCTGGCAAAGGCAAACTTAGCCAGGAAAAATTCAAAACCCCATATTAAGGGTGTCCTAACCAAAAAAGCGTATTACAAGGTTAAAGACTATGTCGAAGACACGCTTGTTTGGCAATAACTGCTTTTGCAGATGTGGCCCCTGGTAACTCATAATATTGTGTAAATGTGTACACTAACTGCTCCATATTTGTTGTAATATATACAATTTTTTTCTAACACATTGCTTTTGCAATATTTTTTATATTATTAGACTCCAACCACCATAAATTCGTTAGTTACAATAATTTTGCTATCGTCTCATTTGTTGATAGTTGTAATTTTAAAAAAATATTTTTTTTTTTTTGCTTTTTTTCATAAAGCCTCTTTTTTATAATGTGAATGTGAGAACACTGTAGACTCCACGAATTCATAGATTACTTCCTATTACGACACACTTTTTATTATGATTATTTTTATTGTACTTTTGAGTACCATATTGACTGGTCTACACTGTCCTGACATAATATCTACTAATTCTGTAATATAGAATTATTGAAAGAACAACATTTTTTTTTAAAGAGTAACCATGGAGTTTCTTGCGGGTTCTTCTTCATGAGAAACGACCAATTTGGAACCGTGCACTAGCTTCTGACGTTTTATAAGTGCCCATGTAGGCCTATGTGAAATAAAAACATAAAAATTTTGAACGAATTTAAAGTCAAGTTCAGTGTAGAAAACCTATCGTAATTATTATGCAAAAAATACAAAAATACTTTTTAAAAAATACAAATTACGAAATGAACAGCAATTTAGTTACTTAGGATAATTAATTTTTAAGCTCATAGATTCATTAATGAAGTACCACTAATCAATACCTATTATTATAACAGTTTCAAGCACAACAAAATAAATTACTGTAGGTAATTAAATTGTACAAAAAGTGAAGTCTAGTCCTAAAATAAAAAGATTTTAAACTTTACTGCATACTTTATATTGCAACCCTTGTTAATGACCACGCACATGCAATATTTTGCATATCAACACTGCAGCTTCCATTCAGAACCAACATTTAAATAATTTTAAGGCAGCTTCGTGCTTTGGAACCAGAGAATAAAATAATTTATTCGTAAGTAAGCTAAAACAATAAATTTGCGAATTATAACTAACATTAATTACGTGGTTACTTATTGTTCTTCTCAAGGACTATTTTTGTGCTATTATGCTCGTCTCGCTCGCATGAAGTCGTAGATCGTCGTTTGACAATAAAAACGGACACTTAATGTGCTTAAAAAAATAATCTCAAATACGCAAGATTGAATCATTGGTGTAGTCTAGGAATCACAGATTCGCGATATGAGTACATAGACTATATTTGACAGATTCTCAGAATGTAAAATTTCATACATGACAGACTCTACAATTGACCGCTTCTCTAATTGACATCAGTAAATTAGAGAAGCGGTCTAGAAACGACAGACGAACAACGACGGTAAAGATACATGTTAGCAACAAAAAAAAAAAAAAAATATTATACAGGTACTATGTAGTTATTTCGCGAATGCCATTCCTGGACTAAACCGAATCAGTGTACCTTTATCTGGCAATAACTTTAATGTCACTTCCATCCAAAAATAAAGCTCTTTATTATGTAGCAGACGAAAACTCGGAAACGCAATTTTCTGGTTCTGAAACTTTCCAAGTTCGTTCTTCTTTACGAGACAATGTTAAACTCCTTAAATTGATTAGGCACAGTAGGTTAGGTAGGTACATTAGCTGCAGCATCGGTGGCAACTATTAAGTCCTCCAAAGTGCAGGTGTGTGGACACATAGGGCACTTCAACGTGCGAGTCATGTTCTTAACAGGAGTATAGCACTCACATTAAATATCCTACGGGTCCAATAAACGAAATTTCGCAAAGTTGTATTTGTAGCAGCCTACCTGGGTGAGCAACCAATTTAGTGCATTTTAATAAGTTTGTTGCAAGCATATCATAAGCCCACATGTAAAATAGAAATGTTATTAACCAAAAGATTTTTTTTCGGGTGTATACAAAAACTGTACGATCACGAGAACAACAAACATTCAGTGCCCAGGACATTTATCACAACTCCATTGCTGAGGACTTAAAAGTAGCAGATGATGATGATGTCCTCACTTTTATTTCTTACAAACCACACAAACACGCTCAATGTCAGAGAAAGAAAAATTACAAGATGTACTCAGCGAGTCAACAACTCAACATATCTGTATTCGTGAACTCAACTAAACAGAAAAATTGCTAAGAACTTAAAATCATTGTCGTATCTACAAATTGAGAATCGTAAATGCGTAACATTCACAAAACGCTCCGAACGAAAATTCACAAAACGCTGCGAGTCAACACATCTTCTAAATTCTGGTGCAGTATGCGTACAACAGGTGTACTTGAACGCCAGAGAAAAGGTCACGGGCGGGTGTGCCGTGCCCGTAGCGTGCACGTCATTTTGCCGTAGTTTTGCGGGCTGAATAAAACTTGCTTAGCGCTTCCCTCGCGAAGCAGTGGTGCGCAAGGAGCTTCGATCCTGCGCCGCCTGCGACTTAAACGATCGAGTGGTCAGTAGCACGCTAAATAGAACGCGCAGTGTGTGACTTGTATGTGTCGTGTTGTGTCCGATATTTGGAATTTATTTTTGTATTTAAAAGTAAGTAATTTTAATCAAATTTAGGATGTCCCATTTTAGGAAAATTAAATAAGTATAAATTAGTGTTATCAAATAAAGTCAAAAAATATTTATCTCAACTAAAAAACAATAGAAAACTTACTACTAGTTATTAATCAAGTTTGAAAATACTATAATAAAGTCAAAATATGAGACCAATCAAGGGATCTGAATTATCATCATGGTATTGATGTTCTTTGACACGCAGAATTGTTGAACGACTGTTTCTACAGCTAAAGGTCCTCTTAGGAAAACTTATAAAAACTTCACATTAATGAGATCAATTCAATACAGACTACTAATGCAAACAAAGCGGCAAAAAGTTATCTTGTCAGTTTTCAATTAGCAAGAGTAGCTATAGTAAATTAAAATAATAAAAATTACAAAGATTTTTAACGTAGCACAAACATGCGCTTACACAACGTGCGTACTAGTAGGAAAGATAAAATAACTGGTGAATTAAAATCTGATTTTAAACTTGCTACAAAATCATTCTAAAGTGTGTATATTTAATTAGGTCAGTGTTTAACCAACACTAACCAAATTTAATTTCGAAGGCATAGAACTAACTACGGCAAAAAGCCAGTCACATATGAAGGAGCACAATTATATAATAATCTACCAAATAATATTAAAGATTTACTATCTTTCTATCGCTTGCATTGTATAAACTAAATTTAAAAAAAAAAAACCATACATGATAAAATTTACTAAAAATTGCTCGATCGCTGTATGTTATATATTTATTATTTTTAATTAAACTCTTAAGTGAAATATCTATTGTTCTTAATGAGTAATAAATTCGATAAACTTAAACCTAAAAACATATATTTTTTAAATAATAAAATAAAATCGAAGAAATTTTTAAACAGTGCAAGGACAGATATATTCTTTTAATCACTTTGTTAATTTCTGTTGGTAATGACCCATACATTTACGTTTCTAACAATACCGCATGGCTACCGTGCCCGTGTCACATATTCATATTTTTAAGACAAATTTGTACTATCCCTAATGATTTTTTAATTATACGTAGGTAAGTACTCCCAGAGTATTTTGTTTTTATTTTCTTAAACTATGACAATATAAAAGTTACCAACTTTACGAAATATCCTTACTTACGTACGTACGTAAATTATTATTTTTACTCGTTTATTTCAGGCATGAACCCACAGGTAAATTATTGAATTAAATTAAATTGTTATAGCATAATAAATTAGAAAAGATAAAATATTGAATTACATGAATAAATTACATTATTAGCCGAATCGGCAAAAGTTGTTCTGCCATATAAATTATCAAAGAATAAAACCATAATTTGCTAATTTTTACTTTCCTGGGTAAAAATAACCTATTGTCAGGTCTACCAAAATTAAATATACACAAAAAAAAAACATATAAAAGTCGGCCAAGCCGTTTCGGAGGAGTTTGATATCAAACACTGTGACACGCGATTTTTATATATAAGATTAAATTATACATAATATCATAAAACAAAATGTTCACGATAAACTCAAAAAATACTGAACGAATTATCATGCGGTTTTTAGCAATAGACAAAGTGATTCAAGAGGAAAGTTTACGTGTAATTTTAAAGATTTCTGGCACCCATGCGATGTTCGTGCTGGCCTCGAGTGTACTTCTAACAATAACCAACTAAATGAAAAAATAAACAGTGATATCAACCCTGATAAATTTCCTTTTGACGGCACGGGCGGGACAGCGGTTATGCGATTGACTGCTGCGCTATGTATCGCCGGTTCGATTCCCGCACGGAAGAAACATTTGTATGGCCACAGATAGATGTTCCGTTGTCTAGATGTCTTGTGTATGTGAGTTTACATATATGTAAACGCATCCACGATACAGAAGTTATCCTAGTGTGCGGCATTTTTTTTTTTTTTAAGTAGAAAAAATACCCTTTGACAAGTTAAATTTAAATGTTTGAAATTTGCCTAGGACCAATGCAGCCCGACGAATATAACTATCTTAAAGCAGGTTCCTACTCAGTATCAAATTACTAAACTAAACCAGTTATCAAAAAGTTGACGTGCAACGACTAAACCATGTAATAATATCAAAAGAAAAATTCTGCAACCTTGCCTTTTTAATAATGCAGAATGAGGAAGGTATGGCGCACAAGACTATGTTTTAAAATACTAAATTAGTATCCGTTTACTAATAACCAGATTGAAATGATTCATCAAAATATTATCTTGTATTTGTTTGTTATTACTAGATTGTACTTTTATATGTGTATAGATACTAAACTGAATAATGACCTAGTGAAATAATCCAAAAACATCAAACTTCCGAACGTTCCAAGTTATTCTGAGGTTCCGTTGCTTTCCGGATACGAGAACCTCGCAGCTTCACAATTCATAATTTATATAATTACGGTTTTTTTTTTATTTTTAACTAATGCTGTATTCTGTAATATATTTTGAAGACTGATATAGGCGTGTAGTGTTGAATCTAATAAGTGGAAAAAAGGAAATCCGCAATGACACTCAGCAAAATTAAAAGCCATTTTTGAAAAATCAAGCCTTTTTTTTAAAGCTTAATATAGATATCTGGGTTTGTAACCCCTGTCTTACCTCGTCAGTAGTTTCACCTAACCAGTTTATTCATACTAAACTCTTTTAAAATTGAAATTTAGGTATATCTCTCTGAATCTTCCAATGAATATGCTATAATTATATTTGCGGTAAAATTATTGTTACTTAATTTGTCATTAAATTGCTTGAATTTGTAATTTAATCAAATTGTTTTAATTTATTTCCTTTATTTGAATTTGTTGACAACACGTGATTTTTATTTTGTTCAACCACAGTCATTCTGTGAAAGATATGCAATGCAATATGCATACCAGTAGTTGGTTGTTTTACACGGAATCATCTCCTGAAAATTGAAAGTAGATTTTTGCTGTAAATAAATTGTTGGGATAGGTACCTTATTAATAAAATAAATTACTTAAAGTAATTCCCACCCCAAGCCCACTCTTCAAGTCACTACAGTAGATCTTTTACCATTTGTTCTGTGCGCCTCGAGAATTCTTTTCCACACACATTGAGGGCTAGCTCTTCGTTGAAGGTTTTCAGGGGAAGAATTAAGGAACATTTCCTGTCAACATGACCCATAAATATGTATGTTCATAGGTTTTTATTTATTGTGTATAAGTATTATGTTTATGTATAGTGTGCTCTACACAAATCTGTTTAGTAAATTTTTAGTTTTCCTAAAAGATAATGCAAAAAAAAAAACTCCAGCCATTCTAGTGGATATGACGGCTGATTTATAAGAATGAAAAAAAAACCCGTGTAAAAGTTTAAAATTAAAACCTAAGTATATAATTTAAAATAATCGTACATTAATTCAGATACATAGTATCGAAGTCATATAAAAACACCACAAAATTCCGCATACGAACCACAAAAAAAAAACGGTATTTCTAGCGTGACGTCATTACATTCGCATTAAATATGACGATTATGTATTAATTCATCATGGCCGTGACCGCTAGCAAGGCTCACGTCCGTTACGTACCATCAGCAATGTTTTAATGAATATATTTTGAATAATTATAAATTGGACTAGTTTTCGCAAATTGTTTTTTTCTGTCCAGATGATTCGTGATTGAGATTTTTAGCAGAGACAATACCGATTCTATGTAATCGGCCATATTTGTATTTATTGGCATGATCACACTAAACTTAATGACATCCCATATAATACTTTAAAAAATAATCATTTTAAAAAGTTACTTTGTGAAAGCTAAATGATTATTGCATTGGTTTGATTTTTATGCTACAATCTAACTTATAAATAAAACTAATGTTAAAAAAATTATATAGAAAAGTTGAAGATATTTTAATTTAACATCCAATCAAATCTTCTAACAATATAACAGTCAGGATGCTTTCTAGGTTTTAAGTATGCCTATGTCCGCAGCCTGATTAAGGGTTAAAAGTGAAATAATGTCAAAGTTTATTTAAACATTCAAATGATTATAGAAATTCTACATATATTAAAAGAGCAGTTCAAGCCACCACTGTTCGACCAGTTATTCGTATTTAGATTTTAAATAGTTTAATTTATACATTCGCAAGTTACCTGAATTACCTAATTATCCAAAATGACGAGATAAAGCAAGCCAAAAAAAGATACCTATAAAAACTATTTTTTCTTAAGGTTTAGACGCACCGTATAGGTACGTATTTGCGATTATCGTAAAATAAAGAATACACAGTCTTATTTAAGTAGTACCTTACCTTACCTACATGTAGTAGTAAAACCAGTCAACGGACAACCATACCACAGCACATTTTTTTATAAGGAAAAGGTCGCGAAGTCATGTTTACTTTTTGCTGTGTTCTTGCTCTATAACTAGAGATCAAAATGATTCACTCCTTATAAAAAAAATCTGCGCAGACGCATTGAGTTATAATGTACTACGTACCGCAGACGTTGCTTGCTCAGAGCAAGTAAGCTTGTTCAGATTTTTTACAGAGTACGTAAACGAAATTGTTATACAAGTTTACTGATTGGATTCAGCACATAGGGTGCCGTGTGTGTGTGGTGGGTCGTATACCGTTCTAAATATATAGTTGATGGTCACAGGTCCCCAAGCCATAGTGACTACGGCTACAAAATAACATCCAAATAAATGAGGAACCTGGCTGTGAGATGGGGACAGGAGGACCAAACGGGTCTCGTAAACATGTCATTTGTTTTTAAATCCCGATGCAAAAAGAGGGGTGTTATTAAGTCCGACCGCTGTGTGTTCTTGTGTCTGTGGCACCATAGCTCTAGTAGCGGCCCTCTTAAAGGAACTAATCAAAATTGCAACCTTGACTTCTAGTTTAGTAATAATTATCCAATATACGCAATAATAGATTATTAGTAAGTTATTGGATAATATTTCGATGTAAAACGGATAGATAACGTGTTGCATGGGTAAAATTTGCGTAATATTAACAATATAACGAGGTATTTGCGCTACGTATAGAAAGGTCACCATATCTGATTCTGGAACACACATGTAAGTTTAGTTGTAGTCTATTTATTATTTATTTAACAACTATAAGCTTCTGCCAGCGGCTTCGCTTGTCTGAAAGTAGGTCTCTCCATACAAACTTTGGAACCTCGTTTCACCCCCTTAAAAATTTAATTTCCAAAGATCCCTTCTTAGTGCTCGCCTACGTCATCAAAGGAAGCCTTGTTCAAAATTTTAGGTTCCTAGGCCCAGTAGTTTTGGCTGTTCGTTGATATGTCAGTCAGTCAGTTTCTCCTTTCAAATATAGATAATATAGATAGATAAATATAAATAATAAAAATCAATTACCGTAGATTCAGAAAATTATCATCATTATCAAAACTTGAATGTTGATCATCGATTCCGGATATGCTTCTAGCTTGTCCAGAAAGAAAAGGCGGGAATTCAAATATCTAGTTTAAAATTATACCCAATATTAGCACCTATCTAGTTTTCATTCATTATATTAATGAAATGGGACAAAAAATGACAGATTAAAAATAAAAATTAGACCCATTTTATTTGCTTAATCAAATTAATAAAATAACAAGATCAGGAAGGAAGTGGTACTTGTTACGTCACTTCTGGATAAAAAGTGGTTCATTTTACCGTAGGCATACCATCACGCAAAAATTTCAACGCGCATATTTTTTTTATAATGATCCATTATTATTACTTCTCGACTTTTTTTTAAGTTACGGGGAGCAAACGGCTATACACAGTCGCAGTTAAAGCAATGGAATCAGTTATAATAAACACATACAATCGACGGTTGAAAGGTTAATTGATCTAAACGAATTTTTTTCCAATATTGAGTTAAATACATATTCGGAATCAGCCTATTTTTCTCCGTCGTTTAGAGTCAGGTTTCAATTTTATTTTTAAATGTCGCTTAGACATTCAACTTCCTTTCAACCGTCGCAATATATGTCGATAACAGACCGATCTGTGGTCATTAATCTATATACTGTAATATTTTGTTGAAAAAATCAATTTTAAAAATCATAGGTAGGTCAAACCTTTGTAGTAATAGAATAACCAATAGTTGTTCTAATACTAATTATACACAGTGTACACACGGAATAAAAACTGACATTATTGACCTAGGGCATGACATCCTAGTATTATAAGTTTGTCAAGTTTATTGTATATTTCTGTCTGTCTCAACTAATAATAAATTAATCATGAGTGACACTATTGTAATAATGCTGCAAAAAAAAATTAACTCTCGATCACGGTATAAACTAAGGTAAAATTCTACAAATGATACTTCCATAATCCCAAGATTAAGACAACTCGAATCCTAATAAAATGCAGTGGTTAGACCCTCTAGCAGGAAAACAGCTCCTGAATACTTAGTCGATTTAATCAGAGACATGCGAAGGCCCAATACTGGCCACTTTAAACGCCAAGTCACGCAAACGTTTTATGCATTCTTTTGTTGTGGACAGGTAGGTATCGCCAACCTCGGCAATCGACGACGACTTTGAATCAATAACAACAACAATGAAAAGACTATCATGATTCTCCATTAGGAAAGTCTGATCTCTTTCCGCTACAGTGTCATCCTTGGCATTGAAATGCATTATGGTCGAGACATTGGTAACACAGTAGTCGACTTTCGCATTGACGCTGACAGTTCTTCTTTTTGAATAAATTTTGGTATAAATAAACAATCATTCCAATATTTATATCACAAATTATAATTTCAAATTCGTACTGTACAATATTTAATCAATTTTTATGAATTTTCCAGATGAGGCATCATCATCGCGCGCCCTTCCTGGCGACAGCAACATGGGTGCTTTTCGCCCTCCTGCTTCCAACAGAAACACAGTTCCTCAACCCAGTCTCGTCATTCATGAACTTTCTGAATGAGGGCTCCAATCAGCTGGATAACGAACCACCAGATCAAAATAACATGCTGACCGAATATGACTTCATCATCGTTGGGGCTGGCACCGCAGGATGTGTGCTCGCTAATCGATTAACCGACATTCCAGACTGGAAAGTTTTGCTTATTGAGGCAGGAGTCAACGAAAACTTTGTTATGGACATTCCTATCGTTGCCAACTATCTACAATTTACATCAGCTAACTGGGCATATAAAACAATGCCGTCCAATAAATATTGTGCGGGATTTGAGAACCAGCAATGTAACTGGCCACGAGGAAAAGTAATTGGAGGCTCTAGTGTGTTGAATTACATGATATACACACGAGGGTCTAAACCAGACTATGATAGTTGGGAGGAAATGGGCAATGATGGTTGGGGATGGGACGACGTTCTCCCATATTTTAAGAAAATTGAAAATTACAACATACCGTCATTCGATGATGAAAAACACCATGGACACAAAGGATTTCTCAATATAGAACAAGCCCCATTCCGCACAACTAAGGGCAAAGCTTGGGTAAAAGCAGCACAAGAAATGGGTTTTAAATATGGAGACTACAATGGAGCAGACCCATCAGGAGTTTCTTTTCTGCAGTTGTCAATGAAAAATGGAACTCGTCACAGTTCTAGCAGAGCTTATTTGCACCCAATAAATGGAAGAAACAATCTTCACGTGTCCAAAGGTAGCATGGTCACTAAACTTATTTTTGACGATACCAACACTAAAGTTATTGGCGTGGAATTTGAAAAACAAAACAAAAAGCATAAAATATTAGCAAAAAAAGAAGTGATTTTATCCGCCGGTGCGATTAACTCTCCGCAGTTATTAATGTTGTCAGGCATCGGCCCAAAGAATCATTTAGAGTCGATGAAAATTAAAGTTGTTAAAGATTTACCCGTGGGATATAATCTGATGGATCACATAGCGGCTGGAGGAGTTCAATTTATTGTTCGACAGCAAAATCTAACTTTATCGACTGAATACATATTTAACCATTTAGATTTGGTTTTTAAATGGATGAACTCGCACAAAGGCCCACTTTCAATCCCTGGCGGATGCGAAGCGCTAGTATTTATGGATCTGAAAGATAAGTTTAATTCTACAGGTTGGCCAGACATGGAATTGCTCTTTATCTCTGGTGGTTTGAATTCAGATCCACTGCTACGTCGAAATTTCGGCTTTGATGATCAAATTTTTTCCGATACATACGGGCCTTTGGGAAAATCTGATGCTTTTATGGTCTTTCCCATGTTGATGCGACCTAAATCAAAGGGAAGGGTCATGCTTCGGAGTAGAAACCCAAAGGCACATCCAGCATTAATTCCGAATTATTTCGAATATCCCGAAGACTTGCAAAAAATTGTAGAAGGAATAAAAGTAGCTGTGCAAATAGCAAGACAACCGGCTATGAAAAAAATTGGTGCAAAGTTATACGATGTGCCGATCGAAGATTGTTTGAAACATGGTCCTTTTGGTAGCGATGCTTACTTCGCTTGCCAAGCACAGATGTTTACCTTTACTATTTACCATCAAAGCGGAACTTGTAAAATGGGTATTGAGAGTGATCCTTCGGCAGTGGTCAGCCCGAGATTAAAAATCCACGGTATTGAAGGTATAAGAGTGATCGACGCCAGTGTGATGCCAGAAATAGTATCGAGTCACACGAACGCTCCCGTTTACATGATAGCTGAAAAAGGAGCTGACATGATTAAACAAGACTATGGAAAATTACGATAGTACACTATCTGATTCAAGGAATGTTTTTATAATAAAGCACATCTGTGATCTAATTTTAGTAACATAAATTTTAACAATAGGTTTTTAACAAAAGATTAGGTACAATTTTTAAATGGTGTCAAAAATAATATGTTATTGCATGTTTAAAAAGCATACAAGGAAGTAAGTACAATCATGAGATAAAGATAGACTTAAATGTGTTTTTTCGTGATAAAAATCATTATAGCTGAGCTAAAATTATCTTACCAGTTAAAATGAGTGATTTTCAATATTTTTTGTAGGAAAATAAACCAGTCTTCCATCTTGTAAACTGTGTCACCCAGTTTACGAGAAATGTGTTAATAGAATGTAAGCGGGAACCTACAATGTTTTTACTATATTATCTTGTTCTATCTATCTGTCGGAGTTTGGTTTTCGCACTTGGACCATTGTGCGTTGTTTTTCAAACGTTGATATTGAGCTTGATTTCATCCAATGGTGAAACATATTATGTATAATAATAATTAATATAAAAATGCTGCAAATCCTTAAATCGGGTAAATTGTTTTAGAAATATTAATAATTAATGAAGTATGGCAATGGATGATAATGGGGACCACAAAAACAATTCAATGTAGCGGCTACATAAAATGTGTGTGGTTGTTAAGTAGATACCGGAGTACAAAGATATTAGGGTAGTGTTAAGTATGACCAATTATGTTTATTTAAGTTATTTAATAACAAAACTAAAAGTCAAAATAAATTTAAAAAAATATTTAACAAATAATCAAATATGAATCCGTTGTTTTCATTATTTCTTTCTTATATTTTCAAAATTCCGGAGTCTTGTATTTGCCAAAACAAGGCTAGATTAGTGATGTAAACCAAAGTGAACCGAATACTATGGTACTCGTAACAAAGCTAATTATTTACTGATCGAGCACGTAAATATTATAAGGGAGCTCGCTATACTCTTCGAATTAAAAGTGTCCGTTTGATTTAAAATAAAGGAGCATGATGCTATGACACATTATGCCTGTTGCAGAAATAGGTATTATATGAAATCCCATCCACAAAAAAAATATTATGGAACATTACAATAAAGCTCATTAAAGAATGTTTTATCAATGGAACTATCCAATCAGAAAATTCCGGTATCATAGTTCACTTCTCTGGCAAATGAGTTTTAAATTATTTTATTAATTTATATATAATTTTCTTTGCATTACCTACGTCCATTAAAATTGCTAAACGGTGACCATTTATCGAAATTCCGTTCAGTATTCTTTCGGATACAGGGCTAGTGGTGTTTTGTAGTGATTATTAGCTCCACAGAGTTAAGTGCTTGTGAGAACGACAGTACTGGATAGAGGTGATTAAACTTCTGCAATAGAAAATAAAAAAATTAATCTTCGAATATTGAAACTATTTAAGCTTTGAGGACCAGTAGTGCATATTTCAAAAGGTATGTTTTTTTTCTCTTACATCATTACAATATTTACTGCTGCGTATCCAACAGTGTGTGCTCCAATAAGTATATGGTCACAAGAATGATAGAAGTCTATGTTCAGACAATCACAGTATAATTAAAAATATAATTAAATATAAATATTTTATTGTAGCTTTATTTGTGTCTCTGTATCAACTGTATATGTCATCATAAAGGCTATTACGAAAAATAGCAGTAGTATAGCAAAGCAAAAGTTGAGTATAATATTGGTGAAAACATATCCCTAGAAGTAACAGGTCATAGTAATTTAAACCAGCATTTAAAATATACTCGAAAAGCAAATGTACGAATGTTTTTCATTTGATCGTTTCAGATGAGCCTTCCTAAGAACCGATCACCAATTGTCGCATTAACAACATGGGTATTGTTCATCCTCTCGCATCCCATCAACACACAGTCCGCGAGCCCTTTATCATCTCTTATGAACTTCATGCGAGATGAAACCAATCAATTCGACAACGAACCACCCGACGAATACAATTTACTTTCTGAATATGACTTCATCATCGTTGGAGCAGGTACAGCAGGATGCGTGCTCGCAAATCGACTTACTGAAATTCCAGACTGGAAGGTTTTACTTTTAGAAGCTGGAAGTAACGAAAACTACGTAATGGATGTACCACTCTTAGCAGCATATCTCCAATTTACTTCTGTTAACTGGGCTTATAAAACGATGCCATCTAATAAATATTGTGCAGGATTTCAGAACAAACAATGTAACTGGCCCCGTGGAAAAGTAGTTGGAGGTTCCAGCGTATTAAATTACATGATATATACAAGAGGCGCCAAACCAGACTACGATAATTGGAAAGCAATGGGCAACGACGGCTGGGGTTGGGACGACGTGCTTCCATATTTCAAAAAAGTTGAAAATTACAATATACCAGTTTTCGATAAACCGGTGTACCACGGACATGGTGGATATGTCAATATTGAACATGCTCCATTTCGCACTAGCAAAGGAAAGGCTTGGGTAAAAGCAGCACAAGAAATGGGTTTTAAATATGGAGATCATAATGGAGCAGACCCATCGGGAGTATCATTTCTTCAGCTTTCAATGAAAAATGGAACTCGTCATAGTTCTAGCAGAGCTTATTTGCACCCAATAAACGGAAGAAACAATCTTCACGTATCCAAAGGTAGCATGGTCACTAAACTTATTTTTGATTATACCAACACTAAAGTGATCGGCGTGGAATTTAAAAAGCAAAACAGGAAATATAAAATATTAGCAAATAAAGAAGTTATCCTATCCGCGGGTGCTATTAACTCTCCACAGTTATTAATGTTGTCAGGTATTGGACCAAGGGAACATTTGGAATCGATGAGAATCCGTGTTCTGAAAGATTTACCTGTCGGGTTTAATTTAATGGACCACGTTGCTGCGGGTGGTGTACATTTTTTAGTGCAACAACAATATTCTAGTTTTTCATCTGAATCCATATTAAACAATATAGGTTTAGTATTTAAATGGATGAAAACGCACAATGGTCCTCTGTCTGTTCCTGGAGGATGTGAAAGTCTAATTTTTATGAATTTAAAAGATAAGTTCAATTCTACAAGCTGGCCTGACATGGAATTGCTCTTCATTGCTGGTGGCTTGAATTCAGATCCACTGTTGCGTCGGAATTTCGGTTTTGGTGATGAAATATATAAAGCGACATACGGACCTTTAGGGAGATCGGACACTTTCATGATCTTTCCTATGTTACTACGTCCTAAATCAAAGGGACGTATCATGCTACAAAATAGAAATCCGAATGAACATCCGGCATTACTCCCAAATTATTTCGAGCATCCCGAAGATTTGCAGAAAATTGTAGAAGCGATAAAAGTAGCCGTAGACATATCAAAGCAACCGGCAATGAGGAAAATAGGGGCCAAAATATACGATGTACCGATTAAAGAGTGCTTAAAATATGGACCATTCGGCAGCGATGAATACTTCGCCTGTCAAGCAAAGATGTTTACATTTACGATTTACCATCTGAGCGGGACCTGCAAAATGGGAGTTGAAAATGACGCAACAGCTGTGGTCAGTCCTAGATTAAAAGTCCATGGCATTGAAGGAGTAAGAGTGATCGACGCCAGTATAATGCCCGATATTGTATCAGGCCACACAAACGCTGCAGTCTATATGATAGCTGAGAAAGGAGCAGACATGATCAAAACTGATTGGGGTTATTTATAATTATACAACTTAATATCCATGTGTTTGTGTTAAGCATAGCAAAAATATTTATACCTGTGATATTTTAGGACTAAGCATGTTTTCTTACATTGTATTAACGTCAATTATATAAAATTATGATAACATCAATGCAATGGCATACACTTTTTTTTTAAATAACATTGTTTTCTTTTAGCAGCAAGTTGATAAATCACAATCCCATTGCATTGGTCTTCTGATGCAAGTAATATGACAAATTTAAACCCACATTTATAAATAGGACTAAGGCGAAGATAGAGTGCTAAGTCGTGCGATAAGAGGGATATTGGAAGGTTTTTTACACCGCATCGTCGACCCGTAGACTCATCAACAACTCAGGAAAACTAGAACGTTCAAATCATAGTATACTAGCTTCTTCCAGTGGTTTTGCCCGCGTCTATTATGTTTTATTTCAAGTCTTGGTCTACCCTTGTACCAAATTTCACTCAAATCCGTGTAGCCGTTTGAGCGTGAAGGAGTTATAAACAGACAGTCACACGTCATAAACTTTCTGCCTAACAATATTAGTGTTAATCCGTTAACGTGAAAATGATTAGGGATAAGTATTCATTTATCTCATATCATCTTCAGTTTTCATGTTAAGGGTTACTTATCTGCTACATCAAGTAAAAAGGGTAAATTAAATTTAAATTTACAGCGCCTGTGTTAAATATCACAAGTTGAGTTACGTGAAGTTATTGCAGGATTTTCGTTTAAAGGTTTCAATAAAATTAGTCTGATACTTTGCAATATTTTTTTTTTAATTAGAACACTTTCTAAAAAATAAAAAACTATCTTCCAGTTATTTATCTAACTAAGAATAAACTGGATATGAAAGCAACAAGCCTCGATAGCGGGTTTACTGTTACGCTCGTTTGGTGCTAATTCCTACCAAGATATATCTAGAGAGTCATTATCAATGCTAGATTTTTATAGAAGTCCAAAACTTAGTTCCCAATACGGTAAGTAAAATAGAAATTCATATCTATATTATGTATATAAAAGAAGAAACTGACTGACATATCAATGCACAGCCGAAACTACTAGGACTAGGAGCTTGAAATTTTGCACAAGATCTCCAGATATGACGTAGCCGAACACTAAGAGAGGATTTTCCAAAAATCACCAGCGATGAAACGGGGTTTCAAAGTATGTATGGAAATGCCTACTTTTATGCGGTCGAAGCCGCTGACTAAAAATAGTTAAGAATAAAAGACTATAACGCTGAACCGGCTTTGGGATGATTTTCCTAATCCCTTCATGTACCACCCTTATTTGAATTCGCCGCCATTCGCACACGCATCGCACCGCCATTTGATGGCGGATTGAAGAAGCAAAAGTTCGAACGCAACAGCACGTCAACCCGCGCGCGGAGTGAAGAAAACTTAAAAATATCGTGAAATACTACTGCTAGTCATACAGTGTGGTGATCTCCCGGCTCCCAGCATCCTATGAATACCTGACTACTTCAAATTTCTATTATTTTTCAGCCTGTTCTTTGTAGGAAACTTAAGGAAGCGTCCCTGGTTGGACGCAATACTTATCCAAACGCCTTACTGGATATGAAAGCAACAAAACTACATAGCGGATTTACCATTACGCTCGTTTGAAGCAAATTTCAAAAAAGGTACATCTACAGAATCATTTTCATATCAATGTTAGATTTTTATAAAAGTCCAAAATTTTGTTCCTAATAGAGTAAGCAAAATATAAATCTCAAATATAGCTTTGATATACGCTACGAGCGCAAACGCAGCCTTTGACGCCTAACCGTAAAGTTCTAGCAATATAACGAACTGTAACATGCTACAGTTAACTCCTACAATAACACTACTTTTTAAAGAATGTCAAGTTCTATGATCCTATAAACTATGTACATGAACATTAAAAGCAAAGTAGATACCATATTAAAAGTGATAAAAATTAAAAACAAGTAGAGTTATATTCGTATTATTAGAACTTTGAACTAAACTACGAGTATCTACGCATGTTTCAACGCAAAGAAGTTATGTTCTAGCAAAATAATGAACAGTGGTGACATGCTAGACTGAAACGCCTAAAGCATGAAGCAAATTTTTATGTTCTGAATCTGACGTTTGAACTTGGCTTAGCCCAAACTACGCATACGCCAATTTGCACGCTTAGTCATTACGATTTAGCAAAATAACGAACCGTATTCTACCAAAGTTTCCTCTTTAGGCGTTTACTCTAAGCATACAGTAAACGCCTACAGGATCAGATTGTTATGTTAACTTCTGAACAGTCACATTATCTAAAATTTGAACTTAGCTACCTGCGCATATGTCGGTTTCAACGCCAAGTTTTTATATTTCAGAACATACGGAAAAGCCTTACGTATGAGAAGATTTTTATGTCATATTGTAAAATCCTTATAGGAATTAAGTCAAAAGGTCACAATCGTAAAACTGTCCACAAATCGCATAGAAATTTATGTTTATTTTTATTTAATACCCAGACTTTATTACTTTTTGCAATATTTTCTTAGCTATAAGTATGTGCCTTTATTGTTGCTTTTAAAATTGATAAAGTGATACTAGGTAACTTTTTAATGGACACGCCATCATCGCGGCGGTAAGGCTCTCTTTGAATAGTGGCTACAGGGATGCCACGGCGTCCTCGCTCTTTTAGCCTCACGCAGGTACTCACCGGACACGGTCGTTTCGAGAGGTTCCTGTGTCGAATGATTCGGAGGGAAGAAACGCCCGAGTGTCAACCTTTCACGAAGCGCCCGGAGGCTCGTGCAGGCCGCGGTCCTCCGAACGTCCGTGGCCTCATGGGGGCGATTGCCGGTCTCTCGCGTCTGCCCCTAGTTCACCCCATGGTACGAAGCATGAGTGGCGGCCACCTGATTTTGCTAGACAGTAATGCAATTCCCGGCCACGACGACGACGAGCAATGTGTAGCTCGCCATCCGGCAAGGACCATGCCCGGGTTGCGCGCCTCAAAGAGATGTTAGCCAGATTGACAAATTCAGATAGAGCCGATCTCTATCTGAATTTGACAATCTGCACAGCTATGGATTATTAGTAAGTATTATCGTGACCCTTGCAAGGGCGACTAGCAAAAGTTTGACACTTCCTCTCGCTACATCCACAGCGAGAGAAGTGATTTGATGATTTCTAACGTTTTTGAGTTAATCTTTACAAATTGATGAGTTAATACTTTGACGCACTTTTAGCGGGTAGTGCAACTCATCAAATACCTAGCCTTTCCCAACTATGTTTTTTTTAGATGAGAAATCATCCGTGACGGAGCGGGAGGGCATGTCAGACTTATACTGACTAAAACCCACACCTATGTACCTTCTTTGTCTTGAGTACCAGGACCCCGGGTTTCCCTTTTGGAAGCCAACCCATGGCCTCTGAAGGTTTTGACTTTGCTGTTTTGCTGACATCTCTTTGAAGCGTGCGTGGATAACTACGCACCGTCGACGACAGTTACCGGACGGCCGGAGGGCGAGCTAACCATTGCTCGTCGTTTCCCAACTATAGTGAGGTCAGCTTGCAGTATAACCAGATGCAGCTGAATAATACTATTTTACATAATTACAGCGAAAGTCTGTCTGGCCTCCACAACCCTGTTATTGGTTATCACACTTACGGACTTTTGACTGGATTGATTATTTGAGAATTAAATAAAAAAAACGGCCAAGTGCGAGTCGGACTCGCGCACGAAAAGTTCCGTCTCCGATCTATACAACATTAGCTACTATATATAAGCAAAAAATCAAGTTTATTGTATGAAAGACTATAAATATATACATTTTAAAACCAAATTGAATATACAACTAAATATTCTGTGATATTTCGACCGTCTATATGTTGCTGTTATTAATATTTATTTATTCATAACAATAAAGTGTTGAATATTCATTCTATATTCACAGTTCTATTTTAATATTATTTTAAACTGATGTATCATTTTAAAATAATATTAAAATAGAACTGTCACATTTAAGCAAAACAATTTATAAAATTTAAATTAAATTATGTAAAATTTTGAGTCAAATCATTAAACATATGTCTACAAATAAATCTAATGTCAAATGTCGGATATAATATCAAAAATAATTTCAAGTGATTAACCAAACTCAAAGCATTGTAAATGTCAAGTTTCAATACAGTTACAAAAAAAGCGTGTCCTGTAGAATAATATTGTATTATTGTATGAGTAAGTATTTATTTTATATAATTTGACATGAAATCTGATACTAAGTATAAACATTTTTCCAACAAGAACGTTTTTAATTTGTTTTTAAATAAGCGAGGGCTATATATTAAAAATTTCAAATCAGTTGGTAGCCTATTATATTTTGACTGGCCTGTTGGTCTAGCGGTTAGTGGCCCTGACTGCTATGCCGGAGGTCGTGGGTTCGATTCCCACCCAGGACAAATGTTTGTGTGATGAGCACGATCATTTGTTCTGTGTCTGGGTGTAATTTATCTATATATGTATGTATTTAGAAATATATAAGTATGTTTATCAGTTGTCTAGTACCCATAACACAAGCTCTGCTTAACTTGGGACTAGACAGCGTTGTGTGATAGTAGTGGAATATTATTATTATATTATATTATTAAACAATTCTACTGGTTGGTATCCGGAGCAATGCTTAGCTATGTTAAAATTTGGTATCATCTTGTGTTTAACTCCTTTCTTCTTGTGCTTTCTCTTACCTTCCGTTCCTCTTGTGATTCAAATTGATGAATATACTTGGCAAAGTGATTAAGGATAACTAATATATATAAACTTGGTACTGTTAGAATTTTTAGTTCTTTAAAATGCTCTCTGCATGAGTCTCTTTGTGAGATTCTTACTAAAGTCCTTATGGCCCGTTTTTTGTAAGATAAAAGCTTTCTGGCAGTTATAACTGTAGCTGTTACCCCAACGCATAAGGCTGTACCTTAATTTAGGTTCTACTAGCGCATAATATATATATACATATATAGCCTTTAGTTGCATTAGATTTAAAATATCTCTAAGACTCCTGAGTGCATAGCACGCTGATGAAATAGAAGAGTCAATAGCAGCTAACTCCTGTTTCCAATTTAAATTCACATCTATGTTAACACCTAAGAATTTAACTTTGTCTACTAAGTCAATCTTATCTCCTTTGAGCTGTACGTCTAAATTGTCATCATTGCGAGTCTTGAATAAAATAATGTTAGTCTTAATTGTATTTAACAAAAGGTCATTGACTGTAAACCAATCGCAGAGATTTTTCAGGCTTTCATTTACAATTTTGGTCAATCCTTTAAGTCATTTGCCCCCATTATTATATTACCGTTCCAGCCTCTTGACCCCACCTCCATAGAGGAAATCAAATTCTCGCTGAGACGCTTTAAAAACAAGAAGGCGCCAGGCCCGAACAAAATCAAAGCAGACGCCCTCAAACTTGGAGGCCTTTCTCATTAGGTACAAAGTGATAGCTATTTGTTACTGACAGGTTATTATCCCAAGAGATGGAAAATTGGAGAGTGCATCTTCCTGCATAAAGCGGGTAAGAACTACAGGGACGCTATATCATACCGACCTATCACGCTCCTAAACCGTTCCAGCATGGCTGTACTAAGAACAGAGGTACAGGCACACAGATCCTTCGATCACGCGATCTTCACGGATGCGCTGGAAGCGAAAGAAAGTGTCGCCATGGTCCTGACGGATCTATCGAAGGCCTTCGACTCAATAAACCATGAAGGTCTGACGAAGAAGCTCCAAACAGCGAACGTCCCAAACAACATCATCCAACTAATAGAGAATTACCTGAGCGGTCGTAAAATTTACGGACGCTTCAGAACCACCAACGGCGATAAAACACCGGTGCCACACGGTCTGCCCCAAGGCTCTATCCTGGGTCCGGTTATATTCAATCTGTACGTACATGACGTTTGGGACCAACGGGATTACATCCGCGGACTCAAGCTCTCCCAATATGCCGATGACCTGTGCATCCTTAATAGATCCCCCGACCCAAACAGTGCGACACAACGCGCTGGCTGGGCTGCCGATACCGTCATCGACTACTATCATCGCTGTGGGCTAAAATGTAACGTAGACAAAACGGAGTGTGCTATGTTTACTCACAAGAGAAACTACCGCAGAACCATTCGCATCAAGAACGAGGTAATTGAATATAAAGATAGCATCAAATATCTGGGCGTACATTTAGACAAGACAATGACTATGGGTAAACAGACGGATTACGTCGTGCAGAAGGTGCGACAAGCACGAGGCGCGCTTGCCCCTATCATAGGCTGGTACGCCAAGACGGATATAACAGTGAAACTTGCTGTCATTCAGGCCTGCCTACTTCCTATATTGGATTATGGCGTGGTACAACTAATCTCCCGTTTCAGTAAGAGCAACCTCCTAAAAATTGAACGCCAATATCGAATGGCTCTCAAGACCAGCGGACAATTCCCAAGACGCTTAGAAACATCTTTACTCTGGGAAATGCTAGATTGGGATCCATGGCACCTCTGTGCACAAGATTTAAACGAGGACATGCTGCGCCGACTCCGTGAAATGCACATCGAGGACTTAAGAGACCCCTGGTGACGCCTACCTCGGATATGGACAGCACAACCCCCTCCTAACTAATATTAGACTAGGTAAAATTGAGTATGTACCAAGAAAAGACAGGAGTCGGCTGCTTAGTAAGCGAACAACCGCTCCACGTCCCCATAGATTGTAATTAGCTGTAAATAGGATAGGTCAATATAGAACAACTTTATAAATTTATATAAATTTATACTGTACACACTAACAAACTTACAGCACACACTACACGACACTTATACAGATCTCTTTTAGACAAACATAGGTAGAATGTAAGTAGCTGACACACCCACAGGCCGAATACACCACCGGCCTGTGGACATAATGTAACATATAAACTAGGGAAATAAACATCTTTCTATTCTATTTCAATTCTATTCTATTATTATATTAGTGTCATCTGCGAAGACAATAAGTTTTACGTCATTTTGAATGTGATCCATAAAGTTTAGCAAATCATTTGTAAATATGATAAATAGTATTGGCTCTAAAATTGAACCTTGAGGTAGACCACGTTGCATATTTGTAATCTTTGACGTGGATACAACTTCCTGATTACTTTCGTCGAAATAAAAAGCATTGATTGCTTTTTATTTCGACAAACATTCTTTGATTTTGTAAGTAGGATCTTAAAAGAAGTAAAGACTTGCCTCTGACACCGTAAAATTCAAGTTTAGCTAGTAGTAACTCATAATCAACAGTGTCAATAGCTTTTTTTTTTCTGTGGGAAAATCATCTTATGACATCCCCCGCCCTTGGGCGGCGCGGGAGATAGTGTCAGACTTTTACTGACCCACTCTTGTTCCTTCGTTGTCTTTCGTACCAGGGCCGAGTCTTCCTTTCAGAATCAGACCCTTGGTCCCAGTAGGCTTCGACCCTGCTAGGCCCCTACAGTTGCTGACATCTCCTTGAGACGCGCGTGGAACAGCACGCGCCGTCGACGACTTGGGCTCGGTCCGGACGGTTACCGGACGGTCGGATGGCGAGCCACCCATTGCTCGCCGTCCGCAAGCCTGCGCCTACCATGGCCGGAAATCGGGATCGGAATCCCAGCGGCGATTGGGGCGTGAGGACCGTTGCCGTTGCCTCACGCGATCGGCCGCCTCCTTTGCTAGCATTACTGCTTCGCAGGAGGCGACCGCCTGCCACTCTTCCTCGCTCCGGACCATGGCCTGTACCAAGGCCCGGCGCGAGAGATCGCCGCCGCCGATCGCCCCCACGAGGACACGGCGTTGCTCTGCCCAAGCAGGGCACACCTCCACCGTGTCCTCCGGGCGGTCCACACAATGGTGGCACCCGGACGTTTCTTCCGCATGAATCCGGTGCAGGAACCTCCCGAACTTACCATGTCCGGTGAGGACCTGCGTCATGCGGAAGGTAATGACGCCGTGTTGCCTTTCCAGCCATTCCTCAAAGAGGGTACTTACCGCCATAATTATGGCGTGCCCAGCACTGGGTTGCGATAGTCGCTGTCGCCATTCCGCCATGAGACCCCGCCGGAGCTCTGTCCGCCATGCTGCGACTTGTCGCGGCAGCGGAGTTTCGCCCCGACGTTGCATCTCCACGCGCAGATCGTGCATGCGTGCAAGGCCTGTTGCCACCAGATCCCATGGTGGCTGGCCGGCAAGGAGGCTCGCCGCTTCGCGGGAAACCGTGCGGTATCCCCGCACCATCCGTATGGCCATGACCCTCTGGCACGCATTCAGCTGGGCCGCCGGTCGCTTTCGCAGTGACGGCGCCCACACCGGCGCCTCATAAAGGGCCATGGACTGGACGATACCTGCATAGAGCCTCCGGCAGGAGGTGTCTGGACCCCCGAGGTTGGGCAGGAGCCGCTTGAGGGCAGCCCCAGTCCGATTCAGTTTGGGAGCCAGACGTCGGAAGTGCTCCTAGAAATTCCACCGGCTGTCGAGGACGAGTCCCAAGTACTTCATCGTCGACCCGACGCCGATGTGAACTCCTCCTACCGTTAATTCGGAGCGCCGAGGCGGCGTGCTCCGAGGGCCATGAAAACACATGGCCTCGTACTTGTGTGTACCACCTCGAGTCCCAACTGCTGGATCCTATCAACGACTAACAGTGTCAATAGCTGAGCTGAGGTCGACAAATAGCCCAGCCACTTTCATTTTGTCATTTAATTTGTTAATTATGTCATTAATAAGAGTGTTTATTGCATCTGAGCAACCAACGCCTTTCTGGTAGCCAAATTGTCTTAAATTAATGATTTTATTAACATTTAAATGAGTCATCAGTCTGTTTTATAACTTTTTCAAATATTTTTGACAACGTTGGCAAAAGGGATATGGGCCGGTTTTTTGGGTCAGTCTTGATGCCCTTTTTGAATATTGACTTTAGCCAATTTGAACTGGTCAGGAAAGATCGACTCTTCGAAACAATTATTAAAAAATTCAGAAAGAGGGATAGCCAACAAGCCTATATTCTCTTTCAAAATTGAAATCGGTAAGTCATCATAACCGCAAGATTTTTTTATTGGACATCTTACTAATAATCTTTGTGATTTCAGAAGGTATTGTCGGATAAAAAGTTAAATCATTTTCTGCTCTTTTAGTAGTCTCCAATAAGAAGGCCATTGCCTTTTTTTTCATTGCTACCCGATGAAGATTTGAACACAAAACTGTCAGCGAATAGAATTATCTATAAATTAAATATCGAGAAAAAAAAACGGCAAAAAAAAAAACACGTTTGGTGTGTGGGAGCCCCACTTGTATGTTTTTATTTTATTCTGTTTGTATTTGTTATTATAGTGGCAACAGAAATAAATTATCTGTAAAAAATTCAACTGCTAGCTATAACGGTTCATGAGATACAACCTGATGACAGACATATGGACAATGATAATAATAATATGAAGTATAAAAAATTTACTAATATTAATGACTTGACATGTAATTTTAATTTTGAATGTTGTGGCGTAGAAATAAATAATATTATTATTGTTTGTTTATATAGAACTCCAAATAGCAACCCTCAAATATTTCTCGAAAATCTAGAACAGATTCTGGTAAGATTGACGAGAAAGCGTAAAAAAATTATATTATGCGGGGATTGGAACTTGGACATATTAAAGCCAAACAAAAGCTGTGAAAGTCTGAAAAGTATTTTGAAGAATTTTAATATCGAATTGCATATTAAAACGCCCACAAGACAGTTGTCATGTTTAGATCAGATAGCAAGCAATGTCAAGCAAGCTAAACCGGAGGTGCATCATCTAGCCTTGTCCGATCATGAAACCGGACAGACGCTTTCGATGAAAATTAATAAAACGTCCGAAATATGCAGTTGGTATGAGAAGGTCAGAGACTTTAGTCAAGAAAACATGGACAAGTTCTGTAGTTGCATATCAACTCTCAGTTTTTCAAGCGTATACGAGAAAAAAAGTTTTCAAGAAGCATTTGCGGAATTTCATGGTCTTGTTAAATTATTTTTTGACTTGTGCTTTCCAATATACTTAAAAAAGAGGTCATCTTATAAAGGGAACCACAAATGGTTGACAAAAGGCATAAAAAAATCATGTGTAAAAAAAAGGCTTCTTTTGTGAACAACACAATTAAACTAAGAGAAAGAAACTAAACAAAAAATATAAAACATATAGTATAATTCTCAAAAAGTGTATATATAAATCTAGACAGCTACAAAGTAAAAAGCATATTGCTAATAATAAAAATAAGTGTAAAGCCACCTGGGCGGTGATTAATGAAAATATTGATGATTTAAACGCTAAAACGCAAATTGACAAAATAACTAAAGATAACCGGACAATTCAAGACCCAAAGGAAATAAGTGACAATTTTAATCAATTTTATATAGAATCGACAAATAATAAGAATTTTAAATACAATGTTGACGAAATAAATAGGACTATGGATGGTAATAATGAACACACAATATTTCTTAAACCTACTGATGCTTCGGAGGTATTCAGAATAATTCAAAATCTTAAAAATACAAGTGCAGTCGGATTTGATGACATTACAACTAAGGCAATCAAATTGTGCTCTTCATCTATTTGCCAACCGTTAAGTTATTTGATAAACTTTTCTTTTGAAGAAGGTGCATTCCCTGAGACTTTAAAAAAGTCAATAGTAAAGCCACTTTTTAAAAAAGGTAATACGTCTGACATGAAGAACTATAGGCCAGTGACGTTGATACCAATCATGTCTAAACTCTTGGAGAAAATCATGCTGAGAAGGCTCCAAGAATTTACGATGAGGCACCACATACTTAAAGATGAACAATTTGGCTTTAGAAAAAATAGTACCACGGCGGTAAATGAAGGCTTACCAGTAGCGACTATCCTCTTGGACATGAGCAAGGCATTCGATTTTGTGGACCATGAATTGCTCTTACACAAACTAGAAAAATACGGCATAAGAGGAAAAGCGAACGACTGGTTAAGAAGCTACCTGAAAAAGCGACAACAATGTGTGGAAATCTCCAGAATACATAATGGGGAAAAGGTTTCATATAGAAGCGACTATAAGGAAAATTATTTCGGAGTGCCACAAGGCAGTGTATTGGGGCCTTTTTTGTTCCTCCTCTACATCAATGACCTTCCAAATATCACTCGCCACACAGTGATTTTATTTGCTGATGACACTACCCTTGTTGTGAAAGGTGAAAGAGTAGACACCTACGAGCATGAAATAAATGAAGCTGTCAAAAATATAATACACTGGTTGAACACCAATAACCTGCAAATTAATATGGAGAAAACGAAAATGATCCAATTCCAAACATATAGGAGAAACCCGTCAACGCTAAATATTAAATATAATGACACTACTATCGAACAAGTAGTAAGTACTGCATTTCTGGGCATACGACTAGATCAAAACTGCGATTGGAAAAAGCATGTCGACTATGTTTGTGACAAACTGGACAGATTTATCTATGCACTAAGAAGATTAAGAGCAACAGTTTCAACTGAAGCGGCTCTTTGCGCATATCACGGTTATGTTTCGTCCGTACTCTCATACGGTCTCTTATTGTGGGGTAACTCGGTGGATATCACTAAAGCATTTATTGTACAAAAAAAATGTGTGCGTGCAATCTGTGGAGCTGGTTATATGGATAGCTGTAAACCACTATTTAAAAAATACAATATATTACCATTAGCATGCATGTATGTCAAAGAATTATGTCTATTTGTACGACAACATCCAGAATATTTTATTAAACATAGAGATGTAACTAAAAGGAATGTTGCCTCTAGAGATAAACATAGGCTCTGCTTGCCACAATCCAAGCTTGGTTTATTTAAAAGAAATTCGTTTATAATGGCTATTAAGGTTTACAATAAATTACCAAATGCCTTAAAAGAACTACCTTTACCTATGTTCAAAAAAAAGTTGATTCAATGGCTGACGCAAAAATGTTTTTACAGTGTCAATGAATATATGTCATTTAAAGAACGCAAAGTAGGAAAGTAATGGCAATTTTAGTTCTATTTATTTAAATGCTTTCATTTTATTTTTAAGTTGACAATTACTATTATCATATTTTTGACATTTTATAAAATTCATGGACATTAAAATTATTATATAGAATTTGACATTTGATAGTGATAGTAGATATTGGTGACTTTGATTTTTATTACTTTGACATTTTATCAATGTGCATGGACCATTTAATTACTTTGTAGTGATAGCAGGTATTGGTAACCTCTGATGTCACATTATTATGACATTTTAAATTAATGATTATATTTGCACTGTATTAATATTTGCACACCACAAGTTATGGTAGAATGTAAATGGGCCTAACTAAAATTAAGATCATACTACTTTGTACACCTACATTCTAGCAAATAAATAAATTATTATTATTATTATTATTAAATGGAGACTCGGAATAGAATCCCGTTTTTACCCTTTGAGTATAGAACCCTTAAAAGGACAACATGAAGAACATTGTATAGCTGCCCCCGCCCCGGCTTCACAGGAATGATTTTAGATTCAGATGTCTTTCATAAGGACCTTCTCCTGACAATACAAAAAAAAACAATTATCGTAATCGGTTTGGTTCAGCTGTTCACGCGTGATCACGTGACAAAAAAAAATTGGGATTTATTTATATATACATAGATTCTTTTATACTAATTTAGCGATTAAATTACTAAGTTTATTTACTCACTCGTTTCCAAACACCTTATTTGAATACGTATAGCTAACCTCGAGCAAATATTCATAGGTGCATTAGAATAAGCGTTAACCAGGGGCGCCGGCGTTTAAAAAACCTCATGGGTGCTCATGCTCAATTGATGGACTCAAAAAAGTGACGAAGTGTGAGAAGAGAAATGCACATTGATCAGCCGACAAATAAATAAATGTCCTACTTACATACTGCGTACTTAATCACAATTTATGTTTGATAGAAATATAAAATGAAACTATTACATAAAAAATCAAACTAGTTTTTACCCGACTTCAAAAAGGAGGAGGTTATATGTTCGGTTGAAATAATAATAAAAAACATACATTCAACCAAACATATAAATGTTCGGTTGAATGTATGTTTTTTTTATGTATGTTCACCGATTTCTCGGGCAATTGTGAACCGATTTGGATTTTTTTTTTATTATTGAATATTTATGCTTCCGAGTTGGTCACATAGAAATATTGTTATGATCTGATCATGAACTTCAAAGATGAGATGCAACAGAACTCCTCATAGGATCACAGCAGAACCGTCGTAACAAGTAAAATTGCTTTGTTTATACGTGTAGTCGATGACTGACTGAAAGTAGAGGGGGAATATATCGAACTGATCTAATGATGAAGCCTGAAGTTAGACACCGGAACTCTGTAATAAATTAATGTAATCTAACCGTGTTTGGTATTATTAGAATTGTCATGAGATGCACTCTGGCTATAAGATAAGTTTGACTGAGGGGTACTTTTTAGCGGCGGTACCATAACTAAAAAGTTTTTTTTATAAATAGTTTTTGTATTTTTGCATAAAAATCTTTTTACAAAAAAAAAAACCGACTTCAAAGTGAAAAAAACACTGAAAAGTGCAAAATAACTTTAATTTCGGAAGTCGGTGTTAAATAACGAAGAGATAAAACTATTAAAGAAACACTGACTTCCGAAGTTAAAGTTATTTTGCACTTTACAGTGTTTTCTTTTTACTTTGAAGTCGGTTGTATTTTTTTTTTTTGTAAAAAGTTTTTTATTAGTATCAAGAAATATTGTAATTTATACGTAACCCAAAAGGCGATTACTGATCTGTTTCTTGATGTCTATTCTCAGGGGTGCTCGGCACCCACTGTTTATTTCTCATGAGTGCTCGAGCCCCCGAGCACCCACGGAGTCGGCGCCCCTGGCGTTAACCCTATTCGATGCCAAATTTAGAAATGATGATGATGAAATGAATTTAGATATGATATTGAACTTTAATATTCTATATTCAGTTGTTGTTGTGTTTGGAAAATGTTTAACTTAATAAGTGCCAAACATAAACTGACGATGTTTTATTTACGAAATACTTATTTTCATACAAGCTATCCCACGCAGTATCACTCGCGTCTGTGGTTACTACTTCGCTCCCGTATCGGGATATTATATATATATATTTCCTAGGTAAATGGGCTATCCAACACCAAAATATTATTTTCAATTTGACCCAGTAATTCCTGAAAAAATATTTTAGTGTCAAACAGCCCATTTACTGAAGAAGGCTATATAAAATCACGCTGCTACCCTGGGGAGCAATGCATTCAATCAAGATGACTTAAGGAGCTCCTATTAGCTGATGACCTTGAGCATTTATACGTGATAAATACGGGAGCGTTTTGGCGAAAAAAATGACGTAGGTACATCCTCCCGTCCATAGGGCTAGACGCCGTATGATTTGACGCCCGCGCGCCGCGTGGGGTTCGTGATTTGCAAAATTTGTTACCGAGTATTGAAAAAAATGCTAATATCTCAAAAAAAATATGTACTGTTAGTAAAAAAAAATCAGCCAAGTGCGAGTCGGACTCACGCACTGAGGGTTCCGTACAAACTTACGAAAACAGTTCAATTTCCGAATTGATTTACGGAGATATTTCCGAATCGCCGTAGATTTTTTTTTGTGATGTATATATAGTTAATGAAAAAATATGGAAGCCAATTTATAGTTTTCAGATTTTTTCCTATACTAGTGCTATGAGGCCTTGCTTCATGTCAAATTTCAGGATTCTAGTTCAACGGGAAGTACCTAAACATGCGTTTTTTACGACATAAACGGCCGTATCTTTTTTTCATTAACTCAGAAGTTTGATTTTTTCAGTTTCAAGGGACCGCAGACCTGAGTATATGGTTTTAATTTCAACTCAAACCTCTACGCGTTCCCGAGATAAAGGGTCTTGACAGACAGACAGGCAGACAGACCGACGGACAAAAGAGTGATCCTATAAGGGTTCCGTTTTTTCCTTTTAAGAAACGGAACTGTAAAAAGTATTTGTACAATATTTATAATCATTACATTCTATAAAGACAGGTATAAATATCGTGTTGGTAATTGCTTAGGGAATAAAGATAAAACATGTTTGTGTTTCAACTTTTTTTACAATCATTACATAATCTATAGACAGCTATAAATTTCGTGTTGGTATTGCTTAGGGTAAAAAGTTGAAACACAAACAATAAACGCAAATAAACATTTTTTTATTGTTTGTAGAAGAAGAACAAATGAAGAAAAAAAAATATTTGTACAAAATTGAAATGATTCTAGGACATGCCGGTTTCCTTACGATATTTTCCCTGTTTTGAGAGCAGTGATAATTAAATAAATTACACAAATCAATGCGCCTGGCTGGATTTGAACCCGCGGCCTACAACTCGTAAGTCGAGACCGTTACCACTGGGCCACCACTGCTCTATGCCAGTTTGAAGCATTAGAGTCGATTAAGAAGCGAGTCAAGAATTTAATCGGCAATTATGCACTAGTCGAGTCAAAGCTCCACAGTCTTAAGCATCGACGCCGAGTTGCTAGCCTGTCGGCTTTCTTTCGGGGAGTGTGCATTGGAATTGCACAATTTAATTCCGCCAAGCCCGTTCAATCGTCGGACCACTAAACGTACGGCGTTGCGGCACCAGTACGTACATGGTGGTCATCCCACCCATACATACAAAGCGTTTTGGGAACACATTTATTGTGCGTACAGCTAAGGAGTGGAATTCTCTGCCAGAGTCTGTTTCCTAATAAACCTAGGAATATTTAAGTCAAGAGTGAATAAGTTCATACTCGGCAAGCGTGCTCTATCGTCGGCCACATCATCGCTTACCGTCAAGTGAGCCAATGGTCAAACGCGAACCTTTCGAAAAATAAAAAGATTTGCCAAAGAAAGTTAAGAAAAGTCTAAGTGTTAATAATAAAACGGTTGCTTCTTTTTCCAGCACATCAGGATATTATACTACAGTATCGCTTGAAGATCAAAGGACAATGATTGCAGATTCGTACGTCAACACTTGCTTGCCCAAAATCTTAGAAAAAATTCGCGAAAAGCGTCCTCGAAGCAATGTACTCCTCCACGATAACGCATCCGCACATGCCGCTAAGGTAACAGAAGCCTATTTGAAGGCTTCAAATCTGAAACTGAGAAGACTGGTCCAACTGCTTTGTACAGAGGTTTCAGCGAATGCAAAAATGCATCAACTGCGAAAAAATATATTTTGAAAAGCAATAAAGGTAGACTGGCGGATTAGACTGACGCACAAGTGTAACACGCCTGATTTGTACGTAGAACGACGTTGCGTGGCGTGGATCAAGTCTACAAGTCTAGTTTCCATATAAAATGTATGGAGACCGACGAGCCCAGATCGGCGTGTGTGGCACACGTGTGCGCAGTGTAGTTCTAGCTGTAATGTATCGTAAGTCTTATATCTAGCCTTATTTATCAGAATCCAGAAACTTTCAGTAAGCCCTAACTTTATTCGAAGATAAATTAATGTAAGAAATAACTACTTCTATTAATAACGATTCTTGAAAGAAAAACATTTGTCTAGTGTAAATTTCTTAACAAAATGTTTGTAATATAAGAGCAGCACTATAATTATAGTATACATTTATGAAGTATACAGTACAGTATAAATTATTATTATTATATATACGGTATCTATTCAAGCAACATGTAACTAAACAACATGTGAATGTGTGTGTGATATGTGTAGTATTGGAGAATCATTATCCTCAAAATAAAAAATGGAAAAGCACCGCCTGTACGCATGTTTTAAAGCTTAGTTTATATAGTTTACGGTCTGCTGCACACAAGTATGGAAAACCGGCCTAGTGCGAGTCGGACTCGCGCACGAAAAATTCCATAATATTATATATCTAGATATACAACATTAAACACCAAATATAGGCAAAAAAATCAGGTTTGTTGTGTGTGTGCTCGACTTAAATATTTATTTAATTCCGTTTTTAGTTTTTGTTGTTATAGCGGCAACAAAAATACATCGTCTGTGAATATTTCAATTGTCTAGCTATCACGGTTCATGAGATACAGCCTGGTGACAGCCAGACGGACAGTGGAGTCTTAGCAATATAGTCCCATTTTTACCCTTTGGGTACGGAACCCTAAAAACAGTCCAATTATTATACTTAGCTAAGTTAGCTTAGCAGACCAAGAGCTAAGTGTTGGTCTGCAACTGGTGCTATTGATAAGGTATCTAGCAACAGCAACGACAGCAACTTTGACATTTGGTAACCAGTTTAAGTTATAAATATATTTTTAAATAATCGACTTGTCCTTATAATAATAATGTTTTTTAAAGAAATATTTAAAATGTATAGAATACGTGTATAAAAATAAATAATTTAAAAACCTGACTGTCAGGTTACAAAAATGAACTAAAAAGCAAAAAACAAGATGTTATTTGAACTGTATAAATAAAAATAAAAGAAGTCACTTATTCACTCACTGACTAAGCACGAAATCTCTAAAATTACTTGATCTACAAAACAAAATTTTTCATCGCAGTCGGGGGACCAGTTTTCTACAGACTGGTCCCCCGACGGCGACGAAAAATTTTCCTGTCGCGTGGCTCGTGAATCCCTTTACGTGGATCCAAAACGCTTGCTAAACCTTCTAGTTGCCTCACGCGACTAAGTGCAACATAAGCTTGCCCTTTGGCAAAAATTTTAGGGCCTAGGTCCTCGATGGCTCTGTCCAGTGTTGTCCCTTGTTAAACTTATGGACTGTCACGGCCCAACACAATATAAGCGGTAGCATACGGCGCTCTACGTTTCCATGACCCCTTAGCCCGTTAAATCCGACTGTAGGTACTGGGTTCAATTTTGATACCCATACTAATAGTGTTGCCACGTAGACGTACTGACTTGCCGTCGAACTCTACGCAGACGGCTTGTGGTAGTTTTCCTGATTCTAGTTAGTTACGGCGACGTAGCGATGGCCATTCGATTTTTCGGACGATCCCCATAGCGCCATTTACTAAGCCGTGACCAACATTAATTTTCTTTTGAGTAGATAAACAATAATTGATTCACTAAACTGTCAAACACTCGGTAGGTTATTATTGTATGTAGTCTATGTTATCTAATGTTATGTTTTATGTAAGGCAATGGCATTGTACTGCACCTACTTTTCATTAGGGTTCCGTACATCCAACCGAAAAACGAAATCTTTAAAGGATTTCGTGTCATAAATGTCATCTGTAACAGCCTATTTACTTCGAACCTACCTACTGAGCCGATAAAGTTTGAATTTGGTACACATATATAGTAGTATGTATAGTAAATAAATGGATTTAACTGTGGGAATCACTTTTGGTAAACTAGAAACCAAAAAACTGTGTCGTGTCAAGTAATGAGGCTTGCTTTGATGGACTCATTTTTTTTTAATGAATTACGTTTAAGTTTTATTTAAGTGTAGATATGACAAAACATGTTTTTTAATCGTCAAAGTTGGTTCTTGTTTGCATGTACCTAGTGTTCATTGTACAATGGTTTGAAAATCCTTCACGCACATGACCGACTTGTATATGGCTGGTTTTTTTTATATTAATTACGGGTTACGACTCCCCAACTAATATTATTATATTAGTTGGGGTTTCGTCACCAAATTGCAAAAATGAATTTATATAGATAACGGTATGCAAAAAACGATCGTCATCTAGGTTTTTCTAAAAGTACTAAATTAATTAGTATCCTACTAATAAATGAATTAGTAGTAGGTCCCCCCTTAGTCGAATTTGCTACAAGGCCTCGCGCCGATTTAATCCGGCACTGACCTGTCCCGCAGGAAGATAAAAGTGTAGTTTTTGTGTAAATCGAACATATAAGTAATTTCTCAAAATTAGCAGATACCAATAATTGCTAAAGGCTTATGGTTAATATTTTTTTACTTCTATTGATTATCTACATAAGTGCATTGACTTCAAATACATATAGAAAAATATTAGAGGTCAATGCTCATTTGAACTTTAGCAGCTGGGCATTAAGTCTAGCGCTTCGCAAATATGCCGTACCTGTAACAAAAAAAAACATAAGTTAGTTAAGCCGGTAATTCTCTTTAAATATTTGTGTCGCTCCAATAATTCAACATATTGTAACAAAATACGATAACAACGTGGTGTTGTAATATAACTCGCCTTCTGACAAATTATCTTCATAGAACCACGTTGTCTTGAAGGCTGAACTTTCGATTTGTTCTCAACAAAGTTACGAATATGTGCCATAGCGGTAGCCAAGCTAAGGTTAATAATTAAGTTAGCCTGGTAAGTGGGGCAATTGTGTGTGCGGTTACAAAACGATGTCATTTGATATAAATCACCCCAAAGTGAAAACATTGAACTATCGTTGCGAAATCTCAACTAAGATTTTAAGATAAGAACAAGTATATGATTAAAACCTAAGCAGGCTCGTACGAAGCAGATTACACTATCTACAATCTAGTAACTAATGTTAATGTTCTCGCAATTGTGGCCTTTATTGGCACATTATTCAGAAACCGTGAGTTTTAATAAGAGGTACCTACTGGCTTTTAATTTATATCCTGAATGTATCTATTAATCAATTTATAAAAAATAAAAATAAAAATTATAATAAAAAGTGCTCGCAAACTAGGGAGGCTTCAGCTGTTTAGTGGATGTAACCGTCCGGTAACCGTCCGGACCGAGCCCAAGTCGTCAACGGCGCGTGCTGTTCCACACGCGCCTCAAGGAGATGTCAGCAACCGTAGGGGCCCAGCAGGGTCGAAGCCTACTGGGGCCAAGGGTCTGATTCTGAAAGGAAAACTCGGCCCTGGTACGAAAGGCAACGAAGGAACAGGAGTAGGTTTTTAGTCAGTAAAAAGTCTGACACTATCTCCCGCCCCGCCCAAGAGCGGGGGATGTCATGTCACAAGATGATTTTCCCACCGAAGAAGAAAAAAAAAAGAAAAAAAAAACCGTGTAACTATTATTCTCTATAGAGCTATCAGAACATGCGCACGCGTCATTTTCAGCTAATATTGGTAAAAAAATCAACGTTTTTTTTTTTATTGTCCTTTTGCAAAGCAGAGATAAGAGCAGATAAATAAAAAAAACCCTTTTTCAATAAAGTTCTTTTTTTTCTAACGAAACAGAATCAATAACACGCCCTTTTTTTTCCAAATGACAATAAAGTGAAAGATCACTCAGGTGGCAATAGAAGTGTTATCTATGGAGCAGATTGCGATCGCGATCACTGCTCACTGGTCGGCAAGCCCGCCATTGAGTAAGCTGGTGTTGGTACAACACAGTCGGCTTTCATACGCACTTTAGACCTTAGTCCGTTCAATACGCATACAGAATTCATCCAGAAGTTAATTAGTGTTCATTTGGATTTTGATTACCACGTAAGTTTTTATTTAGCTATTTTTCTTGCTCTTCCCGTTTTTTATTCCGCTCGTATATTTTTTAATGCATAAACTACGAAATTTAGTAGTCTGAATTTACATGTAAATAAACCAAAATAAGAACTATTTTTTTTTCTAATATTTCACTTTTATTGTGTATTTCATCTGACATAACTTATTTTATAAATATACATAGTGTAAATAATATATGGAATTGCAGATTTCATTGATCTACGTATAAAATATAGAGCTTATTTTTGGTGGGAAATTATCAAATAATTTTTCCCGCTTTGGTTCCAGAGAGTGTCAGACTTTTACTGAGTAAAACCCACCTGTGCTCCTTTGCTTGTTCGTTCCAGGGCTACGATAATTCTTTCGAACAATCCGCAGCCCTGGAATGTAAATATTTAATGAGTTTTACGTTTAGAAGCCCTATAGAGCTTTTTGTTGTCATAAATCTCCGGCATTTCTAAACAGCAAAATAAATTTTCACAGTTTATTATTAGAAAGCTAAAACACTGGAAGACAGGAACAATCATGATACAATTATTTAGAGAACACGTTTGTTATTGAAACAATTAAGCGAAGTTGCAATTAATTTAGCCTAGAGTATAACTTAGATTCCAAGGCCTTAATCAATAAATATACAGTGCTCAATTCTAATCTCGAAGTAATTTGTCTAAAACTTGCTGTAAACACACAAATAACCGTGCTTTAGTACTAATGGCTAGTCTTTAAAGTCGCAAATTCCACCTGGTGTCAGGAGTCATTACGATAAAAACATAATTATTGTTTATGGCACAAACTGAACTTTATGCGTTGGTAAACAAACCTCATATTCGTACACTTCAATGTAATTAAGTGTGTGCTGTACTTACTTTGCTTTTGTTCTCATTAAAGTTTTCAAAGTACAAACACCGTAAGTTATTACCTATTACTACAGCTTCCGCGTCTCAAGTTCTTGAGTCAAACGGTCACAATTACGAACAGATCCCTGTTGGTATTAGTATTATTGTATAATAATCATTATTTGAAAACATGTACCCATGTTTATAAGTACCTAGATGCCGTCTTATGGAAAAAGTTTTCCTTATTCTTCTGCCAACACCCCCTGTGTTGGCAGAAGAATAAGGAAATCTTTTCATGCAAACCATTATAATTCGAAATAAAATATAATTACTTATAATATTTATAATATCAGCAAATATTTATAATTCGAAGTATACTATTATTAAATGACAAATGTTATGGATATGAAATTTCGGATCTGGATATGGGTACAAGTTTCGATTCGGTTACGGTTACGGATTTAAAATGTTTAGGATTATCCGCTAGTTACGCATAGTTTCGGCTACAAATATTAGAATAATTATAAAAGTACTAGTACACCTCACCATCAACGATTGCATCACTGCTTACCATCAAGTGGGATAGCAGTCAAGCACTACTTTTTATAGGTATATTAAAAAAATACAACAAATAGCAAGATCTGACTTTTATTTCCAGTCTAGATTATCATTTGTTTAGCCGGATAAAACAAATAAACACCATGTTGTAACCTGTCATATAAACTCCCAACTTTATCCGAAACTTTTATATCGGTTTCGGTTACAGTTACAGATATTTTTTTATTTCAGCTATCTGATAGTTTCGGATACAGTTACCAAGTTCCATAACAACCTTGATTACGCATACCCCCTAGGGCAGATAACCATGACAAACTGAATTGAAGGGAAAGCTTAATTCACCCGAAATGTGACACATGGTTTTTTCTATACCAAGATATGTAACGTCACCGTAAAATTGTGGTATTTACGAACACGCCCAAGCTTTCTACTAAAATACTTCCAAGGCTGTAATAATCTAGGCGACTTACATAAAGGATAGAATTTTTGATAAATTGTATTGATGTTGTTTCATTTCCACACAGTAATTATAATATTACATAACTTTGACACAACGTCATCTAGTCCCAAACTAAGCAGAGCTTGTGCTAGCTATGTATGGGTACTAGACAAGTGATAAACATACTTATATATTTTTAAATACAGATATTTTATAGATAAATTACACCCTGACACAGACCAAATGATCGTGCTCATCACACAAAAACTTTTCTTGGGTCCCACCCATCAAACCCACGACCTTAGTCATAGAAGTCAGTGCCACTAACCACTAGATCAACAGGCAAGTCAAATATATAAAACAAAGTCACTTTCTGCGTCTGTCTGTTTATTCGCTAACTCCTAAACTACGCCACGAATGTAGATGCGATTTTCACTTAATGAAAGAGCAATAAACGACGAAAGTTTTAGTGTATAATATGCACCTGTGCGAAACCGGGGCAGGTCAATAGTAACTAATATTGGATTGCATGCGTTGGACTCTCAACCACGCGCCCACTAGACTAGTTTGTTAAGCCATTAAAAATAACCCAAATAATTTACGGTACTCTTGTTTGACCGCCAAATATAGATATAGCCACTCACTAGTTCAATGCGAATAATGTTGTAATAATGCTATTAATAACCACACTTTAAGCATGCGGCCTTCACGCTAACAAGAGTGAAATAATATCACAGCAGGGAGGAGCTCAAACGTGATAAGGATTATTCTAATTTTGACAACATAAAATACTATCACATCACACTAATATTATTTAAGGCGAAAGTTTGTGAGTGTGTATGTTTGTACTTCTTCACGTTCGAACGGCTGAACAGATTTAGATGACATTTGGCACACCATGTTCTGGAATAGCACATAGGATACTTTTTATCCCGGGACTGATGATGATCCCTTGGGATAATTTTCAAAACACACAGCACTGGGAATGTGAAGCCCATTCGTCATACGTCACCTCCTTTGCAGGCAGCAAAAGAGATCTTGTGAAAGGCACCACCAATATACACAACCACTTGCATAAGTCATTGATAGACCTTTCCACGTAGTTCAATATCAATTGGTCATGTTTACTAACTTAGTAGTCAATCGACCTGAAAAGAATATGACGAAAACCGTCAAAGCTCTTCTCCGTTCTTCTTGCAAAAGATTAATAATATAAGGCATACACCAGTAAAGCTACGTCTAAAGAAAAAAAGGTATTGCCAACAGGAAAGCGCGCAAGATTGAGAAAAAACTTTACGATGATGGAATGCTGTCAGTCAGATGGACACCTAATATGGAACCAATGCAAGTTCCATTCACAAAATCCTTACTTAATTATGTTTAAAAAATTACAAGATGGGCTGCGATTTTTTTTTAAAGAGTGACCGCATTCCTGGAACGCCAAAGCAATTTACCTACTGACTAAAAGCCATCTCCACGTTCTTTCAGACTGTAGTAACTAACTCTATCAAACAATCCCGCAACCCTATAGCTCGCCGTCCACAAACCAGAGCCGACGGTAACCGGGACTCGCCCTACGACTCCCGACGCTTCCGGGAAAAGGAGGCTACAGCTGAAATGACGACTAAGAGAGAAATATTGAGGAACTAACTCCCTCGCTCCATACTAGAGCGTGAGAAGTTATTCGATCATTTCCAATTTAAAAAAAATACATTTCTAGGTAGAACTCATAGGTCAAATATTACTTAGGTACCTATGCAAATCTCCAACGTTACGTTGATAAACATATTATTATGACAAAATAGCTTATTATAGATTAGAAAACAACATCGATACTCTGCGCAAGAGCAGGACTGGTCACTTCTAGTTTAATTCCAGTTTAAAATATTTGGCAGATATAAATAGATTCAGATTGGTACATTACCTAGTGGTCGAACTAGTGTTTGGATTGTTTTTTTTTATTATTATTTTTTTCTACCTATTTATCACATTATGTAGAAAAAACATCTATCTCCTTTCGTTCAATTCATCCAAAGGATGTTAAAGATTGCCCTGTGCGATAATAACGCCTTTAGTGCACTTATAATACACATAAACGTTTGTTCTGTGTTATTATTAGGTGTAAAATAAAGTAAGTATATAATAAATAAATAACTTTGTTATGAGGCACCGTCAAACTAGATCAAAGTGATTATACGATTACATTTGTTAAGAGGATGCAACTCGACATACTTTTTTACAGTTTTTTATACAAACGCTCTTACGCGATTTTGACGTTATTACACATTTTTCATTCGACATTTTGGAAACACAGTATCTTGTGGATATTATCTAGTTTTCTATTGAAATAATTTTATAAATTTGTGTAAAACTAATCCAGTACAGACCTCCGAAAATCTGCTACTTTGCATGAACTTTGACACTTCATAGTTTACTCAAAAAGTGACGCCTTGCAAATTTAATCAAGATTCTGAATGACGACTATTTTTTTTTTTAACTTTTACGAGTTTAAAAAAACATGTATTTCCTGGAACAAGTTTTGTAAAATATTCGAGTAAATCACGGAATTATCGAATGCTAACACAGTTTTCAGACGTTATCCCTTTTTTTTCGCATTGCCTTTTCGTCAAACATCGCGTTGGATTGCGTTAGATGAAGTAACAAGCTTTTAAACTATGCTCGATGTTGACGATAGGCGAGTGGAAAAGGACCCTCTTAAAAACAAGTTACCTAGATATTTCATATAAAACGCTTTAAAAGTTACCAAACATATTTTTCTAGATAGGTAATCAATCTAAAATACTGGTACTAATTATTTATAGCATCATAAAAACAAAATTCTAAAAGATCATTAAACTTTTTCACACAAAAAATCCTTGGAAGCATGATTTCATGCTTACAGCTATGCGACCAAGTGATTGAACTCTGATTACCAGAGGTCAGAATTAAATAGAGTTAAACATGTACTTACACCGATTACATACAGCGAAAGAATAAAGTTGATATGCCTCAAATCCCGAGATTAATTTTAAAGATTAGATTTTTTTTATGACTATCAAAAATATAGAAGAAAAACTTTCTTCTTGCATTAATGATGAGGAGGAGGTATTGTATAAATTTATTAACCTTACTTCAGTTGACTTACAGAGATCTTTTTCAATGAAAAATACTAATTAAAATTGTATGTTAATTATGTTTTATTTGTCTTATCTATCTCTGAGGTTTTTATTATTATTTATTTAATTTGTAACAATGTTGGCCACACGGGATTTTTCATTAGAAATCCCGGGAAGATCCATTTTATATAAAAATATTTCGATGCAAATACATGAATAACTCTACCTAATTCCGACTCCTGCAGATTACACCTTACATAGAAAAGGTACCGTAGGCGCGGGCTTGCGGACGGCGAGCAATGGGTGGCTCGCCGTCCGATCGTCCGGTAACCATCCGGACCGAGCCCAAGTCGTCGACGGCGCGTAGTGTTCCACGCGCGCCTCAAGGAGATGTCAGCAACCGTAGGGGCCCAACAGGGTTGAAGCCTACTGGGGCCATGGGTGATGCGAAAGTGACCCTCGGGGCCCTGGAAAAATAAAAATGGCAAAGAAGGAACAGGAGTGGGTTTTTAGTCAGTAAAAGTCTGACACTATCTCCCGCTCCGCCCAAGAGCGGGGGTTGTAATTAGATGATTTTCCCACCCGAAAAAAAAAAACAGAAAAGGTAATGTAATATAGTTATTTAGCTATAAACAAAAATATGAAAGCTTTTGTTTTTTTTTTTAACTTAATACTTCCGCCGGCAGCTCAGCTCGCATGGATACATCTATACCATAAGAATACTACTAGCAGTTCACCAGCAACTTCGTTCGCGAGAAATATTTCATAAAAACTTTAACATCCCATAAACCGTATTTTGAGAGTAGTTTTGCAAAACCAATAATGAGTCTTAATTATTCATTTCGATTCAAATTGTTCTTAATTTTTAAGTTTATTAACTCAAGCAACAAGAGTCGTCCATATAATTTTTAAAACCCTCTAAATTGTTCTATTGGCGTTAGTTCTGAAAACAAATGATGATAACCTTTATTAATTAACTTAGGTTACCATTGTGCCAACTTTCAAGTATATTGGAAAACGGAAAGAGATTTTGCATACAAACGAAAATCAGCTTGCTAGGGCCGGCTTCCAGTCTCACCGAATGTGGCTGAATACCCGTGTTTTACATGGAACTACTGCCTATCAGACCTTCGCAACAACCCGGGCACCATGATAGTCCTTGAAAAAAAACTAATGGTCAAACTTTCTAGCGTCTGACTATCTGTAACGACTATCAAAGATCTACGATTGACCACCGGGACCAAAGGCTTCACGTGCTTTCCGAGGTACTGGGTGTCAGTAATGTCTTAGATAAACATAACAAAAACTACTATCGCTACTACTGCTTTTAGCGATAAGACCGCCCATTGTGACACCCTATTAATTTTAAGTTCCTATTGTAATTTTATTATAAAGAATAGAATTGAATAAACTTTATTGTACACCAACATATCTATCTACAGGACCAATTTTAAAAACCGCCAGTAGAATGCCACTTTATCACCGAGTGATATAGTCTATATATTTTCTACTTTCACGCGAGCGTAGGCGCTGGTAGATAGTTATAATAATAATAATTTTATTTCCAAAAATAAACGTTTACACAAATTATGAATATTATGATGCGGCATCGTTTCTATTAAAATTGCATAATCACAGATTGTTGTGTTATGGGTGCCAGGGCTCAAATCATTTGACATAAATGAGCATGGCAGTTGAGAGTTTGTCATGCTCACTCAAATGTCTCACTGATGGTGGCGCGTGTGTTGGATCATCTTTAAAATGGTTGAGCTGAGTGGTGCTAATATTCGCGTCAGGTCTGTGAACGGGCGCTGTCAGTTGAGACTAGTCATCTCTTAGCTGCCAGTTGCTATTTTAATATCTATATTTAGTTTTTATTTTTACTTTATTGACATTGTTCTCACATGATAGCGACAAGAAACATGTAACACAGATATTTGTAATTGCAAAACACGATTGAAAAGAGTGTCCATGAGTTTCTTGCACATTCTTCTCCATAGAGATCTACGCTTTGAAATGTGCAATTAGCATCATTTTTTCTGACTGACTGACTTCTTGACATTTCAAAAGTGCCTGTAAATGGTTTATTTGAAATAAATGCTTTGAATTTTGAAATTTGAATTTGAATTTTGTACAAATCATTCAATTTTTCAATCATTAAGTTAATCAAAAAAAAATTAGTTAGGTATTAAATCAAAACTGCTTTTCAAAAAGTTATATAAATTTTTGCAATGCAGTCGATGGAGTGGTTGAGCGATTGGCTGCTGAGCTGCGTGTAGCGGGTTCGATTCCCGCACGGTACTAATATTTGTATGGGGCCTGCAGAAAATTGTTCTGGGTCCGGGTGTCTTGATTACGTGAGTTTACATGTGCGTGAACGCACCACACGGTAATAATTCCTATTATGGCTCAAAGTTAGAAAAAAAAGTTTAAATAACGTAACAGTTTACCGACGTTCCAAACAACAAAATTACAGAAGGATTTGCAATCAGAATCTACATATACCAGTGCAGTTTGAGCAACCACACAGATTGCAATCGCCGCGCTGACATAAGCTAGAAAATGCCGTAATTTAGTTTAAGACTTAATTTAAAGTTGATAATAATGAGATTTTAATTTATTTTAAGAGTTGTTTATTTTTTTCGTACCTATTTTAATGTTTATTATTTACCGTTTTTTATCTATTATAACAATTAGGCCTACTATTAATGTTGCGCATTCATGTAAGTGACGTTTTTTTACACAGGATCATCTCATATATATATTTAAATTATATTGTAAATAAGTTGGGTGTGCCTATGCAAATAAATAAATTAATTAACAAAATTCGTGGCGGAGAAGGTGCATTGAACATAAAACTTCTATCACTTCAGTCCCAAAAGCCGTCACCTTGTATACGAAAACAAAAACAAAGTATAATTGTGTCAATTTTATCACTGTTAGTAATTTCTTAATTATTCTATTATGTGTGACAATTTGACACTGTTACCAATTTTATCCAATGAATTTTTATGTTATATCGATCTTTTTTTATAGTATATTACATAGCATAATTTAATTTTATCTTTTTGCCCGACTGCAAGGAAGGTTATGATTACTAAAGTTTGAATGTCAAAAACATTTTTTTATTTTAATTATTCCCAATTACATTTTAATTGAATGCGCATAATACTCATTTCTCTACTTTATTTTTTTATGCGTAATAAGGTGTGTATGGTAATATGTATACGTAATATGGTAATTGTCACGATGTAATCTAATTTAAAAAATGTATTATGTAATCAGTGTAAACAATTGTTAGTAAACCAAAAATAATAAATAAAAAATACATCGTTAGTTATAATAATAATTATTATTTATTTCACAAAAACATAGCACTTTGCACTGTATATATTTTTGAAAATAATATTTACATTATAATGCAATAGTAGTCTCTACCTTTTAAACTTTGAGCGAAACATCAAACCAGTAATCAATTATATTATCTTTTAAATTGACTTTATAATCTTTTTACTTTGGTCTCAATTAGGCAGTTGCAAAATCTGTTGGTAGCATTGCACATATTTTTCAATGCGGTAAAAAGTTTATTAAAACCATTACAAATACGACGCTTAATTTGTATGTAAAAGTATTCACAACGGCGTCCTGCAAAACAATTATTCGCAGTTGGCCAGTTACATCGATTGTATGCGAATATCCCTCTCTTGTCAATGCGCATTTAAACTATCATGCAATATACGGACCCGTCCAAAAATTTTGATACGCATGAATTCTTGATGATTTGCTAATAATGCATGATTACTTGACCTGCATCAACAAAGATTTTAGTGGCAAATTTCATGAATAATTATAATATAATGAAAATGCCGTAGAGTTTCTTAAGAATAAAGGACATTGCCAATCTTTGCATGGAAGTTGGACCAAATACTGCACAGAATGCGAATTGCAATATGAAAATTGATTCTACACCAACTACAGATCCCTATAAAAGTATGCCATAAACCATAATGCTGTGAAAATAAACATAGTTAAATAACCTAACTATGGCTATGTCAATCAATTCCCTTATTTTTCTTCCTGCATAATTTAATGAGAAATATTTATTAAAAACAAAACTTGTTTTTTTTATACTAGAGCAATTTTTTTTTAAATGTAAATTTATGCTAACTATAATTACAATAAAATAAAATAAATAATAATAAAGTATTTAGTATTTTTAAATGTAAATAGTGTAATATGTTGCCTATAATAAAGTCATCTCAATTTATGCTACGTTAGCACTGGAGCTACTTTCACTCTGGCACTTGTCAAGACCCTATCAATATTCTTTATTTGATATTTTATTTTTCAGATATGTTTGAAAAATGTTCCAAAGGCTGATATGGTCCACCACCCTGGTATTTTCGACAATCATCGATCAGAATCTAATAATTTGTCAGAATGGCGTATCGTACCTACAGAACCCCATCCTAAATTTACTGATGCAAACGGCGGCTCGTAACTACACACCACAGAACCCTGGTGACCTGTTCGATATACTAAGGGACAGCTATCCACTGCCCAATGGTGAGTAACTGTATTTTTAATTCTTTTGTAGCATTCCGTGAAATAAATCCTGTTAAAAACGTGATACCTTTTCGAATACTAAGGCTAATAATAATGTAGCTATATTTTTTGCTAAAAATCAATTCAATTTTATTTCAAAAACACTGAGTAATAAAAAATACTAGCCAGAATAAAAAATTGAGAACCCGATTGCTGCGCCACCTATACACACAAGGTAAACCACCTACAGATCAAATATGCACACAAAGTTTTATCCAAATCTGTCCGCCGTTTACGAGGAGTTGGGTGACAAACACACGCACAGAAGAATTAAATATATAAAGATATTTTGTCAACTTTACTAACGTTATATGGAGGAAAGATTTGTATTCTTGTTTGAATTAATAAACTAAAAAACTATTGTACCGATTTTAAAAATCATTCACCAGTAGAATGCTACTCTAACAATGATTGACATCTATATATATAAAAGGAGAAACTGACTGACTGACATATCAACGCACAGCCGAAACTACTGGGACTAGGAGCGTGAAATTTTGGACAAGGTTTCCTTTTATGACGTAGGCGAGCACTAAGAAAGGATTTTCCAAAATTCACTCTCTATGGTGATGTTGCGGGGGTCCAAAGTTTGTATGGAGAAACCTACGTTTACACGAGCGAAGCCGCTTGCAGAAGCTAGTAGGCTATATCTTGCTACTTTAACACAGGCAAAACCACCGGCAGAATCAAACAATATGTCTTGCTTTTTCCTCTACGACTTATTATTTAAATATAATAAGTCGTAAAGAAGTTATTAAAGAAACGTTCTAAAATGTCCGGCATTCGAACTCCATATTGAAAAATATTTTTTCCAATTCCAGGTTTAAAATCACCTCTACCAGAGTACGACTACATCATCGTTGGTGCCGGTTCAGCAGGCTGCGTCCTAGCTGCCCGTCTGACCGAGGACCCTAGTGTCAACGTCCTCGTGCTGGAAGCCGGCAGGCCTGAGAATTTCTTCACCGACGCCCCCGGCATAGCACCGTACTTTCAACGTACGGAATACGCTTGGCCCTATTATATGGAACACCAACCTGGAGTTTGTTTAGGTAAATCTTCTTGAATCCGTATCCACCTAATGGTGAGTGTAAGACTCTTGCACTGCACGTTATTTTAAACAATCCTGAGCCTCCAACATTCAGCCTATGCTTGCTACTTTGACCAGGATCCCTACTTCGACGTGCCAATGCCATCATAATTCCGCTAAGAGAGAAAAAGAGAGAGAGACGGAACTGTACAAGACGAATAGAACTATCTCCTTTTACAGAGGATTTATGACGGCGATGATAACAATGACACGTAAAATTGATGTCCTGGTCGTCGGTACACCAGGTTCATGATCTGCCCATAGCCAGGTCTGAGTCAGTTCGGTCAATTAACTATAAGGTTATTTTGAATGAATTACATCTTGAATATCTCGTCGTGGAACTCAAAACCTGACATAACGCGTTATGACAATAAAGAAAAGATATGACGCGACCCTATCAGATACAACCACATGGACCGCCAGGTTCATGGTCTACCTACACTGGTCAGGTCTGAGTCAGTTCGCTTGATTAACTCGCTAGCGTGGTGAAAATGAAGAAAAGTCGTGAAGCGTTCTAAGTCCTAACTGGATGCAACTACACAGCAAAATAAATGGGTTGTATGGATTAGTTCATTTATAATTTCTGGAAAAGGGGAAAGGAGACATAATTAAACCTACATCAGAAGTTAGAAAAGTTAACACATCCTCTCAACCTTAGTTTGGTTTCCCGTCATAATTATTATATTTTAAGCTTACTTAATTATACTGATTTGATATTTATTATAGTATTTATTAGTTTATAAAATAATATTCCACAACTTTTCTCATAACGCCATCTAGTCCCAAACTAAACAGAGCTTGTGGCATGAGTACTAGACAACTGATAAACATATCTAGTTAAATATTTTTAAATACTTATTATATATAAATTACACCCAGACAGAACAAATGATCGTGTTCATCACATAAACATTTGTACTGGGTGGGAATCGAACCCACGACCATCATTAGATGATTTCTCACTTCTCAAAACAAAACCTGATAAATGTTTATGGAGATCAGAGGCCCTACCACGAGCTCTTAATGCGATCCATTTGACGACCTAAACTAAAATGTTAAATCCTGGAGCTATATAGGTTGTATAGCTTCGTCCGTCTTTCTCATTCACTGGCCTGACATTTTAACACGGCACACAACAATAGCTGGGCAGATTGAGACTGACCACAACAAACTCTGAACGTAGTTCATAACACATCCATTTTTTTCTTTCTGTTTCAGGCATGATCAACCAAAGGTGTTACTGGCCTAGAGGACGAGCCGTGGGAGGCACCAGCACCATCAACTACATGATATACACCAGAGGACGACCTGAAGAGTGGAACAGAATCGCAGCTGCAGGAAATTATGGCTGGTAAGGAACTAGCTCACATTTAAATACCGTTTTTTTTTTTTCTAATGAACCATCGTTTTAAAAATATCACCTGCTCGATAATGCCCTTTTATATGTCATACAAACCTCACCTAAAGCAAGTCATTCTATCCCTAGGGTCTAATATAGTATGGGCGTTACCAAGGGAATAATATTATTTGAATTATGAACATAATAAAAATTAAAAGTACGTGCATCAAATGAGTTTATTCAAAAATCTAAATGTTTATTAACAAAAAAAGAAATAAAATTTGGTCACTATTGTTTATTTAAAAAAAAGACGGGTTGCACTCCGGGAGTGCCGGCAGAAGTGAAAACTTGATTATTAACGTTGAGCATGTTTGATATTTTGGAATGGTTAGGGAATAATTTTGCACCAATTGCTTTATCAGTATAAAAGTACTATCATTTATGTGGTAGAATACAATATTTATTTATTGCGCTATCGTACACAAACATGACAATTTATATTACATTAAAAATTTAACACTTTAAAACTATTACAATTATTTTACATTAAAAAGTTTATCTCTCCGAAATCCGTCTTACGCTTTTTCGATCAGGTCACGTGTCCTGACGCGAGTTTAAGATTTTATACCCATTACAGAAAAAGTGCTCAACGCCGCTAAAGAAGTTTTCACTTCAAAAATAATAATAATAATCGGTAGTGTTATAGAAAATTAAAGCTATAAGATCAATTTCAATGAGATTTGTAATGTTTTGAAAATATTACTTTATTTATTTATTTAAACTTCATGTACAGTAGTCGTACATAAGCGGACTTAATGCAACCAGACATCTTCTACCAGTTAACCTTTAGGTTAAAAAAGACAACACTTTGGTAAGTTTGCACAATAAACCAATAACAGATACTTCAAACAGAAAATAAAATAGTTATTTATAATAATAAAATACATATATTATGCTAAAATTATAAACTAATAAATACACTACACAAATATCTAATTATTAAGAGAACTTACGAAGCACATTCCAAAGTTTTATGGTGGAAACAGCGTATGAATTGGACATAAAGCCAGTACGGTGAGAAGGAATATGAAGAAGCATGTTTTGTATGCACGAAGGCTAAGATTATGAGAACTGCCCTACACTTGATTATGGTGAAGAGCATGCAGAAGGATCTGAGTGATCTCCTTTGACGGATAGGCAGCCATATAAGTTTTATCCTTCCCTATCTGAAGCAATGTGACAAATGTTTTTATAATTTAGTCATTTGTTCCAATATATTTTTTAATTATCTCTTAGAAGGTGTAAAAAACTTGAATTCCTCACTTCAATTAGGTTTCTACATTAACTCTCTCGCAGTGCTCAGTAGTTACATATATAAATCCCTCACTGGCGCTCGTTGTATAAATCTTAGCAACCTTAGTTTCGTTCAAAATTCAACATGGCCAAAGTTCACACAAAATAGCAAATTTTCTGAATAGAATTTTATTTTGCAAATATGGGTAATACACAACAATTCTTATGATACATAAAAGCCCAGCCACATTTTACCATTCGGCAAGCAAATATTTACATTATTTTACATCGCTGTTATTACATTAAAAAAGAATAAACGAAATAAAATAATAACAAAATTTCAGTATAGAATAAATTAATAAAAAACTAAAATAATACATTATAAACTCTTATCATTAAAAAAATCTTGTGCAGAATAGTAACATTTCTGTATTAGTAGAGATGTTAGTCTTTTTTTAAAAATACTTAACGATTCTTCTTTATATAGGTATTTTACTATAGATCAAGGGCGCTATTGATAGTAAGCTTTTTCTTAATAATGCTGTTTTGTACCTGTACCTGTGAACATTAGATTTTCGTATTGCGATCTAACAGGTCCCAGACGCGTTTTACTACCGTCCATTAGAATCATAAAGTGTATATTTATTCTAACGAACATTGCAACTTCAAGTATATACAAAGACGGAAAGGTGAGTAATTTTAGAGATTTGAACACAGGCGCACAACTGTCGGTATTTTTAAGACTAGTCCTTGATCTAATGCAACGCTTTTGGGCTTTAAATATTCTCTCCCTCTCAGTACAGTTACCCCAAAATATAACTCCAAATCTCAAAACTGATGCAACTAGACCATGATACCTAAGCCTCCAGCACGGTGCAAATGCTTACTTTTTTGCCAGGTTATATAGTACGTACCATGTAGGCTGACTTGCTTAACCTGTTACATACATCCATTTTCAGAGGTCTTTATGTTTTGATTCCAATAGACCTATATAATATCCACGAGATATCTGTGTTTGCAAAATATCTAATACGAGCTGTGTAATAACTCTATAAATGGAAGGAGGAATGTATCTCGGATTGGGCGCTCTAAGGCTGACTCAAATAAAAGGGTTGACGTACTCGAACTAATGGACAAAAGAAAATCCTCAGATTTTATAATTTATCATAATGTGCTCCACTTGGATTGCCGTGTTGCAAAATGGCGTGACAGATTAAGATAGTCACATCACTTAATTCAAACATAATGATGCAGTGTATTTTCTACTTGCTTTCAGGTCCTATGAGGAAGTTCTCCAATACTACAAGAAATCGGAACGAGCTAATTTAAACGGTTACGAAAATTCCCCCTACCGAGGAAGAAACGGTGAAATGAATGTCGAATTCATAAACTTCAGGTAAGTTAAATCATTATTATAAAACTATTTATAAAATCAATTCATAAATTATGTGTATCATGTTTTACTGGCATCGTTGTAAACAATTAATGTGCATTTAAAGCCACATAAATCCACATATACCGAATACCAATGATTTGATTTACGAGATCCTGATGCAGTAGATATTTTGCCTATGTCTAATGCGCAATACTGAACTAAGATAATGTTTTGGAATGACCATTGCATGTTTTTGTTTAAGTAGATAATAATTTGACGATATTATTTCAACTTTTTAAAATCAAAGCTGATCAAAATTCTTCTTTTAAAAGAATCCTAGATATGAAAGGCTTGTAAAAGATTACCCGAGAAATGGCCACTTATAAACTGTATCTATTTTTCACTTAATTATTTCAGGACCCCACTAGTAGAAGCCTTTTTAGAAGCTGGAAGAATTTTCGGTAGCCCTACAATAGACTACAATTCTCCAGAGCAACTTGGTTTTGGATACGTTCAAACGCATACGAGAAACGGCAGAAGACTGAGCGCCGCCAAAGCATTTTTACGACCCAACAAGAGACGCCCCAACTTACACATACTACCCTCAACAACAGTGACGCGAGTGCTGATAGACAAACTTACAAAAACAGCTTATGGAGTAAAATATACAAGAAATCGTTTAAGTTACAAAGTGAGAGCACGAAGGGAAGTAATATTGTCAGCTGGGCCGATAGCCTCACCTCAGTTACTCATGCTATCAGGAGTAGGTCCCAAGAACCATCTCGAGAGTCATGGTATTCCCGTAATACAAAACTTGCCCGTCGGTCGAACGCTTTATGATCACATAACATATGTAGGATTAATGTTCACTATAAATGACACAAATGTAGGTGTGAACGAAAATAGAGACTCCACAATACGAAACGTGCTGGAGTGGTTGCAGTTTGGTGACAATGTAGTCTCGAGTCCTGGCGGTGTGGAAGGCATCGGATATATTAAAACCCCATTTTCAAATCAACAAGACAGAATACCGGACATTGAATTAATAAGTCTTGGCGGTGCACTTACGGCAGACGGTGGTACATCAGGTAGCAAATCAGTGCGACGAGGAATGATGATTTCTGAAGAATTGTTTGACAAAGCTTTTGGAACAATAGACAATCAAGCGGCATGGAGTGTATTTCCTATGTTACTGCATCCTAAGTCAGTGGGATATCTTGAGTTGAAAGATAGAAATCCTTTCACTTATCCTCTACTATATGGCAACTATTTGACACATAATATTGATGTCGCAACACTGATAGCTTCAATACGATATGTGCAGGCATTGGCTGCGACGCCACCGTTCCAGCGCTTCGGAGCAAGATTACACAGGGCGGAATTCACAACGTGCCGTGGGCTGGCTTACGACTCTGATGAGTACTGGGAATGTGCGGTGCGTACACTTACTGTTACTCTGCACCATCAAATAGCGACGTGCCGCATGGGCCCACCTACCGACCCGCTGGCAGTGGTCGACCCCGAATTGCGTGTGTATGGCATAAATAATCTTCGCGTCGTCGATTCTAGTGTTATACCTCGAACTGTTTCAGTGCACACTCATGCCCCAGCAGTCATGATTGGGGAAAAGGCTGCAGATATGATTAAGGCCACGTGGAATTAGACTGTGATGTTACAAGTAATATAAGGAACCTAGTGATATTTATTAATACTTAGTATTTTACACAACCACCGCCAAATATATGTTACAATTAAAATAATACATGTTTGCTCAACCAGTAACATATTTTCTTATTTCTCCTTTCTACATGATTGAGTATACCTCCTTTTCTACTAAATGCGTGATATTATCCAATATAAAGTTCTGGTGAAGTTTTGCAAATTGTAATGTATGTGAAGCATTTACTTTTAATTTACACTTGAGTTACTTTTCCATCCGATAGAAAGCTTAAACTAGATCCAAACTAAAGCGTATACGATGAAGTACATCATAAAATGTCAAAGGTCTTTAAGCGAAAAACGGTAGATACAGCATATCGGCACAGCGTCTTAGCTTATATGCTTGAAAACATGACAAACTGCATAAACGAGATTACAAATCAAGTATGAAAGAAGAAGCGTGTATAGCCAGCATAAGATGCAACATACTAAAACCACGGGTAAAACAGTTGTTTTTAAAAAAAAACAACTATTTATAACTGTATTTTGGGACAAAAAACAATTATGCATTTGGAAATAGTATCACACATAAATCTACACTCTTGTCTTTGAAATTACATAGAAACAAGATAACATAAAAGAAAAAAGAAACTAGAATTTAGGATATACATGTATTTGTATATTCATATATTATATTTGTATATTCATTATATATAAATTATTTACATTTAAGTATTCCAATAAAAATAGAAAAAGCTTTTAAATAAAATAAAGTAAGTATTTTATCGGGAACATGGTCCAACTCCAAGCTACCCACTTTCAGGGCTCCAGAGAGCTTTCTCCTTAATCCTTATTAAGGAGAATCTCCTAACAATGCGAGCCGTATCCAAAAGTACCGCTTTTTAAATCAATGCCTTGGTCCAATCACCTAACGAGATCCACCTAATATGTTGGTAGAGGTTCGAAGCTATTAAACCATTGGCTGACGGGATTATATGTACATATTTTCTTTCATATATATTTAAAAAAGAACGTTGCCCCACCCTATTTTTATCTAGCCCTTACTGTCCCACTGCTGAGCAAACGCCTCCCCCAAACTTTCCAGACTTTCTACTAAAAATTAAAAAAGCACTCCTGTATCGTGGGTGCGTTCACAAACATGTAAACACGACACCCAACAATACAAGACACTCAGACCCGGAACACCTATCCAGTCTGGCGAAACTCCCATACAAAAAAACGATGTATGAAACGCACGTTCTTTTTAATGGCGGCTATTATCCGTCAAATTTAAAAAGTGCATTGAGAACTTTGGGTCTATATCAACCTATGACTCTTCAACACCTAGTTGGATTACACGACCGCCATTTTGACCACAGAATATTAAGGATTTTGACTGTCATTCATTAAACTCCGAGAGAACACCGGCGTTCGCTCGGTCATTGTCTTTCTATTGTGTCTCTAATTACGCTACTAAATAGGTTAACTCAGACTAACTTTTGACAGTTGGTTTGTTATGGTTTTCATAAGATAGATTTCCGTCTATTTATTGTTTTAAAGTATATAAATAATCATTTTGTTGGAAGAAATTGGTTCTCCATGTGTCTTTGAGTATTCCTATAGATCAATATGAGATAAACAACGTGTGAAATTGGTGGTAAAAGAACATTGTGATAGAAGAAAGGGTTGATGATAAAAAACGTGTTTTTAAGGCAAAATTTCCATCAGATGAAGACCGGTAATCATAATTAGTTGTTTATTTCTATAAAGAACTCAATTCAAGTACAAATTTTGAAAGTTTAGTGCATTTTAACAGAAAAAGAGACTTATATAAAACGTAACATAATGTTGGCAGTGGGGCAGTTAACCAGTATTTACCGACATCGATGTTTCAAAAGCCAATGTTCAGCAGAGGACATTTATAAGCTGATGATGATATTGATATAAGTAAAATCAATGTTTTCTCAATTAGTATGTTTTGTCATAATAAGTTTCCTTGCATGTAATGTTGCAGTAGGTCGACAGAATGCTTAAAATGTATTAATTGGAAAAAATGTCGCCTGTGTGTAAAAATAATTCAACACTCACTTTTTAGGTGTAAACAGTGGGTCAAAGCGACATGGAAAGAAGACAAAGTCTATGTACCAATTGAAAAGTTGCATCTATTGAAATATTTTTGTGCAAAGCATTTCCAAAGAACAGATTTCAAGAAGAAAAAAACTCAACTGAAGAAAACAAGCTGTTTCGAGCCTAAAAATCTCACATACACCATTATCTGATGAGATTTTTGTTGAATTTCCACTACATTATATTGCTAGCAGTCAACCATTACCAGTCAGAAGAACTGATAATGTGCAGCTCTTTATAGCGGTAGTTTTTTTTTTTTAGATGGACATTCATCCAATGACTTCTCCCGATCTAGGGTGGAGCAAGAGGCAGTGTGAGACTTTTATTGACTAAATCCACACCTGTGTGTATTTGTGTTTTACGTTCCAAGATCAACTTTTCTAATAGTCAGTGAAGAGGAGCGGGGACTCGTTCTACATCACGTACGAGTTGGTACGTTTTTTTTTTTCATCTTGTTTGTATACCTCGTGTCATTGAGTTTGTAACCAGTAAAGGCAATCTAGATAATGAACTCGCTTATATTCTAGACATAATTGGATGGGCACGCCACAATTATGGCGGTAAGTCCCCTCTTTGAGGCGTGGTTGGAAAGACCTCACGGCGTCCTCACCTACCGTATGACGCAGGTTCTCACCGAACACGGTAAGTTCGGGAAGTTCCTGCACCGGATTCGTGCGGAAGCGATGCCCGGGTGTCGCCACTGTGTGGACCGCCCGGAGGACACGGTGGAGCATACGGTGGAGGTATGCCCCGCTTGGGCAGAGCAACGCCGTGTCCTCGTGGGGGCGATCGGTGGCGGCGATCTCTCGCGTCGGGCCTTGGTACAGGCCATGGTCCGTAGCGAGGAGGAGTGGCAGGCGGTCGCTTCCTTCTGCGAAGCAGTAATGCTAGCAAAGGAGGCGGCCGATCGCGTGAGGCAACGGTCCTCACGCCCAAATCGCCGCCGGGATTCCGATCCCGATTTCCGGCCACCGTAGGCGCGGGCTTGCGGACGGCGAGCAATGGGTAGCCCGCCGTCCGACCGTCCGGTAACCGTCCGGACCGAGTCCAAGTCGTCGACGGCGCGTATTGTTCCACGCGCGCCTCAGGGAGATGTCAGCAAATCGTAGGGGCCCAGCAGGGTCGAAGCCTACTGGGGCCATGGGTAGTGTGAAAGCGAAACCCGGGGTCCTGGGACGAAGGCAACGAAGGAACAGGAGTGGGTTTTTAGTCAGTAAAAGTCTGACACTATCTCCCGCCCCGCCCAAGGGCGGGGGATGTCATAAGATGATTTTCCCACCGAAAAAAAAAAAAAAAAAAAAAAAAGACATAATTGGAAGCTCTCTTCGAAATCCTAACAAATCAAGGTGATGTAATTAGCTACCACGGTTTAACTCCATATGAATATTGAACAACTCTGCAGAACCCCATATTTTATACGGAACGATCCGGTGTTTCAGACCGACTCGAAACCACGGATCGAAAGTGTAGGTATGTCAAGATCGTTAACGATTTACTTAATCGAATACGATATCGGAAAACGCAATGAAAATCCACACAATCGTGAATTTCGTAACATGTAGGTATATAATCATATATTCCACAACTATAACACAACGCCATCTAGTCCCAAGCTAAGCAGAACTTGTATTATGAGTACAAGACAACTGATAAACATATTTATATATTTCTAAATACATACATATTATAGACTAGCTGACCCGGCGAACTTCGTGCCGCCTAACAGTCAATGAATGTAGTACCTACAGGTATCTTTCGATATAGTCAATCAATTGCGATGAAATAAAGCATAAGTAATATATCAAGTTACAAACAATTTTAATGTATAAAAGTTATCTAAACTAAACTAAACTTCTACAGATTTATTACAAATAGTAAGTAACTAAATGTCCTGGCAGTCTTGCAGATGGAATGTTCACACAAAAAAATTGTTCTTTTTTATCATTTTCTTGGAAACGACACTTCACATATGCTTGTAGTAATTTACCTTTACTTTTACAAACCACGCTTCTGATAGGCGCCCCTTAGTGAACTCCACTGCTGGTGACGTAACCAACGACAAACTTATTATTTGCGGTTGGTACAGTAATCGGGTCTAGGGATCGAACCGCAAAATTAAGTTTGTTTTTTATTGTATATACTTTTCCGGGATAAAAAGTACCCAGTGTGGTGCCTAGGATATTAAAGAATAATTATACCAATTTTCATCGTAATCGAACCGGTAGTTTTTGCATGATGGCTGAACAAACCGACAGACACACAAACAAAAAATTTTTAAATCACATTTTTGGGTTCGGTGTCGGTCTAGTAACACCCCCTGCCATTTATTTTTATGATATTTTCAATGTACAGAATTTTCACTTCTACAGATTTATTATAAGTATAGATAAATTACACCCAGACACAGAACAAATGATCGTGCTCATAACACAAACATTTGTCCTGGGTGGGAATCGCAGCCACGACCTCCAGCATAGCAAGAAAGTCAGGGCCACTAACCACAGGGTATATATCGGTAGTGGCACTTTGCGACCAACGGTTCGATTTCGGTCTAAGTCTTACCACGCCCGCTGCTCGCACCACATGCCTAGGCTACAGCGTACATAAAAATGAAACTCGACAAAAAATCACATAGCTAAGAAAAAAAGTTAGTTTTCCATTATCTATACGTACCTATTAAATTATTTGAGCAAGAAAGAAAATGTTCGATCGTAACGATCAATTGTTTCATGTGTAACGTAGGCTTTGAGCGATTTACCGTCACAATAATATCAGTTCAGTTTTTTTTTTAATGGTATAAACCAGTGCTTGACTGCAACCCCACCTGATGGTAAGCAGTAATGCAATCGTTAATGGTGAATCACATTAGTTTATTAAGAGCCTATTCACTCTAGCCTTGAAGACACCTACATCATCCTTCGATGTACGCGGTATAAAAGACGACGCGAAACGCTTAGTCCGGACCGTAGAGGTGTGTGAACAACGTAAGGGTGGACTCGCAGTACATCGGCTTGTCTAATGGTAGAAAGGTGATGGCAGAATCACACTATAAAAAGCATCCTGTAAAATACAGAAAGATTTGCTATCCTAGACTGGCTAGATCGATGTAATGATGGATCGTTTCGTATATGGAGCCCTTAAAACAGTACATTCGGTCACAGTTTTTAGCAGAGTTTATGAAATTTGAGTACGAAGATGAATGTAAGGTCGTTTTCCCTCGTATGATTTACGAAAACTGTGACAAAACAACTACATTAACTACATGCTTTATTTTACCAAATTTAACTGGTTTTAACTCGAAACAGCAAAGTACGTACTTATAAATGCTGTTTGCTTGCTGTTTCGAGTTAAAAAAACTGGGCAAGTGCTAGTCGGACTCGCGCACTAAGGGTTCCGTACAAACTTGAAAGGTAAATTGCTGTTTACGATTTATGACGTATTAAAAAAAAACTACTTACTTGATCTCGTTCAAACCAATTTTCGTTGGAAGTTTTTTTTCATACATCATATATTTTTTTTAGTTTTATCTTTCTCTTATTTTAGAAGTTGGACACATTTTGCCACTTTGGAAGTGTCTCTCGCGCAAACTATTCAGTTTAGAAAAAAATGATATTAGAAACCTCAATATCATTTTTGAAGACCTATCCATAGATACCTTTCACCTACAATGAAGTCATCGGTCAAACTGTGGGTCAGAATTGAGTGCGATCGTGGTCATAACCAAACACACGTATGGGTTTGATGAAAAAAAATGTTTGAGTTTCAGTTCTAAGTATGGGGAATCCCCAAAATTTATTGTTTTTTGTCTATTTTTGTATGAAAATCTTAATGCGGTTCACAGAATACATCTACCTACCAAGTTTCAACAGTATAGTTCTTATAGTTTTGGAAAAAATTGGCTGTGACATACGAACGGACAGACAAACAGTCATGACGAATCTATAAGGGTTCCGTTTTTTGCCATTTGGCTACGGAACCCTAACGAGTAACGAACTTATAAATAAGTACGTAAAGTCAGGTTCTTATGAGATAACGGAGACGAGATAATTTCGCTGGACAACTCACGAAGAGGCAAGCCAAATTCCAAACCGCAGTGACCGAATCAAAAATAAGAAACTTTTTGGTACCCGGTGACTTTTTCGTGGCACAACGAACTCTGGCGCGTATAATCGCAAACAGATTTTTTATTTATTAGTATGTCAAATATTTCATATATTCACTCTCGACCACTCAAAGGTTTGTTGGAAGAAAACTCATCGTTGAGTTAAGCGCGAATTAAATTAAAGCAAAATTAATGAGTGAACTATATCGGATTCAAAATCCATACAAGTTCCTATATTATAAAACAAAGTCTCCCACCGCGTATGCCAGTCTGTATGACCGCGATAAACTTAAAAACTACTGAACGAATATTCATGTAGTTTTCACCAACAGACAGAGTGATTCATAAGGAAGGTTTAATTTGTATACTATAGTTAAATACATACGAAGCTGGGGCGGGGGTCGCTAGTCTATATATATATAATCAATTGCTTTTTTGCAAGGGTTGAAAATCAAGTATACGGCCAAACCACTATCCGATTCGTCTCTAATATCAAAGCAAAATTTCATGTTCCCTTTGTGGAAATTCAATCTTTAAAGGGGTAAAAAGGGGGAATTTATATATTGTGTACTTGAAATTAGCACCAATAGTAACCTAAGTAAAAAAAAACTTTTCCGAAAAAAAAAATATAACCGACTTCAAAGTAAAAGAAAACACTGAAAAGTGCAAAATAACTTTAATTTCGGAAGTCGGTGTTAAATAACGAAGAGACAAAACTATTATAAAAACACCGACGAAAGTTTTTTATTTTACACTTTTTAGTTACGGTACCATCACTAAAAAGTACCCCTCAGCCAAATTTAAATACCATATAGCCAGAGTGCATCTCATGACAATTATAATAATCCCAAACACGGTTAGATTGCATTAATTTATTGCAGAGTTCCGGTGCCTAACTTCAGGGTTCATCATCAGATCAGTTCGATATATTCCCCCTCTACTTTCAGTCAGTCATCGACTACACGTATAAACAAAGCAAATTTACTTGTTACGACGGTTTTGCTGTGATCCTATGAGGAGTTCTGTTCCATATCTTCGAAGTTCATGATCAGATCATAACAATATTTCTATGGGCCCAACTTGGGAGCATAACGTTTCAACCGAAAAAAAAATTTTGAAAATTGGTCCACAATTGACCGAGAAATCGGTGAACATACATAAAAAAAAAACTACATACATTCAACCGAACATATAACCTCCTCCTTTTTGAAGTCGGTTAAAAATACAGCATGTCATTATTTGTTTTCAGAATTTCCCCAACAGAACAATTTAGGGGGTTTTAAAGATTATATGGAGAATTCTTATTTCTTACGACTTGAACTTAGGCACAAATTCTAATCAAAATGAATAATAAAGACTGTCATTATTCGTTTATCAAAACTATTCTCAAAATACGGTTTAATGAATGTTAAAGCTACCTATTATGAAAACTTCCCTGCGAACGAGTTCGCTGGCAAAATGCTAGTTAATAAATATACAAAAATAGAATACCAATTGTGAAAACTATTCAAATGCTAGTTTTTAAATATACAAAATTAGAACACCAATTTTCAAAACTACCAAAATGCTAGTCAATAAATATACAAAAATAGAATACTAATTGTGAAAACTATCAAAATTGGTAGGAAAGCAATCGCTAAGGCGCTTTCTATGGCGGCCGGGTTTCATGGACTTTGACATCAACAACTAACGTCGGACTTTTCTTTCATAATACTAGATTTGAAGCTTTATAATTTCGTTCACTAATAAAATTGCATGCATATTCAGTTTTACTTTACCCCAATACAGCCTTTTTTTTTGAGGGAGGAAAACATTAAAATCTTCTCCCGCTTGTGGTGGATTCTCTCCACCACGAGCAGAAGACTAAGCCAGTGCCAGACTTATACTGACTTAAACCCACCCAAATTCCTTCAGTTGCCCTTTGCGTTTATCCAAAGCTGCGGTGATTCTTTCGAATAATTGCGCAGCCCACCCCATAGGTACAGGCTGCGCTTTTCAACATAGCAATGAACCTCTTAAATAATTTTCAATACCATAAAGATTTATGAAGGGTCTGCAACTTACTGCAGTCATTATCATTGAAGTGAGTTATTTTGCGGGCAAGTTGAGGTCACTAAAATAATTACATATATTATGCGCATTCCCACTTTGTGACCAATAAAACCGTTCCAGGAACCGGCTCGTGACAAGTTCGATGACCTTTAGTTGAGTAAAACTTGAAAGGACATATTCCTATATCCTGTAGTACTCAAGAAAATGAACACAAATACCTACCAGATATCTGCCACTTTGCCAATTGATGATGTCGGCAGGTTTTTTTAATGAACTCTTAGTTTTTTCTAGTTCCATGTTTTTTTTTTCTTGACGTTCATCAAGAATAAAACGAATTAAAACGGTTTATTCATCAATCATCACCGAAAGACGTCCACTGTTGGACATAGGCCTCCCCCAAGTGTCGCTATAATGACCAGTCCTATGCGTCTCGCACCCATCGGATTCCCGCAACCCTCACCAGGTCATCGGTCCACTTTGTGGGAGGCCTTCCAACGCTGAGCCTTCCGGTACGTGGCCACTCCAGAACTTTTCGTCCCTATCGACCATCTTATTCATCAATGTACTCTGAATATTTATTTTTAAAAACAGCAGATGGAGTCCTAAACGAGGCCAAAAAACTGGGCCTTGTTTTAATTTTTAACAAACTAAAGTTGCTAAGTTTTACATCGATAAACTTATATATCATTATGATGGATTACTTTGTGAAGTAAAGTAATCCAACTTGACATCACAAGTGTTAGTACACAGTCTCTAGTAGTTATATCTTTTAAATTCACATCAAACGCGAAATGCCTCAAAAAAACACTGAAAAGTGCAAAATAACTAATTTCGGAAGTCAGTGTTTCTATAATAGTTTTGTCTCTTCGCTATTTAACACCGGCTTCTGAAATTAAAGTTATTTTGCACTTTTCAGTGTTTTTTTTTTTTACTTTGAAGTTGGTTGTATTTTTTTTAAATTTTACTCTTTTTAGTTATGGTACCACCACTAAAAAGTACCCCACAACCAAACTTAAATATGTTATAGCCAGAATGCATCTCATGACAATTCTAATAATCCCAAACACGGTTAGATTACATTAATTTATTACAGAGTTCCGGTGCCTAACTTCAGGCTTCATCATCAGATCAGTTCGATATTTTCCCCCTTTACTTTCAGTCAGTCATCGACTACACGTATAAACAAAGCAATTTTACTTGTAACGACGGTTCTGCTGTGATCCTATGAGGAGTTCTGTTCCATATCTTCGAAGTTCATTATCAGATCATAACAAAATTTCTATGGGACAAATTCAGAAGCTTAACCTTTCAATCAAAAAAAAAAAATTTTAAAATCGGTTCACAATTGACCGAGAAATCGGTGAACATACATAAAAAAAAAACATACATTCAACTGAACATATAACCTCCTCCTTTTTGAAGTCGGTTAAAAAAGAACAACATTGAAAAAACACAAAACTGCTAATCCGAACACTCTAACGGTCACAAGAGTTTATATTTTCTTAGCTGATAAAAAACAGATGAAGTAGAAGTAATTTGGCAGAGGAAGATAAGTACCGGTGCGCTACACAAGTCCGCGTCCTTTAACGGTCAGCTATACCTACTTATAATATCTCCATGTAACACACTTCTATATTCGAAGTCCGTACTGTCAACTCTACCATAGTCTCACAAGATTTCGACGTGTTTACTTGCGTTCGCTGTTATTACTTTTTTTTATTTAAAAAGTGCAATGTGTTAAAATTTTCAAAAGAAAATGTTATACAAACTATTAGTTATACTGACGATATTGTCGATTGGTAGCACAAAAAATAATGAAGAAGAAGCTGTAGTAGAAACAGTGAGTGATGACAATGAAGAATCATTAAATTATGTCCACAATGATGGAGACCAAGCAGAACAAGAAAGCAGAAGGGGAAAGCTGTTGTATTCCTATCGGCAGAATCCTATGATCGACATAATGCTGCAAACTGCAGCCCCTAACTATGTGCCCAAACACCCCGATGATTTTTTTGATTTCCTAAGGGATTCGTTTCCATTACCTGGAGGTGAGTTTAATGTAGGCCTCTCAGATGATCCTAAAAACAAACCCAGAAAATGTAGTTAGTATGATATATTGTGTAATTTAACTAAAGATTTTTTTTAAATCCTTGCCAGATTGAGTTTTTAAAAATAAACAAACGCACTCAATGTTACGAACGATAATGACAGACAAGCAATTAAACTCAACCGGCTTGTATCGTTGAAATAAAACCAAAGAATAAATTAGGTAAATGAAACTAACAAGAAATACAGGATTTTATACCAACCACAATACAAGTTTAAAAGGTGCTCAACAGGCGTTAGAGACAACTTGTAAATGATAACGCAATTGATGTAAACAAAGCAAAAAGAAGCTATATTTTGTAAATTAGCAAATTTTCAAGCGATAATGAAATTAGTACGTTGTTTGATAATGATCATGTTCGAATGCCACTAGTAGAAACCGAATGAAGAAGGTCATCATTGCGAATTTAGTAGTTCTAAAACATAAGTCTACAAATTGTGAAGATTCCTTTGTGTGACACCTGTTTATGTAGCTAACATTCCTTTTGGAACCCTTTAATGCAACCACGGCGTCAAACAACGCACCAAAACATCAATAAACATTTGCATTTATGATTTATAGCACATATATATAATTAATTGTTACCTTCCCTGATTAATATTCAATAGCTTATCAGGATTACATGCAATCGATAATTTAACAGCGATTATCGGAAACATTCTTAAGAAGGACAATGCTGAGATTATATTAAGTATACGACACGATATATTACTACTATCGATAAAAAAATGTTCAAGTCATTAATACGATTAAAAACACGTTTGATGAAATTTATCGGTTAGTGGGTTTATCTAAACTTTCTCTGATACCTACTACACAGTAAAGTAGGTATTTCATGACAGGGTCATGGACATATCAGGAATTCACAAACATCTATAAAACCGATATTAACCACGAATAAAAATGCGAATGGCCGCAATTTGACTAGATATATCAAATTTATACTTTTTGTAATTTCATACATGATTAAAATATCCTAGATAATTGAGCTGTTCACAAGAAATCAAAATATATTATTTAATATTTTGACCTTTGTAAATATATATTACTCCAGTGGTTTATTCTGAACCAATTATTATCAAATTCTGACATTGGAACCGATAGTTAATTTTCAAAATTATAATTGACACAGAAATATGGTAAAAAAAATTAACGGGACAGGGCAATGAAAATCCAAAAATTAAACAAGTTATTATAACATAACGGTATCAACTAACCGCATTACTTGACCTGTAATATTATTGATTCATTGATTATACAGTGCCGGCCATAATTGCCAATATTAATGTATGGCATGCGACTATTTAAAACAATTACGATAAGGTTTTTACATGTCAAGAGTTTTTTACTGTGTTGGTTCAATGAAAACATGATCTCTGTCTACGCATAAAACGAAAGTTTCTGGACTAAGGGTTTTTTTTAATGGTCAAACAGCTGTCATTGAATAATAAATATGACAGTTTAACAAATTTTCTATAGGTAATATATATTTATTTATTTATTTAAACTTCATGTACAGTAGTGGTACATAGGCGGACTTAATGCAACAAGGCATTCTCTACCAGTCAACCTTTGGGTCACTCCAGAACCTATCGGCCCCAACGGCCATCTGTTCTGCGTGTAATGTGCCCTGCCCTTTGCCACTTAAGTGTGGTGAAAGGCCGGAAGACGCAGCGTTGGAAGGCCTCCCACAAGGTGGACCGATGACCTGGTCAGGGTCGCTGGAAGCCGATGGATGCGAGACGCACAGGACCGGTCCTTGTGGCGACGCTTGGGGTAGGCCTATGTCCAACAGTGGACGTCTTTCGGCTGAAATGATGATGATGAATATATCATATCGGCCCTTAATCCTTCAACTAACGTCTTAGTTCACAAAAAGGATCACTAAAACACTTGTTCTCATTTAGTTTAACGTGAAATAGCCTTGATTGTATAAAATACGTTGGATCTCTAGTATGCGCGTATAAATTATTATGTTGATTGAGGACCTGAATACATGTTATGATGTACACATTAATTGTTTTAATAAAAAAAAAATATTTTAAGGTCTTCAAGCTCCATACGACGAATATGACTACATCATCGTCGGCGCTGGTTCGGCTGGATCTGCCCTAGCTGCGAGACTTTCTGAAGATAAGAACGTAACAGTGTTACTGTTAGAAGCTGGCAAACCAGAGATGCTTCTCACTGACATTCCTGCTATGGCACCCTACTTCCAGTCCACAGATTACACGTGGCAGTATTACATGGAGCATCAACCAGGAGTATGCACTGGTATGTTACTTTATAACATAGGCACTAGCTTCTGCCAGCGGCTTTGCCCGCAAAGCTCATGACATGAAAAATTTAAAGAATTTTCAGAATCGATTTAGCAGTCTCAGACATTACCCCCTACATACAAATTTTAACTCTTTTAATTATTAGTATACATTGCAATGTTGAAAACTTTATTACGATAATAAACCATCTGAATGTCTCACATGAAACGCAAAAACGTATCTATGCTTTTACGAGCAATATTCGCAAAGTCTGAGTTAATAGAAATGTAAATGAAACTAATTCCAACGAACATAATAAAGATTCCAAGAAACTTAAGGTCGAACAATGCCAAATATTGTTTATCAATTTGATATTCCAGGCATGCTCAACGGGCGCTGCTTTTGGCCACGAGGCAAGGCTGTTGGCGGGACGAGTGTCATCAACTACATGATATACACCCGAGGAAGGCCTCAAGAGTGGGACCGCATAGCTGCAGACGGAAACTATGGATGGTAATTAGCATTGATCTAATCCTAATACAGAAAGGCACGTGGATCTACATTCGATGATAGAACAACAACGGGAAGCCCGCTTTAGAATTGAAATGATGTGACTACGAACATATGCATCTTTTAAATAGTACAAATCGTTATCTATAGTAGTACTTGCATCATACACCTATATAAGTGTAATTTAATTGTTACAGCTCCTGGGCTACTGGCTATTAATATTAATCAGTATGATAATAGGCATTATACTAGACGGTCTATTTGATCATCAGCTAAGGGAATAGATAATATAAAATAGTTTAAGCAGAACGACATTTTTGAATATTGATAAACAGGTGAGGGCTTACGTAGGGTATACATCTTGTTTAGTCAGAAAATCCAATAACAGACAAATTAACTACCTAAGCGCTCATAAACTTATTTAACCATAGCACCCTTTGACTCGGTAAAAACGGGGATGAATTACTTTAAGTTGGTTTTCACTTACATTAGGGTTTATCTGAGACCTTTGAGCACGTTGCTCTCGAGCGTTTCCTAAACCTATTATTTATGTTTAAGGTCCTTGCAAGGCGATTGAGTTCGGGTAATTACTTAAAAAAATCTATATATTAAGTCTGTTATCCAATATGGCGCTTTAATTGCGTTAGAATGTTTTTGTACTTATTAAAAACAGTGGAACAGTAACACGTACTCAGAATTGTTAAGCATTATGGAAATTATACTGCATAATCATCTCGCGGATACTTTGCACCCGTTGAAACAAATATCTAATTAAATTTTCAGGTCATACAACGACGTTCTATACTACTATATGAAGTCTGAGAAAGCATCGTTAGGTGGCTTGGAGAAAAGTCCCTTCAGAAGTAGAGACGGAGTAGTTCCTGTAGAATTCGTGGCGAAGAGGTAATTCAACTGTTTGTATTTTTCTATATTAATCATGATGATATAGACCAAACCATATCTATACTAATATAATAAACCAGCTGCGTCCCACGTAAAATTAGTAATATACCTTTATAAATTTACCCCAAGGTCACTTATTCCCGGGATAAAAAGTATCCTATTTCCCATTCCAAAAAATGCTCCACCTGTATGCCAAATATTACCTAAACCGTTTAGCTGTTTGAGCATGAAGGAGTAACAAACATACAAACACACTTTGTGCTTTGGGGCCGTTCAAGTATTACGTAAGCACTATTGGGGGGCGGAGGGGTCTTTGTTTTGCTTATTTTGGATGACATGGGGGGTAGGGGAGTCTAGATGATGATTACGTCATCGGTAGTTATTTACTTTTTTACACGAATGGCAACCCTCACATTATCTATGCTTGAAAACGAAACGCATTTTCGAGAATTCCCGCAAGTAATGCATACGTTTAGGCACTCGCTTTAGAACCGATTAGGGGAATTACCGCGCGCTATTCACTTGTCTAAATTTCCTCTGTCAGTGTATTGTTTTGTTTGGATACTATAGCGCGTAGACGTATTGTAAGCATAGCAAGCTATTTGAAACGACATATTTAAATAAGATGTCGTTTCAAATAGACAAATCCAAGTTATACCAAAAATTGTTTGAAAGTTTTAAAAAATCTCATACAAGTACGAAAGTACAAAATGTACAAAAGTTAGTTAACGAAGTGTGGCGAAATTATAAATTACAAGCAAAGTCCGACAAGGAACTAGATATTATTGTATCTAAGAGAATTGAAGAAGAATTGCAAGCGGTGACTAAGAATAAATCCAATCTACTACATTTTTTTTCCAAGGTGAGTGACGAAATCATTTTAGGTACTTATGAGTACTAGAAATATTAGAAATCGCCAAAAAGTTTCTCTTTACATTTTGTAACAATAATTTAAACGTTTTATGATTAGAAAATATTATGGCCTATCTCAAAGTATAGAGGTAATATTCATTATACAGATTTATTTTTTAAGATTGACTCCGTCAATTGGTTACAAAATACAGGGTGTTAGTTTTCTGTATGTGATGGGTTCGATTCCCGGCTTTAAAGATTATTATTAAAGCCATAGGGCTTTAAATAATCTTTAAATGCAGTTTTTTATCACATACTTTGTATTTATGTAGCTTAATAAGAGAATCTTTAACAGAACCCATAGAAAGTTTTTATTTTTAGGCAACGACTACCTGTAAACCTGCAGAAAAAACACAAATTATACAGCCAGCTTCAAATATCAAAAAACAGGAAGAAGATAAAATAAAACCCGGTAATGAATCACAACAGCAATGCGAAAATAATGATAATGCAGATAAACAGAGAGCAAAACCTTCTCAGGAAGCTATGAAAAATAAGATTGCTCTACTCGAAAAAAATCTGAATGCTTTGTATTCTGCCAGAGATACTATGCCAAGCCGTGCTGAAGTTGATAAACAGATCATTAAGTTGCGCGAGGAAATAAAAACATCAAAACAGTCTTTAAACAGGAAGATTCAAAACGCAGTTGCCCAGAAGAAACACAGGGATGGTATGAAAAGAAAGTTAGAAGATATTTGTCATGAAAATCCAGAAATAAAAAAAAGACTATCTCTGAGGGATTCAGTGGGACGCCCTAATCTTGAAAGCAATCAACCATCACTATTGAAAACAATTGCGGATATAGCTTTATTTGGGAGTGCAGCAGATGATAGAAGACGAACGGAATCTATTCGCAGCGTAAAAACTCTTGATGAACTCACAAATGAATTACGTAAAATAGGATTTGATATTAGTCGCAGTGGGACATATCTTCGTTTGATTCCCAGAAAATCTAATTCTGTAGAAGGACGAAGACATGTATCGACAGTCCCTGTTAAGCTCATTCGGGCTCAAACTGATCACCACAAGAGCCACTTAGATAGCAAGTTCGCTGAAACATCAATCCATTATTTAGAGAACATAGCATCCATACTTGGACCAGATCAAGTATTTTTCATATCTCAAGATGATAAAGCTCGAGTCCCTATTGGCGTAACTGCGGCAAATAAGCAAGCACCTCTTTTAATGCACATGGAATATAGAATCAAATTGCCTGACCACGATTGGGTAATCGCTGAACGTCATAAATTAATACCATCTGTTTATGCTGGTATCAAAATCACTTCCAGTATGCTAGGACAACCGCAAGCTGTTGGATATTCTGGACCAACATACATCGCTATTCGAAGTGGAAAGCATAGTTCATCTACTGCTCATACTCATGCTCAGGATTTCGAGACGCTTCTCGAACTTGAAGAGTTTCGACCATTAGCTAAAACTAACCATGGACTAGTAAAACCAGTGGTAATCATGACGGTTGATGGAGGGCCAGATGAAAATCCGCGTTATCAAAAAGTCATAGGGTTTGCTATACAACACTTTAAGCGACATGATCTCGATGCATTTTTTTTAGCTACCAATGCTCCTGGAAGAAGTGCGTATAACAGAGTAGAACGCAGAATGGCTCCTCTTAGTCGGGAACTGGCTGGTTTAATATTGCCTCATGACCATTTTGGGTCTCATTTGGATGAACGTGGCGTTACAATTGATGAACATTTAGAAAGATCTAATTTCGAATTTGCAGGAAATGTATTAGCTGAAGTATGGAGTTTAATGGAAATTGATGGCTATAATGTTACTGCAAAATATGTTGGAGCTGGTGAACAAGATGTTCCTGATTTCCCAGACATTAAATGGTATTCAGAACATGTGCGTGAAAGCCAATACTTGCTTCAAATTGTAAAATGTAGAAATACAGAATGCTGTCGTCCAAGAAGTGGCCTATTCAGATTACTAGACAACAGGTTTCTTCCACCACCTGTAAAAGTAAAACAAACAGTTGATGACTTGGTTTTGGATGAAGGAGGGCAATTTCTTGATCTTCCAGTCAATTTAGCTCTACGCTTAAGTGCTTCACTCAAAGATTTCCTCCAAATGCCCTACGATTATTTTTGTCCGACGGTAAAATTGAGGCTATCAAGTCGAACATGCAAAACGTGTGGTCTTTATCATGCTTCCGTCAAGTCACTAAATCGTCACATCGAGAAGATCCATAAAAAAAAAAACACGCACACTGATAAGAAAATTAGACCTGTAAGAGTCGCTGCTCGTCGTGCTAATGAACTGATGTGCATTATTCAAAATTTAGAGCACCATGATGTTGAATGGCTCGATGAGAACGACGTAGACATTCCAAAATCGGATGAAAGTGAGCAGATTCACAACACTGAGCAGCAATCTAATGTTATCGAAAACTTAGAATCATGGATTCGGGTTTCATGGACTGAAGACTGTTAATTTGAATTTAATATGTGTACCAAAAATTTAAAATAAGTTTGTTATGTTCATAAGATTATAATATTTTTGTCCCTTACTCTATGTTGAATACTGTATCAGTAAAATCTAATCTCTATCCTAAATCTATTCTTATTTTTGAAATTATAAATATAACATTATAATCATAAATAAAAAAAGATACATTTATAATTGAAAAATGTTTACGTAAGCATAGGGGGAAGGGGTAAGAGCTTTGCTTACTTTTGCTGACAAGGGGGATGGGGGGGTAAATAATTGTAATAAATCTGCTTACGTAATATTTGAACGGCCCCTTTATATTAGTGATTGTAAAAGTAATTCTGTCTTTTTAACCTTTTCACGGCTAACCGCACTTGAATGAAACTTTTGGTACACGAGTAGACCATGTCCTATGTTAACATAATAAGATACTCTTATGTCTTGAGTATATTCCTTAGAATAATTACTAAATTTTACGCGAGTGATGCTGCTGTCAGTTTTCAATAAAACCATTTTAATGTTTCAGAACAAAATTAATAAAAGCTTTTCTGGATGCTGGAAAAATTCTTGGACATCCTACAGTGGATTATAACTCGCCGCACGAATTAGGTTTTGGCTATGTGCAGGCAACCACAGTCTACGGGCACAGATGCAGCGCTGCTAAAGCTTTCCTACACAAACACAAAAAGAGACGCAATTTACACATATTGCCTGAGAGCAGAGTGACTAAAGTCTTGATTGACTCGCAGACAAATGCAGCTTATGGTGTAAACTACGTCAGAAAAAGGCTCAAGTCTACAGTTAGAGCACGCAAAGAAGTAATACTCTCTGCGGGACCAATTGCTTCCCCTCAACTTCTTATGTTATCTGGTGTCGGCCCTAAAGAACATTTAAAATCAGTTGGCATTCCTGTAATAAAAGACTTGCCAGTCGGAAAAACACTATACGATCATATCTGTTTCCCTGGATTAATATTTGAATTGAATACTACAGGAGTGAGTCTCAGTGAAGCTAGATCCTTCAATATCCGAGATGCAATCACATGGCTACGTAACGGTGAAACTGATTTATCTACGCCCGGAGGAGTGGAAGGTATCGGATACATTAAAACACCCTTATCAGATGACCCTGAACCTGTGCCTGATATAGAGCTAATAAGTATCGGCGGATCTTTAATTTCTGATGGTGGACCGGGCGGAAGCAGGGCTGTACGACGGGGCATGAGAATAAGAGAAGACGTTTTTGACGGAGCCTTTGGAGAAATAGATAAAATAAATAAAGACAGTTGGAGTACCTTTCCCATGTTGCTCCATCCAAAATCAGTGGGTCGGTTAGAATTAAAAGACAGTAATCCGTTCAGCCATCCTCTAATGTACGGAAACTACTTGTCAGACCCTAAGGACGTGGCAACGTTTATTGCTGCGTTCCGTCACGTACAGGCGCTAGTGGCGACACCACCTTTCCAACGTTTTGGAGCTAAGTTACACAGAGCGGAATACCCATTGTGTCGTTCGACGGTTTACGACTCAGACGAGTACTGGGAGTGTGCGTTGCGGACCCTTACCGCAACCCTACATCATCAGATAGCCACGTGTCGCATGGGACCCGTCGGAGACCCGCTGGCTGTCGTGGACCCGGAGCTACGCGTGCATGGGGTGCACAGGTTGCGAGTAGTGGACTCCAGCGTGTTACCGCGTACTGTGTCCGCACATACACACGCTCCGGCCATGATGATTGGGGAAAAAGCAGCGGATTTAATCAAATGGACATGGAACGTACTCAACAAACCATAGACTTAGTAAATTATCATAGCAATAAGTTGTAGTCAATAATATGTATGAGAAGGAAAGTGAAGGCGTAGAAATGTCTGTTTTAAGATTAATAAATGACTGAGAAATATTTATTGTATTTACTTCGAGCAAAATCCCTATCGAGTATCATGGCAGATCAAGCCTAGGTAACTTAGAGCTAATTAGAGTTCACAAATAAAAAAATAAATGTAAAATCCCGACTGCGTAAAAAATAACTTTAAATAAAAACTGAAAAGAAAAAAACACGTTCAGTCCAGTGAAAAACATTTGTTTACTAAATGTACGAGTATATAAAAGTGTATTCGATACTTAAAATAAAAATATGAATTTTGAAATTTTTAGATAGTGTCAATTTGTTCCGGCTAATATCCAAACGGCTAGAGCGATTTTGACGGGGTATTCACTGTAGTTTTAAATTTCCTGCGGGAACGGGATATCTTAATATGGGATAAGTCATTGAAACGGTTAAAAACAAAATTTGACGGCAATGTGGGATGTAGCTAATGTTATAAAGAGTACTTTTAATCTGTTTTTAACCGACTTCAAAAAGGAGGAGGTTCTAGGTTCGGCTGAATGTGACAATTTTTTTTGCTTGAAAGATTATGCCTCAAGGTTGGTCCCATAGAAATTTGTTATGATCTGATCGTCGACTTAGAAGATATGGAACAGAACTCATAAGAACACAGCAGAACTATCGTAGCAAGTAAAATTGCTTTATTTATACGTGTAGTCGATGACTGACTGAAAGAAGAGGGTGAACATATCGAAATGATCTGATGATGAAGCCTGAAGTTATAGTTAGGCACCGGAACTCTGTAATGAATTAATGTAATCTAACCGTATTTGAAATTATTAGAATTTTCATAAGATGCACTCTGGCTATAAGATATTTAAGTATGGCTGAGGGGTACTTTTTAGTGGTGGTACCATAACTAAAAATTGTAAAATAAAAAACTTTTTACAAAAAAAATACAACCGACTTCTATGTAAAAAAAAAACACTGAAAAGTGCAAAATTACTTTGATTTCGGAAGTCGGTGTTAAATAACGAAAAGACAAAACTATTATAGAAACACCGACTTCCGAAATTAAAGTAATTTTGCACTTTTCAGTGTTTTTTTTTTTACTCAGAAGTCGGTTGTATTTTTTTTTTTTTTGTAAAAAGTTTTTTACTTAAGTAAATGAATCTTAATTCCCAGGGAGTGTGTGTCCGAATCCGAAACGGTTAGACCGATTTTGACGGCACTTTCACTGACGGATATTTAATATTACAAGGATTAATTTAGGCTACTTTCCATTTTCCGCGGGATCGGAGTTTCATAATAATAATAAGTTGGGACGGGACTTTCATTACGTTAATTTATACCTAATGTTATAATGAGTAACTTAATCTACTTTTTATATTTCCGCGGGACGGGACTTAATTCTCGGGGGACATCTTAATTCTCGGGGAAGGAGTTCATCTTAATTCCCGGGGATAGGGAACATCTCCGAAACGGCAGGACCAACTTTAAAGGACCTTCACTGAAAGATAGCTGATGTTACAAGGATTATAATAAGTACCTACCTTAGCCTACTTCCGATATCCGTGGCTACTTCTTATATTCTCGCGAGAACGGGACTTAATTCCCGGTGGGGGGGCATCTTGATTCCTGGAGAGAGGACATCTTCGAAACGGCTGGAGCGATTTGGACGGTACTATCACTGATGGAAAGATTTTTATATTTCAATAATCATCTAATGACTTTTTCCGCACCAGGGTGGAGAGGTGAGAGTGTGCCAGATTTTTACCGAGTAAAACCACACCTAGGTTCTTTCAGTTGCTCTTTGCGTTCTAGGACCACGGGTTACCTTTTTAGAAGTTGTCCAATGGCCTTAGTAGGCACTGGCCCTGCTGGGCCACGGCATCTCTTTGAGGAACGCGTAGTACGCGACAAGCTGCCGACGATTTGGGCTCGCTCCAAACAATAGCCGGACTGCGAGCTACACATTGCACGTCGTCCGAAAGCCCGCGCCTACCGTGGCTGGTAGTCGGGGTCGGAGACTCAGTGGCTGGGACGTGAGGATGTTCATTCCCTCACGTGTGCGGCAATATCCATCACTAGCATTACTGCTTCGCAGAAGGAGGCGTCCACTACCCATTCCCCCTCCCTCCGGACCATGGCCTGGACCAGGGCTCGGCTCGTGAGGTCACTAGCATAGGTAATCAAGGTACAACTTGGTGCTAAGTTGGACGATATCATGACGAATCAAGAATTGAATTGTAAGTCCTACCATTCGCCGAATAAGCGCTTGAGCGCAGAATTGCTGATACCACACCGATATAATACAGTACAATAATTTTTAATATGATTATTTTTATTGTGCTTTTGGGTACAATATTGACTGGTCTAAACTGTTCGTACATAATATCTAATAATAATGTAATATGAAAATATTGATATCAACCACTTTCTTTAAAAGAGTTTCTTGCCGGTTCTTCTCCAAAGGAAACTATCAAATTGGACTTATCTTATCTTATCTTATCTTGATGTGGGGCTGGCCTCAAAACCAGAGCACTTCGACGCTTCTGGATCTTTTGTGCTAGTCCCCCTCCCTTCTACTCAAACCCCAGCCTTCCGTGCACCTTTGTCATGAGTCCCAGTATGGCCTTGATGGGGCTGAGCCTATAGTCCTCTGGCCTAGGAAATGGTTGGCCCAGATACTCTAGTCTTTTGGAACCTAGTGCTGCACAGTCGCACAGTAAGTGTAGCATATTCTCCTCTGCCTCTCCACAGATCCTGCAAGTCGGGGCGCTTGCTAGTCCCATGTTGTAGAGCTGTTTGTTGGTGGCATAATGCCCCGTGACGACTCCTGTGATTGTTCGGAGCTGTGTTCTGCTGTACCTCCATAATTTTTGTGTCCAGGCCTTATCTATGTCATTAAGAAATAGCTTTGCATGCTTCTGGCCTGTTGTGTTGCGCCAGTGGACTACTACATGTTCACTTATAAAACGCCTATGTGAAATAAAAATATTTTTGATTTTGGTTTTGATTTTGATTTAATACAAATCCGAGACCATCGAAAAAATACCTACACCTTCAAAGTTATATTTAGAATGTTGAAATAATTATTCTTTTCAATCATTATCCGTATAGTACAACTGCATTACTTTTTCTGAAAATATACAATTGTATTTAGGCACCTACTCTATCTATATAAATCAAAATCAATGCAATGTGTACAACGCGATGAAGCATCGCTTTGGTCACATATTTATAGTCTTAAAATAAATGTAGGTAGGTTCTTTATTAGTAAACTCACAAACTTGTCTTTAGTATGAGTAGTTATTGATCATCTAATACACATCCTCAATAGATAAAGTGGGACGACGAGTAGCAATAAAGAAAACAGTTAGCTATTTATAAATATTTATTAGGCGATGATTTAAATATGAATAATTTACGAAGATTATATGTTACATCCTGTGAACAACAGTTAGATAAAAGAGATGATGAAAAGTCACGGTTAAGGACATTAATACAGTTGACCCTGTGTCATCTGGCACCCCTTGTAATGCCACATGCCTATAACAGTTATGTAATTGATAAAGAAGGTTTTAAGTCGCTAAAAGCTGCAGACCGCAAGCGTATTGACGCCTTTGAGATGTGGTGCTGAAGAAGGATGCTCCGTATCCCTTGGACAACGTATTCATATTGCGAGAACTCAACATCTCCTCGCGGTTGTCGTCAGTGTCTACGCAAGATTCTGCAATACTTCGGCCACATTGCAAGGAAAGACGGTGACAACCTCGAAAGGCCGTGCCGTAATCGTAACCCGTAAAGTGGATGAGAACAGGCCTCGTGGAAGCAGCCCAATACGTTGGTCCGACCAGATCCGCACCGCTCTTGACTCTACGGTATACAATGCCCTTCACACCGCCAGAGACAGAAATAGATGGAAGAATATCAAACCCTATCGTATCGTATCGTAGTGATGAAGCAGATAACCCGATAACGAACCTCAGCATTAAGGAGTACAACGCAAGGAGGAGGAAAGAACGTTTTTTCATCAAATGACTCCTCCCGCTATGGGTGGAGCAAGAAGTGTCTGACTTTTCCTGACTAAAACCCATCTCTGTGTTCTTGCGGTTGCCCTTTGCGTTCCAGAGCTGTGGTAACTCTACCGAACAATCTCGGAACCCTGGTTACTTATTGCTCGCCGTCCACAAGCCTGCGCCTACGGCGACCGGGACTCACCCTGCGACTCCCGACGCTTCGCACACTGAGGGTTCCGTACAAACTAACTTATACAAATAGTTCAATTCCCGAATCGAGTGTCAAAGATTTTTCCGAATAGAAAAAGTTTTTTTTTGTGACGTACTTAAATTTTTCATTTTTTAGATTTATTCCTATACTTGTGCTACAAGATCTTACTTTAGGCTAAATTTCAGGGTTCTAGGTCAACGGGAAGTACCCTATGAATTTTGATTCCTTTGACAGTATAGAAAAGATACGGCCGTTTATGTAACAAAAAACGTATTTTTGCGACATGAACGGCCGTATGTTTTTTATTTGTTAACTTAGAAGTTTGATTTTCAACAGCTTTAAGGAACCGCAGACCTGAGTAAATGGTTTTAATTTCAACTCGACACCTCCACGCGTTCCCGAGATAAAGGCTCTTGACAGACAAACAGACAGACCGACGGACAACAAGGTGATCCTATAAGGGTTCCGATTTTTCCTTTTGAGGTACGGAACCCTAAAAAAAGAAAAAAAAACTGGCACTTTTATTTTATTTCGTATCAGCCAAATCCAGTTCAGTATAAGGGTCGATGGACTCTTCGGGCCATTTAGAGCATACGAACACGTACAGCAAAACGGTTAAGTGACCAGAGGCCTTACCATTATGTATATCAGTCGTGCGAGCGAGAAAGAGGGATGCAGCTATACAACCTATATAGTTCAATACCTTTAACAGTTCACTTTACGTCGTCAAATGGATCGTGTTAAGAGTTTGTGGTAGGGCCTCGGGCAGTTATCTACAGCACCCACAAAAACTGCATTGTGCTTGTCCTGCATGCAATTCTCATTAATATATTTAATTTTGTCCGCATGCTGAAAAATTTTACTTTTTTATTGAAACAAAACAAATTCTTAAAACTAGTCGGAGTTCGATAAATACAAAATTTAAAAAAATAGAAAATTTGGTTACTCGATCAAAAACACGGATCAAAAATGTTTCTGTTGTCAAAACAACATTTAAAAAAAGTACCGGTGAGAAAGGTCCGTTACAAAAACTTTTTCTTTCGCTCACTGTCTATTCGAACCTAATTCAAGTTCGTAGTTCTCAATTCCCGTTTATAAAAAAGCAAAAAAAAAAAACTTAATATCTTTAACAGTTAAACCGGTTTATGCAAACATATCAAATCGCAAACAGAGCTCAGAATTAACTTGATCACGGTCAAGAACAGTGTGATATTGAAAAGTTGACACAATGAAGAATAAAATAATATTTTTATTATTTTTATTTTTGTTACAAAAAAGTACAACTTCTAATTATGATGAAGACGTTTACGTGTCGATTGATGAAGAAGAATATGCCAGACCAAGTGCATGCAGAGGTTTTTGTGATGAGATTGGGAATAGAGGGAAGCGGTCTAATTCTGCAGTAAAGAGCCGGATCGTGGATGTAATGATGAGCACACAGACCTTACCTTTGAACCCAGATGAACCTGACGTATTTTCGTTTTTAAGGGATCAATATGAACTACCAAAGGGTGAGTACGCATTTTTATCACTTTATTTATATATATCTTTACAATATACATAGAAATACTTTATGGAATAAAAAATCACCACTATAGACCAATAATTTATGATACTTATTTATTTGTAAGTGGAAAGTAAATATTCAATAGAAAGTATTTCGGAGCTTTTCCTTTGGCTGAAACGTGAAAAGGTTTTATTGCCTTCAATGTGTTAAAATATAAGACTCGTTTTATATTTTTTAGTATAATCAGCATATTATGAGTGAGTTTTGTGTACAAGTTTTAAGACCTTTACATGAATAGCCTTTTCATTTTGTATACATATACAGTGGAAATTTGTTATCTGGGAATTCAGAAGACCTTGGATTTTTTAGCACTCAAGTATAGGATTTTCATTTACTTATAGGGTTCCGTAGTAGGTACGGAACCCTATAAGTAAATGAAAATCCTCAAAAGGAAAAAACGGAACCCTTATAGGATCACTTTGTTGTCCGTCCTCTTTCTGTCTGTCAAGAGCCTTTATCTCAGGAACGCGTAAAGGTATCGAATTGAAATTAAAACCATATACTAAGGTCTGCGGTCGCTTAAAGCTGTGAAAAAATCAAACCTCCGAGTTAAAAAAAAATATACGGCCTTTAATGTCGCAAAAAAACGTTTCGACAATCTCAAGGAAATCAAAATTCATAAGGTACTTCCCGTTCACCTAGAATTCTGAAATTTGGCATGAAGCAAGGCCTCATAGCACAAGTATAGGAAAAAATCTGAAAACTGAAAATTTGTAGTTACGTGAAAAAAAAAAAAACAAACTAAAACCCAGCTGTCCGTCAGTTGCCCTTTGCGTTCTAGGGCCACGGTCACTCTTTCAAACGCTCCTGTAGGCCTAGCGGACATCGGCCCTTCAGTTTTGCTGACATAGCATATTGTCTCCTTCTTCCATAGATCCTTATTTTCTGCCATCTTAATTGTCAACACCATCACAGCAATATCATTTTTCACATACTCCATCCGACGTTCGTGTAGTGCATTTAATGTAGCTGATTGGTGATATCAGCATCTTGATGCTATATCTGCAAACTTGAGGACTGTGTTTTTCAAATATTTCCGGTTTCTGAATTGAGAACTTACAGTTAAGAATGTGTCAAACCCTACTTTATTGCCAAAATGCGACTAGTTTTAAATATTCAACTTCAAATTCTTAATTCCGAAACTGGTCAATAATCTCTTATTGTGACACTAAGGGTCACTTATCTCTAACTGTATTGTCAATCTCGGTGTTTAAAGCAGTTATTAGATACAATAAGTGCCTTCGTCTAACGGGTAATAAATGTTTACACAGGAAAACGTGTGTCAATGAACTTGAATCTAATGTTAAGGTTAAAAGTGTGTGCCCAGTACACCGTATCATACCTTGATCATGCTAGGAACGTAACAAGCTCGGAAAGAAACATGACCAGAACTTATGCCCATTATAACGTATCAAACCCGTGCATAATGGTCATCGCCCCTATAGCCGCGCGTTATAGCCCGTATGCTCCAATGACCAAATTTTGATAAATCATAAGTAATGACTGAAACTAATGATTAATTTATTTAGTAATGATTAAATTAGTCCTGACTAACCATTTTATTGAAAAAATTATATCTTTTTGGCATGCATGTATATTTTACCGGTGCCCCGTTTATGGCCCGCGATGGTGTTGGTCGATGTTGACGCCTTGACGGAACGGTTTAGTATGTGTAGTTTCTTACTTTTCGAAACAAACTTATTTTTATGATACTTCATTCTATTCGAAATATCTATTATTATTTCATTATTGTGCGCACTTATCACAGTGCAGTATTTTTAACCTAAAGGTTGACTGGTAGCGAATGCCTTGTTGTATTTCTGCGCCTATGTACCACTACTGTACATGAAGTTCAAGTAAATAAAACATACTTACTTTTTTTTTACCTAACAAATTCTTAGCTATGATCATCGTGGAGATGATCCAGCACTTGGGTTCTTGCACGAATCCGAGGCCATGTGTTTTCACGGCCCTCGGAACGCGCCACCACGGCGTTACCAAATAACGGTAGGAGGAGTTCACATCGGCGTCAAGTCTGACTCGTCGGTGACTCGTCCTCATCAGCCGATGGAATTTCGAGGAGCACTTCAGACGACCTTAGCCAACTCCTGCCCAACTTAGGGGTCCAACGCCTCCTGCCGGAGGCTTTTCACAGGTAACGTTCGGTCCATGGCCCTTTATAGAGCGCCGGTATGAGCGCCGTCGCTGCGAAAGCGACCGGCGGCCAAGCTAAACGCATCCCAGAGGGACATGGCCATACGGATGGTGCGGGCATACCACATGGTTTCCAGCGAAGCGGCGAGCCTCCTTGCTGGCCTGCCACCATGAGATCTGGAGGCAAAAGTTCTTGCACGCAATCATGATTTGCGCGTGGGGATGCAACGTCAGGGGCGACGCTCCGCTGCTGCGACAAGTCGCGGCATGGCGGACAGATTTCCGGCGGGACCTCATGGTGGAATGACGACAGTGACTGTCGAAACCCAGTGCTGGACACGCCTTAATTATGGCGATAAGTCTCCTCTTTGAGGCGTAGCTGGAAAGACCTCACGGCGTCCTAACCTTCCGCATGACGCAGGTTCTCACCGGAGATGGTCTGTTCGGCAGATTCCTGCACCGGATTCGTGCGGAAGAATCGCCCGGGTGTCACCACTGTGTGGACCGCCCGGAAAACACGGTGGAGCATAAGGTAGAGGTGTGCCCCGCTTGGGCAGAGCACCGCCGTGTCCTCGTAGATCGGCGGCAACGATCTCTCGCGCCGGGCCTTGGTACTGGCCATGGTCCAAAGCGAGGAAGAGTCGAAGGCGGTCGCCTCCTACTGCGAAGCAGTAATGCTTGCAAAGGAGGCGGGCGCACGCACACGCGCGATTGAACGGTCCTCACGTTCAGCCGCCGGGATCCCGATCCCGATTTCCGGCCATCGTAGGCGCGAGCTTGCGGACGGCGAGCAATGGGTACCTCGCCGTCCGACCGTCCGCACCGAGAGCAAATTGTCGACGGCGCGCCCCAAGGAGATGTCAGCAACGAACATTTCAGGATTCAGGATAAAACTAATACTTATCGGTAATCGGTGTTCGACTTATATTCCGGATGCATCAATAAGCTTTTTGTATTTGTATTTTGTATAAGTTATTTTAATCATATTTTTATGATGTAGGTATCGTAAATGTAAAATGCAATCACAATTTTATTTATTTGGAACCTACTATTTTAATCACTATTAATTATACGGACTGTTTCTGGTTTTAAAATAGATTTTACTGGAAACAGGTTATAATTTTATTTAGTTTTTAATGAGTCTGCTAATCAGATTTAAAAGGCTAAAGGTGCAGCTATCTATTTATACATTTATCTATGTGTAGCTTTAAAAATGAAATAATACGGAGGAAAACAAAACTAACGTATGTAACCCAAAGAATAAGATTACTGAAATGGAACTGGGCAGGACATCTGTGTAGATAGGAGTGTACGAGATGGACAAAGCGGGTAACAGAATGGATTCTATTAGACGGTAAAAGAAAGCAAGGGAGACAAAAAAAGAGATGGCGAGATATATATACCCAAAGTTGTGGATCAAACTGGATGCATAAAGCGCGAGATAGGAAAGCGTGGAGCGATTTAGAGGAGGCCTACGCTGTAGAGGCGACCACTGAATAGCGATGACAAACAAGAGTAGAAGAAACAAATGAAGGAACGAGTTTATGTAAATAGTTTGAGAGGAAGAGCAGGTTTGTATATCTTATACATAAATGAATAGCTGTTCGTTAGTCTCGCTAAAACTTGAGAACGGCTGGGCCGATTTGGCTGTAGTTTTGAAATATTCGTGATACTCCAGAGAAGGTTTAAACGGTGAGCAAATATGGAAAAGCCCTCGAAAAAAAAACCGAATACAACGCCATCTCTAATGAAAATATCATTTTAAAATTAATTATGCTGGTTCTAGTAATGCCAGTAGATGGCGTTATCCTTACTATTAGGCGGTACGAAGTTCGCCGGGTCAGCTAGTTTTATAATGGTTTTCATAACTAAAGTTTTCTAAAATTGTAAGTAGTGAAATAAAAGGCATTTTTATCTGCTATCCGTGGTTTCGTCCGTGTGTAAATAAATTACCCTAAGGGCACTTACACCCAAGATAAAAAATATCTTACATGCTATTCCAGAACATGGTCTAGCCGTGTACCAAATTTCATCCAAACCATAAAAAATCATTTGATCGGGAAGGAGTAACAAACACACATAGAAATTTTCGCCTTTACAATTTGCATATTATTATGAAGTGAGATATAGTGATATCTAGTAGGTACTTATTTAATCAAACAAGAAAATTCTATGCAAGAAACCTGAAATGCTAACAATTTTAATAGATAAAATTATTATGCACCAGTTGATTAATCTAGGATGTAAATTCCTAAGTCATTTAGATATGGACTAATAATGTAATTTACTCTCATCAATCTTACCATTAACTATAAAATATGCGAAGCTTAGGTAAAGCGCACAATGCAGATTTCTAATGAGATTGGACTGGAATTATTGATGTGCTGTGATTTTTTTTTATTTTTGTGTCACCCAGACGACGACCAAAGTTCCCTAATTTTTAGTTTTAATTTGACTTAATTATTTGGAATGCTTTTTTTTGTAATATTTGTTAGAATTTTTTGTGTGTTTTATTTCACCTTGTTTTATGTGCATGCTGTGATCTCCTGTAACTGAAGAAGCACACTTTTAAGGACCCCATACGCAGTTGTGATTTCTATTATATCTGCGTGTCCTTTGTTGGCGATCTAAATAAATAAATAAATCAAGTTCGGGCAGGGCAACGTCTGTCAGGGTCGGTAGTACCTATAGTATAAAAAAAAAACAGAACTTGATATTATTTTTATGAGCGAAACCGGTTCCCTTGTCTACTCCGCTTAATTGTCTTCATTATCGTCTATTTCAATTTTTAATGTGTTAATGCAAAATATGCGGAAGGGGAAGAGACCTTGTAAAGCGCACAATATTTTTGTTCCTATATTTTTTCTAGTTCCAAAAAAATAGGAAGTCAAATAAATTAGGTTGCGTTACATTGTCGGCTGTTTGCTGACACAGCTTTTTTTATTCATGAAAACTTGCACGTTGATAGTACACTATTTTAGTACTAACAAATAAATAAAGAAAATGGGAATTAAAATAATAATTAATTTCAGAAAAATACACATAGAAAAATCAATTGATAAAAACAATTTTGCCAAAATAATGATTATTAGTAAATACATAAAAGGAGTTTCGTTGGTACCTGTACGAATGAAAAACATTGAATCACAGGCACAAGCATCTTTCACTTTCATGAAACTGGCAATTATATTAATATGAATTGGTATCTCAAAAACTACTGCCATTTAATTTTGAAATCATACGCGTGTTAAATTCGGCATTGAAAAATGACGAGATATATTTTACAGAAACATTTCAGGAAAATGAACAACAAATTGCATTAGTTAAAGATCAGTGCATTCAAAAAAAAAATGTGTTTCTTATTATTGCGAGAAGGCATTTGTTAGTTGTAGTTAGAATTTCAAAATGGATACTTTATCTACTTCGATATGAATAAACGTTGTCATGAATTTGGGTAGCAAATAAAACAACAATGGAAAATGGGATACGTGGTCATGCATACACAGTGCCGTAACCAGGGCGGTGCCAGCAGTGCCCAGGCACAGGGCGCAGACCCTGAAGGGGCGCAGAAATGATCAAATCAGGGCCATGGTTTGTATTACATGTTTTGTATACTTGGAAGTTAATAGCATACATACGCTATTTATCGTGTACCTAATAAGGGTGAATTCACACTAGGCATGCGTCCGATATATCAAAACGATTTTAAAATCCGATATCAGTCACAAACAGATACGTATCGATATCTTAAACTAGAAAAACCGATTTCAAAAAACAAAACCCAAACCAAACGCTAACGATCTGATATCTACTAAAACTAAAATCTGAAATCGAACTGAAATCGCAATAATATATTCGCCCTGTCCTTTTTATTCCGCTATGTTCCGCTTAGTTAGAAAGAGAGAAGGCGAATTTCATATCGCATCGGTCAGTTTGCGTTTGGATATCTGATACTGATGTTAGCGTTTGGTTTGACTTTCGTTTTTTGAAGTTTGCGTTTGGATTTCCACACAAATTGTTTTGTGATATCCAGATATTTTCAGTCGGATTGGATTTCTAGATTCGTTTTGTTATCGGTTTGTCGGTTACCGAAATCCAACCAAAACCTATTGCACATTAGCATTATGTTATCAATGTCACCCTTCTATTAAACTGTATAAATACTACATTTCCGTGATTATGCGCTGATTTATTTTTTTATGTTTTCGTTCAGATGAAAACTTGACCTTGGTAACAAGTGTGCGCGTCTTCGTATCACCTTATCAGTGAATTGCATTAGCTGATTTTTCGTATGTGTTAGTTTACTGTAGTAGACTTTAATAAAAGATAATAAATGTAAGGTAAATTAGTTAGGTACTTATTAAGACATTTTTTAAATTGATTTTATATAAACGAGTACGTACTTACTGTTTTAGTTTTGATTTTTTTTGCCAATTTTAAGCCTAAACTAAAGCATGAAGAAAAATCGCGCAAATATCTATTGTGTTTTTACTTATAAAACGAAATCTAAATAAAGAACGAATTGGCGAGGCTAAGCACTACAGAAATCAGATATCAAAAAACCGATTTTGAAATCGATATTGAAATCTGAAATCGGATATATATCCGTTTACGTTCAAAACCAAAAACGCCCATATCTAATACGCACCCTGCCAAGAGTGCCAACTACGTGGGTACTCGGGGGCACCAGCAAAGCATAATATATGCACTATTCAGGCGCGTTATGCACAGCTGATTTTTCTTTTTGCAATTTTTGTGTTGGTTCCATTGTAAAAGTTGTTTATCAAAGGTCACATGTATTTAAATATCTAGGTATTTTGATTATCCGAGCTGGGTAAGCTTTTAGGCTTTTTTCAAGGGGCGCAGTTATAAAAGCTTACACCGGGCGTATAGAAGGTTAGTTACGGCACTGTGCATACATACCTATGCTCAGAATTGTGAAGTTATGGACTAGACTTTTAATTGGTCTTAATAAATTAATGGCAGAATCAGCATGCATGTACCCGTGGTAGAGAAGATACAATATCTTGAACATATACAACACGTAACTGGAATAATGCACACCCTCATACAATCCAATTAGAAAATTAAATTACAATCATAATTTAAGCACTCAATTTTAACTTAAATGCACTTAGGTAGTTTTTTTAAGCAATTACTTAGTTATCTTTGTATTTGGCGGCATCGACGCTCTACATTGATAGCGCACCGGAACATTTTTTAAAATTTTTGTTTTTTTATCTACGCTCGCACACACGAACACGCTAGTCAGTGACGCCATCAAGACTTATCATTATTTTTTATATCTTTGGATTTTTTTTTATACTTAATATAATTCTTGACTCATCACGAAAAAAAACATACTACTTTTAGTAAGTGCATTTTGTACCGACATTTTTTTTTAATATCGACCTTTGTTGCCCTAATTTATTAAAACTTTATGCACTAGTAAACACTGTCAAAGGCGGCCTTAATGCCTTTGGCATTTCCTACCAGTCGACCTTAGTGTGGTGCAAAAACATAATATAGTAGGTGCAACTTAAAGGCAAACAAATAAATAGAAAATTAAATAATTCTTAAATATTGTTTATAATAAGTATGGCTTCCTATTTGCATTCGCCTCACTGTCGCTCATTTACTTTCTTTGCTTTATAATGTGACCATTAATCCATCCACTCCTTTTTATCATAAAGAACGCTTTAAGTTTCTAGGTCCTTGAGATCACCGGAGAATCTGAAATCAAGTATTCGTATGCATTCCACATCCTTTTGTGACAAATCGTTTACTGTTCAAGCAGCTCCTCTATGGAATGCATTACCCATAGAAGTCAATAGGGCCTATTTATTACACTACGCGTTATTCAGACAGTCTTAGTCTATGTAGCTTCACACAAGAAAGAGAGCAACTTATGCCAATGTCGTGTAAAGGAATGAAACAGGACCACGAGATACATAGAAATAAAGACTGTCTGAATAACGCGTAGTGTAATAGGCCCTTAAGGCGTGCTCAAACGCTACCTACCGACCTTTAAAACAATGGTGAAGGAGCGTTACCTTTCACTGTAAGATTTCCCTACCCCTATACCCCATACCCATCATACTGTGGACAGGGTAAAGACAGGGTAAAAAAAGGATAAGTTTTTTATTGTATATCAATAAAAAACTTATCCAAAAAAAAATATAACCGACTTCAAAGTAAAAAAAAACACTGTAAAGTGCAAAATAACTTTAATTTCGGAAGTCGGTGTTAAATAACGAAGAGACAAAACTATAGAAACACCGACTTTCGAAATTAAAGTTATTGTGCACTTTTCAGTGTTTTTTTTTACTTTAAAGTCGGCTATATTTTTTTTTTGGATAAGTTTTTTATTGTATATGTTTACCCTGTCCACATTATGATGGGTACAATAAAGTACATACATATAATAATAATATTCGGGTTCGACGCAACGTGTCATCTCCAGTAGTGACTCCCTTTAAGGACTCTGATGGAATATGATGATAGACTGTGTGAAAGATCTAAAGAATAAGTTAAATCTTTCACACAGTCTATCATCATATTCATTATTTATTGTACACACAAATTGTATAAAAAAAACAAAATAGGACAGCTGATAAACACAGACGAGCTTAACCAACTCACCGTCTCGTCATTACTTTTCTCACATCTTATTCGTAGGTACTACTATTTTTTTAACATCAATTATTGCAATCAATTCCAGGTTTCAAAGGACCTCTCTCAGAGTACGACTTTATCATCGTCGGGGCAGGGTCTGCAGGAAGCGTGCTAGCATCTCGTCTTAGCGAGGGTCGGAAGGCATCGGTGCTGCTCATCGAGGCAGGCCGGGGGGAGTCCTTGCTGACCGACGTGCCGATCCTGGCACCCTTGCTCCAACAGACCGATTATGTCTGGCCTTACGTTATGGAGTATCAGCCAGGAGTTTGCACAGGTAAATGTATAAGCCCGTTGTGCATAATTGGATAAGGAAATTATTGAATGTGTTCAGTTATGCCTATGTGACTATGGTGGTTATGATTATTTTATGACAACCTACATCCTTTGAATTGTTGTCTGATTTGCAACTTGCGCACACACTTTGCATTCCTGGAATTATGTGACCTGCACTTATTCGACTTGAAAGGCTATTCGTAAAAACTGTGCGCATAGATTTTCAATCAGGAGAGTTTAAATAGCCTACTCAATTGGATTATTCTGAGAGCCATATCAAAATCTTGTAACATTCTTAACGTTTGTGTTTCAGGGATGGTGGATGGGAGGTGCTTCTGGCCGAGAGGCAAGGCGGTGGGTGGTACAAGCGTGGTCAATTACATGATCTACACTAGAGGCATGCAGCAGGATTGGGACAGGATCGCTGCCGCTGGAAACTATGGATGGTGAGGCTATACATAGAACCATTTTGTCAATTATTTACGAGAAGTAGGTACTTACTAAATCATATTTGACTGTTTATGACAGTGACGTACCTGAAAATAGCAAAAGCATTCATTAAACCACATTTTCAAATCATAACCTGTTGGAAAACCTTAACAAACTAAAACGAGACGGATAAATGGCAAAAACTAGCCACACAGGCTAGACAGGAAAGTTACCGCATGGCCATGGAACACAAAGAGCAACTGAAGTAAAGTCTGACGCTTCCTCTCTGCATCGAGAGGGAGTGTCAGACCCAGGTCGGGAGAATTTGACGATTTCTCCCGACCTGGTGGAGTGAGAGGGTGTGCCTTTTAGGTTCCAGGGCCGCGGTAACTCATTCGAATATTCCCGCAGCCCTATATGCAGCATATACCTGTGTTGCCTTAATTTACTAAAACTATGCTTTTCGAGTTTGATAAACCTCTTCTCTATACTAAGCTTTTATAATATACAGTACAATTCACTGTTTCTGTTGACAGCAATAGGAGACTAAACGTATTCTTTGCGTATTCAAACGACGTATTCAAAACATATTCAATGACAAAAAAGTTATGATGATGATTCAACAAAAAATAATGTCCCTTTATCTGAAGTATGTATATTTATCTATTTCAGGTCTTACAATGAAGTGATACCATATTACATCAAGTCCGAACGTGCGGATCTGAAGGGGCTAAACAACTCGCCCTGGCATGGCCGCGACGGAGAATTGTCCGTGGAAGACGTACCATTCAGGTATACCTATCAATACTTGCAGTCACTTTATTATATTATACGCAATAGGTTTACTGTCATACCAACACAAATATTCGTCATAGATATGAACGTGATAAGCACCAAAACACATGTCTCGATATGACATACTCGAACTATCACCACTGAAATATTTAGATACAGCAAACATTCCGATCCTTCAGAATATGTAGAGGGGTTTTTTGCGTGCAATAAAAAGATTATCATGTCGTCGAACTAGTTTGCTTTTATTGCGATTTTATAACAACGTATTTTCAGTGTTATAATGGCCTTGATCCTAAAATAAGAATTATAGCATCTGTGCAAAAAAACTACACAAAGATAGCAAGAAACTATTTTAGATATCTGCAGGAGAACCAAGGTTACCGACGTAACCTGACAGTGGGCAGAGCACATCACTCAGAGTACGGTTGGTCGTTGGGGCCGAAGGTTCTGGAGTAGCGACCGCATAGCGGAAGACGCAGCTTTGAAAGGCCTCCTAACAAGGTGGACCGAAGACCTGGTGAGGGGTGCGGGAATCCGATGGTTACGAGACGCAGAGGACCGTTCATTGTGGCAACACTTGGGGGAGGCCTATGTCCAGTAGTCTGCCAGACGTCTTTCAGCTGAAATTATGATTTTAACAGCTCTTTTATTTTGTTTTATTTTTTTTACAGATCTAAGCTATCCAAAGCATTTTTAGATGCAGCGAAATTGTATGGACATCGCAGAGTAGACTACAATAGCCCTGATGCATTTGGATTCAGTTACATTCAAGCCACTATCACTAAAGGACAACGTGCCAGCAGCGCCAAAGCGTTCCTCCATAAAAACAAAAAGAGAAAAAATCTACACATATTAACAACGAGCAGAGCTACTAAAGTTATCATTGATCCTGTCAATAAAAACGCAGTTGGAGTAGAATTCCACAAGAATGGACGAGTGTACCAAATAAGAGCCACAAAAGAAGTGATACTCTCCGCTGGCCCCATTGAGTCACCTCATTTGCTAATGCTTTCTGGTGTTGGACCTAAAAAACAACTAAAATCTGTCGGAATACCTGTGATACAAGATCTGAAAGTAGGCCAATCGTTATATGATCACATTTCTTTCCCTGGTTTAGCTTTTACGTTGAACCAAACGAGATTAACACTTGTCGAAAAGAAAATAGCTACAGTACAGACTGCAGTACAATTTGACCATTATGGTGACGGCCCAATGTCTTCCTTGGCCGGAGTAGAAACTATTGGATACATTAAAACTAATGTTTCCGATGAAATAGGGGACTATCCCGACATTGAACTTCTGGGATCTTGCGCGTCTTTAGCTTCCGACGAAGGAACCATCGTAGCCAAAGGAATTCGTATGGCAGACTGGCTTTACAAGGATGTGTATAAGCAAATAGAAGACGTCGAAAGCTTTACTGTATTGTTCATGTTACTGCACCCCAAATCTAAGGGTTATTTAAAGCTGCGATCTAAAGATCCCTACGAACCTCCTAGTCTATACGGTAATTATTTAACACACAGACAGGACGTCGACACAGTGATAGCTGCAATAAGGTATATCCTCAAACTTGTGGATACGCCTCCATTCAGGAAATACGGAGCGACATTACACACAAAGAAGTTCCCTAACTGTAAACAATTTGAATTTGGTAGCGACGACTACTGGGAGTGTGCTGTGCGAGCGTTGACTGCGACGCTCCATCACCAGATAGCGACTTGCAAAATGGGTCCACCCTCAGATCCTGAAGCGGTGGTAGACCCTGAACTGAGAGTTTACGGTGTGAAAAATCTGCGAGTAGTTGACAGCAGTATTATACCCAGGACAATCGTAGCTCATACTAACGCGCCAGCCATCATGATTGGAGAAAAAGGAGCCGATATGATCAAAAGAACTTGGAACTTATACTGAAAAGAATTACACCCAGACAAAAAGTTCGCTAGGGCTACAATTGAGAGTTACTTGACTTTGTTCTCAATCAAATGCCGTCGATACGGTATGATTAACAGTCTCATTGTCATTGCGAAGCCAAATGATGTCTTTAAACAAGACAAAACTCGTAGAGACATAACTAGTTCATAAATTCGTCTAAATAAGTATTAATTAGGATTTAATATTATTTTAATGCATTTTTGTTAGTAAGATAAGGAGTATTAATTTAATGATATAAATAGTTAATTAATAAAAAAAAATTGTTTTAATGTGATAATTTGTAATTGAAAAGAAAATATCGTTAGGTTTCTGATTTTTCTTACCATGCAATGTAAGAATTTTAGATTACCTATTAAATAATAAAAAAATACTTGATGTCACAATTCTTTAAGTTTATTTATTTTATTTGACTGACACCTGTATTTTATTCCCAACTCGTCATTGGATGATTTCCCAACCAACAAAAAAAGGCCAATTACTTACTAGCCAGGATGGTAAAGAGAAGATTTAATTTTTTTTGGAAGTGATGCACCCATGTGTTGTGATACACTTTTTGGTGCTAATACTAGACGTAGTGAGCTATATTTTTTTTTTAATAGTAAATAAGGTAAAAAAACCTACAAACAATACATAATGTAGAGCAATTTTTCTTCTAACAAACCGTTTCTGTTTTATTAGTATAGCTACAACTAGCTACAACAGTTTTTGAAAAAAAAAAACTTTGAAAAATACCTGCTCTAGTGTCTATTTAGCTAATTATCTCGGTAACGAAGTGAGATGTAAGGCTAAATTCAAGTCAACAGTAATAATACATATTGTCACTGATGAAATACTATAATTTATTTTGGAAATACCTCTTGGGGGCCGCTGACCCTACCTTATCCTGCTAGACCCTTTTAGCGCTTGGGTCACGCGAAGTCAACAAGGCGAGAGATCTTTATACAATCTATGAGCAGCCCGCGATCCGAGTTTCAACCCCAAACAGTTAAAAAATATAACCACCCAAGGTATAGGCCAACAAATATAATTGTCGGCCCTTGAGTGTCTCCGCAGCCGCAGCAGCACCAGCATGGCTCGACAAGCTAAGAAGATGGGACAGCGTAAGAGTATTGACAGAAATAGTGTCCCCCTCTAAAGACCTACCCATCGTCATCTTTATGCCCTTGTCCCGTTTTATTTTGGGGTCGGCACAACACGTTTTTTTCTTCAATTCTGTCCTGTAACTCGTCACTCTATCACTAACTCCCTTTTCTTTCATATCACTTCTCACACAATCCATCCATCTTTTCTTACTAAAGACCTACCCATCTTGCATGGAAATAAAGGCATGCCGTCCGGTAGATTGCCAGCTTCGCAAACCAGATTATACAGACAGCTGCAACAATTAAGTAACCCTCTCACATTAAAATACCTTAGAAAAGAAGGGTAACCAGTTGATGACTGTCAGCTCCGTAGTTTACAACATTTTTACATTCATTATTCGAAATAGCAAAATTACTTACAACAACAATCAGCTCAGATAAGGTAGTACCTACTGCTAGTGCAGGAAAACGCATCAGTCACAAAATAAGAGGAAATAAAAACACAAGGTTAAAAATTATGACGAGACTGAACGATTACCTAGTTATAAAATAATATTTATAAAAATCTAACTCTATGAACATTTTCTGAGAACGCCATGAGCCTTACTCTCACGGCCCTTTGACCTCCTAGGACTGCAATTCTTTGCGATGAAATAAAAATATTCAATTATATATAAATATATATGAATGTTTACATAAACATGTATAAACATTCAATATTAAATAAAATGCAGTGAGCAGAGAGTGATGGGCAGAACCCATCACTCTCTGCTCACTGCATGAGACGCGATTTCAAACACTCTTTACGAACTTATTCGCAATTTCTCATGTCAAAAACCTGTGCGGAAACTGAAAACCCGGTTACAGACAAATAATAGTGAGTGGGGCGAGTTAACATGATCAATGCAGTGTATGCTTATAAAATTATGAGTATTTAGCTCATATGGAAATTAGACTGACATCGTTACGCTATAATTTGACGTGGGCAGATTTGGTTACAGGAATAAATATCAAGGCGCATTAAAACCGTAAAGCCGTGTTTTTAATTCATTAGGCAACATTTGTTAATAAACACTGTTTTTAAACAGTTTATAAACACTGTATCTCAATGTTTCGTCATCTCTGGAAACAGTTTATAAACAAAGGTGATAAAACATTGTTCAAGGAACATGTTGCCGTGTTCCCCATTTCGAATAGAACAAGACGAAACATCTAGTAAACACGGAAGTAGTGTGGTCTAACAACCAGGTTTCGATGCTCATAGAGATTTATCGACAGCATTATGTCCTCCTCCTCGAGTCGTATTCCTCATTACTGAGGGTCGTGAAGTTCCCGCTGGATTAGCTTCTTGCTAATGGTATTTCGCCATCTGTGACGGTTCTTAGCGTCATGAAGTGCGACGTGCAATTGGGTGTCCAGCGCGTTGGAGCGGACCTGATCTGCCCATATTTTTGGGCTGCGGCCTCTTGGTCATTTGCCATCAACCATGCCTGTTACGATGAGCTGTTCAAGGTTGTGGGCATTTTTCCTGGCAATGTGGCCATAGAACTCCAGCACTCTCCGCATGCAGGTAGTCGACAGTCTGATCTTGATGTTCAGTTCACGTAAGATAGAGAGGTGTGTACGGAAAACAGTCCAGGGAATTCGAAGTATTTTCCTCCAGCACCACATCTCGAAGGCGTCAATGCGGTCGCAGTCCGCCTTTTTCAAAGTCCAAGTCTTAGCCCCATAGCTGAATATGGAGAAGACTAGACATTTAACCAGTTTAGTTTTGGTTTTACGATCTTTGAAATGTTGCGATCCCTCCATATGCCCTGCAACTGCGACATTGCACTTTTGGCCATTCCTATACGCCTCCGGATTTCTTTTTCACAAGAACCTGTGTTGCTGATGTTCGCGCCGAGATACAGCATCATGTACTTTGGGATTGTTCAAATAAATATAATAAAAATGAATCTAAATAAAACTTTTTACAAAAAAAAAATACAACCGACTTCAAAATAAAAAAAAAACACTAAAAAGTGCAAAAAAAGAAGTGTTTAAGTGTAAAAGAGTTTTTTGTGTAAAAGTGGGTCTACAATCGTTTTGTCTCTTCGTTATTTAACACCAACTTCCGAAATTAAAGTTAATTTGCACTTTTCAGTGTTTTTTTTTTGCTTTGAAGACAGTTGTATTTTTTTGTAAAAAGTTTTTTATTTTACACTATTTAGTTACCTGCGACCACCACTAAAAAGTACCCCTCAGCCAAATTTAAATACCTTATAGCCAGAGTGCATCTCATGACAATTCTAATAATCCCAAACACGGTTAGATTACATTAATTTATTACAGAGTTCCGGTGCCTAACTTCAGGCTTCATCATCAGATCAGTTCGATATATTCCCCCTCTACTTTCAGTCAGTCATCGACTACACGCATAAACAAAGCAATTTTACTTGTTACGACGGTTCTGCTGTGATCCTATGAGGAGTTCTGTTCCAAAGTTCATAGTTCATGATCAGATCATAAATATATTTCTATGGGACCAACTCGGAAGCATAACCTTACAATCAAAAAAAAAAATTTTACATCGGTCTACAATTGACCTAGAAATTGGTGAACATACATAAAAAAAAACATACATTCAACCGAACATATAACCTCCTTTTTGAAGTCGGTTAAAAAAGAAATTGAACATATCATGTGTGTGTGTAACTTCTATTTAATAGATAGTTTGGAATCCACCACGTTTTCGTCTTTTTGAGGGTACCTCAAAAGGAAAAATCGAAACCCTTATAGGATTACTTTGTTGTCCGTCTGTATGTCTGTCTGTCTGTTCGTCAAGACCCTTTATCTTGGGAACGCGTGGAGGTATCGAGTTCTAATTTAAACCATTATACTCAAGTCTGCAGTCTCTTGAAGCCGTGAAAAATCAAACTTCTAAGTTAACGAAAATAAAGATATGGCCGTATAAGTCGCAAAAAATTTACATTTTGACACTTCCAAGGAAATCAAAATTCATAGGGTACTTCCCGTTGACGTAGAATCCTGAAATTTGGCATGAAGCAAGGTCTCATGCACAAGTATAGGAAAAAAACTGAAAATTAAAAATTTTTAGTTACGTCACAAAAAAAAACTTCGTAAATCAATTTGGGAATTGAACTGTTTTCATAGGTAAGTTTGTACGGAACCCTCAGTGAGCGAGTCCGTTCGCACTTGCCTAGTTTTTCTAGTAGCACTCTTATGAATTATTATGTAAGCAGCACAGATCATCACTACTTGTTCGGGCGACATCCTAGCAACCACTGACAAGTGTGGACGGCCAAGTTTCAGAAACAGTGTTTACGGTAAACTTGGTGATGAACACGTCTTAAATAGTTTATCAACAAATGTTGCCTAATCAATACCCGGCTTAAGGAAATCTTTGACGTGTAAGCAAAAATTATCAATCAATAAATAAGGATTAAAACTACCTCCTAGGTAGTTTATTTATTTCTTCGTTTGCAAGGGCGGATCCACGACTTTTTTCTGGGAGACAAGGGCGGGCCGGCAAAAAAATCAACAATAACTGTTGAAATAAACTTGACATATCAAGTTTATTTCTACAAGTTCAAGTATGTATAAATATGAAGGTTTGACAGTGTCAAAACAATAGGAAAATTAAATGTTTAATAAAGGCGGTTTTCTTTTGTTTCCTGCTAAAGATGTCCAGTGTGAAAAGGATGCAACGAACAAAATTCGCAATTCCAGCCAGAAACAGATATGGTTTCACTCATGTTCATTCTGTTATTTTATTCATATACTAGCTGACCCGGCGAACTTCGTACCGCCTAAAAATCAATGAATGTAGTATATATTTCGATATAGTCAACCGATTGCGATGAAGCAAAGCCTAAGTAACATATCAAGTTAGACAGTTTTAATGTACAAAAGTTATCTACGATTGAAATGTACGAAATCTATGTACGATTTCGAACATTTAACGTGACTCGCGCACAACTAAAAACTTCTACAGAATTATTATATGTAAGTATAGATATTTTAACAAATCTGATAATTTGATTTGCTTCTAAGTATGTGCTATGATGGAATCTCCACAGTCCACAAAAATACCATCTGGGGGGAAGGCACGTGCCCCTGTGCCCCCCTTAAATCCGCACTTGTTCGTTTGCACCATATATATACATATATATTTCTATGGTTTGCACTGTTTAATTAATAAGGTAGTTAGAAATAGTATGACATAAATACCTATCAACTGTTACTAATTTTTCGATTAAAATTCAAAATATTTTTATGTCACATAGAACTAAATGCTCATGCATTTACAAAACGTCAGAAGCTAGTGCACGGTTTCAATCGGTCGTTTCATAGGGAGAAGAACCGGCGAACAACTCCACACAATTACTATTTATAAAAAATGAGTTTTATTACTTTTCTTTGTAAGAGAGATCCCGGTGCCTACTTGTATAGTACTTGTACTAGGCACCGGACCAGTCATAATAATAATCCCAACAGCTAACTTACCGACTTCCTGCTATATTTTCCTCATTCTCGTCATTATATTCGTATAGGTAGAACTCGTATTACAAATTAATGCGAGTTTTCTTAGATTTCATACAAAAATGGTTATAAGTACTACGATATTACAGAAAATACAAAACACAAAAAACCAATAAATACCTATTTTCGAAAAAAGAATAACGTACCTTATAAAGTTTATTTGAACTTATAATTCCAAATCAATCCAACGATATAATAACCCTTCAAAGCAACCCGTTTTAAAAAACGGCAATTTCATAGGTAAAGCCTATTATCATTGGTATTTGAAAAACTGTAGTTAAACTAGCTTTTCTGACCTTTCATACTAAAAACAAACTACAATCACCGTCTGCTGTTTTTCTTTTTTAAACTATTAAGTAGTTATCTAGTGATGAGCGCAGCATACGCAAGAACCAAGGACACAACTCGATGATAATAATATTAACATAACGTGAACGCTAGACGACTCGTTTGGACTACAATGGATAGATTAGGTACGGTTTTCTCTTATAGGCTACTACTACCTTTGCCCGCGGATTCACTCGCATTAATTTACATTTTGACAATCAATTCATTTGTTTATTGATACCTATAAAAAGCATTAATGTTAACAGGACTACAGGAGTTAATCAAGAGTTTTATAATGCGCAATGTATATGTACGAGTATATGGCCCCCTACATCACTCTCGATCCGTCCCTGAGAACGAATAGACGCTGCTTACAGATAATTTGGTTGTTTAATTTATATACCCGAATCCCTAACTAGTTCTAGATCCTGCTAGATTCTATTGAAAACCAGGGTCCACAAAACGTACCTATTACATAAACACCATGTCTCTAACATCGATACACAAACGTGTGCCATGGATCCAATACATGATTATGGACCCCAGATAATTTTTTATCGGCCATATTCTAATTTATATTTTTTAGCTTTGCGCGGATTGTGTTAAGTTGTCATTCACTTTAAGTTCCATTAGAACGCGGATGTAACACATTGTAATGTTTTTGCAGTATTTGGCAGCAAATGTATCGGGTCGGTACCTATAATTCTCTCTAGTTACATTTTGTCGAGATCGCGCCTGTTTCAATGATTCCGCATATTGTCCAGCTGCGCAGATACTTGAGATACAAAATTACACAGATTTTACAACACAATATCCGCTAGGAATCAATAATAGCTTCAAAAATCCAAATACGTACGTGTAATTGGAATGACGTTTAACACCTGTGTCGGAACACAGCCATAAAATTATAGCCTGAGCTGACCCTGACTGGCAGCATAAGTATTTAACGTTGGTCCTGCATCTGATCGCTTTCTGGTCGTGGTGTGTATGATTACTATGAACAAGATGAGGGAAGTATCACCATTATGCCTACGAGAGTGAAGGATTAGAGAGTTCTTCTATAGTTATGCACTTATAATTATCGCACTTCGAAGGCTACTTTCCGATGAGATTTACCGCCATAGAGTCAGGCGTCCTCCAGACGGACTAGGTCTATCAGATTTAGCAGGCAAGTAGCTTGCCTTAGTACAATCGATACATATAAATAAACAATTTTTTTGTTTAATAAATGTGTATGACAAATATATTTGATATCTATAACAAAGATGCAATTTTTAAAGTGTTTGTTTGTCCGTCTATATGGTTGTTCCAGCTAATATCTGAAGCGGCTGGACCAATTTCGCTAAGATAAGATAAGATATTCTTTATTTGTGTAAACATTGTATGCATACAGTAGCATGTAAGATTGAGATTTATTGTTAGATTCCAGTCATGTTTAGCCGTAAGAAGTGTCGGACTACAAATATTTATAACATTGAAAAATACTAAATCTTCACACAAAACAAATACCAAGGATTTTACTTACAAAATTTATAAGTAGGTATAACTTAGAGACCATTTAATTAAGTTATTTTTATCTTATCATGTCAACATTCAAAATTAATTAAAAACAGTAATGTCAAACAAATACAAGAACAATGTCAAAGCTACAAAATATAATTATGTCAAAATTAGATGATTTATGTCAAAGTTACAAACTATAAGCCAAAATTAACCAATTTATGTCAAATTTACAAGATGTCAAAATAACAATATAAATGTAAAAATTACAGGATTAACGTCAAAATTACAAGATAATGTCAAAAATACAGGAACCATGTCAAAATCACATTAGCAATGTCAAAACTACAAAATATAATTATGTCAAAATTAGATGATTTATGTCAAAGTTACAAACTATAAGCCAAAATTAACCAATTTATGTCAAATTTACAAGATGTCAAAATAACAATATAAATGTAAAAATTACAGGATTTACGTCAAAATTACAAGATAATGTCAAAAATACAGGAACCATGTCAAAATCACATTAGTGTCAGGAAAAATATTAATTCAAAAAACTTTTTCCGGTAAGGAATTCGGAGGCACTATAATTATGCTTTTTGCAAAAGGAACGTTTTTAATTGATACTTGAATACACTACTATGTAACTCTTTCCATCGTTTAGGCAATAAATTAAATATAGTAGGAAAGAGCCATGCAGACGATACTTTTGCGTATGAGAGCAGTTTTTGCTGAATAGATGCGAAGAATAGTCATATTATATTATTTCTTCTGTTACGTGGTTACGGCGTGGCGTCTTCTAGACGTGGAAACAGTTTCGGGTTTGTTTTAACCAACATTGCGATATCGAGAATGTATATACGTACATACAAGGAAGAATTAATATTGTGTACATTTTAAAATATGGTTTGCATGTATTTTTAACCCAAACATCAATCTAATGCATCACTTTTGGGCTTTGAATGCTGTGTTAGCGTCGGTAGAATTTCCCCAAAATATAATGCCGTATCTTAGATGAGACGCAGCTATGCCATGGTAGGCTGTAATCAAGGTATCTACACTCACAACTGCAGCTAAAGAGTGCAATGCAGATTCGGATTCAGATTTAGATTTATTTATTTGCAAATGCAGAACTACAATTTTTTTTACAAATGTATAGGTAGCGGCACGAATCTTGTGCGCTCGGCGAAAGAGCGGGGATCGCTTTGCGCATCGTACAACATCGGCGAGCCTATCACTGTACAAAGATTGCACTCGACGCCCCCGCATCTCTCTTCATACCACTAAAGAGACCCGATATTTCACTTCTGCGCAAGTAGAACTATAGTAGTCAGCGCTCAAGATCCGTGCTGGTATCTGTACTCTATTTGTGATTTCCAATCAAGTCTTTTATCAATCATTTGTCCAAGGAATTTAGTAGCATTCACTCTTTCAATACCCACGCTATTAGTGATTTTTAAACTCATAATAATTTTATGTGCCTTTTGTGGTGTACAGGGTGCCATAAACATCGAGTTTAGGTTATTAGAGATGGGTGATGTAGTTTTATTACTAAATTGTATTGGTTGTATTTTGTCAATTAAATAGCTATTAAATTGATTGGCAATTTGTTTCGAGTCCGTAATCTTGCTGTTATTGATTTTAATTTTCGACATATAATTTTAGATTCATTAAATTAGCCTCTATTTATTATTTTCCATGCAGTTTTACATTTATTGGCTGATGTTTTAATTCTGTAGTTGTTTTTAAATAATTTTTGTCCGGTGACGCTTCCTAGGAAAGAAAAAAAAAAGAAAGTTGCGCGGAAGATTAGAACACTACGACGACTATTTATTATTCGCACGTTTGACAGTTCATAGCCAAGACAGGACAACGTCATACGGGTCAGCTAGGTAGTATTAATAGTAATGTATGCAAAATACTATATTTTCATCTCTAATTTCGTTACAAGAGGATAAAATACGTTAGCAAAACGCAGTTTGGAGGTGTGCCAACATTTGAGGTTGCTGCGCTCGCTAGTAGAGTTTGAGAAACAGAGAGAAGGACACTAGCTACCGAATGGATCCAACTTGAATCCTATTTCTGTATGATACGTCAAGAAATATGAAACGGTTAAGCAAGGTAGTATTTTGCTAGCTGTAGAATCTTTCTCTCTCTAATTAAGTATGGTTCATGCACGACTCCTAAAAAGGATGAAGCAAAAGAGAAAATTTTTAAATTAGTAAAGGAAAATAAAAAAAAAATATTTTCATCTTCCTGCCTTTGTCCCATGTTACTTGGGGTCGGCCAATTGGTAACATTAAATTTTTTAAATATCTTTGGGGTCAGTGCAACATGTTTTTAACCGACTTAAAAAAGGAGGAGGTTCTATGTTCGGCTTAACGTAGGATTTCTTTTTTATTTCATTCTGTCCTGTCAACTGTCACACTATCACCGACTCCCTTTTCTATTAGAAAATTAAAATAAAGGCAAACGAGTAGGTAAACAACATTTTGGATGCACAAGAGAGCTAGCCATAACCTCTAGTACGACGGGCTGGAAAAAAAAATAAAAAAACAACATTTTTCCAAATCTACTATATTTATTGCTATAATTTCAAAAAAAATACTATTTTTTCTGCGAAAATAGGGTAAGCAGTACTAGTACCCATTACGCGCCAAAATAAAAAGAATTATAATAATACATTATTCATTATGTTACGGGAACAATGCAAGGCGCGAAAAATAAGCATAATACGCATACTATCCTATTGACCTCAAATTTTAATCAGCCAATTCGATATTTTTGTTCGGTCCTACTAGCTAAAAATATGCGCAAGCGCCGTCCGAGTGAGATAATTGTAGGAAGACGTATGTAGATACGTAGATATATATGCAATAATTTTGGGCGTGGACTCATCAGATTTTTCATACCTACGTAATTTGTTTCGCATTAACATAAGACTAATTTGAAGTAGGTATAGAAGAGCTTCGGTACTTCTTGGCTTGAAAACTTGCACAATAATATAGGTGTTTGCAAACCTATACATATGCAAATACAGCGCACAGCAGATCCGGAGATAAGAGGTTATTTTGTAATCAGTAAAACAAAACTGGGTATTATAGACACTCGAAATTTTATTTATTGTTCTTTACTTAAATAGTATACTTTTTTGGCGAATTAGATTTGAATAACACCCGAAAAATCAACAAAACATCAACATTATCTCATACTGGATTGTATTAGACAGGTATTACAGTATTTACCTGAAACTATTAGCGCCGAATTCGGTCCCACGGTGTATACATTGCCCATTTTTCACTCTGAGTTCAAAGAAAACACACAACACAACACTATGTTTTTTGTTTAACGAAAAAAAACAACTTTCGCTAAATCAATAAATTCAACAATCAACAATGAATGAGAATGAGAATGAATGAGACGAACGTACTGATTAAGGATTCCATAGACAACATATAAAGATTAAAGTTGCGTTCAAACAATCACGTGTTTTTACATTTTTATGAATGAAATGCATTGGGTCATCAAATAAAGTCAAATGGAGTCATTGTCATTATAAAATCAGTTATGCAAGGGTTATTATTCTATTCATTTAGCAGACCATTCAAAATCTAAACTAAGTTACTACTGTTTTTGACCCAGAATCGGATCACTTGTGCGTGCGAAAGGGTGCAACACTATGAAGTACGTGCATAATCATAAGGAGATTTTGGCGGGATTTCTTAGAATGCGAAGTTCATTGTCTGTTTTAATTATTCGCAAATTGATTTTTAGTGGATATTGTGATGTGAAAATTCGTGTAGTTTTGTATCTCAAGTATCTGCGCAACTGGACAATATGTAAAATCATTGAAACAGGCTCGAGAATTTTATTGTAGTTTTGGATACCTCAGCGAAGTTTGCTGAGAAGGCTGTTTTGTTACATTTGCTGCCAAATACTACAAAAACACTAGAATAAAAAAAAAACTTTAGAATGCAGGTGCAACACGCACCTGCATTCTAAAGTTTTTTTTTTTTTTGCAGTTGGGAAAATCATCCAATGACATCCCTCGCTCTTGGGTGGGGCGAGAGGGCGTGTCAAAGTTTTACTGACTAAAAACTCACTCCTGTTCCTTCATTGCCTTTCATACCAGGACCGAGAAGGAAGACTTTCAGAAGCAGAACCTTAGCCCCAGTAGACTTCTGGGCCCTTACAGTTTGCTGACATCTCCTTGAGGCACGCGTGGAACAGTACGCGCCGTCGGTGACTTAGTCCGGACAGTTACCGGACGATCGGACGTCGAGCTAGCCATTACTCGCCGTCCGCAAGCCCGCGCCTATGGTGGCCAGAAATCGGCATCGGGATCCCGGCGCCTGGGCCGTGAGGGCCGCTTCCTCGCGCGTGCACGTGCGGCCTCCTCTTTTGCTAACATTACTGCTTCGCAGAAGGCGGCGGTCGCGCCACTCCTTCTCGCTTCGTACCATAGCCTGTACCAAGGCCCGGCGCGAAAGATCGTTGCCGCTGAGCTCCCCCACGAGGACACGATGGTGCTCTGCGCAAGCGGGGCACAGCTCTTCCACGTGCTCCATCATGCCCTTCGGGCCGTATTCTAATGGTAATCTAATGAACTATTCATACGAAGACATTGCTTAAAAGTCTTAGTATCCAAGCCAAAAACATTAACAAATCAGTTAGAGGTGAGATATAATATACTAGGTAGAATGCGGACCGAGTCTTAGGTGTACGCGTCCGCACAAATACCTATTCCAGATACTAGGACGTTTCGACGTCTTAATGCTTCTCGAGTTTATTGACGTTTTGACGTATTAAGGCGTATAGGGCCATTGCACTAGGTGATATTCAGCACACGATATTCAGACTCTTATTTTTTGTTCCGAGTAAAACCGGTCTAACCCTTATTACACTACGCGACATCGACTAAGACTGTCTGATGATCGAGTAGTGTAATAGGCCCATATGGACGTCTTCGTATGTTTACGTAATATCGAGACAATCAAGTAATGGATTATTTTTGTTTATGGATTATTAGACTACACAGCTATTCATATATATTTTCTGCATTTTAGAAAACTAAAATTAATTTTTATTGAAAACTTCCCTTCATACTTTACAGGCTCAGGACTGTCAGCTTATTTTATAATAAATTATAGAAAGTTATAAAAAAAGCTGGCGTTTATAGAAGATTTCAATTCGTCTTATGTACAAAATCAATTTCTAATAATCAAGGTTCATTATTTTATTTTTTTTTCGTTTATGTACATGTCGACGATTGAAAGGCTAATTGATCTAGGTGACATTTTAAAAAAAATTTAAACCTGACTCAAACTAATCTAAACGACATTTTTTTCAATATTGAGTTAAGTATATAACTCAATATTGAAAAAAATGTCGTTTAGATCAATTAGCGTTTCAACCGTCGATATTATTCTTCTTTCTTATTTTTGGTTTTATTTCATGAACAACAAACAGTTGCTGCACCTTTCTTACACCTAATAGTGTTCTTCGTTCAGACAGAATGTTTCCTGCAACAGAAAATAGTCGTCCGCAGGGTACACTGGTAGCTACGTAGCCTCTAGCCAGTATACTATAGTAGTCTTTGGTAGCTACGTAGTCCGTCAACTGTCAAATATCTATGAGTACGTACGCGTCAGACTCGGTCAGACGCCAAACGCCTAAAGGGCCTATTACACTACTCGATATTCAGACAGTCTTAGTCGAGGTCGCGTAGTGTAACAAAAATTAAGACAGTCTGAATATCGTGTGCTGAATATCGCGTAGTGTAATAGGCCCTTTAATACTCGATACGCGTTTATGTAGCGCGGACGGAATAAGTCTTTGCGCGTCCAGCCACAGACCTATTTTAAAAACCTGCTCCAGTATATACGTTTCATCTCTAATATCAGTGTTGTCTATGGTAGAGTCAAAGACTACTGGTAGAGTTAACGTTGTAATGTAAATGGCGGAGGCATTGTGATTGTTTGTTGAAAGAATTTGAGCTGTTGATGCGAAATAACCAAAAGCAATCATAACATTAAATAAATTATAAAAAGTAAGTCTTCAAACAGTGTCTCTTTTCTTCTGTTAGACCCGTGAGACTTTTAATGAAGCAAATGTTACCTTCTCTATCATGTAATCTTTGTATTACTCACATTTTTTTTACTTCACAGATAGAGCGTGGTAATTTTATTTAAAAATATGTCTGATACAAGTGATCTCGATCGTCAAATCGAGCAGCTAAAGAGATGTGAGATAATAATGGAGGCCGAGGTTAAGGCGCTCTGTGCCAAGGCCCGCGAAATTCTCGTCGAAGAGAGCAATGTTCAGCGGGTAGATTCTCCTGTCACGGTAATTAACCTTTCACGTATCTTCACGATTGTTATAAGATCAACATTGATAAATACCTGTATTTGGTATTCACAGAATTTACATTCAACTATAACTTAGTAGTTGATGTTGTTGAATGTTTTTCAACATATGAAAAACTACAACTCTGTCTAGCTATATTTCAGTCGGTTTGTAACAAAGTTTGAATGTTATCAAACTATTCTTTGGTAGGCCCAACAACTACATGGTAGGCTCACGGTAGGTAGTCTAGTTTGTGTCATGCACTTCTTGGTTATAAATACCAATAATATTAGAACATACACTAACATTCTAATTCATAAAAGGTCCAAACAAATAGGTAAGTTACATTATTTTCTTGTTTCAGGTTTGTGGTGACATCCATGGCCAATTCTATGATCTGAAAGAACTCTTTAAAGTGGGTGGTGATGTTCCTGAGACTAATTATTTATTTATGGGAGATTTTGTAGACAGAGGTTTCTATTCCGTAGAAACTTTCTTATTACTACTTGCTTTAAAGGTGAGCTTATGAGGGTTCTTCATAGACAAATACATAGTTTGCACAAAAATTATTTAGCAATACTGAATTACTGTGTCCGGAAGCATGCCATTTTGCACAATATTTCCTCAATAGAATAATTAAGGATTTCTGAAAAATTGTCCTGTGTTAAATACTTAATTGACAAAACTGTCACATTCATAAATTTTACTATTACTAGTCTTATATCCCATATGGTTAGCTTTTGTCATTATAAAAGCAGGTGTCTACTTATGACATAATGGAAATATAGTGATGTGGGTCTCAGTTCAAAAGATTCTTGAAAAAAATCTTTTTACTATTGACTAAACACACAGTGGAATAAATGGGAGTCTAAGCAAAGAAAATGGAGTTCCTACTTTAATATGTACTAATATTTTTAATGTGAAAATAACTGTCTGTTATGCTTTGATGCTTAAACTTCTGAACTGTTCTAAAGAAATTTAGTACAGAGTAAGAGCTCGTATCGTTGACATAGCGTGGCGGCAGACGTCAACACTTTGATGGCAGCCATCAACCTATAGTGACACTTGGCATAATGGCTGCCGCTGATCTTCATTTGTTGAATGTCGACAGCTACCACCGTTGTGCAGACAAAGATAGGTATGTGGACAAAGTTACAGGCAAAAGCTAGTATTTACTAAAAACTGGCTGCTGTACTTGGTGGACATACTTAATATCGGTCTTGTCAAGAATTACGAATTTAGTCTGTTATTTTTCTCACATTAGTGCAAATAAAACTATTTATTTTAGCGAAAAGATGCAAGAGTTATATTACCTAATAATCTGTTACATATAGGTCCGTTACCCCGATCGCATTACACTAATCAGAGGCAACCATGAGTCCAGACAGATCACACAGGTCTATGGCTTTTACGACGAGTGTCTTAGGAAATATGGATCTATTACTGTATGGAGGTAAATATTTACTCTTATATACCTTATTTTTAAATTATTTCTTTTTTACTGTATACCTTAGGTGGATGACCATCCATTATATATTGTGACGCCTCTGTGCCACATTAAACCGTCTGCCAGAGATCAGAAAATCTGATACCAGTCTTGCCAAGGTGTATTGTGTAATCCAATTACTGGGCTGTAGGGTACAGATGACCATTTTTCCATGGGACTCTATATGGTTGGACTGAATGCCAGCCAGGACTTGAATATTGGACCATTTTTCAATTCCAGAATTAGATTGCAATATTAAACAATTCAGTTCTGGAATCCCAGAATTCTGGAGTTTGAAGCTTTCTATAAAACTTTTATACAAAATGGTATATTTATTATTTAACTGATATTATTGAAATGAAGGGCTAGTAGTATTGAAACTTTAATTATGATGAGGAATTAGGAACTTTATCTATTATTTTTAACTTAAATTGGTAGTAAAATTCTTAAGTAAAAGTCTTTTAGTAAACTTCTTACACTATAGCAAATATAAGATTCTGGTGAAAAGGCACGTTCAGCTGTAACCTGAGGTTTGACGGGGAAGCGGCCGAGGGTCGTGTCGCGCGGCACCACAAGCCGTGATGAAATAATATTATTGTTTTTGGGATAGAAATTCCGCTTTTGCGGAATTGTCACAATTCTGTTAAAACCAAAATCCCGGAGGTCAAGCCCGTATATATAAATAAAAGGGACACGGTGGAAGCATGCCCCGCCTGGGCAGAGCAACGCCGTGTCCTCGTGGGTGTGATCGACGGCGGCGGTCTCTCGCGCCGGCCCTTGGTGCAGGCCATGGTCCGGAGCGAGGAGGAGTGGCAGGCGGTCGCCTCCTGCGAAGCAGTAATGCTAGCAAAAGAGGAGGCCGCATGCGTGAGGCAACGGTCCTCACGCCCCAACCACCGCCGGGATTCCGATCCCAATTACCTTTCACCGTAGGCGCGGACTTGCGGACGGCGAGCAATGGGTAGCTCGCCGTCGGACCGTCCGGTAACCGTCCGGACTGAGCCCAAGCCGTCTACGGCACGTACTGTTCCTTGCGCGCCTTAAGGAGATGTCAGCCAACCGTAGGGGCCCAGCAGGGTCGAAGCCTACTGTATTCAATGGTCTGCTTCTGAAAGAAAGACTCGGCCCAGGTACGAAAGGCAACGAAGTAACAGGAGTGGGTTTTTATTCAGTAAAAGTGACTATCTCGCGCTCCGTGCAAGAGCGGGGATGTTATTAGATAATTTTGCCACCGAAAAAAAAAAGTAAAAGGGAAGAATTTGTTGAGAAAAGTAATATGAATTAAGTAAATGTGTCTGGAGGCCCTACCTCGAGCGTACGCAATCCAAACAACCTAAAGTGAACTGTTAAAAGGATGGAGCTATATTGTGTGATAGCTCCATCCCTGTTTCTCGCTCGCACAACTGACATTATAACACATCATGGTAAAGCCTCAGTATTTTATTAATACTAACATGTAAAATGTGAATGTACGCAGGTATTGCACAGAAATATTCGACTACCTATCCCTATCAGCTATTATTGATGGAAGGATATTCTGCGTGCACGGTGGACTGAGCCCTTCAATACAGACCCTCGACCAAATACGCACAATCGACCGCAAACAGGAAGTTCCTCATGATGGCCCCATGTGTGACCTGCTCTGGAGTGACCCTGAAGGTTTGACACTGGTTTATATAATATAAAAAACCTTTTACAATAAATTATTATTGGAAAAATATTGGATTTCTATGCTATTAGCTGCAGCATGTGGTATGTGATTAATACTTCTATAATATGTATAAATAATACTGCTTTTTTTTTTCTTTTTGAGATGGTAATGGGGGAGTGAGAGGGAGGGGAAAAAAAAATTAGAGTATGAGATGTTTTAGGTGAAAGCAATCTCTAAATTAACCGATTATGGTGCTTTTTGGTATAAGGACACTGCCTGAGTGGTATCAATAATTCGAGCAAAGTAAAAATCGAAAATTTAAAAAACATGAAACACCCTATCAGACTTTTACTGACTAAAACGAGTTGCCATAATTAGTGTTGCAACCTCTTTTCGTTAGTTCAATAAGAGGTTTATTAATCAGGTTTTAGGGGGCCCGTTACCCCACCCTAGCCCTTTGGTAGAGCTACGCCAGTGACTATAAATGCCTGCGCAGACGACTGATTTTTGTCCGCGGACTTTTCTGTCCGCTAGAATAGATCGTTTACAACTGTATCGAGTGACGTACGTATGCACGACGATAAACGCACACCGTGTGCGTTGAGATCGCAGTAAATCCGCGGCGGACTTTTTATTCGCGGAGCGTATTTTTTCTCCGCCGTGGAGAAAAGTCCGTCGTTTGCGTTGGCCTTTATACGAGTATAGTCAGATAAAAACCAAGAATCATTATTAACCTTCCTCGTGCTTTCACAGACACGCAAGGCTGGGGCGTGTCCCCCCGCGGCGCGGGCTACTTGTTCGGCTCCGACGTAGTGGCGCAGTTCAACGTGTCCAACGACATCGACATGATCTGCCGCGCGCACCAGCTCGTCATGGAGGGCTACAAGTGGCACTTCAATGAGACCGTGCTAACAGTGTGGTCAGCGCCTAACTACTGTTACAGGTACGATCCTGGAAACTACCAATTTAACTTTTTTTTTAAGATATAAACCAGTGCTTGACTGCGATCACACCTGATGTTAAGCAGTGATGCAATCGTTGATGGTGAATTGCACTAGTTTATTAAGAGCAGACACCTAAATTATAATCGGACGGGAAGACTGTTGTAGGCAAATAGTTCCAATCTTTCAATGTACGCGGTATAAACGACGAGACGAAACATTCAGTCCGGACCTTATAGGTGTTAACTACGTAAGGGTTGACACTCCCTGTATGTCGCCTTGCCTGATGGTAGTAAGATTGTGAGATTGTCAGTAACACCATACAGAACAACTTTTATGAACGCAAATCCGTTTAAATGTGAATTTCAGAACACCAGTCAGAAATACGTGCAATGCAACTTAATTTCTTGTATGATGCTTCATACTAGAAGCAATAGCTTTGGTGTTACTCAGTTTTGGATTTTGATGGTAAAAAGTCAACCATGTCTGAATTTATAGGCACATTTTGATTTTTCTTCATGAAGTTTTGTAATTTAAAACATATTATATTTAGGATTCTGTACCCAAGTATAAAACGAGACCCTATTACTAATACTCCACTATTCGTCTGTCTGTCACCATGCTTGTATCTCATGAACCGTGGTAGCTAGACAGTCGAAATTTACACAAATAATGTTTGTTTCAAAATAAAATAAATATTTATGTGAGGTTAGAAACCTCAGCCTCACATAACCTCACACAACAAATATGATTTTTCAACAAACACTTTGTGCGCGAATCTAACTCGCACTTGGCCGGTTTTTATTTCAAACTGAGTTCATTAATCTGTTTAATTGTTATCGTATTTTGTTTTAAGTCTTATGTATTGGCTTTTGTATACAGATGCGGCAACGTAGCTGCAATATTAGAACTGAACGAAAACCTTCAGCGAGAGTTCACAATATTCGAAGCGGCGCCGCAGGAGTCGCGGGGCGTGCCTTCCAAGAAGCCGCAGGCCGACTACTTCTTATAATGTTGCTTACAATAGACAATGACGAGAGCGGTGAGCGAGCGACCCATCTAGTATTATGTACGGTTTTATTGTAGTGACAAAACATTTCATGTGGAGATAATTTAATTGTGATCTTAAGACTGGTGTTGAATTGTAAGTTGAATGTGTTTATTTTTATTAAGTCATTGAATACGTGTTCTATCAATAACTGACTCTCCGTTCACCTCGCGAGTTGGTAGCGACGTCGGATCTCCCAACAGCCAAAAAGAAACGCGTCTATCACACTACATTATACCAAAAACCCCGCGTGTGGACGTGACTTGGCGTTCTGAAGACATTTGGACTTAAAATGAATGGTTTAGTACAAACTTTCGAGTCCCACAACTGAATGTTAGTTAAGTTAAATCCTCTCAAGAAAATAATTTATAATGTAATCTTGACGTAGTGTAATTAAACCATTTTGTTACTCAATGTTGAACACAATATTTTGAATAACAGGCATTTCTTTTGATTTGTGTTAGTCCCTTGCAAAGCTAGATGGCATTTTACCATTTTTAAATATGCCATTGATTAAGTTAATATTTTTATTCATTGTAATAACTAGGTGATCAGTTGATAAATCATTATTATTATATTTATAAATGTATATATATTATGTATTTAGTACCCGATGTGTGACGAACAATGAGTAGGATAAGTCAAGTGTTCATTTGTAACAACTTAAGCGCAGATATATATATCGCGTCATGGCGCGCTAGAATTGTTAGCAAAGTAGTATGATAGGTCCACTAACCTCTTACTGTATTGTTAAAACGTTATAGTATACATTTATAGACCTATCTTAAATACATAGAAGCATTAAGGCTAAGTTGTCGGCCTCTAGCGCTTAACGCCGCATCTTTATATTGATCAGGTTCGTAATAATGTGATTTGTGATGTCATTTAACACTGCCGTTAACTGTTATTATATAATATTAAGAAGATTATAAAATACGCAAGAGATAACACATTTTCATATTGTAGACATATTGTTAATGATCTTTACAAATTGATATAGTAATATAAAAATGCAATGGTTTTTTTTTGTAATTGTCACAAACACCTTTATAGATATTAAATTTTCGGTACTAGTAGAAAAGTTTAAAGTGCTAGAGTACCTAAATAAATATCTGTTATTAAAAAAATATTTTTAGGAGTTTCCATATAATTCCTGAATTTATTAACTATCCCACTGGGCAATACGTCCAAATACATTGTTAGAATTCCACTTTATTCCTAGAAAACAACCATATTACTTGCGTATTTCATGCTTGATGTTCTATTTCGGGAATATAATTATTGTCTATTTATATATTATAACTATGGATTAATTAGTTAAACGAAGATGGATAGTTTAAATAATATAAAACCATTTTTGTCAACTTAACACCCTGCCTTATGAGCTAGGCTTCGCAATGTGATTGTTAGAAATATTCACAACAATTTTGATAATAAATAAAAGGTAACTTAAATATGATCTCATTGTTCTTGTTATGTTTAAAGTCGATACTTGTAACTGATGAGCGCAAGGTATGACATGACATCTAAAAATTCAAATATCACTTTACAACTGTTTACTTTATTTTTGTATTTTTATAATTGTGGTAGAAACCCCAAAACTACAAATTTTTTGTTTTACATTGGAAATCGTGTGATATTCTTTGCGCTCTTTCAATTTTCAGTGTTAAGTGGATGACCACAAACAAACAATTATTTTTTTAGTATTCCTAACAATCTGATTATTGAAAGGCAATTCAATCTAAGCTTCCTTATAATTATTTTAACTATGAATTTGTGGAAATTGCTGTTCATTTATTTAAAAAAAATTAACCATTTTTGTATCCCTACTTCTTTTTATACTATTAATTATTAAAATGAAATGCCATCATTTTTCTGTATTTTATTTATTTAAAATATATTCCATATTCAACTACTAATCATAAATTAACACTTATTTGAGGTAGGGAAATCATCACAAAAATTATAAAGAATCAGATACTATCAACTCAGGTTTTTTTTTATAGAGTTACACAATTCGGGTAGTATATCACCACATTTTGTTGATATTTTAAAATCTACAATATCATCAGCTCTGGTGGGGCCTATATTCAACAATCCAATTTTCTTGTGCTCATCTCTAGCTTGCAATATTATTCTAAAACTTGAATAGACTGTCAGACTTGAGCCTAAAACAAATACAGCATCACTGGAGGACACTTGACTCTTCACAGTCTCTACTCTAGCTTTTGGGACATTGTCACCAAAGAACACAATGTCTGGTTTCAATGGGCCTTCACATTTTGGGCAAAGAGGAGCCCTAAATTTGTCCACTTGTTCCTGTAACAATCAAAGGGAATTGTGAGGTCATGCTCATAAACATTTTATGGTTAACATTGTATCCATATGGTACACATACATGAGGCAAGTCCACATCACCATCAGGCCTAATCATGGTGAAGCTGTTCTCCATGTAAGGGTTATTCCTCATGAGTTCCACCTGCAGCTCCTCCCGGCTTATCTCATAGGGACACTTCAAACATTTCACTATGTACCCAGTACCATGAAGTTCTATTACATTCTCTGAACCGGCCTTATGATGTAGCCGGTCAACATTCTGTGTCACTATTGATGTTACCTTTCCTATCTGTAACATTTGTATTATTAATTGTACACATCACTGTCTACAACAACTGTATCAAAATACACTGGATTATGACAAAAATAAATTTTATTTTATTTTATTAGGGAAAAGAAATGATATTACAATATATATTACACTTATTAGTATGTATACAAAACAAAATCAATGTAATAACCACAACATTTTCCACATATTAACATAAAGGTGATGATGAGGACTAACAGGCACCACAAAACACAACTACCTTTTCTAATTCTCTGATAGCAAGATGGGTGTTGTTTGGCTGCACAGAACTGAACCTTGGCCATCCTATGAAGTTCCTAGCCCAGTACCGTTGTCTGACTTTAGGATACTTTACAAACTCTTGGTATTGTATAGGCTTGTGGTTGGTGCGAGCATATAAACCAACTTCTTCTGATCTGTAGTCTGGAATTCCTATAAAAACACGTAAAATAAACAAACCAATATATTATGTAAAACCTAGGATAGTTTATCAATGTGAAGAGAAATAAAGAATTTTATTATATTATTATTTAAAATAGAAGCTAATATTATATATTTGCACAGTAATTACCAGATTCCGTGGAAATACCAGCACCAGTCAGGATGAGAATGTTTTTGTATTTAAATAAAAAATCTTTTAAAACCTCAACATCTTCATGCTTCGGTGGCTTATGTTTTGGAACATACACTATGTGTCGAGTGAACTGTTTCATACTATTGGATACCTTAATTCTATGCATTTTATATATTAATCTTTATTATCTACAATTTACTAAAAATAAATAACAAAAATGACCACAACAATACGTACAGACGTCAAACCATTCTCTGTTATTTGACCACAGACTAGAGAGCAAAGACTACTACTAGAGAGTGTGTTTGACAATTTGACTTTGCTGTCCTCCTATGATTGTCATTAATGTCATTGAAAAATTAAGCCATGTTTTCTTAAGCTAAGGGAGGGCGTTTTTGGTTTTGAACGTAAACGATAAATATTCGATTTCAGATTTCAAAATCGCTTTTTAGATAACGGATTTCTATAGTGGTTAGCCTGGCCAATTGATTGATTGATTTATTTCATAAACAATTTTTACATTGTATCGAAATAAATTTTCGATAATAATAATTTAAGTGAATCTAATATCTATGAATCTAATACCTACTACAAAGAAAAACAAAGATCAAAAAATTGTAGTTTAAGAACATAATCTAAACAATCAACAGAAATTATAAGTACAATAAACAAAGTGCTTTCAAATAATATTTTACAATTTCCCTTTTATATGGATCGCAGAGGGCGCTACCGTCACATTAACATATCGCTCCGTATTTTTAATTTCTGAAAATTTCAAAAGTTGTTATATCGCGGTAAATTTCTAATAAAATATCTTGCATAATCCTTATACATTAGTGATAGTGTTATCTACTACGAAATATGGACACAACATAAAAAAAGGAAAATAATCGAACAAGAACTCTGGAAGTGACAGTGTTTACATTTAATATTTAAAACTGTGTAACAAGTACTTAGTCAAATATGTGAAGAAATGAAAAAAGATCATAACAAGTGAGAAGATAACAAGTGAGGTGCAAGTGGAAGTGATAAACTGTATAATAATTTGGAAAAATATTTTGAATAAAGGCACAGTCATTTATGTTAAAAACTGGGAACAACGCCATCTGTATAGTAAGAGTTGTATTAAATTAACACGTAAAGAGGTGTCGATAAATCAGAACATCTACAAAAATTAATAGACCTACAAAGCGATCGACTAATTTGACATACTCCCGTAAACACTTGATAGCCGTGAGGTGAAACCTTACGGAATAAACGAGTGTCCGTGGGTTCAAACCCCAGTCAAGCGGTTTCTTTTTGGATGATTATCAAGACTTTAAAATGAATTCTGATAGAAATAACATAACGATGCGGCAGAGAAACAAAATAGCATCTAATACATCATGTGAAAGGCTATGTTTAACTAGTCCATCATCGTCCGAGAAGTCACTAGCAGACAGTCTACCCGAACAGAATACAAACTACGAGGATGACCACACCAAAAATTTAAAAAAACAAATCAAATCACTAACTGACCAACTAAATAGCGCTCACGAACAAATTGAAGAATTATTACTCGAGAATAGCTCACTTAACAAAGTCACGCAGGAACAGCAAAAACAAATCGCGTATTTAAAAACCATATGTACAGGTACTCCTCAGAAAACTAACTCAGCTCGCAAGAAAAAATACAAAAAGAGATGTAGGAAAACACTTGATTTCGAAAGAGATGATAGTGACACTGCACTCAGGAATGAGACAAACGAAATTAGGTCGCAAACACCACTAGAACATATTCGTTGTGAGACTACTTGTAATATGAACAATCAAGAACAACTTTTGCGGAATCAAATAATTAACAGACGAGTTGAGAAACCTAGAATAATAATTTTAGGAGATGAACAAGTTCGAGGACTTTCACAAGTGTTAATTAATAGAAGAAAGGACGAGTGGAATGACTGCTACACAGTCTCAGCCCTGGTCAAACCTGGTGCAACATGCTCCGAGATCTTATCTAATAATTTAGACTTATTTAAATCGCTATCTGAGCAAGATATTGTGATTATCTCGGTAGGCACAAATGACACTAATCCATTTCATCTGGTAAAAGAAGTATGTATAGCACTAAATAACTTAAAAAGTTGTCAACAAATCTATGTATTGGGCGTGCAATGTAACTATTATTTAAATACGAAAATGTTAAATCAAAGCATACAACTTTTGACGCAAAACTTTTCAAACAGTAAATATATTAACATAAATGAATTTTCTAATTATAAGCGTTACTTTTATATAAAGCAAAATAATCGCACCTTCTTAAAAGAACTTAGCTCAAAATTAAATATTGAAATTGACTATTTAAAATACACACAGGAGTTTCTTATGAAAAAGGCATCGTATGTCAATGCCCACAATCAGGAAAGATGTATTGAAATCAATAACGTAAATCGCTCTCGGCAGAAGACAATTTTAGATTATTTTAAGCCATTGACATATAATAATAACACGGACCTAGAGATTAATAATAACGAACAATTAGACTCTAAACTTTCAGATTCTGTTTGTGATAGTCTTTTTCGTGTATAACCATATTTTTATACTGCATCAAAATATTAATGGACTGATGAATAAGTCGGACTTACTAAGTGTACACCTGAATAATTTTACACAGGAGGGGAAATCGGTAGATATAGTATGCATAACAGAAACAAACATGAAAAAGGATGACCATATAAATCTTCATGTACCTAATTATACACTTTACGCATATTATGAACGTGATAATAGGAATGGAGGCTCGTGTATACTAATGAAAGATACGTTGAACGGTCAAAAATTAGATATAGGTCAATGGTGTAAACCAGGTCTTATTGAAGGTTGCGCAGTTGAGCTGCAGTCACACCCAATAATCATTTTGTGCATATACAGGCCTCCCAAAACAGATAAAGCCTCAGTGAATACCTTTCTTTTTAATCTGGATATAATTCTTAATGACTTTTGTTTTAAACGTAAGAAAAAGATTATATTGTGTGGTGATTTTAACATAGACATTTTGAAAGATAATTACGCCTCTTCTAGTTTTAAAAATTTATTGCAAAGTTTTAATTTGAAATTAGGTGTGCGTACTCCAACACGTCTTTGTAGCGGTACCTGCATCGATAACATTATCGACAATGTAAGGGGAAGTAAATGCGTAATTGTCGAATTGGCAATGTCAGACCACACGGCGCAACTGCTACAATGTCCAGTCAAAAAAACTTGCACACTCCCATACTGGTACATATTTAGACGTAGTTACTGCAAGGAGAATATATCAAAATTCAGAGACTGTTTACAAAAATTGAAATTTAATGATATTTATGCCTGCAAAGAACCCAATGAGGCATTTAACAAGTTCCATGACACGTTTAAACTGTTTTATAATATGTGCTTTCCACTCAAGAGAATAAAAAGATATGCAACAAAAAAACCGATGTGGATAAGTAAGGGCATAAAATTATGCTGCAAACGTAAGCGTGAAATGTTATGGCAATTTCGAAAAAACCCCAACTCGAAAACTAAAACATTGTATAAAACATTAGCGGTCCCGGCAGACGTTGTTCTGCCCAAAAGCGGGATTTAGTAAAAAAAAAAAATATCCTACTCTACCCTACTCGTTAAAAAGTACCCTATGTCCGTCTCCTGGTTCTAAGCTACCACCCCACCAATTTTCAGCCAAATCGGTTCAGCCGTTCTTGAGTTATAAACAGTGTAACTAACACGACTTTCTTTTATATATATAGATATACGAAACGGTTAAAAACGATCATTCGTATAACTAAACAATCCCAAAATATTAACTATATTAATAATGCGCATAATAAAGGTAAAGCGACATGGCAAATAATAAATAAGTGCAAAAATAATAAGCCGCTTGAAGGAATAACAAAACTTAAAATAAATACCAAAGATGTAACTGACCCAAGAAATGTTTCCCAAATTTTCAATGACTACTTTATTGACGAAATTGAATCTGTATCTGATATTAATAATATTAGTAATCAAAATTTAAAATTTGACATGCATCGTGACTCATTATTTTTAAGACCCACAGTTCCCTCTGACATAATAAATTTAATTAAATCGTTAAATAATACAAATAGCTCTGGATATGATGATATCCCAACTAACGTAATTAAATCTTCATCGGATATTATCGCGCCAATACTTAGTCATATAATAAATCTGTGCTTAGAATTGGGTGTGTTTCCGAATAGGTTAAAATTGGCAGTTATAAAACCACTGTACAAGAAAGGAAACAAACATGACCCAGCCAATTACCGGCCTATTGCATTGCTACCAATATTCTCCAAAATAATAGAAAAAGTTATTTATAATTCTTTATACTCATTTTTTGAACAAAACAATCTTTTTGCTGGTGAACAATACGGTTTTAGAAGGAAAAAGAATATTAATATGGCAATCTTTGATATCTTTGAAAAAATTGTAACAGGTATTGATAACAGAAGTCCAGTGGCAGCTTTATTCATGGACATGAGTAAAGCTTTTGACTTTGTGGATTGTTCTATACTTTTAAAGAAGCTAGAAAGATATGGAGTTAGAGGTAATGCTCTCAAACTTTTGAAATCGTACCTATCAAATAGAAAACAAGTTACGAAGATAGATAAAGTCTGTATTAAGTCAAAAACCGAGCGTTCGTATGTATCAAGCCAGAGACAAAACAAATATGGAGTACCTCAAGGAAGTATTCTAGGCTCTATTATTTATTATATATATTAATGACATGCCTAGAGAAACATATCATCCTATGGTTTTGTTTGCTGATGATAGCACGGTTGTCTTTAGTGGAATCAATGATGCGACGACACTCGAGAAAGAGATAAACCACTGTCTCCAGGTATTAATAGAATGGATGGACGCGAATAATTTAAGGATAAACATTGACAAAACTAAAATAATGACATTTGAGCAAAGGACAAATAATAAAAAACTTGACATTAAATATGGAGACAAAATTATTTCAGAAACGAGTACTACAAAATTTTTAGGACTAGAACTAGATAGAGATATGACTTGGAAAACTCACACTTACAATCTATGTAAACGTCTGAGTCAACATTCATATGCTCTACGCAATCTTGCCAAGGAAGTAAATCGAAAGAATTCGACCAACGTCACAAGTATTACTCAATAGCCCTTATATTTTGTGACTATTAAATCTGGTCGGATTCGTAATATAATCACTTTTATCACAATTCGAAACACGGGTTTAATATCAAAAAAATAAATATATGTCAATAAAGAAATAGCGATTAAAAATGTCGTGTTAATAAACTACACAACTAAGTCTTGTCATTAGAAACAGTGACGATACTATTACAAATGTAAAAAAATAATAATAAAGAAATAGATAGTCGATAATAAAAATATCACGTCAATTAAAATAAGTGGTAATATTATAAAAATAAAATGTCAATAAAAATCGTGATAATAATGTTTTAAAGACTAGTTGAATTTGTCACAATTGTCACAGAGAAACTCATCAAGTGTCTAATATCACTTTTCTATCAAGAATGACTTTAACTGGTTCTTAAACTTATATAAGTTATGTATGGACTTTAGGTGCACAGGTAATTGATTACCTAAACAGTTTAATCGATTGACCGGCTACTTCCAAATGAGGTTGTATTATGTTTTGTAAGTCCTTACGCCTAGTAGCTTCCCGTTTACTTTTTTCTTCTACAGTTTCGATATGCCTCAGTTTCTTCATGAGGTCAGTAAATATTACCAAAATATATAAAAGAGACCGTTAGTTTTTTAAGCTCCTTAAAGTACTTCTTACAGGATACACATTGCGGAATTCTCACCAAGGTTCTTATGGCTCTATTTTGTATAATAAAAGCTGCATTTAAGATTGTACGCGTAAGATATAGAATGATACTGTACCTAAGCTTTGACTCTACTAGCGAATAATACACTACTTTTAATTGTTGAATGGTAATGACATCTCGAAGACTTATTAAGGCATAGCAAGCAGAACTAATTGAGCTTTCTATTCCAGTCAATTCCTTTTTCCAGTTTAAGCTTTCGTCAATGTGAATACCTAAAAATTTTACGCTGCCACTAATGTGATTCATTTTCATTCAGTACGATGTCTATTATTTCATTGTTTCTCGATGTCGTTCTCAATAATATGGCATTTGTTTTTGTCGTCACCTCACACACACACATACACAACTTTGAGTAGTATATTATGGATAGGGGACGAACGATATATCCGTGTGTAGGCGACGGCAATGACGTTATGGGGAATGCAGTAGTGGGAATGGCGTCACATACCTGTGGAGTTGAGCTGCTAGTTCTTCGTAGTATATTTCTTTCCCTTATATAATTGACTGCTTCGCATTAATCTGTACTTCTACCACCTGTAAAAGTTATTGTTCCCTGAACATGAATATATCGACGCAATTAACCCTATACTTCACATTATAAACAACATATTAATAACTTCATTTAAAGGACATCATTTCAACATTATATAATAATCAATAGCCACGCCAGGATGAATATGACATAATAACATCTTCATCCTGTACCATTAAACTTGAGGTTGGATAAGGTCAGGAGGTACTACCAGGACCCTCAAATAGGCGTCCAGCGCCCCGTGCTCGCACAACACCGCGAGACTCTAAATTGCCCAGTTTATAATACCGGAGCGAAAAGCTCGTTATCTAAAACAACGAAGCTACAGTTAACTGTGCCATCACTCGGGCAACAACGTACCCGAGCAAGACCTCAAGTAACACTCTTGAGTCATAAAAGCCGGAATCCAAGAGGAACATACATCTCAAGGTCTCAGCGAACCCCTATCACTAGAGGCTGCCTACTCCGTAATATAACAAGTTGGAATCCCGGAGACACACCTCTCCAGGCCTCGGCACAAACCCCTATTATACTAGAGGCCGCCTACTCCTAAATATAACAAGTCGGATTCCCGGAGACACACTACTCCAGGCCTCGGCACAAACCCCTATAAAGGCTGCCTACTCCTTCCTGCAGAGGGTTGGAATCCGGCGGATGGCTACCCGGCCTCAGCATCCCACCTAGAAAGCCTGGGACTGCCTACTCCGTCCCCCCTACCTGTCCATGCCCACGACAAGGACTAGGCCTAACTTTATCAGGCCTCATACAGTTTGGCTTTTACCATTACCATTACCATCTATAGGAATCAATTGCGCCGAAACAACAAATAACCACATGGAGCTTGACTAAGATATTTACATAAGTAATACTTAGCTTTCATGCCGTCGAATTCTGGATACGTCCCTTTCCTCCAGACACGGCACGAAAAGTCTTTAACTAACATAATTCACGCTCAGAACACAAGCGATCACACAACACGTTAACTATAGTTTGCGACTTTTAAAAATGGCGGCTATTAGTTACTAGCTCAGTTGGCGCCAATTAATCTCACGCTATTGCAAAGTCTATAATATCTATGCTTACCATAGTTATTCAAGATGGCGCCTCTAGATGTTGCTAGAGTTGCATTTATATATTTGGTCTTTGGCTTCGCGTTCTTCGCGACAGTTTTACTAACATTCCATTAAAGATTGTTGATGGTAAACCAATGTTGAAAGAGAGCCAGAGCCTTGTTTACCTTACTACTAAGGGTATCTATTTCTTTAGCAGTTATAGTATCATCAGCAAAGAGCACTAGTTCCGTATTACTTAGATTCAGCATAAAGTTAATTAAATCATTAATAAATAATATGAAATTCGCCTTCTTTCTTTCTAAGTGGAACATAGTGGAATAAAAAGGATAGGGCGAATATATTGCGATTTCGGTGAGATTACAGATTTTGCTTTTGGTAGATATCAGATCGTTAGCGTTTGGCTTTGCTTTCGTTTTTTGATATCGGTTTCTCTAGTTTGAGATATCGATACGTCTAGGTTTGTGACTGATACTGGATTTTGAAAATCGTTTTGATATAACGGAAGCACGTCTATTTTCTTAAGGAGTAGTTACTTTGAGGGCCATTACAATATGGATGTAAACACATTCTTAGTTAAATAGTATTTGTCAGAAAATGAATCGAGTCAGCCTTCTCGGTAAGCATCGCTGAGGTAGTCACTACAATAAAATAATGAGCTCTATTTTACCTAGATCACACCTTTTTAAATAATTATACATATTATAGTCCTTTATGTAGACATTTGAGATATACACTATTCCATTACGCTATGAAATATCCTAGACGTATGAGTAGGTATTATGGTGATGACTATAGCCTACCCTAAAGGGCCTATTACACTACGCGATATTCAGCACACGATATTCAGACTGTCTTATTTTTTGTTCCGAGTAAGACTGGTCTAACCCTTATTACACTATGCGACATCGACTAAGACTGTCTGAATATCGAGTAGTGTAATAGGCCCTTAAGGGCATAATAAAAAACAGCTAACGTCAATGTTCTTGTCTGTGTGTGGTCTACTATAGTAGTCTTTGGTGTGGTCTGTGTTCTTGTCTCAGTCTTTGATGTTGTCAAATTCTCAATTAGCAATTTTTACAAAAGTTTTTCTTTGGTTCTACTTGAGTTAAGTTTTCAGTACGTATAATAGTAGTTAACAATGTCCTTATTTCGATTAAAATCTGCTCCATTTGTTTTAATAGAAGACGATCGCAACAAAAATATATTACCTTTATTGCTTGAGCTTGTGCACGATGAAAAATCCATCAACATAGTCAATTACGAACAGCCTAGCACCCTTTGGAGAAACGTTTTCAAAAACCATTCTAACGTTAACTACTACGATGAGATTAATACTGACATGTACAATCAATATGTAAGTGACAAATGTTCACTGATAGTAGATTCAATAAATCAAATGGCTCTTTGTATGGGTTGGCACAAGTGTTTGAAGTTTTTGAAGCAGTTACAAAGTGATCCTAATGTAAATAGACTAGTACTAATACTGCACAAAGACTGTTTACCACTTAGTTCCAAACTACAGACACATTTAAATCATTTAGTAAATGTTATAATAACATTTGATAACACAAATCCGCACAAAATATGGATTAAGCTGAAGAAGGGCAGCAAAGTTATAAGAAGTGAAGAAATATTGTCTTATGATAGTAAAGCATCAACATTAATATTAAGTCCAGTTATAAGGCAGGAAAAAAAAGAAGAGGAACCTGATAAACCATTGCCTGCTAATCTGTCTACATTCAAAATAGAAGTTGACCAGAATGAAAAGATACAAAAGTACAACTTGAAGCTACCGTACATGAGTAAGATCCATGAGGGTGAGAGTAAGGTCTACTATGAGCCCGATGCAGTGGATGACTGGGACGAAGAAGATCCTGATGAGGACCTTGATATTTAATTAAAGTATAAATCAACATAAAACCTTATTTTATTATTCAGTATCATCCTATTTCTTTTCTGTGTCCTGTCTGTTTGTATATCTTTTTGCTAATACATTACATTTTCTATCTAAATATTATGGTGAATATAAGCCATTTGGTGGATATCTCTACCTTAGTATTACAGAAGATAATGCCCTGAGCATTTGTTTCGATCCCGGATTGCGGGATTTTTAATGCGCAATCTCGGGAAACTGGGATTTAGAAATTAAACAATTCCATTATGGCCCTTGAATATCTTAATATTGCACCCCCGGTGCGACACTGTCACTTTTGCAAAAATTTAGTTTTTCAGGAGGAGCATTTAAAACTTTGACACCTCACAAAACAATGAATATACAGGGTTACGTACACTTCATATCCACAAAGTACCTTTTTATTTCATATCGCAGCATGTGTACCTACGACGTTAACGCCATTGGAAACTTGCGACGTCAACGTCACTTCTGCGTAACGTTGGAGAAGCGCCAATGCTTGTAAAACACCAGTGGGATAGCGGCCTAAGTGATAACCCGAACCGTATTCAAGAATACATGAGAGTGCAGCCCTGCGTTTTAGATTTAATCCATCCGTCCTAATTTAGTACATTTTCTATTTGAATCGGATGCAGTGCAGTCCGATCGAATGTTTGTAGAACAGTGGGAAATAATAACTGTTAAAAAAAAACAGGTAGGTACAACAGAATTGATAACCTCATCCTTTTTTGAAGTGGGTTAAAAAGTGAAATCATTTCGGTTAGACAACAATACTTATATGGGAAAACCCAAATTCGTTGACGCTAGGAATTCCCAGATAGATTAGAAGTACGGTACTTTTACGTAAGCAGCGTACTAGAACATTTTCTGTGAGGTAATTTCTCTAAGTGTAGACCTTCACGCATGACAAGGAAATGTACCTTTAAGTTATGGTTATTCCCCGAAAGATAGAACAACATTATGTTCTATCTTCCGCGAAATAGTTATTAGTTACAATTTCAGGTCAGTTTGAAAGTAATGTGATAAAGGAATACCTTAATAACCGATACTATAGTATATAAAAGTTATGCTCAAACTGGGGAGTAACTACCACCGTATCTATTACATATTCTGTGGCCGTATCAATGGTACGGGCAAAGAGTATGTAAAGCTAACGCTTTAGGTAAGAGGCCTCGTGTAAATATTCGTAACATGTTATCCACAACCTTTCAATTCTCTTATTGCTGAGAGGTGCTTAAATAGTTAATGAATAATTACTAGATGATAGGATGTTCCATTTTTATAGCTCGCTCCGTTCGTTCTAGCATTCTGTATAAGATCATAATAAAAATTTCTCTTCTATTCCAGAATACTCCATTAGAGGAGCTCATCGGTCTCAGTTTTACATAATGACATGAACGAAATATATCCAGTTCATCTCTGTCGTGGCATATCGCTAATCCGTCTCATGTTTGTGCTAGTAGTGCCTACGTTGTAAAAGTTTTGATATGAGGCCCCTTTGGGTACTAGCTACGTCATCGAGCATATAACTATGAAAAAGAAATTTACGATCCTAAAAAATCCGGTACTAACAGAGTCAAATCCCCATATTATTGGAACCGGGGCAATTCTGCCGGTAATAACCGCTGGGTGAAACCACAAAGCTTTAGGCTTTAATAAATATAGAACTTGACATTCACGATTGTAGCGCATCATGAAACCTGCATTCACCACCTGCTTCGCCCGCGTACATAAAAATATGGCCTATGTCACCCAGGATTAAAGCAGCTTTCTAACGGTCAAAAAATTTTATCAATCGGACGAGTACTTTCAGAGATTACCTCCTACAAACCAAAAAACAAATTTTACCTCTGTAAAATATTAGTGTAGATGTAGACAATTACTACTAATTACGTCGGTTGTTGTTCGTGTTGTAACGGGTGGATGCGGACACGGATTTGGATGCTAGATTTAGGTGTTTTAGACAAACCCTCGGTTACAAAGAATTCACTTTTTATTCGTTTTTCTATGTTCTGTTACAATTTTGCGATTTTTTTTTCATTTCTTGGCCACGTTACTTGCCATTACACAATTATGTAATAAAGTAGAAATTCCAAGTACGTGCAAGTTAATTTTATTAATGACACCGTAATTACATCACCATATTATCTCAACTCTTAAATTATGTATCATAATTACTCGTTCAATGATTAATTTTCATGACCTAACAAACTAAACAATAAATGAAAAAAAAAAAAACAAATACAACAGAGAATCGGTTACGAACCTCTATCGACACAATGCTATATTAAAAATAAAATAATTATTACAATATTTCAATACACATATTATAACCCAAAAATGAGGAACAAAAAATATTTTTCTTCCAAGTCTAATTTCGAAAAATTAATTAATATTATGCGAGCCGATATCGTATGTACACACAAGCCCGGATAAATCTTATAATGAGACAAACAATACATACTAGCAATTTAAATACTGCGGATTAATCGAACGACACCGAGCGCCGTCCCCGGGCTCGAAAACGAGGCGGGGACGGCGCAAAAACAATAAGAAGCTATCTTTCGATATACATAATAAAGCTAACAAAATATACGATAAAAATGATTTACAACCTCATATAACCTAACAAAATGTCTGCAGTTTCATATAGGTACAATTTTATCGCACTGCATTAAAGGAGACAAGAGACTACTTGTAAATATCGGGGCACACATAGGGGTCGGGCTTCGGGATGATACATATACACACGGGACCGGGAGGTGAGAGTACGCGGTATGATAGCTTTGCTAGAGCGCTTATTCGGAGCCCTTCAGTTCCTTGAGTCGTTCTTCCCTCGGCCGCGCGCCGCCGAATATCGATTGCGTCTGACTGGTCGATGCCAGAGAGTTCACCGGTTCCTTTACAGTCCGAGGCTCGAGCTTCAACTTCGGCCTGCCTGACGTGTCTGGAAATGAAATAGTTAGGGAGCTGAGGACGGGACCGGCAGCCGATCTGTTCATCGAAACTAAACACTCACAGCTCAACTACAAGGCAAACGAACGCCTAGGTGCTATCTACAAACTTTCTAAACTACATACAGACGTCAGTTATCTCATAACGTTAAATTGCCTGAGAATTTATTATCTGTATTTTGTACAAGATGCGAGCATAATCTAAATATACTATTTAATCTTATTCTATTCTAAATTAGAGAAAAAATGAACTATTCTATGGTCTAATGAATAAAACAAAAATAAAAAAAATCGTGCCTCGCATGCAATTTGCTATTTTAAGAAGAAAAAAAACTAAGGAATTAAAATCTACTAAATACCAAGTTCCTCAAGAGTGTATCTTTACTAATAGGACTGACGTCTGCACCGCGTACAGATCACTTTTAAAAAACATACCCGAGCTCCCTAACCAAAATACACTAATTAGAAACACAAACAAAACAACAATAATAATTAAATATAGTAAAATAAGGAAAGTGGAATATTCCATGCATGTTTCTTTATAGTCCTTGCAATTCACGAGCGCGGGTCGTCCATGTGACTTTTATGTCCATGACATAAAGTATGAATTGCAATGATTGACGCGTGATCGTGAAGTGTAAGGGGTCCATTACACGGTCATGCAAGCGTCAATCAAAACTATCAAACATGAATGAAGTTCATTCATTATCAGTCAAGTTTCATTAATGATTGATGGTTTTGACTGACGCTTGCATGACCGTGTACCGGACGCCTAACAACTATGTAAGGAAAGTGTTGATATTGAACAGGTCGACAACACTTATTGATTTTATTCACAAATTGCAAAAATGGGATTACAATAATGCATTTTATACAGGTCTGGCAACGACCATACAGCCTATAGACACCTCGTGCTTGATCTAGCGCACCAAAACGATTTCGTCAACTAGCTGAGATATGTGGAAGCGGGGTACTATGGCTGTGTGGTAGTTGAGATCTGGGTATTTTTTTTTTCTGGCTTTCGGCTTGTGCATTTAGCCATTGTCAAAAATAATAATAGAAAGTATTTAGTTTTAATACAAATGACTTATATTGTTGATCAGAGCAGCATACACTCAGTTTTCCATTACAATGCGGATGTAACACAATCGAATGTTTTTGCAGTATTAATAACAGCAAATGTATCGAATCAGCCACAATAAAATTGTCAGCTTCATTTTAAAGAGTTTGCGACTGTTTCAATGATTCCACATATTGTCTAATAGCATAGATACTTGAGGCACAAAACTACACCAAGTTAACATCACAAATCCACTAGAAATCAATTTGCGAATAATCAAAACAGTCACTGAACTTCATCCAAAAAATTCCGGTTTGGGTTTAATCAGTTTCTAAAAAGCGTCCATTCGGTAAAAAAGTGATGGTACACCTAAATGGCTTGAAATTTTACAATATTTTTGCGCACGTACAACAGACATGTTCGGAGGCATGAGCGTCGCGGAATCAAAGTGCAGCTCTATTTAAGCGGTTAAAGTTTAAAAGTGCGAGCGAGCAGAGTGGCGGAGTAATGGAAAACAAAGTGACTGAAATTAAATCCAATCTTGACACTGCACAAACCGTGCGAAGCCAAAGAAAGGGCAATAAACATGAAGCAGTAGTACCTGGACGCGACGGCGGCATGTCTTCGAAGTTGCGAGGGCGCGCGGGCGGCTGGCGCGGCGCGGGCGCGGCGGCGCGGCCCCCCATGCGGCCCCAGTCGCCGCCCGGCCGCGGCTCCTCGCTGGCGCCGCGGGACCCCCGCCCCCCCTCCCGGTCGCCCCACCGCTCAGCGCCAGCACCCCCGCCACCACCTCCTCCTCGCTCACGCTCTGCAACCACCGTATCTATTATTTTGGAACAACAAGTTTTTGAAGTACGGTCATTGGCCATACTGTCATCAACAGAGATTACGTTACTTTAGAACGAGCGCCTTATTAGAACACATGATGCAATGCTTACAAGATGTTAATAACAAACCATACACCCAAATTGTGACACGCGATCGCTTGGATATTAGACGCGTATCTTCCGACTAACGACAGTTTGGTCAAACTACCACCTTATTCTCTTACCCTACGCTAAACAACTAGGGCTTTAGTAAATATTCACTACAAACTTGGCATACAGGTAAACATATCCTGGAATAGCACATATGATACTCTTTATCCCGGGAGTCTGTTCCCTTGGGATGATTGTACTATCGCAAGCAGAAGCCGCTGGCAACAACTGGTAAATAAATTAAAAAAAGCCTTTTATTCCATGCAACATCTCGTAACAACACAGTGTTTTACTTAGAAAAATACGCAACGATGCCAAATGATGACAAAAATTCTCCATTCGTTCGTCAAGCAGTACCTACCTATTTTTCTACTATCAAAATATTTCGAGATAAATAAATAAAATCACTGTTAAGTTCCCTTGATTTCTATGAAATTCAATGCTACTTTTTGAGCATAACTCAAAATATGATTTTGCCCGATAACAACATTATAGCTTGTGGACAGTAGCAAGAATGTTGTCTTATAGAAAATAGAAAGAGAACACGTGTTTTAGTCGGACCTTACTATCATAAGAATAAGGTGGAATGTTGGTAAACCGTAAAAGCAAGAGCACTCACTGTGTATGACAAAATGTATTATAGTACGAAGGTTGCCTGTAAGTGTAAATATATGACTCACAGCACTCAAAACGATATTACATGAGAGTTATTGCAATAAGGGCCCAGGAACCAAAGACAAAGGATTTTTTACAAGATATCCACTATGACCAATATTATTTTTTTAGTATTATTACGTAAGTATTAAATGGCCAAAACAATCACTCTATGATTGGTAAGAAAAAATAAAACATACATTAACCCTTTCAACGCCAGTCTTATTTTAAATATATGATAAATCAATTTCGTGTCCGCGCCGCCACAGTCAGATATAAGAGACAAATAAAAAGGTAAGAAAAAAAATATATAAAAAAAATCCGTGGTGTTGAAAGGGTTAAGCCCAATGAAATCAGGATCCAAACCAAATGCTTGCAACATACAAACCAGTTATAATTATTGTCCCTTCACAACTTAGGAATAGTTAGCAGGTAATTTATGATTCAATGTGTTTGTACCCATGTGTTGAGCATGACAATGAATAGTGATGCACTGCACGAAAATATCCCAAGTGCTTATTTAATGATCACTTTGCATTTTTAGAGGGTGGTTTTTTTTTGGGTGGTGGGTAATCATCTAATGACTTCTCCTGCTTCTAGGGTGAAGCAAGAGCGCATGCCAGACTTTTACTGTATAAAACCCATCTGTGTAACTTCAATTGCCCTTTGCGTTCTATAACCACGAGATACTGTTTCAGAAAGTCCCTTGCTCAGAGGCGCGCGTGGAACACTACGCGCCGTCGACGACTAGGCTTGGTCCTTATCGCGAGGCCGGACGGCGAGCTACCCATTGCTCGTCATCCGCGAACCCGTGCCTATGGTGGCCGGAGTTCGCTCTGTGATACCCGACGCCCGGAGCATATCCGGTCGCGACGACTGGGTTGTGAGGATGTAACGTTCCTTTTGCTCTTGCGGTCATCTCCTTCGCTAATAGAGGCGACCGCATACCATTCCCACAGATTCCGGACCATGGCCTGAACCAGGGCCCGGCGCGAGACGTTTGGTGTGTGCCTTTTTTTAATGTGGGAAGTCATTTAATAATTTCTCTCGCCCTTGGGCGGAACGAGAGAGCGTATCAAACTTTTACTGACTAAAACTCACTCCTATGTACCTTCTTTGCCTTGCGCTCTAGGGCCTATGAATTCACTTCCACTTAACACATGGCCCCAGTAGGCTTCGACCCTGCTGGACCCCTATGATTTGCTGACATCTCCAAGTTCCATGTTCCATCGCCTCTAGCGCGCGTGGAACACGGGCTCGGTCTGGACGGTTATCGGACGACTGGACGGCTTGCTACCCATTGCTCGCCGTTCGCTAGCCTTCGCCTACGGTGGCTAAAATCGGGATCAGGATCCCTGCGGCAGGGCTGTGAGGGTCGTTCCCTCGCGCGTGCGGCCGCCTCCTTCGCTAGCATTACTGCTACTCAGAAGGAGGCGACGGCCTGTCATTCTTACTCGCTCCGGACCATGGCCTGTATCAGGGCCCGGCGCGAGAGGTCGTTGCCGCCGACCGCCCCCACGAAGACACAGCAGTGCACTGCCCAAACGGGGCACATCTCAACCGTCTGCTCCACCGTGTCCTCCAATCGCAATCCACACAATGGTGACACCCGGGCGTTTGTTTCTCACGAATCCGGTGCAGGAACCTCCCGAACTTGCCATGTCCCGTAAGGACCTGCGTCATGCGGAAGGTGAGGACGCTGTGACGTCTTTCCAGCCACTCCTCAAAGAGGGAACTTATCACCATAATTATGGCGTGCCATCCAGAATGAGATCCCGGCGGAACTCTATCTGCAATGCCGCGACTTGTCGGGGCAGCTGAGTTTCGCCCCCGGCGTTGCATCTCCATGCGCTAATCGCGCATGCGTGTGTGCGTTAACATCCAAATATGAATCATTTTGTTGTAGCTTTTTAACAGTGTTGACTGCTAGTAAACTACTCGTCAATTTTACAAATTAACTGTTTAGTGTTTTATCTAGTAATAGATGCCAAGTAACTTTTTAACAGGTTTAAGTTAATAATTACGCATTAGCTTAGTCATTAAATTAACTTGCGAAGGAATTTAAGAGGAGCAGCCGCCAGCTGTAGTTAGTTGCATTTCCATAGTAAGTTGGCATTTCCCACATTAATTGCATGTATTAATAATGTAAAATAAAACCTTAAATTATTATGGTCCCCAGGTAACTGCAGTTAATCATGTTATAAAAGATCAAAACTTGTTTTTATTAATCAGACATTATTAAGATTAGTTAGATAAAAAAAAATTGAACAAACCCCTTTTAAAGGAAGCTGTTTCAATACCTTCAAATTTTTCAGTAGAGTACATGTATGTGGTGAATCCGCAAATGTTAGTAATGAGGCGATGTTACCATGAGCGATCCCTCCACCCTGATGGCGCGGCGCGCGGCGGTCGAGGCCATCGAAGTGGTCGTACGTACCGCGGCCGCCGCCGCCGCCGCCGTCCCGCCGGAAGCCGCCGCCGCCGCCGCCGGGCCGGCTGCCGTCGCGCCCGCCGTCCCGCCCGCCGCCGCCGCCTCCGCCGTCTCGCCGCCCGCGGTCGAAACCTCCTCCCCTGTCACACCGCCAGGTTACAACATGACCATGCTACGACCACATCACGGACTACTAAACAAATTCAATGCATTTCCTGAGCACACGCATGTGGGATCATCTATATATATAAAAGGAGAAACTGACTGACTGACATATCAATGCACTGTCGAAACTACTGGGACTAGGAACGTGAAACTTAGCACACGGTTTTCTTTTATGACGTTGGTACTAAGAAAGGATTTTTCAAAATTCATTAGATGGGATGAAATGGGGGTCTAAAGTTTGAATGGAGAAACTTATTTTCACGCGGGCAAAGCCGCTGGCAGAAGCTAGTTGCTCATAACATCACCACAGTATTCATGGATGACACATTCATTGCGTCTTACATTAGCAGATTTCTTTTTCCTTAATTCCGTTCATACTCGAGTTGTTAATTTGGTAGTAAATTACACTTCATTTGTTTAGTACTTCGTGCGCCACTTTCTGCGGAATTCAGCGATGATTCTTGCCGTTGACATGGCCAGACCAAGCAAAAATGAGTAAATTACGTATAACCCCATTTATTGCGATGGCAAGAAGTTCCGCGAAATCCCGGTAAGTATAGCCCTGAGGTAAGATACATGGGCTACTTGAGAATTTCTCTATAAGATACGTAACCATTTTGTAGACCGAGAAGCGCCGTGGCGCATGAGTCGCCCGCCGCGCCGGCGTGGTCAGGCTCGTGTCGAGTTCGACTCCCGCATCGTCAATACATTATTTGTATCATATCTGGAGCTGTTGTGTAAGTGTTATGGACACCCACGGAATGTTACTGTGGGCCTATGAATTGCAAACATTCATTTAGAAATTAATCTAACATGTTCACAATAATTTCACTTAAGAAATTGATTTAAACAGATTAATGCACTTCATTATTAGTGTTACCACACTAAGCATTTACCTTGTGTTGCCCTCTACATACAGTAAAAATATATAGCTAATATTATTTATACAAAATAGCATTACTTGTAACTTTAGAAGTGTTGATAACAGTCTATAACTAATAATAAAAAGTAAATTAAAAAGTGCAGGTTCTTACCGATCGTTTCTTTTTTCTTCAGCCACATCAATTTTAATAAATTGCCCGTCTACATTTAGAGCGCCATTCATTTCAATTGCCTTTATCAAGTCCTCGAGGTATTCAAACTCCACATAGCAAAAGCCTTTGAATTTATCTGTTTCTCTATCCATCACCAGCCTCACATTTTTAATTGCTAGGTCCTGAAATCACCATGCATTATCGTTAAAAAAAACACATTAACCTGACACTATTTACTCCTGAATATTATTTTTTTTTCCGCATGGTAATCAAACCCTTTACACACAATGCACATTCATCAGCAAAGAGTTTCAAATGTTACAACAATAAAGAAAAAAACTGTTTTTACCGCAAGCATAATATTAACAGCTTCTTAAATAAAAAACTTAGTATATTTTTTTGTTTAGTATTATTTAACAGTTTAGTTGACCTCGGTATGAATCAATCAAAGTGTTGCAAGATATTTACTACTAACACATATGAGTTGGCAAAAAGTTTGATCTTTAAGTAGATAATACATGTGTGAAATACCAACGTCAATTTTGGAAATTTTATTGTTGTTCCAGTAATATGGAGAGATGGTACCAATGAAACTGGTATAATACAATATTTTTATTACATTATAATAATAATATTCCACAACTATCACACAACGTCGTCTAGTCCCAAGCTAAGCAGAGCTTGTGTTATGGGTACTAGACAACTGATAAACATACTTATATATTCCTAAATACATACATATATAGATAAATTACACCCAGACACAGAACAAATGATCATGCTCATCACACAAACATTTGTCCTGGGTGGGAATCAAACCCACGACCTCCGGCATAGCAGTCAGGGTCACTAACCACTAGACCAACAGGCCAGACAAATACACACATACTTTGACATTATACACATACTTTGGTGTACTTTGCGATTATGGTATACAAACAAAAGTTTTTAGAGAGAGTAGATAATACTCCTTAGGAAGTATTATATCACTAGTGACCTTAACACTGTCTTGCAATAGAAGAATGGAGATGTGTTTACAATACCTCTGTAAACATATTATGTCATGCCCTCCTTATGCCAGTCTCATGGGTTAGTTTCTACTTGTATAGTTATTCCGTGATTCAGGTCTTAGTAGCCATTTATTTACTCACAATTCCTGTCTATACAGTCAAAATATAATGTAGGTATAAAGATAAGCATAAAATCTTTATTATTTAGCAAATTCTTTACGTAACATTATTAGTTGAGTAATGTGCTTTTAAAATACCTAAAGCAAGTATTACTTAAGATCTTGATTTCATGTTAATTGCTGAAAGAATTGTTACAATTTATAATAATAATTACATTAAAAAAAATATTGTTATTAATTTTCCATCACTAAAATTGATTAAATCCAAAATTAAGTTTTCTATATATCATTATTTTCCATACAATTCTATAAATATATATATATATAGTTTTTATGCGGATAGCACAATCCTATTAATTTTATGAAATGTTTTGCTGAAATAAACTTTTTTAAATTAAAACAGGTTATGAGTCTTGCAAGACTTTTGTACTTCAAGGAAATGAAGAAAGGATAAACATGTTTACATTTATTTCATGGTCATGCAAATTATGCTAATTCAGAATATTTTGTTTGATTGATTTGGTCCTGTTGAATAAATTGTGATTTAATTTAAAAAATTGGGGAGCAACACGACCCCACTTGCCCACTTGTAGTGTATCAACAATAGACACCCTTGATACTGTGATATCACATACACCACAAATAGTGAAGCCCAGATAATACGAGGGTAGGAAATACTTACAGGGAAAATCCTATTAATGTCGCCTTGAATAATTCCAGAGGGCAAATTCCCGACGTAAGCCTTGTAGGGAGGCTCGGTGGGAAGAGGACGGCCGCCAAGCGTTCTTCTGCCGCCACCGCCACCATAATCCCTGAAACGAGCACCACAATCGTAGGTAATTCATAACCTATAAAATATGAAACTCGCACTCCCGGCTCACAAAAAATGGTCACAGACACTTCGCAACACACGACTACATTGAAGAAATAGATATAACTTTGCAAGCATAGGTAAAAATCCTATTTTCATTCAATGTTATCGGAAAGCAAAAACATGAACATTTTTTCGATAAGAAATGTTCAATCCCGCAGCATTTATGAAAATATCGAATAAAAACCTTTAGCGCGCACTGTACAATGCAATCAAACATGATTTTTGTAGTATTTTATAATAAATACCTGGGATTAACATCATCGTATCCACTTCGACCTGCCATGTTTAGAAACATGGAGCACTAAAGGCGCGCGCATCAACCTCTGGAAGCGATGAAGCGATGATTTTTTTCATGTATCAACATTGAGCAAAAATTGTCACCTTAGCAATAAATGTTTTGTGATTAATGCATAAATAACGTTTTGTTCCCTATTTTATTTAGTCCTATTCTTGTAGTATGACTCAAAAAGGAAGAACATTTACATGAAATAATTTTACTAATACCGTGTTGTTTTTGTCTATGGATACCCAGTAATGCCAATATGGGCAAGTTCGAGGTGGCTCGAGAAATGAATACCTGGAAACTTGGAAGAAATTGGATGTGGCTTTTACCCAGCCGTGGGAAAGTATAAATAAACTATTTTAAACCTTTATTAAATGTGAGTTTAAAAGTATTTGAACCACGCAACGTCGCGTAATGATAAATAAATAAAATAGTTTTATTTTTCTTTTTATAAATGATAGGCTATTATGCGATAATAGTAATAGTATGGAAATGTGGTCGCTTATAATGGGCCTCATCAGAAAACTTAAAATCACTCAAAGGGCAATGGAAAGGCCTGTGCTTGGAGTTTCCTTGCGTGATCACATCAGAAATGAAGACATTCGCAGGAGAACCAAGGTTACTGACATAACCCAAAGAATCGCCAAACTTATTATAAATGGCAGTGGGCAGGGACATTGCTCGCAGAACAGATAGTCGATGGGTGATACAAAATAAAATATTGTCAAAATCAACTCTTCATTAATGATTATTGTCAAAATAAAAATAAAAAGCGGCATCATATACTTAAGTCGTTAGTCTCGGTTTATAGTGTATAGTCTATGCGTCAGTGCACATAGACTACGTCACTGTGACACTGACACTGACATGACATTTTGACAATGCATCGCACGACACAAGTGGCGTAAAATCATGAAATGTGCGGCCCATGTGGATAATAAATTGTTGTGATAGTGTTACTGAATAATTGTACCAAAATGAAAGAAGAAACCGATTCTAGTAAACCACAGACGGAGAGTAAAGTGACTGCATCAGTTTTAGATGCATTTGATCTTCTCAAAGCCCCAAAGGATGACGCTAAACTTCTTGGAGGGAGTAAAATCATATCACAGTTGCACGGCAGTGAGGTTAGTTTTAAACTACAAATCAATGTTGTATTGTTTTTCAAATACTATGAAATTACGCAGTAACATTAACAGCTTCCACCTTAAGGTCCTTACGTATACGCAAGCCCATGTGATAACAACTTTTCATTTAGTAATAGCGATTATCGCAATATTTATAATGCCCACATTACACAATTTTATACAACATGTTGTTTTATTGTTTAGAATGAAAAAGATCTACAGTACGTCCTCAAGAGGCTCGTAAGGAGCTTAGGCGCAAATGTACCTGATATGAGGACTGGATACTTTGCGACTCTAGTTGCATTATTGTCCAACTTTGATAAAGTCACTATTCCACAAGTATTGGAACTCATTAAGAAAGAGCTTCATAGCAATGGCTCTTCTAAAAGTGTAAGTATTTTAAGAAATTCATCTTATTTTTTGACTCCCTATATGTTATACATACGGTTCGGGCTGAAAATCAGTGCTTTGGCTCTGTTCTGCACATGAGCCCCAACATATTGCTAAGCGCTGGCTGTTTTGCGCGGATGTCTCACATACCACACTCTTTTGTATAGATTTGTTATATTATATATATATTTAAGTTATTTTATTTTATTTTATTTTATTTTATTTTATTTTATTGATTAGGAACAACAAACAGCTACATTATGTAATATTAAAAACATGATAACATAAATATCTTAAACAATAATGTAGCCCACAGCGCTGTTCACAGATTACCATATAGAATAGGCTTTAAAAAGCTAGGGTAAAAGCTGCATGCATGACAGTTATATCACTTAATATAATATATATATTGAAAACAGGGGTGCATATAAACAAAAACAGAAAAAGCAAAAGTAAAGTGCTACTTACACTAATAACAAATTGTAAAAAAAAAAAAAAACTTTAATTATAATACTAAAAATATTGACGTTAGTGAATGATGAATGAATGAAAAAGTTATGTGCTATATTTGTTGTAAATAAACTCTTTTTCTCTCTTTCTTTCTTTACATAGATTACAAAGTCATACTGAAACTTTATACATTATGCGAGACACATCTTTGTACATTTGTGTGACTATTTTTGGGTTAGTGAAATAAAAATGCAAAATCAGGGGAAACTAAAATTAGTCAATATTTTTTCTCAGTTTTAATGTTCAGAGAATGAATGTAAGAAATGTTTATTTTTTAACTTTAGTTGTAATTTGCACCCTAGCAATGGATATAGCTATCTCAATTGTAAGCTGGGCTGCGTCCTTTTGGTGAAGATATGATTCTTCCAAGTCAACAGGTTTAAGGTATTTGTTTGCCATTAAGAGTATCAGGAGGACAAATGGCTTGGCAGTGTAAATGTGACATGATTAGATTAGAATGAGAACTACCACTCATTCACTTCCACACTCTCAAATTTGACAATAAGGTTTTTTTTATAGTTGTTTAGGCGCTTTTATAGGGAGTTGTTTAGAAGAAAAATGAATTATTAACAACAATTACTAAATTAAAAACACATATTACTAAAAATGATCAAATAGTTAGTGGGAGTTATAAAATATTCAGACAAATTTTTAGGCACAATTATAATTTAGAATTACAACACCTATTGTGGCTATTATAAACTTGTTAAATATTTTCAGGAAGTCGGTGATGTTGCTCTTGGCCAGATTTTAGTTTGCGGTGCGGTCTTCCGTTCAAGACTCTTTCTGAAATGTACCAGTGAAGAGCAGGCTCAGATCATTCAGTTGCTGATGATGGCTGGCAAGAAAAAGTCTTATTTGAGCACTGTGGCGTACCTTATTCTACTTGATTTTATCAATAGAGTAAGTGAAATTGACCTACTTTTTTTGTGCCAAAAGTAATTTTTTTGTTTTTACAGAAGTCTTACCAACTAATAAACCAACGACATAAAGAGTGTATATTGTAAATTATAATTTTTATAATTTATAATTTTTTATTACAAGCCATCATTTAGTTATAATAAATTGCTTCCTGTTAGTTAAATTATGGAAAGGATATACATCTTACTTAATAATATAATCGCAAAAGTTTGTATGTATGGAAGTTCATAAAACTTGGTACACAGGTAGAGACCATGCCCTGGAATAGCACATAGAATACTTTTTATTCCAGAAGTATTGGTATTGGTATTTGGGGCTGGTGTCTGCAACTCCACGACTAAAGTGCATATTGTATTTCCACCCCAGCTCCTCCAGGAAGGCTAGTAGCGCCTTGGTGTTATTGACCATTTCGCGGAGGTTACCTGGGGTTCCGAAGTATTTTACCATGTATCCAGCGACAACTGGGCAGCTTAGAAGCAGATGTGCTGCTAACTCTGTAACTCCTATGACAGAGAGGTGCTTATTAAAGATCCCGTAGCCAGTCGTTACTGCCGTCACTTTTTTCTTCTTGTTATTATCTTATCTCAGGAGTAGGTTCCCTTGGGATAATGTTCTCACGCGTGTGAAGCCACTGGCAGCAGTATAAAAATATTTTGTAATCACTTAGTGACAAGAAGACAACACAACACCATGGTTTTGAAAATACTACAAGTTTAATTTTTTCAGTTGGACGCAGAACAATTCGCCACACTCATATGGCCGTTAATAAAACAAGACTTCAAGAAGGATATTAAAGAGCATACTCTGGATTCTCTTTATTTCCTGATGATGGTCAACAAAAAATTTCCGTCCAAAGTGAAGTTGCGGAAATTGATAGGAGTCACTGAAATACTCTGTGAAGACAACATTCATACAATTTGCGAGAAGATAATGGTAAGCCGCAATCTATTTTTTTTTTATTGCTGGGCCTAAAGGATATAGGTTTCTAAATCACATTAACATGCTTTTTAACTCTTTAACCACTTACGTCGAATAATTCGACTAATATTTTAGTTTCCATTTCACCAGGGTTGTATTATGTATATTTCTAACCAAATTGCAACTTGTCTGCTCGCGATGAATTATTTGATCAGAAATATGTATACGACCCTGGTGAAATGGGTACGAAAATATTTGTCGGATTAATCCGATGTAAGCAGTTAAAGGGATCAATGGATGAGATGAAAAAAATTTACAGATTCGTAAAAAACTATTTTTAATTACAGACTGGAATCGATTTCAACTCAATTGGCCACCCTATTTACAAAGAAATTGCTACAGACATTGCCAACTCACCACATTTAAAACTATTTTGGACCTCAGGCATTGACAGCCAACTTGTGAAGCATAACAGAAACAGAGAATTAGTAGCAATCAACATTCTGACCACTGTTCTTAACAATAACACTGAAAATGTTGATATTATACCAGAGTTGATCAGTAGGAATTTCTTCAAACTGTTCATTGACTGGTTTAAAGGACTCCAAACAGCAAGCAAGATCAGAAGCAAGAGAGATGATGAAGATGACAACAAAATAATGATTAAGAAACAAAGAGAACTGCTCAATGCCTTAGCCAAGGCATTAAAGTCAGACAAAGTTGATGACACAATAAGAGTTGAGATACTACAAAAGCTTTTGTTAAATCCAGGTGAAATGAACTTCACTGAAATCACAGGCAACACTATTGTTAGATCAATTGTATCTGATTTAACTAAAGATGGAGTGAAAAAAATGGCTAAATTATTTAAAGGTGTACTTTTGAATACTTCTAAGAAAATAATAAAAGAAGATGTTGAGAGGAATTGGTACAATAATGAGAGGGTGAAGGCAGCTGAACTCATCTCGTACCTTGTGAGCCATGAAGCGGTCAAAGATGACACGGAGTTTAAGCTGACCTTCATGAAGCTACTTATGTGCTTTGGCTTCTTTAAAGTTGGAGGAGACGAAACTGTGGCAGTCAGCAGTGAACTATCAGGTAAATTAATGTACACTCGTTAAATTTACCTACATCATTATTTTTTATTTTATTGCAGTTGATGGCCCAAGCACCCTAGCATGATGGCACAGGTTGCGAGATCGAAACTAGGCAAGTACTAGTGTTAACTGTGTAACTAATTAAACCTCATTTCCTTGTTTTCCAGGAGCTATCAAGTCATGTTTCTACCGTTGCTTCACTTCACGTTTCTCGAACGTCGACAATCTAGTCACAGTTTTGTCATCTCTGAGCAGCTTCATTTGTAACATTTTACAAAAAGAACAAGTGAGAACGAAGATAGAGAAGCAATTCCCTAAAGAGAATATGGATTGCTGGGAAATGCTCATGGAAGTCTGTCAGAACATAGAAAAGAATGACACTAAATCAAAAGTTGATAAAGTCTTCCTTGTTTTACTTTACCAGCTTGGACTTTTTCTTTTCTCTGAACCTGTTCATGTTAAACTAGCGAGAAGTTCAATCAAGGAACTCAAAAGTTGTTACGAACATTACAGAAAGGAAAAGAAAAAGAAATCTAAAGCAGTAAAAGAAGGAGACATTTCTGTTGAACCCGAGTGGATTGAGGTGCTAGTTGAAGTCTTGTTGTCCATATTATCAGCAGAGTCTAGTGTCCTCCGGTCTGTTGTACAATGCGTATTTAGATTAATGTGGGAATACTTGACGCCATCGTCAGTGGGACAGATAGTATCCGTATTAGATCCTGAAAATGAATCGAATCCACTTACGAATGAAGATTCGGATTCTGACAATGAAGGGGATGACAATAAACTTAAAGAAAATGGCAAGGAAAGTGACGACGAAAGCGAAGAAGAGAAAGAAAGCGAGAGTGAAGAAGAGGAAGACGATGAGGATGGTGATGATGAGGATATGAGGACGCCAGAGCAGCTGAGACTAGCAGTACAGAAAGCGTTAGGCTCGGCGGCTCCCGAGTCTGACGTGGAAAGTGTTGATGCCGACATGATTGATGAAGAGGAAGGCAAAAAACTCGATGAAGCTTTAGCAGAGGCCTTTAAGCAGTTCCATCAAGGGAAAGGGGGGAAAAAATCCAAGAAAGAGCGCAAAGACAAAAAGGCTTTGTCAGATTTCAGAATTAAAGTTCTTGATCTGATTGATATTTACTTGGAAAAAGATCCATCAATGGATATATGTCTCGGCATGATTGCGCCTCTGACGAGATGTCTAGAGTTCTGTATCCAAGATGGTCAGTTTAATGAATTAGAGATCAGAATCAGAAAATCAATTAAAAACCTTACTAAAGTCAGAAAGTTTTCTTCTGTAGATGATATTGATATGAATATCCTTTGCGACCACTTGAAAGCAACAATAGACAAAGGTGCCAGGAGCCACTTCTTGTTTCAAGCTCTTGGTGATGTCATTACATTTTTCGCAACATTCATCATAAATTGTTCTCTAAAGATAGAAACAAAAACACCCAAATCACCGAAAAAGAACAAGGTTGCGTCACCAATCATTGAAATTTTCAAAGAATCCTTACATAGTTACTTTCAGAACCGAAACTGTATGCTTCCAATCATTTTCTTTCACAACGTCTTACAGACAGAGTGGATTGGCAGTTACAAACTTGTGCCCATAATAATAGAAAATGTGTTTAATAATAATGTCAGGCAATTCCGCCGTAATGAAGGATTGGAGTTGATTGCAGGATTTTATCGTTCATTGAAAAGAAGTAAACCAACTTCTGATGTAGTTCTTAAGGCTTTAGCCAGTTTAGAAGCCCAGTTTGACAGCACATTAACACAGTCACTCACAAGTGAAACGGAATGCATAGTTAAAAATAACTTCTTTGTCACACTTAAAAAGTTAATAAATACAATGCAACAGTTCCATGAAAGCTGCCATGTTGAAACTAAGTTAGATTTTAAGCGTTTACTACAAATTGTAGGGTCGTGTAAACCCGCTGTAAAAGTAAACACAAGTAAAGAAGTACAGGAAAATCAGAATCAACAGAAAAATAATAAAAAGAAATCCAAGAAGAATAAAAAGAAAAGAAAAATTGAACAGATGAAAGGGGATGCGGAACCACAGAAAAAAAAATCAAAAAAGATTAGTGAAAGTGAATAGGTTAACATAGGTAAATAAGTTTGAATTTTATAATAAATTACAAACAACATATTTTTTTTTTTTTTTTTTTCCTTTGAATAAGATACTGATGCATTATAAGATGTTTATGTAGAAGCCATTTTGTATAACATGCCTTATTACAACTTGGCGCGCCGGATTGAAAATCGTCGCTGTAATGTAATACTGCTACCTCAGTCAGCCAGATTGTAAATTGGTCTGAAATAAAATATGCCGCATTCGTCACTGTGCACCTCACGTTCGTCGGAGTTCACACAAACGTGCGCACCGTCGCGGTCGATACACGGCTTTGAAGGTTGCATATTTATAACAAAGTGAAATCAGGGAGTAGTCCGAAAAAGTAAATCACGGACAGCAATAATATATTTTTGTCTAAAATAACAGATTTATCCCTAAAGTCTAATCAAAAATCTATAAGTGCACCTATAATTAATTAAAATAATTAGTCTAATAGAGAGCGAAGCAAGCTCGGAATTTTAGCACATACCACGGACAGATTAGGTTAGTCCCTTTCGTGTTCGACGCCGCTTTGTAGAACGTATCGCCACCACTTCCGGCTAGACGTTAGGTAACCGTATTGTTAAATATGGCTGCGACTTATACAAACTGAAATGCCCATGCGCAGGGTATGCTATGCTATATATGTTTGTATTATCTTGATTAAACTAACTGGGATTGTTGTTGCATACATGAAATGCATATCGGCTCTTGGCATGACGTCTTAGGGTCTGTGCACATCAAGTTTTTTAAACGCGCCGTTGACGCGCGTTTGCAGTGATACGCACGCAACCTGTAGACCTTTACCGCCATCTACCTACCAGTCGTTATAGCCTATATTCGGATCTACCAGTTATTATCGCCTGGACCAATACATAGGGAGCAACATACATTTGAGTTTGTAATATCCACTGTGTTTGCAATCGTTGCTGGTTTGGTAAATTAGAAAATAGTTATAACTATATTTGTTGTAGGTAGTTCGATTAAGTCACATACAAAAATTGTAATCTAACTATTCCTAACCACGAAGCGCGAAGATATCCTGCATCCTGCTGGACAACGCTTATGAAGTATGGCCAACTTTAGCCTTGGATTTGGAATAAATTAGTTGCAAGATGTGGGGTTAAATGGCTTTGTCTAGAAATGTGATTTAAAAGAGTACCTACTAAGCGATGTTATGCCACCTGTCTAGGTATCTTTCTAATCACAGCTGAAACAACCACATGTTATGTGGTGATTCAAACCAAAGCCTTAGATTCACGTTGCCTGCTTATGTAAAAACTGAAAATACAATATCAGGAATATCAGTGATATAAATAACTCCGAATGACTAGATCGAACTCGAAGGCGGTAGATATTTTTAAAAATAAAGCGGAATGTAATCGTTGATAATATTTTAATCATCTAATAGATGGCACTACGCGATTCCGGAAAGGGTTGCCAACTTCACAAAGTAATTACAGGTTAAAAATATTTTTACTTTTTTTTTATCTAATGAAGAAATCAAACAATACAACTGATATACATTTATAGAAATTAGTTGGTCTAAAATAAGCTTTGTACACACTTAAAGGCTTTAGTAGTATCAATATTTAGAAACAAAAGTTTGTTCTCATCACATTTTCTAGTAAACATGTTTATAGTACCTTAAAAAAGCACTATATAACTGAAAAAAAATATTGAAAAGAGACAGCATTGTTTTGCATTAATGATGATGTGAAATGCTTGTAAAAATGTTCGTGAAACTGGTCTTTTCATTTTCGATTTCATGTAGTGGCAACACTTACCGGAAACAAGCAGTAACTCATATGTTTCACAACCTGGTCAAAACTCAGCCAGCCATCTTTTGTGGAAAAATCATTTGTTTCGTGTCGTCAGGGTAAATTTCACAATTGTAATTAATGTCAGAGCCACAGTCTTCGCTTTTATTAAAAAAGCAGCTAGCTGGTAAGTGTATTAAACGTATCTTACAATAATTTGGACCGATGTCTCATGCTTGGGCCGTCAGACTAGTTATTCGAGCATTCATTGACCTCAGCGGGTCGAATTTTGAGAATCTTTGTGATTTGGTTGATTCTGTAACTTTGGAACTTCCTTTGTACTGCACGTGTTTTAATTTTGATGATTCTAGCGAAAAATTGACCCGATATAATAAAATCAATATTCGCAGCGATGACAGGTGTTCGTGCCAAAGTCAAAGGAGTAAAATAACTATTTACAAGTATATTTACGGTTCACAGTTGGCAAAGTTTCGCGTTTCTTACAGTTATGATGCGTAAAATTGTAAAAAATAATCGTGACTCCAAGAAAATTTAGGATTTTCTACTGATTGTTTTCAGAACTGAACAAAAATCCAGTGGAAGGCTTTTCTGCTGGATTGATAGATGACAATGACATATACAGATGGGAAGTTCTCATCATTGGTCCTCCAGACACATTATAGTAAGTAGCTACATTAATATATTCCCTTTATTGATAAATAATCATTACCCTCCTAAGCATAGTGTTTTATTAGCAAACAGAATAATTACCAAAAGTATGTTCAGTTCATGACTAGGCATTCTTTAATGAGCTAAAAATATTTCTTAATGCAGTTAATTTCCAGTCATGTTTATTAAAAACCAAGTGTTATGTTACATACTTACATATGTTTGAAAAGGTATTTACTATTTAATAATCTTAATTTTACTACAATAAAGTGTGGTACTCAATTTTCAGTGAGGGTGGGTTCTTCAAGGCACATTTACATTTTCCGAAGGAATATCCTTTGAGGCCACCACGGATGAAATTTGTTACTGAAATATGGCATCCAAATAGTAAGTAATGTTCTTTATTAACTAATATTTTTGGAGAAACAAAATGAGGTAATCTTTGCTGATATCTAGTAAATATGATGACTGATTTGTCCTTGATTTCGCATAAAATTTCATAAGTATCTTTCATACACTGTGCTATCTGTTAAACCTCATATAAATAATAGAAAACTACTAAGTACAAATCAGAATATAGTAATTTTGGTGAAAGTGTAAAAGCTACAGATTTATGCAAATAAAAATTTGTCAGCCAGAATTGTAATCAGGTGCCTGTATTCTGCATTGTGATAGGTCTGTTTATTTAGTAGGCATTATCACTGTGCTTACCATAGTCAATAATGAGTTATCAACCAAACCATAGTTTTTCTATTTTCAGTCCTTCATGTTAGCATATAGCAATAGCAGCTTGTTTTAAAATAAAATAAAAAATATTTTCAGTTGAAAAAAATGGTGATGTTTGCATATCAATATTACATGAACCTGGTGATGATAAGTGGGGCTATGAAAAGGCATCTGAAAGGTGGTTGCCTGTGCACACAGTGGAGACCATTCTCATAAGTGTTATTTCCATGCTGGCAGACCCAAATGATGAGAGCCCTGCTAATGTTGATGCTGCGGTGAGTGAAGTGATGTCACTTTATTTATTTTTATTAGTGTAGTAAAACCTAAATGTGCATGAAAATGAGCCGCTTACTTGAGAATCTACATAAATTGGTTTAGTTAAATACTAGGTACATAAATTTAACTAAACCATGAGCAATTGATGAAAATAGGACTTGGTCATCCAAAGATTGACAGTATTGCACTGTAGTTGAAAGAACTACATTGCAATGCTGTAGTTGTCTGTATGCAGTATCTAAGGATGACAGATGCATTGTGTTTCAGTGGCAAGGAATGGGCTAGAGGACTATAACAATAACCATTGTTATAGTCCTGCACCATTTAAATGGATCTCACTTGTTGCTCTGAGCCACATAATGCTGCCAACTCCATCACAAGTCATCACAGTAGCTCATGTTTTGTAGATATTATGTAATTTGCCTAAAAATTATGAATGTTAAGTTTGCTAATAATGATCAAGCTTAATGTTAGTTGTGGTTGATTAGTAGCCTAGTTAAAAAGATCAAGAAGTGTATTGATTGTTTAGCAAGACTTCACTGCAGTTAGTTACACCAAGAAAAATACAATTTTTGTGCACATTAGTCCAATGGTAGAAATTTAACACACAATTATTTTTTTTTAACCCATCTAAACCATGCTCATCCATTTTTAAGCAATTAGTGGATTTCTACAAGTATGCTAAAACATTATCAATAAAATGTGTCTTAAAATATAGGTGAGCTACCTACCTACCTACCTATGGGCTATTGTGTAAATGTATTGTAATAATGCGGACATTAACTTAATCACAATTGATAATAATTTGATTCTATGATCTTTTTCTTTAATCGATTTTGTTATTGAATTGTATTTTTAAACCTACTTTGGATCATTAAATTTTCTACTGAAAAATGCTCATCAAAGCCTAGAAGAACAAGGGTATATCAAAATCGTGATTTAAGTTAGATGACTGCAAGTAATCCTCCACTGGATGATGTAGTTGTCCAAACATTCCATTCCCCTCTAGTTATTGCTGTTTGATATTAACATTCATTTGTTTTTCCACAGGAGACTCACAAATGTGCTTGTGTTAATCTGCATCTGTAATTATTACCATTCTCATTTAACTGTTGTTTACATTCACAGAAAGAATGGAGAGAGCGATATTCGGATTTCAAAAAGAAAGTTGCGAGATGTGTTAGGAAAAGTCAAGAAGATTGTTTTTAGGAGAGAGAGGGGCTTTAGATCACAAAATATTATCATTGGAAAAGGGCTATGAGACAACTGTACCAAAACCACACTATGTTGAATAGTTTTCACGCTAGGTCGCTGCAAGCACCAACCCGTATTTCACAAACACGACCCGCGTACGCCAATAGTAGACGAGTGCTCATTCTGTTTCTTTTTACAGAAAGAATGGAGAGAATCATATTCGGAGTTTAAAAGGAAAGTAGCACAGTGTGTGAGAAAGAGCCAAGAGGATTGTTCCTAAGTAACAGTGCCCTTTTTCATTAATTTAGTTGGATAGTGAGTGTTTGGTGATGCAGTTAGGACGTTGTTGAGAGCAGGCCCCGGCGTGACTCCTAGTGCGGGCCCCCCCACCCGGGCCAGAGACAATATTGAAATTGATTTAAAATAAATACTTATTGTAATTAAATGGTATCGCTGCCGTATTTTATAAATAATAAATTAAAATAGAATCCAAGGTCTTTTTCATCTTTTTTAAGACATGTTAGCTAGCTATTGTTATAATAATGAAATATGTATGGTAATTTTTTATAGAAAAACAAATCTGCATTTTGTTGTTTTTACTTCCTATATGATTACTAGTTTGATCTCTGTATAGTAGAAACCAAATCTGAAGTAATTAAAAAAAATAATTATTTATTACGTATCGCGATTCGCTATTTTGTATAAATAAAATGTAAACATGCAATAATTAGAAATGGCAAAATTATAAGAAATTGTAAAATGAGCTACTAAATTTGTACTTTGCATGATAATAATTGTTAGTTACCGACTTGATGCGATGCATAAACATTGGTGGCTTTTATAACGTCGCTTCTCTGAATTACAATTTTATTCTAGTGTTTAGTAGTAAATTTAATACTTAATTATAATTTTTACTGAATAAATATAACTTTTGTAAACTTATCATTGTATCGATTCTACCTTGCCCTCTATGCACATATGAATAAAGCACAGGTTGATAAATTGCAGGTGTTTGTCGCAAAGCGAACTTACGTGGTGTGCCACACCCGACACTTCGAATTATTTTTGCTCAACGTTATACTTGGCGGGAAGACGATAGGCATATTAAGAATTGTTCGATACCTTTTTATTAGTTTTGTACATTAGTTCTCAATATTGTCAATTATGTTTTTTGTACATTTAGAAGAAAAGCTTTGTTACCATTTTGGATGTGAAAATTATAATAGTTATAAAGATGATAATGAAAACCCCTCATATTCGCTCGATATCATCGAACATTGATTTGTGACGTGTGTATAATACTTTTCCCTGTGTATGTATATTTTTTGCTATAAAATCATAATGCAGTGATAATGTGATTTTATTTGTAATCTAATTACTATACCTTACCCAAGCCCCTATACATATCGCTTGCCTAGAAGAATACAGTACTTAAGTCCAAACTTTGCACTAGCTGATTTAATGCTTACGTTCGTTTAAATAAAATGGTAAACAAAGCGGCCTTAGGAGATAATCATAGAATACTATCTTTTACCCGCGTCTTCGTCCGGTAGCCCGGATGAGTATCGATTTTTGCCGACACAAATTCGGAAGTAGCTTATGTCCTTCCTTGGGCTTCAAGCTTTGTTCGTAAGCGTAACCACAAGCTTAACAAAGTTACTTTCACATTACATATTTTATAATAAAAAAAATTGCTCCACACTTTGAATAACTTTGGTTTCGTTTAACAATAAAACTGAAGTGTCTGTTTATTTATAACAAATAAAAACACAATTTTTAACATTTTTATTCGTCTGTCTGTTCCGGCTAATCTCCGAAACTGCTGGATCGATTTTGATGGAACTTTCACAGGGAGATGGCGGATGTTTTAGGGAGTAACGGGCTACTTTTATTTTAGAAAGAAGAAAAAAACTGCTTGAAATTATGATCAAATGCCATTATGCTGTTTTACGAATCTGTCGTGGGAGCTAGTTAATTTATAATAATAGTATGGATAGACTGATCATACTAATAAAAAATATCACAATATTTGTAGAAGTTTTGATCACTCCTTAAAAGTATATTTTTAGAGTTAACAGCATTCTTGCAGACAGGTTATATACAAACTAGCATCGAAAAACACTACCCTCCTTCTGGTACAGTTGGGTAAAAAGTAGAAGAAACATTGGTCCATTTAGATATTAAATTGTTTATTCTTATCAAAATACACATTACATAACAGCTGTCAAGACAGTGGGTGGTCTGTGCACCATTGCCTATACCTTTATAGTGATGTTGTTCAATGTACACTATTTCATAACAATTCCTTACATTTCACTCACTATCAGAGTTCTCTGCTAACACTACACCTTGAATGCTTCTCGGGTCAAAAGTACTTTCAAAGCATCGTTTAAACACAGATTTTATCATTGTTCTAGCAGCAGGGGAAGCAGGTATATTATCACAGTCCATTAACTCTATCTTGTCTTTACTATTTGCATTATCTTTGTTTATACTACCATTCAATTTATTACTAAAATTGATTTCATTATGTTCTCCAGGTATATCTACAAAGTTAAATAGATGCGAGTCTTCATCTAGGCATTTTGAAATATCAGTTTCTAAATGTGGCTTTTTCTTGGCAGATCCTGAAGTGCTGGTGTCTTTTCGCTTATTTCTTTCAACATTAGTATTCTGTGTTGCTGTTGTTTGTGATGTATTATCAGGTTTAGTTGTTGCTAACACAAAATGTGCTTCAAAAGTGGTGCCGTTATGTACAATAAAAACAGCAGGTCTTCCAGTAGTTTCAAAATGTAGTTGAAGAGGCAAATTAAGAGCTTCAGAAAATGCTAGTAGTGCTCTGAATTCTTTAAGTGAGAATGTTATAGTGGTTTCTGTTCCTATGAGGTAACTGTCAAACTCTGCTGGCTTTAAACTTATTTGTGTTCTGATAATTCTGGTGAGATCTATACTACAGTCAATATAGTTCCGCAATATGAGAGAGAGTGAGGTTGCTTCTAGTGTTACTTGATCATCAGAACTTTGGAAGTTGCTAAGAGCATCTGATAATATTCTTTGTGGTGATGTTATCCTGAAAAGTTTTTAAATTATTATCACAACACATAAGTGTAGTACCTGACATTACACAAGTCACAGTAGGTATGCATAGATCAGCTCACCTGTTTGGTACAGAATCCTTTGTGTATACTGCCTGCATTGCTTTACAATCTAAAATTGATACAAAATGTGTTTTGACAATGCCATGTCTGCATTTCAGCTGGAATATCAACTTACAGGACTCAGGGTCCAGTTTGATTTCTAAGTTCTCAACTTGCTTGTCTATATGGGCAGGCGACTTAAATGTGTTAAGTGCCGATTTCATGGATATTTTACACTTCAGTCCTTCATTATCTTCCGTTGAATAAAAGTTGTAGTTGAAGTATGAGAAGAAATTTTTATTAAACTTTACCATAGCATATGCGGATTCAGCTGCATTTAAAGTTCTTAGTAGGATACAATCTGGTAGGGACTCTAAGTAAAGTTCATCCCCAAATCTTGCAAGAGCATGAACAGTTCTAGCTAAAACTAAAAAGATTAGGTACTCAAATTATTTTATCTTTTCAGAAATTTACAGTACAAACACAAAATGTTATCTGTTTTTTTTTCACCTTTAACGTTGGCTCCGGGTACATGGCATTTCATTTTGTATTGTTATCTATTTTAATGATGTAAATAATCATCAAGTTCAATATTAAATCATTGCGCGAATGCACCGCGCTAATATTTGACATTTTATTTGTCAATAATGTCAATGTCAAACTGACTTTTTTATGGACCCATAGGAGAAGGCATCATATTGCCTAGTCGTCCAAAGAATGACCGTGCTTCACTGACCTGCTTTATCATGATGAGTTTTTAACGATTATTTCTTTCGTAGTGACATTAAAATACGGATGTAACACATTTAAATATTCTTTTTGCAGTAGGTATTTGGTAGCAAATTTATCAACCTTTCCTCGTTCCTTTCCTTTGTAATCAACCTATTTGATAAACTCCACGGTTCCATTTCACCGAGTTTGCGCCTGTTTCAATGATTCCACCTATTGTCCAGTTGTGCATACGCCTAGATAGAATATAATAGCTACACCAATTTTGTATCATAATATCCACTAGGAATCAATTTGCTAATAAATAATTAATCTACATTATTATATAATTATTGTTTTTATTATATGAAATTTATTAGTTTATGTATTGTATATATGTAAATAGTACCCCACGAACTACCTGCGTATCTTTTTTCTCCTTCTCTATCAAATCCATCCAAAGGTTGTCTGTAAAAAATCGCTTTTAGCGATAAGACCGCCCATTGTGACACTATATTAATATTAAGTTCCTAATGTAATTTGCATTTTTGGTGTACAATAAAGAATATATCTATCTATCTACATATTATATTATTTATACGATACGCTACGATGATGATTTATCTCCATTGTACTTGTCGTTTCTACTGGCTTAAAAGCTTGTCGTATCTTATCTACAAATTGTATTTACTCTTTGGTCAGTCTGTCAGTGAAACTGGTAGAGAGTGTGCGTGTTGCACATTGAACACAAATAACGCGAGAGGAAGTTCGACTTCTTGTAACTAAAAGTGTTTTATTAAATAAAATACATTAAAGCGACTAGGAAAAAGAAAATATGGTTTCGAGCGGTGAGCTAATGTTATTCATTTATTAAAATATTAATCCTGGCCTTGGAAAGAGTGTGCTAACACAACCGTTATATTATATTCGATATTGCTATGTAGGCAGCGAGCGTCTCCGTTATTCGAATGGAATTCAATTTCTACACATTTATGCATACAACCCATAATTGGCTATTTTTGTGGATCTATTGACTATTTTATAACATTGATTTTTGTACAGCTGATTCTAAATACTAACATACTATATGCTTATGATGTGATTTCTACTATAAAAACCAGGTCAAGCCACTTTTTATGATTTATTATTTGCGGAGGTAGAAAATTGAACGCCAAGACTTATAAAACATTTCAATCTATTACCTTAGTTGCCTACCTGCTTTAGTGTTTCGATTTAAAAGGCTACTTGTGAAAACAAGTATCAACACATTGTTTACAAAATAAGTGAGTCCCAATAAAGTGCGCTTCTTATCTGATCTTTATATTCCCTTAATCATCACCATAGCATCTCACTCAATAGGTCGCCAATTCGCTAGTGAATATGAATAAATGATCAGTGTTGATATAAATAGAGTAGCATGGAAGCCACATCGCGAGCGCGCGATTTAAAGTGTACCTCTTTCCGGTTGCTTGTGTTTAGCTTGATTAATTCCGTTCAATCAAGCCACTTTTAAATGCCAAGTGTAATGTTACTAGAGAAAGCGATATTTTAATATTTATTTGATATTATGCGTAAAATAAAAAAAATAATTAAAAAACCGAAAAACCCGACTGCGTGAAAAATAACTTTAAATTAAAACAGAAAAGAAAAAAACAAGCTCAGTCTAGTAGGGCAGAAACCAATTCATTCATAAAATGAAACAAATTACTAAATTCTAATACAGAACATATAGGCTGCAACAGTCGGGACACATATTGGATGGAATGATTTTAGTCGTAGATTATTTTAATGGGTACCGACTGTTGCAGTCAATATGTTCCGTTAAGTTCCGTGTTAGAATGATTTGTTTTATTTTATGTGTGTAAATTAACCGTGCATGCAGCACGGCCCTGAAACGCAAAAGCGTTTCAGAGCCTTAGTGACTCTCTTGAACAATCTCGCGCCCCTGGAACTATTCTGCAGGCCCACTTTACCAATCTCGCCCCCCTGAAACTATTCTGCAGCCCTGTTGCCCACTTTACCAATTTCGCACTCCTGAAACTATTCCGCAGCTCTGGTGCCCGCTTTATCTAAGCTTTAAGGGGTCTATTACACGGTCATGCAAGCGTCAATCAAAACCATCAATCATGAATGAAGCTTGACTGACGGAATTTTATGGCCATACATTTTTCGTCATGCAAACGTCAGTCATCGCATTATACGGTAGGTTTTTCGTCAGTCAAGATATTTGACTGTGGCAAAACTGACAGCAAAACCTATCGTGTAATGGACCCCTTATTCTATTGGACTTGAAATAGATTTCTGAATCAGACACATAAGATTAATCATTTAAAAATATGTCGGACCAAGGTTTGATTTTAAAGCAGCGCCATAATTAAGTAATTTGAAGAGCAGGCAGTCATTAGAACGCAGCAGACATTAGAAGGAAGTAATTGCAAACATGATCGAAATGTCAGGTTGAATTCAACTACGATGTGGTGGCTGAAGCTCTGATCATTCGGTCTATCCACAACACAACACATAGTCTCGATACACTATAAAAGAACAGAATAATAACATAATTTGAAAAAAAATGCGTATTTATTTTTATTTATTACGAATTTACATTTATTATTCAACTACAGTAACCATCATTATTCACAATGGTTTAAAAAAATATAAAACAGTTAAATTATGTGTTCTATGTATGGCCCACTTTTTATAAAATACTTTTTGAAATTGTTTTCGTTCTTTAAAAACTCGAAGTTTTCAATACTCGCGTTAGACACGTGCCAGGCGACTATGAGTTTGCAGGAGCCATCTTGTTCAATGCAGTATTCTAGGGGCAAAGTAGCTGCCGCAGAACTTTTGCGAGGATAGAAGCTGTATTCAGACAATATTCTCACACCACATTCCAGGTTAGTATCGGCGAGGCTCCTAACGACACCTGAAAAATAATAGACATTTATAAATAAATAGCTGCTGCCAGTGGCTGAGTAGTGGTGGCCGAGTGGTAACGGCCCCAACTTACGAGTTGTAAGTTGTGGGTTCAAACCCAGCCAGGCGCGCATTACTTTGTGTAATTTATTTTATCATCACTGCTCTCAAAACGGTGAAGCAAAACATCGTGAGAAAACCGGTATGTCCTAGAACCAAAAATTCGAAGACATGTGACATCCCCCAACCCGCACGGGGCCCGCGTGGTGGATTACGGCCTATTTCCTCTCCTAGAGGGGAGGCCTGAGTCCCAACAGTGGGAACATTATAAGGCCGAGTAGAGACCCTAGGAAAAAGTACCACAAAAAACTTCTCTATATAATCTTCGCCTGTTTCAGAAAATTCACGAAATCATTAAATACTATATAATAATGTCAAAGTCAAAGTCAAAAGTTTTTATTTCACATAAGCCTACATGGGCACTTATAAAACGTCAGAAGCTAGTGCACGGTTCCAAATTGGTAGTTTCCTATAGAGAAGAACCGGCAAGTAATTCCATGGTTCCTCTTTTAAAAAAGTGATTGTTTACAATATTTTCATATTACAGTATTAATAAAATAATAATTCTTATGCAAAAAAAAAAAAATGTAGTAATTTAGTAACTGGCCTTGAGCATAATGAAAAAGATATATCTAACTGTTTTTGGATAAAACGGTTCACTCTAAGTTAACTAGTGTCATTCTTTTCTTTAGAATAGTAGGAAAGGTACCTAAATTTGAAAAATTGGGTCACTAACTTGGATGTAGCACGAAATTGGCTCCCTGATAAAGTTAGACGGGGTACCACCCTCCACCACGAAGGATATGGCGGGACGAACTAGGTAAATTTAAGAACTGGAAGGAGGAATTGCGGACCCGCGAAAGATGGAAACAGTGAAGGGAAAACTTTGTCCAGGAGTGGGACAGAACAGGTAACAATAAAAAAAGTGTCATTAATATGTTACATATCATTCGCTCCCACTAGCACGGCCACATTTATAATGGTTCGAATGACGTTATATTTGACTATTTGCTTTTTTAATTTCGTATGCTTCTTTAAAATCGGTCCCAATTTATGCCTGCAGTTTTAGTTCGACAGGTTTAGGACAACTATGAATAGCTTTTTTATTTCTAAAACGAGCTTGGTCCTTAAACATCAACTCACCATCCTTGCACGTATCGTTCACGATTTGCTTGGTGACACTCATGTAGCGCTCCAGGGTAGTGTTGAAGGTGGGCTTCAAGCAGAGGAACTCATCTTCTGTGTACTCAGCCGCCCGGGTTGATGGGATCACATCATACTTGATGACTGAGTTGAACACGCACGGGTCTTGGACGGTCACTACCTGTTGTTTGTAAAGATAATTAGCATTAAAGAACACTATTTATGCAATTGCCGTCTTTATTGGCATATTATATTATCTATTTGAAGACGAATAGTGTGAAATTCTATCTGGGGCCTTACCATGACGTGTTAATTGTCAGTTGTGCGCGCGAGAAAGAGGGATGGAGCTATAGACCATATTATATACATAGTACCATCTAGTTTAGTTTAGTTCGTCAAATGGATCGCGTTAAGGGCTCGTGCGGGCCTCAGGGGCCTAAGTCTGCTATTTTTATAAATTCGGCATTCCAACACGATCCTATTGTTATTTAAAAATTCATAATCTGCTAATTCATAATGATTTGCTAAAAGTTCTTAATCTGCTAATTCATAATGATCGATCGTTGATCGGTCAATGGTCTCGTAATAGAGTTGTGGTAGAATGACAATATCGCCAATAGCTGTCTCGTAACAAATTAAAAGCAATGACTGCTCAACGACGTTCTAAAGGTCAAGGTAGACAACTGATCAAAGGAACTGTCAAAATTTTAGCAGATTACCCTTCTATCAACAAAGATTACCGCATAAATATGTCAGACATTCATTTGTCATTATTGACGAGATTACCATTCTATACCATTTCTTTCAATGGAGTGTCAGTGTAACCACCATGAACAGACATCATAAATTCATCAATATTCAATTTAACTAAATGACTACACAACATTCAGCCATTTCGTTAAACGTTGCGTTCAATTACTTGGCTAGTTGTCCTTCAGCCATTTAGTTGTATGGCCGACATTTAATGAACGGCCTGGGCGTCCAATTAACTGGCAAATTTAACCAGTAAGCTGAAACATCGCCATTAGGTTAATTTTTATCTAAATACCTGTCAGCATTTCATACTCTTTTTACCCAACTACAAGAAGGGTTATGTTTTTTTTAGCAGAGCTGTATTATCTTTATAGTTTTATGTAGGAATATGTCCCAATAATGTCACCCTTTGAAACCTAAGACTTGGGTGGCAGGAAATTGAACAACGTAACTTGTTATATTTATCAGATAGATTAGAATTGAGTATTGATTAATTATTATTTAAGAATATTATTTTAACAAAGTATTCATTATGGTATTTAGTCGTAACCGAATTTTGTTTTGTGGGTCTCTTTTGCAAACTATTTACTACTTTAATCATCTTCCCTTACTTTATTTTTAATGCTTACAAAAATAAGATTTGTAAATTGATTTGGTAGTTAACAAAACAGTGAATATTATTTTCTTTTGTGATCAACATTATCAAAAGCCTTAGATAAAATAATTATGTAATCCAAGCAATCTATAACGAAATTATGTTATCTACGCAATATAATTATTATGAAGTATGTGAAAAAACACTGTTGTACAAAAATTTGCATTGTCACGTTGACTCGAGCAATTGTAGCTTTGCATGATGTGTACTTAAATCAGAAAATTATACCTTTCGTAGGTATGAATTTAAAGAATTTGTATATTTTGCGCGTTTCACTGGTGTTGTCTACATTTATACAAAGCATATTGACTAAAAACAGGTTCAGAGCGTATCCTGACTGCAATCTGCTACTCCTATAACAATTACACGTTTATAACATACTATGATGCGTCATTGCGTCAGTACGCAATATGCAAGTTATAATATCTATAGCGCAATTAGACTATGAAAAGAACGAAATATCTGGTAGCTAGTTTAGAAAAGTACGAAAGATACTCGGCCTCAACACGACACATCTGCGGTTCGTGCCAATCACCTGAATTAAAATAAAATAGTTTTTCTTAAGCGATACAATTTTCTTTACATTATCTACTCGTACGATAACCGCTACAATTTTCCTTACATTAGGTACCTTCGATGACAGCTACACTGAGTTCACATTTTTCTACAGTGTCATATTTTTACATGCATTGACATTCATTTCTTGCATAAAACTTTTTGTCTTTGTTTTAACCTTTTAGCACATTAGTCAATTATAAACCGGATTTAGTTTTGGGCAAAGTACAAAATCCATTTTGTATTTTTGCATTTATTATACCTACTTACCAAAAGTATTTGCCCTTGGATGGAACCAATCCTATCGATATTTCGTATTCATTGTTGCTTATACTAATATGAAAATTATCCCATTTCGTCTTACGTAACGTAAATATGGAGATTTAAATCTTGAGTTCAAGTTCAAGATTACACTGCCATACTATATCAGTAGTTTGTGCGAGACTCAAGGTTGAGCAAACCGGATTGCTTCTTATAGCCCAAGAGAGTGATGTACAGTGTTGTTTATCTTCGAACACATACAATGATTGGCTAGACAACATAATAAGGCTCTTAAGCACTGTGTCTGTGGCCACTGTCACTTATTAAGATGCTAATAATACCATTGATAATGAGAACTTTGGTGTGGAATCGGAATAAATAAAAATGTTGTCCATGAAAGCGTGTAGCTTTTAAGTTAAAACGCGTAGGTACGTCTATTACTTTCCTCATAAACAATCCAGCTTTTTTATCCCCGTAATTTTATGCAACGCACCTGAAGAAAAGGCTCTCGTAGCCAGTGAGCATAATAGATTTAGTAGGAGTGACAGCAGCAGCGTCTACGAACTGAGTGATGCCATTCGCTGGTTCTCTTTTTAAATCACCATATTTTTATTCCATATTTACCTCTCTCCCTATGCATCTTGGCTCCGAGAACAGTCCATTGAAGAGGTTGGTCGAAGATGTCTGGCTGGCGACAGGGTACTGGATCATTCCGTTGCAAAGAGTCCAACGGCCGTCACGGATGATGTAGGACCGAGGAACCTGACTCATCGTAGTTACTGTCAATGTCGTTACTCCTAGCCTTTAACAAATTAAAAAGATAGATTCAGAATATGTGAAGTAGTCCAAAGTCCGAACAAATATAGCCTCTGTTCATAGTAAAATTAAAATGTGGAAGTAATTATATTTATAATGTATTTACGCCTAATATAAGTAAGTCGCTAAACCGATCCCAATGAAAATTTTAGGTACTTGATTAAATATAGACTGATACTTTTATCAACATACAACGGTAGTAGCAGGGTAGTTAGCTAGGAAACACCGGCTTCATCTACTTTAAATTGACAAAAAAAATGACGTGTAAAAGTGTTTTTTAAAAAACATACTTAGAAAATAAATATCATTTATCATTTAACGTGGGGAAAGCCACGGACAGAAGCTATTTGGCTATAAATATTTTATTCTATCCTACTATTGATATATATGACCGATATTCAAGTTGTATGTACTCGTATAGTGTTAAGAGTCGAGTTCGATTTCTTATTACTATTGATCGGCAGTAATCATGGAAGTAAGTGTAAGTCCACAAGTGTGAGTGTAGCTACTGACAGAAAGCATAATAACCTACGAGTTGACTTCAAAACGAAAGCAATCTTTTAAATTCAGCTGATGGTTATCATGAGATTTCAATTATTTGCATCTGGCTTCGACCAGCCTTTCGTCGTGTAAGTAAGGAACATACACCCGAAATAAAAAGTATTACATGTCATATTCCAGGAAATGGTATAACCGTGTGCCCAATTTCTTTCAACTTTGTATTATTAGTGTCATTATATTTATAATGATAAGCGTATTAAATGTTGGAGATAACGTAAATACTGATATAGTAGGAGCATACTTTTCCATTCCTACATACATAAGTATGATTGGAGCCAACATTTAGTTGAATACTGGAATGTAGGGCTATGACTGATGTAGAAAAAGCAACAGCATTTGCCGAACAACTAGAAAACATTTTGACACCACTGCCTAGTTTCGATCCCGACAAAGATTTCGACATAGCTGGTATTGTCTACAGTCACCTAATTAGTTATGTTTCCCACTAAAAGCAGTAAGTCTTAGAGAAATTTACAGAGAAATAAAAACTCTAATACCCTATAAAGCTCCGGGGTACGACCTACTAGATTCCGTCCTGCTAAACAATCTTCCAAAGAGTTAAGTTTCCATTAAGACTCTCCCACTGTCCATCTCAATGGAAACTTACGCAAATAATCATGATTCTTAAACCTGGAATACCGCCAGAAGAAGTTTCGTCATACATACCAATTAGTCACCTTCCACTGCTTGGGAAATTGTTCGAGAAATTTATTCTTAATAGGATGTAGATGACCTGAGTGCTATTATTCCTGTGCACCAATTTGGGTTCAGACAAAGGCATGGAACTATTGAACAGGTTCACAGGTTGATAGATACAATCGGATCTCCAGTGTGTAACACTGGAGAATAAGAGATATTGCTTGGCTGTATTTTCGGATATAAGTCAGGCCTTTGATAGAGCCTGGCTTGGCGCCCTCCTGTTTAAGATCAAAACACACCTGCCTCACTCCTACTTTTTACTGAAAAGCTACCTAGGCAAAAGACACCCTGAGGTTAAACTAAACGTCATTGCATCGGATTTGTTCGAGATCAAATCAGGGGTACCCCAGGGGAGTATTCTGGGGCCCGTATTGTATCTCATCTTTACTGCTGACATTCCCATCAATGATAAAGAAGCCTTTATTGATACATACACCGATGACATTGCAATAATGTCAGTAAATGATAACCCAGTAATTGCATCAGTAAACCTCCAAAAAAACTTACCTAAGTTGAAAAATGGCTAAAGACATGGAGAATAAGAGCAAATCAAAGTAAAAAATAAAAATAAAAAAAGGCGACTGTCCACCAATTACATTGAACGGCGAACTAATTCCACATGATGTTACCTTGACATGCACTTGGATAATAGAATTACATGGCAGAAACATATCTGGAGCAAGAGATAAGCTTTAGACGCAAAGTTTCGATCTATGTATTGGCTGATTGGCAAAAAATTGCAGTTTAACAATGAAAGTAAAATGGCAATTTACAAAACCATTTTAAAGCCAATTTGGACGTATGGAATAGAGCGAGAGCTCTATTATACTCTATAATATTGCATGCAGTTCCCCAGAGGGAACTGCATGCAATATTAACATAGAAATCTTGGAAAGATTTGAGACTAAAGCTTTGAGATCCATGTTCAACATTTAAAAACAAATACTATATATTCTGTGCACGACCAGCCTCAACACTGCTGTGAAACAAGAAATCGCTGCGCGTAGCCTATATAAATAAAATACCAACAAAAATTAACAAGACATGTTAATGCTCTAGCTGCTAGACTAACGGGTTCTGGAAGTATAATTTAGTCGAGACTGAGAAGGAATAGCGTTCCAAATCTTATAAAGCGATTCCCCAAAGAATAGTGAGAGTGGTCAATGGACGTTTCCCTGTGCTCCACGAAATAAATGCCCAGACATAGCTCAAACAACGGAATGGATAAATGTCTATGATAGATTGCTGTGCTAAGCAGGATACAGATAAAAAAAAACTTTAATGTCATGTGAATCATACAAGCTTCGCTTTGTAGGTAGACGAAAAGGCACTTAAATGTCAGAGTATTTTAAAGTTTGTCACTATGAGTTCAAAATGTAAATATTTTATAGGATATATTATACCTCGTGCAAATTGTTAAGTTAACGACAGCGCAATACTGAAAGATATGTGTATGTCATGATATTGTAAGCTCTTTAATATTCTAATAAGCTTTTCAATATACGGAATTCTTAATTTTTTTGTGAATAAATAATTTTGAATACAATAAAACCTAGTAAACTTAAACACCTTGTAATCTATTAGGGTGTAAATTTAATTCAAAGTTAATTCATATTCTGAATCGGACTGGGGCTGCTCTTAAGCGGCTCCTGTCCAACCTAGGGGGTCCAGATGCCTCCTGCCGGAGGCTCTACGCAGGCATCGTTCGGTCCATGGCCTTTTATGGAGCGCCGTCGCTGCGAAAGCGACCGGCGACCCAGCTTGCCAGAGGGTCATGGCCATACAGATGGTGCGGGGATACCGCGCGGTTTACCGCGAAGCGGCAAGTCTCCTTGCTGGGCTGCCAATATGGGATTTGGAGGCAACCGTCCTTGCACGGCACTCACGGCGTCCTCACCTTCCGCATGACATAGGTTCTCACCGAACATGGTCAGTTCGGGAAGTTCCTGCACCGGATTCGTGGGGAAGTAACGCTCGGGTGTCACCACTGTGTGGACCGCCCGCGCCCGGAGGACACGGTGGAGCACACGGTAGATATGTGCCCCGCTTGCGCAAAGCACCGCCGTGTCTTCGTGGGGTAGATCGGCGGCAACTATCTCTCGCGCTGGGCCTTGGTACAGGCCAAAGTCCGAAGCGAGGAGGAGTGGCAGGCGGTCGCCTCCTTCTGTGAAGCAGTAATGTTAGCAAACCGTGGGCGCGGGCTTGCGGACGGTAAGCGATGGGTAGCTCGCCGTCCAATCGTCCGGTAATCGTCCGGACCGAGCTTAAGTCGTCGATGGCGCGTACTGTTCCACGCGCGCCTCAAGGAGGGTCGAAGCCAAGGGTCTGCTTCTGAAAGAAGGACTCGGCCCTGGTATGAAAGGCAACGAAGGAACAGGAGTGGGTTTTTAGTCAGTAAAAGTCTTACACACCCACTCGCTCCGCCCAAGACCGGGGATGTCATTGGATGATTTTCCCACCGAAAACAAAAAACCATAAACGATTACGCAATATTAAGTTTGGTATAATTATGCGTACGACACCGGAGAATTATGAGAGAGTTATGAGTTTACACGTGGATGGATGGAGAGGGAGAGGGAGACCAAAGAAAAGATGGATGGATTGTGTGAAGAGTGATATGAAAGAAAAGGAAGTTAGTGATAGCATGACGAATGACAGGGCAGAATGGAAGAAAAAAACATGTTGCGCCGACCCCAAATAACACGGGACAAGGGCAGGAAGATGATGATGACCGGAGAATTATAAGCTCCATAAGATTGTAATAAATTTTTCAATGTATGGAATACTCAATATTTTTTTAAATAAATCATTTTGGAGACAATAAAAACTAATTAAATTTGACACCTTGTACTGGCCTAAGATATGCGTATGTTATCGGATAATTGTAAGCTCCTTAAGATTGTAATTCAAAACCAAATCTTTATTGGGTAGGTATTTTACGCATTTACGACACTTTATTTTTGTCAGTATTTATGTGTTTTACTAGTTTTCCTTATACTCGTATATTATGTGACCATCAGAATGGACGGTTAATACCTATAATTTACATCGAAATTGTTGTAGAAACGTTTATTAACTCACGTTCTAACCAGTCAGTACGTTCACGTACTAAATGTTCCAGTATAGTATAGGTTACCTTAGCACAAAAGATCCAGAAGGGTCGAAGTGCTCTGGTTTTGAGGCCAGATCAAGATAGGTTACCTTCGTAATTTTTTTTTTATTACTGTTTCTTCTTCCAATAATTCCGTTCTGATTTTCATGGAAATAGTCTTGATCTATTACTCTCAAAATAGACTAGCTGTTATTATATTTCTAACAATGTAGGTTATTGAATTTGCACTTTGGATTATTGCCATATTTTTTAGGATTAGTTTCTTTCCAATTCGCCTAGTCATGTTAGACTGCCTAATCACGAATAGCATTGTTAGTGCAAAATATCTGTAGCTGTATCGTATATGGTATAGTGTCACGTTACCTTCCGTCCGTAATCGCTTCCTTCAACATAGTCTCCCGCGCGATCAAGTCACGAATTTGTACTTTCAGTGTTTCGGCTAACACCTTGGCAGTTCGCAACGTCTGGTCCAGCTTGATCTTCAGATTTATAACTGACATCTGATTCGACATGTTAGGCTCTAGTGTCGTCATCATAGTGACCTCTTCGTCTTGATTCTTTTGACCCATCATTGAATCCCCATCAAATCTTCTCTGTGCTACTCCTCTGAGGAAACGATCAATATATGCATTAATAGTGTTATTCTGCTATTTAATTAATTGAAAGATATATTATTTTTACCAATATATACATATATGTTTATCTTTTTATTGATCTATGTTTTGCTTTTCCTTCGGTACCTACTTTAAGCCGAGGATTAAAAGTACCGAAGCCTTTTTTACTTAGGTATGTTTGAAGCGCTGAGTGATTCAGCAGATACTTTAACAACGAAGAGCGGATGTTGTTTAATATTAGTTTACTTTAGTCTTGGACATTTACATTTCAAATATTATATTATTTATCATCATATTATACATTATTTATCTTTTACAATCATTTACTTACAACTGATCTTCAATTGGGCTCATCCACTCGGAAACCTATGAGAATGTTTAAAAAAGATTAGAATAAGACAGATAAAAAAAAAACTCGAAGATTCTTGAAACAACAAGTCCCTAGCTGGCTTTGTATATTTATTGTACACCAGCTGACCCGGCGAACTTCGATTGCGATGAAACAAAGCCTAAGTAGAATAGAATAGAATAGTATTTATTCGATGCAGGCAATACAATACAATGCAATAGGCAACAACAACACAAAAAAAGTACAGATTTACAATATAGTTGCACTGAGCGTGCCCGAACCGAAAGGGTCGCCAACTCAGCAATTGCTGGGCGTCAGACACCCAACGCTAATTTTCAGCTAGCACCCCGCAGTGAGGCACGGATGATGTAAATAAATATAACATTATAAATAAACCTATATAAATAGTAAGTAAGTGTATAAGTTATACCTATATCAAGTTACACTCAATTTTAATGTATAAAAGTTATCCACATCGATTTCGTACATTTTACGTAATGCGCGCACAACTAAATACTTCCACAGATTTATTATATGTATAGACTAGCTCTTGCCCGCGACTTCGTCCGCGTAGAAGTCGATTTTTTTTCTATTAGGTTTTATGATTGTTTTTTTTTAATTATAATTAATAGCTCTTGACCGCGACTTCATTTGCGTAGAAATTGGAAATATTTGTAAAGTACAAGTAGAGGCTGTTTTAGATACATCACGCTAATACCATTTATTTGCCCTACTGGACCAGTCAATACTGTGGCACTGATCACGTTATTGCGAAGAAAAATTCCGAGTCTGGTTGCTCTAGTTTTTGGAGTAAAATAATTGGTGTAACCATTTTAATTTGAGCGAATGTGGGGGAAGGCCATTCGGAGTAAGTGAATTCAGGAATTCTTGAGGGTGATATACCACATTTTCTTGATCTATTACATTATCTATGGAAATATTTCCTTTTGACACATTCACTGGTAGTCTTTATTTTCTATTTTGACTACATCTGGATAGACTTTGGAGATTAGATCTTCAATGCTGGTAACTTTTTCACTTTAATCACGATCAATTTCGATTTTGTTTTCATTTTCACAATAAGGTACTTCTCCATCGCTTATTAAAAGTAACTTTAAAGGAAAATTTGTACCTCCACTCAAATATGCTCTCAACGCAAGACTCAAGAATGACAGCTCTAGTTCCCCTAACTATAACTGTCAATTTTAAATCCCCAACAAACTTGAAAGTAATTCCACTCGTGATTTTATTACAGCTTCTTATGTCTTTCAGGGTTTAAACATGAGGTCTATGAATGCATTCATTCCATATGATTAAATAATCTTGCAAATTTTTCCTAAAGGGCCATTTTTACGGAACGATTACACGGTATCTTTAAAAAATAGTCAGAGGCGGGTCAAAAGTTTAATGAGCGGTTTGTCCACCACGTCGCAGAGTCGCAGCGATAACCGACAGCCGCGACGCGACGAGACGGCCGCGGCTGTGCGTGTAGAACTTGATCATTATTTTGCTAAAGCGTTATTTTAAAACTATAATATCTCCTAAGATATTTAACGAAATCAAATGATGTAAAAGGCAATTATGTTCAAATTGAAATACTAAAAATGAATATTGTACTTATTTGAATAAGGATTAATATTATGTTTATAAAAACACCTTCGCAAATAATTCATTATTTTAGGACAAATTTGATTATCATAAAAAAGGTTATAGTAAGCCAATCTTAAAAGATAGACATATGCTATCAAGGATATTTTTTTGAACTTTTAAAGGGGAACAATTTTGTTGTAAATAATCGCCCGTTATAATAATAATAATAATAATAATATTTCACAATTATCACACAACGCCGTCTAGTCCCAAGCTAAGCAGAGCTTGTGTTATGGGTACTAGACAACTGATAAACATACTTATATATTTCTAAATACATACATATATAGATAAATTACACCCAGACACAGAACAAATGATCGTGTTCATCACACAAACATTTGTCCTGAGTGGGAATCGAACCCACGACCTCCGGCATAGCAGTCAGGGCCACTAACCACTAGACCAACAGGCCAGTCGTTATGGCAACATTTTTCGTCGATAGTCCTCTCCTATTAATCATAGCGTGATGTTATATAGCTTATAGCCTTCCTCGATATATAGGCTATCCTACACTGAATTGTTTTACAAATCGGACAGATAGGTCCTGAGATTAGCGCGTTCAACCAAACAAACAAACAAACTTGCGCTTTATATAGATAATTAATACCTAACTAAAATTATTACGAATTTCAAAAGTCACTCAAATGAAAACATTTTGATTTTACAGATGGATTATTTCTACTTGTGGCATAAGTCCACTTGAATGACCAAAGATATAGCCTACCCTTCTGATAAAATGAAATAAATTTGATATGTTCTCACCCAGTCAGAACTGCAAATATGCGACGTTAGTAAAAATATAAATAACTGAACGCAAATAACTTCCATGGTGAAATAACTTCCTTGTGTGGCTTTGCTCTGAGAGTAGACATCAAAATGCATATTGTTCCTAGCACTGTTTATAAATTCAGTGATAAGTGCCCACCAATCATGATTGTTCAATACCATTGTTACCATTTTGATATTTTTCGTTTTTGGAAAAAAAGTTGTACAGGTGGGTTTTGCATTTTCATTGATAACCGAATTAATATTGTTCATCTATCTACTATCCTTTATCTCAATTACTTAAGGGATTCACAGAAAAATGTGGTGTCCCATATGCAAGTCTTTGACGGAGCCTTTTATTATGCAGACTTTACATTAGCATTCGACACGGTGCTGGTGTCAATTTTAAGCAATCCAATGGGTTTGAAGAGATATTTTATCGTTCTTTTCTACTTTTTTTTTTGCTTGCTAACAAAATGTGACACGTTAGTAGCGGGTATTAGTCGGAGTCGATATTTGTTGTGAGGAGTTTAGTTAGTTTTTATTGCTAATAGATAAGTATTTTGGTTATCTTAGGTTGCAGACGTGGATGTGTTGAATGAAAAGTTTTTTTACAGCGGAAGCGTTCGTGGACGCGCTCCTAACCAAGGAGGCGGCCGAGCAGCCTTCTGACAAAGTAAATCCAGATTCACTGGAAATGGAACTGCCGGATTGGTTCGACGAGAAGAAATATAACAGGTAAGGATATTATGCTATGTTAGCTACGTATAAGCAAACGTATAATAAAAAAAACTGGGCAAGTGCGAGTCGGGCTCGCGCACTGAGGGTTCCGCACAAACCTACCTATGTAAACAGTTCAATTCCTGAATGGAGTTTTGAAGACTTTTCCGAATCGCAATAAATATATTTTTTTTGCGACGTAACAACAATTATACTGTTTTCAGATTTATTCCTATATCTGTACTATAAGACCTTGCTTTAAGCCAAATTTCAGTATTCTGGGTCAACAGGAACTACCCTATGAATTTAGATTTCCTTGAGAGTGTCGAAATATACGTTTTTTGCGACATGAACGACCGTATCTTTTTTTTCGATAACTTAGAAATTTAATTTTTTCACAGCATCAAGGGACCGCAGGCTTGACTATATAGTTTTAATTTCAATTCGATACCTCCACGCATTCCCGAGATAAAGGGTCTTGACTTGAAGGGTCAGACAGACAGACAGACAGACAGACAGACGGACAACAAAGTGATCCTATAAGGGTTCCGTTTTTTCCTTTTGAGGTACGGAACCCTAAAAATGAGCTTGACTGTTCCGAAAAGGAACTGAGTCCTAGCCACGAGCCCTTAACGCGATCCATTTGACGACCAAAACTAAACTGTCAAAGGGATGGAGCTATATAGGGTGTATTACTCCATTCCTCTCTCTCTCACACGCTTGACATTTTACCACATCATGGTCCTGTGTTCTTTCTATTCCGTGGTCCTTACCATCAGGGATCAGGGGATCAGAGGCCTTCCCCTGATCTCCAAATCTTTACTTTTCATCCTTTGGGGCAACCCTTACCTAGTCGGAGTAAGAGACAGCACTTACAAATTTATGGTTCCCCGCACAACTGGTACAAAATAGCACCGGAACTTTCTTATCCTTTGGCAAAGCTTGAGCACTTATTATAATTTGAAACGGATGTAAGATTTGCGACACTATTGGAGAATGCAATTTTAATCCTGGTACAAATTATGAAAAAAAAAAACAAATGCAATCAGTAAAAAAAAAATGTATTTATGTGATAGCTCTTTCCTACCGACAACGAATTGTTTTTGTTAGTATTATGATAAGGAGTTAAATATATTACATATTAAATGACTACATAGCTTCTGCCAGCAGAATCGGCCGCGTGGATGTAGACAATTATCCAAAAGGAAAACAAAACCCCTGGGATAAAAGATAACCTATGTCCTGTTTTGGGATCAGCAACCGTAGGGGCCCAGCAGGGTCCAAGCCTGCTGGGGCCATGGGTGATACGGAAGAGATCCCCGGGGCCCTGGAACAATGGCAAAGAAGGAACAGGAGTGGGTTATTAGTCAGACACGCCCGCCCAAGAGCGGGGGATGTCATTAGATGATTTTCCCAGCTACATCACCGATTTCTCGGTCAATTGTGGACCGATTTTGAAAATTTTTGAGTTATAGGTCCTTCCGAGTTGACCCCATATAAATATTGTTATGATCTGATGAGGATCTTCGAAGATAATATCTTTGGAGATCCTCATATGGAACGGAACTTCTCATAGGATCATACCAGAACTGTCGTAACAAGTAAAATGGCTTTGTTTATACTTGTAGTCGATGACTGACTGAAAGAAGGGGGAGGGGATATATGGAACTGATCTGATGATGAAGCTGGAAGGTAGACACCGGAACTCTGTAATAAATCAATGTAACCTAACCGTATTTGGGATTATTACAATTGTCATGAGATGCACTCTGGCTATAAGGTACCAGCTAATCTGATGACGATTAGCTGAGGGCTACTTTAATTTCGGAAGCCATTTTTAAATAACGAAGAGACAAAACTATTATAGAAACACCGATTTTCGAAATTAAAGTTATTTTATACTTTTTTAGTGTTTTTTTTTTACATTGAAGTTGGTTGTGTTTTTTTGTAAAATTTTTTTTTGTTAATACTATTATATTGTACTTAACTAGATTCAAGGCCATCCACTAATTACGTGTGCCCGTTGAACTTTGACTCCAGAGCTGCTTTAAACCATCCGGTTTGAATGATGAACAAAATGTAACATATCTATCCATCGACCATTTTACCTGTGGAAAGATGCCAAGATTTAATCAATGTTGCAATATGATTATTTAATCAGCTTTGACGACAACCATTGATAGGTCCTTAAAACGATGTAACTGGGTAGGATACGTATCAATGACTGGTTTAATTCTCTTTGGTACGTATCCTTAGTGTGGCCAATTTTGCACGAAAAACTAGGTAGTTAGTTACTTACGGATTGTGTGTCTCCACCCTACCTTTCTAATATAAAAAAACCTTTAACAAAAAAAATACAACCTAATTCAATGTAAAAAAAATAATTGTATTTTTTTTGTAAAAAGTTTTATATTTTACACTTTTTAGTTATGGTACCACCATTAAAAAGTACCCCTCAGCCATACTTAAATACCTTATAGCCAAAGTGCATCTCATGACATTTCTAATAATACCAAACACGGTTAGATTAAATTAATTTACTACAGAGTTCCGGTGCTTAACTTCAGGCTTCATCATCAGATCAGTTCGATATATTTCCCCTCTTCTTTCAGTCAGTCATCGACTACACGTATAAATATAGCATATATAGCATAAATAAAGCAATTTTACTTGTTACGACAGTTCTGCTGTGATCCTATGAGGAGTTCTGTTCCATATCTTCGAAGTTCATGATCAGATCATAACAATATTTCTATGGGACCAAGTTGGAAACATAACAATAAAAAAAAAATTCAAAATCGGTCCAGAATTGACCGAGAAATCGATGAACATACATAAAAAAAAGTCGTTTCGAATCGGTTATAAATTAAATAAAATTGATATGTTCTCACCCAGTCAGAACTGCTAATACGCGACTTTAGTAAAAATATAATAGTCACAGTATATCGTTGTGAATACAACAATTACTACTAATAATATGTAAGACACAAGTTGACAGAAGTTTTGATTCATGGAAAGTGTCTGACACTTATGATACTACTTTAGAATAATATTCTACGTAACTAAAATAAAAATCAGCCATAAAACATTCCGGGCCTTGGTACAGGCCATGGTCCGGAGCGAGGAGGAGTGGCAGGCGGTCGCCTCCTTCTGCGAAGCAGTAATGCTTGCAAAGGAGGCGGACGATCGCGTGAGGCAGCGGTCCTCACGCCCCAACCGCCGCCGGGATTCCGATCCCGATTTCCGGCCACCGTAGGCGCGGGCTTGCGGACGGCGAGCAATGGGTGGCTTGCCGTCCGACCGTCCGGTAACCGTCTGGACCAAGCCCAAGTTGTCAACGGCGCGTGCTGTTCCACGCGCGCCTCAAGGAGATGTCAGCAACTGTAGGGGCCCAGCAGGGTCGAAGCCTACTGGGGCCAAGGGTCTGATTCTGAAAGGAAGACTCGGCCCTGGTACGAAAGGCAACGAAGGAACAGGAGTGGGTTTTTAGTCAGTAAAAGTCTGACACTATCTCCCGCCCCGCCCAAGAGCGGGGGATGTCATAAGATGATTTTCCCACCGGAAAAAAAAAGCCAAAAAACATTAAGTTAAGTAACTCATTATTTTTAGTTTCCTTTCTCACCTCGTACCTGCCAAAGTTCCTCAAGGGGGAGCTCCACAAGTACACAGATATTCAAAGCACATGAGACGCTACTGAGAACCTAAGGTTTCATCCATGTGAAAATAAGTTATGTCTGACAGCTCTGGAATCTTGATCTATTACCTCTGTCGTTGGCAACATGCGGCTCGTGTGTATGAGCTCTAAGACTTGGAATCGAAAATAAATATTGTTCCTTTTGCTTAATCTTGGCCAGTTAAAAAACAATATTCCTATTCCCCAGAGGTCGTAACTTCTACATGAACAACTGCTTCGCGTTGTCGTCGTCAATGTTGATGGGGTTGGTGGCTGTGTTCGCGGTGCCGTCCATCCTGAATGTACTGATTGGTTCGCGCCGCTCCACCTCCGTCTACACCGCCTACAAGCGGTACCTCTCGACGCTGCTGCACACCGTCTCCTGGTTCGAGAACGAACTTAAGCCTGGGAGCATGTGAGTATGCTTTTGGAATGAAATAAAAGTAAGTTTTTCAGTGCGAATTTTTAAAAGTGCTGTTGTGTAAAGTTGTTGCAATTTCAGAACGATTAGTAGTATCCCATTGCTAGGCAAAGGCTTTTCCCAAATCCTTCCTTGTATTCCGCCTACATCTGCTCAGAATGTATTGTATCCATCAGATCATGGAGGTCCCTCTACGCGGTGCGCAGTCGTCACTTGAAGGCGGGTCTAGCATCAAAGCTAAAGGGCAACGGGACCGTTTCCCAGCGGGACCTGGCTCTCACACAGTTCGGATTCGTTGGCTTCTCGATGCTAAAGCCGGACAAGTTCGGCATCAGGCAGCTGCAGCCGGGTGATTGGGACGCGTACAACTATGTCTGGAGAGTCGTGGGCTACATGATTGGCATTGAGGATAGGTGAGTATTAGTGTAGGCATTATTATTGTAGGCGCTTTTGACCACAATCTCGCATGGCCGATGATGTTGTTAAGGATGGAGCGAGCTACCCTAGAAATTAGATATCGAGTCAGAAATCAAAATTACATCAGAATGCAATTGGAAAGTCTGTGTATATTTTGTATAAAATTTTGCACTTACTAAAGAATAAATAACACAAAAAAAATACATTTGAAATGATGTTATTAATTGAAGCAGTAGGTAATTAGCATTTCACATTGGTATGAGGAAGAGTAGTAACGTGGTGAGAATATCTCGCTATCTCTTTTGTGCGCACTTAACCTAATAGCGATGACGTCACATTTCAATATGTGCATCCTTATTCTGTTACTTGACAGTTTCCTCTTCCACCAGATTTAAAAGGTTTCTAATTTAAGTACTTAGGTAATATGAATGGATTTGAAATATTATTTCTATTTGTGATTTTAGATTCTACTTTTTGATACGAATAATAAAAAAAAATTAGTCATCTACTGAAATATGGAAATAGGTAGCTCAAAGTGTAAGAAGTATCTACTTATCTATCTGACTAGTTTAATGTGGTTTGAATAAACTTTAGTTCAATTTACGATCCTTCAGTTTTAAAAATAATCTTTAGTGACGTCACTTTTACAAATAGTCTACCTAGTAAGTACTCACATGCTTGACTGAACGAGTTTTTATAACAAGTTTTAAGTTGTATCTTTTAACTAGTTTTTTAAGCTCTCAAGTCGGTATCGTCTGCCATCACAGAATATATTGAGAATAATAGAATATCAACGTATTTTGCACCTTCGGCAAAACTAAGGCACAATTCCAATTTTTGCTTTTGTATTGTTTTGTATTGTATTGTATTTTTGTATTGTATTGTATTGTATTGTTTGTTGTTTTTGCTCTCCAGCTGTTTGTTTCTTAATATAAACCCATTAACAGCTAGAGAAAGTAAAAAGAAAATCTCCACATGGCTTCACACTGAATTATCACCAAACGGAAGATTTCGTCCAACAGCAGTACTCATGAATATATAATATCTAATAATAATAATATACACACACACACACGCACACATAAACATACTATCACACATGCACACCTACACACACACTCACATACGTGCACACCCACATAAACACACACATAACACGCGGAGTCATTAAATACTTGAGCATGCGTGCATTTCCATTTATTTTATTTTACAATATTTTTTCTTTTTTTTATCAAATATGTATAAATTAATTGTGATCAAATGTAACATGTATTATGAAACTGGGTGAAGACACTGGCTCCTGTAAAACAGGTGGCTACCTAGCTCAGGAGGCCAGGGCTTCAAAAAATTTGTTACCTATATATTTTTTGTGTCAATAAACTTTATTTATTATTATTATTATGTATTGTATTGCTCTAAAGTTATGCTCATTTACGTGAAATATACTTTCTGAAATACACGAGTACTTTCCGAGCCTGAGTCGACGGTGCAGCGTTCTCTGCGCGTCTCGGAGATGTTACAACTGAAGGGGCCAGCTAGGGCTGCGGGAGTGTTTGAAAGAGTTACCGTGGCTCTAGAACGCAGAGGGCAAATGAAGGAACATTTATTTATTTATGTACACACAAACACTTAAAAATGGAACTAAGAAATACAGATAGAACAGCACAAAGGAACATTGGTGGGTTTTAGTCTGTAAAAGTCTGACACGTTCTCTTGCTTCACCCTGGAGCCAAACAAGTCTTTTGGTAATATTCCAAAAGTATGAAGACAAAAGTTTCTTATAAAGGAGCCAACCCTCGAAATAGAAACCCACCTTTAATCTGAGTAGTGATAAAAGTTACTGTCGGATTAAGATTATTATTATTTCGTTTATTCATTAATATCAAATATAAATTACATTTTTAAATATTTCATTATAAAATAAATAAAACTTAAAAGTATAAAAAATAGTAGCCATTTTTTTATGACAATTAAGCCTATTGCTAGTTTATTACTATTAAACGTTACTTAATGTTTTATTATTAAATTTATTATTTCATAGTTATTGTGATTTTCATTTGACACATGTCATCTATCGATTGGGTTTTTCTTCTTTCCATTTGAGTTTTCATTTTTTTATTTTTGGGTGCGATAACTTTTTTTGATAAACATAAGCTCAGGGGCTTCTGCTAAAAAATATGATGGGGATGTGAGACCGAAAACTGTTATTTTTATTAAATAGAGCTTGAACAAGGCTTGAACATAAAGTAATACTTCTGTTGACATTCAGAGTTGCCATATTATTATTATTATTCAAAGACATTAAATATGTACAGGCAACTAAGGCCCATAGATAAAATACATTATGTTACCTACAATCTTAAAGACAAAATAAACTAGAAACTTTTAATACCTACCTACGTATTAAAAATATTAAAAACAATAAACTATAATAATTATTATATTATTATGTGATACTAATCTCCGCCGAGTCACGGAAAACATGGACGCTATATCGATACCCGTTAACATTTATATGGCTTACCCCCCGGCATGTATAATAATCTGAAAATAAATTATCGATGCGTCACAAATTAAATGCTAGACAGTGATATAATTAGTGTATACATGCTGAAAATTTATTCAAGTAAAGTGTTGTTTGTCTTGTATGGTCAACTGAAGAGGAAGGATGAAACGCATCTTAGCTAACTTAAACGCATGGCACTGTCTAAAACACACCCGTGTTCCTTAAGCCTCTTGCCTTTTGTGTTCTAGGGCTGTGGTAACTCTTTTTCAATACACTTACTCGAAAACCCGCTCTTATCCCACCGCTTTTAGGCAAACAATAGACTGCTAACCGCACTAGTGCAGAAATAGCGCGTGCTCTCCCCCACCACAATGTTATTACATTTATCGTATCAGGCTGGGCTCGCGTCGACCCCCGCAAGTCGCCAGTCAACCCCCGTTTATTCATTTCTTCGTAAGTGTATTGAAAAAAGTCGTTTGAGACACGTGCAAATTTGTCACTGTAGCCCTCGGCTCCATAACTGACATAACAGAATTCTGCTTCGGTTGCAATGACAAACTTTCTGCACTTGTATCAAAATGTACTATTGTACAATCCCGATGTTCTTTAGACTTGCGTTGCAATGGCCGCAGACTTTCAAAATAAGCATTTTGTCGCTCGTCTTCATACACTTTAACACACGCCACACTTTCAGGTACAACATCTGCCGCGAGACATTCGAAGAAACCCGGGAGGTGTGCCAGCTCCTTCAAGAGAGGGTATTCACCCCGTGCCTGGAGAACGTTCCCGAGCACTTCGAGCACATGGCTCGCGTGATGCTGGACGGGATGTGGTCCGTTAACCCCACAGTGGAGACCGACGGCTTTCTCTACTGGTGCCGTCATTTGGCTGATGTGCCTGGGTACATCTACACCGAGAATGATAGACTGCAACTGCAGAGTAAATTGTTGAAGAAGTTGAAAGGAAAATCTCTGGATACAGGTAAGATCAATGTATTCTACTGGTTTCTCCCGCGTCAAAATTTCATCTTTCTTACATCCCCTTAGGTTGAGTTTTGGAAAATCCTTTCTTGTTCTTTTTATGCATCATGAAAAAGAACCTCTGTGCAAAATTTCAGCGTTCTAGATCCAAGAGTTTAGGCTGGGCGTTCATGAGTAACTGAGAGACATGACTTTGTACAAATGCAGTGGCGGATTAGCCACGTAGCAAGAGTAGCAAATATTACGGGCCTCGCGCAACGGGGGGCCCCTAGCTCGTGTAGCCCGCATGGATGAAAAAAAAACATGCCAAGATACCTGTGTCATATGAATGCTCCACATCCAGATTTTAAATAAAGAGAATGTACCTAGAGACCCATCGTTACCTAAGGGTTTTGGGGCCTGTTTGAAAATAGGTTAATGAAGTTTTATTTCCGTGTCATTTATAAAGATGTAAAGGCCCCTTTGTAGAATTTCTATGGGCTCCGCGTAGGCTTAATCCGGCACTGTAAAGATGTTAAAGTCTTTTAGGTATGTCTGCTAATTAATCATTAACGGTTGAACGGATTTGCACGATGTTTGGCATAAGGGTAGATAGACCATATCTTGCACGATTGTTACGAAAGAGTTACCTTGGCCTTGGAACGCAAAAGAGAACAGAAGGAACACAGGTGAGTTTACTCCACCCAGAGTGAGAGGAGCTAGTTGGATTATTTACCACCTCAAAAAAATTACAAACATTACTTCATAGGATCATTTCTATAGTAAGCTCTTCGCGAGACTTTCACCACCTCAAAAAATAAAAATAAGTGTCGTAGAAGTCTTTTATCTCGACAATACTTTTATTTAGGACTAGCTAACTCGGCGAACTACATACCTCATAGCAGTCAATGAATGTAGTATATGTACCTTTCAGTGTAGTCAACCGGTTGTGATGAAACAAAGCCTAAGTAATATATCAAATTACACACTGTATAAAAGTTATCTACATCGATTCCGTACATTTTCGCGCACAACTAAAAACATCTACAGATTTATTATATGAATAGACTAGCTTTTGCCCGCGACTTCGTCCGCGTAGAAGTTGAAATTTTTCTATTAGGTTTTTTTGATTGTTTTTTTTTTAAATTATAATTAATAGCTTTTGTCCGCGACTTCGTTCGCGTAGAAATTGGTAATAAGTTTGTAAACTGTAGTTAATTTCCGATGTTCACAATCGAGTGAATATGAATTAGAAGACAGAAGTTATTGACTGACTACAAAGAAGTGCCACAGCACAGGGTCACAGTCATTCACCACTAATGTTTATTTTCGGCAGGTGTTAACACAAGAGAGCTTATGTGCAATCCATGCATCGAGGGGCTTCCCGATACCGCCCCACGTCTCCTCTACTACAAAGATTACGAGACCGTGGAGAGCGCACCCTTCTACAAGAAACTCAAATTCATTGCCAGGTACAAGATCTTCCTGTACAACCTTTACATGACGCTGTATTCTTCCTACTTAGGAAGGCTGTACTTCAACCTTAACTTCCAATTCAGTCTGTACCTTATGAGGTACTTCCCGTATTTGGCTTTCATCAGATTCGGCATCAAGAAATCGTTGGTTAACATCTTTGAAGAAGATCCGACGGACGATACTGTTCCTAAGCTTAACATAGAATATACAAACCAACAGCCGCCTGAGACATGGTATAAGGCAGCACTCAGTATAATTTGGTAGTAGGTACATTATCTACACGCGAATTTAATCTACCTTCTGACTCCGTAAATGTACGCGTTGTGCGTCACACAATCGGCGGTTGTGTTTGATTACGATGCGATAAGTGGATAAGGACCTCATTAACTTCAATGTTATGATTTTTGACTTGGGACGTGAAAATGGGTAGTTACCTACTTAGTGAATTTGTAGTCGTATGTTGGTATTTATTATAAGTATTATTTCATCATTCCCTAGGTATATTGTTGTGGATAAGTAATGCGATTATTATGACGGTGTTGGGTCATAGCTGATTATTTTTTTCTATCTCTTGGTCGATTACTGTGTAATACTGGTTGTCTCAGAAATATTTCACTTTTGCAGATGCATAAAAAAATTAAAAAACACATTTATATATATATATTTCTCATTAATTTACAAATAAGAAATTGAAGAAAGGGGAAAATTGCTTTTTAGAAATATCTATAATCATCCAAAATCATCCTTCGCGGTTTTGGCACTCTTCAAAACGATAACATTCATGAAAACACGCCGCAGAAGTTGAGTAGGAACACTTATTATTGATTTCTGATCCAATGTTTTGTAAATTTTCCCATGTCATCAGTTTCTGATTTTGTAATTTAACGCGTAGGTATACATTCAATAAAATATAAATAATATGATAGGTATATATAATTTTAAATTTTTAATACTAGGTATCAAAAGTTTCTGAGACACAGTATACTAATATATTGAATAAACTACCTCTGCATTAGAAATAGTTTTATGAAGCACAGTGCTGACATTATGACTTGCTATATTGTTAGCAAAACAAATTATTAATAGTAATAGACCACATATCAGTTTGATAGTTAATCTTGTCAAAATATCTTGTAGTGTGTTATGTTAAATTTTATAATTATTTATTAACCAATGCTGAGTGCATCTTCGCAATCTACGTATTTTTTTTATTACTGATGTGCATTTAAATACAAATCGAACCGAAGGTCAACTCGACAAAAATTTAAATTATTTTTAACAGTTATCCACATATCTCATAATTTAAAGTTGTGATAACATTTTTAGTGCTGTATGGTAACCTAGTTTGGTTACATTACAAAAATACGAAAAACTTTATTCTGACAGTCACAAATACGAATTTCAAAATACCTGATGATGATGATTTTCATAATTCCGAATGGTTTAAAATTCATAATATAACAACTCTGGTTAATCCTTCATCCTATTTTTATAATTCCGAAATTTCAATATTTCTAACATTTGCAATTACTATTTACAACATGCCGAGTTTCAATAGATCAAATAACAAAAAATCTGACTGAATTCCGAAACAAAAACGCCTTGTTAAACTGAATTATTTAAAAAAATGCGCGCCGAATTGAAAAACGTCGCTTAAATGTAATACGGTTACCTCATGTCCAGTTGATTACGAAGGCCTTAGTTCTACAAAGCGGCTTCCAACGTTTAGTTTTACAACGTTTAGTATTTGGCATAGTACACCCATTTTCGGGTGTACTATGCCAAATCGAATACCAAATAATCGAATATCAATTGATCGACCACTATAAGTCGAACATCTAAATACTCGAACGTTCTTAATATCGAATGGTTAATAAATCGAACATTCAAAATATCGTACACTCAATACATCGAGTGTTCAAAATATCGAATGATTGTTTGATCGAGCGTTCAAGGCATCGCATATTCATTCTATCGAAATATCAATACACTGAATCGCAATTCACACAAAATATTAAAATGTACCTGTAAAAGATAATAATTAAAGATTAAAATGTGATTTATTAGTAAATTTTGTGTTTTTCTTGTATTCTATATAAAAAGTATTCAGTGTATTGATATTTCGATAGAATGAATATGCGATGCCTTGAACGCTCGATCAAACAATCATTCGATATTTTGAACACTCGATGTATTGAGTGTACGATATTTTGAATGTTCGATTTATTAACCATTCGATATTAAGAACGTTCGAGTATTTAGATGTTCGACATATAGTGGTTGATCAATTGATATTCGATTTGGCATAGTACACCCTTATTTTCTGTGTAAGGGTAACTATTTATGAAGGACCGACGGAGGACCCTTGCGGGGTCCTCCTATTTCTGTCTGCGGAGTTTAACCTGCGGAGTTTGACCTAACACGAAAGGGACTAATCTAATCTGTCGGTGCCTTAAAATTCCGTGTATGTGGGCTCCGCGTTTGTAATCTGCTTTGACGAACGTGAAGTTTGCATACAATGCTGTTTACTTTATTTCAATCGAATTTAAATCTGGCTGCTGAAAGTGAGCTAGTCGCATTACATTACAGCAACGCTTTTTAATTAATCCGGCGCGAGTAATTGTAAAAGGGCGTGTTATACGATCTGGCTGTGACCTATCAGAATACTAATTTTATCAGTTTATGCGAAGTATTGAAAATCGGAATATAGTTTATCGAACCGAAAACCCATCGAGCATTTGATTTTTCGAACTTATGAAAATCGGAGAGCAAAAAAATAGCATGTTTGACACTCGGTAAAATAAATTTTGAGTTTTTGAATAGTTTAGGTATTATGAAATTCGGACTTTTGAAAACCGGATCATCGAAATTTGAAATAAAATATTTCGGAGTACCTATTTGGATGTTTCCACCTAGTTTGTTGAGCAGCATAAATGTAACGTTATTGTTGCATTTATTTAGCGTCATCTACCGCTAAGTGGTTGTTAATAAAGTGTTTTTGTTTTTTCTGAAGTAAATCTAAACTCACTTTCACTTTCTTCTTTATTTTTTTTAATTATCACTTTCTAAATCTTTTGTCACGAAAATTTATTTACGTCGATTTTCTCCATATGAACGATGTGATCAATAAATAATCAGATAATGTCAATAAAAACTTTGTATCGTCCGCGAGGCATTTTTAGACAAATCAATAACTGATTATTATTTAACGCACAACAACAGTAAAAAACTTTACAGTCAGAAACAAGACAGTCAATAAAAAAAAAACTTATAAATATAATACATTGTAGGTACACATCATTTTTTTATTGCGCGTCTTTGCTGGCGAAACGGTAAAAAAGATTTTCTTTTACAACGTATGATGTTATGAGCTCGAAGGTACGAAAGCAAGATTTTCCGCGCTTAACACTTTCATAGCGGATCACGATCTAGCTCGGCTCTTATTCGTGAATCACGAGTAGCACTCGTGATCGCCTTTCATACTGTTTATTAGAAAAACACGACGTCTTACCGTGATCCGCGTTGTACGCGTTTGTAGCTGAGTTAATATGCACACATAATATGCAATGTTTGTACAGATCGGCCGTTGTAACTTGACGGTTCTGAACATAGGCTCTGCGAACTTTCGCGCATGTACACTCGTAAAAAAAGTGTTATTGGAATTAATTTTTTTTTAAACCGAAATTCGAATATAAATTTCCTGATACAGAGACCAAGTACAAATAAAATTAATATCAAAACGCTACGAGACAGAAAGCTAAAAAAATAACGTACCTAATGAATTAAAAATTCATTCACCTTTCGATAGTAGCAAATTTTTGTCACAATCACACACAATATTATTTACAGTTTGATAAACTTTTTATTATTTAATCACTTTCGCTGAGAGGGGAAATCCTAACATAAAGTCACCTGCCCCTTGCGTACTTTGTGAGGTACTCGGTATAGGTTCGTCATCGTCATCATAATTGTCGTCGCTCTCACTTTTAGATTCATTTTCTGAGTCTGATCCTGTATTAATGATGACTTGTTCCGTCATTTCATCAATAATATGATCGAATAAACACAAACAAAAAACTTAACACTAAACAAAAAACTTAACAAGAAAATAATAACAACTAACAACGATCAACGAAAACTTTTGTAACCACCCGTACTCAAGATAGAAATAGCGACAAGAACACGACACCAATGCTAACGTGTGACTGAGACACAATACCGCGTCTAGAGCATTACCAAATATGCACGAAGTTAATGAATATATGCGTATCTGAGGGTGTTGTTTAATCGATTATTTTTCAAATCGATTGAAATCCAATTATAAAAATATATTTGATTAAATTTTATAAGGAGGTTTAAAATATTCTCAAACAGTCGTTATTGTAGTAGTCGGTTATAAAAAACTGATATTTAACTAAATTATGTCTTTCAACCAAGAAAATATTTTTTTTTTCATTAAAGTCGAAATCTCGTTTACTAACGACAACGTTCACTATGTTTGTAAATCTATTCCGTTCAGTAACTCATAGAAACAAAAATTAATAAATTCCAAATCGATAAAAATCGATTACGATATTTGATTGAATAAAGGGTCGATTGTGTTTACATAGAGTCAATCTCTAGCCTAAACCTCCGCCCCGCGCACGTCGCCTCATGCCACCATTTTGTTCCTAAAAAACGTTCGTGCGCAGCCTTGTGCGCAAAGTTCAGGGTCGCCAAGATATAACGGCCGATCTGTATGTAGTTAGAACGCGAGAGCTACAGTTCGCGATCGCCCGCGCCCGTTCAGTCGGCCATAGTATATTATCCCTCTCTAGTCTGTGAGTCGGCCGTCGGCAAGTGCACGGAGTGAGTGTAACTCAGTGTAACTGTTTTTGGCGCGAAATGGTTTCATCGCAACGTAATGTTTCGACGCATGAAATTGTTGATTTATTACAAAATGATGATGATTCTGATATTGAGGACGCTCAGTGTGATGAAATTGAAGGTAAATGTTTATATAATTATATTTCTATGTAGCCTAAACTATTTTCGTATTGAATATTCTTTCATAAGTTGTTTCTTTTGTAGATTGCGTGTCGGACCTGCGAATGTTTACAGCCAGTCAAGAAAGGTTGGATGATGGAGAGGTTGAGGTGCAGGAGCACGTTCCTGAGCCAGTCACAACCAACGAGCGAGGGCGTAGTCGCGAGCGTATACAGAGAGGGGCTCGGCGCGACCGTCATAGTCAGCGCGGCCGCACAGTGCGCTCAACTGCGCGCGGCCGGTCTTCGCAAATGCTTTCTCTTCGAGAAATGGATGAGACCAATGGATGGACGTATGTGCCAAGAGAACGTCCATTGGAAGACCCTGTTTTCGAAGAGATAACTCGTGTTTTAGCTCCCATAGACGAAAATTCATCGGAAATGGACTGTTTTTCAATCTTTTTCAATAATGATTTTTGGAAGCTCCTGAAAACGGAAACAAACCAATATGCAGTGCAAATGAAGACCAAACTGGCTAGTCGGGGACTGCTGAAACCAGGGAGTATGCTAGATAAGTGGACACCCGTTGCGTTGGAAGAGCTGAAACTTTTTTTCTCGATAATAATTCATATGTCGCTAGTGCATAAAGAAAGCTTTGACGCATACTGGTCCATAAGAGAAATCATACACACCCCTTATGCGGCCAAACTTATGAACAGAGATCGGTTTAGAGCTATTTACAGCTGTCTTCATCTGAACGACAATTCAAATTATATACCTCGCGGCCAGGACAACTATGACGCCTTTTTCAAGCTACGGCCATATTTTGACGAGCTGTGTCGTCTGTATGCCACCAGTTTTTATCCAGGTGAAGCATTGACCATCGATGAAGGAACATGTGGTTTTAGAGGTAGACACTTTCGTGTTTTCAACAAGGACAAACCCGACAAATACGGAATGAAAATTTATATGTTGTGCGACGCAGCGACGGGTTATATTTTGAATATGATTCCATACATAGGTGACTCCAAAACCGTTGAGGAAATAGTCATCCAGCTAAGTGAAAAATATTTTGGAAAGTGGCACACTATTTATATGGATCGGTTTTTCACCAGCCCTACTTTTGCTGACGTGCTGTGGCTGAAAAATACTCGCGTTGTCGGCACTGTGATGCCGAACCACCGTGGTTTGCCCCAAGAATGGCGACATCAGCCGCTGGAGACAAATGAAATGGCCTTCTGTCACCGCGGAAATATGACCGTTTGTAAATGGAAGGACAAGCGGGACGTCCCCTTCCTGACGACAAAACACGCCGCAACCTGGACAGAGGTGACAGTCAAAGCTAAAGGAGGTTTAGCAAAAAAAATAAAACCGGACTGCGTCTTAGACTACAATATGAATAAAATCGGTGTGGACCTCAACGACCAATATGTGTCCTATTATAGCCTGCAAAGGAAATGTATGAAGTGGTGGAAAAAAATATTTTTCCACTTAGTAGCAAGGACCATTGTGAACGCTATGGTAATTTACAATAAACAGCAGCCTGCACGCCGCCGATTGCGATTTTCCCAATTTTTGATGACATGTGGTGAAGGCCTTGTGGAAGATCGGTCTACTAATGCTGCAGGACCATCTCATGGAGCACATTTGGTTGGCAAAACTTCGAGATTAGTGGGAAGGCACTTCCTTGAAAGAATACCATCTACAGAAAAGAAGGCAAATGTCACGCGGGTCTGTAAAGTTTGCGCCGACACTATCAAACACCAAACTGGGAAACGAGGACGTAAGGAGACTGCTTTTTACTGCCCCGACTGTAACGTGCCATTATGTTATGATAAGTGCTTCAAAAAGTACCACACACTAAAAAATTATCACATTTGAAAAGACCTAAGGAGTCTGTATGACTTTTTTTTTAATTGAAAAAATGACAATTTTTAATTACTTTTATTAAATTAACATAAATAATAGAATTTGGTTTTATTTATTATCCATAAAATACAATAGTAGATTTTATATACACAAAAAGAATTATCCATATATTCCTGTCCGTTATTTTTCTATGATGTTAACAATTATGTAGAAAATCGCCCGCGTACCGTATCAAGCGGCGCTCTAAACGCTCCGCTGTCAAAGTGTTAAGCAGTACCTACGTATGTCACATCACACACGGTCCCGCGTAAGGAGAGTTTGGGCGCACGGGGTACGTCCCGCTGCATTGTTTTCCAAAACTGCAAACGCACAATGTTCCGAACCGCCTTAAACTTTGAATTCTACTGTAATTAGCGTGGTTAAATCTTTAATGGGTTGTATTTAATTGTACAGGGTTATATTATAGACAATTATGAGATTGACAAGTACATAGACGTAGATCAAAATGTAATGTAAATAGCAATAAGATAATAATATTATATGGTAATAATTACGCAATAATAATCATGTATAATATTATGTGAGCTGTTGCTTAAAGGAACCAAGCTGACAAATGATTTTTTACCTATATAGGTAATATTCGGTAGGTACGGTATTATATGAAATTTTGTTAATGTATGTGTGACATTATGAATAATAATAATAATTATGTACTAGGTAAATCCAGTTAGAATAGTGACTGTATTTACATCTAAGTGAAGAAATCATTGTTTAGTATGTAAACTGTTGTATACATAAATTTGATTAATATGTAAGTTATCATGGTTTTTAATGTACTTTATGCCTATGAAAAATTATTTACCGTTTGTATAGCATTTATTCATGAATTTATTATTTCTATAAATGTTCTTGTTAATGTCTATTTGTAGTTATTAAGTTAACCTTCTACAGTCTAAGTGCATACATATTCTATAGTATTTTTTTTTTTTTTTATAAAAGAAATGTATAAGATAACCATCAATACAGAATATCTTTTATGTATCATAGAAGCTTATTATGACAATAATTTAGATTTTGCAATAGTTTAAATTGAAATAAATTTTTGAAAAAAAAAATGCTTATATTCACGAAAATCTAATTTTGTTTTATTTAAAGCCATATTATATTAGTCAGCGTTAGATATGAAAAAAAATCTTATCAGATCAAATAGACCAATATTCAGTCTAGCCTTTTAATAATAATATTATTTATTTTCTGTTTCTTATTAGTCTAATAAGTAAACATAATTCAGGTAAGTATATTGTAGAAGACTGGTGCGTACGCGTCAGGTTCTAGGCTTGTGTTTCAGGAGACCAGGTACCCACCCCTTAACATTTAATTTCACCAAAAATGACGGAATGTGTGTGTCGGAGTTCTTCTATTATAACCGGCTATAACGGAGTGCCAGTATAGTACTGGCACTCCATGGAGCGACTAGCGAGCCTACTTGACCTATACAACCCAGAAACGCGATACCAGATTGTCTAGTTTTTGACTGCCCCTAACGACCGTAAAACATATGCTAATGGTGGTCGGGCCCAACGCCTGTACTTTCCGAGGTACGGAGTCTCAGTATGCAAGAAATGGTTATCCAGCCACGGACCAACCTCAACAACCCGTTGCTTAGTTCCGAAGATAGAGCCGTGCGGTTGCTATGATTAAAACTCGCGCTTCTTGTAATCGTAATAAGGAAAGTGAAAAGTATAGGTATCTACTTGGCCATATTGGGTGTCACAAACTTTGAAACTGACCCTCTCTGTTGGATTACTTCTCGTCTTTGCCAAGACTAATCATACAAAGCCAAGCTTGTTCTCCCCCCCCCCTCTTGAACGATGCGTTTCGATCCCAAAAGTCAGGTTAATTATCAAACATAAATACGAAGCAATCGATTAGAAATTTCATTCGACTTTCACTCGCAATTTGCGTGGGAAGTTAAAAATAAAACACATTTAAACTTCAACATTATTTACTGAAAAAATCCTGTGCTTTTAGCCTCGTGCGCTTGGCGACGTTGATCTGTAGTAGATTATCCGTGAGGTCTTCTGTGACGTTGACGCTCGAGTTGACACTGCCGGCGCGACTGGGGCGCGGCGACCCCCGCGGGGCCACGAGCGCGGGGCTGCGGTGCGGGGTCGCGGGGCTGCGGCGCGGGGTCGCGTGCGCCGCTAGGGCGCCCCCCACGGGGGGCGTCAGCTTCAGCCGCGGCGACACCAGGTGCTTGGCGGCCAGCTTACGCGCTGCGGGAGACATGCTGGCTAGGCGCTCTGTGTTCGATCTGAAACTGTTACTCTGTGTTAAAATGCGAAAAACAATACTACAGTGCGCTGTGCGTCATGTCGATGTTAATGTAAAATTAAATTGCAATGATTGATGGACGCTTGCATAATTTAACTATCTCAGGATAAACATACTCCAAGGTTGCGAGATTGGTTCGAAAGATTTACCGAGGCCTTGGAACACAAAGGGCCACGGAAGAAACACAGTGTGTTTTATTCAGTAAAAGTCTGACGCACCCTCGCTCTACTCAGAGCTGAAGGAGTTATTTGAATTACCAACCAAAACAAAGGCTAAACATACTAAACATAAATCGCTTAATGTAATAACTAAAAGCTTTATTGAGATTATAAGTTACACTATCGGAAGTTTGAAACCACACTAATGATAGTGTGGTTTTAAACTTCCGATAGAGTAACTATGAACTTATAGTCTATTCACGTTAAGAAAATAGTGACGCATCAGTGCTGCTGCAAAGTAAAGGCGGATTTATACTACTACCACTACTAGACTACTAAGATAACGTTTTTACCTTGACTTCCAAAAAAGTATATACATAAAATGCGCTAGTTAGTTGTGCTGGTCTCCTCTTGGTTAGCTGCGTAGTTGGCTACGTGAATACACACAGATACAAGCAGAACGATGGTGGTCCTCGACACTAGGATGCAGGTAGGCTAAGGAGGCCATGCTAAACCTCAATAAAGCCCTCACCAAAAAAAACTCATGAGACTGAACAGAGCCAGCCTGCGCCTGGTGGCGGGGACCATCACCGGACACTGCACACTGAACAAGCACCTCCACACAATAGGCATCACAGACAATCCCCTGTCCAGAGCATGCGTGGAGGGGCAGAAGACAATTGCACATGTGCTCCTAGACTGCACAGGTGTCACTGAAATACGCACACGAACCTTAGGATCCCGGAACTCACTTAGTGATGCCCTGAAAAACCTGAGAGGAGGAGGAAAATCTATTTTTGGAGACAGGTAAAGCACCTTAAAATAACCTTAGGTGGGCATAAGCCACATATAATGGTGCGCAAAGGACTAAGTGCGGAAACCATTCTCAGAAGACATAACATAAGCGCTAGTTACCTTGGCGTGGGCGGCGCGACTCTCGGCGTGGTCGGGCGACGTCGTTTAGCCACTTGTTCGGCGAGCTGCAGCGCGATACGCTCGCGCACGCCGCCCTCCAGCATACGATACGCCGCACCCGCACCCACACTGTACGATCAATTTAATAAGTTTAATCAAAGGAAGAAAAGTGAAACTATAAGGACAATGTGCGCCTATGTTGGATATTTTTCGTGTGATATTTTCTGACACAACAAATAACACTAATAAGTTTTATTTTTGAAAAAGTCAAAATAGTGAGCATTACAAATAATGGTATGAGGAAGAGTGGGGGAACATCTTGCGTAATACCCTGCCTAGTAATCTAATGGCGATGACGTCACATTTCAGTGGTGTGGTGGTGTGTCCATTAGACAGTGGTGGTCAAGAAGACGTATACATGAAATTTTAAAATTCGAGATAGTTTTAATCAATTACCACTCAAATATCGACTTTAGTATTATGTATTTTCCATCGAAACAAGTTTGGTATGCAATAGAATTTGAAATATTTAATTTAAAAAAATACTAGGGATATATTTTAGGACTAAAACCCCATGGCCGCGACATTGAAACAGTGAAAGATATATTATCGCAGAGGCCTGAAATTATTTGTAAAACTATGATTTGTATTGGTCAAAATTTGTAAAAAAAACCTAGGCTTATATTTAAGTAGCTGTAGCACAGTATCGCGTATAAATGAGTTGTGATTATCTATCGAAGAAAGTAAGTATTAGCGAGATCTTTTTATGTAATGTAGACCCTTAATAGGCATTTTTGACGTGACAACGTCTTATAAATTGGTTTGCCGGGTGACACTTCAAGAAACTGCGTTACGCTCCGCTCACGTTATGCGCTCACAATGAGAGCGAGTGAGAGGCACGCGTCCCTTCCACTCGGGCATGGTTAGCCCGCCTAAGAGCGAGAGAGACAGACATAAAAAGTGAAAGGCACGCGTCCTACTATACGAATGAATATTCACATTAAAATTATTTTACCACTCAAAGTCGTTGTCACGTAAAACTTTCGCCCGTATACCGACTTTACAGGCAACCAATTTTTTGACGTGACAACGTCTTATAAATTGGTTTGCCGGGTGACACTTCAAGAAACTGCGTTACGCTCCGCTCACGTTATGCGCTCACAATGAGAGCGAGTGAGAGGCACGCGTCCCTTCCACTCGGGCATGGTATATTCACATTAAAATTATTTTACCACTCAAAGTCGTTGTCACGTAAAACTTTCGCCCGTATACCGACTTTACAGGCAACCAATTTTTTAACATATAAAACCTTCAATGCGTTTTGAATGTTTCGATAGGTGGTGCCATTGGTACCTTATTGTTTACAGAAAGCTTTTTTTTAAATATTAGGTCAGTGGCACACTGATTAAAGATCCTAATTTAGACCGAAAAAGACATATACCATAAAATATTAAAAAATAATTTTATTGTTAGCTACACTCACGCAGGTAAAGGCGTGTCTCCCCCGTCGAGCCTGAAGGGCGTGCCTTCGATCTCTCCCCACGTCATGAGCGGCGACTGGTCGGGCCCCTCGCCGGGCCGCGGGGACGGCGTGCTCACCAGCGGGTACGCGTCGCTGGCCTTCTCGTTAGATATGCTCACCCCGTCTACGCCTATCTTGCCGGTTACGCTTGCATCCTGGATAAAATGGCGGTTACTATAATATTAATAATATTCCAGTCTAGTCCCAAGCTAAGCAGAGCTTGAGTTATGAGTAAGTACAAGACAACTGATAAACATACTTATATATTTATAAATACATACACATTATATATAAATTACACCCAGACACAGAACAAATGATCGTGCTCATCACACAAACATTTGTCCTGGGTGGGAATTAAACCCACGACCTCCAGCATAGGAGTCAGGGCCACTAACCACTAGACCAAGTGGCCAGCCAAACTAATTGATGAGAAGCTAGAACGAAATAAAGGGAACTAGCACATAAGAGTTCAACAGTGGACGTCTTTTAGCTCAAATAATGATGATGATGATGAACACTTACGAGCAGTTATCAATTTAAAAAAAAAAAACCAAGTGTGCCAAGTGTGAGCGGTATGGGTGCTTTAGTACTGTGGCGATATTTATGACCCGCATATGAACTAAAACCTACAAAATCCTGCATTGCGGTTTAATACCGTTTAACAGACAGAACCAGAATCGAGGCTCGTGCCCGCCGCCTTTTCTATCTTTTTAGGGTTCGGTACCCAAAGGGTAGAATGGGACTATTACTTAGACTGCGCTGTCCGTCCGTCTATCACTAGGCTGTATTTCATAAATCGTGTTAGTTAGACAGTTGAAATCTTCACAGATAGACGCTATAACAACAAATACTAAAATACAGAATAAAAAATTATTTAAAGGGGGCCTCCCATACAACAAACGTGTTTTTTTTTTTTTTGCTTGTTTTTGCTACGGACGGTGCGGAACTCTTCGTGCGCGAGTCCCACTTGCACTTGGCCTATTTTTTTCTTAACATTTTGATTACTAGTAAATAGAGCAAAAGCGGAACGGCGAGCGCGCCGCGTGTGCTATACGGCTTAGACTTCTCTGCACGATTAGAACATACGAGTAATTATACAACCGCCCGAAATCAACTATTGGGCTGCGGAGTCATAGGATCCTTCCTTTTTAACGGAGGTATGTGGGAATTCACAACCTGTTCCGTATACCTTTAAGGTACTGTAAGTTTGTTCCATACCCTGGTACGAAAGACAACGAAAGAACAGGAGTGGGTTTTTAGTCAGTCAAAGTCTGACACTATCTCCCGCTTCGCCCAAGAGCCGGGGGATGTCATAAGATGACTTTCCCACCGAAAAAAAATAAATACCACCAACTATTATTATTTAATTTAGTTCATTCGTTCTTGGTGCAAAGGTTAGCCGTTGCTATCCAACGTGGCAATGCAGCAAGCGTTTTGGGCACCTTTGCGTCGGGAACAGTTAGGGGCGGGTTATTTGACTAGCTTGACATGTTGTGACTGTAATTATTATTATTGTAGTATATTTTGACGATATGTTTTTAGTAATATCTATTTAAAATTTTATTAAAATTATATAATATATATTTAGTTCATTAATGGCCTATTCTCAAGGAACGATAATAATAATACTTTATTGACACAAGTTCTTATAATATGCTTAGGACTTGTGTCAACAAAGTATTAATATGTTGTCGATATCAGGTTATAGTAACGAGTTCACAGGTAAAAAAAAAAGCTAGGCAAGTGCGAGTCGGACTCGCGCCCTGAGGGTTCCGTACAAACTTACATAAGTAAACAGTTCAATTCCCGAATAGAGTCTTGAAGATTTTTCCGAATCGCAATTTTTTTTTTTGTATTGACGTAGTAACAAATTTACAGTTTTCAGATTTATTCCCATATCTGTGCTATAAGAACTTGCTTTATGCTAAATTTCAAGGTTCTGGGTCAACTGACACAACTCTTTTTTTCAGTTAACTTGAAAACAAATTTTTTTTTTCCAGTTAACTTAAGAATCTGAATTTTTTACAGCTTCAAGAGACCGCTGAGCTTGAGAGCGTTCCCGAAATAAAGGGTCTTGACCGAAAGAAAGACAGGCAGAAAGACAGACGGACGGATAAGAAAGTGATCCTATAAGGGTTCCGTTTTTTACTTTTGAGGAACGGAACCCTAAAAACGATTTATTGCGAGTTGGACTCGCGCACCGAGAGGGTTAAAAGAGCACTACTAAAGAAAAAGTACTTGACAATTACCTGGCTTCTAGCAATAGCGCTGATGGCTTCCTTGTTCTTGACGTGGTCGAAGGGCTCGGCCTTGAGGCGTGTGTTGTGGTGCACCAGCTCGGGCTTCGGGGGCGCCGTCTGTGACGCCGCCCCGTCCGGCACGTACATTATGTAGTTCTTCGCCGTGTAATGCCATGTGTCTAACTAGAAATTATGACAGCATGTAATATTTGTCAGACATTGGATATTATTAATATCATTGGGTTTATGAAACTAGGGAAGTTTGAAAGAAGTCATATGACACCAATCCTCAAGTTACTTGAGATGATGGTTATGTGAATGATGATGAGCTAACAACAAAACTAGTTGCTGCCAGCGGCTTCACCCGCTTGATAGATAGACATAACATAGGGGTATAAAAATTAGCTTACGACCTATTCTCAGACCTACAAATAAATGTACACAAAAAAAAATCGGTCAAGCCGTTTCGGAGCAGTTCGATAACAAAAACTTTCGTCACGAGATTTTTATAAAACGTTAAAACGACAGATGGGCTTTCTTTAAAAAATCACTGTACTCATCATTATGAACAACTTCTACTATGCGACTAACACTGGCATCATGAAAAAATATCCGCTGCTCCATACATTTATATTCACATAACTTGACAAAATATATGAAGTAGCTAATGTGTCACAAGTTCAGTGTAGAAATAAGCAGACTAAACTCGTTAAAAAATAAAAGGCCTGTTTTGACATTTGAAAAATACCCTAAAATGTAACTTAGAACGAAACTGAAAGAAACAATAAAATATTAATGAATTACATAGTGTTTTAAAAAAAATACGTAAATATGATGGAATATATTGGGAGTATTCTTTTTGCATATTCGTTTTGACAGATGTCAAAACGGGCCTTTTATTTTTTGGGAACTTTAAGCAGTAAATGGGCTATGGATTGTTCGAATGAGTTACCGCTACCCTCGCAAAAAAAGGCCAACTAAAAGAATACTAGGTTTTTGATTTCCTAAGTAAATAAGAAGTTTCAAAAAATGTTTTGTTTTTGCGTTGATTTAAGGAGATAGGCGCCCGACAGGTTAATTAGTCTGCACTCAGTTGATGATGTAAACCTTGTGAATCTCGTTTATTAATATGATCAGGATCTCAAGCTTGGTATCAAGTACGAGATCTCGGGCTGCTGAGGAATGCTTATTAATACGGGCCATAGACTCTGAATCATGAATTCATCCACGTTATAACCAAAAAACAGTAAAACAATGTTACCTCATGTGGCCTCTCAGTCTGGTCCGCCTGTTGCTCGATAGAGGGCAGCACGAGCGCTGCGTTTGCGATGGCCGCTGACGTCACTTCCGACTGTAGCTGTGTTGCCAGCTTGGCGGCGCGTTTCTTATTCTCCAAAGCGATGACACGGTCATAACTCGCGTTGTCTTCGCTTGTGTGAGTCGATAGATAGGCGTCTGGAAAAAATATTACAATACTTGAGTGGGCTACATTTTAAGATTAAATAGTCAACAGCAGGGCGGTAGCTACCACCGTATCAGTATTATTGATTCGTGGCCCCTCAGGCTACAGGCAGTAGCGTAGCTAGACGTGGGCTCTTTAACAACGAGGGATAGAACAAGATATCATTCATAGGCTCGCTTTTGACCACTATTTCACCTGGTGGTAAGTCATGATGTGGTCGAACACTGGGTTGCGACAGTGTTTGCCTCGTTTTCGAATTTACGAAAGAAAAAGGCCTCGTTGATGCGCTTTCGCCTATGTCTAAATTAGTCCACGCTACGCCTGTGTAAAAATTCGTCCACAACCTAAAATTCACTTATTGATGAGGATCCCCGTTATGAATGAATAATTGTTCATAATAGACTTTTTATGACAGGATGTTCCAATTTTATAGCGTGCTCTACTGGTTTTAGCATTCTTTATGAAATCTCAATATAAACTTAATACAGAATGTTCTAATAAACGAGCTCATTTCAATTTAGACTAGTCCTGTCCCAGTCAAACATAACAAACCCTCTTCCTAGGATTTAATCGTCATGTTAATGATTCCGGGACTTCGGAGGGGGTATTATCAACTATAGTTTACTTTTCCATGAACTATAGGTAAATATACTATACATATTCTGATTTCTGATCACCATATACAATAGCTGGATGTTTAAAAACCTAATAATTTTTCATTTTCCCAAGTGGGTATAGTAGTTTCTGAATTAAATAATATCCATACCTAAAGAAAGGTTGTCTGTGATATCTCTAGTTCTCTCTGAAGTGACCGATTCTGTGTCTAAGTCGGACCGGTCGCTTCGAATGGTGGGCGCCGCCGGAGAGAACGGTCTGTCTAAGTGAGGAGTGTCAAATGTGGCTGGTGAATTATCTGAAAAAAGAAAATAAATATGAGGTGTATCTTATCTATAAACATTTATAAGGTAGAAAGTGAAGGTAGATCTGACGAAATGACCTGGTGAGGGTTGCAAGTATTCAATGGTTGCGAGAAGCACATGACCGGTAATTGCGGCAACATTCGGGAGAGGCCTATGTTCTGCAGTGTCTGTACATCTTATGTCTTAAATGTTGATGATGATGAGAATAATCACTTAAGGCTGTATGTAGACTTTAAACCCTTAAATGTCAGGTGCATAGGTTTTCATAGCTTCTGAATTTAATGTGAATGGTCTGGAACTAAACAATTGATCTAACACATCCCATCTCTCATCAAAATCTGAAAATTGATTTTAAATAAGCAGCACCTTTGTGCTCTTCTATTTGAATTTGTTCTTTTAAATTTTAGGTGTTAGTCTGTATACAACCTTATTTTTAGTATTTGCAAATATAGTTTGTTCAGAATCAGTAACTGAATCAATTCATTTTAGAAATTATTGGAATTATAATATAATATATTTTTCCCAAAAATATTAAAAAAAAAAACAAATTGGACACCACCAACACCAAGTACAACACAGGTCACGTCAGGTCGGCTGGGTGCGAAAGCAAAACAACCCCTCAGTCGCCTGGAGACCACGTATTTGCACGGATAACCAGGTGACATTACAAGTTTTGTGATTTTAAATGATAGAATTATGAAATTTTGTACGTAGATTCTTTACATAAAAATACTAGACATATGTTTCGGGTTTCGCATATACTAAAACTAATGTTGTATAATTAAATAAAACATTGTATCTTTTTTTTGATACTTTTTAGTAATGAAAAAAGTTCATAATTTTTTTTATTTTATCACAAAAATATTAGGATAAAGTGTCATTTATTTAAGTGTGTGTGTGTACCCACATGCATGTGCAGACGCATTTCTTTCGTGTTGGTCTGTAATAAACTGAATGTTCCCGGACACAATCGTTTCATTTGTAACAAATACCTCAAAAAGTCAATTTACTTTGTTGCAAATTTATCTGGTGCCTACCATAGCTCTTTAGCTCAATCTCTCTCACCATAATAATATGGCATGTGGTGGGTTGATTATACCAAAAACTATTAACATAATGTGTTGTGGGTGGTGGTGTAGATACTCACAAGGTTCCGTTGGCGGTCTTTGTCCACTGTATTTTCTGGTCAGTTCTCTAAGCCGAGCATAATCTTTGTTTTCTGTTGCCTCCAAGAATTCATTTTGTGCTTTTAGCTTTTCTAAATCGGGAAAAAAATCTCTCTGTATAATTTTTGCAATACCCTGAAATACAATTGAGAAGGTAGCATTTAGATATTAAATAAAGGAGAAAACCCATTTCTGGCCTGGAAAAAAATTGTTTATTTAACTCATTTAAGTAAATCTTAGTTTCATTAGCATTGGCCAATTAGACTTCATACTATGGGGAGCCTAAAATCCCATTATGGTGTGTTATAGCTACCGTGTTTAGCACCATCCATGTTTGTTTTAGATTTTTATTACATGCAAAGCTTAAAAGTAACATTTTTTATTTAAATACCTTAAATACTAAAAATAAAATGTAAACATTGCCTGATTTTATCAATTTGGCCAATGCTGAGAACTGTGAAACTTGGGCGCGTGAAACCTTCTTATATGCTTTAGTTTATGGCCAAATTCCAGTCCTGGAATTAGTCAGGCCCAAGTATGTGTGGAGTTTGGGTTTGTCTTTTACTTATAATATGTAAAACAAATATTAATTGAACCTGCAACCCTTACAACTCTTTCTATGCTTTTATGGTACATGGTATATATATAGAGAGATGTTATAATAGTATTATCAACTATGGCATGATAACAACAAATGCATGGTTTTTTTTATCAAAATGTCCAATATGATCTTCTGTAAACTGACAGGCCATGTGTTGATCAACTTGGTGATTATGTACAACAAATCTGTTGGGCATTTTGTTAGGGTCTTGTTTAGCAAAATGCCCACCTTGATTTAGTTCTAAATAAAATTAGTTAGTTGCTTTCTCAGCAATACACGTTTACTAACCTCGACATAAACATCTTCGTCCAAAACATGAGCTTTCTTTTTCTCCTTCCGTTTAGGGACTTTTGGAACCTTGAATATTGCACTTTCGTGTTTCAACAACTTCATATTTTCCAACGCTGCAGCTCCAGGTTTTGGTGTGTTTTTTTCTCCCGACATGATGTCATATGATAAATAAAGTAATAGTCTACAATAAATTAACTTAATATTCAGTAGAAAGTTGTAAGAAGTCAACTTTATTTCACTAAAATCTTTATTTATCAAATAAATCACATTGTAAAATCATGAAACTACGATAATGACAACAAAACATTACAAAACTGTCACTGTCACCATCTGTTGTCAATGTCAGTGTTAACCATTTTCCTCTTCTTTTTTGTTAGTTTTTGGCTTGGATTCTAAGTCTTTTAAGCCATGTCTTTATTGGTTGGTTTAGAATATGGATTCGAAGACATTCTAATGTTTTATAGCAGCAATTTTATTAAGTCAACCTTCTCAGCAAACTTCGCTAAGTTAGTCGACAAAATTCTCAGCTCCATTTCACCGAGATTGCGCCTGATTCAATGATTCCCACCATCATTGACTGGCCCGTTGGTCTAGTCGTTAGTGGCCCTGACTGCTATGCCGGAGGTCGTGGGTTCGATTCCCACCCAGGACAAATATTTGTGTGATGAGCACGATCATTTGTTCTGTGTCTGGGTGTAATTTATCTATAATATGATATATTATTTAGAAATATTTAAGTATGTTTATGTTTATCAGTTGTCTAATACTCATAACACTAGCTCTGCTTAGCTTGGGACTAGACGGCGTTGTGTGATAGTTGTATGAATATTACATTACATTCCATCCGGATGGACATGACTCTCTGGCCTGCGTTCAGTATGGCCGCCTCCGCCGCCGCGCCGGTCGCTTTCGCAGTGATGGCGCCCACAGCGGGGCGCTCCGTAAAGGCCGATAGACCGAACGATCCCCGCGTAGGGCCTCCGGCAGCCCTGCTGGGAGATCAGCAGAGTTTGCTGACATCTCTTGACTGGTTCGAACGGTTACTGGACAGTCGGACGGCTGGATTGCGAGCTACCCATTGCGTGTCATCCGCAAGCCCGCGCCTACGGTGGCTGGAAATTGGGGTCAGGATTGCAGCGGCTGGGGTGTGAAGAAGTCCGTTCCCTCACGGCTCACGCTTGCGGCTGCCTCCTTCGCTAGCATTACTGCTTCGCAGAAGGAGGCGAAATAACCAATGCAAAAACAATGTCACAAAAAAAAATATACATATAAATTGTCGTGAAGTGGTTGCATTTCATGATATGGCCATCGATACGTACATACTGCATTAAAACTGTTGATTGACTACAAGCTGTATTAGTTAAATTAAAAAACGCAGCTATGTATCGTTACTATATTTCATTAGACATCTTTCATTTCAAAATTGTTATTCGATTTTATTAAAAAATGTCCGTCGCCATGTTGTCACGAAAACAAAGTGAAATCAGCACCTATACTGGATAACATAACTATTTTAAGATATGATCAGCCCCTTTGACTATATTATGAAATAATCATGCGTGTAGACTGTAGCCGTTCATATCGTTAAACCCAGAGAGTACATTGATTTGGTTTGCCCATATCATGATGTGGCCAGCGGGCAAGGGACTTTATCACGAAATGCCACCATTTCATGATATGGTCGATCATATCATGAACTGATCAATTTTAAGATCTGGCCAGGACATATATTATATAATATAATGCTAAATAATAATGAAATGCTAACTGAGGTTACGTAACCCTAAAAACGAATGTGTAGGAAAATACAAAAATAAAACTACTTTGTCGTTATCATTATGTTATAATTATACTTAATAATATTATATTTACTACCTATAAGCCTTAAATATCTACTTAGCTTTATTTTTATTTTTCTTAATGATATACTCTTTGATGTAGAAGTCTGAGAACAAAAATAAAATAAATATGTTATGTGGCAGGAACAAAAAGGAGACCCACTTGGGGTATTCACATGAGGGCTCGAACAGCACGTGCCCGAAGTGTAGGATCAGGATGACGAACTGCAGCTGAAAAATATTAATTAAATAATCAGAAACACTACCACTAATCTCTTTAGATCCGACCTGAGCCTCTTATTTGCATTATACCCTAAGTTTATTTTTTCTTAGGGTTGCTTTTTCAGTAGCTAAATACATAATAATAAATATGGCGGTGTGACTTATCGAGTCTTTTCAGGAACAACATTGTAAGCGACAGTTTTCCCTTTTAGCTGGAAGAAGTTTATTTTTCTTCTTGCCTAATTAAAAAGTATTTATGATAGAATCATTTTCAAAATTGTGTAACTCATCATTCACACAACTACTGATATATTAGAACAGTCCTAATTAAACATATTGCCCTAAATACTTTTAAATTAAGAAAGAGAAGAACCCCTTCCTACAAAATGGGCAAACTGTCGCGTAAGAGGTAGATATTAAGTAGATATTTTTCACGATATTTGATTTTTCATGTTTTTTTTTTCACGATATTTTCTTTACAAGTCAAACTAACTACTACTATTTACTACTCTTTTTGTGTACAATAAAGTTTTATTCTCTTCTAACGTATTTGGTCCTCAGTTACACGTTATCTGACTATTAATAAGTATTTTTTTACTTCCAATTTAGTCACGAAAAACAACTCGAGGAAGTAGTCTTCTTCGAGCTATTTTTCGTGACTAAATTGGTTGTTCATTATTATGACATGTTAATATGTCAAGCGTGCGAGCGTGAAAGAGGGTTGGAGCTATTGGAGCTTGTGGTGGACCTCAGGACTCCGACCTTAACCGGCTTTTCCTCCCTATTTTGATGCACAATAAACTTTATTCTATTCTATTGTTAATGTAGAGTAGTAGAACAAAATGATATTGATTGGCTCGCGTTTTAACCACTATCTCATGTGTTTGACGATAGCAATGTTTGCCGATAATAATAATAATCTGTCTTCAACTAATTGAGAATCAATCTACATACACAGGGGCGCCGGCTTTTAGAAAACCTCATGGGTGCTCATGTTCATAAGTGGCCGCAGTGTGAGAAGAGAAACGCACACTGATCGACTGACAAATAAATGTCCTACTTACATACTGCGGAATAACGAAAGTACCGCATACACCCAGACCCAACACAAATATCTATTTCATCAACAAACATTTGTGTTGGTGCGGGAATCGAACCCGCGACCCTTGCGTCTCAACCGGCGCTATAAACCACTGCGCTAAACGGGTCGTCGGGTAATGAAAAAACGCCCATCTCTAAAAGGCGATTACTGATCTGTTTCGTGATGTCTATTCTCAGGGGTGCTCGGCACCCACTGTTTATTTCTCATGGGTGCTCGAGCCCCCGAGCACCCACGGAGTCGGCGCTCCTGTACATAAATAAAAAACGTTAATATGTAGTCACTTACAATCTGCAGTTGCGTGATGTACTTTTTCCACCACTGGCGCACCCACTGCGGCCGCACGATCGAGATCAGGTAGTACGTGTACATGACTGCGTGCACCATGGAGTTGACGAAACCCAGCATTATGCCGTGACCTCCTGTAAAACAAAGGAGACCGGTTTAAGATATGTACGGTAGATACGTACCTACGTATCTGTGAAAAGTCTCAGTACCCATGGCAGTTTATCATATATATATTTTTTTTTTTTTTGATAGTTCCGCGCTTGACCGCTATCTCACGATAAAAGTAAATAATAAATTATGGCGGGAGCGATAAGCTCGCACACTTTTCCGCACTAGTACGAAAAATAGTAAATGACGTACCTAAAAGCGGTAGGGATAAGAGCGGATTTTCGAAGTAAGTGTATTGAAAAAAAATTACCTAAATAGTTTTCATTAGTGATCAATAATAATTTTTACCCCTTGTAAGAATGCTTTAAAAGATCATTTACACAATTATCGAATTAAGTATTTCAATTCAATAAATCCACTCCATACATGGCCTAATACTATTTTCAGCGGATGTTTGTAAAAAGTCGTTTAAATTGAAGTAGTTTCCATCGGCGCGGGCGCGTTAGGCCACTCGACCCATTTCGTGCACGCGAAGCCGCCATTGCTACAACTCTTGCGCAAATGCAACAATCAACATTTAAATGAATTAACGTTTAACGTTTAGTTTTATTCTCTGTCAGTTATCACGATCTTTAATAAATATCAAATATATTTTAATGCGCCGTCACCATGTTTTGGAAAACTAACGAGGAGACGACACAAATGGCTGAATCGCGTGTAGGTACTTTTAATAGTAAAATATTTGAATTCAAACAATAGATATTACGATTGCAGTGGTCTGGTGAAAAAACATAACGATGTATTTACATGTACTTAGTAGGTACTCACAAACATGCTAAACGATTTGATTATTATGTTGGCGCAATGGAATTTTAGTCATAAGTCATTTATTTCTGAACAATATATACTAACATTATGTAGAAAATAATATAAAATAGAAATAATAATCATAAATAAAGAACGATTATAAGAAAAGAAAACCACAAAAAAAATGAATAATATAATATAAATAAAAAGATAAACAAAGTATCATAATAATGTCACATAATAACAATGATAAATACCTAATCCTAATTCAATTTTCAAATAATTCCACTAAAAAAACGAAAAGAAAAAAATACAAAAATAATAATTGGACACGGGGCGGCGCGCGAGAGGAGATTCCTCAATGCGTACAAAGTGACCACCGGTAGCTTGGACCCTGTTTCTGATGCCGGTGGGCTACTATTTTTTAAGTTTATTTTTAAATGTGTTTTTTTAAAGAAAGAAATAGGTAAAATAATAAAAAATAGAAAATAATGTCAATAAATTCAATAAATACTTACAGAGTGTTTACAATTTGTAATATAATTTATTTATTTTACCCTAAATAAAAAAATTATACAAAAAGATTAATAATGTCAGGCTAAACAATAACAAAAAAAAAAAATGATCCAAATCAAAAGAAAATTCAATATCAGAAGTAAAGTAATGTAGATCATATAATGCATAATTATTCTAATAAAATTATTTTCGTTTGTCCTCTAGAAACTCACCAAGACTATATAGGCATAGAAATTTAAAAATATATGTATGGTAATAGCCCTTCCTCAATAAGTATGTCCTGAATTGGTTTTTTTTTATTCTTGATAAGTTCGCGCTTGACCGCTATCTCACCTGATGGAAAGCGACGATGCGGTCGACGATGGAGCGCGCTTACCTAGAAGTAACCTATTCACTCTTGACAAAGATTCCCGGCTACACCATCAGGAAACACAGATTCCGGTAAGCAATTCCACTCCTTAGCTGTACGCACAATGAATGTGTTCCAAAAAGTTGCGTGCGTATAGGTGGGATGTCCACCATGTACCGGTGGCGCATTGCCGTACGCCTGGTGGTCCGATGATGGAACGGGCTAGGCGGAATTAGGTTAAGCAATTCCGACGCACACTCTCCGAAATGCAACCGGTTGAAAACCGACAGGCTAGCAACTCGGCGTCGATGCTCAAGACTTTGAAGCCTCGACTCAACGGGTGCATCATTGCCAATGAGCCTCCTGGCTTGTTTCTCAATTGATTGAGTTTTGCACTATTTATGGGTTTTACGGGTAGGTAAATTGTTGTATAGCACGACTGACTGTTATTTGGGACTGTGTTGAACCACATTCAGTTTCAAGAAGTCTTTTCTTCAAGTTTTCTGTCTAACTTGTCTTTGCTCGTCGGTTTCAAATTTATACAATGTTTTTACAAATTTGATTAGTAATACTAATAATATAGAAGCATGGCACAGTTAAAATGTTGTGTAATGAATAAAGTGTAATTTGGTAAAATTGTTTTGTTTTATTCCTCCGAAATTTTATTACATTTCTTTTTAGGCTTTGTTATTTTTTACAAGTAACTACGTCTAAGATTTATTATTTCCTCGTAACTGTGAAAAACTTGTTTGACAACACGTGTGCACTCTCAATTCCATTAGACGCTAGCCTGTCCTGCCTCGACTACAATGACATAATACACATGAATTATGAATGAATACAGAATGAATGATAAACTAGCATAAACATGACATAATACACTTACTCGTACCTACCTACTATGTATTACCACGCTGTGTGCTGGTGAGTTCGCGTGGGACCTAACCTTTTACCTTAGTTTGTTTGATGATATCCTAGCGAAAAAAAAAAATTATTGACAGGACAGAACGGAAGAAGGAAACGTGTTTCGCTGGACCCTAAGTAAGGCAAGGCCAGATAGATGATGATGATGTGTCCAACCGATATGGCGGGTAGAGAGCACCACAGCGTACAGAAAACTTACCTGGTACATATTTGGTGCCTATGAATCCAAGTAGACACATTCCTAAGTGATGGTATACATGTAGGAATGATACTTGGTTGAACTTCTTCCGCAGCACGAAGAATACCTGTTGGCATAAATTAGAACACGTTAATCATGTTGCTGACACAGCAGGAGTCATAATGATTCACCATCTTCGTCATTTCAGTCGAAAGACGTCCACTCAAAGCGTGGCCACATCGACCAACCTTGTGGTAGTTGCATCCCCTAAGGGAGGATAAAACTATAAAAGTTTATATACAACAGGGGGTATAGCCAAGTTGTAGGTGATTCTGATGACGATTCCAGTGTTTAATAGTACGAACCTATTAACAATAAAAAAAAAGAAAAAAAAGGCTCTTTCCGAATCCGAACCCATGCCCGAAGAGAACCTGACAGCTGAAAAATAAGGGCGTCTCTCCCGCAGCTCCCGTATAATGGGAGTTAGGGTATGACTTGTCTACTGTTCCGTCGTGGTCGCCATTGTCATTTACTTTAATTTCCGGCCTAGCATTACACAGCATACCTATGTAAATGAATTGTTAAGGGTGAATAAGCAAGTACCGTGTCCATGAGGTCGATGACTTTGATCATGTAGTAAAGCCACACGCGGCTAACCACGACGCGCTCCAGCGGTGTGTCCTCGTAGATAATCTTCTGGCACCACAGGCTGTAGTAGCCCGACAGGTACAGCCTGGTCAGACACTGCAAACAATAGCAGAATAGTTATTACAGGTCTTATTATTTCTATTAACTAGGTATAAATAAATCATATATATAGGTATATTTTTTATCAATTGACAGATAGGTAGTCACAATATTAAGGGCGTTTTAGCACCAGATACGTGTGAGGTCATAGCCCGAAGAATCTCCAAACATTAGTGGCAGTGGGCAGGGCACATCTGACCTTTCGACCAACCTTTCGAAACCAACGACCGTTTGTTTGGTCGTTGGATTCAAAAGGTTCTGGAGTGGCGACCGCGTACCGGAAGACGCAGCGCTGGAGGCCTCCCACAAGGTGGACCGATTACCTGGTGAGGGTCACGGGTTGCGAGACGCTAAGGCATCCACGTTCTTCTTCCAAACCTCTTTGTCTTGGGCGATCTCTGGGAAAAGTTTGCCCCGCGATCATTAGATCGTCATACCACCCTCGCTGCGGTCGACTTTCGCCCACATTCGCGCGACGTGGCCATCCTAAACCCACTTCAGCCTGGTTGTGTTTTCCCCGACATTTGCTATTTGAGTTACAGAGCGTGGGGTTGTGTTTGTAACGCGATCTATTCGCCTAACAGCCTAACACATGATTATTATGCTGCACTCTACGTTCTTTCACCGTATCATCATCATCATCTTCCTGTCCTCGTCCCGTGTTATTTGGGGTCGGCGCAACACGTTTTTTTCTTCCATTCTGCCGTGTCACTCGTCATACTATCACATGTACATGTTATCGTATTGTTATATTGTTCTTATCGTATGTTTAAAAAAATATTGTGGCCTTGTTTTTTATATTGAAATTGATTCGACAAAGACTTTTCCTATTTGGTGAAGGTGCTGAATTTCGTAATCATTTAGAAATTAACTAAGACTAATTCGATTGTTGCCTGATGTGTAACAAGCATGAGAGTAAAATTAAAAAGTATTGAACAATGTTTAAGTTCATCAAGTTCAATGTTGAAGTAGTTAAATGTTAAAGTATTTTTATCTTCGATTATTGTATTTTCTGAAATGTGGGTCGATTCTCACGCATCATGTATCTCTACGTATCAATACATGAAGGTACACAAATATATTGAAGGTTATTTTTATTGATTCATTTTCAATTAAAGCTTTAAGTTACTCAACACTAGAGTGTGAATATCGGAACCTTGGATGGATTTTGTCTATTTTTGTGTTTCGATTGTACCGATATTACATTAAGTATGTATTCGACATCAAATCAATAATCACAGTGCAATAGCTTCAACTTGAAGACATTTTTACATATTGTCAAAATATTTGTTTAATTTACTAGTAATGAATACGTATAGTTAAATCAGAAGTCTATGGTCATGACAACAATAACAGTATTTTTGTTTTTCTTTTTCCTTTTTGCCGCAGTAAATTATCTAAATGTAAAATTATTCATTATTCCGTGACGCTTAAAACAAAGTACCTAAATGTTTACCTACATTAACGTTTATTTGTGGTTTTTAAATACCTAAGTGCCAGTACCTACCAGTGGAGCTGAAAGTCACGACAGAGCGTACTTCTCGGCCTTGAGTTCAAATAAAATGGTGTATAAGGGCTATCACGAGTTCCTATTATGGTGTTGGTGGCTGGCTAATAACAGCCACACGATCGATTTCTGAGGTTAGGCAACCATTCACGAGGTCGATCCATAAATAAGTGACCATCACACCACACACCGGACTAGGTGGAGTCTTCCTCAGTGTCTCGGTAAGCGCGTTAAAGAGGATGGTCTAAGGTAGCCCTCGAAATTCATAAGGTTTACATACTGTAAACACAGTATCAAGTTGTTCATATGATTAAAATGTGATTAGCGGCCGTAATTCGTATTTATCTACGGGCAGTCATTTGTAGATCTTTAACAGTTGTAATGGGTAGTCAGAAGTCGGAAAGTCTGACGCCAGTCTTTCTAAGGGTTATCGTGTTACCCAGTTACTTCTTCAATTCATGTCGTTGGCTCAAATAATTTTTTCTGACCAGCATTTGGAAACCTGTACCGCTTTAAACCTGTGAAACTTTATGCACATACACTGTACAAAGGCAGACTTATTAATGCCTTATGCATTTTCTACCAGTCGACTTTAGGGTGGTGCACTTTGAGGAAACACGGCGTCCTCATCTTCAGCATGACGCAGGTGCTCACCGGACTTGGGAAGTTCCTGCACCGGATTCGTGCGGAAGTAGCGCCCGGGTGTCACCATTGTGTAGACCGACCGGAGGACATGGTGGAGCATACGGTAGAGTGGGCCCCGCTTGGGCAGAGCACCGCCGTGTCCTCGTAGGGGCGAACGACGGCAACGACCTTTGGTACAGGCCATGGTCCGGAGCGAGGAGAAATGGCAGGCGGACGCCTCTTTCTGCGAAGCAGTAATGCTAGCGAAGGAAGCGGCCGCACGCGCTAGGGAATGGCCCTCACGCCCCAATCGCCGGGATCCCGATCCCGATTACCAGCCACCGAAAGCGCGGGCTTACAGACGGCGAGCAATAGATGACTCACCGTCTGACTGTCTGGTAACCGTCCGGACCGAGCCCAAGTCGTCGATGGTGCGTCGGTGGTGTGTTCCATGCGTGCCTCGGAGATGTCAGCAAAACCGTAGGGGCCCAGCAAGGTGTAAGCCTTCTGAAAGGGAAACCCGGGGCCCTGGAATGTAAGGCAACGAAGGAACATAGGCCTGGGTTTTAGTCAGTAAAAGTCTGAAACGCCCTCTCGCTCGGCCCAAGGGTGGGGGACTTCATTGGATGATTTCCCACCTAAAAAAAGGGTGGTGCAGAAACATAACATGGCAGGTACAACTTAATAATAGACAACAGAAAAGAAACAAATACAATTGTTAATACATTGTACTTTTGTATCATTATTCATTATTTTATCATTGTACATTATACCTTTTGACCAACATTTGTGATCTGCTTCCGCCAATCAAGACAAGTAATGACATGCAGGCCAAGGTCCTTCACTTCACTTCAGAGCTAACCGGAATCATCGTGTTGTTGAAGATTACGGGTGGTACGGCTAGTCCATCCAGCTTTCTCAGACTATGGGGACTTCCAACTATAATAGCCTGGCACTTGGTAAGATTAACCGCCACCTGAATCTATCAAACCAGTTTTTAATTAGTTGTAAGTCCCGGTTTACCTCGTCGATCGCATCCGATATGTTGTCCACACCTGACTGGCTGTATAGCTGCAAATCATCAGCATAGAGATGATACACTGAAGCTTAGTAGTTATAAAGTTTATAAAAACAGAGAACAAAAGAGGAGATAAAATACCGCCTTGAGGGACGCCAGCTGCAATGTCGCAGGTCGCACCACTCTGATGTAGAGGCACGAACTGACTACTGACGCCTCCAAAGATAAGTTTATTGCCCTCGTGTAAATCCTGAAAGGTGCAGATGTTTGTGCAGGACGGGCAGCATAGCAGGTCACTCATGTCTTGTGAAACGGTTTTACACTGGCACTGTGTTTAAGATGGGTCGAGGAAGCCACATTTGACCACATCATTTGTGCAGCGACCTAGGTCCGAAGTCGGTTAAGAGAATTCCAGATTAGGCACTGTTATTCACGCTCAGGGGGGAGTTTTTCTGATGGGGTGATGAAGGGTGGAGGTCAAATAAGAGTTGCTTTTTGTAAAATAAGGCAGTTTGATTGATTGACAGTGAGTGCCTGTCATCTACGGGAACATTGACCTCTGAACCGCCCACAGCACACCAGCTGGACATACGAGTAGGGAAAACAATCCCGCAACAAAATCGTGATCCCGCAAACTTGCGGGATCGAAGTCAGCAATCCCGCGAAATTCGCAGGATTTACGGGATTGGGATATTTGAAATATATTATAAGTTACTAGCTTCTGCCAGCGGCTTTGGACCCCCGTTTCATCCTCTTAGGGGGCAAATTTTGGAAAATCCTTCCCTCTCTTAGTGCTCACCTACGTCACGAAAGGAAACCTTGCGCAAAATTTCACGATGCTAGTCCCAGTAGTTTCGGCTGTGCGTTGATATGTCAGTCAGATAGTTTCTCCTTTTATATATATAGAAGATTTGCATTTTGCAGGTCACAGTGCCACTCTGAACTGCAAAATACAAAAATTTGAATTACACAGAAGTTATAGTTATATACTTCTGTGAAACTCAATTTTTTGCATTTTGCGGAAACATAAAATAAAATGCTTAGTGTTTCATATTTATTCCGCATCGTCGCTTTCCATCAGGTGAGATAGCGGTCAAGCGCGAACATATTAAGAATAAAAAAAAGGAAGATAGAATACTTTAACTGAAATAGATTAAGTTCCTTTCCACTTGCGATTTAGGACTCGCACAACACAAAATAGTAAAATTTTTGCTGTAAAATAAAAAAAATTAACAAAATTATTTTCTGTAGGTAAAAAATCTACAGAAAAGTCACGAATTCTATGAAAAGTTGTTAAAGCAATTGTTAATGAGGTTGTGCTGGGTCTAAGTAATAGGTAATCAGAATAGCACATTGTCTAAACTCATTATTATTAGAAAAATAATCAATCCGCATTTCTGATCCTGCAATAAAGGTGCGGAACTGGATTCTCAACATATGAGTTGTGAATCATTTGACAAGTTGTGGCTCACAACTTGTCAAATGATTTAATATATACCCTTATTAGAAAGTACATTGTAAGCGGATCACAGATGGGTTTTGTTCGGTATTCATATGACACGCTACGCCCTCACGATCCTGAAGCTGCAGAAATTATTTTTGATTTCATACCTCAAAAAACAACCTATGAAAAATTACCGTTAGAAGAAACTGTAAATCTGTACTGTGGTATCTTTAGTTTATTTTTTAAAATATTAAACTAAGCATAATAATTGTAGTTATTACACTTAAACAAAAGAACATTATTAAATCCTTAAGTTATTGAAACTAACTAAAAACATTCTAACATATGGCGCCGAAAAACTCCACTGCATCGCTGTCTTACTGTGTCCAAAAGACTGGCGCCAGCTGTGTGTTGTGTTACAAATCTTACACTGAAACCGTCCTCACTAGTTACTCTGTCTATTGGTGAAAACCACACGAAGATATGTTCAGTAGTTTTTGAGTTTATCGCTCACATGCAGACTGACGCGGTGGGGGACTTTGTTTTCTATATATCTGAAAGGAGAAACTTACTGACTGACATATCAAAGCACAGTCGAAAATACTGGTACTAGGACTGTTAAGTTTTGCCCAAGGTTTGTTTTGTCGTGACCTGTGTTGTAACTTAGTGTCGATGGTGTCCAACTTTGTGACCTTTTTTAAATATTCTTGGAAAAAAATATAAGATGATTTAAAATTATTGGAATCGATTCAGTTACTGATTCTGAACAAACTATATTCAGGATTCTCATATACGAAAAATAACTTTGTATATAAAACATCATATGTACAAGTCGATGATATAAAAGAAGTAACCTGACTGAGGGACATAATGAACGCACAGCCAAAACTACTAGGGCTAGGAGAATTTTGCACAAGGTTTCCTTTTATGACGTAGACGAGCCTTATTAGGAGAGAATTTTCCAAAATTCTAAAAATATGAAACGGGGGCGACGTTTCATCACTTTAGTATTGAGAAACATAACTTTACGTGGGCAAAGCCGCTGGCAGAAGCTAGTTCTAAATATAACATGACTTTTCTTAAATTATAGCTGTTACAGAAAAAACAACCCAAAGAAACAAATAACTATTTTAGAACGGAAAGTAGTAATTGACTTAGGAGCGTCCTTTTCGAGGTAAATTTTGTATTTTTAGCTAAAACACCAGAAATAACTTGTGACATTGAATTATAATTTATTTCGATTGTAAAATCAGTTCTCAGGCCTATTATTATAATTTATTATACATATATTATTTATTTACGTAGACGGAGAAAAAAACAAAGTCATTGGTACGGAATTTAGCATTGGATAAATTTAGGTAGGAATGTTTTTGATAAAATTAATTTATGAAATATTGAATACATACAAACATTCGAATATGATCGACGACAATACTATCTATATTATCCCTATATTCCAAGGCATGCTACTTAACTACACCTCGAGAATGTTATAATTGACAGTTAATATAATCATAATAACAAAATCAACCTTTTAATGTTCCCACTGTTGGGACTCAGGCCTCCTGTCTATAAGAGAGCCGTAATTCACCAAATGGGCCCAGCGCTGTTTTGTGGATCTCACATGTCTTCCAATTTTAGATTTTAGGTCCTGCCGGTTTCCTCATATGTTTTCCTTCATTATTTTGAGAGCAGTGGTGATTAAATAAATTACACAAAGTAATTATTGACGTTAATCAAGATGTTTTTTTTTTCATCGTCATGTCGTCTTAGTCGAATGGAGGTCCTTCAAACGGACTTGAAATATAGGTCTTAATTTTTGTTTCCATTTCTAAGCTCGTTGATGTCTTTTATATGAACTACTACTACTCGACTCTTCCGTCAAAACATTCCACATTTTTTTTTCTCTTTTTGGTAATAAGACGTCGCATACTGCTATTACTCAAGGTTTATGCTTTATATAGAATAGGTGTTCGTATTTGATAAGAAAATATATTGTTTTTCTAATGTCAAAAAACAATCAGAACTGCTGCCAAGCCGATACGTGGACATAATTTATAATAATAACGTATCATAACGTGCTTCTAACAGTATAAAGTAATAACACAAATTTATCATTATATTTCTGCCTTCACAATAAATCTTTGTCTTCACTTTTATCGAAGCGGTTACGATGAATGATTATAGTGTCAAAGAATTAACAATATCTAACAATATAATAATGAAAATAATTGTAAAATTAATAATTTAATGTAATGATGTATGGATTATTTTTTTAATTGATATATAATAACAATATCGAAATGCTCAGTATAATAATAATTTATGAAATTGTGATAACCTGTATGTATGTAGTATTTTTGTAGTATTAATTCATTTGTATAACGCATGCACTATTAACAATATAAATGTTGCTGTGCCTACCAGGGTCCATGTTTGAGACAATACAATAATGTAACATCTATTCACAACATGTGTGCAATAAATAAATAAAAAACATACATTCAGCCGAACATAGAACCTCCTCCTTTTTGAAGTCGGTTAATGATGGTTTTCTGAAACGACGTGCACTAGGCGGCAGCACTGAGACGTCAGGTTTAAGCACCCTGTCAAGGCTCTTCATCGTGTGGGTCTGGGTGTCTTTAAGTTTACATGTTTGTGAACACAACCATGGAACAGGACTGATTCCTATTTATTTTTTAATCTCTAAATAGTGTAAAACAAAGTCGCCGTCTGTTCTTCGCTTACTTCTTCTAAACACGCATCGGATTTTGATGTGACTTTGACTAATAGAAAGAGCGATATACGAAAATGATTTACCTGCATGAATTGCATCATAGTAAGTAACAGACTCAATTTGCTTGAAACTACCTAAGTCTGGGCGTGTGTATATTATTACACTGTTTATTTATTTATTTATTTGCTTCAGATACAAGATCCATATTTTGTGTTAGAAATTAGGCACTTAAAATTATGTTAATAACAAAATGTACATAAACAAATGTTACATAACGTTAATTAAAAAAAACAACAACATTACATTTGAATTTGTAATCTGTAATTCTTAATCTAATAAATCATTATTAGTTAAAAAATTACAGATTCCAACCAAAGTCATATATATTATTGTTTTTTTTTGTATGTATTGAGTTCATTATGACAAAAGTTAGGAAATGTCTGTTTCACTTATCGGTAATTATTATATTAAATCAAATATAATTAATGTGATTAATTAATGTACTTAGTTAATGTAATTAATTAATGTACTTAATTAATTATATTAATTAATGTAATTAATCAATGTGCTTAATTAATTATATTATAATCGTTTATTCATTATTGTAACTTATAAATTATATTTTTAAATATTTCAATAAAAAAAAACCATTTAAAAAATAGTGTCCCACCGGTATCGGGAACAGGGTCCAAGCTACCGGAGGTCAGGGCTCCAGAGAAAGGAACTATATTAATTCTTATACAATTTAAATTATTTGTGTTATTTTTTTCGTACATATATTTGTCACCTAACTCCTTCTAAACTGCTTGACGGGATTAGATGAAATTTTGCGTGTATATTTGAGTGGGACTCTGAATGGTTTGAAAATACAATTGGACTCGGTAGATGCCGTGTCTAGATCGCTTTGTCATATATCACTTCGTAAACGGCAGAATCAGCTTAGCTACATCAAGCTTTTAAATTAATTAAAGATGATTTCTTATGCAAAACGAATGCATGATTTCACATTTATTCATAAAAAAATGTTAAGAAATAACTGCTAGGGCCAGGGTCGATTTCACTGTTACTCGCACGCACGGCAGCGGCGATGTCGACGGTCTAGGCAGCCCTGAATATCCTTTGCCTTGGCCCAATAACTTAATTGTCATTTCCTACGCTTTTCACGATTGCAATTTATGCTTTCGTAATGGAACAGAATTTCAACACAACTGGTTCGGTATACTATCGACTTTATAACTAATGATTTAGCTGTAATTGATTATGCTAAACTTCTATTATAATAAACTAGCCAGCGGCTTCGCCCGCATGAAAGGTTTCGCCGTACTCTTTGGACCCCCATTTATTTCCTAAGGGGGTGAAATCCGCACAGCGATATTGTCATCGCGGCGTTTTTTTTTCGTCATTCTGTAAGGTGCTTGTACACACACATTTTTCCGCCGTGAAAATCCATGGTTTATTAATCGTGCGTAGTTGTTAACAAACGTTTTGTCTCCGGCACGATAACTCCACCGCGGTTGATGCAACATTTTTGTCAACAAGTTTTCACAGTGCTTTAAACTACACTGACGACCGTAACTACACACGGCGAATTAACCGTGGCTTTTGACGTCAAAAAAACGTGTGTATATAGCGGCTTAACACATTGAATCTTATGGAAGTATCCACACAGGCGATAAAAAAATCGCGCGATAAAAAAAATCTGTGATTTCATGCTGATTTGACGCGATGCCTCCGCACGAATGTTTTGTGCAATATAGAGTAGACTATGTCCGCACTGCGAAATAAAATTCGCGAGTTTTGCTCAGTCCTGCAACGGCGGCGCTATATAAAATTTTTGTTCGATTGTCCATTCTAGACGTGCGTCTCAGCCGGGAATAGTATTGAACTGACAAAAATCGTACGAAATTTTATTCACAATGCTACTAGTGTAATTTCGATCGCGGGATATAATACGCAAGATAAAAACCTCGCGGTGAAATATCGCTGTGGGGACAGGCTCCTAGTGCTTTCACATTCTGCTGTGCGTTGATATGTCAGTCAGTTTCTTCTTTAATATATACAGATTTTGATTAATGATATTTTGCATATTTTATGTGCCAGCTGCTAAGTCAGAAGCCTTCACTCTCTGAGAAGGAATGAATATTCACTATAAAGTCTCAGAGCTTTATAAGTAAGCATTCTACAATTTCTTGTGAACGCAGTATTTTATTTTTATTAACCGACTTCAAAAAGGAGGAGGTTCTATGTTCGGCATTTTTTTATGTATTTTCACCGATTGTCAATGGTGGACCGATTTTGAAAACATATTTTTTTATTGAAAGGTTATGCTTCCGAGTTGGTCCCGTAGAAATATTGTTATGATCCGATCATGAACTTCGAATATATGGAACAGAACTCCTCATAGAATCACAGCAGAACTGTCGTAACAAGTAAAATTGCTTTGTTTATACGTGTAGTCGATGACTCCCAACTAACGAGGTGTACACGACAACTCTGTAAGTCAGTGCAGCTTATACAAGTTCCAAATTTCATTAATTTATTACAGAGTTCCGGTGCCTAACTTCAGGCTTCATCATCAAATCAGTTCGACAGTACCTTACAGCCAAAGTGCATCTCATAAGCCTAAACACGGCCAGGATACGTTGATTAATTACAGAGTTCCGGTGCCTATCTTTGGGCTCAATCACCATCATCAGGTCACTTCGATGATACCATTTTCAACGTAACTATTCAGAACCATTTATTTATTTGTATTGTCATAGTCGCTTAACTATCTTCTTTGTGACTATGAAGTTTCGTTGGCCATATCAGGTCTTATTCATCGAACTGATGAACTCACAAATGTTACATTTTGACTGTAACACTTCATCAAATGTTACTTTTTGACTGTATTTACAGTCACTGTAAATGCTCAAGTTCTTGATGAAAATACCAAAATCACTATATGGTTGCCTATAATATTTGAGGAGTCGATTCCTCATGGATTCATCATTAGAAAAAAAAAACATACAACCGAATTGATAACCTCCTCCTTTTTTTGAAGTCGGTTAAAAATTGTTACTATTTTGGTGTACAATTATTCTATTCCATTCTATTCACACGTGGTTACAATTCTGGTGCAAGTATTCCGACGTGTATTTGTATAATATAATGCGGTAATAGAAAGTCAATAGGTGGTTCAGTACACAGCACTTAGTATTCAGAACTACCTACGTATTGAGTGTAAAGACAAACTATTGGATAAAAACTAAGTATTGAAAGGTTACACGGTTCATATACGCTTGCATGTGTACGCTTTGTATAGATACCAGTAAAATTATTTGACGTCGAAAAACTCAATAGTTTCTTAGGGAACCAGCGTTGTAAGTTGTAAGACTAGAGAGAGAAAAGAGCAGAGTAGGGGAAAGAAAATTTACGAAAAAATCACTGCTTTAGCTGTTACCAAACAACTTTTTTTAGAGATGCCAGAACCATTTACGCAAATACCGTGGTACACCGACTATAATTCTCCCCACATTTTGTGTGCACAAGCGTGTGCGCAAGTACAGACGCACTCTGTTTCTTTACTGGTCTAGTCCGATGTGACGCAATCCTATACGACTGGGGAGAGATCAGACGCTTTCCTTGGCACGGGGGTGTCACTTTACTCGTTAGTTACTGAGAAATTCCTCATCGAAAAACCCAATAGCACTGTTTCTCGACCAAAATCTAAACCAGGCCACGAAACCAAACTTATGCCAATTAAGACTTAGTTCAAAGTGAACAGATTAGCAGGCTGGCATTGCGATAATTTCAAAGATTGTCTCTCAGAGCAACGTCTCGTGGGCCGACATCTTGTTAACTTCGGTAGACGGCGAAAACCGTTCTGTAGCCTTTTTTCAAGTGGGAAATCTTGAAATAACTCTTCACGCTCCGGGTGAGGCGAGAGGGAGAATTTTACTGACTAAAAGCAACCTGCGTTCCTTTAGATGCCTTGAGCGGACCAGGGCCTCGGTAACTCTTACGGACAATCTCGCTGCCCTAACTGGCATCGTTTTTAGTGAGCCCCGTCCACACTGCTTACATCTCATTGAGGCGTTTTCATAGCCACTACTTGGGTCTGAGGATACTTTTAATAATCAACTTTTTTGCCACTTACTTGTGCTGTGAGGTACGCTGATAATCCGATCTGTACTACATTATATATGATGATGACGGTCTTAAGGTTGTACGGTTCACGTTTGGCCATGAATGCTGGGCCCCAAGACCGCACGAATCTGTGGTACAGGTACATTATCAAGAAGATGGGGATCGGATTAGAGACTAGCAGGAAATTGTTCGTCCGGGTATCTGGAAATAGAAGGCAAAATAAACGGTATTATTACAGGGTTTTTTTGGGTTCGTAATCATACAGTATGTCATTGGGGATAGCAGATGAATTTCGGTAGGTATTGAAGACCAATTTTATTTGGGATTATTGTGCGCTCAACGTGGACATATTATAGTGCACAAGTGTGTCACAAACACAGGTGATCTCTCTCTTCCTTCTATTCAATGCCCGTCGGACATTGCGACACAGTGTAGTTTCAACAATATATATATATATACTAGCTTCTGCCCGCGGCTTCACTCGCGTGAATGTAGGTTTCTTCATACAAATTTTGGACCCCGCTTCATCCCCTTAGGGAGAGAATTTTGAAAAATCCTTTCTTAGTGCTCACCTACGTCATAAAAAGAAACCTTGTACAAAATTTCACGCTCCTAATCCCAGTAGTTACAGCTGTGCGTTGATATCTCAGTCAGTCAGTTTTCCATTTTATATATATAGATTATTCATATTAATATTAAATATATTCACATTATAAGACCCCGCTGACCTAATGCAAAAATGTTTTAACGTTCGCTGTAAATGTATACCTATGAATATGAAATGTTTTAATAAAGTTTTAATGAATATACATAAAGAACTTAACTTGTGATCGGTTACTTTGTGAAAAGTTTGCTTTGAAACAGTATTGTCATAACAAATAGTCTGATTGAAAAATAAAAACTTCTTCAATGGTGGTTTCAAACCAATGGTCCTCGGACCACTGGTGGTCCAAGAATATTGCAAAGTAACATTGATGCGAACTGATTTAGTTATATGTTTGTGCACCGAGTTTTAAGGTTTTTTATTGTATTTTCTAGCATGTAACTGTTTTTTGTCCCCAACAAAATAAAATTAAATAAGTTTCTATCAGAACTGTTGTGTTTTCCATGACAATTACAATTAAATCAAATTAAATAAATTAAAATAAAATAAAAAAAAAAACAAATTAAAAAGAAATGCACCTAGCTTTTGATTTTAAAAAAGAGGTGTGCTATCTATAAGTTTTGAATTAATGATTTAAGTTATCATTTTTTATTTATATAAACAAAGTTGAAAATTGCAATATCAAGGATATAAGTGCAGCCGGTTTGGCGCAATATTCAATATTCGATTGTACTTTTGACCCTTGACTTTTATACCTAATCCAAAAAAAACACATTAAATTATAAAACAAATAAACAACAAAATAAATATTATATTCGCAATGCTTTCAGCGACTAGATCTTGCGCTATCTTTGGTGATAGATTATGTCCGTTACAAACAATATGATTGTACTACATTCGGTCGTGGGTTCGATTTCCACCCAAGACAAATGTTTGTGTGATGAGCACGATCATTTGTTTTGTGTCTGGCTATAGTTTATTTATAATGTGAAATGTAATATATAGTATGTTTTCAGTTGTCTTGTATACGCTCTGCTTAGTTTGGGACTAGATGGCGTTGTGTGAAAGTTGTGGAATATTATTACGTATTCTCTATATTAAAATAAATATATTACGTATTCTCTATATTAAAAAAAAGTAATAACTAGCTTACCCGCTAGGTCATCATTAACGTAGCGGTACAACGTTGTTATATTCCTTATTAGGGTGCCCATGTTGCTGCTGTCGTCGCTAGAAAAAATAAACAAAGTATTATGTATGGCTTCTTCGAAAATAGGTAAGTACTTGAGTTCCTTACATTTGTGCATGTCACAGCGAGTCACTTAATATAATGTACAGTACTTCTGAAATATCTTGCTCGTTCCGAACTGCGCAGTATTTAATTATTTTTCAATACACTTACTCAAAAACCCGCTCTATCCCTACCGCTTTAGTCATGCAATTTACTGTTTTTGGCGGAGAATAGCTCGCACACTTTCCGCACTAGTGCATAGTGCGGAAAGTGTGCGAGCTATTCTCCGCCACAATTGATATGTAGTTAACGTATCTAAGCTGGGGGCTAAGCGACCCACACGAGTAACCGGTCAGCCTCCGTTTATTTATTTCTCCGTAACTGTATTGAAAAACATCGTTTGATACACCTGGGTCTCTGCAGCAGTCGGCTCCATAGCACCCTCGCTTGCGGCTTGGCCGAATTCCACCTCGGTCGCAATCACAAACATTCTCCATTTGTATCAAAATGTAATATTTAAGAATAATAGCGAAATATTATGGCGAATGTGAATTACTTATTTTTTCAAGTATGTATGCACGATAGATCGGAACGCCAAGTTCAGAGTGACCAACTTATTTTGAGCGTAAGTAACTTCGAAAAAGACGCATGGCTTGGTATGGACGCAGAGAGAATGGTCAGATAATTTATTCCTTGCTATATTGTTCTCTGCAGATCTTGCCTTAGAAACCCACGTCATGGTATGTTTTTATGTTTGTTTGTGTACTACTCTAACTAAAGGTATCGTATTAACAAAATCAATGCAATTATGTGTCTGAAGTCAAAAAATTACTGCTTCGCAGAAGGAGGCGACCGCCTGCCACTCCTCCTCGCTCCGGACCATGGCCTGTACCAAGGCCCGGCGCGAGAGATCGCCGCCGCCGATTGCCCCCACGAGGACACGGCGTTGCTCTGCCCAAGCGGGGCACACCTCCACCGTATGCTCCACCGTGTCCTCCGGGCGGTCCATACAGTGGCGACACCCGGGCGTCGCTTCCGCACGAATCCGGTGCAGGAACTTCCCGAACTTACCGTGTCCGGTGAGGACCTGCGTCATGCGGAAGGTAATGACGCCGTGTTGCCTTTCCAGCCACTCCTCAAAGAGGGGACTTACCACCATAATTACGGCGTGCCCAAAGCCGGGTGTGGTAGAAGGCATTTAGTGTTGTAAAGAATTCGAGTCCTCAAGTCGTCTTAATTATAATATAATAAAAACAGGTAACGCCTGACAAAAATAATGCTTCTATAGGTATCTTCGTTTGGTTATGGTTTAAAGACTTGGTTCCTTTTGCTATTGCTTCTTCGTATTGACTTCTAACTTATAACCTAAATTTCATTTCTGGCGAAAAGAAAAAGTAAATCATGCCAATATTTTGCATTTGCTTTTATTTGACACAATGCATATTTATAAACACAAGGAATAAACGAGAAAAAATAGCAAGAATAAAATTGTGCCTCACGACTGCGGTACAATATAAAAATGCCTGACGCTGACGCCGCCGCCGTCCTGACGTGACGGACGCAAATCAGGGGCTTTACTATAGTAAAGCCCCCAATTTGCGTCCTGATTTGCAACCTGATAAAATTTAAGGCGTGCGAGCGAGAAAAGGAATAGAGCTACACACCCTATATTGCTCCATCCCTTTATGAGTTCGGTTTAAGTCGTCAAAGGATCATTAAGAGCTCGTAGTCTCTGGACTAGTTTGAAACGTGCAGAGATCATTAAACCCTTCAGTTAATTTACATGAATATTTAAATGGTGACATTCCATAGACCTCGTATAATTTACTTGTATTTTAAAGTCACTGCGTCATGCGAGTGCATAATGTAATGACCGGCTGGAAAGAGTTTTAATAGTTTTGTAGGTCGCGAATTCGTATACAGTGAAAGGTCATCGGCATTACCATTTGGCTTTGTTTGTTTGTACTGTATAATTCCTAGGAATCTGTTTGTTAACTATTCATACCGTGTTTCAAAGAAAAACTGAAAAATAAAACTGCATAATGTATCTGAAAAATTTCTTATCTATATAGGGTGACTGGTAATTAATGACCGATACTTGAACACGTGATCGTACTCATGATTACAAACAACTTTCCTAAAGAAACCTTTTTTATACTAATTAATTTAATCACAATAACAAAACAGCAGCAGCAACAGTCACCGAAACATGTAGTTACATTGCTTACGTCATCGATAACGGGCGCCGCGCCGCTAACAGGTGATCGGGTGAAGGCGTGCGCGCGAACTTCAAAGTTTCAAACAGCTGTTTTGTTATTGTGATTAAACAAAATAGTTAAAAAAAAAGTTTCGTTGGGAAAGTTGTTTGTAATCATGAGTACAATCACGTGTTTAAGTATCGTTCACTAATTACCAGTCACCCTACCTACCACAAGTTCTTAACACGATCCATTTGACGACCTAAATATAACTGTTAAAGAGATGGAGCTACATAGGTTTTATATCTCCATCCCTCTTCTCGCTCGCACGTCAGAAATGATAACGCGTCATGGTAATGCCCCTGGTATCACTAATCCGTATTCGACCCGTACTTACCTAACAGACAATTGTCAGACAGACAAAGTCAATGGAACTTTTCAATAATTATGAAGACGATGGACGAGTGGGGAAGGGCCTACTCGTCTATCGTCTACCTGACTCCTGAGCATGGTTTAAAAACTTGCCGGTCCATCCAACGCAAATATGTTTAATAAAAAGGCAATGCGAAAACAGAGTAGATAATACCTGAAAGCTCTGATGGCACTCGGTAATACCGTCATTCACTCGAATATTTCACAAAACATTTTCCAGGAAATATTTATGTGTTTTTTTAAACTGCAAAAGATTTTGGAAAAAGTTTTCGTCATTCAGAATCTTGATTAAATTTGCATGGATTCTATTGTTTTGACTTTTTGAGTACAATAGAAAGGGTCTAAGTTTTTGCAAAATAGCAGAGGTCTTTACTGGATTAGTTTTCCACAAATTTATAAATTAATTTCAATAGAAGCTTTATTAATATCCACAAGATATCTGTTTCCAAAACATCTAATGAAAAATGTGTAAGTAATACGTCATAATCGCGTAAAAGCGTGAGCGTAATATTTACAATAGGGATGTAACGGACGGAACCGAATTCGGAAGCGGAGTTTTTAAATTTGGTTTGTCGGAATTTTTATAATTATAATAACTAAAGAAACGTGTGACGTTCTCAAATCATATTTTAATCAATATAACTCTTCAGCGATGCGCAAAAAAATAAAGAAAATTTCAGTTTTGCGGTTACATATTAACGTTTCTTTGTTCACGATAAACTCAAAAACTACTAAAAGAATTTACATGCGGTTCTCATCAATAGACAGTCATTCATGAGAAAAAGCCTATTATAGCAGAGAAAAACCGAGAATTTTAAGGATTTTTAGTACTCGAGCAAAATAAAGGCTGGTAAAAAAATAAATAATTTAAATCCAAACAACATACTACTAACCGAGTCTATTAAAACTACGTCACAAACTGGTAAATAAACAAGGCGCGTGAATTGCTTATGCAAGCTTTGTACATAAATATGTATTTGCTGGGTATATGTAAGGGCTGTGGATACTACTGAGTCATTATACAACAAGTAGCTTGGTAACTCGGATTATAATATGAAACAGAACTGATTCAGTATCACATTTCTTATAGGTAATAACTTTGTATGATTATTTCCTATTTTATTTATTATGTAATCAAGTGTACCTTGTTTCAGGAAAGGTTGAAGTCACCAGTGCAAAGACAGAGTTGCGTAGCGTAGAGAGAGAGGCGTAACTACAGCCAGTCCAGCCAAATGATTGATACGCGGGGCTCTCAGGCTACAGGGGCCCCGACTTGTACAAAATTCGTAATATGTTATTCGCAACCTTATTGATAAGACGTCCATAGTAAATGAATAATGAATAGTCATGACTAATTCATTATAGGCCTATTATGATAAAATAGGAACTTCCTATCGTAATTTTCCTACGCTGGTCTAGCATTATTTACATAACATCATAATAAAAAGTTAACCTACATTAAGCTTAAATTGCATCACTGCTTACCATCAGGTGGCATCGCAGTCAAGCACTAGTTAATATCACAAAAAAAGAAACATAGTGCAGAAGTAAAAAAACTTACATTAGGTGTTGACAGTTCATCGAAAAAAATTAAAATAAAGGTCCAGACTACTGCACTAAACAAGCACATTTCAACCAATACCCTATCCAGTTAATCTATCGTGACCCCGTCGTGCTGGAGGGCCTATATTGTAAAAAGAAAATTAGAAAAATACTCTTAATTTATACAGGGCCCTTTTGTGTCTATTTACGCAAGCCACTGTTGTTACCAAAATAACTAATAAAAATGTGTAATAACGTCATAATCGCGTAAGAGCGGTTGTATGAAAACAGTGAAAATGTATGTCGAGTCGGATGCCCTTAAACAAAATTATTACTCCTTAGTTTCTTTTTTTATAAACATTTTTTTTTTTTTAGTATATAGGTTTTTTTTTTATTTAAATTAGAGACTGGACATATAGTGTGTCGGTCACGCACAGGGCGAAGACCTTGGTGTAGGTACCTACTAAATTAAGATTATTTCCTTCTTTGTCAAAACTTTTTTATAATTACGGTCTATTAAAAACCTTGCTTCCGGTGTTAACGTCCAACTAAATAATATGAACAGATAATATTGATTGTTTACAGGTTCGTAAGAGGTAATCTCTGGAATAGAAAAAGTTAACCCGTCACAGTGTCATAAATAGGTTACTTTTATCTTAAATCAGTGCACTGCTGGGGCCCGCGGGACAAGGGTGATCTTTATTAATAATGCCAGTTCGTACTCTTGATAAGATAAGTAGGTAACTCTTAACCAGAAAGAAAGAAAGAGAAAATATTCGTTTGTCAACAGTCACCAGGATCACAAAACATAAATAAAATAAAAAGTGACAGAAAAATACTGTCTGACGCTGGTTTTACAATGAACATTGAGTGAATAATTTAAGCACTAAAACTTGAATGTATGTTATTTAAAGAAACGATTACAGTTATTGTTACAGTAGGCAAATTAGTGACCGACTGAAACACGATTTGCAACTGAAACTGTGCGTAACCGTTTGTTCGTCTCCTATTCGGCCGTAACTAAAACCGAAAAGGAAGTTGAAACAGAAAAACAGACAGAAAATAAAAATTAACTAAACACTTTTTTTTTCCTATAGCTATTCTTTACTATATTTTAATATAGTTATGCTTAATTAAGTTATAACTTTCATAAAATACTAAATTATAATTGAATAAATCGACGATTACATAAAAATTATAACATACATATACGAACGAGTCAGCCAGTTTTTAAGTATCTATTACTGCCGTCTGCGTCAGCTCAAAGATGCTACTTTCAGTCGAGCCGAATATTCGGCCCCTTTATGGCCAAAACCGAACCTTTGGCCAGCCCCTAAAAATATATGGGCATCGACGCACTGCATTGATATGGTATTGGTATGTCACGCACGCATACACAAGCACGCTAATGGCGCAAAATTGAAATGAAATGAAATTCTTGATCGTTTTAATAGCTGAAATCGATTCAGTACCCGATTCTAAAATCACTATTTTCAGGATGTGCGTTTACTATGTTACATGTTGTATACAAACATGTACGAGAATATTAAAAAAAAAAAACGAAACAAAAATCACAAATGCAACCTTAAAAAAAATCTTACTAACTCAAAACTCATTGGTCGCTCCGAAGTTTTATGTATTGTAAAGGTGCACCACTATTATTTTGTAGATAATCCCTAAAATACTTCACTTAATTAACAAACATGAAAGTTATACCTGGACGGAGAACGTGCAGCCCAAGTCAAGAATCCGGGAACAATGAGTGATGAGCTGCAGGTCAGTGAAGGCGCCTAACCCGCGTCAATGAATTAAATATACTGAATTAATCGGTGGAAACTCACTTTCTTACCGCCGCCACCTTTTAGCGGTGTGCCTCCACGCAACCTAAAGGTGAACGCACACTTATCCAAGCCGAAAGTGTCTAACGAATTGAAAGAAAATAATTTCAGAATTCTTTTATAAAATTCTATGAAACCCCACTACCACCTAACCGCGTCGAATCGTCAGAATCTGGAAGAACTCCAGACATACTAGATGAATTCGGATGCAACAAAAGCACTGTCTTTTTGTTATGAACCTACATTCTTGTTTCTCTTTCATATATTCATTTTTTATTAATAAAGCATTGACAATAAAAACCTTGATAAGATCCATCATAATTCACATATAATTTCAGTGTGACAGGTGTAAAGGAAATAGAAACAATTTCTTCGGTGCGGTCGATTCTTTCGGTGCCGATATGTGTCATAATGTAACCTTAGTTATATGTGTAACCTTAGTTTGGTCTTCGTCATAATTGTTATTTTTAAGTTCTCCTAATTAGAACGTACGAGTATTTATCAGTTTATAATATTAGCATATATATAAGTATTTTATTATTGTAACTTAATTTAATGATACTACATCTCACTTGCTATTTAATCTGTTATTGCATTGTGCACACCTACCTCAGTGTTCTTTCTTTTAACCCAAAGGTTGACTGGTAGAAAATGCGCCTTGTTGCATTAAGTCCGCCTATGTACCACCACTGTACATGAAGTTTAAATAAATATGTGTGCGAAGCCTTCTTGACTTCGGTTCGGTTCGGATAAGTGTGCGTTCACCCTAAGTGTGCATCAACGTGCCCTTAATACTTACACCCAATGCGATGTTTAAATTTTTTAATCGTTCGTAACAATGAGTTACATCGTATGTAAATGCTGAATCTATTATAATACAATGGGACTTTAAATCTCATATTCAACATACTTATTCAAAAAGTTGCTCTCATTGCATCAGGCTTAGGTGCCGTGTTTTCAAACCGATGTGTTTATTATTTTCATTCAAAAATCAGATTCATGAAGAAAGTTTAGGTATATGCAAGCATGTATAGAAAAGCTGAGAATCCCAAAGATTTCTAACATCCGTGAAAAGCTGGGGCGCTTCGATAATATGGAATAAAGTAAGTATATAATAAGTAAATAAATATGTAAATGTTCTAATTCTTTTCATTTGAAGTAACCACCAAAATGAAAGGTTAGAATTTGATGCATGATATATGTAAGTGCAGTGCTCTGGGCGGAGCGACAAAGAGCTTGTCAGACTTTTACTGACTAAAACCCATCTGTTCCTTCAGTTGCCCTTTGGGTTCCAGGGTAAGTACTATAGGTAACTGTTCCGAACAATCTCGCAGCACTGACCGGAAGTAGGTACAAAAAGTCGCACTAACATAACCAAATATAAAACCACTAGCTGCTGCTAGCGGATTCGCCCGCGTTATAGTAAACAATTATTCTATGGGACCATACTCCTGGTTTTATCGAAATACGATCAGCCGTTCGAAGAAGCGTGAAGAAGTAACGACCATACATTACATACAGACACACACGCAATCACAAACTTTAACCTTTATAATATTAGTGTGATTACTTAGTTTACTTTCTTACGCGAAGAAACAAGGTATAGACCATTATACATATAATTATTATTTTAACCGAATAGTTACTCAACAGTAACTGTCTTAATTCTAGTCTATAAATAACAATATTAAACAAATTGCATTTTTATGTTATTTTAAGCAAGCTTTTATGATGCCATTAATAAAAATATTTTGGCCGAGGCATATTTTTTATTTATTAAATTACTAAACACTATGCCGTTTTATTTTATTCATAAGTATGTGATTGGCCTTCTTCTACACATAACGTCTTTTACTCAATTGTATTAGCTGCAAGTTTTCTTAAAACTTAATACAATAAAAGAAACGTTGGTGTCTGAGAGACCGTCGAATTTCGAAATGTGCGTCGAGTAGCATCCCCTTTAACTCTCGACTTAAGAGGATGCAACTCGACACACATTTACACTGTTTTTCATACAACCGCTCTTACGCAATTAGGACGCTACTACACATTTTTCATTACATATTTTGAAGACACAAAATCTTGTGGGTATTATCTAGGCTTCTTTTGAAATCAATTTATTTGTGTAAAACTAGTCTTTGACACTTCATAATTCACTCATTAATTTAAAAAGTAAAAATTTAATCAAGATTCTGAATGATGACAATTTTTTTCAAAAGCTTCTAAGGATTTAAAAAAAAACACGTATTTCCTAGAACAAGCTTAAATTGTAAAATATTCGAGTAAATCACGGAATTACCAAATGCTAACAGAGTTTTCAGGCAGGTTACCATCATAAGTTCGAAAAGTACTTGACCGAATTTCATTTCACCTAAAACTTTTCAACTATTTTCGTTTCGTTTTATATTTTATTTCATCGAAGTCGTCACGTCTGCCACTGTATCAGTTGACCTATTATCAATTCGCTTTTTTTGTTACTCCGACGTTTCATTTGGTCGAAAAACTATTTAACGATGTTACACTTAGCCGAAATAACATTTGTTCGAAGTATTGTGTTTTCGAACATTCATTATAGCACTGTTTTAATTACCATATTTTCATTTCACCAAACGCCTAGAAATTTATTACACTGGAATGATTGAGGCAACAGGAGCTAATTTCACATTTGTTTAATCTAATATTTTGTTTAATTAATTATTTAAAAGTAATGACATTTAATAATATAGTTGATTATGAACAAAAGTGATTTTAATTGGTCCCAGTAAGAAGCATGCAAACAAAGATGCTTACTTTAAGCATGCAGCATGCAAGCAGGCATGTAGCATGCAAGCAGTCATACTACATGCAAGAAGGCATGCAGCAAGAAAACATGCAGCATGCAAGCATGCATGTAAGCAGGCACGCAGTATGCAAGCCGAAATTCAGCATGCAAGCAGGCATTCAACATGCAAGCAGGCATGCAGCATGGAAACAGGCATGCAACATGCAGCATGTATGTAGCATACAAGCAAGCATGCAGTGTGCAAGCAAGCATGCAGACATGCAGTATGCAAGAAGGCATACAGCATGGAAGCAGGCATGCAGCATGAAGCAGGCATGCATCATGAAGCAGGCATGCAACATGCAGCAAGCATTGTTTCTGTCACGAGCAAGCATTGTTTCTGTCACGGCTCCGGTGCTACGGGGTTTGGGCGGCCCTACGTGTGCTTATCGTGTCACATGGTGTCACAACCCCGGTTAAGAGTTAAGTCATTGAAAGGGTAAGCTGTTTATCAGGTTACCCTTATCATGATGTAACACCATGAATGGATTTTAGGCTTGAACCCATTAAAAGGGTTATCTCTTTAATATCTCTTCAATATGTATAACCCATTGCATGGGTTCTATACTTGAAACCCAGTCAAAGGGTTACCCCTACACCAAGATAACCTATAAAGTAATCCTACCTATGTAGTACCTGTATAGTAGTAGTAGTAGTGTAGTTCTCCTAATTATAATATATTTATTAGTTTATAATATTAGCATATATAAGTATTTTATTATTGTAATTTAATTTAATGATACTACATTCCACTTGATATTTATCTGTTATTTATTTATTGTGCACACCTACCACAGTGTTGTCTCTTTTAACCCAAAGTTTGACTGGTAAAGAATGCCTTGTTGCATTAAGTCCGCCTATGTACCACTTCTGAACGTCTGAAGGCGGGTGGAAAACCGGTCCTTAAGGCCCTTCAGAACCTATTTGATTCCGTCATACTCGAGGCGCCACAGGCGTGGAGCAGAGGCGTGGTGGTACTCTTCTTTAAGAAGGGCGATAATGCCCTGCTTAAAAATTACAGGCCCATCTCGCTTCTGAGCTATGTCTATAAGCTGTTTTCCAGAGTCATCGAATCGTCTCGCGCGCAGGTTCGATGACTTCCAGCCTCCCGAACAAGCCGGATTTCGAAAAGGCTTCAGCACCGTGGACCACATACATACGCAGCGGCTGGTTATAAAAAAATTATACTACTACCGACGAGGAAAACATCTTATTTAGATTGAATTGTAATACATACATGACGCTAAGTCTGCACTGCACTACTTAGCACTCTCAGACCACGAACCTGGACAATCACAGACAGCTAACTTAGAGTTTCTGGTTTAAAACTGTAAGGGACCTCAGTGACGAAAACATCAGCAAATTTAAGGACTGCTTGTCAAGCTTATCTTTCTCTGAGGTATACGAATGAATGCAACTCAACAAACGACGCCTTCAATTGCTTACACCATGCAATTATTCTTTTTTTAACCGTCTTCAAAAAAAGGAGGAGGTTATCAATTCGGTTGTATTTTTTTTATGTCTCTCCCAAAATATCTTTCGCTATATGTCTAATGTACTCAGCAATCTCATTCCAGCTTTCATTTAAACTTCGGTCATTCATGTCTCCCATTTCTGACATTTTATCAACAACTCGCTCTCTCAATTTTTTCGCCTAGTCACTTTTCTCTAGCATGTACCATTTTATTTTAGGAGGAAGATGCTATTTGGGTTTTTGTTTTGTGTCTTGACTACTGACACCACAACCAGGAGTCTGTGCTGTGAGACTAGGTCTTTTCCTGGCAGCACTTTGCAGTATTTGACGTGCTTTAACTGGTTACGCCTAACTAGGAAGTAATCGATTTGCATCTTGTGGTTACCGCTTTTGTACGTGACCAGGTGTTCGTCTTCTTTCTGGAACCAAATATTGGCTACTGCCAGGTCAAATGCAGTAGCGGTTTGCAGCATCGTCTCCTCCCAATACTTCTCTTTGACCGTTTCATCGCATCCTACTTGTTGTGCATACACACTAACTACATTCAACATTACATTATCTAACATAATCTTCACAACTATAAACCTATAATTAATCCTTTGTAGTTCCATCACGCTTTCTTTCAATTTGCTGTCTAACACTTTTCCTACACCATTTCATCATCACTCATCATCACTTCCACAGTAATAAAACTTATATCCCTCACCAATTTCTCTTGCTTTTGCTCCTTTCCATTTAGTTTCTTGTAAGCACACCACGTTGTTTTTTTTTACGTTTTAGATATTTATGGGTCAAGTTTTATTATTTTTTAACTAAATACCCTATAAATCTTGTTTCGTGTCATAAGGATTTAAAAAATGGGCCCTCAATCCTAATGCACACGCGTACATGACTGTGACCAGGTACGGTAATGAATTTTTGGGTATAACGGTAATTTGTGATATTTTTTTTATTTTTAAACTAATAGGTTTTCCATAATTGAATGGTTTTGGTAACAATCAGCCTGCCCAATTTCTTAGTAAACGAATTCGATTTTGATATTAGGAATTCAATTACACAAATAAAAAACGTTACAATTCAATAATCATCTTCATCACATATGCCTCCCCCGATTGTCGCCGGAACTCTGCCGCCATGCCGCGACTTATAGCAGCAGTCGAGTTTCGATGTATAGTACCTACATTGGCTGCGAAGTTATCAATTCGGTTGTATTTTTTTTTATGTCTCTCCCAAAATATCTTTCTTTAGATTACTGAGTACATTAGACATGTAGTCTAATGTACTCAGCAATCTCATTCCAGCTTTCATTTATATTTCGGTCATTCATGTCTCCATTTCTGACATTTTATCAACCACTCGCTCTCTGAATTTCAAGGTAATTGTTCAAGGGCAGAGCTAACTTTCGGCTAAAGATGGTGGTGCACATTCCTTTTGTCTTTTGCTGGTGGGCGGAGTATGGGGTGAGTGATGTAGCACTATACCCTGGCGAGGAAGTAGAGTGCAGGAGGGCACAGCCAACTTATCTTCAAGATGGCTGATTCAGTGTTCGGAGTCACCTGGTCAGATTCAGAGTTCAATGTTGTTTCTTTGATTTATGTACTCCTATTTTTTACACAGATTTTATGACTTTCATTTCAATTAAAAAAGATTTAAAATAAAACTCCTTATGTGTAGATTTTTAAGACGCGTGGGTTCGGGGGTCGAGGTTCGGAGGGAAGGGAAGGAATTTTAATTAGCCAGTCAGACCGAAGTGGAGCATTCAAGTTTACGGAGTCTTAGAATTAATTGAAATAAAATTGCCTACTTAATGCAGCCATTTCAGAATATGTATTAGGTGATAAGTCATTTGTTAGCCTTAATTCTATACCGAAACGAAATATCTTTCAGGACAAAATTAGATTATATGAATAATACAGCAGGTCTAGTCCCGCATAAAAAAAAAAACAATAGAAATGTTTAAATTAGAATTCGGGCCTGCGCTCACTTGAGACAAGACAGAATTGTCTACGACGTCGCAGACTTGTCTGCGAAAAGACTGTTTTGAGATGTCCATTGTTGCTAACAATTACACTAATTTACCACTAGAGTCAACTTTTAAAACAACTAACAAAAAATTCATTTTTTTAGTGGAAAATTTTGCGATTTTGCTTGTGGGATATTTTTTTGTTTCCTTCAATAATGAGTGATAAAAATTAACAACCAGTTGATCAAAATACCATTTATGGGTAAATTAACATGAGTAGGTTACAAATCATACAAATTAAGGTACAAGTTGGTAGCCGATTGCACGCAGCAACAGCAGACGACACGTCGTTGTGTGATGTCGCTGCAGTCATGATTTCGAACCCGACTGCAGACGGCAACAGCAGATGGCATCCAGTTGGTTCCGAGTGCTCCGTGAAACAAGATGTCTGACGTGTTCGAGAATAATCGACATGTCGTTGCTCCGGCGTCAGCGGCACTACTGATCTGCGGTCGGACGACACTGCCGTCTGCCGCTCGACGACGCATCGCTAGCTTCATGCCGCTAACTACAGAGGGAATACGTAGAAACCAGTAGTGTCGCTACGACACGTCGTTTGCTGCAGCTTCATGTCGTCCGCTACCAACTTGTACCTTTACATACAAATTATTTAATAACAGCTATGTATTAATTCGTCTTCAGACGAATCTTTTTGTTTGCACCTTCATCGTCGGGATCAGATTGTTAATTATGGATTCTTTGGTGCTGATTTACACCGGAGTAGTCGCATTTTTAGTAAGAAATTGAATTTTACTAAAGCACTACAAAAATCCACTAGCCTAGGAAATTCCACTAAGTTGGCAACACTGGTCGTTTGCCGCTAGACTGTTTTGTCTTGATAGTGACGTAGTCAAAACAGTCTTATCGCAGACGTCAAGTCAGACAAGTCTGTGACGTCGTAGACAAATCTGTCCAAAACAGTCGTGTGCGCAGGCCCTAGTAGATTTCGTAACTGGCAATTTTTAAATCAAAGTTGAATGGTACCTACTATAATACTAAAAACATAACCTGTTAACTGGCGTACCTATGTAAACCCACCCATGTTCCGTTTTGAGTTTTAAATATAGATGGTCACTTTACGTAGATATTAATATCTAATTACCAAAATTTCTCAACTAAGAGGTAGGTAAGTAAACGTTACTAGTGCGGGAGAAGTCATTTAATCATTTCTCACCAAAAACAAGGTATAATGTTTAGTTTATTTTATTTGTTCACTACAATTTCTGCCAGCGGCTTTGCAGGCGTGAAAGAAGAAAATTAAACCAAAGGAACATGCTCTCGGGATAAAAAGTATCCTATGTGCTATTCCAGGACTTAGACTACCCATGTGCCAAATTTCATCTACATCCGGTCTACCCGTGTGCCAAATTTCATCTACTTCCGTTCAGCCGTTTAAGCGTAAAGGAGTAACAAACACACACACATTTATATGTAAATACAAAAGTGTTTACAATCCTACTGTGATGTAATTTCACCAACGACATAATATGTCTGGAAAAAATTATTTATGTTTCTGTTTTGTTAGTCATGAAATAACAACTACTTACATTTGAATTTCTAAAACAAAGTTAACTGGAATATATTTAAATCGCTATTTGAATATTCAGTAAGTATAACATTCACCTACCTCTTTTTTTCTAAAATATAACACATCGAATGATTTCGTTTAAGTTTAATGAACTCTTTGTAAGTATAATTAGAAATACATGATGTACGGAGTAAAGGTACCTTTAAATGATAAACTGATTTTAAGTTCAATTTCTGTATTGCCCGAAAATGATAGATGAAAGACCCGCGGTGAATGTCTTTTATCGATGCTATGCAAGTACTAAAGCGCTTACTTAGGGCCTGCGCACATTTGAGACCAAACTGTTTTAGACAGAATTGTCTACGACGTCCCAGACTTGTCTACAACGTCTGCGACAAGACTGTTTTGTCTACATCACGGCGTACACTATCAAGACAAAGCAGCAGCAGCGGCAGTCTAGCGGCGTACGGCCAGTGTTGCCAACTTAGTGAATTTTCCACTAAAACTGCGAACCCAATTAAAACCCCCAATCAATTGCGAAATAATGGTTTTAGTGGCTAGTGAATTTTTCTAGTGCTTTAGTAAAATTCAATTTCTTACTGAATATGCGATCACTCGGGTGTAATTCAGCACCATAGAATGCATAATTATCAATCTGATACCGACGATGATGGTGCAAACAAAAATGATTCGTCTGAAGACGAATTAATGCATAGCTGTTATTCCGCCATGTCCTCGTGGAGGCAATCGGCGACAGCGACCTATCGCGTCGGGCCCTGGTTCAGGCTATGGTCCAAAGCGAGGAGGAATGACAGGCGGGTGCCTCCTTCTGCAAAGCAGTAATGCTAGCGAAAGAGGAGGCTGCTCGCGTGAGGGAACGAAGGTCCTCACGCCCTAGCCGCCATCATTCCGACCCCGACTAACAGCCACGGTAGACGTGGGCTTGCGGACGTCGAGCAATGGGTAGCTCGCCGTCCGGCTGTTCGATAATTAACCAGACCGAGCCCAGTCGTCAACAGCGCGTAGTGATCCACGCGCTCCTCAAAGAGATGTCAGCAAACCGTAGGGGCCCAAAGGGCCGATACCCGCTAGCTAGGACCGCGGAGAATTTCTGAAAAGGAAACTCGTAGTCCTAGAACGCAAAGGGTAATTGAAGGACACAGGTGTGGTTTTAGTCAGTAAAAGTCTGACACGCCCTCTGGCACCACCCAGAGCGCGAGAAGTCATTTGGATGATTTCCCACCTTAAAAAAAAGGAGTGTAGGAATACAGGTGGATTTTACACACATTACAATAAATACTTGTATGAAAAGGACATTTGCGGGGGCTACGCGTGCCGAGGAATCCCGCATGCGTGATGAAATCCGCACGATATTAAAAACATCCAATAGTTAGTAAAAGTTCGACAATTCCTCTCGTTCTACCCAGAGCGGGAGAAGTTACTTGATGATTTCCCATAAATCAAGGCACTCATGTGTTAAATATGTCATAGTCACCATCACCACTACCCCGAGTTCGGTGATCTTCTCGTCAGGCCGAAGTGTTCACATACAACATGCGAACAGTCAGAACCGACGAGAAGATCACGTAACTCGTTTCTTCTATCGTATGGGTACGTATTGGGCCGGTTATGGAGTAATTTTGGGTTATCTGAGTCCGAAGAGAGAGGGAGGACTCTCAAGATCATCATTTCAGCCGAAAAACGTCAACTGCTAGCCATGGCCTCTCCCAAGCGTCGCCACAGCGACCGGTCCTGTGGGTCTCGCATCCATCAGCTACCCGTGACCCTCACCTAGTCGTCGATCCATTTTACGTCGTCACTCCAGAACGTTTCAGCCTCAGCGACTTATTGTTCTGCAAGCAATGTACCCTGCCCACTGCCACTTAAGTTTGGTAATTTTTCGGATATGTCGGTAAGCTTGATTCTCCTGCGGATATCTTCATTCCTAATTATCTTATCCTAAAATCCCGTCTACGGTTGTATAGTTCTTTACATTAGGTAACAATGCTCTGCATAAGATTTATAGGCCCATTGCACTTCTAAGTTATGTCTATAAGCAATTTTCAACCGACTTCAAAATAAAAGAAGGAGGTTCTCAATTCTGTTATATTTTACCATATTTCTTTTTGTTCGTTATCTCAGAACTTCATCATTTACGGGCCGATTTGCAATTTTTTTACTTAAAAAGATCAGGAGGCTTCCAGATTGGTCCCATTTTTTTTCTAAATCTAATTTTAATCAATCAATCAATCAATCAGTTGTTCTAGTGGTTAGTGGCGCTGACTGCTATGCCGGAGGTCGTGGGTTCGATTCCCACCCAGGACAAATGTTTGTGTGATGAGCACAATCATTTGTTCTGTGTCTAGGTGTAATTTATCTATAATATGTATGTATTTAGAAATATATAAGTATGTTTATCAATTGTCTAGTACCCATAACACAAGCTCTGCTTAGCTTGGGACTAGACGGCATTGTGTGATACTTGTGGAATATCTTCTGCCAAACTGCAGTACAGTTTGTCGGCAGTGTTGTCGTGGCTAATCTTCTTGATTAATTAATTTACAAAGACAGTAAAAAAAACATTATACTAGAAGTGTAGTGAGAAGTAAATCAAAATATTTATTTGTTAGAATATGGTACATAAGGTGTTATAGTATATTTGTTTCAGCTCTAATTCTCTAATTTTAATGATGGGAGCTATGAGAAATTGTAGGAACTCTTCAAATATTACAGGCAACTATATAGTGATTTTGGTATTTTCATCGAGAGCTCGAGCATCTGCAGTTAATGAAGTGGAACTAATGAAGAAGACCAGAAATAGCTAACGGAACTTCACACTCGCATACAGTACAAATAAATAACTGGTTCTGTATAATTATGCTGGATATGTTATCTTCGAACTGATCTGATGATGATGACGCAGTTTTTTTTTTCGGGTGGGAAAATCATTTAATGACATCCCACGCTCTTGGATGGAGCGTGAGATAGTAAAGATAGTGTCAGACTTTAACTGACTAAAAACTCACTCCTGTTCCTTCTTTGCCATTTTTCCAGGGCCCCGGGGATCTCTTTCGCATCACCCATGGCTTCGACCCCGCTGGGCTCCTCCTTGAGGCGCGCGTGGAACACTACGCGCCGTCGACGACTTGGGCTTGGTCCGGACGGTTACCGGACGATCAGACGGCGAGCTACCCATTGTTCGCCATCCGCCTGCCTGCGCCTACGGTGGCCGGAAATCGGGATTGGAATCCTGGCTGGGGCGCGAGGGCCACTGCGTTGCGCGTGCACTTGCGGCCTCCTCCTTTGCTAGCATTACTGCTTCGCAGAAGGAGGCGACCGCCTGCCACACCTCCTCGCTCCGGACCATGGCCTGTACCAAGGCCCGGGGCAGCGGCGCGAGAGATCGCTGCCGCTGATGGCCCCCACGAGGACATGGCGGTGCTCTGCAAAGGCGGGGCACACCTCTACCGTATGCTCCATCGTGTCCGGTACTCCATAATTAATGTATCCTAGCCATGTTTGGGCTTATTGTTATTGTTCTGAGATGAGCTTTGGCTATAAGGTACCATAGAACTGATCCGATGATGGAACCGGAGGGTCGAAGGTAGGCACGAGAACTTTATAATAAATCAAAGGTATCCAAGCAATGTTTGGACTAAACAAACACATCATTGTCGAAATGTAAAGTCACGATAAAAATAGGTTCCCTTTAGGCTGTTTTTTTTTGCTCCTTTCACGATATAATGAGCTTTACTGTTTTTGTTTCAAGATTCTGTGAACCCTACGAGTAAGTCTTTCTCTCCTTATTAATAATAATAATAATTACCTCACCGTGCAATGATAGTCAATGTCACTATCCCGCCTGACGAGAATCTCGTAAAAGCTGAGAAAGAGATACAAATCAAATATCTCGACTTAGCACACGAGGTTGTCGACATGTGGAATGTGGACTCTGCTGTTATTATGCCGATTGTCGTGACTGCCAATGGCCTTATAGCCAAAAGCTTCGACAACCATCTGTCGAAGCTGTCGTTGCGCGGTAGGATCAAGGGCATGATACAGAAGGCAGTACTCCTGGATACGGCTCGCATATTGAAGAGGCTCCTGTCTCTGGAGCCGTAACCACCGGTAGCTTGGATCCTGTCCCGACACCGGCGGACTACTATTTTTTATATTTATAAATTAATGTTTTTTTTTTTAATATGATTCTGTTAAAATAAAAAAAATTGTAATTTGTATATATATTAAATAAATAAAGTGAATAATAATAATACTGGACTTCGGTGCTCAAAATTGCTTTAGGTCATTAATCCGGACGCATTAACAAAATAAAAGTCGTGTAACTAATAGAGAATCTCTTATAAAGATTTAACTTATTTATAGAGAGAAATTAAGTATGATTTAAATAAATATATTTCTTTAATATAGAGAAAGTTTATTTAAATTAATATTTAATATTTGCACAGCTTTACTCACATGCGGTTACCACAATCGCCAGTCATTTTTTTTCTTATCTTCTATGGATGAATCAATTCATATTTTAGCTTACAGCGTACGTACAAGAATTTCTCTTAGATTTTTTCCGTTTTTCAATTATCACAGCTGCTTGCACGCGGAGCTGGTGAGCCAGATCCTAATTATCGTTCTTAGCATGTCACTACTCATCACTAATAGAATTTCTAGCCTTAAAAGACTCGGGAGGATTCTGGAGCCGATTTACAGTTTAGTATTTTCACGGTCGTCGTCGAACGTCAACGTCACATAACTATTTTACAGTCAGTTTTGTTTTTCCTTTTGATTTTCCACAGTTTGTGCTTTTAGCCAGTGTCAAGTGAAGAAAATAGAACTTACGGTAGTAGGCTCTCAACGTTATATCTATAATAATACTGTTACTTATATAATCTATGGAAGGGTCGTTAGTCAAGTTGAAGTTGTTTTTTATAAACGTCATTTTCGTGTTTATTATTCGTCGAAGAAGTGTAAGTTTAACCCACAGTGTGACTCCTCCTGTCCTGTGGCCGCTAAACATGGAAAGAAGATTCCATTCAATTGTGTCTCAGTATAATATATTATTTAAACAAGTAACACCTGTCCACCGGATCTGTAATAGATCTGTAGTTCTGTCTTACAAAGTACTCGGAGAAGGGAGCTCGGAATCAGAGGAACCACCCATCTTCCTTTTTCACGGCCTTCTGGGAGGTAAAAAACAGTGGGAAGGCATCGGGAAGATAATACTTAATTTGACAAAGAGATCTGTGGTAGCCGTGGATTTGCGAAATCACGGTGACAGTCCACATGTAAACTCTCATAAATATGAGGATCACGCCGAAGACATTCTGCATTTATTTCAGAAACTAGGCGTTAAGCAAGCGAGCCTCATCGGGCACAGCATGGGAGGCAAGGCAGCCATGTGTTTAGCTTTGATGGCGGTAAGTCCCAATGACAAGACAAAAGTGTAAAGTTTTTTTTTGCGGTAGAAAATCATCTAATGACTTCTCTCGCTTTAGGCTGGAGAAGGAGAGAGTGTCAGACTTATAAAATAAAACCACACCTATGTTCCTTCAGTTGCCCTTTGCGTCCTAGAAACACAAGGACACGGCAGTGCTCCGCCTAAGCGGGGCATTCCGCTACCGTGTGCTTCACCGTGTCCTCCGGGCGTTTTTTAATTCTTTATTGTACACAAAACTTAATATTAGCATTACTGCGCCTGGATCAGACCTCCCGAACTTTTACCATGTCCGGTGAGGACCTGCGTCATCCTAGAGTGTACCCTAATAAACGCCTCTTACATAGATGGTGCTATTTTTTTACAATGTTGATTAGCTTTGGATTCCACCACTTCTGGAACAATGGACGTTCAGATGTATGCCATAGGAGAACTATATTTCGTTTATTTATTTTTATACGAATAAATTTTACATCTTTAAATATTTCTTAAATAGGTATCTGTTACACAAAAACAGACAAAGAAATGTAAAAATAGTAGGCTACTGGTATCAGGACTCGGGTCCAAACTACTGGTGGTCAGGCAGGGCTCTTGAGCAAAGAATCTCCTAAAAACACGCACCGTGTCCGTACTGCTTTCTGGATCAAGCCCTTGATCCAAATGCCTTTCGCAAGCCTGCTCAGATGTTAGTTGAGGCAAGAGCTTCAAGCCAAGAGGCTATTACGGTATTGGCCATCACGACTACGAACATAATGACTGCTGTGTTTACTTCCCACATGACGACAACCTCGTGAGCCAGGACACGCCATAATCACTGCGGTAAGGCCCCTCTTTGAGAAGTGGCTGGAGCGGTAATACGGCGTCTTCACCTTCTGCATGACGCAAAGCCTCACCGGACATGGCAGGTTCGGGAGGTTCCTGCATCGAATTCAGGTGGAAGAAACGCCCGGGTGTCACCATTGCGTGGACCATCCAGAGGACACGGTGGAGCATACGGTGGAGTTGTGGCTCGTTTAGGCGGATTACCGCCGTGTCGGCGGCAGCGACCTCTCACGCCGGGCCCTGGTTCGGAGGCTGTGGTCTGGAGCAAGGAGGGATGGCAGGCGATCGCCTCCTTCTTCGAAGCAGTAATGCTAACGAAGGAAGAAGCCACAAGCGTGCGGGAACGAACGTCCTCACGCCCCAGTCGCCAAGATTCTGGCGGGATTTGTCATTTACCAAACTAAAAAAAAATCCCGTCTACCTAGAACGACGTCCTAGAACGCAAAGAGCAACTGAAGAACACAGGTACGGTTTTAGTCAGTAAAAGTCTGACCGCCTTCGCGCTCCACCCATAGCGGGAGAAGTCATTGGATGATTTCCACTCTTAAAAAAAAACCTCGTGAGTCAAGTCAAGATGCTTAGTTTGCTTCTCATCTTTCTCAGTTTTCACAAGGTTCCTTATCTTAGCGAATTATTTAATTATCTACTTAGGCGAACTATTTAATTATTGTTATGATTCTCAGATGGTGTTAATCGTCTTGTTCGAATGAACACCACACCCGTACTATATAGAACTCTTTTTTTAGCCACTTAGAATAACGGGCGTATTAGTTGTCGACATTTCACCTATTTCAACGTCGAAGCACTACAGAGATGAATTCCCGAAAATATTAGCAGCCATGAAGGCAGTGGACTTTAAGAACCCGAAAAAGATTTGTCCCGCGAAAAGTGAAGCCAAGAAACAGTTAAAAGGTTTAACCACAGACGATCACCTCATGACAGCTATTCTTGATAACATAAAGTTAAAATCTGACGACACTATCGGTTGGAGGGTTAATATCGATGTTTTGTTAAATGACATTAAACATATCGCTGGTTTTCCTAACCTGAAAGGGAAGAAGTACTTTGGCCCCACACTTCTGCTCGGTGGTCAGTTGTCTGATTTAATTCCGTAAGTTGTCTCGTAATTTTATTTACTTACCTACTTAGTGGAGTAGCTAGTCCCAAAGGGACCCTTTTTAAGGTATCATTTTTTTTTGTCTTTATTAAGTCTGCCAGCGTACAGCTGAGTACAGAGTCAGGGATTCGGAGTCTCGATAGGCCATGGTAAAGATGGCCAGTGAACAACATGTCACGAATTTTTGCACACGTCGGGGCTCCTTTAAGTTGGGAGCAGTCGTATTATTGAAGCAGCTGATATGGTGCGTAGCTACGCTCCTGCTAATTAATAAGTACACCGTCGATTTCCTCACCCTAATTTCCGTCGAAGGTTTAAACAAATGTTATTCTAATGTCATGTTTATCTTACGAGTAAGTATGACTAAGTATGATGAATTCCTTTGATTGTTTTAAGTTAGTTATAATTGTTCTCTATCAGCTACTTTCAAAGCAAAAGTATACAGACAGCTTCTGGGTTCGCTCACTCTCTATAGAGTAGACTTCTTCCGCGGTTTACCATCTAGCAGATTTGAGTTTGCGTCAACATGATGAAAGAATTAGTCAGGTAGACCCAGCGTTGAGACGAAGGCGTCAAGGAGGCAACCGCCTCGATGCCTAACATGCCGAAACCCCGCTTGCATCATTCAATGCAGACGGGACTTTGGAACCACGGGCGTGCAGAGTGGGGACTCTGCCCGCCCATCAAGTGATTCCAAGGAAGACGGTGGCACAGTGATCACGTGCTGCCGTGCACAAAGAGGCTCAGGGGAGACCGTTGTACAGTCTCCTCAGGGATGTGCCCTAACAGGCGCTGCACAGAGGGGGTTCCGGAATGGTCTTTTAAGAGGTAACGGCGCCCCTTCTACCAGTATATATGCTGATGGTGATCGTGGGGCTGGTTTTAGTGAGGTAAAAATTCCACACTCCCCAGACTTATCCCCAAACCGGGCGCCTTTCGAAGCTTTCTCCCGAAAACAAAAAAAAATAGACTCAGCGTTACCGAGCGCTAGCTGTCCAGGAGGGTGCGCCGGGCATTTAAAATTACAGTATTTTTTTCAAATTTTTAACGCCGCTCGGGGAGGTTACAGGTTGCCAAATACTGTTCAGAAAAAAATAATTTCAGTCCACCGATACGAAGACCACCAAGTGAGATCGAAGAAATAATTTTATGAAGACTAATGGATTAAGTCAATGGATCCATAAAAATCATCCTTCAACAATTTGAATTCTTATAGTATACTAGGCTTTGTTCAGACCAAACGTATTGTCGGCCACTGACTGTGAGCGCGCGTTACGCAGTTTATCGGTTTTCCATATAATAGTAACTTCACGTTCACACCAAACCGACTATACACTGTTACGTAGTGCGTTTTCGCTGACTCTCGGTGGCCGATTATAAATGTACTACGCGTCTATGCACGGCGGACGCGGATTGAATACGTTGCCGAATGTAACAGAGTATTAGATTGCAGCGCTGCCGCGCCGAGGTCACTTTTCGTAAACAAACACAAGCCTACTCTTTTGTTCACACAAGTAGCGCATTGTACGTTAAGCATATTGTCGGCTTGGTAAGAACACATATTGCAGACTTATGTACGTTCACGCAAGGGCTGACAGTGATTTGAGCGAGTGCATTTGAGCATACTCACAGTCAGCGGCGGAGAATACGTGTAGTGTGAACGATGCCTTAACGTTTAATAATACTTGCATATGTTTCATTACAGACCCGATGATTTAACACATATTCGGGCAATGTTCCCGAAGGCTGTCATAACTTATATTCAAAAAACGCGCCACAACGTCCACATAGACGACCCCAGATCATTCTTGGAGCTTGCGATCGCTTTCATCCGAACCCATCACTACAAGCAACAATTCAAACCCCCAACGCTGTCCAAATAAATTGTATAACAACGATTTTTATATAATATACCTAATATACATTGTTACTAAGTGAAATAAAAGAAATATTTATTGTCTACAGTATAATGTTTTCCATAATTTATTTACCTACTGTTGAGCCTCTGTCTTTACAATTGCAACACAAATACAATTGTTTTTATTTTTTAATAGGTGGGTTAGGTACAGATGTTTTTTTAGGTGGGTAAATCATCTAATGACAAATCCTGCTCTTGGGCGGAGCGAGAGATAGTGTCAGAATTTAACTGACTAAAAACCCACTCCTGTTCCTTCTTTGCCTTCGTCCCAGAGTCCCGGGTTTCACTTTCACACTACCCGTAGCTAGGTACAGATGTTCAAGGAACGGTATGTCTAGCCGTCATTGGCGTACAAATATTTTATGCATATATGCTAATTATTACTTCAAACGTTATTAAGTTATTAATCAACATAAAAAATAATATTATTAAAATAATTTAAACCTAAAATTTCAATATACAAAATAAACACAAAAAGATCTCCAATAAAATATAAAACTATTAAATTCTAATGTCAATAATAAACAAACAGAAAAAACAAAACAGCAACAGGAAACCAGACAGAATAAAAATTTCTCAGCTCAACTCAACATTTTATTTAAATACATTAACACTTAGTTACACGCGAGGGGTTTCACAAACACTCTTTAGTTTTTAAAAGCAGGAGGTTCTAGGTTCAGCTGTATGTATTTTTTTGAATATATATTTACCGATTTCTCGGTCAATTGTGGACCGATTTTTATACTTTTATATACACTTTCGATACTTCCGAGTTGGTCCCATAGAAATATTATTATGATCTGATGATGAACTTCGAAGATATGGAACGGAACTCTTCATAGTATCACAGCAGAACTGTTGTAACAAGTACAGATCCAAATTTCTTTGTTTATACGTATACGCCATGACTCGTTTGACTGAGGGGTACTTTTTAGTTGTGGTACTGAACTGAAACAGTGAAACTGAAAAGTGTAAAATAAAAAACTTGAAGTCGGTTCTTTTTTTTTGTAAAAAGTTTTTGTTATTTGATATCGCATGAATGAACTATATTTGAATTTACTAATCAGACACCTACTCACTTAATATTTTTTCACCGGCAGAGGTGACTTGTTCGTCAAATTGCTACTGCGGAACTCGCGCCCCTAAGACGACCCACTGACCCTATTCTATTCTATTTTTGTTTTCACGCGGTGAACGTACTAGTGTATTTTCAACGAATTATTTGAAACTAAGTACAACACCATTTCTCTTGTTTGCCAAAATTGTGATACTTATCGAAATTTTTTAATAAAGTTCAAAATCGAGACTTTATCTAATTAATTTGCGGCCATCAAAGTATATGCCAAGAACAAGGGCATAAACGGCATTAAAGCTATCAAAGAATAAAAGGCCCGATTTGATAACTCTCAAAACAAATACTTAAATACGCAAAAAGAATACTCGCTATATATTTAATCATATTATTAAAGGCGCCAAAAAAAATGTATGTATTTTTTTAAAACACACACAGACAAAGTAGTTTCATAACAGTACTCTAAAAAAATAAGTAATCATACATGTTACTAAAATTCAGCAACGGGAGCAAAATTGCATGAAGTCTTAGTACGATGCCGTTTTGGACGTAATTACCAGGAGACCCCATCTCTCTCCAGTAGGCAATGGTTGAGATGACCGTGCAGTTGCTTGAAATTATGAGTTTAGACCGTAAGACAATCTGTATTTATCGTGTCACTTTACAATTTAATTGTACAGGGTGTCCCAAAACTAACGCAAAATTTGAAATAAATAAAAGACACCATATTATGAAGTCATCATCATCATGCCGGCAAAAGACGTCCAAAGCTGGTCATATCAAGAGACATAGTCGTTTTTTCACAATATGGGCGAAGGACTTTTTTCCAGACGTGGAAAACTGTAAAGAACTAATATACATCCAGAGACATTACCATGACGTTTTAAAATGTCTAGTGTGCGAGTGAGAAAGTGCGATAGAGCTATAGATCCTATATAGCTCCATTCCTTAAACAGTTCAGTTTAGGTCGTCAAAAAATCACATTAAGAGCTCGTGGTAGGGCCTCAGTACACTCATAAGGGTGCGTTTCCACTGTAGCGGATCTGGGTAGAGTGGAGTGGAGTGGAGAAGAGCAGTGAAAATTTGCAAGTGTTCCTTTTCTATTGATGCTCAGCAGGGCGAGCTTCCCTCTTTTTTTTTATTTGTTATAAACTAGTCCTTGACTGCGATCCCACCTGATGGTAAGCAGTGATGCAATCGTTGATGGTGAGGCGCACTAGTTTATTAAGAGCCTATTCACTCTAGCCTTGAAGGCACCTAAATTATAGTTGGTGCTCCACTGCATGCTCGACTCGGCTCTGTCCGACTCAGTACCGCGTGTTCATTTGTTTTATTTGAAACTCAGCTCCACTTCAGCTAAGCGTCCACTACGTCGGAATCGGAGCGTACCGAATGAAAGGATTCGTTGCTTTGTATTTATTTGGTGTGGTACAGTGCACTGGATCCGCATTACTACGGGGATCGGTAAATACCGACGCCTCGTACACTCCGTACGCTCCGTCCGTCGCAGTGGACGCTTAGCTATACACTGTTTCGAAGCTTTCTCCCGAAAACAAAAAAAAAAAACAAAAAAAATAAACTCAGCGTTACCGAGCGCTAGCTGTCCAGGAGGGTGCGCCGGGCATTTAAAATTACAGTATTTTTTCAAATTTTTAACGCCGCTCGGGGAGGTTACAGGTTGCCAAATACTGTTCAGAAAAAAATAATTTCAGTCCACCGATACGAAGACCACCAAGTGAGATCGAAGAAATAATTTTATGAAGACTAATGGATTAAGTCAATGGATCCATAAAAATCATCCTTCAACAATTTGAATTCTTATAGTATACTAGGCTTTGTTCAGACCAAACGTATTGTCGGCCACTGACTGTGAGCGCGCGTTACGCAGTTTATCGGTTTTCCATATAATAGTAACTTCACTTGAAATAAATAAAAGACACCATATTATGAAGTCATCATCATCATGCCGGCAAAAGACGTCCAAAGCTGGTCATATCAAGAGACATAGTCGTTTTTTCACAATATGGGCGAAGGACTTTTTTCCAGACGTGGAAAACTGTAAAGAACTAATATACATCCAGAGACATTACCATGACGTTTTAAAATGTCTAGTGTGCGAGTGAGAAAGTGCGATAGAGCTATAGATCCTATATAGCTCCATTCCTTAAACAGTTCAGTTTAGGTCGTCAAAAAATCACATTAAGAGCTCGTGGTAGGGCCTCAGTACACTCATAAGGGTGCGTTTCCACTGTAGCGGATCTGGGTAGAGTGGAGTGGAGTGGAGAAGAGCAGTGAAAATTTGCAAGTGTTCCTTTTCTATTGATGCTCAGCAGGGCGAGCTTCCCTCTTTTTTTTTATTTGTTATAAACTAGTCCTTGACTGCGATCCCACCTGATGGTAAGCAGTGATGCAATCGTTGATGGTGAGGCGCACTAGTTTATTAAGAGCCTATTCACTCTAGCCTTGAAGGCACCTAAATTATAGTTGGTGCTCCACTGCATGCTCGACTCGGCTCTGTCCGACTCAGTACCGCGTGTTCATTTGTTTTATTTGAAACTCAGCTCCACTTCAGCTAAGCGTCCACTACGTCGGAATCGGAGCGTACCGAATGAAAGGATTCGTTGCTTTGTATTTATTTGGTGTGGTACAGTGCACTGGATCCGCATTACTACGGGGATCGGTAAATACCGACGCCTCGTACACTCCGTACGCTCCGTCCGTCGCAGTGGACGCTTAGCTATACACTGTTTCGAAGCTTTCTCCCGAAAACAAAAAAAAAAAACAAAAAAAATAAACTCAGCGTTACCGAGCGCTAGCTGTCCAGGAGGGTGCGCCGGGCATTTAAAATTACAGTATTTTTTCAAATTTTTAACGCCGCTCGGGGAGGTTACAGGTTGCCAAATACTGTTCAGAAAAAAATAATTTCAGTCCACCGATACGAAGACCACCAAGTGAGATCGAAGAAATAATTTTATGAAGACTAATGGATTAAGTCAATGGATCCATAAAAATCATCCTTCAACAATTTGAATTCTTATAGTATACTAGGCTTTGTTCAGACCAAACGTATTGTCGGCCACTGACTGTGAGCGCGCGTTACGCAGTTTATCGGTTTTCCATATAATAGTAACTTCACTTGAAATAAATAAAAGACACCATATTATGAAGTCATCATCATCATGCCGGCAAAAGACGTCCAAAGCTGGTCATATCAAGAGACATAGTCGTTTTTTCACAATATGGGCGAAGGACTTTTTTCCAGACGTGGAAAACTGTAAAGAACTAATATACATCCAGAGACATTACCATGACGTTTTAAAATGTCTAGTGTGCGAGTGAGAAAGTGCGATAGAGCTATAGATCCTATATAGCTCCATTCCTTAAACAGTTCAGTTTAGGTCGTCAAAAAATCACATTAAGAGCTCGTGGTAGGGCCTCAGTACACTCATAAGGGTGCGTTTCCACTGTAGCGGATCTGGGTAGAGTGGAGTGGAGTGGAGAAGAGCAGTGAAAATTTGCAAGTGTTCCTTTTCTATTGATGCTCAGCAGGGCGAGCTTCCCTCTTTTTTTTTATTTGTTATAAACTAGTCCTTGACTGCGATCCCACCTGATGGTAAGCAGTGATGCAATCGTTGATGGTGAGGCGCACTAGTTTATTAAGAGCCTATTCACTCTAGCCTTGAAGGCACCTAAATTATAGTTGGTGCTCCACTGCATGCTCGACTCGGCTCTGTCCGACTCAGTACCGCGTGTTCATTTGTTTTATTTGAAACTCAGCTCCACTTCAGCTAAGCGTCCACTACGTCGGAATCGGAGCGTACCGAATGAAAGGATTCGTTGCTTTGTATTTATTTGGTGTGGTACAGTGCACTGGATCCGCATTACTACGGGGATCGGTAAATACCGACGCCTCGTACACTCCGTACGCTCCGTCCGTCGCAGTGGACGCTTAGCTATACACTGTTTCGACTGGTGCGGAGTGAAGATTTCAAGCACTGTAATTGACCAATTCACAGTCCGCTCCTCTGCACTCCGCTCAAGCTCTACTTCAGTGGAAACGCACCTTAATAAACGAGAATATCAGATTTTATTTTTCATTCCAACGTTTGATAAATAGTAGAGGTCAGTCAGTGATTCCAACCGAACAGTTGAAGTATATTTTGATCGTATCACTGTTCGTGACATTCACATTGAAACGTCATTGGTGTCTGAATAAATGTGGAATACAAATAATAAGAGCTATGCAGAACATTCGCTCAAATATTTTTTGTCGAGCCACGGTTAACAGAGTCATTCAAACTCTCCGATCAAAATCAACGGCTTTGAATTTAGCGTATAAAATCTATGGGCCTAGTCCCAGTCCAAAAAATATGCCAATTCTTGTACTCCATGACTGTCTTGGAACTAAACAGAACTGGGATAATATTTGTCAAAGGTTAAATGAATTTTGCAAAAAAACTGTGATAGCAGTGGACGCTCGTAACCATGGGGACAGTCCCTATTGTGACACCCACGACTACTTGTTGTTAGCAGATGATCTCTCGAAGCTAATCTCTCACTTTGAACTTGAAAAATGTATTATGATTGGCCACAGCATGGGAGGCAGGACAGCGATGGTGGTGGCTCTGAAGCAGGTGCGAGAATTCATGTATCTTTAGAGGCAAGCGCTAGATACTACTGCGTATAAGGTCCAGGGTTCGGTCCTAGTTGATAACATCCGTGGGCTCGCTCGCCGCAGCTGGCGAATGTGCCGCTTGCGCGCTGCTTGCGAAATGTGCGCGTGCATTTCATGTTCTTCGTACGAAGCCCCTGCGCCGCCGCACCACCCGCGCGCTCTAGCTAGTAGCTACGTTCTCGTACGTGCCGCTCACGATACACCTCCCGCGCCCCGCCCGCGTCTCGTCACCAAGATAACCGCTTAGTTTGTTTCTAAATTCCGGAACCTAAATACGTGTTGACATGGAGGGCGAATGAAAATGGTCGACAGTTAATTGAAATATACAAAAAAAACCTGTTTTGTGGGACCCGAAAGATCCTCATTACGTGGTACGTGCGCATGAGGTTGATTACTCGCGCGTTGAGGCACGCTGCACGCGCGCCTCAACCGAGCTTCATTGGAGCTGCACTAGAGCAGCGCACCAAACTTAGGCTATAACCACACACCTGTAACAAAATGTAGGTGTACTATACCTACATAGGTATACCTCTACTAACTCTTCGAGGAGATACAGGCGTGATGTTAGTTCTAGTTCCTTCTGCAATATGAAGTGGCTGCCCTGCAGTAAATTAACGAGCGCTTAAATAACGTATGTCTGAAGTCAAGTTTGTCATACAGATCTACCTGGTCTGGTCGTTTAAAACCCTTGCGCTTATCAACCGAGGAGTCGCAGCTTAACATAAGATTCCATACGATTATCGTTTTTATTGTATGGGAGCAAAGCACTATAGTTATAGTCATGAACAGTCAGAATTCGGTGGATTTTGAGGCAATAATTTGACTTTGTTCAATGAAGTGGAATGTCCGATTTTAGCAAACACCATTTCCTTGATTAATAATGCTCCCATACAACAAAAACAAAATAAACTAAAAATGTTGTGTTCAGAGTCCATCTACCGATAATATAAGACCAAGCTAAGGCCTTTCACCTAAATGTTTAAATGTTATGCAGCCTTCCATAGTCGCCAGCTTGATCGTCGTTGATATTTCGCCTGTATCTACATCAAGCTATATAGAAATCACCCTGCCAGAGATAATTGAAGTTCTGATGAGCGTCAACTTCAAAGGGCTGGGATTAAATAAAGCAAAGGCGACAGCGAGAAAAGCAATTTCAAATTACGGTTTATTTGAAAATGAGGCGGAAACACAAGCCATGCTTATGAATATTGGAAAATTGCCTGACAAAACTATTGGATGGAAATTTAATCTTGAAGTATTGAAGGAACAAATTGACAACATCGCAAAATTTCCAAATATGGGCAAAAAAACGTATTCAGGCCCCACGCTGTTCCTCGCCGGCAAGCTGTCGTATTGTATCCCGTAAGATTTTTGTTTATGATCTTTTTTATTTCTATCTTATATACTTAGGAGTTGTATGTCGTAGGTTCAAACCCAGGCAGACGCATTACTTTAATTAGGTAATTTATATCATCACCACTGCTCTCATGCTCTCAAAGTGGTGAAGAAACCGCATGTCCTGAACCAAAAATTCGAAAGTATGTGATGTCCACCGTCCCGCACTGGACACTTGTAGCGTATTATGTGATGTCCACCGTCCCGCACTGGACATTTGTATCGTATTATGTCATGTCCACCGTCCCGCACTAGACACTTGTAGCATATTATGTCATGCCCACCGTCCCGCACTGGACACCTGTAGCGTACCATGTACTCCACTCCCTCTTCTGGACTCAAGCCTCCTCGGCTTAAGTCCTAACAGTGGGAAAATTATAAGGCTGATTATGCTATGCTTTTATATATATATTTCTATTCACTAATAACAAAGTACGGATGATCAAACAAGGATAAACTAGTGCGTTTCACCATCAGCGATTGCATCACTGCTTACCATCAAGTGGGATCGCAGTCAAGCACTAGTTTATACATCATTTATGAAAAATGTTTCTCATACTTTATTGGTTCAAAGTATTCAAACATCATTCAGAACAGGACTGCGGGATCCTCTCATGAGGTTCATCATTATACAGGCGGCTGATTTAGACACCTACAATTGGATAATGGAAGTAACTCTATCTGTTATATTTAACTGACTTTCCTGCAAAATCCACGTTTTTGAAAACTTTCATCGATATTATTAGAATCCACCACCAGTTCAAGTATCGACGTTATCGTTGAGTATTTTAAGTAGATTTGGTCACTATCCCGATATATTTGAATTCTGAATTCAAATAATACATGCATTACAAGATACAGGCATTACAGACTACTTTAGCCGAAAACACACGAAGTAGAACCTACGCAGCTACGTACCAAAATTTTGAGTAGAATGAGAATCAGTCGTCTCCTTCTGCGAAGCGATCAGAATCCCGCGGAGCGTGTGACATATCACTTGCGGCGATTGATCTGACAGACTATTGAGCTCTTGTATTTTCGACGCACTTCTTAACAGCTCTACATTACAGATAGTCTGAGGACGGGAAATTTTGGGAGATTATGGGAGGTATTTATAAAAAAAAAATTTTTTCAGAACTGATGACTTAGTGTGGATCCAAAAGATCTTTCCCGAAGCACGGTTACTCTACATCGATGGTGTGAAGCATAACGTGCACCTTGAAGATCCAGAAGGCTTTTTGGAAGCAGTGCTAACATTTTTTGAAAATAACTCATTGATTAAAACTGAAAATATTACTTAGTTATAATTTATTTGCATGTCTGTTAAGTAATAAACTTAAAAATTATAACTTTCTACGTTCCATATTATTTAATACTAGCAGACGCTGTGCCCCGCAGTCTTTGGTTACTGCTCCGCTTCCGTAAGTCGTAGCGTGATGTTTTTTTTTGGTTTTTATTTATTAGGGAGAATTAACAATTACACACTTCATATGATAACAAAAGCTTGTAATCTAGGCATATAAGTACTTAAAGAGTTTAATAGAAAAGGTCTTGTTATTTGTTAAGTAAAGTCTCAATAAATAATATTCATAAACAGCAAATTTATTAGCATTTGTTTATATTCCAAAATGACACTCAATTTATGGAAATATTGTCCAGGCCAATTGATTAATGAATGAATGGCGATCAAAATGGAAAAACAACTGCGCGTAGTATTTTCTAGTAGCAATATTAATTAATGATTGATTCAATTATGAAAAATTTTCGTGGACAATTTTGGGATTTTGTTTTTTTTACTTTTAACTACACAAATATGGTCAGTAAAGGGTACGGATACAGCCCCATTTTTTTGTGCTAATTAAAAAGTACTGGTGTATAACTTATACTATTCGTCATGAATATGCTATCACCTACAGAAAAAAAAAACAGTCTAACTGGTATCTAGCTTCAGATTTTAGCCCGTTTGAGGGCTGATCAATCGGTGGATAACGTTTACCTGAAGAAAATATACCCGTCTATAGCATAATATATTCCATACAAAAACTATCAAACCGCCATGTTTATTCTTACCTAATTAGTATAGTTGTCTTTTTTTTTATTAATTACTTCGGTTATTTACATTTAAAGAACTCATTTACACTATAATATATTTTTCTACGCGCTTATATCCATTTTAAGAAAAATTTTACGCACATAAGTAAATAATAAATTGATAATAGCTCATGATGTGATAACTAGTGATATAGGTATCTACTACAAAAATTGACAAAATTATCCTTATCGTACGCCGATTTTAATGTGCCCATGAATTACCGAGCTTGGGTTCAAGATACCCTTTCCATCCTCCTCGACATCATCAGTACAAACAAAACTACACTCCCTCCCCTCCGTGGGATATAATTCAAATAGAAATAGGATTAGGATTCAAATAGAGACCTGACTCCCATTAAAACAAAACAACAATAACAATAGTGCTTTGTGCACTATTGTTGTTTTCCTCATCGCTGCCACTATGGCGTAGTTTTCAAAAGCTTCGATCACGGCCGTCTGTCACGCAGCCGAAGCGCAAATACGCTGCCCGCTTCTTTGCCACGTACGTATTATTACACAGTTATTCTACAAATTACGCAGCTAAATGCTACGCTACTACATGCTTCGTGCTACGCTACCCGCTACGCAGCTATGCTACGTGCTACGACACCTGGGCTACACAGCTACGTTACGTGCTACATTTCTATGCTACGCTAGAACTTGTAAATTTTTGGCAATATCGAGCATAACGTTTGAGATCTCCATGAGTACATTTTTTTTGTGATCTGTGGTGATCAAATTGGTCTGCTAATGGGTCTCTTTAAGGCTAGAGTGAATAAGCTCTCAATAAATTAGTGCGCCTCAACATCAACGATTGCATTACTACTTACCATCAGGTGGGATCGCAGTCAAGCACTAGTTTATATCAATTATAAAAAAAAAATGTGAATCAAGTGTTTATATACTCTATGATGCCAATTGACAAGTCTTTTGACGTTATTTGAAGACTTGCTTTATTACTGTTTAATACGTATTTTTTTTATTATTGTTTAACTTATTAAAAAGCGTAACTTTTGAACAAAAAATAGACATGAAATAATTATGTTATGTTCCATCTGTAGGATCAAACGTCAACAGTACACAGAGTTCAAAAATATATGCTGGGCAATTAAAGTACTTCGTTCGCAGTCGACGGTTAACTTATCACATAGAATCCACGGTCCAAACCCCAAACCCAATGGAGAAGCTATAGTTGTGCTCCATGGATTGCTTGGCTCTAAGAGAAATTGGCAAACCATGTGTGGAAAGATTACTGCTCATACGAACAAATCTGTGATAGCCGTGGATGCTCGTAATCACGGGGACAGCCCTCACAGTGATGACCATGACTACTTCTCTTTAGCCGCTGACGTCTCACAACTAATATCTAAACTTTCAATTAAAAAAAGTACTGTTATCGGCCACAGCATGGGAGGTAGGACTGGAATGGTTCTAGCTTTGACAGAGGTTCGTCAGCTTAATATGTTTACATTATACATTAGGGGCATAGCTACCGCCTAAAAAGATTTAAAGATACATATAATATTCAATGATACGGAAGCGCCAGGCTGCAGAACCTTCGACTGCGAAAATTCGTGTCATAGTTATTCACAACCTTAAATTCTCTTATTGGTAAGATAATTAATAGTGACTAGACGATAGAATGTCCCAATTTTATAGCTCACTGCGCTGCGCTTGTTCTAGCATTCTCTACAAAAACATAACTATTCTAAGTCCGCAGGTTCCAATAAAAGAGCTCATTTTCAATCAACTTTTTTCCTATCCCAGTCAGAGATCTCATTTTGAAGCTCGATCTTACATAATAACACAACCACTTCTTCCATCTTTCGACACAAAAAACTATAAACAAAGTTTGTTATAGACCCCTTTGGGTAACTCTTTCGAACATACCCGCTACCCGAGCATGTGCTCCTGGGTTCGACTACCTAATAGTCAAGCAGTTTTATTGGGCTTTCCCATCTGGATGTTCCCAGCAATAGTCCAGAGACAGGCTTTGTAGCCGGTGATGGTAATAGGAATATTATGCCCGCTATTACACGGAGTTCAATATATAATTGGCGAAATGTGCATGTAGCACAGGTGATCCTCTACCTAAAAGTTTGAGGAATACAGACGTCAGTGTTACCTTTCTAACGTATTATAAAACAAAGTACCACGCAATAAACTTAAAAACCAATAGACAGATATCATAGTAAAGATGAGAATTCAGAATTTCAAAAATCTGTAACACCCATACGAAGATGGGAGGTCTCTAGTCGCTAGTATTTATATATATATTTCAGTCGAAGGATGTCCACTGCTGGACATAAGCCTCCTCCAAGTGACGCTAGTATACTATACTGATATTATAAAACTGAAGTTTGTTTAGTTGAACGGCGCTAATCTCAGAAACCTAATCTAATTTTGAAGAATTATTTAGTGGTGGATACCAATTTGTCGAGGAAAGCTTTATGCTATATTGTATTATTTATTTATAACATTACGCTACGACAGGCTACGAAGAGCACAGAAGAGCAGTATTAACGAAATACGCGGTTGAAACCGCGGTAGACAACTAGCACATGGCCTCATTTCTCCTTACCTCTTTTTCTTTTTTTGCAGCCGTCCAAAGTAGCGAGATTGATCGTAGTCGATGTATCGCCTATCATCCCGGCCACAGGTGGCCGACTTCTAGACTTTTTTCCGAAGCTAATAAATGTCATGATTAGTGTCGACTTTAATGGGATGGACACGTTACACAAAGCAATGACTGCAGCTAAAACCAAAATAGCAGAATCTCAATTATTCTCAAGCGAAGAATCCATGTATTTCATTTTGATGAATATTGGAAAACTGTCCGATAACTCTTTCGGATGGAAGTGCAACGTTAAATCCTTGAAGAAGAATTTTGTCCATATCGCCTCGTTTCCAAATATGAACGAGAAAACGTATAATGGGCCTACGCTATTCGTCGGCGGCAAACTATCAGACTTTATTCCGTACGATACAACGATTTTTTTTTAAATTGCATAGATGTTCTAAAGTATATACCTACTTTTATTTATAATTAACAATTTGTCGACCTCATTGGTGTAGTGGTCATGGAAAGAGCTGAGCGTGAGGTCATGGGTTCGATTCCTAGGTCGGGCAAAATCTTATTAGAACTTTCTATTTCACATTTCTCAGTAGCAACCCAGTTTTTTGTGCTCAGTTGATGTCAATAGACTCGCTCCCACTAAAAGGGCCTTAAACATAAATGGAGAGCATATGACAAACTTTTTTGTATGTTAGTTATCATCAAGTATCTTCTCTTGCTCTGGGTGGAGCGAGAGAGAGTGACTTTTACCGATTAAAACCCACTTGTGTTCCTTTAGTTACCATTTTGCATTCTAGGGCCTCAGTAACTCTTTCGAAAGGTCCCGCAGCTACGTACACACTTGTATATTATCTCCTGCGAACTCGCCTTATCTCTGTTGAGGTTGACCACCAAACGGAAGAATTATTTGATCAAAGATTATTATATTTCAGGCCTGGTGACATCACAGGGATCCAGAAACTCTTTCCTAAGGCAAATTTAGTATACATTGAAGGGGTTGGACATAACGTCCACGCTGAAGACCCAAAAGCCTTCTTCGATGCAATTGCGCAATTTCTATCCTGAAACGCAAAGAATGTGTGCGTGACTGCGTTAATTGTTACCGTCATAGCGTCTATTTTTAGACCTAGGTACATAGGTACATACTCGTGTTTCTTTCTATAGGTACCTACTCTGCATGGTGAAAGTTTTTACGAAAACACTATTTACATGAATCTGGAATTTCCGTTTAATTTTACTTGTTGATAAGATCCTATTTACATGACAGGTAAGTACAAATACATATTTGAAGAAGGCATTAATAAAGGTTAGGTTATCTAGGTGCAAGTACAGCTTATTGGCATTTTCCTTTATACTAAGAAAGACACTTCACCTCTCGCTTCAGTTTTCGACTTGATATCAAGGTAAACGCAAAGGCAAAGGTGGGAAAGAAGCGAGAGGATACAAATACAACTGCTACTTTCTGTTAAGACAAAAAATATCGGAGTCGATTGCCTGGACAGACCACAGACATAAAGCGCACGCCTCTCGAGGGGAACAGCCTCGATAGGGTGAAATACGTGGCAGAGTAGGCCAGTGAATAAAGTGAAACAATACGCCAGAAGCCTATCGGGTCCGTGATGCTGCCAGAAATAGTTGAAGAACCAAATATTGCTTTAGTCGTAAACTGTTCCTGTACTTTTCCCTGAAAAATATGCATTTAAATTTCTGAAACCCCATCCAAATCGAATTAGTCGTTTTTGAGAAAATTGCGGATACTACAAACAAACATGTCATCCTTTTTTAAGTCGTTTATAATTATGAGATTTTCCGCATTGTTTAGGAGTAATGGACGATAAACATTGTTTGTTTTTCCTCTGTCTGAGAGAGAACAAAGTATTGCACCTATAAAACAATCGTTATAGTATAATTTTATTGATTACCTACCTACCTACCTGATACCAGCCCCCCTAGCCAAGTTACAATCGTTTCGTTCGCGCCGAATGCCTCGAGTAGGCCACGCCTTCCCTTTGTTCTGACCACGTGACTGAGCGTTAAGATGACGTCAGAACAAAGGAATCGAAGGCGTGGCCTACTCGAGGCGTTCGGCGCGAACGATACGATACCTAAACGAAACTATTACTTGAGTACGGTAGGTACTCCACCATCCATACTCACAAATTCAAATATTTTTGAAAACTTGTAAGATAACGAGTTACGTATTCGCTAGCGTTTCAGTTGTCACAAACACCACTATTATAGTAGTTTATCTTATCGTATTCGTTGCAGATAATGAGATTTTATTGAATGGTAAATTTGGGTATGGAGGTAGCAAAACAATTTTATCCATTGATCAATTTATTCATAAATTAACATTGTTAGATTGAATTTTAAGATTAAATAAATAGTTATGGAATAATGTGCTGCTTTTACTTGTTCCACCCTGTATTCGCTACAAGCGATAGAAAATAAAAATTTAGCAATTTAAGTGCAAGATTTTTTGTAGATAAAACTAAGTAAATATATTGAAATTTTAGTCTTGCTTCTTCTTGGTTTTGGCACAGTGATCCAGCGATTAGCTAATGCATGTCATAGAAAAATCTTATTATGGACAAATTTTTAACCTACTTTAAAAAGGAGGAGGTTCTAAGTTGGAATGAATGAATTTTTTTTGTGTGTTCACTGATTTGTTGGTCAAATTTTGAAATTATTATTTTCTTGATTGAAATTGGTATGTTTCCAAGTTGGTCCCATAGAAATATTGTTACGATCTGATCATGAACTTCGAAGATATGGAACAAAACTCCTCATAGGATCACGGCAGAACCGTCGTACCTGACTGACTCGTGACTGACTAAAAGAAGAGGGGGAATATATCGAACTGATCTGATGATGAAGCCTGAACTTACGTGTTTGGGATTATTAGAATTGTCATGAGATGCATTCTGGCTATGAGGTATTTAAGTTTGGCTGAGGGGTACTTTTTAGTGGTGGTACCATAACTAAAAAGTGTAAAACAAAAAACTTTTAAAAGAACTTTTACTTTAATCAAAAAGTCGCTATAACAGTTTTATCTCTTCGCTATCTTCGAAAATAAAAGTTATTTTGCACTTTTCAGTGTTTATTTTACATTGAAGACTGTGTTTTTTTTATTGTGAAAAGTTTTTAAACTATTCAAATCATATTACAAGATCACACTGAACGGTACAGAGCGATCGTAAAGATTTCTCATAGCGTGTCTATGTATAAGGCCCACACGGTCGATACGGCAGGAATCGAAAGTGTACGTGAAGCTCGATATCGATTTAACTTGACAAACACTTTCGTTACGATCGGTCTGAAGCGACGGATCGTACAGACAAATCGTACCGTGTATGGGGCCTTTGACACTCACTATGATCTCTGTGTTCGTACTGATTGAGTGATTGCTGATGCTCAGGTTTTTGAGATCTATGGCGGGATTTTTCGAGTGAAGTTGACGCAAAATGAGTTCTTAGTGGATATTTGGTGTGGTTGTCTGTGTCTACACAACTGGACATTATAATATATAGGTACAATGAAAAATCATTGAAACAGGCACTATCTCTGCAAAATCTAGCTAAGAATTTTGTCTAATACCTATTGACTACCTCAGTGAACTGAAGCTTGCTGAGAAGGTCGATCAAGTCGACCATTCATTTGCTGCCAAAAACATTACAATGTGTTACATCTGTATTGTAATGGCACATAACAAGGAATGCAACTATGCGAAGACATGGCTAACTTAAGGATTTTGGTACCCCCGCCAAAAATTTAAAAAAAGTTACTGATGTTGACAGCTGCAATGACAGTTAGAAATCTGACATTACAGCAGCTGTCAACAACTACAAATCAAAATGTCATCAAAAATGTAACTCTGCGTAATGTCAAACAAATAACCTTCAAAATTATTATTATCTTTTATCAAATATACCTCAATAAAAATGTTACTCAGCGTAGTAACTCTTAAAAATGTTTTCAATAGCTTGAACGTGTGCCCTAAATTAGTCCCCGGTGCTACGCAAATTACCCACAGATTATTAGCATCTACGTCAGAAAATGCAGAAGCAGTGGACTTGGCCTACGCTTCTTACGAAAGTACCACCGATTCAAATAATGCAGACCGACCGCCTCTAGTCATATTACACGGGTTATTAGGATCGAAAAACAACTGGAACAGTATGAGCAAAGCTATCCATAGGACAACTGGTAGGAAAGTTATAAGTGTAGATGCACGGAACCATGGAGACAGCAGACATGCCTCGCAGCACACGTACGTGCACATGGCGCACGATGTCATGAAGCTGCTGAAGAAGCTGGAGCTGTCGAAGGTGTCGATCCTGGGCCACAGTATGGGCGGACGCACAGCCATGGTGCTGTCACTGCTCTGTGTAAGTTGTACGTAGTTTGTTCATACTTGTAGTTACCATGATCACTGAATGAAGATGAATGGAGATGAATGAAAAATGAAGATCTATCATATAGATCTTCATTTACACACACAATATTTGTATTAAAAGAATTGAAAAGTTTTCAAGTTATACTAAATTACCTACAAATGATTTCAGTCTGACATGGTGTCCAGTCTCATTGTGGTTGATATCTCTCCTGTGAAGACGAGTCCGCAAATCTTCTCCATGGCCAGTTTATTTGATGCAATGACCGCAGTATCAATAAGACCAGGGATTGCAATGTCAAAAGCTCGAAAGTTGGCTGATGAGCAACTAAAAGGAATAACGCCTGACATCAACCTGAGGAATTTCTTAATAACGAATTTAGTACAAACAAATACAGGCTCATACACATGGAGAGTGAACATAGCAGCTCTAAAGGATAACTTCCAGACACACATATCAAGTTTTCCCACAAACTTGAGAGGGCTTCAGTACTGTGGACCGACACTCTTTGTAGGAGGATCTTTATCTGATTACATAGGGTATGTATCACAGACTTTTATTACCAGAGTATGTTCCCAAGGGAACATACTCTGGTAATAAAAGTCTGATATTCCAGGATATGGTCTACCAATATGCCAAAATTCATCTAAAACCCATTTAATCGTTTGAGTAACAAACATACACACACACATTACATACCTATATGCAAATTTTACCCATATAATTACATAGACTAGTGGAAATAATTACCTGTAATAACTTACTCAATAGCATTCTCTATGTCTATCATATATGTTGTCATTGAAAGCACTTCAGGCACACTGCCAAGCGCCATAACTATATAATTATGAAATCATTTAAACACCTAACAATAAATGTATAACTGCTACTTGGCTGACTAATTATTTATTAATTTTATTCCATGTGCTTTTTGGCAAAGGCTCTTTCAGTTCTCTCTTTTCAATGCCAGTCTTGTCCAAGTTTTATCAGCTGCTTTGAACAAGTTATCTTAGCATCTCCTGATTGGTTCGTTTCTTTGCTTGACCAATGTACACCAGAGAATAATTTGAGTAAACTAATTATTATACATTAAATACTGATCCACACAAACTATCCCCTGCTTCAAGTCAATGTCAAATGCAGGGGTTCTAACCCTGATGCTCTGTTAATTTCGAAATGTATTCTCTTTTGCAGTAAAAATGACCTGAAAGAAATACAAGAATACTTCCCCCTGGCAGAGCTCACCTTTATAGATGGTGCAGGTCACTGGGTACACAGTCAGAAGCCAGAAAAATTCCTAGAAACAGTTTGTAATTTTCTAAAAGAGAAATAAGAATAACAGTCTAATAAAAATTATAGTGATTCTCATTAAATTAGGTAGTCATAAATTTTTGAGTAGTAAAATAATTGTTATTAGGCTATTTATTGTTACATACATAGTGGATAAATAAAATGTGATAAGCCATAAGTAATTTTATTTTTTTCATTTTGTGTATCTTATTATATCCTGTTGGTCCACGATCAATATTTGGTATGTTTTTCGTGTTTACCGACAATCACTTTTCCCTGACTGCCGCCTGCGCCCGCATAGAGCCCTGTTTATGTCCCCCGAATCAGCGACGCTCATCTTTAAAATATTTATAGTTCTTTTAATGAAGTGTCCAATGGTCCACATAAAACTAAGTGCGAAAACTATACCTAAATAGATGATGAAGTGAAAACGGCTATTTTATTACTTTTTAATAGATTTTTGCGACGGGGTTTTTTTTAATTTTATTTTTATTTCACACTTTTTAAATTAATCGCGAAACCCATTATTGTAATAACTACCTTTTTTAAGGTGGGAAATCATACAATGTCTTTTCTCGCTTTAGGGCGGAGCGAGTGGGTGTGTCAGCCAGGGCCCTAGTAGGCCTCGGCCTTGCTGGCCCCTACAGCTTTGCTGACATCTTGAGGCGCGCGTGCAACACTAAGCGCCGTCGACGATTCGGGCTTGGTCCGGACGAATACCAGACGGCCAAACGGCGAGTTACCTATTGCTCGTCGTCCTCAAACCCATGCCCACGGTGGCTGGAAATCGGAGTCGGAATCCTGGCGGCCAGGGCGTAAGGATGTACGTTCCCTCACGCGTGAGGCCGCCTTTTTCGCTAGCATTACTGCTTCGCAGAAGAAGGTGACCGTTTGCCATTCCTCCTCGCTTCAAAAAACCATGGTATACCTAGTAAAATAATAAGTAAGTAGGTACTATATGAAATGGATAATGAAGTATAAAAGTTCTATATCCTTTGTTAGTTAATAACGTTGGACGGCGACGGTACCGTACTCTAAGTCATTAATAGTGCAACATCTGTCCCTAGACCGCGTAAATGATTCGGTTTAAAGTTAAGTTTTAAGTTTCGCGGGTCGCTAGTTGATAATACTCGTATTTAAGAAAAATTAATTTAAGTAGTTATCACAATGAGGTGTGCCCCGCTTGGGTGGAACACCGCCGTGTCATCGTGGGGTGATCGGCAGCGAAAATCTCTCGCACCGGGCCCTGGTATAGCTATACCATGGTTTTTTGAAGCGAGGAGGAATCGCAAACGGTTACCTCCTTCTGCGAAGCAGTAATACTAGCGAAACAGGCGGCCTCACGCGCTCCCAGTTCTAGCATCAGGTCCTCGTCATCATAAGAAATGTATAGAACTGGTTGAGACGAATCTAACGAACCCAAATTCGATGCGTTTATTAGTAGGTACTTAAGGGTTCCATTAGTCACCTCCCAGTTCTAGCATCAGGTCCTCGTGATCATGTTCTCGTCATTATGAAAAATAAACAGAACTAGTTAAGACGAATCTAAATGAGCAAAAACTGGATGGGTTTACTAATAGGCAATCCAAAATTACGACTCTTACCATCGAGATCTCTCCATCATCAGACCAGCTCAATGGCGCTAGCATATTCATGAGTATTTTAATTTAAATATAGTTAATATTACACATATTATGTTTGAAAGTAAAGTAAATAACCATTAAGTGTTCAAAATCCCTACCGCAGCTAACAAACGAGTTAATGGCCTTGAACACCTTGATAGATCTGTATAAAAGTACCTAAGAACCATCTCGATTACGTCACCTTTCAAACAAAAAAAAACCGCATCAAAAACGGTCCATTCGTTTAAGAGCTACGATGCCACGGACAGATACACAGACACGTCAAACTTATAACACCCCTTTTTTTCCGTCGGAGGTTAAAAAAAAAACTTTAGAATATTTGCGTTTACTTAAAAAAAAACTAATGTTGATATAGCTTGAGACCTCAGTTTAAAGCTTGAAATTTTTAAGTTTTTCAGGGTTTTTTATACATATAATTATAATAAATCTGTAGATTAGCTCAGCTTTGTTTCATCGATTGCGATGAAACAAAGCCTAAGTATGGTTGACTATATCGAAAGATATATTATACATTCACTGACTGTTATTCGGTACAAAGTTCGCCGGGTCAGCTAGTTATTAATATACATACTTTTTTCAAAAGTTTTAAATTGGGTTTAAATATTTTTTAAGATAATCAACAGAATACTAAAACGTCCCATTTAAAAAAACCACATCCTAATGTGGAACGATACTTAGTAATTATTAGGTACCGCATAGAGATAAAATACCGCTCCATTTTAAACTCTGTTGATAAGCTTATCATTACATAGTCCTCTATTTTTTTCATGTCTTCGTATGAATAGTTATCTACTTTGTTTACCATTAGAATATGGATGTACACATTCTAATATTTTTGTAATATTTAACAGCAATTGTATCAAGCCAACCTTCTCAGCAAACTTCGCTGAGGTAGTCAACGCTACAATAAAATTCTCAGCTCATATTGTCTAACTGCACAGACACTTGAGATACAAAACTACACCAATTTTACATCACAATTTCCACTAGGAATCAATTTGCGAATCATCATCATCATCTTCCTGCCCTTGTCCCGTGTTATTTGAGGTCAACGCAACACGTTTTTTTCTTCCATTCTGCCCTGTCACCCGTCATGCTATCACTAACTTCCTTTTCTTTCATATCACTCTTCACACAATCCATCCATCTTTTCTATATAGGCAATTAAAACAGCCACTAAACTTTACTTACACAAGTGTCGCCACAATTAACGGTCCTCGTCTCGCATCCATCGGATTCCCGTAACCTTTACCAAGTCATCGGTCCACCTTATAGGAGGCCTTCCAACGCATCGTCTTCCGGTAAGCGGTCGCCACTCCAGAACCTTTCGGCCACAATAGCCATCTGTTCTGCGAGCAATGTGCCCTGCCCATTGCCACTTAGTTTGGCGATTCTTCGTGCTATGTCGGCAACCTTGGTTCTCCTGCAGATATCTTCATTTCTGATTCGATCACCCAAGGAATCTCCGAGCATAGCCCTTTTCACTGCCCTTTGGGAGACTTTAAGCCTTCTGATGAAACCCATTGTGAGCGACCACGTTTACGAAACATAATTATGTCATCACTGGCAACACGCACTGGTCATAGACTTTCGTTTTGAGACACTGTGGTATATTGGACGAGAAGATACCGCGCAACTTCCCGAACGCTGCCCAGCCGAGTCGGATTCGACGGTTGACCTCTTTCTCGAAATTAGATCTACCTAACTGGACTGTCTGTCCAAGGCAGACGTAATAGTCTACAACTTAGAGTAGGTATAGAGTCTCCAGTCTTTATAGGAGTGGGTGATACGTGGTTGTTTATCATGACTTTAGTTTTGTCCATATTCATTTTAAGACCCACTCTTTCGGAAGCTCTACTGAGTTTATTGAGCATTGTGCTGAGCTCTTCCGCCATGAGTATGTCGTCAGCAAACCGAAGTTGAGTGATGTACTCGCCATCGACATTAATGCCTAATCCACTCCGGTCCAGAGCCTTGAAGACATCCTCCATTGCGGCCGTGAAGTTTCGGAGAAATGACATCTCCCTACCTCACACCCCGCTGCAGGAGGATAGGTTTCGTGGTCTGGTCCTGCAGTCTGACTGACATAGTGGCGTTTTCGTAGAAGGGTGTTGGTACACTCGTATTTAATTAGCAGTCGTGATCCTTAAATACATACATATTATAAAACAACTAACTGACCCGGCAAACGTTGTTTTGCCATATAAATATTTCTGAACAGGGCAACCCTTTTCACCTAGGGGTATAAAAAATTTCATAAAAATCGATCAAGCCGTTTCAGAAGAGTTTGATTAACAAACACTGTGACACGAGACTAACTTTTTTTTTAATTGATATAAACCAGTGCTTGACTGCGATCCCACCTGATGGTAAACAGTGATGCAATCATTGATGGTGAGGCAATAGTTTATTAAGAGCTTATTCACTCTAGCCTTGAAGACACCCAAATTATAGTTGGACGGGAAGACCGCAACAGGCAAATTGTTCCAGTCCTTTGATGTACGCGGTATAAACGACGAAGCGAAACGGACCGTTGAAGTTTCAACAATGTAAGGGTGGATACTCGCCATACGTCGAGTTGTCCGATGGTAGAAAGGAGATGGCGGAATCAAGTCATGCAATTTTTTTTTTTTTTTAACCAAATCAGGATCCCCAATTAGCCACTTCGCACGCCTTTCCACTGAGTCTAAAGCTGCTAGATGGCATTTATCTATTACAATACGTAGGTATTCGAAGTCCCTCACGATCACCGCGTCTGTCTGTTCGCGATAGGCTCATAAACTATTATGTAAACGGATTTTCATGCGGGTTTCACCAATAGACAGAGTGATTAATGAGGAAGACTTAGACGTAATACATACATAATATTATAAAAAAAAATACAACCAACTTCAATGTAAAAAAAAACAGTTCAATTCCCGATGTGGATTACGAAGAGTTACGAAAAATTTTCCTAACTCAATTCGGGAATTGAACTGTTTTCATATTTAAGTGTGTGAACCCTCAGCGCACGAGTCCGACTCGCACTTGTCCTGTTTTTTAACCGACTTCAAAAAAAGGAGGAAGTTATGAATTCGGTTGTATTTCTTTTTTTTTATGTGTTTTACCTCAGAACTCCTGAAGAAATGGACCGATTTGCAAAATTTTTGTTTCCTCCTAGAGGATATGCTTTCCGATTGGTCCCATTTTTTTCAGAATCCAGTTCTGGTGATGGGATCCATGAGGAATCGAAAGAAGTCCTCAAATATTATAGGCAACCATATGGTGATTTTGGTATTTTCATCGAGAACTTAAGCATTAACAGTCAAAAAGTAACATTTGATGAAGTGGAACTGATGAAGAAGATCAGAAATGGCCAACGGAACTTCATACTCACATAGATATCACAATGAAAATAGTTAAGCAACTATGACAATACAAATAAATAAATAGTTTTGAATAGTTATGTTGAAAATGGTATCACAATAGTAATGGAGATGGAGCCGGAAGGTAGTTTGGGAATATTTGAATTGTCATGAGATGCACTTTGGCTATAATGTACTATCGGACTGATCTGATGATGGAGCTGGAAGGTAGGCAAGGAACTCCGCAATTAATCAATGTATCCTAGCCGTGTTTGGGCTTATTAGAATTGTCATGAGATGCACTTTGGCTATAAGGTACTATCGAACTGATCTGATGATGGAGCCGGAAGGTGGAAGGTAGATACAAGAACTTCGTAAGAAAACAAAGTAGCCCAGCCGTATTTGCGTTAATTCGAATTGTCATGGGAAATAGGCACTCTGGTGCTTAGTGTCTCGTAGGTAACTAAAAAGTGTGAAATAAAAATCTTTTACCAAAAAATAAATAACCGACTTCACTAAAAAACACTAAAAGGATCAAAATAACTTTAATTTCAAAAGTTGGTGTTAAATAAGAAACAAACAATACCGTGAAACACCGAATTCCGAAATTAAAGTTATTTTGATCCTTTTAGTGTTTTTTTTTTTTGGGAAGTCGGTTTTTTTTTGTAAATTTTTTTTATTCCACACTTTTTTTTTAAATAAGTAGTCGCTTTTCCGCATAGTATTGAATTTGGCCATATGCGCTCACTTGTAAACATTACCTACCCATATTTATTCAATTGCCGTCCTAGGGTTACAATAAGCTATCTGGGGATATCGGCTAATTGATTTTACAGCCCGTAGTTGCCAAATCTATATTAACTTTATTATATATATATATATATATATATATAACGCGGACGCGCTAATCTCTGGAGTTACTACTTCGATTGGAAAAAATCTTTCTGTATGCAATAGCCAAGTTCATGACGAAGAGACGAGCTAATCTTCTATTTAGATAAAAGGTAACTGTTTCTAACTAACTGATCTATCAACGCACTGCTCAAACCATTGAACGGATTGCGCTGCAAGGCACGTCATGGCAAATCACGTTAGTTGTATGGGAGCCCCCTTAAATATTTATTTTATACAGTTTTTTATTAGTATTTTGTTGATAATAGCAGCAAAAAAAATACATGATCTGAGAAAATTTCAACTGTATATCACGTTTCATGAGATCTAGATATATCCTGGTGACGGACAGACAGCGGAGTCTTAATAATAGGGTCCCGTTTTACCCTTCAGGTACGGAACCCTAAAAACAGGTTTTTTTTTTTAATGGACTTAGGCATACACTATGAAAAGATTTTCGAAAATTCAATCCCTAAAGGGATTACATATCATGCACAATTTCCACATAGGATTAAGTGCGGAATCAGACTGATAGACTTAGCTTCGTATCCCAAAGGAAGATTCCACTAGGCTGCTCGAAACACAAGAAACGTAAGTCAAAAATTCATTATCTTCTAGGTTATTCCCACGTCTACACTCCCAAAGGGGATTACACGGAGGTTTAGTTTGTATGGAGAAACCTACTTTCAAGTGGGCGAACGCAAACGCTAGTTTTCTATATTCTTTAACTACCTAGTAACCATTATCACATCACTACTATTACATTACCTACGCTATGTTCTCACCACACAATTTTGATAACTTCATATTTCCCACCATATTTTATCAATGCCCGTGCGGTTTTGCACTCCGAGTGTTGCACCCCATACTATTCAGGGACATGGTATAAATTGGCGCAATTTTTTAAAACAACCATTCCACTTCACAGTTTCTGTGAAGTGAGTATTATTTAATTATTAATTTATTTAATAGTTAATTTACCAAAATGGCTGATGTCGTCGAAAGCCTCAAGTTGTTGTTCGATCGGCCAAACGAACCGTTGATCACTCCGAAGGGGGAAAATAAAGCTGTCTTTCAGCTCTCCGAACGACTTGTGGTGAGTACATTATTACCATAAAATTACCTCATAACCCCCAAAAGTGGACCGTATAAGACATAAAATATTAACTTTACTTGTGCAATACAGCCCCCGGAATATGCAAGCAACGGCGTAGAACTAAACGACCGTTTCGGTGACGATGCCGGCGAGAAAATTCCTCTGAAGACCTTGACCAACTACCCTTCCTTCACCAAGGCGTCGGAACTGCCCACCGATGCAGACTTCTCACTGTTTCTTCCCAAACACCAGGAAATGGCCACCGAAGTCATCGACGCGCTTTTGGGTGAGTTACAGAAAAACTATCATACAACTAGGTCACCATCAGGTGGGACGCAGTCAAGCACTAGTTTATATTAGAAAAAAACCTGCTAAAAACAAGCTCATTACAAATAAATGTGACACGCCGACCTAACGTACAAAACCGGCAGTTGTGGTAACTTCGGAGAGGCTACGTCCAGTAGTGGATGAGGCTTATAGATGTAACGTAACTCTGTTTTTACGCTTAATTCATTATCCTAAATTTTGATGCAAATTGTACTTTTTATCTTTGTACCAAAATTGAGATTCGAGCATAGCTACTCCGGTAGTCGCGTGTAGTTGACTTTCTCAAACCTAATAATATTATAAACTCGAAAGAAAAAACTACTTAACCGATTTCGATGAAACTTTGTACACAGGTAGACCATGCCCTAGAATAGTACATAGAATACTTTTTATCCTGGAATCCTTGGGATCATTTTCTACTTTCACTACTTGCGGGTGAAGCCGCTGGCAGCAGCTAGTAAAACATAAAATCACTATAAAAACCTTTATTAACAATAACTTAAGTAGTTATTAGCAGCTTATTGTAATATATTTGTTTGTGTGTATAGGTGTACCTGAAAATCAGCTGCAAGACTTTCTGTCAACATGTGTGTTTGCAAGGGCCAACCTGAACCCACAACTGTTCAACTACTGTTACTCAGTGGCACTGATGCATCGGTATGTTGACACCAATTATATTTTATCTACTCAATGTAATAAATTAAAATATCCAGTTCAATACAATACTCTGTACACTAAGGCTTCTATACAATTCAATAATATCCAGTTTCCCATCTTGGTGTATAAAGTTTTCTAAATTAAGTAGAACCGAGAAAAGTTTTGAGTCTTACATTTTTACTATTGGGAATCTGCCATCCACAAAAAAACTTAGCTTAGAATTACAAAGAAATTAAGAACTTAAAACTTATTTAAATATATGTATCTCGTAACCTTTGATAGTAGAAAAATATTGCTTAGGCCAATTGATAAATTATATTATTATTTAGAAATTTTGGCTGAAAAGCATGGCATCAAATAATAAAACTCACAAAATGTCATTTAACAGTTAACATGTTGGCTTAAAGATGGCAAAAAATAATGTACAATTTTTGTTTTCATTTAGATTAATTGAGTATATTATATATGAGGTATTTTTGACACTCATTTTTGTTTCCACTCAAATTCAATAACAGTAATTTATTTATTTGTCAATTTATCTTTGTGAGTAAAGCTTACTAGAATATATATATATTGATTATAAAACTTGTTATTATGATTTCTTCAATTAAACTGATTATGTTAGTTTCTAAAAAACAACAGATATTTCTATTAGTCCATTTATATGTTAAAATTATTCTTTAACTACAGTCATATATTTCCCACAGTGATGACACCAAGAATGTGCCAATTCAGAACTTCGCCGAGACTTTCCCATCTAAGTTTATGGACTCTCAAGTCTTCCAGCAAGCCCGTGAGGTGGCAGCCGTGATCCCTCAGACCGTGGCAGTAAGTAACTATTTTAATATTACTTGTCTTTGCCACCACAGCAGTTATCACATTTTTTGTCAGATTCTGAACATAGCACAGGTTTATAGTTAGGTGTCCAAGGCCCAAGACTATCATTTGAATAGAAATCCATAGGATATGTCCCATCTTCTTTCAACCATTTGCTATTACCTAATGATACAGAAAACTCATATGGTGTCAGTAATGGTTTCGGAAAAGCAGTACCCCAGTCAATGGACAGTCTTGGACATGCCACCTGGACAAATGCATCTAGGCCAAATAATGCTAATTTACTAGGAAAAATCTCTGATAGCAGTATCTTAACAAATTTTTTATCAGAGTTGCTAACTTGCTTTTCTAAATTGCTTAATACTTTAGTACTACCTTGTCTCCCTAAAGTTCCAAGTATGAGACCAAAACTGTCGGCTTCTTCAGCTATTTTAATCTGATTCTGTCTATTTGACTGCATGAGTTGATGCTCATACAGCTCAGAAGTAAACTTCTTCTCATATGGGTCATATTTATATGCTGCAATTTTTGGATTAGCTATCATGACTGATTCCAAGTGAAATCTGCCGTCTCCTAAGTATATGACTACATCAGAATTCAACTTAGGAGATGTACAGCCAAGGATCTCTCCAGGTGATAAAGGTTTACACTGTGGTACAGTCACTATATATTCTTCAGTTCTTAAAATCTTAGCTACAGAATGCAAGGTTGTTACGAATTGAATTGTACTAACTAAAGCTAAATTGGTTTGTTTTGGAAAGTTTAGTTTAACAGTTTCCACAAAATGTGATGGATCAATTTTTATATCAACAAATATGTAGAGTACCTTGACGTCGCATGTCTGGTCTATGGGTATGAGGCAAGAGTGTCCATAGTGTACGAGCAGGTCGGCCCCGAGCGCGATCGCGGTGAAGTCATCGATGCAGCACGCGCCATACGTTACGTCGCCCATTATGACAGTATCAGCTTCAGTAAATGTCTCTATTATATCACACAACGTCGTCGCGAACATAGTCAGACCTGTAGACATATTTACAAGTTGCAATAGGGTTCAAACATTAAAAAACATATATATTTACACATGGACCACCATACCTTCAGGTAGTTGGAGAGCTACTCGTTTTGAACCCAAAGACCTTATTCTCCATATTGTCTTGTGTATTTCAAAATTGTAATTTTGTGGTAAAGCTTCACATGCTCTATTTAACAGAGGGTCATTTAATAATTCATTTGGAATTTTATTTACAGCACGTATATTTGGTTTGAAAGTCTTCCTTTGACCTTCTGGTTTTGCGCGTACTACAACAACGCCAGGGTTTAAACCAAGGTCTTCCATGTTAGGAACACTAGAAACACATTATGTTCACTAATAAAAAATCTCATGAAGCAATAAACATTATTTCGCAGGTTATTATTTTAATCAAAATATAAACACGCGCGATGGCCTACGTGACTTTTCGCATGAATTGGCGTTCCGTTTCATGGTTTTAAAATTCAAAGACGATCAGCCAAATAAATAAATCAGATTTTTGAAAAATAAAGTACTGTGCTTTAAATAAATTAAAGATACAGCATCTACTAAGTAGTTTTACAATAAGCTAATAAGGATAGTTTGATGATTAACGTTAACATTCCAATATTTTGGCTAAACTGCATACCTATTGACCATCTAATGTAAAATTGACCTCTGTACCTATGATCTCAACTTATGCGTTTAACGGAACAGCTAAACGATAAAACCACAGACTAAACAGCCGTCAAAATGACAGAATGAGTTTCGTTACAAGCAAAATACTAAAAATGTTAATTGTGGCCACTAGACTGTCGAAGTGTCGACTCGATTAGAAACGTGGAAGCTAAAAAAACTATGAACTTGCCAATAGCAGAACAATAACGGTTTACCTATTCATAATATTTCCGAAAGCCGGAACGGCCACCTGTGCCACAGTCTGATTCCAAAAACTTATTTTCTTGATGCGATGCTTTCGCGGAAATAATTTACATCTAAAGCCTTGATCTTCGAAACCTTGTTCCGATGCTACTGCAGACCTAGCTTGAAATATTTTAGTAATTGATTTATTTTACATAGCGCACACCGATCATCATTCCTCGGGACTACACTGCGACAGATTTAGAAGAAGAACATCGTTTGGCGTACTGGCGTGAAGATATTGGCGTTAACCTACATCACTGGCATTGGCATCTGGTGTACCCATTCACAGCATCACAGAGATCCATCGTTGCTAAGGACCGTCGCGGCGAGCTTTTCTTCTACATGCATCAACAACTTATTGCTCGGTAACTATTTTTAAACTACTGCTGAAGAATTAAGAAATTACAGACGTCGTCAGACAGTTTTAATATGACGTCGAATACCTAGTACCTACCGAATAACTTTGGCCCTGGGGTATAACTTTGGCACAAGCTTTGGCAAATAGGAACATGAAAAACTGTGTTTTAATTAATGAGTTCGGGTCAAAGCTATACCTCAAGGCCAAAATAACCCCACTTTAGGGTACCTATAGTGGAAAAACAACGAAGTGTTTTATTATAATACTACCAGATACGACTCACTCCACGTGACATCTTTTGTCTTCATCTCGGATGCGTTGTCATTTTTAGTTACAACTGCGAGCGCCTCAACAATTCTCTGAAAAGAGTGAAGAAGTTCAGCAACTGGAGGGAGCCAATCCCCGAGGCCTACTTCCCCAAACTCGACAGTCTTACTTCATCTCGCGGCTGGCCGCCACGGCAGGCTAACATGCGCTGGCAAGACCTGAAGCGTCCCGTTGACGGGCTCGATATCACCATCAGCGACATGGAAAGATGGAGAAGGCAAATTGAGGAAGCCATCTCTACTGGTATGGTGATTCACGTAAGTATTTCTAAACGTCGGGGAAAGTATAACAAACATTTACCCACGTTATGATGAAGTACAACCTTCAAAAACTAAGCAACATTGTACCCAATAAAATAATTGCAGGCTGACGGTTCAAGGAGCGCTCTAGACATCGATAAACTCGGCAACATGCTGGAGTCGAGCATCTTGTCTCCGAACAGGGAGCTGTACGGCAGCATCCACAACAACGGCCACAGCTTCTCTGCTTACATACACGACCCTACCCATCGCTACCTGGTAAGTAATTCGTGAAGTGAACTGTTGTGTTCAAAATTAAGTATGTGACTTCACAGTAAGAGTAGTGGTGGCCCAATAGGAAAAGCCCAGACTTACGGGTGGTAAGTCGTCGTTTCAAACCCAGCCAGGAGCATTACTTTGTGTAATTTATTTCACTGCTCTTAAAACGGTAAATGAAAAGATCGTGAAGAAATCGGTATGTCCTATAACAAACAAAATCCGAAGACATGTGCCATCCGCCAACCCCCATTGGGCCCACGTGGTGGATACCGTAGCAATCTCCCAAAGAGGAGGCCTGAGTACCGAGCAGTAGGATCATTATAAGGCTAACTATGTATGCTATATATGTTAACAGTCAGACCCAGCCTGGTTTCTGAAACTAAATTATCACCAAAATTATTAAACAAGCCTTGGTTGCTTCTATGGGTTGAATTCAACAGGGAACTGCATCACTAGTTTAACATTAGAGTAGTCGATGATTTATTTCCAGAGACCACGGATTCGAGTGACAAAAACGGCAGAAGAGGCAAATATCTCAAAATATTGTGCAACGAAATGTGTTCGTTTCAGAAATAATGATTATCTACCTATTTCATTTTACAGGAAAGCTTCGGAGTAATCGCTGATGAAGCTACCACGATGCGCGACCCGTTCTTCTTCCGTTGGCACGCGTGGATCGACGACATCTGCCAGTCGCACAAGGAATCGACTTACGTGCGCCCCTACACTCGCTCCGAGGTAAAAACACCACAATTGACTAACTCTTACACACATCATACTTACTAAATCTAGCAACATACGAGTACGACATTGATTCCATACAGTCGAGAAAAGTGTGAAAAGGCACAATGTGCTATGGATTGATAAAAGTAAATGAGTGCAGGCCTAATGAACAAAAGAAATATAACTACTGAAGTACCTTATTGTTTTCAGCTTGAAAATCCCGGTGTCCAAATAACATCTGTAGCGATCGAGACCGACGGATTCGATGCTAACACGCTGAACACCTACTGGATGTCAAGTGACGTCGATCTTTCTCGAGGCTTGGACTTCTCTGATCGTGGTCCCGTATATGCACGCTTCACTCATCTTAACAACCGACCCTTCCGTTACGTGTAAGTTGGTTTAAATAAAACATTAGATACCCATAAATACAGACAGCTGCATCAATTGGGTATCCGGTACCCTCTCACATTAAAATGTACCTTAGAAAAGGTGGTAACCAGTTCATGACGCTGTCCGTACAACATTACATACCTAGAATCACGCCTGGATTCCGTGTCATCAAGGATCAAATATATCCACATTTTGCCAGTTATGTGTAAGTCCCAGGCTCAAATCGAGATGAGAAAAACTCAATAACTACAGAAATATATAAAAAAACTCTTCTGATATCTATGACATGAAAGGCCTCTCACACCAAAGCTGGCGGTTTCACCCGGCGGGTTATTGCCGGCAGGCTAGCTCTGGTACGATAGAAAAAAAACAAGCAAGGGTTATGCCGCCGGCGCCGGCAGCATTGATGTGTGACCCACTGACTTGACATGACCAGAAAATGGAGCTGAGAACCTCATCCTTAGTATTCGGTAGTGCTAGCAACCACTACACCCACGAGGCAGTTTAAAGGATAAACAGCGGCGAAAAATAGATCCATTCTATCATATAAATAGGTATTTAATTATTTTTCAGTATCAACTGTAACAACACTGGAAGTGCCCGCCGCACAACCTGTCGTATCTTTATCGCACCTAAGTTTGATGAACGCAACTTGGTCTGGGCCCTCACCGAACAACGCAAGATGTTCATCGAAATGGACAGATTCGTTATTCCATGTAAGTATTTACTCAGCAATCGTTCATCAATCATTCAGTTTTGTATTATACCCAAAAGATATTTTATGTATAATACCATTGAGAAGTAGGATAATTGTCGACGGATTCCTTTAAATATTTACACTGTTATTGCAATGTTTCAGTGAACGCCGGCCAGAACACCATCACACGTTCATCGACGGAATCTTCCGTGACGATTCCGTTCGAGCAGACGTTCCGCGACCTGTCGGCGCAGAGTAACGACCCCCGACGACCCAGTCTGGCAGAGTTTAACTTCTGCGGCTGCGGCTGGCCCCAACACATGCTTGTCCCGAAGGGCACTGAAGCTGGTGCCTCTTACCAACTCTTCGTCATGCTCTCCAACTACGATCTTGACAGCGTAAGTAAATACTTCTAACGCCTCTTATAATACGATAAACCAAGGATCTCCTATTCAATTTCGTATATTTCCACCAGGTGGACCAAGCCGATGGCTCACCAATGAGCTGCGTTCAAGCATCCAGCTTCTGTGGTCTGAGGGATAAGAAGTATCCCGACCGACGCGCTATGGGCTTCCCCTTCGACAGACCCTCAAGTACGGCCACTAACATTGAAGACTTCATTCTACCCAACATGGGACTGCAGGACATTACGATTCGCCTATCTAACCAAGTTGAGCAAAATCCGAGGAACCCGCCAGTGAACAACTCGCGTTAATTCTATATGGTATAATGTATGAACAATTGAACATTTTATCTCGGCAGATTACGACCGAATCAAATATGTACCTATAAAATAAAATTATATTATGTAGCATTATAAAAATAAAGGCTGATTATTATTAGGTTAAAAGAACCAAGTGCATATACTGTAAATAAAATTAGGAATTATATTGATTTTAGATATAGACCCGTTTACTAGTTTATGTAGATATTGATAAATAATATTATCAAATAAATATTTAAAAAATTACTGCCGATTTTTTCTGCTTAAATCAATGTTCGAGTGTTGAAGACATGGATGTGGGTTGGTGTCATAGTGGTGGTGACTTGGTGAGGATAAGTAATACACAAGACTTTAGAAACAATAAAACATTTATTTTAAATACATATATCATAATATGAATTATTCATAAATGTACCTAGTATGCATTTGAATAAAGCTAAGTTACAATCTGACTAATATTTAAAAAAATAGAGATATTTTTATAGCTCTTTGCTAAAACCTAGCAAAGGCAATCATTTCCTTTCTATAAAAGTGTATAGTCATACTGACAATGTTTAAAGTATGAATAAATAAATAGACCTCCAGAATGAACAGGATTCCCTTCAAACACACAGAGGCTAAGTACCTATTACTGTGCCTTATGAGTGGTGCATCATCTTACCTGTAAAAGAAATTCACAACTATAGAAATTCAATCAATAAATAAAAAATTTAAGAATCAATAAATTTCTTTATCAGCCCTATCATTTACTATCATATTGTTATCAAAACAACATTTTTTGGCTCATGTTGATTCTCATCATTTTATTGTTGTGTTAATAGACAATCAATTAACCATATTCATTTATTTAATCACAATTGATTTTTATGATCAGTTAAATTGTTAATTGGATTAATTGATTAGTTACAACTAAATATCTTGACCACTTGAAATTTGAACAATTGGCTGCAAAGTAATTGTTTTTAAAAATTGCATGGCGAATTCGTATTTTCTTGAGTAACTAAACTATTGCTTGATTGCAATCCCGCCTGATGGTAAGTAGTGATGCAATCGTCAATGGTTCAGAACCCAAACTTCAGAGTGGACAAAATATTTTGTTCATATTGTTCCATGGGTTTTCTATGGCTGAACGCTCATCAAAAGGTGACTAAGGTGGTTAACCATATGCATAGGGTACAATGAAATTACGTTTCTTACCTGTCATGAACATCATGGTTTTACCTGTAAAATAAAATGGGGCTATTAGTTATGTGATTCAAAGACCGTAAGGTATTTTTGTATCTTTAGGAAAATCAGCCCTATCATTTAATATCATGTGTTAATATCATATTAAACACTTTTCGGCTCGTGTTATTGTCATCATTTTATCTAGATAAATACGAAATAAGTAGCAGATAACAACCTCGTCGATTTATTAGCTTTTCTACAAGAAACACACCGCCCACATGGCCTAACCAAATAATCTTATCGGGTATTGGGTAAGTTATGTCAACACAAGTAAAAAATCTTATCTCAAACACAAATCGAAGTGATTCGGATTTAATCTTGCTAATTACGTGGTTAGATAATCCCAAATATTGCATTATTGAGAAGAGAAAAGGAAGAGGCAGGACACGTGGTGGATAATAATTGATGAAGACGGTGGGTGCGGTGATGCGGTTATGTTGAACCATAATCCTTTAAATATATTCTTATATTCGAGTATCTTTATATAACTATAGAACATGCTAATTAAAAAATATCAACCAAAAACGTCCAATAACTAACCTTTAATTTGACCCGCCGCTGTCTGCCTCAAAAATGACTGACCCTGACAGGCTAACATAGCAGTAACATGTAAGGATGTGAAAAAATAATCGATTATGAAAAGAATAGATTTTAACTCAATACTTGATTAAATATAAATTAATAATATAATATTTTATTATATAAAATAATATTCACACAACGCCAAATTGATTTTAATAAGCGATTTTAATATTACAAATAATCGATTAATCATCGATTTATCCCACCACATAAGACCCACCACACCACCACACCCACGACACCCACCACATTAAGACCCATGACAATAAGTCTTGTTAGCGTGTAAGTACTTTTTGTTGCCGGCTTCTATGGCTCCAGCAGAGAGATTGTTTTCGAAGCCGAATTTTGGAGCCGAATATTGTCCAAACGCTTACCTAAGCTCTTTATCCTGATCTCATTGCCTACGGAGTTCTAGTTTTATTTTTTTATTTGAATAGTTTAATTTTGTTCATTTGTGTTGATTATTCTAAAACTCTAAGTAATTTGTTTTGATTATTTAAAAACTTATTATTCCTGTTGTTTATTCTTAATTAATAAAAGTGTGATTAATAATATAATATTTTTGGCGTTTATTTTGAAATTAATTGACAAATAAGGAAAACATCGACTCGAGTTGAGTCAACGGATCGAGTTGACTCGGTGGAACGAATTGAGTCGGCGGACCAAGTTGACTCGGCCGACCGAGCTGGGCTTTTGCCCACCGAGTCGAGTCGATTTGAATCGCAAATAGGATCGCAAACCATTCCACTTCGATTAACTCGAGTTGACTAAAATGCGAGTTGGCCCAACACTAAGACAGATGTCAGACGATATGACAATTATGACTTATAAATTAAAAAAAGCGATAGACGATTAATTTTTATCGAGTTACTCGGTCACTCGAGAACAAACGAATCAACTCGATTTGCTTTTTCCTTCAAATGGAGCTGACTCGGTAGTGGTTTAGCATACTGTTGAAAGCAAGTCGGTCGACACCGACACGGTGGTGACGCGAGTTTAAACGAATTGACTGCTACCTAACCGGCTGACACACTTGGAAACTCGAGTTTTTGATCGACGCTAACACCATCCATCGAGTTGAATCAGTCGACCAAAACGAGTTGACTCGAAATGCGATTCGATTTGTCGAAAATGTGTGTCGGCTGGCCCATCGCTAGAATAAATGACATTGATGGCAAAAGGGCCAAGTGGCCAACAAAGTGTTAACAAGTCCAAACCAAAGAATAAAAAAAATACATTCAGCCGAACATAGAACCTCCTACTTTTTGAAGTCGGTTAAAAATTCGATCGAACTCCCGGTTGCGGGAGTCCGATGGATCTACCTATAATAATAATTATTTCCATGAATTTTTACTTAGCCTTCATCTTCTCTCCTCTTTGCTGTGCCAGACAGGGTCCATATTGATCTTGACAATATATTATACCATCTATGTACCTACATAATATGGAATGCAATAAAGTATTGAGTATTGAACTCACTGATCAATTCTAAGATCACTTTATGATGTGTCCCTCAGGCTATTTCATGAAATGGTTACATTTCATGAACCAACTAAAACTGGCCAAATCGTTTAAAAGTTAACGTTTGGTTATAAATATGTCAATCTACGTTTGGTCATATCATTTTCCATGACAATAAAAGGTCTAAATAAAGTAGGGACTTGATGTACCTATTTCTCTTGTAAGAATAAACAAAGTTAAAAATAAAATATTTGTAGCGACATCTATAACTGTAAAATCCTAAATCCTGCACCGCGGTATTAGAGTTCTCCGCATTATTAGAACATAATATACAATAGGCCGAAGTCAGCTGTCTGGCATTATGTACCTGGCTTTATGTACCTTGACTGCGATCCCACCTGATGGTAAGCAGTGATGCAATCATTGATGGTGAGGCGCACTAGTTTATTAAGAGCCTATTCTCTCTAGCCTTGAAGACACCTAAATTATAGTTGGACGGGAAGACCGCAGCAGGCAATATGTTCCAGGTTCCAGTCCTTCGATGTACGCGGTATAAACAACGAAGCGAAACGCTTAGTCCGGACCGTTGAAGGTTCTACAACGTAGGGGTGGATACTCGCCGTACGTCGGGTTGTCCGATGGTAGAAAGGAGATGGCGGAATCAAGTCATGCAATTCCCGCTCACACTCTCCAAAATGCAACCTGTAGAATACCGATAGGCTGGCTACCCTGCGCCTATGCTCGAGGCTTTGTAGATTGGACTTAACCAAATCTGGATCCCCAATTAGCCTCTTCGCACGCCTTTCCACTGATCCGAACTCTTAACGCGATCTATTTAACGACCTAAACAACCTGACTGTTAAAAGGATGAATCTCTAAAGGGTGTATAGCTCCATCCCTCTTCTCGTTTGCACGTCTGACATTTCACGTCACGGTGAGGTCCCTGGTCGGAGGATTCTCCCTTTTCAACAGAAGTTTGTGACTTTATACCCTGTTCTGCACACGTACATAACTAAAAAAATAATCTTTGACTGGCCTGTTGGTCTATTGGTTAGTGATCCTGACTGCTATGCCGGAGGTCGTGGGTTCGCTTCCTACCTAGGACAAATGTTTTTGTGATGAGCACAACCATTTGTTCTGTGTCTGGGTGTAATTTATCTATAATATGTATGTATTTTTTTCTTAAATATTCAAGTATGTATTTATCAGTTGTCTAGTACTCATAATACAAGCTCTGCTTAGCTTGGGACAAGACGGCGTTGTGTGATGGTTGTGGTTGTGGGTATAAAAAAAACTATTATTCATAACAAGTTAAAAAATTAAATTAATATAAGATAGTAGAGCTCTCGCATCTATCGGATTCCCGAGACCCTCACAGGACCGTTCGTTATGGAGACACTTGGAGAAGGCCTATATCCAACAGTGGAAGATAGAGCTCTGTTATTGCAATATAATTAACTCGACATGCATAATGGAGATATTGGAGTCTATAGCAATGATAGCAAGTTTGGAAAATGTAAATTATGGATCCCAATCATCAGCCCCACTACCAGTATTAATTTGAGAAACATCTGAGTAAATCGCTCGTTTAAGCTTATTTGTAGATGGAATATTGTGTTTAGGTAATAGTTAAGGGAAAATTAATGGTGAATAAAAAAGCATATTCCATTTTAAATGGAATATTTAATTTTAAAGGCTTATAAGAGTTACTTACTGTGGTTCCTACCTAATTCTTTCATTCGTTCCGCAGCCCGAGCAGGCATCGGCTTACTGGGCAGCTTCAGATTTGCTGATATCTCTTTGAGGCGCGCGTAGCAAACTACACACCTTCGGCGTCGACTCGGTCGTGGTCTTTACCGAACGGCCGGACGGCGAGCTACGCATTGCTCGTCGTCCGCCAGCCCCTGCCTACGATAGCCGGTAATCGATCTGGGACTCCCAACGGCCAGGGAATCCTCAAAATCACTCCATAGACCAAAAATTTATACGCGGTTTAAGAATCCTAATAACTTGGAATTTGAACATAATTGGCGAAATGAGGTATAACAGTATGAACTGATATACCATCCATCATTACTAAGTTTACACATCTGCGGTAGGTACCCCTTCAGAGCGTACTGGCGGTGATGTTTTGTTATGAAAAAGTGTCAACTATAAACAAACCTGCGATTGCAGCAATCCTCGAATATTTACTATCACATCAGGCATTTTCAACTGTACTAGTAAGTAAACACATAAATCTATACATATAATAGTCTGTAGAAGTTTTTAGTTGTGCGCGCATCACGTTAAATGTACGAAATCGATGTAGATATAACTTTTATATATTACAATTGTATGTAAGTTGATATATTACTTAGGCTTTGTTTCATCGCAATCGATTTACTATATCGAAAGATATACTACCTACATTCATTGACTCTAAGGTGGTACGAAGTTCGCCGAGTCAGCTAGTTTATAATAATCTACTACGAATTATAGAAATACTAGCGGTCCCGGCAGACGTTGTTCTGCCCAAAAGCGGGATTTAGTAAAAAAAAACCTACTCTACCCTACTCTACCCTACTCTACCCTACTCTACCCTACTCGTTAAAAAGTACCCTATGTCCGTCTCCTGGTTCTAAGCTACCTCCCCACCAATTTTCAGCCAAATCGGTTCAGCCGTTCTTGAGTTATAAACAGTGTAACTAACACGACTTTCTTTTATATATATAGATATAGGTACCTAATGTATGCAAATGTTTAGGGTGAACTGCACTTAAACCAGGAACGGCTAACACTTATAGAATATCTACTTTTATTCATCACAGCTGCACAGTCCAGCAATAAGCAATTGCTTATTCCTGAAATGGAAAATAGAATGGACTGGCACCCTGGGCATAATTATGCCCAGGGTGCTGTTGGAACTGACTCTCAACCATTATGCCAGACTCTTTCATATTATACGACAAGCCGTAGCGTACCTACTTCTCACACACCTTCACCATTGCTGTTTACTCAAGCCGTAGACTGAGGCACTGAGCAATACTATGTGGTCTGCCAAGCTAATCTGGTTGATACACATGCTATTATTATAATATCCGACTTTGGTGTTACTCAGCTCTACAATCCACAATGCCTCAATACGACTCCAGAAGTCCAATCCATATGGATTTAAATATGACCCACCCCATCCACCACCATGGGTAGCTCGCCGTCCGGCCGTCCGGTAAGGGCCAAGCTCGGGCCGGCGGCGTGTTGTGTTCCACGCGCGCCTCAGAGATATCGGCAAAATTTATGAGTCCTTTTAAGGCCGACGCCTGTCAAACATGCGGATTATTCGAAGGAATTACCGAAACCCTCGCAAAAAAAGGTAACTAAAGTAAAATTGTGGGTTAAAAAGTAAGTAAAAGTCTGACACTTCCTACACCCGGAGCGGGAGAAGCTATTAGATGATTTCACGTAATTCATCAGTGCGCGATTTGGCGAGGCTCTTTAGATCTATTTCCAAGTTTTATATTTCTAAATTTTTCCTTGCCGATTACCAAATCCTAGTTTTTGGACGTGTATTTTAACACTAGGTCTCGTTAACTCGATGGGAGCCCCGAATCTCTCGCTGTTTTATTTTACTAAAATTTTGATCTAACAATTCTTAATTATACCTAACTTAAGCTAGGTCTAGGGTTAGGTTTAGACTCAGGTTACCTTATTGATGCATGTTACTACCACAGACCACGATGCTGGTGTGAGAAAACTTCCCAATATTTTTCGACTACCTGAACTTGATTTCTATTTAGACAGGGCCCAGATACGTAATATTCGTAAGTTTCTATCACCCAGCATAGGATATTGTTGGTTTTAGAGGAGGATTCTACTATACTTTTTTACCTATCTATATTTTTTTATTCAACCGCTACTTGATATAGTGACATGACGCATAGTATAAATTATTGCTATCAGATTTGGGTAGGCGTTCCAGTCTAAATTACAAATACTAGAAAGATAGCAAGAATATATATCGATAGTAGTAGTGTCCCACACTAAAGGCCCATCTTCCACGGAAATAAAGACATGCCGTTCGGTATCTTATCACCGTCGCGTGTCACACAGCCGGAACGCCAATGGCGCCAAAAGCTCTCGGCGTGTCTTACAGCCGAATATGAACGACATCATCGGATGATGTCGTTCATATTCGGCTGTAAGACACGCCGTAGTTGTTAGATACGTCACAGTAGCAACGATGAAGAGGTCAACAGTGAGCGCGTTAAACATCGGGAAGCAGCGAGGCAGAAAATAGTATCGTTGAACAAGGTGCCTGTTCGATGACCGTAATAAGTGAAGGAGCGAGCCTCGAACCCTACTCTACACAGCCAGCAGGCGCGCACGCTCCGCAGTAGCTAATGTGATAACTAGGTTTTCCTGAACTACTTTGCAGAGCGGCTCAGCCTACCATCTCTGGGACGATGGGTTGGCGGGTGGATTTGTATTCGGGCAAGCGAGTCTCCCCAGGCATCTAGTCTCGGTAAAGCACAATGCCACGGCACATCAAAATCAATCATTATGGCAGCTAGGATATTCTTGATTAATTTATAATTCAACAAACCGAAACCAAAACTGTAAAAAAGCCTGTATTTATGGAACAGTAAAAATAAAAATGTGCCACGAACTGAGGATATAAATCCGTTTAAACTAATACTGATAATTTTACGTACGCCCAGCCCTCCCATACGGATGGGAAGAGTACAAATTACAGTCAAAAGTAACATTTGATGAAGTGGAACTGACGAAGAAGACCAGAAATTGCCAATGGAACTTCATACTCACATAGACATCACAATGAAGATAGTTATGCGTCTATGACAATACAAATAAATAAATGGTTTTGAATAGTTATGTTGAAAATGGTATTATCGAAAAGACCTGATGAAGATGATGGAGCCGGAAGGTAGGCACTGGAACTCCGTAATTAATCAATGTAACCTAGCCGTGTTTGGACTTATTAGAATTGTCATGAGATGCACTTTGGCTATAAAGTACCATCGAACCGATCTGATGATGGAGCCGGAAGGTAGGCACAGGAACTCTGTAATTAATCATTGTATCCTAGCCGTGTTTGGGCTTATTAGAATTGTCATGAGATGCACTTTGGCTAAAAGGTAATATCGGACTGATCTGATGATGGAGCCGGAAGGTGGAAGGTAGACACAGGATCTTCATAATATAACAATGCCACCTAGCTGTTTGGGTTAATTGAAATTGTCATGAGAAATAGGCACTCTGGTTATAAGTGTATCGCAATTAGTGTGAAATAAAAAACATTTTAAAAAAAAAAAAACCTACTTCACTATGTGTGTGTGTGGTGTTTGTCGGTATTGTTTGTTTCTTATTTAACACCGACTTGCGAAATTAAAGTTATTTTGATCCTTTTAGTGTTTTTTTAGTGGTCGGTTTTTTTTTTTTTGTAAAAAGTTTATTTTTTTAATTTTAAGAATCATAATTATGGCGAATGCGTAGGTATTGTGTAGATTTTCGAGTCCCATAATTTGAAACGCCAACTTCAGAGTGGCGTAGGTACATATTTTGACCGTATTGTAGTGGGTACATAGTACGTACAAGATTTTTTATTTTCGATGTATGATCTTCAAAAACATCGGAATCTTTCAGGGCTGGAGTTACGTCTGCTAATTTGACCTCCTACAGTCGTAAATTTAAACACTAACGCTATAAGCTGGCTACCCTCTGATTTTATTGAATCCCCATATTACGCTACGCCAGTTCAAGTTTAAAGTGTGCACCTACCTACTAACTTCCTACTGAGAGATATATTATTCGGATTTGTAACGAGCACAGAATTCATCGTACTGTTGTCTTACGTTAACTACTAGAACAACATAGGGGTACCTAGGTACCCCTAAAAAAACATCACTCATCATCTATACATAAAAAATTGCGTTAGGTACCTAACTATCTATTTTCAAAGTAATTGTTATTTGTAGGACGTTAACGAAAATACTTAAAGCGATCTCTGTACCTATTATTATATGTGCCTTGTGTGTTGTTGTGTGCCTTGTTTGATTTTGAATCTGAACCACAAAATAAGAAATAGTCTGAACCTAGGTTTACTACTTATTTATTTAAACTCCATGTAGGTACAGTAGTGGTACATAGGCGGAGTTAATGCAACAAGGCATTCTCTACCAGTCAACCTTTGGGACTACTTCAACGCCTGCATAAATTATGCACGCACGAAGCAAGTAGCTACGCTAGAGGAGAAAAGATTGTTGCGAGTGTAGGTGCTAGCTAGGTGCTGGTGGCCGTAATTATGATTGCCAAATTATATTAGCAATCATGAGCGAATTTTATGGTAGGATTGAACATTTGGAGATGGATTGAAATTTAAAAAATTGATTAGTTTGTAACTGTAGTGTGAGCTGGAGCTATTTTTTTTTTCTAATCAAGGCAAGTCTTTCAAATCGGCTTGATTGACAGTTGGTGTCACAAAATACTTTAAACTTTCGGCCGTCAGATGTCAGGCTAGGCAATGGAGGCTGGAAATGACGTCATGGGGTCATGGCATGGCTTGGTGGCGTGCGATGCCACGGGCGTGCGGCGTGGATGGCAAGCGTAGCGAGCGCTCTCTAGTGGCAGCGCATAGACTTACTCCTAACTTTTTTTTTTACTCATCTTCGCCTGGCTTGCTCCTAAGGCCGCCCATTTCTTTTAGTAGCACTAGAACGTTCACAGCCATTTCAAATTTTGACAACATACGTAAGCTAGCAAGGTAGTTTATACACTCCACTAGGAGCACAAGAACATAATCTTTGATTTTAAACATTCTATATCAACTAGGTATGGTATCTGATGAATTGAAAATAGCCCTGTTTTATATGTTATTGAACTAACGTTTCGCGGGAAATCATCCAGAAGTATGATCATGCGTTTAAAAAATGGTTGAAGAAACATTAAATAAATAATGGTTTTTTTCAATTACAGTGGTCTTTTTTATTAAATAAAAAAAATACATCATTTCAGTTCTATAAGTACATTAACAATTCAGTAAACTTTTACCAAATCAACACTTTCATCCGGTTGACCTGAGATCAGAAATAAATAAGACCGACGATGGTAGCAATGGTTTTGCTAGTATCCAATAGCACTGTTGGTAGTAGACATTGAAAGAAACAGGTAATTTGCGGCTCAGTAGTACTCACTTACAATTAGTGTCTACGATTTGTAATCTAAACTTACCTAAACTGTTATAATCAATTGATTTAATAATATACACTCATAATGGAAAGTTTCTACCTAAGACATTTTTTTACAAATATTCTGTTAACTTAACTCATAGTGAGAATTAAACTAGAACAGGCTGGTAGCAACTACAAACAGAATCAAAATCAAAAGCAAAGAATTATACACGAGAATGAAATGAATAAATACTCATAGAGTGCATTGGAATTAGACAAGTTTAATTATTGCGATTATTTCTTATACTGTCTTACAAATATCTATACAGCAATAAGGATACAGATCCATATTATTATCATAATAACAGATTTTACTTAAATTTGTGACAATCAAACAATCACTTAGCACTCAGACCACCATGATAATAAACATACTTATAGATTGGTTGTGGGGGACAAAGCTATAATCATTTAAAGTTGTGTTGATAGTTAAACATATTTACGCAAGAGTTTTGTACAGTGAATTTACAACTTGGCTGAATTTACACTTACAGACATTTTATACTGAATTCATTATCTAATATTCACCATACTTCTGGTATTCCATTAATATTGTTAAATAAGTATGATATAGATTAATTTTATTTACACAATACTGCTTGATACATTGGATGTGCATCCTGGTGAAGCAGGCTTGTCGGTCTAAGGGTGCTAGTACAGTCTGCACACTCCCACAAACATTAATGTTATTTGCCTTTAGCTGTAATAGTAACAGTTGATTTAGCAGGTTGTGGTATAATTGTAATCTCATCACTTATTTTCAGTGGCTTTAACAGAGGATCAGAATCAGGCTTGGTTGCGGACGCAGGCGCCTTACTCTTATCCATCACACGTTTGGCCACAACACTATGAGCTGAGTAGACATGGTTCTCAAACTGTTTGTACATTCCAAAGGTAGCTGTGCACACAGTGCACTTGTATGAGAGGTGCGCCGGCTTTAAAGTCATATTGTGGTCCCTTGAAACATGGTTTAGTAGCTTCCATTGATACACTCTCCCACACACTGGACACCTGCCTGCATCCTTGCCTTTATTAGCGGCTTCTTGCATGGAACTGGTTACTAGGCCATGAGAACCAAGAAGATGCCTTTCCAATCCCTGATCGGTAAAAAATCTAAACTGGCATTTTTGACAATTCAATGGCGGCCTGTTATAAATCATCTTGGGATGAATTTTAACTTTGTGAATCCACTGCATGTGATTCCTCAATTGTTCTAAGTCCTTGATGTAGCCATCACAAATCTCACATATGACAAAGGTAGCCTTAGAGTTGTGTGGTGACTGAGAAGAAGACGGCTGTGGGGCACGTGGGAGTGGGGTGATTGATATCTTAGGTGTAGCATTGTTGGTCTGGTTTTGAATCATAGGGTAATTGGCAATGGTGGTACCTACAGCAGGAGTGTTGTGCATGATCATGACGCCGCTGCGTATGATCGGCACGCCCGACACGGGCTGCGGGCGTGGCGGCCCGCTGATGGGCGGCCGGCCGCGCGGTCTGCCAAGTATAGGCATGCTTGGAATTACATTGCCCATATTTATCTGAGGCCGACTTAAGTTGTTCATATTCATCTGTGTTCTATTGAAGTTGGTCTGGTAGTTGCCCACCATATTGTTTCGAGCTCTCGTAAGTTTTGGTATTTTCGCTGGTGGCTCCCACTCTATTGGAGGTCCCAGATTAAGATCTGGTTTGAATTTCTTAGCACATGCTATCAGATGTCGTGCTAACTTAGTCTTGCTGTTATCCTCAAAGTGACAGTTGGCACACTGCTGGTATGCCGGTGCCCGTTCCAACCGGCCCCTGATGTTGTGCTCTGCTTCCATGTGAAACAGAATGTCATGTGGACTGCGAATTTCAAACTCGCATGAGTTACATTTGTAAATATTATTTCGCATATGGGGTGCTTCTAGATGGTGAGCCATGACTAACATGGACTCTGTCTTAAAACTACAAAAGTCACAGCGTCTCTGTACAAGAGCATAGGGGGCATTTGTTTTCTTGCTAAATTCTAAATTCTGAGTAAGTGATGCAATAGCTGCCTCAGTAGCTTTAGTGCTTCTGCCAGATTTCTTTTCCTTATACAATTTTCGGTTTTGATGTTTCAGTAGATCTGTCTGCACATATTCTTGAACTAAATTTAGACCAACATTGATGAAAAATTGTCCAAGGGAACAATCAAAATAACTATCTGGTTTGCCACCACTGAGACCTTTAGCTATCATGCTGATTGGATCTTTGAGTTGATCAATAGTATCATCTCTGTCTCTGATAAGTATGGCGTCTTCATCAGTAGCTTGGTCATCATCAGAGTCTGCACAAGACTCTCCATCCCAAGAATCATCATCTTCTTCCATGCCACGCCTCCTTTTCTTTTTCTCAGGTTTTTTGTCCTTTTCTGCTTCATCTATACTTCTAGTATCACTTGGGTCTTCTTCCTCCTCCAGCTCACCACTCTCAATCTTCTCTTGCCTCTCTTTTTCTTTTTTCTCTTTTTCGATCTTTTCTTTTTCAAGCTTTTCATGTTCTTCTTTAATTTTTAGTTCTTCCAATTCTTTTCCTAATTTATCCACAAATTCCCTAAATGGTTTGACAGAGGGTTTTTCATATACATAGGGAACTATAAAGGAGGGTGCTTCAACAACAAACATGTCATCAGTGAGGGATGGCAGTATGTTTGGTTGAGGTTGAGGAGGTGCAGGGTTGCTGCTGTTGATGGAAGTGTTTTTAACACTCACTGGGGTAATAGTTGTGCCACGAGCAGCAATACTCTGACACAAGTTATGCGCATCTATAGCACTTGTGGTAGACAGCTTGGCAACTGCTGCAGGTGGTGGTTTAGTGGTCAAAATAGAATTGGTATCAATAATTACTACAGTTGGCTCATTATTCTGTTCTCCGTTAGGCTTTGATTGTTTAGTAGCTAGGTCAGCCAAACTTTTAGTGTCATTGACTACGATGGGTTTGTTCTTGTTAGAAGGGGCTTCATTAAGAGGATCCTCCATAGACACTTCTTCAATATCAGATTCTTCACCACCATTCTCTAGATGTTGTTCTTCAATTTTTTTCTCTTCATTATGTTTATTTTCACTTTGTGATTCATCAGAACTATCATTACTATCTGTACTAGAATTTGAACTGTCATCATCATCATCCTCGTCATTATCATCATTCTCATTGTCATCATTAGTCACTACACAATCCTCATCATCATCACTTGTGATCTCATGAACCTCAGGGACTGGAGACACCCCATTTTGGCTTTGAGGCTCATTCTCATTTTCATTTTCTGAGTCACTACTGTCATCTTTTGGTTGGCTTCCTTGTGATGTATCATCATCGCCTTCTGTACGCTCATCTGTAAGAAAATGACAGTCACAACTAAGAAAATATTTTTACTCACTTCCAACACAATCAAAACAAATCATTGTTCTAACTTGCATGATGTGTATTACTTCAATGTATAGTTGCTGCAAATCACTTTATTTGACGTAGTAAATATTAACAGCTATGTGACATAACTAAAAGTTAACTCATATTGGCAGTCGTGAGCGTCCGGCAATTACGAAGACGCTAGAAAGACCAGTAATATCTAGATATTGTAGTAACCTTAACGTTTACGATTGCACGATAAACCTGCTGTTTGACGTTTAAAATTTAGCATTTATGAATGAATTCTTGAAAAAACATATTTTCATTTATCAGATAGCGTCATTAAATCATGTGGAGTATGGACCGCCATATGGGATTCCATGGCATTTCTCCGAAAAAACAACTCCTATCAGGTTTGATGGTAAACACGTAAAGATTATGGTTAATTTATACAAATAAGTATACTTTGCGTTGGGATATATACCTGTAGCAGTAGAAATTGACATTTTCCGATGATTTTCGTATCAAAAACCGAAAAATAGCACAATAGCACAGTAGCGGAAACCAAACCAAATCAAGCTGTCATTTCAAAAGGTTTTTAAGATGTCACGTTCCGCAGCAGACGAACAACTGCTTATATTAATTTTGATTATATGAGAAAACTTTATCGTAACTAAATGTTTACTACAAAATACGAGATAAAAAGTATGTGAATTATGAATAAACCTTTGTTTATAAGACTGGTTCTACCTTTAAAATTCGTTAAATAGAAAATGGCGGCATCGTGACATCTTAAATAACCTTAACTTAAAAATGGTGGGAAAGGGAGGGATTTTAGTGGGGGAAGGACGCGGTATTTTAGTGTCGAAATATTGTAAAAAAATGAGGGAAATTTGAAAAATAAAGCAATGATTATGTTTTTTTTTACGTTAAGTGTTATAATTTTATGCAAATAATATTGTTAAAGGTTTTTTTCTATAGGTATATATTTCAGGAGAAGGATAGCGCATAGTGGCCACAAGCCTCTGTCTATAGTGAACGTGAGTGAGAGGTGAGAAGAAGGGACACACCACACAGCATAAAGGTTTAAATAATGTAGGGAATGCTAGACGTGCTTTGCTATTGTAGGTCGTTTGAGACGCTACACACTAGAAAGACAGGACCAATCAATCTTGGTGGGTTCCCGCAAATATAATTATAGCTTTGAAATGTAAGAATGACATAGAGACTTAAGGCAAATTCGTCTTTATACGTTCCATCCAACCATTAGGAATGTGGACACGACAACCCACTTTGTTTGGTACTCGCCTCAGGGAGCGCTTTTGCCAGCGTCCCAGCGGTTAAAGCGCGCGATCTAAAGTCAAAGGCCGCTATGTTGAGTTTAATTTGTTACTAGCTCAAAAAAATACACAAGTTTTTTCGAGTACCAGTGGACTAGTTTTTCTGTGGACATTCGATTTTTTTGCGCCTTGGCGGGAGTCCCAGACAAGGCTCAATCACAGAGCACTTTATAATACAGAGGCACCATCGAGACGGCCGTTATTTTTAACATGATTAAAAAGAAAGAATTAAAAAATCAGAAAAGTTTTAATAACTTTATTTCTAAAATAAAAACATAAATAAAAAAAGAATGTGTTTTCCTAAAAATAATTCTTATAATAAAATTAATACAGCACAATAATTCAAACAATAGTGTTTGCTTCAGAATATTTGTTCTTGAAGGATACTTCATTTCCTGGAGTGTTGAATATTGCCAAGTTGATGCTTGCAATATACAGCACACTTGGTTAGGACTGTTACTCTCACATGACAAACACTGAGTAATAGTAAAACAATACCAATAACATCACTCAATCAACATTATTCCACCAAAATATAACTTAATATAATTATGATTATTTTATTTATGTTTCTTCTTCAATAACTTCAGCTTCTGCTTCTTTAAATGGATCCACCATAGGAGCTTCATCAGGCTTTCTTATGACTCCCATTTTCTCAGCTGCATCAAGACATTTTTGGGCATTTTCAATAGTCCTTTTCAGCTCTGGATCCTCTAATTTCGTCAAAGCCATACATATTTCCATTATATCAGTTTCAAAAATCTTTGCAGCAATATCTAAATCACCAGAAATTATGTTAAGCAGTATGTATGTGCCTCTGAACTGAATTTCTTTGTTTGGGTTAGCTAACAAGCACCTCAATGTTTCTGGCCATACTTGAACATCTAATAATTTTCTACAGCAAACTTTACTTGCAGATGTTAGTATGCATAAAGCACCTGCAGCTGCCATTACTGTATCCACATCTTCTTCTTGACACAAGAGATACAAAAACTTTGTTTTGTCATTGTTGCCTTCATAAGTTTTGATGACATCTTCAGATTGCAGTAAGTTACAAATACACTGTGTTGCTGCTCTCAGCAACATTTCATGGTCTTCAAACAGATAATGTTCAATTTTAGCAAGGCCTCCTTCTTTTAATATTCTGTTTCTAGTTGATTCATTCATTCCAGCCAAATTGCAAAGGGCCATTAGGGCTTCGAAATTTTCCAAAGCAGTGCAGTCAGGATGTAATAAAGCTACAAGAGGCCTAACAACTTCCAAGTTTCTTTGGCCAGGAAAAGCAACTTCTGGATTAATAGTTATCCCAATACGTGCTAATGCTTGAGCTGCTTGCTTTTTGCCATTTGCTGTGCCTTCTAAAGACATTGGTAATAACACTTTTGTTCCACCTTGTTGTACAACTATACCTCTAAGTTCTGGCAAGCCACAAATTGCATTGAACACTCTGGAAATTAATTCTCTTGAATTGTGACTTTCAGTCTTGGCCAGAGCAACCAAACCTGAAGTTACACCGGCTTTAGCTAATACTGTAATCCTTTTATTTATGAAATCTGGGTCATCCAGTTCATGTGTTTCTGGTATGTGGTGCTTAGCAAACTTTGCAAGTTCCATCATTTCTGGCATGAGCTCTTGTTTTTCATATGCATTACATAAGTTTACCAAAGTTGTAACTACACCATAGAGACAAGATTGATCACCACTTTTAGCTAACTCAATAAGAGCATGGAGGGCAGGTTTATCTTCTACTAGTTTTTCTTTTACATCAGCATCCAAAGTCAAGTACGAAAGCCCCTCAGCTGCCCATTTCCTGACATCATTTTCTTTAGCAGGGTTAATAAGAAATTTTCTGCAAGCTTCTGCTAGCTTTTTAGTAGAACCATCAGCAAAAGGGCGAATAGATGCATCGTCACCTCCAAAACTGCCAACTTTGCACAGACCAACCAATGCTCTCACTCTTACAGCATCATTTTTGCTCTGATATAGTTTCTTCAAAATGTCTACTCCTTTATTGATTATGGTTCTGGCTTTATCTTTCTTGGATGCAGCAGCCACTAAGCATTCACAAGCAACTTTTTGTTGGAGAGGGTCTTCAGTTTGAGCCATGACCAATATCATCTCAATAATACCTTCTTTGGAAATAACATAATTCCCAACATCCAAAGGACCTCTCAGCAAAGAGGTTATAGCTACAGTTACTCTAACTTTAGATTCCAAATCTGGTGACATGAGCTTATCTTTCACAAAGTCATCGACTTGATTGTTGAATCGTTCCCTGGCTTCATCATAATACATATTTTCATAAATCCTTGCAAGACAGGCAGCAGATATAGTTCTAGATGAAGGTGTAATGCTCAACGCTGACTCATATTTATACTCCTCTAATTCACTGCAAACCTCAAGCAAACGCTGCAATCCTTTGATTTCCACAAACCTTTCTGCCCAGTTTATGGCACTGTAGTGGCAGTTTCTCATAATTAATTCAATAATTGCATCTCGTGCAAGTCCACTGATTACTCTGTTTGTAATAGAGTAAGTTAAACATGTGAGCAGAGTATCTATTTCACTTTTGTACTCTTCACAGAGTTTTGGGTCTGGTGTGGAGTCTTTCTTGTTATCCATTCCAGAAAAAGTGTTCAATAAAACTTGAAGGCAGTACTGGGCTGCATTGACCCTCTCTTCATTTTCACTGTCAATGACTTCAAGCAGCCAGGGTATGCCAACAATCTTAATCACTGCCTTGGTCCTCTCAACACTTCTCTTGCAAAGTTGGCTAATAACTCTCACTGCATTAATGTATATTTCAGGATTTTTCTCAACTTTAAGTAACTGTTGTATTTTGTGAACTACACCATTTTTCAGCATTATCTCGGCACCTGCATTTTCCTTAGCAAGCACTAAAAGGTTACAAATGGCTTTTTCTCGTTTTTCATTATCTTCCTGTAAATTAAAAGCAAGTTTGAACATTTGTTCCACCTTGTTGCCAGTTTGTGCATTTTGCCTCGCTCTTTCTTGGACGACTGCGTGTAAACGCGCCAGTACCGGCTGCACAGCTTTATTTGAAGGATCTACAGTAAATATTGCTTTAGCATCACGGTATGCTTCTTCAAATCTTTCTAAGGCTTCCAAGGCTTGTGACCGGCGAAATAAGGCTTTTGGATCTTCCGGAACAATTCGTAAAGCTTCATCGCAGTCTTTTATTACTTTATCGTAGTCCTTAATTTTCAGATAAGCGGCTGCACGGTTCTTCAAGTAAGTAGACAAGTCGCGGCTGTCTTTTTCAGCGAGGTCGACTGCCTTGCTATAAAGGGATATTGCTTCTTCATATTTTTCAACTTTAAAGGCTTCGTTCCCTTTATTCTTACAAGTTTCTGCTTCATCGCTATGAACACCCATTTTTTCGTTCGATTTTATTGAACTTTATAGACTGATATTACTCCAGCAACACTTATATACTCGGCTTTAAAGATTGTTCTAGTAAATGCTAGTAAGTTCATCTCAAATACCCATACGAACTAAAATAGAAATTTATTTTTGTACCCCGTATGTGGAAAGAAGACAGATAAACAAGATATACACAGGTACATGATCCTTGACAGCTGCGTTCTGAAAATAAAAACTGTTTCAACAAAAGGTTTAGGAAACATAAATTCTTATTAAATGGAAATAAAATTATAAACAATGTGCAAATATCGTGGATTAAATTTTATGTTATATTTCAACTTCAATTTTAAACATTGCTACGATGATGTACTAAAAAAACTGTTAAGTTGGAATTAAAATAATTAAATGACAGACGTAACATAAGCGTAACAGATACTTAATTTATAAGTTTTGAACGTAAGAAAATTAATAATGTTACCATTCTAAAAATGTGAGTTCAATTTATTCTTATTTATTTTAAATAAAAAGTATTACAAAACAAGATTCTTGTCTAACCTATGGACTATTAGTACAAAATGTTTTTCTGATTATCCAAAGTTTAGATAAAACACCAGGATTCTCGCCACGGGTGTCTTGGTTAGCATATATCGTGCATGTCTCTCAACTGGAAACTTCACCAAACGCAGGCACCACACTACATCCTGTGAACTTTGGAAAGTTCTTACTATTAGACAAAATAGCAAATGTTCGTCGGGATGGAGTTAATAAAGTTGATCAAAACCGTGTGTCGGTAGAATTTACTTCTCCTCAAGACGCAAATGCATTCCTAATGAATAACCTTTTATCCAAACACGGTTACTCAGCATCCATCCCTACATTCAACATCATTAGAATGGGTGTTATTTCTGGTGTTCCCACTGACATCTCCGAGGAAGAAACCTTAACTTTTTGACGTGACAACGTCTTATAAATTGGTTTGCCGGGTGACACTTCAAGAAACTGCGTTACGCTCCGCTCACGTTATGCGCTCACAATGAGAGCGAGTGAGAGGCACGCGTCCCTTCCACTCGGGCATGGTTAGCCCGCCTAAGAGCGAGAGAGACAGACATAAAAAGTGAAATTAATGTTTTAAATATAATTCTTTGTATAAATAAATGTTTTAAATTGTTACTATTATTTCATCCTTCTTCCTACTATACGAATGAATATTCACATTAAAATTATTTTACCACTCAAAGTCGTTGTCACGTAAAACTTTCGCCCGTATACCGACTTTACAGGCAACCAATTTTTTGTCTGTGCCTACGTCCAGAATATGTGGGCAAATTCTTGAAGTTCGACGCATTAACAGGAAAATACGCAACGACGGTGCTATTGAATGGAAACCCACACAAACTTGTGTCATCACTTTCGATGACCAAGTTCTACCATTAAGAGTTTACTGCTGCTATACATCTCCAATCATGCAGTACATTTACCCTACGATGTAGTGTCCCAAGTGTTGCAGATTCGGACATGTGGCCAACCTGTCTAGGTCAAAAGTCAAAACCACCCTGCAGTAGATGTAGCCATGATCACCCCGCTGCATTTCTGAAGGCGAGACTTTCTGTATATTTTGTTCGACCCGCTATTGATGAAAATTTTTTCCTCTTATTTAAACTGACGACGGTATTTACTTAAAATGAAAAACAAGGTGATAATAATAAAATATGACTCGAAAAAAACTCCTTCACATTGCTGTTGACTAAAACTGTAGATTTTAATATTTTCTATAATCGATACATACATGTGAACCTAGCATAATAGTTTTAATTTCTAAATTGAGTAATTGGTTACCCTATCCCAACTGTCAAAATTGAATAATTTCTTTTACTTTATTTCTTCGCCATTAATTTGTCGTCCGCGTGTTTAAGTTTTCTGAAATTGTCCGATAAATAAATTGCAAATATGGCCGCAATCAGTCTACTTAATCCTAAAGCTGAACTAGCGAGGGCTTCGCAAGCTTTAGCAGTAAATATTTCTGCAGCAAAAGGAATTCAAGATGTGATGAGAACTAACCTCGGTCCCAAAGGAACAATGAAAATGTAACTTTTTTCTGTTAATATACCATTACTCACTTATTTTATCGTTTAAAATACAATTTTTTGTTTGTTTAGTCTATAATTCATTACGAAAATCAGAGAAATTTGTATTTTTCAGTGATTTATTCTCATAGAAAAAGTCATATGATCTCGATTTATCTTTTTGGTCTATTGGGCATAAGTATGATTATGGAATTCGATGTATTTACTAAGTTAGCTTTTCTTTGCTGAGCACAGATATGGATCAGAGTTTTTGGGCCTCTTTATAAAATGATTTTTATTTCAGGTTAGTTTCTGGTGCTGGTGATATTAAAATTACTAAAGATGGAAATGTCCTCTTGCACGAGATGCAGATTCAGCATCCCACCGCTTCGTTGATAGCTCGCGCATCCACTGCGCAAGACGACGCCACCGGCGATGGAACCACCTCCACTGTGCTGCTCATTGGAGAGCTGCTCAAACAAGCTGATATTTACATCAGTGAAGGTACACTAAGGGTTTACTTATTGACTGTGAATAAATTAACAATTTTACTACCATAAGTTTAGTAACATAGATCATAAATACTCAAACTCCTATACTAGGTGTATGTTCTTTTGACTCTTATGTGTAAAAATAAATTAATCTACATGCAACAATTACATCGCTGCTTACATAAGGTGGGATTGCAGTCATGAACTAGTAATTACAAAAAAAAAAAAAAACTGATTTCCATACAGAATCTTGTCTCTTGCACACACACACTCACACATCACGAAAGTACAACTTAAGCGCATAGTTATACCCAGTTTAAGTATAATAAACTAGAAACAAACATTGTATAATATTATAAATACTATTATTTTCAAACAGGTTTGCACCCAAGGATACTCACAGAAGGGTTTGACATTGCTCGTGGCAAAGCACTTGAAATTCTCGAGTCAATCAAGATTCCCATTGAAATAAAGCGGGCAGATTTACTTGATGTGGCTCGTACATCACTCAAGACTAAGGTATGTAAAAGTGATTTTCTAGGAATTTACCTTAAAATGGTGATAGAGAATATTATGTTGATCAACTGTCAAAAGAATAAAACTTTTCATAAGCTAAAATTCACCATAATTATTGCATCACTCTTTACCATAAACAATCCCCCCCCCCCCCCCCTTGACATCCAAAAAGCTGAAAGCAAATTTTCCTTCAAGCGTAAAATTCGGAACTACTACTTGAAGTCCTCTCAACTTTAGTTTGGTTTTTGTCAGAATTATTATTGAGTTTTCTTCATGATTTGATATTTTTCATAGTATTTATTAGTTTATAATTTTAGCATATATATGTATTTTATTATTATAAATAACTTATTTTTGATTTTATTTGTTCTGTTTGAAATATCTGTTATTTATTTATTGTGCAAACCTACCACATTATTTTCTTTTTAACCCAAAGGTTGACTGGTAGAGAATGCTTTGTTGCATTAAGTCCGCCTATGTACCACTACTGTACATGAAGTTTAAATAAATATATAAATAAATAAACAATTGCATTAGGTTTGGGAGCACAGTTAAGCACTAGTATATCATGCACTAGCTTCTGACGTTTTATAAGTGCCTATGTAGGCTTACGTGAAATAAAAACTTGACTTTTTGACATGTTAAAAAAAATTAGAGAAATAAGGGATAGAGGGAAATTAGGTGACATGACATGTTGATTGAAAAGACTAGGTAGAAAGCTATCCTAACTACCAACACATTACATTAGTAAACAATGCTTTTTATTACATTAGTAAAGTAAGGCTCCTATTTCTGGATAGTTATAAAAAAATAACCACTTAGCCTTCTAATCTAAATTGTCTGTGTCAAGGTTGCACTAAATTTACGTCAACTCCTTCGCTGCTCTCGTCTTTTACACATATTGATTTTCAATAATAGAACATGTTTAATTTGTCCATTATTTTATAGGTAGGTTGGTTGTTTTTTTTTCTCGTTTGTATATAATCTGCGATCAGTCTAGTTGTCTATAATCAGTTATGTTGCAGTAGTAGTTAGAAATTTTGGAGGGTTAAAGCCACTGCTTAAACTCTCAGTCATATAGCACATTTGCTCTTCTCTGGCGATTGATTGGATTTCGCATGAAGCATGCTTGTCAATGGTTGGGATGGATCTTTAATCGTTCAGCATAGTTATCTGTGCATTGTTTGGCTTCTTCAATGACAGTCTTGATATTTAGGTACTCATGTATTTCAGTGTTACATGTGAACCAGGCTGCACCACTTATGGTCCTTAGGATGTTGTTTTGGGCTCTTTGGAGGCAAAGTATGTTGGATTTGCTGGCTGAGGATCACAGTTGAATCCCATAGGTCCATATCGGTTTTATAACTGAGCTATTATAGACTAAGTTTATTGCTTAGGGATAGAGTTGATTGTTTGCCAAGCATCCACAAGACATTTTTGCATCGATTATTTACTTCGTTCCGTTCTTAATATGGTCTTTCCATGTCATATGTTGGTCCAAGTAAAATCCCATGTATTTGACACATTTGCATGGTTGTAAAAGATCCTGGCCAAGTTTGACTGTTGGGCAAAGCTTCTTTCTCAACTTGAATGTAATGAGGTGCGATTTAGGGGCACTCGCTTTTATCGCTTGTGGTGTGTGATGTGGAGTAGAAAACTCGTAAAGTTGCATTAAAAAGATTTGTTAGAAAAACAATGTTCTTACCAGGCAACTCCTTCAGTATCTTTGGTGTGATTACGTCAAAACCGGGGGCTTTATTTGATGCCAGATTAGAGATCTCTTTGGCTAACTCTCTTGGAGATGTTGATCGCAAAGAAATATTCTGTTGAGTCGCTTGATTCAGGAATGCATCAATTTCAGGGTCATCACGGCCATCACTTTCATTAGGCTTGAATACATTGGCTAGATGGGCTGCAAATAAGTACTTCTGCTTTTTCTGAATCAGTACGTGCCCACGAGTTGCCTGATCTGATTGGTGGGAAACATTGTTGGGGTTGAGTCATTGCCTTTGTGGCTTTCCAAAGAGAATGGTGGTCGCTTGAATTTGGAGACAGCAGTAATTTATTTTTGAAAACTATGCAAAAAATATTTTTTAAGCAAAGTTCAAATCTCTTGGGTATAACAAAATGTATGAATACATGGGTGAGCAATAATTTTAAAATAATGTCTGTTTCAAGTAGATTTTATAATGTTTCGCATATTTTTCAAAAATAAATTAGTTTGCATATTAAAAAAAAAAAAATCTGCAATAGCTAGTCATACTCTTTACTTTCTATCTATCAGTTAGTGAGTAATATTAAAACAACAAAAAATAGAATTCATTTCATTCATTTCTGGTCATAGTGAATAAGGAAAGTAAAATAAACTAAAAAATATAAGACTTTTCTGTAAAAAGAAGATATCAAAGGTACTATTATGATATATTTCGTTTCGTATTTTTTTCAGGACGTCCATAAGTTGAAATATAAGATATTTCAAGGTTATCCATTATTTACCGGACAATCGGTATATGTTAATGGGCAGACTAGTCAATCATGGTTTTCAATTGCTATTGGACATTTATATCAAATCTTGAAACCAATTACTATTTCACAGGTTCACCCAAGCTTAGCCGAGGTGCTGACGGAAGCCTGTGTTGATGCAGTGTTGACCATTCGCACACCAGACAAACCCGCTGACTTGCACATGGTTGAGATCATGGAGATGCAACACAAGACTGCCACAGAGACTGTATTAGTGAAAGGTAACTAAAAATCCGTCAGATTATAATTTAGTGTTTTCAAGGCTAGAGTGAATATCTACAATTGCATCACTACTTACCATCAGGTGGCACACAGTCAAGCACTGGTTTATATCATTGAAAATAATAAAGAAATATTTTGTTTCCTCTTTACTTCCGACGCATGTTGGTTAAATCAAAGGTTGTATTAGGAATTATTATTCTAATAAACTAACCAAGTAGTGGTTAGTTTGATTTAACAATAAAAGTGCAAAATTAAGCTTTACTAAACTGTTTTATTTAGAAAATAGCTGCTCCGCGCGTCTTCGTTTACTGCTCCGTTCCTATTGGCCGTAGCAGGATGTTATAGCCTATGGTCTTCCTCGATAAATGGACTTGTATTTGTGTTTTTGGCTGGATTCCGCAACTGCTCGTCTAAAGCGAGTATTTTGCGTACGGGCACAGATTAAGAAATAGTAAAAGTACAGAAATTTCACTGCGTGATAGCAAACATAAACATACGAATTTATATCTACTAACAATGTCGATAATGTTCATAATACATTGCACGGCACGGACACAACCTTGATTTTATTAGCCTACCAGATCCAGTGGCGCTCGTAACGAATCAAAATGCACCGTAAGTTTGCGCAACGAGAGTCTCTTTTATTATGCCCGTTATGCGCTTTTGAACAGGCCGCTCTTGTTATACCCTATACTTGCGTGGTTTTGAAAAATGTGAAATAGGTACTTACGTTTTATTATATTAAATATCAGATTTTCTAAAATTATTTGGTGGATAGGTACCTAATTGATTTCTACCTATTTACTTATATCCAGACTTTAAAACATCTTTAAAAAAAAGTCATCTCATAGAAGTGACAAGAGATTGATTACATTTAGATTATATAAACTAATGAAATATGTAATTAAAATGAAGTGTATATAACTTTGTTGGCTTTGTATGTCTAGCTTTGCGTTCATATGTAATTTTTAAAAAGTAGGTCGTTTTATACATAATAATTAACATTTTGTAAGATATATTTCCAGTATATATTATGTTGACCTCGCATTAGTAAGGTAGTTACTAGTAGTGGGAGGTCTACTTATATTGAATGATCTTTAAGGTCATTGACTCGTTTACGTTAAAAATGTTGCAAATACTTGAAGTAAAAACTCGATAGAATAGTCAATAAAAAAATCGAAAATCATTTTTGTTAGCACGGGTCGAGCGGAAAATCGAACACGCGTGTGACACTCTACCGAATTTAGCCTCGCAAGTGAGGCCGCGAGCGTTAGGCACATTTCTATACCTATAGTTGAAGTACGCCAGGCCTGGTACGGGTCGGACATTCGATCCACCCCAGCTCCTCAAGGGCCAGCAGCGCCTTGGTGTTACTGACCATTTTAGGGAGAGTACCTTGGTTTTCGAAGTACTTTACGCCCTGTATCCAGTGACCACTAAACAGTTTAGAAGTAGATGAGCTGCTGTCTCGTCCTTCTCCACGCAGGCTTTGCAGAGTGAGTTGTCGGTAACTCCTATGACAGAGTGGTGCTTATTAAAGGTTCCGTGGCCAGTTGGAACGGCCGCGACATTGCACAACTGAGGTTTAGTCAGTCGTACGGCCTGTTTCGTGAAGCGGCCATCAATGGAGGGAAGTGCCTCTTTGGCTTGCTGGCACTCCCTATGGTCTACCCATTGTTTGTGGTGTAGATTTCTGGTGCTTCTACTTACCGGACTGTATAGGTATCCGAAAGAACCGGCACAAAGGGTATAATAAATGGGCTATCCAATACGAAAAGAATTTTTCAATTCGAGCCAGTTGTTCTTAAGGTTAGCACATTCAACTAAACAAACAAACTATATTATTATTATAGTCCTGTAGCACTTAAAACATTTCTTATCTGTAACAACAAGACTATTATCTTTGTCATCTTGTAAATCATGTAACCTGGATATTATTTTTCTGCAGGTGTAGTGATGGACCACGGCGCCCGTCACCCAGACATGCCGAAGCGCGTCGAAAACGCCTACATCCTTACATGCAATATTTCCCTTGAGTACGAGAAGACTGAGGTCAACTCTGGATTCTTCTACAAGTCTGCTGAGGACAGGGAGAAGTTGATTGCTGCTGAACGTGATTTCATCGACCAACGCGTTAGGGCGGTATGTACAAGTTCGATATAACAGTATTTTCTGCAAAGGCTTCTGAGTTTCGAGAAATTTCGTATGATTAAATTTGATTTACGACAAACCCCTAATGGTGATGGTGAATCTATTGATGAGTCATCATTATTTTTTCTAGAGATTAAATCATGGGTTAAAGCTAGACAAAATATTAGGATGAACAAAATCAACTGTCTAATACTGGTGCATTTTATTCTTGCATAAGTAAGACTAAGGGAATAATTTATTGAGCATAAACTTAAATAAGATGTCTCTTTACAGATTGTTGACCTTAAGAAGAAGCTTTGCGATGGAACTGACAAGACTTTCGTTGTCATCAACCAGAAAGGTATTGACCCCATTTCCCTGGACGCGTTCGCCAAAGAAGGCATCATAGGATTGCGCAGAGCTAAGAGGCGTAACATGGAGCGCCTGGCGTTGGCGTGCGGTGGCATTGCCATGAACTCTGTCGATGGCCTTAGTGAAGAGTGTCTTGGTTATGCTGGACTTGTCTATGAACATATTCTTGGCGAAGAAAAATTCACCTTTGTAGAACAGTGCAAGAATCCCCAGTCTGTTACAATCCTTATCAAAGGACCAAACAAGCACACACTTGCTCAGATCAAGGACGCCGTCCGTGACGGCCTCCGAGCCATCAATAACGCCATCGAAGATAAGTGTGTCATTCCCGGCGCTGGCGCTTTCGAGATTAAAGCTAACACTGAAATATTGAAGTTTAAGGACACTGTTAAAGGAAAGGCGCGCCTCGGTATCCAGGCCTATGCTGAAGCTTTGCTAATTATCCCCAAGACCTTGGCCATTAATTCTGGTTACGACGCCCAGGACACCATTGTGAAGTTGCAAGAAGAGTCGCGCTTGAGTCCCGACCCGATTGGTCTCGATCTGAGTACTGGGGAAGCTATTAAGCCAACTGACCTGGGTATTATTGATAACTATGTTGTCAAGAAGCAAATCATCAACTCTTGTTCCGTGATTGCCAGCAACCTGCTCCTAGTTGACGAGATCATGAGAGCTGGTATGAGCAGTCTAAAGGGATAATTAAATTAATAATATTATGCAAATAAGACTATGCTTTGAGGACAGGTGTCCTTTCATGTCATTATTAAAATAATAATAGTATTATTTCTCACTAATGCAACAGTTTCTGTTATTTTAAATGTTATTGCTTCTGATGGCAACAAGAAAATTAACTTTATATTTATCTATATAATTTTCTTAATGTACTGCTAGAAACTAAATAAATAAACACACTAATAATAAACTATTTTTGTTTCAATAACTTACCCTGAGCACATCATAATCATGTCGCTAAGGACTCTTTGAGAAGTGGCTTCCACATGACTCAGGACCTCACCAGACATGGTAAACACCCAGAGGGCCCGGTGGAAGTGGGCTTGGGCGAAGCACCACCGTGTCTTCGTAGAGGCGATCGGCGGCGGCGACCTCTCGCGTTGGGTCTATAGGCCATGATCTCCGGATCATGGACCCATTCCCCCGCTCTCCGGTGCGGGGGAATGGGTGGAGGTCGCTTTCTGCAATCTGCGAAGGATATATGCGATAGGAATGCTAGCGAAGGATAGCCATTACATAATGTATCATCTGTGACAAAGGAGACGGCTGCATGCGTGAGGGAACGAAGGTCCTGAGGGCCGAAACTGCGTAAAGCGGACGCCCGCGACGGGTAGCCGCATAGCCGTCGCATAACAATGCGCGTGTGTCGTGTGCGAAAGTCCCAGGCTTGTATTTTGGTATTTTCTAAAAATCATATAACTAAATACCTGAGAGGTAAACTAAATATTAATCTATAATATAAAAATGAATCGCAAAATGTGTTGGTAAGCGCATAACTCAACAACGCCTGGACCAATTTGGCCAATTCTTTTTTTAAAATGTTCGTTGAAGTTCAAGGATGGTTTTTACGGCGAGAAAAAATCGAATAGACGAGGGTAGAGTAGGGTAGATTAGGGCAGAGTAGGGTAGAGTAGTCAGTTGACGGGAGCGAAGCCGCGGGCAAAAGCTAGTTTTGAATAAAATTTTTCACACCTAGCATTTTTCAAGTATGCCAAAAATAGATGATAAAAAAATGGTCAGACATCCTAACGTCAGAATATCTGGCCACTTCACGCGTTTTCTCGCTGTCAATAGAGGTACCAAATAGTAGCAATAAAACATAAAATATCGCTAGTGGACCAGGGGTTCTGTCTGACGCTTACAGCATAACCGTAGGGGACCAACAGGGCCTACTAGAGCCATGAGTCTACTGAAAGCATCGATATATAAATATAAGTCGATGACTGAAAGGGTTACCCGTGGTCCTGAGACGCAAAAGGCAACTGAAGAAACACAGGGGTGATTTTAGTAAGTAAAATTCTGACTCCCCGGCCTTCACCCTAAAGTGGGAGAAGTCGGGTGATTTCCTACCTTAAAAAAAAATCTACATAGTTAAATCAAATAAAAGGAAAGAAAGAAGCATCAATATTTTTTATTACATTTATTGGGGTCAACATAAATATTATTTTTCTGGTACTTTAGCCTCAGCCTATTAGATTGCATATAATGATGGTCGAGATCAATTTAATCATTAAAATGTTAGTAAATACCCACGCCTAATATTAATGTAAATATTTTTGTATACCATGTCCAGAGATAAAATCTTAACATTTTATTACATCATTTATGTTCATAATACTAAACTTGGAAGTACAGCTTATTCTAACATAGAAACTACAACAATTAAACAAAAATTGTGATGTTAAACCTCAATTAACATGCCAAGTTCAACAAGACAGTACAAACAGCTAAACAAATGTTAAAATAAAAAAAGTTGCACTTAATTTGGGTTTCTAAACAAAGGTACATCTCTCACTCCATTCTTTTACTGTTTGATTCTAGTGGATGGAATGTAATTAATAAAAAATATTAAAAGGTGTCTAAAAATAACAAAATGTATAAAAAATAAATGCCTTTGGGAGTAATTTTAGACGAAATGATAAATACCCTTCTCTTTATTTCACAATTTGATAAATAAAAGCCATTCACATTAAAATAAATAATTGTTGGTAATCATTGCATGGAATTATTAAATAGACAATTCAAACATTATTCCATAAAAACAGCATACATCTACACACTACTATAAACATACCATAGATTTTTTTCAAGTTATCTAAAAAGATGAACTCATTTCATAACTGTCGTCCTCAAGCTATAATGCTCATGCCGATATCTAACAAAATCATATTTTAAGTTACGCACAAAAAGCTGGGAACTTAACGGCGATTTTATTAATTTATCTCGTTAACTATTGATATTAAAAAAATTTTGCTTAGTGGGATTGATATACAATTTTTTGCATCTAAAAACGAAACGGCACTTTAGCTTAAGGACTGCAGAGAAGTACTCTCTCTAAGGAGGTATTCATCAAAGTAACTCCTATCCATACTAGATCAAGAACGAAGGGTGTCACAAGTCACAAAATACAACAGTTAGCCTACTTAATATTCGCCACATAACAGATACGAGATTCGCAATGAATAGACATGCGACCCAATAATAATATACTTAAATGTATTATAAGCAATAAAACATGTTACATAAAAAGCGACATAGTTGACCAAATATGTTCATTGTGTTCTAAAATTCTCCAGACCATATTATTTTTTAATATAATCATTTAGTAGTAAATGATTATATTAAAAAATAATATCTTGCAGACATTGAAATTTTTAAGATAAAAAAAAAACCATCTTTGGTAACAAAAAGTAATAGTAAAAAACTGATAATTATCAATATTATTATGTAAATTAGGGGTGACTAGTTTCTATTATTCTCGGTAAACAAGAATCACTATCCGTAATGTATAATTTTGATTAGGACCAGCTAATACAATTTTTCGGATTCAATATTTTCAGTAAACCCAAATGCTTTGCGTATTCAATTATTCGAATGATTAACATTCTGCTATTGAATGATCCAGTTGTGTCATGTTTATTTGTTCTGTTTGGCTGCTAGAGCTGCACGTTCATTGATATCGATAGTAGAGAGGTTGATGGCTCCGACAACACCTTGCAGAACTGAAATACCTGCCTTCACTATAGCTACTGGTGCTGAGATGATGGCAATCAACTTGTATAAGCCAACACCTAGAACTGAAATGAGAAATGGTTGATTAGTAGTGCACATCTCTCTAGTCAACATTCTTTAGAGGCTCTTTTTCAAGCCAAATCTATAAAAACAGGTAAGTAATTTGTCTTATATTTGATCAACTTCAAAACACAAGGACAAGAAACCCAGACTTTCAAAATTAAAATAATTTTGCCTCTTTAAAGCTTTGTTTTAAAGTATGAAGAAAACAAAAAAAAATTACAAAAAGAAACTTTTTTAATACATTTTTTTCAGTATATGTTTTGCATACAGTGTGTATTTTGAGGTGCTTAATAGCTGATATTTAGAAAAAAATTGGATGGTGATAAAAATGAGGCAATATAATACCTGTAGGTCCAGTATAGAAGTACATAACATAGAGCGCCGCATAGAAAGCCTCATTGCCCGCACACATGAAAAACAGCACCATCTTGTTAGTGTAATAAATACGCATGATGGGGTTTTCTGACATGTCGATAAACTTGTGAGAAGCCTTGCCCTGCAGGGTGGCGGTGTGTAGGTACAACCAGTGACATGTTATGTCAATTGCCATAGATATTTGGAACCAGAAAGTGTACTGGGGGTAGAATGTTGCTAAGGTCATCATCAGGCAGGCAGTGCCAGCACGGTCTGTCAGCTGGTCCAGTATAGCACCAAACTTTGTGCCTGTAAAACAAGTTTGGCTGTTGAGCAAAAAATTTGGAAAAGTTTATATTTAGTGGATGATTAAGATTGTTCATGTATTAACAACAACAGTAACTTATAAGACATTGTTACAGTAATTACACACTTATTAATTGTATTATTTTTGAAGTATAAAACATTGAAAAAACTAATTCAATTATGGATTCCAGACAAATCAGTTTATTTATGTTCCCAATTTCCAAGAAATCTAATTTATGAGTTCTAATATAATCATTTTGAATGTGTTCACAATACTAATAAATCTTTATAATGACCTAGCAGTTAAAAAAACTTATTCTTATATTAGTCTACATTTTAGACTAACATTCATAAAACATCAAAGTATCAAAAGTTTAACAAGTTTTATGTTTACTGACTTAGTAAGATTACCAACGTTATCTTTCACCGGCTTACTAACTCAGTAACAGATAAAAGTAATTTAATTATATGATGCCATATAAAACACTTACTTTGATTAAAGTATCTTGCGGCATGACCATCAATAGCGTCCAGCAAAGCGGAGGTCACATAGCATACACACGCCAGCACACAGTGTGTTGGCATAAAATAAAAAGAAATGATCGCAAGGATTACCCTCCCAAAACCTGAAACATTTTCATAATGCATAAACAGTAGGAATGAAATGCGCAATACATTGTCCAAACAGAAACATCGTCTTCCCTAATACATACCTATGATGTTAGGCACGAAAAGGAAAATATTTTCCTTACTTTCTGTCATTTTTAAAGAAATATAGGAAGTATCACACCCACGGAAAATGTATCTGTACAGAGATTCTATAAACTGGCGCTGAAAAATGAACGTGATACAGCAACAGTAGAAGAAAAATGACAGCAATTTTCAGATGTCAGCAATGACAGCATTAAAAAAAATACTAAGGGAGAGAAAACGGTTTTAGAACAAAGCATTTTGAGTATTATCGAAACAGACATATCGCATCTTTAAACCAATACCGTCACTAAACGAAATTTTTCAAAAAATCTGTTTTTGACGCAATCTGTAAAGTTAGCGCTCAGCAAACAGATGGCGTTAAAAACAGTTTTTTTGAAAAATTTCGTTTAGTGACGGTATTGGATTAAAGGTGCGATATTATGTGTTCCGTTTGACGTCCGAAGTCCACAGACTTGCCTAGTCCATTATGAGAGTACACGTCTTTTTCCACGTTTATTCGCTAGATAGTGCTACTTCCGCTACGTAAATCGACCTCAGCGCCACCCGTGGCCGCACCTGGAACTAACAGCGCAGAGCAAGCCACCATTCCTTTATCATAGTTGCGTCGTTTTTCATACCGCGCGCATTTCGCTAGATTTTGAATTTAGAAAATATACAAACCTCCATTTTGTTAAAATGTTTTAACTTTCGAGAATAAAGTAGAAAGTTACCGTTTTTATTTTTCCGTTACGTAAAATTATTTCGTTCGTTTTTAAAATGGACGACCGTTAACAACTTCATGGGCGTTCAAGTAGTCAGTAATCATTAATAACTACTCGGCTTAGTTATGTAGAAGTGTGAATGTACGCGTGAATGCGTCTATTGAGTCAAGTTCATCAGATTTGAATTCAAGTTCGAATGAAGATGATGAAGCCTCCGTTAAACGGCGCCGGACCCGACCACAAAATAGGTTTGAAGTACAATATCTGGTAAGTCATTTTACTACTTTATTTTGACCGAATGTTCCTTGTTCAAGTATTGCGCCTGCAAATGTTATTGCCTAGCAATTCATATTTTTCGAGGTTCTTATGTCATCATCATATAGCTTCAATGAAAACAGTTGACTCTTTGGGTTAGAATGGAGAGTAATATCTTGCCTTTCCGACGTATACAATGCAGGAATTGGATGAAAATATGAGAATCTTTGGACAATTTATTTGAACCAAGTTTTTTTTTCGGTGTACCTTTAAAATTTTTAAAATGATATTTTATTCGATCTTTAAATTTTTAAAATAAAGAAGTTGTAGTACCTCTCGACTACATAAAACACTCTTCTTTTTGCAATAAAAATAGCCCAGGAAGGATCATCGAATCTCGCAACTTTTGATGATCAAAAGAAAGGGGGGAGCCGAAAATGTACAATTACAAGAAGTAAGCTCAGGGAGCCTTATTCGGGCAAACTAAAATTAATGTCAAATTGATTTCCATGCCTGTGGCTTTATCCACTATCACCACTTTTAATTTTTAACAAAAACCAGTGAAAAAGCTACGCCTCATTTTTACAAACGTGCTGAGCGGTTGAGCTTGATCCTAGCCTATCATGAGATGCAAATTTCACAAAGAGCACTGTCTCTTCTTCGCATAAGTTAAGAAAGTCAACTGCTACAAATTACGTCTTCCATTTGGTTATGCCATGGCGCTAGAAGAGTTTTCGTCAGTTCCGAACTGGACTGCCGACGTGTAACGTAGTGCTTGAGCTGCGTAACATTAAATACCTCTGTACCTGGGCTAACTGGTCATTGCCTGGTCCTATTTTAAGACGAATAATTCAATTAAATCTCATGTATAGTTATCACCATAAACCGGGAACTACATTGGATCGAAGCATACGTGGGCGACGCCTGAATGGTACGTAGCGTCGCCTCGGCTGGAAATTGACGTTATCCAGCTCTAAATTTGCCTCCAGATTAAGCTTTGAATCATCAGTCTATACCTATTGACTTTCTTAGAAGCTGGCAGTCAGACCCTCGAGCAGGCACAACGCCTCTAGGGTAACTTTACGTTGAGACCATTATTACCCCTTGGGGAAGGTTCCATTGTCGTAGCTTGCATTTAGTTCCTGGAAATTGACGCTATTTGTCTCCAAGAGTTTGTCTCCAAACTTAGCTTTGCATGATCTGTCAGTGCCAATTCACTTGCTTAGCAGCTGGCAGTTGATCCTTCAAGCAGGCCAAGCCTCTTAGGGTATCTTAACTTTGCGACCTTCATCACCCACCGGGGATGGTTGCTTGCCGTATCATGCATTAAGCTTCTGGAAATTAATATAAGACATGTGGTCCATTTCCGAGTGTTGGCCACCAGACTATGGTTTTGCATTATCCTTCATTGCCTATAGACTTGCTCAGCAAACTTCTCTCGGTGTACATCAACTCTGTGATGTTCATCACCGCCTGGGAAAGTTTGCATTATCGAACCTTGTATGTAATTCCTGAAGATTGTGACACTCGAACTAACTGTAAAGGGTTTATCTCTGTATCCATCAGAGCCTTTTGATTCGTGAAGCAGTTGGCAGTTTCTCAAACAGGTGCAACACCTTTTTAAGGTACCTATGTCAACTTTGTGACCTTTATCACCCTTCAGGAAAGTTGCATTGTCATACATGTTTTGTGTTGGAGAAGAAGGAAGACCGTGTTTGTAGATTCGCTTAGCAGCCGGCAGTTGATCCCTCAAGCAGGCCAAGCCTCTTAGGGTAACTCAACTTGCGACCTTCATCACCCTCCGGGGAAGGTTGCTTGCCGTACGTAGCTACAGCGGTTCGCTTAGCAGCCGGCAGTTGATCCCTCAAGCAGACCGAGCTTCTGAGGATATCTCAACTTTGCGACCTTCATCACCCTCCGGGGAAGGTTGCTTGCCGTACGTAGCTACAGTAATCGTCTTGGGAGAGGTTCAAGTCATCCGACACAGTTTGCAGACGAGTTACAGCGGTTAGCTTAGCAGCCGGCAGTTGATCCCTCAAGCAGACCGAGCTTCTGAGGATATCTCAACTTTGCGACCTTCATCACCCTCCGGGGAAGGTTGCTTGCCGTACGTAGCTACAGTAATCGTCTTGGGAGAGGTTCAAGTCATCCGACACAGTTTGCAGACGAGTTACGCGGACTACTACATTGGCGAGAAAGAAATCTTGAGGACAAAACTGTAAGTAACACCGACGGGCCGTCTGATATCTGTCCCCATGTATTGGGACTATACAATACAGAACGAGATCTGCTGAGCGACATGACTACACTGCACTAACTCTTTTGCCACTTGTGTTACGTCACCACCGCGCATCTGGGTAAAGTTCATGGCCTACAGCTGGAAACCTGACCAATTCGGTTACGACTCCCTAGCAGGAAACTGGTAAAGTGAGGTTTAGGAAGTTTTGGTTGGTGTAAGAGATAGTTTCAACACTTATACATCCAAATAAAACTGCAGATGGGTGCTGGGACCAACACCCACCCCGTCTGATATAGTCCAGTATTTATCAAATGATTATTTTAGCTTTGTGTACTGTTCTCAATGACAAACAAGCTACAGCATCAGTTTCTGATTAACTCTACAAAAATATCTTTGAAAATTTGCAATTACGTGCATACGTGCTACGTGGCGTACTGCTACTATATTATTGCTAGCATTGAGTCAGACTTCATACTTCGAATCTCTTTGATTGTAACTCAAAATTATTTTGTGAACAATTAAGTTCCAACAGCCTTGCATCCGGAATTTGCTCATTGTTGCGTTTTACATAATTGTATAATATATAATATTCCTATAATTGTATAAGAAAGAATATAGGACACAAAAGAAATCAGCATTGCTTAGTTATCTATAATAAAACTGATTTCGTTCTATTAATGAAATCGGCGTTTAACAGGACTGCATTGATATTTAGTAAAAGTTTGTTACTGCACAAGTTAAAAAGTAGACTTTAGTTTGAATATGTATATTAGCGGGCTACGTAACAGTTACGTGATGAAATTGCTGACCCACATTGGTAAGTACCGGACACAGTGTATATTCCGGAAATAGTGTTTTATCTACTATTAGTACTAGTTTTTTGACGAGACTCGGTTGTAGGTAAAAAATATTTTTTCAAGGAACCTTTGATATTTTGTTAACCATCTATTAATGTTCTTTACAAAAATATAGCATTTCTGTCTGGAAAAATAATAACGTCTAAACAAATCAGGAGATAACAAACAGATCTCTCATAATGGACTTCGGACATCAAACGGAACACATAATATAAAAATTTTACCTTTAAAATAAAATTTGTATTATATTTTCTAAGACGTCCGAAGTCCAAATAATTTCTTCCTGGTATGTATCAATTATTATCATTATGAGCCGAACAATGATAAAGGTATGGTGGCTTGCTCTGCGCTGTTAGTCAGTTCCAGGTGCGGCCACGGGTGGCGCTGAGGTCGATTTAATAATAATAATAATATAATAATAAGACGATGTACTCTCATAATGGACTTCGGACGTGTTAGGAAACATAATACAAATTTTATTTTAAGGTAAAATTTTTATTTTATCGCCATTTTATCTAAATCAGAAAAGCGACTCAGAGTTAACTTAATAGGCCATATGTTGAAAAGAAAAGGGTCCTTAATTCTCATACGGAATTAGAATGAGGGATGAAAGTATGAGCTTTTTTATTTGAACCAGTTTGAACGTAGTACATGACGTACATGTTATCGTGTCAGTTTGAATGTTAATGTATAAACATTCCTGCTCGCCGTTCGCCTTGCTTTTCGACAAAACATATTATTATACAAATCACATGAGGTGAATAGCAAGTGCGCTGTTTACACATGCGTACTCGCCATTCGCCTCACCGAAAGTCTACTCGCGCAAATGTATTAATGTTTTATTTTTCTTTGGTTATTATGAACCATTTCTTAGCTTAAATAAAGTCACGTCTTTTTCTCGTGAGGGAAGGGCAGACAGAAGCTATAGAACAGCACCTGCTATCCTCTATTTTCTTCATATACTCATGCGCGTCCACGCCTGTTCCCCGATCAGAGTCGGTATTCGCGCGGCGTTCATGCGTACACATCTACATTCACGGCCCGTGCCAGTTTACTCCGCACTACAAAGGCATACTGTACGTATTACGTATTAAATAATTGGAAAAACTTTCTGAAGCAAATATTAAATATCCACTGTTTATATACAAGTTAAATTCGCCACTGGGTTCAGAATGTAATATTGCTTCTCCATAGAAAGTCTGAAATAAATTTTACATGATTATGTATTTCTCTTCCTATGTAATCTTCCACCACCTTTTTTTCCAACGCTTTTTAATAACTTTCTTGTTTTGAGCGTCTAAATAGTCATATGTTGCCACAGCAAACAAAGTTATTGTAGCAGCAGCTTTTACGTCCATTTCACGGCGGGTTTTACGAACGATTGTGAGTGTGAATATGGAGGGCATGACTCGTACCGTGAATTCATGACGTAAATTCACGCGTGAATTCACTGCACTAATGTGGAGCCACCATGAGAATCAAGATAAGTAATGAAAATTGTAAAAGCGAAGCGGCAGAAGTGAAATCAAAATTTTTGCCGTCCTAGGTATATCTAGTGGCTAAACTGTACTACAAGATTGACCACATAGTCTTCTCTCCTGCTGTGGACTTATAGTGCAAGTGAATGGTGGATTAATGCTTCTGCAGGATTAGAGTTATATTAGTTATTAGTATTAGTAGTAAAAACTGATTTTGCCCTACCTATTTTAACTGAAACGTTCAATCATGAAATTCTCTCTCATTTTTCTAATAATGAAATTTTACGGCATGTGAAGTCTATGGCGTCCATTACACAGTCATCCAGGCGTCAATCAATTCCATCAATCATGAATGATGTTAGAATGACGGAATTTTATCGCCATTATGTTTTCGTCATGCAAACGTCAGTCATCGCATTAGACGGTAGGTTTTTCGTCAATCAAAATATTTTTCTGTGGCAAAACTGACAGCAAACCCTATCGTGTCTGGACGCCTTAGTCAACTTTTGAGACCAACATTTTTAATCTGTAACAAATCTCTAAATTCACGTCGCTAGAGGGCGTTCTCGTAGTCGTTAAAAATGTTGGTCGGAATCTGTCGAAAATGATGAATCCGTTTTTGCAAATGGTTAGAACTTTCATTATGTTGTAGATAAATTACTCATCATGATTCGGTTTAGTAGCTAGTAAGTGGAAAAGACATTTTGTCGAGGAAAAGAGTGTTTTCGGTGTGCGAAAGTCATACGACTTGTGTCATCTGACTGCTCTTCCTTCAAGATGGCTCCTCCGCCGGAGTATGATAAGGAACCCAAAGCCCCGGATAAAAGTGCCACAAATATTTCCACTGAAGATTCAAAACTTCTACATAATCTAATAAATGACCAGCACACGAATTCAGACCACAAACCAGCAAATACGGCAGCAGCCGTTGAAGTTGAGGTAAGTCGATCTCTGCTGCCATTTTTTGATTTTAGTTATTGTAAAGTTAGAACCTATTTAATGTCGATAGTATATTTCTCATGTTTGTATCCTTATACACCAGTAAAGTAGCTTCTCGAGCACGCTTGATTTTTTCATAATTGAAACGTTTCGAACAGTTTGTGTAATAATAAAGTAGGTAGGTGAAAATGGCGAAGGATAACAGTTCTGTCAAAAAATTATAATTATTTTACTTTATCTGGTGTACGGTAAGCATGAGTATGCATTTTAAATGGGTTTGTGCACGCTTGTTTACTACATTTATTGGAACTGCTGTAGTTTTACTAAATAAATTGTAGAGCTATAATAATTGGATATTGTATCAAATATTGACTGCACTCAAGGATATTTTGTAAACTTCATTCATTCTGAAGTTAGTAATATGAGAAAGGTAAATAGAATTCATTTGATAAGAATGCTTTTATAAAGTCTAATTATTAAACAGCATTTGACTGTCAAAAAGGAAACCAGAAATTTTACACAGATGGCTAGTTTAAGCTTTACACCATGGCAATATCATAAAATTATGGCATGGGTATTTTATAATATTCTTATTGTTTAAACAATTTTTGTGGAATAATTTTGTATTAAAAAAATATTTACCATGCTGAGACGTGAGTATTATAATAATTTCAATGCCATACTATACCTTTCTAAACTTTGACATATTAAAACAATACAATTATTAAAATGAGATTATTGTGACAAGGTAGTTTATCCTCAGCATGATTAGTTTTGTCTTTGTTATCAATAAATGAAAAACCACAATGTTCAGAGCTTCAATGTTTTAAAAACCTGTAGTATATAAATAATAAAGCCCTTCTTATTCCTTACCCGACTATTACATAACTTTATTGTAAAATGAAAAATAAACCACAGCTGTGTATTACATATCTGTACTTTTAATAAAATAGAGTGGCATTTGAGTTTTTGAACAATGGAGATGATGGTATTGATTATGCCTTATTATTAGTATACAGCACTTACTCTGTAACATTTTTTGTGTATGGCTGTTGGTTACATAAATCAATACTTTTGTATGTTGCTGGCACTCACTGGCTATTATACTAGAGTAATTACTAAATCAAAGGATACAAAGTTATTAAGGTTCCAATATTATGTACAACACCGGCCATTCAGGTTGGGTTTCAGAATCGAGTATTTGGAGTAAAGTAGGTTGCTACTTTAATGCCAAAGTTTGACAAGTTCTCAGGCTACAGTTTAACAAATACTCAACTTTAAATTCTTAATTCAAATTATAAGAAATCTTAAAGATATCTAGAAATAACTTAAAAACTGGCATATAAAAGCAAATAAAAATAAATCATTCTATGCCACCTTCTCTTTGAGAACAGAAATATGCTAATGAGCTGAACTAAATTAAATAAAGACACCCTAGGGAGATGAGGTTTGAAGCTTGGAAGTGTACTTGGATAGACATCAGACCAGGAAAATATGTAAGCACAATAAAAGGTGCTTAATTTAAAACTTCTAAAGCTATTACATATTGGCTTGTATGAAGAAAATTCTAATTTGGACTGGAAAATAAATTCGGATACAAGTATACACTTAAATGTGTCAATACATTTCATCCACATCTAAGGTTCCACCCTATATTTTCAGTCAAAAAGCTCTACTTGTCATAACTGGACCATTATGATATACAAATTAATTACACAATATATTCACTTCAGTATTCCAAAAGTATTGGAAATCATACTAACCAATTGTCAAGGAGTTTAATGGAGAAACAATATAACCAGATCTTTAAAATTCAAAAGAGATATGGAGAAGTCCTGAGGAACCTAACCCAAATATTAAAAAAAAACATGCTAGATTTAGATATAATTGGATGCTGTACCAGAAACATAAAATCTAGTGTAATGCTGACAAGATAGCTTGCAGGACAAAAAGGAGATAAAAAATTTAATTAAAAAATGATGAGTGACTGTTCAATGTGAATGAATTATCACCCAACTCATATTGTCACGGAAATCAATAAATTATGAAAATGTAGTCCAGTTGGCAACTAAATATTCAAGGGAAATAATTTTTTTTGGTGATGCAGATGTTTCTTTAGTCAATGAGAATCCAAAGCATCAAGGCAGTAAGCCTTTGGTAAACAATAGTTTAACAGCTGGTACCATGTACCTCTTTGATATTATTGAAGATTTTACTTTCTTATAAAAACTTTGCCACATACTAAAAATTAGTCCTGCATTGTAGGTGCATTTACAATCATATAAACTCATATACTGAAGACACACAGATCTGGAACAAAAATCTGTAGTCTATATATACACTACTTGGTTCCGTGTAAGAATCAAATTCATGATACAAAGTGCAGCAATGAATCACCAACCATGCTAACATAAATATTTGATAGTTCATCATTGTCATCCCATTCATGATGATTAACTATTAAATATATATTTTTTGTAAGTCCTCAAAAAAAACATGAGTTGAATAAAATAGAAAAAACCAAAGTTTGAATGCTACAAATGAAACTGGGAAACCCAAGGGAAGTTGTGCAAGGAAATTAGAACTATTTTTTCCCTCAGCTAATTATTTGTTTTATATCCTATGTAATATTTAAAATACCTACACATTTAGTGACTAGCTTAATTAACATAAAAAAATCTGAACATTTTGAGTTGAAAAATTCACATCACAAACACTCTTCAGACTGCCCCGAACAAAGCAGGCACGTCACGCCCCGATTCCCGCCGGAGATGCACCGAGCGTCGGGAGTATAGTAGGCACGAGCTTGTGGACGACGAGAAATGGGTAGCTCGCCGTCCGTTAAGGATCAAGCCCGTCGACGACAGTGCATTGTGTTTCGTGCCTCAAAAAGATGCCAGCAAAATTTACGGGGCCAGATAGGGCCAACGCCTGTCAGGGCTGCGGATTGTTCGAAGGCGTTACCGTAGTCCTTACAAAAAGGGCAACTGAAAAACACTGTGGGTTTTAGTCAGCAAAAGCCTGATCCGTCCCGCGCCACCTAAAGCGGGAGAAGGCATTTGATGATTTCTCACGTAAAAAAGGCTGTTTTGTCCTGTAACTCCCTTTACTTTCTCACAGAGACTCTACCCTGTTATCAGGCTGCACTGTCCAGGATTATGATAGTTCAAAGCTGAGTCCAAAGCATGAACTGACTTGTTGTTTGATCATCCGACGCCGTTTATCACCTACCTCTTAAATGTAACAAATAGAAATGTGAAATTTAAAAAAAAGATTATAATCTATATTTAATTTCACATTTCTATTCCGATAACTATCGACAATTAAAGTCAACTACTCATTATCACTGAGAGCAGCGGTGGCCGAGTGGTAACAGCCCCGATTTACGAGTTGTAGGTCGCGGGTTCAAACCCAGCCAGGCGCATTACTTTGTGTAATTTATTTCATCACCACTGCTCTCAAAACGGTGAAGGAAAACATCGTGAGGAAACCGGCATGTCCTAGAACCAAAAATTCGAAGACATGTGACATCCACCAACCCGCACTGGGCCCGCGTGGTGAATTACGGCCCATTCCCTCTCCCAGAGAGGAGGCCTGAGTCCCAACAGTGGGAACATTATAAGGCCGACTATGCTATGCTATGCTACTCACTATGGCTGAGCAGCTATCGTCCATATGGTCGGCCGAGGGCGGCCATATGGTCATGGCCTAGGATAAGCTAATAAGGCAAATTCGACACTTGAGAATTCTGTAAATACACATATCATACAAATCAGAGATGTTACGGAGGATCGGTTCCGACTCCGAAAGGTCGGAAGTTCCGATAGGTTTTGCATTTCCGATTTCGGTTCCGATAATATTTAAGTAATTGAAACATATCGTAGGTAGAATTGTGTTCATACTTGTCGCGCAGGGATCCTCCCTGCCTCGTGTCTTTTATCGATTACTGTTTCACTTGTTGTTTTGTTTTGTATTTGTGGAATGTTGTGAATTCGCTCGTTATTTATACATTCGAGTTTTTGATCAATTTTAGTAGCTTTTCATTTGACACTTCTGCCTCCGCCTCAGATTTCGGTTCCGATTTCGATAAACTAAATTTTAAAACTCCGGTTCTCATTTCCTGTATAAGTACTTTCGTTACATCCCTAATACAATTATTTAAATTGAACTTCTTTTTGGTAAACTGCTTTTTAAAAATCAATTTATTTATTGCTACGATAATCGCAGGGCATCAAAAACCTGGAAAGAGATACTTAAAATTAAATAGCCATAAAGTCGTAAAATTTGTGTGGTCCTTATTTTGTCTATTTTTTTAATGCTTCGAAGGCGTGCCTCTTTTGCGATTTTTGTGCTAAATGGAGTCAATTCCATCCAACAAGCATTTTTCCGTGATGTATTAATGCAGTTAAAGCTTAACTAACTTTCAAGGTCATGGCAAAGACCTCTCGAAATGTTATCGGTTGCATTTAAGCATAATTATGCATTGCGTCTATACTAAACGAGTGACCCGTTCCTGCTTCGCCTGAGTGCAATCTATTCATGTGGCGATATGTTGTCAAACACCGAGATTTAAGTGTTAAATAAATCTCCCTCCATCTAGTCAAATCCGTTTAATCGCAAGGTGACAACAGTTGATTTGACTCAAGAACAAACGAAGACTTCTTCAAGGTTTGACTAAGAAATCTAAAAACACAAAACAAGTGACTTCCTTGCCTTGTTTCCGAAAACCTAGAAGTTACAAATGATCATAGTCATACGGGTTACTCTTCGGCTATTTAGAAAGATCGTCGAAAACGGGAAAAATTGCGAAATCTCGCAAGCCTTCCTAATATAATGAGGGTAATCCAAACCTAATAATAAGGGTAATCCAAACCTACTAATAATCCTCTTGCAGCGGGGTGTGAAGCAGGGAGACGTCATTTCTCCGAAACTGTTCACGGCCGCAATGGAGGATGTCTTTAAGGTTCTGGAAAGGAGAGAGCTAGGCATTAATGTCAATGGCAAGTACATCACTCACCTTCGGTTTGCCGTTGGCATAGTACCTAGTCTTGGCTGAGACGGAGGAGCTCAGTACAATGTTCGGTGCCATCAGTAGAGCTTCCGAAAGAGTGGGACTGAAAATAAACATAGAAAAAACTAAAGTCATGGTTAACATCCATGTAGCACCCACTCCTATCAAGATCGGAGACTCTACACTCAAAGTTATGGACGACTACGTAGTTGGGTAGGTACATAACTTCAAGAAAGAGCTCAATCGTCGAATCCGACTCAGTTGGATAGTATTCGGGAAGCTGCATGGTATGGTAGAAAAAAAAGAAAGAAAAAGAATTTATTTGGTACAGCACAAGGCAACAACACAATATAGGGTAAACACGAAACAAAAAAAAGAAGTAACAAAAAATGTAGTTGTGTGCCTCACGGCTGCACCAAAATAGGTCCAATTCAGCATAAATGTCAGACAACTAGTGCCTGACGCTGATTTTCAACTGAACCTGTGACAAAACAACAACACGAAAACAACAACAAGGACGAAAATCTATGACCAGTGCGTGTTGCCAGTGATGACATATGTAATACTTAATCACCCAAAGAGCATTGAAAAGGGCTATAATAATAATAAACCTGAACCTGCTCCATCAATCAGGTAGTACTACGGAACCCAAAAATTATAGACCGATCACGTGTTTGCCGACGGTCTATAAAGTTCTTATATCCATTCGAGAGCTAAAATCAACAGTTGTATTGAGACATATTCTATCATGTCTACCGAGAGGTAGACAGGAATGGATGGATGTAGGAACGGGTCCCGCGGTACTAAGGAGCTGCTCCACATCGATATGGCCATTAGCCAACAGGTTCGACGTTCTCGAAAGTATCTGTCGGCATGTTGGACAGATTATAAGAAGGCCTATGACTCTGTTCCTCATACATGGCCCATGAGGGTGCTAGAGCTGTATAAAGTTGATGCAACTCTGCGCACCTTCCTGATGTCATGTATGGGGCAGTGGAGAACTGTCCTTCACTATTCGGGATGTCGACAGATTCAGGAGAACAGCGTACCGATAAGGATTGAGCGTGGCATATTCCAGGGTAATGGTCTGAGTCCACTGTGGTTTTGCCTAGCCTTGAATCCTCTCAGCACACTGCTGGAGGGTTCTGGCTGAGGTTACCGGTTGAAAAGAGGCGGTCAGGTCTCGTCTCACCTCTTTACATGGACGATCTGAAACTCTTTGCCTCCAACAACTTGCAACTGGTGGAGTTATTGAAGGTAACTGAAACCTTCAGTAGTGCCATCAGGATGGAATTTGGTGTGGACAAATGTGCAGTCATACATTTACAGAGAGGTGAGATTATGGAATCCGTGGGAATTCAACGCTCGGATTCCATACACCTTAGATCCCTATGCTCAACCGAAACTTACAAGTATTTGGGTATGTCGAAAGCGTTAGGCATCAATACATCAATACTGATGACGTGAAACAATAGTTGAAAGAGCGCTTCTTTGGCCGCCTGAATGAAGTCCTGAGTAGTCTTTTATCAGGCGGGAACAAGGTGCGCGCTTTCAACGGTTGGGTCATGCTGGTATTGATGTATTCTTTCGGCATACTCAAATGGACTCAGACAGAACTTGACGCCCTGGATAGGAGGGTCCGCACACTACTTACCGCAAATCGGATGCATCACCCACGGTCATCGGTGATGAGACTGTATATCCCGCGGAAGTGCGGGGGTCGTGGCTTTTAAAGACCCTGCACAAACGCGACGTATATAGTCTCAGGGAATACTTCCTAAAAACCGACGTGGGTATGCACCGAAATGTAGCAGCGGTGGACAAGGGCCTCACTCCGTTCTCCTTGGCTAACGAGAACTGGCGCAAACTTATAGTAAACCTATAGTAAATGTCTTTTTTTATGAGTTTTGTTAAACAAAAATATATTTAAAAATGTAATTTATATGTGTTTATACTGAATAAAGGAAATAATAATAAAATTTATTTCAGAATTACTTCCATATATTGTTAGTAACAATGTTCTTAGCTTAGTGTTAGTAAAGCATAATAAATTAATAATAATAATGACAGTATATTAGGCGCTTGCTCTCGCGTGTAGGCCTATCAAATGTGCCATCAGTACAGAGTCCCATCGGCCGGCACACGCGGTCAGGATGGCGTTAGTGCCGGCGCGTACCTGCGCCAGTAAAGACGCACTTCGCTTTCGTATGACAGCGTAAAAGCCGTCTACGCGCTCCTCCGCGGACATGCCACTCATGCTACAGTACCGCGGTAGCCTCATCAGCACCCTAAACGCGTTATTATATTGCACACGTCGTAGCTTGACGTTATAATTATAAGCCTTCTACGATAAATGGGCTATACAACACTAAAAAAATAACATTTTAATCAGTAGTTTCTAAGATCATTAGAATGCCTTCAAATAAACTCTTCAGCTTAATAAATTAGTATAGATCTAGGATCAATATTATCGTAGGTAAATTTCCATAACACAACCAACGCTTGTGAAACTACTAAACAACTGCAAAGTTTTACCGTTGCCAAATAGTGGTTTTAGTAGCTGGTTTGGATTACCCTCATTATATTGAAAAGGCTTGCGGGATTTCGCAACTTCTCCCGTCCTCTACTGTTGGAATCCCAACACTAAGATTAGTCAATTCTTCCTTATGGCGCCCACTGCTAGTGTCAGTGCAGTAGCCATCTTTATCTCGTACGTTCTACACGTACGCGGGTCACAATGACAAAGGGATAAAATTAGCCTTTTTATTTAGTATAGTTATATACATATTGTAGTCCTGTGTCCGATTATTACATCGATCGCAATAAATAGTGTTGATTAAACCTCCGCGTTTATATTGGCTGCTCATCAACTTTCCCACATCTACGATCTTTCTAAATTGCCGAAAAGTAACCCGTATGAGTAAGATCATTTGTAACTTGAAGATTCCTAGGTTTCCGGAAACACGGCAAGGAAACTTGTTTTGTGTTTTTGAATTTCCTAGTCAAACCTAATTTTGCATCCAAAAAGCATACGCTATTGCCGACATGAACATGCTTAATAAATAAATCTTTATGGTAGGTACCGTATTTGTCGTTACGGCTAACGAACACTATTTCAGGAAACAATATATCAGTAGAAATGGTTTTGTTCTGTCAATTTCAATTTGCCAGAAAATTACCGTTGGTTAAAAAATTGAATGCTTAAAAAAGTTATTAGGTTGAAAAATTAAGATATTTTTCAACAATTAATTAATACCGAATACTGTATTAAATTAATAAAAACTCGATTCGCTGGTGTTCGTAAACAAAATGACATACATCTAGTAAAAAATACGAGGTCTTAAACTTGATATTTACCTACTATTATAATTAAAAAATAAGAAACAATGGAATTATTCTATGTTATTATAGACATGTTAGTTTACCGCGTAGACAATATTCCAGGTACAATAGCGGTACATCTAACAGAGTAATTTTATTTAAACTCGCATCTTGTAATGTTTTTTCGACAAGCTTGCTTAGCTATGACAACAGATGGCTCACTGAAAAAGGCATTCAACCGGCGCAGCCGTCGAATCAGCAAGTCATATTTGGCGTGATCAATATTAAAAATATAATATTCCATTGCATTGTAACGATACTCCAACACGAGATGAAAAAGAAAGTATCATAGATTGTGCAGTGGTGATTATTATTTAGCCGAGAAAAACAGCTCGTTTTGTGAGCACTGTAGCTATAGGTATCGCGCACTAGGTAACAGTTCTGCGACATTTCTATAGTCGCGTGCTTTTGAGCTAGGTCACAATTTCTCAGCATCTTCTAAGAATGATACATTACCATGCAAACTGCGCATTTTGATTCGCTTTAGAAAATAAATAAATAATTATGATTAGAACCAGCTTTTCATGTATGATCAGAATTTTTGAATCCACAGTAGTTTCTATGTCTGCCGCGTTCAAGAATTGGCTCATCTCATTAAGACTTTCACATACCAGACTATCTCTCTTTTTTGGTCATAAATCCTTAGGTACTTGATGATTAACGCGATGAATTAGATCATAATAGGTCAGATGCAAATGATTTCGAGCAGAACTGTAAAGGTAGACAGTGTGGTACGGATCGGTGACAATAGTGGCGACTGGCGACAGTTGGAGGCGGTGTAGGTTTACGCGCTGCGGCCTGGTCGAGTAACGGAAGCTCGGGCACCGCATTGTTGGCCCGTCACGGCGGGCCGCCGCCGTCGCCGCTGTCGCCACACGCTCACTCTCACCACAACTCTCGTGTCTTATATTTTAATACCAGTAGCAAAAATTATGTCATATGTCCTTGATCTAAGAATTCGGATCCACCTTTACCGAAATAAAAAAGGCTGCTAAGCAAATTTTTCAATAATGTAATCACTGCTATACGGTATTGACTTTCAGCTCTCCGCCCGCCTACAGGTTACGTCCCCGTCTAAGTACGTCGTTGTGTATTTTTTGCATGAGTATTCACATTTACTTAGCGCTAAATTGAACAAGAAGTAAGAAAGGCTAAGATCAATATTAGTCATAGCATTGATGTCCACTGACCTAGTTATATTCATATCATGTTCAAGTCTAATAAAACGCTCTTCGAATCTGACGAAACTCACCTTTAAGATATCCAGCATAAGTTACGGTCTGTAAGTTATGGATTTAATTAATTCATGCAAGGGATCAAAAAACTTCAAGGCCTACTTATTGTTTCTCCGTCCCATATTACCGATGCTTATCACGACCGCTTTACGCGATATGAATCATCATAATCCAAAATTCAACTCGCTAATTGGGCTAGGGTTATTTTAAGGATATTGTTCATTATTTTCACTATAAAAGATTCTACGACACAGCCATATACGATATATATGAAAAGCGAGTAGTGAGTACCGTAGCTGCCTCCCGTGATCAAGTTCCTTTGGAAAATGCGTCTATCCTTGAACGACTTAGTAGATAGGAACTAGAATAACTCCAAACTGCAACTGATACTTTTGCTAGCAGGTTCCTACTTTATAGTCGCTGTTTTTAAACGACTGCTGGTCTGAACGATTTATCTAGTTCATCTTTCCAGCTGTGATTTAAATTTCCTTGCCTAATAGGCTCATAATCATAGTAGATGTTGCTAAACGGCCCCCAACTTCCATCAAGACTGCAGTGTTCTCTGCAGGTTCTTCGCACCTCTGATGTAAGTAGTCCTATTGCGGCCGCGCCAACATCCAGAAAGCCACTGGATGAGGTGCACTATAGTCTCGAGCCTTTATGTGATCAGATTATATTCTTCCTGCCACTGTCTGTACTCAGCTAGGTTCCGTCAAGTTCGAAATCCAATGGTAACTTGTATTTTGGGCGATTCACTGCAGACTATAAATTGTACTGACTGGGTTTTCATTGGTCTGGTTTCTTCCTATGATATTATTTACTCCAATAATTAGTCTCCAATTTTTGGCCCCAGTTCTAATTACTCACCAGACTGATATTGTATAATGAATAGTAATGTTAATATTTTAACAGTATGACGTGTTGTTCACACTTACACTACCGTATTCTAAGACAGGAATGTCGTATTTAATACTTGAGTGTGTTGGTACGAATCACAATGCTCTGTAAGTAATTGTTTTACAAGTTTCATCAGCAAGTGTCGGCCTCCTGGCTCGACCACATGCTCTAGATAGATTCACACGTGTCGAGTTCTGACTGGTCGTGGTTTATTTTGCGGGTTTCGGTAACTTTGTATCCACTTTCTTGTGGCTCGCTACTTAGTTGACTAGTTTGTTGATCCCACTTTTGAATTTATAGATACTGTTTTAAGATTTGTACAAATTAGTTATTAATGTCATTGACTTGACAGTTTTATTGTTGTGTAGGATTGTAGGACATTAATCCAGAGACAAACGGGACCAATAAATGTAAGGCGCCCGCCACAGAAAGTTTTAGCAAGATGTCGGGTTTTGGACTAAAACATAGTAGACCGCCAGATAAGACATGATAAAAAAATAAGAAGCTGTAGTTATTACTAGAAATAAATAATTTCAAGAAGATAGAGAGAGACTTTGTGTCTGGTCAGCACCGTGGCACCGCGAGTGGCGCCAGGGCAACGCACTCACGAAGTTATGCTTTATCATGAATACATGCCATACAATTTTTTATATCTTTGCTTTAATAACAGAACTTTGAAACCATTTGGCAAAGGTCCAGTACAGCAGGTTTTGCTTGTTCCATTTTTTCCAGTCTCACAAACTTAACGCTATTTTGCTAATGAGTCACGAAACATGTTTGTACTCATAATTGCGGTCAGACACCTGTACCTTATTTTAATTACAACGTAATCTATTTTTGTTTTGTTCTTTTTTGGGGAAGGTATTAACCCAATAATGGCAGTACGGGTGATACGGCTAATCTCGTGTAAATTCTGTCTGACAGACGACTAAGTAATCTGATCTATGTACTTATTTCGAGAGATACGACCTACGAATGACCGGTTTATTATTTTTTGATGTACATTTATGCTCAACTTATTTATGTAATGATACATGCCAGTAACTGTAGAATAAATTCAAAAGAGTTTTATCCACCAAGCGTCAACCAAACAAATCACACTTTAGGGTTGATCTAAGAGTGAGTCGAGAGCCAGTGAACAATAACGTATACAGCGAACAATAAATACACTGCGTGCTGACGGAACTTCCTCCTACCCGTATATGCTCGGCCCGGGATACTCTGGGTTTATGTTTTGGGCACTACAGGAAAAAATACAACAAAAATTCTTAGTGTACTTCGTAGTATTTAAGTATTTATAGATACGAGTACAACGGATATTTCTGATGTTTGAGTAGATGAAGGATAAGTGCTTAAATAATATGACACAACCGTAGTTTTCACACCGCCTTCACAAATATCACGCAAACGAAAATGACTCAGCGTTTCAAAACGACTATCCAAGCGAATTTTACAAGCGCAACAAGTGACTTGTTTTGTGCTAAAAAAGTATGTCGACTATCTAACGAGGAACGGAAAACCGTTAATATGAGGGACAAGGGCGCGCAATCGATCCCGTCTCTCCTCGTCGGCCGCTCCTGGCCCGACCCTGACCTCCCGGAGAGCCTAGCGCGGCCTGTACGACGCACAGATTTGATGACGTCAATCCTTTCACTGATTGCAATAGGGATGTGATTATTTGTTTGTTTACAAATTTATGCGATCGCTTAACAACTTCTATCTTGGTTTATCTTTTGATGCTTAACGATGAATCCATATCACCCTTTAAAGTAGATATTTTGTGGTGCGTGCTGTACTGCTTATCTTTCGAGCTATCAAAATACATATAGCTATACAAAACATGCACATGCAGGATGTAAGGACAGGTCTGCGCAAACTTGTTTTTCAGGAAACGGACAAAAAATCGGCCTCTCCATACAAACTGTTTTACGGAGACCTGTGCCTTACACCCTGTATGCCTCTGGTCATCATCATGACATGACACGTGTGAAGGCTACATTAGAATTGTCTGATATCTTCGTTCCTTAAAATTGCCTAATGTCTGTTTGCGTCGGGATTCCACGCAGGACACTGGTGTCACTAAACATATTGTGATTTTTCAAGCGATTAGGCTCGTTCTTTAATCAAGATATGATGATAAAACGATCCAGAAACATTTTGTTAAGACCATAAATATTCGAACCCTGATCCCACAAATGAGATTGTAATAGCGCATTTTTGCATGATAAAGTTCAATTTTAGGCGCTGAACTTTTGGGCAGTGAGAAGTTAGAATATATAGGTCGATTTAGTGATTAAAAGTCATATTTAATAAATAAAAATCAAACAAATTATAATTATATCATCAGATCAATCTTTTTCAAGATTTATAAAATCACTCGCTTTCGCTAGCGGCTTCGCCCTCGTGGTAATAGAAAATTATCCTGAGGGAACATACTGACGGTATAAAAGTATCCTATGTACTATTCCAGGACATGGAGTACGCGTGTGCGAAATTTCATCCAAATCGTTTTTTCAGCCATTTGAACGTAAGACTCCTTCACGTTCATAAACACACATACATACAAACTTTCGCCTTTTGTGATAGATGAAGTGAAAAACTTATGAAAAGGAATACATAGGTAATTATCGTACGTTTTAATTTGAACGTAAACCTTATCTTTTATGCAATACATGCTTCTCAAATTTGTGGGAATGTTATAGCTTGTATTCAATGTCTGATTTCTTACCAAGCACTAAGCAGTGCAAATTAAGATTGCTTATCATTAATGATTGAAGTGTGTTTTGAATGCAGATAACAATGTAGTATGCCGAGACCAGACAGTATGTCTCGTAATGTCGTCAGAATTTTGGCATTTTTCCATAATGTTGGCTTGTTGTCTTCTGAGCCCATATAAGCGTCAGGGATAGTGACACACCTTTTATCTCTGTTATCTGAAGACTGATTCTTATCACTAAACAGAGTCTTGCCTTGTCATGAGAAGTATTTCAGTGTTTGCTTGTGTACAGAATCTGTTGTCATAATAGTACACGCGGCTGCTTCACATTACTACTGTGTACCTGTCAATACTTCACTTTATCTTCGTAATCGGATTTATTACAGCTGCAGGAACATTGATACATAGAATTGCTTTATTTGAACGAGATCATAGTCATGCTGAATACAAATTAGGTTTTTATCAATTTATGATGTGCACGTGAAGTCATCCGACACTTTTTTGGATGATTTCTCCATAAATGAGTATCTTTTTTTGGGGTGAGAAATCAAATAATTTCTCCCGCTCTTTTTGGAGCGACAGGGAGTGTCAGACTTTTACTTAAAATCCATCTGTTTTCTTAAGTTGCCCTTTGCGCTCCAGGGCCGTAGCAACTCTTTCGAACAAGTAGCCCGTAAATGTGTAACTTAATAATTATATCTACTCTTTTATAGTTTATAGTTAATACGTCCTAATAACAGCGGCACTAAAAACAGAATATCAATTCGTCCCCCGTCCCGTCTTCCGACTCGTAAAGGATACGTTAGTAGTCTGACATCAGATTTTTTTTTCTTTTTAACAGAACTTTTTGTTGTTATAGTTTGTGACGACATAAAAATACAATCAGCAATATTATATAAATAATTAAAACAAGTACTACTTTCCCTAATTGTGTACTTTGGACATTCATTAATGCTGATGTTTCGATGTTGAACCAAACCACAAAACTGGCTCGCCATTAAGTTAATTAGTGTTTGGAATTACATCAGCCCCGTGACTTGTAAGTGGCGTGACTATCGTGTCTAGGTGATGTACTGAGCTGAATAATGAATACATGCCCGAGACGCTCGAGTCTTCATTTTACTCCATTTTGCATGAGACCCAGCGGAACTAGTCATGTATTCCCAATGCGAAGTAAACTACCCAGAAGTTAAAACTATTAAATTATATCATTATCAACAATTTCTGTAATTTTAACGAGATAAAATATTTTTATTTGATAGGCGATTATGTTACGTAGACGCTAATGGTGAGTTGTTTTTAAATTAGTTACTTCTAGGCAAGCGTGCTCCATTGTCGACCATATCGTCGCTTACCATCAGGTGAGATAGTTGCCAAGCGCGAGTCTATCAAAAATAAATAAATAATATTTGAATATCTGGGTGGAGCTGAACGCACCCGCGAGGACCGCGCACCCATCCGTACCGCGGACGCTACATCTTAGGGTGCATTTCTACTGAATTTGGGTGGAGCGGAGCGGAGAAGAGTAGTGAAAAGTGGTAAGTGTTTCCATCGCAGTGAAGCAGAGTGGAGTGTATTTAAGCTACCCTTCGCTTCGTGCTCTCCGGCTCGACTCCGTTCTGTCCGGCTATGAGCCGCGTTCATTTGTTTTATTTGCAACTCCGCTCAGCTCCACTTTGCTCCACTTACACTGTTTCCACTGATGTGGAGTGAAGATTTCGAGCACTATGGATGATCAATTCACAGTCCGCTCCCCTCCACTCCGCCCAGCTCCGGTTCAGTGGAAACGCACCCTTACTCTGTGTGCATATCTAAATCGGCGTCATTTTTGCCTACAACTCTAGAAGAGAGCGGCAAATGCAAATTTTATTTTTGTTTAGGTAGATAGATAGATAGATATTCTTTATGGTACACCAAAAATACAAATTACATTAGGAACTTAATATTAATATGGTGTCACAATGGGCGGATGAGATTGTTTTATGTATATTTAAAGTTGGGCACGCCAAAATTATGGCGATAAGTCCCCTCTTTGAGGAGTGGCTGGAAAGACCTCACGGCGTCCTTACCTACCGCATGACACAGGTCCTCACCGGACATGGTAAGTTCGGGAGGTTCCTGCACCGGATTCGTGCAGAAGAGACGCCCGGGTGCCACCATTGTGTGGACCGCCCGGAGGACACGGTGGAGCATACGGTAGAGGTTTGCCCCGCTTGGGCAGAGCACAGCCGTGTCTTTGTGGGGGCGATCGGCGGCAGCAATCTCTCGCGCCGGGTCTTGGTACAGGCCATGGTCCGGAGCGAGGAGTGGCAGGCGGTCGCCTCCTGCGAAGCAGTAATGCTGGCAAAGGAGGAGGCCGCACGTGCACGCGCGAGGCAGTGGCTCCCGCGCCCCAGCCGATTCCGATCAAAATTTCCGGCCACCGTAAGCGCGGGCTTGCGGACGGCAAGCAATGGGTAGCTCGCCGTCCGACCGTCCGGTAACTGTCCGGACAGTCCCAAGTCGCCGACGGCGCGCAGTGTTCCGCGCGTGCCTCAAGAAGATGTCAGTAACCGTTGGGGCCCAACAGTGTCGAACCCTAATGGGGCCAAGGGTCTGATTCTGAAAGGAATACTCGGTCCAGGTATGAAAGGCAACGAAGAAACTGGAGTGGGTTTTTAGTCAGTAAAAGTCTGATACTATCTCTCGCTCCGCTCGAATTTTCCCAACGAAAAAAAAACTATGAATAGACTTATTTGATAATAATAATCAGGTATTTTTAATTTAAGATTGTTATGTATAAAGAGTTGGTGAAAGCCTAAATAGATTTAATTTTTATTTTTGTCAAACACTTGTGAGTTTTGGGCACTATTACAATTTAACTATGGGTATAGTTTTAGTTGTAGTGAAAAACTTTATAACAATTTTTTTTTTTTTGTCAACAGAACAATAAACATGTAGAGACATTGGACGACGGACAATTACGGGCACTGTTGGACGAGGCTATCACATACAAATGTCCCAAAGATCGAGAGGGTAAAAGCAGTCTATTTAAGGTCAGTACTAAAAATAAATTGTATTTATACCGCACAGTCTTATGCTGAACTAGAAGTTACAAGTTGAGTAAATAACATTTGGAATTGTATTTTAATGCTGATTTTTCAGTCAAGCATTCTGTTAATAAAAAGAGCATTTATTTCGCACAAAAGTGCTAGCGGTTAATAAGTAGAAGGCGAGTAAAGTACCTTCAACATTAGTGACACTAAGACAGATCTCGCGTTGTGATGCGGGAGCGCCTTTTTTCAGTGTTGTTTCTTTACTCGCAAACTGAGGTTTCTAATTGTTCAGTTCGCAATTCGCGTCTTAGTCTGGGATCAGGGATGTGCATCCAGACCTACTAGGGGCGAAGGGTCCATACAACTCGATTTCTACCGTTCACTCAATCGACTTATATTGTTATGAACGTGAGAAATTAAATGCCGGTTTACTAGCAGAGTACTTTATTTGCCACAATCATAAATTTGTCCAATCACCGATAACCAATCGCTTATGAGTTTTAGAATCCGTTTTACTGTCGCTTAGGTCGTTAGGTAATATCACTTCACACACTTAGGTATCGCTCTTGTCGCGCAGTCGAAAACAAACTGACTGACTTCCGGTCGAGGCCTCGTATTTATACGCAGAGCCAGGAAAATTCTAGATACAGGTCTTATCATGGATTTGTAGATTTTACCCTTCAACTTGAAGGGGTAGGTATCCGTGGGTCAAAAGTTGTTCCAGTGACCTGTCGCCATTCCATCCATCCTGAATTGATCCGATGTTTTACGTCTCGGGCTACCTCGCCATCTTCTTAGATAAGTGACCCGAGGTACCGAAAGTCGGAGCAGATTGGTATGGGCGTTCCAGCAAGAGCTAAGGGCACAGGACCGCTCGTCGGAGAGACCGCCGAAATCACAGAACAAGTATTCGGTTTTCGTTCTGCTCAATCTTAGGCCAACACTCTCCAGTCTGTGCCACCACATCTCCAATCTACTCTGGATCTCTAGGCCACTCTTGGCCACCAGCACAATCTCATCGGCAAACAGCATACATCAGGGAGCTTTTTCCTGGATATTTGGCGTCAGAGCGTCCATTATTATCAGGAAAAGGTAAGGGCTGAGAGCCGACCCTTGATGTAAGTCGACAGCAACATTGAAGCTACCAGTGTTGCCCACTGTAGACCGGACTTGGGTACTGAATTGGCTGTACATTGCTCGGATCAACTGGACATACTTCCCAGGAACACCTTTCTCCTTAAGAGCCCGCCACAGAACCTCACGAGGTACCCGGCGCGGGCTTGCGGACGGCGAGCAATGGGTGGCTTGCCGTCCGACCGTCCGGTAACCGTCCGGACCAAGCCCAAGTTGTCACGCGCGCCTCAAGGAGATGTCAGCAACTGTAGGGGCCCAGCAGGGTCGAAGCCTACTGGGGCCAAGGGTCTGATTCTGAAAGGAAGACTCGGCCCTGGTACGAAAGGCAACGAAGGAACAGGAGTGGGTTTTTAGTCAGTAAAAGTCTGACACTATCTCCCGCCCCGCCCAAGAGCGGGGGATGTCATAAGATGATTTTCCCACCGGAAAAAAAAAAAAAAAAAACGAGGTACCCGGTCATATGTCTTTTCGAGGTCAATAAATACCATGTGTAAGTTTTTATGCGCACCTCTGTATTTCTCGCACAGCTGGCGTATAGCGAAAAAGGCATTTGTTGTACCCCGACCAGGCATAAAACCGAATTGGTTCTGTGAAATTTCACTCTCTTCTCTCAACCGCCTTTCAATAACTTTCTCCCAGGGTTTCATAGTATGTGACATTAGGTTTATTCCTCTATAATTGTTCCACTCAAACACATCACCCTGTTTTTAAAAATGGGCACCAAGGAACTGTTGCACCAATCATCAGGTATGGCTTCTTCCCGCAACAACTTATTGAAGAACAAAGCTAACCACGTCCATCCATCCACTCGCATTAACTTCCACACTTCAACTGGTATTCCGTCTGGACCAATTGCCTTACCGTTCTTCATTCCATTTACAGCACTTCTGACTTCATTCATACTAATCATTCTCATTAACCCCACATTCACTGGCTTACACCTCTATATTTCGATTCCAGTGGTTTTCCTCATTCATCAGTCTTTCAAAATAGTCCTTGCACCTCTCCTTGATTTTTTCATGTTCTGATAAAATCATTCCAGCTTCATCCCTTATACTTCTTATGACATACATCTCTCGCGTTTCTCTCTCGTGCTCTAGCGAGCCGGTATAGATCTTTTTGGCCTGCCGGGTGTCTAGTGTATCGTATAGCTTGTTCTGCGCTTTTGCTTTCGCTATTGCCACGGCTCTATTGGATTTTTTCTTTAAAGCATCATATTCCCTCTTTTTTGCAGATTTTAAGCTAGTATTTTCCGGATCTATTAGATACGCTGCCATTCCTTAAATTTGCTCTTTTTTTCCTTCAAAACATTTTGTATATCTATCGACCACCACCATGTATCCCTATCTATTGTACCCTTTCCTCTCGTCTCTCCCAAAATATCTTTCGCTGCATGCCTAATACGCTCAGCAAATCTCATTCCAGCTTTCATTTATACTTCGTTCGTTCATATCTCCCATCTCTATCATTAGATTCAAGATTCAAAAGCATTTATTTCAAATAAACTATTTACAGGCACTTTTGAAATGTCAAGAAGTCAGTCAGTCAGAAAAAATGATGCTAATTGCTCATTCTAAAGCGTAGATCTCTATGGAGAAGAATGTGCAAGAAACTCCATGGACACTCTTTTTAATAATGTTTTGCAATTACAAATATCTCTGTTACATGTTTCTTGTTGCTATCATGTAAGAACGATGTCAATAAAGTAAAAATAAAAACTAAATATAGATATTAAAATAGCAACTGGCAGCTAAGAGATAACCAGTCTCAAGTGACAGCGCCCGTTGCCGGACCTGACGCGAATTCATTCATTCTGTCCACCACTCACTCTCTGAATTTCTTCGCACAGTCACTCTTCTCCAGCATTACTTATGCCATTTTATTTGGGGGAGGGGGGTGCTCTTTTCTTTTTTTGTTATGTATCCTGACCACTGAAACCATAACCAGGAGTCTATGCTGTGAGACTAGGTCTTCTCCTGGCAGCACTTTACAGTCTTTAACGAAAGTTAGGGATCTACAGGATGAACTAAATTATGCTAACAGTAAAATTCTCAAATTACAAAAAGAAAAGGAAAGTACTCAGGTTAGGGAAACAAACCATTTGTATAGTTAATGAATAAATTCTAATTGTAACCCTCATCCTATACTTACTATTGACCTGACTGAGGTTTCCTTATTGAATCAGAATAATAGTGTAAAAGTAACAATGAATTTAAAAAATATGCAAATAAAATCAATTTCTATGTTTTAAATAGTTTTATTTTTTTATTACTTATCTATATTGTGCTCACATAATAGAAGCAACAAAAAATATGCAACCAAGATTATATGTAACTCACAATATAATTTAAAAGAGTGTCTATGGAGTTTCTTGCACGTTCTTCTCCAGCTCCATGGAGAAGAACGTGCAAGAAGCTCCATGGAGAAGAACGTGCAAGAAACTCCATGGACACTCTTTTAAACTTCTACGCTTTGTAATGTGCAATTTAGCTTCACTTTTTTTTGGACTGACCTACATTTGTCTATTCAAAAGTGCCTGTAACTGGTTTATTTGAAATAAATAATTTTGACTATGACTTTTATCTTGCTTTATGTGGTTGCGCCTAACCAGGAAGTAGTCGGTTTGCGTTTTGTGGTTACCACTTCTGTATGTGACCAGGTGTTCGTCTCTTTTCTTGAACCAAGTATTGACTACTGCCAGGTCAACTGCAGTAGCGGATTGCAGCAGCGTCTCTATTCGTACTTCCATAACCCCATTCTACATGTACTCTTTCATAAACTCCTTTCATTCTTCCCACATGTCTATTAAAATCACCTCCAACAATCAGTTCCTCATGTACAGCCATGGTCATTAAAGTTGTATCAAAATCCTCCCAAAACTTCATTAATCCTTTGTACTTCCATCACGCTTTCTTTCAATTTACTGTCTAACACTATTCCTACACCATCTTTCTTTTACCATCACTTCTACAGTAGTAAAACTTATATCCCTCACCAATTTCTCTCGCTTTTGTTCCTCTCCATTTAGTTTCCTGTAAACACGCTACGTTTATTCTTCTCCTTTTTAATACGTCCGCTATCTCTCTCGCCCTTCCAGACATAGTCCCAACATTGCAACTTGCCTACCTCAATCTCATTTCCCGAGTTAGCTTGTTAAAGTTTCACGGCGTAACAATATAGCAATACTCGTCGAGTCGTCGAATGCTTCAAAAATTTTGTAACGTCCTTGTTATGAAAACTGAACCCTTGAACATGTCGTCGATCGAGAATGTTTTGTGCCTTAAACGAAGCCAACGTGACCTCAGGAGTTGCTGGAGGAGGTGGAGCAGGACGAGCAGGCGTGCGAGGCGGCGGCGCGCACGCTATCCGGGGGGCGCACGGCGAGGCGCGGCGCGCGGGGCCGGCGCGCACTGCCGCACTCCAACTCGCTGCAGGACCTGGTGGCGGCGCTTGCGGCCGAGCCCGCGCCGCGCCGCGCGCACGTGCGCCACCACGCTCCCGCGCCCGCGCCCGCCTCCGTGTCCGCGCGCGCCATCCACGGCGGCAGCCTGCCCTGCGGCGTTGACACCTGTGAGTAGACACGCCCGTACTCCGACTCTCCCCAGAACCTGGTGCGATTTAGCGCGGTTGATATTTTAACTGCATCGAAACTACGTATCGATTGCGCAGTTCGCTCATTGGAGCTGGCCGACTTCGAGCGGATCACTTCCGATGACTGACACGTACCTACTGGATTGCCTTTGCCTGTTTTAATCCCAGAAGTCTATCGAGTAAGCAAAAACAGTCAAATGTAGTATAAGTATAGCTCTATATACAGGAAAAGTCTTTAACCAGTGCGTAATTTTTTTTTGGTGGTCCAGTGTAAGTAATAGAAACATTTCCATTTTTAGTTCATAACTTTTTTTCTTTTTTTTATACCGAGTTTGAAATAAGCAAAACATGTACATAATTTAATCACAGTATTATGAATGAACACGAGGCTACGCCCGCGGCGCCGCGGGTTGAGGGGAGGGTGCAGACGGGGGAGGCGGCGGTGGCGCTGGCGTTTGATCGAGCGCTGGCGACCACGGTACGTCACACGCGGAAGTCGTATTCGGATGTCCGCTTCGTTTCACCTCCGCGCGCGTATGACACCTACTCGTGTTCTATCGGTCTCGTTTATGTGGCCCCGTGTGGCCCGTGTGTGTTACCGTGGCCGGCTAGGTCCCCAGATCTCAGTCCCGGTGATTTTATTTTCTGGGGAGAAGTAAAACTCTGGGTGTATGAAGAGATATTGAAACCGATTTTAATAAAGTGGTAATAGTGTCATAAACAAAGTGCAAAATTAAAAAAGCATGTTTATGTCTGAAAAAAGAAGGAGGTTACTTCAAACAATACCTACGTCGTGTGTTCCGGTTCAACAATAGGTTCTCTTTGTGGATATTGTAAATAGATAGTTGATGTCTGTTTTTTAAATACCCCAAGTGTAAGTAACATACGAGGGTGGGTGGATTGAAAAGTTCGCGGCCTCAGCAAGAAAACAATATAAAATATAAGCAAAAGTAATTTTATTTTTCCACGTAATATCCACTTAACTCTATGCACTTCTTCCATCTGGTTTCCAACGCCTGTATGCCGGTCATAAATAAAGGCCTTCAAAAAAGTCACCCACCGCTGCTTCGAACTCCTCATTTGAAGAAAATTTTTGACCTCCAAGGTTTTTTTTTTAGGTTTTGGGAATAAATGAAAGTCTGAAGTTGCCAAATCAGGGGAATAGGCGTGATGGGGCAGTAATTCAAAGCCACAATCACGAATTTGAGCCATAGATTCAACAGACGTGTGAAATCCTGATGGAACAACACTTTCTTGAGTAATCCTGGCCTTTTCTCTTTGATTGTTTCACGCAAGCGACGTAAGAGGGTGCAGTAATAAGCCGAGTTTATAGTTTCACCTTTTGCACGATAGTCCACCATGAATTTTGTCACCTTGCCAGCTGACAAAATTGTTTTGGCTTTTTTTGGAGTAGGTTCATCAGGTTTTTTCCACTGCTTGGATTGCTGTTTTAACTCTGGGGTGTAGTGGTGCACCCAAGTTTCATCCATTGTTACAAATCTGGCCAAAAAATCTTGTGGATCTGCCTCAAACATTTCCAAACAGTCGCGAGAAATCGTGAGGCGTATTCGTTTTTGTTCGACTGAAAGTAATCTGGGTGCCCACCGCGCAGAAACCTTAGAAAATCCAAGTTCATTGACTATGATATTTTGTGTTCGTTCATACGAGATGCCAATAGTATCTGCAATTTCCCTGATGGTCAATCTTCGATCTGTCAATATAAGATCACAGATTTTCCCGATGTTTTCTTCAGTCGTAGACGTCATAGGCCGGCCAGAGCGAGGGTCATCTTCAATACTCTCTCGTCCGCGTTTAAATTCAGCAACCCACTTTTTCACAGTCGTATACGACGGAGCAGATTCCCTCAATGTTGTTGAAATATCTTCGTGAATCTCTTTTGGAGGTATTTTTTTTAAACAGGTATTTGATGGCCGCACGTTGCTCAATTTTCTCCATTCTGTAAAAACGCTACACAAAGGCTGACAAAAATCAGTCTAATTTAAATACAGTTAATGCTATTGCGATAGAATTTTACAATTTGACAACCAGAGAGTAAATTAATCGAATGATGAGAGAGTAGACTAATGAACTGACCTAGTTACATTAAAATAGTTTAAGTATTTATAAGTGTTAGGCCGCGAACTTTTCAATCCACCCTCGTACGTAAGTGCTTTAATTTGAATGTATTTTACATTGTTTATTATGATTTAAGTTCTGCATTTTGATGGCATTTACAAATAACTTTATAACCTAAACTTAAAATAGTAGTTCGAAATTGTTAAAAATAGCGTTCAGTGACAACGCTCACCCCGCGCGCACCGCAGTTCTTTACTTACGACCGCTACGCAGCTGATCGGCGCTCGGTGGCGGCGTGGCCATAAAAAAAGTTTCTAAGTAAACAAGTCTCGTAAGCGACAACTTTATTTTCTACAATTAACACATATCAAAATAAAAAATATGTGTTTATTAAAATGTATTCAAGTTTATCATGTCAAAATTTGCGCACTGGTTAAAAACTTCTGTTGTGTCGTTAGCATACTTATATTTATTTTATTTATTATTGTACATCAAAATTCCGTATTCTACTTTCTAATTACAAGAAAAACAAAAAAAAAAAATGGATTTTCGAAGCATTTAGCGAAAATATGGCAACACTCGTGGCCGTAGGTTTTACCTTAAAATAAAATTTTATTTGAATTTAGTTAAACAACACGGCTTTTTCACATGAGAGAAGGCAGACACTGCAGAACGCCACCTGATACACTACTTACATAGGTACTCGTATTGTTTCGTTTACGTTAATTGACTAGCGGTGATTGTGAGTAGTGTATAATGGGGTAATAACAGTGGTGGCATTGTGTCGGTATAGCGTCCCTGCTGAGCGAGGAGCCGGCGCGCGCGGGTTACCTGGCCACGGTGCGCTGCGTCAACCCGCCGCCGCTCACCGAGCGCAGAGTGTCCGCCAGCGACGCGAACACGCCCTCTGAGATGGAGCTACTTAACAGGTACGACATGCCACTGAATTCCTTATCATACCGACCTTTCGTTAAGTCTTAAAAGAACAACGGCGGGGAAATTGTTGAAGAAATTATTAAGAGCCTACATATATTATCACTTGCAAAAAGTTTTATCAAATAACGCTAATAGCCAGTTTAAGTAGTGCAAAAAAAATTGCCATAATTGGAAACTGAATTGACTAGATTTTTTACGATAGTAAATAATCATGGTTTAGTTTTTTTATTGCTAGCTTGACTTCATGTCATAATCACATAAATCTTGGTTAAGTAACATAATATATTTTACTTAATTTATTGCATTAACATAATTGGAAATACATTTCCACATTAGATAATAAATATTAAAATAAAAATAACTATTTGTGCTTAGAATATAGTGGTTACAATGACACATATGACATCGTAGTGAAATTCAAGTATAGCAACATTACATTTAAAAAAAAGCATGGCATTATTAATACATTTCAAAAATCATCCAGCCAAATGACTTAAAAAAAATGGTTTAGTCTACTCTCGGCCCCTCGACCCCCATAAATAATGTGTCCACTGAACTCCTAACTATAGTTTACGCTCGACCCCCAAGGGTCGCGCGTGGATTTAATTTTTCAGCCAACTTTTAGTTTTCTCTCGACCCCCAAAGTACAGTTAGGTATAAATCATCAGTCTACCCTATAGATTATCCAGGGAGAGTGGAAATGGCGAGAGATGTCGTGCGGTGTCCTGTTGGGATAATACTTCTGGGTACAAGGATCGCCTTTGCCCCACGTCAGTGTGGTTATATTACGCTGACAACCGCTGATCCTGGCACAGGGGGAGTCATACCAGGTGGCGGTCGATCTAGCGACACCCGAGGTTGCGACGGTCGTGAAAAGGATACGGCAGTTGGGACTCGAGGTGGCACTGCATAAGTCTGACGCCATGTGATTTTATGACCGTCAGAATGCGCTACCACCGGGTTCCCAACTAACGGTAGGAGTCGAAGATGAAACGCCTAAGACTCATCCTCGACAGCCCATGGAATTTCGAGAAGAACTCACTTCACTGCTGTGGGCGCTGTTCTGCGGAACGACCGGTGGCTAAGCTGAACGCAACCCAGAGGGTCATGCTCATTCATGCGGAAGGTGCAGGAAAACCAAAACCACACAGTCTCCCATGAAACCCTTTACTAGCCTGCAGCCGTGGGGTTTGGAGGCAACATTCTGCGCATAGTGTTGCAAAGCCGGCCAAACGAAATTCCCCGAAAGTCGCGGCATGGTGGACATCGTTCCTGCTTGATCTCATGACGATATGGTGAGAACGACTGTCGAAACCCAGCGCTAAGCACGCCACAATCATAGCGGTAAGTCTCCCTCTTAGGAGTGGCTAGCGAGGCGCCACGGCGTCCTCACCTTCCACATGACACGGGTCCTCGCCGGACATGGTAAGTTCGGGAGATTCCTGTTTTGTATTCAGGCGGAAGAAACGCTGGGGTGTCGGCATTGTGCGGATCGTCCGGAAAGCACGGTGACCATACGGTGCAGGTGTGCCCCGCTTGGGTGGAGCACCACCATGTTCTCGTAGAGGCGATCGGCGGCGGCGACCTCTCGTGCTGGGCCCTGGTTCAGACCATGGTCTGGAGCGAGAGGGTATGCAATGCGGACGCCTCCTGTAAAGCAGTAATGCTAGCAAAGAAAAAGGTCGCACGCGTGAGGAAGAGGATATTCTCATGCCCCAGCCACAGCGACAGGAGACGACCAGTGCGTCGAGAACCATACGGTGATCCCCAGCCACCGTAGGCGTAGGCTTGCATACGACGAGCAATGGCTAGCTAACTGTGCGATCGTCCGGTAACCGTCCATACCGAGCCCGCGTCGTTGGCGGTGTTTTGTGTTCTATACGCGCCTCAAAGAGATGTCAGCAAAACCGTAGGGGCCCATCAGTGCCGATGGCCTTACATAGGGAATTTCTGAAAAAAAAAACCATAAACCTTCCTCGGTTCCACTAGAACGCAAAAGGCAACAAAAACACACAGGTGTGGTTTTTGTAAGAAAAAGTCTGACACGCTCTCCCACTTCACCCTAGGGCGCGAGAACCTCAAAAGAAAAAAAGTGTTCTCTAATATTGATAGTTTTCTTTTTATGTCAAATCCTGAGTTTTGCCTTTAGTTTGTACCTGTACTGTACCAAAACAGGGGTCGAAAGTGGACGAGGTAGGTATGTCCTTTTTATGAAAATTCAGTCTCACCCCCTGGGGATCGAGTGTGAACTATGTTTAAGGGTTGAGAGAACACAAATAGACAAATATTTTTTTAGGGGCCGAGAGTGGACTAGACCAAAAAAATAACCCGACATTATAACTTTCCAACTGTCATCCGGCCTAGTCCTAGATCCTAATAAAAATAAATAAATACCTAAAGTTGGCTTAGATTAAATACATATTAGTCAGAATACATTATTATATTTTATTTGAGAAAATAGTTATGGACAAACGCCCAGAACGATGACGAACCGTTTTATGCACTGCGACGGTGTAACAGCTTTTACGATCTGGTTCCAAAGTCTTCGTTGCACAAACCCGTCTTCAAATAACTTGATGCGTTTTTTTTTATTATTTTACGTTTTAGAAAAATAGTTGAGAACCCATTGATTCAACTATCACTTTTGTTGTGTCACCGTTCATATCAATTCAAAAATATTTCTCAGGATCTTGTTTGTTTACATCTATTTTTGATCAGTTGTAAAAAAAAAAATGGTGTGTTTAAGAGTGAATTTTATACTGTAAATAGTTTTGTAAATATTTTAATGCCTATATTATTTTATATTTATTTGTAACAATTGTCAGGGTATTCAAAAAAATGCATCCCAATACAATGTCTGCGGCAATAGTATGAAAGTAACTACATTTTATCGTATAGTAATTTCAACCATCATCATCATCATCATCATGATGATGATGATGGTTGAATATTACAACCTGTTCATATATTTGAAACCATTCGTAGTGTGAGAAACTGTAACTACTTCGCTCAAAGATAGTTACATATTTTAAGTCCTCTTCAAACCAGTTGCAACGACAAATGTTGCCAATAACCGTTACGTTAAAACGGCGCATCACCGCGCCTCGTGTCGTAAACATTCCGTGGTTTTAAAAAATAAATAATTGACTTCATAGTATTAACACTTCCGCTTCCGTTTCCGCTTCCGCATCCGCAAAGATTTACTTAAGACATTCTGTTTCCGCTTCCGTTGCATCACTAGTACGTAGGTATTATTGACATAATATAAGTAAACTCACCAACTTTATACTGGAATATCTTTAATACACGGTTTCTATTAATAGTTATGTCTAAGACAAATTGTTTAGAAATTTAATAATATTTTTGTACATTTTTCATTACTATACGCTAAAAAAGATGCCAGCAAAATGTTGTCTGAGAGTCTGCCATCATTCTTTGCTTTCATAGATTATTTTTTTAATTTGGGAGGCAATTAAGAAAACTGATGATAGTCCAGACAAAGTCGAGGATACAGGTTTTTGCTGTCGCTACATATATATCATCTACACACATAACCTTATTACACCACTCAATAGCTAAAAGATCAAAGAAGATATTACCGGTTTCGTATTTTACGTAATTACGTAAAATACACACCATGCCTCGTTTTTTTTTTTTTGCCATGTTTTTGATTATGAGCACAGGTTTTTCCCGACTTTGATGATATCCTCAACCCAACGCGCTTTTGGACGCCTTTGATTACTATAGCCCAACCTTGGTTACCATTCGGTTAAATTTTACTCTAGCTGCATTCTTCACGTCTAGCCAGGCGTCCTACCTAATTTCACTTGAAATGTATTTCCTGTTACCGACTTTATAACCTTTCGATACGATTTATCTCACTATATTGAGGTAGTCAGTGAGTTAGATTTAAAGTTCGAAACCATGGTCAAGTTATCGGCATAACTGTGTACACTTTTCCTTGCTAATTAAACTGATAAACTGTATGATTTGTACATTTACTGTACTTTTTTCAAGGTAAAGTTTGGTATAATTTTATTCTGTGCTTTTATTAACCCTAGGTTCATCGTTAGGCAAATACGAACACAAACGCTCGCTACCGGGTAAAAATTACCACATAATTTGTAGATGCCCCATCATGCGATCATTAAATGAAATCATTTAATGATTATTTGAAATTTATGGATTTTATTTATTTTCAATATTACCTATAAATAAAAAACTATTATTCTTTTGAAAACACGTATAAATTTTTATTTATGGTAATATTAAAGAGAACCAAAATCTTAATATTTTTGTTAGCAATCTTGTAAACTTAACAATTATTGTCATAATTTTTTCTTTGGTATCATGCAATGAGATCAGATATTTAAACTAGATAGAATGTCTCAGTTTAAATAATTTGCACTGTTATAATAGAAATATAACATTAAAAAATCGTAACTCAAAAAATTCTTAAATTTGCAGTCATTATGCATTTCACTTTTTGTTAGCAACTTCCACAAATAGGTATTGTATTCTCTCTGCATATTCTTTTATTGCATATTTCACAAGATGGTCCTGATTCGTCATGTCTGTCTGTCCGTCCGTACGTATGTCACAGCTATTTTTTTCCGAAACTATAAGAAATATACTGCTGAAATTTGGTAAGTAGGTAGATGTATTCTGTGAACCGCATTAAGATTTTCACCCAAAATAGAAAAAAAAACCAATAGATTTTGGGGGTTCCCCATGCTTAGAACTGAAACCCAAATTTTTTTTTTCATCGAACCTATACGTGTGCATGGATGGATAGGTCTTCAAAAATTATATTGAAGTTTCTAATATCATTTTTTTTTCTAAACTGAATAGTTTGCGCGAGACACACTTCCAAAGTGGTAAAATGTCCCCCCCCCTCCGTAACTTCTAAAAAAAGAGAATGATAAATCTAAAAAAAAAATATGATGCACAATATATATACAAGACGTACCCCGGGTTAATAAGGGGGCTATAATTATGTAGAACGTAAACATCGGATTTCCTGCAATACCAAGGAACATTCCAAAAAAATATAACACGCGTAAAAAGGTGATGTTTATCTCCGACGAATGTGATTTCCCACATGAAATTTGTTCACAGAAGAAGTAAGCCGATGTTCCCGATGACGTACACTGCGCGCGCCACGCTGGAGATCGGCAGCGGCGCCGTGTGCTCGGGCCGCGCGGTCACCACCACCACGCCCTCCAACCAGGTGCGTAGCCCTCCCCAGGCGCGGCTGCTGCGGGCCTTGCGCGTCCGCTGCGCCCCACCGGACGGTGGTGGTAAGGACGACGGACTAAGCGCCAAAACTACCCATCACGACGCTCCCAAAAATGAAAACAACAAACCGCGCGGCCCGAACCTTCTCAACCGGAGTATGGACAAACAAGATAAACGACGCTCCTCCAAGGCCGATCGAACTGACTTAGACTCAACTGCAAAAATAACAAGAAACGAACACCGTAGCGACAATTCTCAGCTGTGGGCTGATAATGTAGATAATTGGTATAAGAGCCTAGCAAATTATACGAACCCTCTCCAATATGCGAACTCAATCAAATTTAAGGAACGGAATATGCAAACGGACATTCCATTGAACTCCAAAAACATTGAAAGTACAAATATGGAAAACAATTTTGTCTTACCTTTTGCTATAGCCAGTTCGGACAAATACTCTCCAGATTCAGTTATTCAAGACGATTTCAATCATAATATTATATCTGACCTACTAGCAAAAGATAAAATAAATGAATTTAAAGCAAAAGAATCGCAAAATTTGAGTTATTTACGACATTGTGATAAAGGAGCTGACAGGGTTGTCGAAAGCTTTGAATATGATAAGCAATGTGATATTAAACTAAGAGAAAAGTATAGGCAACAAGTAGGTGCAAAATTAGTAGCGCCGACAATGACGGATATAAACCCAAGGAACGTTAGACGTATGACCATAGGGCTACCTCTCACACAAATCCATCAAACTAGCTATTTTTTAGAGGAACACGATAAGGAAAAATGTCCTCAGAAAAAAAAAGACGCTAAAAGAGTATGTTCATACGAAATAGATAGCACAACGAATTTGACCTTACATGATGTTAAAAGTGAATTAAAGAAGATTGAAGATATAAATCCGACGAAGTCGAACCAATTGTTCGATACATCTACGAAATGCTATAATTCGTCTGATGAAGGGGAAGATATAACATGGCTCACGAATCCTTTTATAGATTTAAAAGGCAGTAAGTCTCAAGGGGGAGAAGTAGAGTTGACAGATGTAAATCCAAGCCATTCACGAAATAGTAATGTAGATGATTCGTTCACTGAATATGTTTCAAAACAACAAAAGTTTTTAGAATCCATAGGTAATAGTGAAGAGAGCAACTGTATGACAATTACGCGTGAATATGAGAAAGTGGAAATATGTCGAGGTTTAAGTATTCCGGAAGGTTTAAAAATTACAGGTCACTTTAATAGTGATGCACAATATAACACAGAACAAGAATGTTCAAAGACGAAAGTCTTGGCAAACAAGAAATACGAAAATACCACGAAATCTGAAAACAAACATACCATGGCATCTGATAGTGAACATATCACAAAACCTGATGACGAACATACCACGAACCCTGAAGTCGGACTTATTACGAACCCTGAAGTCGAGCATACCACGAAACCTGAAATCGAACTTATCACCAACCCTGAAGTCGAGCATACCAGGAACCCTGAAGTCGAGCATAACAGGAACCCTGAAGTCGAGCATACCAGGAACCCTGAAGTGGAGCATACCACAAACCCTGAACTCGAACATACCACGAACCCTGAAGTCAAGCATACCACGAACCCTGAAGTCAAGCATACCACGAACCTTGAAGACAAGCATACCACGAACCCTGAAATCGAACATACCACGAACCCTGAAGTCAAGCATACCACGAACCCTGAAATCGAACATACCACGAACCCTGAAGTCGAACATAGCACAAAGAGCGATCGTATTATTTTAACCCAGCTTCCTAACAATGCTTATATATTTTTAACATTACCTAAGCCTTTAGTTTCGCTATCTGATAGTAATGTTAACACTCCCGTCCAGTTACTCGAAATTGAAAACAATAATGATACGATAGTCTCTGAAAATAATAGACCGAACATTATAAAGAAGAAAAGACCAAAGATGCCCTCAGAACACCCCGGCAGTAGCGACACGAAGAAAAGTGCGCTAGATAAAAATGTCCTTAAACTTCTGCTGTTTGAAAATCTTTTTAAAAACAATTCTGGCGAGAACTTACCGCCCAACTCCGGGGTGTCGGCTATCACCAACCATGAGGTAGGATTCCCACTCTAGTGAAATGTTTTGTTGAGTACACTGTTAGCTAGGAGTGGCTAACGCTAGTTTGTTTCCGCAGGTCGATTCCGCTATATCGTTTAGTTGCATCACAACCCCGGAGGTTGTGTCCAGTTGCAACACGACGTCTTCCACGGCGCAGTCGGCGGTCGCCGTAGACCCTAAGGTGACACGCTATTCTTTATGGCTTATTATAACAGGGAACATGCATGTATCAAGACAGTAATACTAACCCATGAAAAATATTAAACTCCCACAGTTTTCTGTTATATTTTCAACTAGATTATGCCCGCGGCTTTATATCGGTGTTAAAAATTTAGCAATCGGACCAGTACTTTTCAGAGATTACCTCCTACAAACAAAAAACAAACTTTACCTCTTTATAGTGGAGAATTTGAATTTAGAATTCGCTAATCTACTAAATTTTAGTCGGTTTTCTAAATATTATATTGTTATATTTGTTGAGTGATGTGATCGAATGTTTCAGTCGATTTGTTATTAAATGTAAACTTTTCTGCCCGACAGCCTCGCAGTGTGATCTCCAGCAGCTTCAACGGGCTACCACTGTCGCGACCCAACTACGGCTCCACCGGCACCTCCGCCTCAGACGACTACAAGGTAAGGCCTTGCATTTACATACCTGGCTGTATTTTGTAGCAAATTAGCGATTCTGTTACTTGATAAACAACAGTTAATGAAGTATTACTAATTATATTTCTGTAAAATAATGGAAAATATCTTTTCTTTTACAGAAGTCTTTAGATGAAAATGGCAACTCAGTACAAGGATTCAGTTCACCTCTTTCGGGATCTAGTCAACACAAAAAACCTCGGAGGAAAAAGTCTTCAAAGAACGAGACCGTGATCGACTGCCAACAGATTGACGGCTACCAAGGAGACAAGGACGTCAACGAGCTGCTGCGGTTCATCGAATCGAACGCAGACAACGGGCGCGGCGCCAAGCTCGGCCGCGTCAAGCACAAGGACGACTCCGACGATAAAAGCGGCAAGAAACGCTCCACCGAGCGCCGCAAGGACAAGGAGAACAAGATCAAGCGAGCCTCCTCGCTCGAGGAGCTCTCGCGCACCAAGATCGAGGACCTCACCGATGTGGCCGAGGCGCCTCTGCGCGGAGACAAGAAGGAGCGCCGCGACCAGCCCGCCAAGGTCGAGCGGCGCTCCTGGGGCGACGACGCGCTCTACAGCGACGTGCCCGACACCGCGGCCGCCGCGGAGCTCACCGACTTCCAGACCGTCACCAAGAAGCGCAAGCCGCGCCGCCGCCCCGACGACGTGCCGCCGCGCCGCGCCCGCGCGCCCTCGCCGCGCCGCCAGGAGTCCGCGCCGCCCTCCGAGCGCTCCAACGACTCCAACGACGACATGGACTCCGTGCACTCGCTGCCGGCTGCGCCGCAGCCCGCCCCGCCGCCGCCGCCGCCGCCCATGGCCTCGTACGCCGACATCGCGCGCACGCGCCACAACATCCCCGACCTCATCGAGTCGTGCAACTTCTACGCGGAGGGCCCGCCGGCGCCCGCCGCCGCGGCCGCCGACGCGGACGGCTACCCGGCGCTGGCGGCGCGGCGGCGCGACAAGGCGGCGCGCGCTCGCAAGCCGGCCGCGCCCGCCTCGCCCGGCTCGCCGCCCTCGCCCGCGCCCGACCCGCCCGCGCCCGACGTGGTGCAGGACCGCCGGCCGCCCGTCATCCTGCTGGACGAGGCGCAGCGCCCGCGCGACATGGACGGCGTCACCTTCGGCTTCGAGCTCAACGAGCAGCTGCTGGGCGGCGGCGCGCGCCGGCCGCGCTGCGACCTGCTGCGCGACGCGCCCGACCAGGCGCTGGCGGTGCGCGCCGGCGCCGCCGCGCTGCGCTACGTGCCGCCCGAGCCGCCCGCCGACACGCAGCACCTGCTGCAGATCGTGGACTACGTGGGCGCAGGTGAGTGCAGGCCCGCGAGCCGCCGGCGCGCGGCGAGCCGGGCCTGACCTAGTCTTGTGTGTTGCAGCCTGGGAGGACGTGGTGCGCTGCGGCGGCGGCAAGGTGCGCTACTTCAGCGAGTAGCGCGCGGCGCCCGCGAGCGAGGCGCGGTGGCACGAGCGTGTCGGCGCCGGCCGCCACGTGAGCGCGGCCACCGCGCTGGAGGACACGACGCGGCCGCCGGCGGTCGGTCATCGCCGAGCTGAAACTCGCGGGTGTTCAAGTTACATGTTACTATAGTACGCATTTGCAAAAAAAAAAAACAAAAATAAAAACGATGTTGAATCTTTCCGCGGTGCCCTCGAGACGAAATATGGTATGAGTCGCGAGTGAGGTGACGATGCTAGTGTATTATTGCATCCTCAATGCCCGAGCAAGGTGTCAATGTGACGTTAGTGGCGCGGTGTCGCGTGCGGAGTGTCGGCGTGCTCGTCTGGTGTGTGGCGACTGTGATGCGTCGACGCGACTGATGGGTATCTCGTTCATACTATCAAATATGTGAAGTGATTACACTATCCACCAGTGTTCTCGCTGTGATTGAAATAAATTTAATTTCGCTTAAAGTATGAAATGTGGCAATAAGCATTTAACAGTTCAATTTGCACTTTGAAAATCTTTATTTGTTAAAATTAATTTAGAGGATGATGTTATTTTAGTTGATGGTCTGGCGCGTGGACGGTTTCGCGTGAATGCAGTCGTGAATGTAACAACATTATTTAGTGTGAGTGAAAATCACTATTGCTTTAACATTTACAGTTGTCTCTAAACAATTTGTGTGATTATGTTATTTGCATTTGCCGTAATTTAACACAATGTCCTGCTTTAACCTCCTAAAAATTGACTATTTGTAATGTTTGTACCAGTAAGACAATTAATCCGTTCTTCGAGTTGACTGCTAGCCAAGTACAACATTACTCATAGTTCTATGGTGTGGCAGATGTGACAGGTGCACTGTATTCTATTCGCGCAGGGGCTGGCCCAGCTATGGGGTGATGCATAACAGTAATCACTGCTGCAAGGATCTCTTGGCACTGAACATGTGGCATTTTGGTGAAAATTTGTAATGTCTGTGGAATTAGTATTGAAAAAATAAATGACCACCTAAGTTCCTATTTTGAAGATCCTTATATGTACTTCTATTCCAATATTTTTTTTAATATATCTGTGTAAGGGTGCGTTTCCACTGAAGTGGAGGGGAAAGGTAACATGGCATGGCAAAATGATGATTTCCATGTAATCGGTTGATTCCTGCACATTTAATTTCCATTTTGCTCTTCTCCTCCCTTTTAGGTTTGGTTTACTGTAGAAATTGTTTTCACAATTTTAAATAATACAGTAAACATTAACAGGTTAAATATGGCTGATTTTTATTTGAATTCACTTTTCAAAATAAACCAAAATGCAGTTATTTTTTATAAAAACATTGTTTAACTATTTATTTAGCACACATTATGCAGTGATTTGTGCATGTGCGATGCAGAGCTCCCCTGCGCGCATGTCCCCCGCTCGTGTCCCCCGCTCGTGTCCCCCGCGCGTGTCCCCGCGCGGTAGGCTCGGCTGGAGGCCGGACGCGGCGCGCCAGACGAACATTACTCATGTTTTGGTTCCAGTTGAAGAGGCATGTATTATTTTGTTTCTGTTGATTTTTATTATGCTTTGTTATGCTGTAATCACAAATATTTGGTAGATTTTTCTAACTAGCCACTCAAGTCTATTTTGTTATATATTTTTAAGTTTTACCATTAGATACTACCTACTGTAAATAAAATGAAGATCTTATAAGGAGTAACTGGCCATACTAGGGGCGGCGCGACCACGCTTGCACATGATCTTGCTATGATATGATTTTATATTGAACTCGTCAACTTTAACAAGTTAATTTAGAGATCATATTATATGTAAGTAATGTTATGTAATATCACCACTGGCTGTGTGATTTTTATTATTTTCTTTTGTTAAGAGTTGGAATGTACATTATTTTGTACATAAAATTTTAATTTGTATTCATTAGTAAGATCATGATCAAGTGGAATAGAGTGTCAATATGTGAAATTAACATCTAAATAATTTATACATGAGGTTTTGTGTTTGTACATGGATGAAAAAACGCATCCGTGCGGCATACTCGGCGCTCGGCGTTCATTTGTTGTCACACAGACTCGTGTGTGACAAGTTAAAAAGTTTGACCAAACATTTAGTCATTAAGAAGTCATTTAAAATTCATCGTAGTGTTAATGATTATTTACAGACACATACTATCTTGTCTTATGTTAATTACTATTAAAACCAGTTTCAAATGAATGAGTGTTACTTTGGGTATGTGAAATTAAAAAAATAAAATAAAAATAATCGAAGGCTTCTGTGTTGAATGACCGTTATGAATCGTGTGATGAGTGACAGCGTCAGTAATGAAAATCATGGTTTATCTAAGATCACTCCGAACATACATAAAGTGGGAATTATAGTTATGATGAAAAATAAGCGGTTTTGCGAAAAGCCGCATTTACGTATTTATGTCGTGACCAGATCTTAGAAATTGATCATTTCATGATATGGCCAAGTAAAACTGGCCAGATCGTTTTAAACGTTAAAGTTTGATGATAATTCAATCCTCGTTTGACTTACCTTCTTTAGACCTTTTATTATCATAGAAATGCTACATCAGTGATAAGGAAAAACAAAGATTGACATATCATTAAAAATGTTAACATTTAAACGATCTGGCCAGTTTTAGTTCGCCATATCAGGAGGTGATCAATTCTAAGATCTGGCCACGACATATACAAACATTTTGTGTGATTGGTTGTTTTTACCAAAACATGGTCCGTACGTTCTTGCTAGAGCCCGCTTGCATGACAACTCGCAAAGTACATACTACGTAAAATATTGTATATGCGTTTGAAGTTTGCAGAGGCAATAATATGTACGTTTAGCCAATTGTTTTAAGTGAGTTAACATGCGAGCGGGCCGACATGCTGTTGCTTCGGATCTTGGATCCAAAGTTTTTTTGAGATGAAACTAGTCGACTTGATAAACTAAAAATTAAATATTATTACTACGAAATTTATGCGACTTAGAATAATGTTATTCTTTTCACAGATAAGTAAATGTTACAATAAGCATTTCTAATTTTACTCAGATATAAAATTAGTCTTGTATTGGCTTTTTACTTGTACCGTAATGTCAGGGTCCTTGGCATACCTTCGAACATCGCAAACTTATTGAATATTATGTAAGACTATATTTTTTGTCGAGAACTCAAAATATGATATTTGGTCAGATGAGCATTTTTTTTTAAATTACAGTATTGTCACTGTAACTGAATGAATGGCAAAGAACTCAATTATAAAATAAAAAAATATACACCACAGCTTTCGTTTATGTATTTCAAAAACAAGCTGACATAAAAATATTTCTAATGACGAAGAGAATACAGTGGACCCCCGGTAATCCGACAAACGTTTTGCAGGGCGCTTTTGAACTGTCTTAATTTGTCGGATTATAGACTACTGCCACAGACACCCTAAAGTCCGAATATTTTAAAAGTAAATACAGTGTAAAGTTATTCGATTCTATCTGAACTACAAATCATAACTATATCTGATCACAATAGTTGTGGCGCGTACGAGTTACAACCTGTTTAATTATGCATTACAATCAGTGATAGGCATGTCGGATTACATTGGGGCCGGATTACCAAGGGTCCACTGTAATAATCTAAATTTATTTTGAAATTTCGTACTTAACCGATATTAATGAGCACCCTTATTTCGATTACATCAGGTTTTTCTAGAATACACAGTAAGATATTATTTGTGCACAAAAGAGAAAAAAAAGTGTTTCATTTACAGTTTGTAGTTGCATGCTTGTTTGTGCACCTAATTATGTCGTAAATAGTCATACATACTGAAGTAAGTGTTTCTGTATATTTTTATAAACTTGAAATCTCAAAACAATGTATAAACATAAAGACACATGCGCTACTGACATGTTAAAAATATCTTATGAAAAGTTATCCTGTTTTAAATTTATTGTTAAAAGAGACGGTCTGCGCAGCCTTTCCCGAACTACATTACAGTCGGTTTTCAATCTAACCAGATGCAGCTGACCGGTATTTGACATGGAACGTCTGCTTGTCTGACCTCCACAACTCAGTAACTGGGTAGTACGATATCCCTTGGCAGGACTGCTGTCATATTTTCTGGCTTCTGACCATTCGTAGTGACTGTTAAAGATGTTTAAATGACAGCTGGGACCGACGGCCTGACGTGTTTTCCGAGGCACGGGGGCAATTCAATGTGTAATGGATGGTCACCCATCCACGGGCTGACCATGGCAAGCGTAGTTTAACCTCGAAGTTCGACCCGTGCGGCTGTTACTATTTAGTGTCGAGTTCCTCTGCTAAAAGAGAGCACTCAAAACTAGTTCATCGTCGCCATTCAGTACGAGGTTCGAACCCATCAAGATCGATTTATAATATTAGAATATTTAAAAGTGCAGCTCCTCGATTTCTGCACTTTTCTTTATTATTTTAAAACATGCTTCATCACTGCGACGAAATAAAACAAATGTAACTAACAAGTACACAATAAAATCACTTGTCGTTATGTCTTCCACATGATACTTGCTCCTGTACTCTAGATCCAGGCTGCAACACTGACATGAACTACATACACGAGATCAAACAACAACCGACTTTTTTGTACAAATTTTAATCAAATCTAGAAACGAAGGGTCTGATGTAATTAAGTAATAAATCTTTGAGATTAGGGCCCATTCCAAGAAAAAGCTGAGAGCAAGCTGATCTATAGCAATTATAACTAGGTAATCCAAAAAATAAACTCGTTTTGGTTTCTTTAGTAAAATAAGTGATCACAATTTTGTGATGGACGATGAAAGTCGTAACAAAAAAATTCTGTATGAACGGCCACAACATTGTAAATATAGTGTACATTAATTTCATTTTGTTTTCAGAGAGATAATGTTTTTTAATATTGTTGAGATTGATATCAATGTACTGAGAGGAAGCTCATATCAAAGGTATAGAAATTATTTATTATTTCTTTCCCTTGTAAAATATGTATATAGATACGCAGAAAATTATCGGACTTTTATCGTTTTAGTGCATCCTAGACGTTGTAGATAAAAGATCTCTAAGTTGGATGTCGTGACTACACACGGAACAGACTTGTGACAGTGCGCAGCACGGCCGCTCCGCCGCCCTTTCAAACTGAGCCTCACTAATGATACACTGCTATATTTATTGATTCTGATACAAATGTGTGTGTTAAGGATTTCTAAGCTGCCTTTCTGTAAGCGCAACACTACTTGGCGCAGGCTACTAGCATTGACATCATTATGTAAATAGAATCTCTTGGTGCCGTGCTATGTGCTGGTTTGAGGCGGCTCGGCGGGTGGCGCGGCGTGCATGACGCTCGGGGCTTTGGCCTCTCCAAATAATAAAATATATATATTGCAATTACTATGCAGAAAACATAACCATTTTAATATATTAATTTTATCGTATTTTAAAAGCTACTTGAATATTTTTTTACGCAAAGTATCTGGAGATCTAAAAATAAACATAAGAGAATATAATGAAAGTATGGATGAGCTAAAATTAATTATTATCTTGAGCTGAAATAAATGTAATTATTTTGTTTAGGTAATGGAGTGATATTGCTTAGGAAAGCTATTTGGCGAAGTGTAAATGTATAAATAAATTAATGCTGAGACTAAGTTTTATACGATTGTGCCATTTTCTGAATGAATGTGAAACGTACTACAACAATTTCAGTGCCGTAGTAGTCACTCTATAGAATTATTTATTCAGAAAATAGGACAAACGTTCTGTATCATAATATGTACCAATATGAGAAATTTTATTTATCTGCTTTGCATCTAACTGTTTAATAATTATTCTAGGTTTTTACTCTGTTCGTTACTTGAAATTGATATCATGACGGCTTATCTAAAGTGAATAGAAGACGACATCCTATAAAATAAGGTACCTACTATAGGTGATATGTTACAAAAATACTGGCAGTACCTACTATACGAAATATATGGTTTCGTTTATTTCAGAATTTTTATTTTATCCTGATTAATTATTCTGGTTATTCTTTTAAGATTTTTCGCACTCGCTTATTTTACCGAAATGCCGCTTCAATCTTTATGACATTTATGGAATGTGGTGTGGCGATCATAAACCGATATTAGTAATAAAAAAAAATGAAATCACTGCAGAAAAGTTTCAGGTTGTCGTCTTTTATGTATACTACTTAACCCGTTATTGAGGACAGAGAACATGACGCCTTATTTTGTATTGATTTGTGCCCTGATGTAAGAAGTTGATCGTTGTGTTCGACCAGCCTCTCTTTTGAATAGTTACAATTGAAATTATATTATTAATAATTTCGATATTTAGTAACAGTCGTGGAAAAATCTTTTAATTTCGATTCATGTTTGCTATAAATGTATGATACTGGAATGCTAGTTAATTGTCTCTACATTATGTATCTATGTAGACGTTAAATTGATATAAAAGTGTTTTATAAAATGAAGTTTCGCCCACGACTGTGTACTCTGTCCTATAGTTATGTTTAGGGTCACGCTGGCGCGACAATAATATTAATTTTATTCGCAACTTTCTCCTGTACATTATTACTGATGTTCCTTTTGTAAATGTGAATAGAGTAAAAATTTAGTACCGATTTTAACTGTAAAAGATTTGTTTATATAAACAATATTGTAACCAACTGCAATTTACAGTTATGTACTTTTTCACTGTTTCCGTTTTCTTAATAAAATGTTGAAAATACAAAATCTTTTGTCTTCAAAATTCTTGTTTGAGTGAAAATAAGGTCTACAATAATGCTGCAGCTCGCTGCGATACACAAGGAAGACATTTTCAAGTGGTCATGGATGGAGATTTTTTTTATTGATAGGCTCGCGTTAGACCACTATTTCACCTGATGGTAAGCGATGATGTTGCCGACGATGGAGCAATCATATAAATATCAATATCAAAATACTAGACTGTGGCCCGATTGCAATAGAAGATTTTCCTTTAACGACTTTTAAAAATATCATAAATATGCAAGAAAATGCATTTATTGATACATTGCGAATATGTTGCCTAGCTAAATCTGGTACTAATATTGTTAAAAAAAAAAAAAAGTTATTATGTGTTCCGTTTGACGTCCGAGTTCTTTATGAGTCTTTTTTTTTCCACGTTTATTCATAAACGTCATAATGGCGGGACCAACTCTTGCATCCGGATGATTCTACCACGTATATTTAGTACGTTTTAGTACTATTTTGTAGCCTTCCTGAAAGTTTTGTACCTCACACGGTGGAAATTAACGATATTGTTGGCTGGCGGGGCCAACAATATTAGAACGCGTTATAATGGCGGGGCCATGCTTGTACGCCAAAACTATAACGAATTTCATCATTCTAATAATAAAACTAGTATTTAGTACGCGATTTAGTACCTCCGAAAATCAACAATAAGTGACGAAGATATTATTAGATCCTTTACAATTTTATTTTTTTTATTTTTGGCATTTTCTACGCTATATTAAATACTAGTTACAAAGGTGATGTGCTTGAGTGCAACAATTATAGAGGAATAAAGCTAATGTCACATACTATGAAAGCCTGGGAGAAAGTTATTGAAAGGCGACTGAGAGAAGAGAGTGAAATTTCACAGAACCAATTCGGTTTTATGCCGGCTCGCAGTACAACGGATGCCATTTTCGCTATACGCCAGCTGTGCGAGAAATACAGAGGTGCGCATAAAAACTTGCACATGGTATTTATTGACCTCGAAAAGACATATGACCGGGTACCTCGTGAGGTTCTGTGGTGGGCTCTTAAGGAGAAAGGTGTTTTCCTGGGAAGTATGTCCAGTTGATCCGAGCAATGTACAGCCAATTCAGTACCCAAGTCCGGTCTACAGTGGGCAACACTGGTAGCTTCAATGTTGCTGTCGACTTACATCAAGGGTCGGCTCTCAGCCCTTACCTTTCCCTGATAATAATGGACGCTCTGACGCCAAATATCCAGGAAAAAGCTCCCTGATGTATGCTGTTTGCCGATGAGATTGTGCTGGTGGCCAAGAGTGGCCTAGAGGTCCAGAGTAGATTGGAGATGTAGTGGCACAGACTGGAGAGTGTTGGCCTAAGATTGAGCAGAACGAAAACCGAATTTGTTCTGTGATTTCGGTGGTCTCTCCGGTCGAGCGGTCCTGTGCCCTTAGCTCTTGCTGGAACGCCCATACCAATCTGCTCCGACTTTCGGTACCTCGGGTCACTCGTCCAAGCGGATGGTGAGGTAGACCGGGACGTAACACATCGGATCAACTCAGGATCGATGAAATGGCGACAGGTCACGGGAACAACTTGACCCACGGATGACCCACGGATGCCCCTCAAGTTGAAGGGTAAAATCTACAAGTCCGTGATAAGGCCTGTCATACTGTATAGATCAGAATGTTGGGCTGTGAAAAAGACGGATGAAAAAAGATTGCACGTAGCGGAGATGAGAATGTTAAGATGGATGTGTGGTGTGACGAGAATGGATAAAGTGAGAAATGAGTATATTAGGGGAAGTTTGAAAGTGGCACCAGTGACTGAAAAGTTGAAAGGGAATCGTTTGTCTTGGTATGGTCATGTGAAGAGGAGGGATGAAACGCATGTTACTAAAAGAGTTATGAGTTTACATGTGGATGGATGGAGAGGGAGAGGGAGACCAAAGAAAAGATGGATGGATTGTGTGAAGAGTGATATGAAAGAAAAGGAAGTTAGTGATAGTATGACGAGTGACAGAGCAGAATGGAAGAAGAAAACGTGTTGCGCCAACCCCAAATAACACGGGACAAGGGCAGGAAGATGATGATCAGATTGATGAAATTCGTTATAGTTTTGACGTACAAGCATGGTCCCGCCATTATAACGCGTTATAATGGCGGGGCCAACAATATCATGAAATTCCGTTTACACCGTGTGCGGTACAAAAATTTAAGGAAGGGTACAAAATAGTACTAAAACGTACTAAATATACGTGGTAGAATCATTCGGATACAAGAGTTGCTTCCGCCATTATGACGTTTATCTTTATTCACTAGATAGTCCTTAAATTGACCTGAGCGCCACCCGTGGCTGCATCTGGAACTAACAGCACAGAGCAAGCCACCATTCCTTTATCATTGTTGCGTCGTTTTTCATACCGCGCGCATGTCGTTAGATTTTGAATTTAGAAAACATACAAACCTCCATTTTGTTAAAATGTTTTAACTTTCGAGAATAAAGTAGAAAGTTACCGTTTTTATTTTTCTGTTACGTAAAATTATTTCGTTCGTTTATAAAATGTCAATCAGTAATCATTCATTTCTACTCGGCTCGGGCTATGTAGAAGTGTTAATGTACGCGTGAATGCGTCTATTGAGTCAAGTTCATCAGATTTGAATTCAAGTTCGAGTGAAGATGATGAAGCCTCCGTTAAACGGCGCCGGACCCGATCATAAAATAGGTTTGAAGTACAATATCTGGTAAGTCATTTTACTACTTTATTTTGGCCGAATATTCCTTGTTCGAGTATGGCGCCTGCAAATGTTATTGCGGAGCAATTCGTATTTTTCGAGGTTCATATATCATCATCATATAGCTTCAATGAAAACGGCTAACTCTTTGGATTAGAATGGAGAGTAATATCTTGCCGTCCCGACGTTTACAATGCAGGAATTGGATGAGGATATGAGAATCCTTGGACAATTTATTTGTTCCAAGTTTTTGTTTTTTTTTTCTGAGTACCTGCTAAAATTTTTAAAACGACATTTTATACGATCTTTAAAGTTTTAAAATAAAGAAGTTGAAGTACCTCTCGACTACGTAAGAACACTTCTTTTTGCAATAAAAATAACCCAGGAAGGAATCTCGCAACTTTTGATGATCAAAAGAAAGGGGGTAGCCAAAAATGTACTATTACCAGAAGTGAGCTCAGTGAGCCTTATTCGGGCAAACTAAAATTAATGTCAAATTGATTTCTATGCCTTTGGCTTTATCCACTATCACCACTATTAATTTTTAACAAAAACCAAAAAAAAGCTACGCCTCGTTTTTGCAAACGTGCTGAGAGGTTGAGCTTGATCCAAGCCTATCATGAGATGCGAATTTCACAAAGAGCTCTGTGTTTTTTTCACCTAAGTTAAGAAAGTTAACTGCTACAAATTACATGTTTTCCATTTGGTCATGCCATGGCGCTGGAAGAGTTTCCGTCAATTCCAAACTGGACTGCCGACGTGTAACACAGTGCTTGTGCTGCGTAACATTATATACGTCTGTTCCTGGGCTGACTGGTCCTATTTTAAGACGAATATACTTAATAATTCTCCAAGCAAGGAGTCCTTAAGTCTCATGTATAGTTATTACCATAAACCGGCAACTACATTGGACCGAAGCATACGTGGGCGACGCCTGAGTGGTACGTAGCGTCGCCTCGGCTGGCGTCGCGTGGCACGGGCCTGATGTAGCTATACAAGTCTGGTTGCCATATATAAGCATCCAAAATTTTTAAAAATCGTTAGTGCTAAGACTTTCTTAGCAGCTGGCAGATGGATTCTCAAACGGGCACAAAGCATTAAAGGGTATCTCTACTTTATGACCTTTATCATCTTTTGGAGAAGGTTGCAATGCCGTAGCTCGCAGGAGTTTGCCTCCTAACAAAACTGAATTATATGTATTGACATTTTGACTTTCGTAGTAAATGACAGTCGGACCCTCTAGCTGGCTCAACGTCTCAAGTGGTATATTTACTTTGTGACCTTCATCAACACTTGGGAAAGGTTGCATTGTCGTAGCTTGCATTTAGTTCCTGGAAATTGACGTTATCCAACTCCAAGAATTTGCCTTCAGAGAAAACTTTATACTATCTGTCAATACCTATCGACTTTCTAGGAGCTGGCAGTCGGACCCTCAAGCAGGTGCAACTCCTCTAAATTATTTACTACGTGACCTTCATCACCCCTGCATTTAGTTCCTGGAAAATGACTTTATCCAGCTCTAAGAGTTTGCCTCCAGATAAAGCTTTGAATTGTCAGTCCTATTGGCTTTCTTAGAAGCTGGCAGTCAGACCCTCGAGCAGGCGCAACGCCTCTAGGGTAGTTTTACTTTGAGACCTTCATCACCCCTTGGGGAAGGTTGCATTGTCGTAGCTTGCATTTAGTTCCTGGAAATTGACGCTATTTAGCTCGAAGAGTTTGTCTCCAGTCTTAGCTTTGCATGATCCGTCAATGCCAATTCACTTGCTTAGCAGCTGGCAGTTGAGTCTTCAAGCAGATCAAGCTTCTTAGGGTATCTCAACTTTGCGACATTCATCACCCACCGGGGAAGGTTGCTTGCCGTATCATGCATTAAGCTTCTGGAAATTTCTATGAGACACGTAGTCCGTTTCCAAGAGTTGGCCTCCAGACTATGTTTTGCATTATCCTTCATTGCCCATGGACTTGCTCAGCAACTGGCAGTTGGTCCCTAGAACAGGCGTAACGCCTCTCGGTGTACATCAACTCTGTGACGTTCATCACCGCCCAACGACAAAAAACCCACTCCTGTTCCTTCCCAGGAACAGCGGTGGGTTTTTAGTCACTAAAAGTCGGACACTATCTTCCGCCCCGCCCAAGAGCGGGGAACGTCATAAGATGATTTTCCCACCGAAAAAAAAAATGACCGCCTGGGAAAGTTTACATTAACGAACCGAACCTTGTATGAAATTCCTGAAGATTGTGACACTCAAACCAACTGTAAAGGGTAACCTCGGTATCCATCAGAGCCTATTGATTTGCGAAGCAGTCGGCAGTTTCTCAAACAGGTGCAACACCGTTTTTAAGGTTCCTATGTCAACTTTGTGACCTTCATCACCCTTCGAAGAAAGTTGCATTGTCATACCTTGTGTAGGTTTTCAGAAAATTTAGGACGTCCAGAATCTCCAACATCAAGAAGAAGGAAGACCGTGTTTGTAGATTCGCTTGGCAACCGGCAATTGATCTCTCAAGCAGGCCACTTCCTCTTAGGGTATCTCTTGCTTGCCGTACATAGCTACAGCAATCGTCTTGGGAGAGGTTCAAGTCATCCGACACAGTTTGCAGACGAGTTACGCGGACTACTAAATTGGCGAGAAAGAAATCCTGAGGACAAAACTGTAACACCGACGGGCCGTCTGATATCTGTCCCCATGTATTGGGACTGTACCATACAGAACGAGATCTGCTGATCGACGTGACTAAAAATGTCGCTTACATACATATTCGTCGACGCGACATTATCTATTAGGACTCTACCTCATAATAGAAAATGTTTGCTTCGTTAAATGCCCGCTAGATATTTGACATAGAATGATGGCACGTGCTTTCACTGCACTTTCAGCAGATTCTCAAGTTATTCCGTAGTTACTTAGTTAAAAATGTTACTTGCACTAACTCTTCTGCCATGTGCATCGTATTTCAAGGAGCATACTTTGAAGGTGATAAAATAATTTGGATGAATAACTAACATTTTGTGTATTATTGATCTTTTCCCGGTATTTCTTGACAGAGTAGTATAGGTGTCCCAAGGCCACCAAAGAACTGAAAAAATTTAGGGCATCCTACTTTTTTTCAGTTCCTTGGTGGCCTTTACTTTTTACTTTTACTCGGTGCAACTATTGGGATTGCCTCGTATAAAGAGGTAAGTAAATTAAAAAATTGTAGATTAACCCTTAAGCAGGCCGCGGACATAGGCATTCCACATAGATTTTTCGATGATGTAGCTGTTTTATCGTTTGATTTGTACCCGGGAATTAAAATGTTCTTCTCCGGTTAATTAAGTCCCGTTTCCGTAGGAAAATAAAAAGTAACTACTCATTAGAACATCACCCAGTAAGTCCTGTTAAAAGTGTTTTCGAAAATATATACCATAGTTTGAAATAAATAACCGTTCCCACGGGAAAATGAAGAGAAAACCTGAGCAGTTATCGGTTAGTAAAAGTCCTGTCTGAATCGGTCAAGCCGTATCGAAGATTAGCCGGAACATACAGACAAAAGTTCTGCTTATGATGAAAAATCGCCCATTTATCAGACTATCAAGGTTAATTAAATTATTCAGTTATGCACATGATTGTTACCACAGTAAATAATAACTTCTGAATATTCTGTGACATAATATTTTATTTTCATAATCAACATGATACAGATGTTTATGGCTTCGTATTCAAATATCATTCTATTATAATAAAAATATTAACAAATTATCTTACATCCACTTGAAAATGTACATTTGTAATAGACCTTACAAAATATTTAGAGCACTACAAGTTGATATCGAGGAGCGGCGGCCTCTTGCGTCGAGCGGCCGCAGCGGTCCTCTCACGGCTCTGTCCTGATATCAACTTGTGTTCAATTTTAACACTTACAAAGATAATGCTCTATTGCTCCTACGTTAAGGCATTAAAAGACAGTTTTACGACGCGACATTTTCTATTAGGACGTAGAGCTTCGTTTAATGCCCGCTAGACATTTGTCACTTTCTTGATTAGTAGCAATGACGATAATTATTTGATTAAAATTGAAACCTGTTCATTAGAAGCACCTGATTTTATATAATTTTATATTCACGTCTACTTATTAATTTCCTTGGCTTCTACAGAAGATTATAATATACAACTAAATTAAGACAATTACCAGGCCCTAAGAGTGGGATCAAAATAAAATTCATAATAACATTCGACAGTTTGCAACTGACAACGTATCTTCATCTCCAGTCCTGGAACATTTCATGAAAACAACTCCTGTTTCTTTGCCCTGCCAAAGCATGATCTCATTTCAATAATGAATCGTGTTAGTCGGAACACCGTGACAAACCCATTGGTTTCTATAATGTAAGTGAAATACTTTCGTTGTTAGTTGTAGAGTGTGAAGCTTCGAAACGTTTGAAACGTACGATCAAAGCGGTGCTCACAAAAGTCTAAGAGCTAACAACTTAACTATTAGGCCACGAGTCGCGTGGAAATCGAGATAGCGTCATAAATAAGAATTATGTACACGTTAACCGTACGATAAACTAATTTTGAAAAATAACAATAAATAATAAAAACAACCACAGTTAATATGGAATGAGTAAAACTTCCAACGCAAATGTGATGGCGTAAACGAAAACAACGTTAGCCTACAGCGACGCTGACGATTGAGACTCTTTCCGGACACTCCCGCCGACGTCAGGCGCGCGAGCGGCGGCGGCTAGAAAATGTCCGGACAGTCCGCCCAGTCCTGCTTGCGCTTGCACTCCCAGTAGCGGTGCGTGTACAGGTGGCGCAGGTGCGGCTGCGGCATGGCGGCGTGCGCCGACAGCGCCTGCCGCGAGAACCACAGCGGCCGCGGCGCCGCGGGAGCCGGCAGGTCGCGCGCCGCCGCCGCCTCGGCCGCCGCCTCCTGCGAGCGCCGCTTGGCTCGCTGCTTCTCCTCCAGGCGCAGCTTCTCGTTGTTGGCGTCGTCCCACAGCCCCTCCTCCATGAGGCGCTGGTCCGGGCGGCGGCGCGAGTCCGTGGGCGCCACGCCCTCCTCGAACTCGTTGAGCTGCGCCGCCAGAAGCGTGAAGTTGTACCACTTGTCGGAGTCGGGCGGCGCGGGCACACGCTCCCACGCGACGGTGAACTTGCCCGTCTTGCACACGGTGTTGTCGGGCGACGCCGACGTCACGGGCGCCACCTCCACGCGGCTGTCCCAGTGGCCCTGCAGCACGTAGCGCGGCTGCAACACGACACATCCGACCTTACTGACAACACTTCACTCCTCTAGCCATCATATTTTTATTTTTGTTGTAACACCAAAACAAGAAAAATGTAACCAGTTTGTAATGAAATAAATAGAAAACTAAAACGTATACTGACCACTCCTTGAGGATCCTTGATGACACCAGTGACTTTCCGTTGCGTGTCCTTGCTGAAGTACCCGTAGGGCAGGTACTTGAGGTGCGCCACGTAGCCGGCCGCCTGCCCCGCCTCCCCTACGATGTCCATATCGCCGTGGTTGTCCACCCATAGCTTGCCCACGATTATGTTGTGCACCGTTGTTGTCACCTGTATAAATAGTATTGTGCATACAAATATCTGTTTTGTTTTAAACCAAATCTAAATTTTATCTTCCAAGATTTAATTGCGAGTGATCGTCCAAAGTAGCCTACTGCAACACGTGGTTTACTGAAACTTACCTTATTAAAAAAATATCTATTATCATCTGGAAAGATGATGAGCGAGTCGGCGTTGGGCACGATGCTGATGAACTGTCCCCGGAAGTGGCTGCTGAGCGAGAGGGTCTGCAGGCACTGCCAGCCCGCCGCGCCCTCGCAGTACTGCGACGAAGTCATCGGGTGGTGCGACACCTAGCACACCGGGTCCGATCCTCTCTACACACGCTACATCGCTACTCACAGCACTACCGAGACGTAACGCAATCACAATTTTCACCACTTTCGTAGACAAGTTGTCGAATAAAAACCTCAAAATGTATTCCAAATTGTTAATGTGAAATGAGGCATCAAATCCCAATAGCAGTGAAGGAGTGTGTAGTGCGTTAGTCGGCGGCTGCTTGTGTCCCTGTCGCTCCGCCGCTTGCCTACCTTTCTCCACGTGTACTTGTTGCCGGAGCTGGGGAACATGGCGGACGCGCCGCCCAGCGGGATGACCTGCAGGTACTTTCCCCTGAACTTGGTGGTCATCGTGAACTCTTGCCAGCACTGCCAGCCTGCTTGACCTTCGCAGAACTGCGCCACCATGGGCGGATGATGGGACACCTAACCACAGATTTTGAATTTTATTTATAGGCCAAAATATGGACTAATAAAGAATAAGGGTAGTGCTGACAGATAAAGGAAGGCAGAGGAAGAGGCAGGCAAGGTATGCGGGAGGCAGGGGAAGAGGCAGGCAAGGGTAGAGGCAGGAAAGGGATGTTGCAAGGAGGGGAAGACACAGGCAGGCAGTTATGGAAAGGATATGTTTTATATTAAGGGATGTATGGGATACATTACCTACCGCGATAAGTAGCTGTCATTGAAGATCTGTTTTTATGTAAATCAAGTGCATATTTCAACATTTTTTTCAGGATATTGCATACACACACAACACAATCTAGGGATATTTTAGTTCTTCATTTAATTAATAAAAACTTTAAAAATATTATAAGTTCTTATAGCAAAATGTACATTTTTACTTTCAAATAGGAAATTAAATAAAGGAGATTGGGCAAGTTTCTATGACACTCGGTTGCGCAACTTTTGACACAGTATAGTAGTGAAAATTAGACACAAAAAAGGGGTAGTGTCATGCTTTAAAACAGGGATAAATTCAAAATGATATAGGGTTTTTGAAAAAAATAAATAAATTAAGTATTGAGGTTATGTTACATCTCAAAACAATTCGTTTTGAAACCTTGCCTCCAGGCCATGGAATCAGTTGCCTATCTGATTTGGCGGCTCGGCAGTGGGTGTTCTAATAAAAGAGAACAATAACACAGCGCAACATATTGTTTTAAGTCTACTAGATCAAATCACCATGGACGTAAAAACGTTTGAACAATTCACAGCGACACACAAAAAGAGTCAAATCGCTCGATGTGCGAACGTGGAAGAATCCTAAAATTCATCACGACACGAATTTATATTTGCTAGCAGAGAAAAGCTAAAAACAATATTCTCGGCTTACCGGCAGTTAACATGGTAAACGATATTTTGTTTGACATTTCATCGAATAGTGTTGTGACACATCAATAGACTACAGCGTTATAACGTTATCGATTATATCTTAATTGTTTTATTTTTGCCCAGAAATTGCTTTCTAACGAAAGAAATATATAAAAACATAATTTAAAAAAAAAAAAAAAAATGACAACTCTTAAATTTTTTTAGTTGCGAATGTAGATTGTTTTGTTTACCCACGACTTACGTTAATGTTTAATCAATCGATTATAACTGAGGAAGGAGTCGCTTCACTATAATGGAACAAATTACATATTTATTGTATTAAATACTAATTAAAATTAAAATAGAAACCCCACAAATGATTTCAATGAATTTAAGTAAAAAATCAATAAAAATAGTAGTTATGAATTATAAAATAACTCAAATGGCCATACGCGTCAAAAAGTGAATCTACAAGTGCCCAATCTTCTTTAAAATTTAAAAGTTACATGCAAAAAATTGTACTAATAATAATTCCTTTCGTTGTTCTAGAGATAATTGTCCCAGATTCAACTAAAATGCTTCAAAGTCCACTGTCTGTGATCACATGTTGGGTTTTATTTTATATGGCCAGTACTTTTAAAGTTATCTTATCCTGAAACATCCCTAGACATGTTGATGTGTATAATTACCTGAAATGCATGATAATTGCATAATTCCAGCATTAATTTGGATTCATATTTAGAGCACTTTAATTTGCAACTAATGCAGTATCTCATCAGCCATCTCAGCTAACTCTCCCTAAGACTCACAATCGGAGAAAATAGTATATAATTATTTCCGCATACAATATAAATGATATGCTATCTAGAGAATATAAAATAACTATCGTGAGAGCTAAGATCTAAATGACTCAAAGAGTATGCGCTGCAGCCCATGGAATTAATCTTTCATGAAAAAATAACATTGAGATATAATAACATTAAGATGAAAAATCGGACATGAGTGATCACGATATTGTAAGTTAAACCCTCAACTGACGGTATGTCTGACTACCATAATTTTACAGTACAAATGACTGATATAGACTGAAAGGGGCCCATCCAAAACTGCATGTCTTGTGAAAAGTCTTTGAAAAACTTGAACACAGTGAGAGTCATCCTTTAATGTGCTATTTGTTCGACAGCCGCAGTTTCGGGAAGATTATCTAACTAATATTGTAGTATACTTTGAATACGTTTTTAACATTATGGATGCTAGTATTACTTAGTTTGCACTGACTTTCAGGAGGTTCGACCACGAGATTAAATATCGTGTCCAATTACATAAGTTGGAACTTGTTGAGATCGTTCTCTTCGTATGTTTCCAAAAGAACGCAGCACGTATTGATAAACGGATATCAATTGGATAGTAAACTAGAGACGTCAGGTGTTCCCTAAGAATCGATTTTGTGGCCCCTTTTATTTATACTATTTGTTACCGACATAAGAACATATTTTTAAAATTAAAAATGAATTTTTATACTAGGACTGGTAACCCGCAGACCTACTTACTTCTATACAAAGCCTTAATTAGATCTCAATTGGAGTATGCAGTCGCGGTGTGGAACCCCTTCTACTTCTATTCTGAATGTCTAGAAAGGGTACAAAAGAAATTCTTGAGGTCCATGAATTACAGATGCTTTTATTCCTCTGCGTCTTACATAGACTTATTAAGGTTACACTAGTCGACACTTTTTCCATACAAATTTTGGGGGGTATTACTCCACAGTTTGACATTGTACATCCAAAGTAAAACATGATATGGTTTTATCTTATTCTTAATTTTGTCTTTACTTTAATTTTTCTTTACAAAGTTATGAGCCAATAAACTTTCTGTTTTTTGATGATTTTAACGCAACTTTAAGTGTAAAAAGTAACAAAAATCGTATAAAATCTCAAAAACGAAGTCGGTACCGACAAATTTTTATTATCGAAGAGTTCTAAACAATTTATTCGTATTAGATTTATGCAGTGTTTTTCTTTCATAAAACTCGACTTTCCAAAGCACTACTCTCAGATTTTACGCACCGTCTAATTTCATTTCAGTTCGGAACGGTGTTTGTGTGCATGCGAACCATACGATGTGCATATAATTTAGCGTCTAAATACTTGATATAATCGCTGTCGGACACAATGTCTGATGAGACATAGCAATTTTTGGCCTCACCCATCAGCGAGTTCGAGCCCGCGAGTAGTTCAGCCTTGAGGAAATTTAATCATCAGCCTTGGTGATGAACATTTCTGGAGAACATACTTCTTTACGATACTTTGCAATAATGCTTATGACTGTTCTGATATTTACAACAGTATTAATTACTTAGTTCCCAGAAGATGGATGCGTTCAATGTGTGCAATCAATTTTTACAGTAAGATCATATTGAACAAATAAATGCTGGTGTGTGAGCTGAGCACCATTGCAACTTTGACCCACAAATTATAACTCCCGAAAAATTTCGAAATTACGTTACGTATTCAAAGAATTGGACACTACCCTAGTCATCAACTCTTTAATAATCCTAGTTGTTCATTTGGTTTTAACGTATGTATGTAAGTAGTTTGCTGTTAATCTACTTCATTTTGTAATTTATTTTGATTCTTTTATTTAATGTAATTACTTATTTTTATTCTGTTGTTATTTATTTTATTGTTACTTTTAAGTTCTCATTGAACCGCGTTGTTAACATTTTTCCTGTTCAATTGGAACTATTAATTACATAAATTGCTTTTACAAACAAATAATTAAAAAAAAATGCGTGTACGTAGTTTATGGTATAAAATTAAGTAGTTTTTTTTTTCACACATCGACTTATTTCCAAATTTTGACAACAATAATGATTTCGTAAATGTTTATAGCCCGATTATGTAATCCTTGGACAGTGTTAGCGCATTCGCTTCACCAAGTAAGAAAAGACTAGGATAAGGAAAAACGATGGTGCACTAACAATGAAAGAAGATCACTTGCCTGCTCGGATATGGAGCGCCAGCCCAGGTCCGCCATGCGGTCGCACTCGAATGTCTCGCCGAGCAACGGATTGAACGGCTTATTCGTTCTGAAACGACAAACATTTGCATGATAAAATAATAAGCACGTTTTCTGGGGGCATTAGTGTCGGCGCGGCTCAAACTCTGATAGGATTAGGAGAGGTTAAAAGGGATGTTTTCTCATCCAACATCATGTGCAGTTAAGAACACTGAGATCACCATTAAGATGCTTGTGCAGACACGAAAACATGATTTAGAACGAGAATACATACATACACGACGACGACGACGACGACGACGAGAATACATAGTGCATAGTGTAATATTTTAAGTTTAGATATTATGAAAACCATGCTAAATTTATATGTTAAAAATAAAATGAATTGAATTTTTAAACTAGTCTGTCCATGTATAGTAATTATATGGTTTATATTTAGCATTATCATAATCTCACGCCCAAACATTCACAAGTTTTTTTTTTTTTTTTTTTTTTTCGGTGGGAAAATCATCTTATGACATCCCCCGCCCTTGGGCGGGGCGGGAGATAGTGTCAGACTTTTACTGACTAAAAACCCACTCCTGTTCCTTCGTTGCCTTTCGTACCAGGGCCGAGTCTTCCTTTCAGAATCAGACCCTTGGCCCCAGTAGGCTTCGACCCTGCTCGGCCCCTACAGTTGCTGACATCTCCTTGAGGCACGCGTGGAACAGCACGCGCCGTCGACGACTTGGGCTCGGTCCGGACGGTCACCGGACGGTCGGACGGCGAGCCACCCATTGCTCGCCGTCCGCAAGCCTGCGCCTACGATGGCCGGAAATCGGGATCGGAATCCCGGCGGCGATTGGGGCGTGAGGACCGTTGCCTCACGCGATCGGCCGCCTCCTTTGCTAGCATTACTGCTTCGCAGAAGGAGGCGACCGCCTGCCACTCCTCCTCACTCCGGACCATGGCCTGTACCAAGGCCCGGCGCGAGAGATCGCCGCCGCCAATCGCCCCCACGAGGACACGGCGTTGCTCTGCCCAAGCGGGGCACACCTCTACCGTGTGCTCCACCGTGTCCTCCGGGCGGTCCGCACAATGGTGGCATCCGGGCGTTTCTTCCGCACGAATCCGGTGCAGGAACCTCCCGAACTTACCATGTCCGGTGAGGACCTGCGTCATGCGGAAGGTAAGGACGCCGTGTTGCCTTTCCAGCCACTCCTCAAAGAGGGGACTTATCGCCATAATTATGGCGTGCCCAGCACTGGGTTGCGATAGTCGCTGTCGCCATTCCGCCATGAGACCCCGCCGGAGCTCTGCCCGCCATGCCGCGACTTGTCGCGGCAGCGGAGTTTCACCCCGACGTTGCATCTCCACGCGCAGATCGTGCATGCGTGCAAGGCCTGCTGCCACCAGGTCCCATGGTTGCTGGTCAGCAAGGAGGCTCGCCGCTTCGCGGGATACCGTGCGGTATCCCCTCACCATCCGTATGGCAAACATTCACAAGTTAGTGTCAAAATATGGTTTGATGCTAGAATTTTCAGATCGATATTTTTATACTGTTTTGTTTCCATACAGGGATTGATTAAACAAATCGATATATCATTTTTTAGTTTGAAATAAATAAATAAATGTGTCGGTTTGGATGGTGGAGGACTGGGCGCTGGAGGCGTGGTCGTCCTATACCGGGGTTCTGTCCCTACGCGGTGGACATTTCGTTCGCTAGCCCCGCTCTGTCTCCGTGCGTCGTCGACTGGCGCGTCATGGAGGGGGTGGAGACGTATTTAGACCACCGGTACATCGAGTTCGACGTCTCCGCCCAGACCTCGACCGCGCAGGTCCGACAGAATCCGTGTGATCCACGGTGGGCACTGAAAGCCTCCTGGAAGCCGCTATCGTACTCAATACTCAATTCTTTATTGCATTCCACAATGTAGGCTTATTTATATAGTATAGTAGTACTAGTATTTACATCTCCTATTATTTCCTTGTGTTGGTCGTTGCAATTGCTTTGATTTTGGGTTGTTATTGTAGCATCGTTTGTATCATCAGTTCTATAGTATTCTTGTTGGTATGTTTTATTTTTCATATTTATTATTTCTCCTTCTATATATAATTGGTTGTTCCGGATCACTGAATATAGGCCTTTCTTTCGTGCATTTAACATTTCTTCTAGCATAAGTTGCCTTTGTTTACGTGCATTTTCATCTAAAAACTCAGATATATATAGTCTTGTGCCTTGAAAGTAGTAGCTATTTTTTATTAGGTACTTCGCCATTCTTTTGCTCAATATTTCTACGACCAGTGGTCGAGTATTGGTGGTGTACCTTCCTAGTCTATACATACTTTCTATATAGCCCCTTAGGTCTACATGTAAAATATCTTGGAATATGTCAATTACTCGGTCATGTAAATCAATTTCCGATTCTTTTAAGTACTCAGTAAATCCGTATAAAACTATCTTCTTTGAATTGCTTTCCGTGCACGTAATAGTTGGGGAAACACATAATGATTTTAATTCTGATATTTCTTTATTGAGTTTTTCATTTTCTTTTATTATGTTTTGTATTTTGGTGTTAACTTTTTCCAATTCTAGTTTTCTTTGATCATTTTGCTTTGATAGGTAATTGGATTTTTGCTCAAGATCATCTGTGAGTTTGGCAATTGCTTTATTAATTTCTATTTGTATAGTGCTCCGTAGTTCAGAAATTATTGATTTGTTGTTTTCCTTCAGACGTGTTGTAATCATTTGACTTAAACTTTGTAGTGTGAGTTCAGGTTGTATGTTGGTATGTAATGTAGAGTTTTGTCCATCTGTTTGGATTGTATCTCCTAGTAAACTGAGTTCATTAGAAGTGGTTGAATCATTGCCGGGGTAAGTAGTTCTTTTTCTAAGTGTAACGTTACATAATTCATTGGGTGAAGCAACTTGCTCGTTGTAAGTAGATATTTGTGGGCGTATTGGAGTGTTTGAGTTTCCCGTTTTTGGCATTTTGCAGCGGCAATCTTGGCATTTCCATGTTTTTTTAAGATCTGCAGTCATTACTGCCTTAAAATGGTCTCTGGAGACATTTGCACACTCCAAATCATATTTGTAACCACATAATATGCAGGTAAGATATTCGCTGGTTATGAGGTTTTGTGTACAACCTGCGCATTTTTGTGTCATTTTGTTCAATTTTGTTGCCCGTGCTGCCATCTAACGGCCACTAATTTAATTATCTGCTGTCAATCGATAACCGGAGCTAAATTGTCTACTAGATGATAGATGGCGTTGTTATAAGTATTGGTCAGGATGACAAGCAGCTTTTGATTTTTTAAATAGGTTTCAAATATACTAGTTTTAATCGCTATCTTACCTTACTCAGTAAGGTTTAATCCAAAACGTTGTTCCTGGTGACTATAAGGATTTTTGGGCTCCGCTTAGTGAGCGACCGCTAAAAAATACGTTTTAAATTTTGTTCGTTTAAAACTTTTGGCACTTTGACTTGTTAGAAATCTTCACAGAATTTGTCTAAAACTTGTGTACTTTGACTTTAATCACTGTAGGCACCAAAGTATTATTACTTGAGTCACTTTTTTAAACTGTTTTGTCACTTAAACTATTTTTAAAACTCTTAAATACTCGGAACAGATGTTTATTTACGCACAGTAGCGCCCTCTCCATTATTATCAACATTATCACTCGTACAGGCCTGAGTGCCAGCACCGGATAGGCCCGTCGACGTCGATGTCGAAGCGGAGTGGTTCTGGGAGGCCATGTCGGAAATCTGCAACGTGGCATTGTCCCGAGTCCGGCCAGGATGTGCCCAACGTCAGGTGTACAGGTGTACAGGTGGTCGCCGGAGATTGCGGAACTGCGCAAGGCATGCGTTGCCGCACGGCGCCTGTACACCAGACACCGCAGGAGGCCACAGAGGCGGAGCTGTACGAGGTCTACAGGGCGGCAAAGCGCACCCTCCCAGCAGAGATATGGCGGACCAAATTAGAGGCCGGGAAACTGGACCTAATCGCAAAGCCAGGGCGCCCTGAGGACTCTCTGTCCACATACCGGCCGATTGTGCTTGCTCGACAAGATGGGCAATCTCTTTGAAAGACTTATTGCAGACCGCCTCGTCGCGCATCTGGGGCGGGTACGGGACAGTCAGTTTAGCTTCCGCAGGGGGCGCTCCACGGTGGACGCTAACATGCGCGTGCGAGCCCTCACGACGGGGGACGCGGTGTCCCGGGGCAGGGTCGTCGTGGTGGTGTCTTTGGAAATTACCAACGCCTTGCAACTCCCTGCCCTGAATTAGCATTAGGAGGGCACTACAGTATAACCAGGTGGCCAACTACTTCCGTCGAGTGATCGAGGCCTACCTGAAGGGCAGGTTTATCATCTACGTTGGTCACGAGGGATAATGGAGACGGCGACATGCGATACATGTTGTGCGGTGTTCCGCAGGGATCGGCGTGGCGACCTCCCTGTCGGGGTCAGTGGTCTATTACGCAGACGACACGCTGGGCCGGGACCGAACTAGCGACACGCGGGGTAGCAACTGTCGTTGAGAGAATCCAGCAGTTGGGACTCAAGGTGGCACTGCTCAAATCCATGTCCAAGGCCATGTGCGCCTGCGCCACCACCGGGTTCCCAAATAAAAGTAGGAGAGATTCGCATCGACGTCGGGTCAATGATGAAGTACCTGGGACTCGTCCTCGACAGTCGGTGGAACTTTGTGGAGTACTTTCGACGTCTGACTTCTAAACTGGAACGGACCGGGGCTGCCCTAAAGCGGCTCCTGCCCAACCTCAGCGGTCAGGACGCCTTCTATAAGAGGATCTACGCAAGAGTCGTTAGGTCCATGGCCCTTTACGAGGCATCGGTGTAGGCGCCGTCGCTGCAAAAACGACCGGTGGCCAAGCTGAACGCTTGTCAGAGGGTCATGGCCATCCGGATGGTGAGGGGATTTCGCTCGGTTTCCCACGAAGCGGCGAGCCTCCTTGCTAGCCTGCCACCATGGTATTTGGAGGCAACGGTCCTTGCACGCATGCACGATTTGCGTGTGGAGATGCAACGCCGGGGCGGACAGAGTTCCGGCGGGATCAGATGGTGGAATGGCGACAGTGACTGTTGCAACCCAGTGCTGGGCACGCCACAATTATGGCGGTAAGTTTAAGGAGTATTAATAAGTTTCAGAAGTGGCTGGAGCGAAAACACGGAGTCCCCACCTTCCGCATGACGCAGGTCCTAACCGGACATGGCAAGTTCGGGAGATTCCTGCATCGGATTCAGGCGGAAGAAACGCCCGGGTCTCATCATTGTGTGGACCGCCTGCAGGACACGATGGAGCATACAGTGGAGGTGTGCCCCGCTTGGGCGAAGCATTGCCGTGTCCTCGTGGAGGCAATCGGCGGCAGCGACCTCTCGCGCCGGGCCCTGGTTCGGACTATGGTCCAGAGCAAGGAAGAATGGCAGGCGGTTGCCTCCTTCTGCGAAGCAGTAATGCTAGCGAATGGGTAGCTCGCCGTCCGGCCGTCCAGTAATTGATCGGGCCGAGCCCAGTCGTCAACAGCGCGTAGTGATCCACGCGCTCCTCGAAAGACATGTTAGCAAACCGTAAGGGCCAAGCAGGGCCAATCGCCGATAGCTAGGACCACGAGGAAATTCTGAAAAAGTAATCCCCGTAGTCCTAGAACGCAAATGGGCAACTGAAGGACACAGGTGTGGTTTTAGTCGGTAAAAGTCGCCCAGACCAGGAGAAGTCATTGGATGATTTCTACCCTTAAAAAAACAGTGAATTTATCGCTACTACTGTGGAACGACGACGTTACTATGAAAAAATGACCGACTAAGGCAGATTTTTGGTGAAATTTAGAAAATGATACTTCTAAAATACAAAAATAAACTAATAAATACCAAAATTATGTATAATAATTTTAAAAAGGTAGAAAATAATAATTATTTTTTATTGTACACAGACTTTAAAAATCAATTAAAATAATAATATTTTGTAATATACTACTATTTTTTAAGTTTTTAATTTAAAAAATAAATATTGTAAAATGTAACCAATTTGTAAATAAGACAAACATAAAGAGAATAATATTTTAAAAAGTGGTAGTATGTACCTGTTAGATGTAGTAGCGTAAGAGGAGACCGTAAATGCGGCGACGTAGGCGAGCTGCTGCGCGGGGTCGCTGAACTTGGCGGCCTGGTCCAGCACCGACGAGTATTCGTAGTCCTCCGTCAGCCGCTGCAGCATGGACAGCGGCTCGCTGAAGTTCACCGGGATCGGGATCTTCGATAACTCCTTGCCTACATAAAGATTACAAAATCAAAGATTGAAAATTCAAGTCTTTCTCTTTTTGAATGTCAAAGGTTTACTTAAGCCCGTGCTTCACTGAGACGCCGTGGCGATGCTGCTAGTTCGCGCAGCTAATAAAATACATGCAGCTCTGTGGTGTTTAGTTGTGTACCTCACCCGGCCACTGTTTGTCACGCAGTCAGCCGTACATTTTGTTGACGTCATGACCTGGCTATGGCGTGCCAGTGCGACACGGCCCTAAAGGTGATAGCTACGGACCTAAGTGTTACCATGTTCTCGCTAGATAGCGCCGAACTCTAAATTTGTAGTTTATTTCGTTTTTAGCGTCTGGAACCATTATTAAGCCATAGAAATGGTATTTTCTAAAATCGGACATTCCATTTTATTTAACTTAATCAAATTATTACCCCACAATCAACCTAGTCCGCGGACGAATACAACGATGGGTTCGTGGAAACTGTCCAGACAGTCTGGTCTAAGTTTTTTAAGACTCGTCGTACGAAGAAGAAGAAAAGGCTCTCTGATCTAGAAAGAGAGGCGTGAGATGCTTCGGCAGTCTTCAGACGATGCGTGCATCTACCGGCAGCTCAATAGACGGATCTCCAAGTCCTTAAAACGCGATCTTCGCCTCTGTAATGCCGAACGGATTAAAGACGCGATCGAGCGGAATAAGGGCTCCAAGGTTTTTGCAAGAGATCTGTCTATAGGGCAGAGCCAGCTCACGAAACTGAAGACCGACGGTGGCAGAGTCATATCCGCCAAATCGGAGCTTCTGGGAGAGATCGAGGCATTCTATGGACAGCTGTACACATCTATCACAAAACCCACAACGAATCTAGCAAACGACCCAAGAGCTAGATTAAACCGGCACTATACCAAAGATATCCTGGACGTCAGCCTGTACGAGATTGGGATGGCTCTGAAGCAGCTTAAAAACAACAAGGCGTAGGGTGACGACGGAATTACAGCCGAACTTCTTAAGGCGGATGGAAAACCGGTCCTAAAGGCCCTTCAGAGGTTGTTCGATTCCGTCATACTTGAGGGAAAGATGCTACAGGCATGGAGCAGATGTGTAGTGGTACTTTTCTTTAAGAAGGGCGACAATGCCCTGCTTAAGAATTACAGGCCCATTTCACTTACGAGCTATGTCTACAAGCTGTTTTTCAGAGTCATCAGGAATCGTCTCGCGCGCAGGTTTGACGACTTTCAGCCTCCCGAACAAGCCGGATTCCGAAAAGATTTCAGCACCGTAGACCACATACATACGTTCTGGCAGGTTACACTAAAGACCGAGGAGTATAACCTGCCGCTATGCTTAGCGTTCGTTGACTACGAGAAAGCTTTTGTTTCGATCGAGACTTGGACTATACTGCAATCTCTCCAACGGTGCTGAAGTGTTTGTACGTGAACTCCTCAATGTCAGTCCGACTTCAGAACCGGACCTCGCAACCTATGGCTACCTATATGTCTTCCTGCCTCACGCCCCGCTGCAGAAGGCTGCAGCGGGGCGTGAGGCAGGAAGACGTCATTTCTCTGAAACTGTTTATGGCTGCAATGGAGGATGTCTTCAAGGTTCTGGACTGGAGTGGACTAAGCATTAACTCATTGAATGTCCGGTGCGCGGATCCACACGAGACACAATCGCTTTTTAATTGTGTCTCTAATTACGGCATACGAAAGGTTAATGTCAATAGCGAGTACATCACTTACCTTCGGTTTGCCGACGATATAGTAGTCATGGCTGAAACGGAGGAGCTCAGTACAATGCTCGATGGCCTTAGTAGAGCTTCCGAAAGAGTGGGTCTTAAAATGAACATGGACAAAACCAAACTCATGGTAAATAACCACGTAGTACCCACTCCGATCAAGATCGGAGACTTTACACTCGAAGTTGTAGACAATTACGTTTACCTGGGACGGACAATCCAGTTGGGTAGGTCTAACTTTGAAAAAGAGGTCAATCGTCGAATCGGACTCGGCTGGGCAGCATTCGGGAAATCTTCTCGTCCAACATACCAATGCTCAAGACGAAAGTCTATGACCAGTGCGTGTTGCCAGAGATGACATATGGCACTGAAACATGGTCGCTTACAATTGGCCTCATCAGAAAGCTTACAGTCACCTAAAGGGCAATGGAAAGGGCTATGCTCGAAGTTTCCGCATAAAGAATGAAGATATCAACCCAATCCCAATCAATCCCGCATGCATGATCATAACCGCACCATATTAAAAACACCCTTAGAACATAAGTACATAATTATAATACATTTGCATTTTTACTTAGAATTTCTTTAAGATGGAACATGTATAAACTTGTAAACAGTTGCAAGTCACTAATTAAAGGAAAATAATGTGTGACTTTGAAACTTCAACACAATAATGGTGTCAAGTTTTAATTTACCCACTGAAACAAACTTGTTAGTTTGTTTCTGTGCATGTAAAAAAAAAAACATTTTAATTTGGTAGTGATTTAGCACGATCCCTAAAAAGACCCAAAGAAAAACCTCTTTGGGTCTTTTTAGGGATCCACTCTGTTATTGTTTCGAAGTTGAGGTAAATATACTTTACCTATTCCGATCCCTGTTAATGAGGCAAGAGAGACTTCAAGGGCGTTATTGGATATCGCTTACCGTAAGGCCTTCTATGCACGGACGCGTAGCTTCCTAGACGCGTATTCGTCATATACTTGGTGTAGCGGCAACTACGCGACGGTACTACGCTGCCGCTTCGTCGATACAGTTTCATAGTTTTGTCATTGTTTTGTATGTAAGCTTCACGCAGGCGTATAATGACGTATATGCGTCTATGAAGCTACGAGTCGGACGGACGGTAGGCCTTAGTCAATAGATAACACAAACCTATACAGTTCTTCATGATGGACCACAGACTGAGCGGGTAGTTAGGCTTGTCGGGCACGCGCGTCCGTCGCGGGTGCCCGTCGATCAGCGACACCTGGGTGTGCATCACGTGCGGCTGTAAACATACAAAGAATTATAGACATGTTTCGTCTCTCACTTCTTAGTATTGCTCAATTTTTGGACATCAGGTGGGCAGTTACTCCATAAATACTTAATCCAGTTAGATTCCCAAATCCTAATATTTTTTTTAAATTTGAGTAAGTAATTTCTGATTTTGCATCTGACTAGACCATCTAGCAGGCGCTCTGCATTTACTGTTTCTTTATCTTTCCGCAGATCATCATAAGTATTTCCCAACAATGCTTAAGTGTTCGCATTTGTGTCTCAAAACGCTAATGGGACTGACATACGGCATCCTTTAATATGCTAATTATCTGTCCATGTAGAAATCAACTAAACAAGCTTTGAGTGTCTGAAGACGACTCACGGTGACAAGGCTAGTTATGTGTGTTTTTGAAAGGCTTACGTAAGGCAATGGATTATGAAAAGTGTTATCATTTTACATCCAAATCTTATAACTAAGCAAATTATGCACATAATCTATCTACATCAGGGGTGGCCAACTTGATTCGACCCATGATCAAACTAGTCTGTAAGATCTACCAATTACTAAATTATTTAACAATAAGAATAAAAGAGCGAGCAGACAAAAAGAGGCAAACACAGTTCACTCTTTATTTGTATAAAAACGAATGAAAGGCAAACAACAAGTTACGTTACATCTTTCTTCGTGCAATGCATTACTGACGTCACATTAAATGCAAACTTTTGACGCAGAGCTCTAGATGCAAACAATTAGAAGCAATGACCTCATATAATATTGCTAATGGCAAATATTACTGTATCGACCTGAACAATATACTGTGTTGTGCAGTCCCCAGAATTGTTCATAGACGGCAGGTGCGTGCAGACTTACTATTTGCAACAGGTACCTGTCGATCTAATAGTGGCCAACGTTTACCAATTCGGCGAATGGTAACATCATACAATAATGAATTTGAACACATTGACATATTTACATGATCCATACAAAAGTTTCGTAGACTTTTGTATGACAGAAAAAGTGTTACACTAATAACAAAGTGCTCGACTTTCTGTTATTGTGTTTATTTATAATAAGTGATATAACTGTCATATGCATGCAGCTTTTGTCGTAATCTGAAGTCTATTCTCTAATGGTAATCCGTGAACAGCGCTGTGGGCTACATTATTATCTAAGTTATGGTGTTTTAAATAACACATAATGTAGATGTTTATTGTTCCTAATTAATATAAGACTTCTAAAAAAAAGACACTAAAAGGATCAAAATAACTTTAAATTCGGAAGCCTTTATTTTAAGCTTTGTTTCTTATTTAGCACAAACTTCCAAAATTAAAATTATTTTGATAATTTTAGTGTTTTTTAGGGTTGTAGATAACATGTACACAAGTTGTTACAGAACTAGTCATTTTTAGGGTTCCGTACCTCAAAAGAAAAATACGGAACCCTTATAGGATCGTTTTGTTGTCCGTCTGTCTGTCTGTCTGTCAAGACCCTATATCTCGGGAATGCGTGGAGATATCGAGTTGAAATTAAAATCAGATACTCAGGTCTGCGGTCCCTTGAAGCAGTGAAAAAATCAAACTTCTAAGTTAACGGAAAAAAAGATACGGCCGTTTTTTTCGCAAAAGACGTATATTTTGACACTCTCAAAGGAATCAAAATTCATAGGGTACTTCCCGTTGACCCAGAATCTTGAAATTTAGCATAAAGCAAGGTCTTATAGTACAAATATAGGAATAAATCTGAGATCAGTAAATTTGTTGTTACGACACAATAATTATTTTCTCGAAAGCCATGCCCGTAATTATGTATCTTCATCACAAGTTCTGTGTTAGTTGTTACCAAGTTCGTGTAGACAATTAATAGAGTAGGTACACGATCGTTGTACCCAGGCGTCACGTGATAATTGTATGAGTTGTTTGACTCGCTAGATTCCATTATAGGTAAGTTGGCACTTTCCTCACCATTGGTATTCATATGTCAATTCTTTCTAATAATAGCTTTTCATTCTCTCGTTTTAACAGAAACATTTAAAACTCGTCTTCCGCACCGAGCACATCTTGTTTTTTTTTGTTGTTTGTAATATATTTGGATAAGTGTACTTTATATTTGCCGTAACAAAGTCAAAGTTACAAGTTAACTATGATATTTTCATAGTTATGCGACACATTACTTAAGAGTCAGAATTACACATTTGGCCCAGTGATGTGGGTCTAACAGTTTTTGTCTAGTCTTATTGGATGAACGCCAACATCCTTAGTCATTGGGATGCAGTAGAATATTTTATCTTTTTTGGGACGAGTCACTGAATTTTATATTTTAGGGTAACTACAGTCAGGGTCAACTATTATCTTGTAGAATTCGAAAATTAGTATAATTGGGCGGCAGGGTTGGCGCAGTGGTTGAGCGATTGGCTGCTGCACTGCGGGTAGCGGGTTCGATCCCCGCACGGAACATATATTTGTATAGCCTACAGATAGGTATTCCGGGTCTGGGAGTCTTGTGTATGTGTGTGCATGTTTGTGAACGCACCCACGATGCAAGATTAATTACTAGTGTGGGGCAAAATAATAATAAACTACTCTATAAGCGTGTACTTAGTTGTTGATTGAGTACGCCTGCATTTTTGACTCTTGATTATACATGACAATAATAGCCTCCACGTGTAGATACTTAAACGTACGTCCGGTGAAAGCTAGACAGTCAGCCGTTGCCACTGCAGATTGGCCAATAATAATAATATGGCATGACCTGCCCTCATTAAGCGCGCCGAAATGAGTGACAAAATCACTTAACCCTATCACGTTAACAATAATTTTGAGTAACACTATCAATAACCATGATTAAAACATCTATTTTAATTATCAAACTAAATTATGACATAGAGTGTATTATGTAATTAGCTGTCTCAGTTTTCTCTTAATTAATCAAATAACAATGATTGCACTATTCTCCTTACAAATCGGTTTTTGCGCAAGTTCGTAGTCATACGAGGCTTTTTTAATAGATGTAGCTCCTAGTTAACAAGTTTTAGAAATGTCACAACTAGGATCTTCAAGGCATCAATTTTCAAGAGCTTTGCAATGCTTTAATAAAGCCTTGGCTGCATCAGACGAACAAACGCAACCCCTGGGGTGCTGGTCTCCCCAATTAAGAGTTTGTTTTTCATAGGTGAGGCCTTTCTCATCAATATTTCTGCCATTTTCAAGACCAACGGAACCATGACATAGATGTTCAGGATTTCATAACCCAAAATACACAATGAAATTCACATTATTCAATATTAAATAAACGTAGATTACAACAATATATCCCGATCAAATAAGTGTTTCGGCTAAAAAGACGGTATTATAAACGGTGTTCGGATTCCTACCAAAACCCCCAAATATATGAAGTCTAACCATATGACTAATTTAAATACTGTCTAGCATATTCCAAATTCAAGTTTGTATTTAAATTAAGAATTTGGTAATCAGTATTTAAATTAATTAAATGGTAAAAAAATAAGGCTGCAAGCGCGCCAGGTATTTGTCGCTGACTGCACTAACTGAGGTCCTCACTTACCTGCATGGTACTTGTATGATTTAACAAATGTTTGCTGTATGGACTTTGATCGTTCGAGTTTGTTTCAGTGTTTCTTCTTAGGGTACTCAGTTAGGAAACACCAGCCTCGTCTAGCTCAAAATGACGAAGAAATTTACGTGGATTTTTTAGAACTTATGTGCAAAATAAATATCATTTATTTTTACCAATGGTTGTGATGAATTAAACCAGGGCTCATTCTAGGCTCATTATAAATTGTAACAAGCTTACTCACCCAAACTAGAATTTCCTCTTTTTTCGGCACGGCGACTTCACCTTCCGCAGTTGTCATGACATCACATCCGCATATCACTGCACTTTCCGGTCGCTCTTTGTCTTCCACGAAAATTACCTTCATTCAACAATAAAATTTAGATAAGTTAAAAACACAAGGTCTCCACATCATGCGCGTTTTAAATATCATAGAGCGTTAAAATGAAGATAATTTATTTGAATTGAATTGACTTAAGTAATACCTCGGTTAACGCTAGTTTTTTTCTACTGTAACATTAAGGCTTTGCACAACAGTAGACACTTGGTTAAACACGAGCAACAATTGCTTTGTTTAAGAATTATGTAAATGTATTTATTTCAGGTTAACTAACATCTGTGAGATGCAATCAAGTTTTGTTTTACGAATAACTTAACTTGTTCTGCCAGTTACTAATCAATAATGATCTAATTTAAACTGAATATATTAATACCACTGCCTTTCCAACTCGAAGTTACATAATTATGTTAATTCATGCAATGTACATTCTCTCTGAAAGTAAAATCTATTTTTAAATGTGGTTTAACAACTGATAAAGTTAGTGTGGTATTATTAGCACTGTTTAGAACTATATAACACAGTTTATAATATAGCATCACAACATGATACCTTAGTAGTTCATCAGCTTCATGATAATTATTGATGAAGTATAAAAACAAAGAATTAAATATCAACTGACCTGTTGAGTCTCAGTGACGGTTTCACCCTCAGACTCATCGGAACTTTCACCACTTTTTACTTTGTTTTTCCTATTTACCTGTAAAGTCACACACAAGACAATGAACATCGAGCATGACTCACTGCGAAACAAAAACCCTTACAGAATACTGATGAATAACACTGACAACAATTTACACTATTTGTGAACTAAAGTAAACTAATAAATTGTTAATTCTAGATATCAGTCATATAGACAATATTATTAGTACAGAAAGTCAATGTTACAACTAATGTGTTGCTATAAGATTCATGTGTAGATAAGTTAAAGAAATTCAATTTCTGTTCGTAAACAAAGATAAGTTCAATATGCCACATTTTTGGTCAAATTGTGTTTGTTTTGTAAACTTAACATTACCATGTGTTTTTTTTTTAATGTTTTACTTTGAATGACTTTTATTATTAGTACTTTATAGTAACAACTAGATTCTGCCAGCAGCTTTATGGGCATGAAAGTAAAAACATATTCCAAGAGAACAAACTCCTGGGACAAAAGTATTCCTATGTCCTAATCAGTACATGGTTTCATGTGCCACATTTCATTCAAATCCATTTAGCTAGCATGAAGATTTACTCCTTCATGCTAGCCAAACATACACACATACATTCAAACCTTTGCCTTTATGTGATAACTAAATATTTTGAAGTAAGAATGCATGCAATTATTATTGATGAGTCACATGATGTACTCTGAGCGGGAGGTTAAAGAGTTAGAGAGTGGACTTACAGGAACTTTAATTACAAATGATGTTTTGTCGTCCATGTTTGTAGAGACACCTTCTTCCACTGCATCAAAAAACTCGTGGTCCTCATCCTCAGTCTCGTTGCCTTGACCGGTGCCGTTCCCTCCTGCACACAAAACACACCATACAATAACACTCACATAAAGGACATTCTTGTCAATACGACAATCAAAGCATCATTCTTGAATGTGAATAAGACAATCAAAGCTTAATAAATTGATTAATGTACTATTTTATAAGCATATTTGTTATGCAGGGTAGAAAGACAAGGGCTCCTGTTTATTTCATTTTTTATTTAATTATTAAATTGGACTGTTAATAGTCTATAAGTAAAATAGATTCTAGAAGTTAATTTTGCCAGTTTTTTCTTGTCTAATAGGTAGTACTAATAAAAGCTAGTTCAAAATAATAAAGGAGAGGTCAAAATGGGCTATTATTCTGAACAAATTTGAACACCAATGTGTTATATCTTATAAGAAAGTTTATTACACTACTCAATCATGATTAAATATGAATTTTTCAGTCCTCTGTTTTCGTAAAAAGACGAAAAATGTTTTGACAAAATGCACTTTTTTTATTATTTGTTCCTTACCAATAGAATTATTTATAATATAGCTAAAATTGCTGTATCTATTAAGTAACTTTTTTATTATGATTTCAACTGCCGTTTTATGAAATAAAGACAAAACAAGTATTATCATGATAATGCAATATCAAAACGTATCAAAAGAAGATCAAATTCGTAAATGATAGATTGACAATTTGTTAACTTGACGTTGAAATAAACACAAATATACACTACACATAATTGAAATACACACATTGATACAAAGTTATACTGTCACGTCAATTATCACAGGGTTGGTAACCCTGAATGATTTAAGTATATTGATACAAGTTTATGTATTTCCCACTTTATTTCTAATAAAAAAAACAGAGAATTGAAAACTGTTATTTATAGCTCAAAAAAATCAAGATAATTTTGCCCTTTCACCACATTGCTGTTAAATTTTTTGATTATTTTTAGCCTGAATGTATGGAGCTTTCCATACATTTTTTTAATGTCTCCTTTAGATACATATTTAAATAATCCAGTGTATTTTACATAAATAAATTATATAAGCAAACATTAGTCATATTCTATTACATATCACTGATCTCAATCTATTCCATTTTAATGACTTGTGAGAGTTCCTAACTATAAATTTATTAGGACCTAATTTAATTTACCATACCTATGCTTAACTATTGACTTCACTAACTAATCACAACAAACAGTATATTAATCATCACTATATACAAACCTATTAATTTATTTACCAACCAACACATTTCTTTGAAAACTAAACAAAACTTACAGAGAAGTGGTGATGATAAGAATTTCTATGCATACTAATTACTAATAACATACAGAAGAATATCAACATGAAAATAAATAAATATTGTTTTATTACTATCTTACATAGAAACATTATGTTGCAAACTATGGTTTTGTAACAATGTATTTCTAGAATACAAATAAACAACATAAAAAGCAATGAATAAATAGGTACATCACTTTGCTCAGTCCATGTTGCTACGATTTTTTCATAGAAATAATTCAAATTAGTATAACACCAATCTGTTAAACTAGTCATTTCTTTCTTGCATGACCAAAAAGTTTTAACCTACAATGAGAAAACACTATTATACTGTAAGCATGCACAAGCTGATCAAAGCATGCTGAACTGATTTATTTATGCTTGGACATAACTGACTCTCACCATGTCTGTGGGATATTTACAAACATCAAAGTTACTGGTAGGCAACAGTTATAAAAAACATGCCTGTACAATTACTAAACATTTTGTATATTACCCAATTTTGCTGATATTTACTCCTACATGTATTTATGAAGCATACATAGAGCATACCATCAAATTGGCCTATTCTACCAGCAAGTGATTACATACATGTTATAGTGTATGATGATCGTTTCGTCACTATAATAACCCCATGAAGACAACTGGAAAGCTAGCCTTTAAATAGCATTCAGTGATGATGTGTTCTTTAATATCTAATTCTACTTACCGCCCATTATGTTGTATTGTTATGGAGATGTCAATTTATCATTGCTTTATGCCTAAGAAGGATAATAAATAACGCAAAGCTAGCTTTACAAGGCCAAGATCACAATAGACGCGTACATCAATGTGATTTTGTTATTACTAGGCAGAACTAACACAATACTGCACTGCCAAATGACAACACTTCAGTCGCGATACGCGTTAATTAAATAAACGAATAGAGAACAACCAATTACAAACTGTAATACGTTGAACTGAAAAACAACAACCTTGAAAACCACCAAAAAATCTGTCTACAATACGTACTATGACAAATTATTAAATCGTTTTGCTTTACACTTTACGTACCAAAACAAGGTAGTTTTATTTTTGATTATACATTTTTGATTTAGTATCACACACACTTCTTAGATGTTTGATTAATTTCGACTGAAATTAAGGTAATTTTTTTAGTCCAAAACGCAAATTTCTTTTCGATTTTTCATCCGTCGCGAAGCGACACGTTCCGTTTTACGTTTGACGTGAGTGTTCCATTCCATTCTTTTCGTTCATTCACTTTGAGTTTTTAGTTCACAAAAGAATTATGCGTTGGCAACTATTCGATGAGATTCGGAATCGTTCTAAAAGTGATCCGAATTTAAAGCGGCCTATTCAAATCACCGCTGTGTGACTTACGACATGAATTGCTTTCATGCGGGGAACCCTGGTGCCGATATATGATAATGCTTTAAACTGGGTGCATATTTGACTGGCCTGTTGGTCTAGTGGTTAGTGGCCCTGACTGCTATGCCGGAGGTCGTGGGTTCGATTCCCACCCAGGACAAATGTTTGTGTGATGAGCACGATCATTTGTTCTGTGTCTGGGTGTAATTTATCTATATATGTATGTATTTAGAAATATATTAGTATGTTTATCAGTTGTCTAGTACTCATAACACAAGCGCTGCTTAGCTTGGGACTAGACGGCGTTGTGTGATAGTTGTGGAATATTATTATTATATCTTTATTCATTTTTTATACATATTTTGTACATTTTTAAATATTTTTCAAAACACATATAAAAAAAAAAAAAAACATTTAAAAATATAAAAAATAGCAGTCCGCCGGTGTCGGGACAGGGTCCAAGCTACCGGTGGTTAGGGCTCCAGAGACAGGAACCTCCTCACAATGCGAGCCGTATCGAGGAGTACTGCCTTCTGTATCAGGCCCTTGATCCAACCGCGCAACGTCAGTTTCGACAGGTGGTCGTCTAGACTTTTGGCCATCAGGCCATTGGCGGTAACAACAATCGGCACAATGATTGCCGAGTCCACATTCCACATGTCGACAACCTCGTGTGCTAAGTCGAGATATTTAATTTGTTTCTCTTTCTCAGCTTTCACGAGATTCTCATCATGCGGGATGGTGACATCGACTATCATTGCGCGGCGCGCTAATCGGTCTATCACCACTATATCCGGCTTATTGGCTACAATAGTCCGGTCAGTAATGATAGACCGATCCCAGTACAACGTGACATGGTCATTTTCGAGAACTGGGTCGGGCACATAGCTGTAATACGGTACCTCTGAAGACACTAGGTTGTATTTCAAAGCAAGTTGCTGGTGGATAATCCTGGCTACTTGGTTATGCCTGTGCAAGTACTCTCCGTTAGCCAGACGAGAACAACCAGAGATAATATGTCTGATAGACTCACCCGGACGATGGCATGCCCGACACACGTCAACCGTCCCGTCCTTCATTATATATCTCCGGTAGTTATTCGTCAAGATGACTTCGTCCATAATTGCACAGATAAAACCTTCAGTTTCCCCGAAGAGGTTGCTGAAACGTAGCCAGGCCACGGACGCTGCAAAATCTACATCAGACTCATGTAGAGCCCGATAAAAGCGCCCGTGGAGCTCCTTACTTTTCCATACTTCCCTGCGATCATCAGTTGTAAGTACCACAGGTTTGCGCCAGTTCTCTTTAGCCATGGATAACGGGGTGAGTCCCTTGTCCACTGCAACCACATCGCGGTGCATACCCACATCGGTTTTATGAAAATATTCTCTGAGGCTGCACACCTCGCGGTTGTGCAGGGTCTTCGCGTTTAAAAAACCTCGACCTCCACACTTCCGCGGGATGTACAGTCTCATCACAGACGACCGTGGGTGATGCATCCGGTTTGCGGTCAACAGTGTACGGACCCGCCTATCCAGAGCGTCTAGCTCGGTCTGAGTCCATTTGAGTATGCCGAAAGAGTACATTAAGACCGGCATGACCCAACCATTGAAGGCTCGCACCTTATTTCCACCTGACAGAAGGCTGTTTAATACCTTCTTCAGGCGGTCAAAGAAGCGCTCCCTCAACGATTGCTTCATGTCAGCAACGTTAATGCCTAACGCTTCCGACATACCCAAATACTTATAGGTTTCGGTTGAAGAGAGGGATCTAAGGTATATGGAATCCGAAAGTTGAATTCCCTCAGATTCCATAATCTCCCCTCGCTTTACATGCATGACTGCACATTTATCCACACCAAATTCCATCCTGATGGCACTACTAAAAGTTTCAGTTACTTTTAGTAGTTCCATCAGTTGTAACTTGTTGGGGGCAATGAGTTTCAAATCATCCATGTAAAGAAGGTGAGATAGTACCTGACCACCTCTTCTCAACCGATAGCCCAAGCCTGATTCCTCTAGCAATGTGCTTAGAGGATTCAGGGCTAAGCAGAACCAAAGTGGACTCAGACTGTCGCCCTGAAATATTCCCCGTTTAATCCATATAGGCTCATCGTCCCTCCGAATCGATCGACATCCTGGATAGCGAAGAACAGTGTTCCATTGCCCCATACATGACTCAAGGAAGGTGCGTAGAGTTGCATCTATTTTATACAACTCCAACACCCTCATGAGCCATGTATGTGGCACAGAGTCATATGCCTTCTTATAATCTATCCAACATGTCGACAGATCCTTGCGAGATCGACGAACCTGTTGGCTTATGGTCATGTCTATGAGGAGTAGCTCCTTAGTACCCCGAGACCCGTTCCTACATCCATTCTGAGAGGCAGACATTATTAAGTTGGTATCAATATGCTTGTTAATTTTCGTTCTCAGAATGGACGTAAGAAGTTTATAGACCGTTGATAAGCATGTTATCGGTCTATAATTCTTGGGTTCCGCAGTACTACCTGTCTTATGGAGCAGATGGGTAACTCCAGTTGTTAGAAACTGAGGTAGCGACCCAGACTCTAAAGATGACTGGAATTGAGATGCCAGGAGCGCGTGTGAGCTGCTATACCATTTTAGCCAGAAATTTTGTAGTCCGTCCGGTCCTGGAGACTTCCAATTCGGTAACGGACGGACTGCTCTGGCTACATCTATAGGGCTAATGTCTACCTTTTCCATTTCTGGTATAGCTTCGCACACGCGCTCGACTTCACACATCCAGCCATCCTCAGTGTGGCAGACGGGCACCGACCAAATATTGCGCCAGAAAGTATTCGTGGCGTCAGCATCTGGGCGGGTCACGTCAGTCACATTTTGCTCAGGTCGCTCCCAAGCTCTGTATACCCATCTCTCATCGCTCTGGAACATGCGATTCTGCGAGTACCGGTCGACTCGCCGCTTATACCGTCGAATACGGTTGGCCCATGCACAAACTTTCTGCTTCAGGAAGTCGATGCGCTCTGTGACGCGAGATAAGTATTCTCGAGGGCTGATTCCAGTCCCCGAAAATGCTCGCCTCACGTAGCGCATCACACGTGGTCGTGTATTGCCCTCCCTGAAGCAGTATAGTTTACCAATGAGCGCTCTGGCCCCATCGATACGCCTCTCAATCCTACATTGCCAGGCAGGTGCGGCAGGCTTTGGTCGAGTAGCTCCGTCACAACTTGATAGTTTTACGTTGGCTAAACGACATGCCGCAATAGCCCCGCAATAGAGGATCGAGTGCGTATCAGCGAGGTTTACGCTGCTCTCGAACACATTCTCAAGCAGCGAGTCCAGAGCACACACTAGCGTCCTATTTTTTTTTGTGCATAGGTAACCGGGGAAGACGAGGTCTAAGAGCGATCGGAGTCGATCTGTACTCGCGGAGTGCATCCTCCAGTGCGCTCCTCAATCGATCGTTGCACTGGCTACTTACTGTGACAACCCTATCATCTGCTTCATCATCAGCATGACTAGACTGCGGTAGAATTATATCTGTAGCTCGTGGTACCGCAGTCTGTGTCTGTATTGTAGTCGAGATAATACGGTTGCTCAGTACCTCTGAGCGCAGCCTATCAAGTGCGGCATCGTCCAATCTGTGGTTTCGTTGGATAACCCGCACCTGATCCGATAATCTTTGGGCCGTGACGTTGACGGTTGGTTCCAGTTCCTGAAAAAGAGACAGCATCCTAACACGGTACGCAGTGAGGTTAGTTCCCCCCTCTGTAGACCCGTAATATGCGCGCATGACGTTCTCGTTCATAGACTGAGTCCATCTCATGCGCTGCACACAACCACCGGCAGCGGGGACCCGGCTCGGGGCCGGTTGGCCCCTAGGTCCTAAGCTCTTCGGTGGCCGGCCTCTCCCCGGCCGACGTACAGGTGTTGGCGACGTCGGCGGGGAGAAATACTCGTCGCTCGAGCTCGACGCAACTGCAGCCGCCGGTGACATTGGTGATCCGAGGACCGGCGGCGGCGAGGCGGAGCTGAGCGGCGAGCCCGGGGGTGGATGGCGTGCGCGTCGGGCAGCTGTTCTTGTCAACATTTTCGTCAATTCATTATTTCATTCCATTTTCTTCTATTGCATAAATTGTTTGATGGTGTCACATCGTCGTTGACAGATGTCATATTGTATTGTGGTATTTTATTTCTTATAAATATTCTATTTCTTGTGGTATGTGGTGTTTTTGAAGGTTTTTTTCGTTTATTAACAATATTTGCTTCGTTTTGGATATTTGGTTTGTCTTGATTTTCGGTAAAAGTAATAAAATTGAAATTTTTAAAATGGATAGAAAAATATTTGACTTTTGTTGTCAGTGGGTTGCCAGCTTTATTATTATTATTATTATTATTATTTTTTATTTTTTCTTCCCATTTAAGAGAGATAAACCTTACACACGGGCCGGGGCCAAGTATATAAGGTGGAGTTTAAATTGAAAAGGTAGATGTGAGTGTTGAAGAAGTCAAGAACTTTCTAGTGATCCGACAGGTGTTGAGGATTGTGGCTTTTTGAAGCATGTAGAATATTTGAGCTGGCATCTGTAGAGTGTTGAGGCTCTGTGTTAGTGATTTTGGTATTACTCCAGTAGACGAGAGAACAATCGGTACAATATGGACAGTTCGAGCTTTCCATTGGGTTTTAATCTCTATGGCGAGATCTTGATACTTACCGAGCTTTTCGGATATTGTGGTTTGAATATTGTAATTATTTTTTTTTTTTTTTTGTTTTCAGAAAATTGCAAATACTAATAAAAACTTGAATATGGACCAATGAGCAAACATTTTAACATGAATCGACAAGCTGCAAAGTAGCTAGAGCCTCTAGATCATCTGTAAATACATTTTTATTTTACAAGATTCAGATTCCACAGTTCCACTCTCGATTTGTACGGTCGTTTCGCCGCTAGTGGGTTATTACACTCCCATAAAATGGGTAGCGCGGGGTTTAAAAATCGAATGATTATTTTTTCAATGTTTCCATTTAAAATCAACTCTAACCTAAAATCTAAAGATGTTTGTGGAATGAAAATGTATTATTAATTTATAACACAAATATATTTTGTTTTCTTAATTTAATTTTTTTTTTTTTATTAATTTTCTGATCATAATTATTATCACATCCTAAGCGCCCTCGCCCACGGCGACTTTTTGTAGCGATGCTGTCGCGCGTTCGCATTGATACAGTCGCGATGCTGGTAGCGCGTTAGTAGCGCGTTGCCATCTTTTCTATAGTGCTTGCAAATGCGACTAACGCGCGTTAGTAGCGATGCTGTCGCGCGCTTACGAAACGCGCGACAGCATCGCTACAAAAAGTCGCGCTGCCGTGGGCGAGGGACCTAAGTACTCATTACGACAAAGCAAGAGTTCGTAATTTAATAAAAGAAGAGGTCAAACGAGGTCATTTCACTCATGGATTGGTCAATATTTCAAGCTCGTCATGACAAACAGGGGTCAGGGCTTTGTGCAGTAAAGATTGTTTTCTAACTGTAGGAGCTAAAAAAATGGCTTGTTAAACAGAAAAAATCACGGGGTGAGAGTTCGACATAAAGTTAGCAAAAATACTTGTGTTAAGTGATAACACAATAGTGAGAGAATGCTTTAAATAGCACCTGACTTGGTCATAAATAAAATATTTAGAAAGAAGTAAATCGTAAAAAAGGTGGTTATAGGAAAAAGAATCTCGCCCGAGTGTCACCTCATATTGCGCGGATCGTCCGTAGGGCATGGTGGAGCATACGTTGGCGGTCTACCCCGCGTGGGCAGAGCACCGCCGTATACTAGTATAGGCGCGTCCGGCCCTGCTGCAAGCTATGGTTCGCTGGTAACCGCCTTATGCGAAGGAGTAATGTGAGCAAAGGAAACGGTCGAAATCGTGAGGCGGAGACCAGCCTCATGCCGCGGCCCCCAGCGTCGAGAGTCGCAGAGCGATTTCCGGTCACCGTAGACGCGGGCATGCGGACGTTTAATAAACGTTAGCTCGCCGTACGGTCGTCTGATAAGGGCCAAGCCCGGATCTAAGGCGCTTTGTGTTCCACACGCGATTTAAAGAGATGTCAGCCAAATTGTCAGGGTCAGTTAGGGTCGATGCCTGCCAGGGCTGCGGATTGTTTGAAGAAGTTACCGTGGCCCTTGCAAAGGGCCGCTGACTGAATACTGTGGGTTTTAGTTTCAAACTTATTAAACTCGTTTGATGCACGTATAATATAGTACTGTTTTTTTTTTAAGTGGTTTTAACGTTCCATTTCGTCTCCTCAAGCAATAATGATTTTGTTTCGTCACATAACCAATTAACCATGTCACAAAAAAATACGATGACACTTACCTGCAGGCACCAACTGGATTTTTTTTTTAAATCCATATAGCCTAGATCTATGAGGGTATCAATACGAAAATGATCGGTATCTTATTTATGGGAAATTCAGCCAAAGAAATAGATATAACATAGATAGATATACGAAAAACTATTATATATTAACTACTAATAATCTTTAATTATAATAATAAAAATAAATTATTATTTCCCTTGGTCACGTCATCACGTGTGAACAGCTGGACAAATTCCGCTAATTCTATTTTTGTTGTGTTCGTTATTGTCAGCAGAAGAACGACCTTACAGCCAGTAGACGCCTCATGCTTGAACTAGCGCACCAAAACAATTCTGTCATCTAGCCGAGGTACGGTGAGCAGGGTACTACATTCTATTTGGCACGGGGGAGCGGGGAACTGCGTTCTGATTGGTCCAGACCTCAGATCTATAATCATATGTGTTGACAGACACTAATGCGTTTCCTGTTATTAGACTTCTAGTGGCTGTAAAGTCGTTGGGAGAAGGTTATAACGGAGTGAAAAATTAAGAAAATCGTGCAGAAAATTACAGAAAACTACGACTTTTTAAGCGATTGACAGTTGACCGTTCACGCGTTTGATAGTTCATAGCTAAGAAAGGACATCGTCTGTCGGGTCAGCTAGTTTATTACAATAATTGGTAAATAGTAGGTACGCCGGCAAAGGCTCCATATAAAATACAAACACCTATTCAGCTGCATCCGGTTGGAATATATAGGTATAATAAACCCCAAAGCAATTGGCAAAGGCTAGGCAGGTTGACTGATTAGACAACAAAGAAAGAAATAAAGAAAAATATTTTATTTGGCATAGATACACACAGTGTAGATTGTGTAGAAACAACATGTAGAAACTTAAGACTAAAAAACTGACATTGTGTGTCTCACGGTTGTGTCAAAGTGACTACCATCTTCTGTTCTTCGAGATGCAAAGCCATGCATATTATCATCAAATTTAATAGATGCCTATTTTGGAATTATCATGCCTATTTTGAAATTATCATACCTATTTTGGTATTATCAAGCCTATTTTTATTTTATAGACTGCACAACGATCTTCGCCAGATTGTAATTACTGTCTCACAAATTTTTTCAACACCTATATTCTCATCTGTTCACGATCGCGCTTATATTCGAGCACGGCATTGCTTGATGCGGTTTTCACTAATAAATAAAAAGAACAAGAACAATAAATGAGGAAGGTTTGTGTATAATTATGTCGCAGCCGTATCATATAACAGGCCGTATTACAAGTTAATGTAATGTAATGCGGCTTTCGTTTAACCGGATTTCAATTCGGCTGAAATAAAGTACATTTTGCATTGAATGCACACTTAGCATTCGTCAAAGCAGCTTGGTGATGTGCAGCCCATATACAAAACGGCGCATCGTCAATACGACACGCCGCTTTGAAAGTTTTAGTTTCAATAATCGCCGCATGAAGCGCTGCATAACAACAAAGATGGTTGATCACAATCGACAACTGTCAAAACAAAGTATTAAATTGGTGTGTACTACAAAGCTAGTGAAGCGAGCTCGGAATTTTAAGGCACCCCGACACAGGCCGATTAGGTTAGAGTGTCCTGGGAATTTTATGCACATTCTTCTCCAAGGAAGGATCTAAGCTTTGGAATGTGCAAATTGTATAATTTTTCTGTTTGACTGACTTCTTGATATTTCAAAAGTGCCTGTAAATGGTTAATTTGAAATAAAATGCTTTGAATCTTTGAATTACCTTCATGTTAAGTTATTTTGAACCTCTCCCAACCCAAGATTATTTTGGATCGGTTCTTCCTAATTTATAGTCACCCTACACACTTTATCTCCTTCCTCGTTTATTGCTCTTTCTATTTATTCGTGAAAATCACATTAACATCTAACTCCTCCTATAGGAGGAGTTAGCGAATAAACAGACAGACTCGAAAAGTGACTTTGTTTTATACTGTGTAAAGCTAAGCGCCATTCATTGTGGGCAGCGGAATTGTTTGAAAGAATCACTGTGGCCCTGGAATGCAAAGGACAATAGAAGGAATACAGGTGGGTTTAGTCAGTGAAAGTCTGACACTCTCTTGCTTCACCCAAAGCGAGGGGATTTTATTTGATCTTCTAACTCAAAAAAAAAGGAATTCGTTCTAAAAAACTCACCAAAAAGTCTGGTTAGGCAGCTGACAAGCTAAGTCGACCTAACCTTGGAAGAGATCACAACAAAGTATAATAAAGATATACTGACCTGGCTGTGAGGTACTACGCGCGGTGACAGTCTTTTCCAAATTGTCGTGTTGCCTCGCGAGTTGTTCCACGACCTCTTGAAGCCTCATCTTCTGTTCACGCTCGTGTTGAAGCGCGCGACTCATGCGCGCACTAGACGCCGCCGCCGCACTCATGAACTCTGAACAGGCCTGACGATAAGAGGATTATTTATTTAGGGTCATATTACAGGTTCCCAATATTTTTTAGTGTTCCATACCTCAAAAGGAAATAAACGGAACCCTTATAGGATCACTTTGTTGTTAGTCCGTCTGTCTATCTGTCTGTCTGTCAAGATCCTTTATCTCGAGAACGCGCGGAGGTATCGAGTTAAAATTAAAACCATATACTTAATTCTGCGGTCCCTCGAAGCTGTGAAAAAAACAAACTTCTAAGGTAACGAATAAAAAAGACACGGCTGTTTATGTCGCAAAAACGTATATTTAAAATTAAAGTAATCAAAATTCATAGGGTACTTCCCGTTGACCCAGAATCCTGAATTTTGGCATAAAACAAGGTCTTATAGCACAGGTATACGAATAAATCTGAAAACAGTATATTTTTTGTTACCTACACAAAAAAATACTTTTTTGCAATTCGGAAAAATCTTCGGGCATTGTAGTTTGTACTAGTGATGTGCCGAGTCGCTGTTTTTGTGGATCGAGTCAACTCGAGTCAGGTTATACGGTATTCGAATCATGACTCGATTCCACCATTCGATCCCAGTAGGTACTCGAGTTCTATGTGTGGAATTCGAATGTTGACTCGAGTCCTAGACTCGAGACCAGGACTCGAATCCTGGACTCGAGTCCAGAATTCGAGTCCAGCAAGGACCCGAGTCCATAACTCGGGTCTAGAAATTCGAGTCCAGAAGTGTAGTCTAGAAATTCAAAACCAAAAGAGTCCGTTATTGATACTTTTTAGAACAAAAAGGAAAACTTCAAACAGCATGTTAAGGTTTAGGATAATTATGGTGTCTTGTTTACTCGATTCCAGGACTCGAGTGCAAGACTTGATTCCAGGACTCGAGCCAGAAAGAATCGATTCTGAACTCAATGACTCAATTTTATTATTCGAGTCCAGCTGACTCGAGTCCAGCATTCGAGTTAAGTTGACTAGCTCGTACTCGTTCTGTGTTTACATAAGAAATGAAATGACGCTAACATGAGTTTGACCCTGCATTTTTTTATAAGCGTACAATTACACGAAAAAGGATCTGTTTTTAATTTGTAATAAAACAAATAAAACTTGATCTCATTTCTAGTTTCTAGATACCCCCTTAGTATATAATGTAGTATATTTGATTACAATAAAAATGGTTGATAAATAATCGTTGTGTCATTATCCTAAACCTAAACTACATGCTTTCTGAAGTTTTCCTTTTTGTTCTAAAAAGTATCAATAACGGACTCTTTTGGTTTTGAATTTCTAGACTACACTTCTGGACTCGAGTCCTGGACTCGAATCTTGGACTCGAGTCCTGGGATCGAGTCTAGCGTACTCGAGTCCTGGAATCGAGTCTGGCGTACTCGAATCAAAATAAATTTATACTCGAGTTAGCGAGTCCACAGCAGGAATCGAGTCTGACTCGAGTCAAGCCGTACTCGGCACATCACTAGTTTGTACGGAACCCTCAGGGCGCTCTCGCGACTCTCACTTGCCCAGTTTTTTTTTTTTAATAATAACATGCCCTGTTTCTTTATGTCTGCGTATGTGCCACACAGATGTTGTTAGTACATACAAGTTTAAATAAATCGCCTCTTTGCTTTGACAACGTGATAAGTCCATTAATATTATTGTGCGACTGACTGCGAGGAGCCCTCTTCTTCGCTCGCACGCCTGACATTTTAAAACGCTCACCATGACGTTTCAGGTGTAACGTGAACATAAATCGGTGTTTATATTTTATACTCTTTATTGTACACCATAAATTACGGTAGGAGCTTAAATTTAATAGGGTGTAACAATGGGCGGTCTTATCGCTTAATGTGATTTTTTACAGAAAATCTTTGGATGTATTTGACAGAGAAGAAAGAATACAAAAAGATACGCAGATTTGTTGCGGTGTATTAACATTTATACAATACAATAAAATAAAATCCATACCATTTAATATATTTTTAATAATTTGTCTAAATTATATTAAATCATTAGGCACTGCTCTGAATAACTTCTGTAGTAACTATTGTGAACATGATATCTATTGAGATTTTGTGTTACATATGATTATGTCATATGTTAACAGGTTTACGTAGTTTTCATACAGTTCATTTTTATTATATGAACATGAGAACACTAGACTCCTCCTATTAAGTGTCACACTGTCCTTTCATACTTATTAGTAAAGTAATCTCTTTCAAAACCAAACAGAGTAACCATAGAGTTTCTTGCCAGTTCTTCTCCATAAGAAGCAACCAATTGGAGCTTCTGAAATGTTATGAGTGCCTAAGAATGCTATGAGAAATAAATATTTTACTTACATTCATCATAGCATTGCATGATATCCTAAACAATGTGGCTCTCTCAGAGACTTGCTTCGTAGTATCCGTGGGTGGGATCTCCAGATCCACAAGAGACCTCTGTAGAGCCGCACCGTGTCTCGCCACGAGTTCCGAACAGGTCCGCAAGTCATGGAACCTTGCCGCCAGTTCTCTGGCAATCCCTCCCGCGTCTTCCCCTTCTCCCTCGCCACCTCCCGACACAATCACACCTGTCGATATCTGGTCTTCGTCGTCATCCGATTCTTGTGCTCGACTGTTGGAAAAAAGCTAATTATTATTTGGTGACAAGATGCTTGCCCAATGGGGTAACTTTTCATCAAAAATGTCTTCAGTCACTAATGGAGTTCATCGAATCTCTTCACTTTTGTAGGAATGATTATTTTGCTTTATAAAGAAACTCTGTGTATTTAGGCTGTGCATTATCTGTGAGTGAATGAACTGTAAAATTTCATTAGATAAGTAGATTTCACAATATTTTAGTGATAATAAACAGATTAGTTGACTGGTAGAAAATGCCTATGCATTAAGTCCACCGGTGTACTTTTTGCATAAAGTGTTTAATAAATAAATACATTAGTTGTTTCCAGTACATACATACAAGTGACCCAATAATTGGGTATTTTCCTGTATACATTTTTAGCTAAACAACAGCAGCGAGGAGCGAGCAGTGGTGGCCGAGTGGTAACGGCTCCAACTTATGAGTTGTAGGGGTTCAAACCTAGCTAGTAGCATTACTTTGTGTAATTTATATCATCACCACTGCTCTGAAAACGGTGAAGAAAAACATCGTGAGGAAACCGGCATGTCCTAGAACCAAAAATTCGAAGACATGTGACATTCAAAAACCCCCACAGGGCCCGCGTGGTGGATTACGGCCCATTCCCTCTCCTAGAGAGGAGGCCTGAGCCCCAACAGTGGGGAACATTAAAAAGCTGATAATGCTATGCTAAACAACAATTAACGTTGAAAAGTAATCTCTTTGTGATAACGGCATCAAAATAGGTTATTAAAAGAAGCAGCACGGAGTGGGGACATGGTCATCTCGCTATATCTTTTGTAAATACGTAATCTAATGGCGGTGACGTCACATTTCATTTCATGCAACCTTTTTCTTTTAGGTACTTGACAGTTTCCCCTTCCATCATATTAGCAAAACATCCAACTTATTTAAATCTGAACGGATTTGCTAAAATCGTTTTAATTACGGTTTTGCATATACTTAATTTAACTATCTATTTCATAATCTTTGTAGATAACATGTAAACAAGTTGTTACAGAACTAGACATTTTTAGGGTTCCGTACCTCAAAAGAAAAAAATGGAACCCATAAAGGATCACTTTGTTGTTCGTCCGTCTATCTTTTTTTTTTTTTATTCGCTATAAACCAGTGCTTGACTGCGATCCCACCTGATGGTAAGCAGTGATGCAATCAATCTGTCTGTCAAGAACCCTTATCTCGGGAACGCGTGGACGTATCGAGTTGAAATTAAAACCATACACTTAGTTCTGCGGTTCCTTGAAGCTGTGAAAAAACCAAACTTCTAAATTAACGGAAAAAAAAATGTGGCCGATTATGTCGCAAAAAAACGTATATTTCAACACTCAAGGAAACCAAAATTCTAGAGTACTTTCCGGTTACCCAGAATCTTGAAATTATGCATACAGCAAGTTCTTATAACACAAGTATAGGAATAAATCTGAAAACAAAAAAATTGTTGTTACGTCACAAAAATGTTTTTTTTTTTTGCGATTTGATAAAATCTTCGAAGCTCCATTCAGGAACTGAACTGTTTACATAGTTATAGGTTTGTACGGAACCGTCCGTGCGCGAGTCCGACTCGCACTTGCCCAGTTTTTTGCTAAGGCTTGCAAAGAATTCAAACAAACAAACTGTTATCAAGTTTGATGTCTATTCTGTAGTCATATCAAACAGGTGGCTAATGACGGTATTTGGTTCCTGCCTGGTGATATGCAACAAGTATGATAATATGTTATTCAGTTAGGCACAGTCCTACCCTGGACAAACGACATGATAGGCCGCGTGGGCAGTAGCGTAAGTAGGTGACCAAAAAAACTGGGGTAACCCCTTTTTTACATGGGAAATCATCAAGTAATTCCAGCTCTGATGGAGCAGAAGGGAGTGTCACGACTTTTACAGACTAAAACGAGTTGCTATGATTAGTTTTGCAACCTATTTTATTTAGATTTCGAAGATGGGTAGTTGATTAGGAGGTTTGCTAATCAGGTTTTGGGAGCCTCCTTAGCTTGCGGACCCCGGGGCATTGTCCCGCCTAGCCCTTCGATAGCTACGCCAGTGCACGTAGCTATTTCCGGCGCACACTCTCTTCTAGCGACTAGTGGGGGGTGTATTTGGAGCATAATCAGTGTTATTCATAAAAATCTTGTATTTGTTAACACTTTTGGTGTCAAGAACATTACATACATTTCATGTGCCCACAACCCGACTTCCGAGTTGCTATTATTATACGTAGCTATTGTTGACTTGTGTGCATGCGAAGACCCAACTAGCCAAGTTAGATCTAGTTAAGATCCATATGCGTTGGTAAGCACTAGTTCAGCAACTGACTAGCAAAATTCTCTATATGTATAGAATCTGCTTGGAGCATCTAAGCTGAACTTTCAAAGAATTTTCTGTCTAAGAGTGATTTTTATTAAATTGGATAACATTAATTTTGGTCATTGGACATGCATATCAATCATAGACTGGTTGGTAAACAATAAAATTGTCAAAAAATAAAAGGCCCGTTTTGACATCTGACAAAACGAATACCAAAATACGCAAAAAAAATACTCGCAATATATTTCATCTTATTATTTAACGTGCTAAAAAAATGTAAATGTAATTATTATTTTATTGTTTCCTTCAGTTTCGTTCCAATTTACATTCTAGGATATTTTTCAAATGTCAAAACGGGACTTTTATTTTTTAACGAATTCAAGGAGAATTCAGACTATTGAGCATTAATTAGTCCCCATCTAAATGCAGTGATAATTGCATGCCTACAGAGGCAGCGCAACACACTGTCCAGATAAACCATCAAACAGTCTATTGTGAATCAACTACTTAGATAGATTCACAATAGACTTAGACTTAGATTTTAGATAGACTCTTACTATTTTATTTTGCATCTACACAGGCAATTAATTGTTCAATTTACGTCAATTCCAAAATGCTAAGATCTTAGCAATTTTATTTACATGCAAAGCAACAATAGTATAAGAAAGAACCTTACATTGCCTTCGCCTTGGCCAACTCTAAAGCAGTGACCCAACTTTGCCGCTCCACTTCATCGTGAGCTCTGATGTGGAAAGTCTGCGTGCCTCCATTGCTGATGACAAAGGTACAGGAGTCTGCGGTGTGAATGAGGGCTCCGAGCAGAGAGATGGTGCCCCGACAGGTGTGGGCCATCTCCGCTTGATTTCTGAAATAATTTAAATTACAAGTTAATATTTTGTGCCTTTAGAAGCTAATAGGAGAACTTTTTTCAATACACTTAAGCGGGGGAGGGAAGTTGCTCGCGTCCGTAGGATTTACCGTCTTTTCCTAGATCCTCCCTACACGTCTCCCCTGGGTGGTGCAAAACGAGATGTTACAAAATTTCATTAAAAAAGGGACGAAAGAAGAAAAGGAGAAAAAGAAAGAATAAAGTATGGTTGGTGGAAGAAATTAAATTACGTAGAACCAGGATAGTGTTAGAAGAGAAAGGAAATGGTTTATTACTAGATTTTTTAAAGAAGCTAGTGACTGGGCTTGCCTAATTGGTAATGGCAACGCTTTCCACAAACGCACCGCCTGGAACGCAAACGACTTGTCACAAAACTTAGTAGAATGTGAGGGCATCAAAAGGGTCATATTCTCCGATGATCTCAAGTGTCTGGAATGTGTGTCATGAATAAACTTAAAACGTTCTTTGAGATAAGAGGGGGTTATAGGAATAAACAAAACACTGTAAAGCAACGATAAAATATGAACATTCCAGCAAAGGTGGATTGGCAGCCTTGAGCTTAATACGGAATTCAGAAATATGATCATATTTGCGCAATCCAAATATGAATCTAATACAAAAGTGTTTGAAGTCGCTCAAGCTTATCTAGCTGCACTTCAGTTAGATCCAGATAACTGACATCGACATAATCAAGGATTGGGAGAAGGAGGGATTGGGCGAGCGCAGTTTTGATAGCAGTTGGAAGAAAATTGCGCAGCCTTCGTAAAGACCCCGCAGACGCAAACAACTTGAGGCTAACTTCCTGCACCTGAGAACCCCACGAATAGTCTTTATCAATAACAATACCAAGGTCCTCACTGAGTCACTGTATGAAATCGTTGAGCCATCAAAAACAATCGGTGGGAGCCGCATCCAGTCTATTCTTGAGCGCAACCTAGGGCTGCCGACAACAATGACCTGGGTCTTCAAAGGATTGACCTTCAAACCGTGGGCTACACTCCACACAGATATACGAGCTAAATATTTGTTGACCATGTTAACTGCCTCGGATAGTTCATCTAACGAAGCTTGCAAATATACTTGAAGATCGTCAGCGTAAAGGTAGTAAGATGAGAGAGGTTCATCGAAAATTGAATTTATAAAGATAGCGAAAAAAAGAGGAGAAAGAACGCCGGGCCCCTGCGGTACGCCGGCAGAGGTATTGCACTATGACGAGGACGAACCGTCAATGCAAATACGTTGCCGACGGCCACACAGGTAACTAATCAATTGCCGTTGGAGATATGTTAAGAGAGCTTAATATGCCAAGTAAAATATTAAAATCGACGGTGTTAAAAGCGTTGCTAAAGTCTAACAAGGCAAGGACCGTCAGATTTCCGTTTTCCATACCAAGTCTATCGTCTGTAATACTAACGAGATCTGTAGTAGTGCTATGACCTGGACGAAACCCGGATTGGAAAAGATTAAGGAGGTGGTTTTTGACAAGGAAAGTACTAAGTTAGTTATGGATAAGGCGCTCTAGGACTTTGGATAGAAACGGTAGTACTTATGGAGATAGGACGGAATTCAGTGAGGGAAACAGGATACTTAACACTTTTTCGGAACAGGGGGAGGGGGGTGCTTCTTTCCAAGAAGAGGAAAAAATACCGCAGGCTAGGAAATAATTAAGGATATTGGAAATGACAGCAAGAGTTTGGTCAAGAACAGGGAGTATCATCTTGCGACTGATACAGTCACTACCAATAGCATTAGACGTGATAGAATAAAGTTATAGAAGAATAAAGGTCTCAGAATAATATCAAATGCTCCGTGGTTTATCAAAATTTCTGAATTACATGAACATCTACAAATTGGAACCATAAAGGAGGAAATAGAACGCAGATAAGCCATACAAAGACCGACTAATGACACATAACAACACCATAGCCACAGCTCTAAGTGAACCAACAACAATAAAAAGGCTAAAATGCTACCACATTTGGAACTTTGTTAAGTAGAGTAAAATTATATTGAGAAGGCAGATTCTTAGCTGGAAGAATGAACCTTTGCATCAATGAATTCCCACAAAAAATCTGCTAATAGTTATCCAACCGATTGCAAACATACATATTTAAAAAGAAATACACTTTTAGACAGGCAATTAACTGTTTTCCATATTAGTGCAGTGCAGTGCGCATGCTTGCCCCCGCCACAATTTTATTACATTTATTATCATATCAGGCTGGGCAATCAACCCCTTTTATTTATATCTTCGTAAGTGTAATGAAAAACGTCGTTTGTTACACGTGGGAATTTGTCACTGCAGCCCCAGGGCTATGGAGTGTTATAGAGCCGAGGCTCCATAACACTTGCCAAGGCTCGGGTGAATTCCGCCTCAGTCACAATGACAAAAAGTTTGTCATTGTGGCTGAGGCGGAATTCACTTGTATGAAAATGTACTACCTATTTTACACCATACAGTATTTTCTAACATCTATGAAACATTAGTGTACATTAATAGAAAAATCCTTAACTTAACCGAGTGTTGTAAATAATTCCTAAAGGTGACCTTGTTAGTTTCAATCCGTGTAGACAGCAGTTGTAACCCATGACCATTTACTAAGTTTATCTGGAATAAAACTTACCTATGTTTGACATTAAACAAAAAAACTATTATTACCCAGAATTAATTTTTACTAATCATATTTTATCAAATTGTTAAAAATCTGTTTTTATCAGTTTGGTTATCAGAAAACTTTATGATAATCATTTATTTATGTTCTACTGCCTCTCTACTAGTAAATAAAAGAGAATGCTGGTTTTCAGAAATTCAGTACCTATTGAAAGTAGTGCCATACTTACTGTATGTTTTCTAATTATCTGTTGGTAATGAGTAGCTAATCAGGAGCCCTAAGAATAGCAGCTAATTAAAACTAATTATCATGTTAAATACAGCTTCAGGAAACATCTGTGTTGATTTTTTTTTTGAACAGTAAAAAACTAGCTCACCTTGAAAACATAAAGGAGTAAATAAGAAAATAGATAATAATATAGTATCTTATTAGTATAATGTAAATGGGTGTAAATACGCATCAAAGTTCTTTAAAAAGAAGCTGGCTCGAAAATACTAATAATAATACCATGAAGTATGAACAAACAACATGTACAGTTTTCCAATGAGAATTTAATTGGAATGGGCTGATAACATGTAACTAACATTAGAAAAAATTACTTGCAATATCAATTAACCTATTTTAGTGTAACAACAAGTATACTTTTTAATTCATCAATATTATCTCATAGTATGGTGCACCTAAGCTAGTATGTAATGAGCCCAATATTGAAACCAAATTTATATTATTTATCTACTGTCACTTCTGTCAGAATACAATGTTTGTTCTACATGTACACATAGAAAATTTACAATTTCAAACGTCTTAACGGAGCCCTACTAATTTTTAAAGTATAAAAATAAATTAAATAGATGTACTCATTAACTAACATCTATGGTGCAAGAAAACCAATTATTAGTACTGCAAAAACACTGCGTCATTATACAAAAAAAATCAAAATCCTGTCGGTAGGTTTAACTGCGATGATTTCGATTCATGCCTCTTTAAAAATACGATAGCTGGAAGGAAGATCAAGCAAGAATCTAATGATAAATTACCTGTAATACGACAACAGTCCGTTCGACAACACGAACCATCTTCGCTGATAACCCTTCAAATAGTTTGTCCACTTGAATAGCCACCCCTTTTTTTCGGGATCCCCGGGAATGGGCTGACCCTTGGTTACGATGGCATCCGACATTTTTCTCTTAGTAACACAATTTAAATTATAAAAACATAATATAATTTCTCTGCCAGCCACGTCCGTCGTCGATTCAACATATCAATTTAATTTCGTTCATTCATTCATCATACACAGATAATAAACCTGAGAAAATCTGATCAGGGATCAGACTGTAGAGAATAGCAAACCACAGGCGATAGATAAGTGAAAGCGAAACATGGTAAAAGACTGACAGCTTACAGAGTTACAGCGATAACCCGTGTTGCCAACTCCAGAAGATCCAAGTAGCTAGACCACAGAGCTAGACTCAATATCAAAACTAGCTAGAAAGTCACTGCGGTCTTTTCTACATACATGACTGGCCTGTTGGTCTAGTAGTTAGTGGTCCTGCCTGACTGCTATGCTGGAGGTCGTGGGTTCGATTCCCACCCAGGACAAATATTTGTGTGATGAGCATGATCTCATAACACAAGCTCTGCATAGCTTGGGAGTAGACGGCGTTGTGTGATAGTTGTGGAATATTATATATATTTTTCTACATAGCATTGGGTAGGATGACAGCAGGACGAAACTATGCATCTTTAAGATACAAGACATCGATATGAATCCGACAGCCGAAGTGAGAGGAACGTTATGGAAGGAGGTATGAGGGAGAGAACGAGTAAAAGAAAGGTTAAGATAAAGGAGGGAGAGGGAAAATTGGTATAAAGTTGTAAGAGGATGATTGAAATCGGAAAGAAAGGGTGAGAGGAAAAGGTAAATAAATAAAGATTGAACTGATTGACTGACAAAATCAAATGATTAATTTCACATAGGCCTACATGGGCACTTATAAAACTTCAGAAGCTAGTGCACGGTTCCAAATTGGCCATTTCCTATGGAAAAGAACCGGCAAAAATTCCATGGTAACTCTTTAAAAAAATTGTTGTTTTTACAATATTTCCATATTACAGTATTATTTAGTAGATATTATGTAAGGACAATGTACATCAGTCAATATTGTACTAAAAAGTCCAATAAAAATGATCATAATAAAAAGTGAGTTGTAATAGGAAGTAGTTCTCACATTATAAAAAAGAGGCTAGATAAAAAAAAAACAGGTATGTTTATATACCTTGTGCGGTATATTACAAAATAAATCATAAAAAACAAAAGATATAAAGGTGAAGAGGTATGATGGGAGGGTGAGGGCACGGTCCACAACCGTCAGAGCCAGCAGAGGCCAGAAGAGCAATAGCAGAGGTTCGGAGAGGTTCACAGCGGCCCTCAGAGGCTCGCAGGTAATTGGCAACCGAGGGTTCCCCGCTAAGTCAGCAGCGGCCTGCAGAGACCGTAGGTAGGTCCCACAAGGCCGGCAGCAGCCTGCAGAGATCGTAGAAGGGTTCCACAAGGCCGGCAGCGGCTCTTGACTGACTGGTGACTAACTGATGAACTAACTCTTGACTCTGTCTTCCACGCAGAGACCGGTATTTATAGTCAGCTGTTGTAGGTTTTTTAAGGTGGTAAAATCATCTATTGTAGGTGTGAATTTAAAATTGTCTATATATTTTTTAAAGGAAAATAATGTATTTTAAATATAGAAGCTTGTCAAGTTTTAATAATAATAATAATAATATTTATTTATTTAAGACAACTTTTGGTCCACATTATGTTAGTACCTACTTATTTTTATGTTAGTTCATACATTGTTCATTCATTTCATTCTTCCCATAACAAATTAGACAATGATTAAATTCAGATACATTAAAATTCAATTATTCTGTTTTGACACAAAACATTGTAGGAAAAATTCTCTCACTTGTTCTCGGTTTTTTGTAGCGAAGTGTAATATATAACAAAATGTAATTTTAACAAGGTTTTAGAGAAATATTTTAAAGCAAAGATAAATATAATGGTTTAATCGTGAGTGAGAGTTTACTTTTATAATATATATACACCGGATCACAGAAAATTTATAAACAAGACCAGCATGGCTGTCTTAAAAAAAATTAACAATTTATAAAAAAATTAAAGTAAGTTAAAATAATGCGTAGAATTAGGTAATACATAATATATGATGTGATAAAATCAAATCAAATCATATGCTAACCTAAATAATAGAATAAAAGTTCTCTAATAACCAAAGTAAAGTGAAAACCAAATAAACGAGTAATGATATGACAGCGTCATGTCAAACTAAAAGTAAACAAATAAATAAAACTGAAAATTATAAGAATAAAAGTATTATAAGCTATCGGAAGACATTATTACAATAAAAAAAGCATGAGAATAAAGATCAAGTAATGAAAATGACTAAAAAGTAATGTAAAACAAGTCAGAGTATAAATAACACTACAAGGTACCTAATGCCTTATTCTATAATCAGTAGGTATATTGTTTTACTCTAAAGTCAGTGGTGTCATTGAGTTAAAGTACAGACAATTTATTTGTGCTTGTTTAAAAATAAAATAGAATTAGTTAATTAATAAAACGTTGTTCAAATAAAGTTTGTTTAAACATTTTTGTTTCGGAAAAAGAGAGTAGACCTCTTAAGTAGCTAACTTATTTTCTTACATGCTTGAGAAATTACGGGAATGAATGTAGGTAACCTATATATTCTACCTTAATATTTTTTGAAGTAGACAAAAAGTGAAGCTTATGTTATCTAACACTGTTTTTATTTGAACTCCAAAAGTCGTAAGATAAGTCGCTAAAATATGTTTTTGTTGTTAAAACTTAAGCAAATTGCCATATTTGGCGACAAAAATGCTAAGGTGGTAACACTGAAAATAAATCGACTATTACAACCATAAATATAGAAGTCTCTAAGTTTGTTTCACTTGGGTCAAGGATAGATACAGGGGCATGTCCACTTTACGTTAGCTTATTTTTAGAGCGATTTTAAATGTTTTTTTTATAGGTTCTGATTTTGTCTTAGGAGGTACATTTATGCCAGCGCCATGCGCCAATACAACAGTTTTAGGATTTTGGAATGACTGAAGATGATGGAAGAAATATACGACTTTTGTATTTTGAAAAAAGGCAACATTCTTTGGGAACGAACGGAAACAAAGAACGACTGAACTGTGAATGCATATCAAAATCATTCATTCGCGCGATTGACAAATTAAAAACAATGGTATTTCTCCGCAAAAGTTACGTTTTGGTTGACAAGGTTGCTAGACGTTTCGTCCAAGGTAAAGCCTTTCACGGTTTAATTTAGAAAAGTTAATTGTTTTTTGTTTGTTTCTGTGTTTGCTTTTATGAATTTGTGTAAATTGAGTACAGCGATATCAATTTCGATTGATCTTGATAAGCAATAGCTGTGTAACTATTTAAACAGTATTTTTAATTAAATCGGGCTGTTAATTTTGTTTTAGGCTCGTTTTTGTCCAGCACAATGGGCAGCTCATATTCAAGATCTTATTCCCCGAACAGTGGACAGTGTGCAGCTGATCCCGGAAACCGTAAGTAAAATTATACCATATAAAAAATTTGCAGGAACAAAAAATATCTTTATTTTATTTTAAAACCTTGCATGGCCCTTGTTCTCCGTGCCCTTATTCAAACAAGTTCTAAAATAAGTCTACATATGCACATAATTAACGAAAAAAATGATCAAAGATCATTAATAAAAATACAAAATCCTCAAGTAACATTAATTATAATTGTGTGATTATTGATCCATTAATCTCTTGTTGAAATAGGCATGCTATAAAAATTAATAAAATGATGAAGGCACTGTGTGATTTATTTACTAGCTAAACAGAAAAATTTAATATAGGTATTATCAACAGTTAATTTTTTAAAATACTATGTAAGTACCTAAATTCAATGGATTCCAACCAATAAACTAGTTTAAGCTAGTAAATAAAATTGTAGTAAATGCTACACAATCATATATTAAATGCAAACAGATGACAACACTTGACTGCTCTCAAGCTTCCTTCTTCAAATTTTAAAAAGATAATTCCCTAAAACTAGGATGTGTGTCCATGCAGAGGTTTTGCCTCTATGGGGGTGGTACCTATTTACATAAAATAAAATAGAATTGACCTTGAACAAAACATGCTATTTCTCATTAGGTATAATAATGGTACTCTCTCCATCACATTTTCAGTCTTGTTACTAAAGCATATTTATAATGTCCTAAAACTATTCAATCAAACCAGTGAGTGATCAGTCATCTCCAAAAATAAAAAAAATGAGCTCGACTCATTACCTATGCTATTAACAACTTGTTTCTCATATTCATCATGAATCATTAGTGTTCGAATTTGGTACGACGGAGAAAACCTACCAGACCAAATCCGTTCTCGTATTAGACGACCAGACCAGACTAGCTTTGTAAAATTAGGAATCACCGATATTACGATGTCTCATGAAGTGCCGACATTGTGATGTTACGTAAAATCCTGACATTGCGATATCTCGTCAAGTCCCGACATTGCGATGTCTCGCCAAGTCCCGACATTCCACGATGTCTCGTCAAATGTCGACAATATGATGTCTCGTCAAGGCCCGACATTACGATGTCTCGTCAGTTCCCTGCACTACGATCTTCCTTAAAAACCATAATTGAGTGTCATACAGAAAGTCGAACTAAGGCGATCTTGTTTCTAACTGATTCTTAAACTTAACATGATTTTATTAGTAAAATCGTTTTTTTTTCTAACCTTACTCGGTATTATCATCGTAGCGCAGTTTTCGTAAATAAATGCGGTATATCTATGGTCAGTACGATCCCAACCGAGCAGCAAGCAATGTACCTCAGATAGGGAAAAAAATCCCTGATTTCATAGATATACTATTGCTTACATCCGACTTTAACTTTTTTCCAACTCTTCTTTGGCAAATGATTTCTATAAAAATAAGCGTCATCTTTATACCTGTTATTGTGTTTCCTTATCATTATTATTGTGTACTTCTTTAATTTGTTGTAAGTACCTATCTATTGGATAGGTACTTACATTCAATTTATTTTTTTGGGCAGTGCTTATTATGCTTAAAAACGCTACTGGAATATGGACTGCACCTATTCACTGGCGACCACTTCAAGTCGATAGTTACTGGGTTATTTTTAATGTTTTGTATGGAGTCGCTATGGCATCGAGCGAGATTATCTAAAATGTATATTTTTCTATGACCTTGACAAAAAATTTCAATAACAGCGGCTTGTGGCGACCCGCCAGACCACAATGGCCAATTGGTTGACGCTAGCAAGCCACCTAAATTGCGTTTCGTATCTTCTGTTTTTCTTAAAATTGTTGTTTTTTTTTCAAACAGGTGGCACAATATCACGAATGGAGTCAAGTAATAACTATGTTGAAGCAGTCGTCTGTAAGGAAGATGACCTTAAAGATAATGAAATGAAAGTTTTTGATATTGGAGAAGAAGGCAAAGTATTAGTTGTGAAACAGAAAGGTGAATTCAGTGCAGTTGGCACTACTTGCACTCATTATGGCGCACCGCTCGTGTCTGGTGCGTTAGGAGATGGCAGAGTGCGATGTCCTTGGCATGGAGCCTGCTTTAACATTAAAACTGGAGACATTGAAGATTTTCCTGGCTTCGATTCGCTACCTTGCTACCAAGTCACGGTCACTGAAAAGGGAGAAGTTAAGGTAAGAACTGTTAACTAACTTATTTTTATATCTTCTTAACCGTGGAGAGCTTCGGATGAAACTTATTATTATTACATTAATGATTTTGGCATCGATTAGAGCTCGGCTTTGGCGCAACATGTCCCTAATTCAAACATATTTTGTAGAGCCTAAAGGCCAAACATGATCCGAATTCAAGCTTACGATACTGAGAACAGCCAGATTAACACCGTAAAGGCAGTGAACTAAAATATGTGCATAGAACTGAACAGATGTCGCGAATGTCTAAAGTTGGGTGGAGGTTGTAACGCCCGAGCCACGAGCGGATCGAAATAGAGGTCGGCACTCGGGCCGCGTGATCAATAATTAGCGTCACTACATGACAAACGAAGACAAATAGTAACTTCTTTTACTTAGACACAAACATCAGTCTGTATGCATTATTTGGCCTTGGGGTGTAATCTACGATTAAATTTTCAGTGAGCTATACGCATACGCAGACAGTATTACTGTTGCCACATACGTCACAAGGTAAATTGAATAAAAGTATGTGCACGATCCCTTTCAAAAGTAAATTCCAAAAATCGGGGATTTGTGTAGTTGGATTTTATGTTTGCGATTCTGGATCGGCATCCCAAGGAAGTTTGCTTGGGACGCCGACTACTCCCATTGGTAATCAAATTCAGAAAAGGAATTTCTGTGTTCGTTCCATAAGTATATTTAACAATTATTGATCCAATTTAGATAAGGTTTTCGTTTTTACGGGGGTATTTAGGGTTTAATAATGTATTAGGATCTGATAAAAATCTTCGGAAATAGACGATATAACTTTTTATTATCTAACAGCAAATGACCCGCGACTAATACGATCGTATGATTCAAGTTTATTTATTTGCATAAACATGTGTAGATAATATACATGATAAGATGCTTGTTATAGGCTTATGTTTATGTATTGTTTCAACAAACAACGGAGAAACAAAACTAGAAACACCGGCTTCCGAAATCAAAGTTATTTTGCAATTATTTTGTTTCTGTTTTTGAAAGTCCGTTCTATTTTTAAAGACATTAAAGTATTCAAATACTGTTATGCTTCTAACCACTATAAACCATTAGTAAAATCTTAACTAAAATAAATCTGAACAATCGTTGGGTCTTTCGCGTTAGATTCTTGACCGTGGTTACTGTATATCTTCTGATATCGGCTCATCGTTGACGAGGTAATAGAAAAGACTGTTGCTGTTAACTTTATATAAACTTGTTATTCTTATCATGCGTGCGTTGAAGTCTGCGAAATAATAACATACTCCAAAAAAATAAAAAATTAAACGTAAAAAATATTAGATGGGATGATTTTAGTCTATATAGATTATTTTAATGGGTCTCGACTGTTGCAGTCAATAGGTATGTTCCGTATTAGAATTTATTATTTTATGTATTTTAATTAATGTAATTAAATTGGTTTCTTCGCTACTGGACTGAACTTATTTAATTTTTACTGGACTGATTTAATTTTTATTATTTTACACTTTTTATTTCAAATCAAATTTATATCAAAGTGTATTCGATACTTATAACAAAAAAGGAAATGTTGAAATATTTGGTTATCTGTCGATTTGTTCCGACTAATATCCGAAACGGCTAGACCGATTTTGATGGGGTTTTCACTAACGAAAAGCAAATGTAACAAACAGTTACTTAGGCTACTTTTCATTTCTTCCTAGGCTACATTGAATTTCTTATCATAGGATAAGTCTTCCAAACAGTTAAACAAAATTTGACGTAACTTTAAATGTGGGATGTAGCTAATGTTATAACATAACAAGTACCTTAATTCACTTTTTACATTACATGAGATGTAGAATAGTGACATCTCAATTCCCAAAGAGACTGTACATCTCCGAAACGGTTGGGCCGATTTTGACGAGACTTTCGCTGACTGATATCTAACATTAAAGTGGTGAATTGGGCTATTTTTCATTGTTCCGCGGGAAAGGGCTTTCATAATACAGGCTATGTCTTCAATTCGGTTGTACATTGACAGGACTTTCATTGGGATATAGCTAATGTTATAATGAGTAACTTAATCTACTTTTTATATTTAGCGGGACGGTACTTAATTCTCGAGGGTCTTCCCCCAAGTACTAAGATACCCCCTTAATCCTCTTAATTCTCGGGGGAGGGAGTTTATCTTAATATCCGGGGATAGGGGACATCTCTCCAAAACGGCTGGACTGACTTTGAGGGACTTTTACTGACTGACTTTTACTGACTGACTATCCGTACAACTTCGACACCTCTGAGCGTTTCTTCCACCAGAATCCGGAGCAGGTACCTCCCGAACTTACCATGTACGGTGAGGACCTGCGTCATGCGGAATGTGAGGATGCCGTGACGCCTCTCCAGCCACTCCTCAAAGAGAGGACTTACCATCATGATTATGGCGTACTTAACTGACGGATAGTTAATGTTACAAGGAGTAACTTAGGCTACTTTTCATTTTCCCGCGGGAACCGGACTTAGTTCCCAGGGGAGAATATATCTCTGAACTGGTTAACATTTTTTAACACGATTGCATCATAAAAGTTGAGTAACTAAGTCGCGAGTAACAGCTAGTAGATAATAAATGACATATTGCTTACTGTAATTTTTTTTAATATGGTCATGATATACCATTTTAAAATACTCATGATGAGCCCTTTAATTTGATACTCATATTGCAGTAATAAATATTTTTTTTTCTCTAAACTAAATGATGGCATCTCACAATCTTAAGTTGTTTTTTTTTTAACGTCACCTATCTAAGAACAATTGGGTTATCAAGACGAATCTAACGATATCTTAATTATGTAAATCCGCTCAGCGGTTTGGAAGATATGAGGTAATAAAGAATATTACATACACACAAGATACGCGCAAAAAACAACCCTTCTCGCAGTCGGGTGACAATAAAATAATCTATGTAGAACTTTTCATTGTTGTAAGATTGTGTGCTGTGGTTCTTAGAATGCACAGGCTTTGGTTTTTGGTCATATACCGAAATACCCCATTAGGCCGCAATTGTAGCTACGATATAATAATGTCAGGAGTTTTGTGGAGGACCTCACCACTACTTATTTACCTTTTAGCACAGAATAAGTCCTTTGTAATGGTTGGACCTTTAATTTATATAGGTACGACCTACTGAAGCTATTTAAATTATGTTTACTTTACATTCCCGAGGCTTCTGAAATGGGGTTGCTCACAAAACAAAGGTTTTTATTAAGTAAAAAACTGGGCAAGTGCGAGTCGGACTCGTGCACTGAGGGTTACGTACAAACTTACCTATGTAAATAGTTCAATTCCCAAATTGAGTCTCGAAGATTTTTCCGAATCGCAAGTTTTTTTTTGTGAAGTAACAACTTTATTATTTTCAGATTGATTGCTTCATGCCAAATTTCAGGATTCGGGGTCAACGGGAAGTACCCTATGAATTTTGATTCCCTTGAAAGTGTCGAAACATACGTTTTTAGGGTTCCGTACCTCAAAGGGAAAAGCGGAACCCTATACGATCACTTTATTGTCCGCCTGTAAAACCACATTATCTTTATTAATTTTCTCTATTTCTCTCAATTCTCGCCATCTATTTATTTATAAAAACTCTATGCACTAGTAAACACTGTACAAAGTTAGGCATTTTCTACCAGTTGACTTTAGCCATCTTTAACACTGTCCATCTATGTATAGTATCTTTGTTGTTTCCCCACTCAATCCTACTGGAAATATCCACATTCTTACGACTTTTCTCATTCCGTCGTGGCCTCCGCCTAACTAACTAACTCCCTTAAAAGATTATTTATAAGGGAAAATCGTTTTTGTTTGCCATCAGTACCAATAGCATTATTTGATGCAGAAATAACGTAGGGAAGGCCAGAGCTTTTTTTTAGAAAGGAAATCATCAATAATACTCCTTTCGCTTTAGGGTGGGCCGAGAGGGCTTGTCGAGACTTTCTGAGTAAAACCCACCTGAGTCCTTAAGTTGCACTTTACTCTAGGGCCAGTCACTCTTTCAAACGTTCCCGTAGCTCTCGGAGCGGGACAAGTTAGATGATTTCACACTCTCTAAAAACGAGGCTATATATATACCTGTACCATGCTAACGAAATCGAAAATGACTTTATGTTCATAACTAAGAAATTTGTTATTTTCCTTGATTGTTATCGTCCATGACTGTTTTTATCTGCCGTTATACTACTGCAGATAAGCTGACTTAAGGATTGACCAGACGGTTGCAAACTAGCGTTCCAACCAAGGTGACCTAAATTTATGTCTGGTTTGTGTTGCGGCTATATGGATGTAAACCACGCGCCAACACGTTCGGTGGTTGCTTGGGAAAACGCGCCCTCGAACCAAGGGCGTTGAAGGTCATGGATTACAACTGCTGTCTACCACGGATTGAAACTAGCAAGGTCACCTTGGTTGGGACGTTGGTTTGCAACCGTCTGATCATCCCTTTACTCAACTAAATAAATATTACTGTAAATAGAAGGCACATAATGATCTCAGAATCTTCATTTTGCCAGCCTGGCATTGCTCTGTGAGTGTCCCAGTTCCTTCTGACATCGAAGTTGGAATATATTAAAATAATAATAATGCAATAGGAATAGATAGGGTTGGCATCCGTCCGAATTTCCCCGGATTTGTCAGTTTGAACTTTCGGGTGGGGTCTCATTTGTAGTCCGGGTATAATTTTTTTAAGCTATGAGACACCACCGCTGGGCGTCAGTGTTTTATTTCAAGAATTAACAAAAGTAATGGTTTTTATTTTAACTGTAAGTACCTACATTCTGTTTTATGGTGAAAATTGCCATATTTCGTTTAAAGTAAGTATGGAAATAATTTAAAAGTTAATTTGTGACCATTTAAACGTTTTTAGGGTTCCGTACCTCAAAAGGAAAAAACGGAATTCTTATAGGATCACTTTGTTGTCCGTCTCTCTATCATCAAGACCCTTTACTTCGGGAATGCGTGGAGGTATCGAGTTGAAATTAAAACCATAGTTATACTCAGTTCTGCGGTCCCTTGAAGCGGGGAAAAAATCAAGAAAAAAGACACGGCCAGATAAGTCACAAAAAACTGGGCAAGTGCAAGTCGGACTCGTGCATTGAGTACGTGCGTGGTTCCGTACAAACTTACCTATGTAAGTAGTTCAATTCCTGAACGGAGTCTAGAAGATTTTTCCGAATTGCTAAAAAAACTGTTTTCAGATTTATTCCTATACCTGTACTATATGACGTTGCTTATGTCCGGGTTCTGAGCTCCAAGGATTTTTACGATTCTTGTCCTTGTTGCAAGATTAGAGAGAAGGCAACCCTAGGAATAGAGATGATGTCATTCATGTCACTTCGGATTAGAATCGTTATGCTGTATGCACGCTGAATGCTGATATAAACCTAATTTATCGGAGAGCAAGAACACGTTTTAGCCGCTATTTTATTTATTTTCAAAACTAACTCATTCTTTTCTGTTACTTTTCATTGCCGTAATTCTGATCTGCTTCGATCTGTTTGTCCTGTAAAGTATTTCAGACCCAGACCCGCCTAGACTGACGTGCAACCTTTACAACTTTAGTGCCCAAGGTTTAGAAAGGTCTGTGCCAGACCCATCACCTATTTGGATTCTTTTTTTAGGGATCCGTACCTCAAAAGGAAAAAACGTAACCCTTATAGGATCACTTTGTTGTTTGTCCGTCTGTCAGTCTGTCTGTCAAGAACTTTTATATTTTGGAAACGCGTGGAGGTATCGAGTTGAAATTAAAACCATTATATACTCAGGTCTGCGGTCCCTTGAAGCTGTGAAAAAATCAACTTCTAAGTTAACAAAAAAAAAAAGATACGACTTTTTATGTCGCAAAAAACGTGTATTTCAACACTCAAGGGAATCAAAATTCATAGGGTAATGTATGATGTGAATATATATATTGTTTTAACCCATTTATTTGTCTCATAGCGTTAAAAGGATTAAGATATTTTTAAATAAATAGTGTTTTTAAGATTTGATTAAATAAATAATATATTCAGTTAACGTAAGCATTACACATCCCTTTATTGAGTAGACCATCGTTTTTTTCCGACACACGAATATGTTTCGTTCTTATTCCGATCTTGAACCTCGGGGTCCTGGAATGCAAGTCAAAGAAGGATCATAGCGCTCTCTCGCTCCACCCCAGGGCGAGTGAAGTCATTGGATGATTTCACACCTAAAAAATGTTATTGGAAGTCTGCTTGGATAAATAATTAATTGGTGCATAAAATGCTATTCAAGTATAGTACGAAATATAAGAATTAAGTATAATTATGTTATCGAATAAAATGATTAGTTTAGAGTCTTACTAATATCAGATACAATATTATATATTATGATGGCTATCTTCTGGACTAACCCATAATTGCAATATCGATCGGTCAAGGACTGTGATAAATATTATTTTCAATTTCAGAGAATCAGAGCGTTTAAAGTAGGTCTTTACCACTTTACAGACTTAAGTACTTATATAGACATAAAAATAATAGTTATTAAAAAGGTGCATGTGCATGATTCGATAATTTTATTTATTACTAAGCTGTCCCCTGCGTCTTTGGATACTGCTCTGCTTCTATTTGTTGTAGCGTGATGTTATATGGCCTATAGCCTTCCTCGATTAATGGGCTATCCAATAGTAAAATATTTTTCAATTCGAACCAGTAGTTCCTGAGATTAGCGAGTTCAAACAAATAAACTCTTCAGCTTTATAATATTTAGTATAGACTAACTGGTGCCCGCAACTTCTTCCGCGTAAGAGTCGTAAAACAGCAAATATCATTTGGTTACAATTTCAAGTATAATTTTCGTCAAAATTGGCTCAACCGTTTCCGAAAACAAACAAAATTAATTGCCTTACTTGCTGTTATTCTTATTAGGGTTCCGTACCTCAAAAGGAAAAAAAACGGAACCCTTATAGGATCACTCTGTTATCCGTCCGTCTGTCTGTCGGTCTGTCAGGACCCTATATCGGAATGCGTGGAGGTATCGAGTTGAAATTAAAACCATATACTTAGGTCTACGGTCCCTTTGCGGAACCTGTGATGACATCAAACTTCTGAGTTAACGAAAAAAAAAGTTATGTAAAAAAACGTGTATGTCGACACTCAAGGGAATCAAAATCCATAGGGTACTTCCCGTTGACCTAAAATCCTGAAATTTGGTATGAAGCAAAGTCTCATAGCACAAGTGTTTAGGAAAAAATCTGTAAATTTGTAGACATGTCAAAAAAAAAAAATTTGATTCGGAAAAATCTTCGTAACTCAATTCAGAAATTGAACTGTTTTCATCGGTAAGTTTGTACGGAACCCTCAGTGCGCGAGTCCTACTCGCACTTGCCCTTTTTACCCCACTGCAAGTTTTTAAATGTTATTTTGATATCACAAACAGATACTTCAATAATATGTATTAAATTACGTAATCTAAAAAGTTTTTTAATCGGTGATACGTAGGTAGCTAATCTGACCCTGATTTTCGCAACCACTGACTTCGATTTTGCATTTCATTCAAAAAACGTCCACTACTGGATACAGGCCTCCCCCAAGCGTCGTCACATTGGAGACGACGTGAGATGTCGTGCGGTATTCCGCAGGGAAAATGTTAAATTACTATGAAAGAGAATCACGAAGACGATATAGTTATAAAAACACATTACCTTCTGCTGCGGCATTTCCGCGTACAGTCATTCTGTATGTTTATTTACTCAGCTGCGTTGTATTGCCGAAATTGGTTAAAGTTGCTCTTGAAATGTTTGTCACAGTCGATTTTCGCGGAAAATATTTAACAATGAACAATGACTGAGAAACAGACACAGAACTTTAGAAAGGTATTGTTTAATTACTTAAAACAATTGGTACGACAATACCAAATACCATAAACCAAATAGTAATTACAGGGCTGCAGAAATATTGTAATGTAATATAAAATAGATGATGTACTCATCTACACAAAAAAAAATAATCAAGAAAGGAAAATTAGTAGCAGACTCCACTTAAACACGGAAAAATCTATTCAAGGAAAATACTATTGCTATCATTGAGACACGTCCCAAGTATTAATAATTTGTCTGTTCTTTCTTGTGACTAGTATTCACATTATTTCCAATTGTTACTACCTTTGTGATTCTTAGATTTAGGACAGCAGTAACAGTATTGGTTTGTAAGGAACCCTAAGCGCACGAGCCATACTCGCACGTGCCCATAGATATCCGCACGTGACAGATTTTTACGTAATTAATCGTCAGCGTGCCAAGCTCTAGTTAGTGCGTATCAGCATCATATAATGATTTTATACGTGACGCTGAGCAATGATTTCGTTTTTACATATAAAACTAGTTCAACCATGAAAAGTTGGGAAGTTGAGTTACCTTGAGGCGTTGCATGATAATTATGTATTTTGTATTTATAATAAGTAGTTCGCGCCAAAACTTCAACATGTCTGTCTGTTTTAATTTATCCTTATTGTGAGTTGGCAAGGCTTCTTTATCCAAAAAATGCAGTAGTCTGAGAACCTGCAAATACATTGTTTACATAAGTATAGCGTCTTTGTGACTAATAAGTATAGTGAGTAATGCGCTTACCTCATTTATTTTGTTATGGCCAACGTAAGCCAGATATTTTCCACAGATCGTCCGTATAGCCTAGCCTTTAGTTCAAGATAAAGAACAAGTGCCTACATTGCTTTAATTCCGTGTAAGAAACGTCAATCTTTTTAAAGTTACTAACCTGTTATGAACTTCGTTTGAGAGGAGACCGTCTTATTAGAAAACCATTGTGTCTCTATTTTAATGTTCGTAAAAACAAATTCTCTCTAATCGCCTAACAGTTAATAAAAGTAGGTTAATTAATTCTTCATTAAGTAACGCTGAAATTATAACACACGCAGATGTCACGACAATTGTATTTCACGCTAAAACCTGGAACCATCATGCCGTCCGACCGCTCGACCGTCCGGTAACCGTCCGTATCGAGCCCAAGTCGCCGGCGCTTTTCCATACGCGCGTCAAGGAGTTGTCAGCAAAACCGTAGGGGCCCAGCAAGGTCGAAGCCTACTGGGGCCATGGGTTGCGCGAAAGAGAACCCCGGGGCCCTGGAATGAAGGCAAAGAAGGAACAGGAGTGGGTTTAGTCAGTAAAAGTCTGACACGCCCTCCCTCTTCACTCAAGGGCGAGAGATGTCATTAGATGATTTCCCACTTTAAAAAAAACCAACTCCTCAAGGAAGGCCAGCAGCGTCTCGGTGTTACTGACCAATTCGCGGAAGGTACCTGAGTTTACGAAGAACTTTAGCCTGTATCTAGCGACTACTAGGCAGCTTATAAGCATTAGATAAGCTCTCATCTCGTCCTCCTCCACACAGGCTTTGTAGAGTGGCTGTCGGTCCAGCACCAGCCACCACCACCAGCCAGCACCAGGCCAGTTACGGCCGTGACTATGCGCAACTGAGGTTTAATCTGCTCTGCAATGCAATTCCGATAGTCAGCCATTAATTCCGATGTGCAATTAACTTATATTTAAGAAAATATTTGTAAAAATAGTTAATCTTATTCTTTTACATTAAATTTTTAATTTATAAATAACAAAAATAAAACATCCTACTACAAAAAAAAAATCACTATCAGATATCATTCATGCTAATTTTAACTCTGTGAATGCGTAAGATACAATTTACTTTCCAAGCTATTAGCGTTGAAAATTTTATTAACAGATCTGTGAATCTGTGATTTCTTACAAGTCAATATTTTACTTAATTTTACTCGGAGATTGTTGCTGTACGTTAAAGAAATGTGCATATAGTTATAAGATGACGATAAATGCACATGCATCTCAAATGGTTTTATTGACGGGTTCATTAACCGAATTGGTCCCAATAAACGCGAGACTTACGAATGCAGTTACGCCAATATTCAGAGTGATTCATGAAGAAGTATAAGGTGTATATTACATGCATATTATAATAGGGAAAAGCCAATAATTTCAAAGATTTGTAACACCTATGCGATACTGGGTCAGATCACAGTTTGGAATAAAAAACAACCCATACCTTAACTCAAATGCGCCTACGCAAACGAACCAATCGCAAGGTATGCAATAAAATCGTGATCTAAGAAGTGGCTGACCTTGGCTCACCTTGACCAACTCATAGAATTGGTTTACAGTCGTAGTCACCGGCTCTTTACACTACGTTATGCTTATTATTGCTAACTTATTTTATGACTTACCGGATGGTGACTCAATGTCGCTCCCTGAGCAATCACTTAGTACAATAGTTTACTCACCTTTTTTTGGTATCAACTCGCCACTAATTAATTATAGTAAGCCGTACCTACATTACATTGTTTTGATGGTCGTTTACTACGTTTTAGGGATATGGACTTCCTAATAAAATACGATGGTTTGAGGTTATTTGAAAAATGGCTATTATTATTTCTTTATGTAAATACTAGTAATAGGAAAATAAAATTAAATTGGTAACGGTTCATTTAATCCGTTTTGTATTTTAACATCCTATTACATAAAATACATAGTAATACATTTTATAACAGGAAGGCTAGGCCACATATTTCAGCGAATTATTACTTTAGACTTACATAAAGTATATTTTTGCGATGTGATTGAAAAGATTCATTTTTTATTTGATGCACGCCAGGGTTTAACCGTGGGAAATTCAGATTGTTCTAGGCAATCTTTATTCATATTATTATACATTCGCGAGCAACTAACGACTCAACGTACAAGTGCGCAATTACAGATGTTTTCTATAAAGAACGCTGAACTATTTTTAATAAACGATACACCATTTCAAAGCCTGAAACTTCGGCTTTAAATTGGTATCATTGTTATAAAAATTGCCGCGGCTTCCACCGCTGGATTAGGCGATCTAAAATAAAACAAACATCGTCTCATTCTATACCTTTTTCAAATTCTAGGTAAGAGCTAAACGCAGCGACTTGAAATCGAAGAAACGCATAAAGGAGATGGGTATGGCGGCACAGTGCGACGGCACAGTGGCCGTCATCGTGGGCGGTGGACCCTCCGGCGCCACCTGTGCCGAGACCTTGCGCAGCGAGGGCTTCAAGGGACGCATCACCATAGTCGCCAGAGAAAACTACCTACCCTACGACAGAATCAAGGTTTCCAAGATAGGAACCGTCACCGACATTGAGAAACTACAAGCAAGGTCTCAACAGTACTACGACGACGCTAACATCGAAATTCTAAGAGGCGTCGATGCCACTAAAATAGATACCGATGAAAAAATTGTACACCTAAGCAATGGAAACAAACTACGTTACAACGCACTATACCTCGCAACAGGCTCCGCTCCGCGAGTACCAGACGTTCCCGGCATCGATCTACAAAACATCTTCACGGTCAGAAACTTTGATGATTCTGTTAACATCCTGAACACATTAGGAACTAATAAAGACAAGGATGTTGTAGTATTAGGTCTGAGTTTTATCGGCTTAGAAAGCGCGTCGTCCTGTAATGACAAAGCCAAGTCAATGACGGTTGTCGGCAAGGACACTTCACCTCTTGGACAAATATTCGGCAATGAAATCGGCCGCAGCCTACAAAAATTATTCGAAGATAAGGGCGTCAAGTTCCAATTCGAAACTACAATAGTCAAATGTAATGGCGAGAATGGAGTCCTGAAATCGGTAGAATTGGCCAATGGGGCTACACTTCCGGCTGACATACTGATACTAGGCGTGGGAACAACATTCAACACTGGTTTCTTAAAGGACAGTGGTATATCAATGGAAGGAAATGGTGCGGTCAATGTGGACGATAAGCTCGAAACCAACATTAAAAATGTGTTCGCAGGCGGCGATATCGCCCTCGCACCCGTATTCGCCCATAGTAACAAACATATGAGCATTGGACACATTGGACTAGCTCAATACCATGGCCGAGTTGCTGCTTTAAATATACTAAAGAAAGAGACTCCCTTGAAGACAATTCCGTTCTTCTGGACCATGCTGTTTGGGAAGTCGATCCGCTACGCTGGTTGCGGCAAACCTACCAGCACTCAAGTAGAAGGAGATGTAAACGACTTGAAGTTTGTCATTTTCTTCTTCGACGAATCTGAGAAAGTAATCGCAGTAGCTTCGTGTATGAGAGATCCAGTTGTTTCTCAATTCGCTGAGTTTATGCAGCAAGGCAAAACTTTATACAAGAAGGACCTCAAAGATGATCCTTTTGCGTGGACGAAGATAAATATAAACTAATTTATATTTCTGTTGTCTGTATACTCGGCTTCTAGTTTTTGAAGGATGTCGTGTGTACTTATCCGCACTATATTTTTAAAGCTCTATTTATCTTTTAATAAGAATTCTACATGGAGATATTAAATCTATATTATTGTGTGTAGTTATAAAACGCTTACAACTGTTATTCAAGATTCTTTGTCAATTTTTTATTTATTTTAAATGCAACATAACACAAAGTATTATTTTGAATACGAATAAGCTCGAGATTTGTTTTCATTTTCCAGTAAATGTATCTACTTGTTGAATTTCTTATTTTACTCGAATATTTATTACACTGCAATAGTCATAGACGATCGTATGTTATTCTTGTATGATATTATTTCTATAATGCCGAAAGAATCGTGGCCTTAATACAAACAAATACTGCATTTGTGTTTATTCGTAGATTTTTATTTCGTTCAGTGTGTGTTATATATAATATATGTATTTCTACGCATTTAAGGAAAATGTATTTATGTGCATAATACTTACATGGTAAATATTGATATCGAATAATAAGCTTTTGTGTGTTAGCATTAAAATTTCATTCAAGGTAATTTTATTATTTATGTTAATAAGTTACAAATATTTTTATAAGCTTAACACTTCAAGTAAATATATACTTGGAATATTTTCAACTGTATTACAATAACCAAAAAGTACAATCTGCGAAAAAAAAATAGTCATCATGAAATGCAGTCACAATAATTATGAAAAGAGTTTTAAATGTTTACATACGGTACAGACACTATTGTGTTAGTTTACAAAAAACCCGGGGTTTTTTGTACATCATGTTTACAATTGAAGAATTTATAAAGTAGTTACTAAATAGTAACCGATAATGACTCATACTATATTTTCGCTTATTAAAATTGTTAAACGAAACTTCAGTTATTCTACACACTTATAATTTTTACACTTATAACACTTTTTGACTGACCTGTTGGTCTAGTGGTTAGTGGCCCTGACTGCTATGCCGGAGGTCGTGGGTTCGATTCCCACCCAGGACAAATGTTTGTGTGATGAGCACGATCATTTGTTCTGTGTCTGGGTGTTATTTATCTATATATGTATGTATTTAGAAATATATAAGTATATTTATCAGTTGTCTAGTACCCATAACACAAGCTCTGCTTAGCTTGGGACTAGACGGCGTTGTGTGATAGTTGTGAAATATTATATTATTATATTATATTATATATTATTAATTTTGTAGATTTATTGCCAACTGAAGTATTACATCGTAATGTTATGTTATTCATATTTTTACATTTACAACAGATTTTTTATATGATTTAAACTATAGAGTTTTTTTTATTAAGAGTGCTCGAACTTTGAAATTGCTGTTTTTATGCCTAAACAAGTTCAAATAAGCGGGTCAACTGTAAATTTTCCCCCCAGTGGGCAAAATTTTTCGAAAAACACAAGTTTTTTCGGCATTCAAGGCAGCAATCGTTTGTCGGGATATAGCAGAAAATTCAAGTAGCTCACAGGAAATAGTCGAGCACCGTTTAGTCACACGATCTCGATGGATAGTGAATGGAGATTTAGGGGGGGAAAGTAACTTAAAAAAAATCAACAGTTTGTGGAATCGCGTATAACGATACCTCTGCTGCACTGTCAAATGTAAAGACTAAATAAGTATACGATGATACTAAGATAGCCGATAGAAAATTAGAATCCTAGTCATAGTTCGAGCCTACCTACCTTTGAAAAACCCTATAGTTGAATAAAACTCTGAACTTATGTTTAATCTCGATCGTATATTTATCCTTTTTTGCCACTTCTGTCATCTGGACTTAAAAACTCATGAATCATGTGACATTTTAGCTCGACATAGTCATGATAAGATAATATATTATTTTGTCCTTACTTACTGCCAATTTATCGTAAGCGACAATTTTGCGAAAAACCGTTTTTTTTTTTTTCAATTAATTTCCAATGCACTTTCTAAAAGATGTCGTTTATGATAAGTGTTAGATATTGTTAAAGTACATAGGTACACTTTAGTGTCACAGCACTAATGTGCAAAGCACAAAGGTACAATAATACTTACCTATGGTAATATCACAAAAAACACATCACAATTTAAAGAACACTTGTATATGTAAGGTGCTCTTTAGTTAGTACTTAATTTGCTGTTAGTGTTTATTCATAGTTGATTTCTTTTTTATTTTTGAAAATGGGAGAAGGAAGGAAGCCAGATAGTTACCGAAATTACTGAATTGGAGTGTTTCAAGTCGAGGGGGACTAAATATCCCCACAGAAACGTTGTGAACTATGCTTTATACTTACTGTTAGAAAAAAGGAAGTTAAAATTGTTAAGTTATGCACTACATATAGAACAATAATGAACTATCGAACAAAATTTCGTATGCATATTTCTACACATAATATGATGGCAATAGCGGTCATTGACCCTCTACATTTATTGACTTTTTAATTTCAAAAACCGAAATAGAGACAAAGACTGCGCGACCGTTTACATTTTCTAGTAATGAGAATAGTTCATTGTTGGTTTTTCGTGTACCTATGTAGAGCTTTTTAGACAAGGGTGAATGTATTTATTACAAATTTATCTAGCGCCTGCCATAGTATAAATATTTTGTGTTTTCTTTTCCAGTAGACTTGTGAACATAGAGAATAATAACCATATTTGGCATTCTTTCTTCCTTTCGTTATTACTGTGAACTCGCTACTCTGCTTGATATAATGATTTCTATCATTGTGATATTATAAATTGTTGCCTCTTTATACATATGTATGTACATATTTGTATGAATAAAAAATGTTTATTGAATTTTTGTATTTATTACTCATTATTTATACCCACAGAAAATAAAACCATCTTCAGGGACACCCTAGAAGGATATATTATAAATAGATTCTATTGAAGACTAGCTTTTACCCGCAACTTCGATCATATCGAGTTTAAGAACTTTAATCTCATTTTTTGGAACAAATATAATTAGTTCTTACAACATAAATTTAAGCAGTCTGTGGAAAGACAAAAAATCTGTTATTGAAAGTTCCGTTAACATCTGTTTATCCATTTTGAAGATGTATTCTCTTCCCGGGGATCAAGTCTCATTCCCGCGGCCAAGCTGAAGTTAATCATTATAACTATCTATAGCCTGGTGAAAGTTCCATCGAATTCTGCATACAGTTTCATACACATATTCGTAGTTTGAAATCCCATTCCCATGGGAAAATGAAAACTAACTTAAGTTACTCTTTGTAGCATTAGCTATCCGTCAGCGAAAGTCCCATCAAAATCGGTCCAGCTGTTTTTGGAGATTTGCCGGAACAAACACAAAAATTTTAAAAAGCATTTTTGTTAAAATATACTTTCATATGCATTTAGTAGCATGTATGAACATGAACTGAACAAAAGGAGTATGTAAAGATCATAACATGTAGCATTTTGAATTTTTCTTTTGCCCACCTCCGTGGAGAGATCATGTGCGAGATGCGCTAGCTGAATGTAAAATGATGAGTTTAATAAATAGATGCACTTCTCTAGTATCATTGTGTAACAGTATCATTTAGGACAATTTTAGATAAATTATTTCAGGTTTTTATTGCATGTTTTATTTATAATTACTTCTACATAAAAATTGCCTATTTACACAAAATAACACCATGTTAAAAATTAATCCCAGGATTCTTTGACTCGTAAATGTTGTAATCTCTCATAGAGTGTTACATCTTGTTTGAAAATTCTCCTATTTCTGTCTACTATTTTTTCTTTCTTAATTTCTTGTTTTCCAAGGGCTTTGGTGTGACCAGAACTTTCAGCCTGAAAACAAATTTATTGCTTAGAAATTATAGAAAAATTAGGAGTTACTAATCACAGTAAAAAATGATATGAAACATATTTTAATCGTCTGTCTGTCTGCTAACATGAAATTTTGTTTCTAAAGTCCGATAGGTAACTTACCTGCGTGAGATACGGATGGCGTAAGTATAACATATTTTGTTCTTCTACAGCAAAATCCTGTTGCATTTGCCGTAAATGTTTCGGTTCTACCCTTTGTACTAGCCGATCTTTTCCTCGAAACAAATGCCCATTTGGTAAGCGATTACGGCGAAAAAGCACAAGGGATAGTTTCATGTTTAATTGAAGGTGGACAGTATTTATCAGATAAATATCATAAACATAAATGCTCACAGAATACTATCACCAAAAATATGATTTTGACAGTTATACCAGTAAGGGGTTAGGTTAGGAATAGACTAAAAAAAATGACATTTGGAACTTTGGTTAGAGATTATGATTACGGCAAAATCGGTGAGCGACGCGTTGGTGCGTGATGTTTTGAAGAAATGGTTTTGTATTTATTTATTAACCATTTTAATGTATCTAATTTATTATTATAGAGTGATATGCTGTAATAGTAGTAAGTTTTTTTTAATGAGCAGTAAGTCCGCCAAGCTACGATAAATAAATAGTGCAGTAAGCCCACTGAACTATTAGACTAACAACTTGTGTGACTTTATTAAATTAATATTGGTTTCAATCGTTATTTAAATCGACGTGAAATCCGTGTTTGATTTATTTTGTTTTCAACAATAAATTATAAGCTACGAACTCAACTAATTTTACACTGTCGGGCGACTCTACGTTTCTCTCTTTCTTTCTCTAGTCTATGATCAGAATGGCTGTCGATCGAGCGTAGGGGTGTCGTATTGTCGTAAATAAATTGTGTGAAAATCAATTAATTCCTAATGTAAGTTAATTGTTGATAGGGTTACGTTACATTTTAAGTATGGAGTCCCGGGGCTGACAGTTGTTTCTTTTTTTGGAGCAGTCCCCAGGATTGGTGAGTAATTTTCGTATCTTAATACTAGGCTTCAGTAGATATTTGTATTTTAGAGCTTCCCGACACTTGTAATAAGAAGCTATAATAAGCCAAACAATATCAATATCCAAATATATTTGCTCCCTCTTTGTGCTAATTTTAATTTGCAGATATACTTTACAATAGAATGAGACATTTCGTTTTGATACCCTTTCACTTTATTGTGTACATTATTTTCGTGCTCTACTTATTTTGAGCTCGCTCTTTTTTATTATATTCTTCAATTTTAAACGAAACTTTCCTGGTCGACCTGTTATAATTGGAGTTGTCTTTAGTTAAGTTATATTATTTTAGTCAACTTTCCTATAGACATTCATGTTATTGTCATTAAATGACCTACTTATGTTTTGCTATTGTACACCTGTAGTACATCCAAAAGCTACTTACAGAAGAAGGATGAAGCACTTAACATTATGTTAACTAGTTTGGTATATCTATCTTAATTCATGGATCACTTGGACCTATTGTTATGGTTTTTATTTATAATAGTTATCCTGTAGTTAGAGGATAAAATAACTAATTTTTGCATTGCAAGTTACTTAAAAAGTGAAACTAAATTTGTTCATAACCAAGTAAACATTTCAATATTAAATGATAACATAATATGGGATTTTGGGGTACAGATAGGTAATTTGTTTTATGCACTTGATGATTTTTGTTTTCTAATAATGAAACTTTGTTTTGCTTGCGAGAATAGCAGGGATCTAAAATGTTAAAATGTCAGTTGAACAAAATGAGAAAATAAAAGTAAGATGGTATATGTTACTTGTAAACAGCAAGGTGTATGGCCTATGACATGTCTTACTGATTTTATTAAAATTAGCAGTGTATAAATTTTGTATCTTATGTGGAATAAATAATTTTGATTTAAAAAATATTTTGTTGTTCTACAAATTATGCAGCTCATATGCAAGTTGCATTTCCTCATCCAGTCTACTGGTCACAAGGGCTCCTTCCTGGGCTTGATTTCCCAGGTTGGTAAAACTATTATTGAGTTTTCCTTTTGTACTATCTTAGTAGCATCCTGGTGTCTGAATATTTACCTGGTGATGGCAAGAGGCTTGTCTTCTGGGATATGAGATTTAAAAAAACATCAACCTGAATGCATATGTACAGTCACACCTATGCATTACCCTGTCAGGGAATACAAGCTTGATACGGGGCCAATGGGGTGGGTTACCACTATTTCCCTATTTGAAAATTTGAAAGATTTGTAGCTGTGAAGTTTCGCAGCTACAATTCTCGCCTTTTCTTATTTACTATAATTTGCATGTATAATACACCAAAACTTTTTTCATGAAACACTGTCTATTGAGGAAAACCATAAGAGTCATTCTGTTCAGTATGTTTTGAGTTTATTGTGAACAGCCAGCCAGACAGACAGGTTTGACTTTGTTTTATAATTAGTTGTCAGAATTAGGTAGAGTTAAGTACTTATACTGATTTCATACAGCAAAAGGATAAAGTGGATATGCCTCAAATCACAAGATTAATTTTAAAGAGCAAATTTTTTTTTTTGACACTACCAGAAATAATTTCTTCCTGCATTAATGATAAGGATGAAGATGTCAAAGAAGTGTATAAAATTAACCTCACCTCAATTGATGTAGAGTCAGAGAGATCTTTTTCAATGAAAAATACTAATAAAAATTATTTGTTCTATTTGTATTATCTATCTCTGAGGTTATTATTATTATTTATTTGTAATATTGTTGGCTTTTCATTAGAAATCCCAAGAAGGTCCATATTAATATCAACATTTTGATGCAAGTACATGAATAACTCTACCTAATTCTGACCTCTGTTTATAATACTTATATAAAGAAAGCCACAAAGGAACAAATGCTTATTTTATCATTATTTATCCTAATAGAAATATGTTTATTACTTTGTGGAGAAATTGTTCAATGTGCTATGTACAGTGTACACGCTTCAACTCTGTGTCCTTGTGTGACTCTTTAGCTGCACTATCCAGGTAAGATCATGCTAAACATAACTAGCAAGCCTTACTAAGTCAAGAGAAGGTGCTACACCTAGGCTTTCTATACTCATTGAATTCTGCATGCATCACCAATGAAAGGGTGGGCACGCCTTAATTATGGCGGTAAGTCCCCTCTTTGAGGCGTGGCTGGAAAGACCTCACGGCATCCTTACCTTTTGCATGACGCTAGTTCTCACCGGACAGTAAGTTCGGGAGGTTCCTGCACCGGATTCGTGCGGAGGAATCGCCCGTGTGTTACCACTGTGTGGACCGCCCGGAGGACACTGTGGAGCATACGGTAGAGGTTTGCCCCGCTTAAGCAGAGCACTGCCGTGTCTCGGCAACGATCTCTCGCGCTGGGCCTTGGTACAGGCCATGGTCTGAAGCCATCCCGATTTCCGGCCACCGTAGGCGCTGTCTTGCGGATGGTGAGCAATGGGTAGCTCGCCTCCGACCGTCCGGTAACTATCCGGACCGAGCCCAAGTCGTCGACGGCGCATATTGTTCCACGCGCGCCTCAAGGAAATGCCAGCAAACCGTAGGAGCCCTACTGTGGCCATAGTTTCGCTTCTGAAAGGAAAACCCGGCCCTGGTATTAAAGGCAACGAAGGAACTAGGAGTGGGTTTTAGTCAGTAAAAGTCTGACACGCTCTCACGCTTCGCCCAAGTGCGGGAGATGTCATTTGATGATTTCCCACATAAAAATACTACCACGGATCAAAGGGTAATTTAACTTGCAACTGTTGGTACCCATTGACGTATGCAAAACGTCCTAATGTAGTCACATTCAACATCGAGAACTACTGGATAAAAGTTTTATAATTTTTTATCTCATTAAAATGTAACTTTAGGAACCATAATGGAGAAAAATAGAATGCAGAGCAAAGTCATACAAAGACCGAATAAAGACACATAGCAACACTAGCCTCAGCTCTTAAGTGACCAGCAGCAATGAAAAGACTAAAACCAGACCTAATTTGGGACTTGCTAAGTAGAGCAGAGTAAAAATAATATTGAGAAGGCAGATACTTAGCTGGAAGAATGAACCTTAGCTTTCAATCAAGTCCCTCAAAAAATCATTAAAAAAAATAATTAAATGTGACACATTTCAAGCAATCTGGATTAATGTACACAATTTTCTAAACAAACATAAAATTTGTTGCTTAATGCAATAAACTTGGGAGTTGATGTCTTAAGGCTCCGTGCACAAAATCAACACATTTTGAACTTTTTTGATCATGGTTTGTGAGAAAAGCAAGAAGAATTTAAACCTTCTTTTATTAGATTATGAAAGTCAAGTTCTTATTCTCTCAGTTGGCTTGATTACTTTTTTAAAATAATGTGTGTATTAATAGCAATTACCCATATTCAAAACCCTTTTCTCGCAAAAGTAACGAGCGAGTGACGTTTGGCTACGTTTTACACCAAACTACAACTGATTTATAACATTAAAAAAAATATCAGTAACATTATTATATGGTCTACTGGCAGATGGGTTGAAAACATTATTGACTTTAATAGAAAATATAGCAGAAAAAAAATGTTGAATAAACACAATTCTTGGAAAACATCTGGACAAATAAGTATTTTTTTCTATACCTTAGCAACACATTTAAGAAAATTTAAAAATTGCACAATAATCTTAAGAAATCCCTTTAATAGAATCTAAAATTTATTTTATAAATAAACAATATCTTCATTTCGTAAATTACAAGCAAATTGAACTATATTATCGACCGCGCAAACTCGATCGCGTCAGTAACGACCGGGCTCTCCCAGCGTGAGCACACGTTACTTTGCTTCGCAGCTGCTCGCGAATATTACATGAAAATATTCCCAAGATTGCACGCCGACTACCACTTTTTGATCCATTAAGTATTATAGTTTATTTTAAGTACTTTTTTTGTTTATGAAAATTGTTAAAATTTCTTTCGACTTCAATATTAATTAGAGGTAACGGTTGTATGTTTGTTTGTAAAGGTTATCTGCGGAATTACTTTACTACTACCCAAATACAAAAATTATTTCACTAATGAAATCTACAATGTTTAATGGCAGCTATATTATCATCCAGTGTTATACACTATGTACAGGATGTTGATATTTCTTATGATTACTTAAGGTCGAAATTCAAGGTCTAGTTTTCGAAATCATTTTTTTTGTAGATAATGGGTCGAAAGAAAGAGACGCATTATCAATTATCATTATCAATGCGTCACTAAAAGAAAAAGAAAACGACATGTAGGGCTTTTTTTTTATTGGGTGGGAAAATCATCCTATGACAAATCGCGCTCTTGGGCGGAGCGAGAGATAGTGTCAGACTTTTACTGACTAAAAACCCACTCCTGTTCCTTCTTTGCCTTCGTCCCAGGGCCTCGGGTTTCACTTTCACACTACCCGTGGCCCCCGTAGGCTTCGACCCTGCTGGGCCCCTACGATGTGTTGACATCTCCCTGAGGTGCGCGTGGAACAGTATGAGCCGTCAACGACTTGGCCTCGGTCCGGACGGTTACCGGACGGTCAGACGGTGAGCCACCCATTGCTCGCCGTCCGCAAGCCCGCGCCTACGGTGGCCGGAAATCGGAGGACCGTTGCCTCATGCGATCGGCCGCCTCCTTTGCTAGCATTACTACTTCACAGAAGGAGGTGACTGCCTGTCACTCCACCTTGCTCCGGAGTATGGCCTGTACCAAAGCCCGGCGCGAGAGATCGCCGCCACCGATCGCCCCCACGAGGACACGGCGTTGCTTTGCCCAAGCGGGGCACACCTTCACTGTGTGCTCCACCGTGTCCTCCGGGCGGTCCACACAGTGGCGACACCCGGGCATCGCTTCCGCACGAATCCGGTGCAGGAACTTTCCGAACTTCGCGTGTTCGGTGAGAAAAACGACATGTGGGGCTGATACGAGCGGGACAAATGTTGCTAGTTTTTAGTAAATTGATAATGAAAATTTTGAAATGACTATGAATACTACAAATGTTGACAACATGTGTGAACTTGATCTAAACATGGTAATTATAACCTTTGTGTTACGCACAGGGTGTAAATTAATATCAAACCTACTTTTAGAAATTCATAACTTTTTTAGTTCTACATGGTAGTCAGCTGATCGCGACTGTTTATATATGAAGTTTAAATTAAAAATATTTACCATTTTTTCAATTATAAAAATAAAGGCTAAATAGCCGGCTAGCAACAGAAAAAAAAAAATTGGCGTGAAAGCGGCAATCGGCTCTGTATTTATTTTTTCGAGTTGTAGAGTTCTGTTGAATCTCTGCTATATGAGATTTGTATTAACATGATAAGTTCATCAGAATCAGATATGGATTTAACGCCTGATTCTTAAGAGAAGAGGCTAAAGCAGTAGTGGAAAACCTTTTACCGCCTAAATCAAAAGAAATATATCTAAAGTCATACGACAAATTTTGAGGACGACTCAGATTTTTATTTTTACTTTATTTATATTCGTAATGAAAAGAACAGTGTTTTACTTCGGGTTAAAGATCTCTTCGAACTATTGGCGTCCAAGCGTATTTTCGAGACTAAATAAGTTGATCTCACCCCTTGGGTAACAATGTATTATATGATTTATGGTGACATTGCACTATTAAAATATTTGCTAGTTATAATATAATTTTTGATAAAACAGACACAAAGATGACGATTTGTGTTTCAGAAAAGGGTTATTTAATTTATTTAATAACCAACTTTTGCCTGCGGCTTCGTTAATTTCGATTTCCATTAAGATTTGAAAGACACGTGGCAGTATCTAGGGATCATAAGTACGTTATTGTTATTTTCCTCGGGACAGTACTTTTCTTCGGGAGGAAAGTTACCCTGTAACCGTATTTGTTTACCAGACAACATATAATATGTATAATTTCAGGATAATCAGTTCATTGATTTAGGCGTGAAAAGCTAACAAACAAAAATAAACTTATTTTCGCATTTATAATAATTAAAACTATAGAATCTTGAGAGTAGTTAATTTTATTTGTTTCAAATCTTAAAACTTGTCGAGTAATAGTTAAGATTAACTTGTAAATAATATTTATATATCTTTAATATATATTTTGTTTAAGTAATTTGTCTCTTAATTATCTCACAGATAACTAAGAAACTAGGTAAGTGTGAGTCGGACTCGTGCCCTGAGGGTTCCGTACAAATTACAATTCCCGAACGGAGTCTCGAAGAGTTTTCCGAATTGCAAAAATGTATTTTTTTAGTTATAAGGTGTTCGGTGGAAACACCGAACAGTGACGTTAGGTAACAACAAATTTATGGTTTTCAGATTTATTCCTATACCTGTGCTATGAGACCTTTTTTTATGTCAAATTTCAAGATTCTGGGTCAACGGGAAGTACCTTGTGAATTTTAATTACTTTGGGAGTATCAAAATTTACATTTTTTTTTGCGACATAAACGGCCGTTTCTGTTTTATTCGTTACCTTAGAAGTTTGATTTTTTCACAACTTCAAGGGACTGCAGACTTAAGTATATTGTTTAATTTCAACTCGATACCTCCACATATTCTCGAGATAAACAGTCTTGACAGACAGACAGACGGACGAACCACAAAGTGATCCTATGAGGGTTTCGTTTTTTCCTTTTGAGGTCCGGAACCCTAAAAAGAAGAGTATCCAACACGGATAAAGCTGTTTGTCTTGGGCACCTTGAATCCCTTACTTCACTCAGGTTTCTATATGAACTCCTTAGCAATGTTCGGGAGTTAATTATATAAATCCCTGACGATCAGTATTATAACTTCGTTTCGTTCGGAATTCAACATGCCGCCCGCGATTTAAAGACACTGCACGCCACATAATCTACTATTACTTATTTTTGACGTATCGAAAGTGTTTTTTTTTACAACCATTTATATAAATAAATATAATTTTATCATCTGTTTTGGATTTATCGTTCTGTTAAATGTCTAAATTTGTCAACATCCATCTAACACAAAATTAAATAATTTTGGTGTACAGTGTGATAAATATAAAGACACACGTCTCAGACGTTTATTTACAAACCTTACTTAATATAAAATTTTGTAATTTAGAATAATATCTTCTAAAGGATCAGAATTGTTTAAGCGGTCACGAAGCTCGATTTTTACGCGTGTGTGCGTGTAGTTGTATGAATGATGCACACAAACATATCATTGCAACGAATTTGCCTAAACTCTAGCGAGTGAATTTTATGCACGGCCTCTTAATACAATTTTCCTTAAGTAACAATGCGAAAATGTGTACGTCTTCATATTTTAACCGTTATACAGATTTTGATGAAACTTACGCATACAGCTATTATATAACCTGAGTTAGGACAAAAGATAGTCATCACGGTAGTAAGTTCGGTTCCATTGGTATTAAGGCTTTCAGTCTCGATACATTTTCGAGTCCCAGGACAAAATAATCGAGTCTCGTCCAAGTATCGGGATTCCCTTGAAAAACGAGACTTTCGAGACTGGTTAAAAAGAAAAAGATTTATATTCAAATACTTAGGCATTTAGGCAATCAATACAAGATTATAGTAAAGAAACAGCATTTTAATTTTGTTTTTCTTCTGCCGTGGTTACAATTTAATCGAGTAAAATTACAATGATGAGTTATTTTTTGCTTCTTTAAAGTGAGCACGTAAAAATCCTGATGCATCTTATGTAATTTCAGTACGGTAAGATCTGTTATTCTGTTACAAAATTAACCTGCATCAGAAAAAGCCCTCTTTACTTCCACGCTGCTACAATGGCTTAAAAATTAGAAATCTATTTCAGATAGTCAGCGGATATTCTACACAGGAGAACCAAGGTCGCCGACATAGCCCGAAGAATCGCCAAACTTAAGTGGCAGTGGGCAGGGCACATTGCTCGTAGAACGAATGGTCGATGGGGCGAAAGGTTTTGGAGTGACGACCGCGCACCGGAAAACGCAGGAAGGCCTCCCATAAGGTGGACCGATGACCTGATGAGGAGTCACGAGAATGAGGTGGATGCGAGACGCACAGGACCGTTCCTTGTGGCGACACTTGGAGAGGCCTATGTCCAAGAGTGGACGTACTTCGGCTAAAATGATGATAATGATGATGTTCCATAGTTAAGAAATGAAATGACTTATGACTTACTTTCTCTTGACCTAAATGCCTCTAGGTTGTAGCTAGGTTTAATTGCAAAAGAAGACCTAGCTCAACCGTTTAACAAAACCTCAATATGACATAAAGATTAACATCTGCTTTTAACTCTATGTACTTATGACTTACAAACCATGTTGAACGTTTTCCAGAAAGTGATAAGAATGTGAAATAGATTTCAAATTCTTAAGCCATTGTAGCAGCGCGGAAGTAAAGAGGGCTTTTTCTGATGCAGGTTAATTTTGTAACAAAATAACAGATCTTACCGTACTGAAATCACATTAGATCAGGATTTTTACGTGCTCACTTTAAAAACCTAATTGGTATAATAAAACACTTTTCACGCGTTCGAAATCATAAGTTTAGTGCAGTATAATTTGATAGAACTCCGTATATCAAATTACAAGTTTAATTAAAATGTGAACCCTCTGGTGACTGCTACGGTAGTGCAGGGCAATGTCCTTTTGATGCCCTTAATCATTTCTATTTACTGCCTTCGAACCAATTCAAATATAACTCACAACATCTTGGTACGATTGTAAACACGCCCTATTTTATTAACTAAGTTTACTAGAATCTTTGCGTAGTAAGGAAATGGTTATGGAATTAACAGTTCCTTTGTATGTATGAAAGTTTGATTTGATTTTAAAAGCATTGGGTTTTTTATTCAGTTTATCGCTTGTCTTTTTCGCCCCTAAAATTTATGGTATAAAAATAATTTTTAATCCATGGTAGTCAGTGCAGCTACAGTGAAAGAATTTTCAGAATCGGTTCAGTAGTTTCAGAGATTATGTATACATACCTACCTCTTGTTTGATATTAGTACCTTTAGATTTAATAAGAGTACCTACCTTCTATATTTTAGCGAACAACAACATATCAAATAAATAATTTATATCTGTATATTTACTACCAATACAAGGCTATAAATTATTATTATATAATGAAGTAATTAGTACTTTCACACGGGTGAAACTTAAAACAAAAGTTAGTTCGTCATATTTATATTGGTTACGCTTACATCGTCATTGACTATGATATTCATTTTCATTAGACTCAAACTTATTATACTGGGTTCTGTACCCGAGGGGTAACGGACAGAACCCTATTACCAAACTTCCACTGGGCCACTTCCCGGTCGTCCGTCCATCTGTCAGCGGGCTGTCAAGGATCAAAGCATTTATTTTAAATAAACCATTTACAGGCACTTTTGAATTGTCAAGAAGACACTCAGTCAAAAAAGTGATTTTCATTGCACATTATAAAGCGTAGATCTCTATGGAATGTGCAAGAAACTTCTTGGACATTTTTTTCAATCACGTCATGTATTAAAAATATCTTGGTTACATGTTTCTGGTCGCTACTATTATGTGAGAACAATATAAATAAAGTAAAAATTAAATTTTAAGTATAGCAATTAAAATAAGCCACTGGCAGCTAAGCGATGACCAGTATTAACTAACAGCGCCCGTTCACAGACATGACGCTTAAACCACTCAGCTCAACCAACTATATGTATCTTATGATCCGTAATAGGTACAGGTATCAGCACGGATCTTGAGCGCTCGGCAAGAGAGTGGGGATCGCTTTGCGTACGCGTTTTTTTTTTTATGTACACCTATTTTATTTTATTTTTTCTTTTACCTACTAGGTACCAGCAAGGTTACTAAAAAAAAAGCGTACGCAAAGCGATCCCCACTCTTTCGCTGAGCGTTCAAGATCCGTGCCGATACCTGTACCTACACAGATAATATTTCACACAGTGAAAAACATTATGGTACGTCATGTTGTCAACGGATATGGAATCTGGATCAGACTTACGTTTGCAGTCCTTCCTTTTCCACGTAGGCTAATAACTATCTGATCGTAACACACTTTAATGGAAAATATCTCTATTGCCGTACGGAATCTTTCGTGTGCTAGTCCGACACGGACTTGTCGGATTTTTGTTTGTAATTTATGATGTCCTATACAGGCTGTGACGGAAATGGGTGGTTACGTTTTAGGTACTGCTTCTACGCATGGATTTGAACAACTTTCTCAATCTTAGTCAGTTCCCAATAAAAAAATAATTTTCCGTACAAAATTATCACCAGCTGATCAAACTTAGTAGGGGAAGCTCGATTTTTTTTTTTTGGAATGTTAGACTTTTTTTTCTTTCCTGTTTATTTCCTTGGGCAGAACCAGTATCTAAAATCACACCTATTTCCGTTTCACTCTATATTTTGTATCGATCAATTCTGACATAGAAGTTAAGAAGTGTAAGTTTTACATAGTCTATATCTACAAAATATTAAAATTAAATCTGTGCGAGTGATTTGACGATCAATCATTTCCTTACGTCATATACAAATATTGTAAACGACTTCCTAATACCGACCTACACTTCGCTTGTTATGAATATTCATATCTGTCAATGCCGATTCGTTTAGCCAATGCAATTTTGAGTTGTCTTGTCAATTTTAAGTTAATGTTTGCATCCGCGTCTTCACATACGGTATTCTCCCACAAAATGTTTGAGCATGTTATTATTATACATCGGAGATCACGTTTCACTGTCTTGTTATGAGATAAATTGCGGCGATGTTGTAAGACTCAAATATCGGTGTTCGTTAAATTACCTTCGTCGATCTAGCTTGCCTAAAACAAATCATTGTAGATCTGCATCCGCGGCTCACGGTAATTATTGATTTAGCTAAATAAAAAGTCGATTTTAACAGAAAAATAATGCAGTCCATTTAAGAATGATTAGTTTTTTTTTATTAAGATTTTTATAATAGAAACTAGTGGTATTCTATTATAATTTATTAACAGCCGTTTGAAAAAGTTATGGCTATTTATTTTTCTTCTCCGTATTTATCTATGGTTTACCTATTCAATATTTATAAAGGTGTTTTGAAAGTGTACTTATGTGTTGGGTATTGTTCCAGAGCCCCACGACGTGATCCAACCGCACGACGCGTGCTACCACTACATCTTGGCCGTTGATTTGAGTGGTAAACAGAGAAGATGGCGCAGGTCGGAGCTAATATGGAATACCAGGAGTATAAGTGGGCCTACTCAATCATGGACTCCTCCAAGTAACTATACTTTTAATTTGACTAGTCGGAATTAGGTCGATTTTGAGGCAATAATTTTACTGAGTTCAATAAAGTAGAAAATCCGATTTTAATAAATACTATTTCCTTGATTTAATAATGCTCCCTTACACTCAAAACAAAATAAACTAAAAATGTTGAGTTTAGTGCCATCTAACGAGTCAGTTCGTAGTTTTCCCCTTAAGTGGTTCAGGTAGTTCCTACTACCCTTCTTTACAAACATTGTAAATAAGGGCGACAGATCTGTAGGGTTCACCACTACCACATACTTAACACACTACACACTTAAAACCAAAGATCCATCCAAACTTGTCAAAGTTAAGATTTCAGATGTCAGGGGTCAAAACCTTTAGGGGGTTTAAGGCGGTTTGAGGTCAGTGTCCCGTTAGAGACCGGAATAACATAGGCTTTATAATCGTGCTCTGACCTTACTCAGAGACAACCCTGACGGCCTGAAACCCGTAAAGTACTGACTAAGTTCTTGACCCGGAACTAATGTTATAAACATCTAGTGAGTAGTTTAAACCTATTCTGAATTCATTAATAAGGTAGAAATACAGACTTACGGGTAGGTTCGTTATTAATACGAGGAGCTTGTTTTGTCCCACTACAGGGCAAAGGCCGCCCTTTCTTTTTTTTTCCACTTTTCTCTGTGCTAGGTCAATCCTTTAAGTTGTAGTCCAACTCGTCACGCCATCTCTTTCTTGGCCTACCGCGTCGCCGGCTCCTGCTGTTCGGGATCCAGTCAGTGATAGCCTTCGCCCAATTTAGTTGCGACATGCGGCTGAAGTGGCCTGTCCAGTTCCATTTTAGTTTGGCGGCTGAGTTATCTAGTCTTCGATATGTGTTTTGCAACGAAGTGTACTGTTCCTTACACGGTCTGTGCTTTTGACACCGAGAATACTTTGTTCCATTGCTTGCTGGCAGACCCTGAGTGCGGACTTTTGACGTTTCGTTGAAGTTCATTACTAATTAGCGAAGATCATTACTAAAGAGCGGAGTGGGAACCTATAGTGCAGTATAACAATTCGTACTATCGTGTGACAGCAGAAGCTCACGACACGATGTGCGACGGTCGGCAGGGACACATTGCGAAACCACTTTGTATAATTCGCAACGAAAGTACCTTTACTAAAACATCAATGACAAGACTGTTGCGTAAACGTTTCTTTATTTACGTGAACAACCATTATATTGACGTAAAAACAAGCTGTATACTGTACAGGCTATTGCGCCTTGATTGTTTATAGTTTTTGTTCTGGAGACCGTACGCGCAGCTCCCATGGTCACAGAGAGATTGGAAAGTTCGATAACGATTGAGACCATTGTTTTATTTAAGAACAACATGAAAATAACATCACAATATGAAATGCGAATGTAACTCGTCTTTTGTTACCTTTATAGCTGAACGAATTCCTATAAGATTTGTATAATCGGGTGAACCATGAATTACAACATAGGGTACTTTTAGGATGCCAACGAGATCCTATACTAAGCCTCCACTGTTCGTGCGTCCGTCTGTATCTCGTAAGCCGTAAGAGGCAGAGAGTTGAAATTTTCACAGAATATTTATTTCTATTGCCGCTACAACAGCTTCTTCTTCTTCATATTACTTAGGGTTGGCACAACACTTCGTTTTTCTTCCATTCTGTCCTGTCACCCGTCACACTATTACCAACTCCCTTTTCTTTCATTTCACTTCTCGTCCTCACACAATCCATCCATCTTTTCTTTGGCCTCCCTCTCCCTCTCCATCCATCTACTTGTATACTCAGAACTTTTTTAGCAACATTCGTTTCATTCCTCCTTTTCACATCACCATACCATGTCAAACGATTACCTTTCAACTTTTCAGTCACTGGCGCCTCTTTTAAACTTCCTCTAATATACTCATTTCTCACTTTATCCATTCTCGTCACACTATACACCCATCTCAACATTCCCATCTCCGCTACATGGAATCTTTTTTCATCCATCTTTTCTACAGCACAACATTCTGATCCATACAGTATGACAGGTCTTGTCTTGGACTTGTAAATTATAGCCTTCAACTTGAGGGGCATCCGTGGAGACCGCTAAAACAGCAAAATATAATAAAATTAAAACGAAAGTTAAAAAATAATGGGGGCAAATAACGTACAACAAACGTTATTTTCACGAAATTTTTTATCGATTTAATATTGTAGTACGGGACCCTTCGTGTGCGAGTCCGACTCGCACTCGTAAAAGTCTGAGACTCCCTCTCGTTCCACCCAGAGCGGGAGAAGTTATTTGACGATTTCTCACAAAAAAAAGCCAGCAGCCAGCCAGAAGTACGACACAATGTCACACAGATATTTTAAGAGTTCTTAATTGCTTCGAAACTATAAAAATAAGTCGCTTAGACCTCGTTGCGATGTAGAGTGCATGTCGTTAATTGAAGGGGTCCTGAGCGAGATATTACATTTCATTAGAGAGATACCCCGCGCTGCTGGAAAGCGCTTCATTTAATTAGGTACGGGTCGATAGGTCACTTCGTGGTTTACCTACTTCTTCTATCTGTCATTGTTTATTGCTGGTTATTTTCCATGCCGGCTGTATTTGGGTTAAAATTAGAATACGTACTTGCAGAAATAAAATGAATTGAAAGAAAGAAAAACATTTATTTGTGACCCGCACAGGACAATAAACAATTTAAAAAAAAGTTGACTAAACTAAAAAAAAAAAAATTACAAGAATTACTTATCCTTTCTCGTCACACCACACATCCATCTCAACATTCTCATCTCCGCTACATGCTATCTTTTTTCATCCATCCTTTTCGCAGCCCAACATTCTGATCTCAAGAATCTGAATTCAACAATGTATATCTGAGAGATGTTTTTCAAATCACTTAGTTTTTTGAGGAATAAACTTTTGTTGTATGTTTATTTATTTTGTACAGAAGGGTTACAGATTAACAAACCAATCATAATATAAAGAGTGTAATATCACCAAAACAAGCCTCCACACATAGATAAAAAAACCGGGCAAGTGTGAGTCGGACTCCCGCGCTGAGGGTTCCGTACAAACTTACCTATGAAAACAGTTCAATTCCCGAATTGAGTTACAAAGATTTTTCGTAATCGCAATTTTTTTTTGTGTCGTCACTACAAATTTACAGTTTTCAGATTTTTTCCTATACTTGTGCCTTTTTGCAAAATTTCTTTGCAAAAGAAGGTCAACTTTATGACTGCAATTTAATTTTTAGCATAGAATCTAAAGTATTGAATAAACTAGTTCTGGACAATTGAACTTCTACAAGAAATAAATTTTAGAGAGTTACTTCTTTAGTGTTGATTTGACTGACTTTCTAATATGTGTCCACCTGGGGATAACTCAGTCGTTGGCCTTATTTAAGTCGTGGAAGGTGCGGGTGTTTGTGTATGCCGTGCAGTAAAAGAGGTGACGCGTATCCTGTGCAGCAGCTCCACACTGTAAGGGTGCATGAAATGAGCCTCTCCGAGCGGCGTTAAAAATATCTTTATGCGATTCTAAACGCCCGGCACAATCTGGAAAGCAATTGTATCTAGTTGATTAATCTTTTTATCACGATGACTCAAACTCAAATTAGACACTTTAGCATTAGGAAAGTGCAACTGCGTTTTTGACCTCTCACTGAACTTCTTCAGGTCCTAAGTTTTCTATGTTAAAGATTGAGATCAGTCTAGTGGCTTAGGTATGAAAACGTAACAATCAGACATATTACTAGCAAGACGCCCCAGTTTCACACAGCTACAAATTATATCGTACCCTTATTGCAAAAATCTGCAATTTTTACCCAAATTAAAGTTAAATCCATTCATCCATTCGTCTCATCAAGATGAATCTACAGGTAAAACCGGTTATTAGCTACGACACTTATTTCCAAAGATAGCTTCGGCAAAAAGTAAATAACCTACAAATTTGATTGAATATAATAGTAATAACATAATATAATAATACAAAAATGTTGGTGCATTTAGTTGATTTTTGCAATAAGGGTACGATATACATAAACCTTCCTTTTTATTACTCTTTCTATTAGTGAAAACCGCATCAAAATCCGTTGCGTGGTTTAGGAGGAGTTACTAGATAAACAGATTGAAGAAGAAAGTAACTTTGTTTTATACAATACTTTGCATGCATGTACATATTATACACCTAAACTTTCCTCAAAAATTATTCTATCTGTTGGTGAAAACTGCAAATCCGTTCAGTAGTTTTTGAGTTTATAAAGAAAGAAAGAAAAAGAGTTCATTTACGTCAAATACGGCGCCCACCTTAAAAATAAAAAAAATAAAAAAATCGACTTGTTTATAAGTGGTAGTTTTATCGCGTTCATACAGATAGACAGACGCGGTGGGGGACTTTGATTTTTAATATGTAAGGCTGTAAAAATCATCTAGTTGAGCATAAACTATAGTAAGACGAAAGACATGCAATATATGTAACATAAGATTGCAGTCTTATTGATTTATTGACCCACATGTCGCCAAGAAAGAAGTCCGTCACTACTTACACCATCGAATCCGTTAAATCCGCTTCAGCTCTTGTGAATGTCAATACCGATAACAAAATGTATTTATTACATTATTGGCTGTAACGGAAATTCCTACTCTAAACTGGATTTTAGTAAATCGGATATACTCGTATCAGATGAGCGGGAACCCTGCTTAGTGCTCAGCCCTCGCAACAACGTTAGGCGATTATTATCAATTTGTTCATTTATGAACGTTTACGACATGTATATAACAAAGGAAAACCAAATGAGGCTGCTGTAATAATATATAATGCTTTTGCTAACATTTCCTAGTTATATAACTTTAACAAATACAGTAAACATATTATTGTTTCCAGTTGCTGTTCCTTTGTCTCGTATGAAAACTGATCATCTCTTATTTAGATATATGGCGTAGTTCATGAAGAACACGAAAAATAAATTTGATATAAAAGAAATCTTAATATCGCAATTTATTTATTTATTTACAAGCACTTGTACAACGTTACGGAGGAAGTCCAAGGTGTTGTACAGTAGAAATTTACAAACTAAAAAAATACGTTAAATAAAAACCATAATAGCACATTGAAGAATAAAAAGAAAATACATATACATTACCACTAAAATAATAAATATCACACAAAACAAATGAAACTATGTTTACTTATTTTTTATCCATCTTCTCGCACTAGTTTCTGCTAGCGGATACGTCCACATGGATAGTAAAAAATTATCCGAAGGAAAAATACTCCTGGGATAAACAGTATTCTAATGTGCTATTCCAGGACATGATCTACCCCTGTACCGAGTTACATCGAAATCCGTTCAGCTGTTCGAGCATGATTAAGTAACAAATATACACACATAATTTTCGCCTTTATACATAAACATATTATGTTTACGACAAAAACCTAACAACGGAAAAATAAATACGGCTGCTATAATATAATGCGTTAGCAAACATTTCCAAGTTATATATCACCTGAACAAATATCAAAAATAAAAATATTTTAATGCAATTATATTTATATTGTTTACTCCCCTTGACTCGTGTAACCTCTGTTCATCTCCCGTATAGTTCCGTGAAGGGCATGCTAATTCATTTCGATAAAGTATTTACCTGCAATAAAATGATTAAATTACTATTTAATGATTATGATGCCGCCGATGAGATGTGCGAAAAGCTGTTGAACAAATTCTGGTACCTATTTATTTGTCACGCGGGTATCCTTCTACGAACAACTGGTTACCCCCTTTTTTTCATTTTAATGAATTATATAAATATATATATTTTAATGTGAGAGAGGTATGCAATTGATGCAGCTGTCTGTACGTACGGCTCGTTCGCCCTAATGGCTCAATAATCGTAAGGGCTATCTCTGTCGATTTTTTCGAAACAATTACTGCGGCCCTGGAACGCAAAGTGAAACTGAACACAGGTGGGTTTTAGTCGATAATTTTTGTCCGACACTGTCACTCACTCCAGAGCGTGGGAAGTTATTCCATGACTTCCCACTTCAAAAAAAGGGCTCTCTCTTACCATCAATAACAGTGCCAATATCAAAAGTTGTGCGGGATTGTTCGAAAGAGTTACAGTGGCTCTGGGCAACTGAAGGAACACAGGTGGGTTCAAGTCAGTAAGTCTTCCCGCGATATCTCATGGTGGAATAGCGACAGCGACTGTCGCAACCCAGTGCTGGGCACGCCACAATTATGGCGGTAAGTCCCCTCTTTGAGTGGCTGGAAAAACAACATGGCGTCTTTATCTTCCGCTTGACGCAGGTCCTCACCGGACATGGTAAGTTCGGGAGGTTCCTGCACCGTATTCGTGCGGAAGAAACGCCTGGGTGCCACCATTGTATGGACCGCCCGAAGGACACGGAGCATACGGTAGAGGTGTGCCTGGCCTGGGCAGAGCACCGCCGCCGTGTCTTCGTGGGGGCGATCGGCGGCAGTGATCTCTCGCGCCGGGCCTTGGTACAGGCCATGGTCCGGAGCGCAGAGGAGTGGCAGGCGGTCGCCTCCTTCTGCGAAGCAGTAATGCTAGCAAAGGACGCGGCCGCATGCGCGAGAAAACTGTCCTCACGCCCCAGGCGCCGGGATCCCGATTTCCAGCTACTGTAGGCACTGGCATCGGACGGCGAGCAATGGGTAGCTCGCCGTCCGACCCTCCGGTAACCGTCCGGACCGAGCCCAAGTTGTCGACGGGCATAGTGTTCCACGCGCGCCGCGCCTCAAGATGTCATTAAAAAGCAGGGTCGAAGCCTACTGGGGCCATGGTTGATGCGAAAGAGAACCCCGAGGCCCTGGAACAAAGGCAAAGAAGGAACAGGAGTGGGTTTTTAGTCAGTAAAAGTCTGACACTATCTCACGCTCCGCCCAAGAACGGGGGATATCATAAGATGATTTTCCCACCGAAAAATAAAGTCAGTAAGTCTGACAGTCCCTGTGAGCGGGAGAAGTTATTTGATGATATCCCATCTCAAAAAAAAGTTACAAAGGTAACTTTCGAAATTTGACAAAATATTAAATAATTGTATTTACAGTTGGTAGCTGGTTGCTCGCTGCAAATGACTGCGTCAAGTCAGAATTACAATAAAAAGGTCATGAGCCTATTGTTCCTACTATCAACAACTAGCTACCGTTATTGTTTACGATGGTCAATATTGTTTGGTTTGTAGGGTATCGGCGTGTCTGATCTCCATGCTGCTTATCGTGTATGGCAGCTTTCGGTCCCTGAACATGGAGCGAGAAGCGAGGGAACGGGCGGAGCGGGAGAGGGAAGCCACGCTACTGGGCGGGAAGCCTGTCACTACCAGCTCCAGTTCAAGCTCGAGTAAGTTTACGAACGGATTACACCAGCGCTGCTATACTTCCAGCGCCCCTTGGGCATTTTGCTTGCAATTAGCAAAGTGGTGGTACTTCATTAGTAGCTGATATAATCTATTGTTAAAATATTTTTTTATTTGACCAAAAATCATTCAGCATTTTTAGGGTTCCATAACTAAATGGCAAAATACGGAACCCTTATAGATTCGTCATGTCTGTCTGTCCGTCCGTATGTCACAGCCACTTTTTTCCGAAAGTATAAGAACTATACTGTTAAAAGTTGGTAAGTAGATGTATTCTGTAACGCATAAAGACTTTCACACAAAAATAGAAAAAAAAAAGAATTAACATTAGGGGTTCCCCATACTTAGAACTGAAATTAAAAATTTTTTTTCATCACACCCGTACGTGTGGGGTATCTATGGATAAGTCTTCAAAAATGATATTGAGGTTTCTAATATTTTTTTTTTCTAAACTGAATAGTTTGCGCGACAGACATTTCCAAAGTGGTAAAATATGTTCCCCCCCCCCCCCCTGTAACTTCTAAAATAAGAGAATGATAAAACTAAAAAAAATATATGATGATACAAACTTCCACCGAAAATTGGTTTGAACGAGATCTAGTAAGTAGTTTTTTTTTAATACGTCATAAATCGTAAACCGCTATTTACCTTTCAAGTTTGTACGGAACCCTCAGTGCGCGAGTCTGACTCGCACTTGCCCAGTTTTTTATATAAAAACCAGAGTAAACATTATCCGAAAAAAACGCGAATTTTCCGAGAGCAATGCCGAACATAGCACAATTATTAGAGTAGTATTTACAATTGTTAAAGGCTAGAACAATAGATAGTTGGTAAGTACAGAGGAAGGGCATCATCTTCCTTTGCAATTAAAATATGGTCATTCTATTAGCAAAGTATCGTTATCGTCACTTCCTTACGATTCTTGAATGCTTAGTTGTTTACTGTCGTGAGTGTAGCGACACAGATTCAGTAGCGAGTCCTATATTTAGAAGTGGTAGTTTATGGGTTGATAAGATTAATAAAACCAATAAATTAGTAGCATTTCTAGTCTAAATGGGTCAATGCGAATTTGTTTAACTTCTTCATGCGAGCGGGATCGGTTTCCACATTGTTTATAATCAGTGTGCAGTTTATAACTGCAATCGCCGCAAAGAGAAATTCGCGTTCTAATTTTCTTTTAAACGATATTTCCACGCACATTCTGCGATTGCGCACATTTAATAGTTCAGCTACCGAGCTTGTGAGATTACGAGTACGACCAAACATGGAGATACCTTGTCGCCAGTATGTCGCATAAATCATTCCTTTGAATTGAACTCATTTCGTAACATATTGATAACTATAACTTTCTTACTTGGCCCTTATGATTACGTTAGTTTTATCGCCTAGTAGTACAAACCTACAACTACTACCTATATAGTAGTTGTCTAAGAGCCTGCACATCATTATGCACACAGTTATTGTGTCAATGGCACAAGATGTTTGTCATTTGTAAGCAAATCGACAATGTAGCTGAATGCATAGTAAACTCTATGCACTATATGCACATGTATTTAATCATCGTAGTTCCTCTTAATAGTAAACAATAAGCTAAAAGGTAAAGCAATTAGTTAAAAACAACCCGTAGTTGTAAACCTGGAACAAGCCTGGAACCAACAAATCAGAAATAAAGCCTACTGGAACGGCTTTAACAATAATTATGTATTTTCGAAGAACTCTAGATAGTCAAGACACTATCTTCAGTTAGTTAGCCAGTTAGGAAGCTACTACTAGTACTGTCTACTAGCTTCCTAAATGGCTAATATTTTTAATAGTAAGACCATTTTCTCTGTTTATAGTACCCACATGTTATTCTACAACAAAAGAATAGGTAGACATGACCGTATCGTATTGATTATATTAATACAAAAGGCTCTACAGCATTCAAAGGAAAATATCAAACTAATTGACGATTGTCCAGGTATTTGTCAGTTGTCTTTCCAGCAATCCATCATTGAAGGGTGCGGTGAACTATAAACAAGCTGATTCTAGGTTTTTTATTACATATATATATTTGTCTAATTAATAAACGCAATGTGAGGGGGGGGGGGGGGGTGTCTCGAGTTAACAGGTGGTAGCGGGTTGAGTGGAGCCCAACGGAAGAATAGTTTTTATAAAAAAATATGATATTGGGACATGGCAGCCTTTAAATAAGGCTATATAATGTAAGAATACTGAATCTTTAGCATGTATGATGGTGTATGCTTTGTTGGTTGTCCTAAAAATAAATAAATACCTAAATAAATATTACAATCTAATGTTATAGATAAGGAGATTTAAGACTAAGAATTTAGGTAATTATAATTTTGTAGGAAGAAGTAAAAACGAAGCTGTAAACAAATATTTAATCATAAATTATGCTTATTAATGTTATGAGATATATTATACTAGCTTCGGCCAGCGGCTTCGCTCGCGTGAACTTAGAGAATATTACGCTCGTCCGTTCTCTAGGTTCAAAGAGCGTATAGCACAATGCCCAAAATGTGCTATACGCCCTTTGGGCCCAGAGGTATAGATATAGCCTATGTCACTCAGTAATAAAGTAGCATTCTTCTATAGTTTTTTTTTTAAATCGAATCATCGGCTTTTGAGTTTATTATAGCTTGTGATTTGAACACATAAATATTGAAACTGGCAATTTGACCAATGCCTGTCAAATTTTATAGACAGCTATACCCTCAAAAAATTGAAGACTAGAAAAAAAACAAGCGACGGTGCAGTCAATATCTATCTCTTCTATTACCGACTTCAGAAAAAGGTGGAGATAGTGAATAAAGTCTTTTTACCTCTGAACTCTTTCATTTATGAATATAGTAGGAATTTTTTTTTTGTAATTGTAAGGATATATTCTTCCTGATTAGCCTTATTTTTATCAAAATCCAATTCTGACGATAGGTTCCATGAGGAATTAAAGGAATTCCTCAATTATTATAGGGATTTTGATATTCTCATTTGTTGATGTTAAGCATTTGTATTCAGAAAGTAACACTTGATGAAGTAGAAATGCCGAAGTAGACTGACTACTGATTTCCAACGCAACTGAACTAAACATAAATATTTCAATTCAGTTAGTTAAACGACTATGGTTTAATAAATGGTTGTGATGAAGTTGGTATCATCGAACTAATCTGATTATGAAACCGGATGATAGGCACTGAAATTCCGAAATAAAACAATGTATCTTAGCCGTATTTAGGCTTATTGGAAATGTCATGAAATTCACTCTGGCTTTAATTGATTTTAATAATAATATTCTAAATGTACCTTATTACATATAGAACTTCTTGCACACTATTTAGGTTTAGCTGTGGAGTACCACAACTTAAAAGTAGATGATGAAAAACTACAAAAAAATACAACCCGTTATTAATAATTGTATCAGGTCGGAAGACGGTTGTATTATTTATGTAAAAAGTTTATTTATAGATCGTAGTCATGAAGGTGACAGTGCAAGCCTGTGACGTGGCTTGGTTAGAATTTTGCAAGAAGTCTACTTTCTTATGAGGTAGGGATTAATCAAATAACTCCTCCTGCTTTGGGTAGAGCAAAAACCCTCTCGTGTATCTTCAGTTGCCCTTTGCGTTCCAGGGCCGCGGTAACTCTTTAGAACAATCCGACAGACGAGAAGTCCACCGCCGCAAGATCGCTTTATCTCTTACATAGGTTTTTTTTTGTCATAATCAATACACGTGTCATTCATTCTTTTCAGTGAACGACAGAAAATGAACAGAACGATATTTTTTAGGGAACGCTCAGTTCATTTTCTGTTTATGATCTAATCTAATCTGATTGTGTTTTACCAACTATAGTGTTTGCCACAGATGTCCAAACCCTGAACACAATGCAAGCGCTGTGCTTTCCTCTCGGCTCTTCGGTAGCGCTGCTCATCATGTTCTTCTTCTTCGATTCCATGCAGACGCTGGTAGCGATATGTACTGCAAGTAAGTAAAACAAATACAATAGTAACTGTTATATTGTCTAGCAGACCATGGAGGTAGTGAATTTTCATTTCCTGCTTGACAAATTTTTTGATGACGACTGTTTTTTGTTGCCTGTTCCGGATCAAAGCTTTCTGGGTCGACCGGATATGCTTTTTTAGCCAGGGCATGTATTTTATGATTATTCCTACTGGTAAGCTAAAAGCAATGGTTGATGATGTCCACGATGGAGCGAGCGAGGCTGTTTTCGCTTTTGCTTTGAAGGTAGAGATCTCATGTTCCGGGAATCTGTCTGATGCCTGCGTCTGTTTGTGTGAACATATTCCGACAGATAGCAGCTGGTGTGCTTTGAATATTATTAGCTAGTTAAGAGTCGTTCGATCCCGACTTACAGTGATTCTGAAGCATAAACAATACTCATCCGTAAAATATGACTTTGCTTGTAAGAAAAATGCGGTCCACACGTCGGCAAAATGAAATTAAGCATGCCCGTGCAAAAAGATGACGACATAGATATTGTATATATTTGAAAGCACAGATTTATTCAGCCGTCTTTCGATTGACTTGGAAGAGAAGTTCCGAATGAGAAGCTTGTTATTTAAGGGTCTACAGAGCCGAATATTCTTTAAAATTTGATGTATCATATTTACAATCACGTAGTTATTCTAACTAGGTGTTTGATCGACACAGCGTTAATCAGAACACTGTCTCCCACAGTAATAGCATGCGCAGCGCTAGCGTTCCTCCTGACGCCGCTCTGCCAGTACGTGGCGGGAGGGGGGGCGCGCGGTGCCGTGTGCGGCCGGTACTCGGCGCCTGAACTAGCTGCGGCGTTGTTAGCCGCGGCTATCGTGGCCGTCTGGGTGCTTACTGGACACTGGCTACTTATGGACGGTGAGTTTTGCTTATGACGTCATCATCTTTCCTTATTCCAATTTATTTGGGGTAGGCGCATCATACCTTCGTTTATTCTGGGGTGTGCAATCGTAACCTTTAAAAAGTTGACATTAGTATCAATTAAGATTGCTCAGCGCCTTAGCTTTCTAGCCATAACATTTTTAGGCTAGTGGGTTATTTGACCTTCAAGAAAACGTTTTTGGGAAATAGATTTTCGAAAAATAGTAATCAGCTAAAACAACGAACATTAGCACTTTTTGTTTCTTACGATGCATTCAAATGCAATTTTGTATAAAGATTAAAATACTTCTTCTACGAATAGTCTTTATAATTGAATAAACTAACTCAAATAACCTTCATTATTCCTCAGCGATGGGCATGGGACTCTGCGTGACATTCATCGCATTGATCCGTCTACCTTCATTGAAAGTCTCCACGCTGCTGCTCACCGGCCTGCTGCTCTACGACGTCTTCTGGGTCTTCTTTTCCTCATACATATTTACCACCAACGTCATGGTCAAAGTAGCTACCAGGTACGTCAATTATAAGCTTTATGTCAATGACCTTTTTTATGTGGGAAATCATCTCCCGCCCTTATCGGAGTGGGAGGGTGTGTCAAACTTTTACTGACTAAAACCCACTCCTAGTTCCTTCGTTGCTTTGCATTCTAGGGCCTGGTTTTCGCTTCGACCCTGCTGGGCATACGGTTTGCTGACATCTCCTTGAGGAGCGTGTGGAACAGTGCGCGCCGTTAACAACTTGAGCTTAATCCAGACGGTTACCGGACGGTCGGACGGTGAGCTACCCATTGCTCGTCGTCCGCAAGCCTGCGCCTACGGTGGTCAGAAATCGGGATCGGAATCCCGACAGCTGGAGCATGAGGGCTGTGCCCTTGTGAGTGCAGCCACCGCCTTTGCTAGCATTACTGCTTCGCAGAAGAAGGCGACCGCTGCCACTTCTCGCTTCAGACCATCGCCTGTACCAAGGCCCGGCACGAGAGATCGTTGCCGCCTATCGCCCCCACGAGGACACGGCAGTGCTCTGCCCAAGCGGGGCACACCTTTACCGTGTGCTCCACCGTGTCCTCCGATCGGTCCACACAGTAGTGACAGCCGGGTGATTCTTCCGCATGAATCTGGTGCAGGACCTTCTGAACTATCTGCCATGTTCGGTGAGAACTTGCATCATGGGGAAGGTGAGAACGCCGTGAGGTCTTTTCAGCCACTCCCTCAAAGACTTACCGTCATAATTACGGCGTGCCCAGCACTGGATTGCGACAGTCGCTGTCGCCATTCCACCATGATATTCCGTCGGAACTCTGTCCGCCATGCCGCGACTTGGCGTGGCAGCGGAGTCTTGCCCCGGCGTTGCACCTCCACGCGGAAATCGTGCATACGTGCAAAGACTTTTGCCTCCAAATCCCAAGATGGCAGGCTAACAAGGAGGCTCGCCATGTCGATGGACATATGTTAGGCATTCATTGCACTAATCAACTTGCCTTCACTGAAAGTCTCCACACTATTGTAAACGAGTCTACTGTTCTACGACGTCTTCTGTCTTCTTCTCCACTTACATAGCCATCAATTGATCCTATCGTGAACTATAAGATTATTGTTTAGCATATGTTTCACAGGATGTCTCTTAGTTCAGTATGCCTCTTGGCATAGGCCTCCTCTAACCTCTTCTATTGCCTTCCATCTTCTGCAACCCTTCTCCAGTTATGTTTAGGTTGTTATTTTATTTCACCTTTCATCTCTTCCCTAACCTTCTTCCGCTTACATATTCACTCTTTGTGGATCACTTATGGTCTTTTTTAAGCTGGGGAGTAATTAAATAACTCCTCTCGCTCTGGGTGGAGCGATAGGGCAGTGTCAGACTTTTACATACTACAATCCACCCGTATTCCATCAGTTGCCCTTTGCGTTCCAGGGTAACTCTTCAGAACAATTCTACAGCCCCCGATTAGAAGTTAGTGAGGGGCCTGCGAGTTTATAATTTTGACTTGCGAATTATTCACATAAACTCTTATTTACTTGCATTTAACCCCCTGCTGAGCAAAAGCCTTCCCTTTCTCTTTCCAACCATCCTCTGTCTTTGGCTATCGCTGGCCAAATATCAAAGTCTAATTACTTTTTATTTTTTTATGCACCTGCCATGTTTTCTCTTCACCACTGACTGGTATAGAATGCCTAAGGCATTAAGTCCGCCTTTGTACCTTTGTGCTGCATGAAGATTTAATGAATAAATACACACTGCACCGAAAATATTAAACGATCTTCTCTTACTAAATTGTTTTTACGTTAAAAGAATACAATTGTTATATGTTGTTAACCTATTTTTTATCTGTATGCCTCCTAGAATCTGAGAAAGCCCAGCCGTTCTTGAGTCGATTCATGCATGTTATAATAATAATTGTTTTATTTCCGAGTACTATTGTTATCTAGCGCCTCGCGTCTTTGAACATTATTTATGTATACGTCTGGGTTCGTGCAAGATGACCTTTCTCTATCACTATTATTTAACTTTATTTATCAACAACGTTTGAGATATATATTTTATATGTAACTAGCTTCTGCCAGCGGCTTTGCTCGCGTAAAAGTAAAAAAAATATTCAAAGGGAAAATAAGATGCTCTCGGGATAAATATTCAATTTCGCAAGACATTAGGTACTACCTTTCATCAAAATATACGTTTGGACAAACATACATCCAAACTTTCGCATTCATAATATTAAGTATGATTATCGATACGGTTGCAAATTATAAACACAAACATCGTTGATCACTTTTTATATTAGTAAAAACCGCATCAAAATGTGTTGAGTGATTTAGAAGTTAGCGCTGTGTGAAAAGCGCCTTCGTTTTATCCGATATAGAGATTGATCAATCGTCTTGGGGCCTTACCATGACGTTTTAAAATGTCAAGCGTACGAGCGAGAAAGAGGGATGGATACACCCTAAATACCTATAACAGTTCAGTTCGTCTGTTTACGAACAACTAGCGCCATCTAGCGGACACTTCAGGCGACAGCGACGTGGAACGCGTGCAAGGGGCGCGCCGTGGGCCGCACAATCCGATTTAGTTTTAAACGTTTTATTCAATTCAAAAACTACCGGCGATCGAATACGTCTATACCTAAGAAATTACTAAATGTAAACCGATAATTAAAGCAAAGTCATATCTTCATCATCAAGTCTTTCCATTCAAACATCCTCAACACGACGAATGACCACCTCCTGCAGATCGCCAAATGGATCGTGTTAAGAGCTCATTGTAGGGCCTGTTATAACACTAATCATAGTTTAACTAACTTAATTAACTCTAATATAAATAAGATAATGAATTGTGAACATAACTGTTCCTCGCGATCATGTGAGGTGATGAGACTGATAGACAATGAGCTCCTACTTGCAATAGATAATCATAATCTGAAGATGTTATCTATGATATAACCAGCACGATTAGTGTTTAAACTTATTATTCTTATTCTTTATCATGTACTAGCTTCTGCTAGCGGCTTCGCCCGCGTAGAAATAGAAAATATATATACCTATGTTACTCAGTGAAAATGTAGCTTTCTAATGGTGAAAGAATTTTTAAAATGGGTTCCGTAGTTTTTGAGTTAAATCGTTACATACAAACAAACAAAATCAAGCCTTTCCTCTTTATAATATTAGTTTAAAAAACCAAAAATACAAATCTGGTTTTCTTTAAAATATTAGTAGAGACATTAAAATATCGTTCATGATTTTAGCTCCTATCCAATTGTGGAAAAACTAATTAAGAGTAGCAAAACGAAAAGGTTATCCAAATTCAATTTTAAGCTTAACATTATACAGTACTCGGAAATATAATAGACTCATGCAATTTTCACGTAAAAATTGCTCAAAAAGTATTTCACTTTTTCATGTTTTAATAGCATTTAATACCGATTACGGTTTTTGACTCAATACTAGTAATTTTAAATGGTCAAAAGTACTTGAGTTAAAAGATTTGAAAGTGACATATTTGTTTTTTATTTCGGACTAGCCAGCAAATCCGCCCATGTCAAAGTAGAAAATTGTCCCAAGGGAACATAATCCTGGGATTTTATTTTTTAATTTGACATAAACTAGTGCTTGACTGCGATCCCGCCTTATGGTAAGCAGCGATGCAATCGTGAGGCGCACTAGTTTATTAAGAGCCTACTCACTCTATCTTTAAGACACCCAAATTATAATCGGATGGGAAGACCTCAGCAAATTGTTGCAGTCCTTCGATGTACGCGGTATAAACGACGAGGCGAAACGCCTATTCCCGATTTCTGATTTAAGCATTTGAAGTTGAGTATTTTTCAAACTCTACTTTGTCCAGTAAACCTGTCAAAATTTGGCAGTTAAGTAAGGTTTGAGACAAACTTAATTTAAAATACTCAATTCAGAAACCCGCCTTTAGTCCAGACGGTACAGGTTTCAACAACGTAAGGGTGGATACTCGCCGTACGTCGGGTTGTCCGATGGTAGAAATAAGATGGCGGAATCAAGTTATGCAATTCCCGCGCACACTCCAAAATGCAACCTGTAAAACACCGAAAGGCTTGATACCCTACGCCTGTGCTCAAGGCTATGAAGATTGGATTTAACCAATAAATTGGGATAAAAATTATCCTATGTGTCTTACAGAGGTATCTGATATAAATGATTCTTTGTACGTTTACAGACCGGCAGAGAACCCCATGAACGTGGTAGCTCGTCGCCTGCAGCTGGGCGGCGCCATGCGCGACGCTCCCAAGCTATCACTACCTGCCAAACTCGTGTTTCCCTCCATGCACCACCAGGGACACTTTTCTATGCTCGGTAAGCCATCAGCAATCAACCGACTGACATCCACTTCCGAACGTATCGAACCCTACTTTAGCGCCCGCGTCGGATCGGTCCAAAAAATATTTTCGATTCCTATTCACCAGGGTTGTGTGTTTGCGACTGGGTACTCCGTCTCGTTTAGCTCTTCAATCCCTATAGGTGACAGAAGAGCTGACTAGATGGAGTATTTGGTCGTGGCTGTGTCAAATACCATTTGACAGGTTTGCAGGCTAAGTATAATTTGGTACACAATTTACTGCATATTCTTCACTTAAAAACCGACCAAATGACGTGCCCTAAGTCTGGCGCATCACTACATAGCCCCATATTTAACAGATTTACGTGAATTTTAATAAGTATATCTTATGTTTCGTGGTCTACCCATGCAACGTGGCAGTGTAGCGTAGGTAGACCACCTGACTCAATCCTGGATTCGATTCCAAGGTCGGCTTTCAGCTTTGTAGTCTGAATTTTGAGCCCGGTTATCATGTCAATCAGCTTAGTTACGCCCTTTGACCACTTAGCATATATACCACTTATATCACAGTAAATAAGAAAGTCTAGTTCACATTGACCATCTTTTGAAGAAAGCCCTTCAAAGAATATGGACACCTCTTTTGTCAATTTAAAAAATAAATACTTCATCTATTCGCAAAAATAAAAGTGAAAATACTGACGATTCTGATTAAATTTGGAAATAATATGTGAATTATTACAAAAAGTTAGTTTTAATATTAATGGTTTGATTTTTATCTCAGTATGAATACGCCTTTACTGTCCAGTAGAAGTGATGAGTCAATATTTTCTTAACGCGAACAGACTATAGTCCGTGAGCAGGTGCATCTGTTCCCTTACTCTCAAAGTTCCATGGGACGACAATTTTTTTTTCATAAGAAGAAGAATAATTTTAATTTCATGAGTCAGATAAGTAATTTACCCACGTTATGTTTGTTTCAGGTCTGGGCGACATAGTGATGCCGGGTCTGTTGCTGTGTTTTGTTTTGCGATACGACGCCTATAAGAAGGCTACTCTCGTATGCCAAATGGGACAAGTTCCTGGACCCAGATCTATGGTATGTCTACCTTTTATTTATATTGATACTAGCGGTCCGCTCCGGCTCCGTATGCGTGCAAATTACATACACAAATCTTCCTAGTTTATCGCATTTTCTGTTACCCACTAATAGATCACCGTTATTAACTGACCAGGTTTGTTGGCAATATTAAAATGTTGTTTCCGAATCTAAAAGAAACTATTTTGTTAATGTTTCAGTTCTAATTTATTTATCAGTGAGTATTGGGGTTCGTTACTTATTACTTTAACATTACGGTTCTAATATTATACGCTTCGAGATCATACGACATTATTATGATCTAAGAGTAATATTATGTAAAAATCCGACTAATGTTTAGTAGAATTATAATAATGAAGTCCTTTTGATCACGTACTTTTTTAGGGTTCCGTACCTCAAAAGGTAAAAACGGTTCCGTTTCCGTCAAGACCCTTTATCTCGGGAACGCGTGGAGGTATCGAGTTGAGCTGAATTAAAACCATATATACAGGTCTGCGGTCCCTTGAAGCTACGAAAAAATCAAACTTCTAAGTTAACGAAAACAAAGGATACGGCCGTTTATCGCAAAAAAAAACGTATACCTTCAACACTCACAAGGGAATCAAAATTCATAGGGAAGTACCCCGTTGACTAAGAATCCTGAAATTTGGCGTAAAGCAGGGTTTTGTAGCGTGTAGGGATAAAAATGAAAACAGTAAATTTATTGTTACGTCACAAAAAAAAAAACCTCGCCATTCGGAAAAATCTTCGAGTCTTGAACTATTTACATAGTAGGTAAGTTTGTACGGAACCCTCAGTGCGCGAGTCCGACTCGCACTTGCCCAGTTTTTATTTTTAATATATCAATATAACTTCCTTTTCTCAAACCAATCGTTTTAGTCATGATCTTAGAGTAAAAGTATACTGGCCCTGAGCCGTCCTGCACCTAATCTCGTCAGCCTTATCAGATGCTATTGCTTCTGACTATGAGAGAGAATGTAGAGTGCACTTTCGTTCAAGATAATATATTTTACAGTTTAAGCCTCTCGTGTCTGGCCTAGGTTTAGACCATGGTACGGAGCGAAAGGAAATGGAAAGCGGCCGCCTACTTCTGCTGTCCTTCCGGGCGTTGGGAGTCGCAGGGCATTTTCCGGCCAACGTAGGTACGGGCTTGCGGACGACGATTAATGGCTAGCTTGCTGTCCGGCCGGCCGATAAGGACCAAGCCCGAGTCGGAAGGCACGTAGTGTTCCACGCGCGTCTCGAAAAAATGTCAGCAAAACTGCAGGGGCTCAAAAGGGCTGTTGCCTGCTACGGCTGCAAGTGATAAATGCAATATTTCGCAAATAGGTTTAAAAAAATAATGAAGGTATATAAAGGTGGGGTTTAGTCAGTAAAAGTCTTGACACCTTTCTCGCTTCATTCTAGGGTGGGAGAAGTCATTTCATGATTTCCAACTTAAAAAAAGGCCTCGTGCTTGAGCCGTATTAAGCCAACATGGTTTCATTACGAAAAAGGAAAGGTGCTACCATTCCTTTAGCTAGGTTTTATTAATCATGTATAATTCCATCTCACCTACACTGGTAAAACTTCATAATAGGGCCCCAGACGATATTTATATTACTTAGGCCTGCGGTCCACGGACGCATAGCTTAATAGACGCGTATTCGTCATTATACGCTTGCTGCAATGTGGTGCCGTCGTTCGTTGCCGGTTCGTCGACAGTTTCATACGTACACCAAGCGTATAATGAATAATACGTGTCTATGAAGCTACATATCCGTGGCTTTGGTGCTAAACGTAAATCGAGGCTTATTTTACGTTAGTATTGTGTGGCCAGGGTTCCCGGCTCACGTACTTCCACTGCTCGCTGCTGGGCTACTTCCTGGGGCTGCTGACGGCCACGGTGTCGGCGGAGGTGTTCAAGGCGGCGCAGCCGGCGCTGCTGTACCTCGTGCCCTTCACGCTGCTGCCGCTGCTCACCATGGCTTATGTTAAAGTTATTATTTTTACTATGCATTTCTTTTGTTGATTAATTTAACCTTTTGACTGCCACAGTCACGTATACATGACAAAGCAAAACGTAGCACGCCGCGGTCCCGACTACGTGACAGACTAAAATGTTGATCTTATAAGAAAGTATTGTTTTTCTTATTTCTGTTATCTATTTATTTCATCGGTCTGTTTCATTCCTTTACAAAACATCCACGTAAGTTGCTCTTTTTCTTGTGTCGAGTGGTTTAAATAGGCGTTTAAGTTGCCCGTTAGTGACAAGCTTTTTGATGTGGCGATCAAAAATTTAATCAGAAAACGAGTGGCGACCTCAAATAAATTGGGTTACGGGTAGAATGTAATGATAAGGATCCAACTTAACCTTTAAGCAGGTGCGCGGTTATTAAACGGTAGCAATCGCGCATAACGTAAATGACCTTTAGAAGATGTGAGGGACTTAGAATCCCGATTAATTATTGATAATTCAGTTCTTTTTCATATTGAGATTATTTATCTATAATACAAATTATCTATACCTCATCCAAAAATGATTTGTTTAAAATCAACCTTTGGGTTAAAAAAAAATACTTAAATGTACAATGCTAAAATGATTCCAGTTCCTTTTGTAATGTGTCCTTACTTCGTTGTAGGGAGATCTCAGAAGAATGTGGAGTGAGCCATTCATAGCTCCGCCGACGGGCAAGTCGGGCGCGGACTTCGACGTGTGACGCGGCGGGCGCGCCGCCCGAGTCCCCCCGAGCCCGCCCGAGCGCCGCCCGACTGCCCCCGAGCCCGCCCGAGCGCCGCCCACGATGTACAGTTAGTTAGCCGCTCCGACTACACCGCTCCTACTATCTGCGTTTCTGTGTTCTCTCTGGTAACGGTGGTCTAGATATTTAGCATTATTCCTCTCAAATGTGTGAATAGCGAGTTGCACTATACGTATATATCTGCTGACTTGTAACTAACTGTACATGTAGCACTGGGCCACATAAGTTGATGTGTTTATTATTATTATTATTATAAAGACATAAGTTGTACTTTTTAGGTTAGTCGATACGCTTTTGTTTCGTTAGTAAACTGTTAAGTTCAAGTTACAGCACAGGGTAACTTGCTGTCTATGAGTTAACTGTGAAGTGATCAGGACCAGTGCGAGAGATTATGATAACTTTCGAATAAATTATACTATGACAGTAATGCAATTGGTATTTCGAAAATACTCAGTCGTAGCATTTGATGAATTTTATATCGCAGAAGTCTTTGTTTTATATGAAAAGATATTTATACTGTATGTCAAAATAATGTGACCATTTGGATAAATGTACGGTTGGGTAAAAGCAACAGTAAATGATCTTAAGCCCAGTTTCTCAAATGGATATTATCGCAAGATTAATCCTGACATATTGTCAAATGCAGATCAGGTACTGTGATTGATTGAATGAATTTTCAACAGCTAATCGTATCACTTGGGTTTGCGAGATAAGAGAAAATGCTCTAGATGTTAGCCAAACAACATGGGTTCATAAGCAGTAGGTTCAAAATACCTAGACACTTAAATTGTGATGGGTCGGTAATTTCTTTCCAGAAGTTAAGGGTTAATGTTTCGCAACTGAAGTTGACTGTGTAACTGGAGTTGAACTATTATATTTGTTATTTACAGTTATACCCAGTCAATGTTACTACGTCCAAAGGTTACATTAGGGTGGCTATTCGTTTTCGTTGACAGTATACATTGTATAGAGCCATATGAACAGATACACGATTTTTACGTACATCTGGTTGTTAAGATCTTTGTATGAATCTCATTTTTTATTTTACAATTATACGTAATCATGTTTATGAGTTTTTCAGATCAAATACCTATAACATGTTTGTGATTTGGATTTCCCAACATTTCATACGCTTATTTCAACACTGTCACTAAGCCAAAAATACAAATTGTACAGGAGAGCCATTAAAAGATTTGACAAGTGTGCAAATGTTGCATAATTCAAGATTTAATGCTTAGTTTATTGATGCTAATGTGTTTATAATGAGACTGTAATATTTATGAAGAACAAGATTCTTGGTGTGCGTTGTACACATGACATTTTGTATAGTGACAGTATTGTAATAAGGCGGCAATTTAATGTCATTATTTTATTATAATTTGGTTCATGAGTGGTCATCATAGGTTTCAATGATCAAACTTTGTTGTCACTGCCTTAGACTGATGTTTTCAATGAAGATTTTTTCTATATGTTGAATGGAGTATTATAGACAAATGTTAGACTAAAATATTAGAATATAAGCTACTAACTATTGTTGTTATTATTATAACAACTGTATTGTTGTTGTAAATTATTTGATTGAATTTAATAAAAGATGTTAAGACATTACATCGTAAGAGGTATACTTGGTATGTGTGATTTAATTTTTATAACAATTTATAACATTTTTAATTTTGGATTTATTTTTAATAGGTTTATTTGTACTAAGTGGTTATCATTGATAAGTTTACGGTGTGCGAGCTAAATACTATTAACATGGAGCAGTATTCTGACAAAAGTGATGTAATATAATTATTGAGGCTTAGTTTTATGAACAGACAGTGTCACTTATGAATTTGCTGATGTCGTCAATCATAGATCGTAATTTTATTTGAAAATTTCTTACTTTGTGTTTTCAATGTAAAGTGTAACCAAATAGTTTTGGTGTATTTTATAGATATTTATATAAATAGTCACTGAAGTTTTCTCATTGATGTACATAAATACATAATTACGTGAAATTAATATTAAGATTGATGTTCCATTATTTGCGTCACTGTTTCATCTCATCATTGATCTTGAGACTATTAATGTAAATATTTAATGCCCACACAATTCATTACCTGCCAAAACTTGGAAATTACATTTAATATTTTTATATTGTATCTGTGGGAGTATGTTCTATTGCTATAAATACTTAATAAAAATATTAGATGGAAGTATACTTGAATTTTCTTTTCATATCTACTACTAGTTACAATATTGTAATGCAACTGTACTGCAGATATGATGAACTTTGGGCTGGGGAATAGTTGGAAAATGTTACTTACCGCATGACGCAGGTCCTCACCGGGCATGGTAAGTTCGGGAGGTTCCTGTACCGGATCCGTGCAGAAGAGACGCCCGGGTGCCACCATTGTGTGGACCGCCCGGAGGACACGGTGGAGCACACGGTAGAGGTGTGCCCCGCTTGGGCAGAGCACCGCCGTGTCCTCGTGAGGGCGATCGGCGGCAGCGATCTCTCGCGCCGGGCCTTGGTACAGGCCATGGTCCGGAGCGAGGAGGAGTGGCAGGCGGTCGCCTCCTTCTGCGAAGCAGTAATGCTAGCAAAGGAGGCGGCCGATCGCGTGAGGCAACGGCAACGGTCCTCACGCCCCAACCGCCGCCGGGATTCCGATCCCGATTTCCGGCCACCGTAGGCGCGGGCTTGCGGACGGCGAGCAATGGGTGGCTCGCCGTCCGATCGTCCGGTAACCATCCGGACCGAGCCCAAGTCGTCGACGGCGCGTAGTGTTCCACGCGCGCCTCAAGGAGATGTCAGCAACCGTAGGGGCCCAACAGGGTTGAAGCCTACTGGGGCCATGGGTGATGCGAAAGTGACCCCCGGGGCCCTGGAAAAATAAAAATGGCAAAGAAGGAACAGGAGTGGGTTTTTAGTCAGTAAAAGTCTGACACTATCTCCCGCTCCGCCCAAGAGCGGGGGTTGTCATTAGATGATTTTCCCACCCGAAAAAAAAAAAAAAAAGCCCTGGAATACAAAAGGCAACTGAAGAAACACAAGTGAGTTTTAGTCAGTACAAGTGTTACACTCCTCGCTTCTAACAGCAGAAATATAACACCTTTAAAAAAAGATAAACTTAATGTCACAATAAAGCCTGTGACAGTTATTGCATCAATGTTCAAGCCAGCAAAAGTGACATGCTGTCCAAGTTAAATTGTTAGCCACCATGATGAGCAGGAGTATCAAAATGGATTATGTGCACCATAAGGAGGATGTTTTATAGATATGTATTATAAATAATCTTAGGCATACATCAGATTATTACGAATTCTGCAGGGCGAAAAAAAATTTTGAAGATAATCGAATATTCTGGCGAGTTTTTATTTCAAACATTTGCGACATTTTTCATGTAAAAGTCAATGACCTTAAAGATCATTCAATATAAATAAACCTCCCAGTACTAACAGTGACGGATTAAGACTACTTGGTGCCCTAAGCAATCTACGCCTGTGGGCGTCCCCCCTATCCGTATGTCGTCATTTTTTTGTAAAATGAGGTGATGAGATGTAACTTAAAAGTGGAGTAGGTGCGACAACAATAAAAACCAAAGCATAATTTATTTATTATGTAAGGGTTAAAGTATGAAATTGCCGATTTGTACTGAAAAAATATTTATTTTTTTATTACCTACACATTGCTGCCATCTAATAGGAAGGTCATTTATGCCTTTGCGATAGAACTCTGTTGATCTAGATTCGACAAACTGTGTGAAAGCATTTCGTACTGCCTCCTGAGATGAAAACTTTTTATCACGTAGAAAATTGTCTAAACCACGAAAAAAGTGGTAGTCCGTTACAGCAAGGTCTGGCGAATACGGAGGGTGACGAATGGTTTCTAATTGCAGGTCCTGTAGGTTTAAAACGGTTTCTCGTGCTATATGAAGTCTCGCGTTATCATGGAGCAATAATGGTGAAGATTGATTCATGAGTCGGGGCTGTTTCACTGCTAGTTTTGCTATCATTGTTCCGAGTTCGGCACAGTAGACATCTGCCGTTATTGTTTGGCCAGATCGAAGAAAGCTATAGTAAATAACACCATGCTGAGATCACCAAACAGTAAACGCGCGAATTATCAAACTAGTCCTAGAAATTTTTTTTGGTGACGTGAGACGTGATGCCCTAAGGACGGATAATTTTTGTGCTTCTTCTGGTGCCCCCCCAGACGAAATACCTTGGCAATTGCTTAATTTGATTAAGGGTTGATCCGTCACTGAGTACTAATGCCTACATATACTGGAATTACATCATACAAAATGTTAATTATTGTGTATAACGTCTTGAATGGCCTACCATCTTGTAAAAATTCATATGAATGTAAAGCTAACTCACACACAAAACCAACAAAGTTATATCCACTTATTTTAATTTTATTTCATTTGTTTAGATACCTAACTAAATGTAAACTATCTCTTGACACTTGTATGAGATGACTTTATAAAAATACATTTTAAAGTATGGATATAAGTACTAATATGGTACCTATCTACTTATAATTTTATAAAATCTGAATATATTCTATGTTATAAAATTTCACAATTTACAAAAACACACAACTACTAACCCTGTAGCAAGAGTGGCCTATACAAAGGTGCATAACAGACATAATAAAAAAGACTTGATTAGTGGACTTAAGGTGCATTTTAATTCATTAAACCCCAAGTGAGCACCGGCGTTTGCTCTGTCATTGTCTTTCTATTGTGTCTAATTACGGTATTTGTAAGGTTATCTTATTGTGGGGCTGCCCTAGGCCAGAGCACTTCGACCCTTCTGGATCTTTTGTGCTAATTGCTAATAATAATTTGCAAGGTTAATTTGTCATGATTGTGGCTATGCTCTGTAGGCAAATAAAATGAAGGTAACATACGTGCCATGCTATGTATTATGAACATTAGTGCAGCTGTTAGTAGGTTTATATTTGCATGTCTTCTTACGAAGAGTGAAATTTCTGTACTTGTACTGTTACTTATTCTGTGACATTGTTACTAATGGGAAAGCTTTAAGGGACCCCAACCCCTACCCCCAAATTAAAGTGATTGAAAGGGTAATTGAAAGTAAATTTGATATGGTACCAAATTATTTATTGGCCTGAATTTCTTTGTTGATATCTCTCTTTTCAATAAACCTCAACTGTTTTCTCCTCATTCTTTTCAGCTTCGCAGTATTTGTGATCACTTGTACTACTTCAGCTTTACGTTTGTTTTCTTCCGCACGTAGTAAGTTCTGTCGCCGCCTCTCCTTGCGGTCTATTTCTTTTTGCTTCAGTTCTGCTAACATTTGTTTAGAAAGCTCCCTAACCTTCTGCATTTTCTGGCGAAGTGCTTCCTTCTTTTCAAAACTATATTTGAGTCCTTTAGTTTTATTGATAGTAGAAAACCTGAAAGAGCAAAATAAAAGTGGAATAGAGACAAGGTGAAAAATTTTAGGTTATGTTATCAAATACAAATTAAAAAAAATAACTAAGTGACGAAATTACTAACTTTTCTTTTTTTGATTTCCAAAACTTTCCTGACTTAGGCAGACCTCTAATGGGTTCTATTTTAATTACAGACTTTATTTCTTGTTCACTGTTATCTTCATCATTGCTTTCTGTTTTTTCCACGTTATCTTGAGATTTAGCTATGTTTGAAACGATCTCGAGAACTTTATTTTGAGTTTCTTCAGTCATGGTTAAGCCCTATATGGTAGTAAATGGGGCTTTAAATTTATTTGAAACAATAAATTGAACAAAACTTCGCCCACAACAAGAGCACGTTTTATTTACTATATGTCAATGTCAATAATGTCATTGTCAATTTTTTTTTTTTGGGTTTTGATGAACTGGTCACTTGAACCTTTAAGTCAATCATTGTCAATAAAACCCTTCGTTCGAGGTACAACCACAAAAAAAAAACTCGTGACTTCATCAGAGTAGCTACTCTACCCTCGCATTTTTGAACGTAGAGAACTGTCAATGTCAAGCCAGTTTCATTTTTTTTCGTTATCAATTTGTTATTTTATTGTCGTTTGAATTTTTCAATTTGATTTCCAGTTTTGTTTAGTTAAAGTTTTTTTTTTTTTTTTCTTCTTTGGCTTAGTTAAAGTTGTGTGCTGTAGGTAATTTATTGTATTTTTAGTTAACATGGATACATATAGACGTCAACGTGTTTTACTTACTACTAGTATCAACATCAAGTCTAAAAATGTTCCTGACTCACTAGTAATTTTCAAAATTAAAAAGTAACTAATCAATAAAAATTTAGAATTTAAAAAAAAAAAAAAAAAAAAAAAAAAAAAAAAAATTTAGAACTCTGCCATTGCCGGTCCCAAGCCCGGATGAGAAAAGAGGAGGGTTAGCCGCGAACGACGTCAAATACCTATCAAAACCTTGGTATTAGCAACATCCAGGTGGCTTTAAAAAGACGTCAACGCCGAGTAAGGGCGGCGACTTAGCTGTGTCGTGTAGTGTTGTGTCTGGTTGGAGTATGAGAACTTTTTGTGCACTGATCGGTGGCTGCACGATGCGACTCAGCTATCAAATTAACCCTACCAGGCTACCGTGAGCCCTGAGGCCTAAATACCCTCAAAAAAAAAAAAAAAAAAAAAAAAAAACGGATGCAAGTACATGGGAAATACTTGCCATCAGTGTCCCGATACAACCATGTCAGCAGAACAAAAAATAGAATTACCCCAGGAGGGTACCGGCCGTGCCGGAGAATCCCTCCCTGAGCTTAGCTCAGGCTGCTCCACGTATTCTGGGGGGAGCAATGTGCTGCATCATATGGATCTTACGACTCCGAATACAAGCAAAAAAAAATTTGTTCAACAAGCCTTTCATCCAAGTCTTTTCGTGTCCAGGCCCAGGAGTTTATCACTAAGCTCCACAACAGATACTGTTAAGCAAGTCGAGACAGGCCAGACCTTCACTCGAAACACGGATACCCTTACAGCTGAAATATTGAGCTCCACAGCAGACACCACGCCTCCAACATGGCAAAGAGCACCAGTACTGAGAAACGCCAAAAGGAAAAAAGTATCATCTCCATCCCCTGAAAGGTTAATTACCAATAACCAATTTAGTGGACTACCTGTTGATGAAAATGAAGACCACACCACTCAAAATAATGCGACAAAAAGAATCTCCAAACCTCCACCAATAATTCTCTATGGCATCGAGGATATCAACAAACTGTCCGAACTACTCGAAAGAGTTGTAGACAGAGTAGATTTTATTTACAAGATAACAAACAAAAATCAAGTAAGGATCAATTGCGCAACAGTAGATGCATATAAAAATATCATAGAGATTGTAAGACAAAAAGGATTAATTGGACACACTTTCAATAGTAAAGACAAACGACCTTACAGGATTGTAATTAGAAATATTCACCCTACCACGCCAATCAGTGAAATAAAGAATGCAATAGAAGAGACAGGCAACACAGTTATCGGGGAAATAATAAACGCCAAGTATGGACCCAACAAGAAACCGACTTCTACATTTTTTATCAACATGCAACAAGGGCCCAACAACAAAGCAGTGAAAAATATTAAATATGTTTATCACCAATCGGTTACTATAGAAGAACCACGAAAACGCAAGATCGTTGTACAATGCCAGAGGTGCCAGCAATATGGTCACTCTAAAAACTTTTGCATGAGACCATATCGGTGCGTGAAGTGTGCAGAATCCCATAGAACATCTGAATGTCCAAAGACTGACCGCAATACTCCAGCAACATGCGCTCTCTGTCTCGGTGCCCACCCGGCAAACTTCAAGGGCTGCGAAGTTTACAGAGAAATTTATGCCAGAAAATTCAATGCAAGACCACGCTTAAACACCAAGGATAAAAAGTCGAAAATTGATGAGCCAATTTCTACCAGTTCTAGCCTACTTCCACCAAAGCCTAACATAGAAAAAGTTAGATCGAAGATATACTCCAATAAAACTGAAAGCTATGCGGAGGTTTTAAAATCTAATGTAACTTGCAAAGGAGCAGAAATCCCTTCATCAAACAATATAATTGAGCAGATGTTCTTAAAACAAGCAGAAAAACTAGATATCATCCTTCAACAAATGAGTACCTTAATCAGTCTCATAACAACATTAGTATCCAGAGATTCAAAATGACTTCCCTCAAGATTGCAGCCTGGAACCTTGATGGATTATCTCCAAACAAGGAGGAAGTTCAAATTTTATTACAATCGCATAACATAGACTTACTTCTAGTGTCTGAAACTCATTTTACCGAAAACAGTAGTATTAGAATACAAAATTACAATAGCTACGTTACTAATCACCCGGATGGCACTGCACATGCTGGATCGGCCATTATTGTTAGATCTAGCATTAAACATCATGAACTACCACCGTTTAAAAAAGCCCACATGCAAGCAACAACTATCGCAATAGAAGACCGGAATGGAGCTTTCAATGTCTCAGCTATATACAGCCCTCCGAAACACAAAATAACAGAGGAGCAATACAACGAGTTCTTCAATACCTTAGGCCCGCGTTTTATAGTCGGAGGAGATTGGAATGCAAAGCATGTGCATTGGGCTTCTCGACTAACAAACACAAGGGGCAGAGAACTCAAGAAAAGCCTAGACAGAAATAAACTTGTTACAATCTCAACGGCGGAACCCACAAACTGGCCGACGGATCCAACAAGACTACCAGACGTCATAGACTTCTTTGTCACCAAGGGTTTATCTAGGTTATTCTACCACATTAAAACATGCCTAGATACTGACACAAACCATGTTCCGGTAATACTGTCTATTGGTACTACAGTTCTTAATATTGAAAGGAATTTGAAATTATATAACAAACGCACGGATTGGAATAACTTTCGCGAGTTAATTGACGAGAGACTAGAACTTAAAATAGCCCTAAAAACTAAGGACGACATTGACGCAGCTACTGAAATGATAACCACTACCATCCAAAAATGTTGCTGGCTCTGCACACCAGAAGCTAACGAGTATTCCCAACAACGTAAAGTTTATTCCGAAAGCATACGATTGCATATACAGGAAAAAAGAAGACTTCGACGAATCTGGCACACTAGCAGGCATCCGAGTGACAAAAGAGCGCTCAACAAAGCGACCAGGGAGCTGAAAACGCTAATATCTGAGGCTAATGCTGTCGCCCTAGAGACGTACTTAGAAAGTCTCTCGCCTACTAAAGCCACGAACTATTCCCTGTGGAAGGCATGTAAAAATTTTGATCGACCTCTATACCACAAACCTCCACTCAGGACACGAGAAGGAAACTGGGCTAAAACCGCACAGGAAAAGGCTGACGCATTTGCACATCATCTTAGCCAAGTTTTTAGACCAAATGATGCAAACCCAAACATAGACGAATCTGATATAGACTCTATCCTCGACCAGGACCTTCAACTTGATTTACCACTGAAACCAGTGACACCCAAAGAAGTCGCTAGAAATATCAGATCTATGGATAATAACAAAGCCCCAGGGTTTGATCTCATAGACAAAAAGGTTTTGGAAGAGTTACCGCGTAAGGCAATAGTCTATCTTACCACACTATGTAACGCCATTCTCCGTGTGGGATATTTTCCAGATTTGTGGAAAGTCTCCCAGATCATAATGGTGCACAAACCTGGCAAACCAAGCCACGAAGTGACTTCATACCGACCCATTAGCTTGCTACCAGTTATGTCCAAGCTATTTGAGAAAATACTGCTGCATAGACTTACCAATGACCTTAAAGAAAAGTCTATCATTCCCGACCATCAATTCGGCTTTCGGAAGGAACATGCAACTACTGAACAGGTTCATAGAGCGTGCAGAGCCATTAGAAAATCATTTGAAAAAAAAGAATACTGCTCATCAGCCTTCCTTGACATACAGCAGGCTTTTGACAGAGTTTGGCATAAGGGGCTGTTATGTAAAATCAAATCACTTCTGCCACATACATATTTTGGAATTCTAAAATCATATATGTCCAACAGGCTATTTCAAGTCAAAGAAAACAACTGCACATCAGATTTCCATGATATTACCGCAGGAGTGCCACAAGGGTCTGTTCTAGGGCCAGTTTTGTACACCCTGTATACTTCTGACCTACCACAAAGCCCAGATATCACAGTTGCGACCTTTGCAGATGATACGGCCCTACTAGCTTCAAGTCCATGTCCCGTTCGGGCTTCAGAGCTCCTGCAAAGTGGATTACATAAAATAGAAAAATGGTTGAGTAAATGGAGAATCGCAGCCAATGTGTCGAAGTCAGTGCACATTACTTTTACACTTCGCAAAGAGGACTGTGCTTCAGTTACTCTTAATGGTATACAACTTCCGCATCAAAATACAGTAAAATATTTGGGATTACACCTGGACCGCAGACTCACCTGGAAAAAACATATTCAAACAAAAAGAGATGAGGTGAACTTAAAATATAGGGGTCTCTACTGGTTGTTGGGTAGAAACTCAAAACTAGGAATCGATAACAAGATTCTCATTTATAAAACTATGCTGAAGCCAATCTGGACCTATGGCATTGAACTCTGGGGTTCGGCATGCGACTCCAATATTATGATTATACAAAGGGCACAAAACTACATTCTCAAGCAGATATCAAATGCGCCCTGGTTCATCAAAACAGAGGAGATCCATGAAATCTTGAACGTGCCAATGGTTAAAGAAGTGATCAACTGCCATGGTGGCAATTACAAATCACGTCTTCAAAAGCACCCAAACCAGCTAGCGGGACAGCTTACTATTCCTGAAAGTATTCGCCGACTGAAGAAACGGCGTGACATCTTTGATTAGAAAATTCACCTATAAATGTGACTACTTTCAAGGAAGGGCAGGCCCCACAGGGGGCAGCACCCTACATATAATCCAGACTACATCCCATCTGTTTATAGTCTACATGACTGATTACATGATAAGAATAATACAAAAAAAAAAAAAAAATCAATAAAAATTTAGGACACATGAAAAATGTTTGACGCTTAGAATTTAAACGGCCGCTTACACCAACCTATCCTGCTTGGAGTTAGAGTTAGTTGGGTTAACTCGCTACTCGAGTTATAAAAGAACGACCCTGGGTTGCAACTCGATGCATTTCTGAATGGTCGGAGTAGCGACTATATCCTACTCTGGTTATTCTTGAACGCAGGGTCGGTCGAGTGTCGTTGTCACTTGTCTGTCAGTCAGTCAATTTTTACGATGAAGTGATTCATTCGGTTACATTTTCGTAATTTCCTCATAATTTATAGATAAATTTTAAGAAATTATCTCTTTAATTTGAGTGTATTTATCATTGTGTTTGGTAATTTATGGGAAATACCTTTTTGTAAAGGTCTCAGGTTAATAACTGGACAAATCCGGCGAAACTACAGTGAGACTTGTAATTTAGTAAACAACAGCTTTCCCAGAAAAAATGCCCGTAAGTGTTTAAATACCGTATACTCCGCACTTAAGACTACAAACTGGACATTTTAATGTGCAAATATTTACGGCTACATTCTCATATTAACGTTTTCCTCATAGGCTTATCACTCAACGTTGACGGACTACACCCAGTCCGTTGGTAACCTGGCGCTCCTGCCTATAAGGACAACTTTCAGAGGCCCTGCTCCGATCAGCCCAAAGATAGAATTAGATATTATTGATGAAGCTCTCAATTACTTCAAAGCAAATGTCTTTTTTAGGTTTTATGAGATCAAGGTAAGATTTTGAATAATTTTCTACCCAACACTTTCTTTAACTATTGAAACATCTATAAGAATTTTGTGTTTTTTAGTCTGATGCTGACAGAGTTCTCATTTACCTGACATTGTACATTTCTGAATGTCTGAAAAGGCTCCAGAAATGCTCAAACAAGAACCAGGGTCAACAAGAGATGTACATGCTTGCCATATCAAAGTTTGATATACCTGGAGAATATGGATTTCCTCTGAACTCTGTGTATGCTAAGCCTGCCAGTACCCAGGAGGCTGGTATGTTGCAAATCATTATTTATACTTAAATGGTTTTAAAATATTGTTTATGAGATACACGTAAATAATAGTGACAGATAAATAATAATGTTGAATGTTATTAGATCAATTGCTTTTTTTATAATGCATTGGGTGTTTTGCGATTTTAGATTTGATGCGACAGTATCTACAACAGATGAGACATGAGACTGGTGCCCGTGTCTGTGAAAAGGTAGGTACTATTTATTTATCTTAAAGTTCAGTAACAGTATATAATATAATCCATATAAATCCTTACATATTATAGAACAAAGTCACCCACTGTGTAGTAACACAGTAAACTCAAAAAAGACTGATCAGATTTCATGAGGATGGTGTTGATGCATGCAGTGGCGTGCCAGATACCTATAAAGGGGCATGCCAAGGAACCCAATACTACTCACATAACTAATATTTCGAATATAAAAAAAACTCGCGCTATAATCCGTCGTCACGTATCTTCAGTGCAAAATTTCTTGCTGTAATGCTGATTATAATTGCTTCTAGAGATGAAGCGTATATACTAGAACAGATCCAGGGATTAGGTATTTAACGAGACTAGGCTGCACCTATTCTAACTTTTAAAATACTTGATCCACCTAGTCTCACTGTGCCTACGCAGTGCACGGCACCCGCGGCCCGCGCGAATCGAAGTACCGACTGTACTGGACTATGCTGCTATCTCGCTTCACCGCGTCGTCGTGACGCGGTGAAGCGAGATAGCAGCATAGTCCTAGCTCATCCATGTTTGCCAAAATCATTTATGAGTCAGTCACTTGAATTTGAACCTTAATTCAAAACGCATAAAAGTAACGCAATGCGCACTCGTATTTACATAGATCATACGTGTGCCAGTCGTTTGAATTTGAACCATATATCAATGGCATAAAAGTTACGCGACGCGCACCGTGTTGTGGAAGAATATATTCTGTCCTTTTTTAACTACACTATTCCGCAGTCTTTCCATCCTTGTCTGTCAATACTCGAGATCGAGACTAGTCGGGACTAGGCACTAGGCAGACTTTATAGAATAGGTAGAATAGATACTTTGACAATACTCGATGCGAATGAAGACTATATGATGCAGTCGAGTATCAAGTACGGACTCGTGCGAATGTGATCTCGATTGACGTATGATACCTGCTCGACGTCGCTAACTTCTATGGGACTTATTTAGTGATCGGTTTTCGTAACGAAGTTTTAATATATTGTTAAAGAACTTAGATCTATTTTTAATAAGACATTAATTAATGTGTTTATTGTTTTGAAAAATGGGTCCCCAAGGAAGTAGTGTCAATTCCAAAGACTGATTTTCTACGTGTATCTTAAAAAAACAATGATTGTAAACAGTTACGTGATTTAAAAAAAAAAAACAATGATTGTAAATAGTTATGTGATTTAAAAAAAAAAACAAAAGCAATGATTGTATAATTATAGTTAGGTGATTTTAAAAAATACAAAACAAAAAGCAATTATAACAATTAGATAAATCTATACGTTGACAGTCTTAAGCCTGTGCAAAGTATGAAGGGAAGATTACAATTCATTACTGCGTACGTACGTACTACACGTATCGTTGTTACGCAAAGACTAAGCATCTAATCTAAGTATGCGTATTTCATGGACTAGGTGGACTAGGTGGAACAGGTATTTGGATCGAGTATTTGTACGGACTTGGACTAGGTGGACCTAGTCCAAGATTTGCCTAGTACGACCCATCTCTAATTGCTTCATTTTCATTTGTTATTATTATCGTCATTTATGATACAGCTGCATCATAAATGACGTAAACTATTTAAGAGCCATCTATTGATATCTTTTGGCAACTCTTGCTCACTCATAACTTTTTATTATAGCTGTTTACTTCTGAATCCACTAGATGGCGCACAAAATATTGTAGTTTGTAGTAATCAGTCGTTTATGATATTGATATGTATTATAATTAGCTAATACTCACAATTTAAACAGCCATTTTTGTTGAGTCAAGTATAGCTAATAATAGCGAGTGGGAAGAGCAGTGGTGGCCGAGTGGTAACGGCCCCGACTTACGAGCTGTAGGTCGCGGGTTCAAACCTAGCCAGGCGCATTACTTTGTGTAATTTATTTCATCACCACTGCTCTCAAAACGGTGAAGGAAAACATCGTGAGGAAACCGGCATGTCCTAGAACCAAAAATTCGAAGACATGTGACATCCACCAACCCGCACTGGGCCCGCGTGGTGGACTACGGCCCATCCCCTCTCCTAGAGATATAATTGGAATTTGTGTACTGTGAATTCCATTATTTCATATAATGCAATCGCTTATCTAACCTGCCCTGCATTCCGAAATGCGACAAAAGCGATAATACCGCAAATCCGACCAACGCACAACGTCACAATTATTACTCTCTAACCCAATAAATAACAATATATAAATATTGTTGCTGTTGTTGTTGTTCCTTTTGTATTGTTGTTTTCTTATTAATAAATTACTATTATATTGTGACTACTAAATTTGGTCGGATTCGCGATATAATCACTTTTATCGCAATTCGGAACGCTGGGTACAGCCCACCGTTCCTTTAGACTTACAAATTATTTTTTGTTTCAATTATTGATGTTATTGGTACTGTGTTCACTAGTCTACACTGTCCTCTCATGCCTTTACTATCATTATAATTTTTTAAGACTAATCATCTTCATGATTAGACTTGATAGTTTCTTGTTGGTTCTTCTCCAATAGATTAAAATCATTTTGAATTCTACAACCAAGTTCCCAGATAACAATAATTTGTTTGTTTCAGGTGTTTGCTACTGAAGATGGTAAGCCAAGCAAGTGGTGGCTCTGCTTTGCCAAGAGGAAATTCATGGACAAGTCTCTCTCTGGCCCTGGACAATAATCAGCACCCACCAGTTAGCATTTATTTTAATCTATCCTTTTTCTTTAAATTCATGAGATTTAATTAAAAAATGTCATTCCAAAAGGTTTTACACTTCTTGATGGTGCATTGACATTATTATTATTATTAGGTATGTATGTGCTACTCACAGCATATTTATTATTCATCTGATAAATTAAAATGACGTAATGAAGTTTTTTGATAATTTTAAACAAAGAATTATGTGCTACTTATCTACTACTACTGGAACCTGTAAAACCACTTTCTCTTTATAATCATGAGTATTCTGTCTGCCAGGCATTTCTATCGAAAACAGTATGTTAATATGTTAAGACTAATTATTTTTATTATTATTTGAACTTGTAAAGGAATCAATAAAGTATTTGGAAATACTAAAAATAGCTTTTTATTAAAGGTGTAAATATATCATTCATAATAACTTCTGTACAAGAGGTTCTAAAATATAATGATTCATTAATTAATATCAGTTCAAAAATACATCAGCTGCTAAAAATGAGATAGATTGTTACTATTTGAATATACAATGGGTACTACAACAGTCTTACGCTTACAACTACAGTTACACATACACTCTATATAGAAAGTTAATTGAGACCATATTCTTTGATCAGCTGTCCAGCAATGACTAGCCTCTGTATTTCAGATGTTCCTTCATAGATTTCTGTGATCCTGGCATCGCGGTAGTGTCGCTCTGCAGGCATATCAGAGACATAGCCCATACCACCCAGGATCTAGAATAAAAGACAAGAATTTTGCATTAATAGACTTGAGTCTTATGTTACTTTTATGAAGAAACATGGGCCGAAACTGCATTATGTTAAGCGTGCGCCCGCGACGACCACCCGTCACGGTAACCAGATTATTACTTGCTCAGTTTCGCTCGGTGTGCATGTAGTCATGTCGATGGAGAACATGTACGTACAAAAATACGTAGGATGTTACGTAGCAAAACGCTCGCGGGGCGCGGCTCCCCGCGACTGGTGCCCACGCAGCTATCCGCGACGGAGCACTTTTGTATGGGACCACAATATAATATCTGAACAAAACAGTTCATTTTTTACAACACAACACGTTTATTTATTTTCTGAATTTATCAAACATATTTTTTTTTTACAAATTATGAAAAACAAAACAAACATGGTGGTGGTGGTGCAGATCTTTGCAGATGATGCAAATCATAAACTCATTATTTAAAGGGATAGAGCCCTATAGGGTTTATAGCTCTATCCCTCTTTCCCGCTCGCCACGCCTGACATTTTAACATGTCAAGGTAAGGCCCCTCTACAAATTTAGTTTTGTCTTACTTATGGATCTCGTGTGTTGGCTGTGCGACTACAATTACGACAAGCTGCAATCCAAACTTTCATCTTGGTTGTACAATAACTCGCGGTGGAAGCATTTTTTTTTAAATTCCACAACTATCACACAACGTCGTCTAGTCCCAAGCTAAGCAGAGCTTATGTTATGAGTACTAGACAACTGATAAACATACTTTATATACTAAATACATACCTACATATTACAGATAAATTACACCCAGACACAGAACAAATGATCATACTCATCACACAGACATTTGTCCTGGGTGGGAATCGAACCCACGACCTCCGGCATAGCAGATAGCAGTCAGGGCTACTAGTACTAGTAGACCAACAGGCTATTAGTATTTATGACATACCTGTATACACTGATGGGACAAGAATGTAGCTGCTTCTGAGGCTGCCAACTTCGCCATTGCTGCCTCCTTTGTGTAAGGTTTCTTGTTGTCCTTCAACCAAGCTGCCCTCCATGTCAGCAGCCTTGCTGACTCAAGCTGCAAAGCCATGTCTGCCAGCTTGTTCTGAATGGATTGTAGCTTCATGATTGGTTTTCCAAATGCAGTGCGTTTTGATGCATACTCAGCAGCCACATCTAATGAGGCCTGAATAAAAAAACCCAGTCAGTTCTACTTTGGTTTTTGCAAAGTTTGCATGCATGTGGTTTCAGTTCAAATTATTAATTTTTCGCTAACAATAATCACCTGTGCTATACCTAAAGCTTGCGATGCAATACCAATTCTTCCAGCATCTAAAGTCATCATGGCTATCTTAAAGCCAAGTCCTGGCTGACCTAGAATATTCTCCTTAGGTATTGAACAATCTTCAAACATCAGTGAGCAAGTGGAAGAACCTCGTATACCTAGTTTATCTTCTTTCTTCCCTAATTCTAGACCTTCAATTGGTTTTGGTACAATGAAAGCTGAAATTCCTTTGTGCTTCAGACTTTTGTCTGTGGTAGCAAATACCACAGAGGCTTTGCTTTCATATCCATTAGTGATCCAACATTTTGTGCCATTTAGTAGCCATTTGTCACCAGCATCTTTAGCTGTGGTGGATGCTGCTCCAGCATCAGATCCATTGCCAGGTTCAGATAGAGCAAAGCAACCAACAATTTCACCTGGAAATCAAATTGTTATAATGTACTGAACATAACAATTTCACCCACTAGCTTCTGCCAGCGGTTTCTCTTGCGTGAAAGTAGGTTTCTCCATACAAACTTCAGAACCCCATTTCATCACCTTAGGGGTGAATTTAAGAAATTCCTCTCATAGTGCTTGCCTAATAAAAGGAAGCCTAGTGCAAAATTTCACACTTCTAGTCCCAGTAGTTTCGGTTGTGTGTTGATATGTCAGTCAGTCAGTTTCTCATTTTATGTACAGGGTGTCTCTGACATCGAAGCACAAACTAATACCATGGATCCAGTACATGATTCTGTACCCCCTAAACAAATTTAGTGACAGTATATATACTATTAAATGGGCAGCTGAGCAGTGGAGTACTATTCATATTCCAAGTTCCTGAACACGTGTACAAGGTAGAACTTTTACTAGGGTTACTTAAAATCGCAACCTTTTAAAATTTAATTCACATACACTAGAAAAAGCCAACAAACCAGTAGAGAATGGAGTGACAAACTGTTCCTTTTGCTTGTCTGTGCCCCAGTGCAGCACAGGTCCCAAGTAAAGAGAGTTGTTCACAGACATGATGACGCCTGCCGATGCACACCCTCGTGAGATCTCTTCCAGAGCTATAGCGTAAGCGAGGTAGTCGAGACCGGCGCCACCGAGCTCCTCTGGTACGGCTATAGCCATAAGTCCCAGTTCACCCATCTTTTTAATAGCATCCCCAGGGTACAAGTGTTCGCGATCGAACTTAGCAGCATTGGGCTTTAATTCCCCTTCAGCGAAGTCTCGACATGTTTTATACAGCATTTGGTAATCTTCTGATAATGCTGAAAGTGAAGCTATGCATCTTGTCTGTCTAACACTTGTTGGAGCTGTAAATAAATAAAAGTTGATAAAAAATACTGTTTTTGTGAAATTCATAACCAAGTTCTTTCTAATACTTACTAAATGTTTGAAACAATTTAGAAAAATTCTTTATCATTTTATGAAATTAGTAAATGTTAATTAAAGTGGTAAAACGATACAATTGAATCGAACTGGAAACCAAAATAATTCAGGACTTTGAACTCGTTCGTTTAGAAATCAAATAGATGGCACCGGAAACGTCATCATCATCAATGTAGAGAGTTTATATTTTTCGAATCATATAGTAAATTGTTATAAAAGTCAGTCAGATTAAGTTTATTATCGGATTTTATATACCGATACATAAATAGAATATCATAAAAAAGACATTTTATTGTTTTAAGATACTATGATGAATAATCGTATTGACAAGCCAACGAAAAAAAAAACTGATGACAACGGTTTTTGACAAAGTCAGCTGTCAAACAAAAATAGGAAAAAAATATACAAATTACAATGTTAAAATGGAGATATTGTTAAGAATTTTACCAACAAATCCATTAAAAGTTACTGCCTCTAAACTGTTTTTATGTCAAGTAGCTAATTATACCAGGTAAAAAAGCTAGTTGTGACAGTCAATAACTCCATAACCTATTAACCCTCATAAGTCGCTATATATTTTGTCCATTATTTCAGATTGGCTGAGGTTGGAAAACTCGAACCACCGAAGGCAGCAGGCAAATATGATACAGGGCAGTTAATTTTACACAAGGTATTCGGATATCGAGGAGTGATTCTGTTTCCCTGGTTGGCGCGGGTGTACGATAGAGATGCCACCAACAAGAAGGAGAGCAAGGAGTCCTCGGCCTCCGCAGAGGCTTCAGGAGACTCCTTGTCTAACGTCGGCAAAGAAGTCAAAGGCCGCACACATACATTCTATCAAGTTCTGATTGACACCAGGGATGCACCTTACATAGTAAGTATTCGAATTACATAAAATCACAGTTAGAAATTATTAATAGTCTGCAAACTGTTCTTAATTCAATTATCCGATAATTAACTTGAATATTCCGTTTATTGCATGTGATGCCTATATATGTATATAGGCATATGTTTATGGGTAAATATTATATTTTTATGGCAAGAGTTGTTATGGCTGATTGGCAAAGTTCCACTTCCCTTTTTGGATTGTTAGTTTCTACATAGTAACAACATTCTTTGGGCATATGCTATTGCTTTGTGTATTATTACAAAAAAATTAGTTTTATTCTTTGCCCTTAAAGATTTATATATTCCTAGGTTAAAAATTAGTAGAATATTCATGACTAATAGTTTTTAATACTGGATGGCATTGTTTTAAGAAAAAACTTGCATTTTACCTCCTATTTCATAAAATTATTTAAATTTCTTTCTGTACTAACTATCTTAATTATTTTTGACTGTGGCTACCAACATCGATATGAGTCCTGAATGGAAGCAAAAGGTACAAACATACATGTGTGTAAATCAATAATGTGAGTTTGTTAGTGGATTAAAACTAACTGTAGGTATTAACAAATTTCAAAGATATACAAACCTTGTAATTAGGACAAGGTTTATTGTCAGAGTTAAAAATGATTATTTCTTGTAGACTACCTACTTATCATTTTTTTTTTTTCAAAACATTCAGACAATACCAGTACATTCAAATTGGTTGTAAATAACATATACATGTAAAGTTTTTCATCAATTTAACCTTGATGAGGCCCCAATGAGAAGTATTGGGACACAAAGGGTTTCCCAAAGTTAACATAAGATTTGAATTAACCTTATGAATACCGTAACTAGAGACCAATAAAAAGACAATGAGAGAGTGAATGTGGGCGTTCGCTTGGGGTTTTAATATAATAATTAAATAGAAAACGGTTTTTATTTTTGGTGGCAAATTCAAATCATGCGTTAATTATGGGACACCCTTTAGTTTATGATTCAATAAAAAAATTACAATCTGAAGACTAAAAACTGTGTTTTCTATTTAAAAGGGTCCTTTTTCACTCGCCTATTGTCAACATTGAGAATGGTTTAAAAGCTTGTTACTTCATCAAGTGCAATCCAACGTGATGTTCGATGAAAAGGCAATGCAAAAAAAGATAGATTAACCTTATGAATACTGTAACTAGAGACAAAATAAAAAGACAATGAGATAGTGAATGCCGGTGTTTGCTTGGGGTTTTAATATATTTTTTGGGGTTTTAATATAATAATTAAATAGAAAACAGTTTTTTTTTTTTTTGGGGTTGCCAACACTACTGCACAAATGGCGGCAAATTCTAATCATGCGTTAATTATGGGACACCCTTTAGTTTATGATTCAACAAAAAATCACAATCTGAAGACTAAAAACCTGTGTTTTCTATATAAGAAGGTCCTTTTTCATTTGCCTATTGTCAACATCGAGAATGGTTTAAAAGCTTGTTACTTCATCTAGTGCAATCCAGCGCGATGTTTGATGAAAAGGCAACGCGAAAAAAGATAGAGAGCATTCGGTAATTCCATAATTTACTGGAATATTTTACAAAACTTGTTTCAGGAAATACATGTTTTTTTAAACCCTTCAAAATTTTTGAGAAAATGGTTGTCATTTATAATCTTGATTAAATTGCAAAATAGCAGATTTTCAGATGTCTTTACTGGATTAGTTTTACACAAATTTATAAATTGATTTTAATAAAAGCCTAGATAATATCCACAAGAAGACTTTGTGTTTCCAAATAAATATCTAATGGAAAATGTATAACAACATTATAATCGCGTAAGAGCAGTTGTATGAAAAACAGTGAAAGTATATGTCGAGTTGCATCCCCTTAATTCAAATCTTGCGTTAATTTTGGGACACCATAATTATACTAGCCTAAAAAATTACTTTCCTATGGGTAAAACAACTGTAAAAGTCTTTTCTAATCGCAATCTATTAGTATTTTCTCATCTAGATTATGTTCATAAAAGGGAGATGGGCTTTTTTGCTGAGTATGAAAGATGGTCCAATCATCATCTTTCTGCCTTTGGGCTGCGAAATGTTTGAAAGAGTGACCATGGCCCTGGAATGCAAAGGGTAACTAAAAGTCTGACACCACCTCTTTTTCCACTCTACAGTGGAGAAGTCATTGGACAACCAACTTAAAAAAAAAAATTGTACCTTTATCCCTATAATCTACAACAGTAATTATGTAAATGAATAATAATGTGGTCACACTGAAAATATTAACCCTGCCTATTGACTAGTATGGACCATTTTGAGTCACTACCATTGTTTTTTAGTATTGTGATTTTTGAGTTTAGATGATTATGGTCATGGAATCTGTGTAGTATGTTTTTTGGTATTATTATTCTATGTTCACATATATATTTCAGCGTGCCCAAACCGAGGCGGTGACCTTCCTTGGCAATCAAGAGTCAAGCAGAAGTTTGTACGCCATCCCCGGCCTGGATTATGTGGCACATGACGACATTATACCCTATACTTCAGTAGAACGAGTCCCTCTGCAACATGAACTGTTTGACAAATTTCTTATGCATAATGCTGACAAAGGTGAGAAGAATTCTAAAGATCTCCAGCCGTTTATATATAGGGCTATCAAAATGTCAAATACCACAAAAAGTGGGATGAAGTTATATTAGTTACAAAAATATAACAACCAATAGTTTGACAACAGCCTTAATTAAATTTTTCGACAAAAATGTTTGCACAGATCAGACACTTGTGTGAATTGTGTCACTGTTTTTTTGGGTCGCGACATGGCAATCTATCAGATAACAATACGCAACTCTTTTGGCTGATATTCAATTTCTGAGTTTTATATGTCGCGTTGTGGCGCACGTTCTGTACGCCCGTAGCACGTTCTGCACGCGCGTAGCTGGAGCGCATGCAGTTCCGTTTGCTTTCATACTGTATATCTGTGGGCGGGAGGAAGTATGTGCAGCGCGCGGGGCGCTCGCGCCGTTTGCGCACAGCTTGAAGTTGGCGCGCAGGCGGCGCGGGAACGGTCAGGTGGACGAACTTGAATGATGATTTTTTGTTTAGAATAAAATGTCAAGTACAGGAATAATAAGTGCCCAATTCACAATTTAAACTGCACACCAAGAATGTCAATTCTTGGTGTGCAGTTTAAACTGGTATGACTGTATTATAGACTTCCACTGAAGAACTAATGTTTTTTAGATCCACCCTTCATAGCGCAAGAGACCCTGCGCGCTTGGCAGAAGAAGAACCACCCCTGGCTGGAGCTGAGCGACGTGCATCGAGAGACAACCGAGAGTGTTCGCGTCACCGTTATACCATTCTATATGGGCAGCCGCGAATCACAAAATTCTGCTGTTTATTGGGTAACACATTTTTTAAACTACCCCCCACAATTTCTTCGTTTATTACTACCTGGTGGTCTGCCAGCGTCTTACAATTTGCTTATAAAAATACATTTATTTGCTTTTGTTTGATCTTAGGAGCCGTTCTAGTATTACGTAAGCAGATTTTTTATTGCAAATCTTAACCTACTCCTCCCCTTCGATAGGTAAAGTAAGCAAAAATTTCCCCCCATGCTTACGTAAACATTGGTACATGCATTTTTCAATGTGTTTTGGTTTCGTTATTAATTTATGAGCTGCAGTTATAAGTCGAACAACACATTTAAAATTTTGACATAGTAATTGAAATTAACAGTCCTCAGTCCATAATATGCGAATCCACGACTCTCAAGTCTTCAATGACATTGGATGTTTCCTGCATACGCTCAGTGATGTGTTTCTGCTCACTTTCGTTTGATTTTGGAACATCAATGTCAATGTCTCTTAAAAAACTAAATAAAAATATATTGCTGACTTAATCATTATTTAGACACCCCACCCCCTTGTCATAAAAAATAAGCAAAGCAAAGACCCTCCCACCCCCTGGCCCCTTAACCAAGTTACGATCGTTTCGTTTGCGTCGAACTCCTGGAGTAGGCCACGCCTTTGATTCCTTTGTTTTGACCACGTGACTGAGCGTTGAGATGACGTCAACGCAAACGAAACGATCGTAACTTGGCTAGGGGGGCTGTAGTGCTTACGTACAGCGGCGTGCCAGTTGCCTTTATTTGGGGCAAGCCAAGGAACCTTGACCTATCTACTACTTTCCTAATATTCCGAATAAAAAAATATATTAGTACCATCTATGGACAACTCTGGCGTCGCTACAATCGCGGTCACAACATTCTAGCTGGCCACTCCTGATGCTACTCGAATTGAATCGTTTGTGCGCCATCTAGTGGAGACTAACTATAAATTGTTTAGGATGTTGATAATTTATAACAAGTACTTACGTGTAGACAGCTCTTTGTTTTTTGCTTCTTTACCACAAAGTCCACAAACAGATAACAAAGCACACAGAAGGCAAATTATTGTATAGTTTGATTTACTGTGTACCTCTATGTAGATGAATTGAAAAAATATTTTTTGAATTCTAGTTCATAATATCTATCTTTCTTTAAAAATTACATTACATGAGCTTAAAAAGTTAATGAACGTTTTAGATCATATTTATCTCTAAAACTCGAAAGTATTTACCTTGCCAAGTAAAATCTTTGCTCACTCACATAATTCACACACATTGATTTTAAAATGTCTTCACACATTAATCACATCGAACAACTAGATGCGTTTCCGAATTCATTTCAAAGATAATAAACTTTAACCACTTCAAAACCAAGTAACTTACAGCAATAAATAATCACAAAAATTAAATGACTGAAAACTAAAAAAGTCTAATAAAACAATAACAAACAATAGCCGTTAAAAGAAATTTGAACTGAATTGAAAAGAGCATTATTTATCGAAAATCGCGATTTGCGCAACTTCACTAAGCATAGAAGTACATGATAGAAGACACTCGTAATTTTCGTAAACTTACACATTACTTCATTAAAAATTTTACTAAAGCTGGGCTTTTTATTAGAATAAATTTTCTAATTCGTACTTACACACAAATTTTACCTACACAGACTCACATTTTTATGTTTTTATAGGGAAAGTAGAGACGGAAGATTAAGCCAGATACGTAAGCCATTGAGACAGAAAAAGACAGCAACACACTAGTGTTCATTTCTTTTTTTTGTTGAGTGTTAGAGTGAGATCGGAGAGATTGCGCTCAGTATTATCGTATCTTATGAATGAATTTTAATTTCGCGTTGAACACGAAATGAAAACTTAGCGTACCCGCGTAGGCGCGCGAAGTTTATATTTTTATTTTATTTAATTGATTTGTTGTGTTTTATGATTTAGATGTCACATGAAAGCTTACGTAATATTTGAATGACCCCATACGAGTCCATCGTGAAAATCAGGTTTATTGACTTTCATTCAAATGCAAACTAATAAGCAATGATATTTTGCTTTCCAGTGGCGTTACTGCATCCGGTTGGAGAACTTGGGCTCCCAAGCTGTGCAGCTGCGCGAGCGTCACTGGCGCATCTTCTCGCTTAGCGGCACCCTGGAGACGGTGCGCGGCCGCGGCGTCGTGGGGCAGGAGCCCGTGCTGGCGCGCCACTCGCCCGCCTTCCAGTATAGCAGCCACGTCAGTCTGCAGGCGCCCAGTGGACACATGTGGTGAGTGGACAAGCTCTCATACTACACACTAGACGGTGCGCGGCCGCGGCGTCGTGGGGCAGGAGCCCGTGCTGGCGCGGCACTCGCCCGCCTTCCAGTACAGCAGCCACGTCAGTCTGCAGGCGCCCAGTGGACACATGTGGTGAGTGGACAAGCTCTATAGACATGCTACATACTAGCCTGATAAAGATGGTGTGTTCCAGTCTTCAAGAAATTCCTGATGGAAAAACCTTTGATTTTTTTTAGGGTGGGAAATTATCGTATAAGTTCTCCTCCACTGGTTGGAACGAGAGGGAGTATCAGACTTTTACTGATGTTTTTATTTTCCAGGGGCACGTTTAGAATGGAACGGGAAGACGGCTACACATTCGACTGCCGAATCCCTCCGTTCTCGCTGGAGAGCAAACCAGACGAGAGCGTCCCGCCCGCACCTACGCCGGCCGCGTGACCGCACACAACACTACCGTGGTTACCTCACACCAACACGACACACGACTGAAGATACACTAGCGAAGTTCATACACACATCTGACATCAGTCACGTCAAAAAATAAAGTTCATGGTAGACGCCAGATAAATTTGCAATACCGTTCATTAGTCCAATTACATTTAATGACAGTCTTAATATACCGTGATCCGTAGTACTTTCTAGTAATGAGAAACAGTTCAGTTGGTTTTTCGGGAACCTACGCAAAGATCTAAGGAATACATTATTGCTAAATAATCTGGCGCCTACCATAGTAGAAGTCCATCTCGGCCGGCAACAATGACGGTGATGTTACAGATTTGTTTACATAAATTGAACGTCTAGAGCTCGTTCACACGGCGATGATCAGTACGACATTTTACAGAAACAATTGGGATTACGCGTCAACATCTCACTACCGTTAATTCGGTTAAAATAATGAAAGTCTTGTGATCTGAAAATCAAACAGTCAAAATATATCGTACTAAATATCGTCGTGTGCACGACTGCATACAGTACCTGGGCGTTTATATACGACATCGGTTATTAGAAGAAGACAGTCACATAGCTGTTGTAGCTGTATGACAAGGACGACGCTATACAAAGCCGAACTTTTTCAAAAATTGATGTTCTATATAATAAACGGCTATGTACTTTCCATATCTGTGTTTGTTGTTGTAAGGGGAACCACAATTGAAGCAAACGCAACTATATTACAAGATCCCTAGGTGATTGACAATCCTTGGCCGAACTCACTCAAAGGTTCGTCAGGATATGATGAATAACTTTTATTGTGATATTCATTAAAGTCAGTAGTAGCCATTGCTATGTTATAGAGGATGATACACCTGTTAGCTTTATTTATTATGTTTTGTTGTTGAGCGTAGATTGAAATTCTTTGACTCTATTCATTACATCTCCTTGTTTTGTAAAGAATAAATTACTTAGTTATTTTAAAATAATTCCTAGGTCTGTAATAAATTACAGTATTCTGTTTCAAATGTTTTATTTACTTTATTCCTAAATGCGATGATATGGACGGCCCGGTTAGCGCAATGGTTGAGCGCTTGGTTGCTGCGCTGAGTTTGCCCCACGGAACATTTCTTTCGACTAGTTATTCCGGGTAGCTTGTGTATGTGAGTTTACATATTTGTGAACGCATCCACTAAACACTATTCTCAGAGTGGAGCAACATTCTTTATTAAATAGTGTCAAAAATTAAATGTTATAGTGAGCGTCTTTTTTTTTGCCATGGGAAATCTTCAAATTGCTTCACCGCTCTGGGTGGTGCGAGAGAGAGTACCAGATTTTTACCGACTAAAACCCACCCGTATGCCTTCAATGCCCTGTTCGTGCGGCCGCAACCCGCAATCTACAGCGCACGCGCGCCCGTAATACGCGTCGTAAAATGTGCTTCTAATTCTATAGAAGCCGCGGGCCGCAACCAACCGCGCCCGTAACACGCGTCGTCAAATGTGCTTCTTATTCTACAGAAGCCGCGGGCCGCAACCAACCGCGCCCGTAACACGCGTCGTCAAATGTGCTTCTAATTCTACAGAAGCCGCAACCAACCGCGCCCGTAACACGCGTCGTCAAATGTGCTTCTAATTCTACAGAAGCCGCAACCAACCGCGCCCGTAACACGCGTCGTCAAATGTGCTTCTAATTCTACAGAAGCCGCAACCAACCGCGCCCGTAACACGCGTCGTCAAATGTGCTTCTAATTCTACAGAAGCCGCAACCAACCGCGCCCGTAACACGCGTCGTCAAATGTGCTTCTAATTCTATAGAAGCCGCGGGCCGCAACCAACCGCGCCCGTAACACGCGTCGTCAAATGTGCTTCTAATTCTATAGAAGCCGCGGGCCGCAACCAACCGCGCCCGTAACACGCGTCGTCAAATGTGCTTCTTATTCTACAGAAGCCGCGGGCCGCAACCAACCGCGCCCGTAACACGCGTCGTCAAATGTGCTTCTAATTCTACAGAAGCCGCAACCAACCGCGCCCGTAACACGCGTCGTCAAATGTGCTTCTAATTCTACAGAAGCCGCAACCAACCGCGCCCGTAACACGCGTCGTCAAATGTGCTTCTAATTCTACAGAAGCCGCAACCAACCGCGCCCGTAACACGCGTCGTCAAATCGCTCATTTGCGACAAGGTCGACATTTCTCAAAATTGATGATTTTTTAGTTATCAATACAGTTAAGTTGAAAAAATTGCACTCAGTTTACTGTAAAAACGTCATTTCTCTAAGCTCTATAGTAAGAGAGAGAGAGCAGATATTCACAGTTGTGCCGTTATAGTATTGTCTCTTTCGTTTTGGAGAGTTGGGGCAGCAACGACATTATTTAGTTGTGATGTAACAGTGCGTGCGGTTGGTTGTACTTGCGCTCTTGAAGAACGACATTTTTTACGTAACAACGCTCTTGCTGGTAAGTTAAGTACAATTGATTTTAAAATGTTTTCATGAATAACGTGTTTAGTATAAATGTGTCGTTAATGCCGATTATATTCGAATAAATCAGTGCACACATATTTCGTGTTATGACGATATTGCTGAGAAAATTGACAACCATTGGAGTATTATTACGAATTATGACGTTGTTGTTAACAAAGGAAACAATTAATTAATATTTAAAAAAAAATATCTACACTTATGTCATTACACTTTAAAATAATTTGCGTTATTTATGGTTAAATGTTGCAACATTTCGTAATGAAACGTTTTAGACAATAATTTAAGACACGTTTTCTCATTTATGTATTTTTCTTAAAACATTTTTTTTTGCATTTTTAGGTAAGAATGGCGTTTCCAAGTAACTCAAGAGGCAAAAAAATGGTAGCATTGATTGACAAGCATAATAATTCGCCCAATGAAGTGGTTACGCCTAATGAAACTAGTGTGTACTTTTGGTTTCTTTTGCGATTATATTTCTATCCTCGCGTATCTATTATAAAATTAACTAACTTAATACTTTTCAGGCAATAACGAAGCTAACCAAACATCACACGAGATGGGAAATTTGTCAAATGAGTGTAGTTCTTCTTCCAGCTCTTCATCTGATACGAATTCATCAGCTGATTCTGATTCATCAGATGACACGTTTATTGAAGGTATTATTGTAGTGAATCGAATTTGCTTATAAAGATCTTAATCATCTTAAATACTTATTATGTTTACTTATTTTGCAGATAGTGACGATTCTGTAAAAGATCCAATTTACATACCACCTGAGCAACTTCTTCAGCAGAATAGTGCTGAGTTGATAGAGACAATTGAGGATTCTATTCCATTACCGTCTACTTCAACGGCAGATAGACTCATAACTATTTCCGAACCATCTCCTCTGCAGCGTTGTGCTGAGTTGCCATTTGAACAGACAATTGAGAACTCCATTGCTACTGACAATTTGGGTAGCATAATTCCATTGCCATCAACTTCAATGGAAAATAGGAACACAACTTCGTCTCCTGCAAGTCCAAAGGCAAAAAAAGGAAGAAAACGCAAACGGAATGAAGCAAATTGGAATCGAAATGTGAAGAAAATGCTGCGGAATACTGGACAAGCTTATAAAACTGCTGGCAATAAAATAAAAGAAGAGAGGAAAATGAAAGAGCCATGCGGAGAAAAATGCCGGTTACAGTGTAAATCTAAACTATCTGAAGATGAAAGAAAGTTATTATTTAAGAACTTCTGGGCGTTAGGTGATAACAAAAAACAATGGGAATACATTTCAAAGAGTATGACGATCATTACACCAAAATATCGTTACATTCGTGAAGGCGGAGTAAGAAAACCTCGTCAAAAGAATCACGCATTTCATTTCAAGCTGCCCGATAAATCGGTTAGAGTTTGTAAGATTTTCTTTAAGAACACCTTAGGTATTAATGACCGGCCAATTCGCACCGTTTTAGAAAAAGAAGACCAAGTGGCAAATTGTCTTTTAGCTGATGACAAACGCGGTAAACATGATAAACATCCGCGAGTTGACGAAGCTATAAAAAATGCCATTCGTGAATACATAGACGCGATACCAAAAATCGAACCTCACTATACAAGAGCCAATACGAGCAGAGTTTTCATAGATGGTAGTAAAAATATAGCCGACATCCACAATGACTATGTGGCAATCCAACAGAAAAAAAAATTAGACTTCGGCAATTATATCCTTTTTTATAAAATATTCACTCAAGAATTTAATATTTCTTTTTTTACCCCTAAAAAGGATATGTGTGATGTGTGTGCTATCTTCGAAAACTCTGATAATAAAGAAAACTTAAAAGAAGAACATGATAAACATTTGAGGGAAAAAGAGCTATGTCGAGCAGAGAAGGCCAAAGACAAAGCTGATGAAAATATTGTAACAGCGGTCTATGATCTCCAGGCTGTATTTCAATGTCCCAAAGGCGATGTATCAGTCTTCTATTATAAATGTAAGTTAAATGTAATGAATTTTACAATTTGCGATTTAAAAACAAACAAAGTAGAATGTTTTGTTTGGGACGAGTCCAATGCTAATAGAGGTGTAAATGACTTGGGAACTTGCGTATACAAGTATCTGGAACAGCTTTCGTTACTTAATAATGACAGGAGTCTTGACATTGTCTTTTACTCAGACAATTGCGCAGGCCAGCAAAAAAACAAGACAATGATAGCAATATATTTATTTGCACTGCAAAAGTTCCCTAACCTCCAAACAATTACACATAAATTTCTCATAAAAGGGCATACCCAAAATGAGGGTGATGCAGCTCATTCACTAATAGAAAGACAGGTCAAAAAATTGCTAAAAGCTGGACCAATGTACTCGCCAGAAGCCTTTATCGGTGCTATAAAAATGGCTAGAAAAAAACCTGAACCATTTCATGTGAATGAAATGTGCACAGAGGATTTTGTTGATTGGAAAGATGCGTGTACTCAAATGGGAGTCAATTTGACGAAGGATGAAGAAGGAAATTCAGTTAAGATTGGAGATATAAAAATTTTGAAGGTTGAAAAGGATAAGCCACGCGTATTGTTTTACAAAAACTCTTACGGAGAAGAAGAATTTAAAAAAGCAGAAATTATCAGAAAAAAGAAAAGGATTGACGTAAATGTCAAGAAAGGTTATGATTGTAAACCAGGCATATCGGACAGAAAGAAAGCAGATTTGTTGGAATTGTTAAACAAAAACCTAATTCCACACTTCTATGCTCGGTTTTACAATTCTTTGTAAGGTTTTTTTTTCTACAATAATATTACGATAACTATAGTATTTTTTAACATTGTTTTGATTTTTATATACCTTTATTTTGCTATAGAGAATGTTGATTCTTATTTTGTGACAACATTATAATTATGTTACTACTTAATTGTCATAATTATTATGAGAACTGAATTTTTGAGGATGATTTTGTGATAAAAATATTAATTACTTAATCTATAACGATAACTGTTAAGAAAGTTGATTTTGAAGACTGATGGTGTGCCATTTCAATGTGATAATTTAGATTTAAGCGTTGTTGATTTTTTGAAAAGATGTTAACGTGACTACGTTGTAGTTCACTTCTGGTTCCTATATTAATAAAAAGTTTTTTCAACATCGACCTTTTTGTTATTATTACTTTAAATTTACCTCAAATTTAAAATGATTATTGAGTGTAATGTCATAAATCAAAATACTACAATTTTTTTTATATTTTTATCAGCAACAATGACATAAGTAGTACCTTGCTGCGGAAAAAATAGCACAGTATGTCTTGTACTCTATAAACATAAGTTTTAATAATTTAACAGAAAACTATAATAAACACACTACATTTTTGTCTAAATAAGTTACCTAAGAAATCAATTATTATAGTATAATTTTAACTTGAAACTATAAAATTGCTCTCCTGTAAAATGATGTTTTTTGAGAAATGTCTACCTTGTCGCAAATGAGCGAAATGTGCTTCTAATTCTACAGAAGCCGCAACCAACCGCGCCCGTAACACGCGTCGTCAAATGTGCTTCTAATTCTATAGAAGCCGCGGGCCGCAACCAACCGCGCCCGTAACACGCGTCGTCAAATGTGCTTCTAATTCTATAGAAGCCGCGGGCCGCAACCAACCGCGCCCGTAACACGCGTCGTCAAATGTGCTTCTAATTCTATAGAAGCCGCGGGCCGCAACCAACCGCGCCCGTAACACGCGTCGTCAAATGTGCTTCTAATTCTACAGAAGCCGCAACCAACCGCGCCCGTAACACGCGTCGTCAAATGTGCTTCTAATTCTACAGAAGCCGCGGGCCGCAACCAACCGCGCCCGTAACACGCGTCGTCAAATGTGCTTCTAATTCTATAGAAGCCGCGGGCTGCAGCCAACTGCGCCCGTAACATGAGTCGTCAAATGTGCTTCTAATTCTACAGAAGCCGCAACCAACCGCGCCCGTAACACGCGTCGTCAAATGTGCTTCTAATTCTATAGAAGCCGCGGGCTGCAGCCAACTGCGCCCGTAACATGAGTCGTCAAATGTGCTTCTAATTCTACAGAAGCCGCAACCAACCGCGCCCGTAACACGCGTCGTCAAATGTGCTTCTAATTCTATAGAAGCCGCGGGCCGCAACCAACCGCGCCCGTAACACGCGTCGTCAAATGTGCTTCTAATTCTATAGAAGCCGCGGGCTGCAGCCAACTGCGCCCGTAACATGAGTCGTCAAATGTGCTTCTAATTCTACAGAAGCCGCAACCAACCGCGCCCGTAACACGCGTCGTCAAATGTGCTTCTAATTCTATAGAAGCCGCGGGCCGCAACCAACCGCGCCCGTAACACGCGTCGTCAAATGTGCTTCTAATTCTATAGAAGCCGCGGGCCGCAACCAACCGCGCCCGTAACACGCGTCGTCAAATGTGCTTCTAATTCTATAGAAGCCGCGGGCCGCAACCAACCGCGCCCGTAACACGCGTCGTCAAATGTGCTTCTAATTCTACAGAAGCCGCAACCAACCGCGCCCGTAACACGCGTCGTCAAATGTGCTTCTAATTCTACAGAAGCCGCGGGCCGCAACCAACCGCGCCCGTAACACGCGTCGTCAAATGTGCTTCTAATTCTATAGAAGCCGCGGGCTGCAGCCAACTGCGCCCGTAACATGAGTCGTCAAATGTGCTTCTAATTCTACAGAAGCCGCAACCAACCGCGCCCGTAACACGCGTCGTCAAATGTGCTTCTAATTCTATAGAAGCCGCGGGCTGCAGCCAACTGCGCCCGTAACATGAGTCGTCAAATGTGCTTCTAATTCTACAGAAGCCGCAACCAACCGCGCCCGTAACACGCGTCGTCAAATGTGCTTCTAATTCTATAGAAGCCGCGGGCTGCAGCCAACTGCGCCCGTAACATGAGTCGTCAAATGTGCTTCTAATTCTACAGAAGCCGCAACCAACCGCGCCCGTAACACGCGTCGTCAAATGTGCTTCTAATTCTATAGAAGCCGCGGGCTGCAGCCAACTGCGCCCGTAACATGAGTCGTCAAATGTGCTTCTAATTCTACAGAAGCCGCAACCAACCGCGCCCGTAACACGCGTCGTCAAATGTGCTTCTAATTCTATAGAAGCCGCGGGCTGCAGCCAACTGCGCCCGTAACATGAGTCGTCAAATGTGCTTCTAATTCTACAGAAGCCGCAACCAACCGCGCCCGTAACACGCGTCGTCAAATGTGCTTCTAATTCTACAGAAGCCGCGGGCCGCAACCGCGGCGGACGCGGGTGAAAACAGTTTCGCGAGTTCTTAGCCAACAATCCCGATCGATCTTGGCAGGCTTGCGTGTCTGCTTGGGTTTCCTAGAGTTTTCTAAACAGAATAAAACTTCTTTTACTCTCTAAGAGACTTTTAATAAGTAACTTCAAAAAAAATAAGGAAGTAAAATTTTAATTGCACAATACTATACATATATTCAAAGCTGTACAACATAAATAATTAACATTTTATATAATAATACTCAGTTGCGTACAATAAGACTATCAAATATTAGGATTAAGAATCCTAGCTATTCTAATAAACCCATACATCTCGTAAATAACATCAACTCCTAATTTGTTACCTTCATTTCATGTGAACGATTAGATTGAAGCTATGGAGAACGTTAACAGCTATGTTATGCTTGTAATAAATACAAAAGGCACTAGATTTGCTTAAATTAACATTTGTAATCTTTGGTAAAATCACATGAACGAAGTTCCGAGCAAACCAGCGCGGCGTGCGAGTCGGTGGTAGGCGTTCACAAGCGAGTCGCTAGCTGGGCATGAAAAACAGCTATGAAGCGCTGCAAAGCTGAAAGCTTATTAAAATAGTAAATTGTGCAATGTTGCCAGCTCGCGCGATGTGAACGTAAAGCATATGTAGCTTCATAAACGCGTATTCGTCATAATACGCTTGGCGTACGCCTGCGTGAAGCTTACAAACAAAAGTACGACTGTCCACGGATGCGTAGCTTCATAGACGCGACACGACGGCACGTCGCTCCCGTTTATTCGACCGAGTGTACACCAAGCGTATAATGACGAATACGCGTCTATAAAGCTACGCGTCAGTGGACAGTAGGCCTAAGTGACGAGCGCGCACGTCGCTGGTTTGGCCGGAACATTAAGCTTCACACTATAGTGTATCACAATGCTTCAAACTTTGGAGTTACAATATCAATGGAAGGTTCCAGATCATACTTATTGTACAGCTAATACTTATAATTTAACAAACAACCCCAATATTAACATTTTGAACTAGTTATAACATTCGTTTAGTTTCCCATTGCTTCCAATATATTAGTTTGCAATAATAAACATTGCTCGAGGCAATTAAGACTAGTGATTAAGTATTAACTTGCTAAATCCAAAATATGTAAGTGTATCAAAATATTGCTTATTGAAATTATTATACGGACACGCGTTACATACCGTGGGATAACAACTTTATTTACATATGCTTCACTGGTTTCTATCAAGAGCAAATACCGAATTGTGGCAACACAGGTTTAACCTGGTATAAACAGCTATTATACTAGATGTGACTAGCGTTAGTAAGAAACTTAACACTGCCATAGCTCTTCTGGTAGACTAGAAGCCGACCGATTTATCAACCAATTACGTAAGATTCAAGAGAACTGCTAGTACCTGAATCAACTGGTGAAACCTAGATGTCGCCACGTTTCTTTTAACCAATTCTTACCTAGTCACAAACAAGCGCCAAGTTGCTATGTTCCCTGGTCCAAAAATACTTTAATTCGGCTAGCTAGAGATTACCGCGCAAGCTGGATGATAAGAGCGGCGCACATCTCGAAGAACTCCATGGTGTGGTGACCCTGGGGTCCCGTGGGGCTCGCCGGTGGCGGAGGCGGAGCAGATACGAGGGGCGAAGCCGCCTCTTCGTCGGAATCCTCCTTCTCTCCCGATAAAGACTTAAAGTCCAGTAAGTACGACTTGTAATCCACTTGGTATAACTGTAGAGACATCTTCACGTATTTTTCTGTCATTTTGTTTAGTGTGCGTACCCTGGAAGAAAATTGTGTTGATAAGTCTGTAGTTTACAAGTCTTTAATTAAAAATCAGGTGCGTAGCTAGAGGCGTAGCTGGGTAACAACGGCCCTAGGGCAAAAAATCTGGGACCCCCTTTTTAACCGACTTCAAAAAGAACGAGGTTCTATGTTCGGCTGAATGTATTTTTCTTATGTAGGAAATGATTAAAGTAGTGTTGCAACCTATTTAATTTAGATTTCGAAGCTTGGGGTTTGAGGACCCCGGGGCACTAACTCGCCTAGCATTTCGGCAGCTATGCTAGTGCATAGCTGCCGTTGTAATTAGCTTCTGCTAGCGGATAAACCCGCCTGAAAGTAGAGAATTATCCCAAGGGAACATACATGCGGGCAGAAATAATAGTAAAGATAGTAGTAATTTCGACTCAAGATTGCATTCTTAAGACGACACATTATTGAGTCTCGCTACCTGGCCTACCGTGACAATTCTGTGCTAGTATTTCGTAATAAAAACAATTATTATACCTTTGTAATTTCACAATATGGTCACATGCACAACGAATCACCGTATTTTTTTTTTTACTAGTGCTTGACTACGATCCCACCTGATGGTAAGCAGTGATGCTTACCATCAGAAAAAAAAGCAAAAAAAAATATATTATTATTTAAGTTATAGTTTTTTTCCTTTTACCTAGTACTGGTGCAAATGAGTATAAATGGGCACAAAGTCACTTAATAAAAAATCTCGATGTCGCTACAAAGGTTGTCGCAAATACGAGTACTTGTTGGGCTTGCGGACGACGAGCAATGGATAGCTCACCGTCCGGTTAGCGCCAAACTCGAGTTGACGACGGCGGCGGTGTTCCACGTGTGCCTCAAAGAGATGTCAGCAAAACCGTAGGGGACTAGTAAAGCCGATGCCCGCTAGGGCCACGCGAATTTTTGAAAGAGATACCGTGGTAGAAAGCAAAGGGCAACTGAAGGACAGGTGGGGTTTACTTAAGTTTAGTGTGATCTTTAATAGAAAAGAATAAGAATTCCTAATTAGATTTTCTTCAAATTGAATAGTGTAATAAGACATTAAGTAGTCTGATACAACCTCTCACTCCATCCTAGAGCGCGAGAAGTCATTGGATGATTTCCCACATCAAAACAAATTCGAGTATCTATTTGAAAGCAGTAAGTTGGCTCACCTTACGTGATACGGATTGATGACTTTCCATTCGTAGTCGAGAGCTTTCATGGCGCGGAATACTTCTAACATGATGTCGTTAGGTTTGCTTTGAGATCGGATACCCAAGTGCCATTTTGCCCTGTAAAACAAAACATAAAACAATAGATAGACAGTTCAGAATCTGCTGATAGCGCGTCAATTATTGCATCCTTATACATACATATATATACAATTATTTTGCATGTGTGTTTTATCACCTAACTCCTTCTAAATGGCTTGACCGATTTGGATGAAATTTTGTGTAGATGGTTTGAAAATACAATTGTATTCGGTAGGTGGTCCTGTCCGTAAACAGGGTTTTCTGACGAAAAGCCAGATTACGGACAGGACAACGTCTGCGGGACCGCTTGTTGCATTGTAAATAGAAACCGACCGATATAGTAATGCTTAATTTTATATTTACTAGTTTCATAAAATACTAAATAAATGAATCAAGTGACGATTACACAAAAATTATTACACACGGGTGATGATATTCATCAATATTCACTTGTAAGGGTCAGCTTGCATAACGACGCGACGCTTGCCATTTTTTAAGTTAGTAATGCAAAAATAAAAATTATTTGCTCCATTAAAGGTACACATTTTAGTGAGAGAATTCGAATATGTCCTAGATGCAGCGATGCTCAGTCGCGGCGTGCTAGATCCCCGGTAAGCCCGAGTGCTGCGCCTTCCGAATTTGAATACACCCCGTAATTTTAAGTTGTGCTTCTCAGCGGAGCGCTGCAGACTTTCTAGTAGAATAAATTATTAGCAGTCTTACCTCTTAACGGGTGTCCCTCTAGTCTTATCTTGATGCGGGTGCGGATGCGGCGCGATGCGTTCGGGATGCGGGCGCGCCGTCTCCGTGGCCGCGGGGGGCGAGTTGCCTGCTTGAGAAGTAGTGAATAACGTGGGTAAAAGAGCTAGCTAGCCAGGCAGTAAGACAGTAAAGGTTCGATGATTAGAAAAAGAAGATATGGAATTTGTTAGCCTTGCTATAGGAACAAGTTTAAAAATGAGCAATGTCGATAAACTGCCCATAACAAGCTACATATTTAATCGACTTTTATGTAGGAGTATATCTAACCAAATGAGATTTTTATTGTTGATGACGGTAAGTCAGCTAAAAGATGGAAATAAGAATCATACAGGAGAACTTTGAATGCTTGGATTTTTTTTAAACATATTATAGGAAGGTAACAGGTTTCGAAAAATAGGTACAAATTGTGGAGAATTTTGTACCTGTGGATGACCAAATGAAACTTACTGGCCACATAGAAGTCCTTAATTTCTGCTTTAGCAGCTTCGTCAGCAATCCTCTTATTGTCTATGATGAGATGGTAAGCTATGGCCAGCTGGTCATGGGGATCTCCACTAAGTAAAGCGTTGTGAACTTCGTGCTCCTTTACACCAAACTTGTCACAGACTTCTGAAATTGCTTCTGTATCTATCACACTGCTGTCCTAAAAAGTGGAAGTAAATACAGTAATATCTGTCAATTAATATTGACAGGTGTAAGGTTTAGCAAACATGGACGACTCTTCGTGCGATTGAAGAGTCGTGCAATGCTTGACGCTACAATAATGGACAACAGCATCTTGTGTGTGCAATGTTGGGACCATTTTGCAATTAATGTAAAAGCCATTCAACTAGAATTTAAAGAATCTGCTTTTTCACAAGGCTGTCCATAAGAGGGGTCGCCCTTGTATATGGATTGTCAGATTGAGAATTAAGTAAATATGGTTTTTTTTTCTATCTATGTCCGTTATAGACTTTGAAACCATCCAACTGATGCACCGATGTGCCCCGAAAGGCAATAATGCGAAGATGGTTTTAAACCACTTGAATAATGCATTAATAAAAAATGCCTTTTTTCCAACAAATAAACAAAATGTATTTCTTTTTTAGCGTAGTACGTGGCAGGTATCCATTAGTTTTATAGAAGGATAAGGCCTACTGTCATTATACGCTCGGTTTTATATGTAAGCTTCACGCAGACGTACACTAAGCGTATAATGACGAATACGCGCCTATGAAGCTGTGCGTCCGTGGACACTAGGCCTAAGATTCAGTTCCTAGTTTGACGCTCAGTATTACAATATGCTATGATGATATAAGTAATATAACTAAAATAAACACTAAACAGTAAAAACATGGTTTTAAAAATCAGTAATTTATTCCCACACATGCATTTATGGACATCTACATATCAAGCTTGGAACAGGACTCAAGAAAACCACACTAATGGAGTAGGGACCCGCCACATTATTTATTTTGAATTTTTGACCTAAATTGGAATTATTTTAGAAGTAATCTAAATTACGACTAAAATAATAGTTTCATGTCTGTACCTGAAGGGGCTGATTTTATTATTATTAATAATAGCTATCCCCACAATTCTGACTAAAATGAGTTGCCGAGTACCAAAACCTATTTTAATAAATAAATAAATAAATCGTTGATGGTGAGGCGCACTAGTTTATTAAGAGCCCCCCAACTCTAGCCTTGTAGACACCCAAATTATAATCGGATGGGAAGACCGCAGCAGGCAAATTGTTACAATTGTTGTTCCTGAGATTAGTGCGTTCGTTCGTAGTTTTAAGGTAGAACTACATTGGGCCCACGTGAGCTAGCACGCGTCGGTCTCCATGCATTTTATATGGCAAGTATTAGATACACGTCATGCGACGCGACTCTTCTTACAAATCAGGCGTCGCCCACGTGTGCGTCGGTCTATTGTAGTTTCCGTTTTGTAATACTAGTACAGTTTTTTTTGTTGTATCATCTAAAGGTCTTATATTCATGGTAGAATATGAAATGACAAAACAAAGACAGTGACAAAAACTATAGAAAAAAAAAAAAAAAACAAACAAAACAGGAAACTAAAACTACTTATGCACTAATAAAAAAAAAATAGGATGGGGTTTACATACGGTAATTACCTGCTCAACAGGAGACGGGAACAGATAACCGGGCAGGTCTTTTTGGAACCATTCATGTTTCTTAACATCTTCTATAGACGCCCTCTTCATAGGATCCACTTGCAAGGTCATACACAACAGACTCACAACACTCTTGTTCAAATACTCAGGAATAGGGAATATGCCAGATTTGATCTTTCTGAACAGTGTTGGCACATGTTCATCGTCAAAGGGTAGAGTTCCACAGAGCAGGGCATATAATATGACTCCACATGACCAGACATCCACTTCTGGACCAGCATAAAGTTTGCCAGATATAACCTGCACAAACAAAAAAAGTTTTTATGCAATACATGAAAGATATAATATCTTTATATATATAATTCTTCTGTATGTGTAATAAACGGCTTGACTGATTTGGATGAAATTTTTATATATATTTGAGTGGTCCCTGGATAGTTTGAAAATACAATTGGATTCGGTAGGCGGCGCTGCAATCGGGTTCTCAACTTTGTTTTCCTGATAAAAAGCTAGTTTTCAGACAGGACAATGTCTGTTGGGACTGTTAGTAATAATTATAATATTCCACAACATCATCTCGTCATCCCCAACTAAGCAGAGATTGTGCTATGAGTACTAGTAATTTATCTATAATACATATTATAGATAAATTACTCCTAGACACAGAGCAAATATCATGCTCATCACACAAACATTTGTCTTGGGTTGGAATTAAACCCACATCTGGCATAGTAGTCAAGGTCACTAGCCACTAGATCAACAGGTCAAAAGTCATATAAGAACAGTCAGATAACTTACAAAATCATTTATTAGTGTGACTAGGTAATGTTAAACAGAAGAAGCATAAGCATAGCCTCATAATGTTCCCACTGCTGAGACTCAGGCCTTCTCGATAGGAGAGGGAATGGGCCATAACTCCCACCCAGCCCAATGGGGATTGGTGGATAGGACAAGTCTTTGAATTTTTGGTTAAGTCATGCTCCTTTCCTCACAATGTTTTCCTTCACTGCAAAGAGCAGTGGTGATGAAACGTACACAAAGTAAAAAGGGTTTGAACCAATGATCTACAATTCATAAGTTGGTGCCATTACCATTGGGCCACCACTGGTCAAATAGCTCATTCTCACTTTAAAGTGCTAAAGTCACACCACTTTTGCTACGGCTGTTTACAAAAAATTGAATATTTAAATACTAGATATTCCCCAACATTTCTATCTTCTGACCTTTGCACAGGATCATACCAGTGAAAACATATTTTGTAATGGAATCAGTTCATTCAAAAAAAATATATATTAGTTTAGATTGTATTTAGACATATTAGTAATATGTTTGCTCTAACCTCAGGCGCAGCATAATTAGGTGAACCACAAGATGTCCTCAAAAATTCTCCATCCATCATCATGTTGGAGAGTCCAAAGTCAGCTATCTTCACATGCATGTTGTGGTCTAACAGTAAGTTCTCAGGCTTCAGGTCTCGGTGCACTATCATGTGCCGATGGCAATAGTCCACACCGGATATGATTTGTTGGAAGAACCTCCGGGCTTCATGCTCCTGCAGCTTGCCTCTCTTTACTATGTAGTCAAATAGTTCTCCACCAGACACATACTCCATTATCATGAAAATGTCTGTAGGAGTGGATATCACCTGGAAATGTTGCATTGATTACCTAGAGCTTCGCAGGAAAAAGTAATGTTCACAAGTTTTTTTCCATATCAATATTTTGATAAGCTATAGTGAACAAAATATATGAATAAAGTGTGACTTATTCAAGGTCAGAGAACATTATCATGCAAACAATATTGTCATACCTGGTACAGTTTGATGATGTGGGGATGTCTGAACAACTTAAGATTTTGTATCTCACGTCTAATTTTTCCCACCACATCGAGGCTCTTGATCTTCTGCCTGTTAAGAATTTTGACGGCGACCTTGTGTTTGGTCAGCTGGTGTTCTCCGATCTTCACCTTGCCAAAGGTGCCCACGCCAAGGGTTGCTCCCAACGTGTAGTGACCTATCTTTACAATGGGCTGGTTGCCACTGGTTATGACAATTTTCTCAGCCATCTTTCACAATTTAATAGTAAACACTTATCAACAAAGCCCTTTACATGAGCATATAAAACTAAACAAGTATAACAATTAAAAAAGTTGTCTTGATTTAATTAAAACATAACAAAAAGTATAGTAAATAAAAATACGCAGTTCAAGGGGAATAAAACACGATAATTTCGTATTTCGACGAGTAGGCAACTTTGAATGAATTGTGAACTTTGAATGAACTAAATCTGAAAACGTCAAATGGGTAAAAAAAAGTTGAGGTAAAAGACCTTTTACACTTATGATAAAACATGCATTTCGAAACAAAATGGCAACATTGTTGGAATTTTGTCTATGATTTTATGTCTTCACCACACCCCCCTGCACTCCCCGCTCCCGCCCCGCCCTGTGATTTTTCGGAGTGAGAGCCACTGAGGGCTGCTTTTTTTAAAATAAATATCAGCAATTTTCTAAGTTATTTTGATTTATTTGATAGTATTGTGAACGTCCATTATGGACAAATGTGGGATTTGTCTTAAACCTGCTGTTGTGAGTATCTGTTTACTTATTATATGCGTCGTCTCGAAATATATCATCAATATTTTTTTGTTTTCTTTGGAGAATGTTATAAAAATAACGTCCCTGGTCATTCGGGCTTTTATAGTTTTACGAAAGTAAGCATTTTGTAGCTAATTGAGCTAGTATTTTACAGAAGTATTTGCAGAAAAGAGAAAAAACTTGACATTCGAAACCTGCCCGCGTATTTTTTTTTTATTTTTTGTTGGTCCGTAGCTGTTTTTTTACGTCTGGCTCAGCGCAGTGTAAAAAACAACCGTGATCCTTTTTTTTGTACTTGAATAGTGAACCTTGGCATATGCTATAGGTACCACAAGCATCTCTGTTTAAATAATAATAGCACTGCATTTTATAGTTACCTATTCACATAAGTATATAAAAACTTGTTTGATTCTGTTATTTAGAAAGGATGGCAAATATTACCTAGACTGGGCCATTGCTATGTTTATATTGAATAGCATTTACATTTTTTTTATACTAAACTGCAGCTTGGGAACAAAAAGTATTCAAAGAAAGATAAGATTAACTCTACTATAGCTATATTTTTGTATATGTTCCAGCAACTGTTTGAGACAGGCAAGGATGGTATCTACGCCTGCTTCAAGTGCCAGCCGCTAGTGCCTGAAATAACAATAGGAGAGAATGGTTCTGACCAGACAGTACCGCAAACCAGCAATGGCGAAGAGGTAATTTATGTCAGACATGTTATCTCTTATGTTTATCTGTTATTTAATATGCTTACTTACTAACTGGAATACAGTTGCATTAAAATGACCTTCTGAAACAATATAATTTTACAGCTGACCTTATAATGATGGGCAAGACTCATGTATTTCAATAAAGACTAAAGTTTAGTGTTAAAGTTTTTTTTTAAACAGAGGTCAGTTGCTAATTGGGTTTACAATTGTGCATTGTGAAATCAAAAGAAAGCATACTGAAATTCTAAGTACCTATGGAAAAGCACCAATGAGGCTAGTAACACAACAAAACTCTATCTTTGTTGTAGATTTAAAAATTTCCTTCCCTTGCATGGTTCTTTAAGCATCCAAACAGAAACCATCTCATAGTCTATCTTGCTTGAATCAAACCTCTCTATGTCCCCATCTACCGCTTATTTTCACACTGACCCTAGGATGGATAATAGATGCATGTTTGTACACTTTGCCTAACTCAGCACTATCTAAAACCACCCTGACATATTCTTACTAACTCTACTATGGTGAAAAGCTAAACACTGGATTCACATTGGCAATATCACTAGATTGTGTGAGCACAGTTATGGAGTCGAAAATATGAGAATTTGTGGATCTGCCCTAGTTAAATATACCTAGATGAATCGCCAACTTGTACCCAGTGTTATAGCTGAGTTTTTGCACCTTGCAGGAGGGAATTGAATCATCATTGTATTGTGGCCTCTGCCACAAGTCTTTTCAGAAGAATATGCAGCTACAAAACCACTTGCGCAACCATCGCGCCGAGAGACGCTTTGTCTGCACTTACTGCAATAAAGGTGAGCTTCCCACTGTTCTTGTTCTTATACATACTCTATTTTATTAGAATACTTACCTTCACTACTTTATTATTGGTCTGAGCCTTCACTGAAGTTTTGCATCTAATTACAACCTCTTTTTACCGAGAGTCATATAGTAATACCTACTTAAACTGAAAGTGCCAGACCAGCCCGCGAAATTTGAATTTTCTTCAAGGATTTTTTTTTGTTTTTTTTTTCAAGAAATAACCATTTAAGACGTATGACGAACTGAGAGGTTGTATTGACGACTTTAATGATTATAATTCCGTAAATTAATACGTATTATTAATTTTGTCTGTACGGAATCAGAAAAAACCAAAAAAATGCCATTAAAAGTTATGAACCAACAAATTTTGTGTCTTTTGTAATATTAATGCAACTTTAGGTATAAAAAAGTAACAAAAAACGTATAAAATGTCCAAAACGAAGTCGGTACCGACAAAGATTTATTACCGAGTTCTATACAATTTATTTGTAATAGATTTATGTAGTGGTTTTTTCATAAAATTCGATTTTCCAAAGCCCTACTATCAGATTTTACGCACCTTCTAATGTCGTTTCGGTTCGGAACATTGTTCGTGTGCGTGCGAACAATACGTTGTGCATAAAGACTAGCGTCTAACTGCTCATAGGTACTTGATATTATCGCTGTCGAACACAATGTCAGATGAGACATCGCACTTTTTGGCCTCACCCATTAGCGAATTCGAGCCCGCGACTAGTTAGCCTTAATTCGATTTCAGATTATTTTTATTTACTAGTCAGTGGCTTCGCTCTCGTAAAAGTCAGAAATTGGAACATGCTCTGTGTACCAAGTATCATCCAAATTCGTTCAGCCTTTGAAACGTGAAAAGATAACAGACAGACAGAGTTACTTTTTTATTTATATTGGTATTACTATGGATTGTGGCACACCTATCACAGTGTAGTCTTTTCTAACTCAAATATTAACTGGTAGAGGATGCCTTGTGGTAAATCCGCATGTACTTACTATTACTAAAGTACGGCGGCGGAACTTATTTTTTTTAACTGACGTAAACTAGTGCTTGACTGCGATCACACCTCATGGTAAGCAGTGATGCAATCGTTGATGGTGAAGCGCACCAGTTTATTAAAAGCCTATTCACTCTAGCCTTGAAAACACCTAAATTATGATCGGACGGGAAGACCGCAGCAAGCAAATTGTTCCAGGCCTTTAATGCATGTGGTATAAACGCAGAGGCGAAACGCGTAGAAAAAAATAATTAAATATTTACATAGTCTTATAATTTTATTAAGTAACTATCTGTCTAGTCAGTCCTAGTGTGATGTTAAATAGCGTACAGTACGGATGATATTCTTGACCGCTACGAACTTCAAACACTTGGCTGCGCAGCGGCCTACGGCGCATTATTATTTTTTACAGTATACGCAATAGTTCGGAAGGCCAACTTCAGAGTGGTTTAAATATTTTGCCCGTAGTGATAGATATTTTATCCTTCTTAAAGAATTGAGCTTTCAAATGCAAAGAGAATACTTCCTTTCCTAACATAGTCTAAAACAAAGTCCCCTACCGTGTCAGTCTGTGTTCGCAATAAAAACTACTAAACGGAATTTCATGCGCTTTTCATCTATAGACAGTCATTCATGAGGAAAGTTTAGGTGTAATAATAATATGCATGTTTAATAAATGCATATTATAGTAGAGAAAAGTCGAGAATTTCAAAGATTTCTAACACCCGTGCGAAGCAGGAGCGGGTAAAAAAGTTAAAATACCAATATAAGGGATATCAGATGTACCCTTTTTTACGACTTCTTGGCCCATCACATAACACTTTTTTTTTGTAGCGTTTTCCCAGTCCAACAACTTGAGGGCTCATCTCCGCATCCACACGAATGAGAGACCATTCAAATGCTCCGAATGTGGGAAGGCATTCACTCAGGTACGTGGTTTATGGAATAAAATACTTATAGCTTCACTCGAATAAAATTATAAAAGTAAAACTAGCGAGAATAACGCGCGGCATCGCGTCCATGTCCATGGCCCAAGGATTTTTGAAATCGGAAAAAAGAATAAACTGAAATAAAAATATTTTTTTTACATTCGGAATTATTTTTGAAATAAGAATTACATTGGAAATAAGAATTAATTTTGAATTAATTTTTAACTAGTTATTTATCGACAGGTTACAAATCTGAACAACCACGTTCGGTTGCACACTGGCGAGCGTCCATTCGTGTGTCCTGAGCCGGGATGCAACAAGGCTTACGCACAGGTAAGAATTACACAGTATAAAACACATCGGAAATGATGCACTCGTCGAATCAAGACTCCAATGTTTTGGTTACCGGCGCTGATTTGCTAGCCTATCGGTTTTGTATCGTTTACAGTTCGGGGAATTCGCATAGGAATTGAAAATCCGCCAAGTCCGTTGGCGTTGCGCCACTGGTACATAGTGGACATCTCACCGACAGCTAAGGAGTGGAATTCCCTGCCGAGATCTGTGTTTCCTGATAACTACAATCAAGGGGTCTTTAAGTCACGAATGAGTAGGTTACTTCTAGGGACTCGTCGACTCGACTACATCGTCGCTTACCATCAGGTGAGATAGTGGTCAAACGCGAGCCTATCTAAAATAAAATAAAAAGTCCCTTTCCGTGTCTGTTTATTTATTCGGTAACTCTTGCCGGATTTTGATGCGGTTTTTACTAATAGAAAGAGCAATAAACCAGGTACAAATTGCATCCGAGTGAGGGGAAGGGGTGGTTCATCAGTACTCAGTGCCGGATTAAACCAGCGTGAGGCCTGTAAAAAATTCTACCAAGGGGCCCCCTAAATATCTATATGTGACAACGAATTATCTTTAATTTGGGACCGGGCGCCATTAGGTAAGGATGGGTCTTATTGTCTTTATGCAAAATCCGGATGTGGTTTTTAGGTGGGAAAATCATCTAATGACAAATCGCGCTCTTGGGCGGAGTGGAAGGTGTCAGACTTTTACTGACTAAAAACCAACTCCGGTTCCTTCTTTGCCTTCGTCCCAGGGCCCCGGGTTTCACTTTCACACTACCCGTGGCTAGAATTCATATGACACAAGTGTCTTGACTTGTTTTTTACGTCCAAGCGAGGTCCCTAATGCGTGGGGCCCTTAGCATTTGCTATTATTTCTACGTGGCTAATGCAGCACTGCCAGTTATATTGCTAAACTGGCTTTTTCCCGCGGACTCGTTCCTGTAGCTTACCTATGTCAAAGGAGCCGCGCATTTTTTTCATGGATTTTATCATCATCATCATTTCAGCCGTAAGACATCCACAATTAGACAGGCCTCCCTTTCCAAGTGTTGCACACAACGACACACGTCGGATTCTCGTGCACGGTCCACCTTGTGGAAGCCTTCCAACGCTGTGTCTTCCGGTACGCGGTCGCCACTCCAGAACCTTTCGGTGTTATCGACCATCTGTTTTGCGACCAAAGTGCCCAAGTTTGGTGATTCTTAGGGCTATGCTTATGTATAGTTTTCTATCAGTGACTGGTTATTCGTAATCATATCAGTGCTTCTAGAAACACCTTTATATATATGCACTAGTTTACATCAATTAAAAAAAAAAAAAAATTTTTTAATTATGTAAACTAGTGCTTGACTGCATCCCACCTGATGGTAAGTAGTGATGCAATCGTTGATGGTGAGGCGCACTAGTTTATTAAGAGCCTATTCACTCTAGGCTTGAAGACACCTAAATTATAATCGGACGGAAAGACCGCAACAGGCAAATTATTCCGATCCTTTGATGTACGCGGTTTAGGTTAACACAAAATATTATTATAGTTTAGAAGTATTATCAACTTTACGGGATTGTTCGAAAGAGTAACCACCGCCCTGAAACACAAAAGGCAACTGAAACAACTCAGGTTTTAGTCAGTTTAAGTCTGACACTCCCTCTCGCCGCCTTCCTTTTCCCGCTTAGGGTCCACGTCCACCCTAAACGGGAAAAGTTAATTGATTAATTGCCACCCAAAAAAAAAACAATGTTAGGTATATCTTCCGGTGAGTAAAGGTCAAAGCAATCACTGGAATTTAGGTCGAGCGTAACTCATATAAATGTATAAGTTGAATTAATAAATAGAGAGCATAATTAATCTGACCTAGATATCGATTTAGATTTTAAGAAATACGAAGTAAATAAAAAAAAAAAAATGCTAAATGGTAAAGTAGGCAATTGAGACTAAATATTATGTAAAATGAGAAAAATTAGCTCTTTTTAAACGATACGGATATTTATTCATTAAACCCCAAGCGGACGCCGGCGTTCGCTCTCTCAAAATACAGTTTAAAAAATGTTAAAGTTTTTATGAAAACATCCTCACGAACAAGACGCTGGCAGGGTGCTAGTTAATGATATAACAACGTGTCGACTGCAGGTAACGAATCTGAATCAACACCGCAAGCGTCACCTGAACGGGCGCCCCGTGGAGGCCACGTACGACTGCACTGTCTGCGGCGAGCAGTTCCAGCAGCGGAACCACATGTACATGCACAGGTAACCTGGTATTTATTATACACGGTGCAGTTTTGAAGATGCAAAAAATTTCAGGAGGTAATTATGTTAGTGATTCTCGACCCGAATCAATAATAAAATGAGTAGGTATTTTTTTTTTTTATCGTTACGTTTGAACTACCTTTTTTAAAACGCGGTCAGTCTGATACTCGTCTTATAACCGCGCTTTCACACACACAAACACGCAAACAATAATTTCATAGATCCAAAGCAACTACTATCCCCCGCACGACACCCCTCTCTCCAACTAGCCACACCCCCGCGGCCATCGATCAATCGAAATCGATTTAGTGTGATTGATGTCGCCAAATTGGCTCTGTAAAGCAACTGTAACCGCTACATTTAACGTATTATTCGCAGACGAGAAGTGCACGCGGAACTGAAGAGTCCAGCCCGAAGTCCTCCACAACGTGCCGCATGCACCGTGTGCGGCCTCAGCTTCCCCAACGAACGCCTGTTGCAGCGACACGCCGCGCAACACGCGCCCGCGCTCCTCAAGCACAGCTCGGACGATGACAACAGTAAGTTTACCTTGTATCTTGCGCAACACAACGTGCGCCTGTTGCAGCAACACGCCGCGCAACCAGCGAGTCACAACGAGTCATTACGGTCATGAGGCGATCCGTTGCGATTCGCAACGTTACGCTGGAGGAAGATTGTCTCGTGAAGATCACACGGTGACAGCAGGGGTGGACTCGTGTACGGAGGATCTAAATATTTAGTAGTAATATTGTTTTTGTTTAGGTCGCGAGTATACATGCGTGTTCTCTTCGTGCGGCAAGCGCCTGTCGTCTGCCCGCGAGCACACGGAGCACCTGCTGCGCGAGCACCAGCTGCGAGTGCTCAGCCACACGAGACACCCGCCGCGCCGCGGACGCCCGCCCAAGGTACTTACTACACACTAACCACCAACCCACACATGTGTACTGCTGCGCGAGCACCAGCTGCGAGTGCTCAGCCACACGAGACACCCGCCGCGCCGCGGACGCCCGCCCAAGGTACTTACTACACACTAACCACCAACCCACACATGTGTACTGCTGCGCGAGCACCAGCTGCGAGTGCTCAGCCACACGAGACACCCGCCGCGCCGCGGACGCCCGCCCAAGGTACTTACTACACACTAACCACCAACCCACACATGTGTACTGCTGCGCGAGCACCAGCTGCGAGTGCTCAGCCACACGAGACACCCGCCGCGCCGCGGACGCCCGCCCAAGGTACTTACTACACACTAACCACCAACCCACACATGTGTACTGCTGCGCGAGCACCAGCTGCGAGTGCTCAGCCACACGAGACACCCGCCGCGCCGCGGACGCCCGCCCAAGGTACTTATTACACACTAACCACCAACCCACACATGTGTACTGCTGCGCGAGCACCAGCTGCGAGTGCTCAGCCACACGAGACACCCGCCGCGCCGCGGACGCCCGCCCAAGGTACTTACTACACACTAACCACCAACCCACACATGTGTACTGCTGCGCGAGCACCAGCTGCGAGTGCTCAGCCACACGAGACACCCGCCGCGCCGCGGACGCCCGCCCAAGGTACTTACTACACACTAACCACCAACCCACACATGTGTACTGCTGCGCGAGCACCAGCTGCGAGTGCTCAGCCACACGAGACACCCGCCGCGCCGCGGACGCCCGCCCAAGGAACTTACTACACACTAACCACCAACCCACACATGTGTACTGCTGCGCGAGCACCAGCTGCGAGTGCTCAGCCACACGAGACACCCGCCGCACCGCGGACGCCCGCCCAAGGTACTTACTACACACTAACCACCAACCCACACATGTGTACTGCTGCGCGAGCACCAGCTGCGAGTGCTCAGCCACACGAGACACCCGCCGCGCCGCGGACGCCCGCCCAAGGTACTTACTACACACTAACCACCAACCCACACATGTGTACTCCTAAATTATGTAACGCGCACCCCTGTACACCTACATAATTATGTGTATTCCTAAGTGATTCGACCCCAAACACGTCCACCGACTCTCCTAACTACATTATCACAGTTTTATCATTTTATGACTAATAACTCAACATTTGCAAAGATCATACATATGTCTTGGCTTCCAATTGTGTATGACCCACTAAACATGGAAACAATTTGTTTTTTATTGAACTATGTCTATGCTTGAAGCACTTTCAGTAAGTAAATGTTGTTTGTTTTCAGATGATGAAAGATCCCTTGGAAATTAAAGAAGAGGAATTCCATGATGTACGTATATTATTTAATTGATGTATTACTGTAATATTTAATGTATTAACCAAAAAGGGTTATGCAATGGAAAACTGATGTAATCATATCTGTAATTTCAGGAAATTGCAGTCAGTAAAATAAAGTTTTACGTTAATGGTTAAAGTTTAATGTTTTTTTAATAATAGGGATAAGAAAAAAAAAAATTTCTAACCAGTTTATCAATAAAATTGTACATATAGGACAAATGTTTGTGTGACGAGCTCGATCATTTGTTCTGTCTCTAGGTGTAATTTATCTATAATATGTATGTATTTAGAAATATACCACAAGCTCTGTTTAGTTTGGGACTAAATGGCGTTGTGTGAAACTTGTGGGATATTATACTAAAATAGAATACTAATTTTAAAAACAATATAAAAATTGGTAGAAAAGCAAACGAGATATAACACTTTTAAACAAATGTATCTATCTCTTTCTCCAAGAAGCCGTTTTCTATGAGGGTCGTACGAGGTGTTATGGCTTTTGACGTCAAAGGCCATGTCGTATTTCTCTTTCTTATTAGCACCTTTGAAGCTGTGTCGTTGGTGATGAAGATCTTTCATATTTGTTCCCTGTTAGATGTAGATTTTAAAATGTGCGACTAAAGTCTTTCCATCTTGCTTACAAGGAATGGAAGAAGATTTCAAGATACACACGTCATTATAACTTTAGGGATTAATACGGGAGGTCGTGGAGTCTCAATACTTGTAAAAAATAATTTGAAACATAGTCTGACTGACAAAATCCATCAAAACTACAACCATTACAGCCGTAAGACACACAATGTTGTTGTTTTTTTATTTAATTTAAAGTTTCTACATAAGTTGTTTCTTCATTGTGTGTCTGTGTGCAAAATAAATGTCCTTTCTTACTACCACTATCTTTGGATTCATATTGAAAATATTCTCTGGATAATTTATAATCTCAAACTTCTTAATTGATAATAATTGTGTGATCGAAAATAACGTGTGAAACTCTCATTTCAGGTAAAAATCACGAAATCGTCATCACAATTCTTCCCCAAGCTGAAAGTGCAGAATTTATTCCAGTGAGTGGAGGATAATGTTTAAAAGTGCGCAATTTGCAGGCGATATTGTGACTTTGCGTCGATCTGCACAGACTGGCGGCAGACGACACACGGTTGACATGCTTCACTTGCAATGTGAAACTTAATGAAATAGCAATAAATAACATTCTCGTTTGTCCATAAACCGCACATTTCGTCTCCACCACCAGTCTGGGCTGACCTCTAGTGTTATTTACTATAAACATGTCGGGACAATGTTATATTTCTCTAACTTAGGGCCAACTAGTTAAGTGAAGGTAATGCTTTGTACTTAAAGTTACTTTTATGCTTTGTTTTATTGCAGATTTATATAAATATGTACACACTTACATACCAATAGTGAATATATGTGTATTGGATCGGGACATCTGAGTTGAATCTTTTTTTAGAACTTATTGTCTAACTGAAATAAAATGATGCATCTTTTATTATAGTGGCACGTCGTGTCGAGAAATTATTATTAATAAGTACAGCGAAGTAGTGATAGTAAGACGTTATTATTCGCACGAAGATTCTCATTGGATTATTAAAATCTTTTTTTTTTAATATCAAATTAATAGATGTTAATAAAAAAACCTAAATATATGATTATAATAATGTTAAGTGATAATAAATAAGTGCAATTTACTGTAACAACTTTATTATAATGTTACATTAGTGTAAGCATTAACTTTCAATATTTTATTTTTGACTCCAAGCCGTAGTGTGTAAGATATGCAGAGAAATTGATATACACAATTATTATTTCAAATATCATAAAATATGCGATACATGTAATATGTATTTCTTTATTAATTATGCTTTTATTTTTACTGAAATCAGTTTTATTATTGAAAAGACTGTGATGAGTGGATTTGAATTTGTTGAGAAATTTTTTAGCCGATAAAATCTTACTTTTACCGACGCATTGTACTTTATTCAAATCAAAGTATTTTTCCAGTATTATAAATTATACTTTTTTTTTGGATTTTTGGGTTATACATAAATCATTTTTACATATTATTTTCTTTTATATTTGCACGCTTTATTGTGACACCAGTTTGTTGGATTTGATAAGTTCGTTCGACTGAATTATATTGTCTTTGAATTGTTTTAATGAGGGTAGTTATCTGAAATTATTGCCGATAAGCGTATGGCAGCCATAGCAATATTTCGAGGATATGTAACGTCCTGGTCACGACTTCGGCCTTAGCGGCGAGCGGGGCGGCATCGGGAAGCGAGCGGGGCGGCATCGGGAAGCGAGCGGGGCGGCATCGGGAAGCGAGCGGGGCGGCATCGGGAAGCGAGCGGGGCGGCATCGGGAAGCGAGCGGGGCGGCATCGGGAAGCGAGCGGGGCGGCATCGGGAAGCGAGCGGGGCGGCATCGGGAAGCGAGCGGGGCGGCATCGGGAAGCGAGCGGGGCGGCATCGGGAAGCGGGCGCGGGGCGCTATGAGCGGCGTCTCGCGGTGTGCTTCAAATATTTTCATACTTTTGATCTTGAGCTCGCCGCCCCGCGCTTAGCTACCGCTCACAGAGGCAAGGTCGTGAACAGGTCGTAAAAGAAATTAGTAAAATGAGAATTTAGTAAGAAGCAATTATTTTAACGTACCCCCAGTGAGTGGCCCCGAACTAAGTTGCGGTCAATAGAAGTTTATTTACATCATGGAGGTCGAGGTCGTGTGATTTCCTCGCTAGCTATGGTAGAGATAGGCTTATCGTAGATCGTCACGCACGTTATCAATAACCCTGGTATCAGCGGTACGTGGAAAGGGCAATGCTTTAACCTAAAGAGTAAAACAGTGTCGTTACAGTTTTGGCCTTAACGTTTTGAGAGCTGCCGTTTCAAGATCTCCTGTATTGTTACTAAATCAACTTCCTGCTGTGGTAAAAATATTAATTAACAACTTGATACTGCCCCGAGGGAGTATCAACTTAGTGCACTGGATGTATAAATTGAAAAGATACATGGGTTATTGCAAACGTCCGCTAGAGATATAATTGCGTTAGGGTAAGGTGCAAATGTTCCTATGAGTGTGTCAGAAAGTTCGATTATTGTCGATGGATATGCCACAACCAACTAGCTTAATTTGCTATTCAGTTAACTGCCTAGCATTTTTACTAAATGGCGCCATTCAACTAGCCGCCCGAATGATTTTAGGCAGACTTGGATCGTTAAGGTTTAATTACTTGGCTAGATTAAAGGTGTGCAAAGTGGTAAGATTAATTTTGATTTGAGGTCAGCTGGCAATGTGCTGACGACGGTCCTATATAAAATTAACCAGCGGAGTCCTGATGCACGGTAATGAAGGAGGTGACGGGGGCTTCGGTCGCTCGCTTTTCTCGCTCACTCTAGCCTTCGTCATCTCCTTCGAACCTAACATTTCCGTGTCGGGGTTGCTCTAAGTTTTTTTTCCATCGTTGTATGAATGGCCATTTGCCATCCACTAAACTAAATGCTTTATTAGATGCATCAACTGAATATCATTCGGGGCGCTAGTTGAACGGCGCTGTTTAGTCTCAAGTAAGGCGAATCAAGCCAGTTGGCTGCGACAGATTATGCCGCGTGTTGTATATGTATAATCGACCATTTCAATATTTTTAGCCTTGTTAAGTGTCAGCATGTCGAAGATTTTTCTATTAACATACAAATAATTATCGATAATAAAATATGCAAACATATTGAGGTATTTTATTTATTTTTACTAGCGAAACCGCCACAATTTTGCACGGATGTTAAAACTTTGAGAAAAAATCAACAAATAGGAAATATTGAAGAGGCAATATACCTGCAGAGGCCACATTACCCGCTTACTAAAACAAAACAAAATACCCTGAGCTAATTCAAATTTACTAAAACCAACCTACAATATGACATCAAAAACTTGTCCGCATCACTGTCTTTTTTTTTTTCTTTGGCAACAGCCGGTGTCGACAATTCAGCCAGTGTCATGTGGTGACGACACTGGCAGAATAGTCGACACCGTAATGTGCCCAAAAGACTGACGACATCAAAAAACTAAATGCTTGTGCAAAAAACTAAAAGATAGTTTATACTTATAGGTTTTTATACAATTTGTGAGCACTCTGACACATCCTAGATTTCCAACCCTAAACGCCTCGAAAATATGTCCAGCAAGGCTCCACCACCGCTTGATGTTAGGAAGAGGGGATTTATTTTTGTCATTTAGTGGGATTTTTGAGGTGGTATATTATCTAAAGATTGGAGCGGGATTTGTGGTTTTAGTCTGACTTTTACTAACTAAAACCACACCTATGTTCCTTTATTTGCCTTTTGCGTTCTAGCACCACGAATATCCCTTTCATACTTTTCCCCAAGGTACTAACAGGCATCGGACCTTGCGGGCTTCTACGGTTTGCTGATAACTCTGAGTCGCGCATGGAACACTACGCGCCGTCGACAACTCGGGCACACGGTCCTTATAGGACAAGCGGACGGCGAGCTACCGATTGCTTGTCGTCCACAAAACTGCCGGGATGGGATGAAGCAAGAGTAACGCCATGACACTACCCATCTTCCGTGAAAATAAATATATGCCATTCGATCTCTTGCCTTCGTCGCGTGTCAGGCCATGGGGTTCCAATACAGCCGGAATACAAACGGTGACAAGAGCGCGTTTATTCGCGTGCTTGACGACCTAAAGTCAACTGTGAAAGGAATGGATATGGTGTATAGTTCCACCCGTCTTTCTCGGTCGCACGGACATTTTATTAACACATCATGGTGAGGCCCCTGTGCTATACGACCTTCACTACATGACAGACCGTGGTATACGATGCTCTTGAGCTATACGACCTTCACTACATGACAGACCGTGGTATACGATGCTCTTGAGCTATGATGCGACTATCACTAACTAGTTTGCGTGTGAACAGCTCGGACACAATTTCCGTACACTTATAAACAGACACTAGCCAGACACAAAAATTACGTACAAGTGTATACAGTACAGACATTAATGTCTGACATTTATGTCGGAATTTCTTTCGTAGTCTAAACGTACCTTGAAACGGTACACTGGTACCTGCCTGACACTGACTTCCGAAATTATAGCTAATTTGATCCTTTTAGTGAAATCGGTTATTTTTTTTGTAAAAAGTTTTTTATTTCACACTTTTTAGTTGCGATACACTTATAACCAGAGTGCCTATTTCTCATTACGATTCCAATTAACCTAAACACTGTAAAAATACATTGTTTTATTATGAAGTTCCCGTGTCTCCCTTCCACCGCCGGCTCCATCATCAGATCAGTTCGATAGTACCTTATAGCCAAACTGTATCTCATGAAAATTCTAAGAAGCCCAAATACGGCTAGGATACATTGATTAATTACAGAGTTTCGGTCCCTATCTTCCGGCATAATCTTTATCAGGTCACTTCGATGATACCATTCTTACCATTACTATTCAGCACCATTTATTTATTTGTATTGTATTGCTTAACTATCTTCATTGTGATACCTATGTGTGTATGAAGTTCCGTTGGCCATTTCTGGTCATCGTTCATCTTCTTCATCAGTTCCACTTTATCAAATGTTACTTTTTGACTGTAAATGCTAAGTTCTTGATGAAAATATCAAAATCACTATATTGTTGAGGATAATATTTGAGGAGTTTCCTCGATTCCTTATGGATCCCATTATCAGAACTGGATTTTGAAAAAAATGGGAGCAATCATCTGGAAGCATATCCTTTAAGACGAAAAAATAATTTTTCAAATCAGTCCATAAACGACGGAAGTCTGAGATAACAAACATAAAAAAAATACAACCGAATTTATTTATTTATTTTGAATTGATAACGTCCTCCTTTTTTGAAGTCGGTTAAAAAATTTATGTTACTTGAATTATCGCACAATGTGTGCCTTGACCCTTGATATGCAGTAGGAAACGTCAGATAAGGAGTGGTTAATTATGCGATAACAGGTTATATAGCTTGATTATTTCTGATCATATCCATCGATATTTTTTTTTGTTTAGGTGCTGTTCGCCGCTATAAATAAAAGTGTACTTAAAATCTTCGCAAACGTGTTTGATCTACTGGCTGTGATTCACGCCCAATAGCTGTGACTTGTGAGATGTTACACGTAGTTGATTTCTTTTCCTATCTGATTACGGTGATAGTAAACAACAATAGTCTTATAGTTAAGATAAAACTGATCTTATTATCAAGCAAACCAACAAACAAGTTTCATTGTGACGAGAAATTGTATGGGGTATTCGAACGAGTTCAGTAGATATACTGTTTCGGAGGAGTAACTAAGGTTAGTAACTGCCACAGAGTACTTTGTATTATTAGGTAGTTGATTTATTTTGTGTCTCTCAAAGTCTCAATGCGAATCAGTTCAGTCAATGCGTATTTATGTACCTACATTTGGACAGTAACTAAAGGGCCTTTTTTTTTTTTTTTTTTAAGGTGGGAAATCATCTAAATGACTTCTCGCGCTCTGGGTGGAGCGCGAGGGCGTGTCAGACTTTTACTGACTAAAACCACACCTGTGTCCTTCAATTACCCTTTGCGTTCTAGGACTACGGGTTTCCCTTTCAGAAATTCTCCGCGGTCCTAGCTAGCGAGCATCGGCCCTGTTGGGCCCCTACGGTTTGCTGACATCTCTTTGAGGAGCGCGAGGATCACTACGCGCTGTCGACGACTGGGCTCGGTCCGGTTAGTTACCGAACAGCCGGACGGCGAGCTACCCAGTGCTCAACGTCCGCAAGCCCGCGTCTACCGTGGCTGGTAGTCGGGGTCGGAATTACGGCGGCTAGGGCGTGAGGACCTTCGTTCCCTCACGCGTGCAGCCTCCTCCTTCGCTAGCATTACTGCTTCACAGAAGGAGGCGACTGCCTGCCATTCCTCCTCGCTCCGGACCATAGCCTGAACCAGGGCCCGACGCGAAAGGTCGCTGCCACCAATTGCCTCCACGAGGACACGGCGGTGCTCCGCCCAAGCGGGGCACACCTCCACCGTATGCTCCACCGTGTCCTCTGGGTGGTCCGCACAATGATGACACCCGGGCGTTGCTTCCGCCAGAAACTAAAGGGCCTATTACACTACGCGTTATTCAGACAGTCATAGTATATGTATATGTAGCGTCACACAAGAAAAAGAGCAACTTATGCCAACGTCGTGTAAAGGAATGAAACAGAAGGATGAGATACATAGAAATACATTGACTAAGACTGTCTGAATAACGCGTAGTGTAATAGGCCCCCGTAAGCGTAGGTAGGTGAGCATTATTGTTGACTGCATTGATTGGCAGTTGAAAACTCACAGTGAGTTTTTTTTTTTCAAATTAATGGTAACCGGATGTGAGCCTGGAACTGTCTAGAATAAGGATATTTTAAGTAACTTGAAGTGTGGATATCTTGGTCCTATGGAGCAGATTCGACCCTATTTACTATTTAGGACCCTTTAAAATTATGGCGACCCTCTACAACAGCATAGGTACAGCTTCGCTAGCTACAAAGAATGGTGTAGGATCGTCTACCGCGATCTACGGTTATGTGATCCCTGTATCCTAAATGGCCGGCAAGTGGACTGTTGAGGCATTATAAGTATATATCAGTACTCAGAACTAATGTGGAAAACCTTTTCGTGCACATCGAGCATCCATGAGAAATAAACAGTGTGTGCTGAGCACCCCTGAGAATAGACATCAAGAAACAGATTATTAATCGCCCTAACCAACTCAAAAGAATCAAACAAAAGAATTCAAACATTACATAGGTAGGTAGATATATAAGGACTGTACACATCTGCGTATTTTTCAAGATTATTTTATTTCAGATAGGCTTACATGTAGAGTAGTGGTGGCACAGAACTTGCCCCGATTTACGAATTGTACGTCGTAGGTTCAAACCCAGGCAGGCCATTTACTTTGTATAATTTTTATTTCAACACTACTGCTCTCAAAACGGTGAAGGAAAACATTGCGAGGAAAAAAGGAGAACATGCCCCAAAAAAAAAAAAATCGAAGGTATGTGACATCTAACCATCTGGTCCCGCGTGGATTACGGTCCGTTCCATCTCATGGAGAGGCCTAATTCCCAACAGTGGCCGCTGGGCATTTATAAAACGTCAAGCTAATGTACGGTTCCAGGTGTCATATCAAGACCCTTAAGAACAGTATGGAGCGCTGGGCAACGGCGACTGCTGTGGTGACGGGAGCTACCGGGGGCGTCGGCGGAGCTATAACTGTCGCCTTGGCGAACGCCGGGATGACCGTCATCGCACTGGATGTGATTGTCAACTTAGATCGTATTCATGTAAGTTGAGTAGGTAAGCCAGTCATTCAGATTAAAAATCTTTTTATTTCACATATGCCTATAGGGTACCTATGAAACGTCAGAACGGAGTGCACGGTTCCAATTGGTCGCGTTTTATCCTCGTAAAGCCCAAGCAAAATTTCGCAAGGCGAGCTAACCGCCCAATGTACAGAATAATAAATTAAACGGTAAATTAAGATTCAGAATAGTATAACTTTCATTATAGGAACTACAGTGCCTGCGGCATGAGCAGGGAGTCTCAAATGGAAAAATAATTGCGAAACGATGTGATATCTCGAACCCTAAGGATGTGATGGAGACTTTCAAGTGGGTAAACGAAGAGTTCGAAGGAGTACACGTTCTGGTCAACTGTGCCGGTGTGCTGTTTCAAGGACATATCACAGGTACGTGTCAACATAATTATTAACATAGCTCGACTACACTACAAAAAGCTAAGGCTCTTGCATTAGCGAATGAATGGCGCTCGAGTTTGACAGATGCCGCTTCAGTGTGCGCGAGATGGGGGCTGCGGGCTGCTATAAAACAGTTATGTGTTTTTTTGCCGTTTTTATAGACAATGGTACGGAACTCATCGAGCAAGTCCGACTCGTACTTGGCCGGTTTTTTATAAGTTGGGAAATCATCCAATGACTCTCTCCCGCTCTAGGGCGGGACGGGACGGCGTGTCAGACTTTTACTGACTAAAACCAGACCTATTTCCTTCTTTGCCTAGCGTTCCAGGCTTCTGGTTCTCCCATTCGGAAGTCAACCCATGACCTCAGTATACGCCAATGGGCACAGGCGCTTAAGATCGACCAGTTTTTACTTTACACCTATTCTATATTGTTTGTAGATGTGGGCAGCGACACATTGAGCGACGATGACATTATTAAAACAATCGACGTTAACCTGAAGGGCATGATCCTGTGCACACGCCACGCCGTCGCGTCGATGAAACTCCACGGTATAGACGGCCATATTATTAACATTAACAGGTAGGTAAACCGACTTGACTGAAGCACTATAGCTTCCTTGCCGGTAGTGTTCCACGCGCGCTTCAAGCTCTACGCTGAGTAAAATCTGGCTGCCAGACTTGCGATACAACATTATTTTTAGTACCTATGTGCGACTGAATACTGAATTCCCCCAAAAATATTTAAAAAAGGTCACAAGTTGGACCACCGACGCTAAGTACAACACAGGTCACGGCAGGTCATAGCGGGTATTAGGCGCCAGTGCACAGCTGGGTGCGGGAACAAAATAAGCCCTTAGTTGCCTGGATGACCCGGTGACCATGTATTTGTGCGGACAACCAGGTAACATAGCTTATAACTTTGTGATTTTTTATGATACAGTTATGGAATTTTGTACATAGATTCTTTACATAAAAATACTAGACACGTGTTTCGGGTTTCACATAGGTATAATAGCTATAACTAATGTTGTATAATAGTTGTGAGTTTGTTAGTGTATGTCCCTAACTTAGCCTAGGTAGGAACGATGCCCCTACTATGAAGTCGGCTTTGGCATAACGTAAGAACAATTACATTTCATTGAAGTTCAAAAAGGTTTTCTGGCGAGGGGCTGCCAACATAATAAGTGTCTGGCAATGGATGACCATGTTCATGGTCTATATTATGCAAAAGTGGACGTCTTTCGGCTGAAACGATGATGATGAATGGATGACCACGCCAAACCATCCAAAAAAAAAAAATTAGGTTGCTATATTACACGCCTTTGTTACCTGTTACCCGCCAAAACCACCACAACTAAAATTTTATAATAGGGCATCGTTCTTACCTGTGTTTCGGACATGCACTGACCAACTCTCAACTCGGCTCAGGGTAATACTTAATTTGAAATAAAATATAATTTTTTAAATTTAATTTTTCCCAGTATTGCTGGCCACTACATTCCCTGGGCGGACAACATGAATGTGTACGCGACCACGAAGCACGCGGTCACCGCGTTCACCGCCTCTCTCAACACGGAACTCGCTGCTTTTGAAAACAAAATAAAAACTACGGTATGTTTCAGAAAAGATACAAAGCTAACTACTCGCACTCGGCGCTCCTTGAAGTTTTCAAATATCTTTCGATTAACTTCAAATTCCATATTATTTAACATCGTGATCATCATTTCCGTATTTATTTCAATGTTTTTCAGAGCATATCTCCAGGCCTGGTGAGCACGCCAATGGCAAGCTACGTGGAACAGCGGAAGATGCCCGCGCTGCAGCCGAGTGACTTGGCTAACGCTGTGCTGTATGTACTCTCTACGCCGCCGCACGTCAATGTAAGAGGGTCCTGTTACTCGTGTTGCACTTATGATACATTGAAGCTATAATACTTACGCTATGTGGAGCAGCTGAAGATGCCCGTGGTGTAGCCTCGAGATCTGAAAAACGTCGTGCTGCATGCATTTCCATGCCGCCGTACACTGTTAATGGAACGTGTTGCACTTCTAATACTCTGTGGCTATAATGATACTACTTGGAGAAACTGAAGATGCTCGCGCTGCTGCAGCGTCAAGTCACTTGGCTTATTTACAATGCCCATTTTACACAGCTCTCAATTATAATGATTCTATAATAGCCAGTGGCGTACCTACTCACAAAGGGACCCTGTATCAAATAAAATTGGGGCCACTTTTTTACAAAAAAAAAGGCCAAAAGGGATATTGTTTTGTATTATGAAATAGGTCAAATTGTCATGTTTTCACTTATTAATAAGGCTTTCAAATTGTCCTATCAATTTGAGAGCCTTTTATTAAATAAGAATTTAAGTTTGTGAAAAATATTTTAAGATTTTATACTTCCACAAGTCGGGCTTCTGAAACCCGGGGGCCCCGTGTCATTGATACGGCTGTTATGCGCGCTAGATCTTTCGTACAATCCCGCAGCCCTTGAATCTTTAGTTTTGAAGCCACTTTTTTTTTTCGTTTCAGATTAGTGAATTGACTATAACACCAGTAATGGAGAAGAGGCTGTAGGAATTTCAGAACCAACGTTTCAAACACCGTTCCGGCAGAGAGCTGAAATCCATTATTATTATTCATAAATGCTAAAGGGTTGTTCCCAAATGAACCTTTGGGAGCAACCCTTTATTACTATTTATACGAGTCTATTGTTCTCGAAAAATGAAAGTTCGAACATTAGTTCCCAATGAGTCCACATCATTTTAAAATATTATTGTTTTTCTTTCCCTACGAGTCTATAAGAATGTTTGGTACAGTCAGCAGTAAAAGCTTTAATAAGAGGATAAATATTTATTATTTCTATTTCTATAAAATAAAAGTGAATGAATATTTTTATTTCATATACGCACATATACTTGTGAATCGCTAAACATAACTCTACATGCATGTCTCCGAAGAGGTGAATGGCCATATGCAAGAAAAAAAAGGTTTATAACAATTACAGTAAATAATTTTAATCTTACACTAAAATAGACTTTTCACCACAGCAGTTCAAACAAGTAGGTTTTGCTGCTTGAAAACAGTGAGCAAAACTCGATTTTGCTCTTTCTCGCCCTTATAAAAAAGCGAGTGTGAGTGAAATTCCACCACAAAGAAAACGCGTTCGGAAATGCGCAATAAATAGAAAATATTTGTATTTTTTTTTTTTATAAATAAGTTATTGAATTTTAAATTTATTATTGTATTTGAACAAAAATAAGAGTACCTGAGTACTTATAGCAGCAGATAAAAGTGGCATTCAACCTTTAAATAAATATTTCGAGTTTCAACATTGACTGTTTTAGAACGTGCTTTAAAAAAACAGCGGAAATAAAATACTGGCAAATAAGATTAAGAATGTTAAAATAATTGTAAAATATGAGCAAAACTAGCGGCAGAGATAGTATTTATTTTAATTGAAATCATTATTAAATCTATTACTGTTAATTATTTTATTTCCCAAGTAATATGTGTTCTCGCTGCTGAAGTGAAAAATTATGTGTGTAACACGAGAGCAAAACTTTTTGCATATCGTGCCTTTGAAACCCTCCCCTCGCTCAGGATTCTACTTTAGAATCACTCGCTAACGCTCGTGATTCAATCAAAGAATCCTTCGCTTGCTCGGGACTCAAAATTAGCACTCGCAGCAAAAAACAACTTTTCTCTCTTGTTGCACAAATAACTATTTCATGGACTCTGTGGGAAATGAAGAACAAAAGAATCCTCTGGGAACAACCCTTGCTGTTAAATACTGTTAAATTATTATTGTTTTTGTTTTATTAAAATGGTCTTTCACTGAAACTACCAGTCGTCTTCATTCATCTTATCAGTTTTATTCCGGTAGATCACCCAAATATACATACCTAGTAATTAAAAAAATGATGTGACAAAAGACACAATGTAAAAAATACGTAGGTCTTCAATCTGTCAATTTTTGTTTTTTTTTGCAAGGAGATTTTGAATCTGCAAAAAATTTGGGAAGCAATAATGTTAGTTATTTTCCACCCGAATCAACAAAAAAATGGGTACTTAGGTATTTTGTTTACGGAAATCGGTAAAAGCGTTTCGTATAGTAAGCAGGCCGAGTCTCGTACAGGCTGTAGCACTTACACTACATAAACGCACACAGTGACATTATGTAAAAAAAAAAAAAATGTCACCAGTGGCGATTTATCGCGTACATCATGTACGCGATAAATCGCCACTGGTGACATTTTTTTTTTTTAATTAAAGATGTTTAAGAGAGTTATTCCGATTAATACAAATTTAAAAAAAAATGACGACAGTTTTTAGTGATTATAAGTATAATATTTACGAATTTTATAATAACCTTCTGAAATGTTGTGCAGATTCTTGTAAGTATTTCAATTTAATTCGACTGTAATTTTGAAAGGTAATCGTTTGTCTTGGTATGGTCACATGAAGAGAAGGGATGAAACGCGTGTTATTATGTTGCATGTGGATGGATGGCGAGGGATTAGAGGAAGGCCAAAGAAAAGATGGATATATTGTGTGAGGCGTGACGGGTGACAAGACAGAATAGAAGAAAAAAAAGTGTTGCGCTGACGTCAAATAACATGGGAAAAGGGCAGAACTTGCGTATTTCTCAAGCTCTACTTTAGCCTGAAAAGCTGTCAAAAAGCTGCATTTAAGTAGAGTTTGACACGTTTTTAAATCAAAAGCTTCAATTTAGAACCCAACCCTCAATCACATAGCTAAAATCGATACCGAGCCTAGATGGGTCGACGTTATATCTGTAATTCCTCTCACTTATTTATTTACATAATATTACGAGTTCGTGACTACGGACCTACGGAGATATCTTTAAATATATAGGTATGCCGAGTCTCGATAAAATGGAAGGTCCAAGGTGAATGTACTCTAAGTAGGTACTTTCAGTGACTTTCGCACGTACCCACTTAGTTATAATAAAACCAGTTTGTTTTAAAGTACCTATAACTATATGAAAGCAACATGTAAGTCTCACTTAGGTACCTACTCTTGTTTTGGTTGGAGTGTAGCCTTAGGGGCGTTATGGCGCGGGACTTAGAAAATTTTTCGAAAAAAATTTTTTTTTTTCAAATTGGTACCATACGCTTATAGGCACCATGAGCCGTGCAGAAAACAAAAAAAAAATTAGGTAAAAAAAATTTTTGGGACAGAAAATTTCTCCTTACTTTTCACCTTGAGTACGGTTAGGGGCACACTTACAATTTTTCAAAAACAATTTTTAAAAAAAAAAAAAATTTTTTTTTGAAAAATTTTCCTAAAATTTTCTGTCCCAAAAATTTTTTTAACCAAAAACATTTTTTTTTCGTTTTCTTTGCTTCTCATAGCGCCCCTAAGAATATACTCCAACTCCTAAAAATCCGCCCCTAAGGCTACCCACTGACCCTTTTTTTGATGGTATTAATCCTCGAATAACTTCCCCCGATCTTGGTAGACTGAGAAGTCAGGTTTTTACTGCCTAAAACCCAATCTGTGTAGCCCTTTGCGTTTCAAACCGAAGTGTCTCTTGTGAATTGCAACCTACTGCGCTATCCCACAGTCCTAATCTTAGTACCTATACATACACTCTAAGTTTAACAAATGAATTAGATTATAGACAGGTACCAATGAACAATACACAAAGACTGGAATAATTGAACAGGAAAATTATTAATATTGAACAGTACAAAAAGACTGGAATAATTGAACAGGAAAAAGAAGAATTGTGAGTCATAATTTTGAGTGCTAACTCAATAACTTTTTGTTTTCGATTGAATTCAGGCTCTCGATATCTCATAGACTTTCATGATCACACTTCATTCTGTGTAGCTAAGTGACAGTGAGCGGTCAAGTCGGGACTTATAATTCAAGGTCTATAAGAGTAAGCGGTCGGAGTTTACTTATAAATAAATGTAAGTACACAATTTTATATAAAAAAAGTATAAACTAAGGTTTGCATGCATGTGTGTTTGAGTGTGTCTGTGTATACGTTAAAACTTCACGTTCAAACGTCTTCATTAGCGGGTTTGGATGAAAACCATCGATATCTAAATATACAAACATACACATATATATCAACGCCCAGCCGAAACTATACTGGGACTAAGAAGGAATTAAAAAAAAATCAGTCTGTAATGGGGTGAAAAGGGGAATTTTGTTTGTATGCAAAATCTTATTCCATGGGTCCTGTATACTTAAACCTAAATAAATAAAAAGGGTTGTCATTTTTTTTTCAAAACGTGTTGTTTTTTGTGTTAAATATTGTATGGAGGATTCTTATTTCTGTGGTTTATAAATTGGGTTTTATGAATGTTGGTTTATGAATGGGGTTTATTATCTTAGCACAAAAACAACTAATTAAAAACCAACCAAAATATGGCGTCAAAAACTCTTTCACATCGTTGTCAACTGGTAATGTGCCTAAAAGGCTTGCACTATTGCCACGCTGTATGGCTATGCTTATTTTCTGTCGAGGTAATAGCCAGCCTTTGGCTCACGTGAAGTGTCGACAAGACAAGGACTGTTATTTTTAGTTTTTCAAAACTATACTCAAAAGACGGTTTAGGTGGTGTTAAAGTTTTTATGAAAATATTCTCGTGAACGAAGTCGCGGGCAAAGTGTTAGTCATCTATATTTAGTTTAGTAGAAATACTATATTATTGTGAAGTATATCGTCACCAGTTTTACTAAGTCAACGCGTGATTTCGGTCTGCAGCATGGATCGCTGGGTCGGCAAGACTGCTGTGGTGACAGGCGCCAGCTCGGGCATCGGGGCAGCAATATGTGTGGAGCTGGTCAATGCTGGCATCAACGTCGTGGGCCTCGCCAGGAGGGCTGCACCTATTGAGGTGAGACTTCACCGCTTAGACTCCTAAACACTCCTATTGTAGTCAAGCCATAGAAAATTAACTTAAATTACTAACGAAGAATTAAAGTCTGCAAGCCGTAATTGTGTAATATTTTACAATACACTATACGTTAATTGGGTATAAGGTATAGTTTTACGTTAAATTCCTATCTCTAGGAACGTAGGTAATATAACTATCTTTATGAAACGGTTCGACGAACACAATCATAAATCGAATCGAGTTCACTTTCAGTTGATTGCAGTTTACATAATGGGTAGGTACTTGTGCCAACTTTCCTTTTTGACCAGAAAATAGGTAGTAGTAGAGTCTAACAATAAAAAAGAGGTACAAGGTTGCTATGACGTGTCTTTTGCATATATTTTCGTAATTGCTCTATCTGAGGCTGCAGTGCGTTTTTTTTTAACGTTGGTACACGTAACTATAAGTTCGTTTATGTTATCCTGTTTTTTTTAAGCTATTGCATAGCTTCTATTAGTGTTGCCTTACTATCGATATCCTATCGATAGGTTGTCAATACTATCGTGACCTCGAAAAATAGAATATCGATAGCCCTATCGATACTATTAAAATTTTACAATACTATCGATACTATCGATAGTATCTATACAAGAAATTGAGCAATACTATTGATAAAGTGAAATACTATCGATAGTATCGATACTATTGGGTATAGATACTATCGATAGTATCGATACTGTCACTATTATGGTGTATTATACTGCAATCACTGTCGATACTATCGATACTATCGGTACTATCGATAGTTATACTACATCGATATTAACCCAAAGTTCAATAGTATTGCACCGGAATTTTAGTCAACATTATTAGTTCATGATTATTAATAAGTAATTTATATATCAACAATATAGTCGGCAATTATTACTTTATGAACTTACAACTTAAAACAGCCTTGTAATATGAAAAAAAACGTACAAAATGCCGCCTTTCTTCTTAAGTGTAATAATTGTATTAATTATAAGTAAACATACAATGTTGCAAGGATTATTACTACTTACCCATTTAAAAAAACAGTCAGTGACAAAGATAATATTATTAATTAGTAAATTCGATGGTTTACTTTACTTTTTGTGCATAAAACGCTAATAAAGGTTTGAATCCAACACGATACTATTGAATTTTGGTAAAATATCGATGTAGTAAAACTATCGATAGTACCGATAGTATCGACAGTATCAACAGTGATTGCAGTAAAATACACCATAATAGTGATAGTATCGATACTATCGATAGTATCTATACCCAATAGTATCGATACTATCGATAGTATTGCACTTTATCAATAGTATTGCTCAATTTCTTGGATAGATACTATCGGTAGTATCGATAGTATTGTAAAATTTCAATAGTATCGATAGGGCTATCGATATTATGACTATTTTTCGAGGTCAACTATCGATACATCAACTATCGACAGTTAGGCAAGCCTAGCTTCTATCGCGGGTCTTGAGCGCGGGGACCGAATCCAGAAATTCCGTAACAAAAACACCTCACGCTCCCCACTCCGACGGGCACGGAGGTGTGGCTTGAAGGCCGTGCATTGTCTAACGTCGTTTCTTTTCGGCAGTCTTCGACACGGTGTTTGTGTGCGTGCAACTAGACGTATTGTACGACTCTACGAAGCTCGCACGAATCGAGACGAGCTGTTCCGAAATCGGACGAATACATAAGCAGCTGTTTATGAGAAATGCTATGAAATAGCTTTACCGAGGCAGTCCCCGAGTGCCACACGTCATTTTTTCAGGGTGTCAAAACTTCGTTACTAATAACCACTAAACAAAGTACTGGCCTTTTATAAATCGTTGTCACAATTTTTCCTTTTGCAGATGCGCTGGTTTTTCTTTCAAAGACAATTTATCTTTTAATTAGATATACATTTTCTACCTTGGTTGGTCTACTTACCTTTCTCACACTGGGAAATCATCAAATGACTTCTTCAACTAGAGGCCGTGTCAGACTTTTACCGACTAAAACCCACATACGTTCCTTCATTTACCCTTTACGTTCTAGAGCCAGGCTAACTCTTTCAAATGTCTTCCCTATCCCTATAGGCATGATATCCCTATATTTATTACTAGCTTTTGCCTGCGGCTTCGCCCGCATACATAAAATATAGCCTATTAAAATAGAATCACTCAGGAATAAAGCAGCTTTCTATCGGTGAAAAAATTTTCGTAATAGGACCAGTACTTTCAGAGGTTACCTCCTACAAACAAAAAAAAACATTCTTTACCTCTTTATAATATTAGTGTAGATAACGCTCAATCACACTGGTCGTAGCGGCGAGTCGTAACTCGTCATGTACTTTACTTGTATCATATTCACCTCTATTTTCTCATTATTAAATGATTGATACAATAACTTTATAATCAGGCATTGAAATCGCAAGTGAAGGGCAATGGCACGATCACCGCTCGGCAGTGCGACGTGTCGAGCGCGGAGGAAGTGGCGGCCACGTTCAAGTGGATCGAGGACAGCTTCGGCTGCGTGCACATTATGATCAATAACGCCGGGGTGTTATTGCAGGGGGGTATCACAGGTAATTTTTCATGTAGCCTTTGTTGTGTCCCACTGAGCAGCAAAAGCTTTGTCTTAATCCTTTAAAACGTCTCTACCTGGATTCTGATCCCAATTTCCAGCCACCGTAGGCGCGGGCATGCGTGAGCAATGGGTAGCTCGCCGTCTGACCGTCCGGTAACCGTCCGGACCGAGCGCAAGTCGCCGACGGCGCGTACCGTTTCACGCGGGCCTCAAGGAGATATCAGCAACTGTAGGGGCCCAAAAGGGTCGAAGCCTACTGGGGCCAAGGGTCTGATTCTGAAAGGAAGACTCGGCCCTGGTACGAAAGGCAACGAAGGAACAGGAGTGGGCACACTATCTCCCTCTCCGCCCAAGTCATAACATGATTTTCCTACCGCTCTACCACGAGCTCTTAACGCGATCCATTTTAGGACCTACACTGGAGTAAGGCCCCAGATCATATCTCCACTTTCGCCGCGGTCGCTCGACGGCTACGTACTCCCTCGGACATCCAGGTTCACTTTATTATCCACTAAATATTTACTAGTTTTTGTTGCAGCTTCATCCGCATAAAATTCAAGAGTATCCAGGATTTTATAAGTAGTATGTAAATTCATTCGGCCGTTCAGCTTTGACTGATTAACAAAAAGCCAAGCACAGAACAAGAATAGGTAGACTCGAGCTGCCGGGTGTGGACTTTACACATTTGTGTAGCCCACGGATATCGGATATCTATGGTGTAGCCTGATGTTAAGCTATGAAATGGTATTAATAATATATAGACGTGCGATCATAGCAATCTCGGAATATTTGTTATAATATAGACCATGGTCTATCTCTGAAGTTCTTCAGCAGATCTTCACCAAATTAAATGGGACGATGTACAGGCAAAAGTCCTCCAAACAAAAGAATAAGTATCAAAATCTATTAACATTTGACGAAAATAGCATATTATACACAAAAAAAACTGACGACTTGGGAACCTTCTCCTTATTTGCAAGTTGTATAAAAATAGGGTCTTTCTCAATAATTTTGATCTGTTTCAGACGTCGGTAACGACATGTTGAGCGAGAAGGACGTCCTATCAGTCATCGACATCAACTTGAAAGGACCCATCCTCTGCGCTAGGCACGCCATAGCCTCCATGAGGAGCAATGACTTCGATGGCCATGTTGTCAACATAAACAGGTAAAGTTAACTGGTTCTTCATCCACGAAATTACGATAAGTTTGACCATGACCTGTACCATGACGTTTAAAGTAAGATTGTTTCATTCTCATTTCCAGTGTGGGTAAGAGATGGCGCTAGACAACCTGCATAGCTCTGTCTCTTGCCCACACTGAAATAAGAATAAAACAATCTTACTTTGAACGTCATGGTAACCCCGCAGGACCGAGCTTGAAACGTCGCCGGCGCATAGTGTTCCACGTGCGCCTCAACGAAATGTCAGAAAACCATAGAGACACAGCAGGGCCGATGCCCGCTAGGGAAAGCTTAGTTGTTAGCCTTAGTAGTGCAAGGGAATGTCGCCCTGCCTTTTTCGAGATATGCAACAAGGGTCCTGTTGTCGGACTGAATATGTGTGCACCTTCTAAAGTCGTCCGCTGACTGTTTATGGCTGCAAATACGGTATACATTTCTTTTATATATTTGAATGCCATGGTTTTTGGAATGAGTTCCATTTCTGGAAAGAAAACCCGTGGTCCTGAGAACACAAATGGCAACTGAAGGACACAAGTGTGGGTTTAGTCAGTAAAATTCTGATACGCCATTCTGCTCCATCTTACAGCCGAAGAAGTCTTAGAATGATTTCCCACCTCCCAAAAAAAGTATAGTACTTACACTACACAATAGACTTATATTGGCGTACCAATACAGTTTTGCACTTCCTTTTTCTGTAGTTTCAGAGATTATATGCTGTGCAAGTAGGTACTTTTTCATTGACATGCAATGACCACCTTTTTTGATTAATAGGAAATCCTCAAAAACTTCTTGCGCTTTCGGTAGAGCGAGAGGGAGTATCAAACTTTTAATGACTAATCCCCACCGTGTTTCTTCAGTTACCTTTCCGTTCCAGGACCGCAGTGACTCTTTCGAATTATCCACCAACCTGACTAAAATAAAAATGTAATAATACCTAAACATTTTTCAAATTGCAATTGTACACATTCTAATATTAAATTAGGTACTATTATTGCATAATGTTCGCGTGTCCACAGCATCGCGGGTCACTACGTGCCCATGTCGTCCAAGTTCAACGTATACACGAGCACAAAGTACGGCATCACCGGCTTCTCGGCTGGCCTGCTCAACGAACTGTCTGATCATAACAACAAGATTAAAGTTACCGTAAGTTGATAGCATAATTAGCCTTTTAATGCAGGTATGTATGTACCCACGGCTGGGACTTAGGCCTCCTCTAGGAGAGGAAATGGGCCGTAATCCACCACGCGGGCCCAGTGCGAGATGGAAGATGTCACACGTTTTCAATTTTTTTTGTTCTTGGACATACCGGTTTCCTTACGATGTTTCCCTTCACCGTTTGGAGAGCAGTGGTGATGAAATAAATTACACAAAGTAATGCGTCTGGCTGGGTTTGAACCCGCGATCTACACCTCGTAAGTCGGGGCCATTACCACTGCGCAACCACTGCTCTACTACCGTAATTTGATAGTGTGATAAAATTACCGTTCATTGGAGTAGATGAGATCTCACCCACCCTAGCCAAATTACAACCGTTTCGTTTCTATTCTCTTTTCGTCGCTCGCCTCGAGTCAGCCACGCCTCCGATTCCTTTGTTCTGACGTCATCTTAACGCTCAGTCACGTGGTCAGAACAAAGGAATAGGAGGCCTGGCCGACTCGAGGCGATCAACGAAACGAAACGGGTGTAACTTGGCTACGGGGGCAGGAGACTGCTAACATGGCAATACATTAATAACCTTAGACTGACGATGGTAAAAAGGTGGCTAATATTATGCGGAAGAATTTTATTGAATTTAAGAACTGTACTTGGGGTTGCCAGATTTTAAAATCGATAAGCTGGACAGACTAACTAAGTTAGTCAGACATTTGGGTAAAAACACTGCGGTCTTCCTTAATTTTAGTCTTAAATATCACGCCAATTATTTTTAAACAAGTATCTAGTATGTTACAAGGTTTATCAACAATAAAATTGCACGCTAGCGATAAAAATTAGATACAAGGTGAGGCAGGCGGAATGGGAACCAACACACAAATGTAAAAAAAAGGTCTAACAAAAGCCGGACTTAGTGTAATTTGGACGAACACGCAAACAGCAAGCTCTGTCTGTCCGGTTTTATCCGGACGCCTGGTAATGCGATCTGCACTACTAATACTTTGTATTTTGCATAAATAGAAGGTAACTTTAGAACAAAAACAACAATTTATAAGTTTATTTTTATAATTTTATTTTGCAAAAAGTGGGATAATCAGTCATTTTGGCATAAATAAATAGACGTTGTTCTAATATGTTCTACGAAATTGAATAATACAGTTCCCATAGGATACGGCTGGTTCTGCTCGTTGTAAATTGTTATCGAACTTGCAAGGCAAGATCAGGTATTTTTATACCTAGCTGTTGAACTGAACTATTTGGAACTGGACTTATTTGGCGCAACCGCAAACGTGTCCACACAACTTTTTTTTCCCTTTTTAACTCTTATTTGTCTACATTGATACGTGGTTCTTCATTGTGTAGGTATGTCAAATAAATGTGTTTTCTTTTCTTCTTTTTATCTTTTACTAGAGCGTGTCCCCGGGGTTTGTACGCACAGGCATGGGCGTTGCGGCGGATGACAGCACGCCGGCGCTGCGCCCCAAGGACGTCGCCGATGCCGTGCTCTACGTGCTCTCCACACCTCCCACTGTCAATGTAAGTGTGGCGCCATCTACATCGCCTTATCCAAACTTCGACACACAAATCACCGCGCAAGCAAAATTATCCACACGACTAGCATTTGTCGTACAAAAACCTTTTTTGATAACAAGTAAATATTGGATAATCGTCTACCGTATGGCCGAAGGATTCTCTCTTTTCTATGGAGATTGCGAAACTTGTGACCCAGTTCTGCATATCTCTAAATTATAAGTCTCGAAGCCGGCAAATCTAGTAAGTAAAGCGCTTTGCGAAAGAATTTGTCCTGGAATAATTATACTGCAATGCAGGTCGTATTTCTGCCGCCAAGACACTTGTGACCTTTTTAAATTATTTTTTGGAAAAAATACAACATGATGTAAAAATTATTGGAATCGATTTAGTTACTGATTCTGAACAAACTATATTTAGGTTTCGCTCATACTAAAAATATGTTGTATACCTCCATCTCTTCAACAATTCAGTTTAGGTCGTAAAATGGATCGCCTTATGAGCGTGGTCTACCCAGAGACCATCCTCTGTGCCACCGTATTTTAATTTACTTGATCTTATTACTGTCCGTTTGCAAAGCCAATCTTTATTTTCTAGTTTTGCTCGACCTCCTTGGTTTACTTCGTATCACAGAGTTTGGAAAAAACAAGTGTTAAAAAACACATTTCATCTTTTCAGATAAACGAATTAACAATAACACCAGTAACCGAAAGAAGGTTATAATTAGACATACCTAATTACTGACTACCAATGGCACTAGAATGCACTATAACTAAAGACTAGGAATGATTAGAAGGATGCATTGGAGAATGTGGAAGACGCGACGCCCATCATGCTGGTACCGAACTGTAGCAGGGCGCGGAGGACGTCCATCTTCAGGGTCCACAGCGGAGACGACGCTGACTGTGATGAAGACTGCGACTGCAAATAAAATATTTTATACTTCTTATTGTGTTGAAAACAAATTTATTTTTTAATATAAAATATATTAATATGTCGATATAGCACAATTAAGTTGGTGTCAAAGATTTAATGAAAGTGATTTTAGTAAGTACATCATTAGTATCAAAGATTTGATAACCTTATCTTCTAAAATCAACACAATAGCTATATTTATGATAACGCTAGAACACGCAGCACGCGAATATGTAATACTTACTTACTTTAAGTTATCTGAAATAGAATAAATAAATAAATTTTTGAAAGTGTTTTCGTGTTTATTATTTTAACATCTTACTAAAATGGCTGTTAAGAACAGCCTTAAAGTATATTATATTCGTACTTATGAATCTAATACTTGTATAACAATAACAGTATAATAATTCTAACATAAAGGCCTATGCCTCACTAGGACACCCTTAATGGTACAGCCAGTCGCGCTACCGATAAAATAATGCAGTTTTGCAACCAAGCGGACATTTCACATTTTATGGTCAACGCGACTGTTTGCGCCACCACTGGTGTCCTAGTGAGATACAGTATTAGACGTAAGGTCACCTATAATGTTATTTTACAGGCGTATCCTTAAATCGTACCTAATACAATAAGCAAAGGAGTAACGACGAATATTCAGATTGTATAAAATACTACGGAGCTTTAAAGTCAACTTCAAGCTTACGTATTTATTACTATACATTACAGGTACATTTTGACTATCTCACAAGCTACAAAGTTAGAAAAAAATTAGATTTTTTTTTATCGTTTCCAACTGCCACCAGAACTGGTTTTGGACATTTCACCGAGTAGACCCATAAGCAGACTTGCGAAGAACCCTGCTGAGTCCGCCATCTTCATTCCTCCATTCTCCTCATCAGATCCTGATGCATCAGGGTCACCACCCTGCGACATTAACATTTTAAAGCAACTCCACTAAAATATTATATAGGTTTACAAATAAGCATTCTGATTCTAAACCATAATTAGAAAAGGTCTTAAGTCTTACCGCGCTTGTTCCTTTTACTAACGTGGATATGAACTTTCCAAAGAATGCACCGTTATTTTGCTGGAATATAGAAATATTTATGAAAGAGTACTGAGTAGAAATTAAGTACTACTTTTATTGATGTGTATGAAACAATTATTTCTCACCGCTCCGCCTCCAGTGATAGTATCAAGGGATGTCAGAAGATAACTTCCAATGATCTCTCCAGGATTCTGGTTTCCATCAGACTTTAAAGAAAAAATACGACAATCATTATAAATACTTAACATTGAAGTAAACAATGCAGGTAATTTGAAAGATCTTTTGTACTTACCAGTAAACCAACAAAAAGTCCTAATCCAGTTGCTATAATGGCATTTATATCAACGCCATCTCCCTGAAAATTCACATTTGTTAGTGAACTCTTCATATTATATTATCTATTTAATCAATTCTTAAAACTGTCTTGCTACTTACACTCAAGCTAGCGACTATACCACCAACGGTCGCCAACAAAGTTCCCAAATCCGATTCGCCGTCCTGTTAATAATATCTTATTAAGTATTTCATTCGATGGCTGGTACACTTACCTACCTACTTTTGTTCCCAACTTACGCCACTTAATCCAGCGAGCAGGCCTAATATTCCACCTCCCTGACCGTCACCGCCTGGTACATCATCGTAGTCTGAATCATTGGAATCATTATCATCATCGTCTTCATTCGAGGCAGAGTCTTGTTTAGAACCTCCATTTTCATTACTTTCTTTCTCAACACTCTCTTCAGCTCCATTATCTTCGTCGGAATCTTCAGAATCGCTGTCATTACTATCACTTTCCTCATCAAGTTCTAGTTTTTGAAACGGAGGAGGTTTCAAATCTACTGTGTAGTCGATGTCTATTTCGTTGTCTCCAATGTCTTGCCGTTTCTGTATCACCTTTATTTGGTGATGGTTGGTGCGTATCAGGTCTTGTATTAACTTCTTTACGATAATGTTATTGTTTTTTACCTGTAAGTTAAATGGAGTTGTTTACTACTAATTGTTATATTAATAACTCGCCTTATCTTAAGGATTATTAGAAGTACGAACAAAAGAATTAGTGGTATTAAAATCCAACTTACCTTTGGTGTAAAGTGCTTCAGTGCAATAAAATCCGTGAGTGTGCATAACATAAAACTTGTTTTAACCAGAACACCAAAAAATAAAAATAAGACCTTGACTGCATTGGTATGAACTTTACTGGTCAAGCACGCAATGCGTTAAAGTGCAATCTAGAATGCAAAACAACAACAACACCACAAGCGCTTCGTCCGCAATAAAGTAGGTACACGATAAAAGACCATAAATGTCAAAGTATGGCACAACAAACTTTAAATTTGATTTTGATAAAGATCTAATTCCAGAGCAACCCACACTTTTTAACCACCACTTAAAAATTAATTTAAAATATAAACCCGATAATGGAGTTGGTAGTAAACGGATAGTTTGTTTTTTCGAACTATAGTAATAATAATTAATCACCTAAGTGGCATTTACCATCTAGAAGTAGTGTGTAGTGCAGTGCAAGTGAAAATATATGAGAAGGTTCTTCGAAACCACCCACTACTTTAAAAGGTCATAAATCGACTGACAGACTTACATTAGAGCCTCCTGATCCAGATGCAGGAAACAACGAAGTAACTAAGTTCAACAGGCTGAAGATATTGCTGCCACCACCACCGGGCGGGGTCTGGGCACTATTGCCGAAGTCGTCATCATCATCATCGTCGTCATCATCGCTCTTGTCTGCATCTATGGAAACGGTGGTTGTGGAGCTTGGCTTCGAATCATTGGCTGATGAATGATTCTCGCTGGTTTCTTTCTACAATAGAAATTTTGGAAATGTTATTGGAGGATTGAAGTCAATTCTTTTGACACTTAGTAAATGTGTTTTAATTCGTTGTCTTCAACGATTTAATAAATATATATATAGTAATAAATTTTAGTGTGGGTAGTATTCTTTACCCAGGAGCGCGACAGTCCAGGCTGTTAAAACGAAAACTATAAATGAAATAGATAAAAAGTACCTTAATAAGTTCGTCAACGTACCTATTGGTAACTACAGCGGGTGTACTATGCCAAAACGAATCCCAAATAATCGAATATCAATTAATTGAACACTTTACATCGAACACCTAAATACTACACCCAACTACAGCATACCTATAAGCATGTCTGACATTCCTCAATTAGAAGGGATAGGGGGCACAAACACAAACACCATAAATAGTAACTGGTGTCTAAATAAGTTATTGCAACCAGTTTAAAAAGTAGCTAGACTACCTACCTTTACTACCAGTTCTGAGCAAGAATTTAATAAGACTCTAAATTAACAAATACATTGAAGGAAACGCTAGTAGAAAGTTTTGACTCACCGATTCTTTAGAAGCATTATTCGAAGATAATTCTTTAGAATCAATCTGGTTGTCAGCAAAGCCTCTTCTCCGACGGAACCCACTGGCCGGCACGCAGAACGCGTTAGCCAACAGAGACAGAACCAGAACTATCGTAAGACTTCGACCACACGCCATTGTCATCACCAACACACCAGGTACACTGCAATCACTTGAACAACGTAACCGTCTAAATAATTTCACTGCCAATTAAATAGACCTTTTTATTGACGAAAAAGAATGTTGCAAAACTAGTTATAATTAATAAATAATGGAACACTCATTTGTGAAATTAATACATTCTTGTATTTACTAATGAACTGGTCTAAGTGGGTATACGGTATAACTTTGCAAAATGTAGACGTGGCTTGTGGATGGTACTGTGATAACTGTTAATTTTAAGGAAGGTCGCCCTATACTAAATCAACTAGAAGAGGAATAACTAGACGTCCACAAGGGACACAAACTAGTTAGTAATTACTGTACCTTAATTTATATATAGTATAACAAGCTGTTAGAAGAAGTCGCTAATTAACCTAGATTTTAAAGCTATGAAAAGACTAATTACATAGCTGCATAGTGGGTATTCTATAAAGCTAACTATAAAAAAAAGAATACTAAGCTTTTCTGATATCAATCTACTTAGTCTTGTCTCATCTACAACGTTGGAGGCCTACCCATATTTTCTTTGATACATATTATAAAATGAAAATTTGGGTAGGCTTCCATGAAGCGTTCATTACAATATTCGTGAGATCGATTTGTTACACTGGGCCCTACTGAATGTAATTTAGAAAAATGGATGTCACAGTACCTTCTTGACTAGATGTGATCGAATCAGTAAACATTCGCTTATTGGTCGTTACTCGCCGCAAGGAATAACTTATAACAAAACTGGGTTCCTGTCACGTAGATACAGGGTGTTTCTTAAATACACGGCTAATCAACAGTTTTAGTCTTTACTTAGATAAAAGGAGAGTCATATAGGTACTTACATAGTATTGTTACAGTTAGCGATTGTTAATTGCAACTGAATGCAATCTTAATCATGAAACTAAGTCCATAAGTATAAATGGTCAAGTGCGAGCTTATCAACTGTAAAAAAAATGCAATATTACATATTTATTACCCATCATATTCTATTTGCTTTGTTTCTTGTTTAAAAACAATTTTAATTTTGTTTCTTTTTATGGAGTATATTTTCATTGTTATCTATTTCAATATTGTCACCGTAAAATAAAGGAAGAGCGAGAGAACACCGATATAATTATTATTAATTACTAGAGGTCGGAATTAGGTAGAGTTGTACTTACTGGGACTGCCTCAATTGTATATATTGTTACTGCAATATTTGAGACAATAAACGCTTATTTTATTCTATTATTATTAAGTAGATATAACTAACAATCCTTCGGCTGGTAGTTCTTCTTGACTTACTGACGATTCGGACACTGTGTCCGAATGTAATTTGTCCAAATCGTCAGTAACTCGTCTTCTTGAATCTGAAACAAAAAGGGTCCTAGCATTTTACCTTGAGGCACTCCACTAATCCATTTGTATTACTTCGTATCTCGTAGTAAAAGTCTGTTTTGGAGGTTTTGTCAGTTTGCGTATCATGTTTTGCAGTGGTATCTGGCTCTCACACTTCTGGTAATTGGCAATTTTAAAATTTGCATAAAATTGATCAGCTTATATCAGTAACGCGTGGTTAGCTTATTTTCAGTCACAATTTTTAGATATTTATAACTTTATTTAAAATTTTAAACAGTACAAAAAAAGCTAGCCTCTAACGAGCAACAGCCTGTACATAGGGGCGTGTCGTGACCCAGTGGAAGGTCTGTCAGAACATCGACATTAGCGTTCGTCGCCGGCGACGATGGAGCGCTTGCGCCACTCGAGTTGCCAAACGATCGCGACGCACTTCCCCCTGGCCCTGCGACCTCCGGTTTGTGGTCTGCGTAAACATACACTCTACGTGTCGGACACTTCCTCACATCTTGTATCCCGTGTAATCTATTGTTAGATTGCGTCAGATATTTTAGAATAGAATCAACTGTGGCACAACATTATGCAGTATTTTTGATCCCAAATAGTTTCGGAGTCTTTTTGTAGTATTTCAAGTTCGTTAACATGACAATGAACTTCATTTTGTTTCTATTGTTTTTTTTACGAAGCTTTGCACGAAGCTGAATCTTGTCTCGTCTTCAAGCAACTGCAAACTGTAAGCAGTTCTTTTGTACCCATCTAATGTTTATCTATTACCTACTGTTTCACTGTGTACAAAAATAATAAAATAAATGAATGGTTTTCAGGTATAAAAAATCGTATTGTAATTATATGTGTGTACACGCGAGTCACTTACACTATCAAAAAATATTGGATACTAGCTTTTGCCAGCGGCTTCGTCCGCGTGAAAATAGAAAATATAGGCCTATCTTACTTAGTGATAAAATAGCTTGGTAAAAGAACTTTGAAAATCGGTCCAGTAGTTTTTGAGTTAAATCGTAACATACAAATAAACAAAAAATCAAATCTTTCCTCTTTCTTTAGTTAAGACGTACTTTTTGCATTATCAAATAAATAAAAATGTACAAAGATATAACGCTTTAATATTTTGGGGTTCATGACGTCACTTGTAGGTAATGTATGTTTTTTTTTTTAAAGGTGGGAAATCATCAAAATTAGTTCTCGCGCTCTGGGTGGAGTAGGAGGGCGTGTCAGACATTTACTGACTAAAACCACACCTGTATCCTTCAATTACCCTTTACCAAGGACTACAGGTTTCCTTTTCAGAAATTCTCCGCGGTCCTAGCTAGCGGGCATCGGCCCTGCTGGGCCCCCGTAGGTAAAGTAGGTAGGGTGGGATCATTCTTTACTTAGAAGTGACGTAACGCGAAAAGTCAACGCACGGTACTGAAAGTCTTTATTTTTTACTAGCTTCTGCTCGCGGCTTCGCCCGCGTGTCATGGGTTTCTCCATACAAACTTTAGACCCTCGTTTCATCCTCTTAGGGGCTGAATTTTGAATGAACCTTTCTTAGCGCTCGCCTACGTCATAAAAGGAAGCCTTGTGCAAAATTTCATAATCCTAGTCCCAGTAGTTTTGGCTGTGCGTTGATATGTCAGTCAGTCAGTTTCTCCTTTTATATATATATATATAGAAGATTTAAATTAAATTCTTTCGTTAAATTCTTTCATGATAGATAGCCATGGAAAATTTGAAAATGTGTGCGCAATTTTTGAGATATATATGCAGCACTTAGGGCGGATTTCTGAATTGAGTATTTTGAGTTAAGAACGTCTTAAACCATTAACTGCCAAATTTTGACAGGTTTTCAGGGCAAAGTAGAGTTTGAGTAATTCTCAACTTCGAATGCTTAAATCAGAAACCGAGGGCGAGTGTGCAATAAAATACATATTATTAATCAATTTATTTATTATCTAGTTTTATGCATAATTACAACTCAGTAATAATTAAATATTCAAGATTTTATAATAAGAATTGCAATTAAAACTGCATATTTACAACAAATATAATTGCACATTTACGGTAACTTCTAATACAATATAGGCAGTTTTTATGATTATTTTATTATATTATTTATTTAAATTCAAAAATTGAACACGATTTTTTGATTTAGGAGTAGGAAAGTGATCGGGATACAATATAAATACTTTACACAACTATCCTATTTTTCTTCCGCTGAAATCATAAAGGACTCTTAAGAAAATGGACAGTAGCGACAACAGTAAAGTAAATTCATATATAGGAACTCTATCATACATTTATATATGACATATAATGAAGGTATTGCTATTGTAAATAAATGAAATTGGTTTGTCTGTTAGCCGCCTTTGTATAGGTACATATTTTTGGTTTATTTTATTAGGGGGTATTTCAAGGGGAGTGGAGGGGTTGACAGTATGTGACAAGGGCTCGGAGGAGTCACAAGTTTCGTGACGTCACATTTCAAAATCTTTAGTTTTTTTTAAGGTTGGAAATCATCTAATGACTTTTCTCGTTCTAGAGCCCAGCGGGCGGGCATGTCAGACTTTTACTGAATAAAACCACTCCTATGTTCCTTCAGTTGCCCTTTGCGTTCTACTAGGACCACGGGTAACCTTCAGTAGTCAACCCATCATGGTCCAAGTGGTACTTGAAGGTAGATAGGCAGTAACTATAATTTATTGATTAGTTATTCACTAATAAATTTCGTTGCACTATAAAATATTTACAGCTAACAGTTAATCTTTTCGTTCGTGGAAACGCATTATCGCGACAAGATTAAATCTTGCTTTTTAACAACAATTCTAGTACTTTGACCTCTATACTAAAATGGGTGTGTATTTTTATATATTAATTTAAACGTTATGTACAGTAGGTACATAGGCGGACTTATAGGCATTCTTTACTTTGTAGGTGTTCACAATAAATAAATAATAAGTAGATATTTTACGCCCTAGGTACTTTAAAAGTTCTTATATTTCCAACAGTCCCTCTAGCCAAGTTGCGACCGATTCCGGAATCGGAGGCGTGGCCTACTCGAAGCGTTCGACGCAAGAGAAACGAAAAGGTCGTAATTTGGCTAGGGTGCTGAAGCCCTCTTTTTAATAGACGTTGAGAAAAGCGACAACCAGTTTAAAATCACTAGTTAAATGAATCACAATAAATGTATGGTACATTTATTGTGGTCTAACATAGGCATATATAACTTAATTAAGTCACGTAGGTACTATGGTCCACTATGAGACTACGAGAAACCAAATCCAGATGGACAGCACTTTATCTACTAGTTACAATGTGATTCAAATAAAAATAGAACCAGAAACCAGATATTTTTTAAATTCAATTTATTTACGAATCATAAACGAAAACAGTATCTAGTTCTTCAATTCCACTCATCTTTGCATCACTATGCGAAGTGTCTGGAGTAGTGACGAAAGGAAGAAGGCGAATTGTTGCCAACAATGAAAATATGAAAGAGAACAATTTTCTTTAAATTATTTATATAATGTATTTAGCTAATTTATATTAAACAATAACGTTTTTCCTTCACTTAGATTTAACTAAGACTCGGTTAAATAATACAAAAAAAAAACGTTTTTTATCAATAAATTTTTCATGTAATATTTGACAGATAGAAGTCATTGACGTTCCTATTCTTATTTGAATCGTTGTACGCGTTTAATCTTCTTTTCAATAAGCTGAGTGACCGAGGTTAATTAAATAATTAGGGCTCAGTTGGCCAAGCCAATCGCGACATAATCAACTTTGCATTTCTAAAAAACATCTGGCGTTTATGAATAACTTGATTCAAGTACAATGCCCTCTCCAACCCTTCCCATTTCCGGTACTCAACAAACTATAAAACACTGATGGCAGGTAACAAGCTCCCATTCATTCGGTCCCCACAGAGGCGTCCGTCCGTGGAGGTCGCAACCTCTCCATAAGCGGTATGGCAACCCCAGCCAACTCGTCCCAAGACGCCAGCCTGCGACACGGATCGCACAGGCACTCCTCTACGTCCCCTTCCTCGAAGCCCAGGTCCTCGCCGGTGACGTCACCGTCCTCGAGCTCGAGGCTGCCCTTACGAGGGAGACGCTTCGGATCCGCTGCGTAGCAGGAAGGATCGCATTCCGATGCGTAGTTGTTGTTCTCCATGTCGAATGTTACCTGCGAATACCATACGTAGGTCAATATTTGGCAGTTCTTAAGTGTCATGCGGTGTCAAGCAATTTTGTGCCTTGTGCTATGAAACTTGAATTGTCTTTTTGGCTTGGACGGTCAATGATAAATACGGGCCACGGAATAGAAAATACAGTGTTCTATGGTACAGGCTTTAATGACTACGAATTTAGGTAGGTACTTATATTTTGTTTGTGTAGCTGTGTAGCTGAGTGCAACCAAAGTACCAAGTGAATCTATTCGAAAAAATTTCAATGGAATAGGTAGAGCAAAATCCCACAGCCCCTGTAGACGTTACTAATTTTATCAGTAACAAAAATACCAATTTACCTACTGTTACTACAGTGCTATAATTAAGTACAAATTAACTGTTAATGTTAAATAATTAAATAACATTTCAACGCCTAATTAGTAATCATAGCGGGTCTAAGAACTGTCCGTCACATCAAGAAAGGTATTATATATAAATTACTGAAATTATGGAATTAGTAGTCATTTTAATAGTGAAAATGAAAGTCTGGTAGGATTTGAAAGAGTGCAAAACATCCTCCTTGATTTTTGAAAAAATATATTTTGATAGCCTTTGCTCGTCAAACTAACCAGTATTTATTCGTAGTTCAAATAGTACGAAGGTTTAATTCAGTAAGAATTGAGTATTTTGTGTTAGGTAAGAACGATGCTTAATCCTAGGTATGTTAAGTTTTGAAAAAGAGTTTGAGAAATACTCATCATCATATTTTTAAATCAGAAATCAAGGTCACGACTCTATGCCACACATTTTGCTTCTCACAAACTAAGTAGTCGCTCTATAATCTTGGACTAGAAAGGCGTATTCGTCAAATCGAGTTTGATGGCAGTTTAAAAAACAAATAAAATTTCAGCGATTGCACTCACATGATGTTTGACGATACTTTGATCTCCGTCGCATCGATCTCCCATTTTAGCTGCTTCGCAGGCAGCAAACGCTGAGTCATCATCTAAAAAAATATAATTTTATTACAAAAAAAAATTAAACTAAAAAAAAAACAAAAATGTCAATTTGACCCCGACGTGATTTGAACACGCAACCTTCTGATCTGGAGTCAGACGCGCTACCGTTGCGCCACGGAGTCACTTATTAAATATGTTGAAATGGCGGAGTATTTCACATAGATACAACAAGTTGGCTGCTATCTTGTTGATAACACATTGTAGTTGATAGCGAAATAAATTATCTGCATTCATTTTATTATCAGTAATAGATGTGTCATCTATGTTTATATTTATCGCATTAGAATATTTACTGAAGACCTTCACGATTAAAAATATGAGTGTTGGTACGTACACCTTCAATTTGGGTACTTAAAACACATTATTTAACGTTACTTTTCTCTGGACAAAAATATGTAAAGAGGACAAGTACAGAAATGAAACGATGTGAGACGCTGGAGAGAGGAAAATTTTTCGTAAAACTCATAGCCAATAGCAATCTAGCTATGTGTAAGTACGTGTGTTCATTATGTTGAAGAAACTTGTTGCTATGCTTACAACTTGAGTTTAATTGTTTTTGTGATTCTGTGTTGTATTATTTGACTGAAACCGCTTTGTTTCTCTACAATGTACGTTCATGTTTTAACAAATATTATGTATGTTTTTGTTTGTTTTATATACTTATAGGTAAGTAGGTAGATTAGATTTCCTCCGTTGTTTAGCTATGGTGAGATACGTATGTACTAACTACGCGCTAAAGGAATCAATTGGGCCTTCTACTAAAAAGCAGAAATTGCAGATAGTTAATACAAATTTTCCATAGAGACATATTCTTGTTAATTAAGTTAATACAAATTTTCCATAGAGACATATTCTTGTTAATTAATTTTTATATATTTCTTATATTTTTCTCCGCTCTAGGAATTACTCCTGTAATAACATGGGTGCATTCACAAACAAGTAAACACTAATACACAAGAAATTTACACCCCGAACTACGGTGGTACGGAATATAAATTTTATTCCGGGTGGGAATCAAACAAGCGATATGTAGGGAAGCAGCCAATTCAGAATATTTTAGTTAACACTAGCAGCGCGGAATATCAATGTCGATTCTGGCCAGTTTTTTGCTACAGTCATATGGAGAGATTGGGTACAAATGAAACTGGTAACTGCAGGTAAAATAGAATATTATTTGTGAAAAAAGAATATTAAAATATCAAAATTGGTAGAAAAGCAAACGAGATAAAAATAATTTTAAACAAATATATCTGTCTCTCTCGCCACCTTCTCGTGCCTTTGACGTCGAAAACTATGTCAGACTACTCTTTCATAACAGCAGCTTTGAAGACTTATAACTTCTTTGTTGATGAAGATATTTTTTTTCGCATTTTTTTACCTGAGCTAAAAAGTATTTAACTTAGCAAATAAAATAATATGCATGCTATTCCATGCATATTCCTTATTGTATGAAAAGTTTAGAATGGCGTTTTGTTCTCAGTAGGCTGACGCGTCAGCGATGAGGAGGAGATACCGCGTACCGCTGTGTTGTGCGTTAGTGAAGGCTACATATAGTAGCTATAGAATGCATAAACTTTTGATTTGACTGGCTTGTTGGTCTAGTGGTAAGTGACCCTGACTGCTATGCCGGAGGTCATGGGTTCGATTCCCATGTGTGATAAGCACGATCATTTTTGTTCTGTGTCTAGGTGTAATTTATCTGTAATATGTATGTATTTGGGAATGTATTTATTTAGCACCAGCTCTGCTTAGTTTGGGACTTATTATTATTATAGAAGTGAAGTTAGGCTACTCACCAATAAAGACAGCTAGCGCCTCGGACACTAGATGCGCGTTTACGGGTGAGAGCGGTGCGTTGTCGTGGGCATGCGCGTTCCAGAGCGCTCGTGCGAGCAGAGGCGCGGGCGCAGCGTCGCGACGCGTCGCGGCGGAGGCGAGCGCTCGCGCCACGAGCGCCGCGGCCGTCGCACACTCGCAGCCCGCGCCGCACACGTTCACGAGCAGCCCCGCCGCCGCGCACCGCACGCTGCACTCCTCTGCACACAAAACACGTTCTTGTAAACTTACATGTTGTTGGGCGCTAACCTAAATACTTTTCAATACACTTACCCGAAAATCGGTCTTATCCCTATCACTTTAAGGCACGCCATTTACTATTTTTCGCTGTGGTGCGGAAAAGTGCACGCACTCGCCCCCGCCATTTATTACATTTATCGAATCAGGCGCGGCGCAACCCCCTCGAGTTGCACGTCAACCCCTATTTATTATATCTTCGTAAGTGTATCGAAAAATGTCGTATGATACACTTGGGAATTTGTCACTGTGGCATTAGGCTCCTTAACACCCTCGCCTACGGCTCGTGCGAATTCCGCCTTGGTCGCAATGACGAACTTTCTCCACTTGTATCAGAATGTACCATTGAGTGGATCTATATCGTTCAACCACAGTCAAGCTGGTAGCTGGTGCCGATTTGCCAGCGCTTCAAGCGTAGATTCACATGGGTTGTCAATAATAATAAAAACGCAAGCAGTTTTCATTATTATTTGTACGAACCAGTAAGGACCAGCGTGTTCAGGGTTTTACAGGCGTTAAAAAGCTTGAGTCTGATATCTTTTGGCTTTGGTTTGAGCTGGTGCACGCTGACATCAACTACCAGTTATGTATGTCTTCGTAAGTGCAAAGCTTAAGCTGTAAAACTCACCATGTTGAAGGAAAGGCTCGAGCCTGTCGAGCGCACCCTCGAGCACGATGAGCTGCGCGGTGCGCGTTGCTCGCGAAACATTGCCGAGCGCGCGCACTGCCTCGCACGACGCCGGGCCCGAGCCGTGTAGCCAGCGACATGTCGCTACATAAGAGAGTGACATCATTTCAATCAGAGAGAAGTAACTAAGCTAGATGGCTTGCGAGTACAAAACGAGCGGTAAAGAATGGTAATTGAGCCCACAGAGGGGGTCGAAGCGTTCAGTTTTCGTAAGTACCACAATATGCTCGTGTGGCTTAGCACGTCTTCGTAGCACTGCCTCGGGCCAGCGTAGCGCTGACGTACCACATGCTGCCGCCACCGTGGCGTAGCACTTCTTAGAGTCACACTTACTAGAGTCTTCGTAGTATTCTCGTAGCAATTTAAGCCAGCGTAGCGAGTTTGTGACATTAACCCGCCGCCGTATTCAACCATGTTCGGCAAAACAATTCAGGGTAGTCATAATTTTAACGTATCAAGTCATGGCGTAGTTAGCGTGTTGACGTAGTGTAGGTGGCGCCAGCATAGCTTGGGTTTGTCCTATACGCGTCCGTATGAGTATACCTTTGCAGATATTGTCGATGGACACGTGCAGCGGGTCGGGCGGGTCGGGAGGCTCGCGGTAGAACGTGAGGTTATTGAGCGTGGCGAGTGCTGCTGTCGCCAGCTCTTCACCTCGCTCTATCGACGCTGCGTTCTCTTCTAACAACTTGTCCTGTAAGCAATATTGTAGGATAAGAAAAAAGTTCGTTGAAAACAACGAAATAGAGTTTGCAAAAGTCTTATAGGTTCTGGAGCCTTACTCATCTAGTATTAATATCTGGCGTGCAAATGAGAAAAAGGGATGGAACTATACACCCTGTATAGCTCCATCCCATTAACAATTCAGGTCTAGGTCGGGAAATGGATCGCGTAGGGCGTAGGTAGATCGCGCTGTGGGGACGAAGTTGTCGTTTCACCCGTCAAAATTAGTGATCTATAAGACTAGTGAAGTTGGAGGTTAGTAAAAAAACGGGATCTTTGACGTCCCGATCAAGGACCACCTGTCACCAGACCCCTAAAAATCAGGACTTCCCGCGCAAATCGGAACACCTGGCAACATTATATCCGTCCCACGTGGCCAGTGCGCTGAGTGTGTCTTGTTTTTACGTTAACGCGATCAAAACGTTTACTTCGTTTAGCGTTCTGACTGGAAAGCTTTCAACGGGCCAATAGGAGTGCCGAACGTCATAAACGTGTTGGTGGCTAGGCCCTCAGAGCTTTACTCGCTGAGGCGGGATTCTCTGTCCGAAAGGATTACCGCGGCCCTAGAACGCAAAGAGTAACTGAAGGAGTACAAGTGGGTTTTGATGAGTAAAAGTCTGACACTCCCTCTCGTGCACCCAGAGCGGAAGAAGTTATTTGATGATTCCCCACCTCAAAAAAGTGCCTAACTTGCTGATACTATGTCTTACACATACGTTAGAGTATTGGGTGATTCTTTGAAACCGAGAGAATGTCTCATTCATCTAGCCTAGGTTTTCGTGCCTATCTATTTTGTGTCGTAAGCTATTGGGCGCAACAATTTGGCCTGTTGGGCAAAACTGCCCAACAGGCCAGATGAATGAGATATACTCTCGGTTTCAAAGAATCACCCATTACCGTATCCTGTACGATTTTCTCAGCGAGTTGCAGACAGGCTAGCAGAGCGTTCACAATCCGCTCGGCGTACAAATCCGCTAGACCGCGCCCCACGCGCTCCGCTAAACACAGATTGGCGAGTACGCGTACTGTCTGAAAAATATCGCAGAACTTCAATACTGATAAAAACAGAATATTCTTACAGAACTTGTATCGAAATTCCACCCAATCACTAGAAGTTAGAATAGATAGAGTACTTACACTACCTACATTTATCTTAAGTTCGTGAGAGTAACATAGAGTTGATAATACCTCCTCTTAAATCCGGCCTCGTCTAATCTAGACGTACGACTACGGGGCGTTGCGTCATCAGTACATGGTAAGTTATCATCCCACCCACACATACAAAGCGTTTTGGAAACACATTCATTATGCGTACAGCTAAGGAGTGGAATTCCTGCCGGAGTCTGTGTTTCCTGATAGCCATAACCTAGGGGTTTTTAAGTTAAGAGTGAATAGGTTACTTCTGGGCAAGCGTACTCTATCGTCGGCCACATCATCTCTTGCCGTCGGTCGAGATAGTGGTCAAACGCGAGCCTACTCATAATAAAAAAAAACACGGAATCGTAAGCATCCGGCTAAATAGGTATTTTAAGTACATTGATACTAAATTATTATATTGAAGAATTTTATTAAATTTTTAGAGTTTCGTACTACAACCGTAAGATACTGTAAAATTAAAACAAAGCTCTTTAAGCTTTGTTTTAATTTTACAGTTTTAGTTCGCAACTCTAAAACGAAAATTTATGATAAATGAAATAGGGATTTATGATTCCAGGATTTTAGGGGAGGTATTATGGACTCTATGTCGCTTACTTCCATGAACTTTAGGTAAATAAGTATGTATGTATATTCTACCTATTCCGAACACTGCCAATCACTCAACCTAAGTTATAAAACTATTCTATTATAAGACAAGTGAAGAGGTCTTTTCACTTAATCCGATTTGACTTGTACAGATAAAACTTCTTTGGTGCTAGCTTCTGCCAGCGGTGTCACCCGCGTGATAGTTGAAAATTGTCTCTTTGGAAAATATTTCTGGGGTAAAAAGTATCCTATGTTTAATTTATTCCAGGACATGGTCTAGCCGTGTGCCAAATTTTATCCAAATGCATTCGGCCTTTTCGGCGTTAAGGAGTAATAAAGATATATACCAATAATACATACTTACACGTTCATAATGTTTGTGTTTTTTTTAACTTACCTTGATTAGAACATCTTCGTTGGAACCGTCTGATCCGCCCAGGTCTGAACCTAGAAACAAAGAGGTCAACAAATTAGATGAAGACAAAACATTGTGGGTTTCGAGTAAGTTAAGGTTTCGATACTCACCTACTAAATGTAAATCTGGATCGGATTCCACATCTATCGGGTCTTGTGGGTTTCTTTGACTGTACGACTCTAATATTGTGAGGAGCACATCTATCGCACCGTCTTCGTTGTATATCTGTTGAGAACATTATGAATATTACTATGGGTTCCAGAAACGATGGACTTGTGGACGGCGAACAATGGGTAGCTCACTGTACGATAAGGACCGGGCCCGGGTCGACAGCGCGTAGTGACGTACGTGTCGAAGAGCTGAGCGCTAGGGTCGCCAGGATTGCGGCACGGTTTCGAAAGAGTGACCACAGTCCTGGAACGCAACTGAAGAAATACAGATGGATTTTAGTCAGTAAAAGTCTGACACTCCCTCTCGCTCTACCCATAGCGGGAGAAATCATTTGATAATTTCTGACGTCTAAAAATAAGGTAGAAATGATAGAACAAAGACACTTATATGATCTTGATGATTCTTCTTGCTCACCTAATTCGTTTGCATCGTAAAACAATGTTCAAATACTTATTGTAAATACAACTTATTTTAGAATCATTTTAGCCGAAAGACGTCCACTGTTGGACATAGGCCTCCCCAAGTGTCGTTATACCGACCGGTCCTATACGTCTCACCATCGGATTCCCGCAACCCACACTAATTCATTGGTCCACCAGTATTTTAGAATAATATGTATTGATAAATGATATTTTTATTTTGTAAATGGGTTTAAAAAAACACTTTTACTCGTCAATTTTTTTTTCCGTTGTTGTCAGTATTCGTAAAGCTCAACTCAGGACTACTAAGGAGCTCAAAGACTAACGAACAATACCAAAGAAAGGACATTTGGGTAGGCCGCAGAAAATACTCAAATTGCCAGACATACGTTAAAATTACTGAAAAGGAAAAAAAAGCAATCAACACAGTCCTCACGTTCACAAAAATAAAAGATGTCAAAAATTAACAGAGCAAAAAAAAAAAGTCAAATTGCAAAATGAAAATAATCTACAATATCAAATTGTAATAAATAATAATAATAAAAAGCACAAATGAAAATAAAAACAAAAGAAAAAAATAATTATAATAAGACAACAGTATTGTAGTGCGTACTGGAGCAGGTCAATCCCAAGCCTTTTGGTCCTCAACATAGTCCTTTATACTGTAAAAAAGCCTTTTGGCAAAGTTTTCGCTTTACAAATAATTTGAATTTATTAAGGCTTAGTTGTTGAATATGACTAGGGAGTTTATTATAGAAGTGGCCGGCAGTTGGCAATTGGCATCTAAATGAGCCTGGAGCCTTTTTTCAGCCTGGTTTTAGGAACCACAAATTTGTGTTTGTTCCTAGTATTAAAATTATGAACATCACTGTATTTTTTGAACATGTTTATATTTTTGTGTGCATACAAAAATAGTGAAGGTACAGTCATTATATTGATTTCTTTAAATTTATCTCTGAGGGAGTATCTGGGACTTAATTTATAAATAGAACGAATAGCCCTTTTCTGTAAAACAAAAATTGACTGTATATCGGAGGCATTTCCCCACAGTAGAATACCGTACGACATGACACTAGAAATAGCTAAAATAAACTAAACGGGCAGTCTCTACATCAGTTAAATTTCGAATTTGTCTAACAGCGTATGCTGCAGAGCTAAGTTTTTTTGATATTTTGTCTATATGTGGTCCCCACTGAAGCTTAGCATCTAGAGTTATGCCCAAGAACACTGTATTATCGTCAGGACTCAACTCTTTACCTTTTATTACCACACTAGTTTCTACTTGCCTAACATGAGGCATGGTAAACTTTATACATTTAGTTTTTTTTTCATTAAGAAGAAGGTTATTTACATCAAACCAGTGTACTATTTTTAAAAGTGCTATATTTATATCGTCAGTAACCGGCTGCTGACGTTTAAGTTTAAACAAAAGTGAAGTGTTGTCTGCAAACAACACTATGTTATGGTTATCCTTTATGAGTTAAGGTAAATCGTTCAAATATATAAGAAACAAAAATGGGCCAAGAATTGAGCCCATATTACTTAATTATATATTGTAGTAATAAGTCACGATGACTATGCTTGTAGATGCATCATTTCAAGAACATTTTAAATTGTTAATTTAAGTATGCAAGCATTGCCTTTCAGACTACTGAGCTGGTTGATTAGCTTCAAAATAAAGAACATTCTTACGTCGTTCCTGACTCGTTCGTCGGCGGCGGCCATGTTGCCCAGCGTGTACGCCAGCCGCACCGCCAGCGGCGCGCGCGGGGCGCACGCGGCCAGCGAGCGCACCAGCTGCCGAGCTGCGCCACTCGCACCGCACAACCATGCGCAGCACTCCGCTGAGCCTGACACCACGCTGCGAAATATTTAGCTGTGTCTTGTTATCTTCGAAGAGGTAAATTTGGCATCCAGACTCAACAGAGCTACGAGAGAAATCTATCAAGAAAACAAAAGCAAAATAATTGAGACGACGAGAGAATTTTCACATTGATTCTCATCCCGTTTTTGCGGTGCATACAAAGGTTTTTAACGAGACTCAGTCAGGCAGTATTCTAGGGCTTTTGTGGTATTGATGGTTAATAGGACACCGTTCAGTCTTCAAAGCAAATCAAAACAAACGGTCTGATCGAAAAAAAAAATGATATGGTAGGTAATTTAAATAAAAATAAAGTAGAATAAAATTCACTGTCTTAAAGATACCTTGTCTCGTGTTATTTGGGATTGGCGCAACACGTTTTTTTCTTCCATTCTGTTCCATCAGACGTCACTCTATCACCAACTCCCTTAATAAAATTTACTTAAAACACTTATAACAACGAGATGTATTCAAAAAGCACATCTCGATCTGTATGCAATCCTAACGCATTCACAAGCTCAGGAAGAGCCCCGCTCATCAGGAACTCTTAGGAAAACTGATTCACTGCACCCCTTAGACACTGCGCAGTGTACCAGTTACTTGGTAGAAAATGTGTGTGCTCTGTTCGTTCAGGGATCAGGGGGACTTTGCAGTATTGATGATCACCACTACACCTTTGTGTCTCCAAGGAAATAAAAGTCACATCTAAAGAGCTAAGTAGTACGAAACTCACCTAAGACACCTAGCCACGTTAGTAAGCACATCTCGATCCGTATGCAATCCCAGGGCATTCACGAGCTCAGGCAGAGCCCCGCTGGCCAGGAACTCGTGCGCGAACTGATCGACCGCACCTGCTAGACTGCGCAGTGCACCTGTTACTTGGTACAAAGCGTGTGTGCTCTGCTCGTTCAGGGAGCGGGGGGCTTCCGCTTTCTGGAAAAAGAGGGTTGATAAATTTGACGATAATATTGTGTGATTATGGTGGTGAATGAAGATTTATTCGAGCTCCCGGGAGAATTCTTGCTCCTCATCTCCGGCTTGCCTTTATGGGGCCGTAGTGGACACTGGCGAGAAACAGAGCTCCCACCTCTCTCTTGCCTTTATTGGCTGGCTTGTGTGGAGATTCGCAAGAACGTGGGAGAACGATGTACAACCCAGTAAGGTGCTGGTAGAGATTTTGACCGCACTTCCGGGATTGTCCGATTGTTTTTGAGGTTCCATTTATTAAATGTGCAAGCACCCCCCGTCTTTTTTTCATGATGTATGTTAATAACATTGTTCAGACAGCGGCCATAATCTTAACATAGTTCTTGGTAACCAGTCCACTTAAGCCGCCAAAAACCATATATCTTTATTTTCCTTACATCGCAAATGCAATAGTTTTCAACCAACTGGGGATTGTCCTTGGGTGCACTTGTTCTTCTATTATTGAAAAACATCGTTGGCATATTGTCATGGTCGGTTCTCATCCATAGCTACGGCATTGAATACTTACGGCGTTATTAAGTATCTTGAGATAAAGCGCGGCGAGGTGCACGGCGCCGGCGCGGTGCGCACGCGCGGCCAAGCGCGGCTCCAGCGCCAGCACGCGCAGTGCGGCGCAGCCGTACACACAGCACGAGCTTTCGGACACTGGCTCTGCGCGCCCGCAGCCTTCTACCAGCAGTTCTTATAATAGAACATGATAGTAATGATTAGGACCACGAAATAGAGATTAGGACGGTAATGTATTATTATTATTATGAGCCTGTTGTGTACACGCTCACTGTTACCGCTCACTGCAGGGCAAAGGTCTTCCTTTCATTCTTCCACACTTCTCTGTCCTTAGCTACTTCTGGCCAATCCTTAAGGTAAATTTACGACCCTGCTCAGGGTAGGGAGTGGCGTGTTGGAAATAACAAAACAAAAATCGTTTAGGTAAGAGTTAAAGTCGTTACTCCATCTCTTTCTCGGCCTAACGCGTCGCTGGTTCCTGCTATTCCAGGTGTTGCTTGTAGGATCCAGTCAGTGGTCGCCTTCGCCCAATTTTGATGCGACATGCGGCAGATGTAGCCTGCCCAGTTCAATTTTAGCTTGGCGGCTGAGTTGCTTACGACTGCGGGCTTTTTTGTGCATATAGGCTTTTTTTCTATAGATAGGAGATCATCAAATAGCTTCTCCCATTTTGAGTGGGCGAGAGGGAGTGTCAGACTTTCACTGACTAAACCCCACCTTTGTTCCTTCAGATACCCTTTGCGTTCTAGGGCCATGGGAAATCTTTCGAACAATTCCACAGCCCTAACAGGCATTGGCCCTACTGGAACCTGACTATTTTGCAGACATATTTTCGAGGCGCGCGTAGATCGCAACGCGCCGTCGACTCGGGCTTTGTCCTTACCGGACGACGAGCTTTCCATTGCTCGCCGTTCGTAAGGAAGTAGGTAAAGGCCTACCGTTTAATTAAAACGGTACTGCGTGGCGAGGTAGGGGGTGCCATACGTCTCATTTACAGCGAGCTAAAGACAAAGCTCTGTTGACACGTGACGGGCCTGCAACCTCACACCGAGGAACTACCTCAAGCACTGTCTAATTTGAACGGTATGCTTTCACCGCTTGACCACCTTGTTGAGCTTACCCAATAAATTGGTGTTCCTAAAGAAGTGGTCGTTTTTATCATTTTTTGCAATTTTGAATACAAGCTTGCAAGCTGCTGCCAAGTGCGCACCGGTCACTCGCATCTAGAAACAAAGATAATTTAATTTAATTAATAGAAAGGCGCGTAGCGTTAGTATGCGTATTATGAAAGCGCTCTTATGTTCATCCAGGACCTACTTACTGTCTCAACATTGTTAGCGTAACTGAGTTTAACTACCAAACGCTAAATTACTAGTCGTTAAAAAAAACTCCTTTACTAAAATAGAACAGAACAAAAAACTGAAACAAAACTGAAATATTTCAAAATATAGGTAACGCAAAAATAAATTTTAGATCTCTTAAAATATAATAGATCTAGGTTGATGTCAGGTCAATAAGCGGTCTCTGCCTTTCTTTTGTTCTGGAATATTTAGTACTATATTTATGACAAGGACCATGTCATAAAAATAGTACTAAATTTTTCGCTTCTCCTCCTACATGTCCATATCATTTGAAGCGGTTTTCGGTACGTTTTTCAATGAATGGTGCGATCTTAAAGCTGTACCCACTGATATCATTGCGTACCTACGTTTTTTTTTCGGTTAGAGTCTGTCAGACTTTTACTAAAAACCCACTCCTGTTCCTTCGTTATCTTTCATACTAGGGCTGAGTCTTCCTTTCAGAAGCAGACCTTTGGCCCCAGTAGGCCTAACCCGTTGGTATGCACTTTTACTCATGGGTCTTCTTAGCTGTTCATATAATTATAATAGTTTTTACCTACTAATTGCAACATTAATATGTTAGCGTATTAACTATGTCGAGACTCCTAGGGGTAGTTACTGCTGTTTTCTTCTAGTTATATGCTTGTACGAGTACTTACCGTGAGCATAGCCCGTGCTACAGCCACAAGCACTCGTTCGTCATCGTTGTCAGCGTGCACATACAAGGAGCGCAGCAGCATGTCGCGAAGACTACCGCTCGGGGGCGACGCCTGCACGGTCACTATCACTGCGTCCAGGAGTAGCAGTATGCGATGAGTGTCGCGAGAACGCTGGGACAGAGCTTCTGATAGCTCCAGGGTTGTCATACTGTACATAGACGGAAAATTAGCAAAAACTCTCTTATGTTAACAGTTTTGATGGGAACCCGCCAGAAGACGAGCAATCTAAGAATCTAACTTGATAATTTAATGAAAAGTTTTCGACGTGGTGAAGATTAAAATTTTATACAAAAAATTATTCAGATGACGTGAAATAAGAGGCATATTTTTACCGAGGGAAATCTTCAAATGTCTTCCCCCGCTTTGGGTGGAGTAAGAGAAAGTGTCAGATTTTTACTGACTAAAACCCACAGTGTTCCTTCAGTTATCATTTGCGAGTGTCAAGGTAAATCTTTCGAAGAATCCACAGCACTGGCTGGCATACGCCCTAACTGGCCCCGTCAATCATGCTGATATTTCCTTGAGGCGCGCGTAAAACAAAACGCAGAAATTTGCTCCGGCGTTGCACCTTTGCGCGTTTGCGCGTTTGCACGTACCACCTCCGTTTGCACGTACCACTTGTGCATAAAGCGTGTGTAAGGGCTATTGCCTTCAAACCCCACGGTGGAAGGCCGGCAAAGAGTTAGGTATATTCTAATAGTGCTATCGTTTTATGACAAGCTTGTCTGATTAACAGACATGGACACTCCTATAGCAGCGAGGTCTGGTAGATATGCTCTACAGGCCAGCCCTCGGTATCGGCAGCGTAGTAACATAATAAGTCTCATAGCTTACTGGTCTAGGCTGTCTCCTGAAGTGTTGGGCAGCTGCACGGCAAGGTGTTTGACGTCAATATCGGAGCGGTTGATGCTGTTGCCACCGCTCGCCGCGTCGCAAGATGCCGCCTTAGTGGAAGCAAACTGCTTACGTTTCGTTGCCACCTCCGGAGTTAATGCTGCACAGAAACAGACATGTAACCACATTTGTTTGATGACGTCCAAGGATGTTATAGATATGAAATTTCGGATCTTAATACGGATACGGTTATAGGAATAATATTATAACGGTTACGGATATGAAGTTATTTTGGATTATCCGCTATTTCGGATAGTTTCGGTTACAGATATTAGATTTTAAAATTATAAAAGTAAAATGCAAACAGCAAGATTTCAGTTCTATTTCTAATAGAAAGGAAGAAAAACAATTTATTCACGCGAAATGACGCAATCTTAAAACTAGCTAACCAACATAATCAATTTAAATCATTCATTGATTCATTCATTGATTAATTTTTTGATTGATTTAATTCATTGATCTGGATTATCATTTGTTTGGCTTGGCAAAATAAAAAAAGCCTATCGTATCCTGTTATTTAGATTCCGCTTTTATCCGAAACTTCTATATAGATTTCGGTTCCGGCTAGAGAGCTTCATAACATCCCTTATAAGGTCGACGAAACAAATTGCAAAGTGGCAATTATTGTGGCACAACGTGAATTTGGGAAATATAAGCTTTGTGTTTAATGTCTACAAAAAAAGCGATATTCCAATATGTTCTTACATTTAGTGAGATTTTCGGCGTGCATTGCACTGCCGAAGTAGTTACCCTCTACGTCGCCCAGCGGTCGCGTCACTGAGATTGCCTGCCCTAGGTTTACCTCGGGTTTGGAGTCTGAAAGTACAAGATTCTATCAATTTCATGGTATATCCATACCAATATATTACATGCGAAAGTTCTGTCTGTTTTTTGGTATTTCATATCTTCGTTAATTTTCGTCCGTAATATCCGAATTTCAAAGAGGCGTAGGTAGCAGTTGGAAAAAGGAACGAGTGCTAACTGTGCTTGTAGTTTTTGCTATATGGACCGACTATCTTAAAAATAAGCTTGGGATAGAGTGGATGAAAAAGACGGATTACCACAAATTGAAAAGTATGATTTGAAGAGGTTTCCCGACGATTGATTTCTCAAGGTTTAGCGACTTCTTTCCTTAATAAAGTAAAGGACGTTGACCATCCATGTATGGGCGTTGGACTAAGTGCTACCCAGAATAGACACATAGCACAATATGTTCCTTGGGTTATTACTAGTCTGTAAGCCACAGCTCTTTAATATCAATCCGAATAGATTCAACAAAAAGAAAACAAGCAACATAATAACGTAAATTTAAATCGATATACTTAGTCATATTTTTTTTTACCGCTGCCTGACAACTGTATCTTTGTGATTCTTTATTTTGTAGGTATTTTGAAATGTAATCTATAAATGTAATATAAAAACTTTCCAAAAACACCGTGAAGTATTTTTTGCCAGCCTGCATCCTGTATTAAGGTGGAAACTGTTTGACATGGAGCTAAATATTATTTTTATGAGTAAACAAATTAAAATAAATCTGCTGAAAAAAAGGTTTTTAAGTAAGTAGTTAAAAACTTTTTTTTTAACCATAAGGCCGATTTATTATATAGTAAAAATTGATGTATGGAACTATATGAAACTACTTCCACTTCTGGATAGCAGTTGGTCAGAATCCAGTCAATGTCTCTGTCGTCAAAAAAACTCTTTTCTATGTTTCACAAACCTTCAGGATGCACTTGACCGGTAGTGTTTCGGCGATGCAGCGGCTTGCTGCGTCCACTAAGGTGCGGCAGTTTCGTGAACCCGCCCCAGACCTCACCGGGCGCGACTGGGCGCGTTTCCTTGCGGAGCTGCACCGAATTAAGCATACTTAGGCTGGCACATATCTTAAAAATTCAGATTGATCAGTAGTCTCGTGATTCCCGGTACATGCAAACGTCTTTATGGAAGAAGAATTGGTACTAATAGCATTGGTTTTGGCAGTGTCAACTGAAATAATAATTCATAATCTGATTCCAGTATGTGTGTGCCGTTCTAATCTGAAAAAACCAGAATGTGTGTGGAGCATACTGATATTGTATGGTATTTCGGTCTTTCGAATTAACAATATGAATCCAGAAAGCCATTCCAGATGTATGAGGCCAGCCTTAAAGAACTTAGCTCTCATAAATCATGATGGAAGATAAGGTAACGTACAATTTGTTATCTTAGTATTCTCTTCGTTACTATAGTTTAGAAACTTGAACTTTCGACAGATTTAACGTTATATTTTCAGGTACCTTTTTTATTATTATTAAAAGGCTCGCGTTTGTACCTATTTCCGACAAGCGAAAACATAACATGTTAATAGCTACATCGGTACAGTAGTATCATAAATCTTCGAATCGATATCGCAGTCGGAAATTTTAAAGAGTTGTAACTGGAAATGGAGTTGGAGGCGGAGGTGGAGGCGGAAACCGAGTTGGAGCTGGTGGTAGAAAAGATCTTTTTAGCAGGCCTAATAAAAACAAAAGTACTGAAAGAGTAATCTACGACAGAAAGCACTTGGGGAGGTTGTCCCCAGCGCAACATGCATAAACCTGTGCGTACATATTTATTATCCCTGCCTTCCTTGAAAAATGGGCTATCCAACAGTATGCAGTATGCATTTAAATACAGTCGGCTATCCAATATTTTTTCATTAGAACTTGTAAGTAGTTCCCGAGTTTAGCGCGTTAAACCTAACAAACGAACGAACTTTTCAGCTTTATAATATTATAGTAAACTGTATAGAAAACCGAAAAAGTTGTCAAAGTTCTTTAATATCTATAATATTTACCGCAGGTTTTCTCTTCGTGTTATGTGTGTCAGCGAGCATCTCGTTAAGCGTTTCCTCGTCCATATGAGCGATGCGCACGTCCATTGCTGACAGCGTGTCCTCACTGCTCTCCGACAGACTTAGAAACTTGAGGCTACGGGACAAAGTGTTCCAACATCAGGTATTGTATGGTGCAGACCAGACCAGATGCCTTACCATGACGTGTTAAGTCAGTCGAGCGAGCAAGAAAGAGTGATGGTGCTATACACCCTATCTATATAGCTCCATCCCTTTAACAGTTCAGTTTAGGTCCTAAAATGAATCGCGTTAAGAGCTTGTGGTAGAGCCTCAGTTATTGATTGGGTGGGAGAGCAATGGTGGACTGGGCCCCGACTTACGAGTTTTAGATTATGTAATTTATTTCACTACCACTGCTCTCAAAACTGTGAAGGAAAACATCGTGAGGTACCCGGCATGTCCTAGAACCAAAAATTAGAAGACATGTGACATCAACCAGTCTGCACTGGGCCCGTGTGCTGGATTACGGTCCATTCTTTCCTCTGGACAGGAGGCCTGAGACCCAGCAGTGGGAATATTATAAGACTGATTATGCTTGTAAAGTTACCTTTTCTTTTGAAATTGAATTTGGCACCTTTACAATTATTGTCATGTGCTTCTACGAGTGATACAGCGCCGAAAATTAAAGGAGAGAAGCTTTTCACACGTCGTGTGCTCCCATTTCAATTATATTTTCTTACACACGTTACTTGAAACTTAATAAACAAGTGATCTTATTCATAGAGCTGCTCGCTAGGGTTAGTAAAGTTTCTTGCGAGCGCAGGTACGCAACAAGTGCATGGTCCCAGGTTTAGCAAGCGGGTGTAAAGTCCCGAAAACCTCTGTTGAAAAGGAGGATCCTTTGACTAGACCAGTTTTGTGTCTGGTCCGGGTAACTGCCTGGTATAAATTTCGGACTATTGTATATCTTCTAATCGTGCAAACAATTCTGATATCGGGATGAAGTTTAGTTCTTATGTGGAAAATAGATGTCGCTCCACATAATCTTTTAAATACCTACTTTATAGGAAGTACAATAATCAAGTAAATTTACTCATAAGAGCTGGGTGGTCTGGGCTCCTTCTTGCTGGCGTCGGTAAACAGCGAGCGTTGCGGCTCACGCGGCGTGTACGGTCGGCGTGTGCGCAGCGGGCGTAGGCCGCCGCCCACGCCACCGCCGCTTGATGTGCCGCTCATCTCTGGATAGGCAAAGGAAATCTCTATGATTTATTAAGCATAACATAGCATCACAAGTGTATTTCTACACATCCACAATTCGCCTGTCAAATGTATGCAGGGACAACGCCATCAACTCTATTTGTATTTCGGGCTGGTGTCCGCTACTCCACGTCTAAAACGCGTATTTTGCGTACGGGTAGGACAAATGTATCATTCGATCCACTCCAGCTCCTCAAGGAAAGATGATCGTCAACCTAATCATAATTATGCTCGGAATTAACTTTATAAATGTTCACTGGTCCTTAATATCCCTAAGAAGATTTAAGTCCTGAAATTGTAAAATAGTCTAGAATATAGATTTGATTGATATACATAGCATGGTCAAAGGAACTAGCTAGAAACTGTACTTTGGCCCCGGAGTATGACTTTGGCTCAAGTTTATTAACCATAGTAACACGGGAACTGTGTTTAGGTATTATGTTTTTATTGGTTAATAAGCATGTCTGAGCCAAAGTTATACCTCAGGGTCACAGTAACCCGACTTTACTATATGTTACTTATTCTGACTAGTCAGAATTTTATTATCAACTTAATTTATTAAACAGTGTTTCACACAGTGTCCGTTCTGGGAATAAATACCACGTCACTCCGCTTCACCTGAATATCTGAAATTCTATCGAAAAGATTGCGTGAATGCTTTTAGGCGCATAAAATTTTTGACGATTATCATTTAGCCCTATAAGGAAACCGACGATTGCTTCCATGCAATTTAAAAGTCATAAATTTAATGAGAATCCAATCTGGTTTTACCCGACCTGCCTCAAAAAGAGCTAATTTTTAAATGCTTCCTTGTTTTTAAGACGATATAGATAGCTTCGTGACACGCGACTGTCAACAGAACTGTTCAAATCTTTTACTTTTCTTTTACTCGATATACCCTTTCAATGTAGCAGGTAGATACTAAAAATATCCTAATTACCTATAATTTATCATGTGATTAACAAACTATTAAAATACTAGCCTTCAACGATAACATACTGCGACAATGACCTTCTATTTGAGCAGTGCTATATTAAAGCTTTTGATTTAAAATCACCACCGTTCACATAAGTGAACTATTAATGTAAGAATGGCGTGCGAAGGAGCTCACCCTGGCAACGGAGTCAGTAACAGAATAACAAAGCGGAATGACCGCGTGACCTCGGCGATCAACCACCTTAAGAAACAACACAAGGAAAGCCCCAACTGTAAACATATAGCTGTAGATATGTTCGTGAAATAAAGCGAACAGTAAAATAATCAGCCAATGAAAAACGACGACACGTTTGTGAACTTATGAAAGTTGCGGTGAAGACATCGTTCTAGATTCTATTAAAGTTTAATTTCTTCGAGTTTTTGTTGTATTTCAAGCATCATAGAAAATTGAAAAAGTTTAAAATGTTCCTGAGCTACTTATTACTTAGTTATTTTTCGTGATTTACTAGAACTGAAATGATGATGATGATACTTGGGGTAGGCCTGTGTCTAACAGAGGACGTCTTTCGGCTGAAATGATGATGATGATGATGATGATATTTTTCATTTTTTATTTGTGGTATTGCACAGCTAAAACTAAATAGTGAACAAGTTCTTTAGTAAGATACCTTTTTTTTGGGGGGAAATCATTAAAATTAAATGTCTTCTCCCACTCTAGGGTGGAGTGAGAGGGAATGTCAGACTTTTACCGACTATAGCCCACCTATGTTCCTTTGGCAAAGGGATTACAAGAGAGTTATAACTTAACCTAACACAAAAAAAATACATTCCAAAACAAAAAATATGCCCGAATTGATAACCATGTTCATGGAATTTGAACATAATTGGTGAAATGAGGGTTTACCAGTGTGAACTTTAGGTAAACATCTGCAGTACCCCCTTCAGAGAGTACTGGCGAGATGTTGTTTTAAAATGGTGTTAACAAGAATAAATAGACATGCGAGCAATCGTGGAAGATATGCTACCATTTATTGAAATGTTCCACGGTCTGTCTTTAAAGGTCTTCGTCACCAAATGGGACCAACTGGCAGACAAACTCTTCGAAACAAAAGAAGAATCGTCACAATCGATTTACATACCTACATTTAGCGAAGATATTGTTGAACAAGAAACAAAAAAAGAAAATGAGACGACTTGAGAACGTCCTCCTTTTTTAGAAGTCGGTTAAAAACTGGTCTAATTCGTGATTAATTAATCTCTAAATGCCTGATCAAATTCCGATAAAGAGGCAGTTAATAGGCGTAATTCGACAACCTTACTACCTTACTTAGCACTCACAAAAGTAAAACAAAGAAAAAATACTGTAGATAACTCACAAATATACAAGTTTCAATATCGTAAAAGAAAATGATGGAAATCGACAGTATTGTCGACGATATGTGAACGCTAAACTTTATTGAAAGCCATAAACGTAATCTATATTATTATGACGTCAAACGTGGCGATGCGAAACTGTTTTCGTATAGCTGCAAACGTATCGTGACTGTTCAACATTAGCTCACCTTGTGATCGACAAGGTGAGGGCAACGATGGTTGTCGCGCCAAATAACAATTGCGATCGATGTGCGAAAAAGATAACGATTTGATGAATCTATGATACCTACCTACTGCATCGATTAAACGACTTTGGTGACTGGTTACCAGTAATCGCTTTATCTTTAAAAGTTCTATAAAACTATACATTTGGAGGAGAACAAGAATTGTGTGTTTGACTCAATTTTTATTTTATTTTATATATGATCTGTTCAATATGAAGTAAGAAACCTTTCAAATCTTATGGAAGGGGAAACCGTCAAATAAGGGAAAAAAATACACTGAAATGCGACGTCACTGCCACTAAGTTACGCGCGTACAAAAGAGATGGCCAAATGTTCCGCGCCGTCTTCACTCTTCCTCACACCAATATTTGAAGTGCTAATTGCTGTTTTAATTAATAATAAATAATTTAGATGCTGGTTTTAAGAAAAATATTTCTTATTAGAATTATTTGTTGTTTCGTATAAAATATTGTACAAAAATAAATACGGGAAAGATCCCAATTTAATATCTCTACTTTCACAACGATCAAAATGTTTTATCATCGCCTGTTTATTAATGCCATTTGTATGTTGACGTTGTAAATAAAAGCGCGCATTTTGCACTTCAGCTTTTTTATCGTATCGTTGTCGGCAATTGACCTGACTATCAATGTTTACCAGTAGACGAAAACAAAACACGTTTGTTTAGCATAGGTACATTTTCTTGAATATCTAAAGAGTCCTAAATAAAGAAGCATATGTCAAGAGATAACGATTATCATTCGTTTTCTAGCTTCATTGCTGAATGGTTTTATCCTGCAAATCATAGACGTAGAGAATGAATTGAACAACACCCTCACATAATTTATTGCTCTGGAGAAAGCTACTGTACGATCAATACCTACTTACTTGTTCTTGTTTTCAGATTCTCTATTATTATGTGCAAAAATCATTGCCTGCAAGCCTGAGATGTAGCCCAATTAGAATTCTCAAAAATGACAAATGCTGGCTGCCTCGTCCTCTCACATTTTACTGCTCGTACACTTCATACCAGCTAGTCGGGTTGTTCTCAGTCTAATATGTTGCAATCCTACTTTGGCTGTCAGTGTTTTTGAGCAGGTTCACCAAGGTTGTTACAGGAAATGCAGAAGTTTAATTTATTTCTTTTACCACCGTATATGGCTGCACGAGCTTCGCTGATGATCTCGGCAGAGGTCTTGCGCCGCAGTGGCGCGTAGAACGGAGCGCCTGCGCCGCGTCGAGCGCCTCGCTCACTCATTATCTACCCTGGAACAATGAAAAGTTTGTTTATATTATTATGAGCATGTGTTGTCTTACTGCAAGGCAAAGACCATCTCTCTCCCCTTCCACTTCTCCAGATCTTCCTTGTTCGTTAAGGTATTCAGGTGTTCAACCAAAATGTTGCAGTTTTTTTTATTGGTAGACTATCTAGCCACAAAATAACAACTTAGCCAGAGGCTTCATTCACGTGAAGGTTGAAAATTATCCGTAAGGGATAATACTTTAATTGTCGTCGCCATTTGGTTGGGATAGAATTGTATGGAACATGTAGGTATGGACAGAGAAATGAAAATAGGAGTATGTTTGAAATAAAAAGGTTACTGGAAATGCTATATGGTGTTGCAATAACAATCTTTGATTTATGGAATTACGGAACATAGCATTTTAAAAGATACCACGTCATTTGGTTGAGACAGAATTGTATGGAACATGTAGGTATGGACAGAGAAACGAAAATAGGAGTATGTTTGAAATAAAAAGGTTACTGGAAATGCTATATGGTGTTGCAATAACAATCTTTGATTTATGGAATTACGGAACATAGCATTTTAAAAGATACCACGTCATTTGGTTGGGACAGAATTGTATGGAACATGTAGGTATGGACAGAGAAACGAAAATAGGAGTATGTTTGAAATAAAAAGGTTACTGGAAATGCTATAATATGGTGTTGCAATAACAATCTTTGATTTACGGAATTACGGAACATAGCATTTTAAAAGATACCACGAACATGACTCAACCCAAGTACAAATATTACTTGACATTTCCATAGAATAGACCATAAATGGAAAGTTGGCAATTCAAGCCAATTCCTCCTAGGAACTAATGTAATCTTATCTAATACCTATATAAAAATCTCCTGTTACTGTTTTTTATATTTGGTAGGTCGCAGGCTATTTTTTACCTTCCTATCCTTACCTCCATTTGTTTCTTTGTTAACGATGACAGAATAACCTTTGCTGGGTCAGCCAGTATTATATAACCTTTATGCTGACTCATTTTAATCGCCAAAAGCGTATCTACTATTACAATTAAACAAAAACATACTAAACCTTTTATGATAAGAGTTTCTAATATAATTGAATTGTGTAAAAACTTATAACATTAGCTACCGATACTATTAAATACACGTAAAGCCTTGTGAAATGTAGGGCGATGTGAATAAATAATGCTTGGTTTGTGAATCTAGTCCATCGGGTAGTAACACGACAACCCATATATGAACCTTATTGTATTAATTGGATTAACCGTAATGATACCCTATCTGCAGTTTAGTCACCTCAGGCCCTACCACGAGCTCTTAACGCGATCCATTTTATTAACCTAAACTGAATTGTTAAAGGGATGGAGCTATAAAGGGCGTATAGCTCTATCCCCCTTTCTCGCTCGCACGACTGTAATTTTTTGACTGGCCTGTTGGGCTAGTGGTTAGTGGCCCTGACTGCTATGCCGGAGGTCGTGGATTCGATTCCCACCCAGGACAAATGTTTGTTGGATAAGCACGATCATTTGTTGTGTTTGGGTGTAATTTATCTATATATATGTATGTATTTAGAAATATATAAGTATGTTTATCAGTTGTTTAGTACCCATAACACAAGCTCTGCTTAGCTTGGGACTAGACGGCGTTGTGTGATAGTTGCGGAATATTATATTATCTTATATTATATTTTATATTATAAATGTTAACACGTCATGGTAAGGCCCCAGAAATCGTAACAAACGTTCAACTTTACCTTGTATAGTGGGTTACATCTAAATTGGTGCAGCTTTCTTTACAGCTAGGGCTCCGGGCCAAAAGTGTCGGGCTGCAGTATTGTTTGAAAGAGTTATCGTGGCACTGGAATGCAAGTAGCAACTGAAGAAACACAGGTGGGTTGTCAATGAAAGTCTGACACTCCCTCTCGTTCTATCCAGAGCGGGAGCAATTATTTGATGAATGATTTCTTGATATCCTAGCCACGTGGCCACCTAAAAAAGGCTCAGAGGAGGCCTCAAGGTTTTTTCAGTTTCAAGAACGCTACTGATCGCATTTAACGCGCTCATGTCACAGAGATTTTTCAAGGATTTGTTTTCAGAAGGAGGTGTAATCACTCCCTTTAAATAGTAGGTAAGCGTTTGCATTTACAGCCTGTCCAATTATATATACAGGGTATAGAATATAATAGAATAAACTTTATTGTAAACCAAAATAGTAACATAACTTTTCACTATGTAACTTAAATCTATGTGAGCAATGGCAGTCTCACCGCTGACAGTGATATCTACCAACTTAAACTAAAGTCTGCAGTACATTATGTAAAATAAAGACAAGGGAATTATATTCATTTTACGACTATTACCTTGCATTTTACATAAGTAACACCATGTCTGTAATTCAGGAGAGATAGCGTCAGTCGTAAGTCGTGTGTCCTAGCAGTGGGAGTACAACAGGCTAAATATTAGGTATTATTTTTTTAGGTGGGAAAATCATCTAGTGACATCCCCCCTGACTAAAAACCCACTCCTGTTCCTTCTTTGCCATTGTTCCAGGGCCTGGGGATCTCTTCCACATGGCCCCCGTAGGCTTCGACCCTGCTGGGCCCCTACGGTTGCTGACATCTACTTGAGGTGCGCGTGGAACAATACGCGCCGTCGACGGCTTGGGCTCGATCCGGACGGTTACCGGACGGTCGCACGACGAGCTACCCATTGCTCGCCGAGCCCGCCTCCTTTGCTAGCATTACTGCTTCGTAGAAGGAGGCGACCGCCTCCTCGCTCCGGACTATGGCCTATACCAAGGCTCGGCGCGAGAGATCACTGCCGCCAAGCGTAATGAACACAGATGGGCTTTACTTTAATCACTAAAAGTCTGACACTTCCTCTCGCTCTACCCAGAGCGAGAAATTTATTTACTTTATTTTCCTACTACTGTCATTATAAACTATGAATGAATAGATAACAATCTTAATTTACTGTCTCAGAAAACGAATTCATGAAATGGTATTTGATACCATTTCATGAATTCGTTTTTTATTTAGGTTGCCAAACGTACCTATATGAATTGTGAAATGCTATCAAGCCGAATCTCGAGAAGAAAAGCGGTGCACGCTATTTAAGGGCAGATCTTAAGATACGAAGCTTTTCGTTTGTAGTGTTTTATTTAAGTTTGCTAGCACCTATATATATTTTATTTTAAATATTTAGATGATAGAAGTTTAGTCAAAATGTTTTGGTACTGAAACCGAATACAATAATTAGGTACTTGGCATAACAGTCAACCAAATTGCAGCCTCACTTTACACAAGTGGGCCATGCTCACCCCAGTATGGTCTAGTGCCCACCACAGGATGTTTGGCAAACGATTCGAAAATTCCGCCCATTTCCTCGAAAATTCACACAAAATACTGATAAATTCACACAAAATATTGATAAATTCACACAAAATACTAATAAATTCACACAAAAATCAACCATGTCAAGGGCCAATCAATGCCTAGACAAAGTCAACTTTCGGAACATTTTTAGATTAATAAAATCCCAAAAAAAATAATTTAAGGTATTTCAAACTGGAGAACTATAATTTCCCACTATAAAAACTTCTTCTACGCATTTTATTACTTCGGAAAACACGCCACAGTTTTCGAGGAAATGAGAGTTCATTTCCACTTAGGTATTATAAGAGTTCTGTTTATGTGAGTACATAAACAGACCTCTTATAATACCTAAGTAATGTAAAAGCATTATATTATGGCGAACAGCCATTAATTTATTATACCTTACCTAAAAGAAACTATAAGTAACAGCACGCAACTCCGATGTATGTTAAAATAACTCTTCATTGAAAACTTATCTTTCAGTTTTCCAAAGTAATGGTCTCAAACTCGTTGTGAAATAAAAGTTTACACAAAAAAGAAACAAAAAATCTCAATAGAAATTCTTAAATATGAGCTGTAGGTATGTAGTCGTTTAGCTTTTTTTCAACCATATTATTATATAAATCTAATTGAAACAAAGACGAAGAATTTGTTAAAAATCTCTTTTTACTCTAAAACTATTTAAATAAACTAAACCTACCACTGTGGGAAAACTAAGACATTTTATAGTAATGTCTGTCAAGCAAAAAAAAAGAAAAAAAAATAGTTTTTATTTGTGACACACACGGGAGAAACAATATAATAAAATAAATGAATAACTAACCATAACAACTTACTAATATAAAGCACATAATATACCATTTATATGTATAACAATATTCTTAGTACGCAATTTAGCACACATTTAAGAACTTAGTTAATTTAAAACTAATGAATCACTTACCAGTTTATAAACCAATGTACGTAAAAACAAAATTCGTAGTCGTCGAACCTCGTAGCCGGCTACGCGGGCGGCGCGCTACGCAAGCTACGATATACTGCTACAAAGGTGCTACGCTTCCCCGCGACTCCTAGCCCCAACCCAACAAGTCGAGCCGGCTCTTACCAAAAGAGACGAATTTGACCGAAAAAAGAAAATTGTAGGCAATTAGGGACTCCATAATATTCTATAATATACTAACCGTCGATTTATGAGAATCGAGTATTTGTCAAACAGAACCTGAGTTACACATATTAATGCGGAACCCGGCCGGTTTCATTTAAATGTTAGTAAATTTAGGAACGAGTACCATCGCAAAATGGGGTTTACTAATTTTTATTTTTGGTTGGAAATCATAAAGTAACCCCTCCACCCTAGGTGAAGCGAGAGGGAGTGTAAGAATTTTATAAACTAAAACCTGCCCGTGTACGTGTTCCTTCCACAATTCCGCCTACCTAGCAAATGTTCGCATGTCGAGCTCGACACGTGTACGAGAAGTCAGCGAAGAAAGAAGGCTATTTGACCTTCACACAAGAGTAAGAAAAAGAAAACGTTCACGGAAATAGAATAAAAACATGATTATTTTATTTATGACTAGCTTTTGCCCGCGCCTTGCCCGCGCACATAAAATGAATTTGAATGGAGAAACCTATTTTCAGGCGGGCGAAGCCACTGGCAGAAGCTAGTAGATTATATTGGACGTTTAAGAGACAGTCTCTACTTTTCAGTAGTTGCAGATTGCGTAACGTACAATATTAGTGTAGAAGTGTAGATGAGCGGAAAACTTTAAAATTCAAAGCAGAATTAGTGTATTCTTGAAAGAAGCGTCAGCATTGAGCATATATAGCAAACTTATGACAAACATACTGCGCTTGTTGATATTGTGGAATGTGTGTTGTGAGTGTTTGTCGCACCGTCGCGCTCCACCCTAGAGCGCGAGAAATCATTGATAATTTCCCACAATTAAAAAAATATAATTAACAAACTTAACTATAATAGTAATGTTGAATATTGATTCGGAAACAAGTACCTAGTTGCTATAATAAAAAAATATTTAATAGTTTACTTTTTAAAGGCCTCCAAACACTTCCGCAATTTAGTTACTCCTAGATACAATACTATACGAAATGTGATTACGTGGCCACGTCCAAGACTTGAGATGGAAAATTACCTACGAATATAATTAATTAATAAGACCGCCAAGATTATCTTATCTGAGGCTTTTACGATATCGATAATCTATTATTTTATTAAACCTTGAAGTCTAGAGGGTGTTAATGCCTGTTGAGTGTCGCTGATATACTTATAATATGGTTGAGGGATATAATCTATAGGACTGACCCTGAATTCATCAACATTTCCCTAGCCTTTTTAGAGTTCTGTAGCCAAATGGCAAAAAACGGAACCCTTATGGATTCGTCTTGTCTATCTGTCCGTCCGTATGTTACAGCCACTTTTTTCCGAAACTATAAGAACCATACTGTTGAATCTTGGTAAGTATATGTATTCTGTGAACAGCATAGATTTTCACACAAAAATAGAAACAATACAATGAATTTTGGGAGTTCCCCATACTTAGAACTGAAACTCAAAAAATTTTTTTCCTCAAACCCATACCGTGTGGGATATCTATGGATAGGTCTTCAAAAATGATATTGAGGTTTCTAATATATTTTTTTTCTAAACTGAATAGTTTGCTTGTAGACACTTCGAAAGTGGTAAAATCTGTTCCCCGCCTGTAACTTCTAAAATAAGAGAATGATAAAACTAAAAAAAAATATATGATGTATATGCAAACTTCCACCGAAAATTGGTTCCAACGAGATATAGTAAGTAGTTTTTTTTTAATGCGTCATAAATCGTAAACCACAATTTACCTTTCAAGTTGGTGCGGAACCCTCATTGCGCGTGTCCGACTCCCACTTGCCCAGTTTTTTTCCAACTAGCTTTGAGTCGGCTTCCAGTGTAACCGGATGCTACTGAATACCCGTGGGCAGTGACGGATTAAGACTACTTGATGCCCTAAGCAATCTACGCCTGTGGGCCCCCTATCCGTATGTCAACTAGAATCGGTCTTTAAACCTGTACCGCCTAAAAAATTAGTTCTTTGTAAAATAAGGTGATGAGATGTAACGTACCTTAGAAGTGGAGTAGGTGCGACAACAATAAAAATCAAAGCATAATTTATTTATTAGGGGTTAAAGTATGAACTTGCCGATTTTTACTGATAAATTGAAATTCGTTTTTTTTTCCATTTAACATATTTATTTAATCAAAATAATTACCATTATTATCTATACATTGCTGCCGTCTAATAGAAAGGTCATTTATGTCTTTGAGATAGAACTCTGGAGATCTAGATTCGACAAACTGTGTGAAAGCAATTTGTATTGCCTCCTGAGAAGAAAACTTTTTATCAAGTAGAAAATTGTCCAAATCACGAAAAAAATGGTAGTCCGTTGGAGCAAGGTCTGGCAAATACGGAGGGTGACGAATGGTTTCTAATTGCAGTTCCTGTAGTTAAAATAGTTTCTCTTGCTGTATGAGGTCTCGCGTTATCATGGAGCAATAATGATAAAGATTGATTCATGAGTCGGGGCTGTTTCACTGCTAGTTTTGCTATCATTGTTCGGAGTTCAGCACAGTAGACATCTGCCGTTATTGCTTGACTAGATCGGAGAAAGCTATAGTGAATAACACCATGCTGAGACCACCAAACAGTTACCATTACCTTTTTATTGGTAAGCTTTGCTTTAGGACACTGTTGCGGCGTTTGACCTGGGGTCAGCCATTGCATTTTTCAAAAGTCAAAGTCAAAAGTTTTTATTTCACATACGCCTACATGGGCACTTATAAAACGTCAGAAGCTAGTGCACGCTTCCAAATTGGTCGTTTCCTATGGTTTCCGGCAATTTCGCTTACGGTTATCGTAAAGAATCCACTTTTCATCACGTGTCACAATTCGATTCAATATTCCTTCATTTCTGTATCGATTCAACAAGACAACATAAGTTTCAACAAGCGTTTCTTTCTGCAGATCAGTCAAATCATGAGGCGCCCATTTCTCATATTTTTTTATTGTTGGTAAGGTAACGTTAATCCATGCCGCTAATTCCCAGGAATTAGCGGCATGGTTTAACGTTACCTTAAAATTGGTAGTTTAGCTCGGATGGGCTTCCACCATCTCTTTCAATTCATTGTAATTCACCAGTGTGGGCGGTTTTTCACGTGGTTCGTCCTTCAAATAAAATCCATCATGAAAGAGTTTAAACCAAAATCGCACGGTGCGTTCATTAGCAGTCCCCTCTCCAAACGCAACATTGATATTGCGAGCAGTTTCTGCCGCATTAGTTCCGCGTCAGAACTCGTATTCAAAAATCACTCGAATCTTCGAAATATCCATGTTTCTTGTCTAAGCAGAATAAAAAACAACTGAAGGTCGATAATCGAATGTTGCACATTTTTAACCGACTACCAAAAAAGGAGGAGCTTATCAATTCGGTTGTATTATTTTTTTAAATTATGTTTGTTACCTCAGAACTCGTCATTTATGAACCGATTGGCAAATTTTTTTTCCCCTTAGAGGTTACGCTTCCAGATTGGTTCTATTTTTTTTCAAAATCCAGTTTTCATGATGAATCCATGAGGAATCGAAGGAACTCCTCAAATATTATAGGCAACCATATATATTATATTATTATATTTTGGTATTTTCATCGAGGACTTAAGCATTTACAGTCTAAAAATAACATTTGATGAAGTGGAACTGATGAAGAAGACCAGAAATGGCCAACGGAACTTCATACTCACATACGAGTAGATATCACAAGTAGATAGTTAAGCGACTATGACAACACATATAAATAAATGGTTCTGAATAGTTATGCTGAAAATGGTATCATCAAAGTGAACTAATGATGATGATGGAGCCGGAAGGTAGGCACTGGAACTTCGTAATTAATCAATGTAGTTTCGCCGTGTTTGGGCTAATTGGAATTGTCATGAGATGCACTTTGGCTATAAGGTAGTATCGAACTGATCTGATGATGGAGCTGTAAGGTAGGCACAGGAACTCCGTAATTAATCAAAGTATCCTAGCTGTGTTTGGGTTAATTGGAATTGTTATGAGAATAGGCAATCTGTTTATAAGTGTATCGCAACTAAAAAGTGTGAAATAAAAACCTTTAAAAACAAAAATAGTTTTGGAAGTCAGCATTAAATAAGAAACAAAAAATACCGAGAAACACCGACTTCCAAAATTAAAGTTATTTTGATTCTTTTAGTGTGTTTTTTAGTGTAGTCGGTTATTTTATTTTTGTAAAATGTTTTTTTAAAAGAAGAAATTCATAGTTACGTAGAAAAAAGTTTCACTCAAAAATCTCAAACCATGAAGGTTTTATGTCAATTCGAAGTATCTATTACAATAAAACGGCAATTTCATACTGTAACCCCCATTATTACGTATTCATAGAAGCCGGCCGGCACAATTACTCAAAAAACAAAACATTTGATTGAAACAGATTTGCGGGGGGGGCGCGGGGTAGGGGTGATTTGTGATTGGCTGATCGCAATTCCGGTGCATTTGAATTGCCGAATGCACTAGCGGGCAGCGAGTGGGTGGGCAAGTGGGAGCGGGGTTATGACTCTAGGTCGGACTCTATGTCAACTTAAAACCCGTTAGTCCTAGAAACTTTTTTTGGTGACATGAGAGTGAGACGTGATGCTCTAAGGACGGATTTTTTTGGGCTTCTTCTGGTGGGCACCAGACGTGATGCCCTAGGCAATTGCTTAATTTGATTAAGGGTTAATCCGTCACTGCCCGTGGGTATCCGGTTACTTTTCATGGAGCCTGGCCATCAGACCTCCATGTCCCAGTCCTAAAGAAACACCAACACGGCTCTTACAGTTTTCAAAATTTCTTAAAATCTATCCTTAATTTCGACAAAAAATAACTTTATAATTTTACATTGGATTACACAACGGACTTCGCTGTATTTTTTTACAAAAAAAAAAATACATCGGACTTCAATGTAAAATAAAAACACTGAAAAGTGCAAAATAACTTTAATTTAGGAAGTCGGTGTTTCTATAATAGTTTTTTAATAGTCTCTTCGTTATTTAACACCACTAAAAAGTACCCCTCAGCCAAACTTAAATACCTTATAGCCAGAGTGCATCTCATGACAATTCTAATAATTCTAAATACGGTTAGATTGCATTAATTTATTACAGAGTTCAACTGCCTAACTTTAGGCTTCATCATCAGATCAGTTCGATATATTCCCCTCTTCTTACAGTCAGTCATCGACTACATGTATAAACAAAACAATTTTACTTTTTACGACGGTACTGCTGTGATCCTATGAGGTGTTCCATATTTTCGAAGTTCAATTGGAAAAAAATAATTCTATAACGGTCCACAATTGACTGAGAAATCGGTGAAGATACATAAAAAATATACGTTCAGCCGAACATAGAACTACATAGTAAATCATACAAATAGAAAAGGTCAATTTAGCTGTTTTTGAGAGATAATATGAACAATTTTTTTTCACGAAATTAAGGATAATATGTTTGCAAATATCTCACGGTGAAACTGTTGGCACATCTATTAAGGTTCTTAATTTTTTTTGTGTAATTCAGTGCGGTGTATTTTTAGGAATTTTCAAAAACTGTAAAAGGTGTTTCTCAAGGACTCTCCCCTAAACACAAGAAAATAAACTTTTTTTTTTTGTAAGAATCCCTTACCAATAAACTACTATGACTATGACTATGACTATGACTAATATTTCTGGCTCTGTACATGACACGCGTGCACTGCGCTGCTCTACCTGATTGCTAACAAGATGGACCTGTTTTGTGTGTGAATTCACAACGAATGCATTGTTTATATTAGTTATAGATGTATGATGTTGAAGTGGGGAATTTATTTATTTAACGATTTATATACACACACAGAAATAAAAAAAAATTGGTTGCCTGTAAAGTCGGTATACGGGCGAAAGTTTTACGTGACAACGACTTTGAGTGGTAAAATAATTTTAATGTGAATATTCATTCGTATAGTAGGAAGAAGGATGAAATAATAGGGGACGCGTGCCTTTCACTTTTTATGTCTGTCTCTCTCGCTCTTAGGCGGGCTAACCATGCCCGAGTGGAAGGGACGCGTGCCTCTCACTCGCTCTCATTGTGAGCGCATAACGTGAGCGGAGCGTAACGCAGTTTCTTGAAGTGTCACCCGGCAAACCAATTTATAAGACGTTGTCACGTCAAAATAGAAAAAGGAAACAGAAAAATTGGTACAAAGGTGGCGCTTATTTCTAACGAAATCTCTTCCAGCACACCTGCGAAAGGAGAGTTGGAAGAAAATAGATATGTAGACACCGTGTGTAACAGTAATAGGAAAATAAATACATACAAAATAGATATCAATAGAATAATATAACATGCAAAAAAAGATATACTATTATAATTATATAATATAGACATAGTAAAATAAATATAAAAAATACATACTAAACAATATAATAAAACTAATACAAAAAAACTAATATGCAACTATGACGAAATGGAAAGATAGTGTTCTTTCACTCAACTTTTAAAAACTGCAAGAGTTTGGCAGCTCCTAATTTCAGGCGGTAGGTTTTAAATTCCATAACTGTACTGCGTGCGCAATGAAGGAGTAGGAGTAGAAATCGGTTGAGTGTGTGTATTTAAAAAAATAAAGTCTATAATGATAGATATCACACTAACATTATAAAGGAAAAAGTTTGTTACTCCTTTGCGCTCAAACGCCTGACGGGATTTGGATGAAAGTTGGTACCAGGATAGCTCATATTCTGCATACACACAGGCTATGTTTTACTGTACTAAACCAGCGCAGGCAAATCCGCTAGCTGAAGCTAGTCTATATATATAAAGGACTGACTGGCTGACATATCAACGCACAGCCAAAACTACAGGGCGTAGAAGCTTGAAATTTTGCACAAGGCTTTCTTTTTTTCTTTCAAGGATTTTCCAAAATCCCCCCCCCCCCCCCCCTATTATTATAAGGGGATGAAATGGCGATCCAAAATTTGTTTGGAGAAACCAACATTTACACGAGTGAAAGCCGCTGGCAGAAGCTAGTAAATAATAAACAAACGAAAAGGTTTCTCGAGAATACTAATCAAAACCGCGTACAAAAGTTAATGGAAACTTTCCTCATAATTTATTCTAGCAGGTCGTTGGATATATAGTGTATTATTTATTGACTGTATATAAGTAAGCTGCTTAGGCTGCCGCTGACTGCAGTCAACAAGGAGCATAACCGCCTAAGATTTCTTGAAATGAAGTCACCTTTAATGTGTTTACCAACAAATATTTCGCCGCTTCGCTTAACTTCATGCAAACGCGAGCATAAACTGTTGTAGAGGTGTAACTACCGCCGTGTCAATGATACGGAGCCCCTAGAGTTCAGTGGCCCCGACGTATGGAAGCATAAAAATAATAAAACGTTGTTCACAAACAAATTCTCATAAATGAGAGGCACTTTGGCTTGCCGTGACAATTTATTGCTAGTTGGACCTATTTCTTAATAAAAACTAATTTTTTTTTGAGCTTTACCGCAGCTGGGGAAAACAGGTCCCTTAATTTTTTTCATTATACTGGGCTCCTTTGGTTACCTTCGCCACTGAACTGTTAAAGTATTGAAAATTATAATAACCGATACCACAAATGAGCTGATAACCTTCCACTGTGGAATTTGGAGGCAACAATCCTTGCCCGCATGCACGATCAGCGCGTGGAGATGCAAAGCCGGGGCGAAACTCCGCTGCCGCGCCAAGTCGCGGTATGGCGGACAGAGTTCCGGCGGGATCTCATGGTGGAATGGCGACAGCAACTATCACAACCCAGTGCTGGGCACGCCATAATTATGGCGGTAAGTCCCCTCTTTGAGGAGTGGCTGGAAAGAACTCATGGCGTCCTTACCTTCCGCATGACGCAGGTCCTCCCCGGACATGGTAAGTTCGGGAGGTTCCTGCACCGGATTTGTGCGGAAGAAAAGCCCGGGTGACACCATTGTGTGGACCTTCCGGAGGTCACGGTGGAGCATATGGTAGAGGTGTGCCCAGCATGGGCAGAGCACCGCCGTGTCCTCGTAGGGGTGATCAGCGGCAGCGATCTCTCGCGCTGGGCCTTTGTAAAGGCCATGGTCCGGAGCGAGGAGGAGTGGCAGGCGGTCGCCTCCTTCTGCGAAGCAGTAATGCTAGCAAAGGAGGCGGCCGATCGGCGACGGCCGACGGCGGCGGTCAGGGCGTGAGGCAACGGGCCTCACGCCCTGACCGCCGCCGGGATTCCGAACCCGATGTCCGGCCATCGTAGGCGCGGGCTTGTGAACGGCGAGCAATGGGTTGCTCACCGTCCGACCGTCCGGCAACCGTCCGGCGCAACGGCGCGTAGTGTTCCACGCGCGCCTCAAGAAGATGCCAGTAACCGTAGGGGCCCAGCAGGGTCGAAGCCTACTGTGGCCATGGATGATGCGAAAGAGATCCCAGGAGCCCTGAAAAAATGCCAAAGAAGGAACAGGAGTGGGTTTTAGTCAGTTAAAATCTGACACTATCTCCCGCCCCGCCCAAGAGCGGGGAATGTCATTAGATGAGATTCCAACTCGAAAAAAAAAAACGCGCTATTAAAGAAGATGTCAGCTGTCGATTTTTCTGTTGCTTAGCCTATATACTGACCCATTGCTATGCAATGACTTCTCAAGAATTTGCAAACAGTCTTTGGGGCCAACCTCTAACTAACCTTTACGAAGCCCATCCAGCTCGTCCTTACACCTCTTTCATTCACTATAAAAGCAATCATGCAAACTTAACGTAAATAATCAGCAAAATTGTTACTCACCTAAGGACATAACAAAACGGCTTCTTGGTTTCATCGACATATATCACTCATATACAAATAGACTTTATCAAATAAGCGATTTTTAAAAACAAAAATGTAAATTGATCTGTTTACAAATGCCCTGAAAATCGATCGGAAAACAAGTTTTCCTATGTGTTGCCAAGGATACCGGATCAAAACATTTCTTTAGTAGGCGCCAATCGGGTCTAGGGGCCATTCATTCATTACGTAAGACGATTTTTTCTAGTTTTTGATCCCTCACCCTCCTAAATAAGAAAAAATAAGAATAGGACGACTCCTCCTCCTTGTTTAAAATGTATTACGCAAGAATCTTAACAAAAAAAATGAATGTACGTTTAATTGGTTTTGAATTTGATATTTATTTTTAAAAGTAACAATTTTAGGAACGTCTAGTACACAAGCGGCTAGGGGCAGTGACATTGCCATGGAAACCTATAAACGCATCCGAGCTCATTTCGGCACTCACGCGATTGTGCTTTCTCAAATCTTAACTTTGCGTATTTCTGTGATTTCACGTAAGAACTATCAAGACTTCCTCCCTTGTATGAAAAAAATAAGACATGGTCCCCTCTAAATAGATTTACGTAATAAATGAATGCCCCCCGTTCTTATGTATATTATTATCATAATTACGCTGTAGGTAGCCTATAAGGTATCCTATAGCACTCGGTACTTGTCCATTTTATTGCCACACTTAATATTATAAAGGCGAATGTTTGTATTTATGTGTTGGTTACTTCTTCACGCACAAAAGGCTGAACGGATTTGGTTGAAATTTGGTACACACACGGGTCTATGGTGCATGATTTGGTACTATATCCTGGATTAGGACGTTATAGTACTTTTACATACAGGCACATTCCATTGTGCAATTTATGTCATCACCACTGCTCCCAAAACGGTGAAGGAAAACATCGTGAGATGATGAGATCATCGAGAATGTCTGTGAATTTTAGGTTGTAGGCCATGCTGGTTTCATGGCCTAGAACCTAAAATTCACAGACATTTGACATCCACCAACCCGCACTGGGCCCGTGTGGCGGATTACGGCCCATTCCCTCTCCTAGAGAGGAGGCCTGAGTCCCAACAGTGGGAATATTATAAGGCCGACTATGCTATACTATGCTAATACTTTTGATCCCGAAAGTATATTTCCTTAGGATAATTTTCTATTTACACGCGAGTGAATTAGCTGACTGAAATTACGGTAGTTAAGATTATAAACACAGAAGCAACTATCTGACGGTTTGTTACATTTCCACGTAAGCCCGGAATCTATCTCCTGTTAGCTAAAACATGGGATTCTTTAAGTCAAGAGTGAATAGGATGCTTCTAGGCAAGCGTGCTCCATCGTCGGCCACATCATCGCTTACCATCAGGTGAGATAGTGGTCGACGCGAGCCTATCATACTATAATAATTAAATAAATCACTGAACCAACCTTTTGATGAATTTTCTGTACAGGTATAGAGATAGGATGTGATATGATATGAAAAACATAGAATATTTTTTATCGCATTATTACATTCCCTCAGAATGATGAATAATTGTTCACGAATGTGAAGCCGAATAAGCGTATATGTGTGTATGTATATGTGTGAATAAGCTAGTCATAGTAAGCTAGTCATAGTAAATAAGTTATATTAGAAGATAACTGAGACATATGATAGTTTCCATGCGAAATAAATTTGTACTTAAATACGTTGTAGATAATCCTATTTCTATTGTATCATCTGACCCTCCTTCCAAGTCTTCGAATCGCGAAGCGAACTGTGTATATATTTTTTTACAGGCGTTGGAGTAAAAAAAAAACTTAAAAGTTAAGAAAAACTTATGTTATGTAATAACACAATTTATGATTTGTTACAAAGAATATAAATATTTGGAAACACATATTTAGGTTTCTATTGAATTCAAATTTAAATTTGTATAAAACTAATCCATTAAAATATCGAAAGGCTGGCTACCCTACGCCTGCGCTGCAGGCTTTGTAGATTGGTGTTAACCAAATCTGGATCACCAATTAGCCTCTTCACACGCCTTTCCACTAAGCCCAAAGATGCTAGATGGCATTTTGCAGCACTAGCCCATAATGTGGCTACCACACACAGTGACGGATTAACCCTTAATCAAATTAAGCAATTGCCTAGGGCATCACGTCTGGGGGGGCACCAGAAGAAGCAAAAAAAAATCCGTCCTTAGGGCATCACGTCTCACTCTTATATCACCAAAAATCACACCAAAAAAGTTTCTATGACTAACGGGTTTTAAGTTGACATAGAGTCCGACCTAGAGTGCGGGAGCGGGGTTATGCCCCGCTCCCGCTTGCCCACTCGCTGACCGCTAGTGTATTCGGCAATTCAAATGCACCAGAATTGCGATCAGCCCAATCACAAACTACCCCTACCCCGTGGCCCCTCCGCAAATCTGTTTCAATCAAATAATTTGTTTTTTTGAGTAATTGTGCCGACCGGTAATAGGTACTTCGAATTGACATAAAACCTTCTTCAGTTTGAGATTTTTGAGTGAGTTTTTCACATAGTAGGTACCTATGAAGTTCTTCTTTTAAATAAAACATTTTGCAAAAAATACTACACTAAAAAAACTACACTAAAAAAAAACACTAAAAGAAACAAAATAACTTTAATTTCGGAAGTCGATGTTTCTCGGTATTTTTTGTTTCTTATTTAACACCGACTTCCAAAACTATTTTTTTTTTTAAGTTTTTTTATTTCACACTTTTTAGTTGCGATACACTTACAACCAGATTGCCTATTCTCATGACAATTCCAATTAACCCAAACACTGCTAGGTTACATTGTTTTATTATGAAGTTCCTATGTCTATCTTCTACCTTCCGGCTTCATCATCAGATCAGTTCGACAGTGCCTTATACCCAAAGTGCATGTCATGGCAATTCTAATAAGCCCAAACACAGCTTGGATACATTGATTAATTACAGAGTTCCTGTGCCTACCTTCCAGCTCGATCATCAGATCAGTTCGATAGTACTTTATAGCCAAAGTGCATCTCATGACAATTCCAATAAGCCCAAACACGGCGAGATTACATTGATTAATTACGGAGTTCCAGTGCCTACCTTCCGGCTCCATCATCATCATCAGTTCACTTTGATGATACCATTTTAAACATAACTATTCAGAACCATTTATTTGTTTGTATTGTCATAGTCGCTTAGCAATCTACTTGTGATATCTATGTGAGTGTGAAGTTCCATTGGCCATTTCTGGTCTTCTTCATCAGTTCCACTTCATCAAACGTTACTTTTTGACTGTAAATACTTAAGTCCTCGATGAAAATACCAAAATAACTACATGTTTGCTATAATATTTGAGGAGTTCCTTCGATTCATCATGAAAACTGGATTTGGAACCAATCTGGAAGCATAACTTCTAAGGGGAAAAAAAATTGTCAATGCCATAAACGACGGAGTTCTGAAGTAACAAACATATTTTTTTTTAAAATAACCGAATTGATAACCTCCTACTTTTTTGGTAGTCGGTTAAAAATGTGCAACATTCGATTATCGACATTCGATGTTTTTTATTCAGCTTAGACAAGAAATATGGATACTTCGAAAATTCGAGTTCCGACGCGGAACTAACGCGGCAGAAACAGCTCGCAATATCAATGTTGCGTTTGGAGAGGGGACTGCTAATGAACGCACCGTGCAATTTTGGTTTAAACGCTTTCGTGATGGATTTTATTTGAAGAACGGACCACGTGGAAGACCACCCACACAGGTGACAAACTACCCAGGAATTAGTGGCATGGCTTAACATTACCTTAACAACAATAAAAAAATATGAAAACTGGATGCCTCATGATTTGACTGATCTGCAGAAAGAAACGCGTGTTGAAACTTATGTTGCCTTGTTGAATCGATACAGAAATGAAGGAATATTGGATCCAATTGTGACATGTCATGAAAAGTGGATTCTTTACGATAACCGTAAGCGAAAAATTCAATGGCTGACCCCAGGTCAAATGCCGCAACAGTGTCCTAAAACAAAGCTTACCAATAAAAGGTAATGGTAACTGTTTGGTGGTCTCAGCATGGTGTTTTTCATTAAAGCTTTCTCCAATCTAGTAGTCAAGCAATAACGGCAGATTTCTACTGTGCTGAACTCCGAAAAATGATAGCAAAACTAGCCGTGAAACAGCCCCGACTCATGAATCAATCTTCACCATTATTGCCCCATGATAACGCGAGACCTCATACAGCACGAGAAACCATTTTAACTCTACAGGAACTGTAATTAGAAACCATTCGTCACCCTCCGTATTCGCCAGACCTTCTTGCAACGGACTACCATTTTTTTCGTGATTTGGACAATTTCTACTTGATAAAGTTTTCTTCTCAGGAGGCGGTACAAATTGCTTTCACACAGTTTGTCGAATCTAGATCTCCAGAGTTCTATCTCTGGGGCCATGGGTAGTGTTGGGGCCATGGGTAGTGTGAAAACGGAACCCGGGGCCCTGGGACGAAGGCAACGAAGGAACAGGAGTGGGTTTTTAGTCAGTAAAAGTCTGACACTATCTCCCGCTCCGCCCAAGAGCGGGATTTGTCATTAGATGTATTTCCCACATTAAAAAAAAAAGAGTTCTATCTCAAAGGCATAAATGACCTTCCTATTAGATGGCAGCAATATATAGATAATATATATAATAAAATTATTTTAATTAAATAAATATGTTAAATGAAAAAAAAATCGAATTTCAATTTTTTAGTACAAATCGGCAATTTCATACTTTAACCCCTAATAAATAAATTATGCTTTGATTTATTATTGTTGTCGCACCCACTTCTAACTTCTAAGGTACGTTACATCTCATCACCTAATTTTACAAAAAAATAATGTTTTAGGCGATAAAGGTTTAAAGACCGATTCTAGTTGACATGCGGATAGGGGGGCCCACAGGCGTAGATTGCTTAGGGCATCAAGTAGTCTTAATCCGTCACTGACCACACACGATAGGAGCTGTGCTTTGTACATAACATTAGAAGCTGTCCCGGTGTGAAGTACCTACCGCCGGACCTTTGCAAGAGTGCCGATTTGTTCCATAAATATAAACAATTAAAATTACAACAAAGTATCAAATAATATCGATGAATTTTTTTTTCGGTGTAAGTGTACCTATAGGTAATTCAATAATTTCATAATTACGTAGGTACGTAAAAATCGACACGTTTTGCAGTAATGACAAATCATTTTTTCCAATTTTATGTATCAATATCCTTTATATACCCTAATATACCTACTTGAGTAGTCAGACCTAGTGACATGCTTATTTTGATTCACGCGTATGAAACAGCAAGGCACAACACTAGTTATTCAGTCTAGTAACTACAGATACAGTACAAACTTACCTACTTCTTACATTTTTATGAACTTAAAATCAATCACTATCTAGACCAAATGGTTCATTATAATTATGGCGTAATTAATGAATTAGGTACTTACTATTTTTTCAATCACATACTCGAAAACATAATCACAGCATGAATGATCCAAAACCCTTTATTAAAAATGGTTTCGATAATTTTACTATCTGTTTTTACTCTATAAATTTTTAAACACCTACAAATCATCATCAATGCGACGCTAGATTAATGACAACTTGACAAATTATAAAAAAATATGTGTTTACTTAGCCAGCCGGAATTGTAAATTAAACCAAGGAGATTCCATAAAACAATACGCCTTTTACATCTGCCTGGCTCTAGACACATCTACGGTTCTGCGTGCTGTTTATGATTGCTTTTACGGTGGGTAAGCGCCTTTTTATTATTTATTTTTGTTACATCAAATTACGCTCTACTTATTTATTACGTAACAATGTTCTAAATTAAAGAATCAAGGAAAAACAACCCAATGCATATCGTTTCTATGGACTTTATTAATTAATAATGACAAAGAGTTTTAACATAGTTCCTGGTAACCAGTCCAATTAAGGTTCCAAAAACTATAGCCGTATTTCTTTGTTTTTCATATGTCGCAATAGCCTGGGCCTCTGCGAGTTGGTTTCGGCTACTCGTACGCCTCCCAAGGGTATATATACTGATGCATAAAATAATAATATTATGTGCGATTATGAACGAAGTTATGATGACGAACAAATACCCGAAATACATTATGAAGGACGGTACGGTTGACATCTGTCGGGCATGCCACCGGCCCGGGGCATCAATCCGATACTACGTATCATCTCAAAATGTCAACCGGTCGCAAAATGCGAAATGTTGAGTTCTCACAATGTCAACTTCTTAGAATGTCAACTTCTTATAGTGTCAATTTCTCAAAATGTCGAATTCTCACAATGACAATTTTGCATAAGGTCAACTTGGTGATTGATCGGCTGGAGCGTCGCACAATAATTGTTGATATAGTAGACGAGAACCTTGTGAAAGCTGAAAATGAGGTGGTCGACATGAGGGAAGTGGATGGAGCAATCATTGTGCCGATAGTCGTAGTGGCCAATAGCTTATAGCTAAGAGCCTCGAACAACATCTGAGCAGGCTCTCGTTAGGCCTGATCCAGAAAGCAGTACTCTGGTCACGGCGCGCATTGTTAAGAGATTCCTCTCAGGTGCCCTGACCACCGGTAGCTTGGACCCTGTTCCCGATGCGGCGGGTTATGTTTTTTTTTTAATATGCTTTTTTATAAGAAATATTTAAAAATGAAAATAATGTTTATATAGAAAATAAATGGAATAATAATAATAACTCAATCGCCGTATCTCTACGTTGACGTTGCGGTGGGGCTTGCGCGTTCCAATTAACCCTAGGTCAGTATCGGTAGAGTTGTCTTGCCGTGTCATACACAGGGTGAGGGGCCAGACTAAGAGAGATACAATCCGCAGGGCAGTTTTGTGGCGAACTCTTGGATACTAGCGACCCCACGGACCCGATCTCCCAGGACAAATCTTGTCCCTCATCTCAGGAACAGAGTTCCCACCTCTCTCTTGCCTTTACTGGCTGACTTCAGTGCAGATTTGAAAAACTGTTCAGCAGAAGGATGTATCATATCCAGTAAAGTGCTGGTAAGTATATTGACCGTACTTCCAGGATGGTCCTGATAGCTGTGGTATACCTCTCCACTCCTCAAGCCACTCAGAATATGTTGCCCTCTTGTTGCTACGTCACTTTGTACCAACGACCGTTTTTGGGGGCACATTTATTGAGTGTGCAAGTCACCCCCTGCCTTTTATCGATGGATATTAATAACATTGTCCAGGCAGGGGCCATAGTCTTAACTTGACCAGTCCACTTCAGACTCCAAAAACCATAACCCGATTATCTTTGTTTTCCATACGTTACAATAGTTTGACACCAACCGTGTTCCTTGGGTGCACCAGCACAGCGCGTACAGGGATAATCGTCGGTTGGTATCACGTTCCATTAAAATTATCTAAAGGGCCTCTGCGAGTTGGCTTTGGCCCCTTGTACTCCTTCTTAAGGTTTAGGACTTCAGGGTTCTGAGATATATAAATGCATAAAAAATTATAATAATAATTACAAAGAGAGACCTAAGAAATAAGAAATGTAGACATTATGGTGTAAAACCAGGAGAAGAGTACCTATGTAAAGTCTTAAACTAAAGTATCAAATAAACCTACACATATGTTTTATATTACAAAGATAATATAAAACATTTTAAAATATACCACAATCAATAAGCAAAAAACAGACCCGCAACCTACAATCGAAACTCGGAGTTTTCGGCGGGAAATTTTCTAGTGAAGTTCAGTGGTCGTTATAATAATTTGATGTAAAATTAATGTAGTTTTATAGCTTACGATTTATCTACGCAACTGGAAAATATGTGGAATAATTGAAACATGGGCTATCTTGATAAATAGATTTTATTATAATACTGACTGGCTACCTCAGCGAAGTTTGCCATAGATTTTTCGCCAAATACTGTAAAATCCTAGAATGTGTTATATCCGCTTTCTAATGTAACTTAAAGAGTCTGTAAAAGCTAGAATATAATTATACTTTTTAAACATAATAGAATGCACAAACTATGCGAAAATAAAAATAAATAAACACACGTCAACTTCACAATTGATGAAGTTGACAAATTTGACATTCACGGGCAAATAATTGAATAGGAGAGTGTGTGATAGTGATGTGCCGTGTCACTGTTTTTGTGGATTGAGTTGACTTCAGTCGGTTTGTATAGTATTCGAAACATGACTCGATTCCACGGTTCTAGTCCAATTCTCGAACTCTATTCTTAGTACTCGAATGTTGACTCAAGTCTAGGACTCGAGTCCGAGACTCGAATCTAGGAATCCATGTATAGAACTCTGATCTGAAAATTCGAGTTCAGAACTCGAGTTACTAGATTTTTTTTTAATCAAAACTCATTTATTTAAAATTTTGTTGTTTCAAAACTAAAACTACGAATGTAGTACTACAGCATGAGAGAGTTAATCTAACTTGAGTCAGTTGAACTCCCATAATAGACTCGAGTAAGCGAGTACAAAATCGATTCTTCCTGACTCGGGTACCGGAATTGAGCCCAGCGTACTGGAATCAAAATAAATACGTACTCGAGTAAGCGCGTCCAAAGCAGGAATCGAGTTTGACTCGAGCAGACTCGAGTCAAGCCGTACTCGGCACATCGCTAGTGTGCGAATCACGAATATACATTTGCAAAACATGAAAACAGTCAAAACGTGGTCTTGTCAAAACATAAAACATAATTAGTATCTGTTAGTATCCCTCTGTCGTCTGTGGATAAAACGTATGCATGAGATTATTGTGACTGAGTGCTTTGAAGTCAAGAGTTAAGGAGGGAAATAGAAATTATAAACTATAGATACAAACACAAGATTAAATCTTAATTAGTGCGTTGATTTAGTGCTTGTTTTGTGATCAATCAGAACAGCTGTGTTGTTATAATATTGTGAATTACAATAACAAGTGCATCGCATGAAACGTGTTATTTTTTTTTTAAATGTAATGAAGCTTGTACTAGATTTCTTATAAAGATGGATAAGCTTCCTAAAACTATTTTATTTTACGATTTATGTAGACTTTGTCTTGAAAATGCTGGTGTGGATGATATGTTCATTAAACCAGATCTAGTTCAAGATGTATTTCTCTGTACAGGTGTTAATGTACGTACTTAATTTTAATTTATTCATAAATGTGACCTTTATGCATCTTACAACCCGTTAAAAAATAACAAATTGCGCTCTTCCAGGTTGCCAGCCAAGATAACTTACCCCGGAAAATATGTTCTAAATGCTTGGAAATAGTTGTAAACGCAAAACAGTTGAGAGTGCTGGCAGCAGCGAATGATAGCCATCTGAAGTCCTTGTTTGATGATGATGAAACATTTACGATAGGGTTCAATAGCACCAATCAGGTACCAATCGTATTTTTTTTAAATAATTTACTAATATAATATGCCATGGAAAAAGATAAAAATGTTTAAAAATCACTATAATTTCAGAGGCAGAAAGAAGCTGGCACAATTTCAAGGAAGAGTAGCACAGACTCCGACAGAACTGTTAAACTGGAGATTGTAGAGCATTTTGATAGTTTTGAAGAAGAAGAGCAAGAAAGTCAATCAAAGAAAAGGAAGACATCTGATTCCTTAGAACATGTAAGTACTACACTAATCCTAGACATACTTAAAATCTTTGTAAGCTGAAACCTCAGATCAATAAAAAAGTATAGATGGAGCCGTCGTGAACAAAAGCGACAAAATAAGTGGACTAGTTTTGGCTTTGTGTGCGTAACTTGGTGTATGACATCGTAGATTTGCACATGTGTGCTAGAGAAAAAATGTTGCAAGCGTTGTGCTGCGACTCCCAAGAGCGAGAGATATCTTATCTTGATGTGGGGCTGGCCTTAAAACCAGAGCACTTTGACCCTTCTGGATCTTTTATGCTAGTCCCCCTCCCTTCTACTCAAACCCCAGCCCTCCATGAGTCCCAGTATGGCCTTGATGGGGCTGAGCCTATAGTCCTCTGGTCTAGGAAATGGTTGGCCCAGATACTCTAGTCTTTTGGAGCCTAGTGCGTTGCTGCACAGTCGCACAGTAAGTGTAGCATATTCTCCTCTGCCTCTCCACAGATCCTGCAAGTCGGGTCGCTTGCTAGTCCCATGTTGTAGAGCTGTTTGTTGGTGGCATAATGCCCCGTGAAGACTCCTGCGATTGTTCGGAGCTGTGATCTGCTGTACCTCCATAATTTTTGGGTCCAGGCCTTATCTATGTCATTAAGAAATAGCTTTGCATGCTTCTGGCCTGTTGTGTTGCGCCAGTGTGTGCTGTGTATTTCTAATGCAGCCCTTTTCAATGCTTGGTGAGAGTCCTATGAAAGGTTCCGGTCCTTGTAGGGGTGTCTCGGATCCTTTTCTTGCTAGAGTGTCGGCTCTTTCATTGCCTTCTACTCCTGTGTGACCTGGCACCCAGATCAATCTGACCTTGTTGCGCCTTCCTATTTGATTCAGTATTTTAATACAGTTTAGTACGAGCCCAGAGTCCACTGTATTGCATGTGAGTGCCTTAAGTGTTGCTTGGCTGTCGCTTAAAATGTAGACAGTGTCCCCTTCGGTGCCTCTGTCTAGTATTTCCTGCGCACATGCGATTATAGCATAGGTTTCTGCTTGGAATACCGTCGCCAGTTTGCCCAAACTTAGGCTGAGATTGCAGTTGTCGCTATGTACCCCCGCTCCTGTACCGGCATGGGCGTATCTAGCTTCTGGCGTAGGAGGGGGCAAGTCAGATTTTTTAGGTCGGATCGTCCGCGGCTGTTTTGTCATACACACTACACATACACACCTACATGAAACATTAGGTATATGTAGTGGTGTGTAGGGCAAACAGCCGCAAATGATTCTGCTTTGTAGGTAGTTAAATAAATAAAAGTAAATTTGACTATGTCAAATAAAATAAATGCTAGTCGCTCGCGGTTTTTTGGCAATTGCATCGTGCATTTTGCCAGTGTCTACTGTGCGGTTTATTTAAAAGTTAGAGCGTAAGGCCCCGTTTGCACTTTAATTAGTAATTAGGCGAGTTCATACATGTTCTGCGAGATTTCCAAGGGGGGGCAGCTGCCCTCCCCTGCCCCCCCCCCCCCCCCCTGGGTACGCCCATGTGTACCGGTGTTCATTTTAGAACCATCCGTGTACCATACCTGGTTCTTCCCTTTGTGGGGTTTCATCCCACCTTTCCATTCCTCCCTACTCGGAATGTAGATCTTAAACTCCTTTTTGAGATTGTGAATGGTATGTATTTTGTCACATCCCATGTCCATCATTCAGTCAAGTTCCCTGTTTGGTCTTGTGTTTGTATGGTTTGTTTTACATCCGGAGTTCGTCCAGTGCCCCATACTTTTAAGCCTATGAATGGCCCTCCTCGCCTCTAGTTCCACTTCAATGTGTAAAGGGGTGAGATTGAGCAGCGTTTCCATCGCCGCAGTTGGCGTGGTTCTAAATGCTCCTGTAATGGCCATGCAGGCAGTCCGCTGTACTTTGCTTAGGGCCTGTCTGCAAGTTGCCAGCTTGGTTCTGGTCCACCATACGATGCTCCCGTATGTGATCAGCGGTTTCACCATCATGGTGTATATCCATTTGATAACCTGGGATCTAAGGCCCCATGTCTTCCCATAAGCAGAGCGACACATGCCAAATACTCTTAGAGCCTTGTTTGCTGTCGCTTCGGCATGGCTTTTCCACGTGAGTTTGCTGTCTAGGATTACTCCTAGATATTTTACTTCTGTGGACAACTCTAGTACGGTGTCGTAGAGCTTTATGGCACCCATTGTTGTTAGGTCCCTCCTTCTGGTAAACGGGATGATCACCGTTTTGCTTGGGTTGATGGATAGGTGGTTGAGTTTACACCACCTTTCAACCATGTTTAATCTCTCCTGTATGATCCCCGACACTGTGTTGGGAAATTTTCCATTTACAAGTATCACGAGATCATCTGCATATCCAACCGTGTACGTTGGTCCTTTGTTCAATTCTATTAGCAGCTCGTCTATCACCAAACACCAGAGCGTTGGCGAGAGTACGCCTCCTTGCGGGCATCCTCTTGTGACATGCGCCCTTTTGGTCTCACCTAGCAGTGTTGATTCTATAACTCTGCCCTTCAGCATATTGTCCATCCAGTCACAAATGGTAGGGTCTATGCCACGTTTCTCTGCAGCTGTTCGTATCGTTCTAAAAGTAGTGCGATCGAACGCGCCTTCTACGTCGAGAAAAGCTGCTAGGCATATCTCTTTGCATTCTAGCGCCTTTTCGGCACGGCTTACGACCTGGTGTAGCGCAGTTTCTGTCGACTTACCAGGCTGATATGCGTTTTGCATCCTGTGAAGCGGTTGTTTTTCCAGCGCTCCCTCCCTGACATGCTTATCTACAAGCTTTTCCAGAGTTTTTAGGAAGAATGATGTCAGGCTTATAGGTCTGTATGACTTAGCGTCCTCATAGTCCGCTCTTCCTGGCTTGGGAAGAAAGATTACTTTCGCCTGTCTCCACGCCTTTGGTATGTAGCTAAAGGCGATGCATGCTCTGTATAGTCTACCCAAATGCGGTTCTAGTATGTTCCCCGCTCTTTGTAATAGGGCTGGGTACACTCCGTCTGGTCCCGGGGCCTTGTATGGCTTGAAGCTTTCCAGGGCCCACTTTATACCATTCGGCCCTACTACCTTTTTCGCGGCGTCCCAGTCGGCTTTCGTTGTTTTTGACTTAATGTCGTCTAAGCTTAACGAGTCCGCCGTGTCGGTAGCTGCGAATGAGCCGGGAAAGTGCGTTCTGAACATTATCTCAAGGGTATCACCTCCAGACTCTGTCGGTTTGCCATTCCCATCCTTGATGGATGTCAGTGGATTCACCTTTGTAGTGGCCATAGCCTTCGACAGCCTCATGCTATCTGGAATGCTGCCAATGCTGTCGCAGTGGTCCCTCCAGGCCTTCCTTTTGGCCCTGCGTACAGCCTTATTATATTCCGTTAGCTTTATAGCATACATCTCAAAATTTTTGATAGCCTTAGCACGATTGAAGGCGGCCCTAGTTTCCCTCCGTAGCCTAGCTAGGGCAGAGTTCCACCATGGTTCCTCTCTTGTTTGTACTACCTTTTCGGGGCAATTATTTGTCCAAGCGCTCAGAACGGCTTCGGATATTCGCCCCGCCTCAAATTCTACGTCAATCGCTGAATTTAGCTTTCCCTTGGGGTCCCCATGTTCCACTTTCAAGTCTCTCGTGTAGGAGTTCCAATTGGTGTGTCTTGGGTTAGTCCTTGTTACCAGTTCCTTTTTCCATCGGGTACTGTACTTGAAGCAAATATACCTATGGTCTGAGAGTGAGATCTCGTTTGGTACGTGCCATTCGCTTATGCGGTTACTAGCCCTATTAGTAGCTACTGTAAGGTCAATCACCTCCGCTCGTCTAGCATTGACGAACGTGGGCCTGTTGCCATTATTTATAATTTGTAAAGGTGAGCTTACCAGGAAGTCCAGCAGTTTTTCACCTCTCCTATTATTGCCGGTGCTCCCCCAAGTGACGTGGTGTGCGTTGGCGAGAGATATACTTTGGTTAAATTTTATTATTGTGTAGGTAGTATAGTGTTTATCTTGGTTGTATGAAATGAAAGCTAATTTCATTTAATGAAAATAATTTATTTTCATATTAAGTGAAATTATTAATTTTAAAAACACACAAAACTTACATATACTAATAATAATATATATCCAACGATGATTATATCGGATTAGTCGCGGGTCATCCAGCGTAACCGTATGTTGGATGACGCCTTACTTGTAAATAAAAAAAACACTTTGTTGTAGTGTCCGTAAAAAATTACGACTTCCTTTATTTTTGGGAAAAAATTATGTTCTTAACTTGCTACACCGACACAATGGCGTGTTCCGAGAAATTATTTTAGATATATTTAGGATTTTATTTAATTTATACAGCAAAAACGTTATTAACTTGTGAAAAGTAATCCCAGAAGCCTTTTTTTAGAAAAGGAATTGTTCTTGCAGCAGTTTATGACACAGGACGGCATAATTTCGTAATTATTATCTCAACAAAACAACGTCACTCGCACTCGCTTGCTAGCGGCAGACTACCGAGCGGCCGGCTTCATATTGCCGATCGGCTTCATATTACGTGTCACACTTTTAGGAGCGCAATGTTCTGTTTATACTTTTTTATTGGTCTGAGGCTGAAACAAAACAAATTATTTCATGGCAATTAACTAGCCAAAACACTGTCCCACTGCAAATCAAAGGCAAGAAAACATGATTGAATAGAAGAGAGAGGGAGACCGCTCCTTTTATAACTCAATCTCGTTATTTTATCCGACCATTTATGCCTCAAATTGCAAAAATATAGTCTAATGTTTAATGTGACTCATCCAGGAGTGCTTATAACTCATTTTGCATCTGACATACAGTCATGTCTAGCCCGTTCCCGCTTCAGCTTATCGGTTTTCTAGGTAACATCAGAAAAGCACCTTTTTTAAATAAGATTTCTAACACATATCTTAGATAAAAATGTGTAACAGATGTAAAACACTATAAACAAGGGCAAAAGCAGATAAAACAGTAAATTAATCGAAAATTCTATGAGTGTATCACATGTGTGGCTTATGGGGGAAAAAAAATCCTAAGAAAAGCTGGCTTGTTGTTATTATGTATGTCCTACAGAAAGGTGGAGAAACATTATGGTTGTGAAAATTCAGGCTGAGTTTTTCACATCTTTTTTATGGCAGCTTTGGATTCAGTGGAAAGGTGTGCGAAGAGGCTAACTGAGGATCGAGATTTGATTAAGTCCAATCTACAACGCCTCGATCACAGGCGCAGGGTAGCTAGCCTATTGGTATTTTACAGGTTGCATTTTGTAGAGTATGTGCGGGAATTGCATGACTTGATTCTGCCATCTCCATTCTACCATCGGAAAACCCGACGTACGGCGAGTATCCACCCTTACGTTGTTGAAACTTCAACGGTCCGGACTAAGCGTTTCGCTTCATCGTTTATACCGTGCCTATCAAAGGACTGAAACAATATGCCTGCTGTGGTCTTCCCGTCCAACTATAATTTAGGTGTCTTCAAGGCTAGAGTAAATAGGCTTTCAATAAACTAGTGCGCCTTACCATCAATGATTGCATCATTGCTTACCATCAGATGGGATCGCAGTCAAGCACTGATTTAGATCAATTAAAAAAAAATAGATGTAGTCTTTGTTGTATACCATAAATAAAATTACCGTAGCTTTAAATTAATAGGGTGTCACAATGGGCGGTCTTATTGTTAAAAGCAACGACAGATTTCTACTGACTTAAACCCACAGTGTATATTCAGAGCTGCCCTTTGTAAAATGTGAGGGCCATGGTAACGCAAATAATCTGCAACCCTGGCAGGAAATAGTTCAGTCTAAATTGTCTCTCTCTCTCTCTCTTCACGCCAAATAAAAATGTATGGCACACTGTGTTCTAGTTATGTGAAGCTCTCTGTAATGTATTTAATTTGCAAATATGGAAATCCGGTGTCAAGTTTCAACAATTTCAATTGCATTTTTGCACAATTACAATTTTTTTGTATTAATGCCAATTCTGAATTGATGACAAAGTTCATAATGAATATTTTGTTTGACTATCTTGCAACTAAGTATTTAGTATCTCATTAATTTCAGAACAAATCTGAAGAACAAAAGAAGATATCAGTAAGAAAAGACTTGTTTGATTCCTCTGGATCTGTGGTAGATTCCTCTGGAGCTGTGGTAAGTGTAACAATAATAATATGGACTTTTAGAATAAACTCCTAGCTAAAATATATTGTATCAACTGAAGTTACAGATTTGGAGGAACTACCCCGATGGTTCCGTGGTCGCTAGCTATAATTACGATTGAGCGTGGGTTTTTGGATTCGACACCCGGGTCAGGCAAAAAGTACTAGTGGGTTATTCTATTAAAAATTACTCTGTAGCAGCCTGGAGTTTGCTGTGCCTCGCAAAGCACGTAAAGCCGTCGGTCTTGCGCCTGATCTCGCCGCGGTCGTGTCTGATTGCCGTCCCATCGGACCCTGACAGTTTATGAACAGAGAGTTCACCTGTGTTTACGCACACACTTGTGCACTATAACACCTAAATTAGTGTAAAAATCTTATTGCACTAATGCATTTTCGACTGTGTTTATTAGAATGTTTTATTAGGATTACACTTTTTTTTACTTATATCCTAATGGAAATGGCCCTTCCCAAGAATGAGTTCAACCTACAGGACTCATTCTTGGGTTGGGCTATTTCAGGAGTAAGATAACAAGGCACAAGATGATAAGACAAGGGTCTAAGAATTGAAGGTTTAATTAATATTAAAATAAATAATATCTTTTGCACCACTTTACAAGCTTTAAATAAAATACTGTCGTCAAACAAATGTAAAGACTACATAAAATTTATTTTATTGCAGACTTCGTCAACAAAAGAAGTCGTCACATCTGTAAAGCAGAATTTAAAAGTTAAAATAAAAAGAATTAAAACAGACACTGGTGACTCTTTTTATTATGTGTGCGACGTAAGTATACATTTATTTTTATTAATATATTACTTATTTAAACCCAACATTCGTGGCTCTTCTGGCATAAGCCACAGGAGCGAAATCGCGGGAAACGACTAGCTAGGGTAACATACAATACCAATACGTACTAGCTCATTAGTATTGTCCCATAACAACGCTCAAAAGTTTGATTGTGACTTCCCCAGTGGTGTTCAGTAAATAGCATTTTTTTTTAATTATTACTTACTCATACTTTGTTGTTTCAATGCTGGCTTAACAGTTGAGCTCCTTAGTAGTCCTAAGTTGAGCTTTACGAATACTGACAAATGCTTGAACTGACTGAACAGGTCCACTCAAATCTGTATGTTTCTTTCTTCAAAAGACCATTTCAGACAAATCTGCATAGTTCTCATGTGATTTGACCATTACATATTTACTGTATGGACTTTAAAAGAGACTTTGACCCGAGTTTGTTTCGGTGTTTCTTCTCAGGGTAGTCAGCTAGGAAACACTGGCCTCATCTAGTTTAAAAATGACGAAAAAAAAAATTGACGTGTAAAAGTGTTTTTTTTTAAACCTATTTACAAAATAAATATCATTTATCATTTAACATCTTCCCTCATGGCCTCTCACTACGCTCATTGCCAGGTGTTTCTCTTCTCCGGTTAGTCCTTCGCAAAGGCCTTCTCACCAAGGTTAGGTACCTATACGACGGCGAAGACGCCGCTTTCTGACTTTCACTGCGTCACGATTCTGACTCATCTGCCTTTATTCAAGTCCCCCAATCTTACTTCAACCAAGTCGATTCTATAACCCAAACCGACATCAAAATTACTTTTTAGGGTTCCGTACCTCAAAAGGAAAAAACGGAACCCTTATAGGATCACTTTGTTTTCCGTTCGTGTATCAGTCTGTCAAGAACCTTTATCTCGGGAACGCGCGGAGGTATTGAGTTGAAGTTAAAACGATATATGCAATTCTTAGATGATTAATGGGGTGCCCTTACTACGCCAAATCCTTGCCATCTTTCATGCCGCCACCAATATCTTCGCGGTCGCCCACCTGTCCGGGTACATTCGCGCGACGTAGTCAGCCCACAACCACCTCAGCCTGGCTACCCCCCAATATCTGCTACTTGAGTTCTATAACTGTAGGGTCGTGCTTGTGGTGGATTCATCAGATGACTTTTTTTCATGTGATGTTTAAAGACCTAGATAGTCTTCCTTTATAGCATTTTGGACTCATATTTCGATTTATCCGTCTACTTTGACTTATCAGTAATTAATGTTTAATTATGTATTCCAGGTATGTCAAAAGAAGTTCAATGCATGGAAAAAGTTTTATTTGCATCAAAAAACACACAATAGGAATATAACGTGTCCTCTAGACGTTTGTGGGAAGAAGTTTGCGACTAAAGGAGATCTGGAGAAGCATATGCGGACACATACGGGGGAGCGGCCCTTCCAGTGTGACCTCTGTGACAAACGGTTTGCACAACGAGGCTCGCTCAAGTCACACAAGCTAACTGTCCATTCAAAAACTGTAACCCCTGAAAAAGTTGAAACTTGAATAGTTTTTGTACTTTAAAATATTGTATTTTATGCCTAAAGTGAATGACAAAAAGTCTAAAGATTCACTATCTGATTCCAAAGTCACTTGTTCAAGTTGACCCTCAAATAAAAGAGAGGTTGACTCCTAAGGTCTTTCCTCACACATCAGTGCCGTGTCAGGAACGGTACAGGAACGTGTTCCGTCAGGAGTCTACAAAAAATATCGGGGCATACATTTTCTATGAACGGAGCGCAGTGTCAGGGCCGACGCCGTGACGTGTGCAAGCGTTTCGATTCCACGCCAGGGCGTGCCCGTGTCGATAATTTTTCCTTGCAGTTTGTCGACTTTATTGATGGTAAAAATGAATGATGAGTTATTAATAGAGGTTGTACGCTTTTATAGCGTATTGTACGACTTGTCTAACCTGAAGTATATTGATTACAAGGATAAAAACTAAATATGGAATGAGATCGGGCGAAAATTAAACTGCGAAGTTATGTCACACTACACTTAGGCTATCTATCCTCGGAGAAGGAAACAGAGTGAAGTAAGAGAAGGCGTCGGCCTGTCCACGGCATTGTCACGTCACTGACGTGTGTGAACAGACACGGATGCCCGGTCTCGTCACGGACACGTTCCTACTCTGTTCCTGACACGGCACTGTGTGGGGATAGACCTTTAAGGTGTCTCATAAGAGACAAGGTAAAAAGTCAAGTTTTTATTAAAAATAGCACATTTTACTTTCTCTCTAAGTTAGAGAGTTATGTTAATGATTTTAATGAGTATAATTGTGTAAATACTATTTATACATGTCACTCTTACAACTGCAAATACATATATTTTTTACTTTTAACCCTTTAACCGCTTGCGTCGGATTTTTCCGACGACTGTGTTCGTGACCTATTCGCCAGGGTCGTGTTTGCGACTGGGTACTCCATCTGGTTTAGCTCTTCAATCCCCATATGTGACTGAAGGGCTGACGAGACGGAGTTGTTGGTCGTGGATGCATATCCTCATAACCCTTTTTTTATTTTTTATTATTAATGATAGGCTCGCGTTTGACCATCATCTCACCTGATGGTAGGCGATGATGTGGTCGACGATGGAGCACGCTTGCCTAGAAGTAGCCTCTTGACTTAAATACCCCTAAGTTGTAGCTATCAGGAAACACAGACTCCGGCAAGGAATTCCACTCCTTGGCTGTACGCATAATAAATGTGTTCTCAAAACGCTTTGTTGCCTGGCAGAATAAACGCGAGAGTGTTTGTCGGATATATCCGACGTAGGCGGTTAAATGGAGTTTCGTATGATCTGTTACTGATCTGTAACAGTATTAACTTAACCTTATGGTTAAGTACTTGTGAAATAGTTTTATTTTAAGTTTATGTTGGTAAACAACATTATAATAAATTTCATCATTGAAATCTCCAGCAAAATATTTTTATACACTTTTTATTATCTTATTTAACAGACAAAAATTTTTAGTTAAATTATTATCAGTTGTGTAGGTAGGTATCAACTAAACAGACTATACAGTTTTAAGTTTTAAATAAGTAACCATATCATTCAGAATAAAAACTATTATCAAATATATTCTGAATGACCCTCTGTTTTTAGTTGTGCTACGAAATTATGAATCTAGTTATAATTTACAGATCTTCCAATCATCAATATAACGTCATAAAGAGCAACTGTGTTAACAAAAAAAAAAAAAATTAAGATAAGAGATATTCAGAACAAAATGTAACATACTGAAAATACTATTGAACAAGCGGTATGTCACCAAACATATTTATCCGTCCACTACACTGCTAATATTTTATTTTTTTACAAATGTTTGCATGCACACGTTATGTGCGCCTGGAGGAATTTATTATAATAGAAATAAAGTTATTTATTTCAATTTTTTTTTATAAAAGTTATTTTAATTAAAATTGTAAATAAAAAAAATTTAAACATTTGTAAGAAAATTGATGTTAAATAGTTGGCTTGCAGCAGTAAGTTCATATCGTACAACTTGTTCAACTGTATATTTACAAATATTAAAGCGAACCGGCGTTCGCCAATGACAATGAGAGAGCGAATGCCGGCGCGTTCGCTCTCTCATTGTCTTTCTATTGTGTCTCTAATTACGGTATTCGAAAGGAGGAGAAAACTGCGGGTTCGAGTGTGGCAATGTTCTCACTAGGTGGCGCTAAACTCAACTTTTATTATTTTGTTTTTAGTGCATGAAAGCATTATTTGGTCAAGGAAATAATCGGACATTCTATTTTATTCTTCTTAGCGTATCGATGGCAAAACTAGTTAAATTCCTTGCCTGGCCCAGTATTCGGCCACGGCAATGCCGTCTACTGATGCTGTCATTAGGTCCCTATGTGAACAGGTAACAGGGCACGTGATGCAGGATCGAAAGTGGGACATGGTCTGCGGAGAGACTCCGCACAAACACTGAAGATCGGAACCCCCACCTGTGGAGATTGTCTTTGCTGCGCCCAACTTGGGTGTGGAGTCTGTTTAGTTTTCCAGGTGGGCCATAGCAACTCGTGTCCAGGAGAGGCTCTCCGACGACTCGATAAAATCATCAGGAGGTTTAAACTTCTCCCGCCAGAGGTCGCATCTCTCCGAGATGGTTTGGACCTTGAGATGCTTGCAACAAAACTTACAACTTTTAAGTCTCAGGGGCACCGAACTGTAATTGTGCATTGGGTGGCGAGGGTCGTTTTGTAGTTTCGCCCTTTCTATGCGACTACCCACAGCCCTGCGAATTTCTAGGGGTGCAATGCCGATAAGTGGATACAACATTCGTATCGGAGTTGGTTTAAGGCAACCAGTGGCAATTCGGCACGTCTCATTAAGTGCTATTTTATTAAACTTAGTCAAATTATTGCTTCAAAATTCACCTAATTCTGGCTATTTAGTGCTTATACTCCATTCGAAATAAGATTAGATTAGGTACATTTAGACAAACCTTTTTTACTGTCCGTTCAACCATTTTGACTTCAGTAGGCTTTGTACTGTAACCACTTTTTTACTTTTAATGTCATCCTTATGATGGCAAAAGTGGTTACAATACAAACTATTTACTGCGCAACTATTTATACGCAATAGCGTATAAATTTCATTTACAGTAAAAAAGTTTTTTTTAAATGCCGTAAGTAATCTTATTTTGAATAATTAGGAGTATAGACGCTATAGAAAATAAACAAAATGTTGAGTTCAGCGCCATCTAATGAGAACATAGCCCGTAGCTTTCACTTTATTTAGTAAATAAGGTAATTTAATTGCGATTACGATGACCACTCTAAACGCCTCACCTTTTATATTTAACTAGAAATAATATGAGCATCGCAGTGTAAACGATGCCGAAAGAGGTTCCTCTGCCTTTACATTTGTCAGCCATTTTTATTAAATCTTCCATGTGATGAATATATTGAGACCCAGTGAGGAGTACTATCATTGTTGAATTGACTGTCAAGACAAGGCATTTTAAAATGATTGTGAATCTATTTTTTTAAATATAAAAATAAAAAAAAGTTCTTTAAAATATTTTTATTTTATTTGATACAGTAATTAAATACGGTATAAGTATTTACATATATCTATATTACACAATAACATGTTAGACCTATAAAATAAAAACTACACTTTAATACACAATAATAAAAGCAACAATATTATGGTACTAAAAAAACTCGTTTTAGTAAACATCTAACTTCAAATTACAAGAGGAATGGAAATATAGTAGCCGTAGACGTAAACCTTCGTTCGACCGTGTGGAGTCGCGAATATGTTCTGCTGCCAATCATCCTAAGTTTATTATGTTCGATCGATCAATCGTGCTTCAATGGCTAAACGAGTTTTTATGTAATTTAACATGATTGGATGTTGTTTCATACAGTATACGTTTTGTCCCAGCAGTGGTACAGTTAGTTACTGGTACAAGTTATAGTCTGTTCGCGTTAAGAAAATACTGATCATCAGTTCAACTGGAAAAAAAGGCGTAAAAATGGTGTACTGGTGTAAAAATTACACCATTAATATTAAAGAAAACTTTTCATAACACAGTATTTTCAAATAATAAAAGTAAGTAGATAAATTAAAATTTAATCAGAATCGTCAAAATATTCACTTTTATTTTTACGAATACATGAAGTATTAATTTTTTAAATTGACAAAAGTGCATCCGTACTGTCTGAATGGCTTACTTCAAATGGTCATTGTGAATACGGCTCTCTATTTTACTAAGATGTAAGTAATTGGTCAAAAGCCGTGGCTGAGTGACAACGATTAGTCACTGTTTTCTTAACACGAATGTACCGTAGTAATAAATACAGGGTGTGTTAAACATCGACGCACAAACTAATACCATGGATCCCGTACATCATTCTGGACCCCCCCCCCCCACCTGGTGGAATTTTTCGTCACTATTTCCTAATTAAAAAAAAAATCTACTATTTAAATTTAAACTGTATTAAAAAATATTTTTTACAAAAAAAAATATCGGGTTTGACAAAGTCGTTATTCTAATCAATCCCGATGACATTTTTTAATTAAAAACTGCAAGTGCTAGTCGGACTTGCGCACTGAGGGTTCCGTACAAACTTAAAAAGTAAATTGCGGTTTACGATTTATGACGTATTAAAAAAAAAACTTACTAGAGCTCATTCAAACCAATTTTCGGTGGAAGTTTATAAGGTAATGTACATCATATATTTTTTTTAGTTTTATCATTCTCTTATTTTAGAAGTTACGGGGGGGGGAGGGACACATTTTACCACTTTGGAAGTGACTCTCGCGCAAACTATTCAGTATATAAAAAAATGGTATTAGAAACCTCAATATCATTTTTGAAGACCTATCCATATGGGTTTGATGAAAAAAAAATGTTAAGTTTCAGTTCTAAGTATGGGGAACCCCAAAATTTATTGTTTTTTATTTTCAATTTTTTGTGAAAATCTTAATGCGGTTCACAGAATACACACACATATGACAAATCCAACTCTTGGGCAGAGCGGGAGATAGTGTCAGACTTTTACTGACTAAAAAGCCACTCCTGTTCCTTCGTTGCCTTCGTCCCAGGGCCCCGGGTTTCGTTTTCAATCTACCCATGGCCCCAGTAGGCTTCGACCCTTCTGGGCCCCTACATCTCCTTGAGGCGCGCGTGGAACAGTACGCGCCGTCGACGACTTGGGCTCGGTCCGGACAGTTACCGGACGGTCGGACGGCGAGCCACCCATTGCTCGCCGTCCGCAAGCCCGCGCCTACGGTGGCGAAAATCGGGATTGGAATCCCGGCGGCGCGCTTGGGGCGTGAGGACCGTTGCCTCACGCGATCGGCCACCTCCTTTGCTAGCATTACTGCTTCGCAGAAGGAGGCGACCGCCTGCCACTCCTCCTCGCTCCGGACCATGGCCTGTACCAAGGCTCGGCGCGAGAGATCGCCGCCGCCGATCGCCCCGAGGACACGGCGTCATCGGGATTGATTAGAATAACGATTTTATACAGTTTAAATTAAAAAAGGATTATTTTTTTTTTTAAATAAAATGGGAAAAAGCCGACGAAAAATTCCACCAATGGTGGGTCCAGAATCGTGTACTGGATCCGTGGTATTCGTTTGTGCGTCGATGTCAGACACACCGTGTATATCACGGTCCACGCTGATTTGTACGGTACTGGACAGACAGGCAAAAGACAAAACAGAAATCTTTGAATAAATAGTTGAGAAACGCGCGCGGTCTTCATAACGCTAAACAGAAAACACCAACATTTCGTTACACAGTAACCAATATAAATACTTTGACAAAACAATGTCAATTTATTGCATTAATACATGACACTCATTCATTCTTATTATATTCGTTCACAAATATTTTTGTTGGTGATATCCCAATCATTTACATTTCTTTTTGAACTCCTAATAAAACGTTACTTGCTCAGAAATATAGATAATTTAAACATGCAGGTAGTTTTAAGTTGTATTTTATATATTAGGACCGGAAATAATTTAGTGCTAAATCGATTACAGAGATCACTATATTATAAAATTATGGAAAAAAACATGCTGATAAGTTATAAATTGGAGGTACTAACTAATATATTTCCGACACTATTTGGCCTTCACTTTTAGACCCTGCGCCAACTCCACGAGTGAGTGAACCGCTATGAGTCCGGCTGGCTATCATCATGTGATTTTCACGAAACGATTAAGCCTCAGATACACTAGGGGACAACAAAATGTTCCGCGTCCGGTAAGTACGTCGTAAAATATTAGCGTAAAACTTGCATTACACTGGGCAATGTCGCAGCGTTGCGCGTCGTGTCGGGGGACATTTTGTCACGTAATGTCTCTGAGGTTTAATATTTCCGTCTGCGTACCGTTGGGACTCGTAACGGATCACCGCAGCACTACAACGACTCGTAGCCGTGACAATCCACAAAAAGATGTTGGCCATTTCATTTCTTTTAAAAATTTTGCAGCTAGCGCGCTGCGGGAAAGGCATGTCAGTCGGCGCCGCGGGTGTACGGTAATTTGTTTTCAATACACTTACTCGAAAACCCGCTCTTATCCCTATAGCTTTTACGCACACAATTGATTGTATTTATCGTATCAGGTTGAGCCCCACGAGTCGCCGGTCAACGATCAACTCCCGTTACTTTATGTCTTCGTAAGTGTATTGACACGTCGTTTGATACATGTGGAAATTTGTTACTGCTGCACTTGGTTCAATAATAACCTCGCCTGCAGCTCGGGCAAATTCCGCCTCGTTCGCAATGACAAACTTTCTCCACTTTATCAAAATTTACTATTTCAATTTCAATCGTCGCAATCATAGCGCGAGAGAAACACGTACACGAGAGTTGTTAAGGCAGGACGACAATATCGTTGCAATACACTCGCTCGTAGAGGTGGCGCTATAGAACTAATCAATCACTTCACAATGTAACTCAGTGGAATGCGTACAGTAGTAATAAGAATGTGCATACGGCGACCACCAGCCCTATGATCAGGGAGTCGCGACGCTTGCGAGCGTTGATGCGGTACATTAGACTGTTCAGCATTGGAAATCTGGAAAAAATTGCATGATTTTAGTAGCAAAGTATTTTGTCGTATTTGTACTTGAATTTAATATCCGAGATTATTACATTCTATCTTCACCAACTAAAGTATTGGCTTTAGGATTGTGTATCAAAGGGTTGCAATGAAATTTGAACTTTTTCATGTATGACATAAAGTTTATTGTTCCATGACGATTGCCTCAAATTCTTTATTTAGATCATAGTAGTTTGGAGGTATGCGGAACAGAGGGTAAAGTCCCGCAAACCTCCATTGAAAAGGGAGGATCCTCCGACCAGACAGGTATTATGTCTGGTGGGTAACTGCCCAAGTGGCGATTTCGGGCTGTTGTATATATGCTCAAATCGCGCGGAGAACTCTAATTGCACGATGCAGGATTTAATAGTTAATACGTGGCGCCATAGATGTCGCTACAGTAGTAGTCAGTTCAGCAACAACTTCTTTTTTAGTAGGAAATCAACAAAAGACTGTTTTTTGGGTGGAGCGGGAAGTAGTGACACTTTTCAGACCCACCTGTGTTCATTCAGTTTATTTGTTTAATTCTTTATACACACAAGAGTACAGAGGCGGACATAATGCCCTATGGCATTTTGTACCAGTCAACCTTTGGGTGATGCAGAGACAAATTGTGGTAGGTGCATATTATAAAATTCTTTATACAAATACATACCTACAAACTACAAATACAATATATATACTCATATTTACTCAATTACACCGAAAAGAAAAAAAAAAAAATATGAAAAAAAGAACACACAAATCTATTGAAACAATTAGTGCAAACAAATAATAAGGAAACAATTGCCCTTTATGTTCCAGAGTAACTGTTTTGATCAATTCCGCAAGACCTCTTGTTAGGACCCTTCAGAGCTTTGATTACAGTACTTGCTAGGCTGCAGTCAAATGAACTAAATTTTTTGAATTGACAGTCACACTTATGCTTTGCGTAGTTTACATTGATTTCAATGGCCCCATTGGAGCCTTTTTTTTGAGGTGTCTTCTGCTCTGGGTGGAGCGAGAGAGTGTCAGACTTTTACTAACTAAAACTTTACTTGTGTGACTAACCTGTTGGTCTAGTTGTCAGTGACCCTGACTACTATGCCAGAGGTCGTGGATTTGATTCCCACCCAGGACAAATGTTTATGTGATGAGCATGATCATTTGTTCTGTGTCTGGGTGTAATTTATCTATAACAGGTATGTATTTATTTAAAAGTATATAAGTATGTTTATCAGCTGTATAGTACTCATACCACAAGCTCTGCTTAGTTTGGGACTAGACGGCGTTGTGTGAAAATTGTGGAATAAAAAAAAAAAAAAAAAAACCTTTGTTCACTAAGTTGCCCTTTGCGTTCTTGGGCCACAGTAACCCAATCCTATTGACGCCGTTGGGTTTTCGTTTCAACAAAACTAGTTAACTAGCCTGGTCACTAACTTATTTGTTACCAAAACGTGTCACATTTGAATGATGGGTTACCTATCAGATTTAAGATTCTCTATATCTATATATATAAAAGAAAGTCGTGTTAGTTACACCACTTATAACTCAAGAACGGCTGAACCGATTTGGCTGAAAATTGGTGGGGAGGTAGCTTAGAACCAGGAGACGGACATAGGGTACTTTTTTTTTTTTTTAGGTTAGAGTAGGGTAGAGTAGGGTAGAATAGGGTAGAGTAGGGTAGAGTAGGGTAGAGTGGGGTAGAGTAGGGTAGAGTAGGGTAGAGTAGGGTAGAGTAGGGTAGAGTAGGGTAGAGTAGGGTAGAGTAGGGTAGAGTGGGGTAGAGTAGGGTAATTTTTTTTTTTTACTAAATCCCGCTTTTGGGCAGAACAACGTCTGCCGGGACCGCTAGTTATATATATTATTTAAAATACCTGTTAGCGATGTTATTGAATGTCGTTTGCATCCGTTTGAACGTTTGTCGTTGTGACGCGAGGTGCTCACGCGCTTCCATCGCTATGTTGATTTGTTCGTCCACTAGGATGTGAGAGCTGCAAAAGGGAAAGGAAAGAGATCATTTTTGGCACGCTTGTTGGTCTAGTGGTCAGTGGCCCTGATTGCTATGCCGGGAGTCCTAGGTTCGATTTTCACCCAGGAAAAATGTTTGTATGATGATTTGTTCTGTGTCTGGGTGTAATGAATCTATAATACATGTATGTATTTAGAAATAAACAAGTAACCCAAGTAACAAAACTAGGTTTTTATAATTATCCTGGAACTACTATTTTTAGGACTATAATGGAATAGTAAGCTCTTATAACAACGTAGTCTTTCTTCTAAGACACCCTTAGTGGACTTGGTGACTACCACTTCGACCAATAGTATCCTTATAGTTGGACTATCTACATCCAAATTTATAAACCCTTATAATTTCAAATAACCAGAACAAATAGTTTTCAGTATATTTAGTTCTCTTTGATACTCTTATGACTTATGAGCATTCTTTATTTATAATGGATTTATAATGATTCTTATGAGCAATTACAAGTATAGCTTACCAGAGCACATATTCTCAAGCATGGTTACACTTTTGCAATACTTTTATAGGACGTCTTTGCCTAAACTGTGCTGTTAAATTATTTTTATAGACGTTCATAAGTTAACGTATTTTGTTGCTTGGGAAGTTTATCAGTTGTCTAGTACTATACCACAAGCTCTGCTTAATTTGGGACTAGATAGCGTTGTGTGAAAGTTGTGGGATATTATATTGTTATAATAATGCTCGTTAAATTATTAGGACTAAAACTAGCACAGACGACTGGCGTCTTGCGATTCAATGTTCTGTGTATGAACCAAGCGCGACATTAATACACAATCGTACACAAGGGTACGCAAATCTATCGAAGATTTGCTTGTGTACGTAGGGCTTAATTCAGTAGAATATACAACTATGTTTTGGCTAGCTCTAAGGGACGCCAAATACGGACCACACGCGACAGCCACAACGATGCCACGAGAAACTAGAAGCGGGCACAAAGGAAGCTGAAGCGCGCGACAGCCATTTGTGGCCGGTGGCTGCTATTTTTTAACTCATACGCGCAGTATTGAGACTCTGACGAAGAAGGTTTAAATGCGCGAGTGGCGTGTCACGGGGTTTAGTGGCCAGTGCGGGCCATAAGAAGCGAGTAGCGGCCATTTGTTGCGTGTGGCGGCCACCGGCGTTAACTGTGTGCGGCGAATCCATATAAAATGTATGAGAACTATAGGAAATATGCCGGTAGCGTTGCGTTTGTGGCCGATGGCCCGTGTGCGGCGACCCTAAGAAAGCTCTACCAGACCTGTGTAAATGATTAGCTTCTTTAGTATACTGATCTCGCCGCGAGAGGCCGATGGTGGCGCCGGGTGGGGGACTGCCTCCTCGCAGTAGTTCTTCACGCTCGCGCCGCGCGTTCACACGTGCCGAGGTCTTCGAGAACTCTTGCTGGTAGTCCTGTATTGATAACACAAGGTCAAGAGGTATGAAAACTAGCGCTTGACTGCGATCCCACCTGATGACAACCAGTGATGCAATCGTTGATGGTGAAGCGAATTAATTTATTAAGAGCTTTATCACTCTAGCCTTGAAGAACGCAGCAGATAAATTATTCCAATCCTTAGATGTACGCGGTATAAGCGACGAGGCGAAACGCTTAGTCCGGACCGTATGTCAACAATGTAAGGGTAAACACTCGCCGTACATGGGATTGTCCAACAGTAGAAAATGATGGCGTAATCACATCATGTAATACCTGCACACAGTCTCCAAAATGCAGAACAATACCGGGATGAAGTTAATTTAACACCTGTAATAGCCTTCTTTCTTTGGGATGATGGTTGTTGAAGTTTTATAAAGGGGAACTAGGGACTGAAATCGACCCAATACCCTAAGGTTTTTTTTTTTTTCCGGTGGGAATATCATCTTATGACATCCCCCGCCCTTGGGCGGGGCGTGAGATAGTGTCAGACTTTTACTGACTAAAAACCCACTCCTGTTCCTTCGTTGCCTTTCGTACCAGGGCCGAGTCTTCCTTTCAGAATCAAACCCTTGGCCCCAGTAGGCTTCGACCCTGCTAGGCCCCTACAGTTGCTGACATCTCCTTAAGGAGCGCGTGGAACAGCACGCGCCGTCGACGACTTGGGCTCGGTCCGGACGGTTACCGGACGGTCGGATGGCGAGCCACCCATTGCTCGCCGTCCGCAATACCCTTAGGTTGCATATACATAATGTAAATGAGCATTACATAGCGCTGTAATTTTATGCACCTTTTTAATTATAACTAGCTTTTGCCCGCGGCTTCGCTCCCGTCAACTGACTACTCTACCCTACTCTACCCCACTTTACCCTACTCGATAAAAAGTACCCTATGTCCGTCTCCTGGTTCTAAGCTACCTCCCCACCAATTTTCAGCCAAATCGGTTCAGCCGTTCTTGAGTTATAAACAGTGTAACTAACACGACTTTCTTTTATATATATAGATAATTGAAAACTGAAAAAAGAAACCTCTTTGTTGGCTTCAAGACCTTGATGAGAGCAGCTCTATACCTGTGTGAGTTGTGTCCCTCAATCCCCCTTTTTGGGCCAGCATGTTTTACAATTTTTTATAACATCATAAGGAACATAAATTTAAAAAAAAACTTACCATTAATATTTCTCTATGCCTCTTGATGGTGTGCATTGTAGCTGTGCCACTTGGCGCCAAATCTGCCATTTTGTCATTTATTGAAGACAACTAGAATTTTACAAAAATACATGATAGCTTTTTGCTTACCATAACATGTAAAATGATTAAGTAACAGGAAATTTTGAACTAAACTTCTATGTTATCAACAAATAATCAAGAGCATGGGCATGACAATATGTATGTACATATATGCCCTAGTGTATTAACACTAGGGCAGCTAAATTAGTTATTTTAATTATAAAATCAAACTGTTGAAAGTAACATTGGCTGCCTTTAATTATTTTTTGAATACTCTTTTAACCCATTGAATGCCAACTATGCATTATGTAACTGGTCCTATGATTATACTTATACTTCTGCTATGATTAGATTATGACTAATCATAGCAGAAGCTAATTATGTTAATAGTGAGTAGGTCTTCCCTACAGATTATCCAGTAAACTGTGTTATTTGGCCTCCTTCAATGGAGAGTAGTAGCAGGCAACTTGTAGAGTGGCCACTGATTGTAATCTGATGATATTTACTTGAGGAAGACCATAGGAACTTGTACTTTATCTCCAAAAACATAAAATATGGTGTATTTTATTCCATAATATGGTGTATTTTTGTCAGTGGAAAATTGTAAATTCCCTAATCTTGCAATGTATGGAATTCTCAATATTTTGTAAATAGAATTTTTCAAAAATCAAGATTTGATACAGCAATCTGTTTTTTATTTGGCCTATACTTTTCCGCTGCTGGTCAATCAGTGTCTTACCAAGAAAAAAGAGAATTTATAATTTTATGACATTTATTGCAAATGATTACATTCTGAAATTACTATGAGACATTTTTTGCATTGCTTGGCAAATCTAAATATTTCCAAAAACCCTTAAATTGGGTCACAAATTGACAATCAGTAGTTGAAGTATTATGGCTATCTCTAATACTGTACTTGTAGACACAAGTACTATAAGTAGAGATAACCATGAAAGTAAGTAAAGTACTGACCTTGTTGAGTAGCTGCTGCAATTCCATAGACATGGTGTCAAACATGTCATCACTGTTAATCAATGGTACACTCTCCGAGCTGAGTCCCGCATTCACTGAGCTGACTCCAAGCTTACTAAATGCCACCAGTTTCACATCTATGTCATTTTCTAAGAGGCGGGCTTGCTTCCGCAACTCTAAAATGTTACAAACTTTTTACTCATTTGACAGCTAACAAATCTGAATTCACAGAGTCCTAGTTATAATTTGTTTGTTAGATTCCTTATTTTAAACACATATAGATTATAATTGGATAAATACTGACTTTTTATTGTGCTATGAACAAAAAACAAATACCTATATTTATGTCACTATCCCACATAGTTAATGTTGTTTCTATGGTAATTTAGAATTTCTTAGAATGTGGTATTCCTGTGGAAATAGAGCTGTTGTTAAGGAGTTCCGTTAGTTAATATAAAATGAGTTTTCCCTTAAAAGATTTTACGCGTTGATAAGTTTTACAATGCAACGTCACAATATTCCGAGCAAGTGAACCGGCACATTCGTCGATTTAAAGTTAAATACGCACCTTCCCACGATGAACCCGACATCGCGGTCATCGTTCATGGAATTTATCAAATTGTTTAAAAATCACTTTTAGTGTATTTTGCTTCCAGTGTATTTATTTTTGTAGAAATCAAATCTACAACTTTCTTTTGACGCATAGAAACAAATTGCGACATTTGACATTTCGTGTCCACTGTTTTGTTATCTGACATCAATAGATATTGTAGTTGAAATGATAAATCTCTTTCTTTACGTCTTTCTTTGGTCTTGCCCTGTTGGTTCGACGAAGATAGCAAGAAATTAATGTTTAACATATTCCTATACCAGAAGTTGTATATCAGAAACTGTATTGCTACTACTAAAAAAAGTACGTACTGGGAATATCTAAATTATTGTAAACGATAATTTATTAAAAATACTTATTGATTATATTAAAAATACTTACACTCACAATGAAATTAACTCAATAAAAACTATGGAAGGAACTAAATCAAATTGTCACTAACCTGGAGAAGGAATATAAAAAGTAGTAGGTGATACCAATATCTCTTTCTAGCGCCTTAGAAATCTGTTTGGTTAGAAAGAGACAGATGTTGATCCAGAACTTTCAACAAATTTATTTTATTAACATTTTGGGTAGAGCTCGATTTTCTAAAGGAGTAGCCAAATTGTATTTTTTAACAAATTGTATAAAATATATTGCACACAGCAATTTGTTCACGAAAAATATAATGCATCAACAACTTCTTGTGAAATGTCCTTTTTACCTTGTTGAGTTTGACAAACTCCAATAAACTTTGATTATGCAAATACCAACCTTGAGTAAGGCTGCAATAAGATCTATCTCAACTGCCAGAACATGTTCCTAGCCAACTTTATCGAACATATTCAACCATTAGCTGTCTCTTTCTTACATGTACTGCTTGCCGTATCCGACACAGCTTATTCGCTCGCTCTAATTTCGTCACCCCACCCATCGTCACAGTCTTTCTTTCTTATTTGGTTTTGTAAGCGACTAGTGCTGAATTTTATTGTTACTGTTTTAATATGAATTTTTATATTGCTACACAGTTCTATATATTTTTTTTGTTAATATCCCAAGGTGCACTTAACAAGTGGTGATAATTGTAAACAATGTTTGTGAGGTGAAAATCACTATCGTATAACAAGGACAAAAACATCTTCGTAGTGCAGCTCAAAATGGCTGCTCCGAATAAACCTTTGAAATTCGACAAAATATGTCGCGCTTGTTTAGAGATAAAAAAGGATATGAGACCCCTATTTGAACAACTTACAGCGACTATGTTGATGGGCATATCAAAAGTGCAGGTGAGATGACAAATTGTTAAGATATTTTGGGAATCTATTTCCGTCTCTTTCACGCTCACGGCAAACGCAATATGAATGTATCGATAGCAATCGTCCTTTACATCGCGTCATCTTTGTTTAGAAGTCATCAGATATGAACAATTTCGAATTCCTGAGGAGCTGCGTGAATTCTCGAAATTTTGTTGAGAAATGTCATTCGTCTCTCTCTAACGCGTGTGTTGGCATGCATGATGATTGAAATGGATGCTTTCAATATAGGTAGGGGTAGGTACCTATCTGAAAGACCGAGATAGGTATGGATCTGGAAATGCTAATAACGTTGCCCTATACCGTTTATCTTTTTTTCTCCCCGAAATACAAAAGTTATTTTTTCTTTGAATTTTAATAGATTTCAAAGAAATTATTTTATAATAGTTTTGCCACCGCTTTTTGTACCATTCGTTGCGACATGAGTGCTACTGTAGGTACTCCACGATGTCGCTTCAGTTCCTAACCCAGATCATCCAGATGATCAGCATCGTCTTGGCTGGTTTTAACGAATATTTATTAGGTACTTAATATGTTACTGGGGTTATTTAATTAAAGTTCGCATTTAATTTTAATTTTAACGACTGAATAAAATAAAATCTCTAATTCGCCTGGCGGATCCCATTCCCGAAAAGGAGGGAGAGAGCACGAAGGTCGTACGATCTCTTTCGTTTGAGGCGGTTAGTTAGCTACGTCCGCGTCCCCGTGCTTTCAATTTTCCGGCCGGCTCTTTCTATCAAACACTAAAGGCTCTCCCCCTTTGTCACTTAGGTTTTCGTTGAGGGTTTTCATAGAGATTTATCCGGCTTCGGAAAATCGGACTATATACAAAAAATCTCCATACTTTTTGTGTCTTTTGCGTATGAGACAAAAATCTGTGGGTTGTTTATTCTATAAATTTTATGCAACAATTCGGACCCACTAATATCAGGAAATATTGTCAATCTCTCAGCTGCTACAGGCTAGGGGTGAGTTAGTCACGTAGCCAATGGGAAGTACTATACTCGTTGACCGGCCAATCAGGAAGGTCTATCGGTACCGCGAAAGTTGTAATCTGAAATAATATTATAATAGAGAGTTAAATAAACCTTCCTGGTTGATTGCTCTTTTGATAAGTGAAAACTGCTTCAGAATTCGTATGTAGTTTAGATGGGATAAGCGCGAAAATAAAAATATAGACACGAAAAGAGACTTTGTTTTATACCAAAAAATCTGGAAGTACAAAAGCCATTACGAAAATTCCTTTACTGATAGAGAACTACACTATCGTTGAGCTTCATAGATTACTTTTACCCTGAAAAAAAAACATGGTTCTTGCAGGCTTTACCGCCAAAGTGAAACCAAGTTTTTTTTTAAATTATTATTAATGAACTCGCGCTTGACCGCTATCTCACCTCACGGTAAGCAATGTCAAATCCATCTGTACCTACAACCCAATTCTTAACGGCTTCCCCCCCAAATAAACACTTTTCTGAGGCAGGCAGGCATCCAGGGATTTAAATATTTAGTAAATACAGGGCCAATAATCACAGTACTGCACGTCATGTAGGTGGCTGTTGGCGACGGTCTTCCACCGCAGCTGTGTCTGCAGTGCGTGCATCAGATCTCGCGGTGCCATGCCTTCAAGGATCTGGTCGAGAGGAATGACGTCACGCTACGGGAGCACGCCGCGCGGATGGCAGAGGAGGCTTATAAGAGGGAGAGGGAAGAGGTAAGGTTAAGGTGCTTGTATATAACAGAAATATTAGTTCTAGCTTCTATGCGGGTATGTAGGCTTGAAAATGTTGTGATTTGGTATTTTGCCACCGAAGATGGACGAGGTAGCGAGACGGTGCATGAGGGAAGAATCACTTCATTTTCCTTGCCAACTCTGGTGGACAAGGGCAAGCAGAAAACGGCATTCTTACTTATATGACATTTTATACATGTGAGTGGTGTGTGCGAGGGATACGAGGAGGTGGAGAAAGATGCGTAGCGGACTATTTTCAGCTAGAAAAGAGTCCACTTCGTATCTTTTCTTCATTCTGTTAAGTACGCACTGTTTTACAGCTTCGCAGTGCCAGTCCTTTATTTTATATGCCCCCTTCTCTTTCCTGTCCTCTGTGCCTAACCAGGTTTTGAGTTGGGCAAATGACAGAGTGGTCAACAGTTTTATAGTATACTCAGTCGACAAGAGGAGAAAAAGAAGAACCATCTTCTACACAATTTTCTTGAACATTCCCCCAAAGCATCGCTACGCATCTTTAGTAATAAAGCAGCCTTATAAGCAGGTCACGATCATTTTATTGGTAGATACATAACAATTATTAATAGGTACTTCCTTCACCACTGAACAGAAAGAGAAGCTGTTAACCTTGAACTGCACGGAGCCGTACATGCAGTACATGGAGGTGCCCCTGACCAACACGAGTCAGATCCTGGACGGGTTCTTCACGGCCACTCCCGACCAGCCGCCCGCGGACGCGACCGCGACGGAGCTTAAACAGGACTTCGATGTTGAAAAGGTACTTTTTGTTGTTGGAAAAGGTTCATAAGTAAATTCAGCATCATCATCATTTTAGTCGAAAGACATCCACTGTTGGACATAGGCCTCCCCAAGTGTCGCCATAGCAACTGGTCCTGTGCGTCATCGGATTCCCTCGACCCTCATCAGGTCATCCGCCCACCTTATGGAAGGCATTCCAATGCTGCGACTTCCGGTACGTGGTCGCCACTCCAACCTTTCGTGCCCGTCGACCATCTGTTCCGCGAGCAATGTGCGCTGCCCACCGCCACTTAAGTTTGGCGATTCTTTGGGCTATGTCGGTTGATTTTAAGCCTTCTGATGAGGCCCATTGTGAGCGACCACGTTTCGGAGCCAGATATCATCACTGGCAACACGCACTAAAAGTGAAGTAAGTATGAGTAAATTGTTGCTAACAAAGCAAAATAAATGCTATTTTATTATCCTAGCTGGACCCAGAACTCGTCCAAATGAAAGACAAAGAAGGTTTAAACTCGGACGAAGAGAACTATCTTCAACTGGTCCTGTTCCAAGCGACCTCCACGGTGTCGCCAGGGCGTCACGTCTGCAACCTCTGCCATAAGGAGTTCAAGCATGCGCGCTGGCTAAAACAGCATATGCGGTCCCATACGAACTGGATAAAAGCGAATTGTAAGAAGCCCCCCATGTGTCCGATATGTGATAGGACTTTTAAGGTGAGTGTCATGATTGAAATTTAGAATTATTCGCATCCTTGAAACAAAAGTATTGGCTTGAAACGAAAGTAATTTTTAGGCAAACCTTTAACATTTTAATCTGGCCAATAGAACCCATTTGTAATTCGATTTTCATTCTGTTAGAAAATTTTAAAACATCGCAATCAACTCAAGCAGGTATCGACTTTAGCGCTGTTTATTTTTAGTTGGTTCTGTGACAATTTGTATTATAAAAAGTTCCCATATATTATGCAATGGAATTTGAACTTTGTTCAGTTTGATATAAAATTAATTGTTCCTAAGTTTTAAAATCTCCAATTCTAAATTCGAATGTAGTTTATAGTGCAAGCGGGCCATAGAATCACTTAAAATGAATAAAACCTATTTCATATTTTCTCTAGGGCCCGGGCATGCTTAAAATGCACATGCGTACCCACGAGCAGCGTCCAGCCAAGCAGCCAACTTGCTCAGTCTGCCAACGAACGTTCCCCAGTAAGACGCTACTGTACCGCCACAGACAGACGCACTTTGAACAGAAGACGCACCTGTGCTCTGTGTGTGATAAGAGATTCTACAGCGGCTATGCGCTGCGCTCGCACATGGCGCGGCATCGCGGGGAGAGGCCCTACGTGTGCTCCACGTGCAACAAGAGCTTCTATAACCCCACTGATCTGAAGGTAAGCACCACAGAGCCTAAGGCCGCTCGTACCCCTTAAGAAAAGTCGTCGGGCCTATGCAAGAATTCGTATCGTTTTTACACACGAACTGCTTTGGCGCTGACCAAGAAAAAAACCTTGCCTACGCTAGACACGACGATTGAAGTTGCTACGGAGCGGTATGGGGGCGCGGTGGGTGAGGGGTGCTAGGATCAATTTTCGTGCCAAGATCCAACAAAATTCTTATCGTGTACATGATGAAATTGGTCTTATCTGCCGCATGGTGAAATTTCACTGCATGTCAAAGGGGCCCTCTGTGTCAAAAATGATTGAGAAGAATAACGAAGAAACAACGACTTCCCAAATGGTAAAGTTATTTTTTCACTTTTAAGTATTTTTTGTAAAACCTTGAAACCTTGTGTTGTTTGCGTTCCGCCGACCCGAAGTAATATGGGAAAAGGGCAGGAAGAATAAGAGTATTTTTTTGTAAAAAGTTTTTTGATTTTTTCGCTCTTCATGCAGGAGTGGTATAAAAGAAAAAAAAACTGGGAAAGAGCGGGGCGGAATCGCGCAATGAGGGTTCCGTAGAAACTAAAATTTCCGAATGGAGTCTCGAAGATTTTTCTGAATTGTAAAAAAGTATTATTTTTTTTGTGACGCAACAGTAAATTTGTTGTTACCTAAACAACAAATTTACTGTTTTCAGATTTATTCCTATACCTTTGCTATAAGACCTTGCTTTATGACAAATTTCATGATTCTGGGTCAACGGGACCCTATGAATTTTGATTCCCTTGAGAGTATCGAAATATACGTTTTTTGCGACATAAACGGCCGTCTTTTTTATTCGCTAACTTAGAAGTTTGATTTTTTTACAGCTGCTAGGGACCGCAGAGCTGAATATATGGTTTTAATTTCAACTCGATACCTCCACGCGTTCTTGAGATAAAGGGTCTTGACAGACAGACAGACAGACGGATGGACAACATAGTGATCCTATAAGGGTTCCTTTTTTTTCTTTTTAAGTACGGAACCCTAAAAATAAGGCAATCTATTCGAAAAGTTGATTGAAAGATTACCTATCTTTCACACGGGGGCGGAGCCACGGGTGGCAGTGTTATTATATAGTTCTAAACTAATTTAGTGAGCAAAACAAGGTCGGGAATTAGGGCACCAAGACTGGAATCCTATGGTTCACTTTAGTATTCGGACGTACAGACTCCTAGACATATAACAAGTACCTACTAAGTAAGTTAAAAGTTTATTTTTTTACTATAGCAATTGTAAATACATATAAAATATAGATAAGGTGTAAGAACTAATAATGGACCGAAGGCTCGGAGAGCGTGCCGCACGGTAACTTTTCAAACTTTTCTTCCTCTGCATCTTTTATTCTGAAAGCTTCTTGGAATGCTTTTTTACTGCGCTTCGACAGATATTCCGGGAATGAGACACGAAATCTTAAAATAAGATTGCCTTTAGCTTTCGTTGGACAAGCTGGCAGGGGCAGGCCTTCGTCTTCTAAGATTTTCTCATACGTGGGAGTCACAACATCCGTTATTTTGACCCTCAGTATTCGATCGTCTAACGTTCTGATAGTTTCCATGAACCCGCATAGCGCTTCTTCTAAACTTATATCCTTTATGTAGAGCAAGTCGCTGAGACCGGACCTGACGAACTTGTCATGCGGACGATCTTCAGTAATGAATATAACATCGGCGGGGATCCTCGTGGGACCCTGATCTCCCTCTTCTTTGAACCTCACCTCGGTGTTCGGGTATATACCAGCTCTGATCGGTATGGACAGAACTTTCTCCCGTAGCTTCAGTTCCGTGCACGTCTCATCGGTGAACACCAGTCTCTGGATCTTCATTTTCTTCAGTCCTCCTTTGTATACTTCTTCTAGTGTAAGTGAGAGTGGTCTAACGATAGTGGCGTCCTTTTCCTTGTAGCCTTTACCTAAAGTTGATTCGAACATAGGCGGGGGGTTTTCATAGTAATCTAATAAGTCTGCGTAAGGGTTCGAGGTGCCAAAGAAGTTGTTGAATGTTTGAAGTGGTTCTCCATGGTAGTGAAAGGGTTGGAAGTACTCCTTGGGTCCTGGCACGCCTCGCTTGAGGCCTTCCTCGCCGTACTGGTCGTAGACGGCGCGGTGTTTGTGGTCCACGAGTACTTCGTAGGCTTCAGAGATTAGAGAGAAAATGCGTTTGATGTTTTCATCGTCGCTGTGTCGCTCGGGGTTGTACTTGAGCGCTAAGCGTCGGTACGCTCGCTTCACATCCATCTGGGTACAGTTGCGCTTGACGCCCAAAATCCCATAGAAATCAAAACCCATTGTGACCTATATTGTTTGTTCTGTGTTTAACTAATATCACTCAATGTATAGAAATAAGAAAAATAATTATTAAACAATTACTTTCGCCAAAAACTGTTAACGATTTAAAAACTCACAAATATGCCAGATAAGTTTTTAATTATGTCATTTTTGACTTTGCAATTTTTTTTCATCGTTAGCATTTACACCAGTCAGTATTCATTAGTTTAAGGCTGAATATGAAATATACATCTACTCATGCTATTTTAACCTCTAAATCTTTTCTTTAAAAGGTTCATTTCCGCCTGCACACCGGCGAGAAACCGTTGAAGTGCAACGAGTGCAACAAGACGTTCAGGCGACACTCGACCTTATGCCAACACATGAAAAAACACCGCGGCATCCGCAACCATGTGTGCACGGTCTGCAACAAGGGGTTCTACGAGGTCTCCAAGCTGAACGCGCATATGAGGGTGCATACAGGTACGTGGGGCGAGACTGCTGATTAAAACTCACCTGTATCCGTTCCTTCAGTTGTCCTATGCGTTCCGCGGTAACTCTTTCGAAGAATCCCGCAGCCCAGGCATACTCTAGTGAGCCTTGTCAATTCTGCTGACTGCTCTTTGAAGCATGCTTCACTAAAATGGGATGGGACAATTGCAGTGGAAGACGTTATAGTTTTGACACGAGAACAGTCTATTTAGACAGTATTACACATGGAAACAACATTTAATATAAGAATAATGCAACTTTTACTTTAGGCTGGAGTAAACGATAGAAGGGCCCGAAGGGCTACGAGATCGAGCGTAGCTAAGTTCTCGATAAATGGCGCTGCACTCAATATTTTCAGTTTATTTTGTTTTTAGTGTATGGGAGCATTATTAAGTTAAGGAAATGGTATTTGCGAAAATCGGATGTTCAGTTTATTGAACTAAGTAAAATTATTGCCTAAAAACCCATCTTTGATCGTTCATGACTAACTACTACCTATAGTTAGTTAGCTTAAGTGTAGAAGCACTATAGTAAGTCATTAGAGCCGGCTCGTAACTTTTACCCTAAGGAGAAGAACCTGGGCAGCTCGTGAAATTCAAAGAACAATGCTCAAAAATGTATAGACACGGTCCCCACTCATTTAGCACTTTCAAACCTATGTTAATCGTCATCTTAGACAGTTTCGCTGTCATTAAATAAAATGATAAGATGACTGAACTAAACGCCTCGGTTGACACAGGGTTTTAATGAGCTGCGGAAAGGGAAAGGGAGAAGAGTTCTCCCCCGCCCCGTATCTGACGCACCAGGCGTCGAGGAAGGGCAGACAACGCCCTCTTCCAACCCCCCTAAAAAGGTCCATGGTCGACGGATCAGGAGACATCCGTCGGCCCATCAACCTGGACCCGAGATGGCGGCGCGTAGTCTTCCATGCGCGCCTCTCTTAGGCGTATAGGAAAGCTACTCTCCAACACGGAAGGAGACCCACGGAGATTGGGTCACCACTAGTCCAGGGTAGTGGAAGTCAAACTGCACCCGCAGTCCCCGACACAAAGTGTACGAGGGAACACCGAGGTGGTTTTAGTCAGTAAGAGTCTGACAGACCTCTACACCTACCCCAAAGCCGAGGACATCCATGAGGATTTCCACCTCGAAAAAAGAGTGGGCCGTTTTGTGCATTGTTCTTTTCTTAAGTTTTTTTAGCAGGTCAGAGTCAAGTTGTATGTGGATTAAAATATGGTTGGCGGCCGTAATACGTATTTATTATAATATAATTATAATAATTATAATCAATACAAACCTCTCATTTAGTATTACCTTATTGAATAGCTTTTTCAGGAAAAAGTCATTCAAACTGAGATGGTTATATTATGCTCACCAATCATATTTTAATCAACATATACAACTTGATGAGTGATGAATTTTGCGAGTTACCTTTGAGCGATAAAGTTGATAAGCCCAACACCGTAGTACAAAGCTTGTAGCAACGGTTCACATACAAAAAATCCAGCCTGCTGGCAATGCAGAGCTGAATAACGTTGCGGCTGGTCTGCACCCGCCGCACCAAGGATGCGCATTCGCAACGTGGTCAAAAAGCAATTGATGCGAGCTTCAGCAAACATCCCAGATGCGCTATAGGAACGGGACAGCCCCACCAACACCAGGAACGCGTTGTTGAACTCAATTCGGAGGGCGTTGTATGTTTCTGCGTATAATCAGCCCACAGGCTGGCACATTTTTTTTAAACTTCTGCTTTATATCCAGGCGAACGTCCGTATGAATGCCAGTACTGCGAGCGCCGTTTCGCGCAGCAGTCGGCCCTGATCTACCACCGTCGCACGCACACCGGCGAGAAGCCTTACTGCTGCAAGATCTGCTCCGCACGCTTCACGACCTCGTCCGCCAGGAACAACCACATGCTCACGCACACTGGCAACAAGAGGTACTACTACTACTATATGATTTAACTATTCCGACAGAACTTAACGACAATCTAACTAAACCAAAAGAACCTCACCTTCAAACGGATTTTTCTATTTGAAACCTAAAATCCAACCATCATAATCAACCAATCCTTCCCTCAATCCCCTCCAATCTGACTCTGAACACTAACTAATGCAACCCTAAGCCCCCACCAATCCAACCCTCAACTTAAACTAATCGAATCATCAAGCCGCACCTATCCAAGCTTCAACACCCGCTTATCCAACACTAAACACCCACTTAAATTATCAAACTTTCAGCCTGCCACCAATCCAACCTTCAAACCCCACTAATCAACCATCGACCCGCACCAATCCAACCCTCAACCCCCTCCCATCCATTCTCAACCCTCGCCAATCTAACCCCCAACCCCCTCCTACCCAACCCCCAACTCCCACCCATCGAACCCTGCTGAGTTCCAGACCAGACCCTTACTCCAAACTTTATTTACATTGGCTTAGCCTTCAGAAGCATCAGTAATATTGGGCAAAAAAGATGCATTCCACATTCTGGCGCATCGTTGGGAAATTTAAAAAGATCTTAATAATCGTTTATTGTACCATCAGGTTCGTCTGTCCAATCTGCTTCAAAGGCTGCACATCGCGCACAGAACTGCGTGTGCACTCCAGCAAGCATACTGGAGAGAAGTTGTTCGAGTGCAACCAGTGCGGGCAGAGGTTCAGCTCGGCGTCCTACCTCGCCGTGCATCGCCGCTACCACACCGGCGAGAAGAAATACCAGTGTCTTGTGTGTGGGAAGGGTATGTACCTATTTTTCTTCACTTTAGGTGAGAAGGGCAGAGATTTTTACTGTAGCGACATCAACAGGAAAAAAAGGATGGCTTACACAGCACATTCCGATAGAGCAAGCTGTAAAGACATAAGCAGTCACGCAATTGCTGGAGCGTGTCTCCAATGAGTCCGTATGCCGCAAGTTGGGCAGTTGAACCAACAGTGGTGGGAGGTGGGATTTTGTAGCGACATCGATCATACATAGGAACTTATTTTTTTCTTAGCTTGTTCTGTCGCACTCCTGGGCAAAGGTCTCCCTCCACTCCTTCCATCTTTTGCGCGCTTGCGCTTCCTCTTGCCATTTCTGGTGGAATCTGTCTGGTTCGTCGCGCCATATCATTTGTGGCCCCTCGCACTGTTTCAGGGCACCAACTTTGTGCTACTTTGGCCCACAGTTTGTCGGGCATGCGGCAGACCTTTACCTTTATTGATTAATGATATTTATTTTGTAAATAGGTTTAAAAAACACTCTTACAGGTCAATTTTTTTTTTCGTTATTTTTAAACTAGATGAGGCCGGTGTTTCCTAGCTGACTACCCTGAGAAGAAACACCGAAACTAACTCAGGGGTAAATGGGATACGAAGGGTAAATGGGAACCGAAATAAAAAGGGGTATTGTCTAAAATACCTAAGCAAAGTATAAAATGAATAATATTTCATACATTAACTACACGTTTAAGGTATTCTATACATTGCCTTGGTATTGTATAGAATACCGGATGACAGATTGCCGGTAACATTTATACTTATAGATAAATATACATAAATAAATGAAGGGTAAATTTTATTTTGCCAAATCATATCAAATTGGAAGAGGTATATGGAGTCTTGAATTCGACTTTAAATCTATTTCCTTTATTTTTTTTCCTTTCACGTCCTATCTCAATAATTATCGGTTTAGAACAATATATTATTATCTCTTTGTAGTAATTTTTTTTTTTCCCTTTAACTTATCAATTTCTCCTTACAGGTTATATAGAATCAAGTTCCTACAAGAAACACATAAAGACGCACGCCAATAAGTCAGAGACGGAATCGTCAGCGTGTGACAACACTGCCGACGACGCGCAGGGGAAGGAACCCTGCCTCACTGAGCATCAGACTGTGACGGTCACTGAGGACTTGCCTGACGTGCCCAATAACGGTATGTTCTTTAACAAAACGAAGCCAGTGTGTGAAGTTGATTTTATGAAATTAATTTCTTAACTACTATTTTAATGAATTCCATTTGTAGATGTAAAATTACTAAATATGTGACTTAGTGGACTCTTACAAATATGACTAGCTGTGATAAGTACTGGGTGGCGTTATAATCGAAATTCGTGTGACGTAATTTATTGATGGCCGCTTTGAATTTTTGTAATGTTTCTTTTTTTTCTGGAGGATATTTCCCACTTATAACTTGTAGATAAAAAATATGAAGAACTAATAGAGCTTCTATATTTATATCAGTTCTAGCCCAAGTCCAGATCCAAGTGTCACCAGACAGTCAGCCGCAGTCGGAGCGCGCGCCGCAGCAGAAGATCACGCGCTACAAGTGCGCGCTGTGCGTCAAGACGTACATGTACCTACACAACTTCAAGAAACACATGCTGGTGCATGAGCAAGTAAGTTGTTGCCTTGGTGACGCTGTCTGTGTCTACAACATATAATAATTTAATACTTGACTCATTTTTTTAATAAATTATTTTGACGGGTTCAAAGTAAAAAAGTTATCTGCAATTTTGCGATTTTCTGATAGGTAATATGAATTAGTAATAATAAATGATTAATAAGCATTTATATTATAGTATATATTTTTTCAAATAAACCATTTACAGGCACTTTTAAAATTTCAAGAAGTCAGTCAGTCTGTCAGAAAAATGATGCTAATTGCACATTCCAAAGCGTAGATCTCTATGAAGAAGAATATACAAGAAACTCGATGGACACTCTTTTCAATCATGTTATGTATTAAAAATATCTCGGTTACATTTAGATTGATGAAGATTAGATGTGTCCGAGAGTTAACATGCGTGAGTGTATTGACCGACATGCGAAGCTTTGTTCATTCAAACGTGCCTGTAAAGGTCTGGAAAATTTTAGAAAGGTTAAAGTTCATGTTGGATCATCTTTCCAGGAGAACGGCCGTAACACGGAGCCAATAATATTCCTGCAACAGCAACAACCACAGCAGCAACAACAACAACAGCAACAGCAGCAGCAGCAGCAACAACAACAACAACAACAGCAACAACAACAGCAGCAGCAACAACAACAACAACAACAGCAGCAGCAACAACAACGCCAACAACAAGTACAACAACAGCAGCATCAACAGCAACAAATGCAACAACATCAAGTCCACCAACAAGTGCAACACCACCAGCAACATCAACAGTTGCAGCAACAGGCGGTGTTACAGGTTGGCAACGTGCAACAGCTCGCCGTGCCCATACATGCGCAACATGTTCAGCAAGGAATTACTGTGTCTGGAGTACAGGTAAGATATAATTATGATTTATGTATTTATTCAAACTTACCGTGTGCGTATAATACGCCTGGTATAAAGTAATTTTGACTGCTGCGTCTGTACAGATCATGCCGTTGATCTGCTTGCCAACATATTTGATTATATCTCACTGTTGTGTGTTAGTTGTGAGATATTATTATTATTATTACTGATATACAATATAGCCTCACGAGGAATTAGGCTTTAGAAAATAACTATTTTATGGCACTAATTTTGGAGTAAGGGCCTTAATCTCTATCTATATCTATAATATAAAAATGAATCGCAAAATGTGTTGGTAAGCGCATAACTCAACAACTCCTGGACCAATTTGGCCAATTCTTTTTTTAAAATGTTCGTTGAAGTTCAAGGATGGTTTTTACGGCGAGAAAAAATCGAATAGAGTAGGGTAGAGTAGAGTAGAGTAGGGTAGAGTAGTTAGTTGACGGGAGCGAAGCCGCGGGCAAAAGCTAGTAATATATATAAAAATCAATGCCACTTTTCGTTGTAATTTTATAACTCAAGAACGGGCTCACCTATCCAAACCAAATGTTAAGGCTTTGTTCGGACTATTTAGTACATGGTTTATGTGAAGTTTGCACAAAATCGGTCGAGCAGTTCTTCATTTAATCATTTTGTTAATGGGGATTTTGCTGTCAAATTGATAGAGTAGGGTAGGGTAGGTAGTCAGTTGACAGGAGCGAAGCCGCGGGCAAAAGCTAGTATTCTATATATATAAAAGGAGAAACTGACTGACTAACATATCAACGCAAAGCCGAAACTACTGGGACTAGGGGCGTGAAATTTTGCATAGGGCTTCCTTTTTTTATGTAAGCGAGCACTAAGAGAGGAATTTCTGAAATTTGTCCTCTAAGAGAATAAAACGGGGGTTCAAAGTTTTTATGGAGAAACATTCACTTGGGCGAAGCTGCTGACAGAAGCTAATATATATATATATATATAAAAATGAGAAACTGACTGACTAACATATCAACGCACAGTCGAAACTATTATTAGGAACTAGGAGCGTGAAATTTTGCACAAGGTATCATTTTATGACGTACGAGTAGGCGAGCATTAGTGCTCAGCACAGCATTTTTTTTTTTGCAAAATTCAACCCCCTAAAGAAATTAAATGGGGTTCCAAGGTTTGTATGGAGAAACTTACACCCGGGCGGAGTCGCTGACAAAGTAGACTATACTTCATTCACGATGGCATTAGACAAAAGAGGTTCATAAAAGCAGGTGTGCACAACATTTATTTTTCGAGATAAATTCAAACAATTTAAGTAAATAATGGTTTCAATTTATAATATTAGCATTACCTACTTAGATAAATTTGATTATTGTAAGGTAAGTACTAAATACTTAGGTAAATGAAATGGATATTATTTTTAAATAAACATACCTTCGTTTCAGTTTTTTTTTTAATGGCGTATCAACGTGTTTCCTCCTTACAAAACGTTTGAATTGTATACAATATAAGGCAACAAGATAATTATTTAACATTAATACAAATATTTTATTTATTTATTAAATATACACACACACTATCTTTACAGGCTGAACCTAATACAATAATGGTTATAAAAAAAAAATATATATAATTATTGAAATAATTAATACCTATTATATAAGTAGTATAATGAATAATGTTCCAGGTACTGACAACCCCTGCTTCTTTTAGGTTTTTATCATGGACACTAGTAGTATAAATAAGAACTAAATAATTACACAATGCACAATATACATGTATTGTATTTTTATTACAAAGTGTACCCTAAAACATCCTTTTTTAACTTCTGTCTAATGCTAAGTTCGGCTATTTCAATTTATTGGACACCACACAAAGCGCGCATAAACCATTCTAAAAGCAATAATACCGTACATTGTTTCTCTAATGGCAATATTATTCGTTACAGAGTCAACACCCGTACCCGGTGATCTCGTCGGTACAGTCGCTTCAGCTGCAGCAGACACAACAGGTTAACACGGTACTCATTCTACTACTTAAGTGTTGTCTTTGTCTACATGAGCATAGACAACGAATATGTCGTTGTCTATGCTCATATGCTGAACTCGCAAAAATAACAACATCATGTTCCTTATTTTTAGGGTTCCGTACCTCAAAAGGAAAAAACGGAACCCTTATAGGATCACATTGTTGTCTGCCTGTCTTTCTGTCAAGACCATTTATCTCGGGAACGCGTGGAGGTATCGAGTTGAAATTAATACCATATACTTAGGTCTGCGGTCCCTTGAAGCTGTGAAAAAATCAACTTCTAAGTTAACCAAAAAAGTTACGGCTGTTTATGTCGCAACAACGTAAAAGAACCAAAATTCATATAGTACTACCCGTTGACTGACATAAAGCAAGGTCTTTTAGCACAAGTATAGGAATAAACGTGAAAACAGTAAACTAGTGTATACGTGAAAAAAAAATGTGTTTCGGAAAAATCTTGCAGAGACTCCATTCGGGAATTGAATTATTTACATAGGTAAGTTTGTATGGAACCCTCAGTGAGCGAGTCCGACTCGAACTTGTCCAGTTTTTTTTTTTTAATAGTTTACTTTTATATAACCGATTTAATCTGATGTGAAATGTTAGTACCGTTCACATATATTCAACATGTATTTAAATAAATTCGTGTTATAAAACTTAAACTGACTTGAAAAAAATAACTACGAAAATTTAACCTTGGTGCATCACCTGTAACACAAACTTTTACTTGTTACAGCAACAGCCACAGCAGCTGCAAGTACAAACCATACAGATACATCCGCAACATCAGCCTATACAGATACATGTAAGTTATCTTCTCCTTCTGTTTTGTGTCTTCCAGTCACACGGGTTTTTAGTTCCGAGTCACGCGAACTGAAGCGGCTGCGGACAGATGTTGGCCGCTGCATAAACAATCTGGCCAAATGGGACTTCCTTGATCCATCTCAAACACAGTGCCAGTGTGGAGCCGCTTCACAGGACATGCGTCACCTACTATGCTGCCCGTCTTGCACCTTTCAGGATTTATAATTACGGACCCCTGAAGATTATTTTATTCTTTCTTTCAGTTTCGTTTCAAGTTACATTCTAGGGTTTTTCTCAAATGTCAAAACAGGCTTTTTATTTTTTAACTAGTATAAATCAGTTGTCTAGTATTCTCACAAGCTCTGCTTAATTTGCGACTACATGACGTTGTGTGAAAGTTGTGAAATATATTATATTATTATTACAATTAATCGGGAGTAGGACTTCCACACTCAACCCAACCCCCCCACCCCCCCCTCCACCCTCTTTCTCACCCTCAAAAAATGTCCAGTGTTCCAGTAATGGGCATGTTCTTTATAGGTATATTACTCGTATTTAGCAAAGAAATATGAGACTTGACCATAATAAACTGTAAACTTACTTTACTATGTTTTTACATACTGTTATTGTCTAGGCTGTGGGCGTCCAGCAAGTGCAACAGCAACAACTGCACGTGGCCACCTCCTCGTGCCAGACCATGCTGCCCAATATATTGCAGGTATGTTACTCTACAGCAGTGGTGGCAAAGTGGTAACGGCCCCGACTTACGAGTTGTAGGTTGCGGGTTCAAACCCAGGCGCATTACTTTGTGTTATTTATTTCATCACCACTGCTCTCAAAAACGGTGAAGGAAAACATCGAACTGAAGAAAACGGCATGTCCTAGAACCAAAAATTCGAAGGTGTGACATTTACCAACCCGCACTGGGCCCGTGTGGTTTATTACGGCCCATTTCCACTCCTAGAGAGGAGGCCTGAGTCCCAGCAGTGGGAGCATTAAAAGGCTGATTATGCTGTTACTCATTTAATTCTGACTCCGGACCCATCCATCGAACGTTACACGTACGCAGTTATACGTACGATGCAAAATCAAAAGAAGAGTTTTGATGACTAAGGCTAAGAAATCACGAAGCGGTTTATACCCGCGGCCGCTGCGGTTAAGGGCCCGCAGCTTCTGTAGAATGCAGATATTTATGTAAAAAAATTAAAGCACATTTCATGACGCGTTTTACGCCCGAGGTGTGCGCGGCTCCCGCTGTACCGGCGAGCTACTAGTAGAACCTCGCGCGCCGCGCCGCCCGTAGCCGAGGCGGTTAGCGGCCGCACGTGAGGCGGTTAGCGGCCGCACGTGAGGCGGTTAGCGGCCGCACGTGAGGCGGTTAGCGGCCGCACGTGAGGCGGTTAGCGGCCGCACGTGAGGCGGTTAGCGGCCGCACGTGAGGCGGTTAGCGGCCGCACGTGAGGCGGTTAGCGGCCGCACGTGAGGCGGTTAGCGGCCGCACGTGAGGCGGTTAGCGGCCGCACGTGAGGCGGTTAGCGGCCGCACGTGAGGCGGTTAGCGGCCGCACGTGAGGCGGTTAGCGGCCGCACGTGAGGCGGTTAGCGGCCGCACGTGAGGCGGTTAGCGGCCGCACTTGAGGCGGTTAGCGGCCACACGTGAGGCGGTTAGCGGCCGCACGTGAGGCGGTTAGCGGCCGCACGTGAGGCGGTTATCTTCTCCTTCTGTTTTGTGTCTTCCAGTCACACGGGTTTTTAGTTCCGAGTCACGCGAACTGAAGCGGCTGCGGACAGATGTTGGCCGCTGCATAAACAATCTGGCCAAATGGGACTTCCTTGATCCATCTCAAACACAGTGCCAGTGTGGAGCCGCTTCACAGGACATGCGTCACCTACTATGCTGCCCGTCTTGCACCTTTCAGGATTTATAATTACGGACACCTGAAGATTATTTTATTCTTTCTTTCAGTTTCGTTTCAAGTTACATTCTAGGGTTTTTCTCAAATGTCAAAACAGGCTTTTTATTTTTTAACTAGTATAAATCAGTTGTCTAGTATTCTCACAAGCTCTGCTTAATTTGCGACTACATGACGTTGTGTGAAAGTTGTGAAATATATTATATTATTAGCGGCCACACGTGAGGCGGTTAGCGGCCGCACGTGAGGCGGTTAGCGGCCGCACGTGAGGCGGTTAGCGGCCGCACGTGAGGCGGTTAGCGGCCGCACTTGAGGCGGTTAGCGGCCGCACGTGAGGCGGTTAGCGGCCGCACGTGAGGCGGTTAGCGGCCGCACGTGAGGCGGTTAGCGGCCGCACGTGAGGCGGTTAGCGGCCGCACTTGAGGCGGTTAGCGGCCGCACGTGAGGCGGTTAGCGGCCGCACGTGAGGCGGTTAGCGGCCGCACGTGAGGCGGTTAGCGGCCGCACGTGAGGCGGTTAGCGGCCGCACTTGAGGCGGTTAGCGGCCGCACGTGAGGCGGTTAGCGGCCGCACGTGAGGCGGTCGGGTGGCGGGCAACTGGGCACCGATCATTTGACCGCCCGTCTTGTAACCGCATGTCTTGCGGTAATCGCCTAACCACGGCGGCTGTTTAACCGCGTAAATCTGCGGTCTCGTGACTTTTTAAAATAAAATAGCTGTTTCCTCTACCGTGGTGGGCGCGGGTGAAAACCGCTCCGTGAGTTCTCAGCCTAAGGATTCTTGCTTGCACCAGCGCATAGAGACAGAAAACAATAACTCGATTTCTGGATGGACTTGTTCTTTTAAACTAAAATGCCTATTGTCTTTTATAACAAATCCAGAATAACGACTACGCGCAGGCTTGCGGACGGCAAGCAATGTGCAGCTCGCCGTCCAGTAAGGACCAAGTACATGTTGACGGCGATGTCGATTCCGACTCCTGGTTATGATTATTCTAACTACATAAATTGTGTTCATAGCTACAACCAGCCACAGTAGCGGTATCAGGTCTCTCCCAACAAGAGCTGGGCGGCGTGACGCACCGCATCATCCTGCAGCCGCAACCCTCGGCGACGCACCCCGCCGTCTACACCATCCACCACTGATGGCCTCGCTGCACCGACACATGCGTAGCATAATAATTAACTTGAACGGAATAAGTAGTAATGGAGTGCTATCAGTTAACTAGACGATATTTGAAAAAAGAGGATGGAACTGGGGCTATCAAGCTCTTTGTTTAGCACAAGCCTGATTAGGTAATTTATAAAAATAATGAAATTCTTTCATTCCCTTTTGTGGCATCCCAAGGATAAAACGGTACGCCTGCTTGGGCTGCAGATTGTTCGAACGAGTTGCCAAAGCCCTCGCAAAGGGCAACTACAGGAACACTGTCGGTTTTAGACGATAAGACTCGTAACTCCCGCTCCGCTCAAGTCAATATTTTCTTGCGGGCAAGAAAATATTCCGGGTCATAAATTGTAAACTAAAGAGGTACGGTATAGAGGAATAAATTAGTACCAACTTATTACTTTAGGACTTATGTTAAGGCTATGACCCCTGCCTGAACAATGTTATTAATACCCATCGATAAAAAGGCAGGGGGTGACTTGCACACTCTATAAATAAGACCCCACGAACGAAGTGACGTAGCAATAAGAGGACAACATATCATGAGGTGCTTGAGGAGTGATGAGGTATACCACGTCTATCAGGACAATTCCGGAAGGATGTTTGCTCTTGCGAATCTCCACTCAAGCCAGCCAATAAAGGCAAGAGAGAGGTGGGAGCTCTGTTCCTCATCAGTTTTATTAAAAAGGTGACAAAAGGTCCGGTCTGAATAAAATCCTGTAATTGTGATGGGTCAGTTCAATCATGATTGTTGGTGATCACAATCGGACAACTCTTTATTTGATGATATCGCATTTTAAAGCACTCACACATTACTTCATTACTCTGTGTCAATGATGGTTAGCAATAATATTTTTATAGATTTTAGGTAATTTAGAGAGAAATCGAAAGTCTTATAGCACTGGTGCCTGAGTATATTGAGATAGCTCTACTTTACATTTGTATGTTTGAATTTTATGTGTACAATAGTTCTAGTTGTTGTGTCCTTGCAATATCTTGTGTACCTACTCGTAGTATGTGATTGGTAGAATTGCTCTTTGTGTATATTCTTTAATTGTAAATAAGGTATAATGTTACTATGGAACAAAATAAAGTAGCAATTATGTAAATAGTCACTTATGTTTTCATTTTTCAATAAAATGTTTGTTTCACTATAATATTATGTATTTTCATTGTTTTATTGTGTTTTCAAAGGTAGCTTGAAATAAAACGTCGAGTTACTAGAACTTATTATTAAATTTTATTAGTTTAAAATTAAGATAATACCTAAATCAATGCAATTCATTCTTTATTCATAATATCGACGAACGAATATAACACAGTGGGCAGAAGTCTGAAATGGTAGAACAGAGAATAAATACTTTTCATTATTTTTTCATTTTTTTTTTTGGCACATACGATTCCAATAACATTATTTACAGTAATGTATTACTATATGCTAAGACTGGTTTACAATTTGCTGACCACTGTGTTTTCACAAAATTAACTAAAATCTCGCACAACTGCCAAGAGGCTTTACAGGCATACAATACAATATTTCAAAAGAACAACTGAAATTCACCCTATAAGTTAAAAGACACCGCTACACAAACGCGAAAACTAAAGAACTTTCTTGTAAGAAAAGAAGAAACACAAATTATATTATCATGACAGAACGTTGCATATGATATGCACTCACACTGACCAGCACAAGGCACACCCATCTTTTTTATCATCGTGAACATTTGACACAATTTTTTGAAATTTCTGTCTATGTTTTCCCGATATCATTCAAAGATGGTTGTAATGACAATACCATGAAGTAAATATAAAAATATCAATCTTAGCCGATGACGCTTACAAAATAATTCCGCTAAAACATTATATTTACACTACGATTACAATACACAATTTGAAGGCCACATGTTTCATATTTTAATGAATTTTTTTAGAATAAAATCAAAAGCATAATTCATTTTTTTTCCCTTGATATATGGAAAGATAGATACAAATTTCCTCTACAAATTACGCAGATTCAGTCTCCATTATAGTCGCGTAATAGAAGAAAGAGTAAGCATAAGAATGCCAGATATAGACAGGAAATATAGTAGTCAGATTTTATAGCACCAGCTATGTATTTAGCATACCTTTGATTGTTTAAATATAGATTTCAAATTTCAAAGACAGACCGACCTTCAAGAATCGTAATAACTAAACTGCCTTTACTTCAAGACAACTCATCCAATCGCCACAGCTAATGCGATGCGCGCTATGGAAATTTATTTTAACTATCAAGTAAGTTATGACTGTGTTTTGAAACAGAGTCAGACAAAAGTAATATATATATATATATAACCATTTCATAGGCAGTGTAAGCGATCGTTACGCGAACATATGAAATCAAAGAACGTAAATTCGCGCGTCCATCGCGACTGATCGCGTTGGTTGCGTAGGACATCGAGGGGTATTCGAGCACCGCTATAAGCTCGCAGATTCAAGGTGCATACACACACATCGGCAGTTTACCGACAAGTCGCCGATCAGTGACGTCACGGCGGCCGAGTCATCGCATACAATTGCTGACTGATCGCCGTCTTGATGGTAACGTGATTGACGTGTATGTGTGAACCTTTAGACGCTACCTCCAAGAGCGAGTGAGTCGATGTTCGGCTCGTCGTTTTGCCGTGTGAGTTCAAGACAGTGAAATCGCCGCGAGACACTCGTTTGTGGACACTTTATCTTATCAAACCGCACACTGTAACCGATGTCAGACAGTCTTATAAGAAATCTTTTACATACAAGTAAGGTAGGCACTATACGCTTTGCGCGCTGCAGTCACTGTCGGGAGAATGCTCGGGCTCGTAGCGGATGTAGGCGTTGTGCAGCGTGAGGCCGGACGGCAGCTTCACGTCGCGGAAGAAGCGGTGGCGCCGCGCGTCCTTCGCGGAGATGCGCTTCACTGGATCGTACACCAACATCTTTTGAAGCAAGTCCATGCCGACTTCGTCTAGGTTTTGCACCTGAAAATATTGCAAAATATTCTAAAATCTTGCAGTTATTTACAGGTGTGTAAATCTCAAGAGTTACAAATTTGTTACAGAATTCCTAAGGAGTAATCCTTGTCATAAATTAAAAATTAATTCTTAATTTACTGTGTGCGCAGTGTAGGTAGACATACCCTGCGCACACATGTGCCTTAAACGCCGATCTGGGCACATCGGTCTCCAAACATTTTATATGGAAACTAGACTTGTAGAGCTACACTAGATCCACGCCACGCGACGTCGTTCTACGTACAAAACATGCGTGTTTCACGTGTGCGTCGGTCTAATGTAGTACTAGCATAAAGCTTGTGTTCATTTGCATTCGTTTTACTAGAATAAAGAGGTATCTATTTCTATTATTTTTCTACAGTAGCTTCTACCAGCGGCTTCGCTCGCGTGAATGTAAGTTTCTCCATAGAAAATTTGGCACCCATTTCATCCCTCTAAGGGGCGAATTTGGAAAATTCTCTCTTAGAGCGACGTCTGAGGCTATCTGCGTCATAAAAAGAAACCTTGTGCAAAATTAAAGGCTCCTACTCCCAGTAGTTTCGGCTGTGCGTTAATATGTCAGTCAGTCAGTTTCTCCTTTATACATATAGTGTATCATGTATATCTGCATGTACCAAATAAACATTTTGTTTGCTTTCCTTACTTAATAGGTACTTACATGATTGTGTAGGTTGAAAGTGGTCCAGTTAGGGAATGTGGGTTTGTAGTCTGGCAGGGAGGAAACTCCTGGCCAGATGTCCTCAGTAGGAGTGCGTAGCATTCTAGGAAATATCATTCATATTGTAATTATATTCAGTTCATATAAAAATAATCTATGGGCCGGGCCTTATTAGGACGCCATGGAGTAGCCAGGTCATGACGTCAAAAAAATGTATGGTAGACTGCATCACAAACAGCAGCCAGGTGAGGTACACACCACAGAGCTGCATGCATTTTCTTGGCTGCACGAATTAGCAGCACCGCCATGGCATCCCAGTGAGGCACGGGCCTAAGAGTCGCAAACATTTTAAGACAAAACTTTGTTACCGGAAAATGCGGAACAGTTGATCAATCTCCGAGTCTCCTTGGAAGAGAGGTTTCTTTGAGGACATCTCTGAGAATATACAGCCAACTGACCACATGTCGATGGGGCAAGAGTACCTGAAAATATTGTTTTTGTTTAGTTGCATTAACCAAAAAAACAAACTGCTTCTTTATTATATAAGTGAAGATAGTGTAGACTAGCTGTCCCCCGTCTTTGGTCACTGTTCCGCTTCCGTAATAGCCAGAGATAGCGAACCAATGGCATGCGGCAATATAATTTCTCCACGCCAGTGTGAGATGGTGATGATGTGATACTGCACACTAATTTTCTCTTTTATTTAAATAAACAAACAATTGTGAACATTATACGAATTACGGGATGAAAATTAAGAGTTTATTAGTTGTCTAATTTTTCCTTTAAGTGGGTCCTTTTTCACTCGCCTATCGTCAAAATCGAACATGGTTTAAAAGCTTGTTTCTTTATCTAACGCAATCCAACGCAATGTTTGACGAAAAGGCAACGTGAAAAAAGAAAAATAACGCCTGAAAACTGCTATCATTCGGTAATTCCGTGATATAATCGAATATTTTACAAAACTTGTTCCAGGAAATACGTGTTTTTTTAAGCCCTAAAAGTTTTTGAAAAAAATTGTCGTCTTTCAGAATCTTGATTAAATATGCAAGGCTTCTATTGTTATACTTTTTTGACTATTTTTTATTTTAGAGTTTATTAAGAAGTGACAAAGTTCATGCAAAATAGCAGATTTTGAGAGGTCTTTACTGGATTAGTTTTACACAAAATAAAATGATTTCAATAGAAGCCTAGGTAATATCCACAAGATACTGTGTTTCCACAATATCTAATGAAAAATGTGTAATAACGTCACAATCGCGTAAGAGCGGTTTTATGAAAAACAGTGAAAATGTATGTTGAATTGCATCCCCTTAAATTACAAAGTCAGAAAGATTCTTTGGCACATCATGACCACATTATTTTTTTTCATGTATTTAGTGGCACATTCTCCAATAAGGGTTCGCCATCCCTGGTCTATACTAATCGTCATGAATCCCACTGGTAGTTTAAGAGATTAACATGTTGAAACAAAAAACAAAAACTCTTGTTTTATTATGTCAGAACAGACTGAAGATAAAAAACAGAAAAATAATGTAAAGAAAAAATTTAAATAATAGATATGTCATATTGCCTCACCTCTGGCTACCTAGCAAGACTTCAGGAGCTCTGTACCACAGAGTGACCACCTCATGAGTGTACACTCTCACTGGGACTCCAAAAGCACGGCCTAAGCCAAAGTCAGCCACCTGCAACCGCCATCATATCAAATTCATAAGCTTAATGAAAATATTGTGCACTAAACGAATGCCTACATGAAAGTGATAAACACTTCCACAATGGCCTCCACTAAAGACTTTCGAAGTTGTGCAGTGATCAAACAATAAAATTGGAGCAGTTTTGCACTATGCAAAACAGGCCAGTAGGCACAATTGGTTGGGAGTTAAGCCTAACAGATAGGCTTCAGTCACAACCGAACTGCTCTTCTGCACTCATGTGATGTGAGATTGAAGAATCAATTGTGTAGGTCACCGATTAAAAAACCAATCTACTTCAGGAAGGATCGCCATCAACACCACAATATGTTGTTGCACAAAGAAACTTGGTTGGAGGGTCTAACTGAAAAACTAGTATAATATGCTCCACACTTCAACATCTGTGATAGATTGCATTTGGAACTTGGGAAGACTATGACACATAAAGGACATATAATACATTTTATCCTGATAGCAAAAAGTGTCACCAGTGACTGAAAAGTTGAAAGGGAATCATTTATCGCATCGTCATGTCAGGAGGAGGGATGAAACATGTTACTAAAAGAGTTATGAGTATACATGTGGATGAATTGAAAGGAGTGGGAGGCCAAAGAAAAGAAGGATGGATGCGTGAAAGGTGTGAGTAGTGATATGTAAGAAAAGGGAAACAGCTGACAGGATAGGGTGGAAGAAAAAAACGTGTTGTACCAACCTCAAGTAAAATGGAACAAGGGTACAAAGATGACAAGTATATAAATCTCATAAAGTCCTAATTTTAATTCATAAACAAACAGAGTGAATAGGAATGCCCCCTGCATTCCTTTGAATAGGAACAAAATTGTAATTAGGTTTTACACTTTGGTTTAAATTTATATTATAAATTTTTATCAAAGCATCCCTTTTATTACAATTAATGAATAAATAGAAGCACTAAAATGTTGGGATTTTTTTTTAAATAAGGCGAAAAACCTGTCCAAAATTTTGTTCCTATTCACCCCATTTGATTGTATCTTTATGTTAATTCTTTACTTCCTAAAAGGAGAAACCCATTGACTTTGCCTTTGAGAAAGTCAAGAATAATGACGCTAATGCATAAACTACTTTACTAATAGAGTACTATTTTACTTACTTTAATAATACCAGTCTTATCAATAAGCAAGTTCTGTGGCTTGAGATCCCTGTGAAGTATTCGTCTCTGGTGGCAGTACAAGATAGCATTGTTGATCTGGTACAGGTAGCTCTTTACCACAGATGGGTCCATGAACTGTAAACACACAATATTATTGTTGATAGAAAAGATTGGTATACAATTAATGTAACATAGGTCCAAACAAACAAAGAGAATAGAGGCTATACCAGAAACTCTTAATGCAATCCATTTACAATGACAACTTTAACTGAACTGTTAAAGGGAGCAGCTTTAAAGGGCATATAGCTCCATCCAACTTTCTTGCTCGCATGACTGACATTTTAACATGTCCTCAGTGGAACCACATAGAATAAACAACAGAAAAAGTTTTACAATAGTGCCTATAAGAGCTGTGAGCTGAGGTATCTTTATTTCCCATAAGAATTCCAATTTAATTACATGAGAAAAATTGAAACTAATTTACAATCATTATTGGTAGTGTAAAGGTCATGTAAAGAGGAGAGATGAAACGCATGTTACTAAAAGAGTCATGAGTACCTATATATGTGGATGGGTGGAGAGGGAGAGGGGTGCCAAAGAAAAGATGGATGGATTGTGTGAACAGTGATATGAAAGAAAAGGAAGTTAGTGATAGCATGACGGTTGACAGGATAGAATGGAAGAAAAAAATGTGTTGCGCCAACCCCAAATAAGATGGGACAAGGGCAGAAAGATGATGATGATCTTGGTAGTGTAAAGTGGATTTTGCCTTATTGACTTTAGCAATGTAGATATAGACAGTAATTAGATTTATTAAAATAATGATCAACACTAAAGACTAAAACTTCATAGAACTGTTCACACAAATGTGCTAGACTTTCTTATCTTACATGAATAAAAAAAAAGTGAAATTGTCTCATCTGCAACTAAGTTTAAGGCAGAATTCAGTATAACCAAACATAGCTGAACACCAGTATTTAATATGGAGCCATTTCCCAATACTTTTTGTTCAAATCTGCACTATAATATATTAATGTAATATTATAAAGAGGTAAAGTTTTTTTTTATGATGTAATCTCTGAAAGTACTGGTTCAAATGCAAAAATTTTTTCACCTATAAATAATGGCTTTATTCCTGTAGAGACATGGGCTATATTTTAGGTATGCGGGTGAAGCCACAGGCAAAAGCTATCATGTATTAACTTACAAGATACAGCCTCAAAATGCTCACCTTTCACCACATTGTGATGTTTAGAACAAAATTTTATTAAAAGTAATATCATCATTTTATATACATTATTGACAAAGTGAATTTATAGGTTGCTACAAAGATGGATTAGTAGTCTTGGCTTCCTTATTGCTATTAAAGTACATGCTTATTTAGTGGAATAGAAATATTATTGAAAAACTGTTTAAAAACTATCATCTCCATACTGAACTGGCTTTAAAGCTTAGTTTTGGGTATCACTTGACCAGTGTCAATCAATTCAGGTATCCAAATCGGTCAAATTAGAAAGATAAGGTAGGTACATACTTTTCCAGATCCAAGCGAATCCATGTATTTCTTCAGGTCCATGGAGAGAAACTCGAAGATAAGATAAAGTCGGCTCTCCTCCATGAGCACATCTTCCAGTTTCACAATGTTAGGATGGTTGAGCTCCTTCAAGAGGGAAATTTCTCTGCAATGATGAAAGAATGGTATAGGTTATGTTGTGACTTGCAACATGGATTTTTTCAAGGATTTAGGACAAGCTCGTCAAGCAAAACGATAAGAATTGTAGAATAAATGAGTAAGATGACCATTTACCTGATCGCTGTAGACGGGATACCTTCATCTTCAGACTCCAAGCGAATTTTTTTCATAGCCACAAATTGCCCAGTTATTTTATTTTTTCCTTTGTACACTACACCATAAGTACCTTCACCGATTTTCTCGATTTTGAGAAAATCATCCATCTTGTGGCAGGGAATTTTGTCAGATTTCCAGACCAAACTATGAAAAACTTCTCCACCAAACCTACGAGATTTTCGAAAAGTTCCTAACACATCAACAACTGATAAAAACTGAGAAACAGATTATATTAGGAATTAGTATTTTTAACTTCAACCTAATACAATAAAACAAAATACGGATTTATTTACTTGTAAAATTGCTAAAATATCGTTAACGTTTCACAACGACTTTCAAACGTAATTTTTAAAATATTTGAATGAATTGTTTATAGCTTTGTCAATTGTCTATGGTTCTTGGTGGTGTTTCAGCGACAGCCAAGAAACGTTGGGCCACAATTTTAGCATATTTATCGAAACAAAGTATGGGTTTTACAGTTTTAATTGCAATAAAATTACGTTTTTTACTTGTCTGTAACTGGAACGCACCTCACTTTATCATAGACAATTAAAAAAATATTGACCAGAGACTCTATAAAGAAGCGTTTACACGATTCACAATCATTTATTTTTTCAGTAAATCAACATTATTATTTTCAGATTTGTGTTTAATTTGTTACTTAAAAAAAATACATATTTAAAACCAGTGTGCACTTACATTATATCATTGTCAAGGTGAAGGTGAATGCTGTGAATGCTCGAGAGGCAGAGGGTAGTCAGCGAAATTCAAATCGATTTATCTTTTGTCTCTTAGTAATTTACTTTTTTTTCTTCTTTACGTGGGAAATCACCATATTACTTCTTCCATAAACACAGACATTAAATATATTGTATCTAATTAAATCTCTTTGTTTCAAATAATATTGTCTTCCATTCACCAACAAAAAAATCCAATCCAGGGTCTCCACGAGTGCGTTGAGCATCGTTAGCATACGCGGTATAGGGGAGGTAGATGGAGCTAGTGCCACATCCCAGGTTACTCATTGCTCGTCGTCCAAAAGCCATTCATCCATTGCATATGCCGTCGCGTCGTGGGCTTCCAGAGGGCAGGAGTCGCCAACGGCATCCCCGATGCCCAAGGTGTCTCCAGTGGGGGGTTGGGGCGTGAGGTGTGCGCCGCTAAAATTACTGCTCTGCAGATTGAAGTGACTGCTTCCTATTTTCTCTAGATCCGTACCATGGACTGAACCAGGACCGGACGCGACAGGTTGCCGCGCCACCACCGATCACTTCCACGAGGACAAGGCGGTGTTTCGCCGTAGCATTGCAGACATCCACTATGTTTTCTGAACGATCCGCACAATGGTGACAGCCGGGCGTTTCTTCCCGCTGAATCCAAAACAGACACCTTCTTAAAGAATCGTGTCCGGTGAGGACCTGCATCAGGCGGAACGTGAGGATATGATTGTGACGTAATCTACCCTTCTTAGTTGTATTTATTTTAGTATCCCCAAATTTGTTTTTCTATTGAAGTGACGTAGGTAGTTTGTTGTAACAACTTGACTAATTAGATTTTGGAACTTATCTGAGCTTCTCAGTTTGTGTTTTATTGTGAGTGATTTTTTCCTTGAAAAATGTTAGTTGTCCGTGATCTTGTGCTAATAATCCCTTTAGTTAATTTCTACTAATATTATGGGTTGAAAAAGCATATAATACTTTTTGTACTAATATTATGTATTAAAAAAGCATACAGGATACTTGTTGTACTAATATTGTCTTGAAAAAGCCTATAGGATACTTTTGCCCTTGGGATAATTTTCTAATTTCAAGCTAGTACCTATTATAAAAGCGAAAGTTAGTGAGCGTGTGTATATGTTGGTAACTTCTACAGGCTTGAATGGCAGAACGGGTCAGAACGAAATTTGGCATTAGGGTATACATCTTCTAGAGTGCCTTGCACATATGTAGCATATACATATTGCACATACTTTCTATTCCAAGAGTACTTATGTTCCGTTGGGACAATTTTCTAATTTCAAACGGGTGAAGCCGCTGGTAGCAATGGTACACTATTATTTTTAAAGGAGTGACCAGACGGTTGCAAACCAACGTCCCAACCAAGGTGACCTTTCTAGTTTCAATCCGTGTAGACAGCAGTTGTAATCTATGACCTTCAACGCCCTTGGTTGGGAGGCGCGTTTTCCCAACCAACGAACGTGTTGGCGCATGGTTTACATCCATGTAGCCGCAACACAAACCAAACACAAAAACCAAGGTCACCTTGGTTGAAACGCTAGTTTGCAACCGTTTGGTCACCCCTTTAATCATTACATTTATTTAATACTGTTTAGTAACAAACATACACATACATACAAACTGTCGCTGTTATATATAATAAGTCTGGTATTGGATGGGCATGCTACAATCGCTCGCGGCAGTATGTCCTCTCTTTGAGGAACGGCTAAAGAGGAACCACGGCGTCCTCACCTACTTACTACCTGAAGCAGGTCCTCACTGGACATGGTCAGCTCGGGAGGTTTCACAGTAAGTTGGAAGAAACGCCCCGGTTGAGCATACGGTAGAGGTGTGACCCGCTTGAGCGTAGCACCGCCTTGTCTTTGTGGAGGCGATCGGCGACGGTGACATGTCGCGCCGGGCCCTGGTTCAGGCCATGGCCTGGAGGGAAAGGGAATGGTAAGCGATCGCCTCCTTCTGCGAAACAATAAATAACTAACGAAAAATTTCACGCTCGCTGCGTTTGCGTTTACATGCAATCGTTTTATGATATCCCCCTGTCCTGTTACTGAAAGATAATTATGAGTTATCCCTCCCCATCTATCCACATGTAGGTATAATGTGGATAGATAGAGAGGGACGTTAAAGAAAATATGAATGGATTGTGTAAGAAGTGATATGAAAGAAAAGGGAGTCAATGATAGCATGGCGGTTGACAGGACAGTATAGAAAAAAAAAATGTGTTGCGCCGACCCCAAGTAACACGGGACAAGGGCAGGAAGGTGATGATTAATGTTTGTACTCCTTATTATAATAGTTGACGTAAGATTTGGTGACATTTTGCCGAATCTCTCACCTCCATTTTGACCTCGTGTAACTAATGGACACCCGCCCATCCAAAAGTCTTCAAAAATATTACTTAACCTCATCCTCTCCACATTATCGTTATCTCAGCTATCACACCACAATCATAAATAGATCACATCTTAAACTTCATGTTCCACAGAACTAGATAATTTATCGGTAATGATATAATTTGTGCTGACACAGCGATTCCGTCACGTTCGTACGTAGCGGTCGATATGCGCGTGCGACCGATAGTGTCACTAAGATCGAATGATAATGATCTCAATATTAATGTCAGGGTTGGGAAGCCAGGCTTCAGTTTGAAGGCATGTGAGCTTAGAAGATGTGGCCGTGGACAGTATTATTGTGTCTTCTGTTTTTTTATGGACGTGTAAGTTACGATTTTGTTATTTTATTTTTATAATAGCGACCCGCTCCATCTTTGCACGGGTGTTAGGAATCTTTGAACGTCTCAGCTTTTCTCTATTATAATATGCATGTATAAAACTCTACTGGGGCCATGGGTAGTGTGAAAACGAAACCCGGGGCCCTGGGACGAAGGCAACGAAGGAATTGGAGTGGGTTTTTAGTCAGTAAAAGTCTGAGACTATCTCCCGCCCCGCCCAAGGGCGGGGGATGTCATAAGATGATTTTCCCACCGAAAAAAAAAATTATAAAACTCTCAAATCAACGGTCCTGACTAAGCGTTTCGTTTCGTCGTTTATACCGCGTACATCGTAGGACTGGAACAATTTACCCTGAGTTTGTTTCGGTTTTTCTTCTCAGAGTAGTCAGCTAGGAAACACCGGCGTCATCTAGTTTAATTTGACAAAAAAAAATTGAAGTCTAAAAGTGTTTTTAAAAAACCTACTTGCAAAATAAATATCATTTATCAATTTGCCTGCTGCGGTCTTCCCGGCCAACTATAATTTAGGTGTCTTCAAGGCTAGAGTGAATAGGCTCTTAATAAACTAGTGTTCTTGACCATCAATGATTGCATCTCTGCTTACAATCAGGTGGAATCGCAGACAAGCAGTGGCGGATTTACAAATTTTCAAGGCATAGGCTATACAGTTTTTGCCGCCCTTCCGCCCTAACATTGTAGCATTAAAGAAATACCGCATTCGGGGAAAAAATATTTTTTTTACTTAAAACTATCCTGACTACCTCACTATCACTGTTCAAGGTTTTTTAAGTTTTTTTTTAGAATACCAATTGAGTTTTCTACTCTCGGAATGTGCAATGACAAGTGAGAGAGGAAAGTCATCAGCAAAATTGGTTGCACTTCTATCTGTGACTGTAAGACATCAGAAAACCGACAGGCAAATATCTTTTTGATTTATATGAGGCACCAACAAAAAAAAAATCGGTTCCCAAATTTGCCGCCCAAGGCTCGGGCCTACTTAGCCTGCTGGTAAATCCACCACTGCAGACAAGCACTGGTTTATATCAATTAAAAAAAAAAATCCCCATGAATGAATCTATTGGTAAAACTGTGTGAAAATTTGTTTTTGAGTTAATCGCGAGCAGACTATAGACAGACGCGGTTTGGGACTTTGTTTTGTAATACAGGATAATTGTGAACTTGGCACGTTTTGGGACAAGTTGACATTTACCCTATTTACAAGCAATCTTATACTTTATAACGTCGAAGAATGCTAGTGTTGATTCGACTAACTATAATATTACCGTACCGTTTCTGTCGGGTAGTTTCAGATGGAGACGAAAACTTCCAGTCAACGATACATCTGTAACACTTCCTTTAGTTGACTAGTACAATACGAGATCTTTCTTGGAATTCTCCTGATCTGGGTGGATCGAGAGGGTTCAAAAATAAGCAAAAGTACCAAATAAAATGAAAATTGCTCTGAAAATGTCAAAATTTCGTTCTAAATATTGATAAACATGATGCTAAATTGATACATTATGTTTGCAGACATCATCACAACCAGTAACAGACGACAACGAGAATGCTCGAAAAACTCGTCAGTTGGACTTCGTCGAGTGCTGCCCCTGCCCAAGTCCTGGGCAAGGGTTCGCAGCTCAGGAGTCTTCAATGCTCAGTGATGGCTTTGCCCGGGCAAGGGACATAGATGATTGTCCCTGCAGACCTCGAAGCATTGACTCTGAGGGGGCTTCGTCGATGTTCTTTCCAACTTCAAGGCGGTCTAATGATTTCGTAAGGTATGTTTTTTGATCATTTCTAACCACAGCACATCTCTATAGCACCAGAACAGGAGAATGGTGTATGTGAGAATTCTTGTTTCTCATCTCTGTTTTGCCTTTATTGCCTGGCCATATTGAACACTGAAGAAGAACTGTGAGCTCTCGCGTCTCTTGCTTTTATTGGCTGGTTTAAGTGGAAATTCGCAAGAGCTAACGTGCTCAGGAGAAAGATGTATGAGAGTAGAGATCTTGACTGTACTTCCAGGATTGCATTACACCCTCTGCTGCTGTTATCCGTATATGGCAATAGTTTTCTACTAATCAAAGGTTGTTCTTGGGTGCACTTGCATAGCGCGTATAGGAATAATAGTCGGTTGGTAATATGTTCCATGAAAACTGCCTAAGTGGCCTCTGCGAGTTGGCTTCGGCCCCTCGTACGCCTTCCAAAGGTCCAGGTTTCCAGGGTCTTGAGAAATTTAAAGAGATAATAATTATAATTATACCAAATATTATTATCTATATATATAAAAGGGGAAACTGACTGACTGACATATCAACGCACAGCCGAAACTACTGGCATTAGGAGCGTGAAATTTTGCACAAGGTTTCCTTTTATGACGTAGGCGAGCACTAAGAAAGGATTTTCCAAAATGCACTCCCTGAGGGGATGAAGCGGGGGTCCAGAGTTTGTATGGAGAAACCTACATTCACGCGAGTGAAGCCGCGGGCAGAAGCTAGTTACAATATAAATATTATTACAATTAATGTAAAGTGTAGTACTCTGAGTTGAGTTGAGCTATACGAATACTGACAAATGCCTGCACTGACTGGACACGTCCATTCAAATTTGTTTGTTTCCTCAAAGTATCATCTCAGAAACTAATCTGCATGATTCTCTTAGGATTTGACCATTACATGTTTACTGTTTGGTCTTTAAAAGAGCCTTTGACCCCTGAGTGTGTCTCGGTAATTCTTCTCAGGGTAGTCTGCTATTAAACACTGGCCTGATTTGCTTGTGTTTTTAAAAAGCTTTTTGCAAAATAAATATCCATTTGTACCGTGCATAATTATACAAGATTAGTTTTAGTATATGCGAAACTCGAAACACGTGTCTAGTATTATTATCTAAAGAATCTATGTTCAAAATTATATCACAGTATCATGAAAAATCACAAAGTTATAAGCTTGTTACGTTACCTGGTTTTCCGGGCAATCCGGGCGACTGAGGTATTGTTTTGCTCCTGCACTCAGTTGTTCGCTGGCGCCAGATGTCTGCTATGATCTGCCGCGACCTGTGTTGTACTTAGTGTCGGTGGTGTCCAACATGTGACCGTTTTTTAAATATTTTTGGAAAAAAATATAACACTGTGTAAAAATTATTGAAATTCAGTTACTTATTCTGAATGAAGTATATTCAGGTTTTACACATACCAAAAATAATTTTGTATAGTTAAAATAATATTCATAACTAGCTTTTGCCCGCGGCTTCACCCGCGTACATAAAATATAGCCTATGTCACTCAGGAATAAAGCGGCTTTCTATTGGTGAAAAAAATTTAGTAATCGGACCAGTACTTTCAGAGATTACCTCCTACAAACAAAAAAAAAAAAAAAAAATTGGTTGCCTGTAAAGTCGGTATACGGGCGAAAGTTTAACGTGACAACGACTTTGAGTGGTAAAATAATTTTAATGTGAATATTCATTCGTATAGTAGGAAGAAGGATGAAATAATAGTAACAATTTAAAACTTTATGTCTGTCTCTCTCGCTCTTAGGCGGGCTAACCATGCCCGAGTGGAAGGGACGCGTGCCTCTCACTCGCTCTCATTGTGAGCGCATAACGTGAGCGGAGCGTAACGCAGTTTCTTGAAGTGTCACCCGGCAAACCAATTTATAAGACGTTGTCACGTCAACAAAGTTTACCTCTTTATAACATTAGTGTAGATAGATATTTTTTTCCACATCTTTCATATAACGCTTAGTCCCAAACTAAGCAGAGCTTGTAGTATGAGTACTAGACAAACTAATAGACATACTTACTTCTAAATACATATGTATTATAGATAAATTACACCCAGACTCAGAACAAATGATGGCGCTTCTCATACAAACATTTGTCTTGTGTGGGAATAGAACTCACGACCTCCGGAAAAGCAGGCAGGGCCACTAACCACTAGACAACAAGCCAGTCAAGTTTAGAATATAAGTGACTCGTTTTCGTTCAAACAAAATAATTTAATTGTTTGGCTCATTGCGATAATCAGTGCACTATGTTTATTTATTTGGGAACTATTGAGTTTTAAAGGATAGGAATTTGGATGATTATTAAATTTTCTTTACAGGCCCACAAATAAAAATGGGGACATCAAACCACTTTTACACCCAGAAGTCGATCTTGCTTCATCGGTTTTACAAACCTTGCGTGAAGCTACCGATGAAGAATACGAGGACGCTCTTGCAAGGGATGCCGCTAGAAATATGGCTAAGGCAGCTGAAGAATCTATTTTTGAAGACGCGCTCCCAGAGGCAAGTAACGGTAACATAGTTACTATCATAGTAAACCCTAAACATACCGATAGTTTTGAAGATGACATACCTCAAGAATCTCATATCCAAGAATCACGTTGTATACACACTCCTTTAGAAAGCGGGAGTCCTGATCTCGGTCAGATGAGAGTCGCACAAAAACCTCCAAATCTATTGCGCGAGATTTTTGGGCTACCGAGAATTAATAATAAGCCTGTAGGAACTTTACACAAACATTTATTAGACATGGATAATGGCGCTAGCAATATTCAAGAACATGTTATTAATGTTGACGATGATAAGGTGACCACTAACAGCATACTAGGAACGAGAAAACACTCTCCGTTGATGAAGTTCGACACGAAAATAAAAGATTTATCTACAAATTTGAAGAACAATGCAGATGCTAATACTAGCGTGAAAAAGTTACCCAATTTCAATTTACCTCCTTTGAAGAAGTTAAAGGATTTAATGCCTAACAGACCTGCATTAGACGGTAAAGAAAAAATAAATTCCTTGTCTTCAATACCGAAAATGAGATTTAATAATCCATTGTTGAAGGTGAAAGGAAAAGATACAGAAGATTTAAGTTTATCCCCAAGTAATATTCATGAACAAGCAAAGAAAAGCTTTTTCCAAACCAAATCACACTTAGAAAATCTTTTACAGAATACTAAACCATTTGGCTTAAAAACCTTGTTGAAATTAAAAGATGTTGAGTTTGTTCCTTTAAAAGATCTTGTTCCCAAAGCCGTAGAAAGGCCTGCACTTAAAAAACCTAAATTTACTCTGCCTGGAGTTTTAAATAAAGTAAATAATATTCAAACCTCTAATAATATTGCAAGAAGTACGGAAATAATAGAAACAATACCAAAAAGTGGTAATAATGGCGGTTTTGATGCTGAAGTAAGTCCAAGTAATGTAATTGAACAAGTTCATGACGAAAACTGTATAAATACAGCGTTTAAAACAACCATAACAGATGGTGAAGACCCTGAAGCTAAGACAGCCTTATCTGATACTATCGACATAGCATCAAATCCTTCTGAAATACGAGAAATTATTGACGAAACGAATAACGATTTGGCCAACAGCCAATCAAGTGAACTATCCGAAAATACTGACGACTGTAATATTAAAACTTTGCCTGGCACCGAAATGGATCTCCCTCATTCAATGCAGAATGAAAATGAAGCATTGAGTAATAATGAAGATGAACTGAATATAGTAACTTCCAAAGAAATAACTCTAGATGATGCTAAATCGGAAGAAGACCCAGAATCTGTATTTATTTCAAATGACAATTGTATTAGTAACAGTAACGACGCTGACTCATTAACTGATTCAACTAACAATGATATCGATATTTTGAAACAAACCGATAAAATGCCACAAAATATTGAAAATTCATTGATAAATCCAACTCCAGAAACAAAAGAACCCGAGCCTTGTAGCCAAGAACAGCCGGTGAGTGATACTCCAAATATTCTTAGCATTGATTCTTCAAAATTGATAAAGCCAATTTCACTAGATGAAACCTTATCTACAATCAAAGAAAATATACGAAAACATATAGAAAGCTTAAAGATTCCAAAAATTAACCCACTAACTGCAAATATTATTAATCAACCAGTTTCAAGTGATGTAATAGAAAACAAAGAATTTTCTTTGATAACGAATGAAAAACTAGATTCTGATTGTCAAAATGAAGAGACTATTCAAGTTACGACGGTGAAGTCGGACATCTGTGACGATGATTTGAATATTGTTAGTGAACCTGATGATAACAAGGTTAGCATGCAGGATTTACAAAAAATGTCAGATGAGATGTTAAAAGAGGAACAAGAAAGAGAATCAAAGGGTTTGAACTGTAATGAAACAAGTCAGAGAGTTATTGACTCTAAAATAGAGATAAATAGTGCAGAAAATGAGATTACAGATACTGAGCAATCTGCGAATACCCAGAATGAAGTAATAATGAACCCACAAAACACTGTTGACATCAGTGAAAATGAAAACAACGAAAACAATGCTTGCCAAAGTGATTCAATTCTGCCAAAACAGTCATTTGAACAAGAACAGGACACAAATGTGCAAGCGAGTGAAGTTGTTATGAGAAAAATACCTCAATGTAATAACGAAAATGAGAATGCAGGTACTAAACAATCTACCAGTATCCAGAATGAAGTAATAATGGACCCACAAAACATTATTGATATCAGTGAAAATGAAAGCAATGTAAAAAATGCTTGCAAAAGTGATTTAATGCTGTCAAAACAGTCATTTCAGCAAGAACAGGATGCAAATGTAGAAGCGAGTGAAGTTGTTATGAGAAGAACACCTCAAAGCAATAACATGCCTACCTCACCACTGCGGAACAAAGGTCTACGAACAAATGAAAATGATTTTAGTATAAATTTCCCCTTACCAGAGATATCAGACATAAAATTGTCCCCATTACCAACATTTGATGAACTTAAACTGAAACCGTTACCAACTTTTGACGAAATTAAATTGGCGCCATTACCTACCCTTGATGAAATTACACACGATTTGACTAACTTGTTTAATACACCTGTACGAGATGTAGAAGAACATTCGGCGTTAGAAGCAGCTCCTATGACAGATATGCCAAACATTTTAGCACCAATGATGTCAACAGATGCCAGCGTAAAACATTTCCAATCATTGCTACCTCCTTTGAGACTAGAAGACGTAGATTTAGATATTTTACAGTTGAATCCTCAATCCAATCTATTTCCCACAATTCCGAAACTTGACCTTCATTCTTTTAGAACAAAACTGCCATTGCCTACAGATTTGCGTATCAAACCATTAACGCTACAATCAGCATTTGAAAACAACGGTGGTTTGTTTGGGGCTACTTTGTCCCTAGGACAGGAAAGTCCATGGGAAAGTATTCCTGGTTTAGATGATTTCGGGACTCGAATGAGATCAAACACCAACAAAATAGCAAAAAATCTACGTAAACCTGACTCTCTTAAACTAAAATCAAACCACGGAATAGGCGATTTATCTGGTACTAAAAATGGTCTGAAAAGTATGCAACACTCGTTAGAATCTAAAATTAGAGGAGGAACAACAAAACCCGTCAACATACAGAGTAACGACTTATTAGAAGCCATATCAAGAAACCATGAAGACTTTAATGATAAAATCAGAGCTCTTCATATTGATTTCAACGATAGACTTGAAACAATGCGAAACAATCTTTTTGACAAATCAATATTTGAAAGTGGCGAATCACGTAGTACAAAATCGTTTAATACATTTAGTACCAAAGATAAGAAATCGAAACCGAAAACATCACAGCTTCAATCACTGTCAAGCAGGAGAGAATCTAAAAAAACAGTGAAACCAAGACAGAAGGAAATGAGGATTGTTTCTTCACATGAGTTACAGAATAAGTTCAAGATGCCAACTTCGGCTAGCGTGCCAGTGCCGAGAACAATTCAGGTCCCTGAACTGAAAGCTACATCAACAAAATCACCAGGACCAGGAACACAAAGGTCCACAGGCGTTAATCCCATTTTCCAAAATATAGAAACATCACAACCTAAGGAGTCAACAATTACTTCATGGAAACAAGCAAGCAAGAAGTTACCTATAACAAATACAAGATTAGGAAAAACTATTAATCCCTTCAAGGATAGTAAAATAAAGGTTTCATTTTCAACAACACCCCGACCAACAGTATCGAGCAGGTTAGAAACTAGAAAATTATCAACACCTTCGCTAATCAGTAATTTAGGAACGAACACTGGAATACTTGGACAAAGACTAGATCACAAAGGACCATCGACTGAAATGAGACACTCAATCATTTCACCTCCAATTTATACTCAATTGGATGAACAGAATTTAGGAAATTATGCCTTGGTGAGTGAAAGCAGGCAGAGTACTTTGCCAACACTGAAGTTAGGTGGCCAAAAACATCTTGAACAATCAAAATTGGGTAAAAATTTACAATCTTGGCCTAAAGCTTCAGAAAGTTCTTTTCTGTCGAAGGTGAAAGAAGCTGTAAAAGAAAGGATGTCTAAACTTAATTCTCCTGCAACATTCAAAAAGGTAGATAGAAAATCTGTTCTTAATTCAAATACTGACATGGCACGATCTGCGTCAACGAATATTGATGTCGTTGAAGCAAAGCCGCTAAAAGAAAATGTTTCATACAAATGTACAATGCTTTGTACTAAGGAATAAGAATACAAATTGGAAATGTATATAGAAAGCATGACATTGAGTGTATAATGTATATATGTGACTGTGTTTTTAGTTAAGTAATTTATTTATAGGTTGTAAGTTTTGTAAATATTTTTAAATGAGAAATCTCGAGAAAATATGTAAAAATTTCGATGTTTGTACTTTACGTTTTACCTATGTATGAAAATACATCGTTTATAAAAGCTTGTGTTTTATTTTTTCTCCGTTTTACGTAAGCTTTTTGGTGTTTTTATTTATCTTTGCCCTAAATTAGGAATTACTCCTGTATCGTGGGTGCGACCACGAATATGTAACTCACATACACAAGAAATTCAAACCTGGAATAATAATTATCTGTACCTAAGTCATACAAATATTTATTCTGTGCGAGAATCGAATCCAAGACTCACACGTGTGAAACATATAGTTAAGTTTTCTACTGATTTCTGAATTTAGAATTTGAGGTTAGAAGAATGACAAATCAATTTAAATGCTTAATTTTGACAGTTATTTCAGGTAAAGTAAAATTACACCTATTCTCAATTTAAAATTCTTAATCCCGAAATCAAGGGTATCAGTGTGCTGATTGCGAGTTGTTTTTACGTTAACGCGATCGAAACGTTTACCGAGTTTGACTCTCTGATTGGTTAAAAACTTGGAGAGGGCCTATCGGAGCATCGATAGTCATTAACTACAGGACTAGAATACGCAAGACTCGATTCCAGGACTCGAGTCAGGAAGAATCGATTCTGAACTCCTGACATGATTTTACTACGCGAGTCCAGCTTACTCGAGTCAAGTTGACTAGCTCGTACTATTATTTATAGATCTGTGTTTACTTAAAAAATTAAGTGACAAAAGTTAAGCGCCGATTAACATAAGTTCGACCCTGCATTTTTTTATAAGCGTACAATTCACACAACTTCAATTAAAGCCTAAAGCTGTGTTTTTTACAATCTGTCTTATACAATCTGTGAGTGAATTTAATTGTTTGTTAGCGGGAACTAGTAGTGAAGTATAATGAGTTTTATTACAAAATGGCACCGAATAAAGCTTCGAGTGTATGGAGTTGTTTTGAGAAAGTGACTTTCATATTTAAAGACTTTACACAACTAATTTGTTAGAGCACCTTAATAAAGCTCATCCTATCATTTACTTAACACACATAGAAAATTCTTCAACTACCCTCATTCAGATTGATATTGATTTATTAAGTGAAGCTTCTGGTTCTGGAGATGGAACGCCATTCAACAAAAACAAGAACTCCAATGAGTCAATCACAGACACCGAAAGACCACAACCACAAAAACGGCAACACAAAATAACCTTTCCGTCGAAGCAAGCTCTGAAAATAAACTTAAAAAATGTGGACAAAACTTTAAGGAGAATGGAGTGCCTCGATTTTAAACCGCTTCAAGTGGTTGAAAAAGAGGTTTTTAGGAATATACTCGAGCACTTAATCCAAATTAAGAACTACATTCGCGACAGATTCTTTCGGAAAGTAGATTTTGGAGCAATATTCCACTGCAAGAAAGGTTACGCAAGAATTACTTAAAGCAACAAATTATATTGCTTTGACTACCTCTGATAGTAACAAAAGTTATATGACCCTGACGACACACATTATTATTGAAGACAAATTTAAATCTATAAAGTTATCCACCACGGAAGTTAAAGATCACAGCTCACACGTCAGAAAACTTAGCTTGAGAGATAAAAGTTGTATTGGAAACCGAATGGAATATTTTGGACAAAATCATTTGCGTTGCAACTGACCACGTGGCTAATACAAAAAAGCTGTGGTTGATATTGCGCTTGATTATTGAGCTTGAAGCATACGGAATAAGGGATAATATTCTTGATCTAATCAAATCATACATATGCAATAGATAACAGATAACGCAAATTACAAAAATATGTCCTGAGACTAAAACTGAAACATTTTTTAATTCAGTTCCCAGAGAGGTTCGCTTCGGCGTCCCTCAAGGTAGTGTATTGTTCCCGTTGCTTTTTCTTATATATATTAATGATCTTCCTAAAATCATTAATTATCCAGTGGTTCTATTTGCCGATGATTGCACCTTAATATTTTCTATTGAAAGAGATAAAAGTATTCAAACATATGAGAGGAAAGTTAACGATGCAATTAAATCAATTATCGAGTGGCTCAATGTAAATAACCTGAAGATAAACTTAGATAAAACTAAAATTGTACATTACAAACAAAAAGCAATAAACATTAGACAATATAAAGGTTAAGTATAAAAATGTAAATATAGAACACGGCCATACCATAAAATTTCTGGGTGTATGGATTGACCAAGACATGACATGGAGAACACAAATTGATACCATCTCCAAGAAGCTTAGTAAGTTCTCGTATGCATTATGCTTTGCAAGGTTGTTACTCAGAAAGCAGTTTTGGCAGCGTATAATGCGTATGTCTTGTCTACCTTAAGATATGCTATCATATTCTGAGGAAATTCAACAGATAGAGAGGAAGCCTTTAGAGCTCAAAAAAATGCGTAGGGCTATTTGTAACTTACGATTACTTGATACCTGTAAACCACATTTCCAAACTTTAAATATTCTGACGTTACCATCTCTATACATATTCGAATTAGCAGTATTTGTCAAGTCCCATACGGAATTATTTGAAAGACTAACCAGCCGACGCCATTGTGATAAAAATAAGTCAATAAGTCATAGGTACCACATCTTCATAATATGATAAAAATATTCTTTGCATGGCACCAAAAATATATAACAAAATACTAATATCAGAAAGAGAAATCAGAGATCTAAAATATTTATACATACTACTCAATCAATGAATTCCTGTCGGATTATGAGACTGACAACTGCACTTTATCTCATAGGTAGAGGTAAGCCGCACCAGTAAATTAAATTAATTTCAGTTTTGTTATGAAATAAAGTATCCATATTTTAAGAAATAACATATTCATGTGAATAGTATATAATGTAGAAGGTTAAGCAGTACCTACTGAAATGTATAAATGAAAATGAGTGTGCATGTAATAAATAAAGTAAATATGTATCGTTTGTAAATATTATATAATAAACTGCCGACAAACTGTACTGCAGTTTGGCAGAAGATAATGTGAAAATATTTATGTAAATTTTCTAAACAGTACACTCAGTATACAGTGGGTTCTAGGACTCCCTTTCCTAAACTAGGCAGAAATTCTGTCTGTATCTTAGGAAAGAGTTTCCAATTTTAGAGGGTCGTATTAGGGTTACAAAAAAAAAAACATTGGTACGTGCAGTGGGTGGACAAAGTATTTAGTTAAATATGTGTAGTGTGTGTGCGTTTGTGTGTGTATGAGAGTGAGTATGTGTGTGTTAGTTTTTAAGCGTATTGTATGTTTCAGCCTATCTCATTTAATGTATAGTAGTTAGAAGCTCCTCGGTATCATTATATGTTAGTGTCTGAAGCCAGGAATATAGTTTCTTCTTTACCTCTCACTTAGTTAAGACATATATATTAAGTAGTTTGTGGGCTTTATTATATAGCCTAGCACATGGATAGACCATTAAACTGTCTCTTGTCGTCTTATGAAGGCAGTCCTGCAAGAGGGAGAGAGATAGTAACTAGACATACATCTATAATATAAAAATGAATCACAAAATGTGTTGGTAAGCGCATAACTCAACAACGCCTGGACCAATTTGGTCAATTCTTTTTTTAAAATGTTCGTTGAAGTTCAAGGATGGTTTTTACGGCGAGAAAAATTGGAATAGAGTAGGGTAAAGTAGGGTAGAGTAGAGTAGAGTAGTCAGTTGACGGGAGCGAAGCCGCGGGCAAAAGCTAGTTTGTTATATAAACCAGTGCTTGACTGCGATCCCACCGATTTTACTTAATTAATATTTGTGTGCTACTTTGTGGCAGAACACAGAGACACTAATATAATACAATTGTAACAACTAAATTGTACCCGTGTACACAAATAAACTTTTTGTATTTGATATTCTGCAAAAACGTCACCATAGTTGTGCAGCTCATACTTTGAACTTGGTGGTTCAAAATACTATCAAGGACAATGATCTATTAATTCGATTGATTAGAAGTGCCGAGCAATAGTAACTTATTCCAAAAAAAACAATAATGCTGCATATAAATTAAAAAAGGTTCAAGAACAAATGCAGAAAGAACCTAGAGATAGAATTCAGTGTATTAAATGCTCGAACGTTTCGATAAGGTCAAGATACCACTTTCTGCTGCAATCACTTCATTACTTGGCTGTCCAGATAATTTTAATGCTGAGGAATGGATCGAGGTGCACGAGTGCCTTTGCATTTTAAAACCTATGGAACAGATGACTGTGGTGAGCAATATCCAACGTTATTCTGCATCTCTCTGGCTCTTATTCGCGAAGTACAAACGGCACTAAGATATTGCAGTTCTAATTATGAAGTCGGTAGTACGTTAAAAATAAAATTACTGGAAATTTTAGATCGAAGGTTTGGCGGTCATGAGATTAACAAATCTGCTGCTAAACCAACATATATAGATCCAAGATTTAAGAAAGCTGGTTTTGGCGTCGAGAGAAATGCAGATAATGCTCAAAAAATTGTTGTTCAAGTCAAGTCAAGTTCAAGTCTCAAATAGATCTCCACAACCATCTACTTCACGTCTCGTAACACCTTCAACATCATCTTCAGTTTTCCAGCAGATAATGTGATATTGTGGTGCGAGCATGGTCCGGAGCGAGGAGGAATGGCAGGCGGTCGCCTCCTTCTGTGAAGCAGTAATGGTAGTTAGAAGGCGGCCGGACGGCGGGCAATGAGTAGCCCGCCGTCCGGCCCTCCAGTAAACTTCCGGATCGAGTTCGAGTCGTCGACGGCGCGTAGTGTTTCAGGCGTACCTCAAAGAGATGTTAGTAAACCGTTCGGGCCCAGGAGAGTCGTAGTCTTACTGGGGCCATGGCGTGCGTAAGTGTATCCCGGGGCTCTGGAACGAAGGCAAAGAAGGAACAGGAGTGGGTTTTGAGTTAGTAAAAGTCTGATACACCCTCACGCTTCGCCTTAGAACGGGAGAAGTCATTGGATGATTCCCCATGTTATATTAGATAACATTTATGACTTATGAAATTGCAGCTGAGGTGGGGCATATCGACCATGTCGTTTTCCTCATTCACGTAAACACTTACCTACCTCCCATTTTACTATACGTAGGTACTCTTAAATCATTGCGGGCATAGATAAGGCAATGATTTCATTGATTTTGTTATTGACCATGACCATTACATACGTTTATGATTGACCATTACATACGATTAGAACTGTTTAGATTCCAAGAATGTAAACGTGCGTGTCGAGCCAAGTTCAAGGCAAGAGATAACTGGCAAGTAGCTTTCGTGTGTATATTAAATAATAATTCCATGAACCGTTTGGAGCCGCTTTTTAACCCTTAATAACTCAAAATTTATTTAACATAACCACATTTAATTTTTTGGTTTATGTAGGTATTGAGAAGCTATAAACCAAGTAGTACCACTTTCATAAATACAGTTCAAACGGTTACATAGATAGATTATTACTATTCGAAAATCGTAATTTTTTAACTGACTGACATATGGATAAAAAACTTAACTTACCTCCAGATGACCTACAAAGTGAAATTATTTAAATTATACAAAGGAAAATATCAGAAAACAGTATAGTTCTAAGATTTCAATTTTCACAGAACAAAGAATACAAAACTTAGCGCCTTGCAAAATTATAAGAGCAAACACAGGTGAATTAGTTGCATTGTAAAAAGTTGTTTTTTATTATTTTATTCTTTGTATTAAAAAGTAATGATCCCACCAAAAGCATAAATATGAAAATGGGAGCCAAGTTTAATATAGCCGAGCCGACTTCTTATTGAGGGGGGCGATCGGCAGTAATGACTTCTCGCGCCGGGCCCTGGTACAGGACTTGGTCCGGAGCGACTAGGAATGGCAGGCGTTCGCCTCCTTCTGCAAAGCAGTAATGCTAGCGAAGAAGGCGGCCACACGCGTGAGGGAACGGTCTCCTCAAGGATATGTCAGCAAAACCGTAGGGGCCCAGCAGGGTCGAAGCCTACTGGGGACATGGGTTGTGCGAGAAAGACACCGGGGTACTGGAACAAAGCCAAAGAAGGAACAAATTTTGTCAGTAAAAGTCTGACATGCCACATTTCGTTTCGTAAAGCGGGAGAAGTCATTGGATGACTTCCTACCTCAAATCAAGTACTGTATTGAAATCGCAACTCGCAAACTTTGCTGAGCGACTGGACGTCCGATTTTTTATTTGCCATGTAGGTACGTCACTTCTCTACGCAATAAGTGTAACATTTTTTTATTAACTAACCATAATTTTTTGTTGATCTCTGACCATTATAAATAGGTAGGTATGAAGATGAGATCACGAAAAGCAGAAGCAAAACAATTCGTTCCCTTATCATTCCAGTGCTATCATTTATACACATCACACATCTATCTCAGAACATTTTGTAATGGAGCTTAGAATACAGTTCAAGACGATTATCACAATATTTACGTTATGGTATACTTTGGCAGATTTTGCTGGTAAGATTCTGTTTCTTCAGTCAATAGCCTTTGTTAGATTTATTTTACTCTCGTCTGTAGCGGCCATTGTCTACTTTGTGTACAGTTCTATGTGTGGATTTATAACAAAGAGTAGATTACTGTGTCTTGCAAAGAAATTTCCTATTCAAAAGTTACGTTGAGTACCGAGTATAGTGGGGTTACTTTGGCCCCAGGGCCAAAGTTATACTTTGGAACAAGCTTATAACCAGTAGGAACATGGGAAACTGTGTTTACTGTGTTTCTATTGATTAATGAGCTTTCCCAAAGTTATACCCTACGGTCAAAGTTACCCCCAATTTACTCGGTAAATATCTGGAGCATTCTTCTTGTTTACCAACAATCGGACCGGCGATTCTTGTACCCTTGAAGCTGAAATTAAGTTTCTTACATGACCTGTTACACTAGGTACTCGATATTCAGACAGTCTTAGTCGATGTCGCTTAGTGTAATAAGGGTTAGACCGGTCTTACTCGGAACAAAAAATAAGACTGAATATCGTGTGCTGAATATCGTGTAGTGTAATAGGCCCTTTAGGTCTGCGATCGTCTGCGGCTGCAGGTCGCAGCAGCACTCGCAGTCGAAACTCAGTAGCACGTGCAGTCGCAGTCGCGTTCGGAATGGTTTTTACAAAAATCCATACTAATATATAGAAAACCAGTCGTGCAACTGCAGCTGGCTTCGTGTAGCCGCCGCATGTGCTGCCTGCATCCGCAGCCTGCAGCCGAGGTTCGAATGGCACCTTAAGTGTATTGAAAAACGCCGTTTGATACACGTGAAGATTTGTCACGGCAGCATTCAGCGCCATGACACCCTCGCCTACGGCTCGGGAGAATTCCGCCTTGGTCGAAATGACAATATATCTCCACTTGTATCAAAATGAACTATTTTTTTAAATTTGAGTGACAGAGTGAAGAAATACATCTCCGACACACTTTATTGTATCTACTTGTTAGTGATGAAAAGTAAAATTAATCTACCTATTTAGCAAACTATGTCATGACAGTTCGTACAGGGTCATATTATTATTTACTAAATAAGATTGCGTTTAATTTATCTTTCTGTTTATCGTTGGAAAACAAATCAAAACAAGATGGCAAATATCTGTAGACTAAAGTAATTATTAATATTGAAGGCACGGTTAGCGCAGTGATTGAACGATTGTCTGCTGCGCTGCGTGTCGGGTTTGATTCCTGTACGGAACAAATATATATATGAGTATATATAATCCCTAGCGGTTTTCGGCTACAGTGACTGGATTCTGATTTAGTGTAACTACGGGTTGCGATCATGTGCTCTGATGTGACTAATAAAGCCTATCTTTGCTGTAAACGTGCGTGCACAATGTGGGTAGTGTGCGGTGATCTAGACTTCAAGAATAAGCCACCCGCTACCATCCAATACAATGATATTTTAACGGAACAAATATTTGTATGCCAAATATGTGATCTGGGTCAAGGTGCCTTGTGTATGTGAGCTTAAACGTTTGTGAACGCACTCACAATACAGGAGCTTATCTCTATTCTGTTGGACAACGTGTTTAAAAAAAAAAGAATTTGTAAGGAATAGTAAACAAAAGTACATTAAATAACAGGGCCCTTACCATAACTTCAGGCTTCCAGTCTCGATAAGTCGAAAAAAATATGTGTGTTCAAACTCTAGGCAATTAGGCAATCAATGCAAGATAAGCACTAGTTTACCTCAGAAAATAAAAAAATAAAAGATAAAGAACTTTATTAAAAACAGTAGGTATTTCAATCTTGTTTTTCTTGTGCCCTGGTTACAATCAAGTAAATTGACAATGAGGACTTATTTTTCCTTTTAAAAAAAGGAAAAAAGAAAGGTTAACTTACTTTTCGAATACTGTAATTAGAGACACAATAGAAAGACAATGAGAGAGCGAATTTTATACAAAAAAAAAATACGTTCATCCGAACATAGAACCTCCTCCTTTTTCGGTCGTCGGTTAAAAATTAAGCTGCGTCAGAAAAAAGCCCTCTCTGCTTCCACGCTGCTCCAAGTCTATTTCAAATTCTGGAAAAAATTTCACCATGGTTTGTAAGTTATACGAGTATATTACAAAGAGTTAAACGCAGAGGTTTTATGGAGGATCTTTTATGTCATATTGAGGTTTTGGTAAACGGTTAAACTCATATTCTTGGGTTTAACTGCAAAAGAAGTTTTGCAGTTAAACCTAGCTACAACCTAGGGGTATTTTAGTCAAGAGTACATTTTTTAATTTCATTCATTTCTTACTATATCATCCACCACATTATCGTTTACCATCAGTTGAGATAGTGGTCAAACGCGAGCTTATCAATTTTAATTATTTTTTTTTAACATAGGCCTACATGGGCACTTATAAAACGTCAGAAGCTAGTGTACGGTTCCAAATTGGTCGTTTCCTATGGAGAAGAACCGGCAAGAAACTCCATGGTTACTCTTTTAAAAAAAGTGGTTGTTTCAATATTTTCATATTACAGTATTAATAGATATTATTTAAGAACAGTGTAGACCAGCCAATATTGTACCCAAAAGCACAATAAAAATATTCATATTAAAAAAAAGCGAGTCGCAATAGGAAGTAATCTAAGAATTCGTGAAGTCTTCAGTGTTCTCACATTCACATTATAAAAAAAGGCTATAAGTATAAAAAAAGCAAGAAAAATATGAATAATTACAACTACCAATAAATTAACTAACGAATTTAAGGTAGTTGAAGTCTAAATAATTTCAAAAATATTGCAAAAGCAATGAGTTACAAAAAAAAATTTACATATTAAAACAAAGATGGAGCAGTTAATAGACACAATAATAATGAGTTACCAGGGGGCCACATGTGCAGAAGTAGTCATTTCCAAACAAACGTGTCTTCGACATAGTCTTTAACCTTATAATATAATAATAATAATATACTTTATTTCGGATATAGAAAATCTTAAATTATAGTACGCTTTTTTGATTAGGACACGCTTACTATGAGTTTTGTTAACTCGCTAAGTTCTGTTACCGCTTTTGGCAGCTTGTTATAAAACCGTATGCAGTTTACTAAGAATGACTTGCTGGTCTTAGCTAATCTCTATTTGCAATAATAAAAGAAACCCGTGAGCAAATTGTCACGTTATGTTTTGGAGTAGATACTTGCATTTGCTGGATAGACTATCAGATGGCCTTTCAATCGATGATTTATTTAATAAAAAAAAATAATAATAAAAAAAAACCTTAGTGAGCCTATTTTCTTTAACACGCTGAAAGAGCTTTTCAAGAAATCAAATTTTTGCAGACAAAAATTCAAGAAGGTATGATCTGCTGTTAAATGTTGCGTTGCATCGTGCAGCGTGCAGTATCTGCAGATCTTTAAAAATCTACTAAACCAGTAGATTTTAAAAGTATTTGGTAAGTTTCAAAAGTCTCGTTATCTCCGAGACTGGAGTTATCAGTCTCGAGTCTAGAAAGTGCGGAAAAATCGTCGAGACTTTCGATATTTTCGAGACCGACACTCCCGGGATGAAAGCCCTAGTAGGGCCTAGCAGCTTTCCTGTCAGTCATTTCAGAATTCTATTCACTTACCCCAATTTATTTGGTGTGTTCTCCTCCCATACTTCTCTGTTAGTAGTTATTTCAGTATTTACTGACATATGATCTAGACGTATGATTCTTCACACGATTCAATTCGTTTCTTGGTTTTATAGCCACATTTTTACTCAAAACTTTTCTCTCGACATTATCTTCGTTTATATTTTTTCTTATTTACACAAAATCTATTATAAAATTGCAATGGGAAGTATAGAGCGTTACTAGTAAATTTTGATACAAGTATAGAAAGTTTGTCACTGCGACCGAGGCGGAATTCGCACGAGCTGTAGGCGATTGTGTTATGGAGGCAAGGGCTGCAGTGACAAATTTGCACGTGTATCAAACGACTTTTTTCAAAACACTTACGAAGAAATGAATAAACGGGGGTTGGCTGGCGACTCGTGAGGGTCGACGCGCGTCCAGCCTGATACGATACAATACATGTAATAAAATTGTGGCGAGGGAGAGCACGCGCACTTTTCTGCATAGTGCGAAAAACAATGTATAGCGGTGGGATAAGAGCGGGTTTTTGAATAAGTGTAAGTATTGAAAAATAATAATCACCTAGGCTAAATTTGTATTTTTATTTTAGATCTGCCTTGTAGAGCCAGGTCTATCAAAGGCAATGCAACAGTGTGTGTCTGCACCCCGGAATACTGTGATACTATTACGAGAGACGCTCCGTCTAGCGGCAGATATGTTTCCTACGTGACCTCTGAGGTAAGCAAGTAATCTCAGGGTGTTAGGTAAATAAATACCAGATTGTTGATATTTTTTTTTGTATTGGGGTTCCGTACCTCAAAAAGAAAAAACGGTACCCTTATAGGATCACTTGGTTGTCCGTCTGTCTGTCTTTCTATCTGTCAAGACCCTTTATCTCGGAAACGCGTGGAGGTATCGAGTTGAAATTAAAACTACATACACAACTACTCAGGTCTGCGATCCCTTAAAGCTGTGAAAAAAACAAATTTTTTTTTCGAAAACTCAAGAGTTAACGAAAAAAAAAAGATACGGCCGTTTATGTCACAAAAAACGTATATTTCGACATTCTCAAGGGAATTAAAATTCATAGGGTACGTCTAGGTCAACGGGACCTAGACTCCTGAAATTAAGCATTAAGCAAGGTCTCATAGCACAAGTATAGGAAAAAATCTGAAAACACTAAATTTGTAGTTAGGTCACAAAGAAAACTTATTTTACGATTCGGAAAAATCTTTTTAACTCAATTCGGGAATTGAACTGTTTTCATAGACAAGTTTGTACGGAACCCTCAGTGCGCGAGTCAGACTCGCACTTGCCCGGTTTTTCGGAATTCAGAATTGTTTAGAAACATAAGTTGCGTACATACATTACATAATTTAAGAACAATAAATTCTAAGTTTGTACCTACTTGCTCCGTGGTTATACATGACAATGTTTAAATTTATTTGCAACACAAAGATCAACTTAAAATGCACAAATCTACGATTAAGTCGATGCCTCCCGAGATCTTAAATTACAAATTCAAATAGGTGTACCAACTTGTCTGTTGTTTTTTAGTTGGGAAAATCATCTAATGACATACGCGCTCTTGGGTGGAGCAAGAGATAGTGTCAGACTTTTACTGACTAAAAACCCACTCCTGTTCCTTCGTTGCCTTTGTCCCAGGTCCCCGGGTTTCGTTTTCACACTACCCATGGTCCCAGTAGGCTTCGACCCTGCTGGGCCCCTACGATTTGCTGACATCTTCCTGAGGCGCGCGTGGAAGTGGAACAATACGCGCCGTCGACGACTTGGGCTCGGTCCGGCCGCCGTCCGCAAGCCGCAATATTATGTTTTTTTTAAATCATAGATTGTATATTTTCAGGATGGACTTCGGCTTCACAAATCTACTGGGAATCTACGTAATTATGTTAAAGGTAACTCAACATTAGCAAAGACTAAATAATAACTATATTACCCAAAAAACAACACTCACGACTGCTAATAGAAAATTTGTCTACGTTCATCGTTGTCAATAACATCATTTCCACGTTAAAAGAAGGCAAGTAGAGTCTGTAAACTGCTTGCTGGTAGGTGTTTGACCACTATCTTACCTGATATCGATGATATGGTCGATGATCTAGGACGTTTGCCTAAAAGTAAATACCTATTCATAATTCATTTAAATCTCCCAGGTACTTAACATAAATATTGGCAGAGAATTCACTCCATAGATAGCTAAAATTCGACTCCTTATCCGGTAGGTACGCACCATAAAAGTCTTTCCTAAATTCGTGCACATGGCCTAAGTGTTTCAACTCCAAATGGCAATCATAAATTTGATTAAATTTCTTACAACAAATAAAAATAATAACCAGTTATTTTACTTGCATTTCTTACGTTTCTCTATAATAACTACTTACAAGTTACTTTACCAAATTAAATTATGTGATTTCGTTTCATTTTAGGTCTTTCATCCGATTCGATTTCGAGTTCTTCGACCACTTTTGAGTTAGATGTGACGACGAAGTACCAAACCATCGAAGGTTTTGGGGGAGGTGTGTCCGACTCAGCTGGCATCAACTGGAAGAAAATCTCTGATCCGCGGCTTAGGCAGCACTTCATTGAGTAAGTAGGTAGAACTGACGGTAAAGTAAAACAAGGGATTCAAAAAAGAGTCTGTATTTTCAAGAAATGGAACAACTAATATTGTAGAATTTATCAACTTGCCATGCCTTTTCCCAACTGTATTGGGGTTGGCTTCCAGTTTTACTAGGTGCAGCTGAATATCAGAACTTTACCTATATGGAACGACTGCCTTTCTGATCTCCACTAAACTTAGTAACTGACCGAAGACGCTTGGCAAGACAGGTGTTAGGTCTGAAAAGTTTTTTTTTTTTATTTTGGATAGTCTGTAACCGCTGTTAAAAATTGATAAACGGCAATCAGCCGCTGTAAACTATGTAATGCAAATAGGACGTAGAATTTAATTGACTAAAGACTAAATAGATTGGTTGACTGATAGAGAGTGCCTTAGGCATTATGTCCGCTTCTGTACTTTGTGTGCATAAAGAATTAAATAAATTGGAAGAACAATAAAATAAGTACAATGTGCTAAGTCGCGCAAACGTAGCCGTCCTTTGAGGTGTGCGACAGCTGATTGGTGTGGCCATCGACCAGCGCGTTATAGTCCCTTGTTTATTGCTACAAACGCTCAGCGCTGTGGTGACTTACAATTGAACATTCCTTTCATGTTTAATTGTCTTTGATAATCTTCCATACAACTGAAAACGTACCTAACCTACCAAAGGGACTGTTACTGTTTATAACTGAGTAAAAATATTTGCAGCTCCTACTGCAGTGATTCTGGTCTTCAGTACAACATGCTGCGCGTTCCTATTGGTGGTACTGACTTCTCCACACATGGCTACGCATACAATGAACTCCCTGAAGATGACGCGACTTTGAGCAATTTCACATTGTCTCCTGAAGATTATGAGTATAAGGTTGGATAATAATAGTACAATACGCCTGCCAATGTCATGATTTTTCTGTCCTTTTCTGATAATACTTAAGGTTTTCTTCTTTCATTCTTCCTTTTCAACCGCCAATGCTTTCATGCTTTCCATCATCTTCGTGCCCTTGTCCCGTGTTATTTGGGGTCGGTGCAGAACGTTTTTTTATTCCATTCTGCCCTGTCACTCATCATGCTATCACTAACTTCCTTTTCTTTCATATCACTCTTCACAGAAACCATCCATCTTTTCTTTGGTCTTCCTCTCCCTCTCCATCCATCCACATGTAAACTCATAACACTTTTAGTAATATGCGTTTCATCCCTCCTCTTCACATCACCATACCAAGACAAACGATTCCCTTTCAACTTTTCAGTCACTTCCATCCTTTCCATTTTGTATAAAAAAGTAAGTGAGTGAAACATTTTTAGACTCAAGAAACCAATTTGATACTGATAGTAAGAGTATCAAATATGTTTGGGTCAAAAAAATCCTCCAGCTTCCTTTTTTTAGAGTCGGAAAGTAATATGTTACTTTCCGACTCCAAAAAAAGGAGGAGGTTTTCAAGTCGTATGAAGGATTTAATGTCTTGGTCAGTGATATTTTCTGCACGACCCAGCAGAAAATTCTGTAAAATAAAGTTTTTTTTTTTTTATTGAAATATCAGGACGTAATCCAAAAATAACTCGTTCAAAATCAGATTTTATCTGACATAATTTATGTTTAAATTCTTGGTATACTACAAGGTTCAACTCTCGGTCCCATAGTTATTAGAAATCCTGCTATACACAATGGTAACCATACTTATTTAAATAAATTGGCAAGTTCATCTAGTCTTTGTATGTAGTAGTACTTTAGCCTTTACTATATCATGTAGTATTTTTCAGATTCCAATGGTTAAAGCATGCATGGAAGCGGCAAGTGCTCCCATACACATATTGTCAGCGACTTGGTCGCCTCCAATATGGATGAAAACCAATAACGAATACTCAGGACACAGTCGAATAAAGAAGGAATACCTGCAGACCTACGCCGATTACCATTACAAGTGAGAATTATTTCAACATGAAGCTTAAACTTCATGCCTGAGTCCACGTTATAAAGTTTTGATGTCAATATGATAACATTGCCAAAAAGAGATTTAAGTATCCTTGTCCAGTTCCAAATTTATCTTGAAGTAAGACAATCTCGTTGTCCCAATGTCGTTCTATAGATATCACAAGACATCGAATGTTCAACACGATGATAAATTACACAAAGACTGTAATTAAAGTTTATGCTATGTATCTAGAAACATTTTTACAGGTTTTTAGAGAGGTATGCCGAAGAAGGTATCCCGGTGTGGGGCATCACTACTACGAATGAACCGCTACACTCCAGCGTTAACTACATTCCCGCCAAGATCAACAATGTAGGATGGACTCTAGACGATTTGGTAATAGTACTACTTCTAAATATAAAACAGCTGGGATATCATACCCATAGATACCAGGCATCGGCAGATCCTTGATATGCAGCAGGAAGAGAGTTACAGAGAGAACAAACGCCTGAGGAACACTGGCATTAGGCGTCATGGGCTCCGATCCGTCGATAACAACACGGAGAGACTGTTCACTCAAGAAATCTATAAGTTATTTTGTTATTAAGCAGGTAGCATTCAGTGTCATTGTTATCATCAACATCTACCATGATACAAAATATACCCCCCTCATACATTGAGATCATCCCAGTCTTACTATCAGAGGCGCGGAGCATACTGCGAGCCGCTATATCAATCATAAAGTAGTAACATGTTATCTAAAACCTTATATTCTCTTATTGATAAGAGGCCCAGTGAATGAATAATAACTATTATGATAGGATACTCCAATTGTCTATCTCGGTTCTCTCATTGTACAACATTTTCTATAAAAGAACACAATAAAAATTTAAATTATCCTAGTTCACATGCTTCAATAAACGAGCTGATTATCAGTCAAGACTTGTCCTAGCCCGGTCAGAGACATTTTCAAGCTCGGTCTTACATGATGACAAAACCACTTGGTCCATCTTTCGACACAAAAATTATACCAAATTCTATGTCGGCAGTCCTGTTTAACGGTGGGCTGGTGAAATCATTGCTAAAGCACTGCAAAACTGTATGGTCCTGGCAAAGATAGAAAATTATGGAAGGAAGAGTAGGAGGTTTTTACTAAAGTCAAGCAGGGCTTCGCATCAAATAAAAAAAAAAAAAACTAACCACACAGACACAAGGTTAATAAATAATAAGTTACTAAAACAATAAAAAATATAAAGAATGTAAAATATATCGATGTGGTGCTTATTATTATTTAGGTACTATGCTAGACAGTGAAATCCATTAGTGAAAAATATTTCGGTTCTAGAGTGAGTACATCATACACAACTTGGGACCAACTCTTCGCCACGATAACTCCAGCTTCAAAGATGTCAAAATTATCACCGGCGATGACTTGCGTTTCACCATCACTCTTTATTGGAATACAGTAAGTAGTGTAGATGGTATTGCTTCGAGCACAACTTGGCCCCAACACTTCACCATAACTTACTTCGATTACAAAAACGTTAAGATCATCACCGACGATAACTTGCGTTTCACCATTATTCTTTATTGGAACACAGTGAGTAGCATAAATAATATAGCATAGAGTAAAACTTGGGCCCAATTATTTACCATAACTCCAGTTTCAAAGACCATCACAGTGATTCGCGTGGATAGTATTGCATCGAACACAGCTTGGGCTCAGCTCTCTGCCATGATAACTCTAGCTTCAAAGACGTCAAGATCATCACCGGAAATAACTTGTCTGGTTAATGGTCCAGGCTCTCGCATGTATTTACTTCTTACAAGTTCACAGGAAATAGAGACGTAATGTTAAGAAAAACAAACACTCTCTTCATACAGTTGGTGGCAGTATACCCCGAGACGCTAAAGTACTTGGACGGTGTTGCGGTGCACTACTACATGAGCGCGTACGTGCCGCCGACGATACTTTCGCTAGCCATGAGAGGTTACCCCGACAAGTTCGTACTAGCCACTGAGATCTGCGCAGGTAGGATAAATGTCGAGTTGATTGATTTCAATAAATAATGTTTGGATCATCATAATAACGGCAATTAACAATGGCTTAAATACATTATTTTCTTCTAGAAGTCGAAATATCAGGATAGCGTGTAGAAGCACACAGAACTATAATTTACACTTCATTGATAGTATGTTGCATCTTGTTTTTGAGCAGCTGTTTTAATGAAGCACAATGTAGAGTAAAACATGAAATATGCGATTTTTATGGCCAAAATACTTATTAGCTATTGTTATAATGAAGATGATACCCAGTTGATATCATTTTGAATTTAAAATCAATACAGTACAAATGTTTAATTGTTATATTTTGATAAGTAAGTTATACTTTCAGGTGCTCTTCCCACGGACACCGTCAGTGTGGATTACGGATCATGGGATCGAGCTGAGTTATATGTCAACGATATTATAGAGGTATTATAGTTGCTCTCTCTAATTCCTTGTCAATTCTTATACCTTTATAAGGAGTTAGCTCTTATCGTCATTTTAACCACACGTGTCTATAGTGCTTAGTTTCATCATGGCGGTATAATTAGGTGCTTCTTATTATAACTAAGTGCATGCCAATAATCATAATGATTTTTTTTCCTTCTTTTCCTTTCTTTTATTTTTTATTTTCTTCCTTTTTTTCTTCCGCCTAGACTTCGCAGTATTATTATTATTGCTCTCTCTCGTTTTCTAGTTTATCCTATTACACGGGCCCATCAAAAGATTTTGTTTCCTTCTATTTATTATTCCTTTTCCTTACTTTGCAATCAATCTCCATATATCTTGTTAGAATGCTACACAAAGTTATTTATGCACGTAATTTTTCCTTTTTTTTCAGAACCTTAGTAACAATGTTATAGGATGGCTCGATTGGAACCTCTGTCTGGATACGAACGGTGGTCCCAGTTATATTAACGCTCGGGTGGATTCGCCTATTATCGTGAATGTTCGGCCACAGTCCGAGGAGTTCTATAAACAACCGATGTACTATGCTATTGGCCATTTCTCCAAGTTCGTGCCACGAGGGTCCCGGAGAATCAAAGTTTCCTTTACGACGGGTGATGCAGAAATGGATAGCGTGGGCTTTCTGACACCTCATAATACTGTAGTCTTGGTGATATGGAACAAGTAAGTAGAAAGAAACATTAGAAATTTTTGCTTGAATTTTTTTGTTGCTGTCCATCTGTCTATCTGTCAAGACCTTTATCTCGTAAATGCGTGAAGGTATCTAGTTGAAATGAAAACCATATACTGCGGTCCTTTAAAGCTGTGAAAAAATCAATCTTCTGAGTTAACGAAAAAAAAGATGGGTCTTTTATATCGCCAAAAACGTATATTTCGACACTTTCAAGGGAATCAAATTCATAGGGTACTTCCCGTTAACCTAGAATCCTGAAATTTGGTATGAAGCAAGGTCTCATAGCACAAGTATAGGAAAAAATCTGATAACTGTAAATTTGCAGTTACGTCACAAAAAAAATGCGACTCGGAAAAATCTTCGTAACTCAATTCGGGAATTGAACTGTTTTCATAGGTAAGTTTGTACAAAACCCTCAGTGGGCGAGTCCGACTCGCACTTGCCTGGTTTTTTTTACTTTTGACTACAAAAATGTGATCAGTAACGGGTATGGATAAAACCCTATTTTTTATGTGCTTATAAAAACGTCCGCTTGAGGTTTAATGAATTAATCATCTTATTTTAATCAATTACTTGTTACAGAGGTGCCGGAGAAACAGTCCAAGTGTGTTTGGGAACGAGAGTAGCAGAATTAAACATCTTGCCGAAGTCTATTACGACTCTAGAGATGCTGAATGAATAAAGAATGGAATATCCAGACCAGCTGACTTGTTCTGTAACAATCTCACTGAGAAAAATTAGGTGAAGTGTGATCAATCCACTTTTATTTTTAGTGGAAATCACTCTAGGCGGAGCGAGATAGTGTTAGGCTTTTACTGACTGAAACCCACTTTTTTCGCAGTTACGAGGTATTCACTATAAGCCACATGGCTTATAGTGAATACCTCGTACCTGCGAAATACGTAACTTCTCAGGAGGCACAAAAACCAAACTAGACCTTTATTGTCGTGTATAATGGGCTTCTACGTGTTTTATTGAAATATTTAAAACTACTGAATTATTTCAAATGCTTGTTTCTCTTGTTTATCTTTTTTTTCACAAGTTTTGACGCGCTACAGCAAAGTTATCACACCAGGCTGACTCTTAATATCGTAGATGGCGCTACGAGTATCAAATCAAAATTTTGCATGATACAAGATTATGCATTAAGAGATTTTCTTTTCAGAAATATAATAAAACAAAAATGACATGAAATTGCATACCCGAGGTTTTCACTCTAAGCCATCAATCGCTATGTTCCTTTAGCAGCGTTTGCGTTCCAGAGCCACGTAACTCTTTCGAACAATCACACAGTGCTGGACGTCTACTGTACCCCGAGTGTGAGTTTGTTGTCGCTTCTCGAAATACGTGACGAACACGTTAATCGAGCTAACTAACATAAGAGAGTATTTAAAAACAGTCTGAGTGTGAGTTGCAATACTGTATACGAACAGTTTCGCGTATCGTCACTTGCCCGAAAGTATTTCGAACGTTTTGTTATTTTTTTAACTGTTGGTTACAATGAACGGCGTCCATCGGGTTCATCAGATTTGGGTTTTTTTATGTCAATACATTAGTGTTTAAAATTGACGGCTTAGCTTACATGGTGAGATTGCTACTCTGTTGAAAACTTAGATTTACCTATGACATCAATTAGCAGATCTAATAATAAGTACACCTTTTTATAGAATAGAAATAATAGTGCCTACATATATATATATATATGTCGTGGCCAGATCTTATAATTGATCACATCGATACGATTTTACTTGGCCATATCATGAAGTGATCAATTTCTAAGATCTGGTCACGACATATATATAATTATAGATATTATGACTATAAATAATTAAATTAATAAGCTTTCCTGTTAATGTTGTATTACTAATGAATAAAGACTTAGTACCTACTACTATTATTACATGTTTAATGCCAATCGCGACCTACAACAGAATGAGTTGTGGGTTTCGGGTTCGCACCCTATATTTTACTACTCAAAGTAATACAAGCATTACTTTGATAGTAAAATTTCATCACCACTGCTCTCAAAATTGTGAAAGAAAACATCGCTAGGAGCCATGTCTTAGAACCGAAAATTCGAAGACATGTGACATCTACCAATCCTCAAGGAGCCCGCGTGGTGTACTACTGCCCATTCCCCCATCTAGAAAAGAGGCTTAAGTCCCAGCAGTGGGAATATTAAAAAGCTGATCATGCTATTAATTTCAATTAATCAAGTCAGCCTATCGCAATCCAGTGCTAGAGATAGGCCTCTCTCAAGTTGTGCCATAATTTAGTACACGGCCCGCTGCACAGGTTTTTGGACCCAAAAAACTGACATCTACTTTTTACGAGTATTGAATATAATTATAATAATAATAATATAATATAATAATCACAGTTGTTTAATAATAATAACAACTATCCATTTAACATCCTATTCCACAACTATCACAAAACGTCGTCTAGTCTCAAGCTAAGCTGAGCTTGTGCATACTTATATATTTCTAAATACATACATATTATAAATAAATTACACCCAGACACAGAACAAATGATCATCCTCATTACACAAACATTTTGTCCTGGGTGGGAATCGAACCCACGGCCTCCGGCATAGCAGTCAGGGCCAATAACCACTAGACCAACAAACCAGTCAAACTAATCAACAGGTAATTACAAATGCATGAGTTGAACTCCAAAGTGTCAATTTAGTACACTTGTTTTAAAAAAAAATCTATTTATTAATTCCGGACGACAGAGATGTGGGAGAGTATTCCAACAACAATCTAATGAATCCTTTCCTTTTCTCTTTCATTTTTTAAATATTTTCGTTAGTAAGATTAATTAATAATAGTTATCTATATATTTACGTAATCAACTGTTAATTACAGGTGCCCTTGGTTCTATTTCGGATGTTATAATGATTTTTACGTATCTAAGTAAATATATTAATTTAACAATTGTAATAATTTAAATCAGGATTAATTTTAAATTTAATCAATTAATATTATTGTCTGAAAGCGGCTGGTACTAAGAGGATGTACATAAAATGAATTTATAAGATTGTTTGACTGATTTTTATTTATTTACCTGTTTCGTCGGATATCCTTTATGTTATTTATTAATATTGGAGGTGTATCGTTATAAAGGTGGGCTTTAGACAGAATCTTTATTTGTACAACAATGTCTATCGTTAGATGGATGTGTAGTATATAAACTTATTTATTTGTATTTGATTAGTGTCCTTTTATTTTAGTTTTTAGTCAATTAGTTAGTAGTTAATTATAGTTATTTTTTTATACGTAGTGTTGGGTTGTTTTATTTAATTTTAAATCTTTGTACATTATAATAAAGTTAAGTATTGATTTGGAAGTCATTTAAGGGTACCTAAAGTATCGATTCGTAATTTAGTGTTCATCATGGAATTTAGAAATTATATGGTTTTTCTGATAACCATGATGTGCTCTCTCACATCAACAAATGCCCATGGTGAGTCAATTTATAATTTTATATATGTATTTTTAAATACGTATACTACTACGGTGTTACAAGTGATGTCGTTTCTCATTATGTGGAACTAATATGGTACTATATATGTATATAAAACAGGGATGTTATGGAGCTCCGACACTATCGTATATCCGAAATAAAAAATAACCGTAACCGATGTGAAATTTCGGATATAGGACGAATCTAAATAACGGCGAAACAAATGATAATCTAGACTAGAAATGAAATTCAAATCTAGCTATTCGTATTTTAATTTCATAATTTTAAAATGCGTAACCAAAACTATCCGAAACTAGTAGATAATCCGAAATAATTTCTTATCCGTAACCGTTTCCGAAACCGATATAAATAAATAAATACGGAGCACTTCAGACACGAGCCGTGCAATTTAATCAATACTATCATGGGAACTTTGCTTTAATTATAATAATAATTAAGAATTAGGTCTTTTTTACTATTCACATTTTTTTTTTTAAATTATAGAAATAACTATAATCAGTATAAATATAGTCATTTAGAGAGAGCAGTGGCGGCTGAATGGCAACGGCTCCGACTTATGTGTAGGTCGCGGGTTCAAACCCAGCCAGGCGCATTACTTTGTGTAATTTATTTCATCACCACTGCTGTAAAAACGGTGAAGGAAAACATCGTAAGGAAAACGACATGTCCTAGAACGAAAAATTCGAAGATATGATTGTGACATTCACCAATTCGCACAGGGCCCGCGTGGTGGATTACGGCCCATTCCCTATCCTAGAGAGAGGAGGCCTGAGTCCCAGCACTGGGAACATTAAAAGGCTGATTATGCTATAGTCATTTATATTTAATAATTATAGTAAATACTAATTGTGTTAAGTTACAATTTTTCTAAATAAAGAACTTTGTCAGATTTGCCGTGTGCGGCGCAGCAGATTCCGGGCCAATCGGTGATCTGTGTATGTAATGCGACGTATTGCGACACCATCTCTAGGGTCCCACCCCCACCGGGTTCTTTTGTCACTTACACCAGTTCGGCGGTAAGTTCAGATAAGTCTACATCTCTCATTAAACTCTTCTGTCGCAGGTCTGCTGGAAGAAATTTCGTTTGAAATAAGCACCACCTTTGTGCTTTTTTATCTGTTTTGATCTTTTCTATTTTAAGTATTTAATATGCCATTTAATTCAAGTTTGCACTCTTATAAGGGTTAGTAACAATATTTACTTAAAACTATGGTAGAAGTATAAAATTCAAATTCCACAAAAATAAATTAAATTTGTATGTACATAAAAAAACAATAAATGAGTATGAACGAAACACCTATTTCTATCGCGTTCGTTTCTAAGGTGAATGATAGCTACAATTTAGGTCCTGTTTGAGACATAAAATAGAGTATTTATTATTTAAGAGGAATATTGTACATCGTTTTTATTTTGTTACAGGGTGGATTACGGTTCCATAAAACCATCGGCAGATTGTCGCTCATAGACTTAGGTAAGTCATAAAAAACACATTTCCACGAAAATTCGCTTCTACTTACCCCTACCTACCGCTTTTTAAACGACTTCAAAAAAAGGAGAAGGTTCTCAATTTGGTTGTATATTTTTTTACCATCCGACCGATTTGTAATTTTTTTTTTCCCTTATAAAATATGCTTCCAGATTGGTCCCATTTTTTTCGAAATCCCTTTCTGATGATGGGATCTATGAGGAATAAAAAAAAAATGTTACTTACATTTGATGAAGTGGAACTGATGTAGAAGACCAGAAATGGCCAACGGAACTTCACCCTCCCATAGATGATAGTTATGTAACTATGACAACACAAATAAATAAATGGTTTTGAATAGTTATTTTGAAAATGGTATGATCGAAGTGATCTGATGATGATGATGGAGCCGGAAGGTAGGCACTGGAACTCCGTAATTAATCAAAGTATCCTAGCCGTGTTTGGGCTTATTAGAATTGTCATGACATACGCTTTGGCTATAAGTTACTATCGAACTGACCTGATGATGGAGCCGGGAGGTGGATGGAAACTTCATAATAAAATAATGTATCCAAGCGGTGTTTGGATTAATTCGAATTGTCATGAGAAATAGGTACCGTGGCTAAAATATAAGTGTATCACAACTAGGTGTTAAATAACAAGCAGATAATACCAGAAACACCGACTTCTGAAATTAAAGTTACTTTGATCGTTTAGTGTTTTGTATTTTGTAGTGAAGTCGGTTATTTTTATTTCTAAAAAGTTTTTTTTGTTTATTGTAGTGTAGTCGTTCGTCGTCGGAAGGGTGAGATCAAATTCTGTTTAAGTTGATTCTGATACCACTGACGTGGGGTCTTCGGTACCTATTATTGTTTGATTGTTCTCAATGTTGCACTCAAAAGTACAGAGGTTTTAAGCCCGTCTCTGTACTTTTGAGTACATAAAGCATTTGATTCGCCTCAAAAGCCTTAGGCATTTTTTTACCAGGAAAATGCCTCGTAAATGCTGAAAATATTGGTGCAATAAAAGAGAGAAATATGGCGAATACATAGAACACGTATACACAACACAATTATAATAATTAAATATACATATATTCAAATAACTTACTTATATAAACGAATAGTAGGTACGCCTGAGTCCTACCAGTAAGTACATTATAAGGCTAATAATGTCTATGTTAGTCCTTGTGGCGATACTTCAATTCTATGGTTAGGCCAGCAGTGGACGTCTTTCGGCGAAAATGATAACCAAGATTATTTAAGGACTATGCAAAAATAAAACTTAGAATGATTCTCTCTAACATGGGATAGGTAGGTACGAGAAGGTAACAAAATTTGATCAAGTTTATCAGTAAGATTGTCACAAAATAATAACACGAAAAAAGAATATCTGGAAGGACTTCTGGAGGCTTTTGCCCAGCAGTAGGACAGTGAGAGTTAGAAAAAAATGTACTTACATATAGTTTTTGCTTTATTAAATCGACTAGAGACCTGCCTCAGCTACGCACAAAGTTTAAAAATCGACCAGCTACGCATAAAATTTACAAATCTTTAGAATTCTCCGTTTTTCTCTACTATTATGTGGGATTCTTTAACAAAATAAGTACTAAAATTAATATATTAATACAATTGATCCAAATAGACAATTGGGACACATTACGTTATACTATTGCCAACATCTTACGATTATGCTCGTGAACTTTAACTTTGAACGATCATTCTGTTTTAGACCCATGTCCTGGTCCAACATACACGGTAAACCCATCGGTGAAGTACCAGACTATAGTGGGCTTCGGCTCCTCGGTGACGGACGCGGCCGGCATCATGTGGTCGAGCATTCCTAAACCCCTGAGGAAAAAATTAGTTGAGTAAGTACTTTAAATAATATCTTTTGTAATTAAATAACAAACTTAAAAAAAATAATCGATTTCACTAAAAAATAAAACAATAAAAGGATCAAAATAACTTTAATTTCAGAACTGGATTTTGAAAAACTTGAGACTACTCTGAAAGTATCAACTTTAAGGGCAAAAAAAATTGTAAATCGGTTCATAAAAAACGGAGTTTTCATAAAAAATACATCCGAATCGATAATCTCCTCCTTTTTTTAAGTCAGTTAAAAATATTGAACTCTTGGCATTTTGAAGCAGGAGATATTTTATGACTGCTTCAATATATCTCGATAAATTACCTCCGTTTAAAAAAAATATAAAAAATAAAACTGATAGAATTGGTTTGGCCTAACTTAATTAATTTTTATTTATAGCCAAAGATTTATATTTATAGTATATATTTAATGACTTTGTGTACAACTGTCAAATACACTGATCTTCATCATTCTATCATTCGGTCAATAATTTCAAGATTGACAACACAGAATGCATGATAAATCAGCAAATTCGTGCTTTGTTAGGCATTGGAATGAGCCAAGTGCAAAACATTTTACATTACAGCTTTGCACTCGGTGGATACCACATGACTTAACGGAGGACCAGAAACGACTGCGTCTCCAGTGGTGCCTTAAAATGATAAAAAGTTTAATGGCGGACAGTCATTGGCTGTCTATAATATCGTGAAAGGTGACGGAACCTTTGTGCTTTGAACCTGAAAGAAAAAACCAGTCGGCCGAGTGGGTCTTTTCTTTTGAATATTTGGCGACGAAATTTATGAAAAGTCGAAATGTTGGTAAAAAGTGGTTGCTTTTTTTTCCGGCAAATCGCATTACGCTACAGTATTGCTTGAAGATCAAAGGAAAGTGGCTGCAGACTGGTACGTCAACACTTGCTTGCCCGGAGTCTTAGAAAAAATGCGCGAAAATCGTCATCGAAGCAATGTACTCCTCCACCACGATAACACATCCTCACATTCCGCTAAGGTAACAGAAGCCTATGTAAAGGCTTTAAATGTGGAACTGATGACGCATTTGCCCCACGGCCTTGACCTTGCACCCTACGAGTTCTATTTGTTTCCAAAAATTAAAGGCAAACTTAGAAGAACACGTTTTACGAGCCCTGAATCAGCTGTGAATGCGTTCCATAAAGCCATTGAAGAGGTCGCTTAAGAAGACTGGTCCAACTGCTTTGTACAGTGGTTTCAGCGAATGCAAAAATGTATTAATTGCGAGACTTTGTAAAACAATAAATGTATCGCAAGTCTTATATCTAGTCTTATTTATCAGAATCCAGAAACTTTCAGTATGCCCTAAGTATCTTTTAAAAATAAATAAAATAAGATGCTAAGATATCAAAACGTCTGTCGGGTCAGTTAGAAGTAAATAAAATTAACCATTGCTCGACGTCCGACTATCTGCGCGGTCCGCATAGGCCAGCATAGGCCTATGGTCTTGCTATGAACACTCAAAAGTCACATATGCTATTTTTACTTATTCCGTTCTGTACAAAGGATTAAATATTTATTTTTTTAGTTTATTCCTATATTTTTGCAGTAACTCTTTTATCACGGTGCTGTTTCGAAGTAGCCTGAGCAGTGTCTAACCAAGTCATCCTGAATCAGCTTGCCGTCGCCGTGGTTTACTTCGACACATTTTTAAACGATTAAATTTTATTCTTTTATTAATAGATCATATTACGGTGACAACGGCTTAGAATACAACATGATCCGTGTCCCTATCGGCGGTACAGACTTCTCAACGCATACGTATGCGTACAACGACCTCCCACCCTACGATATCAAGCTGTCCAACTTCTCACTGTCGATGGAGGACTACAGATATAAGGTACAACACCAGCTTTCCAGGTAATAAGAAAATGGTCATCTTTTAGATTCCTTGATCTAAAAGATGACCACTTTCTTATTACGGTTACAATTACGGAGCTCTATAACATCCCTATGTTATAGAGCTCTCTCTAATTTATTATGTCACGGCATCCAGCATCTAAATAATTTAACGTAAACCATAACTGAAGTGGGTAGTGTACGTTATGCCTTTTACGAAAAAGGAAATGTTTTAAAACCTGACAGACCTAGAAACAAAACATATCTTGAAACAGATGCCTTAACCCAACAGTGATGTAACTTCGTCATCTTCAAATACAGTATCTTTTCTCATTACCAGATTCCAATGATCAAAGCCATCATGAAGGCCACACGCCAGAAGGTGCACATCATAGCATCGACCTGGTCGCCGCCTCGTTGGATGAAGTCCAACAATGCTTACTATGGTTACAGTCGCCTGATACCAGACTACTATCAGACTTACGCTGACTACCATTTGAAGTAAGTTGGCATACTGACGTCACAAAGTGCACATTATAGCCTTGACTTGAATGCTGCCTCGCTGTATGAAGACCAACAAACCGTTCATTGGCTACAGCCGGTCACCAGACTAATTGATAACATAACCGTTTCTTATTTAGAAAAAATGGTTTAAGGCAGGTACAGACTTACGAAATGTAACATGTAATGTAACACGTAATGAAAGAATTTGCCGTCCACATTGTTGCAATGTATCATGTAATCTAATAGAATTCCCATAGTGTGGACGCGTTGCACGCACCAACCGCGTACACTACGCGCACGAACAGAGCATTTCAACTCGTGCGCGCCACGATCTGCCATTTCTCGGTTTTTTCGCCGAACACAAAGGGACACGCAGTGTGCACGGATAACCAGTGTGGACGGGTTGTGTGCCTATACTGCAAAACGCATGACGGAAACAGATGCGAGTAGGTACATGATCGGTTCGTGCGCGCACTGGATCCACACTTATGAAATAATAATAATAATAATAAATAATAATAATAATAATATTCCACAACTATCACACAACGTCGTCTAGTCCCAAGCTAAGCAGAGCTTGTGTAATGGGTACTAGACAACTGATAAACATACTTATATATTTCTAAATACATACATATATAGATAAATTACACCCAGACACAGAACAAATGATCGTGCTCATCACACAAACATTTGTCCTGGGTGGGAATCGAACCCACGACCTCCGGCATAGCAGTCAGGGCCACTAACCACTAGACCAACAGGCCAGTTCCTCGCATGTTACATTATATGTTACGTTACAGCAGTCTGTTTCAACTTTTACAATTTCTCGCTATATTTTACAATCTTACGGCGTTTATGGTGCAGTTTTGGATCTGCAAAAAATTGCAGGAGGCAATTATTTTAGTGATTCTCGATCCGAATCAATAACATGGGTAGAATTTTTAAAAATTTTGTTCTAATTTACGAAAATCGGTATAAGCGTTTCGCTACCAGGTGGCAATCGAGAGTTATATTCTGGAAAGTTATTGCCCCCACTTCAAATCGCTGTACATTGCGGCATGAATCGTTAACCGGTGGCGACTAGGAATATAATTCCCGATTACCAACTGGTGGCAATACTTGTGGCGCCCCCACCCCTATTGGGAATATACCGACAAAAACGTGCTGCACCGAAGTCAAGTGATTTGAGATACGGGTACGAGGTGATGGAAGACAACTAGAACCACTGGCTCAGCATGCTTTCATAAAGCTAATCTTATTTAATAAGTCTAGGTTGTCTCACTGCAAGACAAAGGTTTCCCTCTCCTTTTTGCATTCAATACTGCTATTGCTATACTAGTGCGGGCGAGGCTTTTCTGTTGAGGACAAATTCAGTCCGCCATCATCACCTTATGCCGCCACAATTTATATGTATATCTTCTAAGTAGGCTTTTCGTTGGTTAACTATTGACTATAGAAGATAAAACTTTCAGGTTCATAGAACATTACACGGCCGAAGGTATCCCGATTTGGGCCATCACGACAGGGAACGAACCTTCAGACGGAATGGGAGACCTCATAGCTCTAAACTGTCTCGGATGGAATGCGGATTCGATGGTGAGACAATACTTTTTTTATTTTGCTATCTGTCTTTCAGTATGATGAGTTTTGAAATTATGAATTATAGAAGTACTGTACAACCACTGCATGTCTTTTTGAACTGCGATGTGTTAGTCCAATCAATAAAGCCTGTGTATACTGTAGCGTAGTGGGTTCATGACATTTAACGGCTGATGTTCAAGATAGCAATTGAGGTGGTTGCTACAAGATATTGTGACTATATAAATCCCTATATATTTCAGGCAAAATGGATAATAAATAATTTGGGACCGACGATACGAAATTCACAATTTAAGGATGTCAAAATATTGTGCTCAGACGATCAGAGGCCACTGCTCCAATATTGGGTCTCTTTGGTAAGAAATCTTCAAGTTATAGTTAATATATTGACGCTACTATTCCTACTATTAGTATAGCAAGTTGATCATTTCTTGGGAGAATCTCTTGATTTTATAAAAGCCTCATTGTACTGTTAGTACAAGGAACTTTCAGCAAAACGAAGAAACCAAATTCGCTATAAAACTAAAACAGTAATTATAAAAATTGAAGGACAACCATCCATTGATCCACAAATTGACAAAGGGCGAAGTCAGTTCTTCGGGTAACGAGCCAAGGAGAGCAAGAAGAGTCACTTGACAAAAAATATAGGACTTAAAATCTTAACTTTATTTTAAAGTCATGATTTGACAGTCACATAAATTTGAATAAGTGTAGCTCAAACAAGCGTAAGTAGCCTAAGCTAACCTAACCTAACCGTGATGGTACTGAAGGGTAGAGGCACAAAATATATTGGTTGTAGAGGTTAGTGTGACTATCGATACATTTTATATGATACCTACTCTTGTTGTAGATAAGTACCGGGTAACCTAATCTTAATACTTTATTATCCACAAAAACATAACCTAGTACACGGTGTAACAGTCAGTTTATGTATAAAGGCGAGCTTAACTCAGCAATGAGTTTTCTTTCAGCAAACCTTTGAGTGAGGTACTTACAGAGAGAGAACATATTCGACGGTAGAATCCAGTGCACAAAATAAATCTACATAACTAAGTCTAACCTACAATTATATATTACATATTATGTCTATGTATGTGTAATTGTATTACACATACAAATACAACTAAAGTTATGTTAATAATGAAAGGAAGTGTTCTTTAAAGAAGGGCAGAACTTATATGACAGACCCCCGAGGACATCTTTCGACATGCTTAAAAGCATTATATCTCGTCTTAGTTAATTCTTTCTTCAAAATTTGTTATTAAATTCTAAAAGTAATCTTATAAAAACGGAGGTATTCCATGAAGCACACCCAGACGAAGCACACCTAAAGTATTATTCCACTTAGCACACCCGTAGGATTTTTTTTTCGTTGGGAAAATCATCTTAAGACATCGCCTGTTCAAACGAATATCACTCGCATAGTGCGGAGACTAAGAAATAAAAATGTCGATAGAAAAAAATATTTATTATTTAAAAGACTAACTTAAATATCTAACATCTTTCATTTTCATTATAATAATGTGGCACAATATTTGTCATTTTTGTAATCTAACTATTTAAAATCGCAGATTGTTTCATAATTATCTTTCCATAAATATATATTTTTTAATTCTTTTTCTATTATTTTCCTTTTTTGTGCTCTTAATAAAATCACAGATTGTTTCATAATTACAATAAAAACTTGGACAAATATCAAAAACATTGTAAATATTGTTTTACTTATAGGTCTATGTTGATGTTTTTTTATAGCTAACTATTAACTATTATTAGTTAAAAGATAGCTTTTATTATTAAAAGTACTCTAGTTTTATGTAAAATCACAGACTATTTAAAATCACAATCTGAATGATGTTAGGAATTTAAGTTAGTCTTTTATAATAAACTAGCGGTCCCGGCAGACGTTGTTCTGCCCAAAAGCGGGATTAAGTAAAAAAAAAAAATTTGCCTACTCTACCCTACTCTACCCTACTCTACCCTACTCTACCCTACTCTACCCTACTCTACCCTACTCTACCCTACTCTACCCTACTCTACCCTACTCTACCTCCCCACCAATTTTCAGCCAAATCGGTTCTGCCGTTCTTGAGTTATAAGTGGTGTAACTAACACGACTTTCTTTTATATATATAGATATTTTTTCCTATCGACATTTTTATTTCTTAGTCTCCGCACTATGCGAGTGATATTCGTAGGTGTGCTTTGTGGAATAGGAAATTAATTATTTTAATTTTTTATTTGAAGCCCACCTACGGGTGTGCTACGAGTGATATTCGTAGGTGTGCTTTGTGGAATAGGAAATTAATTATTTTAATTTTTTATTTGAAGCCCACCTACGGGTGTGCTAAGTGGAATACTTTAGGTGTGCTTCGTCTGGGTGTGCTTCATTTGTGTGTGCTTCATGGAATACCTCTAAAAACGTGAACAACGATCACTGTGACGTATAATGAGAACTGAAATAATTGATTCTTATTTGACAGATGTTTGACGACCACCCCAAAGTGCAGGATTTCGTGGACGGCATAGCAGTACACTTTTACTTCGACTCAGTCGCACCGCCATCAGTACTGTCACAAATAAACGAGCGGTATCCAGACAAGTTTATCATCGGGACTGAAGCCACTGCAAGTAAATATTAGATCAATAGGAATGAAACTTTTCTTTTTATAACTTTTTTTATGAATAACTCTTGAAATACTATAACTTGGGGATCTTTAAGTCAAGAGTGAATAGTATAGGTTACTTATAGGCAAGCATGCTCCATCAGCGACTACATCGTCGCTTTCGCATCGAATTTTTTTTTGGTGAGGTAGTGGTCAGGTGCGAGGCTATCAATAGTAAAAAAAAAGTAGGCAAGTGCGAGTCGGACACGCGCACTGAGAGTTCCGTACAAACTTACCTATGAAAACAGTTCAATTACTGAATTGAGTTACGAAGATTTTTCCGAATCGCAAAAAAAGTTTTTTTTTATGATATGACTACAAATTTACTGTTTTCTGATTTTTAAGATTCAGATTCAGAAGCAAGGTCTTATACCTCTGCTATGGACTTTACTTCATGCCAAATTTCAAGATTCTGGGTCAACGGGAAGTACCCTATGAATTTTGATTCCCTTGAAACTGTCGAAATATACGTTTTTTTGCAACAGAAACGGCTGTATCTTTTTCTTTCGTTAACTTAGAAGTTTGATTTTTTCACAGCTTCAAGGGACCGTAGACATGATTGATTAAATGTTTATAACTTCATCTCGATACTTTCACACATTTCTGATATAAAGAGTTTTGACAGACATACAGACGGACAACAAAGTGATCCTATAAGGGTTCCGTTTAATCCTTTTGAAACTTTTTCATAATTGGTAAATTCATAATAGAATCAATCATTCATAACAATTGCTACTAGAAAATACTACGCGCAGTGTTTTTTCATTTTGATCGTCATTTATTCATTCATAATCAATAGCCTGCATAATATTTCCATAAACTGAGTTACATTATATGAGATTTAAAGGAACGAAAATAACTTTGCTGTTTATGAATATTATTTATTAAGACTTTACTTAAATAATAACAAGGCCTTTTCTAATAAAACCTTTAAGTATTTGTACTAATTAAAAATTAGTGGTGTATTGTATTTTTGTACGCCTATTTCTTTCGTATGCCATACTAGCTTTTGCCAGCGGCTTCGCCCGCGTAAAAGTCGGTTTCTCCATACAAACTTTGGACCCCCGTTTCATCACCTTACGGGGTAAATTTTAGGAAATCATCTCTTAGTGCTTGTCTACGTCATAAAAGGAAGCCTTGTACAAAATTTCACGCTCCTAGGCCGTGTAGTTTCGGCTGTGCGTTGATATGTCAGTCAGTCAGTTTCTCCTTTTATATATATAGATGTAGCCTAGACGGCTGGATAGATTTTAAGAAATCAGGCTATATGAGTTTGGAATAAACAAGATGGTGATGGCGGCCGCCTTTGGGACAGTAAAGTTTTTTTTCCGTGTCATAGTTCTGCTGGGTATCACAATATAGAACTTGAGGAAACAATTCCCTGTAACTCACTAAAAGATAAATATTTTTATCAGTTGGTGGCACCAAATCTTAGATTGATCTATAAAAAAGTAAATATCGGGAAGTCCTAGTCTAGCTTTTTGATATAAATATCTATGTATTTTTTTTATTTTGTAATTTTTATTTTAAAGTATGTGAGTTTCGTAAACTTTACTTCTAGTGGGGGAAAGGACTAATGCCGTAAGGTTTGGAGATTGGAACAACGCTAGGCATTACATCACGGATATTATCAATGTAAGTTTGTGTTATCCCTTATCTCTAAAAAGTAATTATTTCTTTATTAAGAACCTACTTGAGCAGCAGTGAGTCAGGCGCGGCCCCGACTCACGAGCGGGAGCTTCGCTCCGCTCTCACCTTAGCCACCTAACCTAATCTAATCGGTCCGAGTCGGAGTGCCCTACAATTCTGAGATCGCCTCACTAGCTCTTGGACTAAGAATATTTACCTAGTTGGCGTTGTAACAAAGATCAATTGGTTTATTAGAGGCTATCTCATTTTCCCGTGCTTAGTTATAAAATGAGAAGTTTGATTACGTGGCTAATAAAGAAATGTAAGGTTTAACTTATGATTTTTCATGTTTTACTATACAGGACATTAACAACTGCTTAGTAGGCTGGATAGACTGGAACATGTGCCTCAATAAAGATGGTGGTCCAAACTGGAACGGAAATAACTGCGACTCCCCGGTCATAGTGTTGCCAGAACTGGGCCAGTTCGTCAAGCAGCCGATGTTCTACGCTATGGGACATTTCTCCAAGTTCGTGCCCCGCGGGTCGCGCAGGATACAAGTGACGTCAAATGAAGACGGCTTATCTATGCTGAATGTCGGATTCTTAACGCCTCAGAATACTGTTGTGGTTGTGCTTTATAATAGGTAAGTATGTCCGAATTGAATCTACGGGCTTTTCGGTTAAAAGAGATGTTTCACTTTTGAACTTTCTGGCATTGTAAAAATTGAGCAGAGAGAGGCTTTATACAGAATTACAGATCTATCAGCAACAATGATCGTTCAAAAATCAATTCTTAACGTCAGAACAATTTGGTCCGATACTATTTTTAACCGACTTCAAAAAGGAGGAGGTTCTATTTCCGGCTGAATGTTTTTTTTTTTTATGTATGTTCACCGATTTCTCAGTCAATTGTGGACCGATTTTGAAAATATTTTTTTGATTGAAAGGGTTGGTTGGTCCCATAGAAATATTGTTATGATCTGATCATGAACTTCGAAGATATGGAACAGAACTCCTCTTACAATCACAGCAGAACCGTCGTAACAAGTAAAATTGCTTTGTTTATACGTGTCGTCGATGACTGACTGAAAGAAGAGGGGGAATATATCGAACTGATCTGATGATGAAGCCTGAAGTTAGGCACCGGAGCTAAATGTAAAAAATTAATGTAATCTAACCGTTATTGGGATTATTAGAATTGTCGTGAGATGCGCTCTGGCTATAAGGTATTTAAGTTTGGCTGAGAAGTACTTTTTAGTGGTGGTACCATAACTAAAACATGTAAAATAAAAAACTTTTTACAAAAAAAATACAACCTACTTCAAAGTAAAAAAAAACACTGAAAACTGCAAAATAACTATAATTTTGAAAGTCGGTGTTAAATAACGATGGGACAAAACTATTATAGAAACACCGACTTCCGAAATTATAGTTATTTTGCACTTTTCAGTGTTTTTTTTACTTTGAAGTCGGTTGTATTTTTTTTTATTTAAAAAGATTTTTTTTGTAAAAATCATTAGAAAAAAAAAGAGAACAGGATAAACTACATATGTTTTCTTGATTTTTATTCATGTCCAAACTAAACATTTTTATCTTAGTTTATTATAAATTAAACTTTTAGGTAGAGATGGGTCTATCCACAGAACTAACAGGTCCTTTTATACCTACCTTTTTGTGGTCACTGGGTTTCTTGTTATGATAAGTTCTAAAAGAATTGTGATTTTTGGGTTTTAACAAGTACCCAACTGTTTGGCTCGTAAAAAATTAACCTGTTAATCTAATGTAATATAATAAAAATATTTACCCGTTAATCTAATCTAATAGGTACTTACCTATATAAAAATCTCGAGTCACAGTTTTTGTTATCGATTTCCTCCGAAACAGCTTGACCAATTTTTATGGTTTTTTTTGTGTATGGTTAGGTTAATAGTGTTAATGTGAATAGGTCGTAGGTTATTCTATTTTTATTATTTTATTTGATATTTTATATACGAGTATATGAACATACCTAATTCCTAATGTTCCGGCGATAACTGAATTTCACAGAAAAAGAGAAACCCCAATTATAATTTGGATGATGACCCAGATCTGAAGTAATATACCTGTTTTATTTAAAACAAATAATTTCCTTTCGCAGACTTCCATCGAATGCGAACATCGTGCTCGGTGGTAAACAGGCGTCGATACAATTGGAACCGGACACAATAACCACCATAGAATTATCTGGAAGTAGTTTAAGTTATGATTAGTTCCATCTATATAGATTTTAATATTAAGATATGGTCGTCCTAAAGTATAGGTAGGTATAAGTATAGTTTATACGCGTTTATATCGTAGAAGAAACATGGCATTTTTTAATGTCTTGCGCACACGATTGCTATCGAAGTTTGCCGACCGATCCCGAAGATTGCGGATTAATTTTTGGCGTCAGAAACCTTTGCCAAATTATTCAGGAGAAAAAATGAAGTTTTTCTCATTACAACTTTAATTTAAGAATATTTGAATTAATCGCGTCAAACTCAAGTATCGACTTTATCGGTATATGTTTTAAGTTGATTTTTAAGTGTCAAAAAGGCCTAAAAATGCATGGTTCACAATGGAATTTAAGTTTTTTAATCCAAATTTTCATAGTTTTACCGAATATAAATCTGGGTAGTCGCCAATTTCATAAAAGCACCTCCAATGGAAGATGGAAATTACTCCATGTAACTATTTTATCCTGTGTTTCTTTTGTTGATTGTTACAATATATACATATATAAACTTGCATTAAGTTCTTGTTTTATTTTTCACTAGCTTGTGCCAGTGGCTATGCTTTCACTGTCACTTAGTGATACAGTAGCATTCTAATGTTGACAGAATTTTTATAATAGGTCTAGTATTTCTTGAGTTTATTCATTACAAACAAAAATATAAAGATAATTTTTTTTTCTCTTTTTATTATTTCATGTTTTTGGCTTGGATACTAAGTCCTTTAAGTGTTTCCATGTCTTTGTATAAATGATGAATTTGTCAACCATTAGAATATGGATGTACTGTTACTGTTGATGTTCTAATGTTCTTATATCCACTAAGAAACAATTTGCAAATAATTAAAACCACCACTGAACTTTATTCAAAAAAATCTGGAAAAATGGGAACATTAAAAGGTTGATTATGCTATGCTTTACATGCTCCACTCCATGTAGTGATGCAGTAGCTGATGATTGATTGCACCAGGGTTTCGTATACCATCCTCATCGTTTGTTTCTCAGCTACATTATGAAGTTCTTTAAAAATGTGTGTGAGATTTCGTATTCTTTTAGATAGAAAATCAATATGGTTCCCAAAAGTTAAATGTGCTTCAATTTGAATTCCAAGGTACTCGAGACATTTAATGGGATTAATACTGGGACAGTTACAGTTAGGAGTAGGAGGAAAGTTATATTTATATGCACGGATATTATAAACAGCGAGTTTAGTGACTTCCCTTTGATTCTGAATAGAAAATAAAATGTATTTGGTTTTTTCATCATTTAAAGTGTGAGAATTTGACTATAGCCAATGACAGACTGGGTTAAAACCTTTCTGGGCGAGATTAAAAATCAGTCCATATCACGAGTCTGCGAATAAAGTTAAGCTCTATCTCATTAGCATATGCGACAATTTTTTTATTTTTAGGGAACATATCTCATTTATATAGCAGAGAAAAAGAGTAGGATCCAATATACTACCCTGTGGCACACCAAAATGAACCGAAAGTTCGTCATTAATGTGTCTTCCAAATGTCACTGATTGCGTTCTGTTATTTCAGTAATCAGATTGTAACTCCAGTGGAACACCTCAGATACCAAGATCTTCTGGTTTTTCTTCTTTATTATCTAATTTATGTACTAAAAAGTTTACAAGATCAAATAAAGTATAATCTGCCTATCTGCCTAACGTTTGTGGACTACGAGAAAGCCTTTGATTCGATCGAGACTTAGGCTGTGCTGCAGTCTCTCCAACGGTACAAGGTTGACTTATCGGTACATCGAAATGCTGAAGTGTTTGTACAAAAATGCTACTATGTCATGACTGAGAGTACGGCGGAGCTCAGCACAATGCTTAATGACCTCACTAGAGCTTCCGAAAGAGTGGGACTTAAAATGAACATGGACAAAACCAGTCATGATAAACAACCATGTAACACCCACTCCTATCAAGATTCTACACTTGTAATTGTGTGCGACTACGTCTACCTCGGACTAATTTCGAGAAAGAGGTCAACCGTCGAATCCGACTCCACAGTGTCTCAAGACGAAAGTCTATGACCAGTTTGTGTTGCTAGTGATGATATATGGCTCTGTAACGTGGTCGCCCACAATGGACCTCGTCAGAAGGCTTAAAGTCACCCAAAGGGCAATGAAAAGGGCTATGCTTGGAGTTTCCTTGCGTAATCGAATCAAGAATGAAGATATCCGCAGGAGAACCAAGGTTGCCAACATAGTACGAAGAATCGCCAAACTAAAGTGGCAATGGGCAGGACACATTGCTCGCAGAATGGATGGCCGTTTGGACCGAAAGGTTCTGCAGTGGCAACCGCGGAAGACCTGGTAAAGGTTGCAGGAATCCGATGGATGTGAGACACGTTTCGTTCATTGTGGCGACACTTGGAAAAGGTCTATGTCTAACAGTGGACGTCTTTCGGCCGAAATGATGATGATGACTACTTTGCGTAACACTTGTTCGAGGGTAGTTATACAATTATATCATTGATGTGTACAAAACACTTAAATTCCTCTTAAATCTACAAAATGCTGTTTGATAGTGTTAATTTTCATAACTTATTTTGCTGTTTGTGGTTAATTAACTCCAAAAAGTGAAAAATAAACGCTAATTTCGATTTTGTAGCGAGTGTTACTAAGCTTATATAATATCATCTGTATTATGTACACTTTCCTATGTTCCACAATAAAGACGTAGTCGTAGAACAAATGGTTTACCGGATTTGATGATAAATCGTTGGATTATTCATATTATTTCAAATCGGTGTTTCCTGACCGGTTGTGAAAGATAGTATGTTACCAAAAAGCATTCGAGATTTTTTTAAATAAAACATGGTGTATAATATGTATAATGAACTTACGAATTTTGGTAGAATGTATGTCTATAATATGTCCACGTAATCTCGCGTAAAATTTCTTATCTATAAATTTATCTACAGTGTTTACAATAATCCCGGTGACATATGCAAACCAAATATAAATAAATATCATCAAGGTATCGATGCGCACCTATTTACTCATACTCTCTTACGATAGTGCATATATTTATGTAGACACACTAATGTCTGATTCAAGTGATTCATACAGTCCATAAAAAAGTACCTAAGTCGTTACTGATTGGTCCTGATTCCTGCTTGGCAAGTAACTCGAGAGCCGTGTTTGTATTTGCACAGAGTACATTTTATACACTGACATAGTGACATTTGTAGTCACACAGCGCGCAGTCGACATTCAAGTGGTGACCAAAACTCACATAACTAAATTAAAATCTCGTACTTTTTATCAAAGTTGCCAATTGCCAATGGAGCGGTCACTTTTGTAGTTCATTTGTTTTTCTCTCAAAAAATGGGTGCTTATAATATAGATAGTGTTTTGTTTGGGACTCTACTGCTTTGTTTATTCAGTGGGACGTTTGCCGGTAAGTTTGTTTGATGCATGATTAAATAAATAAACAAATAATATATAAAAATAGTTAAATATATTATTGCCAGACCGAGCTATGTTCGTAGATGCCATTGAAAAATTTGATTTTATAATTTTTTATACAGTTTTCCTTATTTTGTCATCAAAATGACTTGTCCTTATCGTCTCATTTTTAGGTTCTTATTTTAGTTACTTGATAAAGAAAAAAATATTTAAAAAATAAACAACTGGTATGAGCAAAGCAAAAGATAAGGAAAATGTTGTTATTTTAATCGGAGTCATTAGAGTCATACGATTCTAATCACATGGTAGGTAGTTTAATTATGAAAATAATGATGTACTGTACGGCCGAAAAAATTATGTACTGTACGGCCGAAAAAATGATGTACTATACGGCCGAAAAAATGATGTACTGTATGGCCGAAATAATGATGTACTGTATGGCCGAAATATCTTGAATGCTCCAATCTTCGAACAATTATTTATTGGCTGTGTAGGGGCCTTACCATGACGTGTTTAAAAATGAGTCGTGCGATTAAGAAAGAGGGATTGAGGTATACAATCTATATAGCTTGATCTTTTTAACAGTTCAGTTTCAATCGTAAAGTGGATCGTATTAAGAGCTCGTGGTAAGGCCTCAGTTATTCTGAATCATTATAGCACATGCGAATTAAGTATTTTTTCGAGTATGCACGATAGTTCGGAAGTTCTGAGTGGCCAACATATTTTGACTGTACTGTATTATAAATTTTTTGTTATCACTTTTTTAGTATTCGTCTGCCGCTACACTATTTAGTTTTCCTTCGTACACTTTACAACTGTGTAACGCTTACTTAGTACCTACTATGGCTATCTTTGTCTCATTGTTATTGAGTTCTATCATAAAATTTATCTTTTGGTTCAGTCACTCACTTATTAAAAGCTACGAAATGATAAGCATTTGGATACTTTACAAAGAATGTACCTACTGTCTTATTGCAAAACAAGTTCATCTCTATTATTATTATAATATTATATTTCTCAACTTACGTACACACAACGCCATCTAGTCCCAAACTGAATCGAATTTGTGATATGAGTACTAGACAACTGATAAACATACTTATACATATATGTATGCTTGACTGGCCTGTTGGTCTAGTGGTTAGTGGCCCTAACTGCTATGCCGGAGGTCGTAGGTTCGATTCCCACCCAGGACAAATGTTTGTGTGATGAGCACAATCATTTGTTCTGTGTCTGGGTGTAATTTATCTATAATATGTATGTATTTAGAAATATTTAAGTATGTTTATCAGTTGTCTAGTACTCATAACACAAGCTCTGCTTAGCTTGAGACTAGACGGCGTTGTGTGATAATTGTGTGAATAAAAAAAAAATAAAAAAATATATATATATATAGATAAATATATACATATGATAGATAAATTACACCCAGACCCAGTACAAATGATCGTGCTTATCATACAAACATTTGTCCTGGATGGGAATCGAACCCACGATATCCGGTATTGCAGTCAGGGCCACTGACCACTAGACCAACAGGCCAGTCAATCAGGATTTCAAACCTGTCCTTAATCAAAAGGGTGACTTTGATTCGGTTCTAAAGTCATTTTATTAGAATCCCGGTGCAACTTATAAGGAAATCGTTACCTTAATAGGTAAATCACTTTTTGTCCGTCTGTCGTTGAGCTTTTTGGTTCATATACAGGAAGTTCTAGGTAAAAATTACAACTGGCTCAAATGTCTTGGTAATTTTAGAATAAATAGTACTAGATTAGTAATGACTAATTAGAGAGTTAATATTTTAAATCTTATGTAATTAAATACCAGTATTTTACATCGAGTATTGGCTTTTCTGATTTCCACAACCCAGTAAATGGATAACACTATAAGGTTGGTAAGATTTATAGCAAATTTTCGAATTCTGAAGTACTGTCTTTCCGGAACGACCGCCAAGTTCTACAATTCGCAGCCGGAAGACAACGACTTAACGTAAGAGCTTGCCAAAGAACGGAGGGAGCTGTTAGGTTAGGTTATTATTAGGTTATTAGTAAGTTAGGAATAAAACTCAGGGATAGATTTCAGCAACACAAAAATAAGGAAAAAGTCCAAGGTTTTAGACGTTTTACCCCAATTCAACCATCTGAGATAGAGTTCACACGATTCATTGCAAGACAAACAAATGGAGCATGCAGGTAACCGTATGGTACCCATGAGATAGCGTCAGAATTCAGCGGCGCCCAGTGAGAAGATGGGAAGGTGACATCCACCTAATTTGGATAAGGATAGCAGCGGACAGAGTCTAATGGCAGCAGTTGAAGGAGTCCTATGCCAAAAAGCATACTCTTACTAGTACCTAGTTGGAAGTCAAACAGAATAATGAACTTACTACCCTTTTGGAAATAAATGGCTGTTTTATTTAAGCGTAGCTAAACCTTGAAGATCAACTAGTGTAGCTGTTGATGTTAAGCCTTAAAATTAAACTTTTTTTTTTTACAGACAAGCCATGTGCAGCGCGGAAGATAGCACAAAAGTCAGTTGTGTGTGTATGCAACTCTACGTATTGCGATACAATAACTAAGGAATACCTCACAGCCGGCCAGTACGTTGTGTATCAGAGCTCACAGGTAGGATAACATCATCGACATCATCATCATCAACATCTTTCGTGTACAACACCATTATTTATCACAATCCAATTTATTTTACATATTTAGTTGTTTAGTAAATTTTAGATCATACATAGCGACCAAATGTATTTTTTTAGAGCTGATCTTTGTATAATTCGTGAACAAGATCTATATGATCTTTTCAGTTTGTATATAAACTAAATGTATAGTTTGAGAAATATAGCTCAATTTTCAAGATATTAGATACTGAAAGTTGAAAGTTTGAAAACACGCGCGGCGTGTGAGCGACACCTGAGAATGAGTTTACAGAAACATGACGAGTGTGTCGCCGGCTTTATTATTTCTATGAGCCTGTTGTGTCCCATCTTCTTCTGCGCGTACCTACCGCGTCACCGATTTCTGTTATTCGAGAACCAGTCAGCTTTCACCCAATTCTCTTGCGACATGCGGCAGACATGGCCTGTCCAGTTTCATTTTAGTTTGGCGTCTGAATTGCCTACGTGTGAGATTTGTTTTCTGGAACGAAGTGTAGGTACCTAGTATTGTTTATGCGGTCTTTAATTTTGACTCCAACAATACTTCGCTCTATTGCTCGCTGACCCCGAGTGCCGGTAGCCGAGTCGAGAGTATTGCAAGTGTTAATATCAATAATAGAAATATCGTTTCTCCAAGTATCATGTTTCTTTTTCGATATACGGAAACATATGGAGGCGCAAAGCTTGATGATAGTACGACCTTTTTTTGAGGGTGGAAATCATCTAATGACTTCTCCCACTCTAGGGAGGAGCGAAAGGGCGTGTCAGACTTTTACTGAAAAAAAAATCACTCCATGGCCCTAATAGGTATCGGCCTTGCTGTGCCCCTACGGTACCTACCAGGTAGGACCTGAATGAGGTTAGCATAAGCGCGTGGAGATTGGCACAGGTTCAACAATGACCTAAAATAACCTTAACCTAATAATAGCATGTAAATGTAGTTGCCAGGTTGTGGTAGGTATATATTCGATACAATTAAGTACCTCGGCCCTAGAAACGCAAAGGACAACAGAGGAAATACGGGGGTTTTAGATAGTAATAGGCTGACACTACATTATTTATTGAACAAATTATTATTAGTCTATTTTATTTTATTGTTTTCGTATATTATTATTTATATTTGATGATGAATTAACGGAGATATAAGAATTACTAACAAATATTGTGGACCAAGTGTTGTCTTATTAGTAAATTATTATTATGATTGCTACCTCTCGTCCCACCCTGAGTGGAATAATTATTTAACAACTTCACATCTAAAAAAGTGACTGATATATTTAAATCTACCAACAGCCTGGATATTACTGGCCTACGTTTGGCATATCCTGGGAAAAGGATAGTGACTTATCTATTGTTAATTCATAGCATAGCATAGCATAGTCGGCCTTATAATGTTCCCACTGTTGGGACTCAGGCCTCCTCTCTAGGAGAGGGATTGGGCCATAATCCAACACGCGGGCCCAGTGCGGGTTGTTGGATGTCACATGTCTTCGAATTTTTGGTTCTAGGACATGCCGGTTTCCTCACGATGTTTTCCTTCACCGTTTTGAGAGCAGTGGTGATGAAATAAATTACACAAAGTAATGTACCTGGCTGGGTTTGAACCAGCAACCTACAACTCGTAAGTCGGGGCCATTACCACTCGGCCACCACTGCTCTACTCGGCCACCACTGCTCTAAATTTTCATATTGTTTCATATTGTTAATTCATAAATTTTCATATTTCCAGAGTGGATTACGATTCAATAAAACTAGAGCTGACTTGCAATCTCTGAGCGATTCTGGTGAGTTTATAAGTAATAAGTAGAACTGCTTTTATTTAATTAATACTAACCCAAATTCGCTTTCTAGCGAATAAGGAACGATTAAATCGCTAAAAGCGCTATCCTCACGACACCATTGTTGTAAGTGAATTAAACAGGTGTCCTACAAAATACGACGCTGAACCCACATCAGCTCCTAACGATGGTTCCTAAAATAAAAAGTAAAAACCTGCTTTTAAAAATGTTATCTTTGTTGGTAACTTTCATTTGGTTTGCTTGAAAAAGAAATTGTACTGACTTTCTCAACTGGGCGAAAAAACTTAAACAAAAAATGAAAGGCATAAATATCGTTAAAATGTAGTAAGCATAATTTATTTTTGTGCGGAATTTAAGTAAGTCTCCGTATAATGCCATACTAACACACACACATATGCTGCCTAAGCTAGCCCAGAAACAGGTGACAAGTCAAGGGTCCACATCATCGCTTACCATCAGGTAAGATAGTGGTTAAACGTGAGACTATCCATAGTAATAATAAAAAAGAACAAAAAGACTTAGATTCTGACATGATGAGAGGGCTGAGGTGAGAAGGTACGGGAACATACAAATTCCTGGAAGGATTTAACGAAAAACATTTTATTTTATTTATTGGGGAAAACAAACAATAACACATAGAGTATTACATAAACAAAGGCTTTGAAATAGTTTTACACATGTGATATCAACAATGTTCTCCACATATAAAAACGAGAGGCAATTGGTATGACAAGCGCTGTATTTTTTTTAAAAAAGAAAGTGAAAAGTTAATATAATAAATTACAATATGGTTACAAACAATATAGCTGGCTTATTATTACTTAATCATATTGATTTTTTAACAAGATGAGTAAAGTTATTTTGAATTTCCTTTTAGGTACAGAAGAAATAATTAAAACATAGCTGAAATATTTATTAAAATTGCTCGGAAGGCGATGAAGAGGGGCACGCAAGCCAGCATTTGTTTAATATATATAATATAAATTTCCACAACTATCACACAACGCCGTCTAGTCCCAAGCTAAGCAGAGCTTGTGTTATGAGTACTAGACAACTGATAAACATACTTATATATTTCTTAATACATACATATTATAGATAAATTACACCCAGACACAGAACAAATGATCGTGCTCATCACACAAACATTTGTCCTGGGTGGGAATCGAACCCACGACCTCCGGCATAGCAGTTAGGGCCACTAACCACTAGACCAGCAGGCCAGTCAAGTATCAGTGTTTGACTGATAGTAGTAGCAAATACAGGTCGTGCGTCCCTAGCATGTTCTGGGCACTATTAGCACAACTTGTTACTCATATTTAAACAATCATACCAGTTATTTCATGTCATACAGAAATGTAGTTTAAAGAAAAGTACGCCTTGATCAAAGAGAGCAGATTAATTTATTTAAGCAATTCATTATAAGAGAGATAACAACTCTTAAATCAACGATAATGCACAGACTTCAAAATTTTATTTTGTATACTTTCTTTACACTCAATATATTTGTTGTAGTAGCGTTTCCACACAGGTACTGCATATTCTAGTTGAGACCTAATTAAAGATTTATAGAGGTATAAATACGTACGGTAAAAAAAAAACTGTACCAAAATTCTGCTAAATTCTGTAGCTGATTTCATCACATAGACATACTTTAATATGCGCTTCCAAATGCATTTTATCGTCGAGTAATATGTCACGTCACGAATCAAACTCTCCCTCTTCAGAGTTTCACTGTGTATTGCATAGGGATATTTGAATTTATTTATATTTTTTGTGGAATTAATACAACAACATTTTGGAATACTGAGTTGAAGTTTGTTTTTAGTGCAATAATCTGCAAGACGATTGAGGTCTTGTTACAGTCAAGCATAGTTTTGATAGGTCTGAAGATTTTAAGGTCATACGCGTAAAGTAGGAAATTGGAATTAAGGAAGCACCTGTCAATATCATTGATAAATATAATAAATAATAATGGGCCGAGTATCAATACTCGGCTCAAGGCTCAAGCCATAAGGTACTCCTGATGAAACCGCTATGAAGTTATACTAACTATATTTTAAATAGAACACAAAAAGTGGTAACCATTAAGGTTACCACTTTTTGTGTTCTATTTAAAATATAGGATGAAAAACAACGAAACAAATTTCCACGAGTGCCGTTAATTGCTATTTCCTCAAAAGTAATTTATGATAGACTTTGTCAAAGGCTTTACGGAAAACAGTGTCATATAGAGTCTACCTGTACACGCCTATCTGAATTATTGAATAAATAATCCATATATTCAACCAAATTCGTAGTAGTTGATCTTTTCTTGACGAACCCATGCTTTTGCTCAATAATCTGGTTATGAATAATCAGATATAGCTGATTGTGGACAAGCCTCTTGAAAAGTTTTGACAAGATCGATAAAATAAAAATAGGCTAGTAGTTCTCAATTTCGTGTTTTGGGCCAGATTTATGAACAGGGGTAATATTGACCGTTTTCCATATTTCGGGGAAAGTTCCCTCACTCAAACATCTATTATAAATAATATACAGAGGAAGACTTAAAGTATCGCCGGTATTCTTAAGGAAGAGTGGTATGTCATCAGGAACAGGGCCTTTGGCACAATCTAAAGATTTCAGGGTGATTTGTACCTGTTAAAGACTGAGCTCAAGGTGGCTAACCAGAAAACTATTCATAGCATCGTCGAAGGTCTGGTGTTGCATATCTTTGAGAGAGGAAGGCCCATAAACCGAAAGGAAGAATTTTAAAAAGAGATTACACACTTCTTTTGGATTATTAGATGACTGTTCCTCGTAATGCGTAGTTGAGGGAACGGAAGCTGTAGATTTACGGTTGAATACAAAAGTCCAGAAATATTTACTGTTTACTTTTACGCTATCCTCAACTGACTTTATGTATAGGGAATAACAAGTTTTAGATTCGGTTTGAAATCACGATAAGTTCGGGAAGTTCCTGCACCGGATTTATTCGGAAGCGACTCCCGGGTGTCGCCACTGTTTGGACCACCCGGAGGACACTGTGGAGCACACGGTGGAGGTGTGCCCCGCTTGGGTGGAGCAACGCCGTGTCCTCGTGGGGGCGGGTCTTGGTACAGGTCATGGTCCGGAGCGAGGAGGAGTGGCAGGCGGTCGCCTCCTTCTGCGAAGCAGTAATGCTAGCAAAGGAGGCGGCCGATCGCGTGAGGCAACGGTCCTCATGCCCCAACCGCTGCCGGGATTCCTATCCCGATTTCCGGCCACCATAGGCGCGGGCTTGCGGACGGAGCCCAAGTCATTGACGGCGCGTATTGTTCCATGCGCACCTCAGGGCATGTCAGCAAATCGTAGGGGCCCAGCAGGGTCGAAGTCTACTGGGGCCATGGGTAGTGTGCTACCGTTGAACAATAAACTCAGAGTCGAGTATTTTTGACGTTAGCCGCAAGTATTATGATGTAGCAATTAGACAAGATATTCATGAATAGAACATGCAGTTTAGTGCGAAGTCCCGCTGCAGTTTTGATAATATATTCTTAATTTATCACCCATTGTTGTATGTATACGTTCGAAACAGTATTAATACATTAGTATGACCTAGAGTAAAAATATCATGATCATGACAAAAAAAGATCTAAAGATGTACAATTTGAAGTCAAGCATCATAAAATTATTACCATTAACAATGAAACTAAGTTACTAACACTCTCTTTTACATAGAATAACACTATACACATTACTTAAATAAGAAAAGCAAATAGAAGTTACTAAAATAACAAGGACATCATACCCAACAACTGCAACATATACAATGACAAGCAAATTTGCAAAGATAAATATCAGCGCTGAACATGGATAAAGTAATGAAATCATGGAAATACACTATATTATAGAGTTCTTTATTCGTCCATATTGGTAGATTCGACACTAGTGGCCTCTGGTTGTAGCAGACCCAGGTTTGATTTTACTGAGATTATGGTGTGACCAAATGGCAAACGGCTTCGATTGTTCTTTTTCACGGACGAGTATGGTGCTGTGTTTAGCTCACACTTTGTAGTTGTGTGTTGTAGCGACGTTCTTACATTCACGAAATAATTGTTTTCTTTTCAACGTGATATGTCCAACAGTTCATGCATTTGTGTTTGGTGCGTCGTATGCCAAAAATTTGGGTCCTATTTTCATAAAACAATAAAAAGTTGATGAATAAAAATCCGCAGGGCATAAGAAGTGTTTAGGGGTCTGAAAAGATAGCAGATTACCTCTCCCGTCGACCATTTCAATTTGGCACACGATGCACCAAACACCCTGTATATAATACGAGATGATGTTCCTGAGATACCCAGTTGATCGGACGTCAGTCCTTTTCCCTGATGTGGGAAAGTAGGTATACAGTAGTTAAAAAAAAGGAATGTAACATGATTTGGACACGCGATTCTAGGTGTTTGTTACTATACATTGGCGTGTTTCATTCTCTATCTCCAAAGATTTCATCCGACTGCGTTCCGCCCTCAACAATATAATGATTGATTAAAATGACATATTTCAGGATCAGGCCACACCACGTTACTCTTGCATCCGCAGACGACGTTCCAGACCGTGGAGGGGTTCGGAGGTGCGGTGACCGACGCCGCCGGCATCAACTGGAGAAACCTGTCTGACTCAGTGCAGGAGTCCCTGATAAAGTAATTGCTATTTACTAGATTTTTTCTTTCGGCTTTTCTCCCTTGTTTTTTTTTACACAGGAAGCGAAGTTTACTATAATTTAAAGTATTTTAGTATCCAGAGGAGTAGATACCTACTTACTTCCAAAGATACTCAATTTTCGTTTTACACTACATACCTAGAAGTTTCAACTAGCACTTTATCAAAGTCTTTAACCGTACCTACCTATCCTGTGGGACTTTCGGAAATAATTGAACATTTTGCAAATTTTTGCAAAATTTCAGCTTTCCAGGGTTAAGGGTTTTTTATGAGCTGAGAAATGAATGACTTCTCCAGTTCTAGGGTGGAGCATGAGGGCGTGGCAGAGCTTAACTGACTATACTAACCCACCAATGACCTACGTTACCCTTTGCGTTCCAGGATCACGGCCCAAACCCTTGAACCAAGAAGCTAGAAAAACATTTGAAAGAGTACCTAACTCTTTCAAATGTTCCTCTCGGTTTCGCAGCAGACGAGATTTTTCTTATTATTTGTGAATGATTTCTAAGACGTTTTTCTCAGATAAGTTATAGGTTCTTTGCCATAACAAAGACTTAAATGATTAGAGCTGATCGCTTTATCAACACTCTGTTTGCATACTTTCATATAATTATCTGAGTTTAGTTAAGTTGGGTGTCTGACGAAATTTTTCTTATTTCGAAACGTGACTCAAAGGCTCTACCGGTATTATTAAGTCGTTGAGTTAATTTGCGGCTCTAACTGATGCTTACATGATATATTATGTTAAGCTCAATAACTTTGGTGAAGCTTGCGGAAATTGGATGGATGCTAGACGCACAGGACCGGGAGAGGCCTATGTCCAACAGTGGACGTCTTTCGGCTGAAATGATGATGGTGATCATGAATAATTTTCCTGTGTATTTCGCCACTTGATTTGCGGTAGTGGTTACATACTTCGCAAAATGAATGACCGATGGGACTGGAAGGTTCTGAAGTGCCGACAGCCAGTGTACCAGATGAAGTAGCATTACGCTTTCCACAGGGTGGATAGATTAAAAAAAAAAAAACACACAGGCCTACATGGGCACAATTATAAAACGTCAGAAGCTAGTGCACGGTTCCAAATTAGTCGTTTCCTATGGAGAAGAACCGGCAAGAAACTCCATGGTTTCTCTTTTAAAAAAATGGTTGTTCTTCGAATATTTCCATATTACAGTAATAATAGATATTATTTAAGAACAGCTACACTGTTCTTATACAGTGTTCTTATAACAGCTACCAGTCAATATTGTATCCAAAAGCACAATGAAAATAATCATATTAAAAAAAAAGTGAGTCGTAATAGGAAGTAATCTAAGATTTCCAGATAATCTGGAGAGGGTCGCAGGAGTCTGCTAGAAGGCAGAAGCATAGGATCAATTGATGTGCTGACGCTTGCCGCCCTAAGTCCATCAGCTGATGATTTTTAATTGAAATTAACCCTTCCGACGACTGTTTTCGTGTCCCATTCGCCAGGGTCGCGTGATTGAAAGAAAGAAAGAAAGAAGAAAGAAAGAAAGGAAGAAAGAAAGAAAGAAAAACTGTGTAATCGCGCGAAATGACGCAATCTTAAAACTAGCAAACAAACATTGTCAATTAATAGGGAAGATATGCGTCACATCCGCGCAAAACGGCCGAACGCTCAGCATAAAGCTGTGAACGTCCTTCGAGTTGTAGGTCGCAGGTTCAAACCCAGACAGGCGCATTACTTTGTGTAATTTATTTCATTACCACTCCTCTCAAAACGGTGAAGGATAACATCGTGAGGAAACCGGCATGTCCTAGAACCAAAAATTCGAAGACATGTGACATCCACCATCCCGCACTGGTCCCGCGTCCCCCCATTCCCTCTCCTAATGATAATAATAATAGTAATAGTGGGAACATTACAAGGTCGCGACTACGCTATTATATTAGTATTATTAGATTAATATGATATTAATCTATGTGTCATTGAATCCACAGCTCGTACTTCAGTGACTATGGGCTGCAGTACAACATGATTCGTGTCCCTATCGGCGGCACCGACTTCTCCACGCATCCATACGCCTACAACGAGCTGCCTTTAAATGATGCCCAGCTCAGCAACTACTCGCTTACTTACGAAGATTTTACTTACAAGGTATCTATTTCCACATCACTTCTACAAGTTGGCCAAATGCGATGTGTTAAACATTTTTAAGTGGCAAAAACTCAATTTATTGTCCGTCTGTCAAGGCCTTTTTTTTTCAAGAACTGAAATTAATATCAAATACTGGTCTGCTACCCCAACAAGCAACGTTAAACTTTTAAGTCAACGGAATCTAAAGACAAAGCCGGTTATCAATGTTTTCTGTTTAGGCCTATATTTTGACAACACTGAAAATTCGCTTTTCTAGCGAGTGTCAAAATATAGGCCTAAACAGAAAACATATATAACCTATAAGGCCAGTTGACTTAGAATCCTGAACTTTGACATGAAGCAGTCTCATAGCACATGTATAGGAAAAACTCGGGAAACTGTAAATTTGTAGTTACTTATGTAACAAAAATTTAGGAAAAATCTTCGAGACTCGATTCGTGAATTCATTAATTTACATAGGTATGATTATATCGGTTTTTTGTCATCTTTTCGATTGGAAGCAATTTTTTGCCGATTTTATAAAACCACTTTGTAATTAAAGTAATAAAATATTCTTGCAATCAATATTAAGATCAGCATTATGGCGTTAATGATCTCTTTTGCCGAGCTTAAACGAGAATGGACCAGCCCCCCTAGCCAAGTTACAATCGTATCGTTCGCGCCAAACGCTTCGAGTAGGCCACGCCTCCGATTCCTTTGTTCTGACGTCATTTCAACGCTCAGTCACGTGATCACGTTCAGAACAAAGGAATCGGAGGCGTGACCTACTCGAGGCGTAAGGCGCGAACGAAACGATTGTGACATGGCTAGGGGGGCTAAGAAGGCGTTTAGGTCAGACTTCACTTACTAAGTTGTCTAATACCCTTTTTTTTAACACTATACCATTATCAAGATAGGATGGTGCGAGTAACAACTGTCGGATTTAGTGTTTTCAATATAGGTCATTATATTCATTCATTATTTTTTTTATTCACCTACACTTGATGAATCTTACTTGAATATATAAATAAAACAGGAGAACCAAGGTTGCCGACATAGCTCGATGAATCTCTAAACTTAAGTGGCCATGGGCAGGGCACATTGCTCGCAGAACAGATGGCCGTTGGGGCCGAAAGGTTCTGGAGTGGCGACCGCGTACCGGAAGACGCAGTGTTGGAAAGCTCTCTACAAGGTGGACCGATGACCTGGTGAAGTTTGCGGGAACCCGATGGATGCGAGACGCACAGGACCGTTCATTGTGGTGACAGTTGGGGGAGGCCTATGTCCAGCAGTGGACGTCTATCAGCTGAAATGATGATGATGATGATGATATAAATAAAAGGGTAACGGATTTTCAACTCTTGGCGCTGAGTAGAGCGTTAACTATACAACAATTAACCTCTACCAGGTGGTCTAATGCAACGCCACCCAGTACGATATCAACCCCTAAAACAGATTGGGATAGTAAAAAAAAAGAAAACATCTCTCCCTTATTTTGCAGATCCCCATGATCAAGTCAGCCATGCAAGCGTCAAGCTCCCCGATCCACGTGATAGCGACTACCTGGTCACCACCTCCCTGGATGAAAAGCAACAATGCATACACCGGCCACAGCCGGCTCAAAACGGAGTACTACCAGACTTACGCCGACTACCATCTCAAGTAATAAATCATTGACATTCTTCTAGTTCACAGTGGAAGGGAAGAAACGTAAGGCATAATGGCAGGTGGTAAATGGATACGCTGTGTCCTCGTGGGGGCGACCGGCGGCGGCGATCTCTCACGCCGGGCCTTGGTACAGGCCAAGGTACGGAGCGAGGAGGAGTGGCAGGCGGTCGCTTCCTTCTGCGAAGCAGTAATGCTAGCAAAGGAGGCGGCCGATCGCGTGACGCAACGGTCCTCACGCCCCAACCGCTGCCGGGATTCCGATCCCGATTTTCGGCCAAAGTAGGCGCGGACTTGCGCACGGCGAGCAATGGGTGGCTCGCCGTACGATCGTCCGGTAACCGTCCGGACCGAGCCTAAGTCGTCGACGGCGCCTACTGTTCCACGCGCGCCTCAGGGAGATGTCAGGAAATCGAAGGGGCCCAAAAGGGACGAAGCCTACTGGGGCCACGGGTAGTGTGAAACTGAAACCCTGGGCCCTGGGACGAAGGCAAAGAAGGAACAGAAGTGGGTTTTTAGTCAGTAAAAGTCTGACACTACGTCGCACTACGATTTGTTATAAGATGATTATCCCACCTAAAAAAAGGTGGTAAATAGACAGCCGTCAAAGCCTATACTCGAAGTCCTTTTGAACCTAGTTAAATTCACGCACTTACCATGATAAAAATCAAAACTCTCGATAACTGTATATCAGATATATTAAAAAAAATATAGGTAAATAATTGTGCATGCGGCTGACGTGACCAGCTCAATCCCATTTGAGCCTGTTAGCATGGGCGTACCCAGCTTCTGGCGTGGGACGGGGCAAGTCAGATTTTTTAGGTCGGATCGTCCGCGGCTGTTTTGTCATACACACTACACATACACACCTACATGAAACATTATCACAGATCTTAGTCCATTCCTAAAGATTGACTTGCACTAGTAGAAAACAGAGTTAGGTTAGGTTTAATAATAAATAACACCGAAAACCAATCTTTTTCTGCATCAAAATTCGTTAAATTAAGCAGCAATATGCATTTCAAATATTGGTAGGTATGAGAAAGTGTGGTAGCAATATCTCTCTTGTATACACGTAACCTAATGGCAGTGACGTCACATTTCAGTGTGTGCTATTGTGGATACCTATTCTGTGACTTTTTTTTTAAATTGATATAAACTAGTAGTTGACTGCGATCTCACCTAATGGTAAGAAGTGATGCAATCGTTGATGGTGAGGCGCACTAGTTTTTAAAAGCCTATTCACTCTAGCCTTGAAGATACTTAAATTATAATCTGATGGGAAGACCTCAGCAAGCAAATTGTTCCAATCTCTCGATGTACGCGGTTTAAACGACGAGGCGCTCGGTCCAGACCGTAGAGGTTTCTACAACGTAAGGGTGGATACTCGCCGTTCGTCGGGTTGTCCGATGGTAAAAATGAGATGGTGGAATCAAGTCATGCAATTCCCGCGCACACTGTCCAAAATGCATCCTGTAAAATACCGAAAGGCTGGCTACCCTTCGCCTGTGCTCAAGGCTTTGTAGATTGGAGTTAACCAGATCTGGATACTGACATACTTGACAGCTTCCCCCTCCATCTGACTTGAAATGTTTCTAAATAACTTAGTATTTAACAGATCTGAAAAAATCTTTCTGTTTATTTGGAAATATTTACTTTTTAGTACATGAAATAATAAAAAAAATGAGCCAACGACATTCACAACTTCACTTGTGCTGTTGAACAGACATGTTTTTCAAAGATAGGGTTTTTTTTATCAAGACCTTTCTCATAGGCTGTAGTTAGCCTTTTGGGCTGCGGAATTGTGCTATTGCGGAAAGAGTTACCGTGGCCCTTAATCCCAAACGGCAACTGAAGAAACATAGGTGGGTTTTACTCACTAAAAGTCTGATACTCGAGAAGGATTATTTGATGATTTCCCTCGAAAAAAAACGCTAAACTTATGTGTTAGTTATGCAACTTCAATTCCTAAAAAATCGTTTTCTGCTCCAGGTTTCTAGAAAAGTATACGGCTGAAGGCATCCCAATTTGGGCCATCACTACTACCAACGAACCTACTAGTGGTCTCGTAGGCTTTATTAATTCTATCAACAATCTTGGATGGACCTCAGGGAGCATGGTATGTTCCCATCCGTTACTTAGAATAATTTTAATTAAGTATTACAAATTGTGGAGATTTTATACCTATCTTATTTTCAGGGCAGTTGGATAGTAAACAATTTAGGACCTACAATAAGAAATTCGACGTTCAAAAATATTAAAATAATAACGGGGGATGACCAGAGATTAACATTGCCTTACTGGGTGAATTTGGTAAGATACAATCAGATGTATTTAGTTACTAGCTATTCAGCGTTCCGCGGTTTCACCCGTGTCTTTGGTTACTGCTCCGCTACCGTGCCTATAGCCTTCCTCGATAAATGGGCTAGGAAATAGAAATAGAAATAGAAATAGAAATCATTTATTTGCCAATAATGTAGGTAACAGATAAGGTATTAATTTATGGAGAGTCCCAATACATTTTGCCTTACGGCATGCAAAATTATTTATTTAATTTAATTTGCCTAAGTTGCTACGTTTTCATTTACTTAAAATATAATTGAGACACAAATAATGACATAGTACACCTAAAATTATTACATCTAAAATTTATCAATTAAAGCATAAAATATTATTGAAACTAACAAAATAAAATGCTATCACATACAATTACATATAATTCGGAATTAGGTATTTACCTACTATACAAATGACGCAAAAATTATTATAATATTACATAAGCAGCATCAAATTTTAATTAGCAGAAACTTTTATCATCAAAAAAATCTTTAAGCGAGTAATAACATTTATCCAATAACAGTCTTGTTAATTGTTTTTTAAATAATGTGATGGGTAATTCTTTTAAATTTATTGGTAATCTATTATATATGAGAGGACCCATGGAAAAAATATTTTTTTTTAGTAAGGACGTTTTGTAACCACCTGTATAAAGTAGGCTTTTATATTGAGACCTCATTGGTCCTTTGCGTATTCTCATATCCGCCATTGATGTAAACAATTGACTGTTCATCTTAACGAATAGGGCAACTTCAAGTATGTACAAGGAAGGTAATGTTAAAATCTTTAATGATTTAAAACTAGGTTTACAGCTTTCTATAGGTTTAAGACCTGTCATTGATCGAAGACAACGTTTTTGGGCCCTAAATATTCGTTCTCTCTCGCTACAGTTTCCCCAAAATATGACACCGAACCTTAGTAATGAAGCAACTAAACCGTGATATGCTGTAACTAACGTATTCATATTTAACTTTTTTGAGAGATTATGGAGAATATATGCGGTTTTACTTAATTTTTGGCACACAACTTAGCATGGTTTTTCCATGTTAATTTATCATCAATATGTACTCCTAAAAATTTTGTAACTGAAGTGGTATCTACTATTTCGTCTTTGTATTTAGTTATAATATTAATTGGCAGTAGCCGTTGGTAGAAATGCATTATTTTAGTTTTTTGAAGATTTAAAACAAGATTATTTTTCTGAAGCCAATCTATTATTTCTTCAAGTGTATCATTTATCTCTCTTTCGTATTGCGCTTTATTTTTACATTCAATTATGACTGTGCTGTCGTCAGCAAATAAAGTCATTGGATGACGTATTTGACAAGGTAGGTCGTTAATGTAAAGTAAAAATAACAATGGCCCAAGTACACTACCTTGCGGGACTCCAAATTTAGTTATTCTCCCATCGGATAGATATTTCAATTCGCGTTTAGTTTTAGGACAAATTCTTGATATTTCTGTGAATTGTTTTCGATCTGTGAGGTAAGATTTTATTAAATTTAAGACATTGCCCCTTAAACCATATTGACTTAGTTTATTTAAGAGGATGTCATGTTTTACATAATCGAATGCTTTTGTCATGTCTGTGAATATAGCACATACAGGATTTTTTTTATCCACATTATTCATGATCACTTTTAAAAGATCAAATATCGCCATGTTAACATTTTTGTTTTTTCGAAAGCCCTTTTGCTCTTCACATAAAATATTATTTTTAGTTACAAATGTGTAAATAGATTCCATAAATAATTTTCTCGAAAATCTTAGAAAACACTGAAATTAAAGCCACTGGTCTATAGTTCGACATGTCTGCCTTATTGTTTTTTTTATGTAAAGGTTTTATTATGACAGTTTTCAATTTATCAGGGAATATACCTGAGCTTATGCATGCATTTATTATGTGAGTTAATGGTTTAGCTATGACATCCGATACAAATTTTACCGCCGTGGTGGAGACCTCATCGTATCCAAAACTATTTTTATTTTTCAATTGTTTTATTATACGTAAAATATCCTGAGGTATTACTGGTGGCATGAATAAGGAATTGCTGACATGAGGACCAAAATATTTTTTTTCAATTCCACCATTAGACCAGTAGTTCTTAAGATTAAAGCGTTTAAACAAACATACAAATCCTTTATTTTTGTACTTATTGTATTATAAGTATAGATAGTCAAAATAAATTAAATAGTGAAACTAAGTTGAAACGTGAATATTTGTCTTGTAAAATAATTATAACTAATTACAGATGATTACGAGGTTATCTACTTAATTAATAATAATTTATTCAGCGAACGATTTACCTAAATAACATCAATGTTTTTAATAAAACATGCGGCTATCACATACATATAATAGAGGTTAAAGTACGAAAGTGCCGTTTTTTTAATTTTCTACTTGTAATTATAAGTTCAAATAAAGTTCATTCTTATAATTTCAAGTCAATCCAAAGATCATCATCATCATCATTTCAGCCAAAAGACGTCCACTGCTGGACATAGGCCTCCCCCAAGTGTCGCCACAACGAACGGTCCTGTGTGTCTCGCATCCATCGGACTCCCGCAACCGTTACCAAGTCATCGGTCCATTTTGTAGGAGGCCTTCCAACGCTACATCTTCCGTTTTCAATTCAAAGATATAACACTTCAAAGCAACCCGTTTTAAAAAACGGCTATTTCATACTTTAACCCCTATTATTATGAGTAAGACGCCATGTCTCCAGTCCATGTATCCAATTAACCGTTATTTTGTTGTTTAAAACACAGCTGATAGCAGAGCATCCCAGAACTCTAGACTACATAGACGGCATAGGCGTACATTACTACACAGACTTTATAACCCCTGCGACAATTCTCTCAGAAGTGGGAAAGTCATATCCAGATAAGTTCATCATCGCTACTGAGGCTTGTGAAGGTATTTATTTTGTGTATTTTTGCAAATCAAACTAAAGTAAGCCATTATTGTCCGATGGTCCGGGGGTACAGCAGGGTAAAGATATTGTCTTTGTTAAATTTTTCGAATAACCTCTGGAATCATTTACTATGTTCTTGATTCAATATGACACCCGTGGCATAAGCATTATTATCATATCATTAAGCATTATTAGCATAATATACTATTAAACATAGGTTAACGACTCATGGTCAGTACCTATCTAACTTGGAAGTAGTTACCGACATTGTAAATACTAGAGGAAACGCATTATGCGCTGAGATCTTAAGCTATTATAGAAAAATAAGATATAAAAAACATCTCATGTTTTTTTAGGATGACACAAATAAGGATTTGATCACTAGTTATTTACTTTAATTGGTCTGTGAATAACTCACCAAATTCACATCAGGTTCTGAACTATATACATATATTTTTATATTTATATAGACCCTTCATCAGGTTCCGTGCTGTTCGGTGAAAAATCTGTATGAATTTTAGTCAAGTTCTGATTCGGAGGCTTTAATTATAATAATCTAGATAAAAACGGAGAATAAGAAAACAATCAATAATAATAATTGAGATTATGGTTAAACGCGAGCCTATCAATAATAAAAATAAATAATAAATAGTCTCGTCTCATCATAGATATAATAAGGGGGTCCAGTCAAGTAAAATATATTTCAGCGTATGCTTTTCTTTACCTCAAAAAGAAGTCGATGACTAAAAGTTAAAAAATCAAGATATTTATAATGTAGTTACTAAAGATTATTAATGGTAATTATGTCTTGTCGTGATCTTAGTAACTCGTCTAGGAATATCTTAAGTTATGTAGACGAGATATTGTTATCATCATCATCCACAACCCGACTTCGTCAATGCTGCGCAGAGTTCTTTCTTTTCTGGTGCCAATCCCCACATCCTTGTCCGATTTTTATCCAGATTCTATCCTGTTGATTGTAGGATACTGTTATAATCGACTTTCAATCAGTTTTATTTACTTTCTAGGTACAATGTTATTTGAGAAACATCATGTTGACCTAGGATCGTGGACAAGAGCTAAGAAATACCTTATTGACATAATAGACGTAAGTATAAGCGCCTGACACTTTTTTCTTATACCAACCGTACCAATAAGAGACAAAAAGTAGTACAAACTAAACAAAAAATCTACATACACATATCAGGCGGTCAGTAAGATATGTGACAATAATGAGATTTGACTGTCCAGGATGCATGGGATGTATGTGTCGCTACTTATAACCACATGTGTAGCCTTTTTGACTGCAAACGCTGTATTTAACTCCCCTCCCCCACCCCTCTCTTTACTCTTTTCTTCTCTTTCTTTTCTGAGTTAGGCGCTTTTTTGGCCTCGCAGATTTTAATTTAATTCCATGTATTTCTAATTTATATGAATGTGTGAGGCACAAATAAATATTTATTCTTTCTTAAACAATCACGGACCCTGCTTGAACACTGTAGAAAAATCTGGCTAAATTGACGTTGGCCCTGGCACTGAGTTTGGAATGTGTCTATCGTATCATCCCAAACACATTGCCAGTATGTGCTCATTTCCTGTCTCACATGCCCAACTACATGCACTGTTACTTACAGTACTTGGTCAGTGATATTCAACTGATAGAGCTGTCCAGGTAGGCATTTACAAAATAAGAATAAAGTTAATTATAGGTGTATATGTTCAAAATTGTATTACAGGACTTCAACCACGGTGTCGTAGGATGGGTGGACTGGAACATGTGTCTTAACGTCCAAGGAGGTCCTACATACATCAGTAATTTCGCAGACTCGCCCATCATAGTGTTCCCTGAGAAGAACGCTTTCGTTAAGCAGCCCATGTTCTATGCTATGGGACATTTCTCCAAGTTTGTGCCACGAGGGTCAAGGAGGATAAGTGTCACGCAAAAGCTCGGATGTAGGCATTCTGTGTGGAACGTCGCTTTTATTACGCCCAAAGGCACTGTTGTGGTTGTGCTGTATAATGAGTAAGTAATTTGATCAGTTTTCTGAAAGTTATAAGAGCTTAAAGTATGTGAAGGCTTTGAAGGCAAGAAGTACGTTTGTCAGTAAACTCATTGACGATTGTACCATTTGTTGCGACTTTATAGATATCTAAAGCTGAGTAGCCGAGTTATTCTATACCAATAAAATATACTAAAAAACAAGCTGTAAATGGCAGGGAATGCAGGGATATACCGGGATCTGTTAGCCAAAGATTTTCCTTTCTGCCCTCACGCAGTGCTTGATCCTTCCCATTTTGAAGTTTAGTACTCTTGGGCAGTTACGTCATTGTCTTCTAATACTGCAATACTTAAAATGAACTCTCTTTATAAAATAAGTAGTTACGTTTTGAAAAATAGGTACCGCTATTTGGTCTACCTATTCCTTACTAACTTTTTATTGTTTTTTTCCCACAGTGGGCAGGCCAACAAAGTGACCATACAGTTAGGTGGCTACCAAGCTGTGGTCGAGATGGAAGCCAACTCCGTCGCTACTGTTGAGATGATGAGTAATTAGAATCATTACTGAATATTTACGTAACTAAATGGATAGTGTCCTCACGAACATAAATATGCTATGTAATGTAAGAATGTACATATTGTTTTAAGAATAAAATTGTGTTTTTATTTTAAATGAATATACTTCTAAAAAAATGTATATTCTTCTTTTTTATTATGTATAGGTTCGCGTTTGACCTCTATCTCACCTGATGGTAAGCGATGATGTGACCGACGATAGAGTATGCTTGTAGTAAGTCATAGACCAAGATCTCGGAGCTGTCTGACATAAATAATTTTCACATGGATGAAACCTTAGGTTCTCAGTAGTGTCTCATATGCTTTGAATACTTGTGTGCTCCTCCTTGGAGCCCCTGGGCAGGTACCAGGTGAGAAAGGGAACTAAAAATAAGAGTAACTTAACTTAATTTATTTTGGCTGATTTTTATATGTGTTTTGAATATTGTTAAGAGAATATTATTCTAAAGTAGTATCAAAAGTATCAGACACTTTCCATGGACCAAAAATTCTGTCAGACGCTTTGAAGCTCAACTAAAAATAAATAATTCATTTATCTTTTTGCTTTTAATTGCATGTAGGTACCAATTCAAAATATAGGTACACTATACCTATCCATAGTAAAGTTAGTCAGAAAGTGAGTCAGCCCAGTAAACAATCACGCGGTATTAGCTAAACAAGATTTGTGATTGACGCAGCTAACTCGTCAACGACTCACGCCTTAACAATACCATCCTGTATCACGCACGTTCTACAAGTACAAAGGTACTTAATACATAACATAGTAAAACAGATTATGGGACGCGACGATGACCTTTTTTTTCGGTGGGAAAATCATCTAATGACATCCCCCGCTCTTGGGCGGAGCGCGAGATACTGTCAGACTTTAACTAACAAAAAATCCACTCCTGTACCTTCGTTGCCTTTCGTGCCAGGGCCGAGTCTTCCTTTCAGAAGCAGACCCATGGCCCCAGTAGGTTTTGACCCTGCTGGGCCCCTACGGTTTGCTGACATCTCCTTGAGGCGCGCTTGGAACAGTACGCGCCGTCGACGACTTGGGCGGACGGTTGGACGGCGAGCTACCCATTGCTCGCCGTCCACCGTGTCCTCCGGGCGGACCACGCAATGGTGACACCCGGGCCTTTCTTCCGCACGGATCCGGTGCAGGAACCTGCCGAACTTACCATGTCCGGTGAGGACCTGCGTCATGCGGAAGGTAAGGACGCCGTGTTGCCTTTCCAGCCACTCCTCAAAGAGGGGACTTACCGCCATAATTATGGCGTGCCCAGCACTGGGTTGCGATAGTCGCTGTCGCCATTCCGCCATGAGATCCCACCGGAACTCTTTCCGCCATGCCGCGACTTGTCGCGGCAGCGGAGTTTCACCCCGGCGTTGGCATTTTATGTACTGGTAGTACAATTCGGCCCAAAAACATTGATTTCAAAAAAGGAGGTAAGGTTCTGTTTTCTATCCGTATGTAAGTGTGTATAAATGCTTGTATGTTTGCGATTATCTCAAAAAACATTGAGCTAATTCAGATCGGGTTTTCGTTATTGAGATGAAAAAAAAAAACTAAAAAGAGAAAACTAAAAGTCTTGGAATTAAAACTTGCTTTCAAAAAAAGAGACTAGATAAAAAAAAATCTAACTAAAGAAGTCGGCGACGAAAAACGAGAAACCAAAACTAGAAACAACGAATTCCGAAATTACAGTTATTTTGCATTTTTCATATTACTTTTTTGGAAGTCGAATCTAATTGTTGGAACAAAATTTTTATTACTTAGATTCTCTAATCTGGTAATCACTTATGTTAAGCTTTAAGTGCCAATTAGAACAAAATGTAAAAAGAAAGTCTGTTTCCGAGACAACTTCTCAAATAACCGGTTTTGTGATGATACCTAGAATATTTTTCTTTTGTTATGACTACGTAAATACTTATTTCCTTTTCATAGCTGAGTCATCGCGGTCAGACTGAGACATCGTGGCTGGCTTGACTGGTCGACCTACTAACTACGGCTTCCGTGACTCACACAGTAATCATTATTACGACTATTATTATATTAGCTCTAATAAAACCCGATGCTCCTACCAACTGTCTTAAGTGCGTAAGTTATGATTATTATTTGCAAAAAATTATTTTACTTAAGTGAGCTGTGGTGGCCGAGTGGTAACGGCCACGACTTATCGAGTTGTAGGTCGCGGGTTCAAACCCAGCCAGGCGCATTACTTTGTGTAATTTATTTCATCACCACTGCTCTCTAAACGGTGAAGGAAAACATCGTGAGGAAACCGGCATGTCCTAAAACCAAAAATTCGAAGACATGTGATATTCACCAATCCGCACAGGGCCCGCGTGGTGTATTACGGCCCATTCCCTCTCCTAGAGAGAGGAGGCTTGAGTCCTAGCAGTGGGAACATTAAAAGGTTGATTATGCTTTATTTATTTTACTTAACTCCATGCGTAGAAGAGAATATATACCGTGTCTCATAGCGGGTTTCTTCTTCTTATTCCTTCTCTGGTTACATTATTATGGGGGGGTCGGGTCACCTCACTTTCCTGCGCCAAGTGGCTCTATTTTGGGTTGTCAATTTTGGGAATAGGGCTTTCTTGAGGTCCCCTCTGTTGGAATATAACAAAAACAAATCCATCCTACTTCAACACTATGATCTTTCTCTTTCTAACCAATAAATATTGTATTTAATTGGTCTGAGCCCCTCGTCAGCACTTAACTGAAATCCCTGGTATGGTTACAGTTACTGTATTCCTTTAGCCTTGCTTAGAAACACACGTCTCACTTAATATTACTGAAACACACCTTCCAATATAAAGTAAAGGATTAAAAAAATAGTTATTATTCAAATCCTTAAAACCGTGTTTGCATTGGTGTCCATCTATTAACCCTAACACCCTCTAACACTCAAAACTCCTGCCTAAAATATGGCGTCAAAAAATTCCTCCGCATCGCTGTCGACTGGAAGTGTGCCCCAAAAGACTGGCGGCATTGCCACGTTGTATGGCTCTGACCGAAGCAAAAGCTAGCCCTTGGGTCTCGCGAAGTGTCAATTAGGCTTTTGGATAATTTGGATAATAACATATAAATTGAAAAAATCATATTGGTGCTTGCCCATTTCCGAACGCGCTGTCTCATGCATCAGAAGCGGGTGCCTTAATCATTAGGGCATCATGACAGATGGAATAACCCTGGGCAGATAATGATGACATTGTGTAGAAATAGGAAGTACAATCTAAATGATAATTTTGAATAATTTACTTATAATGAAACACAGACGACAGCTTCTAAATGGTACCTAATGACGATAGGAGCTAATTACTTTTATGAAAAGCTTAAGCAACAGTATCTACTAACATACTTTCTTGGAAAAAGTAGGATGCTTTGTTTAGATTTCTATAATTATATCACACTAATATAATAAACGGCGAAAGTTCGTCTGTTTGTTACTCCTTCACGCCCACACACGCATTTGGATGAAATCTACTTAACACACGGGGTGGCCAAGTCCTAGCATATGATACTTTTTATCCCGAGAATACCTATGTGCGCTAGCTTCTGACATTTTATAAGGCCTTTGTGAAATAAAATTGAGTTGAAGTTGGGATTTTTTAAAATACTTTTTCTATAGGTAAGTTTGTTCGGAACCCTTAGTGCTCGAGTCCGCCTCGCACTAGCCTAGTATTTTTTTTAAATTAAGAATGCCAATAAATGTAGGAAGGTCAATGTACCTACTTTATTCCAAAATCTGACGTCTACCTTAGTGATAGAATAAACTTCTGAAAGCAGATTATTTCGAGAAGCCTGCGTCAAGCAGTAAACTGTAAACGTCTTTCATGGCTCCGAGGTGATCAGAATTATACAAGTAGACAGTGTTGAACTTGCAGGAAAATGCGAATGCTGTATTTATCATTGGTGAATGGTAATTCAAAACTAATTAAGTAGGTATACCAGTTTGGGATGTCAACAGGACAAGTATTAACCATTTCTTACCAAAGGGCAAACCAAAGACTCAATTACTGTTCATTGATTCCTGTTTTCCTTATTATGGTGACCGTTCATCCAAGTTTCTTTATTATTTGTTAAATGTACGTAAACTTTAATTTCGTGGAGTTGCTTCTGAACCCACAATTATGTTATCTTAAATACGAGAATACTGATGACACACTCATTATGGATCTTTGTTTTAAATGATTCATTTACTAAGTGACACATTTCCTGCAGTTCTTATTACCAGTCAGTTATTTACAATACTTAATTTAAATAATTATGAAAACTATAGAATCCTTTTTAGTCATAATAAGGAATAGGTTACCTGTCTCTATTTGTCTAAATTAGCAAAAACCAAAGGGCCAAATATACATCAACTTATAATATATTATGTAAGGAATGGGCAAACAAAAACATCGATGATTGCAGTAAAATGGAGTCATGGAAAAAAGATCAAATTAAATAAGTTATACCTACTTGTGCACACGGTACAATTTAGGTGTTACAAAAATATATAAGTGTCTCTTCTTTCTGCCACTGTGCCACAGTACCTAAGTAGTATATAAATATTAGTAAAATATGAGTATATTTAATCTACCTACTGAAATAACATTGGGTCTGAAGTAATTAAAAAAAAGTAACTTTCTAAATAGTCTAATATATAAGTAAAACAACATAACTTCAACAGAACCGCACCTGTTAGTACACACATTGTGCCACTTAGGTACGTTTTTTTTTATATTCTAAGGGGCCAGTCTATTCTAACAATCGCACAAAAAATGGAACCTGTATAGATGCTTGACTTGAAGAATCTGCTACAATAACTAGTGTTCCTTTGATGAAAAAATGCACTAAATCAAGAACACTAGCATCAGGCTGCAGGATTGTTCGAAAAAGTCACCGTCTTGGAATAGACGGAACACGGGTGGATTTCAGTCAGTAAAAGTCTGACAGTCCCTCTCACTCCAGAGCGGGAGAAGTTATTTGATGATTTCCAGTCCTAAAAAAACTATCTGCTCTAGCGATAAGATTAAAAGATTGTTCAGTCAGCAAATATGGCGATTCCCTAGCATACGGTAATTCTACGTTTGCAAATTTCTTAGCTAGTGGAAAACCTAACGCTCTTCAAGATCTGCATGTAGATTCAAGTACGGATTTTGGATGAATTGAGAGAGAGAAAGAGGCCAAAGAAAAGATAGATGGATTGTATGAGGAGTGATATGAAAGAAAAGAGAGTTAGTGATAGCACGACGGGTGAGAGGACAGAATGGAAGACAGAAATTTGTTGCGCCGTCCCCAAATAACACGGGAAAAGGGCAAGAAGATGATGTTAAAGTAGGTTTTATGATGAGCGATAATAGACTGTTTGCAGTTGTTGAGTAAGTAAGTAATAATGATATGATAACAGTCTAGAAAATTATAATGCAATGTGACTGATGTCTGATGTCTGAATGAAAAGTTAGAAAAGATAGCGTAGCTACTGAAGGGCTGAGCTTGGCAGTGCCCCGGGGCCCCCAAATTTGATTAGCAAATCTCTTATTGAAAAATTCTCCTACCTACAAAATCTAAATAAAATAGATTGCAACACTACTTTAATTATGGCAACTCGTTTTAATCAGTAAAAGTTTGACACTTCCACCCACTCCACCCTGAGCAGGAGAATTTATTTGAAGATTTCTTACGTAAAAATAAGGGGCCCCATATTGGTTTTTGCCCCAGGGCCGTTGGTCATCTAGCTACGCCAATGGATAGCGACTGCTCAGGGTACGGTCATTCTACAACTCACCCTCAAGTTCTAATAGCTAGAAAACAGTCTAAGGGTGTTTTTAATATCGTGCGGGTTTGATCACGCATGCAGGATTTCATACACGTAGGTATTTATTGTAACGGAATACGCACGCGGGACGCTTTTTTTTTGCATTTTGATATTTTCTGCATGAGAAGCAATCCCGCATGTGTGATGAAATCCGCACGATATTAAAATACCCGGCTATACTATTCTAGGTCTAGATTTAAACAGCAGTAGTCATTTATTTAAATAAGCAATGATTGATAAACTGTGAACAGTTGTTGAATACATACCTAACTAGGAGATAACAGAAAATTATAACAAAATATATAATGAGCTGAGTGACGTGAGACCGTTTACAACAATTCACAAATGATTACTATCAGTATGACACAGGAAACTATTTGAATTCAAGTGACTATGACCGCACAACGTTATATCATCAATCTCGCTTATACCAAAATAGAATAAGGGCAGGAGGATGCTGATGATCAACTCAGTCTAATGGATAGCAGTCAGGTGGCTGCTAAATTAGTTACCACAGCAGGTGCGTGATTGATTTAGACAGACCTCAGCCAAGCTCGGCCAAAATCCCGCGAGCTAAATAAATAAAAATATCTTTTATTTTCTAATAAATACATGTTACAAATATATTAAAACTAGACTAACTTCTGCCAGCGGCTTCGCCCGTATTAAAATAGGTTTCTCCATACAAACTTTGGACCCCCATTTCATCTCCTTTCCTAAGGGATGAATTTTGGAAAATCCTCTCTTAGCCCTTGCCTCCGATATAAAAGGAAACCTTGTGTAAAATTTCAAGCTCATAGTTTCGTCTGTACCTACGTTGACATGTCAGTCAGTCAGTTTCTCCTTTTTATAGATAAGACATATCAACAAAATAATGAAAATAAGAATAATTTATCAGGTTGCTCATGTATGTTAAATTTATTATAAACAAGCGGACCCGACCGACGTTGTCCTGTCTTAGCTATGCTACTTGTCCAACGCGCAAAGATGTATTATAATCTTTGCGCTTTTGACAAGTCGAGCGTTTGACATGTACTTTTTTGAAATTTTCTTTTCTAATTTTTTGTGCAACTTTCTTAATTTTTTTCTTTCCTAAAAATTCTCCTGACAATAATGCAACAAAAAAAAAAAAGAATTAGCAAAATTGGTCCAGCCGTTCACGTGTGATGTGATTTTCCTGATATCGTCCTCCCAGTGCGTTTAGGGTCTATCTTTATTACGATTGCCTAGTGGTCAATGCGTAATTTTACTGATTTTTGTCCAACTGTTATCATTGAGTCGCAATAAGAGCTATGAGAATAAAAAATATTTTTCGTAGCGCTTCTTGTAGACCTTTGAAACTGAATCTACATCTACCAGTCCTGAGTTTACATTTTACGTGGAGCGACAGGGTATCTGACATTTACAACCCAGTCACCCCGATTTCGATTACATAACACATTTGTTTCAATTCTTTTGATACACATTCTTCGTGTTTGATAACAGCATCGTGTTTGTCGTAATCTTCTTCAAAATATTATGTGATAAACTATGACTCACAGGCCATAAAAAGTTTCCCAAATCCAATCTTTTTATAACATGCTGAACGCTCTTTCCTAGTAATTCTCCTTACTACTTATCAGCTGTTACGAATTCGTCAGTTTTATGAATGAAAACGTTAGATCAACAACAATTCTTGGAATCTTGCGTCTATACATTGCCGGCGTTGAAAGGTCATAGGAGTCCGTTCGTTTATAACGACTACTCAGCGGTGCTCTGGCCAGTTCACGGCAAGACGCCAACGTGTGATCACGTACCTACGTACTCAATTTTATTTTCAAAATGTACAGTTTATCGGTACTAGGGGTGTTGTTAGCGGTATGTGGGGGTGCTTTTAGCCACAGTTACCACCTGGGAGCCTGTCCTCTGGTCGAGCCCATGCCTGGCTTTGAAATGAACAGGGTATGTACATTTTGTCTTTGTTGTTATTGTATTTTTATTGTACCGGGATCAAAGGGACCAAGGTTCAAGCCCAGGGCCATAACTGTATGGCTGGCCACGAACTGTCGTGAGATTAAAAATGGATGCGTGTGAGTGTAAGCGTGACTTGAGGGTTTGGTACAAAGAAAAGTATATTTAAGTACTTACTTATACAACCATATTAAGATTACAAATGTGAAAGTGTTTGTTTGTTATTCTTTAACGCCTCAACAGCTAAAGGGCGATTTGGTCGAAATTTGGAAAAAGATCACTGCGGGGATTAGGACATTTGATATTTTTTTATGCCAATAGTACCGTTTCAGTTGGATAATTTTCGACTTTCACTTAAGCTCAGCCGGTGGCAAAAATTTATGTTAGGAACATTTGGTTCTTAAACACAATTAGGTGTAGTTTAACGGTTTTTCCGCGACCAAGCACGCAGATGTCCATTAATTCCATTGAAAATTACTTTCCATTTCTTCAGATTGATTTCTATGTTAAGATAAATAATACCTATAAGTAATAGCTACCGTATCTGCTGTTTTGTTGACGTAAACTTGTATAGATAATAAATCATAGGACGTGTGATGTACAGCATTTCTGTCAGCTTTTATCATGGTAATTAATTTTGTATGGTCTGGTTAACATGATCTAATGTGAATTGATGATACGGGTGATGCGTTGGCCTTGTGATAATGTCACACTTTGGTAAAATAATACCTGGCTAAACAATTGGGTACCTACCTATGTTATAGGTGAACAGGTACCCATCTATTTGCTATATAGGACTACACAAATGTAGGTATTGGGAACGTTACTAGACGGGACCAACTAGGACCGATGTCTGGCAGGGCTGCGAGATTATTCGAAAGAGTTACTTTGACCCCGGAACGCAAAGAGCCACTGAAGGTACATAGGCAGGGTTTAGTCAGTAAAAGTCTGACATTCCGGAATCTTGGCGATTCCGAATGTCATAACCCAATTTTGATGATTTCCCACATATAAAAGGAACTGCACGTCTTTCTAACTTTTCGAGGAATTCAATTGTGATGTTCGGTTAAAGGTAGGTAATTCATATAAAACATATTAGCGGTCTGCATCAGCATTTACATTTTCCCAATCATTCTTTGCGCGCTTTGGACTTTGCATTCACTAACATGAAATGAAAATTGTACTCCTTAACAATAACGACTGTAATCGCTAGAATTGGGTTTTCAAGGATTTTAGTGTGCTTGGGATTTTTCACGTGCCTAGTAATATTATCATTAATTGGTTCTTAAATCTGTTGTATTTTCCCAAGATCCGATTTTATTGAGGTACAAAAACGTAAACTACCAAGCAAACAAGATATCCAGACTTAAAATATGAAACCATACTAACATTATTTATTGAGATAATTGAACCCGAGATGGGACGCAATTGATCCACTTAGTGAATACGCCAAGCAGGTTTCAAAAATCGATCCATCTTCTTGGTTATTTTTTTTTCTACTTTGTGTTTATATTTTGTTATTTAAACCATTAGGAAGCATGGCAAAAAGAGTACCTAATGGATGAAGTAATAAGGAACACAATAGAAACACCTTGAAATGATGAGATCGAATCAGTTGATGTGTTCCACGGTTTCCACGGACGTAATATCATAGGAAGACTCAACAAATCATACATCATTATTTAATGATTATCCTTGGTGTGGTTAACGAGGATGTTCTTGTTAATGATTTGTTAAGAGCTGCATCTATAGTGGAGAATGTGAAGGGCATACATCCATGTTGATGGGTGGAGCAGACAGGCTACGAAGAAATGAGATATAAATGGTCTTTTTATTGAATTGAAATAGCTATTTAATAGAGTTAGATGAGCTGAGAGGGCTGTATTGATTGATTTTGATTATATTAATCAACATACCTTTCTGCAAAATTTAGAAAACCACCATAAAGATATATTAAATTGGGATTGCAAGGGAAGGTGTAGGCAATAATAGTCAGTCTGTAATAATCCTCTCAACCGAATTTCGATCCTGGCGGCTAAACTCAACGGACATAATCCAAGTACACACTACACCAATGCTATTGTAGTGCACAAGTGTATGCGCAAACATTGGTGCACTCACTATTCCTTTACCCTAATAATAATAATTTATTATTACAAAAGATACATTTACCTATATAAGTTTGTTTCCTGGAACTCACACTAGGATTCCCTGTGACGTGAGATCCAGGCTCCTTCCATACATTGTTGTCAATTTCAAAGAATGTTCCTTAAACTAACTTAATTTTAATAAGGAATACAATATAACAATAGTGCAATGGGACGGCCATCCGACATGACAAGCACAGGACCAACGGGTTTACGTGCTTTCCGACGCACGTGTGTCACATCACTAACTTCCAAACTTCGGGCTTTTACTGAGAAATTCCTAACGGAAATCAAATACTATATTGGAAGCGCTAAAAAACCGGTATGTCAGACCTAACTGCTTATATCGAGAATTACTGGCAGATACGCTAACCAAACAGGATTATTGACAATTACCTACAACAGCTATGGCTTCGATAATAGTCAGTAATATCTACGCCACAAAATATGATTAGGTAGAATATTATGATAACTTAATAATGTCTACATCCTTTGTCTTATACGTACCTATTTAAACTTTAAAATACTTACTGTCAACTAGGTAGGTATCATAGTCCGCACTTTCCACATGACGTACACCGATAGACATCGGCACTAGGGTTGCCAACTTTTTTTGGGTGAAATATGGTATTTTTCATAAATCATTGCTAACAATTAGTGCTACTTTTGGAAAATTCAGGAAAAAAAGGATTCATTTAATTTGGTTCACAAGATAAGACACAGGCTGTAGGGATTCTGCAGGCCTAATTAAGATACTACTAAATATATTTGAAAACATATAAAATTGGGAGTCCAGTTGTGGACTCGTGTAGAAAAGATTAAGAATATTTAATACTGTACTTTTGTTCTTTATTACACAAAGGTGTATAAAACCGTTGTGCTGTGTCTGTCCCAAATAAAAACTTCTATTCTATTCTATTCTAATAAAGTGGGGGATGCTAGAACAAGCGCAAAGTTTTTGGTACTCCTCAAAACTGTCTTTTACTGGCGTATATTGGGCTTATAATATGTAATATTAGTAAATACTTCTTAATATTTGAATTATTGAGGGAATATAGTATTTTGTGTAATATGAAGTAGGCACAAATGACTAAGACATACCTACCTAATATGATACTAGGTATATTATAGACCAGAACAGGTGCCGTTTAACGGCAAACAGTAGGTAGCCAAAAAACTACTATAGCTGTGTATTTATAGTACGTACCTATTACGTATGTACAACAGATAAAACGTTGACATCGTGTCAATAGAATTTATCAGGCACTCACAGGCTGATATCGTATGTCCTCAGCTCTCCGCACAATGCAGTGTCTTGTTGTACAAACATATTAAGATATTTGACCCGGCTACTGTAACTTCCGATAACACCCGATGACTCACGAGAGAGACTGAGACAGTTTCGTCAACAATCTTGTTTTCAGTTAATTCACCCACTTTCACATCACCTAGATTCTTAAAATTATGCAGATTTTATTTATGTGTAGAGGTAGTCATCATTTTAGTTGTTTATGTTTTAATTAGTTACCAAGAAGACGTAGATATATACTTATTAGGTTATTTTCGAGCAAAAGCGAGATTGAAATAACGTACTATCTGGATTTCCCAAAGAGACAATGGGTCTTGGAACTGACACTGGGTTTGGTTTTGGTCAGTTACTAGCTGGTGCTCGCAACTTCGTCCGCGTCAGACTCGGAAATCAGAATTAATTAATTCATTTGTTCACAATTTTGGGGAGATTATTTTTCCCTAGAACCCTAATTCTTTTTCTAAAATAAAACAAGCCAAAGTTACTTTTTATAACATCAGTTATCTACCAGTGAAAGTTCTGTCAAAATTGACTCAGCCGTTACGGAGATTAACCGGAACTAACCGACAGATATAACTATTTGATATAGATATCGAATAGGAATATATAGTATACAGGTATTTTCGTATGCATTTAGTAAAAAAATATTAGTTTGATTTTATAAACAGACATTTCAATTTTATTTATTATTATATCTTCATGCCAAACAAAGTACAACGGCTGACTCTTTATTTTATATAAATGTAAAGACTATCTTTTGCCAGCGACTTTGCCCGCGCGTAAATAGGTTTCCCCATACAAACTTTGGAACCCCGTTTCATCGTTTTATTCGTTCTTATTCTTATTATACGTCATAAAAGGAACTTCTGTGCAAAATTCCAGAGTTCTAGATCCAAGGGCTGGGAGTTGATGAGTCATTGAGTGAGTAAGAAGTAGGACTTTGCCTTTTATAAATACCTAAAGATACTTCTATATATGTACACTTAATCTAAAACTCCTTCTCTCTCCACCCAAGGCAGGAGAAGTTATTTGTTAATTTCCTAACATCAAAAAAATAAATAAAATAGGGTTAGCCAGAGTTGTAGATTGTTTGAGTCGCATGTGAAGAGTGAAGGCTGTTACCTCGAACGGGACACAAATCCCAACTCAGGGCTTCTTCTGAGAAACCATAATAATTCGAATCAATTCAAACTCAATTCATTCAAACAAACAGGATTCATACGAAAATCATGTTAAAATAAAGCAAAAATCAATGTGAAATTGTAACTTCGAAACAAATCAATAGTTTTAGAAAATAAGCGTGTAAAGTTATCGCATTACATAAGGTGTGAATGAATTTTATGTCATGAGTGTTAGCTCGAACAATTGCTCGCAAAACTCTATTGTTCTTTATGTACGTAAGAAGTACCTACCATTTTGATACAAGTGCAGAAAGTCATTGTCATTGCGACCGAGGCGAAAACTGCACGAGCAGTAGGCGAATGTGTGAGCCGAGGGCTGCAGTGATACATTTGCACGTGTATCAAATGACTTTTTTCAATACACTTATGAAGAAATGAATAAACTGGGGCTGCCCGGCGACTCGTGGGTGCCGACCTTCGCCCGACCTGATACGATAAATGTAATAAAATTTAATTTTTTGCACTAGTGCGGAAAACAGTCTAGTGCATGGCTAACAGCGGTGGGATAAGAGCGGGTTTTCGAGTAATTGTATTGAAAAAGTTCTTTTATCAATTGCTTTCGTGCTGTTTGCGTTTGTGAGTAGACTATTTCATGGTTGTTGGGGGTTCAAATATGACCACCCTGTATAATAAAATGAACCAGAAAACCAAAAAGTTACTAGCAGTGGGCTTGCGGACGATGAGCGACGCCGAGCTAGCCATTGTAGTAGCTCGCCGACCGGTAAGAAACGAGCCTTAGTCGTCGGTATCGTGTACCTACTGTTCCACGCGCCTCATAGACATGTCAGCAAAACCGTCGAGGCCTAGCTGGGCCGATGCCTGCTAGGGCCGTGGGCAATTTTTGAAAAGGAAACCGTGGTCCTAGAACGCAAAAGGCAACTGAAAGACACAGGTGGATTTTAGTCAGTAGTATTTTGACTCGCTCTCTTGCTCAACCTTAAAGCGGGAGAAGTCATTGAAAGACTTTCCACCTCAAAAAATATTGATAATATAAGTTTGCTGTAAATCATTATATAATTCTTCCCTGGTAATCACTGGTTATTGCCAGCTTGTAGCGGAGCAAGAGGGTGTGTAAGACTTTTATTGTCGAAAAACCCACTCCTGTTCCTTCGTTGCCTTTCATACCAGGGCTGAGTCTTCCTTTCAGAAGTAGACCCTTGGCCCCAGTAGGCTTCGACCCTGCTGGGCCCCTACAGTTTGCTGACATCTCCTTGAGGCGCGCGTGGAACAGTACGCGTCGTCGACGACTTGGGCTCGGTCCGGACGGTTACCGGACGGTCTGACGGCGAGCTACTCATTGCTCGCCGTCCGTAAGGCTACGCCTACGGTGGCCGGAAGTCGGGATCGGGATCCTGGCGGCTGGGGCGTGAGGGCCGTCCCCTCGCGCGTGTACGTGCGGCCTCCTAGCGGCTAGCATTACTGTTTCGCAGGAGTCGACCGCCTGCCACTCCTCCTCGCTTCAGACCATGGCTTGTGCCAAGGCCCGGGGGGCTAGTCTAGAGCAACGGTTTTTTGTCTAGTAACCATAATTTCATAGTCTCTCTCTCTAATCCACAGCTTCTGGGCGTATGGTACGTGGTGCAGAAGACATCGACAGCCTCACACTGCATGACCTACAACTTCACAAAGACCGAGGAGCCCGGCAAGTACGAGTTGGAGCAGATGTCGCAGCATTTCATCTTGGGGCTTACTCCTTTGAAGCACGATTACAGGTACCTTTCACACTTCCTCATCATCATCTTTCCAGCCGAAAGACGTCCACCGTTGCACATAGGCTTCTCCCAAATGTCGCCACAACGAACGGTCCTGTGCGTCTCGCAATCCTACAACTCTCACCAGGTCATCGGTCCACCTTGTGGGAGGTCTTCCAACGCTGCGTCTTCACATTACCTACGTTATTATTGTTACTAGCCCGAATTGTACAGAATTTAAAAACAAAGTTCATAAGAAAGTAGTTTACAGGTCGTTCCGGAGAACAAATAATTAGGTACGTACTAGATAGTTATTAAATAGTGGTCCGCTTTATTATAAAACTTCGTCTAACAGTTTATATACTTAGGTTACAGTAATTGTTCCATTCATTCACAGACAAACCGCTTGAACGGATTTGTGTTATTAAACTTTGTCTATAATATTTTTTTATTTTATTATTACGGTTAGACCGTTTGACCACTAGGTATGGTTAGCGATGATGTGTTCGACGACGGAGCACGCTTGCCCAGAAGTAATCTATTCCGAAAACCGGTTGTAGCTATCGAGAAACACAGACTCCAGCAGGGAATTCCACTCCTAAGCTGGTTGATGGCTGAGCAAAGGCCTCGCTTTATTCCTTCCAACACCAACGATCACGATTTTTCGCTTCTTTTTTCCAATTTTTAAGGAAGACACGGGCGTCCCTCCATCTCCTTCGTGGTACCTATCCCGTGTCTCTGTGTCAGGACACAAATCCTGTGTTTTACAAGTCCACAGCTCGTCAAGCATGCGGCAGACATGTCCTGCCCAGTCCCATTGAAGTTGGATATTTTCTACATTATTTTAATTTATAGCCCAACCGTAAAGGGAAGGCCCGAGTGGTGGAATATGTTACGGTCTTCGATCATAACTGAATAATTGGTCGACGGTTACAGCCAAGTCCTTCGAACAGATTGATCTAAGTCCTAGCTTGTATTGAAGGCTCATTGTGTTGCGTTATACATACTAGACTGTAAATAAATATCATACATCGTTTAGAACAGTTTCTTTTATTTAACCCCCTGCTGCGGGGCTGATAGATAAGGATTAGCGCTGTCTGGTCTATTAGTAATATTAGTCTTATTATTTATATCTATTTATAATAAAATTTTGTACAGAACTCATGCATGATGAAAAATATTCTTAACTTCTCCCTTTCCTTTTTCGCAGGTATACTGGAATACTGACCGTTCCAGACCCAGCTGTCCCGGCCAAAATGAAAGTCAGATTTCCTCTGAGTAAGTATTTCAAGTTAGGTACAGACAGCTGCATCAATTGGGTATGATCCCTCTCTCATTAAAATAACTTAGAAAAGGGGGGTTACCGTTTGTGACGCTGTCCGTACCTACCTTATTTGTTTCGAGTAGACCTACCATTAATCGATAGACATCGCGAAAAATCAACAAGCTCAAGCTCTATTTCTACCGAAAGTAGCCCCCAATAACAAAAGATAGAATTATGTAGAAAATTGTGTTTGGGAGCTTAGAAGCTGGAATTAACACATGATAATTATACCACCATAGGATATCCAGCCGTTTCGGCTACAGCGACCCTATTCCTTGGCTCCTCACGGTGGTTGCGAAATCAAATATGCTGCTCTGTTATGTGACTTCGTATCCAACGATATCATATATATCACATATATATGATAGTTGTTGGTGGTCTAGCTTTTAGGTCTAATACATTTTCAAAGGCCTGCAAATGTCGCTGTCTCTACTCGGATGGATTTTGAGCCTGTCTTTCCCTATTAACACATGGATCTCTAGAAACTTGACATTTCAGGCCACGTCATGAAAAAACAATAGCTCATGCACATTTTATTTTCCAGGCGTAGCCGGTTCAGCAAGCTACACAGTAGTGATGACTGATTACACATCGCATGCCGTTATCTTCACTTGTCAGAAGCTGGCGTTTGCGCATCGCAGGTCTGCTACCATTCTCTCAAGGACCAAGGAGCTCGACAAGATATACCTTGACAAGGCAAGTATGCAGTCTTTTCTTAAATTGTTTTAGCAAAGGGGCCCAAAAAAGACTAACCTCGGTTCTTAATTTTGAAACCGGTTTCAAAACAAAGAACATGAATTTGAGAACTTCTTAAGCTCGAGCATGCAAATGTGTCAATCAGTGCATATAAGAAGGGTTAGACATAAGTTCCTGAGTTCTATATCTCAATATAGAACTGCAATGGTGCAATTTAATTTTACGTTCGAAGCGTAGGTAGCCCTCAAGACTGTAATGGTTTGTTTGAACCATTTATGGATAGGATCATTTTGAGCATCTTGGTATGAGCCTTACCTACTAGTTAGGTTTAAACTACACCTGGCCGCACCGAACCGCACTTTCCTATGAAGAAAAGAATGAGAGCGTATAGCCGAACGCGTCGTGGATTCAGCTGCCGTGCGGTTTCATTCAGCTCCCTTTCTCGCTCTAGTAAATTATGGTTCTATGTGACAGAAAATAGGAAAGTATGATTTAGTGCGGCTGATGTGGCTCAAACCTTATGCTCTTCAAGTCCAAGAACACTGTTTGTATCTTTAATCAGATAATCTAACTATTGCCCTCTCTGTTCTTGCTCAAGGCTCATATCTCTTCGAGCCCAGAGTAATTCTTAACAAGACTTTTAATGATGTAATAACTAGAAACTACCATGACTTTATTATGTCCATAAAAACCTTTGCCGTGATCTACAAAACGATTGCAACGTCAAGTATTTTTTCTTGCCGTCATTTTTTTTGCTAATATTTTTGGCTTGAATACAAATCCTTTATGCCATGTCTTCCTATGAATAGTTAATTTGTTTACCATTAGATTATGGATGTAAAAATTGTAATGTTTTTGTAGTATTTGGCACCAAATGTATCTAGTCAACTTTCTCGCCGAACTTCGCTGAGGCAATCAACACTACAATAAAATTCTCAGCTCCATTTTACCTAGATCGCGCCTGTTTCAATGATTCCACATATTGTTCAGTTGCGTAGAGACTTGAGATAAGAAACTACACCAATTTTATATGACAACTAGTTTCTACCAGCGGCTTCGCCCGCGTGGAGATTTAAACTATCCTATCTCTCAAGTTGGATCGAACTGCACATGGTGTGCGAATTTTATTATAATCGGTTAAGTGGTTTAGGAGTCCATTGAGGACAAACATTGTGACACGAGATTTATATATATTAAGATATCCATTAGGAATCAATTTGCGAATAATTAAAACAGTCACTGAACTTCACTCAAAGAGATCCCGCCAAAAACCTCTTGTTAACGATTTTTTTTTTGTTACCATAGATGCGCAACAAGCTGGCTTCATTTGGCATAGACCCGTATGACCTGTCCATCATATCTCAGAACGGCTGCCCTTCACACAAAAACGGCACCGAGGGTGTCAACATCAACATCGACCCAGAGACTTTCTCCTCACATAACATCGGACAGGCTGTTAGGAAAACTGGCAGTGCTATTGGTGAGTAAATTTTGACAAACGATCCTTAGATTCGAACTGGGTTAGGAGTTAGGACAGCCAAAGATAATAATAATATAATGTTTTATAATATGTTTATAATAATAATATGTTTTATTGAATTTTTTGATTTACATAAATATTTATACATTAGGGGTTAATCTAGAGGTAAAGGTACAAAATTGTATTCTACCTGAACTAGGTATAAAACCTGTATCTCAGGTAACTTATTTAAGTGCTTAAAAGATGTGGAAGGTCTAAAACCATAGTACTTATTTTTTGGACGGTTATCGTATTCTTAATGTAAGTATGATAATGCGGACGCGAAGTCGAAACCAGATAAAAAGTAGCCTATGTCCTTGGGTTCAAGTTTACACCGTACCTACCAAATTTCATCAATTCATCAATAGACAGTTCCTTCACATTACATACTATGGATTGTCTGAATTCAATTCTGTAGCACACACAACCAAAGAATTTTCATACTCACTTTATTGTCTTATTTCAGCCGATGGAGTAGAATACGTGGTCGAAGCTGGCAAGACAGTGTACCACAAGGTAGCAAGCAGCAAGGAGGACCTCACCGAAACGCCCAACGGGCGCTCTCACTCCGTCAAGGATGACGCCGAGTGGTTACCTTGAAAGTAATCTTCGACGAAAAGGCTCTAAGTACAACTAGCCATAGTATGCGTGAAGATGTAGATTTATCCCCGATTTCTGAATTTAGAATTTGAATATTTATCTAACTCTAGGATAGTTTGGTGCCTATTGAACTAGGATTTGATATGTTCTTGACTCAAAATACTCAATTCAGAAACCGGCCCATTGACTGAATCTAAATTCCTAGATGATAACTCGTACTCGTCGTAAAAATAGCAATCCAAACAAAAACAGAATACAAAAATAAATTAAAGGCGGTGATAAACATACCTGTAACTAGCCCATAAGTATGCAAGTAGCTTGAATGACATAGTGACATACACCTATCAGAACTGTGGTACACTGGTATGCTACTACTACTTGCGTAAGTAGGTATACTTTTGTACCAATTACAGGTAAGTGTATCGCACAGAGTACCTTTTTATGCATAGTGTGTATCGCCACCTTTATGTGTATTTCACGAAGTTCATCCCCTCATAAATTAAAGATAAAATAAAAAATATAGTGCATTTAATATTAACGGAATGTAAGAGGCGAATACTCATAAGATAATCGGGTCTTCATTATCATTATTTTGTAGACCCGACTAGAAAATGTGATTTTAAGTTTAGTCTATAGTTTAATATTTTATATCAAGAATTAGGTACGTTGATAGCCAACAGTTTTATACCAAAGCATACCTTGCCTTATCATGCTGTCACTGTACCTACTATATGTATTAAGATACAATAAATTGCATTTATAAACAAAGTATTCTGAGTATTTATTTATTTGACCTCATAGGTTCAGCGTCGTACAGTCCTGCTTACATGGGTTTTTTTTTTTTTTTTTTTTTCGGGTGGGAAAATCATCTCATGACATCCCCCGCTCTTGGGCGGAGCGGGAGATAGTGTCAGACTTTTACTGACTAAAAACCCACTCCTGTTCCTTCTTTACCATTTGTTTTCCAGGGCCCCGGGGATCTCTTTCGCATCACCCATGGCCCCAGTAGGCTTCGACCCTGTTGGGCCCCTACGGTTGCTGACATCTCCTTGAGGCGCGCGTGGAACACTACGCGCCGTCGACGACTTGGGCTCGGTCCGGACGGTTACCGGACGATCGGACGGCGAGCCACCCATTGCTCGCCGTCCGCAAGCCCGCGCCTACGGTGGCCGGAAATCGGGATCGGAATCCCGGCGGCGGTTGGGGCGTAAGGACCGTTGCCGTTGCCTCACGCGATCGGCCGCCTCCTTTGCTAGCATTACTGCTTCGCAGAAGGAGGCGACCGCCTGCCACTCCTCCTCGCTCCGGACCATGGCCTGTACCAAGGCCCGGCGCGAGAGATCGCTGCCGCCGATCGCCCTCACGAGGACACGACGGTGCTCTGCCCAAGCGGGGCACACCTCTACCGTGTGCTCCACCGTGTCCTCCGGGCGGTCCACACAATGGTGGCACCCGGGCGTCTCTTCTGCACGGATCCGGTACAGGAACTTCCCAAACTTACCATGTCCGGTGAGGACCTGCGTCATGCGGTAAGTAAGGACGCCGTGAGGTCTTTCCAGCCACTCCTCAAAGAGGGGACTTATCGCCATAATTAAGGCGTGCCCACTGCTTACATGGGTAGGGCTGCCATCACCTAATTTACCGAAGCCGGAAACACGCCTGGATTTTTTCTCCGGCCACGTCGGAAAAATATTTTTTGCAACAAAAAGAAAAGTAATTATAAAAAGTCGTAATAAAATTAAACACCTGTGTTTGTGTCCACACTTGTAAACCCCGCCCGGATGCCCCCCGACGCCCTTTAAACAATAACAAATCCGGGGAAACCCGGACGGATGGCAGCCCTATATTTGGGTCATAGAGTAGGTACAACGCTTTCCAAATAAGAATAGGATCGATTTTTACGCCATGTTGTGACGTCATAGCTGTCAAATCGAAAAATTGGGTAGGGTGAGCAAAAGAGATTTTTTTTGAATAATAGTTATTTACAAATGATGAACGAAAAAAGTGTAATTAGAATTAATTCAGTTCTTCAATTTTGCTAATCTCTGCGTCACTGTGTGAAGTGTCTGAGTAGTGGCAAATGGAAGAAGAAGGCGAATCATTTTTTACATACCTAATATAAGTTAACCTTTATTTTTAATTAAAAAAAAACAAGAATATTTTTATTTCACGAGGCTATGGAGTGGTGCACGGTTCCAAAATAATCGTTTCCTATAGAGAAGAACCGGCAAGAAACTCCATGGTTACTCTTTAAAAAAAGTTGTTTACACTTATATATTCATATTACAGTATTAATAGATATTATGTAAGAACAATGAATACCAGTCAATATTGTACCCAAAAGTACAATAAAAATAAACATATTAAAAAAAAAGTGAGTTGTAATGGAAGTAATCTAAGAATTCATGGAGTCTACAGTGTTCTCACATTCGCATTACAAAAAGAGGGATTGTAAAAAAAGCAAGAAAAATATGAACAATTACAACTATCTATAAATGAGATGTTAACAAAATAAATTACTAACGAATTTAAGGTAGTTGAAATCCAAATAATGTAAAAAATATTGCAAACGCAATGTGTTATAAAAAGTATATATTAAAACAAAGAACTCCTCCAGTTATTAGACACAATAATAATGAGTTACCAGGCTCCACATGTGCAGAAGAAGTCATTGCCAAACAAGCGTGTCTTCGACATAGTCTTTAACCTTATAGTACGCTTTTTTGTTAGGACACGCTTAATATGAGTTTTGATTTTTCCCATGCTAAGTTCTGTTACCGCCTTTGGCAGCTTGTTATAAAAGCGTATGCTGTTTACTAAGAATGACTTGCTTAATTAACAAGGCAATATTTATTAGTAACCAATATTTAAAAAAAAAAATGTACAAGTATTACTTTGTTGATCAATTAACTTAAACTTTATACTGCAGAAAAGTTATTTAATTTTAGGTAAAGTTTAGGTACTCGTGCAGTCGCGGCGGTAAGCCCTTTTTTGAGGATTGGCTGGAGGTACCACGGCGTACTCACCTTCCGCATGTCATATGTCAGTCGACTTCAACGGACATGACCAGTACGGGGGGAGGTTCCCGTTTTGGATTCACGTGATAAGAAACGCCCGGTTGCCCGCATACGGTGGAGGTGTGCCCCACTTGGACGATGGCGCCGTGTCCACCGTGTCCTTGTCGAGGCGATCGGCGGCGGTGGCCACTCGCACCAAGCCTAAATAGAAAGTGGACGCTTCTTTCTGCGAAGCAGTAGGATGCTAGCGAAGGAGACGGCAACAACCGTGATGGAACGGAGACGCCCCGAGCATCGGGAGTCAGAAGGCGATCTTCAGCCATCGTAAACGACAACGTGAGATCGTGGATGACGAGCAATGGGTAGCTCGCCATCCGGCCGTCCAGTAAGGGCCGAGCCCGAGTCGTCGACGGTACGTAGTGTTCCACACTCGCTTCAAAAAGATGTCAGCAAAACGTAGGGACACAGGAGGGCCGATGCCCGCTAGAGCTGCGGAAATTTTGGAAAGAGTTACTGTGATCCTAGACATTCCTGGTCCTTCAGTTAAGGGCAACTGAAGGACACAGGTGTGTTTTAGTCAGTAAAAGTCTTACACGCCTCTCGCTCCAGACTAGAGCGGCAGAAATCATTTGATGATTTCCCATCTCAAAAAAATGCGGTTCAAAAATGGAGTAATCGTTGACAGGGCTGCTTTCATCTCTTCATCATCATCATCATCTTTTATCCTTTTTGTTGTGATAAGAATAGAAAATGTCACGTCACAAAATAGGCCGTTGTAAATGATAAAAGTATAGCAATAGCCTGCAGAGCAGAAGATATTTATTTTCTACTTACACATAACCAAAATTTCGTTCGATCCGTTTTCATTTCGAAAAGTTCTTCCTGCTCGTTAATTGGTACGTATCAAAAGGAATATGCCCTCGGAGAATGTATTTCGAACCTTGTCCATAGGTTGATCTATATTTTTCTTCCGTCTGTCTATGAACTTTAAGAAATAATCTAGTTTTTCCGAGGCACACCAAACAATCACCACTGTACACCAGTGTGCCGCGGCACACCCTTTGCGGAACACTGACTTATACTTACCAATTCGTGGTTAGTTTAAGACAAAAAATTACCTATTATCAGGTGAGATGGTGGTCAAACGCGAGCCTATCATTAATAAAAAAAATAAAATAAAAAGAAATCGATTTAGTAGCCGCTTCAAAACGACTTTCAAGATGTGCATATATTGTCCTGCAACCCTTACCTGGTCATCGGTCCACCTTGTAGGAGGCCTTCCAAAACTATCTTCCGGGACGCGGTAGCCACTCTAGAATATTTCGGCCCCAACGGCCATCTGTTTTGCGAGTAATGTGCCCTGTCCATTGCCACTTAAGTTTGGCGATTCTTAGTGCTATGTCGCCAACCTCAGTTCTGCTAACAACCTCGGTTGCGGATATCTTCATTCCTTATTCGATCGCGTAAGGAAACTCCGAGCATAGCCCTTTGGGTGACTTTAAGCCTTCTGATGAGGCCCATTGTGAGCGAAAACGTTTCGGAGCCATTGTCATCACTGGCAACACGCATTGGTCATAGACTTTCGTCTTGAGTCACTGTGGTATGTTGGACGAGAAGATACCGCGCAAATTCCCGAACGCCGCCCAGCCGTCTGAATCACTTGATACTAATCGCTCAGTGTTCAGTAATTCTAGATCAACGATGTGTTAATTTTTATGGTCAACATAATCATCTTGATGCATTTAGCATATGAATTAAAATGCCTGTTTATTTTTTGTTGTTGATTTTCTTTCAACAAACCCCTAAAACTCAACTAATTGCCGAGAAATAATGAATTACATATTTATAAATTAGTTTTGAGGTAGGAATGCGGAACAGGGTGTAAAATCTCGCACCGACCAGACAAGAGTTTGTCCTTGTCTGGTCCGGATAACTGAACGATAATTGATTTAAGATTGTTGTAAATGTCGCTACACTATTATGGAATTAGAGAAGGTATGTACTACAAATAAAAGTCATAAATTCGATTATAGAACTGTATTTATATTAAATAAAAATGTACAATGCAATTTCAGTGGAATGTTCACATTCCTATTCTATTGAATGCATTAAAATGCCGATGCATAAAGATTGTAACAAAAATAACCAGTTTAGTTGTGTCATGAAATACTTAGGCAACAATTTTTTAATAATTTAGAATAATAATATACTAATACAGTCAACAAAATATATAGAAATATTTGTACCATTTCGTAGATGGCACTAACAGCAAGATAGATAGTCTTTCGTCTATACAAAGTTCTTTCATACGAATATGAATCTTATTCTTAAAAATGAAAGTACATATTTGTAAGAAACGTAAGCTCACATTCACTATACAAATATAAACTTGATTTACTTATGAAAAGGTTTCTAAAAACGAAAGAACAATTTATGAATTCTTGCCAAAGTACGATAGAGGAGCGGAGCACGAGCCGAGTTCATTCGTGTAGTGTTTGTACTTGTGCTCGGCTCCTATAGCGTAGACCAACTTAAGGTGGTCAGTACATTTCAACAAAGCCGGCTTGTTTTTATGAATTTCACGAAACTATTTCATATCAAACATTGTTTAAAAAAAGGCTAACAAAAATTACTAAACTTAAAATAGATGTTATTATGAGATTTAACGTTCCGATACAAAATGCTTCAATATAATGCAATAGTTTAAAAGTGGGCTATACACTAATAGCTTATGAACCGAAATAAAATTTGTAACATGAATTGTATAATTTATGCAGACAAGCTGTTAACTCCGACGCTATCAACTGGACAGAAATACCAGCCCCTCTAGCCATGTTACAATCGTATCGTTCGCGCTGTACGCCTCGAGTAGGCCACGCCTCCGACTCCTTTGTTCTGACGTCATCTCAACGCTCAGTCACGTGGTCAGAACACAGGAATCGGAGGCGTGGCCTACTCGAGGCGTTTGGCGCGAACGAAACTTTTGTAACTTGGCTAGCGGGGCTGACTCTTTCTAACAAATTCTTCTATTTTATTTGAATAGTGATATAAAGATTAGTATCATTAGGAAGCGTCGAAGTGTATGAGTTTGCAAGAACTTTAAACGGCCGACCTATTCTCTGAAAATCTCACTGAAAACTTAGATGAAATGAGTTCGAAGTGAGCAGTCATTCCACACAACGTCAGTGAACTTATAAGGCTACTTTATAGGGGAGTATTAATTATAAGAAATTATGATAACCAACATAAGAAAATCTATTTGTTAGAAGAAATATTGGTTACATAAAAATTTCTTTTAAATTGGTATACTCTACGAATGACATCAATTTTCAAACCGTTAAAAATAACTTATGCATTGTTAGAAATTCATTGACGATTATACTATAGGCCGCTATAGATCGACCGCACAGCTTATCAGCAGGTAAGTGACTGATAGGTCAGCACACATACACCGCACAGCTTCCACAGGAACGGTCTACGATTCCGTGCGAATGGAATAAACAATTGACATTATTGCGGTGGCTTACGTTGATGCGGGCGGCGATGAGCGAAGCGAAGCGGTCGCGTACAGTTGGTTTGATACTTTCAGTGAACTCTTGCGGTGCGGTGACATGTTTTATATAAATGGCGTCTAAAGCGCCGACTACACGCGTAAGTAGGACCCCGCGTAATGATCGGCCTATAGCGATTGACAGCTCACTAGGAATTCAGTTTACCTTCGTATTACGGTGAGATTGTTACAGAATACGCGTGTCTAAGGCGTGCAACGATCCAGGAAGCGCGGGTAGAGACAGACCTCGCGGATGTGGTGGCGGTTGAGCAGCCAGCACAGGAAGCGCTCGAGGCCGAGCCCGTAGCCGCCGTGAGGCACGGAGCCAAACTTGCGCTGGTCCGTGTACCAGTAGTACGGCGACGGGTCGATGCCCTCGCGCTTGTAAGCTGCAAATTAAATCAATATTTTAGTAATATTTTTTTTATTATTGATAGGGTCTCACGCTTACCGCGAGGTTGGTTGTGGGGGTCACTTGATGGTGAGCGATGATGTGGTCGACGATAGAGAACTTGCTTAACTTTGCTCCCGGCATCAGCAGGTCTGTGACTTCGGCGAGAAGTCTTCTGGGCAGCGTTGAATGTAGAACGACTTGATCCTAGTTACCTTCCTAGAGCTAATGGATCTTCCGACGATATCTCCTACTCCCGGCATCAGCATGTCTATGACTTCGGCGAGAAGTCTGCTGGGCAGCGCTGAATGTAGAACGAATTGATCCTAGTTACCTTCCTAGAGTCCCTCATATTCCCATGTCCTCATGGATCTATCGACGATCTCCTCAACTCCTGGCATCAGCACGTCCACGAACTTGGTAAGACTGTCGTCTTCTAGGTAGTGCTGAATGAAGAACGACTTGACCCTTGTTACCATCCAAGAGATCCATGTACTCTAATGTCCTCAGGGATCTTCCGACGATCTACCCGATTCCCGGCTGCAACATATCCATGTCCTCGGTGACTATTCTGTCTTTTACGTAGTGCTAAATGTAGAGTCTTGATCTTAATTACTTACTGAGATCCTCAAATTCTAATATCCTCAGGGATTTTCCGACGATCTTCCCAACTTCTGAAATCGGCATGTTCATGACCTCGGTAACTATTCTGCCTTCTGGCAGTGCTAAATGTAGAACGACTTGTTCTTAGTTACCTTCCATGAGTTCCTCGTAGTCCCATATCCTCATGGATCCTCCGACGATCTCCCCAACTCCTGGCATCAGCACGTCAACGGACTCAGTGAGTCTCCTGTCTTCTGGGCAGCGCTGCATGTAGAACGATTTGATCTCGGCGGGGAACTTGCACAGGAGGATGGGCTCGCCTATCGCGTCTGTCATTTTACGCTCTGGCATTTCGGGAATGTCCTAAAAATGAAATAATTATTATATGTGGTGAGGGAACTTATTGAGCTATACAATGCTCTATGAACAAACTCAAACAAATAAGAGAACATACTTTTAGGCCTACTGTGCACGGATATGTAGCTTCATAGACGCGTATTCGTTATTGCACACTTGGTGTACACCTGCGTGAAGCTTACATACAACAATATGGCAGTGTCCTCGAATGCGTAGTTTCATAAGACGCGACTGCGATGCAGCGATGCGAGCAGGCGTACATCAAGCGTATAATGACGAATACACGTCTATCAAGCTACGCGTCCGTGGATACTAAGCTTTAGTATGAATCTAGAAAACTGGCTCTCAATAACCAGTAAATCCCTTCCCTGATTGCGTTTCTAATGAGGGATTATATACAATTTAGAGGCATGTACAAGGCAATCTGTGACTTATTAGCATAGCAATAAACTTTCAATTCATTAAAAAAAAAAAATTGGTACCTCTCCAAACTCATAGAAAGATCCGTCCTCCTTGGTAATGTTGTTGGTGCGCAGGTACTCGATAGCTTCTGAGTACGCCATGCGTCTGAACGGCTTCTTGGGTCTCTGGAGCAAACTCAAATATTATTTAATACTAGCGGCTTAGCTTAGGGATAATAAAAAAATACCCTAAGGGAACATACTCCCGGGGTAAAAACTTGTAAAACTATTCCAAGGCACGGTTTACCCGTCTACCAAGTTTCATCGAAATCCATTCAGTAGTTGTTGCGTGAAAGAGTAACAAATATCCAGACTTTCGCGTTTATAATATTAGTAGGATGGCAGGCACGTATAACGAGCATTATTTTTACAGGGTTACTACATAAATGTAATTCGTGAATTTAATCATGAAATAATGAATTCATGAAAAGTAGTTTTTGATGCGGCAATCCTGTTGAGCAACCATTTTCTAATCTGTCAACTTCAACCATTTTCTAGTCTGCTATTGATCACATTTAATCGGTAATTGGGAAGTTTTTGTTTTGTTTTTACATTTTTTTAAATTATTTGTTTAAAGAATTTTTTTTTTCAAATCCATTCAATATTAAGTGAGTTAGAAACCTTTTAAATCTGGTGGAAGGGGAAACTGCCAAGTAACAGAATAAAGATGCAGATAGTGAAATGTGACGTCACCAATATTAGGTTACGTACACAAAAGAGCGAAATGTCCCCACCACGCCTTCAGTCTTCTTCAAACCAATATTTGAGATGCTGATTGCTGCTGCATTTAATCATTAATTTTTATGATGTTTTTAGTTTTTTTTTATTGTTATTTGTTGTTTATTATAAAATATTAAATCAAAAGTACCTAATTCCAATCACGCTATAAACGTTTGTAAAGGTTGTGTCTGAGAATATATTCCCTAAACAAGAGTTCAGTTTGAATCATTGCAGGTATACACATAAGTAATAGGTATGTCCTCGTAAGCTGGAATAAGTCCTCGAGCGAGATACACTGGCACTCTAGTTCTACTTGACTAAACTTAACTACTGGTATGTGTTACCTTGAAGTCAGGGTTGAGCTCATAGACGAGGTGCGCGTCAGGCGAGGCGAGCACTCTGTCCACGACATCCACTACCAAATCCTCAAGTCGGGACAGTAAGTCCTCGAACGAGATAAACGGGCACTCTGCTTCTACGTGACCGTACCTATGACATAATATATTTGTCAGTATGATGGAAGTCGGATCAAGTGGATAATCTATCATAGATATAGCTCTATGACTGCTTTGAAGACGTCTTGTGTTTAGCATCATAATTATAATATATACATATATGTGTAGACAGTGGTACATACTCAGCTAAATGTCTACGCGTACGGGACTGTTCGGCGCGGTAGGACTGCGCGATGCAGTACACGTCGCCCAGCGTGGCCAGGCATGTCTCCAAGTACAACTGTGACGACTGGGTCAGGTATGCCTCCTCCCTGTGGACAATACAAGTTTTACTAGTGATTATAAAATAGGTTTGGTAGGGGAAAGTAGGAACATTGTGTGACAGATTGTGTCCGGAAGATTCACCATGTAATGATCGTCACCTCCATGTACGCAAATTAAATTTTAAGTGAAGTAAAAGCGTCAGAAGCGTCCCTTTTGTGTAGCGTCACCTTCGCGTATCGTAACCATTGGCGTATCTAGAGCCATTTTACAGGGGGGTCCTGGCCTCTAACATGTCTGACATTTATGTAAATTTATCATTATTTTGGCATCCATCATAGATCCCCCAATCTACACCTATGATCGTAATGTGCCTCATATATAAAGGTTCAATTCAATTCAATTTTTAAGTGTATGGCTCCATCGACGAATGTCCGATGATTTTGCCAATGTCAAGGTATGAGGTGGATAAGGTCGGTAATGTATATAATAATGTTCCATTGATCATCATGCTAAAAAGGGACAAAACAATTTTAGTTGGTACACATAAAACAATATAAAATATATATATGAACATGAAATAGATACATCTATATATATAAAAGAAAGTCGTGTTAGTTACACTGTTTATAACTCAAGAACGGCTGAACCGATTTGGCTGAAAATTGGTGGGGAGGTAGCTTAGAACCAGGAGACGGACATAGGGTACTTTTTAACGAGTAGGGTAGAGTAGGGTAATTTTTTTTTTTTACTAAATCCCGCTTTTGGGCAGAACAACGTCTGCCGGGACCGCTAGTACTATATAAATAAAAGTACTCCACCCCCCCAATCTACACCAATGATCGTAACGTGCCTCATATATAAAGGTTGACTGGTCCTATTTAGCATTGGGTCCGCTATGTACTAGTGCTGTATATAAAACTTAAATGCATATAACTTTGCATGGATGTTGAACAGGGTAAACGAAGGATCCTCTGATCAGATGGGTGTTATGAATCCTCAAAAAGACAAGACAGGTGTGATGTCTGGTGCTCAACTGCCCAATAGTTACTGTTGGAACACAGGATAAACATATATAAAAACAAGTTTCCGATGGGCAGTCTTATCATACAGGGCAATCTTCATCTTCTTAAAGACAATCTTTGGATGGACTGAAGGAAAAGAGGGCTGTTGTATGTGTTTAAATCGTGCAGAGAATCGATGTAGGATTTTTGTTACTATAGGTATTTTGTTGGATGCCGCTACAAACTTACCCGAAGTAGCTGAACTTGAACAGTGTGCTGCCGCCTTCGCACTGCGTCTGTACTAGTGTGGGAGGCGTCACCTCCGTGTAGCGTCTGGACGCGAAGTGGTCGCGGAAGGCTCGAGTGACGACGGCGCGGGCGCGGAGCACCTTCGATGTGTTCTCACCACGAATCATTATATGCCTGGAAAAGACAATAAGTCATCACACTAATATTATAAACGCGTTTGTGAGTGAGTGTGTGTCTGTTTTTGTTTCTTTTTCGCGCTTGAACGGCTGAACGGATTTGAATGAAATTTGGTACACGGGTAGACTATATAATAATAATAATATTCCACAAACATCAAACAACGCCGTCTAGTCTCAAGCTAAGTAGAGCTTGTGTTATGAGCACTAGACAACTGATAAACATACTTATATATTTCTATAAACACACATATATAGATAAATTACATGCAGATAAGAACAAATGATCCTTGAATAGCTCATAGGACTCAATTTCATGGGGACAATTTGAGTAACTTTCACACAGGGGAAGCCACAGATAGAAGCTAGTTGTAAATATATGGACGGTAAAGAAGAACCACGAGTAAAAGTGCATAGTTGTTATGCACTTTTTGTTTATGGACTAACGGGCGAAAGAACTTTTTATCTTGGGAGTATATTCCCTTGGGACAACTTTCTACTTTTACTTTACGCTGGCGAAACCAGCGGCAACGGTAAGGATAACAATAGCTTCTGACAGCAGCTTCGCTCACGTGAAAGTAGAAAATGTCCTAAATTTTATGCGCGTAGAAGTAACAAACATACCCACACTCACTCACTTTGGCATGCTGAAAAACAATAGCCAAACAACAAGGAGGCTGTTGGTTCTTAGTTTTACCTGTTGTCGAGCTGCACGTCAGGCAGAGCTTCTTCGTTGAGGATGGCATCGGCGCCCCCGGGGGGTGCGAGACCGATCAGTTCCCAGTAGTCAGCGGTCAGTTCGTGACCGCCTGGCGCCTGGATATTGATACATATTAGTATGTCTGTTTTCTGATAGCTACAACCGCGGGTTTTTTTAAGTTAAGAGCGAAATAGGGTACTTCTAGGCAAGAGTGCTCCAATATTGACCACATCACTGTCTACCATCAGGTGAGACAGTGATCAAGCGAGAGCGCAACAATAATAATAATAATTTAGATTTGAAAAAAAAAACTGTTAAAAATAGTAGTGTAAAATCTATACCCCTGGGTAAAACTCGTGGTTGGATGCTACCTTGTGCTTCACATATTATTTACAAACTTCAAGTTATCCATAGAAGACAATGGAGGACTCTGTAGAGAGTACTAGCGCGTTGTACGTCTGGCATAGGAGATCGCGTAGCAAGTATTGACGGCGGACTTTAAATAATAACACACTCACCATCTTCCCTTCAGGCACGACCTCAAGTTGTCCATAGATGACAACGGAGGACTCTGTGGAGAGTACTAGCGCGTTGTACGTCTGACACAGGAGGCCATGTAACACACATTGTAGGTAGCCAGAACCGTCGCGCAGAGTTAGAAAAGTGAGTGCGCGTCCTTGGCGACGCAGGCGGTGCACCCAGCCACGTACGCATATGCGCTTGCCACGGTGCTCAGTTGCTGAAAGTTATGATGATTATAGTGCAAGAATAGTCAAAACAGAATGTGTTATCAGACAGAAATAAATTTTAATTTTAGTGCTAATCTGCAACCGCTCTGATGGACGCGCGAAATACGCATGCTCCACAGTCCCCTTACGAACATTTTTAATCTGACCACTCCATTTATCCGATCGTGGATACGTGCGTACGTATCACGCTGCACGGTAATCGTACGTGCGCACCGTTGCACGCTCCAGGAGCGCGGAGCGCAAGAGGTTCGCGAACATTGTGGATACCCGGCACTATAAACGTAAAGTCTCATCTCTGCGACCGTCAATATAAAATTGTTTTTTAACAGTTGAGATTGAGATTCAGGTGCGAAAAAGTGTTAAAAACGGGAAATTCCCTTCAAAAAATATAGCAAAATAAAGTATAAGTACGTAACAATTCATGAAAAGGACTTTCGATTAACAAATCAGTTAGGTCTTAAAATACTAATCAATCTAGTGCATACTTGCGTCTTAGGCAAAGAAACAAATGAGTCTCTTATTTTTGTTGAATATTCATAATCAATTTCAATAACAAGCTACTTTTCATTACAATCTAGTGAGATTATTATTAATTAGAATATTGTGTTTGTCCAACTATTTGTGAGATTATCTAATTATGTTATAAAGTAACCCTTTAAACATTTTCTATTTATCTGACTTTGCAATCTCGACATTGAGTTGATAGCAAAACTAACTCATGTGTGAAGATGTACCAAACACACACTTAAGCCTTTATAATGTTAGTGCCTTTCTAGATAATCAGTCAAATTATATTATCTAACATCTATCTAAAATCTAACTCTAAAAGAATATATCAATTTGAATCAATTATTCCTGAGATCAGTGCATTCAACCAAATAAACAAACTCTTCAGCTTTATAATATTAGCAGTAGAAAGTAAGACACACTGTATCTTAAAAAGTATGACTAACAATTCACTTTGCTATCATGATAAACATAAGTGGAAAACGTTACATAAAGTTTTCCTTATTCTAGAGCCTAGGGGAATTCCCTCCTTGCAGTGACAAACAGTAAATGATAACTAATTGAGTTGTCAACTCCCGCAATCAACCACTCTTCATTTTCTTGTCTTTGTCCCGTGTTACTCGGGGTCGGCGCAACACATTTTTTTTCTTTCATTCTATCCTGTCACCCGCCATGCTATCACTGACTCCCTTTTCTTTCATATCACTATTCACACAATCCATCCATCTTTTTTTTGGCCTCTCTCTCTCCATCTATCCACCCGCAATTAACAACTCTCACAAATAAATTCAATTAATCTCAAGTATGACAAAAATGTTAGTCAGGCCATTATAAAATATGAAAATACAACATAAATTCTGATCAACTAAAATTCTAATTGAACGTTATTATACCTAGTTAAAGTAATAAATGTTTAAAAAGAAGAGGTAACATCATCTACCAGTGACCAGCCACAGTCTCACATCTTTGAAATTACTCTGTTTTTCTTTTCTATGATTTGAAAAATTGGTGAAAATCACATGAAAATCTGTTTAGAAGTTTTTGAGTTTATTGCAAAGAGTATGTTCTCTTGGGATAATATTCTATGATCATTTGGGTGAGGCCGCTGGCAGCAGTATGTATGTAAAAGGGTCATTACAACATAATACTTCCATCTATTAGATTCTAGTATATAATCCTTTACATACTAGATATCTAATAGATGGAAATGAAGCAAACACAATGAGTCAGCAAGCAATACCGCTGTTTGTTACATCATCTTCATTGATGTACAATTCTATACTGCTATTAGCTTCTACCAGCGGCTTCGCCCATGCAGAAGTAATTTCATTCCATTACGGGGTGAATTTTAGAAAATCCTATCTTAGTGCTCGCCTATGTCATAAAAGGAAAGCTAGTGCAAAGTTTCACGCTCCCAGTCCTAGTAGTTTCGGCTGTGCATTGATATGTCAGTCAGTTTCTCCATTTATATATAGATGAACTGCAAATGTGAAATCTTTGAAAATTCCATGTTTTTCATAAGGATGTTTCTGAATTCATACAAAAATTCCATAAAGAAAAACACTTTATTTTTCCTAAATTTTCCAAAACATATTGGTGAACCAGAAACAAAAATTTTATTTGGCTTTTAGCAATGAAAACTCTCTGACAGCTGGTGAATGTGCTATATAGGTAGCTTAACAGAGTTTGGTCATCTAATTTAATAATTATTAAGACAATTAAGTAATATTTTTAATACCGCTACACATGAACACTTTGACATGAATATTAATTTGGACTGTAATCTATTGTGACTTTTCTTTTATTGGTTGACAGTTTTCTTTGTTTTCATTATTTGACATTGTTTAAATCATTAAACCCCAAGCGCCTGGCTTTCGCTTTGATCATTGTTTTTGTGTCTCTAATGGTACTCAACAGGTTAAAAATTTAACATATTTTTAATAATTTGTTGACTTTAATGTAATCTGTATATGACTTGTAAGAATCCCTAACCAATAAAATACTAAACTATTTGAAGACTTTTCATAGCATAATCAGCCTTATAATGTGGGGAACATTACTGGGAATCAGGCATCCTCTCTAGGAGTGGGAATGGACCATAATCCACTATGCGGGCCCAGTGTGGATTGGTGGAAGAAACAAGAATTTTTAGTTCCAGGACATACCGGTTTCCTTTCAATGTTCTCCTTGACCATTTTAAAGAGCTGTGGTGATGAAATAAAATACACCAGGTTTGAAACTACCACTGCTACATACTCTAAATAAATTAAAATAATCTTAATATTTTTTTTTAATATACTAAGTACCTACTTGATCGACTAGCTGGTATTTCTTTCTGATTATCATTATGGTGCCTGTTAAAGAATCATAGTAGTTCTTACCTTCTGATATCTTCACAACAGTAGCTTTAGGCAGGCTAGCATCCTCTTGGATGACGACTTTCTTAGCTTCTTCGAGGTTTTGCTGTCTTTTATCATTACCTTCCTCTTCAGCCTTCGCTTTGTCAGCCGTCTTGTGACCTTCCCTCACCCAGATCTTGTGGATTTTCTTCAGTTGAGATTTTGCTACAACTTCGAACACTTTTGTGTCATCTTTAGCGTCTACGTAGATCGTGGGGAAGGGTTCCTTGCCTGCATGGCGCATAGCCTGCAAAACAGTCTTAAACGGCTTCGCTTCAGTCCCATCGCCAGTCTCATCACTACCTGTCTTATCCGAGGTGTATATCTCGCCTAAAAAATCAAAGAATATGCTGCATTGCATACGTGTGCGTGTAGGTTAAAATACAAATATGAATAAGCTAAGATAAAACTTACCTATTGAAAGGTTCTCCATTTTAATTAACGTCAAACTAAAGTTTACTTTGGTATTGATTGACAAACAATACTTTTCACACAGGACCCGAGAGGAAATTCTCTGATGAAACTAATTTATCTTTTTTCTCACGTCACCGGTTCGTTCGGGCCTCGGGCACACATGCGATATTCATTGACAATTGGCAAGTTTGAGGTTGCTAGTGCTATGAATTGATTTTCCTCATAAATAAAATGACGTTTATTTTCTTTTAATTTTTATTACGATTAAGCTCAATGAGAATATTACAGAATGCCTATTATTATTGGATTAGATGAGATGTTACTCATTTCGGCGATGTTTAATTGGAGTTCTGTAGTATTATTTTAAAAATCAAACAAATTTTGATCCATTAAGTTTGATTTTATAAAAAACGTTTAAAAGCTAATATATTATGAACTTTTATTAAAATACAACATATATTTTAGGAAAATCTTTTTACTTGGTAACATTTTTTTGTAGACACTGACAGTAGTGACTGTAGTGAGTAATAGTCATTGGTAATAGTAATATAATAATAGTCTATGGTAGTGACAGATCCCAGATTTTTGATGTTCTTGGATTTCCTTGGCCAATGGCAATGGCTATCTTTTCAATGTTGCCAGATAGAGAAAATATTTTTGAATTAATCTTTGAAGTCTTTGAATTTTCTAGGTTTACAAAGTAAAAACTGACTTCCACAACCACCTACTAGGTAGATATCGCTATCGTAATGCATAATTACTTTCTCAATCAATAGCAGAGTCGTCTCAAAAACCTCTTTTTATTACTTTATATTAATATAAATATTTAATGTATGTATTTATTAGTAAATAAGTATACAAGATACATTATACAAGATCATCAATGGTCCACCCGCGATTTTACAAGATTACAGATAACTTTGTTAGGAACTCCACTGATCGTATAATGGATCTTGTGCTCTCAATAATTCCTTTAAGTTGTGTAACTGAAAGCATCATGTATCCTGCAATGTGGGTCAACAGTATCCTCCTTTAACCATTGTAATGTAATTTGACAGGACATTTTCCATTTGAAGATTTGCTGACGAAAGTTAAGTAAAGTCGAAGTGTTGGTAAAAAGTGGTTGCTGCTTTTTTTGGCAAATCAGGACATTACACTACAGTATCACTTGAAGATCAAAGGACAGTTACTGCAGATTGGTACGTCAACATTTGCTTGCCCAGAATCTTAGAAAAAGTTCGCGACAAGCGTCCTTGAAGCAATATACTTACCACCACGGTAACGCATACTCACATTCCGCTGAGGTAACAGAAGTCTATTTGAAGGCTTCAAATGATGAACTGATGACGCATCCGCTTTACAGCCCAAACCCCACACCCTTGGTCTTCTATTTGTTTCCAATTTTACGAGCCCAGAATCGGCAATGAATATGTTTCATAAAGCCATTAAAGAGGTCCCTAAAAAAGACTGGTCCAATTTCTTTGTACAGTTGTTTCAGCGAATGCAAAAATGCATTTATTGCGAGGGAATATACTTTGAAAAACAAGAAATATATCGTAAGTCTTATATCTAATCTTATTTTTATCAGAATCCAGAAACTTTCAGTATGTTCGTAAGAACCCGCTAGATGCAATAGAGTTTAAACTAATAAATTAGTAAAAGACGTGAAAATTTCGCAACTACTTGTTACAAGAACTATATAAAACATTCTGTGTCAATGTGTTTTTTTGTACTCGGATTTTTTTATGTAGGCGGTATTTACTTTAATAGAACGGGCAGACTAAGTCTACGTCGTTCACCTGCCAGTAATTCTGGGTCATAAATCGGTGACGAATGTTTACGCAGGACTATATGAAGTGCACAAAGTTGCCTGACGTTAAGAAAATATATGTCCATGTATAATTGAGTAATAGAGTATCGATACAGTTTTTGCAGCATCACTTTCAAAACTGTTCTCTTTGCCCTCTTAAGGCGAAGCATAAAAGTTTTAAACGTGCCACTCCAAACCGAGATGCAATAGGTAAGAAGTGACTGAGCAAAAGCAAAATAGACAGTTTTTAGAAGTGGTGTAGGAACCACATTTCTAAGCCTTTTCATTGGGGACATAAGCTTACGGAACCGAGACACTGTAACATCTATGTGTTTATTCCAACTTAGAGTACAGTCAATTTGCACCCCCAGATACTTAACGCAAGGTGTTCTTTGAATGAAGGGGCAATTGCAGTTTTTTAGTTCAGGACAGGAGCATCTATGAGCCCTTATATTGGAATCAGTAGGTTGTATGGATAAGTTTACTGAGAAGGTAACGTAGTGAGTTTTCGGACATTCAATGTGAGTAGATTACAGGAGCGCCAGTCCATCACAACACCGAACGGTGAGCCGAGGCCCAGGTGTCACCACTTATAATTAATGCCGTATCATCTGCATAAACTAGGATCTTGCAGTCAGGAATAGTTGGCACCGCATATTAACATACACAGGAAATAGAGTAGGACCCAGTATACTGCCCTATGGAAACCGAAAAATAACATCTCATCATCACTAGTGTAGTTCTTAACCTTGACTTGTTGACTACGGTCAGAGAGGTAGTCACGAAAAATATTGAGAGCTGTTTCTCTTATTCTTAGAGCTTCCAATCCGCTTAAAAGTATGGATGTAGAGACTGTGTCAAAAGCCTTGGCCAAATCTAGAAATATACCTATTGTTTTTATCTTTCTGTCAAAGTTCTTAACAATATGACTTGATAGCTCAAGCACAGCATCTTCTGTAGATTTTCCACTCCTGAAGCCATATTGATTAGAAGCAACTGCATTATTGTGCTAAAAATAACTAAGTAGTCTTTTATTTAAGATTTTTTCAAGAAACTTCAACAACATTGTGAGAATAGATATAGGCCTATAGTTTTCGACACGGTCCACATCTCCACCCTTAAATATCGGTGAAACTAAAGCCTTTTTAAAACATTTGGAAAAACACCCTTAGTCAAGCATAAATTGAAAACGTGAGTGATGGAGGGGGTGAGGACATGACTGGCAGACTTGATAGCTGAAGCAGATATACCATCATATCCAACAGCACAGTTTAGCTTTAATCCCAAAATTACTGTTTACCTCAGCATAGTCGGTTTCAAGCAAAACTAATGAGTTGCCTTGCGAGTTGGACATGGAATTATAATTGAAGCTAGAGCGATTTGTCAGTAGAATTTGCTGTATATTATGAGCAAGATTACCTCCAACGTTCGCGAAATAATGGATAATGGTGTTGACAGAAGAATCGGGATCGTTAGATATATTAAGAAGATCACTCGATTTGCTAGAAGGGGTGGTATTTTTATAGCAAATGGTTTTAATAACATCCTAAGATGTTTTGGGGTTTTCAATGGCCTTTTGAAGAACATCCTGTTCATATTTGCACTTAATTGTTTTGAGCAAGTTTTTGCAGTAGTTTCGGTATCTTGAATATGTCAGATTTTTAGGATCCCGTTTTGATTTCAAGTGCAATCTGTCACGATTTCGCATGTATCTATAATAATAATAATAAATAAGTATTATAGACCGATAACATGCTTGTCGACGGTCTATAAACTTCTTACATCCATTCTGAGAACGAAAATTAACCAACACGTTGATAGTAACTCAATTATGTCTTCCTCTCAGAATGGATGTAGGAACGGGTCTCGCGGTACTAAGGAGCTACTCCTCATCGACATGACCATAAGCTAACAGGGTTGTCGACATGCTGGATAGATTATAAGAAGGCCTATGACTCTATGCCACATACTTGGCTCATGAGGGTGTAGGAGTTGTATAAAATAGATGCAACTCTACGCACCTTCCTTGAGTCATGTATGGGGCAATGGAACACAGTCCTTCGCTATCCAGGATGTCGATCAAGCCGGAGAGACGATGAGCCTATATGGATTAAACGGGGAATATTCCAGGGCGACAGTCTGAGTCCACTTTGGTTCTGCTTAGCCCTGAATCCTCTAAGCACATTGCTAGAGGAATCAGGCTTGGGCTATCGGTTGAGAAAAGATGGTCAGGTTCTATCTCACCTTCTTTACATGGATGATCTGAAACTCATTGCCCCCAACAAGTTACGACTGATGGAACTACTGAAGGTAACTGAAACTTTCAGTAGTGCCATCAGGATGGAATTTGGTGTGGATAAATGTGCAGTCATGCATGTAAAACGATGGGAGATTATGGAATCTGAGGGGATTCAACTCTCAGATTCCATACACCTTAGATCTCTCTCCTCGACCGAAACGTACAAGTATTTGGGTATGTCGGAAGCATTAGGCATTAACGTTGCTGACATGAAGCAAATGTTGAAGGAGCGCTTCTTTGGCCGCCTGAAGAAGGTATTAAATAGCCTTCTGTCTGGTGGAAATAAGGTGCACGCCTTCAATGGTTGGGTCATGCCGGTCTTAATGTACTCTTTCATGGCATACTCAAATGGACTCAGGCCGAGTTAGACGCTCTGGATAGGCGGGTCCGTACACTGTTGACAGCAAACCGGATGATCACCCACGGTCGTCTGTAATGAGACTGTACATCCCGCGGAAGTGTGGAGGTCGAGGTTTTTTAAACGCGAAGACCCTGCACAACCGCGAGGTGTGCATCCTCAGAGAATACTTTCATAAAACCGATGTGGGTATGCACCGCGATGTGGTCGCAGTGGACAAGGGACTCACCCCGTTGGCCATGGCTAAAGAGAACTGGCGCAAACCTGTTGTACTTGCAACTGATGACCGCAAGGAAGTATGGAAAAGTAAGGAGCTCCACGGGTGCTTTTATCGGGCTCTTCATGAGTCTGATGTAGATTTTGCAGCGTCCGTGGCCTGGCTACGTTTCAGCAACCTCTTCGGGGAAACTGAAGGTTTTATCTGTGCAATTATGGACGAAGTCATCTTGACGAATAACTACCGGAGATATATAATGAAGGACGGGACGGTTGACGTGTGTCGGGCATGCCATCGTCCGGGTGAGTCTATCAGACATATTATCTCTGGTTGTTCTCGTCTGGCTAACGGCGAGTACTTTCACAGGCATAACCAAGTAGCCAGGATTATTCACCAGCAACTTGCTTTGAAATACAACCTAATGTATTCAGAAGTACCGTATTACAGGTATGTGCCCGACCCAGTTCTCGAAAATGATCGTGTCACGTTGTACTGGGATCGGTCTATCATTACTGACCGGACTATTATAGCCAATAAGCCGGACATAGTGGTGATAGACCGACTAGCGCGCCGCGCAATCATAGTCGATGTCGCCATCCCGCATCACGAGAATCTCGTGAAAGCTGAGAAAGATAAACAAATCAAATATCTCGACTTAGCACACGAGGTTGTCGACATGTGAAATGTGGACTCGGCTATCATTGTGCCGATTGTTGTTACCGCCAATGGCCTGATGGCCAAAAGTCTAGACGACCACCTGTCGAAACTGTCGTTGCGCGGTTGGATCAAGGGCCTGATACAGAAGGCAGTACTCCTCGATACGGCTCGCATTGTGAGGAAGTTCCTGTCTCTGGAGCCCTAACCACCGGTAGCTTGGACGCTGTCCCGACATCGGCGGACTACTATTTTTTATATTTTTAAATGTTTTTTTTTTATATATGTTTTAAGAAATATTTAAAAATGTACAAAATATGTATATAAAATAAATAGAGATAATAATAATATACCCTTGGACCCTATTCCCGATACTGGTGGGGGACTATTTTATATATTTTTAAATGTTTATTTTTGTATGATTTTGTTTAAAAAAAAAAATTAAAAATGTAATTTATATGTGTTTACAAAGAATAAAGGATATAATAATATTCCACAACTATCACACAACACCGTCTAGTCCCAAGCTAAGCAGAGCTTGTGTTATGGGTACTAGACAACTGATAAACATACTTATATATTTCTAAATACATACATATATAGATAAATGACACTCAGACACAGAACAAATGAACGTGCTCATCACACAAACATTTGTCCTGGGTGGGAATCGAACCCACGACCTCCGGCATAGCAGTCAGGGCCACTAACCACTAGACCAACAGGTCAGGTATGGATGTATGTAATGTATGTATGTTACTCTTTCACGCAAAAACTACTGAAGGCTGGGCTTTTCTTTGACCACCGAAACAGTATTGCTATTCAACATGGTAATAGCATAGCATAGCATAGTCGGCCTTATAATGTTCCCACTGTTGGGACTCAGGCCTCCTCTCTAGGAGAGGGGATGGGCCGTAATCCACCACGCGGGCCCAATGCGGGTTGGTGGATGTCACATGTCTTCGAATTTTTGGTTCTAGGACATGCCGGTTTCCTCACGATGTTTTCCTTTACCGTTTTGAGAGCAGTGGTGATGACATAAATTACACAAAGTAATGCGCCTGGCTGGGTTTGAACCCGCGACCTACAGCTCGTAAGTCGGGGCCGTTACCACTCGGCCACCACTGCTCTCACATGGTAATACTGCAAGATAATTAACTATGAATTTAGGAATGACAAAAACGAGTCTTGCCACATGCATATATTTTAATTTGGTTAGTAGAATGAATTCGACCAGATTAAGTAGATGATATCATATGTGCCGAGATTCCTGATCCCGAAACCGATCCAGACCTACATGATGTTGTATCTTCTTCTTATAATTATATATAAAGCAATTGCTGTTTTTTAGTTTTGCTAAAAATCGAAAACGGCTGGACCGTTTTTAATCATTCTTTTTTTGTTTTTTTTCACCAGCATACAAGGAAGGTTTAAAAGCAAAAATAAATAGATAGGTAGGGCAGGGTAGGTAGGTAAGGTAATTGGAACTGTGCACTAGCTTCTGAAGTTGTACAAGTGCCAATGTGGCTTACATGAAACATGAATTTATGTATTTAATTTTTTTTTAGAAGTCCCATCACAGAGAATCACTCTTCATGGCGCGATGACGTCATGTGAGAACGTCGGCGTTCGCTTGGGTTTATGAAGTCGCTTTTAAATAAACACATAGGTACCAAAATAGAAATTAATGTAAAAAAAGTATACGAAGACCTTTGGTAGGACATTGAAACATGTTTCGGTATACGAACTGATTTCTAATTAAGCCTAAGGTCTTGTTTACCTGATTAATAAACAATAAAAAAATAAACTGGCTTACGCGTAGTGTTGGGTTCCGTAAATGCCCGTTACAATATACAGTAGGATTTAGAAGAGGGCTTAAAGTAACGGTTGCTTTGGCAACCGTTACTTACTACTTTAGCAATCTTTTGAGATTGCTAACAAAAAACCTAATAAAAAGTAAAAAATAAGTTAATAAATTACGCTTTCAGCTGTTTTTACTTCATTAAAAAACCTACAAATACCCAAAGTGAAGAAGTTTATTTATTGCGGTCCCCCGACTCAGCGACGCTCATCTTTAAGATATTTATAGGTTTTTTAATAAAGTGAAACCGGCTGAAAGAGTAATTTATTTTGTTATTTAAATCAGTCATATACTCGTATGCTACTAACACATTTCCTTTTTTCAGATTTTTCAAGCCAAGTTGAGCTCTTAAGCTCAACTTGGCTTTAGCTTGCAGATGGGGGAAACACAAAATTGAATTCTAAAATGATAATTGAAAGTGCAATTCAACTAGCATTTTAGAATTCAATTTTACGTAAACTGATACACAGACAGACATACGGATACGGTGAAATTATAAGGGTATTGTTTGTTAGGACTATGGAACCCTAAAAGCCTATAAACGTAAATCCATGTATAAAACATTGTATGATTAATTTAAAAAAAAATGATAGGGCACTGAGTTCGATTACCTTTATAGAATAAATTAGTAGGCATATTCAAAATAGTTGAGACTATGATCAGGGCCGTCTTTGAGTTGTTGGAGGCCCAGGAATAGTAGGATAATGGGTTCCCTCTATCTAACAGAATCTTGATGCTCCGAAATTTATTTGGCATAACACACTTGGCATAATGTTTTTTAATCGAATTGTTTTAGGGTCTCGTAACTATTGTTTGGCCGAATGTTTGTGTCCGAATTTACAATGGCATACTTTTAAGATAGCATAATTTTATTTATTTATTTATATATACTTTATTGCATACCAAGATTACAAATTTAAAAATTGAAATAATAATACAAAAGAAACATACAATTGGCAGCCTTATCGCACTCCGCGATTTCTTACAGGCAACCGAGAATGGATAGAGATTGCCTGGATACAAAATGGGGTTGCACTTGGTGCAAATATAAAAGTAAAAAATTAATTTATAATAATATTATTAATCATCAAAACCACAGTAAATAAAGTGAAAATCTACGGCAAAAATCAACAAGAAGAGAAAAAAATATGCACACCAGACGGATGACAGATGTCATCAACAAAAATAATACAATGGACATTAATAATAGAATGAAATTCTTAATTCTTTACTGTACACAAAAACAAAACATAATAAATTGACATACAGACAGAAAAAACATATTTTGTGATAATGTTGACGAGGGCAGCTGCCCGTCGCGCACGCCCTTCACCCCCGGGCTCATCGCTCAGCTCCGCCTCGCCGCCGCCGGACCTCGGATCACCAGTGTTACCGACGGCTGCAGTTGCGTCGAGCTCGAGCGACGAGTATTTCTCCCCGCCGACGTCACCAACACCTGTACGTCGGCCGGGGAGGGGCCGGCTGCCGAAGAGCTTAGGACCTAGGGGCCAATCGGCCCCGAGCCGCATGAGATGGACTCACACTATGAATAAGAACGTCATGCGCGCATATTACGGGTCTACAGAGGGGGGAACTAACCTCACTGCGTACCGTGATAGGATGCTGTCTCTTTTTCAGGACCTGGAACAAACCGTGAACGTCTCGGCTCAGCGATTGTAGGATCAGGTACGGGTTATCCAACGCAACCACAGGTGGGACGATGCTGCACTTGATCGGTTGCGCTCAGAGGTACTGAGCAACCGAATCGTCTCGACATCTACACAAACACAGACCGCGGCAACGCCGACTACTAACGCAATCTTGCCGCGGTCCAGTCATAATAACGATGATGCAGACGATAGGTTTGTCACAGTAAGTAGCCAGTGCAACGATTGACAAGGAGCGCATTGGAGGATGCGCTTCGCGAGTACAGATCAACCCAGACTGAGCTTAGGCCCCGTTTGCCACGGTTACCTGTGCACAAAAAAAAATAGGGCGCTGGTGTGTGCTTTGGACTCGCTGCTTAAGAACATCTTTGAGAGTAGCGAGAACCTCGTTGATACGCACTCAATCCTGTATTGTGGGGCAGTTACGGCATGTCGTTTAGCCAATCAAGTTTCCTAATTCAAATGGAACTATTCGACCAAAGCCTGCTGTAGCAGCCTGGCAGTGCAAGATCGAGAAGCGTTTCGATGGGGCCAGGGTACTCATCGGCAAACTACACTGCTTCAGGGAGGGTAATACACGAACACGTGTGATGCGCTTTGAGAGGCGGGCGTTTTTATTATTAGTATGTTGTTATTAATTAGTAATTAATATTTAGGTTACCATTTTGAATTTTACTATTACCACCACAGCTAATGACTATCGATATAAAATGTTTGCCAAAGACAATTTTGACTGTGAATATTCTGCCTTTTAATTATTATGGATATCAAATTTATGTCTAACGATGATTCTGACAATCGAAATTATGATTTCTGAATGTATGTTAAATGAGTGTAATGCCAAATGATTTTCTGCGAAATTAAATTTATGTTATGCAAATTAATATTATGATATAAAAGTTCTGCTATAAAAGGTAGACCTCCAGCACTCTGGAATGAGTTTATATGGCCTTGGACTCTTGAGTCCGGCCCTGGTTCAGGCCGGACGTTAGAGACTGCAATTGTTAAACTATGGAAATTGTTGCATGTGTAAAAGTGGAATTATTTTTAACTGAAATCTTTTAAGAATGGGATGTAAAAACTTACTTCAGGTCTAAGTAAGCTTAAAGTACGCGTAGGGACAAGCGTCATCAACTGGTTACCCCATTTTCGGAGATATTTTAATATGAGAGAAGTACTTAATTAATGTAGCTGCCTGTACTAACGTGATAGTGACATTGGCGTAGTTACCAATGACCTAGGTGGGGCAATGCCCCAGGACTCCCAAGCTCGGGGGGCCTTCGAAACCTGATTAACAAACCTCTTTTGAAGTAACGAAGAATTTTCTCCCCACTAAAGAGGTTGCAATTCTACTTTAATTATGGCAACTCGTTTAGTCAGTAAAAGTCTGACAGAGCCTTCCGCTTCACACAGAGCAGAAGAAGTTATTTGATGATTTTCTAAGCAAAAAAGGGGCTCCAGTTTTTTTTGTCCCAAGGTCGTTTGCCATCTAGCTACGCCACTGGACAGCGACCTATTCTACAAAGTAAGCACTTGATTGACACATCTACAAGATAAAATAATATTTATAAACTACTTAATACTTGTGGACTTCAAGTGTCCACTGGAAGTTGCAACGTGCAAACGCGAACAAAGATAGCACCATATTTGAGTGTGCTGAATAACAGCCTATTTTTATAATAACATGATATTTTTAATATGGTGCGGATTTCATCACGCATGCGGGATTGCTCCGCACGCGTAGCCCCCGCAAATGTCCATTTCATAAAATTACTTATTGTAATGCGTGGAATATGCACGTGGGACGCGTTTTTTTCCATTTTGAAAATTTCAACATGTGGAGCAAATCCACATGCGCGATGAAATCCGCACGATGTTAAAACACCCTTAGAGGTTCAAGGAAATCACTTGGTTGAAATGCAAATTCAGCTGTAGTACGATTTCTTTGGATAGGCTCATGTTTCGTATTAGCATTTTAATGAATAAATGAATCGCCGAGTATCTCTTCCCCAAAACAATAATATGGTTCGACGTCCCGAGTTCCGAGTTCAACAGTGGTCAATGGTTTATAGTTAAAGCATTTCTTACGTTTTCAATTTATATAAATAGAGCATAGTTCGACTGGCAATCACTCGCACCGAACTTTCGTTAGAGTTTGGTGTGATCAATTGTTTACTATTATTATTGTTTATTTAATTTAAATAAATAATAAAAAAAACGTAAGTTATACCATTTTTTTTTTCATTTCATTTGAAACAATTCTTATGAATTTCTTTTTTGCTGAAAATTCATGCTTTCCTGTAGAATCAGTCTTTAAACTGATCCATCTATATTAGCTATGTTTATTCATAAATGCAGAAGAATTGACTGTAGCTAGTCATACCTATTTTAAATAAATTATTATTTAAAATCATCACCTTCCTTCTCTTGTCCCGTGTTATTTGGGGTCGGCCCAATACGTTTAAATAAATTAATAATAATAATCATCATTTATTTGCAAACAAGTGTCGCTGTTACATAGATCCTCTGCCTACTGAACTACGTAAATAACCTGTATCTCAGGAGACAGTTCCCTTTCTATACTTATTGCAATTTAATATATATATAAGCTATAATAAGCGTATAATAAGCTAATTGATATATATATATTATTATCATTATTAATTAATTATTATTATTATATAATCCTTTTTGAATCTGCTCTTCAATTTTCCAGCCTGCTCAACCATGACGCCCACTCCGCAAGATTTAGCTGCACCCCAAACCCAGCCCGAGACTGTAGGAGAGGTCTTGCCTGCACCAAGTCTCGTCGGTGACGGTGAGAGAGTCGTCATCTCCGGCATGTCAGGGCTCTACCCCTCCTCGCATCACGTCAAGGATCTGTCTGATATCTTGTACAATAAGGTAAAAGTTTGATACCTACTTCTATTGGAGTCAAATATTATTTTCCAGTTATTGTGGGTCCAGCAACTAATGGGGCCACCCATTAGTTGCAACATCTGAGGGTGCCTCACTCGCACTAGATATGATAGACTAACTTGGTCGAAATGCGGCATTCTTTCAATTTATTATGACCATTACTCTCAAAAGAGTGCTGTAGTACAGCAATAATTGGACTTCAGATTTATGTACTGTATGTTATTTTTAATTGTGCTGATTGTCTTAGTCTGTAGTCTGTCACTGTACTTATTAAAATAAAATAAAATAAAACGAAGAGATCCACCAATATATTCATGTTTTGTGAGTCGAATTTTGGCATACTGCTTTATAAAGAGCCCCATCTTCGTGTAGTAGTTTGTGCCACAGCAATACAGTAGAACAGTAACTTATACAATATTCTATCCCCTAGGTGAACCCAATATCAACCAACAAAGTGCGTTGGACAGTCAATCACCCCGAGGCAGCTCAGCATATGGGCACAATACCAGATCTCGAGCGATTCGACGCGCAGTTTTTCAGGGTTCATTACCGCCTCGGGAACAGTATGGATCCCATGTCCCGGAAAGTGCTGGAACAGGCATACAATGCTATTTATGATGCAGGTAAGATATTGAAGCTGTGATTGTCCAGTAGTAATTGATTGGATTTATTCACTTTTCTTATTATTTTTTTGGGGAAATAAACGGTAACACATTTTAGTAATACGCAGAAGTTGATTTGAAGAGCGCGACCACCAATTACATTTCGTAATTCGTTCGTCATTAGTCTACATACTCGAAACATAAGATCATTTGCTACATTGAACACTTATTCTTTAAAATATGCGCTTGCATTTTAATACGTTTAAAAATCTAATAGCCTAATCCTTACATTATAATAAAAATACATTAGTGTTAAGTTTAAAAACTTCTGAACCAATTTTTTTATTCCTTTTTCACTTCCCATAACTTCTAGAAACTACCGATCTTCAAAAAAAAAAAAACTGTACTTTTTAAAATTTATACTGTGTAAAAAAGTATACTCTTCGCGCTCGCGCAATCGCGCGGGAGATTTTATTAGTCGTAGTAGTAGTTATCAATCATTCATTATTCCTCCCCCCATAACTTGAAATTGGTTGAAACGATTTTTATAAGCATCCGAATCGGTTCACCCATTTAAGAGCTACGGTGCATCAAATACTTTTTAATTATGAAAGTGAAAGAGGATACTATTTCTGTAAACTGCAAAAAAAAAACAAACTGGTGTTTTAAACCTGAATGATATGAGACTAAAATAATAAGCTTTACTGTATGTATGGCTCAATATAACATAATTTTATACAAAAAAAAAAATCGACTGAACGTTGTTTTATCATATTAATAATCAAAGAAAAAAAAAGGGTGTAGGGGTAAGAGGGTAAAAAATAGCCTACGGTCTATTTTCAGACCTACCATACATACAAAAAAAAAATATAAATATCGGTCAAGCCATTTTGGAGGAGTTCGAAAACAAATACTATGACGCGGCATTTTTACATATTAGATTTAAATAATTCTGATTAATTTTTTTCAGAAGTCATGTGCTAAAGAGTGTCAAAAAACATTTGATATTTTTATCGTCCACAGGAATTAATCCCGCGCACCTGTCTGGTAAAAAAGTAGGTGTGTTTGTCGGTACCTGTTTCTCCGAAGCTGAAAAGGCCTCTTTTTATGACGCCGACTCTAGATCTGGCCTGGGTATTACTGGGTAAGAAATAATTTACTTTTTATTTAATTTACATAATTATTTACATAAAAAAATATCCCAAGCAAGCAGGTAGAATCTTCTTTTTATTATCAGTTTATTATGCTTAAAAAGTGCCAGAAACAGATTTGTCAAAGAAAAGGCCAATAAAAAAATTCTCGATCAAAATTTTTTAACTCCTGGGAAATTGCATTTATTACCACTGCATTTGTCGACTACTAAATAAATCTATATGCGATCTACTAATATTGTATTACATTGTTTGATGTTCTAGATGCTGTAAGTCTATGTTCGCCAACCGTATTTCCTACTGGTTAAACGCGAAGGGTCCTTCCATGGCGATTGACGAGTCGTGCTGCAGCTCGTCAGCAGCGCTGGAGCAGGCATACCTGGCTATGAGTAGAGGAGAATGCGAGGCAGCTGTTGTTGGAGGGTGCTACTTGTGTTTGCATCCACAGTCTTCTGTGCATTACGGAAGGTGACACATATTTATAAATATAGCGGAAATGCGTTGGAGTTACAATGCCAGGGCTTAACACATACAGACAAAAAAAAAAAATTAAAAATAAAAGAAACAACCTCTTTTGTCAGGGGTTTCAGTAATTAAGAAAAAACTGAAAACGTTCGAAATTTTGTTTGTACTTATTAATTGAACCTGATCGAAGTATAATACGGCTCAATTTCTCTAAAGAAATAAACTTCAAATTTTAGGCTAATCTTTACAATCATATTATTACTGGTTAAAAAAACCGAAAAGCATTGCAATTTTATCGCAAATATAACTATGTTTTTTGTCTCCAGAATCATTAGCCAGGCGATGGATGGTAAAACGAAGTCATTTGATCAGAATGCCGATGGGTGTGTCAAATCGGAAGCGGTAAACGTTCTTTTTCTGCAAAAAGCTAAAGATGCACTGAGGTGAGTGGGTGAAGCTGAATGCTATATTTTTTCATGAAGTGACTGTCTAGGTCTCACCTACACTGTTACTTACCTTAACGACTGTCAAAGGTCTACCAAACCAATAGCTAGTGAATAATATTTGCTTAATGTGATTTTCAGATACAAAATACTTATTACCAATGAAACACTAAAACATGTCAAAGCAACCGGCTAATTATTACGAAAGGCATTTTATTTATTCATTATTTACAGGATCTACGCAGATTTATTGCTCGCGAAGACGGAGTATACTGGCCTTCTAACCGGAGAAACGGGTCCTTTGTATGGATATTTCAGGAATTCTGAAAAGACTGCCGACTTCTTGAACAGATTCTATGAGGAAGCAAGGGTTCCACCGCATGCTGTGGAATATATCGAAGCTTTTGGTTCCGGTATAAACTTTGCTTTACTATTGTATATTTATTTATATACTTTACTATATATAATTGGTAACCGAATAGTTGCAAAAGCGTTTGATTTTATTGGACCAACAAAGTACTAACTAATTCAAACAAATATAGTACATAGTCCAACGGAAGAAATGTAGAAATCTAGAGAAGAAATCCAGGGATTAGCAGTCCAGTCTATGCAGTATACAAAAGAGACGATTTTTACTACTTTTTTTTTATTTTGACCAACAATTGAAACAAATACCTTTTTTGTATTAATACAAAAAAGGTATTTGTTTCAATTGTTGTACTATTTATGCAATTAATTTCTTTAAAGGCGTTCCTGATGCTGACAAAGCAGAACTGGATGCTATTGAGAAGGTGTTTTGTAAAGGAAAGGAAGACACACTTCTAGTTGGCAGTGTTATCTCCAACATTGGTTACGGCGAAGCAGCGTCGGGTATAACTGCTATTGTGAAGGTAATCTATTTATTGGAACCATACGTAATTGAATACTTGACGCATTTTTTTAATGATTGTATCAACAAGTAACTAAGTCGCAAATAGAAAGAACTTTTCAAATTCGTTCAATATTAATCAAGTTAGAAACCTTTTAAATATGGTGGAAAGAGAAACTGTCAAATAACAGTATAAGGTGCCTTTTGAACCTCGGGTGCAGGCTGCGGATGCAGACAGCACATACGAAGGCTGAACGAAGCCGGCTGCAGCTGCACGACTGGTTTTCTATGTAGTAGTATTAATTTTTTTTTAAACCATTCTGAACGCGGCTGAAGTACTGCTGTGACCAGTAGCCGCAGCCAATCACAGACCAGTAGTGCTGCGGTCGCAAGTCGATGCGCACGTAGTTACGTCACTGGAGTGACGTAACTACGTGTGACGCAACCTGTTAAGACAAGTCCGAAATAATCGCTACTTGAAGCCGATAGCGTTCATATTGGATTGAATCTTAGGTTTGGGACTGGCAGCACGTGCAGCCAGCAGAAACACTGATAATTATACGGGTTTCTAATGTGATGTCGTAAATAAACACATTTTTTTTGCGCTTACATTGCCAACGCTGGCTGAACCCTACGAGATAGATCAAAATAATGTACTACATTATTTTTACACCTTAAAAAGGTCTACAAAAAAGCCGCAATACTATATGTCTAACTCTTAGGGAAAACACCAATAACCATTTTTTATCCTTTACTTTTTACGAGAAATAATGGCTTATTTACGAAGCGATTTTCAGCAATACAACATTAATCCTTATCCAATTCAGTATCTTAAATACATTGTGCATTTAATATTGATTAATATGGCCCTTTACAGCATGTAATTTAAATGAATATTTTTGAAGATATTATAGATTTAAAATATTCACACACACACCTATTCGTTACCGACCACCGCGGTTGCCTTTAGGTTTTGATAGACAACATCCAAGAGTTGGTCAACAATATATATCCCGACATTGATAAGATAAATTGTAAGACTATATCTTGGTTTAAAGAAAGAGCGTTTCTGTCACAAACTAACGAAAAAGTAGATAAAGTAAATAACTTGATTCTTTCAAAGATTGATGACAGGCAACGAAGGAACACTAGTGGATTTTTAGTTAGTAAAAGTCTGACACACCCCTCACTCCGCCCAAGAGCGAGGAAAAGTCATTGGATGATTTCTCCACGAAAAAAGAAATGGCTTTATTCCATTATCTAGTTATTCAGTTGTTTCTACTTTTGAACAGGTGTTATTGGGCTACCATAGCGGTGTGATAGCGGCAAACCTGCACTGCAACACCCCGCGGCAGGACGTGGTAGCGCTGCGTGAAGGGCGCATGCGCGTCGTCACGGAGCACCAGCCCTTCCACCGCTCGTACGTCGCCGTCAATGGCATGTCCGTCACCGGTGTCAACTCGCATGTGCTGCTGCATGGACACTTCATACCCAAGGTACGTCCGTATGTAACAATGAATATTTGAGGGTTTTTAAATACAAGAATTACTTTTCCTGTTCATCATCAGCTCAGCCTCGACATTCTGTATTAACCTCCACACAGGTCTAGTCCACCTTTCACTTCCAGACTTTAGAATTTTACATCCCTATGGAGGAGAAGCAACACTCTGCACTGGGAAGTATTATTGTATCATGGGTGCATTTACAATCATGTAGATTCACATCAAGACACCCAGACCCGTAACTATCTGTGGGGCATATAAATATTTGTTCCGTTCGGGAATTATGCTGGCGACACACAGCCAACCGTGCTGATCTAATGTTGACGACCCAGGTTTATTAGACCCGACTTTCTCCAAAAATTCAATCACAACCTGTCTAGATTGGCAACAGTACAATTTTATCTGTTTTCATATATAATACTTATAACGTAGAGTCAATTTCTTACCGTGATATATTTAATTTTTTTCCAGGATTTATCACGTTACACCAGTAGTATTGCGCATCTCGTGACTATATCTGCAAGACAAGACACTACAGTAACGAAAATCTTTGAAAATTTGAAGTCACGCCCGATAGATGCCGAGGAGTTGGCTTTGATACACAACATTCATCAGACGAGCATTCCAGGACATTTGGGCAGAGGATTTATCATTTTAGGTTAGTGTGAGAGGAATTCGCAAATAAAATTTACTATCATGAACAAGTCTGTCTATAAAACTCAACTGCTGGGCATTTGTATCTCCAATCGTTAGTCATATATAATTTGATTAATGGCTATCTCTCATTCATCTGCTGCCAGCCATTAAGTTAATCTAGCGTAAGTGTATTGATTCTAGTTCTCCATTCACCATCACGTTTATTTGAGTCATTTGTTTTAAGGCAGTTTTTGATCCATCACTAGTGTAGCAGCATATTTTAACATTTCTGTCGAAATACCTTTGTAATAACCATTTGTTTTGCTTCATAATTCTAGGTACGAATGAAGAACAGAAGACGGTGAGTCTATGTGAGAAGGCTGAGTACTTCGATGACGCTCGTCGGCCGTTGTGGTTCGTGTACAGCGGGATGGGCTCGCAGTGGGCTGGTATGGGTGCGCAACTCATGCGTATACCTATCTTTGCTGCTGCTATAGAACGGTAATTGCTTTTTTTGATAGTTAATCTACTATGTTCATAAAAAAATATCAGTTGCTAACAATAAAATTGAATTCCAGGTGCCGAAAAACTTTGGAACCAAAAGGAATAGATATCGTACATATAATAACATCACCAGACAAGACTATTTTTGACAACATTCTCCACTCGTTTGTGGGAATAGCTGCAATTCAAATAGGACTTACTGATGTTCTTAAGGAACTAGGATTGTTACCGGATGGCATTATCGGTGAGACAACATTTCTATTTTTACTGTCGTCATTGCCGCGATAATACATACTCCTATTTCTGGGTCTACAGTCTTCTTCGAGATTCAATACAACGAGCGGTCTTGCTCTGTCCGTATCCAGCGGATTATTATCATTTCTGAAAATTGCTAGTGTAGATCTTTAGGTGACCCCTGACTCATACTTGGTACTCTAATTATTTCTTTGCATACTATTAACTAAAATAAATCTCTTCTACTACAGGTCACAGTGTAGGAGAGCTGGGATGTGCGTACGCCGACGGTTGTTTAACGGCAGAGGAGATGATCTTATCAGCGTACAGCCGAGGTCTGGTATCGCTGCAAACTCCATTTATTCGAGGATCTATGGCTGCCATCGGTCTGGGATATGAACAGGTGAGAGTGTTATCAAAACCTATGTTTTGTTTGTGTTCATGAGAAAATGGCAACTCTTATTTCACTACCTAATGTAAGACACCTTAATGTCGTATTTTCGTTTATGGGGTTCAAGGCTCAACATTCAGTATTCCTGTTAAAAACCTACGAAGCGTAAATCGTACTTTATAAGTGGGTGTTTCATATGCACCTGCTTATATATCCAAGTTTCTATCTACTTCTCTTATATAAATAATATACAACATCGGCATTCCTATTAATGTCGCACTTTTATTCACAGATTATTAACATGTGTCCTCCTGAAATTGAAGTGGCTTGTCACAATGGGCCTGAATCTAGTACCATTTCGGGACCTGCTGATATCATGAAAGAGTTCGTTGCGGAGTTGACTGCTAAGGGTATTTTCGCTAAGGAAGTACCTTGCTCCAATATTGCTTATCACTCGCGTTATATTGCTGATGCTGGTAAGCAAATAACAATCTTGTTGTTGTAAAAATAAGAAACATTATAGTACTTATTTCTTTAAATTCATTCAAAAAAACTTTGAACACAGGACCCGGCTTGCTGAATTATTTAAGCGAAGTAATTAAGACCCCAAGAGCTCGAAGTGAGCGATGGGTTTCGACTTCAGTACCGTTCGAAAAATGGGAGATGCCCCTGGCTAAGTACTCGTCGGCTGAGTACCACACCAACAACCTTCTTGTAAGTACAAGATATAGTCATTATAAACTATTTATACATTGTAGTCTTTTCTGACTTGTTTCATATGTTAGTAAAAATAATGATCCGTCTTTTTTAAACGAGATAGTCAAACTTTTTTGTTTTTTATATGTGCTGGCTTGGAGTAGGCAAATTGTATCTTAGAACATTTTTTTCTAAAAATTATAATTAGTTGGTCTTTATTCAACACTGATTTTTATTTTTAAAAGACTTAAAAAGAGGAGGTTCTCAATTCGACTGATTTTCTTTCTTATTCAGAGATATCTTTTCTGACACTGATTTTAAAAATTAAAGTTATATTGCAATATTTTGGGTTTTTAATGCGAGTATTTAAAAAAAAAACTACTTGTTTGCCGTTTTTTGACTGTGGTATCCCACAGTTAAAAGTTAATGGTAAGCAAATTCTCTGGTAAGGTACCTGTAGGAATGACACCCATAATTACTCAATTTCCATATTACTTTGAATTGGTAATTGATTGATGATGATGATTAGTGATTCGTTGATGGCTTGGCGTATTTATAATTTAGCTTATACAGTCATATATTTTTTTATTATTATAAGCACCTAATTATTATGATACTTCCAATGATTAAAATGATTTCAGAAACCGATTTTCTTTTGGAAGTCGGTTAAAAAAGCAACCGACTTCTTCGAAATCAAAGTTATGTCATTAATATTTTTTTCAAGCCAGTTTTCTTTTGTTTATAAAAAGTGTATTCTTTCCACTTCAGAACCCGGTGCTATTCGAAGAGACTTTGCAACATATTCCAACCAATGCAGTACTGGTCGAGGTAGCTCCTCATGGTCTACTGCAGGCCATCCTGAAGCGGTCTCTACCTGGGACCTGCAGGAACATAGCGCTTACCAGGCGTGGACACGCTGACAACACATTCCTACTGCTTGAAGCAATTGGCAAGTAAGTGTTTTTTTTTAATTATTTTAGTGCACGTGGCTTAAAATACCTTAAGGATCGGTCGTAATCTCGAACGTTTCATAATTAGCTTCAATTTGAGATTCTTCTCGTTTAGTTTCAGTTTCATAAATTTACAAATGTCTGTACGATTTCGTTATGCTAATAACCATGAGCACTTTACTAATAAATAAATACTTAATCAAAAAGTTCAAATTCTTTAAGTCCGCAAGACGAAATAATAATAATTGATGGTAATTTATTATTATCACCATTTTTGCTGAATAACATCCAATCGTCGGCGTCATCACTTTAATCCGTCGGGAAGGTCAAGTTCCTTGTAATTTGGGATAATTATTTACCTACTATATTTATTTCCAGATTATACATGGAGGGATACAATCCGAAAGTGCAAGTTCTCTACCCAAAGGTAGAGATGCCTGTATCTACTGAGACGCCATTCCTTTCCCATTTGGTAGAGTGGGCCCATGGAGAAAAATGGTGGGTTTTAAACTTATTTAAAAAAAAAATAACAGTGTTTACAGATTTTATGGTTTATTTTCTTAAATGAGGTTTTTGTGAATTAGTTAACCCCTCTCGCGCCCATTGTACATACGTTTGTATTAAGGTTTCAAAAATTGTACTTGTATCTTTAAATAATTAATATTTAAATATTGATACTTACGAGTATATCAATATCTAGTTTATAACATTGAAAAAAAAAAGCTTATGAAGCTAAATATTTTATGTTTTTATAGGGCTTTGCCTCTCTATCATACCGCTAGCAGGAGGAAGGGTGCAGCTTGCACATATACCATATCTTTGCACGATAAGGAACACGAACATCTGAAAGGACACGTCATTAGAGGTATAAAAAATTATCATTTTTCACACCTAATTGTGGTCAAATAGAATGTTAAAACTGCCAACTTGTTTTAAATTGTCGTATTGTAAAACAAATGATTTGATTTGATCTTTAAAATAAAACTAGTCTTAAAATAGCTTTATTCTTTTTTAAAGAGTTCTACATTTATATATTGATTTTTCATGATTTTTTTTACAGAACAAACAGTATTTCCATTCGCCGCAACCCTGGTAGCTGTATGGGACACTCTGGCTATGACTATGGGTGTTCCCAAGAAGCAATTGTCGGTGGAGTTCCGCGACGTGCACTTGTACTCACAACCTGTAATGCACACACAGAGTCAACTGAAACTCAGAGCTGCACTCCAAAGAGGGACTGGATATTTTGAGGTATATATGGACAGCGTTATCCCGTTTTTTAAGGTATTTGAAAATGAGAGAGGTACCCTATTACTGCAGCTGTGTATAACTTAGTTATCTAATCTTCTAGATTACAGTTTTATTTTGTGGGATGGTATTACACCTGTGATGTGTTTGATATTATAAAGTTTATAGGTGGTAATATCTGCATGATCTTTCAAGAATGAAAGCAAGACTTAATAAAGTTTCTTCAAATAACATTTTGTGTTTTGTATCACAGGTGTATGATGACAAAATAAAAGTAGCAACAGGCACGATTATTGTCTTGAAACCGGACAATAAAAAAGTCGGAATACAACTCAAAGAATCCCAAGACATGAACCTCACTGCTGAAGATGTTTATGATCTGTTGCGTGAACGAGACTATTTGTACAGGTAAGAAATCTTCAGTTTCATAAAAAGTAGTAGGAGCCAGGAATTTTTCTATTCTAAGTCCAAAATGTATATCCTACAAAAGACAAAGGGAATTTATTACTCGGTTAAACACACAGTAAGGTGACATGAAAGAAAGGTTTCAACAAGTATCAAAGAAATAAAACCAATTGCGATTGTGAGATGTTAGCTCGTGCGTTAAATTAAGCCTTTACTTTGATTTTCGAACATATTATTTTCAGTTTATCTTGTCAATTGATTTAGCAAATATCAAAATCTCTATAGAAACAATGCAATACAATTTAGTGTAAAACTCAAGAGTAAAACAAAAAATTTTCTTCACAGTGGTGAGTTCCGAAGCATCGAAGCCGCAAGCTCTTCTTTGAATGAAGCTTCTTTGGTGTGGCTCGATAACTGGGTCACGTTCATCGACGGCTTACTGCAGCTAAACATGCTGCGGCAACCACATGACGGAGTCACACTGCCGACACACATTAGAAGAATCATTGTGGATGTAGAGAAGCATCTCAACTTACAGACTGTTTCAGAGGGCAAAATTTTGTATAAAGCTGAGTTATTAGAGGAACATGAGTTCACAAGGTAAATTAGAACATATTCATTTTAACTAATTTTAAATGCTTCTAAAATGTTATATCGACACACTTTCACTTCACTTTGTAAACCCGTTTTATGAAATTTCAGTTTGGCCGTTTCACTGTCTTTCTTAAGATAAGGTCTCCTAGTTTAAGAGACAGGGTTCATAATTTTTTGTATGCATAGACTTATCTTGTAGACTAAAATTATCTGTTCACAAAACTAAGCTTTTGAATTTCTTCCATCTTGTTTTGAATTGTGTCTGTGTGTATTGCTTGGATAAATGAACTATTTTATTATTAATTGTATTACTTGTATGCTCATATTCATTTGTTTGATTACTATTTAACTTGTCCATTTGGTTTGATTAAATTGTTCTTTTTCTTATTCAGGTGTGGAGGACTGACGATGGAAAATATAAGATACCGCAATTTGCCAGCTATTAATAAAAAGAACATGGCGTTACAAACACTGAAGTTCGTTTCTTATTTCCAAGTAGATCAACAAGTAAGTTTATTAAAAAAATTAACAACAACTTTTACTTTTAAAACGAAATGATGATTATGGTTAGATGGAGTAACTGCTGAGATACGGTTAATAGAGATATTATAGCTTTCTAGCACTTTCCCCGCGACTTTGCTTGCGCGAATTTAGTTGGACATATCTGCAGGATGCTTACCTCGTCCATGTAGTCAAAAGCATGGATTAGTTATGCCAGAATTCATTGACTATGAGTTTTTTGGAACTCATAATGTTTTCAGGCGGTGGTTATTACAGTACATCACACGAATAAAATCGTAGACCATACCGTGCACAGTAGAAACATGTCCGTATTCGAACTCGCTTTGCACTACACTAATTTGATTTTAATTTTGTCAGTCAATCAGTTTCTCTTTTTATACACCCCTATATTTATTTAGTACAAAAAAAATGGGGCTCTATCCGTACTGATCATATTTTTGTAATCAAAAGTAAAAAAAAAAACCCAAATTGTTCACGAACATTTGTCATAATTGGTAAATTCATAATAGAGTCAATCATTCACAACAATTGCTACTAGAAAATACTATGCGCAGTATTTTTCCATTTTGACCACATTTTGATCGTCATTTATTCATTTATAATCGAATATTTTGGGATTTAAACAAACGCTAATAACTTTGCAGTTTATGAATATTATTTATCAAGACTTTGTTTAAATAATAACAAGATCTTTTCTAATAAGTATTTGTACTAATTAAAAATTAGTGGTGTATATAGGTAAAGATGACATGCTACGATGATATCATATATGATGATATATATATAAGTAGAGATAATGATACTTTGTCAAAAATGATGATTTAGATTATGAATAAGGATTTAATAAATGTCTTTATGTTAATCAGGCTTCAACTTCACTGCAAGTATTCCTGCAAATGGTTGCTGAAAATGTTAATAAAGACTCCATCTCAGTGGTTGGTATCAAAAACCATCAAATGGAAGGATATGTCTTTGAAGAAATAAAGAAAATTGGATCTAGCGTTTATGGAGTCAACATTAGTTACGAAGAATTCAGTTTGGGAGACTTGAACTTCACAAAGAATTGTGCCAGCGCACTCAAGAAGGCAGATCTTGTTATCGTCCGTAATCTATCGACTGATGATAATGTAAGACATAATTACTTTACTATTGTACGCCTTAATTTATGTGGCAGGAAATTATATATAATTTGAAAATCCACAGATGTGTCAACTGCTACATTTCACGCTTCAACAAGACTCCTTTATTGTGAGCGAAGAAGATAATTTGTACGGAGGTCGCGTTCGGCCGAAGTCTCTGTATCGTCAACTGTCGGCGCATAGCAACGAACGCACTCGCCTGGATCTGCTGCGCTGGAGGCCTAACCAGGTGGCGGTACCCACTACGGCCATAACAGTGCGCGCGCATCTTGATTTTGCCCTCCTCAGTGCCGCTCGCTCCAATCTCTCTCCCCGCCATCGCCTTCTTATCGTCGCTCCCCACCCAGCTCCATCTGCCCTAAAACAACTAGTACAAAGTTGGAGAAAAGATGTACAAAGAAACAATATTCGCTTAATAACTGTCAATAATGAAGAAGGGAATAATTTCTTTTTGGATGACTTACCGGATATAGATTTAGCGTTCACTGTTTTCGATCATGTAAGTATTAACAAATTGAATATCAATATAGTCTAATTAGCAACTAGAATTTTAAACAATGACATTAATTTCCAGGGTAAATGGGGAGGAGAATATTACGTCCCAGTACAGGAAAGTGCAAAAGTGAGCAGTAATGTGATGCTACAAAGCGCACAAATCGGGGACTTGAATTCTTTGGAGTGGGTCGGTGCTCCTGAAACCTGCGAATCTGGAATACCAGTGAAGGTATAACTTTTTTTTACACTCGCTTCCTAGACCGTGTATCTGTGTCACTCGGTGAAAAAATAGCAATATACTGATGAAAGATTTTTTGAAATCGGTGCAGTATTTTTTTTTTAATTTATTCATTACAAACAAACATACAAATCGTTCTTCTTGTATTAGTATAGCTAGTAATGAAGATCTCCATTTCGTTATGAACTTGGAGTAGACACCGAAGATAGCCTGAGCCTAGTTGGTTAAAATAAGACGTAGATAAAGATATAATATTAAAGTATTGAAAAATATTTGGCTGTATTTAATTTTAACCATAATTTTATATTTTAGGTCCATTACACCGGATTATCAAACACTGATATAAAAAAAGCAATTGGAAAAATAACAGCAACACGTTACGGAGGAAACAACTATGGCATGGATTTCAGTGGAACAACTGAAAGGTATTAAAATATTACTTCTGAAAAGATGATTCAAAATTTGAGGTGTTTGTGAATATCACGTTAAATTATGATGGATATACACACATATGTATGACGACTATTATTTCCTATTGGAAAAGTCTTGCCTCTTCAGCCTGACATAGCAGTGATAGATCGAATAGAGCATTGTGTTGATGTGTCCTGTATGACAAAAGCCTCGTGAAAATTGAGAAAGATAAGCAAAATTAATACGGTATTTGGTTACAGTGGTCAGCGCGTGATGGGCCTGGTACGCTCTGGTGCGGCGAGTAGCGTGGTGCGCGTGCAGCCAGAGCTGCTGTGGCCAGTACCGGCGCACTGGAGCCTCGAGGATGCCGCCACCATACCGCTAGCTTACGTACATGCGTTCTACATTCTCGTGAGTATCACACACACGCGTGCAAACTTCTAGATTCTCTTTTGTTAAGGATATGATGTCAATCAAGTGCGTATGACGCAATTTTTATTTAAAAAGAATTTATAACCACGAACGTTCATATTATAAACCAGTGTCATCCCACCGCTCGGTAAAGGGCTCGTGCGGACCATTAGTTAAACAGCGACACCATCTGGCTGTGCCAGAACTTAGTATGATCCACAATTATTCTTATAACGGATATTCAATTCTGATTTGTTTTAGGGAATTAAAACAACCTATCTCTATGACTCGAGGTTGACACCTGATTTCTCTGTACTTGTACACGGAGGGGCTGGAGCTTTGGGTCAAGCCTTGTTATCAATACTTCTTGCTCATGGCTGTGAAGTGTACACAACCGTTAGTGACATGCGGAAGAAACGTTTCTTGCTAAAACTTTTCCCTGACTTAAAAGGTATGCAAGAAAATCTTTAAATTTACTCATTTTACTATTGATCCATCACATTATTTATTATGTATGTTTAATTTATTTCCAGCTGATCATATCGGCAACTCTCGTGATCAAAGTTTCGTAGACATGGTTCTTAGTTCTAGGAAAGGAGAGGGTTGTAATGTTGTTATAAGTTCACTTAAAGGAAACAATAAAAAAGTATGTAGCTTGTTTTATTTATTTAATTAAGTTGTCATTTATGACGTTATTAATACTAACTACACTAAAATTTTCTTAATTTTAGAGTGTACCTTACTGTGTTGGTTACCTGGGAGCAGTTTTCGATGTTTCTCAGCTACACAATCAAGATGAAGATTTCAACTATGGGATGTATCATATGACTAGAGAAAGGGCTTATTTCACTATCGATTTTTCATCGATATTTGATAATCCCAAGGAAATGAAAGTAAATATACAAGCAAATCACCAATATTACATACAAATATACCTTTTCTATATTAAGAAATATCACTTGCTATAAGTACTTACGTATGAGTTCGAAATTTTAAAAATTAATACTTACTGCCACATGTAGATCACAAGTCTGTTATCTCATTGAAGCCTTTTGTTGCATCTACAGGACTTGCAGATGATGGTGAGCGAGGGTATTATTCGCGGATATGTGCGTCCGCTGTCGCGTGTATCGTACGCGCCGCACGACGTCGCGCGTGCCTTCCGATTACTGGCGGCCAGTAGGCACCGCGGCAGAGTGTTGCTGAAGATGGATGCACATACGACACAAGCTCAACCAAGGTGAAGAAAGATTCTCTTACCGAATTTGCAAATTTATAGAACTGAAATTCTAATAATAATATAATATCAAATTAAATATCTCGACTTATCACACGAGGTTGTTGACATGTGGAATGTAGACTCGGCCGTCATTGTGCCGATTGTCGTGACCACCAAAAGCTTATAGCCAAAAGTTTCGACGACCATCTGTCGAAGCTGTCATTGCACGGTTGGATCAAGGGCCAAAAGCCATACAGAAGGCAGTACTCCTCGATACGGCTCGCATCGTGAGGAGGTTCCTGTCTCTGGAGCCCTAACCACCGGTAGCTTGGACCCTGTAATATAATAAATAATATAATATTCACAAAACTATCACGCAACGCCGTCTAATCCCAAGCTAAGCAGAGCTTGTGTTATCAGTACTAGACAACTGATAAACATACTTAATCTTTCAAAGAGCTTGGCCACCTCGTCGAGCAGCACGATGGGCCGATACGTGGACGGAGAGTCCGCTGGGCGCCCAGGCTTCGCAGTAAGGACCAGTTTCCGAGTCTTCCAGCGAAGTGGGAACTGTCCCCTCTCCTGGCATGCGCTGAAGTGCCCTCTTAATCTAGACCCGAGAACCTCCATGGGTTAAATATTTCTAAATACATACATATTAAGATAAATTACACCCAGATACAGAACAAATGATTGTGTACATCACACAAAGATTTGTCCTGGGTGGGAATCGAACCCACGACCTCCGGTATAGCAGTCAGGGCCACTAACCACTAGTCTAAAAGGCCAGTCAAAGTTCTAATATATTGAAGCATTCACACATTGATATGCAGTATAACAAACTGACGTGAAGTGTATAGCAGAGTATATTTTTTTTATAAACATTTACATTATTTTTGTTTCTCTTACAGAATCTCTTGCAATCCAAACCAATGCCAACTTGTAATCATGAATGATGAAAGTGTAGGCCTCCAGCTGATTGATAAACTAGTAGCTCAAGGTGCGAGGAAACTACATATACATAGCAAGTCTCATACAAATGCGAAGTTTCAATTTAAATTAAGGTATCCAAATGGCTTTTATTAACACTGTGAATATTACAAATGACCATGATAATGACGATTTATATTCTAAACAAATTATAATAATATTATAACTTTTCGATTATTCAGGAATTGGCAGAAGATCGGTGTGCAAGTCCAAGCGTCTTCTCAGGATTTAAAAAAAGAAAATGACATAGTTGAACTTCTTAAGGAAGCTACTAAATTGGGCTCGATTGAAGGTATATACTCCATTAACAATGATGCCCAAATGGATCAAGAAATTTTGTTGGTTAATTTGGATATAGTTTCGAGGCAATTTTGTCCAGATATAAGGTATGCCATCATATAATTTATATCATTTTTGAAGCATGCATACATAAATTATTTACAGTAATCTTTCTTTTACCCTCGTTTCCAGATACTTTGCAGTGATAAATGTTGGCGGAACAATGCTTGGCAAGTCAACGTGCCTTTCTCGTGTTCAAAATCAATTACCAGCAAAACTGATAACGCTACCGCAACAAAATAATGTAAGCATTATGTACTACTATGAAAGAAACTTACTCTAAAAAGACGTTTGTTAATTTTGATAATAATCTATATAAATAAAAGGAGAAACTGACTGACTGACATATCAACGTACAGCCAAAACTACTAGGTCTAGGACCGTGAAATTTTGCACAAGGGTTCCTTTTATAACGTAGGTGAGCACTAAGAGAGGATTTTTCAAAATTCACCCCCTAAGGGGATGAAATGGGGGTCCAAAGTTTGTATGGAGAAACCTACTTTTACGCGGGCGAAGCCGCTGGCAGAAGCTAGTACTTTATAACAGACAGATTTTAGTTGTTTAAGAAGGCTCAATAGAAATGGTTTTAAAATAGACCCTTGTGGCAATCCTCATCTACACAGTGTTAGCTTAGTTTAATTCATATCTATTCGGTTCATACGAGATTATACTTAACTGCTGTAATTAGAACTGATGACGTTGTATGTCATACCGTAGAAATAATCTTGGCTGGATTTGCTTTCGACACACTTGTCGAGGTTAAGCTATTCAAATGTTTTGTATAGATCAAGAAATATTTTAACATTTTTAATATACTTAAAATTTTTGTAGAACAACCTAGTTGATTGAACTGCTAACAAATAAAAAACTACGCAAATTGATAACTAAAATAATTTACATTCAGGAGTCGAGTGCTGGTGATGCAGTGAACATTGTGGAACATGCACTTTGTGGTGTAAATACCTTGGTAGTTGCACAGAGAATACCCAGACAACAGCCTGATCTGCTGGAAAAAGTTGTTGAAATAGCTGGTTAGTAACAGAAAAACACTGTAGTTATAAATAATTTGACTATTTTCTAAGTTATGTACTTAGGGTTATTCACAGCAATAACAGTAGTTAAAATTCATATTTCGTTTTTAGATATATGCTTCACAAAGAAAATGCCAAAAACGACTACTTTAGAAGAACTCGGTATTCAAGATGATAAACTTCTATTGGTTGCTAGTTACTTGAAAATGCACTATAACGTTGAGTTCACTGAACAAGAGATACCACAGCTAACAATTAATACGTAAGTAAATTTACGAATTTACATGTTGCATACAATCATCCCAATGTTTTGGTTATGATACTAATGGCTGTATTCATTTATAGAATAATGAGTTTGGATAAAACTAAAAACGCCACTGAAGATGCTAAAGGTTTAGCGACGTTCATATCATACGTGGACACAGACGAACTGTTGGCGACTTCCGATCTAGTGTGCATGCCTACTATTATTAGTGGCGACGTTTTGGTAAATATTAAACTTTGTATATTGTGAATTCTATAAGTCGCTCGATGATTATAATATATGGTTATCCTCTTCCATACATCTTTTCATTATCAAGCTATCATTATCATCTAACACAGTTTTTCATCGTGTTCTAAAATATTGCAGCGCGAAGACGAATTTGATGCAAGTCTGACGTACCTGTGCATAGTGCCGGGTATGGAGGGTCACCATGAGAGGTTCCGCAGGCTGTGCGAACGCCTCAAGTTGCCAGCGCTGGTGCTTCAGCCGGGACTCGACCGTCCTGCAGAGACTGTGCACGACACTGCTCAGAGATACGTTGATGTATGAGTTCATAAATTTAAAATAACCAATTTTAAACGTTATGTTGTATGAACTACAAAATAATAATTTTTCTTGTATTTTAAGGTGCTCTTGAACAAGACCGGATTGAAAAACACTTTCTACTTATTGGGTTATGAAACTGGCGTTCTTGAGGTGTTAGAAATGGCAGCAATACTCGAGGATCTTGGTGAGCAATCTTAGTAAAATACTGTACTTTTTAAATAAAAACAATATTTACAAAACTTACAATATTAATTTAATCGTTTTAGGTTTAACCGGTACTGTCTATTGCCTTGGATGTGGCCCAGCTGAAGTTCAAACTGTGATTGAAGAAACAATCGCTGAATACAAGACAAAAGATCAATTGGAAAATGAAGTGATCAAGCATATGTATAAGTTGATGGTGGGTGATGACGTTGTGGATCTGCAAGGAGCACTTCAAGGAATTACTTCGTGGCCGCAGAAAGTTGACGTATGTGTGCAGACCTTGTTAGGTCGTGTGCCACACTCAGCGCAGTACTCTCGTTCGCTAATAGAAGCTGCCCTGGCCCGTATAGAGCGCGCGCGTAACTACGTGCCGCCGGTGCGCGCATTGCGCTCTCAGCTAGTGCTGCTGCGTGCTGCGTCTACAAACGTGACGTCACCAGCTCTAGCACTGCAGCAATACTCGCAGCGCCCAGTCGTCGTACACCAGCTCGCAGGACCATTGGCACACACAACTAATGACATAAGCTGCTCATCTCTCATTAATGAGTACTTGGATCCAGCGATGTTAGAGTCATTTAAGGAAAAAAATATTTGCGAATCATATCTTCTCAACCCATATTCTTTTATGATTGCTAATGAAGAGTAAAAAATATTTGAATGTTAGTTATAAATAATTATATATAGAATAAATTATGCCTTAAACGTTGTTTTTTTATTTTTTTAAAGATGTGTACTGACTACAGGTTGTGAGGACAGTGACGCGAAGAGAATTAATTGTCCCAAACTTCTTAAAATCAATGCCTATAAATATTATATAGGAATATAACACATACCTACATACACAAAGCTCGCCATATTCTTGAAAATATTTTTTATCTTCTACCGCCGATATTTAAAAATTCCTTGGGCTGCTTTGATGGTCCTAAATATACTCATTCAACTGTACTTCTAATAACCTTATATTTAGAAAGGAAATAGTTATATTTCAAATGTTAGATATTAAAATCAAGAAAAAATAACTGATCATAGTGAATTTAGTAAAATAAGGCCTATCAATAGTGCAAAATAAATTTCATATTATGAGATTATATACTATGTTGTAGATACATCAACATACATTGATTTATTTATAAAAATATTTTTATCTAATTAGATTTCTTAAGTATTGCAATTTTTGTCATGTTTTTTTTTTAAATATATTGACTCACTATAAATTAAACATATTAATTTTAAAAGTGAACCATCCTTACTTTGAGTTAAATTTGTTACAAAATACGTAAAATAAAATACAAAATTCTTTACATTGTTTAAAATTTTACTTTAAATTGAACATATCACAAAAATACAACAACATACACCAGCACACAACAACAAACACCAACACCACACCAGCAACCAACACAACATTAACACTAGTTTAAGAATTCCTTAAAATTAACAATGCTAAAAAGGAATAACAAAAATAATAGAGTTTAAGCATGAAAGGCGTCACCCTTTCTATCAGGTGAGATAGCGGTCAAGCGCGAATCTATCAATAATAAAAAAAGGCCTAAACCTCAAAATGGCAACTGACTAAGTCGCAAAAGGTTTAGTTCACAAATTGGCCAATTCTCAAAAAGATAAATTCTCAAAATGGTCAATTCTCTAATTTCTTTACGATAGGGATGTGACATGAATCGCAAACATATAAAAAGTTATCTCATTTTGTAAATGTAAATATGTTTGATAAATTAATACAAGACAATCAAAAATATTTTAACCTAACTTCTGCCAGCGGCTTCGCTCGCGTCAAAGTAGGTTTCTCCATACAAACTTTGGACGCTTGTTTCACCCCCTTAGAAGTTGAGTTTTAAAATCTCTATCAAAAATTCTTTAAAATTAAAATCCCTATCAAAAATTTTAAGTGTTCACCTACGTCTAAATGGAAACCTTGTGCAAAATTTAAGTTCCTAGTCCCAGTAGTTTCGGCCGCACGTTGATATGTCAGTCACTCAGTTTCTCCTTTTATATATATAGATAATGCCCAGTATAACGTGACTGCAAATGTTACTCGGAGCGCGTCACGTTTACGTAACGGTGTGAAAAAAACCTGGAGACAAGTTGTCAAACTGTCATATTTGTTGGCAAGAAAAATTGGCCCTGCTTCATAATTACAGAGTCATCTTACTTCTGTGCTATGTCTATAAGCTGTTTTTCAGATTCATTACGAACCGTCTCGCGCACATGTTTTATGATTGAACTTCGATGTGCTGAAGTGTGTTTAACGAAATATCCACCTAAATATCCTTTATGACGTAGGCGAGCAAAAAATCCTCTCTTAGTGGATTTTCCAAAATTCACCCCCTAAAGGGATGAAACGGGTATCCAAAGTTTGTGCGGAGAGACATTACTTTTGCTGCCGCTGTCAGAAGCTTTTTTTTTTTAGGTGGGAAAATCTAAAAACCCACTCCCGTTCCTTCCTTGCCTTCGTCCCAGGGCCCCGGGTTTCACTTTCACACTACCCGTAGCTCCAGTAGGCTTCGACCCTGTTGGGCCTCTACGATTTGCTGACATCTTGAGGCGCGCGTGGAACAGTACGCGCTGTCGACGACTTGGGCTTGGTCCGGACGGTTACTGGACGATCGGACGGCGAGCCACCCATTGCTCGCCGTCCGCAAGCCCGCGCCTACGGTGGCCTGAAATCGGGATCAGAATCTCGGCGGCGCTGTCAGTAGCTTACATAATAATATAATATTCCACAACTTTCACACAACGGCATCTAGTCCCAAGCTACGCAGAGCTAGTAGTATGAGTACTAGATAATTGATAAACATACAAGACATATATTTCAAAAAACATACATATTATACTTAGATAAATTACACCTAGACACAGAACAAATGATCTGTATAATTATTATTTTTTGTAAATACTCGTACATCGGTTTAAATATTGTGCACCTCTAAGGCGTCGGGGTTATTTTTCAGTACCCACTATAAAATAAGATTATCTTAATAGGTTTTTCTTTAGGTGGGAGCGCGAGATAGTGTCAGACTTTTACCGACTTAAAACCCACTCCTGCTCCTTCTTTGCCTTCATCCCGGGGCCCCGGGTTTCACTTTAATAATAATAATAATAATAATATGACATTTATTTCAGACAAAAGTCCATATATTGTTAGTAACACAAGAAATTTTATAAAGCTCACACTCTCACACTACCGTGGATCTTACTAGGGTTAAACTTTGGTCTATCAATAGTCACTATTGATAGTCAGCAGTATATATTTTTTAATATCAGTTTACTACAATTTTGCTCGTCATTGTTGATGCAAGTCCTTCATATCAGTAGGATGATATTGAATCAAACTGTTCGTTATCCTACTCAAAAACTTTATAAATATTTTTTTTAAATACCCATTCCTCATCAGCTTCGCTAGATAAATCTCGTAGTGTTTGTTTGATGACTGTATCATCACCATTTGACTTTCTAAACGACACAAATGTCTTATTATCATGTCTAAGTGCATCGTACAGATTCATTCTCAAGTGGTTTTCTTCATCGCTATAGCTCGAGGCTTCTCTTATTTTATTGAGTTTTTCATTTTCTATAGAATTTTGATTATCTTGATAGTAGCTATAAATATCTTCTCCAGATAGAATATTAAATCTTCTGTTTCTATTGAAGTTTTGACTTTGTTGCCTATTTCTTAAGAATTTATTTGTTACCTGCTTTAAGTATTGTGGTCTAGCTTGGTCTTTATCAGGATTATGTGCCATATTTAGAGCAGATGTTTTTGTTCTTTTGTAAAGTTTCCTTTGCTTAGGTTCTAGTTCAAGTTCCCTTTGACTGCGTTTTTGTTTATGTATGTTTCCTTGTTGATGGGTTTCAAGGTTTTCATCATAATATGCATTACGTTTATTAGAGTTTTCTTTGGTTTCGTCATTTTGTTGGTTATAGTTACTTACTATGTGAGCTCTTTGTTTTATTTGCTCGCGCTTGAGAAGCCCATGTCTGTGATGTCTATCAAGACGTTTACCATGGCTATGATGACGCTTCTGCTTATGCGAAAAATGGTGATGTTTCTTTGACTTGCCATGTTTATACTGCCTTTTTAGTTTTTTAAATAATTTACGATGCTTTAATAGTAAATGTTTAACAATTTTTTTGTAGTTCATACTTCGTCTTTGCGGTATGTAAGCTTGGTTACGATCTGCAAAAACAATAATTAAGAAAACGTAAGACAGTATATAATTTGAATTTCTTAATAACACTAGGCGAAAGTTTGTATATATGAGTAGGTAAATTCGTTGATTATTGTACTTATTTCTTTTCTGTTTGTCTATAATAATAATATATTAAGTTGCACCTGCCATGTTATATTTCTACACCACCCTAAAGTCAACTGGTAGAAAATGCCTAAGGGATTAAGTCCGCCTTTGTACAGTGTTACTTACTAGTGCATACAGTTTTAATAAATAAACAAAAAATAATAAATGGGTGCGTGTGTGGATTTGGATAACATTTAGCACACGGATAAGCAATGTCCTGGAATAGCATATAAGATAACTTTTATACAGCAGTATTTTCCGTAAGACTTTCCATCGACCGCCTCATCTGCAATTTTTTAGGCTATGTCATTAACTTTATGAAAACATTATATCCAAACTCACCGCGGCTTTGCCTGCATAAAAGTAGAAAATTGTCTCAAGGGGATATACTATGTAATTTTCGAGGATGTGATCTACCCGTGTGCCGAACAAACCATTTCCATTCAGTCGTTAGAGCGTGAAGAAGTAACAAACATATAATTATACTGATAAGCTTTCGCTTTATAATATCAGTGTGAATAGTATCATTAATGTTTTTTACAACACACTTGCTCAGAAAGTGACTCTTATTGCACTGCACTTAGGTATATAATGGCACTCGTTACCAACCTGTGATATTTTGATTACCATTACGCACTAGTGCTATAATGTAGTTAAAACCTTTTTGTTCAACCTCTTTTTTCGCAAAACAAATTTTGAATTCCAATTAAATTCTCGTTCAATAGTACCTATATAAATGAGTGTCTTACTAACTTATAATATTTCATCCAATTTACAAGTTAAAATGGACAAATTTATCTTGTACAAACGATTTATTTAATAAAAAACATTTAGTAAATAAATCGTACCTTAAATTTTTTTTATTATTTTTTTTGTAGTCTTTGGCCGCCATTTTCAGATGCGCGCGGATTTTGGCGTGTTTTTTTTATTCCAGTTAAGTTCAGTGGCTGTATTACTTAATTAAATAAAATTAAATAATACAAAATCATTAAAATGTTACATCCGTATACTATTGACACTACGAAAGACATTATCGTAAAACTTTTCACGCAAGAAAACATAAACGGTGCATAAAGGTAAGACTAGGCAGTATGATCAAAATACCTTAGCCTTCCTCTAAGGGTAAATAAAATAAATGATGCGCGCGTTATGAAAACAGAAAACAGATTTTTACCGCCATGTCACAGAAAATTTTACTATTTTTACTGTTGTTTTCTTCACAAGTGTATTGTAAAACGTCGTATGACACACGTGAGTAATTAATGATTACCGTTCTTGGCTCTCTTAAGACCCTCGCCCGGCTCGGGTCTAAATACCGCCTCGACGGTAATCACTAACATTACACACTTATATCATAATGTACTATTTTATAGGTAGGTTTTACCTTTATTTTTGAATTCTATGATCACAGTGCTGTCATCAATCTAGGCACAGGGCACTGGGTTACTTTAGGTAGATACTTTTGAAAGTTAGTTTTAGTTCGTGTTTAATCTACAGTTCTACTGCAGTTGTCTTTCCTTTTCGTTACTGTAGTGACATCTATGTATTAGAGATCTCCACACAATTAGAAAACATACTACAGTCTAAAATTAACTACCGAGCAACTACTCGGAGCGGATGGTCGAAGGATTCCTCTTCCTTTTAACCGAGGTATGTATGTGGATATGTAGGTTGTTTCACATGTCTCTTAACTGGTAACTCTCAAATATGAAACTACTTAATAAAAAAAAAATATGCAAAAAACAATATTTGTACAATTTTCTTACAGTATGCTCTCTCTTATACACTAATAATATAATTTATTAGATAGAATATGCGATGTGTGATCAGATAAACTAAATTCAATTATTCTTAGATGGTAAGCGATAAGAAGCGTTGGATTACCTTTCGCATACTCATTTGCTTCATATTGTACTCGAAAATGGGGATCTATGTCATGTGCTGCCATCAGTAAGAGCTGAATGAATCTTTTTTGTTTTCTTGTTCCTTCAGATCTATAGTATGGAGCTAACACCGCAAGAAAAATATTTTCTCCAACGGTTGCCAAACTTACGTTTGCTGGAATAGAGTAATCGGAATTTTATTTGTTACCTGATTTTTTAATTCAAAACAGCTACTTACAAGACGATTGCTGGATTTAACAGTGGAGACTTTGGCAGCATAGCGCAAGAAGCAGTCAGTCACGTTTACCATTATATTAACCGAGCCTGGTTACTGCCTATAATACTCATTGGTTTAGGTTTGTACATACGGCTGCACCTATGTTCTTTTTTTTTGCGGTGAGATATCAAATTAGAACCACGGTAATTGTTTCGGAAATTATGCCGCGGCTTTATTGGACCCTACTGACTTAAGATTTTACTGACATATCTTTGAGGCGCGCGTGAAACACTACGTGTCGTCGACGTCAGGCTTGGTCCTTACGGGTATCCGGATGGCCAGCTACCCATTGTTCGACACCCACAATCCCGCACAAAGGACGTCTTCTCTGGCGGCGATTGGGTTTTAAGGTCTGTTCCAGTGTTGCTACGTCCATTTGGATAAAAATCGGGACAGGTGATAAAAGAAATCGACGAGCTACACATTGTTTGTCGTTTGCAAATCCGTGCCTATTGTGGCCGGAAATCGCTGTGCTACTCCCGACGCCCGGGACATCTTCAAGGACAACTGGGGCAGTAGTGTATCAAATTAATCACGGTTGTGGTCAAATTCTTTACGCAGAAGGAGGCGACCACTTCCCATTCCAACCAGGGCCCGGAGCGCCCACGGCGAACGAGCCGCTGCCAAACGCCGCCATGAGGACACGGCCGTACTCCGCTCACACTTCCACCGTAAGCTCCACCGTGTTAATAAAGACAAAAACGAAAATATTATAAATTACGGCTGTCTTAAAATTTTATCGTTGCCGCGTTGCTTACATTTTACTGCATACGAATAGGATGGACGAATGAAGATCGATTAATTGAGTCACAGATTACTTATAATTATTTGGAGTAAAGCAGAAGACATTATGGTCGCGTGTGATGTACGACCCAACTCTGAGCGAGAGAGAACTAGCCAGTGATGTGCCGTGTGCCATTTGTAACACACATAGTGATGCGAATTCGATATAGATTTTTTTATTGCATTAATAAGGGGTTTAATTTCTTTTTTTTTTATTTATCGGTACATTTAGTGTCCCGATCAAGTGCAAATCGGGACGCGTCCCCAGACACCTAAAAATCGGAACGTCCCGCGCAAATCGGGATTCTTGGCAAAACACTCTGTTCTCTCACGGCTGCGGCATTTGTTCAAAAAAATAAAATTATTTATAGTTAACAATAGAGGAGATGACCGCTTCCCATTCCCTCTTGCACCAAGCGATGACCTGAACTAGAGCCGGGTGCAAGAGGTCGCCGCCGCTGATGGTATCTACGTGAACACAGCGGTACTCCACGCAAGCAGGGCAGACTTCTATCGCATGCTTCACCGTGTCCGCCGGATAATCCACATAATGGTGACACCTAGGCGTTTCATCTACCAGAATCCGAACCATGACCCTCCCGAACTGGCCATATCCGGTGAGGACCTGCGTCAGGCAAAAGAACTCTTCAAAGAGAGACTTACCTAATTAAGTGAAATACAAAAATTATCCCACAGAATCGTACTATAGACAGTAATAAAATTGACTAGGAAAAGTTTGTATGTTAAACAATCATGTTTCTGCGTGAACGTATTAGAACGTATGGCCCGGCCTAGGAATGAGACATCTTTATTTGAGACAGCTTCATCTCGATCGATCTCCTCTTTATTTGACGTTATACGTAATGAAATAAAAAGTGCTTACCTGCCGGATATATGAAAAAGAGCTCTAGTGCTTCGAACAATTTTTGTCCGTCTTCTTTCGTGAACATATTATCATAGTAATTTATAAGATTATTAATATCTGAAGACAAAGCTTTGTCTTTGACTTGGATTACGTGATGTAACACTCCGGCCTGTTCTGAAACGAGTACGTAGTACATATATATCGATACGAAACGAGTGTTTTAAGTATATAAACTTAGAAATTATTTAATAATAATTGCTTTATTCAGATAACAATAATACTATTCCACAAGTATCAAACAACGCCGTCTAGTCCCAAGCAAAGCAGAGCTTGCGTTACGAGTACTAGACAACTGATAAACATACTCATATATTTATAAATACATACATATTATAGATAAATAACTTTATTATTATTATTATAAAACTGTTATTATAATTATAAAAAATATATATTATTAAAATATTATTTCCTTTATTCGTCTTCTTAACATATTGATTACATTTAAAAAAATAGGAGTCCACCGGTATTGAGAGCATTATTATTATCCAAAATGGTTAGTAATAATTGGAACTTAAAACTATGTTAACAAACAGCAACAGCTTACTATGTTAGCTATGTTGTTTGTAACTGTTTTGTATGTTGTTGTTATTATTTTTTTTCTTTTTATCGGTCATTAAATAATTATACATAGAGTAGAGCACAAAAAAGTAAAAGTAGATGTGCCTGGCAATATCGTGATCTTGTCGCAGCGGCCGGTGCTGCGTATCTATCTCGTCCGGTAGTATTTCAATTTTTTAATTAAGGGCGAGGGTGAGCTGGTTTACCATCACCTCCTTTTGCGAGGATGTAAGGTCGAAAAAGAGGCAGTTGAATGAGCACTGTAGGACAAAAGCTCTGTCTCTTTCTGCAGTAGACGCGCCAGGTGCCAGAAGTCGCACTGTTGTGCAATGGTGTCAACTGGCCATAAAGGGTGGTCTGTGGGTGGCAGACTAATGGAGTGTATTATAGTGGCGACGCTTCTTAAGAGTAACCACGACCATTAATCAACGCAGAGGGTTACAGGCTCCGCTTTTAGTCATGTAGGATGAATAGTGAACTATGCAAGGGCATAAGTATAAGTTACAGAACAAAGTGTGGTGAAGAGGGATATACTAAGAAAGGCAGTTTAAAGTATTTAAAATAGGAAAGCTTTGGACCCAGATATTTATACGTTTACACTAGTAGAAGTACGAAAGAGTGTAGACTAGAAGAAAGATGTAGGATTGTATCAAGGTGTGCATTGTGCATCCGATTTTATGTCTTATGTCTGAGTATGGTTTCTGCTCTTAGTCCTATGTGGACCATTGTAAGTGGGCCATGGCGGCCATTACCTTAGGTGGGCTTATTCCAACGAACCCACCTCTCTCCAAAAACAGATTAGGCCTCTCAGGTTTTTCGGGGCATCACTAAGAGAGATTTTAAGATTCGTGTGCATATTTCAGACAATTGCACATGTGCTCCTAGACTGCATAGGTGTCTATGCAGTCTAGGAGCACATGTGCAACTGTCTCCTCCCCCTCCAAGCATGCTCTGAACAGGGGACTGTCTGTGATGTCTATTGTGTGGAGGTATTGTCTTCAATGTGCAGTGTCCGGTGATGGTTCCCACTACCAGGCGCAGACTGCCTTTGTCCAGTTTCATGAGTTTTTTGGTGAGGGTTTTATTGAGGTGTGGCATGGCCTCCTTGGCCTGCCTGCATCCTGGTGTCGAGGACCACCATCGTTCTGCTTGTATGTGTGTGTGTTCACGCAGCCAACTACGCAGATGACCAAGGGGGACCGGCACGATGGATTCGGGTCCGATGACCACTGTTCCAGATCCTCTCCTGGCCAGTTCGTCCACCGCGTCGTTGCCCAGTGAGCCGCTATGACCTTTAATTCACCGTAGTGTCACAGTGTTGTGTTTCGGCACTGTGACTCTTTCCAGTGCAGAATGGCATTCTTGTATAAATCTTGAGGTGATAGAATTTTTGCCTAGGGATTGCAGGACTGAGGCACTATCGGAGAGTATCCGAATGTGTGTGTCCGTTACAATCTCAGTTTCTATGGCGTGGGCCGCTACACATTCCACCTGATAGACGAATTTTCCTAGCGTTCTGAATATTCTGATATTGAGGTCATTGGAGAAGACTCCAACTCCCGTGCCAGTATCTGTCTTTGATCCATCCGTGTAGACCCCCAGTTCTGCTGGGCTTGAGGAGACGTACACTTCCTCTGATGATTGAATGTTGAAATGCTTTTGGAAATGATATGCCATAGGAGCTTTGTCACTAGGTGCTGTCATCATGGGCTGTCGTTTGATACCGTCTTCCATAATGCGTAAGTGTTTGATTCTGGAATTTTTACTCAGGGTGCCTGATACGCTAAGCCTGAAAGCTGCTGAGGCCGTCTCCTCCTGCACTATTAGATGCAGTAGAGGCAGTCCCAAAATCGCTTGCAGGGCAAACGTGGGCGTGGTTTTCATACTGCTAGTAATCGCCAGCCAGGCGAGTTGTTGCAGTTTTTCAGTTCGGTCCTGGGCCACCAAACTAGAGAGCCATATGTGAATATTGGTCTGATAACAGTAGTATATAGCCAGTAAGTGATCTTTAAAGCTATGCCTCAGCTGCGGCCTAACATGCATTTACATTGCCACATAGCTACACTAACTTTTTTGGTGATGTACTCGGTGTGTTTTGCCCAATTCAGCTGTTTGTCCAGGTAAACGCCCAGGTACTTGATTACAGCTGATAGGCTAAAGGTAGTGTAAAGTGTAGTACAAAGAAACGTGGCAGTTGTAGTGCTGCCAATTTTCTTTTTTTAGTGAAAAGAACCAATTCAGTTTTAGTGGGGTTCACAGTCAGTTGGTTTTCATTGCACCAGTCCACTACTATTTTTAAGGCCTGCAGCATAAGGTTGCATAGTGTAATTTCGTGGGTGCCTTTTATTATAATGGTTATATCGTCGACATATCCTACGGCGAAGTAACCTTTAGTGTTGAGTTTTTAACGAGATCATCTGCAACTAAGTTCTATAGTAAGGGCGAGAGGACACCCCCTTGGGGCAACCCTTCGCCAATATGGCCCTTGTGGTGTTATTTATATTTACTTGTACTGCTCTAAATCTGAGCAAGTTTGTGATCCGACCACTCAGGGTCGAGTCAACACCGTGACTTTCGAGTGCTGTGCTGATGCTTCGGACTTCGCACCCGATTTCAATTAGTTATGTCAGGAGCGATCGTACAGGAATGGTACGGAAGTTAGTTTAGTATGACACGAAATAATTAAGTAACTTACGTTGTATTCGAGCAGGCGGCAAGGCGTCAAACCAGAAGAGTAACATTCCTATTCCGCTTAATAAATTGTCACCCATACTATCGAACTTTCCTTCATTTACACGTCTGTAATATTATAAAAGTGGCAGGTCATTGTTTATAATTATTCAAAATATATTAAACTCTTTAAAAATAAAAGGCCCGTTTTGACATTTGAGAAATACCCTAGAATGTAACTTGGAACGAAACTGGAAGAAACAATAAAATAATAATTAATTGCGTAGTGTTTTAAAAAAAAATATAAATTTTTTTGGCGCGTTAAATAACAAGATGGAATTTAATGCGAATATTCTTTTTGCGTATTAAAAATTTGTTTTGACAGATGTCAAAATGGGCCCTTTATTTTTTGACAACTTTATTTATTAGTTAAGTCAGTTTAATGTAATGTAGGTACATCTACAGAAAAACATGAGCTTAGCGGTACGTGCTCCCAGCCGCGAGACCCCGACCCAGCCAACGGGCTTGCGGACGACGTGCAATGGTTAGCTCACCGTTGGGCCGTCCGGACCAAGCCCGAGTCGTTGACGGAGCGTAGTGTTCCACGTGCGCCTCAAAGAGATGTCAGCAAAACCGTAAGGGCAGGAGAATTAATTAGATGTTTTTTTTTACTGTATGTGTGAGGTACGAATAAACGTTTTTTCTTTCTTTTTCTTTCATCTTATATATAAAAAAAAGCAAAAAAGTTTTGCGAGCTCCGAAACTATAGAAAGACGTTGCAACATAAGGTGGCATCGCCGCATCGTGCGACGTCTTTGCCCTATATCTAGCGACACGTGCCGCTAAATATTTATTTCATGGGGAATACGAGGCGTCAGCTCAGCCTACGTAGCGATTCCGTACAAAACTTCATTTTCTTTCTAATATACTCAAACAAATTGCTGCTGGTGTTCAACACAACTAATTTTATCACCATCATAAAGTTTCAGATCTTCAAAGTCTGACTCACTTCTTAATTAAGAGCGACAAGAGTGTCGCTACAGTATATGAATCAGACATATTCTTTGTAAATAATAGTTCCGTGAATTCATCCACGAAAGCACTAAAATAGCCATAGTGTTTGGTAGCCATGTTCTTCTTCAAATCTTGTATGTAGAGAGTATCCGAAGTAACAGATCCTTCTGAAAAAAAAATTGTCTATGTTATTATGGTAGATATGAGCTTGGTAATATTATTAATTCTGTTTTCTGATTTCCTCATCAGCACTACTGAAACTTTTAAGATGAAGTACCTTGTTTTTATTAGAGTTTATTACCCAAGGGGTAAAACGGGACCCTTAGTAATAACTAAGACTTCACTGTCCGGCCGTCTGTCTGTCCGTCTGTCACCAGACTGTGTATCTTATGAACGATTATAGCTAGACAGTTTAAATTTTTACAGATGATGTATTTCTGTTGCCGCTTTAATAACAAATAAGAGGGCTTAAAGTATCAAATTGCCTATTTTTAAAACGGGTATATTGCATACCGCTTGAGACACATTGTTTCCACGGTTGAACTCATATTACAAAACAATGTGAGTTTTCTTATATTTCGTATAAAAATAGTTACAAGTACTGTGATATTACAGAAAATACAAAACACTAAGAATCCAATAAATACCTAATATCAGAAAAAGAATAATGTACCTTTAATATAATGTTTATTTGAGCTTATAATTCCAAGTCAACTCAAAGATAAAGCACTTCAAAGCAACCCGTTTAAAAAAACTGCAATTTCATAGTTACAGACGATATAACTAATACTAAAAAACAGAATTTAACAAATATTTAAGTGGGGACCCATCAAACAAACGTAATTTTTTGCCGTTTTTTGCTACTGACGGTATGGACTCATTCGTGCGCGAGTCCGACTGGCACTTGGCCGGTTTTGATATTATGAATATAAATATAATAGATGTCATTGTAAATAAAAGATAGCCTATCAAAGAACAGATCATGGCAACACCATACTTGAAGCTTGTTGGTGCTTGTTGGTGGTTCTACAAGCTGCTTTATTGGCCCCTCAGTATACGAACATTATCTTAAACGAGTAATTATTGGGTACCTATTTACCTGCTGGGGTTGATAAATGCCAGTTTACTGGAGGAGTTCCATAAGTACTCGTCGGTGATGGTGTTGGAAATAATGAAGGAGTCGTTTGAACTGTGTATGTATAATTGCCGTATTTGCCAGATCCATCTGTAATAAATATAATTTTATAATGTTCACGAAGATGAAGCGATGAAAAAAAAGCGTAGTCCTGTTGTGGTTTTTGATAACATATTATAAGATTCGCTCAAAAATACATTGAATTCCAAACTCTTGTGTGTTTGCATATATATTATAGCTACTACAACAGATACTTGGAGCACAGTGCAGGCGTGAGACTTTCTAACATAAATAACGATTTTTAAAAGGGTCGCTTTATTATTTCCATTTCTCTGCCATCAATATGGTATTATCTGGGAAGTTTATTTTACCTGATAGCGTAGATCCGTTCCAAAAAATGTTGATTCCATAATCCACATCTGGCTTAGGTTCAAGAGGCTCATTCAACTCGTTATCAATCTGCGATAGTAGTTCCCTCTCCCGTCCTATTTTGTTTTCGACGTAAACCAATAATTCGCTTACGTGTGATATTGATTTTACTAGTTGATCTTTTAACGCCTCCTTTTCATTTCCTACTACTGAAAATGTATTACAATGATATAATAAAAATAGAATATTGTGTTTTGTCTGGATGTGTGTATGACTGTTACACTTTCATGCTGAAACGACTGAATAGATTTGGACGAAATTCGAATAAAACAGATTTGGATAAAATTTCGCACATGGGCAGACTGTGCTTGTAATAGAATACATGATTTTTCCTAGGAGTACGTTCCCCTATGGGAACGTCATCATCATCATCACCATTTCAGCCAAAAGACGTCCACTGTTGGACATAGGCCTCCGTCAAGTGTCACCATAACGATGGGCCCTTTGCGTCTCGTATCCATCGGATTCTCTCGACTCTCACTAGGTTATCGGTCCGCCTTGTGTGAGGCATTCCGACGCTGCGTCTTCCGGTATGTGGTCGCTTCTCCTGAATCTTTGTCCCCATCGACCATCTGTTCTGCGAGCAATGTGCGCTGCCCTTTATTTTTATGTCGCCGCTGACAGAAGGTAGTTTTCCATTTTTGTAATTTGTAATATAGTTAAACCAAAATTGTAGTTTGAATTTAGTTTTTAACAATGACATTCATTACCTATATGTATGTACAAAAAGTAGCAAGCCTAGATCCTTTACGTCAGTGCTAAAAATAGCGTACAATTGAACAGAACAGGTGGCAGAGTTGTAAGATCAACTTTGGCGATACTTCGAAGACTGCCGATGATGGTCGCCTGACACTTATTGGGGTTTACAGCAACATCAAATCTGTCGGACCATGTTTTAATAGTTATCAAGTCCCTATTTCATTTGCCAATAGTGTCAGATAATTCGTCGACCCTCTCTTGGCAGTACAACTGTAGGTCATTTCCATACAGATGATACGCACACTGAAGTTCGGAAATAATAAGATTAATAAAACTAGAAAATAGAAGAGGAGAAAGAATGCCACCTTGAGGAACGCCAATATCCAAATTATACCAACGAGAAGAGTCTCCAACGTGAACCGACTGTTGACTTTCCTGAAGTGTGAATTCCATTGCTTCGGGAGAGACCATAACATAGGACGTGATGGCTAACAGGATATCGTGACTGACGGTATTGAAGGCATTCGAAAAATCGGCCAACACTAGTACAGTGACTTTGGTGTCTTCCAGACCTGTCCTTATATCGCCAGTCACTTTAAGGAGGGCAGAAACAGTGCTGTGCCCGGGCCTGAACTCAGACTGTAGAGGGTTAATCAATGACTTTAGAGAGTTGTTTGTGGACACAGGCCTCGAGCACTTTGGATAAGAAGGGAAAGATGTGGGTAGGAAGTGTAGGATTGGAACTTTAGGCAGTGGCCGAACGTAGGCTTTTCGCCAAAAGGAGGGGAACACACCGAAGAACAAGGGAAAAATTACTATACGGGTAATAGCAGGCAGGAGTTGATCCAGGATAGTTATGATCATACCACGAGTGATATTATCACATCCTGCCGCTTTGGATTTGATGAAAAGGATGATCTTTTTGATCTCTCCCTGTTCAACTGGAACAAAACGAAAAGGACTTATATTAGGACGCGTTTGACCAGAGATCAGAGACGGTACGGACGGACGGACGGGACGGTAGAGGGTTTTGTTAGACGATCCATAGTAGGCACAGTAGAGAAATGACGGTTGAAATCGTTTAAGTCCATAGAGTTTGGAGAGTCTAAATGCCGCGGTTTGCCGATACCAAGTGTTCCAAAGAATTTCTAAATATCGGCAGAAGAGGAAGAAGAAATGTTTTCAAGAATCTAACGGCGGTTAGCATTGCGTATCATCTGGTTACATCTATTCCTAGAAGCCTTAAAAAGTGCCCAGCTGTCATTCGTATCGAACGCACAGTCCCTACGTTGCATTGCTATTTGTATGACTTTTGTCATCCAAAGCGCGGGAGGACGTTTCAGTTTCACTTATTTGACGAGAGTGTGAATATTATCCGCACCCACAATATAGGACCGGGACTCCGATACAGATTTTCAGCTACCGTAGGCGCGGGCTTGCGGACGGCGAGCAATGGGTAGCTCGCAGTCTAACCGTCCGGACCGAGCCTAAGTCATCGACGGCGCGTAGTGTTCCACGCGCACCTCAAGGAGATGTCAGTAAACCGTAGAAGACCAGCAGGGTCGAAGCCTACTGGGTTCATGGGTGATGCGAAAGAGAACCCTGGGGCCCTGAAAGGAAGGCAAATATGGAACAGAAGTGTTAGTAATTTTAGTCAGTAAAAGTCTGAAACACCTTCCCGCCCCGCCCAAGGGCGGAAGATGTCATTAGATGATTACCGACCTAAAAAAACAAAACCATACAACCAACATACAGGAGTTATTCCTATGGGTGAGGCAAAGTTTTTGAATAAAACAGAAACAAAAATCTAAAGATATATCGTCATCTGGAAAAGTTATTTTCAGAATGAGTGTTTGCTAAACACTCATTCTGAAAATAACTTAAAACGATTTCTCTATGTAAGTAGTGTTCTTTTAATTGATGGCCAGCTATTGGCTGGTAGCCACTATACTTCATTTTGAAGCTGTTCTACATGATTCATAAATCTACTTACTTTGGCTTGTAACAAAATCGAAATACAAAAATAAAATTAACATTATTTATTAACTTCCAACGCCGATCGAAAAAATATACTAACCAAGAGGGTACCTACGTGTTATATAGCTAATAAAATAGATTGAAATCTATAAAATATTTACGATTAAATAATAAAATAGAGAGTGATTACTTGTTGCTTTGTTGATGCATGTTTGAATTTACTTGTGCGGAGACGATCCTATTCGAAGCATCAAGTGAACTTCATAAGTTCAGACAACACAAATTAATTGAGTAAACACAGCAAATGAGACCAACATTTTGGGATATAAACAAACGCTCATAACTTTGCTGTTTATGAATATTATTTATTGAGACTTTACTTAAATAATATTAAACCCTTTAAGTATTTATTTAACGTAATACGCCCACTTCTGTTCCTTCTTTGCCTTCCTTCTAGGTCTCTGGGGTTCTCTTTCGCATCACCCATGGCCCTAGTTGACTTCGACCCTGCTGGGCCCCTACGGTTTGCTGATATCTCCTAATTATCTAAACAAATGAAACAAAAGTAAAGTCAAGTGGTACCTAGGTAGGTACTTGGATATTGTAATATGACTTTGTTGATTTTAGCCACAAAATTACCATTTTATTTTGTGTTTCAGCTATGCGTTCGTATGTAATTTTTAAAAGATGGTAGTTCACGATTAGTAATATTGTGAAAACGATTATTTAAAAAACATTACCGCCGGCCGCCGCGCCAGACAAAAATTACGAATAGTGAAAAATTATGTTTTTTTTTTTTTTAAGGTGGGAAAATCATCTAATGACAAATCGCGCTCTTGGGCGGAGCGCGAGATAGTGTCAGACTTTTACTGACAAAAAACCCACTCCTGTTCCTTCGTTGCCTTCGTCCCAGGGCCCCGGGTTTCGTTTTCACACTACCCATGGCCCCAGTAGGCTTCGACCCTGCTGGGCCCCTACGATTTGCTGACATCACCCTGAGGCGCGCGTGGAACAATACGCGCCGTCGACGACTTGGGCTCGGTCCGGACAGTTATCGGACGGTCGGACGGCGAGCCACCCATTGCTCGCCGTCCGCAAGCCTGCGCCTACGGTGGCCGGAAATCGGGATCGGAATCCCGGCGGCGGTTGGGGCGTGAGGACCGTTGCCGTTGCCTCACGCGATCGGCCGTCTCCTTTGCTAGCATTACTGCTGCGCAGAAGGAGGCGATCGCCTGCCACTCCTCCTCGCTCCGGACCATGGCCTGTACCAAGGCCCGGCGCGACAGATCGCCGCCACCGATCGCCCCCACAAGGACACGGCGTTGCTCTTCCCAAGCGGGACACACCTCCACTGTGTGCTCTACCGTGTCCTCCGGGCGGTCCACACAGTGGCGACACCCGGGCGTCGCTTCCGCACGAATTCGGTGCAGGAACTTCCCGAACTTCCCGTGTTCGGTGAGAACCTGCGTCATGCGGAAGGTGAGGACGCCGTGAGGTCTTTCCAACCACGCCTCAAAGAGGGGACTTATCGCCATAATTGTGGCGTGCCCAGCACTGGGTCGCGACAGTTGCTGTCGCCATTTTTCCATGAGAACCCGCCGAAACTCCGTCCGCCATGCTGCGACTTGTCGCGGCAGCGGAGTTTCGGCCCGGCGTTGCATCTCCATGCGGAGATCGTGCATGAGAGCAAGGCCTGTTGCCCAGATCCTATGGTGGCTGGCAGGCAAGGAGGCTCGCCGCTTCGCGGGAAATCGTCCGGTATCCTCGCACCATCCTTATGGCCATGACCCTCTGGCATGCGTTCAGCCGCCTGCTGCTTCCTGGACCGAATGATTCCCGCATAGAGCCTTCGGCAGGAGGCGTCTGGACCCCCCAGGTTGGGCAGGAGCCGCCTGAGGGCAGCCCCAGTCCGATTTTGTTTGGGAGCCAGACGTCGGAAGTGTTCCTCGAAATCCCATCGGCTGTCGAAAACGAGTCCCAGGTACTTTATCGTCGACCCGACGCCGATGTGAACTCCTCCTACCGTTAGTTGGGAACCCGGTGGTGGCGCGTTCCGAGGTCCGTGAAAGCATATGGCCTCGGACTTGTGCAATGCCACCTCTATTCGGTCCCAACTCCTGGATCCTGCCCACGACTGTCGCAATGTCGCGTGTCACTAGTTCGACCGCCGCCTGGTACGACTCTCCACGCGCCAGGACCAGCGTGTCATCTGCGTAGCAGACCACGCTGATCCCGTCAGGGAGGTCGCCGCGCAGCACGTAGTCGTATCCGATATTCCACAAGGGCGGCCCTAGTACCGATCCCTGCAGAACACCGCACGATATCTCTCGACGTTCCCACTCTCCCTGGTGACCAGGGTAGATAATGTACCTGTCTGACAGGTACGCCTCGACAACACGACAGAGGTAGTCGGGCGTCCGGTGATACCGGAGTGCCCTCCTAATGCTGCTTCAAGGCAGGGAGTTGAGGGCGTTGGCGATGTCCAGAGACACCGCCACGACACACCTGCCCTGGGCCACTGCATGCCCCGTCGTGAGAGCTCGCACGCGCATGTTGGCGTCCACCGTGGTTCGCCTCCTGCGAAAGCCGAACTGGCCTTCCGCCAGATCCGGCCCCACCCGTGTTAGGTGCGCGACGAGGCGGTCTGCAATTACTCTTTCAAAGAGCTTGCCCACCTCGTCAAGAAGCACAATGGGCCGGTAGCGGACGGAGAGTCCGCAGGGCACCCCGGTTTCGCGATGAGGACCAGTTTCCCTGTCTTCCAGCGAAGTGGGAACTGGCCCCTCTCCATGCATGCGCTAAAGAGCCCTCTTAGTCGAGGCCCGAGAGCCTCCATGGCCAGGACCCAGGCCTTCCCAGGCAAGCCGTCGGTATTTTTAACACTCAGCCTTCGTACCGCCACTCTCATCTCTACCTCGGAGGACGATTCGCGTCTTTTTTCGAAAAATGATGATACGACAAAAGACGCGAATCGTTCTCGTGTCTATAAACTGCAACAATAACCCACAGTTATATATAATAATTAACATTTTTTATGATGTAAGGTCGTGAAAAAATATCATATTTCTGAATTCCGTATCTAGCTCAAGTGGATGACAATCCGCCTTCCCCGGAATGCCCATATTTTAGCACAGCTGCCAGTACAGATCACACATACAGTTCAGTTCACACAGACACACACACACAGTACAGTTCACACACACACAAAGTACAGTTCAAACACACACACACACACAAACAGTACAGTTTACACTCACACAGTACAGTTCAAACACACACACACACAGTACAGTTCAAACACACACACACACACACACACACACACACACACACACACAGTACAGTTCAAACACACACACACACACAGTACAGTTCAAACACATACACACACACACACACAGTACAGTTTTGTTTCTTGTAGCTGTTTTTTGCAGTAAGTACAGATAAGTTTCTGTTTACTGACTGATACCGTTTTTTTCTTTTGAGGTACGAAACCCTAAAAAACACTAAAATAACTTTAATTTCGGAAGTCAGTGTAAAATAAGAAACAAAAAATACCAAGAAACACCGACTACCGAAATTAAACCTATTTTGATCCTTTTAGTGTTTTTTCTTAGTGTAGTCGGTTATATTTTTTTTGTAAAAAGTAATTTTTGTTAGATTGATGTGGTGTGATGTTTCTAGCTATCAATATTTTACACGAGCTTACCAAATGATAATGATTTCAGATACTACCTGCATCTGTGATCAGCATGGTTCATGGGAAGGCGTATCAGACTCTTACTAACTAAAACTACACCTGTGTTCTTTTTATTAAGCTCCTCATCTCTCAGGTCTTAATCAACTCTTCTCACCAAACCATAAAAAAAAGAAAAAAAGAAATAAAAAAAAAGTAGTCATGGCTAAAAATCATTTAATCATTTTGTTAAGTAGGTAAATAAAGAAATAAAGAAAACTACAATGAAAAACAAAACATATTCTTTATATTGGGCAAATGTTATAACTATGTATGGTCGGTTTTTCCAAAATATCTTTTAAGACTTCATAAATTATTTAAATGCAACTAACAAAAGTTGTTTATTTTGACTCTGTGTCACATGTGTGACACATGAAAGAGGCAGCGTTCATGAGGTAAGTATTACAAATGTTCTTTTTGTTGAAATTTTCTAGTATTGTAGGGTCTAAGTAGGTGTTGACGATGGCCGCGCATTTGTGGTCTGTGGGTGCGTGAGCCAGGGGTGCGCACAGTTGGTGCACGACGACGGGGCGCTGCGAGTGGCGCTGGAGCTTGTGCGGCGAAGGCGCGGGGTGCGAGGACGCGGCGCGCAGCAGCACCAGCTGCGAGCGCAGCGCGTGCTCTTTCGGCACGTAGCCACGCGCGCGCTCTATGCGCCTCAGTGTAGTTTCTATAAGACCACGTGCATACTGAGCCGAGTGCGACACGCGACCCAACAGAGTCCGCACACAAACATCAACCTTCGCCGACCATGAGCCCGCAGTTTGCAGAGCATTGTCAAGACCGGTAGTGTCTCCTCCAGTCATCAACGTGAACATGTGACGCATAACGGCGTCTTGTAGCTGCTCTTCTGTCTCGTACTCTGCGAGTTGCTCCTCAAGGTGTACGTTAAACTCGTCCGGTGCATACCCAACGCAAAAAACTGTCCCAGTCAAACCTATAGGAAAAACATTTAACGTTAAAATTCTGATATAAAACCCACTGCAAACATAAACACAGAAAAAAAAACATGTCTTACCATGACTTTCCAAGATAGCTGCCATTTCTAAAGCTACGAAAATTCCACTTTCGTATCCAAAGAGATAGAATTGGTTCTTCAGTCCCGTCCTCTTCAAGAAAACCTAAAAAAAAAATGTTGAGTAGGTTTTTAGCGTTACAGAGTAGCAAGATGACAGAAACTATTGCAAAACGGATTACCAAGTCAAAAAGGTTTGTTGTAATGCATGAAGTAAGTCTTAGGCTATGTTTGTCAAGCGTCGTTGAACATTTCCGTTAAAATAATTAACCTGGAATGATCCACTAATAGATAAAGGCTCGTTTTCTTTTTTGCCATGCTTCCAGATTCTGTCAAGCTCTCAACCAATATCGATTCCTTACCATTGCTAATCTCTCGGCTGTCTCTTGTATGGTCTCGGTTGGATTGTCAAGCCCCAGCTGCAGTACCAGCGCCGGCAGCTTGAGGCGGTCGCAAAGCACGCGAAATCTCTCGTAGTGGCCCTCCATACCGGGGATAATACACAAGTATGTTTGGCTTGAGTCAAATTCGTCGTCTCTCTGTAAAATGGACCATCGATTCTCATTACATTAATTTTATAAGAAAACCAGTACTGAACCCATACTAATATTATTGATGTGAAAATAACTCTCGTCTGTTACGCTTTCAGGGTTAAACTACTAAACCTTTTGAACAGGCTGCTTTTTATCTGGCTTCGACTCTGACTTTGCATCGGCAATAAAGACATTTACGCAGACGAAGGCACTGGCAGAAGTCGGTATCTAAGTTGCTGTAACTACGATTGTTTTTTTTGCATGTTTTTACCGTTACCTATTTATGTAAAAACAGTGCTATTGCAGACAAAGAAATCGTTACTTCAATTATATTAAGCATCCTTTGGACAGAGGCTCTAAATAAGAAATTGATATTTGTTTAGACACTAATAAAATAAGTACCTTTGAAGCATTGTTGACAAGGGTCGGCATACAGACGAAGTCAGTGGTGGCAAGCAGCTCATCAGAGTCAACGAAGGTGAAGAATGTAGACAGGCCCTTACTGTCTTGGAAGTTTGACTTGAAGATAGACTTTTCTAATTGTTTTAAACTTAAAAAAATAGAACAAAATAAATTAAATCAAGTCACGTCACATGTTTCTATTAAATCAAGAATGAACATGATTATATTGCAGAAAGCAGTGAAATAAAAAATGAATTAATATTATATATATTACAGTATTTTCTTGGTTGTTGCTGGGTCATGAGAAGGCATGATACAATGATATGGCTAAAAGATTTAAGAATATATAAAAACTAATGTTACGGAATAGGATGACCAAATAAGTGGATTGAGTGAGAGATGATAGGTAATATCGTCACCAGTATGGGAAAGCTGCAAATCTGCCGTTTTCACGATTAATCTGTTTTTTGGTTAGCGTAATCCCAATATAATCCCGTATACAGACTTGCAAAATATCAAATCTGTATCTAAGTATAATAGTTTATGAGATACGTATTTCCTGGATCAAGTTTTGTAAAATATTCGAGTAAATAGCGGAATTACCGAATGCTAACAGAGTTTTCAGGCGTTATCTCTTTTTTTTCACGTTGTCTTTTTGTCAAACATTGCGTTGGATTACGTTAGATGAAGTAACAAGCTTTTAAACCATGCTTGCGAGTAAAAAAGGACCCTCTTAATAGACCATGGTCAAGTTACCTATGTGCACAATTTGCATAATTGCCATGGTAAAACACTCTATGAAAATTATCCAATTATACGCCGTGGTATACTCATATTTGAGTCATTTTAGTTTATTTGCCATGGTATAATTTTCGTAAAACTATAAACAGACCACAGTTAATTTGCCTTTATGCTATATTCGTGAATTTGTTACAGCATTAGCATAGCATAGCATAGTCGGCCTTATAATGTTCCCACTGTTGGGACTCAGGCCTCCTCCCTAGGAGAGGGTATGGGGTTACAGCATTGCTGTCAACAAATTGAGAATTAGACTAACTTATGTCACATTCGCTATAATGGTATGGTCACTTCAACGTGGTGTGTTATATAGGTTTTTTGCAGATGAAACATTATGTTTCATCTGCAAAAAACCTTCATAGTTTTCCATAGAACAAAAACTAAAAATAAAATTTTTAAGGCTGTCAAGAAACAGACGTACATAGATCCTCAAATGAAACACGTTCTGATGAAACGTATATAAAATATACGTTTTGTCTGATGGTTGCTTAGTTCAGCTGGTTCCACTATATTACGGGTTGATTGACAAAAACAACTACGTAAAGAAATTAGCATTTTGTTATTTTTCATTATCGACGTGCATCGGTAGTGTCCCCCGTTGTCAACATCGTAATTTCAAACAACAGTGTGGGTCATCCAGGCCACTGTACTGTATGTTGACATGTTAAACAACAACAACATTTATGAAAACACGATCGTGATATTATGTTGATGGTTATCGTAAATATTGTAATGTTGAAGCTCGATATAATATGTAATAACTTACAACATAATTGTCAGAGTATTAGAATAAAAATATTTACAACATCACATTGACAGCAAAAATATGAAGTTATGTTCCTTTCATCGTATATTACGATATCGCGTCAACCGATAAAAAGAATTATTTAGTAAACAGTTTCATATATTTTAAACTGTTAATACTTGTAAGAAACTGCAACTACTTTACTCAATGACAGTTTCGTTTTTTAAGCCGTCTTCAAACCGGTTGCGACGACGATCAGTGATTGCAACCGTTTTTGGCATCAGAAAACTATTTTATGATCTTCTAACAACTACGAGCTATCATGCAAGATCAAAAGACCAAGACCAAACTAGTACGGACTCTAGTCTGCTCGATTTTTTCGTATGGCACTTAGACTTGGATACTGAAAGCTGCAGACTGCAAACGCATTGATGTTTTTGAGATACGGTGCTGGAGAAAGATGTTCCATATTCCTTGGATAGCATTTCGGATCAACGTATCTATATTACAAGAATTCAAAATCCGATTCCGCAATACTTGGGTCACATATTTTTTTATAATATAGGCTAGCGATTGACCACTATCTCACCTGATGGTAAGCGATGACGTACGTTGAAGCATTCTTATTTGTTATAGCTATCAGGAAACACAGACTCCGGCAGGGAATTCTACTCCTTAGATGTACGCATAATGAATGTATTCCGAAAACGCTTTGTACGTATGGGTGGAATGTCCACCATGAAGCGGTGACGCAACGCCGTACGTGTTGTGGTCAAACAGCCAGTTTACATAATACACACACACTCCCCGAAATGTAAACGATAGATAACCGACAGGCCAGCAACTCGGCATCGATGCTCAAGACTTTGGATTTCACAAGAAAAGACGGTGGCAACCTCGAAAGGCTCATCGTAACTAGTAATATAGAAAGAAAAAGCTCTCGTGGGTGCAGTTCAATACGTTGGTTTGACTAGATCCATACCGCTCTTAACTCTATTGTAAACAATGCCCTTTACACCACCAGAGACAAAAGACTCACGACCCTCAACATTGAGGAATACGACGCAAGGAGGAGGATCAACAATACTAATTATAATAATAAAGCAATTTTACTTGTTACGACCGTTCAGCTGTGGTCCTATGAGAAGTTCTGTTGCATATCTTCGAATTTCATCATCAGATCATAACAATATTTCTATGGGACCAATTTGGAAGCATAACCTTTCAATAAAAATAAAAAATTCTAAATCGGTCCCCAAATGACTGAGAAATCGGTGAACATACATAAAAACATTCAGCCGAACATTAAACCTCCTTCTTTTTGAAGTCGTTTAAAAAACTTAAAAAAAGAAAGAAAGCGGTTTCAAAAAGCGGCCATTTAAAAAATAAAAAAAAGAAGTTTTTTGCTCTCCTTGCATTTACGCACATTCGTAACTTTACCATTACATACAGGTGACGTGACATATATGAAAGTAAAGAGATTAAATGGTATCGCGATACAAAGCAAACAGGAGATTTTTGGAGAAAAAAAGAACAAATTACGGTGATCCAAAATCATAAAAAAGTCACTCTATTGAATAAAGATGAAACGATAAACAATGAAATAGCTATATATATATGATAATATCCTAGAAAGCAACTTACGAATCAAGAGTAATCAAAGGTATTTCTTTCTCTTCAAATACTACGTTACAATTAATTTTTAGGTGATTGTAAATTAATGGTATTTTGTCGTTTTGTACACCCAATTCTTCCAAAGTAGTGTATTTATGCGTATCCGCTGTCACGTTTACGTCTGTAAAAAATTAAAAATAAAATACTGACTATCTTTAAATACTTGGCATAATCTCACAGATCAAACGGGTACATAAACAAAAATCAAATAGGTATAGTTATTCAAAAGGATTTATCTTTAATTGACGTAAACATTACCTGCAAGTGCAATGATCTCTTGCAACAGCGAGGTTTGTGGCGCAGGTGTAGTTCGTGCTAGAACTACGTTGTGAGAACCGCGCAGTGCTTTCTCGATCATATCGATTGCACTACGTTTCCAAGCACCAATGTTATATGAGTCCTGCGAAATAAAGGACGTAAGGGTCGAGTGTAACTAAAATTATTTGATGTAAATCGGCTCGAATAAATACAACAGTATGACGAATACATATATTTTGAAATACCACTCAGCAAGATATTTCAGTATTATAAAAACAGATGACAAAACTATGGAAACTAAACAGACGAAATTACTTGACTCAGTTCTGGTAGTGATATTATTGAGGCCGGCAAATTGTTTGATACTCGACGAAGACACACTTCCTTTCCAATTATATCGTCACTAGTATTCAGTACAGCAAAATATCTGTTAAAACACAAACAATATTTAAGATAAAAAAAAAATAATATAACAGATGACGCGTGACTAAAAATGAAATATATACATTTAGGCCGTCTTCGGTCAAGAAACGATCAGATTAATTAAGGGATGATAAATTATTTTAGACTAGTGGGCTGTAATCATCATCATTATCCTCATTTACGCCGAATGACTTTCACTGTTTTACATAGGCAAAGGACCCGTCGTTATAGCAATACTTGAGAAGAAGTATCGCCATAACAGCCGGCTGTTGCAAGGAAAAATAGTGCTAGATGCAATAAAAGAGAAAAAAAAGGTGAATATAAAAAAGTTGGTCAAGATAAGATAAAAATTCTTTTAGTAGTTGAATTTGTCACGAACAGACAAAAAAAAAGTGGTTGGGGGACTGTGTTTTAAAACATGTAAGGATGACATACTTTTATTGAATTTTCTACTCTTATTTGTAGCGTTACAAACATACACAAGTTATCGCAAAATGCTTAGAAGACCAAATCGTGACACTGGTAAAATACAACTTCTGATTTCGAATTTGTGTGAGTACTGTTGGAATCAGTGATTCCGCCAATTACTAAAATAATATCTCGTCAATAAATTTTGAAATGTACAAAACCCTTTCTTGTTAATTGTCGCTTTTTCTTAAAGTGAAAATCAAAATGCGTTGCGTGGATTAAGAGAAGTCAGTGTAAAAGTAGAAAGATGGGCGAGGGAAGCGACTTATTTTTATAATATGTACTGACTGAATATGTCATCATTAGCCGGACCGGATGACATAATTATTTCAACCGGAGTTGGTAAAATAGACCACAAATCCGAAATAATTTTGTCATCACATGTTTATATAAATGGTAAAAAACAGATTATTATTATTTACTTAATATCCCTGCACAATTTTCTTGATACCAAATCCAAAGTGTTTAGTAGAGTTTCATCAATATCCTTCTGTTTATCGCCCACAGTCACGTACAGTCCCTCGATGGGACCAGAGCGACTGGCATTACTTAACAGTGCATTAACATCAGCTTCTAGTGATAAGTTGTCAGAAAATACCGTGACTTCAACACCCTGTTCCTGCCATGACCTAAACAAAAGGAAAACATTTATGTAAACCAATAGATTTTGATCATGTCACATCGTACTGGGATGGTTTTTCATTACTTATAATCAATTAGCACAATATTATTGTGCTGATAGAAAGAAAATTACGTCGTGCAAACATTGTCTCTAACTTTCTAAGCGAGAATCTATCTCATCATCGAAAAAGAAGTAGGTACAAGTCTGAATTAGTTACCTTATTTTTATTTGCAAGTAGCTCTCAGATAGCATCTTTGAATGTACAACAAGCTTCCTAGCTCCTCTCTCTACAAGTTTATCTCCTAACTGTAGTCCAAAGGTTTTACCATTGCAGAGTATAACATGAGTACGGTCAGCCTTGCAGGTCAACCTGTGAAATTATTGTACGAATATAATAATAATATTAATAGCATTTTTTTTCTAACACATAATGTAAAAAACTTAATTTAAAAAAAATATATATTGTAAGGGAAGACAGAAGATACAAAATCGAAGGTTACAAAAAATAATTTAAAAAATAAAAAAACACGACTGCTAAAAAAATTACTTTAAATAAAAACTGAAAAGAGAAAAACAAGTTCAGTCCATTATCGTAGAAACCAATTTAATTGCATTAATTTACACACATTAAATAAAACAAATAATAAATACTTCCTTCACAAGTAGCACTGTTTATGGCAGAGGTTAAAAATTTCTTAACATTATGACTATGTTGGGTAAGCCTTCCTCTAGTTTAGACTGAATAATATATGTAAAGGCTTTTGAGTTCCCTTCAGCAATTTGAATCGAATCTGTAATCTCGAAAAGCGATTTTTTCTTGAACTTAAAAATAAAAATAACTGCATAGCGCCTAATAAACTACCTGCATCCGTACATGTTTGTGTACGTAATATTGCGCGCCATTTTAAAATATCTAAGTATTTTTTTACATTTTCCAGATTAAGAAATTGGCACTTCCTGCTGGTCCCTTTTAAATGCCGCCTGGGACTATGGCCCCAACCGCACCCTCCCCCAAGCTACGCCACTGAAACCGCCCTCAAAAAAAACTGAAGCTTCTAGTGTTAACTCTGAAAATCAGGCTTCCACTGCCAAAGCCGGGTTGTCTTTCTTTTTACATTTTGTAAAAATTGCCCTCGGAACGCGCCACCACCGGGTTCCCAAATAACGGTAGGAGGGGTTCGCATCGACGTCGGGTCGACGATGAAGTACCTGGGACTTGTCCTCGACAGTCGGTGGAACTTTGTGGAGCACTTTCAACGTCTGACTCCCAAACTGGAACGGACCGCGGCTGCCCTAAAGCGGCTCCTGCCCAACCTTGGGGGTCCAGATGCGTCCTGCCAGAGGCTCTACGCGGGAATTGTTCGGTCCATGGCCCTTTACGGGGCACCGGTGTGGGCGCCGTCGCTGAAAAAGCGACCGGCGGCCATGCTGAACGCTTGCCAGAGGGTCATGGCCATCCGGATGGTACGGGGATACCGCACGATTTCCCGCGAAGTGGCGAGCCTCCTTGCTGGCCTGCCACCATGGGATTTGGAGGCAACAGTCCTTGCATGCATGCACGATTTGCGCGTGGAGATGCAACGCCGGGGCGAAACTCCGCTGCCGCGCCAAGTCTCGGCATGGCGGACAGAGTTCCGGCGGGATCTCATGGTGGAATGGCGACGGCGACTGTCGCAACCCAGTACTGGGAACGTTACAATTATGGCGGTAAGTCCCCTCTTTGAGGAGTGGCTGGAGCGGCAACACGGCGTCCTCACCTTCCGCATGACGCAGGTCCTCACCGGACATGGCAAGTTCGGGAGGTTCCTGCATCGGATTCAGGCGGAAGCAACGCCCGGGTGCCATCATTGTGCGGACCACCCAGAGGACACGGTGGGGCATTCTGTGGAGGTGTGCCCCGCTTGGGCGGAGTACCGCTGTGTTCTCGTGGAGGCAATTGGCGGCAGCGACCTTTCGCGACGGGCCCTGGTTCAGGCTATGGTCCGGAGCGAGGAGGAATGGCAGGCGGTCGCCTCCTTCTGCGAAGCAGTAATGCTAGCGAAGGAGGAGGCTGCGCGCGTGAGGGGACGAAGGTCCTCACGCCCTAGCCGCCGTTATTCCGACCCCGACTACCAGCCACGGTAGACGCGGGCTTGCGGACGTCGAGCACTGGGTAGCTCGCCGTCCGGCTGATCGGCAATTAACCGGACCGAGCCCAGTCGTCAATAGCGCGTTGAGATCCTCGCGCTCCTCAAAGAGATGTCAGCAAGCCGTAGGGGCCCAGCAGGGCCGATGCCCGCTAACTAGGACCGCGGAGAATTTCTGAAAGGGAAACCCGTAGTCCTAGGACGCAAAGGGTAATTGAAGGATACAGGTGTGGTTTTAGTCAGTAAAAGTCTGACACGCCCTCGTGCTCCACCCAGAGCGCGAGAAGTCATTTGGATGATTTCCTAACTTAAAAAAAAAAAAAAAACTGCCAAAGCCGGGTTGTCTTTATTTTTACATTTTGTAAAAAGAAAGGTTACTTTAAAGGTTAGGCAAAGAAAGTTAGGTTAGGAGGAGACTTGTTTTGCGAAAAACCGATCGGAGGCGAGAAATTCGCGAAACACCCATTTATGCGCAGACTACGTAAATAGTTCAAGAGACAGTGACAGCTGTGGTACAAGGCGTCCCTTTGGATGTACTTATTGATAGTGGGGCTCAAAACGTCTTACTGATTTTTTCCGACATGTTGAGGCACCTCTTCTGTCAAGTGAAGCCTACATATTGCATTCTCAAGGGCATAAGTAGCTGGGAAATCGTAGCTTAATCTTTCATTACGGTAACCATCGAACTAAGCAACATTTCCTTAGAAGCCGACTTGATAGTAGTCCCCAACACTTGCATGAATAGTCAAATTATACGTTCATACAAAAGAAAAACAATACTAGCGACGCCCATACTCATGTAAACGTAATTTAAACTTTCGATCAAACCTTGGTCAACACCCCGTTATAAAGCCCTGTTGTCTGTCGTCTAAGCTTTGCAGATTTCTTAATCTTCGGTACCGCGACAATTACAGTGACCACAAATGAGGTGGTAATCAAATTCACTAGTACAGTACCCGTAGTATACCATCCGTAAAAACTTTCGTATAACGAAAAACTCAAAGTACGTGAAATAATAAACGATAATTTGGATTAGGGCATCATCAGAGAGTTTCAATCAGAGTATGCCAGTCCCATTGTTATGCAAAGAGGACAGATGGGAACCTGTCCTTGAAATATTTAAACCAGAACTCCTAACGTAACCGAGGTTCACAGTTACAGTCACAGCTATGAGCTGGAGACATGAGCGGTAGTAAGGGTTTTACAGCATTTTCGCCATTAGTTAGTAGGCTTATAGTTTAAGGTGCACAGAGTGCAGTTCTCTAAAATCAACTGAATGAAAAAAAGATCTGCGCCCTCGGGTCGCTCGCTGGTGGATATATCTCCGAGACTTTAACTTTTCGATTGAGTACAGAAAAGGAGTTATGCTACCACATGCAGACTACCTTAGTCAAAATCCAGTTGTTTCGATCAACCAGATTTCTAAGCTCTCAGACAGACAACTGGACTCTAACCTCCATGTTTTGAGAAATTACCTATTGTGTTATACGTACACACCTGTCGGTGAAGAACCGTGATTCCTTTGTTTCTAACAGAAAGGTCACAAGCTCAATCTGCTCAGAATATTTCATGATGAGCATGAGCATATTGGCTCGGATAAAACTTTACATCTCACCTTGAAACATTTCTGGTTTTCAGGTCAACGTCAATTTGTCTCCAAATATGTTTCCCACTGTTTAATATGCATTTCCAAAAAACGAGTTCCTCGAGCTCCATTACAATACATTTTGTCTTGGCCAAAACCCGATAACCTGATTAGGAATATTGCCCGAAGCAGAAGGCTACAAGTTTGTTCTAATACTTGTTGACGCCTTTACGAAATTTTGTCTTTTATCAAGATACTAGAGGACTCAAACGCGTAATGACTGCTACGGTTTCCCTATTTGTCGTCTCCAAAATGCTGGTCTCCAATAGAGGTTTTGTGATGTTTGAGGCCGTAGATTTCGCGCGATGGATTACAGAACTCGGTTCTTTACTTTCTCGGCAATTTAGTAATTCGGACTAGACGTCTGCCGCGCAAATATAAGGTTAATGATATGGCTTTTGTCATTAAATACTCGCAATCGACCGGTAAATTATTAGGTCCCGGAATGCGAGGTCCTTACGGGGTTACCAAAATCTTACCAAATAGCCGCCATAAACTCAAACTACTCAATCTTATGCCACCTTTTTCGAGAGTGACTAAATTTCCAATATTATTCGGAGTATTGTTGTTATTTAGAAACAAAGTTGGGTGTGAAAATATGTTTAAGTGTGTACGGTACAGGTAAAACCGTTTTAGGTGGAAAATCATGTAATGAATTGTCCCAGTCTAGGGTGGGACTTCTATTTGAGATGCGCGCGAAACACTATACGCCATCGACTCAAGCTTGCGAGCTACCTATTGCTCGTAGTCTGAAATCGCCCTGTGATTCCCGACGCCCCGTCTTCTGTGGCGGCGGCTGGGGCGTGAAGATATCCGTTCCCTTACGGTAGTGATTATCTAATTCGCTCGCAATAAAGTAGTATTGCGAGCGAATTAGATAATCACAACATCACTGAAGGAGATGACCGCTTTCCATTCCCTCTCTTTTCGGACCATGACCTGAACCAGGGCCACGTGCGAAAATTCACCGGCACTGATCGCCGCGGTGCTTTCCCAAGCGGAATAGACTTTTATCGTATGCTCCACTGTGTCCTCCGGGTGATCCGTACAATGGTGACACTCGGGTGTTTCTTCCACCAAAATCCAAACAGGAACTTCTCGAACTGAACGTGGTTACGAATAATTGTGTTAAAAATATACGAAGACAATGAAATAACTCTTGGTTAAAGCAAAAACAGTAATACCTGGGTTGTACTTCCTGTATGGCTGCTTCCATCTTCAGCAGCACTCTGCCTCGATGCTTACTGGCAGCGAGCAGACGGAAGGCACGTACGATGTCATGCGGCTCGTACAATATGCGCGATAAAGGACGAACGTATCCGCGACTAATACCATCGCTCAACATTGCCTGCAATATCTATGATACACCAAATTAGATGCATTAGGAACAGATTTTAAAATAACCTTAACTCAATTTAATTCATTTATACGTCTCTTTGTGCAACTAATACTCGTTGTCTGTAGGTAACGGTGCACCCGGCCGAATTTGCGCGATTTCTCCGCGTTCAATAAAACTATGATATCTCAGAAATTACACAGCGTAGCTCTACAAACCTTATCTCATTGAAATTATTATAAAATAAGCCAGGTTTAGTACACTTTTACCTTTTTATATATTGTTAATTTGAAGTTCAAAATAGTGTAAGCGACATTTTCTGTTTTTTGTGTAAAAGTCGTCATATTTATTTAACAAAAACATATTTTCTAAAAGTTGATGTTTTGTTTGCATAATTATAAACATTATTTTACAATACAAAAAACAACAAACATATACATATTTCTTTTCATCACATTCTTAGAACAGATAGTTTCTTATTTTCGGTTATAATTAAATTACTTATTTGTCTATATATAGGGCTAGATTGTAATAAAATAAGGTCTATCCTTTAAATGTACATTAAGATCCGATAAAAAATATAAAATAATTATAGCTCTATCCATAATTATTTTTACGAATAAGTATATCAAAATCTGTCTTCTTGTCTAGGAAAGCATTAAGCACAGTGAGTTGGTACTACTAATGATTCGGTAGATATTATCAAAGTTTATCGGTTCAGATTCTCAATTGGTTCAATTTAGTTTAATAGATAAAACATAAAATGTTAGTTTATCATGTATTTTCCATCATGTGAGCGACTTTGATATGTGGCAAACGACTTACTTTAGCATCCTCAATGTTTTCAGGTTCAAATATTGACGATATATCAACGACAGTGTAGGATCGCCCCTTGGTGAGGCTGTACATTCCGTAAGTGAAGTCATCTTGATTGTGTAGTTGAGAAACATCAATAAACAACCCGCCGAACATGGTACAGCTGATTGCATTCTGAAAAAAAAAAACAAGAAGTTAAATATTAAAAAAGTATTATGGTGGCGCCTACACGAATTACTTTGGGTGGAAATATATATCCATGGCGTAAGGGATCTGGTTCTTTAACAAAAGGAACAAAATTGTAGACAGTATTGATGCGGTGTAAAAGCAAAATTATACATGGCCTTGCAAAATGCGACTTATGGGCGACGAAAAGTAGGTTTTGGGTTAAATTGGGAAAATTGGGCTAGGAACGCACACTGATCTGGTTTCGTCCTGCAAAATGAAGGTCCCATGGATTGATCTGTCCGGAACCGGGCACTGGAACTGGGTTGGTCACCACGTACATGTAAACGCACTTACAATGTTCTAAACAAAAGCTAGGTTTTAACACTCGTACCGGTTTGCAAATCGAAAAATAAGGAAAATTATAAGCACTAGTTCATAGGCGTGGCACGCAAGGCAAAGTCTTAGGCTGCAGTGAAGGGGTTCGCATCAAAAATTCTCCCAAGCGGCGATGACAGAGCAACAATAGTCAGCATGTGCACGGAAGAATGGGATGGAGATAGTTGGACTGATTTGCTTCATGCAAGTCACGTATTTCTATACAATAATTGAAATTATCAAAGTTACGAAACCCAACAGATTAGAAGAAAAAACAAATTAAACCTTACATTCTTTAGATGTTTGTCAAAGCAGCTAATAACTAATTTACAACCCTCCCCTTTTGTTTGACTAAGAACCATGTCTGAAAAACTATGATCCAGAGAGTTTCCGATGTGTTCAGCTGAAACATAAAACAATATGCATATCAGTAATAAGCAGTACAAAAGTTCATATTTATACATAATCGAAAAAGCAAGAAAATACCTTTCAATCCTGGGAATAATTTTTGCAAGAAATATTTCTTCTGCATGTCACTGACAGTTGTGAATACTTCGAGACCTCGAGCAAGAGCTATTGATATAACAGCTTGGCCAAAAGCCCCAGCTCCTCCATGAACCAACACAGAAGTCTCTAGTGATAAACTCTTGCTATTTTGGATAACCTAAAATGGATGATAATACAATGTGAGTTCGATAAATTAATAGAGTTTTCCAGTAAATATTATAGGAGGTGCGTGTGCTTGTTGTTGGCAGCTCTAGATTGATGCCCAAGGCAAACTGGCCCTAGCTTCCTCAGCTTCTATTCAACGGCACTGCTATACCATTAAACGAGAAGTTTAAGAATTTAGGGGTTTGGAAGACACCTTTCTTGTGTTCCCCAATTACAAGAGGTAAGTCGCAAAATATTTGCTTTTGCCAAGTCTCACGGTTGCGCAACTTTCTGCTAACTATCACTAAAATTTCACAAGCTCAGTCTCTTTTACACCCCATCTTTAACTACGTTGATGTCAGTTATCTCGTCACTGAGGTACAATTAGATAAATTTGAGCGACTTCAAAATGTTGCATACGATTTATATTTGGCTTGCGCTAGTATAATCACATATCCGATTTTCGTACCAAACTCAAATGGCTTCCAAGTGGCTTCACCGGAACGTTCTCATCTTGTCGCTGCTCTATAGTGTTCTAATGGTTTGTCTAAAAAATCGCTTTTAGCGATAAGACCGCCCATTGTGACACCCTATTAATTTTAAGTTACTGTTGTAATTTTTATTAATGGTGTACAATAAAGAATATATCTATCCATCTAGGCAAGTGGCATGATATTGGCGTCCTGGAGGCTTCAGAGCATTGGCAGTGGCCAAAACAGCTACAGCTGCGCGCGCACCACACTTCGCGCCGTACAAAAATGCACCTTAGTGCAGTAGTGGTTGAGTGTCACGATCTCGACTGCGATAGTGCCTGTAGTGTACCAGTGATGGTACTTGGCGTTGATACGTGATCACTCACAAGTTAGACTATGCTCGGAGATTCCTTGCGTCATCAAATTAGGAAAACCAAGACATTACTCGCAGATTAGATGTTCGATGGGAACAAAAGGCTCTGGATTGGCGACTGGGTACCGGAAGATGCAGAGCTGAAAGGCCTCCAAAAGTGTTTAGTCATAAGAAGAATCCAATGGATGCGAGACGCACAAGATTGGTCTTTGTGACAACATCTGGGGAAGGCCTATGTCCAGCCGTGGAAGTCTTTCGGCTGAAATGACAATGATGATGATACTCACAAGACAGTAAAGTGCGTGTACGTATGCTAGTGGCACAGTTGCAGCGTCTTCCATGCTCCAGTGTGACGGTACTGGCCACAGCAGCTCTGGCTGAGCGCGCACCACGCTGCCCACAGCGCCAGAGCGCACCAACCCCATCACGCGTGAACCACTGCACAGTATAATACATAGATTTGAAAGAGTAGAAAGAAAGAAAAAGAGTTTATTTATGTCAAACATGGCGCATACCTTAAAAATAAAACAAATAACAATAACGACTTATATTAAAAGTAGTAGGATATGCGTCACATCGGCGCAAAACGGCCAGCACTCAGCAAAATGCTGGGGATCGTGTAAGACAGAGCATCAGCGCTGATTTTCAGCACCAGCCGTCGTCGACGGTGAGACGTTGATCGGCCAGCTAGGATTACACATTGTATTCTTAAAATTACAAAGCTAACAAAAAAAGATGCCTGACCGATGGATCACAGCGACTAGGTTATGTAATTTAAGTAACAAAACTAGATTCCTGACCTACGCAACTTACGCAATCGATTTTTTTACGTAAATGTGTTGTTGGGTGAGATTGAGTTGTTGAATTTAAGTGAGTAGCATCATAAGAGTGAAGTTTGAGTGCACTTAGATATTGATTTTCAGTACCACGTTATCAATTTTATTTTTATAAATGCACCTAGTGTCTACTCATGTGAAAAAGCAAATAAAATAATATTATTTAACTCTTTGCAAGGCAAAACGAGCTATTGAAGATACTTTTGAAAGAATCTAACCGTGTTTGGGATTATTACAATTGTCATGAGATGTTCTCTGGCTGTAAGGTATTTAAGTTTAGCAGAGTTACTTTTTAGTGGTGGTACCATAACTAAAAAGTGTAAAATAAAAATCTTTTTACAAAAAAAAAAAATACAACCGACTTCAGTATAAAAAAAAAAACATCGAAAAGTGCAAAATAGCTTTAATTGCGGAAGACATTGTTAAATAACGAAGGGACAAAACTATTATAGAAACATCGACTACCTAAATTAAAATTTTGTGAAATATTTGAGTAAATAACGGAATTACCGAATGCCAACATAGTTTTCAGAAGTTATCTCTGTTTTTTCGCGTTGCTTCTTCATTGAACATTGCTTGGATCGCGTTAAATGAAGCAACAAGCTTTTGAACCATGCTCGGCGTTGACGATAATAGGTGAATGGTAGGGCCCTCTTAAGAGCGTCCAACTCGAGATACATTCCAATAGAACCACTCTTACATGATACGTTTACGTTATTGCATTTCTTTTTCCAGATATTTAGAAAACACAGATGTCTTGTGGATATTATTTTGGTTCCTATTAAAATCAAAACGTAAGACAAGAAAAAAATACGAGTATGTCTATAGCAATCTTGCACATTTAATCGAAATTCTTAATGCATAAATTGTTCCCAAAAACTTAAAGGTTTTTAAAGATATTGACTAAATGACTGAATTACTGAATGTCAACTAAGCGTTCAGGCGTTATCTTTCTTTTTTCACGTTGTTGCCTTGTTTATTAAGCATTGCGTTGAATTCCGTTAAATGAAACAATAAGCTTTTAGACCATGTTTATGTTGACTATAGACGGCTGGGAAAGAGCCCTCTTAACTTTAAATTTCAAGATCATTTTATTTCTAAGGCCTAAAGTTTTTCAATTTTTTTTTATCTTTACCAATAGATACCATCATCGACATCGAAATCGACTAGTGAAAAAAAATAGCGAGTGTTTAATTTTTTAATGGGTCAATTATCGTTTAAGCTTTATTTGTCTTTATAGCCTTAAAAGCTTGACGAGATATCCGTAAACACAGCTTTTGTACCTTTTTAAAACAAAAGAATGTTTTCTTTACGTAAAGTAAGCTATTTCAAAGATTCAGGATGGTTTCAGGGCCCATAGAATTTTTGCACCCTGTAGTTTATAGCATGCAATACAAATACAGTGAAAGTACTGACCTGGATGTGGTCCCACTGAATTCCATTCCAAAGCTGTTTTTAATGTTTAATTTATGCAATAAGGACCCACTGGCCTTTTTGACGTCGTCATAATTAATACCAGCATATTGAACCTGAAAAGACATTCAAAGTATACATCACAGTTGTTTCTGTAAAAACATTTACAGTTATAAATCTGTTTACAGCAACAACTGCTATTTATATATTTTCAAGGTGGGTAATAAAAATAAAATGAGTTTTACCTTCACTGGGACTCCATATCCTGAAGGTACTGGTGCTTCAACCCATGTTAGCGAATCTAAGTCACCGAAATGGTTACATTGCAAAGACACGTTTTTGCTAACTATTGTTGAGTCTTCTACTGGTACATAGTACTCTCCTCCCCACTCACCCTGATTAATCAAAGACAATCATGTATTATATTTTAAACAATGAACAATTAAATGTCTATCCGAATCAAAATAAATATTATAGAACTTACGTTAGCCATCACGCTGAATGCCAGGTCTATATCGGGCATATCATTACTATAAAAGTTCTCGTTGTTTTTCTTAGAGACCATGATTAGATCGATTTTGTTACGATTCGCTTCTCTACGCCAGCCACTCACGAGTTCTTTAAGACCTGAAAGTCCTGGATAAGGCGCAATAATCAGGAGCCGATGACCCGAAGAAAGGTTATTACGGGTTGTGATGAGGAGAAGGATATCCGCATTAGTTCGGACGGTGACCGATGTGGTGGCTACGGCCGCAGACGCACCCCAACGGGCAAGCTTCAGTTTTGACTGCTGCTTATTACCGTTACGAACAATGGAGTGAACGGATACTATACGATAAAGAGGAGCGGGGCGCAAGTAATCACTGAAAACGAGGTCTTCTACGCTCACCACGAACTGGTCTGTTTGTAAAAAACGGTGCAGCAGCTGACATATCTGTGAAGTGACCATTTGAGTATAAAATAAAATATCACATTATATATTAGGTCTTTAACTATGAAATTGCCGTTTTTTAAAACGGGTTGCTTTGAAGTATTATATCTTTGGATTGACTTGGAATTATAAGTTAAAATAAACAATACATTAAAGGTACGTTATTCTTTTTCCAAAATTAGGTATATATTGGATTCTTTGTGTTTTGTATTTGCTTTAATATCGCAGTTGTTATAACCATGAAAGTTCATAAAAAAACGTTAATTCATATTAAGAGTTTCAACGTAGAAACTATGCATTTAAAAGGGCAAGCAATATCAATTATACCTACGACTTTCTTCTATCCAAAGAACTTTGTGCTCTTGGTTTATTTAATAACTTTCGTTTTGGAAATTTTGTATTATTGCCGCACTGAGGAGAAAAGTTATTCGTGAGATAAAATTTCCCACATAAAAGTGATTGAAACAAAAATAGACATCCCATTCATTAGCAGTTTAAAGTCCATAAAAATCATCAATATTGCATACAAAATAATGCGAGTTTTCTTATATTTCATATAAAAATAGTTACAAATACTGCGATATTACAGAAAATACAAAACACAAAGAAACCAATAAATAGTAGGAATAAAAAAGAATAACGTACCTTTAATATAAAGTTTATTTGAACTTATAATTCAATCCAAAGTCAATCCAAAGATATAACGCTACAAAGCAACCCGTTTTAAAGAAGGTAATTTCATACTTTAATCCCTATTACAAATAGAAAATTTAATTTTAATAACTCACTTTGTCATCGGTGGATAGATTTTGAACCAACACTAGATCAACGCCCTTAAGGAAATTGTTTTGTTTCTTCAATGCTGATTCGCGGCTCACTTCTTCGTATTTAACATTAAGCCCGAAAATGTTTCTAGTAACATTGTTTAGTTCTGTGAAAATTACTTCTTTTGTATGAACTACTCCAACAACGTGTATGTTTTCTTTATTCACATTTTCTGCTACTATTTGTAGGTAAATTTGAAGTGAAGTCACTACCTGTACGAGTTTAAAAAATAAACCATTAGTATTTTTTTGTTTTGTTTTTTTGCTTCCACCTTAAGACCTTCAAGAAAAGGAGGTTTGGATCCCCTTCCAATTAGTAACAAATACTGTGTCCTTTGCTTAAAATGGTAACTGGATGAATTGCTGCTTGATTTTGTATTTCATGTATGTTTATGCCTGATAAAATATGTCACCTTATCTATAATATGCTTTTTTGCTACTATTCCTGTCGCTCCTCTTAGTACCGGTATTACTTCTGTAGGTGTGTTCCAATTTCGTGTTATTTCTATTTTGAGCCGGTAGTATTTGCTAGTTTATTTTTGTCTTTATAGCCTCTTTTTTACAGGGAAATGAAATCATCAAGTAACTCCTACCGTTCTGGGTGGTACAAGAAAGCGTGTCAGACTTTTACTGAACCAAACCTGTGTTCCTTCAGTCGCCTTTTGTATGATTACGGTAGCTTTTACAAACTATCTCGTAGCCCTAGCAGGCATTAGGCCTAATAGGACCCCGTTCGTTTTGCTAACAACTCTTTAAGGCGCGCGTGGAAACAAGGCATTGTCGACTTGGGCTTTGTCCTTATCAGGCCGTATGGCGAGTGACTCTTTGTTTGCCGTCCAAAAACCTACCCATACCTACGGTGGCGGGAATAGCCCTTTGACTACCAATGCCCGGGGCGTCTAGTTTGGCGGTGGTTGGACCGTGAGGATCTCTTCTCCCTAACAGTTTCCGTCATCTCCTTTGCTTGCATTACTGCTTCGTAGAAGAAGGTGATTCTTTCCCATTCCCTCTCACTTCATACCAAGGCCAGAACTAGGGCCCGACGCGAGAGGTTGCCCCACCGCCATTTAGTTTTCTTGTTATTTATTTCTTCTTTGTATTATTTTTCTTATATTTATATATATATTTTTATACTAAATTACTGTTTATATTTATAATACTTTACTTTATCCTGAATTTTATAACTAAAAGTTATACTTACATCTATGTCTGATTGAAAATAAGGAACGAACTTCAAAGTTTGTAATGCCATGTTTTTGTTGCTCAATGGAGGCATATTTTCTAACTTAACATTGCTTATTGTAACACCTGCACACCTGGGAAACAAAAAGTAGAACATTTATGGTAACTGCGTCCAAATTACTTCTTAATTTAAATAAATAGCCAGTAAAATGTTTACCTGGTAATGCCAGAATTATTAAGTACTTTCAACAAAACTTTGTTATCTAACTTGTAAGATTCTCTTACAATTTCTTCGTGATATTTAACGTTTATTGACATATTCCTAATGTGCGTGACTAGCGAGACTCCATTGTGCGGTTGTCGCAGCATGTTCAGTTGTAGCATGCCATCGACGAACGTGACCCAGTTATCACGCCACACCAAAGAAGCTTCATTCAGGGATTTGTTAGCACCTTCAAGACTACGGAACTCACCGCTGTTCAAACATAGATATACATTTTATCGTCAGCAACATAGTTAATATACCAGTTCATGCATCAAGTTCATTTTTTCTATAATTATGTACCTATGTATTCTGCCTACCTGTACGAGTAATCTCTATCTCTTAGCAAATTGTAAATATCTTCAGCAGTGAGATCTATGCTCACTTTGGTTTCAGGTGTTTCTGCTATTTTCCTGAGTTTAGTATCTTCTACACAATTCAATACGTTTATGTAGCCAGCCGCGACTTTGGAGCCTTCGTTGAGGATCTGTGATAAGATATTTAGTGAGTTTAAAAGTTGTGTTATTTAAGAAACACTTATTAATAATAGCAATTAAGTGTCCAGCCAAGAAAATATAAACCGAAATGATTTAAATGAGGCTTGTATTTAAAGCATTTGTTTTTGATAAAAAGTGCTAAATATGTTGTTGTATTTATGTGTTCACTATTAACCTTATCAATAGCCATTACAAACAAAATATGGTAAAAATGTGTCTTCAAATGATAAAGTGCCGAGCCGAGGCCCGGAAAAAAAGAGAAAGTAAGAGAAAGAGAGTGAGTTTTGTGATTTTTTTCTAATAAGAATCTAAATATCTCCTTGATTACAATACGACTCAAAATGGTATACGATACCATAACATACCATAATTTTCTTATAAGCCTTTTCTACCATACTTTTCGACAAACGTATCCCATCGATGGGACAACTGCTTGACGGTGCGAAGAGAGTGAAAGAAACTAGACTTAAGCCCAAAACAGCGGCGAAAATCTATTCAAAAAGCGTTGAAATCTACGGTTACATTCCCTGATTCCATACAAAGAAAGTTTTTATCAGCGGAGGCGTGGAAGCCACCGGGCGAAAAAACATCACCCTAGAAAGGAAGCGTGACAACACAACGACCATCTTTATCACGAGCAGTCGTATGACTATAAAATCTCCTCAGTGACCTGATCTTCAGGGCTGAAAGGCGGGACATTGACCTCTTCAATTTCCCAGAACCTGCGGATGGTAGACTCCAGCGGCGGCTCGACGATGCAACATAGTCGAGCAACTATCTACGTTGGACACTCAGAAAGTTTTGAGAAACTTAAAAACTAACTTCTATACTAATACTAACTATATTTACTAAGTCTTTCCAAGAAACTCCACCAGCCTCGTAAGCTTTTAAGCCATGCTTAGGTTGACGATACACAAGTGGGGAAGGGCCCTCTTAATATGGGATATATACGTAGTTTTAATGGTTACTCATAGATAGCGTTAGTTTGCACCATCTGGTTTGAAAGCACTTCACTGGCTCAATCACTCATAAAGTCCACATTTTATATCACCAAACACAGACACAGATAATACCATGTTAATTAAGTTCCCTTCAACTCTTCACTTGTTTGAAAACGAACTTAAACTAATTATGACGAATAATCACAATATTTAGCACTTTTTACATTTTTATAAATTACAGAGAATAATACACCATGTCAAAACACTCACAGTGCCACCTAGCAGATAAGTACAGCAGTTTTACAACAGTAAGTTATCGAACAGTAAAAACCTTGCACTTATCATAGAGTTCAGTGGGGATGAATTAAGAATGGTAACGCATGGGCCACCCTGAGCAGCCTTGAGCAGCTATATGCAAGTTATAAAAGCCATCAAATTAATGGTTGTAGGCGTTAAATGTCCTATCTACTGTCTAGGCGTAGATACTGTGATTATGCAGTCTCTTGCTTATGCTAACACAGTATATGACATCCAAAGATTATGTGGGAACAGAATCTTTGCATGATGCATGGATGACAGTGGTCATGCATCGAGTTAGCCAGAAGCGAGAAGCCAATGTTCATTGGTAGACTGTTAATACTTTGATGATAGTGAAATAGTGAAAATTGTGTAAGCATGTGTTATTCTATACCTCTTTTATGTTATATTAAGTTGTACATTGGTTATCGATTATTAATTTGGGTATTAGTTACCATTAAATAATACATAGTAGCTGCAAAACTATACTAAAATAATTTGAATTTAAAGAAAATGTTTGTAAACGGCCGAGACCGCAATGATGGCAACATCCCCTCCCTATACCTACAAAAGGGCATGTCGCCATTATTGCGCGCTCAGTTTCTGTCCGACGTTTGTGGAGTTAACAACCTGTGATTTGCAAGTAAGTTAAATAATAAATTGAGGGTATTTGATGTTTGATAATATGTTGCTTCTATGTTAATAATTGTGAGTAAAACTATTAGAATATTAACTATAATTATTAATAAATGTGTAACGTATCGCTTATGAAATGTTGTTCTTTTAAAACCTGTTATTAATATTGGAAACATTAAAACCCACTGTATAATGAACTAGTCTTTCATTATCCTACAATTGTCTAGTGGAAATTTTCTTCTTACCTCAAAATTACCATTTCCTCTATGGAAAACGACATTAATACGGATTTGCCGTTGGTCGTGTATTATAGGTTGCGCATATAAATGTAGGTTCTTAAATTCTACTGAAACTTGCTTCTTCTGGTGTCCCATCGCCATCGCATAGGTGTCCCATAACAGAACCAGAGACGCCGCATACGGATATAAGTTGTGGCCTAAAGATGAAAATTATTGGTATTACGATTTTATCGAGCCCCAAAATAATGTAAGTATAATATTATATTTACATTTGGTATATTTTTCCATGCATTTATTTATCTCAGGACCCTGATATCCTAGATCTTTCGAAGGCATACGAGGAGCCGAAGCCTGCTCGCAGAGGGCCTTTAGAGAATTTTCATGGAACGTGATACCAACTGACGATTATCCCTGTACGCGCTATGCTAGAACACCCAAAGACTTTCCTCAGTTGGTGGGACATAATATGGAAAATAAAGATAAAAGGCTATGTTTTGGACGGCTTAATTGGACTCTTTGCCGAGAACCATGTTAAAGCTATGGCCTTGCCTGAACAATGATATTATATACATCGATAAAAAAGGCAGGGGTGACTTATTTTTTGTTATTTTATTTTTGTTTAAGCTATTATTGTTTCATGTAGGACATATCAAACCCATTGTAATAAACAAAATCTACAACATCCCTTTACATTAACCTAATAAATATCTTATAACTCTGGCTACCGAGGGAGTTGGTGTTGAGGCTGTGGTGGCAGTAGCAGGTAAATTTTCACCATTTCCAATACTGCAATCTGTAATCTTTCAAATTTTTTGTTTGAAAGATTATACTCTCTAGTCGGTCTCATAGAAATATTGTTATAATCTTATGATAAACTTCAAAGATATGTAACGGAACTCATTATAGGATCATAGCAGAACTTTCGTAACTAGTAAAATTACTATATTTGTACGTGTAGTCGATGACTGACAGAAGGAAAAAGGTGAGGGGATACATAGAACTGATCTAATGATGAAGCTGGAAGGTAGGCACCGGAATCTGTAATAAATCAATGTATCCTAGCTGTGTTTGGGATTATTAGAATTGTCATGAGACGCACTCTGGCTATAAGGTACCATCGAACTGATCTGATGATGGAGTCGAACGGTGGAAGGTATTTAAGTTTGGCTAAGGGGTTGTAATTTTTTGTAAAAAGTTTTTTATATCACATTTTTTAGTTGTGTTAAATTTATAGCCGGACTAATACAATGCAGGACCATTTCAATGAGTTCAAACACTGCTAAGATAACTATAGGGTTTGTACTATAGGGTCAGTACATTAGGCAAACATAAATGTACTGTACAGCTGATTATTTTTTAACGATTTTAGGTTTGTTCCCATAGTAAAAGTTGTTGGTTATCATGAGCACATGAGTTACGTGTTTAAGTATCTTACACTAATTACCCTATATAAAGAAAATAAAAGTACTTAGTACTATATCAGTATTAATGTTACCTCTTATGCAGTGTCCTTGTAAGTAAGCGTGTTCTGTATCTTGCACGGAAAGGACATAGTCAAGGGATGCAGCCGTTATCCTGTTAGCTGTGTTATATATTGGTATTGACCTAAAACACAATATAATACTTATTATGTGCATACACATCAGTCATTTTATAGTCATTTCACCGATCAATGAGGTCAAAAAATATAGCAGCGTAGAATTTATTTATAAAGAAAAGAAAGAAAGAAAGAAAAAGAATTTATTTGGTACAGCACAAGGCACAAACACAATATAGGGTAAACACGAAACAAAAAAAAATTTAAAAATAGAAGTATCAAAAAATGTAGTCGTGTGCCTTACGGCTGCACCAAAATAGGTCCAGTTCAGCATGTGTCAGTCATGTCATATCCGGTGCTTGTCCGGTGATTGGCGACGGCGATCCGACTTATTTTGTACAACGTCATCATCATCATTATCATCTTCCTGCCCTTGTCCCGTGTTATTTAGGGTCGGCGCAACACGTTTTTTTCTTCCATTCTGCCCTGTCACACGTCATGCTATCACTAACTTCCTTTTCTTTCATATCACTCTTCACACAATCCATCCATCTTTTCTTTGGTCTCCCTCTCCATCCATCCACATGTAAACTCATAACTCTTTTAGTAACATGCGTTTCATCCCTCCTCTTCACATGACCATACCAAGACAAATGATTCCCTTTCAACTTTACAGTTACTGGCGCTACTTTCAAACTTCCCCTAATACACTAATTTCTCACTTTATCCATTCTCGTCACACCACACATCCATCTTAACATATAATTTTGTACAACGTATGAACTAAAAAAGTCACAGAGGAGCACTAAAATGAAAATGCTACTTGCCATTTCTCAGCATGCGCCCATTGCACTAGATGCGATAAGAAAGGTGTTCCCGTAGAAACTGGTAACTCAACTTTCGGATAGAGAATATGAACTTTCGGACTAAAACCCTCCATGAATAACCTGAAAATTTTAGATATTTTGAAGTTACAATAGAATAATGTATTCCCGATGAGATAGAATTTTAGTTGGGAGGTGAATGTACATTTGCTTAAAATAATCTGAGGTGAGCATGATTCTCCGAACTGGGCATATCAACACATTCCGGACTAAGAACTTAATATTATAAAGGCGAAAGTATGTGAATGTGTGTGTTTGTTACTTCTTCACACTCGAACGGCTGGACGGATTTCGATGAAACTTGGTACACGGTTCCGTACCTAAATCGGCAAAAACGGAACCCTTATAGGTTAATTTTTTTGTCCGTCTATCAAGACCATTTTTCTCAGGAACTCGTGGAGGTATGAAGCTGAAATTAATATCAAACATAGGTCTGCTACTTTTAGTAGCAAAGAAAAAAAAAACAATTTCTAAATCAACGCAATCTAAAGATAAATCCGTATGAGCATACGGTAAGACCGTATAATATATTTATAAATATAATTTTCAAAACACACACTTAAACGGAGCCGTTTAGGCGTATATTTTGATACTCGCTAGGAAACCAAAACCTTTACGTAAGTACTTCTCGTTGTTTTAGAATCCTGAAATTTGACATGAAGCAAGATCAAGGACCAATATAGGAAAAAGTCCGAAATTTTGTAATGAAGTCGAAAAATTTTATTTTACAATTCGGAAAATTCTTCAAGATTCGATTCGGAAATTGAACTGTTTACCTAGGAATACGAAAACGATACTCTTTGTGCGCAAGTCCGACTCACACTTGCCCGGTATTTTTTTTTTATGCTATACGTCATTACGATACGAACATAACCTACCCTTAGTTGGGTCGCTAATTTATTATTATTTTTATATGAGGATTGAAAATTACTCTGCCTGATAGAAATCAGTCTATTCACCAACAACCAGTACCAACGGCATCATGAAGGTATTTGCGAAAAGGCTAGACGGGTCTGCAATGGGTAGGTTTATCAAGCTGCATGTATTACATGGAGCTTGTTATATGATTTTGATTTTTTAGATAGTGTGATTGTATATATTCCTATTTGTTTTTATGATGACCTACTAACTTAGTTATTTAGGTAGATTTGTCAATACTAAATAACTATGCGTCTTGATGCCTGAAAATAAAGATTTCTTTTTTTAATTTGATTCTCAAAATAAAAATTACCGACATTATTTCGTTCAGTTTAGACTAGTTAACTGTACGAAGTTGAAACGTGTGCTATATAATTAGTGTTTTTATAAATATATTTATCAATTAATCCGCCATAATTACCGCAAATGGAGCAAATTGAACAGTGTGCTGTGATTAAGTACCTCCATACGAAGGAGTTATCACCTAAATCCATGATGATGTGGTCAATATATTATGGGATTCTGTTCTGTCATATTCAAACGTCAAAAAATGGGTAGCAGAAATCGAGCGAGGTGGAGAATGTGAAAAACAAACCCCATATTGGAAGGCGTTCAACGTCCACTACTGACGAAAATATTTAAAAACCTTTCAGTCAATCAATTACTATAATGTAAGACAAGAAAACAGATAATTTCATTCGGATTATGGTCATTACTTACTTTCCGATACCCTCAAGCAAAAATAAAGTGTTGTCAGCATGCTTCCTCTTTGTGAGTGCGATGTTCTTGCAATTGCTAGGTAACGATCGTTTGAGAATGGCCTGCAGAAGCCCATGAGGCGCCACCTCCACACATACCGCGTTGTCGGGAATCAGGCTTGACGTCTCCTCGAATAGCACTGGGCTCTGTGAAAGTAATACATACTATCGCGTTAAGAATTCTATAAAATTTCCGTAAATATGACTAAGTTTAATGACTGTTTAATAAATGAAGTGTTCTTGTTCGGAAATGCAACCCCATGTTTTTTTTACAGCCACTCCTCAAAGAGGGGACTTACCGGATATTTATGGCATGGTGCAGCACTGGGTTGCAGGAGTCGCTGTCGCCATTCCACCATGAGATCCCGCCGGAACTTTGTCCGCCACCGTGGCATAGCGGAAAAAGTTGGCGCGGCAAGGACTCGACAGTATATGGGTAAAACTGAATCCATTGCACCCTGGCGCTTAGATTGTAAAGGCATATATCCATAACTGCCGCTGAAGCTTTAGTAACTACGTATATAGAAATTTCACTACAAGTACTTACCAACAAGTTATTGGTTTGGTATTCGGCTGAACAGAGCTTAGCTATTGGCTCGTTCCACTTCTTTTCTGGTACTGAAGTTGAGAGCCAACGCTCAGTTCTTGGTTTTGGATCCTTGATGACTTCCGACAAATACTTGAGTAGTTGAGGTCCTGCATATTTTTATTATTTTTAAATGATTTCAAAAAGGAGGAGGCTATAAGTTTGGCTGTATGTATTTTTCTTTTTATGTATGTTCACCGATTTCTCGGTCAATTGTGGACCAATTTTGAAAACATCTTTTTTTGTTTGAAAGATTATACTTCCGAGTCGGTCCCATAGAAATATTGTTATGATCTGATGATGAACTTCGAAAATACGGAACGGAATTCCTCGCACAATTATAGCAGAGCTAAATTAATAAGTAAAATTGCTTTGTTTATATGCGTATAATGAGTTTATATGCGATGATTGACTGAAGGAAGAGGGGGAGGAGATACATCGAACTGATCTGATGATAACAAACTTTCAAACTATAGATGCATAATAAAGTTCTCGATAAAAACACTAAAATCATTAGGTACGTTGATAATATTTGAGAAACTCTCTCAATATTTCATAGATCCCATCATCAGAACAAGATTTTTAAAAAATGGGATAAATCTGGAAATATTTCCTTTTAAATGAAGAGCAAAAAATTCAAATCGGTTTATAAATGATAGAGTTCTGAGGTGCCTCCTTCTTTTTGTGAAGTCGGTAAAAATACACCGTTTTGTACGTGATTAAATGAATATACCAAAAAAAAAAATTGCCAATGTTAATGTGATGTTATCAGGCTTTCATAATTCAAAAGAACTTACCAGCATCAGCAATATAACGCGAGTGATAGGCGATGTTGGAGCAAGGTACTTCCTTAGCAAAAATGCCCTTAGCAGTCAACTCTGTGACGAACTTCTTCATGGCCTCAACAGGTCCAGAAATGGTACTAGATTCAGGTCCATTGTGACAAGCCACTTCGATTTCAGGTGGGCATAATGGCAAAATCTAACACATAAAAACAACATTTACATTAAATATGTGGCCCGTCAACGAGTGACAGTAATTTTTTAAAAGGTTTTTAAACTATCCAACTATCTTTACTGCACAACAACTGCTACAAATTTATAAATTCGCTAGAATTGTGAATGAGTCACCTAAAAGTAACTTGCAACAACGCATTGAAACGGCTTTCAATACAATTAAGGAGGAAATACGGCTTCGTACAACAACTGTCGAAATACGAAACAGATGTTGAGCCTGCATTCACAACAGAGGCCAACAATTGAGTAGGATTTGTAAAAATTATGAAATAAATGTTAAAAATGCCATTTAATTATTTTTTTCTATTAAAACCCACGAAGAGAGAGATACGAGACAGATTTTACCTTATAAGAGTGGAATAACATTTTTAATAGGTTTTTCAGGTATGATTTGAACAAAAATATTTTTTAAATCATAATTTTGAATATTAGTCATATGTGACTCGATTTACAATTCTAGCAAATTCACAAAGTTATAAAAAGATTTTTATGGCTTGTGGCACATCACTAGCAAGAAATTAAACTAAAGAATTTTTGAGGAAGTTGGAAAAATCCGGTCGCTTTTGGTTTTGATTTTTTATCGCCAAGTAAATAGCTGTAACATGGACAGCTTTAATTCAAGTCTAAAACTTTGCAAGTAAATTAAAAAAAAACTAGATAGCTGACGTCACTAATTTTAAATTTAAAAGTACTCTAATAGAATACACATCTAAATAAAATTAAAATTCAGAGTCTACACCTTACATATTTTTTTAAATTTGTATTTGAATGAACAATTTGGGCCTTATTTTCATAAAACAATAAAAAGTCGATGAAAAAAAAATCCACATGGCATGAGAAGTGTTTAGGGGTCTGAAAGGATAACAGATGACCCCTCCCATTGACTATATCAATTTGGTACACGATGCACCAAACACCCTGTATATTATCAATAAAGTTTTAAATAAGAAAAAATAATGAAAAATAGAATATTATATTTGAGAAAGATACTAACAAGAGGCGTTGCATTAAGGACGGTATACATACAATTACACATTATGATTACATCTCGTCTATTTTTCTGAAAAGTCACCGACTTAAAATTTATTCTGGAGCCAAGATATTCCATTCTAGCCAGATTAAGCGGTTTGGTAATCAAGTCTGCAAATTGCTACTGAGGTGAGACTTAGTTTTACGGTTAGTTTTCCGTTATTAACACATTCTCTTTTATTTTTATTTTTTAATTTTAATTAAATTTTAAAAATTAATTCAAAATTACCTGTTTATATCCCAGACCAACAGCAGCCATGGATCCGCGGATGAACTTAGTCTCTAGCGACACTCGGCCACGACTGTAAGCTGCCAGTATCATCTCTTCAGTCGATAAACAACCGTCGGCGTACGCACATCCGAGCTCTCCTACACTGTGACCTATTTAATATTGCAGTTTTAGTTATTCTCCATCGATTCATTAATCTTTAGTATATATATAAATAATATTATTTACTATCTAGCCATTACCGCCTCACTGCTAGGTCTCTCCAAGTCCTTTCAGACATTTCTTTTTTCATTATTTGATAAAATAACGTCGTCATTATTTCCTATTCCCTTATCTCTATTTTTATCTATACCTTTTGCTATTTTTTTTTCTTTATATGTATGAAAATCATCAAATTACTTCTTCTGCGTTAGGTGGAGTAAGGGGGAGTTTAAGACTTTTACCCATTGAGACTCACATGTGTTCCTCCAGTTCGGATAATTACCGTAAGAAGAATTACCATAGCCCTGGAACGCAAAGAGTCAAGCGTTCCAGGGCTACGGTAATTCTTTCGAACCACCTCGCAGCCGCGACAGGTATCAGCCCTAACGAACCAAGATATCTATTGCTATCCGGGACCAGTCCTTTCTATACGCGTAGAAGTCTATTATTATTTATTTGTTTTTACAAATATTTACTTTTTTCATAAGATCTTAGTTATTTTTACCAATAATTCCATCGGGTGCAAGTCCAAGTTCTTTAAGAATGTCAGTCAGACCGATTTGTACAGCGGCAATTCCAACGAAAGAGTGCAGAATGTTGTCAAAGGTCTCATCGGGTGACGTTATTATATTAAAAATGTCGAGTCCTCTTGGCTTTAACACTTTGTGACATCTGCAATTAATATTTAAATAGAATTAGTTTTATTTTATTTTATTTATATTTAGTTATTTTTCATTCGAATATATATCAACCGTTCTATAGCAGCAGCAAATATGGGAATGCGCATGAGTTGCGCGCCCATACCAGTCCACTGTGAGCCCATCCCGCTGTACACGAACCACAGTGGCCGACGAGCGTCGTCAAAGTACTCCGTTTTTTCAGATAGACACACAGTCTTCTGTTCTTCATTTGTCTCTAAAAAAAAACTGTTCGTTTATAATGTGTATTATTTGACTACCTTAGCGGCTATAATATACGTAAGTATTTAGCATTCCACAACAGAGTAAAGCCCTATTTTCCTCAGATAGGACAGAAAAGAAAATATCGAATATTTCCGCCGTCTCTGTCATATCTTTATTTATTATTTTGTTCCTGACGTAATAATAGTAAGGTCTCTTTGGCTGCTTGAAGAAGGCATTAAAAAGCTTTCTGTCGGGTGGGAATAAGTTATGGTTGGGTCATACCGGTTTTGATATAGTGCGCTTTTTTGGCATACTTAAATGGACTCAGACCGCGCTCAAAACCCTGGATAGAAGGTTTGGTACGTTGCTGCCTGTAAATCGGATACATCATTCGCGGTGATCGGTGATGAGACTATACATGCCGTGGAAGTGTAGAGGTAGAGACTTTTTATACACGAAGATTCTTCACAACCACGAGGTGTGCAGCCTCAGAATATAATTTCTACAATCCAACGTATGCATCGAAATGTGGTCGTAATGCACTAGAGACTATCCGTTCTGCTTAGCTAAAGAGAACTAGCGCATACCTGAGGGCTTAGACAGGTTGATAATCTACAATTGGTAACGCTAGTAGAAAACTTCACATGTATGGTAATGACATCACCTCAATAAGTCACGTCTAGAGATGGGCAAATTCCATGAAATTTTTCAAGCATTCAAAAATTTAAACGAAGTGGGAACCTGAAATGTATTTTAAATAAACCAGTATTATAATTTATTTAGCGTGTAATTGCTTAAATATCAACAATGGAGCGAAATTAACAGAAAAAATAGTATACCTAATAGTGACAAATAAAAAAATCTTTTCGGAAACTCGTGGGATAGTTACTGGTCAGATCTGGTCGCTGACCGAGTTGTAAAAGTTTTGCCTAGGACTTTGCCCAAGAGTAATGGAGCGCAGCATTCTGGGTGTCAAAAGTGCCGACCGAATAAGAAACGCCACTCTGAACAAAAGCGGTCGTGATCATAGACGTAAGAAAAAAGGCTGCCTGGATAAAATGGGATTGAGTAGGCCATGCCAGCTACATGCACATTGACCACTGAGCAAGACTCTCCACAAAATGGGAGCCTGAGGATAGACGACGCCGCCGAGGCCATCTTGGGAAGAGGTGGCGGGACGACCTAGAGGTTTACTATACGGACTACCTGGAAACTACTACTACGAAAGGAATATCTGGATGAATTTGGAGTAGACCAATGCCCAGCATCACCATTCATCACTTCAACCAAAAGACGTCAGCTGTTGGACAGGGTAACGAACGTCAACGCTGCATTTTCCAGTGTGTGGTTGCAACTCCAGAACCTTTTGGCCCTATTGGCCATCTGTTCTGCGAGAAATTTGCCCTGCCCATCAGATACTACTGCAGATATCTTCACTCTTGATTCGATCACACAGCATCAGCAGCCCTTTCAATTGCTCTATAAGTCTTCTGATGAGGCCCGCTGTGAGCGGCCGCGTTGTAGAGTCATTATGTCATCACTGGTAAAACGAACTGGTCATAAAGATTTAAGACTTTTATTTTGAGACTCTGTGATATGTCGGACGAGAAAATACTATGTAATTTCCGAACGGTGCCGCTGCCTAGTCGAGTTGGGTTCGACCATTGACCTCTTTTTACACGACTGCCCCAAAAAGGAGTGTTATGTTTTCAAGGTTCATGTATGTATGTACGAGTATGTATGTATTTATGTGAGTTTCTTTATTCCACCATAACTTCTAAATGACTGAACTGATTTACATGTATGAGGAATCGTTAGAATCCTTGCATCGTCCCGAGTAACATAGGCTATTGAAAAAATATAGAAATGCAATGTGGTGGGTATGATAATGAACACCCACCCAATTTTTTTTTAATTTTTTGTCTGTTATATGTATGTGATAAATGTGTGTATATGTGTATAATGTGTGATAATCGTCTAGGATTTGACGTGTGGATTCCAAAAATATAAATATGTTACACTGTTAATCGAAAATGTCAAGTATTAAAAAAAAAAACATTTTTTATATTTGGTTACGAAACCAAAACTAATATTATTAATTAATATAAGAAATCAGCCAAGTACAATTCAGTCATGTGCGTGAAGGATTTTCGAACCATTGTACAATGAACACTAAGTAGATGTAAACAAGAACCAACTTTGTCGATTAAAAAAAATTAATAACATAAACTATATATAAAATAGCCTACCAAGAGTTTGGCAGTGTAGTGAATCAATTGTTTTTTTTTATGTCTTAGTGAATGGCGCTATCCCACAAAGGGAACAACCAGGTATGTTACACGGATGGCTCTAAAATAAGCACCGGTACAGGAGCGGGGGTTACACAGCGACAACTACAATCTTAGCCTAAGCATGGGCAAACTGGCGACGGTCTTCCAAGCAGAGACGTATGCTATAATCGGGTGCGCGCAGAAAATACTAGACAGTGGCACCGAAGGGGACACAGGCACTCACGTCCAATAGGGGGATTCTGGGCTGATACTAATCTGTATTAAATATTAAACTAGATAGGAAGGCGCAACAAGGTCAGATTGATCTAGGTTCCAGGTCATACAGGAGTAGAAGGCAATGAAAGAGCCAACACTCTGGCAAGGAAAGGATCCGAGACACCCCTATACGGACCGGAACCCTTCATAGGACTCTCACCAAGGGTCATCAACCAAGCATTAAAAAGGGCTGCGTTAGAGATACACAGCACACACTGGCGCAATACAACAGGCCAGAAGCATGTAAAACTATTTCTCAATGACATATATAAGGGCTGGACCCAAAAACTATGGAGGTACAGAAGATCACAGCTTCGAACAATCACAGGAGTCTTCACGGGATACTATGCCACCAACAAACAGCTCCACAACATGGAACTAGCAAGCGACCCGATTTGCAGGATCTGTGGAGATGCAGAGGAGACAATGCTACACTTGCTGTGCGATTGTGCAGCACTAGGCTCCAAAAGACTAGAGTATCTGGGCCAACTATTTCCAAGACCAGAGGACTACAGGCTCAGACCCATCAAGGCCATACTGGGACTCATGAAGAAGGTGCACGGAGGGCTAGGGGTTGAGTAGACAGGAGGGGCATACCACAAAAGATCCAGAAGGGTCGAAGTGCTCTGGCCTAGGACCAGCCCCGAAACAAGATAAGATAAATGGCGCTATGGTGATCGTCCGAAAATTCGAATAGCCATCGCTACTCCGTGACCAACTAGAACCAGAAGAATTACCACCAGCTGTCTTCGTAGAGTTCGACGAAAAGTCAGTACGTGGCAACACTATTGGTATGGGTGTCAAAATTGAACAGTACAGTCGAATTTGGCGGGCTAAGGAGTCATGGAAAAGTAGAGCGCCGCATGCTGCCACTTACATTATGTTGGGCCGTGACAGTCCACAAGTTACAAGGGACAACACTAGACAGAACCTTCGTGGACCTAGGCTCAAAATTTTTAGCCAAAGGGCAAGCTTATGTTGCGCTTAGTCGCGTGAGGCAACTAGAAGGTTTGGCAACCAGCGTTTTGGATCCACGTAAAGTGTTTCACGAGCCACACGACAGGAAGTCTCTTGATGAATTCATCGCATCAGAAATCTTCAACAATTCTATATGAAGCGATTAATCTTCATCTCTTCTTGTGATCGTATAAATGCTTAGAAACTATTTTGTGATGCATGACATGTTTTAAAATTAAACCTATCACTAAAAGGTTTAAAAAAAAAAAATTAAAAATAAATAAAAAACACGACTGCCATGTCAAAAAAAAATGAACTAAAAAGCAAAAAAACAAGATGTTAGTTAAACTATATAAATAAAAATGAAAGTTGTCACTCATTCACTCACTGACTAAACACGATGTCTCGAAAACTACTTGATCTACAAAACAAAATTTTTCATCGCAGTTGGGGGACTTTTTATATAAGATAGTATTCTACAGACTTTTTTAAATTATTTATTTTTCGAAGTTAGACCTACTGAAATAGACCGTCTGTTCCAGATGAATATTATCGTCCACAACTTCAAGTGTAGAGTCTCCGATCTCGATAGGAGTGGGTGCTACAAGCATGTATGTTTACCATGACTTTGGTTTTATTCATGTCACTCTTTCGGAAGTCGAGTATTATACTGAGCTCCTCTAAAGTCTCAGTCATGACTACTACTATACATCATCGGTAAATCGAAGGCGAGTGATGTACTCGCCATTGACATTTATGCCGAGTCCCCTCCAATCCAGAACTTTAAAAATATCCTTCATTGCGACCGTGACCCATTTCGAGGTCTGGTCCGGAAGTCGGACTGACATAGTAGTGTTTTCGTACATAAACCTTGAGCGATATGATGTACAGATAGTCTAAGGTGGAGAAACTGCAGTATAGCTCAAGTCTCGATCGAATCAAAGGCTTTCTTGTAGTCTTTAAACAGTAAGCAGAGAGGCAGGTTGTACTCGTCGGTCTTCTGTATAATCTGCCATAACTGTTTGTTTGTGGTCTACAGTGCTGATGCTTTTTCGAAATCTGGCTTGTTCGGGAGACTGGAAGTCAACAAACTTGTGCGCGAGACGGTTCACGATACACTCTGGGAAACAACTTGTAAAGACGTGGATCAGGGACCTACCCAGAGTAATTCTTCTTAAACGGGGCATTGTCGTCCTTCTTAAAGAAAAGCGCCCCCGGCCTGAAACAGAGGTGTGGTGGTAACCACACCTCTGTTTCAGTGCTCTATGGCCAGCAGTTAGAAAAAAATCAACATTTTTTTTTTTGAAAAAAAAAAATCTATAATAGAATAAACGTATATAATTATAAAAAACGTGAATAAAATAATGAACGTTATGATAATTGTGTATAAAATCACACTACTTCAGATTTTGATAAAACAAAAATGTTTTTCACTCCATTTGAAATTTTTCACGCCAAAGTGAATTTTTTTCATATTTTTCATTTCTTATAAAAATATACCCATCCCTAGTCACGAGGTCAGAACAAGGAATTGGAGGCGTTACCGACTGTAGAAAGAGAGCCGACATGAAACGGTCGTAACTAGGCTAGGCCTGCTGTAGTATTTATGATAGATATGACTGCGAAATAGATATGACTGCAATGAGGTATAGAAAGGTAACAAGTATCTAGATAGGCGCTTTTGTCGGGCTCTTCATGGGCCTGATGTGGATTTCTCGGCATCCGTGGCCTGGTTCTACCTGTTTTTTTTTTTGGAATTTGATATCTTCCGATGATTTCTCCCACCCTAGAATGGAGCGAACCCTCTCGCTCCGTCTCAGATTTTTACTCACTAAAACCACACCTGTATTCTTCAGTTGCCCTTTGCGGACCGTGGGTTTCCTTTTGAGAAATTCCCCGCGAGCTTATCGGGCATTGGCTCTGCTAAGCCTTCAGCAGAGCCGATGCTCGATAGCATCTTTTTGAGGCGCGCGTAGAACAGACGGCTGTACGGCGAACTACTCATTGTTCGTCGTTCGCAAACCCGCACCTACCATAGCTGGTAGTCGGCGGCTAGGGCTTGAGAATTAAAGCCCTAGCCTCAAACATTATCATCATCTTATTTAATGTGATTTTTAAAATCTAAGTATTACATTTCATACATCATCACACACACACACACATACACACACACACGTACACCAACATTCATCGCCCATTACACTTTGACTCACTTCTCATCATGCATACACTTCAACTCTTAGTTTAGCTTATCTAACTTTTTTTTTGTGTTTTTATTGTTGAATCCAAATAATGCTGTACTCGTTAGCTTAATTTTTATATGCAAATAATTTTCCGAGACGTTTGGCGCTGTATACCGAGATACATGTTTTTAACTAGTTCGGTTATAGATGCACCTATTATACTGTATTGTATTTATAATAGCTTAGGTATACAAAATTTTCAAGTTTCTTTTGTAAAATCTTTTTGGGTAAAATAAAACATTATTTTTATTATTATTATCTACTGAAACAACTCTCGAGCTGTTTAAGGATCGTTCTTAATTATTTGTCCAGCTTTATTTCTATTTGAATTGTAACTGTCGATAATAAATTAAACTTGTAAGATAAATAGTAAGAATTTTAAAATTTACTCTTAATCCCATTTACTCTATCCATTTAGCTTTTTCATAACATAATTAATTACTTTTGAGAAGGAAAATAAAAGTACATATGACAATGTTTTTTTTTTAAATGTATGGTACTACAAATCGTTCTTAATTATATGACCATCACTGTATATATTATTGCTCGTGACTGCTGCACCCCGGGTGGTCCACACAATAGTCACTTCCGGGCGCTTTTTCCATCTGAGACCGGTGCAGGAACCTCCCGAACTTACCATGTCCGGTGAGGGCCTGCATCATGCAGAAAGTGAGGACGCCGGGACTCCTCTCCAGCTATTCCTAAAAGAGGGGACTTACCGCCCTATGGCGTGCTCAAATATTTTGTCTGTGCATTTATGGATGAAGGACTTGACGGATGATTTGTGTCGGGTGAGTCCATTAGACATATAACTTTATTAATTTTATAAATTATTATATAAATTCTTAATATAATAATAATTATTTATTTGTTCTCGTCTAGTTAAGGGCAAATACACATTTGCATAGGCATAACCAAGTAGCCAGGATTATTCACCAGTAACTAGTTTTGAAATACTACCTAGTGTATTCTGAGGTAGGTACCGTATTACAAGTATGTACCCGAACCAGTTCTTGAAAATGTACTGGGATTGGTCTAACATCACCGACAGGACGATTGTTGGCAATAAGCTGGATAAAGTAGTGATAGATCGATTATCGTTACTGCCAATGGTCTGATGGCCAAAAGTTTCAACGACCATCTGCCGAATCTGGCGTTGCATGGTTGCATCAAGAGCCTGATTCAGAAAGCAGTACTCTTCGATACGGCTGGCAGTATGAGGAGGTTCTTGTCTCTGGACCCCTAACCACTGGTAGCTTGTACCCTGCTCCCGACACCAGCGGACTACTTTTTTTTTAAAGATTAAAAAGAAAACTATAATCAATATGCTTTGTAAAAAAAATGTGAAATGTAATTTATGTGTGATAGATTAAGGAGATACTAATAATAATACCAAATATTTTTTGTGTATTATGAAAATATTAAAAATATCTAAAGAAGGTGAATAAACGAAATACTACTAATAATAATATTACGTAGAATTACGAATCCTCTGGCCAAATGTCCTGATATATTCGTCTGGTGTATGTTGTGCAACAACCTCAACTGTTCAGGGTCTATTGGGTTTGATTTCAGTTCGCCAAGACAGTAAGTCACCGCCGCTTCATGCCGTGCTGAAATCGGTACTAGGTGTGCGATGCTGGACTTGTAGCGATTGAGGTCCTAAAAGGCAAAGTCATTGTATTTATGTAGTTATTCTTGTATTTCTAGATTTTTATTTTATTTTACTCTTTTCAGTTGTACCCCTTAGCTAAATCTAAAGCGTGCCAGTTTTATAGTAAGGCACCTTATTATATAATATAACCATTAAATCAACTTCTAGCCTGAGTACCCATTTCTCATGACAATACCAATAAATCAAAACACGGGACAGCATGTAGGATTCCTTGTTTTATTACGCGATTCCCGTATCTACTATCCGGGTTCATCACCAGATCAGTACAATGGTACTGTTACGAACGTGAGTAATTATTATTAAATGCCGGTTTACTAGCAGAAAACTTTATTCACCACAAGCTATAACAAATTTGTCCAATCAACGAATAACTAAATCACAATGTACACTAGAGTTCAATTTTAGTATCGTTTAGGTCGTTAGGTATCACTTCACACACTTTAGAAATATATCCTATAAAAAAGACAACGAACGGAAAGACCAAATTGTGAACCTTTTCTTAAAGTCGGTTTAAAACTAAGATTTATGTTTATAATTGAAATATTAAAATGTTTGGCTATAAGATTAAAGTAAACCAAGAAAACCATTAATAATGATGATTAATTATACCTTGGGTTTGTAGTGTCCATGCAAAAGCACATGAGAGTTGACGCCTGTGATGGACATGCCGTTGACAGCGACGAAGGAGCGATTAAAGGGCTGGTGCTCCGTGATGACACGCATGCGACCCTCACGAAGTGCAACAACGTCCTGACGCGGATTGTTGTAGTGCAAGTTAGCGGCTAGCTGACCTGTGTGGTACCCAAGTAACACCTGCGAGATATAGATAAATATACTGTTACTTCTTACATTCTTCATAAGTAGAGAGAAGTACATGCGATTTGTTGTAAAGTGTGGAAAGTTGTTTAAATATTGTGTAACGAAGAGTTATAAGTGTGATTAATTATATCTAAGATTTTAGGAACTGCTTTAGTGTTCTTGACTTCAAGCATAAGTGTCAGGCCTCAGCTTGAATCTTGTTGCCTTAGATTGAAAAAGTATTTATGGCAAATCTTACCTTGGTGATTGCAGAGATACCAGATGCAGCTTCATTGTAACCAATGTTAGACATAACACTGCCCACCTGAAGAGGGCCTTCTCTGTCATTACAGAACACTTCCTCGATGGCTTGCAACTCCACTTTATCAGCTTCTGGTACAGCTATAAAAAATCGGTTCAGTTATTTTTTAAGTGCTCATACGTTTATTAGTTCAAAATCTAGGATATCTGTTTGTTCATTGCATTACTTATAATTTATTGTGGAGCTTAATCAGATTTCGCTAATCTTTACCTTGAATTTTAAAATTTATAATCTTAAAAATAATAAACTACTACATATTAAAATTCATAAAAACTAATCTATAATATACAATTGCAAATATATAAATAAAAAAATAAAAAAACCTCAAGAAGGAAGATCAACTGTGAATATGCTGTTCGAATGGTCACACTATTCTTCGGAGTTTTTTGTCCGTTCTTGTTTAAACTACAACTATTAATACCATTATTATTACTTTTTAACTGTGTGATACTCAAAAGCGTATTTTAACTGTTATATTGAAATAAATTATTTAATTTTAATATTTTTTCGACTCGAGATGAGCCACATTGTAAGTCATCGCTCTAACAGTAGTTTGGTTCAATTCAAATATTTTAGGAGTAAGTATCTATATTTTTTGATTTTTTGGGTTCTATACTTCAGTCGGCAAAACCAGAACCCTTATAGGATAACTTCGGTGTCAGTCTGTCAGTTTATACGTCTATATGTGTGCCTACCTGTCTGTTTATCCGTTGATCATGATTATTTTGTCATGCAATAAAACTAAAATTAATATCGAATAAAGTGTATTAATCTACCGAGGCTACTCGAACTAGTTAGCTAGTTGTTCAATGTAAGTACCTCACGAATTTATTAACAAGATCATTGAAGTACATTGAACAACCAAAATATTGACAAATGTTTCGGTCTAGGTTTAGATTTCCTGGTATATATTAATATATATATCAATCAGTGTTAGGTAATATGAAATCTAACTATTGATTAATAACTACGACTACATATAGTAGTTAGTAATCATAACTACAAATTACATTAAAACTTAGTAATCGTAAAACATTTTGATTACTAAAACAAATTGTTGTATATTTCTTTTTATAACTATACATCCGATTGAGAGTCACGCGAACGCCGGCGTTCGCGCATGACGTCATCGCGCCATTGGTTGATTTATTGATATTATTAGTCAATCTACACAATAATATTATATAATAAATGTAAGTACAGAATCATCTATGACTTCAAGTCTTATATTCAATTATTCATGAAAGTAAACATAAACGTAATAAAACGTAATTTTTTTATACAGTCATATTCCGTTTTTTTTTTTTAAATTAATTTTTAGAGCCAGATTCAGTTTTAGTAAATCAATAAGTTCTAGACATTACATGTTTATTTTATTGCAAAATATAAGTTTTTATGACTCAAATATCAGTAATTATAACTACCAGATTATAACAATTAAAATAATTAACAACTACTTCATGTAGTTTGATTACTGTATTAATATTGTATCATTTGCATATGCAAAGATACGGCAGTTTTATTTTATATTAACAGCAGTGCCGTAACTAAGGCGGTGCCAGCGGTGCCCATGCACAAGGCGGCAGTCCCTGGAGGGGCGCACATTTTTATATCTAGTCTTTATTCTTGTATTATACTTTCTTTTACGTATTATGGAAGCTAGCACCGGGCGTATAAAGCTAGGTACGGCACTGGTTAACAGAGCTCGTTGATGTAGCAGAAAAAAGCGTTATACTGCCCTGTGGCACCCCAAAATCAATCGGCAACTTCTCACTTATATACCAAGTCACACAAGAAATAAGTTATCTATATGTATAAAAGGAGAAACTGATTGGCTGACATATCAACGCACAGCTGAAACTACTGGGACTATAAACGTGAAATTTCGCACAAGATTTCCTTTTATTATGTAGGCGAGCACTAGAGTGAACTTTCTATTTACCCCTTATGGGGATGAAACGGAGTTTCAAAGTTTGTATGGATAAACCTCCTTTCATGCGTGCAAAGCCGCTGGCACACGTTAGTTACCCTGGCATCAATACGTCATCACAAATGACTATTTTGTAATTCGGAAAAACTTCTGGACTCGATTCGGAAAGCGAACTATTTACAATAAATAAATGAGTTTGTACGGAACCCTCGATTTGCGAGTCCACTAGTACTTGCACTTGACTGATGTGAGTGATCATCAAATTACTTCTTCCATTGTATGGTTTTTTTTTTTTTTTTTTAGGTGGGAAAATCATCTTATGACAAATCCCGCTCTTGGGCGGAGCGAGAGATAGTGTCAGACTTTTACTGACTAAAAACCCACTCCTGTTCCTTCGTTGCCTTCGTCCCAGGGTCCGGGTTTCGTTTTCACACTACCCATGGCCCCAGTAGGCTTCGACCCTGCTGGGCCCCTACAATTGCTGACATCTCCCTGAGGCACGCGTGGAACAATACGCGCCGTCGACGACTTGGGCTTGGTCCGGACGGTTACCGGACGGTCGGACGGCGGGCCACCCATTGCCCGCCGTCCGCAAGCCCATCCATTGTATGGTGGAGATAAAGTGTTTCAGAAGTTTTTCGTTTTGTTATTTTTAATGTATCTTAATTACTTACCACAACCACAAGCTTCAATATATTCGATGGCCCGTGCTGGAATTCTGGCTTCTTCATAGAAGTTCTTTATGAAGCTGACTGTTTTACCAAAGTCTCTGTAAAATCCGTACTGAGGGCCAGTTTCTCCTGGCAATATGCATGTAAACTCTGATTTAGCATGCAATACTTCGGCGTAGATTCTGCAAAATTTATTATTGTTATAAGCCTACAAGCTGACCCGACAGAATATCTTGCCCTATCTTAGCATTCAAAAATGAGCGAAGATTGAACACTTATAGTTTCCGAAAATTTACCGAGTTTCTGCGCAATTATCTTAATACCTCTTTCTGTAAGAACCTTCAACAAAGTATTATAAACTATGATTTTTTTTTTGAAAATAGTAGATTTGACTGTACAAGTGTGAATAAAAACCTTTCACCAACTAAATCATCGTGTAAATACCTTAAAGCATTCTTCGCTTTTTGTAAGAACAAAACGTTGATAGCTTCAGATTTAGCACATCCATCAGCATGTTCATCGAATGACTTCGTCTTTCCATCTTGACAAAGGTTCATAAGCCTGTGAACAGAGCAAATAAAATTATTGACAAAATAGAAATATAGATTTACATGTATCTAGTAGCAAACTTTCAAAGAATATTAATATATTCCCCAATCTCTGAAGCCCTCGTCCCGCAGGACCCAGAATATTATGATAAATACGATTACATTCTATTAGTGCATTATGTTCTTTTACCAACTCATTATTACTCCACGCACCAGAGCAGATCATGTTTGGATAATTTCATCACAAAAACAAAACACCCGAACAAAACATTGGTTACTAATTCTTCGCTTAGGTTCTCCAAGCTATTTTACTAACGATACAAATAAAATCTTCACCTAAAAAAACTGTATGCGTAGCCGTACCAAAATTAATATGCCTAATCTTGAACGTGACATTTGCGGTATTGACTCAGACCCTGTTTATAAAACGATTGATGCAAATATTTCTTTACAGTATTTCATAAATTCGCTACAACAAACAATAAGCAAAAACACAATTACCAAAATAATGTCAAGACGATATAATTCTATTAAACCGTGGATCAGTCCTGCTCTCGTTCATAGTTTATGACATAGGGATAAACTACACCAAAAGTCGAAACTAGCTCCTGATAATGAAAAACTATCTCTTTCATATAAAAGGTATAGAAACTTTTGCAATAAACTATAAAAAAAAAAATATATGAAAAGAACGAATTACAGAAGGCAGGCAAAAACAGTAAACTTACGAGTATTTGGAAATTTATTAAAACAAATTAATACCTTTCGATCATAACATCCTGAACCTCCACTCGAATTGCTGTCAACAGAGATAAACCCAGTGGAAGCCGCGTATAAAGTATAAAGTAAACAGATTTTTTGCTAACGTTGGCAAAACCTTGGCTAAAAAATCCTTGAACCATAATTGTCTTGAATACCGTTACGAAAACATCCAAGTCTTTTGTGTTATTAGAAACTGATGTCAATGAAATTTTAAGAATAATAACAGGGTTAGAGGATAAGTACGCTGTGGGATGGGATAGCATTCTTAATACTGAAAAGGTTTAAACACCATATTTTCCAGTCATGTTTATCTAACGGCATATTCCCCAAACTGCTTAAAAAAGCAGTAGTATAAAAACTATGTTAACAGTTATAAACCCATTGCAGTACTAACAGAACTCTCAAATTTTTTTGAAACAATTATGAATAGCAGATTAATAGATTATCTTGAAGTTAGCGAATTGCTTTCCAATGATCAATTCGGGTTTGTCTGAGTTGTCTAAATACATTAGCACGAGACTAGATAGGGGCATGCACACTATTGGGATCTTTCTGGACCTCTCCTCGCACATAATTGCAAGCATGCTGACATTGCTTGTACTTGTCCTACTTTAGTTAAAGCTGATCTCATAAAATACCTAGGTGTTACGATTGACACAAATCTAAATTTCCGATTTGCTATGCACAAGAGTGCGTAAATTAGTTTATATTTTTAAGAACCTACGTCACATAGCCGAATATAGGTTAATTAAACAGGTTTATTTGGCTCTGTGTCAATCTGTGCTAACCTATTGTATTACTTCATGGGGTGGTACTGCAAAGACTATCTTACTTCCGCTAGAACGTGCTCAAAGAGCAATTCTAAAGGTTGTAACCTACCGACCTTTTAGGTTTCCTACTCACGAGTTATACACAGCATGTAAAAACTCTAATTCTAACAGTACGTCAACTATTTATATTGCACATCATACTTTATCAGCACTCTGAGCTTTCTTTTGAACCAGTAGCTTTAACCAGCCGGAGGAGGAAAGAATTGGTTTGCGTAAAACCTCATACGAGACATGCATTTGCTTATAGATTTTGCGTAATTTTAGGACTTTTTTGTACAACAAGCTAAATAAATTATTATTTATATATACCGTAAATTATATTAAATGTAGTGCATTGATATCGGAGTATCTATTAAAAACTCAATTACACAGACACAGAGAAAATACTGGAAGTTCTAGTATGATATCTTTTTCGGGTGTTTCATGCCTAGGTATTCTCGTGTTATGGGTCCGTTCTAAAGATTTGACGTGTGGTAAAGTTAGGTAAAGCTAAAAATACTCTTAGATAATTAATGACGTGCTGAGCAGAAAAAAAAGACTTTGAAACGTTTAAGGTTCTGATTAAAATAACTGGTAGTTTAGTTAAAAGAATTTAGAGTTCTGTGATTCAAGTAACATTATCTTACACTTGATCGCAATGGGCTTTTCACGTGTGAATGAATAGGACGAACGTGTGATGTTCGTGTTAGAACCAATGCTGTTCACTTTAGCCTTGAAGGCACCTATATTATTATGGTAGCGTTCACTAGGCGAAGTCGAACTCGCGATTAACTGTACAGTTACAGATGCTTTTCCTAACGACGAAGGCTGGTGGTCTCTTAGAACTGTTAATTGGCAAGGCTGCGATTTCTCTACCTCTGATGACAAAAGACGATGTAGACCCCGAGGTTAATTTGAATATCGTGAGAAATGATGCGTTACGCGCTAGAGAGTGCATAGCAACTTATGAAAAGTGTAGGTTTAATCTGACGAAGGCAAAAGTTGATATTTTTTTCATTTGAAGAGACTTTTTTATAAACGAGCAGATCAAGTTAGATCCGTTTGAAGTAATAGAGAGAGGAGAAAAATCAGTGCATAACTGATAAAATTGGGGTAGATTAAAGAAGTATAATGAGTATTATAATTAGTATAATAAGATTATTAAATTTACACGATAATTGGACTTTAGAAGATTTGATTTGTAGCCATAGCTTAATAGAAATCGGTATCTAGCAGTCACAGTAGTCCGTAAGTACGCGGTCTTCAATTCAATTCAAATTGCGATCAAACCTGGGACGTATTGTGGAAAACAATTAAGTGAGAGACTTGGCAATCCTGGAGGGATGCGCAAGAATGGTTGAGTAACTAGAAGTTACTAGGTTATCAATAGCCAGAGATCACATGTAGAGCTTAATGATTAGTGTTTGGATTAGTTTCATTGGTTGAGTGTATTGTTACTGTATTTACATGTGGATGGATGGAGAGGGAGAGGGAGACCAAAGAAAAGATGGATGGATTGTGTGAAGAGTGATATGAAAGAAAAGGAAGTTAGTGATAGCATGACGAATGACAGGGCAGAATGGAAGAAAAAAACATGTTGCGCCGACCCCAAATAACACGGGACAAGGGCAGGAAGATGATGATGGTTGAGTGTATTGTTAAGATAGATGCCAGAAAGCCATGTACCAGTCGAAGTAGATAGTGATCACAGTGGTGATGACCAAGCCTAAGTTGTGCGGAGCACGCGAGTAAGGTATCGGCCGTAGTAAAGTTGACGGTTCCAGTAGCTAACGGAAACGTAGCCCGATAGAAATTGGAGTCTATCTTGGGGTAACCCAAGTAGTCCGTGGCATCGCGATTAGCCCTGACGGAAGTCATAGTGGGTAGTCAGTGAGTGATACCCAATGTGATTCACGGGAGGTGGATGCACATGTGAGAGAGTGAGTGATACCCAATGTGATCCACGTTGTTGACCGGTGGGAGTGAGTGCCGTGGCGTCGGCGTGGTTTACTTGTGGGAGGAACAAGGAACGTTGGTACATGACTGGATGGCAATTTTAATTACCCAATTTTTTTAATTATTTGTTTTATTGAGTAAAGTTTTGTTGTGACATTGAACGTTAGAGAATATTATTTTTCTCATGGAAGGTTTGAAGTCATCATGGTCAGAAATGGCCGAGTGGAACAAATACTGTGCTAGATTTATTGTTTCAGAGTAACACAGAGACGGACGTCTTGTTTGGAAGTCTTGTAAGTGGACGTCTTCCGGCTGAGGTGGTGATGATGAACACAGCGACGGATGTCTTGTTTGGACATCTCGTCAATGGACATCTTCCAGCTGAGGTGGCGATGAAGACTAACAGACAGGGACGTGTGTTTCGTAGGATGGCCGTGTAGGTGAAGTCAATAGTACGGCAGCTTGAGGACGAATGAACGAGCAAAATGAAAAGTGACACACGTCACTTTGACAGAATCCGCGCTGACGTTTACACAAACTAAGCAGATAAAAGTGCCGACTGCAGAGGTTCGGAGCTCTTTCCTCTGTCGGCAGCCGTGCGAACAACGTCGAGTCTCGGGGACTGTCTCACGGTTAGTTGTGTGAAATGAATACCTAAAGCTTGCATCATAATAACTCAGTTGTGTGATCTGGAATAGTTTGTTTATTGCTCAATACCCAGCCATCGCCAACAAAACAGAGTCCCTGGACAGAGCTTCAATGATGATCGGCATCCTTGCACCGACATTGTATAAATGTCTGATTTGGCCACTTTTTATTCAGAAGTGTAATTTTATTTATCTGAGAAAATGAATTCAATAATACTTTATTATTACCTTCCATAATGCACAGAAGACTGCGGGTGCAGACATAGGTAGCCACCTCCTACGATGGCGGCCTCACACTCTCCACGACTTAAAGCAAGGTATGCCTGCTCCAGCGCTACGGTGGAACTGCAGCACACCGAATCAATGGACATGGAGGGACCCTTCGCGTTCAACCAGTAGGAGATGCGGTTGGCGAACATGGTCTTGCTGCACCTAGTTTAGGAAACAATGGTTAAATTAATCCATAGCAGTAACTATAGCGCACAATTTTTGCGCTAACCGCATGCCCAGTAAACGACTTGAATGCTGTATGATTGGTAAACAATTTTTTTTCGTAGAATGTTACGGATTCTGAAGGTCCTAATATTGGTAATGATTAGTTTAAATACACAAAATAGTGTTTATACCTCGACGTATAATTACTAGTATAGTACAAAATGACACTTGCAGTCTAAAGTATTAGGTCTGTATGTATATATTTTTTTTAATGTTGTTATGGACCTTCCTGCATTTCAATAGGCTAGGTATATCCTTTTGAAATGCAGGAACATTTTTAAACCTATTAATTTTAAGCTACTACTATAATTTTATATGGTATATAATAAAGAGTATATCTATTAATCTATCTATCTTTTGAAACTTAACTTACCCAGCGATACCAATACCAAATCGAGTAGCAGCTTCGTAGCAGCAAGCTTTTTCAGCTTCAGAGAAACATGTGCCGATGTACACGCCGACCTTTTTACCGGAAAGTTCTTCCGGATTCACACCTAGAATTTTTATCTCTGTAAGTGTAGGTATCGATAGACAAGAACGGACTTTCATGCTTAAAAGTATTGACGTACATAAAGTAGAATAATGTTTATTTTCATAAAAAATTACAGCAATTTACATAATGGTGAAAAAGGACGAATTTCAAAAGCAAAACTTTGAATAGCCCCTAAGATCAGGTATTTTTTTACGGAATCTTTAATGCGCGAGCCCGACACGTACTTGACCGGTTTTTTTACTTACTGATATCTACAAAAAACCGCAATCCGTGTGTATCTGTCAGTAATAGGTATTGGCTGTCGCTATACTATAGCGCTCATTTATTCTTCTTCAATACAGCTGTACTACTATTAGTTATTGTCAGGATTAAGAGCCAATAGGTTTTTTTTAAATAAAACACTGTAGTTTTACGAGTGTACAATTAAGCAAATAAGTAAGAGAGAATCGAAGATTTTATGCACCATTATACAGCAATAAGTATCGAGTTATACAAAAATAACACTTAGAGCTGTAAAAATGAAGTTTCAAGTGATATAAATAAGTAAATACAGCTTTATACAGCTTTAACGCTAAAATTTAGTTTAAAGTGATAAAAAATAGTTAAAGTCGTTGAGTGAAGTTCGAATATTCTGTTATAGAACCATAAGCTTAAGCGGAAACTTTATTAAAATTATTATACAGCTAGAGTTGTATAATATCGCATAAATCGCCGTTATACAGACAAAAACTGAATTTAAAAACTGTTTTTTTTTTATTTTGATATTCGAAACGTTTCCATACTGCTTGGGTAGCTACGCATATGTACGTGGCTTGGTCCTGGATGAGATTGCCTGTATTTTCATAAAAAGGAAGCTAAGGAATTATAAGCGTGTAGCTCAGGCAATTTCAGACCATATATGCAAAGCTGCACATTAATGCTAGATATAGTCATATATAGTTTCTATTTAACTAACCAGCATCATAAATAGCCTGGTATGACTGTTCCAGCATCTTACGAGCTATGGGGTCCATGCTGTGTCCGAGACGGTAGTACACCTTGAAGAACTGCGCGTCGAAGTAGCCGATTCCCGGCACAGTACCCGCGTACTGAACGACTTCTGGATGATGGTTATTGAAACGGACTGCTTCTTTTGATACTGGATTGATCTGCATAATATAGACTAAATTATGACTGTATTCTCAATAAAAAGTAAACATTTTGGTAAAAATTGAATTGAACTGTTTTTTAGGCAAGTTTGTACGGAACCCTCAGTGCGCGAGTCCGACTCGCACTTGCCCGGTTTTTTTATTTTGATATGTAATACTTTTGATATGTGAGACTTGTTTATTTAGAAAATTATATGGCCACGCCGCCGCGCAGTTCGAGCGCCGATCAGCTGTGTCGCGGTCGTAGCTAAAGTACTTTGGTGCGCGCGGGGTTCGGTCACTGACCGCTGTTTTTAACAATTTCGAACTACTTTTAAGGGTTTCGTACCTCAAAAGGAAGAAAAAGGAACCCTTATACCGGACGGGACGGACCCTTTATCTCAGGAACGCGTGAAAATATTGAGTTGAAATTAAAACCATATACTCGCAGTCTCTTGAAGCTGTGAAAAAATCAAATATCTAAGTTAACAAAAAGAAAGATACGGCTGTTTATGTCTCAAAAAACGTATATTTCGACACTCTCGAGAAAATCAAAATTCTTAGGGTAATTCCCGTTGACCCAGAATCCTGAAATTTTGCATAAAGCAAGGTCTTATAGCACAAGCATAGGAATAAATCTGAAAACTTAAAATTACTTGTTAAGTAAAAAAAAAAAATTGCCATTCGGAAAAATCTTTGAGACTCCATTCGGAAATTGAACTGTTTACATAGGTAAGGCCTTGGCTAAGAGAGTTCCCAAGAGCATGCTTGGAGAAGGTTTAGTACCCACTCTGTCGAAAGACAGGTAAACTGGTCCCTATTAATAAGCCGGGGCGCCCTAACGTTGTTCGACGAGTTAGGCAAGCTTTTTGAAAGATTCGTTGCAGATCGCCTCGTCGGGTGGCTAGTACAGGTAGGGACGGATCTGGCGGAGAGCCAGTTTACTTTCTAGAAGGGCAGCTTGTTGGTAGATGCCATTATGCATACGCGAGCCCTCAGGACGAAGAATGCGGTGACCCGGGGAGGGGTTGTCTTGGCAGTGTCCCTTGATATCACCACTAACCTGTAGTAGTAGTACTCCTATATTATCAGTTCCCTATCTCTATTGCCTTGTCGCGTTCGAGCGGTGCTCTCACCGCCACCGCCCCTCCGCGCGGCCGGCCGCGCTGAGGGGCGGTGCATCACACACGGGGCGTCGCATAACCGCGCGAATCATCGTGTTTGCTGATTATTGCCACCACTTCAGCGTCCATTCTTGCCAGTGTCTGTGATCAAACTGGTCAAATCCGCGTTAAATCCAACCGCACGGACAGGCGCGTAAACCGCCTTACCGCGCGGGGTACCGCTACGAAATCCGCTTTTCCGCCACCGCCCTCCGCGGCGGCGCGCGGTGCCGTGTGATAATCGCCTAAGTGGCCGAGTGGGACCAGAGAATGTATCGAAAATACCATCAGCGATCACTGCTTACAATCAGAAGGGATCGAAGTCAAGTACTAGTTTATAAATATCCTTAAAAAAATATTGACTTACCTTATTGTACAAAATGTGAGATAAATCCTTAATATTATGGGAGGCAGGGTAGAGCCCCGACATGCCAGAGATGACGATTTTATCGCCATCCAGCGCAATCGGGGTCTTTTCAGGCGTCGCATGCTGTTGCGGTGTCGGCGTCATTGTGAGAAACGTTTTCCTAGATCGTATCTGAGATGATTGAGATATTTTAGTTATTTATAGGTAGTGAGTCTTCCACAGCAATATTACGTCAGTCAAAATGACGTTAAGGGCAGGGGAATAATTATATTTAGTCTAAAAACCTTTATATGACGTATAGTATTAAACAGACGGAAATGAAGCTTAGATAGACAGTGCGTATAAAATATAATTGGGAAGAGGCTAAGCAGAGATGATTAGTGGTTATTGGTTATTGGTAAGCTATAGCTCGAGGCATCTCTGCCTCGGGATAATATGGAATGACGTGCATAAAAAACGATTGGAACTAAATGATTCGATAAAGAAGGGTGTTTCCATATCGATTCAATTTTAATTGTCTTTAAAATCCATTAAAGATATCCAGAACGGTCTACTGTATTCAATCAAATCAGTTTATCTTGCAAGTCTTCCGAAAAAGTAGTATCGATTACTATATAAACCAATTTCGGACTAATCTTGGTTATTTTTGCTAATTACTATTTACTATTGCTACGTTACCGATTTAGTTCAAAAGCTCACCTGATTTAGAGATTTATTAAACGATGCAATTCAGATGCACCACTCAGTATTATGCGTATTAGGTACTGCAACGCTAATGCGTTAATGCGTTTATTTATAGAATGCTAAATATATTTTAATTTTGTTTTAATGACAAAGTAGAATTTTAAATATATGCAATTACATTTGCAATGCATGTTTTTTATCTACTTTACTAGCTTTAGTCCGCGGCTTCACCGGCATACCTATGTCACTCAGAAATAAAGCATCTTTCAATTGGTTAAAAAAATTTTAGGAATCAGACCAGTACTTTCAAAAATGACCTCCTACTAACAAAAAAACAAACTGTACCTCTATATAGTATTACTAAAGATTAAAGGTACAAAAGAATATGGGCAAGGAAATTGCTTAAAGAATTATTAAGCGTCTGTTTGTCATCATGATAGATACCGACGAAATACACTTGAGAGCATCGCAATCGCACATCTTAACTTTTGTTTGTTAAAGCAGTTTTTTCATGTAGTTATGTCAATAAATATAAAAAATAAATTCTTTTCTGATGATAATATGTAAATACAATTTTAAAAAAATACTCGTAAAGCGTTTTAGGCTACAAAATCTAACAGATGAGTAAAATGACCAGGCACCCACTGAACCATCAAAATATTTGTACAACTACAATTATTACATTTTCAATAGGCCGGGATAAATGAAATCTATAAAGTCTTCATCGATCCGACACCTAAAAAAAAATGCCGAGATAACTTGATAGACAGACAGACACACAGACAGACAGACAGAGACAGACAGAGACAGACAGAGACAGACAGAGACAGACAGAGACAGACAGATAGACATACAGGCGGACAACAAAGTAATCCTATAAGGGTTCCGTTTTTTATTTTGAGGTACGGGACCGATTACTTCTTTCATCTTTTTGAATAATAAAATTATATCTCAAAAACGGTGGCTCTTAGTAAAAAAGTATTTAGACATTTTTGACATTTTTGTAGATCTGATCTCCAATCTAAAATTTTTGTCTGAGCTGATTTTATGATAAAACTTACTGATTTGCTGAAAATCGTGAAAAACCTGTTTTTGTGACCTTTGACCCCGAGTTTTTTTTCCAGATGTCGGATCGATGAGGACTTTTTAGATTTCATTTACGATTGTGTTTTGAACAATCTTAGCAATTTTCAGCTGGGTGCGAATTTTTGTTACCTCGGATGTCTAAGATAGACTGGACTAAATGGCATAATTAAACTGCAGATTGCAAACTACGATCCTGATTTTTTAATTCCCAAAATCCCTGCGAAGTTCCTAAAATTTTATACATGGTCCAAACGAAACGGATATTATTATCCACAATCAGCAAAGTGGAATAAGCTGATTATTGGATATTTTGGAAATTTGATTGAATTAATACCAGAGTGAAGAGCTGAAGAACACGTTTTGGAGGATAAGTAAAGCGAACGTAGAGTGAAATAAAACTATAAGTGTTAAAGCCAAAGCAATATTTATGATATTAATTTAATTCACCCAACACTCATTATTATTAAAATATGTAATTTATAAAATATAGGTTTATTACCTTCATAAATACCCTGATTTAGAACGATAGAATAGTAGCGATTATAAGAACTTAAATAAGGTTAGTAACATATTTTTATACATATTTACAATTTATTTACAGATTATTAGGTTAACTTAAAATACTCGTACAGTACAGTAGTGTTAGTGTTAACCAACATTAGTTTGCTATTTTTTTTTCAATTTACATTATATATTAATTCTTAATTTTAACGTTTACAATTAATTGTTACTTTGTAAAGCTTTTAAAACATACATATGTACCTAATTAATTTGTTTACTTAACAACGGTAGTTCATTATCACTAAGCAGTGGTCAAAGATCAGGGGTGCTACGACAGAAAACCTTCACGTGTGCCCGCGGGTTGCATATGTTGTTGCATAGTTCCCTTATGGATATGTAGCCACTCTACAGCACATCACTGTTACCACGCAGCACATCACTGTTACCACGCTAGAAACACGCAGCCATTGTACCCCAAGGTCCCACGTGCGAACCTTCCTACCTGCTGCCACATCTGCTCGACCAAAAGTATTCCCACGCCTATACAGCCATTGTACTCCAAGGTCCCACGTGCAAACCTTGTTACCTGCTACCCCAGCTGCTCAAACAAAAGCACTGCACAAAAGCATTGCGCGCCCGAACCGCGTTTATTGGTTAAGTGTTTTGTAGATACTAAGTTACTATTGGTTAAGCTTTTAGTCCGTAATATTGTAAACTAGTATAAAAGGAGGTGCACAGTAAAAATATACACATTCTGTTTTGGAGTCACACGATTCTTACTTCCATCCCCAAAGATACGTCCGGAATGAAGATCAGCCCGCAGGATGGTGTACTCTGGAAGGTGGCGCACGACTCTTTGCCAATGATGTTGCAATGTTGTTTTAACATAGTTTGTAATGGTTTGTAAGTTCCAATTGTTACTAACCATTTTGGATCCTTGTTATCTGAATAAAGCTAATTTAAATTATGACTAAGTTTACGTACTTAAAATACTCGTTTCAGAACAGGCCGGAGTGTAACGTTACATAATCCAAGTCAAAGACAAAGGTTTGTCTTAAGACATGAATAATCTTATAAATTGAATTAAAAAGACGGACAAAAACTATTTGAAACACTAGAGTCTTTTTCGTATATTCAGCAGATTAGCACTTTTATTTTCAAAACGTATAACGTCAAAGAAAGACGAGATCGACCAAAATTAAGCAGTCTTAAATAAAGAGGTCTCAATTTAAGGCTGTGCCATACGTTCGCACAGGAGCATGACTGATTAACACATAATATTTTTCTAGTCAATTTTATTCCTGTAACTTAGTAGTACAATTCAGTGGGTTTTTTTTTTAGGTGGAAAATCATCTAATGACATCTCCTGCCCTTTTGTGTCAGACTTTTACTGACTAAAACACACTTCTGTTCCTTCTTTGTCATCGTTCCAGGGCCCTGGTGTTCTCTGTCGTATCACCCATGGCCCCAGTAGGCTTCGACCCTGCTGGGCCCGTACGGTGGCTGACATCTCCTTGAGGCAAGCGTGGAATACTACGCGCCGTCAACGACTTGGGCACGGTCCGGACGGTTACCGGACGGTCGGACGGCGAGCTAGCTACCATTTGCTCGCCGTCCGTAAGCCCGCGTCTACGGTGGCCGGAAATCGGGACCGGATGAAAGATGTTCGTTCCCTCACTCGTGCAGCCTCCTCCTTCGCTAGCATTACTATTTCGCAGAAGGAGGCGACCACCTGCCACTCCTCCTTGCTTCAGACCATGGCCCGCACCAAAGCACTGCGCGAGAGATCGCTGCCACCGATCGCTCCCACGAAGACACGGCGGTGGTCTGCCCAGGCGGGGCACACCTCTACATATGTCTGTGGGATAATTTTTGAATTTCACATAGACGTGCAGCCCGCTTCAATCGCGGTGGTAAGTCTCAATTTGAGAACGCCATGGCGTTCTTTCGCCTGACGCAGTTCCGCACTGGACATGAACAGTTCGAGAGTGTTATGGTTTGGTTCAGGTAGATGAAACGCCTGGGTGTCACCATTATGTGGATATTACCGGCAGATACGGTGGAGTATGCGATTGAAGTCTGCCCTGCTTGGGTGGAGTACGCTGTGTTCTCATAGAGACCATCGGTGGCGGCGACCTCTTGCACCCGGCTCTAGTTCATGTCATCGTTTAGTACAAGAGGAAATGGAAAGAAGTCATCTCTTTCTGGTTTTAACAATTTTTTTTTTGAGCAAAAGCAATAGTAGCAGCCGTGTGGGAACATACCTCCTCAAGCCCGACACAGGAGATTTTGATATTCGAATATTCGGTAAGGACCAAGTTTGACGTAGAAGACACGTAGTGTTTCACGCGCGCCTCAAACAGAATGTGATCAAAACCTGAAGTCCTGTAGGGTCTAGTAAAATCGCAGTAATTTTCGAAACAATTGCCGTGGTCCTAAAATGCAAAAGACGACTGAAGGACACAGACCTGAGTTTTAGTCAGTAAAAAGCCTGATACACACAGAAGTCATTTAATAATATCCCACCGCCATAAACAAACATAGGTGCAGCGAATATGAAGCGAATGAGTATTTTCTTCATATTGTATTGAAAATGCGGATCTATTTATTTAATAAATGACTTCAAAAAGGAGTAGGTTCTATGTTCGGCTGAATGATTTTTTTTTATGTATGTTCATCGATTTCTCGGTCAATTGTGGACCAACTTAAAAAAAAAAAATTCGTTTGAAAGGTTTTGTTCCAAGTTGGTCCCATAGAAATATTGTTATGATCTGATCATGGACTTTGAAGATATGGAACAGAACTCCTCATAGGATCACAGTAGAACTGATGTAACAAGTAATATTGCGTTATTTATACGTGTAGTCGATGACTGATTGAAAGAAGAGGGGAAATATATCGACGGTTGAAAGGCTAATTGATCTAAGCGACATTCGAAATTAAAGTTATTTTGCACTTTTCTGTTTTTTCTTACTTTTTACCGACTTCAATCGGTTGTATTTTTTTTGTAAAAAGTTTTTTTTTTATTATTTATTTATCGGTAAAGTCAATAGTACGAAAGCTTGAGAACGAATGAACAAGCTAAGTGAAAAGTGACACATGTCACTTTGACAGAATCCGCGAACCGAGCAGATAAAAGTGCCGACCGCAGAGGCCCGTGGCTCTTTCCTCTGTCGGCAGCCGTACGTACAACGTCTAGTCTCGGGGACTATCTCACTGCTCATTGTGTGAAGTGAATACCTAAAGTTTGCATCATAATAAATCAGTTGAGTGATCTGGAATAGTTTATTTATTGCTCGATACCTAACCATCGCCCACAAAACAGAGTACCTGGACAGAGCTTCAATGATGATCGACATGCCAAAAAATTGGGGATCTTAGCCAAGGTGAGACAGTATTTCACGCCGGAACAGCTGCTTAAACTTTATCAAGCGCAAGTTCGATGTATGGAATACTGTTCTCATCTTTGGGATGGGTCTGCCAAATACCAGCTTGATGCTCTGGAGTCGATTGAGAGGCGAGCCAGGAGGATCATCGGTGATGATGCACTTGTCGAATCTAAACTCCAAAGCCTTGAGCATCGACGCCGAGTTGCTGGCCTGTCGTTTTCCTATCGATTACTCTTCGGGGAGTGCGCGTTGGAATTGCACAATTTAATTCCACCAAGTCCGTTCCATCATTGGACCACTAGACGTACGGCGTTGCGCCATCGGTACATGGTGGACATCCCACCCATACGTACAAAGCGTTTTGGGAACACATTCATAATGCGTACAGCTAAGGAGTGGAATTCCCTGCCGGAGCCTGTGTTCCCTGATAGCTACAACCTAGGGGTCTTTAAGTCAAGAGTGAATAGGTTACTTCTAGGCAAGCGTGCTCCATCTTCAGCCACATCATCGCTTACCATCAGGTGAGATAGTGGTCAAACGCGAGCCTATCAATTATTAAAAAAAAAAAAAAACATCCTGCGTCGACATATGTATATATACTTTATTGAATACCAAGATTACAAATTTACAAATTGAAATTATAATACAAAAAAAGATACAAATAAAATACTAATAAATATAACAAGCCATTAATAAGAGCTACAAGAGTTTTTTTTTGTTTTTTTGTTCCTTCTATAGTATGCGTATCTACGATGGTTGACAAACTTACGTTTGCTGGAACAGAGTAATTGGTATTTTATATAGAATGACAGTGTTGTAAGTCAATACCTTCAGTGCTTTACTTACGAAGAGACAGAAAGACTATTCGGTATAGGTTTTTAAATTTTACACATACTCATATACGTATTTCCATATACAAATAAAATTAGTAAAAGCGTGCCTTTTACTAATTTTATTTACTGAATTTTTTTTTATATTTTTTTATTATCAATGACATTATCAAATTATTTTTAGTTAAATTAAATTAAATTATGTTACTTACTCTATTATGATGAAATATTCAATTAAAAAATGTAAATTTTATAATTCATATTATTATCAATCAATATTTTAATTATAATTATTAAACATGTTCTATATTGGGACCTGTAGAGTATTCAGGCGTAGGGGTGGATGATTACCGAAGAAAATGAAAGTCAGGAACTGTAGGCTTCAGGATTTATTCTCTATTGACCGATGTTACAGGAATCGATATGGCAAGTGACAACAATGTTTTTTTTTGTGTGTGGCCTCTCGCAGGTCAACCTAGGAGGTTGTCGGCTGCTTAACCAGACTTGCCTGTGGCGGCCTCGATTCAAGAATCAAAGCCTCCAGCCAGGGCTACAACAATGTTTGGTGAGGCGGCTATAGTTATTATACCCCTTGCATGTGGGTGGAGGTAGTGATAATCTATATGATCACTAAAATTCTAATAGGCCAATCACATACGAGCGGTATTTAGAACGTGGGCGGAGGCAGTGCTAGGGCTACAATTTACAACTTATTAACTAAATCTACATTACAAAACTACTTAAAATCATCATACTAACTAAGATTACTTGATACAACGTAAACATCTATCTTTCCTAGCAATTCTTAGATACCTTATGTAGAATCTAATAAATAGTAGCTAAACTTAACAAAAGCAATTATGAGCTGTCATATTATATATATAAAACATCTATTATAACAGAAACTCTGCTGTTATTGCTCGCAATTATCTAAATCCATAGTTGTTTGACTTTATATAAAGCTAATTAACTTACTTTATATATTTACATGTGGGCGAGGCCGCTGACAAAAAGTAGTGTTAAAAACTTGAATAAAACCAATGTTACTAAGACGAAGATGTTTAAACCCACCTCCGGGCGAAACAAAACCTTACGCTCCGGACCATTGCAAACGCCCCCCCCCCCCCCGCTGGTGAGGAACGACGTCATACAGCGGGACTGAGATGGAGAGCCCGGACCAATTTTGTGTCCGCCTCGCGTCCCATATGTTCTCGTGTGCCGACGCTTCTGCTTGGCAGCATGTCAAGCACATAGCGCCCTGGCACGCGCGTCCTCCTGACGCGAGGCGCTTTCCCCTATACGCGACTCACTCACACGAATTAGACTCCCCAACAGCACACACACCCGGTGCACGTTGTGTGCTAAGTTAATATATGACGTGCACCAACCCTCATACAATCACGACTCTACATACGCAATATTCACGCAGCAGACGCGTAGTGCGGTTGTGCGTTTGCATACCCACACGAGCGGTGTAACACAAAATCCAATACCGCTCTTACTCTCACCACGTCCCCTGAGCCTGAAGCGTGACCGGCTCGATCTGGATGCGTAACAGGCGGGGGTCTTCATCCTCAGTAGGGAGCGCCCCCAAAGCCGGCATTCTCGTTGCTGGTCGTCTCTCGCTGGGCTTCCTCCGAGTAACCGGGGGTTCCACCCAGCGGGGACTGACCGCCGAGATGTCGTGAAAAAACGGCACTGCAGGAGCAGTGCCGAGGCGCTCCTACTGAACACAATGCAGTTACACTTAGGCCAGCTGCGCATGCGCGCCTGCCTCAAGGTTGCCGCATATAAGTTACCTCCCGTAACAAGCCAAGGACAGGTCGATGAAGAAGGCTTCGTTCGTGTAGTAAAGAAGAAGAAGCCTGCTTGTCGCAATCAGTGCGGTACCGCATTGACAGGTCCGAACATGTTGCTACGTCCCGCTATTCCATCGACGCAGCTGTACGTGTCACGTCTGCATCACTCCACGAACGTAGAGGATGTCGTGGAATACATAAAGATGAAGACCAGGTTCATCCTGAGAGTTGAAAGGCGGAGTTGGAGTCGCGTCACAAGATCAACTTTAAATCTTTTGTTGTACGGGTACCGACTCAACATCTGGACACTTTCATGAAGGAAGAATTTTGGCCGACGGGAGTCGTGTATCGGCGCTTCCGCGGAAGGCTACATGACACCACGACTCAGCGCAATACGTCGCCGACACAACGTAGTTATAATAATAAATAAAAATAGAATGTTATTATTATGTATTAGTTTATTATTTTTAAGATTGTTATTTATGTATAGTGTCTATGGGCCTTTGTAGCCTGAAATAAAGAGTTATTATTATTATTATTATTATAAGGCACTCCCAACGCAGGTCCCGTATTTACGGGGCCCTTACCCGACACTGCGGGACAAAGGCTCTTCCTGTACCTCGCCTGCCGCGCCCCCTTGCGGGGACGCAGCGACTTCCACGGAGAAGATGTTTAATCATAATTTGGTCGAGACCCTATGAAAGCTCTGTAACGAAACCATAGCGAGATGTAGAAAAGTGAGCTCATCTAATAACACCATCTAGTAACAAAAATTATTACTACTTTACTATAGTTTTATGAATAAATATACAAAATTATACATTCCGACCACCATAGACAGAATGTTCATTATTTCCGACCACCACGAACCGATCTAATTCGACAAAATGGTCTGTATGAAATTCATAATTATGGTAAGTAAATTATGGTGGTTAAAAAATTAACACACATCGATAAAATAACAGTTTGTTAATTGTTGTTAGTTTTTCTTTTTCTTTTAACAACAGTAACTATGGTAACAACAAAAATAAAAACAAAAGTTGTAATCTTTTACAATTCTAACAAGAATAACACGCTTAAAAATTGTTACTAAGCGACAGGTAGTATGCAAAGTTTAGTCACTGGTCTTTTAAATAAGCCATCTTTACATTTCAGAATCACTAACCTCGTAACGTTATCCGAACCCGGGTGTTTTGCGGTTATTTTGCCTATATGGTATTTGGCTGGAGGAAGATTATCCTCCATAACCAATAATAAGTCACCAATCTCTGGTTCTGGTGTTTTGTTTGCCCACTTGTATCGGTGTAAAAATTGACTTAAATATTCACCAGACCACCGCCACCAAAAATGTTGCAACATTTGTTGCGTTAGTTGGCTACGTTTCAATGACGGGATAGATGATGTTTCATGATTTTTATCTGGTACCAGTATTCAAGGTTCACCTATCAAGAAATGTCCTGTGAGGGGCGTAGGATCTTGAGAATTGGTACTGATTTGGGACAAAGGACGAGAGTTCAGGCAAGCCTCCACTTGATACAATACTGTTGATATCTCTTCAAAAGTGAGAGTTGCATTGCCAATTATGCGCTTAAGGTGGTGCTTGGTGGATTTTATCCCAGCCTCCCACAATCCGCTGAAGTGCGGAGCAAGTGGTGGAATAAAATGCCACGTAGTGATGTTGTTTGCCAAATATTCAGCAATTTCTACCACCATTGTTGATTTTTCTTGCGCGAACAAGCTTCGAAGTTCACGGGCGGCACCTACGAAGTTGATTTCGTTGCCACTAAATTATTCGGCGCAATGGCCACGCTTAGCAAAAAACCGTTTAAAAGTTGCCAGAAAGCCTTGTGATGTTAGATCACTCACAGCCGCCAAATATATAGCTCTGGTAGACATGCATACAAATAAACATATATAACCTATATGCCTTGTGACCTCTTCCTTTAGAGGTACGAATATTTATGGGACCTGCATAATCAACACCGCTTCGATAGAACGCTCGAATTGGTGTAACTCGAGCTGGAGGCAATTGTCCCATCAGTTGATCTCTAGCCTGTGCAGCATGTCGTACACAGACAATAAATTTCGACCAACCATTTTAACTCGATTTTTAGCATCGATAACTCAATTTGATGGTAAGATTATTGGATGTCTTGTATCAGCTTTTATTTCAGCTTTTTCCAGACGAACACCAACTCTTAAGATGCCAGAGTTATCTAAAAACGGATTCAATGATGTAAGTTTACTTTTTTTATGTACTCTTTTATTTTCTACAATATCTTTTAATTCTTGCTGAAAATTTGTTCCTAGTCATTCTTTAATAATACATATATTAAGAGCTTAATTTAATTCTGTTCTAGTTAACCATGCAGGTAAGGTAAGGTACCTACAGTTTTTACCCGACTACAAGAAGGGTTATGTTTTTCGCGCGTATCTTGTATGTATGTATGAATGTATGTAATATTCTTTATAACCTCATATCTTCCAAACCGCTGAACGGATTTACATAATTAGCATATCGTTAGATTCGTCTTGTTAACTCAAGTGTATTTAGATAGCTGAGGTTGAAAAAAAATCAGCATAACGACTGTGGGACGCTATACATTAGAGTTAAAAAAATATATTTTTTTTTGGGTAGTGCAATTTGGGTATCAAATTCAAGAGCTCATCATGAGGATTCCAAAATATCATGACCATATTAAAAAAAAAATACAATAGGAAATATGTCATTTATTTTTCTGCTAACATGTTGGGTTAGGTTAGGTTAATCGCAACTTCGTTACTCCCCTTTTTTGGGGCAATCGTGTAAAAAAATGTCATCTATTCCAGAGATATATCCCCCCCTGGAAAAAATTAAGTCCCGTTCCTGCGGGAAAATTAAAAGTAGCCTAAGTTACTCCTTGTAAACTAAAAAGTGTAAAAAAAAAAAATGCCTGACTGCGTAAAAAATTACTTTAGATAAAAACCAAAAGAAAAAAACAAGTTCAGTCCAGTAGCGTAAAACCCAATTTAAATAAAACAAATAATAAATTCTAATACGGAACATATTGACTGCAATAGTTCACAGTACGGGACCCATTAAAATAATCTAGACTAAAACCATCTCATCTAATGGGTCCCAACTATTATAAAATATTGAGTATCTCCGATGCTCAATTGGCTATAAATGTTTTCCAGCGAGTTGGGTGACTGCTTAGCCAAGACAGCACAACTGTGGAGTCTGAAGTCCACGCATGTATGTTACCCTTTGAAATGTTCAAAACTGTCGAGGCTTCTTGTAAAAGCTTAGATAACAAGACAACCCCACACAAATCTCAGAATTGATACTTGCTTAATTGGTGCTACTCTCGTTTTGGAAGTCACTAGGTTGATGTAAACGTTTCCTGAATTATCTACAACATGCATTTAGACTGCAGCAGCAGAAGCTTTATTGGGTGCGTCGCTAAACCCATGGAGTTCCATGGTATTGTTTTTCTTTGAGTTAATCCATCGTGGAAGTTTAAATTTGGTAAGTTCATTCAGCTGCGTACATTAAGTAATCCAGTCATTTAAAAGATTAGATGGTAGTTTATCATCCCATTCTATTCCTTCAAGCCAAAGCTTTTGAATCATAATTTTAACTTTTATGATCGCTGGTGATATCCATCCCATCGGATCGAACAGCTGTCTGATATCAGAAATAACTTTTCTTTTTGTTACAAGTTCGCTGATCGCTGGTATAATACGGCCGTTATATCTTGGCGACCCCGAACTTTGCACAGAAGGCTGTGCACTAACGTTTTTTAGGAACAAAATGGTGGCATGAGGCAACGTGCGCGGGGCGGAGGTCTAGGCTAGAGATTGACTCTATGTAAAGACAATCGACCCTTTATTCAATCAAATATCGCAATAGAATAGAATAGAATAGAAATGCTTTTATTCGGGACAGAAACAGCACAACAGTTATAAACAAAAAGTAAAAAAAAAGAACAAAGTACAAAGTACGCCGAGCGTGCCTGCACCGAAAGGGTGACCACCTCAGCATTTGCTAGGTGTTAGACACCCAGCGCTGGTTTTCAGTTGGTACCCCGCAGCGACACACGGACTAGGGTAAACATATATAAATATAATACTTGTATGTAATTTATATTGATATTGTGTACCTACTGTGTAACAACACAATACTATAAAATAAAATTTGTACCACATTGGATAAATCGATAAAACTATAAAATTATGTGGTACCCACAATACTCTAATAAAAAACATCAGCCGACACGTGGCGCAATGATAAACGCCATGACGCATAATCATCGACCGCGCTGCACCAGCCGGGTATGGCCGGGTAGGGCAACACCATAATTATAAACAAAAATAAACCAGTAAAAACAAAGAACAAAAACATTGCCTTCTAGAAAATATTTCCAAGTGCCAGTAAATCAAAACTTGCAAGAGATATTTGAATAAGCTACTATGTGAATTTTTATTGCAATTGAAAAGGAGTCGGACGGAAACAAACAAAAGTGAAGTGAAACCATCAAGTTCCCGGACACCACATCATATGTACATAACGCAAAGGTGAGTTTTTATTTTACGCGATAAAATTGGTTGATTAAAATAAATTATTAAAATTGAAAGAATGTCATTAGATTGGTGATTAATTAGATAATATATTATTGTATTCTTAAAAATTTGTCTGTTACCTACTATTGGATTATATAAACGATTTATCAACATTAACTTCATTATATTGGATTTGTGAATTTAAAATAAATTGCTTAAGTCTAGTCTTAAAAGTACTAATGTTTTTTAGGTCCCTAATGGGTGGGGGAATATTATTCCAACATTTGGAGGCCGAGTATTGGAAACTACTTCGAAAAGCTGCAGTACGGTGATGCGGAGTAGCCAGCTGCTGAGCACAACGCCTGGTCTTGCACTGCCGGTGACTATTTACCCACGAGAGCTATGAGTACAGGTATGACGGACATTTAGTCTTGATGACGCCAAAAAGAAGACAAGCCAAATGTAACTTACGACGCGACTTCATTTTTAAAATGCTATGCTTGTTTAGAAATGGTGTGATGTGACTTCTTGGTGGAACGTTAAAACAAAATCGTGCGCAAGCATTTTGAACCCTTTGTATAAGTTTTGCGGTACGAGACAGAAGTCGAGGTCCTACAACCGTATCGGCATAATTCAACTTCGATAGAACCAGACTTTCAACTAGCTGTACACGCAGGTCTTCACTTAAATATGGACGCATCTTATACAAGACTTTCAACCGGTAAAAGCAGTTTTTTCGCAGTTTGCAATATGAAGCTCAAAACGTAGATCTTCGTCCATGATTAAACCGAGATTTCTCGCCTGATAAACCCGCTCAATACATTTTCCCATCACGATCACGTCTGCACGAGGAGAGGTTATTGTATTTAGTTGACTTTTCGAACCAAAAAGCATAAATTTTGATTTGGCTGGGTTAAGTAGTAGGGAGTTTTGTTTTGACCAGGTTACTATCCCATCTAGATCTTCATTCAACAATTTTACTGCGATATCATAATCTTCAGGCTTAAAAGAAAGGTACAATTGAATGTCATCTGCATAAATATGAAATTTAGAATTTTTCAGAACATTCACAATATCTGCACTATACAAAATAAACAAAGGACCCAGTATAGAGCCCTGTGGAGTCATATTAGATGCAACACTAGAACCATTAGCATCTTGAATTTCAACCAGCTGTTTACGGTTAGTTAGATAACTCCTAAACCACATAATCGCAGGCGCGTCAAATCCATAATACGTCATCTTAGAGAGCAAAAGAGACAAATTAATAGCATCAAATGCGCGGGAAAAGTCCAGTAAAACTACCAGGGTACAACAACCCTCATCTTGAGCCAATATTATATTGTCTGTCACATCTAACAGGGCTGTTGCAGTGCTACGACCCTTCCTAAAACCAGATTGCGCCTCCAGGAGAATGTTATTTTGCTCAAGGTAGGTCGTTAGTTGGGCATTTACAACTTTTTCCAGCACTTTTGACAAGAAGGGTAAAATGCTTATAGGCCTTCAACTAGGTACTTAATATAGGTACTTTATAGTGCTTGGGTTCGTGACTTTAGGAATTGGATGCACAACTGCAATTTTCCATAGGTCAGGAAAGGTTGACGTAGAAATTGAATAATTAATAATAGAAGTCAGTATATCCAAAGTTTGAGGAAGAGTCTGATAAAACATGTCAAGTGTAATGTGGTCAAAACCCTCTGCATTAGATTTTAATTTTGATATAATTTTGATTACGGCAGATTGGTCTACAGGATTAATAGAAAAAACACCCTCATTAAATCTTTGAGACTCATAGTACGCTATACATGATGCCGGTGCAGTACTATCACCTGGAACATTCAAGAAGTGCGTATTAATCTCTTCAGGGTCGTTAAAATGAGAGGGCAATTCCGACACTATTTTAAAGGGTGTTGACTTCAGATTTTTCCATAAAGTTCTGGGATGACGAATCTTACTATTAATATTATGTTTAAAATAAGCCACTTTTTCGTTATATAAAGACTTGTTGACCAAACCTTTTAACTCCTTGTAATATAATATTTTATTCTCTGAAGGTGAGATTCGGCATCGTAAGTGGGCCTGATTGCGCAGGGACATCATAAGTTTGATGTTATTTGTTATCCATGGGTACGACCTTTCCTTTAGGTTTTTTTTCTTTAATTTGTCGGCGCACATTAGGATGCCAATGTCAAGAGTGACAGCTAGTCACTGTCACTCTAGCCGGGCTCTAGCTTGTCACTTCTTGGGACGGGAGATCCTACAGAGCGGTCGCAAGCGCACCACGTTTTCGACGAATCGCTAGCCATCTTAATCAAAATACATTTTGAAGTAATTGAGTGTTAATTAAAGCTTAAATGATCATTATTACGCAATTTTAGTATTATTTTAAAGTAAAATCGTTGAAGTTTCCACAAGACAACGTCTTTAATTCAAATTACCTTAATTGGACTACCCACGCTGCACGATGAATAATTCTGATGAAGGCCGTCCTGAGCTTTCATCAGAAGTGGGATGCGAATGGAAAGGAGAATGAAGCAAAAATATCGGATTCTAGAACAGCTGAGAAGCTATTGAGCAGCATGGAAGCGTTGCTTTTTCGAGTTTTGGCAGCCCACCAAACATCGCTGCCTAGTACAATTCTTTTGAAGTTTGACCCTGAGGAGCCCGACTCGGACATTGATGGATGGTGTGAAGTGACTGTTCATTGTGCAAAATAAAAATCTGGAAGGTGTTAATTTACTGATGGCGTTGACGGAGGCGCTGAAAGGTAGTGCAGCAGCGTGTTTAACGAAGCTTAATTTAGACACTATATAACATGAGAATCAGTTAAAGAAATCCTAATTGCAAGATTTCAAAACCTAAACTTCTGCAAGATTATTTTCATGACGTGTTAAGGTTCCAAGTAGGCGCTAAAGAGACTACGCCTGAATCTGCTCTTCGGTTATGGAATCTCATTGAACGAATACCTGAAAGTACGATGCCTGAGAAGGAAACGTTGATACGAAACTGGAACGAAGACGCAAGACACTTCAAGTTCATCGCGAGGCGTGGAGACAAGGACAACCCCTGGCTGCTACAAATGTGGTCAGCCTGAGCACATGGTGACTGTCTGTCCAGACAAGAAGAACTGCAGTGAAGCTGCAGTCAAGGAGGTCCTTCAGTGTGAGCACCGCCCCTCCAAGAGCGTCTTGGAGACCTTTTCTGGTGAGCGAGTTCCTTTCTTATTTGATAGTGGATCATCACGTTCTCTTCTAAAGGAAAGCTTTTGTGAGAAACTTACGGGTACCGTGCGTATAAAACCTCGTTTATCTGAGTGGCACAGGCGGTGAAGATATTCAATGTACCACTCAAATTCAAAACGATGTAGTCATTGATAAACTTTTAGTTAATTTTTCTTTTCACGTAGTTCCTGAGTAGCTTTATTTCTGATCCGATCATAGTTGGGAGGGATATTTTTGATCAAGGCTTTCTTTCTTTCTAATATCGATCTTAAACAAATATTCTGATTATTTTACCGGAAAAGGTTCAGGAATTACTTGACGCTGGGGTCATTCGCGAAACTCCTTCCCGTTTGCTAGTCCAGTACTATTAGTTGAGAAAAAGGGCAACTCATATAGGATGTGTGTGGACTGTCGGGAATTATATTCCAATACGCATACTCACACCTGAGCCAGTTTTAACTATTTTTGACCCGGAATTGCCAGTATAGTTGCAAGCCGATGCTAGCTCTGATGGATACGGAGCGATTCTCATACAACGGATAGATAATCGTATAAACGTCGTGGAGTACTGCTGTCGAGCCTGGGATGTTGAGTCTCGATACCACTCATACGAACTGCAGACGTTGGCAGTTGTACGAGCGGTCGAGCTTTTTCGCCATTATCTTTACGGTCTTCATTTTGAATTCTACACGGATTGCAATTCCCTCAAGGCATTCAAATTAAAAAAAGATCACACTCCTCGCGTCCACAGGTGGTGGTGGCTATTTTACAAGCCTATGACTTCAAAATTATTTATCGTGAAGGTCGCAGAATGGAGCACGCGGATTATTTCTCGCGTAATCCTCTTCCTGATGTTAATGTCGGTGGTACAGCCTACGGGAGCCCGCTGACACAGCAAGTTCAGTATGTCAAATTACATCACGATTGGTTTTCCGTCGAACAAAAATGTGTCATAGCGAAATACAAAACCTTATCTCAAAGTACGACAGCAATGGTTTCCCCGATTCTGTAGCTCAAAAGTATGATGTAAACACAGTAAGAGATAGTATTACACAACTTACACGTTTATCTTACGAAGACCTTATAGCAAAATATAATTTACTCTCACTCGAGAACAGACGGATCTTCTGCAAGTAATGACACTGCAGGATCTTCTTAATAATAAGTTGAATAGTACACACCTTAATAATGATATAAAGCTTGTAGTTCCTAGATCAATAAAATTCACCGTGGAGGGGTGCGTGATTACCTTTTGTTTGCTCAGGCATTACACCGAACAAACGCGGGTAAGCGTGCACCACTTCGACGGCTCACGCAAATGTACAATGAGCATTTCATAGAGATTGATATATTTATGCTTAGTAGAAATGCTTTTCGACGTAAAGTTATTAGTGCACTGAACAACTTCTAAATTTTTTTTTTTTTTTTTCTGATGTCTGATTAATTTGTAACTGCGTATATAAAGTGTTTTCAAGAATAATATCTAGCTTGCCTGTTAGTCCTCATCATAGCGTACCTCTATGTTAATAAGTGGAAAATGTTGTGGTTATTACATTGTTTTTTTTTGTATACGTACTAATAAGTGTAATATATATATATATATATTGTAATATCGTTTTTTTTCCCCAATAAAATAAAATAAATAGTATTCTATATAGGAATATAAAACAGGAAAACCTTAATAAAACAGTTTTCTGGTTGCCGGTAGTACCCTGGTCTTTAATTACAACATTTAGGAAAGGATAAAACTTTAGATAAACTCTGTGAGCAGTTCCCTGGCTATTGGTTCCCCGAAATGTCAAAATGCGTGCGTAAATTTATCGACTCGTGCATTATTTGAAAAGCATCAAAGGGTCCATCTGGAGCTCAACCCGTTCAGTTTCACCCGATCCCCAAAGCTTCGGTACCATGGTATACAATACAAATTGATTTTACGGGAAAGCTTAGCGGGACAAAAAGTGATCGAAAAGAATACTGTTCAATGATTATCGACGGTATTACTAATACATTTTATTATAGCATACTGCTTCTCTTGATGCTAGGAGCGCGGTAAACGCATTGCAGAAAGCAGTCTATCTTTTTGGCACTCCTAAACGGATCTTAACGGATCAGGGTCGTTGCTACGTAAGCTCCGACTTTAAGAATCTTAGCGGCGAACATAAGATAGATCTTCATTTAATTGCGACTGGCTCTAGCCGGGCTAATGGCCAGGTCAAGAGGGTTATGCGGACCCTCAAAAGCCTGTTAACAATTATTGAAAACGACACGAATAAGACTTGGCGAGATGAAATAGGAAATATTTAACTCGCGCTTAACAACACCCGATCATCTGTAACCAAGTATTCCTTTACAGAACTTATATTAGGTATTCGTGCACAGTCATTAGGTACGTCGAAGCTAAACTCAGAAGCCCATGGTTGACCAGAACGTCTTAACCTCGATGTTGTGCGGAATGACGCATCTGCTATTGTCCAAAAGGCAGCAGAAAACGAAATTAAACGATTTAATCAAGGCCGTGTAAAAATTAAAGCTTCTTCAAAAGGTGATTATGCTTTCCTCAAAAACAGTGAGCGAAACCAGACAAAATTGGACAGACAGTTTAAGGATCCATTTGTTATAACGGCGCGCGGCGATACTAAATAACGATCGGTAAGAATTAAAAAGATTAGGTAGTTCTCATCGAATTTATAAGTATGCCTACGAAAATTTATGCCCAGCACCTCACGGACATTGACACGGTTTTCTTGAAATCGCTTCTAACCTTTTGAATTATGATGAGGCCGAGTCAGCGCCAGAAGATGTAGATGACTTGTAATCCACGAACGACAGTGACACCTTGACTGCATGTTCTGACACTATAACCGCCGGCTCCTCTACTATTACCGGTAATTCAGACACTCTCAGTGCACACTCTGATCCTGAGACATAGGATGTAGTTGGCGAAATCGAAATTTGGGATGAACAGGATATCCCGCAATCGTAGGTATGTCGTCGGTATATTAAGTCAAAGTCAAAATCAAAGCGTTTATTGCAAAATAAGTGTTTACAATGTTGTTATAATATCATGTCACTTTTGACTTAGCAGCCTTTTACAAGCATTGCAATTTTAATTTATCCTAATTATCATACAATAGACATTATTATTATTAAATTATTATTGTTTCATGTCTTGCATGAGTCTGTTGGTTATTGTAAGCATTATTCAATCCAGAATTGCCTGGCCGAAAGGAGAGTGTCGTCCGGGCCACATCCAGTGGGGTTGGTTGAAGGGATGCACTCGTCCGATCTAGAAGCTATACCCTTACAGTAAATCCTGGTCGGAGAGACAGTGTCGTCCGGGCCACATCCAGTAGATCAAGTCGTCAACGGCGCGTGCTCTCCATGTCGTCAACAGCGCGTGCTGTTCCACGTGCGCCTCAAGGAGATGTCAGCAACTGTAGGGGCCCAGCAGGGTCGAAGCCTACTGGGGCCAAGGGTCCGATTCTGAAAGGAAGACTCGGCCCTGGCACGAAAGGCACCGAAGGAACAGGAGTGGGTTTTTAGTCAGTAAAAGTCTGACACTATCTCCCGCCCCGTCCAAGAGCGGGGGATGTCATAAGATGATTTTCCCACCGAAAAAAAAAAAACACCCAATAGAGGGTTGGTTGGAGGGATGCACTCGTCCGATCCAGAAGTAATATCCTTATAGTCTATCCTGGTCGGAGGGACAGTGTCATCCGGGCCACACCCAATAGAAGGTTGGTTGAAGGGATGCACTCGTCCGGGGGTCTATCTGCCTTACTCTGTCTTTTACTGTAGCTAGAAAGAGAGCAAACTTAAGTGTGAAGTTAGATACGACGCGGTTTTTGTACCAACGTAAACGCTCGACACCGTGTATACCTATCGAGTTGTCGCTAGCGAGTACGTTTGACTCATGGTACAAGTTTAATTGTAATCTATTTGAAGCACGTTTACTCGAAATCGACCACGGTAAGATAGTGTAGTTTTTCGATAGTAACTCATGGTAAGGGTACAGATTCATTACGGGCTGGTTGAAGGGATGCATTTGTTTATTTAAATGTCTAATTGTGATTGACTCCGTGTTTGACGCTACAATCGAAAACCCATGTGAAGTCCTGTAGCAGGATGGACGAGCGGACGTCTTGGTGATTTGTTTGTTCCAGGAATACCATAACGCCCGAGGACGGTCTTATGTCAGTCTGGCCATGTCGGCGCACATTAGGATGCCAATGTCAAGAGTCACTGTCACTCTAGCGGAGCGTCGAGTCGATGGTAGCGGGGTGGCCATCTTGAGACGGGAGATCCTACAGAGCGGTCGCAAGCGCACCACATTTTCGACGAATCGCTAGCCATCGTCTTAATCAAAATACATTTTGAAGTCATTGAGTGTTAATTAAAGTTTAAATGATCATTATTACGCAATTTTAGTATTATTTTAAAATAAAATCGTTGAAGTTTCCACAAGGCAACGTCTTTAATTCAAATTACCTTAATTGGACTACCCACCACACCTACGCTGCACGATGAATAATTCTGATGAAGGCCGCCCTGAGCTTTCAAACTTATAAGTTATTTTAGTAGCTTTCGGTCTTAAAGTGTTTTAATATTTATTTTATTTGTACTTGGTCCCTGTATTAATAAATTTTTATTCCTAATTTGGTTAAAAAAAATTAATGTCAATAACAGTTTTTTTACGAGTGTACATGCGCTAAAGTTCGCAAAGCATATGTTCAGGCTCGCCAAATTACACCGGCCGTATTGTAGTTGAGATAATAATATCGGAGTACTCGAAATCCATGTTTAGTATTACCATACTAATTTATATAATATTCTCATCCATCTCTTTCTTACGATCTCTCTCTCTCTCTCTCTATGGTACAGGTATACAGCATACACGCGCTCTGCACAATAATTTAAAGATCAGTGGAAATAATCGACGTATATAACATTGTGAAGTGTCTATTAGTGGGCAAAATAAACAGTGTGTTTGTGTACTAAAAGTGTGTCTATAATACAACTCAACACCGTCAGCAATCTCAAACATAAAGTTGGTCCTTCGAGTTACTCCGAACGCCATTATTTTTGGTAGTGTGGGGGCGTGGCTTGCGAGTTGCGTCAAGCCGGCAGGAAGTCATCGACAAGATCGACGAAAATTGGATAGCTTCGGCACCTCGGGCCTCTTCGGCATACATCGCTAATGCCTCAGCGCCGTTTACGAAGACACGAGTTCTGTTTTACCGACAGGGCCGGAGAGAAGCAGCCAATAGGCAATCGACATTTTAAGTCAAAGAATATAGTAAATATAAAGGGGAATAGAGAGCCCTCTTACAAGATTTTTTGTCACCCTAAATTGAACATTGTCGCGCCCTGATATCATATCCCTTGGACTAATCCTTATGCTATATGTGCCTACATATACGAAGGTGTAAAACACCTGTATATGCTATAGATGCCTATATATACGTAGGTGTAACGCAGCTGTTATTTTTTTTAATATTTCGTTTCGTTTCTTCTGGGATTGGGGTATGCATTCATTATATTAGTTTTTTTTGGAAATTTAAAACGAAGCCATGAATTGCAATTGAAACGTTTTAAAAACTATATAAGTTTTTAAAACATTTTGCATTTGTTTTAAAGCAGTTCATGGTTTCGTTATAAATTTCCAAAAAAAAAACAAATACAATGACTGTTTATAAAACTGAAAATTAATAATACAATATTAAGTGATAAGTTGTGTTTATTTTTGCAAATAAGTTATAAATAACACTTTTAAACATCATTTTTTTCGTTAAACTACGTGTTTTATAAAACTGACTACACTGCTAAGAAAAACCGAAATGTCAACGAGTGACAGTAATTTTTATTAAAGTTTTTCTCACCAACTATCCAACTATCATTACTGCACAACATCTACTACAAATTTGTAAATTTGCTAGAATTGTGAATGATTCACATAAGACTAACTTGCAAACAATGCATTGAAACGGCTTTCAATACAATTAAGGAGGAAATACGACTTCGTACAACAACTGACGAAATACGAATAAGATGTTGGGCCTGCTGACAATAGAGGCCAACAATTTGGGCAGGATTTGTAAAAATTATGAAAAAAATGTTACGAATGCAATTTCATTTTTTTTAATTTCTGCTAAAACCCACGAAAAGAGAGATACGAGACAGAGTTTACTTTATAAAAGTGAGATAACATTTTTAATAGGTTTTTCAGGTATAATTTAAGCAAAAATACTTTTTAAATCTTAATTTTGAATATTAGTTATTTGTGACTTGATTCACAATTCTGGCGAATTCACATAGTTATAAAAAGATTTTTATGGCATGTGGCACATCACTAGCAAGAGGATAAACCAGAAAATTTTTGATGAAGTTGAAAGACTCCAGTGGCTTTTGTTTTGAACATGAACAGCGTTAAGTCCTACGCTTTGCAAGTAAATTAAAAAAAAACTAGATAGCTAATGTCACAAATTTTAATTTTAAAAGTATTCTAATACAATACACATCTAAATAAAAATAAAATTCAGAGTCTACGACTTACATATTTTTTTAAATTGGTATTTGAATGAAAAATTTGGATCTTATTTTCATAAACAATAAAAAGTCGATGAAAAAAATCCACAGGGCATGAGAAGTTTTTAGGGGTCTGAAATGACAGCAAATGACACCTCCCGTCGACCATTTTAATTTGGCACACGATGCATCAAACACCCTGTATAATGAACTTCTAGAAAAGAACACACAATCTACACTCACACTCCGTCTAACAGTATAAAGGATAAGGATTTTATGAATATGAGATTATGAACCGGGTTACACTGTAACTCGCACAATAGTTTCGTGAAGCGACCACTGCCGGTTTTTGTTAAAGATGCTTACCAAATGATAATGATTTCAGATACTACCTGCATCTGTGATCAGCACGGTTCATGGGAAGACGTATCAGACTTTCGTTTCGCGTTCTTTTTATTAAGCTCATCATCTCTCAGGTCTAAATCAACTCTTCTCACCAAACCATAGTAGCCATGGCTTTAAATCATTTAATCTGTGAAAAAGCTGTAAATCCTCGCGAAAGTCAGACAGTACTTCACGCCGGAACAGCTGCTCAAACTTTATCAAGCGCAAGTTCGATCGTGTCCATACACACAACCACATACTCTATAGTACTGCTCTTATCTTTGGGATGGATCTGCCCGATACCAGCTTGATGCACTTGAGTCAATTGAGAGGCGAGCCAAGAGGATTATTGGTAATGATGCACTCGTTGAGTCGAGGCTTCAAAGTTTTGAGCATCGACGCCGAGTTGCTAGCCGGTCGGTTTTCTACCGGTTGCATTTCGGAGATGCATAACCTAATTCCGCCTAGTCCGTTCCATCATCGGACTACCAGGTGTACAGCAATGCGACACCGGTACATGGTGGACATCCCACCTAATATGCACGAAACGTTTTGGGAACACATTCATTATGCATACAGCTATGGAGTGGAATTCCTTGCAGGAATCTGTGTTTCCTGATGGCTACAACTCGGGAATCTTTAAGTCAAGAGTAAATTGGTTACTTCTAGGTAAGCGCGCTCCATCGTCGACCACATCGTCGCTTTCCATCAGGTGAGACAGTGGTCAAGCGCGAACCTATCAAGAATAAAAAATAAAGATTGTTTAGTAGGTACTTAAATAATAAAATAAAATAATAAAATGTCGTGTAGCTCATGTCATGTCGTGTAGCTCATGTTAAATTTGCCAATTGTGACAGAGCTACACGACCAGCTGTACCAGCTTGGCAGTGCAGGATAGAGCGCCGTATCGGTGAGGCTAGAGTACTCATCGGTAAGCTTATCTGCTTCAGGGAGGGCAACACTCGCCCCAGGGTGATGCGCTTTGTGAGGCGGGCATTCTCGGGGACTAATATTAGTCGTCGAGATTATTTGCCCTGCGTCACAGAGCGTATCGACTTCCTGAAGCAGAAAATCTTTGCATGGGCAAACCGTATTCTTCGATACAAGCGGCGAGTGGAGCGGTACACTCAGAATCGTACATTCCAAAGCAACGAAAGGTGGGTTTACAGGGATTGGGAGCGACCAGACCAAGGTGTAACTGATGCGCGCCTGCCGGATGATGACACCATGTGTTCATTTTGGCGCAGCATTTGGTCGGCGCCTGTTAGTCACACCGAGGGTGATTGGATTCGAGAGGTCAAGCGCGCGTGCGATCTTTTACCAGAAATGGGGGCAATTACCATCAGCCCCCAAGATGTAGCCCGTGCAGTCCGTCCGTTGCCTAACTGGAAATCTCCTGGACCGGACGGGCTGCACAATTTCTGGTTTAAATGGTTCCAAAGGTCGCACGCTCGCTTGACATCTCAGTTCCAGTCTGCCTTAGAGTCAGGGTCGCTGCCCCAGTTTCTAACGACAGGAATAACCCACCTGCTCCATAAATCAGGTAGTACTGCGGAAACCAAAAATTATAGACCGATCACGTGTTTGCCGACCGTCTATAAACTTCTTACATCCATTCTGAGAGCTAAAATCAATAGTCATATTGAGACAAACTCTATCATGTCTGCCTCTCAGAATGGATGTAGGAACGGGTCCCGCGGTACTAAGGAGCTGCTCCTCATCGATATGGCCATTAGCCAACAGGTTCGACGTTCTCGAAAGAATCTGTCGGCATGTTGGATAGATTATAAGAAGGCCTATGACTCTGTTCCTCATACATGGCTCATGAGGGTGCTAGCACTGTATAAAGTTGATGCAACACTGCGCACTTTCCTGATGTCATGTACGGGGCAGTGGAGAACAGTCCTTCACTATCCAAGATGTCGACAGATTCAGGAGAACAGCGAACCGATAAGGATTGAGCGTGGCATATTCCAGGGTGACAGTCTGAGTCCACTGTGGTTTTGCCTAGCCTTGAACCCTCTTAGCACACTGTTGGAGGGTTTTGGCTTAGGTTACCGGTTGAAAAGAGGTGGTCAGGTCATATCTCACCTTCTTTACATGGACGATCTGAAACTCTTTGCCCCCAACAACTTGCAACTGGTGGAGCTACTGAAGGTAACTAAAACCTTCAGAAGTGCCATCAGGATGTAATTTGGTGTGGACAAATGTGCAGTCATACATGTAAAGAGAGGTGAGATTATGGAATCCGTGGGAATTCAACTCTCGGATTCCATACACCTTAAATCCCTCTGCTCAACCGAAACTTACAAGTATTTGGGTATGTCGGAATCGTTAGGCATCAATACTGATGACGTGACACAATCGTTGAAAGAGCGCTTCTTTGGCCGCCTGAATAAATTACTGAATAGTCTATTGTCAGGCGGAAACAAGGTCCGTGCTTTCAACGGTTGGTCATATTGATGTATTCTTTCGGCATACTCAAATGGACTCAGACAGAACTTGACGCCCTGGATAGGAGGGTCCGCACACTGCTTACCGCAAATCGGATGCATCACCCACGGTCATCGTGATGAGACTGTATATCCCGCGGAAGTGCGGGGGTCGTGGCTTCTTAAATGCTAAGACCCTGCACAACCGCGAGGTATGCAGTCTCAGGGAGTACTTCCTAAAAACCGAAATAGGTATGCACCGAGATGTGGCAGCAGTGGACAAGGGCCTCATCCCGCTCTCCTTGGCCAACGAGAACTGGCGCAAACCTATAGTACTGGATACTAATGACCGCAGGGAAGTATGGCAGAGCAAGGAGCTTCACGGACGCTTTTACCGGGCCTTACCTGGGCCCGATGTAGACCTGTTAGCGTCTGTATATTGGCTGCGTTTTGGTGACCTCTTCGGGGAAACCGAAGGTTTTGTCTTTGCGATAATGGACGAAGTTATGATGACGAACAACTACCGGAAATACATTGTGAAGGACGGTACGGTTGACATCTGTCGGGCATGCCACTGGCCTGGTAATTCAATCCGACATATTATTTCTGGGTGTTCTCATCTATCTAACGGAGAATATTTGCATAGACACAACCTCGTAGCCAGGATTATCCACCAGCAACTTGCTCTTAAATACCAACTTGTGGAATCAGAAGTACCGTATTATAGGTATGTGCCCCGACCCAGTTCTCGAAAATGGCAATATCACATTATTTTGGGATCGATCTATCATCACTGACAGAACTATTGTTGCCAATAAACCTGATATAGTGGTGATAGATCGACTAGAGCGTCGCACAATGATTGTTGATATAGCTGTCCCTCATGACGAGAACCTCGTGAAAGCTGAGAAAGATAAGCAAATTAAGTATCTTGACTTAGCTCGCGAGGTTGTCGACATTTGGGAAGTGGATAGAGCAATCATTGTGTCGATAGTCGTGACGGCCAATGGCTTAATAGCCAAGAGCCTCGAACAACATCTAAGGAGGCTCTCGTTAGGCAGCTGGATCAAGGGCCTGATCCAGAAAGCAGTACTCCTGGACACGGCGCGCATCGTTAAGAGATTCCTCTCTCAGGAGCCCTGCCTGCGCCGGCAGCTTGGACTCTGTTCCCGATGCTGGTGGGCTACAATTTTTTATATTTTTAAATGTTTTATTTTATGTGTTTTTTTTAAGGAAATATTTAAAAATATAATAAGTATGTAATATAATAAATAAAGAAAACTACAATGAAAAACAAATCATATTCTTTATATTGGGTAAATGTTATAATTATGTACGATCGGTTTTTTCAAAATATGTTTTAAGACTTCATAAATTATTTAAATGCAACTAACAAAAGTTGTTTATTTTGACTCTGTGTCAATACACATGAAAGAATCAGCGTTCATGAGGTAAGTATTACAAATGTTCTTTTTGTTGAAATTTTCTAGTATTGTAGGATCTAAGTAGGTGTTGACGATGGCCGCGCATTTGAGGTCTGTGGGAGCGTGAGCCAGGGGTGCGCACAGTTGGTGCACGACGACAGGGCGCTGCGAGTGGCGCTGGAGCTTGAGTGGCGAAGGCGCAGGGTGTGAGGACGCGGCGCGCAGCAGGACCAGCTGCGAGCGCAGCGCGTGCTCTCTCGGCACGTAACCACGCGCGCGCTCTATGCGCCTCAGTGTAGTTTCTATAAGACCACGTGCGTACTGCGCCGAGTGAGACACGCGACCCAACAGAGTCCGTACACAAACATCAACCTTCGCCGACCATGAGTCCGCAGTTTGCAGAGCATTTTCAAGACCGGTAGTGTCTCCTCCAGTCATCAACGTGAACATGTGACGTATAACGGCGTCTTGTAGCTGCTCTTCTGTTTCATACTCTGCGAATTGCTCCTCAAGGTGTACGTCAAACTCGTCCGGTGCATACCCAACGCAAAATACTGTCCCAGTCAAACCTATAGGAAAAACATTTAACGTTAAAATTGTGATATAAAACTCACGGATTACATTAACACAGAAAAAAAAACACGTCTTACCATGACTTTCCAAGATAGCTGCCATTTCTATAGCTAAGAAAATTCCACTTTCATATCCAAGGAGATAGAACTGGTTCTTCAGTCCCGTTTTCTTCAAGAAGACCTAAAAAAATATATTTTGAGTAGGTTATTGGCGTTACAGAGTAGCAAGGTGACAAAAACTAATGCAAAACGGATTCGGACGGACGAATCTTTTTAGCTTGGCAAGCTAAAAAGATTTGTTGTTATGTATGAAGTAAGTCTTAAGTTATATTTGTTAAGCGTTGTTGAACATTTCCGTTAACATAATTAACCTGGAATGATCCACTAATGGATTAGGGCCCGTTTTCTTTTTTGCCATGCTTCCAGATTTTGTCAAGCCCTCAACCAACATCGATTCCTTACCACTGCTAATCTCTCGGCTGTCTCTTGTATGGTCTCGTTTGGATTGTCGAGCCCCAACTGCAGCACCAGCGCCGGCAGCTTGAGGCGGTCGCAAAGCACGTGGAATCTCTCGTAGTGGCCCTCCATACCAGGGATAATACACAGGTATGTTTGGTTTGAGTCAAATTCGTCGTCTCTCTGTAAAATCACCCCAGGACCATCAATTGTACAAAAAAATCAGTACTTAACCCATACTAATATTATTAATGTGAAAAAAACTCTGGCTGTTACGCTTTCACGGTTAAAGTACTAAACCTTTTGATGTGGTTTTAACCCCAAGGAAAGCTATAGGCTACTTTTTATCTGTCTTCGATTCTGACTTTGCATCGCCAATAAAGACATTTACGCAGACGAAGGCACTGTCAGAAGTCGGTATCTAAGTTGCTGTAACTACGATTGTTTTTTTTTTGCTTGTTTTACTGTTACCTACTTATGTAGAAACAGTTCTATTGCAGACAAAGAAATCGTAACTTCAATTATATTAAGCACAGGACAGAGGCCCTAAATAAGAAATTGATATTTATTTAGACACTAATAAAACAAGTAAGTACCTTTGAAGCATTGTTGACAAGGGTCGGCATACAGACGAAGTCAGTGGTGGCAAGCAGTTCATCAGAGTCAACGATGGTGAAGAATGTAGAAAGGCCCTTAATGTCTTGGAAGTTTGACTTGAAGATAGACTTTTCTAATTGTTTTAAACTTTAAAAAATAGAACAAAATAAATCAAGTCACGTCATGTTTCTATTAAATCAAGAATGAACATATTGCAGAAACTAGTGAAATAAAAAATGAAATAATATTGTTTTTTTTTGTTGTTGCTGGGTGGTGAGAAGGCATGATATAATAATATGACTAAAAGATTTAAGAATATGCATGAAGACTAATGTTAGGGAATAGGATGACCAAATAAGAGGATTGTGTGAGAGACGATGTTCAGGAGTTTTCTGCTCTCCTGTAAAATTTGCAATTAAGCACATTCGCAACTTTACCATTACACACAGGTGACGATATATAAAAGTAAAGAGATTGAATGGGAACGCGATACATAGCAAACAGTAGATTTTTGGAGAAAAAAAGAACAATTTACGGTGATCCAAAATCATAAAAAAATCACTCTATTGAATAAAGATGAAACGATAAACAATGGAATAGCTTAGATAATATCCTAGAAATCAACTTACGAATCAAGAGTAATCAAAGGTATTTCTTTCTCTTCAAATACTACGTTACAATTAATTTTCAGGTGATTGTAAATCAATGGTATTTTATCGTTTTGTACACCCAATTCTTCCAAAGTAGTGTATTTATCCGTATTCGCCGTCACGATTACGTCTGTAAATAATAATAATAAAAAAAATTGACCATCTTTCAATACTTGGCCTAACCTCACAGATCAAACATGCATAAATAAAAACCAAATAGGTATAGTTATTTAAAAGGATTTGCCATTTATCTTTAATTGACGTAAACATTACCTGCAAGTGCAATGACCTCTTGCAACAGAGAGGTTTGTGGCGCAGGTGTAGTTCGTGCTAGAACTACGTTGTGAGCACCGCGCAGTGCTTTCTCGATCATATCGATTGCATTACGTTTCCAAGCACCAATGTTACATGAGTCCTGCGAAATAAAGGTCGTAAGGGTCGAGTGTAACTAAAATTATTTGATATAAATCAATTGTATGTTTAGAAATGAAGTGGAGATATGCAAAAAAAAAATATAACAGTACAATAGGCCCGAATACATATATTTTGAAATACCACTCAGCAAGATATTTCAGTATTATAAAAACAGATGACAAAACTATGAAAACTTAACAGACGAAATTACTTGACTCAGTTCTGGTAGTGATATTATTGTGGCCGGCAAATTGTTCGATACTCGACGAAGACACACTTCCTTTCCAATTATATTGTCACTAGTATTCAGTACAGCAAAATATCTGTTAAAACACAAACATTATTTTAGATTTTTTTTTAAATAATATAACAGAAGAAAAGACAATTATGATTAGAAGAAATTTGACGCGTGACGTCAAAACAAATATTATGCATTTAGGCCGTCTCCGGTCAAGAAACTATCAGATTAATTAAGGGATGATAAATTATTTTAGACTGGCTGGGCTGTAATCATCATCATTATCCTCATTTACGCCGAATGACTTCCACTGATTTACATAGGCACAGGACCCGTCGTTATGACGATACTTGAGAAGAAGTATCGCCATTACGGTCCGAGTGATGCAGGGAAAAATAGTGCTAGATGCAATAAAAGAGAGAAAAAAAGTTGAATATAAAAAAGATGGTCAGGATCTCATAAAAATTCTTTCAGTAGCTGAATTTGTCGCAAACAGACAAACATACGTGCTTGGTTGAATGTATTTTAAAACATGTAAGGATGACATACTTTTATTGAATTTTCTACTCTTATTTGTTATCCCAAATGGTTAGAAGATCAAATCGTGACACTGGTAAAATACAACTTCTGATTTCGAATTTGTGTGAGTACTGTTGGAATCAGTGATTCCTCCAATTACTGAAATAATATCTAGTCAAAATTTTGAAATGTACAAAACCCTTTCTCATTAATTGTCGCTTTTTCTTAAAGTGAAAATCAAACTGCGTTGCGTGGTTTAAAAGAAGTCAGTGTAAAAGTAGAAAGATGGGCGAGGGAAGCGACTTATTTTTATAATATGTATTGACAATATGTCATCATTAGCCGGATGTCATAATTATTTCACAAATCCGAAATAATCTTCTAATCACATATTTAATAAATCGTAAAAAACAGATTATTATTATTTACTTAATATCTCTGCACAATTTTCTTGATACCAAATCCAAAGTGTTTAGTAGAGTTTCATCAATATCCTTCTGCTTATCGCTCACAGTCACGTACAGTCCCTCGATGGGACCAGAGCGACTGGCATTACTTAACAGTGCATTAACATCAGCTTCTAGTGATAAGTTGTCAGAAAATACCGCGACTTCAATACCCTGTTCCTGCCATGATCTAAACAAAAGGAAGACAATGTGAACCAATAAATTTTGATCATGTTATATCGTACTAGAATGGGATTTTCATTACTTATAATCAATTAGCACAATATAATTGTGATAATAGACAGAAAATTACATCGTGCAAACATTGTCTCTAAATTTCTAAGCCTACAAGTCTGAAGTAGTTACCTTATTTTTATTTGCAAGTAGCTTATAGATAGCTTCTTTGAATGTACAGCAAGCTTCCTAGCACCTCTCTCTACAAGTTTATCTCCTAACTGTAGTCCAAAGGTTTTACCATTGCAGAGTATAACATGGGTACGGTCCGCCTTGCAAGTCAACCTGTAAAATTATTTTATGAATAAAATAATAATAATTAATAGCGTTTACCTTTCTCCACCACATAATGTAAAAAATATAATTTATAAAATTGTAGTACATCCTTGCACATTGCACATGTATTTTCACATTAATGTTACAAGCTCCAGGCCTCAAAACTTCCCGGATAAGTTACAGTTGGATAATTATTTATAAAGTGATCGTTATAATCCAATGGAAAACTGTATTGTAATATTTTTTTTAGGTGGTAAATGATCCAATTCCGCTTCTAAGAACTTCTCGCACTTTTGGATGAAGCGAGAGGGCGTGTCAGATTTTTACTGACTAACCCACTCTTGTTCCTATTTTGTCTTTGTTCCGGGCCCTGGGTTTCTCTTTCGCATAACCCATGACCCCAGCAGGCTTCAACCCTGCTGGTCCCTTACGGGTTTGCTGCCATCTCCTTGAGACGCGCGTGGAACACTACGTGCTGTCAACGAGTCGAGCTAGGTCCGTATGGTTACCGGACAAACAATTGCTCGCCGTTCGCAAGCTCACACGTACGGTGGCTGGAAATTAGGGTCGGGATACCGGCGGCTGAGGTGTGATGAAAGCCGTTTCCTCACGCGTGCGGCCGCTTCCTTCGCCAGTGTTACTGCTTCGCAGAAGGAGGTGGCGGCCTGCAATTCCTCCTCACTTCAGACTATGGCCAATACCAGGACCAGGCGCGAGAGCTCGTTGCCGCCAATCGCCTCTACGAGGACACGGGCGGTGCTTCGACCAAACAGAGCACACCTCTATTGTATGCTTCACCGTGTACTCAGGGCGGTTTACTCAATGGTCGTCATTCCACCACAAGATCTCGCCGGAACTCTGTCCGCCATGCCGTTATGTTGTCGTGGCAGGTCTTTCGCCCCGGCGTTGCATCTCCATAATGTGCAAATTCTGCATACGTGAAATGAGTGTTGCCTCCAGATCCCATGTTGGCAGGCCAGCTTGGGTGTGAAAATATGTTTCAAAATGTGTTAAAAATGTGTTGTCGGTGCAGATAAAACATTTTTAAGTGGGAAATCGTGTGACTTTCATTGTTTAGGTCTTTTAATTTAATGAAGAAACTAGTATAACACCTACTTCAGCGTCTTAAATTTATAATATATTTACAAATAGTGTAATTATAGATTCATCCCTTATTAGCGGCGTCAGGTCTGAACATACTGATCAAGTCGTATCTTTTGAGTTAGTAAAAGAATTACAATTTGATACCACTACAGAGTTAAGACTACTTACTAAAAATAAATGAAGTTATTTTAACAATAATGTTCTCAGTAATCTCTCAACAGCCAACTTTAATTCGCAAGACCCCAATGTTAACTATGATACATTATTTTCTACGATATGCCAAGGATTTAATGAGGCGTGTCCAGTCAACAAAGTTCAAATTAGTAATAAATTCAAATTTATTTAATGGGCCACTGCTGGAATTAGAAAAACAGAGATACTTTATATCAGTTATACCACAAAAACATCGTTGCCTTCCGATCACAACTTGCAGAACCACGTAAGAATCTACTTAAAGATATTTAAAAGAGTCTGCGCCCAAGCTAAATCTAAGGCAATTAGTGAGAAAATTTGAAATTCAAGTAACAAAATAAAAGATGCCTGGAAGGTGATAAACAAAGAAACTGGAAATACAAACCAACGAGATCGAAATGAATTGTCGTTAAAAATTGATAATGAAATGATCACAGATAAGTCAAAAGTAACAGAGACGTTAGAAAACTTTCCCAAAAGAGGTAACGAAATCGCTCCCGTCATCATCATCATTATTAGCTAAATCTCTTCCAAAAGAAAATTTCACAAAGGATATATCCTTCGTAAAATTTTCTTTTTGAACCAACTTTTTGATCCAACCTTTGAATTAAAGCGTATCTCTGTGGATAAAATTAGAAACACATTCAAAACATTTAACAAGGAAAACACTGAGGACTTATGGGGTATATCTGTTAAGGTTTTTGAAGATATCCTTGACACAATTGCTCCTGTTCCAACAGGCACATTTAATGTTTAGACGGTGGTGCATTCCCTGATTTAATAAAACATAGCAAAGTAGTCTCAATTTTCAAATGGGGTTTTAGAGTGATCCCTCTAATTATAGACCTATATCTGTGCTTCCAGCATTGAGTAAAATCTATGAAAAAATCATGCTCGAACAGATGTTGTCTCATTTCAAACAAGATTTTACATAGTCGTCAGTTTGGCGGTTTTCAAGAAAGGAAGGTCAATGACGGATGCGAGAGTGAAACTCATCAGTAACATTTTGGAATCCTGGGAAAAATCCTAGGATGCAATAGGCATGTCCTGTGACCATAATACTCTGATATGTAAGGTACATCATTACGGAATTCGTAGACAAGCTACTGATCTAGTTTTTTCTTACCTATCTTATTGGCACCAAAAAGTTATCGTGAATAGGGCGACGTCTTCGGGGTTTTTAGTAAAGATGGGCGAGCTAGTTTATATTAATGACCTTCCTTACATGATGGCTAATTTATCCGATATATTCGCTGATGACACTTCTCTTATTTTTAAAATAGACAGAAAAGATACGGAGGTCGTGCAGGATAACGAAAGTCTGGCTGTTCTTTCGAAATGGTTCGCAGCTAATAACCTCTTACTAAATGCGAACGAAAATAAATGTCTAAAGTTTTCATTGCCGAATGTCCCTCAAGTTGGCCTATTTAATCCTTGACGGCAAAAAACTGGATGTTATTGCGGAAACTGTATTTTTAGGTATAACTATCGATTCAAAATTGCAATGGGGCCCTCACATTAGAACTCTTTCAGGTAGATTATGCTCAGCTGCATATGCAGTAATAAAAATAAGGCTGCAATTGGCAGAGGTAGCCACAGCTAGGTTAGTTTATTATGCCTATTTCCACAGTATTATGTCCTAGGGCATTTTGTTGTGGGGCTCTGCAGCTGATGTAGAATCAATTTTCATCTTGCAAAAGAGAGCAATCCGAGCTATTCCGAGAAACATATTCAAAGAAATCGATATACTGAGTAAGCCTTCACTCTATATCTAAGAATGCATTTTGTATGTTCGCGATTTACATAGTATTAATACGTGTGTTAAACATGAAATTGTAATAACCAAATGGAGGTTAGCTAAGACAAGTAAGTCATTCCTTATTGGGATATTTTTCTATAAAAAGTTGCTTAAGTATGCTACCGAGCTTAGCGAGGGAAAGTTCAAAACCCATATTAAGCGTTTCCTTGCCAAGAAAGCGTATTACAAGGTTTTTTTTTTCGGTGGGAAAATCATCCAATGACATTCAGCGCTCTTGGGCGGAGCAGGAGATAGTGTCAGACTTTTACTGACTAAACTTTTTTTCCTTTCTTATGGCATTGTTTTTGCAATGTTTTTTTTATGTTAATTGAATCACAGCAACCTTAATTTCGTGCGTCGAAGTACTCTTACACATCGCTGTCATCCGAAAAAGTGCCCAGAAGCCCAGAAGTATTGCCACGTTGAATGGCAATGCTAATTCTTTGGGCGAAGAACGAGCTAGCCCTCTGGTCACTTAAAGTGTCAACCAGATGGCGTGAAATTTCAGATCGAAGCGTTTTCACCCCAAACGGCTTAAACTGTAATTACCAATAAGGTATTTATATATATGTATTCTTTTTTGTATAGCTTCTTTTTAAAATGTGAATGTGAGAACACTGTAGACTCCACGGATTCATGGACTACAATTTTCATTGTGCTTTTGTGTACAAAGGTGACTGGTCAACATTATCCTCTCATATCTATTATTTTTGTATTAAAGAAATATTGTAGAAACAATCTTTTTTTTTAAAGAGTAACCATGGAGTTTCTTGCCGGTTCTTCTCCATAGGAAACAACCAATTAGAACCGTGCGTTAGCTTCTGAAGTTTTATAAGTGCCCAAGTAGGTCTATGTGAAATAAATAATTTTGAGTTTGAATTTGAATGACTTCTTCCAATCCAAGGTGGAGCAAGAGAGTAGGTCAGACATTTAAAACCCATCTGTGTTCTTCAGTTGCTTTTTGCGTTCCAGGGATAGTGGGATACAAAAACTCTTTCAAACGTTCCCACAGTCCTAGCAGGCATCGGCCCTTTTGGCCTCCAATGGTTTTGCTGATATCTCTTTGAAGTGCGCGTTATACACTATGCTCCATCGACTCAAGCGTAGTCTTTACCATAAGGCCGGATAGCTAGCTACAATTTACCATTGCTCGTCATCTGCAAGCCTACGGTGGCTGGGAATCGCCCTGTGACTCCTGACGCCCTATCTCTTATGGCGACGGCTGGGGCGGGGGGAAGTCCGTTCCCTCATATTTGCAGTCGAGCACAGGCGCAGGATAGCCAGCCTATCGGTATTTTCCAGGATGTATTTTGGAGAGTGTGCGCGGGAATTGCATGACCTGATTCCGCCATCTCCTTTCTACCATCGGACAACCCGACGTACGGCGAGTATCCACCCTTACGTTGTTGAAACTTCAACGGTCCGGACTAAGCGTTTCGCTTCGTCGTTTATACCGCGTACATCGAAGGACTGGAATAATTTGCCCGCTGCGGTCTTCCCGTCCAACTATAATTTAGGTGTCTTCAAGGCTAGAGTGAGTAGGCTCTTAATAAACTAGTGCGCCTCACCATCAATGATTGCATCACTGCTTACCATCAGGTGGGATCGCAGTCAAGCTCTAGTTTATATCAATTAAAAAAAAAGTCTTCTCTTTCGCTCGCAATACTACTTCACTGAAGGAGGTGACCTCTTTTCATACTCTCTCGCTTCGGACCGTGGCCTGAACCAGGACCATGAGCGAGAGGTCGTTGCCGCCGATATACGGTGAGAATCAGCGTCACGTCTATGCTCGAAGACAATGGAATAAGTTTTGGTTAAAATAAAAACGGTAATACCTGGGCTGTACTTCCTGTACGGGTGCTTCCATCTTCACCAGTACTCTGCCTCGGTGCTTGCTAGCAGCGAGCAAACGGAAGGCACGCACGATGTCGGGTGGCGCGTACAATATGCGTGACAAAGGACGAACGTATCCGCGACTAATACCATCGCTTAACATTGCCTGCAATATCTATGAAATACAAAATTAGATGCATTAAGAACAGATTTTAAAATAACCTTAATGTAGACAACTGTGTGTTCAGCTGATTATGCGCATTATCCTTAAAAACTGGACAGACGGTGTTACTATAGGTGGACAAAAAATTGCTAATCTACGCTACGCAGATGACACCACCTTATTTGTCACTAGCTGTTGCCAAATTGAATAGCTACTCTCGAGAATGGAAAGTTTTAGCATATGATTTAGTTTGAAGATTTATCGTTGCAAGATCTAAATGATGATTGTCGCGTGAGCTAACAACAACTTACCTCATATAACGCAAGTAGCGAACTAAGACGTCATACAATCTTATGTATACCTTGGGGCTTTAATCTCAAATCAGGGAAACTGCGGTGAAGACATCAAGAGATAAATGGCTCTGTCCAGAGCGAATAAGCAATGGATAAGCTCAATATGGAGAAACAGAAAAGTAACAAAAGCCACAAAGACCGGGCTCGTTAAAACATTAGTGTTTCCCATTTATTTTTATACGCCGCTGAAAGATAGACCCTACGACAGACAGGGACCAAAAAGATTGACGGTTTGGAAATGTAGTGCTGGAAGAAAATGCAGTTTTTTATTTGTTTATTTAAACTTTATGTGCAGTAGTGGTACATAAGCGGACTTAATGCAACAAGGCATTCTATACCAGTCACTCAGTTTTATGGACAGAGTTTCAAACAAATGCTTCCATTCTCAAGGAACTGGGCGTCAAAGAACGCTTGTCTACGCTGGTGCGAAGTCGTATTTTTAAATACTTTGCCATATACAAGTATGTCGACGTGGAAGTGACTGCATTGAAGACCTTGTTATACAAGAAAAAGTGTACGGAACAAGGCCGCGTGGCAGATCTCCGATGCGATGGACAGACCAGATCTAACCGGCTGTTGGCGGCCCATTGAACGAGTACGCCCGGATGACTTCAGCAGACAAAAGTGGGGGGAAGTTGTGCGGCGTACCGTGACAGCTTCCAGAGAGCTACCCTTATGACAACCATGACCACTCTGGCCAGAGTGTAACGACCAAGATAAAGAATAGACAGCTTTTACTACATGGTTACACATCCTTCTTACATAACTTGCGTAACAGAAGCTACTCGTACAAGACTTTATCAATATTTTGTTAAAGCAATTATACAAATGAAGAGGTAGCTAAAGTTTATGCAAAGGTAGCAAATAGTAGATTAATGGTATTTATTTTTTATATATTATTATATCGCGGTCAGATCGTAGAATTGATCACTTCATGATGTGACCGGCCATATCATGAAATGAAGATTGAAGAATGATTTCGCGGGCTGCTGAGGATTGTGGTTGTGTACAATGGACGACAAACTCGCGGAGGCCCCGCGCGGGGCTGCTGCCTGGCATCCCCGAGTCCCGCGTGCGTATTGCACGCATTACAACGAATACTTGTATGAAAAAGGAATTTGCGGGGGTTACGCGTGTGGGGAAATTCCGCATGCATAATCAAAACCACACGATATTAAAAACACCCTAAGCGAGCATTACGCACCGAGAGTACTACTAATTCTTTGGAGGACATAATCTATTTTTGCGGGCATAATTTCTAATCTAGCTTGATAGACAAAAACATGGAATTGTTAGTAAAAATTAACAATACCATGTTGTTATAGTCTACAAGTATTTTGTTGGTGAATTTGGTGTGGGGCAGACGACTTACTCTAGCATCCTCAATATATTCAGGTTCAAATATTGATGATATATCAACGGCAGTGTAGGATCGCTCCTTAGTGAGACTGTACATTCCGTAAGCGAAGTCATCTTGATTGTGCAATTGAGAAACATCAATAAACCACCCGTGCTCCTTGGTACAGTTGATGGATGTCTGATAAAAAAAAAAAATAATATCAGTTTTATAGTGGTTTTATAGCACTAAAAAAATAAGCTTTGGAATAAAAGCAAAATAACCGTACTTTTTTCAGATCTTTTCCAAGGCAGCTAATAACCAATGTACAACCTCCTTTTGTATTACTAAGAATTGTATCTGAAAAACTGTGATCCCGAGAATTGCCAATGTGTTCACCTAAAAAACATAAAAAGATAGAAAAATCATATTTATTTTAAAACGACATAAAAAAAACTGCATAAGTGCACACTATCAGAATACCTTTCAATTTTGGGAATAATTTTTGTAAGAAATGTTTCTTCCGCATGTCACTGACTGTTGTAAATACTTCGAAGCCTTGAGCAAGGGCTATTGATATAACAGCTTGGCCAAAAGCTCCAGCTCCTCCATGAACCAACACAGAGGTCTCCGGTGTAAAAAAAGCTTTATTTTTCATAACCTAGTAAAAATAACGATTTAATGTGAGTTTGTTGTGGAATTTTACGTTGCAAGAATTATAACATGCGCGTGTGCGTAGACAAGTGGCACGATGGTGGGGTTCTTGAGGCTATAATGCGCCGGCAATAGCCACAACAGTTACGGCTGTGCGTGCATCATGCTGCTTGCCGCATCTTAAGTGATAGTGGAAAAGGCAGTTTACTCTCAAATCAGATGTTCGATAGGGCCAAAAGGTTCTGGAGTGGCTTCCGCGTGTACCGGAAGATGCAGAGTTGAAAGGCCTCCGAAAGAATTGTAGCATGGGAAGAATCCGATGGATGTGAGAAACATAGGTCCATTTGTTGTGGGAACATCTGGGGAAGGGCTATGTCCAGTAGTGGATGTATGTCGGCTGAGATGATAAATGGTGATACTCACGAGACAGTAGAGCGCGTGTATGTAGGCAAGTGGTACAGTCGCAGCGTCTTCCAGACTCCAGTATGACGGTACTGGCCACAGCAGCTCTGGCTGAGCGCGCACCACGCTGCCCACAGCGCCAGAGCGCACTAAGCCCATCACGCGCGAGCCACTGTACAGTACAATACATAGATTTGGATTCTCGATCCCATGTTATTAATTTTATATCCTATTTTTTAAATATATCTAGTACCCAGTCACGTACAAGTAAATAAAATAATCTCTTTTAATTCTTTGAAAATGAAACGTTGTAACGTTACTTAAAGTCTGTAGGAACGAAATGCTTTTTAACGGTCTATCACAAAAACGATTTGCTGATCAATGTAAAACAAAATCTTTCACATCTAATGTTCCCACTCATTCGAAGAAAGATGAAGAATTTCATGTGAGAGTTGGTGTAGCTTAGGAAAACAGTTTACGGCTTAGTGCATAATTCTTTATTGAATATTATAAATTGGCTGCTTTTTTTTTTATTGATATTAACCAGTGCTTGACTGCGATCCTTCCTGATGGTAAGCAGTGATGCAATCATTGATGGTGAGGCGCACTAGTTTATTGTTGGTCTGAGAATCGATTGATCGATTAAAGTCACCAAGTTTTTAATGTTCTTATTTTAGGTGATTATTCTGCCTACTCGGAAAAAATCTATGAGCTCTGGAACGGAACTACCATAAATCATTGAAATTGTTTACTTTAAGTAAAGGAAACACTCTTTTATTTTTAATAAGTAATAAAACTGCATTTAAAGATTTATCGACAAACTTTCCCAAACCGAGAATCAAACTGGTTAAAAAAAAAAAAATAAACAGTCGCTATTTTATTTTACTAGTTGATACAGTCAATACAAAGATTTTTCTGGCAGTTTCCAAGAAATAATAGGTCAAGTCTCGTGAGTCATACATCTGAGTCAGATATCGGTTAAATGTCATATTTAGTACACAAAGGTTGAATAAACGCGACTAGATGACATACCGCTGGGGCGACGGGACTAAGAAAAGCCTGCTATTGTCACGCTATTCAAGGAGACAGACCCTGAATACGTATCGACGTTTGTGGCAAAGGAGCTGCACAAGCTCTCTCCAGTCACCCTTGACCACGCCATGATATAACAAGCCTTTTGAAAAACATCCTTTTTCTGGGGGCCAGTCTTGTGGATGTAAGCAGCAAAGTTAGATGCATATCAAACTACTGAATCAGAAATCAGAAACGTTTATTTCAAATAGACCAACTACAGGCACTTTTGAATTGTAAAAATATATGCCAGTGAAAAAAAAAAATACAAAAAAGCCGACTTCACTAAAAAAAACACCAAAAGGAACAAAATAACTTTAATTTCGGAAGTCCGAAATTAAAGTTATTTTGATCCTTTTTTACTGTTTTTTTTTGTGAAGTCGGTTATTTTTTTTAGTAAAAAGCTTTTTATTTTACACTTTTTAGTTGCGATGTGCTAGGTTGCGAAGTGGTAGGTGAGGATGATGTGACACCTCTACAGCCACTCCTCAAAAAAGGAACTTACCTCCGCAATTATTCTGTGCCCATACAACAAGACGGTGCTCCTGCTATTATAATAGTAGAATCTCCAGGCCTTACCGTAATGAAAATCAAGCAATCAATCAATATCTTGATTGGTCCTAACAGATCTATTCAACGACTTGCAAGAAGTTCAGACCTGACGCTTCTGGACTGTTTTTATGGGGCCATGTATAAAATGCTATTTACAAAATGTCTTTTGTCATTTTGTCTTGCTCGTGCTTTACACTTAGGTGTAGAAGTTATTAGAAGCGTTATTAGGAGCATTTACTACACTACAAGCTAAAGCTACACGAAGTGAATTTCAACGAAGACTAAATTTTTGTATGTTGATGGTTTTAATGTGTGTAGTTCCGATATTGAGTTGCAAATAACAAGAAAAAATCATTTTTACGAGCTACTCTAGAACACCTGAACGTTAGGTTTCACGACCTATTTATATCAGACTTAATTTTTCTCGTAAATTTTTTATCTTTAAAATTTGCTGAATTCATTAGTGGAATAAAAAGGGCGAGTTTAGTTTTTGAATTTTAGCTGGTTCGATTCTCGGTTTGGGTAAGCTTGTCGAAAAATCTGTGAATTTAGTTTTATTTCTTTTTAAAAACAAAAGAATGTTTACTTAACGTAAAGTAAACTATTTCAAAGATTTAAGGTAGCACCAAGGCCCATAGAATTTTTACTTCCTGTAGATTATAGCACGCAGTAAATACAGTGAAGGTACTGACCTGGGTGTGGTCCCACTGAATTCCATTCCAAAGCTGTTTTTGATGTTTAACTTATGCAATAAGGACCCACTGGCCTTTTTGACGTCGTCATAGTTAATACCAGCATATTGAACCTGGAGATACATAGAAAATATGACATACAACAACAGTTATAAATCTGTCTATAGAAACGTCGATTTAAATAAATAATAATTTTTAAGGTAAGTAATAAAAATAATGTAAGTTTTACCTTCACTGGGACTCCAAATCCTGAAAGAGTAGGTGCTTCAACCCATGTAAGTGAATCTAAGTCACCGAACTGGTTACATTGCAATGACACGTTTTTGCTTTCTATTGTAGAGTCTTCAATTGGTAAGTAGTACTCTCCTCCCCACTTACCCTGATTAGTTAAAGATAATCATATTATATTTTCAACAATTAACTAATTAAGTACCTATCGGAAAGAAGGCAAATATCACAAAACTTACATTAGCCATGACGTTAAATGCCAGGTCAATGTCGGGCATGTCATCACTATAAAAGTTCTCGTTGCTTTCCTTATCGACCATGATTAGATGGATCGTGTTACGATTAGCTTCTCTACGCCAGCCACTCACGAGTTCTTTTAAACCTGAAAGTTCTGGATAAGGTGCAATGATCAGGAGCCGATGACCCGCAGGAAGGTTATTACGGGTTGTGATGAGGAGAAAGATATCAGCGTTGGTTCGGACGGTGACCGATGTGGTGGCTATGGCCGTAGACGCACCCCAACGGGCTAGCTTCACTTTTGACTGCTGCTCGTTACCGTTATGAACAATGGAGTGAACGGATACTATACGATAAAGAGAAGCGGGGCGCAAGCAATCACTGAAAACGAGGTCTTCTACGCTCATCACAAACTGGTCTTTTTGTAGAAAACGGTGCAGTAGCCGACATATCTGTGAAATGACCATATCAGTTATATCATAAAATAACAATTAAAATAGAAAATTAAACTTCAATAACTTACATTGTCATCGGTGGATAGATTTTGAACCAAAACTAGATCAACGTCTTTAAGGAAATTGTTTTGTTTCTTCAATGCTGATTCGCGACTCATTTCTTCGTATTTAACATTAATTCTGAATATTTTTCTAGTAGCATTGTTTATTTCCGTGAAAATGACTCCTTTTGTATTAACTAATCCAACAACGTTTATGTTTTCTTTATTCACATTTTCTGCTACTGTTTGTAAGTAAACTTGAAGTGAAGTCGCTACCTGCATGGGTTTGAAAACTATACCGTTAGAATATTATTTGTGTTATTTGAGACCCATTTTAATATTACCATTTTAAGCAAAAGACACGGTGTGTCCTTTGCTTAAAATGGTAACTGGATGAATTTCTGCTTGATTTTGTATTTCATGTAGGTATGTTTATGCCTGACATAATATTATCACCTTATTTAAAATATACCTTTTTGCGACTGTCCCTGTCGCTACTATTAGTATTATTACTTTTGTAGATATGTTCCAATATCATGTTATTTCTACTTTTTTTTTTGCTTATTTTCACTGTCTTTATAGGCTCTTTTTTGAAATCATCAAATAAATCGTACCATTCTGGGTGGTACAAGAAAGCGTGTCAGACTGTTACTGACTCAAATCCAACTGTGTTCCTTCAGTTGCCCTTTGCATTCCAGGGTCACGGTAGCTTTTATGAACCATCCCGCAGCCCTAGCAGACATTGACTCTAGTGGCCTAAGTTGGGCTTGGCCCGTATCAGGTGTCCGGATGGCGAGTGACTCATTGATCGCCGTCCACAAACCTGTCCCTACGGTGACCGGGAATAGCCCTGCGACTCCTAATGCTCGAGGCGTCTCCTTCAGCGGCGGTTAAGGCGTGAGGATCTCCTCTCCATATCGGCTTCCGTCGCCTGATTCCTTCTCACTCCCTTTCGCTTTATACCAAGGACTGAACTACGGCCGGACGCGAGAGGTCACCGCCGCCTATTGCCTTCACGAGGGCACGGTTGTGCTCCAGCCAAATGAGGAAGACTTCCAATATACATCATGTGCTCCCGACGGTCTGCACAATAGTGACACCCGGCTTCTTTGTATTATTTTCTCTATTTTTTTATGTACTAAATTACTTTTTATATTTATATTTCTTAATTTTATAACTAGAAGTTATACTTGCATCTATTTCTGATTGAAAATAAGGAACGAACTTCAAAGCTTGTAATGCCATGTTTTTGTTGCTCAGTGGAGGCATATTTTCCATTTTAACATTGCTTATTGTAATACCTCCACACCTAGGAAACAAAGAAGTAGAACATTTATTGAAACTTCTTCCAAAATAAATCCTTATTTAAATAAATAGAAAGTAAAATGGTCACCTGGTAATATCAGAATTATTAAGTACTTTCAACAAAACTTTGTAATCTGATACGAAAGAACTCTTTACAATTTTTTCATGATATTTAACGTTGATTGCCATATCCCCGATGTACGTGACTAGCGAGACTCCGTTGTGCGGTTGTCGTAGCATGTTCAGTTGTAGCAAGCCGTCGATGAACGTGACCCAGTTATCACGCCACACTATAGAAGCCTCACTCAAGGATTTGTTAGCACCTTCAAGGCTAAGGAAATCACCGCTGTGCAACATGAAAATACATTTTATCGTCAGCAAAATAATACATTGTCAGTAACTGCATCAAGTTCAACATTTCTATAATGATTTATGTATTATGCTTACCTGTACGAGTAATCTCTATCTCTTAGCAAATAGTAAATATCTTCACCTGTGAGATCTATGCTCACTTTGGTTTCAGATGTTTCTGCTATTTTTCTGAGTTTAGTATCATCGACATCATCCAATACGTTTATGTAGCCGGTTGCAACTTTGGAGCCTTCGTTGAGAATCTGTGATAAGATATTTAGTGAGTTTCAATGTTGTGATATGGAAGAAACACTCATTAATAATCGAAACGAAGTGTCCAGATAGCTCAGAGGATGGTTAAACTGAAATGATTTTATTGAGGATTATCTTTGCATCCGTTACCGGCAATCTATACAATTGAGGTATTTTATACAATACAGAGGTAATGTATAGAATACCTGGGGAGTCCAGGCAATCTATGAAAAATTATAAATACTATTGTCTATTACATAATTTACCTAGGTAATGTATACAATTCCTAGGGATTGTATAGAGTACCTGCTGGTCCACCTCCTGGATTTTGGTCTATATTTATCAATGTTAACTAACCTAGCTATAAATTACGGGCTAGTGAAACATGTTCTATTACTTAAAATCAATGTGTGTAAAATACAAGAGAAGGAATTGACATAATTTTAGAGCACCTCGACACGCCAGGTTCAATGTGTAAAAGACGAGAGCAGGGAGCGGGGCTCTCGTCTTTTACACACATTACCGGCTGCGCATTCGGCATTGTATAGTATTCTATACAAAATACAAACAAATATACAAAAATTAAATAACAAATAAAAAGATTAGAGAAAGCATGCGTAGGCAAGATATTTAACTTTACAAAATACAGCTTAATTTAAATATTGTGAAGCACTGTCCCAGATATCAATCGGTTATATTATTTAATAAATTGCCTTTAGATTTAAAGAATGCTATAAACTCTAACTCATTAAAAAAAAAACTCAAATGATTTCTATTGAACAAGTGTCTATATACTATTGATGATCTTTGAGGTAAATACAATGTTATATTAATCTTACGTTTTTGTATTGTTGTAATATTTAACGTGTTTGTAATTTCAGATACAATTTAATGTTAATGAATAAGTGACTATGAATAACGACGCAATTAACATTTTTTTAACAATATAAGTAAATTGAAAATTCTATGCAATCTTTATTATTCCGTAAGACTCCGTAGAAGTAGGCAACCAGGCTCCTACGGCTGTAAATGCTACTGGAAATCGAAAATTTGTTCAGCAGGCTTTCCACCCCAGCCTATTCTCAACGAGACCAAGAAGTGCGTCCATTGGGAGTACACCAAAAACGATTTTTTGACTTTTGACTTCTAGTACCATTCCAAAAGCTTCTCAAAAAGATACCGTAGAGCTCCAACCTAGTCCCCCAGACTGGCAAAGAGTACCCATTAGCCAGAATAAGAAGCGGAAGACGATGTGCCATAGTCCATTACCAGAAAGGCTGCAAACAAATAACAGATATAGTGACCTACCCATTGATTTAACTGAAGATATAACAGATGAGAAACCTATGAAAAACAGCAAGCCACCACCTATTGTTCTATATGGAGTCGAGGACCTTAATAAATTAACTGAGCTCCTAGAAAATGTGGCAGAAAAGGACCAGTTTACCTACAAAATGGTCAACAAAAACCAGCTTAGAATAAACAGTGCAGATACAGAGGTCTACAAAAAATTAATTAATCTTGTTCGGAGTAATGGACTTATTGGGCATACTTTTAACAGGAAAGATAAAAGACCAGGTAGAATAGTTATTAAAAACCTACACCCTTCCACACCCTTGAACATTATTAAGGAAGAAATAGAGGCTACAGGAAATGTAGTAACAGGTGAAATAGTAAATGCAAGATTTGGTCCAGAAAAAAAACCTACCTCGACCTTCTTCGTCAACTTAGAGCCAGGCCCTAATAATACAACAATCAAAGTGTTAAGATATATTTACCACCAGTCAGTTCTTATAGAAGACCCGAAAAAAAGAAGGACAATAGTTCAATGCCAGAGGTGCCAGCAATACGGACACACTAAGAATTACTGCATGCGGCCATACAGATGCGTTAAGTGTGGACAATCCCATAAGACGTCAGAATGCCAGAAGCAAGATCGTAAAGCCCCGGCAACATGTGCGCTGAGTAATGGACCACACCCAGCCAACTACAAAGGGTGCCAAGTGTATACAGAAATCTTAGCCAGAAGGGGAAAAAATATTACACATAGAAAACCACAGTTTCATGCAGAAATTCATAATAAAAAGGATACACAGAATATAGAACCTAAACAATACAGTCGCAAAGTTGAAAAATCCTATGCTGAAATCCTAAAACAGAAAAGCCTCCAGAATTCCAAATCACAACACAAAGCCAGACTTTAGAACAAATACTCTCAAAACAGACCGAAAAGTTCGAAATCATCCTCCAACAAATGAGTACTCTAATGAGTCTCATAGCTAAACTTGTCGACAAGTTAACAAAATGACCTCGCTACGCATAGCCACCTGGAACATAAATGGTCTAGCCCCAAATAAATATGATGTGGAACTGTTAATGTCGATACAGAAACTGGACGTTTTACTCATATCCGAAGCTCACTGTACTGCTAAGACACAAGTACTACGACTGAGGAGAGAGTACAAATAAGTAAATTTTTATCATAGTATCACTTAAATTTAAGGACGTAACAAGTATCATCAGGTCCAGAAGAAAAAAAAAAAAAAAATAAAAGGGAAAGGAAAATAATAAAAAAAAAAATAAAAAAAAGAAAAAAAAAAGAGAAAAAAAAAATTACAGCATAATATAGTAGTTATAGTTATCGATAATATGTATTATAAACTAGAGGGTATTTATTGTTATATTATATAATTATATATTATTTAAGTAAGTATAGTTGTTGGGGTTGAGGGGCCATTTGTTTGGTGCGGCATTACGGGCGGCGATGAGTTGTATGTGTGTTGAAGGTTGGGAGATTCCTGATTTTTGATGCGTATGTGGGTCGTTGTCGCTTGGGTATCGCTTCGGGCTGGTGGCCTCTAAACCCTGAAATTCTGACGGCTTTTATTGTGATGATCGCTGAAAGGTGCTCTGGAGTGACGCCACTTGCACGTGGAGTTGCCCAGAAGCAAACAATGTATAATTACCAAACAAGGGCACGGACGTCATGTCCGTGGTTTAAATGTAAGGTAGGAGTGCGGTTTTAGTCAGTAGGAGTCTGACACTGCCCAGACTGGCTCGTCTGTGAGGCAGCTTGGGCGTCCATGAGGATTTCCCACTCCTACCGAAAAAAAAAAAAAAGACACAAGTAAAATTCGACAATCACCAATGCTATGTCACACACCACCCTGACGAAACTGGCCATGGTGGGTCTACCGTGGTCATAAGAAAATCGATAAAACATCATCAAATGCCAGACTACAAAACTGAGCACGTACAGGCGACGTCGATCGCTGTAGAAGACAAATCTTGAAACCTTACTCTTGCTGCAGTTTACTGTCCACCTAAGCATAAAATCTCAGAAGCAATGTTTTCCGACTTCTTGCAAACCCTCGGCAATCGGTACGTTGCAGGTGGTGAATGGAATGCTAAGCATACTCATTGGGGTTCACGACTTACCACAACCAGAGGTCGACAGTTAAAACTAAGCCTTGATATAAACAACGCTCGAGCAATTTCTTCTTGTGAGCCAACATATTGGCCAAGTGACACTAATAAAATTCCGGACCTCTTGGACTTTTTCATAATCAGGGGTGTTTCCAAAATGTACCTAAAACCAGAATCCTGTTATGATGGCTCGTCTGATCACACTCCAGTCCTACTAACTATGAGCACGAATGCCATAGAAATGACCACTCCAGAAACCCTAATTAATAGGCATGCCGACTGGAGCTACTTCAGAGAGTACATAGATAAAAACATACAGTTAAAAGTAGCTCTTATAACTCCTGATGACATAGAGGATTCAGCTAAATACATCACTACTCTCATACAGGAAGCTTGCTGGAAGAGTACCCCTGAAAACAAAAACGGTTAACTATCCGCTAGACAAAAAATCAGCAATACTGGAAAAGCGACGACTGCGTACAGTGTGGCATCTAACCAGACTAAGAGGGGATAAAACAAATTTCAATAGAGCAGCTAAATACCTGAAATGCAAATTAAAAGAATGGCATAATAACACGTTGCAGACGCAGCTAGAATCATTATCTGCTACAGAGGCAACTAATTACTCCTTGTGGAAGATCACTAAACATTACATTAGACCACAGACTGCAAAGCCTCCGCTGAAATGCAATTCCGGCTGGGCACGAACCCCACAAGAGAAAGCAAACGTATTTGCAAAACATCTCTCTGAAGTCTTTCTCCCGAATGATACAGTTGATAAAGAATTTGATAAACAGGTAGAACTAAACCTCAAACAAGATTACCAAATGGCTTTACCACCGAAACCGGTAACTGCACGAGAAGTCTGGAGGGTGTCAGCTGGATTCAAAGATAAAAAAGCGCCAGGATTTGACTTAATTACTAAGGAAATTATAAAACAACTACCTAAGAAAGCGTTTGTTTTCTTGACAATGCTATATAATGGTATCCTGGGAGTACAGTATTTTCCAAATTTGTGGTAAGTATCGCAAATAACGATGGTATACAAAGATGGCAAACCACCTAATGAAGTCAGCTCTTATAGGCCTATAAGCTTGCTACCAATATTGTCGAAAATCTTTGAGAAGTTGCTACTATGCAGAATACTCCCCATTCTGGAAGAAAAACGCGTCATACCAGCACACCAGTTTGGATTCAGGCAGCAGCACTCTACAGTGGAGCAGGTTCACAGAGTTTACGAAAGAGTTAGAAAAACTCTCGAAGAAAAAGAGTACTGCTCCGCTGTGTTCTTGGATGTTCAGCAGGCCTTCGATAGAGTGTGGCATGAGGGCCTTCTCCTCAAAATTAAAAATAGTCTCCCACACAGCTATCATCAGATTCTCGTTTCATACTTGACTGAACGACTCTTTCGGGTCAAGGAAGGAGATGCAATGTCGAGTTTATTTGAGATATGTGCTGGTGTTCCTCAGGGCTCCGTTCTAGGACCTGTGCTATATACTATATTCACAGCTGACTTACCGGAAGCAGATAACACCACAATGGCAACGTTTGCTGACGATACTGCCATTCTAGCCAGCGACAAGGATCCGAGTGTTGCTACAAAACTCCTGCAGACAGCATTAAATAAAACCACCAAATGGTTAAAGGACTGGCGAATTAAAGTCAATGCATTAAAATCTGTACAAGTTACGTTTACATTGCGAAAGGGTAATTGCCCAAGGGTAATGGCCCCCCTGTTCAACTTGAAGATACCACCTTACCACACCAAAATAGTGTCCGTTACCTTGGTCTACACCTGGACCGGCGCCTGACATGGAACCAACACGTAAAAAAAAGAGAGACGAACTCAACATTCGTTTCAAGCACCTTCTTTGCCTTCTGGGTCGGGCCAGCAAATTGTCAATGGACAACAGGTTACAAAGCCATATTAAAGCCGGTATGGATGTATGGCATTCAACTCTGGGGTAGTGCCTGCAACTCTACCATCTCATGCTTGCAGAGAATGCAAAACATAATACTCCGAACGATCAGCAATGTCCCATGGTATGTGACCAAGCAAGAAATTCACGAACATCTGAAAATGCCCACGATAAAGGAGGAAATCCAAAACGTAACCATGAAATACCGGGAGAAGCTAAAGAAGCACCCGAATACGTTAGCAGCACAGCTCACGATGCATAACTACGTAAAGCGCCTTAAGCGAAAGGACATCATATAGATAGACGATGAGGAGACGTACCCAATGGGGAACGCACTCAAATTGACATAGCGCACTCACCAAATTTGCTCATAGTGTCAAACACTGATCGCAGATATAACAGAGAAGAAAAAAAAAAAAAAACTTTATTATTCCGCCTGAAGGACTTTGTATCCATGGTCAAGAAATAATACAAAAAAAAAAAACTTCAAAATGGTTGCAGGAACCACGGAAACACTGAATTAATGAATATACTTATTGTTTAATATTATTTATCCGAACTTTAACTGACGTGATATTATTTTAATAATTATTTCTAGTAATGATTAAAATTTGTCCGCGGCATTGTCAATCATAGGCCGTATCTCGGCCACTCCTTTTGGTCCGACCAATATAACCACGTGGACTACTCTGTCGTTGACCTCGCATAAGCCGTGGAAGGTGCAGGTGTGCAAACCGGGCTGGAAAGGAGGTGGTGCATATGCTGGGAAAGGCTCCACACTGGCACTATATTTGCGATGGGTCAAGGGCCATTTGGCCAGATTATCTCTGCAGCGGCCAACCTAAGCCCGCAATCGGTTCAGAGATTTTCAGATTCGCCACTGCAGTGCGTGTCCCGGTGGCAGATACCATTTTCCTCCACAGTTCACGTCTCTAGTTCGAGCACGAGGAGGTCGTAAATCTTTAAAAAATCATTTACGACTCTTTAGTCGCGCGGGTTTGTCCCGTACAGGGGGTGACAACTATCTCATTCCTGTTTTGCTTTTTCAATTTGACTAGCTGTTTTATCGTAAACTTGGCTATAACCGCGAGTGGATACATCATCGCAAGTGGGGTTAGTTTTAAGCATCCTGTTACGATGTGACAGGTATCGTTGGGCGGAATGATGCCACACTGGTCATGCAAACTCCTCCGCAGAAAATGAAAGACACAGGCCGGTTGTGCGCAGTACCAGTGATGCTCCCCAGCTAGAGGATCCCAAGGGGCGCAGAATATTGTTTTATGTCCCGATTTTCTTTTTCGTTTTAACGCATTAGAACTTATAAGTTAGAGACCGATCTAGGGTGATACCAAGGTACCGAGGATGAGGGCAGTGCTCTTTAACTACACCTTGCCAAGAGATGCTGAGAGCCCTATTTAACTTAGGATTGCGGAGATGGAAACCACAGGATTGGGTTTTGGATAGATTTGGTCGTAAAGCATTTTCGTCATAAAATTTCCTAAGTGTTTCCAGAGCTTCTGTCAGTTTTTCTTCGGCTTCTTCAAAGCTAGGTGTTAATAGTTTGATAATAGTGAAATAGAGAAAATTGTATAGAGGTAATTTTCTTCTTACCTCAAAATTACCATTTCCTCTATGGAAAACGATGCTAATGCGGATTTGCCGTTGGTCGTGTATTATAGGTTGCGCATATAAATGCAGGTTCCTAAATTTTACAGACATTTGCTTCTTCTGGTGTCCTGTCACCATCGCATAGGTGTCCCACACTAGAACTAGAGACGCCGCATACGGATATAAGTTGTGACCTAAAAATCAGAATTGTTAGTAATAAAATTTTAACGAGCACTCGTAAATATAATACTCGTATATATTTTTTTTTTCTCTTTATTTTGGATTAGGGACTTTTATACAAATGTACATGTCAGTCCCATCGGACATTATAATACTAAATACCTCGTATGTATATTATTATTGTTAAGATATCAACAGATATCTAAGCCTTAAAGATATATTACTCGTAAAAATGCTGCGTATTAAAAACAAAGTTGATTAGGGCATGGATTAATTTCCAAAATCACTCATTTTTCTACAGATATTTAAAAAAAAAACAGGCTTCAGGGAAATTAATATTTATGCTGTATAAAGAAAATAAAAATACTTAATACAATTATAGTATCAGTATTAGAGGGCACGGTAGTGCCTCCACCAAGGCGAGCAAAAAAGTGGCACGACCGTACTATCCTTTTCTCGAAACAGTTCAGGCCATTTCCGATCCCCTATAACTTCATTATGTATAAAACTAGAAGCCTAAATTGCCCAAACAGGCATTGTATAAACACGGCATATTTAAAATGTTGTTCAATTTGAACCAGTAGTTTATGAATTATAACTGGTCTAAGTTTCTTAATTTTGTCACTCACTGACACGAGACCGATCATTAAATCTCTAAGGCACTTCTAGCACACATAGAAGCTTTAAATTTAGAATACTATTAGTGTTTAGTAATCGCATTAACATATATCACATGTAATACGTATTATATTAAATAAGATTGCCAAGTCAATCTAGGTCATCAATATCCCATATGTAAGGACTGAATTAATTAACCGACTTGGTATTACAAGGATCTCACAACTTTTTACGGAAGAAGAACTGAGTTGCAAGCCTTTGTTTTTTTACATGTTGTTTTTTGATGGCATTAATGTTACCTCTTATGCAGTGTCCTTGTAAGTAAGCATGTTCTATATCCTGCAAAGAGAGGACATAGTCGAGGGCTGCAGCCGTTGTCCTGTTAGCTGTGTGATAAATTGGTATAGGCCTAAAACACAATATAATACTTATTATGTGCATACAAATCAGTCATGTTATAGTCATTTCACTGATCACTTGTAACAAGAAATATACTAGTGTTGGATTTTTATCATGTGTCAGTCTTGTCTAATCCGGTACTTGTCCGGTGATTGGTGACGGCGATCTGACTTATTTTGTACAACGTATGAACTTAAAAGGTCACGGAGGAGCACCAAGATAAAAATGCTACTTACCATTTCTCACCATGCGCCCATTGCACTAGATGCGACAAGAAAGCTGTTCCAGTAGAAACTGGTAACTCAACTTTCGGATAGAGAACATGAACTTTCGGATTAAAACCCTCCATGAATAACCTGAAAATAATAAATATTTTGAAGTTACAATACAATAGAATAAGGTACGTATTTCCCGATGGGTTGAATTCACCTATGTACGCCCTCTTTTGCTTAAAATAATCAAAAGTGAGCATGTTCCCCCGAACTGAGCATTTTCCCACATTCTGGTCTAAGAATTTATCAAACTAATATTATATAAGCGAAAGTTTGTGAATGTGTGTGTTCATTACTTCTTCACACTCAAATGGCTGAACAGATTTCGATGTAACTTGTTTCACGATTTCTATCCGTCTATCAAAACCATTTTTCTTAGGAACACGTGGACGTATAAAGCTGAAATTAATATCAAATACTTAGGTCTGCTACTCCAAGAAGCAGAGAAAAAAAAATCTAATTCCTATGTCAACGCAATCTAGTTTGGTTTGACACTCGCTAGGAAATCAAAACCCATAGGTACTTTTCGTAGTTTTAGAACCCTGAAATTTGACATGAAGCAACTACCTCCATACAGAGATTTACCACCAAAAGCCATCTATGATAAAAAAAAAAAAAAATATTTTTGTATAGCTGCAAAAGTTATAAACTGTCACTTTCACAGCCCATCTTAATGTTAAGAAAAACAATGTCCCAGACATAACAATAAGTGTGTAGTGTGTGTATGTATTAATACTTGCTAAGGTTCCACAATTTTCTCAGTATCTTTGGTACGAAAGTGTTTTTAACCAATCAGTCAAATTCTTTTTAAGGCCATTTCGTTTTGGGTGGTAAATATTAACGAGTTTATTTTGTTGTAAATCTTGGAATTTTTATTTTGAATGGTTACCTCCAACGTCCACAACTGACGAATCAATCAATTACTAGAATAGAAGACAAGAAAACAGATAATTTCATTACTTACTTTCCGATACCCTCAAGCAAAAATAAAGTGTTGTCAGCATGCTTCCTCTTTGTGAGTGCGATGTTTTTGCAGTTAGGTAAGGATCGTTTGAGAATGGCCTGCAGAAGGCCATGAGGCGCCACCTCCACACATACCGCGTTTTTGGGAATAAGGCGTGACGTCTCCTCGAACAGCACTGGGCTCTGTGAAAGTAACACATCCCATCAATTTCAATCATTAAGAATTCTATAAAATTTTTGTAACTATGACTAAGTTTAATGCCTGCGTGTTCTTGTTCAGAAATATAGCTAAACAATTAAATTAAATGCAAATATCACTTCACACTCTTATTACATTTATTTTTAAAGAGCCTTTCTTTTACCAGATATTGGCTCGCAAAGATCCATATTCCGCCTCATGAAACATATTCCGACGTTAAAAAATGTAGACTAAAAAAAATTGACTCGAAACAGTATCTGGGTAAAGCTGAGCACATTGCATCCTAGAGCTTAGATTGTAAAGGTATATATCAGAAACTGCCGCTGAAGCTTTATTGGCATAGAAATATCACTACAAGTACTTACCAACAAGTTATTGGTTTGGTATTCGGGTGAACAGAGTTTAGCTATTGGCTCGTTCCACTTCTTTTCTGGTACTGAAGTTGAGAGCCAACGCTCAGTTCTTGGTTTTGGATCCTTGATGACTTCCGACAAATATTTGAGTAGTTGAGGTCCTGCATATTTTTATTATTTTTAACTGACTTCAAAAGAGAGGAGAGTATAAGTTCGGCCTTATGTATTTTTCTCATTGGATCATAACAGAGACTATCGTAACAAGTAAAACAAAATTGCTTTATTTATACGTGTAGTCGATGACTGACAGAAGGACGAGGTGAAGGAGATACGTCAAACTGGTATGATGATGAAGCCAGAAGGTAGGCACTGGAACTTTGAAATAAATCAATGTATCCTAGCCGTGTTTGAGATTGTTAGAATTTTATCCAAAATGTTAATGTGATGTTATCAGGCTTTTATAATTCAAAAGAACTTACCAGCATCAGCAATATAACGCGAGTGATAGGCGATGTTGGAGCAAGGTACTTCCTTAGCAAAAATTCCCTTAGCAGTCAACTCTGTAATGAACTCCTTCATGGCCTCAGCAGGTCCCGAAATGGTACTAGATTCAGGTCCATTGTGACAAGCCACTTCGATTTCAGGTGGGCACAATGGCAAAATCTGACAAATAAAAACAACATATTATTATTATTATAATAATAAATATACTACTACCTACATATCTATATAATATATAAAAATGAATAGCAGTTCGTTAGTCTCGCTAAAACTCGAGAACGGCTGGACCGATTTGGTTTTGGTCTTGAAATATTTGTGATAGTGCAGGGAAGGTTCAAACGGTGAGAAAATATGGAAAAATTCACGAAAAAAAAAATCCGAATACAACGCCATTTTTAATTAACATGAATTATGCTGTTCTGGTAATGCTAGTAAATGGCATTATCCTTACTATTAGGCAGTACGAAGTTCGCCGGATCAGCTAGTTTACAATAAAAAATAAAGTGGTATGTTTCCATGTTCATAGAAAGATGCTCAAATAATTCCTCTACCTAAAAAGTTCAATCCCACATCCTTTTCTGAAAACCGTCCAATATCCGTCTTACCATTCCTGTCAAAAGTCCTAGAACAGAATTGGTTGTGGATTAGAATCCACAACCAATTAAGTACTTTTCTGTCCAAAAATAATCTCCTCAACCATTTTCAGTCTGGCTTCCGTCCTGGTCATAGCACCACTACAGCGCTGCTCAATATTACGGACGATATAAGGTCAGCCATGGAAAGCAGTAATCCGACGGCCTTGGTATTGCTAGATTTTAGTAATGCTTTTGATATGGTTGATTTTGATGTTTTACTTGGTATTTTATGCTCTCTTAATATATTTCCACCAGTGATTGATTGGTTTCATAGTTACCTGTTCGGTCGACGGCAACGTATTTGCATCGGAGAGACCTTGTCTTCTTGGTGTAGTACTTCTGCCGGGGTACCACAGGGTGGCGTTTCATCACCATTACTTTTCGCAGTTTTTTTTAACTCAATCTCCAACGAATTAATTTCTTCCTACCACCTTTATGCAGATGAGCTTCAAATATATTCACAGGCTCCTCTTGGAAAACTATCTGAGGCTATCTTGACCATTAACCTTGATCTGGCTCGTATATGCGACTGGAGCAAGAGGTACGGACTTATGGTGAACCCCGTAAAGACGCAGGTTATAGTGGTGGGCAGTTCTAAGATGGTCTCGAAGATCGACTGAACGACCCTTCCCCAAGTTTCTTCTGACAGCTCAGTAATTCCCTTTAGCAAGAAAGTTAAGAACTTGGGGATATTCATCGACAAGAATTTCTCTTGGACTGCTCAACTACAAGAAGTTAGCCGCAAGTTATTTGCATCTGCTGGATCGTTGAGAAGACTGCGTGATTTTCTGCCGACTGCCACCAAGATTGCGCTTGCACAATCTCTTCTTCTACCCATCCTTGACTATGCTGATGCCAGCTATTTAGACCTCTCTGAAGTACAACTGGATAAACTTGAGTGACTTCAAAACTTCTGTATAAGGTTCATATTCGGTTTGCGTAAATATGACCATATTTCTGAATTTCGTGTTAAACTCAAGTGGTTGACGATTCGCCTTCGCCGTACTGCTCATATTCTTTCCCTCTTGTATAATGTGCTCCTTTCCCCTTCTACCCCTCGTTACCTCAAAGAACGGTTCAAATTTCTTTGTGACTCCCACATGAGAGTTCTTAGGTCATCAGATAACTTGAAACTTAAAATACCAATGCATTTGACTACTTTCCTGGATAAGTCTTTTACTGTAAAGGCTGCTCGTCTATGGAATGCATTGTCTGTGGCAATAAAGCGTGCGCAAACACTGCCTGTATTTAAAAGGCTTGGGAAGGATAATTACCTGTCACTGTGTGTGTGTGTGTGATCATGTCTTCGTTTCATCACTTATTCTCTTGCTTATATATTTATATTTTGTATGTATGTATATTATGTGTATCTATTTTAGTATTAAGTATCTATTAAGTTTTTGTTTATTGCACCAAGTGCAAATATAAAAGTCAAGACACAAAATGCCATTTTGTGTCCAGGCAATTTCTATCCATTCTGGGTTGCCTGGAAGAAATCGCCGAAGGCGATAAGGCCACCAGTTGTATGTTTTATGTATTAAAATATCAATTTGTAATTTTGGTATGCAATAAAGTATATATAAATTTATAAATAAAATCTGTAGCCCGATTCTCAACGTATGACAGTAATTTAATCAAAAAGGCATGTCAAAAAAAAAACCAATAAGGTAAAATGCACCAATAGAGTATTATTATAATATTATAATTGTTTTAGTGTATACAATAAAGTTTTGAATAAAAAAAAGTAATGAAAAATAGAATATTATTGGTGACGACAACTAATCCATCAACCACATACAAGCTAATCAAAAGTTTGCTACTTCTTTTTTTACGGATGTATAGCCAGGGATTGTAATTAATAAGTTATTTTGATAAATTATCTTCGACAACTATTTCTATGAGAGCTTTTACTGTGCTAAGACGTACAACAGCACTAAAGATTTTATCGGTATACCCGGTGTTTGAGAAAAAGCTTTTTCTAATAGCCTTGGATGTATAGCGTTCTACATTTCTATCTGGGTTCATTTTTAGGGTTCCGTGCCTCAAAAGGAAAAAACGGAACCCTTATAGGATCACTTTGTTGTCCGTTCATCTGTCTGTCTGTCTGTCTAGAACCTTTATCTCGGGAACGAGTAGAGGTATCGAGTTTAAATTAAAACCATGTACTCAGGTCTGGAAGCTGTGAAAAAATCATACTTCTCAGTTAATTAAAACGAAGATACAGCCGTTTATGTCGCAAAAAACGTATATATCGATTGTCAAGGAAATCAAAATTCATAAACAATTTCCCGTTGACCCAGAATCTTGAAATTTGGCATAAAGCAGGGTCTTATAGGACAGGTACAGGAATAAGGCAGACTGTAGTCTTACGAGGATACACTTCTGGATGGAAATCTGTCCTATCAGGGGTGCCCCAAGGCTCAATCTTGGGACCTTTATTATTTAACATATTTATTTCTGATATTAAAAGCTGTTTTACAAATTCACAGATCTTACTTTACGCTGACGACATGGAGGTCCTTAAGTGTGTACAAACAGTGTCTGATACCGAACTACTTCAATTTGACCTCGATATATATTCGTGTCATATTGCAAAATTAATAAGTTACAACTAAACGTATCCAAATGTTTTCACCTAGTATTACTATCGGTTCAGGATACCCACTTGATGGTACATATATAAGTAAAACAAGCAGTATCAGAGATCTTGGTGTAGTAGACAATAGCAAATTACTTTTTGATGATCACATAGAAACCATTGTCAAAAAAGCCTTCAAAACCTTGGGTTTCATTATTAGAGCTTGTTCTAGCTTTCGGTCTCTAAAACCAATAAAAGTTCTCTACTGTTCCCTTTTGCGCAGCCACCTTGAGTACGTTTCCCAAGTCTGGAACCCTCAATACGAGACTTACAAATCTCGTATTGAATCAGTTCAGAGATTTTTTTTTTCGTTATTTAGACTTTAAAGCGAAGCAATATTCATTCGACTACGAGCATCATTGCAAACGATATTATTTCTTACCATTAGATATAAGGCGTAATATCGATGACATTTGTTTTTTGAAAAACAACAAACGGATCAATTGATTGTTTTGAACTACTTGGAAAAATTGTTCTTCGCACTAATCAGAACAACCTACGTAAGCGGCCTCTATTACAGGCACCGTGCACATCGACAAAGAACAGGCGTAATGCCTTCTCCATACGCAGTGTTACAGCCTTTAACAATTTACCATCGCACCTAGATATCGATCTGTTTTGCACCAGTGTACAAAATATAAGAAAGATCTTAAGCAAGGAATTTTTTGAAGACAAACCTAAATAACTTAATTAGTTGTTATTTAAGATAACGCTATGTAGTCTTTTTCTTCATCTTTGATATCACTTGATTCGATTCAACTCTTATTATACCTACCTAAATAAATTTTTAACTTTATTATAAACTTAATAGATATAAATGCAATCTGAAAAAGTCTTGGTACCAGTTGTATGGCTGAAGCCATAACCAGGCGATCAAAAGACTTAATTCAAAATTACCTGTTCATATCCCAAACCAATGGCAGCCATGGATCCACGGATGAACTTAGTCTCTAGCGACACGCGGCCCCGGCTGTAAGCTGCCAGTATCATCTCTTCAGTCGACAAACAGCCATCGGCGTACGCACATCCTAGCTCTCCTACACTGTGACCTATTTAATTTAATATTACAGTTTTAGTTATTCTTCATCAATTCATAGGAGTATGTTTTTAATATAAACATAAATAATAATATTTACTATCTAGCCGTTCCCATCTTATAGCCGGGAAAGGCCCCAAGTCCTTTCAGACATTTTTTTTTCATTATTTGATAAAAGTAACGTCGTCATTATTTTTCTCATTGCTATTTTTTTTTCTTTGTATGTATGCAAATTATCGAATGAATTCTTTTGCTTTAAGTTAAATGAGCAAAAGTGTTAGACTATTATCGACTAAGTGTTCCTTCGATTCAGTTGACCTTTTGCGGTCCAGGGCTACGGTAACTCTTTCGAACAATCCCGCAGCCGCGACAGGCATCAGCCCTAACGAGCCAAGATATCTATTGCTATCTGGAACCAGTTCTTTCTATAGAAGTCTAATATATTTGTTTTTTTTCATATAGTTACTTTTTTTCATAAGATCTCAGTAATTTTTACCAATGATTCCATCGGGTACAAGACCAAGTTCTTTAAGAATGTCAGTCAGACCGATTTGTACAGCGGCAATCCCAACGAAAGAGTGCAGAATATTGTCAAAGGTCTCATCGGGTGACGTTATTATGTCAACAATGTTGAGTCCCCTTGGTTCTAACACTTTGTGGCATCTGAAATTAATATTTAAATATAATTAGTTTGTTTATTTTATTTATTTTAGTTATTTTTCATTCGGATATATATCAACCGTTCTATAGCAGCAGCAAATATGGGAATGCGCATGAGTTGCGCGCCCATACCAGCCCACTGTGAGCCCATCCCGCTGTACACGAGCCACAGTGGCCGACGAGCGTCGTCGAAGTATTCCGACTTCTCAGATAGACACACAGTCTTCTGTTCTTCATTTGTCTCTAAAAAAAAAAATTGTATGTTTATAATGTGCATTATTTGTCCACCTTAGCGGCTATAATAAGTCCATGGTATTCCACAACTTACAGCGCAAAGCCCTTTTTTAATTTCTTCAGTATTTCCCGCCGTCTCTGTGCTATCTTTTTTATATTTTTGTTCCTGACATGATAATAGTAAGGCCTCTTTGATCGCTTGAAGAAGGTATTAAACAGCTTTCTGTCGGGTGGGAATAAGCTACGGTAGGGTCATGCTGGTTTTGGTATTGTGTGCTGTTTTGGCATACTCTAATGGACTCAAACCTCGCTCAAAGCCCTGAATAGAAGGGTCCGTACGTTGCTGACCGTAAATCAGATACATAATCTACGGTTGACGGTGATGAGAGTGTACATCCCGCGTAAGTGTGGAGGTAGACTTTTATACTGGAATATTCTTCACAACCACGAGGTGTGCAGCTTCAGAATATATTTTCTAAAATCCAACGTAGGCGAATGCATCGAAATGTGATCGCAATGGACGAGGAACTCACCACGTAGAACTGGCGCAAACCTGTAGTACCTACTTACTACTGATGACAGTGTGACTGTCTGTCACTTACTTCAAATTAATAACAAAATATTATATTTATTTTTAAACACCATGAGTGGCGCTGGGCCACTTGGACCCTCATAAATTGTCCTTTTATTGAAATGGCTGACAGAGTTCTATAAAAACGAGTAACTTGCAATTTCTAATGGCAATACAAAATGGAGTCACGCTATGTGCAGGCCAGACGGGTCGATAAGAACCAGGCGACCCAAACCATTTTAGTAACAATTAAGAAACTATACAAAAAACGAAGTCATAAAAACTTGTTAGCAAAACGTGGGAATGGATAGGAATATTGATGGATAGCAAGGCGAGGCGTAGTGTTGACTCGGTCACAATAGGACACTTTGCTTGAGGGCAGCATAGGGTTCGGACGTTTAGCGGCAGCAGCGAGCTAAACTAGCTGACTCAGTAGACATCTTAGGGCTACATAATGTCCCGTTGTAATTCGTAGGAGTGCTAGGGTTGACTGCACTGATTTCCTTTGGGGTGGACTTGACTTTTGCCAGCTACTTGACGCAACAATAACCGAAATACTGCCGATTGAACAGTAGGATACTTTACATTGCCCTTGATATACGCACACTTTCAGGGAGAGAGGGGTAGGCTTCACCAAGTGCCCTGAACTGCATTGATAGTCGTTCTAAGGAACGCTAGGGATTGCATCTCGTCAAATCAACCCGGCCCCCGTAGGCCAGCCTCTGATACAAAAAAATAATATTTAACGATAGACGAAACATGGACACATTTCAGAAAAGTTCCGCAGCTAAACGTAGCTCGGAGGCGTGTAGGTTATGTTGTTCTCACTCTGGGTCAGAGTAAGGAAGTGAGAAGTGTCGATATATAAACCACTTCGGCATCTAGCGAGGCAACTGTAAAGAGTTGCAACTGCGGCGACTGACGATGCGTTACGCTTGGTTAAGTCTTGTATTGTATTGGTGAAGGTGAGTAGGTCGTTATAAGAACTTAATTGTTATAGAAAGTGTGTCTTATCCAATAGCAGAGGCCTTACAACCCTTTACCGTAGGATTGGTAAGGACATGCACGGGTGAAAAGGAATAAAGTAATTCTAAAATAATTTAATTTGCAAATACAAGCGTCACGTGTCATATTCCCTTTTGTAGCCCTCTCAGTCTCTTAATTTTCATAAGTCAAAAGAAAAGTAGATTACCCTTCCTTATCTCCTTATCAATGGATTCCCAACCCTAATTGTTTTAACATTGTTTTCTCCATCCCCTCCTTATCCCCTAGCTTTCTAAGTCGGTAGAGGGTGATATATTTCTTGGGAATCCATTACAATCGGTGGAGGTTTGTCCCAAGTCATCAGGATGGGGACCGCAGGGTAGGGCGATGGAGGGGCCCTATCTCTCCCACATAGTGCGAAGCCGACCTTCATACCTTCATGTAGGTAAATTCAGGAAAAACGAAAATTTTATCTGCCTAGGTTAATTTAGGAACAGTCACAAAAGCAAGGAGCTATGGAAAGGGAAGAAGCTTTACGGGTGCTTTTTTGCCCTTCACGGGCCTGATGTAGATTTCTCGGCGTCCTTGGTCTGGTTATGTTTTGGTGACCTTTTTGGGAAACTTCTGTATTTTTGTAAAAAAAAAATTCTTTTACGTGAGAAATCGTCCAGTGACTTCTCTCGTTCTTGGACGGAGCGAGAACACGTCTCAGATTTTTACTGACTAAAACTCCTTTTTGTTCTTTCCCTTCATTCCGGGCCCCCGGGGTTCTCTTCAGTGTAACCCATGGTACCAGTAGGCTTCGACCGTGCTGGGCCCCTACAGTTTTGCTGACATCTCTTTGAGGCGCACGTGGAACACTACGCGCCGTCGACAACTCGATCTCGGTCCGGACGGTTACCAGACCACCCATTTTGACGCCCTATCAATTTTAAGTTCCTCATTTTATAATTTTATTTTTTGTGTACACTAAGAACATATCTACTCGTATAATATATAATACAATACAATCATATTACGTAAAATGACGAATCCTCTGGCCAAATGTCCTGATATATTCGCCTGGTGTATGTTGTGCAGCAACCTCAACTGTTCAGGGTCTATTGGGTTGGATTTCAGTTCGCCAAGACAGTAAGTCACCGCCGCTTCATGCCGTGCTGAAATCGTCACTAGGTGTGCGATGCTGGACTTGTAGCGGTTGAGGTCCTAAAAGGAAAAGTAATTGTTTTTATTTTAGGCTTTTCAGTTGTACCCCTAAACTTAAATAGTGAGTAAGTTCTATAGTAAGGCACCTACCTATACAATAAAATCATTAAAACAACTCTAACCTGAGTACCCATATTTCATGGAAATACTAATTAACCAAAGCACGGGAAAACTAGGATTCATCGTTTTATCACGGAGTTCCCGCACCTAACATTTTCATTTTTATCAGAATTATTTATTTTTAGTATTGTCATCGTTGTTTCACTAGATATTTGTGTGTGAAGTTTCGTTGGCCATATGTGGTATTCTTTAAATGTACGCACGCCTATTATATTTGTGAAGTTCCCTCAATACCTCTTAGATCCCATCATCAGAACTACATTTCGATGAAAATAGAACCAATCTGGAAGTATCCTATCAAGTAAATCGGGCAAGTGCGAGTCAGACCCGCGCACTGAGGGTTCCGTACGAACTTATCTATCTATCTTATTTATCTATAAATAATTTGTTAAATTTCCTAATGAAGTCTTGAAGTTTTCCAAATCGCAAAAAAAGCATTTTTTTGTGACGTAACAGCAAAATTGTTTTCAGATTCCTATACCTGTGCCTGTATTTATATGTGCCTTGCTTTATGCCAAATTTCCAGATTCTGGATCAACGGGACCCTATGAATTTGGATTCCCTTGCGAGTGTCAAAATATACGTTTCTTGCGCCCTAAACGGCGGTACCTTTTTTTCGTAAAATTAAAAATTTTCGTAGCTTCAAGGGACCGCAGACTTGTGTATATGGTTTTAATTTCAACTCGATTCCTCGACGACCGTATTGGCACTCGTGCGGGCTGGTCATTTTTACTGTCGCGGAGTTACTTGCTATCCCCACTGCGCTAACAATTGTTTTCGCGCGCTGCAGGTATTCGTCGGACCGCCCGGCTTCGTGTACCCTACGCGATCGAGCCACGCATAACATGACTGATAACGTAAGCACTTCCTCGCACTGTCAGACGCCTTTATTTGATAATGACGTGCAGAGTCTACTGAACAATTCTTCGGATATAGATGATGACAGTAAAAATGAGGTGGTACGTATACAGTCAAAAGCAGAAAAGAGGAGAAGAGAGAATGGTACTGAAGACGAAGAGGCTTGGACAGAAGTTAAAGGGAGTGTTAGAGAAGTTAAACAGTCTGTAAAAGATGATAAGTTCGAAATCTATGCTTCCTCCAAGGAACGATTACCGAAACAAATCGCAATGGCTTGTATTTTGAAAGAAAATAATATTAGTAAAATTCGCCTAATTAAATATTTAAGTCCTTTCAAAATACGCATCAAATTTGATTGCGAATCAGCTGCTCAGAACTTATTGACGTGCAAGAAGCTTCGAAATAGTACATTTTTATATAAGTGCAGAAAGTTTGTCATTGCGACCAAGGCGAAATTCACACGAGCCGTAGGCGAGTGTGTTATGGAGCCGAGGGCTACAGTGACAAATTTGCACGTGTCTCAAACGACTTTATTCAAATCACTTACGAAGAAATGAATAAACGGGGGTTGACCGTCGACTTGCGGGGGTCGACGCGCGCCCAGTCTGATACGATAAATGTAATAACATTGTGGTGGGGGAGAACACGCGCTATTTCTGCACTAGTGCGGAAAGCAGTCTATTGCGTGCCTAAAAGCGGTGGGATAAGAGCGGGTTTTCGAGTAAGTGTATTGAAAAGGTTTTTTTTATAAGGTGTGATGGATAACAAACCAATTAAATTAAATAGCTTGCAGTGGAATGCCCAAGGTGTCAGGCCTAAGTTAGCATCGTTTCAACAACTTTTATGCCAAAAAAGTACATATTGCTGACCTAAGTGAGACGTGGCTTGAACCAGAAAATAATTTTAAAGTTAGTGATTGTTGTTTATCGCGCGGACCGGGATGGCTATCACTATACATAAATCTATTTAAGTGAAGCTGCAGCGCGCTCAGTTGAATAATAACGGCATTGAGGTAGTTAGCGAACCGTTTGAACATATTGTTTCTGTCTATTGTCCATTCAGAATCGTAGTCACTCAACAGGATTTGGTTAGTTTGTTATCTTAGCGGCCTTCTAAAACTTTAATTCTTGGTGATTTTAATGCCCATGACGTCAGTTGGCCCTATAAAACTGATCACAGAGGCAGGCTTATTTGCGACTCCCTTTTAGACAGTAACTTTATTTCTTTAAACGATGGAACGCATGATACACGAGTTCGTTTATTTGACAATAATTTTCAACAGTCATCTCCAGATATATCTTTGGTTTCTACAGATATTGCTTTAAATTTTAATTGGACCGTTTTAAATGAAAACCTAAGCAGCGACCACTTAATTATTAAAATGTCAACATTATGTACTTCATACATCCCTTCTGTAATTAAAAGAAATTTAGAAAAAGCAGATTGGACTTCATTTAAAAAACATCTTGCACAAAATTTTTGCAATTTATGTTTACCGAATGACCTTCAAAAATATTACAGTTTATTTTTAGATATTTTGAATGAAGCGGCAAACAAATTCATCCCGATATTTGAATTCAACCAAAACCTCAATTCAGATTTCATCCCAAAGCCGTATTGGACTGCAAAAATGTCACATGCAGTGGCTCAACGTAGCAAGTCTAAAGTTAGACGTAATGCCTCACCCCAAAACCTAGACACTCTTAAAAGTCGGATAAGTGAAACACAACAGTTAATTCGTAAGGGTAAAAAAGTGAACTGACAAAATTTTTGTTCCTCTTTTGAACACGAAACAACGTCTTGTGACATGTGGCGCAAAATGAGATGGCTGAAAGGATATCGCTCGCCTAAACATTATGTGGACATTCAAAGTGTCACAAATCTTTTAAATTCTTTAACACCAGATTATGTCTCCCCTACAACCCTATACAAGAATGTGAGTTCTCCATACAGGAGCTTGATAAATGTATCAAGTCTAAGGATACATCTCATGGATGCGATGATATGTCGTATCCTATGATTAAGAAATAGGCAAATCTGTAATAATAACATTATTTAATAACTTTTGTAAGCACAGTTTTGTCCCCTCTCAGTGGCGCGACATTTGTATCATTCCTATTATAAACCCTGGTCGTGATCCTAATAACATCTCTTCATTCCGACCTGTATCATTATTATCATACATATGCAAAATTTTCCATTATATTTTACTTCGAAGACTGGAATGGTTTCTGAGGAGAGGCAACACATTCTCTGCGAACACAGTTGGCCTCCGTAGAAGTAGATCGTGTCTGGATGGTCTGAGCTGCTTAATCTCCACAATACAAACTAGTTTTCCGAGGGTGAGGGTTAGGGGGGGTCTGTTGTTTCGTGGATATAAATAATGCATATAATAACGTTAATAATACTGTTTTAGATAACCTTAAAGTAGGTTCCCTAGGAGTACTCAAAATAAGATCTGGTAATAGTTTTATTAGTAGACATTCTGGATGTGAGTTGGCACAGGGTGATCCAATATCTCCACTGTTATTTAATAATAAGACGTCATTATTTAATAATAAGAACGTCAGAGATCTGTAAACGTCTGCAGAACGACATTTGCATAGGCGTACGCGGATGGCTGCGCTATATATGTACAATCTTCTTCTGTTAGTAAAGGGCAAGGCCAAAATCCAGTTTAGTCTTGATTTAATCAACAACATTGTTAACGTTTGTCGGTTTAGATATTTCTCCCGCTAAAAGTAAAATCAATTTTTTTGTAGAGGTTACCGTAGGCCAGTTATAGAAGTACGTAGAAATGGTACGTTGTTAGAATTAGTAGATCATGTCAAGTATTTAGGTATGTGGCTGGACAGGGCTCGTCGGTGGAAGAAAAATATTAATGAGGTTCGGGAACGAGTTAAGTCAAAAAGTTAAAAAAGTCGAAAGTTTTTTATTTCACATAGGTCTACATAGACACTTATAAAACGTCTGAAGCTAGTGCACGGTTCCAAATTGGTTGTTTCCTATGGAGAAGAACCGGCAAGAAACTACACGGTAACTCTTTTAAAAAAAAATTGTTCTTACAATATTTCCATATTACAGTATATGTAGATATTATGTAAGAACAGTGTAGACCGGTCAATATTGTAATAAAAAGTACAATAATAATAATCATAATAACCTTGAACCAACCGTAGACGTCTCAGCGCAACGATTGTCGGATCAGGTGCGGGTAATCCAACACAATCATAGGTTGGACGACGCCGTACTTGATAGGCTGTGCTCAGAAGTACTGTACCTCTACCATGAGTTTAAAGCAATAGTATTCGTCGCTATTCGATATCGACGCCGTAAATATTTTGTATGGCAAATTTTGCAGCGCCTCTAGCGGTCACTTGTAGAACCAAAATCAGTAGTATGAGTCCTCAAGTACAAAACCTATCGAATAAGAACTCGCTAGCGACTAAAGTTTTTAGTAGTTTCCTATAGAAAATTGGTACTATGAGTAACAAATTTGACAGGTGCTATCGAAGCAAACCGTTACTACAGTAGTAAAGTAACTCACTAGCATATGGAAGAGTGAAAATGTTGTAAAGAGTGTCATGTAAAACCATATTTTATTTATTTGTGCATAAATATATCCGGTAAAACTTATTTAACGTAGAATATGTTAGGTATGGCTGCATATGAAGACGAACGACGCGTCAAAGCAAATTTCCAAGCAACTATACGAAAGGCACATAAAGATATTAGTGAAAATAATTTCATCAAAGAATATAGGCTCAATAAAGGGGCTTTCGAGTATTTGTGTGGTCTGCTAAAGGGTTTATACAGATTTGAAATTTACACAAAGAGCAAAATACACTTGAATCGAAAGTAAATTAGAAATAAGTATGTTATAATAACTTACTTTTATACATGCACTTCATAATAGAAATACCACTTTTCAGTGTGCGCATTGTTATTTAACGTATTACTGGCAAAGCTTTCCATTTTCCCATTCAAGAATTCACAAACACAAAAACACTGAACCATCAAAATATTTGTTCAACTACAATATTACATTTTCAATAGGTCGGGTTATAGAGAACGCGAGTGAGATGGCGTTTCAAATTGGTAGGGGTCTATCTGCCTTACTCTGTCTTTTACTGTAGCTAGAAAGAGAGCAAACTTAAGTGTGGAGTTAGATACGATGCGGTTTTTGTACCAACGTAAACGCTCGACACCGTGTATACCTATCGAGTTGTCGCTAGCGAGTATGTTTGACTCATGGTACGAGTTTAATTGTAATCTATTCGAAGCACGTTTACTCGATATCGACCACGGTAAGATGGTGTAGTTTTTCCGATAGTAACTCATGGTAAGGGTACTGAACAACTATATCGTCTCGACTCCGACACAGACAAGGGTACTGCCGGACGCTGACGCAATCCCGCCGCGGTCCAATGCTGTTGAAAATGAGTCAGATGATAGGGTTGACACAGTAAGTAGGCAGTGCAATGAAAGACTGAGGAGCGCACTGGAGGATGCGCTTCGCGAGTATAGGTCCACCCCAGCCGAATTTAGACCCCGGTTGCCGCGGTTACCTATGTGCAAACGAAATATGGCGCTAGTGTGTGCTCTGGACTCGCTGCTTAAGAATGTTTTTGAGAGCAGCGAGGACCTCGTTGATACGCACTCCATCCTGTATTGTGGGGCTGTTGCGGCATGTCGTTTAGCTAACATAAAGTTTTCAAGTTGTGATGTAGCTAATCGACCAAAGCCTGCTGTACCAGCCTGGCAGTGCAGGATCGAGAGACGTATTGATGAGGCCAGAGCACTCACTGGCAAGCTATACTGCTTTAGGGAGGGCAATACACGTCCACGTGTGATGCGATTCGTGAGACGGGCATTTTCGGGAACTGGAATTACCCCCCGAGAATACATGTCCCGTGTCATGGAGCGCATCGATTCCCTGAAGGAGAAAGTTTTTGCATGGGCCAATCGTATCTGGCGGTATAAGCGTCGGGTCGATCGATACTCACAGAATCACATGTTCCAAAGCGATGAGAGGTGGGTGTACAGAGCTTGGGAGCGACCTGAACATAGTGTGATTGACGTGGTCTGCCCGGATGATACCACCACGAATGCATTCTGGCGCAGCATTTGGTCGGTGCCCGTCTGTCACACTGAGGGTGGCTGGATGCGTGATGTCGAGCGCGTGTGCGTTGATGTACCAGAAATGGAAAAAGTTGAAATTACACCACTAGACGTAGCCAGAGCAGTTCGTCCGTCACCTAATTGAAAGTTTCCAGGTACGGACGGACTGCACAACTTCTGGCTAAAATGGTACAGCAGCTCACATGCGCTTCTGGCATCGCAATTCCAGTCATCTTTAGAATCTGGGTCGGTACCTCAGTTTCTTACAACTGGTATCATCCATCTGCTTCATAAGACAGGTAGCCCCTCGGAACCCAAGAATTATAGGCCGATTACATGTTTGTCAACGGTCTATAAACTTCTTACATCTATTTTGAGAGCAAAAATTTATATACACATATAGAAAAAAACTTGATTATGTCTGCCTCTCAGAATGGATGTAGGAATGGGTCCCGTGGTACTAAGGAGCTACTCCTCATTGACATGGCCATAAGCCAACAGTTTCGTCGATCCCGCAAGGATCTGTCGACATGTTGGATAGATTGTAAGAAGGCCTACGACTCTGTTCCACATACATGGCTCTTGAGGGTGCTGGAGTTGTATAAAATAGATGCAACTCTACGCACCTTCCTTGAGTCATGTATGAGGCAATGGAAAACAGTCCTTCGCTATCCAGGATGTCGACCGATCCAGGGGAATGATGAACCAATATGGATTAAACGGGGAATATTTCAGGGCGACAGTTTGAGTCCACTTTGGTTTTGCTTAGCCCTGAATCCTCTAAGCACGTTGCTGGAGGATCCAGGGCTAGGCTACCGGTTGAGAAGAGGTGGTCAGGTCCTATCTCACCTGCTTTACATGGATGATTTGAAACTCTTTGCCCACAACAATTTGCAACTAATGGAACTACTGAATGTAACTGAAATTTTCAGTAGTGCCATCAGGATGGAAATTGGAGTGGACAAATGTGCAGTTATGCATGTAAAGCGAGGGGAGATTGTGGAATCCGAGAGAATTCAACTCTTGGGTTCCATACACCTTAGAACCCTCTCCTCGACCGAAACTTGACAAGTATTTGGGTATGTCGGAAGCGTTAGGCATTAACGTCGCTGACATGAAGCAAACGTTGAAGGAGCGCTTCTTTAACCGCCTGAAGAAGGTTTTAAACAGCCTTCTGTCAGTCGGAAATAAGGTGCGCGCCTTCAATGGTTGGGTCATGCCGGTTTTAAAGTACTCTTTCGGCATACTCAAATGGACTCAGACCGAGCTAGACACTCTGGATAGGCGGGTTCGTACATTGCTGACCGTAAACCGGATGCATCACCAACGATCTTCGGTGATGAGACTGTACATCCCGCGGAAGTGTGGAGGTCGCGGCTTTTTAAATGCAAAGACTCTACATAACCGCGAGGTGTGCAGTCTCAGAGAATATTTTCTCAAAACCGATGTGGGTATGCACCGCGATTTGGTCGCAATGGACAAGGGAGTCACCCCGTTGTCCATGGCTAAAGAGAACTGGCGCAAACTTGTGGCACTTACTACTGATGACCGCAAGGAAGTATGGAAAGGCAAGGAGCTCCACGGGCGCTTTTATCGGGCTCTTCATGAACCTGATGTAGATTTTTTGGCGTCCGTGGCCTGGTTACGTTTCAGCAACCTCTTCGGAGAAACTGAAGGTTTTGTCTGTGCGATTATGGACAAAGTTATTTTGACGAACAACTACCGGAGACATATTATGAAGGACGGGACGGTTGACGTGTGTCGGGCATGCCATCGTCCGGGTGAGTCCATCAGACATATTATCTCAGGTTGTTCTCGTCTGGCTAACGGCGAGTACTTGCATAGGCTTAACCAAGTAGCCAGGATTATTCACCAGCAACTTGCTTTAAAATACCACCTAGTGGATTCTGAGGTACCGTACTACAGGTATGTGCCCGACCCAGTTCTCGAAAATGACCATGTCACGTTGTACTGGGATTGGTCTATCATTACTGACCGGACTATTGTAGCCAATAAGCCGGATATAGTGGTGATAGACCGATTAGCGCGCCGCGCAGTGATAGTCGACGTCACCATCCCGCATGACGAGCATCTCGTGAAAGCTGAGAAAGAGAAACAAATTAAATATCTCGACTTAGCACATGAGGTTGTCGACATGTGGAATGTGGACTTGGCTATCATTGTGCCAATTGTCGTGACCACCAATGTTCTTATAGCCAAAAGCTTCGACGACCATCTGTCGAAGCTGTCGTTGCGCGGTTGGATCAACGGCCTGATACAGAAGGCAGTACTCTTCGATACGGCTCGCATTGTGAGGAGGTTCCTGTCTCTGGAGCCCTAACCACCGGTAGCTTGGACCCTGTTCCCGATACCGGTGGACAACTATTTTTTATATTTTTTAATGTTTTTTTTATCACTTTTTTTTTAAGAAATATTTAAAAATGTAAATGATATGTATATAAAAATAAATAAATGCAATAATATCATAATAAAAAGCCTCTGTTAGTTTTGTCCCACGATTTTCTTAAATAGGAACATATGTACTGTAGCAATCATGTTTATTTTACAATTCTTTCTTTAAGTCTAAAAAACCTTTGTGAGAGCTGGAGTCTGAACTAGGTTCGAGACCTGTAAGACAGATCTCCAGGCTCACACCCTTTTAAACATTATCGCAGTTTGCGGCACATAAACATGAATCTTATGTTTGTAAGATTATGGTAAATGATATTTGAGAGATAGACATGTTAAGTGTGACGGAAAAGGGATATTTTTATTGAAATGTGTGTGTAGTGTTTAGTGTATGTGTGTGTATGTGTTTATAATTAATGTTATTAAATTTACTTTATGACTTGTATGATACTTTCTGTGTCTTCATAGTCCAAATCAAGGAGCCAGTTCCTTACTGTTGTTTTACATTTATATTTAGTCATTTCATACATATGTAAGATTTTATTTACTCTGTTGTAAACATAGGGACCAAGGAAATTATAAAAACGTTGAGCTAGCCTCGAATGAGAAGGGTTGGATGAACAAACTGTATGCTTTCGTCTCAGGGATTTAAACTTATCCGGATTAAAGGAAATGCGAGTGTGGACTGTTAAAATTACATTTAAAATGAACAATTTCCGAATGGAGAGAACCTTACAGGTTTTGTAAAGTTCCGTGGTAGGAAATTGATAAGGAAGTGACCACCCAACTTTAAGGATCGCTCTTTGGGCACGTTCCAGTCTTATCACATGAGTTTTTGCTGACCCACCCCACACAACTATACAGTACTGGGCAAGTGACTGACAGAGGGCCAGATAAACTTGTCTGAGGACAATTTCGTCAGCCACATGGCGAAGGTTCTTAAAAATAAATATCAATTTACGAAGTCGGGAGGTAAGTAAGTCTATGTGGTTCGAAAATGATAAAGAGTCATCTATCTGGACACCCAAGTATTTTATAGTATCTGTGCGACTTAGATGAGCACAGCTGCATGGTGTTTGTGCTGCATTACAGGAGTGTGCAATCAAAGAAAAATGGGATGACGAAAGTTTACCAGATTTTGACAGGGAAAAGGTAAGATACTTAGATTTTTCCACATTTAGGGTTAGCAGATTTTGTGCCAACCAGTCAGTTACAGTATCAACTCCTATTTGTGCATGTTGGAATGTCGACTCCCAGGAATCACCATGAAATATTAAGGCAGTATCATCAGCGTAAGTAAAAATTGATCCATTAGTAAGCTTATGACGACAGAGGTCATTAATATAAATAAGAAACAGGGTCGGCCCAATGATACTACCTTGTGGCACACCGTAGGTTATAGGGAGTTCGTCACTCATCCATTCGCCAATTTTGACACATTGGCGTCTTCCTGTAAGGTAACTCTTAAAAAGTAGGAGCTGATCACCTCTGATACCTATGTTCTCGAGCTTAGTTATGAGTCTAGGAATAGAGATGGTATCAAAGGCTTTTGCCAGATCTAGGAAGATGCCTAACACACATTTTTTGTTGTCCAAATGACTAACGATGTTATTAGTGAGATCTAGTACCGCATTACTGGTGGAGATTCCTGAACGAAAACCGTATTGGCAAGGAGACAAAAGACGATAATGCTCAAGGTATTTAACGAGCCTGTTATTCATTAGCCTCTCAAGTAGCTTGGATAGTGTAGGAAGAATTGAAATGGGTCGGTAATTATAAGGTTTGTCTCTGTCGCCGCCTTTGTGCACGGGATGAACGATTGCCAGCTTGAACGCATCAGGAAAGACTCCTGTGCTGAAGGCCAGGTTATATAAATATGTCATGTGTGGAATAAGTATGTGTTTGAATTTTTTAAGAAATGTACCCGACACGCCATCGGAGCCCACTGCACAGTCAGTCCTAAGCGTGTCAATTAAATGATGCAACTCAGAATCATCTGTTTGTAAGAGAACAAAGGTTTTGTGATCGTCGGAGTTGTGAGGTCGTAAGGATGTAGTTGGAACAGCTATATTTTCAGCTAGTGAACGCCCAATACTCGCAAAATAGGTATTGACTTCATTTACAGAGCGTTTGCAGTCAGAAGGAGACAAAAGATCAGATGCATGTGTTTTTTGTTTGGTAGTGTTTGTGATTGTTTTTATTGCTTCCCATAGCTTTTTATTATTATTTTTTGCGTTATGAATAAGCTTTTTATCGTAGTTACATTTTGCAGTTTTGAGCAACATGGAACAATAATTTCTGTACCTTTTAAATGTAACTTTTAGAACCTCATTTTCTGGAGTTTTTTTTAATTTTAGGTGCAGTCTATCGCGGTTTCGGAGACATTTTAAAAGACCTGGGGTCATCCACGGCTTTTGCAACCGTTTACGACATGGCACAACTTTTTGAATCGTGCTTTCTCGTATGATCATATTGAGCGTATTTATATAGAAGTTAGTAGCTTCATTAACATTTTCAAAACTGTATAGTGGGTGAAAATCTGACTGCGCAAGCATTGTTTCAATGTTAGCGTAGTCAATAATTTTAGTCGTTCTGCATTTTAACGGAAGGGTTAAAGAAGGTTTAGAAAGTTCGATGAAAAACAGAACAGTATCATGGTCAGTGACAGATGTGTTTGCAACATAGGAAAACGCCGCAAATTTTGATTTTAATATCACATGATCAAGGCAAGTGTTATTGTTACGAGTGGGAAGCGTGTGTGCTGGCAACATACCGTGAAATGCTAACATAGTGAGATACTCAGTAGAGCGAGGGTCGCTACTGTTATTAGAAATGTCAATATTGATGTCCCCTGTGATAATAATATTACTGTAAGAAGATAAAGACTGAAGCAGTCCACTTAACGATTCAATGAACGGGGAGACATTTCGGTATGAGGGGGGACGATAAATAGCTATAACTACCGTGTTTTTGTTGAGTTTTGCCACAAGACAGTTTGCATCTTGTATTATATGTTCCGTGACGGAAAACGGGTGGTGGTTCCTAAAGTAAATTACCACTCCCTCGTTTTGTGTGTTATGTAAGGTAGTAGCAGCGGAGGTATAGTCGTCAAGCATAGGCAGTGGAGGAGAGTTATACAACCAGCATTCGGTGAGAACTATTATATCCCATGGTGCTCTACTTCTTTCAAGTAGGGTAGTAAAGTCCATGAAGTTTTTATTAATGCTTCTTATATTTTGACATAATAGCCCTAATGCATTCTTATGTAATCTAGCAATTTCCTTGCAGTCTTCCATATCACAGGTTGCAGAGTCAGCTATTGAGACGCTGTCTAGTTCATCTTGAATGTGATTTAAATTATCGAATGATTAAGGTAATATAGTAGTGATTCAATTTTAGGTGGTTCTCAAATTGGACGGAGGGTAGTGCTATTCGACGCGTACAGAGTATGATATGAATATGAATATATGAATATGTAAGGAAACTGGGTCGTATATTAAATAACACAAGCGAAGTGCTGACACGTGTGTAAATGTGAAGGCGGTTTAGGCATAATGAGAGGTGTAGATTAAAGCATGCTGGAATGTGTGAGATTGCATATGTGTGTACTAGGTGCTTAGTGGTTCTAGGTGTGTGTAGGTGAGTAATCATTTTGACAATATAGTTAGTTACAATGGTTAATAAAAAGTAAACAATTAAACACGCAATAAAATAATAAAATAAACAAAACACAATTTTTTTTAAAATATGAGGAACAAAGAGAGAAACTATAGAGCGACATGCGGAAGACATGGATTCATTGCCTAGTCATATTTCAGGAATCTTAGATAAATCCTCTTCAGAGTAAATGCAATACCGTTTCGCCCCATCTTCTTTGCGAATGTACACTTTGCCATGGGCTGACCAACAGTGTTTGAAGTGATGTAGTGCAGCAAATTCTCTAGACAGGAAAAATAATTTCCGAGTTTTCATAGGCAAATTGTCTGAAATGTATACTGGGAGTTTTGGACCATCGATATGCAGTTTGGAGGTATTCAATTTATCATCCCTGTTCGCCTTATTGTAGGTCCTGGCAGCTTGCAATATGCTTTCTTTTTTTAAAACGGTAGTGAGTTCTACTATAACGGTGTTATTCATAGCTGTAGATGAATGGATCCTGAAGACATCTTTGATTTCGGTTTGAGCTATCGGGGGACCGAGGGTTTTGCCGATGTTTAAGACCACGTTCACGAGATCCATTTTGGATTCGTTAGATTTCTTTGGGATGTTTTTTATTTCAAGGCAGGTGTTTTTTGCTTGTTTTTCTAATTGATCCACTCGGTCTTCAAGCTTTTTAATGTATGTGTTTGTGTCTTTTCTTTCAGCCTCATATTGGAGCATTTTATTCACAATCTCGTCGTACTTAGTCGAGGTGAAATCGACAGATTCTTGCAGTTTCACGTACTGAGATTTAATTTCATTTAGCGAAGATTCCATTGACGTCAAAAACGAAGACTGCTCCTTCTTTAGTTCTTTAATCATGACAGTAATTTCATGGTTGCTAGAAACCACTTCGTGGTCCTGCTGTTTTCGAATTATACGCCTCCTCTTATTTCGATTGGTGATATTTGTAGGCGAACAGTCATCGAGAATATCCATGGAGGAATTTAAATTAGGTTCAGAATGATGGTGGGGTGGTGAACTTTTATTTGAAATAGCTGGTAACATTGGTGGTGTACGCCTGAGTGACATCACAAATAAAAATGCAAAGTCGAAAAAAATACAAAAAGTGGATTTCGCCTCTGGCAGGATTTGAATTCGAACCTCGCGATCAACGGCTTGACCAAGGTAGTCCGTTATCCCACAGTGCTATGTGTTGTTATGAGACAGTAGTTCAAATTAGTTACTGCACTCTGAACGGCTCTGGTCACCAGTAACAGCAGTTGGGTGACTCAGTAAGTAGTTCTTTGTTCACTGTGACTCGCCGCTAATGAGTCCAAAGTCCAGAGCGTCACTTTTATTTGAATTTATACGAACGTTTAAAATTAAAAGTGTTATTATTGATAATAATAAGAGTAACTTCACTTTGATTTTAACACTGAATTGTCACTTTTTCGTTATAGAATACGTGTGTCAATAGTTTGCACAAAACAAAGCACTTTAGACTCGTTTTATAGAATTTTAAACACGGAGTAGACACGCCGCACGTCTGTTCACAGTCAGCGTTACGCGGGGAGGGGGAAGACATGTTCTCCATAACTACTTGGGACTTATCAGGCACTGTAAAGCCCAATTTAGATTCGGTAGATAAACCTAAACATTGTTATTATGTCCATAATTTAAGATCAATATGTTGTAAGTCTCTAAATGCACTATATTCTGGTTTTATTCTGTGTGTACATGGACGGTTCTTGACATGAAAATTTTTGTAGCGCGGCCTTTTTCTATTTACAAATAGGTGCCTATTTAAAATTCCTAATTTTATTAAAAGTGTTAATAACGCACTTAGAGCTAATTGCTATCGCTGAAGCTTTGGTCCATATTGAGTCGTTGGACGGTGATCGTTTCGTCATCTTCACTGATTCGAAAAATGCTTTTCTCCACCTTATGAGATGTACGAGTACTTCATCTTTTAGTAGGCTTCCACTGGTTTATTCTATATTAAGAACAATTATTGATTTTGTTGCGAAACATGGAACTGGTGTATTGCAATGGATCCTCTCCCATGTTTGATTAGAATCTAAGGTAATGAGGTGGTTGATCGTTTGGGAAATGAAGCTGGGTCAGATGGGGAAATTCATCAGTGTTATCCTTGGTATACTGAGCTCTATCTTTGGTTAGAGACAGATGTATCGAATCGTGGTCAGAATATTTTGATTAAAGGTCTTTAAAGAAAGACATTTGGTATAGGACGATTCTTCACAGATTCTTTTCAGCGAGGAAAAATTGAACAGACAGGAGGTTTTGATGACTTTGAGACTCCGATCCACATACCACTCAACAGCTTCGGATTTATAATACGCAAAGTCGTTTTTCCCAATTGTGTTGTCTGTGGCACTATAGAAGATGTGCATCATATCCTGTCGGAGTGTGTTCGTATTGGGGTCCAAAGACGTCAAGCTTTTGCCAAAAGTTTTAGTGTGGGCTTCTATAATAGCATTCTATCCTCACCTTTAACAGATGAGGCTAGAGGGCTTTACCGTAATATTATTATGGGTATAAGGTTGTGGGTAGACTAGTAAACATGGTATTTAAAATATTTGTATTAAATCATCGGGATGAAATATATAGCATAGAAAAAACCCCGCAAATAAACTGAGACTAAAAATATACAAATAAAAAAAATATATATAAAAAAATACTCGATACTTCCACGTGTTCCCGAGATAAAGGGTTTTGACAGACAGACAGACGAACAAGAAAGTCATCCTATAAGGGTTCCGTTTTTTTTCCTTTTCAAGTACGGAACCCTAAAAAAGACAACGAAGCAAAAAAGGTAATTAAAAAACCAAAAAATACTATTAAATTGTTAACTCTCCCCTTTTCTAAAGTGGGTTTAGAACAAAGATTTAAATATTTCCTTTTGCGCTGCGTGTAACGAGAGGGAGTATCAAATTTTTATTAACTGAAACCCACCTGTGTTCCATCAGTTGCTTTTTGCATCCAAGAGCAGCAGTAACGCTCTCGAACTATCCCGCAGCCCTGGTAAGCGTCGGACATTGCAGGCGCCATACATACAGACACGCTACGCCGGCCTTATGAACATTGTGATAGGAATGACGAATGATATTTATATATACCTTAGGTTTGTAGTGTCCATGCAAAAGCACATGAGAGTTGACGCCTGTGACAGACATGCCGTTGACTGCGACGTAGGAGCGATTAAAGGGCTGGTGCTCCGTGATGACGCGCATGCGACCCTCGCGAAGTGCAACCACGTCCTGACGCGGGTTGTTGCAGTGCAAGTTAGCGGCTAGCTGACCTGTGTGGTATCCAAGTAACACCTGCGAAATAATAAAAAAGAAAGAAAGAAAGAAAAAAAGAAGGACAAAAAGAAAGAAAGAAGGAAAGAAAGAAAAAAGTTTATTCGTGCCTCACACAATCGTATAAACTAAAAATACACAATGAAAACCAAAGAAAGGTATAATCAGTGCGAGGCCAAAAAGGCACCTAATTCAGCATATTATTATATTGCGTTATTTAAACCGATAAATAACGTAGCGCTGGTATTCTGTTAGGGCCCGCTGTGATGCCACGAACACTTACGGACGTTAAATAGTCTATCGAAATAGAACAATAACAACTATGTGTGTAATATAAATTACAAATAATTTTATTTTAAAATAGTGGAACAGAGTGTAAAGTCCCGCAAACCTCCGTTGAAAAGGGAGTATTCTCTGGCCAGATGGGTGTTATGTCTGGTGGGCAACTGCCCGATAGATGATTTCGGGCTGCTCTATACTTAATTCTACTATATTTTAATTCCCATGTATTCTACTGTGTTTTAATTTTACTGTATGTGTAAGGTACGAATAAACGTTTTGTCATTCTTTCTTTCATGTTCTAATCGCGTGGAGAACTTTAATTGCACGAAGCAGGATTAGTTCTTATGTGACGCCATAGATGTCGCTACACATACAAGAATTAATAATGATTAATATGTATGTCTAACTAAAAGTGATAAGAGTGTATCTAAAATGTTACTGTGTTTAACTGTAAAGTGTAATGTGTGTGTAGTGTGTGTGTGTGTGTGTTTTGTTTTGTTGAAAGCAAGAACAAGATGCTGTGTACGAGCGATAATGTCATCAATATTCTTCTATAACAAAGCCTGCTCAGTCGACAGCAGCATAGACATCTTCTTTGATAGTCTGCCCAAATTTAGAGCCAAAATCATTCAAATTGACCTGTGATCAGCTGCCTATTTTTACTTTATCAATTTTTTTTTGCCTATAACATTATAAAAAATGTAATCACACCCTTTATGAAACTGTGATTTGATGATGTTTTAATTAATTAAGATAATGTTTTTTTTTATATATATGTATTTTAATTTAATATTAATGTGATTGATTAATATGTTAATAATGTAATTTAATTTTAATTTGAAATTGATAATAATATGATTTTAGTAATTTTTTTTTAAAGTTTTGACATTAGTTTTTAATTTCTATTTTTGTATTGTATATGTTTATTATTTAACGGTATTTCATATATTTAACTAATTAGACTTACTGTGAATGTTGTGCATACACAGGATCACATCGTATATATCGGGTGTAAAAAGACCCTTAACGTAAACGAAAACTACGTATTGTACCCATCACTGGGATAGTTTTATCCTTCTAGAACATACCTGGGAAATCACTGGTTCCAGAGATATTCAAGGTCAAAGTAAGAAAAAAAAAGTTGACTTTTTTTCAAAATCGTATTCCAAGTGTCATTAGAAAACTTTCTTCCGAACAAACATTATCAAAATTATTAATTTTTCATAGCAAATTACGCATTTGAAGTTACAAAAATGCAATGAATACAAAATACTACGCACGCTTCGACGCAGCTGTGCGGCTGTGGCGCGCACACTAGCGTGCGAGGTTCCGAGTTCAACGAACAAATGCGATACGCGCTCAGCTGATGACAGTATGGACAATTTATTTATTTTATGAATTGAACAGTTTACGATTTTACGTTTTCAATAAAAACGTTGATTATTATTTGTTTATTGATTTAATTTTGAAATTAGGTATTAAATGGTAGAAATTAAAAGTAGGTACCTACCTACCGTACCTACTTAACTAAGCGCGGCTGCGCTGACGCAGGTCTTCCCCAATCTGGCAGGTCCTGACGCCTCCTGCCACGGGGTCTACGCGGAGCGTAGACCCCGTGGTTTGTGCAGTCCATGGACGTTTACGGGGCCCCGGTTTAGACTCGGTCACTCGGACTGAAGGTGAGTAAAAGGGTCATGGCCATCCTAATGATACAGGGATACCGCGCGGTCTCCTGCGAGGCGAGACGGCATGCTGGCCTGCCACTGTGGGATTTTGCAGGCAACAATCCTAGTACGTGATGATGCAACGCCGTCGAAGGGAAACTCCGCTGCCGCGTCCAATCGCGGCACGGCGCGGCAGACAGAGCTCCAGCGAGATCTTGTGGTGGTATGGTATGAACTTGAAGACAGCGACTGTCGCAACCTTGCGCTGGGCGCGCCATGATAGCAGTAGTAAGTTCCCTCTCTGAGGAGTAGCTAGTGAGGCACCACGGCGTCCTCACTTTCCGCCTGACGAAGGTCCTCGCCGGACACGGTTGTTTCGAAAGGTTCCTGTGTCGGATTCAGCGGAAAGAAACGCCCGGGTGTAACGCGGCCCTGGTATACAAACGGCAACTGAAGGAACAAAGAGAGAGAGAGAGATGGAGTTTCAAACTTTTAACTGACTAAAAATCGGTAAAAGTCTGACACTCCCTTTCTCTTCACCCAGAGCGCGAGGGGACATTTGATGATTTCCTATCGCAAAAAAGTTACTTTCTACTTATCTAAAAACTAAACTTAAATCCTAGGTAGGATAGTAAGTTCCCTCTCTGAGGAGTAGCTAGTGAGGCACCACGGCGTCCTCACTTTCCGCCTGACGAAGGTCCTCGCCGGACACGGTTGTTTCGAAAGGTTCCCGTGTCGGATTCAGCGGGAAGAAACGCCCGGGTGTAACGCGGCCCTGGTATACAAACGGCAACTGAAGGAACAAAGAGAGAGAGAGATGGAGTTTCAAACTTTTAACTGACTAAAAATCGGTAAAAGTCTGACACTCCCTTTCTCTTCACCCAGAGCGCGAGGGGACATTTGATGATTTCCTATCGCAAAAAGTTACTTTCTACTTATCTAAAAACTAAACTTAAATCCTAGGTAGGATAGTAAGTTCCCTCTCTGGGGAGTAGCTAGTGAGGCACCACGGCGTCCTCACTTTCCGCCTGACGAAGGTCCTCGCCGGACACGGTTGTTTCGAAAGGTTCCCGTGTCGGATTCAGCGGGAAGAAACGCCCGGGTGTAACGCGGCCCTGGTATACAAACGGCAACTGAAGGAACAAAGAGAGAGAGAGATGGAGTTTCAAACTTTTAACTGACTAAAAATCGGTAAAAATCTGACACTCCCTTTCTCTTCACCCAGAGCGCGAGGGGACATTTGATGATTTCCTATCGCAAAAAGTTACTTTCTACTTATCTAAAAACTAAACTTAAATCCTAGGTAGGATAGTAAGTTCCCTCTCTGGGAGTAGCTAGTGAGGCACCACGGCGTCCTCACTTTCCGCCTGACGAAGGTCCTTGCCGGACACGGTTGTTTCGAAAGGTTCCCGTGTCGGATTCAGCGGGAAGAAACGCCCGGGTGTAACGCGGCCCTGGTATACAAACGGCAACTGAAGGAACAAAGAGAGAGAGAGATGGAGTTTCAAACTGTTAACTGACTAAAAATCGGTAAAAGTCTGACACTCCCTTTCTCTTCACCCAGAGCGCGAGGGGACATTTGATGATTTCCTATCGCAAAAAAGTTACTTTCTACTTATCTAAAAACTAAACTTAAATCCTAGGTAGGTACCTACCTACAATTTAAACTTCTTAAATAACAACTTGATAAACCTCACTAGGTTTATAAGCATAACATAAACCTCACTAAGTAGGTAAATAAGATGTGATACGAACAGGTAAAACGACGTGATTGCTGCATTTACGATCACAATGATAAAGGAAAAGTAAATTTCGTAATTTCATTTATTATGTTTGAATTAGGTACCTACCTAAAGCATTGAGATGCAACGCCGGGGCGAAACTCCGCTGCCGCGACAAAAAAAACCTACCTAAAGCTATCGGAAAAATCACACAAAGTTCCATACACTTAATCATCACCTGCTTAGGTTTCTCCCAACTATTAGGGTCTCCTTTCAATCTAACCGGACTGCCTATTTGGCCTGCACAACCTAGTTATCGGATAATACGATAACGATAAAGCCCCTCAAAAATGCCTACAATCCGTAAGTATTGTAGGCATTTTTGAGGATGACTTCTAGTGAGGATGGCTTCTAGTGCATAAGGCTGTAAGGCTTATGCACTAAAAGTTATCCTGCTATGCATGATTGGAAATAAATGTCGTAGATAGGTACCTCATTTTATAAAAATGTTTAGTAGGTACCCACCTAATAAATTACATTTTAAAACATAAACGAGCACGCGGCGCGTTTTACCTGCGTGAAGTCGTTAGTTTGTCGGGAGTCACAGATCGATTCCCGGCCACCGTAGACGCGGGCTTGCGGACGGAGAGCAATGGGTAGCTCTCCGTCCGATAACAACCAAGCCCTGGTGGACAGCGCGTTGTGTTCCACGTGCGCCTTAAGAAGCTGTCAGCTAAACTGATGGGGCCTGATAGGAGCGATGCCAGGCACGGTCGCGGGAATGTTCCAAAGATTTAGGTACCGCGACCCTGAAACGCAAAGGCAACCGAAGGATCAACATTGGGTTTTAGTCAGTAAAAGTCTAAAACTCCCTCTCCCACCAGAGCGCGAGATGATTTTGATGATTTCACAACGTTAAAAAAAAACAAAGCTACTCACGCTTCCGTACACAACTGCAGCAGTCTGAACTGAGATACAATTTGTCTTTAGTGTTTAGAGCGGCCTTCAAAACTACTTGCTAGCTATTTCACAAATACTAACCAGAGTTGGTTCAGAATTTCATTTATCTGTGTTCATTGATAACATTTTTTTTAATGTAATCACGAGACAACCTACAGAATAATTTAAGTACGTAAACTGATGAAGCCTCTAAATGCTCGTTAGAACTCAAACTCAATTTAGGAAATTATTTATAACTAGAGCGACACCTAAATCTATGAGATCACATTTTGTTATTACACCAGGCTGACGCTAGCGCCAGTAGCACGCGAGCGGCTCGTGCTCTATGAAAGGGAAAAGCCGCCCACCGGCGGTGCGCGGCTGTGCTCAAAGCATCAAACAGGCCGCCAGCGGTCCGACCCCCCTCCGCAAATAAATTTAAAGGAATTTTATTTATTGCGAATTTACTTACCTACGTGTTTGTTATTAGTTCGGTTTCTTACGTCATCGCATGCACTTGAGGATATTTTTTTTTGCGAATTACTGTTATTAGTTGTGTTTGTGTAGTATTGTGTGGTAGACTGATAGTAGTGAAAGCGTTGGAGTGATAGGCTTAGTGTAGGTGTATTGTGAGTGCGTTGTATGTTCGTGTGTGTAGTGTGTTCTTTTCAGGATTCATTTAGTTGTAGGCACCTATCGCGAGTTAAGATGCCTTTTCATGTTTATTCGGTGCGCGAGTACGTGAAATATTATTTATTGTTACGGCATGGCTCATGGAAACGCTACTGCGGCTCTGTGACTGTACAGGATTAAGCATCCTACCGCGTATCAACCCACGGATTCGCGGATCTTCACCAGAGCTGTTCAGCGATTGCTGGACAACCAACCGATAGTACCAATTTCTCTGGGAGGCGGCCGACAAATACGACCAGCGTTCGATGAGGCCATTCTCGCTGTGATGCAGGAAAACCCACGATTGGGCGTACGAACAGCAGCCAAAATATTGCGAAGGCGGCATGTTCATCACGATCGGCACATGGTTTCCCATTCTAATGTGCACACAAGTGTTGAGGTGGGATAGGAAACGGCCTTACAAAATCCATCGTGTGCTAGTGCTCGAGCGCTCGTTACGTGACGCGATACGTCGCATGGATTACTGCAGGTGGCTGTTGAGCCAGGAACGAGACTTCATCCAAAAAATAATTTTCACCGACGAGAGCACTTTCGCAAATAATGGAATGTGGAACCGCCGAAATACCCATTATTGGTGTTCCGTCAATCCAAATTAAACCCAAGAAACGGGCTTCCAGACACGGCTGGCATTGTGGGAAACCAGATCCTAGGCCCGGTTTTCTTGCCACCGAGAATGGACGGGCCTGCCTACCTCAATTTTGTTACTGGCTACCTAACCGACACTTTGGAAGAGATGCCACTAGTTCAGAAGCTTGGGTTGTGGTAGCAGCACGACGGTGCGCCGCTTCATGTTGTGAGACCAGTTCGTGAGCAACTGACGACGATTTTCGAAAACAACTGGATCGGACGGTTTGGGCCTAAAGCATGGCCAGCACGCTCGCCTTATTGTGGGTTTACGTCAAAGATAGGGTGTTTGACCGCCCCTGCGAGACCGCTGCGGCAATGCGACAGAAAATTATTGATGTGATGAACTTAAGCAGTGGTCAGCGCAAGAAGGGATCCTGATCCCTGGAGCGAGTTCATGAAAACACACGGGCTAGGGCGCGCATCTGTCTCCGCGTGGAATGTCGGCAGTTTGAACCGAAGCTCGTCAGTGTTGAGAGGCCACCTGTGCGGGATGAAAGCTAAAGCGATGGACAGTGTAGGTAAGTACTCAGGCTATTTAAAAACTGTACGTATTTGGTATACTTAAGTAATTGTACATAACAGATTTTTTTAATTACCAAGAGCCTATTTAATACCTACACCATGCAAAACGCGCGCGACACCGAGGCGCCGCCGCGCCGCGCCTCGCCTATCGTATACACGGTACCTATTACACACACACCGGCACAATCAGTTGCGCGCTTTACATTGCTCGCAATAAAAAGCATATTTTTTTTAAAGATGGAAAAAAAAGTTTGTTTCCCAGCAATATTTTTTGTTCAAAATGACTTAGTTATATGTACAGAATGTGTAGTTAACGGGTATGTGATCGGTCTTTTTACACCCTGTATTATTAATATAGTATTAAAATCATTTTGTAAACAAGTCGTTAGTGTGCCTATGAAAATAAATACAAACAGACCCTCTGTAAATGACGTGGTGAATAGATAACAGTTACTTGTTACATTTTTCAGTAGTAGAGCAAAGTATAAAGTATGAAACGCTGTTTTAATCTAATAAATAAATATTCATGTACCACTGCATACGAGTAATATAAATCAAAAGTTTTATGAACTGCTTTGGTGTTTTTGACTTCATAAGTGTCAGCTCTCAGCTGAAATCTTGTTGCCTTAGATTGAAAAAGTTTTCATGGCAAATCTTACCTTGGTGATAGCAGTGATACCAGATGCAGCTTCATTGTAACCAATGTTAGACATAACACTGCCCACCAGAAGAGGATCTTCTCTGTCATTACAGAACACTTCCTCAATAGCTTGCAACTCCACTTTATCAGCTTCTGGTACAGCTATCAAAAAATCGTTTTGTTCATTGCATTAGTTATATTGTAAATGAGCTGAATCAGATTTCGCTGATCTTTAGGTGACCTTGAAGTTTAAAGTTTATAATAATAATAATAGTTCTTTATTATCGGTCCTTTGTCTCTGCGAGGCCAGTATCCTTCCACGAAATCTTCGATACACGACACCCTTCAGGTAAAACTCTCCTTTGAAGAAAATCGGCTATTTGAATATAATTATGCTGTTCGAATGATCATACTATTCTTCAGAGTTTCTTGTCCGTTCTTCTTTAAACTGTACAACCTTTGTTGATGTATTACTACAACTATTAATACCATTATTATTACTATTTAACTGTGTGACATTCAAAAGCAATGATCATAGTGAAATGAATTATTTAAATTTAACTTTCTTACGACTCGAGATGAGCTGAATTATTAATTGTCACTTAACTTTGGTTCAATGTAGTTGTTTCAGGAGTATCTATAATTTCTTGTTTTTTTGTTTGCTATGCCCATAAAGGACTACTTTGTTATCCGTCTGTCAGTCTGTACGCCTGTCAGAGTGCCTGCCTGTCTGTTTATCTGTTGATCATGATCATTTTCCCAATGTGTAGAGGTATTAAAGCTTTAAGAGGTTACTCGAGCTAGACTAGAAAAAACTAGTGGCAATGCTTTGGTTGTTCAATGTATCTCACGAATTTATTAACAAGATGATTATAGTACATTGTGCAAACAAAGCATTGCCACTAGTTTATCAATATACAATATACGTTATCAAATACATCATTCAATAATGTATATCAATATACATTATCGAATACTCAGGTCTGCTACACCTTGCAACAGTTAATAAATCAAACTTATTTTTTTTTTATTACTATTGATCGTCTTGTGTTTGATCACTATGTCTTTTGGTGGTAAGCGACGATGTTTATCTTGTGCTTTTATGACGATAAAATAAAAAGAACCAATCGATCCTCCTAGTAATTTTGAAACTAACTACGTACTTTCCGATTCCCGCCATACTAAAATTAAAATTGTATGAAAATATTTTTGTTTTAGTTTGAAATATCGTGTGAACAAGAGGAAAGTCCAAAGCAAGACCCGTGGCGAAGAATTGTTGATTTAGATTATTTTATTAAACGGTTACTTAACATCAGCAATCATGGACCTTTAGGTTGTACGTCTAGATAACTCGAGTTGATCGGCGAAAAAAAAACGGTTTAATATCTATGCTTCAATGTAAAATGTGCAATTTGTTAATTTATAAATTCTAAAATTCAAAATGCTTTTATTTCACATAGACCTACATGGGCAGTAAAAAACGACAGAAGCTCGCATGGATCCAAATAGGTTATTTCCAATGAAGAGGAACCGGCAAGTAACTCCATAGTTACTCTTTAAAAAAAAAAGATTGTTTTTACAATATTTCTTTAATACAATATAAATAGGTATGTGAGGACAGTGTAGACCACTCATTATTGTACCTAGAAAATACAATAAAAAAAATAATAATAAATAGGTCAAAATAGAAAGTGATCTATGAATCCACGGAGTCTAAAATGTTTTCACATTTACACTATAAAAAGAGTCTATATAAATACAAAAATAAGTCTATGACTAACAAAGTGAAGGTGATTAAATCAAAGTCTAAATAATAAAAACAATATTGTAAAACCGATGACTACATTGCTCTTGCAATATTTTTTATATTATTTCTTATTATTATTATTTTTATTTACTTTTTACACATATTTTATATATTTTTAAATATTTCTTAAAACACACATGAAAAAAAAAACATTTGAAAATATAAAAAATAGTAGCCCACCGGCATCGGGAACAAGGTCCAAGCTGCCGGCGGTCAGGGCTCCTGAGAGAGGAACCTCCAGACAATACACGCCGCGTCTAAGAGTACTGCTTTCTGGATCAAGCCCTTAATCCAACTGCCCAACGAGAGCCTCCTCAGATATTGGTCGAGGCTCTTTAATACTAATCCATTGGCCGTCACGACTATCGGCACAATGACTGCTGTATCCACTTCCCACATGTCGACAACCTCGCGAGCAAAGTCGAGATACTTAATTTGCTTTCTCAGCTTTCACGAGGTTCTCGTCATGAGGGACCGCTATATCAACAATCACTGCGCGACGCTCTAGTCGATCTATCACCACTATATCAGGCTTATTGGCAACACTATTGTTGCCAATAAGCCTGATCGATCGATCTGGATCTGGATCGATCTGTCATCACTGACAGGACTATTCCTGTCAGTGATGACAGATCGATCCCAATATAACGTGATATTGTCATTGTCGAGAACTGGGTCGGGCATATACTTATAGTACGGTACTTCTGATTCCACAAGATTGTATTTAAGAGCAAGTTGCTGGTGGATAATCCTGGCTACGAGGTTGTGTCTATGCAAATAGTCTCTGTTGGCTAGGTGAGAACACCCAAAAACTAAGGTGTCGGATTGATTCCCCGGATCGGTGGCATGCCCGACAGATGTATAGTTGTTCGTCATCATAACTTCGTCCATTATCGCACAGACCAAACCTTCGGTTTCCCCGAAGTTCTATTGTGGGTACGGTATTAGAAAAAAAATAATTAAAAAAAACATGTTTATAATTAAATATGGAGCAGTTAACAGACACATTTACACGACAATGCAGTTCATGAGTTACCAGGGAGATCACATGTGCAGAAGTAGTAATTGCCAAACAAGCGTGATCATCAAATTACTTTTCCCTAGGGTATAGCTTAATGTTTCAGAAGTTTTTTTTTGTTATTTTTAAAGTGTTTAAATTACTTACCACAACCACAAGCTTCAATATATTCGATGGCCCGTGCTGGAATTCTTGCTTCCTCATAGAAGTTCTTAATAAAGCTGACTGTTTTACCCAAATCTCTGTAAAATCCATACCGAGGGCCGGTTTCTCCTGGCAATATGCATGTAAATTCTGATTTAGCATGCAATACATCGGCGTAGATTCTGCAAAATGTATTATTGGTATAAGCATACAAGCTGACCCTATGGCATATGTTGCCCTGTCTTAGCGCTGTCAAACGAGCGTAGATTGAACAATTACTGTTTTCTAAAATTTACTGAGTTTCTGCGCAATTATTTTAATATTTCTTTCGGTAAGAACCTTCTATCAAGTATTCTAAACTTTGAAAAAGATAAAGAATAGGTTAAGTCGTTCTCAAGTTTTGGCGTGACCAAGGGATATAGAGATTCATTTTTAAATATACGAGTAATTGTAGAAGATTAGTCTGTACAGTGTGAATAAAAACCTTTCACCAACTAAATCATCGTGAAAATACCTTAAAGCGTTCTTCGCTTTTTGTAAGAACAAAACATTGATAGCTTCAGATTTGGCACATCCATCAGCATGTTCATCGAATGATTTCGTCTTTCCATCTTGACAAAGGTTCATAAGCCTGTTAACAGAGCAAATAAAGTTATTGGTAAAACAGAAATATAGATATACAAGTATCTAGTAGTAAAGTTAAACGTTTACTGGAGACAAGTTTTGAGTTATTCCCCAATCTTTGTAGCCCCCGTCCCGGAAGATCCAGAATATTATGATTGCCACATAGGTGGGAAATGGGTGTTTCCTCCGCATGAATCTGGTGCAGGAACCTCCCGAACTTACCATGTCCGGTGAGGACCTGCGTCATGCGGAAGGTAAGGACGTTATGTTGTCTTTCCAGCCACTCCTCAAAGAGGGGACTTACCCCCACAATTATGGCGTGCCCACCTACACAAATCAGGTAGTACCGCGAAACTTAAAAATTATAGATCGATACCGTGCTTACCTACGATCTATAAAGTTCTTACATCTATTTTGAGAGGTAAGATTAACAACCATACAGACAATAATTCAATTATCCTCTCAAAACGGATGCAGGAAAGGGTCCCGCAGTACTAAGGAGCTGCTCCTCATCGACATGGCCTTTAGCCAACAGGTTCGGCGCTCCCGAAAGGATATATATATATATCAGGCAATGGAGGATGGTCCTTCGCTATCCAGAATGTCGTTATATTCAGAGGAACCGGTGAGGATCGAGCGGAGTATATTCCAGGGTGATAGTTTGAGTCCGCTTTGGCTCTGCTTAGCCTTGAATCCTCTAAGCACACTGCTAGAAAATTTAGGCCTAGGCTATCGGTTGAAGATATATATCTCTATAATCACCTATGGATATATCTCACCTTGACATGGATGACTTAAAACTATTTGCCCCCAATAAGCTTCAACCGATGGAGCTACTGATGGTAACTGAAAACTTCAGTGCCATTAGGAAGGAATTTGGTGTGGACAAATTTGCTTCCATGCATGTTAAGCGAGGGGAGATTGTGGAGTCAGTGGGTACTCAGCTCTCGGACTCCATAATCGTGAGATTCGTCTCTCCAACTGAAACCTATAAGTATTTGGGTATGTCAGAATCTTTAAGTATCAATGCCACTGACATGAAGCAATCGCTGAGGGAGCGCTTCTTTGGACACCTGAAGAAGGTATTCAATAGCCTTCTTTCAGGCGAAAAAAAGGGGCGCGCCTTTAACGGTTGGGTTATGCCGGTATTGATGTACTCTTTCGGCGTACTCAAATGGACTCAAATAGAACTGGACGCCCTGGATAGGAGAGTTCGTACACTGCTTACTGCAAACCGAATGCATCACCCACGGTTGTCGGTGAAGAGACTGTTTAATCCGCAGTGTGGGGATCGAGTCTTTTTAAATGCTAAGACCCTGCACAATCGCAAGGTATGCAGTCTCAAGGAATATTTTCAAGCCGCCGACGTGGGTATGTATCGTGATTTAATGACAGTAGACAAGGGATTCTATGCATATATATACTTATAGGGGAATCAAATAAATAAATATTTATTTATTTGATTCCCCTATAAAAAAACTGATTTTTATCCGTACTTACACTCTAAGGTTTAGTTGAAAACTAGCGTCAGGCAACTACTACGTAGTTGTCTGGCATTATGCTGAACTGGACCTATTTGGCGTAGCCGTGAGACATATTGATATTGTTAGTTTTATTTCTCCTTATTTTTTTAATGTTTAATTTTAGTTTGTACATCAATTATTTGTTGATTAATTATGAATCATGGTGTGCCAAATAAACATATTGTCCTCCGGGCGGCCCACATAATGGTGACACCCGGTTGTTTCTTCCGCACTCTGATTATTCTTTCACACCCGACGCCGATGTGAACTCCTCCTACGGCGCATTCCGAGGGCCGTGAAAGCACATGGCCTCGGGCTTGTGCAATTCCACCTCTAGGTTTGTGGTGACGTGGGCGGAGAGTAGAACTCGTCACTGGATCTGGACGCAACTGCCGCGGCCGGTGTTACAGCGGGGGCTAGGTTCTGGCGGCGGCTCTCGTCAACATGGTTGTAAATGTATTTACATTCCGTCTATGTTCTATTTTATTGTATCATCCATGCTGGTGACATATGTTATCTGTTTGGTGTATGCATTTTTCTCTTCTATATGGTTTTGGTTGGTTTTTATTAGATGTATTATAGTTTTTATAAGTTTTTATTATGTAGTATTATCTTTTTTGTTATTTTTAATGTCGAATTTGGGTTAAAATGAGACTAGAAATCAATATTTTAAATTTTAAAACTTAGGGAATAAAAAAACAACTGTTGACATCAGTTGTTGCCAGGTATTATAATTATAACCAGAATCATAAATAGCCTGATATAACTGCTCAAGAATCGTACGACCCATGGGGTTCCTGTCTTGCTCTCAATCCCTCAGTCACCTGGATGGCCCGGTGATCATGTACTTGGGCGGACAACTAGGTAACATGACAAGCTTATAACTGTGATTTTAATAATAAGGTTATGAAGATTTGTACGTAGGGTCTTTACATAAAAATACTAGACACGTGTTTCAGGTTTCGCATATACTAAAACTAATGTTGTACAGTGTTTCTTACTAGTGCATAAAGTTTTAATAAATAAATAATGCGACGAGTCCAGAGTGCTGGTTTTCATATCATGAAGTAACCGGGTGTTTTGCTTTTTTTATTGTCAAACGCTGATTATTCATTGATCTGGCCAGACTATGCCATGATGTGGGCAGCAGGTATTTTTCTATAATTATCATGAATTGCTACCATTACAAGAAATGGTCATAAAGTGATAAATTCTAAGATCTGGCCATGACATAATAAAATGTCTGATTTGGCCAGTTTTTATTCAGAAGTGTTGTTATATTAACCTGAGAAAATTAATTAAATAATATTTTATTATTACCTTCCATAGTGCACAGAAGACTGCGGGTGCAGACATAGGTAGGCGCCTCCAACGATGGCGGCCTCACACTCCCCACGGCTTAAAGCAAGGTATGCCTGCTCCAGCGCTACGGTGGAACTGCAGCACGCCATATCAATAGACATAGAGGGACCTTTTGCGTTCAACCAATAGGAGATGCGGTTGGCGAACATGGTCTTGCTGCACCTTGTTTAGGAAACAAGGGTGAAATTAATCCATAGCATTAACTAACGCATACTTATTGCGACAACCGCGTGCAAAGCAAACGACTTGAATGCTGGATGTTTGATAAACAAATCTTTTTCGTAGAAGTGTATCTAATGTTAAGGATTCTTAAGGTCCTAATATTGGTAAAGATTAGTTTAAATACACAAAATAGTGTATATAACTCGACGTATAATTACTATATAGTTCAAAATGACACTTCTACTTTCACACTCTAAAATAGTATGTACTCGTATAAATTTTAAAAACATATTTTGAAAGCCTAGAATATTTTTTTAAATCTACTCATTTTAAGCTTCTACTGTAATTTTTTATGGTGTACAATAAAGAGTATATATATCTAACTATTTATCTATCTTTTGAAACTTAACTTACCCAGCGATACCAAAACCAGATCGATTAGCAGCTTTGTAAAAGCAAGTCTTTTCAGCTTCGGAGAAACATGTGCCGATGTACACGCCGACCTTTTTACCGGAAAGTTCTTCCGGATTCACACCTAGAATTTTTATCTCTGTAACTGTAGGTATCGATAGACAAGGACGGACTTTCATGCTTACAAGTATTGACGTACATAAAGTAGAATATAGTAACAGTAATGTTTTGTTTCATAAAAAAATACAGCAATTTACATAATGGTGAAAAAGGACGAATTTAAAAAAAAAACTTCGAATAGCCCTTAACATCAGGTAAGTTTTTACTGAATCTTTGATGCGAGCCCGACACGTACATGACCGGTTTTTTTTACTTTATGATTTCTACAAAAAAAAAAACACAATCCGAGTGACTCTGTCAGGTATAGACTGTCCCTATACTATAAATAAAATAAATAAATAAAAAAGCCATTTATTTTACTACATAATCAATCTCAAAATATACATCATTATTCCATTAAATTCATATTAAGTATTACCAATTCAATTCATTTATACCATAAAAGTTTAACAAATTTTACACAAAATATATTACAAATAATAATAATAATACAAATAAAATAAAATAAATTAAAATACAATAAAATAAAAACCATATAGTCAAAAATTAAAAATACAATACAATAAATGTCCAAAATCTATAAAATTATTTAAGTAATTGCATTTATAATTATTTCATTATTTTTGGTTTAGCATTTTGAGTTTATTTAAAATAAAGTTTTATCACAGTTTGTATAAATTGTTAATCTCATTTATAGCTATCTAAACTCAATGTAGTAGTCGCCTCTTTGGCGTAGGCCTCCCCCAACTCTTTCCAGTATTTCCTATCTCTAGCTTTGGACATCCATTTCGGTCCTAGCCTTTGTATGAATAGGTCCGCTCATCTTTTCCTTTGACGTCCTTGTGACCTTACTCTGTCTCTTGGTATCCATTCCATGATTTTCTTGGTCCATCTGTCGTTCTGCGTCCGAAATATGTGACCCGCCCATTTCCATTTCAGAGCCCTCACTCTTTCAACAATATCTGTGGTTTTAGTCCTTTTCCTGATCGCCTGGTTACTTATTTTATGCGATAGCCTTATCCCCGACATACTACTTTCCATCTTACGTTGACATATGGCTAATTTGTCTTCTTCACATTTTCTCAACGACCAGCTCTGACAACCATAAGTCAAACACAGTAATATTGTTTTTTTTTTTCTTTTTTGGCAATTGAGCCATTTCAAAAGGGTTTCTCTTGACGTTTATACTGACAGATTTATTTTTCATTATTTCTTTTAAGCTCCAGTATTTTTTCCATGCAATAGCGATTCTTCTATTTATCTATTTTTTATTTTGGTTTTTAAAGGAAACCAGTTGGCCCAAATAGATGTATTCTTTTACGAATTCTACGTTTTGTTCCTCGATAGTTATACCACCGGTTTCTTCACTGTTCGTCAATATTTTAGTTTTTGTGATGTTTATAAACAGGCCTACTTTCTTACTCTCTTCTGTCAAGCGGTTTAACATAGTTTTCAAGTCTGTAATATTTTCTGCGAATACGACTATATCACCTGCGAAACGGAGGTGGCTTAGATATTCCCCGTTAACCTTTAATCCTTTTTCTTCCCAGTTGAGTTTCCTAAAGATACCTTCTAGGACTGTTGTAAATATTTTTGGTGACAAAGGGTCACCCTGCCGGACGCCTCTTCCTATGGGAAACTTGTCTCCGTCACGTTCTAGTCTGATTTTTGCGCAGCCTTTTCTGTATATTTCTTGCAGTATGGTTATGTATTTCTTCTTAACTCCCTGTTGTTGTAACGTCTCCCATATTGAAGAATGATTTAGAGAGTCAAACGCTTTTTTGTAGTCTACAAAACACATATAAAGGGTTTTATTATACTCCTTGGCTTTTTCTATTATTTGAGTTACCACCTGTATGTGATCCATGGTTGATTAGTTTTTGCGAAACCCTGCTTGTTCACACGGTTGGTTCTCATCTAGAGTTTTTTTATTCTGTTCAGTATCAGTTTAGAAAATAGCTTGTAGATGTTTGACATTAAGCTGATTGGTCAGTAATTATTTAGGTCACTACTGTCACCTTTCTTGTGTAGGAGTACGATGGTAGAGTCTGACCATTGTTCTGGAGTTAACCCTTTTCTTAGTATGTTGTCAAAAAGCGTTGAGAGAACGGTTCGCAATGGTTCAGAGAGAGATTTTAAAAGTTCGTTTGTGATGTTATCTTCGCCGGGTGCTTTGTTGTTTTTCTGTGACTCTATAATATACTTGATCTCGGCGTGTAGAACACTAAGATGTGAGGTCGGATTTTCCTCCACATGGTAGCTTAATTGTAAAGTGATTGGTTCTTTGGATGTGTACAGAGCACTGAAGAAGTCGGTTGCTACCTTTAATATATCTGGTCTCTTTGTGACTTGTTTCCCGGTTTTATTTTTTAAGTTAAGTGCCCATTCAGATTTGTTTTTGAGGTATTTGAAAGTTTTTTTAATTGCTCCTGTTTTTTGTATGTAGGTTTCAAATATTCGCTGAAGTTTATCTTGTTATATCTAATTTATCATCTCTGCGTAGTTTTCTGTTTATTTCCTTGCTGATTTGTGTGATTTTTGTGCGTACCTGCTTTGTTCTTTTTAATCGGTATAGTTCCTTACGTTCCTTTAACAAATTATGAGTTTTTTTCAAGAGCCTACTCTACCAGCCTTTGTCCACGATCATTTCTTTTTCCATATGAGTGATTCCCTAAAATTTGTTCTTCACCTTGTTGCCTTTTACCTATTTTTGCGTTGAAATCGCCCATCAATATTATATTACTTTTATTTGCAAAAGTTACTGCTTCCTCTACAGTTAGATAAAAATTATCTATTTCTTCATTACTGCAGCTTTCTGTAGGTGCGTATACTTGAATGATGACCCAAGGACTGCCCTTACCAAGTTCTATCTCGAGGGCCACTACTCGCTCGGAATATGATTTTAGACTTTGAATGTTCTGTTTCAAAGATTTTTTAATTAAGATACCAACGCCGTTCCTGCCTCCTTCACTCGGTGAGTGGTACAAGATATATTTTTCGTACTCTTCTATTATTTCTGTTTTCCGCCTAACTTCACTCAGACCAACTATGTTCCATTTAATCTCCTCTAGACTTGTAGTTAGTTCTGTAATTTTGTTGTCCTTAAGTAAAGTTCTAACATTTAGACTTGATACATATAAGTAATTTATTTTCAAAAGTCGGGCTTTTATTATAACTTATGATTGCGTTTGGGGGGTGCTGGTCTACTGCCTCCACGGGGACCGGCAGTATTGGAGGAGTACAGAGAGAGGAGTTTGGTGGTAGAGGGACTACATCTATTCGTTTTTTTTGTACTGAGGTTACTTCAATGGAACTGAAACTGGACTCAGATGTATTCTTTGGGATAACAGTTTTCATATAGGAAGTAATATTCTTTGCTTTATTTTTCTTTGGGGCCTGTACTACACTAGTGGCGTTTTGATGATGATCGGGTGGCTCTGATAAGAAACGTTTATGATTACGTGTGTCTTTTATTGTGTTATTATTATCAGCCTTATTTTTTAATATGACAATTTTATCGTACCACAAAATAACATTTTTCCCCAGCTGGCGCTTTTGTTTACTACTTCCTGTAGCTCCTTACGTTTTAACAAAACCTCTCTAGGAAAGTCCTCTTTGACATTAATGTTTGAATCCTCCAGCGACTGCTTTTTTTTCATTATTTCGATTTTCGGCCCATAGTAGTTAGAGTTATTAATATTAGCCTTATTTTACTTCCTTTCTTGCCCAGTCTTCTTACCATTTCTATTTCTGATTGCTGGATGTTAATTTTCATTTTATTATTTATAATAGACCCATCTCTTCTACTTCCAAAAATATAAGGTTTCTTTTCCTATTTTGCCTTTCTAAATGCTCTAGCTTTTTTTGTTGTTGGTTTAATTTTTCTTCTAAATTTTTTGTCCTATTCTCAATCAGTGCAAATTTCTCGTCGATATTGTTATTAATAGTTTTTGTAATATTTTCTTGCATATTCAGTATTTCTTGTTCCTGACCCGTAAGGTCATATTGAATACGTTTCAAAATTTCCATCATTTCATCCATGTTTTGGTTCTTAATGCCCTCTAGCGACTGCTGCCAGAACAACTTAGCAGATTGACTTGAGATGTAATGCGCAAAAATGGTAAAAGTTGCGCAGGCGCAGCGTTGTTTGTGTTGTTGTTGTAGTACCGCGCGTTGATGATAGATGGCGTTGTTTGTTGTGGATGGTCAAATTTGAATGATTTTGCAGTTTTTAGTCTTAGGTTATAATTTAAAACTTTCACATAATATTTCTTCCTATAACATTTACTGCACTGACTGACCTTTCAGTAATGTCATTTTGCTGAATGTATGTGTTAATATGGTCCCTATACTATAGCGCTCATTTATTCTTCTCCAATATAGCTGTACTACTATATTGAACAGCGTTATTGTCAGGGTTAAGGGCCTTTAGGTTTTTTTTTTTAAATAAAACCCTAGTTTCACGAGTGTATAATTACGCAATTATGTAAGAGAGAATCGAAGTTTGTATACACCATTATACAGAAATAAGTATCGAGCTGTACAAAAATAACACTTAGAGCTGTAAACATGAAGTTTAAGTGATATAAATATGTAAATACAGCTTTAACGTTAGAATTTAGTTTAAAGTGATACAAAATACTTAAAGTCGTTGAGTAAAGTTCGAATTTTCTGTTATAGAACCATAAGCTTAAGCGGAAACTTCATTAAAATTATTATACAGCTGGACTTGTATAATGTCGCATAATATATATACCGTTAGTTATAAAGACAAAAACTGAATTTAACACTCTGATTAAACTGTAAGTTCTAAATGAGCTGGTTTATTGATATTCGAAACGTTTACATACTGCTTGGGTAGCTACACATTTGTACGTGGCTTGGTACTGGACGAGACTGCCTGTATTTTCATAAAAGGGAAACTAAGGGATTATAAGCGTGTAGTCAGGCCGTTTCAGACCATAGATGCAAAGCTGCAAATTAATGCTAGATATAGTCACATATAGTTTCTATTCAACTAACCAGCATCATAAATAGCCTGGTATGACTGTTCCAGGATCTTACGAGCCATGGGGTCCATGCAGTGTCCGAGACGGTAGTGCACCTTGAAGAACTGCGCGTCGAAGTAGCCGAGTCCCGGCACGGTACCCGCGTACTGAACGACTTCTGGATGATGGTTATTGAAACGGACTGCTTCTTTTGATACTGGGTTGATCTGCGTAACATAGACTAAATTATGACTGTATTCTTAATAAAAATGAGTCACTTTGATAGTAAAAAACTTCCAAAAAAAATATAACCGACTTCAAAGTAAAAAAAAACACTGAAAAGTGCAAAATAATTTTAATTTCGGAAGTCGGTGTTTCTATAATAGTTTGGTTTCTTCGTTACTTAACACCGACTTCCGAAATAAAGTTATTTTTCACTTTTTAGAGGTTTTTTACTTTGAAGTCGGTTATATTTTTTTTGGAAAAGTTTTTTATTTTACACTTTTTAGTTATAGTACCACCACTAAAAAGTACCCCTCAGCCAAATTTAAATACCTTACAGCCAGAGTGCATCTCATGACAATTCTAATAATCCCAAACACGGTTAGATTACATTCATTTATTACAGAGTTCCGGTGCCTAACTTCAGGCTTCATCATCAGATCAGTTCGATATATTCCCCCTCTACTTTCAGTCAGTCATTGACTACACGTATAAACAAAGCAATTTTACTTGTTACAACGGTTCTGCTGTGATCCTATGAGGAGATCTTCGAAGTTCATGATCAGATCATAACAATATTTCTATGGGACCAACTCGGAAGCATAACCTATCAACCGAAAAAAAAAAAATTCAAAATCGGTCCACAATTGACCGAGAAATCGGTGAACATACATAAAAAAAAAACAACACACATTCAACCGAACATATAAAAACCTCCTCCAAAAAATGAAGCTGAAACCCAACGAAACGCTTTTTGAGTACGTCCTTGGTGCACTGCACTGCTGGTGTAAATGCACCTTGGTACATACGAAATGATGACCTCCATCGGGATCTAAAAGTTAAGTTTATCAAAAGAGTGATGAAAAAATCTGCAGAAGCTCACGAAAAGCGACTTCATCAGCATGTGAACATCAAGGCAATCCAGCTTCTCGACCACACAAATATAGCGAGAAGACTAAAAAGAACAAAACCGTTCGAGTTAGTGTTTAGTGATAGTGAATAGTGTAATGTAGCATAATTGCTATCTAATAAATACAAGAACGAAGTGTATTCGCCTTAGTAGAGACAATAAGAAAAGTCCTATTGGACACATTCTTAGACAATTAGTTAATTAGTTTAGGATATAATTAAATTACTTATTAGTCTGTATATATGGCTAGATTGTAATAAAAATAGGGTCCATTCTTTGGATGTAACCTAGGACCAGGTAAAAGAAAATATGATAATTATTATGTAGGTATAACAGTTAGGTTATTGTTGCAGTTTATAGACACGAGGACGTTTCGTGTTCCTTTTCGTATCATCATTTTTCACTATTAGATTCGTAATTTTCTGCTGACGCGGCGGCCGGCGGTGATGTTTTTTTGACCATTACATATTTACTGTATGGACTTTAAAAGAGACTTTGACCCCTGAGTTTGTTTCGGTGTTTCTTCTCAGGGTAGTCAGCAAAGAAATACCGGCCTCATCTAGTTTAAAAATGACGAAAAAAAAAAATTTACGTGTAAAAGTGTTTTTTTAAACCTTTTTACAAAATAAATATCATTTATCATTTATATTTGATTCATTGATAGGCAACTGATTTAGATGTGAAGCATGTTATCATAGTACCACGGTGTGAGACGTGTATTGTAATTAATTGGATAATTCTTAATGAAAGTCACTTAAGACTTACCAGCTTATTTTAGAAATATTATATCATTACTCTCATTATATTTTAGTACTTATTTGGTTATTTGTACATCATAGTTATATGTACCTAGCCAGGGGCGCCGACTATGAGAAATAAACAGTGGGTGCCGAGCATCCCTGAGAGTAGAGAGAGTTTGAGCATTCAGTCCCACTTAGATATTTTAGAGAATAAAGAGGGGATAAGATATATTTATTCTACCTGGATAAAAACGAAATAAATTTAAAAGTATCAACCAAACAAAAGACTAGTTTTACTGTAGGTCATGTGTGGACCGGGTGCACCGTAGACAAAGTTGTCTAAGTTGTCTATTGCATTTCTGACATCATTTGACAGTGACAACCAAACAAAGTAAACAGTAGTAAGAGAGAAGCCACAATTTCACCATATGACTTATAGGATACATATAGGCTTATAGGCATGATATTACACTGTGTTCAGTAAAACATTTTTGTTTTAAAATTGGTGGGTATGCTATGCATGTTTTGGGAATGTCTGAATGATCAAACATAAAATCTAACATTACATTTCTTTATCAAGTGGTAGATAGTTGTCTACTTTAATGTTTAATTTTTAAGTTCAGGAGTCATGTATTCTGCAAAGTGATTCATCATGTATCCCTGCAATCTTGAAATTTCCTATTAAGCACAGTGAGATTTTTTGATTGTTGTTTTGGTGCACACTTTTTGTGTTTTGTGGTATGAGTGTTCTTGTTCCTAGGTATTCTTTATAATAAGGCAATTTCCTTCCATATAATAATTGTTTTGAACACAGAAAATATTGTCAATGTAAGACTGAATTGCTACTGAAAATGTAATACTGGTGCAGATGAAATTGAATCTGAATCTTGCTATTTCTGTTTTGTTACAACAAAGATTTCCCTGTTTATTTCAACATTACATGTTGATAGATGGTCTGTTTATTATTTATTAAGAGCACCAACCACATAGGTATTTACAAAAGATTTGAATTTAGGTAATCAAACTTAGTTTAGTTCTGTGCAATTATGTCAATAGCAGGCGTACACGGCTTGTGTAATTTGACATTCATTTATATTGAATTTTTAGTTTATTGGGTGATTTAGACGTTAAGTAAGGTAGATACCTCATACCATATTGTTCTAACAACTATTTACAAATATATCAACACATATTTCATTATTTAGTTGTTGTATTTCATTATAAGTTTATTGCTGACTTACTCCCTTGGGGTGATTATAAGTAAGTAAGGCTGGTGGTTTTGCCCGTCAATATTATTCATTTCTGTTTTCAACAGTGAGAAGTTACTTCTTCTTAAAATCAATGGTAGCTTCCTTAAGCCGGTTAGCCCAGCGGGTGGCCACACCAGTTGTGGCATTGGTGTCATACATCAAGTATTCTAAGGTGTTGGTGCACGGGTTCTTCGAGCCTGTGAGGAGTTTCTGTAATTCTGGTATTGAAATTTTAGAACCTTATAATTTTATTCAAGACTGCTGGTGTCCGCAGAGGACTTAACCTGCAATTTCCTTAGGAACTTGCAGGTTAAGTACTTTTAAGGAACCAAAAGGTTCCTTAAAAGTTAGCTTACATGCTCTTTGAGCAAGGTAAAAAGCTAAGCTAAAAGTAAGCTTAAATACTAAGGATGTGGAATGATATGCTGTATCTATGGATTTAATCCGTTTAAATTATATCAAGATTTCCCATAGATATTATTACATGGAGTCATATCATAATCAACACTTACTGATATTTGTTGCTATAAGTGAACATATAATTTGTAAATTGTTGATGAAGTATTCATGTCACTTAGTGCTTAGATATATAACATTGTGAACACCTTTTGTTCCATGGTTTGTTTTTGTTTTATTATTTTGAATATATTGTAAGTCAGTGTACAACACAACCATAAGGAAATAATAATATTTCTATTGAATAGGTCTTTACTATTTAACTCAGCAAAAAATAGGTTTGATAATCGGTCACCGTCATGCTCGCAGTATGGCAGTATTTTCCACCAGCATTGTAGCCGTTAAGGGTGTCAATAATTCTGCCTTGCCTTCTCCCATGGTTTTGGGTTGGCTTCTAATCCAGCAACTGGACACAGGTGGGTATCTACCGGCAATCCGGCAAGGTACATTGAAATTAACTTATGACAGTTTGGAATATCTCGTATTCTTTAGCATTACTTTGGAAAGTTTATAATTTACATATTAGGCAGTATAACTTGCCACGTTATGGTGGTTTGGAATATCTCGTATTCACTAAAAGAGTTTGAATTTTTTGTAGCTATCTACAAATAGGTGGTGTACTGTTTTTACACGAATTAATAATACACAGAGGGGTAGTATGAACTTGACCTTCTCGTGACCTTTATAGGCACTGATAAAGTGGGGCACGTTGAACTTAGTATTTTTGCCAATTTTTGTTCTTTGGATTATAAATGAATGGGACTCACCTGCTATAATAAATGCATACCAGATTAGCAACGTAGAATAACGCCGCTAAGAGTATCGCGTACTAGTCTGGTAGCTTCCAATCAGTTAGCGCGTGAAAATAACGTCGCTAACGGTATCTCGTACCCTGATTGAAGATTGAACAAGGTTTTGACTCGCAAGTCTGAAATACAGTACTCGCTATGATCACTTAGTGCTTCTGCTATTGCCCGATGAGGATCGCGTCCTCGGTGACAGGTTTCAGGGGCCTTTCCAGATTAGCAACGTAGGATAACGCCGCTAAGAGTATAGCGTACTAGTCTGGTAGCTTCCAATCAGTTAGCGCGTGAAAATAACGTCGCTATGAATGATGATTATGGATTCATGATAGCACAAGTTTAAACCTTAGTGGTTTTTGGTTGCTATTTAAGTTAGACTATCCTGTATTCTTTTGTATTAATAATAAATAAATAAATAAAATAAAAAAGATTATTGTTTCTCACGTTGGATTTGCAATAGTAGAGTACACATTTATTTCCTAAAGAACACACATAACACTCATTTTGATCACTTGACACTTATCCACTGACTCTAACAGTGAATAGAACATACGATCTATTGTTATAGCCACATAAGGTTTATAAGGGGCGATAAGTATATAAGTGTCAGGTTTGGTAACATCATAAGGAGCTGGAAGTGGAACATTGTGATAGATATTGTATGTTTGTGGGAGGACGAGTGGGATTTTAGTGATATTAATGATTTTATTAAGATTGTTATAACAAACTAAATCAGAGATGTCTATAATGACATGTCGCACCTTTAAACCAATACCGTCACTAAACGAAATTTTTCAAAAAATCTGTTTTTAACGCCATCTGTTTGCTGAGTGCTAACTTTACAGATTGTATTAAAAACAGTCTTTTTGAAAAATTTCGTTTAGTGACGGTATTGGTTTAAAGGTGCGATGTATATTTTCTAAATATAAACTCGTAGGAGTTCACAATGTTTAGGAAGCTTATCTCTATGTAGGTCCAGTTCTTGGAATAATTGATAGGGACTAAGTACAGTTGGATGAAGAATGTTGAGCTTGCTAAATAAGATAGCGATGTTGACGTCATCAATGTCAAAGGACAAGGCTGTAGTAATACTTTCTAAAGAGTTCAATAACATTATCAGATGGTTCTTTATTTCTAATTTATCACTTGAATTAGATATTGGTGCGAATGCCATTCGAATTGTTTCTAAATTTTGGTTCAACTGGTTTTGGTTTTTGTTTACCTTTGACATAGTACTATTGAAGGTTGAGATAGTTGACTGAATAACGTGAATATTATCTTTCATTAAATGAGCTAGCTGTTTTTCATCAGACTGTACTTTAGAGATAGCGTCTGAGAACTTCAAGGTGTCTTCAGTGTCTAAAGTTCCAAAGATTGATTTTAAAATTGAGCCGCCAGCATCAATGAGCCCGCGTTTGAAGCGGTTTTTGTAAAGGGAAAAACAGTACATTAAAAAAGAAATGTACATTCTAGTTGAATTTACTAGAAGAACTGGTAACAAAGAAATTAGAGACTTCATTGATTAGAGCTTCGACTTTATCTAAGTGCAGTTTTATATGACTAATGTCTAAATACGTAACCACATTCCAGTGATCGTTTGTGAACTTAACCATTTAGTAATTGGTCGAAGTATAGGCCTGGACTATCTATAATTAGAGTAACAAATTTGTGGCTCGAAGATGGTTGGAGTAACGTCCTGAAATAGAAAAGATTAGGCTAGTCATCTGTTGCAATTTTTATTTCGTCGTAATGGTGACGAACGTATTTTCTATTAATTAAGAGGGTAACCGTATGATTACCATTGATTTTGACGATTTTGAAAGGGCCTTTCCATACAGGGGACATCGCCTTGTTTTGTTTATGATGACACCGTAAATAAACCATATCACCTACTTTATATGTCACGGGTTTGGCATGAACATCGAAACGTTGTTTAGACTTTTCTTTGGACGATTGTATATTTTGCAGGGCTTTTTGTTTACTGTAATATAGCCTATGGTTGAGGGCATGAATATAGTCTGTATAGGTATTTAACTCTAAGGTGTCAGCACCTTTAGGTATGTATGGCTTAAATCCGAACAATAACTCCATTGGCTGGAAGCCCGTAGTGGAATGTACATTAGTATTATAAGCTATCATGGCAGTTTGTAAATATAAACTCCAGGTATGTTGATTATCTTCAATATATGATTGTAAGTATTCTTTTAAAGTCGCATGACTTCTTTCTAGGGCACCACATGTTTGTGGATGATAGGGAGAGGCAAAAATATGTTTAATGCCGAATAATCTCTCTAACTGTTTTAAAACGTCGGATTGTTGTTGGTCCCTTGATCGGTCACGATCATCCTGGGGAAACCTAAATGGGAAATGAAAAGCACAAATCTTTGTGCGGTTTTCTCAGCGGAACACGATGTCATTGCATATGCTTGCGAATATTTAGTTAAATCGTCTTCCAAAATAAGGATAAACTTATAGCCATAATCGTGGATTTCGGGTAATGATCCAACCAGGTCTAAATATAGTTTTCCATAGGTTTCGTTGCTGAAGATGTGATTATTATAGGAGCACGATTTGTTTGACGCAGTGGTTTGTTTATTTGACATGACTTACAACTCTTAACATAGTTTTCTATGTCTTGACGCATGTTTTTCCACCAGTAAAGAGTTTTTAACCTATCGTACATACGAGAAATACCTGTGTGTCCTACTGAAGGTAAGTCGTGGTTATCTTTTAATATACGAGGGATTTCTGCGGCAGTAGGATATAGTATATTATTATGATAAATATGAACTTTGAGACCCGTGTTATGTAATAGGAATGCGATAGTATTGTATAACTTGGTAAACGATATCTTCGTGAATCGGTCATGGAAATCTGAAATAGAAAATTCCTTTTCTTCTGGATACCACGCGGTAATCATATCTAGATAATATCTAATCATATTGAAAATATCTTTATTGGTCATTTCATCATAATGATGGAGATGTAGGAATAAATGTGTGAAAACGTGCTTTTCGTTCGACGTACTTTGAAAAGTATATAATTCTCTTTCTAAGGTTCGTATGTCAGGTAAGTATTCATCGAACTTTGACAGTTGCAAAATTTCAGAGCAATATGGAATCGAGTCGTCCAAGTCGATGGCGGAAGGGTAAGTGATCATTTTACATTTTGTTTAAGTAATGAATTGTTATGCTCTTCTATAATAGTGTCATAGGAATTAGTATGTTGTTGACTAATTTGTAAATATTTTTCATAAATTTCGGAAGTAGAAGGGACACCGGGGTCCGTGGTAAGTATTGGATTACGAGACAAGGAGTCGGCGTTACAGTTCATTTTACCCTTTTTGTGAACTATCTCATAATCAAACTCTTCTAACTTTAAACGCCAGCGCACTAACTTTGAACTAGGATCTTTACATTTGAACAACCACTAAAGTGGATTTTGGTTCGTAACTATAATGAATTTGTTACCGTATATGTAAGATCTAAAGACTTTTGTACCTAAAATGATAGCTAAGCATTCTTTTTCGGTAGTGGAATAATTTCCTTACGCTTTGTTGAGAGTTCTAGACGCGTATGCGACTGGTAAATCTTGGCCGATTTTTCCTTGAGATAAGATTGCAGAAACAGCAAAATTAGAGGCGTCCGTAGTTAAAATAAAAGGCTTAGAGAAGTCAGGATATTAAAGAATAAGAGCGGTCGTGATTTTATGTTTAAACTCATCGAATGATCTCTGTTGCTCAGTGGACCAAATGAAATCAGCATTTTTCTTTAGAACACTTATAAGAGGTTTCGTCATATGGGAAAAGTTTTCTATGAACCGGCATAAGGTAATACCCCACTAAACCGAGGAATGATTTAATGTCACGAAGCGATTTAGGAACTGGAAACCTTTTTCGGATCGGGCTTCACGCTTTGATCTGATATTATATGTCCTATATACTGTACCTCTTTTCTTAAAAACTCACATTTGGCAGGCTGTATTTTTAATCTATGTTCGCGTAACTTTTTGAAAACGGATTCTAAATTTCGACAATGCGATTCGAGGTCATGCCCGAATAGCACAATGTCATCCATGTACCTAAAACAGTGAGTTCCTTGGAGGCCACTTAGGACAACGTTCATGAGCCTTTGGAATGTGGATGGTCCATTTCGGAGTCCGAAGGGCATTCTAGTAAATTCATAATGACCGGATGGGACACTAAATGCAGTTTTTTCTGTGTCTTTGTCTTTGACCTTGATGGAATGAGGATACAAGGTCAAGTGTGGTGAAATATTTGCTATGGCCTAATTGATCTAAGATATCAGAGATATTTGGAATTGGGTAAGCATCGCCTATTGTGATTTCGTTTAATTTGCGGTAATCAATAACAATCCGCCATTTGGGCTTATCGGATGCATGTTGTTTTTATGGTACAACCCAAATTGGCGCTGACCATGGAGATATTGAGGGTCGAATTATGTTTTGGTCTAACATATCTTGGATTTGTTTGTTAACCTCTTCCTTATGACATTCTGGGAACCTATAGTTTTTGACTGCGATGGGAGTTTCAGAACTAACGCGAATTTCGTGTTCTAAGGTATTTGTATGTGTAAGTTTGTCCCCTTCTAAATAGAATACGTCTTGGAACTTAGAGCATATATTACGTAGGCGATCTTTTTCTTCTAAATTCAGATGATCGCATCTAATCATGTCTTGAACTTGTCTTGTCTTGAATCCCGATCAGATGAGTACTAAGGGTGTGTTGAACTAGGATATGACGCGGTTGTATTGAGAGAAACAGTGTTTATATTAGGTTCCACTATTTGTGACATAGGTTCTAGCGTTACTTCGAAATCCTTTAAAACTATATCTTGGTCTGATACGTTAAGCACTGAAATAGTAGTTTGGTTATTAGAATCGACACGAACTAAACACTGCTGATGTAGATGTATAAAAAAGGATGTTCTTGTGATTTTACGTCTTGTAAAAGTCTTTAATTTCGGGGTTTGTGATATTACAACGAACATACATTTCACTTCTAGAAGGAATAATCTGTATAAAAGGTGTTGTTTTTAGGTTGAAATAGTATAAGGGGTTTCCTAGAATGATTAATTTAGAGTCATTGTAACTAATGAAGACTTGATTGCATTTTAAGAAGTTTGAACCAGTAGGCATTGTTTTTTAATGATGCATATAGAACTGCCAGTGTCGACTAATAGGTGCTTTCGCATGTGAGGTTATTACCACAATATACGGTAAACAACGTCTTGAATTAGGGAAAACATCGTAAATTGTAGAATAGCCATCTGGACTTTGAATAAAATTACCTATTATTTTCCATAGAATTGTTGACCGTTGACTTAGTAGAGATAGTAGTAGGGATTGAGTCATTATATACTTTAGATTTAGTACTTGATTTATTAGGATCAGTAAAGATTGAGTCATTATATACTTTAGATTTAGTACTTAATTTGGTAGAACTAGTAAGGATTGAGTCATTATATACTTTAGATTTAGTATTTGATTTAATAAGGATTGAATCATTATATACTTTAGATTTAGTATTTGTTTTAATAAGGATAGAGTCGTTAAATATTATAGAATTAGTATTACGCTTGGATTTAGAAATTGAAACCCTTAAGAAAACATTCCCACGATTAGTGCCTATAGTAACAGAATTTTACGTCGGCACCGGCTCGTAATCTGATCCTTTAGTTTAAATCATCGTCACTGGTAAGTGTTGAAACTTAGTACTAGACACCTATGAGGTGTCAGCATTTATATTTTATATGTTTAGGGCTGTCTTACAATTTATAACAGCCCCTTGCCCTTATTCCTAGCCTTGGAACGCAGTTCCTGCTCCCAACCCGGTGGCCGGCCGGCTTACCAACCGCTGCACACACGTAACAGTGTGGCGCGGCGTTCCAGGCTACGGCCTTGTGACCGGACCGACCACACTGGAAGCAGTGGTCGCTTTGGTTCACCTCCGAGGTGCAGTGGATCCCCGCATGGTGGCCTACCTTGCAACGGAAGCAAGTGCGGTGAGTCAGGTGAACAGAAGCGGTGGTCCTCATACGGAAGCTCCCGGTGATGCCAAACTCGGTGAGGTCCACCTTCCGCTTCGCTTTGCCTATAACCACGTTGTAGGTCGCGCCCTTTTTTTCCGCACCTGGCTGTAGTGTGATCACTACAGCTGACTACTGTCAGGGTGCGAAGCATAGCCGCAAAGGCCCTCTTTTTGTGCTGCCGCTGCCTTTCGCGCTTCTTGGCCGCCCTTGCCGCTTTTTCCTCTCTCCGACCCCTTGCCACTAGATGTCGACCGGATATTCGACAGGCTGAGGAGGGGGAGGTGGCTGGCTCCCCACCGTGGCTGAAGCTCCCACCGACTTGCCGTTCCTGGGAGGAGCAGGTTTCCTCTGCCTCACCGTCACCAGGGTCGACCTCGCGCTTGGCTTGCTCCGATGGTCCTAGTTTGGGCGCAGGCGCAGACGTCGCCTTCCGCTGGCCGAAAGCTACGAGTGGTGCTGGTAGGCAGCCAGCTCCTGCCGCACCAGAGCCAGCACTTGGTTCTCCGGCTCGGGCTGAGGCTGTTTGGGCCCCCCTTTTGTGTCATCTATGGGGCGGCTACTCCTCGGAGCCCGGTCTGGTTTGCCCGGAGCCTCTCATTCTCCTTTCGGAGAATCTTCATGCTAGCCGCCTGACGGGCGACCTCCGCCCACAACTGCCTAATGAAGTCCACCGCAGCGGCGCTGGTGATTGTGGCTATGGCTTTGGGTATAGCCTTGTATTTTGAGGCTTTCACCCTCTTTAAGGCCACACCCCTTATCACTGCCACCACGACCTACACGAATTTTTTGGGCAGCTCTTGGGTGGAGCAGCCCTCGGTGCCTGGTTCACCACTGGATAACCCTGAGAGGTCAGCCTCGTGGCTGGACTCCCCAGAGTGGCGCCCCTCCTTAGTGATCTTCAAGGATCGATCCTGGGTGATGAGCCCTCTTCCCTTTCCTACCTTTTGATCCGCCCCTCGACTTGAGGTGGGAATTTTGCGGGCCGTAGGCCTCAGCTCATCGTTACAGGAGGATGACCCCTGGCCATCGCCGGGGCGAGCGGGGCGCTTGAGGAATTTATTGCTCCTGGAAGTGAGCTCCAACACCTCCATGTGCCCCAAACTGAAAAGATCGTGGTGGCGTGGCGCGGCGCTGCCAACTACTCGCTATCTGTTTCACTTGCACTTATGTGTACGTCGTCTCTGTTGTACTACTTACTCACCTAATGTGGCTACACAGTTTCATACTGAATGCCAATTATGACACACCGACACTAACGCATAATAGTTTGTAGTACCTAACGGATAAAATCACATAGAAGTCGAAAATACGTGAATAACTTTACTAAGGATGTTCAGCATTTTTAAAGTCAAATATCTTTCTCCCGCTAGCTACAATATAGTTGCCCCCATACAACAAATAAATATTTTTTTAAAAGGCCGTGCATAAAATTCACTCGCTAGAGTTTAGGCAAATTCGTTGCAATTATATATTTGTGTGCATCATTCATGCAATAACACGCGCACACGCGTAAAAATCGAGCTTCGTAACCGCTTAAACAATTTTGATCCTTTAGAAGATATTATTCTAAATTACAAAGTTATATAGTATGTAAGGTTTGTAAATAAAAGTCTGAGACGTGTGTATACTTTATATTTATCACAATATACACCAAAATGATTTAATTTTGTGTTAGATAAACAAACAAAAAAACAGACAATAAAAACAAACAAAACAAAAAACACAAATTTAGACATTTAACAAAACGATTAATCCAAAACAGATGATAGAATTGTATTTATTTATATAAAATGGTTGTAAAAAAAACACTTTCCATAATATACGTCAAAACTCTGTAATAGTAGATTATGCGGCGTGCAATGTCTTTAAGTCAAGGGCGGCATGTTGAATTCCGGACGAAACGAAGTTTTTATCCCGATCGTCAGGGATTTATATAATTAACTCTCGAACATTGCGAAGGAGTTCATATAGCCCTTGAGGAGTACGCAAATCAGGGAAGTAAAACAACAAAATGATGGCATCCAAACAAACTGCCGTAATTATGAAATCCATTGATTTTTTTGGCACACGACTGTCTGATCTGGAACATTAAATTCATGGTGTGGAGCAGGAGAGAAAGTAGTAGAAGTACTTGTCTAAAATCGATGAAAAAATTGAACAACTGGAACGAAACACTATAAAAACATCAATAGAAATCAGAAATGTGTCAAAAGTTCCAAGGGAAACCAAAATAAGCCTGTATGAAAAGGCGCTGAAGTTGTTTAAATCTCTTGGGAGTGAGATACCGAAGTCTAATGTTCGCGATGTATATAGAGCTCCGAGTAAATCTTCTGATATCAAGTCTACCTATCAGAATATTATTATAGAATTTGCAGACACACTTACGAAGATCAACTTTTTAGGAATAACCAAGGAATTCAATAACAAAAACTCTTCCAATCGCTTGAACACCATTCATCTGGGTATTGGTGGAGAAAGAAACCTAATATTTATTTCTGAACACCTCACGGCTAAAATGAAACGGTTTCATTTCCTGGCATGAGACGTTGCTAAATATGCTCATTATTAGCAACGTCTCATGTTGGATATCTAAAGGTCAAGTTTACCTCCGCAAACGAGAAGGGCAGCCCTATACATGGATCAAGTCTGAGGCACAACTCCACGAGCTAAAACTTAACCATGACAAACAAGATAATTGACTAGACTTTCATTGTATTTACCAAATCTTTTTGGATAGCTGTAAATCTCTCTAAAATTGTACACTTTTAAATGATACGCAAAATTATAATTCTATATTTTTCTGCACACAACGAACACTCTCATTCTTCGTTGCGTCTATTCGCTCTCAAATTTTTTACACATTATTGCTGCCTGCAACTGTCATCGTCATCGAGATCTACTTGTAGCATGTTGAGTTCTTGCATTTTCTTTGCTTGTCTTCCTTCATTTTCTTTCTGTATTAGCTTTTGTAGGATTGTGCTTGTCCCGATTCCGTATGTGAGTACTGTTCTTGCAGTAGCAAATTATTATAGCTTTCTGGAGAAAAACCTACTTTACTTTTCCCTCTTACTTTACCAATTTTAATGCCGGTGTTCCTCAGGGGTCGGTACTCTCGGCAACACTGTTTTTGCTGCACATAAATGACTTACTTAAACCCGGTATCTTTGGGTATGCAGACGACAGCACTGTTGCCGAGAGATATGTGTCTGACGCACGTGCTAATGGGTCACAGATCCTGTCATCCTGAGAGGCTACGGTTGAACGCTTGAACTCGTCCTTGAAGGCGGTCTCCGATTGGGGCGATGCCAATCTGGTTAAGTTCAATGCAACTAAAACCCAAGCGTGTCTTTTTTCCGCTAAACGGTGTCAATTCCACCCGGCTCCATCTTTCCGAGGTGTGACCGTGCCAATAACCGACCACCTTGAGCTTCTTGGGGTTACGCTGTCGTCTACTCTCAATTTCGGCTCATACATCGAGGCAAAGGCTCAATTGGCTGCCAAAAAATTGGGGATCTTAGCAAAGGTGAGACGGTACTTCACGCCGGAATAGCTGCTCAACCTTTATCAAGCGCAAGTACAATCGTGTATCTGCTCTCATCTTTGGGACGGGTCTGCCAAATACCAGCTTAATGCGCTAGAGTCGATTGAGAAGCGAGCCAAGAGGATCATCGGCAATGATGCACTTGTTGAGTCGAAGCTCCAAAGCCTTGGGCATCGTCGCCGAGTTGCTAGCCTGTCGGTTTTCTATCGTTTATATTTCGGGGAGTGTGCACTGGAATTGCACGATCTAATTCCGCCAAGTTCATTCCATCATCGGACCACTAGACGTACGGCGTTGCGTCACCGGTACATGGTAGACATCCCACCCATACGCACAAAGGTTTTAAGAACACATTTATTATGCGTACAGCCAAGGAGTGGAATTCCTTGCCGGAGTCTGTGTTTCCAGATAGCTACAACTTAGGGGTCTTTAAGTCAAGAGTGAATAGGCTACTTCTAAGCAATCGTGCTCCATCGTCGACCACATCATCGCTTGCCATCGGGTGAGATGGTGGTCGAACGCGAGCCTATCATTAATTTAAAAAAAAAATGGATTGTGAACTTCTGAATAATATTGATATTAAAATCAAAATGATGATAGCGTAGTTTTATCAGTGCGGTTTAAATATACAAGTGCGGAAGCCTAAATTTCGAGATGCGGACTGCCTGCTAATTGATATCGAAATGGACTACAGTATAGTTGCAATATATCGCTCACCCTCCATTCATAATATTTCTTACTTCTTGGAATCGCTAGAACAGGTGATGAGTTTGATTAAAGGTAAAACTTGTATTATCGCCAGCGATATTTATCTGGATATCAAAGTAAATAATACTGACTCAAGAGCTAATGAGTATCTTAACCTTATTGCGTACAGTGGCTTTATGCTAGGCCACAACCTTCCTACCAGAGGTTCGAACTGCCTAGACCATGTACTACTCAAAACTGAGTCACCAGCCAGCGTTATAGTTTGTGATTCAGGCATAACTGACCATGATACAGTAATTGCTGGTGTCACCAAAAGCACAACCACTATTAAGGTTCTTAAATTTTATAACAAAATTGACTACCCGGTGCTCCGTACTAATAATGCCGATACTGATTGGTCCAGCATTCCAACCGGAGCAGACGTTAATGTTGCTACAACACGTTTCGTCAACCTAATGACGCAAAAAATTAAGGACTCCAGCTCAAAAACCAAAGTACGTAGTTCAAAAGCCATACGTAAGCTCTGGATGACAGCAGGTCTACTCAGATGTATCCGAAAGAGAGACTTCCTGCACTCCATCGCAAGAAAACATCAGGGGGATACTACGTCTCAGAGAGAGTATAGGACCTATAGAAATTACTGTAATGATATTATTAAAAAAGCTCATGACGATTACAATCGAAAATTGCTGACTAAAAATAAAGACAACACCAAGAAACCTTGGCAAATAGAAAACGCCAAAATATTCACCTTTGCGGATTGTCATCCGCAAAGGTGAATATTTTGTCTATATTTTGGCTATATTTCGGCTATAGTATTCCAAAGCAACAATTGGGCTGGGGTCGTTGATACTACGCAGAGGGGCCTATCTAAGGTGATGAAATGGCTGCAGAAAAGCCTTCTTACGCTGAATGCAAGTAAGACAAAATATATAGCATTTAGAATATCTAAGAGAACCGAGCCCGAAAAACCAATTTGAATCAAACTCCATTCCTGCAAGTACCTTAACAGTAATTCTTGTAAATGCGTTGAGATTGAACAAGTTGACTATATTAAATATCTTGGCTTCTTGATTGACAACCAGTTATCTTGGACCAAACAAATAGATGCTGTCACTGCTAGAGTCCGTAAACTAATGTTTGTATTTAAAAAACTAAGGAACATAGCAGACAACAATAACCTTCGATGTGTATACTTCGCTCTGTGCCAATCTGTCTTGAGTTACTGCATAGCGGCATGGGGGTGTTGCAGCAAAGAGCCATTTAATAAAACTCGAACGAGCACAAAGGGGCATCTTAAAGGTTGCTTATGCAAGGCCCTATCGGTATCCAACTGTCAGGCTATACCAAGACTGTAAAGTTCTCAGGATAAGGCAACTTTTGATTCTATTAATCTTACTACGCTTTCACAGACTAGCACCCTTTACCCAAATCAAATCTACCAAATCATGTCGACAGAAAAAATGGAAAACACCTATTACTCGTACTAAATTCGCACAAACAACTCCTAGTTACATGGGTCCATTCATTTATCAAAAGATCAATAAAATTCTGGACATAATAGGTTGCTCAAAGCGCACTTGTAAAACTAAAGTTATCTAGTGGCTATCAGCTCAAGACTATGTAAGGACTGAAGCTCTTCTCATTCCTTTAATATGAATCTCCCAGGTGCAGCACTTTATCACATACATACATTCTACACTACACACTCTCTACTTCTATTTACACTTTTTACACACATTTACACTCTTCACACACATTTTAATTATATTTGTGCATAATTCCCTTAATGAATTAAGTTTAAATATTGTTTAGTTTTGTAACCATAGTGAACTACCCACTAGTATACTTATAATGTGACACGAATGTCGAAAACAAAAACTAGATCCCACTACACAGGGTATCCTAGTGTGGCGTCTAGGGCTACTTTATTGCATTAAATAGTTGTTTAGTCTTAAAAATATTGTGATTTGTTAATTGTTGTGCTTAACGTATAATATGCAGTGTCTTAATAAATTATTATTATTCTCTTTATTCTTTGTAAACACATATAAATTACATTTTTAAATAGTTTATTTAAACAAAATCATACAAAAAAAAACATTAAACATTAAAAAATATAAAAAATAGTACCCCACCGGTATCGGGAATAAGGTCCAAAGCTACTGGCGGTCAGGGCTCCAGAGAAAGGAACCTCCCAATAATGCGAGCCATGTCCAGGAGTACCGCTTTCTGAATCAAGCCCTTGATCCAGTCGCCTAACGCGAGCCTCCTAAGGTGTTGGTCGAGGCTCGTGGCTATTAAGCCATTGCCCGACACGACTACCGATACAATGATCGAGTCCTTACTTATTTGATTAACTTGATTTGTTTATCTTTCTCGGCTTTCATGAGGTTCTCGTCATGCGGAATGGATATGACAACAATCATTGCACGCCTCTCGCTTCGGTCTACCACCACTATATCAGGCTTACTAGCTACAATAGTCCTGTCAGTGTTGATGGACCGATCCCAGTACAAAGTGATATGACTATTATCAAGAACTGGATCGGGCTCGTACCTATAGTACGGCACTTCCGATTCCACAAGAGAGTATTTTAGAGCAAGTTGCTGATGGATAATCCTGGCTACAAGGTTCTGTCTATGCAAGTCTCCGTTAGCTAGACAAGAACAACCAGAGATAATGTGACGAATTGATTCTCCCGGACGGTGACATGCCCGACATATGTCAACCGTGCCGTCCTCCACAATAAATTTACCGGTAGTTATTCGTCATGGTAACTTCGTCCATAATTGCACAGACAAAACCTTCGGTTTCCCCAAAGAGGTCACCGAAAGAAGGCTATTGAATACCTTCTTCAGGCGTCCAAAGAATCGCTCCTTCAACGATTCCTTCATGTCAGTGATATTGATGCCTAGTGCTTCCGACATACCCAAATACTTATGGGTTTCGGTTGGAGATAGGGATCTCAGGTTTATGGAATCCGTGAGTTGAGTGTCCACGGATTCCACAACCTCTCCTCGCTTTACATGCATGACTGCACATTTGTCCACACCAAACTCCATCCTGATGGCACTACTGAAGGTTTCAGTTACCTTCAGTAGCTCCATCAGTTTCAGATTGTTGGGGGCAAAAAGTTTCAGGTCATCCATGTAAAGTATTAGTAGATATTACCTGACCACCTCTCTTCAACCGATAGCCTAGACCTGAATTCTCCAGTAGTGTGCTTAGAGGATTCAAGGCTAAGCAAAACCAGACTCTCAAAGTGGACTCTATCTATCTCCTTGGAATATACCTCGCTCGATCCTTACAGGTTCGCTATTCCTCCGGGTTTGTCGACATCCTGGATAGCGGAGGACTGTACTCTATTGCCTCATACACGACATCAGGAAGGTGCGTAGTGTTGTATCAATTTTATACAATTCCAGCATCCTCATGAGCCATATATGAGGAACAGATTCATAGGCCTTCTTATAATCTATCCAACATGTCTACAGATCCTTTCGGGAACGTCGAAGCTGTTGGCTAATGGTCATATCAATGAGGAGCAGCTCCTTAGTACCGCAGGACCCGTTCCTACATCCACTCTGAGTAATCTATCAATCAATCAATCAATAGTAGGTGTAATGATAATTTTTTTGTCAATATGACTATTAATTTTGCTTCTCAGTATGGATGTAAGAAATTTATAGACCGTCGGCAACCACGTGATCGGTCTATAATTTTTAGGCTCCGCAGTACTACCTGACTTATGGAGCAGGTGGGTTATTCCTGTTGTTAGGAACTGGGGTAATGAACCTGACTCTAAGGCAGACTGGAACTGATATGCCAAGTAAGCGTGCGATCTTGTAAACCACTTAATCCACAAATTGTGCAGCACATCCGGCCCTGGAGATTTCCAGTTTGGCAACGGACGGACTGCACGAGCTACATCTTGGGGGCTGATGTCAGTTGCCCCCATTTGTGGTATTGAATCGCACGCACGCTCGACCTCTCGAGTCCAGTCACCCTCGATGTGACTGACAGGCACCGACCAGATGTTGCACCAGAATGAACTCATGGCGTCATAATCCGGGAGGCACGCATCAGTCACACCTTGGTTCGGTCTCTCTCAAGCCCTATAAACCCACCTTTCATTACACCGGAATGTGCGATTCTGGGTGTACCACTCCACCCGCCGCTTATACCTGCGGATACGGTTTGCCCATTCATACACCTTCTGCTTCAGGAAGTCGATGCGCTCCGTGACACGGGACATATAGCTCGGGGGCTGATGTCAATCCCCGAAAACGCCCGCCTCACAAAGCGCATCACTCTTGGGCGAGTGTTGCTCTCCCTGAAGCAGATTAGTTTGCCGATGAGTGCTCTGGCCCCACCAATACGACGCTCGATCCTGCACTGCCAAACCGGCACGGCTGGTTTTGGTCGTGTAGCTACGACACAGTCTGGAAACTTGACGTGAGCTACACGACATGCCGCAACAGCTGCGCAGTACATTATCAAGTGTGTATTAGTGAGATCTTTGCAGTCGTCAAAATAGTTTGATAACTGTAAATCCAGAGCAGCCACCAGCGCCTTATTCTTATTATGCATGGGCAAACGAGGTAAGCGCGGCCTAAGTTCGAGCGGCATGTTGCGATACTCCCGAATAGCACACTCCAAAGCACTCCTCAATTCATTGTTGCACTGGGTACTTACATGTATAACCATGTCAGTAATCTCTTCATCAGCATGGCCGGAAAGATGGTAGGAAGGTGGTACCATAACTGGTACCACAGACTGCGACGAAGGAGCAATGGCATGATTACTCATTTCCATTCGGAGGCGATCAAGTACAGTATCGTCCAACATATGATTACGCTGGATAACCCGCACCTGATCCGACAGTCGTTGGGCCGAAACGTTGACGGCTGGCTCAAGCTCCTGAAACAAAGGGAGCATCCGAACACGGTACGCGCTCAGGTTGTTTCTTCCCTCTGTAGCCCCATAGTATGCGCGCATGACTTTCTCATTGATGGATTGCGTCCATCGCATGCGCTGCACACTTTCGCCGGGAGCTGGGACCCTATCAGATGCTGGTGGGCCTCGAGGTCCTAAGCCACTCGGCGGCCGGCGTCCTCTCCGTCGACGCGCAGGTGGTGGTGACGTGGGCGAAGAAAAGTACTCGTCGCTGGAGCTCGACGCAACTGCCATGGCCGGTGTCACAGCACTCACGGTGGGGCTGGATTCCGGCGGCGGCGAGGTGGAGCTGACCGACGAGGCCGGAGGTAGTAGGCGTGCACGGCGAGCTGCAGCTCTGTCTTTACGGCTTCAATTTTCCATATTTTCCATTGTTATTTTGTCATTATGGTTGCATTATGTGATAGACATTAGATGATAGATGTATGTGATATAATTGTTATTTCTTTCGTGTTATTTTTATTATTTTGGATCTTTTGGGATTTACTAGGCATGCCTTTTAAGTTCTGTCGTTTCCATATTTGCCGGCAATTTTGAATTTGGAACTGTTCTATATTCGAATGTGTTTAAATTTTGAATCTCAAAACAGTTGAAAGTATTAGGATTAATGCTATTGTTTAGTCACAGCGTCGATTGGAATCTGTCAGGTTACGTACGAAAATGAATCTTTTTATGGAAAATGTTCGTGCAATAATTTTCTACAACTTTAAAAAGGGCCTGACACGGCTTTTGTTTTAATCTTTTGAAGAGCTAACATCTGTGTTCAATGATGAAGCCCCATGTCTGCCGACCGTCGAACGCTGATATTTAGAATTCCAGCGTGGACATACTAGTGTTACACTACTTACTAGTACTATAAGGTTCTAGTTGTGTTATTTCTTCAAACGACAAATTTTAAAAGGCATGCCTCGTATTTGATTATTTATTGAAAAATGTGCAGAGAAAATTTTTTTCTTGTCACTTGGTTGACAGCCGAGTCACAGATATTATTATTATTATTATATAGAAACCTAAGTGAAGTAAGGGATTCAATGTGCCTAAGATAAAGGATAAAACGGAACCCTTATAGGATCACTTTCTTGTCCGTCCATCTGTCTGTCTGTCAAGACCGTTTATCTCGAGAACGCGTGGAGGTATCGAGTTGAAATTAAATCATGTACTTAAGTCTGCGGTCCCTTGAAGTTATGAAAAAATCTAATTTCTAAGGTAACGAATAAAAAGATACGGCCGTTTATGTCGCAAAAAACATATATTTTGATACTCTCAAAGTAATCAAAATTCATAGGGCACTTCCCGTTGACCCAGAATCCTGACATAAAGCAAGGTCTTATAGCACAGGTATAGGAATAAATCTGAAAACCGTAAATTTGTTGCTACCTACGTCACAAACTATTTTTTTTTGCAATTCCGAAAATTCTTCGAGACTCCATTCGGGAATTGTAGTTTGTACGGAACCCTCAGGGCACGAGTCCGACTCACAATTGCCCAGTTTTTTAGTTATCTGTGAGATAATTAAGAGATAATTTACTAAAACAAAATATATATTAGACATGTATAAATATTATTTACAAGTTAATCTTAACTTTTATTCGACAAGTTTTAAGATTTGAAACAAATATAATTCACTAATCTCAATATTTTATAGTTTTAATTAATTTTTTTATTTATTTAATTAGCGTTATACAGCGCTCTTCGATCTTTCATTACTTTTTAGAGACTCGTCAGTAACCACATTTTATTCCTTTTTTTTTAACGGCCAGTTTGATTAATAAATAAACTTGTTTTATGCACGTTCGTTTTAATGGCTAAACTTTCCTTTATGGACCGTCGATTTGGAAGTTCATTTTTTTATTGTAGATATCATTCATAAATAGAAAGCTCATACTCATAAATAGAAAGCTTTTTGCAAAATATTAAGTTGCGCAAACTTACCATTTACGAGATATAATTTTCCAAAGTTCCATTAAAATTGTAAATTAATACGCCATTTACGTTAGATAAATTGTCATTGTAGATGTCGAAGTTGACGTTTCACGTTTAGTTAAGCGTCCACGCTTGTTTGTGGTTTGTTTCATTCAATTTTGTCATATATTTTTTTAAATATAATTTTATTTTTACGTATGTAATTAATGTGCACAAAAACCATCCAGCAATTACATTGACTTTTTACATAAAAAATAACAAATATTTGTTTTCACTGAGTAACGGAACGGAACGTGAAGCGAGACCATTTTGTTTTATATTGGTCATGACGTCATGTCAGTCATCGTCCGTTTGTTTTTGTTGCCCTTGCAAGTTGCGTTGGTATGACTGTGTTAGTGAATCATTTGGGTTAGGTTAGGTTAGAACTGTGACCAGATCCCCATCTGATGTTAGTGAATCATTTGGGTTAGGTTAGGTTAGAACTGTGACCATCTACGTCATCCAAATCCCCTTCTAATGTTAAAAGCCATTATGATTTAGGCCCAAACCGCCCCATAAATCGATGGAAATTAGTGTTCTAACTTAACCTAACCTCAAACTTTAAACATAGATATCTCCATAACCATAGGGTTTTGGGGGGTGGGGACGGTACAGGGATGTAGCCCTCCCTCCCCGCCTCCCTCCTCACCACTCCCCGACCCTTAAATCGATGGAAATTATTGTTTTAACCTAACCTAACCTCAAACTTTAAACATGAATATCTTCGTAACCATGGGTTTGCGCGGGTTGGAAATGGTACAGGGGGGTAGCTTTCCCTCCCCCCCTCCCCTCTCCCCCCACCCCGACCCTTAAATCGACGGTCCATAAAGGAAAGTTTAACCCTGAATTTTGTGAGCCTTTGTGCAGCGTTTTTAAAGAATGGAGAAAATTGAGCAACGTGCGGTCATCAAATACACGTTTTTATTTAAAAAATGACTCCAAAAGAGATTCACGAATATATGTCAACAACATTGGGGAATCTGCTCCGTCGTATACGACTGTGAAAAAGTGGGTTGCTGAACTAAACGCGGACGAGAGAGTATTGAAGATGACCCTCGCTTTGGCCGGCCTATGACGTCTGCGACTGAAGAAAACATCGGGAAAATCTGTGATCTGATATTGACAGATCGGAGATTGACCATCAGGGAGATTGCAGACACTATTGGCATCTCGTATTAACGAACATAAAACATCATAGTCAATGAACTTGGATTTTCTAAGTTTTCTGCGCGGTGGGTACCCAGATTGCTTTTAGTCGAACAAAAATGAATACGCCTCACGATTTCTCCACAACATTTTTGGCCAGATTTGTAACAATGGATGAAACTTGGGTACACCACTACACCCCAGAGTCAAAACAGCAATCCAAGCAGTGGAAAAAACCTGATGAACCGACTCAAAAAAGCCAAAACAATTTTGTCAGCTGGGTGTCATCATGGTGGACTACCTTGCAAAAGGTGAAACTATAAACTCGGCTTATTACTGCACCCTCTTACGTCGCTTGCGTGAAACAATCAAAGAGAAAAGGCCAGAATTACTCAGCAAAAAAGTGTTGTTCCATCAGGATAATGCACGCGTTCACATGTCTGTTGAATCTATGGCTCAAATTCGTAATTGTGGCTTTGAATTACTGCCCCATGCCGCCTATTCCCCTAATTTGGCACCTCCAGACTTTAATTTATTCCCAAACCTAAAAAAACACTTTCGAGGTCAAACATTTTCATCAAATGAGGAGGTCGAAGCTGCGGTGGGTGACTTTTTTGAAGGCCTTGAAGAAACTTTTTTTATGACTGGCATACAGGCGTTGGAAACCAGATGGATGAAGTGCATAGAGTTAAGTGGAGATTACGTGGAAAAAAAAAATTACTTTTGCTTATATTTTATATTGTTTTCTTACAAACTTAACGTTGGTTTAATATATGGCATCATAAATACTGAGTGGGCTACTTACAACTTACACTTCTGGTATGTAAGTGGCCGAGTGGGACCAGAGAATGTATCGAAAATACCATCAGCGATTGTGTCACTGCTTACAATCAGAAGGGATCGAAGTCAAGAACTAGTTTATAAATATCCTTAAAAAATATTGACTTACCTTATTGTATAAAATGTGAGACAAATCAGAAATACTATGGGAGGCAGGGTAGAGCCCCGACATGCCAGAGATGACGATTTTATCGCCATCCAGCGTAGTCGGGATTTTCTCAGGCGTCGCATGCTGTTGCGGTGTCGGGGTCATTGTGAGAAACGTTTTCGTAGAATGTATCTGAGATTATGGAAATATTTTAGTTATTATATGTAGTGAGTCTTCCACAACAATATTGCGTCAATCGGAACAAAATGATTAAAAACAGTCCGTATAAAATATAATTGGGAAGAGGCTTAGCAGAAGATGATTAGTGGTTTTTGGTAAGCTATAGCTAGAGATGCCTCTGGATAATGTAAACTGACGAGCTTAAAAAACGATTGGAACTAAATGAATCGATAAAGAAGGGTGTTTCCGTATCGATTCAATTTTAATTGAGTTTTAAATCCATTAATAATATCCAGAGTGGTCTACTGTATTCAATCACATAAATTTATCTTACAAGTCTTACGAAAAAGTAGTATCTATTACTATATAAACCAATTTCGGACTAATCTTGGTTATTTTTGCACTATTCCGTTATCGATTTAGTTCAAAAGCTCACCTAATTTAGAGATTTATTAAACGATGCAATTCAGACGCTCCACTCAGTATTATGCGTATTAGGTACTGCAGCGCTAATGCGTTAATGCGTTTATTTATAGAATGGTAAATGTATTTTAATTTTGTTTTAATGACAAAGTAGAATTTTAAATAAATGCATTTACATTTGTAATGCATGATTTTTTACCTTATATACTTGACTAGCTTTTGTCCGCGGCCTCACCGGCATACTTATGTCACTCAGGAATAAAGCATCTTTCTATTTGTGAAAAAAAATTAGCAATCAGACTAGTACTTTCAAAAATTACCTCCTACAACCAAAAAATACAAACTTTACCTCTTTATAGTATTACTGTAGATTAGAGGTACAAAAGAACATGGGCAAGGAAATTGAAAATAGAATTATTAAGCGTCTGTGTGTCACCATGATAAATACCGACGAAATACACTTGAGAGCATCGCAATCGCACATCTTAACTTTTGTTTGTTAAAGCAGTTTTTTCATGTACGTATGTCAATAAATATAAAAAATAAATTCTTTTCTGATGATACTATGTAAATCATCATCTTCCTGCCCTTTTCCCGTGTTATTTAGGATCGGCGCGTTTTTTTCTTCCATTCTGTCCAGTCACTCGTCATGCTACCACTAACTTCCTTTTCTTTCATATCACTCTTCACACAATCTATCCATCTTTTCTTTGGTCTCCCTCTCCCTCTCCATCCATCCACATGTAAACTCATAACTTTTTTAGTACCATACGTTTCTTCCCTCCTCTTCACTTGACCATCTTATCTTATTGTGGGGTTGGCCCTAAACCAGAGCACTTCGATCCTTCTGGATCTTTTGTGCTAATCCCCCTCCCTTCTACTCTACCTCCAGCCCTCCATGCACCTTCTTCATGACTCCCAGTATGGCCTTGATGGGGTTGAGCCTGTAGTCCTCTGTTCTTGGAAATGGTTGGTCCAGATACTCTAGTCTTTTGGAGCCTAGTGCTGCACAGTCGCACAGTAAGTGTAGCATATTCTCCTCTGCCTCTCCACAGATCCTGCAAGTCGGGTCGCTTGCTAGTCCCATGTTGTGGAGCTGTTTGTTGGTGGCATAGTGCTCCGTGAAGACTCCTGTGATTGTTCGGAGCTGTGATCTGCTGTACCTCCATAATTGTTGGGTCCAGGCCTTATCTATGTTATTAAGAAATAGCTCTGCATGCTTCTGGCTTGTTGTGTTGCGCCAGTGTGTGCTGTGTATTTCCAACGCAGACCTTTTCAATGCTTGGTTGATGACCCTTGGTGAGAGTCCTATGAAGGGTTCCTTTCCTTGCTAGAGTGTCGGCTCTCTCGTTGCCTTCTACTCCTGTATGACCTGGCACCCAGATCAATCTGAACTTGTTTGTGCGTTGCAGTGTCACCTTCGGTGCCTCTGTCTAGTATTTCCTGCGCGCATGCGATTATAGCATAGGTCTCTGCTTGGAAGACCGTCGCCAGTTTGCCCATGCTTAGGCTGAGATTGCAGTTGTTGCTATGTACCCCCGCTCCTGTACCGGTGTTCATTTTAGAACCATCCGTATACCATACCTGGTTGTTCCCTTTGTGGGGTTTTATCCCACCTTCCCATTCCTCCCTACTCGGAATGTAGATCTTAAACTCGTTTTTTAAGATTGTGTATGGTATGTATTTTGTCATATCCCATGTCCATCATCTAGTCAAGTTCCCTGTTTGGTCTTGTGTTTGTATGGTTTGTTTTACATCCGGAGTTCGTCCAGTGCCCCATACTTTTAAGCCGATGAATGGCCCTCCTCGCCTCTAGTTCTACTTCAATGTGTAAAGGGGTGAGATTGAGCAGCGTTTCTATCGCCGCAGTTGGCGTGGTCCTAAATGCTCCTGTAATGGCCATGCAGGTAGTCCGCTGTACTTTGCTTAGAGCCTGTCTGCAAATTGCCAGCTTGGTTCTGGTCCACCATACGATGCTCCCGTATGTGATCAGTGGTTTCACCATCATGGTGTAGATCCATTTGATAACCTGGGGTCTAAGGCCCCATGTTTTCCCATAAGAAGAGCGACACATGCCAAATACTCTTAGAGCCTTGTTTGCTGTCGCTTCGGCATGGCTTTTCCACGTGAGTTTGCCGTCTAGGATATATTTTACTTCTGTGGACAACTCTAGTACAGTGTCGTAGAGCTTTATGGTACCCATTGCTGTTAGGTCACTCCTTCTGGTAAACGGGATGATCACTGTTTTGCTTAGGTTGATGGATAGGTGGTTGAGTTTACACCACCTTTCAACCATGTTTAATCTCTCCTGTATGATCCCTGACACAGTGTTGGGAAATTTTCCATTTACAAGTATCACGAGATCATCTCAATTCAATCGTGTACGTTGGTCCTTTGTTCAATTCTATTAGCAGCTCGTCTATCATCAAACACCAGAGCTTTGGCGAGAGTACGCCTCCTTGCAGGCATTCTCTTGTGACATGCGCCCTTTTGGTCTCACCTAGCAGTGTTGATTCTATAACTCTGCCCTTCAGCATATTGTCCATCCAGTTACAAATGGTAGGGTCTATGCCATGTTTCTCTGCAGCTGTTCGTATCGTTCTAAAAGTAGTGCGATCGAACGCGCCTTCTACATCGAGAAAAGCTGCTAGGCATATCTCTTTGCATTCTAGCTGGCTTACGACCTGGTGTAGCGCTGTTTCTGTCGACTTACCAGGCTGATATGCGTTTTGCATCCTGTGAAGCGGTTGTTTCTTCAGCGCTCCCTCCCTGACATACTTGTCTACAAGCTTTTCCAGAGTTTTTTGGAAGAATGATGTCAGGCTTATAGGTCTGTATGACTTAGTGTTCTCGTAGTCCGCTCTTCCTGGCTTGGGAAGAAAGATTACCTTCGCCTGTCTAGACTATACGCCTACATACCAAAGACGTGGACCTTTGGTATGTAGCTAAAGGCGATGCATGCTCTGTATAGTCTACCAAGATGCGGTTCTAGTATGTTCCCCGCTCTTTGTAATAGGGCTGGGTACACTCCGTCTGGTCCCGGGGCCTTGTATGGCTTAAAGGTTCCAGGGCCCATTTTATGTCATTCGACCCTATTACTTTTTTCGTGACGTCCCAGTCTGCTTTCGTTGTTTTTGACTTAATGTCGTCTAAGCTTAATGAGTCCGCCGTGTCATTAGTTGCGAATGAGCCGGGAAAGTGCGTTCTAAACATTATCTCGAGGGTATCACCTCCAGACTCTGTCGGTGTGCCATTCTCATCCTTGATGGATGTCAGTGGATTTACCTTTGCAGTGGCCATAGCCTTCGACAGTCTCATGCTGTCTGGAATGCTACCAATGCTGTCGCAATGGTCCCTCCAGGCCTGCCTTTTGGCCCTGCGTACAGCCTTATTAAATTCTGTTAGCTTTATAGCATACATCTCACAATTTTTGAGAGCCTTAACACGATTGAAGGTGGCCCTAATTTCCCTCCGTAGCCTAGGTCAGAGTTCCACCAAGGTTCCTTTCTTGCTTGTACTACCTTTTCAGGGCAATTTCTTGTCCAAGCGCTCAGAACAGCTTCGGATATTCGTTCCGCCTCAAATTCTAGGTCAATCGCTGAGTTCAGCTTTCCTTTGGGGTCCCCAAGTTTCACTTTCAAGTCTCTCGTGTAGGAGTTCCAATCGGTGTGACTTGGGTACCTCCTTGCTACCAGTTCCTTTTTCCATCGGGTACTGTACTTGAAGCAGATATACCTATGGTCTGAGCGTGAGATCTCGTTTGGTACGTGCCATTCGCTTATGCGGTTACTAGCCTTATTAGTAGCTACTGTTAGGTCAATCACCTCTATCTCTAGTCTAGCATTGACGAACGTGGGCCTGTTGCCATTATTTATAATTTGTAGAGGTGAGCTTACCAGCAAATCCAGCAGTTTTTCACCTCTTCTATTGTTACCGGTGCTCCCCCAAGTGACGTGGTGTGCGTTGGCGTCGCAGCCTATGATCAGGTCTAGGCCCTCCCGGCTGCAGTGTTCCACGAGTTCCCTCAGGTTCGTTGAGATGGGGTCCTCGGCTTCATAAGGCATATATGTGGAGGCTAGTATCAGTGTCCCGCATCCCTCCTCCTCTCTTAGAGGCCTTGATGGTTGTCAGGTCCCTGTAACAGAAATTGTGCAGGGGAATCGCGTATAGGCCATTTCTGATATAGATGCACGCCCTTGCGTTTAGGTCATGACGTTGGTAGTATACAATACCCCCAGTCCTGCCCAGGCCTCTAATCTCCCCCTTGTACATGGTTTTTGTATTAGAGCTATATCATATTTTAAACATGTTTAGCTCGCGTGCCAGAAGCGTTATGCGTTAAGCGTAAGTCGCAGCCTTATTATGTTGCAGATTAATCTGTACAAACCTTATTGCAGCCATTTTTTTATTTATATCTTCACTACCGATTCGCCCCTGCCTCCCCGTCCTCGTCTGAGTCCGGGTAGTTGGGATCCAGTTTGAGGACTGCCAGTCCCGCTAGGTCCCCCGCGCACGTCGATGGTGACGACGCGCGGTCCAGTTCCATCGCTGGATGGTAGTCCCCGTAGTGGTCTACACCGTCACTGGTCCGCTCTTCAGCGAGGAAGGCCTCCTCCTCCGAGCTCAGGACCCCTCACTCGGTGCAGTCTTCCTTCATCTCCCCACTGGGGGCGTTCGGTTCTGCCGAGGTCGCTGAGGGTTCCTTGGCCTGATCTTTGGCCTGGTCCTCCCTCCTCCTATCCGCGTACTCCAACAGTTTGAACTGGCTAGGCCCCAGTCCTGAGTGGAGTGTATAGCCAGCCTCCCTAATGGCGTCCGCGGATAATTTGTCCATAAAGACAATCCGGCGCGTCGTGGTTAGCTCCACGCTCCACTCCTCTCCAGCTCGACTTTCAGCACTTTCCACTCATCTGTGTGCAGTGCTGGGTTGAAGCGCTGGAGCACGTTCAAGGTGTCCGCGAGGTCGGCGCCCTTGAAGGTCTTTGACTTACACGCCATCTTGATCGGCTTTGGAAGGTATTTTGCATCCAGCACCCGCAGCTTGATGCCATTGACCTCCCGGCCGTTGACGGCGCGGAGCCACTTAACCGCGTCGGGTCCCTCGCAACTGACGTGCAGCGCCCCTCCGACCATGTTCCCGACGTTTACTCGGGGCAGTGGATCCGGGGTCTCCATCAGCAGCTTCCACAAAAACTCCTGAATCGGACCCAGGGTTCCCGCCTCCAGCGCTTGGTCAGGGTGGGACGTGTGCACAATCGCCATCTTCGTCCCCATGAGAGCGTCCTTTTAGGATCCCTGGGTTTTGACCTTTTTTTGTGTCATTGCCCGGTTCCTTGGCCTCGTCGCTCACCTCCCGTATCCTTTTGACAGGTGCCGTGTTTCCCCCTGTCGTTGCAGCCTGTCGCTGCAGGTTCTTCAACCTGCACTTAGCGCTACCGCTCATGCGCCGGTGGTGTGGCCCCGGTGCCTGCGTCACGGGGTCTCCCGCACCCGTCCCTCCACTGGACGTTCCCTGTGCAGGTTCCGTCCGAGGCGGAGGTGTCGGTGTGCTGGGGCCCCCACGACCCGGCAGTGGTGCCCCTGTCCCAGAGTGCCCTTGGGCGCCACTCCCTCCTTGCGGAACCCCCCATACCGGTTTTCCCCCGTCCCATGCAACCCTTGCGGGTCACGGTGGTCCAGGAGTCGAAGCCCGATACGGGTACATCCTGCTTGGAGGCAGCGGCCCCCCTACCTGCTAGTGCCTTAGGCTTAGTCCCTGTAGTTAGGTCCATGGCCATTTGTGACTTGCCCTTTACGGTTTTCCTTTGTAATCCATACCTTTTATCTATATTGTTTTCATCAGCCCGGCTCCTCACCCACCATCGAGCTCTCAATATCGAGGATGCTTTAAAGCACCAAGGTTACCGAGCTGATATAGTACCTCTGAGTGAGTTGTCCGCGAGCTTCCAGCAGTCCACATCTGCCCCCCACAATAGGTGCCAGTGCGTACCTGCCTTCCGCTGCGAACCCCATCACTCCCCAGTACTCACCTGACGGCCGTCTGACCGGACGTCGCAGCCGATTGACCGTGACTGGCTAGACCCTGGCCGCCCGTTTGAGGAGAAATCCAGACCAAAGTGGCGTGTTGCCTTCAAGGGGTAAATACAACCCGACCCCTCTCAGGCTCAACCACCAGGACTCCTTCATCCCCCCGTACGGGTCACCGCGCACGGCACAAACACGCGGGAGGTCATTAACTATCCATCATCTACCCTGTTAATGATGGACACGCAGAGATTTGACCTCTCCATCCCTGCATTAAAACGCCCGGTGGTTTCTGTTACGTCTATTTCTTAAGGAACTAGACCAATAACGGGGTGGCAACCACGAGAAGGATAACCACCCGACTGACCTTAAAGATCTATGCGACTGTTGCGCTTTCCCTTAAAGCACACGCCCCCTCACATCCTCTGAAGGAGTCCGTGAGGTAGATCAACCTCTATGCCAACATGTGAGTCATGTCGTTCGGTAACCACGAAAGCACACAGATTGACCCGCCGCAAATATTAAAAAATATAATTGGTTGGTCTTGGTATGGTCACTTGACTATACCAAGACCAACGATTCCCTTTTAACTTTTCAGTCACTGACGCCACTTTCAATCTTCCCCTAATATACTCATTTCTCACTTTATCCATTCTCGTCACACCACATCCATCTTAACATTCTCATCTCCGCTACGTGCAATCTTTTTCCATTCGTCTTTTTCACAGCCCAGCATTCTGATCCATACAGTATGACAGGCCTTATCACGGACTTGTAGATTTCATCCTTCAACTTGAGCGGCATCCGTGGGTTACAAGTTGTCCCCGTGACCTGTCGCCATTTCATCCATCCTGTGTTGTTCCGAGGTGTTACGTCCCGGTCTACCTCACCATCCCCTTGGACGAGTGGCCCGAGGTACCGAAAGTCACAGCAGATCGGTATGGCGTTCCAGCGAGAGCTAAAGGCACTGGATTGGAGAGACCGCCGAAATCGCAGAACAATTATTCCGTTTTGGTTTTACTCAATTTTAGGCCAACACTCTCCAGTCTGTGCCACCACACCTCCAATCTGTTCTGGACCTCTAGGCCACTCTCGGCAACCTACAAAATGTCATCGGCAAACAGCATATACCAGGGAGCCTCTTCCTGAATGTCCGACGTCAGAGCGTCCATTATCATCAGGAAGAGGAAAGGGCTGATTGCCGACCCTTGATGTAAGCCGACAGCCACATTGAAACTGCCAGTGATGCCCACTGTAGACCGGACTTCGGTACTGCATCGACTGTACATCGCTCGGATCAACTGTATATACTTCCCAGGCTCACCTTTCTCCTTAAGGGCCCACCACAGACCCTCACGAGGTACCCAGTAGTATCCCTTTTTGAGGTCAATGAATACCATGTGCAAGTTTTTATGCATACCTTTGTATTTCTCGCACAGCTGAGGCATAGCAAAAATGGCATCCGCTGTACCCCGACCAAGCATAAAACCGAACTGGTTCTGTGAAATTTTACTCTCTCCTCTCAGTCGCCTTTCATTAACTTTCTCCTAGGCTTTCATGGTAACCTATGTCTATAATTGTTGCACTCAAGCACAACACCTTTGTTTTTAAAAATCGGCACCAAAGAGCTATTGCACTACTTATCATATATGGCTTCTTTCAGCAACAACTTATTGAAGAAAAAAGCTAACCACGTCCATCCATCCACTTGCAATAACTTCCACACTTCAACTGGTGTTCCATCTGGACCAATGAATTTACCATTCTTCATTCCATTTACTGCTATTCTGACTTTAACCATACTGACCATTCTCACTAATCCCACATTCACTGGTTTATTCTCAAACACCCCTCTCCAATTATTTTCCTCATTCATCAGTCTTTCAAAATATTCCTTCCACCTCTTCCTGATTTTTTCATCATCCGATAGAACTATTCCAGTTTCATCTCTTATACATCTCACCTGACAAACATCCCTCGCCTTTCTCTCTCTTATTCTAGTAAGCCGGTATAGCTCTTTTTGGCCTGCAGGACTGTTCAGTTCGTCATATATATACATTTTTAAAAAATACTCGTAAAGCGTTTTAGGCTATAAAACTTAACAGATGAGTAAAATGACCAGGCACCCACTGAACCATCAAAATATTTGTACAACTACAATTATTACATTTTCAATAGGCCGGGATAAAAGAAAACTAAAAAGTCTTCATCAATCCGAAACCTAGAAAAAAAAGGATCGTTTTAGACATTTTTGTAGATCTGATCTCTGATCTGAAATTTTTGTCTGAGCTAATTTTATGATAAAACTTTGTTTTGCTGAAAATCGTGAAAAGCCCGTTTCCAGCTGGGTGCCAATTTTTGTAACCTCAGATGTCTTAGGGCGGAATTCACCAATAAAACTAATCGCATTTTAAAGTTTGGCTTGCATAATCGCGGTTAGCCGCTGTTACTAGTGTCACTTGTCTGTATTTTTTCTTTGTTGTATTTTTACAGGTGACACTAGTGACAGCGGCTAAACGCGGTTATGCGCGCAAAACGTAAAAACGCGATTAGTTTTATTGGTGAATTCTGCCATAAATTGACCGGAATAACTGGCATAATTAAACTGAAGATTGCAAGCTACGATCCTGATTTTTTTAATTCCCAAAATCCCTGCGAAGTTCCTAAAATTTTAGAAATGGCCCAAACGAAACGGATATTATTATCTACAATCAGCAAAGTGGAATTAGCTGAATATTGGATATCTTGGTTGGATTGAATTAATACCAGAGTGAAGAGGTGAAGAACACGTTTTGGAGGAAAAGTAAAGCGAACGTAGAGTGAAATAAAACTATAAGTGTTAAAGCCAATGTATAATTAAAATACAGTACAGTAGTGTTAGTGTTAACCTACATTAGTTGGCTATTTATTTTTCAATTTACATATATTAATATTAACCTTTACAATTAATTGTTACTTTGTAAAGCTTTTAAAACATACATAAGTACTTAATTAATTTGTTTGTTACATTATTTCATCACAATAGTTAACCTTACATACTTACTTAACAAAGGTAGTTCATTATCATTAAGCAGTGGTGAAAGATCAGGGGTGCTACGACAAAAAACCTTTACGTGTGCCCGCGGGCTGCACTTCCCTTATGGATACGTCCGGAGTAAAGATCAGCCCGCGGGATGGTGTACTCTGGAAGGTAGCTAACGACTCCTCGGGTACTTCTGCCTAAGGGGTCTTGATGTCTGCTTGCGAATATTCTGTCTTAAGGAACGCGTGTGGAGAAGTCAGTTAACTTTCGTCTGTGTATACGGCAAGGTCAACGCGCTTCCTTAATTAAAAAATCTAGTATTTTTACGAGTATCTGAGTGCAATTTCGTGCAAAATCTATAGTATACAACAAATGCAAAAACATTAACTGTAAAACTATACATAAACTTATTTATATTGTGTTGATTTAACAACTTAAAAATAAACAATAATTGAAACTTAGTTTTGTGAGAACATCGAACGTGTGTTGTGTTGAAACGCGTAAGTGACGGATTGTGCCCTGCGTTTAAGACCCTTTGGTCGCGACGTTAACTATTGAGGCGATACGTTACCAGGCGTCGGTGTGGGTATGTACGAATCTCATTCATCCAACTATTTGAACCAACAATATGCCGAAGTGCGTTAATTGTAATAAAACTATTACAACTAAGCCAGGATTAGAATGTTGCAACCATAGGAAAATCGTGCACGCAAATATAACATGCACTGGTATCACACGAAAGCAAATAATAGCTATTCGTAATTCGGAAACCCTAGAATGGACTTGCAGCGAGTGTCACCGTCATGCTCCTGTCAGGAAGTCTTTTATAGTCCCAGAGGAAGACGATGACGAGATTGACGAACCAACTTCATTGCCGATCACATCGTCTAACTTTCCGATAGATATGAAACAATTGTTAACAAATATTTCTAAAGAAGTTCAAAAAATAGTTCAAAAAATACTCGAGCCCTTACAGTCTTCTATTGAATTTTGTACTGGGAAGATTTCGTGGAATTAATTAAAATGATGAATCAAAAGTTGAAAGATATGGAAATCAAAAATAACTATCTTTGTAATAAAATCACTCAAAATCTCTTCTTTAGAACAGCGCTTAAATGAATCAGGTCAAGATAAATTGAACAACATTATTGTAATAACCGGAATCCCTTTTATAAAAAACGAAGAACTGTTGCAAATCTCAAATAAAATTGCTGAAAAAATGAGCATAGACAAGTCCACGATAAAAAGCGTAAAACGTCCGACCACGCACCAAAACCTAGACGTCCTGCGTGGAATTTTGGATACGGCCCGCTAAGCAATATAATCTTACAACAGCTGATATATTGTCCAACGTATCTAGCAATCAAGCGACGGTTAAAATATACGTGCGATTTGCGTTATCACAAGTAAACAGAAAACTCATGTGGATGGCTAAACAACAGCTGCGACAGGACTTTAAATACATATCGACGGTTGAAAGGCTAATTGATATAAGCGATAATTAAAAAAAAAAATTTAAACCTGACTCAAACGACAGAGAAAAATTTGCCGATTCCGAATATGTATACAACACAATATTAAAAAAAAATGTCGCTTAGATCAATTAGCCTTACAACCGTCGATATGGTTTCAAAATGAAAAAAGTACTGGTGAAGAAAGGAGAGGTCGATAGTAACGGAAGAGACAAGGTATTTACGATTAGATGTGAGGACGACATAAAACTTCTTAATAAAAATAAATCGCGTAGCACCGAATAATAAAAATATAAAAAAAAATGTTCATGTTTAATGGCTGTATTTAGTAATATCAAGGAACAATTTGATTGCATTTATTTACCTACCTAGTACCTTTAGTAAACTACCAAAAAATGTAAATAATTTAAATGTGGTGCATGTCAATATTCGATCATTGATAAAAAAAGTTGCTAATCTTTCTAACTGTTTAATCTCGGCTAAAACACGAATTGATATTGTGGTATTCACAGAAGTGGGGATATCGGAACAAATTGTATCTATGTATCAATTGGATGGGTATACACTGCATAGTATCCTACGTAAAAGCAGGAAAGGTGGAGGTATTATTATATATGTTAATAATAAGCATAAGTTTCAACCGATAAAAACTCAAACTAGACATTGTGAATGTATACTAGGTAAATTAACAACGCAGCAAAATCATAAAATTTATGTATGTGCAGTGTATAGACCACCAAAAGAAAGTAGATATCTGTTTGTTAACGAACTGTCCAGTATTATTAATGTTGATCATGTTAAGAAAAGCGATCTTGTTTTGTTAGGAGACATAAATATGGACCTTGAAACCACCAATAATGAAAACTGTTATTATTTAAATAAACTTGCTGAGTGCGGGCTTGAATGTGTGATCTCGGACTTCACGCGAGTTGAGTCTAAAGGTAACATAGTCACTAAAACTTGTAATGACCATTTTCGTGAGGTCTCGCATTGATGACCTTTACTCAGCTGCTCTGGGGACTGTCTTGGCGGACCATCGCATGAACATTGTTACACTCGCATCTTTGCCTGAAGTCAAGGATCCAAAGTTAATAGAGTTGATTGTTAATAAAAAATTAAAAATACACTTAGCTAACATCGATTGGGGCATGATAGATGAGTTAGATTGCGCAAATGATATCTATAAAATAAAAGAAAACTTTATAAAGTGTTACAATGAATGCAAATACACTAAAAAGATAAATAATTCAAGTAAAAGAAATCGCGAAAAATGCGTTAATAATAAGATAATTATTAATATTATAATAATAATAAGATAATCGCGAAAAATGCGTTAGTAAAAAGTAGCACAAATAGAGACAAATTATTCATCAAATAGAAAAATGACCCAGATAATAAAACACTTAAGTTACAATACAATAAAATTAGAAATAAAGTAAATAAATTAATATTAAACACTAAAAATAATTATTACAGAGATGAAATAGCACAAATAATCCTAAAAAATTGTGGGAAATATTAAATAAACTCACCGGTAAAATAGTCAAGTCTGTAGATGAGGTGATAACGAATGCTTTTTTAAATGATTCAAATAATGTATTGAGGATCGCTAATGACTTTGCATAGGAATTCGTAACTAGTGTATTGAATATTGTGCCCAGGTGTGGCAGACCCTTGTTGGATGAATGTGACTTTATGAAACCACAAAATAGATCAATGTATTTCAAAAAAGCTACACCAAATATTTTTTTAAATTATTAATAATCTGAATACTAATAATTCAACTGGATATGACACAATAAGAATTATGGCTGGCCTGTTGGTCTGGTGGTTAGTGGCCCTGACTGCTATGCCAGAGGTCGTGGGTTCGATTCCCACCCAGGACAAATGTTTGTGTGATGAGCACGATCATTTGTTCTGTGTCTGGGTGTAATTTATCTATATATGTATGTATTTAGAAATATATAAGTAAGTTTATCAGTTGTCTAGTACCCATATCACAAGCTTTGCTTAGCTTGGGACTAGACGGCGTTGTGTGATAGTTGTGGAATATTATTATTATTTATTTTTTATACATATTTTGTACATTTTTAAATATTTTTCAAAACACATATAAAAAAAAAACATTTAAAAATATAAAAAATAGCAGTCCGCCGGTGTCGGGACAGGGTCCAAGCTACCGGTGGTTAGGGCTCCAGAGACAGGAACCTCCTCACAATGCGAGCCGTATCGAGGAGTACTGCCTTCTGTATCAGGCCCTTGATCCAACCGCGCAACGTCAGTTTCGACAGGTGGTCGTCTAGACTTTTGGCCATCAGGCCATTGGCGGTAACAACAATCGGCACAATGATTGCCGAGTCCACATTCCACATGTCGACAACCTCGTGTGCTAAGTCGAGATATTTGATTTGTTTCTCTTTCTCAGCTTTCACGAGATTCTCATCATGCGGGATGGTGACATCGACTATCATTGCGCGGCGCGCTAATCGGTCTATCACCACTATATCCGGCTTATTGGCTACAATAGTCCGGTCAGTAATGATAGACCGATCCCAGTACAACGTGACATGGTCATTTTCGAGAACTGGGTCGGGCACATAGCTGTAATACGGTACCTCTGAATACACTAGGTTGTATTTCAAAGCAAGTTGCTGGTGGATAATCTTGGCTACTTGGTTATGCCTGTGCAAGTACTCTCCGTTAGCCAGACGAGAACAACCAGAGATAATATGTCTGATAGACTCACCCGGACGATGGCATGCCCGACACACGTCAACCGTCCCGTCCTTCATTATATATCTCCGGTAGTTATTCGTCAAGATGACTTCGTCCATAATTGCACAGATAAAACCTTCAGTTTCCCCGAAGAAGTTGCTGAAACGTAGCCAGGCCACGGACGCTGCAAAATCTACATCAGACTCATGTAGAGCCCGATAAAAGCGCCCGTGGAGCTCCTTACTTTTCCATACTTCCCTGCGATCATCAGTTGTAAGTACCACAGGTTTGCGCCAGTTCTCTTTAGCCATGGATAACGGGGTGAGTCCCTTGTCCACTGCAATCACATCGCGGTGCATACCCACATCGGTTTTATGAAAATATTCTCTGAGGCTGCACACCTCGCGGTTGTGCAGGGTCTTCGCGTTTAAAAAACCTCGACCTCCACACTTCCGCGGGATGTACAGTCTCATCACAGACGACCGTGGGTGATGCATCCGGTTTGCGGTCAACAGTGTACGGACCCGCCTATCCAGAGCGTCTAGCTCGGTCTGAGTCCATTTTAGTATGCCGAAAGAGTACATTAAGACCGGCATGACCCAACCATTGAAGGCTCGCACCTTATTTCCACCTGACAGAAGGCTGTTTAATACCTTCTTCAGGCGGTCAAAGAAGCGCTCCCTCAACGATTGCTTCATGTCAGCAACGTTAATGCCTAACGCTTCCGACATACCCAAATACTTATAGGTTTCGGTTGAAGAGAGGGATCTAAGGTATATGGAATCCGAAAGTTGAATTCCCTCAGATTCCATAATCTCCCCTCGCTTTACATGCATGACTGCACATTTATCCACACCAAATTCCATCCTGATGGCACTACTAAAAGTTTCAGTTACTTTTAGTAGTTCCATCAGTTGTAACTTGTTGGGGGCAATGAGTTTCAAATCATCCATGTAAAGAAGGTGAGATAGTACCTGACCACCTCTTCTCAACCGATAGCCCAAGCCTGATTCCTCTAGCAATGTGCTTAGAGGATTCAGGGCTAAGCAGAACCAAAGTGGACTCAGACTGTCGCCCTGAAATATTCCCCGTTTAATCCATATAGGCTCATCGTCCCTCCGAATCGATCGACATCCTGGATAGCGAAGAACAGTGTTCCATTGCCCCATACATGACTCAAGGAAGGTGCAAGTAGAGTTGCATCTATTTTATACAACTCCAACACCCTCATGAGCCATGTATGTGGCACAGAGTCATATGCCTTCTTATAATCTATCCAACATGTCGACAGATCCTTGCGAGATCGACGAACCTGTTGGCTTATGGTCATGTCTATGAGGAGTAGCTCCTTAGTACCGCGAGACCCGTTCCTACATCCATTCTGAGAGGCAGCCATTATTGAGTTGGTATCAATATGCTTGTTAATTTTCGTTCTCAGAATGGACGTAAGAAGTTTATAGACCGTTGACAAGCATGTTATCGGTCTATAATTCTTGGGTTCCGCAGTACTACCTGTCTTATGGAGCAGATGGGTAACTCCAGTTGTTAGAAACTGAGGTAGCGACCCAGACTCTAAAGATGACTGGAATTGAGATGCCAGGAGCGCGTGTGAGCTGCTATACCATTTTAGCCAGAAATTTTGTAGTCCGTCCGGTCCTGGAGACTTCCAATTCGGTAACGGACGGACTGCTCTGGCTACATCTATAGGGCTAATGTCTACCTTTTCCATTTCTGGTATAGCTTCGCACACGCGCTCGACTTCACGCATCCAGCCATCCTCAGTGTGACAGACGGGCACCGACCAAATATTGCGCCAGAAAGTATTCGTGGCGTCAGCATCTGGGCGGGTCACGTCAGTCACATTTTGCTCAGGTCGCTCCCAAGCTCTGTATACCCATCTCTCATCGCTCTGGAACATGCGATTCTGCGAGTACCGGTCGACTCGCCGCTTATACCGTCGAATACGGTTGGCCCATGCACAAACTTTCTGCTTCAGGAAGTCGATGCGCTCTGTGACGCGAGATAAGTATTCTCGAGGGCTGATTCCAGTCCCCGAAAATGCTCGCCTCACGTAGCGCATCACACGTGGTCGTGTATTGCCCTCCCTGAAGCAGTATAGTTTACCAATGAGCGCTCTGGCCCCATCGATACGCCTCTCAATCCTACATTGCCAGGCAGGTGCGGCAGGCTTTGGTCGAGTAGCTCCGTCACAACTTGATAGTTTTACGTTGGCTAAACGACATGCCGCAATAGCCCCGCAATAGAGGATCGAGTGCGTATCAGCGAGGTTTACGCTGCTCTCGAACACATTCTCAAGCAGCGAGTCCAGAGCACACACTAGCGCCCTATTTTTTTTGTGCATAGGTAACCGGGGAAGACGAGGTCTAAGAGCGATCGGAGTCGATCTGTACTCGCGGAGTGCATCCTCCAGTGCGCTCCTCAATCGATCGTTGCACTGGCTACTTACTGTGACAACCCTATCATCTGCTTCATCATCAGCATGACTAGACTGCGGTAGAATTATATCTGTAGCTCGTGGTACCGCAGTCTGTGTCTGTATTGTAGTCGAGATAATACGGTTGCTCAGTACCTCTGAGCGCAGCCTATCAAGTGCGGCATCGTCCAATCTGTGGTTTCATTGGATAACCCGCACCTGATCCGATAATCTTTGGGCCGTGACGTTGACGGTTGGTTCCAGTTCCTGAAAAAGAGACAGCATCCTAACACGGTACGCAGTGAGGTTAGTTCCCCCCTCTGTAGACCCGTAATATGCGCGCATGACGTTCTCGTTCATAGACTGAGTCCATCTCATGCGCTGCACACAACCACCGGCAGCGGGGACCCGGCTCGGGGCCGGTTGGCCCCTAGGTCCTAAGCTCTTCGGTGGCCGGCCTCTCCCCGGCCGACGTACAGGTGTTGGCGACGTCGGCGGGGAGAAATACTCGTCGCTCGAGCTCGACGCAACTGCAGCCGCCGGTGACATTGGTGATCCGAGGACCGGCGGCGGCGAGGCGGAGCTGAGCGGCGAGCCCGGAGGTGGATGGCGTGCGCGTCGGGCAGCTGTTCTTGTCAACATTTTCGTCAATTCATTATTTCATTCCATTTTCTTCTATTGCATAAATTGTTTGATGGTGTCACATCGTCGTTGACAGATGTCATATTGTATTGTGGTATTTTATTTCTTATAAATATTCTATTTCTTGTGGTATGTGGTGTTTTTGAAGGTTTTTTTCGTTTATTAACAATATTTGCTTCGTTTTGGATATTTGGTTTGTCTTGATTTTCGGTAAAAGTAATAAAATTGAAATTTTTAAAATGGATAGAAAAATATTTGACTTTTGTTGTCAGTGAGTTGCCAGCTTATTATTTATTATTATTATTATTCCATTTATTTATTTTTTATACATATCTTTTACATTTTCAAATATTTCTTTAAAAAACATATAAAAAAAACATTTAAAAATATAAAAAATAGTTGTCCGCCGGTGTCGGGAACAGGGTCCAAGCTACCGGTGGTTAGGGCTCCAGAGACAGGAACCTCCTCACAATGCGAGCCGTATCGAGGAGTACTGCCTTTTGTATCAGGCCCTTGATCCAACCGCGCAACGACAGCTTCGACAGATGTTCATCGAAGCTTTTGGCTATAAGGCCATTGGCGGTCATAACAATCGGCACAATGATAGCCGAGTCCACATTCCACATGTCGACAACCTCGTGTGCTAAGTCGAGATATTTGATTTGTTTCTCTTTCTCAGCTTTCACGAGATTCTCGTCATGCGGAATGGTGACGTCGACTATCATTGCGCGGCGCGCTAATCGGTCTATCACCACTATATCCGGCTTATTGGCTACAATAGTCCGGTCAGTAATGATAGACCGATCCCAGTACAGCGTGACATGGTCATTTTCGAGAACTGGGTCGGGCACATACCTGTAGTATGGTACCTCCGAATCCACTAGGTTATATTTCAAAGCAAGTTGCTGGTGAATAATCCTGGCTACTTGATTATGCCTGTGCAAGTACTCGCCGTTAGCCAGACGAGAACAACCAGAGATAATATGACTGATGGACTCACCCGGACGATGGCATGCCCGACACACGTCAACCGTCCCGTCCTTCATAATATGTCTCCGGTAGTTGTTCGTTAAGATAACTTCGTCCATAATTGCACAGACAAAACCTTCAGTTTCTCCGAAGAGGTCGCTAAAACGTAACCAGGCCACGGACGCCGCGAAATCTACATCAGGCTCATGAAGAGCCCGATAAAAGCGCCCGTGGAGCTCCTTGCCTTTCCATACTTCCTTGCGGTCATCAGTAGTAAGTACCACAGGTTTGCGCCAGTCCTCTTTAGCCATGGATAACGGGGTGAGTCCCTTGTCCATTGCGACCACATCGCGGTGCATACCCACGTCGGTTTTGAGAAAATATTCTCTGAGGCTGCACACCTCACGGTTGTGTAGAGTCTTTGCGTTCAAAAAACCCCGACCTCCACACTTCCGCGGGATGTACAGTCTCATCACCGATGATCGTGGGTGATGCATCCGATTTGCGGTCAGCAATGTACGGACCCGTCTATCCAGAGCGTCTAGCTCGGTCTGAGTCCATTTGAGTATGCCGAAAGAGTACATTAAAACCGGCATGACCCAACCATTGAAGGTGCGTACCCTATTTCCACCTGACAGAAGGCTGTTTAGAACCTTTTTCAGGCGGCCAAAGAAACGCTCCTTCAATGTTTGTTTCATGTCAGCAACGTTAATGCCCAACGCTTCCGACATACCCAAATACTTATATGTTTCGGTCGAGGAGAGGGTTCTAAGGTGTATGGAATCCGAGAGTTGAATTCCCTCGGATTCCACAATCTCCCCTCTCTTTACATGCATGACTGCACATTTGTCCACACCAAATTCCATCCTGATGGCACTACTGAAAGTTTCAGTTACTTTCAGTAGTTCCATCAGTTGCAAATTGTTGTGGGCAAAAAGTTTCAAATCATCCATGTAAAGAAGGTGAGATATGACCTGACCACCTCTTCTCAACCGATAGCCTAGACCTGAATTCTCCAGCAACGTGCTTAGAGGATTCAGGGCTAAGCAAAACCAAAGTGGACTCAAACTGTCGCCCTGAAATATTCCCCGTTTAATCCATATTGGTTCATCATTCCCTTGGATCGGTCGACATCCTGGGTAGCAAAGGACTGTTTTACATCCAGAGTCATAGGCCTTCTTATAATCTACCCAGCATGTCGACAGATCCTTGCGGGATCGACGAACCTGTTGGCTTATGGCCATGTCAATGAGGAGTAGCTCCTTAGTACCACGGGACCCATTCCTACATCCGTTCTGAGAGGCAGACATTATCAAATTTTTTTCTATATGTACATTAATTTTTGCTCTCAGAATGGATGTAAGAAGTTTATAGACCGTCGATAAACATGTAATCGGCCTATAATTCTTGGGTTCCGTGGGACTACCAGTCTTATGGAGCAGGTGGGTGATACCAGTTGTTAGTATCTGAGGTAGCGACCCAGAATCTAAACATGACTGGAATTGCGATGCCAGAGGCGCGTGTGAGCTGCTGTACCATTTTAACCAAAAGTTGTGCAGTCCGTCCGTACCTGGAGACTTCCAATTAGGTAACGGACGAACTGCTCTGGCTACGTCTAGTGGAGTAATTATAACTTTATCCATTTCTGGTACAGCTGCGCACACGCGCTCGACATCACGCATCCAGCTACCCTCAGTGTGACAGACGGGCACCGACCAAATGCTGCGCCAGAATGCATTCGTGGTGGCATCATCCGGGCGGAGCACGTCAGTCACACTATGTTCAGGTCGCTCCCAGGCTCTATACACCCACCTCTCATCGCTCTGAAACATGCGATTCTGCGAGTACCTATCAACCCGCCGCTTATACCGGCGAATGCGGCTCGCCCATGCACAAACTTTCTACTTCAGGAAGTCGATGCGCTCTGTGACACGAGACATGTATTCTTGAGGGCTGATACCAGTCCCCAAAAACGCCCGCCTCACAAAGCGCATCACTCGTGGTCGTGTATTACCCTCCCTGAAGCAGTGTAGTTTGCCGATGAGTACCCTGGCCCCATCAATACGCTTCTCGATCCTGCACTGCCAGGCTGGTACAGCAGGCTTTGGTCGAATAGTTCCATCTGAGTTAGGAAACTTGATGTTGGCTAATCGACATGCCGCAACAGCCCCACAATACAGGATTGAGTGCGTATCAACGAGGTTCTCGCTACTTTCAAAGATGTTCTTAAGCAGCGAGTCCAAAGCACACACCAGCGCCCTATTTTTTTTGTGCATGGGTAACCTTGGCAAACGGGGTCTAAGCTCAGTCGGAGTTGATCTGTACTCGCGAAGCGCATCCTCCAGTGCGCTCCTCAGTCGATCGTTGCACTGGCTACTTACTGTGACAACCCTATCATCTGCATCATCGTTATTATGATTGGACCGCGGCGAGATTGCGTTAGTAGTCGGCGTTGCCGCGGTCTGTGTTTGTGTAGATGTCGAGATGATTTGGTTGCTCAGTACCTCTGAGCGCAGCCGATCAAGTGCAGCGTCGTCCAACCTGTGGTTGCGTTGGATAACCCGCACCTGATCCGACAGTCGTTGGGCCGAGACGTTCACGGTTGGTTCCAGGTCCTGAAAAAGAGACAGCATCCTATCACGGTACGCAGTGAGGTTAGTTCCCCCCTCTGTAGACCCGTAATATGCGCGCATGACGTTCTCATTCATAGTCTGAGTCCATCTCATGCGCTGCACACAACCACCGGCAGCGGGGACCCGGCTCGGGGCCGGTTGGCCCCTAGGTCCTAAGCTCTTCGGTGGCCGGCCTCTCCCCGGCCGACGTACAGGTGTTGGCGACGTCGGCGGAGAGAAATACTCGTCGCTCGAGCTCGACGCAACTGCAGCCGTCGGTGACACTGGTGATCCGAGGTCCGGCGGCGGCGAGGCGGAGCTGAGCGACGAGCCCGGGGGTGAAGGGCGTGCGCGACGGGCAGCTGCTCTCGTCAACATACTCACAGATGTTTTTTCATTCTTTTATTAATATTGATTATGTTATTTTTGTTGGTGACATCTGTCATCTGTCTGGTCTTGTGCATATTTTTCTTCTTCTTGTTGATTTTTGCTATAATTACTATGGTTTTGATCAAGTTTTTATTACGTATTGTTTCTTGTTGGCTATTGTAAAAATTGTGAAAAAATGGGAACAGAAATTAATATTTAAAAATCTTCGTCGGTGAAAAAACAACTTGTTGACATCTGGTGTTGCCAGCATTATTATTATTATTATTATGGACAATAAAATGATAGGAGATGAAATTGTGCATGCTATAGTGAAGTTAATTAATGCAAGTATTCAACAGGGCAAATATCCATCAGAACTGAAAACAGGTATTGTTAGGCCCATTCATAAAAAAGGTAAATTCAACGACTTTGCGAATTATAGACCCATAACAATATTACCTGCCATAAATAAAATAATCGAAAAATTTATATGTGACCAAATACACACCTTTTATAGGGCCAATGATATAATTTCCAAAGCGCAATATGGCTTCCAGATTAAGAAATCTACAGCTCAGCTACTTTCTAATTTTACTGACGAAGTTAACAACGACTTAAACGAAAAGAAGCATGTAATACTTATATTTATAGATTTCAGCAAGGCTTTTGACACACTTGGACACAATACACTAATAAAAACACTCGAAACCCCGTGTATAAGAGGGAAACTACTCGATTGGTGCAAAGAATATCTTCGTGGCTGAAGTTATCATGTTAAAATTGGTTCCAACCTTGGTAGACCTGTATACGTGAAGAAAGGCACGGCTCAGGGATCAGTGTCTGGACCACTCTACTATTTAGCATACGTGAATGACCTAGAAAATATTATAACACACTGTCCCTGTATCAATATGCTGATGATACAGGTACTGTACTGTCTGCAAATGAGAACCTAAATAATTATGGCCGTCGAATTTTTGCAAATAGATTTTACTTCTATGACTAAATGGGCACATGACATGGGACTTGTCCTGAATCCACAAAACACTAAAGTAATACACGTACACTCAAGTTTTTTAAGTGTCAAATATCCCCACCCCTTTCAAATCATAGCCCATAGTCATGATTGTCTGCATAAAAGCGTATCAGACTGCAAATGTGCAAATATAGAACAAGTCCCATTTATCAGACCTATCTGGGACTAATAATTGACGACCAATTCAACTGGAGTTACCAAGTGGAATCAGTATGTGGTAAGTTACATGCAGTACTTATTTTCTATAATGAAACGCAATATACCATACAGAACCCTCATTCATATGCATACGGCTCTTGCAGAGTCGATAGTCTCTTATGGACTTACCAGCTATGGGCGCACATTTAAAACGTACCTCGATAAAATTCACAACTTACGAGTACAAACCCGTATACTGAAACTCGTAGTACTAAAATATATCAAAAATAAATACCGAGACAATTACATTGGGTTATTTAAACACTGCAAAGTATTACCTGTTCAAGCGCGCGCTGAGTATCTATTCCTCATTGAACATTTCGATAATAGTGATATTCAAATACCACTATTATCGAACCAGTTTTTTAAAGTACTGTCCAAACGCTTGGTTGAAACTTCGCATGACCCAAGGGCTGGATTTTACCTCGGTCAGAGATTAAGCATTGCCATACAACGTGGCAATGCCGCCAGCCTTTTGGGCACACTTCCAGTCGACAGCGATGCGGAGGAGTTTTATGACGCCATATTTTAGTTAGGAGTAGCCTTTAATAATACCGATTGTTGTGACCGCCAACGGCCTTATAGCCAAAAGCTTCGACGACCATCTGTCGAAGCTGTCGTTGCGCGGTTGGATCAAGGGCCTGATACAAAAGGCAGTACTCCTCGATACGGCTCGCATTGTGAGGAGGTTCCTGTCTCTGGAGCCCTAACCACCGGTAGCTTGGACCCTGTTCCCGACACCGGCGGACAACTATTTTTTATATTTTTAAATGTTTTTTTTTTATATGTTTTTTAAAGAAATATTTAAAAATGTAAACGATATGGATAAAAAATAAATAAATGAAATAATAATAATAATAATTATCTTTATTCAGGCAGGTCTGGGCTTTAGTGTATATATAGTTTTAATTAGTTAAGTGTTTTTGTATATAATTTTGTATATATATAAATATTAGTATATGAAGTAATGAAATACCACTAAAATATGACATGAACACACGGCAGGCTAAGCTACTTCAAGTGCCACGCAAAAATAACTTTTATGGCAGGCGTGCAGCTTCTTACTCAATACCCAATCTATTAAACCAGATACCTGTAGACATCAGATGCTCATTTAATAACAGAAACATAAAGCGTAAGTTAAAGGAGTACTATATTCAGTTAATTGGACCTTGGCAGTTTAAAGCGCGGCTCGCTGAGACAGACTCCAGGGGTCGAATTGTGTGCCTTTTTTAAACTTAAGAAAAACCCTTGTTTTCATAAATAAATAAATTTAAAAAAAAGGTAGGATCGGGCTCAGTGTGCACTTATCCTGCCACCGGGCCGGCGGAGGGAGACTTGCTCCTCCTTCTGCCACCGTTGGTTTTGGAGACCCAGAGATTGTCCAAGGTCAAGTTTCTTACTTTTGATAGGGGTCGAGGGTTTCGGCTTAACCACCCGGGCCGCGAGGAAGACACCCTCTATAAAAATTACCCGAAACCTCCAAGCGGCGGAGCACCGTGATGGAGATTGTTAGCTTCACTAATGGGCTACCCATTAGTCAAGCTAACAATCTTAATAGTCTCCAGTGCGAACCACTGAACTTGAGCCAATACATATTGTTTACACTCGTGGGAACAAAAATGGAAAATACAATTTTTTTTAAAAGCTCATGTGTCGAGGAGACGGAGAGCGATGCGCGGTCAGAGTCCAACGCAGCATCCAGAGGGTGCTCGAAGGGCTCGGAGGGCGAGGGAGTTGAGGGCGACACCGGAAGAAAGGCTCGCCGCGGAGGGACGCCACCCCAGAGCGACCAGCGCTGAGGCTGACCCCTCGGGGCCGTCTGGCAGTGAGCCAGACGCCGAGGGCGACTAGGCTATCGATGAGACGCTCGACAGGCTGGTTTCAGTCCTGGCATCTGGAGTTGGCAAAGTCAGCCCAAGCCCCAGCCCGAGCTGAGGAGTGGGCACGCTATAATTATGGCGGTAAGTTCCCTCTTTGAGGAGTGGCTGGAATGGCAACACGGCTTCCTTACCTTCCGCATGACGTAGGTCATCACCGAACATGGCAAGTTCGGGAGGTTCCTGCACCGGATTCGAGCGGAAGAATCGCCCGGGTGTCACCATTGCGTGGACCGCCCGGAGGACACGGTGGAGCACACGGTGGAGGTGTGCCCCGCTAGAGAAGAGCAATGCCGTGTCCTCACGCCAGGCTTTGGTACAGTCTATGGTCCAGAGTGAGGAGGAGTGGCAGGCAGTCGCCACCTTCTGCAAAGCAGTAATACTAGCAAAGGAGGCGGGCGATCACGTGAGGCAACGGTCCTACGGACGGCGAGCAATGGGTAGCCCACCGTTCGTTCGTTTGGTAACCGTCCGGACCGAGCCCAAGTCGTCGACGGCGTCAGGAAAAGATGAGGTGAAATATTGTAACAGTAGGTATTTTAATCTTCGATATTCAAATACGTGCCCCTCGGTGTATCGTGGATGCATTTACAAACATTTATAAACTCATATAATACAAGACACCTAGACTCGGAACACCTATCTGCAGGCCAGACAAATATTTTTTCCGTACGGGAATCGAACCCGCGATTCACAGCGTAGCAGTCAATAGCTCAAACACTGCGCAAACCGTGCCAAAAAGATAAACGTTAAAGGTATATTTTAATTCTATGAATTTTTTGTACTCTATTTAGGTCATGGTTCTTGACTGGTAAGGCTTAAGTAAGGCTACTGAAAGAAATGCTTCCTCATCAGCTTTAAAAAAATACTTTTCACTAGTCATTACCGATTATAGTGTAAGCGACACGTGGATGTTCGCTTAAAATAGTAGTGATTGAATGAGCGAGGAAAAATAGTTTCGCAAGCAAATTTCGCTATAAAATTGTTGAATGTTTAAAAAAAACGCAATTTAAATAACAAAAATCTAAGCGAAGCCGTGACGGGCAACTTGTCTAAATTTATTAAAATACTTGACTTAATTGGAAAATAAAAACTTTATATATGGCATCAACTCCAAGAAATTGTGGTCACCTTATTTCCGAATTAAGAAGAATAATATTAAAACTCTTTTTTTTTGTACAATAAAAGGTATTTTTATTTCTTTCTTCTACCGAATTTGTTGCACATTTTTTTTCACAAGAAGGGACAATTTTGTTGTTGTCTTATCTCTCATACGTTACGCGTAATATCCTCCTCCTTGAGTCGTATTCCTCATTACTGATGGTAGTGAAGTTTCCGCTGGATTAGCTTCTTGCTAATGCTGAGACTTGGCTTAGATTGTGATATAAATGTACTAACCGAATTCTGGCTATCTAATCGCCAAGATAACCTCCCGGAAATACCGGGTTATAACTTATTCTGTAATAACATAAACAATAATCAAAATGATGGTGCACAGTAGAGAAACCTAACTTCCGAGACTGTATGTGTAATTGTTTGATAATTAAAATCGGTGCAAGCACAGCAATAATCGCTATGTATAGATCTCCTGCCGCTAGAAACTTAGAATCGTTTCACGCTTCCTTGAACCAGATTTTTCAGGACCTAAGCTCTTTTAAGAATGTTATATTAACAGGTGATATAAATATAAACATTAACTCTGAAAACTGTGACTCAGGGACCCAAGAATACCTCAATATCTGCTCATACTATGGCTATCTTCCGGCACACACTCTGCCGACCCATCAAAGCGGTTCCTGCCTTGATCATATGATTATCAAATCCAGCCTACCGTATGTTACGCTTGTTACTAACTCGTCAATTACCGACCATCATGCTGTTCTACTAACCCTAAACTTAACGCTGCCTAAGCTAATTCGTTCCCAGACCAAAACGCAATTAAACACAAACAAACTCGAACATGATTTATACAACCTTGACTTTAGCCCAGTTTACAATCAACTGACGCAAATTTTGCTTTATCGTATCTAATAAAAAATGTCCAATCAACAATATTACATAGTACAGCTGTTATTAAAGTAAACAAAAAATTTTATAATTTGAAACCATGGATTACTCCTGGCCTAATTTGGTGTATGCGGCAAAGAGATAAGCTCCATCAGAAAACGAGGAGATTTCCAGACGATCCTATTATTAAAATAACTTATAAACGCTACAGGAATTATTGTAACGATCTCTTAAAGAACTTGAAAAGGAATTACGATAATAATGAATTTAAAAGTGCAGGTAATAATTGCAAACGTCTTTGGAAACATATTAAAAACGTCACAATGACAAAACGACGTGAATCAAATTTGAGTTTACTGCTTAGTAATCCTTCGCCACTCTTGTCAGCTAACCATGTTAACAACTACTTCGTGAATGTCGGGAAAACTCTTGCTGAACAGATTTCAAAACATGGCTATATTCAACCTTTTTCCCCAAATATGTGTGATAATTGTCCCTTAAAATCTTTTGGCTTGCTAGACACTGACGAAGACGAATTTACTCGAATAATTTGTGCTCTCAAGGATGACTGTGCGGTGGGCTGGGATAATATTAGCAGTAAGATCCTTAAACAATTTAAACATATCCTGGTACCTCCCTTAACTCATATATTTCGTCTCTGTTTTTCTAAAGGTATTTTCCCTAAATGTTTGAAAAAAGCAGTTGTAGTCCCTATTTTTAAATCTGGAAACGAAGACTTGGTTAATAATTATAGGCCAATATCGTTACTTTCATCTATATCTAAAATACTAGAGAAAATTATTAATAGCAGAAGTAGTTAACTATTTAGAGAAAAATAATCTTCTATCATCTTCGCAATTTGGTTTTCGTGCCAAGCTGTCCACGGACGACGCGGAGCACAACTTGACCGATCATGTCTCCGTGGAACTTGCTAAAGGAAACCAGACCCTAGGGGACTTTCTTGACCTTGCGAAGGCCTTCGACACGGTATCTGTTTCTGTACTCCTAAACAAGTTAGAGGCCATGGGAATTAGGGGAACGCCGCTAAAACTTTTAAGCCACTATTTAGATGATCGATACCAATGTGTTAGAATTGACGACATCACAAGCGATGAACAAAAAAACACTAGTTTTGGTGTTCTCCAGGGAAGCATTCTGGGCCCAACCCTATTCTTGATTTATATTAATGATTTGTGTAATTTAAATATTAAACAAGGCAAAATTATTTCATATGCTGACGACACAGCCTTAATCTTTTCCGCTAAAACCAGCAATGAATTATACGAATACGCTCAAATAGGTTTAAACAATGTGACTAATTGGCTTCAAAGCAATTTACTAACATTAAATGCTGACAAGACTAAATATATTCACTTCTCCATGCGCGACCTTCAATCTAACACTACTAATTCTCATTTTTATACCCACAAATGTGAATTCCACTCAGTCAGTACATGTAATTGTCCTTTTATCTATTTATTTATATTATTAAATATCTCGGGGTTATAATTGACAAAACATTCTCCTGTAGACCACATATTGAAAGTTTAGTTAAAAGAGTGCGAAAATTAATCTATATTTTTAAAACATTGCGGGCAATTGCAGACTCAAAATTGATTACCCAAGTTTATCTGGCACTCGGACAATCTGTAATTCAATACTGTATTACCTCGTGGGGTGGAGCACCAAAAACTTATTTGTTACCTCTCGAAAGAGCTCAGAGAGCCATTTTAAAAGTAGCCAATTTCCATCCGTTCTTCTATCCCACAGTTTTGCTATACAAGTCCTGCAACGTACTGACTGTTCGCTAGCTTTTTATCATGCGTCTGGTATTAAAACAGCACACCATGCTTCCCTTGTACCCTGAAATTACTAATAAGAGACGGAATGATATTTAATGCAATTCAAATACTTTTTCAAAATATGTCTTTGTAAAAAGATATTTCACATTTTTAGGCCCATATTTGTACAATAGATTAAATAGAAAATTAGGTTTGTACAAACTAAATTATTATAGCTGTAAAAAGATTATTGTGCAATACTTACTCAGCATCTCGTACGAAGAGACAGAAGATCTCCTTTTAGTTTGTAAATAAAACATGCTTTGCTTTTAGTTAATTAAATGTAGGTTATTTAATATAGTGAATTTTAATTATTGTTAATTTATTATTTCTTAGATTCTTAGTACTCTTTAGCCTGACACACAGGTCCAACCTAGTTCAGGCAAAAATGCATTGTATGCGTTATAATTGTTTTTATGTATCTTAATATAAATGTGCCACTTTTATTAAATAAACGACATTCTATTCTATTCTATTCTATGCTAATGGTACTTCGCCATCTGTGACGGTTCTTAGCATCATGAAGTGCGACGTGCAATTGGGTGTCCAGTGTGGAGCGGACCTGATCTGCCCATCTGTTTGGGCTGTGGTCTCTTGGTCGTTTGCCGTCAACCATGCCAGTTACGATGAGCTGTTCAAAATTGCGGCCATTTTTCCTGGCAATGTGGCCAAAGAACTCCAGTAATCTGCGCATGCAGGTAGTCGATAGTCTGATCTTGATGTTCAGTTCACGTAAGATATAGAGGTTTTTACGGAAAGCAGTCCAGGGATTTTGAATCATTTTTCTCTAGCACCACCTCTCGGAGGCGTCAATGCGGTCGCGGTCCGCTTTTTTCAAGTCTCAGCCCCATAGCTGAATATGGAGAAGACTAGACATTTAACCAGTTTAGTTTTGGTTTTACGTGAAATGTTGCGATCCCTCCATATGCCTTGCAACTGCAACATTGCACTTTTGGCCATTCCTATGCGCCTCCGGATTTCCTTTTCACAAGAACCTGTGTTGCTGATGTTTGCGCCGAGATAGATAAAGTCATCAACCACTTCAAGTCCAAGAGTTCCCGTGAGTTGCAGCTTTCTGCTTCGGTCCACCACCATTACCTTAGTCTTGCTGTGGTTAGTCTTGAGACCCATTTCCAGGCTGATGTGCTCCATTCTATCTAGGATCTCAACCATTTCTGCTTCATTGGCGGCCAGAAGCCAGGTGTCATCATTCGGCATTAAGTCCGCCTTTGTACCTTTATGTTGCATGAAGTTTTAATAAATAAATAAATAAATAAATCTGCGTAACGGTGATTAGAAATCTTGGTGCCGTCGATGGTGACTCCTCCATACTAGTACTCTCCATAGATATTGAAGAGAATGGGTGACAGAATGCAACCTCAGTGTTAGACTGAAAGGACCTGAAGTTGCTCCGTCAATTTTAACGACACCCTCACTGTTAAGGTACAGGTTTTTTAAGAGCGCAACGAGGTGTTCAAGTACTCACAGCCCCCGCAGCACCCCCCACAGGGCCGACCAAACAACAAAGTCAAAGGCCTTGCTGTAGTCAATACAACATAAGATAAGTGGTGTATTGAACTCATAAGGTTTTTTTACTTAACCTTAACCTTTGCCCTTGACGAAACCTGCCTATTCTTGTGGGATCTGCCAGTCCAAGAAGTGACGTATCTTGTAATAATAAATAATAATCAATTTATTTCAGGCTAAATGTATCCATATCATAAATACCTTATAGACTAACATACATAACTACTTACAATAAATTATTTTGTTAGTAAACATGATTTAAAACTATGTTAGTAACACTTCACTTCGCACTATTTGTGTTGGTGCTGTTTTGTGGTATCATGTGTAGCAGTATGCATGAGATATAAGTGCCAGTGTCCTGTAGTTGTCATATTTTTTAGTGGAAACTTTCTTATGGAGTGGCAAATATTAGAACTCAATGAAACGAAATTTAAATCTTGTATTAAACGCACACTATGCTATCCTCCAACTTATAATATGCTTGCCTGCATATTATAAGTTGGAGGATTATATTCAAGATAAAAATGCTTAGCTCAATGCTGGTCCAGCTCCTCTACCACCGAGGTGTACAAATTGATTAGTTTGGAAATTATTATTATTATTTTTTAATGCTTTTTTTTGGGAATTGTAAAATATTATAAGTATTGTATAATGTAGAAGCATTTATTTTCAAAGTTTGTAAATGTGAGTACCATGGACCTATTTTATGGTTTTTTATGTTACTATTGGACTTGTTTGACATAAATGAGCACGGCAGTTGAGAGTTTGTCATGCTCACTTGGATTCCTCTGTGTGCCGCGGCCCGGTACGGACGTGTACAGTAGACCCTTGTCGCTCGTAAATTACGCCATTTTTGTGCTAATTGGTGACTCGCCGAATTTGGATTCCTTGTTACTCCTTAAGTGTTTAATACAATTGGCACCTCCTAATAGGCGGTCCTAGAGTGAAACAAATAGATTCTCAGTGTTACGTCTCAGTAGAAAGTCGCCTGATTTGACTCGACTCGGGGCGGTCTCGAACCCGCGGTGTCGAAATTGGCAGTCGCGTGCGCGCGCACCAGACCAACAACATTAGTCATCACAGCGCGAAATTAACGTCCACAGCGTAGTAAACGAGGTCCACGTGACGTCACCTGTGCTACGACTCGCTACGCGGCGCGCCAACGCGCAATCAAGACTGTTACAAGTGCTACGATCAGTTATTAGTGCTACGCGTCGTGAAGGAATACTGCTGAGTATAACACACTATTACAGAGCTCGCTAATCTGCTTCACATTTTTGCTGCTACTTATCTTTGCTGTGCTTTCGTCGATACTGCATCATTGAACCGTCAAGCATGCAACGAACACCACCCAAATCACCCGCAAAGGCGAAAAAAGGTCAGTCTTTGGTTGTATCTAGTCACCAGTCGAACACCAAAAAAACTGAGGATGTCAATATCACTGTCCGCAACAATAAACGCCGGCTTAATAATTCACCTGAGAAACCTAATGATTCACCTGATAAACCGGTTAACCCCCAGTCAGTGTCATGCGCTTGCATGGATTTAAAGCATGAACTCCTGGAAATGTTGAACTCGTGGAAGGCTGTCCACGATAATAGGCTGACTTCATGGAAAACGGAACAGAATGCTATGCTTTCATCTCTTTCAAGGGACGTATCTGAGCTAAAAGTGCAATGTGAAGAAATACGGAAAACTTCCATCGAATTGGATAAAGGCATGACTTTCATCAACAAGAGTTATGAGGATTTATTAAAAAGAGTAGTCGATTTGGTAGAGAGAGAGGCGGAGGATGCTGGGTCAGTTGTGCGTATGGAAAAGCAAATCCAGGACTTTTTTTTTTTTTAATCTCATTTTATTTGCGGGGTTTTTTCTATACAGAATATGTCACCCCGATGATTTAATACAAATATTTTAGATACATGTTTACTAGTCTACCCGCAACCTTATACCCATAATAATAATACGATAAAGCTTTCTAGCCTCATCTGTTAAAGGTGAGGCTAGAATGCCATTATAGAAGCCTACATTATAACTGTTGGCAAAAGCTTGACGTCTTTGGACCCCAATACGAACACACTCCGACAGGACATGATGCACATCTTCTATAGTGCCACAGACAACACAATTGGGAGAATCGACTTTGCGCATCATAAATCCAAAGCTGTTGAGTGGTATGTGGCCGGATCGGAGTCTCAAAGCCATCACAACCTCCTGTCTATTCAATTTTCCGTCGCTGAACCAAAGAATCTGTGGAAGAGATGGCTGAATCGTCCTGTACCAAATGCCCTTCGTTAAAGACCTTTCATCAAAATATTCTGACCACGATTCAATACATCTGTCTCTAACCAAAGGTAAAAGCTCAGTGTACCAAGGATAACACGAATAAATTTCCCCATCTGACCCAGCTTCATTTGCCAAACGATCAACCACCTCATTACCCTCTAATCTAACATGGGAGGGGATCCATTGCAATACAACAGTTCTATGTTTGGCAACAAAATCAGTAATGGTTCTTAATATAGAATAAGCCAGTGGAAGGCCCCTAACAGATGAAGTACTCGTACATCTTATCAGGTGGAGAAGAGCACTTTTCGAATCAGTAAAGAGGACGAAACGATCACCGTCCAATGACTCGATATAGGCCAAAGCTTCAGCGATAGCAATTAGCTCTAAATGCATTATTGACACTTTTGATAAAATTTGGAATTTGAAATAGGCACCAATTTGTGAATCGAAAAAGGCCGCGCCACAGAAATTTTCACGTCTAGAACCGTCCGTGTATACACAGTAAAAACCAGAATATAATGCATTTAAAGACTTACAACATATTGATCTTAAATTATGAACATTATAACAATGTTTAGGTTTATCTACCGAATCTAAATTGGGCTTTATAGTACCTGATAAGTCCATATTGCTGACCCAAGTAGTCATGGAGAACATGTCTATTTGATCGCTACAGTACATGTGTTCCTGTTTAAGAACATCGTGAGACAAAACTAACAGAGGCTTTTTCTTTTTTCTCCAATAAACGTTATTGTAACAAAGACCGTGTAGCTTATCTAGTATGCCTATTATAGGGAAATCAAAACATTTAGATTTTAAGTAAAATTTACCAGCTAAGTATCGGCGGCGAATAAAAAGAGGGGGTACTAGTAGTTCGGATTCCATCACATGTATTGGAGTGCTTTTGATAAATCCGCCTACTAAACGTAGACAAATGTTTTGTAATCTATCCAATTTAATTAAATGTGTGTCGGCGCTATTGTCTATCAAAAAGCTACCAAAGTCTATACGACTACGAATAAGGGAGATATATAGTCGTCTTAGATGGTTGGGATGAATACCCCACCCAGGTCCCACCAAAACCTTAAAAATGTTAATTAATTTAAGTACTCGTTCCCGAACCTCATTGATGTGTTTCTTCCACCGAAGACCCCTGTCCAGCCACATACCTAAATACTTGACATGGTCTACTAATTCTAATAACGTACCGTTTAAACGTACTTCTATAACTGGCCTACGGTAACCTCTACTAAACAAACAGATTTTACTTTTAGCGGGAGAAATATCTAAACCGACAAGCGTTAACATGTTGTTGATTAAATCAAGACTAGACTGGATTTTGGCTTGCCCTTCACTAATAGAAGAACATTGTACATATATAGCGAAGTCATCCGCGTACTGGCATATGCAAATGTCGTTCTGCAGACGTTTACAGATCTCTGACGTTATTACATTAAATAACAGTGGAGATATCGGATCACCTTGTGCCAACCCACACCCAGAGTGTCTACTAATAAAACTATTACCTGATCTTATTTTGAGTACTCTTCTATGGAGAAAATTCCATAGATATTTACATATGAGTGAACCTACTTTAAGGTTATCTAAAACATTGATTAAAACAGTATTATTTACGTTATTGTATGCATTATTTATATCCACGAAACAACCGATAGTAGATGAACTCTCGGAGAAACTGGTTTGTATTGTGGAGATTAAGCAACTCAGACCATCCAGACACGACCTACTTCTACGGAAGCCAACTGTGTCCGCAGAGAATGTGTTGCCTCTCTCCAAAAACCATTCCAGTCTTCGAAGTAAAATATAATGAAAAATTTTGCATATGCATGATAATAATGATATAGGTCGGAGTGAAGAGACGTTACTAGGGTCACGACCGGGTTTTGGAATAGGAATGATACAAATGTCGCGCCACTGAGAGGGGACAAAACTGTGTTTAAAAAAGTTATTAAATAATGTTAGTAATACAGATTTGCCTACATTAGGTAAATTCTTAATCATAGAATACGATATATCATCGCATCCAGGAGATGTATCCTTAGACTTGATACATTTATCAAGCTCCTGTATGGAGAACTCACATTCTAGTATAGGGTTATTGTGGTGAACCGTAGGGGTCGAAGGGGAGACATAATCTGGTGTTAAAGAATTTAAAAGATTTGTGGCACTTTGAATGTCAACATAATGTTTAGGCGAGCGATATCCTTTCAGCCATCTCATTTTGCGCCACATGTTACTAGACGTTGTTTCGTGGTCGACAGAGGAACAAAAATTCTGCCAGTTCATTCCTTTAGCCTTACGAATTAACCGTTGTGTTTCACTTATCCGACTTTTAAGAGTATCTAGGTTTTGGGGTGAAGGATTACGTCTAACTTTAGATAACGCAAGCCTACGTTGAGCCACAGCATGTGACAGTTCTGCAGTCCAATACGGTTTTGGGGTGAAATTTGAAGTGGGGTTTTGGTTGAATTTTAACATCGGGATGAATTTGTTTGATGCTTCATTCAAAATATCTAAAAATAAATCGTAAGCTTTTTGAAGGTCATTCGGTAAACATAAATTACAAAATTTTTGTGCAAGATGTTTTTTAAATGAAGTCCAATCTGCTTTTTCAAAATTTCTTTTAATAACAGAAGGGATGTATGAAGTACATAATGTTGACAGTTTAATAATTAAGTGGTCGCTGCCTAGGTTTTCATTTAACACGGTCCAATTAAAATTTAAAGCAATATCTGTAGAAACCAAAGATATATCTGGAGATGACTGTTGAAAATTATTGTCAACTAAACGAACTCGCGTATGCGTCCCATCGTTCAAAGAAATAAAATTACTGTCTAAAAGGGAGTCGCAAATAAGCCTGCCTCTGTGGTCAGTTTTATAGGACCAACTGACGTCATGGGCATTAAAATCACCTAGAATTAAAGTTTTATAAGGCCACAAACATAACAAACTATCCCAATCCTGTTGAGTAACTACGATTCTAGATGGACAATAAACAGAAACAATATTTTCAAATGGTTCGCAGTTAAATAATCGCACGCACACTACCTCAATGCCGTTATTATTCAACTGAGCGCGCCGCAGCTGCGCTTTAATAGATTTGTGTACAATGATAGCTACACCGCCGTATGAGTCATCCCGGTCCGCGCGATAAACAACATAATCACTAACTTTAAAATTACTTTCTGGTTCAAGCCATGTCTCACTTAGGGCAGCAATATGTACTTTTTCTTGACATAAAAGTTGTTGAAACGATGCTAACTTAGGCCTGATACTTTGGGCATTCCACTGCAAGATATTTAATTTAATTGGTTTATTAGCCATCACACCTTATAAAGAAGTTAAACAATGCTTTTATCCACGGCCACTCTGAAACTAAACTCACTGATGTTAGGGTTAACCATTCTAGGCACAATTGGAAGACACACCTTATCTTAAAAATTAAGCTAGTCTTCTTGAGGTAGATAACTTCTTTTATTCTAGACCACAGCTCATTGAAAGATGGACGATCATCGGTACCCTCTCCATCATTGGGTTGTTTACATTCAGAGTCTGAGTTCCAAAACATCCAGTCATCTTTAGGTGGTTTTTTTTTTGCTTTCGGAGATTGTACTAATTTTGGTTTTGGAATATCACCGTCTTTCTTAACCGCGATAGGAGTCTGTTCCTTATGAACTGTGGCCTTGGTCTGGATTATTTCAGCATAACTGAAACGATGAGAGGCTTCTGGATTCGGTTCCCTAGTTTGTGAAGGCTCGTCTAAAAAATGAGGTATCTCCGAGTACCGGTTTTCCGTAGCTACTGAGGCTTGATGAGCAACGCCCACTTCATTGGAAACGGGATTTTCGGGTAGCACGTAACATTCTAGGGCTTTCCTGTATGTGCATCCAAACTCAGCCATAATCTCCCTTAGCCTCCTTTCCTTCTTATAAACTGGACAAGACTTGCTAAGAGATATGTGATTCCCTTTACAGTTAACACATGAAAACAATGAAGTGTCGCAATTTTCGTGGTGGCCACCACACTTCGGACAAACCACGCTCTTTGAGGGGCACATTTTCCTATTGTGGCCTAACCTCCAACATTGGGAACATTGCGACACTTGGTGTACGTAGGGTAAAACTTTGATATTTATGTCACATACGCGGACTGACGCAGGCAAATGTTCACCGTCAAAACAAAGTCTAAGGGTTTCGCTGGGGCACCAACCTCCTTTATCCCTATCACGACGGTCTAGCCTCTTGAAAGATAGAAGTTTTGCAGGAGCTGGACATGAGAGGTTTTTGAGGATCTCGTCATCCGTAAAATCTAGGTCTACATCCTTGATTAGGCCATAACAGACAGATAGTTGCATAGCCCTCTGAAACCTCCATCCCTTTTCCAGAAGCTTCTCGCATGTCAATAAGTTCTGAGCAGCTGATTCGCAATCAAATTCGATGCGTATTTTGAAAGGACTTAAATATTTAATAAGGCGAATTTTAGAAATATTATTTTCTTTCAAAATACGAGCCATTGCGAATTGTTTCGGCAAACGTTCCTTAGAGGAAGCATAGACTTCGAACTTATCATCTTTTACAGACTGTTTACTGCCTTGACACACCTTCTTTGTACTCCCTTTAACTTCTGTCCAACCCTCTTCGTCTTCAGTACTGTCCTCTCTTCCCCTCTTTTCTGCTCTTGATTGTATACGTACCTCTTCATTTTTATTGTCATCCTCCATATCCGAAGAATTGTTCAGTAGACTCTGCACGTCATTATAAAATAAAGGCGTCTGACAGCGCGAGGAAGTGCTTACGTTATCAGTCATGTTATGCGTGGCTCGATCGCGCAGGGCACACAAAGCCGGGCGGTCCAACGCACACCTGCAGCGCGCGCGCAAATAATAGTTAGCGCAGTGGGGATAGCAAGTAACTCCGCGACAATAAAAACGACCAGCCCGCACGAGTGCCGGTACGGTTCTCAAATCCAGGACTTACAGCTCCATTCTAGATCTGCGGCTATTGAATTGCGCAATGTTCCGACTAAGGATAATGAAAAGTTGGAAGATCTCTTATCAATTGTTTCTGGAGTTGGGAAGGCTGTGGATCTGGAGATACTAGAGTCACACTTGAGAGATATTCACCGCCTCCCAGGTAAACCGGGATCATCTCGCTCAATCGTCGCAGAGTTTACATCTGTGTCTCGTAAACAAGAGTTTTTATCCAATGTTCGACGTTTCAACAAAGAACGTGCCACCATGGATAAGTTGAATACACACACAATTGGATTACCTGGCGATAAGAAACCCATCTACGCCTCGGATCATTTGTCAGCTACTATGAGAAAGCTTTTTTATGAATGTCGTCAATTTGCAAAGACTAACAAACTCTCATGCTGGAGCTTGAATGGAAAGATCTTCATGCGTAAAAATCCTGAAGATAAACCAACTCAAATAAAATCCGAACGTTGCTTGTCCGTTTTTAATAGCACAATTTGACTTTATGTTTGTATTCTATATTTTACTTTTTTAATTTATTTGCATGTTAAATCTCGGGATCACCCCCGGTATACATTTTTTATAACCTCAGTCTACATTTTAAAAACTATTGCATTTCACACGTATCCTAAAACATTTTTTGTAACAGTTAATTCTTTTTTCAATCGTCCACTCTTTTATCGGTACTACTCGATGTATTTCTGCAACCATAGAGTGCAAGTTCAGAGCCATTTTGTTTTTGCTTACTCGCGATGGTATAATGTTAACGTCTTGCTTTCAGCTATAACAGACAACAATTGCCGTACTGATACCGTTAACTTTACGTATATTTGGTGTGCGCGCCATTCTAATGTTACTTTTGTACGATGTTGCTGTGATGTATCTATCTGTAAATAAAATATATCTATAATAAATGGCTAATATAAACAACATTAATAACGACATTGATGACATTTCTATAGCGCGCGCATACCAATGTCCACCAGAGCAATGCTCGAAATATGTTAAATATTCTCATTTAAATCTTAAATTAATCCACATAAATATCAGAAGCATTAACAAAAATTTTCATCAATTTATTACTATGTTAACCATGACCAAAGTAGATTTTGATGTCATTGTATTCACAGAGTGCTGGCTAAAAGTGACAGGACCCCTGCCTATTCTTCAAGGGTACTCGAGCCATGCTACCCTAAATAACGCTTCACAAAATGACGGCGTAGTGATCTATACAAAAAACAACCTGCAATGTACTATTACTGAACCTCTTTTCAGCGAAGCCAACTGCTTAGTATGTAGTACCGGCAATACAGCCATTATATGTATCTATCGCTCGCCATCATTCTTGGACCTGGAGTTATTTTACAATAGTCTTGATAGTTTAGCTGGAACGTTAAAACGATTCAAAAATATGATACTAGTGGGTGATATAAACGTCGATATAAAACCTAACAATCATGACCGCCACTCAGATGCCTATTTGACTTTTTGTGCCTCTATTGGACTTCTACCGGCTCATACACTTCCCACTAGATCAGAAAATTCCCTCGATCACATAATGTTAAAAACAACTAATTCGGCTAGCGTAATTGTACTTAACACTCATATAACTGACCACCTTCCCATCGTCCTTAGTTTGAAAACCCATGGGAATTCCGTGAAGGCACAAAATTCAACTGTTCATCGTTACAATTATTCAGGCATCCGTAACGAATTAGACCACACCGATTTCCGTCCCGTAATGAAAGAATGTGACCCAAACCTTGCTGCTGAACTATTCGTTGATATGATTCAGAAAAGTTGTTCAAATCACACTTCAATCATAAGGGTATCTAACAGAACGAGAATGCTCAAACCCTGGATGACATCGGGTCTTGTTCGTTGCATACAAAACCGGGACATGCTACACCAAAAATCGAAATTGTCCCCAGATAACCTGATCCTAAAAACTACGTACTCTCGATATCGCAACTTCCTGGATAAGACATTAAAAAAACTAAAACGAGCTCATGACAGAAACGAATTACTAAGGGCTAAAAATAACATCAAAGCTACATGGAAGGCCGTTAAAGCCATAACTAACTGTTCTGTCCAGCATCAGTCACCCGACGAACTTATCCGGGGCGCGTCTGATGCCAAAACCTCGATTAATAAAATTAATAGCTAGTTTGCCAGTGTAGGCGAGAAATTAGCTTCTAAAATCGTTCCGCCCTCTAATCCCACCCCGTTTAGTCACCCATCTCCGTCTAATTCACTTGTAATCATGCCGATTGACGAAGCTCAAGTTTATGGAATTTTACGCAATTTACGTTCAGATTGCGCCACTGGACATGACAACATCCCAGTAAAAATCCTGAAGCAATCTACTGCTACTCTTACTCCATCCATAACACACATCTGCAATCGTGCAATTGAGACCGGTACATTTCCTACAATTTTCAAGAAGGCAGTGGTCCACCCAATCTTTAAGAGTGGAGACAGAAGCAATATCTCTAATTATCGACCCATTTTGGTTCTGAGCTCCCTGTCTAAAATCCTTGAAAAAATATTGAATAATGCTCTGGTGGGATATCTTTCCAAATACAACATCATTGCAAAAAATCAATATGGTTTTCGACAGGGAATCTCGACTGAAGACGCTGTCCTAGGTCTTTCTAATAGCGTTGTCTCTAAAATGGATAAAAAACTTAGGTGCTACGGTGTCTTCCTCGATTTATGCAAAGCATTCGATTCTGTTTCTGTTCCTATGCTGCTTTCAAAGCTGGAAAACTTGGGGATCCACGGGCTTTCGTTGAGAATCTTCACTGATTATTTAACTAATAGAACCCAATGCGTAAAAATTAATTCTTTTGTCAGTGAAGAGGAGTGTATCGGTTTCGGTGTTCCGCAGGGAAGTATATTGGGTCCAACCTTGTTCCTGATATACATAAACGACTTGTGCAAAATGTCCATCCCTAACTGTGAAATATTCACCTATGCAGACGATACTGCACTTGTTGTTTATGATATTGACTGGAATAAAGCCAAAGACAGAACAGAAGACTCCCTCCGCCTTGTTACTGAATGGCTTTCAGCTAACTTGCTGACTCTTAACATCGACAAAACAAAGCTAATACGCTTCTCGCTGTCCAGTTCGGACCCCAAACCAGCTGAATCCAGTGTAGTAAAAGTCCACTCTTGCTCAGTTCACGACGCCTCTTGTCACTGTCTGACACTCTCTTTAGTCTCAAGTGTCAAATATCTGGGGGTGTACATCGACTCAAATCTTTCCTGGCGTTCACACATTGAGGCTTTATGCTCGAGGACAAGGAAGCTTATTTATCTGTTCAAGGAATTGAGACATGCAGCTGATCCTGCAACCTTGTCCTTAGTTTACCAAAGCTTATGTGCATCGATCCTCATGTATTGCATTCCTGTATGGGGAGGCACCTATAAAGGCCTTCTGCTTCAAGCAGAGCGTGCACAAAGGGCAATTCTTAAGGTTATGCATTTTAAGCGAAGAGATTACCCAACTACTCAGCTGTACTCAGAATCCCAAGTCCTCACCGTGTGGCAACTGTTTGTTTTGCGTGTAGTCTTACGCCGTCATTCCATGCTTCCATTAGACTCTAGCATTCTTCTTAGACGTCGAGGTTTTCCGGTCAGTGACTCCCTATATAGTCGGACCGCTTTCGCAGGTCGGCAATTTGTTATCTTAAGCGCTCGCATTTATAATAAGATTCACCATCTGATCAATATTTATACTTTAAACAAATATTCACTTAAAACTAAGCTATCTAATTGGTTGCAAAAATTGTCTTATGATTATACCGAATCATTACTAACGATCATCGTATAACTATTCCCCTATACTGTTACATGTCTATATAAAGGCTATCTTAATTGTACCTAACATTAAATTTTTGATCATCTCTAAGGAGGAACTGGCTCCTGAGATACAAGTATTTATTTTACTTAGTTTAGGAGTCAAATGTTCATTTTATTTCCACTGATCAGTGTTTGTACAACTATTATATCTGTTCATGTGATTATATACTGTTACTGTGTTTGTTAAACGTACAAAAAATAAAGATTTATTATTATTATTCCATTTATTTATTTTTTATCCATATCGTTTACATTTTTAAATATTTCTTTAAAAACATATAAAAAAAAAAAAAAAAAAAACATTTAAAAATATAAAAAATAGTAGCCCACCATTATTATTATTATTATTATTATTTCGTTTATTTATTATCTTATCACATAAATTACATTTTTAAATATTTCAGTAAAAATAAAAAAAATAAAACATTTAAAAATATAAAAAATAGTGTCCCACCGGTATCGGGAACAGGGTCCAAGCTACCGGCGGTCAGGGCTCCAGAGAAAGGAACCTCCTAACAATACGAGCCGTGTCCAGGAGTACCGCTTTCTGGATCAAGCCCTTGATCCAGCCGCCTAACGCGAGCCTCCTAAGGTGTTGGTCGAGGCTCTTGGCTATTAAGCCATTGGCTGACACGACTATCGGTACAATGATCGCCGAGTCTACATCCCACATGTCGACAACCTCGCGAGCCAAATCAATATACTTGATTTGTTTGTCTTTCTCGGCTTTCACGAGGTTCTCGTCATGCGGAACGGATATGTCAACAATCATTGTACGCCTCTCTCTTCGGTCCACCACCACTATATCAGGCTTATTGGCTACAATAGTCCTGTCAGTGATGATGGACCGATCCCAGTACAGCGTGATATCGCCATTATCGAGAACTGGGTCGGGCACATACCTGTAGTATGGCACCTCCGATTCCACAAGAAAGTACTTCAGAGCAAGTTGCTGATGGATAATCCTGGCTACAAGGTTGTGCCTATGCAAGTATTCACCGTTAGCTAGACGAGAACAACCAGAGATAATGTGGCGGATTGATTCACCCGGTCGGTGACATGCCCGACAAATGTCAACCGTGCCGTCCTTTACAATAAATCTCCGGTAGTTATTCGTCATGATAACTTCGTCCATAATTGCACAGACAAAACCTTCGGTTTCCCCAAAGAGGTCACCTACGCGCAGCCAGGCTACGGACGCTAGTTGATCTACATCGGGCTCATGAAGGGCCCGGAAAAAGCGTCCGTGGAGTTCCTTACTCTGCCATACTTTCCTACGATCGTTAGTGTCAAGTACTACAGGTTTGCGCCAGTTCTCGTTAGCCAAGGAGAGCGGGGTGAGTCCCTTGTCCACTGCCACTACATCACGATGCATACCCACGTCGGCGGCTAGGAAATATTCCCTGAGACTGCATACCTCGCGATTGTGCAGGGTCTTAGCATTTAAAAACCCTCGACCCCCACACTTTCGCGGGATATACAGTCTCATCACCGACGATCGTGGGTGATGCATTCGGTATGCAGTCAGCAGTGTACGGACCCGCCTATCCAGGGCATCAAGTTCCGTTTGAGTCCATTTGAGTACGCCGAAAGAGTACATCCATACCGGCATGACCCAACCGTTGAAGGCGCGCACCTTGTTTCCGCCTGAAAGAAGGCTATTGAATACCTTCTTCAGGCGTCCAAAGAAACGCTCCCTCAACAATTGCTTCATGTCAATAGCATTGATGCCTAACGCTTCCGACATACCCAAATACTTATAGGTTTCGGTTGGAGAGAGGGATCTCAGGTTTATGGAATCCGTGAGTTGGGTACCCACGGATTCCACAATCTCCCCTCTCTTTACATGCATGACTGCACATTTATCCACACCAAACTCCATCCTGATGGCGTTACTGAAGGTTTCAGTTACCTTTAGTAGCTCCATCAGTTGCAGATTGTTGGGGGCAAAAAGTTTCAAGTCATCCATGTAGAGGAGGTGAGATATAACCTGACCACCTCTCTTCAACCGATAGCCTAGGCCTGAATTCTCCAGCAGTGTGCTTAGAGGATTCAAGGCCAGGCAGAACCAAAGCGGACTCAAACTGTCACCCTGGAATATACCTCGCTCGATCCTTACCGGTTCGCTGTTCCTCTGGATATGTCGACATCCTGGATAGCGAAGGACCGTCCTCCATTGCCTCATACATGACATCAGGAAGGTGCGTAGTGTTGTATCAATTTTGTATAATTCTAGCACCCTCATGAGCCATGTATGAGGAACTGAGTCGTAGGCCTTCTTATAGTCTATCCAACATGTTGACAGATCCTTTCGGGAACGCCGAACCTGTTGGCTAATGGCCATATCGATGAGGAGTAGCTCCTTAGTACCGCGGGACCCATTCCTACATCCATTTTGAGAGGCAGACATGATAGCGTTATTATCTACATGGTGGTTAATCTTTGCTCTCAAAATGGATGTAAGAACCTTATAGACTGTCGGCAGACAGGTAATAGGTCGATAGTTTTTGGGTTCCGCGGTGCTACCAGATTTGTGGAGCAGGTGGGTAACTCCTGTTGTAAGAAACGCGGGTAGCGAGCCAGACTCCAAGGCGGTCTGATACTGAGATGCCAAACGAGCGTGCGATCTTTGAAGCCACTTTATCCAAAAGTTGTGCAGTCCGTCCGGCCCTGGAGATTTCCAATTAGACAACGGACGGATTGCACGGGCCACATCTTGGGGGCTGATTGTAATTGCCCCCATTTCTGGTATCGGTTCGCACGCTCGTTCGACCTCTCGAGTCCAACCGCCTTCAGTATGACTGCCAGGCACCGACCAGATGTTACGCCAGAACGAACTCATGGCGTCATCATCCGGAAGGCGCGTGTCAGCCACACCTTGGTCCGGCTGCTCCCAAGCCCTATATACCCACCTTTCATTACTCCGGAATGTGCGATTCTGGGTGTACCGCTCAACCCGCCGCTTATACCTTCGGATACGGTTTGCCCATGCGTACACCTTCTGCTTCAGGAAGTCGATGCGCTCTGTGACACAGGACATATAATCTCGGGGGCTGATATAAGTCCCCGAAAACGCCCGTCTCATAAAGCGCATCACTCGTGGGCGAGTGTTGCCCTCCCTGAAGCAGATTAGTTTGCCGATGAGTGCTCTGGCCCCACCAATACGACGCTCGATCCTGCACTGCCAGGCCGGCACAGCTGGTCTTGGTCGTGTAGCTACGTCACTGTTTGGAAATTTGACGTGAGCTACACGACATGCCGCTACGGCCGCGCAGTACATTATCGAGTGTGTATCAGTGAGATCTTCGCAGTCATCAAAATAGTTTGACAACTGCGAATCCAGAGCAGCCACCAGTGCCTTATTCTTATTACACATGGGCAAACGAGGTAACCGCGGCCTAAGTTCAAGCGGCATGTTGCGATACTCCCGAATAGCACACTCCAAAGAACTCCTCAATTCGTTGCTACACTGGGTACTTACATGTGTAACCATGTCAGTGCTCTCCTCGTCAGCGTGGTTGGGAAGATGGTTGGACGGTGATACCTGTGAAGGAACCACCGTCTGTGACGAAGAGGCAATGGCATGGCTACCCATTTCCGTTCGGAGGCGATCAAGTACAGTATCTTCCAACATATGATTACGCTGGATGACCCGCACCTGATCCGACAGTCGTTGGGCCGAAACGTTGACGGCTGGCTCAAGCACCTGAAACAAAGAGAGCATCCGAACACGGTACGCGGTCAGGTTGTTTCCTCCCTCTGTAGCCCCATAGTATGAGCGCATGACGTTCTCATTGATGGATTGCGTCCATCGCATGCGCTGCACACTTTCGCCGGGAGCTGGGACCCTATCAGAGGCCGGTGGGCCTCGAGGTCCTAAGCCACTCGGCGGCCGGCGTTCTCTCCGTCGACGCGCAGGTGGTGGTGACGTGGGCGGCGAGTAGTACTCGTCGCTCGAGCTCGACGCAGCTGCCGCGGCCGGTGTCACAGCACTCACGGTGAGGCAGGGTTCCGGCGGCGGCGAGGCGGAGCTGAGCGACGAGGCCGGAGGTGGTGGGCGTGCTCGGCGAGCTGCAGCTCTTGTCAACATTGTTTCATCATTGTCGTATTTATTTTATTTGTAAATATTGATGTGACATGAAATGTCATCAGCTGTCTTTCGGATTTTTGTTTCGTTTGATTTCATTTTCTAGTCTATAAATGCTTCGAAAAGTTTAGATTTTTATGTTATTATATATTTTTGGGCTTCCTGCTGAAATACTATATGGTATGGAACCGAAAACTATTAATTTCAATTAAAATTTGCTTTATCGACAAAACGATTACTTTTGACATTCAGAGTTGCCAGTTGATTATTGGTTGTTGATTATTATTATTATTATTTCTTTATTTATTTTTTATACATATTTTGTACATTTTTAAATATTTTTCAAAACACATATAAAAAAAAAACATTTAAAAATATAAAAAATAGCAGTCCGCCGGTGTCGGGACAGGGTCCAAGCTACCGGTGGTTAGGGCTCCAGAGACAGGAACCTCCTCACAATGCGAGCTGTATCGAGGAGTACTGCCTTCTGTATCAGGCCCTTGATCCAACCGCGCAACGTCAGTTTCGACAGGTGGTCGTCTAGACTTTTGGCCATCAGGCCATTGGCGGTAACAACAATCGGCACAATGATTGCCGAGTCCACATTCCACATGTCGACAACCTCGTGTGCTAAGTCGAGATATTTAATTTGTTTCTCTTTCTCAGCTTTCACGAGATTCTCATCATGCGGGATGGTGACATCGACTATCATTGCGCGGCGCGCTAATCGGTCTATCACCACTATATCCGGCTTATTGGCTACAATAGTCCGGTCAGTAATGATAGACCGATCCCAGTACAACGTGACATGGTCATTTTCGAGAACTGGGTCGGGCACATAGCTGTAATACGGTACCTCTGAATACACTAGGTTGTATTTCAAAGCAAGTTGCTGGTGGATAATCCTGGCTACTTGGTTATGCCTGTGCAAGTACTCTCCGTTAGCCAGACGAGAACAACCAGAGATAATATGTCTGATAGACTCACCCGGACGATGGCATGCCCGACACACGTCAACCGTCCCGTCCTTCATTATATATCTCCGGTAGTTATTCGTCAAGATGACTTCGTCCATAATTGCACAGATAAAACCTTCAGTTTCCCCGAAGAGGTTGCTGAAACGTAGCCAGGCCACGGACGCTGCAAAATCTACATCAGGCTCATGTAGAGCCCGATAAAAGCGCCCGTGGAGCTCCTTACTTTTCCATACTTCCCTGCGATCATCAGTTGTAAGTACCACAGGTTTGCGCCAGTTCTCTTTAGCCATGGATAACGGGGTGAGTCCCTTGTCCACTGCAACCACATCGCGGTGCATACCCACATCGGTTTTATGAAAATATTCTCTGAGGCTGCACACCTCGCGGTTGTGCAGGGTCTTCGCGTTTAAAAAACCTCGACCTCCACACTTCCGCGGGATGTACAGTCTCATCACAGACGACCGTGGGTGATGCATCCGGTTTGCGGTCAACAGTGTACGGACCCGCCTATCCAGAGCGTATTATTATTATTATTATTATTATTATTACTTAAATGTCTCACTGATGGTGGTGCATGTGTTGGATCATTCGGTTCCCTTTAAAATGGTTGAGCTGAGTGGTGCTAATATTAGCATCATGTTCGTGAACGGGCGCTGTCAGTTGAGACTGGTCATCTCTTAGCTGCCAGTTGCTATTTTAATATCTATATTTAGTTCTTTTTTTTTACTGTATTTACATTGTTCTCACATGATAACGACAAGAAACATGTAACAGAGATATTTGTAATTACAAAACATGATTGAAAAGAGTGTCCATGGAGTTTCTTGCACATTCTTCTCCATAGAGATCTACGCTTTGGAATGTGCAATTAGCATCATTTTTTTTTTCTGACTGACTGACTTCTTGACATTTCAAAAGTGCCTGTAAATGGTTTATTTGAAATAAATGCTTTTGAATCTTTTGAATCTTTGAATCTTTGCAGTATAACCGATCTCGTAATAAAACGAAAAAATGGAAGATTGAGGGCCCGAATTTTGTCAAGGTCATAACTTTCATACAACAAGTAGATGTGACTTGTTCTCGCTTTCATGAATTTCCACAATTTATCTAGTAGCTTATAGGACTTCGAATAGCAGCTGTAAGTTAAATGGTTTAATTTTATTTGCGTAGTAAACATGTACGTCAATGAGATTTGACAGCCCATTTTGAACAAGGTTATATAAAATAGGAGTATGTTTTACGGTAATATCTTATTTCCACAATTTTTGTTTGGTTATTACCTTAGATTTTAGCATAAAGAGTTTTTCAGTAGTGTCCATAGTTTATCCGGTACAGGTGGGCCCTCAATTCTCTATGTGGGCCTATGTGTATATGTGGTACTGAGGGCCTAACTTAACAGTCTATAACTCGCTTATTTGACTTTCACAAATTCTGATTCCAACTTCCACAATTCTTTGGGAACGTCCACTAAATCTTAAGCATATTTTCAAATAGTTTCACCACACCATTTTTTTTATTACGAAGTTTCCGTACTTACCTATCTTCCACATTACGACTCCATCATCAGATCAGTTCAATGATACCTTATAGCCGAAGTGCATCTCATGACAATTCTAATAAGCACTCAACACAGTGTGACTGTTCCTAAAAGACTGATAAAAATTTCGTTTTTCCTGAATTTTCCTACATGAAGGTATAAAGGTCGGCTACCCCCTAAGGGGTAGAAGACGAGCTCTGCCTTTTACCCGTCCCTGTGGCCCTCATCCTGATGACTTGGACGAGCCCCCACCGACTGTAATGGTGAATTCCATAAGTATGAAGTAGTCCAATTCCTTATCACGTTGTTCGGATAAGGAGGGGGTTGAAAGAATTGTTAAGTGAGACCTTTGAATTCATAGTATGAAATATATTAGAAGTGGTTTTAGAAGGATACAATATCACTAAGAGACGTAAAGTTATGATTAATTAACATTAGATCATGTGAGCAACCCTTACGCAAGCGTAATAGGTGTTTGGTCAACAATTACTCACACGGTACCTCACATCCAAACTCATAGCACTCAGGACAACGTTTCCATAAGGGACGTATGCGGCTTTGCAGCAACAATACGTCAACAACATGCTCCTATTGAGCATTGTGCCTAGCAGTTCTCTCGAACTGTAATACGTGTCGAAGCAACTATCCCTGCTGCAAACCGTGCGACCGTCCTTGTTAAGCAACGGGGCAAGCTAGTTTTAGTGCAAAAAGTCGACATCATGCTCCTATTGAGCATGGTCCCTAACTAATATATGATAGATATGGTCAACCCATCCCCAGGATGTGCACCATTTGTACTTTAAGTACATCTGCAAGATACAGTGCTCGTATCTGACCGAAGTAATGGTTGCAGATAGAGAGTATAAACTCAAGAGTAAATGCAAAAACTATTAAATAATATAGACGGGAGTCGTCGCTCCAAACATAAATAGAGTTGTAAATTTCAACTCTCTTGAAATGCCTATATAGACAGCCCCAAAAGCGTCCCACCCATCGACTTATATTCTAGGCCCCACCACTCACCACTTCCTAGTGTTAGAGCTGGAAAGAAGAAGTGGAGGAACAAACTCCCCAGTAACACATTTCAGTCTATTTAGTTATTAGAACATTAGACAACTAACTTCTCCCGCGGCTCCGCTCGCAAGTCTGTGTATAGTAACACAATATCAGCCTAGGATAAATTAGAATAATAAATGACCCACCCAGTCACACCAACAAACACACACACGCACTTTGCTACTTTAAATACTAGACCAGTCAATCCGACTGTGGCCATTTTTATCTAACTGAATCACAATACTAACTCTCCTAAGAATTACAACGGGACATAGCCCTATGATATCTATTGAGTCAGCTAGCTTTGCTCGCAGCTCCTACTGGACGTCCGAACCCTATCCTGCCCTGAAGCCAAGTGCGGCACTTGGCTTCAGGGCTGTCTCGGCTGTCTCACAACACTTCGCCTCCTCCCGCCTCACGGCTCAGTTCTCGCTCCATTCCCACGTTTTGCTAACAAGTTTTTATAACTTCGTTTTTTGTATAGTTTCTTAATTGTTTCAGGTTTGGGTCGCCTGGTCCTTAACGATTTGTCTGGCCTGCACATGGCGTGGCTATCCTTTGTATTGCCATTAGAAAGTGCATAAGTTACTCGTTTCTTTAGAATTCGGTCAGCCCTTTCGTTAAAAAGGACAATTTATGAGGGTCCAAGTGGCCCGGTGCTATTGTGGTGTAAATACAACAAATAAATTTAATTTCTTGATATTAATTTGGAATAAGTGACAGATAGTCACAACAGCTAGGATACATTGATTAATTACGGAGTTCCGGTGTCTTCCTTCCACCCTCATCATCATCATCAGATCAGTTCCATGGTAACATACCTATTCAGAACTATTTATTTATTTGTATTGTTACAGTTGCTTAACTATCTTCATTGTGATATCTATGTGAGTGTGAAGTTCCGGTGGCCATTTCTTCTTCCTCAGTTCCATTTCATCAAATGATGCTTTTGACTGTATTTGTTCTGAGTTCTCGATGAAAAATAAAGCAGAACAAAAATATTTAAGCTATTTTTAACCGACTTCAAAAATGATTATATGTTCGGCTAAATGCATGTTTTTCATTTTTATTTTTTATGTATGTTCACCGATTTCTCGGTCAATTATAGACCGATTTTGAAAATATTTTTTTATTGAAAGGGTCTTCCAAGTTAGTCCCATAGCAATATTGTTATGATCTGATCATGAACTTCGTAGATATGGAACAGAACTCCTCATGGGATCACAGCAGAACTGTCGTAACAAGTAAAGTTGCTTTGTTTATACGTGTAGTCGATGACTGACTGAAAGAAGAGGGGTAATATATCGAACTGATCTGATGAGGAAGCCTGAAGTTAGGCACCGGAACTCTGTAATAAATTAATTTAATCTAACCGTGTTTGGTATTATTAGAATTGTCATGAGATGCACTCTGGCTATAAGGTATTTCAGTATGGCTGAGGGGTACTTTTTAGTGGTGGTACACACGGTGACTTTGATAGCGTAGCAGGGCACACTAACATGATAAATGTGTGCGTAAACGCTAGCGCGTGAAACACAACAGGTATTATCGTTGTGTGATACAAAGTAACTCGTTTCTACACTCACACTCTTGAAAAAAAAAATAGTAGCCGTCTAAGTTACACGACTATGAAAATACAGCCAAAATTGGCTACTGTTATTAATGGCGCTGTGGCGCAATGCGTATGATACTTAACTGACGAGTAAGAGGTCCCAAGTTCGATTCCAATCGTCTGATGTAACAAAAAGTTTGCTTGTTTTTATTTTCTTTTTGATTTACCCCTGTTTTTTTTTTAATAGTAATGTTATAGTTACTCTCATAATAATTAAAATATTTTGAAAATATTGTGACAAAGAAAACTGCGATAACGATCCAACTATGTTTATTACAACTTATTAATTACATACATTAAACGGAATGGTCACAATTAACGAATCTGTTCATGATTATCTTTAATACAATATATAAAGTGAAAATATTCTAAGTCAGACAAGGATGGACGTCACTTTTTTAAGTTTTTTATTAGTGACATAAATCAACATGTTATCAAGAATGAATTATGATAGATATCGCAACTCTTGATCTCAATAACAATAACATCATGTCACATAATAACAACAACAGTATAATTACCTACAGCTTACTTCTTAGTCTTTTTTTTTACTTATAACATATCAATCAACATGTTTTAAAAAATGAACTATGATAGGTATCGTAACTCTTGATTTCAATAACAATAACATGATAAAAACAACAACAACAAAAACAGCATACAGTAATACAGCTTTTTAAAAATATTTATAATTGGATTCAATTTAAATCAAAATTAATATCTAATTGGTGCACCTTCATTGTCGATTACTTCTTGTAACCTCGTTCTCATGCTAGCCACCAAATTTTCACACAGGTCAGTGCCGCGAAACGATTCCCACATGGATGACACTAAATTATCTAAATTACGTTTAGATCTCACATCAGATGAATCCCAGTTGAGCACCATGTGACCCCATAGATTTTCTATGGGGTTCAAATCGGGACTTTTAGAGGGCCATTCAATAACAGTCAAGTTTTCTTGGACACTTAACCAGTCTTGCACCATTCGTGCGCGGTGCACCGAGCAGTTATCGTGCACGAAGTAAATATGCTCGTCCGGGTATGCCACGCGCACGGTAGGCAACATAACATTTTGCAAGATGTCCAAGTAACCTTGACTGGTATTGCGACCCCCTACCTCCACTAACTCACCGGGACCCATCGATGACATCCAGCCCCAATAACCTAACGTAATGCGACCACTAGACCTGGATGGGAGAATATTTTTCTGATGGTAACGTTCTCCATCTTTTCTCCATAATATTTTACGCCCATCCTTATCTGACTTAAAACACTTTTCATCACTAAATATAACTATGTTATTGCACCAATCAAAATCTATAAATTTTCTTGCAAACCGCATCCTTTCTTCCTTATGCAACGCCGTCAGTAAAATTTTTTTCGCAGGCTTGCGACATTTAATTTTTGCTGCTCGTAAGTGGCGTCGAACAATTGTCATAGACACGTCGTGCATAATCGCAGTGTTTCTTGTTGTAGCAAAGCCGTCAGCGCTATACGTAGCAACAATATTTCGATGCAGTGGGTTGGCATCCGTATATGCAATTGCTTTTGGACCCGGACGTTTGGCATCGATTGTCCCTTCAGCTGTATATCTATGCACCCAAAACTGCACAGTTTTCCTCTGTAAACAATCACAAAATTACGTTAAAACCTAACAAATATCAACAATGTTAAATTATTTCGCATTATGTTAAGTTTGGATTTGTTACTTACCGGTAGCATTAGTCTCCTCGAAATTTCACTTATGGATACATTTTGTTTATATAATACTACTATCTCAGCCCTCAAAAGTGTAGACAAATGAGACATGTTAATTATTACTTGTAAAAAGTATCACTTTCCACAACGATTAATTATTTTTTGTCTCGGAGTAAGTTGTAGAACACACGATCGTGATAGGCAAAAGCGTTATGCCAGGTTAACTTATTATCCGACTCATTTCTTAGTAAATAACTAATAAAGTGGGTAGATGATAATATTCATACACTTAGTTTTTAAAGCAAATATTCTAAGTTTTAGCTTTAATAAACTTCGTTATCATTATACTACAATAAAATAGAAAATAATGTTTTGTCAATGGCTAGGATCGAACTCGATACACCTTTAACGGCAAGCAAGCACTTGATAATCAGTGCTAATTTTCCATCTAATGAACGAAGCGATTTTTTTTATCTAATTCGTAGCAAACACATATACAAATATGTGTGTGTATATCGAGTAGTAAACGAGTTTTATTTTGTTTGCGAGTTGAGCTGGAGACATATTATTTGAATAGGTGAATTATTGTGGGATGGCACGCTCGGTTTTACTTCTGTTTGTATTGATACCCACAGCTAATTGATTATTGTGAACATTATTGCTGATTACCTACCCATATCATCAAAATTACTTTCCAAAGATTAAGTGTAAGTGTTTGATGCTAATTTAAATAACTATAATAATTTCATAAGTGAATGTTTGCGAAAATAAAAAAAAAAGTTGACAATGAAAGGATTGTCAACTATTAATAATAACGTATTGTTATATTACGTAAATGATATATATATATATATATATATATTATTAAATTATTTATATTACAAGTTATATACAAAAATTTCGTTAATTAATTTCGTAAATATACATAGTTTATATGTATAAAATTACAAAAATACATTTCGAATATTTTAATTATTACGAGAATAACCATAACATTACTATTCAAAAAAAACATGAGTAAAACAAAAAGAAAATAACAGATAATTGGAATCGAACTTGGGACCTCTTACTCGTTAGTTATGTATCATACGCATTGCGCCACAGCGCCATTAATAACAGTGGCGAATTTTTGCTGTATTTTCATAGTCGTGTAACTTATACGGCTACTTTTTTTTTTTTGCAAGAGTGTGAGTGTAGAAACGAGTTACTTTATATCACACAACGATAATACCTGTTGTGTTTCACGCGCTAGCGTTTACGCACACATTTATCATGTTAGTGTGCCCTGCTACGCTATTAAAGTCACCGTGTGTACCATAACTAAAATGTAAAAAGTTTTTTTTAATATCGACGTCTGATTAATAAGACTGGCAATTTTTATATGTTTGCCAGTAAGGATCACGATAATAGCTGCTGGTTATATAGCTTTATTACTTAACCTACATCTTTCTTCTAGTGTTTTTTCACAGAAGTTATTCAGGTTTAAAGCCTTCCTATTTTAAATACTTTGAACTGCCTCTCTTACGATATCCCTCTTCGCCGCACTTTGTTCTTTAACTACTTACGAGTATGCCCTTGTATAATTACGTCACGGTCTTTTAGGTCTGTCCTACATGACTGAAAGCGGAGCCTGTTACCCTCTGCGCTCATTAACGGTCGCAGTTAGTCTTGAGAAGCGCCATCGCCATAATAATAATTATTATTTCTTTATTATCAGGCAACTAGATCCATAGAAATAATACATAATATTACAATCTTACAATATAAACTTATACATATATTAAAAATTTCACAAAAAATAAACTATAATTATACACGTAACATCGTGTTCCAATGCGTGGTGTCGCGTAACCGTCCTCGGAAACGTCGATATTCGAAACCTTTCGTACAAAAGTCCTCTCTCAAGAAATTCTGTAGTTGATAAGTTGGAACTCGTATCATGAACGCTGTGGCGCAAATCTAGTCTCTCGACCCTCAGAGTTTAGTTGGTCTTTACGACCATATTATTATGTTCCACAACTTCCTCAACCTTCGTATCGTAGAGTGAAGAATACGCGACATATACAGCTGCGTTGTATGCACAGCAGGACGAAGCTGCATATTTGATCCACTCATCTAATAAAACACTCCCCTAGTCTGCTACCTGCAGGCTACCCTCTGTAGCGAGTTGATACTTTTGCTTAGCAGTGACACACTTCGGCGACTTGGGCTCCGTCCGGACGGTTATCGGACGGCAGACACCCATTATTCGCCGTCCGCAAGCCCGCGCCTACGGTGGCCGGAAATCGGGATCGGAATCCCGGCGGCGGTTAGGGCGTGAGGACCGTTGCCTGTCGCGATCGGCCTTTGCTAGCATTACTGCTTCGCAGAAGGAGGCGACCGCCCGCCACTCCTCCTCACTCCGGACCATGGCCTGTACCAATGAATGTCACGAGAGATCACTGCCGCCGATCGCCCCTACGAGGACACGGCGGTGCTCTGTCCAGGCGGGGCACACCTCTAAATCATAAGGGGTGAAGCCTCGACCTCATAATAATGTGCCTGAAATCGGTTTGTAAGGTTGGCCCTACGAGAAGGTTGTTATTAAGTGAAGCACCGTTACTATCACGACTGGTAGCATTAAATACGACCCCGAATTTAGTAGTCGTTTTATATATATTTTTAAGTTTTATATATATTTATATATATATAAAGTTTTAATACCTACAAGTCTACGTACTAATAGATGTTTACGTTTCTTTATCTTGTGCGATGATTTTTTACCCACAATGGTGTATGAATGTTATTTGAATTTCTGTATTAACACAATTGAGTTGTCATTTTAGTTAGCATTATTGATTAAGCAGTTTTGTTATGCGAATGTGGGTACCAATACAAACCAATTCTGGTTTAATGGTACAAAAGAAACCAAAACTGTAAAAAAGACTGTATATATGGAACAATAAAAAAAATTGGTAATTAGTATATTTCGAGAGTTGTAGTCTTTTCTCAGGTTAGCAGATTGAGTATTCTAGTTAATTGACCACTGCTTTTTTCCCATCGATTTCACAACGTTTTTTATCTTCACCATGAAGTTATCACAATTATTTTCTAAATCCTTCTGTGACTTCGTATAAATATATATAATGAACTTTTAGAAAAGAACACTCAATCTACACTCACACTCCGTCTAATAGTATAAAGGATAAAGATTTTATGAATATGATAGTATGAACCGGGTTACACTGTAACCCGCACAATAGTTTCGTGAAGCGACCACTGCCGGTTTTTGTTAGTTAAAGATATAGTGTGATGTTTCTGGCTATCAATATTTTACATGAGCTTACCAAATTACCAAATGATAATGATTTCAGATAGTACCTGCATCTGTGATCAGCATGGTTCATGGGAAGACGTATCAGACTTTCGTTTCACGTTCTTTTTATTAAGCTCATCATCTCTCAGGTCTAAATTAACTCTTCTCACCAAACCATAGTAGTCATGGCTTTAAATCATTAAATCTGCGAAAAAGCTGGGAATCCTCGCGAAGGTCAGACTTCACGCCGGAACAGCTGCTCAAACTTTATCAAGCGCAAGTTCGATCGTGTCCATACACACAACCACATACTCCATAGTACTGCTCTCATCTTTGGGATGGATCTGCCCGATACTAGCTTGATGCACTTGAGGCAATTGAGAGGCGAGCCAGGAGGATTATTGGCAATGATGCATTCGTTGTCGGCGGAAGCCTCGACAGGCTTCAAAGTCTTGAGCATCGACGCCGAGTTGCTAGCCGGTCGGTTTTCTACCGGTTGCATTTAGGAGAGTGTGCGTCGGAATTGCATAACCTAATTCCACTTAGTCCGTTCCATTATTGGACTACCAGGCGTACATCAATGCGACACCGGTACATGGTGGACATCCCACCTAATATGCACGAAATGTTTTGGGAACACATTCATTATGTGTACAGCTATAGAGTGGAATTCCATGCCGGAATCTGTGTTTCCTGATGGCTACAACCCGGGAATCTTTAAGTCAAGAGAGAATAGGTTACTTCTAGGTAAGCGCGCTCCATCGTCGACCGCATCGTCGCTTTCCATCAGGTGAGATAGTGGTCAAGCGCGAACCTATCAAGAACAAAAAAAAAACATTTTGTTAAGTAGGTACTTAAATAATAAGATAAAGAAAACTACAATGAAAAACAAAACATATTCTTTATATTGGGTAAATGTTATAATTATGTATGATCGGTTTTTCCAAAGTATCTTTTAAGACTTCATAAATTATTTAAATGCAACTAACAAAAGTTGTTTATTTTGACTCTGTGTCAATACACATGAAAGAACCAGCGTTCATGAGGTAAGTATTACAAATGTTCTTTTTGTTGAAATTTTCTAGTATTGTAGGATCTAAGTAGATGTTGACGATGGCCGCGCATTTGAGGTCAGTGGGTGCGTGAGACAGGGGTGCGCACAGTTGGTGCACGACGACGGGGCGCTGCGAGTGGCGCTGAAGCTTGAGCGGCGAAGGCGCAGGGTGTGAGGACGCGGCGCGCAGCAGGACCAGCTGCGAGCGGAGCGCGTGCTCTCTCGGCACGTAGCCACGCGCGCGCTCTATGCGCCTCAGTGTAGTTTCTATAAGACCACGTGCGTACTGCGCCGAGTGCGACACGCGACCCAACAGAGTCCGTACACAAACATCAACCTTCGCCGACCATGAGTCCGCAGTTTGCAGAGCATTGTCAAGACCGGTAGTGTCTCCTCCAGTCATCAACGTGAACATGTGACGTAAAACGGCATCTTGTAGCTGCTCTTCTGTCTCGTACTCTGCGAGTTGCTCCTCAAGGTGTACGTCAAACTCGTCCGGTGCATATCCAACGCAAAAAACTGTCCCAGTCAAACCTATAGGAAAAACATTCAACGTTAAAATTGTGATCACGGACTCACGGATTACATTAATACAGAAAAAAAACATGTCTTACCATGACTTTCCAAGATAGCTGCCATTTCTAAAGCTACGAAAATTCCACTTTCATATCCAAGGAGATAGAACTGGTTCTTCAGTCCCGTTTTCTTCAAGAAGACCTAAAAACAAATATTTTGAGTAGGTTTTTGGCGTTACAGAGTAGCAAGATGACAAAACCTAATGCAAAACGGATTGCCAAGCTAAAAAGATTTGTTGTTATGTATGAAGTAAGTCTTAAGCTATATTTGTCAAGCGTTGTTGAACATTGCCGTTAACATAAATAATCTTGAATGATCCACTAATGGATAAAGGCCCGTTTTCTTTTTTGCCATGCTTTCACATTCTGTCTAGACCTCAACCAACATCGATTCCTTACCACTGCTAATCTCTCGGCTGTCTCTTGTATGGTCTCGGTTGGATTGTCGAGCCCCAACTGCAGCACCAGCGCCGGCAGTTTGAGGCGGTCGCAAAGCACGCGGAATCTCTCGTAGTGGCCCTCCATACCAGGGATAATACACAAGTATGTTTGGTTTGAGTCAAATTCGTCGTCTCTCTGTAAAATCACCCCAGGACCATCAATTGCACAAGAAAATTAGTACTTAACCTATATTATTATTATTAATGTGAAAAAAACTCTGGCTGTTACGCTTTCACGACTATTAAACTTTTTGATGTGGTTTTAGCCCCAAGGAAAGCCATTGGTTACTTTTTATCTGGCTTCGACTCCGACGTTGCATCGGCAATAAAGACATTTACGCAGACGAAGGCACTGTCAGAAGTCGGTATCTAAGTTGCTGTAACTACGATTGTTTTTTTGCTTGTTTTACTGTTACCTACTTATGTAGAAACAGTTCTATTGCAGACAAAGAAATCGTAACTTCAATTATATTAAGCATACTTAGGACACAGGCCCTAAATAAGAAATTGATATTTATTTAGACACTAATAAAACAAGTAAGTACCTTTGAAGCATTGTTGACAAGGGTCGGCATACAGACGAAGTCAGTGGTGGCGAGCAGCTCATCAGAGTCAACGATGGTGAAGAATGTAGAAAGGCCCTTAATGTCTTGGAAGTTTGAGTTGAAGATAGACTTTTCTAATTGTTTTAAACTTTAAAAAATAGATTAAAATAAATCAAGTCACGTCATGTTTCTATTAAATCAAGAATGAACATATTGCAGAAACTAGTGAAATAAAAAATGAAATAATATTGTTTTTTTGTTGTTGCTGGGTGATGAGAAGGCATGATACAATAATATGACTAAAAGATTTAAGTAAGGTCATCCTATTCCCTAACATTAGTCTTCATGCATATGAAGACTAATGTTAGGGAATAGGATGACCAAATAAGAGGATTGAGGGAGAGACGACGTTCAGGAGTTTTCTGCTCTCCTGTAAAATTTGCAATTAATCATATTCGCAACTTTACCATTACACACAGGTGACGTATACGATGATATACGAAATATATATTGATACGACGATATATGAAAGTAAAGAGATTGAATGGGAACGCGATACATAGCGAACAGTAGATTTTTGGAGAAAAAAAGAACATATTACGGTGATCCAAAATCATAAAAAATCACTCTATTGAATAAAGATGAAACGATAAACAATGAAATAGCTTAGATAATATCCTAGAAATCAACTTACGAATCAATAGTAATCAAAGGTATTTCTTTCTCTTCAAATACTACGTTACAATTAATTTTCAGGTGATTGTAAATTAATGGTATTTTATCGTTTTGTACACCCAATTCTTCCAAAGTAGTGTATATATCCGTATCCGCCGTCACGATTACGTCTGTAAATAATAATAATAAAAAAAATTGACCATCTTTCAATACTTGGCCTAACCTCACAGATCAAACATGCATAAATAAAAACCAAATAGGTATAGTTATTTAAAAGGATTTGCCATTTATCTTTAATTGACGTAAACATTACCTGCAAGTGCAATGACCTCTTGCAACAGCGAGGTTTGTGGCGCAGGTGTAGTTCGTGCTAGAACTACGTTGTGAGCACTGCGCAGTGCTTTCTCGATCATATCGATTGCACTACGTTTCCAAGCACCAACGTTACATGAGTCCTGAGAAATGAAGGTCGTAAGGGTCGAGTGTAACTAAAATTATTTGATGTAAATCAATTGTATGTTCAGAAATGAAGTGGAGATATGCAAAAAAAAAATATATAACAGTACGATAGGCTCGAATAAATACAACAGTATGACGAATACATATATTTTGAAATACCACTCAGTAAGATATTTCAGTATTATAAAAACAGATGACAAAACTATGGAAACTTAACAGACGAAATTACTTGACTCAGTTCTGGTAGTGACATTATTGTGGCCGGCAAATTGTTTGATACTCGACGAAGACACACTTCCTTTCCAATTATATCGTCACTAGTATTCAGTACAGCAAAATATCTGTTAAAACACAATTTTTTTTTTTTTTAATAACATAACAGAAGAAAAGACAATTATGATTAGAAAAAGTTTGACGCGTGACGAAAACATAAATATTATGCATTTTGGCCGTCTTCGGTCAAGAAACGATCAGATTAATTAAGGGATGATAAATTATTTTAGACTGGCTGGGCTGTAATCATCATCATTATCCTCATTTACGCCGAATGACTTCCACTGTTTTACATAGGCACAGGACCCGTCGTTATGACTATACTTGAGAAGAAGTACCGCCATTACGGTCCGACTGATGCAGGGAAAAATAGTGCTAGATGCAATAAAAGAGAGAAAAATAGTTGAATATAAAAAGATGGTCAGGATCTCATTAAAATTCTTTCAGTAGCTGAATTTGTCGCGAACAGACAAACAAACGTGCTTGTTGGACTGTATTTTAAAACATGTAAGGATGACATACTTTTATTGAATTTTCTACTCTTATTTGTTATCGCAAAAAATCGTGACACTGGTAACATACAACTTCTGATTTCGAATTTGTGTGAGTACTGTTGGAATCAGTGACTCCTCCAATTACTGAAATAATATCTAGTCAAAATTTTGAAATGTACAAAACCCTTTCTCGTTAATTGTCGCTTTTTCTTAAAGTGAAAATCAAAACGCGTTGCGTGGTTTAAGAGAAGTCAATGTAAAAGTAGAAAGATGGGCGAGGGAAGCGACTTATTTTTATAATAGGTATGTACTGACAATATGTCATCATTAGCCGGATGTCATAATTATTTCACAAATCCGAAATAATCTTCTAATCACAAATTTCATAAATGGTAAAAAACAGATTATTATTATTTACTTAATATCCCTGCACAATTTTCTTGATACCAAATCCAAAGTGTTTAGTAGAGTTTCATCAATATCCTTCTGCTTATCGCCCACAGTCACGTACAGTCCCTCGATGGGACCAGAGTGACTGGCATTACTTAACAGTGCATTAACATCAGCTTCTAGTGATAAGTTGTCAGAAAATACCGCGACTTCAACACCCTGTTCCTGCCATGACCTAAACAAAAGGAAGACAATGTGAACCAATAGATTTTGATCATGTCATATCGTAATAGAATGAGTTATTCATTACTTATAATCAATTAGTACAATATTATTGTGATAATAGACAGAAAATTACGTCGTGCAAACATTGTCTCTAAATTTCTAAGCGTACAAGTCTGAAGTAGTTACCTTATTTTTATTTGCAAGTAGCTTATAGATAGCTTCTTTGAATGTACAGCAAGCTTCCTAGCACCTCTCTCTACAAGTTTATCTCCTAACTGTAGTCCAAAGGTTTTACCATTGCAGAGTATAACATGGGTATGGTCCGCTTTGCAAGTCAACCTGTGAAATTATTGTATGAATAAAATAATAATAATTAATAGCGTTTTTTTTTTCTCCACCACATAATGTAAAAAGTATAGTTTATAAAAATATAGTTCATCCTTGCTACTATAGGCATTTTCACACTAATGTTACAAGCTCCAGGCCTCAAAACTTCCCGGATAAGTTACAGTTGTACAAATATTTACAAAGTGATCGTTATAATTCAATGGAAAATTGTATTGTAATATTTTTTTTTTAGGTGGTAAATGATCCGATTCCACTTCTAAGAACTTCTCGCGCTTTTGGATGAAGCGAGAGGGCGTGTCAGATTTTTACTGACTAACCCACTCTTGTTCCTACTTTGTCTTTGTTCCGGGCCCTGGGTTTCTCTTTCGCATAACCCATGACCCCAGCAGGCTTCGGCCCTGCTGGTCCCTTACGGTTTTGCTGCCATCTCCTTGAGGCGCGCGTGGAACACTACGTGCCGTCAACGAGTCGAGCTAGGTCCGTACGGTTACCGGACAAACAATTGCTCGCCGTCCGCAAGCTCACACGTACGGTGACTGGAAATTAGGGTCGGGATACCGGCGTCTGAGGTGTGATGAAAGCCGTTTCCTCACGCGTGCGGCCGCTTCCTTCGCTAGTGTTACTGCTTCCCAGAAGGAGGTGGCGTCCTGCCATTCCTCCTCACTTCAGACTATGGCCAATACCAGGACCCGGCGCGAGAGCTCGTTGCCGCCAATCGCCTCTACGAGGACACGGGCGGTGCTTCGACCAAGCAGAGCACACCTTTATTGTATGCTTCACCAAGTACTCAGGGCGGTTTACTCAACGGTGACACCCGGGCATTTCTTCCACACGAAGCCGGTGCAGGAACTTCTTGAACTTACCATGTCAAGTGAGGACCTGTGTCATGCGGAAGGTGTGAACGCCGTGACGTCTTTCCAGCTACTCCTCAAAGACGGGATTTACCACCATAGAATTGGCGTGCCCAGCACTGGGTTGCGACAGTCACTGTCGTCATTCCACCACAAGATCCCGCCGGAACTTTGTCCACCATGCCGTTATGTTGTCGTGGCAGGTCTTTCGCCCCGGCGTTGCATCTCCATCATATGCAAATTCTGCATACGTGAAATGACTGTTGCCTTCAGATCCCATGTTGGCAGGCCAGCAAGGAGGCTCGCTTCGTGGGAGACAACAAAATTGGGTGTGAAAATATGTTTCAAAATTTGTTGAAAATGTGACGTGTGACTTTCATTGTTTAGGTCTTTTAATTTAATGAAGAAACTAGTATAACACCTACTTCAGCGTCATACATATATAATATATTTACAAATGGTGCTATAAAAGACTCATCCCTTATTAGCGGCGTCAGGTCTGAACATACTGGTCAAGTAAACCAGTGAACCAGTGTGTGGTAGTGGTATCTTTTGAGTTAGTAAAAAAAATACAATTTGATACCACTATCACTACAGAGTTAAGACTACTTACTAAAAATTAATAAATGAAGTTATTTAACAATAATGTTCTCAGTAATCTCTCAACAGCCAACTAATTCGCAAGACCCCAATGTTAACTATGATACATTATTTTGTACGATATGCCAAGGATTTAATGAGGCGTGTCAACAAAGTTCAAATTAGTAATACATTTTTAGGTGATGTGGTAATCGGAGATAAATAAAAGAGGTGGTCACTGGACTGCACTGATATTATATTGACACTATGATGTACAGGCAACGAGTGTGTGGCGCGCGCCTTGCGGTTACATATTTATAAGCTTACGCTATTACAGTGTGTGTATTGTATGCGCTGTCTAACCCCTACAACATTCCTCCCCTTTGGAAATTTTTTTTTACACAAAAATAACATGGGTTAAAAAAAATATAAGTACAGGTGATTATGAGGAACGTGTGACATAAATTTGCAATTTTGCAATACAATGAATGACGTACATGTTATGATAAAATTATCTGCACAGTGTTTGTTATTGTTGCATTAATTATAACACGGTTTCTAGTTACATAGTTAGGTGTAGGTAAGCTTGCACCTGGTAATAAAACTTGATCCGTGTGAGAAAGCGTTACACAGTATTACAAATAACAATGATTATAAACACAGACACAAGTAGGTATATAAATCCGAGTTCTTTTATTACTAAACTAAACTAAATACACTTGTTACACTGGAACATAATTGAGATTTACACATATGGGACACTTACAGTTAGTTGAGCGGTTTTGTCCACCTGGCTCAACGACACTGCTGAAATCAATTCTTTCCGAGCCCATTCTGTTGCTCCTGAGTGACACTTCTTGCACAGGAAACAAAAAACGAGTATAAGGACGATAGCAAGTAAACTAGCGAGAGCGATTCCGTATAGCTACCCTCTCTACCCTCCGCGGGCAAGAGCGCGTGAACACTTAAACTTATAGTGCTCGCACATATTAATTCGCGGTTCGTAATAAAGCACTTATTTAACTGCAAACTTAACTTAATTGTGAGTACAAGTCTATGGTCTTCCTAGTTCACAAGTCGGGTTTTGATTATGTGAGGTGATCACTGAGTAAACACAGTTTCAAACAACTCGGGCTGCGAAATTTTACTTGTAATCAACGCGTCAACGAACATAACGTGCGGTGGGCCGAGGTCAAAGTCCGTCGGTCGCGCTCACACATCGACGCCTCAAGGACGACTACGCTCAGCTGTGACGATCAGCTGCCGCTCGACTGTTGCTCAGGAGCCGAAGATACACGAAGACGGACGGGACTGCGAGCCCGATACTCGTGCGCAACTAAATAAGATAACGCGAACGTGTGAGTACGGCGTTCCATTTGTTTAGTAAACAGTGTACACTGCATGATATTATCCGATCTATTGCTAATAATTGGGTTTATAACTAATAACAAAAATGATACGTTCGCCTTCTAAAACTACATCGTCGCCCTTACACAACTCTGAACCTGATTTGAGCACAAGTTCCAATAATGAATCAAAGGTGCATATTACGCAGAGGAAAAGAAAGCGAGGTGATGATGTCGAGTTGCAACGCCTAGAAACTATGATGGTGGATCTGAAAGGCATGTTCACTGATTTTGTTTCTGACCAAAAACAACATAACAACAAAATAGACTCTTTACACTCTGCCCTTGAGGATTTAAACAGCATGATACGTAGTCAAAAAATAGAAATTCAAACACAGTATGATGAGATCCGAACCCAAAATGTACAAATCCAAAACTCGGTTCAATTTTTATCGGATAAGTATGATGATGCCATGATTGAGATAAATAACTTACAGGCCGAGTGTCGTGACAACCAAAAAATTATAAAAACGCTTGAGCTTAAGGTGGACTATTTGGAGAGGAATCTAAAAGCTGCAACAATTGAAATAAGAAATATCCCAGCTTCAAATCCAGAGACAAAAACAACACTTATGGCTCTAGTTCAAAAACTTGGTAGTATTGTTAATCAACCTATTCCACCGTCAAATATCAAAAATATTTTCCGTCTGAGAGGTAAAAAAGAGACAGTAGGCACTGTCATTGTAGAATTTACGTCGACATCAATAAAAGAACAATTTTTGCAATGTACTAGAAACTACAACAAGGAAAATACAGGAAATCGTCTTAACACTACTCACCTGCAAGCTGCTGGACCTCTGAAGCCAATATTCGTATCGGAAGCGCTAACTTCGGCTTCAAAACGTCTCCACTATCTCACCAGAGAGTTCATAAAAACCGCGGAGTATCAACAGTGTTGGATCGCGAACGGGAAAGTTTACGTACGCGAAAGAGAAGGGATGCCCAGTCGGCTTATAAAATCCGAAGAAGATCTAGCTAAGCTACGTAAGGAAAAAAATAAATGACTATTATTCTTCTCACGGTGGCAAACCAAATTAATTGAAAATATTGTTTTTTGTATGTTGAAACCTAATACTAACCTACTTGTTTACTTACACTTAGTTATCTGTCCTAAACACACTATATTCACAACACAAATAACAAGGCGCACACATACTTTTTGCACACTATTTATATTACAAACTGTATACACGCACGTCTCGAAAATTTATGCAATTGACTACACACCACAATTTTTATTTACAATTAACACTATTACACAATACAAATACATAATGGGAATGCGTAATTTATTTGACCCAGTATCTCTGTTTCTTCTCTCTATATTAATTCATAATTGCAGCACTAATGGCTTGATTCGGCAGAACGCTAACATCACTCGCACAAATCTCAGTAGTACAAAAAAAAAAGCACATAATGATAGCTATTAAATATAATTCGATGCCACACAAAATAATATAATCAACATAGATTCTGTCTCTGTGTCGCATGCATCCACTTGTAACCTGGATAACTGCATACCACCTAACTTGGATCCTAATCAATGTCTCAAAATCCTTAACCAAAATATTAGAAGCATATCAAAAAAATATGCCAGGGTTACATACCATACTAGCAAGAACGAGGGTTGAGTGGGATCTAATAGCGTTGACTGAATGTTGGCTACCAAATACTCACTTTATTCCAGACCTTCAAGGATATAATTATTTCAAAACTGATAACAATTTCACGCAAAATGAGGTTGTAGTGGTATACATTAATAAAAATCTTAGGGTAGTCGTGGAAGAACCGTCTATTGTGGACGCAAACTGCCTAATAATCAAAATTGACGTGAACACCATCCTATTAGCCATATATCGCCCACCAGGTTACAGAGATATTACAAATTTTCTCAACTCACTAAACACAATCTTAATGAGCATTGCACACTATAAAAATATAATTATCACCGGTGATATAAATATAAACATCCATGGCCAATGTCTTGACTCAACAAAACATAGCTACTTAAATCTATTAGCCACACATGGTCTACTCCCCGCACATACGTTGCCCACGCGACAACAAACCTGCCTTGATCACTTCATTCTAAAAACCATTCTACCTGCGTCAACTTTGGTAGCCCACTCGTCACTAACTGACCATGAAACGGTTTTATTGTTCCTAGGCAAAAAAAATCCAAAAACAATTGCTAAGAAAAATGTTGTCCGCATCAACTACGATCACCTAGAAGCTGATCTGAAACAGCTTGACTTCGAACAAGTGTACTGCACCCAAGACCCTAACATAGCAGCAGAGAAAATTATCAGCCTTATAACACAGGCGATTGAATCCAATTCAAAGCCAGTTAAAGTACCTAATCGGAAAAAAATCATGAAGCCCTGGCTTACGCCGGGACTTCTTCGATGTATCCGACATAGAGACAATCTACACAAAAAACTTAAAAAGTCACCCGAAAACGAAATTCTTAGAACATCCTTTAATAGATACAGAAATTTCTGCAATAAGCTACTGAGAAAGACCAAATTAGGATTTGAAAGAAAAGAGTTAAACGATGCTGGTAATAATACCAAACAAATCTGGACAGCTATAAACGCTATAACAAATCGAACTAGAAAAAAGGACGACACATCACATCTTATACATATGACAGATACTCCGCTACAATCTGCAAACCTAGTTAACAAATTCTTTGCGGAAGTAGGCAAAAATCTTGCAGAGAAAATTGCTAGTGGTCCGACAACAGATCCATCCCACTCAGTCAGCAATGGATTATCACAATCCATGGCACTGCTACCGACAGACGAAAATGAAGTGACTAAGCTAATAATGTCCCTAAGAAACGACTGTGCGGTGGGATGGGACCGAATATCTAGTGTCATCCTGAAAAAACACCTGGATATAGTGGTACCTCCTCTTACATACATTTGCAACCTCGCACTTACTACTGGTAAATTTCCGAAAGCCTTTAAAAAAGCTATTATACATCCTATCTTTAAGAGTGGAGACAGAAGCCGTGTCAATAACTATAGACCCATTGCAGTTCTTACTGCCCTATCCAAAATACTGGAACGGATCATGAACAGCAGGCTCGTGGGCTACCTAGAAAAATCAAAAATACTATCACCCTCGCAATATGGTTTTCGGGCTGGAAAGTCCACGTCCGAGGCGGTTCATGATCTGACAAACTATGTAGTCAAAAACTTGGATAGTGGGCAAAAGGTATTAGGCATATTTTTAGACCTCGCCAAAGCTTTTGACACGGTTTCTGTCCCCATCCTGATTCAGAAGATGGAAAAGTTAGGAATAAGGGGGGTACAACTTAAACTGTATGAGGATTATCTGAGTGAGCGTACCCAGTGTGTTAAGATCGATGACGTCGTGAGTGAGGAACGCACTGTGTCCTATGGCGTGCCACAGGGTAGCGTACTTGGGCCGACCCTCTTTCTGATATACATCAACGAGCTGGGTTCGCTCACTCTCCATAAAGGTAAAATCATAACTTTTGCCGATGACACTGCCCTTCTCTTTAGCGCTAGCACATGGCATGAAGTATATGCACACGCTCAGACAGGCTTTAACGTTGTGACGGAGTGGCTGCACCGAAACGTTCTCTCACTGAACGCTGATAAAACGAAGTACATTACCTTTTCCTTAAAAAACTACACGCGTTCAACCACAGCAACGCACTCCATTATAGCCCACTCCTGTTTAACTAACCGAAATGACAACACATGTATCTGCACACACTTACAAAACGTAAGCAGCGTAAAGTACTTAGGTATTATTATAGATTGTAACTTAAGATTTCAGGAACACATCAACACCCTTAGCAATAGATTGCGTAAATTAATTTATGTCTTCAAGACTCTGAGGCATGTAGCAGACGAAAAGCTGCGGAAATCAATATATTTCGCCCTCGCCCAATCGCTTTTGACCTACTGCATAACATCTTGGGGTGGTGCGCCTAAATACTCAATCCTAGTACTGGAAAGAACGCAGAGAGCTGTTTTGAAGGTGTCTTCCTTCTTGCCATTCCAATATCCTACAGCACTCTTATACAAAGAGACTAAAGTTTTAACTGTACGTCAGCTGTTTATATTGCAAACGGTCCTAAAACAACATGGACTCACTTCTTTCAATCCCTTACTGTCACATGGTAAAAGAAGATTTGATCCCATAGACCGCCATTATGATAGGCTCACTACTGTTTTTTCTAAACGCTTCTTTTGCTACCTAGGTCGCTTTCTATACAATAGCATAAACAGGAAGCTGTCTGTTTATAGTCTCACCAGCAAAAAGTGCAAAATTAAAGTAAGGAATTGGCTCCAGGAGTTAAACTATGACGACACAGAAAAACTTCTTGCTACCCAGATGTAACTACCTAACAAAACACTATGGGTTCCATTTTCCGGTTACGAAACTACCATTGCTATTCTCTTCTCAGTCATATTCCCTCATAAACACACATACACACACCCTCACCCTCTCACACACACACACACACACACCCTCACATACCATCACACACATACGCCAAATCACAACTTATATTAATTAAATACTAACACTGATATAAACAATCTTATTGTAAACATGATTTGTTATAAGTACCGCATTTAATAATGTGAGAGTACATAATGTATGTAAATGTTACTATCTCCGAATGAGAGGGAGTCCTGGTGTCCTGAAATACAGGCCTTATGTCTAGCTTAGGCACCAGTCTCCCACAATATAACATTGTAATTGTAAAGCTACAGTTATGTATTGCTTTCTTTATACTATGTAAAAGTACCTTATATTGTGGTGAGAAATAAATCTTATTATTATTATTATTATTATTATTAGCTCTACTTTCTGCTCCAGAGAGGTCTGGCTTGCGTTATTTGCTCCATTTTGAGCGATAATGATCTCTTCCTGTTTGCTGTAGGTCTTGCCCATTTTTGAGTAACTCGTTACTATAACGTTGTACATGTATAAAGTAAATGAATGTGTCCAAAAAGACTAAAGTGATACTTATTTATAATATAAATCTGCTTACATGCTAACTTATGTAAAATAATATAAAGGTGCGGTCATAGCAATAGATGCGCTAACATTTGACAAAAATTTTATTCATTAAATCTGACTGGTCGTTTAATTGTGCGACCGGAGCGAGTAGTGAGCGTCGCATCTGTGCTAACGTGCGCGGGTTCGATTCCCGTTTGTATAGAAGGCGCTACTTGACGTGAGTTTTGTGTACTGTCGCTAACATTTTCCGATTCTTTATCAGCCAATACATATGCGGGCTTGAGCCGGTCAATAGAAATGTTACTTTTTCTACCGGGTAATTGGATAATGTAAGCCTTGGGTCCTCTCCTTAAAACTTGATACGGGCCGTTGTACGGTGGTTTTAAAGGTGAACGTACAGTATCATCTCTTACAAATACATATTCTACTTTAGATAAATCTGGGTGCACAAAATATAACCGTGAATTAGTATGTGGTCCTGGCACTGGCTTTAACGATTGTATATTCTCCCTTATTCGTTCTACGAGGCTATGAGGTTCTGATAAACCTACTTCCGTAGCATCATAGAAATCTCCGGGTAAACGCAGTGTACGTCCGAACGTTAATTGTGCCGCTGAGACTCCAGTATCACTACGGCTAGCGGCTCTGAGACCTAACAAAACGGTGGGTAGCTCGTCAACCCATGACTTAGTGTTCAAGCGTGCCATCAGGGCAGCTTTTAGCGTCCTGTGAAATCGTTCAATCGCACCATTGGCCTGAGGGTGGTAAGCTGTATTCCGTATTCTGTTAATACCTAGTCACTTCAAAAGTTGTTGGAAAAGGCGACTTTTGAATTGGCGACCTTGGTCGCTCGTCAATCTTACAGGTGAACCATAACGACAGATCCAGTCCGTGTACAATATTTTAGCGACTGTTTCAGCGTTTATGTCACGTATGGGAAATGCCTCTGGCCAGCGTGTATACCTATCAATTATTGTCAAACAGTACCTATATCCCTCTTGTGAAATGGGCATAGGGCCGATTATGTCAATATTAATGTGTTCAAACCGATTCGCGTTCGGAAACTTTTCCAAATTCGAAATAGTGTGCCGATTGACTTTAGCTTTTTGACAATTTAGACATGATTTAGACCATTTATTAATGTCAATGTTCATATTTGGCCAAAAGAATTTACTGGATACTAATTTACGAGTTGCGCGTACGCCTGGATGACTCAAATTATGGATGCTATCGAAAGCGATATGTCTAAATTCTAATGGAATATACGGTCTAACTGTTTTGGTAGATATGTCGCAATAAATTGTTTTATTACACATAGGTATCTGTAATTTCTTCAAAACTACACACGTGTTATTATTCATTTGCGTCACGTAGTCATCGCTTTCTTGCGCTTCGGCAATTTTGTCGTAATCGAGCACTGTGGGACAGTAGATTGTTTCTACGCGTGATAAACTGTCTGCGACTACGTTTTCGTGTCCGCTTATGTGACAAATATTTGTAGTAAATTCACTGATGTAGAGTAATTGCCTGATTCTACGGGGAGTTTCATTTGTTTCTTTACCTAACTTTGAGAATGCGAATGACAAAGGTTTGTGATCAGTATACACAGTGATCTGACGTCCTTCGAATAATTTACGGAAATATTTTACAGACATATATATAGCTAGCAATTCACGATCATATCTTGAGTACTTTCGTTGGGCGTTAGATAACTTTTTAGAGAAGTAACCTAGTGGCTCCCAAACACCATTGATTCTCTGCTGCAAGACTGCACCTACACAAAAATCGGATGCATCTGTCATCAATGATAGCGTCGTATCAATCCGCGGGTGTGACAATGTAGCGGCCTTTTTAAGACCTTGTTTACATTGTTCAAAAGCTTCACTCGCTTCGTTTGACCACTGGATTTTAGTTTTATCCTTCTTTTTGGCGCTTCCTATATATACGTTGAACAAAGACTGATATGACGCTGCATTGGGCAAATGGGCGCGATAGAAATTAATCATACCTGTGAAACGGCGTAGTTGCTCGACCGTCTCTGGTTTTGGGTACTCGATATGATATGATGATAGCCTTGACCTTCTGCTCTGCCGGACGAATGCCTTCTGCTGACACATGGTAACCTAGATATTCTAATGAACTTTGCCCGAATACGCATTTAGACAAATTAATCGTGATACTGTAATCTTGTAATCTTTGAAATACTATTGACAAATGTTCAATGTGTTGACTTTCATTCTCACTACTTATTATGGCGTCGTCAATATAATTAAATACAAAATCGAGACTTCTGAAAACTGTATCCATAAATCTCTGAAAACTCTGTGCCGCGTTGCGCAAACCAAAAGTCATTCTTGTGAATTCAAAAAGACCGAAAGGCGTTATGATCGCGGTTTTTTCGACGTCTTTGGGTGCTGTTTCAATAACATGGTACGCACGATTAATATCGATTTTCGAAAATATTGTCTTGTTCACTAGGCTATACGTGAAATCTTGTAAGCGCGGAATTGGGTATCTGTCGGGCTTTGTAATGGCGTTCAGTCGGCGATAATCGCCACACGGTCTGATGTCACCATTTTTCTTTTGAACTACATGTAGGGGACTTGCCCAAGCGCTTTTTGAAGGCCGACAAATACCGAGTTCTTGCATTTTTTGGAACTCAGCTTTAACAACTTTATAACGAGCCGGTGGAAGTGAGCGTGCTTTAGCAAAAACAGGGGGCCCTGTGGTTTCAATACAATGCTGTACCGGACTAGGCGGGGATTCTTGAAATGACATCGGTTTGGTTATGCTCGGATATTTTGGTAGTAACTCGTGATAAAGATGGTTAATGCTAACTGACAGTACGGAAGGCTCACATATTGTTGTTACTTTTGCGATAACATTTAAATCGGTTACCTGATCGATAAGTTTTCGTGACCCGACGTCAACGAGAAGCTTATGGTGACTTAAAAAATCTGCGCCTAATATTGGCTGCTTCACGTCGGCGATCACGAAATCCCATCGGTAAGGCCGGCGTAACTTAAAGTTTAAAACTAATGACCTTTGTCCATACGTTTTTATCTCTGATCCGTTGGCTGCGAAGAGTTTATAGTCACTACACTGGTTAGCACTGCACTTTCTAATCACTGGTAAAATTGAAACATTTGCGCCGGTATCCACTAAAAAGTTTAGTCCACTGTTACTGTCTTTGATTTTAAGGCGGTGTCCGGGTGATATGGCGCAGAGCTCCGCCGTTGTCTGCACCTTGCCTAGTTTTCCTGTTGAGCTTTTTTCCAAGAACACGGCTCTACACATTTCTTTGCCCTAGCGTGAAAACGGTGGTGATAATAGCAGAGCCAGTCGGGACTATCAGGAGAGCGCCGTGACGTAGACTGGTCGCGGTTGCGATTACGGGACGCGGAACGGGACCGATTATTGTTGTTCCACCGACGTCTGAATTTCGGCCGTGATCTCTCCAGCTCGTTGACCTTGAGGCTCAGCTTTGCTATTTCAGCCATGATAGTTTCTGCTTCTCGGCTCAACGGAGACTGCTGTGATTGTGACACCTCGTTAACCTGATGGACTGCGCGCGATGTTTCGAAAACATTGTCAGCAATTGACGAGAGATGATCCAACTCTTTTACCTCTGATACTGCGAGAACTGCGCGAATAGTATCTGGTAAATGACCTTGCCATAATATTCTTAGAGTGTCATCTGGAATTTTGTCCTTGGCGAGCTCTCTCATACGTCGCAAGAGCTGCGAGGGTTTTTGGTCGCCTAGGTCCATCTCGCTTATTAGTTTTTGAAGCTGTCTATTTTTTGACTCTTCGTATATTCGTAACAAGCGATCCTTGAGTCCTTCAAACTTTTTTACTGCCGGGGGCTCTATTAAAATATCAGTGACCTGTTGTATAGCCTCTTTGCTTAATTTTGATACTACAATGTCGTACCTGGCGTCGTCAGAAAGTTTTTGCGGTGCCAGCATTGCTTCGGTGCGAATAAACCATATTCTGGGTTGGTCTGTCCAAAAATCGGGTATTTTGGAAGTCAGAGTAATCGCTGCCAGTTCCGATGCGGCTGAAGGGTGTGGAATGGTCATCTTGCTTAGTTCCACCAAATTTTTTTTGAAGGTTGCACTTGTTCACTTTTTCGCGGGGTCACCACTTTAGGTGATGTGGTAATCGGAGATAAATAAAAGAGGTGGTCACTGGACTGCACTGATATTATATTGACACTATGATGTACAGGCAACGAGTGTGTGGCGCGCGCCTTGCGGTTACATATTTATAAGCTTACGCTATTACAGTGTGTGTATTGTATGCGCTGTCTAACCCCTACACATTCAAATTTAATTAATGGACCACTGCTGGAATTAGAAAAAACAGAGATACTTTATATCAGTTATACCACAAAAAATCGTTGCCTTCCGGTTACAACTTGCATAACCACGTAAGAATCTACTCAAAGATATTTGACTGACTTGACTTGACTTGACTGGCCTGTTGGTCTAGTGGTTAGTGACCCTGACTGCTATGCCGGAGGTCGTGGGTTCGATTCCCACCCAGGACAACTGTTTGTGTGATGAACACGATCATTTGTTCTGTGTCTGGTTGTAATTTATCTATATATGTATGTATTTAGAAATATATAAGTATGTTTCTCAGTTGTTTAGTACCCATAACACAAGCTCTGCTTAGCTTGGGACTAGACGGCGTTGTGTGATAGTTGTGGAATATTATTATTATTATATTTAAAAGGGTCTGCGCCCATGCTAAATCTTAGTCAAATAGTAAGAAAATTGGAAATTCTAGTAACAAAATAAAAGCTGCCTGGAAGGTGATAAACCAAGAAACTGGAAATACAAACTAAAGAGATCGAAATGAATTGTCGTTAAAAATTCATAATGAAATTATCACAGATAAGTCAAAAGTAACAGAGACGTTAGAAAGTTTTCTAACGTCCCAAAAGAGGTTACGAAATCTCTCCCGTCATCATCATCATTATTAGCTAAATCTCTTCCAATTTTTGAACAAACTTTTTGATCCAACCTTTGAATGTAAGCTTATCTCTGTGGATAAAATTAGAAAAACATTCAAAACTTTTAACAAGGAAAACAATGAAGACTTATGGGGTATATCTGTTAAGGTTTTTAAAGATATCCTTGATACAATTGCTCCTGTTCTAACTGGCACATTTAATCAATGTATAGACGGTGGTGCATTCGCTGATTTAATAAAACATAGCAAAGTAGTCTCAATTTTCAAATCGGGTTGTAAGAGTGATCCCTCTAATTATAGACCTATATCTGTGCTTCCAGCATTGAGTAAAATCTATGAAAAAATCATGCTCGAACAGATGTTGTCTCATTTTAATTCAAATAAGATTTTACATAGTCGTCAGTTTGGCGGTTTTCAAGAAAGGAAGGTCAATGACGGATGCGAGAGTGAAACTCATCAGTAACATTTTGGAATCCTGGGAGAAATCCTAGGATGCAATTGGCATATCTTGTGACCATAATACTCTGATCTGTAAGGTACATCATTACGGAATTCGTAGACAAGCTACTGATCTTGTTTTTTCTTGCCTATCTTATTGGCAGCAAAAAAGTAACCGTGAATGGGGCGACGTCTTCGGGATTTTTAGTAAAGATGGGCGAGCTAGTTTATATTAATGACCTTCCTTACATGATGGCTAATTTATCCGATATATTCGCTGATGACACTTCTCTTATTTTTAAAATAGACAGAAAATATACGGAGGTCTTGCAGGTTAACGAAAGTCTGGCTGTTCTTTCGAAATGGTTTGCAGCTAATAACCTTTTACTAAAGGCGAACAAAAATAAATGTCTAAAGTTTTCATTACCGAATGTCCCTCAAGTTGGCCTATCTGACCTTGACGGCAAAAAACTGGATGTTATTGCGGAAACTGTATTTTTAGGTATAACTATCGATTCAAAATTGCAATGGGGCCCTCACAAGAACTCTTTCAGGTAGATTATGCTCAGCTGCATATGCAGTAAGAAAAATAAGGCAATTGGCAGAGGTAGCCACAGCTAGGTTAGTTTATTATGCCTATTTCCACAGTATTATGTCCTAGGGAATTTTGTTGTGGGGCTCTGCAGCTGATGTAGAATCAATTTTCATCTTGCAAAAGAGAACAATCCGAGCTATTCCGAGAAACATATTCAAAGAAATCGATATACTGAGTAAGCCTTCACTCTAATATCTTAGAATGCATTTTGTATGTTCGCGATTTACATAATATTAATACCTGTGTTAAACATGAAATTGTAATAACCAAATGGAGGTTAGCTAAGACAAGTAAGTCATTCCTTATTGGCATATTTTTCTATAAAAATTTGCTTAAGTAAGTTACCGAGCTTTTGGTTAAAATAAAAACGGTAATACCTGGGCTGTACTTCCTGTACGGCTGCTTCCATCTTCACCAGTACTCTGCCTCGGTGCTTGCTAGCAGCGAGCAAACGGAAGGCACGCACGATGTCGGGTGGCGCGTACAATATGCGTGACAAAGGACGAACGTATCCGCGACTAATACCATCGCTTAACATTGACTGCAATATCTATGAAATACAAAATTAGACGCATTAAGAACAGATTTTAAAATAACCTTAATGTAGATAACTGTGTGTTCAGCTGATTATGCGCATTATCCTTGAAAGCTGGACAGACGGTGTTACTATAGGTGGACAAAAAATTGCTAATCTACGCTACGCAGATGACACTACCTTATTTGTCACTAGCTGTTGCCAAATGGAATAGCTACTCTCGAGAATGGAAAGTTTTAGCATATGATTTGGTTTGAAGATTTATCGATGCAAGATCTAGATGATAATTGTCGCGTGAGCTAACAACAACTAACCTCATATAACGCAAGTAGCGAACTGAGACGTCATACAATCTTATGTATACCTTGGGGCTTTAATCTCAAATCAGGGAAACTGCGGTGAAGTCATCAAGAGATAAATGGCTCTGTCCAGAGCGAATAAGCAATGGATAAGCTCAAGAAAATATGGAGAAACAGAAAAGTAACAAAAGCCACAAAGACCGGGCTCGTTAAAACATTAGTGTTTCCCATATATTTTTATACGCCGCTGAAAGATAGACCCTACGACTGACAGAGACCAAAAAGATTGACGCTTTGGAAATGTAGTGCTGGAAGAAAATGCAGTTTTTTATTTGTTTATTTAAACTTCATGTACAGTAGTGGTACATAGATGGACTTTATGCAACAAGGCATACTCAGTTTTTTGGACAGAGTTTCAAACAAATGCTTCCGTTCTCAAGGAACTGGGCGTCAAAGAACGCTTGTCTACGCTGTTGCGAAGTCGTATTTTTAAATACTATGCCATATACGAGTATGTCGACGTGAAAGTGACTGCATTGAAGACCTTGTTATACAAGGAAAAGTAAAGCAGATCTCCAATGCGATGGACAGACCAGATCTAAACGGCTGTTGGCGGCCCATTGAACGAGTACGCCCGGATGACTGTCAGCAGACAAAAGTGGCGGGAAGTTGTGCGGCGTACCGTGACAGCTTCCAGAGAGCTACCCTTATGACAACCATGACCACTCTGGCCAGATTGTAACGAACAAGATGAAGAAGAGACAGCTTTTACTACATGGTTACACATCCTTCTTACATAACTTGCGTAACAGAAGCTACTCGTACAAGACTTTATCAATATTTTGTTAAAGCAATTATGCAAATGAAGAGGTAGCTAAAGTTTATGCAAATGAAGAGGAAGCTAAAGTTTATGCAAAGGTAGCAAATAGTAGATTAATGGTATTTATTTTTTATATATTATTATATCGCGGTCAGATCGTAGAATAGATCACTTCATGATGTGACCGGCCATATCATGAAATGAAGATTGAAGAATGCTTTCGCGAGCTGCTGAGGATTGTGGTTATGCAAAATGGACGACAAACTCGCGGAGGCCCCGCGCGGGGCAGCTGCCTGGCATCCCCAAGTCCCGCGTGCGTATTGCACGCAATACAAAGAATACTTGTATGAAAAAGAAATTTGCGGGGGTTACGCGTGTGGGGAAATTCCGCATGCATAATCAAAACCACACGATATTAAAAACACCCTAAGCGAGCATTACGCACCGAGAGTACTACTAATTCTTTGGAGGACATAATCTAATTTTGCGGGTTTAATTTCTAATCTAGCTTGATGGACAAAAACATGGCATTGTTAGTAAAAATTAACAATACCATGTTGTTTTAGTCTACGAGTATTTTGTTGGTGAATTTGGTGTGGGGCAGACGACTTACTCTAGCATCCTCAATATATTCAGGTTCAAAAATTGATGATATATCAACGGCAGTGTAGGATCGCTCCTTAGTGAGGCTGTACATTCCGTAAGCGAAGTCATCTTGATTGTGCAATTGAGAAACATCAATAAACCACCCGTGCTCCTTGGTACAGTTGATTGATGTCTGATAAAAAAAAAATAACAATATCAGTTTTATAGTGGTTTTATAGCATACACTAAAAAATAAGCTTTGGAATAAAAGCAAAATAACCGTACTTTTTTCAGATCTTTTCCAAGGCAGCTAATAACCAATGTACAACCTCCTTTTGTATTACTAAGAATTGTATCTGAAAAACTGTGATCCCGAGAATTGCCAATGTGTTCACCTAAAACATAAATATAAATATATAAAAATCACATTTCTTTTAAAACGACATAAAAAAAACTGCATAAGTGCACACTATCAAAATACCTTTTAATTTTGGGAATAATTTTTGTAAGAAATGTTTCTTCCGCATGTCACTGACTGTTGTAAATACTTCGAAGCCTTGAGCAAGGGCTATTGATATAACAGCTTGGCCAAAAGCTCCAGCTCCTCCATGAACCAACACAGAGGTCTCCGGTGTAAAAAAAGCTTTATTTTTCATAACCTAGTAAAAATAACGATTTAATGTGAGTTTGTTGTGGAATTTTACGTTGCAAGAATTATAACATGCAAGTGTGCGTAGACAAGTGGCACGATGGTGGGGTTCTTGAGGCTATAATGCGCCGGCAATAGCCACAACAGCTACGGCTGTGCGTGCATCATGCTGCTTGCCGCATCTTAAGTGATAGTGGAAAAGGCAGTTTACTCTCAAATCAGATGGTCGATCATCGAATCAAAAGTTTCTGGAGTGGCTTCTGCGTATACCGGAAGACGCAGAGTTGAAAGGCCTCCGAAAGAATTGTAGCATGGGAAGAATCCGATGGATGTGAGAAACACAGGTCCATTTGCTGTGGGAACATCTGGGGAAGGACTATGTCCAGTAGTGGATGTATTTCGGCTGAAATGATAAATGGTGATACTCACGAGACAGTAGAGCGCGTGTATGTAGGCAAGTGGTACAGTCGCAGCGTCTTCCAGACTCCAGTATGACGGTACTGGCCACAGCAGCTCTGGCTGAGCGCACACCACGCTGCCCACAGCGCCAGAGCGCACTAAGCCCATCACGCGCGAGCCACTGTACAGTACAATACATAGATTTGGATTCTCGATCCCATGTTATTAATTTTATATCCTATTTTTTAAATATATCTAGTATCCAGTCACGTACAAGTAAATTAAATAATCTCTTTTAATTCTTTGAAAATGAAACGTTGTAACGTTACTTAAAGTCTGTAGGAACGAAATGTTTTTTAACGGTCTATCACAAAAACGATTTGCTGATCAATGTAAAACAAAATCTTTTACATCTAATGTTCCCACTCATTCGAAGAAAGATGAAGAATTTCATGTGAGAGTTGGTGTAGCTTAGGAAAACAGTTTACGGCTTAGTGCATAATTCTTTATTGAATATTATAAATTGGCTGTTTTTTTTTTATTGATATTAACCAGTGCTTGACTGCGATCCTACCTGATGGTAAGCAGTGATGCAATCATTGATGGTGAGGCGCACTAGTTTATTGTTGGTCTGAGAATCGATTGATCGATTAAAGTCACCAAGTTTTTAATGTTCTTGCTTTAGGTGATTATTATCCTCCTCCTCCGTTTTTTCGCAGATCTATCTACGTGATCGTCAGCAGTTTGTTAGGCTCGGAATGTACGAATCCGGTGCCTATCACACGCGTTCTGGAGAGAGTCAAGGCTCAATTCTGGGGACTTTATTATTCCTAATTATGATAAATGATCTTCCCCAAATTATGCGTCACGCAAAATGTCTATTGTATGCTGACGACTTGAAACTTTACCTCGAAGTAAACTCCGAGTCCGACTGCTTGGCACTACAGCAAGACATTGACGCAATCTACAAGTGGAGTCTAGATAATAAGATGGATTTTAATACCTCTAAATGCTTTGCTATGACCTTCGGTCGAATGCGGCGCCCAGTTGAATTCGAATATCATCTCGATAATAATGCCATCATAAAAACAACTGCTATGAAAGACCTGGGAGTCACATTCGACCGAAAGCTCACATTCCACGACCACATGGTTACAAAGCAATCATACCAAAGGTTGGGTTTCGTTTTGCCAGCTCTTGCGTGTGGAACCCGCACCAAAGTTCTTACGCACTTTTACCGGAAAAAGTGCAAAAAGCATTCCTTAGGTTCCTGTACAAGCGGAAGCACGGCTATTAACCATACCTCTATCCGACAAAATTTCTATTGGGTTGCCTCGGATATAACTCACTAGAGGTAAGACGAGCGCGAGATCAGCTCACCATAGCCTGCAAGACGCTCCGTGGCACTATTGATGCGCCTGATCTGCTTACTGTGCTAGCGCATTTCTTTGTCCCGGACAATTACTGTCGCGGCAAAAAGCACAGAATTTTTGCTGTGCCTCAATGTCGCACTGTTGCCCGTGCGCAGTCTACAATACCTCGCACTTTGGCTGCACTAAATGATCTCTTGGATTCTTATCCAACAAACGATCTGTTTGCGGATGAATGGAAGATGATTTTATTGATATGTCAGAAGTAATGTGAGAGGAATTGATGAAAGTAAATGTCGTTTATAACTTAAAACTTTTTGTTTAGTTAATGTAATTGGTTGTTTAATCGTTGTAATTAATTGATTAAACAAATAAATTATAAATAAAATAAATAAATTATACCTACTAAAAATCTATGAGCTCTGGAACGGAACTACCATAAATCATTGAAATTGTTTACTTTAAGTAAACGAAACACTCTTTTATTTTTAATAAGTAATAAAACTGCATTCAAAGATTTATCGACAAACTTTCCCAAACCGAGAATCAAACTGGTTAAAAATAAAATAAATAAACACTCGCTATTTTATTTTACTAATTGATACAGTCAATATAAAGATTTTTCTGGCAGTTTCCAAGAAATAATAAGTCAAGTCTGGTGAGTCATACATCTGAGTCAGATATCGGTTAAATGTAATATTTAGTACACAAAGGTTGAATAAACGCGACTAGATGACATAGGGACTAAGAAAAGCCTGCTATTGTCACGCTATTCAAGGAGACAGACCCTGAATACGTATCAACGTTTGTGGCAAAGAAGCTGCACAAGCTGTCTCCAGTCACCCTTGACCACGCCATGATATAACAAGCCTTTTGAAAAACATCCTCTTTCTGGGGGCCAGTCTCTTGGATGTAAGTAGCAAAGTTAACAAACAAACAAACTACTGAATCAGAAATCAGAAACGTTTATTTCAAATAGACCAATTACAGGCACTTTTGAATTGTAAAAATATCGGCCAGTAAAAAAAATAAAATTACAAAAAAGCCGTATTCACTAAAAAAAAAACACTAAAAGAAACAAAATAACTTTAATTTCGGAAGTCCCAAATTAAAGTTATTTTGATCCTTTTTTACTGTTTTTTTTTTGGGAAGTCGGTTATTTTTTTTTGGTAAAAAGCTTTTTATTTCACAATTTTTAGTTGCGATGTGCTAGGTTGCGAAGTGGTAGGTGAGGATGATGTGACACCTCTACAGCCACTCCTCAAAAAAGGAACTTACCTCCGCAATTATTGTGTGCCCATACAACAAGACTGTGCTCCTGCTCACAATAGTAGAATCTTCAGGCCTTACCGTAATGAAAATCAAGCAAACAATCAATGTCTTGATTGGTACTAACAGATCTATTCAACAGCTTGCAAGAAGTTCAGACCTGACGCTTCTGGACTGTTTTTATGGGGCCATGTATAAAATGCTATTTACAAAATGTCTTTTGTCATTTTGTCTTGCTCGTGCTTTACACTTAGGTGTAGAAGTTATTAGGAGCGTTATTAGGATCATTTACTACACTATAAGCTAAAGCTACACGAAGTGAATTTCAACGAAGACTAAATTTTTGTATGTTAATGGTTTTAATGTGTGTAGTTCCGATTTTGAGTCGCAAATAACAAGAAAAAATCATTTTTACGGGCTACCCTAGAACACCTGAACGTTAGGTTTCACGACCTATTTATATCAAAGACTTAATTTTTCTTGTCAATTTTTTATCTTTAAAATTTGCTGAATTCATTAGTGGAATAAAAAGGGCGAGTGTTTAGTTTGTGAATTTTAGCTGGTTCGATTCTCGGTTTGGGTAAGCTTGTCAAAAAATCTGTGAATTTAGTTTTATTTCTTTTTAAATACAAAAGAATGTTTACTTAACGTAAAGTAAACTATTTCAAAGATTTAAGATAGCACCAAGGCCCATAGAATGTTTACTTCCTGTAGATTATAGCACGCAGTAAATACAGTGAAGGTACTGACCTGGGAGTGGTCCCACTGAATTCCATTCCAAAGCTGTTTTTAATGTTTAACTTATGCAATAAGGACCCACTGGCCTTTTTGACGTCGTCATAGTTAATACCAGCATATTGAACCTGGAGATACATAGAAATTATGACATACAACAACAATTATAAATCTGTTTATAGAAACGTCGATTTAAATAATTAATAATTTTTAAGGTAAGTAATAAAAATAATGTAAGTTTTACCTTCACTGGGACTCCAAATCCTGAAGGAGTAGGTGCTTCAACCCATGTAAGTGAATCTAAGTCACCGAACTGGTTACATTGCAATGACACGTTTTTGCTTTCTATTGTAGAGTCTTCAATTGGTAAGTAGTACTCTCCTCCCCACTTACCCTGATTAGTTAAAGATAATCATATTATATTTTCAACAATTAACTAATTAAGTACCTATCGGAATGAAGGCAAATATCACAAAACTTACATTAGCCATAACGTTAAATGCCAGGTCAATGTCGGGCATGTCATCACTATAAAAGTTCTCGTTGCTTTCCTTATCGACCATAATTAGATGGATCTTGTTACGATTAGCTTCTCTACGCCAGCCACTTACGAGTTCTTTTAAACCTGAAAGTTCTGGATAAGGTGCAATGATCAGGAGCCGATGACCCGCAGGAAGGTTATTACGGGTTGTGATGAGGAGAAAGATATCAGCGTTGGTTCGGACGGTGACCGATGTGGTGGCTACGGCCGTAGACGCACCCCAACGGGCTAGCTTTACTTTTGACTGCTGCTTGTTACCGTTATGAACAATGGAGTGAACGGATACTATACGATAAAGAGAAGCGGGGCGCAAGCGATCACTGAAAACGAGGTCTTCTACGCTCATCACAAACTGGTCTTTTTGTAGAAAACGGTGCAGTAGCTGACATATCTGTGAAATGACCATATCAGTTATATCATAAAATAACAATTAAAATACAAATAGAAAATTAAACTTCAATAACTTACATTGTCATCGATGGATAGATTTTGAACCAAAACTAGATCAACGCCTTTAAGGAAATTGTTTTGTTTCTTCAATGCTGATTCGCGGCTCATTTCTTCGTATTTAACATTAATTCTGAATATTTTTCTAGTAGCATTGTTTATTTCCGTGAAAATGACTCCTTTTGTATTAACTAATCCAACAACGTTTATGTTTTCTTTATTCACATTTTCTGCTACTGTTTGTAAGTAAACTTGAAGTGAAGTCGCTACCTGCATGGGTTTGAAAAACTATACCGTTAGAATTTTATTTGTGTTATTTGAGACCCATTTTAATATTACAATTTTAAGCAAATAACACAGTGTGTCCTTTGCTTAAAATGGTAACTGGATGAATTTCTGCTTGATTTTGTATTTCATGTAGGTATGTTTATGCCTGACATAATATTATCACCTTATTTAAAATATACCTTTTTGCGACTGTCCCTGTCGCTACTATTAGTATTATTACTTTTGTAGGTATGTTCCAATATCATGTTATTTCTATTTTTTTTTGCTTATTTTTACTGTCTTTGTAGGCTCTTTTTTGAAATCATCAAATAAATCCTACCATTCTGGGTGGTACAAGAAAGCGTGTCAGACTGTTACTGACTCAAATCCAACTGTGTTCCTTCAGTTGCCCTTTGCATTCCAGGGTCACGGTAGCTTTTACGAACCATCCCGCAGCCCTAGCAGGCATTAAACCTAGTGGCCTAAGTTGGGCTTGGCCCGTATCAGGTGGCCGGATGGCGAGTGACTCATTGATCGCCGTCCACAAACCTGTCAATACGGTGACCGGGAATAGCCCTGCGACTCCTAATGCTCGAGGCGTCTCCTTCAGCGGCGGTTAAGGCGTGAGGATCTCCTCTCCCTATCGGCTTCCGTCGCCTGATTCCTTCTCACTCCCTTTCGCTTCATACCAAGGACTGAACTACGGCCGGACGCGAGAGGTCACCGTCGCCTATTGCCTTCACGAGGGCACGGCTGTGCTCCAGCCAAATGAGGAAGACTTTCAATATACACCATGTGCTCCCGACGGTCTGCACAATAGTGACACCCGGCTTCTTTGTATTATTTTCTCTAATATTTAATTTTTGTATGTACTAACTTAGTTTTAATATTTATATTTCTTAATTTTATAACTAAAAGTTATACTTGCATCTATTTCTGATTGAAAATAAGGAACGAACTTCAAAGCTTGTAATGCCATGTTTTTGTTGCTCAGTGGAGGCATATTTTCCATTTTAACATTGCGTATTGTAATACCTCCACACCTAGGAAAACAAAGAAGTAGAACATTTATTGAAACTTCTTCCAAAATAAATCCTTATTTAAATAAATAGAAAGTAAAATGGTCACCTGGTAATATCAGAATTATTAAGTACTTTCAACAAAACTTTGTAATCTGATATGAAAGAACTCTTTACAATTGTTTCATGATATTTAACGTTGATTGCCATAACCCCGATGCACGTGACTAGCGAGACTCCGTTGTGCGGTTGTCGTAGCATGTTCAGTTGTAGCAAGCCGTCGATGAACGTAACCCAGTTGTCACGCCACACTATAGAAGCCTCACTCAAGGATTTGTTAGCACCTTCAAGGCTAAGGAAATCACCGCTGTGCAAAAATATGAAAATACATTTTATCGTCAGCAGCATGTCAGTAACTGCATCAAGTTCAACATTTCTATAATGATTTATGTATTATGCTTACCTGTACGAGTAATCTCTATCTCTTAGCAAATAGTAAATATCTTCACCTGTGAGATCTATGCTCACTTTGGTTTCAGATGTTTCTGCTATTTTTCTGAGTTTAGTATCATCGACATCATCCAATACGTTTATGTAGCCGGTTGCGACTTTGGAGCCTTCGTTAAGAATCTGTGATAAGATATTTAGTGAATTTCAATGTTGTGATATAGAAGAAACACTCATTAATAATCGAAACGAAGTGTCCAGATAGCTCAGAGGATGGTTAAACTGAAATGATTTTATTGAGGATTATCTATGCATATGTTACCGGCAATCTATACAATTCAGGTATTTTATACAATACAGAGGCAATGTATAGAATACCTGGGGAGTCCAGGCAATCTATGAAAAATTATAAATATTATTGTCTATTACATACAGGTAATGTATACAATTCCTAGGGATTGTATAGAGTACCTTCTGGTCCACCTCCTGGATTTTGGTCTATATTTATCAATGTTAACTAACCTACCTATAAAATGACGGGCAAATGAAACATGTTCTATTACTTAAAATCAATGTGTGTAAAATACAAGAGAAGGAATTGACATAATTTTAGAGCACCTCGACACGCCAGGTTCAATGTGTAAAAGACGAGAGCCCCGCTCCCTGCTCTCGTCTTTTACACATTGAACCTGGCGTGTCGAAGTGCTCTAAAATTATGTTACAACATTACATTTCATTACCTTACCGGCTTTTTTTTTTTTTTTCCTGTGGGAACATCATCTTATGACATCCCCCGCCCTTGGGCGGGGTGGGAGATAGTGTCAGACTTTTACTGACTAAAAACCCACTCCTGTTCCTTCGTTGCTTTCGTCCCAGGACCCCGGGTTTCGCTTTCACACTACCCATGGCCCCAGTAGGCTTCGACCCTGCTGGGCCCCTACGATTTGCTGACATCTCCCTGAGGCGCGCGTGGAACAATACGCGCCGTCGACGACTTGGACTCGGTCCGGACGGTTACCGGACGGTCGGACGGCGGGCTACCCATTGCTCGCCGTCCGCAAGCCCGCGCCTACGGTGGCCGGAAATCGGGATCGGAATCCCGGCGGCGATTTGGGCGTGAGGACCGTTGCCTCACGCGATCGGCCGCCTCCTTTGCTAGCATTACTGCTTCGCAGAAGGAAGCGACCGCCTGCCACTCCTCCTCGCTACGGACCATGGCCTGTACCAAGGCCCGACGCTAGAGATCGCCGCCACCGATCGCCCCCACGAGGACACGGCGTTGCTCTGCCCAAGCGGGGCACACCTCCACCGTATGCTCCACCGTGTCCTCCGGGCGGTCCACACAGTGGCAACACCCGGGCGTCGCTTCCGCACGAATCCGGTGCAGGAACTTCCCGAACTTACCGTGTTCGGTGAGAACCTGCGTCATACGGTAGGTGAGGACGCCGTGAGGTCTTTCCAACCACGCCTCAAAGAGGGGACTTACCGCTATAATTGATTACATTACCGGCTGCGCATTCGGCATTGTATAGTATTCTATACAAAATACAAACAAATATACAAAAATTAAATAACAATAAAAAGCTGAGTGCAGTTTTTTTATTTTATTTTTAAAATGTCATCATGGTATGTGGATTTTAATTTTTTTAATGCCTAAGGCATTAAGTCCGCCTTTGTTTCTTTATGTTGCATAAAGTTTTAATAAATAAATAAATAAATAATGTCTTCCAAATGACGTCCATTTCTTGTAATGCACTGTTATCGAACCCTTACATTGGCAAGTACGCGCGAATAAAACTCTGGGGGGATAGCAGCGATTTTACACCGGATATTTTCTTGAAGGGCAGTAATATGCTAAAAGGATTATTGCAGTACACTTTAGACTTAAGGTAAACCCATAAGAAAAATAAACTAGATATACTTACAGTACCGAGTACTTGTATATTCCTGCTTCTAAGTAACATGGCCAAATATATACATGAATATGAGACTTTAGAAGAACGAAAGATTAGAGAAGGCATACGTAGGCAAGATATGAAACTTTACAAAATACAGCCTAATTTAAATATTGTGAAGCACTGTCCCAGATATCAATCGGTTATATTATTTAATAAATTGCCTGTAGATTTAAAGAATGGTATAAACTCATTAAAAAAAACCCACAAGATTTCTATTGAACAAGTGTCTATATACTATTGAAGATCTTTGAGGTAAATACAATGTTATATTAATCTTATGTTTTTGTATTGTTGTAATATTTAACGTGTTTGTAATTTCAGATACAATTTATTGTTAATGAATAAGTGACTATGAGTAACGACGCAATTAGCATTTTTTTTTAACAATAAAAGCCAAATAATTGTGTTTCGTACGCATTTTTATCAATGAACCAAATGCATAATTTTGATATATTATATAATAAATGATGTTAAAAAAATGATGTTCTGGTCGATTATTAAATTGAAAATTCTATGCAATCTTTATTATTCCGCCTGAAGGACTTTGACTTCAAAATGGTTGCAGGAACCACGGAAACACTGAATTAATGAATATACTTATTGTTTAATATTATTTATCCGAACTTTAACTAACGTGATATTATTTTAATAATTACTTCTAGTAATGATTAAGATTTTTAGTTGTTAATCTTGTCCGTGGCATTGTCAATCATAGGCCGTATATCGGCCACTCCTTTTGGTCCGACCAATATAAGCACGTGGACTGCTCTGTCGTTGACCTCGCATAAGCCGTGGAAGGTGCAGGTTGTGCAAGCCGGGCAGGAAAGGAGGTGGTGCATATGCTGGAAAAGGCTCCACACTGGCACTATATTTGCGATGGGTCAAGGGCCATTTGGCCAGATTATCTCTGCAGCGACCAACCTAAGCCAGCAATCGGTTCAGAGATTTTCAGATTTGCCACTGCAGTGCGTGTCCCGGTGGCAGATACCATTTTCCTCCACAGTTCACGTCTCTAGTTCGAAGTACGAGGAGGTCGTAAATCTTAAAAATAAAAACATTTACGACTCTTTAATCGCACGGGTTTGTCCCGTACAGGGGGTGAAAACAATCTCATTCCTGTTTTGCTTTTTCAATTTGACTGGCTGTTTTATCGTAAACTTGGCTATAACCGCGAGTGGATACATCATCGCAAGTGGGGTTAGTTTTAAGCATCCTGTTACGATGTGACAGGCATCGTTGGGTGGAATGATGCCACACTGGTCATGCAAACTCCTCCGCAGAAAATGAAAGACACAGGCTGGTTGTGCGTAGTACCGGTGATGCTCCCCAGCTAGAGGATGCCAGGGGGCGCAGAATATTGTTTTTTGTCCCGATTTTCTTTTTCGTTTTAACGCAGTAGAACTTATAAGTTAGAGACCGATCTAGGGTGATACCAAGGTACCGAGGATGAGGGCAGTGCTCTTTAACTACACCTTGCCAAGAGATACTGAGAGCCCTATTTAACTGAGGATTGCGGAGATGGAAGCCACAGGATTGGGTTTTTTACCAAATATATGGTCGTAAAACATTTTCGTCATAAAATTTAAGTGTTTTCAGAGCTTCTGTCAGTTTTTCTTTGGCTTCTTTAAAACTAGGTGTTAATATTTTGATAATAGTGAAATAGAGGAAATTGTGTAGAGGCAATTTTCTTCTTACCTCAAAATTACCATTTCCTCTATGGAAAACGATGTTAATGCGGATTTGCCGTTGGTCGTGTATTATAGGTTGCGCATATAAATGCAGATTCCTAAATTTTACAGACATTTGCTTCTTCTGGTGTCCCATCGCCATCGCATAGGTGTCCCACACTAGAACTAGAGACGCCGCATACGGATATAAGTTGTGACCTAAAAATGAGAATTGTTGGTAATAAAATTTTAACGAGCACCTAATGTAAATATAATACTCGTATGTATATTATTATTGTTAAGATATCAACAAATATCTAAGCCTTAAAGAGATATTACTTGTGAAATTGCTGCGTATTAAAAGTTGATTAGGGTATGGATTAATTTCCAAAATCACTAATTTTTCTACAGGTATTTCAATAAAAAAAAAGCTCAGGCTTCAGTGAAATTAATATATATGCTCTAAAAAAAATACTTAATACAATTATAATATCAGTATTAGAGGGCACGACAGTGCGGGGCTCACCAAGGCGATCAAAAAAGTGGCACGGCCATACCATCCTTTTCACAAAACAGTTCAGGGCTTTTGGATCCCCTATAATCTCGTTATGAATAAAACTAGAATCCTAAATTGCCCAAACAGGCATTGTATTTCGATATTTATATTGTAGTTATATTTAAAATTTTGTTTTATTTGAACCAGTGGTTTAAGAATATAACTGGTCAAAGTTTCTTCATTTTGTCACTCATTGACTGACCGATTATTAAATCTCTAAGGCACTTCTAGCAGACATAGAAGCTTCAAATTTAGAATACAATTAGTGTTTAGCAATCGCATGTACATACATCACATGTAATACATATTATATTAAATTAGATTGCCAAGTCAATCTAGGTCATCAAGGTCCCTTAAGTAAGGACTGAATAAATTAACCGATTTGGAAGGATCAAGGATCTCACAACTTTTTACGGAAGAAGAACTGAGTTGCAAGCCTTTGTTTTTTACATGTTATTTTTTTGATGGCATTAATGTTACCTCTTATGCAGTGTCCTTGTAAGTAAGCATGTTCTATATCCTGCAAGGAGAGGACATAGTCGAGGGCTGCAGCCGTTGTCCTGTTAGCTGTGTGATACATTGGCATAGGCCTAAAACACAATATAATACTTATTATGTGCATACAAATCAGTCATGTTATAGTCATTTCACTGATCACTTGTAATAAGAAATATACTAGTGTTGGATTTATATCATGTGTCAGTCATGTCAAATCCGGTAATTGTCCGGTGATTGGTGACGGCGATCTGACTTATTTTGTACAACGTATGAACTTAAAAGGTCACGGAGGAGCACTAAGATAAAAATACTACTTACCATTTCTCACCATGCGCCCATTGCACTAGATGCGACAAGAAAGGTGTTCCAGTAGAAACTGGTAACTCAACTTTCGGATAGAGAACATGAACTTTCGGATTAAAACCCTCCATGAATAACCTGAAAATGATAAATATTTTGAAGTTACAGTACAATAGTTTAAGGTACGTATTTCCCGATGTGTTGAATTCACCTATGTACGCCCTCTTTTGCTTAAAATAATCAAAAGTGAGCATGTTCCCCCGAACTGAGCATTTTCCCACATTCTGGACTAAGAATTTATCAAACTAATATTATTTAAGCAAAAGTTTGTGAATGTGTGTGTTCATTACTTCTTCACACTCAAATGGCTGAACAGATTTCGATGTAACTTGTTTCACGGTTTCTATCCGTCTATCAAAACCATTTTTCTTAGGGACACGTGGACGTATAAAGCTGAAATTAATATCAAGAAAAAAACAAAAAAAATAATAATAAGAAAAAAATAATAATAATAAGAAATAAAAAGAAAAAATTAAAAAAAGAGATTAATATTAAGAAGCAGAGAAAAAAATATCTAATTCCTATGTCAACGCAATCTAGTTTGTTTTGACACTCGCTAGGAAATCAAAACCCATAGGTACTTCTCGTGGTTTTAGAATCCTGAAATTTGACATGAAGCAACTACCTCCATAACAAGGATTTACCACCAAAAGCCATCTATGATAAAAATAAAAAATTAAAATATTTATTTTTAAATAGCTGCAAAAGTTATAAACTGTCACTATCACAGCCCATCTTAATGTTAAGAAAAACAATTTCCCAGACATAACAATAAGTGTGTAGTATGTAGTGTGTAATATGCAGTGTGTAGTGTGTGTAGTGTGTGTATGTGTTGTATGTGTATGTATTAATACTTGCTAAGGTTCCACAATTTTCTTAGTTTCTTTGGTATGAAAGTGTTTTTAACCAAACAGTCAAATTCCTTTTTTTTAACGAAATGGCCTTAGCCATTTCGTTTTGGGTGGAAAATAAAATAATATAAAATCTTGGAATTATTATTTTGAATGGATGCCTTCAACGTCCACAACTGACGAATCAATCAATTACTAGAATAGAAGACAAGAAAACAGATAATTTCATTACTTACTTTCCGATACCCTCAAGCAATAATAAAGTGTTGTCAGCATGCTTCCTCTTTGTGAGTGCGATATTTTTGCAGTTAGGTAAAGATCGTTTGAGAATGGCCTGCAGAAGCCCATGAGGCGCCACCTCCACACATACTGCGCTTTTGGGAATATGGCGTGACGTCTCCTCAAACAGCACTGGGCTCTGTGAAAGTAATACATCCCATCACGTTAAGAATTCTATAAAATTTCAATATTTAACTATGTTTAATGACTGTGTGTTCTTGTTTAGAAATATAGCTAAACAATTAAATGCAAATATCACTTCACACTCTTATTACATTTATTTTTAAAGAGCCTTTCTTTTACCAGATATCGGCTCGCAAAGATCTGAGAGCCTCATGAAACACATTCCGACGTAAAAAAATGTAGACTAAAAAAACCTGACTCGAAACAGTATCTGGGTAAAGCTGAGCACATTGCATCCTAGAGCTTAGATTGTAAAGTAGAATATCAGAAAATGCCGCTGAAGCTTTACTGGCATAGAAATATCACTACAAGTACTTACCAATAAGTTATTGGTTTGGTATTCGGGTGAACAGAGCTCAGCTATTGGCTCGTTCCACTTCTTTTCTGGTACTGAAGTTGAGAGCCAACGCTCAGTTCTTGGTTTTGGATCCTTGATGACTTCCGACAAATATTTGAGTAGTTGAGGTCCTGCATATTTTTACTATTTTTAACTGACTTCAAAAGAGAGGAGAGTATAAGTTCGGCCTTATGTATTTTTTTTTTTATATATGTTCACCGATTTCTCGGTCAATTGTGGACCGATTTAAAATTTTATTTTTGATTGAAAGATTATACTCCCGCATTGGTCGCATAGAAATATTGTTAATATGATCTGGTCAACTTTGAAAATACAAAACGGAATTACTAATAGGATCATAACAGAGGCTATCGTAACAAGTAAAACAAAATTGCTTTATTTATACGTGTAGTCGATGACTGACAGAAGGACGAGGGGGAGGAGATACATCAAACTGGTATGATGATGAAGCCAGAAGGTAAGCACCGGAACTTTGAAATAAATCAATGTATCCCAGCCGTGTTTGGGATTGTTAGAATTTTTATGAGGCTGACTATAAGGTACCATCGAACTGATCTAATGATAGAGAAAAGGAGGTGAAGCGCAATAATTTTATTTTGGAAGTCGGTATTAAGTGACGACAGAAAAATACATACAATGCTAAGTAGGTAGTGGTTTTGTTTCTACCAGTAGCATTGTATGTCTTTTTCTGTAGGGTTTTTTACACTTTTTGGTTGTGATACCTAAATAGTGTGCCAGTTCCACAGTAAGGTACCTATAAAATATAACTATCAAAAACACCTATAGCTAGAGAGAGAGAGTAGAATTCCAATAAGCTAAAACATGGCTAAGATACATTGTTATATTACGGAGTTCCCGGTCCTACCTTCTAGATTCACCTACAGATCAGTATCAGTTGCATAGCATAACAAATACGTTCTAATAAGCTCAAAAAATAAGTTCAGAATACACTGATTAATAATCACCGAGTTCCGGTACCTACCTTCCGTTTTTTATCAGATCAGGTTGCTGGTACTCATTTCATCAGCACCATTTATTTATTTGTATTGTTATAGTTGCCTATCTTAATTGAGATATCTGAATGTGTGAAGTTCCGTTGGCCATCTGTCGTCTTCTTCGTCAAGTTAACTTCATCAAATGATACTAACTAAAGATGCATAAGTTTTCGATGAAAATACCAAAATCATTAGGTATGTCTATAATATTTGAGAAACTCCCTCAATTCTTCATAGATCCCATCATCAGAACAAAATTTTAACAAAAATGGGACCAATTTAGAAATATTTCCTTCTAAATGAAGAAAATTTTCAATTCGGTTCATAAACGATGGAGTTCTGAGGAACCTCCTTCTTTTTTTGAAGTCGGTAAAAATACAACATTTTGCACATGAATAAATAAAATGTACCAAAAAATTTTATCCAAAATGTTAATGTGATGTTATCAGGCTTTTATAATTCAAAAGAACTTACCAGCATCAGCAATATAACGCGAGTGATAGGCGATGTTGGAGCAAGGTACTTCCTTAGCAAAAATTCCCTTAGCAGTCAACTCTGTAACGAACTCCTTCATGGCCTCAGCAGGTCCAGAAATGGTACTAGATTCAGGTCCATTGTGACAAGCCACTTCGATTTCAGGTGGGCACAATGGCAAAATCTGACAAATAAAAACAACATATTCTATCTATATCTATATATATAATAAATATATCTACCTATATATCTATATATATAAAAATGAATAGCAGTTCGTTAGTCTCACTAAAACTCGAGAAGGGCTGGAGCGATTTGGTTTTGGTCTTGAAATATTCGGGATAGTGCAGGTAAGGTTGCTTAATGCCTCAGGCATTAAGTCCGCCTTTGTGATTTATGTTGCATGAAGACTAAATAAATAAATAAATAAGGTTCAAACGGGAAGAAAATATGGAAAAAACCACGAAAAAAAAATCCGAATACAACGCCATTTTTAATTAAAATGAATTATGCTGTTCTAGTAATGCTAGTAAATGGCATTATCCTTACTATTAGGCAGTACAAAGTTTGCCGGATCAGCTAGTTTACAATAAAATCTAAAGTGGTATCTTTCCATGCTCATGGAAAGATGCTCCAATAATTCGTCTCCCTAAAAAGTCCAATCCCACATCCTTTTCTGAATACCGTCCAATATCCGTCTTACCATTCCTGTATAAAGTCCTAGAAGGTCTAATCCACAACAAATTAAGTACTTTTCTGTCCAAAAATAATCTCCTCAACCCATTTCAATCCGGCTTCCATCCTGGTCATAGCAACACTACAGAGCTGCTCAATATTACGGGCGATGTAAGGTCTGACGGTCTTGGCATTGCTAGATTTTAGTAATGCTTAATACGGTTGATTTTGATGTTTTACTTGGTATTTTATGCTTTCTTAATATATCTCCACCAGTGATTGATTGGTTTCATAGTTACCTGTTCGGTCGACGGTAACGTATTTGCATCGGTGAGACCATGTCTTCTTAGTGTAGTACTTCTGCCGGGGTACCACAGGGTGGCGTTTTATCACCATTACTTTTCGCAGTTTTTATTAACTCAATCTCCAACGAATTAATTTCTTCCTACCATCTTTATGCAGATGACCTTCAAATATATTCATGGGCTCCTCTTGGAAAACTGTCTGAGGCTATCTCGACCATTAACCTTGATCTGGCTCGTATATGCGACTAGAGCAAGAGGTACGGACTTATGGTGAACCCCGTAAAGACGCAGGTTATAGTGGTGGGCAGTTCTAGGATGGTCTCGAAGATCGACTGGACGACTCTTCCCCAAGTTTCTTTTGACAGCTCAGTAATTCCCTTCAGCGAGAAAATTAAGAACTTGGGGATATTCATCGACAAGAATTTCTCTTGGACTACCCAACTACAAGAAGTTAGCCGCAAGTTATTTGCATCTGCTGGATCGTTTGCGTAAGTTTTTGCCGACTGCCACCAAGATTGCGCTTGCTCAATCTCTTCTTCCACCCATCCTTGATTATACAGATGCCAGCTATTTAGACCTCTCTGAAGTACAACTGGATAAACTTGAGCGACTTCAAAACTTCTGTATAAGGTTCATATTCGGTTTACGTAAATATGACCATATTTCTGAATTTCGTGTTAAACTACAAGTGGTTGCCGATTCGCCTTCGCCGTAATGCTCATATTCTTTCCCTCTTGTGTAATGTGCTCTTTTCCCCTTCTACCCGTCGTTACCTCAAAGAACCAAATTCCAATTTCTTTGCGACTCCCACATGAGAGTTCTTAGGTCATCAGATAACTTGAAACTTAAAATGCCAATGCATTCGACTACTTTCCTGAATAAGTCTTTTACTGTCCAGGCTGCTCGTCTGTGGGATGCATTGCCTGTGGCAAAAAAGCGTGCGCAAACACTGCCTGTACTTAAAAGGCTTGTGAAGGATCATTACTTGTCACTGTGATCATGTATTCGTTTCATCACTTATTCTCTTGCTTATATATTTTGTATATATGTATAATTATGTGTATCTATTTTAGTATTAAGTATCTATGATGTTTTTGTTCACTTTTATATTTGCACCAAGTGCACATTTTGTGTCCAGGCAATTTCTATCCATTCTGGGTTGCCTGACGTACTACAGCACTAAAGATTTTATCGTAGTGTATACTCGGTGTTTGAGAAAAAGCTTGGATGTATAGCGTTCTACACTTCAATTTGGGTTCATTTTTAGGGTTTCGTACCTCAAAAGGAAAATACGGAACCCCTATAGGATCACTTTGTTGTCCGTTCATCTGTCTGTCTGTCTAGAACCTTTATCTCGGGAACGAGTAGAGGTATCGAGTTGAAATTAAAACCATATACTCAGGTCTAGAAGCTGTGAAAAAATCAAACTTTTCAGTTAATTAAAACAAAGATATAGCCGTTTATGTCGAAAAAAACGTATATTTTGATTGTCAAAGAAATCAAAATTCATAAACAATTTCCCGTCGACCCAGAATCTTGAAATTTGGCATTTAGCGGGGTCTTATAGAACAGGTACAGGAATAAGGCAGGCTGTAGTCTTACGAGGATATATTTCTGGATGGAAATCTGTCCCATCAGGGGTGCCCCAAGGCTCAATCTTGGGACCTTTATTATTTTATTTACCATATTTATATCTGACATTAAAAGCTGTTTTACAAATTGACAGATCTTACTTTACGCTGACGACATGGAGGTCCTTAAGTGTGTACAAAAAACAGTGTCTGATACCGAACTACTTCAATTTGAACTCGATATATATTCGTGTCATACTGCAAAATTAATAAGTTACAACTAAACGTATCCAAATGTTTTCACCTAGTATTTACTCGTCAGAAAACTACTATCGGTTCAGGATACCCACTTGATGGTACATATATAAGTAAAACAAGCAGTACAGAGATCTTGGTGTAGTAGACAATAGCAAATTACTTTTTGATGATCACATAGAAACCATTGTCAAAAAAGCCTTCAAAACCTTGGGTTTCATTATTAGAGCTTGTTCTAGCTTTCGGTCTCTAAAACCAATAAAACTTCTCTACTGTTCCCTTTTGCGCAGCCACCTCGAGTACGTTTCCCAAGTCTGGAACCCTCAATACGAGACTTACAAATCTCGTATTGAATCAGTTCAGAGATTTTTTTTTCGATATTTAGACTTTAAAGCGAAGCAATATTCATTCGACTACGAGCACCATTGCAAACGATATTATTTCTTACCATTAGATATAAGGCGTAATATCGATGACATTTGTGTTTTGAAAAACATAACAAACGGATCAATTGATTGTTTTGCACTACTTGGAAAAATTGTTCTTCGCACTAATCAGAACAACCTACGTAAGCGGCCTCTATTACAGGCACCGTGCACATCGACAAAGTACAGGCGTAATGCCTTCTCCATACGCAGTGTTACAGCCTTTAACACTTTACCATCGCACCTAGATATCGATCTGTTTTGCACTAGTATACAAAATATAAGAAAGATTCTAAGCAAGGAATTTTTTGGAGACAATCCTAAATAACTTAATTAGTTGTTATTTAAGATAACGCTATGTAGTCTTTTTCTTCATCTTTGATATCACTTGATTCGATTCAACTCTTATTATACCTACTTAAATAAATTTTTAACTTTATTATAAACTTAAAAGATATCAATGAAATCTGAAAAAGTCTTGGTACCAGTTGTATGGCTGAAGCCATAACCAGGCGATCAAAAGACTTAATTCAAAATTACCTGTTCATATCCCAAACCAATGGCAGCCATGGATCCGCGGATGAACTTAGTCTCTAGCGACACGCGGCCCCGGCTGTAAGCTGCCAGTATCATCTCTTCAGTCGACAAACAGCCATCGGCGTACGCACATCCTAGCTCTCCTACACTGTGACCTATTTAATTTAATATTACAGTTTTAGTTATTCTTCATCAATTCATAGGAGTATATTTTTAATATAAACATAAATAATAATATTTACTATCTAGCCGTTGCCATCTCATAGCCGGGGAAAGGCCCCAAGTCCTTTCAGACATTTTTTTTCATTATTTGATAAAAGTAACGTCGTCATTATTTTTCTCATTGCTATTTTTTTCTTTGTATGTATGCAAATTATCGAATGAATTCTTTTGCTTTAAGTTAAATGAGCAAAAGTGTCAGACTTTTATCGACTAAGTGTTCCTTCGATTCAGTTGACCTTTTGCGGTCCAGGGCTACGGTAACTCTTTCGAACAATCCCGCAGCCGCGACAGGCATCAGCCCTAACGAGCTAAGATATCTATTGCTATCTGGAACCAGTTCTTTCTATAGAAGTCTAATATATTTGTTTTTTTTTATTTTTCATAAGATCTTAGTAATTTTTACCAATGATTCCATCGGGTACAAGACCAAGTTCTTTAAGAATGTCAGTCAGACCGATTTGTACAGCGGCAATCCCAACGAAAGAGTGCAGAATATTGTCAAAGGTCTCATCGGGTGACGTTATTATGTCAACAATGTTGAGTCCCCTTGGTTCTAATACTTTGTGGCATCTGAAATTAATATTTAAATATAATTAGTTTGTTTATTTTATTTATTTTAGTTATTTTTCATTCGGATATATATCAACCGTTCTATAGCAGCAGCAAATATGGGAATGCGCATGAGTTGCGCGCCCATACCAGCCCACTGTGAGCCCATCCCGCTGTACACGAGCCACAGTGGCCGACGAGCGTCATCGAAGTATTCCGACTTCTCAGATAGACACACAGTCTTCTGTTCTTCATTTGTCTCTAAAAAAAAAATTGCATGTTTATAATGTGCATTATTTGTCCACCTTAGCGGCTATAATAAGTCCATGGTATTCCACAACTTACAGCGCAAAGCCCTTTTTTCATTTCTTCAGTATTTCCCGCCGTCTCTGTGCTATCTTTTTTTATATTTTTGTTCCTGACATAATAATAGTAAGGCCTCTTTGGTCGCTTGAAGAAGGTATTAAACAGCTTTCTGTCGGGCGGGAATAAGCTACGGTAGGGTCATGCTGGTTTTGGTATTGTGTGCTTTTTTGGCATACTCAAATGGACTCAGACCTCGCTCAAAGCCCTGAATAGAAGGGTCCGTACGTTGCTGACCGTAAATCAGATACATAATCTACGGTTGACGGTGATGAGAGTGTACATCCCGCGTAAGTGTGGAGGTAGACTTTTATACTGGAATATTCTTCACAACCACGAGGTGTGCAGCCTCAGAATATATTTTCTAAAATCCAACGTAGGCAAATGCATCGAAATGTGATCGCAATGGACGAGGAACTCACCAAGTAGAACTGGCGCAAACCTGTAGTACCTACTTACTACTGATGACAGTGTGACTGTCTGTCACTTACTTCAAATTAATAACAAAATATTATATTTATTTTTAAACACCATGAGTGGCGCTGGGCCACTTGGACCCTCATAAATTGTCCTTTTATTGAAATGGCTGACAGAGTTCTATAAAAACGAGTAACTTGCAATTTCTAATGGCAATACAAAATGGAGTCACGCTATGTGCAGGCCAGACGGGTCGATAAGAACCAGGCGACCCAAACCATTTTAGTAACAATTAAGAAACTATACAAAAAACGAAGACATAAAAATTTGTAAGCAAAACGTGGGAATGGATAGATAGCGAGGCGAGGCGGAGTGTTGACTCGGCCACGATAGGACACTTGGCTTGAGGGCAGCAAAGGGTTCGGACGTTCAGCGGCAGCAGCGAGTTAAACTAGCTGACTCAGTAGACATCTTAGGGCTACATAATGTCCCGTTGTAATTCTTAGGAGTGCTAGGGTTGACTGCACTGATTTCCTTTGGGGTGGACTTGACTTTTGCCAGCTAATTGACGCAACCATAACTGAAATACTGCCGATTGAACAGTAGGATACTTTACATCACCCTTGATATACGCACACTTTCAGGGAGAGAGGGGTAGGCTTCACCAAGTGCCCTGAACTGCATTGATAGTCGTTCTAAGGAACGCTAGGGATTGCATCTCGTCAAATCAACCCGGCCCCCGTAGGCCAGCCTCTGATACAATAAAATAATATTTAACGATAGACGAAACATGGACACATTTCAGAAAAGTTCCGCAGCTAAACGTAGCTCGGAGGCGTGTAGGTTATGTTGTTCTCACCCTGGGTCAGAGTAAGGAAGTGAGAAGTGTCGATATATAAACCACTTCGGCATCTAGCGAGGCAACTGTAAAGAGTTGCAACTGCGGCGACTGACGATGCGTCACGCTTGGTTAAGTCTTGTATTGTATTGGTGATGGTGAGTAGGTCGTTATAAGAACTTAATTGTTATAGAAAGTGTGTCTTATCCAATAGCAGAGGCCTTACAACCCTTTGCCGTAGGATTGGTAAGGACATGCACGGGTGAAAAGGAATAAAGTAATTCTAAAATAATTTAATTTGCAAATACAAGCGTCACGTGTCATATTCCCTTTTGTAGCCCTCTGTCTCTTAATTTTCATAAGTCAAAAGAAAAGTAGATTACCCTTTCTTATCTCCTTATCAATGGATTCCCAACCCTAATTGTTTTAACATTGTTTTCTCCATCCCCTCCTTATCCCCTAGCTTTCTAAGTCGGTAGAGGGTGATATATTTCTTGGGAATCCATTACAATCGGTGGAGGTTTGTCCCAAGTCATCAGGATAGGGACCGCAGGGTAGGGCGATGGAGGCGCCCTATCTCTCCCACTTAGTGTGAAGCCGACCTTCATACCTTCATGTAGGTAAATTCAGGAAAAACGAAAATTTTATCTGCCTAGGGTAATTTAGGAACAGTCACAAAAGCAAGGAGCTATGGAAAGGGAAGAAGCTTTACGGGTGCTTTTTTGCCCTTCACGGGCCTGATGTAGATTTCTCGGCGTCCTTGGTCTGGTTATGTTTTGGTGACCTTTTTGGGAAACTTCTGTATTTTTTGTAAAAAAAAAAATTCTTTTACGTGAGAAATCGTCCAGTGACTTCTCTCGTTCTTGGACGGAGCGAGAACACGTCTCAGATTTTTACTGACTAAAACCCCTTTTTGTTCTTTCCCTTCATTCCGGGCCCCCGGGGTTCTCTTCAGTGTAACCCATGGTACCAGTAGGCTTCGACCGTGCTGGGCCCCTACAGTTTTGCTGACATCTCTTTGAGGCGCACGTGGAACACTACGCGCCGTCGTCAACTCGATCTCGGTCCGGACGGTTACCAGAACACCCATTTTGACGCCCTATCAATTTTAAGTTCCTCATTTTATAATTTTATTTTTTGTGTACACTAAGAATATATCTACTCGTATAATATATAATACAATACAATAATATTACGTAAAATGACGAATCCTCTGGCCAAATGTCCTGATATATTCGCCTGGTGTATGTTGTGCAGCAACCTCAACTGTTCAGGGTCTATTGGGTTGGATTTCAGTTCGCCAAGACAGTAAGTCACCGCCGCTTCATGCCGTGCTGAAATCGTCACTAGGTGTGCGATGCTGGACTTGTAGCGGTTGAGGTCCTAAAAGGAAAAGTAATTGTTTTTATTTTAGGCTTTTCATTTGTACCCCTAAACTTAAATATTGATTAAGTTCTATAGTAAGGCACCTACCTATACAATAAAATCATTAAAACAACTCTAACCTGAGTACCCATATTTCATGGAAATACTAATAAACCAAAGCACGGGAAAACTAGGATTCATCGTTTTATCACGGAGTTCCCGCATCTAACATTTTTATTTTTATTAGAATTATTTATTTTTAGTATTGTCATCGTTGTTTCACTAGATATTTGTGTGTGAAGTGCGCTAACAATTGTTTGCGCGCGCTGCAGGTATTCGTCGGACCGCCCGGCTTCGTGTACCCTACGCAATCGAGCCACGCATAACATGACTGATAACGTAAGCACTTCCTCGCGCTGTCAGACGCCTTTATTTGATAATGACGTGCAGAATCTACTGAACAATTCTTCGGATATAGATGATGACAGTAAAAATGAGGTGGTACGTATACAGTCAAAAGCAGAAAAGAGATGAAGAAGAGCAGATGGTACTGAAGACGAAGAGGCTTGGACAGCAGTTAAAGGGAGTGTTAGAGAAGTTAAACAGTCTGTAAAAGATGATTGGTTCGAAATCTATGCTTCCTCCAAGGAACGATTGCCGATACAAATCGCAATGGCTTATATTTTGAAAGAAAATAATATTAATAAAATTCGCCTAATTAAATATTTAAGTCCTTTCAAAATACGCATCAAATTTGATTGCGAATCAGCTGCTTAGAACTTATTGACGTGCGAGAAGCTTCAGAATAGTACATTTTGATACAAGTGCAGAAAGTTGTCATTGCGACCAAGGCGAAATTCACACGAGCCGTAGGCGAGTGTGTTATGGAGCGGAGGGCTACAGTGACAAATTTGCACGTGTCTCAAACGACTTTATTCAAATCGCTTACGAAGAAATGAATAAACGGGGATTGACCGGCGACTTGCGGGGGTCGACTCGCGCCCAGTCTGATACGATAAATGTAATAACATTGTGGTGGGGGAGAACACGCGCTATTTCTGCACTAGTGCGGAAAGCAGTCTATTGCGTGCCTAAAAGCGGTGGGATAAGAGCGTGTTTTCGAGTAAGTGTATTGAAAAAGTTCTTTTTATAAGGTGTGATGGATAACAAACCAATTAAATTAAATAACTTGCAGTGGAATGCCTAAGTTAGCATGGTTTCAACAACTTTTATCCCAAGAACGTACATATTGCTGACCTAAGTGAGACATGGCTTGAACCAGAAAATAATTTTAAAGTTAGTGATTGTTGTTTATCGCGCGGACCGGGATGGCTATCACTATACATAAATCTATTTAAGTGAAGCTGCAGCGCGCTCAGTTGAATAATAACGGCATTGAGGTAGTGAGCGTGCGATTATATAAATGCGAACCGTTTGAAAATATTGTTTCTGTCGATTGTCCATGCAGAATCGTAGTCACTCAACAGGATTTGGATAGTTTGTTATCTTAGTGGCCTTCTAAAACTTTAATTCTTGGTGATTTTAATGCCCATGACGTTAGTTGGCCCTATAAAACTGATCACAGAGGCATAAAGTTACTGTCTAAAAGGGACTCGCCAATAAGCCATTGGCGAGTCCCTTTTAGACAGTAACTTTATTTCTTTGAACGATGGGACGCATGATACGCGAGTTCGTTTATTTGACAATAATTTTCAACAGTCATCTCCAGAAATATCTTTGGTTTCTACAGATATTGCTTTAAATTTTAATTGGACCGTTTTAAATGAAAATCTAAGCAGCGACCACTTAATTATTAAACTGTCAACATTATGTACTTCATACATCCCTTCTGTTATTGAAAGAAATTTAGAAAAAGCAGATTGGACTTCATTTAAAAACATCTTGCACAAAATTTTTGCAATTTATGTTTATCGAATGACCTTCAAAAATATTACAACTTATTTTTAGATATTTTGAATGAAGCGGCAAACAAATTCATCCCGATATTTGAATTCAACCAAAACCTCACTTCAGATTTCATCCTAAAGCCGTATTGGACTGCAAAACTGTCACATGCTGTGGCTCTAAAGTTAGACGTAATGCCTCACCTCAAAACCTAGACACTCTTAAAAGTCGGATAAGTGAAACACAACAGTTAATTCGTAAGGGTAAAAAAGTGAACTGGCATAATTTTTGTTCCTCTTTTGAACACGAAACAACGTCTAGTGACAATATGTGGCGCAAAATGAGATGGCTGAAAGGATATCGCTCGCCTAAACATTATGTGGACATTCAAAGTGTCACAAATCTTTTAAATTCTTTAACACCAGATTATGTCTCCCCTACAACCCTATACATAAATGTGAGTTCTCCATACAGGAGCTTGATAAATTTATCAAGTCTAAGGATACATCTCCTGGATGCGATGATATGTCGTATTCTATGATTAAGAAATAGGCAAATCTGTAATAATAACATTATTTAATAACTTTTGTAAGCACAGTTTTGTCCCCTCTCAGTGGCGCGACATTTGTATCATTCCTATTATAAACCCTGGTCGTGATCCTAATAACGTCTCTCCACTCCAACCTGTATCATTATTATCATACATATGCAAAATTTTCCATTATATTTTACTTCGAAGACTGGAATGGTTTCTGAGGAGAGGCAATTTTATTCTCTGCAAACACAGTTGGCTTCCGTAGAAGTAGATCGTGTCTGGATGGTCTGAGTTGCTTAATTATTGAGGAATATTAATGAGGTTCGGGAACGAGTTGAGTCAAAAATTTAAAAAAGTCGAAAGTTTTTTATTTCACTTATGCCTACATGGACACTTATAAAACGTCAGAAGCTAGTGCACGGTTCCAAATTGGTCGTTTCCTATGGAGAAGAACCGGCAAGAAACTCCGTGGTAACTCTTTAAAAAAAAATTGATCTTACAATATTTCCATATTACAGTATATGTAGATATTTTGTAAGGACAGTGTAGACCGGTCAATATTGTAATAAAAAGTACAATAATAATAATCATAATAAAAAGCCTCTGTTAGTTTTGTCTCACGATTTTCTTAAACAGGAACATATGTACTGTAGCAATCATTTAGACATGTTCTCCATAACTACTTGGGACTTATCAGGCACTGTAAAGCCCAATTTAGATTCGGTAGATAAACCTAAATATTGTTATAATGTCCATAATTTAAGATCAATATGTTGTAAGTCTCTAAATGCACTATATTCTGGTTTTATTCTGTGTACACGGACGGTTCTGGACGTGAAAATTTTTGTGGCGCGGCCTTTTTCGATTCACAAATAGGTGCCTGTTTAAAATTCCTAATTTTATTAAAAGTGTCAATAACGCACTTAGAGCTAATTGCTATCGCTGAAGCTTTGGCCCATATTGAGTCATTGGACGGTGATCGTTTCGTCATCTTCACTGAATCGAAAAATGCTTTTCTCCACCTTATGAGATGTACGAGTACTTCATCTTTTAGTAGGCTTCCACTGGTTTATTCTATATTAAGAACAATTATTGATTTTGTTGCGAAACATGGAACTGGTGTATGCAATGGATCCTCTCCCATGTTTGATTAGAAGGTAATGAGGTGGTTGATCGTTTGGGAAATGAAGCTGAGTCAGATGGGGAAATTTATGAGTGTTATCCTTGGTATACTGAGCTTTACCTTTGGTTAGAGACAGATGTATCGAATCGTGGTCAGAATATTTTGATTGAAGGTCTTTAACGAAAGACATTTGGTATAGGACGATTCTTCACAGATTCTTTTCAGCGAGGAAAAATTGAACAGACAGGAGGTTTTGATGACTTTGAGACCCCGATCCGGCCACATACCACTCAACAGCTTCGGATTTATAATACGCAATTTCGATTCTCCCAATTGTGTTGTCTGTGGCACTATAGAAGATGTGCATCATATCCTGTCGGAGTGTGTTCGTATTGGGGTCCAAAGACGTCAAGCTTTTGCCAAAAGTTTTAGTGTGGGCTTCTATAATAGCATTCTATCCTCACCTTTAACAGATGAGGCTAGAGTGCTTTACCGTAATATTATTATGGGTATAAGGTTGTGGGTAGACTAGTAAACATGTATTTAAAATGTTTGTATTAAATCATCGGGATGACATATACAGCATAGAAAAAACACCGCAAATAAAATGAGACTAAAAATATACAAATATAAAAAAAATACTCGATACCTCCACGTGTTCCCGAGATAAAGGGTTTTGACAGAAAGACAGACGGACAAGAAAGTCATCCTATAAGGGTTTCGTCTTTTTCCTTTTCAAGTACGGAACCCTAAAAAAGGTAGTTAAAAAACAAAAAAAATACTATTAAATTGTTAACTCTTTCCTTTTCTAAACTCGGTTTAGAACAAATATTTCCTTCTGCGCTGGGTGGAACGAGAGGGAGTATCAAATTTTTATTAACTGAAACCCACCTGTGTTCCATCAATTGCTTTTTGCGTCCAAGAGCCGCAGTAACTCTCTCGAACTATCCCGCAGCCCTGGTAAGCGTCAAATATTGCAGGCGCCATACATACAGACACGCTACGCCGGCCTTATAAACATTGTGATAGGAATCACGAATGATATTTATATATACCTTAGGTTTGTAGTGTCCATGCAAAAGCACATGAGAGTTGACGCCTGTGACAGACATGCCGTTGACTGCGACGTAGGAGCGATTAAAAGGCTGGTGCTCCGTGATGACGCGCATGCGACCCTCGCGAAGTGCAACCACGTCCTGACGCGGGTTGTTGCAGTGCAAGTTAGCGGCTAGCTGACCTGTGTGGTATCCAAGTAACACCTGCGAGATATAGAAAGAAAGAAAGAAAGAAAGAAAGAAAAAAAAAGAAAAAACGTTAATTCGTGCCTCACACAATCGTATAAACTAAAAATACACAATGAAAAACAAAGAAAGGTAGAATCAGTGCGAGGCCAAAAAGGCACCTAATTCAGCATATACTGCGTTATCTAAACCGATAAATAACGTAGCGCTGGTATTCTGTTAGGGCCCGCTGTGATGCCACGAACACTTACGGATGTTAAATAGTCTATCGAAATAAAACAATAACAACTATGTGTTTAATATAAATTACAAATAATTTTATTTAAAAATTGTGCATATTTTGAGGTATGCGGAACAGAGTGTAAAGTCACGCAAACCTCCGTTGAAAAGGGAGTATTCTCCGGCCAGATGGGTGTTATGTCTGGTGGGCAACTGCCCGATAGATGGTTTCGGGCTGTTCTATACTTAATTCTACTATATTTGAATTCCCATGTATTCTACTGTGTTTTAATTTTACTCTATGTGTAAGGTACGAATAAACGTTTTGTCATTCTTTCTTTCATGTTCTAATCGCGCGGAGAACTTTAATTGCACGATGCAGGATTATTTCTTATGTGACGCCATAGATGTCACTACACATACAAGAATTAATAATGATGTGTTTAACTATAAAATGTGAATGTTTTGTTTTGTTGAAAGCAAGAACAAGATGCTGTGTACGAGCGATAATGTCATCAATATTCTTCTATAACAAAGCCTGCTCTGTCGACAGCAACATTGACATCTTCTTTGATAGTCTGCCAAGATTTAGAGCCAAAATCATTCAAATTGACCTGTGATCAGCTGCCTACTTTTACTTTAACTTTATTAATTTTTTTTGTCTATAACATTATAAAAAATGTAATCACACACTTTATGAAACTGTGATTTAATGAAGTTTTAAACAATTTAGATAATGTTTTTTTTTTATATATATGTATTTTAATTTAATAATAATGTGATTGATTAATGTGTTAATAATGTAATTTAATTTTAATTTGAAATTGATAATAATATGATTTTAGTATTTTTTTTTTTAATTTTGACATTAGTTTTTAATTTCTATTTTTGTATTGTATATGTTTATTATTTAATGGTATTTCATATATTTAACTAATTAGACTTACTGTGAATGTTATGCATACCTGTAAGTGACTTTTTACACAGGATCACCTCGTATAATTATATTATTAATATAGTATTAAAATCATTTTGTAAACAAGTCGTTGGTGTGCCTATTCATGTACCACTGCATACGAGTAATATAAATCAAAAATTTTATGAACTGCTTTGGTGTTTTTGACTTCATAAATGTCAGCTCTCAGCTGATATCTTGTTGCCTTAGATTGAAAAAGTTTTCATGGCAAATCTTACCTTGGTGATAGCAGTGATACCAGATGCAGCTTCATTGTAACCAATGTTAGACATAACACTGCCCACCTGAAGAGGATCTTCTCTGTCATTACAGAACACTTCCTCGATAGCTTGCAACTCCACTTTATCAGCTTCTGGTACAGCTGTCAAAAAATCGTTTTGTTCATTGCATTAGTTATATTGTAAAGGAGCTGAATCAGATTTCGCTGATCTTTAGGTGACCTTGAAGTTTAAAGTTTATAATAATAATAATAGTTCTTTATTATCAGTCGTGTTTCACTGCGAGGCCAGTATCCTTCCACAAAATCGTCGATACACGACACCCTTCAGGTAAAACTCTCCTTTGAAGAAAAACGGCTATTTGAATATAATTATGCTGTTCGAATGGTCACACTATTCTTCAGAGTTTCTTGTCTGTTCTTCTTTAAACTGTACAACCTTTGTTAATGTATTACTACAACTATTAATACCATTATTATTACTATTTAACTGTGTGACATTCAAAAGCAATGATCATAGTGAAATAAATTATTTAAATTTAACTTTCTTACGACTCGAGATGAGCTGAATTATTAATTGTCACTTAACTTTGGTTCAATGAAGTTGTTTCAGGAGTATCTATAAAATCTTGTTTTTTGGTTTCTATGCCCATAAAGGACTACTTTGTTATCCGTCTGTCAGTCTGTACGCCTATCAGAGTGCCTGCCTGTTTGTTTATCTGTTGATCATGATCATTTTCCCAATGTGTAGAGGTATTAAAGCTTTAAGAGGTTACTCGAGCTAGACCGAAAAAAAACTAGTGGCAATGCTTTGGTTGTTCAATGTATCTCACGAATTTATTAACAAGATGATTAAAGTACATTGTACAAACAAAGCATTGCCACTAGTTATCAATATACAATATATATTATCAAATACATCATTCGATAATGTATATCAATATACATTATCGAATACTCAGGTCTGCTACACCTTGCAACAGTTAATAAATCAAACTTATTTTTTTTTATTACTATTGATAGTCTTAAAAGACATAGTGATCAAACACAAGAGTGTTTGATCACTATGTCCTTTGGTGGTAAGCGACGATGTTTGTCTTGTGCTTTTATGATGATAAAATAAAAAGAACCAATCGATCCTCCTAGTAATTTTGAAACTAACTACGTACTTTCAGATTCGCGCCTTACTAAAAGTAACATTGTATGAAAATATTTTTGTTTTAGTTTGAAATATCGTGTGAACAAGAGGAAAGTCCAAAGCAACAGACCCGTGGCGAAGAATTGTTGATATAGATTATTTTATTAAACAGTTACTTAACATCAGCAGTCTTGGACCTTTAGGTTGTACGTCTAGATAACTCGAGTTGATCGCCGAAAACAAAAACGGTTTAATATCTATGCTTCAGTGTAAAATGTGCAATTTGTTATTTTATAAATTCTAAAATTCAAAATGCTTTTATTTCACATAGACCTACATGGGCACTTAAAAACGTCACGTCAGAAGCTCGCATGGATCCAAATAGGTTAGTTCCAATGAAGAAGAACCGGCAAGTAACTCCATGGTTACTCTTTAAAAAAAAAATTATTGGTTTTACAATATTTCTTTATTACAATATAAATAGGTATGTTAAGACAGTGTAGACCACTCATTATTGTACCCAGAAAATACAATAAAATAATAATAAAAAATAGGTCAAAATAGAAAGTGATCTATGAATCCACGTCCACAAGTCTAAAATGTTTTCACATTTAAACTATAAAAAGAGTCTATATAAATACAAAAATAAGTCTATGACTAACGAAGTGAAGGTGATTAAATCAAAGTCTAAACAATAAAAAAATATTGCAAAACCGATGACTACATTGCTTTTGCAATATTTTTTATATTATTTTTATTTTTATTTACTTTTTACACATATTTTATATATTTTTAAATATTTTTTAAAACACACATATGAAAAAAAAAACATTTAAAAAAATAAAAAATAGTAGCCCACCGGCATCGGGAACAAGGTCAAAGCTGCCGGTGGTCAGGGCTGAGAAAGGAACCTCCAGACAATACGCGTCGAGTCTAAGAGTACTGCTTTCTGGATCAAGCCCTTGATCCAACTGCCCAACGAGAGCCTTCTCAGATGTTGGTCGAGGTTCTTTGATATTAATCCATTGGCCGTCACGACTATCGGCACAATGACTGCTGTATCCACTTCCCACATGTCGTCAACCTCGCGAGCAAAGTCAAGATACTTAATTTGCTTATCTTTCACAGCTTTCACGAGGTTCTCGTCATGAGGGACCGCTATATCAACAATCACTGCGCGACGCTCTGGTCGATCTATCACCACTATATCAGGCTTATTGGCAACAATAGTCTTGTCTGTGATGACAGATCGATCCCAATATAACGTGATATTGTCATTGTCTTGAACTGGGTCAGGCACACACTTATAGTACGGTACTTCTGATTCCACAAGATTGTATTTAAGAGTAAGTTGCTGGTGGATAATCCTGGCTACGAGGTTGTGTCTATGCAAATAGTCTCTGTTGGCTAGGTAAGAACACCCAAAAACGGAGATGATAAGATGATAAGTGGCATGCCTGACAGATGTATAGTTGTTCGTCATCATAACTTCGTCCATTATCGCACAGACCAAACCTTCGGTTTCCCCGAAGAAGTTACCGAAACGCAGTCAAGATACGGACGCTAATAGTCTACATCGGGACCATGTAAGGCCCGGTAAAAGCTTCCGTAAAGCTCCTTGCTCTGCCATACTTCCCTGTGGTCATTATTATCCAGTACTATAGGTTTACGCCAGTTCTCGTTAGCCAAAGAGAGCGAAGTGAGGCCCTTGTTCACCGCTACCACATCTCGGTGCATACCCACGTCGGTTTTTAGGAAGTATTCCGTGGGACTGCATACCTCGCGGTTGTGCAAGGTCCCCCGCACTTCCGTGGGATATACAGTCTCATCACCGATAACCGTGGGTGATGCATCCGATTTGCGGTAAGTAATCAAGTTCTGTCTCAGTCCATTTGAGTATGCCGAAAGAATACATCAATACCGGCATGACCCAACCGTTGAAAGCGCGCACCTTGTTTCCGCCTGATAAAAGATTATTCAGTACTTTATGCAGGCGGCCAGAGAAGCGCACTTTCAACGGTGGTTTCACGTCATCAGTATTGATGCCTAACGCTTCCGACATACCCAAATACTTGTAAGTTTCGGTTGAGCAACGGGATCTAAGGTGTACGGAATTCCGAGAGTTGAATTCCCACGGATTCCATAATCTCACCTCTCTTTACATGTATGACTGCACATTTGTCCACACCAAATTCCATCCCGATGGCACTACTGAAGGTTTCAGTTACCTTCAGTAGCTCCACCAGTTGCAAGTTGTTGGGGGCAAAGAGTTTCAGATCGTCCATGTAAAGAAGGTGAGGTATGACCTGACCGCCTCTTTTCAACTGGTAACATAAGCCAGAACCCTCCAGCAGTATGCTGAGAGGGTTCAAGGCTATGCAAAACCACAGTGGACTCAGACTGTTACCCTGGAATATGCCACGCTCAATCCTTATCGGTTCGCTGTTCTCCTGAATCTGTCGACATCCTGGATAGTGAAGGACTGTTCTCCACTGCCCCATACATGACATCAGGAAGGTGCGCCGAGTTGCATCAACTTTACAGAGTTCTAGCTCTCATGAGCCATGTATGAGGAACAGAGTCATAGGCCTTCTTATAATCTATTCAACATGCCGACAGATTCTTTCGAGAACGTCAAACCTGTTGGCTAATGGCCAGATCAATGAGGAGCAGTTCCTTAGTACTGCGGGACCCATTCCTACATCCATTCTGAGAGGCAGACATGATAGAATTTGTCTCAATATGACTGTTGATTTTAGTTCTCAGATTAGATGTAAAAACTTTATAGACCGTTGGTAAACACGTGATAGATCTATAATTTTTGGGTTCCACAGTACTACCTGATTTATGGAGCAGGTGGGTTATTCCTGTCGTTAGAAACTGGGGCAGCGACCCTGACTCTAAGGCAGACTGGAACTGAGATGCCAAGCGAGCGCGCGACCTTTGGAACCACTTAAGCCAGAAATTGTGCAGCCTTTCCGGCCCAGGAGATTTCCAGTTAGGCAGTGGACGGACTGCACGGGCTACGTCTTGGGGGCCGATGGTCATTGCCCCCATTTCTGGTAAAAGATCGCATGCAAGCTCGACCGCTCGAATCTATCACCCTCGGTATGACTGACAGGCGCCGACCAAATGTTGTGCCAAAATGAACACATAGCGTCATCATCCGGCAGGCGCGTATCAGTCACACCTTGGTCCGGTCGCCCCCAATCCCTGTAAACCCACCTTTCGTTGCTTTGGAATGTGCGATTCTGAGTGTACCGCTCCACTCGCCGCTTGTACCGACGAATATGGTTTGCCCATGCATAGATCTTCTGCTTCAGGAAGTCGATACGCTCTGTTACGCAGGGCAGGTAATCTGGAGGACTAATATCAGTCCCCGAGAATGCCCGCCTCACAAAGCGCATCACTCTAGGGCGAGTTTTGCCCTCCCTGAAGCACATAAGCTTACCGATGAGTATTCTAGCCTCACCGATACGGCGCTCTATCCTGCACTGCCAAGCTGGTACAGCTGGTCGTGTAGCTCTGTCACAATTAAGAAATTTAACATGAGGCAGGAGGAGGTAGTGGCATGTCGCTACAGCCGCACAGTACAAGATCGAGTGGGTATCAGTGAGGTCTTCGCTGCTATCAAAACAATTTGATAGGTAGCTGCGAATCTAGAGCACACACCAGCGCCCTATTTCTTTTGTGCATGGGTAAACGAGGTAGACGAGGTCTAAGCTTCGGCGGTGTAGAGCAGTACTCTCGAAATGCGTCCTCCAAAGCGCCCCTCAATCGTTCATTACATTGGATACTCACAGATATAGCCGCGTCATCATCGGCATCACCAACGTGGTCGGGTTGACGTTGCACCACGTCCGGTGGTGTAGCAGGTGAAACACGGCTACTCTGTGATTCCAGGCGCAGTCTATCAAGTACGGTGTCATCCAATATACGGTTACGCTAAATGACCCGCACCTGGTCCGATAGTCGTTGGACCGCAACGTTGACAGCTGGCTCAAGCACCTAAAAACGGAGAGAGCATCCGACCACGATACACAGTCAGGTTAATTCCCCCCGTTGTAGCCCCAAAGTATAAGCGCATGACATTTTCATTAATGGATGATGTCTATCGCATGCGCTGCACACTTCTACCGGCAGCGGGGACCCTATCAGAGGCCGGCGGGCCTTGAGGTCCCAAACTAGCCGGAGGTTGGCCTCTTCTCCGTCGACGCGCAGGTGGTGGTGTCGTCGGCGGCGAGAAGTATTCATCGCTCGACGCAACTGCAGCGACCAGAATCTCTGGACTCACGGTTGGTACTGGTCCCGGTGGCTGCGAGGTGGAGCTGAGCGACAAACCCGAAGATGTTGGGTGTGTGTGTAGTTTTAGTGCTCGGCTTCTTGTCAGCATTCTTCCAATTCAGTTCATCGCCATTTCATTCTATATTGCTTTTGTTGGAGGCATTATATATAGTAGGATGGTGATGTGATGTTTATTTTTTTTTACATTACATTATTATTGTGTATTATCATCAACATCTCCAAACTATATGAAACACACGCATCAGCTAAATAGTTGCTAGTGTGTCTTACCAAAAAATAATAAATTATTGAATAAAATGATATGAAAAATTTTGGCGAGAAAATACATATTGTCAGTCAGTTTGACAGCCGAGCCTCAGATTATTATTATTTATTATTATTTTCTTATTTATTCATTAAACCCCAAGCGAACGCCATCGCTCTCATAATGCCTTTCTATTGTGGGTAAAATATTCGAAAAAAAATAATCAAAAAAAAATGTTTATAATTAAAGATGGAGCAATTAACAGATACATTTACATGACTATGCGGTTCACGAGTTACCAGGGAGGTCACATGTGCAGAAGCAGTAATTGCCAAACAAGCGTGATCATCAAATTACTTTTCCCTAGGGTATAGCTTAATATTTCAGAAGTTTTTTTTTTGTTATTTTTAAAGTGTTTAAATTACTTACCACAACCACAAGCTTCAATATATTCGATGGCCCGTGCTGGAATTCTTGCTTCCTCATAGAAGTTCTTAATGAAGCTGACTGTTTTACCCAAGTCTCTGTAAAATCCATACCGAGGGCCGGTTTCTCCTGGCAATATGCATGTAAATTCTGATTTAGCATGCAATACATCGGCGTAGATTCTGCAAAATTTATTATTGATATAAGAGTACAAGCTGACCCTACGGAATATGTTGCCCTGTCTTAGCGCTGTTAAACGAGCGTAGATTGAACAATTACTGTTTTCTAAAATTTAATGAGTTTCTGCGCAATTAGTTTAATATTTCTTTCGGTAAGAACCTTATATTAAGTATTCTAAACTTTGAAAAAAAGATAAAGAATATGTTAAGTCGTCCTCAAGTTTTGGCGTGACCAAAGGATATAGATTCATTTTAAAATATACGAGTAATTGTAGAAGATTAGTCTGTATAGTGTGAATAAAAACCTTTCACCAACTAAATCATTGTGAAAATACCTTAAAGCGTTCTTCGCTTTTTGTAAGAACAAAACGTTGATAGCTTCAGATTTGGCACATCCATCAGCATGTTCATCGAATGATTTTGTCTTTCCATCTTGACAAAGGTTCATAAGCCTGTTAACAGAGCAAATAAAGTTATTGGTAAAACACAAATATAGATTAACAAGTGTCTAGTAGTAAAGTTAAACGTTTACAGGATACAATTTTTGAGTTATTCCCCAATCTCTGTAGCCCCCGTCCCGGAGGATCCAAAATATTATGATTGCCGCATAGGTGGGCAATGGGTGTTTCTTCCGCATGAATCTGGTGCAGGAACTTCCCGAACTTACCATGTCCGGTGAGGACCTGCGTCATGCGGAAGGTTAGGACGCTATGTTGTCTTTCCAGCCACTCCTCAAAAGGCACACCCCCACAATTGTGGCGTGCCCACCTACCACAAATCAGGTAGTACCGCGGAACTTGTAGATCGATTAATTATTGTTATTATTATAATTATTATGAATTAAAAATTATAGATCGATACCGTGCTTACCTACGGTCTATAAAGTTCTTACATCTGTTTTGAGAGGTAAATAAACAACCATACAGACAATAATTCAATTATCCTCTCAAAACGGATGCAGGAAAGGGTCCCGCAGTACTAAGGAGCTGCTCCTCATCGACATGGCCATTAGCCAACAGGTTCGGCGCTCCCGAAAGGATATATATATATATCAGGCAATGGAGGACGGTCCTTCGCTATCCAGGATGTCGTTATATTTAGAGGAACCGGTGAGGATCGAGCGGGGTATATTCCGGGGTGCCAGTTTGAGTCCGTTTTGGTTCTGCCTAGCCTTGAATCCTCTAAGCACACTGCTAGAAAATTCAGGCCTAGGCTATCGGTTGAAGAGAGGTGGTCAGGTTATATCTCTATAATCACCTATGGATATATCTAACCTTGACATGGATGACTTGAAACTATTTGCCCCCAATAAGCTTCAACCGATGGAGCTACTGATGGTAACTGAAAACTTCAGTGCCATTAGGAAGGAATTTGATGTGGACAAATTTGCGGCCATGCATGTAAAGCGAGGGGAGATTGTGGAGTCAGTGGGTACTCAGCTCTCGGACTCCATAATTGTGAGATTCGTCTTTCCAACTGAAACCTATAAGTATTTGGGTATGTCAGAATCTTTAAGTATCAATGCCACTGACTTGAAGCAATCGCTGAGGGAGCGCTTCTTTGGACACCTGAAGAAGGTATTCAATAGCCTTCTCTCAGGCGAAAACAAGGTGCGCGCCTTCAACGGTTGGGTTATGCCGGTATTGATGTACTCTTTCGGCGTACTCAAATTGACTTAAATAGAACTGGACGCCCTGGATAGGAAGGTTCGTACACTGCTAACTGCAAACCGAATGCATCACCCACGGTTGTCGGTGAAGAGACTGTTTAACCCGCAGTGTGGGGATCGAGTCTTTTTAAATGCTAAGAGCCTGCACAATCGCAAGGTATGCAGTCTCAAGGAATATTTTCAAGCCGCCGACGTGGGTATGTGTCGTGATTTAGTGGCAGTAGACAAGGGATTCTATGCATATATATACTTATATATTTATTTATTTGATTCCCCTATAAAAAAACTGATTTTTATTCGTACTTACACTTTAAGGTTTAGTTGAAAACTAGCTTCAAGCAACTAATATGTAGTTGTCTGGCATTATGCTGAACTGAACCTATTTGGCGTTGCCGTGAGACATATTGATATTGTTAGTTTTGTTTCTCCTTATTTTTTTAATGTTTAATTTTAGTTTGTAAATCAATTATTTGTTTGTCCTCCGGGCGGCCCACATAATGGTGACACCCGGTCGTTTCTTCCGCACTCTGATTATTCATTCACACCCGACGCCGATGTGAACTCCTCCTACCATTAGTTGGGAACCCGGTGGTGGCGCGTTCCGAGGGCCGTGGAATCACATGGCCTCGGACTTGTGCAATTCCACCTCGAGGGTTGTGGTGACGTGGGCGGAGAGTAGAACTCGTCACTGGATCTGGACGCAACTGCCGCGGCCGGTGTTACAGCGGGGGCTAGGTTCTGGCGGCGGCTCTTGTCAACATGGTTGTAAATGTATTTACATTCCGTCTATTGTCTATTTTATTGTATCATCCATGCTGGTGACATATGTTATCTGTTTGGTGTATGCATTTTTCTCTTCTATATGGTTTTGGTTGGTTTTTATTAGATGTATTATGGTTTTTATAAGTTTTTATTATGTAGTATTATCTTTTTTGTTATTTTTAATGTCGAATTTGGGTTAAAATTAGACTAGAAATCAATATTTAAAATATTAAAACTTAGGGAATAAAAAAAAAACAACTGTTGACATCAGTTGTTGCCAGGTATTATTATTATAACCAGAATCATAAATAGCCTGATATGACTGCTCAAGAATCGTAAGACCCATGGGATTCCTCTCTCACTCCCAATCCCTCAGTCACCTGGATGGCCCGGTGATTATGTACTTGGGCGGACAACTAGGTAACATAACAAGCTTTTTTATGATTTTTCATAATAAAGTTATGAAATTTTGTTCGTAGGGTCTTTACATAGATATAGATACTAACCACTTGTTTCGGGTTTCGCATAGGTATACTAAAACTAACGTTGTACAGTGTTTCTTACTAACTTAGTGCATAATTTTTTTATAAATAAATAATGCGACGAGTCCAGAGTGCTGGTTTCCATATCATGAAGTAACCAGGTGTTTTGCTTTTCTTATTGTCAAACGCTGATTATTCATTGATCTGGCCAGACTATGTCATGATGTGGGCAGCAGGTATTTTTCTATAATTATCATAAATAGCTACCATTACAAGAAATGGTCATAAAGTGATAAATTCTAAGATCTGGCCATAACATAATATAATGTCTGATTTGGCCACTTTTTATTCAGAAGTGTAGTTATATTAACCTGAGAAAATGAATTAAATCATATTTTATTATTACCTTCCATAGTGCACAGAAGACTGCGGGTGCAGACATAGGTAGGCGCCTCCAACGATGGCGGCCTCACACTCCCCACGGCTTAAAGCAAGGTATGCCTGCTCCAGCGCTACGGTGGAACTGCAGCACGCCATATCAATAGACATAGAGGGACCTTTTGCGTTCAACCAATAGGAGATGCGGTTGGCGAACATGGTCTTGCTGCACCTTGTTTAGGAAACAAGGGTGAAATTAATTCATAGCATTAACTAACGCATACTTATTGCGACAACCGCGTGCATAGCAAACGACTTGAATGCTGGATGTTTGATAAACATATCTTTTAAAACCTTCAAAATCAATCCTTCAATCTTTTAATCTTTCAATTTTTTTTTTTTTAATCTTTTTTAATGTTAAGCATTCGTAAGGTCCTAATATTGGTAAAGATTAGTTTAAATACACAAAATAGTGTATATACCTCGACATATATTTACTATATAGTACAAAATGACACTTGCAGTCTAAAATAGTAGATAGGTATGTACTCGTATAAATTTTAAAAACATATTTTGAAAGCAAAGAAGATTTTTTTAAACTTATTAATTTTAAGGTCGTACTGTAATTTTTTATGGTGGACAATAAAGAGTATATATATCTAACTATCTATCTGTCTTTTAAACTTTAACTTACCCAGCGATACCAAAACCAGATCGATTAGCAGCTTCATAAAAACAAGCTTTTTCAGCTTCGGAGAAACATGTGCCGATGTACACGCCGACCTTTTTACCGGAAAGTTCTCCCGGATTTACACCTAGAATTATTATCTCTGTTAGTGTATCGACAAGAACGGACTTTCACGCTCAGAAGTATTGTCGTACATATAGTACGTCAATACTTCCGTACATGTAGTAGAATAGTTACAAAAATGTTGTAATAGTAAAAATTTATTGAAGATTTGATCTCGCCCATAAAATGTACATCGTACATGCTAATGGATTTTTGGTCAATAAGTGAAAGGAAATGGCGCAACCAACAGTGTGACATTGACCACTTCTTGTTTCTAATCACTATATTTTACGAACTTATTAAACTAGGTACAAACAAAAATTGATTATTTTTTAGGGCTTGATTTTAGTATCGTTTGATAGGAGTTGGGAATAAAAAGGGCTAAAAATGGTAGGACTTGGGACCCCGATTATAACACTACCACTCTTATTTCAAAAATTCAAAATTCAAATGTTTTTATTTCACATAGGCCCACATGGGCACTTATAAAACGTCAGAAGCTAGTGCACGGTTCCAAATAAAAATTTAAAAAGAGTAACTCCATGGTTACTCTTTTTAAAAAAGTTGTTGTTCTTACAATATTGTCGTACTAGTAAATGTTATGTGAGGCACGTGTAGACCAGTCAATATTGTACACAAAAGTACAATAAACATAATCGTAATAAATCTGAGTCGTAATAAGAAGTAATCTAAAAATTCGCGGAGTCTATAGTATTCTCACATTCACATTATAAAAACAAAACTACAAAAAAAAAAACAATAAAATAAATTACAACTTTACTATCAATAAATGAGACGTTGACAACAGTTATTTGTAATACAAGAGTGCGAATGTTGCTTTTTAACCACGGGCTTAATTTCGATAACAGAGCAAGCGAAGGATTCTAAAATTAAACCACGAGCGCAGCGAGTGATTCAAAAATTATAATCCTGAGCGTTAGCGAGAGAATCAAAAGAGCACGAGGTGAAAAATCTTTGCACTCAAGTGCAACACGTATTTTTTCATCCCACCTCAACCACATATATATGTATAATGTGTGTGTAATATGTATGTCTTTTTTCATCTTTATTGTTGCTTTTAGCATTGAATACGTACTAATATAATAATTCAATAAAATATGCCAGAAAAACGTTTTCTGAGAAAGCTTTGACTCCTTTAGCTAGTCGCCACGTGTTAGCATACCGTACTGTTTCAAATACTTCTCGCGTGATTGTTGAAAGAGAAAGCTCATTTGCGCATTATTAACAGTTTCAGTCAATACTATTGGCGTCAAAACTTAAACTTCTGTGTCGCTAAAATCAATTTGGCACTATAAAGGTAGAAGTAGTTAAATAGGTTTAATGACGTTTTGAATTCACAAGCTTAGTGCAAATGATGTTCTAAATTCAATTTACTTTATCCTCTAGCGGATAAAAACGACTATTGTACTCAGATATCGAAAAATAGCTTTTCCGAGGTGGAGGGATGAAAAATAAATTACTAACGAATTTATTGTGATGCAAAAGCAATGTGTTAAAGAAAACAAGTATATATTACAACAAATGTAGAGCAGTTAATGTTATAATAATAGGATGAAAGCTCGTAAATATAAAGGATTTGTAAATAAATAAGAGAAAATATGTTATTGTCATAGGTGTTTATAAGCATGTAACTAGGCAACAATAATATAGATCATTTCAAAATGACTTACCTTGTAAAATAAAATAAACTAAGAAATAGGTCTGCACAACAGAGATTAGAACTATCTACAACAGTTAGAAGACATATTTACACAGTATTAAGAGATACAAGGGGGCCATATGTGCATAAGCAGTCATTGCCAAACAAGCGTGCTGCTAGATCGATGCTGTAAATTTTTATATATCGACAGCAAAGTACCAATAACTCCTAACTGTCTGTGAAATCTGAAAAAATAGTTTAATTTATTGAGAAGTCAAAAATTTGTACTTAATTAATTTATAGTAAAAATAGTTGAGATAATAAACTGCTTTAATATATTGGAACGAAATTCCTTATCGCGCGTTGCGAAAGGGGGCTAGACGGAAAAAAATAAGACCAAAAGTTGTAACGACACTTTTTGCCATAGATATAAGAAAGGAGGAGATATGCTAAGTAGTAAAAAATTATATTGTATATTTACGTTGAACGTTAATTTAATTAACTTCGTTCCATCCGGGTGTCCCTTGACTCCTCTCAAGTTTTTTTTATTATATTGTTTCTCTAACCACTTGTATTTTATAACTAAACCAGAAGTTATTAGTATCCTATGTTTAGGAGGTAATCGTGAAATAGACACGTTGGTTTAGTTAGGAGGTAAGTCCACATTTTAATTTAATGCAGTTGTAACAAAAAAATCACTAGGAGATTTTACTGAAACATACGGAAAACACTTTTAAATTCATAGCAGTAAATAATGATTTTCTTAAAAAAAATTTTAAGGAGGTATTGGTACTTCACGGACGATTTAAATATATATATATATACAGTGGTGGTCATATAGTATAATTAAGAACAACTATTTAAAAACGAGATATTTTTCAAACTTACGAGAATTACACTTTTTGCATGACTTTTTTATCTCTCTCGGTATCGCAAAATTATTCCACATTGTCGTAGCACACAGTTATAACATGATATAATATATAGATAAGCGTTTTATATTAAAGCTTAACATATTATTGCACACTTACTGGCTGGCCACATAATTAAGAACGCCGGATAGTTTTCTTTTTTAATTCTGATTTAAATAGAGAACACTCTGTTAATTTTGGCGCCATTTAGTGGTGTAAAAGTCAAGAAGTTGATAACTTTGCATAAAATCAATGGGGAAAAATAAAAGATGCGATGAATCTACAAGGGAAGTGATAATAAAACTTCGCGATGAGAATTGGTCATATAAAAAGATAGGGTCTACCTTTTATAGCAGAACTTTTTACGTCATAATATTGTTTTGCATAACAACGGATAGCATAAACTTCATTTCGCAGAAAATCATTTCGCATACACTCAGTTGTCATACATTCAAAACTCATAATTTTGTTAGTCAGAATCATCTTTAGGCATAATGTTTATATCCATAACAATTAAAAAGCAGAACCATCATATCGCAGAAAATTCACAGTCAGAATCGTTTTTTGGCATACATTTTATATCGATAGTGCAGCATGCATGTAGCATGCAAGCAGGCATGCAACATGCAGCATGCATGCAGCATGCAAGCAGGCATGCAACATGCAGCAGGCATGCAGCATGCAAGTAGGCATGCAACATGCAGCAAGCATTGTTTCTGTCACGGCTCCGCGCCTACGCGGGTTTAAATTACATTCTAGGGGTAGGGCAGACAAGACTGCGTAAAGTCGGTTTCGCAGCGATTCGTTTCTGTCACAAAATTTTGCAGCACAACGTATTGACTTTTTATGACACAAATTTAATTTAATATTGAAAATGCTACCAATACATGCTATATTTAGAACATTCTATGTCACTTTTGCAGACCATTCGATTTTAAATACATTGCACGTAGGTTATCTTACCATTCGACAGCATAAATTTACTTTATTTAAATTATCAGTTTTATTCCATATATTATAAGTTTTTGATGTTTTGAACACTAATTTTTACAAGAAGATACATCTATTTTAATTTTTGATGTTCAAATATGCACCCATACCAAATAATCGTATCTCTAAATAAATGTTATGCTAAACAAAATTATGCATAATATTAATTATGGCAAAGGTAATTATGCGAAACAAAATTCTGCCAAGATAAAGTATGCCATTGTAAATTCGGACACGTAAATATTCTGCCAAACAAAAGTTATGCTAAATAATTTTTATGCCTTAAAAATATTCGATTAAATAAGATTATGCCATGCGAGTTATGCCAAATAAAAATCGGAGTATCAAGATTCTGCCAAATAGAAGGAACCCAAAAAGATAGCCGATCACCTGCAGTGCTCAAAAACGATGATATTCCACGCTGTGAAGCATTTTAACACGTATCAAACCACTTCAACTATTCCACGTGTACCTAAACAGAGAAATACATCTCGGCGAGAAAATAAAAATATCGTGTGTTTGGCAAAACAATAACCTTTTAAGGGGTCTAAGGAGTTTAGAAAAGAATATTTTGGTGAAAACGACTCCTCAGCGATCTCAGCACGCACTATCCGAAGGCATTTGGTAGAAGCCAAGTTGAACGGAAAGATAGCAAGAAAGGTACCCATGTTGAAACGGTGTCATAGGCAAGACTACAAGAAATGTTACTTTTTGACAGTAAATGTTAAAGTTCTCTACTTAAACATTTACTGTCCAAAAGGTCAAAAAGTAACATTTGATGAAGTGGAACTGATGAAGAAGACCAGAAATGGCCAACGGAACTTCACCCTCACATAGAAATCACGTAACTATGACAATACAAATAAATAAATTATTCTGAATAGTTATGTTGAAAATGGTATCATCAAAGTGAAGATAGGCACCGGAACTCCGTAATTAATCAATGTACCCTAGCCGTGTTTGGGTTACTTGGAATTGCCATGAGAAATAGGTACTCTGGCTATAAGTGTATCACAACTAAAAAGTGTAAAATAAAAAACTTTTTACAAAAAAAAAAAAATATAACCGACTTAAATACAAAAAAAAAAGTAGGTTTTTTTTTGTTTAGTATTTTTTTTTTGTAAAAAGTTTTTTATTTGAATCGCATTGTACAGGTACCTACTTACTTGGCTTCTTTGTATGTTGTGGTATTTGAGAAAATAACTTAAAAAAAATGATCTAATATTCGGCGACGGCGAGCTATCCATAGCTAACCGCCCGCAAGCCCGCGTCTATGGTGGCTGGAAATAGGGATCGGAATCCCCGGCGGCTGGAGCGTGAGGGCCGTTCCCTCGCGCGTGCTGTCACTTTCTTTGCAAGCATTACTATTTCGCAGAAGGAGGCGTCTGCCTGCCATTCCTCCTCGCTCCGGACCATGGCCTGTACCAGCCCGGTGCAACAATCTCCCAAACTTACCATGTACGGTGAGGAACTGCGTCATGCGGAAGATGAGGACGCCGTGAGGTCTTTCCAACCACTCCTCAAAAAGGGGATTTATCGCCATAAATTTGGCGTGCCCAAAGTCTGATTAGTTCATCAGTCATTTTTGTTATTTACTATAATGATAACCGCAGATGATACTCGGGCTGCCGTCGCTCGCGGAATGACGGCGCCACCACCTTCCGCTAAATTTCTGGGACGCGTGGCGTCGCGTTGCGTGGATCAAGTGTAGATCTAAAAGTCTAGTTTCCATATAATATGTACGGAGACCGACGCGACCAGATCGGCGTGTGTGGCACACGTGTGCGCATTGTAGTTCTACAGACCGACGCTCACATGTGAGACGCCTGAGACGTATGCCATCGGTGTGCACACTACACCGGCGCCGTGTGTTGCGCATTACAACCTTTGATTTCAACGGTGGATGTCGTCTGAATAGTTAGTTAGAAATGTACGAATTAGACAGCGAATTTGAATATCTTTTTTTAATGGGTTTAGACCATCAAGAAAAAAGTTAGGAAAAAAAATACTGAGTCTCCAACATAAACTTACAAATAGAAGAAGTCGGCGAACATCATACTCTTGTCAAAGATTTAGAAGCAGATCAGGCTCGCTTTTTCATGTACTTTGGCATGTAAAATGCAGAATTTGTAGAAATTTATGACATAATAAAAGATTATATCATGATATTAGCTGCTGTCAGTGACTTCGGCCGCGTGATAGTAAAAAAATATCCCAAGAGAACATACTCCCAGGATAAAAGTATCTTATAAGCTGTTCCAAGACATTGTCTACCTATATACCAAGTTTTATCGAAATCCATTCAGTAGTTTTTGCGTGAAAAAGACATCCATACCTACAATCTTTCGCGTTAATATTAGCAGGATTTATATAAAGACTAGCGGCCCCGTTAGACGTACCTATGTCCCCGTAACTTCTAAAATAAGAGAATGATAAAACTAAAATAAATATATGATGTACTCTTACATTACCTTATAAACTTCCACCGAAAATTGGTTTGAACGAGATCTAGTAAGTAGTTTTTTTTTAATACGTCATAAATCGTAAACCGCAATTTACCTTTTAAGTTTGTTCGGAACCCTCACTGCGCGAGTCCGACTCGCACTTGCTCAGTTTTTTTCTTCAGGTGGGAAAATCATCTTATGAGAAATCGCGCTCTTGGGCGGAGCGAGAAATAGTGTCAGATTTTTACTGACTAAAAACTCACTGCTGTTCCTTCTTTGCCTTTGTCCCAGGGCCCCGGGTTTCACTTTCACACTACCTATGGCCCCAGTGGGCTTCGACCCTGCTGGGCCCCTACGATTTGCTGACTTCTCCCTGAGGCGCGCGTGAAACGGTACGGACCGGATCATGGCCTGCGAAAGGCTCGGCGCAAGAGATCGCCGCCGCCGATCGCCCCCACGAGGACACGGCGTTGCTCTTCCCAAGCGGGGCACATCTCCACCGTGTCTCCACCGTGTCTTGCGGGCGGTCAACACAGTGGCGACACCCGGGCGTCACTTCCGCACAAATCCGGTGCAGAAACTTCCCGAACTTACCGTGTTCAGTGAGAACCAGCGTCATGCGGAAGGTGAGGACGCCGTGAGGTCTTTCCAACCACGCCTCAAAGAGGGGATTTAACGCCATAATTATGGCGTGCCCAGTCCTGATAGACGTCGACCTGATGACAGTCAACCCGATGACATTGAATTTTTTTCAGATAAAAAATTTAACCCAATAGCAGTGCCAGCTATCAGGTTCATTTGTATTTTTAAACCACCCAGGGACGTACTCAAATACTCGTTATACACACAAAGTTTCATTCAAATCGGTCAAGCCGTTTAGGAAGAGTTAGGTGACAAACACACTTACAGAAGAATTATATATATAAATATATATGATTCATCATTCATTTTTCATGTTGGTACCTCTGTAATGCTTAAGTTTTACATTTTATATGACAGGATATTGCCGAATCAGTTCAATGAATTATTCATTGGTCATTTTTTTTATTACAATAAGGATAACCACAGATGTCGCTCGGGCCATCGTCACTTGCGGAATGACGCGAAAGACGTCTCACGCAGAACTACACTACGCACACGCGGTAAGTCCTCTATTTGAGGAGTGGCTGGAAAGAAAACATGGCATCCTTACCTTCTGCATGACACAGGTCCTCACCGGACATGGTCAGTTCGGATGGTTCCTGCACTGGATTCGTGTGGAAAAAACATCCGGGTGTCACCATTGTGTTGACAGCCCGGAAGACATGGTGGTGCATACGGTAGAGGTGTGCCCCGCCTGGTCAGAGCACCGCCATGTCCTGGTGAAGGCGATCGGCGGCAGCGATCTCTCGTGCCGGGCCTTGGTACAGGCCACGGACCAGAGCACGGAGGAGTGGCAGATGGTCGCCTCCTTCTGCGAAGCAGTAATGCTAGCAAAGGAGGTGGGCGCATGGGCGAGGGAACGATCCTCATGCCTCGGTCACCGGGATTCTGATCCCGATTTCCAGCAACAATACGGGCGGGCGAGCAAGGTGTAGCTCGCCGTCCGACTGTTCGATAACCGTCCGGACCGAGCCCAAGTTGGTCCCCATTTTTATTATTATTATAATTACCAGCATCATAAATAGCCTGATATGACTGTTCCAGGATCTTACGACCCATGGGGTCCATGCAGTTTGCGAGACGGAAGTGAACCTTGAAGAACTGCGCGTCGAAATAGCTGAGTCCCGGCACGGTACCCGAATACTGAACCACTTCTGGATGATGGTATTTAAAACGGAGTGCTTCTTTTGATACTGGGTTGATCTGCGTAAAATAGAATAAATTATAATTAAAATAAAGTATTCTTAATAAAAATTAATAATAATAATAATTTATTAGTCCAGTGTTACAAAATGTATCTTAATCTACTAAAGTTATGTTACATAGAGGTATTAACAGTAACTGGTAAAATTAACATTAAAGTGAACTGTGGTCCCCAAACAAGGTAGTGCCTGTATCTTGGGGGCCGGAGTTACGTTTAGTTACATTTAGACATGCTAATTGCTAACTTTCATAATTGTAACAAGTTTTTTTTTTTATCAAATCAAATAAAATGCAATACAATACCGGTAGCAATTTGCCTACCGGGGTAAAAGTAAAATAAAACAAACCAAAAAAAAAAACAATGAAAATAAACATCTTAAATAATTGTTCCTAATACTAAATTAGTCACTATTGTAAAAATGGAAGTCCGAAGAAACCCTTTTTGAGTACGTTTAAGTGGAGTTGGTTTAAACGTTGGGTCGGGGAAAGGGTAGTAAGTATAGTATCTTAAGAATCTATCGTTTTTAGCGCACAACTGTATAGCCACCACTCAACTTTCAAAGTCAGCTCAAAGCAACATTTTTCGACCGCCATTACTTGCGGTGCTCGATGGGCACCATACCACCGATGATGTTACAGGCATTCGATCAGCTGGTTCAAAACTATTTATGGTTTAATTTCGTTCGAAAACAATTCATATGTTTGATAAAGTTAATTTTAAAATAATAACGTAATTTCAGTTGAAATACAAGGGAACAGCAGTTTTGTTGGTGAAGGAAAACGTGATTTTCAAGAAAAAAAATATCTGTCATAATAAAAATCACCACAACTTATAAAAAAAAAAGGTTTCATAGGATTTTCTTGTTGATTCACAATGGCTATTTTTAATGCTGTAAAAGTACGCCATCCGCCGGCTTTCTAGTTATCCTTTGTACTCCGAATATCTTGATAGAACCATTTTCCTTATTTCTCACTTACCAAAACTTTAATGAACAAACAAAATGGCTGAGAAAAATGTGTACCTTGATGTTTAAATATAACAACCAAGATGTTAGAAGTATGGCAACATCTCTTCAATGCATAGCTTTTATTTTATCCGATTTAATTTCCCAGATAATTTCATATAATCCAAATTAATCCAAGCATTATTTTCAATACCAGACATGTAACTATCGAAGTCTTTATACTTTATCTTCATTCATCATCATTTTCCATCATCATCAGTCTTTATCATTCTTATATAAGAACCATACAAGATTCAGGCTTTTAGTTTATCTGTACACAAAATATGGAATAATAATATTGAACCCTCTTAGCACACTACTGGAGGGTTCGAGCTTAGGCTTAGGAACTTCATTTACATGGATGATCTGAAACTCTTTGCCCCCAACAACTTACAACTGATGGAGTTACTTAAGGTAACTAAAACCTTCAGTAGTGCCATCAGGATGGAATTTGGTGTAGATAAATGTGCAGTCATGAATGTAAAGCGAGGGGAGATTATGGAATCCATGGGAACTTAACTCTCGGATTCCATATACCTTAGGTCACTTTATTAAAACATATATTTGCAGCGTGGGAAGAAGCCCAAGATGCGATAGGATTTTTTTGTGACCTCTCAAAGGTTTTTGATTGTGTTAATCACGAAACCTTGCTTTTAAAGCGAGAATATTATAGACTGGGTAAACATGCACTCAGCTTGGTGAAATGTTATTAATTGACAGGCAACAGCAAGTTCAGATAAACGGTGTCAATTCTCCGGGTTTGAAAATCAAAATGGGTGTACCACAAGGCTCAATATTAGGTCCTTTTCTCTTTTTAGTATATATAAATGATCTACCGCATCTATTAAAAAAACAACCACATATTGTGTTGTTTGCTGACGATACATCGTTAATTTTTAAGATCAATAGACGTTCCACAAATCTTGATGACGTAAACAATGCTTTACAGCAAGTCCAAAACTGGTTTACTGTTAATAATTTAGTATTAAATGGAAAAAAAAACTAAGTGCATAAGATTTGCGTTACAGAATGTTAAAAGTAATTATTCCGACATAGTATTGAACAAAGAGAAACTCGAATTCGTCGAGAATACGGTTTTCCTGGGGATCAAGCTTGACTCGAGTCTACAATGGGGTCCTCATTTAACATCTCTGGCAGGTCGGCTTAGTTCAGCAGCATATGCTGTCAGAAAAATCCGTCAATTTACTGATGTGGATACTGCGCGACTAGTTTATTTTAGTTACTTTCATATTTTGCTATGGGGACGGACTGCAGATATAGAGTCTATTTTTATTCTGCAGAAAAGAGCTATCAGAGCCGTATATAATCTTCGCAGACGCGATTCTCTTAGGGAACTATTTAAGGAAATAAACATCCTGACGGTCCCTTGTCAATACATTTATGAAAACATTATGTATGTTCGAAAAAATATTCATCTTTTTACTAAGATATGTGACAGGCACAATTTTAATACTAGGAATAGGAACAAATTAGATCGACCTCGGATCAGATTGGCTAAAGTACATAGTTCTTTCATGGGGTACTGTGTATGTGCATTTTATAATAAAATACCAGTTGAGATTCTACAACTAAATGAGTCCAAATTTAAAGTATGCATTAAACGCACACTATGTAGACAAGCGTATTATAAACTAGAGGATTATATCCTTGATAAACACGCTTGGCTAAATGCCGTTCCTGCTCCGCAGCCACAGCCACTTTTACCTTCAAAGTAGTTTTTATATATAATACAAAAATATTGGAAGAGATACTATTCCCCTTTTTGTATTGTTGTTTTCGAAATGGTTTTTTATTTTATTTGTTTATTTCAATAGAGTTTCTGATAATTTATAACCTTTTGTATTTGGAAACAATAGCATTGTATAATGTAGAAGCACTTCGTTTTTCAAGTTTTGTGAATGTGAAGTACCATGGGGCATTTTTATTAGGTTACAACTTGTTTGACATTACGAGCATGGCAGTTGAGAGTTTGTCATGCCCACTCAAATGTCTCGCTGATGTTGGCACGTGTTATTGGGTCATTCAGTTCCCTTCAGAATGGTTGAGCTGAGTGGGGCTGATTCACGCGTCATGCTCGTGAACTGGTGCCGTCAGTTGAGACTGGTCATCTCTTAGCTACCAGTGACATTCAATTTCTATTTTTTTTTAAATGGTTTCTTTTTGTTTTTTATTTTAATTATTATTACTTATCTACATTGTGCTCACATAGAAGAAGCGACAAGAAATATGTAACCAAGATTTTTGTAACTCATAATATGATTTAAAAGAGTGTCCATGGAGTTTCTTGCACGTTCTTCTCCATAGAGATCTACGCTTTGGAACGTGCAATTTAGCGTCACTTGTATTTTTTTTTTTTTTGACTGACCGGCATTTTGACAATTCAAAAGTGCCTGTAATTGGTCTATTTGAAATAAACGTTTCTGATTTCTGATTTCCTTCTGCTCAACCAAAACTTACAAGTATTTGGGTATGTCGGAAGCGTTAGACAACAATGCTGCTGACATGAAACAATCATTAAATTGAAGGAGCGCTTCTTTGGCCGCCTGAATAAGGTACTGAAAGTCTTTTATCAGGCGGGAATAAGGTGCGCGCCTTAAACGGTTGGATCATACCAGTTTTAATGTATTTTTTCGACATACTCAAATGGACTCAGACAGAACTCTTGACGCCCTGAATAGAAGGGTCGGCACATTGCTTACCGCAAATCGAATGCATCACCCACGGTCATCGGTGATGATACTGTATATCCCGCGGAAATATGGGGATTGCGACTTTTTAAATGCTAAGAGCCTACACAACCACGAGGTATGCAGTCTCAGGGAATACTTCCTAGAAACCAACGTGGGTGTGCACTGAGATGTGGTAGCTGTGGACAAGGGCCTCACTCCGCCCTCCTTGGTAAACGGGAACTGGCGCAAACCTATAATACTGGAAACTAATGACCGCAGGGAAGTATGACAGAGTAAGGAGCTTCACGGGCCCTACATGGACTAGATGTACACCTATTAGCGTCCGTATCCTGGCTGCTTTGGTGAACTCTTCGGGGAAACCGAAAGTTTTGTCTGTGTGACAATGGACGAAGTTATGATGACGAACAACTACCGGAAATATATTGTGAAGGACAGTGTGGTTGACATCTGTCGGGCGGTATTCCACCGGCCCGGAGAAACAATCCGACACATTATTTCTGGGTGTTGTTACCTAGCCAACGGAGACTATTTGCATAGACACAACCTCGTATATAGCCAGGATTATCCACCAGCAACTTGCTCTTAAATACAATCTTGTGGAATCAGAAGTACCTTACTATAAGTATGTGCCCGACCCAGTTCCCCGCGTGGCACCATGGGCCATGTGGCCCATTCCCTCTCCTAGAGAGAGGAGGTCTGAGTCTCAGCAGTGGGAACATTAAAAGGCCTATGATTGTTATGCTAGTTTATGCTTATCTATGACGCGCGTGGAATACGACGCACTGTCGACCTGAGCCTGGTCCTTATCAAAAGCTGACCTATTCTTTGCTCGCCATCCATATACTCGCGTCAGCTTATAACTTCGACCCCAGTCCAGGTGAAACGGCTCTAATGCCTGCCATCGTTCACTGTAACTTCCTCCACATTTGATAGTTTTTACTGCCGCACTCTGAAGGCCCTTTGTAGTAGAAGTAGCTACAGAAACAGTGGGATCATTAAAAGGCTGATTATGTTATGGGAACATATGGCATCATAAACTGAATCGGCTACTTACAATACTATTCTCAGGTATATAAAACACCAGAGAATCGAAAATACTATCAACGATTACATCACTGCTTACCATCAGACGGGATTGTAGTCGAGCACTAGTGTAAATCATTAAAAAAATAGACTTACCTTATTGTACAAAATGTGAGAAAAATCCTTAATATTATGGGAATCGGGGTAGAGCCCCGACATGCCAGAGATGACGATTCTATCACCATCCAGTGCATTCGAGATCTCTTCGGGCGTCCCATGCTCTTGCGGTGTGGGCGTCATCGTGAAAACTATTTACGTTGATCGTATCTGTGATAATTGAGATATTTTAGTTATAGTGAGTCTTCTTTATTCTTTATTGTACACACAATTTTATACAGACATTATAAATAGAACAGTTGATGTACATAGGCGAGCTTAACTCACAACTGGGTTTACTTACAGCAAACCATATGAGTGCGAAATAAATTTTGCATTAATTTGAGGTACTTTAAATGTAAGTACAACAAATAATTAAACACATAAAATTAAATCTAACTTAAAACTAAAAATATACTAAACAGATATGTGTACAGCACACCATACATAAACATAATTACAATAAATAAATATCTATAAACATACATATTTACGGGTCATGTTGATAAAAAATGTTCCCTAATTCTTCCCCTGAAAACCTCCAACGAAGGGCTAGTTCTCAATGTATGTGGAAGAGAATTCCAGAGGCGCACAGCACGAACGGTAAAAAATTCGCTGTAGCGACTTGAAGAGTGGGGAGGAAAACGAAGGAGAAGAGAGGATGATGAGCGACAAGGGTTTTCTCTCGGAACAAGATACTCAAAGCGTTCCCGAAGATACAAGTGGGAGTTGGGATTATGAAGAAAAGAGAATAAAAAAGAAAGAGTGTGGCCATCCCGACGTTGCCGAATAGGCAGCCACTTCAATTGCCTTCGAAATTCCGACACATGTTCATACTTCTGAAGGCCAAAATTAAAGCGGATACACAAATTCTGCAGACGCTCCAGTTTGTCAAGAAGATCCTCAGTCGCATCAAGGAAGCAGACAGCGTAGTCAAGAAGAGGTAGAAGAAGAGACTGAGCAAGAGTAACTTTAGTTAAAAAGGCAGGAACTTCTGAAGACGTTTCAGTGAAATGAGCAAAACACCCACACCCCTGCTTACTTCTGCAATGTGGACATTCCAAGACAGGTTACAGTCTAGAAAAACACCTAAGTTTATGACTTTTTTTGAATAGGCTATAGTGACAGAATCGTACATAACAGGTGGGAGAAACTGGTTATTTAATAAGTTAACGAAATATCTGCCACCAATAATGAGAGCTTGTGATTTAGTTGGATTTACTAAAATTCCGAAACTTGTAGTCCACTGACAGATATTTTTAAGAACATTATTGTTGGCATCGATAGCGTCGTTGAGCTCTTCCAACTTAAAGTGGCGATAAAGCTGCAAGTCATCTGCATAGAGATGAAAGTGTGAAGTTAGGACTTTAGTGATAGCGTTAATAAAAACAGAGAAAAGAAGAGGAGAAAGAGCGCCACCCTGAGGAACACCCACAGCGAGATCACACCAGTCAGAGGAAACCTCTCCTGAGCGAACCCCAAAGATAAGAATTAAATTCTTCCACAGCAATATCGTGTGAATCTGAATGAAATAAAAAAAAAGTTAACGGCAGGAGGATAATGACGATTTAAACAGAGGGAAGTAGAGCTTAAATAAAATATATGTATGCACTTGCATCTGGTCAGACTGGAAGCCTACCCCAACATGGTTGGTAAGAGGTTAAATAGCAAAAGATGATTAGAGGTTATTGGTGTAGCTTGAGACGTCTCTGGATAATATGGAATGACGATCATAAAAAAGACGATCGGAACTGAATGAATCAATAAAGAAGAGTGCTTCTGTATCGATCCACTTTTAATTGAGGTTTATAGCAGTTTAACTTGCAAGTCTTACAAAAAAAATAGTATTACTATAAACCAATTTTAGACTAATCTTAGTTATGTTTTGCACTTTTCAGTTTCACGATTCAGTTCAAAAGCTCACTTAATTTAGAGATTTTTTAAAACGTACACTTGACACGCAAATAAGACGAGACAAAGGCAGGAAGATGATGTACACTTTAGACGCAACACTCAGTAATATGGGCACTAATGTAACAATATTGCGTTCATTTATAAAATGGTTAATGTATTACAATCACGTTTTAACCTTCAAGCGGGCGCGCGACTATTTGAAACATTAGCAGTCGCGCGTAATCAGACCAATGAGAGATTTCAAGAACTTAGAAAACTTTAGTTTTTGTTACTATTTTGGTGTACAATAAAGTTTTATTCCATTCTAAAACTGATTAATTAATGTTAAATTATTTTTATATTCGGATATAAATAATTTTCAACTAAACAATAATTTGTTTAAATTCAAAACAACATTTTGAAGTTAAATTAGTTTCTTTGGATTAGGAATCAATTCTGCCCGACATAACAAGAGTTTTATTGTGAGTCTTGATTATATCTCCAATTAATTAGTATTTTTTTTAATATTGTTCAAGAGATCAAATAATTGGCATCAAAGAGTTTTTCATCTACTTAGGTATAATTTTCTTCAGAATCGGTCTTCTCCTCAATGTAAAAATAAAAGGAAGGCGCGTGTAGTCTTTTCGACGACTGCACCGAGACGAAAACTATTGCGATCTGTGGAGTGGGGGGAGCGCCCCGAGTGACAGTTTATTGTTTATTTTACTCCCAATGACATAGCGACAGTAATGAAAAATAAATGTGATGGGTAATAATAATAATATGTACGAAAATGTACTAAGCGCGGTCGATTCGACTACGCGCACCCGCTTGAAGGTTAATGACAAAGTACAATTTAAAATATATGTAATCTATACTTATAAAATAATTTGTTCTGACTGACGGATCAAGCATAAACCGCTGATCGTAGACCTGAAATTTGGAGGGTATTGTTTTTTGTATTACATAGGCATTTAATAAGAAAGGATTTTTCGTAATTGTACTCCAAAAGGGGTGAAAAGGAGGGGCTAAGTTTGTATGGGACAACGTGATTCCTTGGTCCAATCTACTTCAAATTTTGCATGAACATTCTTTAATCTTTATTGTCTGTTAAAAAATAAATGATTATTATCTAACAAAATTGATGGAAGACGAGTTAAGTATTTTATAAAGTAGAAAGTTATTTTGGGGGTGTTTTACTTCGAAGTTGATTTCACCACCCCTTGGTGCTTTTGATTTAAATTACATTTTATTTTGAAACATGTTTAAAAACTCATTCTGAAGAAGAAAAAGATAGAAGATTACAAAATTATTAAATTTTCGACTTCTATGTGGACGAAATCGCGGGAAAAAGCTAGTTATCTATAATATATATATATATATATAAAGGAGAAATTGACTGACATATCAATGTACAGCCGAAAATACTTGGATACGCTATAAAAGGAAACCTTGTGTCCTTTTAAAGCGTAGACGAGCACAAAGGGGATAAAATAGGAGTCTAAAGTTTGTATACGAGTAGAAAAATCTACTTTCACGCGATCGAAGCCGCTGGCGGAACTAGTATGTTATAAATATAATACATTAAAATTCCAATTTCTAGTGAACAATGTCAAGGATCTATTGAAATCAAAGTGTATAAAGACGTCAACGTTTAATTATACACGTCAAAGTTCAACTAGTCTAGGTTTTTTTATAAATATTTTATTGTTATTCATGAAAAAAGCTGCTTTAACAAACAAAATATGTCACTAAAAACTAAAAGATTTCACTACTCTCAAGATTATTTTATTGTCGAGGTCTAATAAAGTGATGTTTTGGCTAGATCTTAGAATTCGATCATTTCATGATATGACTAACTAAAATCAAGATCAAAATCGAAATTGAAATCGAAATCGAAATCGAAATCGAAATCGAAATCGAAATCGAAATCGAAATCGAAATCGAAATCGAAATCGAAATCGAAATCGAAATCGAAATCGAAATCGAAATCGAAATCGAAATCGAAATCGAAATCGAAATCGAAATCGAAATCGAAATCGAAATCGAAATAGAAATCGAAATCGAAATCGAAATCGAAATCGAAATCGAAATCGAAATCGAAATCGAAATCGAAATCGAAATCGAAATCGAAATCGAAATCGAAATCGAAATCGAAATCGAAATCGAAATCGAAATCGAAATCGAAATCGAAATCGAAATCGAAATCGAAATCGAAATCGAAATCGAAATCGAAATCGAAATCGAAATCGAAATCGAAATCGAAATCGAAATCGAAATCGAAACCGAAATCGAAACCGAAACCGAAATTGAAATTGAAATTGAAATCGAAATCGAAACCGAAATCGAAACCGAAACCGAAATTGAAATTGAAATCGAAAACGAAACCGAAATCGAAATCGAAACCGAAATCGAAATCGAAATCGAAATCGTAATCGAAATCGAAATCGAAATTGAAATCGAAATCGAAATCGAAATCAAAAATATTTTTATTTCACATAGGCCTAATGGACTTTTATTGATGATGATAAATGATGGCAATAAATGAAATGTTACCAAAATAAATTAATTTATGGTAGATATAATATAATATAATATAATATATAATATTAATATAATATAATATTCCACGACTATCACACAACGCCGTCTAGTCTCAAGATAAGCAGAGCTTGTGTTATGAGTACTAGACAACTGATAAACATACATATATATTTCTAAATACATACATATTATAGATAAATTACACCCAGACACAGAACAAATGATCGTGCTCATCACACAAACATATGTCCTGGGTAGGAATCGAACCCACGACCTCCGGCATAGCAGTCAGGGCCACTAACCACTAGACCAACAGGCCAGTCAAAATAGATGAAGTCTAAATAATTTAATAAATATTGCAAAAGCAATGTGTTAAAAAAAAATACAATGTGGATCTGGAACTACGACATTAAATTAAAACGAGCACAGTACTAGTTAATCGAAACATTTTAAAACACGAAGATATGAATGTAGTTAGTGAAAAAATTAAAAATTGCAATTTTCAAACAAAATAAATAGCAGAATCACTGCATAAAAAGTAAACACGCTATAACTACGAAAAGTCACTGACCAAGTGTGCGGCGTGGTGCGGGGTGCAGCGGGCGGCGGCGATATTGGACGTAGGTATTTTAGTCGGAGCACAACAAATCAGCGGCATAAACTCACTAAGTTGCGAGTTGTCAATTATTATAAGATCACTGATTGAATAATTAATCACATAATATCACATTACAATCAGAATTTAAATCATCAACAGTCAAACTTTTAAATTTTCATAGTGTCCCCCGTTGTTCATTATGCACAAACGACATCGTCTTATTAAATTTTCACGGACTCGTCTTAACAAGTCCCCATCTGCCATTCTTTTATGTTTATCGAAGACATTAATTTTGAAAAGTATTTTATCTATGGGCCTTAGTTGCCTGACAATAAATAAATAATAATAATAAGATCTGTGGCTCGGCTGTCAACCAAGTGACAGGAAAAAAATTTTCTCTTCACATTTTTCGATTAATAATCAAATAAATCCCAAAAGATCCGAAATAATGAAAATAAAACGGAAGAAATAACAATTACATCATATACATCTATACATAATGCAACCATAGTGACAAAATAACAATGGAAAATTGAAGACGAAAAGACAGGAATAATGTTGACAAGAGCCGCAGCTCGCCGTGCACGCCTACCACCTCCGGCCTCGTCGCTCAGCTCCGCCTCGCCACCGCTGGAATCCAGCCCCACCGTGAGTGCTGTGACACCGGCCGAGGCAGTTGCGTCGAGCTCCAGCGACGAGTACTTTTCTCCGCCCACGTCACCACCATCTGCGCGTCGACGGAGAGGACGCCGGCCGCCGAGTGGCTTAGGATCTCGAGGCCCACCGGCCTCTAATTGGGTCCCAGCTCCCGGCGGAAGTGTGCAGCGCATGCGATGGACGCAATCCATCAATACGAACGTCATGCGCGCATACTATGGGGCTACAGAGGGAGGAAACAACCTGACCGCGTACCGTGTTCGGATGCTCTCTTTGTTTCAGGTGCTTGAGCCAGCCGTCAACGTTTCGGCCCAACGACTGTCGGATCAGGTGCGGGTTATCCAGCGTAATCATATGTTGGACAATACCGTATTGATCGCCTCCGAACGGAAATGAGTAACCATGCCATTGCTCCTTCGTCGCAGTCTGTGGTACCAGAGATTGTACCACCAACCTACCATCTTTCCGAACATGCTGACGAAGAGATTACTGACATGGTTACACATGTAAGTACCCAGTGCAACAATGAATTGAGGAGTGCTTTGGAGTGTGCAATTCGGGAGTTTCGCAACATGCCGCTTGAACTTAGGCCGTGCTTACCCCGTTTGCCCATGCATAATAAGAATAAGGCGCTGGTGGCTCCTCTGGATTTGCAGTTGTCAAACTATTTTGACGATTGCAAAGATCTCACTGATACACACTCGATAATGTTCTGCGCAGCTGTTGCGGCATGTCGTGTAACTCACGTCAAGTTTCCAAACTGTGACGTAGCTACACGACCGAAACCAGCCGTGCCGGCTTGGCAGTGCAGGATCGAGCGTCGTATAGGTGGGGCCAGAGCACTCATCGGCAAACTAATCTGCTTGGGGGAGGGTAACACTCGCCCAAGAGTGATGCGCTTTGTGAGGAGGGCGTTTTCTGGGACTGACATCAGCCCCCGAGACTATATGTCCCGTGTTACAGAGCGCATCGACTTCCTGAAGCAGAAGGTATATGCATGGGCAAACCGTAACCGCAGGTATAAGCGGTGGGTGGAGCGATACACCCAGAATCGCACATTCCGGAGTAATGAAAGTTGGGTTTTTAGGGCTTGGGAGAGACCGGACCAAGGTGTGACTGATGCGTGCCTCCCGCATGATGACGCCATGAGTTCATTCTGGCGCAGCATCTGGTCTGTGCCTGTCAGTCACACCGAGGGTGACTGGACTCGAGGGGTCGAGCGTGCGTGCGATCCAATACCACAAATGTCCGTCCGTTGCCAAACTGGAAATCTCCAGGGCCGGCTGGGCTGCACAATTTCTGGATTAAGTGGTTTACAAGATCGCACGCACGCTCGGCTTATCAGTTCCAGTCTGCCTTAGAGTCAGGGTCGCTACCCCAGTTCCTAACAACTGAAATAACCCACCTGCTCCATAAGTCAGGTAGTACTGCGGAGCCTAAAAATTATAGACTGATCACGTGTTTCCCGACGGTCTATAAAGTTCTTACATCCATACTGAGAAGCAAAATTAATAGTCATATTGACAAAAATTTTATCACGTCACCTTCTCAGAATGGATGTAGGAACGGGTCCCGCGGTACTAAGGAGCTGCTCCTCATTGATATGACCATTAGCCAACAGGTTCGACGTTCCCGAAAGGATCTGTCGACATGTTGGATAGATTATAAGAAGGCCTATGACTCTTTTCCTCATACATGGCTCATGAGGGTGCTGGAATTGTATAAAATTTATACAACACTACGCAACTTCCTGATGTCGTGTAAGAGGCAATGGAGTACGGTCCTCCGCTATCCAGGATGTCGACATACCCAGAGGAATAGCGAACCTGTAAGGATCGAGCGAGGTATATTCCAGGGAGATAGTTTGAGTCCACTTTGGTTTTGCCTAGCCTTGAATCCTCTAAGCACACTGCTGGAGAATTCAGGTCTAGGCTATCGGTTGAAGAGATGTGGTCAGGTAATATCTCACCTACTTTACATGGATGACCTGAAACTTTTTGCCCCCAACAATCTGCAACTGATGGAGCTGCTGAAGGTAACTGAAACCTTCAGTAGTGCCATCAGGATGGAGTTTGGTGTGGACAAATGTGCGGTCATGCATGTAAAGCGGATTCCACAACCTCCCCTAGGTTGTGGAATCCGTGGGCACTCAACTCACGGATTCCATAAACCTGAGATCCCTCTCTCCAACCGAAACCTATAAGTATTTGGGTATGTCGGAAGCTCTAGGCATCAATATCACTGACATGAAGCAATCGTTGAAGGAGCGTTTCTTTGGACGCCTGAAGAAGGTATTCAATAGCCTTCTTTCAGGCGGAAACAAGGGCGCCTTCAATGGTTGGGTCATGCCGATATTGATGTACTCTTTCGGCGTACTCAAATGGACTCAAACGGAACTTGACGCCCTGGATAGGAGAGTGCGCATACTGCTGACTGCATACCAAATGCATCACACACGATCGTCGGTGATGAGATTGTATATCCCGCGGAAGTGTGGGGGTCGAGGTTTTTTAAATGCTAAGACCCTACATAACCGCGAGGTATGCAGTCTCAGGGAATATTTCCTAGCTGCGGACGTGAGTATGCATCGAGATGTAGTGGCAGTGGACAAGGGACTCACCCCGCTCGCCCTGGCTAATGAGAACTGGCGCAAACCGGTAGTGCTTGACACTAAAGATCGCAGGGAAGTATGGCAGAGCAAGGAACTTCACGGACGCTTTTTCCGGGCCCTTCACAGGCCCGATGTAGACCAATTGGCGTCCGTAGCTTGGCTGCGTTCCGGTGACCTCTTTGGGGAAACTGAAGGTTTTGTCTGTACAATTATGGACGAAGTTATCATGACGAATAACTACCGGAGATTTATTGTGAAGGACGGCACGGTTGACATCTGTCGGGCATGTCACCGTCCGGGAGAATCAATTCGTCACATTATCTCTGGCTGTTCTCGTCTAGCTAACGGAGAGTACTTGCATAGACACAACCTTGTAGCCAGGATTATCCATCAGCAACTTGCTTTGAAATACTCTCTTGTGGAATCGGAAGTGCCGTACTACAGGTATGAGCCCGACCCAGTTCTTGATAATGGTCATATCAGTTTGTACTGGGATCGGTCCATCATCACTGATAGGACTATTGTAGCCAATAAGCCTGATATAGTGGTGGTGGACCGAAGCGAGAGGCGTGCAATGATTGTTGACATATCCGTCCCGCATGACGAGAACCTCGTGAAAGCCGAGAAAGATAAACAAATCAAGAATATTGACTTGGCTCGCGAGGTTGTCGACATGTGGGATGTGGACTCTGCGATCATTGTGCCGATAGTCGTGTCGGGCAATGGCGTAATAGCCAAGAGCCTCGACCAACACCTTAGGAGGCTCGCGTTAGGCGGCTGGATCAAGGGCTTGATTCAGAAAGCGGTACTCCTGGACACGGCTCGCATTGTTAGGAGGTTCCTTTCCCTGAGCCCTAGGTAATACAATTTCGTGTTTACTACGCGTATTTTTGTTATAAAAATCGCTTCTAATTTTAAAAAGTTCGAACATACAAACTGCTTCCTAAGATATAAAGAGAAAGCAGAGCCACTATATCGACTTCTTTGAATTTATTTCTGAGGGACTCGCGAGGAACCATTTTATAAATAGCCCGGATTGCTCTCTTTTGCAATATAAAAATTTAGTCTAAATCAGCTGCAGATCCCCACAGTAAATACTGTGGAAATAAGCATAGTAAACTAACCTAGCTGTGGCTACATACAGATGTAGGCACAGCTAGGTTAGTTTAACAATAATTGCCACATTTTTTTTACTCCATATGCGGCTGAGCTTAATCTACCTGAAAGAGTTCTAACATGAGCGCCCCACTGCAGTTTAGAATCGATAGTTATACCTAAGAACACAGTTTTCTAGAGTTATTAGATTCTTTTGCTTCATGTGTATCAGTTTACACAAATATAACTTATATAGTAGGTGCATCATAATTTAACTGTACATGTAATATGTATCACGTAATTTTAGCACACATTAGAAATAGAAAAAGGTACAACTCACAGGTTTTTCTTGGATAACTTTAAAACTATAATATTAACTATAAAAAATAGAGTACTATGGAAGTGAATGTTTTTATCTACAAAAAAAGGTGCTAAAGTTTAAGTAAAATAAGTTTAAAAAGTAATTGTAAAAATTCCTAATTCGGGAACTAAGTGGGCTAGCACTTAGTTCACGAATTAAGAATTTTTAAAACTTGTTTTTGCTTTCCTATAAAGTGGAGATTTTTGAGTTGTACCATTTGTCACAGGAGGCACAAACTTAAACTATTATCGTTATACAGTCAGCTATATTCGTTATACATCTCTCTACAATTTAAGACCAAGAAAATAAAAATAACACCATAAACACGTGAAAACCATCAAAATGTTTTCGACAAAGTAGAAACTGAAAATTTTGACTGCGATTTCCCAAAAAAGTAAAGTTATGTCTTGTTGCGGTTTATTACTAAGCATGCGATATTTTAAATTGCAAAATATTCATGAACATTGTATACACTTAATCATATTCAACATAATATACATACATTTAGTTATCATTGGTCTTTACTTTACTAAATTACACTGTAATCGTTGTATTGGTTTTCTAGACGTACTTAGATAATAAATATTATTTGTCGAAAGAGAAGGGATCCTGCGACACAGGGTATCCTAGTGCGGGATACAGTGTCACACTTAACTATTGTAATACTTTATGTAAACAAATAAACTATTATAAATAAATAAATATATATAACCGGTCCTTAAGGCCTTCAGCAGCTATTTAATTTCATCATACTCGAGAAAAAAACGCCACGGGTATGGAGCAGAGGTGTGGTGGTACTCCTCTTTAAGAAGGGCGATCTAGCCCTGCTTAAGAATTAAATGCCCATCTCATAGTCATAGTCATTTAACCATTAACAATAAATTGTATCTGAAATTACAAACACGTTTAATATTATAACAATGTTAAAAACATAAACGCTTGGTCAGGCCTATGTCAAACAGTGGATGTCTTTCGGCTGAAATGTTGATGATGATGATGAAAAACGTAAAATTAATATAATATTGGATTTACCTCAAATATCAACAATATTATATAGACACTTGTTCAATAGAAATCTTTTGAGTTGTTTTTTAAAAGAGCTAGAGTATACTTGGGGCATACTGAAAGTCTCAGAGACTTTCCAAGTATACTCTTTGGAGAAGTAGTAGGAGTAGTTCACATCGGCGTCGAGTCGACGATGAAGTACCTGGAACTCGTCCTCGACAGTCGATGGGATTTCGAGGAGCATTTCCGACGTCTGGCTCCGCTCTGGATCTGGCAAACTGGATTGGACTGGGGCTGGCGGGTCCTGCCCAACCTAGGGAGTCCAGACGCCTCCTGCCGGAGGCTCTATGCAGGAGTCGTTATGTCCATGAACTTTTATGGGCGCCGTCGCTACGAAACCGATCGGCGGCCAAGCTGAACGCAAGCCAGAGGGGTCATGGCCATCTGGATGATGTGGGGATACCGCGCAGTTTCCCGCGAAGCGGCCTCCTTGCTGGCCTACCACCGTGGGATTTGGAGGCAACAGTCCTTGCACGCATGCACAATTTGCGCCTGAAGATGCAACGCCGGGGCGAATCTCCGCTACCACGCCAAGTCGCGGCAAGGAGATTTTTTTCCTAGAGGATCATACTATTATATACAATTCGTTTTTTATCAATTATTCAATATTAGGTCTTTAACTATGAAATTTCCGTTTTTTAAAACGAGTTGCTTTGAAGCGTTCTATCTTTGGATTAACTTGGAATTATAAGTTCAAATAAACTTTGTAAGTATTAAAGTTACGTTATTTTTTTTTTCGAAATTATGTATGTATTGGTTTCTTTGTGATTTTTATTTTCTATAATATCGCTGTATTTATAAACATTTTTGTATGAAATGTAAGAAAACTCGCGTCAATAATAATAATCATTTGAAAGGACTTGTTGCCTCCACCCGTTCTATTTCCCCCTACCCCTAAACTAAGACGGTAATGAAGTAAGAAAAACAGGTGTGTACCAAGTGAACAAATATTTATTGCCAAGCAAGTCGGAGGCACAATTTACAGAGACGATTTTATTGAAAGCATCGGGTGTTTTATACAAGGCAACACCAGCGCATTGTCACCATTTCAAGTCAATTAATGGATAAAACAATTAAGCAACATGGTGGCATTTTTTAGTTTGTAGTTCCATTAAAATAATAATCTATGAATTTAAATTCGTTTTGAGAGATTTCAAATATACCTAAATGAGATTTCATAAACCCTTGAAAGTGTAATATAGGTTTTATTTAAGTTATGTTCCGCCTTTTTGAAAAGCAGTTGTCAAACCGTGGTGTCACTCCATACATGGCTATGGAGCAAACTATGTGTGTTTCACTCCAAAATTCTATAGAAAGTACCAGATTGCTGTTTTTGATTTCTTCATATCTGTAGAAAAAATATTTTCAGCTATTCATGCCACTAGAAACATAATAATATCCGTAACTTTATACTAAGGAAGGTGATATAATTTCGGTTCTAAAACTTTATAGATATTATTCTTTAATACCCATTCGTCATCAGGTTCGCTAGATAAATCTTGGACTGGTCGATTGCTAATTACATCACTACCTGACTTTCTAAACGATACAAATGTCATGTTATCATGTCTTATCGCATCGTACAAATTAGTCTTTAAGTGCTCTTCTTCATCACTGTAGCTGGCAGCTTCTCTGATTTTGTGGAGTATATGATTTTTTACGAGTACATCTTGAAAGTTTTTAGGATAATTGTATACTTTATTCGAAGAAATGTAAGCCTTTTGTTTGGTTTGCTCATGCTCATCCAACTGTCTACCGTGGTTTTTAAGAAAGTTCTGATCAAATTTCCGTATTGAAGACAGGGAATGATGACGTTTATTACTGTCAATTTTATAGTGTTCTTTTATTTTCTCTAACAATTTGGGATGTTTTATTAGAACACGTTTAACATATTGTTTAAAGTTCATATTACGTCTCCATGACGGTACCTGGTACTGGGTTGCGGTAACAGGATACTCCGTTGCATGTACAGAATACTGGGTTATATGTATAGGATACTTGGTTACTTGTATGGGATATTGGGTTTCATGTACTGTAGACTTGACAGTCTCACTTACAGTAGACACAGTTGTATCTACTCCGGTTTCTGTAAAGACCAAATTACAACTGTGTATAAAAGTAATCTACTAAAATCAAAGTTGTTCAAAATAAAAATAATTTCACTATGAGAATGCTGTACAACCTATCTTGTGATGAAAATGTACTACTATAGTTTTTTCAACACACTTGCTCAGTCAAACCATTATAACTTGTACATGTATAATTAATAAATTGTTCATTCAAGTAAAATTTGTTTTTCTTTATAGATAAGCAATCTCTTTATTAAACAGTCTAGCTGCTCTATGGCCGCCATTTTAATTAAGATGCGCGTGGTTTTTGGCGTGATTTTTTCGAGTGATGTTCAGTAGCTATTTTAATTATTCCCAAATTGATTTCTAATTTATGCAGAATTATGATAATTTTTTGTTCTTTGTCTCATACCTCTAACTCTAAGGTAAGGATTCAACGCCGCTCGTATTATCATATCGACCACTTCTGCGGCAGTGTGCTTTCCTGAAAATAGTAAAAAAAAAAATATGACAACGGACAATTAAAACCGATACACTAAATAATTTTAGACTATGTACTGATAATGTGTGTGTTGTGTAATCGTATTTATATTTTAAAAGAGTTTGCAGTGTTGTAGTTAATGGTGTCCTCACGAAATGGATTCAAATTAAATATTTTGGTCGTGTTAAGTCCGTAAATAGGTGGCACACTCTATATCTAAAATTGTCCCAGGCAGCACGTAAGCCGTCAGTTCCAGCAGCCATTCGTAGTATCACCATTTTTTTGAAAACTAAATTTTTTACACCATGGTTTTATCTCACTAGGCGAGTTGATCTTGGTTGTGTCTGTATATTTATGTACAGATAATTTTCGTGTATATAAGCTATTTTATATATCGCTAGGAGCGTTTGGTGTCATATAAAATAGCACTTACGCGAATATAAAAAATTTACACGTGAATCTACATAACACATGTAATCTGTGTTTTTGTGTGGGTGAGATAAAACTACTGTACTAATGTTATGTGACTATTTTCACTTATTTTTACCATTATTATATTCATAAAATGCTTCCAATGCCTTGAATAGTTCTTCTCCATCTGTTTTATTGAAATATTTACCATAGAAATCAGTCATCTTATTGTCCTGTACAGACATCATTGTCTCTTTATTCTTCAGAGTGAAATGCGCATACATTGCTTGTTCTGTAATAATTAAATTTGACATATTTCAACTTACAATTTACAGACGTAAGTAAAAATTTTACTAATTATGTAGAAGACATTTGCTTGCTCAAAATTCCCCACGATCTTCATTCTGTCATTGATGAATGCATCCATAATTCAATTGTAGCAGTACTTACGAGAGCCTTATTTTTTGAAGAAAATACTGAAATTAGAAAAATGAAAATCGTCAAAATACCTCTCCCACACTGGGTGGGCGAGGGGGACTGTCAAACTTTTAGTAATAAAAGCCAGCTGTGTTCTTTCGCCTCAGGGACAATATTGTGTCTCTGAGGTGTTCTCATGATCTCTTTATAGTGAATCGCCATTAATCCCAGCCTAGTCCTTATCGGATGACAACCCATTACTACGCCCATAAACCAGCGTATAACGTGTACTTCGAGTCTGCGTGTCACGATAGCCAGGGCGCCTTCTGCGGTTACCAGGGCGTGAGTATTGCCTCTCCCTAACTCTTTCAGCCGCTTTTTTCACTTGCGGTTCTACTCCGCAGAAAGAAGCGATTGCTTGCCATGCCCTCTCGGTCAATACCATGACCTGCACCAAGGCGACGAGAGAGTTGCCACAGCGGATCCCCTGAACTGAGATACGGCAGGTGCACTCTTCAAAGAGGGTATTAATTTCCGCGATTGTGGCATGCCCACCTTGCGAGAATTTTGTGTTCAGTACTGTACCCCGAGGAACTCCTATAAACACTGATTTCAGTATGACACAAAAAATGATCCAATTCCACTCACCTTTTAGTTTATCAGGAGGCATGGCACTCACCATAGGAAAATACATTTTCAGTGCTTTTGTTAAACGTTTGCCTACTTCTTCATCAAACGGTAATAAGTCTAATTTTCTGCAACGTTAAGAGTGAGTGAGTGAGTAATTTTATACACGGTATCTTTGATATCGAAGCACAAACGAATACCACGAATCCAGTACACGATTCTGGACCCACCAGTGGTGGAATTTTTCGTTGGTTCTTACCTAATTAAAAAAAAAGTCTTTACTTTTTAAAATTTAAACTGTGTAAAATCGTGATTCTAACCAACCCCGATGATATTTTAAGTAAAAGAAAATAATAATAATAAAAAAATGATTAATTAAAAAGTCATCAGGGTAGATATAAACGTTATTTTAATCAATGTCGATGACATTTTTAATTGACCATTTTTCCTGTCTTCGATCCACAGCACTCAACAGTTGACTTTTGAATTTTGACTCCATCCGGCCGATGCCGTAAGCGCCTGGAAAATGGCTTGCCTGGACAAGGCGTTGCCCGAGAACCCATCTTCCCAGCGACAGTGGGATGAACCGCTCTGCAGTTTGGTACGGAATAACCTTATTAACACGTCCACCAATATCGCCTCCACAAAGACTCGCTAAGTTCACCTGAAAATAGAACCTTTAAACTAATTTACACCCGGTATCGAAACCATTGTAACAATTTACTGAAACGACTTAAAAGACAACACGAAAAAGTGAACTAGATAAAAACAGTAGTAACAATAAAAAACTCTGGGACTTCCCATTAGATCTATAACAAAATCAACTGCTACCCACCTTCTTGGTGATTGCCCCCAAACATCTGTCAATCAGGTTAATGAATATTTTGCTAACGTTGGAAATTCTCTGGCAAACAGGCTTCAAAACTGCCCAACAAAAGCTCAAAATACCTTAGATCTTCCAGTTTCAAGCCACACTACTAACAACTCGTCTGTATTATTAGACATTAATGAGGGCGAGATCCCAGTCACTTATAAATGGCTTAAAATGTACTAGCGCAGTCGGTCATGATAAAATATCTAGCAACGTACTGAAAGCCATAAAAGATATCATTGTCCCACCCCTTACTCATTCAGTCAATGCTTGCCTTAATCGAGGAGTTTTTCCCGATGTCCTTAAAAAGGCTATCATTGTCCCTATCTTCAAGGCAGGAGATAAGCTTCGAGTATGCAACTACAGCCCAATTGCATAATACCAGCTATCTCTAAGATTCTGGAGAGAGTTATCAATTGTAGACTCGTTAAGTATCTCGAAAGCAACAGTTTGATTTCTTCTTTACAATTTGGTTTCCGTTCTGGAAAGTCGACTGAGGATGTGGTGCATAAACTTTCTGACCATATTATTCACACTCTAGAAGATAGAAATAAAGCATTTGCCATCTTTCTTGACCTTAGTAAGGCATTTGACACGGTATCAATTCCACGTCTTCTAGCTGGACGCGTGCCAGAGGGTCATGGCTATACGGATGGTGCGGGAATACCGCACGGTTTCCCGCGAAGCGGCGAGCCTCCTTGCTGGCGAGCCACCATGGGATCTGGAGGCGACAGGCCTTGCACTCATGCACGATCTGCGCGTGGAGATGCAACGTTGGGGCGAAACTCCGCTGCCACGACAAGTCGCGGCATGGTGGACAGAGCTCCAGTGGGGTCTCATGGCGGAATGGCGACAGCGACTATCGCAACCCAGTGCTGGGCACGCACTTTGAGGAAAGGCAACACGGCGTCCTTACCTTCCGCATAATGCAGGTCCTCACTGGGCATGGTAAGTTCGGGAGCTTCCTGCACCGGATTCGTGCGGAAGAAACGCCCGGGTGTCACCATTGTGTGGACCGCCCGGAGGATACGGTGGAGCACATGGTGGAGGCGTGCCCCGCTTAGGCAGAGCAACGCCGTGACCTCGTGGGAGCGATCGGCGGCGGCTATTTCTCACGCCGGGCCTTGGTACAAGCCATGGTCTGGAGCGAGGATTGACAGGTGGTCGCCTCCTGAGATGAGGAGATGTCAGCAACTGTAGGGGCCTAGCAGGGTCGAAGCCTACTGGGGCCAAGGGTCTAATTCTAAAAGGAAGACTCGGCCCTGGTACGAAAGGCAACGAAGGAACAGGAGTGGATTTTTAGTCAGTAAAAGTCTGACACTATCTCTCGCCCCGCCCAAGAGCAGGGATGTCATAAGTTAAATTTCCCACCGAAAAAAAAAAAACCTCTTCTAGCTAAGTTGGAACGCCGGGTGTTACAGCTAAAACTGTTTCAAGATTACCCAAGCAATCATAAACAATGTTTAAAAGTAGATGCCTACATTAGCACTGACCAAACTGTCTCTTAAGGTGTCCCGCAAGGCTCGGTGCTGGGACCAACGCTCTTCTTAGTATATCTAAATGAGCTGTGTGGGATGAAATTAGAGCGGGGTGTCATTATTTCGTACGCTGATTACTTTGTGTTGCTGTTTTCTGCCGACACTTGGGAAAACACTTTTATGCTGGCTCAAAATGGTTTCAATTAGGTTTCCAACTGGTTGAAACAAAATGTCCGCACTCTAAACTCAGATAAAACTTTTTACATGCCATTTTATTTGCCAAATTTTAATGAGGGTGCATTAAAATTTCCCCTTGAACATACGTTAAAGTCACATTCCAATCATGTCGCCTCTTCAAATGACACTACTTGCAATTGCCCTTGTTTAATTAGAAGATCTGAAGCTTCAGCAGAACTTAGGAGTTTTACTCGACTCATGGCTAAACTTCAGTGCGCACATTTCTATGAGTCAATCCAGACTTAGTAACTATTTTTTTTTTAAGTAAGGATTTATATTTTCAAGAACTTACAACACGTACCAGACATTTAATCCTAAAAAAAGTTTATAGGGCACTTTGTGAATAGCTGTTAACTTATTGCATTTCCAGTTGGGATGGAGGTCCAAAACCACTCTACTTCCTTTTGAAATTGTACAACGAGCAAATTTAAAGGTAAGCTCCTTCCGACCCATTGATTACCCTACACATCTTTTGTATAAGTGCTGGAGCTTACCCACTGTTCGTCAACTTTACATATTAACTGCGATTCTTAAACAACACTCTCTTACCCCCTTGAATAGGAATAATCTGCTTAAATGGCGTCGTAATGCTGTAGTATCCCGGTCCCGTCAATTTAAACATTCATTTACACATAGGTTTTTCTGTTTCAATGGTCCTATCCTCTACAACAAACTTAACACAACTCTTAATATCTACACACTAAACAAACAAGGATGCAAAGCCAAACTATTAGAATTTCTACTCACATGCGATTACAAAACTACTAAAGACCTTCTTAAAATGTTGAGATAAAATTACACCACAAACACACGAAGCACATGCACACAACACACAACTTCGATTGCAAATTAATATTTTGTTATGTTGTTCCGTATGGTGTTCGGACGTAAAGAATAACACCATCTTCCCGTGGGTGTCGGAAGAGGCGACTAAGGGACATACCAGAGAATGGGCAGCAGCATTCTTTGTGAATTGCAACAACCAAACTTCGATCGCCAACCCGCATGCCAAGCGTGGCGATTAAGGCAAACCCCCCCCCCCCCCAATGATAAACACAACCAAAACATGGCCTCTAGTGCCCGGCAGCCCGTCTACCCTTGACTCCGGTAGCGGTCAAGGTTACGGCGAGGCATGGGGTGCGAAGAATCTCCGGATGGGATCCAGCTACCCCTTTAGAAAACGACGACTGGACCTGGCAACATATAACACGCGTACACTCCGGTCCGACGAGAAGATCACCGAACTTGAGGAAGAATTGAGCAGGTTACGATAGAATATTGTGGGATTATCTGAAGTCCGAAGACAGGAGGAGGACACGATAATTCTCAAATCCGGTAACCAGCAGTCCCAGGGTGGTGTCGGGTTTATCGTCCACAAGTCCCTTGTGAACAATGTGGTGAAGATCGAGAGTGTGTCGAGCAGGGTGGCGTATCTTATACTCAGAATATCATCAAGATATTCGCTGAAGGTCATATAGGTTTACCCCCCGACCTCGACACACCCCGACGATGAAGTAGAGTCCATGTATGGTTTTAAGACTCACTTCACCGTGGTCATGGGGGACTTTAACGCAAAACTGGGTAAACGAGACGGTGATGAGCTGCGAGTGGGGCAATTTGGATTTGGACATCGGGACCGCCGGGGATACCTATTGGCTATATGGTTTTATGGAGAAGGATATATCTTTATATAAAGAAAGAAAGAAAGAAAAGGAATGTATAATATGATGAACTCCTTCTTCAAAAAACGTGAGCGTAGGAAGGGGATCTGGCAAAGCCCTGATGGTGCGACCGGAAATGAGATTGACTTCATCATGTCGACGAATTTTAAAACATTTAATGATGTCTCTGTGATCAACGCTGTAAAAACTGTAATTGATCACCACATGGTAAGAGGCACATTGAATATCAATATCAAGCTTGAAAGATCTCGACTGATGAAGTCTAAGCTCCGTCCAGCACAGATCCAGATTCAAAACTCCAAGAGCTTTCAGCTCGAACTTTACTATCGTTTCGAGTGCCTCGGTGGTTCTGTGGACGAATACAACGATGGGTTCGTGGAAACTGTCTATACGGTCGGGTCTAAGTATTTTTTAAGACTCGTCGTACAAGCAAGAAAAGGCTCTCTGATCAAACTCTCGAACTCTTGAAAGAGAGGCTTGAGATGATTCTGCAGTCTTCAGATGATGCGTGCTTCTACCGGCAGCTCAATAGACGGATCTCCAAGTCCTTAAAACGCGATCTCTGCCTCTTTAATACCGTTAATTGCACATCACTCACCTTCGGTTTGCCGACGATATAGTAGTCATGGCTGAGACTACGGAGGGGCTCAGTACAATGCTCGATGACCTTAGTAGAGCTACTGAAAGAGTGGGTCTTAAAATGAACATGGACAAAACCAAAGTCATGGTAAATAACACCCACACCCACCCAAACTCCGATCAAGATTGGAGACTCTGCACTCGAAGTTGTAGACGATTACGTTTACCTGGAACAGACAATCCAGTTGGGTAGGTCTAACTTTGAGAAAGAGGTCAATCGTCGAATCCGACTCGGCTGGGCAGCGTTCGAGAAGCGGCGCGGTATCTTCTCGTCCAACATACCACAGTGTCTCAAGACGAAAGTCTATAACCAGTGCGTGTTGCCAGTGATGACATATGGCTCCTAAACATGGTCGCTTACAATGGGCCTCATCAGCAGGCTTACAGTCACCCAAAGGGCAATGAAAAGGGCTATGCTCGGAGTTTCTTTGCGTGATCGCATAAAGAATGAAGATATCCACTGGAGAACCAAGGTCGCCGACATAGCCCGAAGAATCGCCAAACTAAAATGGCAGTGGGCAGGGCACATTGCTCGTAGAACGGATGGTCGATGGAGCCAAAAGGTTCTAGAGTGGCGACCGCGCACCGGAAGACGCAGCGTTGGAAGGCCTCCCACAAGGTGGACCGATGACCTGGTGAGGGTCACGGGAGTGCGGTGGATGCGAGAAGCACAGGATCGGTCGTTGTGGCGACGCTTGGGGGAGGCTTATGTCCAACAGTGGACGTCTTTCGGCTGAAATGATGATGATGATGACGATGATGATGATTTCGTTATGTGTTAACTTATACAGACGTTACACGCAAATGCTGTTATATTGATAACTTCTTTTCTGGGAAGAGAACTGCGTCCTGAACAGGGTCAGCCTAGCTCAGGCGCGGTTGCACATTTTTATTACTTATGCATTTTTATTAACTCACCTTCAATTTATTGCTCAAGTTTGTACAATATTATTATGTAGAAATAAATTTTTATTATTAAAATTATTGTTATTATTATTAACGTGCAAGAAGCTCCATGGACAGTCTCTTAGATCATATTATGACTTACATAAACTCTCACTTACTCGTTCAATTTAATCAGCAATTGATTTAAGACAGGCATTGTATCATGTGTTTTCTTTATAGCTATCAATTCTGTGAATCTTGATAAGAAAGCAGTGAAATAATTGTGTTTATCTTCTTTCATGGTCTTTTCCATATCTTGCATGAACGGACTTTGCGTTGTTGTGTGCAATTTGGTAGATTCTATGTATAAAAAAATATACCGATAAATATTAACATCGTTGAAGCCATCTCATAAATATCGTAAATAAGAGTCTCTATGTCCTTTATTACTTGTCTATAATCGAAATAAAGTGAATATTTCATTGATATTCAAATAGTATACAAAAAGTAGAGTAGTAAATAGTGAGATTAATTCATCAAGAATGCCTCAAAGCAAAAGATTTGAAACCGCCAATGTCATCTTATATTAGGCACGTACCTGCATAAACTGGAAAATTTGTTATCACTGAAGTATCTGTCATCTCTGTTGGAGTCCAGTAAGAGTTATCTGGAGGACTTGCAAACATCGTAGGAAAAGTAAAGCTCACAGCTGGAGCTACGGGTGTAATTTTTATAGCATTATTAATATTATAGAGATCCACTTTAAAAAAAAAAGTCATTTGATGAAGGCTGGCATTCAGCACAGAAGTGCTGATGAAGAATCATCGTCATTTATAGACGACATTTCTCGAGTTTTAACTGGGAAGAAGTGTGTAAGAAAACTCCACGTCACTACGTGCTTCTGGCGTGTTCTGGAGACATCTGGCTGAACTGTAAACTAATGCAAGATTTAAAGTACCTACAAAATTTAAACAATTATAATAAAATTAATTACCGCAAGCGTGACTGGGATTCCTAGTCCATAAGCTGATGGGACTTAAACATATCAGGACCATAAATGTAGGTGTTTATGGAATACTTATACTCATCATCATCATCATCGTCATTTCAGCCGAAAGACGTCCACTGTTGGACATAGGCCTCCCCCAAATGTCACCACAATGACAGGTTCTGAGCGTCTCGCATCCATCGGATTCCCGCGACCCTCACCAGGTCATCGGTCCACCTTGTGGGAGGCCTTCCAACTATATTTATACTAATTTTACCTAACACTAGTTAATAAAGTTAAAAATCTAACCGTGCAATAATACAATGGGCCGCAAAAATTTCGGGTCGTTAGTAAAAAGTGTGATAGTTTCATACATAAGATGAATTTATAAAATTTTAGTATGTAGTAGATGACTGATTAATACATAGAAAAATATATAATACTAAACGCTTCTTACTTTTTTTTTGTCTCGCTTGACTATGGCCTGTACCAGGGCTCAGCACGAGAGGTCGTTGCCGCCGATCGCCCCCACGAAGATACAGAAACATACCTCCACCGTATGCTCCACCGTGTTCTCCGGGCGGTTCACATGGTAGTGGCACCCGGGCGTTTCATCCGTACGAATCCGGTGCAGGAACCTCCCAAACTAACAATTTCCAGTGAGGACCTGCGTGGTGCGAAAAGTAAGAATGCCGTGACGTCTTTCTAGCTACTCCTCAAAGAGGGGACTTACCGTCATAATTATAGCGTGCCCAGCACTAAGTTGCGACAATCGCTGTCGCCATTCCACCATGAGATCCAGTTGAAATTCTGTCCACCATGCCGCAATTTCTCATGGCAGTGGAGTTTCGCCCTGGCGTTGCATCTCCATGCGTAAATCGTGCATGCGTCCAAGGATTGTTGCCTCCAGATCTCATGGCAGAAAGTCAGCAAGGCGGATCAACTCTTCAATCAAATCAGGGCAAGAGCCGCTTTAGGACAGCTTCAGTCTATTCCAGTTTACTAGCCAAACGTCGAAAGTGCTTCTCGTAAGTGCACCGGCTGTCGAGGACGCGTTCCAAGTACTTCATAGTCAACCCAATGCCGATGTGAACCCCTCCTACCGCTATTTAGGTAACCAGTGGTGTCTTGTTTCGAGGTCCACGAAAACACATGACCTCAGAATTGTGCAATGCCATCTCGAGTCCCAACTGCTGGATCCTCTTCACGACTGTCGCAGACCTGCGTGTCGCAGATTCGGCCGCCGCCTGGTGTTACTCCCCCTGCGCCTGGACCAAGTTGACTGCGCAACAGACTACACTAACCCCGTCGGGGAGATAGCCTCACAGCGCGTAGTCGTACGTGATGTTCTACAAGGGTGGTCCTAGTATTGATCCTTGCGGAACACCACACGACATCTCTCGCCATTTTGACTGGGATAGATGATCAGCCTGTCCGCCAGGTAGGCCTTGATCACATGACGAAGGTAGCTCGGTACCCGGAGATAAAGATCTGGCTCTACCCGCAAAGCACTTCTAACTTGTGACAAGAAGTGGAAAAATCTTTTTCTGATTTCGAATTGTGTTATTGTGACTGTTTCTAAAAGACCCTAGGCTGATAAAATTATCGTTTTTCCTGAATTTGCCTATATGAAGGTATGAAGGTCGGCTTTCCACTAAGTGGGAGGGATAGGGCCCCTCCTCCACCCTACCCTGTGGTCCTCATCCTGATGACTTGGACAAACCTCCACCGATTGTAATGGATTCCTAAGAAATATATAACCCTGTCCCGACTTAGAAAGCTAGGTGACAAGGAGGGGATGCAGAAAACAATTTTAAAACAATTGGGGTTGTGAATCCATTGATAAGGAGATAAAAAAGGGCAATCTACTTTTCTTTTGAGTTATGAAATTTAAGAGACTGAGAGGGCTACAAAAGGGAATATGACACGTGACGCTTGCATTTGCAAATTAAATTATTTTAGACTTACTTTATTCCTTTTCTCCCGTGCATGTCCTGACCAATCCTATGGCAAAGGGTTGTGAGGGCTCTGCTATTGGATAAGACACACTTTTTATAACAATTAATTCCTTATAACGGCCTACTCACTATCACCAATACAATACAAGACTTAAACAAGCGTGACGCATCGTCAGTTGCCGCAGATCTCTTTACAGCTGCCTCGCTAGACGCCGAAGTGGCTTATAAATCGACACTTCTCACTTTTTACTACCCCAAGGTGAGGACATAATAACCTACGAGCCTCTGAGCTATATCTAGCTGCGGGACTTTTTTGAAATGAGTCCAAATTACGTGTCTCGCTAAATATTATTTTTTTGTATCAGTAAGAGGCCTACGGGGGCCGGGTGTGATTTAATGAGATACGTTCTCTAGCGTTCCTTAGAACGACTACCAATGCAGTCCAGGGTACTTGGCGGTGACTACCCCCTTCTCTCTGAAAGTGTGCGCATATCAAGACCAAAGTAAAGTATTCTACTGTCTGTACTGTACAGTCCATAGGAGGAAGTAACCGCCGCTAACGATTGGTGGTTTATGATCTTATTATAGCTTAAACTGGCTCTAGTATGTAACGAATATATATTCGGTTCAGCCTTCAATCGGCAGTGCCTCGGTCATAGTTGCGTCGAGTATGCCGGCCGGCAAGAGTCAAGTCCACTCTACAGAAAGTCAGTCTCAAGGTCACCCCAATGAAAGTCAATGTCAAATTCACTCCAAAGGAAGGCTTTCTTCGAGTCCCCAACACCAACCGCAAGCTTAGGTCACCTTGTCATTGAATGGAATAAGGAAGGATAAAAGAGTTAACACTCACCCATTCACCAACACAGTCGCTGAGATTCACTCGCGTACTTATACACTACTTATGCACAGTCAACGCCCTTCCATTTGTACTCCAACTCACACACACAGATCTGTATTATAAATATTATACAAGCCTTAACTGGACTTAATCCACTTGTATCTAATACTGTATCACAGTCCTAACACTCCTGAGAATTACAATGGGACATAGCCCTATGCTATCTACTGAGTCAGCTTTGTTTCTCCTGGACGTCCGAACCCTATCCTGCCCTGAAGTCAAGTGTCCTATCGTGGCCGAGCCAACACTCTCCATCCCTTGCCTTCCAGCTTACATTCCCACGTTTTGCTAACAAGTTTTTATGACTCCTTTTATTTTTTGCTGCAATCAAGTGCACTACGGGTCCGATATTCCGCTTTTGTTTCCCAGAAATTTGTTGGAGGATACGACATGTCTATTGACATAAATTATTGCTTTCAACTTATTGCTGGTCTAAGTGCGGGGTTGTTTCCCACGAAACACGGACCAAATGTGTTTCTAAGAGGCACAATATCATGTTTCATGCTTTTCAAATGAATAACGTACTTTGCTGCTTTTAAAACTATTGGACAGCCTGTCACATAAAATACAAATTTAATTTATTTATCAGAGACCCGTTATAACCAACGTATGTAGTAAAATAGAACAAATTGTTACTGGTGAAGAATATATAAGACCGACCTTAGGTAGGTAGTCACATTATTTTTCAATTTTCTGAAGAATTTATAATGTCTGAAGATAATCTGAGCTATAAGTTGTATAAACAAAACCCTTTTTGAGATTTATAATAAACACTATAATCTGCTTAAAATATAATATATACGAGCAATCTACGTACCTACATAACTTTGGAAGATATTGCAATGTTACTATGTGACCCATTATTTTTGCCACCTAGTGTATTTATGCACTAATTTGGTTATTTGAATTCTGGGAGCAAACGGAGAGTCTTTTTCGTTTTTCTTACTTTGTTGTACACAATCAACTACTTTGTTAAGTGTAATTTACAATAATGTACATGTCTAACTTGGAATTATGTCTTCAAAATATGGTTTAACCGTGGTATCCGTTCTAGCAGCGTCAATATTTTTTTTGCGATTCATATTGTATATGATCTGTGACAATTTCTTCTTTTCTATTTTTATTTTATCTTCGATTGTAAACAACATGTCTTTTAAGTGTGTTAAAGATCGTCTAAGTTTATCTCTAAACGGAACGTTTTTATTTTCTGTAGCTGAAAGTTTATTGTGCTGGATTAGATTTTCAATAGTTATGGAGACATCACTAAACATGTAACTTATGGGCAACCTTTTCCATAAGAGTATATCAAGGTTAAACAAATCACAAAGTCTACCTAACAATTATATTCACAATATTATGTGTTTTTTAACATTATAAATATCTCAAGAATGGCCAGGAATTTGAAATATGGTGGTGTGATATTCCTTTGTACCTTGGTTAACCCTGTGCCTGATTTCTTTCCGTCAAATTGGGTTGTCGTTTCATTAGTCAATGCTAATCGGATTTGTGAGTAAAAGAGGGAGTGAACTTGTATTTGTATTCAGACTCGTGCACTATATATTTCTTGCATCGAAAACTAGTTTCCGCTGAGTTTGACGGCAAGTATCGTATTTTAGGTGGGTTTTAAAGGTGGGTAATATTCTACGAGATTTGCTAGCAAGTATAAAAGGCAGATACTGCGGTTATCAAATTGTAATGATTTCTCTAGAATTTAATTTGGCCTACTGACAGAGTTACTGGCTGCTAGTGCTAATGTATAAATATCTTTATTCTAAAGACAAATTTACTTACGTCGGCTGACCGATACATTTAAAACAAGTATGCTTAAGAATATAACAAACATTATTTTAAAACAAACTTTGCCAATATACTAAATATACTCGTATCAATGTAATATGACCAATAAATAAATTGAAGTTAATAAAACATTTCAAATTTCATTTATATGGTGCAATATAATAAACTTGAGAATTGTATCGACTTTATGATCTCGTTTATTTTTTAACTCGTAGTTTTCAACCATTTTGTAGTTTAATAGCTCCAAAAGATTAACTCGGATGATTGCCTACTCTAATGTTTTGAAACTATTCTGTCTCTATGTAATGGAGTAGGATTCTACTGACATTTATTGACAGTCTGGTTTCTACATCAGCACTTTCGCAAGCAGTTTATCAGATACTGACCTCCACTATACATTACTGAAATATTACAGTAATTTATTGAGACGACCATTTATTGAACAGACTTTAATCAATCCTATTTTTTATTTTTACCTTTTACCCATATAATTGTTTAACTTCAGTCAAGCAAGACCTAAGACAAGAGAAGTAAATATGTATTTATTTATTGATTGTAAAGTAACACGGCTAATGGTCATTTACATTTGTTATACGCATGTTTTTTACAAAAAATATGGCAGCTATTCACTCATCTCATAACAAACTGACAAGATTTTCATCCGAGAACACATCAAAATCAGGTTAAGAGTTCAAGAGAGCGTTTAGCGTGGATATCGGGTTAGAAATATGTTCTGGATTCGGGTGATGGTTCGAGTTCCTAATAAAATGTTCAGTCTGTGCTTCCTGGCACTGCTAAAGTTGATCGAAGCAAAAAGATGGAACAGTTTGTTGTGTAGTTCAGGAGCAACTGTTTTTCCATGAATTATTGGAGGAATTGTACCCTAAGCTGGTAGGAGAAAGTTAGAAGGTAGTGTCTTGGTGTAGTTACATCAATTGCCACACTCAGAGAAGATACTCAAAAATCAATCACACATTAGTGTTCAACGTTGATCAGTCTCGACTAACGCCTCAGAGATCCATCACAAGTTGTGCATAGTACAACACATGAAATGTCACTCTGGAATTCCGCCAAAAAATAAGCAAATACTGGTACCTAATCACAGAAAGATGCTTATTGAGTAGTTCGTGGGGGTTACCAGTGGTATAAGTAGTCTCTCACTTGGACTTAACCATAGCCTACTGTTTAGAAAGTGTACCTACCTAATTCAAAAATTCAAAAAAAAAATTGGATTACTTAGCATTTCAAGAAAAACCCATAAAGACATATTTTACAAGAACGAGATTGAGTCTCGCTTTCAAATTGTAGACTTAAGCAACCATACATGTTACAAAGAGGTTGGATGCATAATGTGTTGAAAATCGGCGCTAAATTAAAGCTTTTGGAATTTACTTAATCAGTTCTTGAAGCTGTCATATTGCGCTATCATAACGTCGTAGAATATTTAGAACGAGGAAAGATGTGTGTTTAATGCATGTCGATGTAGGACTGCATTGGAAAGCGAAAGGCGTCCCAATAATAGCGAGTCTTATTTACGGTTAACGTTCACACAGTACGGAGCCCGACGCGGTTTGCGATCCTGAAGACAGTTTGATTAGGTACGTATAATGTATCCAACATTCTTTGCAGCCTTACGTCGACATCCGGTCGTTACCTTCTTAACAGTGAGTGGTGTCCAACACTGGGACAACATTTTGATGGAGGCCAGTGTCAGTTACAGCCGCAATTGGCTGTGAGATTTGTTTACCGTAACTTTATTGTTTTGTGAACTCATAAATACAGAGCAGTTATAGGTGTTTCGAGAAGCTTCTGTTTCGAATTCGGCGGATTGGCCGAATCACGATTGGACACGATTGGACAATCACGACACGACGGTTCACGATTGGATTGGTCACGGTGGAGTATACGGTCAAGGTCTGCCCCGCTTTGGAAGAACAACACCCAAAAATTATTAAGCTGCAACAATCCTCTCGCAAATTCTTCATAAATAAAGTAGTATAGTATATATTACAGTACAATTGAGGAGCAAGATGACGTCACAAATCACTCCGTACAAATTTTAAATTAGTTAACGGTGGTGGACTGCCAATGCACATTATCCAGCTGAAGGTCAGTCTGCCGATGTCAGTCAGTCAGTCCTTCAAAATCCTCCGCCAAAGCTTTATGACAGGGGTCGACTAAAACTCTGCAGAGTAGTTTCATCGAGGCAAAACTTATGGGCGGTAACTCTTTCCAACAATCTCACAGCCCTAGCAGGCATCAGCTCAAAAGTGCCCCGTCTACTGATATCTGTTTGAGGCAGACATAAAACATCTACTTGCCATCGAGTCGGGCTTGTTCTTTACCAGACGGCTGGACGACAAGTTACCCATTGCTCGCCGTCCGCAAGCTCACATTTGTGGTGGCTGACAATCATCCTACGACTCCTGCGAGTCTCGACACCCGGTTGACTCTTACCGTGGCTGGGGCGTTGTCATGTTCTCTCCCTCATGGTTTCAACCACCTTCGTTACTCGCATTACTGCTTCGCCGCCACCACAATAGGGAATGGGAACCACCTCCTAGGTTGCTTCCCATTCCCTATTGCTCCGTATCAGGCCTGAACCAGGGCCAGACGCGAGAGGTTGCTGCCGCTATTGCCCAAGCCAAGTGTAGAAAACTTCCACCGTATGCCCCATTGTGTCCTCTAGGCGAATTCTGGTGACATCCGGGTGTTTCTTTCCGCTGAATCCGAAACAGGTACCTTCCGAAACACATGTGTCCTATAAAGACCTGCGTCAGAGGACGCTGTAGTGCCCTTTTTAGCCTTTCCTTAAAAAGCAGATTTACTGCCGTGATTGTGGCGTGTTCAAGTTACCGTGACCCTGGAATGCAAAGGGCGACTAAAGGAATACAAGTGGGTTTTAGTCAGTAAAAACTTGACACTACCTTTCGTTTTGCCCAGAACGGGGGGATGTCTCTTTCTGATTATTGACGTTCATAAGTTTATTTGATATAATTATCTCATTTAAGTGTAGGTAATCTATTGTAGGGAGTGAAATAAATAAAATATATTATCTGGACATAAGAAATACATTATATAATAAAACATATTTACTAGAGGTAATTTTCGTTTTGGCCTTTAACCGTTTCATGTGAAAGTAAAATAAATGAATTAAATGTTTTCGGCATGAATCACAAGCCCTCACCCTCCTCTTCACATGACCATACCAAGACAAACGATTCCCTTTCAACTTTTCAGTCACTGGCGCTACTTTCAAACTTCCCCCATATATTCATTTCTCACTTTATCCATTCTCATCACACCACACATCCATCTTAACATTCTCATCGCCGCTACGTGCAATCCAGGTGGCTAATTATTAATCTAAAATTAATTTAGAGTCGAATCGATTAAGAACCATTTAAGGAAGTCAGTAAAAGAAAAAAAAAACTAATTTAAAATGAAACATATTTATTTATTTTAAACGTTACATCACGCCATGGCCGGTTATTCCCACAATAGTTTAAAAAAATGCATTTAAGATAATAAATATTTTAAGTACGGGTACCAAGAGTCCTTTAATTTGAGCGAGTGTCAAGAGACATGAAAGAGTTGGCGTTCATGAGGTAAGTGTTGCAGATGTTCTTTTTATTAAACTTTTCTAGTATTGTGGGTTCTAAGTAAGCATTAATGATGGCCGCGCATTGAAGGTCTTTGGGTGCGTGAGCCAGGGGTGAATCGAGTTGGTGCAGAATGACGGGGCGCTGCGAGTGACGTTGGAACTTAGTTAGCTCGGGTACTGGATGCGAGGACGCGGCGCGTAGTAGCACCAGTTGCGAGCGCAGCGCTTGCACCCTTGGCACGTAGCCACGCGCACGTTGCACACGCCTCAGCGTGGCCTCTATCAAACTACGCGCGTACTGCGCCGAATGTGACACGCGACCCAACAAATTCCGAACACAAGCATCAACCTTCGCCGACCATGTACTCGCACTCTGCAGCGCATCGTCAAGACCGGTAGTGTCTCCTCCAGCCATCAACGTGAACATGTGACGTGCAACGGCATCTTGTAGCTGCTCTTCTGTCTCGTAGTCTGCGAGTTGCTCCTTAAGGTGTAGATCAAACTCATCTGGTGCATATCCAACGCAATAAACCGTACCAGTCAAACCTATAAAAAAAAAATTACGTTAAATATTATAATAGGTACTACTTTTCACTCGTCGCTTACAATGGGCCTCATTAGAAGGATTACAGACACCCAAAGGGCAATGGAAATGGCTATGTAATTCTGTGTAATTCTATGTAATTGTAAATTGTAAATAAATGTAATTGTAAATGTAATTCTGTGTAATGCTATGTAATTCTGTGCATATATCGGACTAATCTGGTGAGTTCAGCAAGTTTCTTACTATATTTTCAACGCATTCTTGAGCGTGCCAGCATGAGTGATAAGATGTTCATTATTGTTGGCGATTTTAATATTAACTGTAATGGTGTCAACAACTCCGAATGTAAGCAATTAAATGATTTAATATCGGCTTATAATTTTGTGAATGAGGTCAATTTTCCAACCCGTGTAACATCTGTCTCTTCGACATGTCTCGATCATGTGTACCATAACTGTGCCCGCGGATGCGTAAGCACCTCACCAGTAGATACGTATCTGAGTGATCATCGCGCGGTGTGTGCTGAAGTCATGTGTCAGTCACCAAGCATCCAGCCGTGCACTCGTCTGGTTAGGGATTACTCTCAAGTGAGCTATATGAACTTTCGTGCTGCCATTATGAGCGTGGACTGGCACGAAGTTATATCAACCTACTCACTGTTCATTGAAGACTTAGCCTTAGCAATTATAAACATTATTTCTAATAAACTGGCGATATGTTTTCCTTTTAAACGCAAACACACTAAAAACAGGACATGGGTAACAGATAAGTTAATTGTTACAAAAACTTTATTGTTTGAGGCACTGAAATTGCAACAGAAATATCCTAGGAATGATGAACTTAATAACTTGATTTGTAAATTACATCTAAATTATGATAAATGTGTCACTTCGCAAAAATCTAAGCATTATGCAAATATGATAACAACAAGTTGCAACAAATATAAGTCTGTATGGCAAATAGTTAACGCTGAGAGGGGTTTTAATCAGGCTCAAAATTTAAGTTACACTGATTTAATTGTGGACTCCTCGGGTAATAAGTTCCAAACAAAAAAGGGTGCCACAGACGCCATGAATTTGAGATTCATTTCGGCGGCAGATGCGTGTGGGGCTCCGCGCGCGCACATGCCAAGTGTGCAGCGCGCGCTGGTGGTAGCACTGCCTGCCGCGGACCGTTCGCTGCGGTTTCAGCCGTTCACAGCGTCGGAAGTACACCACATTATCACGACACGTATACCTCACAAACCAACGAGAGATATTTATTATATATCTATGAAATTGCTTAATAGCGTTGCTGTACAGCTGGCGCCTCCTCTAGCTGCTCTGTACAATCAGTGCATCAAAACTGGGACGTACCCGCGCGCAATGAAAGTTAGTAAAATTTCCCCACTGTATAAGGGTAAGGGCAAACGCGAGGAGATTGACAATTATAGACCTGTGTCAGTGATTCCTGCAGTCGCAAAAATCTTTGAAAATGGCATAAGCAAACGTCTCACGGACTACCTCTCTGAGACTGAGGCACTCTCTGAGAGGCAGTATGCGTATCGAGCTGGACGATCAACGACCTCACTCGCTCGTGAGGTGGTTCGACGCGTGATGGAAGCCTGTGAAAAACGTCAAAAGGTTGCGGTCTTGTGCTGTGATTTATCTAAAGCTTTCGACGTTGCGGATCATGGCGTGCTAGCCGTCAAACTAAGCCATTATGGAATAACTGGTGCTGCGCATGCTACTCTGACAAGTCTGTTAAGCCAAAGATGCCAAATTGTGGCTGCGGACGGTGGTAGGAAAAAGTCAGATCCGCTCACGACTAACGTCGGTGTGGCGCAAGGATCATCGGTATCAAATATTCTATTTACACTCTTGCTAAATGATCTTCCTAAGTGTGTAAGCTTGGGTGAGGTGTTCATGTACGCCGATGACGTTGCGGTGGTTGTTAGTGCACCAGATCTAGACGTTTTGGAGCGGCGATTGAACGCTGTAGCGGCGGAGGTTGACACGTGGTTTAAACTAAATGGTCTAGTTTTAAATCTTAAAAAAACCCACTATGTAAACTTTTCCATAACAGGACGACAAGCAAGATGTTTGAACGTGCTCATAGATCAAGTGAAAATAGATCAGGTGGAGTCGACTAGATTTCTCGGTTTCCAGGTTGACAGAGGCTTGAAATGGAATGACCACATTGATAGTATGTGTTCAAAGCTTGGCAGCGCCTGTTACGCACTCAGTAGGTTGTCACGGGTTGTCGCACCAGAAATAGTGCGGACTTGCTACTTTGCTACTGTCCACTCAATTCTGCAGTATGGAGCAGAGCTGTGGGGTCATGGTGCTGATAGGTTACGTGTCTTTAGGATGCAAAAAAGAGCAGTCCGAGCAATTGCCCACATATCTCAAGAAACACCTGCACGACCTTTCTTTGCATCGCTTGGAATACTAACCTTGCCAGGGATTGTAATATTTCAGGCTGCTATGTACACGTGGGATAACATGCATTTATACAAAAAGTTAGGAGACAGACATAATTACTACACTCGACAAGCCAATAAGCTAGCTGGAGTACCACATCGACTATCAAAGTCTGATAAGCTTACACACATTATAGGCCCCAAAATATTTAACAAACTACCGTCGTCGGTTACCTCTGCTCCGACGAGATGTAGCTTTAAGGCCAAACTTAAATGCTGGCTCACTCAGAAAGCGTTTTATTCCATAGAGGAAATGCTAGATAATAAAATACCATATAATTCATTAAATAATGATAATGACTAATCAATGTTAATCTATTAAATTCAATGACAATCAATTTATTATTATTTTATATTTTACTATATTACTATTTAATTATTTTAATGAAATGATGAATCAATTTTAATTTTATGTTATTAATTGTTTTATTTATTTGATGAATTAAAAGTATCAATAATTTACGCAACAAAGTACTTCATTTAATTAAAATATATTGTGACTTGTAAATGTAATTTTTACCAATAAATATGTTTATCTGTTTATCTGTTTATCTATGCTTAGAGTGTCCTTGCGTGATCGCATCAGGAATGAAGATATCCGCAGGAGAACCAAGGCCTCCGATATAACCCGAAGAATCACCAAACTAAAGTGGTAGTGGGCAGGGCTCATTACTCGTAGAACGGTTGGTCGATGGGGCGATCGCGCACCGGAAAACGCAGCATTGGAAGGCCTCCTACAAGGTGGACCGACGACCTGGTGAGAGTCGCGGGAATGCGGTGGATGCAAGACGCACAGGATCAGTCGTTGTGGCGTTCCTTGGGGGAGGCCTATGTCCAACAGTGGACGTCTTTCGGCTGAAATGATGATGATGACTACTTTTAAAAGTTATTATAGATAATTGGGTCACAAAAAAAGATGAGAAATTGAAATACCATAAGGAACAATAACAATAAAATAATCAATAAAAGTATTCTTTGTATGGCATTATTGACTTACAACAAGTTGCCTAATGATGTTAAAAAGTTACTCGGTACACAGTTCAAGTCAGAGAGAGAAAAAGACTTAATTTACAAGTAATTTTGAAAACAAAATTTGAAATAAAGTAATATAACAATATTTTTGCTGTAATTTTTTAATATTTTACTAATATGTGTTCATGGCAAATAATATTTTATTTGGATAATTAGTTTAAGTATTATAATCATTAACCGTGGGCAACTAAGTATCAGTCACATGTTCTAGGTTACAACTTTCTTATTTATGTAACTCAATTTGGTCTATTTTGGATAGAATTATTTTATGTAAACTCTAAAAACATAGAACAGTGCTAAGTAGCATAAAAACAGGAACAAACATTAAAAAAATATATTTTAGGGAAACTATTTTTTTTTCCTTAAAAATCTATTTAAAATACACATACTCTGTGCTAATTATATGCGCTGAAGAGCCCTCTTAGGCACTGAAAGCGCCAAAGAGCATATGGTAACGGGCCAGTTCCTACTTTGTTAAAAGATTGGGGAAACTAGTCCTCATCGAGAAACCGCCCTGCAGACTCTACGCCCGCATACCAGCCCATCGTGCTGCTTAACGAAGTGGGCAAGCTCTTTGAAATAGTAATTGGAAGCCGCCTCGTCGTACAGTTAGAACGGGTGAGATTGGCTACCACAGGAGACGCTTCACGGTGGACGCCATCATAATGCGGTGTCTTGGGGCGGGGTCGTCTTGGCGATGTCTTCGGATTTCGCCTTTAATACCCTGCCCTGCATTAAGGAGGTACTCCATCGTGTGATCGAGGCCTACCTGACAGACAGGTTCATCATCTACCCCGATCACCAGGGAGAGTGGAAATGGCAAGATATTTCGTACGGTGTTCCGCAAGGATCAGTACTAGGGCGGTCCCTTGTGGAACATCGGGTACGATTACGTGCTGCACGGCGACCTTCCCAAAGGGGTCTATCACGCAGACAACACGCTGATCCTGGCGTAAAGAAAGTTGCACCAGATGGCGGTCAAACTAGTGACATGCGGGGTTGCAACAGTTGTGGAAAGAATCTAGCAGTTGGACAATGACAAGTCCGTGGTCATGTGTTTTCATGGCCCTCGGAACGCGCCAACACCAGGTTCCCAAATAACGATAGGAGGGGTTTATATCGGCGTCAGGTCGACGATAAAGCACTGGAACTCGTCCTTGACAGCCGGTGGAATCTCGTGGAGCGCTTCCGACGTCTGGTTCCCAAATTGAAACGGACCGGGGCTGCCCTCAAGTGGCTCCTACCCAACCCAGACGCCTCCTAGCAGAGGCCCTACATGGAGATCGTTCGGTCCCTTACGGAGCGCCGGTGAAGCACGTTGGCTGTGAAAGCGACCGGCGGTCAAGCTGAACGCGTCCCAGAGGGTCATGGCCATCCCGATGGTGCGGGATAACCGCACGGTCTCCCATGAAGCAGCGAGCCTCCTTGCTGGCCTGCCACCATGAGATCTGGAGACAATAGTCTTCGCATGCATGCACGATTTACGTATGGAGATGCAACGCCGGGGTGATGCCACCAACAGCGAGATCTCATGGTGATATGATGACAGCGATTGTCGCAACTCAGTATTGGGCACGCCTTAATCCTAGCGCTAAGTCCCCTCTCTGAAGAAAGTATAGAAAAAAGTCACGGTGTCCTCACCTTCCACATAAAGCAGATCCCCTCTGGACATGGTAAGTTCGGGAGGTTCCTGCTCCTAATTCATATGGAAGAAGCCCGAATAACAACCATCGTGTGGACCGTCTGGAGGACACGGTGAAACATACAGTGGAGGTGTGTCCCGCTTGAGTACAGGTCATTGTCCAGAGCGAGGAGGAATGGCAGGCGGTCGCTTCCTCCTGCGAAGTGTAATGCTAGCGAAGGAGTCGGCCGCACGTGTGAGGGAATGGTTATCCTCACGTCCCAGTCACCGAGACCCAGACCCCGATTTCCAGCCACCGTAGACGTGGGCATGCGGACGACGAGCAATGGGTAGCTTGCCGTCCGGTAACCGTCCGGACCGAGTCCGGACGGTGCGTAGTGTTCCACGCGCGCCTCAAAGAGACACCGACAGGAAAACCATAAAGGACCAGCAGGGCCGAAGTCTACTGGGGCCATGGGTAGTCCGAAGGGGAAACCCGGGGTCCTGAACCGCAAAGCAAGAAATTTCTTAAGTTTTTTTGCGTTTTGTAGGTCAGTGTTAAGTTGTATGTTGATTAAAATATGATTGGCGGCCGTAATACGTATTTACTTACAGAATTATAATCATTAAAATCATTAATATAACTCTCTCAGTTCGTCTTACCATATTGACTTTTTTTTTTTCACAAAGATCAGAGAAGATTTTCAATAAGATAAATACGTGTTACGGCTGCCAACCAAATAAGCAAATTTTCGCTTCTATACCAGTTTTTCCGCAATAGTATTCAGAAAAAAAGACAATCCCTAAAAACTTCACTTCAAATTAATTTAAAATCACTTATTGCTATTATTAGTAGGAAGGAAAGAAATCAACAAACACTAATGAGTTAATTTATTGAGAAGTAAATAGGTAGCTTATAATGAATTTGACTTCAAATTCTTAAGAAAAGACTTAAGAGACGTTGGTTCAAAAAACGGGGAAATTAACGTCGGTTCAGCGGTATGAAACGTAAAAAAAAACATTTAAAAAAATTGGTGCGCTTAGGCGCCAAAAAGTCCTTTGATTTACGCGATACTTACACAGATCAACGTAGAAAAATTTACTGATTCTCGTGATATATAACTTATTTTCGACCAAGCGTCGATTAATTTTACCTTTCCACTGTCGATATTATTATCTACAAAGAAAAGAAAATATACTATATTTGTACTTTGGTATCCAAATAAATAACTTCATATTTAAGATTGGTTTAGTGCCCTTTTTGAATGATTCAATTCGGACCATCCGTTCGGGACACATCAAAATTTTAAAAATGTATTAGAAGGTCATAATATCACTGCTTACCATCAGGTGGGATCGAAGTCAAGCACTGGATTCTATCGTCTAAAAATTTTTTATAAAAATAATAATATATGTGTTTTTAATTTTTACTGTATATTATTTAAACGACTGGATAATTATAGAGATAATACGAAACTCACCAAGGCAAACGTAAAAATTTGGCGCCAAACGCACAGTTTGTCAAGCTAGCTGAACGAAATACGAGATGGTCGCAGCTGTACGAACGACAGCCGATTATTTCATTAAAGTTTCTAGTCGTCAATCTGAATTTATTTTACTGAAGAACCGATTCCATGAACGGTTAAGTTTTAATAATACATGAATTTTGTGTTCTCTATTTATGGTGAGCCTCAAGTAAGGTTATTAAAAGTAATGCGAGGTAGCCTTACTTTATAAAACATGTTCACTGTTTATGACCGGTTATAGTGTGACTGACATGTGAGTGTTCTCTGAAAACACAGTAATGACAAGAAGAGCGACTGAAAACAGTAAACTAAACGCTACCAATTAGCAGTAATGATATCTGCTTAGGTATACGAGCGTATGATACCTATATAATAAAAAATAATTGCCGAATATAATTATGGGTACTTAAGCACAACACTTCAGAACGGATGGCGGCTGCATTTATTTAGCTAATATTTTTTGTTCCGTTCATGATTGTCAAGGCAAGGTTTGTTGGAAGGAAAAGTGAAAGATTCAGAAAAAATATTATACCCGGGCGATGCCGGGGCGCGCAGGTAGTTTTGTCAATAAATCCAAAAATATTATCATTAAAAAATCCTTTTTATCTATCCAGAGGGCTGGCTTGTTCTTCGCCCAAAGAATAAACATTGCCATTCAACGTGGCAATGCTGTCAGTCTTTTGGGCACATTTCCGAATGATAGCGATATGGAGGAGTACTTCGATGCTTTAGTGAACTTTGTGTTTTTGTATTATTTGTATATAGTTAGATAATAAAAAAGTTTTTTTATGTACATATGTACCAATATATACTAATCTTCTTTTATCAATAGAGCAAATTTTATTTTTAGCACTTATCTTCAAACATGTCAAAATATTATAATATCAAAGTATAATGCAAAATATAATTCATTAAAGCAAAAAGTTACATTAAGTGGACCCTTCTGGATCCATGTATTGTCAACGTGAGCATGGTTTAAAAACTTGTTGTTTCATCCAACGCAATCTAATACAATTTTGATAAAGAGGCAACGTGAAGAAATAGAGTTAACGCCTGAACATTCGATAATTTTCGTAACTCACTCGAAAATTCACTATTAAATGTTCGTCTTTCAAAATCTCGATTAAATATGCAATGAGTTTGTAAATATCATTCTTATTATTTTTTTAAAATTTATAAGTAAATTATGAAGTGCCAAAGTTCACGCAAAATAACAAATTTTCTTAGTCTTATAAATTTATATTTTGATTTCATTAAAAACCTAATATTAATCACAAGATCTCTGTTTCCAAAATATCTAGAGTAAGATGTGTAACAGTAACGTCATAACCACATAAGAGCGGTTACAAGGGAATAATATCAATATCAAATATCACGGGTTGGGCGCCGAAAAATAAAATTAATGTCTTACCATGACTTTCTAAGATGGCTGCCATTTCTAAAGCCACAAAAATTCCACTTTCATATCCCAAAAGATAGAACTGGTTCCTCAGGCCCGTCGTCTTCAGGAAGTTCTAAATAAAGAAAAATATAATAAGTAAGGTTTTGGCCTTGGTCTACGGAAGAATGTAGCAAGACGAGATCTGGGGACACTGTGGATTTTTTTGAGATATATGCAGAAACTCTAAATCTAAGTCTGACAAGCATCGTGAAATGATTCTAATAATGTAATGATCATAATAATAGGGGTTAAAGTATGAAATTGCCATATTTAAAACGGGTTGCTTTGAAGTGTTGTATCTTTGGATTGACATGGAATTATAAGTTCAAATAAACTTTATATTAAAAGTACGTTATTCTTTTTTTTTATAAATTAAGTATTTATTGGTTTCTTTGTGTTTTGTATTTTCTATAATACTGCAGTACTTATAACTATTTTTGTATGAAATATAAAAAAAACTCCCATTATTTTGTAATATGAGTTCTACCGTGGAAACAATGTGTCTCAAGCGGTATGCAATATTAATGATGGATATGGACTTAATTGTTAATGAATGGGATGTCTATTTTTGTTTCAATCATTTTCACGTGGGAAATTTTATCTCACGAATAACTTTTCTCTTCAGAGCGGCAACAAGACAAAATTTCCAAAACGAAAGCTATTAAACCAAGAGCACAAAGTTCTTTTGTTAGAAGAAAGTCTAAAGGTATACGTAATTGTTATTGCTTGCCCTTTGAAATGCATAGTTTCTACGTTGGTACTCTTAATATAAAAAAAAATGTTTTTAGAACTGCGATATTACAGAAAAACGGCAATTTCATAATTAAAGACCTAATATTATCCTGTTATGATCTTACAACTTAAACATTATTCATAATTATAATTATCTTTTTTATGTATGAAATGTATTTACATTGATTTTGTATATTTTACGTGGTGCGTGCACACCTAAACCGACAAATATTTCAAAAATTCTGGGAATGGGCCCTATCAATAATTTTTTAAGCTCTTGTGTATGTTTTTTAAATATTTTTGATGTACAAAAAAACCATTTCCACAGATTCATTATTTGTGTATATATAATTTTATTCATTTATTAACAACTCTTACTAGTTAAGTATGGATGGATGAAATGGCGACAGGTCACGGGAACAACTTATGACCCACGGATGCCTTGAGGGGCATCCGTGGGTCATAAGTCATGGTGGTTGAAGGGTAAAATGTACAAGTCCGTGATAAGACCTGTCATACTGTATGGATCAGAATGTTAGGCTGTCAAAAAGACGGATGAAAAAAGATTGCACGTAGCGGAGATGAGAATGTTAAGATGGATGTGTGGTGTGACGAGAATGGATAAAGTGAGAAGTAAGTATATTAGGGGAAGTTTCAAAGTGGCGCCAGTGACTGAAAAATTGAAAGGGAGTCGTTTGCCTTGGTATGGTCATGTGAAGAGGAGGGATGAAGCGCATGTTACTAAAAGAGTTATGAGTTTACATGTGGATGGATGGATAGGGAGAGGGAGACCAAAGAAAAGATGGATGGATTGTGTGAAGAGTGATATAAAAGAAAAGGAAGTTAGTGATAGCATGACGAATGATAGGGCAGAATGAAAGAAAAAACATGTTGTGCCGACCCCAAATAACACGGGACAAGGGCAGAAAGATGATGATGACTAGTTAAATATGGATATGTGGCTAAAAAGACATTGTGTAAAGATTTTAGTGTAATACCAATGCATACTCTCCGAAATATATATTTTCAGAAAGTCTGTCATCCTATCACATAGACTAATGGGTAGACAAATGGAAGGAAGTTTAGAAATAAGACTATCGTGCCAGACCCTGTCGAAAGCCTTCGAGTTATCAAGTAAAATGGCAAACGCAAGTAGCACGATTTTGCGGAAATCGTATTGCTGGATACTGAGGATGTCGATCTAGGTATGCCGAAAAATCTTTCTATTTAGCACCCGTTCTCCATACTGTCGTCATACTTTTACACAAGATAGACGTTACAGCAATGAATCTGTAGTTTGCCAGATCAGCTCAACTGCCCTTCATTGACACTGGCTGCACGTTAGCTTGAAAAATTTAAAGACAAAACAGGCGCGTCAAGATCGGACACAATTCAGGTGCCTTGCGCACCTGAATTGAATTTGAGCTAGTTTCGTAGTTATATAATATGCCCGGGGTGTTGCAATTATCCTAGTCCATTTACCATCAGAGCCGGGTGCTGCCTCTGCATTCCATTTATTTATTTATTTATTACGCATTCCATTATAACCAAACATGTTGGTTATAATTTGGTAATTGCTTTATTTAATTGGCCAACAGCCTGACTGCTATTGCTGGTAGTTTAACCACCACCACGCGATGACCTTAGGCTAATGTTGTATGCTCGGTCTTAGTCTTAAAACGCGATGCGTGCTACTGTATTTCCGATATTTTTTTAAAAACCTCGTTCGTTAATCTACAGAGTTAACGCGTGGAGAAGAGGATGACTTGGGAGACTGGATGTGATGTATAACGATTCATTAATGGCCAAAGAACCAATTTCTTTTCTGTCTTGCTTTACAATTCTGTGCAGCCCTCATGCAACTTCGATTCCTTACCACTGCTAATCTCTCGGCTGTCTCTTGTATGGTCTCGGTTGGATTGTCGAGCCCCAGCTGCAGCACCTGCGCCGGCATCTTGAGGCGGTCGCACAACACCCGGAACCTCTCGTGGTGTCCCTCCATACCGGGGATCACATATAAATATGTTTGATCTGATTCAAATTCATCGTCTCTCTGTAAAATAGACCATCGTTCACATTATTTTATTTGGCAACGGAAACCTTAATGATATGTAACAAAAAACAGATTAGACTCTTATGACATTTTGGTACATTAATATACAAATTGATGTACCAAAAACTAAGACTTTTGGAAAGCCTTAAATAAACAATGTCAAATTACCTACTTATTAAACGTAATAACTGACACAGAAATCGTAGTTTCAATTACATTAAACGGCTATTGGATGGAGGCCCTAAATAAGAATTTACATAGTATCATGGTCATCAAAATAATAATAAAACAAGTAAGTACCATTGAAGCATTATTGATAAGGGTCGGCATACAGACGAAGTCAGTGGTGGCAAGCAGCTCATCAGAGTCAACGAAGGTGAAAAATGTAGACAGGCCTTTAATATCTGGGTAGTCTGATTTAAAGATAGCCTTTTGTAATTGTTCCAATCTTAAAAAAAAACAACGAGTCAAATTAAGTCATGTCAATTTTAAAGTGGCTGCAGTAAAATATAATAAATGATCGAAAATTGTTTTTCTTGGTATCAGGTGGATGGTAGGTGATAAAGAATAATTTCACTAAACGATACGTAACATGCTGAGTAATTAAAGATAATAGTATGATCAAATAAATAGATACCTACTGTGAAATACTAGACGCGATACTATTCACTATCTTTATTTTGATATTATTATTATCTATTATTAAAGTAAAGAGTATACATTTTTTATATTATTATAGTAAATAGTATCGCTTTAAATAGTTGACAAGGACTTATTTGTCAAATCGCGACAGTAAAACTCGCGAGTGCGCGCGAGTTGACACCTTCCGAATTTACACAATCGCAAATTGTCAGTAATAAACCTCACTTATTATCATTCAAATAATTCAAAACAATAATTTGTAAATAAGTAAGCAAGTACGTATATGAAGGTAAAGCTAAAAAGAGAAATCGTTAACGTTTGGCGTAATTTATTACTTACTAAAACAATAAATCATCTTTTTATCCGTCTCAGGGACTATAAAAATCACAGATCAAGATTTGTTTGGGCACGCCATAATCATAGCGGTTTTTTTCTAGGTGGGAAATCATGTCAGACTTTTACTGACTAAGGCAAAGAAGTAACTCAGGAGTGGATTACTCTTAAGCTCCTTCTTTGCCTTGCGTTCCGGGACCGGGTTCCCCTTTCAGAATAGTAATAAATAGCAGAGTCACGATTCAAAGAAACTGATTTATTTCTTTTTTTACTTAAGGTACGATACAGGCATTGTCACCACAGATAATACAAGAAAGTTACATGATCGCTGAATGACATTTATTTTTATACTATTATAACACCACCACTTGTCAAAATTATCTATACTGTTCCTATAATATAGTTTTATAATGGCTTATTTATTATATATATCAAACAATATCCCGGTTTCTTAGCTGACTCACGAAGTAATTATGTTTTGTAGAAGTTAAACTTTTAGTTAATAAATCAGCGGGTATCTCTGATGTCACCAGATAAGTCAATTTTATTAACTAACTAGGTTCTACCAGCGGCTTCGCCTGCGTGAATGTAGGTTTCTCCATACTAACTTTAGACACCCGCTTCATCCCCTTAGGGGCTGAATTTTGAAAAATCCTCTCTTACTGCTCGCCTACATCATAAAAGGAAGCCTTGTGCAAAATTTCACGCTCCTAGTCCGTGTCCAGGAGTACCGCTTTCTGAATCAAGTCCTTAATCCAGCCGCCTAACGCGAGCCTCCTAAGGTGTTGGTCAAGGCTCTTGGCTATTAAGCCATTACCCGACACGACTATCGGCACAATGATCGCTGAGTACACATCCCATATGTTGACAACCTCGCGAGCCAAGTCGATATACTTGATTTGTTTATCTTTCTCGCCTTTCACGAGGTTCTCGTCATGCGGAACGGATACGTCAATAATCATTGCACGCCTCTCGCTTCGGTCCACCACCACTATATCAGGCTTATTGGCTACAATAGTACTGTCAGTGATGATGGACCGATCCCAGTACAAAGTGATATGACCATTATCAAGAACTGGGTCGGGCTCATACTTATAGTACGGCACTTCCGATTCCACAAGAGAGTATTTCAGAGCAAGTTGCTGATGGATAATCCTGGCTACAAGGTTGTGTCTATGCAAGTACTCTCCGTTAGCTAGACGAGAACAACCAGAGATAATGTGACGGATTGATTCTCCCGGACGGTGACATGCCCGACAGATGTCAACCGTGCCATCCTTCACAATAAATCTCCGGTAGTTATTTGTCATGATAACTTGGTCCATAATTACACAGACAAAACCTTCGGTTTCCCCAAAGAGGTTACCGAAACGCAGCCAGGCTACGGACGCCAATTGGTCTACTTCGGGCCCGTGAAGGGCCCGGAAAAAGCGTCCATGAAGTTCCTTGCTCTGCCATACTTCCCTGCGATCATTAGTGTCAAGCACTACTGGTTTGCGCCAGTTCCCGTTAGCCAAGGAGAGCGGGGTGAGCCCCTTGTCCACTGCCACTACATCTCGATGCATACCTACGTCGGCAGCTAGGAAATATTCCCTGAGACTGCATACCTCGCGGTTTTGTAGGGTCTTAGCATTTAAAAAACCTCGACCCCCACACTTCCGCGGGATATACAATCTCATCACCGATGATCGTGGGTGATGCATTCGGTATGCAGTCAGCAGTTTGCGGACCCTCCTATCCAGGGCGTCAAGTTCCGTTTGAGTCCATTTGAGTACGCCGAAAGAGTACATCAATACCGGCATAACCCAACCGTTGAAGGCGCGCACCTTGTTTCCGCCTGAAAGAAGGCTATTGAATACCTTCTTCAGGCGTCCAAAGACACGCTCCTTCAACGATTGCTTCATGTCAGTGATATTGATGCCTAGAGCTTCCGACATACCCAAATACTTATAGGTTTCGGTTGGAGAGAGGGATCTCAGGTTTATGGAATCCGTGAGTTGAGTGCCACGGATTCCACAACCTCCCCTCGCTTTAAATGCATGAGCGCACATTTGTCCACACCAAACTCCATCCTGATGGCACTACTGAAGGTTTCAGTTACCTTCAGTAGCTCCATCAGTTGCAGATTGTTGGGGGCAAAAAGTTTCAAGTCATCCATGTAATGCAGGTGAGATATTACCTGATCACCTCTCTTCAACCGATAGCCTAGACCTGAATTCTCCAGCAGTGTACTTAGAGGATTCAAGGCTAGGCAAAACCAAAGTGGACTCAAACTATCACCCTGGAATATACCTCGCTCGATCCTTACAAGTTCGCTATTCCTCTGGGTATGTCGACATCCTGGATAGCGGAGGACCGTACTCCATTGCCTCATAGACGACATCAGGAAGGTGCATAGTGTTGTATCAATTTTATACAATTCCAGCACCCTCATGAGCCATTTATGAAGAACAGAGTCATAGGCCTTCTTATAATCTATCCAACATGTCGACAGATCCTTTCGGGAACGTCGAACCTGTTGACTTATGGTCATATCAATGAGGAGCAGCTCCTTAGTACCGCGGGACCCGTTCCTACATCCATTCTGAGAAGGTGACATGATTAAATTTTTGTCAATATGACTGTTAATTTTGCTTCTCAGTATGGATGTAAGAACTTTATAGACCGTCGGCAAACACGTGATCGGTCTATAATTTTTGGGCTCCGCAGTACTACCTGACTTATGGAGCAGGTGGGCTATTCCTGTTGTTAGGAACTGGGGTAGCGACCCTGACTCTAAGGCAGACTGAAACTGATATGCCAAGCGAGCGTGCGATCTTGTAAACCATTTAATCCAGAAATTGTGCAGCCCATCCGGCCCTGGAGATTTCCAGTTTGGCAACGGACGGACTGCACGAGCTACATCTTGGGGGCTGATGTCAATTGCCCCCATTTGTGGTATTGGATCGCACGTACGCTCGATCTCCCGGGTCCAGTCACCCTCGGTGTGACTGACAGGCACCGACCAGATGCTGCGCCAGAATGAACTCATGACTTCATCATCCGGCAGGCGCGTATCAGTCACACCTTGGTCCAGTCGCTCCCAAGCCCTATAAACCCACCTTTCATTTCTCCGGAATGTGCGATTCTGGGTGTACCGCTCCACCCGCCGCTTATACCTGCGGATTCGGTTAGCCCATGCATATATCTTCTGCTTCAGGAAGTCGATGCGCTCTGTGACACGGGACATATAGTCTCGGGGGCTGGTGTCAGTCCCCGAAAATGCCCGCCTCACAAAGCGCATCACTCTTGGGCGAGTGTTGCCCTCCCTGAAGCAGATTAGTTTGCCGATGAGTGCTCTGGCCCCACCAATACGACGCTCGATCCTGCACTGCTCAGCCACGGCACGGCTGGTTTCGGTCGTGTAGCTCCGTCACAGTTTGGAAACTTGTCGTGAGCTACACGACATGCCGCTACAGCCGCGCAGTACATTATCGAGTGTGTATCAGTGAGATCTTTGCAGTCGTCAAAATAGTTTGACAACTGTAAATCCAGAGCAGCCACCAGCGCCATATTCTTGTTATGCATGGGCAAACGAGGTAAGCGCGGCCTAAGTTCGAGCGGCATGTTGCGGTACTCCCGAATAGCACACTCCAAAGTACTCCTCAATTCATTATTGCACTGGGTACTTGGGTACATGTGTAACCATGTCAGTAATCTCTTTGTCAGCGTGGTTGGGGAGATGGTTGGACGGTGGTACTTGTGAATTTACCACCACCTGCGACGAAGAGGCAATGGCATGGCTACTCATTTCCTTTTGGAGGCGGTCAAGTACAGTATCGTCCAACATGTGATTACGCTGGATGACCCGCACCTGATCCAACAGTCGTTGGGCCGAAACGTTGACGGCTGGCTCAAGCACCTGAAACAAAGAGAGCATCCGAACACGGTACGCGGTCAGGTTTTTATTATTATTATTAGAAGTAACCTATTCACTCTTGACTTAAAGACGATACGGTTGTAGAGCTATCGGGAAAGACGAAAGACAGACTCCGGCAGGAAATTTCACTCCGTAGCTGGACGCATAATGAATGCGTTCCCAAAACACTTTGTACGTATGGGTGGGATGTCCACCATGTACCAATGGCGCAACACGTCTAGTGGTCCGATGATGGAACGGACTTGGTGGAATTAAATTGTGCAATTCCAACGCACACTTCCTGAATTGCAATCGATAAAAAACCAACAGGCCAGCAACTCGGTGTCGATGCTCAAGTCTAGCCCAATTGAGATGGGTCCACATACATCAGTATGAACAAGTTTCAGCATATTTTCACACCGTGTACCTTTGTGCGAATTAGGCAATCTCGACTACTTCGCATATCGATTTCAGCTTTATCCGTGTATGAAATTCCTTCCACAGCACCATTCTTCATAGCATTCAATTTTTTTTTTGTTAACGTGTCCTGTGTGCTTGAGGGAGGCTATGTTCAACAGTGTCTGTCGGCTGAAATGAATGAACGAATGTGTCCTAACTTCTGACTTGATATTCAACTTATACACACCATTTACTAAATTTGCTTTTCCTACCAGCACATTCTGTCGATTGTGTTTGTAACAATTTATTTAAAGTTAACCTTGTTTCCATTTCGAATCTTGTTGTTTCGGGCTTGGGTATAATGCGTCTTGGGCTGCATCCCACTCACCTCATTCCGCACTTTTATCCATTCGTATCCCGAAATCTAAATAGATAGTCCGTACTTAACCGAATCAGTCGTACGTACGTGTGTGGGCCGCGGGCAATAACTAGTTATTATTTAGCTATTGATTTCAATCTGTTTTTATTTGACTGTACTTAATACATGCGCTCGAGTTGACAACCAAAAAAGTAGGTAAAATCAAAATGTCCCAACTCAATCGCACTCACAAGTTTCACAGTCGCGAGTTGACGAACAAGTCCTGACAAGAGATTTAATTATGTAGAAGAAAAACATACTGCGGTGATCCACAATATGCTATCATAAAAAGTGAGGGCAAAATGCATAGGATTTCTTCCTAATAAAGGTGGACCGGTAAGTAATGGAATGGCTTAAATAATATAATATTTAAAAAAAAAACAACTTACGAATCAAGAGTAATCAAAGGTATTTTTGTTTCTTCAATTACAACGTTGTAATTAATTCTAAGGTAATTATAAATCAACAATATTTTATCGTTTTTTACACCCAATTCTTCCAAAGTAGTGTTTTTATCCGTTTCCGCCGTCATGGTTAAATCTGCGTATAATTAAGATAACTTAGTTTAACCTCACAGATCAAATGGATGGTCATTATAGAGTATACTTAAACAGGTACCAATTAGCTAACGCATCTTGAAGGGATAAATCATATTAATAGACGTTAGATACCTGCAAGGGCAAAGATCTTCTGCAGCAGCGAAGTATTTTGCGCAGGCACAGTGCTTGCTAAGACTACGTTATGACCACCTCGTAGAGCTTTTTCGGTTGCTTCCACCGCACCTCGGTACCAAGCGCCAATGCTACATGACTCCTGTGGATCAAAATGATATTTTAACGGATTCTGAAGAAATTAAATGACAGTTGAAAGAAAAAATTATAAACTGTAAGTCATAGTACCTTAGAAATGAAGTGGAAGCATGCAATAAAAGTCATACCAACTTAGTATAATAAGCAAGTAGATTGCTTAATGTATGTTGGGAAAAGACACAGCAAGATATTTCATTGTATTGTAAAAGCAAACGACAAAGCAATGGAAACTTATTAGACTAAATTACTTGATTCAGTTCCGGTAGCGACAATATTGTGACCGGCAAATTTTTCGATATCCGATGAAGGCAAACTTCTTTTCCAATAGTGTTGTCACCAGTGTTCAGTACCGCAAAATATCTGTTAAAACACCAACCATATTTTAAATTTCCAAGGAAGAAAATAGCAGGAGAAAACGACAATAATGGTTAGGAGAAGTCCGATTCGTTTCAGCATCTTCGGTTAGGGAATTCAATAGATATTATTATAGATACCTTACGACCTGCCCCGGCTTCACACTGTTGTAATTTATTTGCAATTAATTATGTATTTAAAACAATAGAAGAAGTGAAGAAGAAGATTTTTAGTAATATAAATACAGAGATTATAGAAAAAGGAATACAAGAGCAAAGTGTGACACTGTAAAGAACCTTTTATTACAAATCTAGCTAAACCATCAGCAGAATCAGAAATTCCTCAAATTACTGACATTAACAAGCTTATCAATCAGTTTTGTTAAACACACAATACTTTTTCCTTTATCGTTCTTCCTATAGGTAATAACTGAATCTAAATGTTCGGCGTTGTTTAGGAGGAGACAGCGAATGCACAGAATAAAAGCCAAAGAAAGCGAATACCTGTTTACCATCAGGTATGATTGCAGTCAAGCACTAGTTTATATCATTAAAAAAAAAACCTTTTTCAACAGGTAGTGGTAAAAAAGACCGCAAATATGAATCTTCCTATCAGATGTAAAAGCATAAAACTAGTTTATTATTACTTACTTAATATTCGTGCACATTTTTCTTGATACCAAATCCAAGGTTTTTAATAGATTTTCGTCGATATCCTTCTGCTTATCGCCCACAGCCACATACACTCCTTCGATGGGACCAGAGCGACTGGCATTACTTAACAGTGCATGAACATTAGCTTCTAATGATAAGTTATCAGAAAATACCGTAACTTCAACACCTTGTTGCTCCCATGATCTAAACAAAAGGAAAGATATAATTATTATTATTTCAAACACATCATGTCACATTATACTGGGATCGGTTTTTCAACATTATAAGCAACAAACTTGATATTATTGTACTGATAGATAGAAAATTGCGTCACATAAACATTTTATCTCTGTTGTCCTTAGTGAGAATCTCATAAAAGAAAGATATAGGTACAAATCTGTAGTAATTACCCTATTTTTATTTGCAGGTATCTCGCCTCTTGTCTCTTGTAATGTATAGCAAGCTTCCTAGCACCTCTCTCTACAAGCCTGTCACCTAACTGTAGGCCAAAGTTTTCATCATTGCAGAGTATAAGATGGGTACAATCAGCCTTGCAAGTCAACCTGTGAAATTTTTGTACAAATTAAATACAAGTAATTACATTTTTAAAACTTGTTATTAAATTTTTAAAACTTGTTATTAAATTTTTAAAACTTGTTTTTAAATTTTTAAAACTTGTTTTTAAAACAAAAACGGTCATACCTGGGTTGGATCGTCTGTGTGGTTGTTTCCATCTTCAGCAGCACTCTGCCGCGGTGTTTGCTGGCCGCGAGTAGTCGGAAGGCGCGTGCGGCGTCATGCGGTGCATACGACACGCGTGATAGAGGACGAACGTATCCGCGACTAATACCATCGCTCAACATTGTTTGCAAGATCTATCACATACAAAATTAGACTCATTAGGAATAGATTGTTAAAACAACTTTAATGCGGACAAATATTACCACGGGACTAATTATGAACAGCGCAAACGATAGATATGTGGCAGCCGTATCGTTTAACACGCCATATGACACATTGGTGTGCTGGATTGAAAAACATCGCTGTAATGTAACGTGGTTATCCCACGTTCAGCCGGTTTATGGTGGCGATACGCACTACAACGTTTATCTGTATTGTCAGTGTAGAGTGACTATAAATTATGAGGAAACTATCTAAAAAAAGCTTGGATAGTGTCTACGGAGGCCTCCTATTTCTGTCTGTATATACATAGGTATAGAAATAATATAATATATGGATAGAAATAGGAGGTCCCGTGCGGGGAATGATAACAAATGATACAAAAAGAATAACGGTAGCTTCGTTCATTTTCTTAGTTCGCTCGCTTTAACCATCGTACTACTAACCTACTAACCTAACCTGTCCGTGTTGGGGTGCCCTGAAATTCCGAGAAATCCGGCGCACTAACTTCTAATATGTTTACTTTTTGTTGTTGTTGTTTGCTTGTTTACTTTTTTTCATCCTTTTAACAGGTAAAGCCTCAGTGTATGCTAAATAAGGTTAAGCTTTTTAGCAATAGATGGCGTTATCACAAATTCATCAAATGTTCTAGAAATATTTGTGAAAATTGAGAGTATTTACGAAAATAAACCGAAGTTAGGTCCAGTCATTTTACCATAACAAGATTTGCAATAGCGTTATGCGCAACTCGGTATGTTTTCTCAGAAAATGATTTTCTTTTAGTGCTTAAAGCGGATACAAACACGACTTGACATGTGAGGGTATCATACTAGACTGAGCGACTTATTATTACGAAGTAATAAGTATCGGATGACGGTACACCCGTATTTACTTTATTAAAAATTTATTTTAAAACATCGACTAATTCAGTTTCACTTTTCCTTTTGTTTGCCATTAAATCTATTTTTTGTTTCAATGCTGTAATTTTTAATTTGAGTTTAATTTTTCTACGAGTATTTACAGTTTTCTTTTTCAACTTTTTACTATTTGACATAGATGATTTTTTTTTTATAATTATATAACACTTAACAAAGTATTTCCTTTATTACATTTTTGTAAAGTTTATCTTATACACCACTAATTTTAATGGGCTTATTAGAAAAGGTCTTGCTATTATTTAAATAAAGTCTTTATAAATAATATTTATAAACAGCAAAGTTATTAGTGTTTGTTTATATCCCAAAATGTCACACAATTTATGGATATTGTACAGGTTATTAATTATGAATGAATGAATGGCGATCAAACTAGAAAAACGCTGTACGTAGTATTTTCTAGCAGCAATTTCTATAATAGATTGGTTCAATTATGAATTTTCCAATTATGACAAATTTTCGTGAATAATTTTGTAATTTCATTTTTTTTTTACTTTTGACTACACAAATATGCGACCAGACTGGATAGATGGTACGGATAGAGCCCCATTGTTTATACTAATTAAAAAATAGGGACTTATATTTTCTATTATAGCTGTGAATGTGAGGACTATGCGGATTGCTTTTTTTTATTTTCGATTGTTTTGACGTGTCTTTCATTTTGAGTATTTTCTGCAGCCTACTTAAATGTACTTTCCTTGGTATTTTTCATAATGTCGTTGAGCTCCTTAGTAGTTCTGAGTTGAGCTATACGATTACCGACAAATGCTTGTTATGACTGGACCGGTCCACTCATATCTGTATGGTCTTTCCTCAAAAGACTAAAACTGCATTGTACATTTATATGATTTGACCATTACATGTTTGCTGTATGGACTTTAAAAGAGACTTTGACCCCTAAGTTTGATGTGGTGTTTCTTTTCTAGTTTGAACTGATGAAAAAAATGACGTGTAAAAGTGTTTTTTAAAACCTATTTGCATAATAAATATTATTTATCATTTTGTCCTTTTTTCCATTCCATTTTTGGTTACTCCTGTGGAAGTTTTCAAAATGTGTTTTGTTAATTTTGCCAACAGCATAGACGCGTAACGAACGACTAACCTTAGCATCCTCAATATTTTCAGGTTCAAATATTGATAACAAATCAACAGCATTATAGGATCGCTCCTTGGTGAGATTGTACATTCCATAAGCGAAGTCATCTTGATTATGCAGTTGAGAAACATCAAAAAACACCCCGAAGGTCTTGGTACAACTGATTGCAGCCTAAAAACAAAATAAGCTGTCAGTATAGAGCATACCTCAAATAAAACGGGACAAGGGCAGGAAGATAATGATGATGATGATAGAGCATACATTAAAAAACCGGCCAAGTGCTAGTCGGACTCGCGCACGAAGGGTTCCGTACCGCCGGTAGCAAAAAACGGCAAAAAAAATTACATTTGTTGTATGTGAACCCCCTTAAATAAAGAAAGAAAGAAACTCGTATTTGTTGTTATAACGGCAACAGAAATACAAAATCTTTGAAAATTTCAATTGTCTAACTATCACGGTTCAAGAGATGCCCTGGTGGCAGACGGACAGACGGATAGATAGACAGACGGACGGACAGCGGAGTCTTAGTAATAGGGTCCCGTTTTACCTTTTAGGTACGAAAACCTAAAAAGTATTAAAAAAAAATCAAGCATAACCGTACATTCTTCAGATCTGTTCCAAGGCAGCTAATAACCAATGTACAACCCACTCCGTTTGTTTTACTAAGAACCATATCTGTAAAACTATGATCCCGAGAGTTTCCGATGTGTTCAGCTGAAACCAAAAAAAATGTGCATTTAAAAAAAAAACTATGCGATACAAAAATTTATATTTTGTTTTTTAAACAAAATATATATATATTTTTTTTTCGAACCTATTTACATCAAAATTACCTTTCAATCCTGGGAATAATTTTCGTAAGAAATGTTTCTTCCGCATGTCACTGACGGTTGTGAATACTTCGAGGCCTAGAGCAAGGGCTATTGATATAACAGCTTGGCCAAAAGCCCCAGCTCCTCCATGAACTAACACAGAGGTATCTTTTTCTATACCCTTGTTATTTTGGAGAACCTAAAATAAATAAATTACTATAGATTTTTTCTGCATGTGTCACGAGCGCCGACTTACAAGACAGATGATTGCGTGAACGCAGGTGAACGGTACAGTGGCGGCGTCCTTGAAGCTGTAGTGCACCGTCACTGGCCACAGTGGCTCCGAATGCGCGCGCCTTACGCTGCCAGAGCGTACCGGTATGTATATAATTGATACTTACGAGACAGTAGAATGCGTTAACGTAGGCGAGCGGTACTGTGGCGGCTTCCTCGAGACTCCAGTGTGCTGGAACTGGCCACAGTAGCTCCGGTTGAGCGCGCACTACACTGCCCGCCGCGCCAGAGCGCACCAAGCCCATTACACGTGAGCCACTGAAAATACATAGGTGTAGATTGGTTTAACATTTGTTTGGCATCATGGAACTTATTTTGAATATGAATTGGCTTTGGGTCCAACGATAGGTTTTTTTTAATGTGGAAAATAATCCAATGACTTCTCCCGTTTTTTTGTGAAACAGGAGGCCATGTCAGACTTTTGCTGACTTAAACCATACCTGTACTTTTCTGTTGCTCTTTTTGTTCTAAGATCACTACAGGTTTTCTTTTCAGAAAATCGCTGCGCCCCTAGCGGTCATCGGCCCTGCTAGGCCTTTACAGTTTACTGACATCTTTTTGAGAAGTGCATGGATTATGCACTTTCGTCGACGTAGGCTTCTGTCGGTCGATTACTGAACGACGGGACAGCGAGCTATCCATTGCTCGTCGTTCGTAAGCCCGCATTTTTTTAGTCCTTTCCATCACGCGTGCGGCCGCCTCCTTCGCTTGCATTACTGCTTCGCAGAAGGTGGCTCTGAGAAGTGAGGACGCTCTGGCACCTCTCCAGTCATTCCTCAAAGAGAGAACTTACCACCATGGTTATGGCGTACCCAGTCTAACGAACGGTTGCAAGTAGAAATTAAGGATCAAAAAATGTAATTGTTGTAATTTTAAGCGTGTTTTAGGGTTCCGTATTTCAAAAGGAAAAATTGGAACCCTTATTATAGGATCACTTTGTTATCCGTCTGTCTGTCTATCTTAAAAAAAAAAACACGATTTGGAAGAACCTCTTAGAAAATACGGAGACTCCATTCGGGAATTGAACTATTTACGTTTACAAGTTTTTAACGAACCCTTAGTGTGCGAGTCCGACTCGCACTTAGCCGGTTTTTTTATCTAAACTAATGTTTTAAAGAGGAAAGATTTGATTTTTTATTTATTTGTTTTTATGTTACGATTTAACTCAAAAACTATTCGACCGATTTTCAAAATTCTTTCACCATTAATAAACTATCTAACAAATGCCTATATTTTGTATTTTCACGCGGGCAAAGCCGCTGGTCAAAGCTAGTAATCATTTAAACTAATGCTTGACTGCGATCCTACCTGATGATAAGCAGTGATGCAATCGTTGATGGTGAATTGCACTAATTTGTTACGAGCCTTTTCACTCTAGCCTCGAAGACACCTAAATCATAATTGTTCAGTGAGATCACTGCAGACAAATTGTTCAAATTTATCCTTCTATGTATGCGGTATAAGCGATGAGGCGAAATGTTTAGTCCGGATCATAGAGGTGTCAACAACGTAAGGGTGGACACTCGCCGTATGTCAGGTTGTCCGACGACAGAAAGATGATGTCGGAATCAAGTCATGTAATTCCCGCGCACAGTCTCCAAAACGCACCCTGTAAAACATTGAAAAGCTGGCTACTCTACGCCTGTGCTGCAGGCTTTGTAGATTGGTCGTAACCAAATTTAGATCAAAAATTAGCCTCTACGTACGCCTTTCTACTGAGTTCAAAGCTGCCAGGTGGCATTTTGTAGCACTAGCCCAAATGTGGCTGCAGTACTCTGCACATAATGGGACCTGTGCTTTGTGAAGCGTGCTGTGCTGCTGCGCGAAGCTAGTGTTATATACACTAGCTTTTGCCTGCGACTTCATCTGCGTAGAAGTCGAAAATAGTATTATTAAATTTTTTGATTGATTTGATTTTATTGTAATTAATAGCTCTTGTCCGCGACTTGGTTCGCGTAGAAGTTGAAAATATTTGGGAAGTCTAAGTAGGAAGCTGTTTTAGGTGTTTCACGCTATTATAAGTAGGAGTGGAACTATAGAACGATTGGTGAAAGTAGTGGTTCTTATAATATTATTATTATGTAGGTACTTAACTACAATAATTAACAATTAACTTTTAAAGTACTTGTAGTAGTGTACTAGTTTTCAATTTAAGTGAAAGTGGGGCAAGGCCTATCTGAGTTAATGAATTCAGAAATTCTTTAGGTAATGTACCGCATCCTTTTAATCCAATACATTATCAATGGAAATGTAGTTGATGCTATCTCCTGGAAGTTCACCTAGTATTATGTTATTGATTTCGTAAACGCTACTATTTTTAGCAGCCAATATTGCCCTTTGACACATCCACTGGTAGTTTTTTTTTATTTAGGCTACATCTGGATAGACTTTGAAAATTCGGTCTTCAATACTGGTAATTTTCTCATCTAAATCACGATCAATTTAGATTTTAGTATTGAGTATTTTGTTTTCACAATAAAGTACTTTCTCGTCTCCTATTAAATCTCATATTAGTAGATAGTTTAAGGAGATGGACGAACTTCTATGACGGGGAAGTTTTTAAGCAAGACTTCATAATGTCAGCTCTAGTTCCCTTAACTATACACTGGCAATGTTTGGCAAAAATCTCCAGCAAACTTGAAAGCAATTTCACCCATGATTATATTGCAGCTTCTTATGTATCCAAGAGTCGTGCCTCTACAGAGCTTTATGAATCATAGCGCATTCATCCCATATGATTAAATTGACATCTTGTGAAACTTTTCCCAAATCCTCATTTTTACGGATCGAGCACACGCTATCTTTCTGCAAATAAATAGTGAATGAGCGGTGTGTCCGCCTGTTAATAAAGTCGCAGCGATGCGCGACAACACGACCCAACGGCCGTGGCTACGCAGCGTTATTTTAAAACTATGATAACTCCTAAGATTAGTGTTCAAAATTAAACCCTTAGAATGAATATTGTATTTATTTGGATAATGGTTGATATTATTTTTATAATAACACCTTCGCAAATAATTAATTTTTTCATGACAAATTTGATGACTAGAAAAAAGTTTTAGTGCCTTAAAAGATAGACGTATGCTGTCGCGGACTTTTTTTAGAACTTTTGAAGGGAAACTATTTTGTACATCATTTTTGCGTAACTTAAACCGTTTACGCAGCGCACGCAACGGAAGCTCTCAAAAGTAATAATTCATATCGTGATGTTATATAATTTATAACCTTCCTCAATAAATCAACTACCTAACACTAAAAGATTTTTTCAAATTGGACCAGCAGTTCCTGAGATTAGCGCGTTCATCCAAACAAACAAACAAAGTGTTCAACTTTATAATAATAATAATAATAAGACTTAAGCTGGCAACCCACTGACAACAAAAGTCAAATATTTTTCTATCCATTTTAAAAATTTCAATTTTATTACTTTTACCGAAAATCAAGACAAACCAAATATCCAAAACGAAGCAAATATTGTTAATAAACGAAAAAAACCTTCAAAAACACCACATACCACAAGAAATAGAATATTTATAAGAAATAAAATACCACAATACAATATGACATCTGTCAACGACGATGTGACACCATCAAACAATTTATGCAATAGAAGAAAATGGAATGAAATAATGAATTGACGAAAATGTTGACAAGAACAGCTGCCCGACGCGCACGCCATCCACCCCCGGGCTCGCCGCTCAGCTCCGCCTCGCCGCCGCCGGTCCTCGGATCACCAATGTCACCGGCGGCTGCAGTTGCGTCGAGCTCGAGCGACGAGTATTTCTCCCCGCCGACGTCGCCAACACCTGTACGTCGGCCGGGGAGAGGCCGGCCACCGAAGAGCTTAGGACCTAGGGGCCAACCGGCCCCGAGCCGGGTCCCCGCTGCCGGTGGTTGTGTGCAGCGCATGAGATGGACTCAGTCTATGAACGAGAACGTCATGCGCGCATATTACGGGTCTACAGAGGGGGGAACTAACCTCACTGCGTACCGTGTTAGGATGCTGTCTCTTTTTCAGGAACTGGAACCAACCGTCAACGTCACAGCCCAAAGATTATCGGATCAGGTGCGGGTTATCCAACGAAACCACAGATTGGACGATGCCGCACTTGATAGGCTGCGCTCAGAGGTACTGAGCAACCGTATTATCTCGACTACAATACAGACACAGACTGCGGTACCACGAGCTACAGATATAATTCTACCGCAGTCTAGTCATGCTGATGATGAAGCAGATGATAGGGTTGTCACAGTAAGTAGCCAGTGCAACGATCGATTGAGGAGCGCACTGGAGGATGCACTCCGCGAGTACAGATCGACTCCGATCGCTCTTAGACCTCGTCTTCCCCGGTTACCTATGCACAAAAAAAATAGGGCGCTAGTGTGTGCTCTGGACTCGCTGCTTGAGAATGTGTTCGAGAGCAGCGTAAACCTCGCTGATACGCACTCGATCCTCTATTGCGGGGCTATTGCGGCATGTCGTTTAGCCAACGTAAAACTATCAAGTTGTGACGGAGCTACTCGACCAAAGCCTGCCGCACCTGCCTGGCAATGTAGGATTGAGAGGCGTATCGATGGGGCCAGAGCGCTCATTGGTAAACTATACTGCTTCAGGGAGGGCAATACACGACCACGTGTGATGCGCTACGTGAGGCGAGCATTTTCGGGGACTGGAATCAGCCCTCGAGAATACTTATCTCACGTCACAGAGCGCATCGACTTCCTGAAGCAGAAAGTTTGTGCATGGGCCAACCGTATTCGACGGTATAAGCGGCGAGTCGACCGGTACTCGCAGAATCGCATGTTCCAGAGCGATGAGAGATGGGTATACAGAGCTTGGGAGCGACCTGAGCAAAATGTGACTGACGTGACCCGCCCAGATGCTGACGCCACGAATACTTTCTGGCGCAATATTTGGTCGGTGCCCGTCTGTCACACTGAGGATGGCTGGATGCGTGAAGTCGAGCGCGTGTGCGAAGCTATACCAGAAATGGAAAAGGTACGCATTAGCCCTATAGATGTAGCCAGAGCAGTCCGTCCGTTACCGAATTGGAAGTCTCCAGGACCGGACGGACTACAAAATTTCTGGCTAAAATGGTATAGCAGCTCACACGCGCTCCTGGCATCTCAATTCCAGTCATCTTTAGAGTCTGGGTCGCTACCTCAGTTTCTAACAACTGGAGTTACCCATCTGCTCCATAAGACAGGTAGTACTGCGGAACCCAAGAATTATAGACCGATAACATGCTTGTCAACGGTCTATAAACTTCTTACGTCCATTCTGAGAACGAAAATTAACAAGCATATTGATACCAACTTAATAATGTCTGCCTCTCAGAATGGATGTAGGAACGGGTCTCGGGGTACTAAGGAGCTACTCCTCATAGACATGACCATAAGCCAACAGGTTCGTCGATCTCGCAAGGATCTGTCGACATGTTGGATAGATTATAAGAAGGCATATGACTCTGTGCCACATACATGGCTCATGAGGGTGCTGGAGTTGTATAAAATAGATGCAACTCTACGCACCTTCCTTGAGTCATGTATGGGGCAATGGAACACTGTTCTTCGCTATCCAGGATGTCGATCGATTCGGAGGGACGATGAGCCTATATGGATTAAACGGGGAATATTTCAGGGCGACAGTCTGAGTCCACTTTGGTTCTGCTTAGCCCTGAATCCTCTAAGCACATTGCTAGAGGAATCAGGCTTGGGCTATCAGTTGAGAAGAGGTGGTCAGGTACTATCTCACCTTCTTTACATGGATGATTTGAAACTCATTGCCCCCAACAAGTTACAACTGATGGAACTACTAAAAGTAACTGAAACTTTTAGTAGTGCCATCAGGATGGAATTTGGTGTGGATAAATGTGCAGTCATGCATGTAAAGCGAGGGGAGATTATGGAATCTGAGGGAATTCAACTTTCGGATTCCATATACCTTAGATCCCTCTCTTCAACCGAAACCTATAAGTATTTGGGTATGTCGGAAGCGTTAGGCATTAACGTTGCTGACATGAAGCAATCGTTGAGGGAGCGCTTCTTTGACCGCCTGAAGAAGGTATTAAACAGCCTTCTGTCAGGTGGAAATAAGGTGCGAGCCTTCAATGGTTGGGTCATGCCGGTCTTAATGTACTCTTTCGGCATACTCAAATGGACTCAGACCGAGTTAGACGCTCTGGATAGGCGGGTCCGTACACTGTTGACCGCAAACCGGATGCATCACCCACGGTCGTCTGTGATGAGACTGTACATCCCGCGGAAGTGTGGAGGTCGAGGTTTTTTAAACGCGAAGACCCTGCACAACCGCGAGGTGTGCAGCCTCAGAGAATATTTTCATAAAACCGATGTGGGTATGCACCGCGATGTGGTTGCAGTGGACAAGGGACTCACCCCGTTATCCATGGCTAAAGAGAACTGGCGCAAACCTGTGGTACTTACAACTGATGATCGCAGGGAAGTATGGAAAAGTAAGGAGCTCCACGGGCGCTTTTATCGGGCTCTACATGAGTCTGATGTAGATTTTGCAGCGTCCGTGGCCTGGCTACGTTTCAGCAACCTCTTCGGGGAAACTGAAGGTTTTATCTGTGCAATTATGGACGAAGTCATCTTGACGAATAACTACCGGAGATATATAATGAAGGACGGGACGGTTGACGTGTGTCGGGCATGCCATCGTCCGGGTGAGTCTATCAGACATATTATCTCTGGTTGTTCTCGTCTGGCTAACGGAGAGTACTTGCACAGGCATAACCAAGTAGCCAGGATTATCCACCAGCAACTTGCTTTGAAATACAACCTAGTGTATTCAGAGGTACCGTATTACAGCTATGTGCCCGACCCAGTTCTCGAAAATGACCATGTCACGTTGTACTGGGATCGGTCTATCATTACTGACCGGACTATTGTAGCCAATAAGCCGGATATAGTGGTGATAGACCGATTAGCGCGCCGCGCAATGATAGTCGATGTCACCATCCCGCATGATGAGAATCTCGTGAAAGCTGAGAAAGAGAAACAAATTAAATATCTCGACTTAGCACACGAGGTTGTCGACATGTGGAATGTGGACTCGGCAATCATTGTGCCGATTGTTGTTACCGCCAATGGCCTGATGGCCAAAAGTCTAGACGACCACCTGTCGAAACTGACGTTGCGCGGTTGGATCAAGGGCCTGATACAGAAGGCAGTACTCCTCGATACGGCTCGCATTGTGAGGAGGTTCCTGTCTCTGGAGCCCTAACCACCGGTAGCTTGGACCCTGTCCCGACACCGGCGGACTGCTATTTTTTATATTTTTAAATGTTTTTTTTTATATGTGTTTTGAAAAATATTTAAAAATGTACAAAATATGTATAAAAAATAAATAAAGAAATAATAATAATAATAATAATAATAATATTCTATAACTATCACACAATGCTGTCTAGTCCCAAGCTAAGCAGAGCTTGTGTTATGAGTACTAGACAACAGATAAACATACTAATATATTTTTAAATACATACATATTATAGATAAATTACACCCAGACACAGAACAAATGATTGTGCTCATCACACAAACACATAATATTAATATAGTATAGATTAACTGTCCCGGTGTGAAGTACCGCTGGATTTTTGCAAGAATGCCGAGTTTTCTAAGCTTAGACCTTGGCTTTGGACTCAATGAAACGCCGAAAGTTAAGGTTTGAGGAAATTTTAACGCCCAAGAGCTGAAGGCGGTCGGTGCACTCCAAGAATACATATTGAAAAGCAGGATTCAAGGTGGCAATGGCTCCTTTTGGCAGTAAACAGACACGCTTGTGTTTTGGCGGCATTGAATCCCACTAGATCTACTTCGCCCTATTTGAGACTGCCTGAAAAGTGACGTATTCGTACGCTCTACTATAGCCTCTTTCAAACTGGATTAGCTCCTAGTGAGTTACAGTGATACATCCATAACAGTTTATCATATATTATATCCCTCCGTGATAGCATAGATTATGTATATAGTAACGAAGATACTAACCTGGCTGTGGTTCCACTGAATTCCATTCCAAAGCTGTTTTTATTTTTTTTGTTATACAATAAAGACCCGCTGGCCTTTTTGACGTCATCATAACTAATACCAGCATAGTGAACCTGGAAAGATAGTAATGACATACAATAGTAAATATGTTAATAGAAGTAACGATTCAAAAAATTTCAAGGTTAATAAAAATAATCTAAGGTTTACCTTCACTAGGACTCCAGATCCTGAAGGTTCAGGTGCTTCAACCCACATGAGTGTATCTAAGTCACCAAATTGGCTACATTGCAATGACACGTTTTTGCTGACTGCTGTACAGTCTTCTGCTGGTAAGTAGTACTCTCCTCCCCACTTACCCTGATTAATAAACGAGAATTATATTTTAAATAATTAATCAACTAATACTTCAATATAAAAAACTGTTTATTTCTTTGTAATCAACTCAGAAATTACTGAATGGGTTCCCATACGGTTTTCAACAATAGAAAAAGTGATTCATGAGGATGGTTTTAGCTTAAAATATATGCATATTACCAAAGAAAAGTAAAGCCGTGAAATTAAATTATTTGTGTCACCCAGTTTTTACGGGTCGCTAGTTAAGAATATATCGAGAACAAAGACAAGTAACTTACATTATGTATAACGTTAAACGCCAGATCAATATCAGGCATATCATCACTATAAAAACTCTCGTTGCTTTCCTCAGCAACCATGATTATCTGGATCTTGTTACGATTAGTATCTTTACGCCAGCTGCTCACAAGTTCTTTAAGACCAGGCAGTGCTGGGTAAGGCGCAATGATCAGAAGCCGATGTCCCGAAGACAGATTATTGCGGGTTGTGATTAGAAGTAGGATATCAGAGTTGGTTCGCACGGTGACAGTTGTAGTAGCTATGGCTACAGACGCACCCCAACGGGCAAGCTGCAGTTGCAACTGCTGTTTGTTACCATTGTGAACAATGGAGTGAACAGAAACTACACGGTAAAGAGATGCGGGACGCGAGCGACCACCAAAAGCGAGGTCTTCCTCGCTCGCCACAAACTGATCTCTTTGTAGGAAACGATGCAGCAGCTGACATATCTGTTAAAAATTTTAGTAAGATCAATACCCACGTAGCATACATAATAAAATTTAGAAAATTAAAGTTGAATAACTTACATCATCGTCAGTGGATAGATTTTGAACTAGTACGAGATCAAAACCTTTAAGGAAGTTGTTTTGTTTCTTCAACGCTAATTCACGGCTTACTTCTTCGTATTTAACATTAAGTCCGTAAATGTTTCTAATAATATTATTTATTTCCGTGAAAATTGCTCCTTTTGTAGGATTAGGATTAACTAATCCAACAACGTTTATGTTTGCTTTGTTCACATTTTCCGCTACTGTTTGTAGGCAAATTTGAAGTGAAGTCGCCATCTGAATAGGTTTAAAGTAGTGGGTACCGTTAGTATTTTTATTTTTCCGTTTTAGCATAATAATAGGGGTTAAATTATGCAATTGCCGTTTAATTGTAATACGTACTTCGAATTTACATAGAACCTTCATGGTTGGAGATTTTTGAGTGAAACTTTTTTCACATGGTACCTATGAAGTTTTTTTAAGAAATGTGCAACATTTGATTATCACCTTTAAGCAGATTTTTTTATTCAGCTTAGACGAAGTTGGATACTTCGAAAATTCGAGTGATTTTTGAATACGAGTTCTGATACGGAACTAACACGGCAGAAACAGCTCGCAATATCAAATTTGCGTTTGGAGAGGGGAATGCCAATGAACGCACTATGCGATTTTGATATAAACGCTTTCGTGATGGAAACTGATTTAAAGAACAAACCACGTGGAAGACCGCCTGCCCACACAGGTGAATATCAATAATCGTGGGTTATGCAATTCAGTGTAAAGTCCCTCCTATTCAGAGCATCGTGCTCGAACTGAGTCCATTTCAATAGGTTTGCTGAAAGTGTTCAAGGCGCGCACCTTATTTCCGCCTGATAGAAGGCTATTTAAAACGTTTTTCACGCGGCCAAGAAAATGTTTTTACAACGATTAGCATTAGCGTTGCTGACATGGGTCAGCTACGTTAATGCCAAATGCTATTATCCAATTACTTATAAGCTTCGGTCAAGGAGAAGGATCTAAGCTAAATAAAATCAGAGAGAAGCGTGCTTACAGGATTCAGGGATAATTAGAACCAAAGTGGACTCAAACTGTCGATTTGAAATATTCCTCATTAGTCGTTTAACTAATTTACTGAATAAAAGTATTTTTTCTTTGTTCATATTTATTTTATAAACATATAAATTACATTTTTTTAAATGTAAAATGTTTTACACTTAAAAATGATATTTATATGCCCCATATCAAAAGAATTATAGCAATTATTTTTTTTTTATATAGGAAATTACCTCATGATTCTTGGACATTTTTATTATTCATGTTAAGATTTTTCATATCTGTTTATTTTTATATCATCTAACTATTACTTATTTTAATATTTAGTTACTTTATTTTATCCATATCTTGATACAAACACAAGTTATACTTACATGTATGTCCGATTGGAAATAAGGAACGAACTTCATAGTTTGTAATTCCATGTTCCTAGGACTCACTGGAGGCATATTTTCTAATTTAACATTGCTTATTGTGATACCTCCGCAACTAAAAAACAAAGAAGTGGAACTGTTGTTGAAACCGCTTCAAAAACCAGTCTCATTTTTATGAAAAGGTATTAAAATATTTACCTGGTAATATCAGAATTGTTTAGTACTCTTGCTTTCATTAAAACTTTGTAATCTGACACGAAAGATTCTTTAACAATATCTTTATGATAATTAATGTTAATCTTTATATTTCTGATGTTTGTGACTAGCGAGACTCCGTTGTGCGGTTGTCGCAGCATATTCAGTTGTAGCAAGCCGTCGACGAATGTGACCCAGTTGTCACGCCACACTAAAGAAGCTTCGCTCAAGGATTTGTTAGCGCCCACAAGGCTAAGGAACTCACCGCTGTGGTAACATAAAAATACGTAATATCGTCAGCAACACAGGATAAGGTCAATAGTACGCAAGTAATTGCATCTAGTTCATTATTGCTTTATTTATCAGTTTTACCTACCTGTAGGAGTAATCTCTATCTCTTAGCAAATTATATATATCTTCAGCAGTGAAATCAAAGTTCACTTTAGTTTCAGGTGTTTGTTGTAATATTCTCAATTTACTATCTTCAACTTCATCCAGTTCTTTTATACAGCCAGTTGCAACTTTGGAGCCTTCATTTAGGATCTGTTATAAAATATTTAGTGAGTCAATATTTTGTACATTATAAGTTAAGAAACACTCATTAATTATATTTATCGAATCAAAATAAAGTGTCTATTAGAAAATAGTTAAACCGAAATGGTAATAGATACACCAGCTTTATAAGCCCTACAATTATTGGCTATTGGCGTTAAATGTACCTAAAAAAAACTAATATAGTATCAGATTAGGCGGATTAATGATTTGTAAACTCTGACCAATTTCAGCAATTTTCGTCTTACCTCAAAATAACCATTTCCTCTATGGAAGGCAACGTTAATGTGGACTTGCCGTTGGTCGTGTATAATAGGTTGCGCATACAAATGCAAGTTACTGAACTCTACAGATACTTCCTTCTTCTGGTGTCCCATCGCCATCGCAAAGGTATCCCAAACGAGAACTAGTGTCGCAGCGTACGGATATACGTTATGACCTAAAAATTAGAACTGTTGGTATACGTGTATATGTAATACTTATATTACATATGTACGTATTATTAAGATATAATTAAATATCTAATTTTAGAAGACAGACATTATTCGTAAAATTGCTGCGTACTTAAAACAATGTTTATGAGTGAGTACATGGATCAATTTCCAAAATCACTTTTAAATATATCATTTAGTTTTAATTACAATATCCAACCATAATAAAGTTTTTTTATTTATTTAAATTATTTCTGTAATTAACGCCCATTACGATTAATACGTGTTATTGTAACCTCGCATAGAGTGTCCTTTCAAGTAAGCATTTTCTGCATCGTGAACAGAGGTGATATAGTCGAGGGATGCAGCTGTTATTCTGTTGGCTGTGCGGTACACTGGCAGAGGCCTAAAAAAAAAATATAAATGCTTATTACTTGCTACCGCACATCAGTCACATTATCATCAGATCGTAAATCAAACTGATGTCAAATTTCAATTCATTTATATTAATTTGTAAAAGTAACGTATGAAATTTTATGGTAACTGATAAGCCCCAAAATGAGAGCACTGCTTACCATCTCTCACCATGCGCCCATTGGACTAGATGCGACAAGAAAGGTGTTCCTGTAGAAACTGGTAACTCAACTTTTGGGTAGAGAATATGAACTTTCGGATTATAGCCTTCCATGAACAACCTGAAAAGAACGTTTAGTTTGAAGTTATATAACAACAATGCAGCAATTAGATTCTGATCACTTTTCTAGATTCGGGACTAAATGTCTGAGAAAAAAATATTAATATATTAGATCATCCTAACCCAGGATGGCTCGTTAATTAGTCGCCAGCCTGAAGTCTACCAGAGATGTTGATTTTATTACTATGAAGAAAATGTTCATTTTTTTAAAAGGGTGCATTGGATGAGGGAACTTAAAATCAACCTCAAGTACCACATCCTAAGAAGAAAGACAGAACAAAAGAAAACAACATTTTGATTATAATCATTACGTACTTGCCAATACCCTCGAGTAGTAAGAATGTGTTATCAGCATGCTTCCTCCTAGTCAATGCGATGTTCTTGCAGTTGCTAGGTAGGGAGCGCTTGAGGATAGCTTGCAGAAGTCCGTGGGGCGCCACCTCTACGCAAACTGCATTGTTGGGAATCAGGCGTGACGTCTCCTCAAACAAAACTGGGCTCTGTGAAAGTAATACATAATTATCAGGACATTGAAAAATTTTATAGAATTACCGAAACTATGACTATAGTATATTTGCGAGTTCTCTTTTTAGGGCTCCGTACCTCAAAAGAAAAAAAATGGAACCCTTATAGGATCACTTTGTTGTCCCTCTGTCTGTCTTTCTGTCTATATAAAAAAATTTATTGAAAACTGTAAATTTGCAGTTACGTCATAAAAAAAAACTATTGCTATTCGGAAAAATCTTCTGGTTAAAGACATTATTGCTATTAAATTTTACATTTCACTTAAATGAGAACAAAATTTAAAACTAATCATACTTCGACAATCACCCTTTTAATACCGTAATAGTAATGTACAGAAATAGCAATTTATCTCATTACACAGTATTCCTTGTACGAGTATATTTTAACTATAGGTATTTGTTTTGTGCCAATTCAAATTTGTTTTAGGTGCTTGACCCCCGATTTCTATTAGGTACATTATGTGTGGCTTTACTAGCAAATTATATATTATCTGGCTAACACTATATGGCAGACGTAGTGAGCCCAATAAAGATGTAAACGTCTGGATTTGATCTAATCGATTTGAGTTGTCCAATTTAAATGGCAGTCTAGTCTTAGCCCAAGGTACTTCTCATGCTGTTTGATATTTGTTTATCAATCGTAAGCGGAGGATGTGGAGAGCGGAAAAATCTTCGTAACTCAATTCGGGAATCGAACTGTTTTCATAGGTAAGTTTGTACGAAATCCTCAGTGCGCGAGTTCAACTCAAATATGTATATCAAATAACTTCTCACGCTCTGCGCGAGAGAGTGTGCTAGAGTTTTACTGACTAAAATTCTCCTTCAGTTTTTCTTTGCTTTCTAGAGTCGCTGTAACTCTTTGGAATAATACCGCAGTCATAGCAGGCATCGGCCGTACACTTTGCTGACATCTCTTTGAGGTACGTGTGGTACACAATACGCAGCCGACTTGGGCTTGGTCTTTAACGGAGAGCCGGATGGTGCGGGCGGTAAATAATAGGTTCGAGTTGTTTGTCGCCTGCAAGTCCACGTCTGCGGTGGCTGGTGCGTGAGGATATCCTCTCCTTCACGGTTTCAGCCACCTCTTTTGTCCGCATTACTGCTTCGAAGTCACTGGTTCCAATTCCCTCTTGCTCCGTACCATGGCCCTAACCAAGGCCGGACGCCAAAGGTGGCTGCCGCTGATCGCCCAAGCGTAGCTGATTACCAATGTACGTTGTATCGTGTAATCCAGGCGATCCGCACAGTGAGCCAATGATGTCCAGTGAGGACATGCAACAGGCAGAAAGTGAGGACGCCTTGCACTTTTCTAGCCACTTCTCAAAGAGGGAATTTACCGACATGATTATGGCGTGCCTAGCACTGAGTTGCGACATTCGATGTCACCATGAGATATCACCAGAACTTTGACCGCACCATCCCCGCGTATAGGCTCTAGTTTGGGAGCCAAATATCTGAAATGCTTCAGCTTATGCAGCATGGGCCCTAGATTGTATGGGCTATTCAAAGCTGTCGCTGACGGTTTAGTAACTACTAGAATAAGAATAATTTTTATTGTTCATTGTTACAATAAAGAATACCTTAAAATTATATTACATAATAAGCCCAGTTCTCGAAAATGGCAGCGTCACATTGTATTGGGATCGATCTATCATCACTGACAGGACTATTGTTGCCAATAAGCCTGACATAGTGGTGATAGATCGACTAGAGCGTCGCACAATGATTGTTGATATAGCGGTCCCTCATGACGAGAACCTCGTGAAAGCTGAGAAAGATAAACAAACTAAATATCTTGACTTAGCTCGCGAGGTTGTCGACATGTGGGAAGTGGATGGAGCAATCATTGTGCCGATAGTCGTAACGGCCAATGGCTTAATAGCTAAGAGCCTCGAACAACATCTGAGGAGGCTCTCGTTAGGCAGCTGGATCAAGGGCCTGATTCAGAAAGCAGTTATCCTGGACACGGCGCGCATTGTTAGGAGATTCCTCTCTCAGGAGCCCTGACCACCGGTAGCATGGACCCTGTTCCCGATGCCGGTGGGCTACTATTTTTTATATTTTAAATTTTTTTTTTTTTTTTTTGAAATATTTAAAAATGTAATCAATATGGATATAAATTTAATAAACGGAATAATAATAATAATAATAATAATATAATGCCAAATACTTGTTGTTGTTTATTGCTTGACTGGAGTAATTCTGTGTTAGTTTAAAATTTCCTTTGTCTGTTCATACGATAAAAGAGCAAGCCAGTTAAGTAAGGTAATTTTTCACGTAAAATTCTTTAGGTCTTTGATATTTCAATATCACTTACTGATTTTTTTGTAAATTTGAATATGAAAGTAAAAGGGGCATCTCCTGACCAACAGACTGTCTGCTTCGGGACGAGGAATATGGAAGACGCGTTTAGAGATTATTTTATTATAATTGGATCTGTATTTTATAGGGTTTTTTGATAGGGTTTTGTGTACGTTTAGTGTAGCACTTAAAATATATAGTTGCCGTACTCTTAATACCGCAAGCTCACTATAAATTAGATCCGTAGGGAAGCGGAATGGTTTTCTTAAGGTTACTTTGATAACAGCTTCTATAAACGTATTTTTCCAGCTGCACCCCAGATAGAGATACCATACTTAAGAATTGACTGACACAAACCAAGATAAATTGTGCGAAAAATTGCAATGGATGTGCATTCTCGTACTTTTTTCATAACATGTATTAGTTTCCTAACTCGACTAGAGAGTCGATGTATTGTGTGGTTTAAATGCAAGGTTTTCGTCTGGTGTGATGCCAAGGTAGTTGATAGAAGGAGCATGGTCTATTATTGTGCAGGAGCAGTTGCAAGTAGTGGAGTCTAGTCTCTGCTGCGGGTATGGTATTTAAGTAATAGTTGTTGTGGGGGTCTCGGCGCTACAGTTTTGAAGAAAATGACGAATGTAGTTTTTTTAATGTTAATAGTTAAAAGATTTGTATCAAGAGCTTCGGAAATAGTCAGTATACTTGGTTCCACGTTTTAGCGAGAAATACTATAGCAGTATCGTCGGCATATGATAGTATTTCTGCATCGTTTAATTGTATATTTAAGATGTCATTCTTATAAAAACTAAACAGTGTTGGACCGAGAGTACTACCCTGCGGAAATTCGAAGTCACAGAAAAACAGGTTACTTGAAAAATCACCTAGTTTGACCAGTTGTTTTCTATTAGATAAATAACTCCTGAAACAGTCAAGTGAAATTTCTTGAATACCCGAGCATTCTAGCTTTTTCAAGATGAGGTTAATTGAAATTGTATCGAATGCCTTGGCCAGATTTAAGAAAACTGCCATAGCCTGCTCTTTATTTTGAATGTATATAGCCACCAAGTTGGTAAGTAATGTAGCTGCGTCTTCAGTTGACTTTCCTCGCCGGAATCCAAACTGCCTGTCTGATATAACCTTGTGTTTCTCAATAAAGTTTACTAATCGGCTATTAACTATTTTTTCCAATATTTTGGATAAAATGGACAAAAAGGTGATCGGATGATAATTTTCCGGTAATTCTGCAAGGCCACTTTTGTGTATAGGTCTAACAGATGCAACTTTCCAGCACTCTGAAAATTGTCCAGACTCTAATCTCAAATTAAAAATATGAGTGAGCGGTGTAAGGATAGTATTTTTTATTCTTAGAATTAGTCTTGTGATGCCATACCATCAAGTCCGGCAGTGCTGTCGATTTTAAGGTGGTAGATTAATTTAGTTATTTCGATTTCGTCTGTTGGGTGAAGAAAGAAGGAGTGTGGAAAATTTTCACGCGGTCTATATTTGCTGGCCAGGGATGCCTAAGTCTCAGAAATTCGGTATAATATTCGGTTTGATAGATTTTTCCCCAGCAAATTGAAGTACGCGTTACAGCAGCTGTTAAGTGCATTAACAGGATCCTCTGTATTAGATACTAATTGAGTTGGTGATTCAACTCAATTAGTATTCCTTCTTTGATTATTTGGGCTACATAGTGATTTAAGTGTGTTCCACAGATTTCTGGGATAATTTTGGTTTTTATTTATACGTTGGCTATTGTAGTCTGTTTTTAAGTTAGGTAAAAGGTTATTGCAGAAGTTTAATGGTACACAAATATCACTACTAAGAACTTACCAACAAGTTGTTGGTGTGATATTCAGCTGAACAGAGTTTAGCAATTGGCTCGTTCCACTTTTCTTCTGGTACTGAAGTTGAGAGCCACCGCTCAGTTCTTGGTTTCGGATCCTTGATGACCTCCGACAAATACTTGAGTAGTTGAGGTCCTGCATTTTTAATATTATATTTAACAGCTTATAATTATGCATATTTTTGTCTGTTTTATCACATGAAAAGACATTATTTTCTGTAAAGTAATAAAAAATAATTGCATATGTTAATATTATGTTACCAGGATTTCACAATTTGAAAACTCACCAGCATCAGCAATATACTTTGAGTGATAGGCTATGTTGGAGCATGGTACTTCCTTAGCGAAAATTCCTTTAGCAGTCAACTCTGTGACAAACTTCTTCATGGCCTCAGCAGGACCCGAAATGGTACTAGATTCCGGTCCATTGTGACAAGCCACTTGGATTTCAGGTGGACATAACGGCAAAATCTGATTAATAAAAACAACATTAATTTATTTATAAACTGCTTAACTGTTTTATATATACAAATCGTTTATCAGTTTGTTTTCAGAAATTTATCAATCGAAAGCAAAGTAGAGCATCTAGTCTCTATACTAGTATATGGCTGTAGTCACAGCCAGCTGTTTAGAAGGCTCAAATCAAAATTACCTGTTCATATCCCAGACCAATGGCAGCCATGGACCCACGGATAAACTTAGTCTCTAGCGAAACGCGGCCACGACTGTAAGCGGCCAGTATCATCTCTTCAGCAGACAAACAGCCGTCGGCGTACGCACATCCAAGCTCTCCTACACTGTGACCTGTTTAATATTGCAGCTTTAGTTATTCTTCATCAATTATTTATCTTTAGTACATACATCTACTTTTTAATCAATCCCGCAACTCCAAAAGACATTGGACCTAACGGGACATGTCTATTACTATCTGAGACCAGTCCTTTATAAGAAGGTTCAATTTATCTACTTTTTCATGCATTAATTTTTTTTTTCATAAAATCTTTGAAGTTTTTTATTACCAATGATTCCATCAGGTACAAGTCCGAGTTCTTTAAGAATATCAGTCAAACCAATTTGTACAGCTGCTATTCCAACAAAAGAGTGCAGAATGTTGTCAAAGGTAGCTTCATCGGGTGACGTTAGTATATCTACAATGTTGAGTCCCCTTGGCTGTAGTACTTTGTGGCATCTGCAATTTATATTTAAAATGATTTCATTTGTTTATTTTATTTATATCTTGTGACTTTTCTTTCGAAAATAATTATATAGCTACCGTTCTATAGCAGCGGCGAAAATGGGTATGCGCATGAGTTGCGTGCCCATACCAGCCCACTGTGAGCCCATCCCACTGTACACGAACCACAACGGCCGACGAGCATTGTCAAAATACTCCGACTTCTCAGATAGACAAACAGTCTTTTGTTCTTCATTAGTTTCTAAAAAAAATATTTAGTATGATTATTAATGTGTATACTTAAAGGGATCAACTTTGCTGGGGTCATGGGTAGTGTGAAAACGAAACTCGGGGCCCTGGGACGAAGGCAACGAAGGAACAGGAGTGGGTTTTTAGTCAGTAAAAGTCTTCTGGTTTTAAAAAGAACACGTTTTTATGGTACAAGTTCTATAAAATGTTTGAGTAAACTACGGTATTCCCGAATGCTAACAGTTTTCAGGCGTTATCTCTCTTTTTTCGCGTTGTGTTTTCGTCAAGCATTGAGTAGGATTGCGTTAGATGAAGTAACAAGCTTTTAAATCATGCTCGATGTTGATGATGGGCGAGTGAAAAAGGACCTTCTTAAGTGTATTCTACAACAGGGCAAAGACCTTTCATTCCTCTCTGAGTATTTTCTGCGGTTTCTGTCCTTTCTTTAGATCTTTTGGTTCCAGATGTGTTGTTACTTTCTGCTGTTTGTAACCCATAGTCAACCTATTTTCGCCTGAAATTCTTTCTGCATTTTTATTTAGGCCTGGCAGTAGTGTGAAATTTATAACTTATTATAAATAGAAATGATTTAAGTAGGTATTAGTATTGCCATTCAACGTGGCCATGGTGTTAGTCTTCTGGGCACATTTCCAGATGACATCGATGTGGAAGAGTATTTCGACGCATGAGTGTACTTTGTGTTTTTGTATTACATTTATGTACATAGTTTTTTTTTTTTTGGGAAAATCATCGAATGACATCTCACGCTCTTAGTCTTGAGCGAAAGATAGTGTCAGACTTTTACTGACTAAAAATCCACTTCTGTTCCTTCGTTGCCCTTCGTACCAGGGCTGAGTCTTCGTTTCAGAATCACCTTGACCTCAGTAGGCTTCGACCCTGCTGGGCCCCAACGGTTTGCTGACATCTTCCTGAGGCGCGCGTGGAACAGTACGCACCGTCGACGACTTGGGCTCGGTCCGGACGGTTCGGTCGGACTGCAAGCTACCCATTGCTCGCCGTTCACAAGCCCGCTTCTACGATGGCCGGAAATCGGGATCGGGATCCCGGTGCCTGGGGCGTGAGGGCTGCGCCCTCGCGCGTGCACGTGCGGCCGCTTCCTGTGCTAGCATTACTGCTTCGCAAAAGGAAGCGACCGCCTGCCACTCCTCCTCGCTTGACCATGGCCTGTACCTAGGCCCGGCACGAGAGATCGTTGCCGCCGATCTCCTCCACGAGGACACGGCGGTGCTCTGCCCAAGCAGGGCACATCTCTACCGTGTGCTCCACCGTGTCCTCCAGGCGGTCCACACAGTAGTGGCACCTGGGCATCACTTCCACAGGAATCCGGTGCAGGGACCTCCCAAACTGACCATGTCCGGTGAGGACATGCGTCATGCTTAAGGTGAGGACGCCGTGAGGTCTTTCCAGCCACGCCTCAAAGAAGGGACTTATCGCCGTAATTATGGCGTGCCCAATTTATGTACATAGTTAGATTTTAGTACAGTTAGGTAATAATGTATAGGTATTAATATATAAAAAAATTACGTAGAATGACAAATCCTCTGCCCAAATGTCCTGATATATTCGCCTGGTGTATGTTGTGCAACAACCTCAACTGTTCAGGGTCTATTGGGTTAGACTTCAATTCGCCAAGACAGTGAGTCACCGCCGCTTCATGCCGTGCTGAAATTGTCACTAGGTGTGCAATGCTGGACTTATAGCGGTTGAGGTCCTAAAATTCAAATTAATTTTTATTATAATTATAGTCATTCTCTTATTTAGTTCAGATAAACGTAGATTTATGCTTATTTTATAAATATTTACTTGATTGGCTATAATAAAAAGTACATTATTAAAAAAATATATATATTGCTGTTTTGAGAGCAATATGCCTAAAAAGTGCTCAAGATTGAGAAAACCTCAGACAAATAATTGTAAGTATGAAGAAATAAATAAGCTGCGTCGGCTTTCTGTACTACCGATTACGAGAGTGGATGATATTTGTACCTTAGGTTTGTAATTTCCATTTAAAAGTACATGAGAGTTGACGCCTGTGACGGACATGCCGTTAACAGCGACGTAGGAGCGGCCGAAGGGCTGATTTTCCGTGACGATGCGCATACGCCCCTCGCGAAGTGCAACCACGTCCTGACGTGGGCTATCACAATGCAGGTTAGCGGCTAGCTGACCAGTATGGTAGCCAAGTAACACCTGCGAGAGATAGATTAATATATTGCTTTTACTTCTAACATTTTTCATTAAGAGCAAGTACATGTGTTTAGTGAAGTGTACACAGTTTTATAAATAAAATAAATAAATATTTAAGCAGTATAGTTCATTATATTTTATACCGGTGAATTATAGGCGCTGGTAATTATATCTAAAATTTTAAGAAATACTGTAATGTTCATGACATTGACATCAAGAACAAAGTTTCTTTTTCGATCTTAATAACCCAATATGAAACAGTTTTCTTGACAAAGCTTACTTTGGTGATAGCAGTGATACCAGACGCAGCTTCATTGTAGCCAATGTTGGACATAACACTGCCCACTAGAAGAGGATCTTCTTTGGCGTTACAGAACACTTCTTCGATAGCCTGCAACTCTACCCTATCAGCCTCCGGTACAGCTGCCGAAAAATTGATTCAGTTATATTTTCAGTTCTTTGTTATTAATTGTTGTATTTATTAGTTCAAAATCGTAGATGTGTGCCTTAATGCCTTATATTGCATAGGAACCAAACCAGATTAAGCTGAGCAAAAGTCATCCTTTTAAGTTTATAATTTATGTCTATATTGGTTGTATGGTCTACAACTGAAACAGATAACACACTTCAAAGAATAGTTTGCAATAGTATACTTGTGATGAGCACGATCATTTGTTCTGTTTCTGGTTGTAATTTATCTATAATGTGTATGTATTTAGAAATATATAACTATGTTTATCAGTTGTCTAGTACTCATAGCACAAGCTCTGCTTAGTTTGGGACTAGATGGCGTTGTGTGAAAGTTGTGGAATATTATTATATTACTTTGTAGTTTTATGTCCGTTTTTTCTTCTTAATAAACAACCTTTGCGAATGGCCAACTTTAACCATTAACCATTAAGCAGGCCACGACATAGGCATCCTACATTAACTTTCAATTCTGTAGCCTAAATTTTGATTGTAAAAAGCCAATGATCTATCAAAATTGATTTTTAAATTGATTCTCTATGATTCAGAAATTGCAAAGAATCATGCCCATTTGTTACCCAAAAAATGCAGAAAAAGGACACGACCAATCGATCCTGAATAATTATGATAAGAATTATGATGTTATTTTGAAATCTTATAAAGGACTCCATAAAAGAAATGTAAAAATAGCATTACTTGTTAATTGTATTTCAGTTTAAGTGTAATTTATTCCGTATATTGATGCTTGTTGCTCGGGTACAGTCTTTTGAGTTACGTTTTCATAGTATAATTATTTTAATTTATTATTATTTCTTGGCAATATTGTTATTTTACAATACATTGCAATGATAAATTGTGTTTTCTCTGAAGATAATTCTTGGTTAAACACCGATGCTACAAATTCAGTCTAAACCATCATCCCATTTTCATCCATTTAAATGGTGTTGTAATTATTTTTTAGAAAAGTTTTGATATATAAATCGATCGGATTTGCAATATTTAGATCGATTATTTTTCTTCCCCATAGAGGAAACGACTTGTACATTTTAGTACCTTTTATCAAAGATAAAGCCTAAAATATACTAAGATTACACAAGTATAGATACTTGCGTAATCTGTATATTTTAGGCTTAAATCTTTGAATATTTTATACGGCAACATGGTCATAATTATATGGCGCGTACTAACTATTTCCATGCATCAGTTCCATGCCTGAGTCTTTTCTTTTAACAGTTATGTTGACGGTTCGAAGATATGATACCTATCTGTATTTCGACCGGAGAATCAAAAAGGTTTAACAAAATCTTGTGAAATAAGATGAAATGTACTTTATTACGTATTCGTATTGTCTCTGCACTTTAAATTTGTAATATCATCGAAAATATTAATTTAAATTACATTCTGTAAATGGTCATTTGATGTATATTAAATGCCCAATGTATTTAAGGTACTTCATTGGATAAGGATTAATGCTGTATTACTTAAAATCACTTCGCAATTATGCCATTATTTCTCATAAAAAGTAAGAGTTAAAAAATGGTTCTTGTGGGTAAGAGATAAGAGATAGACATATACCTTCACGAACTTTTTTGTAGACACGGCAAAAGTTAGAGTTAAGCTAGACTGTAATCAATTATTAAGAAATTTGTTCTTAATAATAAAATTAAAAAAAGATCTAGTCGATTTCTTGTCAAAATTGTCTGAAATATAGCAAACAATAATGTGGGGAACATGTGATCATGCCTGTTGAGTCAAACTAATTTGTAGGGGCTATAGTATATGTAATAATATTCTACGACTAAAAACATGTGTAAAATTTTCATATTGCAGCCAGCCTTCGAGGCCTGTTTAAGGGTCACTATTGCTATTTTTTATTTTATATAACTATTTAAATTTCGTATTAAAATACTTGATTTGAGATTTAAAATCGACTCATGACGAGTCGAATTGTTAGTCTTCGCTTTACTGTGCTTCAGTGGAGACTATTTCAGTAGTATCTACCTATATGTATGTATTTTTATTTTGTGTGTGTTATATCTAAATTACTTACCGCACCCACAAGCTTCAACATACTCGATAGCCCGTGCTGGAATTTTTGCTTGGTCATAGAAGTTCTTTAGGAAGGTGACTGTTTTACCAAAGTCTCTGTAAAATCCAAACTGAGGGCCCGTTTGTCCTGGCAATATGCCTGTATACTCAGTTTTAGCAAGCAATACTTCAGCGTAGATTCTGCAAAATATATAATTAAAATATTAGTCTGTTAAAGGTCTATTGATCGTAAGGACAAAGCTAAGAGTAGGTACAGACGCAGAGTCACGGAATAGAAGCTTTCTTACTTTAAAACTCTATGCAATCTGTGTAAAAATGCAAAGAGACACTATTCTCATGATTCTCTCGTAGATCGCAAATTCTGTGATGTCTGGACATTTTTAAAAAGAGTATCAACAAATCTCTATAAATATATCAAATTGTGTACTTTTGTGCATTTTTCTCTTTCTTCTATATTCTTGAAATTCAAAGATTCAAAGCATTTTATATCAAATAAACCATTTACAGACACTTTTGCCATGTCATGAAGTCAGACAGTCAGAAAAATGATGCTAATTGCACATTCCAAAGCGTAAGCGTAGAAACTCCATGGACACTCTTTTTAATCATGTTATGTATTACAAATATCTGGGTAACATGTTTCTTGTCACTACTATTATGTGAGAACTATGTAAATAAAGTAAAAATAAAAACAAAACATAGATATTTAAATAGCCATTGGCAGGTAAGAGATGACCAGTCTCAACTGACAGCACCCATTCACGGACATGAAGCAAATATTAACCTCTCAGCTCAACCATTTTGAAGGGAAGCGAATGATCCAACACACGCGCCACCATTAGTGAGACATTTGAGTGAGCATAAAAAAACTTTCATTTATGTCAAACTAGTAATAATAAAACCTAAAAACCGTTATAGTTCCATGGTACTCACATTTATAAACTTTGAAAACATAAATGCTCCTACATTATACAATACTTATAATATTTTCAAATTTCAAAAAACAAAAATAAATAATTTGCAAACAAATAATTTCCCAACCAGAGTCTTCAACACCATTAATAAATATTCAATACGGGTCCCTGGGAATATATTATTTATTTATTTATTGAATCTTCATACAACAAAAGATACAAAGGTGGACTTAATGCCTTAGGCATTCTCTACCAGTCAACCTAGGGTAGTGGAGAGACAATATGGCGGGTGCATAAAAAAAAGAAAATATTATTTAGCAACAAGTATGCAAACATATATATAAAACTAAAACTAAACTTACATACATATTTAATAAAATATTTACCTATACAAGAGGTAGCGAATTCTAAAGAAGGATGGACTGTATACAGAAGGAGGAATGAACAAAATCAGAAGTATGAGAAGGACAAAACAGTAGGAGGTTGTTAGAAGAACGCAGATTCTTAGCGTGTGTGGAGCAGAGATATTGAAAGTGAGATATAAGATAAGAAGGAAGGGTAGGAGAGTTGAGCAAAAAAAAAAGGATTGTCAAAGCTCGCAGACTTCTTTTCTGGCGAATAGGAAACGATTTGAGCTCCAATCTAAAGCTTGATATATGGTCATATTTCTTCAAGTTAATTATAATCCTGATGCAGTTGTTGAGGAGCCTTTCAAGCTTATTCAGCAAGAATGAGTTCAGGTCATAGTAGCACTCATCACCATATTCGGTAATAGGAAAAATTAAAGTCTGCACAAGCATCGTCTTCGTCTTTGCGGGTAAAAAGTTCCCCAGACGAGACAGATACCGCATTAGAAACCAAAAAAGTGTTAAAGAGATGGTTAAAAGACCTAACGTATGACCAAACCGAAAATTTAATCAGTCTATTGAGGTGATCGGTATCTGAACACAAACAGATATATAATAGTACATTATGATATAAGTGTGTAATGTTAGTGATTACCGTCGAGGCGGTATTTAGACCCGAGCCGTGGCGAGGGTCTTAAGAGAGCCAAGAACGGTAATCATTAATTACTCACGTGTGTCATACGACGTTTTTCAATACACTTTTTGTGAAGAAAATAACAGTAAAACTAGTAAAATTTTCTGTGACATGGCGGTAAAAATTTGAGATATGGATGCAAGAAATCAGGGTTGCAGTGCTCTTTGGCTGTTGGTCAAGTTATGGGCTAGTTTATCTCAATGTTTACCATATCAGAGCGATATCAACGAAGACATAACCTTTGGCCCCAACATTATGGAAAACCTGGCTACTTATCTTTCCACTGTCTGAAATACCTACAAAATTGCTTTAACTGAAAACCTAATTTTATTGAGTTCACACTTTAATTCGGTTGATCATTGATCATGCTGATGTCTGCTACCTTGATCCCACTGAGAAGCTATTAAATAAGCTTAAGCCCTTGCAAAACCTGTGCAGTTGTTTTGTTTTTGGCCTAGAAAATATGACCATCTCACTAAGTTTCGTAGGTATCTCAAGAGGTTCCCCACCCGTTTTCGTAGAATACTCTGGTATTTTGTCTCTTGTAAAGCATTCTTTTTCACTCTGAATATTCTGGCTACTTATATGATTAAATAATAGACCAATAATCTTAATTTTCTATCGCATAAAACCTATTTCTATTCCAACTCCTGCATTGTCTTTTTCATGCAGTACAACTGAGGAACTCACTTTTGGCACAATATCCGTGATGATAAAAATATATCAGTATTCAAAAAGTTGGTCAAAGAATATTAACTCTACCATCCCGTAAAGTTATATTAGCATAGATATGTATTTTTATAATTTGGTTAGTATATTTATGTGTAAATTTTTTACTACTATTTAATATATTATTTGATTTAGTTATGTTATCATAGTCTATTTTAATTTTAACTTTTTCTACCTATCATACATACATACATACGTTGTATATGTTGATACATTGTATCTACATTTTTCATCCAACTCTTCTATCACAGGTCTGTTGGAAGAATTTTCTTTTGAAATCAGCAGCACCTTTCTGCACTATTATCTGTATTAGTTTATATTAAGTGTGTGTGGTGTGTACATAAAGTAAACCAACGTAAAAATACCTTAAAGCGTTCTTCGCCTTTTGTAAGAATAAAACGTTGATAGCTTCAGATTTAGCACATCCATCAGCATGTTCACAAAATGACTTCGTTTTTCCATCCTTGCAAAGCTTCATAAGCCTGTAAATAGCAAAAATACAATTGAAAGCTCTTATTTATAAAATTGTACTAATCTATATTTACAAGTACCTCGAATAAAAATTTAGAAAAATAAAATTTTAAAATGTGGGTAAAAGAATTATATTATTCAAGCAGAAAGAACTGCAGGGCGTAAGCGGTAGTCAAGTAAACAATTACGACTGATAAAACTGTTTAGGATTGCAATTTTTCTTTTTTTCTATTCTTTCTTTCATATAATATGCACCCTCCGAGTTGAAGGTCCATGTCGAGTGTTTAGGAAGCCTAAACAGAGGTCCCGTGGGGACGTCTTTACCAAAAGGCGGCCTGGGCAGGTGTGGTAAACGCTTTGTTGCACGAAAGGAGCATTCTTCCCCGCACCGCAAAACTTTTAGTATACGACGCAGATGATGACAGCGCCGACGACGGTGACGACGACGATGCTCTGGAGGTGACCTAGGTAGAACTGAGAGTGGCGGTGCGAAGGCTGAATGCCAAAAATACCACCCCAAGACCTGACAGCTTACCTGAGAAAGCTTGGGCTTTCTCAGGTGAGCTGTTATGTCTTGGGGGCCATGAAGGCTTTAGGTCTCGATTAAGGGGTCTCCTTCACGCATGTTTGGAGGGGGGTCAGTTCCCACTTCGTTGGAAGATGGGGAAACTGATGCTTATCGAGAAAACGAGGTACCCTGACGACTCTCCGTCCACATACCGGCCTATCGTGCTGTATGAAAGAATAATTGTAGACTGCCTCGTCTCGCAGCTGGCGCAATTGGGGCTGGATCTTGCTGATAGCCAGTTTGCGGCAACCTCGCCTGTAGATTAAGCGTGGTCTGTTACGCTGGTGACACGCTGGTCCTGGAGCAGAGGGAGTCGCACCAGGTGGTGGCCAAACAAGCGACTCACGGGGTTGCGACAGTCGTGAAGAGGATCCGGCAGATAAGACTATAGATGGCACTGCAAAACACCAAGCGTCACCACCGGGTTTCTAAATAACGGTACTCGTCCTCGACAGCCAGTAGAATTTCAACGACACTTCTGACGTCTGGCTCCTAAGCTGGAGCGGTTCGGGGATTGCCTGCCGATTCTAGGGGGTCTAGACGTCTCCTGCCGGAGTCTCTAAGTGGAGATCATGCGATTTATGGCCCTTTACGGAGTACCACTGTAGGCGCCGTCACTGCAGAAGCGACCGGCAGCCAAGCTGAATGCGTCTCAGACGATGCGCCCACAAAATTATAATTATGATAGTGTATCTTTAAATTATTATATGTAGTTAACTACTTTTCATGACTTAAGAGGTTACCGCTGTGGATCGCTTCCACGAGAGCGTGGCGGTGCCCCGCACAAGCGTGTCCGACCTCTATCGTATCCTACGGCCATTCTGCACAATGGTAACACCCGGGCGTTCCTTCCTGCCAATTTCGGAACAGGAACCTCCCGAAACAATTGTGTCCAGTGAGCAACTATATCAGGTGAAAAGTAAGGATGCCGTGGTACTTCTTAAACTACTTTTCAAACAGAGGAGGGGACCTATCGCCGTGATTGTGTCGTGCCTGATTTTCGCCGTGATTGTGATTTTGTCAACCTTCGTTAAAAGTGTAAATTTTCTGAAAAAATTAATAAATCAATAATTTTTTTTACCTTCCATAGTGGACAGCAGACTGCGGATGCAGACACAGGTAACCACCTCCAACGATGGCGGCTTCACACTCCCCTCGGCTTATAGCAAGGTATGCCTGCTCTAGCGCCGCGGTGGAACTGCAGCATGCCAGGTCAATGGACATGGAGGGACCCTTCGCGTTCAACCAGTATGAGATACGGTTGGCGAACATGGTTTTGCTACACCTGTTTAACGAAACAAAGGTGGATTAAATTTATAGCAGTAGCTACAGCGCATAATCATTGGAAAAATTGTTGTGCTTAGTAAACAGCTTAGTAAGAGTGTAATGTTGTGGTACTGTAGTTTATTTGGTAATAATTAATTAAGATACATAAAACAATACGCTACGATGTATACCTAAAGTATACAGTAAAAAAATACACTCTATGTCTAAAGAAGTAAAGCAATTTTGAAATAGTACATTATGATACAATCGTGTAATGTTGGTGATTAACGCTGAGGCCGTATTTAGATCTTAAGAAAGCTGAGGACGGTAATCGCCAATATTCACGTATATCATACGATGTTTTTCAACACACTTGTAAAGAAAAATAATTCAATTAACAATTTATTAAACAGTAAAACTAGTAAGTAATTTATTTATTAAAACTGTATGCAACACAAAGGTACAAAGGCCTTAGGCATTCTTTACCAGTCAACCAAAGGTAGTAATAGGGTTTTTGTAATATGGCAGTAAAAAATTGAATCTGTTTTCTTATGCTTGCGCATCTTGGTTTCTTCTTCACTCTATTTGGGTAGGCTAAGTTCTTTAGACCATACCACCTCGTCATCAGTAATAAATATGTAATGCGGATGCAACACATTCTAATATTTTTGCCGTTTTTGGCAGTAAGTATCAAATCAGCCTTCTTCACAAGCTTCGCTGTTGTAGTCAATACTACAATAAAATTCTCAGCTTCATTTTGCCACTGTGAATCAATTTTTGAAATTAAAACAGCCACTAATATACTATAAATATTGGCAAATTGATTTTTAGTAGATATTGTGATCTAAAATTGGTGTAGCTTTGCATTTCAACTGGATAATATGTGGAATCATTGAAACAGGCGCAATCTCGGTAAAAAATAGCAGAGAATTTAATTGTAGTGTTGATTACCTCAGCGAAGTTTGCCAAGAAGGTTGACTTTATACATTATCTGCCAAATACCACAAAAAACATTACAATGTGTAAGTCCATATTCTAATGGTAAACAAATTAAATATTCATACGAAGTGCTGGCTTAAAGGACTTAGTAGCCAAATAAACCAAATACATTAACAAAAAAAATATGTAATATGTTTTTCGTATTTAAAATTTGTTGTGAGTAAAGAGGTTTAACAAAAAGGTTTTATTTACATTATCGCATATGTATAGCATAATCAGCCTTTTAATGTTCCCAATGCTAGGCTGCTCCTCTCTAGGAGAGGAGCAGCCTAGCATGGAATGGGCCGTAATCCACCACGCGGGCCCAGTGCGGGTTGGGGTACATTACTGCACTAGTATATAATGGTAATCAAAAAGTCACAGTTTGGTTGCCATTATATACTTAAGAGTAGTGCAATTATAATCACTTTCTGAGCAAGTGTGTTGAAAAGCGTTGTTAGTTTGCACATCAAAAGAATATTGATTAAATTAATTTAATTATTTTTAAACTTGACTTACCCAGCAATACCAAAACCAGACCGAGAAGCAGCTTCATAAAAACAAGCCTTTTCAGCTTCGGAGAAACATGTGCCGATGTACACGCCTACCTTCTTACCGGAAAGTTCTTCTGGATTAATACCTAAAATTTTTATCTCTGTAAGTTTATTGATAGACACGAGTGGATTTTCAAGCCCAGGAATATGTACTCAACATATTCCTGGGCGTCATCATTTCATCTCTAATATATAGCATTTTATTTTAGGGGAAGGACGCTCTTTGATTTTGTTAGACAGTATTTTGACCACTGATGTCATAACTAAGAGTCTGTGTTGTGAGACTAGGTCTTCTCCTAGAGACTAGGTCTTTGAAGTGCTTTAAGTGGTTGCGCCGAACTAAAAAGTAGTCGATTTGGGTCTTATGATTACCTTTTTTGTACATGATCATGTGTTCGTCTCTTTTCTGGAACCACGTATTGACTACTGCCTGGTCAAATACAGTAGCGCATTGCAGCAGCGTGTCTCCTTCACTGTTCTGACTACCGAAACCCCATTCCCCATGTACTTTTTCATAAACACTTTTTATTTTTCCCTGAATTGATAGTTGGAGGTGATTTTAATGGACATGTCCATGAAACGACATCAACGACGTCACCGACGTCATCTCAACGCTGATCAGTCACGTGGTCAAAACAAAGGAATTGGAGGCGTGGCCTACTCGAGGCGTTCGGTGCGAACGAAACGATTGTAACTTGGCTAGGGGGGCAGAACAAAGGAATCGGAAGCGTTACCGACTATAGAAAGAGATTTGAAACAAAACGATCGTACCTTGGCTAGGCCTGCTAGAAAGAAGCCGTAGTTAATACCTATATTTAAAGCTGATTTAAATATGGGTGTCACGATAGCTTCTTTTGTAGACGTATTGAGTGGCTAAGTTACTTTCAATACTGAAAGTGTTTGGAAAGGTATTTGTAAAACATGTTAGCAATAATTATTGTTAACATGTTATACTTACTGAATTTTAGTATAGCTTTATTTTATTTAAGTTTACGAATTTTAACCTATTATGTTTTATGTCGTTTACATGTTATGATTTTATTGTTTTTATTGAGTTGAACGTCAAAAAACAGTGCCTTGCCTTCTTAAAAACAAGCTAGCGTAACTCAATGTAGGCGGGACGTTGGTAAAACTTCCTAGGTTAAATCTTTGAAAAAAAACTAGGCAAGTGCGAGTCGGCATTGCGCACTTAGGGCTCCGTACCAACTTGAAAGGTAAATTGCTGTTTACGATTTATGACGTATTAAAAAAAAACTCCTTTCTAGATTTCGTTCAAACCAATTTTCGGTGGAAGTTTGCATCATATATTTTTTTTAGTTATATCATTCTCTTATTTTGGAAGTTAAAAACAATAAATTTTGGGGAAGCCCCAAAATTTATTGTTTTTTTTTTCTATTTTTGTGTGAAAATCTTAATGCGATTCACAGAATACATCTACTTACCAAGTTTCAACAGTATAGTTTTTATAGTTTCGGAAAAAAATGGCTGTGACATACGGACGGACAGACAGACAGACATGACGAATCTATAAGGGTTCCGTTTTTTGCCATTTGGTTACGGAATCCTCATAAGAAAATCAGTAGTAGTAGACAGTCACGTTTCAGATTATTATCTGGTAAATTTAAATTGGAAAAAAAAATTGGAAATACCTCCGCAAGTACGTTCGATGTACACATTTTGAATATTATTTCAAGACCTTTTAAGTAACTAAAATTTGTATTACGAAAATGTAAAGAATTTAATAGACCAGTCAAAAAAATAAAGTTTTTCGACACCTTAGTACTACCACACATATAGTTACTATTCAACAAACCAGCATCATAAATTGCCTGGTACGCCTGCTCCAAGATCTTGCGAGCCATAGGATCCATGCAGTTTGCAAGGCGGTAGTGAACCTTGAAGAACTGTGCATCGAAGTAGCTGAGTCCTGGCACGGATCCCGAATACTGAACCACTTCTGGATGGCTGCACTCGAAACGGAGTCCTGCTTTTGATACCGGGTTGATCTGTGTAACATAGGCAAAATTTTGACTGTATTTAAAAAAAAAAACTCTGTGGTAAAAATGGCTATAAATCATTTTTAAGTGCGTTCTTAATCAAGCTGATTTAATCTATGGGTTGAAGAAAGGGTTATAGATTTTGTACTTTAAGTATCTGTCATTTTTAGCGCACAGCTGTGTAGCTCTTGCTCGATTTTCAAATGCTTAATGCATCATTTCACAAGAAAAAAAAATAGTGAAAAGAACGTGTGAGATAAAGTTTAAAGGACATTGTTCGTCGCCCATACATAGCTCGCCTAAGATCCAACAGGGAGGTGTATTTACTTTTCGGATTTTGAGGTTATAATTACGTCAATAAAAACATTCGATACGTAGCAATAACTTAGCATGTATTACTGAATGATATTACTACCAAATGTCAAATGTTGTCATCTGTACATTGGTCAACTGTCAGTGTCGATATTATTGCTCGTTTCAAACAGCGCTTTCAATCGAGTTTTTTGATAAGGCTTATTATGGTTCCGCGACATCATAGCGGACTTTTTGTAACTAAAAATCATTATCGTATATCAAGTGTTGAGAATACTGACTCTTGTCTGTTTCAAACTATTATTAAGAGTGCTGTTACAAAGACTTGGCTGTATGAGCTATAATACCTTTGCCTATTAAAAACCTCAACTTGAACCAAAAAATAATAGAACTATCTCCGAGGATTATGACGGAAGCTAAGGACGAAAGTGAATACTTTTAAAATGGTTTTCGAAATTAAAAAGTGTCCGTTCTATTAAAATATAAGTAATGTATATTATTAAAAGCACTAGTAATTATAGTCAATATTTCATGCGTGTTTTTCATAGGCCATTTTTTACCATGTCCGTTGTAAGTAATTTTTAAATAGGCGCATGCATTTTGGATATTGCGCTGAATGAGAATATTTGTGACATGATCACAAATATAGAACTGGCTACTTCCGATATTAATACAATAGAAAAAGATAAAAGTATTTGTAAAGAGATAAGATTGAAAAGACTTACTTTATTGTACAAAATGTCTGACAAATTCTTGACATTTTCTGAGTCGGGGTAAAGTCCTGCCATGCCAGCGATGACGACCCTCTCGCCATCCAGCGCAGATGTGATCTCCTCAGGCGTCACATGTTCTTGCGGTGTTGGCGTCATCATGTGAACTGTATCTAAGATTAATAAGGAGTATTAGTAATTAATTGTACCTACGTCTCAAAATTTTTCGAAGAAATATCGTTAGAAAAAATTTGTTCAGGGCAGGAATATAATTATACTAAGTCTAAAATCCTTGAGAATCAGATATGTAGGCGCTCCATGTCAAATATCAGTATGTAGTTGCATCCGGTTAGACTGAAAGTCAATACCAACATAGTTAAGAACAGACTAGGCAGACGATGATTCGCAATTATTCGTCTACGAGCAGCTTGAGAAGACCCTTAATATTATGGAATAATGAGCTTAAAAATATGGTTGGAATAAAGGAAATGTTGATACCAAAGAATTGGGTATTGAGGCACCCTTTGGAAAAGGTCGAGTTAATTGATCTCTCTATTAATTATATTATTGCGCATATTTATAATTCCTAATAAGTACGTGGTTTCAATAAATGTGATAACTTAATCATCACCCTGTAAAAGTAGTTTGCTTGATTGTACGTTGTCGAATAGAGTTCAAACGATCTTCAACAAAAGTAAACTTTTTCAAAGTCTTGGTTCGCCCAATAGGTATTAAAATAAGGTTAGTAAGTAGTAAACAACGACCTTACAGCCACTAGATATCTAATAACAAGTGACGCATGTCCGTCAACACTTACGACCTATAGATCTAATGTAGGTTGCCATAGAATAATTTCCAAATAGTTTCGACCACTTCTCTGAGTCGTAAACACGTCCGCGAAAGTTAATAAAAATATTAGAAAATAAATGTAACAATGGCCCCTTGTTCAATACTTTGGTTTTTTTTTGCGAGAGAAGTCTTTGGGTGGAAGTCATCCAATGACTTCTCCCGCTCTGGGTGGAGAGTCTACCGTGGCTGGTAGTCAGGGTCAGAATCTCGGCGGCTGGGGTGGAAGGATATTCGTTCCCTCACGAGTGCGGCCTCTTCCTACTAGCGAAGGAAGAGGCCGCACTCGCACTCTCACTGCTTCGCAGAAGGAGGCTACCGCCTGCCATTCCTCCTTGCTTCGGACCATAGCCCGAACCAAGGAGCAGCGCGAAAGGTCACTGCCGCCGATTGCCTCTACGAGGACACGATGGTGCTCCGCCCAAGCAAGGCACACCTCCATCTTATGCTCCACCATGTCCTCCGGGCGGTCCACAAACTGGTGACACCCGCGCGTTTCTTCCGCCTGAATCCGATGCAAGAACCTCCCAAACTTGCCATGTCCAGGGAGGACCTGAGTCATGCAGAAAGTAAGGACGCCGTCTTGCCGCTCCAGCCACTCAGGAACTTACTTACCATAATTTTGGCGTGCCCAAATACTTTGACGTGGCAACAACAGCCACACTTCGCGTATTCGAAAAGTTGGCATAACATTTCATCGGTAAATTAATTACAAATATTATTGATTTTCTGATACTATTTATCGGAGTTCATCTTATACTGGTCATAACTATAGGTTTGAACAAAAATAGTGTTTTACTATTTTTAAGACCACGTCTGTTATCGATAAAGTAAAACAACCAATTTACTACTTATACGATCTTTTTTAACTTACTTACTATAAAGACTACTTAATAGGATGGAATTTAATTGTGAATCGGTTATTGAGTTAAGGTACCCGAAAGATCCTGACTTTATTTTTAGCCGATTGAACAGGGGGCAATTAAACAATTTTTTACTATCATAATAATTTTATGTACCTATGTTATGTTTTTATAAATAGAGAGGACTTTTTTTTTGGAATTTTATTTTACCACTTAAAATTTATTAATTACATTATGTAGGTACTCGTACATTTTATGTTAAAATAATATCAAGAACTAGAAAGGTAAAAAAACAATTAATAATTGTACGAAGTATTGTTAAAAAAATATATCGATACTTTCGATTGACTAATTTATTTAAACCTATCTTATCCCTAGTGTGCCGTACTGACCTTGGTGGGACCAATCAGAACGCAGTACCCCGCTCTCCGTACCTCGGCTCGTTGACAGAATTGTTTTGGTGTGCTAGTTCAAGCATGAGGCGTCTAGTGGCTGTAAAGTCGTTGGTCGTTGGTCCTCGGTCCACGGTACTGGCAAAATTAATCAGAAATATCTGATAGAGATATTCTAGATTGATTTTGATAAGCCGTGCTTCACTGAGGCTATGGAAGACTGGAAAATCGCTTGTCCAAATACAAATTCGCCCGATAACCTATCTTGCCAAATACGATGGGATGAGCCGCCCTGCAAAGTAGTTCAAACAAACCGAATTGCTACATTTGCTACTACTGCGGAGCATGCGTGCCTACTGGCTGTGGAAGAGTAGGAATTAGGCCTCTGGCTTTAAGCACTATCGTCGTTGAGTATATAGACACCTTGTCCGACGATATAACTTTTTATCTAGCTATTTCCCTACGCTTAGGTGCTCCCTCTTGTCTGTTTTATTGCTGGTATAGCAGCAAAGTTGACAAAAGCTACGGTCACCATGGCTTGTCATGCATATGAAGCGCGGTAAAGACAACAATTAACGACATCATCCGACGAACCCTTATCACTATCGGCATTCCGACTGTTCTAGAACTTCATGGCCTAGCACACGACGATGATAATAGACCAGACGTTTTTTTCTGAGGTGGGAAATCATCCAATGACTTCTCTCTCTTTGAGCCGCGCGTGAAACCCTACGTGCCGTCGACGACTCGGACTTGGCCTGTATGGTTACCGGACGGCCTGACGGCGAGCTACTCATTGCTCGTCGCCCGCAAGCCTACACCTACGTTAGCTGGAAATCGGGGTCGGGGTTCCGATGGCTGGAGCGTGAGGAAGACCACCTCCTTCGCTAATATTACTGCTTCGCAGATAGAGGCGACCTTCTATCATTCCGCCTCGCACCGGACCATGGTGAGGCATACCTCTACCGTACCCTCCACCGTGTCTTCCGGGCGGTTCACACAACGGTGATCCCCGGGCTTGTCTTACAAACGAATCAGGTGCAGGATCCTCCCGAACTTATCATGGTGATTGAGGACCTATGTGATGCGGAAGGTGAAGAGGCCGTAACGTCTCTCTAGCCACTCCTTACTTATACTTACCTCTGGGGTTATGGCTTGCCCAGTACTGGGTTGCGACTGTCGCTGTCACCACACCACTATGAAGACCAGACGGTATGTCTTTATTTCCGTAGAAGATGGGTAGGCTTATAGTGTGGAATGCTACCTGTGTCAATACTCTTGAGTTATCCCATCTTCCTAGCTCGTTGTGCTTTTCTGGTGTTACCGCTGCGGCTGCGAAGAATCTCAAAAGGCGGAAATATAACAACCACTTCGGTCGTTGGGTTATATTTTCGAACCGTTTGGGATTAAAACTCTTGGGCCGTGAGGTCCGAGTATTTTTACGCTATTTAAAGATATTCCGCTTAGTTGACACTACGCGGCCACACTTCAAGTCAACAGCTATGCGGAAAAAAAATATATACCATATTTTATTTAAAAGTTTTGCCCTTAAGTAAATAATAATAGTTATAATTAGTTAAATGTTTTTAATTTTCTTGTTTTATGTCCAGCTTTTACTAAAATGAAATGCCGTACGGTTTGTAAACCTTCAGTAAGGTGAAACTGCGCCGGTACGAAACTACGAACTAACCAAGACATAACGATTCAATATGGCAAAGTTTGAGAAGCCTTGTGTCCAATATTGGACGTGGATATTTCGGTTAAAATGAAGATGATGAACCACACCATGCTACCTAAAACTATAAACCCATTCTAGACTTAAACACAAATTTCAGTAATTTTTTGCACTTTACTATCACCGATTTCGTTTAAAACCTCACCTAATTTAGATATTATTGAACTGCACACTTCAGACGCACAACTCAGTATTATGCGCGTATTTGTCACAATTAGGTCTATATATAAACATTATTTGTGTATGATAATGAACTAATGAATATGAATGTGTTTGTGTTAACACGACTAATTTATCGTTACATAAAACAACATAATTAGATTGTGCAATCATTAAAATCCAATTTCCTATGAATTTAGACGTCACGTATAACAACGTGACATAAGAAAAATCGTTAAAAATGTTAATTTTCTGTAAAAAAATGACCAAATTATGCAATTTTACTGAGACATATTAATAACAATTGAACAACATTTCTGATGTTTGGGTTATGTTACATGATCTTAGTCCAATTTTCAACGACGATTTCAAATCTGTGCCTGAAATTTCTAATTTATTTAATTTTTAAGTTTAAAAAAATATTTCTTTTATTTGATTTTCTTGCTGAAGCTGAAAGCAGAGAGCTATAATTAATGCTCCAACAATTCGATCGCTCGAAGGTCCTGGTGGAATCGCTCGCCCTGTTCTAGACCTCCAAGATTGGCGGGAAAATAGTTCAAGTGGTTGTGAAGAAAGTACTAAGTATCAAACTCTACAAAATATGTAGTCATCTTCTTCAGCAAAATATTCGAGGAGCTTTTGTTCTCATAGGCGGTAATAAGAAATTTTTGTTTGTTTCGTTACTAAGTTTCTTTCTTTTAGTGTACAAACTAAAATTTCGAAAGCAGACGCTGATAGTCCTAGATCTCTGGTTAAGGTCGTTTAAATCATCTTGGTTGAAAGTTTTCGTTTTTTACTTTATCGCTTTAGATAGTTCAATATTACAGGTTTTATTTTGTATCGGCTTTTAAAAAACCAAAGGCAATCATTTAAATAAGGATAACAATCATGCAATCATTTTAAGAGATACAAAACAGTTACGGAAGTATGCCTTGGTTTATTGAATTGAGCAAACAATTATTAGTCTACTATCATTTTCATAAAAACTTTTCGTTTATGAATCGAGTTTCGGTAATCTGCCGGGCGAAAAAAAAATACGGGTTGGTGGCAAAATCATCTTATGACTAATCTCGCTCTAGGGCGGAGCGGGAGATAGTGTCAGACTTTTACTGACTAAAAACCCACTCCTGTTCCTTCGTTGCCTTCGTCCCAGGGTCCGGGTTTCGTTTTCACACTACCCATGGCCCCAGTAGGCTTCGACCCTGCTGGGCCCCTACGATGTTCTGACATCTCCCTGAGGCGTGCGTGGAACAATACGCGCCGTCGACGACTTGGGCTCCCGTAAATATTTTGTTGTTGTGAAGGTGAACTTCTTGAAATGTCAGGATTTTTCTGATGGCAAGTGGGTTTTTTTTTGTGCCCAGTTAGCTACAACTTGAAAAAACTGGGCAAGTGCGAGTCGGACTCGCGCACTGAGGGTTCCGTACAAACTTGAAAGGTAAATTGCGGTTTACGATTTATGACGTATTAAAAAAAAACTACTTACTAGATCTCGTTCAAAGCAATTTTCGGTGAAAGTTTGCGTGGTAATGTATATCATATATTTTTTTTTAGTTTTATCGTTCTCTTATTTCAGAAGTTACATATTTTAACACTTTGGAAGTGTCTCTCGCGCAAACTATTCAATATAGAAAAAAAAAAATATTAGAAACCTCAATATCATTTTTGAAGCCCTATCCATAAATACTCCACACATATGGGTGTGATGAAAAAAAAAATTGAGTTTTATTTCTAAGTATGGGGAACCCCCAGAATTTAGTTCTTTTTTTCTATTTTTGTATGAAAATCTTAATGCAGTTCACAGAATACATCTATTTACCAAGTTTTAACAGTATAGTTCTTATAGTTTCGGAAAAAAGTGGCTGTGACATACGGACGGACAGACAGACAGACATGACGAATCTATAAGGGTTCCGTTTTTTGCCATTTGACTACGGAACCCTAAAAAGAACGTGAAAGCGAAGCGAAACTACAAAACGAAACACGTAATTGTTGTGTTAAGGCAAGGCCTTCTTAAAAATGAAAATCATGTGTAATTGAGTAAAGGCAGTATGGGCCTTCATATAATTGAAAAAAATGTCTTGTTTTGGTCAGGCAGTATAGGCTTTCATATAAATGAAATCTAAACGTGATTGTGATAAGGCGACATGGGCTTTCTTAGAAATGAAAACTATATGTGATTGTGGCAAGGCAGCATGGGCCTTCATATAAATGAAAACTATACGTGATGGTTTTATAAGCATACATATTGGTGTACTACTTGCCGATCTGTGCTTCGCTGATTGTTCGTAGTTAAACGTGACAATCCAAAACATAATAATTTGGATATAATACTGATCGTGTCGATAAGTCATGGTAGAGCAAAATGAAGGAGATGAGTGGACTGCAAGAGTAAAATGAGTTAAAAAAAAATATTTGAAATACAACGGTCGGTTGGACAAAAGAAACAAGTTTATATGATGCTAAAAGAACGCACAAGCTGTACATGGAGGAGTGCAACAGCTGACTGCTGCCGCGAGCGGGCAGCGCTGCCCCGCATCCCTCGTTCACTGCCACCGGCTTGCTGCTATTGGGAGTAGCCGTCTTAACAAATACAAAATCCTAAAGATTGACTTACGAATACGAATCGATTCGAAAACGAATATGGATACGAATACGTTTACGAATACAAATATGAGTGCGAATAATGTTATTAATAATAATAATAATAATAATAAATGCTGGCAACACCAGATGTCAACTAGTTGTTTTTTCACCGACGAAGATTTTTAAATATTAATTTCTGTTCCCATTTTTTCACAATTTTTACAATAGCCAACAAGAAACAATACGTAATAAAAACTTGATCAAAACCATAGTAATTAAAGCAAAAATCAACAAGAAGAAGAAAAATATGCACAAGACCAGACAGATGACAGATGTCACCAACAAAAGTATCATAATCAATATTAATAAAAGAATGAAAAAACATCTGTAAGTATGTTGACGAGAGCAGCTGCCCGTCGCGCACGCCCTTCACCCCCGGGCTCGTCGCTCAGCTCCGCCTCGCCGCCGCCGGACCTCGGATCACCAGTGTCACCGACGGCTGCAGTTGCGTCGAGCTCGAGCGACGAGTATTTCTCTCCGCCGACGTCGCCAACACCTGTACGTCGGCCGGGGAGAGGCCGGCCACCGAAGAGCTTAGGACCTAGGGGCCAACCGGCCCCGAGCCGGGTCCCCGCTGCCGGTGGTTGTGTGCAGCGCATGAGATGGACTCAGACTATGAATGAGAACGTCATGCGCGCATATTACGGGTCTACAGAGGGGGGAACTAACCTCACTGCGTACCGTGATAGGATGCTGTCTCTTTTTCAGGACCTGGAACCAACCGTGAACGTCTCGGCCCAACGATTGTCGGATCAGGTGCGGGTTATCCAACGCAACCACAGGTTGGACGACGCTGCACTTGATCGGCTGCGCTCAGAGGTACTGAGCAACCAAATCATCTCGACATCTACACAAACACAGACCGCGGCAACGCCGACTACTAACGCAATCTCGCCGCGGTCCAATCATAATAACGATGATGCAGATGATAGGGTTGTCACAGTAAGTAGCCAGTGCAACGATCGACTGAGGAGCGCACTGGAGGATGCGCTTCGCGAGTACAGATCAACTCCGACTGAGCTTAGACCCCGTTTGCCAAGGTTACCCATGCACAAAAAAAATAGGGCGCTGGTGTGTGCTTTGGACTCGCTGCTTAAGAACATCTTTGAAAGTAGCGAGAACCTCGTTGATACGCACTCAATCCTGTATTGTGGGGCTGTTACGGCATGTCGTTTAGCCAACATCAAGTTTCCTAACTCAGATGGAACTATTCGACCAAAGCCTGCTGTACCAGCCTGGCAGTGCAGGATCGAGAAGCGTATTGATGGGGCCAGGGTACTCATCGGCAAACTACACTGCTTCAGGGAGGGTAATACAAGACCACGAGTGATGCGCTTTGTGAGGCGGGCGTTTTTGGGGACTGGTATCAGCCCTCAAGAATACATGTCTCGTGTCACAGAGCGCATCGACTTCCTGAAGCAGAAAGTTTGTGCATGGGCGAGCCGCATTCGCCGGTATAAGCGGCGGGTTGATCGGTACTCGCAGAATCGCATGTTTCAGAGCGATGAGAGGTGGGTGTATAGAGCCTGGGAGCGACCTGAACATAGTGTGACTGACGTGCTCCGCCCGGATGATGCCACCACGAATGCATTCTGGCGCAGCATTTGGTCGGTGCCCGTCTGTCACACTGAGGGTGGCTGGATGCGTGATATCGAGCGCGTGTGCGCAGCTGTACCAGAAATGGATAAAGTTATAATTACTCCACTAGACGTAGCCAGAGCAGTTCGTCCGTTACCTAATTGGAAGTCTCCAGGTACGGACGGACTGCACAACTTTTGGTTAAAATGGTACAGCAGCTCACACGCGCCTCTGGCATCGCAATTCCAGTCATGTTTAGATTCTGGGTCGCTACCTCAGTTACTAACAACTGGTATCACCCACCTGCTCCATAAGACTGGTAGTCCCACGGAACCCAAGAATTATAGGCCGATTACATGTTTATCGACGGTCTATAAACTTCTTACATCCATTCTGAGAGCAAAAATTAATGTACATATAGAAAAAAATTTGATAATGTCTGCCTCTCAGAACGGATGTAGGAATGGGTCCCGTGGTACTGAGGAGCTACTCCTCATTGACATGGCCATAAGCCAACAGGTTCGTCGATCCCGCAAGGATCTGTCGACATGCTGGGTAGATTATAAGAAGGCCTATGACTCTGTTCTCCATACATGGCTCATGAGGGTGCTGGAGTTGTATAAAATAGATGCAACTCTACGCACCTTCCTTGAGTCATGTATGAGGCAATGGAAAACAGTCCTTCGCTACCCAGGATGTCAACCGATCCAAGGGAATGATGAACCAATATGGATTAAACGGGGAATATTTCAGGGCGACAGCTTGAGTCCACTTTGGTTTTGCTTAGCCCTGAATCCTCTAAGCACGTTGCTGGAGAATTCAGGTCTAGGCTATCGGTTGAGAAGAGGTGGTCAGGTCATATCTCACCTTCTTTACATGGATGATTTGAAACTTCTTGCCCACAACAATTTGCAACTGATGGAACTACTGAAGGTAACTGAAACTTTCAGTAGTGCCATTAGGATGGAATTTGGTGTGGACAAATGTGCAGTCATGCATGTAAAGCGAGGGAAGATTGTGGAATCCGAGGGAATTCAACTCTCGGATTCCATACACCTTAGAACCCTCTCCTCGACCGAAACATATAAGTATTTGGGTATGTCGGAAGCGTTGGGCATTAACGTTGCTGACATGAAACAAACATTGAAGGAGCGTTTCTTTGGCCGCCTGAAGAAGGTTCTAAACAGCCTTCTGTCAGGTGGAAATAAGGTACGCGCCTTCAATGGTTGGGTCATGCCGGTTTTAATGTACTCTTTCGGCATACTCAAATGGACTCAGACCGAGCTAGACGCTCTGGATAGACGGGTCCGTACATTGCTGACCGCAAATCGGATGCATCACCCAAGATCATCGGTGATGAGACTGTACATCCCGCGGAAGTGTGGAGGTCGAGGTTTTTTGAACGCAAAGACTCTACACAACCGTGAGGTGTGCAGCCTCAGAGAATATTTTCTCAAAACCGACGTGGGTATGCACCGTGATGTGGTCGCAATGGACAAGGGACTCACCCCGTTATCCATGGCTAAAGAGAACTGGCGCAAACCTGTGGTACTTACTACTGATGACCGCAAGGAAGTATGGAAAGGCAAGGAGCTCCACGGGCGCTTTTGTCGGGCTCTTCATGAGCCTGATGTAGATTTCGCGGCGTCCGTGGCCTGGTTACGTTTTAGCGACCTCTTCGGAGAAACTGAAGGTTTTGTCTGTGCAATTATGGACGAAGTTATCTTAACGAACAACTACCGGAGACATATTATGAAGGACGGGACGGTTGACGTGTGTCGGGCATGCCATCGTCCGGGTGAGTCCATCAGACATATTATCTCTGGTTGTTCTCGTCTGGCTAACGGCGAGTACTTGCACAGGCATAATCAAGTAGCCAGGATTATTCACCAGCAACTTGCTTTGAAATATAACCTAGTGGATTCGGAGGTACCATACTACAGGTATGTGCCCGACCCAGTTCTCGAAAATGACCATGTCACGCTGTACTGGGATCGGTCTATCATTACTGACCGGACTATTGTAGCCAATAAGCCGGATATAGTGGTGATAGACCGATTAGCGCGCCGCGCAATGATAGTCGACGTCACCATTCCGCATGACGAGAATCTCGTGAAAGCTGAGAAAGAGAAACAAATCAAATATCTCGACTTAGCACACGAGGTTGTCGACATGTGGAATGTGGACTCGGCTATCATTGTGCCGATTGTTGTGACCGCCAATGGCCTTATAGCCAAAAGCTTCGATGAACATCTGTCGAAGCTGTCGTTGCGCGGTTGGATCAAGGGCCTGATACAAAAGGCAGTACTCCTCGATACGGCTCGCATTGTGAGGAGGTTCCTGTCTCTGGAGCCCTAACCACCGGTAGCTTGGACCCTGTTCCCGACACCGGCGGACAACTATTTTTTATATTTTTAAATGTTTTTTTTTATATGTTTTTTAAAGAAATATTTGAAAATGTAAAAGATATGTATAAAAAATAAATAAATGGAATAATAATAATATTTATTTCATAAAATAGGAACTCATTGCACTGTATACATGGTAGAGTATTAATGTTAACATTGTCACATTATTAGCACAATATTATTGGCTCTATCCCTTAAACTAGGTCTAGCCTGTATCTTAAGAGATAGGGTTCAACCATATGGGTACAATATTTATATATAGCATTCTGTAGCAAGTAAAACAGTGTCGGTGTCACATAAGCAAAATTAAAACTGTGGAAGAAGTGTAGTTAGTTAGTTAGTGTTTTGAGTATATAAGTAAGAGTTTGTGTGTGTGTGTGTGTGTGAGGGTGTGTGCATGAGTGTAATGTGTATGTGTGTGGCTTTTGGAATTGTTTTTTACGAGATGAATGTTAGGAGATTCTCCGTTGTAAGGTAATCCTGTTGTAGTAGCCATTGAGTGATATTGACTTTCAGCGTGTGTCTGTTTACATCAAGAATGTTTAGTATTTTGTGCAGTTTCTTGTATATATAAGTACCTAGGACGTAATATTGACGTTTGGAAAATGTAGTTTTATGAGTTACACGTAATGGAACATTTATGCGTTTTTCTGGGTTGGATCTGGGCATGCCTCTATGAGTTCTGAGGACAGACTGCAAGATGAAGAGCTGTCTAACTGTTAGTACCTTACATTCATCATATAGTTGTTTGGTTGGATACAAGTACGGTTTCTTAGTCATTACTTTGAGAACAGCTCTTTGAGCTCGCTCTATCTTCAGGAAATTTGTTTTAAAAGTACCACCCCAAGCAGTAATGCAGTATCCGATAATCGATTGGCACAGTGCGAAGTATACCATTTTTAATGTGTCAGCCGATTCTCTAAGGGATTTAAAAACATATATAAGACGCAGTGTTCTGCTGGTTATCGTTTCTACCTGCTTATCCCATCGTAGGCCGTCGTCTATTTGCAAACCTAGGTATTTTACACAGTCACTTCTAACTAGTGTAGGACAGGAACACGGTGTTGTTGAGTTGAGGCAGGCGTGAGCAGTTACAACAAAGCTCTGGGGCGGCTTAGTATTTTGTCGGATTGCGAAAGGAATGAAGCAAGATTTATCCACGTTTAGCGTAAGGAGATTTTGGTGGAACCAGTTCATAACAATTTTTAGTGCTGTTTCTGCCTTAGTTTTAACCTCTTACCAAGTAGATCCATAGATAATAATTGCAGTATCATCAGCATATGCGTAGGTCTTGCTGTTTGGTAGAATCATCCTGCAGAGATCGTTGACATATATTTGGAATAATGTGGGACCTAATATGCTTCCCTGGGGCACACCGTATGTCACGATTTCCTCATTACTAAGATAAGCATCTATTTTAACTTGTAGAGTACGGTTCATGAGGTAATCCTTGAAAATATCGAGTGCTAAGCCACGTATACCCAAAAGCTCCAATTTTGAGATAAGATTGGGAACAGAAACTGTGTCAAAAGCTTTCGACAGATCCAGAAATATACCCATACACTTAGCCCCACTATCCAATTTTTCTGCTACGAATTGTGTGAGACCCAATACTGCATCTTCCGTCGAAACCCCAGGCTTGAAGCCAAACTGGTTCTCGGCAATGATGTTATGTTTGTGTAAGAAACCCCTAAGTTGTCTGTTAAGGATCTTTTCAAGAATTTTTGAAAGCGAAGGCAGGATGGAGATTGGTCTGTAATTGTTGACACAGGTTCTGTTCCCACTCTTATAAATTGGATGGATTATAGCTTTCTTTAGTCCGTTAGGTAATGTTCCTGATTGCAAAGAAAGATTGCAGATGTAAGTGATTGGTGGTACTAGTACGTGGCGACAAGTTTTCAGCAGGTTAGATGATATTCCATCCCAACCTACAGCGCAATCATTCCGTAGTTGTAAGATGATTGTTTCTACCTCATCTTCATCGGTGTCTAGTAAAGCGAGAGAACTAGCTGGAGGTGAAAACCTGGTCTTTTCTGATCGAATACTGCCAGAGGGATTATTAATTGGGTTGTGAGATTTTAGTATTTTTGCCGCTAGATTTTTACCAATATTGCTAAAGAAGGAACATACCTCATTCACGGAAGAGTGAGGATTATCACCTAGTTTTAGCAATTGATCGGGACTAGTGCGCTCTTTACTAGTACTGGTGATTTCCTGTATAGTTTTCCAAAGAGCTTTAATTTTAGGATTATTTTTTTATTTTTCTAGTTGAATTTTCTCAAAGGCTATTTTGAGTTTGCGAAGTAAATGATTGCAGAAGTTTCTGTAGCGTGTGTATGTTACTTTTAATATTAAGTTATTCGGTGATTGTTTTGATTCCATGTGCAGCCTGTCCCTATTCCTAATACACTTTAACAAACCTGGTGTAATCCAGGGTTTTAGAGTTCTATGTTTCTTAGGAATTGTACTTATGGTAGTGAGTTTAGTTGTTACTGTAGTTACTATTGATACAAACTTATTCAAAGCTTCATTTGAATCATTAATATTATAAATTTCTGAAAAGTTCATGTTTTCTAATTCAGATTTAATGGCATCTAGATTAGGACGGGAGATAGTGTATTTCTGCTTTCGAGTTGGGTTCGCGTTTGTTACCGTAAGTATAATTGGTTTATGGTCGGTGATAAAAGATTCGAGAATTAAAGTTGTGGAAGGTAATTTGGACTTTAATAAAATATGGTCAAGACAGTTTTCAAGTCTAGTGGGTATTAGGTGGGTAGGGAGTAGACCATGTGAAGCATTCTGGATAAGATATTCAAAACTATGAGGGCTCTTGTTACCCGATTTAATGTCAATATTTAAATCACCAATAAGCGCAATATTTGGGAAAGACGAAAGTTCACCCAAGACATTGTTTAAGCTGGACAGGAAATCTTTTATTTGGTCTATGTTGTTATGAGATGGCGAACGGTAAACGGCAACAAAAGCAAACTTAGAGTCGAGTTGACATACAAGGGAGTTGGCGTTTATTATTCTTGGTTCCCAAACTGTGATATTTAATAAATTATTATATATATATATTATAATTATTTTGATATACAGTAGAGCTTATCATGTTCCATTCTAATTATCGAAGATATATCCAAGGCGATGCCAAGTACGGAGGCTGTATCCAAAGTGAAAGATACCATAAGAGAATGCTGGAAAGAAGGCGGAAGATGCCATGTCATCGTGACATACGCGGACTTCTTGTCGCGAAGTTGTCCCCCATATCTTGTATGTAGTGTTGGTAGTTGCCACCGGGGCGCTATATGGACCCGAGCAGTGACGAGGGTCTTGGGAGAGCCGAGAGCTAAAGTCATTGATATTCACATGTATCATGCGATGTTTTCACTGCACTTGTAAGGAAAACCAATTTAGCTAGATTATATCACTGGTGCGTAATAGTAGTCAAGGGGTCACGGTTGGGTTGTATTGTGTGCCTGGATGCGGTGCAATTAGAGTCGGTCTCTAAGCAAGTGTATTGAAAAGTTAAGTTTACAGTCTAAATCCTCGAAGATAGAGCTAAAGAGGTTTGTTATCTTGATAGAAATAACCTGCTAAACAAAAAACGTGACTCTGAAATATTTAAGTTTCTGACTTGAATAAAGTGTAGTTGGATGATAACGTAGCAAAAACGTATGAGATTCGTAGGCGCGTTCTTTATCGGAAAATTTAGTCTAAAGATCGCGCTGGGTGTCAATCAATACTCCTTCGAGCGATCAGATAGTCAATAGTGAGCAATGACCATGAGTCTCGCTTACGATAAAGTCTTGACTTCTGTTGGTCAGAGGGGATATCCCGATATGTTAAGGGGTTTATTGATATTTGTGTTGTGTGAAGTAGCAAAAGCACACTCGTGTAAAGTAAAAGCCTTAACTCTAGCAGCTGTTGGACAGAGTGTTGCACTATTCGGTACTCTGACTTGAATAGTTGCGGATAGGGAAAGTGGTTTTATTAGTAAAATATTCGTAAAGCTCAAAAAAATGTTGGTAGAAGACTCCTTTGGTTAAAAAAGAGCGTTATCAAACTATTTAAGATTAATAATTTAAAGATTCGTTTGAGGTTATGGAGACTTGACGATCATAGAATTATGTCCACACAGAAATGAACCCGGCTGACATAAGTCCACACGGGCTCAACGCGTCACAACTACAATTTTCACATCTTTTTTTTTAGTATGTTGACAGTTAAAAACCGGCCAAGGGCGAGATGGACTCGCACACTGAGGGTTCCGTACAAATTTAGATATTATGATGCGTATGTGGGTCGTTGTCGCTTGGGTATCGCTTCGGGCTGGTGACCTCTAAACCCTGAAATTCTGACGGGATTTATTGTGATCGCTGAAAGGTCCTCTGGAGTGACGTCACTTGCACGTGAAGTTGCCCAGAAGCAAATAATGTATAGGTATTTACCAAACAAGGGCACGGACGTCATAGCTGTGGTTTAAATGTAAGGTAGGAGTTTTTTTTTTTTTTTTTTTTTTTTTTTTTTAAGGTGGGAAAATCATCTAATGACAAATCCCGCTCTTGGGCGGAGCGAGAGATAGTGTCAGACTTTTACTGACTAAAAACCCACTCCTGTTCCTTCGTTGCCTTCGTCCCAGGGCCCCGGGTTTCGTTTTCACACTACCCATGGCCCCAGTAGGCTTCGACCCTGCTGAGCCCCTACGATTTGCTGACGTCACCCTGAGGCGCGCGTGGAACAATACGCGCCGTCGACGACTTGGGCTCGGTCCGGACAGTTACCGGACGGTCGGACGGCGAGCCACCCATTGCTCGCCGTCCGCAAGCCTGCGCCTACGGTGGCCGGAAATCGGGATCGGAATCCCGGCGGCGGTTGGGGCGTAAGGACCGTTGCCGTTGCCTCACGCGATCGGCCGCCTCCTTTGCTAGCATTACTGCTTCGCAGAAGGAGGCGACCGCCTGCCACTCCTCCTCGCTCCGGACCATGGCCTGTATCAAGGCCCGGCGCGAGAGATCGCCGCCGCCGATCGCCCCCACGAGGACACGGCGTTGCTCTTCTCAAGCGGGACACACCTCCACCGTGTGCTCCACCGTGTCCTCCGGGCGGTCCACACAGTGGCGACACCCGGGCGTCGCTTCCGCACGAATTCGGTGCAGGAACTTCCCGAACTTCCCGTGTTCGGTGAGAACCTGCGTCATGCGGAAGGTGAGGACGCCGTGAGGTCTTTCCAACCACGCCTCAAAGAGGGGACTTATCGCCATAATTGTGGCGTGCCCAGCACTGGGTCGCGACAGTCGCTGTCGCCATTTTTCCATGAGAACCCGCCGGAACTCCGTCCGCCATGCTGCGACTTGTCGCGGCAGCGGAGTTTCGCCCCGGCGTTGCATCTCCATGCGGAGATCGTGCATGAGAGCAAGGACTGTTGCTTCCAGATCCCATGGTGGCTGGCAGGCAAGGAGGCTCGCCGCTTCGCGGGAAATCGTCCGGTAACCTCGCACCATCCGTATGGCCATGACCCTCTGGCATGCGTTCAGCCGGGCCGCCGGCTGCTTCCGCAGCGCCGGCGCCCATACCGGTGCGCCATAAAGGGCCATGGACCGAACGATTCCCGCGTAGAGCCTTCGGCAGGAGGCGTCTGGACCTCCCAGGTTGGGCAAGAGCCGCCCGAGGGCAGCCCCAGTCCGATTTAGTTTGGGAGCCAGACGTCGGAAGTGCTCCTCGAAATCCCATCGGCTGTCGAGAACGAGTCCCAGGTACTTCATCGTCGACCCGACGCCGATGTGGACTCCTCCTACCGTTAGTTGGGAACCTGGTGGTGGCGCGTTCCGAGGTCCGTGAAAGCACATGGCCTCGGACTTGTGCAATGCCACCTCGAGTCCCAACTCCTGGATCCTGCCCACGACTGTCGCAACCCCGCGTGTCGCTAGTTCGACCGCCGCCTGGTACGACTCTCCCCGCGCCAGGACCAGCGTGTCATCTGCGTAGCAGACCACGCTGATCCCGTCAGGGAGGTCGCCGCGCAGCACGTAGTCGTATCCGATGTTCCACAAGGGCGGCCCTAGTACCGATCCCTGCGGAACACCGCACGACATCTCTCGACGTTCCCACTCTCCCTGGTGACCGGGGTAGATAATGTACCTGTCTGACAGGTACGCCTCGACCACACGACAGAGGTAGTCGGGCGTCCGGTGATACCGGAGTGCCCTCCTAATGCTGCTCCAAGGCAGGGAGTTGAAGGCGTTGGCGATGTCCAGAGACACCGCCACGACACACCTGCCCTGGGCCACTGCATCCCCCGTCGTGAGAGCTCGCACGCGCATGATGGCGTCCACCGTGGACCGCCTCCTGCGAAAGCCGAACTGGCCGTCCGCCAGGTCCGGCCCCACCCGTGTTAGGTGCGCGACGAGGCGGTCTGCAATTACTCTTTCAAAGAGCTTGCCCACCTCGTCAAGCAGCACAATGGGCTGGTACGCCGACGGAGAGTCCGCAGGGCGCCCCGGCTTCGCGATGAGGACCAGTTTCCCCGTCTTCCAGCGAAGTGGGAACTGGCCCCTCTCCATGCATGCGCTGAAGAGCCCTCTTAGTCGAGGCCCGAGAGCCTCCATGGCCAGGACCCAGGCCTTCCCAGGCAAGCCGTCGGGTCCTGGGGCGGTATTTTTAGCACTCAGCCTTCGTACCGCCACTCTCATCTCTACCTCGGTCACCTCTGGAGCATTGTCGTCGTCGTCGCCATCGTGGTCCGCGTCGGACACCGCTGGTGGCGGAGCCATGGGCGGGGGAGAGTGTTCCCCTCGCTCAGGAAACAGAGTGCTCACTACACCCTCCACAAGCTGGGGCCGGAGACTCTGCGTCAGCGGGGGAGCCCAGGGGCGGAGTTTGTCCCGCACCACCTTGTAGGGGCGTCCCCATGGGTCCCCATTCAGAGTCCCCAGCCACACGTTGCGGGCCTCGAGCTTGGCCCGTCTTATCTCATCTCGGAGGGTGCGCTTTGCTTCTCTGTATCCCTCGTACAGCTCCGCCTCTCTGGCCTCCGCATCCGGTGGACGGATGCGGCGCCTGCGGTATCTGGCATACCGGCGTCGTGCGGCATTGCACGCGTTGCGCAGTGCCGCAATCTCCGGCGACCACCAGTATACCTGGCGCTGAGCACGTCCTGGACGGACTCGGGGCATTGCCGCGTCGCAGATTTGCGACATGGCCTCCCGGAACCACTCTGCCTCGACGTCGATATCGACAGGCCTGTCCGGTGCTTGCACCCAGGCCTGTACCATCGCGGCTTCCAGGAGGAGCTCCCGGTCCATCTGCCTCAGCGCCCATCGCGGACCACAAGGGTTCTGTCGGACCGGCGCGGTCGAGGTTTGGGCGGAGACGTCAAACCGAATGTACCGGTGATCTGAGTACGTCTCCACCCCCTCCATGACGCGCCAGTCGACGACACGCGGCGACAGAGCGGGGCTGGCGAACGAGATGTCCACCACAGAGTCACCCCGCATCCGCACACACGTGGGGACAGAACCCCGGTTTAGGACGACCAGGCCTGTCTCTAGAGCCCAGTCCTCCACCATCCGACCCCGCTGGTTCGTGAACCGAGAACCCCAAGCCAAGTTCTTGGCATTGAAGTCCCCGCACACAACCACGGGGAGGGAACCAAACCCAGCGACGACGGCTTTCAGCTCCATTAGGGAGATGTGGAGATCGCCGAGAGACGGGGACAGGTATACGCCTACCACTGCAATGTCCCCGAACCGTGCTGCCACGCAACCCCGTCCCCTCGTGACAGCCTCGAGGGTCGGGGTACCGGCGGCGGCCGACGAAATTAGAGTCACCGAGCCGTTCAAGTCCTGAACCCAGTCTCCTCTGGGCAGGACATAGTACGGCTCGGAGACAACGGCGATGTTGATCGACCACTGCGCCATGCTCTGGAGCAACAGATCCTGAGCGGGGGCGCAGTGGTTGATGTTCGCCTGGAGGAGACGTAATGGACCCGTATTAACAGTCCATTACAGTCTCCTCCCGAGCCCCACGTGAGGGCCCTGCCACGGTGGTTGCGGCGGCGACAGCAGCGGCAGCCAGAGAGGAGGCTGCGGCGGAGAGGACGTCGGGGTGGGCTTGCCTCGGGACTTTGCCCTTGGCCTTGGCGGGGGGGTCGCAGGACCTGCTCCCAGCCCGGTGATCGGCCGGCTTGCCTGCCGCCGCACACGCGTAGCAGTGCGGCGTAGCACGGCATTCTGCAGCCTTGTGACCGGGCTGACCGCACTGGAAGCAGCGGTCACTGCGGTCCGCCTCCGCGGTGCAATAGGCACCCACGTGGTGCCCCACGAGGCAGCGGTAGCACCGCAGAGGTCTGGGCTCCAGCAGTTTTACCTGCGCGGAGACCCAGCCCACCAAGAGAGACGGTGGTGGGCCACCTCAGCGAGTTTGGAGCCTCTGGGGGCTTCCGAATGAGGCGCACCGCAACCGGGGCCCGAATATTAGAGGTCCCTGGTGCGGACAGTGGCCCTGCCGCAGACGCCCTGGCCGCAAGGATCAGGGCGTGCCTGGACGTCGAGGAGGTCCGAGTGTCCAGGCCCACCAAGAGCCTTCGGCCTTCGCCAGTGATGGCCTTGGCCGCCGACACAGGGCAGCTCACCGTTACGGCTCGCATTCCCGTGCTGTCAGCGCGGATAGTGCCCGCCCGTACCTGATCGGCGTTGCACCCTCCCACCCCGACGATGGCGGCCACCACCTCGTCCACCCTGACGGAGTCGTCCAGGCCCATGATGCGCATGTCCATGCACTTGGTGGGCCTGGACACTCGGACCTCCTTGACGTCCAGGCACGCCCTGATCCTTGCGGCCAGGGCGTCTGCGGCAGGGCCACTGTCCGCACCAGGGACCTCTAATATTCGGGCCCCGGTTGCGGTGCGCCTCATTCGGAAGCTCCCAGAGGCTCCAAACTCGCTGAGGTGGCCCACCACCGCCTGTTTCGCCTTTTCCATGACGGTGTTGTACGTCACGCCCTTCTTTTCCGCATCTGGCTGTAGTGTAATAACTACAGCCTCGGAATTCGGGGCGCGAAGTCTAGCCGCCATGGTCCGCTTCTTGCGCTGCTGTCGCCGCGTGCGCTTTTTGGCCGCCCTAGCCGCCTTACCCGCCTTCCTGGTAGCGCCGACAACCGTCCACTCAGCGCCAGCCGAGGGTTCTTCGGGAAGGGGAGGCGGCAGGCGCGGCCTAGTCACCGCTGCGGTAGGAGGTCTTGCCGGTTTAGTGGCGGGCGCCGCCCCGCCCATCTGCCGCTGTTGTTGCTTGGCCGTCGGGGCTGGCCTCACAGGCTCCGACGCCACGGCCCCGCGCCCAGCTTGCCCCGACGGGCCCGCCTTGGGCGCAGCTGCCGCGGCCGCGGCAGTGGCATAAGACGCCGCCTTTCGCTGGCCGGAGGCTGCTAATGGGGGGCGCAGCACGATGCCCTCCAGCAGGGACAACTGCTGCTGGATCCGCAGCTGAAACTGCTGCTGCTGCTGTTGCAGCTGCTGCTGAAGGTTAGCCAGCTCCCGCTGCACCAGCGTCAGCAGCTGGCTCTCCGGCTCCGGCTGGGACTGATTTTGCCCCTGCCCTTGCTTTCGCCCCCCCTCAGTCGGCTCCCGACAGCCGCTGACTTCCTGGGCTCCCACGAGCTCGGCCCGAAGCTCGGCCCGGAGCTCAGCCCGGAGTCTCGCTACCCTCTTCTCGAGAGAGGCATCGATAGCCTCCTCGATAGAGGCGGCATGCCGGTGGATCGTCTTCTCCTTGGAGGTCCTCTCTCTCTTCCGGCCCATGTCGCGCAGCGCGGCGACGACCAACTTCCCCAGCGATCTGCGGGACTCCTCGGCGGAGTCCTCCCTAGCATCACGCTCGTTGCCAGATGGCCCCGAGAGATCCACCACAGCGCTGGCCACTCCGGGGTGTCGTCCCTCCGCGGTAAGTCGGTCGGCTCGCTTAGCGGACTCCTGTGCAGTGAGGCCCCTCCCTTTTCCCCTTGCTCGACCCGCACCTCGCCCACTGGTGGGGATTTTTCGGGCCGAGCCCATCTCCCCGTCGGAGGACGATTTGTCCCCCGGTCTGGAGCGCTTCCGGTAGACATTCCGGTAGCGATTTGTAAACTGGGACAACAACAGCTTTTTTTAAGCACTTGGGGAACACACCTGTTGTTAAACATTTATTAAAAATGTAAGTTAACGGTGGTACTAAAAGGTCTTTGAATTGCCTAATAATTTTATTAGGTATGTTATCCCAGCCAACTGCACAGTCGTCTTTTAGGCCCATAATAATCCTTTCTACTTCCGTCTCGTCAGTATCAAGTAACACAAAGGATGATAAGCTAGTACAAGATGCAAACAATGAGCTTGTTAGGTACTGCGATTGTCCCCGTAGTTTTTCAGCTAGACACTTGCCCACATTAACAAAGAAATTATTTGCAATGTTCGCAGTTGTTAACTGTGATGAATGTGCCTGTAATAAACCTGAAGAAGACTGATTCTGTTTTGAATTATACGTCACATTTTTAATAATTTTCCAGATCTTTTTGTTATTCGTACCAGCCTCTTTTAGTGCTGTATTATCGTAATTGCGTTTTACTTTTTTTAGGAGGTCGTTACAAAAGTTACGATATCGTTTATATGAGAGTTGCAATATTAAATTATTCGGATTAACTTTAGCTTTCATATGCAGTTTATCTCTATTTTTCATACAACGTATAAGACCAGCCGTGATCCATGGTTTTATGTTGCAGTATTTGTTTTTTAACCGAGATATGACCGTGTTCTTCTGAATAGCATTTTGCACTTTTTTAATTAGGTACAACATACAAAACTGCGGATCATCGGAATTGTAGACTGGGGCAAAATCAATATTGCATAAGTCTTCTTCAAATTTATGTAAATTTAATTTAGAGACCGTGCGAGAGGCCACCTTAGGCAATTTACAATTAAGAATGAGTAGGGTAGCATTGTGATCGGTTATTGTTGAATTAGTTACAAGGGTTAGTGCAGGGAAGTTGGCCTTGAGCATTATATGATCCAAGCAGGAGCCACTTTGATGTGTAGGAAGCGTGTGAGCGGGAAGCAAACTGTGGAACGCGCATAGGTTCAGATATTCCTCAGCGGAAGCGTCTGCACTTCCCGGAAGAATATTGATATTAATATCTCCAGTTAAAATTGTATTTTTGAACGATGATAGGTTCTGCAAGGTGTCGTTTAGAGAGTCAGTGAAATTTTTTATATTCGTAAAAGAGGGAGATCTATATACAGCTAATATCGCAAAATCTGCTCCGATTTTAACCAACAATCTGCTACAGTCGTGCATGTTTGGCTCTACGACAGACACATTTAGATGATCTCTTGCATAAACTATCACCCCATCGTTCTGATTGGAAGTTGAGTTACTCTTATACATACAATATCCCGGAATTTGTGGTATGTTATATTGTTTAGCAAGCCAACATTCAGTTAAGACAATAATGTCACAATTTATGTCTAGACGTTTTAGAAAAATGCTAAAATTATCGAAATTCTTAAAAACACTACGAATGTTTTGGGTTAATATGGTTAATGGACTAGTGTAAGAAGAAAGATATTGCTTGCAGTGTTCAACGTCACAAACTTGTGATTGAGATACAGAGAAATTATCTATGTCACTAATTAAATGATTAATCATATTAAAATATTATTAAAAATAACAACAAAGGCCAAGAAGAATCGTAATTTACGGCGCTCTTAGGCGCCTCCATAATCAATAGAGTTTATGTACCTATTTTCTGCCATAATTTTCGCCGGACAGTCCGCTGCACTTGTCTTATGATTGCTTGGCTTTTTAAAGTGCATGCAAGTAGCGCATTTTGGTTCCTCTGCCTTTTTAGTGCATTCTTTGATCGAATGACCCAATTCACCACAGTGGCCACACGTGTAGGCGGTCTCCCGACATGATTTAGCCGCATGTCCGTACTGCTGACATTTATAACAACGTGTGACTAGGGTAAAGTCTCTGACAGGGCAGGAAGACCAATTAACAAATACTCTGTCTTTACATATCAGGGCTTTACGTATCTGAGCAGAAACTTCAATAATAAAGTTACAGGTGTCTGCATCCTTCTTACCTGACTTGTGGCTCAGCTTAATGGAGGACAAAAAGGTCTCGAGGCTGCAATCCTGAAGTTTATCGGCTAGATTTTGGTTGAACAGACAAGTAAAAACTTCCTTCTCTTGCATGGATGAGGGCACTCCGATAATTACTACTCTAGGTTTTCTTTTCTGAGGTTCGTCGACTGTAAGGCCTGAATTTGTTGACTGCATCGATTTTTTCACCTTCTCAATGTCGTCTTTTGTTTCAGTGCTGATAATGACACCGCCATTTTTTGTCTTGCGTAGTCCTCTTACTTGCAGTTTCATCTGCTCTGGGCATATAATTTTTTGGACAAGTGATTTTGTCTCCTCACTGGACTTTAGTTTGTCGTTTGGATATATGGCCACTGAACTTAAATTTAAGGGCTGAATAAATTTGTTGGTACCTTTTTTCACCATATCAGCAAAGGAAGATCCCGTATTTGGCTTTATAGAGGCTCCAACTGTCATCTTAAGTTCTTGCAGTTGCTGCGACAGATCTATTTGGTCTTTAAGTGTTTGCACGGTTGAGTTTGCCATGACTGCTTTCATCTTGACCGACTGGTACTGGACAGCCATCTGTGACGTGCCGTGACCAATTTTTCGGCATAAAGCACTTATGCGCATTTTTTGTTCAGTGTTTAATTTGCCTTCTGAAGCAATAGTGCACACTTCGTTTAGACATTGCTCAATAGTCGTCATCCAGTTTTGTATTTCCGGCGTTGAAATAACTTCCATGACCTCGTTACTTCGGTTAGGCGTCTGAGGGTGAGATGCGAGTGCGGGCACTGGTTTAGGTGCAGCTGTAGGCACGGGTGTAGGAGGTGGACTCCGAGCACATCGGTCACCCCGGCTGAAGGGGCTGCTTGCCATTGTGACACAGTTATTGGCTTACTTACACAGGTACTGGCTAATCAAAGGTATTAAATTATCCTGTAAAAACAAAAGACTTTTAAAAACCCTGACACTAAAAACAAACAATCTCATTCTATCAAAATATTATAAAAAATACGAAAAAATACAAAAAAAAAACCATTACCACCGTAAAAAAAAATACAGTACATAAATAAAATGGAAAAATCTACAAACAAAATAAAAACCATGTGAAGTATATAATTAATGAAAGAACAAATAAAGTCGTAAAACATGATAGAAGTAATATAACATTGCAAACAAACATTAACCTAGAAAGTGACCCGAAAGAGATAGCGAATATTTTTAATGGATTTTTTTTGCATCCATCGAGGAAAAAGCTACTGAAGCAACAGGTGCCCCCGTGGTTGACATTACAGAAAACACAATGTTCCTCAGCCCAGTGGACCCCTACGAAGTCAATAGAATAATCAATAGTCTAAAAAACAAAAAAAGTTGCGGAGTAGATGACCTCCCTCCATTGTTGGTTAAACAATGTGCAGATGAACTTACCTTACCGTTCTTCAAACTAATAAATCAGTCATTTGAAGAAGGGACATTCCCAAGTCAACTTAAAATATCTTTAATAAAACGCATCCATAAGAAAAATAGTAAAACAGACCCTAACAACAACTACCGCCCCACCGCTTTATTACCAACAGCATCTAAAGTTTTTGAGAAGGCTATGTGTAATCGACTCTACTCCTTCTGTTTGAAATATAAAATGATTGCCAAAACGGTTTCCGAAAAAACCGATCAACTACTTTAGCTGTCTATAAATATGTACAAGAAGCCTTAAATATTATAAACGAAATAAAAAAAAACCACAAATCAAAAAACCGCACTCGCCACCTACTATGCATGGCTAAGCTACGGTTTTGTTCTATGGGGTAATAGTACAGATTCACCTGCAATTTTTACTCTACAAAAAAGCTTATCAGAGTTATAGCAAATATACATCAAACAGACAGTTGTAAACCACACTTTCAAGAACTAAAAATACTCACTGTAACTTGCTTGTATATTCTTGAGATATGCAATTTTGTCCGAAAACACCCAGAATTTTACAAAACTCGTAAAGAAATACAGACCAGATATACTTTTCGGCACAAAAATAGGTTAAATTTGCCTACATCCCAGCTTAAAATGCAGTCATCTGGCTCTTTTGTTATGTCAATAAAAAATTATAATAAATTACCAAAAATACAAGTGAACTAAAAAAGACAAATGTATTTATTAGGAAATTAAAACAATTTCTCTTATCAAAGTGCTACTATACACTTAATGAATTTACAAATTAGCACATAACTATATATTAGTAAGATTTTTAATTTATAAATTATTTTAGACAATTTCATATTACTCAACCATATTTTTGTATAGAATGTTACCACTATTACTTATTGCTATTGTTATTTTACTGTTATTGCTATCTTGCCTACTGTTTGACATTTGTATTTTTATTTATTTTGATTTGCTTATTTTTGTATATCTAGTTTATTTGACATTCAATTCAATTATAATTTTTAATTTTATTTCAAATTTAATTAATAATCTAAGTTGCATGTATAATGAAATATTGAATTAATTTAAATGTCAAAAAAATATATTGCTGTGCCCAAACAGGGTCTACAATGATGCATAGCTCTAAGCCTGTTTGTACCAACTTACCAACATTGTAGATGCAAATAAATTAATATGAATATGAATAAGAAACTGATTACTATGACCTTGCAACCCTCAAATCTTCTGGTATAATACTCAATTTGTCAAAATATAGTTAAAAAAAACCCCTTAGTTACTCATCCGTCCATAGTACTTAGGTTCCGAAATTAGCAAGTCGGATAACGAGAAACTAAACAAAGGGCCGCCTTTTAATGCAATAGCATTTTACAATAGACAGACCTTTCCTAAAGAATCTAAATTTACATCTTACGACTCACAAAAGTTAGCTGTAATGACATCGCTGTAGCAATTTAGTTTATCAATTCAAAAACATTCATTTCAAAGAAGCACTTTGCCCACGACTTTGTTTGCGAGAATATTTCCTTCAAAACTTAAACATCCCTTTAACCATATTTTGAGGATAGTTTTGAAAAACTAATAATGACATTATTTTCTGACAAATTTATTTTCATTTCAAGAGATTAAAAACTCAATTGGAATCCTCACGTCCCAACATCATGAACTTCTTACAAAAATTGATAGCCTAGAAACGGAAAACTGCGAATACAAAAACCGAGTTACTATCCTAGAAAATCGGATTGACCTCCTTGAAAAAAATTCACGATGTGCAACAATAGAGATTCGTAACATACCTAAACTGGAAATTGAAAGCAAAAAATCCCTCTCCAATATGGTCCTGAGCCTTGGCTCGGCTCTAGGACTCGAGACGCCGATCGAGGGTTCGGAAATAAGAGATATTTACCGCTCGAAGTCCGAAGCAGTGATGGTTGAATTTACTACTACAATGCGGAAGGAGTCTGTTATTTCCAAGTACATTTCGTTGAATAAATCTAGACGTGAACTTAAGAAACCTCGTCTAAACTCGAAGCACTTCAACATTCCTGGCGAATTGCGGACAGTATTTTTATCAGAGTACTTGACAAGCAAAGCAAGAAAGCCGTTCTATATTGCTCGCCTAAATGTTAAAAATAAAAAGCTTTCTGCGGCCTGGATATCTTACGGGAGGATCTATGTCAAGAAGGGAGAAGCGTCGCCACCAGTGTGTATTGATGATGAGTCCGAGTTAAACAAACTCATTTTATGACCGATTATTATTGCTATTGTTAGTTGCCTTCCATTGCTAGGTCCATTGCTAGGCCTGTGTTGTTAGGTGTGATGTAGAATCCATAAAAACCCATGTAAGTAATAATCGCTATCTTAACATTATCTCTCAGAATATACGTAGTATTTTGTACAATATGTCAAACTTCGACACACTTCTTCATAGGTCCAATATAGCATGGGACGTTTTGGTTCTTTCTGAATGCTGGCTACGCTCTGCTAAGAATATACCCACTCTTGATAATTATAACTACGCCTCAACCACATCGCATAGGGCACAAAATGAAGGAGTCGTAATTTTTTACAAAAAACAACTCAAGGTTTTATTTGAAGAACCACAAATCTGTGACGCAAATTGTCTGTTACTCAAATTAAATTCAGACCTGTATCCTTGGGATATACCGTAATAACACATAATTTTATTAATTCAATTGATGGACTCCTCAGTTCCTTAAGTAGCTACAAAAATATAATACTTTGCGGTGACATAAACATAGATATAGTTATTAATAGCCAAGATAAACGCTCTCATGAATACCTTAATGTCTTGGCTAGTCACTGTATGCTACCAGGTCATATTTACCTAACTCATGGCAAGACGTGTCTGGATCACATCATGGTAAAGACTAGATTGAAGGCTACCTGCTTTGTGATCGAATCATCGATCACTGATCACGAAAGTGTGGCCTTGAGTTTGCACACAAATCTCAACTAGAAAATCCAAACAAAATTACTCCCCGTATTGATTATGATAACCTAGACATTGCTCTGCGTAACATAGACTTTCAGTCAGTATTGGATTGTCGTGATGTAAATAATGCAACGGACTTACTAGTTAGCTGTCTCTCAAAGTCTATAAAAGATAACTCCAAAGTAATGAAAATTCCCAGAAGGAAGCTTACTGGTAAGCCTTGGATCACAAAGGGGCTTTAGAAATGTTTGCGCAACAGGGACAATCTTTACAAAAAGCTGAAAAGGGACACAAATAATGAAATTCTCCAAACAATATACAAGCGCTACAGAAACTTCTGTTCGTCACTTCTAAAGAAAGCTAAAAGAAATTATGAAAAGCAAGAGATAGTGAATGCAAGTGGCAACAAGAAGAAATTATTGGATGTAATCAAAAAGATTAGCGGCTCCTGTAGGGCGACAGACCACTCCTCCTGTCTCATCACTAGTGATAATCCGGAAAAGAGCATCAATGAGGTCAATAGTTTCTTTTCAAAGAAACTATTGAACTCATTGATGCGTTGGACGCAAACTAGCCGAGAAAATCCCTGCCCACTCTTTACCTCAGAGAAATATTCCTATTAATATCACGAACAGCACTCCTCTTCATTCTTTGGTTTCATTGATTTTTTTTTTGATTGATTTTTTGGTTGATTCATCCGTAGGAAGCATAACCTACGGATGAATCTGAGGTCCTTCAACTCATTGACGGATTAAGGGATAATTGCGCCGTCGGTATTGACCAGTTTTCGAGCCGGTTGCTAAAGAGATATGCTCAGGTCCTCTGCCCCGCTATCACTCACATCTGTAACCTTGCCATATCTACGGATCAGTTTCCGCAGGCGTTCAAATCTGCAGTTATAAAACCCATACATAAAGGTGGTGATAGGAACTGTGTAAACAAATTTAGACCCATCTCTATCCTTCCAACGCTCTCAAAGGTACTAGAGCGTCTAATGAATAACCGGTTAATCAGATTCCTCGAGGGGAACAACCTTCTTTCACCTTCCCAGTTTGGGTTCCGGCAAGGCAAATCTACCAATGATACGGTACACGAATTAGAGAGCTCGGTCATAACTAATTTGGATAGGAAAAGAAAATATCTCACGGTATTCCTGGACTTGGCAAATGCATTTGACACAGTTTCTGTCCCTCACTTATTGGGTAAACTGGAAAAAATGGGTGTACGAGGATTTTTTTTTATTTTGCTGAATATGTGAGGTACGAATAAACGTTTTTTCTTTCTTTCTATTCTTTCCCCTGAAATTATTCCAGGACTACCTTGCTAACCGGAGACAGCTAGTAAAAATCGACGATAGGGTGAGTAACGAACTCCCAGTGACTTTCGGTGTACCCCAGGGTAGCATACTTGGCCCGACCCTTTTCCTAATCTACATCAACGACCTCTGCCAACTCGGCCTTAATAATGGTAAGATTTTACTTTTGCGGATGATATAGCCCTCTTTTTTAGTGGTGATAGTTGGTATAACGTCTTTGATGTGGCTCAATAGGGGCTAAATGGGGTTACTGAATGGTTAAACAACAATGTACTGTCTCTCAATGTCACAAAAACCACATATATAGAATTCTCGCTTCGTTCAAACACGCTACCTCCTAGGGAGTTGTTGCTAAAACGCACTTGATTGAAGCGGAATAAGCCTAGCGTGCTATCCTTAAGGTTGCTGCGGGCTTTCCTTTCCGCTTTCCTACAGTCGACCTGTACAAAAGGTGATGTCCTGTCCATACGACAAACCTTCGTTCTGCATACAGTCCTCAAATAACACTCACAGCTGGTCTATGATTCGGATCTATTAAGAGATAAACGAAGACAGGGTACTGAGTGCAGAACTGATTGTTTTCGTTCACGTCTGGCCTGCAAGTTTTTCCCTTATCTAGGGAATTATCTCTATAACGTTATAAACAACAGCCAAAATATATATCCGGTAGATAAAACAAGTTGTAAGCAAAAAGTTACTACGTATTTGAAATCCCTAAGTTATGACGACACAGAGAAGCTGCTCCACACACTTAAATAAATCTAATCTGCTTCTTATCAGTTGCTAATTTTGATATTTAATGTTCATAATATGGTTTCACAATTTCAACCTCCAACGTTGACAAGACACTTTACTCTTATAACTACTATTCACATTCACCACAATCCACATGCACATTTCCCACACATCACACTCACAACCATCCACATGCAATTTTTCCACACATCACATTCACAACCATTCACATGCACATTTCCCACACATCGGTTTCACAACCTTCCACATGTACATTTTCCACATATCACATTTACAACCATCCACACGCACATTTTCCACACATCACATCACAATCTTCCACATGCACATTTCTCAACCATCACCAACACATTTACCTCGCTCCATCACACATCCTTTGACTGCTTTGTTTATGGTTTCTTTTTTTTTCTCTTTTGTTACATTTTTTTTTGTTTTTATTTTTTTTATTAATGTTTAAATTTTATTTTATTATTTTTATTCTTTGTTAAGTGGAATTCAAGTTACCTGACAATAAACTTGTATGAGGCCGTAAAGTGGGTCCTGGTGACCTGTAGCACAGGTTTCTCCGAAACCTACAACAGGCACCAGCTCTACAATGCTAATTCATATAATTATGTTGTTCTAAACTGTTAAGTAGAACATAACCATTGTGAGAGAAAATAAATTATATTATTATTATTTCGGTTAAACTTGGGCGCTGGATTGTGTGTTCCATGCTTAAGTGCCAGATTTTAAGTTTATTAACCCAAGGATTAATAATTTCCCCATACAACCTTTGACACCCCTGAAATGGTTTTACAGGGGTAGTTTTAAATAATAGATAATGGGAGGGTTTCTGAATTGAGTATTTTGGGTCTCAATCCATATCTACTTAAAGGAGGTCGATATGTATTGTTATTAAAGATTAATCTAGGAAAGGAAATAGATTTTAGTGTCTTAGCAGTAGACAATATCACGCTTAGATAGTGAATAACAGTTGGTACTCTAAGTTTAACGTGCCAGAACACAAACTAATAATACACGTTTGATTGAGTGAAATTAATGGTTTGATTCTGAAATGTTAAAGTTGTGGCTTATCTGAGAATATGTATGAAGTCTCAGCTAAAACGATGTTAAGGATCGGCCTTAATGACTTAAGTGGCTTATCTGAGAATATGTATGAGGTCTCAGTAAGACAGATGTTATGGATATGAAATAAAGCCTTAATGTCTTAAGTATATAAGTGGCTTATCTGAGAATATGTAGATAGAAAGAAAGGAAAAACATTTTATTTGACGGAAAAGGTGCAAACTTATAATTAACATATTGCAAACATTTTGCAAGACCAAAACATAATAAATTAAAAATAACATACAGTGTGAGTCTTTATAATGTGCACATATCGAAATGAGGGAATCTATGCTTATTTTATCGACGGTTTTTTTTTTTTTAAATTGAATATAATATGGATTTTTTTAAAATTTTGTTTTCTTTTGTGACCCCAGTGTATACAAAGCTGTGTAACTTTTAAACTAAACGATCTATCATGATGAAACAAACTCCATAATGATTGGAAGTAATTAGGCGTTGTCATAAAATGAAAATTGTAGAAAAAAAATAGCCTCTCACACAATTTTTTTGGCAAAAATCTGATTTTTTTTCATTAATTTTTACAGTAATTGTAAAATATATCTCAATAACACGCCCCCATCACCTACGTTTTTTATTCCTTTAAGTTATTCTTCATTGTATTAGGAACCTAACGGTAAAAATAGCATATTTTTAACTCAACCCCAACGTTTTTTATCAACTGTCAAAGAAAGGCCCAGCGCATAGCTACGCACTATTATTTACCAAGTAGATAACTTTTTTTTGTGAGCTTTGTTGTGAGTGTGCGCGGGTCGTTTCAAAGATGGCACTCCGAACGTGCAATTGTATTGTTCTTATAAGGGTGGTTTATTTGGGATGATAATTAGCACAAAAGAGTTCAATTAAAACCCATTTTGAATTGAATACATAATTTAATGCGTCAGGTTCTCAAAATGTCCACCTCGTTATAGTAAGCACAAAGCCGTGCGAATTAAAATTTGGTGTGTCGCTCTCCTTTATTTTTTTGGTGGTAAAATCATCTTATGACAAATCCCGCTCTTGGGCGGTGCGGGAGATAGTGATAGACTTTTACTGACTAAAAACCCACTCCTACTCCTTCTCCACCCTACCCGTGGCCCCAGTAGGCTTCGACCCTGCTGGGCCCCTACAATTTGCTGACATCTCCCTGAGGCGCGCGTGGAATAGTACGCACCGTCGACGACTTGGGCTTGGTCCGGACGGTTACCGGACGGTCGGACGGCAAGCCACCCATTGCTCGCCGTCCGCAAGCCCGCGCTTACGGTGGCCGGAAATCGCGATCGGAATCCCGGCGGCGGTTGGGCCGTGAGGACCGTTGCCTCTCGCGATCAGCCGCCTCCTTTGCTAGCATTACTGCTTCGCAGAAGGAGGCGACCGCCTGCCACTCCTCCTCGCTCCGGACCAAAGCTCGGCGCGAGAGATCGCCCCCACGAGGACAAGGCGTTGCTCTGCCCAAGCGGGGCACACCTCCACTGTGTGCCGTGTGTCTGTGGTGTCACTCTCCTTATAATTTCGGGATCATTGCGAATATCATTCGCACAGTTTATTATGCGGTCCCGCAAATCGGCCTCACTGTTGATGGGGGTACTGTAGACGCGTTGCTTCATAGTCCCCCATAGGAAATAATCAAGGGGCGTCAAATCAGGTGAACTCGCAGGCCACCCTACAGGACCTTGCCGGCCGATCCATTGATCAATATAATTGTCATTTAAAAATCTCCTTACATAGCTTACATAGCTATGCGCTGGGCCTTTCTTTGACAGTTGATAAAAAATGTTGGGGTCGACTTAAAAACATGCAATTTTTACCGTTAGGTTTCTAATACAATGAAGAATAACTTAAAGGAATAAAAAACGTAGGTGATGGGGGCGTGTTATTGAGAAATTTTACAATTATTGTAAAAATGAATAAAAAAAAACAGATTTTTGCCAAAAAAAATTGTTTATTTTTAATTGAGGCCATTTTTTTTCTACAATTTTCATTTTATGACAACGCCTAATTACTTCCAATCAATATGGAGTTTGTTTCATCATGATAGATCGTTTAGTTTAAAAGTCACACAGCTTTGTATACAAGGTATAGCGAAAAGGATGTGACGCTTAGCAAAGCCTATGACGCCACGCCATTGTGACGAAACAGTGTGTGAGTGTGGAAATGGAAATTCAAAATTTCATAGGGCGGCAATGCGATATTTACTATACTCTTTAGCACAATCACTGTTGTGTTTGTGTTTTGTACAGTGTTCTAAGTGTTCGTGATGAAATGTGAATCAGAAGTCGACCTCTGGGCAGATAATATGCGAATTGTTGTTTTCTATAGTGGAAAATAAAAAAAATCTGGAACAGAAACTAATTGTAAAGGTATAAATACAGTTATTGTTGTTAAATAATTACTTACTACTACTAATTTAAAAAGAGTAATTACTTGTATTTTATAAATAGTAAATTATAAATGTAGGCATTGAAATATTGTTATTATTATAAATTAAATTTAATATATTCTCATTAAATAGGCATCCTGTATGGAGGAAACTTAGTGTATAAACACACGCCGATAATACAGAACCAACACACAGGGATAGAATGCTAAAAGCCAAGCCACAACGCTGCTGAAGGATCCCAGCCAAGGACTAAGGGTCATGACCATGAGGTGACAAAAATTGTTTACTGCTGTAAGAGTTGCGCATTCAATAGCAACTTCTTAAAGTGATACTCAAAAGATTGTAATGATTTTAGGACTCTCATTGGTGGCGGCAGATCATTCCAACAGCTCGTGGAGGCATACCTGAATGATCCCTGAAAGCTGTGGTTCTGTGTCGCGGCGCTGACAGTGGATCACCCACAGAGCGAAGACAGTATTTATAGTGTGTTTATCGCCATGTAAGTTTTTCAAATAAGTATCGCGGCTTTTAAGTTGTTATAACGCCAAACAGTAAACTTGCTAAATGCAGCTTACGCCTAGCAGCCAAGTTGGTTTATGAATGCAGTTACATGACTCCTGCGCGGGATATATACACAGAAGCGAACACATGCATATTCTGGATGCGCTGATCATCTTTTCTGCCCTAGCAAGCAAGCAGGGCCCATAAAGCGTCACAGTAGTTCAGCTTTGACAGGATTAGGCTATCAAGAAGTTGTTTACGGAGTGTGACGCTTAGATAGTGACGTATTCCATATAAAACCTGTAAAAACATTGTCTAAGTGCACTTTTTATATGGGCAGAATCAACCTGAGGCTACATTCCTGCTCAATTCGTTCAATTTTCTCCCCCAGGGGAAAATTGATCATGACCTCAAGCCTAGCCAACAGTATAGCAGCAACCTCTTTCTTTGTGCCTAGAACCAAGAATTTTGACTTAAGTGGATTCAGAACCAGAGAGTTCTCCTCAGACCAGGCCATCACCAGAGCCAGGTCCTCATTCATATGAGGTTTCAGCTAAGACTTAGATAGATGTTAAGGATATGAAATGAGGTCTTAATGCCTTAAGTTTAGTATGTAAGTGGCTTATCTGAGAATATGTATGAGGTCTCAGCTGAGACAGATGTTAAGGATATGAAATGATGGCTTAATGTCTTAAGTTTAATATATAAGTGGCTTATCTGAGATTATGTATGAGGTCACAGCTGAGGGACCCCGGCATTAATGGCCATTTGACCGGACGAGCAACCATCGTCGATGACCATCTCGGATTGACCGGTCACTCAGGAAGTCTGCGATCCAAGCACACAAACCAGCAGGTAAACCGAAAGAAGGAAGCTTACTAATAAGGCTTTCGTGCCAGACCCTATCGAAAGCTTTCGAGATATCGAGGGAGACGGGAAGCGCTTCCCCGTGTTTCTCGATGGCCTCCCTCCAGATGTGAATGGCATACGCTAAAAGATCACCAGTTGACCGATTTCGGCGAAAGCCGTATTTTCGATCACTTAGGATGTCATTGCTTCTAGGTTTGCCAGGAGCTTAGTGTTGAGTAAACGTTCCATAGTCTTACAAAGAATGGACATTACTGAGATTGGCCTGTAGTTAGCTGGGTCAGCCCGACTACCCTTTTTGGGCACAGGCTGTACGTTAGCTTGCTTCCATGCAATCGGCATTTTTCCAGCCTTAAATGAAAGCCTAAATAGGCGTGTCAGGATCGAAGACAGTTCAGGCACACACGTTCGATAATAGTACCAACATAATTTATTAAAGAACCATCATAGTTATACAACTTATTTCAATTTCGAATCATGCCCTTGCATTTCAATTTTTCCACATAATTCAATGGTAGCACATCACAGTCATTTCCTGTATCTATTATAAGTCTATAATTTTGTTATTAATCTGAAGAGCTTCTGTTAAACATTTGGTTACACTACCTACCATGATAGTACCATCATCAGTCTTACTTTCACTATTTTTATTAATTGTTTTTACTATTTTATTTTTACACATTTTTTCATAATACTCATATCCATTGCAGAATTTACACTGAGCTTCGTAGGCTGGACACCTAAAACCATGCTTGTAGCCACACCTGTAACAGGATTTTTCTTCTCTAGAAGTTGACGGTTGCTGCCTGTCATCTAATTTTTTGCCTTGCGTCTTTGCTTTTCTATTCTATGTCACTATTCCTACTGTATTTTCTTCCTCTTGTAGCTGTTTCGTTTGCATGTTAGCCATTTCTGAGGATTTGCATATTTGTATACATTTCCTTAAGTCCAGATTTTGTTCTTTGAGTAATCTCTCTGCGATTTTTGCGTTTCTAATGTCTCGAACTATTGAGTCTCTTATGAGACTTTCTTTTATTTCCTCAAAGCCAATGTCACATACTCATCAAAATTTTCGTTAACTTTCCTTTCTTTTTTAAAAAATGTATGTCTTACCATCGTTTCATTTTTAAATGGTGTACAGCAGGATTCAAACTTTTCCAGTACCTATTTAAGCGTCTCCTCTTTTCCTTGCTCCTTTTCAAACGTGTTATATACCTCTAAATCTTCATCACCTATTGTGTGCAATAGGAGAGCTATTTTTTTATCGTTGGTAGTGTCTTTTTTGTTGTTATACCCACTAGCCTTATAGTAAAGCATACATTTTTACTTAAATTTTTTCCTTTAGTTCGCCGTGAAATTGCAATGGTGGAGGTTGTTTATGGTTTTCCATATTTTACTGTGAGGGTAATATTTAATTTTAGGTTATTTTACGTAATTAGTCATTTACCGACAGCGTCATGTAATTATGTTAATAAAAGGACTTCTTTATATTGCTAATCACTTTTATTTTATTACTTATATAACTAAGATGGATGACGTGATATGCATTGCTCAAGTTCCACAATGCAGAGCATAGAGCGTTACCATAGATGATTCCTTATATATAATTTCTGTTTCAGTGTAGATGGGCAGATTTTCTTTACGCATGTAAAAGAAATCTGCCCTACACTAAAACAGAAATTACATATACGTCAGAGTATTGAAAATCCTTATTTCAGGTAGGGCAGGATGCAGGGCGGTGTCCTAGCACCATTATTTTCCATCGTATATATTAATGGCATGCCTACAATTATTTCTAATCCATTGATTTTATTCGCGGACGATAGCACAATACTATTTAGAAGCGAAAATCATGAGAACCTCGAAAACGACATAAATAATAATTTAAATGACGTAATAAACTGATTCATTAAAAATAACCTCAAAATAAATCTTGAAAAAACCACTTACATTCCCTGTGAAAAAAGAACAAAGAATAAAAAACTTGAGGTTCGATATGGTGACAAGTATATTCAAGAGACTGATAATACAAAAAAATTATTTGTATCTGGATCGATAAAAAGATGAACTGGAAAATACATATTGAAAATGTATGCAAAAAATTTAACTAGTGTTCATAATAATATGCCCTTTATAACTTAAGGAAAATTTCAAATAAGTCAACATTATTAATAGCGTACCACGGATATGTATCATCTACATTACGAGACGGAATTATATTTTGCGTAACTCACCCGATAGAGAAATTTCGTTGAAAGCTCAGAATAAATGCATAAGGGCAATATGTGGCATTCAAAGCACAGACAGCTGTAAGCCACATTTCTTAAAGCTTCAGCTACATACACTTCCCTGTCTTTACATATACGAAGTTGCAAGCTATGTTAAGACAAATATACAATCACTCAAAGAGTTTATACGTCATAAAAATAAAATATGCACAATACCACATAAAAAAGCTATTTTTAATAAAAACATTCTTGGTATGGCACCCCAAATCTATAATAAGTTGAACATATAATCGAAATAAAAAAATTGGATAAATTACAAAAAAAAAAACTTTTTTATTTGTAAAAAGTTACTATGATATTAATGATTATTTAAATGAAAGATTTTAGGCCTACTACATCCGATTTATTATATCAGGTAAAAGTCGCTAACTTTATGATTATGAATTTTATTGTCAATTAATTATTTTAATTTGATTTGTATTAGTTTTAAATCAGACTGTGATGTATTATTTTGAACGGAACTATATTGCTACTTGAATTATTTCGAATTTAGTTTATATTTATTAATAATTTAATTTTTTATTGATTATTTTATTTTAATTTAACATTTTTTTTTTTTTTTTTTTATATTTTGACATTTAATTTTGTATTGATTTCTAAATTTAATTTTGACATTTTAATATTGCTATAATAATTTCATACTGTCAATTTTTTATCCTGTACCTATTTTTATTATTTGCATACCCATGTGATGGTTAGGTTAGGTTGAATGAAGGATGAATCATGAAATCAGAAATCATGGAGAACTTTATTATTCATTTAAAAACAAAACCTCAATGTATATTTTTTGACCCATGTTTGCAAAATAATATATGATGATTTATAATGATTTATATTTTCAAACCATAGACATACTACTCAATTAATCTATTACAGTCTTCAAATTTTTCATGCTGGTTGGTTGATTTATACAGTTGTGTTAGTGTTATGAAGCTGCAGCTACAATCGTCTTCATGTGACACAACTCTTTAAAGATAACGTGTTTAGTTTTCAAACTTCACATGCTGTTTGTCGACATCACACACTTACAGTAGTGTTATAAAGTTACAGTTGAAACTCTCTCCTTGTGAGACAACTCTTCAACAGTTACTTGTATCGTCTTGAAAATTGGCATGCTATATTTTGTTGACATTGCATTTAATGATATTAACTTTGCATAATGATATTAATTAGTATGCTATTTGTTGACATTGCATAAAGATATTAACAGTAAATAACTTCTATGATATAGGTATTATGAGATTGCAAACTAGAATTGAATTAAAGTTAGGAGCAAATACAAAGTATCATAGCTATAACTAGTTATAACTTTTTAGCAGCAGATGCATGCCTCTAGACTATAAGAAAAACAAATCTATACTACTTTAGGACTATATTCTGCCAAACACCAGCTTGATGCGCTAGAGTCGATTGAGAGGCGAGCCAAGAGGATCATCGGCAATGATGCACTTGTTGAGTCGAAGCTCCAAAGCCTTGGGCATTGCTGGCGCCGCCGAGTTGCTAGCCTGTCGGTTTTATATCATTTACATTTCAGGGACTATCCACTGGAATTGCACAATCTAATTCCGCCAAATCCATTCCATCATCGGACCACTAGACGTAAGGCGTTGCGCCACAAACATCCCACCCATGCGCACAAAACGTTTTAAGAACACATTTATTATGCGTGCCGGAGTCTGTGTTTCCTGATAGCTGGACAAGAGTGAATAGGCTACTTCTAGGCAAGCGTGTTCCATCGTCGACCACATCATTGCTTACCATCATGTGAGATGGTGGTCAAACGCGAGCCTATCATTAATAAAAAAAATAAAAAATTTCACCGGTACACCATGGCGGCGCGACCAGTCGCCGCTACAAACAAAATGTATACAGCTCTATAGAGAGTTATTCACCTGGTGTCTGTTTGGTTGCGCAACCAATATGGCGCGCGACCAATTCAAAATGGACCTTAAGTGCACGCGTCCGCACTTAAGGTCCATTTTGATAGTGTCTCAGTGTTGTGTAGCGACTCTGGTGTCTGTTTGGTGTCTAGTTTGGTAGCTTACGGACACCGTGGTGGCGCAACTGGTCGCACCGCCATGGTGTCCCGGTGAAATATAGCCCTAACAGTCCATACTGTCCAGTTTAAATACGATATTTATTAATTAGAAAGGTGCTGCCGCTGCGGCTGCGGAGAACCTCAAGCGGCGAAAATATAATAACCTTGTTGGAAGTTATATTTTCGAACCGTTTGGGGTTGAAACTCTCGGTTCGTGGGGTCCGAGTGCTCACAAGTTGTATAAAGATCTGTCAAAACGTCTAGTTGACACTTCGCGTGACCCAAGAGCTGGCTTTTACCTCGGACAGAGGATAAGCATTGCCATACAGCGTGGCAATGCCGCCAGTCTTTTGGGCACATTACCAGTCGACAGCGATGTGGAAGAGTTTTTTGACGCCATATTTTAGTTTTAGTTAGTTGTAATTAGATTAGGGTTTTTATTATTATTTATTTTATTTTATTGTAATTATAGTTAGTATTTTTAAATGTAAATAATGTAATATGTAACAAATGAATTCAATAAATAATATATATATATTAGAAAGAGAAATACCATTATTTTTCTTTCTTGTTAATAAATATCGTATTTAATGATCCGAGCCCCTTGTCACTGCTTGATTGAAATTTCTGGTCTAGTTGCAGTTACTGTATTCGTTTAGCCTTGCTTAGAAGCACAAGTGTCATTTCATATTACTGAAATACACAGTCCAGTAGGTGTATAAAGCAAAGGATAATAAACAACTATTGTTTATTTGACCTCTTATTCATTCTAACTATACCTGAGTCCGATTTTTTTTGTTCTATTTTATTCTATTCTATTTATATGTAAATTACGGTGTAACGATTAACTATCGCGATAATTATTGCTTTAATTAACCCGTTGACGTGCGTCACAGAATTGATTAACAAATATGACCTAGACCTTATTCTTACGTAACTTGTATGACAGTGGCTAGTACGACTAACAAGGAAAATATTATATTTTTTTTAGGTTTCCGTACCTCAAAAGAATGAAAACGAAACCCTAATAGGGTCGCTTTGTTGTCCGTTTGTCTGCCTGTCTGTTAGGACAGACAATACTGTGAAAACATCAAACTTTAAGTTAACGAAAAAAAAAGATATGGTCATTTATGTTGCAAAAAACGTATATTTTGATATTATCAAGGGAATCAAAATTCATAGAGTAGGTACATTTCGTTAACTCAGAATCCTAAAATTTGGCTAAAGCAAGGTCTTGTAGCACAGATTTAGGAATAAATCTGAAAACAGTAAATTTGTTATAACGTCATATTTTTTTTTTCTGATTCCGAGACTTCAGTCGGGAAACATTTATTTACATCTTTAAATTTGTACAAAAACCTTAGTGCGCGAGTCCGATTTGCACTTGCACAGTTTTTTTTTTAATTTATAATTTTTTTAGCAAGCTAGTAGTGGTGACCCAGTGGTAACGGCTCCGACTTACGAGTTGTAGGTCGCGGGTTCAAACCCAGCCAAGCGCATTACGTTGTGTAATTGATTTCATCACCACTGCTGGCAAAACGAAGAAAGAAAATATCGTGAGGAAACCAGCATTATTGTTATTATTTGGTAAGACACACTAGCAGCTATTAGCTGATGCGTGTTTCATATCGACGGTTGAAAGGCTACTTGATCTAAGCGACATTAAAAAAAAAACTGACTCAAACGACGGAGAAAAATTTGTATATAACTCCTGCCCCTTTGTCTACGTTGTTCCAGTGTGATAAGGTCAAGTTCTTTAAGGTGCTTTTCGTAACATAGATTGCGAATGGTTCGGACCATTTTTGTAGCCCTTCTCTGAAAATTTTCGATTAGAGTGATGTCTTTCTTAAAATATGGGTCTCAGATGACATTAGCATGCTCCAAGAGAGGTCTTATGTAGGTTTTGTACAGCTTAACAAACGTTTTAGGCGTCAAGCATTTGAATGCATTGCAAATAACATACGAGTTTTGAATGTGCTCTCTTGACGACGTTGAGTATGTGTGTTTCCCATTTTAGGTCGCTAGACATAATAACACATAATTTTTTCTGTGACTCGACAGATGAGAGTTTTTGAAATCCCATATGATGTCTTTTTCGCGGATTATTTTTTCCCAAGCGTAAGATGGTACATTTATCAACATTCAATGTAAGTAACCAGTCTTGGGTCCATTCGTATATTGCGTTTAGGTCATTTTGTATATCTTGTCATTGAACTTGGGGATTTCTAAAAAACTTTGTATCATCTGCAAATAGCGAAAAAGCAAACGAAGCGTATTTTTGAGGTCTGTCAAGTATATGATGAATAGCAGCAGGCCAAGCACTGATCCCTGTGGAATACCGCTGAGCACAGTACGGGCTGTAGAAAGAACATCACCAATGAGCACATGGAATGTTCTCTTAGTAAAAAAATCACTTATCCCAACTAATAGACTACCGCGAATGCCTAAGTGTTCGAGTTTATGGATTAGACGGCGCAAAGGAACACGATCAAATGCTTATTCATAATCCAGTTATATGACATCCGTGAAATACCCTTTTTCATGGTTCTTTCCCCATTCGTGTACGCATTCAAGTAGATTTGTTGTGACTGATGGTCTCGGGACAAATCCATGCTGCTCCTTCATGATAAGTTGCTCTTGCGATAGGAATTCTCTTATTTTACTTGCAATTTTTTTTTTAATTTATTTAGGGACAGTTAACAGCCACAATATATAATATGTACAAATATCAATCATTTGAGTGGTAATAATATCGCAGCCCACTGCATCATCCACAAATTATCAAAAATATATGGTAACAGTGCCACTAAATGAGCATTATTATTTGAATATTTTGTATTAATTAATTAATTACATTAAAACAAAAACTAAAAAATTTAAATTACAAGAATAAATATTTCATTAGACATCACAAGACAAAAACTATAATCAAAACATTAAAATCATAACCACATCAATTCATTATTTATTAAAATGACTTATAAATAAATTAAAAAAAAAATTAAAATAATCAAAACAAGTGTAACACAATGTTTGATACCAAATTATACATTATCATTAAATAAAAGTTTCATTACATAACATTTAAATTTTAACTTCAAGCATGCAAAAATATAATATACCATACGACGCATAGGGCAGCGCTAACCAGAGTTAGTTCGACAGCTATTTACAAAGAATAGGGTATCTGCATGAACGCTACGCTTGTTAACAGTGCGAGGGCTGTATAGCATAACCTACATGTGAGATTAATACAGTCAAAGCTACCATGGACAATACCATAAAGTACAGAGGCTTCCAAGAACTTACGTCTGGATTCTAGAGTAATAAGTATGTATTTGGAAAATCGTATAGCTTTGGGTTTTTCTTCTTTTTAATTACTGTTGGTATGAATGACCTGTACTGTAGCTGTAATTACTAAGTGATCACTTTTTCGGAGTAGAAAATGAACAGTGATCAGAAGCTCCATGTCTCCGCTCTTTGTCCCAGGGTTTCCAATGGGAGAGGCTCAAATGGCTCTATCAAGCTTTAAAGCAAAAAACAAACGACGAACACGGCACTGCACCTAAAGGATCAGTTGGACCTTACAGAATCTGTTAAGAAGATCAAAGGGGTACAGCCCCTTCAATACGAGTATATTAACACCTTCTGGCATCAACTCTTCATAAAGTCACTTGTGCAGAAAATTATATTGCCTGAAGAACTGAAGCTTCATGTTCGTGGCCTAAACAAAGTTGAAACAGAGGTGTTCTTTTTAGGACCGAAAGCAAAGGCGATATCGAGAAGCTCAGGAATTCAACAAAACTGGTGTCATCAGGCCTTAAAGTAGAAGAAGCTCCTAAACGCCGACCTAGGATTGCTGTCATTGGAGTTCCAGTAGCACTTACTGAAAGGGAAGTATTTGATTGCATCTGTGAGCAAAACCTTTCAGATAAATTGGCAAACAACACTCGTGAGTTCTTCCTTGCGACTGTCAAACAGAGCCATAAGTCAGGTAAGAAAGGTCTTCCCACCAGAAATTATATTTTAGAAGTACCAGCTGCCGTCAGAAAAGTCCTAATAAACCAAGGCCGGATTTTGATAAATTAGACATCATGCCCTGTGAAAGATTTCACAATAGTCACAAGGTGATTCAACTGCCAGCAGTTCGGCCACGCAGCCAAGTTTTGTCGGGAAACCAGTCCTACTTACAACCACTGTGGAGAGACTGGGCATTCCCACAAGGAGTGTAGCAGTTTACCCCTGAGTTTGTTTCAGTGTTTCTTCTCAGGGTAGTCAGCTAGGAAACACCGGCCTCATCTAGTTTAAAAATGACGAAAAAAAAATATTGACGTGTAAAAGTGTTTTTTTAAACCTATTTACAAAATAAAAATCATTTATCAGTATAAAATATTTTTTCCGCCTCAATGTGCGTCGTGCAGGCGTTTCAAGAGGAAATGTGATCATCATACCGGTGAAGCAGAGTGTACGGCGCGTAAATATATAACTATAATTATGTAATATAATATAGGTTAAAAATATTAATTCAATGGATTCGAAGGCGCCTAAAAGCGCCTCGAATAGTTTATTTAGTAAGACGTAGTTACTGTTTCTTAAGAGTTAGTTTATCTTTTATTACTTTATACTGATACAAATATTTCTTTACAGTACTTCATACATTCGCTACAACATGCAATAAGCAAAAATACAATTACTAAAATAACGTCTAGAAGTTATAATTCTATTAAACCGTGGATCACTCCAGGTCTCGTTTGTTGTATACGACATAGGGATAAACTACACCAAAAGTCGAAACTTGCCCCTGATAAGGAAATACTTTATATTTCATACAAAAGGTATAGAAACTTTTGCTACAATCTTTTAAAAAAAGTTAAATACCAATATGAGAAGAACGAATTACAGAAGGCAGGAAAAAACAGTAAACTTGTTTGAAAATATATTAAAAAAAAAAAACGAGTGTGCTTATGACCACACGACTGAAGTGAAACTTCTTTCGCTCCATCTGTATGTATATATATATATATATGTGTGTACAATATATACATGTATACACATATACATATATTAATTTTATTACAAATATTTAAACAAAAATGTCAAACAAATAATTATTTACCCGAAAATTCACAAAACATGAACTCTAAAATGAATTTACAGTTTTATTCACTTTAAACGTAGAATATTGAATGTATTGAACAAAATATTAATTCATAAAATTGTTCAAAACGAAATAGAATTACGAAAAATAACCGTATTTGGCTATGAGAGGAAGAGAGAAAGAAAATGTGCGCGCGCACTGCTGTCTCTTGCTTATATCCCCCACTTAAATTCCGTTCGCCTTGCCCGATCACACTTTTCGTAACGCTTACGTCACGCGTTCGCCAGCTTACTCCCCAAGTCAAGCGTGCGTAAAGAAGTTTCACTTCAAAATACTTTTCGATCAAAAATCCTGAACCTCCATTCGAGAATATTATTATAAAAAAAAAAGTACACAGTCTTTTTGCTAACGTTGGCAAAACTTTAGCTGAAAAATTCTTGAACCATAGTAGTTCTCCCCACCAAACATCGTCGGCTGCGAATACCCCTACGAAAACATCAAAATCTCTGGTTTTATTAGACACTAATGAAATTTTAAGAATAATTACAGGGTGATTTAAAGGATGACTGCGTTGTTGGGTGGAATAGCATACCATAGATAGCATATACTGAAAAAGTTTAAACACCTTATTGCTCCTCCATTAACTCATATTTTTCAGTCATGTTTATCTAACGGAATGTTCCCCAAACCGCTTAAAAAAGCGGTAGTTACGCCAGTTTTCAAAGCGGGAGATAAAAACTGTGTTAATAACTATAGACCCATTTCAGTACTAACAGGAAAAAAAAATTAAAACAGTATATTAATAGATTATCTTGAAGTTAACAAATTGCTTTCCATTAACCAATTTGGGTTTAGACCAAAAATATCAACTAACCAAGCAGTTCACAGGCTGTCTAAATATATAAGTACCAAACTAGATAAGCTCTTATCTAGTTTGTTAAATACTGCACACCATTGGGATTTTTCTGAGCCTCGCTAAAGCCTTTGACAAAATTTCGTGTTCTATATTACTGCACAAGCTTGAAAAACTTGGGATAAGAGGTAGGCAACTTCAGTAGTTTATCTTAAAGACCGTCAATAATACGTTAAAACTTGTTTCGGAATACAACAAGGAAGTATTTTGGGCCCTACATTATTTTTAATTTACATTAATGACCTATGTAATTTAATCCTTCGTAATGGGCTAATATTATCATATGTGGATGACACAGCGATATTGTTTTCCACTGAATCTCGAAGTGAAGGATATGAACATGCCCAAAACGGTTTTAATGATGTGTCTAATTGGCTTAATCAAAATCTTCTAATATTATTATAGATAAAACTAAATACATTTTACTATCACTGAGAAACATTAATCTACCGCCCACTAACCTAAACATTTGCACATAATTGCAAGCATGCTGATATTGCTTGTACTTGCCCTACTTTAGTTAAAGCTGACCACATAAAATACCTAGGTGTTACGATTGACGCAAATCTAAATGTCCGTAAACACATCGAGTTACTCTGCACAAGAGTGCGTAAATTAATGTATATTTTTAAGAACCTACGTCACATAGCCGACTATAAGTTACCTAAACAGGTTTATTTGGCTCTGTGTCAATCTGTTCTCACCTAATGTATTACTTCATGGAGTGGGACTGCAAAGACTATCTTACTTCCTCTAGAAAGTGCTAAAAGAGCAATTCTAAAGGTTGCAACCTTCCGCCCTTTAAGATTTCCCAAAAACCAGCTTTACACAGCATGTAAAATACTAACAGTATGCCAACTATTTATATTGCACACCGTACTTTATCAGCACTCTGAGCTTCCTTTTGACCCGGTACCTTCAACAAATGATTTGGTTTGTACTAAACCACAGACGAGACATACATTTGCACTTAGATTTTATGTATTTTTGGGGCCTTTTTTGTATAACAAGCTTAAAAAATTATTAGATACTAGCTTCTGCCCACGGCTTCGCCCGCGTGGAAATAGGTTTCACCATACGAGTTTTAGACCCTCGTTTCACCCCTATAAAGGTTAAATTTCCAAAAAACCTTTCTTAGTGCTCACCTACGTCATAAAAAGAAGCCTTGTGTACATTTTCATGATCTTAGTCCCAGTAGTTTCGGCTGTGCGTTGATATATCAGTCAGTCAGTTTCTCCTTTTATATATATATATAGATATATAGCGTAAAATAATATTAAAATGTGGTACATTGATATTGGAGTATCTACTGAATCGTAACTACACAGACCACAGAGAAACTATTGAAAGTTTTAGTATGATTGTAGGTTTAGTTTGTAAGTTGTTATTCTGTAATTTCTGTATACATGCACCCGTAGTGATAGGCTTGTAAGTGATGACCCGAAAAATAGCTCTTAAAAACCTAGCTCGGGCAAGTTGCTAATTATACATAATTGTAGGTTAATAAAGTCAATTATCTTTTAGTTAAATACTGATAAGTTAATTATAGCTATTCCTTGGGCACTAGCATAATTATTTGTTAAAGATTTACTTTTGGCTGTTACATGTGACTATTTTGTGTAAAAGATGAAATACAGATTTTTATTATTTCCGTTATTCATTGTAAACACATATAAATTACATTTTTAACTATATTTTTCCAAAATCGTACGAAAAAATATATATAAAAAATAGTACCCCACTGATATCGAGAACAGGGTCCAAGCTACCGGCGGTCAGGGCTTCAGAGAACGGAACCACCTAAAAATACGAGCCATGTCCAGGAGTACTGCTTTCTGAATCAAGCCCTTGATCCAGTCGCCAAACGCGAACTTCTTAAGGTATTGGTCGAGGCTCTTGGCTATTAAGCCATTGCCCGACACGACTATCGCTACAATGATCACCGAGTCCACATCCCACATGTCGACAACCTCATGAGCCAAGTCAATATACTTAATTTGTTTATCTTTCTCGGCTTTCACGAGGTTCTCATCATGTGGAAAGGAAATGTCAACAATCATTGCACGCCTCTCGCTTCAGTCCACCACCACTATATCAGGCTTATTGGCTACAATAGTCCTTTCAGTGATGATGGACGTATCCCAGTACAAAGTGATATGACCATTATCAAGAACTGGGTCGGGCTCATACCTGTAGTAAGGCACTTCCGATTCCACAAGAGAGTATTTCAGAGCAAGTTGCTGATGGATAATTCTGGCTACTAGGATGTGCCTATGCAAGTACTCTCCGTTAGCCACACGAGAGCAACCAGAGATAATGTGACGAATTTATGGACTGTGACATGCCCGACAGATGTCAACCGGGCCGTCCTTCACAATAAATCTCCGATAATTATTCGTCATGATGATTGCATCCATAATTGCACAGACAAATCCTTAGGTTTCCCCAAAGAGGTCACCGAAACTCAGCCCGCGTGCGGACGCCAATTGGTCTACGTCGGGCCCGTGAAGAGCCTTCAGGGGTTCCTTGCTCTGCCATACTTCCATGCGATCGTTAGTGTAAAGCACTAGTGATTTGCGCCAGTTCTTCTTGTCCACTGCCACTACATCTCGATGCATACCCACGTCGGCAGCTAGGAAATATTCCCCGAGTCTGCATACCTCCCGGTTGTGTAGGGTCTTAGCATTTAAAAAACCTCGACCTCCAAACTTCCTCGGGATATACAGTCTCATCACCGACGATCGTGGGTGATGTATTCAGCATGCAGCCAGTAGTGTACGGACCCGCCTATCCAGAGCATCAAGTTCCATTTGAGTCAATTTGAGTACGCCGAAAGAGTTCATCAATACCGACATGACCCAACCATTAAAGGCGCATCTTGTTTCCACCTTAAAGAAGGCTATTGAATACCTTCTTCAGGCGTCCAAAGAAATGCTCCTTCAACGATTGTTTCATGTCAATGATATTGATGCCTAGAGCTTCCGACATACCCAAATACTTATAGATTTCGGTTTGAGAGATGGATCTTAGGTTTATGGAATCCGAGAGTTGGGTACCCACGGATTCCACAATCTCCCCTCTCTTTACATGCATGACCGCACATTTTTTTTTTTTTTTTTCCGGTAGGAGTGGGAAATCCTCATGGACGCCCAAGCTGCCTCACAGACGAGCCAGTCTGGGCAGTGTCAGACTCCTACTGACTAAAACCGCACTCCTACCTTACATTTAAACCACGGACATGACGTCCGTGCCCTTGTTTGGTAATGCCGCATCAAACAAATGGCCCCTCAACCCCAACAACTATACTTAAAACTAATACTTAATAGGTACAATAAATAATATATAATTATATAATATAACAATAAATACCCTCTAGTTTATAATACATATCGATGGCCCCACCGAATAAACGTGCAAGAGTTCTTACACGATTTTTTTTTTTTCATTTTTCGTTTCTTTTGCCTATCCTGCATCTACTTAATTTTTTTTATGAATTTTAGACCCAAAACAAGGCCTATTATGATAGTGTGTTTTTTTATTCTAGGGAAATAATTTATTCAAAAGTTATAAGAATAATAGTTTATGCTTTCCTTACATGTTTTTTGAGTCGTCTAATACACAAGAATAAACATATTAAAACCTACAGGCGTTTCAGAACATTTGTGATTGGTTTCGACTTTGGGTAATGTCGTCTTACACGTTTATTCGCGTAGAAATGTATGCAAATTTTATTATTAATATTTTATCCCACGAAATTGAAGTTTTAATATAAATGGGTTATTTAAACTAAAGTATTGCATTGTCTCTCACTATAATATTTTTTTTATAACAATTTGTATTAAAGATTCCAACATGAATCCAGCCACGCCTCAAAGAGGGGACTTACCGCCATAATTATGGCGTGCCCAGTACTGGGTTCCGACAGTCGCTGTCGCCATTCCATTCCACCCGAAATCTGTCCGCCATGCCGCGACTTGGCATGTCAGCGGAGTTTCGCCCCGGCGTTACATCTCCACGCGCAGATTGTGCATGCGTGTAAGGACTGTTGCCACCAAATCCCTCGGGGCCACCAAGGAAGCTCGCCGCTTCGCGGGAAACCGTGCAGTATCCCCGCACCATCCGGATGGCCATGATCCTCTGGCTTGCGTTCAGCTTGGCTACCGGTCGCTTTCGTAGCGACGGCGCCCATACCAGCGCTTTATAAACCGATCGATTCCTGCATAGAGCCTCCGGCAGGAGTCGTTTGGACCTGCGGTTTTGTTGACTTCTCCTTGAGGCGTGCGTGGAACACTACGCACCGTTGACTACTTGGCCTCGGTCCGGATGGTTACGGCGAGCTACACATTGCTCGCCATTCGCATGCCCTCGCCTATGGTGGCTGGAAATCAGGGTTGGAATCTCGGCGCCTGATCTAAGGGCCAAACAATCGCACATGCGGCTGCCTCCTTCGCTAGCATTACTGCTTCGCAGAAGGAGGCGTCTGCCTGCGGTCGGGATCGAGGAGAAATATCTCCTCACTCCAGACCATGGCCTATACCAGTGCCCGGTGTGAGGTCGTTGCCGCCGATCACACCCACGAGGACAGGGTGGTGCTCTTTCCTAGCGGGGCACACCTCTACCGTATGCTTAACCGCGTCCTCCGGGCGGTCCACACAATGGTGACAACCGGGCGTTTCTTCCGCACGGATCCGGTGCACGAACCTTACCATGTACAGTGAGGACCTGCGTCATGCGGAAGTCTTCGCCGTAGTAGATACGGTATGATGATCAGTTTGCTACACCTTGTTATAAGAATACATTATAGGGATTCGATTGTTTCATTTATTTCAGAAAGTTTGACATGTCAGTCACGAAGTTCCTTTCTTATTGATGCTATATTAGAGTTTAACAGAGTCAACTCAGATTGCGAAGAGGGAAGCCATAGAAATTGCAGGTTGTCTGTGGTTATTTATCCAGCACACGTTGAATTAGAAATTAAAAATATATTTTAATTCCTAATTCAATAGAGAAGGGCCTATAAGAAAGTGACTCTATGCTTGCTGCTATCGGACGTTCAAAGAAAAGTCATACTATATAGACTCTCGATCGAATGTATTAGGTACTTGATAGAGAATGCTAAAGTTACTGGGCACAAGTACCATGTAAAACAAATGACACAAAACTATTTTATGGATTTTAAAGAGTTAGTATTAGTTAGTAGAATTGGTTAAAGGACACAAACAACGATAAAATTTACTGGAGCAAAATAAAAGTAGTAAACTTCTCTCATGATCATCCTAATACAATTTACTGCAGGTATAGTTTGGAAGATGAATTACGAGAGATACAAATCATGATAAGGACTAACTCAAGTGGCGTGGAGAACCTACAGAAGATGCTGAAAGCTTAAAACTAGCGTACACTGGAATGTTACCTAAACCACTTCCGTTATTTAAGGATTTGATAAGTCTTTGTGATTCAGGAGCAATACCAAACCATTATCAAAGCTTGTATATAAATCTACTGCCATTGGATAACTCTATTGCGGTCTCCAATGACAGTGAAGAGGAGGACTAGTTTTTCTAATATTGCAATTTGTAATTTTTTTAATCAAAAAGACTAGTACTTTGTGTTCACGTGCATAAATACATGATTATATCTTTTTTTATTCATTAAAATATCAGTATTTTATTTCATCTTTTTATAAAATTATTTTTATTATCATAGGTACCATGCATTAGCAAAGATGTATAACATAAATGATAACTGATCTTATTAACACTAATATAAATGCTTACGATCTTTGCAATCATATAATAGCAGAACAATGTACTGTAAAAAAGCGTGTAAATAGTTATAGCTGGATCCAAAAACAAACTTGATTTACGGAGAACAATAGTGTAACCTTACAGTGCGTTTTATTCGTTGTGTTTTATTACACGAATAAACGTGTAATAATTATTACTGAGACCTAGTCATGCGAATTTCACAAGAGTAAAAATATTAAATGGTTTTTCATGAATTTCTTGAAACTCGTTGAAGTTTTTAAAGAAGTATATATAAAATTCTATAGTTTATTTTTTTATCTTTAATTTGATTATGCATTATGTATACCTATTTACAATGAAAAGAGCGTTATTGAAGTTTAAACGTTTTTATTTTTTGCTGAAAAGTTGTCAATTTTCTCTTACACGTTTATTCGGTGGGGCCATCGATATTATCGATAACTATAACTACTATATTATGCTGTAATTTTTTTTTATTTTTTTTTTCTTTTCTTTTCTTTTTTTTTTTTTCTTTTGGACCTGATGATACTTGTTACGTCCTTAAATTTAAGTGATACTATGATAAAAATTTACTTATTAGTACTCTCTCCTCAGTCGCGGATTATCCACCTCGCTATTCCCCCGTTTTACCCAAACGGCCCCGAGCAATACCCGCGTCGTCCAAGGCGCCATCAACTCGTCATTGCGTTAGTAAACGGATCAGTGCCTCGACGACTGTTCGGTCCCGATGCCGCATGGCGTTCTTCATGTTGGTGTTGATGATGTCCCTGCTCGACGCTTCCTGTGCCCTCCTCACAAACCGTCCAATTGCGTCATCAGCGTTGTCGGCGTAGTACACGCAGTGGGCAGTATGTCTGGAGACTGCCACTACTGCGTGGGGGACGCTGCTGTGAATCCGGATGTTTATGGATTTTGTCTTCAAGATGATGGCCGACTCGCTGCTAAGACCCTGGGCTTCGTGTATAGTTAGGACGCATGATCCAGCGCCAGCCCCATATCGCTGGTCAATGAGGCTCTTCTTCTCCTCCTGCGTGTGGACCAGGAAGAGCGTGTTGGGAAGTGTGCTGGAAATATGCGCACCCGTGAACCTCCTCAGCTGTAGTGAGTGGACCCGGTTTCTTGACGAGTATATGCCGGGGTACACCTCCCCCAGGGCATACGCGACATCCATCGGATTCCGGTGTGTGCAGGACAGCTCGTGGCTGATGGTGACCACTAAGTCCGGACGGGCGTAGCTAATGGGGAAAAGATTTTCCCTGTCCAGATAGGGCAGTTGATTAATATCTCCGATAAGGACGGCGCCACTAGCGCCCGACAACTGGACTGCCATTACGATGGCCCCGAAATGGTTCATAAGAGCCTCATCTACGAGGATGCGATTGCATTTTTGTGACTCTTTGCAACCGTTCGATAGAATTGAAGCCATCGTGCGCACCTTGGTTCTGTTGTCTTCGCCGATTTTGTGCGCTAACTTTTGCCGCAGGTCTTTCGCGGCCTCAGTTGTCGTAGTGACTATGACGTCGTTGTCCTTATCGAAGTTATTGATGAAACTCGAGAAAGGCATTCGCCACGTGGTCGCCTGGCTTGGTTACCGTCCTGAGTTCCGGCGGGCTGACCTGCCCCCTGTCAGCTCTCGTAGGTGTTGGGCGCTTCTGTTTCGGTGGTTCTGGGATAAACCTGATGAACTCCTGTACTGCATCTATCTGTCTGATATGACGGGGCCTGGCACCAAATCCCAGCCAGGCGGCTGGGATTTGGTGCCAGGCTTAGAAAGTTAGAGACCGATTTCCATCGATCCATGGTATCAATCTTCATCTCCAAACTACGGCTGATTTTTCCTTCCGAAGCGGCCCTCTCGGCTGCTATCTTCTGCTGTAGTTTCTCTGATCCGCAAGGTGTTACTGGGACCGACCCGGAGGATGTTCGTTGTACAGTCTCTGCTGTTTCCAGTACGGCACACTTTTGGTGGGGTCTAAGAAAACTAAGGTCTTCCCCCCTGTCCTCATACACCACCAACTCGTGATCTTTAGAAGCTTTAATGCAACCGTATCGATCAGCAACCTCACCCCTGTCGTAAACAATCACCATTGCATCCACGCTGATGATTCGGGGGCGCGTACTCATGGTCCGGTCTATCTCTGCGATTTCGGTGAGCAACGAGCATACTTGGGCAAACGGAGTTGCCTCATGCCACTCGAAAAGTGCGATTGTTTTATTTTGCGATCGCACAACACGGTATTGGTGTTCGGCAATCTTTGCAACGGGTAACGCATTAAACTTTGTGCGTTTTATGCTCGTTTTGGAGGTGCTCCCGTTGATCAAAGCAGCCAGTTCCGGTGATATATTGACGCTATTACCCCTCTCCGAGCGGCAGAAGCTTAGGCCGAGTCTCTCGTTATCTCTGTTCATAAAGAGGGCCACGCCACGTAGTCTGATGCCTGGTTTCCCATCCTCCCCGGATTCCAAGAATCCACATAATGGCAAAATACTTGGGGTGATCGTCCGCTGGGAGCTGCTGTCAGTGGATGTGGTAGTGGTGACGTTTGGGCTCCTCTCCGTCAAGTGTATCGGTATTTGTGTAAGGGTCTGCGTAGGTGTTTGCGCGAGAGTTGATGTTTGCCTGAGTGTAGGTGTTTGCGTGGGAGTTGGTGTAGGTGTTTGACTGTGAGCTTGTGCGTGTGTAGAGTATTGTGTAGAGCCATTTGCCTTCGCTACGACTCGCATGACCCTGCTCGCGAACGCTAGGAATGGTGTTCTAGTGGCCCTAGTCTCCATTATAGATTGCAAAGTGGACGGGGTAACTGACAACTGGATTTCAGTTTCAAGGTCTATTCTTTCACGTTCAAACCGTGGGCATTCGGTAAGCACGTGCCATACCGTCTCGTCACAGTTGGGATCACAGACACAAGAGGGACTGTCCTTAAGGTGAAAGCGGTGGAGGTAAGCCCTGAATCCACCGTGGCCGGTCAAGATTTGAACATGGGTAGGTGTTAGTACCATATCTTTGAGGATCTTCCTTGCTTTTTGGACAGTAGGGAAGAATACTTTAGTGACTGAGCCCGTACTGGAAGTCTCGTAGCGCCGCTGCCATTTGTTAACAGTTTCCTCCCGTATCTGCTTCTTGACGAACGATATTGGCACCTTATCGTAGTCGGGGGCTGTCTTTTTAGTGAGTGCAGCTTTTTTGGCCAGCTCGTCCGCTCTTTCATTACCGGGAGTACCAACGTGTGCCCTTAACCAAAACAGCCTCACATCTCTACCATCTTCTCGGATTTCACGCACCAGCCTCTTTATACCGAGTGCCAAAGGGTGAGTGACGAATGGGCTCTTCATCAGATCGAGCGACGATCTTGAATCGCTCAATATGTTGACACAGGTCATCCTAGACGTTCTCACTAATTTGACTGCTCGATACAGAGCGTACAGTTCCGACTGAAAGACGGTGTTGTGGGGTTCCAGTCGAAAGGTAGAGTACTTGGTCTCCCTGCACATTTGTCCACACCAAACTCCATCCTGATGGCACTACTGAAGGTTTAAGTTACCTTCAGTAGCTCCATCAGTTGCAGATTGTTAGGGGTAAAAAGTTTCAAATCATCCATATAAAGCAGGTGAGATATTACCTGACCACCTCTTTTCAACCGATAGCCTAGACATGAATTCTCCAGAAATGTGCTCAGAGGATTCAAGGTTAGGCAAAACCAAAGCCGGCTCAAACTATCACCCTGGAATATACCTCGCTCGATCCTTACAGGTTCGGTATTCCTCTGGATATGTCGACATTTTGGATAGCGGAGGACCGTACTCCATTACCTCATACACGACATCAGGAAGGTGCGTAGTGTTGTATCAATTTTATACAATTTCAGCACTCTTATGAGCTATGTATGAGAAACAGAGTCATAGGACTGCTTATAATCTATCCAACATGTCGACAGATCTTTTCGGGAACGTCGAATCTGTTTGCTAATGGTCATATCAATGAGGAGTAGCTCCGTAGTAGCTAGTACCGTGGGACCCGTTCCTACATCCATTCTGAGAAGGTGACATGATCAAATTTTGGTCAATATGACTATTAATTTTGCTTTTCAGTATGGATTTAAGAACGTACGCGGTACTCGGTACTACCTGACTTATGAAGCAGGTGGGTTATTCCTGTTGTTAGGAACTGGGGCAGCGACCTTGACTCTAAGGCAGACTGAAACTCATATGCCAAGCGAACGTGCGATCTTGTAAACCACTTAATCCAGAAATTGTGCAGCCCACCCGGCCCTGGAGTTTTCCAGTTTGGCAACGGACTGACTGCACGAGTTACATCTTGGGGGCTGATGTCAATTGCCCCATTTGTGGTATTGGATCGCACGCACGCTCACTCGACCCCCCGAGTCAAGTCACTCTCAGTGTGACTGACAGGCACCGACCAGATGTTGCGCAAGGATGAACTCATGGTGTCATGGTGTACTTAAAATTAGACTGCAGCATCTAGTCATACCAAAGATCTGTAGGTCTGTGTTGATGATGTTGAGTATAATTTTGATTTGATGTTTTCTCCTAAAGTTTTGCATATTTCTGTTATATAATTACGCTTTCATGAAACGCTTAAAGAGAAAAATAATTTGAGTACAAAATCTCAACAAAATTACAATTTATTTGGGTGCAAAATTTTTAGGCTAGAAATTGAAATTTAATATTGTGGCCAATTGTTTGGCAAAATTATTTGGTGTATATTGCACAACTGCAAACCTTCTAAAAAAGAAGGGTACGTTGGAGGCGTATACGCTCCAGATTTGATAATCAATTTTTAGCAAAACCCAAGTGATACACTTTTTTATTGGAGGTACTAAATAAAACTATTTTTGGTCTACATACCCACGAAATTTCAACAAAATCTTTGACTAGGGTACGCTGTAGCGTGTGACGCCATCACTGCACGCTGATAAAATGATCTCGCATTTTTTAAACCAAACTTCATGGTAAAATATTCCCACTGACCATCGGGTGTAACGAATGCAGTGCGCTCTATTGATTCAGGATCCACTGGGATTTGATGGTACTCTGATAACATAAACCACTTAGCACTACCTAACCTAGATACAAGATCCTCTATCAACGGCAGTGCACCTATCCGATCCAGTGTTGTCATTCAACTCCCTGCAGTCAACACAAATATGCAATCTGAATCATCCTTCTTCTTAACAAGCAACACCGGACTAGAAAAAGGTGAACAACTCGGATTAATAATACCTGCTTCCTCTAATTTACGAACTCTAGTAGTAACAACTTCACGTTCCCTAACACTAAGTCTATAAGGACGCTGATTAACTGTACGACCAGGATCTACAAGCCTTATTTGTAACTGTCATGTTGTTAACCGGGATCTATAAACACTAGTAGAAATCGACGAAGAATATTATGACAAAAGATCAATTAATAAATTGAGAACAAAATTCTGGCGGAATGTCTGTTTCAACTTTGTCAAAATCAATTTGCAATTAAAATAGTTTTCGAGATTATTTGAAACATCATTTAACCGGGTTCTTATTATTTGAAACAACAGCGGCGTTCGAAACAACATAGGGGATGTTGTTTCGAACGCCGCTGTTGCGAATTATTTTTCCACTGCCTCACAGGTTGGAAAGCTCATGGGACTCGAATGAAGTAGTCGCGAAAGACGCTGTTTCGAAAAACACTTTCACTGCCTCTTAAGTTCGAATGCTCGAAAAAAAATGTACAGTTGAGGTACTAATATTTTTGATTGTTACTTTGTCAAGAATAATATTAAATGATGATGTTGACACCGAATTTGTTGATTTTATTTAATTACTGCTTAAATATTTGTTTTTACTGAATAAATCGAAATCAGAAGCATTCGAACTTAAGAGGCAGTGAAAATGTTTTTCGAAACAGCATCTTTCGCGACTACTTCATTCGAGTCCCATGAGCTTTCGAACCTGTGAGGCAGTGGAAAAATAATTCGCAACAGCGTGTGTCGCAACAGTGGCGTTCGAAACAACATAGGGAACCCCACATAACCTGACAACCTAATCATGAAACAAAACAATACTATCAGACGTCATACTAACGACAAATTAAAATATCATTTTTAAGGCGACTTTTTGGAACAACATGTAGTAATAATATCTCTAATCGTAAATCATAAGCTCAGATATAATTTGTAGGGTACTTTGCACACTACCATGGCCGATACCTGTTAAATTCACAATAATGTTATTTACACGTTTACCACCAAACTTTGACGCAACACAATCTTTGATGAGAGAGCAATCGGCTCCAGAATCATAATAAAATGGATATGACTCACCAAATTCATTAGCATACCGCTGGAATTGCTAATATAACAAACTTCAAAACGCCTCTCGTTGCGCACCATTGTCACGGGCGGTGTTTTAGAACTGCTCGGGTCTCCAGCTGCGCCGGCACCTCCACTGTTACTTTATGGCATTGAAAATAGATAATGTCCGAACGCTGCTCTTAAAGAACTTGACTCTGAAGTAGAAACATTGGTTTCCTTGCCCAAGATGATGATCAAGGCACTTCCTTGAAGTGGTACTTCAAATAAGTACTGATCTGCTGCAGGTACGTGGTAATTCCGGCTTATCCAGGTCAAATTTAGGCAAAGAAATATCCTTGGTACCTGCGGGGCTCTTGATGACTTCTATCAAGGACATCATATTTTGGTTTTGAGCAGCCAGCAGCGTACGAAGTAAATTCTCGTCACACCGTGACATCATGTCATGTTAGATGGCGCTATTCGTCGCAGCTTAGCGCCATCAAACCACGACTTAAAGATTTTCTTTGGTTTTTAACACTTTGCTTTTGCAATATTTTATATATTATATTACATATTTAGACCTCAACCACCTTAAATCATTAGTTATTTATTTTTGTAATTATCTCGTTTATTGATGGTTACAATTTTATTTATTTTCTCTGCTTTTATTTATAAAGCTTCTTTTTTATTATGTGTATGTGAGAATACTGTAGACTTTACGAATTCTTAGATTACTTTCTATTACGACCCACTTTTTATTAAGATTATTTTTATTGTACAACTAGCTTCTGCCCGCGGCTTCGCTCGCGTAAACGTAGGTTTTTCCATACAAACTTCGGACCCCCGCTTCATCCACTTAGGGAGTGAATTTTGGAAAATCCTTTCTTAGTGTTCGCCTACGTCATAAAAGGAAACCTTGTGCAAAATTTCACGCTCCTAATCCCAGTAGTTTCGGCTGTGCGTTGATATGTCAGTCAGTCAGTTTCTCCTTTTATATATATAGATATATTGACTAATCTACACTGTTCTTACATATCTATTAATATTGTAATGTAAAAATATTGTAATATGAACCATTTTTTAGAAAGAGCATCCATGGAGTGTCTTGCCGGTTCTACTCTAAAGGGAAAACTCCTCCTAGGAAACGACCGGTTGGAACCGTGCTTCTAACTGTTTATAAGTGCCCATGCAGGCACATGTGAAATAAAACATTTTGAATTTTTTAATTGTTTCATTTCTAAATGCTTTGAAGGCGATAAAATAAATTTGAAAGGATAACTAACATTTTGTGTATTATTGACCTTTTCCCGGTACTTTCTTGACAGAGTAGTTTAATATAATATACCAACAAATGAAACTTTACTGGTTTTTGTATTATATTGCTTATTATAGCTAGCCCGTATTATCCACTGCTGGGCAAAGGCCTCCCTCCACTCTTTGCAGAAATAACAGTTCCTTGCTTTCACATTCCAATTCTTAAAAAAGACGTCCAGGCGTACAGCAGGTCAGAGGCGGCCTGCACCTGGTGACGGGAACCATCACCGGACACTGCACACTGGATAAGCACCTCCACACAAAAGTCATCACAGACAGTCCCCTGTGCAGAACATGTTTGGAGGGGGACTTTTACTGACTAAGACCACACCTGTATCCTTCAATTACCCTTTTATCTGTTTTTGGAGAGAGGTGGGCTGGTTGGAATAAGCTCACCTAAGGTTATGGCCGCCATGCCCCACGTACAATGGTCCATATAGGACTAAGTGCGGAAACCATACCTAAATCGATAGATAGAAGACGTCCAGGTCCCGCCATCTCCTTCGTGATCTGCCGCAGCCCAGCGTCGCTGTATCTTGAGCACCAATCCTGCGTTTTCGAGTCCACAGCTCGTTAGACTTGCGGCATATATGTCCTGCCCAGTCCCGTTTAAGTTGGGCAGCCTTTTGAACCACATCAACGGTTTGCGTTTCGGGGTACAGTGTAGTGTTTTGAACGTGATCTGTTCATTTAACACATAGTTGCTGCGTTCCATAGCACGTTGGCAAACCTTTAGTTTGGAGCTTTAAATAGTTCCTTCATGAGCCAGTAGCTTTTCCAGACATTTTCTATTTGGCGCGTTAGTTTTTCGTCTTGCCTTGCCCGGAAAGAGACTACATTGTCCAAGTTATATATTCTTGGACGCATTGGTTAGTCTCCCTGCCTATATGTATGTTCCTTTTGGAGCTGTTGGTTATGATTTTGGTCTTCGGCATGTTCATCTTTAGTGCAACATCTAAGCTCGAATTGCTAAGATTTTTTAGTATTTGCTCTAGTCCTGTGGCTGTAGGATGGAAAAGGACAATATTATCTGCTGAAACGTAGTTAACCTCGCTTCACCGATTACAATGCTCTTCTCATCTCATTGAACTGCTAATGTCTTAAAGATTTCTTCCAGGTGTGACTGTTCCTAAATGACCCTAGGCTGATAAAAATTTCATTATCCCCTGAATTTGCCTATATGAAGGTATGAAGGTCGGCTTCTCACTAAGTGGGAGGGATGGGGCCCCTCCGCCGCCCCATCCTGTGGTCCTCATCCTGATGACTTGGACAGACCTCCACCGTTTTTTATGTATTCCCAAGAAATATATCACCTCGTCCCGACTTAGAAAGCTGGAGGGACAAGGAAGGGATGAAAAAAAAACAAAATTAAAACAATTGGGGTTGGGAATACATTGATGGGATAAGGAAGAATAAACTACTTTTCTTTTGAGTTATGAAATTTAAGAGACTGAGAGGGTTACAAAAGGGAATATGACACGTGACGCTTGTATCTGCAAATTTAATTATTTTAGAATTACTTTATTCACTCTCGCCCGTGCATGCCCTGACCAATCCTACAGCAAAGAGTTGTGAGGCCTCTGCTATTGGATAAGACACGCTTTCTATAACAATTAATTCCTTATAACGGCCTATTTGCCCATCAATACAATACAAGACTTAAACGAGCGTGACGCATCGTCAGTCGCCGTAGGACTCTTTACAGTTGCCTCGCTAGACGCCGAAGTGGTTTATATATCGACACTTCTCACTTCCTTAGTCTGACCCAGGGTGTGGACAACATAACCTACACGCCTCCGAGCTATGCCTAGCTGCGGAACTTTTCTGAGATGTGTCCAAGTTTCGTCTCTCGTTAAACATTATTTTTTTGTATCAGAGGCTGGCCTACGGGGGCCGGGTTGATTTAACGAGATGCGATCCCTAGCGTTCCTTAGAACAACTATCAATGCAGTTCAGAATACTAAGTGGAGCCTACCCCGCTCTCCCTGGAAGTGTGCGCATATCAAGAGCAATGCAAAGTATCCTACTGTCAGTCAGTCCTTAGGGGTAGGTAGCCGTCGCTAACGTTTGGTGGTTTATGAACTTATTATAGCTTAAACAGCTCTAGTATGTAACGAATAAATATTCGGTTCAGCCTTCAATCGGCAGTGCCTCAGTCATAGTTGTGTCAAGTACGCCGGCCGGCAAAGGTCAAGTCCACCCCAAAGGAATTCAGTAGCAAGGCCATCCCAAGGAAATTCAATGTCAAATCACTCCAAAGGAAGGCTTTCTCCGAGTCCCTAACACCAACCGCAAGCTTAGGTCACCTTGTCATATAATGGAATAAGGAAGGATAAAAGAGTTAACACTCACCCATTCGCTCACCAACACAGTCGCTGAGATTCACTCGCGTACTTACACACTACTTACGCACAACCAACGCCCATCCATTCATACTCTAACTCACACACGGATCTGTATTATAAATATTATACAAGCCTAAACTGGGCTTGGCCCACTCGTATCTAATACTGTATTTCAATCCTAGCATTTCTAAAAATTACAACGGGACATTATGTTGCTCTGCGATATCTACTGAGTTAGTTCGCTCCCACTGAACGTCCGAACCCTATCCTGCCCTGAAGCCAAGTTCCCAATCGTCGCCGAGTACTCTACTCTCACTTCCTCGCTCTCCTGACGCTCCCAGCGACCTGTCTGGCCTGCACGTGTTGCGGTTCGGTTTTTTGTCCTGTGATTAGAAATCGCATAAGTTATTCGTTTCTTTAGAATTCTGTCGGCCCTTTCATTAAAAAGGACAATTTATGAGGGTCCAAGTGGCCCGGCGCCATTCGTGGTGTTTAAAAATAAATATAATATCTTGTTATTAATTTGGAGTAAGTGACAGACAGTCACACAGGGTACTGGTGAACAACTTTGGGAACAATGGGTTGACCTGTTTGACTCCCTTAAGAATTTCAAAGATGACTCTCTAACTTGATTTGTGCATATATTTTGCAGTCGTTTTGTATATAGGTGGATTCTTATCTTATATTGCAGTGTGTGGTCAAAGGCGTACCTACTGGTTGTATAATATTAAATTTATAAAAACGTTGTGTTTCTTAAATTAGGAATATAGTTCGTAAACAACTATTACACGATTGTCGTAAATACAAAAAAATACTCAAGTATCAAAATGTTTTTTCTCCTATTATGCCATTAATACCACATTCAATATTTTTTTAATTGAACTTATTTTTACAGGTCGCGCTTTCGAAAGTCAGAATATACCTATATTACCTTTGTTGTTTAAGATAAACAAAAATCGGAATTGTTAAAAAAACATGTAACTGTAAAATCGACGTAAATGTTTTCTTAGCCTATTATAGTCTGATTTATTCGTTGAGATTTGCAAGGTTTTTTGGAAATGAAACCAACAACAGTTTTCTATAAGTATGTACCTACTCTGTATTATCAGTATGTAGAATGAGTGTGAGATAGTGTGAAGAGAAGAATGAAAGTCCAAAGTGCACAAGAAGAAGTTGAAAGTTTATTAATCACAGTCACAGGTTACAGTTCACGTTCACACAAGAGTTCCACTAAGAAGAGATAGAAGGAGTGGTGGAAGATGGAAAGACGAAAGTAAGCGGACATTCTATACAATATAATACCACAGAAAGGATATACGTTAGACGGTAGGCTCGACAAAACGTACTGCCTGTCATAAATACGCGCGGACTGATGCGCGTGCGCGAGCGCAACACCATGATCGCGCTGTCTCGCTCACGCCCGCGGCTCATGTGACGTAGCAGACCTGCCGGCCGCTGCACTATAGATGTGTCGTATAGCTACGCCGAACAACTGATAATGAATTAACTACTAGCACAAAATTTGTCTCGGTTAGTTTGTTTGTTGAGGACAGTTGTTTTTTATTTTAATTCCTGATTCTATATAATACTAGTAGTTAGTTTCTGTAACTATATAGTTACAGACACTAACTACATAAATAAATGATTTTATTTTGTTTTTGTAAGACTATATAATTTTAATAATATGTAGGTCACTACATAAGGTAAAATAAAACTAAAATAATCACAATGCAACCCAAACCGATTATTTATTTAATTTTTCAAAACCCGTTATCTCTTTGTTATACGTGTTATTAGGTACTATAAGTATCGCACAGATTCTTCATTTCATATTCAGATTTTATTTCCACGTCTAGATAACGGTTAATGATGGCTTGACATTCCATATCGTTGGAGATGAAAGACAGAGGCGTGCGTAGCTGGTGTATAGCAACCGGACGTTGTGAGTATTTCTGCAGCTCTTGCGCAGGTGACGTAATATTCGCAGACGCGGCGCGCAGCAGCACCAGCTGAGAACTCAACGAGCGCACTGGTGCCACATAACCACGCGAACGCTTGATGCTCGCCAAAGCAGACTCTATAAGCCCACGAGCATACTGTGCCGAGTGTCGCAGACGTTTTAATAAGAAGTGCACACATGTGTCTACTTTTTCTGACCAAGTCGTAGCATTTCTTAACATTTCGTCCAAATTAGCTACATCTTCACCAACAAGCAGCTTAGACATGTGTCGAATTACGGAGTCTTCAAGCTGTTCTTCTGTACTGATGTCACGTAGTTGCTCTTTAAGAATTTCTTGCAAATCGTCTGGAGAACCACCGACACAAAAAACTGTCCCTGTTAAACCTAAAAAAATACAGTCTTTATGAAACTTCCTTCTGACCCTTACAACGTAATTACAGTAATAAACCATTTTTACCATGATCTTCAAGTATTGCAGCAAGTTCGAAAGCCACGTGCACTCCAGTTTCGTATCCCAGCAAATAGAAATTATTTTGAATCCCAATTTTGTTAATAAGGATCTGCAAGCAGTAAAATAATTATATAATAGGTCTTTCCTTATGAAATTGCCGTTTCTTAAAACGGGTTGCTTTGAAGTGTTATATAAAGTTGGATTGACTTAGAATTATACGTTCAAATAAAATTTCTAATAAAAGTACGTTATTTTTTTTTTTTATTAGGAATTTATTGGTTTCTTTGTGTTTTTTATTTTTGTAATATCGCAGTACTTATGACCATTTTTGTATGAAATCTTTAAAAATTCGCATTATTTTGTAAAATGAGTTCTACCGTGGAAACTATGTATCTCAAGCGGTATGCAATATTGATGATGTATATGGACTTAAAACTGCTAATGAAGTGGAAGTCTTTTTTTGTTTCAATCACATCACGTGGGAAATTTTATCTCAAAAATAACTTTTCTTCTCAGAGCGGCTACAACACAAAATTTCCAAAATGAAAGCTATTAAACCAAGAACACAGAGTTTTTTTTGTTAGAAGAAAGTCGTAGGTATATGTCATTGATATTGCTTGCCCTTTGAAAAAAAACGTTTTTTCAAACGATTTTTTTATTAGATTTCATGGTTATAAGTACTTCGATAGTTAGTTAGCCAAACGAGAACAACCAGAGATAGTATATTATGTCCTTCATTAAATATCTCAGGTAGTTGTTCGTTAAGATAACTTCGTCCATAATCGCACAGACAAGACCTTCCCCAAAGAGGTCGCTCAAACGTAGCTAGGCCACGGACATGAAGAGCCGGGTAAAAGCACCCTTGAAGCTCTTTGCCTTTCCATACTTCCTTGCGGTCATCTTTAGCCATGGATAACGGGATGAGTTCCTTGTCCGCGACCACATCTCGGTGCATCGGTTTTAAGAAAATATTAATTTATATGAGTGCAAACATGCGAATTCTTATGTATAATAATATAATATTTTATTTATATATCAATTAGAAGGTGTTGCACATTTTAAGGCTGCTTGTGTCTTCAACTGATGATTTTTGGTTTCTGAGTGGCCGATTTCATATAGAAACCAAATATTCATTGGTAGCTTGTATCCGACATAAGACACAAACGTGTTCTTTTCCTTCCCACAAACATATTCTTTTTTCGTGGTGGGAACTCACCCAATGACTTCTTTCGCTCAAGAGTGAAACGAGAGGGCTGTGTCAGACTATTACTCAATTTTTTAATCCCAAAGGACTCCTTTGGCATGAGCTGAATAGTTAAAGTCAAAACGAGAGATCCTGCTTCGAAGATGCTCGGCTAGTTTAAAACAGTTATACAAAAAGAGTGGTAAAATATCGCTTTTTACAAATTCTTCTTAAAGAATAAAACATACCTACCTATCGAAAAAATCACAATAGCTAAAGAAATTCAACTTTAAATTGAAACATTAATATTCGTAAAACGAAACCTTGTAATGTCCCGACTAAAACCTTGCACCAACAGTGTTCTGAACTCACAGTTAGAGCTCTTTAAACTAAAGACCTTCATGAGAAAACCTGTTGCAATCCCACCTAAGCCCAATAACAAGCGCAGGAAGGACATATGCGATATACAACCGTATAAAACTGCACCCCTAGCCAAGTTGATAATCTGCCATCGTTAACGCTAGTCGAAAACTAATCAAATGTATGGGAATAACATCATCTCAGTGTTAAGTCACGTGGTCAAAATAAACGTATAGAAAATTCGTAGCCATGTTCACATCGTTGAAAATGATAGAATAAATTGTTACCTACAGATAGCTACATCCTTTGTTATTGTAGAACGACATTGTAGAACGAGCGGCCGACTCAGGCGCGTCAACATGGCTACCAACTTATCGTTTTCTACAATTGCTGACACCGAGGCGTTACCGATTGGAGAACGGAATTAGACACGAAATGGTTGTAACTTGGCTAGGGGGGCTGGCCTCGCCAGTAGAAGTTTTGTAGCTCTCGTCTGTACAATCGCATTAACAAAATAACAAACATCTAAAAAAATAAATGCAAAAATTAAATTCGGAATCTATTACTGAAATTAAGTTACTAGCCCCCCTAGCCAAGTTACAATCGTATCGTTCGCGCCGAACGCTTTGAGTAGGCCACGCCTCCGATTCCTTTGTTCTGACGTCATCTCAACGCTCAGTCACGTGATCAGAACAAAGGAATCGGAGGCGTGGCCTACTCGAGGCGTTCAGCGCGAACGAAACGATTGTAACTTAGCTAGGGGGGCAGGAGACTGAAGACCAAGACTCGCACACCATTTATTACACTAAATAGATACACACAAAAATGGTCTGGCCTGCACTAATACATAATAATTATGTCAAATATGATTCTTAAAAATATTATTTATTCATTATTTTAACAAATGGTTTTTTGAAATTATTACATTACCGTACTTATTTTTATTCTTTGTATCTTAAATTTTTACTTTATTAGCGCCTTTGTGTAAATCGTTTTTGTACTGTTTTTTAACTTATTTATTATTATGAAAAGTGCCTGTAATACAAAATTGTTTTTTCTTCAGTACTAACGAAACTCCTATTTTGTATTTACCATTTATTATTTGGCAAACTGTTTTATCAATTGAATCTTGTACATATATGTGTATTCTGAAATAAATTATTATTATTGTTATCCGCAATTAAACGGCATTATTTATTTAAAAAAAAAACTGACATAAAAACTCATTTAAAACCAAACATCAGAGGTGCTTTTTGATGAGAAGTGTATATAACCTAAAGATGTCCACTATTGATACACCTCTCTATCATCGTATCGTCTAAACTATAAACTAAACCCGCTAAAAGTACTTCTAGCTTCCTGCAGGCTCTTAGAAACATAAAGTCATTGGTATTTCACTGTAAGTTATTAAAACTTTTAAAGTATAATACTTTACTTGTGCAAATCTCTGTGCAGTTTCATGCACGGTCTCGGCGGGGCGGTCGACTCCCGGCTGCAGTACCAGCGCCGGCAGCTTAAGATGCTCGCACAGCACATGAAACCTCTGATGGTGGCCTTCCATACCCGGCACTATGCACATGTATCTCTTGCTCACGTCAAACTCGTCATTAGACTGTGAAACAAGGGAAATTCTATAAAATGTGTTTGTGTACGCAATAATAAATTTTATTTTACATCTCTCTCTAGAAAAAATTAAAAATCAAAATTTGGCATGTGCGTTGACCTTTCCGCAACTACTTGGTCAATCAACTTTTTTTTATTACAGCATAGAATACAGTATAACAATACGAATAGATATAAAACCGATGTAAAACGATGTGTTAACACTCACCAAATTGCTGTCTTTGTAACGAGTGGGTACCACAACCATGTCCATAGTGGCTAGAAGTTCATCATTGGCAACGATGGAAAAAAATGTTTCTAATCCACGAACACTATTTGGGACTATATCTGATGCAGACTCTACCAGTTCAGACCACCTAAAATGAAAACAAAAATTTACGTAAATGGCTAATAACTTGATTTTCTGTATATTTAAAAAAGGTCAATAACAATTTTTGGATTAAACAATCATAATTTGGAGATGGTTGTTTGAAATAGGATCAAAAGTAGTAAAATTTTTGTTTCTAATTTCACGATTTTTTTTAGGTGGTAAATCATCTAATGACATCTCCCGCCCTTGGTCGGGGCGTGATATCAGACTTTTACTGACTAAAAGTTACTAATAATTCCTTAGTTGCCTTTTATTCCACGGCCGGGTTTTCCTTTCAGTCTGCTGGGCCCTTACGGTTTACCGACATCTCCTGGAAGCGTGCGAGAACACTACCCGCCGTCGACGACTTGGGCTTGATCCGGACGGTTACCAGACGGTCGGACGGCGAGCTACCCATTGTTCGCCGTCCGGTGAGAACCTTCGTCATGCGGAAGGTGAGGATGCCGTGAGGTCTTTCCAGCCACTCCTCAAAGAGGACACTTACCGCCATAATTATGGTCTAAATTCACGATAATATGAGTATTCAATTATGGTAATCATTTAATATTTTTGGTCACTAAATTTCATGTGGGTAGACAAAGTAGTATTTGAAACTGTAATTTTAAAAATATTCGACTAGAATAAACTTATTATAGAAAAAAATTACAAGCTTTATTTGTGTCTGAACTATAATAACAAAACTAATAAGTATGCTAAAATAACAGGAACGCTCTGTAAAACTTACTTGTTCAAAGTCAGTTTAGATATTGAATCTGCCTCCAAGGATATGTTATACGCAATATTCAGGAAGGAAGAAATTAATGGTGTTTTTTCATCTGCCATCCCCAATTCTTGCAAAGTAGTGTCGGGACTTGTTTTTTGTGGAACAGTTATTCCTGTAAGATAAACTATGTTACATTATAAACTATATAGCTATTTTTACCCGATCAAGGTGGCTTGTGCCACCTCGATCGTACCAAATGATACTCAAATGTAATATGTGTGGTAAATGCATCGATATATATGTCAATGGGTAAATGTACTATTACAACCACAGACATATTACATTTGGGTAGCCATAATTGTGTTAACAGCTTAGTTGTCAAGAATCTAACTTCAGGCACTGATTCATTGATTTTAGATGTTTTTGTTTGATAAGATAAATATTAAATTACGTTTGAATTATTATCTTTATTTCAATTTTATAATATTTAAAAAGTGTTTCCAATAATATTACAAAATTTATGTATAATCGCAGGCACTACTTCAGGTTGTACGCCATATATTTGTTAAAAATGCCAACCTATGCTGTCTACGGTGAAAAAAAGCATGCGGTGGGGAGTAGTGCAAGCACTTAGTGAGTTCAGTAACTGAACTTACCAAGTGCTACAGAATAATACACTTCAAATATTTGATGAGAACAGTTGTCATATTGTGTTAAATGATTTTGTGAGAACATAATAAAATATTGTGAACCCAATTATTAGAAAATAGCTTTTGCATGCGGCTTCGCCCGCGTGGAAGTCGGATAACGAAATAATTTCAGAAAAAAATAGCAAAATAAAATAAAAAGTAAAATAATATAAAATTTCACCCCCTCTTTTGCGGGCAGATTCCCAAAAAAAAATGATTGACGATTTTTTGTTAGTCACAAATAGTCCGCATACCAATTTTTAGCTTTCTAATTTGAAAATTGCGGAATGCTCCACACAAACTTTCACCCCCCATTTTAGGGAAGTGGGGGGTTAGAAAGAGACAAGAAGTAGCTTATGTCACTCTCCGTCCCTTCAACTATCTCCACTTAAAAAATCACGCCAACTCGTCGCTCCGTTTTGCCGTGAAAGACGGACAAACAAACGGACACACACACTTTCACATTTATAATATTAAATAATAGTATGGATAATTTTACATTTCTTGAGGTTTATTCGTGTAATGTTCTCGTAATAGTGACATCTATAAGACTTCAGGCTGGTACTGCGATATTGCAATTTATAATAAAACTCACTATTATTTGATTGACCGGAGAAGGGAGCCGGCAAGAATGTTCAAAGTGGCGTGAGAGAAGTAAACAAATGAAGCAATAAAGGAACGCACTTTTGTGCCTATATCGTGACGTGCTAAGAAATGTTACTTAATAATTTAGATGGTTTTCTTACCGGTCAGATTAATGAGTTGTTTCAACATGTCAACCTTAGGTGAGTGTACTGGCTGCGCTAGTAGTACAGTCGAGGTGCTGCGCAGTGCTCGTTCTGCCGCCTCTGCCAAGTCGTGTGCACTTGCCTAGGTAAACATAATATACAGTTAAAGGATATTGCCAGGGTTTGGACCAAGTGCTGCCCAGGAATGAAAGTAGTTCCACTGGTATTGTGGCATTAATTTACACTTAAATATATATAAAAATATCACAGGAAACCAAATTAACACAACTTTTGTTTTTAATAAATATTTCTTATTAAATCATGTTTCTTGTATCAAAACCGTTCGAGTTAGTGTTTAAGAATAGTGTATAATAGTCTACTGTAACCGAATATTCCTCAAATTGGCCTCAATCTTATCCTTGGCGGGAAAAAACTTAATGTTTTGGCGGAAACAGTATTTTTAGATTCTTATAACTTTTTCAATTTAAAATAGAAGTGGGGCGCTCATATTAAAATTATCTCAGGTAAATTAAGCTCAGCTGCATAATATGCAGTAAGAGAGATAAGGGAATTGACAGATATCCACAGCTAGGTTAGTTTACTATGCTTATTTTCACAGCATTATAGTTTATGGCTTATTGTTCTGCAGCTGATGTAGAATTAATTTTCATATCGCAAAAGAGAGCAATACGGGCTATTTATAAAATAGATATACTGACTCGGCCTTTACTTTATATGAAAAATAATATGCTGTGACTAAACTACTGGATATATTTGAATGATTTTTGGTGTGCCGACTGCGAAAATCATGAGGTATTTCATATAATGCCGTATTTATGGCGCCACCCCGTATATTATAGTTAGTAATCAAATACGCTAAATTAATTATTAACCTACTTTTCGAAAGTAAATAATTCACAACAAAACATTTTTTTTCACTTGACTCCTGAAATAGATTTTGGAGCGCTTTAGTTTACTGTTTAGTTTGGTCTGAGGAACAAAATCCACTATGTGTGCACTATGGGCAGCACCTGTTCCAACTACCGTACAAAGATTGGCAATGTCGTTTTTGTTTGATTCGAATATTTACTGTGAGTTGAACAAGAAGTAATGTAAGCGTAATTTACAATCAAATAAAATTTGCGTCACATAATCGTTATATAAAAGGAGAAACTGACTGACTTAGGGCCAACGCTGTGTTAAGCGACGTCACGCGACGGGTGCCCGCGCGGGTGGGCACCCGTTGCGTGACGTCGCTCGTATGACGTGTGCAGCGGTCCCCGTAGCGCAAACCGGATTATTACCAGCGCAATATCGCTAGTTCAACTATAATGGTGTGCATGTAGTCGAGTCGATGTAGAGCTTTAATGTATTACGTAGCAAGGCGCGGGGCGCAGCTGCCCGCGACGGGTGCTCGCGCGACGAGCCACGACTGTGTACTTTTGTATGGGACCGCGTGAGCGGCCGCTTAACGCAGCGTCGGCCCTAACACATCTACACACAGCCGAAACTACTGGATCTCGGAACGTGAAATTTTACACAAGGCTTCCTATTATGATGTAGGCAAGCACTAAGAAGGACTTTTTCAAAATTCTACTTTTAAGGGGAAAAGGGGGCAATTCATTTGTAAGCAAAATTTTATGCCTTAGTAAATAGTAGTCTTTTTTATTTACTTGAAATAAAAAAAGAACATCATTATTCGTTTTTTTCAAAACTACCCCTATAAAATAGTTCAGGGGTTGTTAAAAATTGTACGAGAGAATTTTATTCCTTGGGTTAATAAACTTAAACTTGAAACTTGGCACAAATTCTAATCAAAATAAATAAACAAAGACTGCCTTTATTCGTTTTATTTATTACCCTTAAAACACCGGTTTAAGGGGTGTTAAATTATTATGTAAATATTTTCGCGAAAGAAGTCGTGCACACAATGCTAGTTATTTATATAAATAACCTAATAGCTAAGTCACATTATGTAATTTAAATAATAATTATAAATTAACTTACCTTGCTCAAACTAGATACATCCAAACTGGTCGCTTTAAAGCCACATTTTGCTCTAGATATACATGTGTCTTGCCCTACAGAACTGACTGTTGATACAACTGCAAAATACCTATAATAATAATAATTTATTTAAAGACAACTTTTGGTCCACATTTATGTTAGTATGTATCACTTATTTCTATGTTAGTTCAGAAGTTAATTAATATTGCAATCAAGTATTGTTAGAGTCTGTGCGGAAAAAGAACCGCCATAAGATTTGAGGGCGCTGCTTTATATAAATATCATTTTGTTATGTTGACAACACATTACGTCATAATAATGCGACTGTAACATCTTGATATTTTGAAACTATGTAAAGTTTTACCTCTTTCCGACGTGATTTCGAATAAACATCACAACGTAAGGAAATGGTCCTGCCGTAATAACGGATTACAAAAAACGTTACCAACCTATGGCTCAAAACGACCTCGTACTGCGACCCAACCCACAACATGTTCAACGAGCTCAATTTTTTATCAAGTATATAGAAATTGACAGTATAATTGAAAAAAAAGGAAGCCTTTGTCCTTCAGGCCCTAATATATTATATAATAATAAAACCAAAGAGATTTAAAGAGATACAAAAGAGTGGCTATCAGAAGACATGTCTTAGAAAAAATGTCATCCAAATGCCTCAGTGACGACATCTAGCTTTGAATAGCAAACATGCGAATTAAATTTGTCATAATTTATATAAATTTAACTATCACTCGATAGGTGGCCAGCGGCCCTAACATGATAATTCGCACCCCCGGTGCGACACTGTCATTTATGCAAAAATGTAGTTTAGGAGAAGCATTTAAAACTTTGACACCTCACAAAACAATGACTTAAGTATATATATAGATAAGATGAACAGCTTATACTACAACGTCACCTTTTAACTTTACTTTTGGATAAGTATTAATCACTTTATATTGTAAAAAATATACTACTCTTATATCATTATTTAACTCATTTTTGCATTTTTTGCAAAAGTGACAGTGTCGCACCCCTGGTGTATGTTGTATGTTAAAATGTTCGTAAGAACGAAAAAGAGTGATGGCGCTATACACCCTATATAGCTCCATCCCTTTAAAAGTTCGGTTTAGGTCGTAAAATGGATCAAGTTAATAGCTCGTGGTAGAGCCTCAGTGTGTGCTAGATACGGTTTAGCTTTTCAGCAAAAGATGGCGATAATTATCACAAAATCAGCAAATGTTCTAGCATAATTTATGAAAATTATGGAATTCTAATTAATTACTGCGTAAATACCAAGATTATTTACGAAAATAAACCGAAGTTAGCTCCAGTCATTTGAATATAACAAGATTTGCAATAGCTTAATGCGCAACTCGGCATATTTTCTCAGAAAATGATTTTCTTTTAGTGCGTATAACTGATACAAATATGACTTGACATGTGGGGGTGTCATACTAGACTGAGTGACTTATGACCAGTAGGTAATAAATATCGGATTACAACATCGTTCGCTATATCTGGTCTATTGGTAGTATATATTTAATGCGAACACTGAAAATTGGTACTAACTTTAGATCAGGATATAGCGATCTTGATGCTATATCTAAAGAATTTATAAATGTTGTCAGCTGTTCCTTTGTTTCATCGTCAGTTACATTTGTGATAGTAACATAAATGCCTTCAATTATCCCAAGACCAGTAGCATTGTTTATTATAACAGAAACATTGTTTTTAACATCAATATTGTTTTCTAAAGTAATCACTTTAACGCCAAGTTTTTGCCAAGACCTGAAAAAAGAAGAAAAATTAGAAGGATTTGAATAGATTAGTATTTCTTTTTTGTAACAAAGTTTTGTGATCATTTTACCTTATTTTATATTGTTGATACGGATTCAAGCTTGTAGAGTGAATAAATAGTTTTTTAACCCCACGTTGGACTAGTCTGTCAGCTATTTGAACTCCAAGAACGCCGTCATCCCAAAACATTAAATGATTATCATCAGGATTGCATATTATTCTGAAAAAAAAAGCAACAACTTAATTTTAGACATTTGAAATGAGAAATAATAATAAATCAGTTGAATATCGAAAAAATTTAGGTTCGTGACTAAATAATTGTATTAAATATTAAGTCCATAAATGTGAAGGGATTCTTATTATTAATAATTTGGACTGTCATATATTAAAACACTAAAATATAGTGCTGATAAGTTAGGAAAAAAAATGATTTTAATTTATTGCTTTGTTGAGTTTCTTATTTTAAGTTTACTAACTCTTAGATGATAACTTTTATTCAAAAACTATTGGTTCAATAATGACTATAAATTAAATAAATGATTATTATTATTTCATTTATTCTTATATATGTGTATATACTTAGTATGTTCATAAATATTATTACTAAAAATAACATAATATGTACTGGGTACCTCAGAAATAATTTACAATTGTAGGTGCATAAAAAATAACAAATAAATTATATATACACATTAATTTACGAAATCAAAAACTCAAAATATGTGAAAATTAATTTAAGAACACACACACACACACACATACACACACAACACATTATTCAAGTGCCAGAGCCGCAAAGGACGACATTTGAATAATTTTATTTTCAAGTAGTAATTTTTCCATGTCTTCAGTTTCTGATTTTATAATTTAACGCATGTATTTATAAATATATTTGTAAATTGAGGAGGGGGGGATGGGGAGTCCCATATAACATTTGAATTTGGAATCTATCATTTTATATAAATACTAGCTGACCTGGTGAATTTCGTGCCGCCTAATAATCAATGAATGTTGTGTTAGCTAAATTGTTACAAGGTAAGGCCCTCTACTGGCATTACCAGAACCAGCGTAATTCATTCAAGTTCCCAGCGTGCAATTTTAAAGGTCCTACTGTGACTTAAGAGGGTCCTTTTTCACTCGCCTGTCGTCAACATAGAGCATGGTTTAAAAGCTTGTTACTTCATCTAACGCAATCCAACACGATGTTTGACGAAAAGGCAACGCCAAAAAAGAGAGATAACGCCTGAAAATTTACGATTTCCTAAACTGTATCTCTAACTCAATGCAACCTATTGTGTATGGTGCGATTCACCTTTAACGATTAATAATAATAATACTTTATTGACACAAATCCTTACAACATGCTAAATATCTATAATAATTAAATGCGCACAAAAATTGACACCCTGACTCCTAAACTAGGATTTCCTGTGCCTTAGGAGTCAGTGTTCTACTGCTACTTGAACACTATAAACCCATATATAGGAATTTTAAAGCTGGTAAGCTGATATTGCACTAAAAATATATTATTAGGTATATAGTAAAAAAAAAAAAAAGAAAAAGGTTGAATTAAAAGCTAAATTAAATTAAAAGTAAAATGACTGCGTGGTTGATTCTGTGTGTGTGACTGAGAATCGTGTTTGTGATGTGTGAGTGTGTGTGATTGCATCATTACTTACCATCAGGTGGGTTCGCAACCACTAGTTTTTACCATTAAAAAAAAATTAATACTTGTAAATGATTAAAGAGTTTAATAGATATACAACATATAATATTCCATTCATTATCAAAAACTTCTCTGCTCTCGAACAAACGCTAACTACTTCTAATAAATGTGTAGATGTTGTCATTTTAGCTGAGAGTATGAGGCGGGTACCGAATGTACACAGTGTTGCGAAACTCTTGAAAGTATGGTGGTATTTACATATCTTAATAATAAACACAAATGTATAAACACGAAAGTGTAAACTTAATTTTTTTAAAGTATTTTTGTACTATCACTACCCAATCAAAATATGTTACAAAAGAGAATGCCGGATTTTGTATGGCCGCTGTACCCACCCTCCAACAGACATGCGACACTTGTCAGTTGTCAGTTTATTCATTCCTGTCCAAAAAAGACAAAACAGCTAATTTGGTTGTTAAATATATGGAGTTTATGTTTTTTTTTTTTAAACTTGTAGAATATGATGTGTTTATTTTTTCCCTAAAAAGACATTCACTATTAGTCATCAATTACAATATGATCAAGTATTTGTGCTGGTGCATTAAAATAAATTTTTCTCCGTAACCACATGTACCATACAATGCATATTATGTACGCATAACTTGGGTTAGGTTAGGTTAAAATCAAAATATTTTATAGAACCTAAATCCCATACTTTTGAGGTATCATGTCGAATAATCAAAAAAAAAATATATTCGACTAGATGCTTGGAATGACGCCTGTTCCATTGGGTATCAGGTGTCATTTGTGGGGACAGTTTTAGGCAATGTCAAACATACCTGGGTCTAAACAATGATGGCCGGCTCAGCTGGAAACAACATACCGAGGCGGTGTACGATAAATTAAGATAAATGCTAGCCAAATCTTTTATAAAATACAAAATAGGTTTAAAGATATTTATTTCTCAAAAAAGACACAAAGTCACTTACTTGAGAACAATTTTTCCTTATACTAAATTAATATATAACAAGGGTTCGTCACCGCGTACGTAAGTCGATAAACTCATCCAATGCATTCAGTCTATAAGTAGATATTTTATGATTGTTTCTTACATAATGTGCTAGTTGGTTCTTGAATGCATTGAATGAGCGTAGATTTTTTAGAAATGGGGGTATTTTATTATAAAACTGTGCTCCTTCAAATGTTAACATTCTTTTGCCAAACTAAGTTCTCATCTTTGGTAAGATCAGAAAACTAGCCCGGTGACTGCTACGTTGTGTAAATTCTTTCGCTTTAGTAAACGATAGGTTGGTCTGTATAGTTTTGTTGAGAGCCTTACGGATAAAAATACAAGTGCTGTAAAAATATAAGTGCCCAATGTTCATTATTTTTGTTTTTTCATATATTGTGCTTTTTGGTGATAAATATGGGAAAAAAAACATCATTTTTATTAATTTATTTTGTACAATTTGGATAGCTAGCTTGGTTTAGTTGGTTGGTTTGGCTTGGCCGCACTGCCTCAGACTTTAGCAGGTGAGGTTTTACTAGGGCATTATAGATATTGTAACGCTATGATATTGTATTCCTATGTGGAATAATTCTTACTATATTTCGAAGAGATCTCAGTAGGGACGAAAGCTTTATTTTTACATGATTTAAGTGAAAAATTACCATATAAAAAATTACATAATAATGCCGTATAAATCTGGCTGAATCAATAATATCTTATGGACTGTCGAGTTATGAAAGAACATGTAAGACATAAAACACAAATTGAAACCTATAAATCTTAATAATAACAGAAAAAAATAAGATATTATGCATTTGTGCCCTTTAAATCGATTATGCAATGAGGAATGCATACAGATAGGTGTTTTAAAAATAAAGGAGCAACACAACTGTATCACTCTCAATACATTCCTTAACTACTTTGTGAATAGATAAGTGGCTAGCTCGGTCATCGATGTGACGCGAGTTTACTCGTCACTGTTGCGTCTTATTTACTTATAGGTACCCTCTTCGGGTATATTATGTTATTGATCTAGAAAGTGATATCTTTTGTTGTGTTTTTAATTTTATTATGCAAAACTTTGTGTCTATGATTATGATGCACGGTAAAACTCTAATGAGTTTATGATTGCATCATCTGTAATATACTTAATACTTGTATAAATTCAGAAATAATTGAAATGAAAAGAAAAAATCTATTTCTCACTTATGTGGTTCACATTACCTGGGGTACATGTTGGACACAGAGTCGTGCATCCTCAGCAGTACCTTGCCACGATGCCTGCTAGTTGCGAGCAGTCGGAAGGCGCGCGCGGCATCATGCGGCGCGTATGATACGCGTGACAGAGGACGCACGTAGCCGCGACCTATACCTTCGCTCAACATCATCTGCAGATATTTCATTTCCTCATATTTTTGTTGTGTGAATAGCGATAACAAGTCAGTTGCGACGTATGACCTCTGTTTAGTCATAAAATACATTCCTAGTTCATATTCTTCACTGTCCTGAAGTTGAACTGTATCAACAAGAATTCCAGAAAATGCAATGCATCTGAGAGTTGCCTGGAAAACAAAAATCATGGGATTATTATTTTATTCATATACTTGATTTCATATACGGTTTATTTAGTTTATACAAAATATTATATAAATGGAAATCAATTGCCCTTGCTTCCATTCAGTACCATAACACCATAACACAACAGTGACTTTCCGACTACTCCTCGGTAACGGTTAATAGGCTTGAAAAAATACGTTTATTAAAAATTCATGTATAAAATTATCTTATCAACAAATGTTTTTTTCATGCAATTAATACTTTTGTTTTAAAAAAATATTTAATAGCTTCGCTTGTTTTCCCCACACCATCGAAACGGCTTGGATCTTTAGAAATATTTTTACACAGAAAAATTAGTGGTTGAATAATCTTCATAGTTTATATATAAATAAATAAATATTTTGCGAAGCAAATAAACAATTTATTTATTTAGTACAGCAAAATATTGAGTCCGAAATTTTTTACAACTCAGTGGAGGGGGAGCTCTGTGCGGGCGCAGCTGACAGTTGTGCAATAGTACTCAGACGGGCAGATTATTTCGCCCGCTGCTCCGCTTAGCGACTACGCACTACGTATGTAGTGCGTAGTCGCTTGATTGTGGAAAGAATGTTTACTAACATTTTGTATTAGTGTGAGTTTATAGACTGGCACCCTGCAGAGGATCCAATATGATACAACACATAGATGGCAGGGGCAGTGCAGACATAGGTGGCAGTTAGTTGCTCTGTCCAGTGCCCTCTTACTGAATTGGGAATTATACACCACTATTTTTCAATTAGTACAAATAGTATAGTATAGTAAATGGTTTATTTGAAATAAAATGCTTTGAAAAAGTACGAAAGAAAACAAATAACGAAAGGTATCGTATAAATTTAATCAATCATCCATAACAATTGGTATAACTAGAAAATACTACGCGCAGTGTGCAGTGTTTTTCGACTTTGATCGCCATTCATTCATATCAATAGCCTGTACAATGTTTCCATAAATTGAGTGACATTTTGGGACAAAAACAAACGCTTATAACTTTGCTGACTATGAATATTATTTATTGAGACTTTACTTAAATAATAACAAGACCTTTTCTAATAATCCCTTTATGTATTTGTACTAATTAAAAATTTGTGGTGTATTTACTCGTGCACATTAATCATTTTATCGACCGCAAAAATAAGTGTGTGTTTCCTAGTATGTATCGAAGAATGTATGAATTAAAAGTGGTTTCTGCGATCGTAATAACTTTCAGTTTCAATTGTAGACTAAAATAAAAAGTTATTTGGAACACTATAATGTATTTATTTATGAATTTTTATAGTACCTACCGAACACCCAGAAATTTTCAGTTATAAGAGTCAAATAGGTGATAATTATGCTAAAGCAAAAAATATTACCTTAATTTCTTGAAATTGAAGCGTTTCGAATATTCATAACATAACATCACGCCTGTAAGTTCTGAAGGGTTACCGCAGATGTGTAAAGATCATACTGGTATATCTACTCTTATTTCACCAATTACAATCGAATTTATGATATAGGTTTATCAATTTTTAAAATTGGTCCAGTACTTTTTGAGCTTATTAATTATAGAAGTATCAGAAATAAATATTTATCATAAATATTTTAAATTTCTTATGTAAGTTTACAGATGTTATAAAATAATCGGAAAAAATGTTTTTTAAAGCTTCCAGTTTCAATCTTACACACGTTCTTTTACTATATTAATTATTACTGTTATTGGCACATCACTAAGGGTGGCCACAGGAAGGCGCGCGCGTTACGCCGGGAAAGAGCTTCGCCGCTCACGCGCCGTCACTCGACTCTCAGACGCGGTTCGCTATAGGCACTTCTCATAATAATATATTGTAATCGTCGATAATGTATGATTTATACAGTCCGCTCTTTTATTTGAGGTTCCGTAAAGGCCTATTCACTACTTCGTATCAGAAGGCGACCGCCTGCCATTCCGCCTCGCTTCGGACCATGACCTGAATCACGGCTTGGCGCCAGAGGTTGCTGCCACCGATCGCCTCCACGAGGACACTGTGGTACTCCGCCCAAGTGACAAACTACCTTTTGTTTAGTTTTTAATCTTTTTTATTTTTTTTAATCTAAGTTCCACATGATTTTTCTACACTGTGTGCACCAAATAAAATATTTTTCTTCCTTCTTTCTTTCTTTCTTATGATCCACCGTGTCTTACAGACGGTTCACACAATGGTAAATAAAACCTGTGCGTTTCTTCCACCTGAATCCAATGCAGGAGCCTCCCAAACATAGTGAGTTTGAGAGGCTCCTGCATCGGATCTGGATCTGGAGAGGACCTGCGTCATGAGGTGTTTAGTTGAGGACTACTTGGGATTTTCTTTGCTGTGTTTGTAACTGCCAGGGCAAGTATGTTATAAAACAGTATTTTCCTTCTGTGAAGCAGTAATGCTAGCAAAGAAGGCGGCCGATCGCGTGAGGCAACGGTCCTCACGCTCTAACCGGCGCCAATTCCGCCAATCCAATTTCCGGCCACCGTAGGCACGAGCTTGCGGTAATGGCTGGCTCGCCGTCCGATCATCCGGTAACCGTCCGGACCGAGCTCAAGTTGTCGACGGCGCGTAGTGTTCCACGCGCGCCTCAAGGAGATGTCAGCGAAACCGTAGGGGCCCAGCAGGGTCGAAGCCTACTGGGGCCACGGGTAGTGGGAAAGCGAAGCCCGGAGCCCCGGGATGAAGGCAAAGAGGGAACAGGAGTGGTTTTTTAGTCAGTAAAAGTCTGACACTATCTCTCGCTCCGCCCAAGAGCGAGATTTGTCATTAGATGATATTCCGACCTAAAAAAAAACCCGTACCAAGACTGGGCAAGTTGCTAATTAGATATCAATTATATAAAACTTACATTTTTAAACTGCCCTTTAACGCAACTTAGGGCAACTTGACAACCTTTTCCATTTGTTGCCGTTAAAACCTTGTCTGAAAAATTAATATCGCGGGAATTTCCAATGTTTTCATCTGTGAAAAAAATATTTTTTACTAGAATTTAAGTAAAAAGCCTAAAAGCCTAAGCCCTAGAGTAAAAGCAACTATATTTTTACTAACGCAATAATGGTGGTACTATCAAAGCCCGAAAGGAGCTTAATTTATTGGCGAGTTTTAATGGTTTGATTAGCGTGTCTGTAAGTTTTTTTTTTTTTGTAAACTTTGCCCTACATTAGGATTTATTTCAGTATCGTGGGTGCGTTCTCAAACATTTAAACTGATTTACACAAGATATTTAGATACAGAACAACTTCCTGTAGGCCACACAAATATTAGTTCCGTGCGGGAATCGAACCCCCCACTCACAGTGCAGTAGCCATTCGCTTAACCACTGCACCAACTGTGCCGTCAGGAATCACTGGTTCCTCGCAATTTGGCTAGTCCGGAATAAACTGTTATTATTACGAATATTACTATTTATTATATTTACTGCAAAGTCAACGTCATAGTACGCTCCCAAAACATACAAATATCTGGATTACCTTTTAACTCAGGAAACAGTTTCTTCAAGAACTTCTTTTTCTGAGAATCGCTGACTGTGGTGAACACTGTGCATCCGTACGCAAGTGCGACGGCAATGGCTGCCTGCCCCAATGCACCTGTGCCTCCATGCACCAACACGTTATTACCAGGCAACATTCTACCCTTGATTATCTAGTAACATCAATTTAAATCGTTATTATCAAATATTAGTATGTATATTAGAGGAAGTGTGAAAGTGGCGCCAACGAGTGACTGAAAAGTTGAACGGGAATCGTTTGACTTGATATGGCCATGTAAAGAAGAGGGATGAAACGATTATTACTAAAAGATTTATGAGTTTACATGTGGATGGATGGAGAGGGAGAGGGAGGCCAAATAAAAGATTGATGGATTGTACTGTGAGAAGTGATATGAAAACAAAGAGAGTTAGTGATAGCATGTCGGGTGTCAGAACAAAATGGAAGAAAAAAATGTATTGTGCCGACCCCAAATAAAACGGGACAAGGGCAGAAAGATGATGATGAGGTTACATATCTAAATTAATTGTATTTGTTCAGTAAACTTTTGTTATTTCAACAATATTTTTAATTTTACAAGTACTATTCAAAGAACATCGGCGAGGGAATAAATTATTAAAATTATTAGCGTCCTCATAATTTAAGACACCATGATTAATACTGACGAAATAGTTTACTAAGTTTTAAAATCGTCATCATTGTCATATTTGGAGACTGCATTGACTAGATTATTTATAAACAATTATGGCTTAATTTTTTTTTTATATGGTGGCTTGACTTCTTGACTTTTGGCTAAGCTGAACTTTTAGTGATGGGTTGTTGTAGAATTTTGAAAACGTGACACAACCGTTTAGCGTGGAACATAAACTTGTTATGGAAACAGTTCTTATTGCAATTGGTTTTAAGACGGCTGTAAGAATTAGGAACGAACGTAAAATATCAAACTGAACACATTCTGATGAAAACGGTAATAAAGTACTAACATACTCGTATAATTTGTCGAGTAAAAAATGTTCGGCTTCGAATCCCATCACATATCACATCCACTATATTCATCATCATCATTTCAGTCAAAAGATGTCCACTGTTGGACATAGGCCTCCCCCGAGTGTCGCCACAACGAACGGTCTTGTGCATCTTTTATCCATCGGATTCTCGTGACCCTCACCATGTCATCGGTCCACTTTGCGGGAGGCTTTCCAACACTGCATTTTTTATTGCCACTCCAGAACCCCCACTATAATAGCGGCTCTATTTCATTCATAAAACTGATTATTTATAGAGATTAACGTTGTTCTTTATCATCGATGTGCATCGTTTCTTCGGTAACGTCACCCGTTGTCAACATCGTTGTTTCCGAGAACGGTGTCGGACATTCAGGATAAACATATCATCCAGTACCTAGCGTACTAAATGATATGTAGAATAACAACAACATTAATAAAAACGCCATTGTGTCATTACGTTAGCGATTTCATAAATATTGTAAATTTAAAGCTCGATTCGAAACAGAATTAACAGAGTATTAGAACAAAAAAATACATTGGAATGTCGGCGGCATAAGTTTGAAGGTAAGTTCATTTCATCCGATAAAACGAATTATTTAGTAAACCTTTTCATACATTTGAAACCGTCGTTGCAATTTCCTACAATTAGTAAAGTTGTAAGAAACTGCAAAGTAACTACGTCACTCAACGATAGTTTCGTATTTTAAGCCGTCGTCAAACCAGTTGCGATGACGAGCGGTTTTTGCAACCATTGCAAAATGGTTGCGTTTTATCCATTAAAATGCGGCAACGTCCCACTACTACGGAAATCAACTATTGACAATGACCTGACATCTCGTTGTTCGTTTCAAAATTCATTTATTTTTAATAATAATAATAATAATACAAAAATAAGGAAATGCAAAAAAGAATAAACCGGACAGATGACATGACGTGTCAAAGGAAAATTCACAAGAACTATGGTCGTAAATTTTAACAAACTACAAGAATGCCGAAGCAAGAACCCGCGGCAGATGTGATCCTGCATACTGCAAGTGCTCAATGCTACGACCGTCGTGGCCGTCGTATTTTAAAATTCATAAGGCGGTATTATTGACATAATGTACGTAATCGCACCAACTTGAAACTTCAATACCTTTAATTTGAGGCTTCTATTAATATAGTCTAAGACAATAGTGTTTAGAAGATTTATCTAAATACTTTTGTATATTTTTCATCATTGAACGCTAAAAATATGTCAACAAAATTTTGTTCGGGAGTTCGCCGTTGCTCTTTTAGAAAATGCTTAAATAACAGTGATGATTGGGTTTTGAACCTACTGGTTAAGCAATTGAAAATTCATTAGTTGTTTGTTAATAGAAGCTATTATATAAATAATTAAGTAAACTCACGAGACAGTAGAGCGCGTGTGTGTAGGCGAGCGGCACGGTGGCAGCGTCCTCGAGGCTCCAATGTGCCGGCACCGGCCACAGCAATTCCGGTTGCGCACTTATTACTTTGCTTGCCGCGCCATAGTGCACAAGACCCATCACGCGGTCGCCACTGTTGTATTAAAATAATATGATAACACACTTGGGAATACAACACATACATTTTTCATGTAAAGTTTCATAGCCCATTGATATTAACCCTAAAATTATATAATTATGTATATGTTTGTGGGTCTGCCAAATACCAGCTTGATACTCTGGAGTCGATTGAGAAGCGAGCCAAGAGGATCATCGGTGATGATGCACTTGTCGAATCAAAACTCCAAAGCCCTGAGCATCGACGCCGAGTTGCTAGCCTGTCGGTTTGCTATCGATTACACTTCGGGGAGTGTGCGTTGGAATTGCACAATTTAATTCCACCTAGTCCATTCCATCATCGGACCACTAGACGTACGGCGTTGCGCCATCGGTACATGGTGGACATCCCACCCATACGTACAAAGCGTTTTGGGAACACATACATAATGCGTACAGCTAAGGAGTGGAATTCCCTGCCAGCTACAACCTAGGGGTCTTTAAGTCAAGAGTGAATAGGTTACTTCTAGGTAAGCGTGCTCTATTGTCGGCCATATCATTGCTAGCCTATCAATAATAATAAAATGTTTGAAGTTTTCAAATTTGTACAATAGGCTCGGTAAAAGATGTGACTAGTAAAGTTTTCGTATTGGAACAGGATTATTTAGGATAATAAATATATATATAAATAAATATAATAAAGATAATAAAAAAATAACAGGATTAATGGAACAGGACATATATGATATGAAAAAGACCAAATATGACATTGCTATTAAAATGATAACATTTCTCCAATCTTCACCTCTAAATGTGCCTGGTGTCTATAGATTCCGTCATATCTATCATACGTAGAGAATAGGTGCCAGACGGTACTTCATGTAAAGTGATATACATCCCGTCAGAAGTTCCCAAGGACGTTGAAAATTACAAAAAAAAAAAAATTTGGTCAAATACCAACCAACCATTGAGGACGCATACCATAAACACAGGAGTATTTGGACTGGTTCCACGTTTATTGTGCTAGTAAAAGTTAGATTTTAATGTTTCGAAATGCTATTTATGTACATTTTCTCGTAAGCCAAAGCCTATCAAATATAATTATAAGCTATCGAATACCTCAATAGCCAGTGTCAATGTCCTAAGGGATCTTGGTGTAACTTTTGACTTTAATCTGCTCGATGAGCATGTAAATGGAGTAAGGGTTCTAAAACCCTAGCTTTTATTTTTAGGATTTTAAGAATATTAAGATAATGAAAATTCTTTACTGTGCATTTAAAGAAACAATACATATTAGTTATAAACGCGGCAATCTATATAATCCGTGTAGATGTATGAAATAATATTTATTCTATACTGTGCCTAGGTATTTCTATAGGTTAGGTTACAAATAGAAATAGGACCTGATTATTTGTAAGCAAATCACGTAACGTATAGCCTGAAGAATTTTAATTTTTCGTTAATTTTAACATGTATACTCGGGTCATTTTATTATGTGTAATCAGGTCCTATTTCTGTCCGCGAGGTTTAAAGGAAGGCTCCTACTATATTCCCAAGTGGGTAAAAAAAATAACTACGGCTACAGTTGGCGTCATGAAAACTCTGAATCTGTCAAAAGAATTCTGATGATGGTATCAATGAGGAATCGAGGGAACTCCTCAAATATATAGTTGTTTTGGTATTTTCATCAAGGACTTAAGCATTTACAGTCAAAAAGTAACATTTGATGAAGTGGAACTGATGAAGAAGACCAGAAATGGCCAACGGAACTTCATACTCATATAGTTATCAAAATGAAAATTGTTAAGAGATAATAATACTTTGAGAATAAACGTAACGTGGACACAGCCTGGCAAGCAAAGGTTGATTGATGAACTAACAGCTCACCAGAAAGCGTGCGGCGCTGGCGAGCGCGTTACCCGTCGTCTCGTGCCCTACCTCGTACCACCAAATAGACCGATAAATCGCCATATACGCTGCTTGACTACCAGCGTTCTTTTTATATGACGCGACCTGTATGTAGCTATGGCGTATGATTGCGTAAATATTGATAAGTAAGTTTAAAACTATCTGTGAAAATTCACCATTCATTAAAAAAATAACACTTGCCTTTTGGTGGTTCCACTATAGTCCATTCCGTATAAATTGGAGTCATCCGGCGTCACCCCAATCGCTTTCTTCACGTCTGACATAGAAAGCCCGGCGTAATAAACCTGTTAATAGAATATATATATATATAGAACTGTTTGTCCTCAAACTAGGAGATTGATGCCAGGCTTCAGGATTTGTTCGATACAAGTGGGTCAAAATCAGTAAAAATCTGACTTTCCTCTGATATTTCACACTCTCATAAAAAGGTGTTGGTGGACCATAACTATAAACCAACCCAACAGCAAAGTGAGGAGAAAATGCAGAGTACAGATGTGTGCTAAAGAAATATGCAATTGGGTGTGGACAAAGTTCCGACAACGACTACGGAAGACTATAAATTAATTTTTGCACTTTTGAGACTTTGCAACAGAAGAACGACCTTTAAAAAATATAAAATTAAATAGTGACTATGTTAAGACTGCCATCATAACTTAAAAAAAATACTTTCATTAAACCAGTAGTTGGCGTAATTAGGAAAGAGGATAGTTTGCAACAGGATATTGCTTTACACATACCGTTACCACCAAATTGGACGGCTGTACGGGAGCAGCTTCCACCCAGCGCAGGGAATCGAGGTCACCGATTCGCGAACATTGTAGTATTACACCATTATTTAAATCTACTTGTCGCTGCACATTAGCCGAGGATTTCTGTAATGAAATAAATTTAAGCGTAACTATATGTTGTAAACTTAATGTGGGTACTTGTAAAAACTTATTGACATAATAGGATTGACTAAGTAGTGGGTAGAAGAGTTTTCTCAGTTCACTTTTGTACTGGTACTGCTACTTAGCACAATAATATTTTTTTTTTTTTTTAATAATTTAATAATTTATTTCTTTAAGCACTTTTACAAAGATATAAAACAAACTTAAGAATACTTGGTAGTACTAATTTCTAAAAAGATTGGCTTAATTACCTAATTATATAAAAACTAGTTTAATTTACACATGTTTATATTGACCTATTATGGTGTATTAGTACTGTCATTACAACTTGTAGCGACTTGCCTGAGCTAGGTTAACAAAAACCTGTGTTTCAGGCCATCACTAGACTAAGCGATCAGTATATTTTGGTCTACATTTAATTAATTTTTAAAGAATAATATGCTAATAAAACAAAAACTACTAATTTAATATCTTAAAAATTATTGAAGTATTTCAAGAAGTTTTTCTGTGTCCGTGTAGTCAAGTTTGCCCAAATATTCGTATAACTTAAGACTACAATGTTTGTAACTAACACTATAAATATTAAGTATCCTATTGAAAGAATATATAATATACAATAAACCTACTTACTAAAATACGGTGTTTTAATGGAAATAATAGTAGCAACGAAGGTGAAACATACTATGGAGCGTAAATTAGTGAAATATCATGATTTCAATGTGAAAAAAGACAATTGGGACAGTTACATAACTCGGATTATTGTTTTGAAGCCAGTGGAATCTTCGATGATTCACTAAAAAAAGTTAACCTATTTACGGTTTGTGGTGCTAAGGTGTTCGAGACCCTTCTCGCACTAATCACTCCACAGAAATCGAGAGATGTGACTTTTGCTGAAGTGACAAACATTTTGACTAAACATTATTGTCCGAAGCCAAATGAAATTATAGTGTCTTTCAAATTCTACAAACGTGATCAAACTGCGGGTGAATCAGCATCAAAATATATCGCTCAGCTGTGGAAAATCAGTACCAACTGTAATTTTTCAAATCTGGAACGCATGTTGTGTAACAGGTTGGTGTGCGGCATGAGCGATCGCAAGCTGCAATACGAGTTGTTAGAAAAGAACAATTTGAAATATCAAGACGTTGTGGATGCCATGGTATCATCCGAGACCGCGGGGAAAGATGCGCTTATGATGCACGCAAACGAACAAGAAACGACGCCATCGCTAAGCGCCAAGTTGTCTTCGCCGTCTACTAAGGAACCAATGGATGTGAACGCAATGAGGGTCAGACCGAACGTTCATCTCTGCTACCGATGCGGCGATCGCCATGGTGGCGAATGCCGTTTTATCAATGCCGCGATTGTAAGAAGAAGGGGCACGTCGAGAAGATCTGCACTGCTAAAAAGAAAAATAACCCTAGCAAAGTGAATTACGCCGGTGACGATGAGTCTGATGTGCAACTGAACGGAATCTACAAGGTGGCGGGTACACACTCGCACGTGTCTGCCTGCATAAAAGCTGCGTGTGTCGCTGAACGGCGTGTTCGTCAAATATGGAAATTGACTCAGGTGCCGCGTTCTCGCTCATTAACGAGCGCACGTGGGATTATTTGCCGCCGCGCGCCGCGCCCCGTCGCTACGGACAAGATTACGTACTTGGAACGACTCGCGGGTATCGGTCATCGGTCAAGCGACAGTCACAATACTACGGTACTAGTAGTACAATATAAGGACATTAAACGCGAGTTAACTGTAGTGGTAGCTAGGGGCTCAGAGTCAAATCTGATAGGTCGTGATTGGTTTGAGGCTCTTGAAATATCTGTAAGTGTAAATAGAGTTCTTGAAGTCGATATGTCCACGATTGATAAGTTATTAACGAAATATACAGAGGTTTTCAAAGACGAACTCTGTACCTACGGGGAAATGCTATCTCAATTCAGTTAAAACCGTATACGCAATCCAAGTTTTTAAAAACACGGCCCTACGCTACTAAAGATACGGTTGAAAAAGAAATTGCCCTTTTAGTAGCTAAAAATGTTTTGCGCCCCGTATCATTTTCGAACTGAGCGAACCCCGTCGTACTGATTATTAAAAAAAAAACGATGATATTCACCTCTGCTGTGCCTACTGCTAGTGAGGTTTTCGCGTCAGTATCTGGGGGTAAGTTCTACACTACGCTAGATCTAGATAGAACATGTACACAGATGGTAGTCACGGACGACATAGCACATCTCTTAACATTAAATACATGCAAGGGCTTATACACAGTACACAACATTCGGTGTGAAAGCTTGTCCAAACATTTTCCAGCGATTGATGACGTCGATGCGATCATTACACAAGCGTGTGTGTACAGTCTTAAACAGTACATTTTGCTGACGCTGGGTCTTATATTCGACGTGCGTCACTTTATTACTATAAATAAACATACATTACAATAAATCGATGAGTGCGATTACTGCTACGCGGTGACTAACATTAGAGAAAGGAATCGTCAACAGTTTTCTTTGTAAACAGTGTTCTTACGTAATAAACCTTACGGAAACCAAGTGATCTTTTCTCTACGCACTCCAACCTCTACAACAACAACTCTTGCAAGTGTACGAAACGTACATTTTATGGTCCTTCGAGCCGGATCTTGGTGCTGTGTGTCTCCTTACGGTAGCGGATCGGTTTAGCTGGTCTCCCAGAAGCGGGTCGCCCCAGTTAGATTGAGAAGTCGCATAATATCGTAATAGAGGCGCAAGGGTGCTGAGTTCCATTGACCATTTCAAATCAAGGAAGAAAACGATTCTAAGATTTGAAACGGAGAAGACTACAAGCAACGCAGTAGCCTTCGCAACACAACGCAACGCTGTTTCGGCATAGTCAACGACGTGCCAACTCACGTGAGCTATCTAACAACGCTAGCAACAAGAAGCCATCAACATGGATAAACTCGAATTGCAGTCAACATGCTTCGAGAACATAAAAACACTATGTATCAACTACAACAAGGATTCCGCATCACGAAAAACTATGGAATACTTGAAGAAACGCTTGATGTCACTAGACAATCAATGGCAAGACTTCGAAACCAGGCATGCCCAACTGTTACTGGAACTTGAAGATAAGGATATAGAATACTTCAAGAATGACATATATAAGAAAACTCAAGATATGTTCGTATCAACTAAAAAGGACATTACCGAGAGACTAGCAACTTTAGGCAAACAAAACGTGAAGTTCGACCTAGGTGGGACTTCAGAACATGACAGCAACAATATACAACTCTTGCTTAACAAGCAAGAATGCCACTTCAACGCAATATACCGGGTTATGTCCAAGATCGACCTAGCTACTACCACGGAAAGATGGGAACTAGAAGACCACTGCACGACATTGAAATCGAAATGGGAACCCATCGACAAACTTCACTGGGAAATAGACTTCCAACTGAAAGGATCCAACGAACACTACTATGAAATGTTCACGGACATCGAACAGAAATATGACGAACTAAAGAAGAAAATCAATGGCAAAATCTGGTCCACCATCCACTTCCAGCAATCGACACCCAAGATGGAAATCCCTGAATTCTCCGGAAACTACGGGCAGTGGATCTCCTTCAAGGACCTTTTCCTGGAAGCCATACACAAAAACCCAATGATCAACAAAGCGCAGAAGATGCAGCACCTGAAGACCAAGCTGCGAGGCGAAGCTGAACGATTGGTGCAACATTTAACCATCAGTACTGAAAACTATAACGCATGTTGGGATATACTAAATCAGCGCTACGACAACCGTCGCCTGCAGTTCTCCACATTCATGAACAATATGCTCAATCTACCAATCATACAACATGCAGATTCATCCAATCTGAAGAAGATGCATGACGTCATTACCGAATGCATGAACGGCATCTCTAACATTGGGATTGATACATCAACTTGGGACCCTATCATTGTGCACATCATGTCACAAAAGCTGGACTCCAGTACCTTGAGTGACTACATGAAGGAACTTCAAGATCACAGAGAAATTCAGAACCTCCACGACTTCTTGTATTTCCTTGAAACACAGTTCATGGCATACGAAACGATGAAGTCAGCTAAAAAAGCAATTCCTGCAGCTTCAGAAAAATCTTACAATTGGAAAACATCTAACAAGCAAACCCAGATGAAGAAATATAACTATAACGTCAATCAAAATAAAACAAACAACTATCACACTATACATGGAAAATGCCCATTCTGCAACGGTAGTCACGTACTCCGCCAATGCGACAAATTCCTTCAAATGGACTTTGGCAAACGAAATGACACAGTTTCGAAACTGCAGCTATGTAAAAACTGTTTGTTCAGCCATGGAAGTGACGAGTGCAAATCTATGAAAACATGTAGAGAATGTAATTTGAAGCACCACACACTATTGCACAATTCGGACAAACAAAACATTACATCGTCGACTAGAAAAAACAAAACTGAACACCGCCCTTCATCATCAGCTCAACAACTAACATCCAACCATTTGTTCAAAGACCACATGGAAGTCCTGCTAACAACGGTCCTGCTAAAGGTCAAATCCGCCGATGGGACTTACGTAAAACTTCGCGCGCTACTCGATCAAGGATCACAAGTGAACTTGATAACAGAGAACGCTGCGCAACTATTACGCCTACCTCGAAGCGGAATCAACGCATCAGTATCGGGAATCGGCTCTGTCTCCAGAGAATGCAGGGGGAAACTCAAAATTACCTGCCAATCGATTCACTCCGATTTTAGCTTTGCAACTCAAGCACTGATCCTAACGAAGCTAACAAACAACTTGCCTACAAAAACGTTCGAGAGAGGCGCCTGGACGCACTTAGAAAACTTGAAACTTGCAGATCCAGACTTCAACATATCTCGGCAAATCGACCTATTACTAGGAGCCGACGTATACTCCGAAATCATCCTAGAAGGGGTACTGAAAGGCGATAACAGCTCCCCAGTTGCACAACACACGCAAATTGGGTGGATTTTATGCGGGAAAATGAAGCAAACGTTTGACTGCCACGCCACTCTATTTAACATAGAGGATCTCACGAAATTTTGGGAGAATGAAGAAATACATAACACGAAAGATATCAGCAAGGACGACCAGTGCGAACAATTTTATAAGGAAACTGTGAGAAGAACATCTGATGGGAAGTACATCGTCAAGATGCCTCTCGTTCCAGACTACGAAGAAAAACTAGGGAAGTCTAAAACAATTGCTGTTTCGCAGTTTTTACAGCTAGAAAAAAGGCTGAAGAAGAATGAGAGACTTTCCTCAATGTATAAACAATTTATGAAGGAGTATGCAGATCTGGGTCACATGAAATTTGCGCCTCAGATACCTACTGACATCTACTTTTTACCTCATCACGGTGTTCTGAGAGAAAACTCGACAACAACAAAATTGAGGGTCGTATTCAACGCTTCTCAGCGGACTACAAGTGGCCTCAGTCTGAACGATGTCATGGAAAAAGGTGCCAATTTACAAAAGGATATTCAGGCTCTTATCCTCAAATGGCGAACTTATAAATACGCTTTTACGACCGACATTGAGAAGATGTACCGCTGCATTTGGATATCAAATGAACAACAACATCTACAGATAATTGTGTGGCGGGAATCACAAGACCGTCATCTTCAAGAGTACCAGCTCTGCACCGTAACCTACGGAACCAAATGCGCACCATGGCTAGCTATGCGAACATTAAAACAACTTGCCATTGACGATGGTCACAAACATCCGGAAGCCGCCAAGATTCTCATTGAAGAATGCTACGTCGATGACGTCATCAGCGGTCATAACGAACTTACGGAAGCGAAAAAGCTGCAACAATCCTTGATTCAACTATTGAAAGGAGGTGGCATGAACTTACGGAAGTGGACAGCCAATGACCGAGCTATAGTGGAAGACTTACACGAGGATCAAATTTCAACTCAACACATGTTCGATTTCAAAGGTGAAGAATCAACCAAAACTTTAGGACTCGGCTGGAATCCAAACAGTGATACTTTCCACTTTAACTGGCCTACTGAAAACTGCAAACAAATGACGAAGAGGGCCTTATTGTCAGCCATATCAAGATTCTACGACCCACTGGGATGGCTCTCCCCAGTGACAGTCAAAGCCAAACTACTATTCCAGAAACTCTGGATGAGTAAACTTAGCTGGGATGACGTAGTGCCCAGCACCATCGAATCAGAATGGCTGAAACTGAAAACGGAGCTGCCGTCCATTAGCCAACTAACTATAAACAGATGGATTGGCGACACACAAAAATGTATTGAGTTATTAGGCTTCTGTGACGCAAGCGAAAAGGCCTACGCTTGTGTCATCTACAGCAAGGTGTTCAACGAACATGGCCAACCTATCATAACTCTACTAGCAGCTCGAACAAGGGTGGCTCCACTAACACAGAAAACAACATTACCTAGACTGGAACTGTGTGGCGCTCAATTACTGGCTGAACTTATGGAGAAAACCAAGCAAACCTTCAGTGGATATAACGTATCAACTTGGGCTTGGTCAGACTCTCAAGTCGTCTTAGCGTGGATTCAAGGCGAAACATCAAGATGGGAGACATACGTAGCCAACAGAGTTACAATGATCAAGAGCATAATTCCTGCTGCACAGTGGCGTTATGTGAAATCAGAGCAGAATCCCGCAGACTGCGCATCAAGAGGGCTGTTACCAAGCAGACTAATGGACTTCGCCCTATGGTGGCAAGGCCCCGAACTCTTAACAAGAACTGATCCATTGGAAGACATTCCCTGCGCTTTTCAAACGAACCTCGGCTACATAAATCACGTTCAGATCGAAAAATCTTCTCAAGCAAACAACGAACAGAGCATAATGACAAAATTATTGAACAAATGCAGTTCATTGACACAAGTGAACAGGGTCATTGCATGGATATTACGCTTCATTACAAATATGCGCAATAGGACGAAATCGGAAACTCCGTACCTAACAATAAGTGAACTAAGCGCAGCGCGTAAAAGTGTAATAATTCATGCGCAGCGACTGCAGTTCGATTCTGAATACAAACAACTTGAAAAACATGAAACCGTATCAAAGAAAAGCGCAATTTACAAACTGAATCCCTATATAAACAAAGAGGGAATGATTTGTGTCGGAGGGCGACTCAAGCACTCAATCTTATCCGGGGAGATGAAGAATCCAATCATCATACCTCACAGTGGACGATTTACACAACTTCTCATAGAACAAGCTCACTCAACCACGTTACATGGCACAGCTCGGCTGACGCTGACCTATATAAGACAACGTAACTGGATTGTCAGCGGTAACCGGGCTGTCAAGAACCAACTACGAAGATGTGTACGCTGTCATCGCTTCAACAAAACGAATGACTACCAACTGATGGGTGATCTACCACAGCAAAGGATCACTCCGTGCCGACCTTTCACGCACACAGGAGTAGACTTTACAGGCCATGTAGATGTCAAACACAACAAGGGCAGAGGCGTGAAAACTTCCAAGGGATACGTCGCCATATTTATATGCATGGTGACCAAAGCAGTTCACATCGAACTCGTGTCCGACCTTAGCACAGAAACGTTTATGGCAGCCTTCCAAAGACTATGTGCGAGGCGCGGCACCCCCAAGCATATGTACTCTGACTGTGGAACAAACTTTGTCGGCGCTGCAAAGGTGCTTCGTCAAGAATTCGAAGAGTTCAAACTACTGTTGAAACCTGACCTCTTTAACGAACTGGCCAAACTAGAGGTGGAGTGGCATTTCAACGCCCCCGCTTGGCCAACTGATGGCGGTTTGTGGAAAGCAGCCGTCAAGTCCATGAAGCATCATCTGCGACGAGTCCTAGGGGAACAAAAACTGACGTACGAGGAGTTCATAACGATGTTAGCGAAAATAGAAGCCTGTCTGAATTCAAGGCCTCTGTGCCCGCTGACTGAAGATCCAGAAGAGTTTTACAACTGCCTCACCCCTGGACACTTCCTAACAGGAAGCCCAATACTGTCTATGCCACTATCAGATTACAACGACGTAAATAACATCGATTTGCGTCGTAGGTGGCAGCTGACTGAACATATGTTTCAACAATACTGGAAAAACTGGTCAAACGATTACCTTACTACTTTACAAACACGTAGTAAGTGGAACAAGCCTTCTAGGAATATCAAAGAAGGCGATATAGTACTGGTGAAAGAAAACAATCTACCGCCGGGAAAATGGGCCTTGGGTCGTATACTGGAGACTCATCCAGGATCCGATGGATATGTTCGAGTTACTACCGTCAAGACTCAAGCTGGAATCATCAAGCGCCCAATAACAAAACTATCGCCATTGCCACTGAACTCTGAAATTGAAGATGTCAAGGAAAACGACACAAAAAGTAAGCCTCAACAGACATCAAGCAATCAACGGTGGCAAAGATCAAAAAAGCCTGTTTCAACGTTACTAATAACAATGTTATCATTGTTTACATTTGTAACTGGATCTTATAGCGCCACTGATCGCACGCGCCAAACGTCGTCAACCGCTCAGATTACAAGTCTGGAACGCGAGCGGCCCATATACTATGATGCGATCGGAAAAATGCAAGTAGTGCACGATGAATGGATACTCATGATGTACTACAATCTAACTAACTATTGGGAAGGAACTCGTCGAACTCAAACATATTTCGAAAATATCAAAAACTTATGTCATAAAACGAATCTACAACACTGCATATCTACTATAGAACAACTAAACCATGAAATAGAACTCCTAAATTACTACAACTCCGTACTTATAAATCCCCACAAACATCTGAGCAACAGGAAGAAGCGGGGTTTAGTCGACGGAGTCGGCTACGTAGCTAATAGTTTATTTGGAATACTGGACCAAAACTTTGCTAAGAAATACCAAAACGATATCCAATCTTTGCAGACTAACGAAAACTACTTACTTGAGCTAATCAAAAACCAAACGACTATCGTGGAGCTTGAGAATCAAGTATTGAAGCAAAGCGAAGACAATATTCAGCGTCAATTCAACTCCATTGATAGTTTCATCAACTCGACCAACATGAACATAGCATCCATCGAAACGGAAATGGAAATACTTACGGCTACTAGCTACATCAACTCTGCCTCACTAACGACGTACCTACTGATCAACAGCTTGAGGACGTTTCAGGAGATGCTGTTCAACACTCTCACTAATGTCTACCAAGGTCATGTGGACATCCATCTGATAACTCCGGTTCGTCTGATACAAAAACTGTCGGAAATAGCCGGAAGTCTTCCGAAATCTTTATCGCTCCCAGTTGAAAACTACAAAGAAAACATCAAAGATATCTACAAACTGATTAATGTGAAAGCACGAGTCACTGAAAACTACTTCTTATTCGAAGCTCATGTTCCACTCGTAGCTAACGAAGACTTCGACATATACAAGGCTATACCCTTACCGGTTAACATGGCCAAGGAGACAACATATGTGCAGTTATCAAACAAATACATTGCGGTCAACTTCAAGAAGAACATCTACGTATCTATGTCCGAAGATGATCTGAAACACTGCATGCAACAAAAATCGCGGAACTTTCTGTGCAAGAAGAACCTGCCATCATTTGAACTACACAGCAAAAACGCTCCGTGTGAGGCAAAACTGCTATCTCATCATAACAGCGGACCTTGTGACGTCGAGCACGCGTCATGCAAGGACGCTTGGATAGAGTTACAAACACAAAACAGCTGGCTAGCGACTTGCTGCGAAACGTGTTCGTTACGAATCATATGTAGCAATGACGCCACATCACAAACCATCTCGTCTTCGAGCATAGTGACAGTACCTCAAGGATGCGTACTGCAATCTACCGACTTAACCATTTACGCACAACGCCAGTACCACAGCAACATGAAAATGGATTATGAGCTCACAGCTCCAACATTTGATACATCTATCAACAAAATAGTGAATTTGACATATCGCTATGCCCCAAATATCCTTCAGTCAAGGGCCCCGAATCAAGATATTGCAACAATTGAACAGAAACTTGCGACTCAAAGGAAGAATGAAGTTTCTCTACCAGCAATAACGAATCACGACATTCATCAATATGCGATCTGTTACTTCTTACTGACGGCCGGCGTCATAGCTGTGCTTGTGGTGGTTGGGAGGAACCGTTGTGCGCACTACTGCACAAATAACGCCAAGAACAAAATTACTAGTTCACCGCCTGAAGACATCGAACTTCAAGTCATCCATCAACCAGAGTACCAACAAGCAGCAAGTGCAGCACGGGCGGCACCGAAGGCAGCACAAACAACAAAGGACTTGCGGCTGGAGTCTCGACCTGGGCATAGGAACGTCGCCTTTCAATTTGATTAATTAATTTCCTATATTATTAATTTTGTGATGGCTTTCCTTTCTCTTTCGGTCTATTTCTCCTTTTGGGGTTGCCAAGATGTACAGTCTTAAACAGTACATTTTGCTGACGCTGGGTCTTATATCCGACGTGCGTCACTTTATTACTATAAATAAACATACATTACAATAAATCGATGAGTGCGATTACTGCTACGCGGTGACTAACATTAGAGAAAGGAATCGTCAACAGTTTTCTTTGTAAACAGTGTTCTTACGTAATAAACCTTACGGAAACCAAGTGATCTTTTCTCTACGCACTCCAACCTCTACAACAACAACTCTTGCAAGTGTACGAAACGTACAGTGTGAGACCTTGGTTTCTCATAATGGTACAGCTTTTGTTTTGTCTGAAATCTGAGAAACAATTCTTAGATACTATTAAAATAAAACATACTAAGTCTGCTCCTTTTCACCCTGCCACCAATGGACTGGCAGAACGTATGGTGCAAAACTGTGAAGGATAAACTTCGCAAAATGGATGGTATGAGCTGGGATATTAAAACTTCGGACATGCTCTTAGGACTTAGTCACACCATGCCCAACTACTAATAAGAGCCCGGCAGAGGTTTTGTTTACTAGAAGAATTCAAACACTATTAACCACTATCAATCTACATGACAAACTACGTATAACTCGGAAAAGTCAATCGGAATAGTATTAAGAAGAACAGACAGACGGACATAGGACAAAAGGTTATGTACAGAAATTTCAGTAGTGGATCACGTTGGTTACCAGGTATAGTCGTAAACGTACGTAAAAAAGAAAGTCCATCCGGTTGTCGTGTCAGAACTAGGGAGGGAACAGTAGTTAACAGACATATAGACCAATTAATTAAACAATACAGACAAGACATAGTAACAGAACAAGAAAATAAGGAACAAGATAGGAACAAGGAAACCGTAATGTTGGAACATACTAATCGAATCGGGGATGGACAAGATCAGGCAATGGAAGAAATACCACTTAGTCCGGACAGTAACCAAATTATAGAAATATCAAGTTCAAATAAATGGGCCGAAATGCTAGGTATACCTCTACAGGTACAGGTTTACCACCAGTAAAACCAGAGTCAGACTCTAAAGTCTGAGTCTGGTTTTTATGGTGTTAAGATTAAAACTAAAATAATAATATCTGCTCAACACATCAAGACTCATATAATAGACCAACTAGTGATAGTAACTTTATGTTGTAAGTGTTTAAGTTGTTTCTAATTATTCATTTCATGATTAGACATAATATTATATAGCTAGATGTATATATAAGTTAATGTATAGTATATATAAGTTTGAAGGATGTAATTGAGGTAAGGAAATGTGTTTGATTAAGTATTGAAGAATTGTTTTATATCTTTTGTTTGTGTATGATTTACATACTTGGGGGAAAGGTATGTTGTATACTTAATGTAGGCACTTGTCAAACCTTATTGACATAATAAGATTGACTAAGTAGTGTTGAAGAGTTTTCTCAGTTCACGATTGTACTGGTTCTGCTATTTAGCACAATAAACCTATTTACTAAAATACGGTGTTTTAATGGACATAAAACTATAAGAGAAACTAGTCTAAATGTTTCAGATAAAGAATCATTTTGCTCAAGGGTAGATATTAATGCAAAGAGATTTAAAGATATACAATAGAGCGGCTATCAGAAGAAAATGTCTTAGAAAAACTGTCATTCTATGTCTCGGTGAGGCCATCTGGCTTTGAAGCAGCCACGCGAATTAAATTTGTCAAAATTTATATAAATTCAACTATCGCTCGGTAGATGGCCAGGAGCCTTACCATAATATGTTAAAATGTAAGTCGTACGAGCCAAAAAGAGTGATGGAGCTATACACCCTATTATATAGCTCCATCCCTTTAACAGTTCGGTTTAGGTCGTAAAATAGATCACGTTATGAGCTTGTGGTAGAGCCTCAGTGTGTGATAAAGGAAGGTTAAGCTTTTCAGCAATATATGGCGTTATCACAAAATCAGCAAATGTTCTGGAACTATTTATAATAATTATTACATTCTAATTAATTACCGCGTAAATACCAAAAAAAAAACGAAAATAAGTTAGGCCCAGTCATTTTACCATAACAATATTTACAACAGAGTAATGCGCAGCTCGGCATATTTTCTCAGAAAATGTTTTTTTTAGTGTACAGTACGGATGCAAACACCTCTTGACGTGTAGGAGTGTCATACTAGACTGAGCGACTTATGACCACTAGGTAAAAAGTATCGGATTATGATTTTGTTCGCTATGTCCTGTCTATTGGTAATATATATTTAATGTATTTGTATTAATGTTACAAAATTTCAAATAAAGAAATGCTTCTGGCATTTCTCTATTTGAATTTTGACGTGTTCTAAACCTTGGTTGTGACATGTTCAGCGGTGTTTGACATACATAATTATTATACATACGGAACCAAAGAGATTTAAAGAGATACAATAGAGTGGCTATCAGAATAAATGTCTTAGAAAAACTGTCATCTTATGCCTCAGTAACGCCATCTGGCTTTGAATAGCAAACACGCGAATTAAATTTGTCAAAATTTATAATTATTTAACTATCGCTCGGTAGGTGGCCAGGAGTCTTACCATGATAACGTTAAAATGTCAGTCGTACGAGCGAAAAAGAGTGATGGAGCTATACACCCTATTGAGTGCAGTGCAATGCGCGGTCAAGTACGGACGTGTTTGCGCTGCTCGATACGAATTTTTTATTCACGTTAAACGCGCAGTAGCCGCTGGCCGTCTTCGCTATGAGTCAACCACTCATAGTTAACGAGCTGTTGGCATTCATAAAACATGCCATTGACAACATGGACGAGGTCAGCATCCTGCAGATCTGCAAATCCAGTTACAACGAGGAGGAGATTTGCAGTGCCAAGCTGCTGCTTTTCCAAGCGATGGGTAAAGTTGACCAGATGCAATCCCGACGGAGGGATGGAGGCCAGAGAAGTGTGCAGGACATCATCACAATGATGAAGAGCACCGATCCGGACGACGTACCCGCATTCGTGGCGAAGGAGTTGCATAAGCTGCCCCCCGTCACGTTCGACCACGTCGATGTCACCAGGTTGCTGAAGGACATAACATCCCTGAAAGCTAGCCTGGCCGAGGTACAATCTAAGCTGGACGTCTCTAATAACACCGTAGGTGAATTACGTGCTGAAGTAGAGTTGTTGCGCAACGCTGTTTCGGAAAGTAGGGCGCCTAACACCACCGGTGTGAATATTTGTCGCGGAGCGCAAAATGCATCCATCGGCAGTTTGGAATCGGCAAGTTACAGTGCGTCATCCGCTGCTGAAAATGCTTGCGTTGCATCTTGCTCCGCTGTTGCCGTCGCTGTTTCGTCACCGGTCGAAGTGGTGACGCATGTAGGTACGTCGACCTCTAAACGTGCCTACTCCGCTATAGTTGCCGCAAACATACCTGCTGTGTCGCAAACAACGCGGCAAGCAGGTAAAACGAAAGGGGGCAAGCAGAGCAGCTTAGAGTCTCAAAATGTGGACTTGAAACAACGAGGTCCAGTTAAGAGCTCGTGCGATGAGGATGGTTTCACAAAGGTGGAGAAGAAGAAGAAGAAGAAACCTCCTTGTCAGAACCAGTGCGGTACCGCGCTGGCAGGACCCAACATGCTGCTGCGTCCAGCTATACCCACGACGCAGCTGTATGTGTCGAGACTACATCACACCACGAAGGTTGAAGAGATCGTGGAGTATGTACGAGTAAAAACAAACTGGACTTTGATAGTCGTGCAGTTGGAGTCGCGCCATAACACTAATTTCAAGTCGTTTGTGGTGCAGGTGCCGACTCAACACTTGGAGACCTTCCTCAAAGGAGAGTTTTGGCCGAAGGGTGTCGTGTATCGACGATTTCGTGGAAGAATACCGACCTCGCAGCGAAACACGACGCCGTCACTTCGTGTACAATAGTGCAAAAAAGAAAAATAGATTAGTTATTGTTTGTTGTTAATATGTATTAGTTTATTATTTTTAAGATTATTTTATGTATTCTGTCTATGGGCCTTAGATGCCTGAAAATAAAGAACTATTATTATTATATACCCTATTATATAGCTCCATCCCTTTAACAGTTCGGTTTAGGTCGTAAAATAGATCACGTTATGAGCTCGTGGTAGAGCCTCAGTGTGTGATAAAGGAAGGTTAAGCTTTTCAGCAATATATGGCGTTATCACAAAATCAGCAAATGTTCTGGAACTATTTATAATAATTATTGAATTCTAATTAATTACCGCGTAAATACCAAAAAAAAAACGAAAATAAGTTAGGCCCAGTCATTTTACCATAACAATATTTACAATAGAGTAATGCGCAGCTGGGCCATATTTTCTCAGAAAATGTTTTTTTTTTAGTGTACAGTACGGATGCAAACACCTCTTGACGTGTAGGAGTGTCATACTAGACTGAGCGAGTTATGACCACTAGGTAATAAGTATCGGATTATGATTTTGTTCGCTATGTCCTGTCTATTGGTAATATATATTTAATGTATTTGTATTAATGTTACAAAATTTCAAATAAAGAAATGCTTCTGGCATTTCTCTATTTGAATTTTGACGTGTTCTGAACCTTGGTTGTGACATGTTCAGCGATGTTTGACATACATAATTATTATACATACGGAACCAAAGAGATTTAAAGAGATACAATAGAGTGGCTATCAGAATAAATGTCTTAGAAAAACTATCATCTTATGCCTCAGTGACGCCATCTGGCTTTGAATAGCAAACACGCGAATTAAATTTGTCAAAATTTATAATTATTTAACTATCGATCGGTAGGTGGCCAGGGGTCTTACCATGATAATGTTAAAATGTCAGTCGTACGAGCGAAAAAGAGTGATGGAGCCATACACGCTATATAGCTCCATCCCTTTAACAGTTCGGTTTAGGTCTTAAAATGGATCACGTTATGAGGTCGTAGTATAGCCTCAGTTTGTGCTAGGTAAGGTTAAGCTTTTCAGCAATAGATGGCGTTATCACAAAATCAAAAATGTTCTGGAACTATTATAAAATTATGGCACTCTAATTATTTACTTCGTAAATACCAAAAATATTTACGAAGATAAACAGAAGTTAGGTCCAGTCGTTTTACCATAATAAGATTTGTAATAGCATAACGTATAGTTTGGCATATTTTCTCAGAAAATGATTTTCTTTTAGTGCATATGTTACTGTAAAAGCTCGAATTACGGTAAATCTTAAGATTTTCTAGTAAAACCTAAGATGTACCAATTATTAATGGTAAATGTCCATAAAAGTTTGAGATTCGAACTTTTACCACCATTTACTTGGCAAATCTTAGGATTTACATTAAAGGCACGGTAAATGTGGAAAAAAATCATGACAAGGAATATAAACATGAAAAATGGAGCATATCTTGAGGGAATCAAATGCTCCCCCTACGAAGCAATGTTTGGTAGTCCAATGAAAATGGACATTGCGACGTCAGCCATTCCTAAAAATATGATTGGACCATTAAGATCAGAAGAAGATTTGGAGAATTTGTTGCATTCCCAAAAAAATTACGAAAATATAATTGAACAGGACAATGAAGACAAACTTGTTGATAATGAATCAGAATGGGATGCAAACAGAGACAATTTGATGAACAAAACACAAGAAAATGAAATGATTATAATGGAGCAAACGAAGGGGAAGCAAATATCCGATGATATCAATATAACGAATCAAAACCATACCGATTCAGAGACAGAAAGCGCTATTCACGCTGAAAAAGATCCAATACGAAGGAAAATAGAATCTGTTCAGACAATAAGAACAAACGTAAAATTTAATTTGAAAAACCAAGCTGAAAAAATTAAAGCCATGTCAGCTGATGTATATCCAAATGTGAAAGTTGGCCAAAATGTAAGACTGAAAGTACCTAATATTGATAGAGCTAAAACTGATCGGAAAAGCATTAAGACTATAGACTAATTAAATTATCATTGTTTTATTCCTAAAACCAACGTTTACCAGTCTATATTGGTAAAAGCTAGCATGTACTGAATTGGTATGGTAAAAGCCCGAAAAAATCGTCCCATTATAACAAATACTCACATTTATCAACTCATGTCGGTAAATCTTAGGTTTTACTGGAAAATCTTAAGATTTACCGTAGTTCGAGCTTACACATATAACGGATACAAACACGATTTGATGTGTAGGGGTGTTATACTAGACTGAGCGACTTATGACCACTAAGTAATAAGTATCGGATTACGATTTTGTTCGCTATGTCCTGTCTATTGGTAGTATATATTTAATGTCTTTGTACGGAACGCTTTTTTGCAGAGAAAAATGGTTTTATTAGCCTATTAACAGCTGCCAGCGTCCCAAGGGAACATACTTTCGACATAAAAATTATCGCATGTGCTATTCCAAGACAATATGTGCTATTCGTGTTTCAAATTTCATCCAAATCCCTTTAACCATCAAGCGTGAAGTACGTAAAAATCTCATAAACTTTCGCCTTTAGTGTGATGTAAAGGATAAATTTTAATTTCAGGTGAGAGATTTTCATAAAATAATGGTAAAAATAACTACGTAAGTTAAATAGGAAACCGGATTGTATTCGCTGTTCCAGTAAGAATAAATTTTTGAATAAAATACAATGGAATAAAATGGAATGGAATAAACTTTATTGTACACCAAAAATATAACACAATTTATGCATAAACTGAAATTTATGGGTACAATGGCGATTTTATTGTTCACTTCTTCTGATCTGTGTTCTCGGCTGTTGAAAAAACATTTGATGACACCGCAAAGATGGCTGTTGTTATGCAAACGATAACGTGTGGCTGTGATGATAACGTTTTTTGACGCCAATGTGACAAATATTGCTCTCTAGGAAACCACCCCATTTTGTTCAAGAGATGATGTTATAACACATCTTCCTCTAGATATTTTAGAAACATAAGTATCTTGTGGATATTATTTAGGTGTCTATTGCAATCAAAACAAAATGTAATTCAATTTAGAAAAGATCTCTGAAAATCTAATATTTTGCGTGAGCTTTGGTCCTTCATAATGAACTCATAAATTTAAAATAAAAATCATGCACATTTAAGATTTTGAACGATGACATTTTTCCAAAACAAAAGGTTTTAAAAAAGAAAACACCTATATCTTTAAACAAGTTTTTTGAAATATTTGAGTGGCTGACGGAATTACCGAATGCCAACAGAACGTTCAGGTTTTATCTTTTTTTATTTGCATTGCGATCACTGTCGATCGACGAGTCACTATTTTCTTAACGTTAATAAATTATAGTAAATATTAATATACTAAAAAAATCACTCACGTTTCCGCTGCTCGATCGTATAGCTGGTATAATTAGTTCCACTCTGGTATTGTCTTGACTGATAGGAGGCAGGTTGCGGTATTTTATATTTTGTAGAGTAACTCCTCCACATCTGAAATATTATGAATACATGAATTATACAGTTCAAATAGACATAATGCTGGAAAGTCAGAGCAAAATTCAAAATCACTTTTATTTTAATGTATAAGCGAGTAATATGGAATATAATGTAGTCTGCTCAGTGCAACATAACTTAAAATCAACAAAAGGGAGTAAACGCATGGGTGAAAAATAAAAACAAAAATATTCTATTATGTATATTTTTGTCTTGAGACACTGTGGTATATTGGACGAGAAAACACCGCGCAGTTTCCCGAACGCTGCCCAGCCGAGTCAGATTAAACGATTAACCGGTTTGTTGAAGTTAGACCTATCCAACTGGACCGTCTGTCCCAGGTAAACGTAGTCGTCCATAACTTCGAGTGTTGAGTCTTAGATCTTGATAGCAGTGGGTGCTACATGGATGTTTACCAGGTTTTTGGTTTTTTCCATGTTCATTTTAAGTCCCACTCTTTCGGAAGCTGTACTGAGGTTACCTAGCGTACTCGCCGTTGACATTAATGCCTAGCCCTCTCAGAACTTTGAACACATCCTCCATTGCGGCCGTGAACAGTTTCGGAGAAATGACGGGTCCTTGCCTCACACCCCGCTGCAAGAGGATGTGAGGCAAGGCCCCGCCCCACATCCTGGGCGGGGTTTTGAGGTCTGGTCTTGAAGTCGGGCTGACATGGTGTCGTTTTTCTATAAACACTTAAGCACTTTGATGTACACTGGCACCGTTGGAGAGACTGCAGCACAACCCAAGTCTTGATCGAATCAAAGGCTTTCTCGTAGTCCACAAACGCTAAACAGAGAGGCTGATTATACTTCTCAGTCTTCTGTATAACCTGCCGCAGCGTATGTATGTGGTTTACGGTGCTGAAACCTTTTTGGAATCCGGCTTGTTCGCTGAAAGTCGTCGAACCTGCGCGCGAGACGGTTCGTGATGACTCTGGAAAACAGCTCTTAGACATGGCTCAGAAGACGGACCTGTAATTCTCAAACAGGAATTTATCACCATTCTTAAAAAAGTGTCCCACCATACCTCTGCTCCGTGCCTGTGGCGTTTTTCTCTCGAGTGTGATGGAATCAAACAACTTCTGAAAAGCCTTTAAGACCGGTTTTATAACGGCCTTTAGGAGCTCGGCCGTGATTTCGTCCTCACCCAAAGCCTTGTTGTTCTTTAACTGCTTCAGAGCCATCCTAATCTTGTACACGCTGACGTCCGAGATATCTTCGGTACAGCATCAAGTCAATCTAGCTCTTGGAAAGTTTGCTAGATTGGAGATTTCGGTTTGGAGATTGACGTATAAAACTGTCCATAAAAAGTTTCGATATTTCCTAGATGCTCCGATTTGGCGGATATGACTCTGCCGTCGTCGGTCTTCAGTTTCGTGAGCTGGCTCTGCCCAATAGACAGATCTCGTGCAAATACTTTAAAACCCTTATTCCGCTCAATTACGTCGTCTCGGTATTAAATCAGTGAACGCCGCGTTTCAGAGACCTGAAGACCTGGATTCTATCACTCAGATATTATAAAGTTAGAATGGTGTTCTGGATCCCGCAATGGTGTAGTTTCCTGATAAATTTTCCATGGTGAACGCAATCAAAGGGCCTGCTCAAATAGCAAAAGATACTCAGGGTATTACGTTTGTCTTGTCATGCATTACTGTCCTACATTTTGAATACCCTGATTGTACATGTTACCAAAGAAACTATTTATTATTGCAGTTAGATATTTTATTATTGCAGTTATTTTGTTCTCTTGTGGTTGTCATGATTCGGTTTGTGGTATTTGTTCTCTAGTTTTTTTTTCTAGTATTGTTCAGGAACGATTATGAATCAAGAAGTAAACTAAACGGGATGTCTTAAAACCAGTTAAATTTTGAATTTTTCTAACAGCATAATACTGGCAAACTAAGGTTTTTCGATAATAATTATATTTGTTGGATCTTTATTTTTTATTAGCACACAAGTTTTCACTTGCCTATCTTTAGACATTTGAGAATTTCAAAAGAGTGTAATTAATATCGAAAGTAATTGGCTGATGACGTTTAAGTTTAAACAAGAGTAAAGTGTTGCCTGTATATAATATTATATAATGATTGGCATTTGTGAGGTAAGGCTAGTCGTTTTTATAAATAAGAAACAAAAATTGGCCAAGAATTGAGCCCTGAGGGACATTTATTGTTACTACAGATCAGGGAAATCTTTTTCCGTTCATGTCAACTCTCTGGATTCTATCATTCAGTTAATATGAAATTAGAAAATCCAGGGAGGTGTTCTGGATCCCGTAATGGTGGGAGTTTCCTGATGAATTTTCCATAGAGAACGCAATCAAAGGGCCTGCTTAAATTGTAAAAGATACCCAGGGCATTACATTTGTCTTGTCATGCTTTATTTATAAATGTCCTAAATGTTAAACGACCTTAATTGTACCTATGTTACCAAAGAAACAAATTTTTATAAAGTATGTTTATCATGTTACATAACGGGTATCTCTCGGGCTCAGTAAACGGACCACAGACATATTTTATACAAATGTTTGAATTCATCAAACCTCACAGCCCAATCCTCCCCTCAAAAATCGATTGACTCCTTCTTGTCCCATTGCGAGTAAATTTTTGAAGAACTAAAACATACTTATTGTACTCATTTCTGTAAAACAGATTTATACCGCCTTTTAATCACTCCGATCGTGCTTTAGAATTCATTCTAACTAAATTGCCTTCAAACTCCTCTAAGTAGTTTTGAAGAAATAATAATGATATTCTATATCTTTATCACTTGTGCGATGATATATCAGTCAGCCAGTTTCTTCTTTTATATAATAACTAGCAATTTATGCAGGGTTTGGTGACAAACACACGTATAGAAAAATTACATGTCTAAAGAAATACTCACGTAGTAAGATCATAGATATCAGAAAAGTAAGCATTTATAACAGTCTTCCCATTCAAGCTGTAGGTATTTTGCAGGTGTTGTCTAGGGTCGAGGTATAGTTTCTGGATTTGTGTGGGCAGGGATACTGCATCGTGTACTTGTCGCAGCATGTTCATCTGTAGTAAGCCGTCGATGAACGTGACCCAGTTGTCTCGCCATATCAGTGCTGCTTGGTCCAACGAGTCGCTGGCGGCCTCGATGCTTAGGAACTCACCACTACAAAAAAAGATACACTAAATAGCATAAGTGAATTTCTAAAACCATAACTTTGATCCGACGTAATATATATATATATCCAGCACAGTTTTAAATCCGTAACTCCAGAAACCAAGAGCTTGATCTTCAAAATCATTTCGGGTGCCTAAGAAGCTCCTTCCGGAAGAACATTAAAATACCTACGGATAAAATGTCAAAGTTCAAACAATCGAAAATTTAAATAATTTAAGTTTTTATTGTAGAATGGTTAGATAACCTACGTCCAATATATATAAAATCTAATTATCTACAAAAGTGACATCGAAATACACAAATATCGAAAATACAGAGTATCGAATATCCTAACTATCGATATTTATTTATTATGTTTGTCACAAGGTAGTTTGATAATTCGGATATTGCGAAAACCTGGATAATTAGAAAATGGTGCAATAAAATCTGCGAGCAACTTGGACGTAGGGTTCGTCGGCCACTGCTGCTACACTGCTCGCTTTGCTCTATTGCTCGCAAATAAAAAAATCGATGTTTTAACGAGTATGTATTTTTAACGTAAATAATATATATATTGAACTTGGGTGTAATAAATGTTGACATTTTGAATTTATGTATAATGACTATCGATATTCTTAATCATTTTATATTTTTATAGGAGTATAAGAAAAAAACTAACCTTGTCTATGTGCTACTCTAGGTCTTTGAAAGCCGTTGTAGATTTGTTGTGCAAACAGATTGTGAAAAGCTAAATAAAATACGTGGTGTGTGCACTTAGTGACTTTCATTTGCCTTCTCATCCTAGATTTTTATCACTCGGCATTTCAATGTTAGACACTGTAAGCTTAGGTATAACAATTTTCGATATTATGATATAATCGATATTTAATTTTCGATGTTTTGAACATTGACATTTCACACTGCAGGTTCCATACTTACCTATGTAAATAGTTCAATTCCAAAATCGCAAAAAAGTTTTTTTTTGTGAGATAACAACAAATTTACCGATTTCAGATTTATTCCTGTATCTGTGCTATAAGACTTTGCTTTATGCCAAATTTCAGGATTCTGGGTTAATGGGAAGTACCCTATAAGTTTTAAGTGAGTTACTATCATAAACTAAGAACGAATGATGATGGTTATGATCACGATGATCCGGTGACATAGACACCAGCAGAATGTGAGAAAAGTAAACAGCAAAACAGCCTGTTAAATTTACTGCGCAAGAATGTGCTGGAGTTTCTTATGCCATCTAATTATAACTAACCTGTAATTATAATCCCTGTCTTCCAGCAATTGGTAAATGTCTTTGGAACTGAGCACCATGTCAATATCATTAATATTTTTCACGCTTTTTTCTAAATCGCTGTCAATGAAACCTGACGCCACTCTAGAGTTCTCATTCAAGATCTGTTGAAAAAAAGAAATGGTCATATACTAAGTAAACAGGTTTATGATCAAAGCCAAAAAGTTTATGGTAAACTAAGAGTATAATTTTGATATTAAATTATTTTAGTACTTAAGACTTCAGATTTTTTTAAGCATTGCAATTATTATCATTCGCCTGGCATTATCATCTTAAAATATTAGGTATTCTTACCTAAGAGAAGGAAACACCTTAAACACTTACAGTTTTCAAAATTTCTAAAAATAATAAAAATTAAGTATGAAATTGCCGTTTTATTGTAATAGTTACTTCTAATTGACATAGAACTTTCATGGTTTGAGATTTTTGAGTGAAACTTTTTTCACATGGTACATATAAAGTTCTTCTTTAAAAAATGTAACTGCAACATTCGATTATCGACTTTCAGCTGTTTTTATTTTTTATTAAAAAATTCGAGTGATTTTTGAATAGGAGTTCCGACGCGGAACTAACGCGGCAAAAACAGCTCGCAATATCAATGTTGCATTTGGAGAGGGGACTGCTAATGAAGGCACCGTGTGATTGGTTTAAACGCTTTCGTGATGGAAACTTTGATTTGAAGAACAAACCACGTGGAAGACAGCCCACACCGGTGAATAACAATGAATTCAAAGAGATAATGGAAGCCGATCTGAGCCAAACTACCCAGGAATTAGCGGCATGGTTTAACGTTAACTTAGCAACAATATTGACTCATTTGCGTCAAATCCTGTGCCTCTAAGTGTGTTGCACAGTATAAGTATCTAGAACACATTATAACTGGCAATTTGAGTGATGAATCAGTCATTGAGAGGGAGCGCAAGGCCTAAATCAGTACGACCGTACACGTTTGATGCAAAGAAAACTAGACCCAAAGAATAATTTACAAAACACCAAAATGTAAATCTAACTTCTGTTTGGTCTGGAATGTTTTTGTATTGCTCGTTACCAACTCATAATCCACACAATATGTCCCCTGGAGGAGATTCCCACTCTTATCGGCATCCTGAACCGAAAAGTATAACTGTCGGCGACAAGGGTCCCATGTCGGCACCAGGGCGCAAGTAGTGGTTGAGACCACCTAACACGCAAGTAGTTTTTTGTCATGTTTTATATGCTTAGGATAGGATGTTTTCACTTGTTAAATGTTTATTTGGATTAATTAGTTAGTAACTCATTAGGTTAAATTGATAAAGACTGAGTTTTGCTAATTTAAGTGTATAAATAAGTAGCATCTATCGTATTTCTAAAGATTTTTATGTTTTATTGTGGTTGGCAGAATACAATTTGTGTTATTGTCTTTATTCTGTCTGTAATTAGCACCTTCATTAATTAGTGAGGTCGGGAATAACGATGTATATAAGATTCTAAAAAGTTTTTGTAAGAAAAATCGATCTTGGTGAAGAAATCGTGAAATTTATATGTTGTAGTAATGATAAGGATTTAACTTGTGTTATTACTTGTTGATAATATTCTATTACTGTTAATTAGTGTTTTTTAGTCTAATAGAAGCTATTAGTAACAATTGATCTCATTTTGCAAGGATTTAGATAAAGTTGAAATTCTAAAATGTTCGCGATCTTTTACGTAATTAGAATTTGAAAATGAGACTTTTTATTTGATGACTAATTAGCAAGAACATTATGTAATTAGTTAGGATCTGTCTAGAAAATGATATTATAGCAATTAGAATCCTAATTAGAATCTTATTGGAAAAGATATGAGAAGTTTTGTGTTCAAGAATGTGGTCGAACTAGAATATTTTACAGTTTTTGTTCTAGAAACTTTTTTATGTGCAAATATATGTGATATATTATTGTTTCATGTAAAAGTAGAGATTGTAACCGACATTTTGATATATATATTGTCATGGTTTTGTGAAACAATAAATAAATACGGCGTCAGAAAGGGTTCGGCTGAAGCGAAATTGAAAGTAAATTTGGAGCAAAATACGCGGTTCCCGTTAACAGAACTTAGCGGGGTATATAAGACGGGCCGTTTTCCGGTCCGATGTCAGTCGAAAACGTGCCACCGAAGAGTCAAGAACACAAAGGAAAAGCTTCAAGCCGAACTCCGAAGAACCTTTTAGTCGAAAAACGTGTTTTATTTCTCTTCGGTATCCGCTCTGAGGTCCTCCTACGTGCTCCGTCGTCCATAGAAGATACGCATTCAGGGCGTACGTTACTAGCGAACCAGTAAGGCAGCGTACGTCAAAAATCGGGTTGAACTGTCCCGAGGGCTCGGTAGCTGCAGGGTACAACCCGCTACCGTCAACACCTCCTAACAGGGGTTAGTCCGCCACAGTTTATGGTCCTTCGAGCCGGATCCCTGTAAGAAGACAGAAGAAGAAGAAGCCAGAAGATTCAAGAAGATGGGCCCCGTAACGAGATCGCAGAAGGATGCCCCCTCACGCCCCACGTCTCGCCCCTCCGAGAGGGACCAGACAGAGGAAGCTTCCTGGTCAGAAGGAGTCACGTCTGCGTCATCAGGAACAACGGGAACGGGTTCAACAGGAACCACTGGTACAACTTCTTCAGGGACGACGGGAACGGAAGATACCTCAGCGACGGAGGCTACTGTCACAACGGCGACCACAGCGGCGACCGGTGCTACCGATCAGAAGAAAGAAGATGCCGCACCGAAAGGGACGACAAAGAAGACTGCAGAAGATGATCAGGCAAAGGGTGTTGCCAGGTCTGCTGCCACCTTGAAGCCGATGGGAGTCAGTCGTCGAGCCAGGTCCACGAAGACCACGAGTTCATCAGTCAGAAGACGCGAGCTGGAAGCCAGAGAAGAACTAGCACGCCTGGAACTGGAGCAAGCACAAGCAGCAGCGAAGCTGGCACGCATCAGGTTGGAGATGGCGCAATGCGATGATGATGACTCCGTGGATGAAGACCTGGAAGAACGAACAGCACAGGTGCAGAACTGGATCCAGTCTTCAGTACTTGAAGAATGTAACGACAAACAACCCGAGCTACGAGGTCAGCGTCCATCAGAAGAGCTGCAAGTGAAGCCTGAAGAGAACTCCTCAACGAAAGGTGCTACGATCGAGCTGCAAACGCTGACAAGTGCGGTGAAGGAAGCCTTTGCCACACGAGGAGGATCAGCCGAGCAGCCGAAGAACATCCACGAGTTACCATACTTCGACGGCAACAGCAGCGAGTGGACAGCTTTCAAGGTTGTGTATGAAGACACGGCACCAATGTTCAACGAAGTACAGAATATGGCTCGACTAAGAAGAGCACTGAAGGGCAATGCAAGAGAAGCCATCAAGAGTTTGCTGTTTTCAGAAGCTTCTCCATTGGAAGTGATGCAGGCCCTGAAAAGAAGATATGGAAGACCTGATGCGCTGGTGCTGGCTGAGTTGGACAAGATCAAGACGCTGCCAAGGATATCAGAAAACCCAAGGGACATCTGCGTCTTCGCGAGCCAGATTAACAACAGCGTAGCAGCCATCAAAGGATTGAAGAAGCCGCAGTACCTGCATTCACCAGAGATAGTGAAGGAAATAGTTGAGAAGATGCCTACGATCCTCAAGTTTAGGTGGTACGACTTCACTGCAGTGACGGAAGAAGGCGAGTTCTCGGATCTGACGCTGGTGTCCAGATTCTTGAATATTGAAGCGGACAAATGTGGAGCCTTCGCGACTTCTGAAGAGAAGACATGGACCAAGAGGACTCATCGACAAGCGACGCACTCAACGAAAGAGAAGGAAGGGAACTTCAGGGAAAAGGAATCAAGAATCAGCGAGAAGACTTGCCCCATATGTCAGGGCGAACACCTCCTCCTGGATTGCCAGAAGTTCTTGAAGGCGTCGGTGCAAGATCGGTGGGCATTGGTCAAGAAGAGGCGTCTGCTTCAAGTGTCTACAAGGGAAACATCGCAAAGAGAACTGCAAGAAGCCGCCGTGTAAAGAATGCAAGAGGTGGCACCATCATCTGCTGCATGTGAACATAGAAGAGAGGACCTCCGAGGGGAACAACGAGACACAGCAAGAAGTAGCAAGTGTCATGGCATCAGTGAATGCAGCCAACAATGCAAGGGCGTACCTGAAGATAGTACCAGTTGAAGTCTTCGGGTCGCATGGATCCAAAAGGATATTGGCTCTAATGGATGAAGGGTCAACGGTGTCACTGCTAGATGAGAAGGTGGCACAGGAGATCGGCGCTCAAGGAAAGACTGAAGAACTGATCATCGAAACAGTGGGAGGTCAGCTTATCAGGAAGAAGGACTCGCAGACATTGGACCTGATGGTGAAGGGGATTCGCCAAGGAAGAAGGAAGACCCTTAAGAGAGTCCGGACCGTCGATAATCTGAAGCTGACACCTCAGTTCTTGGACAAGAAGAGAATAGAAGACTGTTCACACTTGAAGAAGATCGCCGACTCTTTACATTATGAAGGGGAGTCACCACGGCTGCTCATTGTTCAAGACAACTGGGAGCTCATCGTGACTCAAGAAATAAGAAGAGGTAGACCAGGTCAACCAGTTGCCTCAAGAACGGGACTTGGCTGGGTGCTACATGGGTTCGACACGGGAGGAATACGACCAGTGCACTTTGCCAACAAGTGTCTTCATGCCAGCACAACTGAAGAAGGGATGCATCAAGCCATCAAGGAACACTTCGCAATAGAAGCATTAGGTGTGCAACCAAGAAGACCTACGACAGATGCGGAAGGAAGAGCACTGGCCATCCTCGAGAAAACCTGCAGAAGATTAGAAGATGGTCGTTTCGAAGCTGGACTGCTATGGAAACAAGAAGATGAAGTCATGCCTGAGAGTTACACTTCAGCGAAGAATCGACTCTTCAACATCGAGAAGAAGATGGATAAAGATCCTCAGTTGAAGACGGAATATTGCAAGCAGATTCAGCACCTGATTGACAATAAGTATGCAGAAGAAGCACCTGCCGAACAAGAAGAAAAAAAGAAGACCTGGTACCTACCTCACTTCTCCGTGGTTCATCCGCTCAAAAAGAAGATTCGGATCGTGTTCGACGCCGCAGCAAAGTGCAAAGGAAGGAGCCTCAACGACGCTCTGTTACCAGGGCCAGACCTACTGCAATCGCTCTTCGGTGTGCTGCTGAGATTTCGACAAGGACCATTAGCAGTAGCAGCCGACATCAAGGAAATGTTTCTGCAAGTTCGCATCCGACCAGAAGATAGAGACAGTCTACGGTTCCTGTGGAGAGGTGATCGACGAGACGTGGCACCGAAGGAATATCGGATGACTTCAGTGGTCTTCGGTGCAACATCATCTCCCTGCACAGCCATATACGTCAAGAATCGGAATGCAGCGGACTTCAAGGAGCAGTATCCAGAGGCAGTAAGGGCAGTAGAGCTGAACCACTACATGGATGACTACCTGCACAGCTTTCATACAGAAGAAGAATTCAGAAGAGTGACAGCGCAGGTAGACCTCATTCACAAGAAGGCGGGCTTCGAACTCAGGGGATGGGCATCGAATCAACCTGAACTGCTGCAAGGCACGGACAACGAAGCAACGGAGAAGATAGAAGTAGACCTTGGCGAGAAAGACCTTTTGGACAAACTCCAGCATAGTGCTTTCATGGATCAAGACGGACCCAAGAACGTTCAAGACCTTCGTAGCTCATCGTTTGGCAGAGATAGAAGATCTAACGAAACCACAGGAATGGAGATGGGTACCTACGGCTCAGAATCCAGCAGATGATGCGACGCGCGACGTGCCGGAAGATTTCGACTGCGATCACCGTTGGTTCACTGGTCCTGACTTCTTCAAGAAAGAGAAAGCACACTGGCCTACACCGAGAACCTTCAAGAAGGAGACCACCGGTGAAGAGAAGATCACAGACGTCGCGGCAGCAGCTAGCATCAGCCACCCATCAGACCCAGAGAGGTTTTCGTCCTGGAAGAGACTCTGGCGAGCTACAACAAGAGTACTGCAGTTCATACAATACTGCAGAAGGAAAGAACAGGTCCTCGTCAACCAAGAAGACCCAACCTGGAAAGTGACGCAAGGCAAGAAGGCGAAGACAATCGAGAAGAATATTCGACCTTCGAAGAAACCAGAAAAATGTTACGTTCCATTAGACGCAGACCTACTAGAGCAAGCTGAAACTCTCCTGTTGAAGGGAAGCCAAGAAAGAAGCTTCAAAGAAGAGATCAAGTGTCTTCAGCAAGGGAAACAACTCGAGAGCAGCAGTAAATTGAAAAGGCTCGACATAGTGTTAGAAGATGGACTCCTGCGCCTAAAAGGAAGAATCGACGCGATACAGGGTGTGTCAAGAGAGTATAAGCGACCCATCGTGCTCGATAACAAGGACAAGACATCGCGACTCATCATAGAAGATTTCCACTGTCGCTTCAATCATGGGAATCATGCGACAGTGATGAACGAGATAAGGCAACGCTTCTGGGTATTAGAATTGAGGTCAGCAATCAAGGCGATTCAGCACCAGTGCCAGTGGTGCAAAACGAAGAAGGCGAAACCGCAGGAATTACCGACGGGCAACTTACCTGCTGAGAGGCTGATGCACGGAACACCTCCTTTTACGTGCACCGGCATTGATTACTTCGGACCAATGACGATCACCGTGGGAAGAAGACACGAGAAGAGATGGGAAGCGCTTTTCACTTGCCTAACTACCAGGGCAGTGCACATCGAGCTTGCTCCTTCGCTCTCCACTGACTCCATGATTATGGCTCTACGACGGTTCGCTGCAAGAAGAGGAATGCCGAAGATAATCTACTCAGACAACGGGACCAACTTTGTCGGCGCCAACAAAGAATTGAAAGAAGCGCTTGACACGCTGAAAAATGAAGACCTCGTCTCAGAAGCAGAGAACATCGGCGTGCAATGGAAGTTCATCCCGCCTGGTGCACCCAACATGGGCGGTGCATGGGAGCGTCTGGTGCGATCCATCAAAACCGCACTGGACGCCACACTCAAGGAACGACATCCTCGAGAGGAGGTACTTCACACTCTCCTCCTAGAGGCCGAGCACACAGTTAACTCTCGACCTCTCACCCACATCTCCGAGAACCCTGAAGAAGAAGCGCTCACACCAAACCACTTCCTCATCGGGCGATCATGCGGCGCTACGAGAATCGGCAGCTTTGAAGATCACGTGCTCGTGGGCAGGGACACCTGGAAGGCTATGCAGCGACTTGCCGACCACTTCTGGCAACGTTGACTGCGTGAATACCTGCCCACTCTGCTGCCGAGACCACGGGCAGAACCAGCTCCACGGACCTGCGAGTTGGTGACATCGTGCTCATCGTCGACCACAGCCTGCCGAGATGCACCTGGCCACGCGGCAGAATCCTGCGGGTGTATCCTGGACCAGACGGGCGCATCAGGATCGTCGACGTCGAGACAAGAGGCGGTGTGCTGCGACGGCCGAGCTCGCGGGTGGTGTTGTTGGTGCCGGGAGTATCGCCGAGGCTGGAAGATGGTGCGACGCACGAGGGGGAGACTGTCGGCGACAAGGGTCTCATGTCGGCACCAGGGCGCAAGTAGTGGTTGAGACCACCTAACACGCAAGTAGTTTTTTGTCATGTTTTATATGCTTAGGATAGGATGTTTTCACTGGTTAAATGTTTATTTGGATTAATTAGTTAGTAACTCATTAGGTTAAATTCATAAAGACTGAGTTTTGCTAATTTAAGTGTATAAATAAGTAGCATCTATCGTATTTCTAAAGATTTTTATGTTTTATTGTGGTTGGCAGAATACAATTTGTGTTATTGTCTTTATTTATATATATTAAATCGGGTTGAACTGTCCCGAGGGCTCGGTAGCTGCAGGGTACAACCCGCTACCGTCAACACCTCCTAACAGGGGTTAGTCCGCCACAATAACTATACCTCAAATTTTCCGGTCCCCCTGTGCAGGGTGACACTGAGCCTCAGTGGTCGCTGGTCGTGTAACGTAGGCTGGGCATACAGGTGCACATCAGAGAACTTTACTGGCAGTTGACGCTTTGCAGCCCCTGAGTGCATCGCAAGGGTGTCCCACGCATATACAAGGGCAGCCGCGAATGGATAGCACTGCTTTTCTGAAATTCAAGGAACTAGTTATTTTTTTTACATCTATTGTCTTGAATACACCTTCTTAATGTGTAGTTTATTCCATTAAAGTTTGCAAAATACAAGCAAAATGTGCCAAACTGCAGAAAACGGTTTAGTACCTCTAACAACGTGACCTCGCAGGTAACCGTATTCCTCATCATGGATGGACTTCAAAAACTGGCAGGCTGCAGCTGCTTGCGCCTGTCCGCTTTTATATTTTGTAACTAACCTGGTAGTAAATAACATTTTAGTTAGTGCCTATAACAATATTTTTATACCTTTAAAGAAGACGTTCAATAAATGTTTGGGCTAAAAATAATTAAAATATTAAACATTAATTTTACTCATATAGGCTGAAAGAGTGTATTTGATTTTTTGAGCATCAAATAATTATGTTACAGACCTTTGTTTTTTTTTAAGGAATGTGGAATATATTAATATAAGCCTGTATTATTATAATCGTTATTTTATAGGGTTAACAACCCTATGGTGTTTGAAGTGGCAGTAAAACTTTGTATCTGTGTATTCTATGCACCACGTTCTGAGCCACAATAAAATCGATGTTAGTGCGCCAACAACCGTTCTTTCCCAGAAAATAAAACGGTTTGTGAAGGTACTAACAGGGACTTTCTCTTGATTCAGAACGCGGGAATGTTTTATTTGAACATCAAACGTAAAATTGATTAAGTGGTTTGATCTAATATTTACGGATTTGACCTATTTTGGACAGGTTTTGATATTGCAATAACATGATAATACAAATGTTTCACGATAATGCACATACACAAAACCGCAGTTGAAATTATAATAAAAGGTTTAGGTATTTAATGGATACGGCAATTTTAGTAATATTTTAAAATAATTATATTGCTTATGAACGAATAAAAAAAGCTATTTTTTTTTTTAACTGAAATATTTTTAGATTTTTACAAAAACAGAAGTCTGAAAAAAGAAATAGCTTTTTTAAAATGTATTTCACATTGGTGTTCAGTTTTTTTCAGAATAATAGCTCAACCTCGTCCTTGAATACTAATATTTAAAAGTGTAAATAATATAAATAAAATAATTATATAGGTACAGAAGTCAACATCTGTCAGCAAAGTGCGCTCGAGATCCCGGACCGGTTGGGACCAGTCCGAACACGAGTGCTAAAGAGAGGTAAGTAGATATTTGTTTGTATTTCGATGTTTTGTTCTAATGTAATGCAGAACAATTAGGTAGGTAAGAATAAACAAAAGACACAATAGACTACATCCTGCATAAAAACAATGTTATAAAATCTCCGATAAAATTAGCTAATACTTTTAACAATTTCTATATTAACCAAAATCTCAGCACTACAACAGCGGACAATAAGAAATCACAATCAACTTCTAACTCAAGCAGTATTTTCTTCTATCCAGTAGACAGAAGTGAAATAATAAATATAGTTTAAAAATTAAAAAATAAATTTAGTTGCGGACACGATAACATACCAATAACAATTATTGTTGATCCACTGATACATAATAATATTATAAATTTCATGTTAGAAACGGGTAAATTTCTCGATACCTTAAAGATAGCTCTTATAAAAACATTATAAAAAAAAAGATCACGGCACGACATTAATAACTATAGACCAATTTGTCAAAAATATTTGAATAGGTAATCACAACACATATAGACTAATCACAAAGTCCTTAAGTGTAAATAAGTCTAAATGCTTACTTATTTGGATTTCAGAAAAATAAAACTACATCATTGGAAATTTACAAACTATTCAATAAAATAAAATAAAATAAAATAAAAATAAAACATCAATGAAAAAAAAAATGTATTGTTCTTTACATCGTTATGTCAAAAGAATTTGACTGTGTAAAATATGACATTTTTCTTGATAAATTAGAAAATATAGGACTATGAGGTGCACTTAAATTCATTGAAAATGATTTAAACAATAGAATGCAGGGTACTGTAATTAATGTATACAGTGAACGTATTAAAATGGTGAAGGTTGTGAAATCTCACAGTCACAACCTTCACCATTTAGTATTACTACTAGGCGTAGCGCAAGGCAGTATATTGGGACCCCCGTTTTTTCTATTGTACATTAACGAGCTTCTGAATATTATTGACCACCTTTAAGTAATGTATGCTGATGACGCTACTATATTTACTTCAAATGAATATTCCGATAATGTAATTTACGAAGTTGATATAAATAGAAGATAAATAACTGTGACAGATTGGTTGCACTCAATAAATTTAACTAAATTGATTCAATTTAGAAACCATAAAAGTAAATAATAATTTGAGTGTAACCATTTCTGATACAGCGATTGAAGAAGTAAAAGATACAAATTTCTTAGGAGTTACAATAGACCAAGACTTAAACTGGAAACTTAAACTGTCACATATTGAAAAAAATAATAAAAAAATATCTAGCAGAAACTACTAATCTAAGTGTCACTAGAAATGCTTACTTCGTAAATGTGTACCCACTGTGAACATATGGTGTAATCATCGACCTATATTCTAGCAATAGACAAGCACGTTTATGGAAATTGTTTGTCAAAATACTGAAAAATTTAAATAATTTTACAGTAAGATAATTATTGAAATAGTAATTATAAAATATTATGCGTGTTTATTTTGTGGACCCGATCAGGGTAAAAGCCTCCTCCAAAGAATTCCATTTTTGTCCAGTAGAATAGAAGCAGTTTACTCGCGACTCGGCGAACATCCTCGATCCGCTACAGAATCGGGGCAGCCCCATCAGCACCCTGACTGTATTATTATATTGTACGCGCAGGGCGCGGTACTGTCCGCGCGTGTATGAGACCCACAGGCTGCTCGTGTAGAAAGATGTACAGAATGCCTTGAACAAAGTAGCTTTCAATTCGGTGGTACAATGAGCAAACCTGCGAGCAATCATATTCGCCCTTTTAGACAACGCCCTGCGTTCTCGCTCTACGTCTGCATCGTCTTTCAGATCAGAGGTCAGCATATGTCCTAGATACTTAAAATGTTCCACCCTCGTCAGAGGTGTCTCACATAGTTTAATGGTAGGTATTGTTGTCGGACATTTTCCTCTGGCCTGAAAGACCATGCATTCACTTTTCTTGACGTTATAAATCAAGATGTTCTAAGGAAAAACCAAGAAAACTGTGGCAATAAAAAAAAAACAAATCAACCTCCGTAGGTTGATTTGTGTTTTCCTGAATAGTACGCCTTCAAAGATATTTGCGATTTTTGGACCGTGAAATTGATAGTCTTAAACAACTTTGAACTGAACTTTAATCATCTAAACTTTGAGAGTTTATTTATTAATATATTTTTTATTATTATTATAATGCACCAATTATGGGACTTACCATTTTTCAGTATGATTCCATTCGACTAAATGCGACAGCATAGGTGTTTCACTTGACACAGGAAACTCCACTTTTGGATACAAAGCTTGCACCTGTGGTAAGTATCCGTGCATGTACAATCTGTGGGAATAAAATAAAATATTGGTCAATTATTTATTGTTTTCAACCTTTCATCTGCTTTTTTTCCTAATCAATTGTCCCTTTCTTATCTTATTTGTCACTGTTTCAATATCTACAAACATACTCGCAGATATAGTCAATGAAAGTCTTCTTAGGCTAGGATAATAGGTACAGTAAATAATTAAGCCAATCATTATTATTTATAGATAGAATTGAATAGCCTATGAAATATGTTTATGTACATATGAAAAAAAAACTTAAGTAACTATAATTACCATATATTTCATCCAAAAAAAAAAATAAAAGCCTGTGAATAATTAAAGCTAACTAAAAATAATCTATAATGGGCCGAAAAGACTGGCATTATTGCCACGTTGTATTGTAACGATTGTCCTCTGCCCAAGGTAAATGCCACTCATGATCCAAGCGATACGTAGGGTCAATAAGGCTTTAAGGTAGATCTATAGGTATAGAATTTGTACTTTGACGATTTATTTGACCCACGTTCCGAGAGATTTAACCCCAAACGGAATTGCCAACCAAAATTATTATATCGTCGAACAAGGTGCCTGTGTTCGACGACAGTAGTGCATGAAGCTAGAGACTGATTTCCACTCTCTCACAGTCAGTCGGCGTGCATAATCTGCAGTAGTAGATATTGTAATCAGGTTTTACCTTCTTTAGGATGATGGGTCTTCGGGCAGATTGAAATTCGGACAAGTGAGTCTTCAGGCGACTTTAATCTCGGTACAGCATGTCATATATATATTTATACCTATACATATTTGTACCTATCTAGGTATACAATTATGCTGGCTGAAGGTTCAACAATAGATTCAACTCAAAGTCAATTATGGGCAACGATACTCATACATATTATAACTCCTCGACATACTTTTTTGCTAAATCGTTCAAATCAAGGCAGGATTGAAAAAATTATAGTAATATTTAAAAAACATAACCAGAGTATATTATTTTAATAAGTACCTTGGAGTAGTTTCTAATAGACATTAACCACAAGCATTTATATATTCATTTAAATTTAAAAAAATAGCACTTACTCGCCAATCGCCTCAAGTAAGAAAACCGTGTTGTCTGGATGTCCTCGCCTGGTGAGTGCAACATAGCGACTTTCAGCTGGCATTGATCGCTTGAGGATAGCTTGCATCAAACCATGTGGGGCCACCTCTACACACACAGCATTGCTGGGTATCAGCCGAGATGTCTCCTCGAACAACACTGGGCTCTGCAATACACACTCGAACAATGTAGAAATTGATTCAAAGCAGGTACTAAGTAAAAAACTGCTAAAAAAGCTAACTGTAACTATGCTAATAAATCTAAAAATCTCCGCGCGGCTTGCAAACCCATCGGTGTACGTAATCAGTGTATGTACCTACATGTTTCAGTAGTTAAATACTAAGTTAAAAAATAATAACCGAAAACAGCGTGTTTGACAGTTACTGTAGTCATACTTTTAAGATGCAACTTATGACCGCGTAACTAGAAAATATCTAGGAATGCACGCATACAAAGTAGTCATGATCTAACAGCTGATAGTTTGACCTCGGGAAAGGGTAATATTCTCCCCTCCCCCGCCCGCATGCCCCTTTGCCGTGCAATAATGACGTAGGTAATAAAATAACTGTCACCCCGGAAAGGGCGTCGCATGCCCATGTATTGATTTTTATTTTTATGCCCGCACGCACGTTTCCGTACAATTACACAGCGAGTGAGTATAGTGACATGGTGATGTGCGTGACTCGGAAGGGGATAGTAGTGTACCAACTCTTGTACCCAAGAAGAATGTGAAACTTGAAATAATTTGAACAATGCCCAGTGCCAAGTAGGTATTGAGTCATAACTGACTATCCAGTAAGTCATAATTGACTCTGTTATTAGGTAACCCTAATAATGTAGTGGTGTCTGATAAGCCGCTTCTAAAAATCGTATAAGTAACAAAATAAACGCAATTCCTGATGTTAGTTTGTTTAGAAAGATTATGGATTTACTTATTGTAGCGCGCGCACGTAAAGTACCAAAGTACTAGATAATTTATTATTTATTTTAGTCTCGTCACCGTGTCATAAACAGAGAAACTTTATGTAGGTATAACACTGTGGACCTAAATGCCGTACACTCCAACCCGGGTTTGAAGTAAGGCTCCTATTTTCGGATTGTTTAAAAAACCAACCTAATCAACGAACCAATCAACCAACCTAACCTTATGTCAATACGTTGTTTTTAAGTATAGAACATGTTTCATTTGCCAGTCATTTCATAGGTAGATATGTCAACATTGATAATTATAATTGTACAGTCTTAAACAGTACATTTTGCTGACGCTGGGTCTTACACCCGACGTGCGTCACTTTATTACTATAAATAAACATACATTACAATAAATCGAATAGTGCGATTACTGCTACGCGGTGACTAACATTAGAGAAAGGAATCGTCAACAGTTTTCTTTGTAAACAGTGTTCTTACGTAATAAACCTTACGGAAACCAAGTGATCTTTTCTCTACGCACTCCAACCTCTACAACAACAACTCTTGCAAGTGTACGAACCGTACATTTTATGGTCCTTCGAGCCGGATCTTGGTGCTGTGTGACTCCTTACACCAGTCTCCTAGAAGCGGGTCGCCCCAGTTAGATTGAGAAGTCGCATAATATCGTAATAGAGGCGCAAGGGTGCTGAGTTCCATTGACCATTTCAAATCAAGGAAGAAAACGATTCTAAGATTTGAAACGGAGAAGACTACAAGCAACGCAGTAGCCTTCGCAACACAACGCAACGCTGTTTCGGCATAGTCAACGACGTGCCAACTCTCGTGAGCTATCTAACAACGCTAGCAACAAGAAGCCATCAACATGGATAAACTCGAATTGCAGTCAACATGCTTCGAGAACATAAAAACACTATGTGTCAACTACAACAAGGATTCCGCATCACGAAAAACTATGGAATACTTGAAGAAACGCTTGATGTCGCTAGACAATCAATGGCAAGACTTCGAAACCAGGCATGCCCAACTGTTACTGGAACTTGAAGATAAGGATATAGAATACTTCAAGAATGACATATATAAGAAAACTCAAGATATGTTCGTATCAACTAAAAAGGACATTACCGAGAGACTAGCAACTTTAGGCAAACAAAACGTGAAGTTCGACCTAGGTGGGACTTCAGAACATGACAGCAACAATATACAACTCTTGCTTAACAAGCAAGAATGCCACTTCAACGCAATATACCGTGTTATGTCCAAGATCGACCTAACTACTACCTCGGAAAAAATGGGAACTAGAAGACCACTGCACGATATTGAAATCGAAATGGGAACCCATCGACAAACTTCACTGGGAAATAGACTTCCAACTGAAAGGATCCAACGAACACTACTATGAAATGTTCACGGACATCGAACAGAAATATGACGAACTAAAGAAGAAAATCAATGGCAAAATCTGGTCCACCATCTACTTCCAGCAATCGACACCCAAGATGGAAATCCCTGAATTCTCCGGAAACTACGGGCAGTGGATCTCCTTCAAGGACCTTTTCCTGGAAGCCATACACAAAAACCCAATGATCAACAAAGCGCAGAAGATGCAGCACCTGAAGACCAAGCTGCGAGGCGAAGCTGAACTATTGGTACAACATCTAACCATCAGTACTGAAAACTATAACGCATGTTGGGATATACTAAATCAGCGCTACGACAACCGTCGCCTGCAGTTCTCCACATTCATGAACAATATGCTCAATCTACCAATCATACAACATGCAGATTCATCCAATCTGAAGAAGATGCATGACGTCATTACCGAATGCATGAACGGCATCTCTAACATTGGGATTGATACATCAACTTGGGACCCTATCATTGTGCACATCATGTCACAAAAGCTGGAGTCCAGTACCTTGAGTGACTACATGAAGGAACTCCAAGATCACAGAGAAATTCAGAACCTCCACGACTTCTTGTATTTCCTTGAAACACAGTTCATGGCATACGAAACGATGAAGTCAGCTAAAAAAGCAAGTCCTGCAGCTTCAGAAAAATCTTACAATTGGAAAACATCTAACAAGCAAACCCAGATGAAGAAATATAACTATAACGTCAATAAAAATAAAACAAACAACTATCACACTATACATGGAAAATGCCCATTTTGCAACGGCAGTCACGTACTCCGCCAATGCGACAAATTCCTTCAAATGGACTTTGGCAAACGAAATGACACAGTTTTGAAACTGCAGCTATGTAAAAACTGTTTGTTCAGCCATGGAAGTGACGAGTGCAAATCTATGAAAACATGTAGAGAATGTAATTTGAAGCACCACACACTATTGCACAATTCGGACAAACAAAACATTACGTCATCGACTAGAAAAAACAAAACTGAACACCGCCCTTCATCATCAGCTCAACAACTAACATCCAACCATTTGCTTAAAAACCAAATGGAAGTCCTGCTAACAACGGTCCTGCTAAAGGTCAAATCCGCCGATGGGACTTACGTAAAACTTCGCGCGCTACTCGATCAAGGATCACAAGTGAACTTGATAACAGAGAACGCTGCGCAACTGTTACGCCTTCCTCGAAGCGGAATCAACGCATCAGTATCGGGAATTGGCTCTGTCTCCAGAGAATGCAGGGGGAAACTCAAAATTACCTGCCAATCGATTCACTCCGATTTTAGCTTTGCAACTCAAGCACTGATCCTAACGAAGCTAACAAACAACTTGCCTACAAAAACGTTCGAGAGAGGCGCCTGGACGCACTTAGAAAACTTGAAACTTGCAGATCCAGACTTCAACATATCTCGGCAAATACTAGGAGCCGACGTATACTCCGAAATCATCCTAGAAGGGGTACTGAAAGGCGATAACAGCTCCCCAGTTGCACAACACACGCAAATAGGGTGGATTTTATGCGGAAAAATGAAGCAAACGTTTGACTGCCACGCCACTCTATTTAACCTAGAGGATCTCACAAAGTTTTGGGAGAATGAAGAAATACAAAACACGAAAGATATCACCAAGGACGACCAGTGCGAACAATTTTATAAGGAAACTGTGATAAGAACATCTGATGGGAAGTACATCGTCAAGATGCCTCTCGTTCCAGACTACGAAGAAAAACTAGGGAAGTCTAAAACAATTGCTGTTTCGCAGTTTTTACAGCTAGAAAAAAGGCTGAAGAAGAATGAGAGACTTTCCTCAAAGTATAAATAATTCATAAAGGAGTATGCAGATCTGGGTCACATGAAATTTTCGCCTCAGATACTTAGTGACATCTACTTTTTACCTCATCACGGCGTTCTGAGAGAAAACTCGACAACAACAAAATTGAGGGTCGTATTCAACGCTTCTCAGCGGACTACAAGTGGCTTCAGTCTGAATGATGTCATGGAAAAAGGTGCCAATTTACAAAAGGATATGCAGGCTCTTATCCTTAAATGGCGAACTTATAAATACGCTTTTACGGCCGACATTGAGAAAATGTACCGCTGCATTTGGATATCAAACGAACAACAACATCTACAGAGAATTGTGTGGCGGTAATCACAAGACCATCATCTTCAAGAGTACCAGCTCTGCACCGTAACCTACGGAACCTAATGCGCATCATGGCTAGCTATGCGAACATTAAAGCAACTTGCCATTGACGATGGTCACAAACATCCGGAAGCCGCCAAGATTCTCATTGAAGAATGCTACGTCGATGACGTCATCAGCGGTCATAACGAACTTACGGAAGCGAAAAAGCTGCAACAATCCTTGATTCAACTATTGAAAGGAGGTGGCATGAACTTACGGAAGTGGACAGCCAATGACCGAGCTATAGTGGAAGACTTACACGAGGATCAAATTTCAACTCAACACATGTTCGATTTCAAAGGTGAAGAACCAACCAAAACTTTAGGACTCGGCTGGAATCCAAACAGTGATACTTTCCACTTTAACTGGCCTACTGAAAACTGCAAACAAATGACGAAGAGGGCCTTATTGTCAGCCATATCAAGATTCTACGACCCACTGGGATGGCTCTCCCCAGTGACAGTCAAAGCCAAACTACTATTCCAGAAACTCTGGATGAGTAAACTTAGCTGGGATGACGTAGTGCCCAGCACCATCGAATCAGAATGGCTGAAACTGAAAACGGAGCTGCCGTCCATTAGCCAACTAACTATAAACAGATGGATTGGCGACACACAAAAATGTATTGAGTTATTAGGCTTCTGTGACGCAAGCGAAAAGGCCTAGTGAACAGGGTCATCGCATGGATATTACGCTTTATTACAAATATGCGCAATAGGACGAAATCGGAAACTCCGTACCTAACAATAAGTGAACAAAGCGCAGCGCGTAAAAGTGTAATAATTCATGCGCAGCGACTGCAGTTCGATTTTGAATACAAACAACTTGAAAAACATGAAACCGTATCAAAGAAAAGCGCAATTTACAAACTGAATCCCTATATAAACTGTTATGTCTGTGGTGTATTCGACTAAACATTCATTCATTCAGTCAATAAACCAGTCTGCGTTGAGACCTCGTGTTTTACTGTCGTGTCCCTTACCTATCACTGGCGACGAGCTACTGCCGCCATTACCGGTACCCACGCGTGTCAACATATTGTTAAAAAAAAAAAATGCCCATTGGACGCATAGAACCTTTTAATTTAGCAAATAACAATTGGGACGCGTATGTCCGAAGTGCCGATCAATTCATTGCGTTAAATAGTATTGACGAGAACTTAAAGTTGGCAACTTTAGTGACGGTGGTAGGCGCAGAGTGTTACGAATTGATGTGCGATTTGTGTGCTCCCGACACTCCAGAATCAAAAACATACGAACAAGTAGTAGCATTGGTAAAAGAGCACCTGGAACCAGACAGGTCGGAAATCGCGGAAAGGCACATTTTTCGACAAAGATTACAAAGGCAAGGTGAAAATATTCGTGAATACCTACAGGCACTTAAACATTTAGCAAAAACATGCAACTTTAGGGCTTGTTTGGAAGTATGCCTACGAGACCAATTTGTATCAGGGCTGAACGATGAAGATATGAGGTCAAGAATCTTCGCAGAACGAGGTATGAATTACAAGCGCGCCCTGGAGTTGGCATTGGCGCTGGAGGCGGCGGAACGGCACGCGGCTACGGCGTGTGCTTCAGCTGGCGCGGCGGCCACGCGACTCGGCCAGGCAGCGGCACCGGCGCAACAGGATGACGACGGCTTGCATCGGATCAGCGCGGGCGCGGGAGCCTCGCGTGGCGGCAGGGGCGGCAGCGCAGGCTCGGGCCGTACGCAGGCGCAGCGGCCATGTTCGCGATGTGGTAAATCGGGCCATTCCGAGGGCAAGTGTCGGTTTAAGCAATATAGTTGTGATTTATGTGGTGAAAAGGGCCATTTAAAAGCAGTGTGTGTAAATAATAAAAACGCAAAAGGATCTAAAGGTCAGTTCTTTTTAAAAAATGATTCAGATTCGGAAGATGACATTTGTAATTTCTATAATTTGGTAGTGAGCAACGATAGTGATGGACCGTATTACGCAAATTTGATCGTTGAAAATATTAAATGTAGATTCGAAATAGATACTGGAAGCAAATTATCGGTTATTTCAAAAAACTATTATAAAAAGTATTTTTCAAATGTACCACTCCAGAGTCAACTGTTAACTTTGAAATCATATACGGGTAACATAATCGAGACAGTCGGTTATATTGTTGTTAATGTTATATGTGTCAAATATTATGCTAAGCTTAAGTTACATGTAATTGATAATGGCGGTCCACCATTAATGGGCCGCACTTGGATCAAACATTTAAAACTAGCTGTTGTGGAATGTTACAATTTAACAGATGACTCTGTGGCGGTGTCGTTACGTAATGAGTTTCCAGAGGTTTTTGCTGAGGGTTTAGGCACATTTAAAACCAAATTTCGCTTATATTTAAAAGATGACACACCAGTTTTTGTTAAAGCACGGTCATTACCTCTGGCCTTACGCCAGCCTGTGGAGCAGGAGCTCGAGCGGCTGCAGCGGGAGGGGGTCATCTACACAGTGGAGCGATCAGACTATGGCACCCCTATAGTGCCAGTAGTTAAAGCTAACGTGAGTATAAGACTGTGCGGTGATTATAAAGTAACAATCAATCCACTTTTGAAAGATTACCACTACCCGCTGCCGCGCATTGAGGACTTGTTTGCAGCTTTAGGCGGTCGAGAGGAGTATAGCAAATTGGACTTGTCCAATGCATTCCAACAGTGTATTTTACATGAAGATTCTCAACCGATGACGGCAATCACAACGCACATTGGTACTTTTGTTTACAAAAGAGTACCTTTTGGTATTAAATGCATACCTGAAAATTTTCAAAAGATAATGGAAGAAACATTGAGTGGATTGCCGTCAACGGCTGTTTTCGCAGATGATATTTGTGTTACTGGCACAGATAGAAATACACATTTAGCTAATTTAAAGGCAGTGCTACAAAGGCTCAATCAAAATGGTTTGAGAATAAATTTTGCAAAATGTGAATTCTTTAAGAGCAGTGTTACCTATCTGGCCTATAAAATTGATAAGTTTGGGTTACATACGGATAAAAAAAAATTGATGCCATTGTAGCAGCGCCTGAACCTACAAATATAACACAACTTAAGAGTTTCATGGGACTTGTAAACTTTTATTCTAAGTTTTGTGTCAATATGAGTGACATTCTAAAGCCCCTTTATAGTTTGTTAAAGAAAAATGTACAGTGGCTATGGACAGACGAGTGTAATAGGGCCTTTAACAGAATAAAAAAAGTGTTAAGCCGCGCTCCTGTTTTAGCACATTATGATGCAAGTCTCCCGTTAATTCTGTCAGTGGACAGCAGTGCATATGGCGTGGGCGCAGTGTTGACGCAGCGCCACGCTGACGGCTGCGAACGACCGGTGTGTTGTGCTTCAAGGACGCTCAACTCGGCCGAAAGTCTACTCCTACTCGCAGTTAGATAAGGAGGCACTGGCAATTGTATTTGGTGTAACCAAACACCACCAATATGTTTATGGCAGACATTTTACACTGCGCAGCGATCACCGTCCTTTAAGTTACATTTTTGGTAAAAATAAATGAATACCTGTGACCGCTGCAAGTCGCTTACAGCGTTATGCAGTAAAGCTGGCCGCTTACGACTTTGATATTGAATTTGTAACGTCAACAAAAAACTGTTTTGCTGATGTACTTTCTCGTCTTCCTCTAGACTTGGCAAAGCGTCAAGTAAGAGGTACAGGCAAGGAATGTAGCTATTTAAATTACGCGCAAGATCATTTTCCTATCAGTTTTCAAGACATTAAAACTGAGACTAGGAAGGATGCATTACTCAGCAAAATATACGGTTTTATAATGTACGGGTGGCCCACCGATAAGTGGGGTGATAAAACAGAAAATATTTACTACAGTAAACGGGATAATTTGCATATTGATCAAGGTTGTATAATATGGGGTTACCGAATTGTCGTACCAAGCTCTTTAGGAGAGCAAGTTTTGACTGAGATTCATGATGGACATCCGGGAATCGTGAAAATGAAACAGATCGCGCGTAATTACGTATGGTGGGAGAACATAGATGCAGACATCGAGCGCGTGGCGCGCGAGTGTGTGGCGTGCCGAGAGCTGCGGCCCGCGCCCCCCGCCGCGCGCTGCATTCGTGGCCGTGGCCCTCCGAGCCGTGGTCCCGCCTACATTTAGATTTTCTAGGTCCATTTAATAATAAATATTTTCTTGTAATTATTGATGCTCACTCTAAGTGGATAGAGGTGGAACATGTTAGCACGACATCAGCCACAATTGTTATTGGATGTTTAAGACGGTTGTTTGCTCGTTTCGGATTGCCTAAGCGCATTGTAAGCGACAATGGGCCACCTTTTTCATCCACTGAGTTTGCTCAATATTTGGAATGCAATGGTGTTAAACATACTTTAATACCCCCGTATCACCCTTCTAGCAATGGAGCCGCAGAGAATGCGGTGCGGTCAGTAAAACGCATTCTCAAAAAAGCACAATTAGAAGGTGTAGATTTTAATACCGCATTAAATCGATTTCTGTTCATGTATAGAAACACTGAACAAAGTGCCACCGGAATTGAACCGGCTGTAGCTCTTCTAGGTAGAAGACTGCGCGGACGCCTCGATCTGCTGCGGCCTAATACAGCAGAGCGCGTGCGCAGCGACCAGTTGCGGCGCGAGAACAGTCACAAACGTCCGCTGCGAACGCTGGCGCAGCAAGAACCAGTCATGTTACGAGATTACACAAAATCAAATCGTAAGTGGACTGAGGGCGTTGTGGCCGAGCGTACGGGGCCCGTTTCCTATACGGTGAAAACTAGTGACGGACGGTCCCATAAAAGGCATATTGATCAGCTGCAAACTCGTAAATCGCGACATTCTTTAAGTAAGGCAATCAACATAACATCTTCTGATGAAAATAACAGCAAAGTAGATGTTGCAGAGTGCTCAGTATCAAAGGCCGATACCAACGGCAATGATGAGTTCTTTGATAGTGTGGGGGAGGAGAACGTGGCGTCAGTGCGGTCGAGTCCGCCGCCGCCGCCGCCGTCCACGCTACCTGCATCTGCTACTAATAACAATAATAATCGCGTGCGCAGGAAAGCGGCTATTCGTTGTCAAGAATCCTTTAAAAAATTGTAATACATAAATTGTAAGCTCGTTATTTTTCTGGCTTGTTATTCTAACTTTTATAAAATAAGTGTTTTGTTTAGTTGATACTTGTGGATGTTTAGATTACGTAACCTATTCTCATTTTATTGTTACAATGAATGAGCACTATGTGCGAAATTTGGAGGGGAAAAGTGTTATGTCTGTGGTGTATTCGACTAAACATTCATTCATTCAGTCAATAAACCAGTCTGCGTTGAGACCTCGTGTTTTACTGTCGTGTCCCTTACCTATCATAAACAAAGAGGGAATGATTTGTGCCGGAGGGCGACTCAAGCACTCAATCTTATCCGGGGAGATGAAGAATCCAATCATCATACCTCACAGTGGACGATTTACACAACTTCTCATAAAACAAGCTCACTCAACCACATTACATGGCGGAGCTCGGCTGACGCTGACCTATATAAGACAACGTTACTGGATTGTCAGCGGTAACCGGGCTGTCAAGAACCAACTACGAAGATGTGTACGCTGTCATCGCTTCAACAAAACGAATGACTACCAACTGATGGGTGATCTACCACAGCAAAGGATCACTCCGTGCCGACCTTTCACGCACACAGGAGTAGACTTTACAGGCCATGTAGATGTCAAACACAACAAGGGCAGAGGTGTGAAAACTTCCAAGGGATACGTCGCCATATTTATATGCATGGTGACCAAAGCAGTTCACATCGAACTCGTGTCCGACCTTAGCACAGAAACGTTTATGGCAGCCTTCCAAAGACTATGTGCGAGGCGCGGCACCCCCAAGCATATGTACTCTGTCTGTGGAACAAACTTTGTCGGCGCTGCAAAGGTGCTTCGTCAGAATTCGAAGAGTTCAAACTACTGTTGAAACCTGACCTCTTCAACGAACTGGTCAAACTAGAGGTGGAGTGGTATTTCAACGCCCCCGCTTGGCCAACTGCTGGCGGTTTGTGGGAAGCAGCCGTCAAGTCCATGAAGCATTATCTGCGACGAGTCCTAGGGGAACAAAAACTGACGTACGAGGAGTTCATAACGATGTTAGCGAAAATAGAAGCCTGTTTGAATTCAAGGCCTCTGTGCCCGCTGACTGAAGATCCAGAAGAGTTTTACAACTGCCTCACCCCTGGACCAATACTGTCTATGCCACTATCAGATTACAACGACGTAAATAACATCGATTTGCGTCGTAGGTGGCAGCTGACTGAACATATGTTTCAACAATACTGGAAAAACTGGTCAAACGATTACCTTACTACTTTACAAACACGTAGTAAGTGGAACAAGCCTTCTAGGAATATCAAAGAAGGCGATATAGTACTGGTGAAAGAAAACAATCTACCGCCGGGAAAATGGGCCTTGGGTCGTATACTGGAGACTCATCCAGGATCCGATGGATATGTTCGAGTTACTACCGTCAAGACTCAAGCTGGAATCATCAAGCGCCCAATAACAAAACTATCGCCATTGCCACTGAACTCTGAAATTGGAGATGTCAAGGAAAACGACACAAAAAGTAAGCCTCAACAGACATCAAGCAATCAACGGTGGCAAAGATCAAAGAAGCCTGTTTCAACGTTACTAATAACAATGTTATTATTGTTTACATTTGTAACTGGATCTTATAGCGCCACTGATCGCACGCGCCAAACGTCGTCAACCGCTCAGATTACAAGTCTGGAACGCGAGCGGCCCATATACTATGATGCGATCGGAAAAATGCAAGTAGTGCACGATGAATGGATACTCATGATGTACTACAATCTAACTTTTGTTGGGAAGGAACTCGTCGAACTCAAACATATTTCGAAAATATCAAAAACTTATGCCATAAAACGAATCTACAACACTGCAGATCTACTATGGAACAACTAAACCATGAAATAGAACTCCTAAATTACTACAACTCCGTACTTATAAATCCCCACAAACATCTGAGCAACAGGAAGAAGCGGGGTTTAGTCGACGGAGTCGGCTACGTAGCTAATAGTTTATTTGGAATACTGGACCAAAACTTTGCTAAGAAATACCAAAACAACATCCAATTTTTGCAGACTAACGAAAACTACTTACTTGAGCTAATCAAAAACCAAACGACTATCGTGGAGCTTGAGAATCAAGTATTGAAGCAAAGCGAAGACAATATTCAGCGTCAATTCAACTCCATTGATAGCTTCATCAACTCGACCAACATGAACATAGCATCCATCGAAACGGAAATGGAAATACTTACGGCTACTAGCTACATCAACTCTGCCTCACTGACGACGTACCTACTGATCAACAGCTTGAGGACGTTGCAGGAGATGCTGTTCAACACTCTCACTAGTGTCTACCAAGGTCATGTGGACATCCATCTGATAACTCCGGTTCGTCTGATACAAAAACTGTCGGAAATAGCCGGAAGTCTTCCGAAATCTTTATCCCTCCCAGTTGAAAACTACAAAGAAAACATCAAAAATATCTACAAACTGATTAACGTAAAAGCACGAGTCACTGAAAACTATTTCTTATTCGAAGCTCATGTTCCACTCGTAGCTAACGAAGACTTCGACATATACAAAGCTATACCCTTACCGGTTAACATGGCCAAGGAGACAACATATGTGCAGTTATCAAACAAGTACATTGCGGTCAACTTCAAGAAGAACATCTACGTATCTATGTCCGAAGATGATCTGAAACACTGCATGCAACAAAAATCGCGGAACTTTCTGTGCAAGAACAACCTGCCATCATTTGAACTACACAGCAAAAGCGCTCCGTGTGAGACAAAACTGCTATCTCATCATAACAGCGGACCTTGTGACGTCGAGCACGCGTCATGCAAGGACGCTTGGATAGAGTTACAAACACAAAACAGCTGGCTAGCGACTTGCTGCGAAACGTGTTCGTTACGAATCATAATTATGTAGCAATGACGTCACATCACAAACCATCTCGTCTTCGAGCATAGTGACAGTACCTCAAGGATACGTACTGCAATCTACCGACTTAACCATTTACGCACAACGCCAGTACCACAGCAACATGAAAATGGATTATGAGCTCACAGCTCCAACATTTGATACATCTATCAACAAAATAGTGAATTTGACATATCGCTATGCCCCAAATATCCTTCAGTCAAGGGCCCGAATCAAGATATTGCAACAATTGAACAGAAACTTGCGACTCAAAGAAAGAATGAAGTTTCTCTACCAGCAATAACGAATCACGACATCCATCAATATGCGATCTGTTACTTCTTACTGACGGCCGGCGTCATAGCTGTGCTTGTGGTGATTGGGAGGAACCGTTGTGCGCACTATTGCACAAACAACGCCAAGAACAAAACTACTAGTTCACCGCCTGAAGACATCGAACTTCAAGTCATCTATCAACCAGAGAACCAACAAGCAGCAGGTGCAGCACGGGCGGCACCGAAGGCAGCACAAACAACAAAGGACTTGCGGCTGGAGTCTCGACCTGGGCATAAGAACGTCGCTTTTCAATTTGATTAATTAATTTACTATATTATTAATTTTGTGATGGCTTTCCTTTCTCTTTTGGTCTATTTCTCCTTTTGGGGTTACCAAGATTTACAGTCTTAAACAGTACATTTTGCTGACGCTGGGTCTTACACCCGACGTGCGTCACTTTATTACTATAAATAAACATACATTACAATAAATCGAAGAGTGCGATTACTGCTACGCGGTGACTAACATTAGAGAAAGGAATCGTCAACAGTTTTCTTTGTAAACAGTGTTCTTACGTAATAAACCTTACGGAAACCAAGTGATCTTTTCTCTACGCACTCCAACCTCTACAACAACAACTCTTGCAAGTGTACGAACCGTACAATAATAAAGAACAAAATCTACTTATTTTACACATTGCCGGTGGACCGGCATGCACTCTATACAATCCCTAGGGATTGTAAACATTACCTAGGTGAACTATGTAATGGACAATAATATTCGTAATTTTTCATACATTGCCAGCATGCCTCAGGTATTCTATCCATTGCCATTGCACGTTTCTTTCTATAGAGATCTACGCTTTGGAACGTGCAATTTAGCTTCACTATATTTCGACTGACCGACATTTTGACGATTCAAAAGTGCCTGTAATTGGTCTATTACTAATAAACGTTTCTGACTTCTGTTTTCTAAAATACCTACTCCATTATCTATTCATCAGTTCACAATGGTGCCTCATACACATAAAGTTAAGCGGATACAAAATATCCCGCACCCCGACTCACACTCCTGCACTCGCTGTGCACAAACGAAAACCTTAGGTTGATCCCAGTTTCAATGAAAGTGTATTTGGTATGTTAGTAACTATCGCCTGTATATTCCAACGAGTGCACGAGAATAACAAATTTATAAAAGAAACACTAATATCAACGAAATATTAGACAACATTAACGTTACGAATTATTTCCATTCTTCTTTTTTATCGGACATGACGAACATGTTGGTAATGCCATAAACAATGACCCTAGCTTCGATTTGAATCTGTTCTTATCTTAATGCACAGGAACTAAATTTTTGGACTAGTTTGACATTAGAACAGTCCGATGTTATATTGGTGAAAACACCGAGACTATCAGAACAGGCCCGTCATTTTTGCACTTGAGTAATCTCAGAACTGGTGAACCTCGCAAGAGACTGGCGACGCTCTTTATAACATCACGCAGAGAGCTTGAAAGAAAATTAAAACTGGGAGAATGTCTTACCCAAGGTTTTGTTCCGAGCCAACTTGAAATAGGCCATGTCTCTAGATGAGATCTTCTTATAAGTAACATAATGTTACCAAAAGCCATTTTCGGGAATGAGGAAAATACTATTTTTATCTTAACAGCAGCAAAAACCTTTTATTTCTACGAATAAGTTACAGTCTGCGCATATTTAGGAACTTATTAAAGCTTTTTTTGCTACTAACCAGCGATGATTATAATACATTATTAACGTTTTAGCCACATACTTTGCTGTAACATCGGATGCAACTATTGTGCAATGAAGCAAGTCGGACATTTATTAGATTGGCTCATAAACACAGGTGATGTTTTATATTAGATATAGAGTTTAGAGGTAACATTTTTGAAACATAGCCACTTGACTATGAGACACACATACCTTAAACAAAAGATAGAAATAGCACCACTGAACAGGTAAATAAGTCGCATTTGATAAATATCAACCGGTGCGTGATAAAACTGTGGGAGTAATATTTTAACAGAACTTTAACTAATTGTTGATAGGTTGTAGCATATTTTATCACCTTAGCTGAAATATAGATCAACAACACAAAACACATTGCATCCGGTTTTCATCTGAATCAAGTCCGGGTCAAATGTCAAACGTCGACTTTAAAACACAAACTGTTATTTTGTACCAAAAAATAATAATATTAAAATATGATTTCCTCGTTACATCCCGTACTTTTGCGATATGTCGCTGTGGTAAAAAAATCTCACCTTACAGATCTTTCAATTGAGATACATTTGAAATCTGTTGGTCGATGTAAGGGTTGGGGGTAGTTTTGATGCATCGTCCTTAAATTTTATTGGTAAAATAAATCAAAAATCTTGCTGCTCACCAGTAGGTTGTTAGTTTGATATTCTGCTGAACAATATTTAGCTGAATCTTCGTTCCATTGGCTCTGCGGTACAGAAGTTGACAGCCAGCGCTCACTGCGTGGCTTCGGACTCTTTATTACGTCATTCAGTAAATTGAGAAGCCGTGGACCTGAAAGTAAATATAAATGCTGTAAACATCATCAGTCTCGAGCACTAACAAGTTTTTTTTTTATGGCTACTGACATTACCCTCGAGTTTGGAGGGCCATGAGTGTGTTAAATATGTTTAGAAAAACTTGGAACTTTAATCATTTAACTTTTAGATATATTCTTTTTAATTTATTGTACAGAAATTGATCTAAGAACGTAAAAATCTTTTTGGAGAGACATACAATGTAATTCCGTTAGAATTCCATCCCTTATCATATTATTAGTACCTAATTTCAGCGTTGCAGGGAAGCGTGGTGTAATTTTTTAATACCAAGTGCATTATGAAAAAACTGGGCACCTGCAAGTCGGACTCACGTACAAACTTAAAAGGTAAATTGTGGTTTACGGTTTATGACGTATTAAAAAAAACTACTTACTAGATCTCTTTCAAACCAATTTTCGGTGAAAGTTTGCATGGTAATGTACATCATATATTTTTTTTAGTTTTATCATTCTCTTATTTTAAACCTCAATATAATTTTTGAAGACCTATCGATAGATAGGACACGTATGGGTTTGATGAAAAGAAATTTTTGAGTTTCAGTTCTAAGTATGGGGAACCCCCAAAATTTATTGTTTTTTTATTCTATTTTTGTGGGAAAATCTTAATGCGGTTCACAGAATAAATCTACTTACCAAGTTTCAACAGTATAGTTCTTACAGTTTCGGAAAAAAGTGGCTGTGACATACGGACGGATAGACAGATAGACATGACGAATCCATAAGGGTTCCGTTTTTTGCCATTTAGCTACGGAACCCTAAAAAGCTAGCAAACAGTCCACATGTATACATTTGTGTAGCAGATCTGTGGCACTCTATGGGTCCAACCCAAAAAGTAATAATAATAAGACCCATACTATGTATAGTATATCCCCGACCTAGTTCTCGAGAATGGCGATAACATGAGTTTCTACTATCTTACTGTATTCTGATTTGGCTTCTGTTTATTAAACTCTCCTTGGGTTCTATCGAAGTAGTGTTCTTCGAAGGTGTGTGTTGTCGAAGTTTGTTCTGTCGGGCTAATGCTGATCGAATATAATTATGTTCTATCGAAACAATGAGTAGTCGAAAAGTTATTTGGCACTTTTTAGAGTTTTTATTTTACATTGGAGTCGGTTGTATTTTTTTTTTTTGTAATTTTTTTTTGTACTTATTTTTTGTATTTATTACCTGCAACTGCGATGTATCGCGAATGATACGCTATGTTAGAAGTCGGCACCTCTTTTGCGAACACTCCTTTGGCTGTAAGCTCAGCAACGAACGTCTTCATGACATCAGCAGGTCCTGAGATGGTACTGGAATCAGGGCCGTTGTGACAGGCCACATCGACCTCTTGTGGACACAACTTCGATACCTACGTTTCAAAATAAATTCCATTGTGAACAAAATATTTCAATTTATAGCAATGTAGAGAAATAAATAATAATGACCTTTTTTTTGGAGGTGGGTAATCATTAAACGACTTCTCAATTATATATATATATATATACTATATATATTAACGTGTTTTGTGTAAATTAAAGTGACTGTAAATTAAAGTTTTAAGTGACAAAAATTATTAATTTAGGTTATGATATTAGTACGCGAGCGACTGACTACGAATGACGAGAAGTCAACAGAACAGCAACTTACAAACATTAATTTGAGTTATTTAAAATGCAATATGAGAAGTTTCATAATATTTGAGCGACCTAATATTATTTGAGTGTCAACATTACGTCCTACATTTGCAATATTTGGTAAATGATTTATATATACTGAGCGGCATTTTGTCTTAAATGAAGTGTTTCGAATGTCCTAAATATCGATATTTATGTATTATGTATGTCACAAGGCAATTTGATAAGTCGGATATTGGATATTACGAAATAGAAGTAACACTACGATTGATTAAGGATGACATTATGAAATATACAGTTCCGTAACAGACAGACAGAGAGCTAGGCTTAGTGTTTATTTAGAATTCTGTGTGCGGATCCCAGCTAAGTATGTAGTGTACTTATATTTATATTAACTAGTAATAAAACCATTAATAGAAAATGAAAATCCTGTCAGAGTTAGTGATAGCAAAAATCTGGGCGTTTTTTTTTTTTTGTATATTTTTTAAAAGAAACTGCCCCACTAAAAACTCCTCTTCTCAACGCATCCTCAAAAATGCGTTCACAAACAAGTAAACTCGCATACACAAGACATCCAGACTCGGAACAAGTATCTGTAGGTCATACAAATATTTATTTTGTACAGGAATCGAACCCACGAAACGCAGGATAGCAGCCAATTAGACAACAACGCCAACCGTACCGTCAGATCAGTTTTTTGAGACAAGCATGAATAGTCTCATTTAGGCAAGCGTGCTATGACAATGAGATAACTCTTTCCATCAGGTGAGAAAGGTAGTTACAAAATATGTGCTTATGTTTAAATTTACCTCTTTATATCCCAGACCGACAGCAGCCATGGAACCTTGTATCAAGGGAGTATCCAGTGATATTTTTCCTCGACTCAAAGCGCACATAATCGTTTCTTCTGTTGACAAGCATCCGTCGGCATACGCGCATGCCAGTTCACCGACACTGTGACCTGTTGAAAGTTTATTTATTTGGATCTCCAACAAAGGACACACAGATGCAATAGTGATCACTAGGCATGGGGTCCTTTAACTGGTGCTCCTTCAGTTACAGAAGACCACAACATGCACATATAACTAGATGAAAAATTAAAAATTCACAAAAAAATACACAACTAAAACTCTACTTTTTATTTTATTTTTATTTTATTTTATTTCATTAGGGACAACAAACAGCAGTATATTAAATATTACACATGATTGGAGTACTAAAATAATAGAATTAACAAATACACTACTCACGACGCTATCCACAGATTACCATATAAAATACTTAGCATAGTTACTGTAATAATAACAATAAGGGCAAACTTAAAGGTATTCAATACAAAGTTAAAAATTATTAAAAATTATTACTCGGTTTGGAATCAGTACTTAAAGTGAGATAGCGGTACTACTGGCTCAATTGTAGAGATGACATAGAGTAATGGTGTCGGAAATGTAGAGCGTGTGCATCTGTAAAAGGACCACTGACTATAAGTAGGGGCAGAATTCAGCTGTACAATGTTGGAGCCGCATGGGAACGCATTGCCATCGACGTCGCTGGACCTTTTCCAGTAACAGATGACGGAAATAAATACATAGTGGTGATCCAGGACTATTTCACAAAGTGGCCTGAAGTCTTCGCTATACCCAATCAGGAAGCGACGACAGTGGCGAAGAAGGTGGTCGAAGAAGTAGTATGTCGGTATGGCGCAGCTTTGGAGATCCATTCCGATCAAGGCCGTAACTTCTAATCTGCGTTGTTCATGCATCCACAGTCGGATGGAATGGTGGAAAGATTTAACCAAACCCTGGAGAATCATCTGGCTTAGGTTGTCAATGACCATCAGAAGGACTGGGACCGGTATATTTCACTATTTCTGATTTCTTATCGATCAGCAGTGCACGATAGCACGGGACATACTCCAGCAAGAGTGAATTTTGGCAGGGAGATGAGACTTCTGGTTGATGTTATAACTGGCGTGCCACCAGACAAGACTAAGCCAGTTACGGACTACGTAAGTGACATTCAAGATCAATGGGACGAAGTGCATAAACAAGTACGTGAGAACAGCATGAACACCAAAGTTAAAATAAAAACTAGATACGACCGTAATGCCAACACCAAGGGATTTGAGGAAGGTGCACTGGTTTGGCTCCATAATCCACTTCGACGAAAAGGGAAGTCCCCAAAACTTCAAGCTCGATGGGAGGGACCTTACGCTGTGATAGAAAAAAAGGGCTAAGAGGGAAGCCTAAGGTAGTCCACGTGGATAGATTGGCGCCGTATCACGAATCTAATAATACTTAAAAATAAGTCTAAATACAGCTAGTAATATCTTGTGCATATTGTAGTATGTGTGTAAAATCCGTATGCATATACCTAAAGGAAATGTAATTAGGTCAAGTCGCAACTACGTACTATGCATTGTTAGCAACTAAGCAATATTTTTGGTGTAAAGCATTATTTTAATTCACTCAATAAATGGGCTTCAACTCGTAAACTATGTTCCTATTTACCTCTCAAGAAGCAACATATTACAATATTTTTATTAAGAAGAAAAAGAAAAGTCCTTTATAAAATCCAGGTTTATAAATGACGGAGTTTTGAGGTAAAAAAATATACGAATGAATGGAAAAGCTCTTTTTTTGAAGTTGCTTAAAAATTATCCCTTGTCCTAATTCAATTCATGATCCACCTAGTTCTGTTTAATCGCAAAGTAGCAGACAGAGTTACTTTCAATTTATTTAAATTGTAACATTCATCGATATATATGTACGTAATATGCATGAATATGCTTGATTGAGATCACGATACTAGCAAAAAAATTAGATTAAATTACCTATGATTCCATCAGGTTTAAAACCCAGTTCGTGTAGAACATCCGTAAGTCCTATTTGAATAACAGCAATCCCCAAAAAACTGTTTTGAATGTTTTCTAGCACTTTGTTGTCAGAAGATGTTATTATATCAACTATGTCGATACCCCGAGGTGCTAATACTTTGTGACAACTGAAACAAAATAAATTGTACAAATAACAGTAATTGATACAAACCAAAACCAAAAGCTATACAATAGTATATAATAATAATAAACTGTCCAGTGTGTGGTTTAACTTGAAAAAGAAATTGGGAAATGAGGTCTTACTCAAAAGAAAACTATATATTATTGTTGATCCTTAGTTAAAAACCCATGTTAAACTTGATTAAATATTACTTTATAATTTCTTACCGTTCTACAGCAGCTGCGAAGACAGGTATACGCATTAGTTCCGTGCCCATACCAGTCCACTGTGAGCCCATTCCGCTGTACACAAACCATAACGGACGACGAGTATCGTCAAAATACTCAATTTTCTCACGCAAGCTTACAGTCTTTTTGTTTTCGTTCGTATCTAATAAACCAAAAAGACAAATTTATTGAGTTACTCGATTGAACGTTTGGTCAACAATTGGCCAACTAAAGGATTTAGTTTCTGCAATGAGAGTTTGTTCATACCCAGTATAGCAAATCCTCTGCCTAAATGTCCAGAGATGTTGTTTGCATGAATATTATGCAACAGTGCTAATTCCTCAGCATCGATGGGTCGGGACTTGAGGTCATCAAAAATCTTCTTGACAGCAGACTCCTGACGCCCTGATAATGTGACCAGGCGTGGAATAGAAGATTGGTAGCGGGACAGGTCCTAAAATATTCAATCATTGTTCAGGTATGCGATTATAGTCTACCCACCGAATAAGACCAATATAAGTTCGTATTCTTTATAATTCATGATATAGCATGCATAAATGAGACAGAAACCAAAATGGGCCCAGCATCGTGTCTTGAGGTATACATAATTGCACTAGTAATACAAGCACTTGTTACTTGATAACATTCACATGCGGTATCCTGTCCGTAAATTAACAATAAATAAGGTACAAGGCCAACTTTCTGATAAAATAGTAATAGAGGTGATAAGTAAGTACATATATTGCGAAGAACACAGTCAGCCTTGAAAAAAATCACAAAACGCCTAGATTGTAAATGTTTCTTTGCGTGAAAGATAATCATAGTTACATAACAATATTTTAATAAATTTGTATTGAAACATTTCAAGCTAGCAGTCTGCCAGAGAAAAATGGAAAGAAGCATGTTAGGTGTCAAACTGGTGGATAAAATAAGTAATAAAAAAATTAGAGCAATAACGAAAATTCAAGATATAAGAGAGAGCATGTGAAAGCTTGTTGACAAAAAAGTGCATAAACTGCGGTGAATTTATCGTAACGCAGACAAAACATGTGTGCACAACTATGCACAGCCAATAAACCGTAATTTTTTACGGCATAAAAACGTGTGTGTACCAGCGGCCTTACGCACGTTATGAGGAATACAAGTTTCTATCATATAGATAGAAAATTATTAAAAAAAATAAACCCCTATTTCCAACCCACTTATTATCCTCTTAATATGTTTTCTGGAGGAGATTCCCACTCTAATTGGCATCCTGAACAGATATACCAGGTATAAATTAATTAACGTAAAACCTATTAGAGTAAATTTAGTCATTAACATACTCTACATTTTCGCCGTTTATTAGAATTGGTGTTAAGATGCTGTTAGTCATGACTTTTGTTTTGTCAAAATTTATTTCTAATCCGACTTAAATGCTTCGTAAATGTAGAGTTGTTAGCATGTCATTGAGTTCCTCAGCGGTGCTAGCTAGTAGTGCAATATCATCCGCGAATCGCAGATGGCTCAGATATTGTCCATCTATTTTTATGCCCTTATTTTTCCAGGTTGAATCCTTGAGAATGAGTTCCAGAACGGCTATGAAAATTTTCGGTGACAAAGGATCTCCCTGGCGGACGCCGCGTTCTATTTTGAAAGTTGGTCCGGTTCTCTCTAGTCTGCCCATACTTTTACAGTTTTCGTATATGTTACTTATGATGTCTATGTACGTTGCCTCTATTTCGTGGTATTGTAGAGCCTCTTTGACTGACGCGTGTGAAATAGAGTCAAAGGCTTTTCGGTAGTCCACAAAAGCTATGTAGAGTGGGGAATTAAACTCTTTATACTTTTCGATCACTTGGCTGAGAACGTGTATGTGGTCTATTGTAGAGTATTTAGACCTAAACCCAGCCTGCTCTATGGGTTGTTTCGCATCAATCTTTGGTCCAATTCTTTTCAGCAGACACTGGGAGAACAATTTGTATAAACTGGCCATGAGACTAATCGGTCTGTAATTTGAGACGTCTGATGGATCTCCTTTCTTGTAAATAAGAATGATTTCAGATACAGTCCATTGCTCTGGCACTTTCCGGTCTTTCAGGATTTTGTTGAATAATATGGTGATTAGACCTGAGATAAGTTTCTCGTCAATTTTCAGTGCTTCATTAATAATAGAGTCGGGTCCCGGGCTTTTTCGATTATTTAGGTGTCTGATACCCAATACTATTTCCATCAGGGAGAAGTCCTTCACTTCGGTTTCAGCCTTCAGTACTTGAGAAACTCTATCCACCGATACGTCTTCACCGGGTCTCTTTTTGTATAGTTTTCTATAAAAATTCGTAGCCAACAAAACTAAGTCCTTTCTGTTCTCTGAACTACCTTCTGAGGTGTTAATTTTTGGTATCCACATTTTATATTGACGTAGAGACTTATTCGCCGACTTTATGCTACCTGTTTTCTGTAACCAACTTTCGTAAATGTCTAGTTTGTAGTTTTCGTATTCTTTATGTATGTTTTTGGTGATGGTTTTGTACAAACTTTTTAACTCTAGTTTTTCTTCCTTGCTTCGACTACTCTTTAGTTGTAATGTATGCCTTTTCTTGATTAATTCTCTAGTTTCTATTGATAATTTAAAGCACTTTTTAAATTTCTGATTAGTTCTTGCTTTTCTCAGGCTCTCTATAATATTTGATTCTATGTAGTCATATAAACACTGAATAGACATGTTTATGTAGGATTTTTGTTCAAGAGCTTTTTCCAAGGTTTCTAAGAATCTTAGTTGTTCTTTCTCTGTACTCAACAAAGAATTATTTTGAGAGAACTTTTTGCGACATTTTTTGTGGCTTTTGATCCTCAGTGTACCTCTTATTAATCTGTGATCTGAGGGGAATGTGATTTTTCTAAGCACCTCGAAATTAATGAAATAATCCCTCTTGTTTGTTAGCAGATAGTCTATCTCATTTTTAGTTGTATTATTAGGTGACATCCATGTCCATCTTTGGCTAAGTTTTTTCTTGTATAAGGTATTTAGTATGACCAGTTCCTCTTCTAAACAGAATTCAGTTAGTCTTTCGCCCCGTTCGTTGCTGGTACCTAGACCGTAGGGTCCTATTATAGGTTCTATAGGTACTTTGGGGATACCTATATTGACGTTGAAGTCACCTAATATGATTATGTTCGGTCCTGAATTTTCTTTAGCTTTTCTTACATCAGAATAAAAACATTCTAGGTTTTCTTCAGATGACCTTTCAGTAGGGGAGTATACTTGTATTATAGATAATTCTGTATTATGAATAGTTATATTAAGCAAGGCTACTCTATCCGAAATTCCAGTAAATTTTTGTATATTATTTTTGTGTGCTTTCTTTACTAAAAATCCAACTCCTCTATGTCCTTTTGTCTGACCAAAATAGTAAAAGATACACCAATCTCTCTCTTTAATCCCATATCCTTCTTTTCTTATTTCTGACATACCTATTACATCCCATTTTACTGTTTTAAGTGCGGACTCAAGTTCAATCATACGTGATTCATCTTTGAGAGATCTTACGTTATAAGAGCAAATGTAAATATCTTGACAGAGTTTTTCATGTGGTTTAGTTTTTCCTTGTTTATTTTTTTCTGGAGGGTTGTGGTCATTTTCTCCCACGGTGACCAACCGGCTTGGGAGAGTCAGAGGGGGCCTTTTTGATTGCTATTCCTTCTTGTTGTTATTGGTGCGATTGACAAAGCTTCTTATATCATGTTTATTTTTCTTTGGTAGGTGTTTGGTAGTTTTATATATCATTTCTTCTTCGTTTACAGACCCAGCCACTATATACTCAGGTGAATGTGATAAGTTCCTCTTATTATTCGCATTGGGGCAGTCTTTATTCTCTTTCTGTTTAGGATAAATGATTTTATCGTAGCTTAGTACAGCATTGATTCCTTTTTTCTTTCTTTATTGACAATTTTTTGCAATTCTTTCCTTTTTTGTACTATTTTTGGCGGAAAATCTTCCATGATATAGTATCCACAGTCCAGTTCTTTTAGATATTTTTTTCTCTTCAGAACTTGTATTTTTTTTTCGAGCGTGATAAATATAACTATTACTGGCCGGGGATTATTTCCTTTTTTCCCTTTGCGTATTACGCTTTCGATTTCCCATCTCTTGCAAGGAGTAGTTAAATAATTGTTTGTAAGGTCTAAAATAAAGTCTTCCAACTCTTGGTAAGATTTTTCTTTTTCTTCGAGACCAAAGAATATTAAATTTTTCTTTCTTAGTTTGTTGTCTATGATGTCTATATACTTCTCTTGTTCTTCCACTTTTTTCTCTAGGTTCTCCAATCTTTTATCTAATTTTTGGAACTGTAAATTGATATTATCATTTATACAGGTTGTGATAGTATCCTGCATGTTCTTCATGTCTTTTTTCTGCTGTGCTAAGTCTTTTTGAATGTTTTGTAATATTTTAGTAATATCTTCCATTTTGTTTTATATACGAAAGATAATAAAAGCTAAAAATATATATATATTTTTTTTTAATGTGTAAATATTTAAGATAGCTCCACCTGTCGTGTAGTAGCGGAACCAGGTTGCCCTCCAGGTTCAAGATGCGCTTGCAACTTTTACTTTGTCGTGGTGTTACTACTCGCTAGTAGATGGCGCTCTTCGTAGTATTTGTAAATAGTGCCACTGGTGAGTAATGATTTGCAAATTTATAGGTTAGGTTTAGAGTACAGACTTTGGTCTTCCTGGTTTTCTTGCCTTGGAAAATCCTTTTTCATCCACTTTGACGACTTTCATCAACGTCCAAGTCTTTTGTACACACTGGTATTATCGTTTTCTTGGAAACAAACACATTATAGTTCACTGTATCTTTTACACAGTTTTTGCACTTTAAGTTACAGACACAGTTGATTCTTCATTTCACTTGCAGATATATGTATTTATCTTGATAGATTATTTATTTTCACACATATTTGGTGGCTAAGACTATTTAATTCCAACAATAATTGACGGAGCTACTTCTAATGTACGCACTGGTGGCGCCCTCCCTGGGTAAGCAATTATCCTTTAGAGAGATAGATAAAGAAGAGGTGGAGAGAAGGATCGGCTCAGCATGGAAACGATATTGGTCATTAAAGCACATAATGAAATCTAAATTGTCTACCAAACTAAAACAGAAAGTACTGGATTCTTGTGTGTTTCCCTGCCTCACATATGGCTGCCAGACATGGTGCTTAACAGAAAAAATGGCTAACAAAATTTAAATCTGTCAAAGAGCGATGGAAAGGAGTATACTCAACCTTAAACTTTCGGACAAGGTGAGGAATACTGAAATTCGCAAGCGAACACAGATCACAGACGCAATATACCATGTAAGAAAATTGAAATGGAAATGGGCGGGTCACCTGTCTCGCTGTGAGGATGGAAGATGGACTAAGAGAGTAACAAGGTGGAGAGGGCCCAGCACTGGCAAGCGACGTGTGGGCCGCCCGCTAAAGCGCTGGGCGGATGACATCCGTGCTGTCGCTGGTGGGAGCTGGATGAGGGAAGCTCAAGACAGAGAAAAATGGTCTACTCTGGAGGAGGCCTTTACCCGCACAGGGGTTCCCTTTAATTGAATGCTATACATATATCAGATAATCAAAGTCAATTACATGTAACATTTTTATTTAATTAGAATTACAAGTGCATGTTTCAATAAAATAATAAATAATTAATTAATAAAATTCATATATTATCAACTACAATCAATTATAATTTATTGCTAATTGGAATGTATTATTATTAAGGGAATGAAATATAAGGCTTATTTTTTTTTTTTATCTATTAGAGTAAAATTACCTTGGGCTTGTATCTTCCATGCAAAAGGACGTGCGAGTTAACGCCGGTAAGAGACATACCATTGATCGCAACGTATGAGCGGCTGAAGGCCTGGTGTTCAGTGATGATGTGCATGCGCCCCTCGCGCAGCGCAAGTACGTCTTGACGTGGGTTATTGCAGTGTAAGTTGGCAGCCAGTTTACCAGTGTGATAGCCCAGCAACACCTGTGAATTAAGAATTTTTAATGCAGATAGACCAAATGCTCACGCAATGCGAAACATGCATGGGTTATTCGTGTATTAACAGCACGAATATCTTTTACAGCAATGATGATGATGATGATGTTATCTAGCCGATTTCGGCCACAGCGACTATATTCCTTAGCTTCTAACAGTGGTCGTGTGAATTTCGAACTCAGAGGTGGCATATTAGAATACCATTAGCGACATAATAGAGGGTCTAGCTTTAAAGTCGTCAGGTTTTTGATCTAATTCCAACCTATCGCTGCATATTCCGTCTACCCTCATTCGATTTTGTATCTGTTGTTCACGTAGAAAATATCTTCTACGTCTTCTACATCTTGTTTTCCTTTCTACAGTTCAGAATAGAAGATACACTTTGTTAATCTCTATTCGAGATGCGGGGCGATTTGATGGTGGACATTTCACTTGCCTGCCCTGCTTTGTCACCACGTGTCGTCGACTGGCGCATCATGAAAGGTGTGGAGCCGTACTCAGCTCACCGTTACATCCGGTTCGATGTCTCTACCTATGCTTCGATCACGACGGACCGACAGATCCCGTGTGGTCCATGGTGGGCGCTGAAGTAGCTAGACAGGGAGCTTTTCATGGAAGTCAAGATCGTGCAGGCTTGGATGCCATCACCAGAAAGGCCTATCAAAATTGACGCCGAAGACGGTGTGATTTCAGGAGGCGGAAGTTTGTGACGTGGCAATGCCACGGGTCCACTCAGGACATGCCGGGCGTCAAGTGTACTGATGGTCGCCGGAGATAACGGCTCTGCACAAGGTGAACGGTACCGCGCGATTCCAGTACATTAGATACCGTAGGTGCCGCATCCACCCAGCGGATGTGGAGGCCACGAGGGGCTGTGTGGGGGATACAAAGTGGCAAAGTGCACGCTCCGTGCGAGGATACGGCTTGCCAAGGTGAAAGCCCGGGAAGTGGGCTCCCCCGCTGCCAAAAAGTCACCAGACCCAGCTTGTGGAGGATGTAGTGAGCGCTACGTTTCTTTAGCAAGGGGAACATTTTTCTTCGTCCATAGCTCCACTACTTGTGGCTTCCGATGCGGATAATGACGGCAACGTCGATGATACTCCAGAGGTGCCTGAGATAGAGCTGAGAGTGGCAGTACGAAGATTGAACGCCAAAAATATCGTCTCAAAACCAGACCGCTTTTGCGCATGTTTGGAGAGAGCTACTTCCCATTTTGTTGAAAGATGGGGAAACTGGTTCTCATCGAAAAGCTGGGGCGCCCTGCGGACTCTCCGTCCGCATACGGTGAATGCGCGCATTGTGGTGAAATAAACGCATGCGGTAAAATCACCGTTGGCCTCTCGCTGCAAATTTGCGGTGAATCTAACGCACATTTTTTTTTTGTATCGCATAGGGATCTAGGGAACGCCGCGCACTGCGGTGAAAAAACGCACGTTTTAACCTACTTCAAGAAAAAAGGAGAAGGTTATCAATTCGGTTGTATTTTTTATCATAATTTTTTTAGGTTGTTACCTCAGAACTCCGTCGTTTATGGACCGATTTGCAATTTTTTTCCCATATAAAATAACCGACTTCACTAAAAAAAAACACCAAAAGGATCAAAATAACTTAAATGCCGGGATTTCTCGGTTCCATTCTAGGTTTGTGTAAAAGTTATGTTTCCTACTATTTTGGTGATCAATAAAGTAAGTTAAGTTTATTCTATTCTCTACTAACCTTAGTGAGGGCAGCGATGCCAGATGCTGCTTCCGTCAAACCAATATTGGATGTCACGCTACCGATCAGGAGGGGGTCTTGCCTACCTTTACAGTAGACTTCTTCAAGTGTTTCTAGCTCAGATTTGTCAGCATCAGGTACACCTGCAAAATCACAACGAGCCTTAAGCGGTCTACTGAATCGTAGATTATTACTAAAAAGCCTACACAGTTCTTCAGAATATGTACCTGAAATAATGCACATCCTTATACACCACAATTTAATAACAAATGAAGTTACAATCATAATTCAAGCACTGAAAGGACCATGGGTAAAAATATATTAAACGTGGGCTCACCCACCAACAGACGAGATCATTTTGAAGTAGCAACATCTACATTGCCACATTAACATCAGCTCTGAGATTTTTTATGTTTAATTAATATAGAAAAGTATTTCAAATGAACAATAAACTAAAACGCATGGATCTTAATAATAAAAATGTGCAAAATTGGCGATAAAGTGAAAATAACACAGTGAGAAATCATCATCATCATCATCATCATCATTTCATGATAAGTTTTTTGTGTGAACATCGGTCTTCAATATTAATTTCCGAACTATTAGAAGCCATACGAACCATTATTGTTAAAGATTATAGGTCTGTGTTGGCTCGACCACTCTAATATATTTTTTTTTGAAGGAATGTTCGTATCCGACGGGCTGGAAATTGACGAGGGTGGCTTCAATACCAAAAAGTTTCCAGTAGGATCTCATGATGGAATAGCGACAGAGACTATCAGAACTCAGTGCTGGGCACGCCATAATTATGGCGCTAAGTCCCCTATTTGAGGAGTGGCTGGAAAGACATCACGGCCTCGTCACCTAGCCGCATGACGCAGGTTCTCACCGAACATTGTCAGTTCGGGAAGTTCCTGCACCGGATTCGTGCGGAAGCAACGTCCGGGTGCACCACTGTGTGTACCGCTCGGAGGACAGGGTGGTGCACACGGTAGAGGTGTACCCCGCTTGGGCAGAGCACCGCCATGTGTTCGTGTTTTAGGAGCTAATGTTCCTCCGGGGATAGTTATATAAGGAACAGACAACATTGAAAGTAGTATACCATAAAACACAGTATAATACATTGTATTTAAGTGCATAAACAAACATGAAAATTATATTTAAATTAGTATAAGCATTTAAATTATTTTATATATTAGATTATAATTAATAATTTTAATAATTTATTTATTCCACAGTCAACAAAAGATCCATAGTGTTAGTAAACAATTAGCCTTAAACCTAGTGTTAGTTTTATATTATAATTATCTACTTATACTATTGTAAGCATTCAGCACAAAAGATGACTCCAGTTTCATCTTCTCCACAAAATGCCCAAAAAAGGGAGAAAGCACACTCTCTGCGACTGTTTCTAGAATACTGTTGCTACTGGCCCGGGTTCTAACCGCCAAAGATGCTAGCTTCTTTCGAATGACCGCATGAAAGCCGTCAGTTCGATTCTGTGTAAACATCTCCGACGCACTACAGAACCGGGGCAGCCTCAACAACATTCTAAAAATATTATTGTATTGGACGCGCAGGACATCCAGCGACCTTTTGGTGTAGTTAATCCACAGACCCCCCGTGTACAGATTCTGACAATACGCTTTGAAAAGCGTTATTTTGACCTGGTCAGTACAGCGGGAGAATCTACGGATACGGACGGATTAGTAGAGTAATTAAATGATTAAATTATATTATTAGATCACTGATCTAATAATATAATTTAGACGTAAATAAATTATTAAATTACATTCTATTCTATTCTATTAATTAAATTCTCGTACGCGTGTAACACGCGTACACGCACGCGTGTTATATGTTGCCAGGTCCAGTCGTCGTTGTCTAAAGGGGTAGCCGGATCCCATCCGGAGATTCTTCGCACCCCTTGCCTCGCCGTAACCTTGACCGCTACCGGAGTCAAGGGTAAACGGGCTGCCGGGCACTAGGGGCCATTTTTCGGTTGTGCTTATCATTGGGGGGTTTTGCCATAATCGCCACGCTTGGCATGCGGGTTGGCGATCGCAGTTTGGTTGTTGCAATTCACAAAGAATACTGCGGCCCATTCTCTGGTATGTCCCTTAGTCGCCTCTTACGACACCCGCGGGAAGAAATGGGATGGTGTTATTCTTTACGTCCGGACACCATACGGAATAACGAGAAGATCACCGAACTTGAGGAAGAATTGAGCAGGTTACGATGGAGTATAGTGGGATTATCAGAAGTCCGAAGATAGGTGGAGGACACGATAATTCTCAAATCCGGTAATCTGCTTTATTTCCGGGAGGGTGACCAGCAGTCCCAGGGTGGTATCGGGTTTATTGTCCACAAGTCCCTTGTGCACAATGTGGTGAAGATCGAGAGTGTGTCGACCAGGGTGGCGTATCTTATACTCAGAATATCATCAAGATATTCCTTGAAGGTCATATAGGTTTACGCCCCGACCTCTCCACACCCCGACAATGCAGTAGAGTCCATGTATGAGGATATATCCAGAGCCATGCATGGTTCTAAGACTCACTTCACTTTGGTCATGGGCGACTTTAACGCGAAACTGGGTAAACGAGACGGTGATGAGCTGCGAGTGGGGCAATTTGGGATTTGGACATCGGAACCGCCGGGGACAACTATTGGCTAATTTTATGGAGAAGGAGGGCCTCTATATGATGAACTCCTTCTTCAAAAAACGTGAGCGTAGGAAGGGGATCTGGCAAAGCCCTGATGGTGTGACCGGAAATGAGATTGACTTCATCATGTCGACGAAGAAGCAAATATTCAATGATGTCTCTGTGATCAACGCGGTGAAAACTGGAAGTGATCACCGCATGGTAAGAGCACATTGAATATCAATATCAAGCTTGAAAGATCTCGACTGATGAATTCTACGCTCCGTCCAGCACAGATCCAGATCCAAAACTCCGAGAGCTTTCAGCTCGAACTTCACAATCGTTTCGAGTGCCTAGGTGGCTCTGTGGACGAATACAACGATGGGTTCGTGGAAACTGTCCATACGGTCGGGTCTAAGTTTTTTAAGACTCGTCGTACAAGGAAGAAAAGGCTCTCTGATCAAACTCTCGAGAGAAACTCTCTTGAAAGAGAGGCGTGAGATGATTCTGCAGTCTTCAGACAAATACAAAATACAAAAATACAAAATATTTTATTTCTATAACAAGTGGTTTAGATTAGTCTATGATTGGATTCTCCTTTTAAGCATGATGATGCCTGTATTAGGAGACTCCGCTCGTCCTTAGCGTTGGCTGTTTACAAAACTCAAATAATTATATTCTATATACTTAACAATGTTTTTTTTTTCAAATTATATGTTTCTTTAAAACTACATTATTAATACTAGTACATTTTATTTTTCTTTTTCCTTTTTTCGAGCGCATGTTGCGTGCTTTATTGTCATTTACATGACTTATAATGCCTTATTTAGAAGTTTTTCGCTCGCTTGTGATTTGTGTGAGGTATGTGGGATGTGAGAGGTGTGTGGGTGATGTGAATGTGTGTGGGTGGGTGATGTGAATGTGTGTGGGTGGGTGATATGAATGTGTGTGTATGGGGGAAAATGTATGTGTGGGCGTGATGGTGTATGTTTATCCAATTTCCACTTATTGTAACAATGATTGAATATCCGCAGATCAAAAAAATGCTTGTGGAATGGTTGAAATCACGCACTTATTGTGATTTCAACTATTCCACAAGCATTTTTTTACCTTTGTGAAAATGTTTAGTATGTATATATACATCTTTATTTATTTTATTATATAAACGTGCTGATTGCTTATTGCTTTGTTTAGCTGCAAAATTAGTTTTACAGACGATGCGTGCATCTACCGGCAGCTCAATAGACGGATCTCAAAGTCCTTAAAACGCGATCTCTCTCTCTTTTTAGTCAGTAAAAGTCTGACACTATCTCTCGCTCCGCCCAAGAGCGAGATTTGTCATTGCATGATTTTCCCACCTTAAAAAAAAACCCACAAACTAGTGAGTACATTAAAAAGTTTCTTTGGGATAGTTGTTTGTAATCATGAGTACTATCACGTGTTTAAGTATCGGTCACTAATTACCAGTCACCCTATATATATAAAAAAAAACGATTCGGCAGATTATTCCGAGCGTACTACTTTCAGGATGTGCATTTATTATGTTACATGTTGTATAATTATTAAAGAATATGGACTCTATTGGTCTTGAAAACTACATTTTATTCTCACCTGTACCATATGCTTCCACATACTCAACTGCCTGGGGCGCCACTTGTACTTTCTTATAGAACTGTCTAATGAAATCAGCTGTAGTCTGAGGATTCCGATTGTATCCAAATTTAGGTCCCAGTTTATCACTTAATAAAGAAGTGAATTTATTTTCGACATGCAAAAGTTCCGCGTAAACTCTAAAAAAAAATATATAATTATATTAAAAATAAAATCGCTTCCAGCTGTCTGTCCTTAAGTATGCCTAGATCTTCAAATCTACGCAACGGATTTTGATGCAGTTTTTTTTAAATAGATAGAATGTTTTAAAAAGAAGGTTTATATGTATAAGGTTCATAATATTAATAGAAAAACACTGGTAATTTTAGAGGTTTCTAATGTGATATTGTAAGGCGGGTCGCTAGTAACCAATAAAATTAAGAAAATGAAAGAACAAAATTTTTTTTAGTAACCCGGCTAGAAAAAAAAAACTCTGAAGTATCCCAAAGGAGATTGGGCACTTATAGATTCACTTTTTGACGCGTATGGCCATTTGAGTTATTGTATAATTCATAACCATTATTTTCATTGATTAACTTAAATTCATTGAAATCATTTGCGGGGTTTTTATTTTAATTTTAATTAGTATTTAATACAATAGATACATCATTTGTTCCATTATAGAGAAGCAACTCCTTTCTCAGTTATAATCGATCGATTAAACATTAACGTGAATCGTGGGTAAACAAAAATATCTACATTCGCAACTAAAAAGTATTAAGAAGTGCAATTATGATTTTTCTTTAATTATGTTAATATTTCTTTCGTTAAAAAGCAATTTCTGGGGAAAAATAAAACAATTAAGATATAATCGATAATGTTATAATCCCGTAGTCAATTGATGTGTCACAACACTATTCGATGAAATGTCAAACAAAATATCGTTTACCGTGTTAACTGCCGGCATTCTTCCACGTTCATTTACTACATTGAGCGATTTGACTCTTTTTGTGTGTCGCTGTGAAGTGAATTGTTAGAACGTTTTTAGGTCAGTGGGTAGCCTTAGGGGCGGATTTTTACGTCCATGGTGATTTAATCTAGACTTAAAACAATATGTGGCGCTGTGTAATCGATCTTTTTTATTAGCACACCTACTGCCTAGCCGCCAAATCAGAGAGGCTACTGATTCCATAGCCCGGAGGCAGGGTTTCAAAACGAATTGTTTTGAGATGTAAGATAACCTCAATACTCAACTTATTTTTTTTTTTTCAAAAACCCCTATATATATCATTTTGAATTTAACCTGGTTTCAAAGCATGACACTACCCCTTTTTTGTGTCAAATTTTTACTACTATACTGCGTCAAAAGTTGCGCAACCAAGTGTCATAGTAACTTGCCCAATCTCCTTTACAAGCACCAATACAATGATTAAAATGCATAATAATTTTAATTATTATTTCGGAAAACTCGCTTCGAGTTTTTACACCCATTGTGATACCCTACAAACGTGAGTATCCAGTGCAACAACGAATTAAACGGTGCTTTAGGGTGTGCTATTTGGTATTTGGAGATATAGCAACAGTGCTGCCCGACCTTAGGCAAAGTTTACTGTTCTCGCGAGGATGTGATGCAGCAGGGCAGTGACCGTAGTGAACCCGAATTGACTTCAATATTAGTTATTTGTCACCAAAATTATTCAACTGCATCAATTGTTTCACACAAATACATTAATAACTAATATACTCATACAGGTAAATAGATTAATATAAATAAGTAAAAAGTAAATCTGTAATAAAGTCTCTTTCTACGCTACAAACAACGCTGTTTTACTACGTGGAGACAATCGACTTCTCTTCCTGTTATTGTGCCTATAAATGGTTGCCGATAGCTCTAGCCTTACTTAGCCTTAGTTATTGGTCGGTCCGTGAGGCTGCGGATCGGCAGTGAAAAAATCCTATCCGATACACCCTTCATCCTTCCCACCTTCCGTCTGTTGCCTTAGGTCTCATAGTAACGGGCTTCCCGCACTATATATACGAGTATAGGTATATTGTAACTATATAGTTAGCGCTAGGTTGTTAGGTGCAGTTAGGGTTGTCGATAGACTACAGTCAACCCCTTTACTGTACATTTAGGTGGGTGAATGTATATTTACTTACCTCGTTTGGCTATATACAACAATAAGAAAGTACTCTAAAATCACAATTGTCAAACTATTTTGTTTACTACTACGAAGACCTCAGAATCAGAACCAGGGTGTTTTGTGGTCTCGACAAACGGTAAGATCAACTGAACATTAAGTCAAAAGAAACTTCAGAAACTCTCAGACCCAGAACGTGATAATTAGCACGTTCCAGATTGTCTACAACAGGACACTTAAAAAGAGTCGCACACACGCCCGAGGAACGCGCTCGCCTAATGTGGGGGACGCCGTACTGCGCGGTTATAGCGACATACTAACTACATGACCAAGCCAGCCCTGCCAAATTAGCAGAGCAGAATTGAGCGTCTTATTAGTAGGAATAGAGCACTCATTGGTCATCTAATTTGCTTCGGGGAGGGCAACACTCGCCCAAGACTGATGCGCTTTGTGAGACGGGTATTTTTGGGTACTAATATTAACCCTCGACACTATATGTGTCACAGAGTGCATTGACTTCTTGAAGCAAAAGATTTATGCATGAGAAAACCATATTCGTAGTTATAAGCGGCAGGTGGAGTGACGTATTCAGCAATGCACATTCCGGTGTGATGAAAGCTGAGTATATACAGGGGTTGGTAGCGACTGGACCAATGTGTGATTGTTACGCGGCTACCGGTTTTTTTATGTTTTACGTGTGGATATCATCCAATGGCAGCTCCCGCCCTTGGGCAGAACGGGAAGGCGTGTCAGACTTTAACTGACTAAAACCACACCTGTGTCCTTCAGTTGCCCTTTGTGTTCTAGGACTACGGGTTTCTCCTTCAGTAATTCTCCGCGGTCCTAGCTAGTGGTCATCGGCCCTGCTGGGCTCCTACAGTTTACTGACATCTCTTTGAGGAGCGCGTGGATTACTGCGCTGAGATCGGTCCGGTTAATTATTGGACGGCCAGACAGCGAGCTACCCATTGCTCGACGTCCGCAATCCCGCCTCTACCGTGGCTAATAGTCGGGGTCAGAATCTCAGCTGCTGGAGCGTGAGGACGTTCGTTCCTTCACTTGTGTGGCCTCCAACTTCGCTAGCATTACTGCTTGGCATAAAGAGGCGACCGCCTACCATTCCTCCTCGCTTCGGATCGTAGCCTGAAACAAACCCCGCGCGAAAGGTCGCTGCCGCCGATTGCCTCCACATGGACATGGCGGTGCTCTGCCCAAGTGGCTACCGGATGATAACGCCATGTCTTCGTTTTGGCGCAGTATCAAGTCGATGCCTGTCATTCACACCGAAGGTAATTAGAATCGCGAGATTGGACGAGCTTACGAGAAATGATCAGCCCGTGCACATCTATTTGGCGAGTTATGATTAACTACCATGTAGACAATAACTCTATGTCTGCCTCTTAAAATCATCCTGCGGTACTACGGTGCTGCTTTTCATCAACTTGGTCATTCTCATTAGACAACATTTTCGGCATTTCCCGAAAGGATCTATCGATTATGTTGAATAGGCTATAAGGCCTATGACTTGATGCCTCATGCGTAGCTCATGAGGGTACTAAACTTGTATAAGATTGATGCAACGCTATACACTTTCTGATTTCATGTATGGGGCAATGGAGGACGGTCTTTTGCTATCCTGGATGTCACTATCTAGAGGAACAGCGGTCCGATAAGAGTTTACTCTTAGAGAGAGAGAGCTATTCATCAAGGTGATATTTTGAGTCCACTCTGGTTTGGTTTAGCTTTCAAACCTCTAATTAAGCACATTACTAGATAATTCAGGTCTAGGTTATTGGTTGAAGAGAGGTGGCCAGATTATATTTCACCTCTTCTACATGAATAATTTTTACCCCAAACAATCAACAACTGATGGATTCCTTCAGCAGTGCGCACTACTAAAGGAATCCAGTTGGATCAGGACGGATTTTTGTGTAGGAGGTAAATCCGTGGGTACTCAACTCTCAGTTCCTATAAGCCTGAAATCTCTCTCCAATCAAAACCTATAAGTATTGGAGTATACTAGAAACGTTAGATTCTAATGCTACGGACATGAAGCAATTGATGAAGAACTGCTTCTTTGGCCACCTGAAGAGTCATTTAATAGCCTTGTATCAGGTGGTAATAAGCGACGCGGCGAGCCTTCAACGGCGAATGGCGCTTCCTTGAAGGCGCGCCGTGTTTCGATGTAATACTCATAAAACCCAAAGACTCTCCACAATTGCGGTGTATCTCGCAGACAATGTAATATCCTGACTACGTTGTTATGCATCGAAATGTCGTAGCTAAATGCTCGGTAGAAGGATGTATAATCTAGTAAGGTTCTGGTAGGGATTTTGACCGTATTTCCGGGATTGTCCTGATAGCCGTGACATACCTCTCCACTCTTCAAGCACCTCAGGATTTGTTGCCCTTTTGTTGCTACGTCACTTCGTGCTAGAGGCCGTTTTTGGGGGCCCACTACACTGCACTAGCCTAGCACGTACAGGGATAATCGTCTGTTGGTATCACATTCCATTAAAAGTAACTAAAGGGCCTCTGCGAGTTGGTTTCGGTTCCTCGTACGCCTTTTAAATGTTCGGAACCTCGGGTTCCGAGTTATACTGATACATAATAATATTTTTTTTGTTTCTGTATTAAACTCCATAACGAAATATATATCATAATAACTTATAAAACTATGTTAGTAAACAAATGCAAATACCCAGATGTTAGTAGTGCGCTACGCAAAGCAGGTCCTTCGCGAAGCACAGTCTGATAAAAAAATATTCGTAAGTTTTAACTTCTGGTTTTAGTAGTAAGTTTATTTTTACCTTTTAGCGTCTTTTGCCTTCTGCAAAAACACAATACCGACTGTATCGGATAAAACGTACCCATCGGCGTCTTGCGAAAATGATTTTGTATTTCCATCTTTGGAAACTGTAGCAGAAAGTCTGAAATCAAATAAAAAACTGATTGTTAACTGGTTACTTTGTTAGTACAAGTGCAGACTAATTTAGTGAATTATCATGGTATTATAATAAAATAAATTATAGTCTCATGAACATTTTCCTGCATTAAAAACCAACAAACTTCATCCTATTGATTGACTAACCCTTTGAAAATTTGTAAGTTTTATTGGATAAATGTATTAATTTAATTACCTCGACAGCACCATTAAAACACATGAGTTTATAAATTGAATTATTATTTATTGACACACACAGTTGTTTTGACAGGTGGTATAAACCCAAACTAAGGACGCGTCTGCCAATTAGATAGGTAACACATAATCGCAACACTGTTACAGGTACCCGCAGTGGTGTAGTCTGTGTGTGTCAGTTTAGTTGGAAGCAATTCCTAATAATTAGAAAATTCAAGATAGGTAGTCCAATTTATGTTTTTGATTACTTGACATACTTGTTTTTTTTTTTTCTTCTTTGGCAAGACATAAGTTTGTTATTTTATCCACAATTGAAAGAACTTAATTCAATTTTTTTCTTACATCAGTTGACAAAACAAAGAGTTGCAAATGCAAAAATACTTTACGACTAAATGTATTTTAGTTGCATAATACATCCCTATATTTAAGCTTATACCCAACAAGCCTAAGTAAGAACTGCCTAATAATAATAGCAATAAAGCTATCAAATTGTTTTGATAGCAACAAAGAACCCACTCGATCTTGTCATCATCAACATCATTTCAGCCGAAAGACGTCCACTGTTGGACATAGGCCTTCCCCAAGCGTCGCCACAATGACTGATCCTGTGCTTCTCGCATCCACCGCACTCCCGCGACCCTCACCAGGTCGTCGGTCCACCTTGTAGGAGGCCTTCCAACGCTGCGTCTTCCGGTGCGTGGTCGCCACTCTAGAACCTTTCGGCCCCATCGGCCATCCGTTCTACGAGCAATGTGCCCTGCCCACTGCCACTTAAGTTTGGCGATTCTTCGGGCTATGTCGGCGACCTTGGTTCTCCTGCGGATATCTTCATTCTTTATGCGATCACGCAAGGAAACTCCGAGCATAGCCCTTTCCATCGCTCTTTGGGTGACTGTAAGCCTTCTGATGAGGCCCATTGTAAGCGACCATGTTTCAGAGCCATATGTCATCACTGGCAACACGCACTGGTCATAGACTTTCGTCTTGAGACACTGTGGTATGTTGGACTAGAAGATACCGCGCAGCTTCCCGAACGCTGCCCAGCCGAGTCGGATTCGACGATTGACCTCTTTCTCAAAGTTAGACCTACCCAACTGGATTGTCTGTCCCAGGTAAACGTAATCGTCTACAACTTCGAGTGCAGAGTCTCCGATCTTGATCGGAGTGGGTGCTACATGGTTATTTACCATGACTTTGGTTTTATCCATGTTCATTTTAAGACCCACTCTTTTGGAAGCTCTACTAAGGTCATCGAGCATTGTACTGAGCTCCTCCGTAGTTTCAGCCATGACTACTATATCATCGGCAAACCGAAGGTGAGTGATGTACTCGCCATTGACATTAATGCCTAGTCCACTCCAGTCCAGAACCTTGAAGACATCCTCCATTGCAGCCGTGAACAGTTTCGGAGAGATGACATCTCCCTGCCTCACGCCCCGCTGCAGAAGGATAGGTTTCGAGGTCTGGTCCTGAAGTTGGATTGACATTGTGGCGTTTTCGTACAAACACTTCAGCACTTCGATGTACCGATAGTCAATCTGGCACCGTTGGAGAGACTGCAGTACAGCCCAAGTCTCGATCGAATCAAAAGCTTTTTCGTAGTCCACGAACGCTAAGCATAGAGGCAAGTTATACTCCTCTGTCTTCTGTATAACCTGCCGAAGCGTATGTATGTGGTCTACGGTGCTGAAACCTTTTCGGAAACCGGCTTGTTCGGGAGGCTGGAAGTCGTCGAACCTGCGCGCGAGACGATTCGTGATGACTCTGGAAAACAGCTTGTAGACATGGCTCAGAAGAGAGATGGGCCTGTAATTCTTAAGCAGGGCATTGTCGCCCTTCTTAAAGAAAAGTACCACCACACCTCTGCTCCATGCCTGTGGCGTCTTTCCCTCAAGTATGACGGAATCGAATAACCTCTGAAGGGCCCTTAGGACCGGTTTTCCACCCGCCTTCAGGAGTTCGGCTGTAATTCCGTCGTCACCCGACGCCTTGTTGTTTTTAAGCTGCTTCAGAGCCACCCTAATCTCGTACAGGCTGACGTCCGGGATATCTTAGGTATAGTGCCGGGTTAATCTAGCTCTTGGGTCGTTTGCTAGATTCGTTGTGGGTTTTGTGATAGATGTGTACAGCTGTCCATAGAATGCCTCGATCTCTCCCAGAAGCACCGATTTGGCGGATATGACTCTGCCATCGTCGGTCTTCAGTTTCGTGAGCTGGCTCTGCCCTATCGATCTTGTACTGTACCTAAAAATGCCTGCAAATTTCCTAATTGTGACAGAGCCTCACGACCAACTGTGCTAGCCTGGCAGTGCAAAATAGAGCGCCGCATCGTTGAGGATAGAGCACTTACCGGTAAGCTTATCTGCTTTAGGGAGGGCAACACTCGCTCTAAGGTGATGCGCTTTGTGAGGTGGGCTTTATGTGGTGAGGACTAATATTAGTCCTCGAGATTATCTGCTTGCGTCACAGAGCGTATCGACTTCCTGAAGCAGAAGATCTATACATGGGCAAACCGTATTCATCGGTATAAGCGTCGAGTGGAGCGGTACACTCAGAAATCATTCTAAAGTAACGAAAAGTAAGCTTACATAGCTTGGGAGCGACTGGACCAAAGTGTGACTGATATGCGCCTGCCGGATGATGACGCCATTTTGGTGCGACATTTGGTCGACGCCTGTCAGTCACATCGAGGTTGATTGGATCCGAGAGGTCGAGCGCGCATGCGATCATTTACCTTAAATGGGGGCAATAACCATCAGCTCCCAAGAGGTAGCCCTTGCAGTCCGTCCATTGCCTAACTGGAAATCTCCGGGGCCGGACGGGCTGCACAACATCTGGATTAAATGGTTCCTAAGGTCGCATGCTCGCTTGGCATCTCAGTTCCAGTCTGTCTTAGAGTCAAAGGTCGTTGGTCAAGTTTCTAATAACAGGAATAACCTACCTACTCCATAAATCAGGTAGTACTGCAGTACGTTAGCAATACGTTATTAATAAGTCAATAGTACCATGTCAGAAATAATTTCATAATTAGTCAAATAATACAATCAAAATCTGAATAAAATATAATAAAATCATGAAGAAAGTCATTGTTTGTAAATCATCAAATCATATAGATTTGCCATTCAAAAATTCATCTATTGTATAATAACATTTTTCAAGTAGCAATTTATTTAATTTCGTTTTAAATATTTGTAGTGTGCAATTTTTAATATCATCAGGTATTTTATTGTATACCACTGGTCCCATATGCATAATATTATTTTTCAGCAGTGCTGTTTTAAATTTGCCTGTATGTAAAAGATTTTTGTATTGATATTTTATTAATGTTGGCCTTGTTGAGTGATCAATATTTAAACAAAATAAATTTTGATAAATTACCCTTCACAAACAGTGCCGTTTCTAAAATATAGAGCGACGGAAAGGATAGTAATTTAAGGGATTTAAACATAGGAACGCAGTTGTCTGTTGAATTTATTCTGGTCAGTGATCTAATACAAGATTTTTGGGCTCTAAAAATCCTTTCTCTCTCTCTCTCTACTCTACTCCGTATATTAAAACAGAAACAACGAGACCATGATAAGCTATGATAATCGTATCAGTGTTAACTTTTATTGTCAAATTATATAAAATGTATGCAGATTTGCTGAATTTCTTGCAGATCACCTCGGCCTGTGGTTTCTTTTTTATTTTTTTTGCAATTATTATACCTAAAAATTTTGCAACATTTATATTGTTTACTCTTTGTCCATTGTATGTTATTGTCAAAGCCTCTGGACGTAAACGCTGGTAAAAGTGCATTACTTTTGTTTTTTTCAAATTATTGATAGAAAGCCAATTTATTATATTTTTTAATGTGTCATTAATATTAGTTTCATAATCCGCATTTTCTGTACATTTAACTATAGCCGTGCTGTCATCAGTAAATAATACCATTGGGTGTTGAATTTGTCTAGGCAAGTCACTTATGTAAAGCAAATATTAACGGTCCGACAACAGTGCCTTGTGGTACTCCGAATTTGACTTCCCTGCTTTCCGATAAATATTTATATCGAATCTCACTTTTGGGACATATCCTAGTGATTTCTGTCTGTTGCTTGCGTTTGCTCAGAAAAGATTCAATGAGTCTCAAGACGTTTCCTCTAATACTGTACCTGTCAAATTTGTGCAGAAGAATTTCATGTTTAACGTAGTCAAAGGTTTTAGCCATGTCAGTATATATTGCACAAACTGGTGTTTTATTGTCAATATTCAACATTATGTTATGTAGCAGGTCATAAATAGCCATGTTTATGTTTTTATGTTTTCTGAATCCTTTTTGCTCATTACAAGGCATATCATATCTAGTTAAGAAAGAAGTTACAGATTCATAAATCAGGATTAAGTTCGTCGACTAAACCGATAACGATTGAGTAGAATTTAATTAATGATATTAATATAAGAACCACGGCTACCTCTACAGAATATATTGTAAATACCACAGAAGAAACATCTTCATTGTTTTTTCGACGTTAAATATCTCAATGTTTTGCATCAAAACATTGTGGGACTACTTAACAAATCTGACCCACTTTTAGTAAATATTGAAATGCTTAAAGACCGAAAAATAGACATTGATGTGATATGTATCACTGAATATTTTATGTCGGCAGGCTATGAACAACATCTGAGCATACCTAATTACAAATTAGCGGCCTGTTTTAGTCGCACCTGTAATAAACGAAGAGGAGCTCGTATCCTAGTAAATAGAGCACATAACTACAAAGAACTTTCTCATATCAGTAAATTGTCTATAAGTAATGCAGTAGAATGATGTGCAGTTTTTTTTTTTTTAGCTGGGAAAATCATCTAAGTCAAAGTCAAAAGTTTTTATTTCACATAGGCCTACATGGGCACTTATAAAACGTCAGAAGCTAGTGCACGGTTCCAAATTGGTCGTTTCCTATGGAGAAGAACCGGCAAGAAACTCCATGGTTACTCTTTTGAAAAAGTGATTGTTTACAATATTTTCATATTACAGTATTAATAGACATTATGTACGAACAGAATTACATTAACAAAATATTGCAAAAGCAATATGAAGGAAAAAAAGAAAAAAGAAAATGTATATATTACAAATCAAAATATCTTATAACAAATCCCGCTCTTGGGCGGAGCGTGAGATAGTGTCAAATTTTTCCTGACTAAAAACCCACTCCTGTTCTTCCGTTGCCTTCGTCTCAGGGCCCGGGTTTCGTTTTCACACTACCCATGGCCCCAGTAGGCTTCGACCCTGCTGGGCCCCTATGAGTTGCTGACATCTCCCTGAGGCGAGCGTGGAACAATACGCGCCGTCGACGACTTGGGCTTGGTCCGGACGGTTATCGGACGGTCGGACGGCGGGCCACCCATTGCCCGCCGTCCGCAAGCCCGCGCCTACGGTGGCTGGAAATCAGGATCGGAATCCCGGCGGCGATTGGGGCTTGAGGACCGTTGCCGTTGCCTCACGCGATCGGCCGCTTCCTTTGATAGCATTACTGCTTCGCAGAAGGAGGCGACCACCTGCCACTCCTCCTCGCTCCGGATCATGGCCTGTACCAAGGCCCGGCGCGAGAGATCGCCGCGGACCATGGCCTGTACCAAGGCCCGGCGCGAGAGATCGCCGCGGACCATGGCCTGTACCAAGGCCCAGCGCGAGAGATCGCCGCCGCCGATCACCCCCACGAGGACACGGCGTTGCTCTTCCCAAGCGGGGCACACCTCCACCGTGTGCTCCACTGTGTCCTCCGGGCGGTCCACACAGTGGCGACACCCGGGCGTCGCTTCCGCACGAATTCGGTGCAGGAACTTCCCGAACTTCCCGTGTTCGATGAGAACCTGCGTCATGCGGAAGGTGAGGACGCCGTGTGGTCTTGGACTCACCGCCATAATTGTGGCGTGCTCAGCACTGGGTCGCGACAGTCGCTGTCGCCATTTCTTCATGAGAACCCGCCGGAGCTCCGTCTGCCATGCTGCGACTTATCTCGGCAGCGGAGTTTCGCCCCGGCGTTGCATCTCCATGCGCAGATCGTGCATGAGAGCAAGGTCTGTTGCTTCTAGTACGCATGGAGGCTGGCAGACCAGGAGGCTCGCTGCTTCGCGGGAAATCGTCCGGTATCCTCGCACCATACGTATGGCCATGACCCTCTGGCATGCGTTCAGCCGGGCTACCGGCTGCTTCCGCAGCGCCGGCGCCCATATTGGTGCGCCATAAAGGGCCATGGACCGAACGATTCCGATAGAGCCTCCGGCAGGAGGCATCTGGACCCCCAAAGTAGGGCAGGAGCCGCCTGAGGGCAGCCCCAGTCCGATTTAGTTTGGGAGCCAGACGTCGGTCGACAGAAGTGCTCCTCGAAATCCCATCGGCTGTCGAGAACGAGTCCCAGGAACTTCGTCGTTGACCCGACGCCGATGTGAACTCCTCCTACCGTTAGTTGGGAACCCGGTGGTGGCGCGAGCCGAGGGCCGTGAAAGCACATAGCCTCGGACTTGTGCAATGCCACCTCGAGTCCTAACTCCTGGATCCTGCCCACGACTGTCGCAACCCCGTGTGTCGGTAGTTCGACCGCCGCCTGGTACGACTCTCCCTGCGCCAGGGCCGGCGTGTCGTCTGCATAGCAGACCACGCTGATGTTGTGCAGTGGAGTTAACTGACTTCAAAATCATAATAGTTTGTTTAAATACCATGTACCAGGACAAAGCAATCTCAATTTGTTTTTCGATAGGCTTACCAAAATTGTGAATTGTATTTCTAAAAATAATAATTATAATAGTATTGTAGCTGGTGATTTCAACATAGATAATAATAATTACATTACACAATTTGTCTGTGCTCATAATTATAATATTGTTACAATACATAAAAATTGTGCCTTAATTAACATGTGCTGCCGAACTAGACTTGGAGCCTGTATTTCGGCATGCAGCGCATCAAGCCCTGGAACTGGGTCTACTAGTATCAGCTCATGAGCAACTGGTATCAATTATTGTATCATATTAAGTTTAGGTATTATAAACAAAAGTAAAAGATAAAAGCACAAAAAAAAAAAAAATGTTTTATTAGTAGGTGTAACTGTCCTCTCGATGTATACGGTAAAGAGAGTGAGTGTATGTGTGCCAGCGGGTGTGTAAGGTTTAAATTAAATACATTCAAGCATTGGATTCTTGGCATACTTAGGTAATAGTTGATACCATCCAACATCACTACTTTAGTATGGTCAGTAATTCTTCAGTCTGATCATATGTTAATTTCCAAAGCCATTCAGATACTGTTTTTCTAAGAGTCAATTTATTCAACGAATAGATTGGAAGAATTTTATTGACTTTATTATACAGAAATGGGCCCAGAAATGGGAAAAATCTATGAATAAAAGTAGTTCTTGAGTGTGATATCCTCTTACAAACTGGTAAACCTCTCCGCCTTGTTAACAGATTCTGATCATATTCCAAGTTAGCATGCTGTTTAGCAATAATGCTTGCGACAAATAGTTGGCGAACTGACAGGACCTCACAGTATTCATAAAGTAGTGCGGTAGGGTAACGAAAAGGTTTAAAGGTACTAAGTTTTAATATAGTTATTTGTGATACCTCAAGTTGCTTTATTACTGTCTTTGGCGCACCACCCCAGGGCGAAATGCAGTATGTGATCAGTGACTGACAGAGTGCAAAATAAATTTGTTTTAGGACTATAGGGGTGACTACATGCCTCAGTGTTTTAAAAATGTAGATAAGCTTACGAATTCTCTTACTGAGTACTTGAATGTGAGCTTTAAAGCTAAAGTTATCATCAATAATTACTCCCAAATATTTAATTATCTTTGCACGTTCCAATGGTTCATTTCGCATCAAACAAAGCTGCAGAGGAGCAGTTATGTGCAATTAGATCTAGATTGATTTGTGATGAGTCACGGATTGAGAAAGCCGGGTATTTCGTTTTATCTACATTTAGAGTGAGTACATTATCATAAAGCTACGTCTTCACCAAATCAAAACCCCATTGTGCTAGCTGGTAAGTCTCATTCCATGTTTTAGCAACGAAAATGAGGGCAGTATCATCTGCATATGTGATTATTTTACCATGGTATGAGTTTAGATAAAAGAAGTCGTTTATATACACGAGAAAAAGGGTAAGCCCCATAATACTACCCTGTGGCACGCCGTAAGTTACTGGAAGATCAGTACTAATGAACGGACCCACCTTGACACATTAAGTCCTATCTGACAGATAATCGGCCAATAAGCCAAGTTGATTGCCCCTGATGCCATTTTTTTCCAGTTTATGTACAAGGATCGGAACAGAAACCGTGTCAAAGGCCTTAGCTAGATCTAGAAATATTGTGATACATTTATTACCTTTATCAAGATTTGAGGTAATAAAGTCCGTTAAACTACTAACTGCATCATCAGTAGATTTACCACGTCGGATACCAAATTGGTTATCTGATAAAATGTGATTGCTTTCGAAATAATTTATTAAACGGCAGTTAATAATTTTTTCCAGAATTTTTGACAGTGAAGGCAGAATAAAAATAGGCCGAAAGTTCTTGACACAGTACCTGGACCCACCATAGTGTACTGGTCGTATCTGTGATTTTTTGAGAGCTCTGGGAAATCTACCCTTCTCTAGACACATATTAAAGATGTAGGTTAAGTGTGGCACAAGAATATCCTCGTGGTCTTTTAGGAACTGGTTTGAGAGATTATCCCACCCTACAGAACATTCACTCTTAAGAGCAGCTATTATGTTTCGAACTTCAACTTCATCTGTGTTCAGAAATACAGTTGAATTACCATTTTGTTCAAAAGGTGCTTTCACATTTGTGCGCTCCTCAGATTGGGTAGGTGCTATTTGTTCAGCCAGTGATTTGCCAACATTGAAAAAATAGGAATTAATTTGATTCACAGAGTTCAGAGGAGTGTCAGATATTTTTAGTAATTCCTTTGGATAAGTATCCCGTTTTGATGTATTCGTAATATTTTTGACTGTTTCCCACAACTTTTTGCAATTCTTGCCAGCTTTTTGAACAAGTTCTCTTTCATAATTACGTTTAACCTTTTTTATGATTGAACTACAAAAATTTCTATATCGCATATAGGTTTTTTTAATTATTAGGTCATTAGGGAATGACTTCGACTTTTTGTGAAGTTGATCCCTATTGCGCATACATCCAGGATTTGATTATCCTTTTGCGTCATGGAAGTATAATTGTTTCCGAATTCCTACTCAAAGCAGATTTCAGTTCTCCAATGACATAGCCAACTGCAAAATCACAGTCATCAGTTGTGTAAATTGGGCTAAAGTCAATTTGGTTTATGGCCTTTGATAAACGCTCTTGGTCAATTTTGGTTCGCGTTAACTCGGCATACGAACGAGACTGTTGCTTTTTTTAAACAGAATATAACAGATTTATGGTCTGTTAGAGTAGACTGTGGTACAATAGTTACAAAAGGAGTCTTAGTTTTTAAGAGCACATGATCTATACAGATACCACTAGCCTCTCGTGTAATAAAGTGATGCGCTGGCAATAAACCGTGGTATAATGTAAGAGCAAGATAGTGTTCAGTAGATGTACTCATATTTTCGGCAATTATGTCTAAATTTACATCTCCTACTATTGCGATGTTTTTAAAGCTTGATAAGCTTGCCAAAATTTTATCAAGCGACGTCAAAAATGGTTCAGTGTTTGCATAAGACGGGGAACGATAGATAGCCAGCAACGCAGTGTCTTTGCCGATTTTAATCAAGAGGCTATTGCAGTTCTGCATTTCAGGTTCCTTAGTGTAATAGCAAAGTTCATTTTTTATGTACACGACAACACCATCATTTTGAAGTGTATTTGATGTGGTCGCAAACTCGCAATAGCCATTGATTTTAGGTATAGATGATAGGCATGACAGCCAACACTCAGTTAAAATGAGGACGTCACCATCAAAACCAAATCTGCTTAAAAGAATCTGAAACTTTGAAAAATTACAATTCAGGCTGCGCACATTTTGAGAAACAACTGACAAGCATGAATGAAATGAAAACATTTTTTTACACTCATCGACTTCACACTCGAAAGACTCCGAAATAGCGAAATCATTTATGTCATAGATGTCATGAAGTGCAATAATTCCACATTAGACTTCGAATGTTTATTGTTGAGTTTTAATCTTACATTGGCACTAAACCAGCCCACAAGACTATCGAGTAAGACTTGTATAGACAACTTTGCACACGACTTTAAAAAAATGTTTAAGACTAAGGTGTTAGAATTGGGCTTATCTGACCATACTGCCCTAATAATAAAACTCCCAGTGAAAAAATTATTCACATAAAGTATTGGCATAAAATGAAGCGTGATTTTAGTGTAGAAAATATATATAAATTTAAAAATTATATAAAAAACCTCTCTTTTTGTGAAATATATGACACTAGTGATCCAACAGCCGCATGTCGTTATTTTATAGAAACATTTGAATTATTTTATAATTTGTGTTTTCCGCTGACTAAAAAAACTGTTCAAGTTAATACCAAGGTAAGATCACGTTGGAATAAAGGTTTTTTGTAAAAATAAAAGACAGTTACTTTGGAATTTCAGACTGAAACCAACATTAAATAACAAATAAAAATACTCAACATATTTAAAACTTCTAAAAAGAATAATAAATCTCACAGTCGAAATTTCTTCTGACCTCAATTTCGGGCGGTTCATTGAGTCCAAGGCCATAGTGCTTTATATATTATATATTTTATATATATATATAAAATATATAATATATAAAGCACAGGTCCGATCGTGTGTGGAGTACTGCAGTCACATATGGGCTGGTGCTGCAAAATGCCATCTAGCAGCTTTGGACTCATTAGAAAGGCGTGTGAAGAGGCTAATTGGGGATCCAGATTTGGTTAAGTCCAATCTAAAAAGCCTCGAGCACAGGCGCAGGGTAGCCAGCCTATCGGTATTTTACAGGTTGCATTTTGGAGAGTGTGCGCGGGAATTGCATGACTTGATTCCGCCATCTCCTTTCTACCATCGGACAACCCGACGTACGGCGAGTATCCACCCTTACGTTGTTGAAACTTCAACGGTCCGAACTAAGCGATTTGCTTCGTCGTTTATACCGCGTACATCGAGGGACTGGAACAATTTCCCTGCTGCGGTCTTCCCGTCCAACTATAATATATAATTTAGGTGCATTCAAGGCTAGAGTGAATAGGCTCTTAATAAACTAGTGCGCCTCACCATCAATGATTGCATCACTGCTTACCATCAGGTGGGATCGCGGTCAAGCACTGGTTTATATCGAATAAAAAAAAAAACCCAAAATATTTTAAATTACCACTTTGATTCTAATGAGGCATTGAACTGTATTATAAACTGGCTTAATGCTAATAATTTAAAAATTAATTTCAGTAAGACAAACGTTATGCATTTTAAACAGCGAGATACTATACAAAGATATTGTAAATATATTTTTCAACACACTTGCTCAGAAAGTGACTCTTATTGCACTGCACTTAGGTATATAATGGCACTCGTTACCAAACTGTGACATTTTGATTACCATTACGCACTAGTGCTATAATGTAGTTAAAACCTTTTTGTTCAACCTCTTTGTTCGCACACAAATTTAGAATTCGAATAAAATTCCCATTAAGTTATTGCGTTCAATAGTAAGTATATAAATTAGTGTCTTACTTATTTCATGCAATTTAAAATCGTACATTCAAATAAAATTAGTTTTTTTTTTGTGGTCTATGGCCGCCTTTTTAAGATGCGCGTGGTTTTTGGCGTGATTTTTTTTTATTCCAGTGAAGTTCATTAGCTGTATTCATTAAATAAAATTAAATACTACAAAATCATTAGAAAATGTTACATCCGTATTCTATTGTCACTACGAAAGACATTATCGTAAAAATATTCACGCAAGAAAACAAAAACGTAAGACTAGGCAGTATGATTAAAATACCTTAGCCTTCCTCTAGGGGTAAAAAAAACACGTTAACTTTACATACTCTTTGGCCCGCTTATGAAAACAAATTTATACATGTCACAGAAAATTTTACTAGTTTTACTGTTGTTTTCTTCACAAGTTTATTGAAAAACGTCGTATGACACACGTGAGTAATTAATGATTACCGTTCTTGGCTCTCTTAAGACCCTCGCCACGGCTCGGGTCTAAATACCGCCTCGACGGTAAGCACTAACATTACACACTTATATCATAATGTACTATTATTGTACTCGTATATTGTTGTTGTTGTGGTTGTGTTGTGTTGTATTGTTGTTATGTTGTGTGTTGTTGTAGTTGAAACGGCCCGATTTCTAGGATTAATCATTGACAAGCAATTAAACTGGAAAACCCACATTACTGAACTTTGTAAAAAAGTTAGTGCTTCATCTTATGCTCTTTATAAATTGGCACCAACTGTCAACATAGATACTCTGCTTACAGCATATTACCACCTTGCTGAATCAATATTAAGATTTTATAAAGCACGGAATTCTAAGACTTCCGTCACTTTACATTTTAAAGATATCGCTATTTGTTAAATCTAATCCGCATTTGTTCCCCTCTTAAATAATAATACAGGTAGACATAGGCGTGAGAAGTACATACGCCTTGTTATTTTAATCTCGTACAAGCTGACGTCTGGAATATCTTCGTTATAGCGTCGGGACAATCTTGAATTGTTTGCTAGATTCGTAGCGGTTTTAGTGATTGACGTGAACAACTGTCCATAGAATATCTCGATCTCTCTCAGAAGCACCAATTTGATGGACATGACTCTACCATCGTTTGTCTTCAATTTCATGAGCTAGCTCTGCCCAATACACAAACATCTTGCAAATACCTTGGAGCTCTTATTCTGCTCAACCGTCCTTAATCCGTTCGGTATTACAGCGGCGGGGATTGCGTTTCAGAGGTTTAAAGATTCGTCTATGAAGCTGCCGGTAAATGCACGCATCTTCTCAAGACTGAAGAATCATCTCACGCCTCTCTTTCATGAACACGAGAAATAAATCAGAGAGCCTTTTTCTTCTTCTTGTTTGTATAATGAATCTTAAAGACCTTAGATACCCGACCGTATGGACAGTTTCCACGAACCCATTGTTGTATTTGTTCACGGAGCTACCTGAGCAATCGAAATGATTGTGAAGTTGGAGCTGAAAGCTCCTGGCATTTTGGTTCTAGATCTGTATGGAAGGAGTGTAGACTTCATCAGAAGAGATCTTTCAAGCTTGAAATTGATATTCAATGTGCCTTTTATCATGCGGTGATCACTTCCAGTTTTCATCGCGTTGATCACAGAGACATAATTGAATATTTGCTTCTTCATCGATATGATGAAGTCAATTTCATTTCTAATTGCACCATCAGGGCATTTCCAGGTCCACCTGCTAAACTCGCGCTTTTTGAAGAAGGAATTCATCATGTAGAGTCCCTCCCTCTCCACAAAATTAGCCAGTAGGCATCCGCGGTGGTTCCGATCTCCAAATCCAAATTACCAACAGCTCGTCACCGTTTTGGTTACCCAGTTTTGCGTTAAAGTTCCCCATGACCGTGGTGAAGTGATTCATAGAACCATGCATGGCCCTAGATATATCTTCATACATACTCTCTACTCCGTGTAATGTTTAGGGTTCGAGACAAACCGAATGAAAGAGAAACAAGGCAGGTACAAGAATTTATGCACGCACTTCTAAATTAACTACATTAGAAAGTAAATCCACATCAAATAGAATTTGAAGAAACACAATCCTCAAACAGAGGGAATACAAAAGGTTACAGGTCGGGATCGAACCCGAAGCGAATACATGCGTGTCCGCAAACTCTGTCTCCAAGCTAATGGTTCCTTATCAACTGTGGCGAATATGATGATTGGTAACGTCACAGCAAATCGACGAGTCCGTTGCAATTTAAATAAGGTCGAAACCCTTGGTCAATGTCCGGGTAACAGGGGCGTTTCCGCAAGCTGAGAACAATAACAAAGAATGTGTCAGCTTTGTGGAACCGTGCCCGATCATAAAATAACCATTTGTAAAATAGTCGCAAACACTTACCCCGTTTCCTCCACAACTCACACTCAAAGGTACATCCACTCAGTACACCACTGATATAGCACGTATTACGTTAGGTATATTCCAATAAAATGGCTCAATTAGCAAAAGTAAAATAATAATCTGGTTCAGCTTAACCAGATCCTTCGAGTCTCTTTGTTCTATATTTTTATCATCTTACTGGCCGCGGTATCACTAATTTTCCGCCACCGTCACTTGTCAAATAATAAGTGATGTTCATATGAAGTTGCGAGCCTAGTGACGCCATCTATTTTAAAATTATCGAACTCGATTCTCGTTCATTACAATATCCCCTCTCCTCTAAAGAATCCAACCGGATTCAGACATAACGTTTAAGGTCACACGAATGCCATTTTCCCAAATCTTTGCCCCTGAAATTTTTTAATTAGTGTCACTTGACATCTTCTCTATTATGACTGCTTTTTCAAACTTTGGGGCCAATTTGGACATAAAGGTATTGCCCGCATTAGATAGGAGTTTAGTGCGTTTCCAAACAATATCACCAACTTTGTAGTCGCAAACACGACGTCTCTTGTTGTACTGTTTACTGTTAGTCTCATGTGATTGCCGTATTCTCTCACAGACTTCCTCATATATTTTACTTCTAAATGCTTTCAAAGTTTTCTTGGTCAAAGTTGATCGGTTCGTCAGATTCAAAACTATAGGGTTTCGAGCCATGGATGGTTGTCTCGCGACCAAAGAACAAAAAGGCTGGAGTTTTCCCCGTCACTTCATGTACCGATGTCCGGATTGCATGTCCTATGTGAGGTATATACTTGTCCCATTCTTTGTGATTACTTTCAACATAGGAAGCTATAGCCGAACCAATGACTTTATTTACCCGCTCAGTGGGGTTAGCCTGAGGATGATAGTAGGGGGTGTACCATGATTTCACACCGTACCCTGAGACCAGATCTTTAAACTGATTGGATACAAATTGCTTTCCATTATCAGAAACTATTACACTAGGGGTCCCATACATTAAAAATATCTGTTCTTCCAGTATTTGACATATAGTTGATGATTTTCCGTTCCTGAGTGGGTAAAGAAAACAGAATTTACTGAACCAACACGTTATGACCAGTAGCATAGTATTGCCATGTTTCGATTTCGGAAAAGGCCCCATTAAATCCATGGATATGATTTGAAAGGGTTCTGTTACTTTACGTTGCTTTCCCATCAAACCTGATAACCTACTTTGTGAGTGTTTGTATTTTGCACACACCTCACATTTCCGTACATAGTTTTTCATGTCCTGGATTAATGTCGGCCAAAAATATTTTTGTCTTGCGCGATTGACCGATTTTTTAACACCAAAATGAGCAGACGCGGGGTCATCATGGCATTCCTTTAGAATTGTTTGACGTAGCTTTTCAGGGATTACAAGTTTCCAACTGTCATTTTCTTTAGGAAATTGTTTCAATTTCATATATTTCCACAGTTGTCCTTGACTAATTTCCCAATCAGGGTCGTTTTTCTTAGCCAGGACCAAATCCTCTTTTGATTTATACCACTCATCTTTATCCTCTGGTTTTATTTCTAGTATGTTAATTTCTTCTATAGTCGCCCTTGACAAGGCATCTGGTACAGTGTTGTATTTACCTTTGCGATGAACTATTTCGTAGTCGAATTGTTGCAAGCGCATAGCCCATCTTGCTAAACGCCCATGAGGGTCCTTATTGCGGTGTAGCCACTGAAGGGCACTATGATCTGTAATAACCTTAAAATGACTCCCCTCAATATATGGCCGACATTGTTCTACTGCATGCAAAACACTTAAAAGTTCTCTCTCCGACGCTGAGTACTTGCATTCCCTTTCTGACAGTTTTCTGCTTGTGTAAGCAATAGGAACCTCCAGATCGTTAACTATCTGAATTAACACTCCACCATTACCTTTGTTTGAAGCGTCACATTGGATGGAAAAGGGTTTTGTAAAGTCCGGCACTCTCAACACTGGTGTAGAAGTGAGGGCAGTTTTTAGACTTAAGAAGGAATTTTCAGCATCTTTGTTCCAAACAATTCGTTTTGCCTTCTTGCCTCCCTTAGTTAATTCATGAAGCGGAGCTGCGACGATGGCAAAATTTTCTACAAAGCGCCTGTACCAACTAGCTAAGCCAATGAATCGCTTTAGTTCCGTGTAGGTTGTTGGTCTAGGATATTCCAAGATAGCTTTCACTTTGTCTGGGTCCGTACGTAGTCCTTTCTTATCCACAATATAACCTAAGTACTTCAAGGACGATCTTGCAAATACGCATTTTTCAAGGTTGATTGTCAATCCAGCTTCCTTAAGCTGATTTTTTACATATGACAATGACAATAAATGGCTGTCAAAGTCGTCATTACTTATGACAATGTCATCTAAATAAGTAAACACCTTCCCTTCAAATTCCGGCGCGAACAACCTATCCATCAACCGTTGTTGTGTCTGAGATGCATTAGTCAATCCAAACGGCATGACCTTGAACTGATAATGTCCTTTTCCAGGAAGACCAAAAGCTGTCTTCTCCCTGCTTGTTTCTTCTAGCGGTATCTGCCAGAACGCAGATCGTAGGTCAATAGTTGACGGGAATTGTGCGTTTTTTAGACTGTCTAAGATGGTAGTAACCCTAGGCAAGGGGTAAGAGTCTTTTACGGTTACTTTATTCAACTGGCGACTGTCGAGACACAGTCGATTCTCACCAGAAGATTTCTTCACCAGTAATATAGGAGAACGCCATGAGCTAAACGACGGCTCAATAACGTCATTGTCCAGCATGTCTTGGATTTCCTTCTCGAGTTCGGCCATAATTGGAGGGGCAAAGGGGTACTGCCTTTGTTTGATGGGTAAGCTGTTTCCAGTATCAATCCTATGCTCGATCAACGATGTTCTTCCTAAACCTTTACCAATCTCTTCTGCCATTTCCTCTAACAGTTTGTCCAGACGCTCTTTCTGTTCTACAGTAAGTTCATCACGTGAGATTACAGGTTGTGAGACCTTAATTTCCCTAATGTCCGCTACAAATTTTTCAGCTCCGATGGCCAAATCAAACAGCTCAAAGAAATTCATACCCAGAATAATATCATGTTTTAAACTGTCCATGATATAAAAATCTACTACTTTATATTTTCCCGTAAACTGAATACAAATTATAATACGGTAAGTGAACAATGGAATCAATTGCATGGAACGTGCCATCAGCCGTCGAGATCATTTCTCTATCAACTTTATGTCTTGAGAATCCCAAGTCAAAAACTTTCATCGCAAATCTACGCGATATCACTGAGGCAGTAGCTCCTGAATCCAATAATCCTACAAATAGTTGATTTATAATTTTGATTTCAGCATAATAACGATTGTCCTGACTAGACTTAGTGATATTGTAAATCTTACCTGTTTTAAAAAAATTCGAGATTGTAAGTAACCATTGCTGCCAGTCCTCTGAGGTAGTGTGACCTAGATTTTTGGAGTCCGATCGGCCGGCATCGACTCCGAATTGTCGTTGCCCTTATCGGTGGTATTGCAGGAGCATTTACTTGTCGTTTGTCCGAAACGACCACAACGATAACAAAACAGTCTTTGCTTTGGTAATTTACAGTCCCTAAAACGATGTCCAGTAGATCTGCAGTTCCAGCATTTCGTTAGAACTCCTTTCTTATCATCTATGGCAGCTAGCTCAGACTTATTTTCATTTCTTGATAATTTTGAAGTATTTCCCTGATAAGCTAAATCTCTTTCCAGCGAGTGCTCACTAAGCGAAGGTTCCTTGAAATTGTCACAGCTTAACTTAGTGCGTTCAATTATTCTTAGAACTGAAGTTAATTCTCTCACTGAATCAAACGTGTCTCGACATATGACTTTTTGAAAATAAGGCTGTACATTTCTTCTAAGTATCAGTAATTTTTGTGTCTCTGGGATAGGTGTCGGTAATCTGTTAAACATATTCTGCATAATAGCTGTATAAACCAAAACGCTTTCCTGGTTGCTTTGAGTCCTCCGTTTGATCTCTTCCAGTAACTCCTCCTGGTAGTAAGGATGCTGAAACGTATCTAATAGAAGCGTTACTAACTGAGACCAGTCATCTACTATGCCTTTATTGGCCCTAAACCATATCAACGCATCCTCTTCAAAGAAGTCTATAGCATACCGAAATAAATCCTCATCAGTAGCATTCCGTGCTTCTTTAAGTTCCTCAATCCTTTCCAAGAACGCGTTCACACTTATTGGACCCTTCCCAGTGAATTTTACACCCCAATCTTTAATCGGAACTAACTTTTGTTTATGGAACCCACTGTCGAACGTGGAGGATCTTTGCAAGTAAGGATGACGCGAAGAACAACTAGGTCTCTCTAAAGCGGTATCAGCACTGTTGGGTAGGAAAGCTTTCCCAGGGTTCTGGCACTTCTCCAATTGTCCTATTATTCGTATGGCCTCTTCGCCCAGCGACTTCTGTAGAATGTCTTTCTCATGTTCTGAAATCATGCCATCTTCCTCATCTTCTTCCTGTTCCAGTTTTTTCAAGGATGACAAGATATCTTGGATAATCTTTAACAATGTCAGGTGCTTCTCAATATCTCCGGTCTCAGTGGGTATAATAAGCTTAGCACGATTCGATAAGTGTGTTAAACGAGAGTGTATGCGTCTAATAAAGGCACTTTCAGGACTTTGTGAAACTTCAGATACAAGTGAAGTTATCGCTGACAACTTATTTTCACAAATTAATATTTCATTACCCGGATTATCAACGCAGGATCTAGGAACCTTAAATGAGATGGATGACTCACCTGACAGCTCACGAACTAAGATTTCCCTTAAAAATTTCCGCATAGTCGCCACAGTTTTACAATCCAATATCCCACGACAAGCCAACTCAAACTCAAGCTCATCTTTATGCAGTGCATTAACATCCATGGCTAGATAGAAGATTGAATTTCAATAAACAGAAGTAAAAGTGAAATATACCTACTTATAAAAAAGGATACAATGTAAAAAGTTTCTGATTTAAATTATCTTGTAACCACAAAAATTTTATGATCTCTAAAATTGCTATTGCCACGGTTGTTACTAACGAATAATAAAAAATAAAATGCGTAACAATGACCATTATTCAACTTTGAACATCTTTCATTCAGTTAACCCGTAGGCGCCAATGTAATGTTTAGGGTTCGAGACAAACCGAATGAAAGAGAAACAAGGCAGGTACAAGAATTTATGCACGCACTTCTAAATTAACTACATTAGACAGTAAATCCACATCAAATAGAATTTGAAGAAACACAATCCTCAAACAGAGGGAATACAAAAGGTTACAGGTCGGGATCGAACCCGAAGCGAATACATGCGAGTCCGCAAACTCTGTCTCCAAGCTAATGGTTCCTTATCAACTGTGGCGAATATGATGATTGGTAACGTCACAGCAAATCGACGAGTCCGTTGCAATTTAAATAAGGTCGAAACCCTTGGTCAATGTCCGGGTAACAGGGGCGTTTCCGCAAGCTGAGAACAATAACAAAGAATGTGTCAGCTTTGTGGAACCGTGCCCGATCATAAAATAACCATTTGTAAAATAGTCGCAAACACTTACCCCGTTTCCTCCACAACTCACACTCAAAGGTACATCCACTCAGTACACCACTGATATAGCACGTATTACGTTAGGTATATTCCAATAAAATGGCTCAATTAGCAAAAGTAAAATAATAATCTGGTTCAGCTTAACCAGATCGTTCGAGTCTCTTTGTTCTATATTTTTATCATCTTACTGGCCGCGGTATCACCAATTTTCCGCCACCGTCACTTGTCAAATAATAAGTGATGTTCATATGAAGTTGCGAGCCTAGTGACGCCATCTATTTTAAAATTATCGAACTCGATTCTCATTCATTACATCCGTCATAGGGATGTGTCGAGGTCGAGGCGTAACCGGGTACGTAAAGATGGCTGCAGGAATATGTATAATAAACTGATTTTGATACTTTTAAGTTTAATAATTATTTTTCTTTATTATATTTCCATTCTTTCTATTAACAGCTATTATTTATATTCGTTGTAAGATAGCTGAAATCTATTCAGTAGCCGATCTTGAGTTGCCACTTTCAGGACGTGTATTTATGATATCACATGCTTTTAATATATTAAGAGTTTCCGAGATTATTTATGGATTCCATAACTAGACTTGAAAATGAGAGTACATCCATTCAGGATTCTAGTATTTATGCTAGAATTTTCGAATTTTATATATGTATAAGTAAGCACGTGTAGGCTGCGACCCCACGCTCGCCTGTCTTAATAAACCAGTGCTAAGCGACCTGTCGTTTCAATCACACGTACCTACTCACATACCTTACATTGGCGACGAGCGAACCAAGCCACGTTCTAAAAATTGAAAATGGCGGCAACCTATTTCGGAATTCTTAACAGTTTCGACCATATAACTCAGGATTGGGTGTCGTTTAAGAATCGCCTGCAACAATGGTTTATTGCAAACGATTTGGTGGAGGCAGACAAGTTGGGAGTAAAACGCAGAGCGATATTACTCACAGCACTCAGCGAGTCCACATACAAGCTCGCAAGTGATCTTCTGCTACCAAAACCAATAGAAGAAGAAGAATTTGAAGCCATTCTTCAAGCTTTGGACAATTATTTCATACCAAAGCTTCATGGATTCGCCGAGCGTGCAGAGTTTTACGCGGCGACACAGAGGGCAGATGAAGGTCACGCGCAATGGGCGGCCCGATTGAGAGGGTTAGCTGCATACTGCGGCTTCGGGAATCTAGAGGAGTCTTTGCTAGACTGTTTTATCATGGGAATGACAAGCGGACCCGAGCGAGACAAGCTATTCACAAAGGACATCAAGGAGTTGACGTTGGCGAAAGCGGTGGAGTTGGCAGCCAGCGTGCGTGGTGCTCGCGCGGCCGTAGCCAACGTGCCAGCGGCGCCGTCGTCCAGCGCGGTGTTCAAGATAAGGGACAAAAAAGTGGATGAAGGACTAAAATGTGCAGTGTGCGGGTTTAAAAATCATAAAACAATCGAGTGTCGGTTTAAAAATTTCAGCTGCCGGAAATGTGGTCAGAAGGGCCATTTACGTGTAACGGTGTAAGTCTACAGTTTGAAATCGATACGGGAGCGGCCGTTACTGTTATTTCGGATAAAACATATTACAGTAATTTCACCGACGTAACCTTATCACATGCGACAAAGACGCTGAGAGGTTACGGTGGGGGAAGGATCATAGTGATAGGCGTGATACGAGTGCCGGTAGTCTATTTAAGACAGACACACTCTCTCACAATTTACGTAGTGCGCGATGGTGGACCACCGTTATTAGGAAGGGATTTCATAAAATGTTTTAATTTAGGAATTTCCCAAATCAAATATTGTGCTGCGGAAAATAATAATATAATAAACAACTTAATGAGCGATTTCCCATCAGTGTTTTCAGAGGAACTAGTATGTTTCACGAAATATAAAGTTAGGTTAGACACACTCTCTCACAATTTACGTAGTGCGCGATGGTGGACCAGCGTTATTAGGAAGGGATTTCATAAAATGTTTTAATTTAGGAATTTCCCAAATCAAATATTGTGCTGCGGAAAATATTAATATAATAAACAACTTAATGAGCGATTTCCCATCAGTGTTTTCAGAGGAACTAGTATGTTTCACGAAATATAAAGTTAGGTTAGCATTAAAACCCGACGCTTAACCGGTTTTCCGCAAAGCACGACCAGTGGCATATGCACTCCGGAGCAAAATAGATAACGAGCTAGACCGTCTTATCTCATTAGGCATCATAACGCCTGTGCAGTATTCCGACTACGCATCCCCCATAGTCCCGGTTTTAAAAAAGAACGGAGAAATCAGAATTTGTGCAGATTACTCGGCAACAATAAATAAACAACTTATTATCGAGAAATATCCATTGCCAACCGTTGACGTTTTATTTGTCAAGTTATATGGGGGTAAACAGTTCTCAAAATTAGACTTATCAAGCGCATACAGTCATTTTGTATTAGCGAAAGACGATAACACAAATGTATACGTGTATAAATACGCATAGAGGACTTTTTAAGTATACGCGGTTAGTATTTGGGTTGTCTAGCTCGCCCGCCATCTTTCAAAAAGCAATGCAAGGCATTGTCTCAGGAATAGATGGGGTTCTTTGTCTAATGGATGACATTTTAGTGACAGGTAGCAACAGATCAGAACACTTAGAAAGATTAAGAACGGTACTGAGAAGATTAGAAGAAGCTGGGTTGACGTTAAGGAAAGACAAGTGCGTTTTCTTTCAAAAGGAAGTTAATTATTTAGGTCATGTTATCGATGAAAATGGAGTGCGTAAATCACCGGACAAAGTAAAAGCTATCCGCGAGGCGGCATGCCCTAAGAATGTAAACGTGTTGCAATCGTTTTTAGGGTTAACGAATTATTATAGAAATTTTGTACCTAGAGCGTCAACAATCTTAAGCCCCTTGTATCAATTACTAAACAAACATATTAGGTGGGGTTGGTCCGATAGTCACCAACAGGCATTTAATAAAATTAAAGAGTATTTAATATCTGATAACGTAACGTAACGTTAGCTCATTTCAATCAAAACGCAACTATTATCCTCACAGTTGATGCGTCACCGTATGGTCTCGGCGCGGTGTTATCGCAGATAGACAGGGACGGACTCGAGAAACCAGTATCGTTTGCCTCGCGATCATTAACAACAACAGAAAAAAGATATTCGCAAATTCAGAAAGAAGCCTCCGCGATTATTTTTGGGGTTAAACTGTTTCATCAATATTTATATGGAAGGGAGAACCCGTTTATACTACGAACTGACCATAAACCACTTTTGTCAATATTTGGGTCAAAAAAGGGGATACCAGAGGTGACAGCAAACCGTTTGCGACGGTATGCAATATTTTTGCCGCTTATAATTACAAAATATTATATGTCCGAAGTGCAGATAATGTAGCTGATTTTTTTTCGCGTTCTATTGCATGCCCAAGTACGTCCCTGTCTGAAGAAGGAAACGAGCACGAGGACCGCGCCGCGTATGTTAACTTTATCGTAGAAGGTGATTTACCAGTCACATTAGCTCAGTTACGCGACGCAACCGACAGGGATATAATTTTAAAAAAGATCAGGGAATTCGTCCAAAACGGTTGGCCACCCAAAAATAAGGATATACAGTTAAAATCGTATTATCAATGTAGGACACAGCTATCTCTGGAAAACGGTATCCTAATGCGTGGGCATAAAATTGTAATTCCAGAGGAATTGTGGGGAAAAATCATAGCGGAACTACATAGCTCGCATTTAGGTATAGTTAAAATGAAAAGCGAAGCGCGCTCGCGACTGTGGTTCCCGGGCATCGACGCGGCACTCGAGAGCGCGGCACGTGCGTGCGCCGTCTGCGCACAGCTGCGCCCGGCGCCGCCGCGCGCCCCGCTCGCACCGTGGCCTCATCCACCACACGCATTCTATAGGATACATATTGATTGCTTGGGGCCGATGCATGATCGAATGTATCTAATAGTTGTTGACGCTTACTCGAAATGGGTCGAATGTTTCACGATGAAAACCACAATTTTTTCAGACGCAGTAATCGAGCGCTTATACGAATTAATGTCTAAGGTAGGGGTACCGGCGACCATTGTTAGTGATAACGGTACATCATTTACTTCACAAAAATTTGCTGAGTTTTGCAAATTAAACGGCATATGTCAAGTATTTTCACCCGTCTACCATCCAAGCAGTAACGGTCAAGTGGAGAGCGCCGTAAAAATAGTAAAAAGGGGAATTAAAAGTATAATACTGTCCAGCCCAGATAGGAAAAATTTGGATAGTAAAATTAACAAATTTTTATTTGACTATCGTAACTCGACTCACAGCTCGACAGAACGCACGCCGGCTGAACTTGTATATGGCCGACAACTTAGAAGTAGACTAGATTTGCTAAAGCCAACGCCGACGCCTTCTTTATCGCAACTTTCATCAACGATAGAACACAAACAATCGACTATTAAGTCTATCGAAACACGACTTTGCTACGAATGAAGAAGTTTTAATAACAAGATTTGAAAATGCAAAGAAGTACTACTGGATTAGAGGAACTATAGTTAGTAAAATCGGTAATGTTTTATATAAAGTTTTTGTACCGGAACTGAACACTTATGTAACTCGCCACAAAAACCAAATAAGGAAATAGGTATCAACACAGCATCGCTGTATCAACATGGGATATAGAGAGTTTACCCGATATTCCGGAACCAGAGGCGGTACCAGTAAGCGCTCAACCGCAAAGTATAGACTGCTCATTATCATCATCAAAGGACCAAGCACAAGAGTCTAATGTTAGGGAGGAGGAGACCTTGAGTAACACGGTTGCCAGGGATTACCGGGCACCTTCACACGCACCTCAAGACTCATCTTCTGCGTCTCCAACAATAAGCAAACGGAATCGTCCTAGGGTTAATTATAAGCAGTTTTATGAGCAAGTCAGAGTTAATGTATATTGTAACTATAGGGGGAAGGATGTTATATATGTATAAGTAAGTACGTGCGGGCTGCGACCCCACGCTCGCCTGTCTTAATAAACCAGTGCTAAGCGACCTGTCGTTTCAATCACACGTACCTACTCACATACCTTACAGTTTGTATATGAAGTAGTTCTGAAAATTCCTTTTTTTGGAAGTTGTTCAAAAATAGCTTAAGCACACAGAAACAATGTGCATATGATTCTACACACACATCTAAGACTATATACTATCATTGAATTTTACAAGAAGTAATTTACATGGTCATGGTTTGAGTACCTTTTTTGAACACTACTAGACAGGTAGAATATAATATGTACTTCTTTGTACATCGAAATTGTAATATATCTAAATAACTCTTACATGATAAGAGCTAGCAAATCATTCAACGCAATCTGTGTAAGTATTGATGATCTAGACCTATTCTTCACCAGCGTAACTAAACTTAAGAAAATTATGTATGTACACATAAGTTGCTAGATTTTTTGAAGATCACTGAATCAGTCACTAATATTATACCTATGTACTTGCTCCGAACGTCTTTACTTCCTTTTTTTAACTGTCTACTGTCTCTTGTCTTGCTCTAATACTATCTGTGTAAACTAGTAATTGGCATTCTTTCAATATTTTTCAACTATCTGTATCCTAGCTGTAAGAAAATAATAAAATAAAATAAATAATTATACTTTTAGATTAGTGTACCTTCCATGATGTAGACAGGAATGCGGATGCAGAATTAAGTTTCCTCCTCCTACAATGGCTGCATCACATTCTCCACGTATCAGGGTTGAGTACGCCGCTTCCAAAGCAGCGGTAGAACTGCAGTCAAGTTCATCGATTCCTAGTGAGGGACCCTTAACGTTCAACCAGTACGAGATGCGATTCGCGAACATGGTCTTGCTCGAGCTGTAACAAAAAGTAAATACGTTTTGCTTCATGTACATATGTATAAGTACATATTTGTCTTGCGTAAAGTATGATTAAATGCGAGGCGTGATGGCGTAAAAGAGCTAGTACCGACATACAGTACAATTTTCACGCGTATTAAATGACGTTTATAAACACACTTTGCGAGGAAAATGCAAGGAATAAAAGAGTTAAGATTCTGTACCCAAACTCTTTAACTCTTTTTCTGTAATATAAAAATTGGGTCGATGTGTGCAGCTCGTCCGTCTCCATGGTTTTTTTTTCCACCTGGAAATTCCACCGGCTGTCAAGGACGAGTCCCAGGTACTTCATCGTTGACTCGACGCCGATGTAAACCCCTCCTACCATTATTTGAGAACACAGTGGTGGCGCGTTTTGAGGGTCATAAAAACATATGGTTTCGGACATGTGCAGTGCCACCTAGAATCCCAACTGCTGGATCCTCTCCACGGCTGTTGCAACCCCGCGTGTTGTTACGTGTTCAAGCGCCGCCTGGTACGACTCTCCCTGTGCCAGGACAGGTCGTCTGCATCACAGACCACACCAAGACGACCTGCCCCGGGACACCGCATCCCCCATCGTGAGGGCTCGCACGCGCATAATAGCATCCACCGTGGAGCCCGTCGCAGGTACCGTATGACTTGATACTATGAAAATAACTAAAATAGAAGAAGGAGTAGTCAAGTGATATCAACATCCGTAAATTGGTGGATTTTTTTTACAGCATATGCAGCTAAGCTAATCCGTCCTGCCCCCTACAACTATGTTCCCACGTTGTCGTCGTGGTGGGGCTTGCGAGTGTTTGTGGTCTTTGCTTGTGGAAAAGAACCTCTCATCAACCTCGGTGTGACTAACAGGCGCCGACCAAATGTTGCGCCAAAATGGCATCATCATCCGACAGGCGCGTATCAGTCACACTTTGGTCCAGTTGCTCCCAAGCTCTGTAAACCCACTTTTCGTTGCCTTAGAATGTATGACTCTGAGTGTACCGCTCTACTCGCCGCTTATACCAACGAATACGGTTTGCCCATGTATAGATCTTCTGCTTCTGCGTCATGGAGGGGGTGGAGACGTATCCACATTTGGTCCGAGAGACCCCGTGTGGTCCACGGTGGGCACTGAAGCAGCTGGATCGGTAGCTCCTCCTGGAAGCCGCTATCGTACAGGCCTAGGTGCCAGCACTGGATAGGCCAGTTGACATTGATTACAAGGCGGAGTGGTTCTGGGAGGCCATATCGGAAATCTGCGACGTGACAATGCCCCGAGTCCGGCCAGGACGTGCCCGGTGTTAGGTGTACTGGTGGTCGTCGGAGATTACGAAACTGCTCAAGGCATGCGTTGCCGCACGGCGCCGGTACACCAGACACCGCAGGCGCCGCATCCGCCAGTCGGATGCGGGGGCCATAGAGGCGGAGCTGTACGATTGATACAGGGCGGCGAGTGGAGTGGGCTAAATGAGAGGCCCGCGACGTGTGGCTGGGGACTCTGATCGGGTCTCCTTTGGGACGGCCCTACAAAATGGTGCGGGATAAGCTCCGCGCCTGGGCTCCCCCCGCTGTCACAAAGTATTCGGCCCCAGCTTGAGAAGGGTGTGGTGAAAGCTCTGTTCCCTTTGAGAGACGAGCATTCTTCCCCATCCATAGCTCCGTCCCTCGTGGTGTCCGACGCGGACCACGACGGCAAAGATGACGATACTCCGGAGGTGTGACCGAGGTAGAGATGAGAGTGATGGTACGAAGTTTGAACGCCAAAGACCCGACGGCTTGCCTGGGAAATCCTGGGTCCTGGCCATGGAGGAACTCGGGCCTCAACTAAGAGGGTGGTTTAGCATGTTTGGAGAAGGGGAAGACTGGAAAACTGGTCCTCATCGCGAAGCCGGGGCGATACCGGCCCATCGGGCTGCTCGACGAGGTGAGAAAGCTCTTTGAAAGAGGTATTGCCAGACCGCCTCGTCGTGCATCTGGCGCTGGTGGGGCCGGATCTTACGGACAGTCAGTGCGCGCCCTCAAGACGGGGGTTGCAGTATCCCTGGGCAGGGTCATGGTAGTGGTGTCTTTGAACATTACCAACGCCTTCAAATCCCTGCCCTGGGGTAGCATTAGGAGGGCACTCCAGTATCACCAGTTGCCCGACTACCTCCGTCGAGTGATCGAGGCCTACCTGAGGGACAGGTTTGTCATCTGCCCTGTTCACGATCGCAATAAAATTTATTCTATTATGTTCTATTCTTTGACATTTGATAAGAAAAATCTTATGCATTCTGACGCCGATGTGAATCTTATTAAATTTAGGGACCCAGTGGTGGAGCGTTTCGACGGCCATGAAAGCACATGGCCTCGGACTTGTGCAGTGGCCCTTCGAGTCTCCACGGTTGTCGCAACCCCTCGTAACGCTAGTTTGGCCGGCGCGTGGTGCTACTGTCCCTGCGCCTGGGGCAGTAGCACCAGCGCAACAGTGATCTGTCACTGGCACTGCTGGCGAGTTCTTTGCGCAGTACGTAGTCGTACCCGATGTTCCACAAGGGTGGTCCTAGTACTGATTCCTGCAGAACACCGCACGACATCTCTTGCCGTTTTCATTATCCCCGGTGACGAGAGTAGATGATTACGCTGTCCTCTATGGTTCTCGTTATTGTGAAATTAATCGGGATGAATGATATTTATTTGCAAATTCTTATACTTAAGAGCGGACTAGGATCCGCACTTAAGTATAAGAAGTATAAGTATATTAGGTTAGATAGGATAAGATTAAAACCACATTGCACCTGTGCGAAGCCGGGGCGGGTCGCTAGTAATTGTATAAAACACAATTTTTAAAACATTTTTTTTTCTATTTATGGGACTTCATAAAATCTTTACAGAGACTTAGGGAGCCTTCAAAGTAGTCGCAAAGTGCCGCGCGACGGCAGCGCGGCAGCAGTGCTGCCGCCGCGTGAATATGTTTTATAAATAAAATACGAGCGACTGCTGAGCTACACCCGCGCTGCAGTCGCGCGGCACTTTATGACTAATTTACATGGTTTTTTTTTTTGTTAGTAAAAACATCTAATGACATCCCCCGCTCTTGGGCGGGTCACGAGGGCGTGTCAGACTTTTACTAACTAAAAACCCACTCCTGTTCCTTCTTTGCTATTGTTGCAGGGCCCCAGGGATCTCTTTCGCGTCACCTATGGCCCCAGTAGGCTTCGACCCTTACGGTTGCTGACATCTCCTTGAGGCGCGCGTGGAACACTACGCGCCGTCGACGGCTTAGGCACGGTCCGGACGGTTACCGGACGGTTGGATGGCGAGCTAGCCATTGCTTGCCGTCCGCAAGCCCGCGCCTACGGTGGCCAGAAATCGAGATCGGAATCCCGGCAGCTGGAGCGCGAGTTCGATTGCTTCGCACGTGCGGCCGCCTCCTTTATTTTATTTTATTTTATTTTATTATATTACTATTTGGAAAACTTACAGCTACTTGTTACAGTAAAAACTTAGAATAGGTAAAAAACAGCCATTTACAAGTTTTCACTTATACTAATGAGAGTAACTAAAACTAAGACGACAACAGCATAGGGTTAACGCGAGAGCGCTGATACCATACAAAAAAAAACTAAAAAACAAATAATTGTTCAATTTGTAACAAAAAAGCGATCGGCTAAAGTTTTCTTCACTTTTTTAACATTAGTAGGGTAGGTAGTAAACAAATCTAGGTCGACATCTTGACACAGCGTATTAAAAGTACGACAAGCTCTTATTAAATATGAGTTTTTAGGATAATTTGTTGAAACTATAGGAACATGAAGGAGACGCGATTTGCGGCGAGGCGCACAAGTATTAGGTACCCGAAGTCCAACCTTGCTCACCAACTCAGAGATGTCAGTCGATCCATTCATGACGCTAAATAAGAAAGCAAGATCTGCAATTTTCCTACGTTCATGTAGGGACAAAATATGAAACTTTTTACACCGACTCACATAATTAAGAATAAAAGTGTTTGAGCGATATTGAGCGTATCTTAAAAATCTCTTCTGTATGCTTTCAAGGCGATTGATATAAATATTATAATTGGGATTCCAAATTTGAGAAGCATATTCAAGGTGGCTACGGACAAACGCACAGTAAAGATGAGAGAGAGAGATCATTGTCTTGATATTCTTAAAATCAGTAGAAATCCTAAAGATAAAACCTAGGGCTTTAGAAGCTTTATTTATATGCTCATCAAACAGAAGCTTAGAATCAAAAGTTACACCAAAATCCCTTATGACGTTGACTCTGGCTATTGAGGTGTTCGATAGCTTATAATCATATTTAATAGGGCTTGGTTTGCGAGAAAAAGTACATACATAGCGAAACATTTAAATCTAATCTATTACTAGCACAATAAACGAGAAACCGGTTCAAATCCTCCTGTAAAAGGTATGCTTCATCTAATAATAAGTAAAATATTATAATAAGTAAAATATAAATTATATCTAAAATGATGTCTCAAGTAAAAACCAATACCAATAAAAATCGGTACAAAGTGGGGTAGTTGTAAGCAAAACAAAGCATCAGCTAAATTGACTAAAACAAAATCGGTAAAACATGCGTAATATTTTATGTTCAAGTTCAATAAATAGTTGCCTTTCAAACGGTAGTCAATATAAAAAATAAGTTTTAAGTGGAAGCAGATTCCGCCTTTCTCAGCACAAACATAAAGTTCCAAATAGCTAAAACCAAAGTTTAGTTTTTATAATTCCTAAATTTCAATTTTCCTAACGTTTATAATTACTATTCTCAAAATACCGAGTTTCAATAGATCAAATAACAAAAAGTGCGACTAATGATAATTCGAATCAAAAAAACGAATTTCGATTATTAAAATACCGATTAATATAATTCCGAAATAATAACGCCTTGTAAAACGGTGTAGCAAGACAAATAAACACATAATTGCTCGTCAGCGAGAAGTGTAATATTATGTATAGTATGAGGGGGTAGAATTAAAAAAACTAATGACAGATGCGTTTTCCACTCATAATTGCAAAGTAATTAATTAGGTATCATACTGCTTGTTTTACCATATACTGTGCAATAAAAATATTTTGTTTCCCTGGTCACAATTCTTACCTAACATAACCTAAATGATTCACCAACAATAGGGATCTGGCACTTGGCTGCCGCTTACTTACTTGGCTGCGGCACGCTCGCTTAGCTTGCTCGCCTTCGCGCTTAGTCATAGTTCTAACCTAACCTAACAGCTCCACAACATGGGACTAGCAAGCGATCTGACTTGCAGGATCTGTGAAGAGGCAAAGGAGAATATGCTACACTTACTGTGCGACTGTGCAGCACTAGGCTCCAAAAGAGTATTTGGGCCAAAAATTTCCAAGACCAGAGGACTATAGGCTCAGCCCCATCAAGGCCATACTAGGACTCATGAAGAAGATGCACGGAGGGCTGGGGGTTGAGTAGAAGGGAGGGGGATTGGCACAAAAGATCCAGAAGGGTCGAAGTGCTCTGGTTTAGGGCCAGCCTCACTATAAGATAAGATAAGATAAGATAAGATAACCTAACCTAACCTAAGTGATTCATTGAAGTGAGTGTGAGTGATACAGGGGATTTACAACATGCAAGTAGGCATGCAGCGTGAAAACAGACATGCAGCATGCATGCGACATGCAAGCAGGCATGCAACATGCAAACAAGCATGCAACATGCAAGCAGGCATGCAGCATGAAAGAAGGCAGGCATGCAGCATGCAAGCAGGCATGCAACATGCATCAAGCATTGTTTCTGTCACGGCTCCGGTGCTGCGGGGTTTGGGCGGCCCCACACGAACTGAGGAGCAGGTGGTTTGAAGGACCACCGCCCGGAAAGGAAGCTGCGGTGTTTATATAACAGGCCATCGGGTTCTACGGCCCTTACATGGAATAAGAAAGTAGCGCGACTACAGCGCTGTAGCCGGGCTGCCGTCACGCGGCATTTTGCGGCTAATTTGAAGGCGCCCTTAGGATAACTTCAATTTTGATAGTGGGATTCGTTGTTACGCTACTACTTTTTTTTCTTATTTGTATTAAGCACATATATTTTGTGTGAGGTACGAATAAACGTTTTTTCTTTCTTTCTTTCTTTCTTTCTTTTAAATGAATGGGGACTCATATGACAAAGTAGTATTTTTTTTAAATATAAAATTGCATTTGAATTTGCATCATACGCTAACAATTTAAATAGATAAGAACTTAGTTTTGCTTTTGTATTCCACAGTGTAGCGACATCTATGGCGTCATATAAGAACTAATCCTGCATCGCGCAATCAGAGTTCTCCGCGCGTTTAGAATATATAGAACAGCCCGAAATCATCTATTGGGCAGCTGCCCACCAGACATAACACCCGTCTGGTCGGAGGATCCTCCCTTTTCAAAGGGGGTTTGCGGGACTTTACTCTCTGTTCCGTCTACCTCTAAACTGGTGACCCTCGACAAAAGAACGTCAGCGCAGCCTTCGTGCAGCCACTACTTCGTGACGTCATCATCACTTCCTCAAGCTTTCGAGCAGCGAGCCATACAGCCAGCACCCACGGCTTTAAGGGATATCTTGACCATCAGCATGCCTACCTGGTCATACCTGGTCATCATCCTCAGCCTCATCAGCGACCTTGGCTAAGCACACCGCACCTTCGGCCAGTCACATGAAGAGCCATTAAGAACCTCTCCTGGTCGACGCCAGCAGTCAAGCCACTACGTCGCACAGCACCGCTCCGACTCACTGGAGCCAGCAGCATTACTCCGACTCACTGGAGCTTGCAGCATCATCCCGACTCACTGGGACATCATCACCCCGACTCACTGGGGCATCATCCCGACTCACTGGGGACATCATCACCCCGACTCACTGGGGCATCATCCCGACTCACTGGGAAATCATCACCCCGACTCACTGGGGCATCATCCCGACTCACTGGGACAGCAAACCCCGACTCACTCGGGCATCACCGCAGACAGTTCCGACTCACCGATAACTATGCGGCATTCGGTTCCGACTCACTGGAACCAACCTACCACTGGCCTGGCACGCATCAAGAAGCATCAAGAACCATCGATCTCCGATCTCCGGAGGGGAGTGATGTAGCGACATCTATGACGTCATATAAGAACCAATCCTGCATCGCGCAATCAGAGTTCTCCGCGCGTTTAGAATATATAGAACAGCCCGAAATCATCTATTGGGCAGCTGCCCACCAGACATAACACCCGTCTGGTCGGAGGATCCTCCCTTTTCAAAGGGGGTTTACGGGACTTTACTCTCTGTTCCGTCTACCTCTAAAACAGTAATACAAAAGCATAAAAGAAAACTGTTATTATATTGTAATTTCTGAAAAAATTCTTCCCCTTGGGCCTTGACATCAAAAATGCCGAAAGTAAATTTTCCTTCAAGCGTAAAATTCGGACTTGAAGTCCTCTCAACCTAAGTTTGGTCTTCGTCAGAATTCTTATTTTTAAGTTCTCCTAATTATAATGTATTTATTAGTTTATAATATTAGTATATTTAAGTATTTTATTATTGTAACTTAATTTAATGATAACTACATATTTGATATTTATCTGGTATTTATTTATTGTGCACACCTACCACATTGTTGTCTCTTTTAACCCAAAGGTTGACTGGTAAAGAATGCCTTGTTGCGTTAAGTCCGCCTATGTACCACTACTGTACATGAAGTTTAAATAAATAAAGTTGTAGTTATAGGCAGGTACTTAATTATTTGGTACATTGAATTCCTTAATATGAACCACTATTTACGCAATAGCCTGTATACAGAAAATATGAATATTCATTCGGTTTGGGGGTGTAACGTACACTTCACAGCTTTCTTAAATCTGTGACTTAACTAAGTTCATAGTAAGCACTTATATTACAAAATGTCAACGCACAGCGAATTAATTAACATTGTCACAACCCTTCATCAATTGTTTTAAGCTATCGTGATGGAAATGTGATTCGGCGTCGGCGTGATACACATATTCTCTCTCTTCTCTATACAATCCTTCATAATCCTAATGCTCTTCAATACCTCCGTGAACGCTTTGAGTACCTCGTTCTTAGGGGTAAACTCTGTCGCACCACCTCTTCTCTACTCCTTCGCACTCCCCGTGCTCCTTTTCTGTAACTGCAGTACGTCTCAGGAACTCTCTGTCACACTCTCTTCGCGATAGCCCTTCTCTAGATGTCTTCAAAAGGATACTTAAAGAGCACTTCCTTTCATTATTGACATAATATATATATATAGTATGTATTAGTATGAATAATATGATTATATTTTAGACTTAGTATGTAGGTTTATATTGTGCACTGGATCCTACCCTCGAATATGTTCTCTCTCTATATTTCAAAGGTTTGCTGGGAGAAAACTCATTGCTGAGTTAAGCTCGCCTTTGTACATGAACTGTCTGTATGTCAATTTATTATGTTTTGTTTTTGTGTACAATAAAGAATTAAGAATTAAGATGGAAGTGGAACTGACCCTAATATACCCAGGCCATGTTTGGACACTGTTTCTCCAACGTGACTTCTTTCAGAATTAGAGAAAGATGATCCAAAAAAGACAGCAACTTTCTTTCCATTAAGCTGCGCGGGACTCAGACCTGAAACAAAATATAATTTCAATGCTGCAGCGTTCGTGCGCTAGAAACCTCATCAAGGAAATAGTGTTTTATATAAATAAAACACTATTTTCTTGATGAGCCGCGGGCAAAACTTAGTATACAAATACTAGCTTTTGCCCGCGGTTTCGCTCCCGTCAACTAACTACCCTATTCTACTCTACCCAACTCTACTTTTATCTACCCTACTTTACCCCACTCTACCCTACTCCACCCTACTCTACCCTACTCTACCCTACTCTACCCTACTCTACCCTACTCTACCCGACTCTGCTCTGCTCTATGCTGGTGAATAAAACAGAAAAGAATTATTAAAATTGGTCCAGCCATTCTTAAGTTATAGCGTGACCAGGAGAAATAAGGGTTCATTTTTATCTATCTACTAGCTGACCCAGCGAACTTCGTACCGCCTCATAGTTAGGATAACGCCATCTACTGGCATTATGAGAACAGCATAATTCATTTTATAATGACATTTTAATTAGAGATGGCGTTGTATTCGGTATTTTTTTTTCGTTTTTTTTTCCATTTTTCTCACTGTTTTAACCTTCCCTGGACTATCACGAATATTTCAAGATCAAAATTAGCTAAATCGGTCCAGCCGTTCTCGAGTTTTAGCGAGACTAACGAACAGCTATTTATTTTTATATATATAGATACATAGATTTATATTATTTATAATTTATAATTATATATAAAAATGAATGGCTGTTAGTCGCGATACACTTATAACCAGAGTGCCTATTTCTCATGACAATTCCAATTAACCCAAACACTGCAAGGATACATTGTTTAATTATGAAGTTTCCGTGTATCCCGTCCACCTTCCGACTCAATCAACAGATCAGTTCGATAGTACCTTATAGCCAAGGTGCATCTCAATCAATCAATCAATCAAACTTTATTTTTGAACATAGGTATTACAATTAAAGATCGTATATAAATATTTTAGCCGACCTCTATGTCCTACCAATGAAATTGGTGTACAAATATATTAGTCTTTTAGTGAGTAATAAGTCTGAATTCATACAATCCAATGTCAAATTATAGTTGTGTGTTGTGGCAGTAAATAATGTTAAATAAATGTAATATTAAAAACCAATAAATAAATAAATGCTTATCAATTTCAAATACATGTTACAGTAAATAGTAAAGGGCTGGTAATGTCATAGTTTATCATAAAAATTCTTCAAAAGAGTAATAAGTCTTATCTTACAGAGACAAAAACAATTTACTTTTCAATTTGCGGACATTATCTTCATTTATTATATATTTTGGTAATTTATTATAGACCCTTGGAGCTATTACAAAAATAATGTTTCTGTATAATGCAGTACAAGATCCGACAGTTTGTTACTGATGACAACGGCGCTGACTATAGTCACTCGAGCAAACTTATGTAGGTTTATTTTGACAAACATAGATGTTTCATAGATGTATATTGACGGCATTGTTAATATCTTCGTATTTAAAAAACACAATTTGCAGCTGTCTGTTGTCTGCAAATTATATATGGCTCTTATGCACCTTTTTTTGGCATTTAAATACTATATCTTTACCCGTGGCATTTCCCCAAAATATGATTCCATATCTCAATGTTTTTTTTTTTTTTTTCGGTGGGAAAATCATCTTATGACATCCCCCGCCCTTGGGCGGGGCGGGAGATAGTGTCAGACTTTTACTGACTAAAAACCCACTCCTGTTCCTTCGTTGCCTTTCTAGCATTACTGCTTCGCAAAAGGAGGCGATCGCCTGCCACTCCTCCTCGCTCCGGACCATGGCCTGTACCAAGGCCCGGCGCGAGAGATCGCCGCCGCCAATCGCCTCCACGAGGACACGTCGTTGCTCTGCCCAAGCGGGGCACACCTCCACCGTGTGCTCCACCGTGTCCTCCGGGCGGTCCACACAATGGTGGCACCCGGGCGTTTCTTCCGCACGAATCCGGTACAGGAACCTCCCGAACTTACCATGTCCGGTGAGGACCTGCGTCATGCGGAAGGTAAGGACGCCGTGTTGCCTTTCCAGCCACTCCTCAAAGAGGGGACTTATCGCCATAATTATGGCGTGCCCAGCACTGGGTTGCGATAGTCGCTGTCGCCATGCCGCGACTTGTCGCGGCAGCGGTGTTTCACCCCGACGTTGCATCACCACGCGCAGATCGTGCATGCGTGCAAGGCCTGCTGCCACCAGTTCCCATGGTGGCTGGCCAGCAAGGAGGCTCGCCGCTTCGCGGGAAACCGTTCGGTATCCCCTCACCATCCGTATGGCCATGACCCTCTGGCACGCGTTCAGCTGGGCCGCCGGTCGCTTTCGAAGTGACGGCGCCCTCACCGGCGCCCCATAAAGGGCCATGGATCGGACGATGCCTGCGTAGAGCCTCCGGTAGGAGGCGTCTGGACCCCCGAGGTTGGGCAGGAGCCGCTTGAGGGCAGCCCTGTTCCGATTCAGTTTGGGAGCCAGACGTCGGAAATGCTCCTCGAAATTCCACTGGCTGTCGAGGACGAGTCCCAGGTACTTTATCGTCGACCCGACGCCGATGTGAACTCCTCCTACCGTTAATTGGGAGCGCCGAGGCGGCGCGCTCCGGGGGCCGTGAAAATACATGGCCTCGGACTTGTGCAGCGCCACCTCGAGTCCCAACTGTTGGATCCTATCAACGACTATCGCAACCCCGCGTGTCGCTAATTCGACCGCCGCCTGGTATGACTCTCCCTGAGCCAGGACCAGCGTGTCGTCTGCGTAGCAGACCACGCTGACCCCGTCAGGGAGGTCGCCGCGCAGCACGTAGTCGTAGCCGATGTTCCACAGGGGCGGTCCTAGTACCGATCCCTGCGGAACACCGCACGACATCTCTCGCCGTTTCCACTCACCCTGGTGACCAGGGTATATGATGTACCTGTCCGACAGGTAGGCCTCGATCACACGATAGAGGTAGTCGGGCACCCGGTGATACCGGAGTGCCCTCCTAATGCTACTCCAGGGCAGGGAGTTAAAGGCGTTAGCGATGTCCAACGACACCGCCACGACACACCTGCCCTGGGATACCGCATCCCCCATCGTGAGAGCTCGTACGCGCATGATGGCGTCCACCGTGGAGTGCCTCCTGCGAAAGCCGAATTGGCCGTTCGCCAGATCCGGCCCCACTCGTGTTAGGTGCGCGACGAGGCGGTCTGCAATTACTCTTTCAAAGAGCTTGCCCACCTCGTCGAGCAGCACAATGGGCCGGTACGCGGACGGAGAGTCCGCAGGGCGCCCCGGCTTCGCGATAAGGACCAGTTTCCCCGTCTTCCAGAGAAGTGGGAATTGGCCCCTCTCCATGCATGCGCTAAAGAGCCCTTTTAATCGAGACCCGAGAGCCTCCATGGCCAGGACCCAGGCTTTACCAGGCAAGCCGTCGGGTCCTGGGGCGGTATTCTTGGCACTTAAACTTTGTACCGCCACACTCATCTCTACCTCGGTCAACTCTGGAGCATTGTCGTCGTCGTCACCATCGTGATCCACGTTAAACACTGCTGCTGGCAGAGCCATGAGCGGGGGAGAGTGTTCCCCTCGCGCAGGAAACAGATTGCTCACCACACCCTCCACAATCTGGGGCCGGAGACTCTGTGTGAGTGGTGGAGCCCAGGGGCGGAGTTTTTCCCGCACCACCTTGTAAGGGCGTCCCCACGGGTCTCCGTTCAGAGTCCCCAGCCACACTTTGCGGGCCTCCAACTTGGCCCGCTTTATTTCCGCTTGGAGGGTGCGCTTCGCCACTCTGTATCCCTCATACAGCTCCGCCTCTCTGACCTCCGCATCCGGCGGGCGGATGCGGCGACCGCAGTGTCTGCCGTACCGGCGCCGCGCGGCATTGCATGCATTCCGCAGTGCCGCAATCTCCGGCGACCACCAGTACACCTGGCGCCGGGCACGTCCTGGCCGGACTCGGGGTATTGCCACGTCGCAGATTTGCGACATGGCCTCCCGGAACCACTCTGCCTCGACGTCAATGTCGACAGGCCTGTCCGATGCTTGCACCCAGGCCTGTACCATCGCGACTTCCAGGAGGAGCTCCCGGTCCAGCTGCTTCAGCGCCCAACGCGGACCACACGGGGTCCGTGGGACCGGCGCGATCGAGGTCTGGGCGGAGACGTCAAACCGAATGTACTGGTGGTCCGAGTACGTCTCCACCCCCTCCATGACGCGCCAGTCGACGACACGTGGTGACAGAGCAGGGCTGGTGAACGATATGTCCACCACTGACTCGCCCTGCATCCGCACATACGTGGGGACGGAACCCCGGTTTAGGACGACCAGGCCTGTCTCCAGAGCCCAGTCCTCCACCATCCGACCCCGCTGGTTCGTAAACCGGGAACCCCAAGCCAAGTTCTTGGCATTGAAGTCCCCGCAAACGACCACGGGGAGGGAACCAAACCCAGCGACGACGGCATTCAGCTCCATAAGGGAGATGTGGAGATCGGCGAGAGTTCTGTTCGGGGACAGGTAAACGCCCACCACTGCAATGTCCCCGAACCGTGCTGCCACGCAACCCCTCCCCTCGTGACAGCCTCGAGGGTCGGGGTACCGGCGGCGACCGACGAAATTAGGGTCACCGAGCCGTTCAGGTCCTGCACCCAGTCTCCCCTGGGCAGGACATAGTACGGCTCGGAGACCACGGCGATATTGATCGACCACTGCGCCATGTTCTGGAGCAACAGATCCTGAGCGGGGGCGCAGTGGTTGATGTTCGCCTGGAGGAAACGTAATGGAGCCGTTATTGGCATTCCATCACAATCTCCTCCCAAGCCCCACGTGAGGACCCTGCCGCGGTGGTTGCGACAGCAGCAGCAGCCAAAGAGGAGGCTGCGGTGGTGAGGACATCGGCGGGGATGGGCCTCCCGACCTTGCTCTTGGCCTTGGCGGGGGGGTCGCAGAATCTGCTCCCAGCCCGGTGGTCGGCTGGCTTGCCTGCCGCCGCACATGCGTAACAGTGCGGCGTAGCACGGCATTCAATTGCTCTGTGACCGGGCTTACCGCACTGGAAGCAGCGGTCACTGCGGTCCACCTCCGCGGCACAACAGGCACCCACGTGGTGCCCCACGTGGCAGCGATAGCACCGCAGAGGTCTGGGCTCAAGCAGTTTCACCTGCGCGGAGACCCAGCCCACCAAAAGCCGTCGGCCTTCCCCGGTGATAGTCTTGGCCGCCAACACGGGGCAGCTAACCGTCATGGCTCGCATGCCCTTGCTGTCAGCGCGGATGGTGCCCGTCCGAACCTGTTCGGCAGTGCATCCTCCCGCCCTGACGATGGCGGCCACCACCTCGTCCACCTTGACGGAGTCGTCCAAGCCCATGATGCGCATATCAATGCACTTGGTGGGCCTGGACACTTGGGCTTCTTCCGCATCCAGGGATGCCCTGATTTTTGCGGCCAGGGCATCCGCGGTGGGGCCACTGGCCGCACCGGGGACCTCCAGCATTCGGGCCCCGGTTACAGTACACCTCATACGGAAGCCCCCAGAAGCTCCGAGCTCCTCAAGGTGGGGCAACACCGCCTGCTTCGCCTTCGCCATGACGTCATCATATGTCACGCCCCTTTTTACCGCATCTGGCTGTAGTGTTACAACTACAGCCTCGGAGTTCGGGGCGCGAAGTCTGGCCGCCATGGCCCGCTTTTTGCGCTGCTGTCGCCTCACGCGCTTTTTTGCCGCCCTAGCTGCCTTGCCCGCCTTACTTTTGGCGCCGACAACCGTCCGTTCGGTGCCAGCTGAGGGTTCTTCAGGCAGGGGAGGCCTGGTCACCGCCGCGGCAGGAGGTCCCGCCGATTTAGCGGCAGGCGCCGCCCTGCTCTTCCGCTGCTACTGCTGCTTGGCCGGCGGGGCCGGCCTCGCAGGCTCCGACGCCACGGCCACGCGGCTGGTTAGTCCTGACGGGCCCGCCGTGGCCGCGGCGGCAGCATAAGACGCCGCTTTTTTCTGGCCAGAGGCCGCCAGCGGAGGACGCAGCACGATGCCCTCCAGCACGGAAAGCTGCTGCTGCATCTTTTGCTGGAACTGCTCCTGTTGTTGCTGCTGCTGCTGCCGGAAGGCAGCCAGCTCTTGCCGCACCAGCACCAGCAGCTGATTCTCCGGCTCGGGCTGAGGCTTGGGCTGACTCGGCCCTTGCCCCTGCTCGCGTCCCCCTGCCTGTCCATAAGAGTCGCCCTTTGGCAACTCTTGCTGGACCGAGACCTTTCGTAGCCGAGCATTGTCGGCCCGAAGTTTGGTGAGCCCCCTGCGGATTGGGTCCACCACCTCCTGGAGAGAGGTCCTGGCCTGGGAGATAGCGCTCCTCTTGGAGGACCTCTCCCTTTTTTTGGCCACGCCATTTAGAGCGGATGCCAGGACCGACTCAAGCCTATCGAGTGCCTCGTCGATGGCGGTGTCTGGCTCACTGCCGGACGAACCCGAGAGGTCCATCCCAGCACTGGCCGCTCCAGGGTGACGCCCCTCCGCGGCGAGCCTATCAGCTCGCTGAGCGGACTCTTGAGCGGTGAGCCCTCTCCCCTTGCCTCGCGCCCGACCCGCACCCCGCCCATTGGTGGGGATTTTTCGAGCCGAGCCCATCTCTGCATCGGAGGACGATCCGTCCTTTTTCCATTTGGAGCGCTTCAAGTAGGGGCGCAAGTCCCCACCAGAGTCGCCTACCACCTCCTCTACCTCCGAGCCCTCCGAGCTCCTTCCGGATGCCGCGTCGGACTCCGATCGCGCATCACTCTCAATTGGGTTTTTAAAGAATTTTGAGTTCATTATTGTTCCCACGAGTATTTTTCATGTTTTACTGGCTCAAGTACTATGGTTCGCACTAGAGACTAATTAAGCTACCCATTAGTCAAGCTAACAACCTCCCTCACGGTGCGCCGCCGCTTGGAGGTTTGGGGTGATTTTTTTATAGAGGTTGTCTTCCTCGCGGCCCGGGTGGTTAAGCCAAGACCCTCGACCCCCATCAAAGGTCAGAAACATGACCTTGGACAATCTCTGGGGCTACGAGACTATCGGTGGCAGAAGGAGAAGCAAGTCTTCCTCCTGCCTGCCCAGTGGCAGGGTAAGTGCACACCGAGCCCGCTCTTACTTCGCCACTGTGCCCTCTGCTATAGCAGAGGGACACGCGTTGAAGCGATCCTTCGGACAGAATATTCGCAGGCGGACATCGAGACCCCTTAGGCAGAAGTACCCAAGGGGAGTCGTTAGCCGACTCCCAGGGTGCACCGTCCCGCAGACTGGCCTTCACCTCGGACGTATCCGCAAGGGAACTACAGCCTGCGGGCACTCTTGGAGGTTTTCAGTCGTAGCACCCCTCCATATCTCAATGTTGAGGTTACTAAATCATGATACGCTGTTAAGACTGTTGCTCGATTGGCCGTTTTACTTAACATGTGCAAGGCATAGGATAGTTTAGCTTACTGCATACATGATCGATATGTGAATTCCATTTTAAACAGTTTTCAATATTTAGCCAAAGAAACTTAGTCATATTTCGTCGTATCTTCAAACTTTTCCTGAAACTTTTCAGGAGACACTTTTTTGTGTTTAATAAAATAAATATTATCTAATATGTATTAGTGATTTCATATAATGTGTATTATTTTTGCTGTTTGCCCTCTTAATCCTACATAAAATCAGCAAACGTTTCGCCAAACCCTACCGTTGAATAATAAAATAAGATTTCAAAGTAAAGCTCCATTTCTACAAATCTAAATATTTCGAAATATCATAGGTGGCGTGTGCAGTGCTTTTATCTTTGTTATTTATTACACTTGGTATCTACATAATCAACAAACTATTTATTTGAAAATTGTGAGCACTGAAAACTAATTGCTAAAGGAAGTAAACAAATTTTGTAATAAGTTCTGCCTGGAGGCGACGCCGAGAACGCGACACCAGTCGCTGGGCAACGGTTGCCAGGGCGCCGCCGCCGAAATGCTTTCGTCGGTGTCGCGGCGCCCCAAGCCGCCAGCTGCCGCTGACAACATCTGTCACCAATGACTTTTTTTCAGTGTTTTTGTCAGTTTGTTTCTACGATAATGTTTCTTTTAAATTATTTAATTAGTGAATAAGTGGAACATTTGTACCTATTTATATACATAAATCTAAGATAAATGTTATGTGGCAGCAGTGATGTGGTGGAAGATAGTTCATCTCAACCTTCGACATCACTGAATGTTTTGGAGAGGTGCCCTCTGTGCACCCAGGCACGGTTTTTTAAAAGTAAGCGGGGTCTGAAGGTGCATATGGGGAAGGCACACAAACCCCAAAATGTCACGTCAGACCCTGTTATTGGTTCTTCACCTTATACGCCGACTACATCAAGTTTTGACGCGCTTTGGAAAACGCTCACAAAATTCAAAAACTCTGTTTCTGTTTTAAAGCGAGTTCCTCGCGGCGCTAGGCCTGCAGTAGCGCAACACTTAGCAGGATGCATTCGACTTGCTGCCCGGGAGAACTCGCTAAGTGCCTGGGAAAAACTGGTCACCTTCTCTTACAGAATATTGCATGTTGAAAAGAATTTGGCAGCTAAAAAGACTTTAACCACACAAATCAAAGAAAATTGTAATATTTCGCCTTTAATTTGGATTCAAAATTATTATTGACTTAGACTCAAAGTTATACCTCTGCAAGAGGTATATCATATCTGGTCGAATCTAAATTAGGGAAAGGTGACATTAGCGGAGCAGCCAGAATTCTTTTCAGTAGTGATGTGATGGCTCCATATTCTACAGACACTCTTGTAGCTCTGGAGAGTAAACACCCCGCCCCAGCGGATGGCCTTTCCTATCCTGACCCTCCTGATCCCGACATTCATACCCTCACCTTTACAGGTCGACAGGTAGTCTTAGCCGTTTGCTCTTTCCAGAGCGGCTCTGCCGGCGGCCTCGACGGCCTGAGTCCTCAACACCTGAAGGACCTTATCTGCTCAGGCGCCGGGGAAGCTGGTGAGTTGCTCTTGAAAGAGCTTACGGCTCTGGTTAATCTAATGCTCTCAGACAAGGTGAACGAGGCCGTCATCGACACTCTGTACGGGGCCAATTTATGTGCCCTACGCAAGAGAGATGGCGGCATCCGTCCAATTGCCGTGGGCACTACCTACCGGCGTATGGCAGCCAAGATTTGTTGTAAATTTTATGGTGAGGCTGTTTCGAAAAAATTTCAGCCCCTGCAGGTAGGTTTCGGCTCAAAAGGGGGCTGCGAGGCTGCCGTACATGCCTTGTCGACCTACCTAAATTCTAATTTAGGAGGGGTCATCCTGAAGGTTGACATAAAAAATGCCTTCAATTCGGTTAATAGGGACACCTTGCTGAGAGAATCTAAAAAAGAAGTACCCCAAATTTTTAGTTTTCTTTGGCAATGTTATAGACACCCATCTAAATTACTATATCGGGACAACCTTTTAGAATCCGCTGTTGGCTGTCAACAAGGTGATCCCCTCGGGCCAGTGATCTTCAGTTTAGCTATTCACCCAATTATTCGACAATGCCGCCAGTCTTTTGGGCACATTACCAGTCGACAGCGATGTGGAAGAGTTTTTTGACGCCATATTTTAGTTTTAGTTAGTTGTAATTAGATTAGGGTTTTTATTATTGTTTATTTTATTTTATTGTAATTATAGTTAACAAAATAAATTACTAACGAATTTATGTGTATTGATATCCTAAGAGTCGGCTAGGTTTATTTTCAATAAATTATGTTTGTATTTTAAATGCATTGTGTTCTTAAATCCTTATTCTCTTAATCAATTTTCAGTATTGGGTACATAAATAAAAACCATAATAGTGATTGTGGCCGTATTCAATGGAATAGTTGTATTGCGATACCAAGCCCTAATTACGTTTGTATCTCTTCTATGTTTCAAGTTATGTTTTTATCTTTTATTCTTCTGCAGATAAAAGACTTAATGTAACTTATTGCTCAAGTTCAGCACTACTTCGCATTATGTAATTAGAATGATTTAATTAAGTACAAACTCGATGATGTTATGACATTTGAACTTATCCAATACTACAATTTACAAAACGCATTACGCCGACTAGTGACTGATGAATGAGGAAAACAACTGGAATGGGATTTTAGAGAGCAAACCAGTGAATGTGGGTTTAGTGAGAATGATTATTATGGATGAAGTCAGAATAGCTGTAAATGGAATGAAGAATGGTATGGCAATTGGTCCAGACGGAATACCAGTTGAAGTGTGGAAGTTGCTGCGAGTGGATGGATGGATGTGGTTAGCTTTGTTCTTCAATAAGTTGTTGCGGGAAGAAGCCATACCTGATGAGTGGTGCAACAGTTCCCTGGTGCCCATCTTTAAAAACAAGGGTGATGTGCTTGAATGCAATAATTATAGAGGATTAAGGCTAATGTCACATACTATGAAAGCCTGGGAGAAAGTTATTGAAAAGAGGCTAAGAGAAGAGAGTGAAATTTCGCAGAACCAATTCGGTTTTATGCTTGGTCGGGGTACAGCGGATGCCATTTTTGCTATACGCCAGCTGTGCGAGAAATACAGAGATGTGCATAAAAACTTGCACATGGTATTCGTTGACCTCGAAAAGGCATATGACCGGGTACCTCGTGAGGTTCTGTGGTGGGCCCTTAAGGAGAAAGGTGTGCCTGGGAAGTATGTGCAGTTGATCCGAGCGATGTACAGTCGATGCAGTACCCAAGTCCGATCTACAGTGGGCACCACTGGCAGCTTCAATGTGGCAGTTGGCTTACATCAAGGGTCGGCTCTTAGCCCTTACCTCTTCCTAATGATAATGGACGCTCTAACGTCGGACATTCAGGAAGAGGCTCCCTGGTGTATGCTGTTTGCCGATGACATTGTGTTGGTTGACGAGAGTGGCCTAGAAGTCCAGAACAGATTGGAGGTGTGGTGGAGTGTTGGCCTGAAATTGAGTAGAACCAAAACAGAATACTTGTTCTGCGATGTTCGAGGGACGAAACGCATGTTACTAAAAGAGTTATGAGTTTACATGTGGATGGATGGAGAGGGAGAGGGAGACCAAAGAAAAGATGGATGGATTGTGTGAAGAGTGATATGAAAGAAAAGGAAGTTAGTGATAGCATGACGAATGACAGGGCAGAATGGAAGAAAAAAATATGTTGCGCCGACCCCAAATAACACGGGACAAGGGCAGGAAGATGATGATTCCGCCGACTAGTGGCCGAACGGCGCTAGTAAGCTTTCTTCGCGCCCGCGCACCCCCACTACTCGCGAAGAAAGAGGGCGCGACGGCGATTGTAGCTTTTTTCTTCGATGAAAACGTAGTGCTTAAAATTGTGGCTTTTTTTTGAAAACCTAATTATTTAATAATCTGTACCGTTTTTAATTATTTTATTGAACTGGTTATATGTGGTATGATGAGCAAAATTTGATTATGCAATAAAAAAGGAAGCCCCTATGTTCGTAAGGCACTATTCGTAGGATACGACGATTTGTTTCATTAATAATTTTGTCATTGTAATTTATATCCAAGTCCGGATTGTAGTTTAGTCTTTGTCTAAATTTTATTAGTACTCTTTTGTCAAGATTTATAACTAAATTATTGTTTTGCAACTAATTTACAACTGATTGTAAGGTAGAATTAATCTCAGCCTCTAACGTGCTTGCCTCGTCACTATTAAAAAGTATTGTGCTGTCATCTGCAAACATTGTCATAGGATATAATGATGCTGTCGGAAAGTCCTTAGTATAAACAACAAATAGTGGTGACCCGAGTACACTACCTTGTGGGACTCCATAATTAACCGTTCTCTTACTACTCGTAGATTTATATGTTTTTAACTATTTATTTGAAATTTTTCAAATTTTTGTTATTTGTTTCCTATCACAAAGATAGGATTCTATTAATTTTGATATATTTCCGTTTATTGCGTATGTGTTAAGCTTACTAATCAATATTTTATGGTCTACGCGATTAAAAGATTTTGACATGTCAATAAAGCGCCAAAGTTGGTAGTCTCATATCTCATGACAATTCTAATAAGCCCAAACACGGCTAGGATACATTGATTAATTACGGAGATCCGGTGCCTATCTTCCGGCTCCATCATCAGATCAGTTTGATAGTACCTTATAGCCAAAGTGCACCTTATGACAATTCTAATAAGCGCAAATATGGCTAGGTTACATTGATTAATTACAGAGTTCCATTGCTTACCTTCCGGCTCCATCACCATCATCATTTCACTTCGATGATACCATTTTCAACATAACTATTCAGAACCATTTATTTATTTGTATTGTACCTACAGCATGACGCAGTACCTTATCGGACATGATATGTTCGGGAGGTTCCTGCACCGGATTCGTGCAAAAGAGACGCCCGAGTGCCACCATTGTGTGGACTGCCCGGAGGCACGGTGGAGCACACGGTAGAGGTGTGCCCCACTTGGGCAGAGCACCGCCGTGTTCTAGTAGGGGCGATCGGCGGCAGCGATCTCTCGAGCCGGGCCTTGGTACAGGCCATGGACCGGAGCGAAGAGGAGTGGCAGGCGGTTGCCTCCTTCTGCGAAACAGTAATGCTAGCAAAGGAGGCGGCCGATCGCATGAGGCAACGGCAACGGTCCTCACGCCCCAACCGCCACCGGGATTCCGATCCCGATTTCCGGCCACCATAGGCGCGGCCATATGATCGGACAGCGAGCAATGGGTGGCTCGCCTTCCGATCGTCCGGTAACCGTCCGGACCGAGCCCAAGTCGTCGACGGCGCGTAGTGTTCCACGCGCGCCTCAAGGAGATGTCAGCTACCGTAGGGGCCTAACAGGGTCGAAGCCTACTGGGGCCATGGGTGATGCGAAAGAGATCCCCGGGACCATGGAAAAAAAAATGGCAAAGAAGGAACAGGAGTCGGTTTTTAGTCAGTAAAAGTCTGACACTATCTCGCGCTCCGCCCAAGAGCGGGGATGTCATAAGATGATTTTCCCACCCAAAAAAAAAACACTTGTTTACTATTTGATTTTCCTCGAGTTCTACTAGTTGGAATTTTACACCCACATATAGTGTCCGTACTATTAAAACTTATGATAGAATACTAAGTATACTTTTGCCACATATATGTGGGATAATGATTTTGTATCAAGCTCAAGTATGAATGCAGCATAATATTGTCAAAACGGAACGCAGCGGATGAAAGAGAGAGAAGTATGTGTGTAAGCGTAATAGTGAGATGACGCGGAGTCTTATGACAGACGTACGGTGCAACGGCGAACTTTCTTTTTGTGTCTCGGAAATAAAAGTTTTTAAAAGTATTTCTCGTTTATTTTGCCAAATAATCCCACAAATTTGGGGGCTCGTCCGGGATTGGCAAAGTAACAAAACGAGTTCGAGTTTTAACAAGTGCATAAACGACGGACGACGGAGGCCAGCACGTGGCGTGGTCAACGGCGACGAACGGCATTCAAAAAATCAACGGCGGCCGACGATAATTACGACGGTATCGGCGAACGGTGAGCTGACGGAGATAAAAACTAATTCGAAAATGACGAAAGACGAATCACGTACGGGCCTAAACTCGATGTTGTACCTAACTTCGGACATAATACCTAAATTCACCGGTCAAGATAAGACGTATCCAGTGGTGCGATGGATACAAGACGTGGAGGAAAATGGAGAAATATGTGGTTGGACACCGTTACAACAGCTGCTGATGGCACGGAGATCCCTATCAGGCACCGCACAGCTTTGGATGCAAGCTGAACGCCCTCACAAATCATGGGAAGAACTGAAGGCAGCCCTGAGTAAAGAGTTCCCCGACAGCGTCGACATCAAAGCAATACACGAGCTTCTGAGCCAACGAAAGAAAAGACGTGACGAGAGTTGTATTGACTATATGTTGGTCATGAAGGAGTTGGGGAAACGGGGTAAGATACCCGATTACGTGGCCATTAAATATATTGTTGATGGCATAGTCGACCACGAGACTAACATAATCTTGCTATACGGAGTAACCACGTATCCTGATCTGAAAGAAAAATTTAAAATCTACGAGACTGTTAAGGAAAAGATGAAACTGGAACACTCTAGAAGTACCTACAGAAATGAAAAACGCGGCATCATGCGACACGAAAAAACGTTGAAGAGGTGCTATAACTGTGGTGACGGCGATCATGTGTCGGAAGACTGTCCGCAGAAGGCACAAGGTCCAAAGTGCTTTAACTGCAACGAATACGGTCATATTTCACCGAAGTGCCCGCATAAGAAAAATATGGCCGGCCGTAAGGAAGATACGAACTCATCAAGATGGCGTAGTTCCGGCGATAAGAGAGAAAACAACGGCGCATCGACAAGTGGGAGCGGGAGCGGCGAACGTGCGACGACCAAGCAAGCAATGTTCGGTCAATCATCGTTCAACAACGCGGATAATACGTCACACTCACAGAATGACAGTGTCAAGATGACAGATGACGACATAGACAGCAAATGTCAAAGTCAAATTGGATCTGACATTTGCGATGAAAACAAACATTAGCGACGGGAAAAACCTTTGAAAATCGTAGAATTATGTGGAAAAACGACAAGTGCGCTTATTGATTCGGGTAGTGATGTGAACTTGGTATCTTCCGAGTTTTGTGCCAACGTTAGTAAAGTGCTGAACAATAACATAACACTGTCTGGACTTGGATCCGCTAAAGTGAAGTCATTGGGTCGTCTATCAACAAATGTTGTGATCGACGGTACGAAATACGACGATGTGTCATTCTATGTGGTACCTAAGGACTGTATGCCTTTTGATGTAATTATAGGTCACGAATTTCTTAAGAATGTTATAACGGTTATGAATGGTAGTGCTGTGTGGATGAAACCTGTGGAATAGATGAATGAAATTAATTGTTTTAGTTGCAGTGTTGAGGTTGGCCATGTAAGTATTACTTACCTTAAAGAAGAGGTTGTTCAGATGGTTGAGAGCTATCAACCATGCCAAATTAAAGAAGCCCCTATCCAGTTGAAAATAATTGTAAAAAATGATGTCCCGGTGGTGCAACGTCCACGACGCATATCACTGAAGGAGCAGGTGGCTGTTGAAGAACAAGTTGCGGAGTGGCTTGAGCAAGGAATTGTACGTGTAAGTTATTCTGAATATGCCAGTCCATTAGTTCTTGTTCGCAAAAGAGACGGTACTATAAGGGTGTGCGTTGACTATAGAAAATTAAATAGTAAAATTGTAAAAGATGAGTTTCCATTGCCGATTATTGAGGATTACATTGACAAGTTGGCTGAGGCAAAAGTATTTAGTGTACTGGACTTAAAAAACGGGTTTTTCCATCTGAGTGTCAGCAGTGAGTCAGTAAAATATACTGCATTTGTTACACATCATGGTCAGTTCGAGTTTTTGAAAGCTCCATTTGGCTTGTCTGTTTGCCCTAACTACTTCATGAGATTTGTGACCATAATCTTCAGAGAACTTATATCTAAAGGGATTGTTCTAATATTTGTCGATGATATTCTTATTCCAGCAAAAGATGAACAGGAAGCCGTTGATAGATTAAGGGAAGTTTTAAGAGTGGCGTCTGAATATGGCCTGCAAATAAATTGGAAAAAAGCACAGCTGATATGTCGAAGCATAACCTATTTAGGTCATACGATTGAGAATGGACAAGTAAGGCCTGCCAGTGAAAAGATTGATGCCGTTACAAAGTTTAACAATTAAGCAATTGCAACGTTTTATTGGGTTGGCGTCGTATTTTAGGAAGTATGTCCAGAATTTTGCATCAATAGCACAGCCGCTTACAGATTTACTTAAGAAAGATGTCAATTTTGAATTCACTGATGAACAACGGTGTGCATTCAATGGTTTGAAGGAGCGTTTGACTACTAAACCAGTTTTACAAATATTTAATCCAAGATTGGAGACAGAAATGCATACAGATGCATCACTTCTGGCTTACGCAGCTATACTCATGCAGCGATCTGATGATGACGGTGGACTACATCCAGTATATTTCATGAGTCGTAAAAACAATGATGCGGAAAAAAAGTACACCAGTTATGAACTGGAAAGTCTAGCTATTATTGAAGGGGTAAAAAAATTTAGGCACTACTTATATGGTATAAGATTTAAAATCGTAACTGATTGCCAAGCATTCCAGATGACGCTTAAGAAAAAAGACTTGAGTACAAGGGTTGCAAGATGGGCATTGCTTCTGCAGGAGTTTGACTTTGTGGTTGAACACCGGCCAGGAACGAGAATGAAGCATACTGATGCATTAAGCCGAAACCCATATGTAGCTGTAGTAACTTTGCACGATGAGATCAGAAGAGCACAACAGTTGGATGATGGTCTAAAAGCTATATTACAGATTTTACAGGAGAGAACATACGGTGATTATTATACTGATAATGGATTGCTTTACAAAGGGATGAAAAAGCACTTAGTGATCCCAAAGTCTATGGAAAATGAAATCATTAAAAGAGCACATGCAAATGGACATTTCTCAAAAAGAAAGATGATTGAATTAATTGGTAAAGACTATTTTATTAAGAACCTTGACAAGAAAATTGAAGAGTTTATTACAAGTTGCATTCCATGTCTATTAGCTACGCGTAAAGAGGGAAAACAAGAAGGATTCCTAACTCCGATTGAAAAGGAAGAGTCACCGCTACATACACTGCATTTGGATCACATCGGTCCAATGACAGAGACGAAGAAGCAGTATAACCATATCCTCACGATTGTTGACGCATTTACGAAGTTCACTTGGATATTTCCAACTAAAAGTACCACAAGTAAAGAAACGATTGAAAAGTTGAAAATTCACCAACAACATTTTGGCAATCCAACCAGATTTATAACTGATCGAGGAACGGCTTATACGAGCACTGAGTTTCAAGAGTATTGTAGGGACGAAAATATACAACACATCAAAATTACGACGGGTGTGCCTCGTGGAAATGGGCAAGTGGAGAGAGTCCATCGCACTATAATCTCTGTACTTACCAAGATGTGCATAGAGAACCCTGCTCTCTGGTACAGGCATGTAAGTAGATTACAGCGTTCTCTAAATAGTACTTTTCAGCGAAGTATAAACACTACACCCTATCAACTATTGATTGGGACAAAGATGAGAATGAAGGAAGACATCGAGATTTATGATTTGCTTTCAGAAGAACAAAGAAAAAACTACTCAGAGGAGAAAGAAAAACTTAGAGAGAAAGCTAAAGAGCAAATTCTACAAGTTCAAGAAGAAAACATAAGAAATTTTAATAAGAATAGAAAAGAAAGTATGAAGTACAATGAAGGAGACTTGGTAGGTACAATAAAACGCACGCAGTTTGGCTCGGGAATGAAGCTTAAAGCTAAATATCTTGGCCCCTATCAAGTCGTAAAAGCAAAGAGGAACAACAGATATGATGTGAAAAAGCTCAACCCGAATACTGAAGGCCCTAGCATAACCTCTAGTTCAGCAGATTACATGAAAGCGTGGCCAGCTGTGAACTCCTTAACCTAATAGGTGAGAGTTTCTTGTAAATTTTTTCTTGTTTCAGGTTTGTGTACGAAAGGTTGTGTGCAATGTTTTGTTAAACACGGTGTTTTGTTAGATATAAGCTTATTCTATTGTTATTAAGAGTTAAGAGATCTGTATCTTTACTGTACCTACTGCAACGATAGATGTCAGTGTGTAAACATTTTTTAGGAACATTAACAATGTTATGTTCTCTCTTTGAATTATTATTTTATGATGTCTCTTTTAAAATAAAACAGTAACTATGTGATGTTATGCCGTTACTCTGATGTTGTATTAGTGTATTGTTGTATTAGTAGTTCAGTTAGAAATAAGCTGAAAGCTAGCGAAGTATGTTCGGGTGCATGTCTGAGGACAGACATGGATCAGGATGGCCGACTGTGGGATAATGATTTTGTATCAAGCTCAAGTATGAATGCAGCATAATATTGTCAATACGGAACGCAGCGGATGAAAGAGAGAGAAGTATGTGTGTGAGCGTAATAGCGAGATGACGCGGAGCAACGGCGAACTTTCTTTTTGTGTCTCTTAAATAAAAGTTTTTAAAAGTATTTCTCCTTTATTTTGCCATATAATCCCACATACATATCGTCCATAAACCATTTTATACGTTAAATTACGTGGAGCACTTGTTTGCGTGGCTATTTAACTTAGGTGTTATTTAAAATATTTTGTTCAGTATTATTTGAAATGTTTTGTTAAGCTAATAAGTAGTTATTAGGTTAATGTAAATAAATTGATTTAAAAACAAATTTTACCTGCATCATAAATGGCCTGATAAGTCTGCTCAAGTGCCTTCCGTGACATCGGATCCATGTAGTTTCCGAGGCGGTAGTACACAGTAAAGAACTGAGCGTCAAACAAGTCCAACTCAGGAGCCATGCCGGAGGTTAGGGCCATATCAGGATGCTTATAATTCCATCTAAGACCCTCTGATGTTAATGGATTCTCCTGTTGAAAAGAATAAATATTCCAGTACGTATTCTTATAAAAATCGGTCGCGTTCACACCCGAATGTAGAGAAGAATTTACAACTTTTTACAAATTTATTTTTACTAAAGTCAAAGGGTAAATCTATTGATTACTTTCACTTTCAGATTTTATATGATTCGTACATAATAAAATCGGTTAAAGCTAGACTTATTTACATTTTTTTTTATTTGCAGATGTAATTTTTGTTAAAATATCCTTCATTATGAATACATAGGGTTCACAAATAAGGTACCTTGTTGTAAAGAATATCAGAGAGTTGCTTCACGTTGTGCGACTGCGGGTAGAGGCCTGACACTCCAGAAATGACAATCCTTTCGCCATCTAGCGCTGGGCTGTCTAATCCTGTAGGGAGAACTGACTCAGCTGGATCAGTTACCTCCAAAGGTGACACGTGTTCTTGAGGTGTAGGTGTCATTGTGGATCACTGAATACTTTCTAGACAGCAAAAAAGGGCTATAAATAGTTTTAAACTTAACTCGTCAGCTGGTCAAAATGTCTCCTGTTCTCCAAGTCTTTAGGTGCTACGTTTGTTAAGCAGGTGGTGGTTTTTGATATGATACATACATGGTATACTAAAGTTAGGTACGTATATTGGGTTGTTTATTAAATGAAACAAACGTAATGAATACTCACGTTACGCATTTTGTTAAAATTGACGAGGGTTTAAATGGTGCAGATTTAAGTGATTCAGACATTTCACAAAAATTTATACAAAAAATTAAATGAGATTGAAACAAAGAGGTAAATCGAGGATTAAAAAAAATGGGCAAGTGCAAGTCGGACTCGTGTATAAACTTAACTATGTAAGTAGTTTAATTCCTGAATAGAGTCTCGAAGATTTTTTCAGACCGCAAAAAAAGTTTTTTATTAAGTGAATTAACAACAAAACTGCGTTTAGATCCATTTCTATACTTGTGCTATAAGACCTTGTTCAGACCTTGACCTTGACCCAGAATCCTGGCTTTATGCCAAATTTCAGGATTTTGGGTCGACGCATAGATGTATTTTTCTATGGGTCAATTTCTACTATCTTTGGATCTGGTGAAATACCATCCACCGAAATAACGTGTCCCAAATAAATAATAATAATAATAACCTCCTTGCCTTTTGATTTGCCTTTGACCGCAGCAGGCAAGTTGTTCCAGTATAAACGACAGGCGAAACGCTTGGTCCAGACCGTAGAGGTTTCAACAACGTAAGGGTACTCGCCATTCGTCGGGTTTTCCGATGGTAGAAATGAGATGGTAGATTCAAGTCATACAATTTCCGCGCACACTTTCTAAAACGCATCCTGTAAAACACCGAAAGCTGGCTACCCTACGCCTGTGCTCAAGGCTTTGTAAATTAGACTTAACCAGATCTGGATCATCAATTAGCCTCTTCGCACGTCTTTCTACCGAGTCCAAAGCTGATAGGTGGCATTTTACAGCACCAGTCCATGTCAGAAATCAGAAACATTTATTTCAAATAGACCAATTACAGGCAATTTTGAATTGTCAAAATGTCGGTTAGACAAAAAAAAACAAGTGAAGCTAAATTGCACGTTCAAAAGCGAAGATCTCTATGGAGAAGAACTTGCAAGAAACTCCATGGACACTCTTTTAAATCATATTATGAGTTACGTTAGTATCTGGCTGCAGAACTCGAACGGACCTGTGCTTTGTATAACATTAAAAGCGGTCCTGGTGTGAAGTACCGCCGGAGCTCTCTTCTTCTTTTATTTTGCCTATCATTCCAACACGAACGTACAACTAGAAATTATGTTAAATTAGCACTAAAACTTCGTTCTGGTCACTCTTCATCAGCAAAGTTTTGATCTTTATTCAAAAGGCTGCATTGTTTGTTTGTTGGTCCGCACAATGGTGACATTCACGGTTCATGGTCATCTGAGCGTTTTTTCTTTCACAATTCGAAACAATCCCCTCTAGAAAGTGAGGACGCCTGATGTTTCTGTAGCCAGGCGTCGGACTCCTCACAGAATCGTAGCTGTAAAACCCTGATGCCGTAAATGCGGCGTTGTTAGGGATAGGTAGCTATAGTCGATATCCCCATACTGCTATGAGATTCCACCGAAGCGCTGTCCACAGTGTCGTAATTTGACGTGGCAACGGAGTTTCGCTCCAGCATTGCACCTCCACGTATCACTTGTGCAATGACTATATCGGAACTGTATGAAGACGTGTCGACTGCTGACTCAGGATCTGAGGCAGCTCCTGTGGCAGCAGGCGACTCCAGGGCCAAGATTCTTGAAACCCTCTAACTGTGCTTCATTTTCTGTAGTAACTGTATTGTTGTATGATTTGGACACAAAAAATGAATTTGATAAAAAAAAATGATTTACAAGCGGTATCACAAATACTTTCCTGCGACGTGGGTCTGCTCTACTATTCAAGAAAACTGTGTGTCTACAACCTCACGATTTATGAGGCTCCATTACCCAACAATGCTTATTGTTTCTCATGGTCAGAGGTTAATGGAAGAAAAGGTAGCTCTGAAATTGGCAGTATTTTATGGCTCTATCTTTCAAACTGTGTCTCTAAATATGTGTGAGAAATAAGTTTATTTTCTGACACTTGTAGTGGTCAAAACCATAATCAATATGTGGCTGCTTTACTTCTTTGGGTAGTGCAAAAAATTGTTCATCTCAAAATCATAGAGCAGAAGTTTTCAGAATCTGGGCATACGCAAATGGAAGCAGAGTATATGCGCAGTAGCATAGAATGTGCTAAAAAAATACCCTTGCATTTTCGATGGTAGACTGGATATCTATTTTCAAACGTGCTAGACGCAGGCAAACCATAAAAATCGATGGAAAAATAATAATAAAAAGAGAACCATACACTGTAAAAGAAAGTAAATTTGACAAGTTTTTTTACCTGAAACACCTTGCCGATACAATTATGAAAAACAGAACCAAAGATGAACAAGGTCAAAAGGTTCGATAGCTTAAGATAAAGAGTATTAGGTACGAATATGTAAAAGGAAAATACAGAATCTTTTTTTACAACTACGACATGAGCGACAATTTTAATGTTATAGAGGTTCGAAAAAAATCATCGAATTCCTAATTTCAAAATGCGCTAAATCGCGCTTACATATAAACATAAAAACAGCTTGAGCACAGGCATAGGGTAGCCAGCCTTTCGGTGTTTTACAGGTTACATTTTGGAGAGTGTGCGCGGGAATTACATGACTTGATTCCGTCATCTCATTTCTACTATCGGACAACCTGACGTACGGCAAGTATCCACCCTTACATTGTTGAAACCTCTACGGTCCAGACTAAGCGTTTCACCTCGTCGTTTATACCGTGTTCGATGTACATGGTAGGACTGGAACAATTTACCTACTGAGGTCTTCCCATCCGATTACAATTTCTTCTTGGGTGTCTTCAAGGCTAGAGTGAATAGGCTCTTAATAAACTAGTGCGCCTCACCATCAACGATTACATCACTGCTTAACATCAGGTGGCATTGCAGACCAGCACTAGTTTATATAAAATTTTAAAAAGAAAACTTACTTCAAATTGCGAAAATGGAAGACGGCCACAACCGTAACGAATAAACTTCTGATCACTTCTGAAATAAGGTTTCTCCTTAGCAGTTTTATTAACTACGTACATTTTACAAAGGCAAAGGTCTTATTAGAATCCAAAAAAAAAAAATAACAATGTTTCATTTGCATGCATAACTTGAATCAATAAATAGCATTAGCATTAGCACACCGAATAGAAGGCATGCCAGGTGTAGCTTGCGTCTCGAATTCATTTTAAGGGTAAAGTGCTTGTTAAGGAATGGCGTTATATGGCTTCGGGGAGGAATCTTATAACAAAAACGAGCACACGCGTTTTGAACCCTTTGTTTAAGCCGGTCTGTACAAACCAGTAAGCGCGGGCCGTACACCGTGTCTGCATAATTCAGTCTGGACAAAACCAGACTTTCAACAAGCTGCTCCCGATGTGTTTCGGATAGGTAGGGCCTCATTTTATATAGAACTTTTAGGCGATAAAAACAGTTTCTTACCGAATCAGTGACATGCTTTTCGAAACGAAGGTCTTTGTCCATAATAAGACCAAGGTTTCTTACTTCATAGACTCTGTCTATCGGTTCGCCCATTAATTCGATTGAAAACGTAGCGGGTTTAGCTAACCGTTGCTTAGAGCCAACTATCATAAATTTGGTTTTAGTTGGGTTTAGCGACAGACAATTTTCCTCGGACCAGGTTGCAACTCTGCGAAGATCGTCGTTTAGGTTTTTTATGGCATTATCATACTCGTCGGGATAAAAAGATATGTAAAGCTGGACATCATCAGCGTATATATGATACTTGCACTTCTGGAGGCATTTAATAAAATCCGCGCAATACAAGATAAAGAGTATTGGACCTAAGATAGACCCTTGCGGCACTTCTCTCTCTATAGAACTAAGTGCCGATTTTAGAAGGAAGGTGGCCATAGGAACTCGGCAATAAAACGACAGAGTTTTGGCGGAAAGAGTTCCGGTGGGATCTCATACCATATCATATGATATTACGACACAGCTGCTTCACTGTCCAGTTTAATCCAAATATCTCATAAATTATTGGTACACCGCTAAGAGAGACTACAGTGTAGAAAATATTTTGAAGTTTAAAAATCATATAAAAAGTGTATCCTTCGTAGAGATCTATGACACAGTCGATCCAAATGAAGCGTATAATAAATTTCTCAATTTATTTAAATTAATATATGATTTGTGTTTTCCAATTAAATTGATTAAAATAAATGTCTTAAAAAAACTTAAATGGTTGTCTAAGGGAATCAAACTAGGCAGTAAAAAAAAAAGAAATCTTTTGTGGAAATATCGGTTAAACCTAAGTAAAATTAATAAAAATACTTTCACTGCCTACTCTCGCTTGCACAAAAAAATTATACATCTAACACAAAAGGCGCAAAATAATCATAAAATTAATTCTTCTAAAAATACTTGGCAAATTATTAATCGTGCTAAATATAATCTATCTAAATCTATCATTACTAAAATTGTACATAATAACAGAATTTTTTCAAAACCGGAAGACATTGCTGAAGCTTTTAACAATTATTTTATCGACAAAGTACAAGGGAAACTCGATGTGACTAGCAAACCCAAATATAACAAAATCGATACCAATAATAAAACAATGTTTATGGCTCCAACCACTAGATATAGAAAAGATCATAAATTCATTAAACAATACAAATATTGTAGGATATGACGACATTGCCACAAAAATAATAAAACAGGTGACAAGAAAAATAAGCGGTCATTTAAGTCTCATAATTAATCTAAGTATTAGCGCAGGTGTTTACCCTGATGCATTAAAAACATCAATTATTAAGCCACTTTTTAAAAAAGAGAACAGACAAAGTATGGAATACTACCGACCAATATCATTAATTCCAGTATTTTGTAAAGTATTTGAAAAGTATATTTATAGGGAACTTTATAATTTTATAGATAAACAAAATATATTGTGTGAGGCACAGAAAGGATTTCGATTAAATAGGACTATTAATATGGTGATATATGATTTTATATAATATTTTAATTAAAAATGTTGATCACCGAAACCCTGTATGTGGTATATTTTGCGACATGACCCAGGCATTCGATTATGTCCACTACCCTACTCTGTTAAACAAGCTCGAAGCCTACGGGATTAGAGGCAATGTCCTTAATTTACTTCGTTCATACCTACAAAACAGAAAAGAAATAACTGAAGTCAATAAAATTAATATAGCTACTAAACATGAAAAGACATTTTGGTCTTCAGAGCGTAAAGTATTATTTGGGGTACCGCAGGGCAGCGTCCCTATATATTCATTTTATACATAAATGATCTACCAAAATCTATTGAGCGCCCAATAACACTTTTTGCGCATGATAGCACGATTACAATACCTTGTAAAAGTATAGTTACTTATGAGAGTGACATTAATCATAGTTTAAAACAGACGATAAAATGGCTAGATTCAAATAATTTGAAAATAAATTTGATTAAAACGAAACTCATCCAATTTAGACAACAGACCTCTAGTATTAACTTGAATATTCTACACTACAGGAATAATAATATAGAAGAAGTTGAAAGTACAAAATTTCTGGGTCTAGAAATAGATCAAAAATTAAATTGGAAATCCCACATTGATATTTTGTGTAAGAAAATTAGTAAGTCTGCATATGCTCTACACGCATTATCAAATATAATCAACACAGATTCACTTCTTACTGCCTATTATGCAATAGTAGAATCACATTTGAGGTATGGGATCATATTTTGGGGAAACTCTACCGAAAGAACAACCGCCTTCAAGGCACAACAAAGATGTATTCGAGCGATGTTTAGGCTAAAACCTACTGACAGTTGTAAACCATATCTTCAAAATCACAAGATGTAACCATTGCCTTGTCTGTATATTTTAGAAGTAGCTGTGTTTATGAAGAAAAATCCTAGTCGTTTTAAACGCATAGCCGATGTATTTCCCCGCAACAGTCGCGATAATAGCCTGCTATGTCAGGAACCAGCCAAGACAGCACTTATGCGCAAAAGTGTCTACTGCATGGCTCCGGTCTTTTATAATAAGATGCCTAAGAGTTGGAAAGAGCTTCCATTATTATTATTTAAAAAAAAACTCCGAAGCTTTTTAGTAGTGAAATCTTATTATAGCCTAAGTGAGTACCTAATTGAGAAAGATTTTTTAAGATAGTTTATATATTTTAAGTTAGTTTAAATTTTTTCTTTGTATTTACTTGTTTGTACATCATTGTGTATTATTTTAAAATTGTAAGTCGTTATATAGTATGTTTTTTGCATGCCTATATGGTAAAATATGGCTGATCTTGCTACCTATATTTTTCTGTCATTTTTTACTGTTACCCATATTTGCAAAATAAAATTATCTTTATCTTTATATCATTTGCATATAAATATTAAGTTTCTAATGTAATTTGTATTTTTGGTGTACAATAAAGAATATATCTATCTATCTATCTCATGGCAGAATGGATGTCGCCAAAGCGTTCGACAATGTCTCTGTCCCTGTCCCCATTCTGATCGCTAAGTTAGAGCGCAGTGTGCTTAGGTATACACTAGTAGGACCACAGAAAACCGATTGTGGCGAAACCCGTACTGTCGATCACTGAGGAGATCGTTATCTTCCAGGTATGCCATGAGGCGTGAGTTCAATATACGCTCCATAATCTTGCAGAGTATGGAGGTTACTGAAATCGGCCGATAGTTGGCAGGATCGGTACGACTGCCCTTTTTAGGCACGGGTTGCACGTTGGCAAGCTTTGTGCCAATATGGATAATGCGGTCGAACCGAGCCTTCTTCAGTGCCTTTTTGTAGGAATTGGCAGCACGGTTGAAAGCTCTCTTCTTTGAGGTCAAATCCGGAGCTTTGCGGTCACGACCGTCAACCCAGGCGAGAAACACGAAATGCTTAAGCTCTTCAGCTTGAACGCAATCGGCGTTGAACCATGGGTGAACTGAGGCTCCGATGGGTACGTCACTATAAGGGATGAAAAAGATCATAGCTTGACGTATCACATCGGATATAGCGTCCGCACAGCTCGACGGACATTCAGAAGAGAAGCATACCTGCTGCTAAGGATAAGATGCAAAGAAATGCCGCATCTCATCACAATCTGCTGACCTGTAACGCCACAGTCGCAGCTCGCCGCGTGAGTCGCAGTCAGGTGGGGAGAAGGACGAAACAGACTACACCAGACAGTGATCTGAAGTTCCAAGTAGTGAGGAAACTGTTACGATACATCTGTCTGGATCGGTGGTCAGCAGAAGGTCCAGACAATTGGCAGTATGACCAACTACATCAGGCACCCTAGTCGCTTGCTTGACCGGCTGGGAAAGGCCCATCGACACTGCAAAGTTTCACGCTTCTCTCCCAGCGTGGTCGGTCCTCTGGTATGGGAAAAGCCAGTCTTGGTGGCAGGCGTTAAAGTCCCCCAGAGCGACGAGCTGCGCATCAGGGTGCCGATGCAGAGCCTTATCGGCGGCCTCACTGAGGTGGTCGAACAACTTAGTCGCCTCCTGATCACCGCTGTGCGAACGGTAGACACATGCATAAACAATTATGTCCATACCAGTGTCCACCAACAGCCATAGCGTAGAGAAATCAGTGTCTTCAAGGTGACGGAGACGCTGGCAGCAGATGTCATTACAGACCTACACACAGACCCCGGCACGCTGCAGGAAATGATGCTCCAGTGAGTATTCCGGGTAGTTGAGGTACGCCGTATCTGACGGACATCTAATTTGGGTCTCCGTCAAGAAAAGCAAGTGAGGCTTGTCAGTCTCAAGATGGTGGTGGACCGCAACGAGACTAGAGTGCAGTCCTCTAATATTTGAGAGGTGCACTTAACATGAGAGGACGTGCATCCGCTGTGGTACCAAAGGTAAAAAGAAAGGCAAGTGTCAACACTTGCCTTTCTTTTTACCTTTCATAAAATTAGTTGTGGAGTGAATAGGAGAGATGGAAGATGGCAGTTCAGCGAGGTGATCCAACAACACAACCAGAGTTGCTGCGCCAACGAAGGGTTGATCTACATACTGCGGGTACGCCTGAACCCCCCCAGGGATCGCCATCGGGTCCCCACGCCCGGTCGCCAACCGGCACGATGGGGCCACCCTGGGATTTTTCGCAGTTGACGCGGCAGCCTTTCGTGTGTGGCTGGCACACTACTTGGGCCCCCAACTACCTACGGTCAGCCAGCGGAGCAACGTGCTTCGGATCCCGCTACCCTCCACGATCAAACGTCCGACACAACCACAACTGGCACATCATACCCGGTATACGTCGCATCACAACTGCTCAGACCCGTCTTCCACCATACGGCTTCACCAGACATCACGCCGGAACACGACGAATCGCTTGGCGGCTTTGTCTGATGGGCGGTAACTTTAAGCCGGCAGCCGATGCAATGCTATATAATCATAACAATAGAAGCCGGTGTGTGGAAATATGGATCAGCAAAACGAATATTTGAGGGTATATTTACCGGGAACGGGGCTGTTTAGCGGGAACATTATTAGTAATTGTAGGTAAGACAAAACAAGTTTAATCATTTGAGTACGATTGGTGCAACGATTTTAATAATAATTTAGCTTTTGCCATCAACCCATACTATTGCGATTCAATTGTAGTTCGTTCGAGTACCTCAGAGTCAATGTCACACATGCATTCTAATTTTAACTGAACGTCGTTAAATTCGTCATACAGATCATCTAATTTGTTGACTCGCAACTGCAACTTCATTACCTGATAAGGGTTTACCGAGGAATCTTGAAATTTATTATACATTTTGCAATTTTTTCAAAGACTGTTAATCTTCCCTTATAACTGCTTCACTTCTTTTTAAGATCTTTAATATCAGTCATTTTGAAAGGAGTGCCGTAGACCTGAAATTATATAACTATAATGTTAAATAACGAAACTATACGTAACAAAAATGTCTAATGTAATAAATAATGAAACTAAGCAACAATTGATTTGAGATATTAATTAATTTTGCAATGTTGACCTTTGGTCACTCTTCATTCTAATGAACTACCTACCTTTTATTTGTAAATTGAAAAATTAAATAGCTAACTAATTTAGGTTGGTGCGGGCGGGCACCATCCGCGCTGACAGCACGGGCATGCGAGCTATAACGGTTAGCTGCCCCGTGTCGGCGGCCAAGGCCGAAGGCTCTTGGTGGGCTGGGTCTCCGCGCAGGTAAAACTGCCGGAGTCCAGACCTCTGCGGTGCTACCGCTGCCACATGGGGCACCACGTGGGTGCCTATTGCGCCGCGGAGGTGGACCACAGTGACCGCTGCTTCCAGTGCGGTCAGCCTGGTCACAAGGCTGCAGAATGCCGTGCTACACCGCACTGCTACGCATGTGCGGCGGCAGGCAAGCCGGCTGATCACCGGGCTGGGAGCAGGTCCTGCGACCCCCCTGCCAAGGCCAAGGGCAAGGTCCCAAGGCAAGCCCACCCCGACGTCCTCTCCGCCGCAGCCTCCTCTCTGGCTACCGCTGCTGTCGCCGCCGCAACCACCGCGGCAGGGCCCTCACGTGGGTCTCGGGAGGAGACTGTAATGGACTGTTAATACGGGTCCATTACGTCTCCTTCAGGCGAATATCAACCACTGCACCCCCGCTCAGGATCTATTGCTCCAAAGCATGGCGCAGTGGTCGATCAATATCGCCGTGGTCTCCGAGCCGTACTATGTCCTGCCCAGAGGAGACTGGGTTCAGGATCTGAACGGCTCAGTGACTCTAATTTCGTCAGCCGCCGCCGGTAACCCGACCCTCGAGGCTGTCACGAGGGGACGGGGTTGCGTGGCAGCACGGTCCGGGGACATTGCAGTGGTAGGCGTATACCTGTCCCCGAACAGATCTCTCGGCGATCTCCACATCTCCCTAATGGAGCTGAAAGCCGTCGTCGCTGGGTTTGGTTCCCTCCCCGTGGTCGTGTGCGGAGACTTCAATGCCAAGAACTTGGCTTGGGGTTCTCGGTTCACAAACCAGCGGGGTCGGATGGTGGAGGACTGGGCTCTGGAGACAGGCCTGGTCGTCCTAAACCGGGGTTCTGTCCCCACGTGTGTGCGGATGCGGGGTGACTCTGTGGTGGACATCTCGTTCGCCAGCCCCGCTCTGTCGCCGCGTGTCGTCGACTGGCGAGTCATGGAGGGGGTGGAGACGTACTCAGATCACCGGTACATTTGGTTTGACGTCTCCGCCCAAACCTCGACCGCGCCGGTCCGACAGAGCCCTTGTGTTCCGCGATGGGCGCTGAGGCAGATGGACCGGGAGCACCTCCTGGAAGCCGCGATGGTACAGGCCTGGGTGGAAGCACCGGACAGGCTATAAAAGCTACGTCTTCTTGTTTGCAAATAAATTAAAATGTAAAATAACATCGCACTTGTATTCCCCGAAGTGTTTAGGTAGAGGGGTAAAATACATATTGCGGGTTATATTGCAGCATTAATAAGGTGAGCCTATTGTTATCAAACAGGCCCGAGGTTCAGACTCTGCTGAGAAATTTCAGATTCAAATCCCAAAATAACACTTTACTCAACTATTGGAGGGATCGAACCCAAGACCTCATGCGCAGTAGCCGCGTTTGTGACCGCTACATCAGAAGAAGCAGTAAAAAAGAACAAAAAATAAATAAAAATAATAATTGAATATTTATTTATTGTTTATATAGCTTACATCGCAAAATTTTGTTATTTCTTGCAATATTGGCTTTACATAAGTTTTCTATTATCGTTGAAAAGTTGCAGCTCGAAAACGGACAAATGGCGGATTCTTAGCCATGTGTCCGTTGGGCACTCTTGACTTCATCATCATCTTCCTGCCCTTGTCCCGTGTTATTTGGAGTCGGCGCAACATGTTTTTTTCTTCCATTCTGCCCTGTCACTCGTCATGCTATCACTAACTTCCTTTTCTTTCATATCACTCTTCACACAATCCATCCATCTTTTCTTTGGTCTCCCTCTCCCTCTCCATCCATCCACATGTAAACTCATAACTCTTTTAGTAACATGCGCTTCATCCCTCCTCTTCACATGACCATACCAAGACAAACGATTCCTTTTCAATTTTTCAGTCACTGGCGCCACTTTCAAACTTCCCCTAATATACTCATTTCTCACTTTATCCATTCTCGTCACACCACACATCCATCTTAACATTCTCATCTCCGCTACGTGCAATCTTTTTTCATCCGTCTTTTTCACAGTCCAACATTCTGATCCATACAGTATGACAGGTCTTATCACGGACTTGTAGATTTTACCGTTCAACTTGAGGGGCATCCGAGGGTCACAAGTTGTTCCCGTGACCTGTCGCCATTTCATCCATCCTGCGTTGATCCGATGTGTTACGTCCCGGTCTACCTCACCATCCCCTTGGACGAGTGACCCGAGGTACTGAAAGTCGGTGCAGATCGGTATGGGCGTTCCAGCGAGAGCTAAAGGCACTGGATTGGAGAGACCGCCGAAATCGCAGAACAAGTATTCCGTTTTGGTTCTACTCAAGTAATGCAAAACCATCAATGTGACACTGTTTGTTTACGATTACTTTTCCGTGAAACTTTTGAGAAGACTTACTTCGAATTACTGATCACTGGGTTTTAGAACATTGAATAATATATTTCATTATTAGAGAAGCACTTATTTACGTTGTGTAAAATGATCCGGACCCCAGAGAATCAATCGGAACCCAATTTAAAAACAATTGCAATAACTGAGACCCCTATAAGCTATGAAAAAACAAGTAGGGGAATAAAACGTTTCCGAAGTATGTCAGGAAGTAATAGTCCTTCATTCAAAGACGAGTTTATAAGCTTTAAGGATGATATTAAACAAATGTTTATCAAGCTTCAAACGGATACGATGAATGAAATCAAAAATCAATTCTCTTCTCTTAAGATGGCTACCGAGGTGCGGCAAAAATAGAAGATTCCCTTGCGCAAATTCGGAAGTTTAACCAGGAAATAGATGAGACAACATCTTTTATAGATAAAAAGTATGATGACATGAAGCTTAAAAGTGAGTGTTTAGAAAAGGAATGTAAAGAAAATTTAGCACTTATTATATCATTAGGTGAAAAAATAGAGGAAATGCAACGGATCTCTAAAATTAATTTTCTTGAATTAAGGAACCTACCAAAACCTCAAAATGAAGTAAAAGATGACGTACAAAAATACCTAAGTAACCTGCTCAAAATAATCAATGCCAATGTCTCAATCTCCTGCATAAAAGATGCCTTTTGTCTCTCAAGCAAGAAAGATAGCCACCCTACGATACTTATTGAGTGTTGCAACAACACCACTAAGAATAACGTGTTAAAAGCGGTAAAATCCTATAACCAGTCAAATAACATAAAACTGAACAGTGGCAATTTGGGAGCGGAAGGAACAACACCAGTTTATATCACGGAACACCTTACCTCGAATGGAAGAAAACTTCATTATATTTCTAGAACCTGTTTACAAAATAATCAGCTGAAATACGTGTGGACCTCAAATGGAAAGGTACTGGTTAAAAAAGGTGAATCAGAACCAACTATACACATCAAAACTGAAAAACAACTGACTAATCTTCTAAATATGAAAACATGACTCTCTACGAAGCCATTTTTATTTCCTAAATCATTTCTGTATATTCATTACACGGTCATATGACCTGGCTACTATTTCTGAAAATGTTGCTTTTTTCCTATCTTTGCATTATTTTTTATTTTGCATGTAAAACGGCAAACACACACACTAAACTACATAAAACTGCTTATATACACATGACACAATCAACACACATTCAAAAAAATACATTATACACTTTTAATAATAATAATAATAATAATATGTTTTTTAAAGAAATATTTAAAAATGTAAACGATATGGATAAAAAATAAATAAATGGAATAATAATAATAATTCATTTATTTCTGAGCACACGGTACATACAAGATCTTAATATTAAAATGTTTCACGTACACCATTGCCGGTGTAGAAATTTAAAAAAAAATATATTTAAGATAGTTTTTTTTATATAATATCAAGACCAGTACAATTTTGTTATATTAAATTATTATCATGGAATGAAATGTCAAAATGATCACACAATTATACTTATCACTAATGTCAAGTACTTAAAAACAAACAAGAAAGAAAAATAATGTCAGTAGGTAAAATTATCATTAAAAAAAAATTAAATGTCTGTTTAAATAATGTCAAAAAAGAAATACAATGTCAAAAATTATTAGGTAGAATGTCAAAATAATAATAATACCAAAATACTAATAACCCACATTATTAATTACTGTCATTACTTCAAACATTTATTATCTTTATTAATGTCAAAAACTATGATTTAAAAATTCGCTAACCGAATAAAAGCACATGTCCAAAAGCCAGGCAAACATTTTACGTTTAAATTTATCAATTGGTAGCATTCTGAATCCAGGTGGTAATTTATTATAAATTTTAATTGTCATACAACTGGCATTTCTACTATAGAGATGCAATCTCTGAGGAGGAACTAACAGTTTCCCAGCATTTTTTTTTTAAATCTTTCTGAGACTTGTTTATTCAATGAAAATAAATGAGGGTATTTTTTTACAAATAAACAAACCTCAAAAATATACAGACACGGTAGTGGGAGAATTTTTAATTCTTTAAATAATGGCTTGCAATGATCTAAATATTCTGCTCCACTCATGGCTCGGATACACTTTTTTTGTACTTTAAACGCTCTTTCCACGTCCACTGAATTGCCCCATATGACTAGGCCGTAACGCATTACTGACGAAACATACCCATGATAAGCATTTTGGACTGTTTTTTTACTGGACACTAGTCTTAACTTGCGAAGAGCATATACAAACTTGTCAAGCTTACTGCATACTCTGTCTACATGTTCCTTCCAATTCAGTTTGTTGTCAATTACAATACCCAAAAATAAAGCCGATGGTTCTGGTTGCAAAATTGTATTGTCATGTCGAATTGTTGTTGGTGTAGCTGACAAGTTGCATGTTTGAAATTGTACTACTTTAGTTTTATTAATATTTACATGTAGATTATTCTCCCCTAGCCATTTTATTACATTAATTAGTTCAATATTAGTATCAATTTCTATGTCAGTTTTGTTGGAACATTTTATCGTCAAAGTGGTGTCGTCAGCAAATTGGATACATTCACATTTTAAGCATTTGATGAGGTCATTTATGTATAATACGAATAGTGGCGGACCCAGTATGCTTCCCTGTGGAACGCCAGAGTAATTAATTTTTAATGCTGAGCAATATGTCTTCCTAGTATTTTTTTCTATTCTAGAAATAACAGTTCTCTGTTGGCGATCAGACAAATAGCTTTTAAACCAATCGTTCGTGTGAGAAAAAATCAAATGCTTTACTCATATCTAAGAATACCGACAATGCAGACATTTTTTTATTAAGAGCTTCAGTAATTAGTTTTACTAAGGAAAAACAAGCTAGAGTTGTTGAACAGTTTTTTCTGAACCCAAATTGACTCTCCACGATCAGGTTATGTTTAGTTACAAAGCTATTTATTTTGCCATGCATTGCTTTTTCAAAAATTTTTGCAAAGATTGAGATCTATAATTACTCATATAAGTGTAATAGCCCTATAATTACTCATATCAGAACAATTACCCTTTTTGTATAGTGGTTTAATTATAGACTCTTTAAGTTTCTTTGGGAAAATACCTTGTTCAAATGAGAGGTTTATTAGGTAGCTAAGTGGGGATGCTATAATTTTTGCACTTAATTTAATTATTTTAGTGGTTACTTCATCATATCCAGTTGAATTTGTGTTATTCAATGAATTAATTATTTTAATAATGTCAATTTCATTTACAGGAGTCAAAAATAAAGTATTTGTGTTATTGTCAATGTCAATGTTGTTTATATTATAATTATTATTGTTAGATTTTTGTGTTATTTAGATAAAATAGTCATTGAATTTGTTACATATGTCATCAGGATTAGTAATTTTTTTATCACCGATTATAATTTAATTTATGTAGTTGTTGTTATACAATTGATTTGAATTATTTTTTATGATTGACCATGTCGCTTTACATTTATTTTTAGCATTATTTAAAAAAATGTTGTTATTTATCTGCTGTGATTTTGATATACATTTTTTTAAGATCTTATTGTAATTACGGTATTTTTTCTTGTGGTAACATTTACTTAAAGCATCGTGTTGATATGCGTAATATAAAACTCTCTTTTTTATGCATGATATTTTTAGACCCCTACTTAACCATTTGTTTTTAATGGGTTTATTGGTCTTTTTGACGAGTATTTCGGGAAAACACAATTTATAGAAGAGTGTAAACAAGTCATGGAACAAATTAAATGCTTTATTGCAGTCTGTCTCTTCGTATATTTCACTAAAACTTAAGGCTGCTAAGCAATCCAAAAATTTTGTTATGTTGCTCTTATCGTAATCTCTTTTCGTATCATACCAGAATTGAATAGCTTTTGATTTATTATTATTTATCTCTTCAACGTAAAAGGTTAATGATTGTCCGGTATCGTGATCGGAGAGAGCTAAATTATGTATATTGCATTTTATGTCAAGTGTGGGAACATTACTGGCTATTTGATCGATGCTAGTATTTTTTCTTGTAGGCATCCTAACATGTAGTGATATGTTATAGTTATTTAGTATCGATATTAATTCTTTTGAATATTTGTTATCTTTTAATATATCTATGTTCCAATCCCCGCACAAAATTATATTTTTTTTAGCTTTGCGGGTTAGACTGCGTAACAATAATTCAAGATTATTAAAAAATATAGACACATCGGAATCTGGAATTCTATAAATGCACATTATAATTAAATTATGGCTCAATACTTCTATACCACAGCATTCGAAGCAAAATTCGATGGCTTGTTCATCAATTATCGGTAACGGATTAAAAATTACACCTTTTTTCACTAAAACACATGTTCCACCGCGTTTCTTATCGTGTCTTGTGTAACTGGCAGCCAAGTTGTAGTGTGTAAGAGCTAAATTACTTTCATGCCCTGATTTTATAAAAGTTTCACTCAGACAAATAAAATCTATATCGCCAATCTGATTTGCCAAGTCGGTAATTGTGATCTCAAATATATCAATTTTATTTAAGATTCCAGCTATGTTTTGATGTAATAATATAAATTTTTGTTTTTTCTTAGAATTCTCATTACTACCAGCAACCTTTTTATGTAATGGGACGAAAAAGAGTTTTTTGGGTACTTTTTGGTGATTTTGGAGAGTCACAGTTATAGTCATAATCACTTGCAAGGTCTCAATATCAACAAGTATGCGACGGAATATATTTTCATAAATGCGTTTTTGTCCAAGTTTGTTTAGTTTGCCCGTATTATATGAGAATGTTTCATCAGATAGGTCAAAATTGCTGTCAAAAAAATAAGCATAATTATGATTTTCTATGTCCAAGTGAAGTAATCTATTAAACATTTCTACTTTATAATTTTTTTTAACATGATGTTAGTTTCTACTACTTTATACATTGTACTACTACGTCACAAAACCAATTTTAAGAATAATATCCATATGTGTTTGTATATACCTATGTATATTGAACTGTCTTGGATCATGCTTGCCGCTAAATGCAAAAACTTTTTGACAATATTAAAACGCAAAAATCAGATGATAAAGTTGTTAACCACTGTAATTTTTAAAAATAAAATTCGATAAAGATTTATTAAGTGAGATTGATGACTATTCAATATCTGATACAGTTAGCTGTGAACTTGAAAGCTGTGCATCTTTTCTGATGAGATTAATCTCAAATTTTTTGAAATTTTTATTCTAAATATAACAAATGTAGTTTATTGTGTGTGTTTTCCGTTTTACATGCAAAATAAAAAATAATGCAAAGATAGGAAAAAAGCAACATTTTCAGAAATAGTAGCCAGGTCATATGACCGTGTAATGAATATACAGAAATGGTTTTAGGAAATAAAAATGGCTTCGTAGAGAGTCATGTTTTCATATTTAGAAGATTAGTCAGTTGTTTTTCAGTTTTGATGTGTATAGTTGGTACTGATTCACCTTTTTTAACCAGTACCTTTCCATTTGAGGTCCACACGTATTTCAGCTGATTATTTTGTAAACAGGTTCTAGAAATATAATGAAGTTTTCTTCCATTCGAGGTAAGGTGTTCCGTGATATAAACTGGTGTTGTTCCTTCCGCTCCCAAATTGCCACTGTTCAGTTTTATGTTATTTGACTGGTTATAGGATTTTACCGCTTTTAACACGTTATTCTTAGTGGTGTTGTTGCAAAACTCAATAAGTATCGTAGGGTGGCTATCTTTCTTGCTTGAGAGACAAAAGGCATCTTTTATGCAGGACATTGAGACATTGACATTGATTATTTTGAGCAGGTTACTTAAGTATTTTTGTACGTCATCTTTTACTTCATTTTGAGGTTTTGGTAAGTTCCTTAATTCAAGAAAATTAATTTTAGAGATCCGTTGCATTTCCTCTATTTTTTCATCAAATGATATAATAATTGCTAAATTTTCTTTACATTCCTTTTCTAAACACTCACTTTTAAGCTTCATGTCATCATACTTTTTATCTATAAAAGATGTTGTCTTATCTATTTCCTGGTTAAACTTCCGAATTTGCGCAAGGGAATCTTCTATTTTTGTGAGCCGCACCTCGGTAGCCATCTTAAGAGAAGAGAATTGATTTTTGATTTCATTCATCGTATCCGTTTGAAGCTTGATAAACATTTGTTTAATATCATCCTTAAAGCTTATAAACTCGTCTTTGAATGAAGGACTATTACTTCCTGACATACTTCGGAAACGTTTTATTCCCCTACTTGTTTTTTCATAGCTTATAGGGGTCTCAGTTATTCCAATTGTTTTTAAATTGGGTTCCAATTGATTCTCTGGGGTCCGGATCATTTTACACAACGTAAATAAGTGCTTCTCTAATAATGAAATTTATTATTCAATGTTCTAAAACCCAGTGATCAGTAATTCGAAGTAAGTCTTCTCAAAAGTTTCACGAAAAAGTGATCGTAAACAAACAGTGTCACATTGATGGTTTTGCATTACCTTCATTTATGCGGAGCGCAGTGAGTCATCTTAACTTCACACATTAGTTTTTTTGATAGCGCTTGTGCACACGCAGCGCTGTCGATGACGCACTGCAGGAGGAGGTTGTACGTATCACTCGTCCCTTTCACGTTTGCGACGACAATCGTCTCGCGTAGACCGCAATGTAAGTATTTGACTATTAACGAACTATGCACGCCTGGTACTTCGCCCGAGTTTGATATTATTTTGCGCACTTTAAAATTACTATTTTATAAAAAAAAGTACGAGGCACACGTCTATACGCCACCGCGATCCGAGGGGAAGGGGAGACTTTTAACACATTCTGTATATCTATCGACCACCACCATGTATCCCTATCTATTGTACCCTTTCCTCTCGTCTCTCCCAAAATATCTTTCGCTGCATGTCTAATACACTTAGCAATCTCATTCCAGCTTTCATTTATACTTCGATCATTCATGTCTTCCATTTCTATCATATTGTCTACCTTCTCTAGCATATGCCATTTTATTTTAGGAGGAGGACGCTTTTTGCTTTTTTTTGTTATGTGTCTTGACTACTGACACCATGACCAGGAGCCTGTTCTGTTTTTTTTTTTTTTTGGTGTGAAAATCATCTTATGACATCCCCCGCTCTTCGGCGGGGGATAGTGTCAGAATTTTACTGACTACAAACCCACTCCTGTTCCTTCGTTGCCTTTCGTACCAGGGCCGAGTCTTCCTTTCAGAATTAGACCCTTGGCCCCAGTAGGCTTCGACCCTGCTGGGCCCCTACAGTTGCTGACATCTCCTTGAGACGCGTGTGGAACAGCACGCGCCGCTGACGACTTGGGCTCGGTCCGGACGGTTACCGGACGGTCGGACGGCGAGTCACCCATTGCTCGCCGTCCGCAAGCCCGGCCTACGGTGGCCGGAAATCGGGATAGGAATCCCGGCGGCGGTTGGGGCGTGAGGACCGCTGCCTCACGCGATCGGCCGTCTCCTTTGCAAACATTACTGCTACGCAGAAGGAGGCGACCGCCTGCCATTCCCCCTCGCTCCGGATCATGGCCTGTACCAAGGCCGGCGCGAGAGATCGCCGCCGCCGATCGCCCCCACGAGGACACGGCGTTGCTCTGCCCAAGCGGGGCACACCTTCACCGTATGCTCCACCATGTCCTCCGGGCGGTCCACACAGTGGTGACACCCGGGCGTCGCTTCCGCACGAATCCGGTGCAGGAACTTCCCGAACTTACCGTGTCCGGTGAGGACCTGCGTCATGCGGAAGGTAATGACGCCGTGTTACCTTTCCAGCCACTCCTCAAAGAGGGGTCTTACCACCGTAATTACGGCGTGCCCAAGGAGCCTGTGCTGTGATACTAGGTCTTTTCCTGGCAGCACTTTGCAATCTTTGACGTGCTTTAGCTGGTAACGCCTAACCAGGAAGTAATCTATTTGCGTCTTGTGGTTACCGCTTTTGTACGTGACCAGGTGTTCGTCTCCTTTCTGAAACCATGTATTGGCTACTGCCAGGTCAAATGCAGTAGCGGATTGCAGCAGCGTCTCCCCTTCACTATTCGGACTTCCAAAACCCTATCCCCCATGTACTCTTTCATAAACACCTCTCATTCTTCCCACATGTCCATTGAAGTCACCACTAACAATCAATTCCTCATGTACTGGGATGGCCATTAAAGCTCTATCAAAATCCTCCCAAAACTTCTCTTTCACTGTTTCATCGCTTCTTACTTGTGGTGCATACACACTAACTACATTCAATATTACATTCTCTAACATGATCTTCACAACTATGAGCCTATCATTAATCCTTTGTACTTCCATCACGCATTCTTTCAATTTGCTGTCTAACACTATTCCTACACCATTTCTTTTACCATCACTTCCACAGTAATAAAACTTATATCCCTCACCAATTTATCTCGCTTTTGTTCCTCTCCATTTAGTTTCTTGTAAGCAAGCCACGTTTATTCGTCTTCTTTTTAATACATCCGCTAACTCTCTGGCCCTTCCAGTCATTGTCCCTACATTCCAGTTTGCATACCTCAATCTCATTTCCCAAGCTAGCTTCTTACATTGCCCCTGCCCGGGATGGTGTAACAACCCTAGTCCGTTTCCCACAGGAGCCAGGTTTTTTTTTTTGGTGGTAAAATCATCTTATGACATCTCCCGCTCTTGGGCGGGGCGGGAGATAGTGTCAGACTTTTACTGACTAAAAACCCACTCCTGTTCCTTCGTTGCCTTTCGTACCAGGGCCGAGTCTTCCTTTCAGAATCAGACCCTTGGCCCCAGTAGGCTTCGACCCTGCTGGGCCCCTACAGTTGCTGACATCTCCTTGAGGCGCACGTGGAACAGCACGCGCCGTTGACTTGGGCTTGGTCCGGACGGTTACCGGAAGGTCGGACGGCAAGCCACCCATTGCTTGCCATCCGCAAGCCCGCGCCTACGGTGGCCGCAAATCGGGATCGGAATCCCGGTGGCGGATAGGGCGTGAGGACCGCTGCCTCACGCGATCGGCCGCTTCCTATGCAAGCATTACTGCTTCGCAGAAGGAGGCGACCGCCTGCCACTCCTCCTCGCTTCGGACCATGGCCTGTACCAAGGCCCAGCGCGAGAGATCGCCGCCGCCGACCCCCACGAGGACACGGCGTTGCTCTGCCCAAGCGGGGCACACCCCCACCGTATGCTCCACCGTGTCCTCCGGGCGGTCCACACAGTGGCGACACCCGGGCGTCGCTTCTGCACGAATCCGGTGCAGGAACTTCCCGAACTTACCGTGTCCGGTGAGGACCTGCGTCGTGCGGAAGGTAATGACGCCGTGTTGCCTTTCCAGCCACTCCTCAAAGAGGAGACTTACCGCCATAATTACGGCGTGCCCAGCACTGGGTTGCGATAGTCGTTGTCGCCATTCCACCATGAGATCCCGCCGGAACTCTTTCCGCCATGCCGTGACTTGTCGCAGCAGCGGAGTTTCACCACGGCGTTGCATCTCCACGCGCAAATCGTGCATGCGTGCAAGGCCTTTTGCTACAAGATCCCATGGTGGCTGGCCAGCAAGGAGGCTCGCCGCTTCGCGGAAAACCGTGCGGTATCACCGCACAATACGTATGGCCATGACCCTCTGGCACGCGTTCAGCTGGGCCGCCGGTCGCTTTGGCAGTGACGGCGCCAACACCGGCGCCCCATAAAGGGCCATGGACTGGACGATGCCTGCGTAGAGCCTCCGGCAGGAGGCGTCTAGACCCCCGAGGTTGGGCAGGAGCCGCTTGAGGGCAGCCTTGTTCCGATTCAGTTTGGGAGCCAGACGTCGGAAGTGCTCCTCGAAATTCCACCGGCTGTCGAGGACGAGTCCCAGGTACTTCATCGTCGACCCGACGCCAATGTGAACTCCTCCTACCGTTAATTGGGAGCGCCGAGGCGGCGCGCTCCGGGGGCCGTGAAAACACATGGCCTCGGACTTGTGCAGCGCCACCTCGAGTCCCAACTGCTGGATCCTATCAACGACTATCGCAACCCCGCGTGTCGCTAATTCGACCGCCGCCTGGTACGACTCTCCCTGCGCCAGGACCAGCGTGTCGTCTGCGTAACAGACCACGCTGACCCCGTCACCGTCACCCGTCGGATGTCGCCGCGCAGCACATAGTCGTATCCGATGTTCCACAAGGGTGGTCCTAGTACCGATCCCTGCGGAACACCGCACGACATCTCTTGCCGTTTCCACTCTCCCTGGTGACCAGGGTAGATGATGTACCTGTCCGACAGGTAGGCCTCGATCACACGACAGAGGTAGTCGGGCACCCGGTGATACCGGAGTGCCCTCCTTATGCTACTCCATGGCAGGGAGTTGAAGGCGTTGGCGATGTCCAATGACACCGCCACGACACACCTGCCCTGGGATACCGCATCCGCCGTCGTGAGAGCTCGCACGCGCATGATGGCGTCCACCGTGGAGCGCCTCCTGCGAAAGCCGAACTGGCCGTCCGCCAGATCCGGCCCCACCTGTGATAGGTGCGCGACGAGGCGGTTTGCAATTACTCTTTCAAAGAGCTTGCCCACCTCGTCGAGCAGCACGATGGGCCGGTACGCGGACGAAGAGTCCGCAGGGCGCCGTGTGCCGGCAGTGGCTTCGCGATAAGGACCAGTTTCCCCGCCTTCCAGCGAAGTGGGAACTGGCCCCTCTCCATGCATGCGCTGCAAAGCTCTCTTAATCGAGACCCGAGTGCCTCCATGGCCAGGACCCAGGCTTTCCCAGGCAAGCCGTCGGGTCCTGGGATGGTATTCTTGGCACTCATCCTTCGTACCGCCACACTCATCTCTACCTCGGTCACCTCTGCAGCATTGTCGTCGTCGTCGCCATCGTGATCCGCGTTAGACACCGCTGGTGGCGGAGCCATGAGCGGGGGAGAGTGTTTCCCTCGCGCAGGGAACAGAGTGCTCACCACACCCTCTACAATCTGGGGCCGGAGACTCTGCGTGAGTGGGGGAGCCCAGGCGCGGAGTTTTTCCCGCACCACCTTGTAGGGGCGTCTCCACGGGTCTCCGTTCAGAGTCCCCAGCCACACGTTGCGGGCCTCCAACTTGGCCCGCTTTATTTCCGCTCGGAGGGTGCGCTTTGCCACTCTGTATCCCTCGTACAGCTCCGCCTCTCTGGCGCTGCGAAGCATTGCACGCATTGCGCAGTGCCGCAATCTCCGGCGACCACCAATACACCTGGCGCCGGGCACATCCTGGCCGAACTCGGGGCATTGCCACGTCGCAAATTTGCGACATGGCCTCCCGGAACCACTCTGCCTCGAGGTCAATGTCGACAGGCCTATCCGCTGCTTGCACCCAGGCCACCATCGCGGCTTCCAGGAGGAGTTCCCGGTCCAGCTGCTTCAGCGCCCAACGCGGACCACACGGGGTCTGTTGGACCGGCGCGATCGAGGTCTGGGTGGAGATTTCAAACCGAATGTACTGGTGGTCTGAGTTCGTCTCCACCCCCTCCATGACGCGCCAGTCGACAACACGTGGCGACAGAGCAGGGCTGGCGAACGATATGTCTACCACTGACTCGCCCTGCAACCGCACACACGTGGGAACAGAACACCGGTTTAGGACGACCAGACCTGTCTCCAGGGCCCAGTCCTCCACCATCCGACCCCGCTGGTTCGTGAACCGAGAACCCCAAGCCAAATTTTTGGCATTGAAGTTCCCGCAAACGACCACGGGGAGGGAACCAAACCTAGCGACGACGGCATTCAGCTCCATGAGGATCTCCCTTATGAGGCGGTGGAGATAAGCGAGAGTTCTGTTCGGGGACAGGTAGACGCCTACCACTACAATGTCCCAGAACCGTGCTGCCACGCAACCCCGTCCCCTCATGACGGCCTCGAGGGACGGAGTACCGGCGGCGGCCGACGAAATTTGGGTCGAGCCGTACAGGTCCTGAACCCAGTCTCCGGGCAGGACATAGTATGGCTCGGAGACCACGGCGATGTTGATCGACCACTGCGCCATGCTCTGGAGCAACAGATCCTGAGCGGGGGCGCAGTGGTTGATGTTCGCCTGGAGGAGACGTAATGGGGCCGTTATTGACAGTCCATTACAGTCTCCTCCCGAGCCCCACGTGAGGGCCCTGCCGCGGGGGTTGCAGCGGCGACAGCGGCGGCAGCCAACGACGAGGCTGTGGCGGTGAGGACGTCGGGGTGGATGGGCCTCCGGCAAGGTCCGGAGGCCCATCCACCCCGACGTCCCTTGGCTTTGGTGGGGGGGTCGCAGGACCTGCTCCCAGCCCGGTGGTCGGCCGGCTTGCCTGCCGCCGCACATGCGTAGCAGTGCGGCGTTGCACGGCATTCAACCGCCTTGTGACCGGGCTGACCGCACTGGAAGCAGCGGTCACTGCGCTCCATCTCCGCGGTACAACAGTACCCCACATGGTGCCCCACGTGGCAGCGATAGCACCGTAGAGGTCTGGGCTCCAGCAGTTTCACCTGTGCGGACACCCAGCCTACCAGAAGCCGTCGGCCCTCCGCTGTGATGGTCTTGGCCGCCGACACGGGGCAACTAACCGTCACGGCTCGCATGCCCGTGCTGTCAGCACGGATGGTGCCCGCCCGACCCTGCTCGGCAGCGCATCCTCCCGCCCTGACGATGGCGGCCACCACCTCGTCCACCTTTACGGAGTCGTCCAAGCCCATGATGCGCATATCAATGCACTTGCTGGGCCTGGACACTCGGGCCTCTTCCGCGTCCAAGGACGCCCAGATCCTTGCGGCCAAGGCATCCGCGGCAGGGCCACTGGCCGCACCAGGTACCTCCAGCATTCGGGCCCCAGTTACGGTGCGCCTCATGCGGAAGCCTCCAGAGGCTCCGAGCTCGTCAAGGTGGGGCAACACCGCCTGCCTTGCCTTTTCCATGACGGCGTCATACGTCACGCCCTTCTTTTCCACGTCTGTCTGTAGTGTGATAACTACAGCCTCGGAATTCGGGGCGCGAAGTCTGGCCGCCATGGCCCGTTTCTTGCGCTGCTGTCGCCTCGCGCGCTTTTTGTCCGCCCTAGATGCCTTGCCTGCCTTCTTTTTTGCCCCGACAACCGTCCATTCGGCCGAGGATTCTGCAGGCGGGGAGGAGGGCGGCAGGGGCGGCCTAGTCGCCGTCATGGCAGGAGCCATCGCCGCTTTAGGGGCAGGTGCTGCTTTACCCTTTGTGGGTGGAGCTGTCCCTCCCTGTCGCTGCTGCTGCTGTTTGGCCGCTGAGGCCAGCCTCGCGCGCTCCGATGCCACGGCCTCGTGCCCGGCTTGCCCCGGCGGGCCTGCCTTGGGCGCAGCAGCCGTGACCACGGTGGCGACGGCATATGACGCCGCCTTCCGCTGGCCGGCGGCCGAAAGCGGGGGACGCAGCACGATGCCTTCCAGCACAGAGAGCTGCTGCTGTATCCTTTGCTGGAACTGCTCCTGCTGCTGCTGCTGTTGCTGCTGGAGAGCAGCCAGCTCCTGCCGTACCAGTATCAGCAGCTGGCCCTCCGGCTCGGGCTGGGGCTGGGGCTGGTTTTGTCCCTGCTCCTGCATGCGCCCCCCTTTTGGTGCCTCCTCCTGGTGGTCAACTTTTCGGGCACCTAAGAGCTCAGCTCGGAGCATTGCGACCCTTTTATCAAAGCGGGCGTCCATAGCCTCCAAGATAGAGGTCGCAAACTGAGCGATGCCCCTTTTCTTGGAGCCCTTCTCCCTCTTCCTTGACATGGCTGTCAAGGCGTCGACCACCAGCTCCCCAAGCAGCCTGCGAGACTCATCGGCGGAGTCTTCTCTGGCGTCTGGGGAGTCTTCTCTGGCGTCTGGCTCGCTGTCAGACGGCCCCGAGGGGTCAGCTCTAATGCTGGTCTCGGCGGGGTAGCACCCCTTCGCGGAATGCCTCTCGGCTCTCTCAGCAGCCTCGTGGGAGGTAAGCCCCCTCCCTCTTCCTCTCGTTCGGCTCACACCCCGACTGCTGGTGGAGATCTTGCGGGCCGACGCAAATTCTCCTTCGGAGGACGAGCCGTCCCCTGATATGCCGCGTTTTCGGTAAAAACGTGAGTTTTCACCGAAAACCACTTCTCCTTGTGTACTTGCTCAAAATAGTGGTTCGCACTAAAGACTATTTTAGCTAACCATTAGTCAAGCTTACAATCTCCCTCACGGTGCGCCGCCGCTTGGAGGTTTGGGGTGATTTTTTATAGAGGTTGTCTTCCTCGCGGCCCGGGCGTTAAAGCTAAGACCCTCGACCCCCATCAAAAGTCAGCAACATGACCTTGGACAATCTCTGGGGCTACGAGACTAACGGTGGCAGAAGGAGGAGCAAGTCTTCCTCCTGCCTGCCCGGTGGCAGGGTAAGTGCACACCGAGCCCGCTCTTACTTCGCCACTGTGCCCTCTGCTATTGCAGAGGGACACGCGTTGAAGTGTTTCTTCGGACAGAATATTCGCAGGCGGACATCGAGACCCCTTAAGCAAAAGTACCCAAGGGGAGTCGTTAGCAGCCTCTCAGGGTGCACCGTCCCGCAGATTGGCCTTCACTCCGGACGTATCCTCAAGGGAACTACAGCCTGCGGGCACTCGAGGAGGTTTTCTGTCGTAGCACCCCACAGGAGCCGGGTGCTGCCCCTGCGCGTCGCCTGTGGGGTACGCCCTAACCCTATCACGCATTCCATTTATACTCATCATGTTGCAAGAGATATGGCTACTGTTTTACAGTCGGCCGCTTGCCTGACACTAACCCTCCTTGGGAATGCTGTTGCTGGTAGTTTACCCGCCACCACGCGGTGATCTGAGGTGCTTAACAGTCTCAGAAATGTCTCTTAGTCACCTCTTACGACACCCACGGGAAGAAATGGGATGGTGCTATTCTTTACGTCCGACACCATACAGATGGGTGCAAAACTAGTAACGAAAGAAAGCGGATTATTTTATTTTTAACATGTTTTATCGAGTCTGTATAATAGGACTTTAGGATGTTAATATTTCCAATATAAATATCATTGTTTTTATAAATATTTTTTAAATTGACATTAAATTTTTTAAATGTTATAATACAAATAATTTATTATTTTGACAAATAATAAACTATTTGTATTATAATACGAGTATTATATTTTAAGTTGAACGACATTAAGATTTTCTCGTGAGTACATACGATTACCATATAAAAATTTCGTCTCAAATTGCAGCGACAGCGCGGCGCCGGTATAGGGTTGCATCCAAATAAAGTTAGTAAGGACATGTTAACACTTGAGTATTTAATTTATAATATAGAACAACCATAATAATTCTTATGACTAATAAGTATAGAGTTTAATATTTAATATCATAATTCATTATTCTTCATTCGCAGCGTCAGTAAATACGTTATGATGTTCGTTCCTTCTAATCTTCGCACGCCTTTCTACTGAGTCCAAAGCTGCCAGTTGGCATTTTGCAGCACCAGCCCATATATGACCGCAGTACTCCACACACGATCGGACCTGCACATTGTATAACATTAGAAGCTGACCCGGTGTGAAGTACCGCCGGACCTTTGCAAGAACGCCTAGTTTTCTAGCAGCTACCTTGGCTTTGGACTCAATGAACCGCCCGAAATTGAGGTCAGAAGAAATTTCGACACCCAAGAGCTGAAGGCGGTCGGTGCACTCCAGGGATACATTCCGAAAAGCAGGAGCCAAGGTGAACGGACTCCTTTTGGCGGTGAACAGACATGCTTGTGTTTTGGTGGCGTTGAATTCTACCAGGTTGGTTTCACCCCACTTGAAGACCTAAAGAGAGACATTCGTACGCTCCACCATAGCCTCTCGTTCGGACCGGATTAGTTCCTTACTAGCCCGAGCACCCGGAAGGTATCTCTCTACAACTGTGCTATCATCTGCATACCCATAGATACTAGGCATCAGCAGATCATTAATATGCAGCAGGAAAAGAGTTGCAGAGAGAACTGACCCCTGAGGAACTCCGGCATAAGTGGTCATGGGCTCTGATGAGCATCCATCGACAACAACTCGGAGAGACCGTTCACTCAGGAAGTCATTTACCCAGTTAATCAGACCAGGGGAAATGCCGTACGCTAGAAGCTTACTCAAGAGACTGGCGTGCCATACCCTGTCGAAGGCCTTCGAAACGTCTAAGAAGACAGCAATTGCTTCTCCATTCTTCTCGAGGGCCTCGCCCCACATGTGAGTGGTATACACTAGTAGGTCCCCAGTAGACCGATTGTGGCGAAACCCGTATTGTCGGTCACTGAGGAGATCGTTACCTTCCAGGTATGCCATGAGGCGCGAGTTCAATACACGCTCCATAATCTTGCAGAGTATGGAGGTTATTGAAATCGGCCGATAGTTGGCGGGATCGGCACGACTGCCCTTTTTGGGCACGGGTTGCACGTTGGCAAGCTTCCAGGATTTGGGCACTATACCAGTCCTAAATGAGAGGCGATACAAGCGCGTCAATACAGGAGACAACTCGGGTGCACATGCCTTGAGAACTATTGCTGGTATACCATCTGGTCCACTAGCTTTATTCACGTCTAGACGACACAGCGCTCTCAAAACTTCTCTGTTCCTTATGCGAACCTCGGGCATCGAGGTGCTGCAGTGAGGTAGATTCGGTGGAGTAGCACTGCTAGTATCAAGACGAGAATTATGGGCGAAGAGAGATGCAAAGAGACCTGCTTTCTCTCTCGCCGAGTGAGTCCAGAATTTTGCATCAATAGCACAGCCGCTTACAGATTTACTTAAGAAAGATGTTAATTTTGCATTCAATGATGAACAACGGCGTGCATTCAATTGTTTGAAGGAGCGTTTGACTACTAAACCAGTTTTACAAATATTTAATCCAAGATTGGAGACAGAAATGCATACAGATGCATCACTTCTGGCTTACGCAGCTATACTCATGCAGCGATCTGATGATGACGGTGGACTACATCCAGTATATTTCATGAGTCATAAAACCAATGATGCGGAAAAAAAAGTACACCAGGAAGTCTAGTTATTATTGAAGGGGTAAAAAAATTTAGGCACTACTTATATGGTATAAGATTTAAAATCGTAACTGATTGCCAAGCATTCCAGATAACGCTTAACAAAAAAGACTTGAGTACAAGGGTTGCAAGATGGGCATTGCTTCTGCAGGAGTTTGACTTTGTGGTTGAACATCGGCCAGAAACGAGGATGAAGCATACTGATGCATTAAGCCGAAACCCATATGTAGCTGTAGTAACTTTGCACGATGAGATTAGAAGAGCACAACAGTAGGATGATGGTCTAAAAGCTAAAGAGCAAATTCTACAAGTTCAAGAAGAAAGCATAAGAAATTTAAATAAGAATAGAAAAGAAAGTATGAAGTACAATGAAGGAGACTTGGTAGCAATAAAACGCACGCAGCTCGGGAATGAAGCTTAAAGCTAAATATCTTGGCCCTTATCAAGTCGTAAAAGCAAAGAGGAACAACAGATATGATGTGAAAAAGCTCAACCCAAATACTGAAGGCCCTAGAGTAACCTCTAGTTCAGCAGATTACATGAAGGCGTGGCCAGCTGGATAGGTGAGAGTTGCTTGTTAATTTTTTCTTGTTTCAGGTTTGTGTACGAAAGGTTGTGTGCAATGTTTTGTTAAACACGGTGTTTTGTTAGATGTAAGCTTAGTCTATTGTTATTAAGAGTTAAGAGATCTGTATCATTACTGTACCTACTGCAATGATAGATGTCAGTGTGTAAACATTTTTTTAGGAACATTAACAATGTTATGTTTTCTCTTTGAATTGTTATTTTATGATGTCTCTTTTAAAATAAAACAGTAACTATGTGATGTTATGCTGTCACTTCGATGTTGTATTAGTGTATTGTTGTATTAGTAGTTCAGTTAGAAATAAGCTGAAAGCTAGCGAAGTATGTTCGGGTGCATGTCTGAGGACAGACATGGATCAGGATGGCCGACTGTGGGATAATGATTTTGTATCAAGCTCAAGTATGAATGCAGCATAATATTGTCAAAACGGAACGCAGCGGATGAAAGAGAGATAAGTATGTGTGTGAGCGTAATAGCGAGATGACGCGAGTCTTATGACAGACGTACGGTGCAACGGCGATCTTTTTTTAGTGTGTCTGAAATAAAAGTTTTTAAAAGTATTTCTCGTTTATATATATATTTATTGAGTGTTTAGGCCTTGATTAATCAGTCTTAATATGTGTATTGGAGAGAGTAGTCTTCTTAATTGGCTTATAAATTATATAGAAAATAAAGGTGTAAATAAATTAGACGAATATTGTAAAGAACACGACATTGCATATTAAAAGTCATCAATCTTAAAGGATCGACATAAAGCAGATTTAGTGTTGCTTAAAATGGCAAAAAAACAGGCAGCTGCCTCTGATGCGAGTGCAGGAGAGAAAATTGCGGCACATCTAGTAAGCAATGCTATGTTAGCAAAAATTAAAACCGGTGCTGGCCTAAAAACCCGTAGTAAAAACTCTCCGAGAAAAAATAAACCTGGAAAATGGATAAATAAGAAATTTAAAAATATCGTTATTAATACGAAAAAAACATATAACAAAATTGAAACCAAAAAATAAAAAAGCGGCAATAGAATTTGCTATGGCTGCTGCAAGAGAATTAGTCGATCAAAAGCCTATTAAGCTTCCTCGTATTATTCTTGTACCAAAAACTGGTGGAGTATTACCATTAATTCCAATTTTTGCGGGATTGTCAGCAGCAGGTGCCTTAACAGGCGGTGCAGCTGGTATAGCAAAAGCCATAAATGAATTTAAGATTGCGAAAAAGCGTTTTGCTGAATTGAAGAGACACAATGAAATAATGGAAGCTCTTTGCTTTGGAAAGGGACTACATCTTAAACCTCATAGTGATGGATTTGGAATATTTGTATCGAAAGCAAAAAACTAAAATATCGGCTACCCAAACGAGCCTTAACTAATTTTGACATTTTGAAGTATGGGCATAAAATTCCTTATTTTCGAGGTGTCTTTATGAGAGATCAACTCCCTGAACGGCCTTTCAAAAAAGAATGTGGAGTTATTAATTTAGATAGTTCTGAAAATCATAGTTCTCATTGGGTAGCCTATGCAAAATACAATGAATATATTGAATATTTTGATAGTTACGGAAATCTTAAACCCCCGAAAGAATTTATTAAATATTTAGGCTCTAAGATCAACTATAACTTTGAAAATATACAAGGCGATCATGCTTTTAATTGCGGACATCTTTGTTTAAAATTTTTAAATAAATTTTGGCATAATCTTAGTAGAATAAAATAAAACGGAAGTTCCAGAAGTGTTCAGTGTACAATTATGTCTTTAACAGTCACCATCTCTGGTAATAAATCAGAATTAGAGTCATATTTTCAACCACCTCTATGTTTATCTGGGAAATATGTGTGCGGGTTGCTATACCTTTCATTAATTAACTCAAAACCAAAGGCTCAATATAACATTAGCAATCCGCCTGTAATCAGAATTGAATGTGATTTAATACATGGTTCTTACTCCAACGGATTACCAACTCATGTTATTTATGAATTTGTAACTAGTACTGCTGAAAGCCAGCAATACATAGAAACACCTCAAAACGTTATTTACCTTTCAGTGAACAAAAATATAATTTCATCTATATCTATTAGACTTGTTGATCAGTTTGGTTGTTGCATTAACTATATAGAAAATATAACTGCGTCTTCATTTAAGAAAAACAAAATGATACTATATAATAAAACCTCTTCAGTGAAAACAAACGCCTTATTTCTTCTACAACCACTAAGGTGCATAGACGTAAGAAAAAAGTGAAGAAGTTGACTAAAATAAACAAGGAATTTTTCTTAAAGCCCTGGGTTTTAAAGTATGAATATACTGTAGATCAACGACTTATTGCACTTCGATACTTCTATTAAAATAATAATAGACCTATTCAAATGGCGTTTAGAAATTGGGATTTTTATGAGTACCCATTATTACCAAAATCTACAAAGCATTCATGGTCCGTTAAAACTGCATCACAAATAGAAAAGCCTAGATATGTAATTTTTTGCTTACAAACCAATAGGAAAAGTAATAAATTGAAAGATAGTTCAATATTCGATCATTGTGAAGTAACAAATGTGACCCTCTATTTAAATTCTCTATATTATCCATACGAACCTTTGGGCTTAAAGTTTTCTGAGAAAAAATACAGTATATTATACGAAATGTATGCGAAATTTCGGCAGTCGTATTACAACTGTCCAGTAGACCTCTTGCTTAATTTAAAGGAATTTAAGGAGAAAGCGCCCCTGTTTATTTTAGATTGCTTAAGGCAAAACGATAATCTAAAATCTGGTCTAGTAGATGTTCGACTAGAAATTGAATGTTCAGCATCAATACCAGATAACACTACTGCATATTGTTTGATTATAAACGATGGACTTGTGGAATATAAACCTCTAAGCAACATAGTGCGCAGGTTATCATGACTGCCATTGTTGACGTTCAAGGATTTAAAACAGAAGCAAATGAATTTATCATAAAATAAATTGCTGTATTATGTGATAAAAAAACACTTTGCTGTTTTTAATTAAGCCACCTTTTTCATATCACGATTTGACGAAACAAGAAAAGCGTCAAGTTAGCTGGATTGAACTTAACAGAAAGATATACGGGAGTGTAGGATTTGTGTCGTACTCAAATCATCAGAATTTGATTGTAGATATTTTAAAAGACAAATGTGTTTACATCAAAGAATTAGAAAAAGTGTTATGGTTAAAAAATATTTTAAATTATAATAATGTTAGAAATTTAGAAGATAAAGGTTGTCCTAGTATGAAAAGCTTGTACAAAAAATATGAACATTGTCATGATTTGTATAGTTGTATTTATCATGATACAATATGTGGTTTTAAAAATGTTATATGTTTTAATAAATGGTGTGTTGATAATAAACTTTTGATATAATTATTTTATTGTTTAATTTCTAAACTTATGTGCCTAAAACATATCTTAGTAGTATCCTTTCACTCCCAATCCCCTCTAATGCAAATCACTATAAGTTACTGCCAACAGTTGTGCAATGTCATTATGCCTTAATAATTATTGTCTGTATCAAGAACTAGAAAGTGATCAGAAGATGTCTCAAATTAAAAAATACAATCCTCGATATGACATGTTTAACACACATAAAATGCGTGAATTTTCATTTAATCATTATTGGGCAACGGCTGATTCGAGGAGAAGATTGGTGATGGAAATGGCGGATGCTGGTTTTTTTTTATTGTGGACATAGTATAAATGATAAAGCAGCTTGTTTCTCATGTGGAGGTGTTATAGAAAATTGGAAGATTTACGACGACCCTTGGATGCAACATGCTATTCATTTTCCTGAATGTTTTTATTTTAACGCCGTGAAAGGACAATATTATATTGATAAGTGTCTGAAACAGTTACTCACAGAATGAGTTAACTTGCGCCTACCTAAATAATATTGACGTTACGTGAATAAAATTGGTGCTTCTGCATCACAAACCGAGCAAAGCGAGGCGAGTGATGCAGAAGCCCCAATTTTACCCTACTTGGGACAGTATTCCTCGTTCACAGTTCACAACTTAGGTTACGCAGTCGATTTAGACAAGAATAATTAGACAAAACAAATTCACTTAACCAATTATACAAGTAAAACTGTGGGTCATTATATCAAACATTTAAATCTTGTGGTAGGTACTTGATTTTAACTTCGAAGGTAGTAACGAAAACTCACATAGTCTATGCAAACTTTCCAGATGATCAATTTGATATCATATTGTGAAATTGTTTGTGTTTTTTTATTAAATAAATACTAATTTTTTTTTGGGTTATTATATTAGATTTTAGACACCAATAAATTATTTTAACAAATCATAACTTACATCAAATTATAAAAATATTATAATTCCCTCATGCCAAGTGTGTTGTATATAAAATGTGTGTGTGTTTATATAGTGTTTGTGTACATGTATTATATAATCATTATATTATCTTAAAATTATTATTGATTAACATTAAATTATTTCGGTTTAATTATTTATATCATATGTTATGACTAGTTTATTATCATTATATTATATTAAATATATTATTTATTAGCATGATTTCAAATATATTAATTATTATCATTATTTTTATCTCAGAATGTTTTCCACCTCATAGTAATCTAATTCATGAAGAAATTCACCAATAATCTTTTTACATTCCCGACAGCTAAGATCTCTTAATTTAAGTTTTCTGCTAATTTTATTATAGGTAAAAATAATAATTACTATTTTTCAATCGCTCGCGCTTCCATATCGCTGAATGATATTTTGTATTGTGGTCAAAACCTCCAGGGTAACTTATTTGACATAATAGTAAAGTTTTGCTTGTTTGCTATTGCGCTCTCTGCTGATATTCGGCAAATGTTTCTTTGTATTGGAATTAGGGAATGTGACCGTAGATTCCAACGCTTCTCGTGTAGATTTTCGCCGCAGGAACCTTTGAAGGTTTACGAATTCAATCGTGTTTGTTTTGGGCTTAAGTCTAGCCCCTTCCACGCTCTTCGCACCGTCAAGCAGTTGGCCGCTGATGAGGGTGATACATAACCAAAGGCAAAGGCCACTATTGAAACCGGATTATACATGGACGATTTTGTGTACAGTGTACCTAGTGAAGCAGAGGCTATAGAGACTGCTTCTCAAGTAATCAATCTCATGAAATCCGGTCATTTTGATCTCGTGAAATGGACAAGCAACTCGCAAGTAGCATTAGAGTCGATTCCTCCGTCACACCGGTTGACGTCGGTAAAGGAATTCGACGATAATGATTCGCTCAAAATTCTTGATCTAAGTTGGTCACCCGTAACTGATATGTTCAGTCTTAAAATTAGTTCGACCCCGCTAACTTGTACCAAACGCACTATCCTAGCATGTGTTGCTCGGATATGGGATATAATGGGTTTTGTAGCTCCTGTCGTTTTGTATGCAAAGCTGCTTATAAAAGAGCTTTGGGTTTCCAACTGTGATTGGGACGACAACGCTCCTGACAACGTTGTTAAGTTGTGGACTCGCTATAGGAAAGAGCTTCCAATGCTCGATCAGATACAGATTCCTCGCCATGTTGGTATTATACAAGACAGTGTTGTTAATGTGGTAGGTTTTGCAGACGCTAGTGAGAGGGCTTACGGGGCAGTAGTTTATTTTCAGGTCCAGAATGGCGACAACATTTCAGTTTTCCTCATTAGCGCAAAATCCAAGGTATCTCCTCGTAAGGTCATATCTCTTGCTCGTCTCGAACTTTATGCCCTTCTCTCGTTAGTTCAATTGATTATATCTATAGTTAAAGTTGTCGTTCTCGCATTAACATAGAATTGTAGCTTTTTCAGACTCAACCGTTGCTCTATGCTGGGCACACTCTTCTCCCCATCGATGGGGCACGTTTGTCGCAAATAGGGTGGCAAAGATTCAATCTGAATTGCCACCGGAAAATATATTCCACGTCGCTGGGTACAGACAACACAGCTGATTGTCTCTCACGTGGTTTGCTTCCCTCGCAAATCTTAAATCATCCGCTTTGGTTTCGCGGCCCTCCCTGGATTCATACCACTCCTGTCAAGTGGCCGAGTACTCCATTTAGCCCCGCTACTGTTCAGAACCACCCAAGGAAAAGAAACATACACTTATGGTCTCAGTTCCACGTGAAGAGTCAGTTATTTTGTTATTGTCTAATCGAGTCTCGTCTTGGTCGAGGCTATTACGCTGCGCAGTTTACGTCTTAAGATTTTTTAAATTATCGCCATCGCGTGGTTCTATAATCGCAGCTGATTTAGATAGAGCTGAATCAGTCATACTTCGAGAGTTACAGAGGTATTATTTCTCGGTAGAATTTCGTAGTTTAGAATCACATACACCTTGTAGTCGTCCACTTCAACATTTGAAACCGTTTCTGCAAGACGAACTCATTCGAGTGGGTGGCCGTCTGCAAAATGCTAAGTTAGAATTTTAAAAAATGCATCCCGTAGTTCTACCACACAAGGATATTGTTTTAGATTTGTTAGTAGATTATCGCCATAAGGTTAATTGTCACGCTGGTCCCGATTTGTTGATGTCTATTCTTCGACAGAAGTACTGGATACTTTCCGCTCGCAATTTGATTCGCGCTAGAGTGTACAGATGTGTGCCCTGTTTTAAGCTTCACCCGCGTTTCACTGCGCCTGAGATGGCCGATCATCGCTCTTGTCGTGTTGTACAGTCGGTGAAAGCTTTCGTACATACTGGTACGGACCATGGTGGACCTTTTAAAGTCACTATCGCACGCGGTATCGCATACGCTCCACAAAGGCATACGTTTGTCTATTTATTTGTATGACAACTCGTGCGGTTCACGTAGAGTTAACCGGTGATTTAAGCACGCAAAGTTTTATGTCCGCATTTAAACGATTTTTATCTCGCCGTGGTCCCGTTAAGCGCTTATACTCTGACAATGGTACGAATTATGTTGGAGCACGACGCAGTATTTCCGGACTACACGCATTCTTACGCTCCAAGTATTACCAAAGTGAATTCACCCATGTCTTAGCTGAAAATCGCATTGAATGGTGTTTTAATACGCCAGCAGCTAGTCATTTTGGTGGTAATTGGGAGGCGAATATTAAAAGTCTTAAGTCTCACCTGTTTCGTGTCATAGGTGAACAGGTTCTGTCTTACGAGGAGTTGAGTACCGTACTCGCTCAGGTAGAGGCATTAATGAATACGCGTCCGTTGTGTCGGACTTTGTCTAGTGATCCGTCGGAGCCGCTAGCGCTGAAGCCGGCTCACTTCTTGACGACAACTCCGCTTAAATATTTTCCCGCATTAGATGTCGGGAGTGACAAACTGCATATCCAGTCGCGTTACGCTCTACTGGATGTCTTGGTTCAGTCCTTTTGCAAGCGATGGAGAACAGACTATCTGCATACGACAAGAACGCAGATATACTCGCTTGGTATCGCTCGTAACGCTAAGATGGCGTCTCGCGCATTTTGCAAGAAAAAATTGGTTAGAGTTGAACTTATCCGCTAAAGACACTAAACCCGCTAGCGCTTTTTGCTTGAGAACTGTGCAGTGTTCAGTGAGTGTTATATCTCCTCGTCACTGGGGCAGGAGTCGCGAAATCCAGAGAACGCCGGCCGGCTGACACGTGGATATCCCCGAGTTCAAAAGGTTAGTGCAGTTCCCTCCCATATACGAGCTGTTTTTCTCTGCTTCCTAATCCTAAACGGCTCCAATAAGATCCATCTACTGCAAGGTGTCAAGTACATATCTGAGAAACGCTAATCCGCAAAAATACAGTCCACTTCCAGTATTAGTAGTATATGCGCATCCAGCTATGTTAAATGCCTTTACTAGGATAAACCTGTATCACAGGCGTTAGAAGCTCTTATACTATGGTTTTGTAGGACAATAAAATTTATAATAATATTTAACATTCAGTCTCTAAATAGGGAAAAATATAATTTAAAAATATGCTATATACCTAGTTTACTTAAACACTTAAAGTCACAATTATGGTATTTCGTATTTTAAAACTGTTTCTTGCACTTTATTCTATAGTTACACATGCACACATGATTTTACATCAGCAAAATTGGTAATTGGGTTAAAGTCGAGGTTGCGTTAATACTAAAAAGTTATGTTTACATTGAACAAATATGTTTAAATAAATGAAAACGATGGTTTGTAGGTCAGCACACTGGAATTTTGAGTCAGCAGTAAGCGTTACACGGAAGTCTGGCCTTGAGTATGACACTCTAGGCGCCCTCATAATCGATAGAGTTAATATATTTATATTCCGCTATTTTTCTAGCAGGACACTCAACGTCTCCCGTTCTATGGTTGGAGGGCTTTTTGAAGCGAGAGCAAGTTGCACATTTCGGTGAATTCGCTTTCTTTGAACACTCGGACATCGAGTGTCCTGTCTCACCGCAGTGGCCACACGTTGAATTGATCTCTCTGCAGGTTTTTGCTGCATGTCCATACTGCTGGCATTTGTAGCATCTCGTAACCAGGGTGAAGTCCCTGACTGGGCAGGAAGTTCAATTTATAAAAATCCTTGACTGGGAAATTAGAGCTCTTCGTATATTGGCTGGAACTTCAACCACGTAGTTACAAGTCTGCGAATCTTTTTTCCCGATTTATGACTTAATTTAACCATGGTCAAAAAGGACTCCATGGGAATCGCTGGAAATTTTTCGGCTACATTTTGTTCGTAAATGCATCTGAAGACTTCAGTTTCAGCCAAAGTGGACGGCACTCCTACAACCACGATCCGGGGTTTGCGCTTGCTGGGTTCGTCGGCGGTAAGGCCGGATGCAGATTGCTGGACCGCGTACTTGATTTTATCCGCGTCATCCTTTGTCTCTGTACTGATTATAACGCCGCCGTTTTTAGGTCTTACGGACACCACGTATATGCAGCTTGACTTGATCTGGTCGTATCATCTTTTGTACAAGGACTTTTGTTTCTTCATTGGACTTTAATTTGTTGTTGGGATATATGGCAACGGAGTTTAAATTGGATGGTCGAACGAAATCATTTGACCCCTTCTTCACCATGTCGGCAAACGAAACAGTGCCAGAGTCCTTAATCGTCTTTGTGAGGTCCAAGATAAGGTCCGTCAAGTTGCATTTTTCCATTAGGTCTTCATTAAGGATGCGCGCTTGGACGGCTTTCTGCTTTAGCGATTGATATAGGACTGCCATCTGTGAGGTACCAGATCCTATTTTACGGCACAAGGTTGATATTTTCAATTTCTGCTCCGAGTTGAGTTTGCCATCCAGGGCAATAGAACAAACCTCGTTTAGATGCTGCTCAATGGTTGACATCCATCTTTGTATCTCGGGTGTTGAAACAGTTTCAATTGAGAGATCAGATTGGGCTGGATTTTGCGTCATCGTCTTCGCTGGAGATGCGGAGAGATTCACTCGATCTCTTGAGAAGGGGCTGTTGTCCATTTTAAATAAAACTAGTTCACTTATTCTAGGTTTCCATTGTATTTACTAAACTACACACTAGCCAAAAAATACTGCAAAAAGAAGGTCACTGATATTATTTTATGAAATTAAATATTGCTACTGTGCACGTTTGTATGCTACGAGTGCCGAGTGGAATCCGAGTGGATTTAATAAAACGCATCTATAAGAAAAATAGTAAAATAAACAGACCCTAACAACTACCGCCCCATCGCTTTATTACCAACAGCATCTAAAGTTTTTGAGAACACTATGTGTAATCGACTCTACTCCTTCTGTGAGAAATATAAAATATTAAATGATTGCCAAAATGGTTTCCGAAAAAACCGTAGTTGATCGGTTTTTTTGGAAACCATTTTTTACTTTAGCTGTCTATAAATATGTACGAGAAGCCATAAATATTATAAACGAAATAAAAAAACCACAAATCAAAAAACCGGACTCGCCACCTACTATGCATGGCTAAGCTACGGTTTTGTTCTATGGAGTAATAGTACAGATTCACCTGCCATTTTAACTCTACAAAAAAAGCTCATCAGAATTATAGCAAATAAACATCAAAAAGACAGTTGTAAACCACACTTTCGAGAACTAAAAATACTCACTGTAACTTGCTTGTATATTCTTGAGATATGCAATTTTGTCCGAAAACACCCAGAATTTTACAAAACTCGTAAAGAAATACAGACAAGATATACTTTTCGGCACAAAAATAGGTTAAATTTGCCTAAATACCGGCTTAAAATGCAGTCATCTGGCTCTTTTGTCATGTCAATAAAAAATGATAATAAATTACCAAAAATATAAGTGAGCTAAAAAAGACAAATGTATTTATTAGGAAATTAAAACAATTTCTCGTATCAAAGTGCTACTATACACTTAATGATTTTTTTGATGACAAACAAATTAGCACATAACTAGATTAGTAAGATTTTTAATTTATAAATTATTTTAGACAATTTCATATTACTCAACCATATTTTTATAGAATGTTACCACTATTACTTATTGCTATTGTTTTTTTACTGTTATTACTATCTTGCCCACTGTTTGACATTATTTTTATTTATTTTTATTTGCTGATTTTTGTATATCTAGTTTTTTTGACATTCAATTTTATTATAATTTTCAATTTTATTTCGTATATGTAATTTATTTTGACATTGTAATATAATTTTTAATTTTATTTCAAATTTAATTAATAATCTTAACTTGAACTGTCAAAAATGTCAACCGAATGGCTGTATAAAATTTTCAGCTTTATTATTTTTGCTGTTTGCCCTCTTAATCCTATATAAAATCAGCAAACGTTTCGCCAAACTCTACCGTTGAATAATAAAATAAGATTTCAAAGTAAAGCTCCATTACTACAAATCTAAATATTTCGAAATATCATAGGTGGCGTGTGCAGTGCTTTTATCTTTGTTATTTATTACACTTGGTATCTACATAATCAACAAACTATATATTTGAAAATTGTGAGCACTGAAAACTAATTGCTAAAGGAAGTAAACAAATTTTGTAATAAGTTCTGCCTGGAGGCGACGCCGAGAACGCGACACCAGTCGCTGGGCAACGGTTGCCAGGGCGCCGCCGCCGAAATGCTTTCGTCGGTGTCGCGGCGCCCCAAGCCGCCAGCTGCCGCTGACAACATCTGTCACCAATGACTTTTTTTCAGTGTTTTTGTCAGTTTGTTTCTACGATAATGTTTCTTTTAAATTATTTAATTAGTGAATAAGTGGAACATTTGTACCTATTTATATACATAAATCTAAGATAAATGTTATGTGGCAGCAGTGATGTGGTGGAAGATAGTTCATCTCAACCTTCGACATCACTGAATGTTTTGGAGAGGTGCCCTCTGTGCACCCAGGCACGGTTTTTTAAAAGTAAGCGGGGTCTGAAGGTGCATATTGGGAAGGCACACAAACCCCAAAATGTCACGTCAGACCCTGTTATTGGTCCTTCACCTTATACGCCGACTACATCAAGTTTTGACGCGCTTTGGAAAACGCTCACAAAATTCAAAAACTCTGTTTCTGTTTTAAAGCGAGTTCCTCGCGGCGCTAGGCCTGCAGTAGCGTAACGCTTAGCAGGATGCATTCGACTTGCTGCCCGGGAGAACTCGCTAAGTGCCTGGGAAAAACTGCTCACCTTCCCTTACAGAATATTGCATGTTGAAAAGAATTTGGCAGCTAAAAAGACTTTAACCACACAAATCAAAGAAAATTGTAATATTTCGCCTTTAATTTGGATTCAAAATTATTATTGACTCAGACTCAAAGTTATACCTCTGCAAGAGGTATATCATATCTGGTCGAATCTAAATTAGGGGAAGGTGACATTAGCGGAGCAGCCAGAATTCTTTTCAGTAGTGATGTGATGGCTCCGTATTCTACAGACACTCTTGTAGCTCTGGAGAGTAAACACCCCGCCCCAGCGGATGGCCTTTCCTATCCTGACCCTCCTGATCCCGACATTCATACCCTCACCGTTACAGGTCGACAGGTAGTCTCAGCCGTTTGCTCTTTCCAGAGCGGCTCTGCCGGCGGCCTCAACGGCCTGAGACCTCAACACCTGAAGGACCTTATCTGCTCAGGCGCCGGGGAAGCTGGTGAGTTGCTCTTGAAAGAGCTTACGGCTCTGGTTAATCTAATGCTCTCAGACAAGGTGAACGAGGCCGTCATCGACACTCTATACGGGGCCAATTTATGTGCCCTACGCAAGAGAGATGGCGGCATCCGTCCAATTGCCGTGGGCACTACCTACCGGCGTATGGCAGCCAAGATTTGTTGTAAATTTTATGGTGAGGCTGTTTCGAAAAAATTTCAGCCCCTGCAGGTAGGTTTCGGCTCAAAAGGGGGCTGCGAGGCTGCCGTACATGCCTTGTCGACCTACCTAAATTCTAATTTAGGAGGGGTCATCCTGAAGGTTGACATAAAAAATGCCTTCAATTCGGTTAATAGGGACACCTTGCTAAGAGAATCTAAAAAAGAAGTACCCCAAATTTTTAGTTTTCTTTGGCAATGTTATAGACACCCATCTAAATTACTATATCGGGACAACCTTTTGGAATCCGTTGTTGGCTGTCAACAAGGTGATCCCCTCGGGCCAGTGATCTTCAGTTTAGCTGTTCACCCAATTATTCGACAATTAAATTCCAAATTCAACGTTTGGTATCTCGACGACGGAACCCTAGGAGGCGATGCAGACACAGTTTTAAATGATTTAATTTTCCTAAAAAATCAACTTCATTCAATAGGACTTGATCTGAACCTTTCGAAATGTGAACTTTTCTTATCCGACAGTACCGACAGACAACTGACTCTTTCCAAATTTAACACAATAGCCCCAGAAATTAAAATTATTGAAAAAAGCTCTCTTCGTCTCCTAGGATCTCCTATTTTCGAGGATCCTTTCCCAATTTTGTTGAGGAAAAAATTCAAAATTTTAATGATATTTCGGAAAGATTACTACAAATTAATATGCATTCGGCCATCACCATAATTCGTTTCTGCTGTTTCAGCCCTAAATTAACATATTTCCTTCGCGCTTCTCATTTATGGAAACATCCCCATCTTTTGGAAAAAATGAACCAAATTATCCGGCATACTCTCACGTTAATTTTAAACGTGGCCATGGATGACCGAGCTTGGGCTCAAGCTTCCCTTCCTATCCATATGGGTGGCCTCGGCGTCCGCAAAATTACTAGTATTAGTTTACCAGCCTTTATATCCTCGGTTCCCGGCACTGAGAAATTAATCAGGAATATCCTATCTCCCTCACTGAGTGATTTCAATGTGCCGTGCTTCGTCGAGGCTATAGATACCTGGAGACTCGCTTGCCCAAATTCTAATCCGCCCGATCAACCATCTTCAAAAAAACTTGATTGAAACATCTACTGCTCCTACGGAGCGTGCGCGCCTACTGGCTGTGGGAGAGTGGGGGTCGGGTCTCTGGCTTCACGCACTACCATCGTCGAACATAGGCACCTTGCTGGATGATAATACTTTCCGCCTCGCTGCTTCCTTACGTCTAGGCGCTCCCTGTTGTTCTCCTCATCGCTGTTACTGTGGCGAAGTCGTCAACAGCCTCGGACACCACGGTCTGTCATGCAGCCGAAGTGCGGGTCGCATAGCCCGATACGCGAATATCAACGACATCATCAAACGTGCTCTTGTCTCCGTCGGCGTTCCAGCCGTATTGGAACCCCACGGCCTGGCACGCGACGATGGCAAGAGACCGGACGGCATGTCGTTATTCCCATGGAAGATGGGTAGGCCTTTAGTATGGGACGCCACTTGTGTCGATACTCTTGCGCCATCCCATCTTCCTAGCTCGTCGTGTTGTGCTGGTGCTGCCGCTGCGGCTGCGGAGAACCTCAAGCGGCGAAAACATACCTACCTTGTTGGAAGTTATATTTTCGAACCGTTTGGGGTTGAAACTCTCGGTTCGTGGGGTCCGAGTGCTCACAAGTTGTATAAAGATCTGTCAAAACGTCTAGTTGACACTTCGCGTGACCCAAGGGCTGGCTTTTACCTCGGACAGAGGATAAGCATTGCCATACAGCGTGGCAATGCCGCCAGTTTTTTGGGCACATTACCAGTCGACAGCGATGTGGAAGAGTTTTTTGACGCCATATTTTAGTTTTAGTTAGTTGTAATTAGATTAGGGTTTTTATTATTATTTATTTTATTTTATTGTAATTATAGTTAGTATTTTTAAATCTAAATAAATATTAAGTGTAAATATATTATGTACAATACATTTCTTATGTTCAGAAAAAAAAAACATGATCTAAGTTTTTTTTTTCTGGTGGGAAAATCATCTTATGACATCCCCCGCTCTTGGGCGGGGCGGGAGATAGTGTCAGACTTTTACTGACTAAAAACCCACTCCTGTTCCTTCGTTGCCTTTCGTACCAGGGCCGAGTCTTCCTTTCAGAATCAGACCCTTGGCCCCAGTAGGCTTCGACCCTGTTGGGCCCCTACAGTTGCTGACATCTCCTTGAGGCGCGCGTGGAACAGCACGCGCCGTTGACAACTTGGGCTTGGTCCGGACGGTTACCGGACGGTCGGACGGCAAGCCACCCATTGCTCGCCGTCCGCAAGCCCGCGCTTACGGTGGCCGGAAATCGGGATCGGAATCCCGGCGGCGGTTGGGGCGTGAGGACCGCTGCCTCACGCGATCGGCCGCCTCCTTTGCAAGCATTACTGCTTCGCAGAAGGAGGCGACCGCCTGCCACTCCTCCTCGCTCCGGACCATGGCCTGTACCAAGGCCCGGCGCGAGAGATCGCCGCCGCCGATTGCCCCCACGAGGACACGGCGTTGCTCTGCCCAAGTGGGGCTAAGTTGCATGTATAATGAAATATTGAATTAATTTAAATGTCAAAAAATATATTGCTGTGCCCAAACAGGGTCTACAATAATGCATAGCTCTAAGCCTGTTTGTACCAACTTACCAACATTGTAGATGCAAATAAATGAATATGAATATGAATAAGAAACTGATTACTATGACCTTGCAACCCTCAAATCTTCTGGTATAATACTAAATTTGTCAAAATATAGTTAAAAAAAAACCCATAGATTACTTAGGTTCCGAAGTTAGCATGTCGGATAACGAGAAACTAAAAAAAGGGCCGCCTTTTAATGCAATAGCATTTTACAGTAGACAGACGTTTCCTAAAGAATCTAAATTTACATGTTACGACTCACAAAAGTTGGCTGTAATGATATTGCTGTAGCGATTTAGTATATCAATTCAAAAACATTCATTTCAAAGAAGCACTTTGCCCACGACTTTGTTTGCGAGAATATTGCCTTCAAAACTTAAACATCCCTTTAACCATATTTTGAGGATAGTTTTGAAAAACTAATAATGACATTATTTCTGACAAATTTATTTTCATTTCAAGAGATTAAAAACTCAATTGGAATCCTCACGTCCCAACATCAAGAACTTCTTACAAAAATTGATAGCCTAGAAAGGGAAAACTGCGAATACAAAAACCGAGTTACTATCCTAGAAAACCGGATTGACCTCCTTGAAAAGAATTCACGATGTGCAACAATAGAGATTCGTAACATACCTAAACTGGAAATTGAAAGCAAAAAATCCCTCTCCAATATGGTCCTGAGCCTTGGCTCGGCTCTGGGACTCGAGACGCCGATCGAGGGTTCGGAAATAAGAGATATTTACAGCTCGAAGTCCGAAGCAGTGGTGGTTGAATTTACTACTACTTGGAAATAACAGACTCCTTCCGCATTGAATTCAATAAATCTAGACGTGAACTTAAGAAACCTTGTCTAAACTCGAAGCACTTCAACATTCCTGACGAATTGTGGACAGTATTTTTATCATAGTACTTGACAAGCAAAGCAAGAAAGCTGTTCTATATTGCTCGCCTAAATGTTAAAAATAAAAAGCTTTCAGCGGCCTGCATATCTTACGGGAGGATCTATGTCAAGAAGGGAGAAACGTCGCCACCAGTCCGAATTAAACAAACTCATTTTATGACTGATTATTATTGCTATTGTTAGTTGCCTTCCATTGCTATTACCTGTTTTAAGCATAGTCCCAACTAGGGTTATATCATTTGTCTTATATATTTATACTTGCGTTTTATATTGTGTTAAACCTTATTGCAGTCTCTTACAAAGTTCAAAACCTCTCTCAAACCTCTCACTACTCTTGACTTAATTTCTCCCAAAACACACAAAAGTTACTCAACACACAACGTGAACCAATCGTTGGACATTCTTGCCATAATCATCATTAGTAACAGTCTGTTTAAGCATCCTGTTCAGCTAATCATTTCACATCATATCATTACTATGCCAATTGCCACCGAGATACCAGTTCTGAGTGTGAACTTAATTCTTTTCCTACTACACAGGTCACGAAATAAACGTGACCTGGATTTTGCAAAAATCTTATATTCACATGCTGCAAGGCATTGAAGCTATAAACTCGGATCTGGATTCCTTGTCGGTGGCCCGTGTTGTTAGGTGTGATTTAGAAACCATAAAACCCATGTAATTAATAATCGCTATCTTAACATGACAATGTTAAGATAGCGATATGAGAGATATCTCAGAATATACGTAGTATTTCGTGCAATATGTCAAACTTCGACACACTTCTTCATATGTCCAATGTGCGGACGTTTTGGTTCTTTCTGAATGCTGGCTACGCTCTGCTAAGAATATACCCACACTTGATAATTATCAGTGACGGATTAACCCTTAATCAAATTAAGCAATTGCCTAGGGCATCACGTCTGGGGAAGAAGAACAAAAAGTATCCGTCCAGAAGAAGCACAAAAAGTATCCGTCCTTAGGGCATCACGTCTCACTCTCACGTCACCAAAAAAAATTTCTAGGACTAGTTTGATAATTCGCGCGTTTACTGTTTGGTGGTCTCAGCATAGTGTTATTTACTATAGCTTTCTTCGATCTGGTCAAACAATAACGGCAGATACTCTACTACTGTGCCGAACTCGGAACAATGATAGCAAAACTAGCAGTGAAACAGCCCCGACTCATGAATCAATCTTCACTATTATTGCTCCATGATAACGCGAGACTTTATACAGCACGAGAAACCGTTTTAAACCTAAAGGACCTGCAATTAGAAACCATTCGTCATCCTCCGTATTCGCCAGACCTTGCTGTAACGGACTACCACTTTTTTCGTGGTTTAGACAATTTTCTACGTGATAAAAACTTTTCTTCTCAGGAGCCAGTACAAAATGCTTTCACACAGTTTGTCGAATCTAGATCACCAGAGTTCTATCGTAAAGGCATAAAGGACCTTTCTATTAGAGGGCAGCAATGTATAGGTAATAAAAAAATAATTGAATTTTTCTAAAAGAAAAGCTGAAAAGGGACACAAATAATGAAATTCTCCAAACAACATACAAGCGCTACAGAAACTTCTATTCTTCACTTCTAAAGAAAGCTAAAAGAAATTATGAAAAGCAAGAGATAGTGAATGCAAGTGGCAATAAGAAGAAATTATGGGATTTAATCAAAAAGGTTAGCGGCTCCTGTAGGGCGACAGACCACTCCTCCTGTCTCATCACTAGTGATAATCCGGAAAAGAGCATCAATGAATTCAATACTTTCTTTGCAAAGAAACTATTGACCTCATTGATGTGTTGGACGCAAACTAGCCGAGAAAATCCCTGCTCACTCTTTACCTTAGAGAAATATTCCTATTAATATCACGAACAGCACTCCTCTTCATTCTTTGGTTATGTTTCCTACGGATGAATCTGAGGTCCTTCAACTTATTGACGGATTAAGGGATAATTGCGCTGTCGGTATTGACCAAATTTCGAGCCAGTTGCTAAAGAGATATGCTCAGGTCCTCTGCCCCGCTAGCACTCATATCTGTAACCTTGCCATATCTATGGGTCAGTTTCCGCAGGCGTTCAAATCTGCAGTTATAAAGGTGGTGATAGGGACTATGTCAACAAATTTAGACCCATCTCTATCCTTCCAACGCTCTCAAAGGTACTAGAGCGTCTAATGAATAACCGGTTAATCAGATTCCTCGAGGGGAACAACCTTCTTTCACCTTCCCAGTTTGGGTTCCGGCAAGGCAAATCTACCAATGATGCGGTACACGAATTAGTAAGCTCGGTCATAACTAATTTGGATAGGAAAAAAAAATGTCTCACGGTGTTCCTGGACTTGTCAAATGCATTTGACACAGTTTCTGTCTCACACTTATTGGGTAAACTGGAAAAAATAGGTGTACGAGGTTTTTTATTTTATTTTACTGTATGTGTGAGGTACGAATAAACGTTTTTTCTTTCTTTCTATTTTTTCTCCTGAAATTATTCCAGGACTACCTTGCTAACCGGAGACAGCTAGTAAAAATCGATGATAGGGAGAGTAACGAAACAAAATATCTAGGAGTTATATTGGACCAATTTCTTAGTTTTAAACCACATATTAGCGCCCTGGTAGCGAGATTGCGCAAACTCATTTATGTATTTAAGAGTTTAAATATGTAGCTAGCCATGATACCATAAAGATGGTCTACTCTACTATGCTTTGTGCCAGTCGCTCATAGACTACTGCATCATCTCCTGGGGAGGTGCTGCTAAAACACACTTGATTGAAGCGGAAAGAGCCCAGCGTGCTATCCTTAAGGTTGCTGCGGGCCTTCCTTTCCGCTTTCCTACAGTCGACCTGTACAAAAGGTGATGTCCTGTCCATACGACAAACCTTCGTTCTGCATACAGTCCTCAAAAAACACTCACAGCTGGTCTATGATTCGGATCTATTAAGAGATAAAAGAAGAAAGGGTACTATATGTGCACAACTGATTGTTTTCGTTCACGTCTGGCCTGTAAGTTTTTCCCTTATCTAGGGAATTATCTCTATAACGTTATAAACAACAGCCAAAATATATATCCGGTAGATAAAACAAGTTGTAAGCAAAAAGTTACTACGTATTTGAAATCCCTAAGTTATGACGACACAAAGAAGCTGCCCCACACACTTAAATAAATCTAATCTGCTTCTTATCTGTTGCTAATTTTGATATTAAATGTTCATAGTATGGTTTCACAATTTCAACCTTCAACGTTCACAAGACACTTTACTCTTATAACTACTATTCACATTCACCACAATACCGATCAGAACCATCCACATGCACTTTTTCCACACATCACATTCACAACCATCTACATGCACATTTTCCACACATCACATTCACAACCATCCACATGTACATTTTCCACATATCACATTCACAACCATCCACACGCACATTTTCAACACATCACATCACAACCTTCCACATGCACATTTTTCAACCATCACCAACACATTTACCTCGCTCCATCACACATCCTTTGACTGCTTTGTTTATGGTTTCTTTTTTTTCTCTTTTTTTGTTTTTATTTTTTTTATTAATGTTTAAATTTTATTTTATTATTTTTATTCTTTGTTAAGTGGAATTCAAGTTACATGACAATAAACTTGTATGAGGCCGTAAAGTGGGTCCTGGTGACCTGTAGCACAGGTTTCTCCGAAACCTACAACAGGCACCAGCTCTACGATGCTAATTCATAAAATTATGTAGTTCTAAACTGTTAAGTACAACATAACCATTGTGAGAGAAAATAAAATATATTATAATTATTTCGTTTAAACTTGGGCGCTGGATTGGTTGTTCCATGCTTAAGTGCCAGATTTTAAGTTTATTAACCCAAGGATTCATAATTTCCCCATACAACCTTTGATACCCCTGAAATGGTTTTACAGGGGTAGTTTTAAATAACAGATAATGGGCGGGTTTCTGAATTGAGTATTTTGAGTCTCAATCCATATCTACTTAATTGAGGTCGATATGTATTGTTATTAAAGATTTATCTAGGAAAGGAAATAGATTTTAGTGTCTTAGCAGTAGACAATATCACGCTTAGATAGTGAATAACAGTTGGTACTCTAAGTTTAACGTGCCAGAACACAAACTAATAATACACGTTTGAGTGAAATTAATGGTTTGATTCTGAAATGTTAAAGTTGTGGCTTATCTGAGAATATGTATGAAGTCTCAGCTAAAACGATGTTAAGGATCAGCCTTAATGATTTAAGTGGCTTATCTGAGAATATGTATGAGGTCTCAGTAAGACAGATGCTATGGATATGAAATAAAGCCTTAATGTCTTAAGTATGTAAGTGGCTTATCTGAGAATATGTAGATAGAAAGAAAGGAAAAACATTTTATTTGACGGAAAAGGCGCAAACTTATAAATAACATATTGCAAACATTTTGCAAGACAAAAACATAATAAATTAAAAATAACAGACAGTGTGAGTCTTTATAATGTGCACATATCGAAATGAGGGAATCTGTGCTTATTTTATCGACGGTTTTTTTTTTTAAATTAAATATTTAATATGGTTTTTTTTTTTAATTTTGTTTGCTTTTGTGACCCCAGTGTACACAAAGCTGTGTAACTTTTAAACTAAACGATCTATCATTGTGAAACAAACTCCATAATGATTGGAAGTAATTAGGCGTTGTCATAAAATGAAAATTGTAGAAAAAAAATAGCCTCAATTAAAAATAAACAATTTTTTTGGCAAAAATCTGTTTTTTTTTCATACTTTTTACAATATTTGTAAAATTTCTCAATAACACGCCCCCATCACCTACCTTGTTTATTACTTTAAGTTATTCTTCATTGTATTAAGAACCTAATGGTATATTTTTAATTGCATGTTTTTAACTCAACCCCAACGTTTTTTATCAACTGTCAAAGAAAGGCCCAGCGCATAGCTACGCACTATTATTTACCAAGTAGATAACTTTTTTTTGTGAACATTGTTGTGAGTGTGCGCGGGTCGTTTCAAAGATGGCACTCCGAACATGCAATTGTATTGTTCTTATAAGGGTGGTTTATTTGGGATGATAATTAGCACAAAAGAGTTCAATTAAAACCCATTTATGATTGAATACATAATTTAATGCGTCAGGTTCTCAAAATGTCCACCTCGTTGTAGTAAGCACAAACCCCCGAGGGAATTAAAATTTGGTGTGTCGCTCTCCTTTATTTTTTTGGTGTTAAAATCATCTTATGAGGAATCCCGCTCTTGGGCGGTGCGGAGATAATGACAGACTTTTACTGACTAAAAACCCACTCCTGTTCCTTCTCCACACTACCCGTGGCCCCAGTAGGCTTCGACCCTGCTGGGCCCCTACAATTTGCTGACGCGGTACTATTCCACGTGCGCCTGAGGCGCGCGTGGAATAGTACGCACCGTCGACGACTTGGGCTTGGTCCGGACGGTTACCGGACGGTCGGACGGCGAGCCACCCATTGCTCGCCGTCCGCAAGCCCACGCGTACGGTGGCCGGAAATCGCGATCGGAATCCCGGCGGCGGTTGGGCCGTGAGGACCGTTGCCTCTCGTGATCAGCCACCTCCTTTGCTAGCATTACTGCTTTGCAGAAGGAGGCGACCGCGTGCCACTCCTCCTCGCTCCAGACCAAGGCTCGGCGCGAGAGATCGCCCCCACGAGGACAAGGCGTTGCTCTGCCCAAGCGGGGCACACCTCCACTGTGTGCCGTGTGTCTGTGGTGTCACTCTCCTTATAATTTCGGGATCATTGCGAATATCATTCGCACAGTTTATTATGCGGTCCCGCAAATCGGCCTCACTGTTGATGGGGGTACTGTAGACGCGTTGCTTCATGGTCCCCCATAGGAAATAATCAAGGGGCGTCAAATCAGGTGAACGCGCAGGCCACCCTACAAGTCCTTGCCGGCCAATCTATTGATCAATATAATTGTCATTTAAAAATCTCCATACATAGTTTACATAGCTTTGCGCTGGGCCTTTCTTTGACAATTGATAAAAAATGTTCGGGTCGACTTAAAAACATGTAATTTTTACCGTTAGGTTCCTAATACAATGAAGAATAACATAAAGGAATAAAAAAGGTAGGTGATGGGGGCGTGTTATTGAGAAATTTTACAATTATTGTAAAAATGAATAAAAAAAAAACTCCCATATATACTCCCATATAACTATCCATAAAGATTTTTGACAAAAAAAATGTTTATTTTTAATTGAGGCTATTTTTTTTCTACAATTTTTATTTTATGACAACGCCTAACTACTTCCAATCATTATGGAGTTTGTTTCATTATGATAGATTGTTTAGTTTAAAAGTTACACAGCTTTTTATACAAGGTATAACGAAAAGGAAGTGACGCTTAGCAAAGCCTATGACGCCACGCCATTGTGACGAAACACTGTGTGAGTGGAAATGGAAATTCAAAATTTCATAGGGCGGCAATGCGATATTTACTATAATCTTTAGCACAATCACTGTTGTGTTTGTGTTTTGTACAGTGTTCTAAGTGTTCGTGATGAAATGTGAATCATAAGTCGACCTCTGGGCAGATAATATGCGAATTGTCGTTTTCTATAGTGGAAAAAAAAAATCTGGAACAGAAGCTAATTGTAAAGGTATAAATACAGTTATTGTTGTTAGTTAAAAGAGTAATTACTTGTATTTTTATAAATAGTAAATTATAAATGTAGGCATTGAAATATTGTTATTATTATATAGTACAAATTAAAATTAATATTTATATTCTCATTAAATAGGCATCCTGTATGGAGGAAACTTAGTGTATAAACACACGCCGATAACACAGAACCAACACACAGGGATAGAACGCTAAAAGCCAAGCCAAAACGCTGCTGAAAGATCCCAGCCAAGGACTGAGGGTCATGACCATGAGGTGACAAAAATTGTTTACTGCTGTAAAAGTTGCGCATTCAACAGCAACTTCTTAAAGTGATACTTAAAAATTTGTAATGATTTTAGGACTCTCATTGGTAGCGGCAGATCATTCCAACAGCTCGTAGAGGCATACCTGAATGATCCCTGAAAGCTGTGGTTCTGTGTCGCGGCGCTGACAGTGGATCACCCACAGAGCGAAGACAGTATTTATAGTGTGTTTATCGGCATGTAAGTTTTTCATATAAGTATCGCGGCTTTTAAGTTGTTATAACACCAACCAGTAAACTTGCTAAATGCAGCTTACGCCTAGCAGCCAAGTTGGTTTATGTATGCAGTTACATGACTCCTACGCGGGATATATACACAGAAGCGACCACATGCATATTCTGGATGCGTTGATCATCTTTTCTGCCCTAGCAAGCAAACAGGACCCATAAACAGTATCACAGTAGTTCAGCTTTGACAGAATTAGGCTATCAACAAGTTTTTTACGGAGTGTGACGCTTAGATATTGACGTATTCCATATAAAACCTGTAAAAACATTGTCTAAGTGCACTTTTTATATGGGCCTCAAAGCGCAGCTCTGGATCCAGAATCAATCCAAGGCTACATTCCTGCAAAAACAATCAATTTTCTCCCCCGGGGGAAAATTGATCATGACCTCAAGCCTAGCCAACAGTATAGCAGCAACCCCTTTCTTTGTGCCTAGTACCAAGAATTTTGACTTAAGTGGATTTAGAACCAGAGAGTTCTCCTCAGACCAGGCCATCACCAGAGCCAGGTCCTCATTCATGTATGAGGTCTTAGCTAAGACTTAGATAGATGTTAAGGATATGAAATGAGGTCTTAATGTCTTAAGTTTAGTATGTAAGTGGCTTATCTGAGAATATGTATGAGGTCTCAGCTGAGACAGATGTTAAGGATATGAAATGATGGCTTAATGTCTTAGGTTAAATATATAAGTGGCTTATCTGAAAATATGTATGAGGTCACAGCTGAGGGACCCCGGCATTAATGGCCATTTGACCGGACGAGCAACCATCGTCGATGACCATCTCGGATGGACCGGTCACTCAGGAAGTCTGCGATCCAAGCACACAAACCAGCAGGTAAACCGAAAGAAGGAAGCATCCTAATAAGGCTTTCGTGCCAGACCCTATCGAAAGCCTTCGAGATATCGAGGAAGACGGCAAGCACTTCCCCATGTTTCTCGATAGCCTCCCTTCAGATGTGAATAGCATACGCTAGAAGATCACGAGTTGACCGATTTCGCCGAAAGTCGTATTTTCGATCACTTAGGATGTCATTAGCTTCTAGGTATGCCAGGAGCTTAGTGTTGAGTACACGTTCCATATCCTTACAGAGAATGGACATTACTGAGATTTTCCTGTAGTTAGCTGGGTCAGCCCGACTACCCTTTTTGGGCACAGGCTATACGTCGTTAGCTTGCTTCCATGCAATCGGCACTTTTCCAGCCTCAAATAAAAGCCTAAATAGGCGTGTCAGGTTCGAAGACAGTTCAGGCGCACACGTTCGATAATAGTACCAACACAATTTATTAAAGAACCATCATAGTTATACAACTTATTCCAATTTCTAATCATGCCCTTGCATTTCAATTTTTCCACATAACTCAATGGTAGCACATCACAGTAATTTCCTGTATCTATTATAAGTCTATAATTTTGTTATTAATCTGAAGAGCTTCTGTTAAACATTTGGTTACACTACCTACCATGATAGTAACATCATCAGACTTACTTTCACTATTTTTATTAATTGTTTTTACTATTTTATTTTTACACATTTTTTCATAATACCCATATCCATTGCAGAATTTACACTGAGCTTCGGAGGCTGGACACCTAAAACCATGCTTGTAGCAACACCTGTAACAGGATTTTTCTTCTCTGGAAGTTGACGGTTGCTGCCTGTCATCTAATTTTTTGCTTTGCTGTATCCCTTGAGTCTTTGCTTTTCTATTCTATGTCACTATTCCTACTGTATTTTCTTCCTCTTGTAGCTGTTTCGTTTGCATGTTAGCCATTTCTGAGAATTTGCATATTTGTATACATTTCTTTAAGTCCGGATTTTGTTCTTTGAGTAATTTCTCTGCGATTTTTGCGTTTTTCATGTCTCGAACTATTGAGTCTTTTATGAAACTTTCTTTTATTTCTCCAAAGCCAATGTCACATACTCATCAAAATTTTCGTTATCTTTCCTTTCTTTTTTAAAAAATGTATGTCTTACCATCGTTTCATTTTTAAATGGTGTACAGTAGGACTCAAACTACCAGTACCTATTTAAGCGTCTCCTCTTTTCCCTGCTCCTTTTCAAACGTGTTATATACCTCTAAATCTTCATCACCTATTGTGTGCAATAGGAGAGCTATTTTTTTATCGTAGGTAGTGTCTTTTTTGTTGTTATATCCACTAGCCTTATAGTAAAGCATACATTTTTACTTAAATTTTTTCCTTTAGTTCGCCGTGAAATTGCAATGGTGGAGGTTGTTTATGGTTTTCCATATTTTACGGTGAGGGTAATATTTCATTTTAGGTTATTTTACGTAATTAGTCATTTACCAACTGCGTCATGTAATTATGTTAATAAAAGGACTTCTTTATGTTGCTAATCACTTTTATTTTATTACTTATATAACTAAGATGGATGACGTGATATGCATTGCTCAAGTTCCAGAATGCAGAGCATAGAGCATTCATCATCATCATCATCATTTCAGCCGAAAGACGTCCACTGCTGGACATAGGCCTCCCCCAAGCGTCGCCACAATGACCGATCCTGTGCTTCTCGCATCCACCGCACTCCCGCGACCCTCACCAGGTCGTCGGTCCACCTTGTAGGAGGCCTTCCAACGCTGCGTCTTCCGGTGCGCGGTCGCCACTCTAGAACCTTTCGGCCCCATCGGCCATCCGTTCTACGAGCAATGTGCCCTGCCCACTGCCACTTAAGTTTGGCGATTCTTCGGGCTATGTCGGCGACCTTGGTTCTCCTGCGGATATCTTCGTTCTTTATGCGATCACGCAAGGAAACTCCGAGCATAGCCCTTTCCATTGCTCTTTGGGTGACTGTAAGTCTTCTGATGAGGCCCATTGTAAGCGACCATGTTTCAGAGCCATAAGTCATCACTGGCAACACGCACTGGTCATAGACTTTCGTCTTGAGACACTGTGGTATATTGGACGAGAAGATACCGCGCAGCTTCCCGAACGCTGCCCAGCCGAGTCGGATTCGACGATTGACCTCTTTCTCAAAGTTAGACCTACCCAACTGGATTGTCTGTCCCAGGTAAACGTAATCGTCTACAACTTTGAGTGCAGAGTCTCCGATCTTGATCGGAGTGGGTGCTACACGGTTATTTACCATGACTTTGGTTTTATCCATGTTCATTTTAAGACCCACTCTTTTGGAAGCTCTACTAAGGTCATCGAGCATTGTACTGAGCTCCTCCGTAGTTTCAGCCATGACTACTATATCATCGGCAAACCGAAGGTGAGTGATGTACTCGCCATTGACATTAATGCCTAGTCCACTCCAGTCCAGAACCTTGAAGACATCCTCCATTGCAGCCGTGAACAGTTTCGGAGAGATGACATCTCCCTGCCTCACGCCCCGCTGCAGAAGGATAGGTTTCGAGGTCTGGTCCTGAAGTCGGACTGACATTGTGGCGTTTTCGTACAAACACTTCAGCACTTCGATGTACCGATAGTCAATCTGGCACCGTTGGAGAGACTGCAGTACAGCCCAAGTCTCGATCGAATCAAAAGCTTTTTCGTAGTCCACGAACGCTAAGCATAGAGGCAAGTTATACTCCTCTGTCTTCTGTATAACCTGCCGGAGCGTATGTATGTGGTCTACGGTGCTGAAACCTTTTCGGAAACCGGCTTGTTCGGGAGGCTGGAAGTCGTCGAACCTGCGCGCAAGACGATTCGTGATGACTCTGGAAAACAGCTTGTAGACATGGCTCAGAAGAGAGATGGGCCTGTAATTCTTAAGCAGGGCATTGTCGCCCTTCTTAAAGAAAAGTACCACCACACCTCTGCTCCATGCCTGTGGCGTCTTTCCCTCAAGTATGACGGAATCGAACAACCTCTGAAGGGCCCTTAGGACCGGTTTTCCACCCGCCTTCAGGAGTTCGGCTGTAATTCCGTCGTTTTTAAGCTGCTTCAGAGCCACCCTAATCTCGTACATTATGATGCATAGAGCATTACCATGGATGATTCCTTATATTTAATTTCTGTTTCAGTGTAGATGGGCAGATTTTCTTTACGCATGTAAAAGAAATCTGCCCTACACTAAAACAGAAATTACATATACGTCAGAGTATCGCAAATCCTTATTTCGGGTAGGGCAGGATGCAGGACGGTGTCCTAGCACCATTATTTTCCATTGTATATATTAATGGCATGCCTACAATTATTTCTAATCCATTGATTTTATTCGCGGACGATAGCACAATACTATTTAGAAGCGAAAATGATGAGAACCTCGAAAACGACATAAATAATAATTTAAATGACGTAATAAACTGATTCATTAAAAATAACCTCAAAATAAATCTTGAAAAACCACTTACATTCCCTTTGAAAAAAGAACAAAGAATAAAAAACTTGAGGTTCGATATGGTGACAAGTATATTCAAGAGACTGATAATACAAAAATTTTATTTGTATCTGGATCGATAAAAAGATGAACTGGACAGTACATATTGAAAATGTATGCAAAAAATTTAGCCAGTGTTCATAATAATATGCCCTTTATAACTTAAGGAAAATTTAAAATAAGTCAACATTATTAATGGCGTACCACGGATATGTATCGTCTACATTACGATACGGAATTATATTTTGGGTAACTCTCCCGATAGAGAAATTTCGTTGAAAGCTCAGAATAAATGCATAAGGGCAATATATGGCATTCAAAGCACAGACAGCTGTAAGTCACATTTCTTAAAGCTTCAGCTACATACACTTTCCTGTCTTTACATACACGAAGTTGCAAGCTATGTTAAGACAAATATACAATCATCCAAAGAGTTTATACGTCACAAAAATAAAATATGCACAATACCACATAAAAAAGCTATTTTTAATAAAAAAACATTCTTGTTATGGCACCCCAAATCTATAATAAGTTACCTGAACATATAATCGAAATAAAAAATTTGGATAAATTAAAAAAAAAACTTTTTTATTTGTAAAATGTTACTATTATATTAATGATTATTTAAATGAAAGATGCTAGGTCTACTACATCCGATTTATTATAATAAGGAAAAGTCGTTAGCTTTATGCAATTAATTATTTCAATTTGTCATGCTGGTTGGTTGATTTATACAGTTGTGTTAGTGTTATGAAGCTGCAGCTAAAATCGTCTTCATGTGACACAACTCTTTAAAGATAACGTGTTTAGTTTTCAAACTTCACATGCTGTTTGTCGACATCACACAGTTACAGTAGTGTTATAAAGTTACAGTTGAAACTCTCTCCTTGTGAGACAACTCTTCAACAGTCACTTGTATCGTCTTGAAAATTGGCATGCTATATTTTGTTGACATTGCATTTAATGATATTAACTTTGCATAATGATATTAATTAGTATGCTATTTGTTGACATTGCAAAAAGATATTAACAGTAAATAACTTCTATGATATAGGTATTATGAGATTGCAAACTAGAATTGAATTAAAGTTAGGAGCAAATACAAAGTATCATAGCTATAACTAGTTATAAGTTTTTAGCAGCAGATGCATGCCTCTGGACTATAAGAAAAACAAATCTATCCTACTTTAGGACTATATTCTGCCAAACACCAGCTTGATGCGCTAGAGTCGATTGAGAGGCGAGCCAAGAGGATCATCGGCAATGATGCACTTGTTGAGTCGAAGCTCCAAAGCCTTGGGCATTGCTGGCGCCGCCGAGTTGCTAGCCTGTCGGTTTTATATCGTTTACATTTCAGGGACTGTCCACTGGAATTGCACAATCTAATTCCGCCAAATTCGTTCCATCATCGGACCACTAGACGTAAGGCGTTGCGCCACAAACATCCCACCCATGCGCACAAAACGTTTTAAGAACACATTTATTATGCGTGCCGGAGTCTGTGTTTCCTGATAGCTGGACAAGAGTGAATAGGCTACTTCTAGGCAAGCGTGTTCCATCGTCGACCACATCATTGCTTACCATCAGGTGAGATGGTGGTCAAACGCGAGCCTATCATTAATAAAAAAAATAAAAAAATCCACCGGTGCACCATGGCGGCGCGACCAGTCGCCGCTACAAACAAAATGTATACAGCTCTATAGAGAGTTATCCACCTGGTGTCTGTTTGGTTGCGCACCCAATATGGCGCGCGACCAATTCAAAATGGACCTTAAGTGCACGCGTCCGCAATTAAGGTCCAATTTTGATAGTGTCTCAGTGTTGTGTAGCGACTCTGGTGTCTAGTTTGGTAGCTTACGGACACCGTGGTGGCGCAACTGATCGCACCGCCATGGTGTCCCGGTGAAATATAGCCCTAACAATCCATACTGTCCAGTTTAAATACGATATTTATTAATTAGAAAGAGAAATACCATTATTTTTCTTTCTTGTTAATAAATATCGTATTTAATGATCCGAGCCCCTTGTCACTACTTGATTGAAATTTCTGGTCTAGTTATTTATTTATTAAAACTTCATGCAACATAAAGGTACAAAGGCGGACTAGCGGCGGCAGCAGCTTTCTGGTCTAGTTACAGTTACTGTATTCGTTTAGCCTTGCTTAGAAGCAGAAGTATCACTTCATATTACTGAAATACACAGTCCAGTAGGTGTATAAAGCAAATGATAATAAACAACTATTGTTTATTTGACCTCTTATTCATTCTAACTGTACTTGATTCTGATTTTTTTTTGTTCTATTTTATTCTATTTATATGTAAATTACGGTGTAACGATTAATTATCGCGATAATTATTGCTTTAATTAACCCGTTGACGTGCGTCACAGAATTGATTAACGAATATGACCTAGACCTTATTCTTAGGTAACTTGTATGACAGTGGCTAGTACGACTAACAAGGAAAATATTATATTTTTTTTAGGGTTTCGTACCTCAAAAGGATTAAAACGGAACCCTTATAGGGTCGCTTTGTTGTCCGTTTGTCTGTCTGTCTGTTAGGACAGACAATACTGTGAAAACATCAAACTTTAAGTTAACGAAAAAAAAGATATGGTCGTTTATGTTGCAAAAAACGTATATTTTGATATTATCAAGGGAATCAAAATTCATAGGGTAGGTACTTTTCGATAACTCAGAATCCTGAAATTTGGCTAAAACAAGGTCATGTAGGATGTAGTATGTAGTGTAGATTTAGGAATAAATCTGAAAACAGTAAATTTTGTTATTACGTCATTAAAAACAATTTTTTTTTTCCGGTTCCGGAAAACGTCCGAGACTCCAGTCGAGAATTGAATTATTTACATCTTTAAATTTGTACGAAAACCTTAGTGCGCGAGTCCGATTTGCACTTGCCCAGTTTTTTTAATTTATAACTTTGTTAGCAAGCTAGTAGTGGCGACCCAGTGGTAACGGCTCCGATTTACGAGTTGTAGGCCGTGGGTTCAAACCCAGCCAAGCGCATTAGGTTGTGTAATTGATTTCATCACCACTGCTGTCAAAACGAAGAAAGAAAATATCGTGAGGAAACCAGCATTATTGTTATTATTTGGTAAGACACACTAGCAGCTATTAGCTGATGCGTGTTTCATATAGTTTTGAAATGTTTAGTCTGTCCAATCGATTTTTAAAGCAATTTAATGTGGGAGCTTTCACAACACTTTCTGGGAGCCTGTTCCATGCCGTTACAATTCGGTTAGGTAGAAATTACTTCAAAGGCTTCTTTTTGGATGCTTTTCCCCATAATTTGAAGGAATATGTTTGTTGGTGTTCAGTGTGATCACACGTGTGTGTGTTCAGTGTGTGTTTCAGTGTGTTCTCTTGAAGGCTGGGCACATTGTAGTATTCTGTGAGTATTTTATAAGTCTCAATAAGCCTGCCCCTTTGTCTACGTTGTCCCGGTATGATAAGGTCATGTTCTTTAAGGTGCTTTTCGTAACATAGATTGCGAGTGGTACGGACCATTTTTGTAGCCCTTCTCTGAACATTTTCGATTAGAATGATGTCTTTCTTAAAATATGGGTCTCAGATGACATTAGCATGCTCCAAGAGAGGTCTTATGTAGGTTTTGTACAGCTTAACAAACGTTTTAGGTGTCAAGCATTTGAATGCCTTGCGAATAACATACGAGTTTTGCATGTGCTCTCTTGACGACGTTGAGTATGTGTGTTTCCCATTTTAGGTCGCTAGACATAATAACACCTAAATTTTTCTGTGACTCGACAGATGAGAGTTTTTGAAATCCCATATGATAACTTTTTCGCCGATTGTTTTTTCCCCAAGTGTAAGATGGTACATTTATCAACATTCAATGTAAGTAACCAGTCTTGGCTCCATTCGTATATTGCGTTTAGGTCGTTTTGTATATCTTGTCATTGAACCTGGGGATTTCTAAACAACTTTGTATAATCTGCAAATAGCGAAAAAGCAAACGAAGCGTATTTTTGAGGTCTGTCAAGTATATGATGAATAGCAGCGGGCCAAGCAGTGATCCCTGTGGAATACCGATAAGCACAGTACGGGCTGTAGAAAGAACATCACCAATGAGCACATGGAATGTTCTTTTAGTAAGAAAATCACTTATCCAAACTAATAGTCTACCGCGAATGCCTAAGTGTTCGAGTTTATGTATTAGACGGCGCAAAGGAACACGATCAAATGCTTGGTGGAATGCCCTTTTTCATGGTTCTTTACACATTCGTGTACGCATTCAAGTAGATTTGTTGTGACTGATCGTCTCGGGACAAATCCGTGCTGCTCCTTTATGATAAGTTGCTCTTGCGATAGGAATTCTCTTATTTTACTTGCAACATTGTTTTTATTTATTTTTTTTATTTATTTAGGGACCATTAACAGCCATAATACACAATATGTACAAATATCAATCATTTGACAGGTAACAATATCGCAGCCCACTGCATCATCCGCAAATTATCAAAAATATATAATAAACAGTGCCACTAAATGAGCATTATTATTTAAATATTATCTATTAATTAATTAATTACATTAAAACAAAAATTTAAAATTGAAAATACAAGAATAAATATTTCATTAGACACAAGACAAAAACTATAATCAAAACATTAAAATCATAACCACAATAATTCCTTATTTACTAAAATTAACAAGTGACTTATAAAATTAAAAATTGTATTAAAATGATCAAAACGAGTGAAACACAATGTTTGATACCAAATTATACATTATCATTAAATAAAAGTTTCATTACATAACATTTAAATTTTAACTTCGAGCATGCAAAAATATCAATATCAATAAAAAAAATATTATAAGTATCCACCACCATACGACGCATAGGGCAGCGCAAACCAGAGCTAGTTCGATAGCTATTTACAAAGAATAAGGTACCCGCACGAACGCTACGCTTGCTAACAGTGCGAGGGCTGCATAGCATAACCTACATGTGAGATTAATACAGTCAAAGCTACCATGGACAATACCATACAGTACAGAGGCTTCCAAGAACAAGAACTTACGTCTGAATTCTAGAGTAATAAGTTTGTATTTGGATAATAGTTGTGAGTAAGATAAGCAAGTCCTGTAATACCTGTAATGCATGGCACGTTTTTCCATGGTTTTGCATAGTACGCTAGTCAGGCTAATGGGTCTATAGTTTACGGGTAATAATTTATTCCCTTTCTTGTAGATCGGCATTACATTTGCTACTTTCCAGTCAACGGCACTACATCTTTTTCTAATGAACTATTCATATTCTGAGCTAAGCTTGCGATCAATGCCTGAGAGCAATTCTTCAATAAAATGGACGGTATAATTTCTGGACCAGTGGCCGTACCATCATCAAAACTTGATAATGCCTTTTGCACCATATAGTCTGTAATATTAAATTTCTCAACTGAGTTGGCTACTCTGGGCGCATTAATGGTTGGTAATAGTTCATCGGGTTCTTTATCAAAACTAAGTTCGAATTGATCCGCAAAGAATTCAGCAATCTGGTCCAGTTTCATAACGAGTTGGTCAGAATTGTTTTTAATAATATTAGGAACACAAACTTTAGAGTTCAGCTGCTTCCTAATATAGCCATAAAAAGCTTTAGCACGTCCAGTATCTATGACAGTGGTTTCGAATATTGATCTTCTATGTCGGGTTATTTTAATGATAACGTTATTTATTCTTCTATATCGGTTATACGCGTTTTCATTAGGATTAATTCTATAACTGATCCACAGTTTCTTTTTCTTTACAATAAGATCAAGGTTTCTTTATTTATCTAGGGCTTATTGGTACGTAACTTTTTATTAATAACCTTTTTTAGTACATTTTGTTGTATTGTCGAATGAATTTGGTTTTTAAAAGATAGCCACAGAGTTTTCATTAATAGCTAGACTCTTGGTCAAGCTGTTTGTTGATTTTACTCAATACAATAAATAAATAGATGTATATTATTATGTATGTGTATTGGTAGATTGTGTCCGATTATTTTATTTTTGTTTTTGTCATCTTTATTATTAAATTATGTATGTATATATTTAAATTAGATTGTATATGCATATTATTATTATTGTCTATTGTATAAGTAATTGTAAATTATGTCAAATATTTTATTTATTTTTATCGTCATTATTAGTAAATTGTTATTATTTAAATTAATTTATTTATGTATATTATTATTATGTTTGTATAAATAAGTTAGGTACATTTTGTCAGGTATTTTTATTTATTTTTATTGTCGTCATTATTAAATTATATATTCATTTAAGTCAATTATGTATATTTATTATTATTATATCCGTGTGTAAGAATTGATAAATTATGTCAGGTACTTTTATTTATTTTTCATCGTCATTATTATTAAATTATTTTATTATTTATCTGGGAAATTATATTTCATTAAATTTTCTATCTTTCATACTATATTATATTAACTATATTTAATAAATGTCATTACAGAATCTTTGGTGAATAATAATATAGAAAAAGAAAAATATTATTTTCCGATCGACTTATCTTAAATTCCTTTACTGAGTAGTATGACTTAGCTTCTAGAAATTCTTTCAATTTATTGATAAATATATTTGTTTTCCTTACTTCTCTAATTTCATTTGGCAGTTTGTTATAAATTTTAGCGGACATTACTAAAGGACTGGTTGAGTGCATTTTTAATCGGGATCGAGGTATGTTTACTTTGTTTATATTGTGTCGAGAAGTGTATCTTCTTTGTGTTTCTTCACAATTTGTGTAAAAATCTGGGTGTTTTCTGACAAATTTACATAACTCTAAGATGTATAAACAGGGAAGTGTGAGTATTTTGTGTTTTTGGAAGTGTGGTTGGCAACTTTCTGTTTGTTCTATATTGGTTATTATTCGTATTAACTTTTTTTGCAAAATAAATATGGTCTGCGAATCAGTACTGTTACCCCACAGCATGACACCATAGCTAAGCCATGCTTGGGCATATGCATAGTAAGTAGTAAGTGCAGTTTGCAGGTTGGTAGTTTTTTTTATTTCGCGAAGGGCGTATGAAAATTTTGATAGTTTTGCTCTTATTTTCTGTATATGGGATTTCCAGTTTACATGGGTATCTATAGACAAACCAAGGAGAGTAAACTCGTTTACTTGTTCTAATTTTGTATTATTATACATAAAATTTAATTTTAATGGTGGTTTTTGATGGGGATGAAAAGTAATTAATTTTGTTTTTGTAAAGTTGATTTCTAGATTATGGTTATTCATCCAGTTTACAGTTGTAGAGAGAAGGGAATTTAATTTGGAGTTTATATTGTCATCATTTTGGCATGATGTGAGTAGAGATATATCGTCCGCGAATAAAACAATGGGCTTTTTATAATTTTAGGAAGGTCATTAATATAGATAAGGAATAATAAACAGCCTATAACACTCCCTTGGGGGATTGATGCATTAACTGCTTTTCTGTCAGACCTTATTTTTATTATTTCATTTGAGTTTTTATCGAAATATTCTATTTCTACTAACTGAATCCTATCCTTTAGGTATGATGCAAACCATTCATGGGCTTTTCCTCGTATTCCTATCCCATAAAGCTTATCTAATAAGATTTTAAATTGTACTTTATCATAGGCTTTAGACATATCAAGGAGCATACCTACGGCATATTTTTTGTTATTGATAACAGATAGAGCCTCTTGTACGTATTTGTAGACTGCTAACGTTGTAGATCTATTTTTACGGAAGCCGTTCTGGCAGTCGTCAAATATTTTATTTTTTTCACAGAAAGAGTATACGCGGTTGCACATAGCCTTTTCAAAGATTTTAGACGCAGTTTGTAACAACGCGATTGGTCGATAGTTACTAGGGTCAGTTTTAGAATTTTTCTTGTGTATGGGTTTTATGAGAGCGTTTTTAAGTTGATTTGGAAAACTTCCCTCATCAAACGATTGGTTAATTAGTTTATAAATAGGTAGGGTTAGTTCATCTGCACATTGCTTTAGTAGAAATGGGGGAAGTTCGTCTACTCCAAAGCTCTTTTTATTTTTTAAATTTTTTATTATACGATTTACTTCATGAGGATCAACAGGGTTGAGAAATATGGAGTTTTCTGTGGGGTACATCACAGGGGCTTCTTTTGCTGGTGAGATATTTTCCCCGATAGAAGCAAAAAAAACATTAAAAATATTAGCTATTTGTTTAAGTTCTGTTATCAAGTTATCATTTTTATGTAATTTTATATTATTTTTTTCCCTTTCCATTGGTTTTTTTGTTCTTTCGTTTATTAAATTCCACATAGTTTTTACTCTATTTGTTGACTTTTTCATTCTATTTATATATTGTAGTCTTTTTGCTGTCGTTACAGATTGCTTTAGGGTTTTTTCGTATTTTTTATAATATTTCAATAATATGGGATTTTTTGTTTTAGTGGTAAGTATTTTAAGTAGTCTTTTGTTTTTGCAAGATAATTTGATACCCTTTGTAAGCCAATACTTTTTAAGTGTTGTTTTTATTTTTATCTTCTGTAGCGGGATACATATATTTAAAATTGTATTTAAGGTATTTGCAAATGCAATGTAATTTTCATTTATATTTTTATTTGGTTGTATTATTTCATTCCAATTTTGTTTTTTTAATTCTGATTTAAATTTTTCAACATTTTGTGTATTATATAATCTTTTTTTCACGAACCAGTGTTGTTTTTTATTGCTTTTGCTAGGTAATTTCGTGTGAAAGATTGTTGCGCAGTGGTCTGAAAACCCTAATTCTTCTACGGTGGTATTATTATATCCATTATTAAAATTTGTAAAAATTAAGTCTAAACATGTCGAGGTAGTCTGTGAGATACGTGTGGGGACTTTGATATGTCGTATGAATTTATGTTCCAACATTAGATCCAAGAACAAGTTAGTTTTTAAACAGCTATCTAAGATATTTATATTTAAATCTCCTCCCAGTACACATTATATTTTGAATATTTTTTATTAATATAATACAACATTTCTTTTAGTTGGCGAGTAAATTCTTCCTCCTCTCTTCTATTCCAATAAATTGTAACTATAAATACATTCTCATTAGGTAATTCTATTGCACATAATTCTATACAATACTCGACAGACATATTACTAATATCACAAACTTCCTTATACTCGAGATGATTTTGTAGCAAGATACATACACCGCCACCTCCTCGAGTACGACGACAGTAGGATGCAGCAATTTTGTAGCCAGTAAACTGTAAGTTACTTAATTTTTCTGGTGACAGCCAAGTTTCACATAAACATATAGCGTTATACATTGGTTTTTCATGGATGAAGGTCTCAAGTAGATGTTGTTTGTTATAAATGCTTTGTATGTTTTGATATAAAATATTAAAATGTTGTTCTGTGGTCTCGAAAAGTATTATTATTATTAGTATTATTAGTATAATCGTCATTTGTTTTGTTCCACTTGTCAACATTCGAGTAAATTGTCTTACTTAAATTTTCAAACATGTTAGTCATACCATAATGATTAAGAGCCCCATTTCTCTGCGAAAACATACTACAGTCATATGTCAAATCCAAGTTAGAATCAAATAACTAGGCGTATTCATGGGTACACACGTCCAAAAATAGCATGTTATTGAATGTTTCTATTCTACAGTTGAACATAAAAGAATGTTTAAATTTAAAAGTAGGTAGACATAATATGATATTAGTATGTTGGATTTTTGATAGGGTTTCACGTATATTAATGTAGAGTGGGATATCCAGAAAAACAACAATATTGCACTTTAATTACTTTATTTTAATTTTCACCTTAGACACAACGTACAAGCTTAAATCATCGTAGGTAGCCATCTTCCTTTTTTTTTAAGTCATTCATTCCTTCTCTTTCACTCACACATTCATTCGTTCTGAAACTTACATTCTTTAGCGTTCAGAAGTGTTTAAGAAATATTAATCCTACAACTCGGCCATCCTGCCGCTATTTCTGGCCTCAGAAATGATACAGCACTAACAAGAACACAACCTTTTAGCCTGCTTAATACAATAATAATACTAACAAGAATACAGTCTTACACATTGTTACAGTTTTATCAACCTAAAATAATGTTGGATACACAGAATAAAGTAATAATGTTTTAGCTGAAACGATATTGGTTCAGTCATTTGGCCATTTCTTCATGAAGTCAACTACAGTGGATGTCTTACCTGGTCCTTCTGCCGTGGGGTCCACCTTCTGTACATCATACCGGTCGTTCCCTTTGACCTTAGTGATGCTATAAGGTGCAAGGTATTTAGGCTTAAGCTTCATCCCAGATCCAAACTGAGTTCGTTTGATTGCTACTAAGTCACCTTCTTTATACCTAGTACTTTCTTTTCGTTTTCTGTTAAAAGCTTGAATATTATCTTCCTGCACCTGCAAGATGTGCTCCTTCGCTTTTCGTCGGTTTTCTTCTCTATCTTGAACAAAAATATCTCTTCCCTCTTGCATTAGTAAGTCGTAGATTTTAATGTCTTCTTTGGTTTTCATAGTCGTTCCTACAAGCAGTTCAAATGGGGTACAACTGATGCTTCTCTGCCAGGAACTATTCAATGCTCTTTGCACATGACTAACATGCTTGTACCATTGGGTAGGGTCTTCAATGCATAGCTTTGTAAGGATTGATATTATGGTTCTGTGTATTCTTTCTACCTGCCCGTTTCCTCTAGGCACTCCTGTAGTAATCTTGGCATGTTTGATTCCTTCTTCTTCACAATATTGTTGAAATTCTTGACTAGTGAATGCTGTTCCCCTGTCACTAATTATTCTAGTGGGATTTCCAAAGTGCTGCTGGTGGATTCTCAATTTCTCAATGGTTTCCCTACTCGTAGTACTTCTTGTGGGAAATATCCACACAAACTTTGTAAATGCATCCACCATTGTGAGTAGATGATTGTACATCTTCTTTGTCTCCGTCATTGGCCCAAGGTGGTCAATGTGGACAGTATGTAGGGGTGTATCTTCCTTCTCTAAAAGGTGTAAAAATCCCTCTTGCTTGCCCTCTTTTCTGCTGCCAAGTATACATGGGATACAAGTGGTGATAAAATCTTCTAATTTCTTTGATAAATCTTTAATATAATAATCTTTATTTATAAGCTCCGTCATCTTCTTTTTACCAAAATGTCCTTTTGAGTGCACTCTCTTTATGACCTCCATCTCCATGTTCTTAGGTACCATCAGTTTTCTTTCCAGGCTTTTGTACAGCAGACCGCCTTCCAAGTAGTAATCGAGATAGGGTTTCTCAGAGAGTACCTCCATGATAGCTTTTAATCCTTCATCTTGCTCTTGTGCCTTCTTTATTTGTTCATGTAGGCTATTAGTAGTTACTCCTATGTATGGATTGCGGCTCAATGCATCTACATGTTTCATCCTTGTACCAGACCGGTGTTCAACCTGAAAATCAAATTCTTGTAATAACAATGCCCACCTTGCAACTCTAGTTGAGAGATCTTTCTTTTGTAGTGTCATCTGAAAGGCTTGGCAATCTGTTACAATTTTAAATGGAATGCCGTATAGATAATGTCGAAACTTCTTTACACCTTCTATTATAGCAAGAGCTTCCAACTCATAACTAGAATATTTCTTTTCTGCATCACTGGTCTTTCGGCTCATATAATATACAGGATGTAGGCCGCTGTCTTCACACCACTGCATTAATACCGCTGCATAAGCCAAACTCGAAGCGTCTGTGTGTAGTTCTGTACGTCTTTTTGGGTTGAAAATCTTCAGTACGGGACCGCTTCCTAATTTTTCCTTTAAAATATTAAATGCATACCTGTGTTCATCTTCAAATGTAAAACTTTGATCCTTCTTTAGTAAGTCAGTCAATGGACTAGCTACTTTAGCAAAATGAGGTATGTACTTCCTGAAATATGATGCTAGCCCCATAAAGCTTTGTAGTTGTTTCACCGTCTTGGGTTCAGGGAACCTGACAACTGCTTCAGTTTTCTCAGTGGAGGGTTTGATTTCACCATCTTGCACAATGTGACCCAAATACTCAACTTTTGCCGTCAATACTTCACTCTTCTTCCAGTTTATTTCAAGTCCATAATCTGATGCTACTTGTAGTGCCTCTCGTAGCCTCTCAACTGCCTCTTTATAGTCATTAGCTGGAATTATGGCATCATCAATGAATATAAGAATGTGACCTTTGGCTATCAGATCACGGAAAATTATTGTTATAAATCTTGTGAAATACTTAGGACAAATTGACAATCCAAATGGTGCTCTGAGGAATTCAAATTGACCATGGTGTGTTACAAAAGAGGTATATGGAACTGAATTTTCTTCTATCCTCAAATGAAAGAATGCGTCTTTTAAATCCAATTTACTGAACACCTTAGCCCCTGATAACTTGTCAATATGATCTTCTATTACTGGAAGTGGAAATTCATCCTTGACCATCTTTTTATTGATCATTCGATAGTCAACACACACCCGCGTAGATCCATCTTTCTTCTTTACAAGCACTAATGGACTTGCATATTCAGAAAAACTTGGCCTAACAATACCATCTCGTAACCATTCACTAACCTGTTTCTCTACTTCCCTCTGCTCAGCAAGTGACAACCTTCGTGGACGCTGTGCAACAGGAATGTCATCTTTCAATATAATCTTCATCTCTATCGGAGCCTCCTTTATCCTCTTAGGTTGGTATTTGTCAACCAAATTCTGAGCCACCTCTCGTATCTGTGGATCAGAAACGAAACATACTGGTTCTGGGACCTCGGCAAGCATACACCGCAGTAAAACATCATTATGGTGAGGCATAACAGTGACTGAACCTTTATCAATGACAGCAGTAACATTTACTAAGAATGGTTGGCCTAAAATAACTTTATACGGCATAACTTCTTGTGGAACGATGTAAAAACACACATCAAAGCAATGACCATCTATTTCTGTGTTTACATTGAACTTTCCTAGCGAAAACACGCTTGCAGAACCGAGTCCTGACAATGTGACTCTTACCTTTTCGTAGGATGTTACATTCAACTCAAAAAACAAGTTAGAAGCTATTAAATTCAAATCACTACCAGAATCTACAAGGCTATCAACATTTATTCCACTAATCTTAATGTTTTTAACCGATTTGTTACTCGCAATGTCTTTGTTTACACTTAACACAATTTCACTTTGACACTTATGACACTGACACGATTGACAGAAGTTTGACGTTAACGCTGACTCGTTCACACCTGTCATTCGTTCGTTCCTTCCTCGTTCATCTTCACCGTGGCCGCCATGTTTTCTTTCCGGATCCGCGACGTCATCGCCAAGTTCCGGCAAAATCTTCGTACACAACATGGAAGTACGAGAACTATGACCGCCGCCGCCGCCATCTTTATGCTTACCCTGGGAATCTGTATTCGAGATGGGCTCCTTGCACTCTCGTCCGATATGACCGAACGAGTTGCACCGGAAGCATTTTACACCTTTTTTGCACGCGTTGGCGACGTGATCTGTCTCACCACACTTATAACATCGGCGACTCGACTTTTCCGAATGACCCTTCTTTTCCAGGTCCTGCTTCTGCTGCTTCGTCGTATCATCTTGCCTTTTCTTATTTTTACTCTTCATGGTTTCGTAGATGAGGATTCTTTCTTTTAACACAGGGTATGTGGTCGCGCCGTATAGGATCGTTTTATTCGATTCATAGTCTTGTATTCCGTCTATAATATACTGTATCGCCACATAATCCGGGAATTTAGCACGCTTACCCAACTCCTTCATCGTCAACATGTACTCGTAGTATGTTTCAGTGCTTTTCTTTTTACGGGACGCCATGAACTCGTGCATTTCTTTGCTGTTGATGGTTTCTGGGAACTCTTTAAGCAATGCATTCCGTAATTCTTCGTAACTTTTGAAGGCTTTTTCTGATTTGAGCCATAATACTGCTGTGCCCGTAAGTGATTTTCTCGCCAGAATCAGTTTTTGCGCCGCCGTCCATCCGAATATCTCGGCGTTGTCCTCGATGTCCTGCGCCCATTTTGCCGACGAGTACGTCTTATCAACGCCGTTAAATTTCGGGATTATATCGGCGTAGTTGAATGTCGGAACGGGGTTCTTCTCGTCGGACATCGTCGTATTTTTAAATTTTGAACCTTCGTCACCTTGTCGTCGTTAATTTGCCGCCCGGCGCACGTGGTCGCGGCTCACCTTACCGCGATGCACACACAAGGCAACCTTCTTGTTTATTGTTTTTTCTGGTATCCCGGACGAGCCCCCAAGTTGTAGAGTGGGATATCCAGAAAAACAACAATATTGCACTTTAATTACTTTATTTTAATTTTCACCTTAGACACAACGTACAAGCTTAAATCATCGTAGGTAGCCATCTTCCTTTTTTTTTAAGTCATTCATTCCTTCTCTTTCACTCACACATTCATTCGTTCTGAAACTTACATTCTTTAGCGTTCAGAAGTGTTTAAGAAATATTAATCCTACATTAATAACTAAGTTGTAATAATTGTTTGTGCGCCGAAAGTCTTCTTCACCTATGAAAATTAGGCAGTAGTCATCCCATGTATAATTTTTAAGCTTAATCTCGATGTCAGTAATGAGTTTCATTATTCCACAGTATGGTGTCAAATAATGGCATATTTCATAGTCTGGAAAAGCTTTTTCAGCTAATGTTAGAACTTTATTTGTTTTATTACTGTTTAAAATGCATAGTTTATGTTTTCCTGATTTGATATTTTGGTTACTCTTGATTTCACTATTTACTGACACAGACTGTGGAAGAGGTATTTTTGATGGTGAATCCGAAAGCTCAATTGTTCTCTTTTCGATATCCAAAAATTTTTGTTTTTGTTTTTTATTGGAAGTATGATGTGCTGTTGTAGATTTTTTGGTTTTGTTCGGTGTACTTAGATCATTCATTAATTTTTTCGTTGCTTTATTTACAATTTCATGTTTACTTGTCATGTCCTTAATAGATTTTTTTAGTTCCGTGTTTTCTATAGATAGATTGTTTATTTCTTCGTGTGCTATGCTTAATTCTGTTTGTAGTTTCTCTATTTGTTTTTTTAGTTTTTGTACTTCATCGTTTTGTTCACTTGACATATCTGGCAGACTATTTGTGCTGCCATCTATTGTCGAGTTACTCGATTCAGCCTCTGTTATTGATTATGACACTGTGCGCGTTCTGTTCCTTCGAAAAGTTATATTGTCAAAGAAACTCAAATTACGGCTATTTTCTAGCAGTCCATCTTGTAAAAATCGTATAGCTTTGGGTTTCTCTTCTTTTTTTATTACTTTTGGTATGAATGACCTGTACTGTAGCTGTAATTAAAAAAAAAAAAAAAAAAAAAAAAAAAAAATGTATTCATGCCCTAAACGAAGACTGAGGATCTTCTGCTGGGTATCTCACGGTGTTGATACTCTTATTAAAATTTGTCCATAGACTGGTATGCTCTAGTTATACCTACATTTACTCACTACAAACTCACATACACTCTACACTTACACCTACACACACTCTACACTTACACCTAATCACACACACACTCACCATATAGTTTTGTTTTCTTATTAGGTATATATATGTAGCATAAATAAATTAGTTTCTCTTTTCTTAGTTACCACTTGCTTACTTTTTTGATTGTCCTCTTTTAAATATAGTTGTGGCTTTGTTTGTTACGGAGAATCACTGACTCCTAAGTTACAGGCCCACACCTAGTTTAGGAGTCAGAGTACCTACCTACATAATTGTGACTGTGTAATAAGCCTATATGTTCATAGTTTTATGATGTAAATGCTGTTTTTTGTGTGAAATAAATTTATTTATTTATTATTTATTATAATTACTAAGTGATCACTTTTTCCTATGGATGATGGTACTCAATATCACAGACAAGTGTATCATCATTGCATAATACAAGATCTTGCAAGGATTCTCCTTGGTTGCGTTTTCTGGTGGTTTGAGTAACCAATTGTTGCCTTTCTAAATTATTAGTCGCTTCTTCGTAAAAATATTAAAAAATCTATATTTATTTACCTAATGTGTGTACGAAGCTAAAACTAAAATTTGTGAAAGTAGCAATTAGTAAGCAATTATTGATAAAACAATTTTTTAGAAATTCTTCATCCTTCATGCTGATAAAACTGTCAAAAAAAAACTGTCCGGGGAGGCTGGTCAAAAAAAATATTCATATTTCTCTGAATGTATCACATGTAGCAATTATTGAAGAAATGTAGCAAATATAAACAATTGGATAGCAATTTTTGAATATACTTTCAGAGCCGCTTGCAACCAGCAACCAGCCATTCTGACGCTAACCCAATTGGTAAAGGTTGCTGTTAGTATCCATACTCATAAAGGAATTGTTTAACTTTATGATAAGTTATAAATAAATTATTTAGAGCGGCCATTTTATTTATCATTTATCATTTATTTACTTATTTATTTATTTAATAACACATACAATTGTTTTAACAGGCATACCCAAGATAACAAATGTAGTCGCAAAATAGCCGCACTCAGAGACGCCACCCACAGACTGACCAAATATTCATTAGTGTAGGCAACATAGATACATGATAGTCGATGATCAGTCTCAAGCAGCGCCCTGAAGAACTGGCACAAGTTACACAGAGAGAGAGAGAGGTTTTATGCTGAGTAGATTAAAATCGCCTATAATTATTACCGCTTTTTCAGCAGCTGCTTTTCCAATACCATCAATAAAACTTCATCTGATTCAGCAAGCGTGTTGGAAGGAGGTCGATATACGCAAGCCAGTAGTAAGTCATAATCTTCATATTGTATAGCAACCCATATTCCCTCAACAATATTGTTATGATACTCATTATTCTGTGAATTCGGTTACGAGACGCAAGACCTAATAGACGCGTACTTTGCATTTAATAATAATGAAAATAAAATAACTTGTAACAATCGATACCATAAAATTATCTGCGGTGTCAGTTCGAAAGTAAAGTGTGTCGCGTGTGTGATTTTACAAGTTTTTACATTGTGCAAGATTAAATAAATGTTTCATAGTCATAGCATATCTGTGTTAGTTATGTCTAACCAAAAAGCTAGGCTAGCTTCCGGGCGTAGCCAACTATTACGGCGAAGTCCTCCATCGACTGCAACCCAACCAGAACCAGTTCAACCTAGGGAGCAAATTCCACCTGTGTCGTCTGGTGAGCTACCGGAAGAAATTATTTCGACACCAGAGATCCAGAAATGGATGGGGTCAATAGACGGCATTCTCACTGACGTCTGCACCATAGTTTCGGAGTGGAAAATGAACAGTGATCAGAAGCTCCATGTCTCCGCTCTTTGTCGCAGGGTTTCCAATAGGAGAGGCTCAAATGGCTCTATCAAGCTTTAAAGCAAAAAACGATTCAAGCGCACAACACAGCACTGCACCTAAGGGATCAGTTGGACCTTACAGAATCAGTTAAGGTGATCAAAGGGGCTGTAATCAATACGAGTAAATTAACACCTTCTGGCATCAACTCTTCATAAAGTCGTTCGTGGCCTAAAAAAAGTTGAAACGGAGGTGTTCTTTTTAAGACCGAAAGCAAAGGCGATATCGAGAAGCTCAAGAATTCAACAAAACTGGTGTCATCAGGCCTTAGGGTAGAAGAAGGTCCTAAACGCCGACCTAGGATTGCTGTCACTAGAGTTCCAGTAGCACTTACTGAAACGGAAGTATTTGACCGGAACCTTTCGGATAAATGGGCAAACAGCACTCGTGAGTTCTTTCTTGTGACTGTCAAATAGAGCCATAAGTCAGGTAAGAAAAGTCTTCTCACCAGAAATTATATTTTAGAAGTACCCGCTGCCGTCAGGAAAGTCCAAATAAATTGGACATCATGCCCTGTGAAAGATTTCACAATAGTCACAAGGTGATTCAACTGCCAGCAGTTCGGCCATGCAGCCAAGTTTTGTCGGGATACCAGTCCCACTTGCAACCACTGTGGAGAGACTGGGCATTCCCACAAGGAGTGTAGCAGTATATCTTTTCCGCCTCAATGTGCGCCGTGCAGGCGTTTTGATGAGGAAATGTGACCATTAGACCGGGGAAGCAGAGTGTCCGGCGCGTGAATATATAGCTATAATTATGTAATATAATACAGGTTCAAAATATTAATTCGATGGACTATGAAGGCGTCTAAAAGCGCCCCGAATAGTTTATTTAGTAGGACATAGTTACTGTTTCTTAAGAGTTAGTTTATCTTTTATTACTTTAGTAAATAGTTTTTATGGTCAGTTAGTTGATCGCTGATTTGGATAATTTTCTGTGTCTGAAGTCAAAACCTGTAATGTAGAAGATTGTAAACTTCTTCTTCCCTCTGGGGAAAATACGCTGCTGCTTACACAAAACATTCGCAGTAATATTATTACGATTAGTAACATGGATGGGTTTGAAGTTCTATTACAAGGTCTTGCCAACATCTGTGTTGTTATTGTCCTAACAGAATTTTGGCTATCTTCTCAGACAGCCAATTTACCGTCTCTTGACGGCTACTGCACTCAAAAAACAAATTCAACCATGAACCAGAATGATGGTGTAGTAGTTTACATTAAAAACAACCTAAAAACACTCGTGGAAGAGCCAAGAGTTCAAGATAGTACTGTACTGTTTACTAATTAAAATTATTCCAGATAAGTACTGTAATTATGACTGATTATCGGCCACCAACCACCTTCTCAAAACATTGTCTTTTTTTTGGATGCATTTGATGTAAATTTAAAACATTTAACAGCTTTTAAGAATATTGTTCTAATGGGTGAAATAAATATTAATATTGCTTCCGAGAGATCAGATACACATGTTCATAACTACTTAAATATTTGTTCATTTCATGGTCTTTTACCAACCCATTATTATCCCAGGCACCAGACTAAATCATGTTTAGATCATTTCTGAAAATTCTTCTGTGAAGTTCTTTCGGAAAATTCTTCTGTACTTTGTTGTGAACAGACGTGCCGAAGAATTATTAAAATTAATAAATAAAAACTTGCTGATTCGTGACCTGGTTTACCTACTGACCGGATAACTGTGTTAAACGTAGTCATAATATGTACTAGTTATCTTACGTAAATAAATAATGTGTAAAGTGTTACCAAGCCAATAACTGTGTCACAATGGCAAGCAGCCCCTTCAGCCGGGGTGACCGATGTGCTCGGACCCGTGCCTACAGCTGCACCTAAACCAGTGCCCGCACTCGCATCTCACCCTCAGACGCCTAACCGAAGTAACGAGGTCATGGAAGTGATTTCAACGCCGGAAATACAAAACTGGATGACGACTATTGAGCAATGTCTAAACGAAGTGTGCACTATTGCATCAGAAGGCAAATTAAATACTGAACAAAAAATGCGCATAAGTGCTTTATGCCGAAAAATTGGTCACGGCACGTCACAGATGGCTGTCCAGTACCAGTCGGTCAAGATGAAAGCAGTCATGGCAAACTCCACCGTGCAAACACTTAAAGACCAAATAGATCTGTCGCAGCCACTGCAAGAACTTAAGATGACAGTTGGAGCCTCTATAAAGCCAAATACGGGATCTTCCTTTGCTGATATGGTGAAAAAGGTACCAACAAATTTATCCAGCACTTAAATTTAAGTTCAGTGGCCATATATCCAAACGACAAACTAAAGTCCAGTGAGGAGACAAAATCACTTGTCCAAAAAGTTATATGCCCAGAGCAGATGAAACTGCAAGTAAGAGGACTACGTAAGACAAAAAATGGCGGTGTCATTATCAGCACTGAAACAAAAGACGACATTGAGAAGGTGAAAAAATCGATGCAGACAACAAATTCAGGCCTTACAGTCGACGAACCTCAGAAAAGAAAACCTAGAGTAGTAGTTATCGGAGTGCCCTCATCCATGCAAAAGAAGGAAGTTTTTACTTGTCTGTTCAACCAAAATCTAGCCTATAAACTTCAGGATTGCAGCCTCGAGACCTTTTTGTCCTCCATTAAGCTGAGCCACAAGTCAGGTAAGAAGGATGCAGACACCTGTAACTTTATTATTGAAGTTTCTGCTCAGATACGTAAAGCCCTGATATGTAAAGACAGAGTATTTGTTAATTGGTCTTCCTGCCCTGTCAGAGACTTTACCCTAGTCACACGTTGTTATAAATGTCAGTAGTACGTACATGCGGCTAAATCATGTCGGGAGACCGCCTACACGTGTGGCCACTGTGGTGAATTGGGTCATTCCATCAAAGAATGCACTAAAAAGGCAGAGGAACCAAAATGCGCTACTTGCACGCACTTTAAAAAGCCAAGCAATCATAAGACAAGTGCAGCGGACTGTCCGGCGAAAATTATGGCAGAAAATAGGTACATAAACTCTATTGATTATGGAGGTGCCTAAGAGCGCCGTAAATTACGATTCTTCTTGGCCTTTGTTGTTATTTTTAATAATATTTTAATATGATTAATCATTTAATTAGTGACATAGATAATTTCTCTGTATCTCAATCACAAGTTTGTAACGTTGAACACTGCAAGCAATATCTCTCCTCTTACACTAGTCCATTAACCATATTAACCCAAAACATTCGTAGTGTTTTTAAGAATTTCGATAATTTTAGCATTTTTCTAAAACGTCTAGACATAAATTGTGACATTATTGTCTTAACTGAATGTTGGCTTGCTAAACAATATAACATACCACAAATTCCGGGATATTGTATGTATAAGAGTAACTCAACTTCCAATCAGAATGATGGGGTGATAGTTTATGCAAGAGATCATCTAAATGTGTCTGTCGTAGAGCCAAACATGCACGACTGTAGCAGATTGTTGGTTACAATCGGAGCAGATTTTGCGATATTAGCTGTATATAGATCTCCCTCTTTTACGAATATAAAAAATTTCACTGACTCTCTAAACGACACCTTGCAGAACCTATCATCGTTCAAAAATACAATTTTAACTGGAGATATTAATATCAATATTCTTTCGGGAAGTGCAGACGCTTCCGCTGAGGAATATCTGAACCTATGCACGTTCCACAGTTTGCTTCCCGCTCACACGCTTCCTACACATCAAAGTGGCTCCTGCTTGGATCATATAATGCTCAAGGCCAACTTCCCTGCACTTACCCTTGTAACTAATTCAACAATAACCGATCACAATGCTACCCTACTCATTCTTAATTGTAAATTGCTCTACTCGCACGGTCTCTAAATTAAATTTACATAAATTTGAAGAAGAGTTATGCAATATTGATTTTGCCCCAGTCTACAATTCCGATGATCCGCAGTTTTGTATGTTGTACCTAATTAAAAAAGTGCAAAATGCTATTCAGAAGAACACGGTCATATCTCGGTTAAAGAACAAATACTGCAACATAAAACCATGGATCACGGCTGGTCTTATACGTTGTATGAAAAATAGAGATAAACTGCATATGAAAGCTAAAGTTAATCCGAATAATTTAATATTGCAACTGTCATATAAGCGATATCGTAACTTTTGTAACGACCTCCTAAAAAAAGTAAAACGCAATTACGATAACACAGCACTAAAAGAGGCTGGTACGAATAACAAAAAGATCTGGAAAATTATTAAAAATGTGACGTATAATTCAAAACAGAATCAGTCTTCTTCAGGTTTATTACAGGCACATTCATCACAGTTAACAACTGCGAACATTGCACATAATTTCTTTGTTAATGTGGGCAAGTAACTAGCTGAAAAACTTCGGGGACAATCGCAGTACCTAACAAGCTCATTGTTTGCATCTAGCACTAGCTTATCATCCTTTGTGTTACTTGATACTGACGAGACGGAAGTAGAAAGGATTATTATGGGTCTAAAAGACGACTGTGCAGTTGGCTGGGATAACATACCTAATAAAATTATTAGGCAATTCAAAGACTTTTTAGTGCCACCGTTAACTTACATTTTTAATGAATGTTTAACTACAGGTGTGTTCCCCAAGTGCTTAAAAAAAGCTGTTGTTGTCCCAGTTTACAAATCAGGTAGTAAAGATCAAGTGACTAATTATAGGCCTATTTCCTTACTACCTTCTATGGCTAAAATATTAGAAAAGATTATAAACAACAGGCTTTATAAATATTTGGAGGATAAATCTATTCTCTCTAAGCGGCAGTTTGGATTTAGACCTAAAATGTCTACAGATGATGCTGTACACCATTTAACTAACTATCTAGCACAAGAACTTCATAAAGGTAACCACACCCTAGGAATATTCCTGGACCTCCCCAAAGCTTTTGACACAGTTTCTGTTTCCATTTTGTTGCGCAAGCTTGAAGCCATAGGCATTAGGGAAACGCAGCTGAAACTATTTAAGAGCTATCTAGAAGAACGTATGCAATGTGTAAAGATTGGTAATATTATCAGCGATGATGAAAAAAAGCATAGCTTTCGGAATTCCCCAGGGAAGTATTTTAGGGCCTTCACTTTTTTTAATTTACATAAACGATCTCTGTAATCTAAATATAGATCACGGCCATATCGTTTGTTATGCTGACGATACTGCTCTTTTGTTTTCGGCTGACTCAGAAGAAAATGTCTACAAGTTTGCGCAACACGGATTCAATGTTATTAATAAGTGGCTTCAAAATAATTCACTGACTTTAAATGCTGGCAAGACAAATTACGTCAAGTTTTCGATGCGCAAGCAAAAACTAACTGGCACTACCTCAACATTGTATGCTCATAACTGCACATCTAGCACAAATAACCAATGTGTTTGTCCCAATATTAAAATGTCAAATACTGTTAAGTACCTTGGAATTATAATCGATGAAACACTTTCGTTTAAACATCACATAGAAGCTGTAAATAATAGAATTCGTAAATTGATATTTGTTTTTAAAAAGTTACGCTACATTGCAGACCCAAAAATAGTTAGACAAGTCTACTTTGCTTTATGTCAATCGATTATAACATACTGTATTACCACATGGGGTGGAGTGGGTAAAACATGGTTACTAACCATCGAAAGAGCCCAGAGGGCAATTCTCAAAGTGGCTACTTTTCGCCCATTCCTTTTTCCCCACTAACCTCCTATACAAAGAATGTGAAGTACTAACAGTCCGACAGCTATTTATAATGGGTATTGTATTAAAACAGCACGCAGATCTAACATATAGCACGGAGTTTACTAACAAAAGACGTAAAGACTTAGTCTGTCCTCAAAATCATACCAAACATGCTTTCACATCAAAATTTTACCTGTTTCTCGGTCCTCTCCTCTACAATAGGTTGAACGCGAAAGCAAACATTTATAGCTTGAATCAAATTAACTGTAAGAGAATTCTTAAGGAGGCTCTTCAAAGAATGTCCTACGATGATACAGAGAATTTACTGATTGTGTTAAAGTGATTTTTTTGTTTTTATACAATATTTGACCTAGTTTAAGTATCTTGTTAGTTAAGAAACTAGAAGTTAAGATTTGGTAACATTATAAATTAATAGTATAAGATAACTTGTCTACTTTACAGATTTTTTACACGTTTGTATAGTACTATAAAATCCTTTTGATTATTTGTTAATTTTAAATAATTTTAGCTCTTTTCGCCTGAAATACAGGATTTCCTAGTTCAGGCACGTAAGACTCAGAATTAAGATTTATATTTAAGACTAAACTAACTAAGTATTACTTTATCCTGTAAAGAATTTTGAATAAATATTATTATTATTATTTCCTTTATTTCATATATATAAACATATTAGTTACATTTTTAAATATTTCAAAAATAAAAAATAAAACATATAAAAAACAGCATCCCACCGGTATCGGGAACAGGGTCCAAGCTACCGGCGGTCAGGGCTCCAGAGAAAGGAACCTCCTAACAATGCGAGCCGTGTCCAGGAGTACCGCTTTCTGAATCAAGCCCTTGATCCAGCCGCCTAACGCGAGCCTCCTAAGGTGTTGGTCGAGGCTCTTGGCTATTAAGCCATTGCCCGACACGACTATCGGCACAATGATCGCCGAGTCCACATCCCACATGTCGACAACCTCGCGAGCCAAGTCAATATACCTGATTAGTTTATCTTTCTCGGCTTTCACGAGGTTCTCGTCATGGGGGACGGATATGTCAACAATCATTGCACGCCTCTCGCTTCGGTCCACCACCACTATATCAGGCTTATTGGCTACAATAGTCCTGTCAGTGATGATGGACCGATCCCAGTACAAACTGATATGACCATTATCAAGAACTGGGTCGGGCTCATACCTGTAGTACGGCACTTCCGATTCCACAAGAGAGTATTTCAAAGCAAGTTGCTGATGGATAATCCTGGCTACAAGGTTGTGTCTATGCAAGTACTCTCCGTTAGCTAGACGAGAACAACCAGAGATAATGTGACGAATCGATTCCCCCGGACGGTGACATGCCCGACAGATGTCAACCGTGCCGTCCTTCACAATAAATCTCCGGTAGTTATTCGTCATGATAACTTCGTCCATAATTGCACAGACAAAACCTTCGGTTTCCCCAAAGAGGTCACCGGAACGCAGCCAGGCTACGGACGCCAATTGGTCTACTTCGGGCCTGTGAAGGGCCCGGAAAAAGCGTCCGTGAAGTTCCTTGCTTTGCCATACTTCCCTGCGATCGTTAGTGTCAAGCACTACCGGTTTGCGCCAGTTCTCGTTAGCCAGGGCGAGCGGGGTGAGTCCCTTGTCCACTGCCACTACATCTCGATGCATACCCACGTCGGCAGCTAGGAAATATTCCCTGAGACTGCATACCTCGCGGTTGTGTAGGGTCTTAGCATTTAAAAAACCTCGACCCCCACACTTCCGCGGGATATACAATCTCATCACCGACGATCGTGGGTGATGCATTCGGTATGCAGTCAGCAGTGTGCGGACCCTCCTATCCAGGGCGTCAAGTTCTTTCTTATCTTTAACATTTTCAAATATTTCTTTAAAAAATATATTAAAAAAAACATTTAAAAATATAAAAAATAGTTGTCCGCCGGTGTCGGGAACAGGGTCCAAGCTACCGGTGGTTAGGGCTCCAGAGACAGGAACCTCCCCACAATGCGAGCCGTATCGAGGAGTACTGCCTTTTGTATCAGGCCCTTGATCCAACCGCGCAACGACAGCTTCGACAGATGTTCATCGAAGCTTTTGGCTATAAGGCCATTGGCGGTCACAACAATCGGCACAATGATAGCCGAGTCTACATTCCACATGTCGACAACCTCGTGTGCTAAGTCGAGATATTTGATTTGTTTCTCTTTCTCAGCTTTCACGAGATTCTCGTCATGCGGAATGGTGACGTCGACTATCATTGCGCGGCGCGCTAATCGGTCTATCACCACTATATCCGGCTTATTGGCTACAATAGTCCGGTCAGTAATGATAGACCGATCCCAGTATAGCGTGACATGGTCATTTTCGAGAACTGGGTCGGGCACATACCTGTAGTATGGTACCTCCGAATCCACTAGGTTATATTTCAAAGCAAGTTGCTGGTGAATAATCCTGGCTACTTGATTATGCCTGTGCAAGTACTTGCCGTTAGCCAGACGAGAACAACCAGAGATAATATGTCTGATGGACTCACCCGGACGATGGCATGCCCGACACACGTCAACCGTCCCGTCCTTCATAATATGTCTCCGGTAGTTGTTCGTTAAGATAACTTCGTCCATAATTGCACAGACAAAACCTTCAGTTTCTCCGAAGAGGTCGCTAAAACGTAACCAGGCCACGGACGCCGCGAAATCTACATCAGGCTCATGAAGAGCCCGATAAAAGCGCCCGTGGAGCTCCTTGCCTTTCCATACTTCCTTGCGGTCATCAGTAGTAAGTACCACAGGTTTGCGCCAGTCCTCTTTAGCCATGGATAACGGGGTGAGTCCCTTGTCCATTGCGACCACATCGCGGTGCATACCCACGTCGGTTTTGAGAAAATATTCTCTGAGGCTGCACACCTCACGGTTTTGTAGTCTTTGCGTTCAAAAAACCCCGACCTCCACACTTCCGCGGGATGTACAGTCTCATCATCGATGATCGTGGGTGATGCATCCGATTTGCGGTCAGCTATGTACGGACCCGTCTATCCAGAGCGTCTAGCTCGGTCTGAGTCCATTTGAGTATGCCGAAAGAGTACATTAAAACCGGCATGACCCAACCATTGAAGGCGCGTTCCTTATTTCCACCTGACAGAAGGCTGTTTAGAACCTTCTTCAGGCGGCGAAAGAAACGCTCCTTCAATGTTTGTTTCATGACAGCAATGTTAATGCCCAACGCTTCCGAAATACCCAAATATTTATATGTTTCGGTCGAGGAGAGGGTTCTAAGGTGTATGGAATCCGAGAGTTGAATTCCCTCGGATTCCACAATCTCCCCTCGCTTTACATGCATGACTGCACATTTGTCCACACCAAATTCCATCCTGATGGCACTACTGAAAGTTTCAGCAGTTACTTTCAGTAGTTCCATCACTTGCAAATTCTTGTGGGCAAAAAGTTTCAAATCATCCATGTAAAGAAGGTGAGATATGACCTGGCCACCTCTTCTCAACCGATAGCCTAGACCTGAATTCTCCAGCAACGTGCTTAGAGGATTCAGGGCTAAGCAAAACCAAAGTGGACTCAAACTGTCGCCCTTAAATATTCCCCGTTTAATCCATATTGGTTCATCATTCCCTTGGATCGGTCGACATCCTGGATAGCGAGGGACTGTTTTCCATTGCCTCATACATGACTCAAGGAAGGTGCGTAGAGTTGCATCTATTTGATACAACTCCAGCACCCTCATGAGCCATGTATGGGGAACAGAGTCATAGGCCTTCTTATAATCTACCCAGCATGTCGACAGATCCTTGCGGGATCGACAAACCTGTTGGCTTATGGCCATGTCAATGAGGAGTAGCTCCTTAGTACCACGGGACCCATTCCTACATTCGTTCTGAGAGGCAGACATTATCAAATTTTTCTCTATATGTACATTAATTTTTGCTCTCAGAATGGATGTAAGAAGTTTATAGACCGTCGATAAACATATAATCGGCCTATAATTCTTGGGTTCCGTGGGACTACCAGTCTTATGGAGCAGGTGGGTGATACCAGTTGTTAGAAACTGAGGTAGCGACCCAGAATCTAAACATGACTGGAATTGCGATGCCAGAGGCGCGTGTGAGCTGCTGTACCATTTTATCCAAAAGTTGTGCAGTCCGTCCGTACCTGGAGACTTCCAATTAGGTAACGGACGAACTGCTCTGGCTACGTCTAGTGGAGTAATTATAACTTTGTCCATTTCTGGTACAGCTACGCACACGCGCTCGACATCACGCATCCAGCCACCCTCAGTGTAACAGACGGGCACCGACCAAATGCTACGCCAGAATGCATTCGTGGTAGCATCATCCGGGCGGAGCACGTCAGTCACACTATGTTCAGGTCGCTCCCAGGCTCTATACACCCACCTCTCATCGCTCTGAAACATGCGATTCTGCGAGTACCGATCAACCCGCCGCTTATACCGGCGAATGCGGCTCGTCCATGCACAAACTTTCTGCTTCAGGAAGTCGATGCGCTCTGTGACACGAGACATGTATTCTTGAGGGCTGATACCAGTCCCCAAAAACGTCCGCCTCACAAAGCGCATCACTCGTGGTCGTGTATTACCCTCCCTGAAGCAGTGTAGTTTGCCGATGAGTACCCTGGCCCCATCAATACGCTTCTCGATCCTGCACTGCCAGGCTGGTACAGCAGGCTTTGGTCGAATAGTTCCATCTGAGTTAGGAAACTTGATGTTGGCTAAACGACATGCCGTAACAGCCCCACAATACAGGATTGAGTGCGTATCAACGAGGTTCTCGCTACTTTCAAAGATGTTCTGAAGCAGCGAGTCCAAAGCACACACCAGCGCCCTATTTTTTTGTGCATGGGTAACCTTGGCAAACGGGGTCTAAGCTCAGTCGGAGTTGATCTGTACTCGCGAAGCGCATCCTTCAGTGCGCTCGTCAGTCGATCGTTGCACTGGCTACTTACTGTGCTACCCTATCATCTGCATCATCGTTATTATGATTGGACCGCGGCGAGATTGCGTTAGTAGTCGGCGTTGCCGCGGTCTGTGTTTGTGTAGATGTCGAGATGATTTGGTTGCTCAGTACCTCTGAGCGCAGCCGATCAAGTGCAGCGTCGTCCAACCTGTGGTTGCGTTGGATAACCCGCACCTGATCCGACAATCGTTGGGCCGGACGTTCACGGTTGGTTCCAGGTCCTGAAAAAGAGACAGCATCCTATCACGGTACGCAGTGAGGTTAGTTCCCCCCTCTGTAGACCCGTAATATGCGCGCATGACGTTCTCATTCATAGTCTGAGTCCATCTCATGCGCTGGACACAACCACCGGCAGCGGGGACCCGGCTCGGGGCCGGTTGGCCCCTAGGTCCTAAGCTCTTCGGTGGCCGGCCGCTCCCCGGCCGACGTACAGGTGTTGGCGACGTCGGCGGAGAGAAATACTCGTCGCTCGAGCTCGACGCAACTGCAGCCGTCGGTGACACTGGTGATCCGAGGTCCGGCGACGGCGAGGCGGAGCTGAGCGACGAGCCCGGGGGTAAAGGGCGTGCGCGACGGGCAGCTGCTCTCGTCAACATACTCACAGATGTTTTTTCATTCGTTTATTAATATTCATTATGTTATTTTTGTTGGTGACATCTGTCATCTGTCTGGTCTTGTGCATATTTTTCTTCTTCTTGTTGATTTTTGCTATAATTACTATGGTTTTGATTAAGTTTTTATTACGTATTGTTTCTTGTTGGCTATTGTAAAAATTGTGAAAAAATGGGACCAGAAATTAATATTTAAAAATCTTCGTCGGTGAAAAAACAACTTGTTGACATCTGGTGTTGCCAGTTATTATTATTATTATTATTATTATTTGATCATAAAAACCAAATATCCGAACAAAACATTAGTTACTAATTCCTCGCTTACGGACCATCAAGCTATTTTACTAACAATACAAAAATCCTCACCTAGAATAAACTGCATGCGTAGCTGTACAAAAATTAATATGACTAATCTTAAACATAAAATTTGCAGTATTGACTTTGACCTTGTTTACGAAACGAATGATGCAAATATTTCTTTACAGTGTTTCATACATTCGCTACAACATGCAATATGCAAAAATAAAATTACTAAAATAACGTCTAGAAGTTATAATTCTAGTAGACCGTGGATCACTCCAGGTCTCGATTGTTGTATACGACATAGGGATAAACTACACCAAAAGTCGAAACTTGCACATGATAAGGAAATACTTTATATTTTATACAGAAGGTATAGAAACTTTTGATACAATCTTTAAAAAAAAGTTAAATACCAATATGAGAAGAACGAATTACAGAAGGCAGGAAAAAACAGTAAACTTGTTTGAAAATATATTAAAACAAATACTTTTCGATCAAAAATCCTGAACTTTCACTCGAATTACTGTCAATAGAGATAAACCCATTCGAAGGCTCGAATAAAGTAAACAGTCTTTTTGCTAACGTTGGCAAAACTTTAGCTGAAAAATTCGTGAACCATAGTAGTTCTCCCCACCAAACATCGTCGGCTGCGAATACCCCTACGGATTACGGGTGATTTAAAGGATGACTGCGTTGTTGGGTGGAATAGCATACCATAGATAGCATATACTGAAAAGGTTTAAACACCTTATTGCTCCTCCATTAACTCATATTTTTCAGTCATGTTTATCTAACGGAATGTTCCCCAAACCGCTTAAAAAAGCAGTAGTTACGCCAGTTTTCAAAGCGGGAGATAAAAACTGTGTTAATAACTATAGACCCATTTCAGTACTAACAGGACTCCCAAAAATTTTTAGAAAAAAATTATAAACGGTAGATTATCTTGAAGTTAACAAATTGCTTTCCAATAACCAATTTGGGTTTAGATCAAAAATATCAACTAACCAAGCAGTTCACAGGTTGTCTAAATATATAAGTACCAAAATAGATAAGTTCTTATCTAGTTTGGTATACACTGCACACCATTGGGATTTTTCTGGGCCTCGCTAAAGCCTCTGACAAAATTTCGTGTTCTATATTACTGCACAAGCTTGAAAAACTTGGGATAAGAGGCGGGCAACTTCAGTTATTTATCTTAAAGACCGTTAACAATGCGTTAAAATAGGTTATATACAAGTTCTGTGATGGAAAATACTTGTTTCGGAATACAACAATGAAGTATTTTGGGCCCTACATTATTTTTAATTTACATTAATGACCTATGTAGTTTAGTCCTTCGTATTGGGCTAATATTACCATATGTGGATGACACAGCGATATTGTTTTCCACTGCATCTCGAGGTGAAGCATAATTATGAACATGCCCAAAACGGTTTTAATGATGTGTCTAATTGGCTTCTTCAAAATCTTCTAATATTATATACAGATAAAACTAAATACATTTTATTATCAATGAGAAACATTAATCTACCGCCTACTAACCTAAACATTTGCACATAATTGCAAGCATGCTGATATTGTTTGTACTTGCCCTACTTTATTTAAATCTGACCACATAAAATACCTAGGTGTTACGATTAACGCAAATCTAAATGTCCGTAAACACATCGAGTTACTATGTACAAGAGTGCGTAAATTAATGTATATTTTTAAGAACCTACGTCACATAGCCGACTATAAGTTAACTAAACAGGTTTATTTGGCTCTGTGTCAATCTGTTCTCACCTAATGTATTACTTCATGGAGTGGAACTGCAAAGACTATCTTACTTCCTCTAGAAAGTGCTAAAAGAGCAATTCTAAAGGTTGCAACCTTCCGCCCTTTAAGGTTTCCCAAAAACCAGCTTTACACAGCATGTAAAATACTAACAGTATGCCAACTATTTATATTGCACACCGTACTTTATCAGCACTCTGAGCTTCCTTTTGACCCAGTACCTTCAAAAAATGATTTGGTTTGTACTAAACCACAGACGAGACATACATTTGCACATAGATTTTATGTATTTTTGGGGCCTTTTTTGTATAACAAGCTTAAAAAATATTAGATACTAGCTTCTGCCCACGGCTTCGCCCGCGTGGAAATAGGTTTCATCATACGAATTTTAGACCCTCGATTCACCCCTTTAAAGGTTGAATTTCCAAAAACCGTTTCTTAGAGCTCACCTACGTCATAAAAAGAAGCCTTGTGTACATTTCCATGATCTTAGTCCCAGTAGTTTCGGCTGTGCGTTGATATATCAGTCAGTCAGTTTCTCCTTTTATATATATATAGATATATAGCGTAAAATAATATTAAAATGTGGTACATTGATATTTACGATTCAGTAGATACTCTACTGAATCGTAACTACACAGACCACAGAGAAACTATTGAAAGTTTTAGTATGATTGTAGGTTTAGTTTGTAAGTTGTTATTCTGTAATTTCTGTATACATGCACCCGTAGTGATAGGCTTGTAAGTGATGACCCGAAAAATAGCTCTTAAAAACCTAGCTCGGGCAAGTTGCTAATTATACATAATTGTAGGTTAATAAAGTCAATTATCTTTTAGTTAAATACTGATAAGTTAATTAAGATTTGGCTGTTACATGTGACTATTTTGTGTAAAAGATGAAACACAGATTTTTACTATTTCCGTTATTCATTGTAAATACATATAAATTACATTTTTAACTATATTTTTCCAAAATCGTACAAAAAAAAAATAATTAAAAAATAGTACCCCACCGATATCGAGAACAGGGTCCAAGCTACCGTCGGTCAGGGCTTCAGAGAAAGGAACCACCTAAAAATACGAGCCATGTCCAGGAGCACTGCTTTCTGAATCAAGCCCTTGATCCAGTCGCCAAACGCGAGCTTCTTAAGGTATTGGTCGAGGCTCTTGGCTATTAAGCCATTGCCCGACACGACTATCGTTACAATGATCGCCGAGTCCACATCCCACATGTCGACAACCTCATGAGCCAAGTCAATATACTTAATTTGTTTATCTTTCTCGGCTTTCACGAGGTTCTCATCATGTGGAACGGAAATGTCAACAATCATTGCACGCCTCTCGCTTCAGTCCACCACCACTATATCAGGCTTATTGGCTACAATAGTCCTTTCAGTGATGATGGACCTATCCCAGTACAAAGTGATATGACCATTATCAAGAACTGGGTCGGGCTCATACCTGTAGTAAGGCACTTCCGATTCCACAAGAGAGTATTTCAGAGCAAGTTGCTGATGGATAATTCTGGCTACTAGGATGTGCCTATGCAAGTACTCTCCGTTAGCCACAAGAGAGCAACCAGAGATAATGTGACGAATTTATGGACTGTGACATGCCCGACAGATGTCAACCGGGCCGTCCTTCACAATAAATCCCTGATAGTTATTCGTCATGATGATTTCATCCATAATTGCACAGACAAATCCTTAGGTTTCCCCAAAGAGGTCACCGAAACTCAGCCCGTGTGCGGACGCCAATTGGTCTACGTCGGGCGTTGAAGAGCCTTCAGGTGTTCCTTGCTCTGCCATACTTCCATGCGATCGTTAGTGTAAAGCACTAGCGATTTGCGCCAGTTCTCCTTGTCCACTGCCACCACATCTCGATGCATACCCACGTCGGCAGCTAGGAAATATTCCCCGAGTCTGCATAACTCCCGGTTGTGTAGGGTCTTAGCATTTAAAAAAACCTCGACCCCCGCACTTCCGCGGGATATATAATCTCATCACTGACGATCGTGGGTGATGCATTCGGTATGCAGTCAGCAGTATGCGTACTCTCCTATCCAGGGCGTCAAGTTCCGTTTGAGTCCATTTGAGTACGCCGAAAGAGTACATCAATACCGGCATGACCCAACCGTTGAAGGCGCGCACCTTGTTTCCGCCTGAAAGAAGGCTATTGGATACCTTCTTCAGGCGTCCAAAGAAATGCTCCTTCAACGATTGTTTCATGTCAGTGATATTGATGCCTAGAGCTTCCGACATACCCAAATACTTATAGGTATCGGTTGGAGAGATGGATCTTAGGTTTATGGAATCCGTGAGTTGAGTACCCACGGATTCCACAACCTCCCCTCACTTTACATGCATGACCGCACATTTGTCCACACCAAACTCCATCCTGATGGCACTACTCAAGGTTTCAGTTACCTTCAGTGCCTCCATCAGTTGCAGTTTGTTAGGGGTAAAAAGTTTCAAATCATCCATGTAAAACAGTTGAGATATTACCTGACCACCTCTTTTCAACCGATAGCCTAGACATGAATTCTCCAGAAATGTGCTCAGAGGATTCAAGGTTAGGCAAAACCAAAGCCGGCTCAAACTATCACCCTGGAATATACCTCGCTCGATCCTTACAGGTTCGGTATTCCTCTGGATATGTCGACATCCTGGATAGCGGAGGACCGTACTCCATTACCTCATACACGACATCAGGAAGGTGCGTAGTGTTGTATCAATTTTATACAATTTCAGCACTCTTATGAGCTATGTATGAGAAACAGAGTCATAGGACTGCTTATAATCTATCCAATATGTCGACAGATCTTTTCGGGAACGTCGAATCTGTTTGCTAATGGTCATTCATATCAATGAGGAGTAGCTCCGTAGTAGCTAGTACCGTGGGACTCGTTCCTACATCCATTCTGAGAAGGTGACATGATCAAATTTTGGTCAATATGACTATTAATTTTGCTTTTCAGTATGGATTTAAGAACTTTATATACCGTCGGCAAACACGTGGCAAATATTTTTTAGGCTCCGCAGTACTACCTGACTTATAAAGCAGGTGGGTTATTCCTGTTGTTAGGAACTGGGGCAGCGACCCTGACTCTAAGGCAGACTGAAACTCATATGCCAAGAGAACGTGCGATCTTGTAAACCACTTAATCCAGAAATTGTGCAGCCCACCTGGCCCTGGAGTTTTCCAATTTGGCAACGGACTGACTGCACGAGTTACATCTTGGGGGCTGATGTCAATTGCCCCCATTTGTGGTATTGGATCGCACGCACGCTCAATCGACCCCCCGAGTCAAGTCACCCTCAGTGTGACTGACAGGCACCGACCAGATGCTGCGCCAGGATGAACTCATGGTGTCATGGTGTACTTAAATTGGACTGCAGCATCTAGTCATACCAAAGATCTGTAAGGTCTGCGTTGATGATGTTGAGTATGATTTTGATTTGATGTTTTCTCCTAAAGTTTTGCATATTTCTGTTATATATTTACGCTTTCATGAAACGCTTAAAGAGAAAAATAATTTGAGTAAAAAATCTCATCAAAATTCAAATTTTTTTGGGTGCAAAATTTTTAGGCTAGAAATTTAAATTTAATATTGTGGCCAATTGGTGCGCACTATCGAGTCTTCAGAAATTATTTGGTGTATATTGCACAACTACAAACCTTCTAAAAAAGAAGGGCACGTTGGAGGCGTATACGCTCCAGATTTGATAATCAATTTTTAGCAAAACCCAAGAGATACACTTTTTTATTGGAGGTACTAAATAAAACTATTTTTGGTCTACATACCCACGAAATTTCAACAAAATCTTTGACTAGGGTACGCTGTAGCGTGTGACGCCATCACTGCACGCTGATAAAATGATCTCGCATTTTTTAAACCAAACTTCATGGTAAAATATTCCCACTGACCATCGGGTGTAACGAATGCAGTGCGCTCTATTGATTCAGGATCCACTGGAATTTGATGGTACTCTGATAACATAAACCACTTAGCACTACCTAACCTAGATACAAGATCCTCTATCAACAGCAGTGGACCTATCCGATACAGTGTTGTCATTCAACTCCCTGCAGACAACACAAATATGCAATCTGAATCATCCTTCTTCTTAACAAGTAACACCGGACTATAAAAAGGTGAACAACTCGGATTAATAATACCTGCTTCCTCTAATATACGAACCCTAGTAGTAACAACTTCACGTTCCCTAACACTAAGTTTATAAGGACGCCGATTAACTGTACGACCAGGATCTACAAGTCTTATTTGTAACTGTCATGTTGTTACCCGGGATCTATAAACACTAGTAGAAATCGAAGAAGAATATTATGACAAAAGATCAATTAATAAATTGAGAACGAAATTCTGGCGAATGTCTGTTTCAACTTTGTCAAAATCAATTTGCAATTAAAATAGTTTTCGAGATTATTTGAAACATCACTTATCGGGTTCTTATTATTTGAAACAACAGCGGCGTTCGAAACAACATAGGGGATGGTGTTTCGAACGCCGCTGTTGCGAATTATTTTTCTACTGCCTCTCAGGTTGGAAAGCTCATGGGATTCGAATGAAGTAGTCGCGAAAGACGCTGTTTCGAAAAACATTTTCACTGCCTCTTAAGTTCGAATGCTTGTGATTTCGATTTATTCAGTAAAAACAAATATTTAAGCAGTAATTAAATAAAATCAACAAATTCGGTGTCAACATCATCATTTAATATTATTCTTAACAAAGTAACAATCAAAAATATTAGTACCTCAACTGTACATTTTTTTCTATGAGTACTGAACACAAAATCTAAGACTGATCTTTATAAAAAAATTGTCTAGGTACTTACATAAGTGGTATTAATTATTAGTATATTTTTCAGAAATTAATCAACTAAAATAAAATAAGCAACTTGGACTGTATGGATGTATACGAAAACTTATTGAGGAGCAAAGTGTCACGGAACAAAAAATTTAGAAGATTTTGGGCAATTTATCTCAGACACCACCAAAAGAAAAACAGAGTTGCAGAGAATGCTATTTCAGCAATTTTGAAAAAAAAAAAGTTTAATGGGCACGCCTGAATTTATAAGAGCTTTAGCGTTAAGTACTCGTATATACTAACTAATACTAACACATGTTCAATTGATTAATTTCTGAAAAATAACACTTTCTGAAAAATATACTAATAATTAATACCACTTAGGTAAGTACCTAGTGTAAGTATGTATTATTCTATATCTCTTTTATGTTATATTAAGTCGTACATTGGTTATCGATTAATAATATGGGTATTAGTTACCATTAAATAATACATAGTAGCTGCAAAACAATACTAAAATAATTTGAATTTAAAGAAAATGTTTGTAACGGCCGAGATCACAATGATGGCAACATCCCCTCCCTATACCTACAAAAGGGCATGTCGCCATTATTGCGCGCTGAGTTTCTGTCCGACGTTTGTGGAGTTAACAACCTGTGATTTGCAAGTAAGTTAAATAATAAATTGAGGGTATTTGATGTTTGATAATATGCTGCTTCTATGTTAATAATTGTGAGTAAAACTATAAGAATATTAACTAGAATTATTAATAAATGTGTAACGTATTGCTTATGAAATGTTATTTGTTCTTTAAAACTGTTATTTATATTGGAAACATTAAAACCCACTGTATAATGAACTAGTATTTTGATTTATCCTACAATTCAGAAGTGGGATTAGAAGCCCATTCTAATATGTTTTTTTTTGTGTTATTTTTTTTCCGGTCGAAAATTATGGATAAGCAACGAGTGCCAAGCAGCCGCCGCTCACACAGCCCGTGGGACTGCAGCCCGTGGGACAGCAGCCCGAGGGGACTCCGCACCAGGGGACTCCGCACCAGAGGACTCCGCACCAGGGGACTCCGCACCAGAGGACTCCGCACCAGGGGACTCCGCACCAGAGGACTCCGCACCAGGGGACTCCGCACCAGAGGACTCCGCACCAGAGGACTCCGCACCAGAGGACTCCGCACCAGAGGACTCCGCACCAGGGGACTCCGCACCAGGGGACTCCGCACCAGAGGACTCCGCACCAGGGGACTCCGCACCAGAGGACTCCGCACCAGGGGACTCCGCACCAGGGGACTCCGCACCAGAGGACTCCGCACCAGGGGACTCTGCACCAGGGCCTTGCAGCCCAGGGCCTTGCAGCCCAGGGCCTTGCAGCCCAGGGCCTTGCAGCCCAGGGCCTTGCAGCCCAGGGCCTAGCAGCCCGAGGCATAGCCCGAGGTATAGCCCGAGGCATAGCCCGAGGCGCAGCCCGAGGTGCAGCCTGAGGCGAAGCCCGAGGCGCAGCCCGAGGCAAAGCCCGAGGCAAAGCCCGAGGCGAAGCCGGAGGCAAAGCCCGAGGCGCAGCCCGAGGCAAAGCCCGAGGCGAAGCCGGAGGCAAAGCCCGAGGCGAAGCCGGAGGCAAAGCCCGAGGCGAAGCCGGAGGCAAAGCCCGAGGCGAAGCCGGAGGCAAAGCCCGAGGCGAAGCCGGAGGCAAAGCCCGAGGCGAAGCCCGAGGCGCAGCCCGAGGAACTACCCTAGGCGAAGCCCGATGCGCAGCAGCCCGATGCGCAGCCCGATGCGCAGCCCGATGCGCAGCCCGATGCACAGCCCGATGCGCAGCCCGATGCGCAGCCCGATGCGCAGCCCGATGCGCAGCCCGATGCGCAGCCCGATGTGCAGCCCGATGCGCAGCAGCCCGAGGCGCAGCCCGATGCGCAGCCCGATGCGCAGCCCGATGCGCAGCCCGATGCGCAGCCGGATGCGCAGCCCGATGCGCAGCCCGATGCGCAGCCCGATGCGCAGCCCGATGCGCAGCCCGATGCGCAGCAGCCCGAGGCGCAGACCGATGCGCAGCAGCCCGAGGCACAGCTGATGCGCAGCCCGATGCGCAGCCCGATGCGCAGCCCGATGAACACAAGGATTTACAGGTACCACCTCCACTACTACTCCTAACAATAGTAGTGGTGATTTTAATATATTAGAGCAGCCCGATGCGCAGCAGCCCGAGGCGCAGCCCGATGCGCAGCCCGATGCGCAGCCCGATACGCAGCCCGATGCGCAGCCCGATGCGCAGCCCGATGCGCAGCCCGATGCGCAGCCCGATGCGCAGCAGCCCGAGGCGCAGACCGATGCGCAGCAGCCCGATGCACAGCCCGATGCGCAGCCCGATGCGCAGCCCGATGCGCAGCCCGATGCGCAGCCCGATGTGCAGCCCGATGCGCAGCAGCCCGAGGCGCAGCTGATGCGCAGCCCGATGCGCAGCCCGATGCGCAGCCCGATGCGCAGCCCGATGCGCAGCCCGATGCGCAGCCCGATGCGCAGCCCGATGCGCAGCCCGATGCGCAGCCCGATGCGCAGCAGCCCGAGGCGCAGACCGATGCGCAGCAGCCCGAGGCGCAGCCCGAGGCGCAACCCGAGGCGCAGCCCGATGAACACAAGGATTTACAGGTACCACCTCCACTACTACTCCTAACAATAGTAGTGGTGATTTTAATATATTAGAGCAAGCAAATTAAAGTAGTGCAAGTAAATTCTCTTGTTTCATGAAAACGAGTCATGAAAACGTAGGTTCATTTAATAATACCATACCCGAAATCGATCCTGCAAGAAAAGAGCAAACGATAGGAATGTGGTTACACCATAGATATCATCACATGATATCTCCAGTTTCCCTACCACCGCCAACACTACTACACATGCAGCAAAAGTTACGCAGTCGCGCACACATCCGCAATTCATAAATCAGTCCATACTACACAGACAATTATAAACCTTATGTCATTAAAAACAGCGTGTATTTTCCATGCCCCATACAGCTTACGCACACATTAAACGTCGATGTGCTATGCAAAAGCAATTTATTTTACATCGATTGATTGACTAAATAGAGAAGTTATCGATTTTTCCATGTTTTGTTGTGCCATTTCTTTTGGGTCCCAAAAACAAAATCAAATAGGTCCAGAAAATAATACATTAATAATAGAATAATAAAATTTGTTTCATAAAACTCAACCTCTAACCATTTACCTGCATTAGGCTATTATATACGGCGCTTTAAAACGTCAATATCAAATACCGTGTCCTGGTTCTCTAAAATCCTGAAATGTTTAATAACTTATATTATGAATTGAAAACCATGAAATGGCTTCACACTCACTTCTACAAAAATAAGGTCTAGTCTTAATTTAGGGATTTCTCATTCAAGAGGACTGCGTTTTTTTTAGAGGCTAAAGTATTTCTGTTTGAAAGTGAATTGAGCATATGGTACTATATTTTTTTTAGGGAACCAATTAGGTGGCCTTCCAGTGGCATCAACCCATTGCTTTATTAAAATTGCGTCTTTCGGGAAACTGAAAACATAAATAACATTTGAATTATCATTTTACCTAAGTTTGCTAAACCCCACCATGCAAGGCTTTTGTTAATGTTAAATAAAGAGAACAAATAAAGAGCTAGAACATGTTATGTTATTTAAAGCAAAAGTCGATATTAAATTCTGAATCATGCCCGTTATTGTAGCGCTTTCAAAACTTTCAAGACTTTAAGAAGGAAGTGAAAATAATCAAAATAAATAAAAATATTTACATTATTTCACTTCGGATATCCAACCAATCGGTATTATGGTCGATAGTCTACATTAGTAGATCATACAGGCACATCATTAACTCGCCGCAACTAACAGCGGCCGTATTATGAAATACACCGCACTGATAAAGTATCGTTATGTTATTTTTACATTGCTTGTTCTGATTGAGTGTTCAAATTAGGTAGTGGTTAAAGAGCAATGTATTTACTGTCAGAGCAATTCAGCCGCCTTGATATTTGAAAACAAAAATAACGCAGTAGCAACAAGGATTATAAGATTTGTTGTTTTACTGATTTAAAGATAAGTATAGTATTAAACTTGTACTTACATATGGTAAGAGATTCCTTGATGACCCAGGCTTCTCTTATTGCTTCGGTTCTTGCACGAAACCACTGAACAACACGGCATTTTATAATAATAATAATATTCCACAACTATCTCAAAAAGCCGTCTAGTCCCAAGCTAAGCAGAGCTTGTGTTATGGATACTAGACAACTGATAAACATACTTATATATTTCTAAATACATACATGTATAGATAAATTACACCCAGACACAGAACAAATGATCGTGCTCATCACACAAATATTTGTCCTGGGTGGGAATCGAACCCACGACCTCCGGTATAGCAGTCAGGGTCACTAACCACTACACCAACAGGCCAGTCATTTAAAATTTTGTTTACGATCACATATCGCGAATCTCGCAAGTTTATAACTGACGGTCATTTGCCCGAATAAGCCTTTTTTGTGCAAGTCGCGCGGGCATGCACACGCCCCCTTGCCACTTCTCCTGTTTTTTATATTTCTGTGGGTTACACAAAGTAAACGAATGTGCCAAAAGCCTCGAAGAAATTCGACTCGAGGTTTCTTCTCATATTGATACCACACAAGCGGCCCAAAAGGCTACTTTTGATAAATCACGTTGCCAAACTACCAGTTACAATATCGGGGATTTAGTAAGAGTGGATAGCCAAATACCATCTACTGGTGGTAGTGGAAAAAGTAGTGGTAATCCCTAAATATCAAGGCCCTTATAAAATTACTCATGTTCTAGACCATGAACGTTATCAAGTAGAGGACACGCCTCTTACGAGAAAGGGAAACAAAAAAAATACTCTAGTATTATTGCAGTAGATAAATTAAAGCCATGTGTTTGTTTCAAAAGACCACGGTAAAGACTCTGAGGAATAATATTTAAAATTGTAATCGATTGATTCATACATTTTTGCAGTTCAGGATTATATGTATGGTAGACCGATAGTCTATTGTTCGATTAACACTGTAATAATAATTTTTATTTGCTCAGTTAGTAGGTAAATGATAGAAAAGTTACACGGCTATTACCCATACCTCTATCCGACAAAATTTCTATTGGGTTGCCTCGGATATAACTCACTAGAGGTAAGACGAGCGCGAGATCAGCTCACCATAGCCTGCAAGACGCTCCGTGGCACTATTGACGCGCCTGATCTGCTTACTGTGCTAGCGCGTTTCTTTGTTCCGGACAATTACTGTCGCGGCAAAAAGCACAGAATGTTTGCTGTGCCTCAATGTCGCACTGTTGCCCGTGCGCAGTCTCCAATACCTCGCACTTTGGCTTCACTAAATGATCTCTTGGATTCTTATCCAACAAACGATCTGTTTACGGATGATTGGAAGATGATTTTATTGGTATGTCAGAAGTACTGTGAGAGGAATTGATGAAAGTACATGTCGTTTATAACTTAAAACATTTTGTTTAGTTATTAAACCTGTAATGTTGTAATTAATCGATTAAATAAATAATAAATTACTAACTACCTTAAACTAGGCATGCAAAACCAATTTATTTAATTTGAATTCAATGGACACATAACATCTGATTACAATATAATTACATTTTGAACATAAATTAATGTAGTTAATAAATATGTGCAATATGTCAAATTCAAATAATGTGTCAAAATAATTATAAAACTTGTTCGCATTAGTAATCACGAAATAATATGTCAAAAAATAATGATAATAATGTCAGTGTCAATAAAATAAATTATTATCATTGAGAAATTCGGAGATCGAATAATAACATTTTGAAGTTTATAAAGCTGTCAATTTCTTAAAAAAGTGTAATAGTTTCATTATTAAAATCATCGGGAAATTTATTAAATATTGACGGGCCCATACACAAAACACTTCCTCAATTAGGCAGTATTATGACAATCAATACGTAGCGTGGTTTTGTACTGCGTTCGAAAAGATGCAAATTGGTTTTCACAAAATCCGCAATTTCGAATATATAGTGACGGAAAAGTACTCGTAAGTAATTTAAGGGACAACTATATATTACTTTCAGGTTACACATTGCCCTAATGCATCGTATATTACGTACGTTTTTAATACGTTCGAGCCTTGAACACCTGTTCTCTTAGACTACAATTTCCACAAACAAAAATATCCCAAATCTAAAAATCGATACGGCTAGACCACGATATGTGACCAGTCTTGTGGCCATGTTTACTTTTTTAGATAAGTTGAAAAGCACCTAAGCAGCTGAACTTAGTTTTTTACAAACTTCTTCTGCTTGTGGCTTCCAGGTTAGTTGGTTATCTATCATTATTCCTAGAAACTTTGCGACCAGTACTTGGTCTTCTTTTTCTTCACTATAATGTAAATTTAGTGACTGTGGTAACTTGCGTTGATTAAATTTGCTTAATAGTAGTCTTCGGTACATTAATAATTAAATTGTTTTGGTCAAGCCAGTGTATTATGTCAACTAAAGTATTATTTATGTCCTGTTCGTATGTTTTTATGTCATGACATTTAGTCAAGGCAGTGCTGTCGTCAGCAAATACGACCATGGGATAGTCAATGTAGCGGGGCAGGTCATTGATATAAAGCAGAAATAATAAAGGTCCCAGCCCACTGCCCTGTGGTACGCCAAATCTAATATTTTTTTCCTCAGACCCAACGCACCTGGTTTTTAAACATATTTTAGTTATTTCTGTGTATATTCTGCGACATTAAGTACTTTTCCTCCATTGCCTATAATATTTAACTTGCTAATAAGTGTCATGATCAACACAGTCAAATGTTCTCGTTATGTCCGTAAAAATTGTGTAATTTGGTATTTTTTTATCAACATTCTTTAAAACTAATGTTCACTAATATTGATTAACACCAATAAATAGGGTCTGTAATTTGATTAACACTAATGGGTCTATTATTTAATTATTACCAATAGGATTTATTAATTGATCAGACTAATAGGCACCATTATCTGATGAAGACCAATGGGGTCTAAAAATTAAGTATATTAAGATTAAATGAAATAATTGTAAGGTATACTGATTACATTATTGTATTATATTGATGCATTTATTGTTTTTGTATTGCATTGTTTTTGTATTGTATTGTTTTTGTACATTGCATTGCAGCTGAGTACGGGGACGTACTATTTTCTCGGATGGCCGACTGTAAGCATGTATTATTCTATATCTCTTTTATGTTATATTAAGTCGTACATTGGTTATCGATTAATAATATGGGTATTAGTTACCATTAAATAATACATAGTAGCTGCAAAACAATACTAAGATAATTTGAATTTAAAGAAAATGTTTGTAACGGCCGAGATCGCAATGATGGCAACATCCCCTCCCTATACCTACAAAAGGGCATGTCGCCATTATTGCGCGCTGAGTTTCTGTCCGACGTTTGTGGAGTTAACAACCTGTGATTTGCAAGTAAGTTAAATAATAAATTGAGGGTATTTGATGTTTGATAATATGTTGCTTCTATGTTAATAATTGTGAGTAAAACTATTAGAATATTAACTAGAATTATTAATAAATGTGTAACGTATTGCTTATGAAATGTTATTTGTTCTTTAAAACTTGTTATTGATATTCTAGAATTGACGTGAATTTGTTCAGACATCGCCTTAAATATACAGTCATCGCCTTAACGACTGGAGCTGCCATCTACCTCACAGCGATTGGTCACCCACGCATGCCATCGACCAATCACCACCGAGCTACGCATCAACATCTTCTTCAAAATCACCCTTTTTTGTGATCAATCGCCATTTATTCATTGCACCGCACGCACTATACCATATACGTTTCATCCATTATTTCATGTAATACTCGCAATATATTCAAGTTAAAAGCAATTCCTGGTATCGCCTATCATTTCAAGCAACCTTCAGTCTCCTAACACGCAGCAGAGCTGAAATCGAAACATTGGACCTTCGAGCCGAACGTTGGACTTTGGAGTGCTGTATATCCTGAAAACGCGCATATCAGGTACGGCCAGCCATCCTGCCCAGCCCTATTTATCTCCATTTCATTTGTGTGATACCGTGCTATTTACTCAATTTCAGTGAAATTCTGGTGTGAAATTGTGCGCTGCCAACGAAGAACTTCGTAACCGTCACATTCAAACGTGAGTACCCTTTCTTTCTGCTTTCCACCAAAATGAGTCAGCCTAGTATGTCAGAGATCTCAGTACCTAATAAGCCTCGCGATAAATCTCCTTTCAAATATAATCCAAACGACGATTGTCCACTTATTAGGGATCTTGTTAAAAAACGTGGCATAGTTAAAGGTAGATTGTCAAAGTTCTCAAATTTCTTGTCTAGTATTGCTGATGGAACTTTGTCTAGTCAAACACGCATAGATCTCAAATTACGGATTCAGGGAGCCGCTAAATTATTTGATGAATTCAGTGACATTCAAAGGCAAATCGAGGAATCAGTCTCCGATGTAGATGAGCAATTAACACAACGAGAATTGATGGAAAATAGATACTACACTTTATTATCTCAAGCTGAATGTCTTTTAAATCCGAGTGAGGTTACCGACAGTTCTAATAAATGTAGTAATCACCACAGACCGGCTGTTAAATTACCCACTATTTCTATGCCCAGCTTTGACGGTTCATACGAGCATGGTTGGAGTTTAGGGATACTTTTCTATCATTAGTGCACAATTCTAATGATCTAAGCAATATAGAAAAGTTTCACTACCTAAAATCCTCATTGAAGGGAAGTGCGGAGCTGGTAATTAATGCCGTAGAATTTTCTAGTGCAAACTACCCGGTTGCATGGGATTTACTTCTCAATCGGTACAATAATAGCGAATTGTTAGTGCATAATCACGTCATGTCTTTGTTCACTATGCAGAACTTAAGCAAAGAATCGCCAGATCTAATTCGACAGTTAATAGATACCGTATTAAGAAATTTACGTGCATTAAAAATGCTTAACGAACCAACTGACGCATGGGATACACTAATTATCTATTTAATTCTGTTTACATTTAATCCAATCACCGAACGACAATGGGAAGAATACAAACGCGCACAAGGATTATCTAGAAATGGCGATTCTAAACCTAAGCGAAAGCTCAAACTGGATGATATGATGAATTTTCTTAAAGACCGAGCTGACGTGCTGGAAACATTGCAGGTGACACATAATAAACGAAATATTGATATTAAAAAACAAAAAACTAAAATTAATCAATCTAAAATTCACTGCAATGTTTCCACCAATGAGCCACAAGGTCAACAGATACAAAAATTCACTAAAAATAAAAGGCTTTGTTTATTGTGCAACTCAAATCATCCACTTTACGCGTGTCAAAGATTTCTTGATTTTAATTTAGATTCCAAACTTAATTTTGTTCACGAAAAGAAACTTTGCATCAATTGTTTACGTTCAGATCACACGTTAGATAGTTGTAGGTTCGGGCCGTGTAGATTATGCAACAAAAAACACAATTCGTTACTGCATTCCGATAATCATTCGAATCAATCTGTAGCACTTCATGCGTCGCACGCTAATGAGGCGCCGACTGCGATGGTCGCGGCTGCAGGAGCGCATCCTCCGCCCCTTACCGCGGCCGCCACACCGACATCGTCCTCCGCGGTAGAATTTACTACGATCTATGCGAACAAAGCGCACATAAACACGTCCACTCAATCACCTGTTATGAAACCGGTTTTACTATCGACTGCGTTAGTGGAGGTAGTTGATAATCGTAAGAATTATCACTTAGCACGCGCGCTCCTTGACAGCGGTAGTGAGCGCTGTTTCATTACTCAAACTTTATGCAATTTAATTCAAGCGCCAGTAATACAGTCCACTCAAGAAATTCGTGGTGTAGGGAACTCGATCACAAAATCCACGCAAATATGTGACATCGAGTTAAAATCGCGCATCCATCCATACACTACGCGCTTACAATGTTTTGTTTTGCCTAACATTACGTCGGCGTTGCCTGCTTTGTCACAATCACAACAAAGCGGACAACTCAAAATTCCCGAACATATTGTTTTGGCAGATCCGCATTTTAATGAATCTCAAAATATAGATATCCTAATCGGTGCGGATAAATTTTGGGATTTAATTAATTCTAATAAAATAAGATTACCTAGTGGGCCTTTCTTATTAGATACAAAATTGGGATGGGTTGTTTCCGGCCCAATTTGTTCTCTTACGCGTTATGATAGGTACATTCAGTGTAGTTTCTCTCAGTCTATCGACTCCCAGCTACGCAAATTCTGGGAGTTGGAGGACTGCGTATCGGGATACGCGCACAGATGAGGAGCGTTCTTGTGAACAACATTTCGTCAATACTACTACGCGCAATAGTGACGGAAGGTTCAAAGTTCGCATTCCTTTTAAATCATCACCCGATACCTTAGGTGAAACTTACTCACAGGCACAACGTAGGTTTTTTGCCCTCGAAAAACGCTTATTACGCAACCCTGACTATAAAAACCTTTATGCCGATTTCATTCACGAGTACATTCGATTGGGTCACATGAGTCGTGTTGATCGCGTCGGGACGCCTAACTATTTCCTACCGCATCATGGGGTATTTCGTGAGCACAGCACCACCACCAAGTTGCGTGTGGTGTTTGATGCCAGTGCCGCAGCTAGCAATGAGATCTCGCTCAATGAAATACAAATGGTAGGCCCACCGATACAAGACGATTTGTTATCTATTCTACTACGACTTAGGCAACATAAATACACGGCTTGTGCAGACATTGAAAAAATGTATCGGCAATGTCTCATTCACGAAGATCAGCGTGATCTTCAGCTGATATTGTGGCGTGATGACCCGTCGCGGCCACTGGATGTTTACCGGCTTAACACGGTCACTTACGGTACCGCGTCCGCGCCGTTTCTGAGTTGTAGGTGTCTTAAACAGCTGGCAGCTGATTGCACGGATCGTGACGTCACGAGAATCATTAATGAAGACTTCTACGTTGACGATATGATCACGGGTTGTGATAATAAACAACAACTTTTAGATGTTTGCAAAAGTGTCGCAGACGTTTTAAAGTCAGGTTGTTTTCCCCTCCGCAAGTGGATGTTTAATTTCAACATTGAAAACAATGAATCTGACTTAGTTAAGGAATTATCATTAGGTGATCATGTCCATTCTAAAACTTTAGGGTTGGGTTGGATTAATATGAACGATATTTTTTATTTTAACACGCAATTTAACAGTAACTCCAATCAATTAATTACCAAACGTTATATTATGTCAACAATCTCACAGATTTTTGATCCAATAGGATTATTGAGCCCTATGATAATAATAGCCAAAATTCTATTACAAAAATTATGGCTGGTGAAGATTGGCTGGGACGATGAGGTTCCCAGTGACGTCAAACGAACTTGGGAAACTTTTGTTAGTTCTCTGCTTCTTCTCAACAACATAAGTGTACCACGACACGTCATAGGCAGCAACCCTGCTTCTATTGAGTTACACATATTTACAGACGCATCGGAATCTGCGTATGGGGCATGTATTTATGTTCGCACTATAAATCATGACTCCTCGGTGTCTGTCAGGTTATGTTGTGCTAAGAGCAGGGTCGCACCATTAAATCCTGTGAGCATCCCTAGGCTAGAACTATGCGGGGCTTTGCTAGGTGCTAGGCTATTCAATAAAGTACGCGAATCACTACGCTGTCAATTTAATCACACAGTTTTCTGGTGTGACTCCACCATTGTGTTGGGTTGGCTACGCATGGCTCCCAATTTATTAAAAACCTTCGTGCAAAATCGAGCGGCTGAGATTCACGAAATCACCAAAGAACTTCCGTGGTATCACGTCAGTGGGAAAGATAACCCAGCTGACTTGGTGTCTCGCGGAGTCAGGCTGGAAGATCTTCAATCTTCCACACTATGGTGGGAGGGCCCAGATTTTTTACGACAGCTCGACTTTGATAGTAGTCAAGCTACCTTAGGTAGGTATGTAGCACAGTCTGATTTCCCGGAAGTGAAGCCAGCCAAAACTCACGCATTTTGTAATACGAGTACTATAGATACTTCATTGTTTCTATTTAAGAGATTCTCTCAATTCAATCGTATGCAACGCGCTTGTGCGTATGTATTACGTTTTATTTTCAACATTCGCAATAGGAATAACATTCGTCGCGGCCCTCTCACTGATGATTGATGAGTTGAGAAAAGCGCGCATGACTTTAGTGAAGTTGTCCCAACGCGAATCATTTCCTGAAGAATGTAAATTATTAGATAGTAACAAATTTCTTAAAAATATTCACAATTTAAGTAAATTAAATATCTTCGCAGATAGTGATGGCATTTTACGAGTCGGTGGACGAATAAAATTGTCATCAGATTTTAATTTTGATAAGAAACATCCGTTACTAATTTCTTCCAACCACTGGTTTTCAGTGCTATTGTTCCGGCACGAGCACAAGCGGCTGCAGCATGCTGCGCCGCAGGCGTTGTTGTACAACATACGCGAGTCCCACTGGCCGGTGAGGGGTAGGAACTTGGCCAAGCGCACTGTCCATGAGTGCGTTACGTGTACACGGTTGAGAGGTACATCTTTATCTCCTATTATGGGCAACTTACCGGAAGAGAGAATCACTCCAAGCTTTCCGTTCTTACGTACTGGTGTAGACTACGCTGGGCCAGTTCTCGTACTGAATCGTAAGGGTAGGGGCTCTAAATTAATAAAAGGTTATATTTGCCTATTTGTTTGTTTAGTTACACGCGCAATACATTTAGAGCTTGTCAGTGACCTTTCTTCTGATGCTTATCTGCTTGCGTTAAAGAGATTTATTTCCCGACGTGGTAAACCTGATGAAACAATTTCGGATAACGGTAGGAACTTTGTAGGTCTAGCAAATGAATTTTCGAAATTTTTGTCCACGTGCTCTGACGATTTAATTGAATACGCGACTAGTCAGGACATTAAATTTTCTTTTATCCCGTCTTATGCGCCTCATTTTGGTGGATTGTGGGAGGCAGGAGTAAAGTCGTGCAAACACCACTTGTTACGAGTCGTTGGTAACGCACACCTAACATTTGAGGAATATAGCACTGTGTTATCGCAAATTGAAGCTGTCCTCAACTCCCGCCCCATTAGTCCTTTATCCGCAGATCCTAACGACTTCCTTCCTTTGTGTCCATCTCACTTCCTGGTTGGTTGTCTCCTCACAGCGCCTGCAACGCCACAGCTGACTGATGTCCCTGCTCACCGGTTGACACGCTACCAGAGGCTCGAGCAGCTCAAACAACATTTCTGGATACGATGGTCCAAAGAGTACATATCAGAAATGCAAACCAGGACAAAATGGAGACAACATGGGCGTGATTTGCAGCCAAACACACTGGTCGTCATCAAAGAGGACAACACGCCGCCACTGAAGTGGAGCTTGGGGCGGATCATCTCAACAGTACCAGGAAAGGATGGGATTTCTCGAGTGGCTGACATCCAAACAAAGTCAGGAGTCATCAGACGCGCATTTCCTCGAATCTGATGAAGATGATGACAAAGATGTTGGACGTCGGTACCTACTTCCAAGGCCGGGGGCATGTTCAGACATCGCCTTAAATATACAGTCATCGCCTTAACGACTGGAGCTGCCATCTACCTCACAGCGATTGGTCACCCACGCATGCCATCGACCAATCACCACCGAGCTACGCATCAACGTCTTCTTCAAAATCACCCTTTTTTGTGATCAATCGCCATTTATTCATTGCACCGCACGCACTATACCATATACGTTTCATCCATTATTTCATGTAATACTCGCAATATATTCAAGTTAAAAGCAATTCCTGGTATCGCCTATCATTTCAAGCAACCTTCAGTCTCCTAACACGCAGCAGAGCTGAAATCGAAACAGGAAACATTAAAACCCACTGTATAATGAACTAGTATTTTGATTTATCCTACACTAGACAATTTTTTATAAAGATCAGTCTTAGATTTTGTGTTCAGTACTCATAGATAAAAATGTACATTTCAGGTACTAATATTTTTGATTGTTACTTTGTTAAGAATAATATTAAATGATGATGTTGACACCGAATTTGTTGATTTTATTTAATTACTGCTTAAATATTTTTCTGTACACTTTATGACTAAATAAATCGAAATCACAAGCATTCGAACGTATGAGGCTTTCGTGACTACTTCATTCGAGTCCCATGAGCTTTCGAACCTCTGAGGCAGTGGAAAAATAATTCGCAACAGCGTGTGTCGCAACAGTGGCGTTCGAAACAACATAGGGAACCCCACATAACCTGACAACCTTATCATGAAACAAAACAATACTATCAGACGTCATACTAAGTTTAAATCCCTGATCTAAAATCTCACGATAAATTAAAATATCATTTTTAAGGCGACTTTTTGGAACAACATGAAATAATAATATCTCTAATCGTAAATCATAAGCTCAGATATAATTTGTAGGGTACTTTGCACACTACCATGGCCGATACCTGTTAAATTCACAATAATGTTATTTACACGTTTACCACCAAGCTTTGACGCAACACAATCTTTGATGAGAGAGCAATCGGCTCCAGAATCATAATAAAATGGATATGACTCACCAAATTTATTAGCATAACGCTGGAATTGCTAATATAACAAACTTCAAAACGCCTCTCGTTGCGCACCATTGTCACGGGCGCTGTTTTAGAACTGCTCGGGTCTTCAGCTGCGCCGGCACCTCCACTGTTACTTTATGGGATTGAATGATTATAAAACAGATAATGTCCGAACGCTGCTCTTAAAGAACTTGACTCTGAAGTAGAAACATTGGTTTCCTTGCCCAAGATGATGATCAAGGCACTTCCTTGAAGCGGTACTTCAAATAAGTACTGATCTGCTGCAGGTACGTGGTACATCCGGCTTATCCAGGTCAAATTTAGGCAAAGAAATATCCTTGGTACCTGCGGGGCTCTTGATGACTTCTATCAAGGACATCATATTTTGGTTTTGAGCAGCCAGCAGCGTACGAAGTAAATTCTCGTCACACCGTGACATCATGTCATGTTAGATGGCGCTATCCGTCGCAGCTTAGCGCCATCAAACCACGACATATAGATTTTCTTTGGTTTTTAACTCCTTGGTTTTTAACACTTTGCTTTTGCAATATTTTATATGTTATATTACATATTTAGACCTCAACCACCTTAAATCATTAGTTATTAATTTTTGTAATCATCTCGTTTATTGATGGTTACAATTTTATTTATTTTCTCTGCTTCTATTTATATAGCTTTTTTTTATTATGTGTATGTGAGAATACTGTAGACTTAACGAATTCTTAGATTACTTTCTATTACGACTTTATTAAGATTATTTTTATTGTACTACTGGCTTCTGCCCGCGGCTTCGCTCGCGTAAACGTAGGTTTTTCCATACAAACTTTGGACCCCCGCTTCATCCACTTAGGGAGTGAATTTTGGAAAATCCTTTCTTAGTGCTCGCCTACGTCATAAAAGGAAACCTTGTGCAAAATTTCACGCTCCTAATCCCAGTAGTTTTGGCTGTGCGTTGATATGTCAGTCAGTCAGTTTCTCCTTTTATATATATAGATATATTGACTAATCTACACTGTCCTTACATATCTATTAATATTGTAATGTAAAAATATTGTAATATGAACCATTTTTTAGAAAGAGCATCCATCCATCCAAGACACTCCGTCTTGCCGGTTCTTCTCTAAAGGGAAAACTCCTCCTAGGAAACGACCGGTTGGAACCGTGCTTCTAATTCTAACTGTTTATAAGTGCCCATGCAGGCACATGTGAAATAAAACATTTTGAATTTTTTAATTGTTTCATTTCTAAAACCTTTTCCCGGTACTTTCTTGACAGAGTAGTTTAATATAATATACCAACAAATGAAACTTTACTGGTTTTTGTATTATATTGCTTATTATAGCTAGCCCGTATTGTCCCACTGCTAGGCAAAGGCCTCCCTTCACTCTTTGCAGAAATCACAGTTCTTTGCTTTCACATTCCAATTCTTAAAAAAGACGTCCAGGCGTACAGCAGGTCAGAGGCGGCCTGCGCCTGGTGACGGGGACCATCACCGGACACTGCACACTGAATAAGCACCTCCACACAATAGACATCACAGACAGTCCCCTGTGCAGAACATGTTTGGAGGGGGAGGAGACAATTGCACATGTGCTCCTAGACTGCACAGGTGTTACTGAAATACGCACATGAACCTTAGGATCCCCGAACTCCCTTATTGATGCCCTGAAAAACCTAAGAGGCCTTATCTGTTTTTTTTTTTTTTTTTTAAGGTAGGAAATCCTTCATCAACATCCAAATGACTTCTCGCGCTCTGGGTGGTGCGCGAGGGCGTGTCAGACTTTTACTGACTAAAACCACACTCTTATCCTTCAATTACCCTTTTATCTGTTTTTGGAGAGGGGTGGGCTGGTTGGAATAAGCCCACCTAAGGTTATGGCCGCCATGCCCCACGTACAATGGTCCACATAGGACTAAGTGCGGAAACCATACCTAAATCGATAGATAGAAGACGTCCAGGTCCCACCATCTCCTTCGTGATCTGCCGCAGCCCAGTGTCGCTGTATCTTGAGCACCAATCCTGCGTTTTCGAGTCCACAGCTCGTTAGACTTGCGGCATATATGTCCTGCCCAGTCCTGTTTAAGTTGGGCAGCCTTTTGAACCACATCAACGGTTTGCGTTTTGGAGTACAGTGTAGTGTTTTGAACGTGGTCTGTTCATTTAACACATAGTTGCTGCGTTCCATAGCACGTTGGCAAACCTTTAGTTTGGAGATTTAAATAGTTCCTTCATGAGCCAGTAGCTTTTCCAGACATTTTCTATTCGGCGCGTTAGTTTTTCGTCTTGTCTTGCCCGGAAAGAGACTACATTGTCCAAGTAATATATTCTTGGACGCATTGTTTAGTTTCCCTGCCTATATGTATGTTCCTTTTGGAGCTGTTGGTTATGATTTTGGTCTTCGGCATGTTCATCTTTAGTGCAACATCTAAGCTCGAATTGCTAAGATTTTTTAGTATTTGCTCTAGTTCTGTGGCTGTAGGATGAAAAAGGACAATATTATCTGCGAAACGTAGTTAACCTCGCTTCACCGATTACAATGCTCTTCTCATCTCATTGAACTGCTAATGTCTTAAAGACTTCTTCCAGGGTACTGGTGAACAACTTTGGGGACAATGGGTTGACCTGTTTGACTCCCTTAAGAATTTCAAAGATGACTCTCTAACTTGATTTGTGCATATATTTTGCAGTCGTTTTGTATATAGGTGGATTCTTATCTTATATTGCAGTGTGTGGTCAAAGGCGTACCTACTGGTTGTATAATATTACATTTATAAAAACGTTGTGTTCCTTAAATTAGGAATATAGTTCGTAAACAACCATTACACGATTGTCGTAAATACAAAAAAATACTCAAGTATCAAAATGTTTTTTCTCCTATTATGCCATTAATACCACATTCAATATTTTTTTAATTGACCTTATTTTTACAGGTCGTGCTTTCGAAAGTCAGAATATACCTATATTACCTTTGTTGTTTAAGATAAACAAAAATCGGAATTGTTAAAAATACATGTAACTGTAAAATCGACGTAAATGTTTTCTTAGCCTATTATAGTCTGATTTATTCGTTGAGATTTACAAGGTTTTTTGGAAATGAAACCAACAACAGTTTTTTATAAGTATGTGCCTACTCTGTATTATCAGTTTATAATGCGTGTGAGATAGTGTGAAGAGAAGAATGAAAGTCCAAAGTGCACAAGAAGAAGTTGAAAGTTTATTAAACACAGTCACATGTTACAGTTCACGTTCACACAAGAGTTCCACTAAGAAGAGATAGAAGGAGTGGTGGAAGATGGAAAGACGAAAGTAAGCGGACATTTTATACAATATAATACCACAGAAAGGATATACAAAACGTACTTACTGCCTGTCATAAATACGCGCGGACTGATGCGCGTGCGCGAGCGCAACACCATGATCGCGCTGTCTCGCTCACGCCCGCGGCTCGTGTGACGTAGCAGACCTGCCAGCCACTGCACTATAGATGTGTCGTATAGCTACGCCGAACAACTGATAATGAATTAACTACTAGCACAAAATTTGTCTCGGTTAGTTTGTTTGTTGAGGACAGTTGTTTTTTATTTTAATTCCTGATTCTATATAATACTAGTAGTTAGTTTCTGTAACTATATAGTTACAGACACTAACTACATAAATAAATTATTTTATTTTGTTTTTGTAGGACTATATAATTTTAATAATATTTAGGTCACTACATATGGTAAAATAAAACTAAAATAATCACAATGCAACCCAAACCGATTATTTATTTAATTTTTCAAAACCCGTTATCTCTTTGTTATACGTGTTATTAGGTACTGTAAGTATCGCACAGATTCTTCATTTCATATTCAGATTTTATTTCCACGTCTAGATAACGGTTAATGATGGCTTGACATTCCATATCGTTCGAGATGAAAGACAGAGGCGTGCGTAGCTGGTGTATAGCAACCGGACGTTGTGAGTATTTCTGCAGCTCTTGCGCAGGTGACGTAATATTCGCAGACGCGGCGCGCAGCAGCACCAGCTGAGAACTCAACGAGCGCACTGGTGCCACATAACCACGCGAACGCTTGATGCTCGCCAAAGCAGACTCTATAAGTCCACGAGCGTACTGTGCCGAGTGTCGCAGACGTTTTAATAAGAAGTGCACACATGTGTCTACTTTTTCTGACCAAGTCGTAGCATTTCTTAACATTTCGTCCAAATTAGCTACATCTTCACCAACAAGCAGCTTAGACATGTGTCGAATTACGGAATCTTCAAGCTGTTCTTCTGTACTGATGTCACGTAGTTGCTCTTTAAGAATTTCTTGCAAATCGTCTGGAGAACCACCGACACAAAAAACTGTCCCTGTTATACCTAAAAAAATACAGTGTTTGTGAAACTTCTGACCCTTACAACGTAATTACAGTAATAAACCATTTTTACCATGATCTTCAAGTATTGCAGCAAGTTCGAAAGCCACGTGCACTCCAGTTTCGTATCCCAGCAAATAGAAATTATTTTGAATCCCAATTTTGTTAATAAGGATCTGCAAGCAGTAAAATAATTATATAATAGGTCTTTACTTATGAAATTGCCGTTTCTTAAAACGGGTTGCTTTGAAGTGTTATATAAAGTTGGGTTGACTTAGAATTATACGTTCAAATAAAATTTCTAATAAAAGTACGTTATTTTTTTTTTAATTAGGAATTTATTGGTTTCTTTGTGTTTTTTATTTTTGTAATATCGCAGTACTTATGACCATTTTTGTATGAAATCTTTAAAAATTCGCATTATTTTATAAAATGAGTTCTACCGTGGAAACTATGTGTCTCAAGCGGTATGCAATATTGATGATGTATATGGACTTAAAACTGCTAATGAATTGGAAGTCTTTTTTTGTTTCAATCACATCACGTTTTTTTTTTTTTTTTTTTTTTAGGTGGGAAAATCATCTTATGACAAATCCCGCTCTTGGGCGGAGCGAGAGATAGTGTCAGACTTTTACTGACTAAAAACCCACTCCTGTTCCTTCGTTGCCTTCGTCTCAGAGTCCGGGTTTCGTTTTCACACTACCCATGGCCCCAGTAGGCTTCGACCCTGCTGGGCCCCTACAATTGCTGACATCTCCCTGAGGCGCGCGTGGAACAATACGCGCCGTCGACGTCTTGGGCTTGGTCCGGACGGTTACCGGACGGTCGGACGGCGGGCCACCCATTGCCCGCCGTCCGCAAGCCCACGCCTACGGTGGCCGGAAATCGGGATCGGAATCCCGGCGGCGGTTGGGGCGTGAGGACCGTTGCCGTTGCCTCACGCGATCGGCCGCCTCCTTTGCTAGCATCACTGCTTCGCAGAAGGAGGCGACCGCCTGCCACTCCTCCTCGCTCCGGACCATGGCCTGTACCAAAGCCCGGCGCGAGAGATCGCCGCCGCCGATCGCCCCCACGAGGACACGGCGTTGCTCTTCCCAAGCGGGGCACACCTCCACCGTGTGCTCCACCGTGTCCTCCGGGCGGTCCACACAGTGGCGACACCCGGGCGTCGCTTCCGCACGAATTCGGTGCAGGAACTTCCCGAACTTCCCGTGTTCGGTGAGAACCTGCGTCATGCGGAAGGTGAGGACGCCGTGAGGTCTTTCCAACCACGCCTCAAAGAGGGGACTTACCGCCATAATTGTGGCGTGCCCAGCACTGGGTCGCGACAGTCGCTGTCGCCATTTCACCATGAGAACCCGCCGGAGCTCCGTCCGCCATGCTTCGATTTGTCGCGGCAGCGGAGTTTCGCCCCGGCGTTGCATCACGTGGGAAATTTTATCTCAAAAATAACTTTTCTTCTCAGAGCGGCTACAACACAAAATTTCCAAAATGAAAGCTATTAAACCAAGAACACAGAGTTTTTTTTGTTAGAAGAAAGTCGTAGGTATATGTCATTGATATTGCTTGCCCTTTGAAAAAAATCGTTTTTTCAAACGATTTTTTTATTAGATTTCATGGTTATAAGTACTTCGATAGTTAGTTAGCCAAACGAGAACAACCAGAGATAATTTATTATGTCCTTCATTAAATATCTCAGGTAGTTGTTCGTTAAGATAACTTCGTTCATAATCGCACAGACAAGACCTTCATTTTCCCCAAAGAGGTCGCTCAAACGTAGCTAGGCCACGGACATGAAGAGCCGGGTAAAAGCACCCGTGAAGCTCCTTGCCTTTCCATACTTCCTTGCGGTCATCTTTAGCGATGGATAACGGGGTGAGTTTCTTGTCCGCGACCACATCTCGGTGCATCGGTTTTAAGAAAATATTAATTTATATGAGCGCAAACATGCGAATTCTTATGTATAATAATATAATATTTTATTTATATATCAATTAGAATGTGTTGCACCCTTTTTTAAGGCTGCTTGTGTCTTCAACTGATGATTTTTGGTTTCTGAGTGGCCGATTTCATATAGAAACCAAATATTCATTGGTAGCTTGTATCCGACATAAGACACAAACGTGTTCTTTGCCTTCCCACAAACATATTCTTTTTTCGTGGTGGGAACTCATCCAATGACTTCTTACGCTCAAGAGTGGAACGAGAGGGCTGTGTCCGACTATTACTCAATTTTTTAATCCCAAAGGACTCCTTTGGCATGAGCTGAATAGTTAAAGTCAAAACGAGAAATCCTGCTTCGAAGATGCTCGGCTAGTTTAAAACAGTTATACAAAAAGAGTGGTAAAATATCGTATTTTACAAATTCTTCTTAAAGAATAAAACATTCCTACCTATCGAAAAAATAACAATAGCTAAAGAAATTTAACTTTAAATTGAAACATTAATATTCGTAAAACGAAACCTTGTAATGTTCCGACTAAAACCTTGCACCAACAGTGTTCTGAACTCACAGTTAGAGCTCTTTAAACTAAAGACCTTCATGAGAAAACCTGTTGCAATCCCACGTAAACCCAATAACAAGCGCAGGAAGGACATATGCGATATACAACCGCATAGAACTGCAGCCCTAGCCAAGTTGATAATCTGCCATCGTTAACGCTAGTCGAAAACTAATCAAATGTATGGGAATAACATCATCTCAGTGTTAAGTCACGTGGTCAAAACAAACGTATAGAAAATTAGTAGCCATGTTCACATCGTTGAAAATGATAGAATGAATTGTTACCTACAGATAGCTACATCCTTTGTTATTGTAGAACGACAATGTAGAACGAGCGGCCGACTCAGGCGCGTCAACATGGCTACCAACTTATCGTTTTCTACAATTGCTGACACCGAGGCGTTACCGATTGGAGAACGGAATTCGACACGAAATGATTGTAACTTGGCTAGGGGGGCTGGCCTCGCCAGTAGAAGTTTTGTAGCTCTCGTCTGTACAATCGCATTAACAAAATAACAAACATCTAAAAAAATAAATGCAAAAATTAAATTCGGAATCTATTACTGAAATTAAGTTACTAGCCCCCCTAGCCAAGTTACAATCGTATCGTTCGCACCAAACGCTTTGAGTAGGCTACGCCTCCGATTCCTTTGTTCTGACGTCATCTCAACGCTCAGTCATGTGATCAGAACAAAGGAATCGGAGGCGTGGCCTACTTGAGGCGTTCAGCGCGAACGAAACGATTGTAACTTAGCTAGGGGGGCAGGAGACTGAAGACCAAGACTCGCACACCATTTATTACACTAAATAGATACACATAAAAATGGTCTGGCCTGCACTAATACATAATTATGTCAAATATGATTCTTAAAAATATTATTTATTCATTATTTTAACAATAGGTTTTTGAAATTATTACATTACCATACTTATTTTTATTCTTTGTATCTTAAATTTTTACTTTATTAGCGACTTTGTGTAAATCGTTTTTGTACTGTTTTTAACTTATTTATTATTATGAAAAGTGCCTGTAATACAAAATTATTTTTTCTTCAGTACTAACGAAACTCCTATTTTGTATTTACCATTTATTATTTGGCAAACTGTTTTATCAATTGAATCTTGTATATATATGTGTATTTTCTGAAATAAATTATTATTATTGTATATCCGCAATTATTAATAATTTAAAAAAAAAACTGACATAAAAACTCATTTAAAACCAAACGTCAGAGGTGCTTTTTGATGAGAAGTGTATATAGCCTAAAGATGTCCACTATTGATACACCTCTCTATCATCGTATCGTCTAAACTATAAACTAAACCCGCTAAAAGTACTTCTAGCTTCCTGCAGGCTCTTAGAAACATTAAGTCATTGGTATTTCACTGTAAGTTATTAAAGCTTTTAAAGTATAATGCTTTACTTGTGCAAATCTCTGTGCAGTTTCATGCACGGTCTCGGCGGGGCGGTCGACTCCCGGCTGCAGTACCAGCGCCGGCAGCTTAAGATGCTCGCACAGCACATGAAACCTCTGATGGTGGCCTTCCATACCTGGCACTATGCACATGTATCTCTTGCTCACGTCAAACTCGTCATTAGACTGTGAAACAAGGGAAATTCTATAAAATGTGTTTGTGTACGCAATAATACATTTTATTTTACATCTCTCTGTAGAAAAAATTAAAAATCAAAATTTGGCATGTGCGTTGACCTTTCCGCAACTACTTGGTCAATCAACTTTTTTTTATTACAGCATAGAATACAGTATAACAATACGAATAGATATAAAACCGATGTAAAACGATGTGTTAACACTCACCAAATTGCTGTCTTTGTAACGAGTGAGTACCACAACCATGTCCATAGTGGCTAGAAGTTCATCATTGGCAACGATGGAAAAAAATGTTTCTAATCCACGAACACTATTTGGCACTATATCTGATGCAGACTCTACCAGTGCAGACCAACTAAAATGAAAACAAAAATTTACGTAAATGGCTAATAACTTGATTTTCTGTATATTTAAAAAAGGTCAATAACAATTCTTGGATTAAACAATCATAATTTGGAGATGGTTGTTTGAAATAGGATCAAAAGTAGTAAAATTTTTGTTTCTAATTTCACGATTTTTTTTAGGTGGTAAATCATCTAATGACATCTCCCGCCCTTGGTCGGGGCATGATATCAGACTTTTACTGACTAAAAGTTACTAATAATTCCTTAGTTGCCTTTTATTCCACGGCCGGGTTTTCCTTTCAGTCTGCTGGGCCCTTACGGTTTACCGACATCTCCTGGAAGCGTGCGAGAACACTACCCGCCGTCGACGACTTGGGCTTGATCCGGACGGTTACCAGACGGTCGGACGGCGAGCTACCCATTGCTCGCCGTCCGGTGAGAACCTTCGTCATGCGGAAGGTGAGGATGCCGTGAGGTCTTTCCAGCCACTCCTCAAAGAGGACACTTACCGCCATAATTATGGTCTAAATTCACGATAATATGAGTATTCAATTATGGTAATCATTTAATATTTTTGGTTACTAAATTTCATGTGGGTAGAGAAAGTAGTATTTGAAACTGTAGTTTTAAAAATATTCGACTAGAATAAACTTATTATAGAAAAAAATTACAAGCTTTATTTGTGTCTGAACTATAATAACAAAACTAATAAGTATGCTAAAATAACAGGAACGCTCTGTAAAACTTACTTGTTCAAAGTCAGTTTAGATATTGAATCTTCCTCCAAAGATATGTTATACGCAATATTCAGGAAGGAAGAAATTAATGGTGTTTTTTCATCTGCCATCCCCAATTCTTGCAAAGTAGTGTCGGGACTTGTTTTTTGTGGAACAGTTATTCCTGTAAGATAAACTATGTTACATTATAAACTATATAGCTATTTTTACCCGATCAAGGTGGCTTGTGCCACCTCGATCGTACCAAATGATACTCAAATGTAATATGTGTGGTAAATGCATCGATATATATGTCAATGGATAAATGTACTATTACAACCACAGACATATTACATTTGGGTAGCCATATTGTGTTAACAGCTCAGTTGTCAAAAGTCTAACTTCAGGCACTGATTCATTGATTTTAGATGTTTTTGTTTGATAAGATAAATATTAAATTACGTTTGAATTATTATCTTTATTTCAATTTTATAATATTTAAAAAGTGTTTCCAACAATATTACAAAATTTATGTATAATCGCAGGCACTACTTCAGGTTGTACGCCATATATTTGTTAAAAATGCCAACCTATGCTGTTTCCGGTGAAAAAAAGTATGCGGTGGGGAGTAGTGCGAGCACTTAGTGAATTCAGTAACTGAACTTACCAAGTGCTACATAATAATACACTTCAAATATTTGATGAGAACAGTTGTCATATTGTGTTAAATGATTTTGTGAGAACATAATAAAACATTGTGAACCCAATTATTAGAAACTAGCTTTTGCCCGCGGCTTCGCCCGCGTGGAAGTCGGATAACGAAATAATTTCAGAAAAAAAATAGCAAAATAAAATAAAAAGTAAAATAATATAAAATTTCACCCCCTCTTTTGCGGGCAGATTCCCAAAAAAAAATGATTGACGATTTTTTGTTAGTCACAAATAGTCCGCATACCAATTTTTAGCTTTCTAACTTGAAAATTGCGGAATGCTCCATACAAACTTTCACCCCCCATTTTAGGGGAGTGGGGGGTTAGAAAGAGACAAGAAGTAGCTTATGTCACGCTCCGTCCCTTCAACTATCTCCACTTAAAAAATCACGCCAACTCGTCGCTCCGTTTTGCCGTGAAAGACGGACAAACAAACGGACACACACACTTTCACATTTATAATATTAAATAATAGTATGGATAATTTTACTTTTCTTGAAGTTTATTCGTGTTATGTTCTTGTAATAGTGAAATCTATAAGACTTCAGGCTGGTACTGCGATATTGCAATTTATAATAAAACTCACTATTATTTGATTGACCGGAGAAGGGAGCCGGCAAGAATGTTTAAAGTGGCGTGAGAGAAGTAAACAAATGAAGCAATAAAGGAACGCACTTTTGTGCCTATATCGTGACGTGCTAAGAAATCTTACTTAATAATTTAGATGGTTTTCTTACCGGCCAGATTAATGAGTTGTTTCAACATGTCAACCTTAGGTGAGTGTACTGGCTGCGCTAGTAGTACAGACGAGGTGCTGCGCAGTGCTCGTTCTGCCGCCTCTGCCAAGTCGTGTGCACTTGCCTAGGTAAACATAATATACAGTTAAAGGATATTGCCAGGGTTTGGACCAAGTGCTGCCCAGGAATGAAAGTAGTTCCACTGGTATTGTAGTGTTAATTTACACTTAAATATATATATATATATATATATATATATATATATATATAAATATCACAGGAAACCAAATAAACACAACTTTTGTTTTTAATAAATATTTCTTATTAAATCATGTTTCTTGTATCAAAACCGTTCGAGTTAGTGTTTAAGAATAGTGTATAATAGTCTACTGTAGCCGAATATTCCTCAAGTTGGCCTCAATCTTATCCTTGGCGGGAAAAAACTTAATGTTTTGGTGAAAACAGTATTTTTAGATTCTTATAACTTTTTCGATTTAAAATAGAAGTGGGGCGCTCATATTAAAATTATCTCAGGTAGATTAAGCTCAGCTGCATAATATGCAGTAAGAGAGATAAGGGAATTGACAGATATCCACAGCTAGGTTAGTTTACTATGCTTATTTTCACAGCATTATAGTTTATGGCTTATTGTTCTGCAGCTGATGTAGAATTAATTTTCATATCGCAAAAGAGAGCAATACGGGCTATTTATAAAATAGATATACTGACTCGGCATTTACTTTATATGAAAAATAATGTGCTGTGACTAAATTACTGGATATATTTGTATGATTTTTGGTGTGCCGACTGCGAAAATCATGAGATATTTCATATAATGTCGTATTAATGGCGCCACCCCGTATATTATAGTTAGTAATCAAATACGCTAAAACAATTATTGACCTACTTTTCGAAAGTAAATAATTCACAACAAAACATTTTTTGTCACTTGACTCCTGGAATAGATTTTGGAGCGCTTTAGTTTACTGTTTAGTTTGGTCTGAGGAACAAAATCCACTATGTGTGCACTATGGGCAGCACCTGCTCCAACTACCGTACAAAGATTGGCAATGTCGTTTTTGTTTGATTTCAAATATTTACTGTGAGTTGAACAAGAAGTAATGTAAGCGTAATTTACAATCAAATAATTTGCGTCACATAATAATTATATAAAAGGAGAAACTGACTGACTTAGGGCCAACGCTGTGTTATGCGACGTCACGCGACGGGTGCCCGCGCGGGTGGGCACCCGTTGCATCACGTTGCTCGTATGACGTGTGCAGCGGTCCCCGTAGCGCAAACCGGATTATTACCAGCGCAGTGTCGCTAGTTCAACTATAATGGTGTGCATGTAGTCGAGTCGATGTAGAGCTTTAATGTATTACGTAGCAAGGCGCGGGGCGCGGCTGCCCGCGACGGGTGCTCGCGCGACGAGCCACGACTGTGTACTTTTGTATGGGACCGCGTGAGCGGCCGCTTAACGCAGCGTCGGCCCTAACACATCTACACACAGCCGAAACTACTGGATCTCGGAACGTGAAATTTTACACAAGGCTTATGCTATTATATAAGGCAAGGCTATTATGATGTAGGCAAGCACTAAGAAGGAGTTTTTCAAAATTCTACTTTTAAGGGGATGAAAAGGGGGCGATTCATTTGTAAGCAAAATTTTATGCCTTAGTAAATAGTAGTCTTTTTTATTTACTTGAAATAAAAAAAGAACATCATTATTCGTTTTTTCAAAACTACCCCTATGAAATAGTTCAGGGGTTGTTAAAAATTGTACGAGAGAATTTTATTCCTTGGGTTAATAAACTTAAACTTGAAACTTGGCACAAATTCTAATCAAAATAAATAAACAAAGACTGCCTTTATTCGTTTTATTTACTACCCTTAACATACCGGTTTAAGGGGTGTTAAATTATTATGTAAATATTTTCGCGAAAGAAGTCGTGCACACAATGCTAGTTATTTATATAAATAACCTAATAGCTCAGTCACATTATGTAATTTAAATAATAATTATAAATTAACTTACCTTGCTCAAACTAGATACATCCAAACTGGTCGCTTTAAAGCCACATTTTGCTCTAGATATACATGTGTCTTGCCCCACAGAACTGACTGTTGATACAACTGCAAAATACCTATAACAATAATAATTTATTTAAAGACAACTTGTGGTCCACATTTATGTTAGTATGTATCACTTATTTCTATGTTACTTCAGAAGTTCATTAATATCGCAATCAAGTATTGTTAGAGTCTGTGCGGAAATAGAACCGCCATAAGATTTGAGGGCGCTGCTTTATATATATATCATTTTGTTATGTTGACAACACATTACGTCATAATAATGCGACTGTAACATCTTGATATTTTGAAACTATGTAAAGTTTTACCTGTTTCCGACGTGATTTCGAATAAACATCACAACGTAAGGAAATGGTCCTGCCGTAATAACGGATTACAGAAAACGTTACCAAACTATGGCTCAAAACGACCTCGTACTGCGACCCAACCCACAACATGATCAACGAACTCAATTTTTTATCAAGTATATAGAAATTGACAGTATAATTGAAAAAAAAGGAAGCCCTTGTCCTTCAGGCAACACTGATGGCCCTAATATCTTATATTAATAAAACCAAAGAGATTTAAAGAGATACAAAAGAGTGGCTATCAGAAGACATGTCTTAGAAAAAATGACATCCAAATGCCTCAGTGACGACATCTAGCTTTGAATAGCAAACATGCGAATTAAATTTGTCATAATTTATATAAATTTAACTATCATTCGATAGGGGGCCAGCGGCCTTAACATGATAATTCGCACCCCCGGTGCGACACTGTCATTTATGCAAAAATGTAGTTTAGGAGAAGCATTTAAAACTTTGACACCTCACAAAACAATGACTTAAGTATATATATAGATAAGATGAACAGCTTATACTACAACGTCACCTTTTAACTTTACTTTTGGATAAGTATTAATCACTTTATATTGTAAAAAACATACTACTCTTATATCATTATTTAACTCATTTTTGCATTTTTTGCAAAAGTGACAGTATCGCACCGGGGGTGCGTATGTTAAAATGTTCGTTGTAAGAACGAAAAAGAGTGATGGCGCTATACACCCTATGTAGCTCCATCCTTTTAAAAGTTCGGTTTAGGTCGTAAAATGGATCAAGTTAATAGCTCGTAGTAGAGCCTTAGTGTGTGCTAGATACGGTTCAGCTTTTCAGCAAAAGATGGCGATAATTATCACAAAATCAGCAAATGTTCTAGAATAATTTATGAAAATTATGGAATTCTAAGTATGTGGGGGTGTCATGCTAGACTGAGTGACTTATGACCAGTATGTAATAAATATCGGATTACAAAATCGTTCGCTATGTCTGGTCTATTGGTAGTATATTTTTAATGCGAACACTGAAAATTGGTACTAACTTTAGATCAGGATATAGCGATCTTGATGCTATATCTAAAGAATTTATAAATGTTGTCAGCTGTTCCTTTGTTTCATCGTCAGTTACATTTGTGATAGTAACATAAATGCCTTCAATTATCCCAAGACCAGTAGCATTGTTTATTATAACAGAAACATTGTTTTTAACATCAATATTGTTTTCTAAAGTAATCACTTTAACGCCAAGTTTTTGCCAAGACCTGAAAAAAGAAAAAAAATTAGAAGGAATTGAATAGATTAGTATTTCTTTTTTGTAACAAAGTTTTGTGATCATTTTACCTTATTTTATATTGTTGATACGGATTCAAGCTTGTAGAGTAAATAAATAGTTTTTTAACCCCACGTTGGACTAGTCTGTCAGCTATTTGAACTCCAAGAACGCCGTCATCCCAAAACATTAAATGATTATCATCAGGATTGCATATTATTCTGAAAAAAAAAGCAACAACTTAATTTTACACATTTGAAATGAGAAATAATAATAAATCAGTTGAATATCGAAAGAATTTAGGTTCGTGACTAAATAATTGTATTAAATATTAAGTCCATAAATGTGAAGGGATTCTTATTATTAATAATTTTGACTGTCATATATTTAAACACTAAAATATAGTGCTGATAAGTTAGGAAAAAAAATGATTTTAATTTATTGCTTTGTTGAGTTTCTTATTTTAAGTTTACTAACTCTTAGATGATAACTTTTATTTAAAAACCATTGGTTCAATAATGACTATAAATTAAATAAATGATTACTTTTATTTCATTTATTCTTATATATGTGTATATACTAAGTATGTTCATAAATATTATTACTAAAAATAACATAATATGTACTGGATACCTCAGAAATAATTTACAATTGTAGGTGCATAAAAAATAACAAATAAATTATATATACACATTAATTTACGAAATCAAAAACTGAAAATATGTGAAAATTAATTTAAGAACACACACACACACATCGATATATATGTACTCACACACACACAACACATTATTCAAGTGCCAGAGCCGCAAAGGACGACATTTGAATAATTTTATTTTCAAGTAGTAATTTTTCCATGTCTTCAGTTTCTGATTTTATAATTTAACGCATGTATTTATAAATATATTTGTAAATTTTTTATGCACCTACAAAACTGAATTATTTCTGAGGGGGGGGGGGGGGATGGGGAGTCCCATATAACATTTGAATTTGGAATCTATCATTTTATATAAATACTAGCTGATCTGGTGAATTTCGTGCCGCCTAATAGTCAATGAATGTTGTGTTAGCTAAATTGTTACAAGGTAAGGCCCTCTACTGGCATTACCGGAACCAGCGTAATTCATTCAAGTTCCCAGCGTGCAATTTTAAAGGTCCTACTGTGACTTAAGAGGGTCCTTTTTCACTCGCCTGTCGTCAACATAGAGCATGGTTTAAAAGCTTGTTACTTCATCTAACGCAATCCAACACGATGTTTGACGAAAAGGCAACGCCAAAAAAGAGAGATAACGCCTGAAAATTTACGATTTCCTAAACTGTATCTCTAACTCAATGCAACCTATTGTGTATGGTGCGATTTACCTTTAACGATTAATAATAATAATACTTTATTGACACAAAACCTTACAACATGCTTAATATCTATAATAATTAAAGGCGCACAAAAATTGACACCCTGACTCCTAAACTAGGATTTCCTGTGCCTTAGGAGTCAGTGTTCTACTGCTACTTGAACACTATAAACCCATATATAGGAATTTTAAAGCTGGTAAGCTGATATTGCACTAAAAATATATTATTAGGTATATAGTAAAAAAAAAAAAATAACAAAATAAAAGCAAAAGGTTGAATTAAAAGCTAAATTAAATTAAAAGTAAAATGACTGCGTGGTTGATTCTGTGTGTGTGACTGAGAAACGTGTTTGTGATGTGTGAGTGTGTGTGATTGCATCATTACTTACCATCAGGTGGGTTCGCAACCACTAGTTTTTACCATTAAAAAAAAAATTAATACTTGTAAATGATTAAAGAGTTTAATAGATATACAACATATAATATTCCATTCATTATCAAAAACTTCTCTGCTCTCGAACAAACGCTAACTACTTCTAATAAATGTGTAGATGTTGTCATTCTAGCTGAGAGTATGAGGCGGGTACCGAATGTACACAGTGTTGCGAAACTCTTGAAAGAGTGGTGGTATTTACATATCTTAATAATAAACACAAATGTATAAACACGAAAGTGTAAACTAAATTTTTTGAAAGTATTTTTGTACTATCACTACCCAATCAAAATAATTCGACACCTCTGGGCTCAAAGGTCGTAAAGGACATTTTGGCGAAAATGACTTTTTGATGCAGTTTTACTGAGTTTTTAATTCTCTATCGATCTGTATATTCCGTTTTACGAAATTCGCAAAAAAAAAATGCCTTTACGACCCACATAATTTGAGACGTTAAACGAAATGTACCGTTAAAATATGGAAGTAAATAACACTCAGTTACCAGAGCGAACTCATTTTGGTAGTAAAGCAAAATAAAAAACAACTTTTGGGGTTAAAATACATTATAAATGTCAATTGTCCTTTACCTCCTTAGGTGGTTAATATAAGTCATTTTAAAAATTTGGATGTAAGGGATATCGTCTTTGCAAATTGTCCTTTACACCCTTGCAAGTTAAAATAAAGGAACATAAGTGTCCTTTACTACCTAGTTTCTTTTCAATTATGTGCTTCCACTAAGGGCGTATTATAAACTTAAGTGAGAAATTGTCCCATAAATCCTAGAATATTCACTAGTGTATACTACTATATTTTCTTTATTAATCATGAAATAACATAATCATACAAACAAAACGTACATTTTCGTAATCAAATTGAGATCGTTTATTATTTTCTATAAGTGAACACAAAGCTTTTATAATAATTATCTTTGAAATAATAATGATAGATTAAGATTGTAGTAATTACGTAAGTTACGTTTTCCTTACAAGTCCTTTTCTCCACTCCCATCTTTGCTCTTTTGATTTGTTTTTCTTTATTAATCAACTTTATTTGTATAATCTCAATCAGTTTGATTAGAAGATGAGAAATAATGAGTAAATAAGTCATCATCATTCTGATGATTTATTTACTCATCTTCAATATCATTTTTATCATCATCTTCGTCCGTTTCGTTTAAAATCTCACGTAGCTCGGAATTGCATGGAAGTTCCCTGTATTCTTTGTGAAACCTTTTAGGTATAGTCCCATTTTCACAGAGGTTCGTGAGATCTTTATACTTAGCAGCGGCTATTGGTAATCTACTGTTATATAGCTGTTTTACTGCATCCATAGCAATCACTGGTTCATTGTTAATCTGGCGTTTATACCCTTTGTACTTTCCCTTCCCCTTTCCTTTATCTGAGGATTTCTCAAATAATGTTATAGAATGAGTCTGCTTTATTTTCCATAGAGTATTTGACGAACATTTTGTCGTTATGCTTTTTTTTAATGTGGCGTCTCTGATGTTTTTAAATTTGATATTTTTTAATGTCTTTGGCGTGAATGTATTTAGAGCTAATTGATCAAAATTTAAAAAGTCAGTATATTCCATGACATTGACTTTGTAAGGTCTTGGTCTTTTGTGGGGCCGATTCAAAATATGTGGGCCACTGTTTTTTAAATTTGTGGGCCACTGTGTTAACAATTAACATCCTGTGTGCGACTTTCATAAATGGTGGAATTAAACACCGAATATTTTCTGGAATAGTATAATATCATACTTTGTCCATGTGGTGTGTTCAACACTTTTTGTAGGTCAAAGCTGCTTTCACGTACCTAAGAAAGATAAATGTCTAACTTGCGTCAAAGCAGAGAATAATAAAGACGAAATGAACGACAAGGACAAAGAGCTGCTGAACTCCCATCTTAAAGAAAAGACATCTACTTATAAGAGATTTAAAATTCACCAAACCCTTAATTCACCCAACAATGAAACGATCACCTGCAGCTTTGACCTAAAAAAAGTATTGAACACGCCACATGGACAAAGTATGATATTATACTATTCCAGAAAATATTCAGTGTTTAATTCCACCATTTATGAAAGTCGCACACAGGATGTTAATTGTTATACATGGGGGGAATGGGATGGCAAAAGAGGGAGTAATGAAATTGCAACTTGCTTAAAGAAATATCTTGAGGAAAAGGATAAAATGGGCGTAAAACATCTGTTGATGTGCTGTGATTCGTGTTGTGGTCAAAACAAAAATAAAACTGCATTGGCTGCCATGAATCAATTCTTGAAATCAGCAACTAATTTGGAGGTCATTCAAATTAACTATTTACTCCCGGGCCATACATACATGCCCGACGATACAGTTCATGCAATTATAGAAAGGGAAGTGCGAAAACTTATTGAATGGAGTCCCTCACAGTGGCCCACATATTTTGAATCGGCCCCACAAAAGACCAAGACCTTACAAAGTCAATGTCATGGAATATACTGACTTTTTAAATTTTGATCAATTAGCTCTAAATACATTCACGCCAAAGACATTAAAAAATATCAAATTTAAAAACATCAGAGTCGCCACATTAAAAAAAAGCATAACGACAAAATGTTCGTCAAATACTCTATGGAAAATAAAGCAGAGACTCATTCTATAACATTATTTGAGAAATCCTCAGATAAAGGAAAGGGGAAGGGAAAGTACAAAGGGTATAAACGCCAGATTAACAATGAACCAGTGATTGCTATGGATGCAGTAAAACAGCTATATAACAGTAGATTACCAATAGCCGCTGCTAAGTATAAAGATCTCACGAACCTCTGTGAAAATGGGACTATACCTAAAAGGTTTCACAAAGAATACAGGGAACTTCCATGCGATTCCGAGCTACGTGAGACTTTAAACGAAACGGACGAAGATGATGATAAAAATGATATTGAAGATGAGTAAATAAATCATCAGAATGATGATGACTTATTTACTCATTATTTCTCATCTTCTAATCAAACTGATTGAGATTATACAAATAAAGTTGATTAATAAAGAAAAACAAATCAAAAGAGCAAAGATGGGAGTGGAGAAAAGGACTTGTAAGGAAAACGTAACTTACGTAATTACTACAATCTTAATCTATCATTATTATTTCAAAGATAATTATTATAAAAGCTTTGTGTTCACTTATAGAAAATAATAAACGATCTCAATTTGATTACGAAAATGTACGTTTTGTTTGTATGATTATGTTATTTCATGATTAATAAAGAAAATATAGTAGTATACACATATTTAAAAATTACGTGAGCCATTTAATAATTAAGTTTAATTATCAATTAATCCTTTTAGAATACCTTAGTGGGTGATCCTTTAGAACCTAAAGAATATTGCACTTGTCCATTATTTCCTTACTTTGATTAATTTTGCACAGTAAAGTAGATTTACGCCCTAAGCTAAAATCATAAGATGAAAATTTTAAGGGGGTAAAGGACATTTATTTTTAAATTTGTGGTCGTAAAGGGAATCTATCTCGATAAATAAAGCATTAGGGTAAAATTGTAATACTGCCCAAGAGAGTACTATGAATTCTAAGCACTTTTCCAAAGTTTCATTTAAATAGCTCAAGAAACAAAAAAGTTAGAGTAAAAATACGATTTTTTTTTTCGTTTTTTGCTTCTCCTGAAAAGTTGTATTTTGTCCTTTACGACCTTTGAGCCCAGAGGTGTCGAATGTTACAAAGGAGAATGCCGGATTTTGTATGGCCGCTGTACCCACCCTCCAACATACATGCGACACTTGTCAGTTGTCAGTTTATTCATTCCTGTCCAAAAAACACAAAACAGCTAATTTAGTTGTTAAATATATGCAGTCTATATTTTTTTTTAAACTTGTAGAATATGAATTGTGTTTATTTTTTCCCTAAAAAGACATTCACTATTAGTCATCAATTATAATATGATCAAGTATTTGTGCTGGTGCATTAAAATAAATTTTTCTCCGTAACCACATGGGTCATTGTCAAACCTCAGGATTTTTTTCGTAAAAAAATGAAACGCGTGATTTATAAAAATTAAAGCTATATTATTACACGTTACTTACTTTAAAACAAAAATGAGTATCAGTCTGAGATCAATAATTCGAAAAAAGCTATTTATAAGGAAATAACGATATTTCGGTTCAACCGAAAAGATTAATAATTAAGATTAATAATTAATATGTCCACCAAGTGGACTAAAATGTCAAATAATGACCAAAAAACCACATAAAATGCGATTAACATCTTGACCAAAAATAATGTTAATGCTGTCTTCACATAATTACAAACAATCAGTCACCTAAAAGCAATAATGAAGTAAATAAAAAATGTTTTGTGCCTGTCTACCGAAAAGACAATTCATTTCGGTGGTCAAAATATGTCTTCGTTGTCAGAAGACCACCAGCGTTGAACGCGTTCACTCATGCAAATAAGGTTTGATGGCGCTTCTAATTTTGACGTTGACGTATCTGAGCTGTTAGAATATAATAATAATAATAATAATAATAATGCTTTATTGAGACTCAGAAATATCAGATAAGACATTACAAAATATCTTAGGTCTATTTAAAATTGCTTTCGACACAGAATATAGCGCAACTGGCATCTTAGCTAAGTTACATAGTAACCTGTGTTAAAGATACCAGTTCCATTTCCCACAGGGTTACATTATATTAGATTATTTCTTATATCAGATTTAATAGTATTTATAATTTAAAATATCAATAAACGGAACATAATTAATTTAATTTAAGTAGGTAATACAAATAATTTTGAATTTAATAAATTAATAAAGCATATGCAACATATTTAATTAATTGATAATTACGTAAAAAATAATTATTGAGAATAAAAACTTAAGAAAACAAGGAAAACTTTGCATTTTGGTTAGTTTGTGTGTGTGTGTGTGATGTGTTAATTACGTAGACTGCAGGCGGAGGCTCGAAAAAAAAACCAAAGTACTTTAAACTAATTTATTTTAGAACAAAGAAATTACAATTAATTTTAGTGAAACCTATTCGATGCTAGAATATGGAATGACCAAAAACTTATTAAAAATAACTTATTGCTAATATGCCGTTTTGCTGCGTCGGCGGCTCGTGGCTGGCCCAGGTGTCGACGATGCAGTTTTCATGTTTCCGACGTCAATCGAATGAATTGCTAGGTCGACGATATCCATTAGGGATCCGTATGTAACACCTCCCCCCGAAGATCAGCAACTATTTGATCATGTTGAGAGAAAATGTTGCTGGAGGTTCATCTCGTTTCTTGGAGTCCCTGGTTACCTCTTCGTACGTATGTATCTTAACAGTTTGTGGTTTTTCTTTGCTGTCCGCTCTGAGATTCCAGCATCTATATCTGCGGCTTATCGCTAAGATGATAAGTGCGAGCACGCATATTGTGAAGATGTAGAATGGTATGGTTGTATGGTATAGAACAACCGAATGAGTATTGTCAATCTTCAGAGGACTTTCCATCATTGCTTTTCTCTGGATGCTGTGAAGCTCTTCTAAGTTGACTGAATTGAAGCCAATGATGTGAGTGGGAATGTTGGTCTGATTTATCTCGTTGTATGGGATCTTTGATAACTTGAGCGGCTGGCCTTCAATCTCGTTGTTGTCGTTGATGATGGTGAATTCTGATGTTTGCAGGTAGCAGTCCACAGGGATGGTGACGATGTAGCTGCCTTGTAGAGTGTTGAAGTCTTTTCTTCCACATGCTAATTGTACTTTAGTTGGTTGAGGTAGTGACAGTACGTAATGCTGGTCATCCAGTTTCTCCATTGCTTCTTTGGAAAGTGTAATCTTGACGAAGTGGCAGGTGTCTTCTAGATCCTGGTTGGCGATGAGTTTCTGGATACAATCTGGTTTTGTCCTAATTTGGTGACTCGTCTTCTTTTCACAGAGATGTATGTTACTGTACTTCGGGCATTCAGCCTCTATGTACACGAATGATTTCTCGTTAGTTGCTATATAGGGAGAAGGAGGTATAAGGGCAAGCTGTTTTTTATTGGGTACAATAGATAATCTGTATAGATCATAAGAGTCTATGGAAACTATAGGGAAGCTGTAAACTATAACTATTCTTTTCTCAATAAAGTAAGAACCTGGTTTAATGAGATTATAATATTCTCTTAACTCCAGATTTAAAATCTGATCTTGATGGTATATCGATTTTAACTTGTCTATCATATTTCTTAGTACTTCTATGTCTATCATCGAATGATGAGTGCTAGACGCGCGTATAAAAGCCATTATGTTTTCTATTCTAACTATTTCTAACATTAAATCTTCTACATTATTAGTAATTATTCCTAGGATTTGGGCAAACTTTGCAAATTTGATTAAGCTATAATCTCTGTAAGCGTTTTTCTCTAGAAGTAGTTCTAAGGTTGCGTTAATTATTTCCTGATTCTTGGTTAGCTGGTCTAAGATGGTACCATGCTGGGACATCCATTCTTTACTAAGACTGATGTGATTATTAAATTCTGAAACTACTTTATTTTCGTTGTTTTGTAAAGTTTTAATTGCTTCGTCATATTTCAGGGCATCTAAATAATCTAAGTTGCCAGTAACGCTTTTTATTACTGACCCTAGGCTATCTACGAGACCTCGTTTGACTCTGGAAGGTTCCAAAGATTTGACCTGCTTTAAAACTCTGTCAAGCTTGTTAGTAAGATAGTCGACTTGATATTCGTAAAGCATGTAAGTCTCATTGTTAAGTCTGGTCTTAAACGATTGAAGTTGCGTTTGTACAGAGTCTATTTTGTCCTCTATGTCAGCTAGTTGTATGTACTGTATGAAGGAGTGGTAATGTGTGGTTAGTCTAGTATGTCCTAGTTTATATGGTAGTAATCCTGGTCCATCAGCTAAGGTCTCAAGTCTTATCTCTTGAGGGTGCGACACATGGATTGTCAGTAGCAGCAGAAACCTGTAACAATTGGCTGCCTTTAGGTACACGTTTTAGCCTCGCTTTGGCTACGGGGCCTCGTTTTTTAGAAGTATATATATGTATCGGTAAATCAGCTAGTACAGTATCTTGCGTATACCGTGGTGCAGTTTTCTGACGGCTGGCAAAGGGATTTTTAATAAACACCTGTTGCTGAGGGGCATATTCTACTTCTGGTTCCCGAGTTTTATTCCTATTTTCAATTAAGGCTGTCCGATTGGCAAGAGATGAGTCATTAATAATGTCATAAACCTGCTTCATCTGCTGCTTATGATTCTGTGCATATTGCTGTAAAATGTGCTCCCTAAAGTCGATGTCTATCGGGTCTCTGGGGTCAAAATGTCCAGTCAATAGGTCAAAAGGTCTACATTTGGTAAAACTGTGGATGGAACTATTGTATGCTATGATAGCGTATGGCATGAGGTTAACGATTGGTTCCTCTTTGTGTTGTAATTTGAGGATTCTAATGTGCTCCAATAATGTTGAATGAAAGCGCTCTATGTTACCATTGTCATTTGGGCTATGAGGTAAAACTTTATGATGAATTATCTTATGAAGACGTGTAAATTCAGAGAACAATTGGTTGGTGAATTCGGTGCCATTGTCAGTAATTATAGTCATAGGTAGTCCATGATGAGTGCAGTAACGTAGCAGAGCTTGGAGAATGCTAATGGCTGTTCCGTCTCGTAAATGGTAGGCTTGTCCGTACTTCGTGAAGACGTCAATGAAAGTCACGTATTTTTCATTCTGAACTGTAAAGAGGTCCATGTGAATGATTTCAAGTGGTTTGCTGGCTGGGGGAACTATGTTAAATTGTGGTCTAATGGGATTTCGATCATACTTGGCTTGACCGCAAATGGTGCACTCATTGATGTACTTTGTAATATGTTCTTTCATCTTTGGCCAATAGTATTTTCGTGAAAGGGCCAAGTGACATTCATTTATGCCACGGTGGTTTGTTTTACCGTCGTGATAGTGTCGAATGATATCTTGTTGTCGCAGATATTCTTTGACATTTTCCAGTTCTATTTTAGCTAGAACTAAATTGAGAGAGGAGCTTTTGAATTTATCTTGTATAATGGGAATTATCGAATACATTGCCAATGGGGGATTTATCAAGATAGCCGTTTTAACCTTCGGGTTCACATATTCTTTAATAGCATTTATAACGTCATTTTCTAGGTTGGCCTCTGAAAGCTGGATTGCCATTCGCGTATGGTTTTCGAAAGGTTTAGTCACTGTCGGTCGGCGTTTTACGTCACCTACTACAGTAAAGTAAATCTGTCGATGAAACTTGTTGAGTGGCTCGTCTGTGATGGGGACTTCTAGTATGGGATGTTCATTACTGGTATGTACGGTGTCAGTCGAGGAGTTCGTCTGCTGGTGTGGTGTTTCTGATGGGTTATTTATCATTGAGCTAAGGTCTTTTATGCTTTCAATTAATGAGTTGATCTCATCCACTTCCTCATTATGAATTTCTACACGTGAAAGAGCATCAGCGTTGGTGTTAAACTTTCCTTTTTTGTATACTACTGTAAAGTCATATTCGCTTAGTCTGAGTCGCCATCTAGTCAGTCGTGAGTTTGGTTCCTTCAAATTCATCATCCACTGTAAGGGTTTATGGTCAGTCAGTACTTTAAATTTCCTACCAAATAAGTAAGGTCGGAAATACTTCGTCGCCCAGACAATGGCAAGTAACTCCTTTTCGATGGTACTATAGTTTAGCTCACTTTCGTTAAGTGTGCGTGAGGCATAACAGACGGGTTTATCAGATCCTATGGGCCCTTGAGATAACACTGCTCCAATAGCGACATTCGAAGCGTCTGTTGTAAGGTTGAATTCTCGTTTAAAGTCTGGGTACTGCAGTATGGGGTCATTGGTCAGTAAGGTCTTGCAATTCTCGAAGGCATTGGTATATTCAGGGTTCAGAGTTATCTTACTACCCTTTTTTAGACATTCGGTTAGTGGTTTGGTTATCCGAGCGAAGTCGGGAATGAATTTTCGGTAATAACCGAGAAGGCCTAAAAATTGTTTAATTTCCTTGGGGGTCTTTGGTATTGGATATTTTCGAATAGCAGATATTTTGTCAGGGTTCGGCTTGATACCGTCTCTACTAATGATGTGACCTAGGTATGCGGTCTCGAGCTTTAAAAACTCAGATTTGTCCATCTGAATTTTAAAGTTCGACTCTCTGAGTCTTTGGAAAACCTTTTCCAGGTTGTCCATGTGCTCCTGGAGAGAGGTACTGTAGACGATAATGTCATCTAAATAAACGAGGCAAATGTTATTCTGGAGGCCTCTTAGAACATTGTCCATGACTCTCTGAAATGTGGACGGCGAATTTTTAAGTCCCATAGGCATTCGAAGGAACTCGAAGTGGCCGTGTTCCACATTGAAAGCGGTTTTGGGAATATCTTAGGGGTCCATCTCGACTTGGTAGAATCCACTTGCCAAATCTAAGGTGGTAAAATATTGGCATTTCCCTAACTTGTCAAGGACGTCACTGATGTTTGGAATGGGATACTTGTCGTCGATGGTTTTCTCATTCAACTTTCGGAAATCTACTACGATACGCCATTTCTGTCTTCCTGAAGCGTCTATCTTTTTGGGGACAACCCATATAGGTGAACTCCAGGCTGAATCTGAAGGCCTAATTATGCCTTGGTCTAGCATTTTCGATATCTGATTCCTAACTTCTTCACGATGGATAAAAGGGTATCGGTAACTTTTTGTGTATGCGGGAACTTCGTCGGTGGTTTTTATACGGTGTTTAATTTTATTAGTGAAAGTCAATGGTTCTCCGTCAATGTAAAATACGTCAGTATAACGGGAGCAGAGCGTCAAAAGGTTAGCCTTTTCCTCTTCATTAAGATGGTCTGTACGTAGAAGTGATAAAACATTATCGGCGCGATTTGATTGTGTAGTTGGTGTACAATTAACGTTAAAGAGTTCTGCTTGGGCTGGTTGGTCTAACGAAAAGATGACATCATTGGATGTTGGATTCTCTAGCTCTACAAAACCACGATTGTTAACTACAGTGGTCAAACACTCATGAATGATGCAGTTACAAAGAACCTGTTCGTTTACAAGAACATCGCCATCCGGGGCGTTAATTGGTATTCGAACTAATTTAGAATTATTTGCTGGGATAATGTCCTCATACAGATTAACATTGCGTGAATTATATACTTTTATTTTATTTGTAGCGGTACGCGTTATTAACTTATAATCTTTTAAGTCTATTTTGGCTTCCCATTTGGATAGTAAATCTAATCCTATAAGTCCGTCAAAATAGTCGTGAAAGCGATAAATGAATAATTTAATTGAGTCGGTCTCGTTGAACTCGTTAAAACATGGTAGTGTTATAGAATAATCATTTTTACTAACAACGTGTACATTTGTGACCTCGAAGGGGTCATAATTGAGGGGGTAATCAGGGAAAAACTTTTGCACAGCCTCGGGGCTGATGAAAGACTGGTTAGCGCCAGTGTCTATCAAAAATTTTAGAGGAGGGCAAGAAATTTCGATGTATGGTAGTTGTCTTTGGGTCTGTAAGTTTAGGTCTATCCTTGCTCTTTTAATAGCTTGTCCTTCGGAAAATTCTGAATCTGGTTAGCGTCGCTGGGACCCGGTTGTGGTTCCATGTCACTTGTTGTCTGATTGTCATAAATTACATTACTGTCAGTCATAGCATGGTTGCCGTCACAGTCGTAAAACATGTAATAGTCGCCATAGTCCATGTAATAGCTGAACTCTGGTTCGGGATAATATTCGACCGGATAAAGACAATTGTCAGGTAAAGCGATTTCGTTCATGTTAACTTCGCGCGTTTTAAAATAGTTAGACGGTGGTGGGTTTCCGCTTCTACGCCAGTCATGTCCTGATGTCATGGGTAAGGGTTTCGGAATGAAATGTTGCACTCCGCTCATGGGTTTTGCACCCATATTTTGTGGTGGATTATTCCTAGGTGGTAACCTGAAAACGTTACTATGCGGATGGTAATTTGGTGGTGGTGCGCGGAACATTTGTTGCGTTTGAGTCGGCATGCGATTATGTGATTGATTAGGCGTATTGAATTTAAAAGGCTGGGGCTGAGGCTGAAGGCCACGCAGACCTACTAGGAGCAGGCCAGTTAGGTAGTGGGGGTCGTGAAGCGCCGTTCAAAGGCATAGCATGCATGATAGGGGGCTTGTAAATTACGGGCATGTTAGGAAGTCTATCTAGCTTAGGGGCGCTGTGAGTTTTTGCTACGTCATTACGCTGCTGCAAATACATTATATTTAATTCTTCCTGCACAAATTCCAGGGCTTTCTCGATAGTTTCTGGACGCATACAACGTATACGCGAGCCCAAAGGTTCCTTAAGTCCTCGTACAAAGGCTTGCATGGTAACCTTCCTATAGAGGGTTCGTTTAGCCTCAATAGTCGTCGGGATAGTCTCGTGTAATGTCACATACGTCATAATCGTACTGAACAAGGTTTGACACTGGTCATAAAAGTCCTGAGGGGTTTTTGTACCTTGCGCAGCCAATGAGAGGTCGTTGTACAAAGCCGTTTCGTCGCGCTGGTCTGAAAAGTTATTAATGAGGGCTGATCTAATACCTGCCCAAGTTTCGGGGATGCCATTTGAATTTATAGTGGATGCAGCAGGCCCAGTAATCTTATTTAAAATACCGTTTAAAAGGCACACATTATTTAACTCGCTACCCGGTTCAGCGCTAGCATACTGAGTAACTATTCTATCGCATATGTTAATAAATCTAGTTAAAACGTTAGGGTTTCCATCAAAATCGGGCACGAGGCGTAAGGCCTTGAAAATAGTATCGGGATTAAAAGACATATTGGGCTCAAACAAACTATTCAAATTAGAATCTGATTCGCTATCTATATCTCTACTAATATCTACTAAATGCCGGCGCGCCTGTCGTGATGCAGGTTCCCGGGGGTAAGATCTATCGTGATGAAAAATCTTGGACATAAAAATAACTTAGGAGTAGAAGAAGGAAGCAACACGAGAAAGATTCTAGTGCACTTACATATGTTTCATCTCTGGCTCTTCTTCGTGAATCGATGTCTGGATTCGCCACCCGGCTCCGCAGCTCCAACGTAGGTTCAGGATACTCGTGACGTGACTTGATAGCCGCCCAGGCGACCCGCGATTGCGAATATCGAAGAAAGATGACTCTAATGCAAAACGCGAACTAGCCTGTGAGTATCCTACCGACTGCGCCAATTACGTAGACTGCAGGCGGAGGCTCGAAAAAAAAACCAAAGTACTTTAAACTAATTTATTTTAGAACAAAGAAATTACAATTAATTTTAGTGAAACCTATTCGATGCTAGAATATGGAATGACCAAAAACTTATTAAAAATAACTTATTGCTAATATGCCGTTTTGCTGCGTCGGCGGCTCGTGGCTGGCCCAGGTGTCGACGATGCAGTTTTCATGTTTCCGACGTCAATCGAATGAATTGCTAGGTCGACGTTATCCATTAGGGATCCGTATGTAACATGTTAGTGGTATGTGTTTATTTGTGAGAGTAATTGTTTGGTGCGGGTGGTTTGTTACTAGGCCATAGAACTTAAAAGACTTTCTGTCTCCTGATAAGTCAAGCAAAGGAGCCACTTAGTTGTTTTTTACAGGCGAGGCTAGGGAGATGGTGGACACATAACAGTTTATTCACTCTGTTATACAAGGTCGGCGCAAGGAAGTAATTGAACCTTTTCGATTGGGTGAAATAACACTTTTTGGTATCGCAAATTAAGTCCTTGCGCCTTTTATGGATAATTTTGAACGGGGTTGCTGCATGTTGAATAAGAATAGTATTCAAAATAAAGAGTTGCCTCACAGTTAAAACTTGACAACATTTGTAAAGGTCCGTTGTCGGAAATGAGATCTTTTTAAAGTTGCTCACTTTTAAAATCGCCCTTTGTGCTCTCTCTAGCTTCAGTAGCAATGTTTTTGGCGCACCACCCCAAGACGATAATTCAGAAGAGATTGGCAGAGTGCAAAATAAACCTGTTTGAGGAGGCGGGCATTAGCTATGTGGCGTAGAGTTTTAAATATATAAATCAATTTCCTTATCCTATTTTGAAGGAGCTCGATGTGTAGTGTGAATGACATATTACTGTCTAGAGTTATGCCTAGATATTTGGTATTGGCTACATGTGTTAGTCTGGGACAGTCGCACACTTGATTTGGGAACATGGAGCACGAGTGGGCAATGTGGGTGGAGGTTGGGAAGACTGACGGAATGAGAAGGTCATGTAGTTGGTTTTTTCAGTGTCAATATACGTCCGAAGATCTTATTTGTTTATGAACATTATCTCCATTAGCAGTGATGGACTGCACTCGCCAACATTCAATGGTTGCTGCATTGAGCCCAGAATGGGACTGGACCATTGGCTTGCCACTGGAATGTGCATAAGATTCAAGCTTAGACTTGGTGAATTTATCATCTCGGTGGGAGCTGGTGTGTCATTCCGGATAGGACTTTTGAACTGTCAAAATAGGCTGATTGTGTTTCAGTGGCATACTTGCAGTTATAATTTTAAGGGAGTCGTTGAGAATTTCTGTTGTTGTTATCGTCTCTTTTTACCCAGATTTAAGACGACTTGATTCATCGTTAAGTAAAAATTGCTGTATATTTTCTCTTAACTCTTTGTCCTTCGTAGAACCTTTATTCCTGTTCTTTTTTTTTGTGTTTTCTGTGAACTCTTTCGTTTCTAGTTCTGTAATCGCATTCTATACTTACCAAGTTTACATTCTAAACTCATCAACTTCTTTTTCAGTAAACTGTTCTCTACCTTCAATCTTCTTCTGTTTCTTACTGCAATACGGGTACCAATTTCAGGCCTTGATGACACTAAAGTTACTGGACTCGAGGGCGGTGTTTTGCATGCAATGTATTTTTCAGCCTCTTTTTGTATCTTGATTTTTACACTGCGTCGTCTTGCACCCTATCTCCATTTCTTCCTCAAAAGCTTTTTTTGCACATCTGGTTAATCTTGTACAGTTTTTATTTTCGGCTTTCTTTTGATAGTAATATTCTCTGTCCTTTCTTCGCTTTTCTTCCAATGCATGTGGTTCTTGTTTAAGTTTCTCATGCGCCATTCTCATCCTGAAGCCTGAAAGCTCACAATAAGAAATGCACACAAACGAAAAGAGAGTAAACTGTCCAAAGAAAGAGCATCAGATTTTATAAATAAAAAGTTTACATAAAGGAGAAAACCATGCTTATGAAATATTATTATCACCCATATCGCAAGTAAAGCATTACAGTTACAAGTACCAATCATTGTTAACTTATAGCATGTAGCTATGGATAACTACATTAACAAGTCGACATGGTGTAGAAAAGCTTTAAGGAAGCAATGGTTTAAAACATACCCGTATTTATTTATAAAAATCAAGCGAATTGAAACAAAAATAGGTCATTAGCCCTTTCCTGACAAAAAGACCAGTAATCAGAAGCAGTTGACAAGTTATATTAACAAAATAATCCATACCTGTTCAAGAAAAGATTCCACTCGGTGGACATCTGTCGTTTCGGTGGTCAAAAGTTCCACCGAAAAGATGTCCACCGAATGGATTTTTTTCTAAAAATCATTCATACCACCCGCCGTTTATAGGTTATGTCAAAAGCCAAGGTATATTTGTAAAGTTTAATTGTTTAACTAATTAATAAGAATGTTTGATGAATTTGTAGTGATTTACTTACCAAAATACAGCAGTAACCGAAAAGACAACTCAACTTTGACACCACCAAACACAACAACAACGTCTTGATACAGCAACAACGTGTTCTGCGTACGAGTCACGGCAAAATGGACGCTGGCAGGGATAGTACGATATTGGATGCGTTCAATGTTACGTTTCGTTCCATTCATTGGACATTTCCTTTATTTTAGTCAGGATCGAAAGTAATGTCCACCGGAAAGACAAAAAGTATTGTGACAAGATTCAATGATGCAAAAAGTGTGTTTAATTTTTATCTATTTTTTTTAATACTTTTAATGTTAAAACGCATAACTTAGGTTAGGTTAGGTTAAAATCAAAATATTTTATAGAACCTAAATCCCATACTTTTGAGGTATCATGTCGAATAATCAAAAAAAAAATATATTCGACTAGATGCTTGGAATGACGCCTGTTCCATTGGGTATCAGGTGTCATTTGTGGGGACAGTTTTAGGCAATGCCAAACATACCTGGGTCTAAACAATGATGGCCGGCTCAGCTGCAAACAACATACCGAGGCGGTGTACGATAAATTAAGATAAATGCTAGCCAAATCTTTTATAAAATACAAAATAGGTTTAAAGATATTTATTTCTCAAAAAAGACACAAAGTCACTTACTTGAGAACAATTTTTCCTTATACTAAATTAATATATAACAAGGGTTCGTCACCGCGTACGTAAGTTGATAAACTCATCCAATGCATTCAGTCTATAAGTAGATATTTTATGATTGTTTCTTACATAATGTGCTAGTTTGTTCGTGAATGCATTGAATGAGCGTAGATTTTTCATAAATGGGGGTATTTTATTATAAAACTGTGCTCCTTCAAATGTTAACATTCTTTTGCCAAACTAAGTTCTCATCTTTGGTAAGATCAAAAAACTAGCCCGATGATTGCTACGTTGTGTTAATCCTTTCGCTTTTCGATAGGTTGGTCCGTATAGTTTTGTTGAGAGCCTTACGGATAAAAATACAAGTGTTGTAAAAATATAAGTGCCTAATGTTCATTATTTTTGTTTTTTCATATATTGTGCTTGTTGGTGATAAATATGAAAAAAAAAAAACATCATTTTTATTAATTTATTTTGTACAATTTGGATAGCTAGCTTGGTTTAGTTGGTTGGTTTGGCTTGGCCGCACTGCCTCAGACTTCAACTAGATATAGCAGGTGAGGTTTTACAAGGGCATTATAGATATTGTAACGCAAACTATGTGGAATACATCTTACTATATTTCGAAGAGATCTCAGTAGGGACGAAAGGTTTGTTTTTACATGATTTAAGTGAAAAATTACCATATAAAATATTACATAATAATGCCGTATAAATCTGGCTGAATCAATAATATCTTATAGACTGTCGAGTTATGAAAGAACATGTAAGACATAAAACACAAATTGAAACCTGTAAATCTTAATAATAACAGAAAAAAATAAAATATTATGCATTTGTGCCCTTTAAATCGATTATGCAATGAGGAATGCATACAGATAGGTGTTTTAAAAATAAAGGAACAACACAACTGTATCACTCTCAATACATTCCTTAACTACTTTGTGAATAGATAAGTGGTTAGCTCGGTCATCGATGTTACGCGAGTTTACTCGTCAATGTTGCGTCTTATTTACTTATAGGTACCCTCTTCGGGTATATTATGTTATTGATCTAGAATGTGATATCTTTTGTTGTGTTTTTAATTTTATTATGCAAAACTTTGTGGCTATGATTATGATGCACGGTAAAACTCTAATGAGTTTATGATTGCATCATCTGTAATATACCTATTACTTGTATAAATTCAGAAATAATTGAAATGAGAAGAAAAAATCTATTTCTCTCTTATGTGGTTCACATTACCTGGGGTACATGTTGGACACAGAGTCGTGCATCCTCAGCAGTACCTTGCCACGATGCCTGCTAGTTGCGAGCAGTCGGAAGGCGCGCGCGACATCATACGGCGCGTATGATACGCGTGACAGAGGACGCACGTAGCCGCGACCTATACCTTCGCTCAACATCATCTGCAGATATTTCATTTCCTCATATTTTTGTTGTGTGAATAGCGATAACAAGTCAGTTGCGACGTATGACCTCTGTTTAGTCATAAAATACATTCCTAGTTCATATTCTTCACTGTCCTGAAGTTGAACTGTATCAACAAGAATTCCAGAAAATGCAATGCATCTGAAAGTTGCCTGGAAAACAAAAAATCACGGGATTATTATTTTATTCGTGTACTTGATTTCATATACGGTTTATTTAGTTTATACAAAATATTATATAAGTGGAAATCAATTGCCCTTGCTTCCATTGAGTACCATAACACCATAACACAACAGTGACTTTAAGACTACGCCTCGGTAACGGTTAATAGGCTTGAAAAAATACGTTTATTCAAAATTATGTATAAAATTATCAACAAATTTACTATCGGTATATCGAAGTGCTGAAATGTCTGTACAAAAACGCCACTATGGCAGTCCGACTTGAAGACCAGACCTCGAAACCTATCCTCTTGCAGCGGGGCGTGAGGCAGGGAGACGTTATTTCTCCGAAACTGTTTACGGCAGCAATGGAGGATGTCTTTAAGGTTTTGAAATGGAAAGGGCTAGGCATTAATGTCAATGGCGAGTACATCACTCACCTTCGATTTGCCGACGACATAGTAGTCATGGCTGAGACTACGGAGGAGCTCAGTACAATGCTTGGTGACATCAGTAGAGCTTCCGAAAGAGTGGGACTTAAAATGAACATGGACAAAACCAAAGTCATGGTAAACAGCCATGTAGCACCCACTCCTATCAAGATCGGGGACTCTACACTCGAAGTTGTAGACGACTACGTTTACCTGGGACAGACGATCCAGTTAGGAAGGTCTAACTTCGAGAAAGAGATCAATCGTCGAATCCGACTCGGCTGGGCGGCGTTCGGGAGGCTGCGCGGTATCTTCTCGTCCAATATACCACAGTGTCTCAAGACGAAAGTCTATGACCAGTGCGTGTTGCCAGTGATGACATATGGCTCCGAAACGTGGTCGCTTACAATGGGCCTCATCAGAAGACTTAAAGTCATCCAAAGGGCAATGGAAAGGGCTATGCTCGGAGTTTCCTTGCGTGATCGAATCAGGAATGAGGATATCCGCAAGAGAACCAAGGTTACCGACATAGCACGAAGAATCGCCAAACTAAAGTGGCAATGGGCAGGGCACATTGCTCGCAGAACAGATGGCCGTTGGGGCCGAAAGGTTCTGGAATGGCGGCCACGTACCGGAAGACGTAGCGTTGGAAGGCCTCCTACAAGGTGGACCGATGACTTGGTAACGGTTGCGGGAGTCCGATGGATGCGAGATGCACAGGACCGTTCATTGTGGCGACACTTGGGGGAGGCCTATGTCCAGCAGTGGACGTCTTTCGGCTGAAATGATGATGATGATGATGATGATATCAATTTTATTTTCTTTAAAACAGTAACTATGTGTGTTCGGTTCAAATCTTGCAACCCAATTTTGAAGCAAATATCTTCAACCGATTGACCTGAAATTTTGTATACATGTGTAAATTGCATGACAATGCAATATTATGATAACATGGAGCTGATCTGATGATGAAGCTGGAAGGTGGCCATAGGAACTCAGCAATAAAACGACACAAACCCATCGAGCTTGGATTCGTTTGATTTGTATTGACAAGTACTTTTATCCTATAAATGGTGACCAGGTCTGATGATAGAACTGGAAGGCGGCCATAGGAACTCGGCAATAGAACGACACAACCCCATCGAGTTTAGGCTCTTTGGATTTGTATTCACGAGTATTTTGATCCTATATTGTTGTATCCTACGAATAGGGGTGTAACTGCATAATAGCAACTTTTCAGGAGACACTATTTTTGTTTAATTAAATTAAATATTACCTAATATGTATTAGTGATTTTGTATAATGTGTATTAATATCTTAAGATTTGGCTAGGATTATTTTCAATAAATTATCTTTATATTTTAAACGCATTTTGTCCCTTAAATCCTTATTCTCTGTTGTGTTAATCAATTTTCGATATTGGGTACGTAAAAAAACCATAAAGGTGATTGTGGCCGTGTTCTATGGAATAGCTATATTGCGAGGCGAAGCCCTAATTACGTTTGTGTCTTTCTTCTATGTTTCAAATTATGCTTTTATCTTTTATTCTTCTGCAGATAAAAAGCATAATGTAACTTATTGCTCAAGTCCACACTACTTTGCATTATGTAATTAGAATGACTTAATTAAGTACAAACTCGTTGATGTTATGATATTTGAACTTATTCAATACTACAATTTAAAAAGACGCGTTCTTCCGACTAGTGGCCCGCGCACCCCCACTACTCGCGGAGAAATAGGGCGCGAAGGCGATTGTAGCTTTTTTCTTCGATGAAAACGTGGTGCTTAAAATTGTGGCTTCTAGAAAACGTAATTATTTGATAACCTGTACCGTTTTTAATTGTTTTGTTGAACTGGTTATATGCGGTATGATGAGCAGAATTGGATTGCGCAATAAAAAAAGAAAGCCCCTATGTTCGTTAGGGCACTATTCGTAGGATACGACGATATGGTGACCACGGTCTGATGATGGAGTTGGAAGAAAGAAAGAAAACACGTTTATTTGGCACACAGGTACACACAATGAGATTACAATTATAAAGAAACTTAAGTACTAAGTAACTTAAAAATATTAAATACTTAAACTTAAAAATACATCAACATTGTGTCTCACGGCTGCGCCAAATAGGTCCAGTTCAGGATAATGCCAGGCCACTACGTAGCAGTTGCCTGACGCTGGTTTTCAACTGAACCTTGATATGAGTCTACGGGAGGATGAAAGGCGAAGCCGTAACCGATTGCAAGTACCGGCTGTAAATAGGCCCCTGCAGCGGTTGCAAAGAGACGAGGCAGCAATAAGGGATAAACGGTACCCTAGAAATCCTAACCACCCACATATAGTAGCTGTGTATAAATTTTTTTTTTTATTAGAGTGAAACATATTTATAATTAATATTATGACCGAAGACAATTTATTTAAAACTGGCACATATATTATATTAATGAAACGTTTAAATTGTTTAGGTTCAACTTTCGCTGCGCATCGATCAAAAGCTGCCGTAAACGTCTTCTAAAGGTATTAATAGTGTTTATTGCTCTAATAGGCGGTAGCAGGTTATTCCAAATTTTGGATGCTGCGTAACGAAAACTGCCTCTAAATGTTGCTGTACTGCTGGGGCTGCGATGAGAGTTGCTGTGAACTTTGCCTTCTTCCGCATTCACGTCTACTTGTGATCCAGCTCAGCTTGTTGTAGAGATAGTCTGGCTTTTGGAATTTAATCACACCGAATAGAAGGCATGCCAGGTGTAGCTTGCGTCTCGATTTCATTTTAAGTGTAAAGTGCTTGTTAAGGAATGGCATTATATGGCTTCGGATAGGAATCTTATAACAAAAACGAGCACACGCGTTTTGAACCCTTTGTATAAGCCGGTCTGTACGAACCAGTAGGCGCGGGCCGTACACCGTGTCTGCATAATTCAGTCTGGACAAAACCAGACTTTCTACAAGCTGCTCCCGAAGTGTTTCGGATAGGTAGGGCCTCATTTTATATAGAACTTTTAGGCGATAAAAACAGTTTCTTACCGAGTCAGCGACATGCTTTTCGAAACGAAGGTCTTTGTCCATAATAAGACCAAGGTTTCTTGCTTCATAGACTCTGTCTATCGGTTCGCCCATTAATTCGAGTGAAAACGTAGCGGGTTTAGCTAACTGTTGCTTAGAGCCAAGTATCATAAATTTGGTTTTAGTTGGGTTTAGCGACAGACAATTTTCCTCGGACCAGGTTGCAATTCTGCGAAGATCGTCGTTTAGGTTTTTTATGGCATTATCATACTCGTCGGGATAAAAAGATATGTAAAGCTGGACATCATCAGCGTATATGTGGTACTTGCACTTCTGGAGGCATTTAATAATATCCGCGCAATACAAGATAAAGTGTATTAGACCTAAGATAGACCCTTGCGGCACTCCTCTCTCTAAAGAACTAAGTGCCGATTTTAAAAGGAAGAAAACGACACAACCCCATCGAGTTTGGGCTCTTTTGATTCGTATTCGCGAGTACTTTGATCCTATATGGTAACCACGGTCTGATGATAGAACTGGAAGGCGGTCATAGGAACTCGGCAATAAAACGACACGACCCCTTCGAGTTTGGGCTCGATAGTTTCTTTCCAATTCTTCTCCAAAGGAAACTACCAATTAAAATTGTGCACTAGCTACTGACGTTATATAAGTGTTCACGTATGCCTATCTATGTGAAATAAAAATATTTAAAATTTTGAATTTTTACGCAAACCAAAGAGAATTAAACCACTTGAGAGCTGATAGAGCGATTTCGTATAGGCACACGACTCACCATTACGGGCCGGGGGACGGGGGAAAACATAGCGGTTGTGATTGGCTGGTGAAACAATGTCAGCAAACATAGTGATGCACAAGTAAATTTTGCAACAATTATATCGATATCGATAAAATCGACGTCGATGAATTCTACTATTTTGCTTTGTAAGGAGAAATAAAAGAAGATTAAACGAAGAATATATCCTTTATTTACATTACTAAAAAAAAATAATTAAAAAAAAAATTTTAGACTACTTGAGGACCTTCTCCTATAATGAAAGTCAGTTCAAAAAATAGCCCAAGGCAAAAACAGGGTCGGCGTTGTTGAACTAAGTAAACGGCGTCGGTCCTTTAAAGTTTCAAAGCAATCAGATGTGAAATGCCTTGAACAAATAACACTATACTTTTTTGGCAACCAATTTTCCCTGTGAGTGGCATTAATCCACTTTTCTTTAATTTCCGGATTATTTGGAAATCTAAAATGTAAACATTAAGACGTACGGAGATAAAGCGGGCGAAGATAGAGGCCCGCAACGTGTGGCTAGAAACTCTGAACAGAGACCCATGGGGGCGCCCCTACAAGGTGGTGCGAGAAAAGCTCCGCCCCTGGGCTCCCCCGCTGACGCAGAGTCTCCGGCCCCAGCTTGTGGAGGGTGTGGTTAGCGCTCTGTTCCCCACGCGAGGGGAACACTCTCCCCCGCCTATGGCTCCGCCACCTGCGGTGTCCAACGTGGACCACGACGGCGACGACGACGACATTGCTCAAGAGGTGACCGAGGTAGAGATGCGAGTGGCAGTACGTAGGCTTAGTGCCAAAAATACCACCCCAGGACTCGATGACCTGCCTGAAAAGACCTGGGTCCTGGCCATGGAGGAACTCGGGCCTCGACTAAGAGGGCTATTTAGCGCATGTATGGAGAGGGGTCCCACTTCGCTGGAAGACCGGGAAACTGGTCCTCATCGGGAAGCCGAGGCGCCCTGCGGACTCACCGTCCGCGTACCGGCCCATCGTGCTGCTCGACGAGGTGGGCAAGCTCTTTGAAAGAGTAATTGTAGACCGCCTCGTCGCGCACCTAACACGGGTGGGGCCGGATCTTTCGGACGGCCAATTTGGCTTTCGCAGGGCGCGCTCTACGGTGGATGCCATCATGCGCGTGCGAGACCTCACGACGGGGGATGCGGTGTCCCAGGGCAGGTGTGTCTTGGTCGTGTCTTTGGACATCGCCAACGCTTTCAATTCCCTGCCCTGGAGTAGCATTAGGAGGGCACTCCGGTATCACCGGGTGCCTGACTACCTCTGTCATGTTGTCGAGGCCTACCTGTCAGACAGGTACATTATCTACCCTGGTCACCTGGGAGTGTAGAAACGGCGAGAGATGTCGTGCGGTGTTCCGCAGGGATCGGTACTAGGACCACCCTTGTGGAACATCGGGTAAGCCTACGTGCTGCGCGGCGATCTCCCTGACGGGGTCAGCGTGGTCTGCTACGCAGATGATACGCTGGTCCTGGTGCGGGGAGAGTCATACCAGTCGGCGGTCGAACTAGTGACTTGCGGGGTTGCGACAGTCGCGGAGAAGATCCAAGAGTTGGGACTCGAGGTGGCATTGCACAAGTCCGAGGCCATGTGCTTCCACGGCCCTCGGAACGCGCCGCCATCGGGATCCCAACTAACGGTAGGAGGAGTTCACATCGGCGTCGAGTCGACGATGAAGTACCTTGAACTTGTCCTCGACAGCCGGTGGAATTTCGAGGAGCATTTCCGCCTTCTGGCTCCCAAACTGGATTGCACAGGGGCTGCCCTCAAGCGGCTCCTGCCCAACCTAGGGGGTCCAGACGCCTCCTGCCGGAGGCTCTATGCAGGAATCGTTCGGTCCATGGCCCTTTAAGGGGCGCCGGTATGGGCGCCGTCTCTTCGACAGCGACCGGCAGCCAAGCTACTGCAATACTAACGCAAGCCAGAGGGTCATGGTCATCCGGATAGTGCGGGGATACCGCACGATTTCCCGCGAAGCAGCGAGCCTTCTTGCTAGTCAACCACCGTGGGATTTGGAGGCAAAAGACCTTGCGCGCATGCACGATCTGCGTATGGAGATGCAACGAAATTATGACGAGATGTATGGCGGAAAGATTTCCGGCGGGATCTCATGGTGGAATGGCGACAGCGACTGTCGCAACCCAGTGCTGGGCACTCCATAATTATGGCGATAAGTCCCCTCTTTGACGAGTGGCTGGAAAGACCTCATGGCGTCCTCACCTACCGCATGACGCAGGTCCTCACCGGACATGGTAAGTTCGGGAGGTTCCTGCACCGGATTCGTGCAGAAGAGACGCCCGGGTGCCACCATTGTGTGGACCACCCGGAGGACACGGTGGAGCACACGGTAGAGGTGTGCCCCGCTTGGGCAGAGCATCGCCGTGTTCTCATGGGGGCGATCGGCGGCAGCGATCTCTCGCGCCGGGCCTTGGTACAGGCCATGGTCCCGAGTGAGGAGGAGTGGCAGGCGGTCGCCTCCATCTGCGAAGCAGTAATGCTAGTAAAGGAGGCGGCCGATCGCGTGAGGCAACGACAACGGTCCTCACGCCCCAGCCGCCGCCGGGATCCCGATCCCGATTTCCAGCCACCGTAGGCGCGGGCTTGCGGACGGCGAGCACTGGGTGGCTCGCCATCCGATCGTCCGGTAACCGTCCGGACCGAGCCCAAGTCGTCAACGGCGCGTAGTGTTCCACGCGCGCCTCAAGGAGATGTCAGCAACCGTAGGGACCCAACAGGGTCGAAGCCTACTGGGGCCATGGGTGATGCGAAAGAGATCCCCGGGGCCCTGGAAAACAAATGTTAAAGAAGGAACAGGAGTGGGTTTTTAGTCAGTAAAAGTCTGAAACTATCTCGCGCTCCGCCCAAGAGCGGGGGATGTCATGAGATGATTTTCCCACCCGAAAAAAAAAAAACATTAAGACGTAACATTATTTTTTATTTACCATTGGGAATCATCGATAAAATAATTTATCAACTAAGTTGTCACAGCACTTCAGCACTAGGTAGAAAGTACTTAAGGAGAGAGAGTGACAGACTTATCTAATATTCTAGTGAAAGTAAAGGACTTTTTAAAAAGACATCAACGCGGTATCACTTTTTTCGTAAACAACCAGTATAGCTTGAGCCCTCTAATTACCAATAATATTAATAAAATAATATAAACATATTTTACTTACCGATGAAAACTTATGCCATCTTTTTTATAGCTAGATGTTCTAGATGATTTCCCACACCATTTAATGGAACAGGTACTCATTTTTGCATCGATTTTATGCAATAAATCTTTTTAATGGTACCAAAATCATGAGGTGTGCACAGGTTCAATAACTGGTCAGTACTAAAAAATGCACTCATATCGGCATCTAATATAAGTGCAATTGCACATAAATGTTGCGAGCCGGAGTCGCCCGTATGAGCGGTCAAGTGGTTGTATAGTCATTGCGTGGAACACTGCGCGTCGTGGACGGGCCTGGTCCTTACCGGATAGACAACGACGGCAACGAGCTGCCCATTGCTCGTCATCCGCAAGCTTGTGCCTATAGTTTAGAAAAGCCCTGTGTATGAAATTGTAGGGACTTCTCAAGAATTTTGGAAATTAAAAAATCATGATCGTAACTTGCAGTATACCAGTCAATCCAGTTTTCAGCTCGAAACTACAACTGTACGGTGAACCCGCACATTCGTATAATTAAGTAGGTTATGCAACTGCAGCGTTTGCACACGCGCGACCATTTAGTATAATTGTTACTAAGTAAAATAAATCAGTGATTTTTCTACACTCAACACAGGCGGTTTTATTATCATCCCCGGTTTATATCATTTTACCATAAGTGTGCAGACTATCGTCGTACATTTTTTTTTTGGTCCTTCGAGCCGGATCTGATATCACGCGTAGTAACAGTCCATCGGGTATATAATTCAAGGTGCGCGGGTGGTTCGGAATCAGAACCCCAGACTTGATAATATTCGTTGAGTATTTCGCGTCAGTTCCGTGAAGTTCAATCACTCAGTTCAGTGAACCCGTAGTGAATCGTTCGTAAAGACTTTGGTGGAACTCTGAGTGCCTTCATCTACATTTCTACTGCATCCAGGATCTGCAGATCGCTGTTGGTATCAACTCTTCGGTGACCAAGTAAGATTGTTCCTTTTATTTAATCGCCATGGCAGTATCAAGCGCTCGTCAGTCGGAAATATTAGAAGGGCTCAATAGGATAAAGGTCAATTTCGGTAAGGATCCATTATCGAGAAAAACTCCGGATTATATCCAAAAAAGAATAGAGTCGTTGGACAACCTCTGGGGCGAATTCGAACAAAATCACCTGAAACTTTCCGAGTTTCCAGACAAGGAACCACAATATTTCTCCACAGATTTATATCAACAGGGTAAGATCCTCTACCAGTCTACCCGTAACCTGCTTACTGCATTTGGCTCTGTTGAGAAAGGAACTCAAGCTAACACGGAAGCCAATGAACTGTTGGCTCAACAAAGAACCAATTTTAGGGCCTTCAACAGGTTGGTGAAGAGCATCAACGTGAATGAAATAACGGAAAAATGGGAACTTGAAGACGAGCTTAGGGCTATACAAACCAAGTGGAACACTATCGACTCGTTGCATCTGCGTATTGATCATTTACTTCAGGGCAGTGACTTACTGTACGAAAATGAATTTAGTATGTTTGAGCGTAATTACAAGGACATCAAGCGTTTGCTTAATAACAAAATATCATCCATGGTACATGTACAGCAAGCTACGCCGAAACTCGAAATTCCTACTTTTGCGGGGAAATATACGCAGTGGCCAACATTTTGTGACCTGTTTACAGAAGCTATTCACAATAACAACACCAACACAACAAGGCAACAATAACAAGGCTCAGAAGATGCAACACCTGAAAGGAAAGCTCAAGGGAGAGGCTGAACGCCTTATTCAGCATCTTCATATTTCGGCTGATAATTACGACACAGCTTGGGAAATTCTAACTCACAGATATAATAATGCTCAAGTTCTCTTTACAAATCAAATAGAGGTATTTCTAAATCAGCCTTCTATTTTCAAGCAAACAGCTTATGAGCTGAAGCGACTATATGACACCACCACGGAGTGTATCCACGCTATACACAACCTTGGTGTGAATACAAATACATGGGATCCTTTGTTAGTGCATCTTCTCATTAAGAAACTGGACCAGGAGACCCACTGTGATTACAAAGAAGCGCGTACATCACCACGAGAGCTACCATCTCTGTCAGAATTTATGACGTTTCTCGAAAACAAATTCACAGCCCTGGAACCCTTACACCGTAGAGAGAGAGAAATTACGAAGCCTGCTGCTAAACGGGAGTCGAGTCTACAGCACAACAAACCTGTTAACCAGGGGAACCACTACAAGAAACATTATCAAGCTGCCGCTACTCAAGGACCAAACTGTCCGATTTGTAATACGCGCCACTTTATATTTACTTGTAGGAAATTCCTAAAAATGACTCCGGAGGATCGGTTGGCCTGGGTAACAAAGACTCAATACTGTAAAAATTGCCTTAACTATCATCCAGACCAAGAGTGCATTAGTCCCAAACGTTGTAAAAGGTGTAACACCAGCCACAACACTTTACTTCACGATGTGTGTGTACCACAACATCAAACCACCGCAACGACGAGCTCTACTGCGCAGCTTTCCTTGGCTCAGCATAACGTTAACCACGTCGCTGCTGACAATGAAGAAATCCTATTAACTACGTTGTCGTTAACAGTTTTATCAAACAATGGTACATACGTTACGTTAAGAGCGCTTCTAGATCAGGGGTCCCAAATTTCACTGATTTCGGAAAATGCAACTCAAATGCTAGGTTTACAACGGCGGCAATATCATGCCTCCATTTCAGGGGTAGGTCCGGTCTCTAAGCAGAGCAAAGGCATCGTAACATTAGATTGTAAGTCTATTTATGGAGATTACACCTTGCAAACTCAGGCGTTAGTAGTGTCAAAGGTTATAAACAGTCTACCTAACTCATCATTTCGCAAACAGTCCTGGGCACACTTGCAACATCTTCAGTTAGCAGACCCGGAATACAATGTCTCAAGGCCTATTGATCTTCTTCTTGATGCCAGTGTATATTCAGAAATTATATTAAGCGGTCTTATAAAGGGCCCAGCGCAGGCTCCTATAGCTCAACAAACCAAAATGGGTTGGATCTTATCAGGAAATGTTAAAAGGTTCAACTGTCATGTCGCCATCAATAACCTTGAAGAGATAGCCAAGTTTTGGGAGTTGGAGGATATTCACGACTCATCATCATCAAACGTGACTATTGGTGATAAATTTTGTGAAGACTTTTACAAAAGCACCACGAGACGCTTAGAGAATGGCAAATATGTAGTTGGGATACCCATGATGCCAGGTTTCGAACAGCAACTCGGATCATCAAAGTTTAAGGCCATAGCGCAATTTAAACAGTTAGAGTCCAAACTGTCCAAAAATAAATCATTTTCAAGCCTATACAAACAATTTATAAGCGAATACCAGGAATTAGGTCATATGCGACAAGTCGAAAAAACGACCGAGCAGGCGTATTACCTACCACATCATGGTGTATGGAAACTTGATTCGACAACAACGAAATTAAGAGTGGTTTTTAATGCCTCATCCAAGACTACATTGGGTAATAGTCTAAACGATTTGATGTACAGTGGACCAAACTTGCAACAAGACTTGTTAGCACTTATTATAAATTGGAGGCAATACAAATACGTAATAACTGCGGATATTGAAAAGATGTTCCGCCAGATACTCATCAGAGAGCAAGATCAGCCTCTGCAAGCAATAGTGTTGAGGGATTCAATGGATGATCAATTGAATCAGTATAATTTAACCACTGTAACGTACGGGACTAAGGCAGCCCCCTTCTTGGCTATGCGGACGCTAAAGCAACTTGCGACTGATGACGCTGAAAAATATCCCTTAGCAGCAGTAGCTGTACAAAACTCCTTCTACATGGATGATCTGCTGAGTGGACATAACTCCGCTGATCAAGCCAAGGAGCTACTACAGCAACTGATAAAAATGCTCCAGGGTGCTGGTATGAATTTGCGGAAATGGTCAAGCAACAAGCCAGAACTCTTGCAGCACTTTACGACTGATCAATTGAACAGTCCGTACGAATTTAAGGGTCTCGAATCCAGAAAGACCCTTGGATTAAAATGGAATCCATCATCTGACTCATTCACGTTTCAAGGAAATATAATTCCAGAGGATAAGGTAGCGTTTACCAAGCGTCAGTTATTGTCAGAAATATCCAAGATTTTCGATCCACTTGGTTGGCTATCACCGCTTACAATCAGAGCGAAGCTACTGTTTCAAAAAACGTGGTCCATGGAAACAAGCTGGGATCAAGAATTACCAAACGACATGCAACATAATTGGCTTAAATTAAAAGAAGACTTCAACTGCATCGATAAATACCGCATACCAAGATTTTTAGGTAACACAGAAATAAAGAATCAATTACACGCATTTTGCGATGCTTCAGACAAAGCTTACGCTTGCGTTATTTACCTCGTCACCAAGAACAATAAGGGCGAGTACACATCGACCATCGTTGCTGCAAAAGCAAAGTTGGCACCAGTTGCAAAGAAAACATCTCTGCCTAGACTTGAACTCTGCGGTGCACTACTTTTATCCCATCTGGTGAAGAAGGTCGTTGATTCCTTACCAAACGTAGGTATGACCCTTCATGCGTGGACGGATTCTATGATAGTTCTGGGATGGCTACATGGAGATATATCGAGATGGAAATCATTTGTAGCTAAGAGAGTGAAGCAGATAACCAACATAATACCGGCCGAATTCTGGAGTCATGTCAGCTCGGAAGAAAACGCAGCTGATTGTGCGACACGAGGAGTAACGTTTCTTCAGTTGTTAAACCATTCGTTGTGGTGGGAAGGGCCAGAATGGTTAAAAGGTTACGAGAGAAAAGATGAAACTAAAATCGTGTACCAGTCTCCTGTCATAGAAATAAAGGCAGCTTGTGTGAACACAGCCTTAGTACAAAATAATGTAACATTCATTAGTGACCTACTGCAAAACTGTAGTTCATTGACACGAATTGTGCGGATTATTTGCTGGGTCTCACGTTTCATCAAGCGAATTTGCGACAAACATATTTCAACACATCATGGTTTCCTATCGTCATCAGAAATAAATAACGCATATAATTTAATTATTAAAGAAATGCAAGCACTAGAATTTCATCAGGAATTGCAAGATATTAAATGTAAACAACACGTGAGTTCAAAAAGCAAGATTTGCAGTTTAAATCCTTTTCTAGATGAAAACGGTATATTAAGAGTTGGTGGACGGTTAAATTACGCCAGTATAAGCACATCGGCGAAGCACCCCATCATTCTACCAAGCCATAGTGGACTTACTGATCTAGTTATTAGCCAGGCTCACATAACTACGTTACACGGTGGCCCCCGACTAACCCTTTCTTACATAAGAGATAGGTACTGGATTATCAGCGGGGTTAGGACGGTAAAACGCCAGTTGAGACTTTGTGTTAAGTGTCGTCGATTTAATAACGAAGTACAACAACAAATTATGGCGGACTTACCACGAGCTAGAGTTACTCCGTCAAGGCCATTTACTCACACTGGTGTCGACTTCACGGGGCACCTAGAGCTGAAGGCCAATAAAGGACGCGGGATCAAAACAACAAAGGGTTACGTAGCGGTTTTCGTCTGCCTGTCCACGAAAGCGGTCCATCTGGAACTAGTCTCAGATTTGAGTACGGCCGCCTTTCTAGCGGCGTTTCGTCGTTTCTGCTCCCGGCGTGGATCTCCAGGTCACATGTACAATGACAACGGTACAAACTTCGTGGGAGCTAGTCGACTCATGAAGAAGGAGTACAAGGAGATCATCCAGAATATCAACCCAGACTTCTTTAATAAAATCGGTGAGATGAACATCCACTGGCACTTCAATGCACCTGCCTGGCCTAATGCAGGTGGGCTTTGGGAAGCGGCTGTGAAGAGCCTGAAATATCACTTTAAAGGGTCATTGGTGATCAACGTCTTACGTACGAAGAGTTTTCGACATTACTTTGCCAAATAGAAGCGTGTCTGAATTCCAGGCCACTATGCCAACTAACTGAAAACTCTGATGACGATTGCTTAACCCCGGGACATTTCCTGACTGGGGCACCAATTTTGTCAAGACCTCAAACTGAACCGAAGTCTGTAACGTTAAAGGCACGGTGGCAACTCGTTCAAGCTATAACTAAGAATATCTGGCAACGGTGGTCGTCGGAATATCTTCAACAGCTTCAAGCGAGAACTAAATGGCAAACACCACGAAGTAATCTTAAGGTCGATGATCTCGTCCTCATCCGGGAAGAGAATGTACCTCCGGGTAAGTTGGCAATGGGCCGAGTAAAGCAGCTTCATCCAGGAAAGGATGGGTATGTGAGAGTTGTTACCGTTAAGACGAGCAACAATACCATACAGCGTCCAGTCAACAAGCTTGTATACTTACCCGTAAATGAAGGAAGACCCCCGTCCGAACCCGTAACTCAGTGCGTGGATGAGTCGTCCCAACCACCATCAGCTCAACCTGAAGTTAAAAGGCGATCCACGCGACTATGAAAACAGAAACCTTTTCAAACCCTTTTTCATGTCCATTTTTGTAATGCTTTTGTTTGTATCACCCAGTGATCAAACTCAGCAAGTCAAATTGACGTCATATAATGTTACGCAAATTTTTACCAACCAAGGATTTTACTTCGATAAGATGTCAAACCTCCAAGTTATCAAGGACGATTGGAAACTCATTGTGTTTTATAACATGACCACGTTCTATCACGGAGTATCGAACGTAAAGAAGTACATAACCCATTTGAAACTAACCGCCGATTGCATGGGCTCGCAATACGATAGTGTCATCTTACAACTAGAACATGAACTAAAAGAACTTGAGCATTATCAAACTCTTCTAGAAAAACCTAACACAAGAAGGCAAAGACGTGGATTAATAAACGGAGTGGGGTACTTGGCAAATACCCTGTTTGGAGTATTGGATGAAAGTTTTGCTCAACAATACAAGCAGGACATAGAAAAGATAACCACCCATGAAAATCATCTCCAACAGTTACTCAAGAATCAAACAATTGTCTTGGAATCAGAATACAACATTCTGCGACGCAGCGAGGAGACAATGAACAAACAGTTCCATTTCATAAACGAACATCTTCGAAACGTCACTGTTGAAATCAACCAGGTGCGTCTGGACAACAGAAATGCTTTATATGTGACATCTTCCGCATTAGCCGCGAGTGTCATACTAGCAAATCTAATGCGCATTCAGCACACACTTATTGATACCGTGACAGACATCAGCCACGGTCGTATTGACCCTTACCTTCTGTCTCCTGAACAGCTGGCTCGTCAGATCAATATTATCTCCGGGCAACTACAGGGCAATTTAATAACCCCAATTGAACCAACAAACCTTTCCGACATGTACAAAATTATGAAAGCGTCAGCAACGTTATATGAAGGCTATTTAATTAAAGAGATAAAGATTCCCCTGGTGAGCAATGAGATCTTCGAGTTAGATAGGATCATACCTATCCCTCAGAAAAGGGGGTCGAATAACTTTCGCACAATCCCCAGCTCACCATTTATTGCCTATAACATTCAAAAGGACCTTGCTCTTCTCTTATCAGATAATGACCTGCAGGCATGCATAAATGTCGTTAAGAGCAATAAGTTACTGTGCACCTATGACAAACCTGTTTACAATCTAAAAATAAAACAATCGCTATGTGACATTCAAGATGTAAGTGATATCAGGAGCGTTTGTAAACAAGAAGTATCCTCGTGCCACAATTATTGGGTCAAATTACATAATGTAAATACCTGGTTTTACACCTGTTGTGAATCATGTGAACTCCGTATCTCCTGTATTGCTGACACAACAACTACTGTTATTCGAGGCAGTGGTATCATTAACGTAGGTCAGGGATGCACATTGAAATCAGACACCTATAGTATCCATGCACACAACAATTTTCTACGTCACTTGGATATTCAATCAAACATCGAAGTCCCAGAGGTGTCCATTCTGAATTCACTTATCAACACGACCTTGCCCATCTATTTTGACGCAACAGAAAACCACACCCATATGTGGAATCAGCTGGAAGAGCAGATAAAAAATATTAAGGAGCAATCTTCCACAGAGTTAACCGTTCACGACATCCATCATTACTCCGTCGCATATATTATTCTGGCCTTAGTTGTCATCTTAGGCGGAATAAGCATCTATTTTGTTACAAGAGGGAAGTGCCAAAATGCACTTGACAAGCAGAAGCGCAAGGTGATGGAAGTACGTGTGCAGCAGGGTGAGCGCGCCCCGGGGGCGGAGGCGCGAGCTGAGCACGCAGCGCCGTCTACGGAGTGTGTGAGTGCAACTGTGCCAGTGTCAGTGTTCAGTGAGTTTAGTAATATAAGTAAATCCACCGAAAGTGTCGATAAGGGAACCTCTACCATGGTCCAACAGTGATAGTGTGAACATAACCAGACAATTTAGTTTTACAGACTTTACTACTTAGTTTAGTTATACACCTAATGAAATCACCTTGTATCACCGTTCAACTGAAAATTATATCATATAATCTAAGTCATTAGTTTTTCACGTGTTTAGTTGCACCAATTATCACCTAGATTAAAACACGTCTCCTGTCTTCTCCTTTAGAGTTGGCAGTATGTACGGTGAACCCGCACATTCGTATAATTAAGTAGGTTATGCAACTGCAGCGTTTGCACACGCGCGACCATTTAGTATAATCGTTACTAAGTAAAATAAATCAGTGATTTTTCTACACTCAACACGGGCGGTTTTATTATCATCCCCGGTTTATATCATTTTACCATAAGTGTGCAGACTATCGTCGTACAACAACCATGTATAAAATTGTAGGAACTTCTTAGGAGTTTTGGAAATTAAAAGATCAGGATCGTACTAGTGTACCAGTTTAATTTTGCCAGTCATGACATCTTAAAATCATGGAGGTCGTTGATATTAGGTCTTTAACTATGAAATTGGCGTTTTTAAAAACGGGTTGCTTTAAAGTGTTATATCTTTGGATTGATTTGGAATTATAAGTTCAAATAAACTTAATATTGAAGGTACGTTATTGTTTTTTCAAAATTAGGTATTTATTGGTTTCTTTGTGTTTTGTATATTCGGTAATATCGCAGTTTTTATAACCATGAAAGCTAATAAAAAACGTTTTTTTCATATTACGAGTTCCAATGTAGAAACTGTGCATTTCAAAGGATAACGTACCTTTAATATAAATCGTCCATACGCAGGCATCGTCCGGTCCATGGCCCTTTATGGGGTGCCGGTGTCGGCGCCGTCACTGCGAAAGCGACCGGCGGCCCAGCTGAACGCGTGCCAGAGGTTCATGGCCATCCGGATGGTGCGGGAATACCGCACGGTTTCCCGCGAAGCGGCGAGACTCCTTGCTGGTCAGCCACCATGGGATCTGCACGCATGCACGATCTGCGCGTGGAGAAGCAACGCCGGGGTGAAACTCCGCACGCACTTACGGCACAGCTGCTTCACTGTCCAGTTCAATCCAAATGTCTCATTAATTATTGATACACGGCTAAGAGAGACTACAGTGTAGAAAATATTTTGAAGTTTAAAAATCATATAAAAAGTCTATCCTTCGTAGAGATCTATGACACAGTCGATCCAAATGAAGCGTATAATAAATTTCTTGATTTATTTAAATTAATATATGATTTGTGTTTTCCAATTAAATTGATTAAAATAAATGTCTTAAAAAAACTTAAATGGTGGTCTAAGGGAAACAAACTAGGCAGTAAAAAAAAAGAAATCTTTTGTGGAAATATCGGTTAAACCTAAGTAAAATTAATAATTTCAATTCTTCTAAAAGTAAGTCTAAAACTACGTGGCAAATTATTAATCGTGCTAAATATAATCTACCTAAAATCTAATATTACTAAAATTGTACATAATAACAGAATTTTTTCAAAACCGGAAGACATTGCTGAAGCTTTTAACAATTATTTTATCGACAAAGTACAAGGGAAACTCGATGTGTACCACTAGATATAGAAAAGATCATAAATTCATTAAACAATACAAATACTGTAGGATATGACGGCATTGTCACAAAAATAATAAAACAGGTGTCAAGAGAAATAAGCGGTCATTTAAGTCACATAATTAATCTAAGTATTAGCGCTGGTGTTTACCCTGATGCATTAAAAACATCAATTATTAAGCCACTTTTTAAAAAAGAGAACTGACAAAGAATGGAATACTACCGACCAATATCATTAATTCCAGTATTTTCTAAAGTATCTGAAAAGTATATTTATAGGGAACTTTATAATTTTATAGAAAAACAAAATATATTGTGTGAGGAACTGAAAGGATTTCGATTAAATAGGACTATTAAAATGGCGATATATGATTTTATATATAATGTAATTAAAAATGTTGATCACCGAAACCCTGTATGTGGTATATTTTGCGACATGACCCAGGCATTCGATTATGCCCACTACCCTACTCTGTTAAACAAGCTCGAAGCCTACGGGATTAGAGGCAATGTCCTTAATTTACTTCGTTCATACCTACAAAACAGAAACCAAATAACTGAAGTCAATAAAATTAATATAGCTACTAAACATGAAAAGACATTTTGGTCTTCAGAGTGTAAAGTATTATTTGGAGTACCGCAGGGCAGCGTCTTAGGTCCCTTTATATTCATTTTATACATAAATGATCTACCAAAATCTATTGAGCGCCCAATAACACTTTTTGCGGATGATAGCACGATTACAATACCTTGTACAAGTATAGTTACGTTTGAGAGTAACATTAATAATAGTTTAAAACAGACGATAAACTGGCTAGATTCAAATAATTTGAAAATAAATTTGATTAAAACGAAACTTATCCAATTTAGACAACAGACCTCTAGTATTAACTTGAATATACACTACAGGAATAATAATATAGAAAAAGTTGAAAGTACAAAATTTCTGGGTCTAGAAATAGATCAAAAATTAAATTGGAAATCCCACATTGATATTTTGTGTAAGAAAATTAGTAAGTAATTAGTAAGTCTGCGTATGCTCTACACGCATTATCAACTATAATCAACATTCACTTCTTACTGCCTATTATGGAATAGTAGAGTCACATTTGAGGTATGGGATCATATTTTGGGGAAACTCTACCGAAAGAGAAACCGCCTTCAAGGCACAAAAAAGATGTATTCGAGCGATGTTTAGGCTAAAACCTACTGACAGTTGTAAACCATATTTTCATAATCACAAGATGTTAACATTGCCTTGTCTGTATATCTTAGAAGTAGCTGTGTTTGTGAAGACAAATCCTAGTCGTTTTAAACGCATAGCCGATGTATTTCCCCGCAACAGACGCGATAATAGCCTGCTATGTCAGGAGCCAGCCAAGACAGCACTTATGCGCAAAAGTGTCTACTGCATGGCTCCGGTCATTTATAATAAGATGCCTAAGAGTTGGAAAGAGCTTCCATTATCATTATTTAAAAAAAAACTCCGAAGCTTTTTAGTAGTGAAATCTTATTATAACTTAAGTGAGTACCTAAATGAGAAAGATTTTTTAAGTCAGTAGATCTCGCCAAAGCGTTCGACACTGTCTCTGTCCCTGTCCCCATTCTGATCGCTAAGTTAGAGCGCAGAGAATTCAAGGCTATCTATCGGTTGAAGAGAGGTGGTCAGGTAATATCTCACGTATTAGTTGAGTGCCCACGGATTCCACAACCTTCCCTCGCTTTACATGCATGACCGCACATTTGTCCACACCAAACTCCATCCTGATGGCACTACTGAAGGTTTCAGTTACCTTCAGTAGCTTCATCAGTTGCAGATTGTTGGGGGCAAAAAGTTTTAGGTCATCCATGTATGATATCCGACAGTACGGGTTTCGCCACAATCGGTCTACTGGGGTCCTACTAGTGTATACTACACACATGTGGGACGAGGCCCTCGAGAAGAATGGAGAAGCGATAGCTGTCTCCTTAGATGTTTCGAAGGCCTTCGACAGGGTATGGCACAGTCTTTGGAGTAAGCTTCCAGCGTACGGTATTTCCCCTGGTCTGATTAACTGGGTAAAAGACTTCCTGAGTGAACGGTCTCTCCGAGTTGTTGTCGATGGATGCTCAATGTAAATAAAGCAACATTAATAAAAATAAAATAGTGAGTTAATTAGGGAAAAGAAGCAGAAACATTCCCACTTGAGAAATAAAATAATAATTAATTCACCGAGTAGCAACTTAAAAATCAAACAGTGGAACGTATAGATAGTCTGTGATCAGAAACAGATGAGAGAGGAAGGTAGTTTCTTGGGTGTGGTTAGCTTATCCTTTTTGCTGCACGGCGCGAAAGAGTTCACACGCAGACATCCAAGGAGACTTACAATTCGAAGGAAAAAGCGTGTCACGCCAAGACCCTCTGGTGGGGTTTTGCTGAAAATCACTGCGAGTATAATTTTCAAATACAAATTACTTCCCATCGAAGCTTTCTAGTTTAGGTTTGTGACTAGGGTGAATATTGTTCTAGATTGGGTTCTATTAGCTGGCCAGGAACGCCGTCGAGACATGACATCCTGCTGTGTCAGGAATTGACCTTGGTCAAGACTGGAGCAGGCGTGTGCCGCGAAGGTGTCCTGGACCAACAGCATCGACAGCAACGAAGCACATAGGGTATTTGACGTCGTCCGTCCATTTTGTTCCTGAGAGGATTTCCTCCCCCGTAGGGCGCGTTCGTCATGTGGTGACGGAATCTTATTTCGTCATCGCGGAACTACGCTAACGCTAACTAGAGTTTGGATACGTTAACTAGAGTTTGGATACGTTAACTAGAGTTTGGATACGTTAGCTAAATTTGGATACGTTAACTAGATTTTGTATCTGCCAATAAGATTTTGGATACGCTATCTATAGATTGATTGAAACTCATTTTGTGAGGTATATCCCAAGAGAGAGAGAGAGTAGGTTTATGTCTCTTGGGTTGATCCCCTATTTTTATGTCTTAGATGTTGTGCACGGCCTAGAATTTCTGTACTTACACGATTGAGCTGGAGTCATGACAGTTTGCTTCACGGATCCTTCACAAGCGACCTTGAGTTTGTGATTTATTCTCATACTAGTTCTGTAATACACCTCGGTACGGATACAAGGTGGGTTAGAGAACTAACTTTGCTGTTAAGGTTTTGGGAATTTTGTCAACCTTATATAATTGCACGCAAGTAAGTGTTTTAATTCTCCCTGACCTGATAATATTCCTTTATAAATTTACTGCGGCACGGCTAGGGATCTCCCCCAGAGCCCAGGAGCCGGGTTATATGCTCGAGTTTGCCACCCTTATTTAGTTCAAAATAATTGGGAAGAACTTGTGAATGCTCCGACAATACCGGCAGCCATTCTTATGTTCGATGGAACATATCCAGAAGAGTAACCCTACCACATAGAAAACCAGAGGTTATATAGTGTATACCTTCAGAAGGGTGTGAATTTCCTTTTCCAAAGAAAAACCTACAGGCTTCACAAATTCCACAACCTGGTAAAGCCTTTTCTAATTGTTTGTATAGACGGCTATAAAACAGAAGTCGTAGGGCCGTATTCAGCGACTACTTCAGATGTAACTATTATGCGCAGCCTGATGCGAGAAGATTCAGTTGGCATTGGTATCATATACCTAACGACGTGTGACCTGTAATTGAAGAACGTGACAATCCCCATAATATGCCGCCATCTAGAGGAAGAAGAGAACAGTTATTATCTACACTTGACGCTAAGAAATCTCGATCAATTACAATGTGCCGTTGGGAAATCGAAACAATTAATACAAAACTAAAACTAGCAGCTAGCAGCTAGCAGCTAGCAGATGGCAGCTAGCAGCTGCCAGGGACGAATCTTGAGATAAAGGCCTTAGGCAACAAAATATTTATACAGTAAAAGTTATCAAAAATTGATCAATTTACGAAGATGAGAAGAAAGATTACACACAATACAGTTTAATAAAACTTTACGTTGACCATTTTGACCTGGAATTTTAAATCGAATATTTTACCTTTGATTTTAAATACTTGAATCAGTAGAAATTTGGTCAATCATCTATTTAGAATGTAATAGAACTCTGATAAAAATTCAAAGCACACGATTCCTTCTATTTCTTGAGATAATTGAATAATCAATGAATTACGATTTTTAAAACTCTTCCTGTAACTTTAGTCCTGAACACTCGATCCAAATTTGGTCCAACGTCTACTTAGAGTGCCATTAAATAATAATTTATTTATTTATTCAGATAACAATGATCCATAATGGTTAGTAACAATTTGAACTTGTAAACTATGTTACTAGGTACAAAATACAATCAAAACATACCTTTTATTTTACAATTTAATTGAATAATTATAAATTTAAAATTGAATAATTTAATAGTTTAAAATTTAATATAATAAAATTGAATAATTTGATAATTTAAAATAATTGATAATAGTAATACAATAATAATATAATAATAATAATAATATTATCATTTGTTTTTTTATTTCGCCACCCCAACCACATTGCTTACCCAGAGTGAGTGCATCGGACACTGATATTTATTAGATATAATCCTCAGAATGCTGTTGCTGCTGACGCGTACTCTGTCTAATAGTGACGACACACGCTTGCGTCGTATTGAGTAAAAATTATCCGTACGCGCTTCTGCAAACGTTGCGGACGCACTGCAGAACCTCGGCAACCGCAACAACATTCTGAAGACGTTATTATACTGCACTCGCAGAGCGCTGTATGCCCTCTGGGTATAATAAACCCACAGGCTGCTCGTTTAGAAAGATTCAATATGCTTTGAATAACGCTAACTTGACTTCAGCTGAACAACAGGCAAACCTGCGAACCAACATAAATTACCCCGGACAGTCAGCGCCCTACGTTCACGTTCAATATCTTCATTGTACTTGAGATCATCGGTGATAATATGCCCTAGATATTTAAATTTTTTCACTCTAGCGAGAGGAGAACCGTTCAAATGAATGGGTGGAGGTTCATGTGGGGTATTATCATCGAGCCCAATAAACATACACTCGCTCTTGGTGGCATTGTACATGAGACCATGACTCTCGGCATACTGCTCACAAACCCGCAGCATGTCGCGGAGAGCCCCTATTGATGGGCTCAACAGCACCGTGTCGTCGGCGTAACTTATATTAGTGACAGCGACTCCATCAATGTAACAGCCCGCATGCATGCTGCTGAGCTCACCAATCAAGCTGTCCATATACACGTTAAAAAGGGTGGGTGAGGAAATCCCCCCTGCCTCACTTTTATTTTCCTGGCAACACTACCTAAGTAGCTTGTCAAATTTATGTTCCGTATTTTAAAATTAATTTTAATTAGTATTTAAGTAGAAATAAGGTGCAATTGTTAATTTAATCGTAAGATAACTGCATAAATATACAGGATTATTGTTTTCCTGTCAATAGACCAAGTAAAATACGATATTTAGTACCGGTGACTGTCAACGGTAACCTAGAATCATCTGACGACCAAATTACGGAATAAAACGGGGAAGTATCGTTGACTTTATTTACTATTTATAACAATACCACACATTCATGTACCTTATATCAGTTACACGTCGTATTAATTTCTACATACTGTTTACGGCAATTTAGAAATTAGCGTTTGTTATAAAACGCTTTGTTTACATTGTGCAAATGATCATAATTTTTTATTTCTGTTAGTTTAGTTCTAATTTTCTTTTAATAATATACGTAAATAATATAACTTTCGATCGTTACTTTGCACTGTATTAGTTGTTAATCATCAAACAAAGTTTATTTTATGATCTGGACATCCTACCCACTTTTACAAAATCATAATCTTTAGGCCAGCAAAAGCTACAAAATTCATTATTCAATAGCTTTTTCAATAAGAATAAGAATAAGAAATTTTATTTGCTCAAACATGTGTATGCATACAGAATTAAAATAATACATGCAAGCAAGATCTTAAATAAAAGTGGCTCACGACATGTCTGCCATTTCTCATGGCGTGCAAATATCTCAGGTTCTACGAGTATTACAATATTATTATTACAATTCAAATCGATTTAGCAGCCTACATCAAACTTCCGCATAAGTAACTGTTCTAACTTTTCTCATTCATTTCCTCTCCTTGTTTTTTTTTACTTTGTCTACCCTTTGATTCTTACTGTTTCTTCGTTTCTATTTTCAGTCACTAATCCTGAAACCATATCTGTGATGACCCGTAAGGCTACTGCAAAAGATATGGAGCTGAAATTGAAAACAGCCCTCCAAAGACTTAAAGAATCGAAACAACAGTGTGAACAATTATTGTTGGAGAGGGATGAAAGTGAGGCCGAAATTAAGAACATTATTTTAAAAAACACAAGCCTTAAACGGGAGCTCGTAGACCAAGCTCAGCAATATCAAGACGTTGTTGATGAGTGCGGCAAACTGCGGGTGATCACGAATGGTTTAAGGGACTGTAGTAATTTATATGAGGAGGCTTTATGCAAAGTTAGGGATCTCCAGGATGAATTAAATTATACCAACAGTAAAATTGTCAAATTGCAAAAAGAAAAAGAAACTACTCAGGCTAGGGAAACTAACTAATTTTTGAGTTGGATACCTAAACGGTTTACTAAGGAGAACTTTGACAATCGCTCGCTGAGCTCTTTCCGCTTGTAATAGAATTATTTTGGCAGCACCTCCCCACGCGGTGATACAGTAGCTAAGTATTGATTCACATAGAGTGGTGTATACCATTTTTAGGATGTCTTTGTGAGCAGAAGTTCTCAACTTTCTAAAAAGGTAGATTAGTTTTCTGGTACGTGCAGACAGGAAATCAATGTGAGTTTTCCAGCTAAGACAGGAGTCAAGGTAAAGGCCGAGATACTTGACAGACGAGGCTCTTGTCACTGACTGGCATGAGCAGCAATCATTACGGATATTCCTGTAACAAACGTGGGCTTTCATTTGTAGTGAAAGGTGAGCTGGACGGGCAGATGTATTAGAGCCAAAGGTAATTAAATTAGTTTTAGCGACGTTCAATGTTAAAGTGTTGCTACCTAGCCAGCTCATAACCTGACTTAGGGACCTTTCAGCATCCCCCCTTGCCGTTACCCAGTCGGGTCCACTAGATAGCAAAACAGTGTCGTCAGCATATACTATAACTTGAGTAGAGGGAAGCGTGAGTAGACAGAGATCGTTAACATAGATTTGGAAGAGGAGAGGACTGAGCAGACTTCCTTGGGGCACACCAAAATCTAGTAATTGTTCACCACTAATGTGTTCACCTACTTTAACACACTGGGTTTGCTCAGAAAGAAAGTTATGAAGCAATTTGAATGCCGTACCACGTATGCCGATTTGTTCCAGTTTTCCGAGTAAGATAGGGACAGAGACAGTGTCGAACGCCTTTGACAAGTCCAGGAATATGCCAATACATTTGGATTTGCTGTCGATATTGTTGACAACAGAGTTAAGCAGGGTTAAAATGGCGTCTTCCGTCGATACTCCTTTTCTAAAGCCGTACTGGTTTTCTGCAATGATCTTATATTTATTCAGATAATTAGCGAGATTCTTGTGAATAATTTTTTCCAGTATTTTGAAAATTATGCGACTGGTTAATTTTAATAATTTAGGAGAGATGTCATCCCAGCCAGAGGCACTGTCAACTCGGAGGTTTTTTATTATCGCATCGACTTGTCGCTCGTCTGTCTCCAGTAAACCTATTGAGTTTGGCATCGAATCTGTACAAGGAGGGGCACAATGGGCGTTGCTGAGGTTTTGTGGGATGTTAGCCAGGTTTTTACCGACATTCGCAAAGAACATGTTTATGGAATTGACTGAGTCGACTGGGTCACTAGCTAATTTTAGGAGGTCAACGGGGGCTGAAGTACCTTTATTTATATCCAAAACATTACGGACCGCACCCCACATTTTTTTATTCATTCATTCACAAAAATTGGACGCCGTTCTCCTGTTAAGCCAATGCTTCGAGTACTAAGGCGATCATCTTCTTTGTGCATCTTATTAAAGTTCCGGGTTGCAGTGATTACTTGGTTTTTTGTTTGGGCGCTAGAAAGTTCAACTACAATTGGCCTAATCGTATCCGGTTTACCCGGTAAGCGGTACAAATCGCGCAAGTCAGTACTTTTTAGCTGGACATCAACACTTGAGCTCACTTTGGTGACTATCGCAGTGAGATCCGATACTGTTTCGTTCTGCATATAAGGAACATTGCGTATTTCAATAGTAGAGGGCCTGGATACTCGCTGTAGATCTTGTATCTTGGTTTCCATGATCAAAATACTATTCTTGTACGTTAGATTTTCTCTTTGCAGCGTCTCAACTTGCTTCAAAATATCATCATACTGTTTACTAATAAAGCAGATGCTTTTTTTCAATTTCGGCGTTTGATTTTTGGATCGCCAGGTTTTGGTGTTTAAGCTCAGCCAAATCTGCTGCTAGTTTGTTCAGAGAAGAACATTGATCATTGCATATTTTTTTTAAATAAGCTTCTTGATCAGTCCCCAAGTTCTTCAGCATATCACGTATTTCCCTTTTAAAATCCTGGAGCTCAGTAGCCGGGGTGGCTGTAGAGCGGTTCAACCGCGGTCGCTTACTAGCAGGACGCGTCGTTATATGTATATCGTCAAGCGGGTCGCTTGAAATCATTTGGGGAATATCCGAGTCAGATACCGATTGAAACATTTTGACGTTTGAAGTGTCTGATTGCGGCGCAGCGGGTGGCGAGCGCTGTAAGCGAGGCATCTTGCACGGTGAGGTGACGAAAAAATAAATCGATTCTACTCACGGTAACCAACTCAAAATCTTAATGAGCTCGTAGTAAAAGTCGAGTCGCCGTAACTTCTTATCAATCAGCATGTGTCAGTGAAGGGTCTCGGAGTAAGCGGGACAGCAATTATGACCACCGCACTGCTCCCACGGAGGTGAAGGTGTTGCGAGCGGGGGCAAGGTCACGCGGTAACCGCTGTGGTGATCGGGCTCACGAATATTATATTGGTCTAAGCAGGTTTAGGCACTTTGTCTTTACAATTACGAGATATAGTCGCGTACTTGATAATTTTTTTTTTTTTTTAATTTTAACTAAAAACACGACTTCTTTCGAGTACGGTATCGGACGGAACGGAATATCCGAAGTTATATTAGAATTTATAGCAGTTTGGGGAGGACAAAAATTAGTAGGCATATCATTGATAGGATCAAGAAAAGTAGAATAGAATTGGGAAGAAAATGCATTACCAATGGACTCGGGAGAAGAAATCGTCACATCACCATATTTGAGGAAGCTGGGCATTGCATTTAACTTATATCGCTGTTTCACAAAGCTCCAAAAACGTTTCGGATTCTTTTCAATAGAGGCCTCTGTTTCAGCTAAGTAATTGGTGTAGCAATCCGCTTCAAGCTTGTTAACCCGCTCACGTAGATGTTTAAAGGTCGCCTCGTCTGAAAGTCTACCATTTGTCTTGAATTTACGTAGATATTTAAACTTCTCCTTAATTAAGCGTTTGAGTGCCGGAGAGTACCAAATAGGGTATGAGCTATTAAGAATGGTCTTAGTGGGCACAAACCTATCCTGAATGTCCTTTATGGTGGCATAAAAATAATTGACAGCCTTGTTAAGCGACATGTCAGATAATACGTTTGTCCAATCTATGGCTGCTATTTCTCTATTAATGGCCGCAAAGTCAGCTTTACCGTAGATGTAACGAATAAAAGGAGGGGGAGTTAAATAAGTGTATTCGGCAAAGATAACATCTATACAGAGGGCCGGATGATACTTGTCAACGGGTGTTAGAGGTACTAGACATTCCCGCACTGATACAGTTTCATTACACAAAACTAAATCGAGAATCTTACCATAATTATTTAAAATTCCATTACATTGTTTTAACCCTAAAACACGGAACATATGCCATATCTTTAATAGAAACCTTTACCCAAAAAATTATCTCAGCTCTCTCCTTTTCTAGACACTCGCGGAATCTTGCGAGTGGGGGACGTCTCAAGCACGCATCGTTACCTGGTCACGTCAAACACCCATACCTCCTACCTAAGATTTCTCAGTTAAGTACTGTTCAGATTGACCAAACAACTTATATTCATTGTGGTGCAATCGACGCATAATCAAAGATTGGAGTAGGCGTGGCCTACTCCAATCTTTGATTATGCGTCGATTTTGGATACTTAGAAATCTTATCATGCGTGACCTGTTTTAAAATTAAGACTGTTTTCACTTCAACCTTTACGGTCACCTTGTAAAGGTTGAAGTGAAACAGGCTTAATTTTAAAACAGGTCCACCTTCTCGATTATAACTGGGTCTCTTCCTTATCGATCGACCTTCAGTATCGCTACTTAAACCGGTGTATGCTGAAAACGAGACCTTACGTACTCGATGGCAGCTTTTGCAGCGCCTATATCAGAGCTTTTGGCGCGCTTGGCAGAGAGACTATTTGCATACATTGCAACAGCAAATGAAATGTTTTAAACACGGCAACAGTCAGTCAATATTAAACGACCTTGTAACCATTTATGAACCCAACTTACGCGCTAACAAATGGAGACTACGCCGCGTCGTCCAGGTCCACCCGGGCAAAGACGATATTATTCGTGTTTTGACAGTCAAGAGATCTAAAAGCTTACTTGTAAGACCTGCCGTCAAAATTTGTCCTTTTCCAATTGAACAAAATAATTAATTATCCCTATCCAACATTTAAATACTCAAACACTTTTTAAATATTAGTATTTTTTCAATTCTATATTGCATTTAAACAGCTTAAAACTTAATGTAAAACCATATCCGCACGCTGACATATCTGAATCCGCATAGACCGTAAGTCTCGAACTTCGTCTATCTTACCTTATGAAATCCCTAGTTAATTTCAAGTGGAGGGATACGAACCGGCTTTGTGATGATTTCCCTAATCCCTTCCTATCGCATCGCACCGCCATCTGAACGGGGATTGAAGAAGGACAGTTCGAACTTAACAGCACGTCAAACCGCGCGCGGGTTAAAAGAAATTAATTAATAATAATAATAATAATAATAATTCATTTATTTCTGAGCATACGGTACATACAAGATCTTAATATTAAAATGTTTCACGTACACTACCATTGCCGGTGTAGAAATTTTTTAAAAATTATATTTAAGATAGTTTTTTTTATATAATATCAAGACCAGTACAATTTTGTTTTATTAAATTATTATCATGGAATGAAATGTCAAAATGATCACACAATTATACTTATCACTAATGTCAAGTACTTAAAAACACACAAAAAAGAAAAATAAAGTCAGTAGGTAAAATTATCATTAAAAAAAAATTAAATGTCAGTTTAAATAATGTCAAAAAAGAAATACAATGTCAAAAATTATTAGGTAGAATGTCAAAATAATAATAATACCAAAATACTAATAACCCACATTATTAATTACTGTCATTACTTCAAAGATTTATTATCTTTATTAATGTCAAAAACTATGATTTAAAAATTCGCTAACCGAATAAAAGCACATGTCCAAAAGCCAGGCAAACATTTTACGTTTAAATTTATCAATTGGTAGCATTCTGAATCCAGGTGGTAAACTTGGGTGGAAAACTTGAAATATCGTAAAATACTACTGCTAGTGATATAGTGTGGTGATCTCCCGGCTCCCAGTAACCTGTGAGTACCTCCAATTTCTATTATCCTTCAGCCTTTTCTTTGTAGGAAACTTAGGGAAGCGTCTGGTTGGACGCAATACCCATTCAGTTTTTAACCTTATAAATAATGGGTCTACCTTTTATAGCAGAACTTTTTACGTCATAATATTGTTTTGCATAACATCGGATAGCATAAACTTCATTTCGCAGAAAATCATTTCGCATACATTCATTTGTCATACATTCAAAACTCATAATTTTGTTAGTCAGAATCATCTTTAGGCATAATGTTTATATCCATAATAATTAAAAAGCAGAACCATCATATCGCAGAAAATTCACAGTCAGAATCGTTTTTTGGCATACATTTTATATCGATAGTCATTAAAAGGCAGAACTGATTTTTTTCACCATGATATTACTACTAATATCAAAACGCTAACCTAAATGCTAATTACAAAAATATTGTCGGCTTGGATGCATGTAGCATGCAAACAGGCATACAACATGCAAGCAGGCATGCAACATGCAGCATGCATGCAGCATGCATGTAGCATGCAAGCAGGCATGCAACATGCAGCATGCATGCAGCATGCAAGTAGGCATGCAGCATGCAAGTAGGCATGCAACATGCAGCAGGCATGCAGCATGCAAGCAGGCATGCAACATGCAGCAAGCATTGTTTCTGTCACGGCTCCGGCGCTGCGGGGTTTGGGCGGCGCCACGCGAGCTTATCGTCACAGATGGTTTTAACGCTCACCACCGCGGCTGAGGCCAGCAAGCCGAAGCTGCGGCGGGCCTTCAAACCACCTGCTCCTCAGCTCGCGGGCCGCCCTACCCCTCCGCGCCTACGCGGGTTTAAATTACACTCTAGGGGTAGGGCAGACAAGACTGCGTAAAGTCGGTTTCGCAGCGATTCGTTTCTGTCACAAAATTTTGCAGCACAACGTATTGACTTTTTATGACACAAATTTAATTTAATATTGAAAATGCTACCAATACATGCTATATTTAGAACATTCTATGTCACTTTTGCAGACCATTCGATTTTAAATACATTGCACGTAGGTTATCTAACCATTCGACAGCATAAATTTACTTTATTTAAATTATCAGTTTTATTCCATATATTATAAGTTTTTGATGTTTTGAACACTAATTTTTACAAGAAGATACATCTATTTTAATTTTTGATGTTCAAATATGCACCCATACCAAATAATCGTATCTCTAAATAAATGTTATGCTAAACAAAATTATGCATAATATTAATTATGGCAAAGGTAATTATGCGAAACAAAATTCTGCCAAGATAAAAGTATGCCATTATATAAATTAATTACATAAATTCGGACACGTAAATATTCTGCCAAACAAAAGTTATGCTAAATAATTTTTATGCCTTAAAAATATTCGATTAAATAAGATTATGCCATGTGAGTTATGCCAAATAAAAATCGGAGTATCAAGATTCTGCCAAATAGAAGGAACCCATAAATAATATATATTAAATAGGTTTTAAACTCTTCCTCGCTAAGTTCACCAACTGTTTTGGCAGCTTGTTATAATAGCGTAGGCTGATTATAAACAATGACTTGCTTGTCTTAGCTAATCTCCATTTGGGTAATAAATACAATTTCGTGTTAAATACGCGCATGTTTGTTATGAAAAATGCTTCTAATTTTAATGAACATAGTCCTAAGTTTTTATGAACATTTAAAATGCTTTTTTCTAAGATGTAGAGTGAAAACAGAGTTAGTATTAGATTTCTTTGAATGTATTTTTAAGGGACTCTTAAGAATTCTCTTACAGTTAACGTGATTCAAGCTATAAATGTTTGCTTTCACATTCAATTTATTCTACAATAGAGGATAAAAACAGAAACAGGTAAAATTTTGAAGTAAAAGCATGTTTGGTATGATTTTGAGGACAGACTAAGTCTTTAAGTCTTTTGTTAGTAAAAGGAGACAATTTTTTTGGGCCCACTATTAAACGGTTACGTATATAATCATTATTACACATGAAAAAAGCGATCATCATATTATAATTAACAGAAACAAAATTATATAGAATTCTAACCGGAATAATGAAATAATAGTAAAAAAGTGTTACGGTAAAAAATGCTTGTCTACGGAGCGTTTTCAGATTTATTTTAACGTGAAAAAAAATATGTTACTACTGTGCGCAGCGGTAATGACTTCGGCTTTAAATGCGTTTAAAGAGATAATAATTAATTGGTACAGCGAACACTACTCGAGTTCTATGTGTGGAATTCGAATGTTGACTCGAGTCCAGAAGTGTAGTTTAGAAATTCAAATCCAGAAGAGTCCGTTATTGATACTTTTTAGATAATGACACAATAAGAAATAAATCAACCATTTTTATTGTAATCAAATATTTTTAAAGATTATATTTAAAAAAAAAACATAAAACATACAAGGGAAGTATCTAGAAACGTGTTTTATTACAAATCAAAAACAGATCCTTTTTCATGTAATTGTACGCTTATAAAAAAGGCAGGGTCAAACTTATATTAGCGTCATTTCATTTTTTAAGTAAACACCGATCGAGTACGAGCGAGTGAACTTAACTCGAATGCTAGACTCGAGTCAGCTGGACTTGCATAATAAAATCGAGTCAGCTAGTTCAGAATCGATTATTTCTGACTCGAGTCCTGGAATCGAGTCTTGTGTACTCGAGTCCTGGAATCGAGTCTTGCGTACTCGAGTCCTGGAATCGAGTTTTGCGTACTTGCGGCCTGGAATCGAGTCTTGCGTACTCGGCACTTCACTTATTGTTCCCGATTACTAGATAGTTGCATGTTTTTTCTGTTGTTTTCGTATTTTTATTCGAAAGATTTTATAAAAATGGCAACTGTAGATACAGTCTATGGCGCACCGATATGGGCGCCGGCGCTGCGGAAGCAGCCGGCGGCCCGGCTGAACGCATGCCAGAGGGTCATGGCCATACGGATGGTGCGAGGTTACCGGACGATTTCCCACGAAGCGGCGAGCCTCCTTGCCTGCCAGCCACCATGGGATCTGGAAGCAACAGTCCTTGCTCTCATGCACGATCTACGCATGGAGATGCAACGCCGGGGCGAAACTCCGCTGCCGCGACAAATCGAAGCATGGCGGACGGAGCCCCGGCGGGTTCTCATGGTGAAATGGCGACAGCGACTGTCGCGACCCAGTGCTGGGCACGCCACAATTATGGCAGTGAGTCCCCTCTTTGAGGCGTGGTTGGAAAGACCTCACGGCGTCCTCATCTTCCGGATGACGCAGGTTCTCACCGAACACGGGAAGTTCGGGAAGTTCCTGCACCGAATTCGTGCGGAAGCGACGCCCGGGTGTCGCCACTGTGTGGACCGCCCGGAGGACACGGTGGAGCACACGGTGGAGGTGTGCCCCGCTTGGGAAGAGCAACGCCGTGTCCTCGTGGGGGCGATCGGCGGCGGCGATCTCTCGCGCCTCTGCGAAGCAGTGATGCTAGCAAAGGAGGCGGCCGATCGCGTGAGGCAACGGCAACGGTCCTCGCGCCCCAACCGCCGCCGGGATTCCGATCCCGATTTCCGGCCACCGTAGGCGTGGGCTTGCGGACGGCGGGCAATGGGTGGCCCGCCGTCCGACCGTCCGGTAACCGTCCGAACCATGCCCAAGTCGTCGACGGCGCGTATTGTTCCACGCGCGCCTCAGGGAGATGTCAGCAATTGTAGGGGCCCAGCAGGGTCGAAGCCTACTGGGGCCATGGGTAGTGTGAAAACGAAACCCGGACCCTGGGACGAAGGCAACGAAGGAACAGGAGTGGGTTTTTAGTCAGTAAAAGTCTGACACTATCTCTCGCTCCGCCCAAGAGCGAGATTTGTCAAGATGACTTTGAAAATGATGATGATGAACAGTAATAAATACTTGTGATGTACCTAAAATGTGTTTTTTTTTTCTCCTTACACAACCAGCTTAAGTATAATACATCACCTTATTATTTTAGATCTACAGTCAATAGCCGGCAAAAGCCGCACTATTTCGAAATGAATACATCTACGCATTTTCATGAATAAGTCTATCAAATCGTGTAAATTACATCAAAGTCTGTCCCGTAGTACAGACGTAACTTTGTTTTATACTGTATATTATTGAACAGTGCACTATTTTAACTTAAAATACCAAGGAGACCTATCCACTCATTAGACAATCGCTCTTGTGAGATTTTAGGTTATTATTTACTTTGACTGTCATATATCACGGTACTCCAGTTACATGACGTTTTGCTAATATTACCACTGTAATCTTAAGATTATAAGGAATAAAGTTACGTGCAATTCATTGCTATACGCCACAATGTGTGGTGGGCCTATTCCCCAAACAAAAAAAAATTGTCTCCTTTGTACTGTAGGTTAATTAGGTCTGCGTGCTGTTTAAATACAATGCTCATTATAAATAGTTATTGGGCTATTAGTATTTCACATTCTTTGTATTGGAGGTTAGTGTTACGTATTTATTGAGAGTGGGGATTGCGCACGTGTAATCAAACTACGAGTCAATGTCATACTACTTTATTGAGTTGTATTGCATCGATACAGTCTCTCGTGTGCGCCGACACACACACACGAATGTCTTGCATACAGTAGGTACAAACCACAGAGTACCTTTTCAAACTTAATATTATACGTATACTGAATACACAACATTATTTCCACCTAGTTTAGAAATATGGCTTATAATTAACCGACTGTAGACGTCATTTGGATCTTCGATATTGAGGGTCTGATTCCGAATTATTCTTAGCGCCTTCTTCTGTGAGGGGAACACCCAAATACTCCGAAATATTTTATTCCGAATTTCGATGTTCCGATTTTCAAAAGTCCGAATTTCATAATACCTAAGAATTATAATGTCCATTATTCAAAATCACGAAATTTATTTTACCGAAAGTTGTAAATGCGATTTGTAAGTTTTCCGATTTTCATACGTTCAAAGAATCAAATGCTCGAAGAGTTCTCGTTCCGAAAAACGGTATACCGAATTTCAATACTTCGAATAAACTAAAAGTCAACAAGTTGTGCTACAAAATTTAGTGACAGAAACGAATCGATGCAAAACCGACTTCTCGCAGTCTGCTTGCACGCTGTAAATCCCTGTATTATTGATGAATCACTTAGGTTAGGTTAGGTTAGAAATGGGACTAATAAAGGGCGAAGCCAACTATCTATGCAATTATGAGTGGAAAAACGCATCTGTCATTAGTTTTTTAATTCTACCCCCTCATACTATGCATAATATTATACTTCTCTCTGACGAGCAATTATGTGTTTGTTTGTCTTGCTATACAGTTTTACAAGGCGTTTTTATTTCGGAATTGTATTAATCGGTGTTTTAATAATCGGAATTCGCATTTTTGATGTTCCGAATTATCATTAAGTTGGACTTTTTGTTATTCGATCTATTGAAACTCGGTATTTTGAGAATAGTTATTATTTATAATTACCATTAGGAATATTTAAATTTAGAAATTATAAAAACAGGAGTATAAGTGAGTTATATAAGTTGGAGTTGTTATATTCGAAATTTTGAACCATTCGGAACTATGAAAATCGGTATTTTGAAATTCGTATTTGTGACTGTCGGAATAAAGCTTTCGTATTTATGTAGTGTACCCTTCTGTGAGTTGTGGTTCTGGTGTCGAGGGCGAATGTGAGGCTACTGATTTAACACCCGCCCCTTCCTCCTGAAATTCTTCGGCGGGTGTTGGGAGTTCGGCGCCTACGGAATCGCCGTTTTCACCCGCTATGCCTGCAGATTCAAATTTGATACGCTGCTATCATCGGTATCTGTGTCCAAATGGCAATCAATATTTTTGTTCTGGACCTCTGAAATTCCTTTGGCTTGAAAATGTCGAATCTGGTCTATGTGACGAATTACTTTGCAATTCAGCTCCGGAATATACACCGAACACATGACATTTCTAATCTTTTCTTTAATTTTTCCTTGTACCCAACAAAATGTATCGTTTTCACAGAATCGTTTTATCCAACAACGTCATCTAATTTAAATTTTGGTCTTTCCTTTCCTCCCTTGTTCTAAAAGTCTTGTAAAGACTGATTTTTCCTTACGGTCAGCGAAAGATCGGTGCATGTCGAAGCGACTTCAAGTGGATTAATTAAGTCCAGCCGCGAGCGTAGAGGTTGACCATAAAGTACTTCTGCTGGAGATTTACCTGTGGTACTATTTTTGGAGTTTCTATAATTAAATAAAAATTTCATGACTTTTGCCTGTAGAGGTATTTTAGTGTTAGATTGTAATATGATACTCTTAAGACCCTTTTTAATTATTTTAACATAACTTTCAGCATATCCGTTACTTGACGGGTGGTATACCGGTGATAAAACCTTTTGGATACTGTTTAAACTGCAAAAAATCAAACTCCCTAGACGTGAAAGAAGTTCCAATGTCCGTCACCAACGTGTGCGGTATACCTACCCTAGACAGAAAATCAAGTAATCTACTTATAACAGCTTTTGTTCCATAAGATGTTGCACTGACTGCATAACATTCGACTAACATAACATAGCATAACTAAAAATATTTGATTATGAAACGGTCCAAGAAAATCCAATTGAATTCTGTAGAAGGCATGCGGTGGACAGGGCCACGGCGAGGGGGGCGCGCGGTGCGGTGAGTGACGCAGCTGTGCGCACACGTTGCACGCGGCTGCCAATCGTTTAAACGCCGCGTCAATTCCCGGAAACCAAATTTTTTCACGCGCGTTTTCCTTAATTTTTACAACCCCGAAATTGCGAATCGTGTAGTTCTGCACACATTTTTTTTCTAAGCGTATATGGCATTTTATCTTCCCCGGCGAAGGTCTTTGAGAACATCCTCCACAATGCCATCTACCAACAAATAAACACATACTTATGTAATAAGCAAAACGGTTTCAGGGGCAAGAGATCTGTTGACACCAATCTCCTGACTTTGGTTGATTACATATCCTCTAGCTTAGACAGCGGACGTCAGGTAGACATACTTTACTTTGACTTCCGGAAAGCGTTTGATAGGATTAATAATGACACGCTGCTGATGAAACTAAACAAAATTGGTTTCTCACCCTCTCTCCTCCGTTTTTTCTACCTACATGATCGTCAGCAGTTTGTTAGGCTCGGAATGTACGAATCCGGTGCCTATCACACGCGTTCCGGAGTGAGTCAAGGCTCAATTCTGGGGCCTTTATTATTCGTAATTATGATAAATGATCTTCCCCAAGTTCTGCGTCACGCAAAATGTCTATTGTATGCCGACGACTTGAAACTTTACCTCGAAGTAAACTCTGAGTCCGACTGCTCGGCACTACAGCAAGACATTGACGCAATCTACAAGTGGCGTCTAGATAATAAGATGGATTTTAATACCTCTAAATGCTTTGCTATGACCTTCGGTCGAATGCGGTGCCCAGTTGAATTCCAATATCATCTCGATAATAATGCCATCATAAAAACAACTGCTATGAAAGACCTGGGAGTCACATTCGACCGAAAGCTCACATTCCACGACCACATGGTTATGGTAGCAAAGCAATCATACCAAAGGTTGGGTTTCTTTTTACGCAATTGCCGTGATTTTCGCACCGCGCATGTCATTAAGATTTTATTCAATGCGCTCGTGCGCAGTAAGTTAGAATCCAGCTCTTGCGTGTGGAACCCGCACCAAAGTTCTTACGCACTTTCACTGGAAAAAGTGCGAAAAGCGTTCCTTAGGTGCCTGTACAAGCGGAAGCACGGCTGTTACCCATACCTCTATCCGACAAAATTTCTATTGGGTTGCCTCGGATATAACTTACTAGAGGTAAGACAAGCGCGAGATCAGCTCACCATAGTCTGCAAGACGCTCCGTGGCACTATTAATAATAATAATAATAATATAATTTCATTTATTCAAGTAACTAAGGACTCACAATTACACATAACACAAAACATAACACCAACAAACAAACAACATTTACATAATTATTTCACACACAGTTATCGATAACTGCAGGTAACATGCAAGTCGCTGCAGCGCCTTATAAAAGGACAGTCGAGCCGGTCGGCTATCATCATCAGCACACTTTTAGGGCTGCCGCGCACCCTGCGCACCAGAGATGTGCTCCTCTTACGCATCGTCGCATAAAAGCAGTCAACGCTAGCGGCGGCAAACATGCCCGAGGCACTACAGTGTCGCGGCAGCCCCATCATCACTATTGACGCGCCTGATCTGCTTACTGTGCTAGCGCGTTTCTTTGTCCCGGACAATTACTGTCGCGGCAAAAAGCACAGAATATTTGCTGTGCCTCAATGTCGCACTGTTGCCCGTGCGCAGTCTCCAATACCTCGCACTTTGGCTGCACTAAATGATCTCTTGGATTGTTATCCAACAAACGATCTGTTTGCGGATGAATGGAAGATGATTTTATTGGTATGTCAGAAGTACTGTGAGAGGAATTGATGAAAGTAAATGTCGTTTATAACTTAAAACGGGTTTTTTTAGTTACTGTAATTGGTTGTTTAACCGTTGTAATTAATTAATTAAATAAATAAATAAATAGTTCAAACGCGAAAGAAGCTACGTATGCGCGTGCTGCGCTCACCACACGCACTCCTCACTCAAGCCTTGCCAGAGGTGCGCTTACTTAGGCTAACTGGACGCAAGCAGCACGCGCACAGTTCGCAAGCGGCTTGCAAGCGGTGCATTCGCCAGGTCTGGACACATCTTATTCAAATTAAATCAAATCACTTTTATTTGTTAACACAGGTACAGAAACACAGATCTTATACTTGATGAAGAGAGCGCTATGTTATGCCAGTGACGTAGAAATATGGTGAGCATCCAGCACAAGTTTAGAAATAAAATTTAAAAAAAAATATGAATATATTTGAGAATTTTGAATAATTATGATATTCAATTTAATTATTAACATTTAAAAATATTATCTTGTACTTGAATTTTGTCAGACCTCATTATGGGATTATTTTTATAATTTATTAGTTATAATATTCACAATATTTAAAATGTCAAAAAAATCTAAGTATCAAAGTTCAAATAATTAATATGTTAAAAATTATCAAATGTCAATATCAACAGTAAATTTCAGTTCCAAATAATTAATGATTTAAGTTAATTAATCATTTAAGTTAAATGTCAAAAAAATATAACTATCTAATCCAAAATATTTAAAATGTCAAAAAATCAAAGAACCTAAGTTGAATAATTAAAATGTCAAAAAAATTTTAAATGTCAATATCAACAGTAAAAAATGCCAAATAATTCATAATTTAAGTTTAAAACATAAAAACAAAGACAGAAAAAATTCTCACGCTTTATTATAGTTAGTAACATTATTTTGTTTATATTGAGCCATCATTCAATAATTCATGTAATGTTTTCGCTGGAAGACGGAGAAACTGGTCCTTATTGCGAAGCCGGGGCGCCCAGCGGAATCTCCGTCCCCGTATCGGCCTATCGTGCTGCTCGACGAGGTGGCCAAGCTCTTTGAAAGAGTGCTTGCAGACCGCCTCGTCGCGCACCTAGCACGGGTGAGGTTGCGGTGACCCAGGGCAGGTGTGTCGTGGTGGTGCCTTTAGACATCGCCAACGCCTTTAATTCCCTGCCCTGGAGTAGCATTAGGAAAGCACTTCGGTTTCACCGGGTGCCCGACTACCTCTGTTGTGTGATCGAGGCCTACCTCTTGGACAGGTACATCATCTACCCTGGTCAGCAGGGAGAGTGGAAACGGCGAGAAATATCGTGCGGTGTTCCGCAGGGATCGGTACTAGTACCGCCCTTGTGGAACATCGGGTACAACTACGTGCTGCGCAGTGACCTCCCTGACGGGGTCAACGTGGTCTGTTACGCAGACGACACGCTGATCCTGGCACAAGGAGAGTCGTACCAGGTCAAGTACCTGGGTGTGTCTATCGACCGTCGGCTCACTGTGGGACTGCAAGTTCATAGGGTCGCCGCGCAAGGCAGGGTCGCCCGCAACCTCCTTGGTCCAGTGCTCTCGTCCCGACTCCCGGTGTGCATCAGGTTGGGCGTGTACAAGTCATACGTGCGCTCAATCATGGTTTGCCCTCACAAGCGAGGGAAACCAAAAAATCCTCCACGCGCAGCAACACCTGGTGCTGCGGACGATAGTAGACGCCCCTCGCTATTTGAGGAATGACGTAATCCAGCTCGACATTCACGATGGGTATGTTCGCATGTCCCGACGCCTCAGCTCAGCCCCACATCAAGCATCTGGCACCCAGGCACGCGCACCCCCCTAACGCGATACCCTTCTCCGCGACCTTATTGTCGGCAGCGATTCCCCCACCCCCCCATTTGACGCCTGGGTAAGCCGTACCAGTCTACACGCGGCTTACTCAAACAATAAGACTCTACACCTACTCTCATCCCGATAAGCGTCGAGTGCAAAATTAATATAGGCACGACGCGAGTCAACCAAGAAAAAACAGTGGCCCATATGCGTTATACAAATTATCTCGTAGCCTAAATATAGAAGCGCTATTAACGGCCTACTATGGCTTGGTTGAATCTGTCATTAGATATGGTGTTATCTTCTGGGGTAACTCAATCGATAGGGATATCATTTTTAAAAGACAAAAATACTGCTTGCGATCTATGTTTAATCTCAAAAATACCGATAGCTGTAAAAATTATTTCATTAAATATAAAATTTTAACATTACCTTCACTTTATATATTAAAAACAACAATGTTCGTAAAAGCAAATCCACATTTGTTTCCTCGTATGGCAGACAGATTTCCAAGAAATAGACGTGATGATAGCCAACTATGTTTACATACATCAAAAACTGCACTTATGCGCAGTGTTTTTTGCATGGCACCAATTATCTATAATAAATTGCCCAAAAGTTGGAAAGAACAAACTATACCTAAACTTAAACAAACACAAAGCACAGAAAGCGTATTATAGTATTACAGAATTTAAATGACTCCGGATTCTAATAAATAAATAACTAGGACTAACATTGTCGAAATTATTATTAAGGTTGTGTAGCAGTGGAGGACTTAAAGATGCCTATATTATTAATATTATTATAATTGAATGTTATTAAATATAATTAAAATCATTAAAATATTCATTAAAAATTAAAAAAGAAAAAAACATAATAATATTGTAATACTCGTAGAACCTGAGATATTTGCACGCCATGCGCAATGGCAGACATGTCGTGAGCCACTTTTATTTAAGATCTTGCATGCATGTATTATTTTAATTCTGTATGCATACACATGTTTGAGCAAATAAAATTTCTTATTCTTATTCTTATTCTTAACCATACATTCGCAACTCTACACACGCTAGACTCACGCACTGAATAGATAGCGCAAGCTTACTACTCGGTGCACATGCACTAAGTGATGTTACACAGCACAATGCCGCTCACACACATTTACGTTATCGTCCCTGCTGCGGTCTAAACCGTAACCGGCTCGCTCTGGAAGCGGGTTAGGCGGGGGATACATTTCCTATAAAGCTGTAAAAAAGCCAGCACATTCGTCGCAGGCCGTACCCTGTCGCCGGGCTTCCCCTCGGGGCTCTTAGCTGGGGGAGACTGACCGCCGGTGTGTCGTGAAGAGTCGGCGCTCTGGGAAATAGCGCCGTGACGTAGCTACAGTATACCGACACATACAAAAACATATGGGTGCTTCAACACCCAAAAAGCCATACCAATAGTGACTACACAACGACGGGTCCATATTTATGGACCCCCGGCGAAGCCGTGAAGCCGCTTGCCACGTCCCCTGACGGGGGTGTAGCGACAGCCACGAGTCTAGCTCAGTTCGGCTCCGCGCAGGCATTGCATCCGACGACTTGGAACAACTCCTACGCTGATCGAACGCGCCTACGTAACAATATCTCACGCCTGGTGATACATTCGTAACACGGAATATTACCAGCGTGGTAAGAGCTTCCCGTTTTCTTATTGATTAACAATTAATTTGCTTAATAGCGCTTCCCACTTTCTTATGTTTTATGTTAGTTTGCTTATATTTTGTGTTTTTAATAGTTTTAGTCGTGTAACTTTAAATCTCTTTGCCTAGTAATTAGCTTCATAGAATTGTAACATTCACGCTGTCTATAAATGTGTACCTGGCCTTATTTTTGTGTACCCACTTTTAAATTTACTTTTATATATAGTCTACCCGCACTCATTGTATTTTGTGTACTTTCGTGTTCTCAAGTTATTATAGGTATTCAATAATTATTCTTGAGTATTATTTAACCTGAACCCTGTATTTCGTTACTACATTAGTTATTTATTTTTGTAATCATCTGGACTTTTTATAAGTGCCTAGTGAAATAAAACATTTTGAATTTTTTAAGTGTATCATTTCTGAAAGCGCATACTTTGAAGGCGATAAAACAAAGGAAGAATAATAAACATTCTGTGTATTATTGACTTTTTCCCGGTATTTTCTTAACAAAGTAGTCTAATATAATATACCAATAAATAAAACTTTACTCGTTTTTGTATTATATTGCTTATTATAGCTAGCCCGTATTGTCCCACTGCTGGGCAATGGTCTCCCTCCACTCTTTGCAGCAATCAAAGTTCCTTGCTTTCACATTCCAATTCTTAAAGAAGACATCCAGGTCATCCAGCCATCTCCTTCGTGGTCTGCCGCGGCCCTGCGTTACTGTACATGAGCACCAATCCTGTCTTTTACGGGCCCACAGCTCGTTAGACTTGTGGCAGACATTTCCTACCCAGTCCCCTTTAAGTTGGGCAGCCTTTTGAGCCACGCATCAACGATTTTCGTTTTGGAGTGCAGTGTAGTGTTTCGAACGTGATCTTTTAATTTATCACACAGTTGCTGCGTTCCATAGCACATTGGCAAACCTTGAGTTTGGACTTTTAGATGTTAGTGAAAGACCCAAGTCTGTGTACCATAGGCCAGAATGAGGAGAATACACATGACCATCAGCTTACGCTTCAGTGACATGGGCAAAGTGCCCTTAAATAGTTCTTTCATGGGCCAGTAGCTTTTCCAGTCATTTTCTGTTTGGCGTGTTAGTTCTTTGTCTTGCTTTGCCCGGAAAGAGACTACTTGGCCTGAGTAATATATTCTTGGACGTATTGTATATTCTCCCCACTTATGTGTATGTTCCTTTTGGAGCTGATGATTTATGATTTTGGTCTTCGGCATGTTCATTTTTAGTCTAACCTCAAACCTTGAATAGCTAAGATATTGTATATAGTATTTTCTGTAGTCCTGTGGCTGTAGGAGAGAAAAGGAAAATATCATCAGCGAAACTTAGTTAAGTCGCTTTGCCGATTACAATGCCTTTCTCATCCCATTAGACCGCTAATGTCTGAAATACTTCTTCCAGGATACTGGTGAACAACTTTGGGGACAACGGGTTGCCCTCTTTAATTTGACTCCCTTAAGAATTTCAAACATGACTTAGAGAGTCATGTTGTTTCACTTGCATATATTTTGCAGGGCCTGTATATAGGTGGATTCTTATCTTATATTGCAGTGTTTGGTCAAAAACGTACATATTGGTTGTTTATATGAAATTTCTAAAAACGTTGTGTTCCTTATATTAGGAATATAGTTCGTAAACAACTATTATACGATTGACTTAAAAACGAAAAATACTCAAGGGTAGTGTGAAAGTGAAACCCGGGGCCCTGGGATGAAGGCAAAGAAGAACAGGAGTGGGTTTTTAGACAGTAAAAGTCTGACACTATCTCGCGCTCCACCCGAGGGCAGGATTTGTCATAAGATGATTTTCCCACCCAATAAAAAAAAAGTATTAAAATTTTTTTTCAATATCTTTACAGGTCGCGCTTTTGAAAGTCAGACTATACCTATATTACCTTTGTTGTTTATGATAAACAAAAATCGGAATTATTACAAAAAAAAACATGTAACTGTAAAATCTACGTAAATGTTTTCTTAGCATATATGGTCAGATTTATTCACTGAGATTTACTGTGTCATGCTCTGCTGCAGAGCCACCATTTTAGAAGTCGATCAATTATATCTTAAAATCATGTACGTCAAACGAACATAATGTACGCATACCGTCATTACTGTACGTGCATTAGGTGATGATAAAATAGACATCGATTGTGGCTCTGCTACAGAGCATACTCTCTAGCAGAGCCACACAGAACTTAAACTCAGGAAAGATAAACGCTACTGTGTTTTGATAAAAACTGTTGTACGAACAAAATTTATTGCGTACGTGTTGAAAAATATCATTATTAAACAATGGTTTTATTTATTTTTTCTTTTTTAAGTTTTCAAAGAAAGCGCCTGGATATATTGTGTCAGCAATATGTTTTGGAGCCATTGCTATATTTGTGATCATCATCATCATTTCAGCCGATAGACATCCACTGCTGGACGTAGGCCTCCCCCAAATGTCGCCACAATGAACGGTCCAGTGCGGTAACCTTTAACAGGTCATCGGTCCACCTTGTAGGGGGCCCCCCAACACTGCGTTTTCCAATACGCGGTCGCCACTCCAAAACCTTTCGGCCCCAACGGCCATCTGTTCTATGAGCAATGTGCCCTGCCCATTGCCACTTAAGTTTGGCGATTCTTCGTGCTATGTCGGCAACCTTGGTTTTCCTGTGGATATCTTCATTTCTGATTCGATCACGCAAGGAAACCGAGCATAGCCCTTTCCATTGCCCTTTGGGTGACTTTGAGTCTTCTGATGAGGCTCATTTTAAGCGACCACGTTTCGGAACCATATGTCATCACTGGCAACACGCACTCGTCATAGACTTTCGTCTTGAGACACTGTGGTATATTGGATGAGAAGATACCGCGCAGCTTCCCGAACGCTGCCCAGCCGAGTCGGATTCGACGGTTGGCCTCTTTCTCGAAATTAGATCCACCCAACTGGATTGTCTGTCCAAGGTAGACGTAATCGTCCACAACTTCGAGTATAGAGTCTCTAATCTTGATAGGAGTGGGTGCTACATGGTTGTTTATCATGACTTTAGTTTTGTCCATGTTCATTTTAAGTCCCACTCTTTTGGAAGCTCTACTGATTTCATTGAACATTGTGCTGAGCTCTTCCGTAGTCTCAGCCATGACTATTATATCGTCGGCAAACCGAAGATGAGTGATGTACTCGCCATTAACATTAATGCCCAATCCACTCCAGTCCAGAACCTTGAAGATATCCTCCATTGCGGCCGTGAACATTTTCGAAGAAATGACGTCTCCCCGCCTCACACCCCGCTGCAGGAGGATAGGTTTCGAAGTCCAGTCCTGCAGTCTGACTGGCATAGTGGCGTTTTTGTACAAATCCTTCAGCACCTCGATATACCGATAGTCAATCTGGCACCGTTGGAGAGACTGCAGCACAGCCCAAGTCTCGATCCAATCAAAGGCTTTCTTGTAGTCCATAAACACTAGGTATAACCTGCCGTAGAGTGTGTAAGTGGTCTATGGTGCTGAAATTTTTTCAGAATCCGGCTTGTTCGGAAGTCGTCGAACCTGCGCGCGAGACGGTTCGTCATGACTCTGGAAAACAGCTTCTAGACATGGCTCAGAAGTGATATGGGCCTATAATTCTTGAGCAGGCCCTTGTCGGCCTTCTTAAAGAAAAGTACCACCACACCTCCGCTCCATGCCTGTGGTGCTTTTCCCTCGAATATGACGGAATCAAACAGCTTCTGAAGGGCCTTAAGGATCGATTTCCCACCCGCCTTCAGGAGTTCGGCTGTAATTCCGTCATCACCCGGTGCCTTGTTGTTATTAAGCTGCTTCAGAGACATCCTAATCTCGTACAGGCTGACGTTCGGGATATCTTTGGTATAGTGTGGGGTCAATCTAGCTTTTGGGTCGTTTGCTAGATTTGTAGTGGGTTTTGTGATTTACGTGTACAAATGTCCATAAAAAGCCTCGATCTCTCCCAGAAGCTCTGATTTGGCGGATAAGACTCTGCCATCTTCGGTCGTCAGTTTCGTGAGCTGGCTCTGCCCAATACACAGATCTTTTGCAAACACCTTAGAGCCCTTATTTCGCTCAATTGCGTCTTTAATTTTTCCAGTATAAAAGTGACAAAGATCGCGTTTCAAGGACTTAGAGATCTGTTTAATGAGCTGCAATTTAGACCCGACCGTATGGACAGTTTCCACGAACCCATCGTTGTATTCGTCCACAGAGCTTCCTACGCATTCGAAACGATTTTGAAGGAGCGTAGACTTCATCAGTCGAGATCTTTCAAGCTTGACATTGATATTCAATGTGCCTCTTACTATGCTGTGATCACTTCTGGTTTTTACCGCATTGATCACAGAGACATCATTGAAAAAACAGGAAAATTAGCATTTTTTATTTACATAATATTACTAGATTTGTTTACTTTTCCAATGTGCACATGAATTACATATATTCAACCTGTTTTCAATGGAATAGTTTCCAATGTACTCGTATAATACAAATAGATCTTTATTAACTATGTAATTCATTCAAATATATACGACTAAATTATCTTAAATAACTAAACTATTGTCCCAAAATTATGTCAAATTTGTCCTGTGTTTGGGTGTAATTTATCTAATTATGCATGTATTTAATATAAGTGTGTTTAATCAGTTGTCTGGTACTCATAGCACAAGCTCTGTTTAGTTTGGGACTAGATGGCGTTGTGTGAAAGTTGTGGAATATTTATTATAGCACAATATAGTAGAGGAACATTACAGGAACTTTCTAAGAAAACTTAAAAAAAGTGAAATAAACAAAACCGCTGTTTAATAATGATATTTTTCAACACGTACGCATTATACACTGTTCGTACAACAGTTTTTATCAAAACACAGTAGCGTTTATCTTTCCTGAGTTTAAGTTCTGTGTGGGTCTGCTAGAGAGTATGCTCTGTAGCAGAGCCACAATTAATGTCTATTTTATCATTACCTAATGCACGTACAGTAATGACGGTATGCGTACATTATGTTCGTTTGACGTACATCATTTTAAAATATAATTGATCGACTTCTAAAATGATGGCTCTGCGGCAGAGCATGACACGTTTTACTAGGTTTCTTGGAAATGAAACCAACAACAGTTTTCTATAAGTATGGTGTGTACCTACTCTGTATTATAAGGTAAAATAAAACCAAAATAATCACAATCCAACCCAAACCGATAATTTATTTAATTTGTCAAAACTCGTTATCTCTTAGTTAGAATGAGTTGAAATAAGTATTGTAAGTTTCGCACAGGTTCTTCATTTCAAATTCAGATTTTATTTCTATGTCTAGGTAACGGTTAATGATGGCTTGACATTCTATATCGTTGGAGATGAAAGACAGAGGCGTGCGTAGCTGGTGTACAGCAACCGGACGTTGTGAGTATTTCTGCAGATCTTGCGCAGGTGACGTAATGTTCGCAGACGCGGCGCGCAGCAGCACCAACTGAGATCTCAACGAGCGTGCTGGTGCCACATAACCGCGCGAACGCTTGATGCTGGCCAAAGCAGACTCTATAAGCCCACGAGCGTACTGTGCCGAGTGTTGCAGACGTTTTAATAAGATGCGTACACATATGTCTACTTTTTGCGACCATGACGTAGCATTTCTTAACACTTCGTCCAAACTAGCTATATCTTCACCAACAAGCAGCTTAGACATGTGTCGAATTACGGAATCTTGAAGCTGTTCTTCTGTACTGATGTCACGTAGTTGCTCTTCGAGAATATCTTGCAAATCGTCTGGAGAACCTCCAACACAAAAAACTGTCCCTGTTAGACCTAAAAAAATACAGTGTTTATGAAATTTCTGACCCTGACAACGTAATTACAGTAATAAACCATTTTTTACCATGATCTTCAAGTATTGCAGCAACTTCGAAAGCCACGTACATTCCAGTTTCGTATCCCAGCAAGTAGAAATTATTTTGAATCCCAATTTTGTTAATAAGGATCTGCAAACAGTAAAATAATTATATAATAGGTCTTTACCTATCAAAATTGCCGTTTTTTTTTATAGTGTTTATCTTTGGTTTGACTTGGAATTATAAGTTCGAATAAACTTTATAATAAAGGTACGTTATGCTTTTTCGAAATTAGGTATTTATTGGTTTCTTTGTGTTTGGTATTTTCTGTAATATCGCAGTACTTATGACTATTTTTGAATGAAATCTAAGATAATCGCAGTACTTTTAACCGACTTAAAAAAAAGGCAGAGTTTATCAATTTGGTTTTAAATTTTTATTTTTTATGATTGTTACCTCAGAATTTTGTTATTTATGGACCGATTTGAAATTTCCCCTTTAAGCATGTGCTTCCAGATTGGTCCCATTTTTTTTTTTTAATCCAGTTGTGATAATGAGATCCATAAGGAATCGAGAGAACTCCTCAAATATTATAGACAACCATATAGTGATTTTGGTATTTTCATCGAGGACTTTTAAACATTTACAGTCAGAAAGTAACATTTGATGTGTGAAGGGAAGCTTATGAAAAAGACCAGAAATGGCCAACGGGACTTCATACTCATACTCGTAATAAATCGCCAGCTAATACCATCTGTGCAAGTGATTTAACAGATATACATTCACAATCATTTATCTCTATCCAATCTATCGAACTTATTCAGGGGACCGTACAACAAGATGAACACGTCGTAATTTCGACACCAATATCAGATGATTATGTTCCCAAGGAGAAGTGTGTTGAGGTACGTAGTCTTAAGTCATTTAAAGCCGTGGTGGAGTTTCAACATTTGTGGAATATGATGTCAAGAACCTGCTAACGACATTAAATCTTATCTACTAAAGCTATTTCCAGCGGGTAATTGCACCCAGGAAGAACCGAAAACAAAAGGGGACTATAAATCATATAAGATCGGTGTACCTGCAGAATTCTTCGAAAAAACAACGACGGCAAATACTTGGCCTACTAACTTACGCTCGAGTTAAAGAATGTTTTTTTCATAGAAACAAACTCTAACAAATGCAGTCATCCAGTGGTCAACTGAAAACATTGTCAGCTAATTAGTTTAGTTTATCAAAACGTTAGAGGCTTGAATATCAAGCTCAGTTACTTTAGACGTAATCTTTTAACATCTGCCAATGATGTCATAGCTGTGACTGAATTATTCCTCACAACTTCCGAACTTGATTCAGAGGTAATGAGCCACGGATGGAGTGTTTTACATTGATTTGGAGACCCCTTTCCTGCGAGGACTTGTGGGCTCGTTTTACAACGGATTGCGCTACGTTTTATGTTTGTGTAGTGAACATTTATCCCAGAGCTTCTGATGAAATATACACGAGTTGGTTTCAAAAAGTGGAATCCATTAGTGACAACTTAAAAATTGCTGTGATAGATAAATAGATATAGATATTCCACAACTATCACACAACGCAGTTCAGTCTTAAGCTACAGCAGAGTTTGTGTTATGAGTACTAGACAACTGATAAACATACTTATATATTTCTAAATACATACATATTATAGATAAATTACACCAAGACACAGAACAAATGATCGTGCTCATCACACAAACATTTGTCCTGGGTGGGAATAGAACCCACGACCTCCGGCACAGCAGGGAGTCTCGCTTGTACCGCGTACTGATGCGGACGAGTTATTTACGTTTTCTTTACATCGATTAGCGCAGCGCAAGCTGTCGCTCGTAAGTACTTGCCATGACTGATAATCTTGTGGCGAACGAGCTGTTGGCGTTCCTGCTGCAAAAGCTGGATGTGATGGACGAGCTGTCCGCAGTCCAGATCTGCGCAACGAACTTCAACGAGGAGGACATAGCTGCTGCCAAGCTTTTGCCGTTCAGCGTGCTGAATAAGCGCGACCTGATGCCATCCCGCCGACGTGACGGGACTAAGAAAAGCCTGCATGACATAATCACGCTGTTCAAGGAGACCTTTGTGGCAAAGTAGCTGCATAAGTTCCCTCCAGTCACCTTCGACCACGTCGATGTAACAAAACTTTTGAAAGACATTGTCTTTCTGAGGGCCAGTCTCGCGGATGTGTTAGCAAAGTTAGATGCATCTCAGAAAACCGTCGCCGATTTGCGCAAGAAATTTGATGAATTTCGCAATAACGCGGCGGCAACTAGGTGATCAGTCGATGCATCGAACGTAAACACGCGTCATGGAGCCGCACTTCGCGTCAGCAGTTTTGTCGCCGGCGCATACGTCGATTGCTGAGGTTGCAGAGTGCCTCGCCCGTGCGCCCCGCAACTCCATGCTGGTCACCACAGTTCCTCCATGCAGCACCGCACGAGCCCTTCGCACCGTCCCGCTGACTGTTCTTGCAGTTCCAGCGAATCCCATCTGTAGGGATTTCGCTAGTGTCACCGCGAGCGCCCCTGGCGCTCTAAATCCGAAACCTATGCTTGAAAAGGCAACGCGTGGTGTTCCGTCACTTCCGCGGACAGGTGTCACAGAACAACACAAAGTGAACATAGTGCAATGTGAACTAACACACACTACCAACTACACTACTAACATAGTCCTAAGTCTTATTTACGAACGATAAATTCTATTTACTTTATATATGTTAGTCTCTAAGGTATGTATCTATGGGCCAAGATGCCTGATAATAAATGATTTATTATAATCATTTCTTTATTTCATTTACATAAACATATTAGTTACATTTTAAAATATTTCGAAAATAAAAAATAAAATGTATTATTATTATTCCGTTTATTTATTTTTTATACATATCTTTTACATTTTCAAATATTTCTTTAAAAAACATATAAAAAAAAACATTTAAAAATATAAAAAATAGTTGTCCGCCGGTGTCGGGAACAGGGTCCAAGCTACCGGTGGTTAGGGCTCCAGAGACAGGAACCTCCTCACAATGCGAGCCGTATCGAGGAGTACTGCCTTTTGTATCAGGCCCTTGATCCAACCGCGCAACGACAGCTTCGACAGATATTCATCGAAGCTTTTGGCTATAAGGCCATTGGCGGTCACAACAATCGGCACAATGATAGCCGAGTCCACATTCCACATGTCGACAACCTCGTGTGCTAAGTCGAGATATTTGATTTGTTTCTCTTTCTCAGCTTTCACGAGATTCTCGTCATGCGGAATGGTGACGTCGACTATCATTGCGCGGCGCGCTAATCGGTCTATCACCACTATATCCGGCTTATTGGCTACAATAGTCCGGTCAGTAATGATAGACCGATCCCAGTACAGCGTGACATGGTCATTTATTATTATTATAGCAGTTAGGGCCACTAACCACTAGCCCAACAGGCCAGTCATGATTAGTGATTATCGTGGGTGATTTAAACATAAATACTAATCGCACATTGAAGGATACCTTAAATTATTACTGTTATTTTCGTAATTTTTGTGGCCTGACTGAGAGGAATGAGGTGATGAATGCGTATGATACCAAGTTGGATGTGGTGTTGGTATCAGATAGCATTAGCAATTTTGATGACACAGAATTTGATGGTGGAGGTCTAGTACTACGACGAGACGCCTATCATCCGTCTCTAGAGGTACACTTTACACCTGCTGACACTATGTGCCAATTTAGCTCAGAAAAAGTAGATCTTAGTAATTTGGATGCAGTGAATGATTGGAATTTTTCCAAGGACAATTTTGAAGCCATGTATAAACTAATTTTGGAAGCATCATGGCAAAAGGTATTATTGGCGCCTGATGTTGATTCTGCTGTTGAATATTTTTACAATGTTATGTAAGACATTTTTGATGAACGTGTACCCAAAAAACACAGTGATTGGTTTACGGCAGATTTAATTAAGGACATTCGATGTAAGGCTGAACTACACAGAAAGTGGAAAACCAACTCATAATAGTGACTTTTATGAAAAGTTTTCTCTTCTTAGGGCTAGTATTAAAAAGAGAGCATCTCATGCGTACGACGAATACATTAAACGCATTCAAATCAAACTTCGTCGTGATCCCCGTATCTTTTGGCAGCATACAAATAGTTTTAAAATTAGGGGAGGCTTTGAACCCAGGATTCAGTGTAATGGAGTGGAGCATGTTGGTAAGCAAGATACGGCAAAAGCAAGCAAGCGTTTTTTGCCCGATATTCCCCGTCTTGATCACAAAAAACAAAACAATACCTTTCACAACAATGATTCAAACCTTGTGCATATTGATTAAATAGAACTACAAAATTTAGAATCAGTTATCAATAAACTAAAACCAAATACTGCTATAGGTCCAGACAACATTCCTGCTTACATTTTGAAGAGATTTATAGAGTACATTATTACACCTGTACTTATATTTAATTTGGCACTCTGCACAGGTTCCACAACGCTGGAAGGTCTCACGAGTTCACCCTATACCCAAAACTAAAGACATTTCAAATGTAGAAAACTATCGGCCGATAGCTATTCTGTTATCACTTTCAAAATTGTTTGAATCTGTATCACTTAAATTAATTGGTTACCAGATCCAACTATTTCTTTGCGACTCTCAACACGGTTTTCGGTTGAACCGTTCTATCAGTACAAATCTCTTGACGCTTATAGACTAATATCGCAGCACTTAGACAAAGGCATACAGATTGATGTTATATATTTTGACTTCAAAAAAGCTTTGATTGCGTACATAATGACGTGTTACTGGCCAAGCTTAATAACATTGGGTTTTCACCAAAACTACTAAAATTTTTCGCAAGTTATTACACATACGAACGAATAACATATTGGTGTTACGCATGGTTGCTTCATTTCAAAGCCATTTCACACTCGGTCTGGTGATGGTCAAGGGTCCATTTTAGGACCATTGTTTTTTGAAATAATGGTTAATGATCTCTAGAAGGTTTTCAAACACGCCAGGTGCTTACTTTACGCTGATGATCTCAAGTTCATATATGGAGTTGAAGAAATGGCCGATACCTTAACTCTTCAGGAGGACATTAATTCGGTCTCCCAATGGAGCATTGCAAACAAGCCCTTATTCAAATACGGCTAAATGTAGTGTTATGTCCTTTAGTCGAGCTCATAACTCTCTGTATGTACAACATTTTTTAGGAGCGGAACCGATTTCTCGAGTGTTTTCTGTTAAAGATCTAGGTATTTTATTCGACCAGAGACAGAGCTTCCATTAATATAATAATATGCAAAATTTTTGCTTGGAATGCTGAAATTAAACTCTCTAGAAGTAAAGCGCAATTACTTTTTGTTGATCTTCGCTTGTCCAGTTCTTCAGGGTGAATCTGATTGTCCTGAGTTAGTTGCTCAGCTGGTGAGATTGTACTTTGTTCCTCTCGCACCTAAACAACACCTAAGGCCGCGAACAAACTGATTGTTAACTGATCCTTTATCGCAAACAGTCATCATTATTATCATCATCATTTCAGCCGATAGACGTCCACTGCTGGACATAGGCCTCCCCCAAATGTTGCCACAATGAACGGTCCTATGCGTCTCGCATCCATCGGATTCCCGCAACCTTCACCAGGTCATCGGTCCACCTTTCAACACTGCGTCTTCTGGTACCCGGTCGCCACTCCAGAACCTTTCGGCCCCAAAGGCCATCTGTTCTTCGAGCATTTTTTTTTTTGTGTAGTGTAATATTGGTATCAAATTCAAGAGCTCATCATGAGGATTCCAAAATGGTATATCATGACTATATTAAAAAAAATACAATAGGAAATATGTTATTTATTTTTCTGCTAACTTATTGGGTTAGGTTAGGTTACTCGCATCTTCGTTTCTCCCCTTTTTTGGGGCAATCGTGTAATTTTATTCCTGAGATATCTCCCTCCCTGGAAATTAAGTCCCTGTCCTTCGGGAAAATGAAAAGTAGCCTAAGTAACTCCTTATAACATCAACTATCCGTAAGTTGAGCACGCTATAATCATGGCGGTAAGTCCCCTCTTTGAGTAATGGCTGGAGAGGCATTACGGAGTCCACACCTTCCGCATAACGCACCGGAATCTCCGGAGATGGTAAGCTCAGAAGGTTCCTACACCAGATTCAGGCGAAAGAAATGCTTGGGGATGTCGCCATAGTGTGGATCGCCCGAAGGATATGGTGGAGTTGACGGTGGAAGTGAGCCGTGACCTCGTGGGGGCAATCGGCAGTGGTGACATCTCGCGCGTCTATGATCCGGAGTGAGGGGGAATGGGTGGCGGCCGCCTCCTTCTGCGAAGCAGTAATGCTAGTGATGAAGACAGCTGCACGCGTAAGGGAATGGACATCCTCATATATATCCTCATAAAAGTCTGACACGCTATCCCTCTCCGCCCTAGAGCGTGAAAAGCCATTAGATGATTACCCATATATAAAAAAAGCTTTCCGTCAGTGAAAGTCCCGTCAAAATCGGTTCAGCGCTTTCGAAGATGTTCTTTTAAGGTACTCATCATAATATTAGCTATATCCCAATGAAAGTCCTGTCAAATTTTGTTTAACCTTTTCGCAGATTTATCCCGTATTTTGAAATCCCATTCCCGCGAGAAAATTATGGATATTATTAGCTGAAACAAACCGACAGATCACCAAAAATTTTAAAATTCACATGTTTGTGATAAGTTTTGAATACACTTTGATATACATTTAGTAAACCAATGTTTTTTTGATAAACAGACGCTTCAATTTCATTTAAGATACAAAATAAACAAGCCGGATGACTCGACAGGTTTGTGAACTTTAAAATGATAAATATACGCCTAAAATAGAGTGAATAAATAATGTTAATACGTTATCATAACCAAAAAGTGAAAAATAAAAAAAAAAATAAAAAAACCCTAATGCGTAAAAATAACTTTAGATAAAAACTAAAAAGAAAAAAAAAACAAGTTCAGTCTTCAGTAATTGGTTAATTATTTTTGTGTTTATTGGTTATATTGGAAATTATATGAGAATTATTTTTTTCTTCAATGTGTATGGATTTGTTATTAGGTTATTATTGTTTTTATTTAATGTATTTTTTTAGTGTGTAAGTTTCTACTGTACAATGCCTTGAACATCCTCCGTAACGTTGTACAAGTGCTAGTAAATAAATAAATAAATAGATATCACAATGAAGATAGTTAAGCGACTAAAACAGTACAAATAAATGAATGGTTCTATATAGTTATGTTGAAAATGGTATCATCGAAGTGATATGAAGATGATAACGGAGGCGGAAGATAGGCACCGGAACTCTGTAAATGATCAATGTATCCTAGCCGTGTTTGCGTAACGTAAAAACTCATTTAAAAGCAAACGTCAGAGGTGCTTTTTGGTGAAAAGTTTATATAACCTAAAGATGTTCACTCACTAATTATATAATAATAACCTCTCCATCGTATCGTCTAAACTATAAACTAAACCTGCTATAGGTACTTCTCGCATCTTGCAGGTTCTTAAAAGACATTAAATCATTGGTAAATGACTAATAACAATAAGTTATTAAATCTTTTGAAGTATAATGCTTTACTTGTGCAAATCTCCGTGCAGTTTCATGCACGGTCTCGGTGGGGCGGTCGACTCCCGACTGCAGTACCAGCGCCGGCAGCCTAAGATGCTCGCACATCACGCGAAACCTCTGGTGGTGGCCCTCCATACCTGGCACTATGCACATGTATCTCTTGCTCACGTCAAACTCGTCAGCAGACTGTGAAATAAGAAAAAAATCAAAAAAATTTATTTGTGTACGCAATAATTTTATTTTACATCCCTCTCTAGAAACAAATCAAACAAAACATTTGGCATCTGCGTTGACCTCTCCGCAACTACTTGGTCAACCAATTTTTTTTTTTTTACAGCATAGAATACACTATTACAATGCGAATAGATATAAAACGATGTGTTAACACTCACCAAATTGCTGTCTTTGTAACGAGTGGGTACCACAACCATGTCAGTAGTGGCAAGAAGTTCATCATTGGCAACGATGGAAAAAAATATTTCTAATCCACGAACACTATTTGGGACTATATCTGATGCTGACTCTAACAGTTCAGGCAACCTACAATGAAAACAAAAATTTACGTAAATGACTAATAACTTGATTTTCTGTATATTTAAAAAGGTAACTATTCTTGGATTAAACAATTTTTTTTTTGGTGGAAAATCAGCCAATGACATCTCCCGCCTTTGGTTGGGCCGGGAGGGCGTTTTAGACGTTTACTGACTAAAACCCACTAATAGTTCCTTCGTTGCTTTTCATTGCAGGACCGGGTTTTCCTTTCAGAAGCGAACCCATGGCTTCAGATCTGCTGGGCTCCTACGATTTGCTGACATCTCTTAGAGGCACGCGTGGAACACTACGCGCCGTCGACGACTTGGGCTTGGTCCAGACGGTTACCAGACTGTCTGGCGGCGGGCTACCCATATCTCGCCGTCCGCAAGCCCGCACGTACGGTGGCCGGAAATCGTGATCGAGATCCCGGCGGCTGGGGCGTGAGGACCGTTACCTCGCGCGTGCGGCCGCCTCCTTTGCTAGCATTAATGCTTCGTAGAAGGAGACCGCCTTCCATCAGGGCCCGGTGCGAGAGAACGTTGCCGCCGATCGCCCCACGAGAACACGGTGGTGCTCTGTCCAAGCGGGGCACACCTCTACAGTATGCTCCACCGTGTCCTCGAGGCAGTCCACACAATGCATTTACACCCGGGCGTTTTTTCCGTACAAATCCAGTGCAGGAACCTCTCAAACTGAGCATGTCCAGTGGAAACCTTCATCATGCGGAAGGTGAGGACGCCATAAGGTCTTACCAGCCACTCCTCAAAGAGGGGACTTACCGCCATAATTATAGTCTAAATTCACGATAATATGAGGATTTAATTTTGGTAATCATCTACTATTTTTGTTAACTAAATTTCATGTGGTTGAACAAAGTAGTATTTGAAACTGGGTTTAAAAATATTCGATTTGAATAAAATTATTATAGAAAAAAGTTATAAGCTCTATTTGTGTCTGAACGACAATAACAAAACTAATAAATATGCTAAAATACCAGAAACGCTCTTTAAAACTTACTTGTTCAACGTCAGTTTAGATATTGTTTCTGCCTCCAAAGATATGTTATACGCAATATTCAGGAAGGAAGAAATTATTGGTATTTTTTCATCAGCCATCCCCAATTCTTGTAAAGTAGTGTCGAGACTTGTTTTTTGTGTTACAGTTATTCCTGTAAGATAAACCATGTAACATTATAAACTACATAGCTATTTTACCCGATCGAGGTGGCATAGTACAACCGCACACATATACTGGTCTTGATGTGTTTGCGGATGAATGGAAGATGATAATGTTTGAGTTTTGTGAGAAGGACGCATGACTAAGTTTAAAAAAATAGGTATAAGTTGTAATAATGTTATTAGCTTCAGCCGTTCTATTTAAAATAATAAATAAATAAAAATTACATTTATAGCCATATTGTGTTAAAAGCTTTGATTTTATCTTCATAAAAGGATAGCCAATGACTTTAAATATTTTTGTTTGATCAGATAAATATTAAATTACGTTTGAATTATTATCTATATTTCAGTTTTATAATATTTAAAAAGTTTATTACAATAATATTACAAAATTTATGTATAATCGCAGGCACTACTTCAAATTGTATTTCTGTTAAACATGTCAACCTATGCTGTTTCCAGTGTAGAAAAGTATGTAGTGGGGAGTAGTGCGAGCATCTAGTAAGTTCAGTGACTGAACTCACCAAGTGCTACAGAATAATACACTTCAAATATTTGATGAGAACAGCTGTTGTCATATTTTGTTAAATGATTTTGTTAGAACATAATAAAACATTGTGATTCCAATTGTTAGAAATAGTTTTACTTTTCTTGACGTTTATTCATGTATTATAATAGCGACATCTATAAAACACCAGTTTGGTACTGCGACATTGCAATATATAATAAAAGCTACTATTATTTTGCTTGACCGGAGAAGCGAGCCGGCAAGAATGTTCAAAGTTGCGTGAGGGAAGTAAACAAATGAAGCAATAAATGAACGCACTTTCCTGCCTATACGACGAAAAATGGTAGGATAACGTGCTAAGAAATGTTACTTAATAATTTAGATGGTTTTCTTACCGGCCAGATTTATGAGTTGTTTTAACATGTCAACCTTAGGTGAGCGTACTGGCTGCGCTAGTAGTACAGTCGAGGTGCTGCACAGTGCTCGTTCTGCCGCATCTGCCAAATCGTGTGCACTGGCCTAGGTAAACATAATAAACGGTTAAAGGATATTGTCAGGGTTTGGACCAAGTGCTGCCCAGGAATAAAAGTAGTTCCAGTAGTATCGTTGCATTACATTAAAAAAAATATTAACAAAATAGTCCCAGAAGAACCAAATAAAAACAACTTTTATTTTTAATAAATATTTCTCATTAAATCATATTTTTTGTATCAAAACCGTTCAAGTTAGTGTATAAAAATAGTGTATAGTCTATTATAGCTGAATATTCCTCAAGTTGGCCTCAATCTTATCCTTGGCGGCAAAAAACTTGATGTTTTGGCGGTTCGGAAACAGTATTTTTAGGTACTTATAACTTTTTCGATTTAAAATAGCAGTAAAACTATCTATGGTAAAATAAACTTAGCTGCATAATATTCAGTAAGAGATATAAGGGAATTGACAGATATCCACAGCTAGGTTAGTTACCTATGCTTATTTTCACAGCATTATTGTTTATGGCATATTGTTCTAAAGCTGATGTAGAATTAATTTTCATATCGCAAAAGAGAGCAATCTGGGCTATTTATAAAATAGATGTACTGACTCTGCCTTTACTTTATATTTAAGGATATATTTTGTATGTTCGCAAAGCGATTTTCATAATATAAATACTAATAATAAATACTTAAATACTAATATAATTATATAATAGACTCTAACTGAGAAAATTAAGTCATCCCTCATTAACAGCATTCGCTTTTAATAGGGGTTAAAGTATGAAATTGCCGTTTTATTGTAATAAGTACTTCGAATTGATATAGAACCTTCATAGTTTGAGATTTTTGGGTGAAACTTTTTTCACATGGTACCTAGACTCTGGCCAGCAAAAGATAGCAGTGAATTATTTATTAAAGTTCATATATGACAGTATTTAAGGACCGTCAAAATTGTGTCATTGACGTTTCATACTTCATTCAGCTTGTGTTTACGTGAATCTTATTTTCGTTTATTTTGTAATAATAATGTGGAAAATAATAAATAGTTCGACGAGGAGGCTTCTCTTGAAGATGATGGATAAATCTATAGACCAAAAAAGTGAGTTTAATCAGAAATCTGCAGAGAAAATGCGACGGCTGGATACAACAAGTTCATTTAGGTTAGTGTTGTGAATATCAACTAGATATTCACAACACTAACTAAAAAGAAAGAAAGAAAAAAAAAACGTTTATTTGTACCTCACACATACAGTAGAATTACAAAAGAAGTATGAAAGTATGAACATAATAACTTAAAATCTACAATCTTAAAAGCTTGATTACTTTTCGATTATTTATAACAAACTGCAATATTACTCACTGTGTATTATACTTTTTAGGAGATATCGACAATGAGCAGGTGAAACTTAAAATTACCAGACCGATAAAGGCATTGAAAACTCTTAAAGAAATTGAAATATCATCTTCTGAAACACAATACATAGAAAAAATATTTTCAATGACAAGTATTTTTCTCCATTCAGATATTTTAAATTTAACTTTCATTTATCGTTTATAGGAGACGTGTAAGGATGGCTAAATTAAACAATAATATACATCATATTGTTGTATTATACCAAATCCCAGATGATATATGGACGAAGTTAAGAAACATCGCATATCCTTGGCTTACCAAGCTCTTCAATGGTATCACAAAAGAAGGAAAAATCCCAGAATCCTGGCGCGATAATACCCTATGCCCTACATATAAACATAAAGGGGATATTGCCTAATGCGGTAATTACAGAGGGGTAAAGCTCACATCACACACACTAAAACTGTTTGAAAGAATCATTGCCTCTCGTTTAAGCGACATCTCTCGGATGTCTGAGAATCAATACGGTTTCACTCCTGGCAAATCAACTATCGACGCCATACAGACAAGTAGAGTTGTGATGGAAAAACATCGTTCTAACAAAGAAAATCTGTACCTCATATTCATCGACTTAGAAAAGGCTTTCGATAGGGTGCCACGAAACCTTATATGGCAAGCAATGAGAGCCCAACATATCCCTGAGTGCTATATAACGTCAGTTCAAGATATGTATCGACACACAAAAACGCGCGTTAAAAGCCCTGCTGGTCTTAATGAGTCATTTTACGTAGATGTAGGTATCCACCAGGGATCTGCCATGAGCCCGTTGTTATTTATTTATTTATTTATTTATTTAGGATCTCCAACAAAGGTTACACAGGTAACACATTATAAATTACAAATAATACGAGGGGTCCTTTAGCGTGTGCTCCTTCAGTTACAGGAGACCACAGCATGCACATATAACTAGGTGAAAAAATACATATGAAAAATTTGAGTCAAAATACGATTTGAATTAAAATTTTAAATTAAACAATAGAGTGACATAAAAAGGCAATAAATTAAAGATAAATAAAATGTTAACTTATAAAATAACAATTAAAAATTAGAATTAAAATGATACATTATAATATTAGAATTTATATGATTAATTAATAAGTACAGGACTAGTCAGAAAAAAAAAAGAACACAGGTATATACATACATCGTTATTTTGCGGTGGTCAAGATATTTTTGTATTTTGAGAGTGGCAGGGTTATGTCTAGGTTGAAACGCTTCGATAAGTCGTTGTACTGTCTACAGAGTCTTGGAAGAGTGGCGAAGTGTCCCAGATTGGTTTTTGATCCGGGGACGTGAAATAAGCTATAAGTTTTATTCCGTGGTAGACGAGATGGCGCGTTTATATTTAGTTTAGCGAGAAGTTCGCTGCAGTCTATGGTCCCATTGAATATTTTGTGCAGTAGTACCAGGTCAGCTGTTTTCCGTCTATCAGCAAGAGATACCAATTTATAATACTCTAATCTGTCTCTGTAGCTAATTAATGTTTTGGCTAATCGATTTTTGTAGCAAAGATGGTATAGGAAACGCCTCTGAACACTTTCTAGATGTTTAATATATATGTCATAGTGAGGATTCCAGACTGGACTGCTATATTCCAGTATTGGGCGAATCAAAGTGGTAAATAATTTTATTCTAGTGGAAGCTTTTTTAAAATCTTTACTGTTCCGTAAAACGAAACCAAGCATTTTAAACCCCTTCGATGACATGTGTAGGACATGTTTATCGAATTTCAGTTGCTTGTCTAGGATAACTCCCAAATCACGTATTTGATCTACTTCTTTTAGTCTTTGTTGACTCAGGGTGTAGAAGTGTGCCTTGGTGTTTTTGTTGCGGCTGAATTGTATGTAGCAACACTTGGAGACATTAAGGAACATACAATTATTTTGGCACCAGTTTGTCAGACGGTCCAGATCATCCTGCAGTAAATCAGAGTCAAATTCGGTAACCATTGGTTTCATTATTTTCATGTCATCCGCAAAAAGATAAAAATTTGAATACTTAAAGCATTGTGTGATGTCATTGATAAATATATTAAAAAGAATAGGTCCTAAATGTGAGCCTTGCGGAACACCGGAAGTAGCTTTAAATGAATTAGAATGGTAACCACCCATAACCACTCTCGATGCCCTGTCACTCAGGTAAGACTGAAACCATTTAAGTAGTGATCCTCCTATACCCATGTCCTGAAGTTTTTTTATAAGTAGAGCGTGATCTACCTTGTCGAATGCCTTACTGAAGTCTGTGTATATGGCATCGACAGGAATTCGCCTATCCACAGACTCCAATAAGGATGACACATAGCACAATAGATTGGTGGTTGTAGATCTGGATTTAATAAAGCCATGTTGGTTGATAGTGATGAGGTGTTTAACATGCGATGCAAGGCATTCGGTTATGAGTTTCTCAAACACCTTACCAAATATTACCAAAATAGAAATAGGCCTATAGTTAGACACTAATTTCCTTTCACCAGCCTTGAAAATAGGTACCACCAATGCTTTTTTCCATTGCTCAGGGAAGACACTTTCATTAAGAGATTTGTTGTAAATAATTTTAAGGGGTAATGCTAGCGCTTTTGCGCATCTCTTTATAAAGACGGGTGGAATACCGTCATCTCCTACACTTTTATGTTCGTCTAAGGATGTTAGGGTTCGAAATATTTCACCAGTATCGAGTTCTAGTTTACAGAGATTCGACGGGTTGTTACTAGTGTTCATATTTGATAGTTGGGACGATTTTGTAGTATTATAGACATTAGCGAAGTTCTCAGCAAACAAGTTACATATATCGTGACCAGTAGATGCAGTTTTGTCTTTATAACTCATGACAGCGGGGTAAGCACTGCTGGATTTCTTTTTGTTTTTAATAAAAGACCAAAATATTTTTGGATCTTCTGAAACAGCGGTTTCTAATCTCTCGATATAACTTTTGTAGCAAGCAGTTCTCTGCTTGCTACACGTGACGCGCAGAGATTCAAAATATATAACGTCAAGGGGGTTATTGTATTTTTTTATCTTAATTCGGACTTTGTTTTTTTCTTTAAAAAGTCGCTTAAGTTTGGGCGTGTACCATGGCGGGTATTCTTTCTTAGATATCGTTCTAAGTGGTACATATTGCCTTATAACGTCGCGCAAGACATCATATAAAATATTGACCATTTCGTTAACCGAGGAGTCGCCACCCAGTAAACTTTCCCAGTCGATAGAAATAAGGGATGTTAAAATTTTGTCGTAGTCTGCTTTAAAGAAATTAGGTTTAGTGGTCGGTTTATTTTGTAGGCAGTTTGTATCGACGGCCACAGGTATAGAAAAATCTAGTGGCGGATGCAATGGATCTTCTTGTGTCAAATGTGTTTGGCAACTTGTCAGGTTATACACTGTTATGTTACTAAGGACTAGATCTAATGTCCTGGATTTATTGTTTGTTAGAAAGTTATACTGGCCTAGGTCATTCATTGATATGTAGTCTAAAAATAGTTTGACAATATCGTTGGTATTGGTGGGGCAAGGAACAGTGGGACTCACCTGACTTTCCTCATTGAGTTTCCACGCTATAGAACTGAGATTAAAGTCGCCAATGATAAGTGTTCTTTCATTTATATCTAAGGCATTTTGAGCAGCATCAAGGAAAGTTTTGGTGGTTTCATATGTTGTTGGAGGAGGAGGTAAGTAGACACAACAAATGTATATCTTATTTTTCTTATTCCCGGTAGAGTCAGAGTCAACGGAGATCCACAAATCCTCACACTGACTCTCTAGGTGTGGCATTCGAACTGAGTTTAAGTGCCTAGCCACAGCGATCAAAACACCGCCTCCGTTTTTGCGTTCTCTGTATTTACTAGACTCGCGATCTCGCCTGTAAATGACATATCTGTCATCAAACAATTCCGAGTTGTAAATGCCGTCATTCAACCAAGTCTCTGTAAGCACTAAAATGTCATAGTCTTGAAGAGACATGTTATGGTAAAAAATATCTGTTTTAGTTCTTAAACCGCGTACATTTTGATAATATATTTTTAAAGAATGACTGAATGTGAACTTTTTAATACACAAAAACATGCAAAGAATAGTAAGAAATAGGGATAATAATAGAACTAGCTGATACTTTTTAAGACCTCCTGACAAGTAATCGTTATACGCTCAGATTGATCGCTCTTCTTCATAAAAATTCTGCCGTTACGCACCCACACATATTTGTACCCGTGCTCTTTGCCACTAAGTCGTGCCGCTGCGTGCAGGGCTTTGTTGTCTGCCGATAGGTGTTCTACCACGTAGATCGGTGTTGGTTTATCTGCTGCGATACCAAGGTGGCTTGTGTTCAGCTTGTTGTTGGTGTTGGTTTTATTAAACTTCATTGCTGCAGCGAGGAAAGTGTCCCGTATACGTGGAGTATTGAATTTTACAAGAATTGATCGGGGTCGGGTAGTCTGAGTGTCTTTTTTTGCAATTCTAGTGCAGTAAGCAATATCAGTTTCTTTGATTTGGCATTTTGTTACATTACTGAGTTGTACTACGGTAGTAACTATATTCTCTGAGCGGCTTTCTGGAACGTTTTGTAGTTCGATGTTAGTGGACCTGTTATGTTGCTCTATTAAATTTATACGCTTATTAATGTCTTGTAATGATGATTGCAACTTCATGTTTTCTTTTTCCAAAACTTGTAATTTTGAAGAGTTATGATCAACGGTAACTTTCATTTCTTCATATTTGTCGTTGAAAAAGTCCAATGAGGTACGAAAACTTGACACAAGGTCGCTGATCTGTTTAAACTGCACCGCCACTGCTTCCTTGAGCGCATTTGCTATTTCCTGTCTGATAATTTCTCTGAACGAGCTCTTTGTTAGTTTTAAGACTGTGTCGTCTTCCATTGGACTTAATGGTGAGCTCTGGTGACGTTTATTATGGTTCATAATGTTAGAATCGACCGGTGTAATCGGGCTCTGTTCTTCTTTAGAATCTTCATGTGAGTTCGAAGGGCTGTCAGTTCGCGTCAATCTTACTGGTGTGTCAATGTTGTTGGTTTTAGGTAACTTGCTTATACAGATTTGGCACTTCCAGATTGCTTTGTCGGCGACCTTCATTGCTTTGAACCTCTTGACTGTGACATTGGAACAAAGTAGATCATATCGCAAGTTACAAGTCGAACATTGTAGGTATTCTTTAGTTTTTAAAGTAGTCATACATCCGGCACAGTTGTTTCTACTAGCCATTTCGTAGAAAGAATTAGATTAGGAAATCTTTTTAAATACAAAAATTATTTTCGGGTGACCGGGATCGAACTCAAGTCACCCCGTGCAAGTTACTGTGTAAGCGCTTTGCCAACTTAGCCACGTGAGTCTTAATTACGTTGTTGAATTTGGCGTTCATACGTTGCTGCAGTAAATTTTTAAATAATAAAAACGTTATGATTTTGAGTCACCTGACTGACATTCCACAGATTTTTGCACAAATTTTTGACTTCTTTTTGTGACGTTTTTCACAATTTTGACGATTTTTTGCAGTAAATTGTTGTTACCGTACACTGTTTAAGTTATGGTCGTTGTTTAAAGTACTGTAAACTGTTCGTATCACTTTAAATATGTCGAATTGCTGGGGGATAATATCAATGTTGGTTTTGAGTTTTTAACACACTTAAGGCACTGATGTCTTGGATAACACTTTCACTGGTTTATTATCCCTGTAGCTTCACTTAGATGGTAGAAGTATGCAGTTGTTTACGTAAATTTAGTTTAAGTCAATTAATAAATACGGAGCTGTCAAAACGTAAGTGTTCACCTAGTGGCGCCCTCTGGCGATTATTTAACCTGTGCATGGATTACATTACACGTGGCATTCAAAACCCAACTCCGGAATGTATGCTTTACGCGGATGACATAGTTCTAATGTTAAAGAATGTAACTGATCTGCAAGAAACACTCAATCGATGGGTAACACAAATAGAATGCCATGGGTTACGCATAAGCCGGAGTAAGACCGAAAATTTAGAATGCGACTACGGAGGGAAAACAGAAACGGAAAACAGAAACATACATAGACAACTATGAACTACCCAAAGTCGACAAGTTCAAGTACCTAGGTTCTGTGCTCACACCCGACGGTAATGTGGCCAAAGACGTAGACCACCGTATCAATTCCACCTGGCTTAAGTGGAGACCACTATCAGGAGTTCTTTGTAATCCCAATGATGATTTTATTACATGTTTTGATTACTTTTTACAAAAATATGGAGTAAAAATGTCTATGATGTGTTAAAAACATGCTAAAAATCCTTTTATTATTGTAATCGAAGTATCATCCTATATCACATACAAAAAAGACGACAAAATACTCACAAAATTATAACTATAACTAGGGATCAAACTCACTGCAAATGTCGTTCAATACCGATATTTTGGATTATTGCTCACCCCAAATAGCAAATAGCGTGATAATTTGTATATATTTAATTTAAATAATGCCCATGTCTGTTATCAAGCTCTATTCTATCTTTGTACCAAATTTCATCAAAATCCGTTCAGCGGTATAACCGTGAAAGCATAACAGACATACAGACAGACAGAGTTACTTTCGCTTTTATAATATTAAGTATGGATTGTACCCAGCCGTCGCATTTTTTCTGCAACATTTCTGATTACATTTTTTTCTACTATTTTAAGTAAATAATTATTACAGTTATCTTTTATCATTAATTTTATAACTGTTTCTCAATTTGCATAAAATATCATTTCCAAAATATATACTACACTGGTTTTTATTTAACAAGTGCTCAATGTTTAACTCTGAACATACGTAATTTGAGGGTTATTATTTGTTGAATTTCCATACTGTTGAGCTCTAATGCAACCTTGTTACTGTTTTTTAAATGGCATTGATAGGTCTTTCAAAAAAAAAAAAAAAATGGATGATATCTCACACACAATTTGTTTTATTTAAATTTAAAAGTAAAAAACGCTTTATTTCATAAATAAACTTACTAATATAATATTTTTGGTTTTATTCATTAATTGTTAAATAAACATGCATCGCATATTATTTTCATGAATAATCTAAAGTATAAATTCTGCCTAAGCAGCGTACAGTCAGGGTAATCAGCTTCAGATTTTTTTATTCGGCCTCCTTTTGTTGTGCCATCGTTCGATGGCACAACAAAAATGTGCAACATGTGTATTTTAAAAATGTGCAACATTCGATTATCGACTTTCAGTGTTTTTTTTTATTCAGCTTAGACAAGAAACATGTTTTTTTTTTATTGATATAAACCAGTGCTTGACTGCGATCCCACCTGATGGTAAGCAACTAAGTGATGCAACTATTGATGGTGAAGAGCACTAGTATATTAAGAGCCTATTGACTCTATTGCCTTGATTTTTGAATCCGAGTTCCGACGCGGAACTAACGCGGCAGAAACAGCTCGCAGTATCAATGTTGCGTTTGGAGAGGGGACAGCTATTAAACGCACCGTGCAATTTTGGTTTAAACGCTTTCGTGATGGAAACTTTGATTTGAAGAACGAACCACGTGGAAAACCGCCCACACAGGTGAATAACAATGAATTGAAAGAGATGGTTGAAGCCGATCTGAGCCAAACTACCCAGGATTTAGCGGCATGATTTAACGTTACCTTACCAACAATATTTACTTATTTTGAGCAAATAAATCAAATAAAAAAATATGAAAAATGGTGCCACATGATTTGACTTATCTGCAGAAAGAAACACGTGTGAAACTTGTGTTGCCTTGTTGAATCGATACAGAAATGAAGGAATATTTGATCAAATTGTAACATGTGATGAAAAGTGGATTCGATACGATAACCATAAGCGAAAAATGCAATGGCTTGACCCCAGGTCAAATGCTGCAACAGTGTCCTAAAGCAAAGCTTATCAATAAAAAGGTAATGGTAACTGTTTGGTGGTCTCAGCATGGTGTTATTCACTATAGCTTTCTCCCATCTGGTCAAGCAATAACGGCAGATGTCTACTGTGCCAAACTCCGAACAATTATAGCAAAACTAGCAGTGAAACAGCCCCGACTCATGAATCGATCTTCACCATGATAACGCGAGACCTCATACAGCACAGGAAACCGTTTTAACTCTACAGGAACTGCAATTAGAAACCATTCGCCACCCTCCGTACTCGCCAGACCTTACTCTAATGGACTACCATTTTGTCACATAAATGACCCTCCTATTAGATGGCAGCAATATAATTATTTGATTAATTTTTTTTTTTAAACCTATTTAAATTTTTCAGTACAAACAGGGAATTTCATACTTTAACCCCCAATAAAACAAGTCGCCAAAGTCAGTTGCAGGACTTAGTGGAGGAAAGTTCAAAACCCACATCAAGCGTGACATTACCAGGAAAGTGACCAGATAGATGACTACGCTAAAGACACACTTGTTTGACTAATGACTTCTTCTGTTTTCGATGTGGCTTCCCTGGTAACTCATTAACTGCATTAACGTGTAAGTCTTAACTGTTCCATCTTTGTTTTAATTTGATTATAATTATACATATATTTTTCCTTTTTATGACATTGTTTTTGCAACGTTATTCTATTATTTCGATTTATTTTTGGACTTCACCTACTTTAACTTCATACGCAATTTATTGATAAATAACTCATTTATTGAAAGGCTTATTATCATTATTTTATTTTGATTCACATTTTTATTATTATTGCTCTTTTGAGTACAATTTGTAGACCAGTAACTTCACAGTCCTTTCACACTTATTAATATTATCATCTACCTGGCCTTTTCCTAACTGTATTGGAATCGGCTTCCAGTCATACTGAATGCAGGATACCAGTATTTTACATGCGACTGCCTTTCAGACATTCATAACCTGGCAACACGAACTAGAATACGCAACACGAACTAGAATACGCGAACTACGATTACTACTACTACACTGACTGAGACTGATGGTCAGACATTCTGGCGTCTGGTCATTGCGGTGTAACTGCACTTTTGACCCCTGACTGTACATGCAAACAAGAATACACTATGACATTACTATTAATATCAAATCGATAATCTAATTACAAAATACCGTCGGCTTGAATAGGGTTGACGGAGGGCCCTTGCGAGGGCCTCTTATTTCTGGGTGGTTATAAAAAAATAACAACGGTAGCTAAGGCGGGAGCGGAGATGAGCAGAGCGGAGCTCCCGCCCTCAAGCAGGCATGTAGCATGCAAACAGACATGCAACATGCAAGCAGGCATGCAGCATGCAACCAGGCATGCAGTATGTATTCAGGCATGCAGCATGGAAGCAGGCATGCAATATGCAGCAGGCACGCAGCATGCAAGGAGGCATGCAGTATGCAAGCAGTCATGCAACAAGGTATTGTTTCTGTCTCGACTCCGGCTCTGCGGGGTTTGGGCGGCCCCTTGAGAACTTATCGTCGCAAATGGTTTTAACGCTCTCCTCCGCGCCTACGTGGGCTTGAATTACACTCTAGGGGTAGGGCAGATGTAAGACTGTGTGAAGTCGGTTTTGCAGCGATTTGTTTCTGTCACTGAAAAACAATGCTCAAAAAAAATCCAGGCTTGGCGCAAACGGAATGTATCTCGTAATACTTTTTGTAAAAATGTGAAATGAAACACCACTTAGGTGGCATCATCAAAATCGATGGCTAAATGTAAAAATAATCTATTTGTTTAGTGGCACGGATTATTTTTACTTAATTCGTTTTCTGTGTAAAACTATGCAAAATCACATGACTTTCTTTGATTATTGGTACGTTTTAATTCATCGTACGCATCACTACAGCGCTCCATAAGACGTCTAAGTAAGAGCGAGAGAGAGATAACTCACTAGTCACTGTGCGTGTGTATGCGCAACGGCAACAGGAGGTTCGGCACGGCACTATACAGAACAATGGAAACATCTGCTGTCTCTTTAGTGTTCTAAGCAAGTCAATCAAATGAATGTAATTATAAATGTGCTTGCAATACCTCGATAACTTTTGTTGTGATCTATGTTTTCCTTGTTTAACCGATTTTTGACACTTATATTACGACTTCAGCATTACTTTAGACTACGGATTTTACTTTGAGGATGGTACCTATCTGTTTAAAATGAACAATTTTGTTACGTGTCATCGTAGCAAGCGACCTAAAATTGACGGACTTCCCGAGATTTACGCAAGAAGAACTGATTTTGTTTGCAGTGGGTACGTATTACTTCAAAATATTGCTTCGCTCGCATTGTAGCGAGCACATCAAGAGGAGGGGCGTGTATGAAATCGAAGTTTTTAGAGATCCAGTGCCCGTCGATTTAAATTGTGAAAACTGCGATTTGGTTAGATGTTGCATAAAATCAAGACACGTAAGGAGCAAGACGTATTACACGTATATTTTATATAAAAGAGAAAATGGCAGGAATGGCAAATCGGAGCATTATTGCTCTTGCATTCATGGAGAAACAGAAAGCCAATAAATGATCTTTCGATTCTGTTTACACTGTTTTTTTTTACTCAAAGTAAGAGCTCTATATTCCCTGGTACATTATTTTTCATGTTCCCATGAAGTCGAAGAGAATTAAAACAGTCCAGTAAAAATACGCCGGTTGTAACTATTTTTAGAAACCTTGAAATTACCCCTGCATTAAAATAAATAGCAATTTTTCGCATTCAGCCATCAGTTTCAATGTAAAGCGTTTCATTTTGCTATCTTGTATATGCTAATTATAAATAATTCAATTACATTTTGAAATACCTTACATTAAGCCATCTATTTCGATAATGCCACCTATGTAGCATTTTATTACAGGGTCATACTAAAAATCTGAGATACGTTTCATTTGCGCCAAGCTTGGGTTTTTTTTTTCATACTTCGTGAGGATTGTCCTTTTGTAGCTTAACAGACTTTTTATGACAATATTTTAATTTAATATTGAAAATGCTACCAAGTAACCGTCTGCCATGGAATTCTGCCATGTTAAATGTATGCTGTTATAAACTAAATAATTTTTATGTCTTAAAAATATTCGATTAAATAAGATTATGCTAAGTATGTTATGCCAAATAAATTTCGGAGTATTAAGATTCTACCAAATAGAAGAAACCCATTTTGGAGCGCTTCAGTTTGCTGATTGGTGTTGGCCTGAGAAACAAAATACAATAGGTGCATTCTGAGCAGCACTTGGTCCAACTCCCATACAAAAATTGACAATTTTATTTTTAGCGTAATGGATTGCTAATTGTATATTATAGTTATTAATCAATAACACTAAAAAAAAATATTAACCTACTTTTTTAAATAATAATAATAAAATATTCACAGAAAAACATTTTTTTTTCTCTTGACTCCTAGGACAGATTTTGGAGCGCTTCAATTTACTGACTGGTGTTGGCCTGAGGAACAAAATGCACTATGTGTGCATTCTGGGCAGCACTTGGTCTAACTACCATACGATGATTGGCAATGTCCTTTTTGTTTGATTATAATATTTACTGTAAGTTAGTAAAATTTGCGTCACATAATAATTATATAAAAGGAGAAATTGATTGACTTAGGGCCAACGCGGGCACCCCATTAACGCATTAAACGGGGGGCACCCGCTTAATGCGTTAAGCGGGTGTCTGCGCAGTGTTTCTAGTTCAACTATAACGGTGTGCATATAGTCGTGTGATCGTGTCGATGGAGAAATTTAATGTATTACGTATGAAAAAGAGCGTGAGACGCGGCTGCCCGCGACGGGTGCTCGCAACGCGAGCCACGACGGAGCACTTTTTTATGGAACCGCGCGGGCGCCCGCTTAACGCAGCGTTGGCCTTTACATTATCTTCGGACAGCCAAAACTACTGGGTCTCGGAACGTAAAATTTTACACGAGGCTTCCTTTTATCATGTAGGCAAGCACTAAAAATGAGGTTTTCAAAATTATTCTTCTTCTTTCTTTATTTATCTTAAATTCATTTGAAAGCGAAATTTTATATCTTGGGCCCATAAATAGTAATCCAAGTAAATAAAGAAGGTTATTTACTGTTCATTCGTTTTTCAAAACTTCCCCTATGAACTAGTTTAGGAGTTTTTAATGGTTGTACGGGAGAATTTTATTCCTTATGATAATAAACTTAAAACTTGGCATACATTCTAATCAAATTAAATAACAAAGACTGCTTTTATTCGTTTTATTTAATACCCTCAAAATACCGGTTTAAGGGGTGTAAAATTTTTATGTAAACATTTTCGCGAACGAAGTCGTGGACACAATGCTAGTTATTTATATAAACAATCTAATAATTAAATATCTGGCCCAATTTACCTGTTTACTTGCTTAGTCACATTATGAAAATTAAATAATCATTATAAATCAACTTACTTTGCTCAAATTAGATACATCCAAACTGACCGCTTTACGGCCATATTTTGCTCTAGCTATACATGTGTCTTGCCCCACAGAACTGACTGTTGATATAACTGCAAAATACCTATTAAAAAAAAATTAAACATGTCACTATAAATAAAACGTCATGGGAAAAAATGTCATGGAAACCTATACCTAAAACCATAAAATTAATAAAGTGAGTACTCAATGGTGATCCAGTTTGAACCAAACCGACGAAATGGTCCTGCCGTAATAACGGATTACAAAAAACGTGACCAACCTATGGCTCAAAACGACCACTTATTGCGATTCAACCCGCAACAAGTTCAACGAACTCAATTTTTTTATCTAGAATATAAATTGACAGTTTATTTGAAAAAAGGAAGCCTTGATCCTTCAAGGCAACACTGATGGCCATTAATAAAGCCAAAGAGATTTAAAGAGATACAATAGAGTGGCTATCAGAAGACATGTCTTACAAAAAATGTAACCAAATGCCTCAGTGACGCCATCTAGCTTTGAATAGCAAACATGCGAATTCAATTTGTCAAAATTTATATAAATTTAACTATCACTCGGTAGGTAGCCAGCGGCCTTAACATGATATGTTAAAATGTCAGTTGTAGGAGCGAAAAAGAGTGATGGAGCTATACACCCTATATATGTAGTACATCCCTATAACAGTTCGGTTTAGGTCGTAAAATGGATCACGTTAAGAGCTCGTGGTAGAGCCTCAGTGTGTGCTAGATACGGTTTAGCTTTTCAGCAACAGATGGCATTATCACAAAATCAGTAAATGTTCTAGAAGAATTTATGAAACTTATTGAATTCTAATTAATTACTACGTAAATACCAAGAATATTTACGAAAATAAACCGAAGTTAGCTCCAGTCATTTTGGCATAACAAGATTTGCAATAGCATAATCCACAACTCAGCATATTTTCTTAGAAAATGATTTTCTTTTAGTGCGTATAGCTGATACAATTACGACTTGACGTGTGAGGGTGTCATACTAGACTGAGTGACTTATGACCACTAGGTAATAAGTATCGGATTGCGATATCGTTCGCTGTCTGGTCTATTGGTAGTATATATTCAATGCGAATACTGTAATTTGGTACTAACTTTAGATCAGGATATAGCGATCTTGATGCTATATCTAAAGAATTTATAAATGTTGTTAGCTGTTCCTTTTTTTCATCGTCAGTAACATTTGTGATAGTAACATAAATGCCTTCAATTATCCCAAGACCAGTAGCATTGTTTATTATAACAGAAACATTGTTTTTAACATCAATATTGTTTTCTAAAGTAATCACTTTAACGCCAAGTTTTTGCCAAGACCTGAAAAAAGAAGAAAAATTACAAGGATTTTGAGTAGCTTAGTAATTTTTTTAGGTAACAAAGTTTTGTGATTATTTTACCCTATTTTATATTGTTGATACGGATTTAAGCTTGTAGAGTGAATAAAAAGTTTTTTAACCCCACGTTGAACTAGTCTGTCAGCTAGTTGAACTCCGAGAATGCCGTCATCCCAAAACATTAAATGATTCTTATCAGGATTGCATATTATTCTGAAAAAAAAAACAAGACAACTTAATTTTACACAGTCATTTGAAATGAGAAATAATAATACTCGTAAATCAGTTGAATATCAAAAGAATTTAGGTTCGTGACTATGAACATCAAAACTAATAAATATACTAAATGAAATACAACCAATAATCACAAAAAACAATAAAAATAAATTATCATCTAACAATTATATAAAATGTTAAATGTCAATAAATAACCTCCATAAATGTGAAGTATCTATACTTATTATTGATAATTTTGACTATCCTAAAACATCAAAATTATGGTGCTGATAAGTAAGGAAAAAAAAATATTTTATTTTATTATACTATGAAGTTACTAAACAATATAAATAAGGAGTTAGAGAAAGTGATCAAAAAAATAAATGACCCAAGTGAATGACTCTTTGCAGTTCCATAGAGCCAAATTTGATGAAGTATTCAAGTACATCGAAGCTTTCAAGAGAACTATCAAGGCCTTGGAGCTGAGGAATGTGAAGCTAATAAATAAAAACTACATTTTAGAAACCCATGTAGGTGTACTAGAACAAACTATATATGGTGCATATTCCTAGATACGTGGAAATCGCAAATGTGGCTACACAAAAGGATGAATATGTTAGACTCCTGTTAAAAAAAACTGCGTTTCACCTGAAACAGTCAATAGAAGAGATCAAAAGTGCACAAAGACGACCAACATACTAGTGGTGTTCAACGATGAAAAAGTCCCAGGAAACTGAATTAATGCCGCTTAAAATATCAAGCCAACTGTTGTACAGATTTTAACTAATGAGCGAATTAACAATAAGATTATATATGTGAGGGAAGTTATGACAAAAGATCACAAGCAACTATTTTGGAACGCAAATCAGGAATAACTTCAAGTATTTATGGTTTAAACAAGTTCTGGTAAACGCAAACGTAAGGATGACGGTGAAAAAATTTGTACCTTACGCACCAGGAATGACGATAAATATTATAAAGTTTTTTACTTATTATAAACAGCATGTTTAGTTATCTCAATGATATAGTAAGGTTAGTAACTGCTTAAAAATTAACGATTTCCTAAACTGTATCCCTAAGTCAATGCAATCTATTGTGTATGGTGCGATTCACCTTTAACGATTGCATCATTGCTTACCATCAGGTTCGAAGTCAACCACTAGTTTTTACCATTAAAAAAAAAAAGAATTTAATTCTTGTAAATAATTAAAGAGTTTAATAGATATACAACATATAATATTCGTTTCATTATCAAAAACTCGTCTGCTCTCAAACAAACGCTAACTGCTTCTGAAAAATGTATATATGTTGTCATTCTAGCTGAGACTCTAATGCAGGTACCAAATGTACACACCGTTGCGAAACTGTTGAAAGAGTGGTGATATTTACATATCTTAAAAATAAACACAAATTTATAACCACAAAAGTGTAAACTAAATTTTTTGAAAGTATTTTTGTAGTATCACTACCCAATCAAAATAATTATGTTACAAAAGAGAATGCCGGATTTTGTATGGCCACTGTCCCCACCCTCCAACAGACATGCGGTACTTATCAGTTGTCAGTTTATTCATTCCTGTTCAAAAAAGACAAAACAGCTGATTTGGTTGTCAAATATAATTATGATGGAGTTTATATTTAATTTAAAAAAAAACTTGTAGAATATGATATGTTTATTTTTCACTAAAAAGACATTCACTATTAGTCATCAATTACAATATGATCTAGTATTTGTGCATTAAAATCAATGTTTCTCCGTAGCCCCATGTACCATACAATGGATATTATGTACGCATAACTTAGGTTAGGTTAAAATAAAAATATTTTATAGAACCCATACTTTTGAGGTATCATGTCGCCATAATAGAAAAAAAAATCTATTCGACTAGACGCTTTTGGAATGACGCCTGTTTCAAATCTGTTTTTTTATTCTTGATAGGTTTGTGCTTGATCGCTATCTCACCTGATGGAAAGCGACAATGTGGTCGACGATGGAGCGCGCTTACTCAGAAGTGACCTATTCTCTCTTGACTTAAAGATTCCCGGGTTGTAGCTATCAGGAAACACAGATTCCGGCAAGGAATTCCACTCCTTAGCTGTACGCACAATGAATGTGTTCCCAAAGCGTTTTGTGCGTATAGGTGGGATGTCCACCATGTACCGGTGGCGCATTGCCGTACGCCTGGTAGTCCGATGATGGAACGGGCTAGGCGCAATTAGGTTATGCAATTCCGACGACGCACACTCCCCGAAATGAAGCCTCGACTCAACGAGAGCATCATTGCGAATGATCCTCCTGGCTCGCCACTCAATCGCCTCAAGTGCATCAAACTGGTATCGGGCAGATCCGTCCCAAAGATTAGAGCAGTACTCCATACACGATCGAACTTGCACTTGATAAATTTTTGAGCGGCTGTTCCGGTGTGAAGTACTGTCTGACCTTCGCGAGGATACCCAGCTTTTGTGCTGCCAGTTGAGCCTTTGCTTCGATATATGGCCCAAAGTTGAGTGTTGACGTCAGCGTAACACCAAGGAGATCAAGATGGTCGGTTATCGGTACGGTTACACCCCGGAAAGTTGGAGCGGGGATGAATTGGCTCCTTTTAGCGGAAAATAGACATGCCTGAGTTTTAGCAGTATTGAACTTGACCAAATTGGCATCGCCCCATTCAGAGACTGCCTCCAAGGACAAGTTCAAGCACTCGACCATAGCCTTTCGGAGAGACTGGAGCTGTGACCCATTAGCTTGCGCGCTGGATATGTAACTCTCAGCAACAGTGCTGTCGTTTGCATACCCAAAGGTACCGGGCTTAAGCAGATCATTTATGTACAGCAAGAACGATGTTGCCGAGAGCACTGACCCCTGAGGGACCCCGGCATTAATGCCCATTTGACCGGACGAGCAGCCCTCGATGACCACTCGGATGGAACGGTCAGTCAGGAAGTCTGCGATCTAAGCACACAAACCAGCAGGTAAACCGAAAGAAGGAAGCTTCCTAATAAGGCTTTCGTGCCGGACCCTATCGAAAGCCTTCGAGATATCGAGGAAGACGGCAAGCGCTTCCCCGTGTTTCTCGATGGCCTCACTCCAGATGTGGATGGCATACGCTAGAAGATCACCAGTTGACCGATTTCGGCAAAAGCCGTATTGTCGGTCACTTAGGATGTCATTAGCTTCTAGGTATACCATGAGCTTAGTGTTGAGTACAAGTTCCATAGTCTTACAGAGAATGGACGTTACTGAGATTGGCCTGTAGTTAGCTGGGTCAGCCCGACTACCCTTTTTGGGCACAGGCTGTACGTTAGCTTGCTTCCATGCAATCGGCACTTTTCCAGCTTCATATGAAAGCCTAAATAGGCGTGTCAGGATTGGAGACAGTTCAGGCGCACACGTTTTCAAAACAATTACCTGTATCCCGTCTGGACCGCTTGCCTTGTTTACGTCAAGGTTACGCAGCACCCTACGGACTTCCTTCTGATGAATGCAAATATCCGACATACTCGTCTCGCACCCATCAAGATTTGGTACAAACCAACAGATTTGAAAGAGGTGTCATTTTTGGGGACAGTTTTACACAATGCCAAATATTTTTATAGAACCTTACAGGGCTTACCGAGTTGCGTTCAAAAATGTATGATAGTACTATGTTATGATTGTATTTAAGGTATTTTAGGTGTCACCATAATAAAAAAAAAAAACTCTATTCAACTAAACGCTTCGAATGACACCTGTTTCAAATATGTGGGTGAGTGGGGACACTTTTACGCAATGCTCTTTGTGTGCGGTATACTGACATCAACAGATCTCGTGGATAAGCAAACTTACCTGGGTCTAAACAATGATGGCCGGCTCAGCTGGAAACAACACACCGAGGCGGTGTACGATAATTTAAGATGTATGCTAGCCTAAATCTTTTATAAAATACAAAATACCATAATTATAAAATATTAGATATTAATGCCGTATAAATCTCTGGCTTAATGAATAATATCTGATCTGTTGGACTGTCGAGTTATGAAAGAACATGTAAGATATAAATTACAAATTAAAACAACATTTCTTACATTTGAATACCTAAATATTAACAGAAACAAAATAAAACATCTTATGCATTTGTGCCCTTTAAATCGATTATGCGATGAGTAATGCATACAGATAGATGTTTTTGAAATAAAGGAACAACACGACTGTATCACTATCAATACATTTCTTAACTACTTTGTGATTAGCTAAGCGGCTAGCTCGGTCATCGATGTTACGCGAGTTTACTCGTCAATGTTGCGTCTTATTTACTTATAGGTTACCCTCTAAGGATATATGTATTATGTTATTGATCTAGAATTTGATATTTTTGTTATGTTTTTAGGCAAATTCTGTGTCCATGATTATGATGCACGGTAAAACTCTTATGAATTTATGATTGCATCATCTGTAATATATACCTATTACTTATATAAATTCAGAAATAATTTAAATTAAAAGAAAAAATATATTCTCATTTGTGTGGTTCATATTACCTGGGGTACATGTTGGACAGAGAGTCCTGCATCCTCAGCAGTACCTTGCCACGATGCCTGCTAGTTGCGAGCAGTCGGAAGGCGCGCGCGGCATCATGCGGCGCGTAACATACGCGTGACAGAGGACGCACGTAGCCGCGACCTATACCTTCGCTCAACATCATCTGCAGATATTTCATTTCCTCATATTTTTGATGTGTGAACAGCGATAACAAGTCAGTTGCGACGTATGACCTCTGTTTAGTCATAAAATACATTCCTAGTTCATATTCTTCACTGTCCTGAAGTTGAACTGTATCAACAAGAATTCCAGAAAATGCAATGCATCTGAGAGTTGCCTGGAAAATAAAAATCATGGGATTATTATTTTAATCGTATACTTGATTTCATATACGAATTATTTAGTTTATACAAAATATTATATAAATGATGCGGGGAATGTCGTAAGACGATTTTCCCGTCGAAAAAAAAAACAAAGATGTGTAAAGTTCATACTGGTATATCTACTTTTATTTCACCAATTACAATCAAATTCATGATAATAATAATAATATTCCACAAGTATCACACAACGCCGTCTAGTCTCAAGCTAAGCAGAGCTTGTGTTATGGGTACTAGACAACTGATAAACATACTTACATATTTCTAAATACATACATATATGGATAAATCACACCGAGACACAGAACAAATGATCGTGCTCATCACACAAACATTTGTCCTGGGTGGGAATCGAACCCACGATCTCCGGCATAGCAGTCAGGGCCACTAACCAGTAAACCAACAAGACCAATTTTTTAAATCAGTCCCATAGTTTTTGAGCTTATTAATTATAGAAGAATCAGAAATAGATATTTATCATAAATGTTTTAAATTTCTTAAGTAAGTTTCACATACTATGTTATAAAATATTCAAAAAACTGTTTTTTTAAGCTAACAGTTTCAATTTAACCACATTTTTAAATATTTTTTTTAACAAAATAAAAGAAAAAACATTTAAAAATATAAAAAATAGTAGTCCGCCAGTGTCGGGAGCTGCAGCTACCGGTGGTTAGGGCTGTAGAGACAGGAACCTCCTCTAAATGCGAGCCGTATCAAGGAATACTGCCTTCTGTATCAGGCCTTTGATCCAACCGCGTAACGACAGCTTCGACAGATGGTCGTCGAAGCTTTTGGCTATGAGGCCATTGGTGGTCACGACAATCGGCACAATGATAGCAGAGTCTACATTCCACACTTCAACAACCTCGTGTGCTAAGTCGAGATATTTGATTTGATTCTCTTTCTCAGCTTTCACGAGATTCTCGTCATGTGGAATGGTGACGTCGGCTATCATTGCGCGGCGCCCTAATCGGTCTATCACCACAACATCCGGCTTATTGGCTACAATAGTCCGGTCAGTAATGATAGACCGATCCCAATACAACGTGACATGGTCATTTTCGAGAACTGGGTCGCGCACATACTTGTAATACGGTACCTCAGAATCCACTAGGTTGTACTTCAAAGCAAGTTGCTGGTGAATAATCCTGGCTACTTGGTTATGTCTGTGTAAATACTCGCCGTTAGCCAAACGAGAACAACCAGAGATACTATGTCTGATGGACTTACACAGACGGTGGCATGCCTGACACACGTCAACCGTCCCATCCATCATCATATATTTCCGGTAGTTATTCGTCAAGATGACTTCGCCCATAATCGCACAGACAAAACCTTCAGTTTCCCCGAAAAGGTTGCTGAAACGTAGCCAGGCCACGAACGCCAAGAAATTCACATCAGGCTTGTGGAGAGCCCGATAAAAGCATCCATGGAGCTCCTTACCTTTCCATACTTCCTTGCGGTCATCAGTAGTAAGACCACATCTCGGTGCATGCCCACATCGGTATGGAGAAAGTATTCCCTAAGACTGCACACCTCGCGGTTGTGCGGAGTCTTCGCGTTTAAAGAGCCTCGACCTCCACACTTCCGCGGGATATATAGTCTCATTATCGATGATCTTGGGTGATGCATTCGATTTATGGTCAGCAAAGTATGGACCCGCCTATCCAGAGCATCTAGTTTGGTCTGAGTCCATTGTCCAACGTGCTTAGAGGATTCAGGGTTAAGCGAAACCAAAGTGGACTTAAACTGTCGCCCTGAAATATTCCTCTTTTAATCCATATTGGTTCATCATTTCCCTGGATTGGTCGACATCCTGGATAGCGAAGGACTGTTTTCCATTGCCTCATACATCACTCAAGGAAGGTGCGTAGAGTTGCATCTATTTTATATCACTCCAGCACCCTCATGAGCCATGTTTATGGAACAGAGTCGTCAGCCTTCTTATAATATATCCAACATATCGACAGATCCTTGCGGGATTGACGAACCTGTTGGCTTATGGCCATATATGAGGAGTAGCTCCTTAGTGCCGTGGGACCCGTTCCTACATCCATTCTGAGGGGCAGACATAATTGAATAGTTCTCAATGTGTAGATTAATTTTCACTCTCAGGATGGATGTAAGAAGTTATAGACCATCGACAAACATGTAATCGGTCTATAATTCTTGGATTCCACGAGACTACCCGTCTTATGGAGCAAATGGGTGACACCAGTTGTTAAAACCTGAGGCAGCGACCCAGACTCTAAGGATGACTGGAATTGAGATGCCAGAATCGCGTGTGAGCTGCTATACCATTTAAGCCAGAAGTTGTGCAATTCGTCCGGTTCTGGAGATTTCCAGTTTAGTAACAGACGAACTGCTCTGGCCACATCTAATGGATTGATCCAGCCACCTTCATTGTGACATACGGGCTCCGGCCAGATACTGCGCCAAAATGTATTCGTGGCAACACTGTCTGGACGGATCCCGTCAGTCACATTTTGTTCAGGTCATTCCCAAGCTCTGTATACCCACCTCTCATCGCTCTGGAACATGTGATTCTTCGAGTACCGATCAACCCGTCACAAACTTTCTGTTTCAGGAAGTCGATACGCTCCGTGACACGCGACATGTATTCTCGGGGATTTATTCCAGTCCCCGAAAACGCTCGTCTTACGAAACGCAGATCACACGTGGTCGTGTATTGCCCTCCCTGAAGCAATATAGTTTGCCAATGAGTGCTCTGGCCTCATCAATACGCCTCTCGATCCAGCACTGCCATGCTGAAACGGCAGGTTTTGGTCGAGTAGCTATACCATAACTTGGGAACTTTACATTAGCAAGACGACATGCCGCAATAGCCCCACAGTACAGAATGGAGTGCGTACCAAGGAGGCCTTCGCTGCTCTCAAAAACATTTTTAAGCAGCGAGTCCAGAGCACACATTAGTGCCCTATTTTTTTTTGTGCATAGGCAACCGAGTTAAACGGGGCCTAAGCTCAGTCGGAGTCGATCTATACTCGCGAAGCGCATCCTCCAGTGTGCTCCTCAGTCGATCGTTGCACTGGCTACTTACTTTGTCAACCCTATCATCTGCCTCATCCTCAACATGATTGTACCGCGGAGTGGTCGTGATATTAGCCGATGGTACCGCGGTCTGTATCTGTGTCGGTGTCGAAACGATAGGGTTGCTCAGTACCTCTGAGCGCAGTCGATCAAGTGCGACATTGTCCAACCTGTGGTTGCGCTGAATAGCCCGCACCTGATCTTACAACCGTTAAAATAAAACAGAATATTTTACTATATTAATTATTACTGTTGTTGGCACATCACTATGGGTGGCCACAGGATGGTGCGCGCGGGACGGCGGGAACGAGCTTCACCACTCACGCGCCGTCGCTTGTCACTCGACTGTCAGACGCGGTTTGCTATAGGCGCTTCTCATAACATCGTAATCGTTGATAATATTAATTTATACAGTCCACCCTTTTATTTGAAGTTCCGTAAAGGCCTATTCATTACTTCGCATCAGGAGGCCACCGCCTGCCATTCCGCTTAACTTCGGACCATGGCCTGAATCACGACCTGGTGTCAGAGGTTGCTGCCACCGATCGCCTCCACGAGGACACCGTGGTACTCCGCCCAAGTGACGAACTACTTTTTGTTTAGTTTTCTTTCTTTTTTTTTAATCTAAGTACCACATATTTTTTTTACACTGTGTGTACCAAATAAAATATTTTTCTTTCTTCTTTCTTTCTTTCTTATGATCCACCGTGTCCTACGGACGGTTCACACAATGGTAAAACCTGTGCGTTTCTTCCACCTGAATCCAATGTAGGAGCCTCCCAAATATGGTGAGTTTGGGAGGCTACAGCATCGAATCTGGATCTGGAGAGGACCTGCGTCATGAGGAAGGTGAGGACGCTATGACGCCTCTTCAGTCACTCCTAAAAGAGGGACCTATTGCCATAATTATGGTGTGCCCAGATCAATAAGTACTTGAGGCCTACTTGGGATTTACTTTGTTGTGTTTGTAACTGTCAGGACCAGTTACAAAACAGTTTTTTTTTAAATAAATCGGAAATTAAATTCCAACCCATACGAAGCCTGGGTAAGTTGCTAGTTAGATATTAATTATATAAAACTTACATTTTTAAATTGTCCTTTAACGCAACTTAGAGCAACTTCACAACCTTTTCCATTTGTTGCCATTAAAACCTTGTCTGAAAAATTAACATCGCGGGAATTTCCAATGTGTTCATCTGTGAAAGAAATATTTTTACTAGTATTTAAGTACAAAGCCCAAAAGCCTAAGCCCTAGAGTAAAAGCAACTATATTTTTCTTGTTGATTATATGGTCAAAACGGAATAATGGTGGTATTATCAGAGCCCGAAAAGAGCCTAATTCATTGGCGAGTTGTTAATGGTTTGATTAGCGTGTCAGTAAGTTTTTTTTTTGTAAACTTTGCCCTACATTAGGATTTATTTCAGTATCGTGGGTGCGTTCACAAACATTTAAACTGATTTACACAAGACACCCAGATCCAGAACCACTTCCTGTAGGCCATGCAAATATTAATTCCGTGCGGGAATCGAACCCTCCACTTAAAGTGCAGCAGCCATTCCCTTAACTGCTACACCAACTGTGCCGTCAGGAATCACTGGTCCCTCGCAATTTGGCTAGTCCGAAATAAACTGTTATTATTCTGAATATTACTATTTATTATATTTACTGCAAAGTCAACGTCATAGTACGCTCCGAAAGCATACAAATATCTGGATTACCTTTTAACTCAGGAAACAGTTTCTTCAAGAACTTCCTTTTCTGAGAATCGCTGACTGTGGTGAACACTGTGCATCCGTACGCAAGTGCGACGGCAATGGCTGCCTGCCCCAATGCACCTGCACCTCCATGCACCAACACGTTATTACCAGGCAACATTCTACCCTTCATTATCTAGTAAAATTAATTTAAATCGTTATTATCAAATGTTAGTATGTATATTAGAGGAAGTTTGAAAGTGGCGCCAACGAGTGACTGAAAAGTTGAACGGAAATCGTTTGACTTGGTATGGCCATGTAAAGAAGAGGGATGAAACGATTATTACTAAAAGATTTATGAGTTTACATGTGGATGGATGGAGAGGGAGAGGGAGGCCAAATAAAAGATTGATGGATTGTACTGTGAGAAGTGATATGAAGAAAAGGAGAGTTAGTGATAGCATGGCGGGTGTCAGAACAAAATGGAAAAAAAAAAATTATTGTGCCGTCCCAAATAAAACGGGACAAGGGCAGAAAGATGATGATGAGGTTACATATCTTAATTAATTGTATTTGTTTAATAAACTTTTGTTATTTCAACGAGATCTTTAATTTTACAAGTACAATTCAAAGAACATCGGTGAGGGTATAAATTGTTAAAATTTAAGCGTCTTCATAATTATGTCACCATGATAAATACTGGCGAAATAGTTTACTAAGTTTTAAAATCATCATCATTGTCATATTTGGAGACTGAATTGACTAAATTATTTATAAACAATCATGGCTTATTTTTTTCTTATTTAGATCCATTGGCAAATAAGAATGCGAAACACACAAAGTAAAAAACATAGCAAGAACCCGCGGCAGATGTGATCTTGCATACTGCAAGTGCTCAATGCTAAGATCGTCGTAGCCATCGTATTTTAAAATTCATAAGTTGGTATTATTGACATAATGTACGTAATCTCACCAACTTGAAACTTCAATATCTTTCATTTGAGTCTTCTATTAATATAGTCGAAGACAATAGTGTTTCGAAGATTTATCTAAATACTTTTGTATATATTTTTCATCATTGCACGCTAAAAAATATGTCAACAAAATTTTATTCGGGAGCTCGCCGTTGCTCTTTCAGAGAATACTTAAATTACAGTGATTATTGGGTTTTGAACCCACTGGTTGAAATAGCAATTGATATATACATAATTAAGTAAACTCACGAGACAGTAGAGCGCGTGTGTATAGGCGAGCGGTACGGTGGCAGCGTCCTCGAGGCTCCAATGTGCCGGCACCGGCCACAGCAATTCCAGTTGCGCACTTATTACTTTGCTTGCCGCGCCAGAGTGCACAATACCCATCACGCGGTCGCCACTGTTGTATTAAAATAATATGAAAACACACTTGGGAATACAACACATACATTTTCCATGTTAAGTTTCATAGCATATTGATATTAGCCCTAAAATTATATAATCTATACATATAAAACGCTTTGTCCTGAATGACTGACGAATCAACGCACAGCCTAAACCGCTGATCGTAAAGACCTGAAACTTGGAGGATATATTCTTTGTATGACGTAGGCAACTGATAAGAAAGGATTTTTTGAAATTCTACCCCTAGGGGGTGAAAAAGGAGAGCAAAGTTTGTATGGGACAATGTGATTCCTTGGGCCAATCTACTTTAAACTTTGCATGAACATTCTGTAACAGAATCGATGGAAGACAAGTTTTGTATTTAATTGAAATTCAACCCTTAACGGGGTTAAAAAGGACGTTATTTTGGGAAGGAAGTTATTTTGGGGGTGATTTGCTTCGAAGTTGATATCAATACTCTTTAGTGCTTTTGATTTAAATTACATTATAATTTATTTTGACACATGTTTGAAAACTCAATTGTCAAACAGATGATTTTTCCAAACCCCTTCTATAAGCGCAATTGCTTTCAAAAAAAAACTTGACAGAGTCTGTTTTTAAAAATGGGAGCAGAGTTAGTTAATATCAATGGGAAATTAATAAACCTTACTATTGTATGGCAAATGCCTTTTCCGTACGCTTTCTTATTTATTGTACAGCACAAGAACGCTCAATGGATATTCGTAAAAAAATTGTGTGGCATGTGACGCACAATTGGGATGAAATTGCTGTACCTAATGTCTCATGATCATGACTGTCATGGTAACAATCATAATCACAAAAGAAGAGTATATATTGGATATGTTACAACACCCTACATATGGTGGTTTCTGCGAGTTAAAGGCAGCCGATCAAATACCTATACCCATTTGTATTTGAAGTGTATCGAAATGGCAACCGTAACGTTATTCTCAAGATCTTTCTAATGGTCACTTTGATGCCTACGCTGACACCGATATGGTGATAATAACGCTGATGCATCTTCGTTTCCTTCTACACGAGGTCAGGGGTCAATCATCCTTCGATGACTTGAAAACTGTCATCGGTGTCCTCCAACCAACTTTTCAATTAGCTTGCATTAAACTTGGCTTGCTAAAGGACGACCAACATTGGGATTCAACCCTAGAGGAAGCAGCCTTATGCGTGTCGCTATTTAAATTACATGATTGTTCTCGAGGAGAGTCTGTATTTATTCGTAGGATTCCCCTAACAACATCAAATTACCCCTTAGAATTCAAGAGAGTGCAGTTTCTTACAAATTCTGCTCCACAATAACCATAAACAAAGCTCAAGGTCGTACTCTTAAGGTAGCGGGAGTAGACTTGAGGGAAAGCTGCTTCTCCCACGGCCAGTTGTAAGCGACATACTCTAGAGTAAGCGCACAGAGTAGCCTGGTTCCATTTTGGATGGAACCAGGCTAGGATGAGGTGATTCTAGCTCCCAAAGGAAAAACAAAACATATTGTTTACAAAAAATACTGCAGTAGATATACTTAAGTATTATTTCGATTTCATAATAGATAGGAGAAAGAAGAAGAATAAGAAGAAGATTACAAAATTAATAACGTAAAAAAAAACAATTTAAAATCCTATTAGAAACATTGTCTACTACGCAGACGAAGTCGCGGGCATAAGCTACTTATGTATATGTTTAAACAATGATCTTTCGAAAAAGAGACTACATTTATCATAGCACGCTTAGTCGCAATTTTAACAACTACGGTAGTAAAAAACTAGTTTTAAGACTAATTTCTGTTCATTTGGGTTCCAATTCCAAGTCACACCAGCTCAATCACCTGGGTTAGCAATGCAATAAGGCTTACTGCGAACCGCAATTTTAGGCTCGTTCTAGTTCCTTATAATCAATCTTACTTGTTATTTAAAATATTCCTACCAGGATGTTAAGATTGTCCTATTATAGGAAACATTAAAATTGATAAATTATATTTATTATGCAAATAGGTTTTTTTAAACATTTTTACGCGTAAATTTTTTCGTCAGTTTATACTAGATCAGGCCGGTGTTTCCTAGCTGACTAACCTGAGAAGAAACACCGAATTAAACTCAGGGGTCAAAGTTTCTTTTAAAGTCCATAACAACAATAATGTAATGGTCAAATCATATGAGAACCATCAGATTAGTGTCTGAGATAGTCTTTTAAAATAACTTAGGCAAAAGGAGACGTTCTATGAATATATAGAGCTTAGGCTAAAAATAATTAAAAAATTGAACAGCAATCTGACTTATATAGGCTGAAAGAGCGTAATTTACTTATATTTTTTTTGAGCATTAAATAACTTTTTACAGATCTCCATTTGTAAAAAATGAACTGGAAAAAATGTAAGCTTTTATCACTCACATTATTTTAATAGGGTTGGCTTGTGATGTGTGGAATACGAACGCGGGACGCGTTTTTTTTTGCTTTTTGAAATTTTCTGCGTGCATCGTCTTGATCCATTACATTATCAATGAAATGTAGTAGATGCTTATCTCCTGGAAGTTTACCCCGTATTTATTGATTTCATCAACGCTACTATTTCTAACCGCGAATATTGCCTTTTGACACATCGACTTGCAGTCTTGATTTTCTATTTGGACTACATGTGGATAGACTTTGGGGATTAGATCTTCAATGCTGGTAATTTTCTCACCTAAATCACGATAAACGATTTTGTTTTCATTTTCACAATTATTTACTTCCTTGCTTATTAAAAGTAACTTTGAAAGAAAATTAGTATCGCTACCAAAATGTACTCTCAACGCAAGACTTTACAATGTCAGCTCTAGTTCTACACCTAACTAACAACAATTATCGAAAATCACCAGAAAACATAAAAAGTAATTCCATTCCACCTATGATTTTATTAGAACTTCTTACGTCTCTACATGGGTTCTATGAATTACAGTGCTAGTGCAATTACAAGATGTCTTGAAATTTATTTCCCAAAGGGCCATTTTTACGAATCGACGACACGCTATCTTTCAGCAAAAAAATAGATCTCAGAGGCAGTTTAAAAGTTGAATAAGCAGTGCGTCCACCTCCTAATAGAGTTGCAGTGATAACCGACAACGCGACGAGATGGCCACGGCCGTGCGTGTAGTACTTGATCATCATTTTGCTACGGCGTTATTTTAAAACTAAGTATGATATCTCCTAAGATATTTATCAAAATCAAACGACCCAAAAGACAATTTTGTTCAAAATTAAATACTTAAAATGAATATTGTTTTTATTTGGATAACGATTAATATCATGTTTACAAAACCGCCTTCGCAAAAAATGCATTATTTCAGGACAAATTTGTTTACTATAAAAAAGGTCATAGTGAGCCAATCTTAAAAGATAGACATATGATGTTGACTAACTTTTTTTTAGAACATAAGGGGAACAATTTTTGCGTAACTTTAAATGTTTACGCATTGCACGCAACGGAAACTCTTAAATGGAATAATTTTCCCCCGTTTTAACAACATTTCTGGTTGATACTCCGCTCTTATTAGTCATATCGTGATGTTATATAGCCTATATAGCCTTCCTAGATAAATGGACTATCAAATATTGAAAGAATTGTTCAAATCGAACGGGTAGTTCTTAAGATTAGCGCGTTCATCGAAACAAACTCTTCAGCTTTATAATATCATATAGTATAGATAAGCGCTAGCGGAATTTAAATCTATAAGATTGGCATTTTCAGATATCATGAACTGAGATGAAATAGTCTTTCAAATTTGTACAAGGCTCGGTAAAAGATCTGACTTGAAATAATGTATTAAGAAATAATTGTGACGATGCGCGTTGGTCGGATTCGCATGGTTGTCGCTTTTGTCGCATGTCGGAACGCAGGGATACATTTTGTTGCTTTTTTTTTGTAGTGATTTTGACCTGGATAATAAGTTCTTTAAGCCACCGCCCTTTTAAAGACGTGGCGTAATGTTGCCACTTTATTCGTATGTAGATAATTGTATTTTCACCATAGCAGCTCAAACAAGTAGGTTTTGCTGCTTGAAAACAGTGAGCAAAACTCGATTTTGCTCACTACGTGAGACAAAGTAACTTTTTATTTATTTTTATTGACTGGCCTGTTGGTCTAGTGGTTAGTGACCCTGACTGCTACGCCGGTCGTGGGTTCGATTCCCACCCAGGACAAATGTTTGTGTGATGAGCACGATCATTTGTTCTGTGTCTGGGTGTAATTTATCTATATATGTATGTATTTAGAAATATATAAGTATGTTTATCAGCTGTCTAGTACTCATAACACAAGCTCTGCTTAGTTTAGGACTAGACGGCGTTGTGTGATAGTTGTGGAATTATTATTATTATTATTATTATTATTTTTTTTTAGCCATACAATTCGAAACATTCGAACTGCACTGTACTCTGTATCTTTCTCGTCCGAAAAAAGCGAGTGAGAAACATGCCATTTCGAAGTTCATTCCGATTTTGAAATTCCACCACAAAGAAAAACACGTTCGGAAATGCATAATAAATAGAAAATATTTGTAAAATATAAAATTGTTTTTTTTTTTTATAAATAAATTATTGAATTTTAAATTTATTATTGTATTTGAACAAAAATAAGAGTACCGGAGTACTTATAGCAGCAGATAAAACTGGCATTTGACCTTTAAATAATTATTTCTAGTTTCAACATTGACTGTTTTAGAACGTGCTTAAAAAAATCAGCGTAAATAAAATGGTGGCAAATAAGATTAATAATGTGTAAATAATTGTAAAATATGAGCAAAACTAGCGACAGAGATAGTATTTATTTTAATTGAAATCATTATTAAATCTATTACTGTTAATTACTTATTTTATTTCCCAAGTAATATGTGTTCTCGCTGCTTAAGTGAAAAATTATGTGTGTAACACGAGAGCAAAACTTTTTGCATCTCGTGCCTTTGAGTCCCTCCCTTCGCTCAGGATTCTACTTTAGAATCACTCGCTAACGCTCGTGATTCAATCAAAGAATCCTTCGCTTGCTCGGGACTCAAACTTAGCACTCGCAGCAAAAAACAACTTTGCTCTCTTGTTGCACAAATAACTATTCCTCACTATTTATTTATTACTGTTATTTCCATTTATGACTTTGTCCTAAAAAAATATATTTATTTTACTCAAATCTATTGGTACACAATACCGTTGCCGACTTCTGTTAGTCGATAACGTCACCGGCCCTCGCTGAAAACCAGCGCTGTGGACTCGTCGCATTTTTGCGTGTGGACACGGCATTATGCTGAGCGTACGGCCGTTTTGCTCGGACGTGGCGTATATATTATGTAATTTTTAATTAATTATGTTTTTGTCTTGCAAAATGTTTGCAATATGTTAGTTACAAGTTTGCGCCTTTTCCGGCAAATAAAATGTTTTTCTTTCTTTCTTTCTTTTTTACTAGTAAAGTTTTTGTATTGGAACAGGATATATACTGGTACTGGTGGTAGTGACCAATACTTAAACACGTGATTGTACTCATGATTACAAACAACTTTCCCAAAGAAACACACAATTTCACGATTAGGTTACATACACCTAGGGGTTTACCTCAGGACTACGTCGTTTATGGACCGATTTGCAAATTTTTTTTTTGCTCGAACTATATGCTTCCAGATAGGTCCCATTTCTTTTTTTTTTGTAATCCATTTTTGACGATGGGATGAATGAGGAATCGAAGGTACTCCTCAAATATTATAGGCAAACACATAGTTGTTTTGGTATTTTCATCGAGAACTTAAGCATTTACAGTTAAAAAGTAACATTTGATGAAGTGGAACTGATGAAGAAGACCAGAAATGGCCAACGGAACTTCATACTCATATAGATATCACAATGAACGGAATATCATTCCGTCGTTCGCACTCATAGTGACTAGTCGTATACAACAGTTAAAAATATTCTAGGATACACAAGTAACGGAAATTGTACCCTAGTCAAAAACCAATAGAGCAGAAAGTCCGCTTAACGCCCAACCGTAAACGCATAAGTCGTGTTGGTAATATAAAAACAACGTGTATAGTATATGCAAAGTATTGAGATGAACAATATGCTTCGTACACCTCCGGAAGACAAAGGACTCTCTTTATCACAACCGGACCTAGCAAGTTATCGTGAATCAAGAAAAAGAAAGGACCGGGCAGAAGTAGAGGAACTTAGTCACCTGCGATCTGAAATCATCACGATGCTAAACGATTTGAAAAAGACCCAGATTGAAAAGTTGTCTTCATTGTCCGACATGATTAAATATCTTAAACAACAAAATCAAGAAATTTTAACACAAAACTTGATTATGAAAGACTCACTTGAGAATACTACATTACGTTATAACGAGCTAAAAGGAAAGTATGAAGATATAGTCCTCAAAAATAATGAAACAAAAAATAAGATTATATATCTTGAAAATAAAATGGAGGATATGCTGAGAAGACAATTTGTAACTTCGTTAGAAGTATCAAATATACCGTCCAGTGAAGGAGAAGATCTCAGCCTGATGGTTGACAAAATTCACAAATCTCTTAAAATTTCAGTTTCACAAGAACAAATTTGCCAAATATATAGGAAACGATTAGGTCAAGTCATCAAGCCAATTGTAGTTGAATACAGGACAACGCAACTTCGGAGTAGTGTGATTAAAGCTCATCGTACATACAACAACAAACACAAGGAAGAAAAATATAACACAAAGCTGATCAACTTGTCGGGTGAGAAACGACCTATCTATATCTCAGAATTACTAACTCCCACCGCACGCCATATCTTGTATCATGCTAAACAAGCTCAAAAGAACCACTGTTTCAAGTACTGTTGGATTTCATATGGGAAAGTTTTTATAAAAAAAGAGGATGGACTGCCTAGAATACACATCAGAACAAAGGAGCAAATTGAAGACTATAAAGCTGATTCTGATCTGAATATGTCTACCTCCAATCAAAGCAAGTGACTAATATCTACCTGTTTCAAAAAGTATTTTTATATCTTCTCCAATTTTCAGAGATTGTGCATGTTCTCTGAAATTGTATCTTATCTTGTGTGGGGCTGGCCTTAAAACCAGAGCACTTCGACCCTTCTGGATCTTTTGTGCTATTGTATAATTTGTATTGTTTTTCTATTATGTAGCCCTGCTAGCCATACTCACAATACACAAGCACAATATATATTTTCGAGGCCCTACCAAATCAAGTGTTCCGATAAACTTGTACCGTTTTGCAGTCAATATCTTAATCTCAACAACAAGCAATAAGGAATATGGTTGACCTTCAAGAAATTTCCTCAGACATTGATGAGCAAATCAATGTGGGCAGCTCAATGGTCGCCGAATTTCCGGAACACTGTAAATCAGCTCTTCGTATGGCTCAACACAATTTTACTATTTTAACACAGAATATTAGAAGCTTGAATAGAAATTATGATGAACTTTTAGTTCTTCTTAAGCGTCTGGATATTGCTTATGATTTTATTATAATAACAGAATGCTGGCTATTACCTATTACCGTCATACCGTCGATCGATCATTACGTTCCATATGCTACAAAAAAACATTTAAATCAAAACAGCGGTATGGTCATTTATGTTAAAGACACTGTAGATTGCTCTATAACAGAACCAAATAACTTTCTGGAAGCTGACTGTTTAACTATTACTAGCGGGAGTGATTTTGCTATGGTTGCGATTTATAGACCACCCTCTTTTAAGAAGGTTGACACTTTTCTGGGATCTTTGGATGGAGTATTGGCGGAATTAAGACAATACAGTAGTATTGTCTTAATAGTCAATACAGTAGTATTGTCTTAATAGGGGATATTAATATTAATATCATGGAAGATGACCTGCATGGAAAATCTCTAGAATATAGCGACTTACTAGCCTCACATGGTCTTTTAGCGTCACACACCTTTCCTACTAGGGAAGCAAACTGTCTTGATCACTGTTTTATTAAATCAAAATTTAAAGCGACCACTATAGTTTGTAACAGTACACTGACCGATCATAATTGCGTAATGACTGCAATTCCTCGCAAGTCAACGGATATAAAGAAAAACAATAAAAGACAATATACAAAATGTGACCATGATGACGCTATTTCAGATCTGGGCCACTTTGTTTGGAAAGACATATTATCCCTGTCGGATCCAAATGAAATGACTAACCAATTTCTTAATATCTTAAGAGATACCTTTCGCAGGTCTGCTGGAAGAAATTTCTTTTTGAAATAAGCAGTACCTTTGTACAAAATTCATATTTAGATACCTATCTTTTTCTTCGTATTTGTGTGTACATAAATTATAAAATAAATAAATAAATAAATAAAGACCTTTAATATATCTAGGCGTAAAAATAATATCAAGCCCTGGATAACACCAGAATTATGTCGTTGTATGAGAAACCGTGACAGACTTCATCAAAGGCTTAGATCAGACCCAGGAAATGAGGTATTAGAGATTTCTTATAGACGTTATCGCAACACCTGTAATAATTTATTGAAAACGTTAAAAAATAATTACTTTAAAGCTAAATTGGAAAACAATAAAAGTAATATAAAAAATCAGTGCGGAATGGTAAAAAACATGTGCAACTTAGATAAAAAAGATAATTCGGCAATAGACCTTTTAAGTAAAACACAAGATTTACAGAGCTCACTAGATGGCATTAATAAGTATTTTTCTGGAGTTGGAGCCGATCTAGCCAGTAGTATTTTATGTAGAACACAAAACAGTGAAGATTTTCTAAGTAAAAACTTGAACTTAAAGCAGATTAATCCACCCATTAATTCGTTTATGCTCCTTCCAACAAATGAAAATAAAGTTAGACGAATAATCTTCAATTTAAAAAATACAGAGTCATCAGGTTGGGATGGTATAACAACAAAGCTTTTAAAAAAAGCGATGAACATTATTGTGGAACCAGTAACAGCTATTTGTAATATCTGTTTCACCACGGGTACCTTCCCACTGGCACTAAAAACATCTGTTACTATTCCAATTTTTAAGTCGGGTGACAGAGATATGGTGTCGAATTATAGACCTATTTCCTTGCTACCTAGCTTGTCAAAGATTCTGGAGAAAATAATGAACTGTAGACTAAAGAAATACCTGGAGATGAAAGGATTTTTTTCATGCAATCAATTTGGATTTAGGGAAGGCAGATCTACCTGTGATGCGCTACATAAGTTAACTTCGTTTGTTGCTAATGGCTTGGATAACGAAGACAAAATACTGGGTGTATTCTTGGATCTCACCAAAGCGTTCGACACTGTCTCTGTCCCCATTCTGATCGCTAAGCTAGAGCGCATGGGGGTTCGAGGTATACCTCTGGCTTTATTCAGGGATTACTTAAGTGACCGCAAGCAAAGTGTTAAGATTAATGATGGCTATAGCCAAGAGGTTGATATGGTATACGGAGTGCCGCAAGGAAGTGTGCTTGGCCCAACACTCTTTTTGATTTATATCAATGATTTATGCGATTTGACCGTGGATAAGGGACAAATTATCACGTTTGCTGATGACACGGTATTATTATATAAAGCAAAGACCTGGGCAGATATAAATAGCATAGCAAATCAAGGATTGCGTACGGTAGCAACATGGCTTGATAACAATATATTAACCTTGAATGCTCAAAAAACTATGTACTTTTCTTTTAGTACTTCAAGAAAACCTCAGCCTCCACCAGGCATCATAAATTTAAAGGTACATAAATGTGTTAATGAACGGAAATATCTTGTAATTGTTGCAGAATTAGCAGTACCACCTCAACTAAATATCTTGGTGTGGTGGTCGATCGTTATCTTGACTGGAAAGACCAAGCCAAAAAACTAAGTGCCCGAGTTCGAAAACTGATATACATCTTTAAAATGCTCAGAAATGTTTGTTCAGTGCAATTGCGTATTACAGTATATAATTCACTTTGTCAGTCTATTATTAGTTACTGTTTAACAGTATGGGGTGGTACATCAAAAACTACGATGTTGATAGTTGAAAGGGTCCAACGCGCACTACTTAAAGTTATGTCTTTTAAAGACTACAGATATCCTACGCATCTCTTATATCAAGTAAATGGGGTACTTTCTGTACGCAAACTTTATATCCAGCTGTTAATTATCTCACAGCACAAAATTAAACCTGACTTCGGGTCTAGGCGAAGGATGGATATAGTTTACAACGTTCCAAAATGTAAGACTAGATTCGCTCAAACCTTTAATAATTATTTTGGCCCCAGTATCTATAATAAAATTAGCAGAAAACTGAAATTAAGATTTATCGAATAACTATTAATAACAATGGCATCTCTGACCACAATATCTTAATATACAGCCATAGAAATGACGTAAACCTAAGTCTCAAAAGTTCCCACTATGTTACTAAAAGAATTTTTAACAATATTAATATGACAAAGTTTCAATCGGCTTTAAATAACATAAACTGGAATGACATTTTTAATCAAAATTTAGACATAGACCAAACTTATAATAAATTTCATGACATTTTACAATTTAATTTAAATAACTACATACCAAAAAAACGGATAAAAATAGTGCAAAACAAAACAAATAACTATCTTACTAAGGGACTAAGAAAATCATGCCAAAATAAAAGATTAACTAGAATTATCTCGAATCAGCTCAATAGCGCCGTATTTAAAAAACACTACAATGAGTACTCGAAAATGTTACGAAGATGCATTACAATTTCAAAGAAACTTAATTACATAAAAGAGATGAATGCCTCAAAAAATAAAATGAAAACGATGTGGTCAGTTATCAGTAAAATTACAAAACCAAATAAAACTAAACAAAATCAAAAAAACATTAAATTAAAATTAAACAATACAATAATAAAATCACCACAACAAGTTTGCACCGCATTTAATGATTATTTCGTATCGGTATGTGTAGATAAATGCAAGAGTACGAAAGCACCGGCGTCGTGTGGGCCATCAGTACATTCGGTGCATTCGCCCGCAATAAACTCCATATACATCGAACCTGTGACCGACCGAGAGGTTTTTAATATTATACGCGGAATGCAAAATAAGCGTAGCTTTGGAGTAGATGATATCCCACCACTTTTAGTAAAATGCATAAAGGAGCTAACATCACCTATTACCAAATTAATAAACAAATCTTTCGAAGAGGGACGATTCCCAGAAAAACTTAAAATTGCGAAAGTACGCCCAATTGCGAAAAAAGGAGGAAATTCAGAAAATCCTAGTAATTATAGGCCTATTGTATTGTTACCCACTATGTCAAAAGTTTTCGAAAAAGCAATGGCGACACGTATTAATAAATTTTTAGAGAAATTTGATATTTTAGATAATAATCAATTCGGTTTTAGGAAAAAACACTCAACTACTTTAGCGGTATACAATTACGTACAGGAAATATACAGTTGTATTAATGAACGAAAGTACGCTGTTGGACTATTCCTAGATATGACGAAAGCATATGACAGAGTGTCACATAAATATCTATTACAGAAACTTTACGGATCAGGTATTAGGGGTAGTGCTTTTAATTGGTTTAAATCCTATTTACATAACAGAGTACAATTCGTGGAAATGGAATATTTCGATAATATTACTCAGGAAACGTACAGCATACGATCTGACATGGCTACCATCAATAATTCAATACCCCAAGGAAGTGTCTTAGGATGTCCCCTATTTATAATTTACATTAATGATTTGCCAAAAAAGATAAGTTCGTCATGCATTTTGTTCGCTGATGATGTTTCCTTATTATTTAAAACGCCAGCGAATGTTGACCATTTGACAATTTTAAAAACATTCACAGAAACCGAACAATGGTTAAATGAACATAACTTAGAAATAAACTTATCTAAAACTAAAGTATGCCAATTTAGAACTTACCAAAGAACCCCAATAAATCTAAATATATTAACGCAACAAATAAAATTAGAAGAAGTTACCGAATTTACACTTTTAGGCTTAACATTAGACTCCAATCTAAATTGGAAAAAACATATCGAAAGTATAAAAGCAAAATTGTCCCAATTTATCTACGCATTAAGCTTATTGAAACGCAATACAGACTACAAAACCGCTTTATCTGCCTACTATGCGTATGCCTACTCCTGGTTAAATTATGATATCATTGTGTGGGGCGAAAGTACCGACTTCATAGACCTCTTCATTCAGCAAAAGAAATGTATCAGAATACTTATGAACATAGATAAACAAGAAAGTTGTAGGCCACACTTTATTAAGCAACAAATTCTTACACTACCGTCAATTTATATACTGCAAAGTTGTCTATTCGTTAGGAAAAATAGGCAACTCTTTAAATCTAATATTGAACTCAATGCAAACTGTAACCGACGGAACAAAACTAGACTGATACTACCCTTCACAAACTTAAAATTTGTCGGGAAAAGTCCATACTCAAGACTAGCTAATATATTTAATAAACTACCCGAAACTTTGAAATCCATACCAAATGACTTGACGTTCTCGAAACAGTTGAAATCTCTATTAATAAAAAAAAGGCTACTATACTGTTGAGGAATTTAAAACTGACAAATTGTAAATTGATCGAACTTTTATTAATATACCTCAACGCAAATATGAAACAAATAAATGACTAATACTTACTAATACATACTACATTTCCTATATGATTAGAATTAATAAGTTAAATTGAATTAATAAAATAAAATAAATAATCATTCATTTATAATAATCGATAATTGATAATTGATATTTATTTAATTTAATTTAATTTTAAAACAAGATGTAATTAATTGTTGACTAATGTTTAGCATAATTAATAAATTGTAATAATAATAATAATAATTAGAATCGATATATTAATGTAATTTAATAATTTTATATGTACAATTTGCAGTGCCCTTACAGGGTGCATGTTTTAATACTGTGTCATGAAATTAAAATTTCATGCATGCTTAATATCCAGTGTTTTACATGTCAGCAAATAAATAAATAAATAAAAGAGATCTTAGCTGTCGGGAATGTAAAAAGATTATTGGTGAGTTTCTTAATGAATTAGATTACTATGAGTTGGAAAATATTCTGAGATAAAAATAATAATAATAATTAATATATTTGAAATCATGTTAATAAATAATATATTTAATATAATATAATGTTAATAAATTAGTGATAATAAATGATATAAATAATTAATCCGAAATAATTTAATGTTAATGAATAATAATTTTAAGATAATATAATGATTATATACATAATACATTTACACAAACACTACACAAACACAAACACATTTTATATACAACACACTTGGCATAAGGGAAATATAATATTTTTATAATTTGATGTAAGTTATGATTTATTAAAATAATTTATTGGTGTCTAAAATCTAATATAATAACCCAAAAATATAAAAATAAATAATTAATAATATGTATTTAAAAAAAAGCATACAAACAATTTCACAATTATGATAACAAATTGATCATCTGGAAACTTTGCTTATACTGTGTGAGTTTTCGTTACTACCTTCGAAGTTAAAATCAAGTAGCTACCACAAGATTTAAATGTTTAATACAATAAGCCACAGTTTTACTTGTGTAATTGGTGAAGTGAATTTGTTTTGTCTAATTGTTCTTGTCTAAATCGACTGTGTAACCTAAGTTGTGTACTGCGAACGAGGAATACTGTCCCACCGTAATACAGTTCAAACTAGTACGGGGGTCAGGGTGAATCTGTTTTGCAACAACCAAAGTTTTAAGTGTACGTGACGATTTTGTATAAGGTATGTGAATTTTTAGAAAATAAGTAAGCATTAGCTATATAAATAAGATTAAGGTTGTTGTTAATTTGTGGAAATAAATTGAATTGAATTGAATTGAATGAAGATAGTTAAGTGATAATAATATTTAGAGAATAAACGTAACGTGGACACAGCCTGGCAACAAAGGTCGACTGATAAACTAATAGCCCAACAGAAAGCATGTGGCGCTGGCGGGCGCGTTACCCATCGTCCCGTGCCCTACCTCGTACCACCAAATAGACCGATAAATCGCCATATACTCGGCTTGACTGCCAGCGTTCTTTTTATATGATGCGACCTGTACGTAGCTATGGTGTATGATTGCGTAAATATTGATGAAAGTTTAAAATTATCTGTGAAAATTCACCATTTATTAAAAAATAACACTTGCCTTTTGGTGGTTCCACTATAGTCCATTCCGTATAAATTGGAGTCACCCGGCGTCACGCCAATCGCTTTCTTCACGTCCGACGTAGAAAGCCCGGCGTAATGAACCTGTTAATAAAATATATGTATAGAACTGTTTGTCTTCAAACTAGAAGATTGAGGCTTGAGGAATTGTTCGATAAAGGTGGGTTATAATCAGTAAAAATCTGACTTTCCTCGGATATTGCACACTCTCATAAAAAGGTGTTGGTGGACCATACTATCAACCAACCCAATAGCAAAGTGAGGAGAATTTGCGAGAGTCCAGATATGTGCTAAAGAAATATGCAATTGGATGTGGACAAAGTCCCGGTAACGACTATAGAAGACTATAAATCTATTTTTGCACTTTTGAGACTTCACAACATAAGAACGACCTTTAATAAATATAAAATTAAATAGTGACTGTATTGAGACTGCCATCATAACTTAAAAAAAATACTTTCATAAAACCAGTAGTTGGTGTAATTAGGAAAGAGGATAGTTTGCAATAGGATATTGCTTTACACATACCGTTACCACCAAATTTGACGGCTGTAAGGGGGCATCCTCCACCCAGCGCAGAGAATCGAGGTCACCGATTCGCGAACATTGTAGTATTACACCATTTTTTAAATCTACTTGTCGTTGCACAAAAGTTGAGGATTTCTGTAATGAAATAAATTTAATCGTAACTTTATGAAAAACTAGTCTAATTTTTTTAGATAAAGAATCATTTTGTTCCAGAGTAGATATTAATGTTACGAAATTTCCAATAAAGAAATGCAACTGGCATTTTTTTATTAAAATTTTACGTGTTCCGAACTTTGGTTGTGACATATTCAGCAGTGTTTGACGTACGTAATTCTGACGGCAGACGCCTAGATGCACACAGAATGCTTTTTTGCAGAGAAAAATGGTTTCATTTGTCTATTAACAGCTATTTTATTTCAAATAAACCATTTACAGGCACTTTTGAAATGACAAGAAGTCAGTCAGTCAGAAAAAAAAATATGCTAATTACACATTCCAAAGCGTAGATCTCTATGGGGAAGAATGTGCAAGAAACTCCATGAACACTCTTTTCAATCATGTTTTGTAATTACAAATATCTCTGTTACATGTTTCTTGTCGCTATCATGTGCGAACAATATGAATAAAGTAAAAATAAAAACTTAATATAGATATTAAAATAGCAACTGGCAGCTAAGAGATGACCAGCTCAACTATTTTCAAGAGAACCGAATGATCTAACACATGTTCAGATAAACGGTGTCAATTCTCCGGGTTTGAAAATCAAAATGGATGTACCACAAGGCTCAATATTAGGTCCTTTCCTCTTTTTAGTATATATAAATGATCTAGCGCATCTATTAAAAAAACAACCACATATTGTATTGTTTGCTGACGATACGTCGTTAATTTTTAAGATCAATAGACGTTCCACAAATCTTGATGACGTAAACAATGCTTTACAGCAAGTCCAAAACTGGTTTACTGTTAATAATTTAGTATTAAATGAAAAAAAAAAAACTAAGTGCATAACATTTGCGTTACCGAATGTTAAAAGTAATTACTCCGACATAGTATTGAACAAGGAGAAACTCGAATTCGTCGAGAATACAGTTTTCCTGGGGATCACGCTTGACTCGAGGCTACAATGGGGTCCTCATTTAACATCTCTGGCAGGTCGGCTTAGTTCAGCAGCATATGCTGTCAGAAAAATCCGTCAATTTACTGATGTGGATACTGCGCGCCTAGTTTATTTTAGTTACTTTCACAGTATCATGTCTTACGGTATTTTGCTATGGGGACGGGCTGCAGATATAGAGTCTATTTTTATTCTGCAGAAAAGAGCTATCAGAGCCATATACAATCTTCACAGACGCGATTCTCTTAGGGAACTATTTAAGGAAAGAAACATCCTGACGTCAATACATTTATGAAAACATTATGTATGTTCGGAAAAATATTCATCTTTTTACTAAGATAAGTGACAGGCACAATTTTAATACTAGGAACAGGAATAAATTAGACCAACCTCGGTTCAGATTGGCTAAAGTACGTAGTTCTTTCATGGGGTACTGTGTAAAATTTTATAATAAAATACCAGTTGAGATTCTACAACTAAATGAGTCCAAATTTAAAGCATGCATTAAACGCACACTATGTAGACAAGCGTATTATAAACTGAAAGATTATATCCTTGATAAAAACACTTGGCTAAATGCCGGTCCTGCTCCGCAGCCACAGCCACTTTTACCTTCAAAGTAGTTTATTGGAAGGGATACTATTCCCCTTTTTGTATTGTTGTTTTCGAAATGTTTTTTATCTTGTTTTATTTGTTTATTTCAATAGAGTTTATGATAATTTATAACCTTTTGTATTTGGAAACAATAGCATTGTATAATGTAGAAGCACTTTGTTTTTCAAGTTTTGTGAATGTGAAGTACCATGGAGCATTTTTATTAGGTTACAACTTATTTGACATTACGAGCATGGCAGTTGAGAGTTTGTCATGCCCACTAAAATGTTTCGCTGATGGTGGCACGTGTTATTGGGTCATTCAGTTCCCTTCAGAATGATTGAGCTGAGTGGGGCTGATGCACGCGTCATGCTCGTGAACGGGTGCCGTCAGTTGAGACTGGTCATCTCTTAGCTGCCAGTGACTTAATTCAATTTATATATTTTTTTTTTATTAGTTTTTTTAATTTTTATTGTAATTATTATTACTTATCTACATTGTGCTCACATATTAGAAGCGACAAGAAATATGTAACCAAGATTTATGTAACTCATAATATGATATAAAAGAGTGTCCGTGGAGTTTCTTGCACGTTCTTCTCCATAGAAATCTACGCTTTGGAACGTGCAATTTAGCTTCACATGTACTTTTTTTTGACTGACCGACATTTTGACAATTCAAAAGTGCCTGTAATTGGTCTATTTGAAATAAACGTTTCTGATTTCTGATTTTATGCGCCACCATCAGTGCGACATTTAAGTGTGCATGACAAACTCTCAACTGCCATGCTTATTTATGTCAAACAAGTCCAATAGTAACATAAAAAAACCATAAAATATCTCCATGGTACTCACGTTTACAAACATTGAAAAACAAAATGCTTTTACATAATACAATACTTAAATATAACATATTACAATTTAAAAAAAAAACATTAAAAAATAATTATTATTTCTAAACTAATCAATTTGTACACCCCGGTTATAGCGGAGCTGGACCAGTATTTTTGTCTTGAATATAATCCTCCAACTTATAATATGTACAGGCTGCATAGTGTGCGTTTAATACAAGATTTAAATTTCGTTTCGGAGGTATTCTATTATAACATTTCAAACAGAAGCCCATGAAAGATGAGGCCACTTTAGCCAGTCTGAAACCTGGTTGAAATAATTGGTCCCTATTTCTTGTAACATAATTATGTCTATCACCTCTTTTGCTAAAAAGATGAAGATTTTTTCTAACGTACATGATGTTTTCTTAAATATATTGACAAGGCACCGTCATGATGTTAATATCTTTAAACAGTTCCCTTAGAGAATCGCACCGGCGAACACTGTAAATAGCTCTGATGGCTTTTTCTGTAGTATAAAAATTGAGTCGATGTCTGCAGCCCGTCCCCATAGTAAAATACCGTATGACATAATACTATGAAAATAACTAAAATAGACTAGTCTAGTGGTATCAACGTCCGTAAATTGGCGGATTTTTCTAACTGCACATGCAACTGAGCTAAGCCGTCCTGCAAGAGATGTTAAATGAGAACCCCATTGTAGCCTTTAGTCAAGCGTAATCCCCAGGAAAACCGTTTTATCGACAAATTCTAGTTTTTTATCGTTTAATACTACGTCACAATCACTACTTTTGACATTCGGTAAGGAAAATCTTATGCATTTAGTTTTGTTCCCGTTTAAAACTAGATTATTAGCAGTGAATAAGTTTTGGACCTGCAGTAGGGCGTTATTTTCGTCGTCAAGATTATTAGTCCTTCTATTTATCTTAAAAATTAAAGAATTGTCGTCGGCAAACAACACCATATTAAGTTTATTCTGCAACAAATAGGGTAAATCATTAATTTAAACTAAACATAAAAAAGGACCTAAAATTGTACCTTGGGGTACGCCCATTTTCACATTTAATCCCGACGAATTGACACTGTTTATTTGAACTTGTTGCTGTCTGTCAATCAAATAAGATTTTAATAAGCTTAAAGCTGTTTTGCCTAGTCCGTAATGCTCACGTTTCAGGAGTAATGTTTCATGAACCACACAATCAATTGCCTTAGACAAGTCACAGAAGATGCGTATAGCATCTTGTGCCTCTTCCCATGCATTAAAAATGTATTTTAGTAAGGAGACTCCTGCTTCAGTCGTACAACGTCCTTTGGTGAAACCATACTATTTATCGTGTAAGATGTTATTTGTGTTAAAATGATTAAGTATTTGATTTAACATCACCTTTTGAAATACCTTGCTAAAAACCGGCAACACGAATACCGGCCTATAATTATTAGTGTCTTTATTATCCCCGGATTTAAAAAGTGGTATCACTTTACTATATTTCATTAGATCCTGAAAGACTCCTTGATCAATACACAAATTAAATATTAAAACTAAGTAAGGTGCTATAGTCTCAACAAATTGAGGTACAAACTTTGATAGACATACTCCACAAATCTTTTGTCAATTTAACCTTGATTTGTTTAAAAGCTTTTATTACTGTTATGGGGTTTATATGCTTAAAGTTAAATTCAGTCGAGCAGGCAGCAACGTTTGCCTGTAATAAACCAAAAGCATGCGATGGCGATGAATTTAGGGCTTCAGTAGTTTTAATTGGTATACTAGCAAAGAAATTTACATATTCTTCTGCAACTAGTTTGTTAACGCTAATAAGACCATGATGAGTCTCCAAAGTGAATCATTGTTATGTATTTTGTTTTGGATGGTTTCATCATTTATAATTTTTCAAACTGTTTTTATTTTATTGTCTGCTATTTAACTTTGTTGCTAATGTACAAGGCCTTAGCTGCCTTACAAGTGTTTTTAATCATTTTTTAATATGTAGCAACATACTCATTAAAAGTTTCAGTGTTAATAATAGGCTTAAAGTCATACAGCTCAAAAATTCCTTAAGTTGTCCAGTCACTAAATCTAAACTTAGGGCAGATACTTTTTTTTCTTTTCTCAAAAGTCTTATTGAACTCAGTTTGGACTATTGAAAAAAAAAACGTTATATAAAAAATTACCATTGTTTTCTTCAAGATTCCAATCACCTAACTTGCTAATTAAAGTGCTGTTAAATTTATTTAGTTTACCGGATATATCTGGACTGAATCTGCACTTGTTGTATTAGTAAGTTGGATTCGAAAGTTATCATTAGGCCGCTATGATCCAAAGGCAGATAATTTACAATGACGCTAATTAGTTGCAGCAACGAAAAAAAATATCGATACATGTAGCAGTTAGTAGTTGTCATAGTTCGAATAGGTTCTATAAACACATTTGGTAAATTAAATGATTTGAAGATATTTAATAATCTACTGCTGTCTGAATTATTTTCTAAAATATTAACATTAGTCTCCACAGATAATTACTAGTTTGTTACCAGTTACAAGTTTTGCCATAATATAACACGTTAAGCGTGAAGAAGTAAAAATCTCACAAACTTTCGCTTTTAAAGTATTAGGGTGATAGTGCGATGTAAAGTATAAATTTTAGTTTCAGGTGAGAGATTTTCATTTAATAATTGTAAAAATAACTACGTAAGTTAGATAGGGAACCAGATTGTATTCGCTTATCCAATTAGAATTATTTTTGGAAATTATTAGAATAAATACAAAGGAATAAAATGGAATGGAATAGAATAAACTATGTATATAACTGTAAAATAAGTACACCAAAAAAAACACAATTTATAAACTTGAATCTATGGGTACAAAGGCGATTTTATCGTTCATTACTTCTGTTCTCTGTTCTCGGCTTTTGAAAAACCGTTTGATGACACCGCAAAGATGGCTGTTATGCAAATGATGGTAACGTTTTTTGACGCCAATGTGACAAATTATTTGTCACATTGGCGTCAAAAAACTTAGCAAGCACGAGAGCAGTAAGTATTATACTGATCTCGAGGAAACCACCCCATTTTGTTCAAAAGATGATGTTATTACACATCTTCCTCTAGATATTTTAGAAACATAAGTATCTTATGGATATTATCAAGGTATCTATTGAAATCAAAACAAAATGTAACCCAATTTAGAGAAGACCTTTGAAAATCTAATATTTTGTGTGAGCTTTGGTCCTTGATAGTGTACTCATAAATTGAAAATTAAAAGCATGCACATTTAAGATTTTGAACAATGACATTTTTCCAAAACAAAAGGTTTTAATTAAAAAAAAACACATATCTTTAAACAAGTTTTTTGAAATATTTGAGTGGCTGACGGAATTACGGAATGCCAACAGAACGATCAGGCCTTATCTTTTTTTTTCGCAATGCGACCAGTCACTATTTTTAAACGTTAATAAACTACAGTGAATTAATATACTTAAAAAAACACTCACGTTTCCGCTGTTCGATCGTATAGCTGGTATGATTAGTTCCACTCTGGCACTGTCTTGACTGATAGGAGGCAGGTTGCGGTATTTTATATTTTGTAGAGAAACTCCTCCACATCTGAAGTATTAGGAATGCATAAATTATACAGTTCAAATAGACACAATGCAGAAAAGTCAGAGAATAATTTAAAATCACTTTTAATTTAATGTATAAATGAGTAATATGGAATAAAATATAGTCTGCTCAGTGAAATATAATTTAATCAATCGACTAAGAATCTGACAAGGACATTTCTCGTTAGATATTTGTTTTATCCTTAAAACAAACAAACACCCAAAGGAATTACTATGAAGCCCGTAAAATTGTAAAAGCATAGTAAACAGTTTGCAATCCTCCCACCGATAAACTGGACTTTAAAACCAATAAAAGGGAGAAAACGTATGGGTGAAAAACATAAATCTATTATTAGCAACATTACATCCATCAGGTAGGTACACATAAACGATATAAAGTAAAAAGTGATAATTATAAAATAAATCATAATGATAAATCATGAGAATTCAAATCACTCAGATCGTGCTTTTAAATTCATTCTAACTAAAATGCCCTCAAACTCCCCTAAGTAGTTTTGAAGAAATAATGATACTATATATCTTTATAACTTGTGCGTTGTTATATCAGTTTCTCCTTTTATATAATAACTAGCAGTTCTAGCAGACGTTGTCCTGCCCAAAAGCTGGCACGTTATTAGAAAAAAACATTGAGTACTCGATTACATCGCCACCTACCCTAAAAATAAAAATGGCAAAGAAGGAACAGGAGTGGGTTTTTAGTCAGTAAAAGTCTGACACTATCTCCCGCTCCGCCCAAGAGCGGGGGTTGTCATTAGATGATTTTCCCATCCGAAAAAAAAAAAAAAAAACCTACCGGACCAAAATGTATTTTCAAACCATCCAGAGACCTACTCAAATATATTATTACACATAAAATTACTTTCAATTCGGTCAAGCCGTTTAGGAGGGGTTCGGTGACCAACACAAGTATAGAAGAATAACATGTTTACATCTAAAGAAATACTCACGTAGTAAGATCATAAATATCAGAAAAGTAAGCATTCATAACAGTCTTCCCGTTCAAGCTGTAGGTATCTTGTAGATGATATTTAGGGTTGATATACAGTCTTCGGATTTGTGTGGGCAGAGATACTGCATCGTGTACTTGTCGCAGCATGTTCATCTGTAGTAAGCCGTCTATAAACGTGACCCAGTTGTCTCGCCATATTATTGCTGCTTGGTCCAACGATTCGCTGGCGGCTTCGATGCTTAAGAACTCACCGCTACAAAAAAGATACACTGAATAGCTTAAGTGAATTTCCAAAACCATAACTTTGATCCGACTTAATAATGTGTATCCAGCACAGTTTCAAATCCATAACTCCAAAAACTTACAGCTCGAACATTAAAATCGTTTGGGGTGCTTAGGAAGCTCCGTGTACGAATACAACGATGGGTTCGTGGAAACAGTCCATATAGTCGAGTCAAAGTTCTTTAAGACACATAAAATAAGAACAAGAGGCTCTCTGACCCAATTCTCGAGCTCATGAAAGAGAGATTTAAAATGATTCTGCGGTCTTCAAACGATGCGTACATAATTATATTGGCAACTCAATAGACGGACCTCCAAATCCTTGAAACGTGACCTCCGTCAATTTAATACCGGAAAAATTAAAGACGCCATTAAGCGAAATCAGGGCTCCAAGGTTTGAATTTGCAAGAGATCTATCTATTGGGCAGAGGCAGCTCACGAAACTGAAGACCAAAGATATTAGAGTCATACCCGCCAAATCGGCGCTTCTGGGAAAGATCGAGAAATTTTATGGACAGTTGTACACATCATTTACTAAACCCAATGCGAATCTAGCAAATGACCCGAGAGCTAGATTGACCCGACACTATACCGAAGATAGCCCAGACGTCAGCTTGTATGAAAATAAGATGACTTTGAAGCAGTTTAAAAAAAACTGGACTGTAATGCAGTCTCTAGCAGTACCAGATTGACTTATCGGTACATCAAAGTGCTGTAGTGTTTGTAGGAAAACGCCACTATGTCAGTAAGACTTCGAGACCAGACCTCGAAATCTTTGCTCCTGCAGTGTGGTGTGAGGTAGGAAGATGTTATTTCGGGTAAATATTTGAATGTCGAACATTAAAATACCTACGGGTAAAATGTCAACGTTCAAAACATCGAAAATTTAAATATCAATTGACCATTTATAACTCAAAATAAAAAGTTTTTATTGTCGAATGAAAAAAGAATTAGATAATCTACGTCCAATATATCTAAAATCTAATTATCCACAAAAGTGACATCGGAATACTTAAATATCAAAAGTACAGAGAATCAAATGTCCTAAACATCGATATTTATTGATTATGTATGTCACAAGGTAATTTAAATTTGATAATTCGGATATTGCGAAAACCCGGATAATTAGAAAATGATGCAATAAAATCTGCGAGCAACTTGGGCGTAGGATTCGCCGGCTGCTGCCAGGCCACGGCTCGCTTCACTCTATTGCTCGCTCGATTTGAACGCAAATAAAAAAATCGATATTTTATTATTACTTCCTCTATATTTAATACACATAAAATTACATTTGAAAATATTTTTTTAAACAAAACTCATTTAAAAATATCTTTTTAAACAAAACTCATTTAAAAAATATATATAAAAAAATAGTAGACCACCGGCATCGGGAACAGGGTCCAAGCTACCCGTGGTCAAGGCTCCTGAGAGAGGAATCTCCGAACAATACGCGCCGTGTCCAGACGAGAGCCTCGTCAGATGTTGGTCGAGGCTCTTGGCAATTAAGCCATTGGCCGCCACGACTATCGGCACAATGACTGCTTTCCACATGTCGAAAACCTCGCGAACTAAGTCAAGATATTTAGTTTGTTTATCCTTGTCAGCTTTCACAAGGTTCTCGTCATGAGAGACCGCTATGTCAACAATCATTGTGCGACGCTCCAGTCGATCTATCACCACTATGTCAGGCTTTTTGGGAACAATAGTCCTATCAGTGATGATAGATCGATCCCAACTCAACGTGATGATGGCATTCTTGAGAACTAGGTAAGGCACATACCTATAGTAGGGTACTTCTGATTCAACAAGATTGTATTTAAGAGCAAGTTTTCTGTCACACCTTGACCTTAATCTGTGGCTCGTCGTGTCATATTATATTAATAATAATAATATTATTTCTTTATTGTCAGACAACTAAGGCCCATAGATAAAATACATTATTTTACAACCTTATCAACAAAATAAACTAATATATATTAAATATATCACAAACTATAATATATTGACGTAACATTGGCAACATTTTAACGAGTAAGTATTTTCAACGTAAATATATTGAACTTGGGTGTATTAAATGTTGACATTTTGAATTTCGGTATAATGACTATCGATATTTTAATTATGAGATATTTTTATCACTCGGCATTTTAATGTTAGACACTTTATTTAAGCTTAGGTATAACAATTTTCGATTTTATGATAATATATAATCGATATTTAATGTTTTGAACGTTGACGTTTGACACTGAGGGTTCCATACAAACATATGTAAATAATTTAATTCCAGAATCGCAAATATTTTTTTGTGACTTAACAACAAATTTACTGCTTTCAGATTTATTCCTGCCTTTTTTTTAGTGACCGAATTTAGTTTAAATTTTTAACAGTTTTAAGGGGCTGTAGACTTGAGTATATGGTTTAAATTTCAACTCGATACCTCCACGCGTTCTCTAGATAAAGGGTCTTGACAGACAGACAGACGGACAACAAAGTGATCCTATGAGGGTTCCGTTTTTTTCCTTTTGAGGTGCGGAACCCTAAACCCTGCTGTAGTCACTTGCACTACAGCTGGGCTTAGGGTTAGAGTTATATCATCGTCAATGTATTCGAGTTTTATTCTAAACTAGCGGTCCCGGCAGACGTTGTTCTGCCCAAAAGCGGGATTTAGTAAAAAAAATAAATTACCCTACTCTACCCTACTCTACCCTATTCTACCCTACTCTACCCTACTCTACCCTACTCTACCCTACTCTACCCTACTCTACCCTACTCTCCCCTACTCTGCCCTACTCTGCCCTACTCTACCCTACTCTACCCTACTCTACCCTACTCTACCCTACTCTACCCTACTCTACCCTACTCTACCCTACTCTACCCTACTCTACCCTACTCTACCCTACTCTACCCTACTCTACCCTACTCTACCCTACTCTACCCTACTCTACCCTACTCTACCCTACTCTACACTACTCTACCCTACTCTACCCTAAAAAAAAAAAAAGTTAAAAAAGTACCCTATGTCCGTCTCCTGGTTCTAAGCTACCTCCCCACCAATTTTCAGCCAAATCGGTTCAGCCGTTCTTGAGTTATAAGTGGTGTAACTAACACGACTTTCTTTTATATATATAGATAAAGAGGTTACAGTTTTAAATGAGATATTATTATAAACTAAAAATGAATGATGATGATTATGATCACGATTATCCAGTGACGTAGACACCAGCAGAACGTGAGAAAAGTAAACAACCTGTTGAATTGACTGCGCAAGAATTTGCTGTAGTTTCTTATGCTATCTAATTATAACTAACCTGTAATTATAATCCCTGTCTTCCAGCAATTGGTAAATGTCTTTGGAACTGAGCACCATGTCAATATCATTATTTTTTTTCACGGTTTTATCTAAATACCTGTTAATATACCCTGACGCGACTCTAGAGTTCTCGTTCAAGATCTGTTGAAAAAAAAAAATGGTCATATACTTAGTAAACCAGTTTATCATCAAAGTCAAAGCCAAAAGGTTTATGGCAAACTGTACAATGTTGATATTCAATTATTTTAGTATAAGTACTAAAATACTTTCGCAGATTTTTTCGAGCGTTGCAATTATTATCATCCGCCTAGCGTTATCATCCCAAAACATAAGGTATATTTACTTTAGAGGAGAACACCTAAAAAGGCACTAACAGTTTTCAAACTGGGTGTCATTTATCTATATTATGTATGTATTTCGAAATATATAAGTATGTTTATCAGTTATCTAGTACTCAAAGCGCAAGCTCTGCTTAGTTTGGGACTAGATGGCGTTGTGATAGGTGTGGAATATTATATAAAAAAAAAAACTAAAACTACACCGAACTGAATAACACAAAAAAATGAGGAATCTAAATAGCCGACAGTTTCACCGCAAGATTCGATTTCTTAATTAATGATTTTTCTTCACTTTATTCAAAAATATGATTTGACTTGTATCTATTGTATGTTTGTTCCTTTAAGGCGCTCCAGACACCAAAAGCGTGGATTGATTTAAGTCAATCAATTTGCGTTTACCTATAGTATACTTGATCGTTATCTATGCCTGTCTATAGTGATTCATGGTGAGCCTCTAAGTCGTGTTGTACAGTTTAAGTATCTAGGACACACACCTAGAATTTGAGTGACGAATCAGACATAGAGAGGGAGCGCAAGGCCTTGTCGGATCGTGGTAATTTATGTTGTCATACAAGTTTAATCGATGTACGGTTCTTGTTAAAATAACAGTATTCAAGTCATTCTGCCAGACATTCTACACGAGCGGTCTGTGGGCAAAGTTTACACAAAAAACCTATAATGCCATGCGCGTGCAGGGGTAGATGGTGTGTTTAGACTTTCATAGTATTACTGGTTTATTACTAACATAAGTTATAAGTTAAATTCTTGTTACTTTTATGAACTGTTTTGTCTGAATTAAAAGATTTTTATTTTATTTTTTTATTAACTACTACTACTATGGAACAATATTTTTTAGTAATTCTATGACAAAATCCATTCATTAATACTATCCAAGACAGATTCATCCTGTACGACCAGTACACGTTCAATGCAAAGAAAACTAGACCCAAAGAATAATTTGCAAAATGCCAAACTATAAAACCAACACTAGTTTGGTCTGGAATGGTTTATTGCTCGTTACTTTCTCATAATCCACACAATTTGTTCTCTGGAGGAGACACTCTTATCAGCATCCTGAACCAAGAAGTATAACTATACCTCAAACTTTCCGTTCCCCCTATGCAGGGTAACACTCAGCCTCAGTGGTCGCTGGTCGTGTAGCGTAGGCTGGGCATACAAGTGCACATCAGAGAACTGCACTCGCACTTGACGCTTTTTAGCCCCTATGTGCATCGCAAGGGTGTCCCACGCACATACCAGGGCAGCCGCGAATGGATAGCACTGCTTCTCTAAAATTCAAGGATCTAGTTATTTTTTTTTACATCTATTTTATATATTAGTCCCTGCCAGACGAGTTACTATTCTAAAGACAAATATTTAGTCCTTAATATAATTTCCAAACATACTCAGTGGCAATACCTTGCCTTTTTAAATTTAACAATATTCCTTGAGCACTTACGCTATGGGACAGACAATTTTTCAAAGATATTATAAAGTAATGGATTAGCAATGTCCACAAAAATCCTTCGGTCGAGGATACGTAAGTGTAAGTATTTGGGGTGCTGGAATATCTCTTCAGGCCGTTTTTACATTGGAACTGTCGCATTAAAAGGTCAACAAGAATGGTGATAATTTAGTGGGGCAGTGACACCCGCTACAAATCTGCTAACTATCTTGAATACACCTTAATGTGAGTGCAATATGTGCCAAACTGCATAAAACGGTTTTGTACCTCTAACAACGTGACCTCGCAGGTAACTATATTCTTCATCATGGACGGACTTCAAAAACTGGCAGGCTGCAGCTGCTTGCATCTTTCCACCGTTATATTTTGTAACTGTCCTAGTAATAAATAATATTTTAGTTAATAATAATAATAATTTTTAAAGAAATATTTAAAAATGTAAACGATATGTATATAAAAATGAATAAATGATAATAATTTCTTTATTCGGAGAACAATGACAATGAATTAGTGTCTATAATAATATTTTTATATCTTATAAGCTGAAATTTACGAGAAAAATTTACTCTTATAAGCTGAAAAAGCGCACTTAATTATCTTGATTTTTTGAGCATCAAATAATTATGTTACAGACCTCCGTTTTTTTTAAAAGATGTGGAATATGTTAATATAATCTTGTATAACGTAATTTTATAGAGTTAGCAACCCTGTGGTACTTGACGTGGCAGTAAAACTTTATATCTCTGTATTCTATGCACCGCCTTCTGAGCTACGATAAAATCGATGTTAGCGCGCCAACCGTTTTGTGGACTTACTAACAGGGACTTCCTCATGACTCAGAACGTGGGAATAGTTTATTTGAATATCAAACATTAAATTGACTAAGTCAGTAATGTAATTTCCGACACGTTTTGATATTGCAATAATATGATAATACATAATTATGTTTTGTCTTTATTACTTAAAACGGCAAATGAAATTATAATAAAAGGTTAAGGTTGTTTTAATGGATAGTATGGCAATTTTAGTTATATTTTAAAATAATTATATTGCTTAGGAACTAATAAATAAAAAAAAAAGTTTTGTTTTAACTTAAACATTTTTCAGATTTTTACCAAAACAGAAATCTGAAAAAAATAGCTTTTTAATAAGGTATTTCACATTGTTGCGGTGGTCTTGAGTTCGATTCCGGTACAGTTTTCCGATGACTTTTTGTATTTATTTCAAATTATAATGGATAATTACGTCAACATTACCCAAAGAACACAAAATATTCACAATAAAATATGACATCTACAGACGCCTCCTTAACTTATTATAAAGTGAAATAGCTCAATTCAATATGAATGACTATGTTATTATTGTTGGAGGCCGCCATGAACGTAACCCATATGATACAGAATTTACTAACATACATGGCTGTCATCCACTAAGAACACAAACGTAAATTATATGCGAACTTCCATCAAACAAGTACCTTAATGAAGCCAAACTAAACTATATTGCTAGACGTAAACTGCATTTGGCGACCTTGCTTTTTGGAATTAGTCTCATTCCCCTTCTTACTTATACGATAAGCTGTCCTGGACTCATAGACACGAAATTGGTGAGGGTAGAAGATGCTCTCAACACCTTTCTACTCCTCAGCATAAATCAGCGACTTTTAGAGGCAGTTTTCGCTACACATCTTCCATATGTTGGAACAATATCCCACCTCCGATAAAATTCAGCATAAGATGCTCGGCATTTAAATCAAAATTAAAGATATTTTTATTGAACCATCAAATTGCCTTCCAGGATGTTCGAGCCGACATGTCAGCCATTTGAAATACAATATTTTATTTTTTTATCAACTATTGACCTGTTTTGATTTTAGCATTGTTATCTATTTCATACATTTTGATATTAGCCTTGTTATCAATGTATATACATGTTTTATTTTTTATAAATTTTGTACTTTTTTGTTGTTTTTTCTTTTTAAGTTTTACCTATATTATAAATTGTTTACACTCTTAACTTTTTCTTATATTGTTAAATGATATCTCAGTTTTATTATTTGTTTTAAATGGGCACAAATAAATCTTTTTGGACTGTTTTATAAATAAGAATTGCAACATTCTCTTTTAGTTTTTTTCTGCACAGAACCATTTTAGATTTTAATGAATATTTCCAATTTTCAAGTATATTACACCCAAGGGCTGCAGCTGAAAATCAGCGTCAGGTGGTAGCCTTGTGTTACTATTTGGCATTATGCTGAGCTGATGCCCTTTTGGCATTACTCAATGTACTATTTGTTTAATTTTAAGGCGTTTTGTTTTTTCTTTTTGTAATGCCAATAAACGCAATTTTCTTTCTTTCTTTCTGTATGCTAAAGTTTATCTGTGGAAAGTATGACAATGCTATTTTTAGGGACATGAATTACTCTAGATATCGACCTCGAAAAATACAATTTATAATAAATCTATCTAGATCTTTATTAAGAAAAATCTTGGATTTCGGACTGTAAACTTAAATCAAAAGAATATCAGAACTTATTCAATTAGACAAATTAAAAAAATATATATGTAGAGAAATCTGTACAAACTGACATTACGTATCATACAAATGAAATAGAGAATGAAAATTTCAAAAACATATTTTATGGGACAATAAGTCATCTAGTAATAATAATATTCAGCCTTTGAGGGATTACACTGATCGTTGTGATCTTTTTCGTAAATAAATTTAAATAATTCGGTCCGGACAGTTACCGGACGGTCGGACGGCGGGCCACCCATTGCTCGCCGTCCGCAAGCCTGCGCCTACGGTGGCCGGAAATCGAGATCGGAAATCCGGTGGTTGGGGCGTGAGGACCGTTGCCGTTGCCTCACACGATCGGCCGCCTCCTTTGCTAGCATTACTGCTTCGCAGAAGGAGGCGACCGCCTGCCACTCCTCCTCGCTCCGGACCATGGCCTGTACTAAGGCCCGGCGCGAGAGATCGCCGCCGCCGATCGCCCCCACGAGGACACGGCGTTGCTCTTCCCAAGCGGGACACACCTCCACCGTGTGCTCCACCGTGTCCTCCGGGCGGTCCACACAGTGGCGACACCCGGGCGTCGCTTCCGCACGAATTCGGTGCAGGAACTTCCCGAACTTCCCGTGTTCGGTGAGAACCTGCGTCATGCGGAAGGTGAGGACGCCGTGTGGTCTTTCCAACCACGCCTCAAAGAGGGGATTTATCGCCATAATTGTGCCCAGCACTGGGTCGCGACAGTCGCTGTCGCCATTTTTCCATGAGAACCCGCCGGAACTCCGTCCACCATGCTGCGACTTGTAGCGGCAGCGGAGTTTCACCTCGGCGTTGCATCTCCTTGCGGAGATCGTGCATGAGAGCAAGGCCTGTTGCTTCCAGATCCCATGGTGGCTGGCAGGCAAGGAGGCTCGCCGCTTCGCGGGAAATCGTCCGGTATCCTCGCACCATCCGTATGGCCATGACCCTCTGGCATGCCTTCTGCCGGGCCGCTGGCTGCTTCCGCAGCGCCGGCACCTATACCGGTGCGCCATAAAGGGCCATGGACCGAACGATTCCCGTGTAGAGCCTTCGGCAGGAGGCGTCTGGACCCCCCAGGTTGGGCAGGAGCCGCCCGAGGGCAGCCCCAGTCCGATTTAGTTTGGGAGCCAGACGTCGGAAGTGCTCCTCGAAATCACATCGTCGACCCGACGCCGATGTGGACTCCTCCTACCGTCGGAAACCCGGTGGTGGCGCGTTCCGAGGTCCGTGAAAGCACATGGCCTCGGACTTGTGCCATGCCACCTCGAGTCCCAACTCCTGAATCCTGCCCACGACTGTCGCAACCCCGCGTGTCGCTAGTTCGACCACTGCCTGGTACGACTCTCCCCGCGCCAGGACCAGCGTGTCATCTGCGTAGCAGACCACGCTGATCCCGTCAGGGAGGTCGCCGCGCAGCACGTAGTCGTATCCGATTTTCCACAAGGGCGGCCCTAGTACTGATCCCTGCGGGACACCGCACGACATCTCTCGACTTAGTAAAAGAGGTGAATCCTGTATTCTGGTTCTTTCTGGACATTTGTGGAGGGAGTTATCAGAGGTCACAGGCCTTTCAATATCTAATGTAATAAAATGCTGTGCAGTTGAACTGACCAGTTATTCAATAGTTGTAGTATGTATTTATGGAGTACCAAAGGCCAAAGGGAATTTAAATGTATTTTTTAGCAAATTAAAGCAACTATTAATATTACAAACAAGAAGGAATTGTAGGAATATATTTTGGCAGGCGATATTAATATTGACGTACTGAAAAATAGTAACATTACATCTTAAGCAATCGTTTAACAAGTTTTAACATGACATTAGCTAAACCAACTAGGCTGCATTTTATGCAATTTGTTTTAAATTTTTAATGCAATTATTTAAATGTCGGGTATGTATAATTATAATCTATAGAAATTTAATTTAATTTTAATTTCATATAATTTATTATCTGTATTTTAATTATATGTAAAATAAATGACAAAATCAAAAAATGATAATTTTGCCCAAAATTTCGAAAAAAAAATGCAAGACGGAAGTAATAGAATTTGCCCTATCGGATCACACTGCGCAGCTGCTTAAGTGTTCCGTACTGTTGAACTGTATTTTGAAATATTGGTATAGAACTCAACGAGACTATATCTCAGAGAATATTATTAAATTTAGAAACTGCCTTGGGAACCTAACATTCTTTAAAATATATCAGATTGATGATCCAAATGATGCATTTAACTTGTTCACTGACCAATTTAAATCATTTTATGACTTATGCTTTCCCCGTAGACATATTAAAATACCATCATGCCAAAAACCGAAATGGATATAGCACGGACTTAAAATATGCAGTCTAAAAAAAGACAATTGTTATGGATGTGTAGACCTACACAAAAAAATAAAATAAAATATTCAAATTACTCAGACCTAAAACAAAAACTGACTAAACGATCACAAAATAACCATAACATTAAAACTTCTGACAAGAAAAGTAAAATGACATGGAAAATATTAAAGAACTCTAATTTAAATCTACGTAATGACTCAATGAATACTATTCAAGTCAATAAAACGATTAACAAACCTCAATTAATTGCTGACCATTTCATTGACTATTTTATAGGAAAAAAATTGCCAATACCCGGAGCAGGTAAAAGATCTAGTACGTACATCACAAATAAACAAAAATCAATGTTCATGGCTCCATGTCAACCGATACAAATATTTATTTATTTATTTAATTAATTTATATAATAATAATAATAATAATAATAATAAGTGGCAACACCAACACGTCAAGTGAAAAAAAAAACTCTCTCCATTTTCGACAAATATAATTTTTTACATGGCATTTTTTCAGTCCACTAAACCAACCAAGCAATAGCCAAAAGTAAAATAATCCAAGAATAAAACAAACATCATAAAAAAATATATTTTGTATCGTTTGTACCCAAAAAAAACCATAGTACCTAAACGTCAGTGACAACTCCTGTCACAATACAATACGGAAAATGAGAATTTTAATTTGAGAGATGTTGAGGAGAGCCGCAGCTCGAAGAGCACGCCCACCACCTCCGGACTCGTCGCTCAGCTCCGCCTCGCCGCCACCGGAACCCAGCCCCATCGTGAGTGTTGTGACATCGGCCGCGGCAGTTGCGTCGAGCTCCAGCGACGAGTAGGTCACTCCGCCGACGACTCCACCACCTGCGCGTCAACGGGGAGGACACCGGCCGCCGAGCGGCTTAGGACCTCGAGGCCCACCGGCTTCTCTATCAGAAGCCGGTCCCAGCTCCCGGCGGAAAAGTGCAGCGCATGCGATGGACGAGATGTCGAGTGAGAACGTCATGCGCTCATACTATGGGGCTACAGAGGGAGGAAACAACCTGACCGCGTACCGTGTTCGGATGCTCTCTTTGTTTTAGGTGCTTGAGCCAGCCGTCAACGTTTCGGCCCAACGACTGTCGGATCAGGTGCGGGTCATCCAGCGTAATCACATGTTGGACGATACTGTACTTGATCGCCTCCAAAAGGAAATGAGTAGCCATGCCATTGCCTCTTCGTCGCAGGCGGTGGTAAATTCACAAGTACCACCGTCCAACCATCTCCCCAACCACGCTGACGAAGAGATTACTGACATGGTACAAATGTAAGTACCCAGTGCAACAATGAATTGAGGAGTGCTTTGGAGTGTGCTATTCGGGATTACCGCAACATGCCGCTCGAACTTAGACCGCGCTTACCTCATTTGCCCATGCATAACAAGAATAAGGCGCTGCTGGCTGCTCTGGATTTGCAGTTGTCAAACTATTTTGACGACTGCGAAGATCTCGCTGATAGCGGCTGTAGCGGAATGTCGTGTAGCTCACGTCAAGTTTCCAAACTGTGACGTAGCTACACGACCGAAACCAGCCGTGCCGGCTTGGCAGTGCAGGATCGAGCGTCGTATTGGTGGGGCCAGAGCACTCATCGGCAAACTAATCTGCTTCAGGGAGGGCAACACTCGCCCAAGAGAGATGCGCTTTGTGAGGCGGGCATTTTCGGGGACTGACATCAGCCCCCGAGACTATATGTCCCGTGTCACAGAGCGCATCGACTTCCTGAAGCAGAAGATATATGCATGGGCAAACCGAATCCGCAGGTATAAGCGGCGGGTGGAGCGGTACACCCAGAATCGCACATTCCGGAGAAATGAAAGGTGGATTTATAGAGCTTGGGAGCGACCGGACCAAGATGTGACTGATACGCGCCTGCCGGATGATGACGTCATGAATTCATTCTGGCGCAGCATCTGGTCGGTGCCTATCAGTCACACCGAGGGTGACTGGACTCGGGAGGTCGAGCGTGCGTGCGATCCAATACCACAAATGGGGGCAATTGACATCAGCCCCCAAGATGTAGCTCGTGCAGTCCGTCCGTTGCCAAACTGGAAATCTCCAGGGCCGGATGGGCTGCACAATTTCTGGATTAAGTGGTTTACAAGATCGCACGCTCGCTTGGCATATCAGTTTCAGTCTGCCTTAGAGTCAGGGTCGCTACCCCAGTTCCTAACAACAGGAATAACCCACCTGCTCCATAAGTCAGGTAGTACTGCGGAGCCCTAAAATTATAGACCGATCACGTGTTTGCCGACGGTCTATAAAGTTCTTACATCCATACTGAGAAGCAAAATTAACAGTCATATTGACAAAAATTTAATCATGTCACCTTCTCAGAATGGATGTAGGAACGGGTCCCGCGGTACAAAGGAGCTGCTCCTCATTGATATGACCATTAGCCATCAGGTTCGACGTTCCCGAAAGGATCTGTCGACATGTTGGATAGATTATAAGAAGACCTATGACTCTGTTCCTCATACATGGCTCATGAGGGTGCTGGAATTGTATAAAATTGATACAACACTACGCACCTTCCTGGTGTCGTGTATGAGGCAATGGAGTACGGTCCCCCGCTATCCAGGATGTCGACATACCCAGAGGAATAGCGAACCTGTAAGGATCGAGCGAGGTATATTCCAGGGTGATAGTTTGAGTCCACTTTGGTTTTGCCTAGCCTTGAATCCTCTAAGTACACTGCTGGAGAATTCAGGTCTAGGCTATCGGTTGAAGAGAGATGGTCAGGTAATATCTCACCTACTTTACATGGATGACCTGAAACTTTTTGCCCCCAACAATCTGCAACTGATGGAGCTACTGAAGGTAACTGAAACCTTCAGTAGTGCCATCAGGATGGAGTTTGGTGTGGACAAATGTGCGCTCATGCATGTAAAGCGAGGGGAGGTTGTAGAATCCGTGGGCACTCAACTCACGGATTCCATAAACCTGAGATCCCTCTCTCCAACCGAAACCTATAAGTATTTGGGTATGTCGGAAGCTCTAGGCATCAATATCACTGACATGAAGCAATCGTTGAAGTAGCGTTTCTTTGGACGCCTGAAGAAGGTATTCAATAGCCTTCTTTCAGGCGGAAACAAGGTGCGCGCCTTCAACGGTTGGGTCATGCCGGTATTGATGTACTCTTTCGGCGTACTCAAATGGACTCAAACGGAACTTGACGCCCTGGATAGGAGGGTCCGCACACTGCTGACTGCATACCGAATGCATCACCCACGATCGTGGGTGATGAGATTGTATATCCCGCGGAAGTGTGGGGGTCGAGGTTTTTTAAATGCTAAGACCCTACACAACCGCGAAGTATGCAGTCTCAGGGAATATTTTCTAGCTGCCGACGTAGGTATGCATCGAGATGTAGTGGCAGTGGACAAGGGGCTCACCCCGCTCTCCTTGGCTAACGGGAACTGGCGCAAACCGGTAGTGCTTGACACTGACGATCGCAGGGAAGTATGGCAGAGCAAGGAACTTCACGGACGCTTTTTCCGGGCCCTTCACGGGCCTGATGTAGACCAATTGGCGTCCGTAGCCTGGCTGCGTTTCGGTGACCTCTTTGGGGAAACCGAAGGTTTTGTCTGTGCAATTATGGACGAAGTTATCATGACGAATAACTACCGGAGATTTATTGTGAAGGACGGCACGGTTGACATCTATCGGGCATGTCACCGTCCGGGAGAATCAATTCGTCACATTATCTCTGGTTGTTCTCGTCTAGCTAACGGAGAGTACTTGCATAGACACAACCTTGTAGCCAGGATTATCCATCAGCAACTTGCTCTGAAATACTCTCTTGTGTGCCGTACTATAGGTATGAGCCTGACCCAGTTCTTGATAATGGTCATATCACTTTGTACTGGGATCGGTAAATCACCACTGACAGGACTATTGTAGCCAATAAGCCTGATATAGTGGTGGTGGACCAAAGCGAGAGGCGTGCAATGATTGTTGACATATCCGTTCCGCATGACGAGAACCTCGTGAAAGCCGAGAAAGATAAACAAAGCAAGTATATCAACTTGGCGCGCGAGGTTGTCGACATGTGGGATGTGGACTCAGCGATCATTGTGCCGATAGTCGTGTCGGGCAATAGCTTAATAGCCAAGAGCCTCGACCAACACCTTAGGAGGCTCGCGTTAGGCGGCTGGATCAAGGGCTTGATTCAGAAAGCGGTACTCCTGGACACGGCTCGCATTGTTAGAAGGTTAGGCCTTTCTCTGAAGCCCTGACCGCTGGTAGCTTGGACCCTGTTCCCGATACCGGTGGGGTACTATTTTTTATATTTTTAAATGTTTTTTTTTTGTATGATTTTGTTTAAAAAAATATTTAAAAATGTAATTTATATGTGTTTACAAGGAATAAAGAGAATAATAATAAATAAAGTTTATTGACACAAAAAATATATAGGTAACAAATTTTTTGAAGCCCTGGCTCCTGAGCTAGATAGCCACCTGTGTTACAGGAGCCAGTTTTTTCCAGTTGCATTATGTTACATTTGATCACAATTCATTTAAACATATTTTATAAAAAAAAAAAGAAATAACATGGTGAAATAAAATAAATGGAAATGCACGCATGCTCAAGTATTTAATGACTCAGCGTGTTATGTGTGTGTTTATGTGGGTGTGCACGTATGTGAGTGTGTGTGTAGGTGTGCATGTGTGTGTAAACATACTAAGTTTATGTGTGCGTGTGTGTGTATATATTATTATTATTAGATATTATAATTATATTCATGAGTACTGCTGTTGGATGAAATCTTCCGTTTGGTGATAATTCAGTGTTTGAAGCCATGTGGAGATTTTCTTTTTACTTTCTCTAGCTGTTAATGGGTTTATATTAAGGGCATTGTTTATTTTATTGTAAATGTAAGTAGCCATGTAAATGTGTTGACGTCTAGCGGAAGCGGTTTTATATCTTGCTGGTCTACATAAGTCAGGACGAGTAACAGTTCTCCTTAATTTTGTGGCGTGATTTACCGGTGTGATTTGCTGTTGTTTTAATGTGAGATTAAGAAGGTACAACTGTCTCACGGTAAGTGCATTACAATTTTTATACAGATCCTTTGTAGGAAACTGGAACGGTTTGAATGTCATGACCTTAAGTAAAGATCTTTGGGCTCTTTCGAGGTTAATCATATAGGTTTTGCAGGCGCCTTCCCAGGCCGTAATACAGTAACCTATAATTGACTGAGCCAGCGCAAGTTACACCGTTCGTAATAGTTTAAACTGGGCCACGTGTCGAAGCTTTTTAAATGCCCATATACGTTTTCTAACTCGAGAAGTGGTCAATTCAATGTGGGGACGCCAGTTAAGTTATTCGTCCAGAAGTACTCCCAGGTATTTCACTGACTTTTTTTGTGAGATTGGAAGGCAAGGGCATTGGTGATCGTTAATATCATTGCAAGAGTGTACTTTGAGACTTATTTCCGTGGGTTTAGTATTGGCTAAAGTAAATTGCAAATATGAGGTCTTAGAAATATTCAGGGTTAGTAAGTTACTTTCAAGCCAATGGATTATTTTACATAAACCAAGCTCTACCGCTTGTTGCGCTGCTTCCCAATTCTCACCATGAAATATTAACACTGTATCGTTTGCATAACTAAATATTCTACCCTTGTCAAGAGACTGCTAGCATAGGTCATTAACATAGACCAGGAAAAGGCTTGGGGATAAGCAGCTCCCTTGTGGTACACCGTAATCAATTTTGGCTTCATTACTAATCGTTTCACCAATCTTTATTTTTTGGGTTCGATCAGTTAGAAAGTCAGTAAGTATGCTGAGAGCCTTCCCCCTGATTCCGGCATGTTCCAGCTTCTTTTCAAAGGTCGAAATACAGACAGTGTCAAACGCCTTAGCTAGGTCTAGGAAAACACCCAGACATTTCTGCCTTGCATTAATTTTTGCAGTTACGTAATCAACAAGTTGATTAACTGCGTCTACGGTGCTTTTCCCAGACCTGAAACCGAATTACGAGTCTGCTAAAATTTTGAAATGGTATTTTATGAGTCTATGGTTCAGCAGTTTTTCTAAGATCTTTGATAATACTGAAAGTACTGAGATAGGTCTGTAATTTTTAACATCCTCTTTACTCCCTCCCTTATGAACAGGAGTTACTAGGGATTTTTGGAAGATTTGGGGTAAGATTCCCTGCTCGAAACATATATCAGTAAGTTTTGTAAGAGGTGGGACTAGTAAATCTTTACCCAGTTTGAGGAGTTTGACCGGAATTGAGTTCCACCCTGTGGCACAGTCATCCTTTAAGTTATTAATCACAGATTCAATTTCGGCCTCGTCCGGGAATAGCAAAACCATAGATTGACTTGCAGCGGATGATTCAAATTTATATGAGGAACTTGGGCAATTTTGATTTTGGATGATAGTACTCGCTAACTGCTTTCCAATGTTTGAAAAATAATAATTTATTTGCTCAATACTTTCTTGCATTCATGTAGTTTACAAGGTTTTTAAAAATTAAATATAAGATTCGCACATGAACCCTGCTAGGGCACCGCAACATTATGTTTCTTAATTATAAATTAAATTATTATTGCATGCATTATTATACAAAATTACTTAGAAATATTTTATTACATTTTTAATGTCATCATTTCATTATTAATTTATTTATTATTGGATGTCTTTATTCAATTTCTACATTATTACATTACGTCAATCTTCAAATAATCTTAAATATTTATATTACAGAATGTCAATTTGTTAAAAACTCATTTAGGCTATAATATCACTTCTTTATTAGGTGCATTTTAAGTGCGTTTATAAATTTATCGTCAAATTCAATTTCTTTAATCTCATTGGGTAATTTATAATAAATTTTTATGCACATTATAAGAGGTCCTGAGTAAAACATAGCTAGCTTTGAATTCGGCATTGCTAATTCATTTTTTACTCTTATGGAGCGTTGCAGCGGTCTTTGATTTTTAGCTACTGCTAATAACGACGCATGTCAAGAGTAAATAGGCTACTTCTAGGCAAGCGTGCTCATCAAGCGGCCACATCATCGCTTGGCATCGGGTGAGATGGTGGTCAAACGCGAGCCTATCATTAATAAAAAAAAATGTTTTCTAAAAAACTTGTTTACTTCTATAATGTAAATGCTTGTTAAGGTGAGCATTTTATATTTAATAAAATAAGGTTTACAGCTTTGCATTTGGTCTATATTCGCAGGAATTCTCACGCATCTTTTTGTAAAATAAAGAGTTTTTTAATGACAACGCAATTTCCCCACACTGTAATATATACCATAGGTTAACCATAAGTAGCCGTAGGCGTAGTATGCCCCAGGCGAAGGACATCAATGAGGATTTTCCAACCCGGCAAAAAAAAAAAAAAGGCGTAGTATGCTGTCATGGCTGTTTTGAAGTCGGTTGATCTTTTCAACTCATTCAAAGCATACGCGAAACTTGCAAGTTTGTTTGCCACAACATTAATATGTGCCTTTCAATTTATGTTAGAGTCAACTGTCAGACCCAAGAGTCTAAATTCATCCACACACTGGAGCGGTATGTCATTGAACGAGTAGTTGATATTCAATGGACGCTTTTGATAAGGTCTGTATTGCAAAAGTTTTGTTTTAGAGAAATTTATATCCAAATTGTGGTCCTTTAGCCAATTTACTATTTTTGTCAGTATATCGTCCAGTATTAAATTTAATTTGCTACCGTCGTCACATGAAAACACTACTGAGATGTCGTTAGCAAAAAGGATACTGGACATTTATTTTTCTCGGCAAATCGTTGATATAGATTAGGAATAAAATGCACCCTAAGACACTGCCTTGTGGTATAGACATATTTACGTGCTCCATTTGTGATCTCTCGTGATTCACTATACCAGTGTCCGGGTGAAAATATTCCACTTCAACGTACAGTGTGCGATTTTTTAGGTACGAGCAAAACCACTCATACGCGATACCTCTCACACCTATTTGGTACAGTTTATTTAATAGTACCTTATATGATACTCGATCATAAGCTTTACTCATATCTAGCAGTAACCCAACTGCATATTTTTTATTTTTAATGCGTCTTGGGCGTAATTAAATACTGCTAATGTTGTAGACTTATTTTTCCTAAATCTATTTTGACTGGTGCTAAAGATCTTATATTTTTCGCAAAAACTATTTAGCCGTTTAGACATTGCAGTTTCAAATATTTTTGAAAATGTAGATAATAATACAATAGGGCGATAATTTCCTGCGTAAGTTTTTTTGCCCTTTTTATAAATAGGTGACTATAGATATTTTTAGTAAATCTGGGACAACACCCTCCATGAATGATTGATTGATGAGAAAAGTTAAAGGTATTGTTAATTCGTCTATACATGATTTAACAAGCAATGGTGGTATTTCGTCATGACCATAACTTTGCTTATTATTTAAGTTCTTAATGATAAGTTTTACTTCACTTGGATCAACTGTTTGCAAATATATGAAATTTTCGCAAGGAGTAACAACATGTCGACCAGGTGAGTTCTCGTCAGATCTCGTAGCATTTGTTTTTCCTACCGATACAAAATAGTCATTAAAAGCGTTTGCGACCAACCTCGGATCTTCAACAAGAATATTATTTACGTCAAGTTTTATACTTTCTCTAGTTTTTTTAGTCAGTTTGTTAGTACTACTTTTTATGATGTGCCACATTGATCTTACTTTGTTACTCGATTTTTTCATAAGGTTTATATAATTTAGTTTTTTAGATGTAGTGACTGCCCTTTTGAGGATTTTCTCATATTGTTTGTAGTTTCTTCGAAGCATATGGTTATTAGTAGTATTGATTAATGATTTTAGTTCCCGTTTATGTTTACAAGCCGTTTTAAGGCCAGTTTTGTTTTCTTATTTTTGACCTTAATGAACTTTTTTGGTATACATAGATTTAATAGTTTTTGTATGGTTTCATCAAAAACTTTGTTTACCTCAAAGCGCCATCTAGCGTCCCCTTTTAACATCATAAAGTGTTTAAAAAACACAAATAGCGCAGGGTATGACGAAATTTCTACTAAAGTTATAAAACATGTTGCCGGCTTAATTTCTACATTTGAGTCATATTCTTAATCTATGTATCAGCCAAGGTGTTTTTCCGGATCGTCTTAAAGTCTCCATAGTGAAACCTATTTTTAAAAAGGTAATAAGCAACTTATGTAAAATTATAGACCTATTGCGCTTTTGCCGATTTTTTAAAAAATATTTGAGATATATATCTATAATGAACTATACACATACCTAAGATTTTATGTAATGAGCAAAAAAATTTTCGGAAGAGAAATATGACTATAAACATGGCTATTTATGACTTTTTATATAAAATTATGACTAACATTAAAATAAGATACCTGTTTGCGCCGTGTACTGTGATATGACACAAGCCTTTGTGTGACCACAATATCTTAAGAAATAAACTTGACGCCTACGGTATAAGAGGTAACATTATTGACTTGTCAAGCACTAACCTAACAGAACGAAAACAATATACCGCAGTTACAAAAAAAAAAAAAACAAAACTAAAGAAGAAGTAACATACCTGTCTAAAGAACGCACGTATTAGGTCCTCTACTGTTCTTAACTTATATTAATGACCTGCCCAAAGCTATAGACTTCCCAATATCACTCTTTGTGACGATAGTACGTTAACAATACAATGTAATAAACCTGAATCATATGAAGCTGAGGTCAATAGCAAGGTAAGTTCAATTATTTCTTGGCTTGATAATAATAATTTAAGAATTAATCTTAACAAAACACAAATAATGTATTTCGGACTTAAAAAACCTATTTTAAAAATGAATGTCTAATATCAAAATAACAGAATTCATAATGTAAATAGTGCAAAATTTCTCGGCTTAATAATTGACAGAAAACTTAATTGGAAGGATCACATTGAAGCGCTATGTAAGAAAATTAGTAGTTCATCCTATGCCATGTTTAAACTTGCCACTACTGTTTCCATAGATGCACTAATTGCAGCGTATTATGGCCTAGTAGCATCTGTATTAAGATACTGAAGAGTACTATATTCTGGGGCAACTCAACTAATAGAGAAACTGCTTTTAAAGCGCAAAAGCAGTGAACCATTTTTTAAATATATAATATTGTTGTCGGACATTTTCCTTTGGCCTGAAAGACCATGCATTAACTTTTCTTGACGTTATAATCAAGATTATGATGTTCTGAGGAAAAAAATCAAGAAAACTGTGACAATAAAAAACAATACAATTCAACCTCCGTAGGTTGTTTTGTATTTTCCTGAATAATACGCCTTCAAAAAAGTACTATTTGCGATTTTTTGACCGTGAAATTGACACTCTTACACAACTTTGAACAGGATTTTAATCTTCTAATCTTTGTGAGTTTATTTATTAATATTTTTTTTTAATATTATTAAAATGCACCAATTATGGGACTTACCATTTTTCAGTATGATTCCATTCGACTAAATGCGACAGCATAGGTGTTTCACTTGACACAGGGAACTCCACTTTTGGATACAAAGCTTGCACCTGTGGTAAGTATCCGTGCATGTACAATCTGTGGGAATAAAATAAAATATTGGTCAATTATTTATTGTTTTCAACCTTTCATCTGCTTTTTTTTCCTAATCAATTATCCCTCTCTTATCTTATTTGTCACACTTTCAATATCTACAAACATACTCGTAGATATAGTCAATGAAAGTCTTCTCACGCTAGGATAATAGCAACAGTAAATAATTAAGCCAATCATTATTATTTATAGATAGAATTAAATAGCCTATATTTGTACACATGAAAAAAAAAAACTTAAGTAACTATAATTACCACATATATAAAAACTCATCCAAAAAAAAAGCTAACTAAAAATAATCTACAATGGGCCGAAAAGACTGGCATTATTGCAACGTTGTATTATAACGATTGTCCTCTGCCCAAGGTAAATGCCACTCATGATTCAAGCCATGCGAAGGGTCAATAAGGCTTTTAGATAGTTCTATAGGTATAGAATTTGTGAGCATTTTGACGATTTATTTGACCCGCGTTCCGAGAGATCCCCAAACGGAATTGCCAACCAAAATTATTATTCTATATTTCTGCTGCTTGAGGTTCTCCGCAGCTGCAACGGTAGCACAAGCACGGACTGACAAACTAAGAAGGTGGGATGGCGCAAAAGTATTGATAGTAGGTCGGATCGTCAAACAAAGTGCCCGTGTTCGACGACAGTAGTGCATGAAGCTAGAGACTGACTTCCACTCTCTCACAGTCAGCAGGCGTGCATAATCTGCAGTAGCAAAAGATGGTGTAATCAGATTTTACCTTCTTTAGGAAAGACCCATCGTCTTTGGGCAGATTGGGATTCGGACAATTAAGTCTTCAGGCGACTTTAACCACGGTACACCATGTCATACATAGATAGGTATACATATGCTGGCTGAAGGTTCAACGATAACAATAGATTAGACTTAAAGCCAATTATGAGCAACCAAATGAGCAACGATACTCATACATAATATTATAGCTCCTCGACATACTACTCTGTCAAGAAAGTACCGGGAAAAGATTATTAATACACAAATTGTTTGTTATTCATCCAAATTTATTTTATCACCTTCAAAGTATGCTCATTCAAAAACGATACACTTACGCCAACGAATAATCCAATCATCAAAACATTTTTTTAATGCTGTTTCTGGAATTGAGTTCAGTTCTCGCCGCAAATTCTCCTTTATGTCTTCTACCGATTGAAAACGGGTGCCACGAAGTGGTAATTTGAGTTTAGGAAAAAGAAACAAGTCGGCTGGAGCCATATTTGGTGAATATATGTTGGATGCTTGATGGCATTTGTTGAGTGTTTGTTCAAAAATTCGTTCACAATGATAGCCTTGTGCGAAGGCGAATTATTGTGGAGTAAAATCCAAGAATTTTCTTTCCATAATTCTGGCCTTTTTCCTCGAATTTGCTCTCTTAAATACCGCATAACGCTCAAATAATATTCTTTATTTACCGTTTGACCTTCCGGCAAGAATTCCGAGTGCACAATACTGCGGTAATCAAAGGAAACAGTCAACACGACTTTGACTTTTGACCGACTTTGGCGTGGTATTTTCGGTTTCGTTTCAGTTGGAAGGCGCCAGTCCGTAGCTTGTTGACTAGTTTGCATGTCAAATTCGTAAACCCACGTCTCGTCACCAGTAACAATGCGTTTCATGAATGTTGGGTCGAAATTGACTCGTTCATCATGCCTGAGCGACTCTCATGCGATTGAGTTTTTGGAGAAAATTCAGGTTTTTTGGGACTAGCCGAGCGGTAACTTGTTTCATACCCAATGGTTAGTTAAAATGGTACTAATCGACTGGTGAGATACAGAAAGTTCAGCGGCAATCTTTCTCAAAGTTGAATGAGGATTTTCAGTCACTATTTCCTTCACTTTTGCGATGTTAACTTCAGTTGAAGACGTTGATGGCCTACCAGAGCGAGGTAAATCTTCCATCACATCTCGACCGCTTTTGAACGCTTTGTACCACTCATAAGCACATGTTTTTGATAAAGCCGATTTACCGTAAGCCTTCTGTAACATTTTCAGTGACTCCAAACACGAAATTCCTCTGGCGATGCAAAAGAACAATGGCAGAATTTTGTCTGGACTTTTTTTTGGCGTACATGCGTTTCATATATATGAATCAAATTTAATTAATTTTCTACGATTTTTCAATTATTCATTCCTTCTCGTAAAAGCCGGAGTTATTTTATGTTTTTGAAAGCTTATCAAATGATGTTCGAATTAGGTACATTCGAAATGTTACCATTAAAATAGTGGTGTGAGTAAAAATAGTATGAATGCAATTTATTGAGGAGTCGATTATATCGATCGTTTAATTATATAAACGAATGATATAATCGACTGATCGATCAACTCATGTAGAGTTGGTTTTGTTTTGATTATTGATATGCTCTATTCTTTCGTCTTTAATCAACTGATATCTTTGAAGAAATGCTTCTACTTTTAAATCCAATTAATAATGGATCAAAATATATGTTTCAATGTTGTATCGATTTATAAGAAAACCGAATTGAAACGTGCACGCACTACTTTTGTCTTTGACAGTAACATGTTGTCTGTGGTTGTCTGTCAAGACGCTACAGAATTCTTCCGTGTTTTTCATTTCGGTTGTGTTTTGCGTTTTTATTTGGATTTCTATTTATTTTTACCCGACCTGGACTGTTTATGGACTGATTGATATTGCCCTGTGTGATCAATCTGCGATGTTTTATGATAATTGCTGTTTGACGTTCATTCATAACCTAAAAATTCAAACACCGAATTCTTTTTTTCCGGCTTTCCCAAATAAAAATAGTTTAATTTATAGATTCTGGAGCTAGCGCCAAATCTTTTAATATATTTTTCATTACGGGACGCTTCAATTCGATCCCAGACAATTCTTAGTATGGAGACCTGCCATTGTTCTTTAAGAAAAACTCTTTGTTGGATGTTTTTGTCCATTATGAAATTCGCAATAAACACCAGATATGATATAACTAAAAACAGCACTTTATTTAATATAAATGACCGATGCAACTCAAACTCCGCGTCAAAATGGAAAACAGTTGTGCAAATCTACCAACAACAAAAAAAAACTAAAATTTGAATTTAGGACCATAAACAAATCATCCATTCCCGCTACTTTTCTGATTAAATGTACATCAAATCAAGGCAACATTGAACACATTAGAGTAAAATTTAAAAAAAAAATACCAGACAACATACCAGAGTATATTATTTTAATAAGTTCCTAGGAGTAGTTTCTAATAGTAACTGCAAACATTTATACATACATTCAGTCAGAAAAGTATCAGGAATGGATGATTTGTTTATGGTTCCAAATTCAATTTTTTGTTTTTTTTGGTGTTGGTGTTGGTGGTCAATCCGTACCATTTTAACTAATCATTTAGGTATGAAAATGTTACCGCTCGGCTAGACCTGAATTTTTTCCAAAAACTCAATCGCATGAGAGTCGCTGAGGACATGCTAGAACGAGTCAATACCGACCCAACATTCATGAAACGCATTGTTACTGGTGTCGAGACGTGGGTTTACGAGTTTGACATGCAAACTAGTCAACAAGCTTTGGAGTGGCGTCTTCCAACTGAACCGAAACCGAAAAAAACCACGTCAAAGTCAATCAAAAGTCAAAGTCATGTTGACTGTTTTCTTTGATTATCGCAGTGTTGTGCACTCGGAACTCTTGCCAGAAAGTCAAACGGTAAATAAAGAGTATTATTTGAGCGTTATGCGACATTTAAGAGAGCAGATTCGACGAAAAAGGCCAGATTTGTAGAAAGTAAATTCTTGGATTTAGCACCACAATAATGCGTCTTCGCACAAGGCTATCATTGTGAACGAATTTTTGACCAAACACTCAACAAATACCATCGAGTAACCACCATATTCCCCAGATATGGCTCCAGCTGACTTCTTATTTTTTCCTAAACTCAAATTACCACTTCGTGACACCCGTTTTCAATCGGTAGAAGACATAAAGGAGAATTCGCGGCGAGAACTGAACTCAATTCGGGAAACAGCATTTAAAGAATGTTTTGATGATTGGATTATTCGTTGGCGTAAGTGTATCGTTTCTCAAGGAACATACTTTGAAGGTGATAAAATAAATTTGGATGAATAACAAACATTTTGTGTACTATTAATCTTTTCCCGGTACTTTCTTGACAGACTAGTATATTCATATAAATAAAAAATTTTAAGCACTTACTCGCCAATCGCCTCGAGTAAGAAAACCGTGTTGTCTGGATGTCCTCGCCTGGTGAGTGCAACATGGCGACTTTCAGCTGGCATTGATCGCTTGAGGATAGCTTGCATCAAACCATGTGGGGCCACCTCTACACACACAGCATTGCTGGGTATCAGCCGAGATGTCTCCTCGAATAAGACTGGGCTCTGCAATACACAATCGATGATGTAGAAATTGATTCAAAGCAGGTAGGTACTGAGTAAAGTACTGCTAAAAAAAAACTTGAGAGGTGTCAAGGGACACCCAGATGGAACGAAGTTCCTCTGATTCGATTACTGAAACTAATTTCTCAACCATTTCATTAAAATCTTTGGAATCTTTGAATCAATCAATCGATCAATCTTTCATTCAATCTTTGAATAAATCAATCTATCCATCAACTTATCAATCAATCTATCAATCTATCGACTTATCCATCTACCTATCAATCTATCATCAACCCATCAATCAATATATCAATCAATCAATCCATCAACATAACTATCAATCTATCAATCTATCAATCTACCAATCTATCAATCTATCAATCTATCAATCTATCAATCTATCAATCTATCAATCTATCAATCTATCAATCTATCAATCTATCAATCTATCAATCTATCAATCTATCAATCTATCAATCTATCAATCTATCAATCTATCAATCTATCAATCTATCAATCTATCAATCTATCAATCTATCAATCTATCAATCTATCAATCTTTTAATCTATCAATCAATAAAACAATCTTTCAATCCATCCATCAATCAATCAATCTTTGACTCAATCTTTGAATCAATCAATCAATCATATATAAATAGCGACATCTTTCTTGCCAATTAGGAACAATTCAGGCTTGTAGCGACACCTATCTTACCAATTAGGAACTAAAAAAAGTGTCGTGACAACTTTTCGTAAGATTTTTTTCCGTCTAGCCTCCTTTCACAACGCGCGATAAGGAACTTCGTTCCAAAATCTAACTTGTTCGTCAACTCGCTACTGTGAAACTCGCGAGCGCTCGCGATTATAATATATAGGGTGATTGGTAATTAGTGACCAATACTTAAACACTACTACACACTGTTTTAAGCCTACATTTAATCCTTTTGATCTTTGTGATAAAATTATCTGGTCTTTTGTTTGTTTTTGTTAAGGTTACATAAGCTTCAATCCTCTTTCCAATATTGGAAACGAATACTTAAGCTATGGCCTCAATAAGAAATTATATATAATATTATAATCTTATTCGGTGATTGTTAAATTTGAATAAGAAATTGTAATAAATAAACATATTATTTTTTTAATAGTGCTTTTTTGTTTGATGAGCCTGTTTACCAGCATTTTTTTCGTCTTGCTGAGTAACTACCCACTTGAATATTATATTAAAAATAAATATCCACTTGTTAGCTTTGATATAATATTCCTACCAATTTCTTTAGTTTGTCATTCATAACTTACAAAAAGTGTGAGTACTACGTGAGATTTGAACTCACGGCTCATTGATTTACGCATCTATCTGCACATGCTAAACCACTAGGTCAACATGACTCTAGTTTGAATGATGAAATTATGAACTACAATCAGTTGTTGACGACAATGATGACGCAAGTGTCTATTATTTGTTGAACTAAAAGTCAAGTTTATACTTTGTGAGATTGCCTTTGGTCGCTACTTAGCTGTGAAGAAAGCAACGCCATCTAGTTTAATTTTCGAAAACTTGAACTTTAACGTGCAAGGGAAAATAGGCATTAAGGTATCCAAGCACTTCCACAGGTTACCGTACTCTATACAATTCCTAGGGATTGTATACATTACCTAGTTAAAATATGTAAAGAACAACAATATTCATAATATTTCATACATTGCCAGCATGCCTCAGGTATTCTATCCATTGCCATTGCACGTTTTTCTCTATAGAGATTTAAGCTTTGAAACGTGCAATTTAACTTCATTATATTTCGACTGACCGATTTTTGACGATTTAAAAGTTCCTGTAATTGGTCTATTTGATATAAACGTTCCTAATGTCTGATTCATAAAATACTTACTCCATTATCTATTCATTAGGTCACAATGGCGAAGCGTGCACATAAAGTTAAGCAGTTTAAAAAATATCCCGCACCCCGACCCACACTCCTGCACTCGCTGGGCCCAAACGAAAACCATAAGTTGATCGCAGTTTCAACGAAAGTGGATTTGCTATGTTAGTAACTATCGCCTGTATATTCCAACGAGTGCACGAGTATACCAAGTTTATAAAAGAAACACTAATATCGACAAAATATTACACAACATTAACGTTACGAATTATTTCCATTTTTCTTTTTTATCGGACATGTTAGTAATGCCATAAACAATGACCATAGCTTCAATTTAAATCTGATCTTATCTTAATGCACAGGAATACTAGGCATGCCTTTTAAGTTCTGTCGTTTCCATATTTTCTGGCAACTTTTTATTTGGAACCGTTCTTTATTCGAATGTGTTTAAATTTTGAATCTCAAAACAGTTGAAAGTATTAGGATTTATGCTATTATTTAGTATTTAAAAATATATAAGTATGTTTATCAGTTGTCTAGTACCCATAACACAAGCTCTGCTTAGCTTGGGACTAGGCGGCGTTGTGTGTTAGTTGTGGGATATTATTATTATTATTATTAGTCACAGCGACGATTGGAATTTGTCAGGTTACGTACGAAAATGAATCTTTCTAAGGAAAATGTTCGTGCAATAATTTTCTACAACTTTAAAAGAGGCCTGACGCGGCTTCAGTGTTTTGAAGAGCTAACATATTTTATGTTCAGTGATGAAGCCCCATGTGTGCGGACTATCGAACGCTGGTGTTTAGAATTTCAGCGTGGACATACTAGTGTTAATGACAAATCTCGCGAAGGTCGCCCAAAATCCACCCTCACTGAAGATAACATCATTGCTGTGAGACAACTAATTCTCGAAGATCGTCATGTGACAGATCGAGAGATAGAGGAGATAGAGGCTCTATTAGACATCTCAGGGACAACCATTCAGAAGATCTTGCATGAAGCGCTTGGTGTGAGAAAGCTAGTTTGCCGTTGGGTACCGCATCTGCTTTCCGACGATCACAAGGCGGCCCGCGTCAGATGGTGTAAGAAATTCTGCAAAGGCTCAACCAAGGAAGTCAAATCACGTCTACGATATCATCAGTGACGAATCTTGGATCTATGCCTACAATCCTGATTCCAAACAACAATCTACAATCTGGGTCTTTCAAGACGAGCCAAAGCCGACTAAAGTTGTTCGTTCTCGAAGCACTTCAAAGAAGACGGTGGCCACGTTCGTTGGAAAAACCGGCCATGTTGCGACTATTTCACTTGAAGATCGTAGAACGGTTAACGCAGAGTGATATGCCACAGTTTGTTTACCACAAGTCACCTCCGAACTTCGAAAATCTAACTCAAAGCGACACATCATCCTGCACCACGACAACGCAAGCTCACATAGCGCTCGTCAAACGATTGAGTATTTAAAGCAGGAAAAAGTAGAAATTCTTGACCATCCTAAGCCCTAACAATTTTTATACATTTCCTAAAATTAAGAAAAGTCTTCGTAGTTAAAGGTTCCAGTCCAGTGAAGAAGCAGTCGACGCTTTCAAGTCAGCCATTTTGAACAGCCCCACTTTAGAGTGGAATAAATGTTATAATAACTGGTTTGAACGAATGGAAAAGTATATTAAGCTACGTGGTGAATACTTTGAAAAACAATAAAAAGTATTATAGGGTTCTAGTTGTGTTTTTTTCTTCAAACGACATAACTTAAAAGGTATGCATCATAGTGAATCAAACGGAAGTGCCTTAACAGAAGTGGAAACGGAAACAGATATCGAAAGTAAATCTTTGCGGATGCGGATGCGGAAACAGAAGCGGAAGTGGAAGTTTTAATACTATGGAAGCATATTTAAAAAAAAAAAAACAACAGAAGGTCGTAATCATGTTACGAGGCGCGGCGATGCGCAGAATGAACCAAAAAAATAATAATATTGATTTAACAGTAGACGAAACAACGAAAAACAAAAAAAAACTCTTTTTATTTTAACGAATAAATTACAGTCTACCTATGTTCTGGAACGTTTTAGGTACATGTCTTGCTGTAACATCGGATGCAACTATTGCGCAATGAAGCAGGACGAACATTTATTAGATTGACTCATACACACAGGTGATGCTTTATATTAGTCATAGGGTTTAGAAGTAACATTTTTAAAACATAGTCACTTGGCTATGAGACGCGCATACCTTAACCTTTTGAATACCTTAATTAGAGGCACAATATAAAAACAATGAGCGAGGAAACGCCGGCGTTCGCTTTGGGTTTAATGAAACAGAAGATAGAATATTTTAACAGAACAGAACAGTAATATTTTAACAGAACTTTAACTAACTGTTGCTATCAACAGGATATTTATCACCTTAGCCTGATCTATATTTCATATAGATCAACAACACAAAACACACAGGTTTTCATCTGAATCAAGGCCTTTAACGCGTCAGGATCAAATGTCAAACGCGTATACTTTAAAATACAAACTGTTATTTTATACCAAAAAATAATAATATTAAAACATGATTATCTCGTTACATCCCGCACTTTTGCGATATGTCACCATAGTAAAAAAAAAACACTTTACAGATTTTTAAATTGCGATACATTTGAAATCTGTTGGTCGATGTAAAAGTTGGGGGGAAGTTTTGACGCTTCGTCCTGGAATATTATTATTAAAATAAATAAAAAATCTTGCTGCTCACCAGTAGGTTGTTAGTTTGATATTCTGCTGAACAATATTTAGCTGAATCTTCGTTCCATCGGCTCTGCGGTACAGAAGTTGACAGCCAGCGCTCACTTCGCGGCTTCGGACTCTTTATTACGTCATTCAGCAAATTAAGGAGCCGTGGACCTGAAAAAAAATATAAATACTAAGACATTACCTTCGAGTTCGGAGGGCCATGAGTGTGTTCAAATATGTTTAGAAAAACTTAGAAATTTAATCATTTAATTTGTAGGTACGAGTATATTCTATTTAATCTGTTATACAGAAATTGATCTAAGAACGTTAAAAATCTTTTTGCAGAGACATACAATGTAATCCTGTTAGAATTCCGTCTCTTATCAAGTTATAAGTACCTAAATAAAATCTTCATTACAAATAGCCAATCCGCCATCTAGGATGTCCGCCATGTTGGATTTAAGTCACGTGACCATTTTTTTCGTATTTCTGACAGCAAACCCTTTCATTTGATACCCATATCATGGGGGTGGATTTCAAACAGCTAGTCCGCCATCTTGGGGAGGCCGCCATATTGGATTTGTAATGACGTTTCTTAGCTAGTCATGTATTGTTATCAGAACTCAGAGCGTATGCAAAATTTCATCCTAATCGAAGACCGGGCAGTGGGTCAAATTAAGATTCCAAGATTTTCTTACATACATAGTTACAAGTGAAGATAATAAAAGCGTTTTAAAAAAGCTGGCACACAGTCCGCATATTATAGAATTTATGTGGCAGATTTGTGGCACTCTGTGGGTCCAACCCAAGAAGTAATAATAATAAGTCCCGTACTATGTATAGTATGTCCACGACCTAGTTCTCGAGAATGGCGATAATATGAGTTTCTACTATTTTATTGGATTCTGATTTAACTTCTGCTTATCGAAGGAGGGTTCTATCGAAGCAGTGTTCTTCGAAGGTGTGTATTATCGAAGTTTGTTCTGTTAGACTAATTCTGATCGAATATAATTATGTTCTGTCCAAACAATGAGTAGTCGAACTATTGTTTTTCGAAATTAAAACAGTGTTGAAATAATTAACTGTTAAAGTTCAGAATGACACTGTGTTGATACAGCGGTCCCTCATGACGAGAATCTCGTGAAAGCTGAGAAAAATAATCAAACTAAGTATCTCGACTTAGTTACCGAGGTAGTCGACATGTGAGAAGTAGACTCAACAGTCATTGTGCCGATAGTCGCGACGGCCAAAGGTTTAATAGACAAGAGCCACGATCAACATCTGAGGAGGCTCTTGTTGAGTAGTTAGATCAAGGGCTAGATCCAGAAGGGATCCAGGACACGGCGCGTATTGTTCGGAGATTCCTTTCTCAAGAGCCCAGACCACCGATAGCTTGGAATCTGTTTCCGATGCCGGTGGGATACTAATTTTATACGAGTATCTTTAAATGCTTTTTTAAGAAATATTTAAAAATGTTTTCTTTATATACAAAAGGAGAAACTAACTGACTAACTAATATGTCAATACACTGCCGAAAGTACAGGGACTAGGAACGTGAAATATTTATCTCGGCTTCCTTTTATGAATTAAGCGAGCACTAAGAAGGGGTTTATGAAAATTCAACATTCAAGGGGGATGATAAGGAGGAAAATTTATTTGTGTGAAAAATTTCATTCCTTGTGCCAAAATACTTGTTAGTTGGTACGAATAGTAAACAAAATATATGATATTAGCTTCTGCCCACGGCTTCGCCCGTGTGAGAGTAGGTTTCTCCATACAACCGAACCTCATATAACCGCTTGTTGGTCAAAGGTTGGATTTCCAAAAACTGCTTCTTAGTGCTCACCTACATCATAAAAAGAAACCTTGTGCAAATTTTCATGATGTGTTGATATGTCAGTCAGTCAGTTTCTCCTTTTATATATATATAGATGACAACCTTGTCATTACTGATTTTCATAAGACGATTTAGAGTGTGTTAAAGATTGTATGGAGCATTCTTATTTCTGGGATTAATGAACTTGAAACTTGGCAAATATGAGTAGTAAAGGCTATCATTATTAGTTTTGTATGACTACGTGTTTGGCAATGTTTCGCAGCAATAAAGTCGAGTTTTTACGTCAATTCGTAACCATGGACCAAACATGAGTCCACTTTTTCAGTGCAGCACTGTTTCAAAAGTGGACTGATAGAAGAAAACCGATTCCGAAGAAAGTGAAGACAACCCAGTCGGCTGGCAAGGATATGGCGTCAGTTTTCTGGGATTCACGTAGAATAATATTAATTGCTTATCTTTTTAAAGGAAGAAAAATCAACGGAGAATATAGTGCAGCCTTATTAAAGCGTTTACGTGATATATTCAAGGAAAAACGGCCGCATCTTTTCAAAAAGAAAGTGTTGTTTCGTCATGGCATCGCACTAATTCTGAGTTCCTTCTATCAATGAGTTGAAGCTTGAATTGTTTCCTCATACACCTTATTCGCTAAGTCTGACATTCCAAAATTATTTTCTTTTTCCTTATCTGAAAAAGTGCCTCGGTTCAAAAAGATTTGCAAACAATGAAGAGGTAGAGTCTGCTATTAACGGCTATTTTGAAGAACTTGACGGTTTCTACTATAAATAAAGTATCGAAGCTATTAATCATTGTAGAGATAGATGTATCGGCCTACAAAGAAACTAAGCTAAAGAATAATAGTACATTATGACATATTTAAGTGTGTAATGTTAGTGATTACCGTCGAGGCGGTATTTAGACCGGAGCCGTAGCAAGGGTCTTAAGAGAGCCAAGAACGGTAATCATTAATTACTCACGTGTGTCATACGATGTTTTTCAATACACTTGTGAAGAAAACAACAGTAAAACTAGTAAAATTTTCTGTGCCATGGTGGTAAAAATCTGTTTTCATAAGCGCGCTCATCATTTTTTTTATTTGCCCCAAGAGGAAAGCTAAGGTGTTTCGACCATACTGCAAAGTCTTATGTTTATATTTTCTTGCATGAAAAGTTTTTACGATAATGTCTTTCGACAATAGAATACGGATGTAATATTTTCTAATGATTTTGTAGTGTCTGGTAGAAATTGCCCTGTGCGATAAGACCGCCTATTGTACACTTGTTTATATAAATGTTTGTCCTGTATTATGTTAAGGTGTGCAATAAAGTTGTATAATAATAATTATAATAAGCTGGCAACTCTGGATGTCAAAAGTAATCGTTTTGTCGATAAAGCAAATTATAATTAAAATTAATAGTTTTCGGTTCCATACCATATAGCATTTCAGCAGGAAACCTAAAAATAAACAATAACATAAAAATCTAAACTTTTCGAAGCATTTATAGACTGGAACATGAAATGAAACGAAACAAAAAACCAAAAGCTGATGACATTTCATGTCACATCAATATTTACACATAAAATAAATACGACAATGATGAAACAATGTTGACAAGAGCTGCAGCTCGCCGAGCACGCCCACCACCTCCGACCTCGTCGCTCAGCTCCGCCTCGCCGCCGCCGGAACCCTGCCTCACTGTGAGTGCTGTGACATCGGCCGCGTCAGCTGCGTCGAGCTCGAGCGACGACTACTACTCTCCGCCCACGTCACCACCACCTGCGCGTCGACGGAGAGAACACTAGCCACTGAGTGGCTTAGGACCTCGAGGCCCACCGGCCTTTGATAGGGTCCCAACTCCCGGCGGAAGTGTGCAGCGCTTGCGATGGACGCAATCCATCAATGAAAACGTCATGCGCTCATACTATGGGGCTACAGAGGGAGGAAACAACCTGACCGCGTACCGTGTTCGGATGCTCTCTTTGTGTCAGGTGCTTGAGCCAGCCGTCAACGTTTCGGCCCAACGTCTGTCGGATCAGGGGCGGGTCATACAGCGAAATCATATGTTGGACGATACTGTACTTGATCGCCTCAGAACGGAAATGGGTAGCCATGCCATTGCCACTTCGTCGCAGACGGTGGTACCTTGACAGGTATCGCCGTCCAACCATCTTCCCAATTACGCTGACGAGAAGAGAACTGACATGGTTACACAAGTACCCAGTGTAGCAACGAATCGAGGAGTGCTTTGGAGTGTGCTATTCGGGAGTATTGCAACATGCCGCTTGAACTCAGGCCGCGGTTACCTCGTTTGCTCATGTGTAATAAGAATAAGACGCTGGTGGCCGCTCTGGATTCGCAGTTGTCAAACTATTTTGATGACTGCGAAGATCTCACTGATACACACTCTATAATGTACTTCGCGGCTGTAGCAGCATGTCGTGTAGCTCACGTCAAATTTCCAAACAGTGACGTAGCTACACGACCAAAACCAGCTGTACCGGCCTGGCAGTGCAGGACCGAGCGTCGTATTGGTGGGGCCAGACCACTCATCGGCAAACTAATCTGCTTCAGGGAGGGCAACACTCCCACGAGTGATGCGCTTTGTGAGACGGGCGTTTTCGGGGACTGACATCAGCCCCCGAGACTATACGTCCTGTGTCACAGAGCGCATCGACTTCCTGAAACAAAAGGTGTAAGCATGGGCAAACCGTATCCGAAGGTATAAGCGGCAGGTTGAGTGGTACACCCAGAATTGCACATTCTGAAGTAATAAAAGGTGGGTATATAGGGTTTGGGAGCAACCGGACCAAGGTGTGGCTGACACGCGCCTTCCGGATGATGACGCCATGAGTTCGTTCAGGCGTAACATCTGGTCGGTGCCTGTCAGTCATACTGAAGGTGGTTGGACTCGAGAGATCGAACAAGCGTGCGAACCGATACCAGAAATGGGGGCAATTACAATCAGCCCCCAAAATCTATCGACCGATTACAAGTCTGCCTATAGTCTATAAGGTTCTTACATCCATTTTGAGAGCAAAGATTAACCACCATGTAGATAATAACGCTATCATGTCTGCCTCTCAAAATGGATGTAGGAATGGGTCCCGCGGTACTAAGGAACTACTCCTCATCGATATGGCCATTAGCCAACAGGTTCGGCGTTCCCGAAAGGATATGTCGACATGTTGGATAGACTATAAGAAGGCCTACTACTCAGTTCCTCATGGCTCATGAGGGCGCTAGAATTATACAGAACTGATACAACATTATGCACCTTCCTGATGTCATGTATGAGGCAATGGAGGACGGTCCTTCGCTATCCAGGATGTCGACATACCCAGAGGAACAGCGAACCGGTAAGGATCGAGCGAGCTATATTCCAGGGTGACAGTTTGATTCCGCTTTGGTTCTGCCTGGCCTTGAATCCTCTAAGCACACTGCTGGAGAATTCAGGCCTAGGCTATCGGTTTAAGAGAGGTGGTCAGGTTATATCTCACTTCCTCTACATGGATGACTTGAAACTTTTTGCCCCCAACAATCTGCAACTGATGGAGCTACTGAAGGTAACTGAAACCTTCAGTAGTGCCATCAGGATGGAGTTTGGTGTGGATAAATGTCATGCATGTAAAGAGAAGGAAGATTGTGGAATCCGTGGATACCCAACTCTCGGATTCCATAAACTTGAGATCTTTCTCTCCAACCGTAACCTATAAGTATTTGGGTATGTCGGAAGCGTTAGGCATCAATGCTATTGACATGAAGCAATCGTTGAGGGAGCGTTTCTTTGGACGCGTGAAGAAGTTATCCAATAGCCTTCTTTCAGGCGGAAACAAGGTGCGCGCCGTCAATGGTTGGGTCATGCCGGTATTGATGTACTCTTTCGGCGTACTCAAATGGGCTCAAACGGAACATGATGCTCTGGATAGGAATCGCGAGGTATGCACTCTCAGGGAATATTTCTTAGCCGCCGACGTGGGTATGAATCGTGATGTAGTGGCAGTGGACAAGGGACTCACCCCACTCTCCTTGGCTAACGAGAACTGGCACAAACCTGTAGTACTTGACACTAACGATCGCAGGAAAGTATGGCAGAGTAAAGAAATCCACGGACGCTTTTTCCGGGCCCTTCATGGGCCCGATGTAGATCAACTAGCGTCCGTAGCCTGGCTGCGCGTCAGTGACCTCTTTGGGGAAACCGAAGGTTTTGTCTGTGCAATTATGGACGAAATTATCATGACGAATAAGTACCGGAGATTTATTGTAAAGGACGGCACTTTTGACATTTGTTGAGCATGTCACCGATCGGGTGAATCAATCCGCCACATTATTTCTGGTTGTTCTCGTCTAGCTAACGGGGAATACTTGCATAGATACAACCTTGTAGCCAGGATTATCCATCAGCAACTTGCTCTGAAGTACTCTCTTGTGGAATCGGAGGTGCCATACAACAGGTATTTATCCGACCCAGTTCTCGATAGTGGCGATATCACGCTGTACTGGGATCGGTCCAACATCACTGACAGGACTATTGTAGCCAATAAGCCTGATATAGTGGTGGTGGACCGAAGAGAGAGGCGTACAATGATTGTTGACATATCCGTTCCGCATGACGAGAACCTCGTGAAAGCCGAGAAAGACAAACAAATCAAGTATATTGATTTGGCTCGCAGGTGGTCGACATGTGGGATGTAGACTCGGCGATCATTGTATTTTTGCCGATATTCGTGTCAGCCAATGGCTTAATAGCCAAGAGCCTCGACCAACACCTTAGGAGGTTCGCGTTAGGCGGCTGGTTAGATCAAGGGCTTGATCCAGAAAGCGGACCTCCTGGACACGGCTCGTATTGTTAGGAGGTTCCTTTCTCTGGAGCCCTGACCGCCGGTAGCTTGGACCCTGTTCCCGATACCGGTGGGACACTATTTTTTATATTTTTAAATGTTTTTTTTTTATTTTTTTTTATTGAAATATTTAAAAATATAATTTATATGTTATGATAATGAATGAACGAAATAATAATAATAAAATAAACAAATTTTATTTGAATGTACGATTTATTTACTGAATGTTTTTTTATTAAATAAATCGTTTGTACAAGTTAAATTTATCTATTTTAACTTGTAAATTGGATGAAATAAGTAAGAAAGACATACTATAGAACGCAATAACTTTATGGGAAATTTATTCGCATTCAAAATTTGTTTTGCGAACAAAGAGGTTGAACAAAAAGGTTTTAACTGCATTATAGCACTAGTGCGTAATGGTAATCAAAATGTCACAGTTTGGTAACGAGTGCCATTATATGTCTAAGTGCAGTTAAGAGTCACTTTCTGAGCAAGTGTGTTGAAAAACTTATTTTTGCAATATTTTTATTTTTTTGTTGCTACTACTAGCTAAAATATGGCGTCATAAAATTCCTCCACATCGCTGTTGACTGGAAGTGTACCCAAAAGGCTGGTGGCATTGCCACGTTGTATGGCAATGCTTAATCTCTGACCGAGGTAAAAGCCAGCCCTTGTAAGTGTCAAATATAAATGGAATAATAATAATACAATCGTTTATTATTTTTCTCTGTACAAGCTACTTGATACTAGGGTTACAGTGGAGCACGAACACTAAAGTAACTTTGTGAGAGACTGGTGCCTAAGGTAGATTTCCATAAAACTAGTATTAGAAGTCACCAGAGCCTTCCCTCAATTATTGGCCTGCTGTATCCTGCTTTTTAGTAAAACAAATTTTGGTTAATGAGAAGAGTGCAGAGAACTTGCAAAGTTGCAGTATAAAAAAAAATGTTGATTATTATTTATAATCAGACCCAAAAAACTCGGCAAGTGCAAGTTAGACTCGCGCACTGAGGGTTTGTGCATACAAATCTATGAAAACAGTTCAATTCTCGAATCGAGTTTCGAAGATTTTTCCGAAACGCAAAAAAAATATATTTTTAGTGACGTAAAAACCACAAATTTACAGTTTTCAGATTTTTTCTATACTTGTGCTATGAGGCCTTGCTTCATGCCAAATTTTAGGATTCTAGGCAAACGGGAAGTACCCTACGAATTTTGATTCCCTTGAGAGTGTCAAAATATACGTTTTTTGCGACACAAACCCGTAGAATAAGGCAATGTACAAATTAATAATATATGCACTGCCTTATTCTAACAGTTTACACGATCATAAAAATGATTACATTTTTAACCTACACAACTTAATGTACATTTTGTCATGTCGTCATAGTGACCGTTTATTGTATTTTGATACTAAGAGTTTTGTTAGAGATTTTATATTGATACGGGAACATATGTTTATTACCAAAAAAAAGTCGACATTTATTGGCTACTTTGTTAGCTTAATATACACGCAGTTATTGATAGTTTAATTGAGATTAGGACAAGTGACAAATCAGTATTATCTAGTATACCTAATAATACTGACATAAATTCTTTAAACTATTAGAAGCGACAAAAGAGAAGCCTAATATTAATATTTTCTTATAATAATAATAATAATAATAATAATAAGTTTATTTTCAGACTAAATTTGTCCATAGTTTTGTTAGTATTGGTGTGTTAGTAACAATGGTGCTTAAATAATTAGGTTAGTATTGTTAGTTTTTACTATTTATTTATTTTATTAATGACTGTCGCCACCCAGTGTCTCTGCAAGGGACAGTCCGGTCTGGCAGCAATCATCTTCAAAATGCTGTTGTCACTACCATGGAGACGCCGTAGTAAGGAGGCCGCTTTTTTACGCATGATGGCGTGGAAATCATCCGTACCAGCCTCTGCGAACATTCCCGACGCGCTACTGCGCCATGGCAGTCCCAACAGCATCCTGAAGGCATTATTAAATTGAACACGCAGGGCACTGTAGGCTCGTCGCGTGTATGACACCCACAGGCCGCTCGTGTAAAACGATTGACAGAATGCCTTAAAAAGGGTTATTTTGACGTTATTAGTACAACGAGCGAACCTGCGGACGAGCATATTGCTTCTCACAGACAATGCCCTGCGCTCCCTCTCTATATCTCCGTCATCCCTTAAGTCACTTGTGACAACGTGGCCAAGGTACTTAAAACTACTGACAGTCTTCAACGCTACACCGTTGAGACTTATGGGCGGAACACTGCGCGGCTGCTGCTTTGGCGCTTTAAATATAAGGAGCTCACTCTTCTTTGAGTTATATATCAAGCCGTGTTCCTCCGCATAGGCCTCGCATATCGATAACAACTTTTTCAACCCACCCATCGATGGACTGAGCAGCACCATATCGTCCGCATAGCTTATATTATTGACACATGTTCCATCGATATGGCAGCCGACATGTGTACTGCTCAGTCGCTCGATAAGCTGGTTGATATACAAGTTAAATAGCAAAGGCGAACTTAACCCCCCTTGTCTAACTCCGCATTCCAGTCTGTACTCATCCGACAGAGTACCCACCCACCTCACCCGGTTTTTTTGATTAGAGTACCAGTATTTGAGGAGGGAGGTATACTCCGCCGACACACCCGCGCTCCTCAACTTGTCCCACAGTATATTATATGCTACTAGATCAAAAGCTTTTGACAAGTCAAGGAAACACGCATACACCGGCGTCCTCCTCGCTGTGTAGTACATGACAGTCCGCTTCAGACTCAGAATAGCGCTCTCTGTTGAGACTCCTGCTTTGAAACCAAACTGGGCGTCGTGCAACTTAACCTGTGCAGTGAGGCGACTGTTTAACAGACTGTCAAGCACCTTTGCTGTAGTGGTTGCGAGTGAGATGGGTCGATAGTTATTCATGTCAGACGTATCACCCGTCTTATTCTTGACTATCGGAATAACTATCGTTCGCATTAGCGGTTCTGGCAAGTACGAGTGACCGATGCACAGACTAAAAAACATAGACAGCAGTCGCGGCAAATGAACCCCCGCATATTTAAAATGCTCAATACTAAGCCCATCGTGACCGGGAGACTTTCCACGCTGCATTCTACTAATAATTTTAGCGACACTCTTAGCAGATATCTTTATATTCTGCCCCGTCACAATGGGCTCACCATCTCGCACCGGACCAGATGTTGGACATAAGGGCGACCGTACAGTAAAGTGCTCTCTAAAAGCCTCCGCTATGTTTTTGTGGTCAGTAGAACCACTGACACTCATCGGAAAGCTAGGCCTAACGTTCATTTTGTTGGTATGCTTCCAAAAACTTTTAAAATCCTTAGAAGAGTGGTCGATTGCAAGGAGGTCCATTTTTAATTGCTCTTGTCTAACCTGGCACCATTTTAATTTCGCTTTAAAATGTCTCCTTGCCTCCGACATCTCATCAAAAATTCGACCTGTAGCAGGTCGCCCAGCTAAATTCCACAATTGAAATTTAAGCCGCGCCTCCCGATGTGAGTCCGCTACGTACTTATTCCATCCAATAACATAACCTCCCTTTCTGCGACACCTTTTTCTATGTGTTTGAATGGCCGCGCGAGACAGCGTACCAGTAATTTGTTCATACAGCTTATCAAGAATTGAGTGATGATCCTTATTAGCGCAAAAACCATCACAACATTCACTTAACTCCTGTGGAAAATCTATCAACCGTAGTTTCGAATGACAAATATCACGGTATTTATTAATCTGTTGTACCTGTCTCTCGCCCCACACGACACGGTTCACAGGTTTTTCCACTACCAAATCATTATCCTTGTGTTTAAGCTTATTAAGATTACATTCCACTACGAGCGGATAATGGTCAGACCAATACACGTCGTAGCGCACAGTCACACCAACGACTGAACCCCGTGCTGACTCTGTAACGATGCAGTGATCTAACCATCTAGTACAACCGTGAGCATCACTATAAAATGTGAAGGTAGCTTATACCATCAGAATATAAATCGCATCTCAGGCAAAATTCTAGATGTGGAAATGTTGATAGATAAATATCATATGGACATCCTAAGTTTTTGCGAAACCTGGTTAAAACCAGATAGAATGCTCTTTAATATAAACAATTTTTCAGTTGCCAGTGCGTATAACAGATCATCAATAGGGGGTGGTGCCTTGATATTATGTAGTAATTCTTTTAGGTATAAGGAGAGGAAAGATATCACTGCTTGCTCTGTTGATCGCTTATGTGAGTTAGCATGTGCAGAGGTTGAAGGCCGAACTTCCTTATGTGTTTACAGATCACCTGCTTCAAACTTGACATCTTTTTTGATCATCATATAATAAATACTAAATAAATTTATTAGTGATAATAAATTAGTTTTCGTTTGTGGGGACTTAAATATTGATTTACTAGTAAATTCACCAGAAAAAATGTAAACTTCTCTCATTGTTTACTTCTTTTAATCTCAAATGTATTTTTAATGAAGCTACAAGAATAACACCTACTTTAGCTTCGTGCATAGATAATATATTTACTAATTGAGATATAAAAGACATCCCTAATTAGTGGCGTGAGATTGACCATACTGGTCAATCTTTCGAGTCAGTCAAAAAGTTACAATTAGATTCAACTGCAGAGTTTAGACCGCTTACTAAAAATAAATTAAACTATTTTAATAATAATGTTCTTAGTAGTCTCTTAGCAGCCAATTTTGATTCGCAAGACCCCAATGTAAATTATAATACATTATTTTCTACAGTATGACAAGAATTTAATAAGGCGTGTCCAATTAAAAAAGTTCAAATCAATAATAAATCCAAATTTACTATAGAAGAAGAGTCTTGACAAACAGACATATAGAAAGATAGACTCTACAGACAGACGGACAACAAAGTGATACTATAAGAATTCCGTTTGTTCATTTTGAGGTCGGAACCCTAAAAAAAAAATACACATAGATTGTGGAAAAATCTGATTGCACGTGAGTAGCTAGCTGAAGAGATACTCTAACTCTGATAAAAAAACGTTTCAAATAAGAACACAAAAGCCTCGATATCTCGAAAGCCATCGAATAACCTCAATCTGTCAAATGTTGGTTGAAAAGAAGGGTTTGCAAAGCAAATTTAATTGCGTATCAATAATAATGCTTTTTTTTTTGCTTTGTATTAGAGTTAAATCTAGGTGAAATAAAATAGTTATTTGTTATACAAGAGTGCAAAGTTGGTTTTTAACCGTGTGCTCAATTTTGATAATCGAGCAATCGAAGGTTTCTTAAAATTGGAATTCTGAGCGTTAGCGAGAGAATCAAAAGAGCACGAGGTGAAAAATCTTTGCACTCGTGTTCAACACGTAACTTTTATCCCATCTCAGCCAGAAAATGACGAAATACAAAAAAAATAATACAATCACAAGTTACTTTTATTTCAGTTTAGGTAATAACTACTACATTATGATAGTATTACAGAATAATCTTGAAATTATAATAAATAATACGTAGGTATAATTTTAAAAAATTAAAGTAAGTTTGCTACAGTTACTTAAATTGAGTGTAATTTTTTTGTTAGGTATTGTAATGTTGGTGTTAGTGACTTGTGTACTGTTTTTGGTAAACTATCTGTCATAAGGTCGACTGGTAGAAAATGATTAAGGCATTAAGTCCGCCTTTGTACAGAGTTTATAACTAGTGCATAAAGTTTTAATAAATAAATAAATATTTAATAGTTGTAACGATTCAGCGGATTCCCTAGGCGTAAATGTTGTCGAGAGAGGGCGATGGTTAGGTGTTTCGTAACGGCTAATTTTTTATGTAGAAGGGCCAGTCCAAGAATCTCACTGAGGCTCTTTTAGTGTAATGGTTGATTGGACGATAAAAAAACCCAAACAATTGCCAAATAACCTTTATTTCAGAAGTCGGTGTTAAATAACGAAGAGACAAAACTACTCGTATTATAGAAATACCGACTTCCCAAATTAAAGTTATTTTGCACTTTTCAGTGTTCTTTTTTACTTTGAAGTCGGTTGTATTTTTTTTTTGTAAAAGTTTTTTTTTTATTATGTAAATTAATTACTAGTAAGTCACCAGAATGTTTCTCAATGTTTTTGACATTGAGTTGTGTTAGTTCGATAGAGCCCGCGCCTACGGTGGCCGAACATTGGGATCGGAAGCGAGGGCCATAACCTCGCGCGTGCTCGTGCGGCCTCCTCCTTTGTTAGCATTATTGCTTCGCAGAAGGAGGCGAACGCCTGCTACTCCTCCTCGCTCTAGACCATAGCCTGTACCAGGCCTGGCGCGAGAGATCACCGCAGCCGATCGCCCCCACGAGGACACGGCAGTGCTCTGCCCAGGCGGAGCATACCTCTACCGTATGCTCCGCCGTGTATTAGAATTGTCGTGAGATGCACTCTGGCTATAAGGTACCATCGAGCTAATCAGATGATAGAAGTTAGGCACGAAAACTCCACAATAAAACAACGTATCCTAGCCGTGGCTAGGCTTATTGAAGTTGTCATGCAATGTTTTAATGTCTAAATTCTATAGCTACTTTACTATAGAATTTGCATACTTTATGTTTGACTGAGGGGTACTTTTTAGTTCTGATAACGCAACTAAAAAGTGTAAAATAAAAAACCTTTATTTCGGAAGTTGGTGTTTCTATAATAGTTTTGTCACTTCGATATTTAACACCGACTTCCGAAATAAAAGTTATTTGGCACTTTTTAGAGTTTTTTTTTTACATCGTAGTTGGTTGTAATTTTTTTTTTTTGTAAAAAAATTTAAATGTCGTGCAGAATGAGGTGGCAATGTTCAAGAATGCAGAAACAATGAAGTTGATTGAGAACATAAATGTATCCGAGGGTAGATTGTGCGAGGAATTAACAGGTCATGATGCGTCAGCCTTACAAGTTTCTCCTTCTAATAATGTGTCTGCGTCTATGACACATAACTTGAGTTGTGAACAACCGAGTATAGTAGGTTTAATGAATCAAACAGAAAAATCTACTCAGGAATGCGGTTTGATCTCGGCGACTGATAAGCCAGTACAAAACATATGTTCCCATCCGGGGAAAAAATCCTTTGCTGATTTAGTTAGTGTCGGTGGAGTTTGGAAAAATAGGAAAGAGGATGACAATTGGCAGGTGGTCCAAAGACGGAGGCTAAGAAATAGATTTCATAGTGAAAAAGGCGAGGCAACAGTTGAGTTGGTCGGGAACTTCAGAGCGGCCGATGTTAAAATACCTTTGTTTATAAATAAAGTGTCGAAAAATGCTTCTGTGGATGACATTTCGAGTTATATTTTTAAAAGGACTCGAGTTCAGATCTCCTTGGAAAAGATTAATATGAAGACGGAGAAAGATTATGATGCCTACAAAATATTTGTACCACGAAGTAAGTTAAGCATATTTATGGATGCTAAACTATGGCCCGATGGAATTTCATTTAGACGCTTTGTTTATTTTGCAAAGCGAAATGTGTCTGAAAATAAAGACAGTTAATGGATACAAAATTGGTCACATTTAATTGTAAATCTCTCAAGAGGAGTATTGACGGTGTTCGGGCCTTATGCAGATCAGCAGACATTGTAGCCCTGCAGGAGACCTGGCTCATGCCATACGACATTCCTCTGTTGGGCGTAATTGATCCCGACTTTGGTCATACTGGGACTTCAGCAGTGGACACCTCGACTGGTATCCTGTTAGGCAGACCCTTTGGTGGGGTCGCCTTACTTTGGAGAAAAAGTGTTTTTCAAACGGTGTCGGTAGTTAATTGTAACAGTGTGCGGTTATCAGCTGTCAAAATTGTGCTATCTCACAAATCGATCTTGGTGTTTAGTGTGTATATGCCTACCAATTGTGCTGAGAATTTAAGTGAATTCACCGAGTGCTTGAGCCAGATTAATGCCATTATCGAGGAACAACAGGTAGAAGCTTGCTTTATTCTAGGTGACTTTAATGCCCAGCCAAATGAACTTTTTGGCAATGAGTTGCAACATTTTTGTTTAGAGCAAAACTGGAAATGTGCTGACATACAGATGTTAGGTACTAACTCTGACACTTTCACATTTATTAGTGAAGCACACAATTGTAAACGTTGGCTTGATCATTGCGTTGCCACAGAGTCTACGTGCAGCACAATTATAAATGTGAATGTTAGGTATGACGTGTTGTGGTCTGACCATTTTCCATTGTTTATTAGCTGTAATTTTGATGTAATTAAACCTAAAATTGCCTTTAATGGTATCAAGCATAATAAAATTATATGGGGGAACAGACATGTGGAACAATTAGCTAAATACAATAAATTGTGCAATGACAAATTAAAGTATGTCGATTTTCCGGATCAGTTCCGCCTATGTGCTGACCAAAGTTGTAATAGCTTGGAACATCGAACTATCATTGATAACATGTATCAGTCCGTCATAGCTATTTTGTGTGATGCGGCCTGCTGTAGTTATGAAAAACCGCGCTGTAAGAGGAAAGGGGGCTATGTTAGGGGATGGAACAGACATGTTAGTGGGTCGCACAGGGAAGCTAGACTCAGTTTTCAGTTGTGGCGGGAGGCAGGTAAACCATTAGGTGGCCAGCTTTATAACAATATGGTACAAACAAGGAAACAATTTAAATCTAAATTGAAATGGTGTCAAGACAACCAGGAACAAATAGTGATGGACAAGATAGCTTGCCTTCACAGTAAAAATAATTTTAAGAGCTTCTGGAAGAGTACCAATAACTTAAACCATAAACCTAGCGTTCCTGTCAGCGTTGATGGTTTGACTGACACTGCCGAGATCTCGAACCTATTTAAAGATTTGTTTACTGTGAAATCTCCTCTGGGCCCGTCGTCTGCTGGCGATGATCAAGTGCGTCCTCTATCACAAGACTTTTCAATTAGGTTCTCAGCAAAGGAAGTAAAGAATGTAATAGTACGTATGAAGCATGGAAAGTCCCCGGGACACGACGGGCTCAGTGTGGAACACTTAAAGCACGCGGGTATTCATCTGCCCAGAGTTCTAGCACTGTTCTTTAACTGTTGTGTATCGCATGCTTATCTGCCAAAGGATATGATGAGAACTATTGTCGTTCCAATTGTGAAAAATAAAACCAGTGACATATCAGACAAAGGGAACTATAGGCCAATCTCTTTAGCCACGATTGTAGCTAAAGTATTTGATTGTCTGTTGAATAAAGTTTTGAAAAACCATATCAAATTGCACGATGCGCAACATGGCTTTAGAGAGGGCCTATCTACTGAGACGGCAGTTTTGTGTCTTAAAAAGACTGTAAATTATTATACAGGCAATCAAACTCCTGTTTTTGCCTGTTTCTTAGATATGTCAAAGGCATTTGACATGGTGTCATATGACAAGTTGTGGTCTAAGCTCTGTGACGCTAATGTACCTAATGAAGTGATACATATTTTTAAATATTGGTACTCGCATCAAGTTAATTGTGTTAGGTGGGCAAATGTCCTGTCAGATGAGTATGTTATGGAATGTGGAGTTAGGTAGGGTGGGTTAACATCCCCCATCCTGTTTAATTTATATATAAATGACCTCATTGTCGGGCTCAGTAGTCTGCATGCCGGCTGTTACATAGATGGGGTTGCTTTTAACAACATTAGTTACGCCGATGACATGGCGCTGCTGAGTCCGTCTATGGCTGGCCTTAAAAAGTTGTTGAGAGTTTGTGAGTGTTATGCCGAGGGACACGGTTTGAGATATAACACGAATAAGAGTGAGGTACTCATCTTTAAAGCGGGTCACAAGTCTGCTGACAGCTACCCAACTGTCTATTTAAACGGTGGTGTCTTAAACCGTGTTCGTCAATTTAAATACCTAGGGCATATTGTGACAGAGGATTTGAAGGACAATCTGGACGTGGACAGGGAGCGAAGAGCCTTGGCGGTGAGATGTAATATGTTGATACGGAGGTTCTCACGCTGCACGGGTTCAGTTAAAATCACCCTTTTCAGAGCATACTGTCAAGTATTTTACTCGTGTAGCCTTTGGACTAACTACACTCTGAAAGCCGTTAATGCTCTTCGCGTCCAGTACAACAATGCATTCAGGATGCTGTTGGGGCTGCCTCGCTTCTGTAGTGCCTCAGGGATGTTCACGGATGCCCTGACTGACGGCTTCGCTGCGGTCAGGCGCAGGCGAGCAGCATCTTTGTTGCGCAGGGTGCGAGCCAGTACCAACGGCCACCTGAGTGTCATTGCCAATAAGCTGGATTGTCCTATTTTCTGGTCCTTAAGCCAACTACATGCTCCTGTAAATACTGTCTACTAACATAGTTGTTAAGTTTTTTCTGTTACTAACATCTGGTATTTCTGTTGTGTGTTGTTTAATGCTGTATGTGTTACCTATGGACGTAAAGGTCCGAAATAAATTTATTATTATTATTATTATTATTATTATAAAAAGATTTTTTGATCGTATTTTTGTATGTATTACTTACCTGCAACTTTGATGTATCGCGAATGATACGCTATGTTAGAAGTCGGCACCTCTTTTGCGAACACTCCTTTTGCCGTAAGCTCAGCAACAAACGTCTTCATGACATCAGCAGGTCCTGAGATGGTACTGGAACCAGGGCCGTTGTGACAGGCCACATCGACCTCTTGTGGACACAACTTCGATATCTACGTTTCAAAATAAATTCAATTGTGAACAAAATATTTCAATTTATAGTATCAATGTAGAGAAATAATTAATAATGACTTTTTTTGGAGGTGGGTAAACAGTGTTTAGTTTTTATGATAAGTTATTTTTTTAAGGTGGAAAGTCATCTAATAACATCTGCCGCTTTGAGATGGGGCGGAGGTCGTGTCACTGACTTTAAATGACTAAAACCACATCTATGTTCCTTTAGTTGCACTTCTTTGACCATGGAATTCCTTTTTAGAAGTCTCAGTAGGCTTCCAGTTGGCTTCTAGAAGGATTCCAGAAGGTTTCAGCCCTGCTAGGCCCTACAGTTTTGTTGACATCTCTTTGATTCGCGCATAAAGTACTACGTGCCGTGGACGACTCGGGCTCAATCCGATTGGCCACACGGCGAACTACCCAATGCTTGTCATCCGCAAGCTCACGCCTAGGGTGGCTGGCAGTCAGGGTAGGGGTCACTACGGCTGGTACGGGAGGATATCCGTTACCTCACGCGGGCAGTCGCCTCCTTTACTAGCATTATTGCTTTGTAAAAGGAAGCGACTGCTGCCCATTCGCCCTCGCTCCGAACCATGGTCTTAACCAGGGCCCGGTGTGAGAGGTCGCCGCCGCCGACCGCCCCTACGAAGAGATGGGGGTGCTCCATCCAAGCGGGGCACACCTCCACCGTATGCTTCACCGTGTCCTCCAGGCGTGCTGCACAATGGTGACACCTGGGAGATTTTTCAACCTGAATCAGGTGCAGGAACCTCCTGAACTTATAATTTCCTGAGAATACCTGTGTCATGTGGAAGGCGAGATTCTCGTAACGTCTTTCCAACCACTCTTCAAAGAGCGAACTTACTGCCATTATTATGGTGTGTTTAGCACTAGGTTACGACAGTCGCTATCGCCATATCACCATGAAATACCGTTAGAACTCTGTCCGTTATGCTGCGAATTCACCTGGCAGCGGAGTTTCGCCCCGGCTTTGTATCTTCATGAGCAAATCGCTGGAGACCGTGAGATATCACCCCACCATCCATATAGTTATGACCCTCTAAGACGCGTTCAGTTTCGCCGCTGGCCGTTTTCGCAGCCACGGCGGCAACATCAGCGCACCGTATTTTTATTTTTTTATTCATTTATTTCAAGTAGCAAAGACTCATTTTATTTGCATAATCATACACATACAGACAATATATATAATAAAATTACTTAGAATAAAAATCACAAATTTAATTTTATATACATTTAAATCTAATAATAACGTAATTAAAACTAACTTACAAAATAAAAGCCCTAAATTACTAAAAAAAGCAATCTAAAGTACGGCGTTGAAAAACTTCTCCACATCGCTGTCAACTGGTAATGTACCCAAAAGACTGGCGGCATTGCCATGCTGAATGGCAATGCTTATCCTTTGTCCGAAGTAAAAGCCAGCCCTTAGAATAAAAATGTTAAAATTAAATAACTTTAAATTACATTGTATTATCAATATTTTAAATCGAATTTTATAATTATCGTCAGTAAGTCAAACAATAAAAGAATTGCATTAAATATTAAAATAAATGGTATATAAAATTAAAATTCAACTACATGTCATTATTATATTAAAATAAGTTACCATTCATTAGTTAAAATTTACAATTTCTTTTCAGAAATTGGAATAGTAACAGTCTGCCACAGCCATGTCGGATATATGGACAGTCTAGCCTGTCGGCGATCATTGCCAGGATGGCATTGGGACTGGTTGCACATAGTCGTAGTAAAGGGCTATAAACCAAACGATCCCCGCGTAGAGCCTCTGGTATTTTTTTATTTTTATTTATTTATTCATATAACAATTTTCATTGTGTTTGAATTTTGTCGTACATTAATTAATAATACATAGTAAATTTCAAACAGTAAATTAACACTAAGTAAATCAAAAGCAATAATTACTAACATATAATCAATGAATAATAGTCAATATTCAAGTAATAATAGTCAGTAATTCATAATTATAATCAATATTCAATAAAAAAATCATTATACTATCATGATAAATATGATGTCAAAAATTGTAAACAGTCATTATATATGAATAAATTGTAAATATTATTATGTCAAATGGTTACAAATCTCAAGAAGTCAAATAATGCATTGAATATATTTGTGTTATAATTAAATGGTGGATAAAAAGATGAAAAATAAATTACTGAAATATAAAAACTTTTAAATATGCAATCAAGCAAAATGGTAAATACCATCATTTGTCTCCAATTCAGATAAAGAATATAAACATTTGTTTAACAAGAATGATTTCAGTTTTGCTTTGAATAGAGTACTTTTATAAATCATTGACCTCAAGTCAGTAGGCAACCTATTAAATAATTCTACTGCTTGGTATTTAGAGCAATGTTTAGCAATATCAAATTTTGGTACAATTTTGTTTTTTATAAAATTTCTTCTAGTGTTCTCTCTAAGTTCACGTTCTTCTTGTGATTCGTGCTCGTGTATGTATTTAGCAAAGTGACTGAGTAGTACTAAAACGTATAAACTTGGTACCGTTAATATGCCCAACTTTTTAAAATAATCTTTACAAGATTCTTGTTGTGAGATTCTAATCATTTGTTTTTAATGCACGTTTCTGAAGTATGCATGCTCTTCGGTAATTATACCCGTAACTGCTCCCCCAAAACATAATGCTGTATCGTAACCTGGATTCTACCAATGCGTAATATACTGCTTTTAGCTGCTTTAAATCAATATCGTCCCTGAGGTTTCTTAGCGCGTAGCAAACTAAAGATATTGAGGAATCAATGGCGGTGAGCTCTTTTTTCCAGTTTAATAAGGAATCTATGTAAACTCCTAAAAATGTAACATCGTTTACTAGACCAATATTATTCTCTTCGAACGTAATATTTATGTTGTCTTTGTTACGTGACGTTGTTTTAAACAACATAATTTGGGTTTTATTTGGGTTTATTATTAAATCATTTGCTATAAACCAAACAGAAAGATTTTTTAAGCACATATTAACATTTTCTGTCAACTCGTTTAAATTTGGCGACCCGATTATGGCGTTTGTATCATCTGCAAACATTACAAGCCATGCGTTGGGTTGGATACCCAACCATTCATAAAATTGAGAAAATCATTTACAAATAAAAGTAAAAATTAAATATAATATTGGATTGACCAAGATTGAGCCTTGAGGTAAACTGCGACTTATTTTGGTCATTTTTGACTTATATATTACTTCACTCACACACTTTACGTAATTGGTTTTATTAATGTCTTTTATTTCTACGTACATTCTACGGTTTTTCGCCGATATTGGCCGATAGTTTTTGGGGTCCGTTCTTGCACCTTTTTTGTGTAGCGGAACCACCTTTGCCAATTTAAGTTGTTCAGAAAAAACAGATTCTTCAATACATTTATTAATGAATTCTGATAGGGGATACGCTAATATTTCTATGTTATCCTTAATCACTGATATCGGCACGTCATCGTGTCCACAAGACTTTTTGTTTGCCATCTTACGTACAATTTTTGTTATTTCCTGTGGCGTTGTCATATTAAACGTCATCTCACTGTCTACTCTCGGTGTCGAATTCCTTAGAAAGGACATCGCTCTTTCTTCTTCTGTTTTCAAAAGCGATGATTGGTAGACAAACATATCAGCAAAAGTTTCTGCTATTTCTTGTGGATCAGTAACCACCCAAGTTGTCAATGTTTAGAACAAGTTTTATTCTAACTTTGTTTTGCTTTCTTTTTGTTTGCTCATTTACAATTTTCCATGTCTCTTTTGATACGTTTTTGACTTTGTTGAGATGATTTGATATGGCTAACTTTCGTGCGTGCTTTAAAACTCTTCTATAGATCCTAACATAATTCATTTTGTAGTTATTAACACTCTTTGTAGTTATTTACAAGCGCTCTCTAGCGCCTGATAAGAGGCGCCGCGGTAAGAGGCGTCTGGCCGCTCTAGATTGGGCAAAAGCCGCTTGAAGGCAGCCGTGCCCCGCTCCAATTTGGGAGCCAGACGTCGGAAGTCCTCGAAATTCCACCGGCTGCCGAGAACGAGTCCCAGGAACTTCACAAATGACCCGACGCTAACCCGAAGCCCTTCTACCGTTATTTGGTAACCTAGTGGTGGCACGTTCCGAGGACCATGAAAGCACATAACTTCGGACTTGTGTAGTGCCACCTCGAGTCTCAACTCCTCTCCACTACTTTCGTAATCCAGCGCGTCGCCGGTTCGGCTGTCGCCTGAAGCGACTATCCCTGCGCTTGGACCAGTGTGTCGTCCACGTAGCAGACCACGCTGACCCCGCTAAGGAAATCAGCGCGCAGTACGTAGTCGTACCCGATGTTCCACAAGGACGGCCCTAGTACCGATCCCTGCTGATCATCGCACGACATCTCTTTTCTATTCTCTTTATGATAGAAGTAACGTGTTAGTGTACACGTTACTTCTATCATTTTCGATTGATTATGGATGACATTATAAAATATACAGTTGCGTAACAGACAGACAGAGAGCTAGGCTTAGTCTTTATTTAGAGTTTTATAAGCGGACTCCAGTTAAGTATGTAGTGTACCTATATACTACCTAACCAGTAATAAAACCATTAATAGAAAATGAAAATCCTGTCAAAGTTAGTGATAGTTAAAATTTGGGCGTTTTTTTTTTGTATTTTTTTTTAAAAGAAACATTATCACACTAGAAATTCCTCTTCTCAACGCATCCACAAAGATGCGTTCACAAACAAGTAAACTCACATACACAAGACACCCAGACCTGGAACAAGTATCTGTAGGTCATACAAATATTTGTTTTGTACGGGAATCAAACCCGCGAAACGCAGGGTAGCAGCCAATTATTATCAGGGTATTAGCACAACAACAGCTTCATTTACCAACCATACCGTCAGAACAGTTTTTTAAGACAAGCAGGAAATAGTCTCATTTAGTCAAGCGTGCTATGACAATGACAACACTCCATCAGGTGAGAAAGGTAGGTACAAAATATGTGCTTATGTTTAAATTTACCTCTTTATATCCCAGACCGACAGCTGCCATGGAACCTTGTACCATGGGAGTATCCAATGACACTTTTCCTCGACTGAAAGCGCACATAATCGTTTCTTCTGTTGTCAAGCATCCGTCGGCATACGCGCATGCCAGTTCACCGACACTGTGACCTGTTAAAAGTTATAATATACTCTTCATAACATTTAAGTATTCATTAGACAACGAATATGACTACAAAGTACTACATAATACAACTATACATTCTAAAAAAAACTTGACCGATGGTCTGGTTGACTTGAACCGAGGTTAATTTCAGCCCTTGGGTCACAGTCTAGGTAAATCTTTAAATTGTGTATGTTTCAACTATAAACGGCTCAAAAATATAACTACCGATGAGGTTGTCATATTTCTGTTACTTGAGGTTCTTCGCAGCCGCTACTGTTGCACCAGCACAACACGATGAGTTAGGATGACGGAATGAGCTAGGATGAATATCGACACAGGAAGCGTCCTATTCTAAAAATCGACATATTTTCCACAGATTTAAAAACATACCATCCATACGTCTTTTACTATCGTAACGTGCTAGGCTATGAGATTCCAAAACAGCCGGAACGACGACGGTGAGCCCAAGAGCTCGTCAGATGTTGTCATTAATATTCACGTGCCGCGCTATGGGTCCCACGCATAGCGGCTGCATGACAGGCAATGGTGACCGAGGCTGTTGACAACTTCGCCACATGGGATCAATGAGAAGAACAACAGGGAGCGCCTAAGCGTAGAGAAACAACTAGACAGAAAGTTATATCACCAAACAAGGTGCCTAAGTTCGACGACGGTAGTGCGTGAAGCCAAAGACTCTACTGACACTTACATACAGTCAGCAGGCGCGCTTGCTGTGCAGTAGCAATATACGGCAATTAAGTTTTCCTAAACAACTTTGCAGTATTAATTACAGGAGAACTTAATTGTGTAAAGAAATCAGACATGCGTGATGTTTCACTATGACAGCAATAAAAACTCGCTAACACGCGAGCATTAACATAATTGAAATTGATACATTAATTCAGCAATAACTATTGCTGTTGAGTGGGTACAGAATGAAATAAACAGACTAAGTCACCACCGCGCCGTGGATAACATGCTTTTGGACAGTGAATATTAGTGCATATAGTTATCTTTTATAAAAACTGCAGACATTATACATACACCGCTACATATCATATACAATAATGTATTTCAGAGGATTTATTTCCTGAAATATGGAAAAGTGCTAATGTAGAGCTCGTCAATAAATCAGGTTCTAAACTAAGTATTAAGAATTACCGTCCTATCTCCATTTTGTCCACCTTGTCAAAAGCTATCTAAAAACTCCTTCTGAAAAAATTACGCTAGTTTGCATCATACGTCACTAATAGAACTCAAAAAGTTGTCATTAAAGGTTTTGAGTCTAGATCCATACATGTCGCTTCCAGGGTACTCCAGGGATCAATTTTAGGATCTCTCTTATTTTTTCTTTTTTAACTGACTTCAAAAAAAGGAAGTTATCAATTCGTTATCGTTCCTTGTGGTTTTTTTAATGTGTGTTACCTCAGAACTCCGTCGTTTATGGACCGATTTGCAATTATTTTTTTCCTGTTAGAGGATATGCTTTCCAATTGGTTCTATTTTTTTTCAGAATCCAGTTCTGATGATGGATTCCATGAGAAATCTAGGAAACTCCTTAAATATTATAGGCAACCATGTGGTGATTTTGGTTGTTTCATCAAGAACTTAAGCATTTAAAGTCAAAAAGTAACATTTAATAAAATGAAACTGATGATGGTCCACCTAGTTCTTTAACCGCAAAGTAAAAAATTGTAATAAAAATGGATTATTCTCAATCAGGCATAAACACGATTACGATACTAGCAAAAAATTTAAATTACATTACCTATGATTCCATCAGGTTTAAAACCCAGTTCGTGAAGAACATCCGTAAGTCCTATTTGAATAACTGCAATCCCCAAAAAACAGTTTTGAATATTTTCGAACACTGTTTTGTCAGAAGATGTTATTATATCAACTATGTCGATACCCTTAGGTGCTAATACTTTGTGACAACTGAAACAAAATAAATTGTACAATAACAGTAATTGATACAAACCAAAACCAAAAGCTATAGAATAGTATATAATAATAATAAACTGTCCAGTGTGTGGTCTAACTTGAAAAAGAAATTGGGCAATGAGGTCTTACTCAAAAGAAAACTATACAAAATACAAAATACAAAAAAGTTTATTTTCTCTCTCACATAGAATTATACAAGGAATATAAATAGTAAGATACATATTTCAAGGTGTACATTTGTGGAAATCTATGTGAGAGACTGGTTTCTGTACTAGGAGACCTGTATGACAGATTACCAGCCTCTCCAGACTCCGAAAGTGGGTAACGGTAAGCTGTACATCATTCCAGTTACGTGATATTTAATATTTGTTATTTGATTTTAATATAAATAGGTAAAGCTGGATGAAGTGTGACTGTAGTGAGAATTAAGTATATGAGGTTGCGAGAGTCAGGTGTGTGAATGTGTATATGAGGGTGTGTGTGGGGGGTGACGGTGTGTGTGTGTGGGGGGTGAGGGTGTGTGACTTGTGTAGGTGTAAATGTGTGTGTGGAGTGGGTGTATGTGTGTGGGTATATGTAGGTGATAGTGTGGGTGTTTGTGTGTGTGGATGTGGATGAGTGTGTGTTGATGTCAAATCATACTAGGTCATTTTAGGACGGGACTTTGAGAAAATTTTTTTTTTCCTCGTAACTGAGGGACTTTGTGGTTAAAGCCCTTTTACAATTGGCTCTTGTAAGTGGATAAATTGCCAGCTTTTTATTTATTTTATTGTATAGATATCCACCTAAAAATTCAAAGAATTTGCGTGAGATAGCAGTGTTTCGGTTGGTAAACGTTTGGCAAACCCTGTGTTTGACTCGCTTATTATTATTAAGTAAGGGATCATACCCTATTAGCGAATGCTGTTTTAGAACTGTGCACAATATATACAGTTGGCGTACTGTCAAGACATCAGAGAGCAAGTAGAGATCCTTAGTAGGAAAAAAGAAAGGTAGCGACAAACTTACTTTTAGGCTCCCGCTCTTTGGGCTCTTTCCAGTTTCAGTATGTGTGTCCTACAGGAGCCACCCCACACAGTAACACAATAGCTCAGGATGGATTGGCATAAGGCCATATATACCATTTTAACGACTTTTTTGTCAGCTATGTGGCTCAGACTTTTAAAAATATATATTAGTTTCCTAGTTCTAGAGGATAGTAAGTCCAGGTGGTGTTTGAAGCTTAGTGTGCTATCAATCATGACTCCAAGATACTTTATACTAAAAGCTATTTCTAAGTCTCTACAGGAAAATAAATGGTTAGAGGAGCAGTAGTGGAATTTTATGGAGTAATTTTCGTGAATTGCAACTGTAGAATTTTTGATGGAAAACGGTATATATTTGGTTTTGTCTACTATATATTATTGTTGATCCTTAGTTAAAAACCCATTTTAAACTTGATTAAATATTACTTTATAATTTCTTACCGTTCTACAGCAGCTGCGAAGACAGGTATACGCATTAGTTGCGTGCCCATACCAGTCCACTGCGAGCCCATTCCGCTGTACACAAACCATAACGGACGACGGGTATCGTCAAAATACTCAATTTTCTCACGCAAGCTTACAGTCTTTTTGTTTTCGTTCGTATCTAATAAACCAAAAAGACAAATTTATTGATTTACTCGATTGAACGTTTGGTCAACAATTGGCCAACTAAAGGATTTAGTTTCTGCAATGAGAGTTTGTTCATACCCAGTATAGTAAATCCTCTGCCTAAATGTCCAGAGATGTTGTTTGCATGAATATTATGCAACAGTGCTAATTCCTCAGCATCGATGGGTCGGGACTTGAGGTCATCAAAAATCTTCTTGACAGCAGACTCCTGACGCCCTGATAATGTTACCAGGCGTGGAATAGAAGATTGGTAGCGGGACAGGTCCTAAAATATTAAATCATTGTTCAGGTATACGATTATGTCTAGCCACCGAAGAAGACCAATGTAAAGTTCTTATTCTTTATATGATATAGCATGCATAAATGAGAAACAAAAATGGGCCAAATACAAGCACTTGTTACTTGATAACATTCACATGCGGTATCCTGTCCGAAAATTAAGAATAAATAACGTACACGGCCAACTTTCTGTTAAAATAGTAATAGAGGTGACAAGTAAGTACATATATTGAGAAGAACACAGTCGAATGCTTTGAAAAATATTCAAAAAACGCCTAAATTGTAAATAGTTTCTTTGCGTGAAAAATAGTCATGGTTACATAATATTTTAATAACTTTGTATTGAAACATTTGCGGAGAGTTTTAAGATTTGATTTGGCAGTACAAACCCAGATTTCTATCAAAGCGAATCTAGCAAATCTCGGGTAAAGTTGTAAGTAAGTAGTTGTAAAATTTCCATTTCGGCTAGGTGTTTTCTATTTTATTATATTTATCGTCCATGCTGGTGACATAATGTCATCTATCTGGTGTATGCATTTTTCTCTTTTAAGTGGTATTCAATTGATTTTAAAGTTGCTAACTTATCATAGATGTGTAGATAATAACTGGCAACACCCGACGTCAACCCGACGAAATGGAAATTTTACAACCATGTTGACGAGAGCCACAGCTCGCTGTGCACGCCCACCACCTCCGGCCTCGTCGCTCAACTCTGCCTTGCCGCACTGTGAGTGCTGTGACAGCTGCCACGGCAGCTGCCTCGAGCTCGAGCAAAGAGTACTACTCGGCGCCCACGTCACCACCACCTACGCGTCGACGGAGAGGACGCCGGCCGCTGGGTGGCTTAGGACCTCGAGACCCACTGGCCTCTGATAGGATTCCAGCTCCCGGCGAAAGTGTGCAGCGCATGCGATGGAAGTAATCCATCAATGGGAACGTCATGCGCTCATACTATGGGGCTACAGGGGGATTAAACAATCTGACCACGTACTATGTTCAGATGCTCTCTTTGTTTCAGGTGCTTCAGACAGCCGTCAACGTTTTGGCCCAACGACTGTCGGATCAGGCGATCAGGGGATAGGCGATCCAGTGTAATCATATGTAGGACAATACTGTACTTGATCGCCTCCGAACGGAAATGAGTAACCATGTCATTGCTCCTTCGTCAGAGACTGTGGTACCAGTGATGGTACCACCGTCCAACCATCTTGCCAACCACGCTGAAGAGGACAGTATTGACATGGTTACACAAGTAAGTACCCAGTGCAGTGCAGATTCGGGAGTATCGCAACATGTCGCTCAAACTTAGGCTGCGCTTACCTCGTTTGCCCATGCCAAATAGGAACAAGGTGCTGATGGCTGCTCTGGATTTGCAGTTGTCAAACTATTTTGACGACTGCGAAGATCTCACTGATACACACTCGATAATGTTCTGAGCAGCTGTAGCGGCATGTCGTGTAGCTCACGTCAAGTTTCAAAACTGTGACGGAGCTACACGATCGAAACCAGCCGTGCCGGCTTGGCAGTGCTGGATCGAGCGTCGTATTGGTGGGGCCAGACCACTCATCGGCAAACTAATCTGCTTCAGGGAGAGCAACACTCGCCCACGAGTGATGCGCTTTGTGAGACGGGCGTTTTCGGGGACTGACATCAGCCCCCGAGACTGTATGTCCCGTGTCACAGAGCGCATCAACTTCCTGAAGCAGAAGGTGTATGCATGGGCAAACCGTATCCGCAGGTATAAGCGGCGGGTGGAGCGATACACCCAGAATCACACATTCCGAAGTAATGACAGGTGGGTTCATAGGGCTTGGGAGCGGCCGGACCAAGGTGTGACTGACGCGCGCCTTACGGATGATGACGCCATGAGTTCATTCTGGCGCAGCACCCTCGGTGTGACTGGACTCGGGAGCGTTCTTGCGATCCAATACCATAAATAGAGGCAATTGACATTAGCCCCCAAGATTTAGCTCGTGCAGTCCGTCCGTTGCCAAACTGGAAATCTCCAAGGACGGATGGACTGCGCAATTTCTAGATTAAGTGGTTTACAAGATCGCACGCACGCTTGGCATATCAGTTTCAGTCTGCCTTAGAGTCAGGGTCGCTGCCCCAGTTCCTAACAACAGGAATAACCCACTTGCTCCATACGTCAGGTAGTGAGACACTATGGAGCCTAAAAATTATAGACCGATCACGTGTTTGCCGACGGTCTATAAAGTTCTTAAATCTATACTGAGAAGCAAAATTAATAGTCATGTTGACATAAATTTGATAATGTCACCTTCTCAGAATGGATGTAGGAATGGGTCCCGCGTTACTAAGGAGCTGCTCCTCATTGATGACCATTAGCCAACAGGTTTGACGTTCCCGAAAGGACATGCTGGATAGATTATAAGAAGGCCTATGACTCTGTTCCTCATACATGGCTCATGAGGATGCTGGAATTGTATAAAATTAATACAACACTACGCGCCTTCCTGATGTCATGTATGAGGCAATGGAGTATGGTCTTCCGCTATCCAGGATGTCGACATATCCAGAGGAATTGCGAACCTGTAAGGATCGAGCAAGGTATATTCCAGGATGATAGTTTGAGTCCAATTTGGTTTTGCCTAGCCTTGAATCCTCTAAGCACACTGCTGGAGAATTCAGGTCTAAGCTATCGGTTGAAGAGAGGTGGTCAGATAATATCTCACCTACTTTACATAGATGACCTGAAACTTTTTGTCCCCAACAATCTGCTACTGATGGAGCTACTGAAGGTAACTGAAACCTTCAGTAGTGCCGTCAGGATGCAGTTTGGTGTGGACAAATGTGCGGTCATGCATGTAAAGCGAGGGGAGGTTGTGGAATCTGTGGGCACTCAACTCACGGATTCCATAAACCTGAAAACCCTCTGTCCAATAGAAACCTATAAGTATTTTTTATATTACTGACATGAAGCAATCGTTAAAGGAGCCTTTCTTTGGACGCCTGAAGAAGGTATTCAATAGCCGAATTTCAGGCGGAAACAAGGTGCGCTCCTTCAAGCGTTGGGTCATGCCGGCATTGATGTACTCTTTCGATGTACTCAAATGGACTCAAACGGAACTTGACGCCCTGGATAGTAGGGACCGCAAACTGCTGACTGCATACCAAATGCATCACCCACGATCATCGGTGTTGAGACTGTGTATCCCGCGGAAGTTTGGGGGTCGAGGTTTTTTAAATGCTAAGACCCTACCGCGACCGCGAGGTATGCAGTCTCAGGGAATATTTCCTAGCTGTCGACGTGGGTGAGCATCAAGATGTAGTGGCAGTGAACAAGGGCCCTACCCTGTTTTTCCTGGCTAAAGGGAACTGACGCAAACCGGTAGTGCTTGACACTAACGATCGCATGGAAGTATGGCAGAGCAAGGAACTTCACGGATGCTTTTTCCGGGCCAATTGGCCAATGGCCAAATGGACCAATTGGCGTAGCCTGACTGCGTTTCGGTGACCTCTTTGGGGAAACCGAAGGTTTTGTCTGTGCAATTATGGACGAAGTTATCATGATGAATAACTACCGGAGAATTATTGTGAAGGACGGCACGGTTGACATCTGTCGGGCATGTCACCGTCCGGAAGAATCAAATGGAGAGTACTTGCATAGACACAACCTAGTAGCCAGGATTATCCATCAGCAACTTGCTTCGAAATACTCTCTTGTGAAATCAGAAGTGCCGTACTACAGGTATGAGCCCGGCCCAGTTCTTGATAATGGTCTTATCACTTTGTACTGGGATCGGCCCATCATCACTGATAGGACTATTGTAGCCAATAAGCCTGATATAGTGGTGGTGGACCGAAGCGAGAGGCGTGCAATGATCGTTGACATATCCGTTCCGCATGACGAGAACCTCGTGAAAGCTGAGAAAGATAAACAAATTAAGTATATTGACTTGGCTCTCGAGGATGTCGACATGTGGGATGTGGACTCGGCGATCATTGTACCGATTGTCGTGTCGGGCATTGGCTTAATAGCCAAGAGCCTCGACCAACACCTTAGGAGGCTCGCGGTAGGCGGCTGGATCAAGTGCTTGATTCAGAAAGTGGTAATCCTGGACACGGCTCGTATTGTTAGGAGGTTCCTTTCTCTCGAGCCCTGACCGCCGTAGACCGCGTAGACCGCGTAGCTTGGACTCTGATCCCGATACCGGTGGGATACTATTTTTTATATTATTAAATGTTTTTTTTTTTGTGATATGGTTTAAAAAAATATTTAAAAATGTAATTTATATGTATTTACATACAAATAATAATTATAATAATATTTATTTATTTTCTCCCATACTTAGTAAGATTTATACAATTGATAAGAAACAGTTTACATAGATTTGTAGATAGACTCAAGCCGCTTGTATACACACTTTAATTGAAGTGAAAAGCCATTATTGATTCGCCGTGTGTATGTACGATCGTTAGTGTTGTATAAATCTTTGTGAAAGCTTGTTGACAAAAAAACGTGCATAAACCGCGGTGGAGTTATCGTAAAGGAGACAAAATGTTTGTTTGCAAGTTTCTATATATATACGAGTAATTATATAAAAATATACCCCTATTTCCAACCACTATTTTTCCCATCATCCTCACAATATGTTCTCTGGAGAAGATTCCCACTGTAATTGGCATCCTGAACAGATATACCAGGTATAAATTAATTGACGAAAGACCTAGTAGAGTAAAATTACCTTGGGTTTGTATCTTCCATGCAAAAGGACGTGCGAGTTAACGCCGGTGAGAGACATGCCATTGATCGCAACGTATGAGCGCCTGAAGGCCTGGTGTTCAGTGACGATGCGCATGCGCGCCTCACGCAGAGCAACTACGTCTTGACGTGGGTTGTTGCAGTGTAAGTTGGCAGCTAGTTTACCACTGTGATAGCCCAGCAACACCTGTGAATTAAGAATTTTTAATGCAGATATACCTAATTCTCACGCAATGCAAAACATCCATGGGTTATTCGTGTATTAACAGCACGAATATTCTTTACAGCAATAATGATGATGATGACGTTACCTAGCCGATTTCGGACACAGCGACCAAATTCCTAAGCTTCTAACTTACAGTGGTCGTGTGAATTTCGAGCACAGAAGTGGCATATCAGAATGCCATTGGCGACATAATAGTAGAGAGTCTATCTTTGAAGTCGTCAGGGTTTTGGTCTAATTCCAATCTGTCGCTGCATACGACGTCTACGCTCAGGTCGATTTTATATTTGTTGTTCCCGTAAAAGATATCTTCTACGTGAACAACAGATACAAAATCAACCGAAGGAAAACAAAAGCGTATTGTATATACACTATGATGATCCGTCGTGTGATCGAGGCCTAGGTTAGGGTCGTCATCTACTCAGGTCACTGTAGAGATACGTGGGGTTGCGGCAGTCGCAGAGAAAATCTGACAGTTGAGACTCGAGGTGGCCTTGCAACAGGTTCACAAATAACGCTAGGACAGTTTCACGTCAGCGACCAGTCGAGTCTTGTCCTCAACAGGTAAAATTTCGTGGAAGAATTCCGAAGTCTGGCTCCCAAACTGGAGCAGGCCGGGGTTCTTTAAGGCACCGCCCTTCTTAAAGACATGGTGTAATGTTGCCACTTTATACGTATGTAGATAATTGTGTTTCCTCTTTAGTTATTTATTATTCTTATTTCCATTTATCACTTTGTTCTAAAATTTATTTTCATTTATTTTACTCAAATCTATTGATACACAATACCGATAACGTTTCTGGCCCACGCTGAAAACTACCACTGTGGACTCGTCACATTTTGCATGTGGACACGGCATTTATATTTTTAAACGTTTTTTTTTTAAATTAGAATATATAAAATATAATTTAATTTATTAATTTGTGTATACATATACACAAATTAATAAACAAAATAATAAAATACCTGACATAATTTATTCATACATTATACACAGACATAATAATTATACACATCCATAATTTAATTTAACTAAGAACATAATTCAATAATAATGACGGTAAAAAATTAATAAAAATATCTGATATAATTTATTTATATAATCTTCATGCAACAAAAGGTACAAAGGCGGACTTAATACCTTAGGCATTCTCTACCAGTTAACCTAGCGTAGTGAAGAGATAATTATAGCAGGTGGCCAGGCAGGTGCATAAAAAAAGAAAATATTATTTAGACAACAAGTATTACAAAACGATACATAAAGCTTAAACTAAATATACATACATATTTAATCAAATATATACCTATATACATACATACATTTAATTATAAATATATATACACAGTAAAAGAATTTTGAGATGATTCTGCTATTTTATTTTTATTTTATTTTATTGTACTCGTGGCCTTGATACCAAGAGGTAGCGAATTCCACAGAAGGATGTACTGTATATAGAAAGAGGAATGAACAAAATCAGAAGTATGAGAAGGAAAAAGCAGTAGGAGATTGTTAGAAGAACGCAGATTCTTAGCGTGTGAAGAACAGAGATATTGAAAGTGAGATATAAGATAAGAAGGAGAGTTAAGAGAGTTGAACTAAGAGAAAAGGATTGGTATAGCTCGCAAACTTCTTCTCTAGTGAATAGGCAACCATTTGAGCTCCGATCTGAAGCTTAATTCGTGGTCATATTTCCTCAAGTTAATTATGAACCTTATGCAGTTGTTGTGGAGATTATCAAGCTTATACAACAAGACTGCTTTCAGGTCATAGCAGCACAATTCACCATAGTCGATAATAGGGAAAATTAAAGTCTGTACAAACATTGTCTTCGTCTTTACGGGTAAAAAGTTTCTCAGACGATACAGATGCCGCAAAGTCCCGTTGACTCTTTGACAGACACTTGAAACCTGACTGATGGGAATGACGGCACCCTTGAAAATAAAAACTGTTTAATCGCGCGAAATGACGCAATCCAAAAACTAGGTAACAAACATTATCAATTGATAGGGAAGATATGCGTCACTTCCGCGCTATAATAATAGGAGGTAGAAAGCCAACCGCCAGTCTACTCATCATGCCTGCATTACCAATAACAATGACCTGACATTTTGAAGGGTTTACAGACATCCCAAACTTATCAGAACAGTCATTAACAGCATTCAAATCTCGGTTCACATCCTCTATAGCGTCTGAAAAACTTTCTACCCGCACGCACAGCTGCATAATCTACCTATTTCCTATACACAAACATAATAAAATGATGTGCATACATAATTTTATTTTAATAATTTAATAATAATGACGGCACAAGATAAAAAAAAATACCTGACATAATTTACTCATACACAGACATAATTACTATAATATAGTACATAATTATACACCCAATTAAACGCATCACATTAGATCTACAATTCTATTGAATTTCGTGAAATACCATTTAGCTCTCTTCCTCCCTCCTAACTTTGCTGTGCCTGACAGGGTCTATATTGATCTATGACAATTATCAACACCATCTATCTACCATACATAACATACCTATGGACTGTGGATTGCAATAAAGTATTGAGTATTGAGCATTATGATGCGCGTACGGCCGTTTTCCTCGGACGTGGTGAATATTTTTTTTTTGTCATAGAATTTGTATGCTTATGTAAGTCTTAAGTTTGCTCCTTTTCTGGCAAATAAAAAGTTTCCCTTTCTTTTTCTTTTTTTTCTTTCTAGAGCCGACGCGAGAGTAGATATTTATTTACCAAAAAAAAACTTTACCTTACACTAGAATCTATATTATTATAGAGATTAAATTAAAAAGAACATTTTTTTTTTAATTAGGAAAAAAATCGATGAAAAATTCCACCACTGGGGTGTCCAGAATTATATACTGGATCCATGGTATTCGTTTGTGCGTCGATGTCAAAGACACCCTGTATATTATTCCGTGCGAGAATCGGACCCGTGACACGCAGCGCAACAGTCAATTGCTCAAGCACTGCGCTAATCGTACCGCCTATTTTAATGGATGATTTACCAACTCAAAAAAAAAACAACTAAAAAAAATTGTATCCATTTTAGGTTTGTGTAACAGTTATGTCTCCTACTACTCGTATTTTGGTGATCAATAAATATGTTAAGTTTATTCTATTCTCTACTAACCTTAGTGAGGGCAGCGATGCCAGATGCTGCTTCCGTCAAACCAATATTGGATGTCACGCTACCGACCAGTAGAGGGTCTTGTCTACCTTTACAGTAGACTTCTTCGAGTGTTTCTAGCTCAGATTTGTCAGCATCAGGTACACCTGCAAAATCACAACGAGCCTTAAGCGGGCTACTGAAACGTAGATTATTACTAAAAAACCTACACAGTTCTTCTTCAAAAATTGTGGTGTATAAGGATGTGCATTATACACCACAATTATATTATTAAATGAAGTTACAATCATGATTCAAGCACTGAAAGAACCATGGGCAAAAATATGTGGGCTCACCCGAACATTGAAGTAGCGACATCTACATTGTCACATTAACATCAGCTCTGAGACTTTTTATGTTTAATCAACAGTAAAATTGTTTATTTCTATATAAAAAAGTAATTTAAATGAACAATAAACTAAAACGCATGGACCTTAATAATAAAAATGTGCAAAATTGTCTATAAAGTGAAAGTAACATAGTGAGAAATATGACTATACAAATCAACAGTGTAATTAATTATAAGTTTTTTTGTGTGGACATCGCTCTTCAATATTAATTTCCGAACTATTACAAGCCATATGAACCATTTTTATTAAAGATTGTAGGTCTGTGTTGGCTCGACCAATCTAATATTTATTTAATATACATATAAATTACATTTTTAATTTTTTAACAAAATTATATTAAAAAAACATTTAAAAATATAAAAAATAGTATTCCGCCGATGTCGGGACAGGGTCCAAGCTACTGGTGGTTAGGGCTCCAGAGGGGAATCGATCACTTTTCTGAATATTTTTGTTCCAATTTCATTTTACCGAAAACTATTGACCGACGTCTTTTTTGCTATATGCATAATTTGACATATTTTTAGATCATCGAAGTATCATGTGTCATATATATTATTTTACTAAACTATGTTTCGCCGATTTACAAAATAACTTTTTGTTATTGGTCGAAGCCTCTTTTGAACTTTTTTCATTTGCTAAATGATTTATTTGCCATATTTTCACCACAACGAAACAACATTTTACGGTATTTTGATACAAATATATAGACGATACTTGGTAGCATTTTCAATATGAAGTTAAAAGTAGTGTCATGAAAAGTCAACAAGTTGTGCTACAAAATTTAGTGACAGAAACAAATCGCTGCAAAACCGACTTCACACAGTCTTGTCTGCCCGACCCCTAGGGTGTAATTCAAGCCCGCATAGGCGCGGAGGGGTAGGGCCGCCCGTGAGCTGATAAGCAGGTGGTTGGAAGGCCCGCCACCGTGGCTGAGGCTAGCCGGCCAGCAAGCCGAAGCTGCGGTGGTGAGCGTTAAAACCATCTGCGACGATAAGCTCGCGTGGGGCCGCCTAAACCCCGCAGCGCCGGAGCCGTGACAGAAACAATGCTTGCTGCATGTTGCATGCCTGCTTCCATGCTGCATGCCTACTGCTTGTTGCATGCCTGCTTGCATGCTGCATGCCTGCTTTTTGTTGCATGCCTGTTGCATGTTGTATGCCTGCTTCCATGCTGCATGCATACCTGTTTACATACTACATGCATGCTTGCATGCTGCATACCTGCTGCATGTTGCATGCCTGCTTCGTGTTGCATGTCTGTTGTATGTTGTATGCCTGCTTCCATGTTACATGCCGGCTTGCATACTACATGCCTGCTTGCATGCTGCATGCCTGCTTCCATGCTGCATACTGCATGCCTGCTTGTATGTTGCATGCCTGTTTGCATATTGCATGCCTGTTTTCATGCTACATGCCTACTCGCATGTTGCATGCTTAAAACTAGCATCTTTGTTTGCATGCTTCTTACTGGGACCAATTAAAACCACTTTTGGTCATAATCAACTATATCATTAAGTGCCATTACATTTAAGTAATTAATTAAACAAATTATTAGGTTAAACTAATCTGTAATAAGCTCTTGTTGCCTCGATCATGCTAATGAAATAATTACATTTCTAGGCGTTTGGTGAAATGAAAATATTAAAACAGTGGTATAATGAATATTCGGAAACTTAATACTTCGAACAAATGTCATTTCGGCTAAGTGTAACATCTGTGAAAAGTTTTTCGACCAAATGAAACCTCGGGGTAGCGAAAAAAATCGAATTTATAATAGGTCAACTGATACAGTGCCAGACGTGACTTCGAGGAAATAAAAAATAAACCAACCGAAAATAGCTGAAAAGTTAGGTGAAATGAAATTCGGAAAATATTTTTAGAACTTATGATAACCGCTCCAGAGACAGAAACTTCCTTACAATGCGAGCCGTATCGAGGAGTACTGCCTTCTGTATCAGGCCCTTGATCCAACCGCGCAACGACAGTTTCGACAGGTTGTCGTCTAGTCTTTTGGCCATCAGGCCATTGGCGGTAACAATAATCGGCACAATGATAGCCGAGTCCACATTCCACATGTCGATCACCTCGTGTGCTAAGTCGAGATATTTGATTTGTTTCTCTTTCACAGCTTTCATGAGATTCTCGTCATGTGGGATGGTGACATCGACTATCATTGCGGGGCGCGCTAATCGGTCTATCACCACTATATCCGGCTTACTGGCTACAATAGTCCGGTCAGTAATGATAGACCGATCCCATTACAACGTGACATAGTCGTTTTCGAGAACTGGGTCGGGCACATACCTGTAATACGGTACCTCTGAATACACTAGGTTGTATTTCAAAGCAAGTTGCTGGTGAATAATCCTGGCTACTTGGTTATGCCTGTGCAAGTACTCTCCGTTAGCCAGACGAGAACAACCAGAGATAATATGTCTGATAGACTCACCCGGACGAAGGCATGCCCGACACACGTCAACCGTCCCGTCCTTCATTATATATCTCCGGTAGTTATTCGTCAATATGACTTTGTCCATAATTGCACAGATAAAACCTTCAGTTTCCCCAAAGAGGTTGCTAAAACGTAGTCAGGCCACGGACGCTACAAAATCTACATCAGACTCATGAAGAGCCCGATAAAAGCGCCCGTGGAGCTCCTTTCTTTTCCATACTTCCCTGTGGTTATCAGTAGTAAGTACCACAGGTTTGCGCCAGTTCTCTTTAGCCATGGACAACGGGGTGAGTCCCTTGTCTACTGCGACCACATCGCGGTGCATACCCACATCGGTTTTATGAAAGTATTCTCTGAAGCTGCACACCTCGCGGTTGTGCAGGGCCTTCACGTTTAAAAAACCTCGACCTCCACACTTCCGCGGGATGTACAGTCTCATCACAGACGACCGTGGGTGATGCATCCGGTTTGCGGTCAACAGTGTACGGACCCACCTATCCAGAGCGTCTAGCTCGATCTTAGTCCATTTGAGTATGCCGAAAGAGTAAATTAAGACCAGCATGACCCAACCATTGAAGGCGCGCACCTTATTTCCACCTGACAGAAGACTATTTAATACCTTCTTCAGGCGGCCAAAGCAGCGCTCCTTCAACGATTGCTTCATGTCAGCAACGTCAATGCCTAACGCTTCAGACATACCCAAATACTTCTAGGTTTCGCTCGGGGAGAGTGATTTAAGGTGTATGGAATCTGAGAATTGAATCCCCTCAGATTCCATAATGTCCCCTCGTTTTACATGCATGACTGCACATTTATCCACACCAAATTCCATCCTGATGGCACTACTGAAAGTTTCAGTTACCTTCAGTAGTTCCATCAGTCGTAACTTGTTGGGCGCAATGAGTTTCAGATCTTCCATGTAAAGAAGGTGAGATAGTACCTGACCACCTCTCCTCAACCGATAGCCCAAGCCTGATTCCTCTAGCAATGTGCTTAGAGGATTCAGGGCTAAGCAGAACCAAAGTGGACTCAGACTATCGCCCTGGAATATTCCCCGTTTATTCCATATAGGCCCGTCGTCCCACCGGATTGGTCGACATCCTGGATAGCGAAGGACTGTGTTCCATTGACCCATACATAACTCAAGGAAGGTGCGTAGAGTTGCATCTATTTCATACAGTTCTAACACCCTCATGAGCCACGTATGTGGCAAAGAGTCATAGGCCTTCTTATAATTTATTTATTTAAAACTTTATACACTAAACATTGTACAAAGGCGGACTTAATGCGTTAGGCGTTTTCTACCAGTCGACCTTAGGGTGGTGCAGAGACATAACATGGCGGGTGCAACTTAATAAAAGACTGACAGAGAGGAAACAAGAACAATAATAAATATATACTTAGATACGTACATACAAATAAAGAATGATATTGAGAAAAAAAAAACGAATACAACAAATCAAGAGTGTGATGAATCTACCAACTTCTTGCGAAAGTGTTCTCGTGCTTTCATTTTAAAGGACAACCGACTGGTTGCCATTCTGATGTTCAGAGGGAGCGCATTCCAAAGGAAGATCGCCTGGACAAAGAAAGAGGAATGGACAAACCCAGAGCGGTGTGTCGGACATCGTAGAAGACGATTATTTGTAGATCGAAGATTTTTATTGTGCGCAGAGCAAAGAAATTGAATTTCTGAAGTCAGATAAGAAGGAGAAGAGGGCTTATTCAGAAAAGAAAATAGAGTTGTCAAGGCCCTTAACGCTCTACGCTGGCGCATGGGTAACCATTTACAAAAAACGTATAAAAAATGTAAAAATGTACTTGTAATAATAACTTTTACTTGCATCATCTAACATGAATTTTACTTACCACGGGTTTGCTTCTATAGCGGTACCTATTTTAGGCGATAAAAAGTTAGAACAGTCGTATTCATGCTTTAATCTAAAACCAAGTAGACTTTGGTTTCCTAGAATATTTTACTATTATACTGTATTATTATTCGACAAATTTCCTAGTTTTTATAATGTCAGTGAAAAATAAGATAAAACTTAAACAAAACACAATTTATTATGAAAATGTAGTTTTAAGAGGGCTACCCCCCTGTACCAACCCCATCCCGCAGAACCCATGGTTTTGGAGACATCCATGTTTAAAGTTTGAGGTTAGGTGAAGTTAGAACACTAATTTCCATCGATTTATAGGGCGGTTTGGGGCCTAAATCATAATGGCTTTTAACATTAGAAGAGGATTTGGTTGTTGTTGATGGTCACAGTTCTAACCTAACCTAAACCAAATGATTCACTAACAGAGAGAGGGAGTTCCTTGTTACAAGTTTCCTTAGTAGATTTATTAGTTCGTTGAAATGATAATATAAAACCAGGAGCAACAAAAACTATTTAATTTTGTAACACAAATAGACAAAACACGCAAGGATCGGTCGTTGCAAGTGCACTGCGCTTGGATCTTTCGAACTCGTACCCGAAAACAGCCGAACGCGACCCGAAACCGATCGCGCGGGCCGAACAGTTGAGGTATTTTCCTCGTTATTAAGAGTTAAAAAATAAATTTGATAACCAACAATAGAAATTAAAACAGTTCATGCAAGTTGTAAAAATAAGATTTTTTTGACAAAACCTCTGTTGTCGGTAACTTAGTAATTTTGTCGGAGGTTCAGTATTCTATTCGGAAGTTTAGTTTTGTTATTCGAAGATCCAGTTTTTTTTTTAGGAGAAAATGTAATTTTATCATGCTCTTATCTGTTGTTAAATTGGATATTTTTTATTTATTTATGTTTTGGGTTTTTTGTCGGTAATTCATTATAACGCTGGTTAATTAGAATAATAGTCGGCCACAGATCGCTGGAGATTAATTTGTTTTTCGGAACCATTATTATTTCCCTTAATTTTTATAGATATTAAATTTATGTATCGACCGGTCGTTGTGACGACGCTTGGGGAAGGCCTATGTCCAACAGTGGACGTCTTTCGGCTGAAATGATGATGATGATGATTATTATTATTTATTAAAATGTTCAAAAATTATATAAAGGATACAAAATAACATAATAAAAAAAAATTCAATCAATTCGGCAGATTATTCTAATACTTTCAGGATGTGTGTTTATTATGTTACAAACATGTTGTATATTAAAGAAATATGTACTCTATTGGTACTGAAAAACTACATTTTATTCTCACCTGTACCATATGCTTCCACGTACTCAACTGCCTGGGGCGACACTTGTACTTCTTTATAGAACTGTCTAATGAAATCAGCCGTAGTCTGAGGATTCCGATTGTATCCAAATTTGGGTCCCATTTTATCACTTAATAAAGAAGTGAATTCATTTTTAACATGCAAAAGTTCCGCGTAAACTCTAAAAAAAAAATATATATAAATATATTATCACAACATAGTATAAAACAAAGTCGCTTCCCGCTGTCTGTGCCTATGTATGCTAAGATCTTCAAAACTACGCAACGGGTTTTAAAGCAGTTTTTTTTTAATAGATAGAGCGATTCAAAAACGAAGGTTTATATGTATTATAAATGCATAATATATTAAAGGAACACTGGTAATTTTAAAGGTTTCTAATGTGATGTTGTAAATAAACATATTTTTTTGCGCTTACATTGCAAAAACATGCTGAACCCTACGAGATAGATCAAAATAATGTACTACAGTATCGATGGTATATGTCTATGGAATAATCTGCAATAACCATTTTGTATCCTTTACTTTTTACGAGGAATAATAGCTTATTTACTAAGCAATTTTAAGTAATACAGCATTAATCCTTATCCGATTAAGTACCGTAAATACATTATGCATTTTATATAGGTTAATATGGTATTTTACAGCATGTAATTTAAATGAATGTTTTCGAAGATATTACAGACTTAAAATGCACGGACGTAGTCGTTCCGGTTCCAGCATTGCACCCATGCAAAGCCGGGGCGGGTCGTTAGTTATCAATAAAATTGAGAAAATAAAACAACGTTTTTTTTTTAACTCGGCAAGATAAAAAAAAACCTAAATTATCCTAAACTTTACAAGCACCAATCCAGTGATTAAATTACAAAATATTTATAATTAGTATTTTGAAAAAATTGCCTCGAGTTTTTACACCCATTTTGATACCCTACAAACGTGAGCATCCAGTATAATGGGTGCTTTAGGGTGTGCTATTTGGAGATATAGCAACGGTGTTGTCTGAACTTAGGCAATGTTCACTGTTCACATAAGGATGTGAACATGCCGATTCAGCAGGGCAGTGACCGCAGTGAACCCGAATTGACTTCAATATTAGTTATTTGTCATCAAAATTATTCGACTGCATCAATTGTTTCACACAAATATATTATTAACTAATATACTCACACATGTAAATAGATTAATATAAATAAATACCATGTAAATCTGTAATAAAGTCTCTTTCTACGCTACGAGCAACGCTGTTTTACTAAGATGAGACCATTTTCTCCCCTGTTACTGCGCTTATAAATGGTTGCCGATAGCTTTGGCTTTACCCAGCCTTAGTTATTGGTCGGTCCGTGAGGCTGCGGACCGGCAGTGAGAAAATTCCATCCGATACACCCTTCATCCTTCCCACCTTCCGTCTGTTGCCTTAGGTCTCATGATAACAGGCTTCCCGCACTATATATATACGTATATATTGTAACTATATAGTTGGGGCTAGGTTTTTAGGTGCAGTTAGGGTTGTTGATAGGCTACAGTCAACCCCTTTATTGTACATTTGATTTAGGTAGCTGAATGTACATTTACCTCGTTTGGCTATATACAACAATAATAAGGTACTCTGAAATATTGTCAAACTAATAGGGGTTAAAATATGAAATTGCCGTTTTATTGTAATAGGTACTTCGAATTGACATAGAACCTTCATGGTTTGAGATCTTTGAGTGAAACTGTTTCGCATGGTACCTATGAAGTACCTCTTTAAAAAAATAAAAAATTCGATTATCGACTTTCAGTTGTTTTTTTGTTCAGCTAAGACAAGGAAGATACTTCGAAAATTCGAGTGAGTTTTGAATACGAGTTCAATATTGCCTTTTGAGAGGCTTGGGTGAACTTGAAGAACGAACCCCGTGGAAGACCGCGCATACAGGTGAATAACAATGAATTGTAAGCGATGGTGAAAGCCGATCCGAGCCAAACAACCCAGGAATTAACGGTTTGGTTTAACGTTACCTTACCAACAATATTGACTCACTTGCGTCAAATCAATAAAATAAAAAAATATGAAAAATGGGTGCCTCATGATTTGACTGATCTGCAGAAAGAAACGCGTGTTGAAACTTTTGTTGACTTGTTCAATCGATACAAAAATGAAAGAATATTGGATCGAATTGTGACATATAATGAAAAGTGGATTCTTTACGATAATCGTAAGCGAAAAATACAATGGCTGTCCCCAGGTCAAACGCCGCAACAGTGTCCTAAAGAAAAGTTTACCAATAAAAAGGTAATGGTAACTGTTTGGTGGTATCAGCGTAGTGTCATTCACTATAGCTTTCTCCGATTTGGTCAAGCAATAACTGCAGATGTCTACTGTGTCGAACTCCGAACAATGATAGCAAAACTAGCAGTGAAACAGCCCCGACTTATGAATCGATCTTTACCATTATTGCTCCATGATAACGCGAGACCTCATACAGCGCGAGAAACCGTTTTAACTCTACATAAACTGCAATTAGAAACCATTCGTCACTCTCCGTATTCGCCAGACCTTGCTCCAACGGACTACCGTTTTTTTCGTGATTTTGACAATTTTCTACGTGATGAAAGTTTTCTTCTTAGGAGGCAGTACAAAGTGCTTTCACACAGTTTGTCGAATCTAAATCACCACAGTTCTATCGCTAAGGCATAAATGACCTTCTTATTAGATGGCAGCAATTTATAGATAATAATGGTAATTATTATGTTTAAATAAATATGTTAAATTAAAAAAAAACGAATTTCAATTTTTCAGTACAAATCGGCAATTTCATACTTTAACTCCTAATATTTTGATGACTACTACGAAGACCTCACTGATCTGAATCTGAAACGGGATTTATTTCATGGTCTCGACAAGCGGTAAGATCAACTGAAATTAAGTGCAACGCCAGTCCTGCGTTAATGGCAGGTTCTCTAATATCAGACTCGCAATCATTAAACCCCGAGCGAACGCCGGCGTTCGCTCCGTCATTGTCTTACTATTGTGTCTCTAATTACGCCACTCAATAGGTTAAGTGCAAGGAGAACTTAACATGCACCTATGACAAGCTAGAGACAGTCCTTCATCTCCAGAACGAATGCCCTGTGTGGGAACACACAAGCATCATTTAGAAACAAAAGTTGGTAAGCAATCTCAGTTTACTGATAGAACACAGAAAGAACAGAAGAAGAAGAGATTGTGCTGATTGTGTTGTGGCAATTTTAGTAGTGATGGGAAGAAAATTACGAAGACGTCTCAGGGAGTTCGCCGAAGCAAATAGCTTACGACTGACTTCCTGCAATTGTTTTGTCCAGGAAAGAGTGCGGTCGATATAGATCCCCAAGTTCTTCATAGTGTAACTTAAAGGTATAGTGGTATTATTGAAAAAAACTAAGGGGAGTTTCGACCAATCTACTTTAGACACATTCCGGGAACTACCAATAACAATCACTTGCGTCTTAGTTGGATTGATCTTCAACCCAAACTCAGCACTCCAGTCACCTATCCGAGCCAGGTCTTTGGGAAAACCGGAAGTTTTGGATGTGCACTTGTGGACGAAGTTATCATGAAGAGTAACTACCAGAGATTTGTTGTGAAGGAAGGTGGACAGCACGGTGGACATCTGTTGGGTATGCCAACATCCGGAAGAATGAATTCGCCACATTATCTCTGGTTGTTCTCGTTTAGCTAACGGATAGTACTTGCAAAGCTCTTGCAAAGGCATAACGTTGTAGCCAGGATTATTCATCAGCGGTTTGCTTTGAAATACTCTCTTGTGAAATTGAAGGCTATGACTATATCACATTACTCATCGTCTGTCCGTTATAACTGACAGGACTACTGTAGCCAATAAGCTTGTTATAGTGGTAGTGAACCAAGATGAGAGGCGTGCAATGCTTGTTGACATATCCGTTTCGCATGACGAGAACCTCGTGAAAGCCGCGAAAGATAAGAAATACAAATGTCTTTACTTGGCTAGCGAGGTTCTTGGCATATGGGATGAAGAACCGATAATCATTTTACCAATAGTCGTGTAAGCCAATAGCTTAATAGCAACGAGCCTAAGCTAATACCTCAGTAGGGTTTCATTAAGCGGCTGGATCAAAGCTTTGAGTAAAAAAGCGGTACTTCAGGACACTGCTGGTAATATTAATAATATTACCAGCAGTATTAATTACAATACGTTTGCTATACCGTAACATGTCTAAGGTGAGGGGCCAGACTAAGAGAGATACAATTCGAAGGGCAGTTTTGTGGCGAACTGTTAGGCATTATTTATTGGCTGGCTTGAGAGGAGATTTGCAAGAGCAAACGTGCACAGGAGAATGATGTATAATCCAGTAAGGTTCTGGTAGGCATCTTGACCATATTTCCGGGATTATCCTGATAGCCATGGTATTTTTCTCCATTCCTCAAGCGCCTCAGGATATGTTGCCCTTTTGTTGCTACGTCATTTCGTGCTAGCGGCCGTTTTTGGGGGCCCATTTATTGAGTATGCAAATCACTCCCTGCCTTTTTAACGATGGATTTTAATAACATTGTTCAGGCAGGGGCCATAGTTTTAACATAGTTCCTGGTAACTAGTCTACTTCAGATTCCAAAAACAATAGCCTTATTATCTTTGTTTTTCATATTATGTCGCAATAGTTTTTCACCAACCGGAGGTTGTCCTTGGGTGCACTAGCATAGTGCGTACAGGGATAATCGTCGGTTGGTATCACATACCATTAAAAGTAACTAAAGGGCTTCTGCGAGTTGTTTTCGGTTCCTGGTACACCTTTCAAAGGTTCGAAACCTCAGGGTTCCGAGATATACTGATACATAATAATAATCTTTTTGTTTCTGAATTAAACTCCATAACGAAATATACATCATAATAACTTATAAAACTATGTTAATAAACAAATGCAAATACCCAGATTTCAGTAGTGCGCTACACAAAGGAGGTCGTTTGTGTAGTGCAGTCTGATAAAAAATATTCGTAAGTTTTAAATTCAACCAGAATTTAAAACTTACGAATATTTTTTAGTAGTAAGTTTATTTTTACCTTTTAGCGTCTTTTGCCTTCTGCAAAAATACAATACCGACTGTATCGGATAAAACGTAACCATCGGCGTCTTGCGAAAATGATTTTGTATTTCCATCTTTGGAAACTGTAGCAGAAAGTCTGAAATCAAATAAAAACTGATTGTTAACTGGTTACTTCGTCAGTACAAGTGCAGGCTAGTTTTAGTGAATTATCACGGTATTATAATAAAATAAATTATAGTCTCATGAACATTTTCCTGCATTAAAAACCAACAAACTTCATCCTATTGATTGACTAACCCTTTGAAAATTCGTAAGGTCCTGAAGTTTTATTGGATAAATGTATGAATTTAAGTACCTCAACAGCATTTAATTGTGTTGAGTGACACATGAGTTTAAAAATAAAATTATTATTTATTGACACACAATTGTTTTGACAGCTGGTATAAACCCAAACTAAGGACGCATTCGCAAAATACGTAGGTCGCAACACGAAGCAATTCCTAGTAATTAGAAAGTAGATAGTCTAATTTATATTTTTGTTTACTTCACATAATAATAGCTTTATTTATTCCACAAAAAATAAATAAATTACATTATCAATTATAAGTTAATAAAAATTTAAATCATTTCATAGTAAGATAATTGAAATAGTAATTATAAAATATCATGCATGTTTAATTTGTGGACCCCCTCAGGGTAAAAGCCTCCTCCAAAGATATTCCATTTTTTCCTGTTTTTGGCGGTAGTCATCAAGTTCCTTCCTACGTAGGCCACAATCTCGTCTTTCAGATCAGTCAGTTCAGATTGGTCAGGTAATATCTCACCTTCTTTACATGGACGATCTCAAACTCTTTGCCCCCAACAACTTGCAACTGGTGGAGCTACTGAAAGTAACTGAAACCTTCAGTAGTGCCATCAGGGTGGAATTTGGTGTGGACAAATGTGCAATTATACATGTAAAGAGAGGTGAGATTGTGAGGTGTAGTTATTATTATTATTATTTTTATCTGATGGAATTCAACTCTCGGATTCCATACACCTTAGATCACATTGTATTGGGATCGATCTATCATCACTGACAGGACTATTGTTGCCAATAAGCCTGACATAGTGGTGATAGATCGAATAGAGCGTCGCACAATGATTGTTGATATAGCGATCCCTTATGACGTGAACCTCGTGAAAGCTGAGAAAGATAAACAAACTAAATATCTTGACTTAGCTCGCGAGGTTGTCGACATGTGGGAAGTGGATAGAGCAATCATTGTGCCGATAGTCGTAACGGTCAATAGCTTATTAGCTAAGAGCCTCGAACAACATCTAAGGAGGCTCTCGTTAGGCAGCTGCATTAAGGACTTGATCCAGAAAGCAGTACTCCTGGACACGGCGCGCATCGTTAGGAGATTCCTCTCTCAGGAGCCCTGACCACCGGCAGCTTAGACCCTGTTCCCGATGCCGGTGGGTTACTATTTTTCATATTTTTAAATGTTTTATTTATTGTTTTTTTTTTAAAGAAATATTTAAAAATGTAAATAATATGTGTATGTGTATGTGAAAAAAAATATAATAATAATAAATAATCTTTCGGCGTACTCAAATGGACTCAAAAGGAACTTGACGCCCTGGATAGGAGGGTCCGCACACTGCTGACTGCATACCGAATGCATCACTCACGATCGTCGGTGATGAGACTGTATATCCCGCGAAAGTGTGGGTGTCGAGGTTTTTTAAATGCTAAGACCCTACACAACCGTGAGGTATGCAGTCTCAAGGAATATTTCCTACTTACCGACGTGGGTATGCATCGAGATATAGTAACAGTGGGCAAGGTACTACTCACCCCGCTGTCCCTGGCTAACGAGAACTGGCGCAAACCGGTAGTGCTTGACACTATCGATCGTAGAGAAGTATGGCAGATGTAGACCAATTGGCGTCCGTAGCCTGGCTGCATTTCGGTGACCTCTTTGGGGAAACCGAAGGTTTTGTCTGTGCAATTATGGACGAAGTTATCATGACAAATAACTGCCGAAGATTTAATGTGAAGGAAGGCTCGACATCTGTCGAGCATGTCACCACCCGGAAGAATCAATTCGTCACATTATCTCTGGTTGTTCTCGTCTAGCTAACCTTGTTTTTATTTTCCATCAACAACTTGCCCTGAAATACTCTTTTATGAAATCGGAAGTGCCGTACTATAGGTATGAGCCTGACTCAGTTCTTGATAATGGTCATATCACTTTGTACTGGGATCGGTCCATCATCACTGACAGGACTATTGTAGCCAATAAGCCTGATATAGTGGTATTGGACCGAAGCGAGAGGCGTGCAATGATTGTTGATATATCCGTTCCGCATGACGAAAACCTCGTGAAAGCCGAGAAAGATAAACAAATCAAGTATATCGACTTGGCTCGTGAGGTTGTCAACATGTGGGATGTGGACTCAGCGATCATTGTAACGATAGTCGTGTCAGCCAATGACTTAATAGCTAAGAGCCTCGACCAACATCTTAGGAGGCTCGCGTTAGGCGGCTGGATCAAGGGCTTGATTCAGAAAGTGGTCCGTGTCTTGTATAGTTAGGAGGTTCCTCTCTCTGGAGCCCTGACCGCCGGTACCTTGGACTCTGTTTCCGATACCGTTGGGCTACTATTTTTTATATTTTTAAATGTTTTTTTTTTTATTTTTTATTGGAATATTTAAAAATATAAATAATATGTTATTTTAAATGAATAAACTAAATAATAATAATAATATAATATTCGCCAACTATCTCACACCACTATCTAGTCCCAAACTAAGCAGAGCTTGTGCTCGGACCCGCCTATCTAGAGCATCTAGCTCGGTCTGAGTTCATTTGAGTTTGCCGAAAGAGTAAATTAAAACCGGCATGACCCAACCACGTTCAAGGCGCGCACCCTATTTCCGTCTGACAGAAAGCAGTTTAGAACCTTCTTCAGGCGGCCAGAGAAACGCTCCTTCAACGTTTGCTTCATGTCAGCAACACTAATGCCTAACGCTTCCGACAATGGTATTATTATTCTCTTTATTCCTTGTAAACACATATAAATTACATTTTTAATTATTTTTATTAAACAAAATCATACAAAAAAAAACATTTAAAAATATAAAAAATAGTACCCCACCGGTCACGGGAAGAGGATCCAAGCTACCGGCGGTCAGGGCTCCAGAGAAAGGAACCTCCTAACAATGCGAGCCGTGTCCAGGAGTACCGCTTTCTGAATCAAGCCCTTGATCCAGCCGCCTAACGCGAGCCTCCTAAGGTGTTGGTCGAGGCTCTTGGCTATTAAGCCATTGCCCGACACGACTATCGGCACAATGATCGCTGAGTCCACTTCCCACATGTCGACAACCTCGCGAGCCAAGTCGATATACTTGATTTGTTTATCTTTCTCGGCTTTCACTAGGTTCTCGTCATGCGGAACGGATATGTCAACAATCATTGCACGCCTCTCGCTTCGGTCCACCACCACTATATCAGGCTTATTGGCTACAATAGTCCTGTCAGTAATGATGGACCGATCCCAGTACAAAGTGATATGACCATTATCAAGAACTGGGTCGGGCTCATACCTATAGTACGGCACTTCCGATTCCACAAGAGAGTATTTCAGAGCAAGTTGCTGATGGATAATCCTGGCTACGAGGTTGTGTCTATGCAAGTACTCTCCGTTAGCTAGACGAGAACAACCAGAGATAATGTGACGAATTGATTCTCCCGGATGTTGACATGCCCGACAGATGGCAACCGTGCCGTCCTTCACAATAAATCTCCGGTAGTTATTCGTCATGATAACTTCGTCCATAATTGCACAGACAAAACCTTCGGTTTCCCCAAAGAGGTCACCAAAACGCAGCCAGGCTACGGACACCAATTGGTCTAGATCGGGCCCGTGAAGGCCCTGGAAAAAGCGTCCGTGAAGCTCCTTGCTCTGCCATACTTCCCTGCGATCATTAGTGTCAAGCACTATCGGTTTGCGCCAGTTCCCCATAGTCAAGGAGAGCGAGGTGGGCCCCTTGTCCACTGGCACTACATCTCGATGCATACCTACGTCGGCAGCTAGGAAATATTCCCTGAGACTGCATACCTCGCGGTTGTGTAGGGTCTTAGCATTTAAAAAACCCCCCATACTTCCGCGGGATATACAATCTCATCACCGACGATCGTGGGTGATGCATTTGGTATGCAGTCAGCAGTGCGCGGACCCTCCTATCCAGGGCGTCAAGTTCCGTTTGAGTCCATTTGAGTACGCCGAAAGAGCACATCAATACCGGCATGACCCAACTGTTGAAGGCGCGCACCTTGTTTCCGCCTGAAAGAAGGCTATTGAATACCTTTTTCAAGCGTCCAAAGAAACGCTCCTTCAACGATTGCTTCATGTCAGTGATATTGATGCCTAGAGCTTCCAACATACCCAAATACTTATAGGTATCGGTTGGATAGAGGGATCTTAGGTTTATGGAATCCGTGAGTTGATTGCCCACAGATTCCACAACCTCCTCTCGCTTTACATGCATGAGCGCACATTTGTCCACACCAAACTCCATCCTGATGGCACTACTGAAGGTTTCAGTTACCTTCAGTAGCTCCATCAGTTGCAGATTGTTGGGGGCAAAAAGTTTCAGGTCATCCATGTAAAGTAGGTGAGATATTACCTGACCACCTCTCTTCAACCGATGGCCTAGACCTGAATTCTCCAGCAGTGTACTTAGAGGATTCAAGGCTAGGCAAAACCAAAGGACTCAAACTATCACCCATGAATATAACTCGCTCGATCCTTACCGGTTCGCTATTCCTCTGGGTATGTCGACATCCTGGATAGCGGAGGACCATACTCCATTGCCTTATACACGACACCAGGAAGGTGCGTAGTGTTGTATCAATTTTATACAATTCAATGAGGAGCAGCTCCTTAGTACCACGGGACCCGTTCCTACATCCATTCTGAGAAGCAAACATGATGGAGTTTGTCTCAATATGACTATTAATTTTGGCTCTCAGAATAGATGTAAGAACTTTATAGACCGTCGGCAAGCACGTGATCGGTCTATAATTTTTAGGCTCCGCAGTACTACCCGATTTGTGGAGCAGGTGGGTTATTCCTGTCGTAAGGAACTGGGGTAGCGACCCTGACTCTTAGGCAGATTGGAATTGGGACGCCAAGCGAGCATGCGATCTTTGAAACCATTTAAGCCAGAAGTTGTGCAGCCCGTCCGGCCCTGGAGATTTCCAGTTAGGCAACGGACGGACTGCACGCGCTACGTCTTGGGGGCTGATGGTGATTGGCCCCATTTCTGGTATAAGATCGCACGTTCGCTCGATCTCCCGAGTCCAATCACCCTCGGTGTGACTGACAGGTACCGACCAGACGCTGCGCCAAAATGAACACATGGCATCATCGTCCGGTAGGTGCGTATCAATAACACCTTGGTCTGGTCGCTCCCAAGCCCTATAAACCCACCTTTCGTTTCTTTGGAACGTGCGATTCTGGGTGTACCGCTCCACTCGCCGCTTGTACCGTCGAATACGATTTGCCCATCCATAGACCTTAGTATTATTATTATTATTAATTATATTAAGATCTCATATTTATACTTGGTGCAGAAACCTTAAGGTATACTGTTACTGGTACTACTTTGTTAGCGCATCGGTGTGGTGTCTACATACGCACACACAAATGCGCTGGTGACATAATCAATATTTAACAAGATTTGACTAGAAATGGTTATTATTTTACCTAAAATTCTTTATGATTTTAAGATTAAACTCACTTATTTAAAAGATAGCTGAAATCTATTTAGTAGTCAATTCTAAGTATACCACTTCAGGATATGCATTTATTATATTACATGTTTTTAATATATTAAGGCGACGGCGACAGCTGAGTTATTCATACAAACGTAATACCAAAATCATTTGCAGATTGAGCATATTTCCACCTTATTATGATGATATTCGGATTTAGACAATATTTATCTAGGTTCCTACGTTTTTCTTTTTTCAAAATACTTACTTAAAACGAAATTAAAGCGAATTTCATTTCGCATATTTTTATGGCGTAAATTGCATGTTTTCAATTTGTTTTTTCTGTACTATAAACAACAATATTTCTAATTTTGTTCACGTAGGAACATAGTTTCTATTATCAAGTTACAAATTATAGAAACAAAATTGAAAAAACACTAAGTTTTCATTCATCATTTTTGGTATTACGGAACACATCCAAATTTATCCCAAATTTCCAAGAATTAGTAGTGCTGTCGCGGCAAGCGAGACGTCAGTGTCAGTGTGTGCGTGATGTCATTACTTCGGCTTCGGTCGCGTTGTAAATTTTATTGTACTACGTAATATTTCTATAGACTTTCTGTATTCCTCTTACTTTTCTTTTATGTGTTGCTAATTATTAATTTGCTTATGAACATCAAAACTAATAAATAAATATATTCCTTTTACTAAACTTCAAATGCTTAGGTACCTTTTTGTATGGGAAATCATCCAATGATTTCTCGCGCTCTTGGGTGGAGCGAGAGTATCAGTCTTTTACTTACTAAAATCGACTCCTATATTCCTTCTTTGCCTTGCGTTCCAGGGCCCCAGGTTTGCCTTTCAGAAGCGAACCCATGACCCCAGTAGGCTTTTTTTTAAGGTAGGAAAAATCATCTAATGACGCTCTTGGGCGGAGCGGGAGATAGTGTCAGACTTTTACTGACTAAAACCCCACTCCTATTCCTTCTTTGCCTTCGTCCCAGGGCCCCGGGTTTCGCTTTCACACTATTCTTGGCCCCAGTAGGCTTCGACCCTGCTGGGTCCCTACGATTTGCTGACATCTTCCTTAGGCGCGCGTGGAATAATACGCGCCGTCGACGACTTGGGCTCGGTCCAGACGGTTACCGGACGGTCGGACGGCGGGCTACCCATTGCTCGCCGTCCACAAGCCTACGCGGATTCGGTGGCTGGAAATCGGTATGGAGGCAGAGTTTCGGCGGGATCTCATGATAAAATGGCGACAGCGACTGTCGCAACCCAGTGCTGGGTACGCCATAATTATGGCGATAAATCCCCTCTTTGAAGAGTAGTTCAAAAGGCGTATCGGCGTCCTCACTTTCCGCACGACGACACCTCACCGGACATGATAAGTTTGGGAGGTTCCAGATTCGTGTGGAAGAAACGCCCGGATGTAACCATTGTGTAGACCACCACCACGCACATGTAAGGGAATGGTCTTCTTCACGCCCCAGCCGCCGGGATCCTGACCCCGATTTCCAGCTACTGTAGGCGTGGTGTTACGGACGGCGAGCAATGGGTAGATCTCCGTCCGGCCGTCCGGTAATCGTCCATACCGAGCTCGAGTCGTCGACGTCGCGTAGTGTTCCACGTGCGCCTTGAGGAGATGTCAGCAAAACCGTAGGGGCCCTGGATCGAAGGCAAAAAAGGAACAGGAGTGGGTTTCCTTGTCAGTAAAAGTCTGAAACGCCTTCCCGCTACGCCCAGGAGCGGGAGAAGTTATTGACTGATTTCCCACCCATAAAAAAAAACACTGGAATCCATAATATTTTCTGATTTTTTACTGTGTTCTAGTTATCCTTATACGTTGAGATATCGACACGGTAATGAAATTTCCAAATAACGCATTACTAGTCTGTACATTCACTAACGATTTCCCAAAGTATTCGGCAAAAATAAAGCAAATGATGAACATACCTAATTTTACTAACGATATTGTAATACGCTCACATACACACACACAGCTGCGCCAGTCGCTCACTTGTTTTTGTCAAACAGAGACAGCTATATTCCGCGATACGCGGTAACTTGCAGTTGCAAGCACCGTTTCCGAGATTCTTTGTGGATCCCAAAACTAGATTTTGATGAAAATGAGAGTTCATCCATTTAGGATTCTTGTATTTATGCAAGAATTTTCGAATTTGGTTTATATATGAAGCAGTTCTGAAAACCTCTTCCTTTTTTTGAAGTTGGTCAAAAAATAGCTTAAACACAGAAACAATGTGCGCATGAATCTAAGCAAACATCTAAGACTATATACTAACATCGAATTTTACAAGGAATGACATGGTCATGGTTTGACTAGTTTGTTTGAACAATACACAGATAGAACATAATATGTTCATACATCTTTGTACATCGAAATTGTAATATAGCTAAATATTTTTAGATTAGTGTACCTTCCATGATGTACACAGGAATGCGGATGAAGAATTAAGTTTCCTCCTCCTACAATGGCTGCATCACATTCGCCACGTATCAGGCTTGAGTATGCCGCTTCCAAAGCAGCGGTAGAACTGCAGTCTAGTTCATCGATTCCTAGTGAGGGACCCTTCACGTTCAACCAGTACGAGATGCGATTCGCGAACATGGTCTTGCCCGAGCTGTAACAGAAAGTACATACATTTTGCTTCATGTACACATGTATAATACATATGTATAATGAATTTTAATTAGTAGTACATATTAATTAATGAATTTTAATTAGTCGTATATATTAGTATTACATAATATGTATAATGAATTTTAATTAGTATTTAAGTAAAAATAAGGTGTAATTGTTAATTTAATAGTTAAATAACTGTATAAATACACAGGATTATTGTTTTCCTGTAAATACACCAAGTAATCACCGGTAATCTAAAATCATCTGACGTCCGAATTACGGAGTAAAACGGGGAAGTATTGTTTATTTTTATTGATTATTTATAATAATAGCACACATTCTCCTAATCTCAGTATCACGTCGTACTCACTAATTTTTACATACTATTTACGGCAATCTAGGACTTTGCGTTTGTTTTAAATCGCTTTGTTTACTAACAGAATTAAGAAATTATGACCATTGACACAATTCAATGGTCATAATTTCTTAATTCTGTTAGTTTAGATCTGATTTTCTTGGATAATATACTATAAAAATACAGCACTCGGTCGTTACTTTGCGATGCGATGCTTTAAAAATCATCAAAGTATTTTTTATGATCTAGACATCCTACCCAATTTACAAAATTATAATCTTTTGGCAAGTAAAAGCTATAAAACTTAATAATCAATAGATTTTTCAAATTGATTCAACAGCCTACCTCAATTCTTCACTTAACTGTACTAACTTTTCTCATTCTTTTTCTAATATCATCTTTTGTTTACCTTATCGAACCTTTTGAATCTTACCGTTTCTTTGTTTCTATTTTCAGTCACTAATTCTGAAACCATGCCTGTGATGACCCGTAAGGCTACTAAGGATATGGAGCTGAAACTGAGAATGGCACTCCAAGGTCTTAAGGAATCGAAAGACCAGTGTGAACAATTCTTGCTGGAGAGGGATGAAAGTGAAAAGGAAATAAAAACATTATCTTAAAAAATACAAGCCTTATACGGGAGCTCTTGGACATTAGTCAGCAATACCAAGACATTTTTGATGAACGCGACCAACTACGGGTGATCACGGATGGTTTTGGGGATTGTAGTAACTTACATGAGGAGGCATTATGCAAGGTTAGGGATCTACAGGATGAACTAAATTATGCTAACAGTGAAATTCTCAAATTACAAAAAGAAAAGGAAAGTACTCAGGTTAGGGAAACTAACGATTTATATAGTGAATTATTAAATTCTAATTGTAACCCTCATCCCATACTTACTATTGACCTGACTGAGGATTCCATATTGAATCAGAATAATAATGTAAAAGTTAGTCACAATAAATTAAAAAAATATGCAAAAATTAATCGAATAATTAAAAAATACCATCAATACAAAAAACAAAATAAACGTTATTCCAAATATATCCCACTCAGGAAAGAACGTGTTGATTTAATAAATAAATTAAACAATTATCAGATAAAATTAGAAGACAGCAAGAGGATATATGAAATTGATACACAGCACTTACAGTCTGAAATAAAGGTACTTGAAAATTCACTCAGTTCTCTTTACAGTAAGTATCATGTACAATCTCAAAACCAGATCAAAGAACACATGCTTGCTGCTAATGAGTTAGTTATGTGCCAGTGTACATGTCAGACAGTCTCAGAACTCGATGCTGGCCAGCCTGTGGCAACGGAGGTCCCGTCCTTGGCTAAGAGAGCTTCTCAAGACTGTATTACTGAACAAGATTTACCTGATTTTGTACAGGATTTATCTCAAGTTGACCAGGCTGAGTTTGGTGATTTTACATCTTGTAATAGTCAGGAATGTATTCTTTCGGTTATGTTATGTATAGTTTGGGAAGAAGTTTGGGTAAATTAATAAACAACAAACTTAGTAATTCTACACAGAATTAATGTATACCTGGGTCAACTTACAAGCATATTATGGAATTAGTATCTAGAAAAACTTATAATTATAATACTAATTTAACAGTGATTATAGGTAATAGTTTAAAAGTACGAAAGGAAGATATCACTGACTGTGTAACTGAGATGTTAAAATTAAATTGTAAAAAAATAATATTGTGTGCTTCTCCGTATTTTGAACAATTGTCAAATAGACAAAATAATTATATTCATATGCTTAACAAACATATTATGTACTTTTTAGTTAGTCACTGTAGTGACAAGTTTATGTTTTTTGACACCAACATTTTTGTTGGTCATTTGAAGTCGACCAGAGGTCCAACGTATCTGCCAATTAGTTTTAGACACACAATAGCAAGGCTTATTGGCTTAATATATTAACACAGACATAAGTAGTATGTCGAAGTCTTGTATAATTAAAACCACTATGTTTAGTAGTAATACTAATAACCCTGTGGTGAGTCAAATTAACGGTAGCTTAATTGGATTTTTTTGTAAAGTGTACGAAGGAGGTTCCATGTATCACTATGGAAAATTCTTTTGTAAATGTGGGGACCACAATTAGTTGCAACTCACTGCCAAGTGACTGAAGACTTGGGGCAAACTCCGGATAGTTGTTTAAACTAATTCATAGGACAATAGAGGGTACCAGTAACACCATAGTTATGAGGATTCTTTTTGCTTTCAAAAAGTTAAATGGCAAAAATGGATCAGCAGCATTCCTTGAAATTATTTCATCAAAATATTCAAGGTATCTCTTCCAAATTATTAGAAATTGAAATGTTTTTAGAAAAAACAATGTTTGGTGTTGTATGTTTTAGTGAACATGGTTGAAGGATTACCGAATGCTACTTAGTTATGAAAATTATAGTGTGGGAAGTTGTTTTAACCGTAAGTCTATGCTGCGCGGTGGTTCCCTAATCTTAATAAAAAAAAGCTTAAAATTTAAACAACGTCATGACATAGTTAACTTGTCAACTGAACATTGCATTGAACTGTCTTGTGTTGAGCTAGATAAGCATATTATAGTGTGCGTGTACAGACCCCCGAACCCTCAAAACTTTAGTCTATTTGAATCAACAATGGAAGATATTCTAGCTAAACCTGCAGATAGTAACAAATCTATAATTATTTGTGGAGATTTTAATAATATTTTGGAAAATAATCTAAATAGCAGCAGAATTTTAAGCCTTTTTAAATCATTTAATTTGTCCAATGTTTTTACTGAACCAACTAGAGTAACTCCAACCTCTGCAACTTGTTTTGATAATGTTTTCTGCAATTTTGATTATTTCGATAAAGCTATAGTAAATTATCTTCCGTCTGATCATAGTGGACAAACGGTAACTTTTAACTTTAAAGCAGCTTTAGAAAAAACTCAAATTCAATTTAGGCCAATCACACTTGGCAAATTAACAAAATTCAATAGTAACTTACAAAATAAGTTAAATATTCTGGGCCATAATATTGATGATGCTAATAAATTTTATGATAATTTCTTTTCAGTAGTACTAAATGAATTTTATACAAGTTTTGAAAAGAAGTTAAAAAAATATTTTCCCTAAGTTTGGTTTTAGTGACTGGGCGACTAAAGGTATAAGAATAAGTAGGGAAAGACTTTATGAACTTTATGGCCTTAAGTCATTCTTCAACACTGAAACTTTTAACAAGTATGTCAATAAATATTCTAAACTTTTTAGAAATATGCAAGGGGTGCCACCCCGAGGCAAACAGCGGTCAGGCCAGCCCCACGGAGCCATCTGGCAACGAGCCAGATGGCATGGAGGAGGCGATGGCCGTGGTCGCCGTTCTTACAAGCATGTCAATAAAAGGGAGAAGTCCAAAAAGAGGGAAACTATCTTCCATAGCACGACCTCAATAAAGAAGACGCTGGGCACCGTCTAGGAGCCCCTCTAAAAGTCCTTCAATAAGAGGTAAAACGTGAGCCCACGGTGGTGTCAAAACCCGCGAGGCCAGCCCCGGCAGCTAAGCAGCAGCAGGGGAAGCCTGTCCCTCCAAAAAAGCTCTTGCCACGACAGCGAGCCGGCCTCTTCCACTGCCCCAGCATGTAGATTGTCCGGCCGACGCCGAATGGCAAATGGACGGAGAAAAGAAAAGGGCGAAAAGAGCAGTCATTAAGATGCTTGTGGCTAGGCTTCGCGCCTGGCATCTGCAGCTGTAGTGATCACACTACAGCCAGGTGTAGAAAAGAAGGGCGTGACCTACAACGAGGAGGATGACCAAAGCGAAGCGGGTGGTGGACCTCACCGAGTTTGACATTGCCGCTTGCGTATGAGGACCACCGCAACGGGGGGCCGTCGTCAGGACGGGAAAGTGTTCTGACGACCAGCCACAGTACCGGCATGTGAACCGTCACGGTGAGCTGCCCTGTGTCGGTGGCCAAAGCCATAACTCGCGGTGTCCGACGCGGACCACGACGGCGACGATGACGGTACTCCGGAGGTGATCGAGGTAGAGATAAGAGTGGCGGTACGAATACTGAATGCCAAAGACCCTGGCCATGGAGGTACTCAGCAGACTACGACTACGCGGTCTCATCGTCCGCGTCTGTACGCGGACGATGAGTCCGCAGGGCGTCCCGGCTTCGCGATGAGGACCGGTTTCCCAGTCTTCCAGCGAAGTGGGTACTGTCCCCTCTTCATACATGCACTAAAAAGCCCTCTTAGCGAGGCCTGAGTACCTCCATGGCCAGGACCCAGGCATTTCCTCTATTTAATTTATTATATATTATTTTTAATTTATTATACATTTATTATATTAATTTATTCACTCTATTTTAGGCGTACATTTATCACATAAATGTTCACAAAACTACCTTGCCATCCACGTCTCTTTTTTGTATCGTAAATAAAATTAAAGTGTCTGTTTGTATTATAAAAAAAACACGTTTGTTTACTAAATGTCTTCGGTTTGTTGCGGCTAACATATGAAACGGCTAGACCTATTTTGACAGGACATTCACTGACGGATAGCAAATGTTACAAGCAGTTACTTAGGCTACTTTTAATTGGGATATAGTTAATGTTATAATAAGTAACTTAATTTAATTTTCATATTCCCGCGGAACCGGACTTATTTCTCGATGGCGAGGACATCTAAATTCTCGCGGGAGGTATTTCATCTTAATTCCCGGGGATAATGGACATCTTCGAAACGGCTAGACCGACTTTGAGGGACTTTCACTGACGCTGATTTTACAAGGAGTAACTTGGGCTTCTTTTCGACGGAACTTTCATTGGGGTATAGCTAATATTATAAGGAGTACCTTTAGCTATTTTTTTTTCGCGGGAACGGGACGTAATTGCGGTGGTCGGGTGGACATCCTGATTCCCAGGGAAGAAGAAATTTTAGTAACGGCTAGACCGATTTTGACGGGACTTTCACTGACAGATAGCTGTTTTATGTGGGTAAACGTCTTATGATTTCTCCTGCTCTAGGGCGGAGAGGGAAAGCGTGCCAGACTTTTACTTTTACTTTTACTGAGTAAAACCACACCTAGGTTCGTTCAGTTGCCCTTTGCGTTCCAGGACCACAGGTTACCTTTTCAGAAGTCCTCCCATGGCCTTAGTAAGCCTGCTGGTCCCTACGGTTTTGCTGACATCTCTTTGAGGAACGCGTAGTACACGACGCGCTGTCGACGATTTGGGCTCGGTCCGGAAAATAACCGGATGGTCGGACTGCGAACTACACATTGCACGAAGTCCGACATCCGTCGTTGATGTTACAAGAAGTAACTTGGGCTACTTTTCATTTTCACGGGACTTAATTCCCAGGGGGTTATAAAAAAGTCGCGAGTAACAGTTAGTAGATAATAAATAACATATTTCCTATTGTATGTATTTTTAATATGGTCATGATATACCATTTTGAAATACTCATGATGAGCCCTTTAATTTGATACCCGTATTGCAGTCTCAAAAAAAATATATTTTAAATTATGGTGTCTCACAGTCCTTATTTTCGGTATTTTTTAACGTCACCTATCTAAGAACACTTGGTTTATTAAGAGAAATCTATCGATATCTTAATTATATAAATCCGTTCTGCGGTTTGGAAGATATGAGGTAATTAAGAATATTACATACATACATAGATACAAGATACGCGCGAAAAACTTTGAACAAGAAGTAGTCATTTCTAAAAAAAACTTTAAACCTTTTTTCTGAATCCTTTAGGTAAAATTGGTTAAAGTTGTAGTATAATAAATTTAGTTATAGGTACTTACTTAATTATTCGGTACACTGAATTCTTAAAAGTGAACCACTATTTACGCAATAGCCTGTATACAGAACATATGGATATTAATTTAGGTTTCTTGGGCTGGACACCCTTGAAACGTAAAAGTAACGTACACTTCACAGCATTCTTTAATCTGTGACTTAACTTAGTACACAGTAAGCACTATATTACAAAACGTCAATACACAACTAATTAAGAAACATTATCACAACCCTTCATCGATTGTTTTAAGCTATCGTGATGGAAGTGAAACTGACCCTAATAAACCCAGGCCATGTCTGGACACTGTTTCCCCGACGCAAAGTTTTTCAGTATTAGAGAAAGATGATCCAAAAAAGACAGCAACTTTCTTTCCATTAAGCTGCGCGGGACTCAGACCTGAAACAAAATATAATTTCAATGCCGGAGCGTTCGTGCTCTAGAAACCTCACCAAGGAAATAGTGTTTTATTTATATATTTATTGACACAACAACACCTTATTCACTTTAATAAATACAATAATTATTGTAAAAATGAAAAAAAAAGTGTGGTTATGTTGTCACATATAAGCGTACATAAAAAATATCTCGATCACATAAATTGAATTAAATTAAATTACATTGATATATTGAAATTAATGACAGAGAATTCACAAAAGTTGTTAGTAAGAAGAATTTTACTTGTATATATATATTTTTTTTTTTCCAAATTCTTTAATCTATATTACAAATTTCTACTGCCACACAGCGAAAACCTCTGAGGGCTATTCCGTGTGATGGCGAGCCGCTTGCTTATTTTATATGTAACAGCGATGCAACAACAATTATCTAGTTACACATCAAACCTTTGTGCAAAGAAAACGTTTTAACTTATACTTATAACCTTTCGAACTCGTTATATATAATGTTTGTAAATCTTCTGGAAGTTCATTAAGAAAGTAAGGCACTAAATATTTTGCAACCCTCATCCCGTACACATTGTTGGCTTTTGGTAGACTGTATTTATTTTTGGGTGTAATAGATCCGGTCTTGTGTTTTCAGTTAGCAATTCAGGCCTATTGATTTCAGCAAGGGTGAAGAATTTAACTTTATTGAACACATCCATAACATTACAGTACATACAGTATAACTAATGTTATTAATAAACCAGTAATAGTATAAAAGCCTACAAACCATCTACCTCTACACAGTAGGCTCACCGGTCTCGCAACACACATGGAGTTCAATGAACTTACTGAGCAGAACAGTATCGGTTCTCTCGCCAATCATCTTCGAGACGCTGTTCAGGCTCCCCAGTACTCGTCGCACCACCGACGAAACTTTTTTGGGCAAAATTGCATAAAAGTCATCTACGTTGGCACGCACTGCAATATCGAGGGAGCCTAAACAGAGCTCTGAAGCATTTTTATACTGGATGCGCAAGGCATTGTAGGTTTTTTGTTTTAACTTTGACAACATGCCGCTCATGTGTGTGTGATTATGATAAATGATATTTATTTTGCAAATAGGTTTAAAAAAACACTTTTAAACGTCATTTTTTTTCGTCATTTTAAACTAAATGAGGCCGGTGTTTCCTAGCTGACTACCCTGAGAAGAAACACCGAAACAAACTCAAGGGACTCATATGAGACCCATGCAGATTTGTCTGAGATGGTCTTTTGAAGAAAGAACCATACAGATTTGAGTGGACTTGTCCAGTCAGTGCAAGCATTTGTCAGTATTCGCAAAGCTCAACTCAGGACTACTAAGGAGCTCAACGACTTGACGAACAATTCCAAAGAAAGGACAATTGAGTAGGACACAGAAAATACTCAAATTGCTAGATTTACGTTAAAATTACTAAAAATTACTAATTCACAATAATAAGGAAATATGTAGTTTACAAAATGTAATTCTTAGTAAAGTAAATATTTATGTCAAAAATTAATTGAAGAAAAATGACAAATTTTAAAATCAAAATAATCTACATTGTAAAACTAAACATCAATATCAAATTATGAAGAAAAAATAATATTATAAAGCAGAATTGAAAATAAACACAAAAAAAAATAAAATAAGGCAACACGTGTAGTGCGTACTGGAGCAGGCTAATGCCAAGCTTTTTCGTCCTCAACATAGTCCTTTATAGTGTAAAAAGCCTTTTGACAAAGTTATCGCTTTACAAATGATTTGAATGTATTAAGGTTTGTTGAATACGACTAGGAAGTTTATTATAGAAGTGTATACATTGGCATCTATATGTAATTAATATTATTTATGATTTTTTTACGCTGACCACCTCAAATCTATCTCCTTTCGTTCAGTCCATCCTAAGGTTGTCTATAAGAGATTACTTTGTGACAAATAAATTTCAATTGATTTTCAAATAATGCAATTTATCAAGAACTGTTGCTGTCAGTGTTGTATATATATTATCTTTTATGGTGTAGGCGAGCACAAAGAGAGGATTTTCCAAAATTTACCCCCTAAGGGGATGAAACGGGGGTCGAAAGTTTGTATAGATAAACCTACTTTCACGCGGGTGAAGCCGCTGGTAGAAGCTAGTTTGAAATATTTGGTTCAGTATTATTAGAAATGTTTTGTAAAGCTAATAAGTATCTATTTCAATAATGCACACCCCAGTCAAACCCCAAGCGCCGCAAAATCATATTTTGTGGCATTTAATTTAAACGCTAGCGTCCGCATAGATTGTAAAATATTGAGCGTTTTATATATAGGGTATTTATCCAAGTACATAAATAAGAAGCTCTACATAAAGTAGTCCGTAAATATGAAAAATAAGCAAACATTTCCGTTATTCCCTGTATACCTATAATTTTATTACAGGACAAACATTTATAAAAAAATAAGTGTACAATAGACGTCTTATTGCACAGGGCAATTTCTACCAGACATCCTTTGGATATACTGAACGAACGGAAAAGATTTGGGGCTGTCAGTGTACAACATAAATAATTTACAAAAAAAAGAAAAGATACGAGTAATAAAAATACAATAAAATATATATACATAATTAGGTACATTACCAGATAATATACTAATAAGTAGTTTTAGGTTAATGTAAATAAATTAATTTAAAACCAAAACTTACCTGCATCATAAATTGCCTGATAAGTTTGCTCAAGTGCCTTCCGCGAAATCGGATCCATGTAGTTTCCGAGGCGAAAGTACACAGTAAAGAACTGAGCGTCAAACAAGTCCAAATCAGGAGCCATGCCGGAGGTTAGGCCTAGGTCAGGATGCTTATAATTCCATCTAAGACCCTCTGATGTCATCGGATTCTCCTGTTGAAAAGAATAAATATTCCAGTAGGTATTCTTGTAAGAATCGGTCGCGTTCACACCCGAATGTAGAGAAGAAATTACAATATATTTTTAAGATATTTATTTCAATATATTTTAGCTTTGGTATTTTGGTAATCATAAATTTGTATTACAAATTTTTATTACAAATTTGTATTACAAATTTATTTTTTAACCAATAGTTTTATTTTTTGTATTAAAAAATAAAACTATTGGTTACTTTCACTTTCAGATTTTATATGATCCGTACCTACTAAAATCGGTTTAAGCTAGACTTAATATCTAAATTTATTATTTGCAGATGTAATTTTTGTTAATCTATTCTTCACTATTACTCGTAGATAGGGTTCACAAATAAGGTACCTTGTTGTAAAGAATATCAGAGAGTTGCTTCACGTTGTGCGACTGCGGGTAGAGGCCTGACATTCCAGAAATGACAATCCTTTCGCCATCTAGCGCTGGGCTGTCTAATCCTGTAGGGAGAACTGACTCAGCTGGATCAGTTACCTCCACAGGTATCCCGTGTTCTTGAGGTGTAGGTGTCATTATAGATCACTGAATACTTTCTAGACAACAAAAAAGGGCTATAAATAGTTTAAAACTTAACTCATCAGATGGTCATAATGTCTCCTGTTCGATAAGACTTTTGTTAAGCAGTTGGTGGCTTTTGATAGATGGACTGATGGATTTGATGGAATAGACGCGTTTTGTTAAAATTGACGAGGGTTTAAATGGTGCAGATTTAAGTGATTCAGACATTTTACAGAAATTTATACAACAATTAAATGAGATTGAAACAAAGAGGTAAATCGAGGATTAAAAAACTGGGCAAGTGCAAGTCGGACTCGTGCATAAACTTAACTATGTAAATAGTTCAATTCCTGAATAGAGTCTCGAAGATTTTTCCAGAACGCAAAAAAAGTTGTTTATTAAGAGACTTAATAACAAAACTGCTTTTAGATCCATTCCTATACTTGTGCTATAAGACCTTGTTCAGACCTTGACCTTGACCCAGAATCCTGGCTTTATGCCATATTTCAGGATTTTGGGTCAACGCATAGATATATATTTCTATCCATCTTTGGCTCGGGTGAAGTACCTTCCGCCGAAATAACGTGTCCCAAATAAATAATAATAATAATAACCTCCTTGTCTTTTGATTTGCCTTTGACTGCAGCAGGCAAGTTGTTCCAGTATAAATGACAGGCGAAACGCTTGGTCCAGACCGTAGAGGTTTCAACAAAGTAAGGGTACTCACCATTCGTCGGGTTTTCCGATAGTAGGAATGAGATGGTAGAATCAAGTCATGCAATTCCCGCGCACACTCTCTAAAATGCATCCTGTAAAACACCGAAAGGCTTTTTACCCTAAGCCTGTGCTCAAGGCTTTGTAGATTAGACTTAACCAGATCCGGATCATCAATTAGCCTCTTCGCACGCCTTTCTACTGAGTCCAAAGCTGATAGGTTGCATTTTGCAGCACCAGCCCTTATGTGGCTGCAATACTCCACACACGAACGGATCTGTGATTTGTATAACATTAAAAGCGGTCCAGGTGTAAAGTACCACCGGACCTCTTTGCTACCGGCCGGCGGGCCGACGGGGCAGAGCTTTCTTTTATTTTGCCTGTATCATATCACTCCAACACGAACGTATAACTAGGAATTATGTTAAATTAGCACTAAAACTTCGTTCTGGTCACTATCCATCATCAAAGTTTGCTATCTTAATTCAAAAGGCTGCATCGTGTAATTGTGAGGCATGCAAAAAAATTGAAGATGTTGAATGAATTGAATTTATTGACAAATGAATTGCATTTGCTCGCGGAATGTGCTAAGAACAAAGATGAAAGAAAACTTTTTGCTAGGGAATTTAAACTAAATATTTGGGACAATGAACTTATCCAAAATATTTTGGCATACCGATACACAAAATGACTTTAGGGCTTATTAACTACTAGATGAAACCCCTGGTCCTAGAATATAAAGGGCAACTGAGTCCCTTTGTGTACTAGGACCACGGGTTTCGAAAAAAAAAGAAAACCTCGGAGAAAAAGTGAGCATCGCTCCACCATATTCTCGGGGCGGTCCGCACAGTGGTGACATTCCTGGTTCATGATCATCTGAGCGTTTTTTCTTTCACAATTCGAAACAATTACCTCCGGTAACCGTAACTCTAGAAAGTGAGGACGCCTGATGTTTCTGTAGCCAGGCGTCGGACTCCTCACAGAATCGTAGCTGTAAAACCCTAATGCCGCAATTGCGGCGTGGCCAGGAATAGGTAGCTATAGTCGATGTCCCGATACTGCTATGAGATTCCACCGAAGCCCTGTCCACAGTACCGTAATTTGACGTGGCAACACAGTTTCGCACCTACGCCCAGTATCCATTTAGATACAAATACTTTGTTCCTTCATTATACTTTTTTTTTTTCGGTGAGAATATCCAACGACATCCCCCACACTCTTAGGCGAAGCGTGAGATAGTGTCAGACTTTTACTGATTAAAAACCCACTCCTGTTCCTTGTTTGCCTTCGTTCCAGGGCCCCGGGGTTCTCTTTCGCATCACCCATGGCCCCAGTAGGCTTCGCCCCTGCTGGGCCCCATGAGCGATGGTTTTGCTGACATCTCCTTGAGGTGCACGTGGAACACTATGAGCCGTCGACAACTTGGGCTCGGTCGGCGAGCTACCCATTGCTCGCCGTCCGCAAGCCAGCGCCTACGGTGGGTGGAAATCGGGATCGGGATCGGCGGCTGGGGCGTGAGTGCCGTTCTCTCGCGCGTGCGGCCGCCTCCTTTGCTAGCATTACTGCTTCGCAGAAGGAGGCTACCGCTTGCCACTCCTCCTCGCTCCGGACCATGGCCTGTACTAAGGCCCGCCCGGTGCGAGAGACCACTGCCGCCGATCGCCCCCACGAGGACACAGCGATGCTCTACCCAGGCGGGGCATTCCTTCATTATACGTAAAATAACATAATTTTTAATAAAATAATATTTACATGTTTAGATGCCTTTCAAATAACATGGCTCTAAACTATTTAGTCTATTCACTTTTACTACTACTTGAACCAAATTTCAATAAGCGCATCTGAATAATGGTGGATATTATTCAGATCCGGTGTGGATCATATAAATTCTCGCTGTTTTTTAATACAAAAAAAAAGAACGCTTGTCATGATGTATTGCGTTCTCGTTCTGTTGTTTGTTGATGACTCTAACAGTAAAAGGATGTGTTCACGAAACTTTTGAATTTTCAGTAACGTGCGTTTAAATGGTATTTGCATATTTAGATACAAAAATACTTAAAGGGTGTAAAGTTGTGTAGTAAATTTCAACGTACCTAACAAAATTATCAAATCAAACTGCGGTAAAGACTTGCACTGATCAACAAAAATATTAACAGGAACCTTACCACCTAATAACTTAAAATAAATAACAAACATATAATGGAATTCTTTGTTGGAGATAATATTAATAAAATAAACTAAACCTAATCTATAACTATAATTATACACACTATTTACTAGAAGATATTGAACAATCGACTAGTATTTGCTTTACGGTTCTAACTCGCAAACTCGCTTTCCATGTAGCGGTAGTCACACATAAAAAAAAGAATTTATTAAGATCCAAGACGACTCAGCTTTTGCAGAACGCAACGTCATTGACAATCGGACATCTCAGCTGTAATATACGTTCACACGCTCCTTAGGTATCATTTAAATAAACTTAGCGTGTGTCATTTTACGTGGTTTTAATAAATATTCACGGCATTGTATCATAACGACTTACGAGTGTGATCTTATTAAATAAAGACTAGCTTCAGTGGTAACCCAGTATTGGGTAAGTGTGGACAATTACTTTTTTTGCTTAATCATCTTAGATACGGCCATTATATGATAAGAATTTTATCACCCATTTTTGTATCTTCTTCTGTTTTAGTTCTGTATTGTTTTGTTGTTCCTTTGTGGCTTACTAGCTTTAAGCTTAGTTTCTTTTTCTAACGCTTCGATTCTGATTGCGACATGCACACATTTGCCTTAAGCGCCTTAGTACATCCTCCGCCCTGCGCTTACGCACTGTTACAGTCACAATCAGAGGATAAGCCGGGAGACGAAGAAACTTATTCGACGACTGGAAAATTCCAGAGTCCAAAGTTCCGGTTCAGACACCTGGCCTGAGTTCCATCCAATCGTTTGGCGCCTAGTCCTCGGCTTCCAACGTCTTCGTGGCCAGGATAGTATAATACTTAGCGCCTACCTCCACAGTCGTCAATAATCTAAGAAAAACGGCCTTTTTCCTGCGACCCTATTCAATTAATATTGATATAGATAGATACTTATATTATTTATCTAGTAATTGACAATTAAACTGCAATTACTAAAAGGGTTATTGCATCCGATGTTTGTTTGCTTGTATAGACTGTGGCCAATATTATTATTTTCCGTAATCAGCAAAATATTAGAAATTTCATTTAATTAAAAAATACTTAGCCTATTATAATTACAGTAAAACCAAAAATTAATATTAAAAAACTTTAAACTAATTAAAGCTAGCTAAATATATCGATTATAATATATATCGAGGGTTTACCTACTGCGAAAACCTGCTAACCCTCGTTTTTGGTCAAAATGAGTTAAATACATCAATTTGTTTTTTTTCTTTTTGAGCTTTATATACTGGTAAAACCAACTAAGCTAGGTTAGCTAAGCTAGTTTAGAAGATATTCCATGTAAAAAACAGTCAAATACACACAAATCGCTCAATTCTCCATTGCTAAAATAACATAAACGACGTTTGTAACGTTTTCTTAACAAATGTTAATATGCAAAAAAATAACTAAGCGTTAATAACCGCTTTTTCTTTTCAATAAGTTAAATAAAATGCTCTTACACACGTTCAGTAAATATAATTTAAAAGGACTTGAACGGTTTTAACAGAAGAATTTTGTTGATTTTGCTGTTGTAACTTTACTGCGAAAACCTAATAAATACCATAATGACATTTTATATGTACAGAATTATCACAATTACTTATATTCCGTTGACAGGCAAAGCGGTTGCTTTAGCTAGTTTTTATTTCGCTTTAGGGACAACAAAAAATAATTGTTAGATGGTGTATTCAAAAAGTAATACGTACTCCTAACTTATTGTGACAGGTCGCTGTCAGTGGCTCAGTTTAAGAGCCAGCTTCAAAAATAATGTATCAGAAAATCTTCTCAAAGGAATATAATCTGAGTTTTGTTGTACCTAGGAAATACCAATGCTTAATTTGTAATAATTATGCCCAAGCAGAAACAAAAAAGAAAAGTGATCTAAAAGAAGCCTACAATGCTCACAACAAACAAAGAAAATTTACAGTAGGGAAAAAGAGAAAAATAAAGTCAGATCAAACACAGATGAACAGTTTAGCTAATAGCTCTACTATTTAAGAAAACTGTGTGTCTACAACCTCAAGATTTACGAGGCTCTATTACCTAACAATCCTTATTGTTTCTCATGGTCAAAGGTTAATAGAAGAAAAGGTAGCTCTGAAATTGGCAGTATTATATGGCACTATCTTTCAAACTGTGTCTCTAAATATATGAGAGAGATAAGTTTGTTTTTTGACACTTGTGGTGGTCAGAACCGTAATCAATATGTGGCTGCTTTACTCTTTTGGGCAGTGCAAAAAATTGTTCATCTCAAAATCATAGAGCAGAATTTTTTAGAATCTGGGCATACGCAAATGGAAGCAGATTATATGCGCAGCAGCATAGAATGTGCTAAAAAAAATAATTCTGCTTTTTCGATGATATATTGGATATCTATTTTCAAGCGTGCTAGACGCAGGCAGACCATAAAAATCGATGGAAAAAAATAATAGAAAGAGAACCATACACTGTAAAAGAAATTAAATTTGACGAGTTTTTTTGCCAATACAATTAGAAAAACAGAACGAAAGATGAACAAGGATAAAATGTTCAATGGCTTAAGATAAAGAGTATTAGGTATGTAAAAGGAAAACACAGAATCTTTTTTTACAACTACGACATGAGCGACAATTTTAATGATATAGAGGTTCGAGAAAAATCATCGACTTCTCAATTTCAAAATGCGCTGAATCGCGCTTACATATAAACATAAAAACAGCTTGAGCACAGGCGTAGGGTAGCCAGTCTTTCGGTGTTTTACAGGTTGCATTTTGGAGAGTGTGCGCTGGAATTGCATGACCTGATTCCGCCATCTCATTTCTATAATCGGACAACCCAACGTACGTCAAGTATCCACCCTTACATTGTTGAAACCTCTACGGTCCGGTCTAAGCGTTTCGCCTCGCCGTTTATACCGTGTACATCAAAGGACTGAAACAATTTGCCTACTGAGGTCTTCCCATCCAATTATATTTTCTTCTTGGGTGTCTTCAAGGCTAGAGTGAATAGGCTCTTGATAAACTAGTGTGCCTCACTATCAACGATTACATCACTGTTTACCATCAGGTGGGATCGTAGACAAGCACTAGTTTATATAACATTTAAAAAAAAAAAAACTTACTTCAAATTGCGAAAATGGAAGACAGCCACGACCGTAACGAATGAACTACTGGTCACTTCTGAAATAAGGTTTCTACACAGCAGTTTTATTAACTACATACATTTTATATAGACAAAGGTCTTATTGAAATCCAAATAAAAAAATAACAATGTTTCATTTGCATGCAAAACTAGAATCAATAAATAGCATTAATAAATTAATCACTGAACTCATAAAATTAAATAATCGTTATTAAATAAACGAACAGTATATCCGTACTCAAATTTTTAACGTAAGAAATCACGCTCTAGGGTGGAGCCAAAGGGCGACTTAAAACCCACCTAAGTCCTTCAGTTGCCCTTTGTATTCCAGGATTATCGGTATCTCTTTTTTTAAAATCCCATCCGTAGCTGGTATCAAAATCGTAGTAGATTCGATACTCTGCTACGATTTTGATAAGATCTTCTGACGTTTTATAAGTGCCCATGTAGGCCTATGTGAAATAAAATTTTTGACTTTGACTTTGACTTTGATAACATCTCTACGAGGCCAGATTTATATTTTACTTTTGGGTACAATATTGACTTCTTTCTTATACTTACTTATTAATATAGTAACATGAAAATATTGCTCTACCAATCTTATTCTTTAAAACAGTAACTATGTACAATATGTTCGGTTCAAATCTTGCAACTCGATTTTGAAGCAGATATCTTCAACCGATTGACCTGAAATTTTGTATACATGTGTAAATTGCATGACAATGCAATATTATGATGACATAGAGCTGATCTGATGATGAAGCTGGAAGGTGGCCATTGAAACTCGGCAATAAAACGACACAAACCCATCGAGCTTGGGCTCGTTTGATTTGTATTGATGAGTACTTTTATCCTATATGGTGACCACGGTCTGATGATGGAGCAGGAAGGCGGCCATAGGAACTGGGCAATAAAACGACATAGCTCCATCGAGTTTGGACTCTTTTAATTTGTATTTACGAGTACTTTGATTCTATATGGTGACCACAGTCTGATGATGGAGTTGGAAGGTGGCCATAGGAACTCGGCAATAAAACGACACAACCCCATCGAGTTTGGGCTCTTTTGAATCGTATTCGCGAGTACTTTGATCCTATATGATAACCATGATCTGATGATGGAGCTGGAAGGCGGCCATAGGAACTGGGCAATAAAACGACATAACGCCTTCTTCTTCTCTCTTCTTTTTTCAAAATTATGTATATATTATTTTCTTTGTGTTTTGTATTTTCTGTAATATCGCAGTTCTTATAACCATGAAAACTAATAAAAAACGTTTTTTTTTTCATATTAACAGTTCTAACGTAGAAACTATGCATTTCAAAGGATAACGTACCTGTAATATAAATCGTCCAAAGATGTTGCCGCAGCTGCTCGATACGTTGATGGCGCGTCAAGTGAGGAGTGGAGTGGTCCCGGATGTCCTTTCCAGGCGGAAACGAGATAGGTCGGCCGATTAAAAAAAATATCAGGAGTGAGAAGGGTCTTCTGGGCTCGACGATAGCGGTGTGAGCGGTCGAGAATTTAAAATGCCCTCAATTTGTACCAAAACGGAGTTAAGTCCCTCATACGTTAAGTGACAATTGCCCGACACTCGGAAGAAATGAAATTTGGTCGATTTGACACCCGCCTCCCAAAGACCACCAAAATGTGGAGCGTATTCGGGTATAAAGTGGAAATTTATACCGTCTTGAGCTGCACTATCAATTAAGGCGTCACAGTTGGGTTTAAAGGCTGTTTGTAGGCTCAAGCAAATGAAGTTCCGTTATCGGAATAAATATTGAGTGGTTTTCCTCTCCGAGACAAGAACCTGTAAATAATTGCTGATTGTCAAGTCACCGAGTAACTCTAAATGATTGGCCTTGGTAGTGAAGCACACGAAAATAACAATGTATACCTTCAACAATCCTCATTCATGACCTTGACGACTAGCCGTGGTTATGGGGCCAGCGCAGTCCACTCTTATGCTTTGAAAAGTTAAGTCAGCTGGTGAGAGTCTGTTCAGTGGAAGATTACCCATTTGAGGAGTAACTGTCTGTGGCTTTAGTCGCTGACACCGAACGCACTGACGATAACAGGCTCTAGCTATGTTACGACCACCGAGTGGCCAGTAGGTCTCTCTAACCTATTATGCTCAGATTAAAAAAAAAGTTTAACAAAATGATGAGTATACTGTCTTAATATTAGGTGATTTTTTGTAAATGAATATTTGAAATAGTGTATCCTACCCCCTATACGAATAATTTTATTGTTATCTAGAAACACATTTAAACTTAATAACCTATTAATGTGGTAATTTTTTTTATTATTTACTTCGGCTTCGCACGGATACAATGCTGTTGACGTCATAATAGTCGGTGTTTCTATAACAGTTTTGTCTCTTCGTTATTTAATACTGACTTCCGAAATTATTTTGCACTCTTCAATGTTTTTTGACATTGAAGTAGGTTGTATATTTTTTTTTTGTAATTTTTTTTTTTATTTTACACTTTTTATTTATGGTACCACCACTAAAAAGTGCCCCTCAGCATAACTTAAATCCCTTAGAGCCTGAGTGCATCTCATAACAATTCTAATAATCCCAAACATGGTTAGATTACATAACTTTATTACAAAGTTCCGGTACCTAACTTCAGACAGATCAGTTCGATATATTCCCCCTCTTCTTTCAGTCAGTCATCGACTACACGTATAAATAAAGCAATTTTACTTGTTATGACGGTTCTGCTGTGATCCTATGAGGAGTTCTGTTCCATATCTTTGAAGTTCATGATCAGATTATAACAATGTTTCTATGGGAACAACTCAGAAACATAACCTTTCAATCAAAAAATAATGTCAATTTTCTAAATCGGTCCAAATATGACCGAGAAATCGGTGAACATACATAAAAAAAAAATACATTGAGCCGAACATAGAACCTTCTCCTTTTGAAGTCGGTTAAAACAAAGTCCCTTCCCGCTGTCTGTCCCTATGTACGCTTAAATATTTAAAACTACGCAACGGATTTTGATGTGGTTTTGATCAACATTGCACCAGGGCAGGTCACTAATACTAAATATACTAAATAATGTCTTTATACACAACGTTCACAGCTTTTTTGTCATTAAACAATACAAACATGTTTTCTTTTGAGGTTACCCTTGAAAGAATGACATATAATTGGTTATGTGATAAACATTCAACGCTCAAAACTAAGACTGCAACGTTGAAAGTTTGACCCTGCGATTTATTAATGGTCATTGTAAAAGATATATTTAGCGGAAATTGTAGGCGTTTATATTGGTACGGTAAATCCGATGGGGTTAGAAGAATTTGGGGTGAAGTGTGTGGGTTGCGGAGAGACAATCAAACACGTGTGTACGCTACGAGTGCTTTATTACGACTCTCGACTTAATCCTTATACAATTAATATATAGTACTAGTACTTACACACTACACCACTGGGGTACAAGAGAAAAAAAATAAAAATAACTTTTTTTTTACCTTACAATACTACTTACTTATTTTAAACATATTTCTCCAATACATTATTTTTTAAAACAATTTTGTGCGGTTTTTGTGTACAATTTCATCTTTGTTGTTTTTTTAAATTCTTACATTTGGTTCTATATCTTCAATGACAACAAATGGACCATTATACAAAGTATCCAGTTTATTTGCAGTTTCATTTTTTAACAATATTAAATCTCCTTTGTCATATCGCACTTGGTTTACGTTTTTATCATACATAGTTTTTCGCATCTCTTTACTTTTTAACAGATTATTACGCGCATCTCTGTGTGCTACTTGTAAATGATATCTTAATTCTAAACTATAATTATCTGGGTTATATAAAGGTTCTATACTACTACTTATTCTACTCGGAATGTTACTGGGTTTTCCAAAAACTAATTCATACGGGGCATATTTTGTAGATGAATGTATAGTGTTATTAAAAGTAAAACACCAGAAGGGTAGCCATTGGCTCCACGTTTCAGGGAAATTATCGCATTGTATTCTTAAAAATGAACCTAAATGTTTATGTGTATTTTCAAGTGATCCGATTGTCTCATGGTGATATGAAGTTGAATGTAATTTTTCGATTCCTAAAAGTTTACAGACTTCTGTCATAGTTCATGACATAAAAGATGTTCTCTGTGCCTTTATCTGTGGCTATTGTTGTTGGGATTCCGTACCTTAAAATAAATTGATTTACAAATGCCTTTGCTACGGTGACCGTTTCCTAATTTGGAAGAGGATAAGCCTGAACAAATTTGCTTAATTCGCACTGCAACGTAAGTATATAATTATTACCATCTATATCTTTATCTAAGGGTCCTACTAGATCTAAAAAACACTTTCTCAAAAGCATAAGAAGCTGTGGTGGTTATTACCATCGGCTTACCATCGGTTTTTCGTGAATATTTAGATTTTTGACATTTTTCGCATTTATTCACAAAGTTTTTGATAACGCGTTATTTTTTGTTTTTATTATACATATTTCGTCGACTTTTATATTTTTTACTCATTTGTCTTAATTTCTCCACAAAAACGACTCGCGTATATTGTGCCTTGAAATCAAGATTTATGTATAATACTCTCTTAATTTGGGAATATGCAAAACACTCGGTTTCTACATATATAACCACTTGTTTTCTAATTCTATTTAACTCTTTTCCCTCTATCAAAATTATCTCTACTGCACTACTCGGCATCCGCAATAATTCCACGATTCTCGGTTGATCAGGCCGATTGTCTGTGTCATTATTGGTGATTGGAGTGGCTTTTCTGTTTTTTGTCTCTTCTAATTGCCTTTTCTGTGCTCTAGTCATTACATTGATTATTTGCTCATTTATACGTTTAAATTCATCGGAATTTATTGGAATTCTCGATAATGCGTCTGCTACGGCGTTTTCTTTTCCCTTTATGTATTTAATGTTATAATCGTATTCTTCTAATGTTAAACGAAACTTCAATAATCTACTGGATGGATCTTTCATTCCAAATAAATATAGCAATGGTTTGTGGTCTGTCATGATTGTAAATGTTTTACCTACAAGATATGGCCTAAAATATTTTATTCCCCATACTATTGCTAGTAACTCCTTTTGTATAGTTGGGTAATTTTTTTCAGCTTTATTTAACGGTCGACTCGCATAAGCGACTGGTCGCATGTCTTTATTACAAAGTACTGCTCTTACAGCAATACCTGAAGCATCCGTTTGTAACACGAACTCGTTTTCATCTGAAAAGTCTGGGTATTGTAAAACGGGTGATATTAACGCATTTTTCGATAATTTAAACGATTTTTCGCATTGGTCAGTCCATATGAAAGGAACATTTTTACGACGTAAGGAGTTTAAAGGTATTGTTTTTTCTGCGAAATTTTTTATAAACTTTCTGTAATAATTGCAAAACGCGACAAAGCGTTTCACTTCTTTCGTATTTTTTGGTGTTGGGTAATCTTTTACAACTTTTATTTTAGCTTTATCTGGAGTTATTCCTTCCGCTGACACTGTATGTCCTAAATATAACAGCTCCGTTTTTAGAAAATTACATTTGTTCGGGTTTAATTTTAGGTTAACTTTTCTAAATCTCTCGAAAACATCTATTAAGTTTTTATTGTGAGCTTCAAAATGACGTCCAAAAATTACAAGGTCATCAAGGTATATAAAACATTTCTCATACGTTAAACCTGACATAGCAATAGTCATTACCCTTGAAAAAGAACTTGGGCTGGTCTTTAGTCCCATTGGCATCCGTTTCATCTGGTATTGCCCAGTATTAGTTGTAAAGGCAGTTAGTTTTCGTGTCTCTGGGTTTAAGGTCACTTGGTAATAAGACTGACTAAGGTCTAAATGGGTAAAATAAACGGCACCTGACTGTGATTCTAGAATATCTGTGATATTCGGTGAAGGGAATTTGTCATCCTGTATAACTTCATTTAGTTTTCGGTAATCTATTTACTAATGTCCATTTTTTGCTATTGTCATTTGATTTTTGGGCACGAGTAAAAATGGGCTAGACCACTTGCTTTGAGCTTCCTCTATAATATCATCCTGTAACATTTGTTAAATTTGCTTATTTATTTCTGGTTTTTGACTATTTGACAACCTATATGGTTTTGTATAAACGGGACTCGTATTTGGCTTTAAATAAATATTATGTTCATATGATTTAGTAGTTGTAAGCTTATCACCCGGCAGGTAAAAGATGTCGTTGTACTTAGTGTAAATTGCTTCTATTGTTCCTCGCTCAGCAGGGTGTAAGTGATCTAATTTTAGTAATCCTAACAAGGCATTAGCTCTCTCTGCGCTTGACTTAGACTTATTAAACTGACATATTTGGTAATCATTTAATGAACGTATCTCAGGTTGAAAAATTGGTATAGTAATTGATTTTACTATTTACGCTGCTAAGAATAAATCTTCTTGTAATTGTTTTGGTACTACTAGACAATCATAATTGTATTTATTATCCATTAGTGGTATGTAATGAATGGACTCACTTCTTGCAGGAATAGTCAAGTAACTATTTGAAATAGTAGGTGATGCGGAAAGTGGTATAATATTTTCGCATTCGTTGTGTAGAATTAATATATCATTTTCTAAGTTAATATGTGAATTATATTTCATTAAAAAGTCTAGTCCAAGAATCCCATCCGACTTGAACGGTAAATTATTGAACAAATAAAATTTGTGTTCAAAAGTACCATTTTGAGTACATAATGTAAGATTAACATAAACTTGCGAATAGGTTTTGCCACCGAAACCATTTATTACAATACTATCATCATACAATGGAATGTGTTCCGATAGCACCTTCTTAGAAACAACGGAAATAGACGCGGCGGTGTAAAGTAGCATTGCACACCTGGTATTGTTTATGTTAAAGTGAACGCACCTAACATTTTTGTTACATGTTAATATTATATATGATTTAGGAACGAAAAAACTGATCCCTGTTTCCTTTTTCTCTGCTTGGGGGTCCTCTCTCACTTGGGCTGGAAACATTCTTCGTTGATTATTTCTATCTTGTGTACCCCTATCACGATAATATTTTTATGGATTATGTATATTTTCAAAGTTTGAGTAATGAGTACCTCTTCCATACACGTGGAAGGATCTACCACGGGGTTTACCATTATATCTTTGCTGATAATTACTATTATTATATCTTTGACCCCTACTATAATTTCCGCGATACCGAAAACCTTGATTATAATAATTATTCCTACCTCCTCGATTGAAATTATTATTATACCTGTTATTTGGCTTACCCCTTGCGCTGAAAATACCGTTGGAAGTGGAGGGCTGTCCCAGCTCCTCGTCCTCAGGTACACGCACCGCATCTTTCAACTCTGAGTAGTTCCGCGCTGAAAAAATATTGCTTAAGCGTTTATTTCTTAATCCATCGGAAAATCTCTTAATTGCGAGTTTCTCATTTATAGGTCTAAGTATCTCGCTTACCTTTTTGTTTCCGTCAGCTTGGGCAATAGTGAAGCCTATAAACCATTCTGATAATTTGTTTCCATATTCACTGATGGACATATTATTTTGACTCATATTATTTAATTGACAAAGTAAAGAATTGGCAGACTTTTTCGTTAGTAAATAAGTTTTTATATCCTGTATTAGGCTCGTAATGTATATTATATATATTCGCATTTTAATTTTAACTTGGCTGTTTTAGTTAGTCTTGTTTTTAAAACAAAAGAAATTAACATTTTTATTTGATCAGGGTCCTTGAGACAGCTGCTATATAATTCTAAAGAGTCTATGATTTTTTCAGTTGTACCTTCTGAACCATCCATTTCTGGTATTAAAGATGTTGCTGTTTTTATATCAAACTTCTCCATTTTTATAAGATTTCTATCTATTTCACTTTGAATATTATATGACAAAATCTTTTTGTATATTAAATCTATTCTCTCCTTCAAAACTTCGTAAATATACTCTGTTAATTCTATCGAGCTTTTTTGTTGGGTACGTATGTTTATAATAGTTTCATACAATGAATATAACTCTTTTGCTTTTGTAATTTTTCCTTCGACCTTGTCCGTATATTGTAACCGTCTAGTTGGGCCTAACTTCCTCAAACTAATTTGAATATCAGTTAATTCGCTTAAAATTATTTCTAAATCTTTTTCCATATAATTTGAAATTAACACATACTTAGATTAATTTATTAAAAGAAAATAAAAAATAAAATGTACCTTGTTGCTTGATCCTCTTATGTGTGTGGGTTTACCATTATATGCTATTACCATTTTTTTTTTGGATTATACCCTATATTTATTCCATGTAACATTCCGATATAATCTGGCTGACAGTTGCTGTAAAATACAAATTAACACTTAAGTTTAACTTAATTATATACTTAATTGTTCATCTAAGTTTCTTCTTAAACTGGTCTGCGAAAGTTCCTTTAATATTCACAAGACAGTCGGATTATTTTAATCACTCACTAAATACGATTTTTCACTTTTCTACTTTTCACACTCACTAACTTTGCACTTTGATATACTGTTTACACATTTTCATTTCCGTCGTCACGATCTCGCCGTCCTGATAACCGCAAACGCATTTTTCTAATTAACTCTGATTCAACATGTTTTTTGATCCATTTCTTCTGCTTGTCTTTCAGTTTTTTCCATATAATTACGATTACTGCTATGGCGATAATTGTCAAGGCCGACGCTAATAAAATATTATTTATCTGGATGTGAGATTCTACTGCAGTATAACTTCCTCCTGACGCATTTTGTGCAATTATCACCTCCTTTTCTTCAGTTTTGGAATAAGGTTTCCCAATTTTTCGGCTGAAGTACGCGACTAGTTATGCTGAAGGCTCCCGAAGCTGTCTTATTTCTTATTTTATAACGAGCAACCCATATACGCTCTAATTCAGTACACCGAGGCACACAGGAATTTGCTGATCCGCACAATTCACTCGCTACGCGACACCCGGCAGCCGGCAGGAAGCCGCGGCGCTCGCGCATGCCAGGGTCGCCATGAAATGTGTGGGTTGCGGAGAGACAATCAAACACGTGTGTACGCTACGAGTGCTTTATTACGACTCTCGACTTGATCCTTATACAATTAATATATAGTACTAGTACTTACACACTACAGGGGAATCAATACATCTTCTCTGAAAGCTGAAAGTTTTTAATGATTTTACCAGCAAACGCGTGTCATTGTAAAGTTTAGGTGGATTCAGGTTTCTTAATAAAATAACAGGACAACCTACTTTTAACACCATTTTATGAGGAGGGAGTCCAGACGGGTTCAAAGAATTAAGAAATTCTGTATGAAAAAACTTTTTACAAAAATACAAATAACAGACTTCACTACAAAAATCAAAACACTAAAACGATCAAAATAACTTTAATTTTGGAAGTTGGTTTTTCTGGTATTGTTTGTTTGTTGGTGTCGTTTAGTTTTATTTGAGAAAGTTCATTAATATATACAAGGAATAGCGTTGGCCCGATCACACTACCCTGTGGGACTCCGAAAGTTATAGGAAGATCGGCACTAACGAAGTTATTATACAGGATGTTTGGTGCATCGTGTGCCAAATCAAAATGGTCGACGGGAGAGGTCATCTGCTATAATTTCAGACCCCTAAAAACTTCTCATGCCCTGTGGTTTTTTTTTTAATCGACTTTTTGTTGTTTTATGAAAATAAGACCCAAATTTTTCATTCAAATACAAATTTTTAAAAATATATAAGTCGTAGACACTGAATCTTTTTTTTTTAGATGTGTATTGTATTAGAGTACTTTTAAATTTAAAATTAGTGACATTACCTATCTAGTTTTTTTTTTTAATTTACTTGCAAAGTGTTGAACTTAAATTAAAGCTGTTCATGTTACAGCTATTTACATAGCTATAAAAAAAAAAACAAAAGCGACCGAAGTCTTCCAACTTCCTAAAAAATTCTCTAGTTTATCCTCTTGCTAGTGATGTGCCACATGCCATATAAATCTTTGCTAGAATTGTGAATCGTGTCACATAAAACTACTATTCAAAATTATGGTTTTTCAGGTTTAATTTAAGCAAAAATATTTTTTAAATCATAATTTTGAATATTAGTTTTACGTGACTCGATTCACAATTCTAGAGAATTAACAAAGTTATAAAAAAAAAAATATAGCATGTGACACCATCACTAGCAAGAGAGAGATAGGTAATGTCACTAATTTTAAATTTAAAAGTACTCTAATACAATACACATCTAAAAAAAAAGATTCAGTGTCTACGACTTATGTATTTTAAAAAATTTGTATTTGAATGCTAAATTTGGGTCTTATTTTCATAAAACAATAAAAAGTCGATTTAAAAAAATCCACAAGGCATGAGAAGTTTTTAGAGGTCTGAAATTATAGCAGCTGACCCCTCCCGTCGACCATTTTGATTTGGCACACGATGCACCAAACACACTGTATAGTTCACCTCCCGGTTCCAGCATTAGGTCAGTTCGATAGTACCTTACAGCCAAAGTGCATCTCATGACAATTCTAATAAGCCCAAACACGGCTACAATACATTAATTAATTACGGAGTCTTTTGCAAATATTAATAAAACGGAAAACATAACAAATGTAACGCTGTAATCGATTAAAATTGGAAAATCGATTAAACTCGATTATTCCCTTAATTACTCGTAAATCTTCAGTAGCATGATGATCTTGGGCTAAATTAACTAAAATAGTAGTTTTTATATCTGGTAAGGTTTCTGTATGTAATAATAAGAATAACCCCATCGCCGTATCTCTACGTTGACGTCGTGGTGGGGCTTGCGCGCTCCAATAAACCCTAGGTCTGTACCGGTAGAGTTTGCTTTGCCGTAACATACCTAGGTCTGTCTGTCTGTCTGTTACGCTGTCACGCTTATACCGCTGAACCGATTTTGATGAAATTTGGTACAAAGATAGAATGGAGCTTGAGAAAAGACATATTCTATAAATTATCACGCTATTTGCTATGGGGGTGAGTAATATTCTAAAATGTCGGTATTGAACGACTTTTGCCGTGAGTTCGATCCCCAGATTTAGTAATAATTTTTGTGAGAATTTTGTCGTCTTTTTTGCATGTAATATACGATGGTACTTCGATTACAATAATAAAAGGACTTTTAGCATATTTTAACACATCATATACATTTTTACTTCATATTTTTGTAAAAAGTAATTAAAATATGTAATAAAATCGAAGCGGTGAAACGAAAATAATATCTGTTTTTTCATTTAGCTACTAATTAAATATCTTAGATGAAAATCATTACGCTATCATCGACAAAGGGTTAAGCCGACAATGATGACGTTTATATCACACCTATTTCAGACAGGAAACAACAAACACCGTAGTGCAGTTGTCTCAGGTATAGATCGGCACGTAGGGGGATAGTGGTTCAAGTCTCAGATGTTTTTTTTTTTTTTGTAATAGTTTTATTTTATTTTAATGTAAACAAGAAATTCTAACATATTTTTGCGTTTAAACGTTGCGGCAATTACAATCGGCCCCCAAAATGTGGCCCGTGCAGTCCGTCCGTTGTCTAATTGGAAATCTCTAGGGCCGGACGGACTGCACAACTTTTAGATAAAGTGGCTTCAAAGATCGCACGCTCGTTTGGCATCTCAGTATCAGACCACCTTGTAGTCTGGCTCGCTACCCAAGTTTCTTACAACAGGAGTTACCCACCTGCTCCACAAATCTGGTAGCACTGTGGAACCCAAAATAGTCTATAAGGTTCTTACATCCATTTTGAGAGCAAAGATTAATCACCATGCAGATAATAACGTTATCATGTCTGCCTCTCAAAATGGGTGTCAGAATGGGTCCCGCAGTACTAAGGAGCTACTCTTCATCGATATGGTCATTAGCCAACAGGTTTGTGGTTTCTGAAAGGATCTGTCGACATGTTGGATAGAATGTAAAAAGGCCAACGACTCAGTTCCTCATACATGGCTCATGAGAGTGCTACAATTATACAAAATTGATGCATCTTTACGCACCTGCCTGATGTCATGTATGAGGCAATGGAGGATGGTCCTTCGCTATCCAGGATGTCCACATATCCAGAGGAACAGCGAACTGGTAAGGATCGAGCAAGGTATATTCCAGGGTGACAGTTTGAGTTTGCTTGGGTTCTGCCTGGCCTTGAATACTCTAAGCACACTGCTTGTGAATTCAGACCTAGGCTATCGGTTGAAGAGAGGTGGTCAGGCTAAATCTCACCGCTCTACATGGATGACTTGAAACTTTTTGCCCCCAACAATTGCAACTGATGGAGCTACTGAAGGTAACTGAAACCTTCAGTAGTGCCATCAGGATGGAATTTGGTGTGGATAAATGTGCAGTCATGCATGTAAAGAGAGGGGAGATTGTGGAATCTGTGGATACCCAACACTCGGATCACATAAACTTGAGATCTCTCTCCAACCGAAACCTATAAGTATTTGGGTATGTCGAAAGCGTTAGGCATCAATGCTACTGATATGAAGCAAACGTTGAGGAAGCGTTTCTTTGGACGCCTGGAGAAGATATCAATAGGTTTCTTTCAGGCGGAAACAAGGTGCGCGCCTGCAACGGTTGGGTCATGCCGGCATTGATGTACTCTTTCGGCTTACTCAAATGAACTCAAACGGAACTTGATGCCTTAGATAGGCGGGACCGTACACTGCTGACTGCATAGTAAACGCATCACCCACGATCATCGGTGATGAGACTGTGTACCGCGGAAGTGTGGGGGTCGAGGCTTTTTAAATGCTAAGATCCTGCACAATCGCGAGGTATCAGTCTCAGGGAATGTTTCCTAGCCGCCGACGTGGGTATGCATCGTGATGTAGTGGCAGTGGACAAAGGACTCACCTCGCTCTCCTTGGCTCACGAGAGCTGGCGCAAACCTGTAGTGCTTGACACTAACGATTGCCGGGAAGTATGGTAGAGTAAGGAACTCCACGGACGCTTTTTCCAGGCCCTTCATGGGCCCGATGTAGATCAACTAGCGTCCGTAGCCTGGCTGCGCGTCGGTGATCTCTTTAGGGAAACCGAATGTTTTGTCTGTGCAATTATGGACGAAGTTATCATGACGAATAACTACCGGAGATTTATTGTGAAGGGCGGCACGGTTGACATTTGTCGGGCATGCCACTGACCGGGTGAATCAATCCGCCACATTATCTCTGGTTGTTCTCGTCTAGCTAACGGGGAATACTTGCATAGACACAACCTTGTAGCTGGAATTATCAATCCGCAACTTGCTCTGAAGTACTCTCTTGTAAAATCGGAGGTGCCATACTACAGGCATATGTCCGACTCAGTTCTCGATAATGGCGATATCACGCTGTACTAGGATCGGTTCATCATCACTGTCAGGACTATTGTAGCCAATAAGCCTGATATAGTGGTGGTGGACCAAAGAGAGAAGCGTGCAATGATTGTTGACATATCCGTTCCGCATGACGAGAAACTCGTGAAAGGCGAGAAAGACAAACAAATCAAGTAATTGATTTGGCTCGCGAGGTTGCTGACATGTGGGCTCCTTTTTGTTGTCCTAAGGTGTTGGTCGAGGCTCTTGGCTATTAGCCAAGAGCCTCGACCAACACCTTAGGAGGCTCGCGTTAGGCGGCTGGATCAAGGGCTTGATCCAGAAAGCGGTACTCCTGGACACGGCTCGTATTGTTAGGAGGTTCCTTACTCTGGAGCCCTGACCACTGGTAGCTTGGACCCTGTTCCCAATACCGGTGGGACACTATTTTTTATATTTTTAAATGGATTTTTTATTATTTTTATTGAAATATTTAAAATATATAATTTATATGTTTAAAGTAGTAAACAATAATAATAATAATCGACACGACTCGAATTAACGTTTTACAAAAATAGTGAAGCCCTGACCCCTGGCATAGTGCCTGTGTTACAGGAGCTAATGTCTTCCACCAATTACATTCGTCATTTTATGCAATAAAAACAAATAGAAAAAAAAATACAAAATGAAGTAAAAAAATGATGTATGTACTCGTATGTGTGATGTTGATGTAGATGTAGATGTTAGTGTGTAGTGTAGTGTTTATGAATGTAGTGCATACGTGGAATGCATGTAGGTTATGTTTGTTTAGACACTAAGTTTGGACATAAAAGATTCACATATAAGAGATGCATACCGTCTCCCGGCTAAACCGGGCAGAAATCAGACTATCGTGGTGGACTTCAGTACGGTGCTAATAAAAAACAAAGTTCTTATCTCGTCAAAAAACTTTAATAAGATCAAAGAGCCAGGGCAGAAGCTTAACTCTAGTCAGATTGGTATAGAGGGTCAACCACATCCAATATATGTTTCCGAATACCTGCCGGGGAATAGCAGGAAACTATTCTACCAAGCCAGAGAATTTGCCAAAGGAAACAATTTCAAATTCTGCTGGACCTCGAACCAACAGATTTTTATGCGTGAGGATGAAACCAGCAAACGTATACGGATTTGCTCGGAGGAGGATTTTGTTTCTATAAAGTCAATATGACTAGCTATGTCTTTTTACCGTAAAGTAATAATGTTTGCATTAGCGCTAAGTCGATTTTTGAACATTTTGTACCCACATTCTTTTAATATAATATATTCTTGTATGCCACACCTTTACGACCTACACACAAATCACACTGTCACAAATTACTCAATACACACACCCTTCCTTTTAACTATTAGTAACTCACAAAGTAAGTGTAAATATCTCCTGTATGATAAACCAAAATATAACAATATCCCCAATTCTGTCTCATTGTTGCGTTGTGCGGGAGCGGTGGAGTGCTCGATGTTCTGCGAACTTAATGTTTATATTTGTTTTTTATATAACATAACAATTTACAATGGATAGTAATATTGACAGAATATCGTCGGAACTTTCATTAATAAATTACTTAAAAAACTCAAAATACAATTTCATAAAAATTTACTTCAAGACGCAAAAAACAATTCGAAGGCTACCTGGGACGCTATTAAAACTATAACAAACTCGAATAAAAAATCATCATCAGCTAAATCGCTTCTTCAAATTAAGGAAAACCCGACTTTGTCAGTAAATGCAGTTAACCATTTCTTCACTAACGTTGGTAAGGAGCTAGCTACACAAGTTCAGCGGAAACCATCTTTTTGCACATCATCTCCCAATGACTCACTAGTTGCTTCTCAGTGTGATTCGCTAGTTCTGATTCAAACTGACGCTGAAGAAGTGGAGCTTCTCATAAAAAAATTACGTAAGGATTGTGCTGTCGGCTATGATAGTATTTCAGCATTTATTCTACAGTCTTCACTCGATATATTTGTACCTGTTTTGACGCACATCTGCCAACTATCACTTTCTACTGGAGTCTTCCCTGACGTCTTTAAGCGGGCACTTGTGCACCCTATTCATAAGAGTGGCGATGGTGACGTTGTTAGTAATTATAGGCCGATATCGGTATTGCCAGCCATGTCTAAAGTTCTTGAAAAACTGCTAAATAATCGACTGACGAACTATCTAGAATCAAAGGGTATTATCTCACATAATCAATTTGGTTTTCGTAAAAACAAGTCCACGGAAGATGCAGTCTTATCATTGGTCAACAATATAGTGGACAGTCTTGACAAAAAGGAGAAGTGCCTGGGATTGTTTTTAGACCTCAAAAAGGCCTTTGACACCGTCTCTATTCCGATTCTTATCTCTAAGCTGGAGAGAATTGGCGTCAGAGGAACGGCTCTAAAATTATTTAAGGACTACCTGACAAATAGGACGCAAGCGGTGAAAATTGGGGATTGCATCAGTGTGGACGAGGGGTTGGTTTTCGGAGTTCCACAGGGGAGCATATTGGGGCCTCCTCTGTTCACAATATATATTAATGACCTGTGTGAGCTAAAATCTCCCAATTGCCAAGTATTTGCTTACGCAGATGACACTGTACTCTTTATTCGCGGTCTCACATGGATTGATGTGAAAGCTGATGTGGAGGCCGCGTTAAGTGGAGCCATGTGCGCTGGTTATCGCGTAATCTACTGACGCTCAATATTGAAAAAACCAAGTACGTAACTTTTGCACTGAAAAACTCTGTTCTCCCACCTTTGAATGCTTTCTCTATTAAATCCCATACTTGTGATCTAATTTCTAACTGTCGTTGTGTGGAAATATCCCGAGCCACAACTATTAAATACCTTGGTATTAATATTGACCAATTTCTAAACTGGCAGTGTCATATTGATGCCCTGACCTCACGTGTAAAAAAGCTAATCTACGTGTTTAAGCTACTCCGTAATGCCGCTGATTTTGATACCCTTATGTTGGCCTACCTTGCACTATGCCAATCGATACTATGTTACTGCATCACAACATGGGATGGGGCAGCGAAGACTATAATGCTACCTTTAGAAAGGGCACAAAGAGCTGTTCTTAAGGTCATGTCAAAAAAGACGTTTCGATACCCAACTGCTAAACTTTATAGTGACACGGCTACCCTGACTGTAAGACAGCTCTTTATACAGCAAATAATAATTAAGAAACACACTACTCTAACTTTTGACCCTTCAATTTATAAACGAAAACGCCGATCGGATATAGTCTGTCCTCCATTCAGACACAGAACAAAAATGGCTAAAAGGCATTATAAAGTTATTAGCGGTTTTTTGTACAATAGAATTAATAAAATTTTAAACTTGTACCCATTAAGAAAAATGGAGGCAAAAAGGAAATTGAAATCTTGGCTTAATAAACTGGATTATACTGACACTGGGAATCTCCTTAAATAACATATTTAATTAATCCCTTTTTAAAAGTTTAATTCCCCCAGATAATAGCCTAATTTAATTAATTTTTATCTGTCATATTATTTTACATAAACACACTTACAACAGTACACCTACTACCACACACTCTCTCACACACAGCACATTGACACACTCCTACACGTCGTGAATGTGGCACATTCGCACTTTTAATTTTAGTTCGTAATTGTTATGGATTCCCTATATACAGGCATACCTAGATGGGAAATCCAGTGATTCAGAAACTTTTTACTACAGACGGTTAGTTTAATGATCCTAGTGAGGTGATGGAGCATCCCCTAGTGTCCGTAATACAGGTTAACTCCTAGCACGGGACTGGGTCTTGCTTCGTTATCCACTGTAGTCTTTTATCCGTCACTCTTGATATAGTATTAAGTTAATTTGTACTTTTGTTTTATTACAATAAAAAGATTTATTATTATTATATTATTATTATGTTTTGAAGATATTTAAGCAGGAGTTCGGTTCGTGTGTAATCAAGGGCCATGATTTTACCTTAATATTTACTTCTATGATTGTGAGAGGATTTATCTGAAGTTCATTATTTGTTCTATGTATGTATAAGGCCTATATCCAGCAGTGGACGTCTATCAGCTGAAAGTTTCTGTATTTATAGCAGTGGGTGGCCATGTACTACTATCGTGTTTTAAGAAGCATGGACCGAACCAACACAAATCCAGTGATTGCATATAGCGGTAGGTTCCACTCCGCGAGTTATTAAATCGGCCGGATTGTCGTGAGTCGACACATGTCCCCAGGTACACGTACCGAATGTTTTTAAAACTTCAGCAACACGGTTACGAACGAAAGTATTTAATTTTATTGGCAACATTTTCAACCAACCCAACACTATGATGGAATCGCTCCAAAAATCGGATGGTTTAATGTGAAGAGAATTAGCAACCTTTTTAACCAACTTCAAAAAAAAAGGAGGAGGTTATCAATTCGGTTGCATGTTTTTGTTTTATTTGTGTTAGCTCAGAACTCCGTCGTTTATGGACCGATTTGCAATTTTTTTTTCTCACATATAGGATAATATGCTTTCCGATTTGTCCCTTTTTTTTCAGAAGTCAGTGTTGATGATGGGATCCATGAGGAATTGAGGAAATTCCTCGAATATTATAGGCAACTATGTGTGCATATGATGATTTTAGTATTCTCATCGAAAACTTAAGCAACAACTCAAATGAAGTGGAAGTGATAAAGAAGACCAAAAATGGCCAACGGAACTTCATACTCGCTTAGATATCACAATGAAGATAGTTATGCGACTATAACAATATAAATAAATAAATGGTTCTGTATAGCTATGTTGAAAATGGTATCATCGAAGTGAACTGATGATGATGATGGAGCCGGAAGGTAGGCACTGGAACTCCATAATTGATCAATGTAACCTATTCGTGTTTGGGCTTATTAGAATTGTCATCAGATGCATTTTGGCTATAAGGTACTATAGAACTGATGAGATCATGGAACCGGAAGGTGGAAGGTATACAGGAACTTCATAATAAAACAATTTAACCTTGCAGTGTTTCGAATTGTCATTAGAAATAAGGTTATAAGTGTATCGCAACTAAAAAGTGTGAAATAAAAAAAAATAACCGAAATCACTAAAAAGATCAAAATAACTTTAATTTCGGAAGTCGGTGTTAAATAAGAAACAAACAATACCGAGAAACCCATACTTCCAAAATTAAATTTATTTTGATCCTTTTAGTATTTTTTTAGTGAAGTTGGTTAATTCTTTTTTTTTACCCGACTACGGCAAAGCCAAAGGAGGGTTATGATTTTGACAGACTATGTATGTAAGTAAGTATGTTTGTATGTATGTGAGTATGTTCATCTGTTCCCTCATAGCTCCTAATCTACTTATCGGAACTCGACGTACGAGGTATCGATAGAACCGTCTTAATTGTCCGCTGAACATAGCGTCGTATCCTACGAATAGTGCCCTAACGATCATAGGGGCTTTGTTTTTTTATTGCATAATCCAATTCTGTACATCATACCACATATAACCAGTTCAAAAAAACAATTAAAAACGGTACAGGTTGTGATTCCGTGATGAGGAATAAAAAATTACCGTAAATCTTCATTAATAATTATGACACTCCGACATATGGCCTAAAAAAATGTACTCAGTCATGAAGTCTTTGTACATTTTATCAAGTGGAGATTGGCTGAGGTTTCTGCGCTTTATTGACAGAACGCATCGTTTTGCACGATGATATGAATCGCTTAAACTCTCTGTAGATAACTTCAACGAAATCTTAACACTAAAACGGCCATCTGACAAACGCGTCGTGTTTTTTATAAAGTGTTACTCACACATATTCTCCTCAGCCGAATAAGTCGATGCATCATGGCTAACTTCCTCTAGCTACCAGAAACGCGTCAATTGGTTTCGGATGTCATCTAACTCATTCGAACTGGAAGAACTTTCGTAATAATCGTTAACGAAATTACATTTAACCTTTCGTGTGTTTGAGACGTGGATCCACGCGAGACACAATTGCTTTTTAATTGTGTCTCTAATTACGGCATACGGAAGGTTAATTGAAGAAAGTTGAGAAGAATTGATATTATAATTATAGCCACAAACTAGCACACCTAGTCTGGTTTGATGAGTGTTGGTTTCCTATCACCTGATAAATCTTATCAGATCCTAACAAACTCAATCATATCAATAAAAGCCAGTGTCTGGAAATATGGATCAGCTAAACGAATAATTGAGGGTATATTTACAAGTACCTGTTTAGCAGGAACATTATTAGTAATTGAAGGTAAGGCAAAACAAGTTTAATCATTTGAGTACGATTCGTGCAACGATTTTAATAATAATTTAGCTTTAGCCATCAACCCATAGTATTGCGATTCAATTGTAGTTCGTTCGAGCACCTCAGAGTCAATGTCACACATGTATTTTAACTTTAACTGAACGTCGTTAAATTCGTCATACAGATCATCTAATTTGTTGACTCGCAACTGCAACTTCATTACCTGAGACGGGTTTACCGAGGAATCTTGAAATTTATTTGATTATACATTTTTTAAAAGACAGTTAATATTCCCTTATAACTGCTTCACTTCTTTAAAAGTAGACCTGAAATTATATAGCTATAATGTTAAATAACGAAACTATACGTAACAAAAATATCTAATGTAATAAATAATGAAACTAAGCAACAATTGATTGGAGATATTCATTAATTTTGCAATGTTGACCTTTGGTCACCGCTCATTATAATGAACTGCCTACCTATTATTTGTAAATTTAAAAATTAAATAGCTGGTTAATGTAAGTTAACACTTACACTACTGTAATGTATTATAAGCATAAACACTTTGTAAATAAATTGTATACAAAATCTGAAATAATATGTTTTTATAATCACTACTTAATACCTATACTTTTTATTACCTGATTTAATTTTAGTTAGTGTTGGGTGAATTTAATTAATATTATAATGCAATTTTAAAAGCTAAATTTAACACTTATAGTTTTATTTCACTCGATCTTCACTTCACTATTCCTCCAAAACGTGTTCGTCGCCTCATCACTCCAGTAATTTTCAATTTAATTTCCGAAATATCCAATACTCAGCTTATTCCACTTTGCTAGTTGCAGATAATATAATATTCGAATCGTATGGACCGTGTATAAAATTGTAGGAACTTTTTAGGAATGTTGGAAATTAAAAAATCAGGATCGTAGCTAGCAGTGTACCAGTTTAATTTAGCCAATTCAATTTCAATTTCAATTCAATTTATTTTCACAAATTAATCATAACAACAACCTTAATCATATTTACATAGCTAACGCTTACTTATTTTCTAAAAAAACACGTCATACCTTATACAAAAATCGTAGGTACACTTAAAACTTCGGTTGTTGCGAAACCGATTCACCCTGACCCCCGTACTAATTTGAACTGTATTACGGTGGGACAGTATTCCTCGTTCACAGGTCACAACATAGGTTGCACAGTCGATTTAGACAAGAATAGTTAGAGAAAACAAATTCATCTAACCAATTTTATTATACAAGTAAAACTGTGGGTCATTGTATCAAACATTTAAATCTTGTGGTAGGTACTTGATTTTAACTTCGAAGGTAGTAACGAAAACTCACATAGTCTAAGCAAAGTTTCCAGATGGTCAATTTGTTATCATATTGTGAAATTGTTTATGTTTTTTATTAAATAAATACTATTAATTATTTTTCATTATTTTGGGTTTTTTATATTTAAGACACCAATAAATTATTTTAACAAATAATAACTTACATAAAAATATAATATTTCCCTCATGCCAAGTGTGTTGTATATAAAATGTGTTTGTGCTTATATAGTGTTTGTGTACATGTATTATATAATCATTATATTATCTTAAAATTATTATTCATTAACATTAAATTATTTCGGTTTAATTATTTACATCATTTGTTATAACTAATTTATTAAAATTATATTATATTAAACATGTTGCGCCGACCCTAAATAACACGGGACAAGGGCAGGAAGATGATAATATTATATTAAATATATTATTTATTAGCATGATTTCAAATATATTAATTATTATTATTATTTTTATCTCAGAATATTTTCCACCTCATAGCAATCTAATTCATAAAGAAACTCACAAATAATCTTTTTACATTCCCAACAGCTAAGATCTCTTAATTAAAGTTTTCTGCTAATTTTATTATAGGTACTGGGGCCAAGATAATTATTAAAGGTTTGAGCGAATCTAGTCTTAAATTTTGGAACGTTGTAAACTATATGCATCCTTCGCCTAGACCAAAGAAGAAGTCAGGTTTAATTTTGTGCTGCGAGATAATTTACAGCTGGATGAAAAGTTTGCGTACAGAAAGTACCCCATTTTCTTTATATAAGAGATGCGTAAGATATTTGTAGTCTTTAAAAGACATAACTTTAAGTAGTGCACGTTGGGCCCTTTCAACTATCAATATCGTAGTTTTTGATGTACCACCCCATACTGTTAAACAGTAACTAATAATAGACTGACAAAGTGAATAATATACGCAATTGTACTGAACAAACATTTCTGAGCATTTTAAAGATGTGTATCAGTTTTCGAACTCGGGCACTTAGCTTTTTGGCTTGGTCTTTCCAGTCAAGATAACAATCGATACCACACCAATATATTTAGTTGAGGTGGTACTGATAATTCTGCAACAATTAAAAGATATTTCACATTCATTAACACTTTATGTACCTTTAAATTTATGATGCCTGGTGGAGGCTGAGGTTTTCTTGAAGTACTAAAAGAAAAGTACATAGTTTTTTGAGCATTCAAGGTTAATAAATTGTTATCAAGCCATGTTGCTACCGTACGCAATCTTTGATTTGCTATGCTATTTATATCTGCCCAGGTCTTTGCTTTATATAATAATACCGTCTCATCAGCAAACGTGATAATTTGTCCCTTATCCATGGTCAAATTGCATAAATCATTGATATAAACCAAAAAGAGTGTTGGGCCAAGCACACTTCCTTGCGGCACTCCGTATACCATATCAACCTCTTGGCTATAGCCATCATTAATCTTAACACTTTGTTTGCGGTCACTTAAGTAATCTCTGAATAAAGCCAGAGGTACACCTCGAACCCCCATGCACTCAAACTTAGCGATCAGAATGGAGACAGAGACAATGTCGAACGCTTTGGCGAGATCCAAGAATATACCCATTATTCTGTCTTTATTATCCAAGCCATTAGCAACAAACGAAGTTAACTTATGTAGCACATCACAGGTAGATCTGCTTTCTCTAAATCCAAATTGATTGCATGAAAAAAATCCTTTCAGCTCCAGGTATTTCTTTAGTCTACAGTTCATTATTTTTTCCAGAATCTTTGATAAGCTAGGTAGCAAAGAATAAGCTCTATAATTCGACACCATATCTCTGTCACCCAATTAAAAAATTAGAATAGTAACAGATCTTTTTAGTGCCAGTGGGAAGGCACCCGTGGTGAAACAGATATTACAAATAGCTGTTACTGGTTCTACAATAATATTTATCGCTTGTTTTAAAAACTTTGTTGTTTTATCATCCCAACCTAACGACTCTGTATTTTTTAAATTGAAGATTATTCGTCTAACTTCATTTTCATTTGTTGGAAGGAGCATAAACGAATTCATGGGTGGATTAATCTGCTTTAAGTTCAAGTTTTTACTCAGAAAATCTTCACTGTATTGTGTTCTAGATAAAATATTACTGGCTAGATCGGCTCCAACTCTAGAAAAATAATTATTAATGCCATCTAGTGAGCTGTCTATCTTGTGTTTTACTTATCAGTAAAACAGGTCAGGTATCAGGTCTATTGCCGAATTATCTTTTTTATCTAAGTTACACAAGTTTTTTACTATTCCCCACTGATTTTTTGTATTAGTTTTATTATTATCCAATTTAGCTTTATAGTATTTTTTTAACGTGTTCAATCAATTATTACAGGTGTTGTGATAACGTCTATAAGAAATTTCTAATACCTCATTTTCTGGGTCTGACGTGATGCGTCAACATTCTGTGACTAGCGACGCCCAGAGAGTCAGCCAAAAATGCTAGCAAAGAAGATCCATTAGGCTAGCATTATTGCATCGCACAAGATACAACACACATCAAATTATTTATGTTGACATACTTCAAATTATTTATGTTTTTTTGTTAGGGAAAGTCTTCTAATGAAAAATCCCGCTTTTGGGAGGAGCGAGAGATAGTGTCAGACTTCTACTGACTAAAAACCCACTCCTGTTCCTACTTTGCCTACATCCCGGGGCCCCGGGTTCGCTTCCACACTACCCGTGGCCCCAGTAGGCTTCGACCCTGCTGAGCCCCTGCGATTTGCTGACATTTCCCTGAGGCGCGCTTGGAACAGTACGCGCCATCGACGACTTTGGCTTGATCCGGACGGTTACGCCTACTTGCTTGCGCCTACGGTGGCCGAAAATCGGGATCGGAATCCCGGTAGCGGTTGGGGCGTGAGGACCGTTGACTCACGCGATCGGCCGCCTCCTTTGCTAGCACCACTGGCTATTAATAATTAACATTAATTGTTATTTAGTCAATTAATAAAAATAAGTTATTTAGTCAATTAATATTAATTGACTAAATAACTTGTTAAAATAAAATTGATTCTTAAAATCAGACTCCGTTTTTCATATACTTAAATAAATATCTTAATCAATGGACAATAGTGTGGGTTATATGTTTACCTATTTATCTAATCATTCTTTTGTATCTCCTTAACATGTAACTGTTTTTTGTCCCTAATAAATAAAATAAAATAAAAATTAAAAATTACTGCTTCGCAGAAGGAGGCGACCGCCTGCCACTCCTCCTCTCTCCGGACTATGGCCTGTACCAATGCCCAACGCGAGAGATCACTGCCACCAATCGCCTCCACGAGGACACGGCGATGCTTTGCCTAGGCGGGGCACACCTCTACCGTATGCTCCACCGTGTTCTCCGGACGATCCACACAATAACGGCACCCAGGCGTTTCTTCCGCACGAATTCGATGCAGGAACCTCCTGAACTTACCATGTCCGGTGAGGACCTACGTCATGCGAAAGGCCATCATGTGGTCTTTCCAGCCTCTCCTCAAAGAGGGTACTTACGTCCATAATTGTGGCATGCCCAGCACTGGGTTGCGACAGTCGCTGTCGCCATTCGACCATGAGATCACGCCGGAACTCTCCTAAGCGGAGTTAGGCCCCGGCGTTGCATCTCCACGCGCAGATCGTGCATGCGTGCAAGGATTGTTGCCTCTAGATCCCATGGTGGCTGGCCAGCAAGGAGGCTCGCCGCTTCACGGGAAACCGTGTGAAGTGTAGAATATAATAGGTATGCTCTCTTATTTTAGTAAGTAAGTACACTCCTTTATATGTGTGCTGAGTTAGCAATATACCTCATATGCGACGACTCGATGTATCATGCATTGCACTCAATAAATAGTACTTCACGCATGTGGTTGTTTCCTTGAGACCACCTTTAGGGACCCCAACATTACATGGCGACCCTGTCTTGGGACTCTGCCAAGGGGATTTAGTACCTAGTTTAAGTAAAAGGCTAAAATATAATGTGTCGGTCAACCGTGGAAAAGGAAGAGGTTTTCCTCAGTCAAAACGCGGCTGGAGGCAACAATGACGCCACGTTGAAGGAAATAGGAGGACACGTGGAACGTCTTAGCATCGTGACCTACATTGTTCTGGCCATCATTGGAGTCATAGCAGTCTATGTTGGCTTGCGAATGTACAAAAGCTGTCGCACATGGATCCAGCATGAAATTGGGATAAATACCATGCAGAGGATAAGGTCATCCATCAGAGGGCGCAGTGAAGGTACCCAAAATCAATCATAATTCAGTGAATAGTGGTTTAGTGTTGTGTAATTAATTTTTCATCTTTTTGTTGAACGCAAAAATAAAAAATATTTCATAACGCAAAAATAAAAAGGCGCAAGAATCATGCACGGACAACTTGTCATAAGACACCAAACGGAAACAAACTGCTACGTCGGACTTTACTTCTTTTTTTAGTTTCTTCACATTTATGTAGAATGTGTTTATATATGCAATTCTATTATTAGATTAAGAAATCTGTGTGCTATGATTGATATTCTATAACAAAATTATAACTATTTAGTAGAGATACGAAATTATTTTGTAAAAAAGGGACAATCTAGATTTAAAGGTAATGTTATTCCAACAAAGTTGGAACAAGCAAAAAGTGCATATGAAAACAGCTGTAAAATATTTTTAAAATTAGAAAAAAGCAAAGATACTCATCTATCATCGGCGATAGAACTATATGAGAAAATAAAACAAAAATACGAGGAAATAGGAAAATTGTGTATTTTTCCCGTAACAAAAGAATTAGATAAAATGGATTTCGACTTAAAGGTGGCGTGTAGTTTGATTCCAGTAATGGACGGTGTTGAGGGCACTACCAAGCGGTTGATAGACTCCGTGGAGTTGTATGCTGCTATGCTGGACGACCCAGGTAAGGCATTATTAATTACTTTCGTTCTAAAAAGTAGGCTGGATGAAAACGCAAAACGCCTTCAGCTTTATTAGTCATAGTTATAACCTTACCTAAGTGATTCATCAATAATACAAGGGATTTGCAGCATGCAAGCAGGCATGCGACATGCAAGCAGGCATGCAACATGCAAGCAAGCCATCAATGATTGCATCACTGCTTACCATCAGGTGGGATCGCAGTCAAGCACTGGTTTATAGTGAATAAAAAAAAAAAAAAAAAAATGCAGCGTGTAAGCAGACATGCAGCAGGCATGCAGCGTGTAAGCAGACTTGCAGCATGCAACATGCAAGCAGCCATGCAGCATGAAAGCAGGCATGCAAACCGGCATGCAAGCAGGCATGCAACATACAGCAAGCATTGTTTCTGTCACGGCTCCGGTGCTGCGGGGTTCGTCACCATCGCAGATGGTTTTAACGCTCACCACCGCTTCGGCTTGCTCGCGGGCGGCCCCACCCTTCCGCGCCTACGCGGGATTAAATTACACTCTAGGGGTAGGGCAGACAAGACTGCGTGAAGTCGGTTTTGCAGCGATTCGTTTCTGTCACTAAATTTTGTAGCCCAACATGTGGACTTTTAGTTTATTCGAAGTAATTGAAAATCGGAATATCGTTTTTCGGACCGAAAACCCTTCGAGCATTTGATTCTTCGAACGTATGAAAATCGGAAAACTAACAAATCGAATTTACGACTTTCGGTAAAATAAATTTCGTGACTTTTAATAATAGACATTATAATTCTTAGGTATTATGAAATTCGGACTTTTGAAAATCGGAACATCGAAATTCGGAATAAAATATTTCGGAGTATTTGGGTGTTCCCGTATATATAATATATCATTGCTCTTCGTCAGCTAGCCCGCGTCTACAGCAGCCGGGAATCGTGCTGTGTCTACCGACAAACTAACGAACTCACGCAGGTAAAACGCGCCGCGTGTTCGTTCATGTTTTGAAATGTAATTTATTAGGTATCTACTAAACATTTTTATAAAGTGAGACACCTAACTACGACATTTATTTCCAATCATACTTACCAGGATGGTTTCTAGTGCATAAGCCTTACAGCCTTATGCACTAAAAGCCATCCTCACTGAAGTCATCCTCAAAAATGCCCACAATACTTATGGTTTGTAGGTATTTTTGAGGGGCCCAAGAGTTTGTGAATTATTTCACTGATATACCTCTTAGGACAACGGAAGCTCTAAATTCCTCCCCTGAAGTTTCAGTTGCTTTATTGAAAGCAAACTTGCCAGGCTGTCCGGTAAATTCAAACATATAAACCCTTTGACAGTCATTCAGGCAAATAAAAGTCAAATTAACCGAAGACCTATGGGGAATGTCTGTTAAAGTATGCACATCTATAATTGAGACCGTAGCACCGTACTTAGCTTTAATATTTAATTTGTGTGTGGACCAAGGGGTCTTTCTAGATATAATGAAGTACAGTAAAGTTATACCACTTTTTAAATCCGGTGACCATAATGATACTAACAATTACAGACCTGTATCAGTATTGCCGGTTTTCAGTAAGGAGTTTGAAAAAGTTATGCTTAATCAAATGCTTTACCATTTATACAGCAATAAAATCTTTCATGATCAGCAGTATGGTTTCACCAAAGGACGTTTTACGGCTATCGCTGGTGTCACTTTATTGAAACATATACTTGCAGCGTGGGAAAAAGCCCAAGATGCGATAGGATTTTTTTGTGACCTCTCAAAGGCTTTTGATTGTGTTAATCACGAAACCTTGCTTTTAAAGCTAGAACATTATGGACTAGGTAAATTTGCATTCAGTTTGGTGAAATCTTATTTAATGGACAGGCAACAGCAAGTTCAGATAAACGGTGTTAATGCTCCGGGTTTGAAAGACAAAATGGGTATACCACAAGGCTCAATATTAGGTCCTTTCCTCTTTTTAGTTTATATAAATGATCTACCGCATCTATTAAATCAACAACCACATCTTGTATTGTTTGCTGACAATACGTCGTTAATTTTTAAGATCAATAGACGTTCCACAAATCTTTTATTTTTCGTTTATTTCAATAGAGCTTATGATAAAGTATTACCTTTTGTATTTGGAAACAATAGCATTGTATAATGTAGAAGCACTTTGTTTTTCAAGTTTTGTGAATGTGAAGTACCGTGGAGCATTTTTACTAGATTACAACTTGTTTGACATTACGAGCATGGCAGTTGAGAGTTTGTTTTGCTCACTCAAATGTCTCGCTGATGGTGGCACGTGTAATTGGGTCATTCAGTTCCCTTCAAAATGGTTTAGCTGAGTGGGGCTGATGCACGCGTCTTGCTCGTGAACGGGTGCCGTCAGTTGAGACTGGTCATCTCTTTGCTGCCAGTGACTTAATTCAATTTCTATTTTTTTTTAATTAGTTTTTTAATTTATTTTTTAAATTATTGTTACTTATCTACATTGTGCTCACATAATTAGAAGCGACAAGAAATATGTAACCAAGATTTATGTAACTCATAATATGATTTAAAAGAGTGTCCATGGAGTTTCTTGCACGTTCTTCTCCATAGAGATCTACGCTTTGGAACGTGCAATTTAGCTTCACTTGTATTTTTTTTATTTAATACTGAACGACATTTTAGCGTACAGGTAAAATTTTGAAGTAAAAGCATGTTTGGTATGATTTTGAGGACAGACTAAGTCTTTAAGTCTTTTGTTAGTAAAATTTGTGCTGTAGGTTAATTAGGTCTGCGTGCTGTTTAAATACAATACTCATTATAAATAGTTATTGGACTATTAGTATTTCAAATTATTTGTATTGGAGGTTAGTGTTACGTATTTATTGGAAGCGGGGATAGCGCACGTGTAATGAAACTACGAGTCAATGTCATACTACTTTTTATTGAGTTGAATTGCATCGATAGAGTCTCTCGTGCGCGCCGACACACACACACGAATATCGTGCATACAGTAGGTACAAACTTAATATTACACAACATTCACTTCCCACCTAGTTTAGAAATATGGCTTATAATTAACCGGCTGTAGACGTCGTTTGGATCTTCGATTTTGAGGGTCTGATTCCGAATTATTCTCAGCGCCTTCTTCTGTGAGGGGAACACCCAAACACTCCGAAATATTTTATTCCGAATTTCGATGTTCCGATTTTTAAAAGTCCAAATTTCATAATACCTAAGAATTATAATGTCTATTATTCAAAATCACGAAATTTATTTTACCGAAAGTCGTAAATGCGATTTGTTAGTTTTCCGATTTTCATACGTTCAAAGAATCAAATACTCGAAGAGTTCTCGGTCCGAAAAACGATATTCCGATTTTCAATTCTTCGAATAATCTAAAAGTCAACATGTTGTACTACAAAATTTAGTGACAGAAACAAATCGCTGCAAAACCGACTTCACGCAGTCTTGTCTGCCCTACCCCTAGAGTGTAATTTAAACCCATGTAGGCGTAGAGGGGTGGGACGGCTCGCAAGCTGAGGAGCAGGTGGTTTGAAGGCCCTCCGCCGCGGCTGAGGCTGGCCGGTGAAGCCGACCGGCAATCCGAAGCTGCGGTGGTGAGCGTTAAAACCATCTGTGACGATAAGCTCGCGTGGGGCCGCCCAACTCCGCAGCGCCAGAGCCGTGACAGAAACAATGCATGCATGTTGCATGCCTGCTTGCATGCTGCATGCCTGCTTGCATGCTGCATGCCTGCTTTCATGCTGCATGCCTGCTTTCATGTTGCATGCCTGCTTTCATGTTGGATGCCTGCTTGCATGTTGCATGCTTGCTTGCATGTTGCATGCCTGCTTGCATGTCGAATACTTGCTTTTATGCTGCAAGTCTGCTTGCACGCTGAGTGCCTGCTTGCATGCTGCAAATCCCTGTATTATTGATGAATCACTTAGGTTAGGTCAGGTTAGAACTGTGACTAATAAAGCGCGAAGGCAACTATTTATGCAATTATGAGTGGAAAAACGCATCTGTCATTAGTTTTTTAATTCTACCCCCTCATACTATATATAATATTATACTTCTCACTGTCGAGCAATTATGTGTTTATTTGTCTTGTTATACAGTTTTACTAGGCGTTTTTATTTCGGAATTGTATTAATCGGTGTTTTAATAATCGGAATTCGTATTTTTGATGTTCCGAATTATCATTAAGTCGGACTTTTTGTTATTCGATCTATTGAAACTCAGTATTTTGAAAATAGTAATTATTTATAATTACCGTGAGAAATATTGTAATTTAGAAATTATAAAAATAGGAGTAATGATAAGTTGGAGTTGTTATATTCGGAATTTTGAACCATTCGGAATTATGAAAATCGGTATTTTGAAATTCGTATTTGTGACTGTCGGAATAAAGTTTTTCGTATTTATGTAGTGTATCCTTCCATGAGTTGTGGTTCTGGTGCCGAGGGCGAATGTGAGGCTACTGATTCAACACCCACCCCTTCCTCCTGAAATTCTTCGGTGGGTGTTGGGAGTTCGGCGCCTACGGAATCGCCGTTCTCACCCGCTATGCCTGCGGATTCAAATTTGATACGCTGCTATCATCGGTATCTGTGTTCAAATGGCAATAATTATTTTTGTTCTGGACCTCTGAAATGCCTTTGGCTTGAAAATGTCGAATCTGGTCTATGTGACGAATTACTTTGCAATTCAGCTTCGGAATATACACCGAACACATGACATTTCTAATCTTTTCTTTAATTTTTCCTTGTACCCAACCAAATTTATCGTTTCCACAGAATCGCTTCATCCAAACAACGTCAACTAATTAAAATTTTGGTCTTTCCTTGCCTCCCTTGTTCTTACTCTGTAAAGACTGATTTTTCCTTACGGTCAGCGAAAGATCGGCCCATGTCGAAGCGACTTGAAGTGGATTAATTAAGTCCAGCCGCGAGTGTAGAGGTCGACCATAAAGTACTTCTGCTGGAGATTTACCTGTGGCACTATTTTTGGAGTTTCTATAATTAAATAAGAATTTCGTGACTTCTGCCTGTAGAGGTATTTTAGTGTTAGATTATAATATGATACTCTTAAGACCCTTTTTAATTATTTTAACATAACTTTCAGCATGTCCGTTACTTGACGGGTGGTATACCGGTGATAAAACATTTTGAATACCGTTTAAACTGCAAAAAATCTCAAACTCCCTAGACGTGAAAGAAGTTCCATTGTCCGTCACCAACGTGTGCGGTATACCTACCCTAGACATAAAGTCACATAATCTACTTATAACAGTTTTTGTTCCATAAGATGTTGCACTGACTGCATAACATTCGACCCACTTAGAAAAAGCATCTACCATAACTAAAAATACTTGGTTATGAAACGAAATATATTGGGGGAACTCGACATACGTACAATCTACATTCATTCTCCAGAAAAAATATCTTAAAACAATATATAACATGCATAGTACCGAATCATTAAGAGAGGTCTTCAAAAAGGAGGGTTTCCTGACACTGACTGGTATTTATATACTCGAATTATGTTTATTTGTTAAAAACAATATGCAATATTTTAATTTCAAATCAAATTCCAAAAGAAACATTCAGAAACAAAATAAATATGACATTAATTTACCAGCTGTCAACAATATGATGTATTATAAAAGTACCTATGTTACTGCTATTCGTGTGTACATACAGTTACCAATAGCCATTAAGCAGTTGAATGGAAATATGTTTAAAAATAAATTGAAAACATTTTTGATTGATAATATATTTTATAATCTGCATGAGTTTTTTGATAAAAAATAATATTTGTGTATCTACTTCTTATTTTTTAAATTTAAATTAAAAAAAAAATACTATTGCATATCCGACTTGGGTAGACTGTTGAAACTAAAAATGTAATGTTTATAAATAAGACCTTAATGTACACAGTTACGCAATAAATATATCTTTATCTTTAAGAAAATCCAAATGAATTCTATAGAAGGCATGCGGCGGATAGGGCAACGGCGAAGGGGGCGCGCGGTGCGGCGAGGGACGCGGCTGCCAATCGTTCAAACGCCGTGTCAATTCCCGGAAACCAAATTTTTTTCGCGCGCGTCTGCCTTAATTTTTACAACCCCGAAATGCGAATCGTGTAGTTCTGCACACATTTTTCTCTAAGCGTATACGAAATAACTTCTTTATGACGCATTAAGCATTGATTTTACAATTCCAGTTGGGAACGATAGTCAAAAAACGCTCGCAATTCGGGGTCGTGAACTTTACGCGGCCAATTCTTTATTACATTTTTTTATCTCACAACTATCGGTTTCGTAACGTAATTCTTTTAGCGTAATAGGTAGGCTACCTTTAACAACAAAATTAATATAATAAAATCTGCATTTTTGTCACCGCTACGAATATATTCGATGGCATTATTGTACGCTGATAAAAATATCACATAGTGTTGTAGCCACTTCGAGGAATCCCTGTAATATCTGCAAGTAGCAGATATTACAGGGATTCCTCGAAGTGGACCGAAAATGATTATCAATGGTTTATGTACCGTATGTAATATAAACGGTGTGACACGGCCATACAAGTACTGATGGAATCTTCTCACCCCGTAAATTATGACCGTAGCCTCCTTCTGTAACTACGAAAATTTTTTTTCCACAGCCGTGAGCGTCCTTGAAGCAAATGCGATCGTCGGTACATGATAAAAGGCCTATTACACTACTCGATACTCAGACAGTCATAGTCGATGTCGCATAGTGGAATAAGGTCTAGACCGGTCTTACTCGGAACAAAAAATAAGACGTCTCGTCGAAAAAATAAACAGTCTGAATATCGTGTGCTGAATATCGCGTAGTGTAATAGGCCCTTAACTGCGATAGGATAGCGCCTAACCCTTGTGGCGAAGCATCTACGGTTAGTATCAGTTTTGCAGCAGGATCGAAATGGGCTAACAACTGATCGGAAGCAAGTAGTTTCTTAATTTTTTCAAATGCCTTGTGTCGTGTAGTGGGGTTCATTCCCAGTTTTTAGTTTTATGAATTCTTATAATTAAAAAAAAATATATAATGAGCTAAATATCGACGAAGCGTTTGGTACGAAACTTCTATAATAATTTACCAACCCTAAAAACGATTGTAACTGTCAGACATTTGAGGGTTTTGAAGCTTTTAACTTTGACTAGACTGGACTTTATTCAGAGATTTCCGTATGCCATTTTTATCGATAGCATGACCAAGGTTGCAAATTTAGTTTTTAATGTATTCAAATTTATCCTTCTGAACTGTTAACCCTGCATCTTCTAGGCATATAAAAACTACTGTTAACCTGTTAAGTCTAAGAAAATAATTACTCCATCTAGTCCCGCGAGAAACCCTTCCATAGAGCGTTGAAACAACAAACACCAATCGTGTATATTTGAAAAGGCCACGGTGCGTGTTGATGCATGTAAAGCAGTAGCAAGTACCTGTGACTCTTCTGTCTGTAAAAATTGGTTGTAGGGTCGATAAAGGTCTAGTTTGGTGAACTGCTTACCACCATTTAATTAAGAGAACAATTAATCTATAGTTGGTATTGGATATTTTTCAATCATTAATTGCTTATTAATAGTTACGGAATAATCTGCACAGATCCTAACACCCCCGGCTTTTATTAATACCGGAACTATGGGAGAGGCGCATTCCGAATATTCCACAGGTTCTAATATCCCAAGATCTACGAGACGATTCAGCTCTACATCTATTTTTTAGAACAAGCGACTGGTCTTACTTTAAAAAATAACAACTTTGTGTCAGGTTTTAATTTTAAAAATACCTTAATTTTGTTCAAACAACCTAATTTATTAGAGAAAAGTTTGGGAAATTGCGAAATAATTTTATTGAATAACAATTACTTCCGGGTGATTGTGAAACCACTCACGCACAGTACTCGCTCGGTGAATAGGACAATTTGTCCTGGACACACGGAAATTGTGCTAACTCATCAGCTGGGTAAATGTTGCGCACAGTAGGTAGCATAATTGAGTCTAACACTTCCACATAAGTTGAACTGTTTGCGCGTGGAGGAATGAAAGCCAGTTCTCCTGGTCCTGCTGCACTCATCCATCCCCACATATTAATTGTGATTCGACCTGATTCGGTGTTAGGAATAATGTTGTTATCATACCAGCGAGTGTTATTCTTGCGCCATAAGTGAAGCCTGCCCTTTTGACTGGATTTAAATGTTTTTTCATCTGAAAATACCGCAGTATTCCAGTCGAAATCTAAATAATCACGTGCGAAACGTAATCGTTCTTGTTTATGCCTCTCTGTCAAGTACAGCTTTTTAGCAGGTTTTCTGTGATGCACGCCTTCAGCGTGAAGTGCACGGCGAACAGTATCCATCGAGGTGTCATATAATTCCGCAAAATGTCTCGTTGGTGCGAAACCATTCGTTTCGTATACGTCCACCATATGTCGTCGCTGCGCCTCGCTAATAAGCTTCGGTCTCCCACTTCTCTTTCGACTAGCAAGGCTACCTTCTTCCTCATATCTTTTTATCCAAAGACTTACAGTATTTTTCTAAAATAAAAATAAAATATATTAGGCAGCTATACCTACTTGACTTCATTTTCATTATATAAAAAGTTAACAATCATAATGATTGAATATCATTTTAAAATAAAACTGCATTTATAAATCCAATAAACCCAACGAATTATGTATTTCTCTTTTAAGCCTCATAAAGATACGATGGATGGATTCATAAATGGCATCGTTTTAATTAGAAGATTAATTTATAATAAAGTTACAATTCATTAATAGCTATTATACTCACATTCAGTCTGGTTTCTTCAGATATTTGTGTTTTATTAAGACCGCTTTTATGCAGCCCAATGATAGTCGCCCTCACTTCAATACTAATATTAGCCTGCATTTTACGAATATTACAATACTGTTAACCACACGTCACTAACCAACAACTACAACCAAACGACAGTTCATTTCGGTCAAGTTAAAACTTATGTCTACCTCGCAGAAATCTAATTCTTTATTTAGTTTTTTGTGATCCCTTTCTAACTCTAAGAAATTTGTGAACAAGTTAAAGAATAATTTAATATATGTAATGCTAATCCATAACTTCCAATCGGGTAAGAACTTAAAAAAAGTCAACAATTGCGTGGGATTTGAACTTGCGGCACACTGATTTGCGCTTCAATCTGTGTGCTCTATACCACTAGGTCATCTTGACTTATGTTAAGTTGATGAAATTATGAACTATAATCAGTTGTTGACGAAAATGATGACGCATGTGTCTATTATTTGTTAAACTAAAAGTCAAGTTTATACTTTGTGAGATTACCTTTGCTCGCCACTTAGCTGTGAAGAAATCAACGCCATCTAGTTTAATTTTCGAAAACTTGAGCTCTAACGTGCAAGGGAAAATAGACGTTAAGGTATATAAGCACTTTTGCTGGGTCACTGTACCTTTATGTTGCATTAAGTTTAAAAAAAAAACCCATCGTTACAAGTATTTTCTTAAACATAGGTAAAACATATTTACATATCGGTAACAGGAATTATATTTTACCTGTATCTTAGAGACTGGAGTTTTTAGTTTCCTTTGCGGATTACCTTAAAATAAAATACTGCTGTCATAATGAAAAAACGCACATCTAACATTTTATAAATATGGAGAAAATTGAGTTTATTGTTTTTATTGGCGAAAAAAATCGACCATAATATTTAATTATTATTTTTCGAAAATAGATGAATTAAAATTAGTTCATTTTCACGATTACTATACGATTATTGAAATATAAGTTTTTATTTTATTGGCAATTATTAAATAATCAACATGTTCTCTTTCGACGTAGCATAAAAAAATAAGTAAAGTTATTATTATTACGAATAAAGGGAATTAACCAATTGTGACTTTTCATTCTGAACTTTTGTGAAAAAATATGAAATAATACAATGAAAAGGCGCATTTATTAAAATATGCCTTTTCATTTTAATAACTATCCAAAATAACAGGTAAATAAAACAATTTAGGGAATATTAAAAAGAAGTATTTTTGTTCCATCCATGACATTTTTCGAAAATTGCTATTCACGATTTTGCGATACTCTTCTATATTTTTTCCTCCGTCTTCAGTCTCTTTCGATCCTTTATGCTTACATTACAAGTTTTGCGCTTTCTTATAATTCCTTTCTTAGTGAGTGTTGTTCTTGTTTGGTTTCTTCATCTGATTCTAAAATTGTTCTACCTTTATCTGGCTGCGAACATGGTATAAAGTCTTCTGACTCAGAACCATAATAATCGCTGCTTTTTCCCGTACTTTTAGTAATTCGTTCCAATACTGAGTCATCAGAATCAAAATTGGACTCTGTATCTACCACAGAATGCGATTCCACAACATGGTCCGAGCTTGATGCTTGCACCGAGTGTTTGAGTCAACACTCGGTGCAACATCTTGCCACTTGTTGACGGCGTGAAAGACCATTTGCCTACAGAATTATTGCTGCGTAAAGCAGCACTCTAGCGTTTCGTGATTGCATATTGCTGAAAAAAGAATTAAGTTTATTTTGTAATAAACGGGCAAAACCCAGTTAACAATTATTGCGCGTTTCGTATTCTAAATTATTTACGATACAGTAAAAAATTTCGCCAATAAATACTAAAAAATCATATTAATGTGTCACACAAGAAGTTTTATATAATAAAAGCATGCAAATGTAACAAAAACTTAATCTTACCAGCGCAACGCAGACAAGCGTGGACTCGCAAAGACACGTCAGGCACAACTGACGGGATTCGCATCGTACCTCGACCCTCTCACTTCACCTCTAGTCAAACGTTTTGGTAGTAAGCATAACTGCTAGTTGTGACTTTTCTTTTAATTTAAACGTCAAGGTCTAGTTGGTAAAATTTAACTCAAAGGGCACATCTGTGGTAGTTATGCTTTTAATATTGAACGTAGGTCAATTATGCCTTTTCAAGTAAATAAATTATATTTATCGTGATACAAATAAAAACCGCTTCTAAGCATATGTGACCTTTTGTCGTACTACAAATCAGATGATTTTCGATTCGTTCAATTTATAAATTAAGTCCCAGATACTCCCTCAAAGATAAATTTAAAGAAATCAATATAATGACTGTATCTTCACAGTATATTTACCAGAATATTTTGTATGCACATCAAAATATAAACATGTTTAAAAAATACTGTGATGTTGTGAACGAAAATACAGTGTTCATAATTTAAATACTAGGAACAAACACAAATTTGTGGTTCCTAAAACCAGACTGAAAAAAATAGGGGGCTCATTTAGATGCCAATGTATACACTTCCTAGTCATATTCAACAACTAAGCCTTAATAAATTAAAATTATTTGTAAAGCGAAAGCTTTGCCAAAAGGCTTTTTACACTATAAAGGACTATGTTGAGGACCAACAGGCTTGGGATTGACCTGCTCCAGTACGCACTACAACTTTTGTCTAATTATTTTTTTTTTCTTTTGTTTTTATTTTCAATTGTGGTTTTTATTATTATTTATTTATTTCAATTTGATATTGTAGATTATTTTTATTTTTCAATTTGATTTTTTTTTACTCTATTAATTTTTTACATCAATGTTTACTTTGCACAAGTATTACATTTTCTAAACCATGTTTTTCCTTTTATTAGTGTGAACGTGAGGACTATGTTGATTGCTTTTTTTTTTCCTTTTCAGTAATTTTAACGTATGTCTAGCAATTTGAGTATTTTCTGCGGCCTACCTAAATGTCCTTTCCTTGGTATTGTTCGTCAAGTCGTTGAGCTCCTTAGTAGTCCTGAGTTGAGCTTTACGAATATTGACAAATGCTTGCACTGACTGGACAGGTCCACTCAAATCTGTGTGGTTCTTTCTTCAAAAGACCATTTCAGACAAATATGCATGGTTCTCATGTGATTTGACCATTACATATTTACTGTATGGACTTTATAAGAGACTTTGACCCCTGAGTTTATTTCGGTGTTTCTTCTCAGGGTAGTCAGCTAGGAAACACCGGCCTCATCTAGTTTAAAAATGACGAAAAAAAATTGACGTGTAAAAGTGTTTTTTTAAACCTATTTACAAAATAAATATCATTTATCAGATGTGTTCTTTTTACGTACAAAAACTTAAAAAGTGGCTCAGTTGTGCCTTTTGTGTCTTTTGAGCTTACGGTATTTTTTTTTATCTTGTTTTTCTGATTCTGTATATGTATAGAAGACAATTCAACACAACAACAATTCGGCAAAAAATGTTAGTTATGCCCTTTTTCCTTATGACGGCAGAATAGGAGACAAAATAATTAGTACAAAGTAACAGGGTAAATAAATAAAAGAGTGTGCGTGTTACAGGTGTGCGGTTGAAAGTGTGTAGGTATGTTTGTGGGTCACTACAGGTCTTGTACTTGTTATATATATTATTTTGCTAGCTGTTTATCACGAAATGTTAATTATTAGTTTAATAATTTCCTCAGTTTCATTGTACGAGAGGGAGACGAGCATTTTTTTCTACATGTTCTTACATAATCGGTCGTTTAAACCTTTGCTGTCGTAGGATTTAACGATTTGGTTATAAACATGACTGTGAGAGTGAGAAGGACAGCGTTTAGCCAGAAGACTCTGCGTTTGGAAGTGGAACGTATTTTTTTTTTTTTTTTATGACATCCCCCGCTCTTGGGCGGGGCGGGAGATAGTGTCAGACTTTTACTGACTAAAAACCCACTCCTGTTCCTTCGTTGCCTTTCGTACCAGGGCCGAGTCTTCCTTTCAGAATCAGACCCTTGGCCCCAGTAGGCTTCGACCCTGCTGGGCCCCTACAGTTGCTGACATCTCCTTGAGGCGCGCGTGGAACAGCACGCGCCGTTGACGACTTGGGCTTGGTCCGGACGGTTACCGGACGGTCGGACGGCAAGCCACCCATTGCTCGCCGTCCGCAAGCCCGCGCCTACGGTGGTCGGAAATCGGGATCGGAATCCCGGCGGCGGTTGGGGCGTGAGGACCGCTGCCTCACGCGATCGGCCGCCTCCTTTGCAAGCATTACTGCTTCGCAGAAGGAGGCGACCGCCTGCCACTCCTCCTCGCCTCGGACCATGGCCTGTACCAAGGCCCGGCGCGAGAGATCGCTGCCGCCAATTACCCCCACGAGGACACGGCGTTGCTCTGCCCAAGCGGGGCACACCTCCACCGTATGCTCCACCGTGTCCTCCGGGCGGTCCACACAGTGGCGACACCCGGGCGTCGCTACCGCACGAATCCGGTGCAGGAACTTCCCGAACTTACCGTGTCCGGTGAGGACCTGCGTCATGCGGAAGGTAATGACGCCGTGTTGCCTTTCCAGCCACTCCTCAAAGAAGGGACTTACCGCCATAATTACGGCGTGCCCAGCACTGGGTTGCGATAGTCGCTGTCGCCATTCCGCCATGAGATCCCGCCGGAACTCTTTCCGCCATGCCGTGATTTGTCGCGGCAGCGGAGTTTCACCACGGCGTTGCATCTCCACGCGCAAATCGTGCATGCGTGCAAGGTCTTTTGCTACAAGATCCCATGGTGGCTGGCCAGCAAGGAGGCTCGCTGCTTCGCGGGAAACCGTGCGGTATCCCCGCACCATACGTATGGCCATGACCCTCTGGCACGCGTTCAGCTAGGCCGCCGGTCGCTTTCCCAGTGACGGCGCCCACACCGGCGCCCCATAAAGGGCCATGGACTGGACGATGCCTGCGTAGAGCCTCCGGCAGGAGGCGTCTGGACCCCCGAGGTTGGGCAGGAGCCGCTTTAGGGCAGCCCCGTTCCGATTCAGTTTGGGAGCCAGACGTCTGAAATGCTCCTCGAAATTCCACCGGCTGTCGAGGACGAGTCCCAGGTACTTCATCTTCGACCCGGCGCCGATGTGAACTCCTCGTACTGTTAATTGGGAGCGCCGAGGCGGCGCGCTCCGGGGGCCGTGAAAACACATGGCCTCGGACTTGTGCAGCGCCACCTCGAGTCCCAACTGCTGGATCCTATCAACGACTATCGCATCCCCGCGTGTCGCTAATTCGACCGCCGCCTGGTACGACTCTCCCTGCGCCAGGACCAGCGTGTCGTCTGCGTAACAGACCACGCTGACCCCGTCAGGGATGTCGCCGCGCAGCACATAGTCGTATCCGATGTTCCACAAGGGCGGTCCTAGTACCGATCCCTGCGGAACACCGCACGACATCTCTCGCCGTTTCCACTCTCCCTGGTGACCAGGGTAGATGATGTACCTGTCCGACAGGTAGGCCTCGATCACACGACAGAGGTAGTCGGGCACCCGGTGATACCGGAGTGCCCTTCTAATGCTACTCCATGGCAGGGAGTTGAAGGCGTTGGCGATGTCCAATGACACCGCCACGACACACCTGCTAGAGAGCTCGCACGCGCATGATGGCGTCCACCGTGGAGCGCCTCCTGCGAAAGCCGAACTAGCCGTCCGCCAGATCCGGCCCCACCCGTGATAGGTGCGCGACGAGGCGGTCTGCAATTACTCTTTCAAAGAGCTTGCCCACCTCGTCGAGTAGCACGATGGGCCGGTACGCGGACGGAGAGTCCGCAGGGCGCCCCGGCTTCGCGATAAGGACCAGTTTCCCCGTCTTCCAGCGAAGTGGGAACTGGCCCCTCTCCATGCATGCGCTGAAGAGCCCTCTTAATCGAGACCCAAGTGCCTCCATGGCCAGGACCCAGGCTTTCCCAGGCAAGCCCGTCGGGTCCTGGGGCGGTATTCTTGGCACTCAGCCTTCGTACCGCCACACTCATCTCTACCTCGGTCACCTCTGGAGCATTGTCGTCGTCGTCGCCATCGTGATCCGCGTTAGACACCGCTGGTGGCGGAGCCATGAGCGGGGGAGAGTGTTCCCCTCGCGCTGGGAACAGAGTGCTCACCACACCCTCTACAATCTGGGGCCGGAGACTCTGCGTGAGTGGGGGAGCCCAGGCGCGGAGTTTTTCCCGCACCACCTTGTAGGGGCGTCCCCACGGGTCTCCGTTCAGAGTCCCCAGCCACACGTTGCGGGCCTCCAACTTGGCCCGCTTTATTTCCGCTCGGAGGGTGCGCTTTGCCACTCTGTATCCCTCGTACAGCTCCGCCTCTCTGGCCTCCGCACCCGGCGGGCAGATGCGGCGACTGCGGTGTCTGGCGTACCGGCGCCGCGCAGCATTGCACGCATTGCGCAGTGCCGCAATCTCCGGCGATCACCAATACACCTGGCGCCGGGCACGTCCTGGCCGAACTCGGGGCATTGCCACGTCGCAAATTTGCGACATGGCCTCCCGGAACCACTCTGCCTCGACGTCAATGTCGACAGGCCTGTCCGGTGCTTGCACCCAGGCCTGTACCATCGCGGCTTCCAGGAGGAGCTCCCGGTCCAGCTGCTTCAGCGCCCAACGCGGACCACACGGGGTCTGTTGGACCGGCGCGATCGAGGTCTGAGTGGAGATGTCAAACCGAATGTACTGGTGGCCTGAGTACGTCTCCACCCCCTCCATGACGCGCCAGTCGACAAGACGTGGCGACAGAGCAGGGCTGGCGAACGATATGTCCACCACTGACTCGCCCTGCATCCGCACACACGTGGGGACAGAACCCCGGTTTAGGACGACCAGGCCTGTCTCCAGGGCCCAGTCCTCCACCATCCGACCCCGCTGGTTCGTGAACCGAGAACCCCAAGCCAAGTTTTTGGCATTGAAGTCCCCGCAAACGACCACGGGGAGGGAACCAAACCTAGCGACGACGGCATTCAGCTCCATAAGGGAGATGTGGAGATCAGCGAGAGTTCTGTTCGGGGACAGGTAGACGCCTACCACTGCAATGTCCCCGAACCGTGCTGCCACGCAACCCCGTCCCCTCGTGACGGCCTCGAGGGACGGAGTACCGGCGGCGGCCGACGAAATTAGGGTCACCGAGCCGTTCAGGTCCTGAACCCAGTCTCCCCTGGGCAGGACATAGTACGGCTCGGAGACCACTGCGATGTTGATCGACCACTGCGCCATGCTCTGGAGCAACAGATCTTGAGCGGGGGCGCAGTGGTTAATGTTCGCCTGGAGGAGACGTAATGGGGCCGTTATTGACAGTCCATTACAGTCTCCTCCCGAGCCCCATGTGAGGGCCCTGCCGCGGGGGTTGCAGCGGCGACAGCGGCGGCAGCCAACGACGAGGCTGCAGCGGTGAGGACGTCGGGGTGGATGGGCCTCCGGACCTTGCCCTTGGCTTTGGTGGGGGGGTCGCAGGACCTGCTCCCAGCCCGGTGATCGGCCGGCTTGCCTGCCGCCGCACATGCGTAGCAGTGCGGCGTTGCACGGCATTCAACCGCCTTGTGACCGGGCTGACCGCACTTGAAGCAGCGGTCACTGCGGTCCACCTCCGCGGTACAACAGGCCCCCACATGGTGCCCCACGTGGCAGTGATAGCACCGCAGAGGTCTGGGCTCCAGCAGTTTCACCTGTGCGGATACCCAGCCTACCAGAAGCCGTCGGCCCTCCCCTGTGATGGTCTTGGCCGCCGACACGGGGCAGCTAACCGTCACGGCTCGCATGCCCGTGCTGTCAGCACGGATGGTGCCCGCCCGAACCTGCTGGGCAGCGCATCCTCCCGCCCTGACGATGGCGGCCACCACCTCGTCCACCTTGACGGAGTCGTCCAAGCCCATGATGCGCATATCAATGCACTTGGTGGGCCTGGACACTCGGGCCTCTTCCGCGTCCAAGGACGCCCTGATCTTTGCGGCCAAGGCATCTGCGGCAGGGCCACTGGCCGCACCAGGTACCTCCAGCATTCGGGCCCCAGTTACGGTGCGCCTCATGCGGAAGCCTCCAGAGGCTCCGAGCTCGCCAAGGTGGGGCAACACCGCCTGCCTTGCCTTTTCCATGACGGCGTCATACGTCACGCCCTTCTTTTCCGCGTCTGGCTGTAGTGTGATAACTACAGCCTCGGAATTCGGGGCGCGAAGTCTGGCCGCCATGGCCCGCTTCTTGCGCTGCTGTCGCCTCGCGCGCTTTTTGTCCGCCCTAGACGCCTTGCCTGCCTTCTTCTTGGCCCCGACAACCGTCCATTCGGCCGAGGATTCTGCAGGCGGGGTGGGGGGCGGCAGGGGCGGCCTAGTCGCCGTCATGGCAGGAGCCATCGCCGCTTTAGGGGCAGGTGCTGCTTTACCCTTTGTGGGTGGAGCCGTCCCTCCCTGTCGCTGCTGCTGCTGTTTGGCCGCTGAGGCCAGCCTCGCGCGCTCCGACGCCACGGTCTCGTGCCCGGCTTGCCCCGGCGGGCCTGCCTTGGGCGCAGCAGCCGTGACCGCGGTGGCGACGGCATATGACGCCGCCTTCCGCTGGCCGGAGGCCGAAAGCGGGGGACGCAGCACGATGCCTTCCAGCACAGAGAGCTGCTGCTGTATCCTTTGCTGGAACTGCTCCTGCTGCTGCTGCTGTTGCTGCTGGAGAGCAGCCAGCTCCTGCCGTACCAGTGTCAGCAGCTGGCCCTCCGGCTCGGGCTGGGGCTGGGCCTGGTTTTGCCCCTGCTCCTGCATGCGCCCCCCTTTTGGTGCCTCCTCCTGGTGGTCAACTTTTCGGGCACCTAAGAGCTCAGCTCGGAGCTTCGCGACCCTCTTATCAAGGCAGGCGTCCATAGCCTCCAAGATAGAGGTCGCAAACTGGGCGATGCCCCTTTTCTTGGAGCCCTTCTCCCTCTTCCTTGACATGGCTGTCAAGGCGTCGACCACCAGCACCCCTAGCAGCCTACGAGACTCATCGGCGGAGTCTTCTCTGGCGTCTGGCTCGCTGCCAGACGGCCCCGAGGGGTCAGCTCTAATGCTGGTCGCGGCGGGGTAGCGCCCCTCCGCGGAAAGCCTCTCGGCTCTCTCAGCAGCCTCGTGGGAGGTAAGCCCCCTCCCTCTTCCTCTCGTTCGGCTCGCACCCCGACTGCTGGTGGAGATCTTGCGGGCCGACGCAAATTCTCCTTCGGAGGACGATCCGTCCCCTGATATGCCGCGTTTTCGGTAAAAACGTGAGTTTTCACCGAAAACCACTTCTCCCTCGCACTCCGAGCTCTCTGAGCTCATCCCCTTCGATGCGGCATCGGACTCCGACCGCCCATCTCTCTCCCTCCGTTTGTTTTTTTTATAAATTTGTGTTTCCATTGCTGTTCCCACGAGTAAAAACTTTGTGTACTTGCTCAAGATAGTGGTTCGCACTAAAGACTAATTTAGCTACCCATTAGTCAAGCTAACAACCTCCCTCACGGTGCGCCGCCGCTTGGAGATTTGGGGTAATTTTTTATAGAGGTTGTCTTCCTCGCGGCTCGGGCGGTTAAGCCAGGACCCTCGACCCCCATCAAAAGTCAGAAACATGACCTTGGAAAATCTCTGGGGCTTCGAGACTAACGGTGGCAGGAGGAGTAAGTCTTCCTCCTGCCTGCCCGGTGGCAGGGTGAGTGCACACCGAGCCCGCTCTTACTTCGCCACTGTGCCCTCTGCTATTGCAGAGGGACACACGTTGAAGTGTTCCTTCGGACAGAATATTCGCAGGCGGACATCGAGACCCCTTAAGCAAAAGCACCCAAGGGGAGTCGTTAGCCGCCTCCCAGGGTGCACCGTCCCGCAGATTGGCCTTCACTCCGGACGTATCGTCAAGGGAACTACAGTGTACGGTGAACCCGCACATTCATATAATTAAGTAGGTTATGCAACTGCAGCGTTTGCACACGCGCGACCATTTAGTATAATCGTTACTAAGTAAAATAAATCAGTGATTTTTCTACACTCAACACGGGCGGTTTTATTATCATCCCCGGTTTATATCATTTTACCATAAGTGTGCAGACTATCGTCGTACATTTTTTTTGGTCCTTCGAGCCGGATCTGATATCACGCGTAGTAACAGTCCATCGGGTATATAATTCAAGGTGCGCGGGTGGTTCGGAATCAGAACCCCAGACTTGACAATATTCGTTGAGTATTTCGCGTCAGTTCCGTGAAGTTCAATCACTCAGTTCAGTGAACCCGTAGTGAATCGTTCGTAAAGACTTTGGTGGAACTCTGAGTGCCTTCATCTACATTTCTACTGCATCCTGGATCTGCAGATCGCTGTTGGTATCAACTCTTCGGTGATCAAGTAAGATTGTTCCTTTTATTTAATCGCCATGGCAGTATCAAGCGCTCGTCAGTCGGAAATATTAGAAGGGCTCAATAGGATAAAGGTCAATTTCGGTAAGGATCCATTATCGAGAAAAACTCCGGATTATATCCAAAAAAGAGTAGAGTCGTTGGACAACCTCTGGGGAGAATTCGAACAAAATCACCTGAAACTTTCCGAGTTTCCAGACAAGGAACCACAATATTTCTCCACAGATTTATATCAACAGGGTAAGATCCTCTACCAGTCTACCCGTAACCTGCTTACTGCATTTGGCTCTGTTGAGAAAGGAACTCAAGCTAACACGGAAGCCAATGAACTGTTGGCTCAACAAAGAACCAATTTTAGGGCCTTCAACAGGTTGGTGAAGAGCATCAACGTGAATGAAATAACGGAAAAATGGGAACTTGAAGACGAGCTTAGGGCTATACAAACCAAGTGGAACACTATCGACTCGTTGCATCTGCGTATCGATCATTTACTTCAGGGCAGTGACTTACTGTACGAAAATGAATTTAGTATGTTTGAGCGTAATTACAAGGACATCAAGCGTTTGCTTAATAACAAAATATCATCCATGGTACATGTACAGCAAGCTACGCCGAAACTCGAAATTCCTACTTTTGCGGGGAAATACACGCAGTGGCCAACATTTTGTGACCTGTTTACAGAAGCTATTCACGATAACAACACCATTACCAAGGCTCAGAAGATGCAACACCTGAAAGGAAAGCTCAAGGGAGAAGCTGAACGCCTTATTCAGCATCTTCATATTTCGGCTGATAATTACGACACAGCTTGGGAAATTCTAACTCACAGATATAATAATGCTCAAGTTCTCTTTACAAATCAAATAGAGGTATTTCTAAATCAGCCTTCTATTGCCAAGCAAACAGCTTATGAGCTGAAGCGACTATATGACACCACCACGGAGTGTATCCACGCTATACACAACCTTGGTGTGAATACAAATACATGGGATCCTTTGTTAGTGCATCTTCTCAGTAAGAAACTGGACCAGGAGACCTACTGTGATTACAAAGAAGCGCGTACATCACCACGAGAGCTACCATCTCTGTCAGAATTTATGACGTTTCTCGAAAACAAATTCACAGCCCTGGAACCCTTACACCGTAGAGAGAGAGAAATTACGAAGCCTGCTGCTAAACGGGAGTCAAGTCTACAGCACAACAAACCTGTTAACCAGGGGAACCACTACAAGAAACATTATCAAGCTGCCGCTACTCAAGGACCAAACTGTCCGATTTGTAATACGCGCCACTTTATATTTACTTGTAGGAAATTCCTAAAAATGACTCCGGAGGATCGGTTGGCCTGGGTAACAAAGACTCAATACTGTAAAAATTGCCTTAACTATCATCCAGACCAAGAGTGCATTAGTCCCAAACGTTGTAAAAGGTGTAACACCAGCCACAACACTTTACTTCACGATGTGTGTGTACCACAACATCAAACCACCGCAACGACGAGCTCTACTACGCAGCCTTCCTTGGCTCAGCATAACGTTAACCACGTCGCTGCTGATAATGAAGAAATCCTATTAACTACGTTGTCGTTAACAGTTTTATCAAACAATGGTACATACGTTACGTTAAGAGCGCTTCTAGATCAGGGGTCCCAAATTTCACTGATTTCGGAAAATGCAACTCAAATGCTAGGTTTACAACGGCGGCAATATCATGCCTCCATTTCAGGGGTAGGTCCGGTCTCTAAGCAGAGCAAAGGCATCGTAACATTAGATTGTAAGTCTATTTATGGAGATTACACCTTGCAAACTCAGGCGTTAGTTGTGTCAAAGGTTATAAACAGTCTACCTAACTCATCATTTCGCAAACAGTCCTGGGCACACTTGCAACATCTTCAGTTAGCAGACCCGGAATACAATGTCTCAAGGCCTATTGATCTTCTTCTTGATGCCAGTGTATATTCAGAAATTATATTAAGCGGTCTTATAAAGGGCCCAGCTCAGGCTCCTATAGCTCAACAAACCAAAATGGGTTGGATCTTATCAGGAAATGTTAAAAGGTTCAACTGTCATGTCGCCATCAATAACCTTGAAGAGATAGCCAAGTTTTGGGAGTTGGAGGATATTCACGACTCATCATCATCAAACGTGACTATTGGTGATAAATTTTGTGAAGACTTTTACAAAAGCACCACGAGACGCTTAGAGAATGGCAAATATATAGTTGGGATACCCATGATGCCAGGTTTCGAACAGCAACTCGGATCATCAAAGTTTAAGGCCATAGCGCAATTTAAACAGTTAGAGTCCAAACTGTCCAAAAATAAATCATTTTCAAGCCTATACAAACAATTTATAAGCGAATACCAGGAATTAGGTCATATGCGACAAGTCGAAAAAACGACCAAGCAGGCGTATTACCTACCACATCATGGTGTATGGAAACTTGATTCGACAACAACGAAGTTAAGAGTGGTTTTTAATGCCTCATCCAAGACTACATCGGGTAATAGTCTAAACGATTTGATGTACAGTGGACCAAACTTGCAACAAGACTTGTTAGCACTTATTATAAATTGGAGGCAATACAAATACGTAATAACTGCGGATATTGAAAAGATGTTCCGCCAGATACTCATCAGAGAGCAAGATCAGCCTCTGCAAGCAATAGTGTGGAGGGATTCAATGGATGATCAATTGAATCAGTATAATTTAACCACTGTAACGTACGGGACTAAGGCAGCCCCCTTCTTGGCTATGCGGACGCTAAAGCAACTTGCGACTGATGACGCTGAAAAATATCCCTTAGCAGCAGTAGCTGTACAAAACTCCTTCTACATGGATGATCTGCTGAGTGGACATAACTCCGCTGATCAAGCCAAGGAGCTACTACAGCAACTGATAAACATGCTCCAGGGTGCTGGTATGAATTTGCGGAAATGGTCAAGCAACAAGCCTGAACTCTTGCAGCACTTAACGACTGATCAATTGAACAGTCCTTACGAATTTAAGGGTTTCGAATCCAGAAAGACCCTTGGATTAAAATGGAATCCATCATCTGACTCATTCACGTTTCAAAGAAATATAATTCCAGAGGATAAGGTAGCGTTTACCAAGCGTCAGTTATTGTCAGAAATATCCAAGATTTTCGATCCACTTGGTTGGCTATCACCGCTTACAATCAGAGCGAAGCTACTGTTCCAACAAACGTGGTCCATGGAAACAAGCTGGGAACAAGAATTACCAAAGGACATGCAACATAATTGGCTTAAATTAAAAGAAGACCTCAACTGCATTGATAAATACCGCATACCAAGATTTTTAGGTAACACAGAAATAAAGAATCAATTACACGCATTTTGCGATGCTTCAGACAAAGCTTACGCTTGTGTTATTTACCTCGTCACCAAGAACAATAAAGGCGAGTACACATCGACCATCGTTGCTGCAAAAACAAAGTTGGCACCAGTTGCAAAGAAAACATCTCTGCCTAGACTTGAACTCTGCGGTGCACTACTTTTATCCCATCTGGTGAAGAAGGTCGTTGATTCCTTACCAAACGTAGGTATGACCCTTCATGCGTGGACAGATTCTATGATAGTTCTGGGATGGCTACATGGAGATATATCGAGATGGAAATCATTTGTAGCTAACAGAGTGAAGCAGATAACCAACATAATTCCGGCCGAATTCTGGAGTCATGTCAGCTCGGAAGAAAACGCAGCTGATTGTGCGACACGAGGAGTAACGTTTCTTCAGTTGTTAAACCATTCGTTGTGGTGGGAAGGGCCAGAATGGTTAAAAGGTTACGAGAGAAAAGATGAAACTAAAATCGTGTACCAGTCTCCTGTCATAGAAATAAAGGCAGCTTGTGTGAACACAGCCTTAGTACAAAATAATGTAACATTCATTAGTGACCTACTGCAAAACTGTAGTTCATTGACACGAATTGTGCGGATTATTTGCTGGGTCTCACGTTTCATCAAGCGAATTTGCGACAAACATATTTCAACACATCATGGTTTCCTATCGTCATCAGAAATAAATAACGCATATAATTTAATTATTAAAGAAATGCAAGCACTAGAATTTCATCAGGAATTGCAAGATATTAAATGTAAACAACACGTGAGTTCAAAAAGCAAGATTTGCAGTTTAAATCCTTTTCTAGATGAAAACGGTATATTAAGAGTTGGTGGACGGTTAAATTACGCCAGTATAAGCACATCGGCGAAGCACCCCATCATTCTACCAAGCCATAGTCGACTTACTGATCTAGTTATTAGCCAGGCTCACATAACTACGTTACACGGTGGCCCCCGACTAACCCTTTCGTACATAAGAGATAGGTACTGGATTATCAGCGGGGTTAGGACGGTAAAACGCCAGTTGAGACTTTGTGTTAAGTGTCGTCGATTTAATAACGAAGTACAACAACAAATTATGGCGGACTTACCACGAGCTAGAGTTACTCCGTCAAGGCCTTTTACTCACACTGGTGTCGACTTCACGGGGCACATAGAGCTGAAGGCCAATAAAGGACGCGGGATCAAAACAACAAAGGGTTACGTAGCGGTTTTCGTCTGCCTGTCCACGAAAGCGGTCCATCTGGAACTAGTTTCAGATTTGAGTACGGCCGCCTTTCTAGCGGCGTTTCGTCGTTTCTGCTCCCGGCGTGGATCTCCAGGTCACATGTACAGTGACAACGGTACAAACTTCGTGGGAGCTAGTCGACTCATGAAGAAGGAGTACAAGGAGATCATCCAGAATATCAACCCAGACTTCTTTAATAAAATCGGTGAGATGAACATCCACTGGCACTTCAATGCACCTGCCTGGCCTAATGCAGGTGGGCTTTGGGAAGCGGCTGTGAAGAGCCTGAAATATCACTTAAAAAGGGTCATTGGTGATCAACGTCTTACGTACGAAGAGTTTTCGACATTAATTTGCCAAATAGAAGCGTGTTTGAATTCCAGGCCACTATGCCAACTAACTGAAAACTCTGATGACGATTGCTTAACCCCGGGACATTTCCTGACTGGGGCACCAATTTTGTCAAGACCTCAAACTGAACCGGAGTCTGTAACGTTAAAGGCACGGTGGCAACTCGTTCAAGCTATAACTAAGAATATCTGGCAACGGTGGTCATCGGAATATCTTCAACAGCTTCAAGCGAGAACTAAATGGCAAACACCACGAAGTAATCTTAAAGTCGATGACCTCGTCCTCATCCGGGAAGAGAATGTACCTCCGGGTAAGTGGGCAATGGGTCGAGTAAAGCAACTTCATCCAGGAAAGGATGGGTATGTGAGAGTTGTTACCGTTAAGACGAGCAACAATACCATACAGCGTCCAGTCAACAAGCTTGTATACTTACCCGTAAATGAGGAGAGACCCCCGTCCGAATCCGTAACTCAGTGCGTGTATGAGTCGTCCCCACCACCATCAGTTCAACCTGAAGCTAAAAGGCGATCCACGCGACTACGAAAACAGAAACCTTTCCAAGCCTTTTTCATGTCCATTTTTCTAATGCTTTTGTTTGTATCACCCAGTGATCAAACTCAGCAAGTCAAATTGACGTCATATAATGTTACGCAAATTTTTACCAACCAAGGATTCTACTTCGATAAAATGTCAAACCTCCAAGTTATCAAGGACGATTGGAAACTCATTGTGTTTTATAACATGACCACGTTCTATCATGGAGTATCGACCGTAAAGAAGTACATAACCCATTTGAAACTAACCGCCGATTGCATGGGCTCGCAATACGATAGTGTCATCTTACAACTAGAACATGAACTAAAGGAACTTGAGCATTATCAAACTCTTCTAGAAAAACCTAACGCAAGAAGGCAAAGACGTGGATTAATAAACGGAGTGGGGTACTTGGCAAATACCCTGTTTGGAGTATTGGATGAAAGTTTTGCTCAACAATACAAGCAGGACATAGAAAAGATAACCACCCATGAAAATCATCTCCAACAGTTACTCAAGAATCAAACAATTGTCTTGGAATCGGAATACAACATTCTGCGACGCAGCGAGGAGACAATGAACAAACAGTTCCATTTCATAAACGAACATCTTCGAAACGTCACTGCTGAAATCAACCAGGTGCGTCTGGACAACAGTAATGCTTTATATGTGACATCTTCCGCATTAGCCGCGAGTGTCATACTAGCAAATCTAATGCGCATTCAGCACACACTTATTGATACCGTGACAGACATCAGCCACGGTCATATTGACCCTTACCTTTTGTCTCCTGAACAGCTGGCTCGTCAGATCAATATTATCTCCGGGCAACTACAGGGCAATTTAATGACCCCAATTGAACCAACAAACCTTTCCGACATGTACAAAATTATGAAGGCGTCAGCAACTCTATATGAAGGTTATCTAATTATAGAGATAAAGATTCCCCTGGTGAGCAACGAGATCTTCGAGTTAGATAGGATCATACCTATCCCTCAGAAAAGGGGGTCGAATAACTTTCGCACAATCCCCAGCTCACCATTTATTGCCTATAACATCCAAAAGGACCTTGCTCTTCTCTTATCAGATAACGACCTGCAGGCATGCATACATGTCGTTAAGAGCAATAAGTTACTGTGCACCTATGACAAACCTGTTTACAATCTAAAAATAAAACAATCGCTATGTGACATTCAAGATGTAAGTGATATCAGGAGCGTTTGTAAACAAGAAGTATCCTCGTGCCACAATTATTGGGTCAAATTACAATTAGTTTTCTACACTCAACACGGGCGGTTTTATTATCATCCCCGGTTTATATCATTTTACCATAAGCGGGCACTCGAGGAGGTTTTCTGTCGTAGCACCCCAAGTGGAACGTATTGAACGCGTTTTGATAATCAGGCCGGTTTTTTACAGCTCTGTGTGTTTGTAGTGTTGCACTTAGGATGAATAATTGCCGCACTCGGCGAACAGGGAATACATTTTAAAGCAGGTCTGTTGGAAACCTGAAAGGCTTTTTTAGCATTACCTTAATAACAGCTTTTTGGGCCCTTTCTATTTCCATGAATGTGGTTTTACCAGCACTACCCCAAACGGAAATACCGTACTGGAGCACTGATCGGCAAAGCCCAAGATATATCATACGAAGAGTTTTAGGAGGAGTGCAGTCTCAAGGCTTTCACTACGTTCCCGTCAGGGGGCATGGCAAGCGGTGTCAGGGCTTCGCCCTCTGACCGCAGAGTCCAGCCGGGGCCCGTTACGACGGACCCGTCATTGTTGTGCCTAACTAGGCTCGGCGGTTGTAGAGCTGTGTGCTCTATGTGTTTGTGTTTGTATGTGTATACTGTAGGCACGTCACGACGCTGCTGCACACAGCACCGACTCTTCACGACATACTGGCGGTCAGTTCCACCAGGTGAGACCCCTAGGGAAAGCCCGGCGGGAGACGACCAGCGACGAGTATGCCGGCTTGTTATGGACCTACAGTAGCAAATGTGACCCCAGTCTAATCCGCTTCCAGAGCGCGGTTACGGTTCAGACCGCGGGGACGTTTTATGTATGCGTGTGGGCGGCATTGTATTGTGTTACATCGCTCAGTGCACGTGCACCGAATAGTTAGCTTGCACTATCTATTGTTTTGAGATCGGCCAGTAGCCATTTTGCTCTCGTCAAGTGTGTACCGTATTGCGTCGCCAATCTACCCACAAATCACCGCACGGACCCAAATTTTCAATCGGGCGAGTGCAGTCGCGTAACTTTTTCATAATATTAAATGAGTTTCCTGATACGAGCCGAGAGTAAGTGAATATGAGGTTTCAAAGAGATTTTTTCATCTAATATAACACCAAGGTATCTATTAGAAGAGCTGCGATATATACAGGTGCAGGCGCAGTCTATGAGTGGAGGATTATGATTGCTACAGCATGTGTGGACTGTGGAGGGCTGGAAGCAGCAGTTTTGTAAAAGGTGATGAGTTTGGTTTTTTTGACGTTAAGGGTAAGAAATTTATTGTCAAGTACCTTAGCAATCTTAAACAAACCATTTTCAGCAAGATGTTATACCTGGTCCCAGGTTTTAGCGTGAAATATAATTGCCGTATCGTCTGCTTATGATATAATTTCAGCCTTACTTATTGAACAATTAAGAACGAGTGATGAACGATATCATGTAAAAAGCAAAGAGAGTTGGGCCATAAGTGCTGCCTTGAGGGATTCCGAAGCTTATTGCCAGTAAACAACTTGAATTGTTACCTACTTTTACTAATTGTTGGCGAATTGAGAGGTAGGACTTAACCCATTCAAGCGCGATACCTCTTATTCCTATTCCTTCAAACTTCGATAGGAGGAGGTCAATGGCGATTGTATTGAACGCTTTGGCTAAGTCTAAGAAAACTCCCATGGCGTGCTATCCGTTTTCAATAAAAGTGGTTACAGAGTCAGTTAATAATATTACAGCATCCTCGGTTGACTTGCCTTTCCTAAAGCCAAACTGTCGTTCAGATATAAAGTTATTGTCTTCTAAATAGTTGACTAGGCGGTTGTTGAACATTTTTTCTAGCAATTTTGATATTATACTTAAGTGCTATAAGACGATAAGTTTCTGGTAGTTCTGTGGGACCGATTTTATAGATCGGACGAACACAGGCAACCTTCCAGCAGTCAGAAAAGATACCATTTTCCATACTTAGGTTAAAAAAAATTGCTATTAAAACCAATCACCTATGCGGTGGTTGGTTTTAAAAGCAATTTTTTAATAGCAATTTTTTTAGAAATATAATATTATAATATAATATTTTTTTATAAATATAATAAGTAGTGCCATCAAGTCCAGGAGCGCTGTCAATTTTCAGTTTTGGCTATAAATTTTTCAATTTCTTTGTCGTCATTCATTATTCTAACAAAGCATTCTAAAAACTCTGTACTGTATAGATATACAACTCTACAAGGCATCACCATTTCTGGCTTTAAGTAAATCGTTACGAAAGCGGATAAAGTTAAAAATGGCATTTTTTTTTCTTAATTTAAATATACTAGTGCTTGACTGCGATTACACTTGATGGTAAGTAATCGTTGTTGGTGAGGCGCATTTGTATTTTTATCTAATCTCATAATGATCGTAAAGAAGTATCCAGATCTGGCGAATGCGCCGCTCGCGAACCGCTTGCGAACTACGCGCGTACATTTCATGTTCGTATGAAGCCTCTGCGCCACCCGCGCGCCACTTGCGCGCAAGATACACGCCGTACTCCAGCGGTGCAGTAGGTAAGAGCGTGCCGTGCGTGGTACATCCAGTTCGAAAAGTATCGGGAATGGATGATTTGTTTATGGTTCCCAATTCAAATTTTTGTTTTTTTTTGTTGTTTGTAAATTGGCACAACTGTTTTCCATTTTGGCGCGGAGTTTGAGTTGCATGTGTTATTTATATTAAATACAGAGCTGTTTTAAATTATATCATATCTAGTGTGTATTGCGAATTTTATAATGGACAAAAACATCCAACAAAGAGTTTGCCTTAGATTTTGCATCGAATTTTTTGGAATTTCATGTTCGGAGTCATTGAAAATGTTACAAAAGGTATGGTGAATCGATTTTACCAAAAACACGTGCTTATGAGCGGTACAAAGCGTTCAAGAGCGGTCGAGATGTGATGGAAGATTTGCCTTGCTCTGGTAGGCCATTAACGTCTTCAACAGAAGTTAACATCGCAAAAATGAAGGAAACAGTGACTGAAAATCCTCATTCAACTTTGAGAGAGATAGCCGCCGAACTGTTTTGTATCTCACGAGTCGATTCGTACCATTTTAACAAATCATTTGGGTATGAAACATGTTACCGCTCGGCTAGTCCCAAAAGACCTGAATTTTCTCCAAAAAACTCAATCGCATGAGAGTCGCTGAGGACATACTAGAACTAGTCAATTCCGGCCCAATATTCATGAAACGCATTGTTACTGGTGACGAGACGTGGGTTTACGAGTTTGACATGCAAACTAGTGAACAAGCTTCGGAGTGGCGCCTTCCAACTAAACCGAAACCGAAAAATCCACGCCAAAGTCGATCAAAAGTCTAAGTCATGTTGACTGTTTTCTTGGAGTATTGCGGTGTTGTGCACTCGGAATTCTTGCTGGAAGGTCAAACGGTAAATAAAAAATATTATTTGAGCTTTATGCGGCATTTAAGAGAGCGAATTCGACGAAAAAGGCCAGATTTGTGGAAAGAATCAAATCACTTTTATTTGTTAAAACAGATACAGAAATACAGATCTTATATTTGATAAAGAGAGCGCTATGTTATGCCAATGACGTACAAATATGGTGAGCATCCAGCTCAAGATTACAAATTAAAGTTTAAAAAAATATGAATATGTTTGAGAATCTTGAATAATTATGATATTCAATTTAATTATTACCATTTAAAAATATTATCTAGTACTTGAATTATGTCAGACCTAAATAAGGGATTATTTTTATAATTTATTAGTTATAAATGTCAAAAAATCTAACAACCTAAGTCCACAATATTTAAAATGTCAAAAAAATTTAAGTATCTAAGTTCAAATAATTAATATGTCAAAAATTATCAAATGTTTGAATTAACAGTAAATCTCAGTTCCAAATAATTAATAATTTTGTTAAATGTCAAAAAATATAACTATCTAATCCAAAATATATAAAATTCCAAAAAATCAAAGTATCTAAGTTGAATAATTAAAATGTCAAAAAAATATTAAATGTCAAAAAATGCCAAATATTTCATAATTTAAGTTTATAACATAAAAACAAAGATAGAAAAAAATCCCATGCATTATTATAATTAGTAACATTATTTTGTTTATATTAAGCCATCATTCAAAAATTCATCTAATGTGTAGTAACATTTGTCACAGAGCAACCTATTAAGTGCCTTTTTGAATTTTGTTATTTTTAATGGAATTCGGTATTTTGTTATAAATTATTCCAATTATATAGCCCATCAAATCTAAGAAGTACCGTATGACAGTTCTGACAGATTGAAGAATATATTGGGTCAAAGAAATTGATTACTACTATATTATTCGATTCTGTAGAGATATTTACTAAGGCCAATGCAAAATATTGGTGTTTTACTTTTTCTTTTCGCCAGGAATGAAACCTAGATTATAATATATGTTAGAGGCCAATACGAGGAATCAATAGCAAAATGAAATAGGTATTTAAACCGTAACCGAGTGAAGATACCTATAGAAGTATTGCTAATATCTTTTTGTCAGGCGTTACCTTTTCTTATATTATAATTAAATGAAAATACTTCCATAGGTGATATTTGGTGGCGATAATAAGTCTGAGTGCCAAGAATACCACCCCAGGACCCCAAGGCTTGCCTGGGAAAGCCTGGGAAAGCCTGGTCCTAGCCCATGGAGGTTCTCGGGTCTAGATTAAGAGGGCACTTCAGCGCATGCCAGGAGAGGGGACAGTTCCCACTTCGCTGGAAGACGGGGAAACTGGTCCTTACTGCGAAGCCTGGGCGCCCAGCGGACTCTCCGTCCACGTATCGGCCCATCGTGCTGCTCGACGAGATAGCCAAGCTCTTTGAAAGAGTAATTGCAGACCGCCTCGTCGCGCACCTAGCACGGGTGGGGTTGCGGTGACCCAGGGCAGGTGTGTCGTGGTGGTGCCTTTAGACATCGCCAACGCCTTTAATTCCCTGCCCTGGAGTAGCATTAGGAAGGCACTTTCGTTTCACCGGGTGCCCGACTACCTCAGTTGTGTGATCTAGGCCTACCTGATGGACAGGTACATCATCTACTCTGGTCAGCAGGGAGAGTGGAAACGGCGAGAAATGTCGTGGGCTTTCAGCTGGCGGAGACTGACCGCCGGTGTGTCGTGAAGAGTCGGCGCTCTGGGAAATAGAGCCGTGAGGTCGCTACAGTATACTCACACATAGAAAAACATATGGGTGCTTCAACACCCAAAAAGCCATGCCAATAGTGACTACACAATGACGGGTCCATATTTATGGACCAAAGTTGGTACCGCGAAGCCCTGAAGCCGCTTGCCACGCCCCTTGACGGGGGTGTAGCGACAGCCACGAGTCTAGCTCAGTTCGGCTCCGCGCAGGCATTGCATCCGACGACTTGGAACAACTCCTACGCTGATCGAACGCGCCTACGTAACAATATCTCACGCCTGGTGATACATTCGTAACACGGAATATTACCAGCGTGTTTTATAGTGCGAAGGTTATTTTGCTTATAAGAGCTTCCCGTTTTCTTATTGATTAACAATTAATTTGCTTAATAGCGCTTCCCACTTTCTTATGTTTTATGTTAGTTTGCTTATATTTTGTGTTTATAATAGTTTTAGTCGTGTAACTAGCTTCATAGAATTGTAACATTCACACTGTCTATAAATGTGTCCCTGGCCTTATTTTTGTGTACACACTTTTAAATTTACTTTTTTCTTTTATGTTTTAATTTACCCACTTAAATAGTCTACCCGCACTTTTGTTTTTTGTGTTTGTACTTTCGTGTTCTCAAGTTATATTTATTTTATAGGTATTTAATAATTATCTGGAGTATTATTTAACCTGAACCCTGTACTTCGGTACTACATTAGTTATTTATTTTTGTAATCATCTGGTTTTTGATGTTTACAATTTTATTTTCTCTGCTTTGTTTTATATTGCTTATTTTTTAATATGTGAATGTGAGAACACTATAATAGATTTCGCAAATTCTTAGATTAATTGGTATTACGACCCATTTTTATTATTATTATTTTTTTGTTGTACTTTTGAGTACAATATTGACTAGTCAACACTGTCCTTACAAATCTATTAATATTGTAATGTGGAAATATTTTAATATGAACCATTATTTTAAAAGAGAGCATGGGGTTTCTTGCCGGTTCTTCTCCAAAGGGAAAACTCCTCCTTAGAAACGACCGGTTGGAGCCGTGTAATAGCTTCTGACTATTTATAAGTGCCCAGTGAAATAAAACATTTTGAATTTTTTAAGTGTGTCATTTCTGAAAGCGCATACTTTGAAGGTGATAAAAAAGGAAGAATAACTAACATTTTGTGTATTATCGACTTTTTCCCGGTATTTTCTTGACAGAGTAATATACCAATAAATAAAACTTTACTCGTTTTTGTATTATATTGCTTATTATAGCTAGCCCGTATTGTCCCACTGCTGGGCAAAGGCCTCCCTCCACTCTTTGCCGCAATCAAAGTTCCTTGCTTTCACATTCCAATTCTTAAAGAAGACATCCAGGTCGTCCAGCCATCTCCTTCGTGGTCAGCCGCGGCCCTGCATCGCTGTATATGAGCACCAATTTTAAGGGCCCATACCTTGTTAGACTTGTGGCAGATATTTCCTGCCTAGTCCCTTTTAAGTTGGGCAGCCTTTTGAGTCACATCAACGATTTGCGTTTAGGAGTGCAGTGTAGTGTTTTAAATATGAATTTTTAATTTAACACATAGTTGCTGCGTTCCATAGAACGTTGGGAAACCATGAGTTTGGACTTTTAGATGTTAGTGAAAGATCCAAGTCTGTGTACCATAGGTGAGAATAAGGAGAATACACATGTCCATCAGCTTACGCTTCAGTGACAATGGCAAAGTGCCCTTAAATAGTTCTTTCATGGGCCAGTAGCTTTTCCAGGCATTTTCCGTTTAGCGTGTTAGTTCTTTGTCTTGCTTTGACCTTGGCTTGAGTAATATATTCTTGGACGTATTGTATATTCTCCCCGTCTATGTGTATGTTCCTTTAAGAGCTGATGATTTATGATTTTGGTCTTCGGCATGTTCATTTTTAGTCTAACCTCAAAGCTTGAAAAGCTAAGATATTGTATATAGTATTTTCTGTAGTCCTGTGGCTGTAGGAGAGAAAAGGACAATATCATCAGCGAAACGTAGTTAACTCGCTTTGCCGATTACAATGCCTTTCTCATCCCATTAGACCGCTAATGTCTGAAATACTTCTTCCAGGGTACTGGTGAACAACTTTGGGGACAATGGGTTGCTCTGTTTGACTCCCTTAAGAATTTCAAACATGACTCTCTAACCTGATGGGTGCATATATTTTGCAGGGCCTGTATATTGGTGGATTCTTATCTTATATTGCAGTGTTTGGTCAAAGGCGTACCTATTGGTTGTACATATGAAATTCCCAAAAACGTTGTATTCCTTAAATTAGCAATAAAACAAATATTATACGATTGTCGTATAATACAAAAAATACTCAAGTATCAAAATGTTTTTTCTCCTACTATGTCAGTAATACCACATTAATTTTCTTTTTTTTTAAATGACCTTATTTTAACAGGTCGCGCTTTTGAAAGTCATACTATACCTATATTACCTTTGTTGTTTAAGATAAACAAAAATCGGAATTGTTAAAAAAACACATAACTGTAAAATCGACGTAAATGTTTTCTTAGCATATATGATCTGATTTATTCATTGAGATTTACTAGGTTTCTTGGAAATGAAACCCACAACAGTTTTCTATAATTATGTACTTACTCTTTGTCATAAGGTAAAATAAAACCAAAATTATCACAATCCAACCCAAACCGATTATTTATTTAATTTGTCAAAACCCGTTATCTCTTTGTTATACGTGTTAATAGAGACTGTAAGTGTCGCACAGATTCTTCGTTTCAAATTCAGATTTTATTTCCACGTCTAGATAACGGTTAATGATGGCTTGACATTCCATATCATTGGAGATGAAAGACAGAGGCGTGCGTAGCTGGTGTACAGCAACCGGACGTTGTGAGTATTTCTGTAGCTCTTGCGCAGGTGATGTAATATTCGCAGACGCGGCGCGCAGCAGCACCAGCTGAGAACTTAACGAGCGCGCTGGTGCCACATAACCACGCGAACGCTTGATGCTCGCCAAAGCAGACTCTATAAGCCCACGAGCGTACTGTGCCGAGTGTTGCAGACGTTTTAATAAGAAGCGCATACATGTGTCTACTTTTTGCGACCATGACGTAGCATTTCTTAACACTTCATCCAAAGTAGCTACATCTTCACCAACAAGCAACTTAGACATGTGTCGAATTACGGAATCTTGAAGCTGTTCTTCTGTTTTGATGTCACGTAGTTGTCCTTCGAGAATTTCTTGCAAATCGTCTGGAGAACCACCAACACAAAAAACTGTCCCTGTTATACCTAAAAAAATACAGTGTTTATGAAATTTCTGACTCTGACAACGTAATTACAGTAATAAACCATTTTTACCATGATCTTCAAGTATTGCAGCAAGTTCGAAAGCCACGTACACTCCAGTTTCGTATCCCAGCAAGTAGAAATTATTTTGAATCCCAATTTTGTTAATAAGGATCTGCAAACAGTAAAATAATTATATAATAGGTCTTTACCTATCAAAATTGCAATTTTATTTAAAACGGGTTGCTTTGAAGTGTTTATCTTTGGTTTGACTTGGAATTATAAGTTCTATTCTTTTTTCGAAATTAGGTATTTATTGGTTTCTTTGTGTTTTGTATTTTTACGTAATATCGCAGTACTTATGACTATTTTTGAATGAAATCCAAGATATTTTGCAGTATTTTTAACCGACTTAAAAAAAGGCGGAATTTATCAATTTGGTTGTAAGTTTTTTATTTTTTATGTTTGTTACCTCAGAATTTTGTCGTTTATGGACCGATTTGCAAATATTTTTTTCCCCTTATAGGGTATGCTACCAGATTGGTCCCATTTTTTCAAAATCTAGTCTGATGATGGGATCCATAAGAAATCGAGAGAACTCCTCAAATATTATAGGCAACCATATAGTGATTTTGGTATTTTCATCGAGGACTTTTAAGCATTCAGACAGTCAGAAAGCAACATTTGATGTGTGAAGTGAAGCTTATGAAAAAGACCAGAAATGGCCAAAGGGACTTCATACTCACATAGATGATGAGTATGAGTACGGTAATAAACCGCCAGCAAATACCATCTCTGTGCAAGTAGAAAGTGATTTATCAGATATACGTTCACAATCATTTATCTCTATCAAATCTATCGAACTTATTCAGGGGACGATGTTCATCTTGTTATAGAAGATGAACACATCGTAATTTCGACACCAAAATCAGATGATAATGTTCCCAAGGAGAAGTGTGTTGAGGTACGTAGTCTTAAGTCACTTAAAGCTGTGGAGTTTCAACATTTGTGGAATATGATGTCAAGAACCTGCTAACGACATTGAATATCCTATCTACTACCTATCTACTAAAGCTATTTCCAGCGGGTAATTGCACCCTGGAAGAGCCGAAAACAAAAGGGGACTATAAATCATATAAGATCGGTGTACCTGTAGAATTCTTCGAAAAAACAACGGTGGCAGATATTTGGCCTACTAACTTACGCTCGAGTTAAAGAATGTTTTTTTCAAAGAAACAAACTCTAACAAATGCGGTCATCCAGTGGTCAACCGGAAACATTGTCAGCTAATTAGTTTAGTTTATCAAAACGTTAGAGGCTTGAATATCAAGCTCAATTACTTTAGACGTAATCTCTGCCACGGATGGAGTGTTGTACATCGGGACCGCACTACTGGTGTCGGTGGTAGTTTACTGTGCTGGTGGTACGACCTGGTATAACTATGACGTGCTGTTCTGATTTGGAGACCCCTTTCCTGCGCGGACTTGTGGGCTCGTTTTACAACGGATTGCGCTACGTTTTATGTTTGTGTAGTGAACATTCATCCCAGAGCTTCTGACGAAAAATACACGAGTTGGTTTCAAAAAATGGAATCCGTTAGTGACAACTTAAAAATTGCTGTGATAGACAACTGATTAACATACTCATATATTTCTAAATACATACATATTATAGAAAAATTACACTAAGACACAGAACAAATGATCGTGCTCATCACACAAACATTTGTCCTGGGTGGAAATAGAACCCACGACCTCCGGCATAGCAGGGAGTCTCGCTTGTACCGCATATCGATGCGAACGAGTAATTTGCTGTTCAGCGTGCTGAATAAGCGCGACCAGATGCCATCCCACCGACGTGACGGGACTAAGAAAAGCCTGCAGGACATAATCACGCTGTTCAAGGAGACCGACCCTGACGACGCCCCGACGTTTGTGGCAAAGGAGCTGCATAAGATCCCTCCAGTCACCTGCGACCACGTCGATGTAACAAGCTTTTTGAAAGACATTGTCTTTCTGAAGGCCAGTCTCGCGGATGTGCTAGCAAAGTTAGACGCATCTCAGAAAACCGTCGCCGATTTGCACAAGTACTTTGATGAATTTCGCAATAACGCGGCGGCAACTAGGTCATCAGTCGATGCATCGAACATGAACACGCGTCATGGAGCCGGCCTCGATATATTGTCGCCGAACTTGACGTCAGCAATTTCGTTGCCGGCGCATAAGTCGTTTGCTGAGGTTGCAGAGTGCCTCGCCCGTGCGCCCCGCAACTCCATGCCGGTCACCGCGGTTCCTCCATGCAGCACCGCACGAACCCTTCACCCCGTCCCGCTGCCTGTTCTTGCAGCTCCAGAGAATCCCATCTGTACGGAATTCGCTAGTGTCACCGTGAGCACCTCTGGCGCTCCAAATCCGAAACCTATGCTTGAAAAGGCAAAGAACAAGGTTGAAAACGACGATGGTTTCGTTACGATGCAAAGGAGAAAGACCTCACAGCGTCCTTACTTACCGCATGACGCAGGTCCTCACCGGGCATTTACAATGCCCGGTGAGGACCAGTTCGGGAGGTTCCTGCACCGGATCCGTGCAGAAGAGATGCCCCGGTGCCACCATTGTGTGGACCGCCCGGAGGACACGGTGGAGCATACGGTAGAGGAGTGCCCCGCTTGGGCAGAGCACTGCCGTGTCCTCGTGGGGGCGATCGGCGGCAGTGATCTCTCGCGCCGGGCCTTGGTACAGGCCATGGTCCGGAGCGAGGAGGAATGGCAGGCGGTTGCCTCCTTCTGCGAAGCAGTAATACTAGCAAAGGAGGCGGCCGATCGCGTGAGGCAACGGTCCTCACGCCCCAACCGCCACCGGGATTCCGATCCCGATTTCCGGCCACCGTAGGCGCGGGCTTGCGGACGGCGAACGATGGGTGGCTCCCCGTCCGATCGTCCGGTAACTGTCCGGACCGAGCCCAATTCGTCGACGGCGTGTAGTGTTTCACGCGCGCCTCAAGGAGATGTCAGCAACCGTAGGGGCCCAGCAGGGTCGAGGCCTACTGGGGCCAAGGGTGATGCGAAAGTGACCCCCGGGACACTGGAAAAAAAATTAAAAAGAAGGAACAGGAGTGGGTTTTTAGTCAGCAAAAGTCTGACACTATCTCCTGCTCCGCCCAAGAGCGGGGGTTGTCAATAGATGATTTTCCCACCAGAAAAAAAAAAGGAGGAAGCGTCGAATGCAAACTATCAAGAATCGCTGCAACTCCTAACGTGAGCCTGCGTGCCGCCTAGCCGAACACTCCAGTGTACATCTCCCGCCTGCATCACGCCACAAGGGTGGAAGATATCGTGGAGTACGTGCGTCAAAAGACGAAGTTCGTAATGAGGGTAAGTACAGCTGTTGGAGTCGCACCGAAACGTCAATTTCAAGGCGTTCGTTGTGCGAGTCCCGAACACTTTCCTGTCTCTCATGCTGAAGGAAGACTTGGGCGCAAGGCGTTGTGTTCCGTCACTTCCGCGGACAGGTGTCACAGAACAACACAAAGTGAACATAGTGCAATGTGGACTAACACACACACTACCAACTACACTACTAACATAGTCCTAAGTCTTATTTACGAACGATAAATTCTATTTACTTTATATATGTTAGTCTGTAAGGTATGTATCTATGGGCCAAGATGCCTGATATAAATGATTTATTATTATTTCTTTATTTCATTTACATAAACATATTAGTTACATTTTAAAATATTTCAAAAATAAAAAACTAAAATGCATTATTATTATTCCCTTTATTTCACTTATATAAACATTTTAGTTACATTTTTAAATATTTCAAAAATAAAAAATAAAACATTTAAAAATATAAAAAACAGCATCCCACCGGTATCGGGAACAGGGTCTAAGCTACCGGCGGTCAGAGCTCCAGAGAAAGGAACCTCCTAACAATGCGAGCCGTGTCCAGGAGTACCGCTTTCAGAATCAAACCCTTGATCCAGCCGCCTAACGCGAGCCTCCTAAGGTGTTGATCAAGGCTCTTGGCTATTAAGCCATTGCCCGACACGACTATCGGCACAATGATCGCCGAGTCCACATCCCACATGTCGACAACCTCGCGAGCCAAGTCAATATATTTGATTTGTTTATCTTTCTCGGCTTTCACGAGGTTCTCGTCATGCGGAACGGATATGTCAACAATCATTGCACGCCTCTCGCTTCGGTCCACCACCACTATATCAGGCTTATTGGCTACAATAGTCCTGTTAGTGACTTCCGATTCCACAAGAGAGTATTTCAAAGCAAGTTGCTAATGGATAATCCTGGCTACAAGGTTGTGCCTATGCAAGTACTCTCCGTTAGCTAGACGAGAACAACCAGAGATAATGTGACGAATTGATTCTCCCGGACGGTGACATGCCCGGTGAGATGTCAACCGTGCCGTCCTTCATAATAAATCTCCGGTAGTTATTCGTCATGATAACTTCGTCCATAATTGCACAGACAAAACCTTCGGTTTCCCCAAAGAGGTCACCGGAACGCAGCCAGGCTAAGGACGCCAATTGGTCTACTTCGGGCTTGTGAAGGGCTTGGTAAAAGCGTCCTTGCTCTGCCATTCTTCCCTGCGATCGTTAGTGTCAAGCACTACCGGTTTGCGCCAGTTCTCATTAGCCAGGGCGAGCGGGGTGAGTCCCTTGTCCACTGCCACTACATCTCGATGCATACCCACGTCGGCAGCTAGGAAATATTCCCTGAGACTGCATACCTCGCGGTTGTGTAGGGTCTTAGCATTCAAAAAACCTCGACCCCCACACTTCCGCGGGATATACAATCTCATAACTGACGATCGTGGGTGATGCATTCGGTAAGTAGTCAGCAGTATGCGGACTCTCCTATCCAGGGCGTCAAGTTCCGTTTGAGTCCATTTGAGTACGCCGAAAGAGTACATCAATACCGGCATGACCCACCCGTTGAAGGCGCGCACCTTGTTTCCGCCTGAAAGAAGGCTATTGAATACCTTCTTCAGGCGTCCAAAGAAACGCTCCCTCAACGATTGCTTCATGTCAGTGATATTGATGCCTAGAGCTTCCGACATATCCAAATACTTATAGGTTTCGGTTGGAGAGAGGGATCTCAGGTTTATGGAATCCGTGAGTTGAGTGCCCACGGATTCCACAACCTCCCCTCGCTTTACATGCATGACCGCACTTTTGTTTTCACCAAACTCCATCCTGATGGCACTACTGAAGGTTTCAGTTACCTTCAGTAGCTCCATCAGTTGCAGATTGTTGGGGGCAAAAAGTTTCAGGTCATCCATGTAAAGTAGGTGAGATATTACCTGACCACCTCTCTTCAACCGATAGCCTAGACCTGAATTCTCCAGCAGTGTGCTTAGAGGATTCAAGTCTAGGCAAAACCAAAGTGGACTCAAACTATCTCCCTAGATTATACCTCACTCGATCCTTACAGGTTCGCTATTCCTCTGGGTATGTCAACATCCTGGATAGCGGAGGACCGTACTCCATTGCCTCATACACGACATCAGGAAGGTGCGTAGTGTTGTATCAATTTTATACAATTCCAGCACCCTCATGAGCCATGTATGAGGAACAGAGTCATAGGCCTTCTTATAATCTATCGTACATGTCGACAGATCCTTTCAGGAACGTCGAACCTGTTGGCTAATGGTCATATCAATGAGGAGCAGTTCCTTAGTACCGCGGGACCCGTTCCCACATCCATTCTGAGAAGGTGACATAATAAAATTTTTGTCAATATGACTATTAATTTTGCTTCTCAGTATGGATGTAAGAACTTTATAGACCGTCGGCAAACCCTTGATCGGTCTTTAATTTTTAAGCGCCGCTACCTGACTTATGGAGCAGGTGGGTTATTCCTGTTGTTAGGAACTGGGGTAGTGACTCTGACTCTAAGGCAGACTGGAACTGATAAGCCAAGCGAGCGTGCGATCTTGTAAACCACTTAATCCAGAAATTGTGCAGCCCATCCGGCCCTGGAGATTTCCAGTTTGGCAACGGACGGACTGCACGAGCTACATCTTGGGGGCTGATGTCAATTGCCCCCATTTGTGGTATTGGATCGCACGCACGCTCGACCCCTCGAGTCCAGTCACCCTCGGTGTGACTGACAGGCACCGACCAGATGCTGCGCCAGAATGAACTCATGGCGTCATCATCCGGGAGGCACGCATCAGTCACACCTTGGTCCGGTCTCTCCCAAGCCCTATAAACCCACCTTTCATTACTCCGGAATGTGCGATTCTGGGTGTATCGCTCCACCCGCCGCTTATACCTGCGGATACGGTTTGCCCATGCATATACCTTCTGCTTCAGGAAGTCGATGCGCTCTGTGACACGGGACATATAGTCTCGGGGGCTGATGTCAGTCCCCGAAAACGCCCGCCTCACAAAGCGCATCACTCTTGGGCGAGTGTTGCCCTCCCCGAAACAGATTAGTTTGCCGATGAGTGCTCTGGCCCCACCAATACGACGCTCGATCCTGCACTGCCAAGCCGGCACGGCTGGTTTCGGTCGTGTAGCTACGTCACAGTTTGGAAACTTGACGTGAGCTACACGACATGACGCAACAGCTGCGCAGTACATTATCGAGTGTGTATCAGTGAGATCTTTACAGTCGTCAAAGTAGTTTGACAACTGCAAATCCAGAGCAGCCACCAGCGCCTTATTCTTATTATGCATGGGCAAACGGGGTAAGCGCGGCCTAAGTTCAAGCGGCATGTTGCGAAACTCCCGAATTGCACACTCCAAAGCACTCCTCAATTCATTGTTGCACTGGGTACTTACATGTGTAACCATGTCAGTAATCTCTTCGTCAGCATGGTCGGAAGGATAGTAGGTTGGTGGTACAATCTCTGGTACCACAGACTGCGATGAAGGAGCAATGGTATGGTTACTCATTTCCGTTCGGAGGCGATCAAGTACGGTATTGTCCAACATATGATTACGCTGGATAACCCGCACGTGATCTGACAGTCGTTGGGCCGAAACGTTGACGGCTGGCTCAAGCACCTAAAACAAAGAGAGCATCCGAACACGGTACGCGGTCAGGTTGATTCCTCCCTCTGTAGCCCTATAGTATGCGCGCATGACGTTCGTATTGATGGATTGCGTCCATCGCGTGCGCTGCACACTTCCGCCGGGAGCTGGGACCCTATCAGAGGCCAGTGGGCCTCGAGTTCCTAAGCCACTCGGCGGCCGGCGTCCTCTCCGTCGACGCGCAGGTGGTGGTGACGTGGGCGGAGAAAAGTACTCGTCGCTGGAGCTCGACGCAACTGCCACGGCCGATGTCACAGCACTCACAGTGGGGCTGGATTCCGGCGGTTGCGAGGCGGAGCTGAGCGACGAGGCAGGAGGTGGTAGGCGTGCACGGCGAGCTGCGGCTCTTGTCAACATTATTCCTGTCTTTTCGTCTTCAATTTTCCATTGTTATTTTGTCACTATGGTTGCATTATGTATAGATGTATATGATGTAATTGTTATTTGTTCCGTTTTATTTTCATTATTTCGGATCTTTTGGGATTTATTTGGTTGTTAATCGAGAATCGAGAATAAAAGAGAATTTTTTTTTCCTGTCACTTGGTTGACAGCCGAGCCATAGATTATTATTATTATTATTATAGCAGTTAGGGCCACTAACCACTAGCCCCACAGGCCAGTCATGATTAGTGATTATCGTGGGTGATTTAAACATGAATACTAATCGCACATTGAAGGATACCTTAAATTATTACTGTTATTTTCGTAATTTTTGTGGCCTGACTGAGAGGAATGAGGTGATGAATGCGTATGATACCAAGTTGGATGTGGTGTTGGTATCAGATAGCATTAGCAATGTTTATGTGACAGAGGTTGATGGTGGAGGTCTAGTACCACGACGAGACGCCTATCATCCGTCTCTAGAGATACACTTTACACCTGCTGACACTATGTGCCAATTTAGCTCAGAAAAAGTAGATCTTAGTAATTTGGATGCAGTGAATGATTGGAATTTTTCCAAGGGCAATTTTGAAGCCATGTATAAACTAATTTTGGAAGCATCATGGCAAAAGGTATTATTGGCGCCTGACGTTGATTCTGCTGTTGAATATTTTTACAATATTATGTACGACATTTTTGATGAAAGTGTACCCAAAAAACACAGATGTAAGAAGCAATCTAGGCGCTATCCTGTTTGGTTTACGGCACATTTAATTAAGGACATTCGATGTAAGGCTGAACTACACAGAAAGTGGAAAACCAACTCATAATAGTGACTTTTATGAAAAGTTTTCTCTTCTTAGGGCTAGTATTAAAAAGAGAACATCTCATGCGTACGACGAATACATAAAACGCATTCAAATTAAACTTTGTCGTGATCCCCGTATCTTTTGGCAGCATATAAATAGTTTTAAAATTAGGGGAGGCTTTGAACCCAGGATTCAGTGCAATGGAGTGGAGCATGTTGGTAAACAAGATACGGCAAAAGCAAACAAGCGTTTTTTGCTCGATATTCCCCTTCTTGATCACAAAAAACAAAACAATACCTTTCACAACAATGATTCAAACCTTGTGCATATTGATTAAATAGAACTACAAAATTTAGAATCAGTTCTCTATAAAGTAAAACCAAATACTGCTATAGGTCCAGACAACATTCCTGCTTACATTTTGAAGGGATATAAAGAATACATACATACACCTGTACTTATATTTTATTTGGCACTCTGCACAGGTTCCACAATGCTGGAAGGTCTCACGAGTTCACCCTATACCTAAAACTAAAGACATTTCAAATGTAGAAAACTACCGGCCGATAGCTATTCTGTTATCACTTCCAAAATTGTTTGAATCTGTATTACTTAAATTAATTGGTTACCAGATCCAACTATTTCTTTGTGACTCTCAACACGGATTTCGGTTGAACCGTTCTATCAGTACAAATCTCTTGACGCTTGTAGACTTAATATCGCAGCACTTAGACAAAGGCATACAGATTGATGTTATATATTTTGACTTCAAAAAAGCTTTGATTGCGTACATAATGACGTGTTACTGGCCAAGCTTATTAACATTGGGTTTTCACCAAAACTACTAAAATTTTTCGCAATTTCTTACACATACGAACGAATAACATATTGATGTTACGCATGGTTGCTTCGTTTCAGAGCCATTTCACACTCGGTCTGGTGTTAGTCAAGGGTCCATTTTGGGACCATTGTTTTTTGAAATAATGGTTAATGATCTCTAGAAGGTTTTTAAACACGCCAGGTGCTTACTTTACGCTTATGATCTCAAGTTCATATATGGAGTTGAAGAAATGGCCGATACCTTAACTCTTCAGGAGGACATTAATTCGGTCTCCCAATGGAGCATTGCAAACAAGCCCTTATTCAAATACGGCTAAATGTAGTGTTATGTCCTTTAGTCGAGCTCATAACCCTCTGTAGTGTACAACATTTTTTAGGAACGGAACCGATTTCTCGAGTTTTTTCTGTTAAAGATCTAGGTATTTTATTCGACCAGAGACTGACCTTCCATGAATATATGCAAAATTTTTGCTCGGAATGCTGAAATTAAACTGTCTTCTAGACAGTTTATTTCCAGAGGATTCCAAATGGTATATCATGACTATATTTAAAAAAATACAATAAGAAATATGTTATTTATTTTTCTGTTAACGTGTTGGGTTAGGTTAGGTTACTCGCATCTTCGTTTCTCCCCTTTTTTGGGGCAATCGTGTAATTTTTTTTTTATCTATTCCTGAGATATGGAGATATCTGGAAATTAAGTCCCTGTCCTTCGGGAAAATGAAAAGTAGCCTAAGTTAATCCTTATAACATCAACGATCCGTAAGTTGAGCACGCTATACTCATGGCGGTAAGTCCCCTCTTTGAGTAATGGCCGGAGAGGCATTACGGAGTCCACACCTTCCGCATAACGCACCGGAATCTCCGGAGATGGTAAGTTCGGAAGGTTCCTACACCGGATTCAGGCGAAAGAAATGCTTGGGGATGTCGCCATAGTGCGGATCGCCCGAAGGATATGGTGAAGCTGACGGTGGAAGTGAGCCGTGACCTCGTGAGGGCAATCGGCAGTGGTGACATCTCGCGCATCTATGATCCGGAGTGAGGGGGAATGGGTGGCGGCCGCCTCCTTCTGCGAAGCAGTAATGCTAGTGATGAAGACAGCTGCACGCGTAAGGGAATGGACATCCTCATATATATCCCCATAAAAGTCTGACACGCTCTCCCTCTCCGCCCTAGAGCGTGAAAAGCCATTAGATGATTACCCATATATAAAAAAAGCTTTCCGTCAGTGAAAGTCCCGTCAAAATTGGTTCAGCGCTTTCGAAGATGTTCTCTTAAGGTACTCATCATAATATTAGCTATATCCCATTGAAAGTCCTGTCAAATTTTGTTTAACCTTTTCGCAGATTTATCCCGTATTTTGAAATCCCATTCCCGCGAGAAAATTACGGATATTATTAGCTGGAACAAACCGACAGATCACCAAAAATTTAAAAAATCACATTTTTGTTATAAGTTTTGAATACACTTTGATATACATTTAGTAAACCAATGTTTTTTTGATAAACAGACAATTCAATTTCATTTAAGATACAAAATAAGCAAGCCGGATGACTCGACAGGTTTGTGAACTTTAAAGTGATAAATGTACGCCTAAAATAGAGTGAATAAATAGTGTTAATACGTTATCATAACCAAAAAGTGCAAAATAAAAAAAAATTTAAAACCCGACTGCGTAAAAAATTACTTTAGATAAAAATTAAAAAGAAAAAAACAAGTTCAGTCCAGTAGCGTAAAAATCGTTTTAGTTAAATTGGTTAATTATTTTTGTGTTTATTGGTTATATCGGAAATTATATGAGAATTATTTTTTTCTTCAATGTGTATGGATTTGTTATTAGTTATTATTGTTTTTATTAAATGTATTTTTTTAGTGTGTAAGTTTCTACTGTACAATGCCTTGAACATCCTCCGTAACGTTGTACAAGTGCTAGTAAATAAATAAATAAATAGATATCACAATGAAGACAAAAGCGACTAAAACAATACAAATAAATGAATGGTTCTATATAGTTATGTTGAAAATGGTATCATCGAAGTTATCTGAAGATGATATCATAATTACCTGTAATTAATCAATGTATCCTAGCCGTGTTTGCGTAACGTAAAAACTCATTTAAAAGCAAACGTCAGAGGTGCTTTTTGATGAGAAGTGTATATAACCTAAAGATGTTCACTCACTAATTATAGTCCTCTCCATCGTATCGTCTAAACTATAAACTAAACCTGCTATAGATACTTCTCGCATCCTGCAGGTTCATCGTTCAATCATTGGTAAATGACTAATAACAATAAGTTATTAAATCTTTTGAAGTATAATGCGTTACTTGTGCAAATCTCCGTGCAGTTTCATGCACGGTCTCGGTGGGGCGGTCGACTCCCGACTGCAGTACCAGCGCTGGCAGCCTAAGATGCTCGCACATCACGCGAAACCTCTGGTGGTGGCCCTCCATACCCGGCACTATGCACATGTATCTCTTGCTCACGTCAAACTCGTCAGTAGACTGTGAAATAAGGAAAAAAATTATAAAATGTATTTGTGTACGCAATAATTTTATTTTACATCCCTCTCTAGAAACAAATCAAACAAAACATTTGGCATCTGCGTTGACCTCTCCGCAACTACTTGGTCAATCAATTTTTTTTAATTACAGCATAGAATACACTATTACAATGCGAATAGATATAAAACGATGTGTTAACACTCACCAAATTGCTGTCTTTGTAACGAGTGGGTACCACAACCATGTCAGTAGTGGCAAGAAGTTCATCATTGGGCACGATGGAAAAAAATATTTCTAATCCACGAACACTATTTGGGACTATATCTGATGCTGACTCTAACAGTTCAGGCAACCTACAATGAAAACAAAAATTTACGTAAATGACTAATAACTTGATTTTCTGTATATTTAAAAAGGTCATTAACTATTCTTGGATTAAACAATTTATTGGAGTTGGTTGTTTGGAAAAATTGGAAAAATAAGGAATTCACGATTTTTTTTGGTGGAATATCAGCCAATGACATCTCCCGCCTTTGGTTGGGCCAGGAGAGCATTTTTAGACGTGTACTGACTAAAGCCCACTAAAACTTCCTTCGTTACTTTTCATTGTAGGACCGGGTTTTCCTTTCAGAAGCAAACCCATGGCCCAAGTAGGCAACGGCTCTGCTGGGCTCCTACGATTTGCTGACATCTCCTAGAGGCGCGCGTGGAACACTACGCGCCGTCAACGACTTGGGCTTGGTCCGGACGATTACCAGACTGTCTGGCGGCGGGCTACCTATTGGTCGCCGTCCGCAAGCCCGCACGTACGGTGGCCGGAAATCGTGATCGGGATCCCAGTGGCTAGGGCGTGAGGACCGTTACCTCGCGCGTGCGACCGCCTTCTTTGCTAGCATTAATGTTTCGTAGAAGGAGACCGCCTGCCATCAGGGCCCGGTGCGAGAGATCGTTGCCGCCGATCGCCCCACGAGGACACGGTGGTGCTCTTTTCAAGCGGGGCACACCTCTACAGTAAGCTCCACCGTGTCCTCCAGGCGGTCCACACAATGCATTTACACCCGGGCGTTTCTTCCGTACATATCCAGTGCAGGAACCTCTCAAATCGAGCACGTTCAGTGGAAAGCTTCATCATGCAGAAGGTGAGGACGCCATAAGGTCTTACCAGCCACTCCTCAAAGAGGGGACTTACCGCCATAATTATAGTCTAAATTCACGATAATATGAGGATTTAATTTTGGTAATCATCTACTATTTTTGTTAACAAAATTTCATGTGGTTAGACAAAGTAGTATTTGAAACTGGGTTTAAAAATATTCGACTTGAATAAAATTGTTATAGAAAAGCTTTATTTGTGTATGAACGACAATAACAAAACTAATAAGTATGCTAAAATAACAGAAACACTCTGTAAAACTTACTTGTTCAACGTCAGTTTAGATATTGATTCTGCCTCCAAAGATATGTTATACGCAATATTCAGGAAGGAAGAAATTATTGGTATTTTTTCATCAGCCATCCCCAATTCTTGTAAAGTAGTGTCGAGACTTGTTTTTTGTGTTACAGTTATTCCTGTAAGATAAACCATGTAATATTATAAACTACATAGCTATTTTAACCGATCGAGGTGGCATAGTACAACCGTACACATATACTGGTCTTGATGTGTTCGCGGATGAATGGAAGATGATAATGTTATGATAATGTTTGAATTTTGTGGGAAGGACGCATGACTAAGTTTAAAAAAATAGGTATATGTTTAAATAATGTAATTAGCATCAGCCTTTCTATTTAAAATAATAAATAAATAAAAATTACATTTAAATTATTAAGTAACATTAGCCATATTGTGTTAAAAGCTTTGATTTTTTCTTCATAAAAGGATAACCAATGACTTTAAATATTTTTGTTTGATCAAATAAATATTAAATTACGTTTGAATTATTATCTGTATTTCAGTTTTATAATATTTAAAAAGTGTTTACAATAATATTACAAAATTTATGTATAATCGCAGGCACTACTTCAGGTTGTATTTCTGTTAAACATGTCAACCTATGCTGTTTCCAGTGTAGAAAAGTATGTAGTGGGGAGTAGTGCGAGCATCTAGTGAGTTCAGTCACTGAACTCACCAAGTGCTACAGAATAATACACTTCAAATATTTGATGAGAACAGCTGTTGTCATATTGTGTTAAATGATTTTGTGAGAACATACCAAAACATTGTGATTCCAATTGTTAGAAATAGTTTTACTTTTCTTGACGTTTATTCATGTATTATAATAGCGACATCTATAAAACACCAGTCTGGTACTGCGACATTGCAATATATAATAAAACCTACTATTATGTTGATTGACCGGAGAAGCGAGCCGGTAAGAATGTTCAAAGTTGCGTGAGAGAAGTAAACAAATGAAGCAATAAATGAACGCACTTTCGTGCCTATATGACGCAAAATGGTAGGATAACGTGCTAAGAAATGTTACTTAATAATTTAGATGGTTTTCTTACCAGCCAGATTTATGAGTTGTTTTAACATGTCAACCTTAGGTGAGTGTACTGGCTGCGCTAGTAGTACAGTCGAGGTGCTGCACAGTGCTCGTTCTGCCGCATCTGCCAAGTCGTGTGCACTTGCCTAGGTAAACATAATATATGGTTAAAGGATATTGTCAGGGTTTGGACCAAGTGCTGCCCAGGAATAAAAGTAGTTCCAGTAGTATCGTTACATTATATTAAAAAAAAATATATTAAAAAAATAGTCCCAGAAGAATCAAATAAAAACAACTTTTATTTTATTTATTTACATTTAAAAATACTAACTATAATTACAATAAAATAAAATAAATAAAAAAAGAACCCTAATCTAATTACAACTAACTAAAACTAAAATATGGCGTCAAAAAACTCTTCCACATCGCTGTCGACTGGTAATGTGCCCAAAAGACTGGCGGCATTGCCACGCTGTATGGCAATGCTTATCCTCTGTCCGAGGTAAAAGCCAGCCCTTGGGTCACGCGAAGTGTCAACTAGACGTTTCGACAGATCTTTATACAACTTGTGAGCACTCGGACCCCACGAACCGAGAGTTTCAACCCCAAACGGTTCGAAAATTTATTTCCAACAAGGTTATTATATTTTCGCCGCTTGAGGTTCTCCGCAGCCGCAGCGGCAGCACCAGCACAACACGACAAGCTAGGAAGATGGGATGGCGCAAGAGTATCGACACAAGTAGCGTCCCATACTAAAGGCCTACCCATCTTCCATGGGAATAACGACATGCCGTCCGGTCTCTTGCCATCGTCGCGTGCCAGGCCATGGGGTTCCAATACGGCTGGAACGCCGACGGAGACAAGAGCACGTCTGATGATGTCGTTGATATTCGCGTGTCGTGCTATGCGACCCGCACTTCGGCTGCATGACAGACCGTGGTGTCCGAGGCTGTTGACGACTTCGCCACAGTGACAGCGATGAGGAGAACAACAGGGAGCGCCTAAACGTAAGAAAGCAGCGAGGCGGAAAGTATTATCATCGAGCAAGGTGCCTATGTTCGACGATGGTAGTGCGTGAAGCCAGAGACCCGACTCCCACTCTCCCACAGCCAGCAGGCGCGCACGCTCCGCAGGAGCAGTAGATGTTTCAATCAAGTTTTTTTGAACTTCTTTGCAGAGCGGCTCATCCCACCGTCTTTGGGAAGATGGTTCATCGGGCGGATTAGAATAAATAAACTGCAGATTAGATAAAAATAAAAAAAAAAACTTTTATTTTTAATAAATATTTCTCATTAAATCATATTTTTTGTATCAAAACCGTTCAAGTTAGTGTATAAGAATAGTGTATAGTCTATTATAGCCGAATATTCTTCAAGTTGGCCTCAATCTTATCCTTGGCGGCAAATAACTTGATGTTTTGGCGGTTCGGAAACAGTATATTTAGATACTTATAACTTTTTCGATTTAAAATAGCAGTAAAACTATCTATGGTAGAATAAACTTAGCTGCATAATATGCAGTAAGAGAGATAAGGGAATTGACAGATATCCACAGCTAGGTTAGTTACGTTTGCTTATTTTCACAGCATTATTGTTTATGGCATATTGTTCTAAAGCTGACGTAGAATTAATTTTCATATCGCAAACAAAGGCGGGCTATTTATAAAATAGATGTACTGACTCTGCCTTTACTTTATATTTAAGGATGTATTTTGTATGTTCGCAAAGAGTTTTTCATAATATAAATACTAATAATAAATACTTAAATACTAATATAATTATATAATAGACTCTAACTGAGAAAATTAAGTCATTCTTCATTAACAGCATTCGCTTTTAATAGGGGTTAAAGTATGAAATTGCCGTTTTATTGTAATAAGTACTTTGAATTGATATAGAACCTTCATAGTTTGAGATTTTTGAGTGAAACTTTTTTCACATGGTACCTAGACTCTGGCCAGCAAAAGATGGCAGTGAATTATTTATTAAAGTTCATATATGGCAGTATTTAAGGACTGTCAAAATTGTGTCATTAACGTTTCATACTTCATTCAGCTTGTGTTTACGTGCATCTTATTTCCGTTTATTTTGTTATAATAATGTAGAAAATAATAAATAGTTCGACGTGGAGGCTTTTCTTCAAGTTTAATCAGAAATCTGCAGAGAAAATGCGACGGCTGGATACAATAAGTTCATTTATAGGTTAGTGTTTGAATATGTAGTTAAAAAGAAAGAAAAGTCATCGGGTCCTGGGGCGGCATTCTTGGCACTAAGCCTACGCACCGCCACTCGGATCTCTACCTCGGTCACCTCTGAAGCAATGTTGTTGTCACCGTCTGGGTCCACGTCGGACACCGCAACTGGCGGAGCCATAGGCGGGGGAGAGTGTTCCCCTCGCGAGGGGAACAGAGCGCTAACCACACCCTCCACAAGCTGGGGCCGGAGACTCTGCGTCAGCGGGGGAGCCCAGGGGCGAAGCTTTTCTCGCACCATTTTGTAGGGGCGCCCCCACGGGTCTCTGTTCAGAGTCTATCTTGGGCCCATAAATAGTAATCCAAGTAAATAAAGAAGGTTATTTACTGGTTATTCGTTTTTCTAAACTTCCCCTATGAACTAGTTTAGTAGTTTTTAAAGGTTGTACGGGAGAATTTTATTCCTTTTGTAAATAAACTTAAAACTTGGCATACATTCTAATCAAAATAAATAACAAAGACTGCTTTTATTAGTTTTATTTAATACCCTCAAAATACCGGTTTAAGGGGTGTAAAATTTTTATGTAAACATTTTCGCGAACGAAGTCGTGGACACAATGCTAGTTATTTATATAAACAATCTAATAATTAAATATCTGGCCCAATGTACATGTTTCCTTGCTTAGTCACATTATGAAAATTAAATAATCATTATAAATTAACTTACTTTGCTCAAATTAGATACATCCAAACTGACCGCTTTACGGCCATATTTTGCTCTAGCTATACATGTGTCTTGCCCCACAGAACTGACTGTTGATACAACTGCAAAATACCTATAAAAAAAAATTAAACATGTCACTATAAATAAAACGTCATGGGAAAAAATGTCATTACATTAAATGTCATGAAAACCTATACCTAAAACCATAAAATTAATAAAGTGAGTACTCAATGGTGATCCAGTTTGAACCAAACTGACGAAATGGTCCTGCCGTAATAACAAATTACAAAAAACGTGACCAACCTATGGCTCAAAACGACCACATACTGCGACTCAACCCGCAACATGTTCAACGAACTCAATTTTTTTATCTAGAGTAAAGTGACAGTTTATTTGAAAAAAAGGAAGCCTTTATCCTTCAAGGCAACACTGATGGCCATTATTAAAGTCAAAGAGATTTAAACAGATACAATAGAGTCAGATATCAGAAGACATGTCTTACAAAAAATGTAACCAAATGCCTTAGTGACGCCATCTAGCTTTGAATAGCAAACACGCGAATTAAATTTGTCAAAATTTCTATAAATTTAACTATAACTCGGTAGGTAGCCAGCGGCCTTAACATGATATGTTAAAATGTCAGTTGTAGGAGCGAATAAGGGTGATGGAGCTATACACCCTATATAGTACATCCCTATAACAGTTCGGTTTAGGTCGTAAAATGGATCACGTTAAGAGCTCGTGGTAGAGCCTCAGTGTGTGCTAGATACGGTTAAGCTTTTCAGCAACAGATGACATCACAAAATCAGTAAGTGTTCTAGAAGAATTTATGAAACTTATTGAATTCTAATTAATTACTGCTGTAGGCAACTAATTTTTATAAAATGTATTTTGTTATTCGGTTTAAGTTTGCTTATTTACGCGCGAACACAAATTGTAACTGCCATTTTGATATTTTGTTTCGCGCGCATTTTTGAACGGTGGAACCCCGCCCACGCCACGCGTCGCTCGAACGCCGAGACCAGTCGCCGCCAAAAACCAGACGCGCGCGGGCGTGGCTAAAATAAACGTTCCACGTTCCCGCTAAAACCTTCTCAATCTCTATATTACCTAATCTAGCTTTATGTGTGTAATGTAATCTTATTGTAATGGACCCGAGTTTTGTTGTGAAGTGTTAATATACTCAATTTCACCAAGTGACTGCGTCTTATTGTGGACAAATCCCGCCCTATTTAACATTGGTCCTTCGAGCCTGGATCACAATGAATGACAAAGTTACTGGTATCGTGACACGGAGCAGAGCCCATGCTGAATCTGAACAACGACCTGGTGCGGATACCACGTGTGTCACTACGGCCCCGCGTAGTGAAGTTGTTGCCACGTCCTCCAGGTCGCGATCAAGCCGCCTCAGCCGCGAAGCGCTTCGCCTCCGTGCCGAGTACAAGGCCGAAGAAGAACTCGCCAAAGTAAAAGAACAGCTCATAAAGAAGAAATTAGCGTTAGAAATCGCCGAGATTGAAGATGAAGAAGCTGAAAATCGAGCGATGAGTATTTACAGTGGTCGTAATAACGTAGATGAGTGGTTAAGCACGAGTCAAGCCCCATGCGAACACGCGGAAAAGCCGCCAGTGCCAAACGCGCCGGCCGGCGCGTGTCCGCAACCGACCGAAGGCCTAGAACGAGAAAGCGCACGCGGCGTCGCGCATGCGCACAAAACCGTTCGCGATCCGTTCGCGCCCGCGGCGGCGTCGTCCCCGAACGCTGCGAAGTATACGCCGGCGCCGGGCGCTCAGCCCCTGGCCGCCGGCGCCGCCGTCGCGGCCTCTGACATCATGCATCTAGCCGACGTTATTATTACGAACATGTCGAAGCGACCACGACAAAATTATGATCTCCCCGTGTTTGATGGCAGCCCGGCAGACTGGCTGGCTTATCGACGTACCTATGAAGCTACCGCGGCCACGTATAGTATGTTCGAGAACACAGTACGACTGCAAGCATCACTGCGTGGCGCGGCAAAGTGTGCCGTTGAGGATCTACTGCGTACCGGGTCCGACCCCATAAATGTGATAAATGCCTTAGAAGAGGAATTCGGTCACCCCAATTTGCTACTAGAAACGGCATTGAATAAGATAAGAAGTTTGCCCCGTGTGTCCGAAAGTGGCGTCGAATTGCGAAACATGACTTGCGTCGTTCGAAATTGTGTGTACATTTTGAAAAATATAAAGGCGGAAGGCTACATAAATAACCCCCAATTAACACACGAAATTCTTAGCAAATTAACAAATGTACAACGTTCACAATATGGCGAGTTTGTTATGAAAAGGAACACCGACAGCAAAGAAGATCTTCGTTTATCACCAAATATAAACACAGTTCTCGAGTTTCTAAGTCACCTGTCGCGAGCATCAGCTTATTACCTACCGCTGTGCATAAATACCGAGCATAATAATAATCGTAACCGGACCACCGCTGCTGCGAATCCTGCTGTCGCCGCGACGTCGAGTACCAGGCGCGCTGAGGTCACGCGTCAACACCGGAAACCTGCAGATCGAGTACACCTCACCAGCGAGGAAACTACGTCAGCGTCACCGAGTACGTCGTCGTCATCAAGTGAGTGCGCGTTGTGTCGTAGTGCGGATCACCGATTACCCGAGTGCGATAAATTCGTTTCAAAAAGTGAACTTGAAAAATGGAACTTTGTAAAGGTCAATAAACTATGTTTCAAATGTTTAGTGCATAGCCATTCTCGTTATCGCTGTCGCGCAAAACGATGTGAAAAGTGTCGTTCTCCGCATCACACACTTCTACACTACGAGAAGCCGAGAGCCCCGGGCGCCGCCGATGGCACCGGAGCCCCGCCCGCGCCGGCCGCCGAAGCGCAGGCGGCCCGTATACAGCCGCCCGGGCCCACGCCGTCGCCGTCGGTCGCCGAGTCGGTAACGAGTATGGGTGAGCGGTGTCGAACCACTAAAACTTTATTAAAGATTATGCCTGTAAAGATTATTGTTAATAATGTTGAACATAGTGTATACGCATTGTTAGATGATGGGGCCACTGTGTCATTAGTAGATTCTAGTATGTGTAATTTTAGTGGACCATCATCTCCGTTAAGAATTGTGAGTGCACGCGGTCTTGTTATGACTGATAACAATTCCCGTAGGGTAACTGCGCTAATTCGCGGCCCAAACGGCATATGTCATGATATCGTATTTCCAACAATAGAGAATTTAGATTTGCCTACCCAAACCGTGCCTGCTAGAGTTTTGAATAATAAACATTTGCGTGATTTAGATTTCTGTGAGATGTACTGCGCTAAACCGATGGTTTTAATTGGTCAAGATAACTGGAAGTTGATCGTAAATGGAGAAATACAACAGGGTAAATCCGGGCAACCCGTAGCGTCTCTTACAAAGTTAGGGTGGGTTGTTCACGGACCTGTAACTGTAGGTATCTGTGACAAGTCTGACAGTGAGTCAATTAATTTAGCCTTCGATGGTTTAGATGATCTCAATGACCTTGTGAAACAGCAATTTTTGCTCGAGTCTATCGGTATCACAGAAGTGTCACGTAAAAATGTTGAAACTGAACGCGCGTGTAAAATTCTAGACAGCAGCAGCCGCCGTGTCGACGGAGGTTGGGAGGTAGGATTACTTTGGTCACGTGACGCGGTACACTTACCTGACAATTACGATTACGCTTTCAAACGATTGCGCGGCATAGAGAATAAGATGGATAAAAATCCCGATTATGCAGAAGCGTATTCCCGTCAAATTGAACGGTTAATTTCAGAAAAATATGCTAGGCTATTGGAAACTCCACTGAGTGTTAACCCAGTTTGGCACCTACCGCATTTTGGGGTCATTAACCCCAATAAACCAAATAAACTTAGATTAGTTTATGATGCCGCGGCTAAATGTAAAGGTGCATGTTTAAACGATTATTTGCTTACAGGGCCGGACTTGCTAAATTCTTTATTAGGCGTATTGTTTAAGTTTCGATCTGGTCGTATAGCTTATACAGCGGACATAGCCGATATGTTTTTGCGTATAAAAATTAGGAAAGAAGATCAGGGCGCGCAACTCTTTTTATGGAGAGGTCGCGACAGAGAACGCGACCCTGATACATACGTTATGGTCTCGATGATTTTCGGTGCAAAGTCGTCCCCTGCCTCAGCCATACATGTTTTGAATAAAAATGCTGATGAGTTCCGAGATTCATATCTTGAGGCGGTCAAGGCAATCCATGAAAATCATTACATGGATGATTATTTGGACAGTGTAAACTCAATAGAGGAAGCGCGTCAGTTGATCAAAGTCGTTTCTATGATACACTCCGCTGGTGGTTTCACTATCAGGGGGTGGGTGACCAATTCACCTGAACTTCGGAAAGAGTTACCAGCTGTCGTGCCCGGCACTGTAAACTTTGACATGTCTCCGTATAACGGTGAACGGACCTTAGGTATGATATGGGTGCCGGAATCAGACGAGTTAGCGTTCGACTTGTCGTTCAAAAAGGTGACACCTGATGTAGTTGAAGGCAGAGTTATTCCTACCAAACGTCAATTTTTGAAATTCATTATGAGTATTTTTGACCCTTTAGGCTTACTTTATCCTTATACGATAAAGTCTAAAATCTTGTTACAGAAAATTTGGAAATCTGGTATAGGTTGGGACGATCAGCTGATGGAGGCCGAGTTCGTTGAATGGGAAAAGTGGCTGGTAGACATAAAGCAGTTAAGTAGCATACGTGTGCCACGTTGGTACAGGCTTGACCCTTCAACTGTTGAGTTACATGTTTTTGGTGATGCTGGGGAATCGGCATACGCTGCGGTCGCGTATTTGGTTGGTAGGGACGAGTTTGGCATACCTACCGTCTCACTTGTTGTTGGTAAAGCTCGCGTCACCCCGTTGAAGGTTATATCTGTTCCGCGTCTCGAACTGCAGGCAGCTGTGCTGGCGTGCAGGTTGGCTTGCGTCGTTATCAGGGAGCAAGGTTTAGCCATAACCCAAAAATACTTGTGGTCTGATTCGAAAACCGTATTAAAGTGGGTGCATTCGTCGGATCCTCGTGTTTACCAAAAGTTTGTCTCACATCGTTTGGCAGAAATCGACCGGAAGTCCAGCCCAAGCGAGTGGCGTTGGGTGCCATCTGCAGAAAACCCTGCTGATGAAGCTACCAAGTTGTACTGGCCGACGAATTGTAAATTGTGGTTTACAGGTCCATCTTTTTTGTACCGGGACAAAGACCAGTGGCCAGTCAACGAGTTTGAGGACGTAGATGATATTGATTTGGAGCGTCTTGAGAAGGTTCACTTTGTTAAGCAGTATGTACCGCTGTTCAATGTCGATAGATTCTCTAGTTGGACACGGGCTGTTAGATCAACAGGTCGAGTTCTTGCCTTTATAAATATGTGTCGCAAGAACCAGGTTGAGAAGTTAACGGCTGGTAATATTCACAAGGCTGAGAATATTTTATTGAAACAATCCCAGCTTGAGACTTTTTCCAAGGAAGTCGAATTATTTAAAACGAAAAGCGCATTACCCGCGGACAGTAAAATTCGAGATTTAGATCCATTTTTATATGAAGGTGATGGATTGCTTCGCGTCCGAGGACGCTTGAGTGCTGCATCGCAATTAATGTTCGATGAAAAGTATCCAATCATTTTAGACGGTCAAAGTTATACCGCGCGGCTCATTGCCCTCGAATATCACAAGCGCGCTCACCATGCCAATACTGAAACTGTCATAAACAGTATTAGGGAAAAATATTGGATCACTCGATTGCGACGTACAGTCAAAACAGCCGTTTCGAAATGTCAGTCGTGTTTGGTGCGTCGCGCTCGCCCTTCAATGCCCAAAATGGGAGATCTACCGGCCGCTAGGCTTGTAAATACACGTAGAGCTTTTGTGCATTGTGGGGTAGATTATTTCGGTCCCATGGAAGTTTCGATAGGCAGGCGTCGTGAAAAAAGATGGGGCGTTATTTTCACTTGCTTAGTCACTCGCGGTGTCCATATTGAGCTGGCAGCTTCTTTGTCAGCTGATTCGGCCATAATGGCAATCCGGCGTTTGATAGCTCGCCGCGGGCAACCGACTATTATGTTTAGTGATAGAGGCACCAACTTTGTAGGTGCTGACGCAGAGATGAACGCCGCTCTTCAAGCAATGGAGACCAAAGTTCACGATTTCGTCGTTACCAAGGGTATTTCTTGGCAGTTTAACCCTCCTGTAGCGCCACACATGGGTGGATGTTGGGAACGCCTCGTTCGCTCAATAAAAACCGCACTTAAAGTGACCTTGACAGCTCGTGCCCCGAAAGAAGAATTGTTAAATACTTTGATGGCTGAGGTAGAGATGACCCTTAACAGTAGGCCTATAACTTTCGTAGGTACGGACCCCGATGGGCCCATTGCACTGACCCCAAATCATTTATTAATAGGCACAGCTACCGGTGCGTCTACTTTAGGTTACTTTGAAGCGTCTGATTTAACCAGTAGAAAAGCTTGGGTAAAGGCTCAAACTCTAGCAGACATGTTTTGGCGACGGTGGCTAAAAGAGTACGTCCCCACTCTTCAAAAGCGTCAGAAGTGGCGACATGAAGTGCCGCCCATAAAAGTGGGAGACATGGTGCTGATTCTGGAAGAGAACCAGCCTCGTAATGCATGGCCTAAAGGAGTCATTAGCGCAGTTCACCCAGGTCGCGACGGCCATATTAGAGTAGTAACTGTAAGAACCAGCAAGGGTTTCATGAAACGACCAGTTGTTAAGGTCATTGTGTTGCCTACTGACAAGTTTGTTCAGGAACAAGGGGGTGGAATGTAGGCAACTAATTTTTATAAAATGTATTTTGTTATTCGGTTTAAGTTTGCTTATTTACGCGCGAACACAAATTGTAACTGCCATTTTGATATTTTGTTTCGCGCGCATTTTTGAACGGTGGAACCCCGCCCAAGCCACGCGTCGCTCGAACGCCGAGACCAGTCGCCGCCAAAAACCAGACGCGCGCGGGCGTGGCTAAAATAAACGTTCCACGTTCCCGCTAAAACCTTCTCAATCTCTATATTACCTAATCTAGCTTTATGTGTGTAATGTAATCTTATTGTAATGGACCCGAGTTTTGTTGTGAAGTGTTAATATACTCAATTTCACCAAGTGACTGCGTCTTATTGTGGACAAATCCCGCCCTATTTAACAACTGCATAAATACCAAGAATATTTACGAAAATAAACCGAAGTTAGCTCCAGTCATTTTACCATAACAAAATTTGCAATAGCATAATGCGCAACTCAGCATATTTTCTTAAAAGAATATTTTCTTTTAATGCGTTTAGCTGATACAATTACGACTTGACGTGTGAGGGTGTCATACTAGACTGAGTGACTTATGGCCACTAGGTAATAAGTATCGGATTGCGATATCGTTCGCTTTGTCTGGTCTATTGGTAGTATATTTTTAATGCGAATACTGAAAATCGGTACTAACTTTAGATCAGGATATAGCGATCTTGATGCTATATCTAAAGAATTTATAAATGTTGTCAGCTGTTCCTTTTTTTCATCGTCAGTAACATTTGTGATAGTAACATAAATGCCTTCAATTGTCCCAAGACCAGTAGCATTGTTTATTATAGCAGAAACATTGTTTATAACATCAATATTGTTTTCTAAAGTAATCACTTTAACGCCAAGTTTTTGCCAAGATCTGAAAAAAGAAGAAAAATTATAAGGATTTTGAATAGCTTAGTAATTTTTTTTGTAACAAAGTTTTGTGATTATTTTACCCTATTTTATATTGTTGATACGGATTTAAGCTTGTAGAGTGAATAAAAAGTTTTTTAACCCCACGTTGAACTAGTCTGTCAGCTAGTTGAACTCCGAGAATGCCGTCATCCCAAAACATTAAATGATTCTTATCAGGATTGCATATTATTCTGAAAAAAAGCAACACAACTTAATTTTACACAGTCATTTGAAATGAGAAATAACAATACTCGTAAATCAGTGGAATATCAAAAGAATTTAGGTTCGTGACTATGAACATCAAAACTAATAAATATTAATAACTTAATAAAATACAATCAATAATCACAAAAAAACAATAAAAATAAATTATCATCTAACAATTATATAAAATGTTAAACGTCAATAAATAACCCCCATAAATGTGAAGTATCTATACTTATTATTGATAATTTTGACTATCCTAAAACATCAAAATTATGGTGCTGATAAGTAAGGAAAAAAAATGATTTTGTTTTATTGCCTTGTTGAGTTTCTTATTTTAAGTTTACTAAGTCTTAGACGATAACTTTTATTCAAAAACTATTGGTTCAATGGTGGCTATAAATTAAATAAATGATTATTATTATTTCGTTTATTCATATATCGTCGTATCCTACGAATAGGGGCGTAACTGCATAATAACAACTTTTCAGGAGACACTTTTTTGTGTTTAATTAAATTAAATATTATCAAATATGTATTAGTGATTTCATATAATGTGTATTGATATCTTAAGATTCGGCTAGGATTATTTTCAATAAATTATCTTTATATTTTAAACGCATTTTGTCCCTTAAATCCTTAGTCTCTGTTGTGGTAATCAATTTTCAATAGTAGGTACATAGAAAAAAAACCTTAATAGTGATTGTGGCCGTGTTCTATGGAATGGCTGTATTGCGATACGAAGCCCTAATTACGTTTGTGTCTTTCTTCTATATTTCAAATTATGTTTTTGTCTTATTCTTCTGCAGATAAAAGGTGCATTATGCCTTTTATCAAGGCAGTACAAACTCGTTGATGTTATGATTTGAACTTATTCAATACTACAATTTAACAAAACGCGTTCCGCCGACTAGTGGCCAAGAGGCGCTAGTACGCTCCCTCAACGCCCGTGCACCACCACTACTCGCAAAGAAAGAGGGCGCGACGGCGATTGTAGCTTTTTTCTTTGGTGAAAACGTAGTGCTTAAAATTGTGGCTTTTTAGAAAACCTAATTATTTGATAACCTGTACCGTTTTTAATTGTTTTGTTGAACTGGATATATGTGGTATGATGAGAAGAATTGGATTTTGCAATAAAAAAAGAAAGCTTCAATGTTCGTTTTTTTTTTTCGGGTGGGAAAATCGTCTAAAAACGTCTCCCGCTATTGGGCGGAGCAGGAGAGTGTCAGACTTTTACTGACTAAAAACCCACTCCTGTTCCTTCTTTGCCATTTTTTCCAGGGCCCCAGGGATCTCTTTCGCAACACCCATGGCCCCAGTAGTCTTCGACCCTGCTGGGCCCCTACGGTTGCTGACATCTCCATGAGGCGCGCGTGGAACACTACGCACCGTCGACGACTTGGGCTCGGTCCGGACGGTTACCGGACGATCGGATGGCGAGACACCCATTGCTCACCGTCCGCAAGCCCGTGCCTGCGGTGCTACTACAGCAAATCTCCACGCGTGTCCGCGGGCTGTAGTTCCCCTATGAATACGTCCAGAGCGAAAGCCTTTTCGCGGGACGGTGCACCCTGGGAAGCGGCCAACGACTCCCCTTGGGTACTTCTGCCTAAGGGGTCTCGATTTTCGCCTGCGAATATCCTGTCTGAAGGAACTCTTCAACGCGTGTCCCTCTGCTATAGCAGAAGGCACAGTTGCGAAGTAAGAGCGGGCTTGGTGTGCACTTACCCTGCCACCGAGCAGGCAGGAGGAAGATTTGCTCCTCCTTCTGCCACCGTTAGTCTCGTAGCCCCAAAGAATGTCCTAGGTCATGTTTCTGACTTTCGATGGGGTTCGAGGGTCCTGGCTTAACCGCCTGGGCCGCGAGGAAGACAACCTCTATAAAAAATTACCTCAAACTCCAAGCGGTGGTGCACCATGAGGGAGGTTGTTAGTTTGGCTAATGGGTAGCTTAATTAGCCTCTAGTGCGAACCACTGAATTTGAGCCGGTACAGAATGTTTTTTACTCGTGGAAACCAAAATGAATATTTCAAAATTTTTTAAAACCCCAAGTGACGAAGAGACGGAAAGCGATGCGCAGTCGGAGTCCGATGCGGCATCTAGAGGGAGCTCGAAGAGCTCGGAGGGCGGCGGAGTAGAGGGAGACTCCGGAAGGAACGCAAGTTCCTAACGGAAGCGCTCCAAACCGGGGGACGACGGGTCGTTCTCCGAGGGTGAGAAGGGCTCGGGCCCAAAAATTCCCACCAGCAGCCGCGGTGTGGGCCGAGCGCGAGGAAGGGGGAGGGGGCTCACTGCCCAAGAGTCCACCCAGCGAGCTGAAAGGCTCGCCGCGGAGGGATGCCACCCCAGAGCGACCAGCGCTGAGGCTGACCTCTCGGGGCTCTCTGGCAGTGACCCAGACACCGGAGGCGACTCGGCCATCGATGAGGCGCTCGAGAGGCTAGAGTTAGTCCTGGCGTCTGACCTGAATATCATAGCCAAAAAAAGGGAGAAGTCCTCTAAGAGGTGTGCTATCTCCTAGCCCCTGTGTTCGTTAGGGCACTATTCGTAGGATACGACGATATATGTGTTTATACTTAGTATGTTCTTAAATATTATCACTAAAAATAACATAATATGTACTGGGTACCTCAGAAATAATTTACAATTGTAGGTGTATACAAAATAACAAAGACATAAATAATATAAATATACACATTTATTTACAAAATCAAAAACTGAAAATATTTGAAAATTAATTTAAGAATATAACATTATTCAAGTGCCAGAGCCGCAAAGGACGGACATTTGAATAATGTTATTTTCAAGAAGTAATTTTTCCATGTTTTCAGTTTCTGATTTTATAATTTAACGCGTGTATTCATAAATATATTTGTAATTTTTTTATGCACCTACAAAACTGAATTATTTCTGAGACTAGGGGGTCTATTACATTTGAATTTGGAATCTATCATTTTTACATAAATACTAACCAACCTTTTGAATTTCGTGCCGCCTAATAGCCAATGAATGTTGTGTTAGCTAAATTGTCAAAAGATAAGGCCCTCTACTGGCATTACCAGAACCAGCATAATTAATTAATGTTTCCAGCGTGCAATTCTAAAGGTCCTACTGTGACTTAAGAAGGGTCTTTTTTCACTCGCCTATCGTCAACATAGATCATGGTTTAAAAGCTTGTTACTTCATGTAACGCAATCCAACACGATGTTTGACGAAAAGGCAACGCTAAAAAAGAGAGATAACGCCTGAAAACTCTGTTAGCATTCATTTCGTGATTTGCTTGAATATTTCATAAAACTTGTTCCAGGAAATACGTGTAAACCCTTAAAAGTTAAAAAAAAAACTTTCATTCTTTAGAATCTTGATTAATTTGCAATTCTTCTGCTTTTATACTTTTTTGACTTTTTAAATTTTTGAGTAAATTATGAAGTGTCAAAGTTCATGCAAAGTAGCAGATTTTCAGACTTCTTTACTGGATTAATTTTACACAAATTTAAAAATTGATTTCAATAGAAGTTTAGATAATATTCACAAGATACTGTGTTTCCAAAATATCTAATGAAAGATCTGTCATAACGTCATAATTGCGTAAGAGCGTTTGTATGAAAAACAGTGAAAACATATATGTCGAGTTGCATCCCCTTAAATTCAAAACTCCTACTAGTTTGGCATACATGTAAGCACGAATGCTGAGCGTTGAAAAATATTTATCTAAGAGTCTTCAGAGATATTAACGATTTACAGCTTTACTTGCCTATTTATAATAAAAAATCAGACTGATATCCTGTTACCAAGGGCAAGGAGCTAATTTACCTGAAAGCATTATATCAGTTTAACGCCCCACCTCTACTTCAAAATTAGGCAGTACAAACCAGTCAAGTATGTGAGTAATATCCAAATAAAATCCAGATAAAAAAGGAAATATTACTTTGACTGGAAAATAAAGCTGCGATGACACTTGTTTTGGGTCATCGACAGACTATTATCCTAGACGCACGCGCGACATCAACTTAACTTGTACGCATACCCACAGTTGAAAAAATTAATATAAATAATTTAGAAGTGCGATAATTATAAGAAAAACATAACTAAAGCTTCCCCAGGCCTAGAATGTAGTAAATTCGAAAAGATTGTGCATATGAATCCAAAATGTACAGGATTAACAAATAAGCAGAACGCTGCGCTAAAAGCTGCAACCAGTCTGGAGTGGACGTGCAACGAATGTCAGCAGGAATCTCCGAGACGTTACTCATACACAAGAAGACAATAATTAAGTCTAAATTGATACTATAAAGTTACTAAACAATATAAATAAGGAGGTAGAGAAAGTAACCAAAAAAATAAATGACCCAAGTGAGTGACTCTTTGCAGTTCCATAGAGCCAAATTTGATCAAGTATTCAAGTGCATCGAAGCTTTCAAGAAAACTATCAAGGCCTTAGAGCTGAGGAATGTGAAGCTAATAAATAAAAACTACAATTTAGAAACCCGTGTAGGTGTACTAGAACAAACTATATATAGTGTATATTCCTAGATACGTGGAAATTGCAAATGTGCCTACACAAAAGTATGAATATGTTAGACTCCTGTTAAAAAAAAATGCGTTTCACCTGAAACAGTCCATAGAAGAGATCAAAAGTGCACAAAGACTCAACGGATGGAACGATCAGTCGACCAACACACTAGTGGTGTTAAACGATGAAAAAGTACCAGGAAACTGAATTAATGTCGCTTAAAATATCAAGCCAACTGTTGTACAGATTTTAACTAATGAGGGAAATAACAATAAGATTATATATGTGAGGGAAGTTATGACAAAAGATCACAATCAACTATTTTGGAACGCAAAGCAGGAATAACTTCAAGTATTTATGGTTTAAACAAGTTCTGGTAAACGCAAACGTAAGGATGACGGTGAAAAAATTTGTACCTTACGCACCAGGAATGACGATAAGGATTATACAGTTTTTTACTTATTTTAAACATAGCATGTTTAGTTATCTCAATGATATGGTAAGGTTAGTAACTGCTTAAAAATTAACAATTTCCTGAACGTGTATGGTGCGATTCACCTTTAACGATTGCATCATTGCTTACCATCAGGTGGGTTCGAAGTCAACCACTAGTTTCTAACACTAAAAAAAAAAAAAACTTGTAAATGATTAAAGAGTTTAATAGATATACAACATATAATATTCGTTTCATTATCAAAAACTCATCTGCTCTCAAACAAACGCTAACTACTTCTGAAAAATGTATAGATGTTGTCATTCTAGCTGAGAGTCTAATGCAGGTACCGAATGTACACAGCGTTGCGAAACTGTTGAAAGTGTGGTGGTATTTACATATCTTAATAATAAACACAAATATATAACCACAAAAGTGTAAACTAAATTTTTTGAAAGTATTTTTGTACTATCACTACCCAATCAAAATAATTATGTTACAAAAGAGAATGCCGGATTTTTTATGGCCAATGTCCCCACCCTCCAACAGACATGCGCTACTTATCAGTTGACAGTTTATTCATTCCTGTTCAAAAAAGACAAAACAGCTGATTTGGTTGTCAAATATAATTATGATGGAGTTTATATTTAATTTAAAAAAAAAAACTTGTAGAATATGATATGTTTATTTTTCCCTAAAAAGACATTCACTATTAGTCATCAATTACAATATGATCTAGTATTTGTGCTGGTGCATTAAAATCAATGTTTCTCCGTAGCCCCATGTACCATACAATGGATATTATGTACGCATAACTTAGGTTAGGTTAGGTTAAAATAAAAATATTTTATAGAACCTAAACCCCATACTTTTGAGATATTATGTCGCCATAATAAAAAAAAAATCTATTCGACTAGACGCTTTTGGAATGACGCCTGTTTCAAATCTGTTTTTATTATTCTTGATAGGTTTGTGCTTGACCGCTATCTCACCTGATGGAAAGCGACAATGTGGTCGACGATGGAGCGCGCTTACCCAGAAGTGACCAATTCTCTCTTGACTTAAAGATTCCCGGGTTGTAGCCATCAGGAAACACAGGTTCCAGCAAGGAATTCCACTCCTTAGCTGTACGCACAATGAATGTGTTCCCAATGCGTTTTGTGCGTATAGGTGGGATGTCCACCATGTACCGGTGGCGCATTGCCGTACGCCTGGTAGTCCGATGATGGAACGGGCTAGGCGCAATTAGGTTATGCAATTCCAACGTACACTCCCCGAAATGCAACCGATAGAAAACCGACAGGCTAGCAACTCCGCGTCGATGCTCAAGACTTTGAAGCCTCGACTCAACGAGAGCATCATTGCCAATGATCCTCCTGGCTCGCCACTCAATCGCCTCAAGTGCATCAAGCTGGTATCGGGCAGATCCGTCCCAAAGATGAGAACAGTACTCCATACACAATCGAACATGCGCTTGATAAAGTTTGAGCGGCTGTTCCGGTGTGAAGTACTCTCTGACCTTCGTGAGGATACCCAGCTTTTGTGCTGCCAGTTGAGCCTTTGCTTCGATATATGGCCCAAAGTTGAGTGTTGACGTCAGCGGACACCAAGGAGATCAAGATGGTCGGTTATCGGCACGGTTACGCCCCGGAAAGTTGGAGCGGGGCTGAATTGGCTCCTTTTAGCGGAAAATAGACACGCCTGGGTTTTAGCAGCATTGAACTTGACCAAATTAGCATCGCCCCATTCAGAGACTACCTCCAAGGACAAGTTAAAGCGCTCGATCATAGCCTCTCGGAGAAACTGGATCTGTGACCCATTAGCTTGCGCGCTGGATATGTAACTCTCAGCAACAGTGCTGTCTTCTGCATACCCAAAGGTACCGGGCTTAAGCAGATCATTTATGTACAGCAAGAACGATGTTGCCGAAAGCACTGACCCCTGAGGGACCCCGGCATTAATGCCCATTTGACCGGACGAGCAGCCATCGATGACCACTCGGATGGAACGGTCACTCAGGAAGTCTGCGATCTAAGCACACAAACCAGCATGTAAACCGAAAGAAGGAAGCTTCCTAATAAGGCTTTCGTGCCGGACCCTATCGAAAGCCTTCGAGATATCGAGGAAGACGGCAAGCATTACCCCGTGTTTCTCGATGGTCTCACTCCAGATGTGGATGGCATACGCTAGAAGATCACCAGTGGACCGATTTCGGCAAAAGCCGTATTGTCGGTCACTTAGGAAGTCATTAGCTTCTAGGTATGCCAGGAGCTTAGTGTTGAGTACACGTTCCATAGTCTTACAGAGAATGGACATTACTGAGATTGGCCTGTAGTTAGCTGGGTCGGCCCGACTACCCTTTTTGGGCACAGGCTGTACGTTAGCTTGCTTCCATGCAATCGGCACTTTTCCAGCCTCATATAAAAGCCTAAATAGGCGTGTCAGGATTGGAGACAGTTCAGGCGCACACGTTTTCAAAACAATTACCTGTATCCCGTCTGGACCGCTAGCCTTGTTCATGTCAAGGTTACGCAGCACCCTACGGACTTCCTTCTGATGGATGCAAATATCCGACATACTCGTCTCGCAACCATCAAGATTCGGTACAAACCAACAGATTTGAAAGAGGTGTCATTTTTGGGGATAGTTACAGTACAATGCCAAATATTTTTATAGAACCTTACAGGGCTTGCTGAGTTGCGTTCAAAAATGTATGATAGTACTATGTTATGATTGTATTTAAGGTCTTTGAGGTGTCACCATAATAGAAAAAAAACTCTATTCAACTAAACGCTTCGAATGACATCTGTTTCAAATTTGTGGGTGAGTGGGGACACTTTTATGCAATGCTTTTTGTATGCGGTATACTGACATCAACAGATCTCGTGGATAAGCAAACTTACCTGGGTCTAAACAATGATAGCCGGGTCAGCTGGAAACAACACACCGAGGCGGTGTACGATAATTTAAGATGTATGCTAGCCAAAATCTTTTATAAAATACAAAATACCATATAAACTATTAGATATTAATGCCGTATAAATCTCTGGCTTAATGAATAATATCTGATCTGTTGGACTGTCGAATTATGAAAGAACATGTAAGACATAAATTACAAATTAAAACAACATTTCTTACATTTGAATACCTAAATATTAACAGAAACAAAATAAAAAATCTTATGCATTTGTGTCCTTTAAATCGATTATGCGATGAGTAATGCATACAGATAGGTGTTTTTGAAATAAAGGAACAACACGACTGTATCACTCTCAATACATTTCTTAACTACTTTGTGATTAGCTAAGCGGCTAGCTCGGTCATCGATGTTACGCGAGTTTACTCATGAATGTTGCGTCTTTTTTATTTATAGGTACCCTCTTCGGATATATGCATTATGTTATTCATCTAGAATGTGATATTTTTGTTATGTTTTTAATTTTTTTAGGCAAATTCTGTGTCCATGATTATAATGCACGGTAAAACTCTTATGAGTTTATGATTGCATCATCTGTAATATACCTATTACTTATATAAATTCAGAAATAATTTAAATTAAAAGAAAAAATATATTCTCATTTGTGTGGTTCATATTACCTGGGGTACATGTTGGACAGAGAGTCCTGCATCCTCAGCAGTACCTTGCCACGATGCCTGCTAGTTGCGAGCAGTCGGAAGGCGCGCGCGGCATCATGCGGCGCGTAACATACGCGTGACAGAGGACGCACGTAGCCGCGACCTATACCTTCGCTCAACATCATCTGCAGATATTTCATTTCCTCATATTTTTGTTGTGTGAACAGCGATAACAAGTCAGTTGCGACGTATGACCTCTGTTTAGTCATAAAATACATTCCTAGTTCATATTCTTCACTGTCCTGAAGTTGAACTGTATCAACAAGAATTCCAGAAAATGCAATGCATCTGAGGGTTGCCTAGGAAACAAAAATCATGGGATTATTAATTTATTCGTATACTTGATTTCATATACGGTTTATTAAGTTTATACAAAATATTATATAAATGAAGAAGAAAGAAAGAAAGAAAGAAAAACTGTTTATTCGCGCGAAATGACGCAATCTTAAAACTAGCAAACAAACATTATCAATTAATAGGGAAGATATGCGTCACATCCGCGCAAAACGGCCGAACGCTCAGCATAAAGCTGTGGCCTCACGCATTATGCGATGAACTCACAAATTATTAGAATAAATGATGCGGGGAATGTCATAAGATGATTTTCCCATCGAAAAAAAAAAAAAACCAAGATGTGTAAAGTTCATACTGGTATATCTACTTTTATTTCACCAATTACAATCAAATTCATGATAATAATAATAATAAATAATAATAATAATATTCCACAAGTATCACACAACGCCGTCTAGTCTCAAGCTAAGCAGAGCTTGTGTTATGGGTACTAGACAACTGATAAACATACTTACATATTTCTATATACATACATATATGGATAAATCACACCGAGACACAGAACAAATGATCGTGCTCATCACACAAACATTTGTCCTGGGTGGGAATCGAACCCACGACCTCCGGCATAGCAGTCAGGGCCACTAACCAGTAGACCAACAGGACCAATTTTTTAAATCAGTCCCGTACTTTTTGAGCTTATTAATTATAGAAGTATCAGAAATAGATATTTATCAAAAATATTTTAAATTTCTTATGTAAGTTTACATAATATGTTATAAAATATTCAAAAAACTGTTTTTTTAAGCTAACATTCTCAATTTAACCACATTTTTAAATATTTTTTTAACAAAATAAAAAAAAAAAACTTTTAAAAACATAAAAAATAGTAGTCCGCCAGTGTCGGGAGCTGCAGCTACCGGTGGTTAGGGCTGTAGAGACAGGAACCTCCTCACAATGCGAGCCGTATCAAGGAATACTGCCTTCTGTATCAGGCCTTTGATCCAACCGCGTAACGACAGCTTCGACAGATGGTCGTCGAAGCTTTTGGCTATGAGGCCATTGGTGGTCACGACAATCGGCACAATGATAGCCGAGTCTACATTCCACATGTCAACAACCTCGTGTGCTAAGTCGAGATATTTGATTTGTAACTCTTTCCAGCTTTCACGAGATTCTCGTCATGTGGAATGGTGACGTCGGCTATCATTGCGCGGCGCCTTAATCGGTCTATCACCACAACATCCGGCTTAGTGGCTATAATAGTCCGGTCAGTAATGATAGACTGATCCCAGTACAACGTGACATGGTCATTTTCGAGAACTGGGTCGGGCACATACTTGTAATATGGTACCTCAGAATCCACTAGATTGTACTTCAAAGCAAGTTGCTGGTGAATAATCCTGGCTACTAGGTTATGTCTGTATAAATACTCGCCGTTAGCCAAACGAGGACAACCAGAGATACTATGTCTGATGGACTCACCCAGACGGTGGCATGCCCGACACACGTCAACCGTCCCATCCATCATCATATATTTCCGGTAGTTATTCGTCAAGATGACTTCGCCCATAATCGCACAAACAAAACCTTCAGTTTCCCCGGAAAGATTGCTAAAACGTAGCCAGGCCATGAACGCCAAGAAATTCACATCAAGCTGTTGGAGAGCCCGAGCCTTGTCTTTCCATACTTCCTTGCGGTCATCAGTAGTAAGACCACATCTCGGTGCATGCCTACATCGGTATGGAGAAAGTATTCCCTAAGACTGCACACCTCGCGGTTGTGCGGAGTCTTCGCGCTTAAAGAGCCTCGACCTCCACACTTCCGCGAGATATATAGTCTCATTATCGATGATCTTGGGTGATGCATTCGATTTATGGTCAGCAAAGTATGGACCCGCCTATCCAGAGCACCTAGTTTGGTCTGAGTCCATTTGAGTATGCCGAAAGAGTACATTAAAACCGGCATGACCCAACCGTTAAAGGCGCGCACCTTATTTCCGCCTGACAGAAGTCTATTTAATACCTTCTTCAGGCGACCAGAGAAGCGCTCCTTCAACGTTTGCTTCATATTGGCGACGTTAATGCCTAACGCTTCCGACATACCCAAATACTTATAAGTTTCGGTCGAGGAGAGGGTTCTAAGATATATGGAATCCGAGAGTTGAATTCCCTCGGATTTCATAATCTCCCCTCGCCTTACATGCATTACTGCACATTTCAAATTCCATCCTGATGGCACTACTGAAAGTTTCATTTACCTTCAGTAGTTCCATCAGTTGCAAATTGTCGTGGGCAAACAGTTTCAGATTAAAGCAGGTGAGAGGACCTGACCACCTCTTTTCAACCAATAGCCCAGACCTGAATCCTCCAACAACGTGCTTAGAGGATTCAGGTTTAAGCGAAACCAAAGTGGACTCAAACTGTCGCCCTGAAATATTCCCCTTTTAATCCATATTGGTTCATCATTTTCCTGGATTTGTCGACATCCTGGATAGCGAAGGACTGTTTTCCATTGCCTCATACATGACTCAAGGAAGGTGCGTAGCGAGTTGCATCTAATAGTCTAATCTAATATAAAATAGATGCAACTCCAGCACCCTCATGAGCCTTGTAAGTGGAATAGAGTCGTCGGCCTTCTTATAATCTATCCAACATATCGACAGATCCTTGCGGGATTGACGAACCTGTTTGCTTATGGCCATATATGAGGAGTAGCTCCTTAGTGCCGTGGGACCCGTTCCTACATCCATTCTGTGGGGCAGACATAATTGAATAGTTCTCAATGTGTAGATTAATTTTCACTCTCAGGAGGGATGTAAGAAGTTTATAGACCATCGACAAACATGTAATCGGTCTATAATTCTTGGGTTCCACGGGACTACCCGTCTTATGGAGCAAATGGGTGACACCAGTTGTTAAAACCTGAGGCAGCGACCCAGACTTTAAGGATGACTGGCATGGTCTATAATTCTTGGGTTCCACGGGACTACCCGTCTTATGGAGCAAATGGGTGACACCAGTTGTTAAAACCTGAGGCAGCGACCCAGACTTTAAGGATGACTGGGATTGAGTTGCCAGAATCGCGTGTGAGCTGCTATACCATTTAAGCCAGAAGTTGTGCAGTTCGTCCGGTCCTGGAGATTTCCAGTTTAGTAACAGACGAACTGCTCTGGCCACATCTAATGGATTGATCCAGCCACCTTCATTGTGACATACGGGCTCCGACCAGATGCTGCGCCAGAATGTATTCGTGGCAACACTGTCTGGACGGATCCCGTCAGTCATATTTTGTTCAGGTCATTCCCAAGCTCTGTACACCCACCTCTCATCGCTCTGGAACATGCGATTCTGCGAGTACCGATCAACCTGTCACAAACTTTCTGTTTAAGGAAATCGATACGCTCCGTGACACGCGACATGTATTCTCGGGGATTTATTCCAGTCCCCGAAAACGCTCGTCTTACGAAATGCATCACACGTGGTCGTGTATTGCCCTCCCTGAAGCAGTACAGTTTGCCAATGAATGCTCTGGCCCCATCAATACGCCTCTCGATCCTGCACTGCCATGCTGGAACGGCAGGTTTTGGTCGAGTAGCTATACCATAACTTGGGAACTTTACATTAGCAAGGCGACATGCCGCAATAGCCCCACAGTACAGGATGGAGTGCGTATCAAGGAGGCCCTCGCTGCTGATGGTACCGCGGTCTGTATCTGTGTCGGTGTCGAGACGATAGGGTTGCTCAGTACCTCTGAGCGCAGCCGATCAAGTGCGGCATTGTCTAACCTGTGGATGCGCTGAATAACCCGCACCTGATCTTACAACCGTTAAAATAAAACAAAATATTTTACTATATTAATTATTACTGTTGTTGGCACATCACTATGGGTGGCCACAGGATGGTGCGCGCGGGACGCCGGGAACGAGCTTCGCCGCTCAGGCGCCGTCGGTCGTCACTCGACTGTCAGACGCGGTTCGCTATAGGCGCTTCTCATAACATTGTAATCGTTGATAATATTAATTTATACAGTCCACCCTTTTATTTGAAGTTCCGTAAAGGCCTATTCTTTATTTAAGTTAGTTTGTAAGTTTTTGTTACTATTTTGGTGTACAATAAAGTTTTATTCTATTCTATTCTATTCACTACTTCGCATCAGGAGGCCACCACCTGCCATTCCACTTCACTTCGGACCATGGCCTGTATCACGGCCTCGTGCCAGAGGTTGCTGCCACCGATCGCCTCCACGAGGACACTGTGTGTAGAAAAAATAAAATATTTTTCTTTCTTTTTTCTTTCTTTCTTATGATCCACTGTGTCCTACGGACGGTTCACACAATGGTAAAACCTGTGCGTTTCTTCCACCTGAATCCAATGTAGGAGCCTCCCAAATATGGTGAGTTTGGGAGGCTACTGCATCGGATCTGGATCTGGAGAGGACCTGCGTCATGAGGAAGATGAGGACGCTATGACGCCTCTTCAGTCACTCCTAAAAGAGGGACCTATTGCCATAATTATGGCGTGCCCAGATTAATAAGTACTTGAGGACTACTTGGGATTTACTTTGTTGTGTTTTTAACTGTCAGGACCAGTATGTTACAAAACAGTTTTTTTTTTAATACATCAGAAATTAAATTCCAACCCATACGAAGCCTGGGTAAGTTGCTAGTTAGATATTAATTATATAAAACTTACATTTTTAAATTGCCCTTTAACGCAACTTAGAGCAACTTCACAACCTTTTCCATTTGTTGCCATTAAAATTTTATCTGAAAAATTAACATCGCGGGAATTTCCAATGTATTCATCTGCGAAAGAAATATTTTTACTAGTATTTAAGTAAAAAGCCCAAAAGCCTAAGCCCTAGAGTAAAAGCAACTATATTTTTCTTGTTGATTATATGGTCAAAACGGAATAATGGTGGTACTATCAGAGCCCGAAAAGAGCCTAATTCATTGGCGAGTTTTTAATGGTTTCATTAGCGTGTCAATAAGTTTATTTTTTTGTAAACTTTGCCCTACATTAGGATTTATTTCAGTATCGTGGGTGCGTTCACAAACATTTAAACTGATTTACACAAGACACCCAGATCCAGAACCACTTCCTGTAGGCCATGCAAATATTAATTCCGTGCGGGAATCGAACCCACCAATAAAAGTGCAGCAGCCATTCCCTTAACCGCTACACCAACTGTGCCGTCAGGAATCACTGGTCCCTCGCAATTTGGCTAGTCCGAAATAAACTGTTATTATTCCGAATATTACTATTTATTATATTTACTGCAAAGTCAATGTCATAGTACGCTCCCAAAGCATACAAATATCTGGATTACCTTTTAACTCAGGAAACAGTTTCTTCAAGAACTTCCTTTTCTGAGAATCGCTGACTGTGGTGAACACTGTGCATCCGTACGCAAGTGCGACGGCAATGGCTGCCTGCCCCAATGCACCTGCGCCTCCATGCACCAACACGTTATTACCAGGCAACATTCTACCCTTGATTATCTAGTAAAATCAATTTAAATCGTTATTATCAAATGTTAGTATGTATATTAGAGGAAGCTTGAAAGTGGCGCCAACGAGTGACTGAAAAGTTGAACGGAAGTCGTTTGCCTTGGTATGGACATGTAAAGAAGAGGGGTGAAACGATTATTACTAAAAGATTTATAAGTTTACATGTGGATGGATGGAGAGGGAGAGGGAGGCCAAATAAAAGATTGATGGATTGTACTGTGAGAAGTGATATGAAGAAAAGGAGAGTTAGTGATAGACTACATTTCGGGTGTCAGGACAAAATGGAAGAAAAAAACGTATTGTGCCGTCCCAAATAAAACGGGACAAGGGCAGAAAGATGATGATGAGGTTACATATCTAAATTAATTGTATTTGTTCAATAAACTTTTGTTATTTCAACGAGATCTTTAATTTTACAAGTACAATTCAAAGAACATCGGTGAGGGTATAAATTGTTAAAATTTAAGCGTCTTCATAATTATGTCACCGTGATAAATACTGACGAAATAGTTTACTAAGTTTTAAAATCATCATCATTGTCATATTTGGAGCCTGAATTGACTAGATTATTTATAAACAATCATGGCTTATTTTTTTTTATATGGTGGCTTGACTTCTTGACTTTTAGCTAAGCTGAACTTTTGGTGATGGGGTGTCGTAGAATTTTTAAAAACGTAACGCGTTTAGCGTGAAGCAAAAACTTGTTATGGAAACAGTTCTTATTGCAATTGGTTTTAAGACGGCTGTAAGAAGTAGAAACGAACGTAGAATATCAGGAGAGGTTACTCTTCCCTGCCTCACACCACACTTCAAACCATATGCATCCTATAATTCACCTGCCCACTTAACATAATTGATCTCATTGTCATACCAATACTCAAAAATATGACATAGCTCTTTAGACAAGCTAGTATTACAAAGTTTCCTCCAGAGCACACCATAATTTACCATATCGAAACCCCTGGAGAGGTCAAGAAAGCACGCGTATACGCTGTCTTTCTGTCGACATAGTATCTCACAGTGCGCTTAAGTGTCAAAATGGTGCTATCTGTAGACAAACCTTTTCGAAAACCAAATTGTTCTTTATGCAGATTTATGTGCCTTTCAAGGTAATTGTCCATTAAACGATCCAGAACCTTCGCAATAATAGTAGCCAACGATATCGGCCTGCAATTAAATATCCGGAAATATCTTCTGTTCTGTTTTTAACTATTGGCACGACAATAGTCTTCATCAGATACATTGGCAAATAAGAATGTGAAACACACAAGGTAAAAAACATAGCAAGAACCCGCGGCAGATGTGATCCTGCATACTGCAAGTGCTCAATGCTAAGATCGTCGTAGCCATCGTATTTTAAAATTCATAAGTTGGTATTATTGACATAATGTACGTAATCTCACCAACTTGAAACTTCAATACTTTCATTTGAGTCTTCTATTAATATAGTCGAAGACAATAGTGTTTAGAAGATTTATCTAAATACTTTTGTATATATTTTTCATCATTGAACGCTAAAAAATATGTCAACAAAATTTTATTCGGGAGCTCGCCGTTGCTCTTTCAGAGAATACTTAAATTACAGTGGTTATTGGGTTTTGAACCCACTGGTTGATATAGCAATTGAAAATTCATTAGAAGTTGATAGTTAATAGTAACTAGTATATACATAATTAAGTAAACTCACGAGACAGTAGAGCGCGTGTGTGTAGGCGAGCGGTACGGTGGCAGCGTCCTCGAGGCTCCAATGTGCCGGCACCGGCCACAGCAATTCCGGTTGCGCACTTATTACTTTGCTTGCCGCGCCAGAGCGCACAATACCCATCACGCGGTCGCCGCTGTTGTATTAAAATAATATGAAAACACACTTGGGAATACAACACATACATTTTCCATGTTAAGTTTCATAGCATATTGATATTAGCCCTAAAATTATATAATCTATACATATAAAATGCTTTGTCCTGAATGTCTGACGGATCAATGCACAGCCTAAACCGCTGATCGTAAAGACCTGAAACTTGGAGGATATATTCTTTGTATGACGTAGGCAACTGATAAGAAAGGATTTTTTGAAATTCTACCCCTAGGGTGGTGAAAAAGGAGGGCAAAGTTTGTATGGGACAATGTGATTCCTTGGGCCAATCTACTTTAAATTTTGCATGAACATTCTGTAACAGAATTGATGGAAGACAAGTTTTGTATTTAATTGAAATTCAACCCTTAACGGGGTTAAAAAGGACGTTATTTTGGGAAGGAAGTTATTTTGGGGGTGATTTGCTTCGAAGTTGATATCAATACTCTTTAGTGCTTTTGATTTAAATTACATTATAATTTATTTTCGGTACTTCCACTCCGATCAACGGAACCGATCAACTGGTTGTGCAGAATGGAACTCGATCGGATCACCTTCTGTTCTTCCATTCCGACCAACTGAACCGACCAACTAGTTGTGCGGAATGGAACTCAATCGGATTTCTATTAAGTAATAATTGTGACGATGCGCGTTAGTCGGATTCGCATGATTGTCGCTTTTGTCGCATGTCGGAACGCAAGGATAAATTTTGTTTCTTTTTTTTTGTAGTGTTTTTGACCTGGATACTAAGTTCTTTTAGAGACGTGGCGTAGTGTTGCCACTTTATTCGTATGTAGATAATTGTATTTTCTCACTATTTATTTATTACTATTATTTCCACTTATGACTTTGTCCTAAAAATTTATTTATATTAATTTTACTCAAATCTATTGGTACACAATACCGTTGCCGACGTCTGTTAGTCGATCACGTCACCGACCCGCGCTGAAAACCAGCGCTGTGGACTCGTCGAATTTTTGCGTGTGGACACGGCATTATGCTGAGCGTACGGCCGTTTTGCTCGGACGTGGCGTATATATTTATGTTATTTTTAATTAATTATGTTTTTTTCTTGCAAAATGTTTGCAATGTGTTAGTTATAAGTTTGCGCCTTTTCCGGCAAATAAAATGTTTTTCTTTCTTTTTTTCTTACTAGTAAAGTTTTTGTATTAGAACAGGATATATACTGGTACTGGTGGTAGTGACCCATACTTAAACACATGGCTGTACTCATGATTACAAACAACTTTCCCAAAGAATCACACAATTTCACGATAAGGCCGATTTGCAAAATCTTTTTTTTTGCTCAAACGATACGCTTCCAGGTTGGTCCCATTTTTTTTCAAAATACTTTTCTTACGGTGGGATGAATGAGGAATCGAGTGAACTCCTCAAATATTATAGGCAACCATATTGTTGTTTTGTTATTTTCATCGAGAACATAAGCATTTACAGTAAAAATGTAACATTTGATGAAGTGGAACTGATGAAGAAGACCAGAAATGGCCAACGGAACTTCATACTCATATAGATGTCACAATGAAGATAGTTAAGCGATAATAATATTTTGAGAATAAACGTAACGTGGACACAGCCTGGCAAACAAAGGTCGACTGATGAACTAATAGCGCATCAGAAAGCGTATGGCGAGCGCGTCACCCGTCGTCCCGTGCCCTACTTCGTACCACCAAATAGACCGATAAATCGCCATTTACTCAGCTTGACTGCCAGCGTTCTTTTTATATGACGCGACCTGTATGTAGCTATGGCGTATGATGGCGTAAATATTGATGAGAGTTTAAAATTATCTGTGAAAATTCACAATTCATTAAAAAAATAACACTTGCCTTTTGGTGGTTCCACTATAGTCCATTCCGTATAAATTGGAGTCACTCGGCGTCACGCCAATCGCTTTCTTAACGTCCGACGTAGAAAGCCCGGCGTAATGAACCTGTTAATAGAATATATGTAGAACTGTTTGTCCTCAAACTAGGAGATTGATGCCAGGCTTGAGGAATTATTCGATAAAGGTGGGTCATAATCAGTAAAAATCGGACTTTCCTCTGATATTTCCTCTCATAAAAAGGTGTTAGTGGACCATACTATCAACCAACCCAATAGCAAAGTGAGGAGAATTTGCGAGAGTCCAGATATGTGCTAAAGAAATATGCAATTGGGTGTGGACAAAGCCCCGGTAATGACGATGCTATAGAAGACTATAAATATTTTTTTGCACTTTTGAGACTTCGCAACAGAAGAACGACCATTTAAAAATATAAAATGAAATAGCGACTGTATTGAGACTGCCATCATAACTTAAAAAAAAAATACTTTCATAAAAGTTCTTCTTTCGTTGGTGTAATTAGGGAAGAGGATAGTTTGCAATAGGATATTGCTTTTCACATACCGTTACCACCAAATTTGACGGCTGTACGGGAGCAGCCTCCACCCAGCGCAGGGAATTGAGGTCACCGATTCGCGAACATTGTAGTATTACAGCATTACTTAAATCTACTTGTCGTTGCACAATAGTTGAGGATTTCTGTAATGAAATAAATTTAAGAGAAACTAGTCTAAATTTTTTAGATAAAGAATCATTTTGTTCCAGGGTAGATATTAATGTTGCGAAATTTCCAATATCGAAATGCAACTGGTATTTTTTTATTTAAATTTTACGTGTTCCGAACTTTGGTTGTGACATGTTCTGCAGTGTTTGACATATGTAATTATGACGACAGACGCCTAGATGCATACAAAACGCTTTTTTGCAGAGAAATATGGTTTTATTTGTCAATTAACAGCTATTTTATTTCAAACAAACCATTTACTGGGGGACGAACTGCTTGCGTCCGTAGGATTTACTTAGTTCTGAACACCCTACACGTGTCCCCTGGGTAGTGCTAAACGAGCAGTAAAGGAGGTGGTAGGCCATAGCATCGGCTGCCGGCTTTAAAGTTACCACCCATCAGACAAAGCCATGCCGCCAAGCGATTCGTCGTGTTCCGGCGTGATGTCTGGTGAAGCCGTATGGTGGAAGATGGGTCTGAGCAGTTGTGTTGCAACGTGTTCCGGGTATGATGCACCAGCTGTTGTTGTGTCGGACGTTTGATCGTGGAGGATAGCGGGATCCGAAGCACGGTGCTCCGCTGGCCGACCGCAGATAGTTGGGGGCCCAAGTAGTGTGCCAGCCACGCACAAAAGGCTGCCCCGCCAACTGCGAAGAATCCCAGGGTGGCCCCATCGTGCCGGTTGGCGACCGGGCGAGAGGACCCGATGGCAATCCCTGGGGGGGTTCGGGCGTCCCCGCAGTCTCCAGATCAAGCCTCCATTGGCGCAGCCACTCTGGTTGTGTTGTTGGGTTCAACGTCGCATCACCTCGCTCAACTGCCATCTTCCATCTCTCCTATTCACTCCAAAACTCATCTATATGAAAGTTAAAAAGAAAGGCAAGTGTCAACAGCGGATGCACGTCCTCTCATTTCAAGTGCACCTCTCAAATATTAGAGGACTGCACTCCAATCTCGTTGCGGTTCACCATCATCTTGAGACTGGCAAGCCACACTTGCTTTTCTTGACGGAGACCCAAATTAGATGTCCGTCTGATACGGCGTACCTCAACTACCCGGGATACTCACTGGAGCATCATTTCCTGCAGCGTGCCGGGGTCTGTGTGTACGTCCGTAATGACATCTGCTGCCAGCGTCTCCGTCACCTTGAAGACCCTAATTTATCCACGCTATGGCTGTTGGTGGACACTGGTATGGACAAAATTGTTTATGCCTGTGTCTACCGTTCGCACAGCGGTGATCAGGAGACGACTCGGTTGTTCGACCACCTCAGTGAGGCCGCCGATAAGGCTCTGCAGCGGCACCCTGATGCGCAGCTCGTCGCTCTGGGGGACTTTAACGCCTGCCACCAAGACTGGCTTTTCCCATACCAGAGGACCATCCACGCTGGGAGAGAAGCGCGAAACTTTGCAGTGTCGATGGGCCTTTCCCAGCTGGTCAAGCAAGCGACTAGGGTGCCTGATGTAGTTGGTCATACTGCCAATTGTCTGGACCTTTTGCTGACCACCGATCCAGACAGATGTATAGTAACAGTTTCCTCACCACTTGGAACTTCAGATCACTGTCTGGTGAAGTCTGTTTCGTCCTTCTCCCCACCTGACTGCGACTCACGCGGCGAACGGCGAATGTGTCGTTACAGGTCAGCAGATTGGGATGAGATGCGACATTTCTTTGCGTCTTATCCTTGGCCTGCTTCTCTTCTGAAAGTCCGTCGAGCTGTGCGGATGCTATATCCGATGTGATACGTCAAGCTATGGAGTTTTTCATCCCTTATAGTGACGTACCCATCGGAGGCTCAGCTCACCCATGGTTCAACGCCGATTGCGTTCAAGCTGAAGAGCGTAAACATTCGGCGTTTCTCGCCTGGGTTGACGCTCGTGACCGCAAAGCTCCGGATTTTAGCTCAAAGAAGAGTGCTTTCAACCGTGCTGCCAAGTCCTACAAAAAGGCACTGAAGAAGGCTCGGTTCGACCGCATTACCCATATTGGCACAAAGCTCTCTGCACAGCCGTCCGGTAGCAGAGCATTCTGGTCCCTTGCCAAGTCGGTTGAAACGAACTTCTGTAGGCCCTCATTGCCTCCGCTGGTTAAACCTGATGGGACACTGGCTCACTCGGCGAGAGAGAAAGCAGGTCTCTTTGCATCTCTCTTCACCCATAATTCTCGTCTTGATGCTAGCAGTGCTACTCCACCGAATCTATCTCACTGCAATACCTCGATGCCCGAGGTTCGCATAAGGAACAGAGAAGTTTTGAGAGCACTGTGTCGTCTAGACGTGAATAAAGCTAGTGGACCAGATGGTATACCAGCAATAGTTCTCAAGGCATGTGCACCCGAGTTGTCTCCTGTATTGACGCGCTTGTATCGCCTCTCATTTAGGACTGGTATAGTGCCCAAATCCTGGAAGCTTGCCAACGTGCAACCCGTGCCCAAAAAGGGCAGTCGTGCCGATCCCGCCAACTATCGGCCGATTTCGATAACCTCCATACTCTGCAAGATTATGGAGCGTGTATTGAACTCGCGCCTCATGGCATACCTGGAAGGTAACGATCTCCTTAGTGACCGACAATACGGGTTTCGCCACAATCGGTCTACTGGAGACCTACTAGTGTATACCACTCATATGTGGGGCGAGGCCCTCGAGAAGAATGGAGAAGCAATTGCTGTCTCCTTAGACGTTTCGAAGGCCTTCGACAGGGTATGGCACGCCAGTCTTTTGAGTAAGCTTCCAGCGTACGGCATTTCCCCTGGTCTGATTAACTAGGTAAAAGACTTCCTGAGTGAACGGTCTCTCTGAGTTGTTGTCGATGGATGCTCATCAGAGCCCATGACCACTAATGCCGGAGTTCCTCAGGGGTCAGTTCTCTCTGCAACTCTTTTCCTGCTGCATATTAATGATCTGCTGATGCCCGGTATCTATGGGTATGCAGATGATAGCACAGTTGTAGAGAGATACCTTCCGGGTGCTCGGGCTAGTAAGGATCTAATCCGGTCCAAACGAGAGGCTATGGTGGAGCGTACGAATGTCTCTCTTCAGGCAGTCTCCAAGTGGGGTGAAACCAATCTGGTAGAATTCAACGCCGCCAAAACACAAGCATGTCTGATCACCGCCAAAAGGAGTCCGTTCACCTTGGCTCCTGCTTTTCGGAATGTATCCCTGGAGTGCACCGACCGCCTTCAGCTCTTGGGTGTCGAAATTTCTTCTGACCTCAATTTCGGGCGGTGCATTGAGTCCAAAGCCAAGGTAGCTGCTACAAAACTAGGCGTTCTTGCAAAGGTCCGGCGGTACTTCATACCGGGTCAGCTTCTAATGTTATACAAAGCACAGGTCCGATCGTGTGTGGAGTACTGCAGTCACATATGGGCTGGTGCTGCAAAATGCCATCTGGCAGCTTTGGACTCAGTAGAAAGGCGTGCGAAGAGGCTAATTGGGGATCCAGATTTGGTTAAGTCCAATCTACAAAGCCTCGAGCACAGGCGCAGGGTAGCCAGCCTATCGGTATTTTACAGGTTGCATTTTGGAGAGTGTGCGCGGGAATTGCATGACTTGATTCCGCCATCTCCTTTCTACCATCAGACAACCCGACGTACGGCGAGTACCCACCCTCACGTTGTTGAAACACCAACGGTCCGAACTAAGCGATTTGCTTCGTCGTTTATACCGCGTACATCGAGGGACTGGAACAATTTGCCTGCTGCGGTCATCCCGTCCAACTATAATTTAAGTGCCTTCAAGGCTAGAGTGAATAGGCTCTTAATAAACTAGTGCGCCTCACCATCAACGATTGCATCACTGCTTACCATCAGGTAGGATCGCAGTCAAGCACTGGTTTGTACCGAATAAAAAAAAAATAAAAAAAATTACAGGCACTTTTGAAATGTCAAGAAGTCAGTCAGTCAGAAAAAAAAAATATGCTAATTACATATTCCAAAGCATAGATCTCTATGGAGAAGAATGTGCAATGATTCTCCAACTTATAATATGCTTGCCTGCATAGTGTGCGTTTAATACAAGATTTAAATTTCGTTTCGGAGGTATTTTATTATAACATTTCAAACAGAACCTCATGAAAGATGAGGCCACTTTAGCCAGTCTGAAACCTGGTTGAAATGATTAGTCCCTATTTCTTATAACATAATTATGTCTATCGCCTCTTTTGCTAAAAAGATGAAGATTTATTCTAACGTACATGATGTATTCATAAATATATTGACAAGGCACCGTCATGATGTTAATATCCTTAAACAGTTCCCTTAGAGAATCACACCGGCAAAGGTTATAAATAGCTCTGAGTGCTCTTTTCTGTAGTATAAAGATTAACTAAAAATAAAAAGGACCTAAAATTGTACCTTGGGATACGCCCATATTCACATTTAATCCAGACAAATTGACACCGTTTATTTGAACTTTTTGTTGTCTGTCAATCAAATAAAGTTTTACCAAGCTTAAAGCTGTTTTGCCTAGTCCGTAATGCTCAAGTTTCAGGAGTGTATTTCATGAACCACACAATCAAATACCTTAGACAGGTTACAGAAGATGCCTATATCCTGTGCCTCTTCACACGCATTAAAAATGTGTTTTAGTAAGGAGATACCAGCTTCGGTCGTACAACGTCCTTTGGTGAAACCACATTATTTGTGTTAAAATGACTATTTGATTTAACATCACCTTTTGAAATATCTTACTAAAAACCGGCAACACGAACACCGGCCTATAATTATTAGTGTTTTTATTGTCCCCGGATTTAAGAAAGTGGTATCACTTTACTACATTTCATTAGATCTGGAAAGACTCCTTGACCTATACACAAATAACGGCGCTATAGTCTCAATCAATTGAGGTAGATACTTTGATAGACATACCCCACAATCTTCTGTCAGTTTAACCTTGATTTGTTTAAAAGCTTTTATTACTGTTATGGGGTTTATATGCTAAAAGTTAAATTCAGTCGAACAGGCTGCACCGTTCGCCTGTAATAAACCAAAAGCATGCGACAGCGACGAATTTTGGGCTTCAGCAGTTTTAATTGGTATACTAGCAAAGAAATTTACAAATTATTCTGCAACAAGTTTGTTATCACTAATAAGACCATGATGAGTCTCCAATGTGTAATCATTGTTATGTATTTTGTTCTTGTTGGTTTCATTATTTATAATTTTCAAAACTGTTTTTATTTAATTATCTGCTGATTTAACTTTGTTGCTAATGTACAAGGCCTTAGCTGCCTTACAAGTGTTTTTAAACATTTTTGAATATGTAGCAACATACTTATAACCAGTTTCAGTGTTAATAATAGGTTTAAGGCCATACAGCTCAAAAAGTCTTTCCCTACTTATTCTGATTTCTTTAGTTGCCCGGCCACTAAATCTAGACTTAGGGCAGATACTTTTAGTTTTTTTCTCAAAAGTCTTATTGAACTCAGTTTGGACTACTGAAAAAAAAAACGTTATACATATAAATAATTACCATTGTTCACTTCAATATTCCAATCACCTAACTTATTAGGAAGTTAACTTAAGTGATGTTAAATTTATTTAGTTTACCGGATGTTATTGGTCTGGACTGATTCTGCACTTGTTGTATCGGTAAGTTGGATTCGAAAGTTACCATTAGGCCGCTGCGATCAGAAGGCAGATAATTTACAATGGCCTTTTCTAAATTGTTGCAGCAACAAAAAACATTCTCGATACGTGTAGCAGTTAGTAGTTATTGTAGTTCGAGTAGGTTCTATAAACACATTTGAAAAATTAAATTATTTGAAGAGATTTAATCATCTACTGCTATCTGAATTATTTTCTAAAATATTAACATTAAAGTCTCCACAGATAATTACTAGTTTGTTACCAGTTACAAGTTTTGCCATAACACGTTAAGCACGAAGAAGTAAAAATCTCACGAACTTTCGCTTTTATAGTATTAGTGTGATAGTGTGATGTAAAGGATAAATTTTAGTTTCAGGTGAGAGATTTTCATGCAGTAATTGTAAAAATAACTACGTAAGTTAGATAGGGAACCAGATTGTATTCGATTAGAATTATTTTTGTAAATTATTAGAACAAAATACAATGGAATAAAATGGAATGGAATAGAATAAACTATGTATAATAACTGTACAAAAAGTACACCAAAAAAAACCACAATATATGCATAAACTTGAATCTATTGGTACAATGGCGATTTTATCGTTCACTTCTTCTGTTCTCTGTTCTCGGCTTTTGAAAAAACGTTTGATGACACCACAAAGATGGCTATTATGCAAAAAACTTAACGCAAAGGAAACTGCCCCATTTTGTTCGTGAGATGATGTTATTACACATCTTCCTCTAGATATTTAAAAAAAATTAAGTATCTTGTGGATATTATCTAGGTATCTATTGAAATCAAAACAAAATGTAACTCAATTTAGAGAAGACCTCTGAAAATCTAATATTTTGTGTGAGCTTTGGTCCTTGATAATGTACTCATAAATTAAAAATTAAAATCATGCACATTTAAGATTTTGAACAATGACATTTTTCCAAAACAAAAGATTTTAATTTAAAAAAAAACCTATCTTTAAACAAGTTTTTTGAAATATTTGAGTGACTGACGAAATTACCGAATGCCAACAGAAGGTTCAAGCCTTATCTTTTTTTTCGCAATGTGACCAGTCACTATTTTAAAACGTTAATTAACTATAAAGAATTCATATACTTAAAAATCACTCACGTTTCCGCTGCTCGATCGTATAGCTGGTACAATTAGTTCCACTCTGGTATTGTCTTGACTGATAGGAGGCAGGTTGCGGTATTTTATATTTTGTAGAGTAACTCCTCCACATCTGAAATATTAGGAATGCATAAATCATAAGTTCAAATAGACACAATGCTGAAAAGTCCGAGAATAATTTAAAATCACTTTTATTTTAATGTATAAATGAGTAATATGGTATAAATGAAGTCTGCTCAGTGAATCATAATCACTCGACTAAGAATCTCACAAGGAAGGAATACATTTCTCGTTAGATATTTATTTTATCCTTAAAACAAACAAACACCCAAATGAATTACTAAGAATCCCGTAAAATTGTAAAAGCATAGTAAACAGTTTGCAATCCTCCCACCGATAAATTGGACTTTAAAACCAATAAAAGGGAGTAAACGTATGGGTGAAAAACATAAATCTATTATTAGCAACATTACAGTCCATCAGGTAGGTAGACATAAATGATATAAAGTAAAAAGTGATAATTATAAAATAAAACATAATTTATGCCTCATGATATACCGCCTTTAAATCACTCAGATCGTGCTTTAAAATTAATTGTAATTAAAATGCCCTCAAACTCCCCTAAGTAGTTTTGAAGAAAAAATAATGATACTATATATCTTTATAACTTGTGCGTTGTTATATCAGTCAGCCAGTTTCTCCTTTTATATAATAACTAGCAGTTATAACAGGCGTTGTCCTGCCCAAAACCTGGCACGTTATTTGAAAAAAACATTGAGTACTCGATTGCATCGCCACCTACCGGACCCATATGTATTTTCAAACCATCCAGAGACCTACTCAAATATATTATTACACATAAAATTACTTTAAATTCGGTCAAGCCGTTTAGGAGGGGTTCGGTGACAAACACAAGTATAGAAGAATAACATGTTTACATCTAAAGAAATACTCACGTAGTAAGATCATAAATATCAGAAAAGTAAGCATTCATAACAGTCTTCCCGTTCAAGCTGTAGGTATCTTGTAGATGATATTTAGGGTTGATATACAGTCTTCGGATTTGTGTGGGCAGAGATACTGCATCATGTACTTGTCGCAGCATGTTCATCTGTAGCAAGCCGTCGATAAACGTGACCCAGTTGTCTCGCCATATTATTGCTGCTTGGTCCAACGATTCGCTGGCGGCTTCGATGCTTAGGAACTCACCGCTACAAAAAAGATACACTGAATAGCTTAAGTGAATTCCCAAAACCATAACTTTGATCCGACATAATAATGTGTATCCAGCACAGTTTCAAATCCATAACTCCAAAAACTTACAGCTCGAACTTCAAAATCGTTTCGGGTGCCTAGGAAGCTCCGTGGACGAATACAACGATGGGTTCGTGGAAACTGTCCATACAGTCGGGTCAAAGTTCTTTAAGACTCATAAAAATAAGAACAAGAGGCTCTCTGACCCAACTCTCGAGCTCATGAAAGAGAGACGTGAGATGATTCTGCAGTCTTCAGACGATGCGTACATATATTGGCAACTCAATAGACGGATCTCCAAATCCTTGAAACGTGACCTCCGTCACTTTAATACCGGAAAAATTAAAGACGCGATTAAGCAAAATAAGAGCAAGGTATGAATTTACAAGAGATCTATCTATTGGGCAGAAGCAGCTCACGAAACTGAAGACCAAAGATAGCAGAGTCATACCCGCCAAATCGGTGCTTCTAGGAAAGATCGAGTAATTTTATGGACAATTATACACATCATTGAACCCAATGGTTTAGTAAATGATGTGTACAACTGTCCATCTCCGAATCTGGCAAATGACCCGAGCTAGATTGACCCGACACTATACCGAATATAGCCCGGACGTCAGCTTGTATGAAAATAGGATGACTCTGAAACAGTTTAAAACAACTGGACTGTGCTGCAGTCTCTAACGGTGCCAGATTGACTTATCGGTACATCAAAGTGCTGAAGTGTTTGTAGTAAAACGCCACTATGTATGCTTATGTATGCGAGTCTATCATTAATAAAAACAAAAAATGACTTCGAGACCAGACCTCGAAATCTTTGCTCCTGCAGTGTGGTGTGAGGTAGGAAGATGTTATTTCGGGTACATATTTGAATGTCGAACATTAAAATACCTACGGGTAAAATGTCAACGTTCAAAACATCGAAAATTTAAATATCAATTGACCATTTATAACTGAAAATGAAAATAACGTAAGTTTTTATTGTCGAATGGTTAGATAACCTACGTCCAATATATCCAGTCTAATTATCTACAAAAGTGATATCGAAATACCTAAATTTCTAAAGTACAGAGTATCGAATGTCCTAAACATCATTATTGGTTATGTATGTCACAAGGTAATTTAACTTTGATAATTCGGATATTGCGAAAACCCCGAATAATTAGAAAATGATGCAATAAAATCTGCGAGTAACTTGGACGTAGCGTTCGCCGGTCGCTGCCGGGGCACGGCTTGCTTCACTCTTTTGCTCGCTCGATTTGAACGCAAAATAAAAAAAAAACGATATTTTACTATTACTTCCTTTATTTATTTAATACACACAAAATTACATTTAAAAATACTTTTTTAAATAAATATCATTTAAAAAATAGTAGCCCACCGGCATCGGAAACAGGGTCCGAGGTCAAGGCTCCTGAGAGAGGAATCTCCGAACAATACGCGCCGTGTCTAGACGAGAGCCTCCTCAGATGTTGGACGAGGGTCTTGGCAATTAAGCCATTTCAGAAATCAGAAACCAGAAGCGTTTATTTTAAATAGACTAATTACAGGCACTTTTGAATTGTCAAAATGTCGGTCAGTCAAAAAAAAACAAGTGAAGTTAAATTGTCACGACTATCGGCACAATGACTGCTGTATCCACTTCCCACATGTCGACAATCTCGCGAGCTAAGTCAAGATGTTTAGTTTGTTTATTCTTGTTAGCTTTCACAAGGTGCTTTCACAAGGTTCTCGTCATGAGGGACCGCTATGTCAACAATCATTGTGCGACGCTCCAGTCGATCTATCACCATTAAGTCAGGCTTATTGGCAACAATAGTCCTGTCAGTGATGATAGATCGATTCCAATACAACGTGATGAAGCCATTCTTGAGAACTGGGTCGGGCACATACTTATAGTAGGGTACTTCTGATTCAAGAAGATTGTATTTAAGAGCAAGTTTTCTGTCACACCTTGACAGTCGAGCCACAGATTATTATTATTATTATTTCTTTATTGTCAGACAACTAAGGTCCATAGATAAAATACATTATTTTACAATCTTATCAACAAAATAAATTAACTACTAAAAATATCAGAAACTATAATTATACACGTAACATTGGCGACATTTTAACGAGTAGGTTTTTTTTCAACGTAAATACTATTTATTGAACTTGGGTGTATTAAATGTTGACATTTTGAATTTCGGTATAATGACTATCGATATTTTAATCATAAGATATTTTTATCACTCGGTATTTCAATGTTAGACACTTTATTTCAGCTTAGGTATAATAATTTTCGATTTTATGATACAATCGATATTTAATGTTTTGAACGTTGACATTTGACACTGAGGGTTCCATACAAACTTACATAATTATGTAAATAATTTAATTCCCGAATCGCAAATATTTTTTTTGTGACTTAACAACAAATTTACTGTTTTCAGATTTATTCCTGTGCTTTTTTAGTGACCGAATTTAGTTTAAATTTTTTACAGTTTTAAGGGGCTGTAGACTTAAGTATATGGTTTAAATTTCAACTCGATACCTCCACGCGTTCTCGAAATAAAGGGTCTTAACAGATAGACGGACAACAAAGTAATCCTGCAAGGGTTCCGTTTTTTTCCTTTTGAATTGCGGAACCCTAAAAAACTTGAATGTAAACCCTAAAACCACCAGCCCACAATTTATCTCCGCTGTTGGACTTATATGCAGTCATGGGTATATTCGTGCACAACTTATACTGTAGTGCAAGTGTGCTTACAGTTATATCATCGTCAATGTATTTGAGTTTTATTTTTTTACAAATAAAGTTGATGAAAATGAGTTATTATTATAAACTAAAATTGAATGATGATGATTATGATCACGATTATCCAGTGACGTAGACACCAGTAGAACGTAGAAACCAGTAGAAACAACCCGTTGAACTGACTGCGCAAGAATGTGCTGTAGTTTCTTATGCTATCTAATTATAACTAACCTGTAATTATAATCCCTGTCTTCCAGCAATTGGTAAATGTCTTTGGAACTGAGCACCATGTCAATATCATTATTTTTTTTCACGCTTTTATCTAAATACCTGTTAATATACCCTGACGCCACTCTAGAGTTCTCGTTCAAAATCTGTTGAAAAAAAGAAATGGTCATATACTAAGTAAACAAGTTTATCATCAAAGTCAAACCAAATACATGACTTTTAGGTTGTATAACTCAAAAGAAATAATATATGACATCAAAGCCGATGGGTAGTCCATCGAGCTGACAGATCAAAATAAATTCCTTGGCTTATTGATTGATCAGCACTGTAACTGGAAAAGTCACATAGATCTTGTATGTAATAAAATTAATAGATTTGTATTTGCATTAAAAAAGCTAAGGCGAATTGCTAGCGAAAAAGCAGCACTGACAGCATATCATGGATATGTTGCCTCCATTCTCAGATATGGTCTTTTGGTTTGGGGGAATTCAACAAATATAAATAAAGTGTTTTTTGTTCAGAAAAAGTGTGTAAGGGCATTATGTGGTGTGGGCCAATTGGTTCAATTTTGATATTCAATTATTTTAGTATAAGTACTAAAATACTTTCGCAGATTTTTTCGAGCATTGCATTTATTATCATCCGCCTAGTGTTATCATCCCAAAACATTAGGTAAGTATATTTACTTAAGAGGAGGAAACACCTAAAAAGGCAACTAACAGTTTTCAAACTAAAAATACACCGCACTGAAAAACACAAATAAAAAAAATGAGGAGCCTAAATAGCCGACAGTTTCACCGCAAGATTCGATTTCTTAATTAATGATTTTTCTTCACTTTATTAAAAAATATGATTTGACCTGTATCTATTATATGTTTATTCCTTTAAGGCGCTCCAGAGACCAAAAGCGTGGATTGATTTTAGTCAATCAATTTGCGTTTACCTATAGTGTACTTGATCGTGATCTATGGCCTGTCTATAGTGATTCATGGTGAGCCTCTAAGTCGTGTTGTACAGTTTAAGTATCTAGGACACATTGTAACCTAGAATTTAAGATCGAACCGGTGTTCAATTTATTTTCTAGACATATTCAATTTAATTTGAATACCCTGACTCCTAAACTAGGAAGATCCTGTATCTTAGGAGGCAGTGTCTTCGCAAAAATAGTGGACGAACAAAATAATGAGCGTACAGCGTAGAAATTATTGCCAAAATGTGGACTAATGAAGAAAGAAATATATATATGACGGCGCGCCGATAATAGACTAGTTTTAGTTATAAAGTACGCAATAATTACTTTAGAATTTACTTTTAATTGTAACTCGATTTTTCAATGATTGTTTTAGTTTTAGTCGATTTGTTTATCGACAACATAATAATTATGAGCGGGTAACCCCGAATAGAGTAGTAAGTGTCACTACGAGCAATGGCGACGGTCATTCTATTGACAGCTGCCGAACGAAGTGCACACGTGCTAACCTATTGGCTCGCAATCCAGTTTAATCTTGTCAATTGTGTGTGATTTTGCATAAAGTTGTGAGAAAATCAAATAATAAGAGATTGGACTATACAAGTTAGTGTGCTTTTATTTTTAAATTCCGGTCGTTACAACGCCCACAATGGATAGCGGCAGCCAAGACCGCCACGAGGTCCCTTCTGACGCCTTCGGCATTATCAGTAAATATATATATATATATATATTTACTGATAATATGTATATGTATAGTGTATGCATGTGTATGTAGAGTATGAATGTAGTGTACATGTATTTGTGTGTGGTGTCGTGTCATGAGCAAATGTAGTGTGGGTGCGTGTAAGCGAGAAGGGTGTGTGGTATGGTCTAAGTGATTAGCAGATCCAAGTAAGTAGACTTTCAGTAGTATCGTAGTCTTGCTTTTTTAGCCACTCCTCAATTTTGAGTTTAGCCCTATATGTATTTAATGCAATTATGTTTACTTTTTTATTTATTTTAGTATATAGGTGTGAGCTTAGAACGTAGTGCTGGCGTTTAGCGAAAGCTGTCTTGTGTGTTATCGTAAGAATAAGAGGCTTATTCTTGCGGCGTGTTGGGTCTGGTGGCGGGACCTTAGTGTGTGTCTCAGTACGGATCGAAGCACAAATAGTTGCGTAACGGTAAATACATTTGCATCTTTGTATAATTGTGTGGTGGGATACATAAAGTTCTTCTTTGACATCACCTTCAGAACAGCTCTTTGTACCCGTTCCAACTTAAGAAACTTTGTCCGGGGGGCACCTCCCCACACAGTGATACAATAGGTGATAACGGACTGGCAGATAGCAATGTACACCATTCGGATCGTGTTAAAATCAGCAGACGACTTAAGCAGCTTAAATACATAAATCATTCTTCTGACTCTTGTACTAATAGTTTCCAGGTGCGAGTACCAGTTGAGTCCGCTATCGATAACCACACCCAAATATTTTAGTTGATCTACCTCACGAAGAGGGAAGCAAGAGCAGGGTGTAGGGCTATTGCATGTGTGGGCGTTAATGGAAAAGTCTGTAGGAGGTTTAGTACAAGGGTGTAATTTGAACGGGATGAAGTAGGTCTTATCCAGGTTAAGAGTAAGAAGATTCAACTGCAACCAACTGATAACAGATTTGAGTGACGTTTCGGCAGAAGTTCTCAGATGCTCCCAATCAGTTCCGTGAACAATAATTGCAGTGTCATCAGCATAGGTGAAAATTTTGGAGTTTGAGAGGGGTATGCAGCAAAGTCCGTTAATATAGACCTGGAAGAGGGTCGGGGCAAGAACACTTCCTTGCGGTACGCCAAAGGTGGTGGTTTCCTCCCTACTAACGTGTTCGCCAACTTTAACACACAATCTACGGTTAGTAAGATAGCTTGCAAAGAAGTCATGGGTGGTCAATTTGAGTGACGAATCAGACATAGAGAGGGGGCGCAAGGCCTTGTCGGATCGTGGTAATATGTATGTTGGCATACAGGTTTGCTCGATGTACGGTTCCTGTTAAAATAACAATATTCAAGTCATTCTGCCAGACATTCCACACGAGCGGTCTGTGGCCAAAGTTTACACAAAAAAACTATAATGCCATGCGCGTCCATTATAATAATGTGTTCAGGTCTCTGTTTAGGTTCCCTTGATATTGCAATGCATCTGGCATGTTTGCTGACGCCAATGTAGATGACTGTTATGCAATTTATATATATATATGCAGATTATTGACGAGAGAATCGACACCGTTCTGCTCAATAGGTTCACTGAACCCCATGTGTTGTAAGACCAGTGAGCCGACTGTGCAGGGGTAGATGGTGTGTTTAGACTTTCATATTATTACTGGTTTATTACTAACATAAGTTATAAGTTCAATTCTTGTTACTTTTATGGACTGTTTTGTCTGAATTAAAAGATTTTTATTTTATTTTTTTATTTACTAGAATGGAACTATATTTTTTAGTAATTCTATGACAAAATGCCAAAATATTAAACCAACACTAGTTTGGTCTGGAATGGTTTATTGCTCGTTACTTTCTCATAATCCACACAAATTGTTCTCTGGAAGAGATTCCCACTCTTATCAGCATCCTGAACCAAGAAGTATAACTATACCTCAAATTTTCCGTTCCCCCTATGCAGGGTAACACTCAGCCTCAGTGGTCGCTGGTCGTGTAGCGTAGGCTGGGCATACAAGTGCACATCAGAGAACTGCACTCGCATTTGACGCTTTCTAGCCCCTAAGTGCATCGCAAGGGTGTCCCACGCACATACCAGGGCAGCCGCGAATGGATAGCACTGCTTCTCTAAAATTCAAGGATCTAGTTATTTTTTTTACATCTATTGTATATATTAGTCCCTGCCAGACGAGTTACTATTCTAAAGACAAATATTTAGTCCTTAATATAATTGCCAAACATACTCAGTGGCAATACCTTGCCTTTTTAAATTTAACAATATTCCTTGAGCGTAAGTTATGGGACAGACAATTTTTCAAAGATATTATAAAGTAATGGATTAGTAATGTCCACAAAAATCCTTCGGTCGAGGATGCGTACTGGTAAGTATTTGGGGTGCTGGAATATCTCTTCAGGCTGTTTTTACATTGGAACTGTCGCATTAAAAGGTCAATAAGAATGGTGATAGTTAAGTGGGGCAGTGACACCCACTACAAATCTGCTAACTACCTTTAATGCACCTTAATGTGTGTGCAAAATGTGCCAAACTGCAGAAAACGGTTTTGTACCTCTAACAACATGACCTCGCAGGTAACTGTTTTCTTCATCATGGACGGACTTCAAAAACTGGCAGGCTGCAGCTGCTTGCATCTTTCCACCTTTATATTTTGTAACTGTCCTAGTAATAAATAATATTTTAGTTAGTAATAATAATAATTTCTTTATTCGGATAACAATGACAATGAGTTAGTGTATATAACAACATTTTTATATCTTATAAGCTGAAATTTACGAGAAAAAATTACTTTTATAAGCTGAAAGAGCGTACCTAATTATCTTGATTTTCTAAAGCATCAAATAATTATGTTACAGACCTCCGTTTTTTTTTAAGGGATGTGGAATATATTAAATTAAGCTTGTATAACGTAATTTTATAGAGTTAGCAACCCTGTGGTACTTGACGTGGCAGTAAAACTTTATATCTGTGTACTCTATGCACCGCCTTCTGAGCCACGATAAAATTGATGTTAGCGCGCCAACAACCTTCCTTCCCAGTAACCGTTTTGTGGACTTTCTCATGACTCAGAACGTGGGAATGGTTTATTTGAACATCAAACGCAAAATTGACTAAATTGTTTGATCTGATATTTACGGATTTGACCAATTTTCGACACGTTTTGATATTGCAATAATATGATAATAAATATGTTTTGTCTTTATTGCTTAAAGCGGCAGTTAAAATTATAATAAAAGGTTAAGGTTGTTCTAATGGATAGAACGGCAAATTTAGTTATATTTTAAAATAATTATATTGCTTAGGAACGAATAAATAAAAAAAATACGTTTTGTTTTAACTGAAACATTTTTCAGATTTTTACAAAAACAGAAATCTGAAAAAAATAACTTTTTTATAAGGTATTTTTTCACATTGTTGTGGTGGTCTTGAGTTCGATTCCGGTACAGTCTTTCGATCACTTTTTGTATTTATTTCAAATTATAATGGATAATTACGACAACATTACCCAAAAAACATAAAATATTCACAATAAAAATATGACATCTAGCGACAGTGAATTTGATATGAATGTTTTATACCAAAGTTTACCTAACGCTAAAAGAAATAGTAAAGAAATTGCGTTAATGAAGGTGGAGATCGAAAAATTAAAACTGGAGCTGCAAACTACCAACTCAGAAATTGACAACCTGATTTTTTAAATTAATACACTCAAAAATAATTTACTAGATTGCGGAAAAAAGATATCATTATTGAAATCAATAGGTATACAAGAAAGTTCAAATAAAGAAAACTTACTCAAGCAGTTTTACTCGCCCCAATATCAGCGGAGGGTACGGACATTATTAATGAAGACTACCTAGAACTTCTTCAAGGGCAGTACACAATTCGGGCCTTAAACTTGATAAGCCCTAAAGCTGTATGTTAAACATTTCAGTGGCTGACAAAAATAAATTACTGGGTGTCGATGACCGTCAAGCATTTAGATCTGCTACACCTATATCTGGAAACCTACAGGACAGTGTCTTAAACAAAAGCTTTCTAAATTGCTCCAATAGAGATAGTTGTGAGAATAATGAAAGTGCTAACACATTGCACACTCCTGTTTCTGAACCGACACATAACGTAACATATACTAGAAACACTTTTCCACGCCATGACAAAACAAAAAAGCGTGTATCATTACACCATTATTATTAGTCATCCATTAATAATGATGTAACGAACAAGGGAATGGACTTCGTCAATCACTCAGTCAGCTACTTGAATCCGATTATGCGGTATTTTCATTCATAAAATCCGGTGCTACATTCAGACACCTCCTTAACTCATTATAAAGTGAAATAGCTTAATTCAATATGAATTACTATGTTATTGTTGTTGGAGGCCGCCATGAACGTAACCCATATGACACTGGGCACGCCAAAATTATGGCGGTAAGTCCCCTCTTTGAGGCGTGGTTGGAAAGACCTCGCGGCGTCCTCACCGCATGACGCAGGTTCTCACCGAACGCGGTAAGTTCGGGAAGTTCCTGCACCGGATTCGTGCGGAAGCGACGCCCGGGTGCCGCCACTGTGTGGACCACGGAGGACTCGATGGAGCACACGGTGAAGGTGTGCCCCGCTTGGGCAGAGCAACTCCGTGTCCTCGTGAGGGCAATCGGCGGCGGCGATCTCTCGCGCCGGGTCTTGGTACAGGCCATGGTCCGGAGCGAGGAGGAGTGGCAGGCGGTCGCCTCCTTCTGCGAATCAGTAATGCTAGCAAAGGAGACGGCCGATCGCGTGAGGCAACGGTCCTCAAGCCCCAACCACCGCCGGGATTCCGATCCCGATTTCCGGCCACCATAGGCTCGGGCTTGAGGACGGCGAGCAATAGCTGGCTCGCCGTCCAATCGTCCGGTAACCGTCCGGACCAAGCCCAAGTCGTCGACGGCGCGTACTGTTTCACGCGCGCCTCAAGGAGATGTCAGAAAATCGTAGGGACCCAACAGGGTCGAAGCCTACTGGGGCCACGGGTAGTGTGAAAGTGGGGCCCTGGGACGAAGGCAAAGAAGGAATGTTGTTGGAAGGAATGGTTTTTAGTCAAAAAAAAAGTCTGACACTATTTCGCGCCCCGCCCAAAAGCGGGATTTGTCATAAGATGATTTTCCCACCTAAAAAAAAAAGCCCATATGACACAGAAATGTACTTACCTACATGGCTGTCATCCACTAAGAAGACAAACGTAATTATAAACGAAGTTCCATCAAACAAGTACCATAATGAAGCCAAACTAAACTGTATTGCTAGACGTAAACTGCATTTGGCGACCTTGCTTTTTGGTGTTATCAAGTCTTATTCCACTTCTTACTTATACGATAAGCTGTCCTGGACTCGTAGACACGGAATTAGTGAGGATAGAAAATGCTCTCAACAGCTTTTTACTCCCCAGCATATAAATCAGCGACTTTAAGAGGCAGTTTTCGCTACGCATCTTCTAAATGTTGGAATAATATCCCACCTCCGATAAAATTCAGTAAAAGTTGCTCGGCATTTAAATCAAAATTAAAGATATTTTTATTGAATCATCAAATTGGCTTCCAAGATGTTCGAGCCGACATGTCAGCCATTTGAAATACAAAATTTTATTATTTTATCGCATATTTACCTGTTTCGATTTTAGCATTGTTGCACACACATTTTGATATTAGCCTTGTCATCAATTTATACACATCTTTTTTTGTTGTTTTATTTTCTTTTTAAGTTTTACCTATGTTATGAATTGTTTACACTCTTAACTGCTTCTAATATTGTTAAATGATATCTCAGTTTTATGTTTGTTTTAAATGGGCACATAATTTTTTTGGACTGTTTTATAAATAACAATTGCAACATTTTCTCTTAGTTATAATAATAATATAATAATATTCCACTACTATCACACGACGCCGTCTAGTCCCAAGCTAAGCAGAGCTTAAGATAAGATAAGATCATTTATTTGTATAAACATGTGTATGTTAAGATGGTGATACAGTCAATATAGTTCAACATGTTTTGCCGTAACTGGCGTACAAAAGTAATTAAAAATCATTTAATTTGAAAATATTAAAAATTCTGTCAATTCAATTATAGTCAATACGTAATATAGTCAAAAATTCAATCAATTCAATAATAGTCAACACATAATATAGTCAAAATTCAATCAATTCAATTACAGTCAATAAAGAAAATAAATAGAAATAGAATAATAAAATTCAATTAAATAGTCATGATTCAAAAGTTTTCGTTTAAAAACTCCGCAACATTATAATAAGCCTTACTAAGCAGCATTTTTTTTAGTTCATTCTTTGTTAAGGATACTAGGCAACTGATAAACATACTTATATATTTCTAAATGCATACATATATAGATAAATTACACCCAGACACAGAAAAAATGATCGTGCTCATCACATAAACATTTGTCCTGGGTGGGAATCGAACCTACGACCTCCGGCATAGCAGTCAGGGCCACTAACCACTAGACCAACAGGCCAGTCAAGTTGTTTCTGCACAGAACCTTTTTAGATTTTAATGAATATTTCCTATTTTCAAGTATATGGCACCCAAGGGCTGCAGCTGATAATCAGCGTCAGGTGGTAGCCTTGTGTTACCATTTGGCATTATGCTGAGCTGAGGCCCTTTTGGCATTACTCAATGTACTATTTGTTTAATTTTAAGGTGTTTTGTTTTTTCTTTTTGTAACGCCAATAAACGCAATTTTCTTTCTTTCTATCTACTAAAGTTTACCTGTGGAAAGCATGACAATGCTATTTTTAGGGACATGCATTACTCCAGATATCGACCTCGAAAATTACAATTTATAATAAATCTATCTAGATCTTTATTAGGAAAAATCTTGTATTTGGACTATAAACTTAAATCAAAAAAATATCAGAACTTATTTAATTAGACAAATTGAAAAAATACATATAGAGAAATTGTACAGATTGAAACTGACATTAAATATATCATAAAAATTAAATAGAGACTGAAAATTTCCAAGAGCATATTTTATGGGACAATAAGGCATCTAGTAATAATAATAATAATAATAACGTTTATTTCGGACAAATATCCATATTTAGTTAGTAGTTACAAATTACTTAAAAACCTATGTTCGTACTATCAATGAAAATATTAAATATGTTGCTACATATGCAGGCTCAGTTATACATTTCACACTGTCTAACTAGAACCCGCATAAAAGCTTGCATTACTTTTGAGTCGAATAATAATAATCTGCCTTTGAGGGATTACACTGATCGTAGTGATTTTTTTTTGTTCTACACCAAAATATACACTTCCTCTATATGTCTAAATGGACTATTAGAAAAAGACTAATCTGTTGATGTACTATGTATAACCAAGCCTTTTATGATGTCAGGTCATGAGGACCGCCTTGTTGTGCCGAATTACACATTAGCTGCATGTTGTAGCAGGAAAAATAGTAAAAGAGGTGGAACCCGTATTCTGGTTCGTTCTGGACATTTGTGGAGTTATCAGAGGAGGAGGAGGGAGATCTCAGAACTTTCAATATCTAATGTAATAGAATGCTGTGCAGTTGAACTGACCAGTTATTAAATAGTTATAGTATGTATTTATAGAGTACCAAAGACAGGGAATTTAAATGTATTTTTTAGTAAATTAGAGTAACTATTAATATTACTAACAAGAAGGAATTGTAGGAATATATTATAGCAGGCGATATTAATATTGACGTACTGAAAAATAGTAACATTACATCTTAAGCAATCGTTTAACAAGTTTTAACATGACATTAGCTAAACCAACTAGGCTGCATTTTATGCAATTTGTTTTAAATTTTTAATGCAATTATTTAAATGTCGGGTATGTATAATTATAATCTATAGAAATTTAATTTAATTTTAATTTCATATAATTTATTATCTGTATTTTAATTATATGTAAAATAGAACATAACATCTTAAGGAATCTTTTAATAAGTTTTAACATGACATTAGCTATAGATAAACCAACTAGGCTGCAAAACCAGACCTGCATTGCATTGCATTTTATGACTGAAAGACTGCATGTTATGCAATTTATTTTAATTTTTAATGCAATTATTTAAATGTCTAATGGGTATGTATAATTATAATCTATTGAAATTTAACTTAATTTTAATTTTGTATAATTTATTATCTGTATTGTCTGTATTTTAATAATATATAACTAAAATGAGTCTCTGTTACTTGAAATAAATAAAAAAATAAAAAAAATGATAATTTTGCCCACAATTTCGAAAAAAAATGCAAGATGGAAGTGGTAGAATTTGCCCTATCAGATCACACTGCACAGCTGTTTAAGTGTTCCGTACTGTTGAACTGTACTTTGAAATATTGGTATAAAACTCAACGAGACTATAGCCCAGAGAATATTATTAAATTTAAAAACTGCCTTAAAAACCTAACATTCTCTGAAATATATCAGATTGATGATCCAAATGATGCATTTAACTTGTTTACTGACCAATTTAAATTATTTTATGACTTATGCTTTCCACGTAGACGTATTAAAATATCAACAAGGCAAAAACCGAAATGGATATTGAAAGGACTTAAAATATGCAGTCTGGAAAAAGACAATTATTATGGACGTGTAGACCTACACAAAAAAATAAAATAAAACATTCAAATTACTCAGACTTAAAAAAAAAAATCTGACTAATCGATCACAAAAGAACCATAACATTAAAACTTCTGACAATAAAAGTAAAATGACATGGAAAATATTAAAAAACTCTAATTTGAATCCACGTAATGACCCAATAAATACTATTTAAGTCATTAAAACGATAAACAAACCTCAATTAATTGTTGACCATTTCAATGACTATTTTATAGGAAAAATTATGCCAATACCCGGAGCAGGTAAAAAATCTAGTACGTACATCACAAATAAACAAAAATCAATGTTCATGGCTCCATGTCAACCGGTACAAATGTTTAACATCATAAAGTGTTTAAAAACACAAATAGCGCAGGGTATGACGAAATTTCTACTAAAGTTATAAAATATGTTGCCGACTTAATTTCTAAAAATTTGAGTCGTATGCTTAATTTATGTATCAGCTAAGGTGTTTTTCCGGATCGTCTTAAAGTCTCCATAGTGAAACCTATTTTTAAAAAAGGTAATAAGCAACTTATGCAAAATTATAGACCTATTGCGCTTTTGCCGATTTTTTCTAAAATATATGAGAAATATATCTATAATGAACTATACACATACTAAAGATTTTGTGTAATGAGCAAAAAATGTTTTCGGAAGAGAAATGTGACTATAAACATGGCTATTTATGACTTTTTAAATAAAATTATGACTAACATTGAAATAAGATACCTGTTTGCGCGAAGAGGTAACATTATTGACTTGTTAAGCACTAACCTAACAGAAAGAAAACAATTCACCGCTATTACAAAATTAAATTTTAAAACTGAAGAAGAAGTAACATACCTGTCTTAAGAATGCACGGTATATTTTGGTGTACCACAGGGCAGTGTATTAGGTCCTCTACTGTTCTTAATTTATATTAATGACCTGCCCAAAACTATAGACTTCACAATATCACTCTTTGCTGACGATAGTACGTTAACAATATAATGTAATAAACCTGAATCATATGAAGCTGAGGTCAATAGCGCGGTAAATTCAATTATTTCTTGGCTTGATAATAATAATTTAAGAATTAATCTTAACAAAACACAAATAATGCATTTTGGCCATTAAAAACCTATATTGAAAATCAATGTCTGATATCAAAATAACAAAATTCACAATGTAGATAGTGCAAAATTTCTCGGCTTAATAATTGACAGACAATTTAATTGGAAGGATCACATTTAAGTGCTATGTAAAAAAAAATGTAGATTACCCTATGCCTTGTATAAACTTGCCCCTACTGTTTCCATAGATGCACTAGTTACAGCGTATCATGGCCTAGTAGCATCTGTATTAAGATACGGTATTATATTCTGGGGCAACTCAACTAATAGAGAAACTATTACTTTTAAAGCGCAAAAGTGGTCTATCAGAGCCATGTTCAAACTTCAAGTTACGGACAGCTGTGAACCATTTTTCAATATATAGTATTGTTGTCCGACATTTTCCTTTGGCCTGAAAGACCATGCAATCACTTTTCTTGACGTTATAAATCAAGATTATTATGTTCTGAGGAAAAAACCAAGAAAACTGTGACAATAAAAAAACAATACAAATCAACCTCCGTAGGTTGATTTGTATTTTCCTGAATAATACGCCTTCAAAACAGTATTATTCGCGATTTTTTGACCGTGAAATTGATACTCTTACACAACTTTGAACAGGATTTTAATCGTCTAATCTTTGAGAGTTTATTTATTAATACATTTTTTAATATTAATAATATGCACCAATTATGGGACTTACCATTTTTCAGTATGACTCCATTCGACTAAATGCGACAGCATAGGTGTTTCACTTGACACCGGGAACTCCACTTTTGGATACAAAGCTTGCACCTGTGGTAAGTATCCGTGCATGTACAATCTGTGGGAATAAAATAAAATATTTGTCAATTATTTATTGTTTTCAACCTTTCGTCTGCTTTTTTTTCCTAATCAATTGTCCCTTTCTTATCTTATTTGCCACACTTTCAATATCTACAAACAAACTCGTAGATATAATCCATGAAAGTCTTCTCACGCTAGGATAATAGGTACTTACAGTAAATAGTTAAGCCAATCATTATTATTTATAGATACAATTGAATAGACTGTATTTTTATATATGAAAAAAAAACTTAAGTAACTACAATAAATACTCAGCAAAGCAAAAAAAGTAATAAAAACCTGTAAATAATTGATGCTAACTAAAAATAATCTATAATGGGCCGAAAAGACTGGCATTATTGCCACGTTGTATTATAACGATTGTCCTCTGTCCAAGGTAAATGCCACTCGTGATTCAAGCCATGCGCAGGGTCAATAAGGCTTTTAGATAAATCTATAAGTATAGAATTTGTGGGCATTTTGACGATTTATTTGACCCACAATCCGAGAGATTTAACCCGAAACGGAATTGCCAACCAAAATTATTATATTTCTGCTGCTTGAGGCTCTCCGCAGCTGCAGCGGTAGGACAAGCACGGCATGACAAGCTAAGAAGGTGGAACAGCGCAAACGTATTGATAGTAGGTCGTATCGTCAAACAGGGTGCCTGTGTTCGACGACAGTTGTGCATGAAGCTAGAGACTGACTTTCACTCTCTCACAGTCAGCAGGCGTGCATAATCTGCAGTAGCAGAAGATGTTGTAATCAGGTTTTACCTTCTTTAGGATGAAGGGTCTTCGGGCAGATTGGGTTTCGGACAAGTGAGTCTTCAGGCGACTTTAACCTCGGTACAGCATGTCATCATCATCTTCCTGCCCTTTTCCCGTATTATTTGGGGTCGGTGCAACACGTTTACTTCTTCCATTCTGCCCTGTCACTCGTCATACTATCACTAAATTCCTTTATTTCATATCACTCTTCACATAATCCGAGAGATTTAACCCCAAACGGAATTGCCATATATATCTATATTTTTATACCTGTCTAGACAGTAACCACGAGCATTTATAAATTCATTTAAATAAAAAAATCTAAGCACTTACTCGCCAATCGCCTCAAGTAAGAAAACCGTGTTGTCTGGATGTCCTCGCCTGGTGAGTGCAACATGGCGACTTTCAGCTGGCATTGATCGCTTGAGGATAGCTTGCATCAAACAATGTGGGGCCACCTCTACACACACAGCATTACTGGGTATCAGCCGAGATGTCTCCTCGAACAACACTGGTTTCTGCAATACACACTCGAATAATGTAGAAATTGATTCAAAGCAGGTAAAGTAGTAAAGTACTGCTAAAAATCGAACTGTAACTCTGCTGATAAATCTGACTTGTAGTAGTAATTAATTAATTACTAGTCACCCTATGTATATATTTGTTCTATATAATATATATATAAATAAAAATAATGTTGTATCAACATTATTTTTAGTTTATGCGAAACCTGAATATAGTTTGTTCAGAATCAGTAACTGAATGTATTCCAATAGTTTTTACACCATGTTATATTTTTTCCCAAAAATATTTAAGAGGTTGCAAGTTGGACACCACCGACACTAAGTACAACACAGGTCACGGCAGATCATGGCGGGTATTAGGCGCCAGCAAACAGCTGGGTGCAAGTGCAAAACAACCCCTCAGTCGCCTGGATGGCCCGGTGGCTATGTATTTTTGCTGACATAAAAAGCTAAGTTTTGTACATAGATTCTTTACATAAAAATACTAGACACGTGTTTCGGGTTTCTCATATACTAAAATGAATGTTCCATATAAACAACGTGTAACTGCACTGCTTCTTGATAAGATAACAAACGATACGGGAAGGGTATTCTAACATTATGTTCACATGGTAGGAAATTATGAATTATTTCAAAACACATGATACCAGAAACCGAACATTTCAAACTGAAATCAATACATCACTAGCAAAAAGTCAGCTGATCGGTGTCAGTGACCTGTTCATGAATAAAAACAAACCTCTTACTCCTGGTATTCCTTCAAACAGTGGATAAAGGGTTCCGGATGTTTATTTTTCTTAACAATTTTTTTTAAAGGAAAATAGTTTTGAGAAGAAAGAAATTTTTCCTACAAAAAACTAAGATTATGAACTAGAGCGAGTGCGTGGCGCCGAACATCTGTGAAGGAAAATCCGCCAGTCGTGTAGAGATGTGTTCGTTAGCACGCAGTTCATTCATTTTTTCAAAATATTAGACACGCAAGCGTGCGACCCGCGCCTCTTTTAGAGGAGACTAAGTAGATAAGGGTATTCTGGATATGGAATAAGTACCTATCTGGTATCTACATGAAACAATAAGAAATATCTACTTTTTTATTGTTTTACGTAGATATGATAGCAACAAACAAATGAGTGCACGTAACAATTATCGAAAAAGTAATCTACCATAGAATCAAATATCTACAACACAGTAAATAATACCTAATTTAGTATCTACATTCCTATAAATTTTCTTACGTGGCTAATTCTTTTTATGTCGGTTGCCATACATAAGTATGTACATAGTTTGCAAGAAATTAAATTTTACTTAGATGAACACGGTGCGAAAGACGCTACGAAAAAGGAACCCAAAAAATCATTTCTAAGCAACTTATGTCTCTCCTAGTACAAATAAACTCCCAGTGGGTTCCGTTCTTGAATTTAATTTAATTAGAGGACTTTAATAATTTGTTACTTTTTTGCAAGCATGAGATGATTTAAATCAATTAAGTAAGTAATTTAAATATCGATTAAAATTAAATGATTTAAAAAAATCGTTGACTTAAATTATTTTTTTTCTTATGACGTAGAAATCAATACTATTTAGTTTAACTTAAAACGCATACATTTATACACTCCTTACAGCGCAACATACATTCTCTATTTAGAAGAAATATGTTAAGTGTTAAAAGTCATCATTAAAATATTTTATCAGCATTAGGTACATACTATTTATGTTTAATTTTAACCTGAGATTATAAACAAATCAACAAATCTATCGCGCTTATTTCACCTACATTTTCACCGGGGTCCGATGGTGGAGGACTGGGCTCTGTAGACAGGCCTGGTCGTCCTAAACCGGGGTTCTGTCCCCACGTGTGAGCGGATGCGGGGTGACTCCGTGGTGGACATCTCGTTCGCCAGCCCCGCTCTGTCGCCGCGTGTCGTCGACTGGTGCGTCATGGAAGGGGTGGAGACGTACTCAGACCACCGGTACATCCGGTTTGACGTCTCCGCCCAAACCTCTCGACCGCGCCGGTCCGACAGAACCCTTGTGGTCCGCGATGGGCGCTGAGGCAGATAGACCGGGAGCTACTCCTGGAAGCCGCGACGGTACAGGCCTGGGTGCAAGCACCGGACAGGCCTGTCGATATCGACGTTGAGGCAGAGTGGTTCCGGGAGGCCATGTCGCAAATCTGCGACGCGGTAATGCCCCCAGTCCGTCCAGGACGTGCTCAGCGCCAGGTATACTGGTGGTCGCCGGAGATAGCGGCACTGCACAACGCGTGCAACGCCGCGCGACGCCGGTATGCCAGATACCGCAGGCGCCGCATCCGTCCACCGGATGCGGAGGCCAGAGAGGCGGAGCTGTACGAGGGATACAGAGTGGCAAAGCGCACCCTCCGTGCGGAGATAAGGCGGGCCAAGCTCGAGGCCCGCAACGTGTGGCTGGGGACTCTGAATGGGGACCCATGGGGACGCCTCTACAAGGTAGTGCGGGACAAACTCCGCCCCTGGGCTCCCCCGCTGACGCAGAGTCTCCGGCCCCAGCTTGTGGAAGGTGTGGTGAGCACTCTGTTCCCTGTGCGTGGGGAACACTCTCCCCCGCCCATGGCTCCGCCACCAGCGATGTCCGACGCGGACCACGATTGTGACGACGACGACAACGCTCCAGAGGTGACCGAGGTAGAAATGAGAGTGGCGGTACGAAGGCTAAGTACCAAAAATACCGCCCCAGGACCCGATGGCTTGCCTGGGAAGGCCTGGGTCCTGGCCATGGAGGCTCTCGGGCTGCGACTAAGAGGGCTCTTCAGCGCATGCATGGAGAGGGGCCAGTTCCCACTTCGGAAGACGGGGACACTGGTCCTCATCGCAAAGCCAGTACGCCCTGCGGACTCTCCATTCGCGTACCGGCTCATTGTGCTGCTCGACGAGGTGGGCAAGCTCTTTGAAAGAGTAATTGCAGACCGCCTCGTCGCGCACCTAACACGGGTGGGGCCGGATCTGGCGGACGGCCAGTTCGGCTTTCGCAGGAGGCGCTCCACGGTGGACGCCATCATGCGCGTGCGAGCTCTCACGACGGGGGATGCGGTGTCCCAAGGCAGGTGTGTCGTGGCGGTGTCTTTGGCAATCGCCAACGCCTTCAACTCCCTGCCTTGGAGTAGCATTAGGAAGGCGCTCCGGTGAACGATGGCCGTCAGGGCTATCAGGGGGTATCGTACGATCTCCTACGAGGCGGGTTGTGCACTGGCCGGATCTCCACCCTGGGAACTGCAGGCGAGAGTCCTCGCCTCACTGTACCGGTGGCGCGAGGAGATGAGGACGCGGGGTGTTAAACCGATGCAGCGCGAGATCGAGCTTCGCCGGTCTCAGCTCCAAGAGGTCATGGTGGCGGAATGGCGGGACAGGCTTCTGCGCCCTACCGCCGGCCTCGCCACCGTCGATGCGATCCGACCAGTGCTCGACGAATGGTTTGGGAGGAAGCATGGCTTCCTGTCATTTAGGGCGACGCAGATGCTCTCGGGGCATGGCTGCTTCGGGAAGTACTTGTGTCGCATAAACAGGGAGCCGGACGCTCGGTGCCATCACTGCACCGACTGTCGGGAGGACACGGCGCAACACACACTGGCAGAGTGTGCCGCATAGGAGGAGCAGTGCCTTGTCCTTGTATCTGAAGTGGGCCCCGACCTGTCGCTGCCAACCGTCGTTCGTTCGATGGTCGGGGGCGTCGAGTCGTGGGATGCGGTGATCTCCTTCTGTGAAGCCGTATTTTCGCAGAAGGAGGCTGTGGAGAGGGAGAGGGAGGCCGTGGCCACTCTTCCGTGCCGCAGCAGGCGAACCGGGTGTCGGCGGAGGGCAGACAACGTCCTCTTCCAGCCCCCGTAAAGAGGTCCGGAGGGACGGTGGACTCGGGGTCGTCCGCCGTCCCCCATCCAGCAAGACCCGAGGCGGCGGCGCGTAGTGTTCCACGCGCACCCCTATTGGACGTCGCGGGGGGAGGGGGGAGGACACCTCACACTCCCCGCGGGCTTGAGGTGGATCATGGATGGCGCATCAGCTCCCACAATCCCCGGACCAAGTGTGGGAGGGAACACCGAGGTGGTTTTTAGTCAGTAAGAGTCTGACAGACCCCTTCGTCTGCCACAGGCGAAGGACATCCATGAGGATTTTCCACACAGGCAACAAAAAAAAAAAAAGGAGGGCGCTCCGGTATCACCGGACGCCCGACTACCTCTGTCGTGTGGTCGAGGCTTACCTGTCGGACAGGCACATCATCTACCCTGATCACCAGGGACAGTGGGAACGTCGAGAGATGTCGTGCGGTGTTCCGCAGGGATAGGTACTAGAGCCGCCCTTGTGGAACATCGGATACGACTACGTGCTGCGCGGCGACCTCCCTGGCGGGGTCAGCGTGGTCTGCTACGCAGACGACACGCTGGTCCTGGCGCGGGGAGAGTCGTACCAGGCGGTGGTCGAACTAGCGACACACGGGGTTGCGACAGTCGTGGGCAGTATCCAGGAGTTGGGACTCGAGGTGGCATTGCAAAAGTCCGAGGCCATGTGCTTTCACGGCCCTCGGAACGTGCCACCACCGGGTTCCCAACTAACGGTAAGAGTCCACATCGGCGTCGGGTCAACGATGAAGTACCTGGGACTCGTTCTCGAAAGCCGATGGGATTTAGAGGAGCACTTCCGACGTCTAGCTCCCAAACTGAATCGGACTGGGAGTGCCCTCGGGCGGCTCCAACTTTGGGGGTCCAGATGCCTCCTGCTGGAGGCTCTACGCGAGAATCGTACGGTCCATGGCCCTTTATGGCGCACCGATATGGGCGCCGGCGCTGCGGAAGCAGCCGGCGGCCCGGCTGAACGCATGCCAGAGGGTCATGGCCATACGGATGGTGCGAGGTTACCGGACGATTTCCCGCGAAGCGGCGAGCCTCCTTGCCTGCCAGCCACCATGGGATCTGGAAGCTACAAGCCTTGCTCTCATGCACGATCTGCACATGGAGATGCAACGCCGGGGCGAAACTCCGCTGCCGCGACAAGTCGCAGCATGGCGGACGGAGCTCCAGCGGGTTCTCATGGTGAAATGGCGACAGCGACTGTCACGACCCAATTATGGCGGTGAATCCCTCTTTGAGGCGTGGTTGGAAAGACCTCACGGCGTCCTAACCTTCCGCATAACGCAGGTTCTCACCGAACACGGGAAGTTCGGGAAGTTCCTGCACCGAATTCGTGCGGAAGCGACGCCCGGGTGTCGCCACTGTGTGGACCGCCCGGAGGACACGGTGGAGGTGTGCCCCGCTTGGGAAGAGCAACGCCGTGTCCTCGTGGGGGCGATCGACGGCGGCGATCTCTCGCGTCGGGCCTTGGTACAGGCCATGGTCCGGAGCGAGGAAGAGTGGCAGGCGGTCACCTCCTTCTGCGAAGCAGTAATGCTAGCAAAAGAGGCGGCCGATCGCGTTAGGCAACGGCAAAGGTTCTCACGCCCCAACCGCCGCCGGGATTCCGATCTCGATTTCCAGCCACCGTAGGCGCGGGCTTGCGGACGGCGGGCAATGGGTGGCCCGCCGTCCGACCGTCCGGTAACCGTCCGGACCAAGCCCAAGTCGTCGACGGCGCGTATTGTTCCACGCGCGCCTTAGGGAGATGTCAGCAAATTGTAGGGGCCCAGCAGGGTCGAAGCCTACTGGGGCCATGGGTAGTGTGAAAACGAAACCCGGACCCTGGGACGAAGGCAACGAAGGAACAGGAGTGGGTTTTTAGTCAGTAAAAGTCTGACACTATCTCTCGCTCCGCCCAAGAGCGGGATTTGTCATAAGATGATTTTCAAAGTTAAAAAAAAAAACCTACGTTTTCACGGGGAGGTTTTCACAGAGACAGACAGAATTTCACGACTGTCGGCTGTCGCCCGCCAGCGCAACACGACGCCCAGTTAAGGGAAAGTTTAGTGGTAAAACTGTACTATACCGGCTGTCGAATTTTTGGGTTTATTGGGGTACATTATATTATTTGCATTTGGTTTATGGTTTAGTGGTTATAAAATAAAATAACCACAAAGATTAAAGCGGGAGCTCCGTTCCGCTCCCGTTTTAACTTTCTAACCTAACCTATCCAAGTCGGATTGCTCTGAATCGGGGTGTTAACCATAATGATAGTATCAATATAGTCACTAGAGTATAATCACTTGGGCACTACTGGCCAGTGAAGAAGAGGTCGTAACAAGCGGCTCATTTGAGTCCAAAACTTGCACTACACTCGATTCTTCTGGCAAAACAGCGAAATCCGGGCACTGAGATTTTGAAGACGCCATGGTAGTCACAATGTTGTAGAACTTGAACAGGAGTGCGTAAAACGATCTCGGCTGCAAAGCGAACGAACAGTACTGAAAAGACACCATTCAAAACACGCGTGCTTTACTCGCGCTGAACATATTTGCGTTTCCTTTCTCGTAATAAAAGAACAAAAAATGTTTGAACAATTTTTGTAAATTTGCGTTTGGTTGTTTACTACAAATACTGTCAAATATTACGAAATGATATCAATTATACCTTTTTTCCAAAAAACTATACGTTTGCGCACATTAAGTCTTTGCGTAATTATTTCACAAACATAAATAAACCTTTTCTGGAAAAATATTATGAGCTTAAAACTCAGCAGCCGGTATAGTACAGTTTAGCCAGTTTAGTCTTAATTTATCTTTTCAAAATAAATGAAAAACATGCAAAAGTACTAGGAGTCCATAAGAAACGAGAATTGTTATTGCTGAATTGAACAGCGGCTTGCGCAATCACAGATCCCTAATTTCCTTTCAGTATGATATTGAATACGATAAAATATTGTGTCCCAGTCGCACGCGCCACCTGCGTGTGTTATGTGAGAGAGATGACAATGTTTCCATCGTCCGTTCGGCTACTTTTTTGGTGGTGTCTTTGAGCGCGCCGAAAGGTTAGCCTAAATGAAATTAGTTAAATAAATAAGGTAAAATTTTGCATTAGTGAAAGACCAATACATAATCGTACATTGCAGTCGCATATCCGTTCCGGTGCTTGTGATTTGAATTTATTGTGGTTGTGACAATCGTATGTGATGGTGTTAAGTAATAGTGAATATTATGAGATGATGTTGTGTGTAGGAAGAGAGGACGGTAATGTGCGAGCTGCTCGCGAACTTTATCGTCGCCGATTTATCGAGGCTAGGCCAGAAGCTGAGCATCGACAGCTTGTTTCGGTGGCGTGTTTTCATCGGATGGTACATCATCTGCACCAAACCGGTTCATTCCACGCTCCTGGTTTAGGGGGTCGCCCGAACGGAATTTGAGGAAGCCGTACTGGAGCATTTTGAAAATAACCTACGCACTAGCACTCGGCGAGCTTGCATTAGCGCTGGATGCCTCTAACCATATGCAAGTATGGCGAGTGTTGCACAATGATGGTAGCACCCATACCACTTCCATCGCACCCAGGAGCTGACACCTGCAGATTTTTAGCCTCGCGTGACCTTCTGCGAGTGGTACTGCAATCAGGTAGAAGTTTCGCCAGATTTTGTTTTGTTGTCATCAATCACATCGAATAACATCTTTAAAAATGTAAGTTAAATAATTATTTTTCATTTTATTATTTACTTTGCTCGGACTATGGTAAGATATTTTTTGAGGCAAAATTTTAGGTAAGCAGGTACCTACTAAGGCGAACAGAGCGTCTCATGTACGCGCGCGCCGCGCAATTTAAAATTAGGTAGACAGGTGTACTAGGCGATCAGATTTACAGAAGAAATGTTTCGTAATATTAGCAAGTGACGTGGAATGTTTGACCCTCGTAGTATCGTGACACGTTTGTTATGATTTGAATTCAGGAATCATACGATACCAAGAATTTGGTATCAATTCTTTGAGTAATTTATTTTGGGCTGAAACTTTGTGTAGAGATTCTATACCACTTATAATCTTCAGCGCTTCTTGATGTATATACCCTTTTTGTTATACGTTGTATATGTTTTTTTTTTATTATTATTGATAGGCTCGCGTTTGACCACTATCACTACCACTATGTTACCGGTAATCTATATATTCCGGTATTCTATACAATACCTAGGCAATGTATAAAATACCCAAAATGTGTAGGTAAGTATAAAATATTTATTTTATACTTTGCCTAGGTATTGTATAGAACACCGAATACGCAGCAGGTAATGTGTGTAAAAGATGAGAACAGAGAAGGGGGTGACGTCATTTTAGGCCTCCCCAATACCACAGAATAAGAAATAGTACATGTATAGAAATTGCACTCCGTGATAGCAAACATATGAATTTAAACCTACCAACAGCGCGAATGTTCATGATACATTGCACGCAGGACACGACCTTGATTTTATTAGCCTACCAGACCCAGTGGCACTCGTAACGAATCAAAATGCACCGTAAGTCCGCGCAACGAAAGTCTCTTTTACTATGCCCGTTATGCGCCTTTGCACAGGCCGCTCTTGTTATAGGGTTAGGACTTGTGTGTTTTTGAAAAATGTGAAATCGGTACTTATTTTTTATTACATAAAATATAATCAGATTTTTTTAAATATTGTGGTACCTAATTGATTTCTACCTATTTACTTATATCCATACTTTAAAACATATTTTTTTTAAAGTCATCTCAGAAGTGTCAAGAGATTGTTTACATTTAGTTAGGTACCTAAACAAATGAAATAGGAAATTAAATCATTTTAAAAAGATAAAAACCAAGTCTTTTCATATTACTGGTTGGAATGAATACGTCGCCGACGCTCATCAGGACGCTAGTGTAAAATTTTAACTGTGGGTACTAGCCGGTAAGCCCACTTGTGGTATAGTGTATGACGAAATGAGAGATACTCGAAAAATATTTAAGTCCAAGTTAAAATCATGCCAAGACCGATAAGAACAATTCAAAATTAATAAGCTTGCCTCTAATCAATCGGCTAAAAAATTTAAAGATTTAGAAGAATTAAATGTGAAAACGAGCCTCCCGGTGAGTATTGGCGGCGTAAGTGATCACAAAACGATTGTTGACGCGTTTAAGGAACAGTTTACGGTCCCGTCATCCCTTGGCCCGTCGTCAGCGAGTTATGTTCACGATGCAGGTGCCGTCATGACTGAGCGTAAGATATTATTTTCTACTAAGAGTATCAGAAACATAATAAATAATATGCAGCGAGGAAAATCGCCCGGTCATGACGGCCTCAGTATAGAACATTTTAAATATGCTGGTTTTCATTTGCCGCGTGTGTAGTCGATGTTTTTTAATTTTTGCATGTCCCATTCGTACCTACCAGAGCCGCTGATGCGTACTATTGTGGTACCTATTCCAAAAACTAGGACGGGAGACTCATCTGACAGGGCTAACTACCAGCCCATTTCACTGTCCACCACTGCGGCCAAGGTACTTGACAGCATGCTTAATGCAAACCTCACAAAAAAAGTCGACCTACACGACGCCCAGTTTGGGTTCAGAGCCGGATTATCTACTGAGAGTGACATTTTGAGTCTAAAGCATGCCTTCAGGTATTACACAGCCAGAAGGACGCCAGTATACGCCTGCTTCCTAGACTTGTCAAAAGCTTTCGATCGTGTACATTATGATCTTCTGTGGGACAAACTAGGCAGCGTGGGTGTGCCAGGGGAGTGTATCTCTCTCCTGAGGTATTGGTATGCAAACCAGAAAAACTATGTAAGGTGGGCAGGGTCGCTGTCAGATGAGTATAAATTGGAATGTGGCGTTAGACACGGTGGTTTAAGCTCACCTCTATTGTTTAATATTTATGTTGATCAGCTTTTCGAGCGGCTCAGTAGCACACATGTCGGCTGCCATATTGATGACACTTGTTTTAACAATATTAGCTATGCAGACGATATGGTGCTGCTGAGCCCCTCCATAAGCGGGCTAAGGAAACCATTATTTATATGTGACAAGTACGCGGAGGAGCATGGGTTACAATATAACACTAAAAAGAGTGAAATTTTAGTTTTTAAGTCAGGCAAAAAACAGCCTACCCATGTACCCCCTGTATTTCTCAATGGAATAGCTCTAAAGCAGGTTCAAACTTTTAAATCATCATCATCATCATCATTTCAGCCGAAAGACGTCCACTGTTGGACATAGGCCTCCCCCAAGCGTCGCCACAACAACCGATCCTGTGCTTCTCGCATCCACCGCACTCCCGCGACCCTCTCCAGGTCGTTGGTCCACCTTGCGGGAGGCCTTCCAACGCTGCGTCTTCCGGTGTGCGGTCGCCACTCTAGAACCTTTCGGCCCCGTCGACCATCCGTTCTACGAGCAATGTGCCCTGCCCACTGCCACTTTAGTTTGGCGACCTTGTTTCTCCTGCGGATATCTTCATTCTTTATGCGATCACGCAAGGAAACTCCGAGCATAGCCCTTTCCATTGACCTTTGGGCGTACTGTAAGCCTTCTGATGAGGCCCATTGTAAGCGACCATGTTTCAGAGCCATATGTCATCACTGGCAACACGCACTGGTTATAGACTTTCGTCTTGAGACACTGTGGTATGTTGGACGAGAAGATACCGCGCAGCTTCCCGAATGCTGCCCAGCCAAGTCGGATTCAACGGTTGACCTCTTTCTCAAAGTTAGACCTACCCAACTGGATTGTCTGTCCCAGGTAAACGTAATCGTCTACAAATTCGAGTGCAGAGTTTCTGATCTTGATCGAAGTGGGTGCTACATGGTTATTTACCATGACTTTGGTTTTGTCCATGTTCATTTTAAGACCCACTCTTTCGGAAGCTCTACTAAGGTCATCGAGCATTGTACCGAGCTCCTCCGTAGTTTCAGCCATGACTACTATATAATCGGCAAACCGAAGATGTGTGATGTACTCGCCAGTGACATTAATGACTAGTCCACTCCAGTCCAGAACCTTGAAGACATCCTCCATTGCAGCCGTGAACAGTTTCGGAGAGATGACATCTCCCTACCTCACGCCCCGCTGCAGAAGGATAGGTTTCGAGGTCCGGTCCTGAAGTCGGACTGACATTGTGGCGTTTTCGTACAAACATTTTAGCACTTCGACGTACCGATAGTCAATCTGGCACTGTTGGAGAGACTGCAGTACAGCCCAAGTCTCGATGGAATCAAAAGCTTTCTCGTAGTCCACGAACGCTAAACATAGAGGCAAGTTATACTCCTTGGTCTTCTGTATAACCTGCCGAAGCGTATGTATGTGGTCTACGGTGCTTAAACCTTATCGGAAACCGGCTTGTTCGGGAGGCTGGAAGTCGTCGAACCTGCGCGCGAGGCGATTCGTGATGACTCTGGAAAACAGCTTGTAGAGACATGGCTCAGAAGTGAGATGAGCCTGTAATTCTTAAGCAGGGCATTGTCGCCCTTCTTAAAGAAAAGTACCACCATACCTCTGCTCCATGCCTGTGGCGTCTTTCCCTCAAGTATGACGGAATCGAACAACCTCTGAAGGGCCTTTAGGACCGGTTTTCCACCCGCCTTCAAGAGTTCGGCTGTAATTCCGTCGTCACACGACGCCTTGTTGTTTTTAAGCTGCTTCAGAGCCACCCTAATCTCGTACAGGCTGACGTCCGGGATATCTTCGGTATAGTGCCGGGTTAATCTAGCTCTTGGGTCGTTTGCTAGATTCGTTGTGGGTTTTGTGATAGATGTGTACAGCTGTCCATAGAATGCCTCGATCTCTCCCAGAAGCTCCGATTTGGCGGATATGACTCTGCCATCGTTGGTCTTCAGTTTCGTGAGCTGGCTCTGCCCTATAGACAGATGCTTTGCGAAAACCTTGGAACCCTTATTCCACTTAATCGCATCCTTAATCCTTTCGGTATTAAAGAGGCGGAGATCGCGTTTTAAGGACTTTGAGATCCGTCTATTGAGCTGTCGGTAAATTGCACGCATCGTCTGAAGACTGCAGAATCATCTCACGTCTCTCTTTCAAGAGTTCGAGAGTTTGCTCAGAGAGCCTTTTCTTCCTTGTACGACGAGTCTTAAAAAACTTACACCCGACCGTATGGACAGTTTCCACGAACCCATCGTTGTATTCGTCCACAGAGTCACCTAGGCACTCGAAACGATTGTGAAGTTCGAGCTGAAAGCTCTCGGAGTTTTGAATTTGGATCTGTGCTGGACGGAGCGTAGACTTCATCAGTCAAGATCTTTCAAGCTTGATATTGATATTCAATGTGCCTCTTACCATGCGGTGATCACTTCCAGTTTTCATCGCGTTGATCACAGAGACATCATTGAATATTTGCTTCTTCGTCGACATGATGAAGTCAATCTCATTTCTGGTCGCACCATCAGGGCTTTGCCAGGTCCACTTCCTACGCTCACGTTTTTTGAAGAAAGAGTTCATCATATAGAGGCCCTCCTTCTCCACAAAACTAGCCAATAGGTGTCCCCGGCGGTTCCGATGTCCAAATCCAAATTGCCCCACTCGCAGCTCATCACCGTCTCGTTTACCCAGTTTCGAAAACTTTTAAATACCTGGGCCATATTGTGACTAGTGACCTTAGGGACGACAAAGATATTGAACGGGAGCGCAGAGCTCTGGCGGTGAGAGCTAATATGCTCACCCGTAGGTTCACGCGATGCACGAGAGAAGTGAAAATAATGCTATTTAAATCATTTTGCCAGTCCTTCTACTCAAACAGCCTGTGGGTGAGTCATACCCAGCGAGCCTACAGAGCCTTGCGCACTCAGTACAATAATGCGTTCAGGATGTTGTTGGGTCTGCCGTGTGGCGGTGCAGCGCCTCTGGAATGTTTGCTGAAGCGCGCACTGATGGTTTCCATGCGCAAAAAAGCAGCTTCCCTGCTGGCCCGTATACGGAGTAGCAACAACGGCATTCTGAACGCAATTGCTGTACTTTTTGACTGTCCCTTTCAAAATTATTCTTCTTCTTCTTTCTTCTTCAGTCTTGTAAAGGTGTGGCCAGTCATGGCAAATAAAATAAAATTTTGTACTAGGTTAAGTTTTCTATGGGTCTATGCCACCCGAAATAAAGTAATTATTATTATTTATTTTTATATTTTTCATACATTTTTTGTACATTTTTAAATATTTCTTAAAACACATATATAAAAAAAAATATTTAAAAGTAAAAAAAATAGCAGTCCGCCGGTGTCGGGACAGGGTCCAAGCTACCAGTGGTTAGGGCTCCAGAGACAGGAACCTCCTCACAATGCGAGCCGTATCGAGGAGTACTGCCTTCTGTATGGTACAGGCCCTTGGTACAGGCCCTTGATCCAACCGCGCAACGACAGTTTCGACAGGTGGTCGTCTAGACTTTTGGCCATCAGGCCATTGGCGGTAACAACAATCGGCACAGTGATAGTCGAGTCCACATTCCACATGTCGACAACCTCGTGTGCTAAGTCAAGATATTTCATTTGTTTCTTTTTCTCAGCTTTCACGAGATTCTCGTCATGTGGGATGGTGACATCGACTATCATTGTGCGGCGCGCTAATCGGATTATCACCACTATATCCGGCTTATTGGCTACAATAGTCCGGTCAGTAATGCAATTAACTGGCGGCTAAGATCTTGAAATCCCCAAATTATACCTCAACCAATTCTTCAGACACCCCGAGCATCTGTTCCAACTCGATGGCCGTTTTTGATACGGATAACGAAGAAATAGATCACCTCATTCGTGGTTTACGACTAAATAGTGCTACAGGTTGGGATGGTATCCCTGCGACTGTAATTTATAGTGCAAGAAACACTCTTGTACCAGTTATCTGCCACGTGTTCAACCTCGCCATTACTTCTGGAGTGTTCCCCAGAGTTTTCAAAAGGGCCGTTGTTCACCCTATCCACAAAAGTGGAGACAGAGACAGTGTCAACAACTATAGACCCATATCCATACTGCCCATCCTATCTAAGCTACTAGAAAAAATATTAAATAAACGTCTGCTGGATTACCTTAACTCTCAAGCACACCACATTGACATGCACACCACATACACGTAGCGTGGAGTGGTATTGTGTGGAAATGCCATATAAACCCATTCTACGCTTACACCTTACATACATGCACTACACGCACAAATAAACTCTACAAACACAACACTGCACAAACATTTTAAATCTCTTTTAATATAACTATAATCTTAATTTAATTCTGTTTTGTATTCTATAATTTGTCATTTGTAATTTTTTGTATGTAATTCATAATTCATCATTTTAAATTTTGTTTTTTTTTTTCTCTTGTGATCCGCATTATGTAATTTCAATTTGTTTGTTAATTGATTATAAGTTTTTGATTTTCTTTTGTCAATGGAACGCTGTCATCTTCCTCCTGGAGGTGGGCGTTAATAGCTGCGACACAGTTCCTAACTACTGTAGCTATTTTCGTCCGCAAACAATTTGTAAAAGTTTTTTTTCTGTTCCAATAAAAAATTATTGTTATTATTATTATAGTAATCATTAGACCGATCCCAGTACAACGTGCAAGGCCATTTTCGAGAACTGGGTCGGGCACATATCTGTAATACGGTACCTCTGACTACACTAGGTTGTATTTCAAAGCAAGTTGCTGGTGACTAATCCTGGCTACTTGGTTATGCCTGTGCTCGCCGTTAGCTAGACGAGAATAACCAGAGATAATATGTCTGATAGACTTACCCGGACGATGGCATGCCCGACACACGTCAACCGTCCCGTCCTTCATTATATATCTCCAGTACTATTCACAGTACAGTGTTATTCGTCAAGATGACTATGTCCATAATTGCACAGATAAAACCTTCAGTTTCCCCGAAGAGGTTGCTGAAACGTAGCCAGGCCACGGACGCTGCAAAATCTACATCAGACTAATGTAGAGGCCGATAAAAGCGCCCGTGGAGCTCCTTACTTTTCCATACTTCGCTGCGGGCATCAGTTGTAAGTACCACAGGCTTGCGCCAGTCCTCTTTAGCCATGGATAACGGGGTGAGTCCCTTGTCCACTGCGACCACATCGCGGTGCATACCCACATCGGTTTTATTAAAATCTTCTCTGAGGCTGCACACCTCGCGGACGCGCGGCTTTTTTAAACGCGAAGACCCTGCACAAGGGTCTTCGCGTTTAAAAAAGCCTCGACCTCCACACTTCCGCGGGATGTACATTCTCATCACAGACGACCGTGGGTGATGCATCCGGATTGCGGTCAACAGTGTACGGACCCGCCTATCCAGAGCGTCTAGCTCGGTCTGAGCCCATTTGAGTATGCCGAAAAAGTACATTAAGACCGGCATGACCCAACCATTGAAGACTCCCTTATTTCCACCTGACATACCCAAATACTTATAGGTTTCGGTCGAAGAGAGGGATCTAAGACATATGGAATACGAGAGTTGAATTCCCTCAGATTCCATAATCTCCCCTCGCTTTTCATGCATGACTGCACATTTATCCACACCAAATTCCATCCTGATGGCACTACTGAAAGTTTCAGTTACCTTTAGTAGTTTTATCAGTTGTAACTTGTTGGGGGCAATGAGTTTCAGATCATCCATGTAAAAAAGGTGAGATAGTACCTGACCACCTCTTCTCAACCGATAGCCTAAGCCTGATTCCTCTAGTAATGTGCTTAGAGGATTCAGGGCTAAGCAGAACCAAAGTGGACTCAGACTGTCGCCCTGGAATATTCCCCGTTTAATCCATATAGGCTCATCGTCCCTCCGAATTGATTGACATCCTGGATAGCGAAGAACTGTGTTCCATTGCCCCATACATGACTCAAGGAAGGTGCGTAGAGTTGCATCTATTTTATACAACTCCAACACCCTCATGAGCCATATATGTGAGTCATAGGCCTTCTTATAATCTATCCAACATGTCGACAGATCCTTGCGAGATCGACGAATCTGTTGGCTTATGGCCATGTCTATGAGGAGTAGCTCCTTAGTACCGCGAGACCCGTTCCTACATCCATTCTGAGAGGCAGACATAATTGAGTTGGTATCAATGTGCTTGTTAATTTTCGTTCTCAGAATGGACGTAAGAAGTTTTTAGATCGTCGACAAGCATATTATCGGTCTATAATTCTTGGGTCCCGCAGTACTACCTGTTTTATGGAGCAGGTGGGTAACTCCAGTAGTTAGAAACTGAGGTAGTGACCCAGACTAACGATGACTGGAATTGAGATGCCAGGAGCGCGTTTGAGCTGCTATACCATTTTAGCCAGAAATTTTGCAGTCCGTCCGGTCCTTCCAATTCGGTAACGGACGGACTGCTCTGGCTACATCAATAGGGCTAATGACTACTTTTTCCATTTCTGGTATAGCTTCGCACACGCTTATTATAGATAGATAGAGATATATTCTTTATTCTACACCAAAAATACAAATTACATTAGGAACTTAATATTAATATGGTGTCACAATGGGCGGTCTTATCGCTAAAAGCGATTTTTACAAACGACGATTTTTGTTTTTTTTTTAATTACTATCATATTTCAATACATATTTTATATATTTTTAAATATTTTCTTAAAAAACATATAAAAAAAAAAATAATAGTAGCCCACCGGCATCGGGAACAGGGTCCTAGTTACCGGCGGTCAGGGCTTCTGAGAGAGGAATCGTGACCGCCTTGACCCTATTATTATTATTAAAAAGAAGTGTATATAACTTTGTTGGTTTTGTATGTCGTTAGCTTTGCGTTCATATGTAATTCTTAAAATTTAAGGTTGGTCGTTTCAGACGTTATTATACATAATAATTACCATTTTGTAAGATATAATTCCAGTATATGTTGACCTTGCATAAGTAAGGTAGTCACTAGTAGTGGGAGGTCTACTTACATTCTTATATTTAAGGTAGAGCGGAAAATCGAACACGCATGTCTACCGAATTTAGCCTCGCAAGTGAGGCCGCGGGCGTGGGCACATTTCTATACCTATAGTTAGGAGTGAAAATACCTGCCAATACGGACAGGTTAGGTTAAAAGGCAAGTACATACTTGTAAGCAAATTACATTATGTTACTTATATAGCTAGTAAAATTTTATTTTCACGTTAATTTTATTGTGTAAGTAATAAGTACTCAGGTTCTATTTCTGTCCGCGGGGTTTAAAGTAAGGCTCCTATTTTCAGATGGTTTAAAAAACCAACCTAACCAATCAACCAACCTAACCTTATGTCAATACATTGTTTTTAAGTAAAGAAAATAATTCATTTGCCAGTCATTTTATAGGTAGGTTTGTTAACATTGATAGTTAATTATAGACCAAAATCAACTTATTTTACACATTGCCGGTGGACCAGCAGGTACTCTATACAATTCTTAGGGATTGTATACATTACCTAGTTAAACTATGTAATGGACAACAAAATTCATAATATTTCATACATTGCCAGCATGCCCCAGGTATTATATCCATTGCCATTGCACGTTTTTCTCTATAGAGATCTACGCTTTGGAACGTGCAATTTAACTTCATTATATTTCGACTGACCGACATTTTGACGATTTAAAAGTGCCTGTAATTGGTCTATTTGAAATAAACGTTTCTGAGAGTCAAATCACGGCTACGATATCATCAGTGGTGACGAATCTTGGATCTATGCCTACGATCCTGATTCCAAACAACAATCTACAATCTAGGTCTTTCAAGATGAGCCAAAGCCGACTAAAGTTGTTCGTTCTCAAATCACTTCAAAGAAGATGGTGGCCACGTTTGTTGAAAAAACCGGCCATGTTGCGACTATTGCACTTGAAGATCATAGAACGGTTAACGCAGAGTGATATGCCACAGTTTGTTTACCACAAGTCATCTCCGAACTTCGAAAATCTAACTCAAAGCGACACATCATCCTGCACCTCGACAACGCAAGCTCACACAGCGCTCGTCAAACGATTGAGTATTTAAAGCAGGAAAAAGTAGAAATTCTTGACCATCCTCCATACAGTCCTGACCTAAGCCCTTACATTTTTTTTACATTTCCTAAAATTAAGAAAAGTCTTCGTGGTCAAAGGTTCCAGTCCAGTGAAGAAGCAGTCGACGCTTTCAAGTCAGCCATTTTGAACAGCCCCACTTTAGAGTGGAGTAAATGTTATAATAACTGGTTTGAACGAATAGAACAGTGTAGCTACGTGGTGAATACTTTGAAAAACATTAAAAAGTACTATAAGGTTCTAGTTGTGTTTTTTTCTTCAAACGACAAAACTTAAAAGGCATGCCTCGTAGTGATTCAACGGAAGTCTCTTAACTGGAACTGGACTCTTAAGTGGAAACGGAAACAGATGTCAAAAGTAAATCTTTGCGGATGCGGATGCGAAACAGAAGCGGAAGTTTTAATACTATGAAAGCATATTTTTTAAAAAAACCAACAACAGAAGGTCGTAATCACGACGTCGTAATCATGTTATGAGGCGCGGTGATGCGCAGAATGAACCAAAAATAATAATAATAATAATAATGTAACTCGTTGCAACACGTTTGTGTACCACTCCTGCACCTCTTCCGATGTGTCCAGTCGTCCACGCACCCCCCCCCCCCCCCCACCCCCGCGCTCCTCGCTGTATTCTTCAGTTTAGAGTTTTGTTATAAATTTTGAGGAAGCAGAAGCGGAAATGGAAGTGAAAAAGCTTGCGGAACTTTTGCAGAAGCGGAAGCGGAAGCAGAGTTCTATTGCAACAGTACACAGGGACTACATTTTTTAACCGGTTTGACATTAGAACAGTATATCGGTGGAAACACCGAGACTATCAGAACAGGCCCATCATCCACGCACATTTCTAGATGTGCACTTGAGTAAACTCAGAACTGGTGAACCTCACAAGAGACTGGCGACGCTCTTTATAACATCACGCAGAGTGCTTAAAAGAAAATTAAAAATGGGAGAATGTCTTACCCAAGGTTTTGTTCCAAGCCAACTTGAAATAGGCTATGTTTTTAGATAAGACATAATGAACTACTTACTTACGTACTTATAAGAATAATACTGTTTTTATCTTAACAGCAGACGGAACGAATGAAAAACAAAAACTCTTTTTATTTCAAAGAATAAATTACAGTCTGCCTATGTTCTGGAACGTTTTAGGTACATATCTTAATGTAACATCGGATGCAACTATTGCGCAATGAAGCAAGATGAACATTTATTAGATTGGCTCATACACACAGGTGATGTTTTATATTAGACATAGGGTTTAGAGGTAATATTTTTAACATATAGTCACTTGGCTATGAGACTCACATACCTTAAACAAAAGATAGATATCACCACAGAACAGGTAAATAAGTCGTATATAACTATCAACCGTCGCGTGATAAAACTGTGGCAGTAATATTTTAACAGAATTTTAACTAAGTGTTGCTATCAACAGGATATTTATCACCTCAGCTGAAATATAGTTCAACAACACAAAACACACAGGTTTTCATCTGAATCAAGTCCTTTAACGCGTCAGGATCAAATGTCAAACGTACATACTTTGAAATACAAACTGTTATTTTGTATAAAAAAATAATAATATTAAAATATGATTTTCTCGTTACATCCCGCACTTTTGCGATAAGTCACCATAGTAAAAAAAAAAACACTTTACAGATCTTTAAATTACGATACATTTGAAATCTGTTGGTCGATGTAAGAGTTGGGGGGAAGTTTTGATGAATCGTCCTTGAATTTTATTAGTAAAATAAATAAAAAGTCTTGCTGCTCACCAGTAGGTTGTTAGTTTGATATTCTGCTGAACAATATTTAGCTGAATCTTCATTCCATCGGCTCTGCGGTACAGAAGTTGACAGCCAGCGCTCACTGCGCAGCTTCGGACTCTTTATTACGTCATTCAGCAAATTAAGAAGCTGTGGACCTGAAAAAAAATGTAAACACTAAAACATCTTCAGTTTTGAGCACTATTGCAAGTTATTTCTTTTTATGGCTACTAACATTACCTTCGAGTTCGGAGGGCCATGAGTGTGTTCAAATATGTTTAGAAAAACTTAGAACTTTGATCATTTAATTTGTAGATATATTCTATTTAATCTATGGTACAGAAATTGATCTAAGAACGTAAAAAATCTTTTTGCAGAGACATACAATGTAATCCCGTTAGAATTCCGTATCTTATCAAGTTATTAGTACCTAAATACAGAGCTGCAAGGAAGCGTGGTGTAATTTTTTAATACCAAGTGCGTTATAAAAAAAGCTGGCACACAGTCCGCATATTATAGAATTTATGTGGCAGATCTGTGGCACTCTGTGGGTCCAACCCAAGAAGTAATAACAATAAGTCCCGTACTATATATGGTATGTCCACGACCTAGTTCTCGAGAATAGCGATAATATGAGTTTCTACTATTTTACTGGATTCTGATTTAGTTTCTGCTTATCGAAGGAGGGTTCTATCGAAGCAGTGTTCTTCGAAGGTGTGTAATATCGAAGTTTGTACTGTCAGACTAATTCTGATCGAATATAATTATATTCTGTCCAAACAATAAGTAGTCGAACTATTGTTTTTCGAAATTAAAACAGTGTCGAAATAATTAACTGTTAAAGTTCAGAATGACACTCTGTTGATACAGCGATCCCTCATGACGAGAATCTCGTGAAAGCTGAGAAAGATAATCAAACTAAGTATCTTGACTTAGTTACCGAGGTAATCGATATGTGGGAAGTGGACTCAACAGTCATTGTGCCCGATAGTCGTGACGGCCAAAGGTTTAATAGCCAAGAGCCACAAACAACATCTGAGGAGACTCTTGTTGAGTAGTTACATCAAGGGCTAGATCCAGAAGGCAGTACTCCAGGACACGGCGCGTATTGTTCGGAGATTCCTTTCTCAAGAGCCCAAACCACTGATAACTTGGACTCTGTTCCCGATGCCGATGGGATACTAATTTTATATTTTTAAATGCTTTTTTTTTAAGATATATTCGAAAATGTTTTCTAATTTCAACTTCAACTCTTCATTATGGCATTTCCAGAAAAAGCACCACAATTTTGCTAATAACACGTGCAAACTATCAATAGACTATCAAACGCTGGAGAGTATTTAGCGTGAATTAACAGTACAATAAATATTTCAAAATAAAAGAATTTCTTCGCAGACGCAGACCGACATTATGACCTGACCACAGACTATGACTATGTAAGTATGTACTAAGTACATGATTGAAATTCGCAAGAGTGAAACAAATAGAAAAAAAAATAGTTACAATTTAATTTTATTAATTTCAGTAAATTTGCTTAGTTTAAATATAAAACGAGTAAACACAAAAGAAAGAAGACATTTGACCGAAGTTGGACGAGGAATATAAGCAGGAATGATTTCATGAAAGGAGAAGCGCAATTTAGGACAGGAGAAAAATAAATGGTTCACGTTTCCTTCAATCAAACCGCATTCACAAAGAGAGTTATCCTTAATCCTAAGTTTGACCAAGAAATGACAAATAGTTGAGATAGTGATTTTTTTTTCAATTGATATTTGAAAAACCAAGGTTTGCGGTGAATCTCAGGTTGAATATCTCCATAAAATTTACCATGACATGCCATTTTTTACTTAGAGATTTGCCATGCCTTAGACCAAGATTTAAACAAAATTAGAGGAAGAGTAGTACAAATGTCATGAGAAAAAATCTCAGAGTGGGCAAGAGAGCCAGTGGGAACAGCATTTTTGGCACATGAATCAGCTCACTCATTACCAAGAATACCGACATGACCGGGAATCCAAGCTATGACGACATTAATACCAAGTTCATGATATTGAAATAGCAAATCTCTAATTTTTAAAATTATGGGGAATCTTGACTTAGATCTGAAAGGATTAGATAAAATAGCTTGAAGGCAACTTTTTGAGTCAGAGAAAATTATGGAGTTAACTTATGAGACAAAACAAATGAAATGGCTTCGAAAATAGCAATTGATTCACCTGTAAAAACGGATGTAACAGAAGGGCACTCATAATTGAAAAATATTTTTTGTATGAGGAATCCAAACAGCAACTCCTACAGGGCTATCATCGGAGACTTTGGAAGCATCAGTGAATATTCTGTGGTCTGGTCATAATGTCGACGAAAACGTTGTTTATTGTGGCGACACTTGGGGAGGCCTATTTCCAACAGTGGACGTCTTTCGGTTGAAATGATGATGATGATGACGATAATGAAATCCGTTATTTCAATTTTTTTGTAGACTTTTTTTTTATTTGTTAATATAACCGACTTCAAAAATAGGAGGTTATCAATTAAGTACGTTTAAATGTTGAACGTTGAACGTATTGGAAATGAAAATTTAGTAGGTTTACGCGCGTGTGTGTGCACATGTATAGGTTCATAAGTTTGTTTGTCTGTCTGTCGCATCTTTTTCCGAAAAGCATACAGGCATGTTTTTAATTTTTCCTCTTACTCGAAGATGATGACGTGGACGCCTTTGTGGTGTTCATTGTGGCGACACTTGGGGGAGGCCTATTTCCAACAGTAGACGTCTTTCTTCTGAAATGATGATGATGATGATGATAATGAAATCCGTTATTTAAATTTTTTTGTTGACTTGTTTTTATTTGTTATTTTAACCGATTTCAAAAATAGGAGGTTATCAATTAAGTACGTTTGAATGTCTTGGAAATGAAAACTTATTAGGTTTACGCGCGTCTGTGTGTGCACATGTATAGGTACTGTGTTAAGTGTTGATTTAGTGAATAATTAGAATATAGTTTATGTGTGTGAAACAGGATTTTAACCTGGGTAGGTTTAAAATAAGTATATTTCTATTTCTGTGTGGTTATGACGGCACTCGTATCAGTGCTAGAATTTTGTCAGAATGCTTTCGCAATTTATTATATTTTGAGACCAGTTCTGTGTAAAAAGAATTTACTAACGTGTTGAATGTTTATTCGACAATAGTTTTCAGCCAAAAAATATACAAACGGTAATATATTTAAGATCAGATTCGATTATTCGTTTCAAGTGGAGTCGAAAAAATAAATCTCATTGAACCCATTATGGCTGCCAACCTAATTTAGAGATAGTAATAAATATTAATATACTGTAATATTGAATAACAAGTATGATACGTCATTGGAAAGGGTATTTATTGTAGATAATAGTTACATTTTTTATTCATCTTCCTATAATAAAATTTCACTGAACAAAAAATAACCAGATTAACATTTCTGGTTATTTTTTGTTCAGTGAAATTTGCCAATCCAGTTGGCTGGCAAGGATATGGCGTCAGTTTTCTGGGATTCATGTAGAATAATATTGATTGCTTATCTTGTTAAAGGAAGAAAAATCAACGGAGAATATAGTGCAGCCTTATTAAAGCGTTTAAGTGATATATTCAAGGAAAAACGGCCGCATCTGTTCAAAAAGAAAGTGTTGTGTCGTCACGGCGGCATCGCATTAGTCCTGAGTTCCTTCTATCAATGAGTTGAAGTTTGAATTGCTTCCTCATACACCTTATTCGCTAGGTCTGACATTCCAAGATTATTATTTTTTTCCTAATCTGAAAAAGTGCCTCGGTTCAAAAAGAAGAAGATGAGATAGATGTATCGGCCTACAAAGAAACTACGCTAAAGAATAAAACTTATTTTTGCAATATTTTTATTTTTTTGAAGCTCAGGTCGGGTACTTCTGGAACCACCCTCATATATCCCGTGATCAAAGTTGCGGTCGATGTGCTAGTTGATATAATTATACATAATAAAACAATATAATATACACTAAAGGCAAAAACTACTAGCTAAAATATGGCGTGAGCCTGGAAGTGAGCCCAAAAGGCTGGTAGCATTGCCACGTTGTATGGCAATGCTCAATCTCTGACCAAGGTAAAAGCCAGCCCTTGGGTCACGCGAAGTGTCAAATATATGTAATTATATCCAATATAAATGGAATAATAATAATACAATCATTTATTTTCTCTGTACAAGCTACTTGATGCTAGGGTTACAGTGGAGCACGAACACGAAATTAACTTTGTGAGAGACTGGTGCCTGATGTAGATTTAACCATAAAACCAGTATTAAAAGTCACCAGAGCCTTCCCTCAATTATTAGCCTGCTGTCCTGCTTTTTAGTAAAAAAAATTTTGGTTAATAAGAAGAGTGCAGAGAACTTGCAAGGTTGCATTATAAAAAAATGTTGATTATTATTTATAATTATTAGATCCAAAAAACTCGGCAAGTGCGAGTTAGACTCGCGCACTGAGGGTTTATGCATACAAATCTATGATAACAGTTCAATTCCCGAATTGAGTTTCGAAGATTTTTCCGAAACGCAAAATAAAAATATTTTTAGTAGCGTAAAAATGACAAATTTACAGTTTTCAGATTTTTTACGAAAATATACGTTTTTTGCGACACAAACCCGTAGAATAAGGCAATGTACAAATTAATAATATGTGCATTGCCTTATTCTAACAGTTTACACGATCATATAAATGATTACATTTTTAACCTAAACAACTTAATGCACATTTTGTCATGTCGTCATAGTGACCGTTTATTGTATTTTGATACTAAAAATTTTGTTCGAGATTTTGTTTTGATACGCGAACATATGTTCCTTCCCAAAAAGTCGACATTTATTGGCTACTTTGTTAGCTTATAATATACACGCAGTTATTGATGGTTTAACTGAGATTAGTTTAAGTGACAAATCAGTATTATCTAGTATACCAATACTGACATAAATTCTTTAAACTATTAGAAGCGACAAAAGGGAAGCCTAATAATAATATTTTCTTATACCATCAGAATATAAATCGCATCTCTGGCAAAATTCTAGATGTGGAAATGTTAATAGATAAATATCATATGGACATCCTAAGTTTTTGCGAAACCTGGTTAAAACCAGATAGAATGCTCTTTAATATATACAATTTTTCAGTTGCCAGTGCGTACAACAGATCAACAATAGGGGATGGTACCTTGAAATTACGTAGTAATTCTATAAGGTATAAGGCGAGGAAAGATATCACTGCTTGCTCTGTTGATCGCTTATGTGAGTTAACATGTGTAGAGGTTGAAGGCCGAACTTGACATCTTTTTTGATCATCATAGAAGAAATACTAAATAAAGTTATTAGAGATAATAATTTAGTTTTCATTTGTGGGGACTTAAATATTGATTTACTAGTAAGTTCACCAGAAAAAAAATAAACTTCTCTCATTGTTTAGTTCTTTTAATCTAAAATGTATTTTTAATGAAGCTACAAGAATAACACCTACTTTAGCTTCATGCATAGATAATATATTTACTAATTGAGATATAAAAGTATCATCCCTAATTAGTGGCGTAAGATCTGACCATACTGGTCAACTCGTATCTTTCGAGTCAGTCAAAAAGTTACAATTAGATTCAACTGCAGAGTTTAGACCGCTTACTAAAAATAAATTAAACTATTTAATAATTATGTTCTTATCAGTCTCTTAACAGCCAATTTTTATTCGCAAGACCCCAATGTAATATAATTTACATTGGGGTCTTGCGAATAAAAATAATATATTATAATACATTATTTTCTACAGTATGTCAAGAAATTAATAAGGCGTGTCCAATTAAAAAAGTTCAAATCAATAATAAATCCAAATTTAATGAATGGGCTACTGCTGGAATTAGAAAAAGCAGAGATACTTTATATCAGCTATACCATGAAAAATCATTATCGTCTGATCTTAAGTTGCCCATGTCAGAATCTATTCAAAGATATTCAAAAGAGTCTGCGCCCAAGCTAAATCTAAGTCAGTAAGTAAGAAAATTTGAAATTCTAATAATAAAATTAAAGCTGTCTAGAAGGTGATAAACAAGGAATCTGGAAAGACAAACCAACGAGATCGGAATGAATTGTTCCTTAGAATTCATAATAAAATCATCTCAGATAGGGCTGAAGCGGATGAGACGTTAGAAAACTTCTTCACCAACATCCCAATAGAAGTTACAAAATCTCTCCCTTCTTCATCTTTGTTAGCTTAATCTTTTTTGAAAGAAAATTTCTTTAAGGATGTACCAACCTTTGAATTTAAGCGTATCTCTGTTAATTCAATTTAAAACAACATTCAATAGTCTTAACATAAATAAAACTGAGGGCTTATGGGGTATATCCGTTAAGGTTCTTGGAGATATTATTGATACAATTACTCCTGTCCTAACAGGCATATTTAATCAATGCCTAGACAGCGATACATTCCCTGATTTAATGAAACATAGTAAAGTTTCAAAACAATTTTCAAATCAAGTAGTAAGAGTGATCCCTCTAATTACAGACCTATATCTGTGCTGTGCCAGCATTGAGTAAAATATATGAAAAAATCATGCTCTACCAGATGTTGTCTCATTTTAATTCAAATAGGATTATGCATATTCATTAGTTTGGATTCAGAAAGAAAGGTCAACTGCTTACCATCAGGTGGGATTGCAGTCAAGCACTGGTTTATATCAAATAAAAAAAAATATGACGGATGCAGGAGTGAAGCTCATCAGTCACATTTTAGAATCCTGGGTGAAGTCCAAGGTCCTATTGGCATATTCTGTGATCTCTCTAAAGCATTTGACTACGTTGACCATAACACTCTAATCTGTAAATTACATCATTACGGAATTCGTGGACGAGCTGCCGATCTTGTTTTTTCTTATTTATCTTACAGGTAGCAAAAAGTAACTATTAATGGGGCGACATCATCGAGGTCTTCAGTAAAGATAAGCATGCCTCAGGGTTCAATTCTTGGCCCTTTCCTTTTTCTAGTTTATATTAATGACCTTTCTTACATGACGACTAATTTATCCGATATCATTTTACTTGCTGAGAACACTTCGCTTATTTTTAAAGAAGATAGGAAAGATGCGGATGTCTTGCATGTCAACAAAAGTCTGGCTGTTCTTTCGAAATGGTTCGCTGCTAATAATCTCTTATTAAATGCAAATAAAACTAAATGTATAAAGTTCTCATTACCAAATATCCCTCAAGTTAACGTCAACCTAATACTTGAAGGCAACAAATTGCTGTTATTACGGAAACTGTGTTCTTAGGTATAATTATCGATTCTAAACTGTAGTGGGGCGCTTATATTAAAACTCTTTCAGGTACATTAAGCTCAGCCGCATATGCAGTAAGAAAAATCAGGCAATTGACAGATGTAGCCGCAACGAGGTTAGTTTACTATGCTTATTTCCACAGTATTGTCTTATGGTATTTTACTGTGGGGATCTGCAGCTCATGTAGACTCAATTTTGATATTGCAAAAGAGAGCAATCCGGGCTATTTATAAAATGGGTCCTCATGAGTCTGTCAGAAATAAATTCGAAGAAATCGATAAACTGACTCTGCCTTCTCATTAGATATCTTAGAATAGAAAGCCATATCTTAGAAAGTATTTTGTATGTTCGTAAAAACCTAGGACTCTTCAAAATTAGAAGCGATTTTCATAACATAAAAACGCGTAGTAAACAGGAAATTGTATTACCCGAATGGAGATTAGCTAAGACCAGCAAGTCATTTTTAGTAAACAGCATATGCTTTTATAACAAGCTGCCAAAGGCGGTGACTGAACTTAGTGAGGGAAAGTTCAAAACCCATATTAAGCGTGTCCTAACTAACAAAGCGTATTACAAGGTTAAAGACTATGTCGAAGACACGTTGGTTGTTTGGCAATGACTGCTTGTGGTAGGTGTGGCCCCCTGGTAACTCATATTATTGTGTAAAATGTATCTATTAACTGCTCCACATTTGTTGTAATATATGTTTTTTTTTCTAACACCTTGCTTTAGTAACATTTTTTATATTATTAGAATCCATCCACCATAAATTCGTTAATAATTTATTGTGTTAACATGTCATTTATTGATAATTGTATTTATTAATTTTTCTTGCTTTTTTTATATAGCCTCTTTTTTTATAATGTGAATGTGAGAACACTGTAGACTCCACCAATTCTTAGGATACTTCCTATTACGACTCACTTTTTATTATGATTATTTTTATTGTACTTTTTAGTACAATATTGACTGGTCTACACTGTCTTTACATAATATCTACTTAAACTGTATTATGAAAATATTGTAAGAAGATAATTTTTTTTAAGAGTAACCATGGAGTTTCTTGCTAGTTCTTTTCCATCGACCAATTTGGAACCGTGCACTAGCTTCTAACGTTTTATAAGTGCCCATGTAGGCCTATGTGAAATAAAAAACTTTGACTTTGCCGTACCTTTTTTTTTTCGTTAACTTAGATGTTTGATTTTTTCACAGCTTCAAGGGACCGCAGACCTGAGTATATGGTTTTAATTTCAACTCGATACCTCCGCGCGTTCTTGAGAAGAAGAGTCTTGACAAACAGACATATAGAAAGATAGACAGACAGAGGGACAACAAATTGATCCTATAAGAATTCCGTTTGTTCATTTTGAGGTCGGAACCCTAAAAAAAAATACACATAGACTGTGGAAATATCTGATTGCGAGCTGAAGAGTGTTTATAAGTAAGTGAGGTGCGAGCATCATTGATTAAGGAAAGAAAAGTGTTATTAATTTGGATTACAGATTGACCTAATGCCAAATAAAATTGTGTGACCAATTTTGAATCTGCTAGTATATTTTTTAAACATTATTTAATTCGCGCACTCTTTTAACCAGACTTTCAATATGTGGTCTAAAAGAGAGTAATTCGTCTATTAGGCGTTCCAAATAAGAACAGGAAAGCCTCGATATCTCGAAAGCCATCGAATAACCTCAATCTGTCAAATGTTGGTTGAAAAGTAGGGTTTGCAAAGCAAACTTAATTGCTTATAAATAATAATGCTTTTTTTTGCTTTGTATTAGAGTTAAATCTAGGTAAAATAAAATAGTAATTTGTTATACAAGAGCGCAAAGTTGGTTTTTAACCGCGTGCTCAATTTTGATGATCGAGCAATCGATGGATTCTTAAAATTGGAATTCTGAGCGTTAGCGAGAGAATCAAAAGAGCATGAGGTGAAAAATTTTTACACTCGTGTTCAACACGTAACTTTTTATCCCACCTCAGCGAGGAAATAACTAAATACAAAAAATACAATCACAAGTTACTTTTATTTCAGTTTAGGTAATAACTACTGCATTATGATAGTATTACAGAATAATCTTTAAATTATAATAAATAATACTGTACTGGTATAATAAAAAATAAATAAAGTAACGTTGCTACAGTTACTTAAATTTAGTGTAATATTTTTGTTAGGTACTGCAATGTTGGTGTTAGTGACTTGTATACTGTTTTTGGTAAACTATCTGTCATAAGGACGACTGGTAGAAAATGACTAAAGCATTAAGTCCGCCTTTGTACAGTGTTTATTACTAGTGCATAAAGTTTTAATAAATAAATAAATATTTAATAGTTGTAACGATTCAACGGATTCCCTAGGCGTAAATGTTGTCGAGAGAGGGCGATGGTTAGGTGTTTCGTAACGGCTCATTTTTTATGTAGAAGGGCCAGTCCAAGGATCTCACTGAGGCTCTTTTAGTGTAATGGCTCCTACGATGACTTTGCATATTTTAGACTTATTTTGGATGGAATCCTCTATGTATCCCTCTACAACCGCATTGGACTTCCAGCCTCCATGGCGCTTAAGGGACAGGAGATCAGCTCCTGGATCAACCAAAAGAGTGACCGAAGTTCGTCGGAAAAAATGACCCGTGTACTGGAAGTTCCGGGACCGGGACCGGGGGTTCTGGAAGTTCAAGAAAAGTTGCTATTTCTCGTGGGGTACTACCAATTTTTTTTGAGAGGAGGCCTGAGTCCCAACAGTGGGAACATTATAAGGCCGACTATACTGCCAATTTTATTAGCACCCATAGGCTGTTTGACGAAGCCGTTGACGTTTGGAAGGACTATTTTGAAAGACTGATGAATGAGGAAAACAACTGGAATAGGATTTTAGAGAGCAAACCAGTGAATGTGGGTTTAGTGAGAATGATTAGTATGGATGAAGTCAGAATAGCTGTAAATGGAATGAAGAATGGTAAGGCAATTGGTCCAGACGGAATACCAGTTGAAGTGTGGAAGTTGCTGCGAGTGGATGGATGGATGTGGTTAGCTTTGTTCTTCAATAAGTTGTTGCGGGAAGAAGCCATACCTGATGAGTGGTGCAACAGTTCCCTGGTGCCCATCTTTAAAAACAAGGGTGATGTGCTTGAATGCAATAATTATAGAGAAATAAAGCTAATGTCACGTACTATGAAAGCCTGGGAAGAAAGTTATTGAAAGGAGGATAAGAGAAGAGAGTGAAATTTCACAGAACCAATTCGGTTTTATGCCTGGTCGGGGTACAGCGGATGCCATTTTTGCTGTACGCCAGCTGTGCGAGAAATACAGAGGTGCGCATAAAAACTTGCACATGGTATTCGTTGACCTTGAAAAGGCATATGACCGGGTACCTCGTGAGGTTCTGTGGTGGGCCCTTAAGGAGAAAGGTGTGCCTGGGAAGTATGTACAGTTGATCCGAGCGATGTACAGTCGATGCAGTACCCAAGTCCGGTCTACAGTGGGCACCACTGGCAGCTTCAATGTGGCTGTCGGCTTACATCAAGGGTCGGCGCTCAGCCCTTACCTCTTCCTGATGATAATGGATGCTCTGACGTCGGACATTCAGGAAGAGGCTCCCTGGTGTATGCTGTTTGCCGATGACATTGTGTTGGTTGCCGTGAGTGGCCTAGAGGTCCAGAACAGATTGGAGGTGTGGTGGCACAGACTGGAGACTGTTGGCCTGAAATTGAGTAGAACCAAAACGGAATACTTGTTCTGCGATTTCGGCGGTCTCTCCAATCCAGTGCCTTTAGCTCTCGCTGGAACGCCCATACCGATCTGCTCCGACTTTCGGTACCTCGGGTCACTCGTCCAAGGGGATGGTGAGGTAGACCGGGACGTAACACATCGGATCAACGCAGGATAGATGAAATGGCGACAGGTCACGGGAACAACTTGTGACCCACGGATGCCCCTCAAGTTGAAGGGTAAAATCTACAAGTCCGTGATAAGACCTGTCATACTGTATGGATCAGAATGTTGGGCTGTGAAAATAATAATAATAATAATAATAATAATAACTTTATTTCGGGTGGCATAGACCCATAGAAAACTTAACCTAGTACAAATTTTATTTGCCATGACTGGCCACACCTTTACAAGACATGACCCAATAATTTTGAAAGGGACAGTCAAAACGCACAGCAATTGCGTTCAGAATGCCGTTGTTGCTACTCCGTATACGGGCCAGCAGGGAAGCTGCTTTTTTGCGCATGATGGCCTGGAAACCATCAGTGCGCGCTTCAGCAAACATCCCAGAGGCGCTGCACCGCCACGGCAGACCCAACAACATCCTGAACGCATTATTGTACGGTAAAAAGACGCATGAAAAAAGATTGCACGTAGCGGAGATGAGAATGTTAAGATGGATGTGTGGTGTGACGAGAATGGATAAAGTGAGAAATGACTATATTAGCGGAAGTTTGAAAGTGGCGCCAGTGACTGAAAAATTGAAAGGGAATCGTTTGTCTTGGTATGGTCATGTGAAGAGGAGGGATGAAGCGCATGTTACTAAAAGAGTTATGAGTTTACATGTGGATGGATGGAGAGGGAGAGGGAGACCAAAGAAAAGATGGATGGATTGTGTGAAGAGTGATATGAAAGAAAAGGAAGTTAATGATAGCATGACGAGTGACAGGGCAGAATGGAAGAAAAAAACATGTTGCGCCGTCCCCAAATAACACGGGACAAGGGCAGGAAGATGATGAGGCTGTTTGACGACAAACTTTCCTTTGCGATATTGCAGAAAAAAAACGATTGATTGGAGTATTAGATGGGCATAAGGCTTGATATTTCTCAACAATTATGACGTATTCCTTGCGATAACAAAGTTGCGGTCTCTTTTTATCTTTTTTTTTTATTAGATAAATTAATTAATTGTAAGTCATCAGAATGTTTCTCAATGTTTTTGACATTGAGTTGTGTTAGTTCGCAGAAGGAGGCGATCGCCTGCCACTCCTCCTCGCTCCAGACCATAGCCTGTACCAAGGCCTGGCGCAAGAGGTCACCGCCGCCGATCGCCCCCACTAGGACACGGCAGTGCTCTGCCCAGGCGGAGCACACCTCCACCGTATGCTCCACCGTGTATTAGAATTGTCGTGAGATGCACTCTGGCTATAAGGTACCATCGCGCTAATCAGATGATAGAAGTTAGGCACGAAAACTCCCCAATAAAACAACGTATCCTAGCCATGGCTTGGCTTATTGAAGTTGTCATGCAATGTTTTAATGACTAAATTCTATAGGTACTTTACTATAGAGAACTTTTTAGTTCTGGTAACGCAACTAAAAAGTGTAAAATAAAAAACTTTTATTTCGGAAGTTGGTGTTTCTATAATAGTTTTGTCTCTTCAATATTTAACACCGACTTCCGAAATAAAAGTTATTTGGCACTTTTTAGAGTTTTTTTTTTACATTGGAGTAGGTTGTAATTTTTTTTTTTTTTTTTTGATAAAGATTTTTTGAACAAATTTTTTGTATGTATTACCTGCAACTGTGACGTATCGCGAATGATACGCTATGTTAGAAGTCGGCACCTCTTTTGCGAACACTCCTTTTGCCGTAAGCTCAGCAACAAACGTCTTCATGACATCAGCAGGTCCTGAGATGGTACTGGAACCAGGGCCGTTGTGACAGGCCACATCGACCTCTTGTGGACACAACTTCGATACCTACGTTTCAAAATAAATTCGATTGTGAACAAAATATTTCAATTTATAGTATCAATGTAGAGAAATAAATAATAATGACCTTTTTTGGAGGTGGGTAAACAGTGTTTAGTTTTTATGATAAGTTTTTTTTAAGGTGGAAAGTCATCTAATGACATCTGCCGCTTTGAGATGGGGTGGAGGGCATGTCACTGACTTTAAATGACTAAAACCACACCTATGTTCCTTTAGTTGCACTTCTTTGACCACGGAATTCCTTTTTTGAAGTCTCAGTAGGCTTCCAGTTGGCTTCTAGAAGGATTCAAGAAGGTTTCAACCCTGCTAGGCCCTACAGTTTTTTTGACATCTCTTTGAGGCGTGCATAAAGCACTACGTGCCGTGAACGACTTGGGCTCAATCCGGTTGGCCACACGGCGAACTACCCAATGCTTGTCATCCGCAAGCTCAAGCCTAAGGTGGCTGGCAGTCAGGGTAGGGGTCACTACGGCTGGTACGGGAGAATATCCGTTACCTCACGCGGGCAGTCGCCTCCTTTACTAGCATTATTGCTTTGCAAAGGGAAGCGACTGCTGCCCATTCCCCATCGCTCCGGACCATGGTCTCAACCAGGACGTGGTGTGATAGGTCGCCGCCGCCGACCGCCCCTACGAGGAGACGGGGGTGCTCCATCCAAGCGGGGCACACCTCCACCGTATGCTTCACCGTGTCCTCCAGGCGTGCTACACAATGGTGACACCTGGGCGATTTTTCCACCTGAATCAGGTGCAGGAATCTCCTGAACTTATCATTTCCTAAGAATACCTGCGTCATGCGGAAGGCGAGGACGCCGAAACGTCTTTCCAGCCACTCTTCAAAGAGGGAACGTACTGCTATTATTATGGTGTGCTTAGCACTAGGTTGCGACAGTCGCTATCGCCATATCACCATGAAATCCCGTTAGAACTCTGTCCGTTATGCTGCGAATTCACCTGGCAGCGGAGTTTCACCCCGGCTTTGTATCTCCATGAGCAAATCGCTGGAGACCGTGAGATATCACCCCACTATCCATATAGTTATGACCCTCTAAGACGCGTTCAGTTTTGCAGCTGGCCGCTTTCGCAGCGTGGCTGCGAAAGCGGCAACATCGGCGCACCGTAATTTTTTTTTGTTATTTATTTATTTCAAGTAGCAAAGACTCATTTTAGTTGCATAATCATACACATACAGACAATATATATAATAAAATTACTTAGAATAAAAAACACAAATTTAATTTTATATACATTTAAATCTAACAATAACGTAATTAAAACTAACTTACAAAATAAAAGCCCTAAAGTACTAAAAAAAGCAATCTAAAGTACAGCGTTGAAAAACTTCTCCACATCGCTGTCGACTGGTAATGTACCCAAAAGACTGGCGACATTGCCACGCTGAATGGCAATGCTTATCCTTCGTCCGAAGCAGCCCCTAAGGGCTGGCTTTTACATTTTAATAAAAATGTTAAAATTAAATTACTTTAAATTGCATTGGATTTTCATTATCATCGGATTGGATTATTATTAAATTACATTGGATTATCAATAAATTAAATCGAATTTTATAATTATCGTCAGTAAGTCAAACATTAAAAGAATTGCATTAAATATTAAATTAAATGGTATAAAATTAAAATTCAACTACATGTCATTATTATATTAAAATAAGTTACCATTCATTAGTTAACAATTACAATTTCTTAATAGAAATTGGAATAGTAACATGTCTGCCACAGCCATGTCGGATATATGGACAGTCTAGCCTGTCGGCGATCATTGCCAGGATGTCATTGGGACTTGTTGCACATAGTCGTAGTAAAGGGCTATAAACCAAACGATCCCCGCGTAGAGCCTCTGGTATTTTTTTATTTTTATTTATTTATTCATATAACAATTTTCATTATGTTTTAATTTTGTCGTACATTAATTAATAATACATAGTAAATTTCAAACAGTAAATTAACACTAAGTAAATCAAGAGCAATAATTACTAACAAATAATCAATGAATAATAGTCAATATTCTATTAATAATAGTCAGTAATTCATAATTATAATCAATATTCAATAAAAAAAACATTATAGTATCATGATAAATATGATGTCAAAAAATTGTAAACAGTCATTATATATGAATAAATTATAAATATTATTATGTCAAATGGTTACAAATCTCAAGAAGTCAAATAATGCATTGAATATATTTGTGTTATAATTAAATGGTGGATAAAAAGATGTAAATTACTGAAATATAAAAACTTTTAAAAATGCATTTACCATCATTTGTCTCCAATTCAGATAAAGAATATAAACATTTGTTTAACAAGAATGATTTAAGTTTTGCTTTGAATAGAGTACTTTTATAAATCATTGACCTCAAGTCAGTAGGCAACCTATAAATAAATGAAATAATTCTACTGCTTGGTATTTAGAGCAATGTTTAGCAATATTGAATTTAGGTACAATTTTGTTTTTTATAACATTTCTTCTAGTGTTCTCTAAGTTCACGTTCTTCTTGTGATTCGTGCTTGTGTATGTATTTAGCAAAGTGACTGAGTAGTACTAAAACGTATAAACTTGGTACCGTTAATATGCCCAATTTTTTAAAATAATCTTTACAAGATTCTTGTTGTGAAATTCTAATCATTTGTTTTTAATGCACGTTTCTGGAGTATGCATGCTCTTCGGCAATTATAACCGTATCTGCTCCCCCAAAACATAATGCTGTATCGTAACCTGGATTCTACCAATGCGTAATATACTGCTTTTAGCTGCTTTAAATCAATATCGTCCCTGAGGTTTCTTAGCGCGTAGCAAGCTGAAGATATTGAAGAATCAATGGCGGTGAGCTCTTTTTTCCAGTTTAATAAGGAATCTATGTAAACTCCTAAAAATATAACATCGTTTATAAGACCAATATTATTCCCTTCGAACGTAACATTTGTGTTGTCTTTGTTAAGTGACGTTGTTTTAAACAACATAATTTGGGTTTTATTTGGGTTTATTATTAAATCATTTGCTATAAACCAAACAGAAAGATTTTTTAAGCACATATTAACATTTTCTGCCAACTCGTTTAAGTTTGGCGACCCGATTATGGCGTTTGTATCATCTGCAAACATTACAAGCAATGCGTGGGGTTGGATACCCGACCATTCATAAAATTGAGAAAATCATTTATAAATTAAAGTAAAAATAAAATATAATATTGGTCCCAAGATTGAGCCTTGAGGTAAACTGCCACTTATGTTGGTCATTTTTGACTTATATATTACTTCACTCACACACTTTACGTAATTGGTTGTATTAATGTCTTTTATTTCTACGTACATTCTACGGTTTTTCGCCGATATTGGCCGATAGTTTTTGGGGTCCGTTCTTGCACCTTTTTTGTGTAGCGGAACCACCTTTGCCAATTTAAGTTGTTCAGGAAAAACAGATTCTTCAATACATTTATTAATGAATTCTGATAGGGGATACGCTAATATTTCTATGTTATCCTTAATCACTGATATCGGCACGTCATCGTGTCCACAAGACTTTTTGTTTGCCATCTTACGTACAATTTTTATTATTTCCTGTGGCGTTGTCATATTAAATGTCATCTCACTGTCTACTCCCGGTGTCGAATTCCTTAGAAAGGATATCGCTCTTTCTTCTTCTGTTTTCAAAAGCGATGATTTGTAGACAAACATCAGCAAAAGTGTCTGCTATTTCTTGTGGATCTGTAACCACAATGTTGTCAATGTTTAGAACAAGTTTTCTTCTAACTTTGTTTTGCTTTCTTTTTGTCTGCTCATTTGCAATTTTCCATGTCTCTTTTGATACGTTTTTGACTTTGTTGAGATGATTTGATATGGCTAACTTTCGTGCGTGCTTTAAAACTCTTCTATAGATCCTAACATAATTCATTTTGTAGTTATTAACACTCTTTGTAATTATTTACAAGCGCCCTCTAGCGCCTGATAAGAGTCGCCGCGGTAAGAGGCGTCTGGCTGCTCTAGATTGGGTAAAAGCCGCTTGAAGGCAGCCGTGCCCCGCTCCAATTTGGGAGCCAGACGTCGGAAGTCCTCGAAATTCCATCGGCTGCCGAGAACGAGTCCCAGGAACTTCACAAACGACCCGACGCTAACCCGAAGCCCTTCTACCGTTATTTGGTAACCTAGTGGTGGCACGTTCCGTGGACCATGAAAGCACATAACTTCGGACTTGTGTAGTGCCACCTCGAGTCTCAACTTCTCTCCACTACTTTCGTAATCCCGCGCATCTCCTTTTCGGCTGCCGCCTGAAGCGACTCTCCCTGCGCTTGGACCAGTGTGTCATCCACGTAGCAGACCACGCTGACCCCGCTAGGGAAGTCAGCGCGCAGCACGTAGTCGTACCCGATGTTCCACAAGGACGGCCCTAGTACCGATCCCTGCTGATCATCGCACGAAATCTTTTTTCCATTCTCTTTATGATAGAAGTAACGTGTTAGTGTACTCGTTGATTGTGGATGACATTATAAAATATACAGTTGCGTAACAGACAGGCAGAGAGCTAGGCTTAGTCTTAATTTAGAGTTTTATAAGCGGACTCCAGTCAAGTATGTAGTTTACCTATATACTACCTAACCAGTAATAAAACCATTAATAGAAAATGAAAATCCTGTCAAAGTTAGTGATAGCTAAAATTTGGGTGTTTTTTTTGTACTTTTTTTTAAATGAAACATTATCACACTAGAAATTCCTCTTCTCAACGCGTCCACAAAGAGCCGTTCACAAACAAGTAAACCCACATACACAAGACACCCAGACCTGGAACAAGTATCTGTAAGTCATACAAATATTTGTTTTGTACGGGAATCGAACCCGCGAAACGCAGGGTAGCAGCCAATTATTATCAGCGTATTAGCACAACAAAAGCTTCATTTACCAACCGTCAGAACAGTTTTTTTAAGACAAGCATGAAATAGTCTCATTTAGACAAGCGTGCTATGACAATGACAACACTCCATCAGGTGACAAAGGTAGTTACAAAATATGTGCTTATGTTTAAATTTACCTCTTTATATCCCAGACCGACAGCTGCCATGGAACCTTGTACCATGGGAGTATCCAATGACACTTTTCCTCGACTAAAAGCACACATAATCGTTTCTTCTGTTGTCAAGCATCCGTCGGCATACGCGCATGCCAGTTCACCGGCACTGTGACCTGTTAAAAGTTATAATATACTCTTCATAACATTTAAGTATTCATTAGACAACGAATATGACTACAAAGTACTACATAATACAACTACACATTCTAAAAAAAACTTGACCACGCTGTATGGCAATGTTTATCCCTAACCGAGGTTAATTTCAGCCCTTGGGTCTAGGTAAATCTTTAAATTGTGTATGTTTCAACTACAAACGGCTAAAAATATAACTACCGATGAGGTTGTCATATTTCTGTTACTTGAGGTTCTTCGCAGCCGCTACTGTTGCACCAGCACAACACGACGAGTTAGGATGACGGAATTAGCTAGGATGAATATATCGACACAGGAAGCGTCCTATTCTAAAAATCGACATATTTTCCACAGATTTAAAAACATATCATCCATACGTCTTTTACTATCGTAACGTTCTAGGCTATCATAAGATTACAAAACAGCCGGAACGACGACGGTGAGCTCAAGAGCCCGTCAGATGTTGTCATTAATATTCACGTGCCGCGCTATGGGTCCTACGCATAGCGGCTGCATGAAAGGCAATGGTGACTGAGAAGAACAACAGGGAGCGCCTAAGCGTAGAGAAACAACTAGGCAGAAAGTTATATCACCAAACAAGGTGCCTAAATTCGACGACGGTAGTGCGTGAAGCCAAAGACTCTACTGACAATTACATACAGTCAGCAGGCGCGCTTGCTTTGCAGTAGCAATATACGACAATTAAGTTTTTCTGAACAACTTTGCAGTATTAATTACAGGAGAACTTAATTGTTTAAAGAAATCAGACATGCGTGACGTTTCACTATGACAGCAATAAAAACTCGCTTACACGCGAGCTTTAACATAATTGAAATTGATACATTCATTCAGCAATAACTATTGCTGTTGAGTGGGTACAGAATTAAATAAACAGACTAAGTCACCACCGCGCCGTGGATAACATGCTTTTGTATAGTGATTTATTAGTGCATATAGTTATCTTTTATAAAAACTGCAGACATTATACATACACCGCTACATATCATATACAATCATGTATTTCAGAGGATTTATTTCCTGAAATATGGAAAAGTGCTAATATAGAGCTCGTCAATAAATCAGGTTCTAAACTAAGTATAAAGAATTACCGTCCTATCTCCATTTTGTCCACCTTGTCAAAAGCTATCTAAAACTGCTTCTGAAAAAATACGCTAGTTTGCATCATACGTCACTAATAGAACTCAAAAAGTTGTCATTAAAGGTTTTGAGTCCAGATCCATACATGTCACATCCAGCGTACTCCAGGGATCAATTTTAGGATCTCTCTTATTTTTTCTTTTTTAACCGACTTCAAAAAAAGGAAGTTATCAATTCGTTGTAGTTCCTTTTGTTTTTTTTAATGTGTGTTACCTCAGAACTCCGTCGTTTATGGACCGATTTGCAATTTTTTTTTTCCTGTTAGAGGATAATGCTTTCCGATTGGTTCCATTTTTTTTTCAGAATCCAGTTCTGATGATGGATTCCATGAGAAATCGAGGAAACTCCTCAAATATTATAGGCAACCATGTGGTGATTTTGGTTGTTTCATCAAGAACTTAAGCATTTAAAGTCAAAAAGTAACATTTAATAAAGTGAAACTGATGAAGAAGACCAACATACTACATACTCACATAGATATCTCAATAAAGATAGAGCGACTATGACAATACAAATAAATAAATGGTTCTGAATAGGTTTGTTGAAAATAATCACCGAAGTGAACTAATGATGGGGTACGTTTTTGAATATCGAAGATTAAAATACCTACGCTTAAAATACCAATGTTCAAAACATCGAAAATTTAAATATCGATTATATCAAAATGTCGAAAATTGTTATACCTACGCTTAAAACGTCGAAGATTGAAATGCCGAGTGATTACAGTTTCGAATTATTCAAAATATCGAATGACATTATGCCTAAGTTCAAAATATCAACATTTAATACATCTAAGTTCATAATACGAGTATCTACGTTAAAAATACCTACTAGTTAAAATACCGGAAAAATTATGCAACATGCAAGCAAGCATGGTTTCTGTCACGGCTCCGGCGCTGCAGGGCGCCGGCAGTCCCACGCGAGCTTAACGTCGTACATGGTCTAAACGCTCACCACCACAGCTTCGGCTTGTTGGCTGGCTTCGCCGGCCAGCCTCAGCTGCGGCGGCGGGTGTTAAAACCACCTGCTCCTCAGGTCGCGCGCCCCTTCGCGCCTACGCGATTCTAAATTACACTCTAGGGTCAGGGCAGACAAGACTACGAGGAGTCGGTATTGCAGCAATACGTTTCTGTCACTAACTTTAGTAGCACAACATATTGACTTTCAAGAAAATATTTTAATTTAAAGACCTAAATAATACCTTCACGATTGACCTATGCTTGTACACTGGACACTGATTTTCATGGATAAAACAGATCAAAATTGTTCTAAAACCGAATTGGGGCACCCCGAATTTACGTAGTCTTTTGGCTGTTACCCCTAGAGTGTATATAAAAATCCGGAGGCGCGAAGGGAGGGCAACCCCCGCCAGCAAGCCGAAACTGCGGAGGTGAACATGTGTACCTATTCTTTGTTACGCAAGGGCGAAGGGGTTGCACTTCCAGTAGCGCCGGAGACGTTGCAGAAGCAAACTTTTCCCACTCATACTACTTATATCAAAATATGTTCGATATTTTAATTTATACGTATTTTAGGGTGAATTAATGAATGTAATAAATGTTGAAAATTAACCCATTTTTACACGTCGTCATCGATATTTAGGACGTTCGATAGTATGTATTTCGATATTTAGGTCATTCGATAATCTGTATTTCGATATTTGGATCTTTCGATGTAACTTTTGTAGATATTTAGAATTTAGATATATTGGACGTCGGATATTTAACCATTGGATAATATAAACTTTCGTTATTTTAATTTTCGGTTTTATGGTCGTTCGATATTTCCATTTTCGATGTTTTAAACATCGATATTTCATCGATATTTTAACAGTAGGTATTAAAATACCCCCCCCCCCCCCTATTTAGGTACTAGTAGGATATTCAAACACGTACCCCTGATGATGATGATGGAGCCGGAAGGTAGGCACTGGAACTCCGTAATTAATCAATGTAATCTAGGCGTGTTTGGGCTTATTAGAATTGTCATCAGATGCACTTTGGTTATAAGGTACTATCGAACTGATCTGATGATCGAGCCGGAAGGTAGGCACCACAGGAACTCCATAATTAATCAATGAATCCTAGCCGTGTTTGAGCTTATCAGAATTGTCATGAGATGCACTTTGGGTATAAGGTACTATCGAACTGATCTGATGATGGAGCCGGAAGGTGGAATATACAGGAACTTCATAATAAATCCTTGTATAAGTGTATCATTCATGCAAATAATAAGTATGCGATACATCAATGACGCATGTATTTAACAATTAAAAATGTGCTATTTATTTAGCCGCGATATTCAACGCCGCCAAAACACAAGCGTGTCCGTTCACTGCCATAAGGAGCCCGTTCACCTTGTGCTTTGTGCTTGTGCTTGTGCTTTTTAGAATGTATCCTTGGAGTGCATCGACCGCCTTCAGCTCTTGGCAGTTAAAAATTCCTTAAACCTAAACTTTGGGCGGTTCATTGAATCTAAGGCTACGGTAGCTGCTAGGAAACATTCTTGCAAAGGTTAGACGGAACTCAGTGGCGGATTAGCCATGTAGCAAGAGTAGCAAATGCTACAGGCCCCGCGCATTCGGAACCCCCCGCACGTTCAGGGATATCGCACTTGAACATAAAAAAACTATTCAAAATATTTGTACTGCGTGAAATCTAAATACAGCTGATTTCTTTGGATGTGATGTGATAGTCACTTTAATTTAGACTTTCCACCAAGTAAACTACAGAATAGAAGATCTCTTAGAATTGCCCCATCATCGTACTTTTTACGCTACTGATCCACGGGGTTATTGGTGTCTAAAAGCCTTGTTCAAGCTAATCCTTAGAAGGGATAGAGTCAGCGGTTCCCGCGTGCGAAGCCACTGGCTAAAGCTACTTAATTTTAACCTTTCGGTATTCGTAAGAAATTTGAAGAATTACGGTATTCGTAATTAGAGACACAATAGAAAGACAATAAGAGAGCTAACGCCGGCGTTTAATAAGTTAATATGTGTAGCTTCGGTTAAGCTTATTCTTAATAAACCTCCTAAGAATAAGCTTCAACAAGGTTTTAAGGGAACTAGATATTTTGTGTGTCTATATGAATTCATTGCCAGTGTGTAGTGACATATGGCTCTGAAATGTGGTCGTTCACAATGCGCCTCCTCAGATGGTTTTAAGTCACCTAAAGAGCAATGGAGAGGGCTATGCTCGGCTTTCCTTGCATGATCGAATCAGGAGTGAAGGTAAGCTTAAGTGGCAGTGAATTGAGTACATCGCTCGCGAAGACGCAGCGTTGAAAAGCATCGCAATAAGGGTACCGATAACCTGGTAAGATCCGATGGAGGCGTGGTAAACAGGACCGGCCGTTATGGCGACACTTGGGAGAAACTTTTGTCTAGCTGTGATTGCTTTTTAGCTGAAATGATGATGACGAATGATGATGACGATCGATATTGGCATGTTGATGAGATCAATGTCTCGGAAAGATTATTCCAATTAAAGAATGGTTGAATCTAACATCTCCATAGAAAAAAAAATGCATCCTATTCCTAGTAAATCTCAACTGTTCAGCTTTTCTGAATAAATTCATAAAGGCTTCGCCATCATCATCGAAAACTATTTCTGTATTATTAATCAGAAGAAAACCTAAAATGTCCTTAGCATAATTTTCGTGATTACTTTGGGTTTTTAGAATTTCGCTTTTAAATCTTTAATCGTTCGGGGTATGCAAAAACGATCATCATTTAGGTTTTAGCAAAAGTACTAATACTAATCAATTAATTAGTAGTAGGTCCCTTGATAATATTTGCTACAGGCACCACGCCGGCTTAATCCCGCACTGACGAAACATCGAATGCTATACAAAGCACTGGTCCAATCATGTGTGGAGTAGTGTAGCCACATATAGGCAGTAAAATAAAGGGTCTTTCAATAAGCACTTCCCTGAAATCTTTAAATTTGAATAAAGCAAATTGTGATAACATTCAATTTGTTTTATTCAAATTTAAAGATATGAATTATTTTATTTATTTGAATTCCGATTCATGTGATTATGTATGGAATATGATATTGTTCAAATGACCTCCGCAGCTTCCCTGGATATCGCGCATCCGAAATATCAAATTTTCAATGTCCTTTACTGTTCTCACTATTAGGAGTTTCGTCTGCTCATTGTCGAAACCTCCTGAAAAGTATTCACAGTGTGAGTAATATTGCAATTTGTTATTAATAGTCAAAAAATATCAAGCTTTTATAATAGAAATTAAAAAACTAGGAATAGCTAGGAATGAAATTATTGAATCCAACCGTCGCATTTTCTCTGCATGTTCTCATTTAATTCACTTTTTGTGTCTTTAAATTTGTCAATCATATTAAATAGAAGCATATCCATCGAACCAGTGATTGTTTTCGGCATTATTTGAAGCAAAACGATTTAAATAAGGTGCACGTATGTAAACATAAAATGAGTTATGTATGAAACGTCAAGAACACAATTTTGACAATTATTAATATCTTAAATGCTGCCATACACAAAGCTTGATAAATAATTCGGTGATATTTTTCGATAGCCAAACTTTACCATTACAATATACTCCAACTGTGACCTGCTAAAGATTTGTCTAAATAAATATACGTGCGAGTACGTTTATAATCTGTTATGCATTTCATTACAAATCCATAAACGCAAAACGCGTTACTAATAAAGTTATCAATATGTTGATCCAGATGAAGTTTACTATCCAGAAGTACCCCAAGGTTCTTCATTTCAGTAACTCTATGCAATGAGGTGTTATTTAGGTTGTATGTGTGAGTTGTAATATTTTTATTACTTTAGGATGTTTAACTTTTACTTATTTTTAATACAGTATGCCGAGAATCTGTGCAAATCATCTTGGAATAAAATACAATCAGCAAGGCATATAGTTCAAATTTTGGATATCGGAAACATTGCATGAACAAACAAACATAATGACATGAATCGTCATTAATAAAAAAGCAATTTAAAAAAAAAAACCGACTTCACTAAAAAAACACTAAAAGGATCAAAATAAATTTAATTTCGGAAGTCGGTGTTAAATAAGAAACAAACAACACCGAGAAACACTGACTTCCGAAATTAAAGTTATTTTGATCCTTTTAGTGTTTTTTTTTAGTGAAGTCGGTTACTTTTTTTTTTGTAAAAAGCTTTTTATTTTACACTTTTTAGTTGCCGAAGTAATCACGAAAATTATGCTAAGGACATTTTAGGTTTTCTTCTGATTAATAATACAGAAATAGTTTTCGATGATGATGGCGAAGCCTTTATGAATTTATTCAGAAAAGCTGAACAGTTGAGATTTACTAGGAATAGGATGCATTTTTTTTTTCTATGGAGATGTTAGATTCAGCCATTCTTTAATTGGAATAATCTTTCCGAGAGATTGATCTCATCAACATGCCAATATCGATCGTCATCATCATTCGTCATCATCATTTCAGCTAAAAAGCAATCACAGCTAGACAAAAGTTTCTCCCAAGTGTCGCCATAACGGCCGGTCCTGTTTACCACGCCTCCATCGGATCTTACCAGGTTATCGGTACCCTTATTGCGATGCTTTTCAACGCTGCGTCTTCGCGAGCGATGTACTCAATTCACTGCCACTTAAGCTTACCTTCACTCCTGATTCGATCATGCAAGGAAAGCCGAGCATAGCCCTCTCCATTGCTCTTTAGGTGACTTAAAACCATCTGAGGAGGCGCATTGTGAACGACCACATTTCAGAGCCATATGTCACTACACACTGGCAATGAATTCATATAGACACACAAAATATCTAGTTCCCTTAAAACCTTGTTGAAGCTTATTCTTAGGAGGTTTATTAAGAATAAGCTTAACCAAAGCTACACATATTAACTTATTAAACGCCGGTGTTAGCTCTCTTATTGTCTTTCTATTGTGTCTCTAATTACGAATACCGTAATTCTTCAAATTTCTTACGAATACCGAAAGGTTAAAATTAAGTAGCTTTAGCCAGTGGCTTCGCACGCGGGAACCGCTGACTCTATCCCTTCTAAGGATTAGCTTGAACAAGGCTTTTAGACACCAATTACCCCGTGGATCAGTAGCGTAAAAAGTACGATGATGGGGCAATTCTAAGAGATCTTCTATTCTGTAGTTTACTTGGTGGAAAGTCTGAATTAAAGTGACTATCACATCACATCCAAAGAAATCAGCTGTATTTAGATTTCACGCATTTGCTACTCTTGCTACATGACTAATCCGCCACTGAGTTCCGTCTTTGCAAGAATGTTTCCTAGCAGCTACCGTAGCTTTAGATTCAATGAACCGCCCAAAGTTTAGGTTTAAGGAATTTTTAACTGCCAAGAGCTGAAGGCGGTCGATGCACTCCAAGGATACATTCTAAAAAGCACAAGCACAAGCACAAAGCACAAGGTGAACGGGCTCCTTATGGCAGTGAACGGACACGCTTGTGTTTTGGCGGCGTTGAATATCGCGGTTAAATAAATAGCACATTTTTAATTGTTAAATACATGCGTCATTGATGTATCGCATACTTATTATTTGCATGAATGATATATTCTTAAAACTATTTATAGCCAGAATGCATCTCATGGCAATTCCAATAAGTCTAAATACAGCTAGTAACTACACATTGTTTTTCTTTTTTTTGTCTACACAAGTGTATGTCTATTCCGTTCTATTTCGTCATTAAAAATTAGATTTTGGTAAAATTGTGACTAATCTGAAAGACCTTTATAAAATCCAAATTTGTTTATAAATGACGAAGTTCTGAGGTAAAAAGAAATATACAACTATATATAAAGGGTCTTCTTTTTTTTAAGTTGCTAAAAAATTATCCCTTGTCCTAATTCAGTTCATGGTCCACCTAGTTCTTTAACCGCAAAGTAAAAAATTGTAATATACATGGATTATGCTCAATCAGGCATATACACGATCACGATACTAGCAAAAAATTTAAATTACATTACCTATGATTCCATCAGGTTTAAAACCCAGTTCGTGAAGAACATCCGTAAGTCCTATTTGAATAACGGCAATCCCCAAAAAACAGTTTTGAATATTTTCGAACACTGTTTTGTCAGAAGATGTTATTATATCAACTATGTCGATACCCTTAGGTGCTAATACTTTGTGACAACTGAAACAAAATAAATTGTACAAATAACAGTAATTGATACAAACCAAAACCAAAAGCTATACAATAGTATATAATAATAATAAACTGTTCAGTGTGTGGTCTAGCTTGAAAAAGAAATTGGGAAATGAGGTCCTACTCAAAAGAACACTATATATTTTTGTTGATCCTTAGTTAAAAACCCATGTTAAACTTGATTAAATATTACTTTATAATTTCTTACCGTTCTACAGCAGCTGCGAAGACAGGTATACGCATTAGTTGCGTGCCCATACCAGTCCACTGTGAGCCCATTCCGCTGTACACAAACCATAACGGACGACGAGTATCGTCAAAATACTCAATTTTCTCACGCAAGCTTACAGTCTTTTTGTTTTCGTTCGTATCTAATAAACCAAAAAAACAAATTTATTGAGTTACTCGATTGAACGTTTGGTCAACAATTGGCCAACTAAAGGATTTAGTTTCTGCAATGAGAGTTTGTTCATACCCAGTATAGCAAATCCTCTGCCTAAATGTCCAGAGATGTTGTTTGCATGAATATTATGCAACAGTGCTAATTCCTCAGCATCGATGGGTCGGGACTTGAGGTCATCAAAAATCTTCTCGACAGCAGACTCCTGACGCCCTGATAATGTGACCAGGCGTGGAATAGAAGATTGGTAGCGGGACAGGTCCTAAAATATTAAATCATTGTTCAGGTATACGATTATGTCTACCCACCGAATAAGACCAATGTAAAGTCCGTATTCTTAATATAGCATGCATAAATGAGAAACAAAAATGGGCCCAGCATCGTGTTTTGAGGTATACATAATTGCACTAGTAATACAAGCACTTGTTACTTGATAACATTCACATGCGGTATCCTGTCCGAAAATTAAGAATAAATAACGTACACGGCCAACTTTCTGTTAAAATAGTAATAGAGGTGACAAGTAAGTACATATATTGAGAAGAACACAGTCGAATGCTTTGAAAAATATTCAAAAAACGCCTAAATTGTAAATAGTTTCTTTACGTGAAAAATAGTCATGGTTACATAATATTTTAATAACTTTGTATTGCAACATTTGCGGAGAGTTTTAAGATTTGATTTGGCAGTACAAACCCAGATTTCTATCAAAGCGAATCTAGCAAATCTCGGGTAAAGTCATAACTTTACCATAGATGTGTAGATAATAACTGGCAACACCCGACGTCAACAGGAGTTGTACTTTTTCAATCACGAAGTTTTAAATTTTAAAATATTGATTTCTGGACCCATTTTAACCCAAATTCTACAATAAAAATAACAAGAAACATTCTACTAAATATAAAAACTTTTATAAACCATAATAAATCAATTGAATACCACTTATAAGAGAAAAATGCATATACACCAGATAGATGACATTATGTCACCAGTATGGATGATAAATATAATAAAATAGACGACACCTAGCCGAAATGGAAAATTTACAACTATGTTAACGAGAGCCACAGCTCGCTGTGCACGCCCACCACCTCCGGCCTCGTCACTCAGCTCTGCCTTGCCGCCGCCGGAACCCAGCCCCACTGTAAGTGCTGTGACAGCTGCCGCGGCAGCTGCGTCGAGCTCGAGCAAAGAGATTCGGGAATCGTGTGCAGTGCAGATTCGGGAATATCGCAACATGTCGCTCGAACTTAGGCTGCGCTTACCTCGTTTGCCCATGCATAATAGGAATAAGGCGCTGATGGCTGCTCTGGATTTGCAGTTGTCAAACTATTTTGACGACTGCGAAGATCTCACTGATACACACTATCATAATGTTCTGAGCAGCTGTAGCGGCATGTCGTGTAGCTCACGTCAAGTTTCAAAACTGTGACGGAGCTACACGATCGAAACCAGCCGTGCCGGCTTGGCAGTGCTGGATCGAGCGTCGTATTGGTGGGGCCAGACCACTCATCGGCAAACTAATCTGCTTCAGGGAGAGCAACACTCACCCAAGAGTGATGCGCTTTGTGAGACGGGCGTTTTCGGGGACTGAAATCAGCCCCCGAGACTATATGTCCCGTGTCACAGAGCGCATCGACTTCCTGAAGCAGAAGGTGTATGCATGGGCAAACCGTATCCGCAGGTATAAGCGGCGGGTGGAGCGATACACCCAGAATCACACATTCCGAAGTAATGACAGGGGGGTTCATAGGGCTTGGGAGCGGCCAGACCAAGGTGTGACTGACGCGCACCTTACGGATGATGACGCCATGAGTTCATTCTGGCGCAGCACCTAGAATAGAGGCAATTGACATCAGCCCTCAAGATTTAGCTCGTGCAGCCCGTCCGTTGCCAAACTGGAAATCTCCAAGGCCGGATGGACTGCGCAATTTCTAGATTAAGTGGTTTACAAGATCGCACGCTCGCTTGGCATATCAGTTTCAGTCTGCCTTAGAGTCAGGGTCGCTGCCCCAGTTTCTAACAACAGTAATAACCCACTTGCTCCATAAATCAGGTAGTGAGACACTATGGAGCCTAAAAATTATAGACCGATCACGTGTTTGCCGACGGTCTATAAATTTCTTAAATCTATACTGAGAAGCAAAATTAATAGTCATATTGACATAAATTTTGTAATGTCACCTTCTCAGAATGGATGAAGGAACGGGTCCCGCGGTACTAAGGAGATGCTCTTCATTGATGACCATTGATGACATTGATTAGCCAACAGGTTTAACGTTCCCGAAAAGATCCCGAGAGGAGGAAGGAGAAGAAGGCCTATGACACTGTTCCTCATACATGGCTCATGAGGGTGCTGGAATTGTATAAAATTGATACAACACTACGCACTTTCCTGATGTCATGTATGAGGCAATGGAGTACGGTCTTCCGCTATCAAGGATGTCTACATATCCAGAGGAATTGCGAACCTGTAAGGATCGAGCAAGGTATATTCCAGGATGATAGTTTGAGTCCAATTTGGTTTTGCCTAGCCTCTAAGCACACTGCTGTAGAATTCAGGTCTAGGCTATCGGTTGAAGAGAGGTGGTCAGATAATATCTCACCTACTTTACATAGATGACCTGAAACTTTTTGTCCCCAACAATCTGCAACTAAACCTTCAGTAGTGCCATCAGGATGCAGTTTGGTGTCGACAAATGTGTGGTCATGCATGTAAAGCGAGGGGAGGTTGTGGAATCTGTGGGCACTCAACTCACGGATTTCATAAACCTGAAAACCCTCTGTCCAATAGAAACCTATAAGTATTTTTCATATTACTGACATGAAGCAATCGTTGAAGGGGCCTTTCTTTGGACGCCTGAAGAAGGTATTCAATAAGCCGTCTTTCAGGCGGAAACAAGGTGCGCTCCTTCAACGGTTGGTTCATGCCGGCATTGATGTACTCTTTCGATGTATTCAAATGGACTCAAACGGAACTTGACGCCCTGGATAGTAGGGACCGCAGACTGCTGACTGCATACCAAATGCATCACCCACGATCATCGGTGTTGAGACTGTGTATCCCGCGGAAGTGTGGGGGTCGAGGTTTTTTAAATACTAAGACCCTACCGCGACCGCGAGGTATGCAGTCTCAGGGAATATTTCCTAGCTGTCGACGTGGGTAAGCATCAAGATGTAGTGGTAGTGGACAAGGGCCCCACCCTGCTTTCCCTGGCTAAAGGGAACTGACGCAAACCGGTAGTGCTTGACACTAACGATCGCATGGAAGTATGGCAGATCAAGGAACTTCATGGATGCTTTTTCCGGGCCAATTGGCCAATGGCCAAATGGACAAATTGGCGTCCGTAGCCTGGCTGCGTTTCGGTGACCTCTTTGGGGAAACTACCTTCAGTTTCCCTTTTTTGTCTGTGCAATTATGGACGAAGTTATCATGATGAATAACTACCGGAGAATTATTGTGAAGGACGGCACGGTTGACATCTGTCGGGCATGTCACCGTCCGGAAGAATCAAATGGAGAGTACTTGCATAGACACAACCTAGTAGCCAGGATTATCCATCAGCAACTTGCTTCGAAATACTCTCTTGTGAAATCGGAAGTGCCGTACTACAGGTATGAGCCCGACCCAGTTCTTGATAATGGTCTTATCACTTTGTACTGGGATCGGCCCATCATCACTGATAGGACTATTGTAGCCAATAAGCCTGATATAGTGGTGGTGGACCGAAGCGAGAGGCGTGCAATGATCGTTGACATATCCGTTCCGTATGACGAGAACCTCGTGAAAGCTGAAAAAGATAAACAAATTAAGTATATTGACTTGGCTCTCGAGGTTGTCGACATGTGGGATGTGGACTCGGCGATCATTGTACCGATAGTCGTGTCGGACATTGGCTTAATAGCTAAGAGCCTCGACCAACACCTTAGGAGGCTCGCGGTAGGCGGCTGGATTAAGGGTTTCATTCAGACAGTGGTAATCCTGGATACGGCTCGTATTGTTAGGAGGTTCCTTTCTCTCGAGCCCTGACCGCCGGTAGCTTAGACTCTGATCCCGATACCGGTGGGATACTATTTTTTATATTATTAAATATTTTTTTTTGTGATATGGTTTAAAAAATTATTTAAAAATGTAATTTATATGTATTTACAAATAATAATTATAATAATATTTATTTATTTTCTCCCATACTTAGTAAGATTTAGACAATTTATAAGAAACAGTTTACATAGATTTGTAGATAGACTCCAGCCGCTTGTATACACACGTTTTTTGAAGTGAAAAGCCATTATTGATTCGCCGTGTGTAGGTACGATCGTTAGTGTTGTATAAATCTTTGTGAAAGCTTGTTGACAAAAAAAGTGCATAAACCGCGGTGGAGTTATCGTAAGGAGACAAAACGTGTGTTTGCAAGTTTCTATATGTATACGAGTAATTATATAAAAATATACCCCTATTTCCAACAACCATTTTTCCCATCATCCTCACAATATTTCCTCTGGAGGAGATCCCACTGTAATTGGCATCCTGAACAGATATACCAGGTATAAATTAATTGACGTAAGACCTAGTAGAGTAAAATTACCTTGGGTTTGTATCTTCCATGCAAAAGGACGTGCGAGTTAACGCCGATGAGAGACATGCCATTGATCGCAACGTATGAGCGCCTGAAGGCCTGGTGTTCCGTGACGATGCGCATGCGCCCCTCACGCAGCGCAACTACGTCTTGACGTGGGTTGTTGCAGTGTAAGTTGGCAGCTAGTTTACCACAGTGATAGCCCAGCAACACCTGTGAATTAAGAATTTTTAATGCAGATAGACCTAATACTCACTCAATGCAAAACATGCATGGGTTATTCGTGTATTAACAGCACGAATATTCTTTACAGCAATAATGATGATGATGACGTTATCTAGCCGATTTCGGCCACAGCGACCAAATTCCTAAGCTTCTAACTTACAGTGGTCGTGTGAATTTCGAGCACAGAAGTGGCATATGCCATTGGCGACATAATAGTAGAGAGTCTATCTTTGAAGTCGTCAGGGTTTTGGTCTAATTCCAATCTGTCGCTGCATACGACGTCTACGCTCAGGTCGATTTTATATTTGTTCTTCGCGGAAAAGATATCTACGTGGACAACAGATACAAAATCGACCAAAGGAAAACAAAAGCGTATTGTATATACACTATGATGATCCGTCGTGTGATCGAGGCCTAGATTAGGGTCGTCATCTACTCAGGTCACTGTAGAGACACGTGGGGTTGCGACAGTCGCAGAGAAAATCTGACAGTTGGGACTCGAGGTGGCCTTGCAACAGGTTCACAAATAACGCTAGGACAGTTTCACGTCGGCGACCAGTCGAGTCTTTTCCTCAACAGGTAAAATTTCGTGGAAGAATTCCGAAGTCTGGCTCCCAAACTGGAGCGGGCCGGGGTTCTTTAAGGCACCGCCCTTCTTAAAGACATGGTGTAATGTTGCCACTGTATACGTATGTAGATAATTGTGTTTCCTCTTTAGTTATTTATTATTCTTGTTTCCATTTTTCACTTTGTTCTAAAATTTATTTTTATTTATTTTACTCAAATCTATATTTTTAAACGTTTTTTTTTTTAATTACAATATATAAATTATAATTTAATTTATTAATTTGTGTATACTATATACACAAATGAATAAACAAAATAATAAAATACCTGGCATAATTTATTCATACATTATACACAGACATAATAATTATACACATCCATAATTTAGTTTAACTAAGAACATAATTTAATAATAATGACGATAAAAAATTTATAAAAATGTCTGACATAATTTATTTATATAATCTTCATGCAACAAAAGGTACAAAGGCGGACTTAATACCTTAGGCATTCTCTACCAGTTAACCTAGCGTAGCGAAGAGATAATTATAGCAGGTGGCCAGGCAGGTGCATAAAAAAAGAAAATATTATTTAGACAACAAGTTTTAAAAAAATATACATAAAGCTTAAACTAAATAAACATACATATTTAATCAAATATATACCTATATACATACATACATTTAATTATAAATATATATACACAGTAAAAGAGTTTTGAGAAGATTCTGCTATTTTATTTTTATTTTATTTTACTCGTGGCCGTCTTGATACCAAGAGATAGCGAATTCCACAGAAGGATGTACTGTATATAGAAAGAGGAATGAACAAAATCAGAAGTATGAGAAGGACAAAGCAGTAGGAGATTGTTAGAAGAACGCAGATTCTTAGCGTGTGAAGAACAGAGATATTGAAAGTGAGATATAAGATAAGAAGGAGAGTTAAGAGAGTTGAACTAAGAGAGGATTGTTATAACTCGCAAACTTCTTCTCTAGTGAATAGGCAACCATTTGAGCTCCGATCTGAAGCTTAATTCATGGTCATATTTCCTCAAGTTAATTATGAACCTGATGCAGTTGTTGGGGAGATTATCAAGCTTATACAGCAAGACTGCGTTCAGGTCATAGCAGCACAATTCACCATAGTCGATAATAGGGAAAATTAAAGTCTGTACAAACATTGTCTTCGTCTTTACGGGCAAAAAGGTCCTCAGACGATACAGATGCCACAAAGTCCCGTTGACTCTTTGACAGACACTTGAAACCTGACTGATGGGAATGACGGCACCCTTGAAAATAAAAACTGTTTAATTGCGCGAAATGACGCAATCCAAAAACTAGGTAACAAACATTATCAATTGATAGGGAAGATATGCGTCACTTTCGCGCAATAATAATAGGAGGTAGAAAGCCAACCGCCACTCTACTCATCATGCCTGCATTACCAATAACAATGACCTGACATTTTGAAGGGTTTACAGACATTCCAAACTTATCAGAACAGTCATTAATAGCATTCAAATCTCGGTTCACATCCTTTATAGCGCCTGAAAAACTTTCTACCCGAACAGCTGCATAATCTACCTATTTCCTATACACAAACATAATAAAATGATATGCATACATAATTTTATTTGAATAATTTAATAATAATGACGGCACAAGATAAACAAAAATACCTGACATAATTTACTCATACACAAACATAATTACTATAATATACATACATAATTATACACCCTATTATACGCATCACATTAGATCTACAATTCTATTGAATTTCGTGGATTACCATTTACCTCTCTTCCTCCCTCCTAACTTTGCTGTGCCTGTCAGGGTCTATATTGATCTATGACAATTATTATCAACACCTTATCTACCATATATAGCATACCTATGGACTATGGATTGCAATAAAGTATTGAGTATTGAGCATTATGATGCGCGTACGGCCGTTTTCCTCGGACGTGGTGAATATTTTTTTTTTTTGTCATAGAATTTGTATAATCATGTTAGTCTTAAGTTTGCTCCTTTTCTGGCAAATAAAAAGTTTCCCTTTCTTTTTTTTTTCTTTCTAGAGCTGACGCGAGAGTAGATATTTATTTACAAAAAAAAAACTTTACCTTACACTAGAATCTATATTATTATGGAGTTTAAATTTAAAAAACATTTTTTTTTTTTAATTAGGAAAAAATTCGATGAAAACTTCCACCACTGGGGTGTCCAGAATCATATACTGGATCCATGGTATTCGTTTATGCGTCGATGTCAAAGACACCCTGTATATTGTTCCGTGCGGGAATCGGACCCGTGACATGCAGCGCAACAGTCAATTGCTCAAGCACTGCGCTGATCGTACCACCTATTTTAATGGATGATTTACCAACTCAAAATAAAACAACTAAAAATTTAGGTTTGTGTAACAGTTATGTTTCCTACTAGTCGTATTTTGGTGATAAATAAAGTAAGTTAAGTTTATTCTATTCTCTACTAACCTTAGTGAGGGCAGCGATGCCAGATGCTGCTTCCGTCAAACCAATATTGGATGTCACGCTACCGACCAGTAGAGGGTCTTGTCTACCTTTACAGTAGACTTCTTCAAGTGTTTCTAGCTCAGATTTGTCAGCATCAGGTACACCTGCAAAATAACAACGAGCCTTAAGCGGGCTACTGAAACGTAGATTATTACTAAAAAGCCTACACAGTTCTTCTTCACAAATTGTGGTGTATAAGGATGTGCATTATACACCACAATTTTATTATTAAATGAAGTTACAATCATGATTCAAGCACTGAAAGAACCATGGGCAAAAATACGGGGGCTCACCCGATCATTGAAGTAGCGACATCTACATTGTCACATTAACATCAGCTCTGAGACTTTTTATGTTTAATCAATAGTAAAATTGTTTATTTCTATAAAAAAAGTAATTCAAATGAACGATAAACTAAAACGCATGAACCTTAATAATAAAAATGTGCAAAATTGACAATAAAGTGAAAATAACACAATGAGAAATATGATTATACAAATCAACAGTGTAATTAATTATAAGTTTTTTGTGTGGACATCGCTCTTCAATATTAATTTCCGAACTATTACAAGCCATATGAACCATTATTATTAAAGATTGTAGGTCTGTGTTGGCTCGACCAATCTAATATTTATTCACTTTATTTATTTAATATACATATAAATTACATTTTTAATTTTTTAACAAAATCATATTAAAAAAACATTTAAAAATATAAAAATAGTAGTCCGCCGGTGTCGGGACAGGGTCCAAGCTACCGGTGGCTAGGGCTCCAGAGGGGAACCGATCACTTTTCCGAAATTTTTTGTTCGAATTTCATTTTACCGAAAACTATTGACCGACGTCTTTTTTGCTATATGCATAATTTGACATATTTTTAGATCATCGAAGTATGACGTGTAACAGATATTATTTTACCGAACTATGTTTCGCCGATTTACAAAATAACTTTTTGTTATTGGCCGAAGCCTCTTTTGAACTTTTTTCATTTGCTAAATGATTTATTTGCTATATTTTCACCACAACGAAACAACATTTTACGGTATTTTGACACAAATATATAGACGGTACTTGGTAGCATTTTCAATATGAAGTTAAAAGTAGTGTCATAAAAAGTCAATATGTTGTGCTACAAAATTTAGTGACAGAAACAAATCGCTGCAAAACCGACTTCACACAGTCTTGTCTACCCGACCCCTAGAGTGTAATTCAAGCCCGCGTAGACGCGGAGGGGTAGGGCCACCCGCGAGCTGATAAGCAGGTGGTTGGAAGGCCCGCCACCGTGGCTGAGGCTAGCCGGCCAGCAAGCCGAAGCTGCGGTGGTGAGCGTTAAAACCATCTGCGAGGATAAGCTCGCGTGGGGCCGCCTAAACCCCGCAGCGCCGGAGCCGTGACAGAAACAATGCTTGCGGCATGTTGCATGACTGCTTCCATGCTGCATGCCTGCTGTTTGTTGCATGCCTGCTTGTATGTTGTATGCCTGTTTCCATGCTGCATGCATGCCTGCTTGCATACTACATGCCTGCTTGCATGCTGCATACCTGCTGCATGTTGCATGCCTGCTTTATGCTGAATGCCTGTTGCATGTTGTATGCCTGCTTCCATGCTACATGCCGGCTTGCATACTGCATGCCTGCTTGCATGCTGCATACCTGTTGTATGTTGATGCCTGCTTGCACGCTGCATACCTGCTGCATGTTGCATGCCTGCTTCCATGCTGCATACTGCATGTCTGCTTGTATGTTGTATGCCTGTTTGCATATTGCATGCCTGCTTGCATGCTGCATGCCTTCTTGCATGCTGCATGTCTGCTTGCATGCTACATGCCTAATCGCATGTTGCATGCTTAAAACTAGCATCTTTGTTTGCATGCTTCTTACTGGGACCAATTAAAACCACTTTTGGTCATAATCAACTATATCATTAAGTGCCATTACATTTAAGTAATTAATTAAACAAATTATTAGGTTAAACTAATCTGTAATTAGCTCCTGTTGCCTCGATCATGCTAATGAAATAATTACATTTCTAGGCGTTTGGTGAAATGAAAATATTAAAACAGTGGTATAATAAATATTCGGAAACATAATACTTCGTTCGATTTTCGCTGAGAGCAGTTGTGTTGCATGCGATCGCGCGCGTACCACAGTGTAAAGTGCTTACGATTAAAATAGCGCCATCAAGTCCGATGCGGCGCAATGACCTAATTATTGCGTAATGCTGACGACTGACGGCGAATATTATTGTTAAGGCGAAGTTAATACTCACTTATATTTTTATAATGAGTTCGAAAAAGGAAACTCTGGGTGATGCCAGAAGAATCTTGAATACAGAGACTGAACATCTGTTATATAAATCTTTTGTGAAGAACGGAAACAGCGTAAAAAACTAGAAGAAGACCTAAATGACCTGAAAAGTCAAATAGAAATCCTTTAGCAGCAGCTGAAGCTTCAAGCCGGAAACCCACCGAAATCAGCATCAAATCAAACTGCCAACGAGACTTCTCCCCCGGCTGTTGAATACAGCACAGATGAAGAAGAGCTCGCTCGAGAAACAGGTTGGATAAGGCAAAAAAGCAGGAAAAAAAGGAAATTGAACACCTCCCCCGCCCAACCCGCTCAAAACGATCAAGAAAGTAAAGAGAATAAAGGTAAGGAAAAACATATCAAAACTCCTATGCCACCACCTATCATTGTAGATGGTATTCAGAACTACCAGAAATTCTTTGATTTTCTATGCGAGAGTCAATCAGATGACACGTTCAGCATTAAAATGATGAACGGGGATACTGTCAAAGTAAATGCTAAAAGCGAAGAATCGTACAGAGGAATTTCTAAAGCCCTTTCGAACAACAATTGCTTATGGCACTCTTATGAGAATAAGCAAGAAAGACCAATAAGAGTTATGGCAAAAAAATTGCACTTTTCATGCATCCCTGAAAGAGTAGTTGAAGATTTGCGTAGCAAAGGCTACAAGATTTTAGAAGCAGTCAACAAATTGAGCTGGAAAACTAAAGAACCACTAAATATGTTCATGCTGACATTCTCAAAAGATGAGGAAACCAGCAAAATATATAACATAAAATATATATTGGGATGTGATGTAGAAATTCAGCCCCTAAAATCTACAAAACTGGTACCCCAGTGCAAAAGATGCCAGGCGTACGGTCATACGCAAAAGTACTGTTCCAAAGAACCGAGGTGCGTAAAATGCACAGGTAAACATCTTACCAAGGATTGCAGAAAACCAAAAGAAGAGAAGCCAAAATGCGTCCACTATGGAGCTTCACATCCAGCAAACTACAGGATATGGTATCTAAAGAAATTCAACAGATTCGAAACAATAAATCTAATAGCCATAAAATTATCCCTCAACAAAATGTACCTACTGGAAGAGGTGCAGGCCCTTACCTGAACAAACCAAGTCAAACGACGAAGAAAACCACCACTAAAAGCGTCTCATACGCCCAAGTAGCTGCAAAAGGCATAGCAAAAGAGCCTTTGGTTGCCTTGAACAGCGACAAAAAGTTGGATGAAATATTAAAGTTAATGTCATCATTCGACGAGAAACTAAAAAAAAATTGAAAATAGCAACAAAATTGCTACTCTTAAGCCTAAAAAATGAATACTACATTGAAGTTTATGACGTGGAACTCAAATGGGTTATTAAAACACCAGAATGAGTTACAAGTAGTATTAGACATAGAAAAAATTGATGTGTGCCTGATATCAGAAACACACTTCACAAAACAATCTCATATTAAGTTTAAAGGGTACAAAGTATACCATGTACTTCATCCAGACCATTCTGCAAGAGGCGGTAGTGCCGTCATTGTAAAAGAAAACTTACAGCACTATGAAGAGCTCAAATACGAGAGAAGGATATCCAAGCAGTGGCGATATGTCTCCAAACCAAAAAATATCCACTAACAGTGTCTGCCATCTATTGTCCACCTCGGTATATGATATAAAGAGAACATTATATCCGTTTCCTAACCAGCCTTGGCAGTAGATTTATCTTAGGCGGGGAATTTAATGCTAAAAATACGTACTGGAGCTCCAGACTAACAACTACTAAAGCTAAAGAACTGCTGAATGCCATAAAAGAGACGCAATGTGAATTTGTGTCTACTGGAAAGCCTACCTATTGGCCAACAGATCCAAATAAAATTCCGGACCTAATAGATTTTTTCGTAACCAAGAATCTATCAGCCAGTTACATAAAAACAGAACAAAGCTATGATATGAACTCAGATCATTCAGCAATCTATTTAGAAATTAGTGAAAACATTTAGTACAAACAAAACAGGCTCACTCTTGTCAATAAATACACAGATTGGGAGAGTTTTAAGACCAAATTAAATGATCAAATAGATCTCAAAGTTCCATTAAAAACACCCGAACATTTAAACATCGAAGTAGCAGCAAGCATTGTGGGAATATAAACCCAATATAAACAAGAGAACAAAGGGAAATATTTATCCCTTCAGAATCAAGCAGCTCATTATGGAGAAAAGAAGACAAAGAAAAACGTGGCATCAATCTAGGTGCCCTGATGACAAAAGAAAACTAAACGAGCTGACAAAAAAAGTAAGAAGACTAATTCAGAACTTCAAAGACGACTCAACTAAAACCTATCTTCAGGAACTGAGTAACGACCAAAATACAGACTACTCACTTTGGAAGGCTACCAAGCATCTCAAAAGGCCGATCACACAAATTCCTCCCATTAAGTGTGAAAACGGACAATGGGCAGTCACTAATAGTCAAAAAGCAAAGAGGTTTGCAGAGCACTTAGAAAACATATTTCAACCAAACGAGGGAGAAACCATTGACGACCGCATTTCGGTTATCATGACACCAGAATATGAAGATACTAAACTAGTAACACCGAGAGAAGTCGCGCGTGAAATAAAAGTAAATATAAGCTGTTGAAAATCACCAGGTTACGATTTAATAACTGGGGAAATACTTCATGACCTACCAAGAAAGGGTCTGGTTAAGTTGACAACCCTCATGAATGCTGCACTAAGGCTTAAATATGTACCAGACTTATGGAAAGTTGCTGAAGTGATCATGATAGCAAAGCCTGGGAAACCTGCACATGAAACAACATCATATAGACCTATCTCCTTGCTACCTATAATGGCAAAACTATTTGAAAAGCTGTTACTTAAACGGATTAAACCAATAATACATAGCAAAAATATAATACCAGAGCACCAGTTTGGTTTTCGAGAAAAGCATTCAACTATTGATCAAGTGCATAGAATCACAAACGTAATAGAACACGCCCTTGAAGACCAGAAGGTTTGTTCTACTGTGTTCCTAGACGTGGCTCAAGCTTTCGACAAAGTAAGGCATGAAAGTCTAATATATAAACTGAAGAGGCTGTAACCTAAGCAGTTTGCAGATATCCTGGAATCCTACATTCTAAACAGAGTCTTTAGAATAAGGCAAGAAGATGCCTACTCAGAATTGAAACAAATAAATGCCGTACCGCAAGGAAGTGTATTAGGTCCGATCCTGTACCTCATTTACACTTGCGATATTCCAGAAACAGAGTACAATACCATTGGGACCTTCGCTGACGACACAGCCCTCATGGCTGTAGGAAACAGCCACGAAGAAGCAGTTAAAAAGGTTCAAATGGCTGTCAACCAAATCTATGACTGGACCAAAAAATGGAGGATTAAATTGAATGAATCCAAATCTGTACACATAGACTTTAGTAACAAGAATCACCAGTATTCTCCAGTTTATATTAATAATAAACAAGTCCCATACGAGAATACAGCCAAATATTTGGGTATGACTCTTGACGCTAAGTTACGCTGGAAAGCCCACGTCAAGAAGAAAAGAGATGAACTCGACTTACGATTCAAAAGAATGTATGCTTGGAAGAAATTCCATGTTATCTGTACAGAACAAATTGTTATTATACAGACAAGTCCTGATGCCAGTTTGGACTTATGGTATTCAGCTGTGGGGCTGCACCAAACAGACCAATATAAGTATCATACAACGATTTCAGAAGAAGGTACTAAGGGAAATTGTAAATGCACCTCGGTACATACGAAATGATGACCTCCATCGGGATCTAAAAGTTGAGTTCATCAAAAAAGTGATAAAAAAATCAAAAAATCTGCAGAAGCTCACGAAAAGCGACTTCATCAGCATGTGAACATCGAGGCAATCCAGCTTCTCGACCACACAAATATAGTGAGAAGACTAAAAAGAACAAAACCGTTCGAGTTAGTGTTTAGTGATAGTGAATAGTGTAATGTAGCATAATTGCTACCTAATGAATACAAGAACGAAGTGTATTCGCCTTAATAGAGACAATAAGAAAAGTGCTATTGGACACATACTTAGTAAAGACAATTTATTGGTTTACGATATAATTAAATTGCTTATTAGTCTGTATATATGGCTAGATTGTAATAAAAATAGGGTCCATTCTTTGGATGTACCCTAGGAACAGGTAAAAAAAAAAAAAAAAAACTTCGAACAAATGTTGTTTCGGCTAAGTGTAACATCTGTGAAAAGTTTTTCGAGCAAATGAAACCTCGGGGTAACGAAAAAAATCGAATTAATAATAGGTCAACTGATACAGTAGCAGACGTGACTTCGAAGAATTAAAAAAAAAACAAATGAAAATAGTTGAAAAGTTAGGTGAAATGAAATTCGGTCAAATATTTTTAGAACTTATGATAGGTAACCGCTCCAGAGACAGGAACTTCCTTACAATGCGAGCCGTATCGAGGAGTACTGTCTTCTGTATCAGGCCCTTGATCCAACCGCGCAACGACAGTTTCGACAGGTGGTCGTCTAGTCTTTTGGCCATCAGGCCATTGGCGGTAACAATAATCGGCACAATGATAGCCTAATCCACATTCCACATGTCGACTACCTCGTGTGCTAAGTCCAGATATTTGATTGGTTTCTCTTTCACAGCTTTCAGGAGATTCTCGTCATGTGGGATGGTGACATCGACTATCATTGCGGGGCGCGCTAATCGGTCTATCACCACTATATCCGGCTTACTGGCTACAATATTCCGGTCAGTAATGATAGACCAATCCCATTACAACGTGACATAGTCATTTTCAAGCTCTGCTTAGCTTGGGACTAGACGGCGTTGTGTGATAGTTGTGGAATATTATATTATATTATATTTTCGAGAACTGTGTCGGGCACATACCTGTAATACGGTACCTCTGAACACACTAGGTTGTATTGTGACTAATCCTGGCTACTTGGTTATGCCTGTGCAAGTATTCGCCGTTGGCCAGACGAGAACAACCAGAGATAATATGTCTGATAGACTCACCCGGACGATGGCATGCCCGAAATATGTCAACCGTCCCGTCCTTCATTATATATCTCCGGTAGTTATTCGTCAATATGACTTTGTCCATAATTGCACAGATAAAACCTTCAGTTTCCCCAAAGAGGTTGCTAAAACGTAACCAGGCCACGGACGCTGCAAAATCTACATCAAACTCATGAAGAGCCCGATAAAAGCGCCCGTGGAGATCCTTACTTTTCCATACTTCCCTGTGGTTATTAGTAGTAAGTACCACAGGTTTGCGCCAGTTCTCTTTAGCCATGGACAACGGGGTGACTCCCTTGTCTACTGCGACCACATCACGGAGCATACCCACATCGGTTTTATGAAAGTATTATCTGAAGCTGTACACCTCGCGGTTGTGCAGGGTCTTCGCGTTTAAAAAACCTCGACCTTCACACTTCTTCGGGATGTACAGTCTCATCACAGACGACCGTGGGTGATGCATCCGGTTTGCGGTCAACAGTGTACGGACCCACCTATCCAGAGCATCTTGCTCTATCTGAGTCCATTTGAGTATACCGAAAGAGTAAATTAAGACCAGCATGACCCAACCATTGAAGGCGCGCACCTTATTTCCACCTGACAGAAGGCTATTTAATACCTTCTTCAGGCGGCCAAAGAAGCGCTCCTTCAACGATTGCTTCATGTCAACAACGTTAATGCCTAACGCTTCCGACATACCCAAATACTTGTACGTTTCGCTCGGGGAGAGAGATCTAAGGTGTATGGAATCTGAGAGTTGAATCCACTCAGATTCCATTATGTCCCCTCGTTTTACATGCATGACTTCACATTTATCCACACCAAATTTGATCCTGATGGCACTACTGAAATTTTCAGTTACCTTCAGTAGTTTCATCAGTCGCAACTTGTTGGGGGCAATGAGTTTCAAATCGTCCATGTAAAGAAGGTGAGATAGTACCTGACCACCTCTCCTCAACCGATAGCCCAAGCCTGATTCCTCTAGCAATGTGCTTAAAGGATTCAGGGCTAAGCAGAACCAAAGTGGACTCAGACTGTCGCCCTGGAATATTCCCCGTTTATTTCATATAGGCTCATAGTCCCACCGGATTGGTCGACATCCAGGATAGCGAAGGACTGTGTTCCATTGACCCAAACATGACTTAAGGAAGGTGCGTAGAGTTGTATTTATTTTATACAATTCCAACACCCTCATGAGCCATGTATGTGGCACAGAGTCATAGGCCTTATTATAATTTATTTATTTAAAACTTTATGCACTAAACATTGTACAAAGGCGGACTTAATGCCTTAGGCATTTTCTACCAGTCGACCTTGGGGTGGTGCAGAGACATAACATGGCGGGTGCAACTTAATAAAAGACTGACATAGAGGAAACAAGAACAATAATAAATATTATATACTTAGATACGTACATACAAATAAAGAATGATATTGACAAAAAAAAACGAATACAACAAATCAAGAGTGTGATGAATCTACCAACTTCTTGCGAATGTGTTCTCGTGCTTTCATTTTAAAGGACAACCGACTGGTTGCCATCCTGATGTTCTAAGGGAGCGCATTCCAAAGGAAGGTCGCCTGGACAAAGAAAGAGGAATGGACAAACCCAGAGCGGTGTTTCGGACATCGTAGAAGACGATTATTTGTAGATCGAAGATTTTTATTGTGCGCAGAGCAAAGAAATTGAATTTCTGAAGTCAGATAAGAAGGAGAAGAGGGCTTATTCAGAAAAGAAAACAGAGTTGTCAAGGCCCTTAACGCTCTACGCTGGCGAATGGGTAACCATTTTAAAAGTGATCGATGTGTTGATACATGATCATACTTACGAAAGTTGAAGACGAATCGAATGCAGTTATTCAGAAGGCGGCCCAGTTTATTGAGGAGATCTGCATTCAGGTCATAGTAGCACACATCAGCATAGTCAATTATAGGAAAGATTAGGGAATGTACAAGCATTGCCTTTATGTGAGCAGGGAGAAGATTCTTCAGTCGATAGAGCGACCGTAACGTTCCAGTGATTTTCCGACTAACACCTGAGACCTGCTTCCGCCAATCAAGACAAGTGTCGACATGCAGACCAAGTTCCTTAACCTCGGAGCTAATATCTATCCAGCATGTCGACAAATCCTTGCGGAATCGACGAACCTGTTGGCTTATGGTCATGTCGTGTATTGCCCACCCTGAAGGAGTATAGTTTACCAATAAGCGCTCTGGCCCCATCAATACGCTTCTCAATCCTACATTGACAGGCAGGCTTTGGTCAAGTAGCTCCGTACACTTGGTAGTTTTACGTTGGCTAAACGACATGCCGCAATAGCCCCGCAATAGAGACGCTGATACATACGCTGCTCTCGACCATATTCTCAAGCAGTGAGTACAGAGCACACACTAGTGTCGTATTTTTTTGTGCATAGGTTTTTTTTGTGCATCGGTTAATTATTATTATTATTTGTTTATTATTTATATATTTTTTGAGGATATGTTCGTATCCAGAGGGCTCGAAATTGACGAGGGCAACTCCAGTAACAAAATGTTTCCGGCGGGATCTCATAGTGGAATGGCGACAGAGACTATCACAACCCAGTGCTGGGCATGCCATAATTATGGCGGTAAGTCCTCTCTTTGAGGAGTGGCTGAAAAGAGATCACAGCGTCCTCACCTTCCGTATGATGCAGGTTCTCACCAAACATGGTCAGTTTGGGAAGTTCCTGCACTGGATTCGTGTCGAAGCAACGCCCAAGTGTCACCATTGTGTGGACCACCCGGAGGACACGGTGGAGCACACGGTAGAGGTGTGCCCCGCTTAGGCCGAGCACCGCCGTGTCCTCGCGGGGGAGATTGGCGGCAGCGATCTCTCGCACCGGGTCTTGGTACAGGCCCTGGTCCGAAGTGACAAGTAGTGGCAGGCGGTCGCCTCCTTCTGCGAAACAGTAATGTTAGCAAAGGAAGGGGCAGCATGTGCACGTGTGAGGGCGCGGCCTTCACGCCCCAGCTACCGAGATCCCGATCCTGATTTCCAGCCACCGTAGCCCCGGGCTTGCAGACAGCGAGCAATGGGTAGCTCGCCGTCCGATCGTCTGGTAACCGTCTGGACCAAGCCCAAGTCGTCGACGGCGCTTAAGGTGCGCGTTTTCACGCGCACCTCAAGGAGATGTCAGCAAACCGTAGGGGCCCAGCAGGATCAAAGCACACTGGGGCCAAGGGTCTGCTTCTGAAAGGAAGACTCAGCCCTGGTATGAAAGGCAATGAAGGAACAGGAGTGGGTTTTAGTCAGTAAAAGTCTGACACACCCTCACGTGCCACCCAAGAGCAGGGGATGTCAGTTATTATTTTTTTATATTAAAGGACATTCATTGCTCGTCGTCCATACATAGCTCGCCTAAGATCCAACAGGGAGGTGTATTTATTCTTTGGGTTTTAGATAATGTATATTCGATTAAACCTAAATTAAAACAACGGACACTTTTAAGAATTCTGAAAAAATCAAAACACTTTCGGATTTTGAGGTTATAATTACGTCAATATAAACATTCGATATGTACTAAATGACATTACTACCAAATGTCAAATGTTGTCATCTGTCAATTCGTCAACTGTCAGTGTCAATATTATTGCTCGTTTCAAACAGCGCTTTCAATCGAGTTTTTTGATAAGGCTTACTATAGTTCCGCGACATCATAGCGGACTGTTTGTAACTAAAAATCATTATCGTATATCACGTGTTGAGAATACTGACGCTTGTCTGTATCAAACTCTTATTAAGATCTTATCTATTAAAATATAAGTAATGTATATTATTAAAAGAACTAGTAATATAGTATATATTTCATGCGTGTTGGTTCTTAAGCCATTTTTTACAATGCTCTTTATATGTTTACATATTTTATTATTATTTATATATTTATACTAGCTGACCCGGTGAACTTCGTACCGCATAATAGTAAGGATAACGCCATCTACTGGCATTACCAGAAGAACATAATTCATTTTATAATGACATTTTAATTACAGATGGCGTTGTATTAGGTATTTTTTGTGTAATTATTTCTCACCGTTTAGACCTTCCCTGGACTATCTCGAATATTTCAAGACCAAAATTAGCCAAATCGGTCTAACCGTTTTTGAGTTTGAGACTAACGAACAGCTATTATTTTTTGGATAGTAATAAAAGCTCCGACAAAAAAAAAGAAGAATTGTACGTACTCAAAATATTAAATCTACTGCCAAAAATACTAACTTTCCGACTATTTTTGTCCGAATAAAAATGACGAAACGACTGAATGAGATACTGAAATCTTCGAAAAATAAACATGACTGTTTATTGCTATAATATTTATCTACCAGCATAAATTACGTTCTACTGAAAACTATGCTTTGTAATTTTTATCTTTACTTGCCTACTATTAATTCATAAATTGCCTTTTATATTTAATAGACTGTGGTGCTATTTTAACTGTAACATTATACTGAAAATATTATTCTGAGTGGTTATACAGAAACTTATAAAAAATATAAAAATGTACTTGTAACAATAACTTTTACTTGCATCATATTATATCATGAATTTTACTTACCACGGGTATGCTTCGATAGCGGTACCTATTTCAGGCGTTAAAAAGTTAAAACAGTCGTATTCATGCTTTAATCTAAAACCAAGTAGACTTTGGTTTTCTAGAATATTTTACTATTATACTGTATTATTATTCAACAAATTTCCTAGTTTTTATAATTTCAGCGAGAACAAAGATAAAAATAAAACAAAACTCAGTTTATTAAGAAAATGTAGTTTTAAGAGGGCTACCCCTCTGTACCAACTCCACCCCGCAGAACCCTGGTTTTGGAGACATCCATGTTTAAAGTTTGAGGTTAGGTGAAGTTAGAACACTAATTTCCATCGATTTATAGGGTGGTTTGGGGCCTAAATCATAATGGCTTTAACATTAGAATGGGATTTGGTTGTTGTTGATGGTCACAGTTCTAACCTAACCTAAACCAAATGATTCACCAAGTCTTTTCATTACTTACAAAGTCCTCTGCTTCTTGCACATTATAGCACCGTTTGATCAACACCCAACTTTTATTACGACGATTGTTCTTTACCGGTACTGATGAACCAGCTCCCTCCTCTTCCTCCTCCGACTCAGAACGGTACACGGGTACCTCATTCATATTTCGTAACAATACAAAAATAGTCGGAAAGTTAGCAGTTTCCTTAGTAGATTTATTAGTTCGTTGAAATGATAACATTAAAGCAGTAGCAACAAAAACTATTTAATTTTGTAACATAAACAGACAAAACACACAAGGATCGGTCGTTGCAAGTGCATTGCGCTCGGATCTTTAAACTCGCACCCGAAAACAGCCGAACGCGACCCGAAACCGATCGCGCGGGCCGAACAGTTTTTTTTTTTTTTTTTTCGGTGGGAAAATCATCTTATGACATCCCCCGCCCTTGGGCGGGGCGGGAGATAGTGTCAGACTTTTACTGACTAAAAACCCACTCCTGTTCCTTCGTTGCCTTCGTCCCAAGACCCCGGGTTTCGCTTTCACACTACCCATGGCCCCAGTAGGCTTCGACCCTGCTGGGTCCCTACGATTTGCTGACATCTCCCAGAGGCGCGCGTGGAACAATACGCGCCTTCGACGACTTAGACTCGGTCCGGACGGTTACCGGACGGTCGGACGGCGGGCTACCCATTGCTCGCCGTCCGCAAGCCCGCGCCTACGGTGGCCGGAAATCGGGATCGGAATCCCGGCGGCGACTTGGGCGTGAGGAGCGTTGCCTCACGCGATCGGCCGCCTCTTTTGCTAGCATTACTGCTTCGCAGAAGGAAGCGACCGCCTGCCACTCCTCCTCGCTACGGACCATGGCCTGTACCAAGGCCCGACGCGAGAGATCGCCGCCGCCGATCGCCCCCACGAGGACACGGCGTTGCTCTGCCCAAGCGGGGCACACCTCCACCGTATGCTCCACCGTGTCCTCCGGGCGGTCCACACAGTGGTGACACCCGGGCGTCGCTTCCGCACGAATCCGGTGCAGGAACTTCCCGAACTTACCGTGTTCGGTGAGAACCTGCGTCATACGGTAGGTGAGGACGCCGTGAGGTCTTTCCAACCACGCCTCAAAGAGGGGACTTACCGCCATAATTGTGGCGTGCCCAGGGCCGAACAGTTGAGGTATTTTCCTCGTTATTAAGAGTTAAAAAATAAATTTGATAACCCACAATAGAAATTAAAACAGTTCATGCAAGTTGTAAAAATACGATTTTTTTGACAAAACCTCTGTTGTCGGTAACTTAGTAATTTTGTCGGAGGTTCAGTACTCCATTCGGAAGTTTAGATTTGTTATTCGAAGATCCATTTTTTTTTTTAGGAGAAAATGTAATTTTGTCATGCTCTTATCTGTAGTTAAATTGGATATTTTTTTTCATTTATGTTTTGGGTTTTTTGTCGGTAATTCATTATAACGCTGGTTAATTAGAATAATAGTCGGCCACAGATCGCTGGAGATTAATTTGTTTTTCGGAACCATTATTATTTCCCTTAATTTTTATAGATATTAAATTTATGTATCGATCGGTCGTTGTGACGACGCTTAGGGAAGGCCTATGTCCAACAGTGGACGTCTTTCGGCTGAAATGATGATGATGATGATTATTATTTATTAAAATGTTCAAAAATTATATAAAGGATACAAAATTACATAATAAAAAAAAAACAATTCGGCAGATTATTCTAATACTTTCAGGAAGTGTGTTTATTATGTTAAATGTCGTATATTAAAGAAATATGTACTCTATTGGTACTGAAAAACTAAATTTTATTCTCACCTGTACCATATGCTTCCACGTACTCAACTGCCTGGGGCGACACTTGTACTTCTTTATAGAACTGTCTAATAAAATCAGCCGTAGTCTGAGGATTCCGATTGTATCCAAATTTGGGTCCCATTTTATCACTTAATAAAGAAGTGAATTCATTTTTAACATGCAAAAGTTCCGCGTAAACTCTAAAAAAAAAATATATAAATATATTATCACGACATAGTATAAAACAAAGTCGCTTCCCGCTGTCTGTCCCTATGTATGCTAAAATCTTCAAAACTACGCAACGGGTTTTAATGCAGTTTTTTTTTTTAATAGATAGAGTGATTCAAAAACGAAGGTTAATATGTATTATAAATGCATAATATATTAAAGGAACACTGGTAATTTTAAAGGTTTCTAATGTGATGTTGTAAATAAACATATTTTTTGCGCTTACATTGCAAAAACAGGCTGAACCCTATGAGATAGATCAAAATAATGTACTACAGTATCGATGGTATATGTCTATGGAATAATCCACAATAACCATGTAGGGTTGACCCCTACCACATAGTTTATTTACGTTTATAATAAACTCACACAAGACACCACAATTAAAATACAAACATCAACACAGCCACAGTATTATTATCATTTACGTGTATCAATAACACTACTCAACATTCACGGCATTTATAATGTTTAAAATTATAATGTCGGATGGTGTCGGCTGCCCAAGCGCGGGCCGGCGCGCGCGGCGGTTGAGCGCCCCAGGTTAAACTTTTACTTTTTGCAATTGTGAGGGTCAGTCGGTCACAGACCTCGCCGCTAGCTGCCTGCGCCGCGCCCTCGATTTACTCGCAATTATATGTGTTACGCGAACTGTTATTGTTATTGTGAATTATTGTTTTGTGCTGTGACTATTGTGTGTTTCTTCTGTCCATTCTCCTTCTAGTCATATGTGCCGTGTATTGATGTTGGTCTAGTGCATAAACCGTGAGTACTTTCCGAGTGACTTTTATTTCCTCGCACCCGCACTCACCGCATACACGCTCCTTAAACCATTTTGTATCCTTTACTTTTTACCAGAAATAATAGCTATTTACTAAGCAATTTTAAGTAATACAGCATTAATCCTTATCCAATTAAGTACCGTAAATACATTATGTATTTAATATAGGTTAATATGCTATTTTACAGCATGTAATTTAAATGAATATTTTCGAAGATATTACAGACTTAAAATGCACGGACATAGCCATTCCGGTTCCAGCATTGCACCCATGCAAAGCCGGGGAGTGTCGCTAGTTATCAATAAAATTGAGAAAATGAAAGAACGATTTTTTTTTTACTCAGCTTGATAAAAAAAAAACCTAAATTATTCTAAACTTTACAAGCCTTACCAACTTACCAATGCAGTGATTAAATTACAAAATATCTATAATTAGTATTTTGGAAAACTTGCCTCGAGTTTTTACACCCATGTTGATACCCTACAAACGTGAGTATCCAGTGCAATGGGTGCTTTAGGGTGTGGTATTTGGAGATATAGCAACGGTCTGAACTTAGGCAATGTTCACTGTTCACACGAGGATGTGAACATGCCGATTCAGCAGGGCAGTGACCGCAGTGAACCCGAATTGACTTCAATATTAGTTATTTGTCATCAAAATTATTGGACTGCATCAATTGTTTCACACAAATACATTATTAACTAATATACTCACACATGTAAATAGATTAATATAAATAAATACCATGTAAATCTGTATTAAAGTCTCTTTCTACGCTACGAGCAACGCTGTTTTACTAAGATGAGACCATCTTCTCTCCCTGTTACTGCGCTTATAAATGGTTGCCGATAGCTTTGGCCTTACCCAGCCTTAGTTATTGGTCGGTCCGTGAGGCTGCGGATCCGCAGTGAGAAAATCCCATCCGATACACCCTTCATCCTTCCCACCTTCCGTCTGTTACCTTAGGTCACATGATAACAGGCTTCCCGCACTATATATATACGTATATATTGTAACTATACAGTTGGGGCTAGGTTTTTAGGTGCAGTTAGGGTTGTTGATAGGCTACAGTCAACCCCTTTATTGTACATTTGATTTAGTTATCTGAATGTACATTTACCTCGTTTGGCTATATACAACAATAATAAGGTACTCTGAAATATTGTCAAACTAATAGGGGTTAAAATATGAAATTGCCGTTTTATTGTAATAGGTACTTCGAATTGACATAGAACCTCCATGGTTTGAGATTTTTGAGTGAAACTTTTTTCACATGGTACCTATGAAGTTCTTCTTTAATAAATATAACATTCGATTATCGACTTTCAGTTGTTTTTTATTCAGCTTAGACAAGGAAGACACTTCAAAAATTCGAGTGAGTTTTGAATACGAGTTCAATATTGTGTTTTGAGAGGCTTGGGTGGACTTGAAGAACGAACCCCGTGGAAGACCGCGCACACAGGTGAATAACAATGAATTGAAAGAGATGGTGGAAACCGATCCGAGCCAAACAACCCAGGAATTAACAGTTTGGTTTAACGTTATCTTAACAACAATATTGACTCATTTGCGTCAAATCAATAAAATAAAAAAATATGAAAAATGGGTGCCTCATGAGTTGACTGATCTACAGAAAGAAACACGTGTTGAAACTTTTGTTGACTTGTTCAATCGATACAGAAATGAAGGAATATTGGATCGAATTGTGACATGTGATGAAAAGTGGTTTCTTTACAATAATCCTAAGCGAAAAATACAATGGCTGACCCCAGGTCGAACGCCGCAACAGTGTCCTATAGAAAAGCTTACCAATAAAAAGGTAATGGTAACTGTTTGGTGGTATCAGCATGGTGTCATTCACTATAGCTTTCTCCGATTTGGTCAAGCAATAACTGCAGATGTCTACTGTGTCGAACTCCGAACAATGATAGCAAAACTAGCAGTGAAACAGCTCCGACTTATGAACGCGAGAAACCGTTTTAACTCTACATAAACTGCAATTAGAAACCATTCGTCACTCTCCGTATTAGCCAGACCTGGCTCCAACAGACTACCGTTTTTTCGTGATTTTGTCAATTTTCTACGTGATAAAAGTTTTCTTCTTAGGAGGCAGTACAAAATGCTTTCACACACTTTGTCGAATCTAGATCACCAGAGTTCTATCGCAAAGGCATAAATGACCTTCCTATTAGATGGCAGCAATTTATAGATAATAATGGTAATTATTTTGTTTAAATAAATATGTTAAATTAAAAAAAAAAAAACGAATTTCAGTTTTTCAGTACAAATCGGCAATTTCATACTTTAACCCCTAATATTTTGATTACTACTACGAAGACCTCACTGATCTGAATCTGAACCGGGATGTATTTCACCGTCTCGACAACCGGTAAGATCAACTGAAATTAAGTGTAAAAGAAACTTCAGAAACTCTCAGACCTAGAATGTAATCATTAGCACGTCCCTGATTGTCTATAACAGGACGCTTGAAAAGAGGGTACAGGCATAGTCGACGACTCTGTAAAAAGACCAATCCTTGGGATCACTTCAACAGATGGGAAACTCCAGCCAGTTACATGAGTTGCGTTGATGTCACAGCCTGTACATCAGATATGCCAACTGCTGGCGAGTTGTCGATGAACTGACGAGGTCGAACCACCACGGCATAGAGTTCTTTATAAATCTCGTAAAGTCTGCGGGTATCACGATACATCGGACTACTAGTTTCTACAACACCAAGAAGGCTAATTGGGGCCAGTTCACAACAATTTAACTTTAAAACTGTTTGATCAGCTCGTCAACGTGCCTAAGTTGGACCTAGTAGTCGAGCAACTAACGACGGTAATACAAGAGGCTTGCATCCGAGTGATACCCAAAAGAAGACAATAGAGAAGATAACCATGCCGTAGTGAATGAACTCATTAACCTGAAGAGGCAGGTAGTCACCAAGAAGTGGAGGATCAGATGTGCAGCGCCAGTCCTGCGTTAACGGCAGGCAGGTTCTCCAATATCTGACTCGCTTTAAGTGCGAAGAGAACTCAACATGCGCCTATGACAAGTTGGAGACAGTCCTTCATCTCCAGAACGAATGCCCTGTGTGGGAACACACAAGCATCATTTAGAAACAAAAGTTGGTATGCAAGCAAAAAAGAAGAATCTCAGTTTACTGATAGAACACAGAAAGAACAGATTGAAGTTCATAGACTTAAAAAAAAAGTAACAATCCATCAATAGACGGAACAAATAGCTGACGTATATCAGATCTATTAATTGTTGCAAAATTTATTATTATTTAATGCTATTTTTAACAAACGATAGACAATAAAAATTGTTTAACAAATTATAATCGACACTTCTTTTTACTATCATTTATTACCATTATTTTATTTTTTATACGATTTAAAATTACTATAGTCATTGAACTTCATTTAACCGATAGCCTAAAACAACGACCTTGCGAAACTTGTATGGCTGGGAGTTTCCGCATGATACTAGTGTGGATTTAGCCGTTACCTGTAACTAACCACACTGCATTAGTCATGAGACAGTGTGAGCGTCCATGAGGATTACTCACTCCTACCACAAAAAAAACCTTCACTGACAAACACTATATAACGTAGGCTGACCCCACATTAGGCCTGAGCGGTTCCCGGGTGTGTCGCGTTTTGCTGCCCTGCGGCGTGGAAAATGCACGCAGCGCGCACGCGGCGCTCGCGTCGCGTTCTCACCCCTTCACCCGCAATCCCTCCCGCCCGATACTGCCATAATGCGCGAGCATTATGCCGATCATAATGCTAATAATAAACGCAAAGGGGAGCGCTGCGTTCGCGCCGCGCGTTCGCACCGCGCGCTTGCTGCACACACGTCACACAGAGGCAACGCGCGACGCTTACGCAGCGCGCTCGCGACGAAATAAGCGGCGCCCGTGTCGCTCATATTTATTTATTTATTATATTCTTTATTGTACACCACATAAACAAAAATAAGGACAAACATAATTAAAAATAAGTGTACAATGGGCGGTCTTATCGCACAGGGCAATTTCTTACAAACAACCTTTGGATGGACTGAAAGAGAGGAGATGGATTTAGGACTGTCAGTGTAGAACATCAGAAAAATACTAATAAGACAGAATAACACTAATACATACATGCAATATAAGAAAAAAAATTAAATATAAATAAATATTAAATATATAATTGAGCCAGGAGAAAAAAAAATCAAAGTGAAAGGTAATGCTCCTTCACCATTTTTTTAAACATAGGTAGCGTTTGAGCACGCCTCACTTCTAAGGGTAACGCATTCCACAAACGAGCTGCTTGAAGTGTGAAAGATTTGTCAACGAAAGAAGTGGAATGCATGCGAATACTTAATTTTAGGTTTTCTGATGATCTCAAGGGCCTACTATGTGTGTCACTGAGAAACTGAAAGCGTTCCTTAAGATAAAACGGGGTACAAGGATTAAATAGCACATTATAAAGCAAATAAAGTACGAGTATGTGGGCGTTCCGGCGAAGGCGAATAGTAAGCCATTTGAGCTTAGTATGAAATTCAGAAACGTGGTCATACTTGTGCAAGCCAAGTATGAACCTGATACAGAGATTTTGAAGTCGCTTAAGCTTATCCGATTGGTCTTGGGTGAGATCAAGATAGCTGGCAGCAGCATAGTCCAGGATTGGAAGAAAAAGAGATTCAAGTCAAGCTATGGAGTTTTTCATCCCTTATGGTGACGTACCCATCGGAGGCTCAGCTCGCCCATGGTTTAACGCCGATTGCGTTCAAGCTGAAGAGCGTAAACATTCGGCGTTTCTCGCCTGGGTTGACGCTCGTGACCGCAAAGCTCCGGATTTGAGCTCAAAGAAGAGTGCTTTCAACCGTGCTGCCAAGTCCTACAAAAAGGCACTGAAGAAGGCTCGGTTCGACCGCATTACCCATATTGGCTCAAAGCTCTCTGCACAGCCGTCCGGTAGCAGAGCATTCTGGTCCCTTGCCAAGTCGGTCGAAGCGAACTTCTGTGGGCCCTCATTGCCTCCGCTGGTAAAACCTGATGGGACACTGGCTCACTCGGCGAGAGAGAAAGCAGGTCTCTTTGCATCTCTCTTCGCCCATAATTCTCGTCTTGATACTAGCAGTGCTACTCCACCGAATCTACCTCACTGCAACACCTCGATGCCCGAGGTTCGCATGAGGAACAGAGAAGTTTTGAGAGCACTGGAAGCAGTCGTGCCGATCCCGCCAACTATCGGCCGATTTCAATAACCTCCATACTCTGCAAGATTATGGAGCGTGTATTGAACTCGCGCCTCATGGCATAACTGGAAGGTAACGATCTCCTCAGTGATCGACAATACGGGTTTCGCCACAATCGGTCTACTGGGGACCTACTAGTGTATACCACTCACATGTGGGGCGAGGCCCTCGAGAAGAATGGGGAAGCAATTGCTGTCTCCTTAGACTTTTCGAAGGCCTTCGACAGGGTATGGCACGCCAGTCTTTTGAGTAAGCTTCCAGCGTACGGCATTTCCCCTGGTCTGATTAACTGGGTAAAAGACTTCCTGAGTGAACGGTCTCTCCGAGTTGTTGTCGATGGATGCTCATCAGAGCCCATGACCACTAATGCCGGAGTTCCTCAGGGGTCAGTTCTCTCTGCGACTCTTTTCCTGCTGCATATTAATGATCTGCTGATGCCCGGTATCTATGGGTATGCAGATGATAGCACAGTCGTAGAGAGATACCTTCTGGGTGCTCGGGCTAGTAAGGAACTAATCCGGTCCGAACGAGAGGCTATGGTGGAGCGTATGAATGTCTCTCTTCAGGCAGTCTCCAAGTGGGGTGAAACCAACCTGGTAGAATTCAACGCCGCCAAAACACAAGCATGTCTGTTCACCGCCAAAAGGAGTCCGTTCACCTTGGCTCCTACTTTTCGGAATGTATCCCTGGAGTGCACCGACCGCCTTCAGCTCTTGGGTGTCGAAATTTCTTCTGACCTCAATTTCGGGCGGTTTATTGAGTCCAAAGCCAAGGTAGCTGCTAGAAAACTAGGCGTTCTTGCAAAGGTCCGGTGGTACTTCACACCGGGTCAGCTTCTAATGTTATACAAAGCACAGGTCCGATCGTGTGTGGAGTACTGCAGTCATATATGGGTTGGTGCTGCAAAATGCCATCTGGCAGCTTTGGACTCAGTAGAAAGGCGTGCGAAGAGGCTAATTGGGGATCCAGATTTGGTTAACTCCAATCTACAAAGCCTCGAGCACAGGCGCAGGGTAGCCAGCCTATCGGTATTTTACAGGTTGCATTTTGGAGAGTGTGCGCGGGAATTGCATGACCTGATTCCGCCATCTCCTTTCTACCATCGGACAACCCGACGTACGGCGAGTATCCACCCTTACGTTGTTGAAACACCAACGGTCCGAACTAAGCGATTTGCTTCGTCATTTATACCGCGTACATCGAGGGACTGGAACAATTTGCCTGCTGCTGTCTTCCCGTCCAACTATAATTTAGGTGCGTTCAAGGCTAGAGTGAATAGGCTCTTAATAAACTAGTGCGCTTCACCATCAATGATTGCATCACTGCTTACCATCAGGTGGGATCGTAGTCAAGCACTGGTTTATAGCGAATAAAAAAAAAAAAAAAAAAAGAGTGCTGATTGTGTTGTGGCAATTTTAGTAGTGATGGGAAGAAAATTACGAAGACGTCTCAGGGAGCCCGCCGAAGCAAATAGCTTACCACTGACTTCCTGCAATTGTTTTGTCCAGGAAAGAGTGCGGTCGATATAGATCCCCAAGTTCTTCATAGTGTAACTTAAAGGTATAGTGGTATTATTGAAAGAAACTTGGGGAAGTTTCGACCAATCTACTTTAGACACATTCCGGGAACTACCAATAACAATCACTTGCGTCTTAGTTGGATTGATCTTCAACCCAAACTCAGCACTCCAGTCACCTATTCGAGCCAGGTCTTTGGGAAAACCGGAAGTTTTGGATGTGCACTTGTGGACGAAGTTATCATAAAGAGTAACTACCACAGATTTGTTGTGAAGGACGATGGACAGCACGGTGGACATCTGTTGGGTGTGCCAACATCCGGAAGAATGAATTCGCCACATTATCTCTGGTTGTTCTCGTTTAGCTAACGGATAGTACTTGCAAAGCTCTTGCAAAGGCATAACGTTGTAGCCAGGATTATTCATCAGCGGTTTGCTTTGAATTGCTCTCTTGTGAAATCGAAGGCTATGACTATATCACATTACTCATCGTCTCTCCGTTATAACTGACAGGACTACTGTAGCCAACAAGCTTGATATAGTGGTAGTGAACCAAAATGAGAGGCGTGCAATGCTTGTTGACATATCCGTTTCGCATGAAGAGAACCTCGTGAAAGCCGCGAAAGATAAGAAATACAAATGTCTTTACTTGGCTAACGAGGTTCTTGGCATATGGGATGAAGAACCGATGATCATTTTACCAATAGTCGTGTAAGCCAATAGCTTAATAGCAACGAGCCTAAGCTAATACCTCAGTAGGGTTTCATTAAGCGGCTGGATCAAGGCTTTGACTAAAAAAGCGGGACTTCCTAATTACAATACGTTTGCTATACCGTAACATGTCTAGGGTGAGGGGCCAGACTAAGAGAGATACAATCCGAAGGGCAGTTTTGTGGCGAACTGTAAGGCATTATTTATTGGCTGGTTTGAGAGGAGATTTGCAAGAGCAAACGTGCACGGGAGAATGATGTATTATCCAGTAAAGTTCTGGTAGGCATCTTGACCATATTTCCGGGATTGTTCTGATAGCCGTGGTATTTTTCTCCATTTCTCAAGCACCTCAGGATATGTTGCCCTTTTGTTGCTACGTCGCGCCTACGTCTTATTATCTTTGTTTTCCTTATTATGTCGCAATATTTTTTCACCAGCCGGAGGTTGTCCTTGGGTGCACTAGCATAGCGCGTTCAGGGATAATCGTCGGTTGGTATCACATACGATTAAAAGTAACTAAATGTGTGCGAGTTGTTTCGGTTCCTGGTACACCTTCCAAAGGTTCGAAACCTCAGGGTTCCGAGATATACTGATACATAATAATAATCATTTTGTTTCTGAAATAAACTCCATAACGAAATATATATCATAATAACTTATAAAACTATGTTAATAAACAAATACAAATACCCAGATGTCAGTAGTACGCTACACAAAGGAGGTCGTTTGTGTAGTGCAGTCTAATAAAAAATATTCGTAAGTTTTAAAGTCTGGTTTTAGTAGTAAGTTTATTTTTACCTTTTAGCGTCTTTTGCCTTCTGCAAAAACACAATACCGACTGTATCGGATAAAACGTAACCATCGGCGTCTTGCGAAAATGATTTTGTATTTCCATCTTTGGAAACTGTAGCAGAAAGTCTGAAATCAAATAAAAACTGATTGTTAACTGGTTACTTCGTCAGTACAAGTGCAGGCTAGTTTTAGTGAATTATCACGGTATTATAATAAAATAAATTATAGTCTCATGAACATTTTCCTGCATTAAAAACCAACAAACTTCATCCTATTGATTGACTAACTCTTTGAAAATTCTTAAGGTCCTGCAGTTTTATTGGATAAATGTATGAATTTAAGTACCTCAACAGTACAAATACAACACATGAGTTTAAAAATTAAATTATTATTTATTGACACACAATTGTTTTGACAGCTGGTATAAACCCAAACTAAGGACGCATCGCAAAATACGTAGGTGGCGAATCGCAACACTGTTGCAGGTGCCCGCAGTGGTGTAGTCTGTGTTAGTTGGATTGCTTCCAACTAACACAGAGTACTCCTAGTAATTAGAAAGTAGATATTCTAATTTATATTTTTGTTTACTTCACATAATAATAGCTTTATTTATTCCACAAAAATAAATAAATTACAGTATCAATTATAAGTTAATAAAAATTTAATTCATTTTATAGTAAGATAATTGAAATAGTAATTATAAAATATCATGCATGTTTAATTTGTGGACCCCCTCAGGGTAAAATCCTCCTCCAAAGAATTCCATTTTTTCCTGTTTTTGGCGGTAGTCATCCAGTTCCTTCCTACGTAGGCCACAATCTCGTCTTACCACCGGGCGCACGGGCGACCTCTCTTTCTAACGCCAAACGGTCCTTTCCATTTTGTGATGTTGATTGTCCATCGACTGTCATCATATCTCGCCACATGACCAGCCCACCTCCACTTCAGACTTTGAGAGAAATGTAGAGTATCCTTTATCTTGACTACCTTCCGAATTTCTGTGTTTCTTACTCTATCTCTCAGTTTTATATTTAAACGGCTCCTTTCTATTGCCCTCTAAATGGTCTGTATTTTATGTCTCGCCTTGTGACCATAGATCCACGTTTGGCAATCATAGATAAGACAGGGTAAGATTGTAGTGTCTAAAATTATCCTTTTCATTTTAATTGATAGTTGTGACTTGAGAATCTCTTTTTGTGCCCAGTACTTTTTCCATTTTATGGCTACTCTTCTGTCTATTTCCTCTATGTTTCGGTCTTTCCTAAATGAAATTTGTTTCCCAAGGTAAATGTAGGTAAATCAAAGTCATGACTAACAGTGAATTAACACTACTAGTTACTTCACATACTTGTTATTTTATCAACGACTGAAAATACATCATAATTTTTTTTTCTTATATCAGTTGATACAACTAAGAGTTGCAAATGCAATAATACTTTACGACTAGGAGTATTTAAGTTACCTAATGCATTCTTATATTTAAGCTTATACCCAACAAGCCTACGTAGGAAAAGCCTAATAAAAATAGTAATAAAGCTATCGAGTTGTTTTGATAGCAGCAAAGACCTCACTGATGACTCCATCTTGTACTGTGTGGCTGTAGCGGAATGTCGTGTAGCTTACGTTAAACTTCCTAATTGTGCAGCATAGAGCGCCGTATCGTTGACGATAGAGCATTCATGGTTAAGCTTATCGGTTTAAGGGAGGGTAACACTCGCCCTAGGGTGATGCGCTTTGTGAGGCGGGCGAGATTATCTGCCTTGCGTCGAGCGGCGAGCCTTGGTACACTCAGAATCGTACATTCCAAAGCAACAAAAGGTGGGTTTACAGAGCTTGGGAGCGACCGGAACAAGGTGTGATACGCGCATGTCGGATGATGACGCCATGTGTTCATTTTGGCACAACATTCGGCCGGCGTCGGTCAGTCACACCGAGGTTGATTGGGTTCGAGAGGTCGAGCACTCATGCGATATTTTACCAGAAATGGGGGCAATAACCATTAGCCTCCAAGATGTAGCCCGTATAGTCTGTCCGTTGCCTAACTAGAAATCTCCTGGGCCGGACAGGCTGCACAATTTCTGGATTAAATGGTCTCAGTTCCAGTCAGCCTTAGAGTCAAGGTCGCTGCCCCAGTTTCTAACGACAGGAATAACCCACCTGCTCCATAAATATAATAATAATATATTCCACAACTATCACACAACGCCGTCTAGACTCAAGCTAAGCAGAGCTTATGTTATGAGTACTAGACAACTGACAAACATACATATATATTTCTAAATACATATATATTATAAATAAATTACACCTAGACACAGAACAAATGATCTTGCTTATCACACAAACATTTGTCCTGGGTGGAAATCGAACCCACGACCTCCGGCATAGCAGTCAGGGCCACTAACCACTGGACCAACAGGCCAGTCAAATCAGGTATTACTGTGGAACCTAAAAATTATAGACCAATCACGTGTTTGCCGACGGTCTATGAAGTTCTTACATACATTCAGAGAGCTAAAATCAACAGTCATATTGAGACAAATTTTATCATGTCTGCTTCTCAGAATGGATGTAGGAACGAGTCCCGCGCTACTAAGGAGCTGCTCCTCATCGATATGGCTATTAGCCAACAGGTTCGACGTTCTCGAAAGAATTTGTCGGCATGTTGGATAGACTATAAGAAAGCCTATGACTCTGTTCCTCATACATGCTCATGACGGTACTAGAACTGTATAAAGTTAATGCAACTCTGTGCACCTTCCAGATGTCATGTACCTATGGGGCAGTGGAGAACTTTCCTTCACTATCCGGGAAGTCGACAGATTCGGGAGAAAACCGAACCAATAAGGATTAGAAAGCGTGGCATATTCCAGGGTGACAGTCTGAGTCTACTGTGGTTTTGTGTAGGCTTGAACCCTCTCAGCACACTGCTGGAGGGTTTTAGCTTAGGTTATCAGTTGAAAAGAGGCGGTCAGGTCATATCTCACCTTCTTAATATAAACCTAATATATATCTATCTCTTTACATGGACGATCTGAAACTCTTTGCCCCCAACAACTTGCAACTGGTGGAGCTACTGAAAGTAACTGAAACCTTCAGTAGTGGTGGTTGGTGTAGACAAATGTGCAGTCATACATGTAAAGAGAGGTCAGTTTATGGAATCTGGTGGAATTCAACTCTCGGATTCCATACACCTTAGATCACTCTGCTCAACTAAAAAAAACTTCCAAGTATTTGGGTATGTCGCAATACAGATGACGTGAAACAATCGTTGAGGGAGCACTTCTTTGGTCGCCTGAATAAAATGCTGAATAGTCTTTTATCAGGCGGGAACAAGATGCGCCTTCAACGGTTGGGTCATCCCGGTTTTGATGTACTCTTTCGGCATACTCAAATGGATGCTGACGGAACTCGACGCCTTGTATAGGAGGGTCCGCTCACTACTTACCGCAAATCGGACGCATCACCCACGATCATCGGTGATGAGGCTGAATATCCCGCGGAAGTACGGAGGTCGTGGTTTTTTAAGTGATAAGACCCTGCACAACCCTGAGATATGCAGTCTCAGGGAATACTTCCTGAAAACCGACGTGGGTATGCACCGAGATGTGTTAACGAGAACTGGCGCAAACCTATAGATACTAATGAACGCAGGACAGTATGGCAGGGCAAGGAGCTTCACGGGCGCTTTTACCGGGCCTTACATGGGTCCGATGTAGATCTTTTAGCATCCGTATCCTGGCTGCGCTTTGGTGATCTCTTTGAAGAAACAGAAGGTTTTGTCTTTGCAATTATGGACGAAGTTATGATGACGAACAACTACCGGAAATACATTGTGAAGGACGGTACGGTTGACATCTGTCGGGCATGCCACCGACCCGGAGAATCAATCCGACACATTATTTCTGGATGTTCTCATTTAGCTTACGGAGACTATTTGCATAGACAAAACCTTGTAGCCAAGATTATTCACCAGCAACTTGCTCTTAAATACAATCTTGTGGGATCAGGAGTACCGTACTATAAGTATGTGCCCGACCCAGTTCTCGAGAATGGCAGCGTCACATTGTATTGGGATCTATCTATCATCACTGACAGGACTATTGTTGCTAATAAGCCTTACATAGTGGTGATAGATCGACTAGAGCGTCGCACAATGATTGTTGATATAGCGGTCCCTCATGACGAGAACCTCGTGAAAGCTGAGAAAGATAAACAAACTAAATATCTTGACTTAGCTCACGAGGTTGTCGACATGTGGGAAATGGATAGAGCAATCATTGTGCCGATAGTCGTAACGGCCAATGGCTTATTAGTTAACAGTTAACAACATCTGAAGAGGCTCTCGTTAGGCAGCTGGATTAAGGGCTTGATCCAGAAAGCAGTACTCCTGGACACGGCGTGCATTGATTTAGATTCCTCTCTCAGGAGCCCTGACCACCGGTAGCACTATTCTTTATATTTTAAATGTTTTTTAATTATGTTTTTTTTAAGGAACTATTTAAAAATGTAAATAATATTAGGTCTTTACCTATGAAATTGGAGATTTGTATGATAATTTTAAAATATAAAAATTTTGGTATTTTTTTTATTTCAGCTAATCAAAGTACTGGCCCAAATTATCTATACAATTTTGCCATTTTGATGGCAGTTTGTTTACCCCTTTACTGTAGAAGTCTACCGGACGGGAGGCGATGAAGTCAGCGAAAGCGTTTTGTACTGCATCACGGGTGTTGAATTTTTTCCCACTTAAAAAATTGTCTAAATTTTGAAAAAAGTAGAAATCTGTTGGGGCAAGGTCCGGTGAATACGGTGGGTGACGGAGAGGGGTTCCTTCTATTTGGCAGAATCTTGATACTCCGATTTTTATTTGGCATAACTCACATGGCATAATCTTATTTAATCGAATATTTTTAAGGCATAAAAATTATTTAGCATAACTTTTGTTTGGCAGAATATTTACGTGTCCGAATTTACAATGGCATACTTTTATCTTGGCAGAATTTGGTTTCGCATAATTACCTTTGCCATAATTAATATTATGCATAATTTTGTTTAGCATAACATTTATTTAGAGATACGATTATTTGGTATGGGTGCATATTTGAACATCAAAAATTAAAATAGATGTATCTTCTTGTAAAAATTAGTGTTCAAAACATCAAAAACTTATAATATATGGAATAAAACTGATAATTTAAATAAAGTAAATTTATGCTGTCGAATGGTTAGATAACCTACGTGCAATGTATTTAAAATCGAATGGTCTGCAAAAGTGACATAGAATGTTCTAAATATAGCATGTATTGGTAGCATTTTCAATATTAAATTAAATTTGTGTCATAAAAAGTCAATACGTTGTGCTGCAAAATTTTGTGACAGAAACGAATCGCTGCGAAACCGACTTTACGCAGTCTTGTCTGCCCTACCCCTAGAGTGTAATTTAAACCCGCGTAGGCGCGGAGGGGTAGGGCGGCCCGCGAGCTGAGGAGCAGGAGGTTTGAAGGCCCGCTGAAACCATCTGTGACGATAAGCTCGCGTGGCGCCGCCCAAACCCCGCAGCGCCGGAGCCGTGACAGAAACAATGCTTGCTGCATGTTGCATGCCTGCTTGCACGCTGCATGCCTGCTGCATGTTGCATGCCTGCTTGCATGCTGCATGTTGCATGCCTGCTTGCATGCTGCATGTTGCATGCCTGCTTGCATGCTGCATGTTGCATGCCTGCTTGCATGCTACATGCATGCTGCATGTTGCATGCCTGCTTGCATGTTGTATGCCTGTTTGCATGCTACATGCATCCAAGCCGACAATATTTTTGTAATTAGCATTTAGGTTAGCGTTTTGATATTAGTAGTAATATCATGGTGAAAAAAATCAGTTCTGCCTTTTAATGACTATCGATATAAAATGTATGCCAAAAAACGATTCTGACTGTGAATTTTCTGCGATATGATGGTTCTGCTTTTTAATTATTATGTATATAAACATTATGCCTAAAGATGATTCTGACTAACAAAATTATGAGTTTTGAATGTATGACAACTGAGTGTATGCGAAATGATTTTCTGCGAAATGAAGTTTATGCTATCCGTTGTTATGCAAAACAATATTATGACGTAAAAAGTTCTGCTATAAAAGGTAGACCCGACGGAGAGCTTCCAGCTGTAACTCTTGTAGCTTTGCGATGGTCTGTCGTGAAGTGTGAGCTCGCGCGTTGTCGTGGTGAAGCAATGGGGAAGAGCGATTGACTAGTCTTGGTTGTTGAATTGCGAGCTTCTCCATCATTGTTTGCAATTCTTGGCAATAGACCTCTGCCGTCACTGTTGTGCCATTCGGTAAGAAGCTGTGATGTACAAGTCCAGCACTGGTCCACCAGACAGTCACCATCATCTTCCTACGAGTAATCTTTTTTTTAGCGTACTGATTAGGTGCTGTACCCGGGTCCACCCACTGAGACGAACGCTTACGGTTGTCGTACAGGATCCACTTTTCATCGCAGGTAACAATTCGATTAAGAATTCCCTCGTTTCTATGCCGATTCAGTAGTGCTATGCATGCTTCGACACGTAAATCTCGCTGTCGGTCGCTTAGTTCGTGTGGCACCCACTTATCTAGCTTTTTTATCTTTCCGATTTAACGCAAGTGCTTCAATGTTGTTTTGACACTAACTCCAAGGCCCGCAGCAAGCTCAGCCGTAGATTGAGATGGATCCGCTTCCACTATCGCCTTCAATTCGTCGTTGTCGACAATAGTTACTGGCCGACCGCGAGGCTCGTTCTTCAACTCAAAATTTCCAGATGTAAAACGATTGAACCAATAATGGACTGTGTTTATGCAAGCAGTGTTATGCCCATACACGTCGTTAATGTTTCGTGTTGTTTGCGCAGCGGTATTTCCACGTAGGAACTCATATTCGAAAATTGTACGAATTTTCAGTTTATCCATAGCGCCAAAAACTACCACAATGTCACAAAAACAAAAAACTATCTAAAAACAAATGACTGAAATTGAAATTAAATTAACACGTCTTTCGAATAAAATTTATTTGAATTTCTAATTGCGCGCCAATCCACAGATAATTAATTCTGAAAATGCTGGTTATAGAATCTCCAATTACATAGGTAAAGACCTATTATGTGTTTAAAGAAAATAAATATAATAATAATAATAAATACTCATTTAGCGTACTGAAATGGACTCAAACGGAACTTGACGCCCTGGTTAGGAGGGTCCGCACACTGCTGACTGCATACCGATTGCATCACCCACGATCGTCGGTGATGAGACTGTATATCCCGCGAAAGTGTGGGTGTCGATCATCATCATCACTGACAGGACTATTGTAGCCAATAAGCCTGATATAGTGGTGGTGGATCGAAGCGAGAGGCGTGCAATAATTGTTGACATATCCGTTCCGCATGACGAGAACCTCGTGAAAGCCGAGAAAGATAAAAAAATCAAGTATATTGACTTGGCTCGCGAGGTTGTCGACATGTGGGATGTTTACTCAGCGATCATTGTACCGATAGTCGTGTCAGGTAATGACTTAATAGCTAAGAGCCTCGACCAACATCATAGGAGGCTCGCGTTAGGCGGCTGGATCAAGGGCTTGATTCAGAAAGTGTTACTATAAGCCGTGTCTTGTATAGTTAGGAGGTTCCTCTCTCTGGGACCCTGACCGCCGGTACCTTGGACTCTGCTCCCGATACCGGTGGGCTACTATTTTTTATATTTTTAAATGTTTTTTATTGGAATATTTAAAAATATAAATTATATGTTATTTTAAATGAATAAACGAAATAATAATAATAATATAATATTCGACAACTATCACACAACACTATCTAGTCCCAAACTAAGCAGAGCTTGTGCTCGGACCCGCCTATCCAGAGCGTCTAGCTCGGTCTGAGTCCATTTGAGTTTACCGAAAGAGTACATTAAAGCCAGCATGACCCAACCGTTGAAGGCGGCGACGGAAATAGGGTGGGCCCTATTTCCGTCTGACAGAAGGCTGTTTAGAACCTTCTTCAGGAGGCCAAAGAAACGCTCCTTCAACGTTTGCTTCATGTCAGCAACGCTAATGCCTAACACTTCTGACAACGGTATTATTATTATTAGTTATATTGAGATCTCATATTTATACTTGGTGCAGAAACCTGAAGGTATACTGTTACTGGTACTACTTTGCTAGCGCATCGGTGTGGTGTCTACATACGCACACACAAATACGCTGGTGACTTAATCAATATTTAATAAGAATTTGCTAGAAATGGTTATTTTTTAACCTAAAATTCTTGATGATTTTAATATTAAACTCACTTATTTAAAAGATAGCTGAAATCTATTTAGTAGCCAATCCAAAGTATACCTCTTCAAGATATGCATTTATTATGTTACATGTTTTTAATATATTAAGAGTTTCCAAGATTCTTTATGGATCCCAAAACCAGATTTTGATGAAAATGAGAGTTCATCCATTTAGGATTCTCGTATTTATGCAAGAATTTTCGAATTTGGTTTATATATGAAGCAGTCCTGAAAACCTCTTCCTTTTTTTGAAATTGGTCAAAAAATAGCTTAAGCACACAGAAACAATGTGCGCATGAATCTAAGCAAACATCTAAGACTATATACTAACATCGAATTTTACAAGGAATGACATGGCCATGGTTTGACTAGTTTGTTTGAACAATTCACAGATAGAACATAATATGTTCATACATCTTTGTACATCGAAATTGTCATCATCATCATCATCATCATTTCAGCCGAAAGACGTCCACTGCTGGACATAGGCCTCCCCCAAGTGTCGCCATAATGAACGGTCCTGTGCGTCTCGCATCCATCGGACTCCCGCAACCGTTACCAAGTCATCGGTCCACCTTGTAGGAGGCCTTCCAACGCTACGTCTTCCGGTACGTGGCCGCCATTCCAGAACCTTTCGGCCCCAACGGCCATCTGTTCTGCGAGCAATATGCCCTGCCCATTGCCACTTTAGTTTGGCGATTCTTCGTGGTATGTCGGTAACCTTGGTTCTCTTGCGGATATCCTCATTCCTGATTCGATCACGCAAGGAAACTCCGAGCATAGCCCTTTCCATTGCCCTTTGGGTGACTTTAAGTCTTCTGATGAGGCCCATTGTAAGCGACCACGTTTCGGAGCCATATGTCATCACTGGCAACACGCACTGGTCATAGACTTTCGTCTTGAGACACTGTGGTATATTGGACGAGAAGATAACGCGCAGCCTCCCGAACGCTGCCCAGCCGAGTCGGATTTGACGATTGATCTCTTTCTCGAAGTTAGACCTTCCCAACTGGATCGTCTGTCCCAGGTAAACGTAGTCGTCTACAACTTCGAGTGTAGAGTCCCCGATCTTGATAGGAGTGGGTGCTACATGGCTGTTTACCATGACTTTGGTTTTGTCTATGTTCATTTTAAGTCCCACTCTTTCGGAAGCTCTACTGAGGTCACCAAGCATTGTACTGAGCTCCTCCGTAGTCTCAGCCATGACTACTATGTCGTCGGCAAATCGAAGGTGAGTGATGTACTTGCCATTGACATTAATGTCTAGCCCTTTCCATTCCAAAACCTTAAAGACATCCTCCATTGCTGCCGTGAACAGTTTCGGAGAAATAACGTCTCCCTGCCTCACGCCCCGCTGCAAGAGGATAGGTTTCGAGGTCTGGTCTTGTAGTCGGACTGACATAGTGGCGTTTTTGTACAAACACTTCAGTACTTCGATATACCGATAGTCAATTTGGCAGCGTTGGAGAGACTGTAGTAAAGCCCAAGTTTCAATCGAATCAAAGGCTTTCTTCTCGTAGTCCACAAACGGTAAGCAGAGAGGCTGATTATACTCCTCAGTCTTCTGTATAACCTGCCGCAGCGTATGTATGTGGTCCACGGTGCTGAAGCCTTTTCGAAATCCGGCTTGTTCAGGAGGCTGGAAGTCGTCGAACCTGCGTGCGAGACGATTCGTGATGACTCTGGAAAACAGCTTGTAGACATGGCTCAGAAGCGAGATTTGCCTGTAATTCTTAAGCAGGGCATTATCGTCCTTCTTAAAGAAGAGTACCACCACGCCTCTGCTCCACACCTGTGGCGTTTTTTCCTCGAGTATGACGAAATCAAATAGCTTCTGAAGGACCTTAAGGACCGGTTTTCAACCCGCCTTCAGGAGTTCGGCCGTAATTCCGTCCTCACCCGACGCCTTGTTGTTTTTCAGCTGCTTCAGAGCCATCCTAATCTCGTACAGGCTGACGTCCGGGATATCTTCGGTATAGTGTTGAGTCAATCTAGCTCTTGGGTCGTTTACTAGATTTGCAGCGGGTTTAGCGATAGACGTGTATAACTGTCCATAAAAAGCCTCGATCTCTCCCAGAAGCTCCGATTTGGCGGATATGACTCTGCCATCGTCGGTCTTCAGTTTCGTGAGCTGGCTTTGGCCAATAGACAGATCTCGTGCAAATACTTTAGAGCCCTTATTCCGCTCAATCGCATCCTTAATCCTTGCGGTATTAAAGCGGCGAAGGTCGCGTTTCAGGGACTTCGAGATTTGTCTATTGAGCTGCCGGTATATTCACGCATCGTCTGAAGACTGCAGAATCATCTCACGCCTCTTCTTTATTAGCTCGAGGGTCGGATCAGAGAGCTTGTTGTTCTTATTTGTACGGTGAGTCTTGAAAACCTTAGACCCAATCGTATGGACAGTTTCCACGAACCTATCGTTATATTCATCCACGGAGCTTCCTAGGCACTAGAAACGATTGTGGAGTTCGAGCTGAAAGCTCTCGGGGTTTTGGATCTGGATCTGTGCTGGACGTAGCGTAGACTTCATCAGTCGAGACCTTTCAAGCTTAATGTTAATATTCAATGTGCCTCTTACCACGCGGTGATCACTTCCAGTTTTCACCGCGTTGATCACAGAGACATCATTGAATATTTGCTTTTTCGTCGACAGGATGAAGTCAATCTCATTTCTAGTTGCACCGTCAGGACTTTGCCAGGTCCACTTTCTATGCTCACGCTTTTTGAAGAAGGAACTCATCATATAGAGGCCCTCCTTCTCCATAAAGCTAGCCAGTAGGTGTCCCCGGTGATTCCGACGTCCAAATCCAAATTGCCCCACTCGCAGCTCGTCACCGTCTCGTTTGCCCAGTTTCGCGTTAAAGTCCCCCATGACCACGGTGAAGTGAGTCTTCGTGATGAGCCATGCATGGTTATGCATGGCTCTTGATATATCCTCATATCAGATTTCACAGTCTGACGGTAGACAGTGAACCGTACGCACGCATACGCTCAATACCCGTATTGGTTCTAATCGTTCGGCAGCGTTTCTCAAAGTTTTTTTTTTCATCAATTTTTTTTCCATCTCTAACGCAATGTTCTAGTGCAAGAGGTGCGACGAGCAGGTCAATGACGGGGTCAAATGTACCATTTGTCTGGGTCAGTTTGACTTTCCATGCGCTGGTATAACTGAAACTGGATGGAGAAAGCTTGGCGATAGGAAGTTAACATGGAAGTGCAATTCCTGCAAGGCTCTGGCAATGAGTCCCCGGGTCAACGCTTCAACAGCCACCACGGTGTCTGATATGGAGGGTGTAGTCTCCGAATTAAAGAGACTGTCTGCTCAAATGGAGTCACTACCGGTGTTAATGGATGATTTAAAGCTTATCAACAAAGAGCTAGCGGGATTAAAGTCTATGAGATCGGCATTTTCAGTTGTAACGAATTCCATCGAGGGGATGAAGGAGTCTCTCGAATTTGTTCATGGCTCGGTCAAGGACCTGACCAGTAAAGTTTTGGTATTGGAACAGGATATTGAAGAAGACCAAAGATGACATTGCGATTCTACAAAATCGCTGTAGGAGTCTGGAGCTTCAGTGTCGTGACAGTGAGCAGAGATCCAGGATCAATAATATCGAGATCAAGGGCGTTCCTGCATCGAACTCTGAGAACTTGTTTGAAGGCATGAAGAAAATAGGGAATATTATCAAATGCCCAATCCCAAAGGAATGTATAAATTATATTGCGAGGATTCCCATGCGAAACGACGGTCAGAACAAAACAATAATTTGCTCGGTGCTCAATAGCTATCTCAAAAATGATTTTGTTGCGGCGGCTAGAAAACATAAAATCTTGAAAGCGGCGGATTTGGGACTCCATGGTGACTATAGAATATTTGTCAACGACCACCTGACATTGGATAACAAAGCTTTACTCAACAAAACGAAGATTTTTGCAAAGGAAAAAGGCTATGAGTATGTTTGGATAACAGGCTGTAAAATCCTTATTCGTAAAAACCAGGCGTCACCGAAGCACCACATTAGAAGTGAACAGGATTTTAAAAAAGTTTTTTTAGACATCATCGCACAGCTCGTTTTCCTGACACGCTAATGTTGATCGTCGACTCATTACGTTTAAGTTTGAGAAACACAGGTATTAGTTTTTTGTGCGCATTCCATACTCGCTTGCCTTTTGTTCGCTTATCGCTCTGTGTTACCTATTCATTCGACTCATTAAGCTTTGGTTTTAGCTATTTGGAACTTTATGTTTGTGCTGAGAAAGGCGGAATCTGCTTCCACTTGAAACTTATTTTTTATATTGACTACTGTTTGAAAGGCAACTATTTATTGAACTTGAACATAAAATATTACGCATGTTTTACCGATTTTGTTTTAGTCAATTTAGCTGATGCTTTGTTTTGCTTACAAGTACCTCACTTTGTACCGATTTTTATTGGTATTGGTTTTTAATTGAGACATCATTTTAGAGATATAATTTGTATTTTACTTATTATTATATTAGTTTTACATTTAATTTATGATGGCGCCGACTTTGCTTTATTCAATTTAGCTGTTGCTTTTTTTTGCTTACAACTACCTCACTTTGTATTTGCACCGACTTTTATTGGTATTATTTTTTACTTGAGAGATAATTTTAGCGATATAATTCATATTTTACTTATTATTACGTTAGTGTTACATTTAACTTATAATGGCGCCTATTAGTATATACTATCAAAATGTTCGTGGGCTACGGACAAAAACATCTGTTTTCTATAGAAATTTATGTATGAATTCGTTTGATGTCGTTTGCCTGTCCGAAACATGGCTTATTGATGGCATTTCGGATAGTGAATTGTTTGATGACCGGTATTTTGTATGGAGACGAGACCGTAATTACTCGCAAAATAAAAAATCTATGGGGGGGGGGAGTCTTAATAGCTGTACGGCGTGAACTTGTCGCTGATGTCCGCAACGAATGGTGCTCGTCTGCCGAGGATTTGTGGGTTACTTTAACGTTACACCAAAGGAAACCTAGAGTAACCTATAAAATGCACATTTGTGTTGTCTACATATGTAATCAGCAGTCTGGCAACTCGTTGACGCTTCAATTGCTTAACTTCGCTAACAACTTAGCTCAAATTGTTCTTGAACAGCCCGCAGATAAGTTCTTGATTCTTGGTGACTTTAATCAGCCGAACATTGACTGGCAACTAGCGGCGGATAGTGATTATCTATGTCCTAGTAACTTGCACGGATCAGTACAGACTTCCTTCTGTGATAGTCTTACTGCTTGCAATTTGTTGCAGTACAATTCTCATCATAATGTGAATGATAGAATTCTTGACCTCGTGTTGTCTAATAATGAAGTCACTGTCTCCTGCAGTCAGAGTCCCTTAGTAGAAGAGGACTTGCACCATAAGGCAATTTGTATATCCGCGGAGTTTGTTCAACTTCATCAGCTGCATGCTCAGCCTCGAGTCAAGTTCTTGTACGCTCTAGGGGATTATGACGCCATAACTGAAGAAATCATGGCAAGAGACTGGCCATTAGAGTTAAACAATAGGTCTTTCGAGGAAGCTGTCAACTTTTTCTACGAAATTATCAACGTGCTTCACACTAAGTATATTCCTACTAAAACTGTTGTTCCGCGTGGCAAGTATCCTCCTTGGTATAAAAGTCCTCTCATTAAATTAGTTAAGGAAGAGGCTAAATTTCATGCTAAATTTAAAAGGTACGGAAATCTTTCAGATCATCTGTCTTTTAATACTTTACGTAAGCGCGCTAAAGATATGGAGAAAGAAATGTTTGATGAATATATTGCAAACATTGAATTAGCAATTTCTAAAAATCCCAGGGCTTTCTGGCGATACGTTAAATCTAAGCAGCAATCCAACTGATACCCTTTTGTTCTTAAATTTGGTGACATTTCATCCAACAACGGGGACGAAATTTGTAATATGTTTGGTGACTATTTCTTTTCTAACTTCCAAGAACGAAGCGAAGTCAATGAGACTTCGACCACTTTTGGAATTGATGAACCTGAGTGTCAGACTGCTGGTTGTACATCACACATATGTACTATTGACATACGGGAGGAGGAGGTATTTAGGTTGCTGAAAAAATTGGACCTGAATAAATCTGCAGGCCCTGATAACATTTCTCCAATCTTTATATCTAAATGTGCTAAATGTCTATCGGTTCCGCTGACAATACTGTATAAACGGTCATTCGAAATAGGAGTGGTGCCAATTATCTGGAAGTCGGCGTATATAACGCCGATTCATAAAAAAGGACCCAAGGACAGTGTAGATAACTACAGACCAATTTCAAAACTTTGTGTGTTCGCTAAAGTCTTGGAGAAGATTGTACATAAATAACTGTCCTCATCACTCAAACTAACTTTTTCTGAACATCAACATGGCTTTTTAAAAGGTCGTTTGACTACATCCAATCTTGCTGTCTGTAGTAACTATTTGACGGAGCACATGTCCAGGAGGGCTCAGGTTGACGTTATATACACTGACTACAGTAAATGTTTTGATCGCATCGATCATGCGCTTCTTTTGCGTAAATTACTACTTGCTGGAGTAAGAGGTAATTTATTCAGATGGTTCTCGTCATACGTGGAAAACAGGTGTCAGACGGTAGTTCTGAATGGGTTCACGTCAAGAGTGATGTACATCCCATCAGGAGTTCCCCTAGGATCCTTATTGGGACCTCTTTTATTTAACATTTTTATAAATGACATTGCTTCTTGTTTCTTACATTTGAAAATTTTGCTCTATGCGGATGATATGAAGATTCTTGGTCAAATATCAAGTATTGATGACGCATACCTTTTACAGGAGGATTTGAACCGGTTTATCGTTTATTGTGTTAGTAATAGATTAGATTTAAATGTTTCGAAATGCTATGTATGTACTTTTTCTCGCAAACCAAGCCCTATTAAATATGATTATAAGCTATCGAACACCTCAATAGCCAGAGTCAACGTCATAAGGGATCTTGGTGTAACTTTTGACTCTAAGCTTCTGTTTGATGAGCATATAAATTATGTAGTTAATAAAGCTTCTAAAGCCCTAGGTTTTATCTTTAGGATTTCTACTGATTTTAAGAATATCAAGACAATGAAAATTCTTTACTGTGCGTTTGTCCGTAGCCACCTTGAATATGCTTCTCAAATTTGAATCCCAATTATAATATTTATATCAATCGCCTTGAAAGCATACAGAAGAGATTTTTAAGGTACGCTCAATATCGCTCAAACAATTTTATTCCTAATTATGTGAGTCGGTGTAAAAAGTTTCATATTTTGCCCCTACATGAACGTAGGAAAATTGCAGATCTCGCTTTCTTATTTAGCGTCATGAATGGATCGACTGACATCTCTGAGTTGGTGAGCAAGGTTGGACTTCGGCTACCTAATACTTGTGCTCCTCGTCGCAAATCGCGTCTCCTTCATGTTCCTATAGTTTCAACAAATTATCTTGTTTTGTTTTACTACCAATGTTAAAAAAGTAAAGAAAACTTTAGCCGGTCGCTTTTTTGTTACAAAGTGAACAATTATTTGTATTTTAGTTTTTTTTTTTGTATGGTATCAGCGCTCACGCGTTAACCCTATGCTGTTGTCGTCTTAGATTTAGTTACTCTCATTAGTATTAGTGAAAACTTGTAAATGGCCGTTTTTTACCTATTCTAAGTTTTTACTGTAACAAGTAGCTGTAAGTTTTCTGAATAGTAATAAAATAAAAATAAAATACATGGATTCTACTTCGTCGTCGGGATGTGTCGAGGTCGGGGCGTAGACCTGTATGACCTTCAGCGAATATCGTGATGATATTCTGAGTATAAGGTACGCCACCCTGGTCGACACACTCTCGTTCTTCACCACATTGTTCACAAGGGACTTGTGGACGATAAACCCGACACCACCCTGGGACTGCTGGTCACCCTTCCGGAAATAGAGCAGGTTACCGGATTTGAGAATTATCCTATCCTCCCCCTGTCTTCGGACTTCAGACAATCCTACAATACTCCATCGCAACCTGTTCAATTCCACTTCAAGTTCGGTGACCTTCTCGTCAGTCCTCAGTGTACGCGTGTTAAAAGTTGCCAGGTCCAGTCGTTTTATAGATGGGTAGCCAGATCTCATCCGGAGATTCTTCGCACCCCTTGCCTCGTCGTGGCCTTGACCGCTACCGGAGTCAAGGGTAGACAGGCTGCCGGGCACTAGGGGCCATTTTTTCTTTTTGCTTTTCATTTTGGGGGGGGTTTGCCATAATCGCCACGCTTGGCAGACGGGTTGGCGATCGCAGTTTGGTTGTGGTAATGCACAGAGGATGCTGCTGCCCATTCTCTGGTATGTCCCTTAGTCGCCTCTTACGACACCCTCGGGAAGAGATGGGATGGTGTTATTCTTTACGTCCGGACACCATACGGAACAAAATTCGATCATCGAAATTGTAATATAGCTAAATATTTTTAGATTAGTGTACCTTCCATGATGTACACAGGAATGCGGTTGCAAAATTAAGTTTCCTCCTCCTACAATGGCTGCATCACATTCTCCACGTATCAGGGTTGAGTACGCCGCTTCCAAAGCAGCGGTAGAACTGCAGTCTTGTTCATCAATTCCTAGTGAGGGACCCTTCACGTTCAACCAGTACGAGATGCGATTCGCAAACATGGTCTTGCCCGAGCTGTAACAGAAAGTACATTAATTTTGCTTCATGTACATATGTATAAGTACATAAGTTTTGTGTCATGTAAAGTATGATTAAATGCAAGGCGTGATGGCGTAAAGGCGCTAGTATCGAGATTATATTTTTTTTACGCGTATTAAATGACGTTTACGTTACGTATGTTTACATTTTATTCCTTGCATTTTCCTAGCAGTGTGTTTGCTAGGATTTTACTAGCAAACACACTGCAAGGAATAAAATGTGTTAAGATTCCGTACCCAAACGGTACTTACTCTTTAACTCTTTTCTGTAATATAAAAAATTGAGTCGACGTCTGCAGCTCACATAGTTTTTTTTTTTAAGCGGGAGTTTATCCAATGACTTCTCCCGCACTTCTCTTTCCTTTCAGAAGCGAACCCTTGACCCTAGTAGGCTTCGACCCTGCTGGGCCCCTACGATTTTGCTGACATCTCTTTGAGGCTCGCGCGGAACACTACGAGGCGTCAACGACCTGGGCTCGGTCCGGACGGTTACCAGACGGCCGGACGCCGCCTACGGTGACTGGAAATTGGAGTCGGGATCCTGGCGGTTGGGGCGTAAGGGCCGTTTCCTCAAGCGTGCGGCTGCCTCCTTCGGTGGCATTACTGATTCGCAGAAGGTGGCGTCCGCCTCCCATTCTTCCTCGCTACGGACCATGTCCTGTACCAGTGCCCCGTAAAGGGCCATAAACCGAACGATATTCCTGTAGAGCCTCTGGCAAGAGGCGTTTGGACCCACCTGGGATATTCGGCACGGGCTGTCGAGGACGAGTCCCAGGTACTTCATCGTTAACTCGACGCCGATGTGAACCTCTCCTACCCTTATTTAAGATCCTAGTGGTCACGCTTTCTAAGGGTCGTGAAAACATATGGCTTCGGACTTGTGCAGTGCCACCTCGAATCCCAACTGCTGGATCCTCTTCACGACAGTTGCAACCCCACGTGTCGCTAGTTCAACCACCACCTGGTACAACTCTCCTTGCGAAAGGACCAGCGTGTTGTCCGCGTAACAGACCACGCCAAGACGACTCTGCCCCGGGACTCTATCACCGGATATCTATCCGGGATGTCTATCGCAGAACCCATACCAGGTAACGTATGACTTGATACTAGGAAAATAACTAAAATAGTATAGTAGTAGGAGTAGTCTCAGACTAATAGCATATGCAGCTGAGCTAAGCCGTAAGCCGTAACCTCGCCAGATCTCCACCGTTGGGTGGAGGGCGAGCCGCAAGATAGGGAGGGCGGGCTTACTGCCCAGGAAGCAGCTAGGCGATCCCTGGAAATCGCCAGGGCGGGGCGCCACCCCGGGGCAAACAGCGGTCAGGTCAGCACCACGGAGCCATCTGGCAACGAGCCAGATGGCATGGAGGAGGCGATGGCCAGATTCACCGATGTCGTGGTCGCCGTTCTTACGCCGTTCTTGGCCTTTTATTAAAGGACTTTTTGAGGGTCAAAAGTTCTTCAATAAGAGGCCAAACGCGGGCCCACGGTGATGTCGAAACCCGCGAGTCCAGCTCCGGTGGCTAAGCAGCAGCAGGGGAAGCCTGTCCTTCCGAAAAAGCTCCTGCCACGACAGCGAGCCGGCCTCATCCACTGCCCCAGCATGTAGATTCTCCGGCCGACGCCGAATGGCAAATGGACGGAGAAAAGAAAAGGGCGAGCAAGGCGGCAAGAGCAGCCATTAAGACGCTTGCAGCTAGGCTTCGCGCCCGGCACCGGCAGCTGTAGTGATCACACTATAGCCAGGAGTACAACGAGGTGATGATCAAAACGAAGCGGGTGGTGGACCTCACCGGGTTTGACATTGCCGCTTGCGTATGGGACCACCGCAACGGGGGGCCTTCGTCAGGACGGGAAAGTGTTCTGACGACCAGCTACATAACAGTACGGGCATGCGAACCGTCACGGTGAGCTGCTGGAACCTAAACCTCTAAGTCGGTCGGACTGCAAACTTACACATTGCACGAAGTCCGAAATTCGTCGTTGATGTTACAAGGAGTAACTTGGGCTACTTTTCATTTTCACGGGACTTAATTCCCTATAAATATGGTCATGATATACCATTTTGAAATACTTAGCCCTTTAATTTGATACCACAGTCTCTCACAGTTCTTATTTTCGGTATTTTTTAACGTCACCTATCTAAAAACACTTGGGTCATTAAGATGAATCTAACGATATCTTAATTATATAAATCCAAATCCGTTCAGCGGTTTGGAAGATATGAGGTAATTAAGAATATTACATACATACATACATACGAGATACGCGCGAAAAACTTTGACTACTATCGTAACAAGAAGTAGTAATTTCTGAAAAAACTTTTAACTTTTTTTCTGAATATTTTAGGTAAAATTGGTTAAATTTGTAGTATAATAAATTTAGTTATAGGTATTTACTTAATTATTCGGTACACTGAATTCTTAAAAGGGGTAAAGTAGCCTGTATACAGAAAATATGGATATTAATTTAGGTTTCTTGGGCTGGACTCTCTTGAAACGTAAAAGTAACGTACACTTCACAGCATTCTTTAACCTGTGACTTAACTTAGTACACAGTAAGCACTATATTACAAAACGTCAATACACAACGAATTAACAAACATTATCACAACCCTTCATCGATTGTTTTAAGCTATTGTGATGGAAGTGAAACTGACCCTATTAAACCCAGGCCATGTTTGGACATTGTTTCCCCGAGGCCAAGTTTATCAGTATTAGAGAAAGATGATCCAAAAAAGACAGCAACTTTCTTTCCATTAAGCTGCGCGGGACTCAGACCTGAAACAAAATATAATTTCAATGTTGCAGCGTTCGTGCTCTAGACAACTCAACAAGAAAATAGTGTTTTATTTAAATATTTATTGACACACCAACACCTTATTCACCTTAATAAATAAGATAATTATTGTACAAATGAAGAAATAAATGTGGTGATATTGTGCACATTACTTAATAAAAAAGATCTCGATCACATAAATTGAATTAAATTAAATTACATTGATATACTGAAATTAATGACAGAGAATTCAAATAAATTACAATAAATTGAGATATATTCATTACATTTATATAAACAAAAAGAATTTAAATATATTATTATTAAAAAAATCTTTTAATTCAGACAAAACAGTCCACAAAAGTCGTTAGTAACAAGAATTTTACTTATAAGTAATGTTATTAATAAACCAGTAATAGTATAAAAGCCTACAAACGAAAAATTACAAATTTTAAAATTAAAATAATGTACATTGTCAAATTGTAAAACTAAACATCAATGTCAAATTATAAAGAAAAAAATAATAATAAAAAACACAATTGAAAATAAAAACAAAATAATAAAATAAGACAACACGTTTAGTGCATACTGGAGCAGGCCAATCCCAAGCCTTTTCGTCCTCAACATAGTCCTTTATAGTGTAAAAACCTTTTGGCAAAGTTTTCGCTTTACAAATGATTTGAATTTATTAAGGTTTGTTGAATATGACTAGAAAGTTTATTATAGAAGTGTATTGTATACATTGGCATCTAAGTGTAATTAATATTATTTATGATTTTTTACGCTGACCGTCCCAAATCTATCTCCTTTCGTTCAGTCAATCCTAAGGTTAAGAAATTACAAAATAAATTACAATTCAAAAAAATAATTAAATTGATTTTCAATCAATCCAATAATTGGATTGATTGAAAATCAATTTAATTTCTTGAAACAGTTCTTGATTAATTATTAATCAAGAACTGTTGCTGTCAGTGTTGTATATATTATATCGTTTGAATTCATTCAGTCTGTCTGGAAATATGTCTAAGTGGTTAGTACGTGTGCTCAGAATAGAAAAAAATAGCATTTATTTGCATCACAAAAGACACAACAACAGCTTATTATAACTGCACAAAAAAAGGTTTAAAGGAGTGGAACGACTAAGATTGGATTTATTTATTTAAAACTTTATGCACTAATGAAACAAAGGCGGACTTAATTAATGCCTTAGGTATTATCTACCAGTCGACCATAGGCTTTTTTTTTAAGGTGGGAAAATCATCTAATGACAAATCCCGCTCTTGGGTGGAGCCAGAGATAGTGTCAGACTTCTACTGACTAAAAACCCACTCCTGTTCCCCCTTTGCCTTCATCCCGGGGCCCCGGGCTTCGCTTTTACACTACCCGTGGCCCCAGTAGGCTTCGACCCTGCTGGGCGCGCGTGGAACACTACACGCCATCAACAATTTGAGCTCGGTCCGGACGGTTACCGGACGATCGAACGGCGAGCCACCCATTGCTCGCCGTCCGCAAGCTCGCGCCTAGGCGCCCATAGGCTGGTGTTGAGACATAACATGGCAGTTCTACTTCTAGGCATTTCAAATGTTCCCGTTTTAAAACTGGATATGTAGAGGTCGCTTGGTCACGATTTTCAGGCACTTTTGAAATGTCAAGAAGTCACTCAGTCAGAAAAAATGATGCTAATTGCACATTCCAAAGCGTAGATCTATATGGAGAAGAATGTGCAAGAAACTCCATGGACACTCTTTTAAATCGTGTTTTGCAATTACAAATATCTCTGTTACATGTTTCTTATCGCTATCATGTGAGAACAATGTCAATAAAGTAAAAATAAAAACTAAATATAGATATTAAAATAGCAACTGGCAGCTAAGAGATGACCAGTCTCAACTGACAGCGCCCGTTCACGGACCTGACGCGAATATTAGCACCACTCAGCTCAACCATTTTAAAGGGAACCGAATGATCCAACACACGCGCCACCATCAGTGAGACATTTGAGTGAGCATGACAAACTCTCAACTGCCATGCTCATTTAAGTCAAACAGGACCAATAATAACCTAAAAACCATAAAATAGCTCCATGGTACTCACATTTAGAAACTTTGGAAAAAAAAAATGCTTCTACATTATACAATACTAAATACAACAATAATATATTACAGATTAAAGAAAAAATACATTAAAGAATAATAATAATAATAGTTTCAAAACTAATCAATTTGTACACCCCGGTGGTAGTGGAGCTGGACCAGCATTGAGCCAAGCATTTTTATCTTGAATATAATCCTCCAACTTATAATATGCTTGCCTGCATAGTGTGCGTTTAATACAAGATTTAAATTTCGTTTCATTGAGTTCTAATATTTGTGGAGGTATTTTGTTATAACATTTCAAACAGTACCCCATGAAAGAAGAGTCTACTTTAGCCAGTCTAAAACCTGGTTGAACTAATTGGTCCCTATTTCTTGTAAGATAATAATGTCTATCGCCTCTTTTGCTAAAAAGATGAAATTTTTTTCTAACGTACATGATGTTTTCATAGATATATTGACAAGGCACCGTCAATATGTTAATATCCTTAAACAGTTCCCTTAGAGAATCGCACCGGCGGAGATTGTAAATAGCTCTGATAGCTCTTTTCTGTAGAATAAAAATTGAGTCGATGTCTGCAGCCCGTCCCCATAGTAGGATACCGTATGACATGATACTATGAAAATAACTAAAATATACTAGTCTAGCAGTATCAACATCCGTAAATTGGCGGATTTTTCTAACAGCAAATGCAGCTGAGCTAAGCCGTCCCGCAAGAGATATTAAATGAGGACCCCATTGTAGCCTTGAGTCAAGCGTAATCCCTAAGAAAACCGTTTCATCGGCAAATTCTAGTTTCTCATTGTTCAATATTATGTCACAATTACTACTCTTAACATTCGGTAAGGAAAATCTTATGCATTTCGTTTTTTTCCCATTTAAAACTAGATTATTAGCAGTGAACCACTTTTGGACCTGCAGTAGGGCGTTATTTTCGTCGTCAAGATTATTAGTCTTTCTATTTATCTTGAAAATCAAGGAAGTATCGTCGGCAAACAACACCATATTAAGTTTGTTTTGCAACAAATAGGGTAAATCATTAATGTAAATTAAAAATAAAAAAGGACCTAAAATTGAACCTTGGGGTACCCCCATTTCCACATTTAATCTAGACAAATTGACACCGTTTATCTGAACTAGTTGCTGTCTGTCATTCAAATAAGATTTTAATAAGCTTAACGCTGTTTTGCCTAGTCCGTAATGCTCCAGTTTCAGGAGTAATGTTTCATGAACCACACAATCAAACGCCTTAGACAGGTCGCAGAAGAAGCCTATAGCATCTTGTGCCTCTTCCCACGCATTAAAAATGTGTTTTAGTAAGGAGACACCAGCGTCAGTTGTACAACGTCCTTTGGTAAAACCATACTGTTTATCGTGCAAGATGTTATTCGTGTTAAAATGATTAAGCATTTGATTTAACATTACCTTTTCAAATATCTTGCTAAAAACCGACAACACGGAAACTGGGCTATAATTATTAGTGTCTTTACTATCCCCGGATTTAAAAACTGGTATCACTTTACTGTATTTCATTAGATCTGGAAAGACTCCTTGATCTATACACAAATTAAATATTAAGGCTAAGTACGGCGCTATAGTCTCAATAATTGAGGTACAAACTTTGATAGACATACCCCATAGATCTTCAGTCAATTTAACCTTGATTTGTTTAAAAGCTTTTATTACTGTTATGGGGATTCCCTTGAGAGTGTAGAAATACACGTTTTTTGTGGCACAAATGGCCATTTTCTTTCGTTAACTGAGAAGTTTGATTTTTTTACAGCTTCAAGGGACCGTACAGCGGAGTCATATACTCGTTTCAATTTTAACTCGATACCTCCACGCATCCACGACAGACAGACAGACAGACGGACAACAAAGTGATCCTAAAAGGTGAGATAATGGTCAAACGCGAGCCTATCAATATAAAAAATAAGGGTTCCGTTTTTTCCTTTTGAGGTACGGTACCCTAAAAACACTAAAAAGTACAAAATAACTTTAATTTCGGAAGTCGGTGTTAAATGACGAAGAGACAAAACTATTATTGAAACACCGATTTCCAAAATTAAAGTTATTTTGTACTTTTTTGTTTTTTTTTTACATTAAAGTCGGTTGTATTTTGTAAAAAGTTATTTAACACTTTTTCGTTGTGGTAACACAACTAAAAAGAGCCCCTCAGCTAATCATCATCAGATTAGCTCGATGCTCAACGCAATGGGTGCAATGCCGTGCGGCGCCGGTACGCCAAATACCGCAGACGCCGCATCCGCCCGCCGGATGTGGAGGCCAGAGAGGCGGAGCTGTATGAGGGATACAGAGTGACAAAGCGCACCCTCCGAACGGAGATCGGGGGAAACTCGAGGCCCAAAACGTGTAGCTGGGGACTCTGAACGGGACCCATGACCCAATAACGCTGATGTATCTTCGTTTACTTCTACACGAGGTCAGGAGTCCATCATCCTTCGATGACTTGAAAACTGTCAGCGGTGTCCTTCAACCAACTTTTCAATCAGCGTGCATGAAACTTGACTTGCTAAAGGACGACAAACATTGGGATTCTGCCCCAGAGGAAGCAACCCTATGCGAGTCGCTATTTAAAATGCATGATTGTTCTCAAGGAGAGTCTGTATTTATTCCTAGGATTCCCCTAACACCATCAAAACCCCTTCGAATTCAAGAGACTGCAATTTCCCATAAAAGTTTGCTTCGCAATAACCATAAACAAAGCTCAAGGTCAAAATCTCAAAGTAGCGGGAGTAGACTTGAGGGAAAGCAGCTTCTCCCGCGGCCAGTTAAATATGGCATGCTCCAGAGTAAGCGCACAGAGTAGCCTGGTGATTCTAGAACCCGAAGGAAAAACAAAAATATTGTTTACAAAGAAATACTGTGGTAGGCATAAGTATTATTTCGATTTCATAATTGAAGAAAGAACAATAATAAGAAGATTATTCAAGATTACAAAATTAATAGCGTAAAAAAAACAATTAAAAATCCTATTAGAAACATTTTCGCCTTTTTAATTTTATTATTTTAAGTATATATTTTTTTCCGCTGCAACGTGGACGAAGTCGCGGGCAAAAGCTAGTTTATTTATAAATATAAAAGGAGAAACTGACTGGCTGACATATCAACGCATAACCGAAACTACTGGGACTAGGACAGTGAAATTTTGCACAAGGGATCCTTTTATGATGTAGGCGAGCACAAAGAGAGTATGTTCCAAAATGTACACCCTAAGGGGATGAATCGGGGGTCCAAAGTTTGTATGGAACAACCTACTTTCACGCGGGAAAAGCCGCTGGCGGAAGCTAGTTTGAAATATTTTGTTCAGTATTATTTGAAATGTTTTGTTAAGCTAATCAGTATTTATTTCTTTATTGCACACCCCAGTCAAACCACAAGCGAACGCGCGTGATTCGCGCGTGATTTCGCGCCATTTAAGTTAAACGCTAGCGCCCGCATAGATTATAAAATATTGAGCGTTTTATATATAGGGTATTTATCAAAGTACATAAATAAGAACTTCTACATAAAGTAGTCTGTAAATATCGAAAATATGCAAAAATTTCCGTTAGTCCCTATATACCTATAAACTTATTACAGGACCAACATTTATAAAAAATAAGTGTACAATAGGCGTTTTATTGCACAGAGTAATTTCTACCAGACATCCTATGGATGGACTGAACGAACGGAAAAGATTTGGGGCTGTTAATGTACAACATAAATAATTTACAAAAAAAAAGAAAAGATAATAAAAATACAATAAAATATATATACATAAATAGTACATTACCAAATAATATACTAATAAGTAGTTATTAGGTTAATGTAAATAAATTAATTTAAAACCAAAACTTACCTGCATCATAAATTGCCTGATAAGTTTGCTCAAGTGCCTTCCGCGAAATTGGATCCATGTAGTTTCCGAGGCGGAAGTACACAGTAAAGAACTGAGCGTCAAACAAGTCCAAATCAGGAGCCATGCCGGAGGTTGGGCCTAGGTCAGGATGCTTATAATTCCATCTAAGACCCTCTGATGTCATCGGATTCTCCTGTTGAAAAGAATAAATATTCCGGTAGGTATTCTTGTAGAAATCGGTCGCGTTCACACCCGAATGTAGAGAAGAAATTACAATATATTATAAAGATATTTATTTCAATATATTTTAGCTAAAAAATAAATTTGTAATACAAATTTGTATTACAAATTTATTTTTTAACTTGGTAATAATAAATTTGTATTACAAATTTATTTTTTAATTTGGTAAAAATAAATTTGTATTACAAAATTTATTTTTACCAAAGCCAAAAAATAAAACTATTGGTTACTTTCACTTTCAGATTTTATATGATCCGTACCTACTAAAATCGGTTTAAGCTAGACTTAATATCTAAATTTCTTATTTGCAGATGTAATTTTTGTTAATCTATTCTTCATTATTACTCGTAGATAGGGTTCACAAATAAGGTACCTTGTTGTAAAGAATATCAGAGAGTTGCTTCACGTTGTGCGACTGCGGGTAGAGGCCTGACATTCCAGAAATGACAATCCTTTCGCCATCTAGCGCTGGGCTGTCTAATCCTGTAGGGAGAACTGACTCAGCTGGATCAGTTACCTCCAAAGGTATCACGTGTTCTTGAGGTGTAGGTGTCATTGTAGATCACTGAATACTTTCTAGACAGCAAAAAAGGGCTATAAATAGTTTTAAACTTAACTCGTCAGATGGTCATAATGTCTCCTGTTCACCAAGTCTTTAGGTGCTACTTTTGTTAAGCAGTTGGTGGCTTTTGATAGATGGACTGATGAATTTGATGGAATAGACGCGTTTTGTTAAAATTGACGAGGGTTTAAATGGTGCAGATTTAAGTGATTCAGACATATTACAGAAATTTATACAACAATTAAATGAGATTGAAACAAAGAGGTAAATCGAGGATTAAAAAACTGGGCAAGTGCAAGTCGGACTCGTGCATAAACTTAACTATGTAAATAGTTCAATTCCTGAATAGAGTCTCGAAGATTTTTCCAGAACGCAAAAAAAGTTGTTTATTAAGTGACTTTATAACAAAACTGCTTTTAGATCCATTCCTATACTTGTGCTATAAGACCTTGTTCAGACCTTGACCTTGACCTTGACCCAGAATCCTGGCTTTATGCCATATTTCAGGATTTTGGGTCAACGCATAGATATATATTTCTATGGGTCAACTTCTGCCATCTTTGGCTCGGGTGAAATACCTTCCGCTGAAATAACGTGTCTCAAATAGATAATAATAATAATAACCTCCTTGTCTTTTGATTTGCCTTTGACCGCAGCAGGCAAGTTGTTCCAGTATAAACGACAGGCGAAACGCTTGGTCCAGACCGTAGAGGTTTCAACAAAGTAAGGGTACTCACCATTTGTCGGGTTTTCCGATAGTAGAAATGAGATGGTGGAATCAAGTCATGCAATTCCCGCGCACACTCTCTAAAATGCATCCTGTAAAACACCGAAAGGCTGTTTACCCTAAGCCTGTGCTCAAGGCTTTGTAGATTAGACTTAACCAGATCTGGATCATCAATTAGCCTCTTCGCACGCCTTTCTACTGAATCCAAAGCTGATAGGTTGCATTTTGCAGCACCAGCCCATATGTGGCTGCAATACTCCACACACGAACGGATCTGTGATTTGTATAACATTAAAAGCGGTCCCGGTGTAAAGTACCACCGGACCTCTCCGCCGCCGGCCGGCGGGCTGGCGGGGCTGAGCTTTCTTTTATTTTGCCTGTATCATATCACTCCAACACGAACGTATAACTAGGAATTATGTTAAATTAGCACTAAAACTTCGTTCTGGTCCATCATCAAAGTTTGCTAAAATTCATTTAATTGTGAGGCATGCAAAAAAATTGAAGATGTTGAATGAATTGAATTTATTGACAAATGGATTGCATTTGCTCACGGAATGTGCTAAGAACAAAGATGAAAGAAAACTTTTTGCTAGGGAATTTAAACTAAATATTTGGGACAATGAACTTATCCAAAATATTTTGGCATACCCATACACAAAATGACTTTAGGGCTTATTAACTACTAGATAAAACCCCTGGTCCTAGAATACAAAGGGCAACTGAGTCCCTTTGTGTACTAGGACCACGGGTTTCGGAAAAAAAAAGAAACCCTCGGAGAAAAAGTGGGCATCGCTCCACCATATTCTCGGGGCGGTCCGCACAGTGGTGACATTCATGGTTCATGGTCATCTGAGCGTTTTTTCTTTCACAATTCGAAACAATTACCTCCGGTAACCGTTCCCTCTAGAAAGTGAGGACGCCTGATGTTTCTGTAACCAGTAGCGTCGGACTCCTCACAGAATCGTGGCTATAAAACTCTAATGCCGCATTTGCGGCGTGGCCAGGGATAGGTAGCTATAGTCGATCTCCCCATACTGCCATGAGATTCCACCGAAGCCCTGTTCACAATGCCATAATCTGACGTGGCAACAGAGTTTCGCACCTACGCCCAGTATCCATTTAGATACAAATACTTTATTCCTTTATAATACTTTTTTTTTTCGGTGAGAAAATCATCCAATGACATCCCCCACACTCTCAGGTGAAGCGTGAGATAGTGTCAGACTTTTACTGACTAAAAATCCACTCCTGTTCCTTGATTGCCTTCGTTCCAGGGCCCGAGGGTTCTCTTTCGCATCACCCATGGCCCCAGTAGGCTTCGACCCTGCTGGGCCCCCTGGGCGATGGTTTTGCTGACATCTCCTTGAGGCGCACGTGGAACACTATGAGCCGTCGACAACTTGGGCTCGGTCCGGAAGGTTACCGGATATTCGGACGGCGAGCTACCCATTGCTCGCCGTCCGCAAGCCAGCGCCTACGGTGGGTGGAAATCGGGATCGGGATCGGCGGCTGGGGCGTGAGTGCCGTTTTCTCGCGCGTGCGGCCTTTGCTAGCATTACTGCTTCGCAGAAGGAGGCTACCGCTTGCCACTCCTCCTCGCTCCGGACCATGGCCTGTACTAAGGCCCGCTCGGTGCGAGAGACCACTGCCGCCGATCGCCCCCACGAGGACACAGCGATGCTCTACCCAGGCGGGGCATTCCTTCATTATACGTAAAATAACATAATTTTTAATAAAATAATATTTACATGTTTAGATGCCTTTCAAATAACATGGCTCTAAACTATTTAGTCTATTCACTTTTACTACTACTTGACCCAAATTTCAATAAGCGCATCTGAATAATGGTGGATATTATTCAGATCCGGTGTGGATCATATAAATTCTCGCTGTTTTTTAATACAAAAAAAAAGAACGCTTGTCATGATGTATTGCGTTCTCGTTCTGTTGTTTGTTGATGACTCTAACAGTAAAAGGATGTGTTCACGAGACTTTTGAATTTTCAGTAACGTGCGTTTAAATGGTATTTGCATATTTAGATACAAAAATACTTAAAGGGTGTAAAGTTGTGTAGTAAATTTCAACGTACCTAACAAAATTATCAAATCAAACTGCGGTAAAGACTTGCACTGATCAACAAAAATATTAACAGGAACCTTACGACCTAATAACTTAAAATAAATAACAAACATATAATGGAATACTTTGTAGGTGATAATATTAATAAAATAAACTAAACCTAATCTATAACTATATTTATACACACTATTTACTAGAAGATATTGAACAATCGACTAGTATTTGCTTTACGGTTCTAACTCGCAAACTCGCTTTCCATGTAGCGGTAGTCACACATAAAAAAAAAGAATTTATTAAGATCCAAGACGACTCAGCTTTTGCAGAACGCAACGTCATTGACAATCGGACATCTCAGCTGTAATATACGTTCACACGCTCCTTACGTATCATTTAAATAAACTTAGCGTGTGTCATTTTACGTGGTTTTAATAAATATTCACGGCAATGTATCATAACGACTTACGAGTGTGATCTTATTAAATAAAGACTAGCTTCAGTGGTAACCCAGTATTGGGTAAGTGTGGACAATTACTTTTTTTGCTTAATCATCTTAGATACGGCCATTATATGATAAGAATTTTATCACCCATTTTTGTATCTTCTTCTGTTTTAGTTCCGTACTGTTTTGTTGTTCCTTTGTGGCTTACTAGCTATAAGCTTAGTTTCTTTTTTTACCGCTCCGATTCTGATTGTGACATGCACACATTCGCCTTAAGCGCCTTAGTACATCCTCTGCCATGCGCTTACGCACTGTTACGGTCCTAATCAGAGGATAAGCTAGGAGACGAAGAAACTTATTCGACTGGAAAATTCCAGAGTCCAAAGTTCCGGTTCAGACACCTGGCCTGAGTTCCATCCAATCATTTGGCAGCCCTCCGGATCCAAGTCTACCTGCGGGACGTGTTCCTGTTGGCGCCTAGTCCTCGGCCTCCAACGTCTTCGTGGCCAGGATAGTTTAATACTTAGCGCCTACCTCCATAGTCATCAATAATCTAAGAAAAACGGCCTTTTTCCTGCGACCCTATTCAATAAATATTGATATAGATAGATACTTATATTATTTATCTAGTAATTGACAATTAAACTGCAATTACTAAAAGGGATATTGCATCCGATGTTTGTTTGCTTGTATAGACTGTGGCCAATATTATTATTTTCCGTAATCAGCAAAATATTAGAAATTTCATTTAATTAAAAAATACTTAGCCTATTATAATTACAGTAAAACCAAAAAATAATATTAAAAAACTTTAAACTAATTAAAGCTAGCTAAATATATCGATTATAATATATATCGAGGGTTTACCTACTGCGAAAACCTGCTAACCCACGTTTTTGGTCAAAATGAGTTAAATACATCAATTTGTTTTTTTCTTTTTGAGCTTTATATACTGGTAAAACCGACTAAGCTAGGTTAGCTAGGCTAGTTTAGAAGATATTCCATGTAAAAAACAGTGAAATACACACAAATCGCTCAATTCTCCATTGCTAAAATAACATAAACGACGTTTGTAACATTTTCTTAACAAAAATGTTAATATGCAAAAAAATTACTAAGCGTTAATAACCGCTTTTTCTTTTCAATAAGTTAAATAAAATGCTCTTACACACTCAGTAAATATAATCTAAAAGGACTTAAACGGTTTTAACAGAAGAATTTTGTTTGATTTTGCTGTTGTAACTTTACTGCGAAAACCTAATAAATATATCATAATGACATTTTACATGTACAGAATTATCACAATTACTTATATTCCGTTGACAGGCAAAAGCGACTAAACCGCTTTAGCTAGTTTTTATTTCGCTTTAGGGGCAACAAAAAAACATTGTTCGATGGTGTGTTCAAAAAGTAATACGTACTCCTAACTTATTGTGACAGGTCGCTGTCAGTGGCTCAGTTTAAGAGCCAGCTTCAAAAATAATGTATCGGAGAATCTTCTCAAAGGAATATAATCTGAGTTTTGTTGTACCTAGGAAATACCAATGCTTAATTTGTAATAATTATGCTCAAGCAGAAACAAAAAAGAAAAGTGATCTAAAAGAAGCCTACAATGCTCACAACAAACAAAGAAAATTTACAGTAGGGAAAAAGAGAAAAATAAAGTCAGATCAAACACAGATGAACAGTTTAGCTAATAGCTCTACTATTTAAGAAAACTGTGTGTCTACAACCTCAAGATTTACGAGGCTCTATTACCTAACAATCCTTATTGTTTCTCATGGTCAAAGGTTAATAGAAGAAAAGGTAGCTCTGAAATTGGCAGTATTATATGGCACTATCTTTCAAACTGTGTCTCTAAATATATGAGAGAGATAAGTTTGTTTTTTGACACTTGTGGTGGTCAGAACCGTAATCAATATGTGGCTGCTTTACTCTTTTGGGCAGTGCAAAAAATTGTTCATCTCAAAATCATAGAGCAGAATTTTTTAGAATCTGGGCATACGCAAATGGAAGCAGATTATATGCGCAGCAGCATAGAATGTGCTAAAAAAAATAATTCTGCTTTTTCGATGATATATTGGATATCTATTTTCAAGCGTGCTAGACGCAGGCAGACCATAAAAATCGATGGAAAAAAATAATAGAAAGAGAACCATACACTGTAAAAGAAATTAAATTTGACGAGTTTTTTTGCCAATACAATTAGAAAAACAGAACGAAAGATGAACAAGGATAAAATGTTCAATGGCTTAAGATAAAGAGTATTAGGTATGTAAAAGGAAAACACAGAATCTTTTTTTACAACTACGACATGAGCGACAATTTTAATGATATAGAGGTTCGAGAAAAATCATCGACTTCTCAATTTCAAAATGCGCTGAATCGCGCTTACATATAAACATAAAAACAGCTTGAGCACAGGCGTAGGGTAGCCAGTCTTTCGGTGTTTTACAGGTTGCATTTTGGAGAGTGTGCGCTGGAATTGCATGACCTGATTCCGCCATCTCATTTCTATAATCGGACAACCCAACGTACGTCAAGTATCCACCCTTACATTGTTGAAACCTCTACGGTCCGGTCTAAGCGTTTCGCCTCGCCGTTTATACCGTGTACATCAAAGGACTGAAACAATTTGCCTACTGAGGTCTTCCCATCCAATTATATTTTCTTCTTGGGTGTCTTCAAGGCTAGAGTGAATAGGCTCTTGATAAACTAGTGTGCCTCACTATCAACGATTACATCACTGTTTACCATCAGGTGGGATCGTAGACAAGCACTAGTTTATATAACATTTAAAAAAAAAAAAACTTACTTCAAATTGCGAAAATGGAAGACAGCCACGACCGTAACGAATGAACTACTGGTCACTTCTGAAATAAGGTTTCTACACAGCAGTTTTATTAACTACATACATTTTATATAGACAAAGGTCTTATTGAAATCCAAATAAAAAAATAACAATGTTTCATTTGCATGCAAAACTAGAATCAATAAATAGCATTAATAAATTAATCACTGAACTCATAAAATTAAATAATCGTTATTAAATAAACGAACAGTATATCCGTACTCAAATTTTTAACGTAAGAAATCACGCTCTAGGGTGGAGCCAAAGGGCGACTTAAAACCCACCTAAGTCCTTCAGTTGCCCTTTGTATTCCAGGATTATCGGTATCTCTTTTTTTAAAATCCCATCCGTAGCTGGTATCAAAATCGTAGTAGATTCGATACTCTGCTACGATTTTGATAAGATCTTCTGACGTTTTATAAGTGCCCATGTAGGCCTATGTGAAATAAAATTTTTGACTTTGACTTTGACTTTGATAACATCTCTACGAGGCCAGATTTATATTTTACTTTTGGGTACAATATTGACTTCTTTCTTATACTTACTTATTAATATAGTAACATGAAAATATTGCTCTACCAATCTTATTCTTTAAAACAGTAACTATGTACAATATGTTCGGTTCAAATCTTGCAACTCGATTTTGAAGCAGATATCTTCAACCGATTGACCTGAAATTTTGTATACATGTGTAAATTGCATGACAATGCAATATTATGATGACATAGAGCTGATCTGATGATGAAGCTGGAAGGTGGCCATTGAAACTCGGCAATAAAACGACACAAACCCATCGAGCTTGGGCTCGTTTGATTTGTATTGATGAGTACTTTTATCCTATATGGTGACCACGGTCTGATGATGGAGCAGGAAGGCGGCCATAGGAACTGGGCAATAAAACGACATAGCTCCATCGAGTTTGGACTCTTTTAATTTGTATTTACGAGTACTTTGATTCTATATGGTGACCACAGTCTGATGATGGAGTTGGAAGGTGGCCATAGGAACTCGGCAATAAAACGACACAACCCCATCGAGTTTGGGCTCTTTTGAATCGTATTCGCGAGTACTTTGATCCTATATGATAACCATGATCTGATGATGGAGCTGGAAGGCGGCCATAGGAACTGGGCAATAAAACGACATAACGCCTTCTTCTTCTCTCTTCTTTTTTCAAAATTATGTATATATTATTTTCTTTGTGTTTTGTATTTTCTGTAATATCGCAGTTCTTATAACCATGAAAACTAATAAAAAACGTTTTTTTTTTCATATTAACAGTTCTAACGTAGAAACTATGCATTTCAAAGGATAACGTACCTGTAATATAAATCGTCCAAAGATGTTGCCGCAGCTGCTCGATACGTTGATGGCGCGTCAAGTGAGGAGTGGAGTGGTCCCGGATGTCCTTTCCAGGCGGAAACGAGATAGGTCGGCCGATTAAAAAAAATATCAGGAGTGAGAAGGGTCTTCTGGGCTCGACGATAGCGGTGTGAGCGGTCGAGAATTTAAAATGCCCTCAATTTGTACCAAAACGGAGTTAAGTCCCTCATACGTTAAGTGACAATTGCCCGACACTCGGAAGAAATGAAATTTGGTCGATTTGACACCCGCCTCCCAAAGACCACCAAAATGTGGAGCGTATTCGGGTATAAAGTGGAAATTTATACCGTCTTGAGCTGCACTATCAATTAAGGCGTCACAGTTGGGTTTAAAGGCTGTTTGTAGGCTCAAGCAAATGAAGTTCCGTTATCGGAATAAATATTGAGTGGTTTTCCTCTCCGAGACAAGAACCTGTAAATAATTGCTGATTGTCAAGTCACCGAGTAACTCTAAATGATTGGCCTTGGTAGTGAAGCACACGAAAATAACAATGTATACCTTCAACAATCCTCATTCATGACCTTGACGACTAGCCGTGGTTATGGGGCCAGCGCAGTCCACTCTTATGCTTTGAAAAGTTAAGTCAGCTGGTGAGAGTCTGTTCAGTGGAAGATTACCCATTTGAGGAGTAACTGTCTGTGGCTTTAGTCGCTGACACCGAACGCACTGACGATAACAGGCTCTAGCTATGTTACGACCACCGAGTGGCCAGTAGGTCTCTCTAACCTATTATGCTCAGATTAAAAAAAAAGTTTAACAAAATGATGAGTATACTGTCTTAATATTAGGTGATTTTTTGTAAATGAATATTTGAAATAGTGTATCCTACCCCCTATACGAATAATTTTATTGTTATCTAGAAACACATTTAAACTTAATAACCTATTAATGTGGTAATTTTTTTTATTATTTACTTCGGCTTCGCACGGATACAATGCTGTTGACGTCATAATAGTCGGTGTTTCTATAACAGTTTTGTCTCTTCGTTATTTAATACTGACTTCCGAAATTATTTTGCACTCTTCAATGTTTTTTGACATTGAAGTAGGTTGTATATTTTTTTTTTGTAATTTTTTTTTTTATTTTACACTTTTTATTTATGGTACCACCACTAAAAAGTGCCCCTCAGCATAACTTAAATCCCTTAGAGCCTGAGTGCATCTCATAACAATTCTAATAATCCCAAACATGGTTAGATTACATAACTTTATTACAAAGTTCCGGTACCTAACTTCAGACAGATCAGTTCGATATATTCCCCCTCTTCTTTCAGTCAGTCATCGACTACACGTATAAATAAAGCAATTTTACTTGTTATGACGGTTCTGCTGTGATCCTATGAGGAGTTCTGTTCCATATCTTTGAAGTTCATGATCAGATTATAACAATGTTTCTATGGGAACAACTCAGAAACATAACCTTTCAATCAAAAAATAATGTCAATTTTCTAAATCGGTCCAAATATGACCGAGAAATCGGTGAACATACATAAAAAAAAAATACATTGAGCCGAACATAGAACCTTCTCCTTTTGAAGTCGGTTAAAACAAAGTCCCTTCCCGCTGTCTGTCCCTATGTACGCTTAAATATTTAAAACTACGCAACGGATTTTGATGTGGTTTTGATCAACATTGCACCAGGGCAGGTCACTAATACTAAATATACTAAATAATGTCTTTATACACAACGTTCACAGCTTTTTTGTCATTAAACAATACAAACATGTTTTCTTTTGAGGTTACCCTTGAAAGAATGACATATAATTGGTTATGTGATAAACATTCAACGCTCAAAACTAAGACTGCAACGTTGAAAGTTTGACCCTGCGATTTATTAATGGTCATTGTAAAAGATATATTTAGCGGAAATTGTAGGCGTTTATATTGGTACGGTAAATCCGATGGGGTTAGAAGAATTTGGGGTGAAGTGTGTGGGTTGCGGAGAGACAATCAAACACGTGTGTACGCTACGAGTGCTTTATTACGACTCTCGACTTAATCCTTATACAATTAATATATAGTACTAGTACTTACACACTACACCACTGGGGTACAAGAGAAAAAAAATAAAAATAACTTTTTTTTTACCTTACAATACTACTTACTTATTTTAAACATATTTCTCCAATACATTATTTTTTAAAACAATTTTGTGCGGTTTTTGTGTACAATTTCATCTTTGTTGTTTTTTTAAATTCTTACATTTGGTTCTATATCTTCAATGACAACAAATGGACCATTATACAAAGTATCCAGTTTATTTGCAGTTTCATTTTTTAACAATATTAAATCTCCTTTGTCATATCGCACTTGGTTTACGTTTTTATCATACATAGTTTTTCGCATCTCTTTACTTTTTAACAGATTATTACGCGCATCTCTGTGTGCTACTTGTAAATGATATCTTAATTCTAAACTATAATTATCTGGGTTATATAAAGGTTCTATACTACTACTTATTCTACTCGGAATGTTACTGGGTTTTCCAAAAACTAATTCATACGGGGCATATTTTGTAGATGAATGTATAGTGTTATTAAAAGTAAAACACCAGAAGGGTAGCCATTGGCTCCACGTTTCAGGGAAATTATCGCATTGTATTCTTAAAAATGAACCTAAATGTTTATGTGTATTTTCAAGTGATCCGATTGTCTCATGGTGATATGAAGTTGAATGTAATTTTTCGATTCCTAAAAGTTTACAGACTTCTGTCATAGTTCATGACATAAAAGATGTTCTCTGTGCCTTTATCTGTGGCTATTGTTGTTGGGATTCCGTACCTTAAAATAAATTGATTTACAAATGCCTTTGCTACGGTGACCGTTTCCTAATTTGGAAGAGGATAAGCCTGAACAAATTTGCTTAATTCGCACTGCAACGTAAGTATATAATTATTACCATCTATATCTTTATCTAAGGGTCCTACTAGATCTAAAAAACACTTTCTCAAAAGCATAAGAAGCTGTGGTGGTTATTACCATCGGCTTACCATCGGTTTTTCGTGAATATTTAGATTTTTGACATTTTTCGCATTTATTCACAAAGTTTTTGATAACGCGTTATTTTTTGTTTTTATTATACATATTTCGTCGACTTTTATATTTTTTACTCATTTGTCTTAATTTCTCCACAAAAACGACTCGCGTATATTGTGCCTTGAAATCAAGATTTATGTATAATACTCTCTTAATTTGGGAATATGCAAAACACTCGGTTTCTACATATATAACCACTTGTTTTCTAATTCTATTTAACTCTTTTCCCTCTATCAAAATTATCTCTACTGCACTACTCGGCATCCGCAATAATTCCACGATTCTCGGTTGATCAGGCCGATTGTCTGTGTCATTATTGGTGATTGGAGTGGCTTTTCTGTTTTTTGTCTCTTCTAATTGCCTTTTCTGTGCTCTAGTCATTACATTGATTATTTGCTCATTTATACGTTTAAATTCATCGGAATTTATTGGAATTCTCGATAATGCGTCTGCTACGGCGTTTTCTTTTCCCTTTATGTATTTAATGTTATAATCGTATTCTTCTAATGTTAAACGAAACTTCAATAATCTACTGGATGGATCTTTCATTCCAAATAAATATAGCAATGGTTTGTGGTCTGTCATGATTGTAAATGTTTTACCTACAAGATATGGCCTAAAATATTTTATTCCCCATACTATTGCTAGTAACTCCTTTTGTATAGTTGGGTAATTTTTTTCAGCTTTATTTAACGGTCGACTCGCATAAGCGACTGGTCGCATGTCTTTATTACAAAGTACTGCTCTTACAGCAATACCTGAAGCATCCGTTTGTAACACGAACTCGTTTTCATCTGAAAAGTCTGGGTATTGTAAAACGGGTGATATTAACGCATTTTTCGATAATTTAAACGATTTTTCGCATTGGTCAGTCCATATGAAAGGAACATTTTTACGACGTAAGGAGTTTAAAGGTATTGTTTTTTCTGCGAAATTTTTTATAAACTTTCTGTAATAATTGCAAAACGCGACAAAGCGTTTCACTTCTTTCGTATTTTTTGGTGTTGGGTAATCTTTTACAACTTTTATTTTAGCTTTATCTGGAGTTATTCCTTCCGCTGACACTGTATGTCCTAAATATAACAGCTCCGTTTTTAGAAAATTACATTTGTTCGGGTTTAATTTTAGGTTAACTTTTCTAAATCTCTCGAAAACATCTATTAAGTTTTTATTGTGAGCTTCAAAATGACGTCCAAAAATTACAAGGTCATCAAGGTATATAAAACATTTCTCATACGTTAAACCTGACATAGCAATAGTCATTACCCTTGAAAAAGAACTTGGGCTGGTCTTTAGTCCCATTGGCATCCGTTTCATCTGGTATTGCCCAGTATTAGTTGTAAAGGCAGTTAGTTTTCGTGTCTCTGGGTTTAAGGTCACTTGGTAATAAGACTGACTAAGGTCTAAATGGGTAAAATAAACGGCACCTGACTGTGATTCTAGAATATCTGTGATATTCGGTGAAGGGAATTTGTCATCCTGTATAACTTCATTTAGTTTTCGGTAATCTATTTACTAATGTCCATTTTTTGCTATTGTCATTTGATTTTTGGGCACGAGTAAAAATGGGCTAGACCACTTGCTTTGAGCTTCCTCTATAATATCATCCTGTAACATTTGTTAAATTTGCTTATTTATTTCTGGTTTTTGACTATTTGACAACCTATATGGTTTTGTATAAACGGGACTCGTATTTGGCTTTAAATAAATATTATGTTCATATGATTTAGTAGTTGTAAGCTTATCACCCGGCAGGTAAAAGATGTCGTTGTACTTAGTGTAAATTGCTTCTATTGTTCCTCGCTCAGCAGGGTGTAAGTGATCTAATTTTAGTAATCCTAACAAGGCATTAGCTCTCTCTGCGCTTGACTTAGACTTATTAAACTGACATATTTGGTAATCATTTAATGAACGTATCTCAGGTTGAAAAATTGGTATAGTAATTGATTTTACTATTTACGCTGCTAAGAATAAATCTTCTTGTAATTGTTTTGGTACTACTAGACAATCATAATTGTATTTATTATCCATTAGTGGTATGTAATGAATGGACTCACTTCTTGCAGGAATAGTCAAGTAACTATTTGAAATAGTAGGTGATGCGGAAAGTGGTATAATATTTTCGCATTCGTTGTGTAGAATTAATATATCATTTTCTAAGTTAATATGTGAATTATATTTCATTAAAAAGTCTAGTCCAAGAATCCCATCCGACTTGAACGGTAAATTATTGAACAAATAAAATTTGTGTTCAAAAGTACCATTTTGAGTACATAATGTAAGATTAACATAAACTTGCGAATAGGTTTTGCCACCGAAACCATTTATTACAATACTATCATCATACAATGGAATGTGTTCCGATAGCACCTTCTTAGAAACAACGGAAATAGACGCGGCGGTGTAAAGTAGCATTGCACACCTGGTATTGTTTATGTTAAAGTGAACGCACCTAACATTTTTGTTACATGTTAATATTATATATGATTTAGGAACGAAAAAACTGATCCCTGTTTCCTTTTTCTCTGCTTGGGGGTCCTCTCTCACTTGGGCTGGAAACATTCTTCGTTGATTATTTCTATCTTGTGTACCCCTATCACGATAATATTTTTATGGATTATGTATATTTTCAAAGTTTGAGTAATGAGTACCTCTTCCATACACGTGGAAGGATCTACCACGGGGTTTACCATTATATCTTTGCTGATAATTACTATTATTATATCTTTGACCCCTACTATAATTTCCGCGATACCGAAAACCTTGATTATAATAATTATTCCTACCTCCTCGATTGAAATTATTATTATACCTGTTATTTGGCTTACCCCTTGCGCTGAAAATACCGTTGGAAGTGGAGGGCTGTCCCAGCTCCTCGTCCTCAGGTACACGCACCGCATCTTTCAACTCTGAGTAGTTCCGCGCTGAAAAAATATTGCTTAAGCGTTTATTTCTTAATCCATCGGAAAATCTCTTAATTGCGAGTTTCTCATTTATAGGTCTAAGTATCTCGCTTACCTTTTTGTTTCCGTCAGCTTGGGCAATAGTGAAGCCTATAAACCATTCTGATAATTTGTTTCCATATTCACTGATGGACATATTATTTTGACTCATATTATTTAATTGACAAAGTAAAGAATTGGCAGACTTTTTCGTTAGTAAATAAGTTTTTATATCCTGTATTAGGCTCGTAATGTATATTATATATATTCGCATTTTAATTTTAACTTGGCTGTTTTAGTTAGTCTTGTTTTTAAAACAAAAGAAATTAACATTTTTATTTGATCAGGGTCCTTGAGACAGCTGCTATATAATTCTAAAGAGTCTATGATTTTTTCAGTTGTACCTTCTGAACCATCCATTTCTGGTATTAAAGATGTTGCTGTTTTTATATCAAACTTCTCCATTTTTATAAGATTTCTATCTATTTCACTTTGAATATTATATGACAAAATCTTTTTGTATATTAAATCTATTCTCTCCTTCAAAACTTCGTAAATATACTCTGTTAATTCTATCGAGCTTTTTTGTTGGGTACGTATGTTTATAATAGTTTCATACAATGAATATAACTCTTTTGCTTTTGTAATTTTTCCTTCGACCTTGTCCGTATATTGTAACCGTCTAGTTGGGCCTAACTTCCTCAAACTAATTTGAATATCAGTTAATTCGCTTAAAATTATTTCTAAATCTTTTTCCATATAATTTGAAATTAACACATACTTAGATTAATTTATTAAAAGAAAATAAAAAATAAAATGTACCTTGTTGCTTGATCCTCTTATGTGTGTGGGTTTACCATTATATGCTATTACCATTTTTTTTTTGGATTATACCCTATATTTATTCCATGTAACATTCCGATATAATCTGGCTGACAGTTGCTGTAAAATACAAATTAACACTTAAGTTTAACTTAATTATATACTTAATTGTTCATCTAAGTTTCTTCTTAAACTGGTCTGCGAAAGTTCCTTTAATATTCACAAGACAGTCGGATTATTTTAATCACTCACTAAATACGATTTTTCACTTTTCTACTTTTCACACTCACTAACTTTGCACTTTGATATACTGTTTACACATTTTCATTTCCGTCGTCACGATCTCGCCGTCCTGATAACCGCAAACGCATTTTTCTAATTAACTCTGATTCAACATGTTTTTTGATCCATTTCTTCTGCTTGTCTTTCAGTTTTTTCCATATAATTACGATTACTGCTATGGCGATAATTGTCAAGGCCGACGCTAATAAAATATTATTTATCTGGATGTGAGATTCTACTGCAGTATAACTTCCTCCTGACGCATTTTGTGCAATTATCACCTCCTTTTCTTCAGTTTTGGAATAAGGTTTCCCAATTTTTCGGCTGAAGTACGCGACTAGTTATGCTGAAGGCTCCCGAAGCTGTCTTATTTCTTATTTTATAACGAGCAACCCATATACGCTCTAATTCAGTACACCGAGGCACACAGGAATTTGCTGATCCGCACAATTCACTCGCTACGCGACACCCGGCAGCCGGCAGGAAGCCGCGGCGCTCGCGCATGCCAGGGTCGCCATGAAATGTGTGGGTTGCGGAGAGACAATCAAACACGTGTGTACGCTACGAGTGCTTTATTACGACTCTCAACTTGATCCTTATACAATTAATATATAGTACTAGTACTTACACACTACAGGGGAATCAATACATCTTCTCTGAAAGCTGAAAGTTTTTAATGATTTTACCAGCAAACGCGTGTCATTGTAAAGTTTAGGTGGATTCAGGTTTCTTAATAAAATAACAGGACAACCTACTTTTAACACCATTTTATGAGGAGGGAGTCCAGACGGGTTCAAAGAATTAAGAAATTCTGTATGAAAAAACTTTTTACAAAAATACAAATAACAGACTTCACTACAAAAATCAAAACACTAAAACGATCAAAATAACTTTAATTTTGGAAGTTGGTTTTTCTGGTATTGTTTGTTTGTTGGTGTCGTTTAGTTTTATTTGAGAAAGTTCATTAATATATACAAGGAATAGCGTTGGCCCGATCACACTACCCTGTGGGACTCCGAAAGTTATAGGAAGATCGGCACTAACGAAGTTATTATACAGGATGTTTGGTGCATCGTGTGCCAAATCAAAATGGTCGACGGGAGAGGTCATCTGCTATAATTTCAGACCCCTAAAAACTTCTCATGCCCTGTGGTTTTTTTTTTAATCGACTTTTTGTTGTTTTATGAAAATAAGACCCAAATTTTTCATTCAAATACAAATTTTTAAAAATATATAAGTCGTAGACACTGAATCTTTTTTTTTTAGATGTGTATTGTATTAGAGTACTTTTAAATTTAAAATTAGTGACATTACCTATCTAGTTTTTTTTTTTAATTTACTTGCAAAGTGTTGAACTTAAATTAAAGCTGTTCATGTTACAGCTATTTACATAGCTATAAAAAAAAAAACAAAAGCGACCGAAGTCTTCCAACTTCCTAAAAAATTCTCTAGTTTATCCTCTTGCTAGTGATGTGCCACATGCCATATAAATCTTTGCTAGAATTGTGAATCGTGTCACATAAAACTACTATTCAAAATTATGGTTTTTCAGGTTTAATTTAAGCAAAAATATTTTTTAAATCATAATTTTGAATATTAGTTTTACGTGACTCGATTCACAATTCTAGAGAATTAACAAAGTTATAAAAAAAAAAATATAGCATGTGACACCATCACTAGCAAGAGAGAGATAGGTAATGTCACTAATTTTAAATTTAAAAGTACTCTAATACAATACACATCTAAAAAAAAAGATTCAGTGTCTACGACTTATGTATTTTAAAAAATTTGTATTTGAATGCTAAATTTGGGTCTTATTTTCATAAAACAATAAAAAGTCGATTTAAAAAAATCCACAAGGCATGAGAAGTTTTTAGAGGTCTGAAATTATAGCAGCTGACCCCTCCCGTCGACCATTTTGATTTGGCACACGATGCACCAAACACACTGTATAGTTCACCTCCCGGTTCCAGCATTAGGTCAGTTCGATAGTACCTTACAGCCAAAGTGCATCTCATGACAATTCTAATAAGCCCAAACACGGCTACAATACATTAATTAATTACGGAGTCTTTTGCAAATATTAATAAAACGGAAAACATAACAAATGTAACGCTGTAATCGATTAAAATTGGAAAATCGATTAAACTCGATTATTCCCTTAATTACTCGTAAATCTTCAGTAGCATGATGATCTTGGGCTAAATTAACTAAAATAGTAGTTTTTATATCTGGTAAGGTTTCTGTATGTAATAATAAGAATAACCCCATCGCCGTATCTCTACGTTGACGTCGTGGTGGGGCTTGCGCGCTCCAATAAACCCTAGGTCTGTACCGGTAGAGTTTGCTTTGCCGTAACATACCTAGGTCTGTCTGTCTGTCTGTTACGCTGTCACGCTTATACCGCTGAACCGATTTTGATGAAATTTGGTACAAAGATAGAATGGAGCTTGAGAAAAGACATATTCTATAAATTATCACGCTATTTGCTATGGGGGTGAGTAATATTCTAAAATGTCGGTATTGAACGACTTTTGCCGTGAGTTCGATCCCCAGTTTTAGTAATAATTTTTGTGAGAATTTTGTCGTCTTTTTTGCATGTAATATACGATGGTACTTCGATTACAATAATAAAAGGACTTTTAGCATATTTTAACACATCATATACATTTTTACTTCATATTTTTGTAAAAAGTAATTAAAATATGTAATAAAATCGAAGCGGTGAAACGAAAATAATATCTGTTTTTTCATTTAGCTACTAATTAAATATCTTAGATGAAAATCATTACGCTATCATCGACAAAGGGTTAAGCCGACAATGATGACGTTTATATCACACCTATTTCAGACAGGAAACAACAAACACCGTAGTGCAGTTGTCTCAGGTATAGATCGGCACGTAGGGGGATAGTGGTTCAAGTCTCAGATGTTTTTTTTTTTTTTGTAATATGTAGTTTTATTTTATTTTAATGTAAACAAGAAATTCTAACATATTTTTGCGTTTAAACGTTGCGGCAATTACAATCGGCCCCCAAAATGTGGCCCGTGCAGTCCGTCCGTTGTCTAATTGGAAATCTCTAGGGCCGGACGGACTGCACAACTTTTAGATAAAGTGGCTTCAAAGATCGCACGCTCGTTTGGCATCTCAGTATCAGACCACCTTGTAGTCTGGCTCGCTACCCAAGTTTCTTACAACAGGAGTTACCCACCTGCTCCACAAATCTGGTAGCACTGTGGAACCCAAAATAGTCTATAAGGTTCTTACATCCATTTTGAGAGCAAAGATTAATCACCATGCAGATAATAACGTTATCATGTCTGCCTCTCAAAATGGGTGTCAGAATGGGTCCCGCAGTACTAAGGAGCTACTCTTCATCGATATGGTCATTAGCCAACAGGTTTGTGGTTTCTGAAAGGATCTGTCGACATGTTGGATAGAATGTAAAAAGGCCAACGACTCAGTTCCTCATACATGGCTCATGAGAGTGCTACAATTATACAAAATTGATGCATCTTTACGCACCTGCCTGATGTCATGTATGAGGCAATGGAGGATGGTCCTTCGCTATCCAGGATGTCCACATATCCAGAGGAACAGCGAACTGGTAAGGATCGAGCAAGGTATATTCCAGGGTGACAGTTTGAGTTTGCTTGGGTTCTGCCTGGCCTTGAATACTCTAAGCACACTGCTTGTGAATTCAGACCTAGGCTATCGGTTGAAGAGAGGTGGTCAGGCTAAATCTCACCGCTCTACATGGATGACTTGAAACTTTTTGCCCCCAACAATTGCAACTGATGGAGCTACTGAAGGTAACTGAAACCTTCAGTAGTGCCATCAGGATGGAATTTGGTGTGGATAAATGTGCAGTCATGCATGTAAAGAGAGGGGAGATTGTGGAATCTGTGGATACCCAACACTCGGATCACATAAACTTGAGATCTCTCTCCAACCGAAACCTATAAGTATTTGGGTATGTCGAAAGCGTTAGGCATCAATGCTACTGATATGAAGCAAACGTTGAGGAAGCGTTTCTTTGGACGCCTGGAGAAGATATCAATAGGTTTCTTTCAGGCGGAAACAAGGTGCGCGCCTGCAACGGTTGGGTCATGCCGGCATTGATGTACTCTTTCGGCTTACTCAAATGAACTCAAACGGAACTTGATGCCTTAGATAGGCGGGACCGTACACTGCTGACTGCATAGTAAACGCATCACCCACGATCATCGGTGATGAGACTGTGTACCGCGGAAGTGTGGGGGTCGAGGCTTTTTAAATGCTAAGATCCTGCACAATCGCGAGGTATCAGTCTCAGGGAATGTTTCCTAGCCGCCGACGTGGGTATGCATCGTGATGTAGTGGCAGTGGACAAAGGACTCACCTCGCTCTCCTTGGCTCACGAGAGCTGGCGCAAACCTGTAGTGCTTGACACTAACGATTGCCGGGAAGTATGGTAGAGTAAGGAACTCCACGGACGCTTTTTCCAGGCCCTTCATGGGCCCGATGTAGATCAACTAGCGTCCGTAGCCTGGCTGCGCGTCGGTGATCTCTTTAGGGAAACCGAATGTTTTGTCTGTGCAATTATGGACGAAGTTATCATGACGAATAACTACCGGAGATTTATTGTGAAGGGCGGCACGGTTGACATTTGTCGGGCATGCCACTGACCGGGTGAATCAATCCGCCACATTATCTCTGGTTGTTCTCGTCTAGCTAACGGGGAATACTTGCATAGACACAACCTTGTAGCTGGAATTATCAATCCGCAACTTGCTCTGAAGTACTCTCTTGTAAAATCGGAGGTGCCATACTACAGGCATATGTCCGACTCAGTTCTCGATAATGGCGATATCACGCTGTACTAGGATCGGTTCATCATCACTGTCAGGACTATTGTAGCCAATAAGCCTGATATAGTGGTGGTGGACCAAAGAGAGAAGCGTGCAATGATTGTTGACATATCCGTTCCGCATGACGAGAAACTCGTGAAAGGCGAGAAAGACAAACAAATCAAGTAATTGATTTGGCTCGCGAGGTTGCTGACATGTGGGCTCCTTTTTGTTGTCCTAAGGTGTTGGTCGAGGCTCTTGGCTATTAGCCAAGAGCCTCGACCAACACCTTAGGAGGCTCGCGTTAGGCGGCTGGATCAAGGGCTTGATCCAGAAAGCGGTACTCCTGGACACGGCTCGTATTGTTAGGAGGTTCCTTACTCTGGAGCCCTGACCACTGGTAGCTTGGACCCTGTTCCCAATACCGGTGGGACACTATTTTTTATATTTTTAAATGGATTTTTTATTATTTTTATTGAAATATTTAAAATATATAATTTATATGTTTAAAGTAGTAAACAATAATAATAATAATCGACACGACTCGAATTAACGTTTTACAAAAATAGTGAAGCCCTGACCCCTGGCATAGTGCCTGTGTTACAGGAGCTAATGTCTTCCACCAATTACATTCGTCATTTTATGCAATAAAAACAAATAGAAAAAAAAAAACAAAATGAAGTAAAAAAATGATGTATGTACTCGTATGTGTGATGTTGATGTAGATGTAGATGTTAGTGTGTAGTGTAGTGTTTATGAATGTAGTGCATACGTGGAATGCATGTAGGTTATGTTTGTTTAGACACTAAGTTTGGACATAAAAGATTCACATATAAGAGATGCATACCGTCTCCCGGCTAAACCGGGCAGAAATCAGACTATCGTGGTGGACTTCAGTACGGTGCTAATAAAAAACAAAGTTCTTATCTCGTCAAAAAACTTTAATAAGATCAAAGAGCCAGGGCAGAAGCTTAACTCTAGTCAGATTGGTATAGAGGGTCAACCACATCCAATATATGTTTCCGAATACCTGCCGGGGAATAGCAGGAAACTATTCTACCAAGCCAGAGAATTTGCCAAAGGAAACAATTTCAAATTCTGCTGGACCTCGAACCAACAGATTTTTATGCGTGAGGATGAAACCAGCAAACGTATACGGATTTGCTCGGAGGAGGATTTTGTTTCTATAAAGTCAATATGACTAGCTATGTCTTTTTACCGTAAAGTAATAATGTTTGCATTAGCGCTAAGTCGATTTTTGAACATTTTGTACCCACATTCTTTTAATATAATATATTCTTGTATGCCACACCTTTACGACCTACACACAAATCACACTGTCACAAATTACTCAATACACACACCCTTCCTTTTAACTATTAGTAACTCACAAAGTAAGTGTAAATATCTCCTGTATGATAAACCAAAATATAACAATATCCCCAATTCTGTCTCATTGTTGCGTTGTGCGGGAGCGGTGGAGTGCTCGATGTTCTGCGAACTTAATGTTTATATTTGTTTTTTATATAACATAACAATTTACAATGGATAGTAATATTGACAGAATATCGTCGGAACTTTCATTAATAAATTACTTAAAAAACTCAAAATACAATTTCATAAAAATTTACTTCAAGACGCAAAAAACAATTCGAAGGCTACCTGGGACGCTATTAAAACTATAACAAACTCGAATAAAAAATCATCATCAGCTAAATCGCTTCTTCAAATTAAGGAAAACCCGACTTTGTCAGTAAATGCAGTTAACCATTTCTTCACTAACGTTGGTAAGGAGCTAGCTACACAAGTTCAGCGGAAACCATCTTTTTGCACATCATCTCCCAATGACTCACTAGTTGCTTCTCAGTGTGATTCGCTAGTTCTGATTCAAACTGACGCTGAAGAAGTGGAGCTTCTCATAAAAAAATTACGTAAGGATTGTGCTGTCGGCTATGATAGTATTTCAGCATTTATTCTACAGTCTTCACTCGATATATTTGTACCTGTTTTGACGCACATCTGCCAACTATCACTTTCTACTGGAGTCTTCCCTGACGTCTTTAAGCGGGCACTTGTGCACCCTATTCATAAGAGTGGCGATGGTGACGTTGTTAGTAATTATAGGCCGATATCGGTATTGCCAGCCATGTCTAAAGTTCTTGAAAAACTGCTAAATAATCGACTGACGAACTATCTAGAATCAAAGGGTATTATCTCACATAATCAATTTGGTTTTCGTAAAAACAAGTCCACGGAAGATGCAGTCTTATCATTGGTCAACAATATAGTGGACAGTCTTGACAAAAAGGAGAAGTGCCTGGGATTGTTTTTAGACCTCAAAAAGGCCTTTGACACCGTCTCTATTCCGATTCTTATCTCTAAGCTGGAGAGAATTGGCGTCAGAGGAACGGCTCTAAAATTATTTAAGGACTACCTGACAAATAGGACGCAAGCGGTGAAAATTGGGGATTGCATCAGTGTGGACGAGGGGTTGGTTTTCGGAGTTCCACAGGGGAGCATATTGGGGCCTCCTCTGTTCACAATATATATTAATGACCTGTGTGAGCTAAAATCTCCCAATTGCCAAGTATTTGCTTACGCAGATGACACTGTACTCTTTATTCGCGGTCTCACATGGATTGATGTGAAAGCTGATGTGGAGGCCGCGTTAAGTGGAGCCATGTGCGCTGGTTATCGCGTAATCTACTGACGCTCAATATTGAAAAAACCAAGTACGTAACTTTTGCACTGAAAAACTCTGTTCTCCCACCTTTGAATGCTTTCTCTATTAAATCCCATACTTGTGATCTAATTTCTAACTGTCGTTGTGTGGAAATATCCCGAGCCACAACTATTAAATACCTTGGTATTAATATTGACCAATTTCTAAACTGGCAGTGTCATATTGATGCCCTGACCTCACGTGTAAAAAAGCTAATCTACGTGTTTAAGCTACTCCGTAATGCCGCTGATTTTGATACCCTTATGTTGGCCTACCTTGCACTATGCCAATCGATACTATGTTACTGCATCACAACATGGGATGGGGCAGCGAAGACTATAATGCTACCTTTAGAAAGGGCACAAAGAGCTGTTCTTAAGGTCATGTCAAAAAAGACGTTTCGATACCCAACTGCTAAACTTTATAGTGACACGGCTACCCTGACTGTAAGACAGCTCTTTATACAGCAAATAATAATTAAGAAACACACTACTCTAACTTTTGACCCTTCAATTTATAAACGAAAACGCCGATCGGATATAGTCTGTCCTCCATTCAGACACAGAACAAAAATGGCTAAAAGGCATTATAAAGTTATTAGCGGTTTTTTGTACAATAGAATTAATAAAATTTTAAACTTGTACCCATTAAGAAAAATGGAGGCAAAAAGGAAATTGAAATCTTGGCTTAATAAACTGGATTATACTGACACTGGGAATCTCCTTAAATAACATATTTAATTAATCCCTTTTTAAAAGTTTAATTCCCCCAGATAATAGCCTAATTTAATTAATTTTTATCTGTCATATTATTTTACATAAACACACTTACAACAGTACACCTACTACCACACACTCTCTCACACACAGCACATTGACACACTCCTACACGTCGTGAATGTGGCACATTCGCACTTTTAATTTTAGTTCGTAATTGTTATGGATTCCCTATATACAGGCATACCTAGATGGGAAATCCAGTGATTCAGAAACTTTTTACTACAGACGGTTAGTTTAATGATCCTAGTGAGGTGATGGAGCATCCCCTAGTGTCCGTAATACAGGTTAACTCCTAGCACGGGACTGGGTCTTGCTTCGTTATCCACTGTAGTCTTTTATCCGTCACTCTTGATGTAGTATTAAGTTAATTTGTACTTTTGTTTTATTACAATAAAAAGATTTATTATTATTATATTATTATTATGTTTTGAAGATATTTAAGCAGGAGTTCGGTTCGTGTGTAATCAAGGGCCATGATTTTACCTTAATATTTACTTCTATGATTGTGAGAGGATTTATCTGAAGTTCATTATTTGTTCTATGTATGTATAAGGCCTATATCCAGCAGTGGACGTCTATCAGCTGAAAGTTTCTGTATTTATAGCAGTGGGTGGCCATGTACTACTATCGTGTTTTAAGAAGCATGGACCGAACCAACACAAATCCAGTGATTGCATATAGCGGTAGGTTCCACTCCGCGAGTTATTAAATCGGCCGGATTGTCGTGAGTCGACACATGTCCCCAGGTACACGTACCGAATGTTTTTAAAACTTCAGCAACACGGTTACGAACGAAAGTATTTAATTTTATTGGCAACATTTTCAACCAACCCAACACTATGATGGAATCGCTCCAAAAATCGGATGGTTTAATGTGAAGAGAATTAGCAACCTTTTTAACCAACTTCAAAAAAAAAGGAGGAGGTTATCAATTCGGTTGCATGTTTTTGTTTTATTTGTGTTAGCTCAGAACTCCGTCGTTTATGGACCGATTTGCAATTTTTTTTTCTCACATATAGGATAATATGCTTTCCGATTTGTCCCTTTTTTTTCAGAAGTCAGTGTTGATGATGGGATCCATGAGGAATTGAGGAAATTCCTCGAATATTATAGGCAACTATGTGTGCATATGATGATTTTAGTATTCTCATCGAAAACTTAAGCAACAACTCAAATGAAGTGGAAGTGATAAAGAAGACCAAAAATGGCCAACGGAACTTCATACTCGCTTAGATATCACAATGAAGATAGTTATGCGACTATAACAATATAAATAAATAAATGGTTCTGTATAGCTATGTTGAAAATGGTATCATCGAAGTGAACTGATGATGATGATGGAGCCGGAAGGTAGGCACTGGAACTCCATAATTGATCAATGTAACCTATTCGTGTTTGGGCTTATTAGAATTGTCATCAGATGCATTTTGGCTATAAGGTACTATAGAACTGATGAGATCATGGAACCGGAAGGTGGAAGGTATACAGGAACTTCATAATAAAACAATTTAACCTTGCAGTGTTTCGAATTGTCATTAGAAATAAGGTTATAAGTGTATCGCAACTAAAAAGTGTGAAATAAAAAAAAATAACCGAAATCACTAAAAAGATCAAAATAACTTTAATTTCGGAAGTCGGTGTTAAATAAGAAACAAACAATACCGAGAAACCCATACTTCCAAAATTAAATTTATTTTGATCCTTTTAGTATTTTTTTAGTGAAGTTGGTTAATTCTTTTTTTTTACCCGACTACGGCAAAGCCAAAGGAGGGTTATGATTTTGACAGACTATGTATGTAAGTAAGTATGTTTGTATGTATGTGAGTATGTTCATCTGTTCCCTCATAGCTCCTAATCTACTTATCGGAACTCGACGTACGAGGTATCGATAGAACCGTCTTAATTGTCCGCTGAACATAGCGTCGTATCCTACGAATAGTGCCCTAACGATCATAGGGGCTTTGTTTTTTTATTGCATAATCCAATTCTGTACATCATACCACATATAACCAGTTCAAAAAAACAATTAAAAACGGTACAGGTTGTGATTCCGTGATGAGGAATAAAAAATTACCGTAAATCTTCATTAATAATTATGACACTCCGACATATGGCCTAAAAAAATGTACTCAGTCATGAAGTCTTTGTACATTTTATCAAGTGGAGATTGGCTGAGGTTTCTGCGCTTTATTGACAGAACGCATCGTTTTGCACGATGATATGAATCGCTTAAACTCTCTGTAGATAACTTCAACGAAATCTTAACACTAAAACGGCCATCTGACAAACGCGTCGTGTTTTTTATAAAGTGTTACTCACACATATTCTCCTCAGCCGAATAAGTCGATGCATCATGGCTAACTTCCTCTAGCTACCAGAAACGCGTCAATTGGTTTCGGATGTCATCTAACTCATTCGAACTGGAAGAACTTTCGTAATAATCGTTAACGAAATTACATTTAACCTTTCGTGTGTTTGAGACGTGGATCCACGCGAGACACAATTGCTTTTTAATTGTGTCTCTAATTACGGCATACGGAAGGTTAATTGAAGAAAGTTGAGAAGAATTGATATTATAATTATAGCCACAAACTAGCACACCTAGTCTGGTTTGATGAGTGTTGGTTTCCTATCACCTGATAAATCTTATCAGATCCTAACAAACTCAATCATATCAATAAAAGCCAGTGTCTGGAAATATGGATCAGCTAAACGAATAATTGAGGGTATATTTACAAGTACCTGTTTAGCAGGAACATTATTAGTAATTGAAGGTAAGGCAAAACAAGTTTAATCATTTGAGTACGATTCGTGCAACGATTTTAATAATAATTTAGCTTTAGCCATCAACCCATAGTATTGCGATTCAATTGTAGTTCGTTCGAGCACCTCAGAGTCAATGTCACACATGTATTTTAACTTTAACTGAACGTCGTTAAATTCGTCATACAGATCATCTAATTTGTTGACTCGCAACTGCAACTTCATTACCTGAGACGGGTTTACCGAGGAATCTTGAAATTTATTTGATTATACATTTTTTAAAAGACAGTTAATATTCCCTTATAACTGCTTCACTTCTTTAAAAGTAGACCTGAAATTATATAGCTATAATGTTAAATAACGAAACTATACGTAACAAAAATATCTAATGTAATAAATAATGAAACTAAGCAACAATTGATTGGAGATATTCATTAATTTTGCAATGTTGACCTGTGGTAACCGCTCATTATAATGAACTGCCTACCTATTATTTGTAAATTTAAAAATTAAATAGCTGACTAATGTAAGTTAACAATTACACTACTGTAATGTATTATAAGCATAAACACTTTGTAAATAAATTGTATACAAAATCTGAAATAATATATTCTTATAATCACTACTTAATACCTATATTTTTTATTACCTGATTTAATTTTAGTTACTGTTGGGTGAATTTAATTAATATTATAATGCAATTTTAAAAGCCAAATTTAACACTCATAGTTTTATTTCTCTCGATCTTCACTTCACTATTCCTCCAAAACGTGTTCGTCGCCTCATCACTCCAGTAATTTTCAATTTAATTTCCGAAATATCCAATATTCAGCTTATTCCACTTTGCTAGTTGCAGATAATATAATATTCGAATCGTATGGACCATGTACAAAATTGTAGGAACTTTTTAGGAATTTTGGAAATTAAAAAATCAGGATCGTAGCTTGCAGTATACCAGTTTAATTTAGCCAATTCAATTTCAATTTCAATTCAATTTATTTCCACAAATTAATCATAACAACAACCTTAATCATATTTACATTGCTAACGATTACTTATTTTCTAAAAAAACACGTCATACCTTATACAAAAATCATAGGTACACTTAAAACTTCGGTTGTTGCGAAACCGATTCACCCTGACCCCCGTACTAATTTGAACTGTATTACAGTGGGACAGTATTCCTCGTTCACAGTTCACTACATAGGTTGCACAATCGATTTAGACAAGAATAATAATTAGACAAAACAAATTCATCTAACCAATTTTATTATACAAGTAAAACTGTGGGTCATTGTATCAAACATTTGAATCTTGTGGTAGGTACTTGATTTTAACTTCGAAGGTAGTAACGAAAACTCACATAGTCTAAGCAAAGTTTCCAGATGATCAATTTGTTATCATATTGTGAAATTGTTTGTGTTTTTTATTAAATAAATACTATTATTTATTTTTTATTATTTTGGGTTTTTTAGATTTAAGACACCAATAAATTATTTTAACAAATCATAACTTACATAAAAATATAATATTTCCCTCATACCAAGTGTGTTGTATATAAAATGTGTTTGTGTACATGTATTATATTATATAATCATTATATTATTTTAAAATTATTATTCATTAACATTAAATTATTTCGGTTTAATTATTTACATCATTTGTTATAACTAATTTATTTACATTATATTATATTAAATATATTATTTATTAGCATGATTTCAAATATATTAATTATTATTATTATTTTTATCTCAGAATATTTTCCACCTCATAGCAATCTAATTCATAAAGAAACTCACCAATAATCTTATTAAATTCCCGACAGTTAAGATCTCTTAGTTAAAGTTTTCTGCTAATTTTATTATAGGTACTGGGGCCAAGATAATTATTAAAGGTTTGAGCGAATCTAGTCTTACATTTTGGAACGTTGTAAACTATATCCATCCTTCGCCTAGACCCAAAGTCAGGTTTAATTTTGTGCTGCGAGATAATTTACAGCTGGATGAAAAGTTTGCGTACAGAAAGTACCCCATTTTCTTTATATAAGAGATGCGTAAGATATTTGTAGTCTTTAAAAGACATAACTTTAAGTAGTGCACGTTGGGCCCTTTCAACTATCAATATCGTAGTTTTTGATGTACCACCCCATACTGTTAAACAGTAACTAATAATGGACTGACAAAGTGAATAATATACGCAATTGTACTGAACAAACATTTCTGAGTATTTTAAAGATGTGTATCAGTTTCCGAACTCGGGCACTTAGCTTTTTAGCTTGGTCTTTCCAGTGAAGATAACGATCGATACCACACCAAGATATTTAGTTGAGGTGGTACTGATAATTCTGCAACAATTAAAAGATATTTCACATTCAATAACACATTTGTGTACCTTTAAATTTATGATGCCTGGTGGAGGCTGAGGTTTTCTTGAAGTACTAAAAGAAATGTACATAGTTTTTTGAGCATTCAAGGTTAATAAATTGTTATCAAGCCATGTTGTTACCGTACACAATCTTTGATTTGCTATGTTATTTATATCTGCCCAGGTCTTTGCTTTATATAATAATACCGTCTCATCAGCAAACGTGATAATTTGTCCCTTATCCATGGTCAAATTGCATAAATCATTAATATAAACCAAAAAGAGTGTTGGCCAAGAACACTTCCTTGCGGCACTCCGTATACCATATCAACCTCTTGGCTATAGCCATCATTAATCTTAACACTTTGTTTGCTGTCACTTAAGTAATCTCTGAATAAAGCCAGAGGTACACCTCGAACCCCCATGCACTCAAACTTAGCGATCAGAATGGAGACAGAGACAGTGTCGAACGCTTTGGCGAGATCCAAGAATATACCCAATATTCTGTCTTTATTGTCCAAGCCATTAGCAACAAACGAAGTTAACTTATGTAGCACATCACAGGTAGATCTGCTTTCCCTAAATCCAAATTGATTGCATGAAAAAAATCCTTTCAGCTCCAGGTATTTCTTTAGTCTACAGTTCATTATTTTTTCCAGAATCTTTGATAAGCTAGGTAGCAAAGAATAAGCTCTATAATTCGACACCATATCTCTGTCACCCGACTTAAAAATTAGAATAGTAACAGATCTTTTTAGTGCCAGTGGGAAGGCACCCGTGGTGAAACAGATATTACAAATAGCTGTTATTGGTTCTACAATAATATTTATCGCTTGTTTTAAAAACTTTGTTGTTTTATCATCCCAACCTAACGACTCTGTATTTTTTAAATTGAAGATTATTAGTCTAACTTCATTTTCATTTGTTGGAAAGAGCATAAAAGAATTCATGGGTGGATTAATCTGCTTTAAGTTCAAGTTTTTACTCAGAAAATCTTCACTGTTTTGTGTTCTAGATAAAATATTACTGGCTAGATCGGCTCCAACTCTAGAAAAATAATTATTAATGTCATCTAGTGAGCTGTCTATCTTGTATTTTACTTATCAGTAAAACAGGTCAGGTATCAGGTCTATTGCCGAATTATCTTTTTTATCTAAGTTACACATGTTTTTTACTATTCCCCACTGATTTTTTGTATTAGTTTTATTATTATCCAATTTAGCTTTATAGTATTTTTTTTAACGTTTTCAATCAATTATTACAGGTGTTGTGATAACGTCTATAAGAAATTTCTAATACCTCATTTTCTGGGTCTGACGTGATGCGTCAACATCCTGTGACTAGCGACGCCCAGAGAGTCAGCCAAAAATGCTAGCAAAGAAGATCCATTAGGCTAGCATTATTGCATCGCACAAGATTATACTTCAAATTATTTATGTTTTTTTGTTTGGGAAAGTCTTCTAATGAAAAATCTCGCTTTTGGGAGGAGCGAGAGATAGTGTCAGACTTCTACTGACTAAAAACCCACTCCTGTTCCTACTTTGCCTACATCCCGGGGCCCCGGGTTTCGCTTCCACACTACCCGTGGCCACAGTAGGCTTCGACCCTGCTGAGCTCCTGCGATTTGCTGACATCTCCCTGAGGCGCGCTTGGAACAGTACGCGCCATCGACGACTTTGGCTTGATCCGGACGGTTACGCCTACTTGCTTGCGCCTACGGTGGCCGAAAATCGGGATCGGAATCCCAGTAGCGGTTGGGGCGTGAGGACCGTTGACTCACGCGATCGGCCGCCTCCTTTGCTAGCACTACTGGCTATTAATAATTAACATTAATTGTTATTTATTCAATTAATAAAAATAAGTTATTTAGTCAATTAATATTAATTGACTAAATAACTTGTTAAAATAAAATTGATTCTTAAAATCAGACTCCGTTTTTCATATACTTATTTGATTAATCAATGGACAATAGTGTGGGTTATATGTTTACCTATTTATCTAATCATTCCTTTGTATCTCCTTAACATGTAACTGTTTTTTGTCCCTAATAAATAAAATAAAATTAAAATTAAAAATTACTGCTTCGCAGAAGGAGGCGACCGCCTGCCACTCCTCCTCTCTCCGGACTATGGCCTGTACCAATGCCCAGCGCGAGAGATCACTGCCACCAATCGCCTCCACGAGGACACGGCGATGCTCTGCCTAGGCGGGGCACACCTCTACCGTATGCTCCACCGTGTTCTCCGGACGATCCACACAATAACAGCACCCAGGCGTTTCTTCCGCACGAATTCGATACAGGAACCTCCTGAACTTACCATGTCCGGTGAGGACCTACGTCATGTGAAAGGCCATCAAGTGGTCTTTCCAGCCTCTCCTCAAAGAGAGGACTTACGTCTATAATTGTGGCGTGCCCAGCACTGGGTTGCGACAGTCGCTGTCGCCATTCGACCATGAGATCACGCCGGAGCTCTTCTAAGCGGAGTTAGGCCCCGGCGTTGCATCTCCACGCGCAGATCGTGCATGCGTGCAAGGACTGTTGCCTCTAGATCCCATGGTGGCTGGCCAGCAAGGAGGCTCGCCGCTTCACGGGAAACACACTGGCTGGCCAGCAAGGAGGCTCACCGCTTCACCGGAAACCGTGTGAAGTGTAGAATATAATAGGTATGCTCTCTTATTTTAGTAAGTAAGTACACTCCTTTATATGTATGCTGAGTTAGCAATATACCTCATATGCGACGACTCGATGTATCATGCATTGCACTCAATAAATAGTACTTCACGCATGTGGTTGTTTCCTTGAGACCACCTTTAGGGACCCCAACATTACATGGCGACCCTGTCTTGGGACTCTGCCACGGGGATTTAGTACCTAGTTTAAGTAAAAATATAAAATATAATGTGTCGGTCAATCGTGGAAAAGGAAGAGGTTTTCCTCAGTCAAAACGCGGCTGGAGGCAACAATGACGCCACGTTGAAGGAAATCGGAGGACACGTGGAACGTCTTAGCATCGTGACCTACATTGTTCTGGCCATCATTGGAGTCATAGCAGTCTATGTTGGCTTGCGAATGTACAAAAGCTGCCATCGCACATGGATCCAGCATGAAATTGGGATGAGTACCATGCAGAGGATAAGGTCATCCATCAGAGGGCGCAGTGAAGGTACCCAAAATCAATCATAATTCAGTGAATAGTGGTTTAGTGTTGTGTAATTAATTTTTCATCTTTTTGTTGAACTATCATATTTCATAACGCAAAAATAAAAAGGCGCAAGAATCATGCACGGACAACTTGTCATAAGACACCAAACGGAAACAAACTGCTACGTCGGACTTTACTTCTTTTTTTAGTTTCTTCACATTTATGTAGAATGTGTTTATGTATGCAATTCTATTATTAGATTAAGAAATCTGTGTGCTATGATTGATATTCTAGAACAAAATTATAACTATTTAGTAGAGATACGAAATTATTTTGTAAAAAAGGGACAATCTAGATTTAAAGGTAATGTTATTTCAACAAAGTTGGAACAAGCAAAAAGTGCATATGAAAACAGCTGTAAAATATTTTTAAAAATTGAAAAAAAGCAAAGATACTCATCTATCATCGGCGATAGAACTATATGAGAAAATAAAACAAAAATACGAGGAAATAGGAAAATTGTGTATTTTTCCCGTAACAAAAGAATTAGATAAAATGGATTTCGACTTAAAGATGGCGTGTAGTTTGATTCCAGTAATGGACAGTGTTGAGGGCACCACCAAGCGGTTGATAGACTCCGTGGAGTTGTATGCTGCTATGCTGGATGACCCAGGTAAGGCATTATTAATTACTTTCGTTCTAAAAAGTAGGCTGGATGAAAACGCAAAACGCCTTCAGCTTTATTAGTCATAGTTCTAACCTTACCTAAGTGATTCATCAATAATACAGGGGATTTGCAGCATGCAAGCAGGCATGCAGCGTGTAAGCAGACATGCAGCATGCAAGCAAGCATGCGACATGCAAGCAGGCATGCAACATGCAAGCAAGCATGCAACATGCAAGCAGCCATGCAGCATGAAAGCAGGCATTCAAGCAAGCATGCAACATACAGCAAGCATTGTTTCTGTCACGGCTCCGGTGCTGCGGGGTTCGTCACCATCGCAGATGGTTTTAACGCTCACCACCACTTCGGCTTGCTCGCGGGCCGCCCCACCCCTCTGCGATTACGCGGGATTAAATTACACTCTAGGGGTAGGGCAGACAAGACTGCGTGAAATTGGTTTTGCAGCGATTCGTTTCTGTCACAAAATTTTGTAGCCCAACATGTGGACTTTTAGTTTATTCGAAGTAATTGAAAATCGGAATATCGTTTTTCGGACCGAAAACCCTTCGAGCATTTGATTCTTCGAACGTATGAAAATCGGAAAACTAACAAATCGAATTTACGACTTTCGGTAAAATAAATTTCGTGACTTTTAATAATAGACATTATAATTCTTAGGTATTATGAAATTCGGACTTTTGAAAATCGGAACATCGAAATTCGGAATAAAATATTTCAGAGTATTTGGGTATTCCCGTATACTACAATACAGGTGACTTTCCTAAAAACCAAATTTTCCTACATGAATGTCGGTTTCCCCTAGTTTAGACTTTATAAGGTTAGGATAACAGCTGCATGTATGACAAAAAACAGTAAAAGTAAAGTTAATTATAAAACTAAAAATATTAACGCTTTAGGTGGCCTCTCGATACTGACGAGCTCCGGTTCAAACTGCCGCCTTCCCACTTGGAGACAGATGCGCGAACTAGCCTGAGTGTTTACATGAAACCGCTCCAGGATTCCTTCTTGCGCTGACCGCTGCTTGAGTTCGTCAAACACATCAATAATTTTCTGTCGTATTTCAGCAGCGGTCTCGCAGGGGTGGTAAAACACGGGTCTATCTTTGTAAAACTACTGACAGTTACTGTGTCACAGTCACGATTGGGCGTATGACAAATCGTGGGTTTTTGCGCATCACAGTAAGAATAGCCTCATCAGACTGGTTGTACTTGTCGGCCGCCTCAAAGAGAAATTAGGGCTATCGGTTGGTTTTCCAGCAATCGTTGAACAGCTCTGGTGAAGATCCGCGAATCCGTGGGCTGATACGCGATAGGATGCTCAATCCTGTTCAGTTGCAGGGCCACAGTAACGTTTCCATGAGCCATGCCGGAACAATTAACCATATTCACGTACTCGCGCGCCGAATAAAGATGAAAAGGCATCTTATCTCGCGAAAGGTGCCTACTACTAAATGAATCTTAAAAAGAACACAGTACACACACAAACACACAACGCATTCACAATACAACCTACACTAAGCCAAACGCTTCAAACACTTGCACTACTATCAGTCTATCACACAATACTACACAACTAATAACAGTAATTCGCAACAAAAAACCACAGGTGCATTCGATGCCACAAGAAACTGAACTAATAAATAACACGTAGGTAAATTCGCAATAAATAAAATTCCTATAAATTTCTTTGCGGGGAGGGGATGGAGGCGGACCACGGGCGCTTTTTGATGCTTTGAGCACAGCCGTGCACCGCCGATGGGCGGTTTTTCCTTAACGTTCTTTGAGCACGAGCCGCCTGCATGCTACTGGTTGCTGGCTCCAGCGCTAAACTGGTGTAATAACAAAATCTGATTTCATAGATCTCTCTTGTTATAAATAACTTCCTAAATTGGGTTTGAGTTTTAACGAGCATTTAGAGATGGACTTCAACGGTTTACGTAAGTTATTCTGTAGGTTGTCTCGTGATTACATTTAAAAAAAAGTAATCAATGAACACAGATAAATGAAATTCTAACTAAATTCTGGTTAGTATTTGTGAAATAGGTAGTTTTGAAGGCCGCAGTAGGTAGGTACATGAACACGCTCTAAACACTAAACACAAGTTGTATCTCAGTTCAGACTGCTGCAGTTGTGCACGGAAGCGTGAGTAGCTTCGATTTTTTTTTGTTGGACGTTGGTAAATCATCAAAACAATCGCTCTGGTGGGGCAAAAGAAGACTTTTACTGACTAAAAGTCAATGTTGTTCCTACGGTTGCCTTTGCATTTCAGGGTCACGGTAACTCTTTCGAACATTCTCGCGACCCTGTCAGGCACCACCCGACACCGCTCCTATCGAGCCCTATCAGTTTAGCTGACAACTTCTTAAGGCGCACGTGGAATACAACGCGCTGTCCACCAGGACTTGGTCGTTATCGGACGGAGAGCTACCCATTGCTCTTCGTCAGCTAGCCCGCGTCTACAGCAGCCGGGAATCGTGCTGTGTCTACCGACAAACTAACGAACTCACGCAGGTAAAACGCGCCGCGTCTTCGTTCATGTTTTGAAATGTAATTTATTAGGTATCTACTAAACATTTTTATAAAGTGAGACACCTAACTACGACATTTATTTCCAGGCTAGAAGCCATCCTCACTGAAGTCATCCTCAAAAATGCCCACAATACTTACGGTTTGTAGGTATTTTTGAGGGGCCCAAGAGTTTATGAATTATTTCACTGATATACCTCTAAGGACAACGGAAGCTCTAAATTTCTTCCCTGAAGCTTCAGTTGCTTTATTGAAAGCAAACTTGCCAGGCTGTCCGGTTGAATTTAAATTCAAACATATAAACCCTTTGACAGTCATAAAGGCTTTCAGGCAAATAAAAGTCAAATTAACCGAAGACCTATGGGGAATGTCTGTTAAAGTATGCACATCTATAATTGAGACCATAGCACCGTACTTAGCTTTAATATTTAATTTGTGTGTGGACCAAGGGGTCTTTCTAGATATAATGAAGTACAGTAAAGTTATACCACTTTTTAAATCCGGTGACCATAATGATACTAACAATTAAAGACCTGTATCAGTATTGCCGGTTTTCAGTAAGGAGTTTGAAAAAGTTATGCTTAATCAAATGCTTTACCATTTTAACAGCAATAAAATCTTTCATGATCAGCAGTATGGTTTCACCAAAGGACGTTGTACGGCTGTCGCTGGTGTCACTTTATTGAAACATATATTTGCAGTGTGGGAAAGAGCCCAAGATGCGATAGGATTTTTTTGTGACCTCTCAAAGGCTTTTGATTGTGTTTATCACGAAACCTTGCTTTTAAAGCTAGAACATTATGGATTAGGTAAACTTGCATTCAGTTTGGTGAAATCTTATTTAATGGACAGGCAACAGCAAGTTCAGATAAATGTTAATGCTCCGGGTTTGAAAGACAAAATGGGTATACCACAAGGCTCAATATTAGGTCCTTTCCTATTTTTAGTCTATATATAAATGATCTACCGCATCTATTAAAACAACAACCACATCTTGTATTGTTTGCTGACGATACGTCGTTAATTTTTAAGATCAATAGACGTTCCACAAATCTTTTATTTTTCGTTTATTTCAAGTATTACCTTTTGTATTTGGAAATAATAGCATTGTATAATGTAGAAGCACTTTGTTTTTCAAGTTTTGTGAATGTGAAGTACCGTGGAGCATTTTTATTAGGTTACAACTTGTTTGACATTACGAGCATGGCAGTTGAGAGTTTGTCATGCTCACTCAAATGTCTCGCTGATGGTGGCACGTGTAATTGGGTCATTCAGTTCCCTTCAAAATGGTTGAACTGAGTAGGGCTGATGCACGCGTCTTGCTCGTGAACGGGTGCCGTCAGTTGAGACTGGTCATCTCTTTGCTGCCAGTGACTTAATTCAATTTCTATTTTTTTTTTATTAGTTTTTTTTTAATTTATTTTTTAAATTATTATTACTTATCTACATTGTGCTCATATAATTAGAAGCGACAAGAAATATGTAACCAAGATTTATGTAACTCATAATATGATTTAAAAGAGTGTCCATGGAGTTTCTTGCACGTTCTTCTCCATAGAGATCTACGCTTTGGAACGTGCAATTTAGCTTCACTTGTATTTTTTTTTTTTGACTGAACGGCCTATTAGCGTACAGGTAAAATTTTGAAGTAAAAGCATGTTTGGTATGATTTTGAGGACAGACTAAGTCTTTAAGTCTTTTGTTAGAAAATTTGTGCTGTAGGTTAATTAGGTCTGCGTGCTGTTTAAATACAATACTCATTATAAATAGTTATTGGACTATTAGTATTTCAAATTCTTTGTATTGGAGGTTAGTGTTACGTATTTATTGGAAGCGGGGATAGCGCACGTGTAATCAAACTACGAGTCAATGTCACGAGTCAATGTCACACTACTTTTTATTGAGTTGAATTGCATCGATAGAGTCTCTCGTGCGCGCCGACACACACACACGAATGTCGTGCATACAGAAGGTACAAACTTAATTTTACACAACATTCACTTCCCACCTAGTTTAGAAATGTGGCTTATAATTAACCGGCTGTAGACGTTGTTTGGATCTTTGATTTTGAGGGTCTGATTCCGAATTATTCTCAGCGGCTTCTTCTGTGAGGGGAACACCCAAACACTCCGAAATATTTTATTCCGAATTTCGATGTTCCGGTTTTTAAAAGTCCAAATTTCATAATACCTAAGAATTATAATGTCTATTATTCAAAATCACGAAATTTATATTACCGAAAGTCGTAAATGCGATTTGTTAGTTTTCCGATAAGCTCGCGTGGGGCCGCCCAACTCCGCAGCGCCAGAGCCGTGACAGAAACAATGCATGCATGTTGCATGCCTGCTTGCATGCTGCATGCCTGCTTGCATGCTGCATGCCTGCTTGCATGCTGCATGCCTGCTTTCATGCTGCATGCCTGCTTTCATGTTGCATGTCTGCTTTCATGTTGCATGCCTGCTTGCATGTTGCATGCTTGCTTGCATGTTGCATGCCTGTTTGCATGTTGCATGCTTGCTTGCATGTTGCATGCCTGCTTGCATGTCGAATACTTGCTTGTATGCTGCAAGTCTGCTTGCACGCTGAGTGCCTGCTTGCATGCTGCAAATCCCTGTATTATTGATGAATCACTTAGGTTAGGTCAGGTTAGAACTGTGACTAATAAAGCGCGAAGGCAACTATTTATGCAATTATGAGTGGAAAAACGCATCTGTCATTAGTTTTTTAATTCTACCCCCTCATACTATACATAATATTATACTTCTCTCTGTCGAGCAATTATGTGTTTATTTGTCTTGTTACACCGTTTTACAAGGCGTTTTTATTTCGGAATTATATTAATCGGTGTTTTAATAATCGGAATTTGTATTTTTGATGTTCCGAATTATCATTAAGTCAGACTTTTTGTTATTCGATCTATTGAAACTCAGTATTTTGAGAATAGTGATCATTTATAATTACCGTGAGGAATATTGAAATTTAGAAATTATAAAAATAGGAGTAATGATAAGTTGGAGTTGTTATATTCGGAATTTTGAACCATTCGGAATTATGAAAATCGGTATTTTGAAATTCGTATTTGTGACTGTCGGAAGTTTTTCGTATTTATGTAGTGTATCCTTCCATGAGTTGTGGTTCTGGTGCCGAGAGCGAATGTGAGGCTACTGATTCAACACCCACCCCTTCCTCCTGAAATTCTTCGGTGGGTGTTGGGAGTTTGGCGCCTACGGAATCGCCGTTCTCACCCGCTATGCCTGCGGATTCAAATTTGATACGCTGCTATCATCGGTATCTGTGTCCAAATGGCAATAATTATTTTTGTTCTGGACCTCTGAAATGTCTTTGGCTTGAAAATGTCGAATCTGGTCTGTGTGACGAATTACTTTGCAATTCAGCTTCGGAATATACACCGAACACATGACATTTCTAATCTTTTCCTTAATTTTTCCTTGTACCCAACAAAATTTATCGTTTCCACAGAATCGCTTCATCCAAACAACGTCATCTAATTAAAATTTTGGTCTTTCCTTGCCTCCCTTGTTCTTACTCTGTAAAGACTGATTTTTCCTTACGGTCAGCGAAAGATCGGCGCATGTCGAAGCGATTTGAAGTGAGTTAATTGAGTCAAGCCGCGAGTGTAGAGGTCGACCATAAAGTACTTCTGCTAGAGATTTACCTGTGGCACTATTTTTTGGATTTCCAAAATTAAATAAAAATTCCGTGACTTCTGCCTGTAGAGGTATTTTAGTGTTAGATTATAATATGATACTCTTAAGACCCTTTTTAATTATTTTAACATAACTTTCAGCATGTCTGTTACTTGACGGGTGGTATACCGGTGATGAAACATTTTGAATACCGTTTAAACTGCAAAAAATCTCAAACTCCCTAGACGTGAAAGAAGTTCCATTGTCCGTCACCAACGTGTGCGGTATACCTACCCTAGACATAAAATCACATAATCTACTTATAACAGTTTTTGTTCCATAAGATGTTGCACTGACTGCATAACATTCGACCCACTTAGAAAAAGCATCTACCATAACTAAAAATATTTGGTTATGAAACGAAATATATTGGGAGAACTCGACATACGTACAATCTACATTCATTCTCCAGAAAAAAATTCTTAAAACAATATATATAACATGCATAGTACCGAATCATTAAGAGAGGTCTTCAAAAAGGAGGGTTTCCTGACACTGACTGGTTACCGGAAGAAAAAAAAAACGGTAAAATTGGCGCGTAAATCGCTACCGTTGGCAGGTCATGACCTCAAAACCGCCATGTTTTTTGTCTTGTGTGCCACAGAAAGTGAAACGGTCAGTCAAACAATTGTTTGTATGTTTGGTATGTTGGTTGATGGGATGGTTTTTGGTATGAAGATTTTTTTTTTAAATGTGTATTTGTGTGATGGTAGAAGGGTGGGTTGTGGGTTTTTGTTTGTGTTTTGGGTTTAATGTTCCTAACTGCATGTGTTATGCATACATAATTTTATTTTAGTACAATATATGTTTATATCCCCCCGTCTGTGGCGCGGAGCCATTCAGACACCCTATAAAAATGTCTGTCTGTGAGAGAACCACTTTTTTTTTTTTTTTTTTTTTTTCGTTGGGAAAATCATCTTATGACATCCCCCGCCCTTGGGCGGGGCGGGAGATAGTGTCAGACTTTTACTGACTAAAAACCCACTCCTGTTCCTTCGTTGCCTTCGTCCCAAGACCCCGGGTTTCGCTTTCACACTACCCAAGGCCCCGGTAGGCTTCGACCCTGCTGGGCCCCTACGATTTGCTGACATCTCCCTGAGGCGCGCGTGGAACAATACGCGCCGTCGACGACTTAGACTCGGTCCGGACGGTTACCGGACGGTCGGACGGCGGGCTACCCATTGCTCGCCGTCCGCAAGCCCGCGCCTACGGTGGCCGGAAATCGGGATCGGAATCCCGGCGGCGACTTGGGCGTGAGGAGCGTTGCCTCACGCGATCGGCCGCCTCCTTTGCTAGCATTACTGCTTCGCAGAAGGAAGTGACCGCCTGCCACTCCTCCTCGCTACGGACCATGGCCTGTACCAAGGCCCGACGCGAGAGATCGCCGCCGCCGATCACCCCCACGAGGACACGGCGTTGCTCTGCCCAAGCGGGGCACACCTCCACCGTATGCTCCACCGTGTCCTCCGGGCGGTCCACACAGTGGCGACACCCGGGCGTCGCTTCCGCACGAATCCGGTGCAGGAACTTCCCGAACTTACCGTGTTCGGTGAAAACCTGCGTCATACGGTAGGTGAGGACGCCGTGAGGTCTTTCCAACCACGCCTCAAAGAGGGGACTTACCGCCATAATTGTGGCGTGCCCAGCACTGGGTCGCGACAGTCGCTGCCGCCATTTAGCCATGAGAACCCGCCGGAGCTCTGTCCGCCATGCTGCGATTTGTCGCGGCAGCGGAGTTTCGCCCCGGCGTTGCATCTCCATGCGCAGATCGTGCATGTGAGCAAGGTCTGTTGCCACCAGATCCCATGGTGGCTGGCAAGCAAGGAGGCTTGCCGCTTCGCGGGAAATCGTCCGGTATCCTCGCACCATCCGTATGGCATGCGTTCAGCCGGGCCGCCGGCTGCTTCCGCAGCGCTGGCGCCCATACCGGTGCGCCATAAAGGGCCATGGACCGAACGATTCCCGCGTAGAGCCTTCGGCAGGAGGCGTCTGGACCCCTCAGGTTGGGCAGGAGCCGCCCGAGGGCAGCCCCAGTCCGATTTAGTTTGGGAGCCAGACGTCGGAAGTGCTCCTCGAAATCCCACCGGCTGTCGAGAACGAGTCCCAGGTACTTCATCGTCGACCCGACGCCGATGTGGACTCCTCCTACCGTTAGTTGGGAACCCGGTGGTGGTGTGTTCCGAGGTCCGTGAAAGCACATGGCCTCGGACTTGTGCAATGCCACCGCGAGTCCCAACTCCTGGATCCTGCCCACGACTGTCGCAGCCCCGCGTGTCGTTAGTTCGACCGCCGCCTGGTACGACTCTTCCCGCCCCAGTCAGGGAGGTCGCCGCGCAGCACGTAGTCGTATCCGATGTTCCACAAGGGCGGCCCTAGTACCGATCCCTGCGGAACACCGCACGACATCTCCCGACGTTCCCACTCTCCCTGGTGACCAGGGTAGATAATGTACCTGTCTGACAGGTACGCCTCGACCACACGACAGAGGTAGTCGGGCGTCCGGTGATACCGGAGTGCCCTCCTAATGCTGCTCCAAGGCAGGGAGTTGAAGGCGTTGGCGATGTCCAGAGACACCGCCACGACACACCTGCCCTGGGCCACTGCATCCCCCGTCGTTAGAGCTCGCACGCGCATGATGGCGTCCACCGTGGACCGCCTCCTGCGAAAGCCGAACTGGCCGTCCGCCAGATCCGGCCCCACCCGTGTTAGGTGCGCGACGAGGCGGTCTGCAATTACTCTTTCAAAGAGCTTGCCCACCTCGTCAAGCAGCACAATTGGCCGGTACGCGGACGGAGAGTCCGCAGGGCGCCCCGGCTTCGCGATGAGGACCAGTTTCCCTGTCTTCCAGCGAAGTGGGAACTGGCCCCTCTCCATGCATGCGCTGAAGAGCCCTCTTAGTCGAGGCCCGAGAGCCTCCATGGCCAGGACCCAGGCCTCCCAGGCAAGCCGTCGGGTCCTGGGGCGGTATTTTTAGCACTCAGCCTTCGTACCGCCACTCTCATCTCTACCTCGGTCACCTCTGGAGCATTGTCGTCGTCGTCGCCATCGTGGTCCACGTCGGACACCGCTGGTGGCGGAGCCATGGGCGGGGGAGAGTGTTCCCCTCGCTCAGGAAACAGAGTGCTCACCACACCCTCCACAAGCTGGGGCCGGAGACTCTGCGTCAGCGGGGGAGCCCAGGGGCGGAGTTTGTCCCGCACCACCTTGTAGGGGCGTCCCCATGGGTCCCCATTCAGAGTCCCCAGCCACACGTTGCGAGCCTCGAGCTTGGCCCGTCTTATCTCCGCTCGGTGGGTGCGCTTTGCTTCTCTGTATCCCTCGTACAGCTCCGCCTCTCTGGCCTCCGCATCCGGTGGACGGATGCGGCGCCTGCGGTATCTGGCATACCGGCGTCGCGTGGCATTGCACGCGTTGCGCAGTGCCGCAATCTCTGGCGACCACCAGTATACCTGGCGCTGAGCACGTCCTGGACGGACTCGGGGCATTGCCGCGTCGCAGATTTGCGACATGGCCTCCCGGAACCACTCTGCCTCGACGTCGATATCGACAGGCCTGTCCGGTGCTTGCACCCAGGCCTGTACCGTCGCGGCTTCCAGGAGTAGCTCCCGGTCCATCTGCCTCAGCGCCCATCGTGGACCACAAGGGTTCCGTCGGACCGGCGCGGTCGAAGTTTGGGCGGAGACGTCAAACCGGATGTACCGGTGGTCCGAGTACGTCTCCACCCCCTCCATGACGCACCAGTCGACGACACGCGGTGACAGAGCGGGGCTGGCGAACGAGATGTCCACCACGGAGTCACCCTGCATCCGCACACACGTGGGGACAGAACCCCGGTTTAGGACGACCAGGCCTGTCTCCAGAGCCCAGTCCTCCATCATCCGACCCCGTTGGTTCGTGAACCGGGAACCTCAAGCCAAGTTCTTGGCATTGAAGTCCCCGCACACGACCACGGGGAGGGAACCAAACCCAGCGACGACGGCTTTCAGCTCCATTAGGGAGATGTGGAGATCGCCGAGAGATCTGTTCGGGGACAGGTAGACGCCCACCACTGCAATGTCCCCGAACCGTGCTGCCACGCAACCCCGTCCCCTCGTGACAGCCTCGAGGGTCGGGGTACCAGCGGCGGCCGATGAAATTAGAGTCACCGAGCCGTTCAAGTCCTGAACCCAGTCTCCTCTGGGCAGGACATAGTACGGCTCGGAGACAACGGCGATGTTAATCGACCACTGCGCCATGCTCTGGAGCAACAGATCCTGAGCGGGGGTGCAGTGGTTGATGTTCGCCTGGAGGAGACGTAATGGAGCCGTTATTGACAGTCCATTACAGTCTCCTCCCGAGCCCCACGTGAGGGCCCTGCCGCGGTGGTTGCGGCGGCGACAGCAGCGGCAGCCAAAGTGGAGGCTGCGGCGGAGAGGACGTCGGGGTGGACTTGTCTGAGGACCTTGCCCTTGGCCTTGGCGGGGGGGTCGCAGGACCTGCTCCCAGCCCGGTGATCGGCCGGCTTACCTGCCGCCGCACATGCGTAGCAGTGCGGCGTAGCACGGCATTCTGCAGCCTTGTGACCGGGCTGACCGCACTGGAAGCAGCGGTCGCTGCGGTCCACCTCCGCGGCGCAATAGGCACCCACGTGGTGCCCCACGTGGCAGCGGTAGCACCGCAGAGGTCTGGGCTCCAGCAGTTTTACTTGCGCGGAGACCCAGCCCACCAAGAGTCTTCGGCCTTCGCCCGTGATGGCCTTGACCGCCGACACGGGGCAGCTCACCGTTACGGCTCGCATGCCCGTGCTGTCAGCGCGGATGGTGCCCGCCCGCACCAGATCGGCGTGGCACCCTCCCGCCCTGACGATGGCGGCCACCACCTCGTCCACCCTGACAGAGTCGTCCAGGCCCATGATGCGCAAGTCCATGCACTTGGTGGGCCTGGACACTCGAGCCTCCTCGACGTCCAGGGACGCCCTGATCCTTGCGGCCAGGGCGTCCGCGGTGGAGCCACTGTCCGCACCAGGGACCTCTAATATTCGGGCCCCGGTTGCGGTGCGCCTCATTCGGAAGCCCCCAGAGGCCCCGAACTCGCTGAGGTGGCCCACCACCGCCTGCTTTGCCTTCTCCATGACATTGTCGTACGTCACGCCCTTCTTTTCCGCATCTGGCTGTAGTGTAATTACTACAGCCTCGGAATTCGGGGCGCGAAGTCTAGCCGCCATGGCCCGCTTCTTTCTCTCCTGGTGCCTCGCGCGCTTCTTGGCCGTCCTAGCCGCCTTGCCCGCCCTCTTCTTGGCACCGACTTCTGTCCATTCGGTGCCAGCCGAGGGTTTTTCAGGCAGGGGAGGCGGCAGGCGCGGCCTGGTCGCCACCGTGGCAAGAAGTCCCACCGGTTTAGCGGCAGGCGCTGTACTATTCCTCCACCGCTGCTGTTGCTTGGACGCCGGGGCTGGCCTCGCAAGCCCTGACGCCACGGCCTCGCGCCCGGCTTGCCTCAACGAACCCGCCTTGGGCACAGCTGCCGTGGCCGCGGTGGCGGCATATGACGCCGCCTTTCGCTGGCCGGAAGCCGCTAGCGGGGGGCGCAGCACGATGCCCTCCAGCAGGGACAGCTGTTGCTGGATACGCAGCTGGAACTGCTGCTGCTGCTGTTGCAACTGCTGCTGGAGGGCAGCCAGCTCCCGCTGCACCAGCGTAAGCAGCTGGCTCTCCGGTTGGGGCTGGCTTTGACCTTGCCCTTGCTTGCGCCCCCCTCCAGTCGGCTCCCGGCAGCCGTCGACTTTCTGGGCTCCCACAAGCTCGGCCCGGAGCTCGGTCCGGAGCTCGGCCCGTAGTCTCGCCACTCTCTTCTCGAGAGAGGCATCGATAGCTTCTTCGATAGAGGCGGCGTGCCGGTGGACCGTCTTCTCTTTGGAGGTCCTCTCTCTCTTCCGGCCCATGTCTCGCAACGCGGCGACGACCAACTTCCCCAGGGATTTACGGGACTCTTCAGCGGAGTCCTCCCTGGCATCCCTCTCGCTGCCAGACTGCCCCGAGATGACCACCTCAGCGCTGGCCACTCCGGGGTGACGCCCCTCCGCAACAAGTCGGTCGGCTCGCTTAGCGGACTCCTGGGCAGTGAGGCCCCTCCCTCTTCCACTTGCTCGGCCTGCACCCCGCCCGCTGGTGGGGATTTTTCGGGCCGAGCCCATCTCTCCGTCGGAGGACGATTTTTCCCCCGGTCTGGAGCGCTTTCGGTAGAAACTCGCGTTTCTACCGGAGTCGCCCGCCACCTCCTCAACCTCCGAGCCCTCCGAGCTCCTTCCGGATGCCGCGTCGGACTCCGACCGCGCATCACTCTCAATGTGGTTTTTAAAAAATTTTGATTTTTCCCATTTTGTTCCCACGAGTATTAAACTTCGGGTACTTGCTCAAGTAGGGTGGTTCGCACTAGAGACTAATTTAGCTACCCATCAGTCAAGCTAACAACCTCCCTCACGGTGCGCCGCCGCTTGGAGGTTTGGGGTAATTTTTTATAGAGGTTGTCTTCCTCGCGGCCCGGGCGGTTAAGCCAAGACCCTCGACCCCCATCAAAAGTCAGAAACATGACCTTGGACAATCTCTGGGGCTACGAGACTAACGGTGGCAGAAGGAGGAGCAAGTCTTCCTCCTGCCTGCCCGGTGGCAGGGTGAGTGCACACCGAGCCCGCTCTTACTTCGCCACTGTGCCCTCTGCTATAGCAGAGGGACACGCGTTGAAGTGATCCTTCAGACAGAATATTCGCAGGCGGACATCGTGACCCCTTAGGCAGAAGAACCCAAGGGGAGTCGTTGACCGCCTCCCAGGGTGCACCGACCCGCAGACTGGCCTTCACCTCGGACGTATCCGCAAGGGAACTACAGCCTGCGGGCACTCGTGGAGGTTTTCTGTCGTAGCACCCCGTGAGAGAACCACTTAATCTGTGCATCACATTTGACGCTATTTCTTTGTATTATCTATATATTTATTTATTTTTGGACCGCATCTTTGTTCGTATCCTAACAGCGTGAGCATTGAATATTTTTAATTTTTTTTTACTTCTGTTTTTTTTTAATAAGTATATATATTAATAAAAAAAAAAACAGATTTCACACATTAGATTATGTTTGAAACTCGTTTCATAAATTTTTCCTTTTTCTGTTGTTCAGATTTGACCCACTGGCTGTATTTTTACTGTGACCATCCATTTTTTTACCTAAATTGTTCGATTTTTGTGATCTTCATTTGTTGATTTGGCAATGTTTTTGTTAGGCAACGTGCCTTTGTACTATGTTTTTCCATTAGCAAATATCATAGTATTGTACGATGCAAAGTTAGATTTCAAATAAATGCAAAAATATTTACTCTGTGATTCAAAGTATGAGTGGGTCTTTTTTAGCCCGTTTTTTCAAGTGCTTGCATTGTTACTCGTTATCGTAAACTAAACATTTCAAGGAGCTGAAACTTTGTTTGTATTATGTCCGTATACCATACTAAGTAATAAGACACTAACTTGAGCGGTATGACTCACCGAGTGCTCAATAGCGATGTGTAAACATACCTTTTTTTATCGCCGGCGTTCGGGTTGCCCACTTGACGTCTGTTTTTGTTTCGTTTGTCGTATGAAAAAATGTATAGAGAGGTCTGTTCTTTTTGTATATTATTGTAAGATGATGTGTATAATAATAAATACAAAAGTTATTTTTGTTAAATATGGTTTTGTTTTATAAATATGACGAAATTTGTACACAAAACTGGGAAACAGTCCATCACACTACTTTCAAGTTCAAATTAGTAATTCGAATTATGTTTATTTGTTAAAAACAATATGCAATATTTTAATTTCAAATCAAATTCCAAAAGAAACATTCGGAAACAAAATAAATATGACATTAATTTACCAGCTGTCAACAATATGATGTATTTATTATAAAAGTACCTATGTTACTGCTATTCGTGTGTACAACCAGTTACCAATAGCCATTAAGCAGTTGAATGGAAATATGTTTAAAAATAAATTGAAAACATTTTTGATTGATAATATATTTTATAATCTGCATGAGTTTTTTGATAAAAAATAATATTTGTGTATCTACTTCTTATTTTTTAAATTTAAATTAAAAAAAAAATAATAATACTATTGCATATCCGACTTGGGTAGACTGTTGTAACTAAAAATGTAATGTTTATAAATAAGACCTTACTTACTTTAAGAGTTACGCAATAAATATATCTTTATCTATAACTTTAAGAAAATCCAAATGAATTCTATAGAAGGCATGCGGCGGATAGGGCAACGGCGAGGGGGGCGCGCGGTGCGGCGAGGGACGCGGCTGCCAATCGTTCAAACGCCGTGTCAATTCCCGGAAACCAAATTTTATCGCGCGCGTCTGCCTTAATTTTTACAACCCCGCAATGCGAATCGTGTAGTTCTGCACACATTTTTTCTCTAAGCGTATACGGAATAACTTCTTCATGACGCATTAAGCATTCATTTTACAATTCCAGTTGGGAACGATAGTCAAAAAACGCGGGGCCGTGAACTTTACGCGGCCAATTCTTTATTACATTTTTTTTATCTCACAACTATCGGTTTCGTAACGTAATTCTTTTAGCGTAATAGGTAGGCTACCTTTAACAAAAAAATTAATATAATAAAATCTGCACTTTTGTCACCGCTACGAATATATTCGATGGCATAATTGTACGCTGATAAAAATATCACATAGTGTTGTAGCCACTTCGAGGAATCCCTGTAATATCTGCAAGTAGCAGATATTCAAGGGATTCCTCGAAGTGGACCGAAAATGATTATCAATGGTTTATGTACCGTATGTAATATAAACGGTGTGACACGGCCATACAAGTACTGATGGAATCTTCTCACCCCGTAAATTATAACCGTAGCCTCCTTCTGTAACTACGAAAATTTTTTTTCCACAGCCGTGAGCGTCCTTGAAGCAAATGCGATCGTCGGTACATGATAAAAGGCCTATTACACTACTCGATACTCAGACAGTCATAGTCGATGTCGCGTAGTGGAATAAGGTCTAGACCGGTCTTACTCGGAACAAAAAATAAAACGTCTCGTCGAAAAAATAAAAAGTCTGAATATGGTGTGCTGAATATCGCGTAGTGTAATAGGCCCTTAACTGCGATAGGATAGCGACTAACCCTTGTGGCGAAGCATCTACGGTTAGCATCAGTTTTGCAGCAGGATCGAAATGGGCTAACAACTGATCGGAAGCAAGTAGTTTCTTAATTTTTTCAAATGCCTTGTGTCGTGTAGTGGGGTTCATTCCCAGTTTTTAGTTTTATGAATTCTTATAATTAAAAAAATATATATAATGAGCTAAATATCGACGAAGCGTTTGGTACGAAACTTCTATAATAATTTACCAACTCTAAAAACGATTGTAACTGTCAGACATTTGAGGGTTTTGAAGCTTTTAATATAGACTGGACTTTATTTAGAGATTTCCGTATGCCATTTTTATCGATAAATTTAGTTTTTAATGTATTCAAATTTATCCTTCTGAACTGTTAACCCTGCATCTTCTAGCCGTTTAAAAACTACTGTTAACCTGTTAAGTCTAAGAAAATAATTACTCCATCTAGTCCCGCGAGAAACCCTTCCATAGAGCGTTGAAACAACAAACACCAATCGTGTATATTTGAAAAGGCCACGGTGCGTGTTGATGCATGTAAAGCAGTAGCAAGTACCTGTGACTCTTCTGTCTGTAAAAATTGGTTGTAGGCTCGATAAAGGTCTAGTTTGGTGAACTGCTTACCACCATTTAATTTAGAGAACAATTAATCTATAGTTGGTATTGGACATTTTTCAATCATTAATTGCTTATTAATAGTTAGGGAATAATCTGCACAGACCCTAACACCCCCGTCTTTTATTAATACCGGAACTATGGGAGAGGCGCATTCCGAATATTCCACAGGTTCTAATATCCCAAGATCTACGAGACGATTCAGCTCTACATCTATTTTTTAGAACAAGCGACTGGTCTTACTTTAAAAAATAACAACTTTGTGTCAGGTTTTAATTTTAAAGATACCTTAATTTTGTTCAAACAACCTAATTTATTAGAGAAAAGTTTGGGAAATTGCGAAATAATTTTATTGATTTCACGATTCAGTGGATTATTTAAATAATTAACGGGTGCCACCGGAGCGAACTCTAAATTAAATGTATGTAAGAACACGCGGCCTAGAAGCGACGGCCAAGCCCCGGCTGCGCGCTACGTAGAACTTTATCACAAGAGTGCTAAATACGTCACGGACAACCGAATGAACCCTAAAGTTAAAATTATACTTCCTGTATAAGTAAATAAATATTTTTTTCATCGTTGTCAAACAATGGCACTTCCTTGGAATAAGATTGGTATGTATGATCTGAAATGACGTTGACGGCTGATCCACTGTCTATTACAAAATCCAAAAATACACCATTTACTTGTATTAACTCTGACATTGGTCTACCTCTTATGCATTTAATGTTAAGTACATGTGACTTACCATCGTCTCCAACATCCACAATATTTTTCGTGACGAAATTTACTTTTGAGTTAGCCACACACATTCTACCTAAATAATAATAACAATAAAATAAAAAATAAAAAAATAACTACTAGTACAAAAATACTACTACTTAAATATTGTATGTATGTTTATTTTATGTATATATACATTTGATCCCTTGTTTTCTTATTATTCTTTCCTTTTTTTTTATGCACCTGCCATGTTTTCTCTTCACTACCCTTGGTTGACTGGTAGAGAATGCCTAAGGCATTAAGTCCGCCTTTGTAAGGCCAAAAGCAAAAGTGCATAGGTACTACAGAAATAAAATCGTGTGAAGCGAGTAATGACGCCATCTAGCGTAAAACCAGATTGAAATGTTGCTATCGACAACATTACATTATACTGTTAATAGATAGCGCCGCTGTGCTTCAAATGATTAATGCTTAATTAATGCTTATTTTTGTACTTTCTTTTTGTTTCTTCAAACATTGAAATAATTTATAATTTCTTTTAAAGAGATGAAGATATTAAAATTGAATATCAATTTATAAATATTTGATTATCTATGTGTTAGTTTTCAAACTTGAGAGGGTAGGTTGAATATGGATTTACAGTGAGGCCGCAAAAGTCCATAAGAACGCTAAAGATTACATTGCTACGAACCAAGCGAGCACGATACTTCCGTGCGTATGTGTGCGCGTGTATGAGTATCCACATTCCACAGATAACACACACTAAGGAACTGTCGTCGCACTGAGCTTAAAACATCATTATTATTTTTCTGTGCCATTGAATACGCATCACACAGTCACAGAGGCGACTTGTTCTTACCATTGCGTTGATAAAATTCACGCAAATATGTCATGTGCTGGTAGCCGTATGAATTAAGTGTTGGTTTCGTAAACAACGTAGCCCGAGTTCAAATCATAGTCGGTTTGTTGTGGTTATTTCTTACTTTGAAAATTCCCAATCTATATTAATATAGTTGTTTTTTATATTTCTATGAAAAATACTATTGCATTTTTTGCACTAAATAGTTGCAAATTACGAATATGATCTATTAACCATAAGAAAAACAAATTCGTAATTTTCAATTATTTAGTGCAAAAAATGCAATAGTATTTTTCATAGAAATATAAAAAACAACTATATTAATATAGATTGGGAATGTTGTTAAGTGGAAATAAAAAGACGTGTTTAATAAAAATCTTTATTCTTTATATTTACAAATTAAACATTTATGAGAATTGTGACGTCGAATCGTTACCTAGACAAAAAAATTATCTTGTAACCGTTATCTATGTTACGTGTAAGATTGTTTGTTGGAAGTATACCCACTTAGACCATTCATAATATGAATAACGTAACAATGAGAGGATATTAAAATTTTAATAAAATAAAATATAATTGTTTATATCCAGTTATTTATTGAAAAGTGATATATGATTTAGACTTTGTAAACATTTTATTTTTATGTAACGTCACAATGAATTTATTGAGGTCATAGCTTAATTGTTAATTTTCTTGACGAAAAGAAGATTGAAACTAAACCTCAATTTCTGTTAAAAGAACTTTAGTTCTCACAAGATAATCGTCAATTAGATGAGAAAAATAAATTGAACTATTATGTTAGAACAGTGTGGGTAGAAGAATAAAAAACGAAATAGAATCATTATTATTGTCAACAAAATTGATAGCGAGTTCACTGCATTCTTAAGATAAGGCGATGGCACAATTTAAAAGATATAGCTGTTTTAAACGAAAGTAAACACAATATAATACAGTGTTTGTTAACGAATAATCATGGATATGTTAAAATAAAATGGCCTACTAAATATTTAATTACACTGACTGATTTTACTAAAACTTAATATTTTGTATAAACCCCATTATTTTCGATACAGACAAGTAGACGTTTGCGCATGGACCCAACCATATTACCGCATATTTCGCTCCCTCTAAAACTTTCCTACACCTCCATGCAATGGGTTTTTATTTGTTTCGTAGACCTCTCATTCCGTGAGTCCCACCTTTGCACCATCAAACCCCATAGATTTTCTATGGGGCTCAACCCCATAGCGTCGGGTGATCGCGCTGGCCATGGAATAACAATTACTTCCGGGTGATTGTGAAACCACTCACGCACAGTACTCGCTCGGTGAATAGGACAATTGTCCTGGACAAACGGAAATTGTGCTAACTCATCAGCTGGGTAAATGTTGCGCACAGTAGGTAGCATAATTGAGTCTAACACTTTCACATAAGTTGAACTGTTTGCGCGTGGAGGAATGAAAGCCAGTTCTCCTGGTCCTGCTGCACTCATCCATCCCCACATATTAATTGTGATTCGACCTGATTCGGTGTTAGGAATAATGTTGTTATCACACCAGCGAGTGTTATTCTTGCGCCATAAGTGAAGCCTGCCCTTTTGACTGGATTTAAATGTTTTTTTCATCTGAAAATACCGCAGTATTCCAGTCAAAATCTAAATAATCACGTGCGAAACGTAATCGTTCTTGTTTATGCCTCTCTGTCAAGTACGGCTTTTTAGCAGGTTTTCTGTGATGCACGCCTTCAGCGTGAAGTGCACGGCGAACAGTATCCATCGAGGTGTCATATAATTCCGCAAAATGTCTCGTTGGTGCGAAACCATTCGTTTCGTATACTTCCACCATATGTCGTCGCTGCGCCTCGCTAATAAGCTTCGGTCTCCCACTTCTTTTTCGACTAGCAAGGCTACCTTCTTCCTCATATCTTTTTATCCAAAGACTTACAGTATTTTTCTAAAATAAAAAAAATATATATTAGGCAGCTATACCTACTTGACTTCATTTTCATTATATAAAAAGTAAACAATCATAATGATTGAATATCATTTTAAAATAAAACTTCATTTATAAATCCAATAACCAATCCAATAAACCCAACGATTTATGTATTTCTCTTTTAAGCCTCATAAAGATACGATGGATGGATTCATAAATGGCATCATTTTAATTAGAAGATTAATTTATAATAAAGTTACAATTCATTAATAGCTATTATACTCACATTCAGTCCGGTTTCTTCAGATATTTGTGTTTTATTAAAACCGCTTTTATGCAGCCCAATGATAGTCGCCCTCACTTCAATACTAATATTAGCCTGCATTTTGCGAATATTACAATACTGTTAACCACATGTCACTAACCAACATCTACAACCAAACGACAGTTCATTTCGGTCAAGTTAAAACTTATGTCTACCTCGCAGAAATCTAATTCTTTATTTAGTTTATTTGTGATCCTTTAACTCTAAGAAATGTGTGAACAAGTTAAAGAATAATTTAATATATGTAATGCTAATCCATAACTTCCAATCGGGTAAGAACTTAAAAAAGTCAACAATTGCGTGGGATTTGAACTTGCGGCACACTGATTTGCGCTTCAATCTGTGTGCTCTATACCACTAGGCCATCTTGACTTATGCTAAGTTGACGAAATTATGAACTATAATCAGTTGTTGACGACAATGATGACGCATGTGTCTATTATTTGTTAAACTAAAAGTCAAGTTTATACTTTGTGAGATTGCCTTTGCTCGCCACTTAGCTGTGAAGAAACCAACGCCATCTAGTTAAATTTTCGAAAACTTGAGCTTTAACGTGCAAGGGAAAATAGGCCTTAAGGTATCTAAGCACTTTTGCTGGGTCACTGTACCTTTATGTTGCATTAAGTTTAAAAAAAAAATAACTTGTATTTACCCATCGTTACAAGTATTTTCTTAAACATAGGTAAAACATATTTACATATCGGTAACAGGAATTATATTTTACCTGTATCTTAGAGACTGGAGTTGCGTTATCTTTAAATTAAAATACAAGTTTCCTTTGCGGATTACCTTAAAATAAAATACTGCCGTCATAATGAAAAAAGGCACATCTAACATTTTATATGGAGAAAATTGAGTTTATTGTTTTTATTGGCGAAAAAAATCGACCATAATATTATTTTTCGAAAATAGATGAATTAAAATTAGTTAATTTTCACGATTACTATGCGATTATTGAAATATAAGTTTTTATTTTATTGGCAATTATTAAATAATCAACATTTTCTCTTTCGACGTAGCATAAATAAATAAGTAGTTATTATTATTACGAATAAAGGGAATTAACCAATTGTGACTTTTCATTCTGAACTTTTGTGAAAAAATATGAAATAATACAATGAAAGGCGCATTTATTAAAATATGCCTTTTCATTTTAATAACTATCCAAAATAACAGGTAAATAAAACAATTTAGGGAATATTAAAAAGAAGTATTTTTAATCCATCCATGACATTTTTCGAAAATTCCTATTCACGATTTTGCGATACTCTTCTATATTTTTTCCTCCGTCTTCAGTCGTTTTCGATCCTTTATGCTTACATTACAAGTTTTGCGCTTTCTTATAATTCCTTTCTTAGTGAGTGTTGTTCATGGTTGGTTTCTTCATCTGATTCTAAAATTGTACCTTTATCTGGCTGCGAACATGGTATAAAGTCTTCTGACTCAGAACCATAATAATCGCTGCTTTTTTCCCGTACTTTTAGTAATTCGTTCCAATACTGAGTCATCAGAATCAAAATTGGACTTTGTATCTAACACAGAATGCGATTCCACATCATGGTCCGAGCTTGATGCTTGCACCGAGTGGTCAACACTTGGTGCAACATCTCGCCACTTGTTGACGGCGTGGAAGACCATTTGCCTACAGAATTATTGCTGCGTAAAGCAGCACTCTAGCGTTTCGTGATTGCATATTGCTGAAAAAAGAATTAAGTTTATTTTGTAATAAACGGGCAAAACCCAGTTAACAATTATTGCGCGTTTCGTATTCTAAATTATTTACGATACAGTAAAAAATTTCGCCAATAAATACTAAAAAATCATATTAATGTGTCACACAAGAAGTTTTATATAATAAAAGCATGCAAATGTAACAAAAACTTAATCTTACCAGCGCAACGCAGACAAGCGTGGACTCGCAAAGACACGTCAGGCACAACTGACGGGATTCGCATCGTACCTCGACCCTCTCACTTCACCTCTAGTCAAACATTAGGGTAGTAAGCATAACTGCTAGTTGTGACTTTTCTTTTAATTTAAACGTCAAGGTCTAGTTGGTAAAATTTAACTCAAAGGGTACATCTGTGGTATTCGTTCAATTTATAAATTAAGTCCCAGATACTCCCTCAAAGATAAATTTAAAGAAATCAATATAATGACTGTATCTTCACAGTATATTTACGAGAATATTTTGTATGCACATCAAAATATAAACATGTTTAAAAAATACTGTGATGTTGTGAACGAAAATACAGTGTTCATAATTTAAATACTAGGAACAAACACAAATTTGTGGTTCCTAAAACCAGACTGAAAAAAATAGGGGGCTCATTTAGATGCCAATGTATACACTTCCTAGTCATATTCAACAACTAAGCCTTAATAAATTAAAATTATTTGTAAAGCGAAAGCTTTGCCAAAAGGCTTTTTACACTATAAAGGACTATGTTGAGGACCAACAGGCTTGGGATTGACCTGCTCCAGTACGCACTACAACTTTTGTCTTATTATTTTTTTTTCTTTTGTTTTTATTTTCAATTGTGGTTTTTATTATTATTTATTTATTTCAATTTGATATTGTAGATTATTTTTATTTTTCAATTTGACTTTTTTTTTACTCTATTAATTTTTGACATCAATGTTTACTTTGCACAAGTATTACATTTTCTAAACCATGTTTTTCCTTTTATTAGTGTGAACGTGAGGACTATGTTGATTGCTTTTTTTTTCCTTTTCAGTAATTTTAACGTATGTCTGGCAATTTGAGTATTTTCTGCGGCCTACCTAAATGTCCTTTCCTTGGTATTGTTCGTCAAGTCGTTGAGCTCCTTAGTAGTCCTGAGTTGAGCTTTACGAATATTGACAAATGCTTGCACTGACTGGACAGGTCCACTCAAATCTGTGTGGTTCTTTCTTCAAAAGACCATTTCAGACAAATATGCATGGTTCTCATGTGATTTGACCATTACATATTTACTGTATGGACTTTATAAGAGACTTTGACCCCTAAGTTTATTTCGGTGTTTGTTCTCAGGGTAGTCAGCTAGGAAACACCGGCCTCATCTAGTTTAAAAATGACGAAAAAAAAATTGACGTGTAAAAGTGTTTTTTTAAACCTATTTACAAAATAAATATCATTTATCAGATGTGTTCTTTTTACGTACAAAAACTTAAAAAGTGGCTCAGTTGTGCCTTTTGAGTTTACGGTATTTTTGTTTATCTTGTTTTTCTGATTCCGTATATGTATAAAACTCAACTTCGGCAAAAAATGTTAGTTATGCCCTTTTTCCTTATGACGGCAGAATAGGAGACAAAATAATTAGTACAAAGTAACAGGGTAAATAAATAAAAGAGTGTGCGTGTACAGGTGTGCGGTTGAAAGTGTGTAGGTATGTTTGTGGGTCGCTACAGGTCTTGTACTTGTTATATATATTATTTTGCTAGCTGTTTATCACGAAATGTTAATTATTAGTTGAATAATTTCCTCAGTTTCATTGTACGAGAGGGAGACGAGCATTTTTTTCTACATGTTCTTATATAATCGGTCGTTTAAACCTTTGCTGTCGTAGGATTTAACGATTTGGTTATAAACATGACTGTGAGAGTAAGAAGGACAGCGTTTAGCCAGAAGACTCTGCGTTTGGAAGTGGAACGTATAGAACGCGTTTTGATAATCAGGCCGGTTTTTTTACAGCTCTGTGTGTTTGTAGTGTTGCACTTAGGATGAATAATTGCCGTACTCGGCGAACAGGGAATACATTTTAAAGCAGATCTGTTGGAAACCTGAAAGGCTTTTTTAGCATTACTTTAATAACAGCTTTTTGGGCCCTTTCTATTTCCATGAATGTGGTTTTACCAGCACTACCCCAAACGGAAATACCGTATTGGAGCACTGATCGGCAAAGCCCAAGATATATCATACGAAGAGTTTTAGGAGGAGTGCAGTCTCAAGGCTTTCACTACGTTCCCGTCAGGGGGCGTGGCAAGCGGTGTCAGGGCTTCGCCCTCTGACCGCAGAGTCCAGCCGGGGCCCGTTACGACGGACCCGTCATTGTTGTGCCTAACTAGGCTCGGCGGTTGTAGAGCTGTGTGCTCTATGTGTTTGTGTTTGTATGTGTATACTGTAGGCACGTCACGACGCTGCTGCACACAGCACCGACTCTTCACGACATACTGGCGGTCAGTCCCCACCAGGTGAGACCCCTAGGGAAAGCCCGGCGGGAGACGACCAGCGACGAGTATGCCGGCTTGTTACGGACCTACAGTAGCAAATGTGACCCCAGTCTAATCCGCTTCCAGAGCGCGGTTACGGTTCAGACCGCGGGGACGTTTTATGTATGCGTGTGGGCGGCATTGTATTGTGTTACATCGCTCAGTGCACGTGCACCGAATAGTTAGCTTGCACTATCTATTGTTTTGAGATCGGCCAGTAGCCATTTTGCTCTCGTCAAGTGTGTACCGTATCGCGTCGCCAATCTACCCACAAATCACCGCACGGACCCAAATTTTCAATCGGGCGAGTGCAGTCGCGTAACTTTTTCATAATTTTAAATGAGTTTTTTTTTTTTTTTTTTTTTTTTTTAATTCGCTATAAACCAGTGCTTGACTGCGATCCCACCTGATGGTAAGCAGTGATGCAATCATTGATGGTGAGACGCACTAGTTTATTAAGAGCCTATTCACTCTAGCCTTGAAGGCACCTAAATTATAGTTGGACGGGAAGACAGCAGCAGGCAAATTGTTCCAGTCCCTCGATGTACGCGGTATAAACGATGAAGCAAATCGCTTAGTTCGGACCGTTGGTGTTTCAACAACGTAAGGGTGGATACTCGCCGTACGTCGGGTTGTCCGATGGTAGAAAGGAGATGGCGGAATCAGGTCATGCAATTCCACACTCTCCAAAATGCAACCTGTAAAACACCGATAGGCTGGCTACCCTGCGCCTGTGCTCGAGGCTTTGTAGATTGGACTTAACCAAATCTGGATCCCCAATTAGCCTCTTCGCACGCCTTTCTACTGAGTCCAAAGCTGCCAGATGGCATTTTGCAGCACCAGCCCATATATGACTGCAGTACTCCACACACGATCGGACCTGTGCTTTGTATAACATTAGAAGCTGACCCGGTGTGAAGTACCGCCGGACCTTTGCAAGAACGCCTAGCTTTCTAGCAGCTACCTTGGCTTTGGACTCAATGAACCGCCCGAAATTGAGGTCAGAAGAAATTTCGACACCCAAGAGCTGAAGGCGGTCGGTGCACTCCAGGGATACATTCCGAAAAGCAGGAGCCAAGGTGAACGGACTCCTTTTGGCGGTGAACAGACATGCCTGTGTTTTGGCGGCGTTGAATTCTACCAGGTTGGTTTCACCCCACTTGGAGACTGTCTGAAGAGAGACATTCGTACGCTCCACCATAGCCTCTCGTTCAGACCGGATTAGTTCCTTACTGGCCCGAGCACCCGGAAGGTATCTCTCTACAACTGTGCTATCATCTGCATACCCATAGATACCGGGCATCAGCAGATCATTAATATGCAGCAGGAAAAGAGTTGCAGAGAGAACTGACCCCTGAGGAACTCCGGCATTAGTGGTCATGGGCTCTGATGAGCATCCATCAACAACAACTCGGAGAGACCGTTCACTCAGGAAGTCTTTTACCCAGTTAATCAGACCAGGGGAAATGCCGTACGCTGGAAGCTTACTCAAAAGACTGGCGTGCCATACCCTGTCGAAGGCCTTCGAAACGTCTAAGGAGACAGCAATTGCTTCTCCATTCTTCTCGAGGGCCTCGCCCCATATGTGAGTGGTATACACTAGTAGGTCCCCAGTAGACCGATTGTGGCGAAACCCGTATTGTCGGTCACTGAGGAGATCGTTACCTTCCAGGTATGCCATGAGGCGCGAGTTCAATACACGCTCCATAATCTTGCAGAGTATGGAGGTTATTGAAATCGGCCGATAGTTGGCGGGATCGGCACGACTGCCCTTTTTGGGCACGGGTTGCACGTTGGCAAGCTTCCAGGATTTGGGCACTATACCAGTCCTAAATGAGAGGCGATACAAGCGCGTCAATACAGGAGACAACTCGGGTGCGCATGCCTTGAGAACTATTGCTGGTATACCATCTGGTCCACTAGCTTTATTCACGTCTAGACGACACAGTGCTCTCAAAACTTCTCTGTTCCTTATGCGAACCTCGGGCATCGAGGTGTTGCAGTGAGGTAGATTCGGTGGAGTAGCACTGCTAGTATCAAGACGAGAATTATGGGCGAAGAGAGATGCAAAGAGACCTGCTTTCTCTCTCGCCGAGTGAGCCAGTGTCCCATCAGGTTTTACCAGCGGAGGCAATGAGGGCCCACAGAAGTTCGCTTCGACCGATTTGGCAAGGGACCAGAATGCTCTGCTACCGGACGGCTGTGCAGAGAGCTTTGAGCCAATATGGGTAATGCGGTCGAACCGAGCCTTCTTCAGTGCCTTTTTGTAGGACTTGGCAGCACGGTTGAAAGCACTCTTCTTTGAGCTCAAATCCGGAGCTTTGCGGTCACGAGCGTCAACCCAGGCGAGAAACGCTGAATGTTTACGCTCTTCAGCTTGAACGCAATCGGCGTTGAACCATGGGCGAGCTGAGCCTCCGATGGGTACGTCACTATAAGGGATGAAAAACTCCATAGCTTGACGTATCACATCGGATATAGCATCCGCACAGCTCGACGGACTTTCAGAAGAGAAGCAGACCTGCTGCCAAGGATAAGACGCAAAGAAATGTCGCATCTCATCCCAATCTGCTGACCTGTAACGCCACATTCGCCGATCGCCGCGTGAGTCGCAGTCAGGTGGGGAGAAGGACGAAACAGACTTCACCAGACAGTGATCTGACGTTCCAAGTGGTGAGGAAACTGTTACGACACATCTGTCCGGATCGGTGGTCAGCAGAAGGTCCAGACAATTGGCAGTATGACCAACTACATCAGGCACCCGAGTCGCTTGTTTGACCAGCTGGGAAAGGCCCATCGATACTGCAAAGTTTCGCGCTTCTCTCCCAGCGTGGTCGGTCCTCTGGTATGGGAAAAGCCAGTCTTGGTGGCAGGCGTTAAAGTCCCCCAGAGCGACGAGCTGCGCATTAGGGTGCCAATGCAGAGCCTTATCGGCGGCCTCACTGAGGTGTTCGAACAACCGAGTCGTCTCCTGATCACCGCTGTGCGAACGGTAGACACAGGCATAAACAATTTTGTCCATACCAGTGTCCACCAACAGCCATAGCGTAGATAAATTAGGGTCTTCAAGGTGACGGAGACGCTGGCAGCAGATGTCATTACGGACGTACACACAGACCCCGGCACGCTGCAGGAAATGATGCTCAAGTGAGTATCCCGGGTAGTTGAGGTACGCCGTATCAGACTGACATCTAATTTGGGTCTCCGTCAAGAAAAGCAAGTGTGGCTTACCAGTCTCAAGATGGTGGTGGACCGCAACGAGATTGGAGTGCAGTCCTCTAATATTTGAGAGGTGCACTTGAAATGAGAGGACGTGCATCCGCTGTTGACACTTGCCTTTCTTTTTACCTTTCATATCGATTTGTTTTGGAGTGAATAGGAGAGATGGAGGATGGCAGTTGAGCGAGGTGATGCGACGTTGAACCCAACAACACAACCAGAGTTGCTGCGCCCATGGAGGGTTGATCTGGAGACTGCGGGGACGCCCGAACCCCCCCAGGGATCGCCATCGGGTCCTCTCGCCCGGTCGCCAACCGGCACGATGGGGCCACCCTGGGATTTTTCGCAGTTGGCGGGGCAGCCTTTTGTGCGTGGCTGGCACACTACTTGGGCCCCCAACTATCTGCGGTCGGCCAGCGGAGCACCGTGCTTCGGATCCCGCTACCCTCCACGATCAAACGTCCGACACAACAACAGCTGGCGTATCATACCCGGTATGCGTCGCAACACAACTGCTCAGACCCATCTTCCACCGTACGGCTTCACCAGACATCACGCCGGAACACGACGAATCGCTTGGCGGCATGGCTTTGTCTGATGGGTGGTAACTTTAAAGCCGGCAGCCGATGCTATGGCCTACCACCGCCTATAAGTTTTTCTATAAGTTTTTTTATAAGAGTTTCCTGATACGAGCCGAGAGTAAGTGAATATGAGGTTTCAAAGAGATTTTTTCATCTAATATAACACCAAGGTATCTATTAGAAGAGCTGCGATATATACAGGTGCAGGCGCAGTCTATGAGTGGAGGATTATGATTGCTACAGCATGTGTGGACTGTGGAGGGCTGGAAGCAGCAGTTTTGCAAAAGGTGATGAGTTTGGTTTTTTTGACGTTAAGGGTAAGAAATTTATTGTCAAGAACCTTAGCAATCTTAAACAAACCATTTTCAGCAAGATGTTATACCTGGTCCCAGGTTTTAGCGTGAAATATAATTGCCGTATCGTCTGCTTATGATATAATTTCAGCATTACTTATTGAACAATTAAGAACGGGTGATGAACGATATTATGTAAAAAGCAAAGAGAGTTGGGCCATAAGTGCTGCCTTGAGGGATTCCGAAGCTTATTGCCAGTAAACAACTTGAATTGTTACCTACTTTTACTAATTGTTGGCGAATTGAGAGGTAGGACTTAACCCATTCAAGCGCGATACCTCTTATTCCTATTCCTTCAAACTTCGATAGGAGGAGGTCAATGGCGATTGTATTGAACGCTTTGGCTAAGTCTAAGAAAACTCCCATGGCGTGCTATCCGTTTTCAATAAAAGTGGTTACAGAGTCAGTTAATAATATTACAGCATCCTCGGTTGACTTGCCTTTCCTAAAGCCAAACTGTCGTTCAGATATAAAGTTATTGTCTTCTAAATAGTTGACTAGGCGGTTGTTGAACATTTTTTCTAGCAATTTTGATATTATACTTAAGTGCTATAAGACGATAAGTTTCTGGTAGTTCTGTGGGACCGATTTTATAGATCGGACGAACACAGGCAACCTTCCAGCAGTCAGAAAAGATACCATTTTCCATACTTAGGTTAAAAAAAATTGCTATTAAAACCAATCACCTATGCGGTGGTTCGTTTTAAAAGCAATTTTTTAATAGCGATTTTTTTAGAAATATAATATTATAATATAATATTTCATGTTCGTATGAAGCCTCTGCGCCACCCGCGCGCCACTTGCGCGCAAGATACACGCCATACTCCAGCGGTGCAGTAGGTGAGAGCGTGCCGTGCGTGGTACATCCAGTTCGAAAAGTATCGGGAATGGATGATTTGTTTATGGTTCCCAATTCAAATTTTTGTTTTTTTTTGTTGTTTGTAGATTGGCACAACTGTTTTCCATTTTGGCGCGGAGTTTGAGTTGCATGTGTTATTTATATTAAATACAGAGCTGTTTTAAATTATATCATATCTAGTGTGTATTGCGAATTTTATAATGGACAAAAACATCCAACAAAAAGTTTGCCTTAGATTTTGCATCGAATTTTTTGGAATTTCATGTTCGGAGTCACTAAAAATGTTACAAAAGGCTTATGGTGAATCGATTTTACCAAAAACACGTGCTTATGAGCGGCATAAAGCGTTCAAGAGCGGTCGAGATGTGATGGAAGATTTGCCTTGCTCTGGTAGGCCATTAACGTCTTCAACAGAAGTTAACATCGCAAAAATGAAGGAAACAGTGACTGAAAATCCTCATTCAACTTTGAGAGAGATAGCCGCCGAACTGTTTTGTATCTCACGAGTCGATTCGTACCATTTTAACAAATCATTTGGGTATGAAACATGTTACCGCTCGGCTAGTCCCAAAAGACCTGAATTTTCTCCAAAAAACTCAATCGCATGAGAGTCGCTGAGGACATACTAGAACTAGTCAATTCCGGCCCAATATTCATGAAACGCATTGTTACTGGTGACGAGACGTGGGTTTACGAGTTTGACATGCAAACTAGTGAACAAGCTTCGGAGTGGCGCCTTCCAACTAAACCGAAACCGAAAAATCCACGCCAAAGTCGATCAAAAGTCTAAGTCATGTTGACTGTTTTCTTGGAGTATTGCGGTGTTGTGCACTCGGAATTCTTGCTGGAAGGTCAAACGGTAAATAAAAAATATTATTTGAGCTTTATGCGGCATTTAAGAGAGCGAATTCAACGAAAAAGGCCAGATTTGTGGAAAGAATCAAATCACTTTTATTTGTTGACACAGGTACAGAAATACAGATCTTATATTTGATAAAGAGAGCGCTATGTTATGCCAATGACGTACAAATATGGTGAGCATCCAGCTCAAGATTACAAATTAAAGTTTAAAAAAATATGAATAGGTTTGCGAATCTTAAATAATTATGATATTCAATTTAATTATTAACATTTAAAAATATTATCTTGTACTTGAATTTTGTCAGACCTCAATAAGGGATTATTTTTATAATTTATTAGTTATAAATGTCAAAAAATCTAACAACCTAAGTCCACAATATTTAAAATGTCAAAAAAATTTAAGTATCTAAGTTCAAATAATTAATATGTCAAAAATTATCAAATGTTTGAATTAACAGTAAATCTCAGTTCCAAATAATTAATAATTTTGTTAAATGTCAAAAAAATATAACTATCTAATCCAAAATATATAAAATTCCAAAAAATCAAAGTATCTAAGTTGAATAATTAAAATGTCAAAAAAATATTAAATGTCAAAAAATGCCAAATATTTCATAATTTAAGTTTATAACATAAAAACAAAGATAGAAAAAATTCCCATGCATTATTATAATTAGTAACATTATTTTGTTTATATTGAGCCATCATTCAAAAATTCATCTAATGTGTAGTAACATTTGTCACAGAGCAACCTATTAAGTGCCTTTTTGAATTTTGTTAATAGCATATTTTTAATGGAATTCGGTATTTTGTTATAAATTATTCCAATTATACAGCCCATCAAATCTAAGAAGTACCGTATGACAGTTCTGACAGATTGAAGAATATATTGGGTCAAAGAAATTGATTACTATATTTTTCGATTCTGTAGAGATATTTACTAAGGCCAATGCAAAATATTGGTATGTTTTACTTTTTCTTTTCGCCAGGAATGAAACCTAGATTATAATATATCTTAGAGGCCAATACGAGGAATCAATAGCAAAATGAAATAGGTATTTAAACCGTAACCGAGTGAAGATACCTATAGAAGTATTGCTAATATCTTTTTGTCAGGCGTTACCTTTTCTTATATTAGAATTAAATGAAAATACTTCCATAGGTGATATTTGGTGGCGATAATAAGTCTGAGTGCCAAGAATACCACCGCAGGACCCCAAGGCTTGCCTGGAAAAGCCTGGGAAAGCCTGGTCCTAGCCCATGGAGGTTCTCGGGTCTAGATTAAGAGGGCACTTCAGCGCATGCCAGGAGAGGGGACAGTTCCCACTTCGCTGGAAGACGGGGAAACTGGTCCTTACTGCGAAGCCTGGGCGCCCAGCGGACTCTCCGTCCACGTATCGGCCCATCGTGCTGCTCGACGAGATAGCCAAGCTCTTTGAAAGAGTAATTGCAGACCGCCTCGTCGCGCACCTAGCACGGGTGGGGTTGCGGTGACCCAGGGCAGGTGTGTCGTGGTGGTGCCTTTAGACATCGCCAACGCCTTTAATTCCCTGCCCTGGAGTAGCATTAGGAAGGCACTTTCGTTTCACCGGGTGCCCGACTACCTCAGTTGTGTGATCTAGGCCTACCTGTTGGACAGGTACATCATCTACCCTGGTCAGCAGGGAGAGTGGAAACGGCGAGAAATGTCGTGCGGTGTTCCGCAGGGGTCGGTACTAGTACCTCCCTTGTGGAACATCGGGTACGACTACGTGCTGCGCAGTGACCTCCCTGACGGGGTCAACGTGGTTTATTACGCAGACGACACGCTGATCCTGGCACAAGGAGAGTCGTACCAGGTCAAGTACCTGGGTGTGTCTATCGACCGTCGGCTCACTGTGGGACTGCAAGTTCATAGGGTCGCCGCGCAAGGCAGGGTCGCCCGCAACCTCCTTGGTCCAGTGCTCTCGTCCCGACTCCCGGTGTGCATCAGGTTGGGCGTGTACAAGTCATACGTGCGCTCAATCATGGTTTGCCCTCACAAGCGAGGGAAACCAAAAAATCCTCCACGCGCAGCAACACCTGGTGCTGCGGACGATAGTGGACGCCCCTCGCTATTTGAGGAATGACGTAATCCAGCTCGACATTCACGATGGGTATGTTCGCATGTCCCGACGCCTCAGCTCAGCCCCACATCAAGCATCTGGCACCCAGGCACGCGCGCCCCCCTAACGCGATACCCTTCTCCGCGACCTTATTGTCGGCAGCGATTCCCCCACCCCCCCATTTGACGCCTGGGTAAGCCGTACCAGTCTACACGCGGCTTACTCAAACAATAAGACTCTACACCTACTCTCATCCCGATAAGCGTCGAGTGCAAAATTAATATAGGCACGACGCGAGTCAACCAAGAAAAAACAGTGGCCCATATGCGTTATACAAATTATCTCGTAGCCTAAATATAGAAGCGCTATTAACGGCCTACTATGGCTTGGTTGAATCTGTCATTAGATATGGTGTTATCTTCTGGGGTAACTCAATCGATAGGGATATCATTTTTAAAAGACAAAAATACTGCTTGCGATCTATGTTTAATCTCAAAAATACCGATAGCTGTAAAAATTATTTCATTAAATATAAAATTTTAACATTACCTTCACTTTATATATTAAAAACAACAATGTTCGTAAAAGCAAATCCACATTTGTTTCCTCGTATGGCAGACAGATTTCCAAGAAATAGACGTGATGATAGCCAACTATGTTTACATACATCAAAAACTGCACTTATGCGCAGTGTTTTTTGCATGGCACCAATTATCTATAATAAATTGCCCAAAAGTTGGAAAGAACAAACTATACCTAAACTTAAACAAACACAAAGCACAGAAAGCGTATTATAGTATTACAGAATTTAAATGACTCCGGATTCTAATAAATAAATAACTAGGACTAACATTGTCGAAATTATTATTAAGGTTGTGTAGCAGTGGAGGACTTAAATATGCCTATATTATTAATATTATTATAATTGAATGTTATTAAATATAATTAAAATCATTAAAATATTCATTAAAAATTAAAAAAGAAAAAAACATAATAATATTGTAATACTCGTAGAACCTGAGATATTTGCACGCCATGCGCAATGGCAGACATGTCGTGAGCCACTTTTATTTAAGATCTTGCATGCATGTATTATTTTAATTCTGTATGCATACACATGTTTGAGCAAATAAAATTTCTTATTCTTATTCTTATTCTTAACCATACATTCGCAACTCTACACACGCTAGACTCACGCACTGAATAGATAGCGCAAGCTTACTACTCGGTGCACATGCACTAAGTGATGTTACACAGTTCAATGCCGCTCACACACATTTACGTTATCGTCCCTGCTGCGGTCTAAACCGTAACCGGCTCGCTCTGGAAGCGGGTTAGGCGGGGGATACATTTCCTATAAAGCTGTAAAAAAGCCAGCACATTCGTCGCAGGCCGTACCCTGTCGCCGGGCTTCCCCTCGGGGCTCTTAGCTGGGGGAGACTGACCGCCGGTGTGTCGTGAAGAGTCGACGCTCTGGGAAATAGCGCCGTGACGTAGCTACAGTATACCGACACATACAAAAACATATGGGTGCTTCAACACCCAAAAAGCCATACCAATAGTGACTACACAACGACGGGTCCATATTTATGGACCCCCGGCGAAACCGTGAAGCCGCTTGCCACGTCCCCTGACGGGGGTGTAGCGACAGCCACGAGTCTAGCTCAGTTCGGCTCCGCGCAGGCATTGCATCCGACGACTTGGAACAACTCCTACGCTGATCGAACGCGCCTACGTAACAATATCTCACGCCTGGTGATACATTCGTAACACGGAATATTACCAGCGTGTTTTATAGTGCGAAGGTTATTTTGCCTACAAGAGCTTCCCGTTTTCTTATTGATTAACAATTAATTTGCTTAATAGCGCTTCCCACTTTCTTATGTTTTATGTTAGTTTGCTTATATTTTGTGTTTTTAATAGTTTTAGTCGTGTAACTTTAAATCTCTTTGCCTAGTAATTAGCTTCATAGAATTGTAACATTCACGCTGTCTATAAATGTGTACCTGGCCTTATTTTTTGTACCCACTTTTAAATTTACTTTTATATATAGTCTACCCGCACTCATTGTATTTTGTGTACTTTCGTGTTCTCAAGTTATTATAGGTATTCAATAATTATTCTTGAGTATTATTTAACCTGAACCCTGTATTTCGTTACTACATTAGTTATTTATTTTTGTAATCATCTGGACTTTTTATAAGTGCCTAGTGAAATAAAACATTTTGAATTTTTTAAGTGTATCATTTCTGAAAGCGCATACTTTGAAGGCGATAAAACAAAGGAAGAATAATAAACATTCTGTGTATTATTGACTTTTTCCCGGTATTTTCTTGACAAAGTAGTCTAATATAATATACCAATAAATAAAACTTTACTCGTTTTTGTATTATATTGCTTATTATAGCTAGCCCGTATTGTCCCACTGCTGGGCAATGGTCTCCCTCCACTCTTTGCAGCAATCAAAGTTCCTTGCTTTCACATTCCAATTCTTAAAGAAGACATCCAGGTCATCCAGCCATCTCCTTCGTGGTCTGCCGCGGCCCTGCGTTACTGTACATGAGCACCAATCCTGTCTTTTACGGGCCCACAGCTCGTTAGACTTGTGGCAGACATTTCCTACCCAGTCCCCTTTAAGTTGGGCAGCCTTTTGAGCCACGCATCAACGATTTTCGTTTTGGAGTGCAGTGTAGTGTTTCGAACGTGATCTTTTAATTTATCACACAGTTGCTGCGTTCCATAGCACATTGGCAAACCTTGAGTTTGGACTTTTAGATGTTAGTGAAAGACCCAAGTCTGTGTACCATAGGCCAGAATGAGGAGAATACACATGACCATCAGCTTACGCTTCAGTGACATGGGCAAAGTGCCCTTAAATAGTTCTTTCATGGGCCAGTAGCTTTTCCAGTCATTTTCTGTTTGGCGTGTTAGTTCTTTGTCTTGCTTTGCCCGGAAAGAGACTACTTGGCCTGAGTAATATATTCTTGGACGTATTGTATATTCTCCCCACTTATGTGTATGTTCCTTTTGGAGCTGATGATTTATGATTTTGGTCTTCGGCATGTTCATTTTTAGTCTAACCTCAAACCTTGAATAGCTAAGATATTGTATATAGTATTTTCTGTAGTCCTGTGGCTGTAGGAGAGAAAAGGAAAATATCATCAGCGAAACTTAGTTAAGTCGCTTTGCCGATTACAATGCCTTTCTCATCCCATTAGACCGCTAATGTCTGAAATACTTCTTCCAGGATACTGGTGAACAACTTTGGGGACAACGGGTTGCCCTCTTTAATTTGACTCCCTTAAGAATTTCAAACATGACTCTCTAACTTGCATATATTTTGCAGGGCCTGTATATAGGTGGATTCTTATCTTATATTGCAGTGTTTGGTCAAAAACGTACATATTGGTTGTTTATATGAAATTTCTAAAAACGTTGTGTTCCTTATATTAGGAATATAGTTCGTAAACAACTATTATACGATTGACTTAAAAACGAAAAATACTCAAGGGTAGTGTGAAAGTGAAACCCGGGGCCCTGGGATGAAGGCAAAGAAGAACAGGAGTGGGTTTTTAGACAGTAAAAGTCTGACACTATCTCGCGCTCCACCCGAGGGCAGGATTTGTCATAAGATGATTTTCCCACCCAATAAAAAAAAAGTATTAAAATTTTTTTTCAATATCTTTACAGGTCGCGCTTTTGAAAGTCAGACTATACCTATATTACCTTTGTTGTTTATGATAAACAAAAATCGGAATTATTACAAAAAAAACATGTAACTGTAAAATCTACGTAAATGTTTTCTTAGCATATATGGTCAGATTTATTCACTGAGATTTACTGTGTCATGCTCTGCTGCAGAGCCACCATTTTAGAAGTCGATCAATTATATCTTAAAATCATGTACGTCAAACAAACATAATGTACGCATACCGTCATTACTGTACGTGCATTAGGTGATGATAAAATAGACATCGATTGTGGCTCTGCTACAGAGCATACTCTCTAGCAGAGCCACACAGAACTTAAACTCAGGAAAGATAAACGCTACTGTGTTTTGATAAAAACTGTTGTACGAACAAAATTTATTGCGTACGTGTTGAAAAATATCATTATTAAACAATGGTTTTATTTATTTTTTCTTTTTTAAGTTTTCAAAGAAAGCGCCTGGATATATTGTGTCAGCAATATGTTTTGGAGCCATTGCTATATTTGTGATCATCATCATCATTTCAGCCGATAGACATCCACTGCTGGACGTAGGCCTCCCCCAAATGTCGCCACAATGAACGGTCCAGTGCGGTAACCTTTAACAGGTCATCGGTCCACCTTGTAGGGGGCCCCCCAACACTGCGTTTTCCAATACGCGGTTGCCACTCCAAAACCTTTCGGCCCCAACGGCCATCTGTTCTATGAGCAATGTGCCCTGCCCATTGCCACTTAAGTTTGGCGATTCTTCGTGCTATGTCGGCAACCTTGGTTTTCCTGTGGATATCTTCATTTCTGATTCGATCACGCAAGGAAACCGAGCATAGCCCTTTCCATTGCCCTTTGGGTGACTTTGAGTCTTCTGATGAGGCTCATTTTAAGCGACCACGTTTCGGAACCATATGTCATCACTGGCAACACGCACTCGTCATAGACTTTCGTCTTGAGACACTGTGGTATATTGGATGAGAAGATACCGCGCAGCTTCCCGAACGCTGCCCAGCCGAGTCGGATTCGACGGTTGGCCTCTTTCTCGAAATTAGATCCACCCAACTGGATTGTCTGCCCAAGGTAAACGTAATCGTCCACAACTTCGAGTATAGAGTCTCTAATCTTGATAGGAGTGGGTGCTACATGGTTGTTTATCATGACTTTAGTTATGTCCATGTTCATTTTAAGTCCCACTCTTTTGGAAGCTCTTCTGATTTCATTGAACATTGTGCTGAGCTCTTCCGTAGTCTCAGCCATGACTATTATATCGTCGGCAAACCGAAGATGAGTGATGTACTCGCCATTAACATTAATGCCCAATCCACTCCAGTCCAGAACCTTGAAGATATCCTCCATTGCGGCCGTGAACATTTTCGAAGAAATGACGTCTCCCCGCCTCACACCCCGCTGCAAGAGGATAGGTTTCGAAGTCCAGTCCTGCAGTCTGACTGGCATAGTGGCGTTTTTGTACAAATCCTTCAGCACCTCGATATACCGATAGTCAATCTGGCACCGTTGGAGAGACTGCAGCACAGTCCAAGTCTCGATCCAATCAAAGGCTTTCTTGTAGTCCATAAACACTAGGTATAACCTGCCGTAGAGTGTGTAAGTGGTCTATGGTGCTGAAGTTTTTTCAGAATCCGGCTTGTTCGGAAGTCGTCGAACCTGCGCGCGAGACGGTTCGTCATGACTCTGGAAAACAGCTTCTAGACATGACTCTGCCATCTTCGGTCGTCAGTTTCGTGAGCTGGCTCTGCCCAATACACAGATCTTTTGCAAACACCTTAGAGCCCTTATTTCGCTCAATCGCGTCTTTAATTTTTCCAGTATAAAAGTGACAAAGATCGCGTTTCAAGGACTTAGAGATCTGTTTAATGAGCTGCAATTTAGACCCGACCGTATGGACAGTTTCCACGAACCCATCGTTGTATTCGTCCACAGAGCTTCCTACGCATTCGAAACGATTTTGAAGGAGCGTAGACTTCATCAGTCGAGATCTTTCAAGCTTGACATTGATATTCAATGTGCCTCTTACTATGCTGTGATCACTTCTGGTTTTTACCGCATTGATCACAGACATCATTGAAAAAACAGGAAAATTAGCATTTTTTATTTACATAATATTACTAGATTTGTTTACTTTTCCAATGTGCACATGAATTACATATATTCAACCTGTTTTCAATGGAATAGTTTCCAATGTATGTACTCGTATAATACAAATAAATCTTTATTAACTATGTAATTCATTCAAATATATACGACTAAATTATCTTAAATAACTAAACTATTGTCCCAAAATTATGTCAAATTTGTCCTGTGTTTGGGTGTAATTTATCTAATTATGCATGTATTTAATATAAGTGTGTTTAATCAGTTGTCTGGTACTCATAGCACAAGCTCTGTTTAGTTTGGGACTAGATGGCGTTGTGTGAAAGTTGTGGAATATTTATTATAGCACAATATAGTAGAGGAACATTACAGGAACTTTCTATGAAAACTTAAAAAAAGTGAAATAAACAAAACCGCTGTTTAATAATGATATTTTTCAACACGTACGCATTATACACTGTTCGTACAACAGTTTTTATCAAAACACAGTAGCGTTTATCTTTCCTGAGTTTAAGTTCTGTGTGGGTCTGCTAGAGAGTATGCTCTGTAGCAGAGCCACAATTAATGTCTATTTTATCATTACCTAATGCACGTACAGTAATGACGGTATGCGTACATTATGTTCGTTTGACGTACATCATTTTAAAATATAATTGATCGACTTCTAAAATGATGGCTCTGCGGCAGAGCACGACACGTTTTACTAGGTTTCTTGGAAATGAAACCAACAACAGTTTTCTATAAGTATGGTGTGTACCTACTCTGTATTATAAGGTAAAATAAAACCAACATAATCACAATCCAACCCAAACCGATAATTTATTTAATTTGTCAAAACTCGTTATCTCTTAGTTAGAATGAGTTGAAATAAGTATTGTAAGTTTCGCACAGGTTCTTCATTTCAAATTCAGATTTTATTTCTATGTCTAGGTAACGGTTAATGATGGCTTGACATTCTATATCGTTGGAGATGAAAGACAGAGGCGTGCGTAGCTGGTGTACAGCAACCGGACGTTGTGAGTATTTCTGCAGATCTTGCGCAGGTGACGTAATGTTCGCAGACGCGGCGCGCAGCAGCACCAACTGAGATCTCAACGAGCGTGCTGGTGCCACATAACCGCGCGAACGCTTGATGCTGGCCAAAGCAGACTCTATAAGCCCACGAGCGTACTGTGCCGAGTGTTGCAGACGTTTTAATAAGATGCGTACACATATGTCTACTTTTTGCGACCATGACGTAGCATTTCTTAACACTTCGTCCAAACTAGCTATATCTTCACCAACAAGCAGCTTAGACATGTGTCGAATTACGGAATCTTGAAGCTGTTCTTCTGTACTGATGTCACGTAGTTGCTCTTCGAGAATATCTTGCAAATCGTCTGGAGAACCTCCAACACAAAAAACTGTCCCTGTTAGACCTAAAAAAATACAGTGTTTATGAAATTTCTGACCCTGACAACGTAATTACAGTAATAAACCATTTTTTACCATGATCTTCAAGTATTGCAGCAACTTCGAAAGCCACGTACATTCCAGTTTCGTATCCCAGCAAGTAGAAATTATTTTGAATCCCAATTTTGTTAATAAGGATCTGCAAACAGTAAAATAATTATATAATAGGTCTTTACCTATCAAAATTGCCGTTTTTTTTTATAGTGTTTATCTTTGGTTTGACTTGGAATTATAAGTTCAAATAATCTTTATAATAAAGGTACGTTATGCTTTTTCGAAATTAGGTATTTATTGGTTTCTTTGTGTTTGGTATTTTCTGTAATATCGCAGTACTTATGACTATTTTTGAATGAAATCTAAGATAATCGCAGTACTTTTAACCGACTTAAAAAAAAGGCAGAGTTTATCAATTTGGTTTAAAATTTTTATTTTTTATGATTGTTACCTCAGAATTTTGTTATTTATGGACCGATTTGAAAATTTTTTTTTCCCCTTTAAGCATGTGCTTCCAGATTGGTCCCATTTTTTTTTTTAATCCAGTTGTGATAATGGGATCCATAAGGAATCGAGAGAACTCCTCAAATATTATAGACAACCATATAGTGATTTTGGTATTTTCATCGAGGACTTTTAAACATTTACAGTCAGAAAGTAACATTTGATGTGTGAAGTGAAGCTTATGAAAAAGACCAGAAATGGCCAACGGGACTTCATACTCATACTCGTAATAAATCGCCAGCTAATACCATCTGTGCAAGTGATTTAACAGATATACATTCACAATCATTTATCTCTATCCAATCTATCGAACTTATTCAGGGGACCGTACAACAAGATGAACACGTCGTAATTTCGACACCAATATCAGATGATTATGTTCCCAAGGAGAAGTGTGTTGAGGTACGTAGTCTTAAGTCATTTAAAGCCGTGGTGGAGTTTCAACATTTGTGGAATATGATGTCAAGAACCTGCTAACGACATTAAATCTTATCTACTAAAGCTATTTCCAGCGGGTAATTGCACCCAGGAAGAACCGAAAACAAAAGGGGACTATAAATCATATAAGATCGGTGTACCTGCAGAATTCTTCGAAAAAACAACGACGGCAAATACTTGGCCTACTAACTTACGCTCGAGTTAAAGAATGTTTTTTTCATAGAAACAAACTCTAACAAATGCGGTCATCCAGTGGTCAACTGAAAACATTGTCAGCTAATTAGTTTAGTTTATCAAAACGTTAGAGGCTTGAATATCAAGCTCAGTTCCTTTAGACGTAATCTTTTATCTGCCAATGATGTCATAGCTGTGACTGAATTATTCCTCACAACTTCCGAACTTGATTCAGAGGTAATGAGCCACGGATGGAGTGTTTTACATTGATTTGGAGACCCCTTTCCTGCGAGGACTTGTGGGCTCGTTTTACAACGGATTGCGCTACGTTTTATGTTTGTGTAGTGAACATTTATCCCAGAGCTTCTGATGAAATATACACGAGTTGGTTTCAAAAAGTGGAATCCATTAGTGACAACTTAAAAATTGCTGTGATAGATAAATAGATATAGATATTCCACAACTATCACACAACGCAGTTCAGTCTTAAGCTACAGCAGAGTTTGTGTTATGAGTACTAGACAACTGATAAACATACTTATATATTTCTAAATACATACATATTATAGATAAATTACACCAAGACACAGAACAAATGATCGTGCTCATCACACAAACATTTGTCCTGGGTGGGAATAGAACCCACGACCTCCGGCATAGCAGGGAGTCTCGCTTGTACCGCGTACTGATGCGGACGAGTTATTTACGTTTTCTTTACATCGATTAGCGCAGCGCAAGCTGTCGCTCGTAAGTACTTGCCATGACTGATAATCTTGTGGCGAACGAGCTGTTGGCGTTCCTGCTGCAAAAGCTGGATGTGATGGACGAGCTGTCCGCAGTCCAGATCTGCGCAACGAACTTCAACGAGGAGGACATAGCTGCTGCCAAGCTTTTGCCGTTCAGCGTGCTGAATAAGCGCGACCTGATGCCATCCCGCCGACGTGACGGGACTAAGAAAAGCCTGCATGACATAATCACGCTGTTCAAGGAGACCTTTGTGGCAAAGTAGCTGCATAAGTTCCCTCCAGTCACCTTCGACCACGTCGATGTAACAAAACTTTTGAAAGACATTGTCTTTCTGAGGGCCAGTCTCGCGGATGTGTTAGCAAAGTTAGATGCATCTCAGAAAACCGTCGCCGATTTGCGCAAGAAATTTGATGAATTTCGCAATAACGCGGCGGCAACTAGGTGATCAGTCGATGCATCGAACGTAAACACGCGTCATGGAGCCGCACTTCGCGTCAGCAGTTTTGTCGCCGGCGCATACGTCGATTGCTGAGGTTGCAGAGTGCCTCGCCCGTGCGCCCCGCAACTCCATGCCGGTCACCACAGTTCCTCCATGCAGCACCGCACGAGCCCTTCGCACCGTCCCGCTGACTGTTCTTGCAGTTCCAGCGAATCCCATCTGTAGGGATTTCGCTAGTGTCACCGCGAGCGCCCCTGGCGCTCTAAATCCGAAACCTATGCTTGAAAAGGCAACGCGTGGTGTTCCGTCACTTCCGCGGACAGGTGTCACAGAACAACACAAAGTGAACATAGTGCAATGTGAACTAACACACACTACCAACTACACTACTAACATAGTCCTAAGTCTTATTTACGAACGATAAATTCTATTTACTTTATATATGTTAGTCTCTAAGGTATGTATCTATGGGCCAAGATGCCTGATAATAAATGATTTATTATAATCATTTCTTTATTTCATTTACATAAACATATTAGTTACATTTTAAAATATTTCGAAAATAAAAAATAAAATGCATTATTATTATTCCGTTTATTTATTTTTTATACATATCTTTTACATTTTCAAATATTTCTTTAAAAAACATATAAAAAAAACATTTAAAAATATAAAAAATAGTTGTCCGCCGGTGTCGGGAACAGGGTCCAAGCTACCGGTGGTTAGGGCTCCAGAGACAGGAACCTCCTCACAATGCGAGCCGTATCGAGGAGTACTGCCTTTTGTATCAGGCCCTTGATCCAACCGCGCAACGACAGCTTCGACAGATATTCATCGAAGCTTTTGGCTATAAGGCCATTGGCGGTCACAACAATCGGCACAATGATAGCCGAGTCCACATTCCACATGTCGACAACCTCCTGTGCTAAGTCGAGATATTTGATTTGTTTCTCTTTCTCAGCTTTCACGAGATTCTCGTCATGCGGAATGGTGACGTCGACTATCATTGCGCGGCGCGCTAATCGGTCTATCACCACTATATCCGGCTTATTGGCTACAATAGTCCGGTCAGTAATGATAGACCGATCCCAGTACAGCGTGACATGGTCATTTATTATTATTATAGCAGTTAGGGCCACTAACCACTAGCCCAACAGGCCAGTCATGATTAGTGATTATCGTGGGTGATTTAAACATAAATACTAATCGCACATTGAAGGATACCTTAAATTATTACTGTTATTTTCGTAATTTTTGTGGCCAGACTGAGAGGAATGAGGTGATGAATGCGTATGATACCAAGTTGGATGTGGTGTTGGTATCAGATAGCATTAGCAATTTTGATGACACAGAATTTGATGGTGGAGGTCTAGTACTACGACGAGACGCCTATCATCCGTCTCTAGAGGTACACTTTACACCTGCTGACACTATGTGCCAATTTAGCTCAGAAAAAGTAGATCTTAGTAATTTGGATGCAGTGAATGATTGGAATTTTTCCAAGGACAATTTTGAAGCCATGTATAAACTAATTTTGGAAGCATCATGGCAAAAGGTATTATTGGCGCCTGATGTTGATTCTGCTGTTGAATATTTTTACAATGTTATGTAAGACATTTTTGATGAACGTGTACCCAAAAAACACAGTGATTGGTTTACGGCAGATTTAATTAAGGACATTTGATGTAAGGCTGAACTACACAGAAAGTGGAAAACCAACTCATAATAGTGACTTTTATGAAAAGTTTTCTCTTCTTAGGGCTAGTATTAAAAAGAGAGCATCTCATGCGTACGACGAATACATTAAACGCATTCAAATCAAACTTCGTCGTGATCCCCGTATCTTTTGGCAGCATACAAATAGTTTTAAAATTAGGGGAGGCTTTGAACCCAGGATTCAGTGTAATGGAGTGGAGCATGTTGGTAAGCAAGATACGGCAAAAGCAAGCAAGCGTTTTTTGCCCGATATTCCCCGTCTTGATCACAAAAAACAAAACAATACCTTTCACAACAATGATTCAAACCTTGTGCATATTGATTAAATAGAACTACAAAATTTAGAATCAGTTATCTATAAACTAAAACCAAATACTACTATAGGTCCAGACAACATTCCTGCTTACATTTTGAAGGGATATAAAGAATACATACATACACCTGTACTTATATTTAATTTAGCACTCTGCACAGGTTCCACAATGCTGGAAGGTCTCACGAGTTCACCCTATACCTAAAACTAAAGACATTTCAAATGTTGAAAACTATCGGCCGAGAGCTATTCTGTTATCACTTCCAAAACTGTTTGAATCTGTATTACTTAAATTAATTGGTTATTAGATCCAACTATTTCTTTGTGACTCTCAACACGGATTTCGGTTGAACCGTTCTATCAGTACAAATCTCTTGACGCTTGTAGACTTAATATCGCAGCACTTAGACAAAGGCATACAGATTGATGTTATATATTTTGACTTCAAAAAAGCTTTGATTGCGTACATAATGACGTGTTACTGGCCAAGCTTATTAACATTGGGTTTTCACCAAAACTACTAAAAATTTTCGCAATTTATTACACATACGAACGAATAACATATTGATGTTACGCATGGTTGCTTCGTTTCAGAGCCATTTCACACTCGGTCTGGTGTTAGTCAAGGGTCCATTTTGGGACCATTGTTTATTGAAATAATGGTTAATGATCTCTAGAAGGTTTTTAAACACGCCAGGTGCTTACTTTACGCTTATGATCTCAAGTTCATATATGGAGTTGAAAAAATGGCCGATACCTTAACTCTTCAGGAGGATATTAATTCGGTCTCCCAATGCTGATGAATGCTGAAATTAAACTGTCTTCTAGCCAGTTTATTTCCAGAGGATTCCAAAATGGTATATCATGACTATATTAAAAAAAATACAATGAGAAATATGTTATTTATTTTTCTGTTAACGTGTTGGGTTAGGTTAGGTTACTCGCATCTTCGTTTCTCCCCTTTTTTGGGGCAATCGTGTAATTTTTTTTATCTATTCCTGAGATAGGGAGATATCTGGAAATTAAGTCCCTGTCCTTCGGGAAAATGAAAAGTAGCCTAAGTTACTCCTTATAACATCAACTATCCGTAAGTTGAGCACGCTATAATCATGGCGGTAAGTCCCCTCTTTGAGTAATGGCTGGAAAGGCATTACGGAGTCCACACCTTCCGCATAACGCACCGGAATCTCCGGAGATGGTAAGTTCAGAAGGTTCCTACACCGGATTCAGGCGAAAGAAATGCTTGGGATGTCGCTATAGTGCGGATCGCCCGAAGGATATGGTGGAGCTGATGGTGGAAGTGAGCCGTGACCTCGTGGGGGCAATCGGCAGTGGTGACATCTCGCGCGTCTATGATCCGGAGTGAGGGGGAATGGGTGGCGGCCGCCTAACAGTAATGCTAGTGATGAAGACAGCTGCACGCGTAAGGAAATGGACTTCCTCATATATATCCTCATAAAAGTCTGACACGCTCTCCCTCTGCGCCCTAGAGCGTGAAAAGCCATTAGATGATTACCCATATATAAAAAAAGCTTTCCGTCAGTGAAAGTCCCGTCAAAATTGGTTCAGCGCTTTCGAAGATGTTCTCTTAAGGTACTCATCATAATATTAGCTATATCCCATTGAAAGTCCTGTCAAATTTTGTTTAACCTTTTCGCAGATTTATCCCGTATTTTGAAATCCCATTCCCGCGAGAAAATTACGGATATTATTAGCTGGAACAAACCGACAGATCACTAAAAATTTAAAAATTCACATTTTTGTGATAAGTTTTGAATACACTTTGATATACATTTAGTAAACCAATGTTTTTTTGATAAACAGACACTTCAATTTCATTTAAGATACAAAATAAGCAAGCCGGATGACTCGACAGGTTTGTGAACTTTAAAGTGATAAATATACGCCTAAAATAGAGTGAATAAATAGTGTTAATACGTTATCATAAACACTTAATCAATGTATCCTAGCCGTGTTTGCGTAACGTAAAATCTCATTTAAAAGCAAACGTCAGAGGTACTTTTTGATGAGAAGTGTATATAACATGTTCACTCACTAATTATAGTCCTCTCCATCGTATCGTCTAAACTATAAACTAAACCTGCTATAGATACTTCTCGCATCCTGCAGGTTCATCGTTCAATCATTGGTAAATGACTAATAACAATAAGTTATTAAATCTTTTGAAGTATAATGCGTTACTTGTGCAAATCTCCGTGCAGTTTCATGCACGGTCTCGGTGGGGCGGTCGACTCCCGACTGCAGTACCAGCGCTGGCAGCCTAAGATGCTCGCACATCACGCGAAACCTCTGGTGGTGGCCCTCCATACCCGGCACTATGCACATGTATCTCTTGCTCACGTCAAACTCGTCAGTAGACTGTGAAATAAGGAAAAAAATTATAAAATGTATTTGTGTACGCAATAATTTTATTTTACATCCCTCTCTAGAAACAAATCAAACAAAACATTTGGCATCTGCCTTGATCTCTCCGCAACTACTTGGTCAATCAATTTTTTTTAATTACAGCATAGAGTACACTATTACAATGCGAATAAATATAAAACGATGTGTTAACACTCACCAAATTGCTGTCTTTGTAACGAGTGGGTACCACAACCATGTCAGTAGTGGCAAGAAGTTCATCATTGGGAACGATGGAAAAAAATATTTCTAATCCACGAACACTATTTGGGACTATATCTGATGCTGACTCTAACAGTTCAGGCAACCTACAATGAAAACAAAAATTTACGTAAATGACTAATAACTTGATTGTCTGTATATTTAAAAAGGTCATTAAATATTCTTGGATTAAACAATTAACTGGAGTTGGTTGTTTGGAAAAATTGGAAAAATAAGGAATTCACGATTTTTTTTGGTGGAATATCAGCCAATGACATCTCCCGCCTTTGGTTGGGCCAGGAGGGTGTTTTTAGATGTGTACTGACTAAAGCCCACTAAAACTTCCTTCGTTGCTTTTCATTGCAGAACCGGGTTTTCCTTTCAGAAGCAAACCCATGGCCCAAGTAGGCAACGGCTCTGTTAGGCTCCTACGATTTGCTGACATCTCCTAGAGGCGCGCGCGAACACTACGCGCCGTCGACGACTTGGGCTTGGTCCGGACGGTTACCAGACTGTCTGGCGGCGGGCTACCTATTGGTCGCCGTCCGCAAGCCCGCACGTACGGTGGCCGGAAATTGTGATCGGGATCTCAGTGGCTGGGGCGTGAGGACCGTTACCTCGCGCGTGCGACCGCCTTCTTTGCTAGCATTAATGCTTCGTAGAAGGAGACCGCCTGCCATCAGGGCCCGGTGCGAAAGATCGTTGCCGCCGATCGCCCCACGAGGACACGGTGGTGCTCTTTTCAAGCGGGGCACACCTCTATAGTAAGCTCCACCGTGTCCTCCAGGCGGTCCACACAATGCATTTACACCCGGGCGTTTCTTCCGTACATATCCAGTGCAGGAACCTCTCAAATCGAGCACGTTCAGTGGAAAGCTTCATCATGCAGAAGGTGAGGACGCCATAAGGTCTTACCAGCCACTCCTCAAAGAGGGGACTTACCGCCATAATTATAGTCTAAATTCACGATAATATGAGGATTTAATTTTGGTAATCATCTACTATTTTTGTTAACAAAATTTCATGTGGTTAGACAAAGTAGTATTTGAAACTGGGTTTAAAAATATTCGACTTGAATAAAATTGTTATAGAAAAGCTTTATTTGTGTATGAACGACAATAACAAAACTAATAAGTATGCTAAAATAACAGAAACACTCTGTAAAACTTACTTGTTCAACGTCAGTTTAGATATTGATTCTGCCTCCAAAGATATGTTATACGCAATATTCAGGAAGGAAGAAATTATTGGTATTTTTTCATCAGCCATCCCCAATTCTTGTAAAGTAGTGTCGAGACTTGTTTTTTGTGTTACAGTTATTCCTGTAAGATAAACCATGTAATATTATAAACTACATAGCTATTTTAACCGATCGAGGTGGCATAGTACAACCGTACACATATACTGGTCTTGATGTGTTCGCGGATGAATGGAAGATGATAATGTTATGATAATGTTTGAATTTTGTGGGAAGGACGCATGACTAAGTTTAAAAAAATAGGTATATGTTTAAATAATGTAATTAGCATCAGCCTTTCTATTTAAAATAATAAATAAATAAAAATTACATTTAAATTATTAAGTAACATTAGCCATATTGTGTTAAAAGCTTTGATTTTTTCTTCATAAAAGGATAACCAATGACTTTAAATATTTTTGTTTGATCAAATAAATATTAAATTACGTTTGAATTATTATCTGTATTTCAGTTTTATAATATTTAAAAAGTGTTTACAATAATATTACAAAATTTATGTATAATCGCAGGCACTACTTCAGGTTGTATTTCTGTTAAACATGTCAACCTATGCTGTTTCCAGTGTAGAAAAGTATGTAGTGGGGAGTAGTGCGAGCATCTAGTGAGTTCAGTCACTGAACTCACCAAGTGCTACAGAATAATACACTTCAAATATTTGATGAGAACAGCTGTTGTCATATTGTGTTAAATGATTTTGTGAGAACATACCAAAACATTGTGATTCCAATTGTTAGAAATAGTTTTACTTTTCTTGACGTTTATTCATGTATTATAATAGCGACATCTATAAAACACCAGTCTGGTACTGCGACATTGCAATATATAATAAAACCTACTATTATGTTGATTGACCGGAGAAGCGAGCCGGTAAGAATGTTCAAAGTTGCGTGAGAGAAGTAAACAAATGAAGCAATAAATGAACGCACTTTCGTGCCTATATGACGCAAAATGGTAGGATAACGTGCTAAGAAATGTTACTTAATAATTTAGATGGTTTTCTTACCGGCCAGATTTATGAGTTGTTTTAACATGTCAACCTTAGGTGAGTGTACTGGCTGCGCTAGTAGTACAGTCGAGGTGCTGCACAGTGCTCGTTCTGCCGCATCTGCCAAGTCGTGTGCACTTGCCTAGGTAAACATAATATATGGTTAAAGGATATTGTCAGGGTTTGGACCAAGTGCTGCCCAGGAATAAAAGTAGTTCCAGTAGTATCGTTGCATTACATTAAAAAAATATATATTAAAAAAATAGTCCCAGAAGAATCAAATAAAAACAACTTTTATTTTATTTATTTACATTTAAAAATACTAACTATAATTACAATAAAATAAAATAAATAAAAAAAGAACCCTAATCTAATTACAACTAACTAAAACTAAAATATGGCGTCAAAAAACTCTTCCACATCGCTGTCGACTGGTAATGTGCCCAAAAGACTGGCGGCATTGCCACGCTGTATGGCAATGCTTATCCTCTGTCCGAGGTAAAAGCCAGCCCTTGGGTCACGCGAAGTGTCAACTAGACGTTTCGACAGATCTTTATACAACTTGTGAGCACTCGGACCCCACGAACCGAGAGTTTCAACCCCAAACGGTTCGAAAATATAACTTCCAACAAGGTTATTATATTTTCGCCGCTTGAGGTTCTCCGCAGCCGCAGCGGCAGCACCAGCACAACACGACAAGCTAGGAAGATGGGATGGCGCAAGAGTATCGACACAAGTAGCGTCCCATACTAAAGGCCTACCCATCTTCCATGGGAATAACGACATGCCGTCCGGTCTCTTGCCATCGTCGCGTGCCAGGCCATGGGGTTCCAATACGGCTGGAACGCCGACGGAGACAAGAGCACGTCTGATGATGTCGTTGATATTCGCGTGTCGTGCTATGCGACCCGCACTTCGGCTGCATGACAGACCGTGGTGTCCGAGGCTGTTGACGACTTCGCCACAGTGACAGCGATGAGGAGAACAACAGGGAGCGCCTAAACGTAAGAAAGCAGCGAGGCGGAAAGTATTATCATCGAGCAAGGTGCCTATGTTCGACGATGGTAGTGCGTGAAGCCAGAGACCCGACTCCCACTCTCCCACAGCCAGCAGGCGCGCACGCTCCGCAGGAGCAGTAGATGTTTCAATCAAGTTTTTTTGAACTTCTTTGCAGAGCGGCTCATCCCACCGTCTTTGGGAAGATGGTTCATCGGGCGGATTAGAATAAATAAACTGCAGATTAGATAAAAAAAAAAAAAAAACTTTTATTTTTAATAAATATTTCTCATTAAATCATATTTTTTGTATCAAAACCGTTCAAGTTAGTGTATAAGAATAGTGTATAGTCTATTATAGCCGAATATTCTTCAAGTTGGCCTCAATCTTATCCTTGGCGGCAAATAACTTGATGTTTTGGCGGTTCGGAAACAGTATATTTAGATACTTATAACTTTTTCGATTTAAAATAGCAGTAAAACTATCTATGGTAGAATAAACTTAGCTGCATAATATGCAGTAAGAGAGATAAGGGAATTGACAGATATCCACAGCTAGGTTAGTTACGTTTGCTTATTTTCACAGCATTATTGTTTATGGCATATTGTTCTAAAGCTGACGTAGAATTAATTTTCATATCGCAAACAAAGGCGGGCTATTTATAAAATAGATGTACTGACTCTGCCTTTACTTTATATTTAAGGATGTATTTTGTATGTTCGCAAAGAGTTTTTCATAATATAAATATATACTTAAATACTAATATAATTATATAATAGACTCTAACTGAGAAAATTAAGTCATTCTTCATTAACAGCATTCGCTTTTAATAGGGGTTAAAGTATGAAATTGCCGTTTTATTGTAATAAGTACTTCGAATTGATATAGAACCTTCATAGTTTGAGATTTTTGAGTGAAACTTTTTTCACATGGTACCTAGACACTGGCCAGCAAAAGATGGCAGTGAATTATTTATTAAAGTTCATATATGGTAGTATTTAAGGACTGTCAAAATTGTGTCATTAACGTTTCATACTTCATTCAGCTTGTGTTTACGTGCATCTTATTTCCGTTTATTTTGTTATAATAATGTAGAAAATAATAAATAGTTCGACGAGGAGGCTTTTCTTCAAGTTTAATCAGAAATCTGCAGAGAAAATGCGACGGCTGGATACAATAAGTTCATTTATAGGTTAGTGTTTGAATATGTAGTTAAAAAGAAAGAAAAGCCATCGGGTCCTGGGGCGGCATTCTTGGCACTAAGCCTACGCACCGCCACTCGGATCTATACCTCGGTCACCTCTGGAGCAATGTTGTTGTCACCGTCTGGGTCCACGTCGGACACCGCAACTGGCGGAGCCATAGGCGGGGGAGAGTGTTCCCCTCGCGAGGGGAACAGAGCGCTAACCACACCCTCCACAAGCTGGGGCCGGAGACTCTGCGTCAGCGGGGGAGCCCAGGGGCGAAGCTTTTCTCGCACCATTTTGTAGGGGCGCCCCCACGGGTCTCTGTTCAGAGTCTATCTTGGGCCCATAAATAGTAATCCAAGTAAATAAAGAAGGTTATTTACTGGTTATTCGTTTTTCTAAACTTCCCCTATGAACTAGTTTAGTAGTTTTTAAAGGTTGTACGGGAGAATTTTATTCCTTTTGTAAATAAACTTAAAACTTGGCATACATTCTAATCAAAATAAATAACAAAGACTGCTTTTATTAGTTTTATTTAATACCCTCAAAATACCGGTTTAAGGGGTGTAAAATTTTTATGTAAACATTTTCGCGAACGAAGTCGTGGACACAATGCTAGTTATTTATATAAACAATCTAATAATTAAATATCTGGCCCAATGTACATGTTTCCTTGCTTAGTCACATTATGAAAATTAAATAATCATTATAAATTAACTTACTTTGCTCAAATTAGATACATCCAAACTGACCGCTTTACGGCCATATTTTGCTCTAGCTATACATGTGTCTTGCCCCACAGAACTGACTGTTGATACAACTGCAAAATACCTATAAAAAAAAATTAAACATGTCACTATAAATAAAACGTCATGGGAAAAAATGTCATTACATTAAATGTCATGAAAACCTATACCTAAAACCATAAAATTAATAAAGTGAGTACTCAATGGTGATCCAGTTTGAACCAAACTGACGAAATGGTCCTGCCGTAATAACAAATTACAAAAAACGTGACCAACCTATGGCTCAAAACGACCACATACTGCGACTCAACCCGCAACATGTTCAACGAACTCAATTTTTTTTATCTAGAGTAAAGTGACAGTTTATTTGAAAAAAAGGAAGCCTTTATCCTTCAAGGCAACACTGATGGCCATTATTAAAGTCAAAGAGATTTAAACAGATACAATAGAGTCAGATATCAGAAGACATGTCTTACAAAAAATGTAACCAAATGCCTTAGTGACGCCATCTAGCTTTGAATAGCAAACACGCGAATTAAATTTGTCAAAATTTCTATAAATTTAACTATAACTCGGTAGGTAGCCAGCGGCCTTAACATGATATGTTAAAATGTCAGTTGTAGGAGCGAATAAGGGTGATGGAGCTATACACCCTATATAGTACATCCCTATAACAGTTCGGTTTAGGTCGTAAAATGGATCACGTTAAGAGCTCGTGGTAGAGCCTCAGTGTGTGCTAGATACGGTTAAGCTTTTCAGCAACAGATGACATCACAAAATCAGTAAGTGTTCTAGAAGAATTTATGAAACTTATTGAATTCTAATTAATTACTGCTGTAGGCAACAAATTTTTATAAAATGTATTTTGTTATTCGGTTTAAGTTTGCTTATTTACGCGCGAACACAAATTGTAACTGCCATTTTGATATTTTGTTTCGCGCGCATTTTTGAACGGTGGAACCCCGCCCACGCCACGCGTCGCTCGAACGCCGAGACCAGTCGCCGCCAAAAACCAGACGCGCGCGGGCGTGGCTAAAATAAACGTTCCACGTTCCCGCTAAAACCTTCTCAATCTCTATATTACCTAATCTAGCTTTATGTGTGTAATGTAATCTTATTGTAATGGACCCGAGTTTTGTTGTGAAGTGTTAATATACTCAATTTCACCAAGTGACTGCGTCTTATTGTGGACAAATCCCGCCCTATTTAACATTGGTCCTTCGAGCCTGGATCACAATGAATGACAAAGTTACTGGTGTCGTGACACGGAGCAGAGCCCATGCTGAATCTGAACAACGACCTGGTGCGGATACCACGTGTGTCACTACGGCCCCGCGTAGTGAAGTTGTTGCCACGTCCTCCAGGTCGCGATCAAGCCGCCTCAGCCGCGAAGCGCTTCGCCTCCGTGCCGAGTACAAGGCCGAAGAAGAACTCGCCAAAGTAAAAGAACAGCTCATAAAGAAGAAATTAGCGTTAGAAATCGCCGAGATTGAAGATGAAGAAGCTGAAAATCGAGCGATGAGTATTTACAGTGGTCGTAATAACGTAGATGAGTGGTTAAGCACGAGTCAAGCCCCATGCGAACACGCGGAAAAGCCGCCAGTGCCAAACGCGCCGGCCGGCGCGTGTCCGCAACCGACCGAAGGCCTAGAACGAGAAAGCGCACGCGGCGTCGCGCATGCGCACAAAACCGTTCGCGATCCGTTCGCGCCCGCGGCGGCGTCGTCCCCGAACGCTGCGAAGTATACGCCGGCGCCGGGCGCTCAGCCCCTGGCCGCCGGCGCCGCCGTCGCGGCCTCTGACATCATGCATCTAGCCGACGTTATTATTACGAACATGTCGAAGCGACCACGACAAAATTATGATCTCCCCGTGTTTGATGGCAGCCCGGCAGACTGGCTGGCTTATCGACGTACCTATGAAGCTACCGCGGCCACGTATAGTATGTTCGAGAACACAGTACGACTGCAAGCATCACTGCGTGGCGCGGCAAAGTGTGCCGTTGAGGATCTACTGCGTACCGGGTCCGACCCCATAAATGTGATAAATGCCTTAGAAGAGGAATTCGGTCACCCCAATTTGCTACTAGAAACGGCATTGAATAAGATAAGAAGTTTGCCCCGTGTGTCCGAAAGTGGCGTCGAATTGCGAAACATGACTTGCGTCGTTCGAAATTGTGTGTACATTTTGAAAAATATAAAGGCGGAAGGCTACATAAATAACCCCCAATTAACACACGAAATTCTTAGCAAATTAACAAATGTACAACGTTCACAATATGGCGAGTTTGTTATGAAAAGGAACACCGACAGCAAAGAAGATCTTCGTTTATCACCAAATATAAACACAGTTCTCGAGTTTCTAAGTCACCTGTCGCGAGCATCAGCTTATTACCTACCGCTGTGCATAAATACCGAGCATAATAATAATCGTAACCGGACCACCGCTGCTGCGAATCCTGCTGTCGCCGCGACGTCGAGTACCAGGCGCGCTGAGGTCACGCGTCAACACCGGAAACCTGCAGATCGAGTACACCTCACCAGCGAGGAAACTACGTCAGCGTCACCGAGTACGTCGTCGTCATCAAGTGAGTGCGCGTTGTGTCGTAGTGCGGATCACCGATTACCCGAGTGCGATAAATTCGTTTCAAAAAGTGAACTTGAAAAATGGAACTTTGTAAAGGTCAATAAACTATGTTTCAAATGTTTAGTGCATAGCCATTCTCGTTATCGCTGTCGCGCAAAACGATGTGAAAAGTGTCGTTCTCCGCATCACACACTTCTACACTACGAGAAGCCGAGAGCCCCGGGCGCCGCCGATGGCACCGGAGCCCCGCCCGCGCCGGCCGCCGAAGCGCAGGCGGCCCGTATACAGCCGCCCGGGCCCACGCCGTCGCCGTCGGTCGCCGAGTCGGTAACGAGTATGGGTGAACGGTGTCGAACCACTAAAACTTTATTAAAGATTATGCCTGTAAAGATTATTGTTAATAATGTTGAACATAGTGTATACGCATTGTTAGATGATGGGGCCACTGTGTCATTAGTAGATTCTAGTATGTGTAATTTTAGTGGACCATCATCTCCGTTAAGAATTGTGAGTGCACGCGGTCTTGTTATGACTGATAACAATTCCCGTAGGGTAACTGCGCTAATTCGCGGCCCAAACGGCATATGTCATGATATCGTATTTCGAACAATAGAGAATTTAGATTTGCCTACCCAAACCGTGCCTGCTAGAGTTTTGAATAATAAACATTTGCGTGATTTAGATTTCTGTGAGATGTACTGCGCTAAACCGATGGTTTTAATTGGTCAAGATAACTGGAAGTTGATCGTAAATGAAGAAATACGACAGGGTAAATCCGGGCAACCCGTAGCGTCTCTTACAAAGTTAGGGTGGGTTGTTCACGGACCTGTAACTGTAGGTATCTGTGACAAGTCTGACAGTGAGTCAATTAATTTAGCCTTCGATGGTTTAGATGATCTCAATGACCTTATGAAACAGCAATTTTTGCTCGAGTCTATCGGTATCACAGAAGTGTCACGTAAAAATGTTGAAACTGAACGCGCGTGTAAAATTCTAGACAGCAGCAGCCGCCGTGTCGACGGAGGTTGGGAGGTAGGATTACTTTGGTCACGTGACGCGGTACACTTACCTGACAATTACGATTACGCTTTCAAACGATTGCGCGGCATAGAGAATAAGATGGATAAAAATCCCGATTATGCAGAAGCGTATTCCCGTCAAATTGAACGGTTAATTTCAGAAAAATATGCTAGGCTATTGGAAACTCCACTGAGTGTTAACCCAGTTTGGCACCTACCGCATTTTGGGGTCATTAACCCCAATAAACCAAATAAACTTAGATTAGTTTATGATGCCGCGGCTAAATGTAAAGGTGCATGTTTAAACGATTATTTGCTTACAGGGCCGGACTTGCTAAATTCTTTATTAGGCGTATTGTTTAAGTTTCGATCTGGTCGTATAGCTTATACAGCGGACATAGCCGATATGTTTTTGCGTATAAAAATTAGGAAAGAAGATCAGGGCGCGCAACTCTTTTTATGGAGAGGTCGCGACAGAGAACGCGACCCTGATACATACGTTATGGTCTCGATGATTTTCGGTGCAAAGTCGTCCCCTGCCTCAGCCATACATGTTTTGAATAAAAATGCTGATGAGTTCCGAGATTCATATCCTGAGGCGGTCAAGGCAATCCATGAAAATCATTACATGGATGATTATTTGGACAGTGTAAACTCAATAGAGGAAGCGCGTCAGTTGATCAAAGACGTTTCTATGATACACTCCGCTGGTGGTTTCACTATCAGGGGGTGGGTGACCAATTCACCTGAACTTCGGAAAGAGTTACCAGCTGTCGTGCCCGGCACTGTAAACTTTGACATGTCTCCGTATAACGGTGAACGGACCTTAGGCATGATATGGGTGCCGGAATCAGACGAGTTAGCGTTCGACTTGTCGTTCAAAAAGGTGACACCTGATGTAGTTGAAGGCAGAGTTATTCCTACCAAACGTCAATTTTTGAAATTCATTATGAGTATTTTTGACCCTTTAGGCTTACTTTATCCTTATACGATAAAGTCTAAAATCTTGTTACAGAAAATTTAGAAATCTGGTATAGGTTGGGACGATCAGCTGATGGAGGCCGAGTTCGTTGAATGGGAAAAGTGGCTGGTAGACATAAAGCAGTTAAGTAGCATACGTGTGCCACGTTGGTACAGGCTTGACCCTTCAACTGTTGAGTTACATGTTTTTGGTGATGCTGGGGAATCGGCATACGCTGCGGTCGCGTATTTGGTTGGTAGGGACGAGTTTGGCATACCTACCGTCTCACTTGTTGTTGGTAAAGCTCGCGTCACCCCGTTGAAGGTTATATCTGTGCCGCGTCTCGAACTGCAGGCAGCTGTGCTGGCGTGCAGGTTGGCTTGCGTCGTTATCAGGGAGCAAGGTTTAGCCATAACCCAAAAATACTTGTGGTCTGATTCGAAAACCGTATTAAAGTGGGTGCATTCGTCGGATCCTCGTGTTTACCAAAAGTTTGTCTCACATCGTTTGGCAGAAATCGACCGGAAGTCCAGCCCAAGCGAGTGGCGTTGGGTGCCATCTGCAGAAAACCCTGCTGATGAAGCTACCAAGTTGTACTGGCCGACGAATTGTAAATTGTGGTTTACAGGTCCATCTTTTTTGTACCGGGACAAAGACCAGTGGCCAGTCAACGAGTTTGAGGACGTAGATGATATTGATTTGGAGCGTCTTGAGAAGGTTCACTTTGTTAAGCAGTATGTACCGCTGTTCAATGTCGATAGATTCTCTAGTTGGACACGGGCTGTTAGATCAACAGGTCGAGTTCTTGCCTTTATAAATATGTGTCGCAAGAACCAGGTTGAGAAGTTAACGGCTGGTAATATTCACAAGGCTGAGAATATTTTATTGAAACAATCCCAGCTTGAGACTTTTTCCAAGGAAGTCGAATTATTTAAAACGAAAAGCGCATTACCCGCGGACAGTAAAATTCGAGATTTAGATCCATTTTTATATGAAGGTGATGGATTGCTTCGCGTCCGAGGACGCTTGAGTGCTGCATCGCAATTAATGTTCGATGAAAAGTATCCAATCATTTTAGACGGTCAAAGTTATACCGCGCGGCTCATTGCCCTCGAATATCACAAGCGCGCTCACCATGCCAATACTGAAACTGTCATAAACAGTATTAGGGAAAAATATTGGATCACTCGATTGCGACGTACAGTCAAAACAGCCGTTTCGAAATGTCAGTCGTGTTTGGTGCGTCGCGCTCGCCCTTCAATGCCCAAAATGGGAGATCTACCGGCCGCTAGGCTTGTAAATACACGTAGAGCTTTTGTGCATTGTGGGGTAGATTATTTCGGTCCCATGGAAGTTTCGATAGGCAGGCGTCGTGAAAAAAGATGGGGCGTTATTTTCACTTGCTTAGTCACTCGCGGTGTCCATATTGAGCTGGCAGCTTCTTTGTCAGCTGATTCGGCCATAATGGCAATCCGGCGTTTGATAGCTCGCCGCGGGCAACCGACTATTATGTTTAGTGATAGAGGCACCAACTTTGTAGGTGCTGACGCAGAGATGAACGCCGCTCTTCAAGCAATGGAGACCAAAGTTCACGATTTCGTCGTTACCAAGGGTATTTCTTGGCAGTTTAACCCTCCTGTAGCGCCACACATGGGTGGATGTTGGGAACGCCTCGTTCGCTCAATAAAAACCGCACTTAAAGTGACCTTGACAGCTCGTGCCCCGAAAGAAGAATTGTTAAATACTTTGATGGCTGAGGTAGAGATGACCCTTAACAGTAGGCCTATAACTTTCGTAGGTACGGACCCCGATGGGCCCATTGCACTGACCCCAAATCATTTATTGATAGGCACAGCTACCGGTGCGTCTACTTTAGGTTACTTTGAAGCGTCTGATTTAACCAGTAGAAAAGCTTGGGTAAAGGCTCAAACTCTAGCAGACATGTTTTGGCGACGGTGGCTAAAAGAGTACGTCCCCACTCTTCAAAAGCGTCAGAAGTGGCGACATGAAGTGCCGCCCATAAAAGTGGGAGACATGGTGCTGATTCTGGAAGAGAACCAGCCTCGTAATGCATGGCCTAAAGGAGTCATTAGCGCAGTTCACCCAGGTCGCGACGGCCATATTAGAGTAGTAACTGTAAGAACCAGCAAGGGTTTCATGAAACGACCAGTTGTTAAGGTCATTGTGTTGCCTACTGACAAGTTTGTTCAGGAACAAGGGGGTGGAATGTAGGCAACTAATTTTTATAAAATGTATTTTGTTATTCGGTTTAAGTTTGCTTATTTACGCGCGAACACAAATTGTAACTGCCATTTTGATATTTTGTTTCGCGCGCATTTTTGAACGGTGGAACCCCGCCCACGCCACGCGTCGCTCGAACGCCGAGACCAGTCGCCGCCAAAAACCAGACGCGCGCGGGCGTGGCTAAAATAAACGTTCCACGTTCCCGCTAAAACCTTCTCAATCTCTATATTACCTAATCTAGCTTTATGTGTGTAATGTAATCTTATTGTAATGGACCCGAGTTTTGTTGTGAAGTGTTAATATACTCAATTTCACCAAGTGACTGCGTCTTATTGTGGACAAATCCCGCCCTATTTAACAACTGCATAAATACCAAGAATATTTACGAAAATAAACCGAAGTTAGCTCCAGTCATTTTACCATAACAAAATTTGCAATAGCATAATGCGCAACTCAGCATATTTTCTTAAAAGAATATTTTCTTTTAATGCGTTTAGCTGATACAATTACGACTTGACGTGTGAGGGTGTCATACTAGACTGAGTGACTTATGACCACTAGGTAATAAGTATCGGATTGCGATATCGTTCGCTTTGTCTGGTCTATTGGTAGTATATTTTTAATGCGAATACTGAAAATCGGTACTAACTTTAGATCAGGATATAGCGATCTTGATGCTATATCTAAAGAATTTATAAATGTTGTCAGCTGTTCCTTTTTTTCATCGTCAGTAACATTTGTGATAGTAACATAAATGCCTTCAATTATCCCAAGACCAGTAGCATTGTTTATTATAGCAGAAACATTGTGTATAACATCAATATTGTTTTCTAAAGTAATCACTTTAACGCCAAGTTTTTGCCAAGATCTGAAAAAAGAAGAAAAATTATAAGGATTTTGAATAGCTTAGTAATTTTTTTTGTAACAAAGTTTTGTGATTATTTTACCCTATTTTATATTGTTGATACGGATTTAAGCTTGTAGAGTGAATAAAAAGTTTTTTAACCCCACGTTGAACTAGTCTGTCAGCTAGTTGAACTCCGAGAATGCCGTCATCCCAAAACATTAAATGATTCTTATCAGGATTGCATATTATTCTGAAAAAAAGCAACACAACTTAATTTTACACAGTCATTTGAAATGAGAAATAACAATACTCGTAAATCAGTGGAATATCAAAAGAATTTAGGTTCGTGACTATGAACATCAAAACTAATAAATGTTAATAACTTAATAAAATACAATCAATAATCACAAAAAAACAATAAAAATAAATTATCATCTAACAATTATATAAAATGTTAAACGTCAATAAATAACCCCCATAAATGTGAAGTATCTATACTTATTATTGATAATTTTGACTGTCCTAAAACATCAAAATTATGGTGCTGATAAGTAAGGAAAAAAAATGATTTTATTTTATTGCCTTGTTGAGTTTCTTATTTTAAGTTTACTAAGTCTTAGACGATAACTTTTATTCAAAAACTATTGGTTCAATGGTGGCTATAAATTAAATAAATGATTATTATTATTTCGTTTATTCATATATCGTCGTATCCTACGAATGGGGGCGTAACTGCTTAATAACAACTTTTCAGGAGACACTTTTTTGTGTTAAATTAAATTAAATATTATCAAATATGTTTTAGTGATTTCATATAATGTGTATTGATATCTTAAGATTCGGCTAGGATTATTTTTTTTACCTGACACCGCTCACAGTCAGAAGTGGTAAGAACTAAAAGTGTTCGAGAAAATTTTCAAGTATGTTTTTTGATCTATTTACCGACATCGACAGTGTGTAACACCTATTTTATTATAGTTATAACGAAATATTCGGGATATTAAAAAAAAATACAACTCCAATTATATGTTCCTTTGTGATTTGTTTACACGTAAAAGTTAATTATAATACTACCGACGTTTCATAAAGTACGAGGCGTGGGTAGATTTGTTGGCGGGAATAAATGTAGGTCACGCTCGAGTGACTTCTATGTTAGTTCGTTTGCCCGGTCTGTTTATGGTCATGGTGAATGGAATATGAATTAAAATAATTGAGGGAACCTACAATTAAAAAAAAAAAAAAACAAAAAAAATTGATACCCCAATCAATCAACGTTCTTAACGAAAATACATAAGCATTATTTTATGTTTACTGACTTCTAGAATATGTCTAGAATATTGTGGTACCTAGCAATGTTGTGTTATTGTTTACATACCTACCTACAATAACTTATGCATATTATTTCATACATAGAACATGCTTGAAATGATGTATATCCGTGGGTTATTAACAAGTTATGAGAAATAGTTAACCTGTATGTCGATGAAAACAATATAGGCACCTGGGTAGGTACCATATCATTGGATCTGCGTGTACTTACATAGGTAGATACCTACCTACTTTACAATACAACGGATTAACTGTTTAGAGGTTGTGATACCTGGAAGAATGGTTCTGAATTTGTCTTATATTGTTAAATCATGGGATCACCTACTATCTGGCCCTAATTAATATAACTTACAGTCGTTCAAATTTATGAGTCTCATAAATGACTCAATTACCCAACCATGAAACTGTTGCTACTAGCTGAAGTTGTACGCACTTTAATAATAATTGGTAAACACCCTGTTATTCATTAAGTAAATTGTTATATTCGTTTTTACTACCAATTTATGATTTTTTAGCCAAGAATTACTTGAGCTATAATGCAATTGTATGGATACATTACATGTACTTATAAAGTATATTATTATTGGTATCTATCAATAAAATTAAATCTGAAGATTCGCTGCGTTGCTTCTGCTACTTGTAATTTAGGCTTTAGCTGGGAGTATATTACTATAGTATTATGCCTTTTGAATACAATAAAGACAGGTAGTAAGCAGCATTAGAGCGAAACAGCTAGGTACCATAAGCTATGCTAAGTGTGGATAGTGCAAAAATACTAATATGTTTTTATGTTTTTCTTTTCCCTACTCCTTACCACTCTATACTAACGTAAACCACATATTTACTCCACTATGGTAAAAAAAAAACTACGTTGTATGTGTTGATTTGTTTACCTATGGCCAATCATAGTCTCCACCATCAAATTTAGTTCTGCATAATGCCTTCCAGTGATTTGTCGAATTATACTCCACCTTTAGAATCGAGTTGACGTAGTAGACCATCGCGAAATCCTGAACGTATACAGGAGCCTAGAAAGAGGAAACGTTCTGAAACTGAAAAACAAATGAAAGACAACGAAGACGTGATACATACCGTAGTAGATCTCGTCGTCGAACGGTATCTTACTCGTCATCACCATTATCGTACCGGCGGCTTCATAGGAGTAGCAGTACAAATTCGGAAAGTAGTTATTCCGATTACCATTCACGGTATAGACGCAAGACCGAGCCTGCCCGACGCTATAAGCGTCATAGTCGTAAATCGCTTTCGATGAGTAATGATAGTGAAGATACCAGCATCACTGGTTCTGAACATAATAACTGATATAAGCGACGACGGGATTCATCCGATCGGTTCGATGATTCGTCATCCACAAAACGAAAACGATCTCGATCTAGATTTCGTTCTCACCAAAAACAAAGACGATCCCGTGTCCGTCAAGAGAATCACTTCCTAAAAAACGTTTTCTAGAATGATTAAAGGCAGTGGTTTTGAAGGATCACATAATGCGATCTCAGAATTCGATCCCGATGCACATTCACAAACGGCAATAGACTGGATTCGTAAAGTGAACGAGACAGCAAAAATATATGGATGGACAGAGAAGCAAACTATCTATTATGCTATACCAAAACTATTTGGTCATGCAAAAAAATGGTACCAAGGTAGAACTACCATTGATTTAAGCTGGAAGCAATGGCAAAGAAAGATTTTAAAAACGTTCCCTGACGATCGAAACTACGCCGATCGTCTGATGGAAATGCTTAGCAGAAGAAATAGGAGAGAGGAATCGCTGGAAGAGTATTTCCATGAGAAGGCTAGATTGGTAAAAATGTGCGGTATTAAGGGGAGAAATGCTGTTGATTGCATCATTAGTGGTATTTTTGATAATAGGTGGGTGGTTGGGTGGGAGGAGCTAGTTTTATAAGAACATCGGATTTGCTAAAATATTTACGCCGGATATCAAAGCGAGGAAATGTAGTCTCAAAGAGAGACACTTTGTTACCTAGGCAGGAATTGCAACAAATAAGGAATTCGGACGCAAATCGTAACAATACTTCAAATAAATCAACTATCCGGTCAAGGTATAAGTCTTTTCAATGCTATAATTGCGGTGATACTGGGCATACAGCGCGTAATTGCAGCAAATCATTAAAAAGGTGTGATAAGCGTTCACGGTTAGGACATATGACATAAAATTGTGAGCTACTAGGCTCTCGACCAAGAACGTAACAAACACAAGAAAACACAAATAGTACCTCTGTCCAAAACGTTCTACAAATAACATCAAACGAAAAATCGAATAGTAAGTATTTTAAGACAATTTCTGTGAATAAAATACCCGCTTCAGCGTTTGTAGACTTTGGAAGTCAATGTACATTAATTCGAGAATCGGTTTTTAAGGATCTGAACGTAGTTCCGGATACTATGAAACTTCCTGTTATAAATGAAATTGGTTTTGGAAGTGTCGTGCCAATTGCTAGGATACACGTTACCGTTATCGTAGATGCGGTTCAAGCAGATATAGAAGCATTCATTGTCCCGGATCATTTACTTAAGACAGACGTTCTTGTTGGCCAGTCTTTAACAGAGTTACCGACGGTTACCGTTCATAAGACTAGTACTAAATTAATTCTTTATTTTGATGATTCCGACATAAAGAAAGTGGATGTTTATAACACTAACGATATTTTAATTAGTGGGTTACAAGATATAGAGGTCGATACACAAAATAAGTTTTCAGGGCCATTATTTATCCCAGGCAATGCATGAATGAAAACTGGTAATGAATATGTTTTATTGCAAGGTATCTACCAATTTCATAATAGGAATAGTCGATGTATAGTCATAAATTTGTCTCAAAATCCAATCTCTCTCAACAAATCAAAATTATTATCACGAGCAATAAAATTAAACAATCATGGACCATTTATATCAAAGCATGAAACTTTGGATGTTAATTCCATTCATAGTAATACCCAATTACCTGACACTTGGGATAAACACGAACTTGGGATAAGTCCATAAAGAAACCTATTACTCTAGATATGTTAAATATAGGCCCTAAAGTAACTAATGCTGAAAAGAACCAGTTAATAGACCTCCTGCATAAATTTAGGGACTGTCTTGCATTTAATATGCAAGAGCTGGGATTGACTCACATAACTGAAATGACACTCCGTCTCAGCGACAACACACCTGTGAAGTATAGACCTTATAGACTCCCATTTAGCGAGCACGCAAAGGTACGAGAAATGATAGGTGACATGTTGGCTAATAATATTATTAGAGAATCGCAATCAGCCTATGCCAGCCCTATAGTGTTACGTGCGTAAAAAGAACGATGAATACAGACTCTGCGTAGATTATCGGGCATTGAATAAAAAAACGGTCAAAGACAGCTATCCGATGCCTGTCGTTGACGATCAGCTCGATCGTCTTAGCGGCAAATCATACTTCACAAGTTTAGATTTGGCATCTGGTTACCATCAGATCCCAGTGGCTGAGGAGTCGCGTCAAGCAATAGCTTTCGTGACTCCTGACCCACTACGAATATATGAGGATGCCATTTGGTCTTGTGAATGCCCCAGCAGTATTCCAAAGTATGATAAACAAAGCATTGGGAGCACAAAGGTTTGAACTGGCTATTCCTTATTTAGATGATCTACTTTCTACAGGTAGCTCATTTGACGAGGCATTCGGCAAGCTTGAGGCTATCTTGAGCCTTTTACGTAATGCCAAACTGACCCTTAATTTGGAAAAATGTTTCTTTTTCCAATCGGAAATCAACTATCTTGGGTATGAGATTTCTGAAGCAGGTCTTAAACCTGGCAGTATGAAAATATCTGCGGTATCTGAATTCCTAAAACCGTCAAATGTACATCAAATTCGTCAGTTCATTGGCTTGGCCAGTTATTTTCGACGTTTTGTCTTCAATTTCGCTTCCATTGTAAGACCCTTAACGCAACTGACCAAAACCGACGTTCCCTGGCATTGGGGTGACGAACAAGACAGTGCAGAACGTACCTACTTTAAAAAAACAGAAGAAATAAAATAGTGGCAAATAAGATTAAGAATATTAACAGTAATAGATATAATAACGATTTCAATTAAAATAGATACTATCTCTGTCGCTAGTTTTGCTCATATTATATTTGAATGTTTCTGGTATCGTTTGCTTGTTATGTAACACCGACTTGATTTTATCTTGGAACGTGGCGTCCCTTTAAATGACAGGATTGGCTCCGCTTTAAGAACTTAATTATAAAAATATAACTAAACCAAACTCTTCATTCTGAAATCTTAAAAAAATTAACGAAACCTACTTTACCTATGTGGGAGTGTGTTATACCTGGAATCTAAACGCTGCATTGGGTCTAAAACCTTAAATACAATCGACAAAGTGTCACTCGGAAACTCAGCTCGGAAACACGCTGAAATTGCTGTGAGCAATATAATATTATAATATTATTTAAGGAAAATACTTGCTAGCGTCAATATAAAAGTATTGTGCACTGGAAACAATTCTACGCGTGCTGCCTGGAGGCGTCGGAGGACGCGACGCAAGTTACCAGGCAACAGTTGCCAGGGCGCCGCCGCCGGAATGCATTTTTCGGTGTTGCGGCGCCCCAGGCCCCCAAAGCGACTGCGCCGCGCCGCTGACGTGTTCCGTCACAGTTGACATTTGTTTTTCAGTGTTTTTGTCTATTTTCTTTGTGTTTTTTTTTCTACAATTTCGTTTATCTTTTTATATAATCAACAATTAATTATACATATACGTATGTTAAGTGGCAGTAGTGATGTGGTGGACGTTAGTGCGGGTCAACCTTCAACATCGCTGACTATTCTGGAAAGGTGCCCTCTCTGTACGCAAGCACGATTTTTCAAAGGTAAGCGGGGTCTGAATGTGCATATTGGGAAGGCACACAAACCCCAAAATGCACTTACTTCAGACCCTGTCATTGCTCCTACTTCTACACCAGCTACATCTTCTTTAGACCCACTTTGGAAAACCCTTACAAAATTCAAAAATTCTGTTCCTGTTTTAAAACGAGTTCCCCGTGGCGCCAGACCTCTAGTAGCGCAACATCTAGCAAGTTGTGTTCGCCTGGCCGCCCGGGAGAACTCACTAAGTGCTTGGGAACAACTTCTCACCTTCCCTTACAGAATATTACACATTCATAAGGATTTGGCTACCCAAAAGACTTTAACCTCACAAATTAAAGAAAATTGTAATATTTCGGCCCTTAATTTGGAGACAAAATTTTCGACACAGAGGGTTACCTCTTCAAGAGGTATTTCCCACCTGGTCGAATCTAAATTAGGGGAAGGTGACATTAGTGGAGCAGCCAAAATTCTCTTCAGTAGTGATGTGCTGGCTCCTTGTTCTCCAGATACTCTTGTAGCTCTGGAGAACAAACACCCTGAGCCAGCGGATGGCCTTTCTTTTCCTGACCCTCCTGATTCGGACATTCATACACTCACCGTTACGGGTCGAGAGGTAATCTCAGCCGTTTGCTCCTTCCGGAGTGGCTCTGCCGGCAGCCTCGACGGCCTGAGTCCTCAACACTTGAAGGACCTCATCTGCTCAGGCACCGGGGAAGCTGGTGAGTCGCTCTTGAAAGAGCTTACGGCTCTGGTTAATCTAATGCTCTCAGGCAAGGTGAACGAGGCCGTCATCGACACTCTGTACGGGGCCAATTTATGCGCCCTACGCAAGAGAGATGGCGGCATCCGTCCCATTGCTGTGGGCACTACCTACAGGCGTATGGCAGCCAAAATTTGCTGTAAATTTTATGGTGAGGCTGTTTCGAAAAAATTTCAGCCCCTGCAGCTAGGTTTCGGCTCCAAAGGGGGCTGCGAGGCTGCCGTTCACGCCTTATCGACCTACCTAAATTCTAATTTAGGAGGGGTCATCTTGAAGGTTGATATAAAAAATGCCTTCAATTCGGTTAATAGGGACACCTTGCTGGCAGAATCTAAAAAAGAAGTACCCCAAATTTTTAGTTTTCTTTGGCAATGTTATAGACATCCATAAATTACTATATCGGGACCACCTTTTGGAATCCGCTGTTGGCTGTCAGCAAGGTGATCCCCTCGGGCCAGTGATCTTCAGTTTAGCCATTCACCCAATTATTCGACAGTTAAATTCCAAATTCAACGTTTGGTACCTCGACGACGGAACCCTAGGAGGCGATACAGACACAGTTTTAAATGACCTGCATTTCCTAAAAAATCAACTCCACTCAATAGGCCTTGACCTCAACTTTTCTAAATGTGAGTTATTCTTATCTGACAGTACTGACAGACAACTGACTCTTTCCAAATTTAACACAATAGCCCCAGAAATCAAAATTATTGAAAAAAGCTCTCTTCGTCTGCTTGGGTCTCCTATTTTCGAGGATTCTTTTCCCAATTTTGTTGAGGAAAAAATTCAAAATTTTAATGAGGTTTCGGAAAGATTGCTCAAAATTAACATGCATTCGGCCATCACCTTAATTCGTTTTTGCTGTTTCTGCCCTAAATTAACATATTTCCTCCGTGCTTCTCATTTGTGGAAACATACTCATCTTTTGGAAAAAATGGACCAAATTATCCGACATACTCTTTCATCAATTTTAAATGTGGCCATGGACGATCGAGCTTGGGCTCAAGCTACCCTTCCGATCCGTATGGGAGGCCTCGGCGTCCGTAAAATTACCAGTATCAGTTTACCAGCTTTTATATCCTCGGTTCACGGCACTGAAAAATTAATCAGGAATATCCTATCTTCCTCACTGATTGATTTTGATGTGCCGTGCTTTACCGAGGCTATAGACGCTTGGAGACTCGCTTGCCCGAATTCCAAACAGCCCGACAACCTTTCTTCCCAAAGACGGTGGGATGAGCCGCTATGCCAAGTAGTTCAAGAGAATCTGTTGGCAACATCTGTGACTACTGCAGAGCGTGCACGCCTGCTAGCTGTGAGGGAGTGGGAGTCGGGTCTCTGGCTTCATGCATTACCGTCGTCGAATATAGGCACCTTGTTCGACGATACTACCTTCCGCCTCGCTGCTTCCCTTTGTCTTGGCGCTCCTTGTTGCTCTCCTCATCGCTGCCACTGTGGCGAAGTTGTCAACAGCCTCGGACATCACGGTCTGTCATGCAGCCGAAGTGCGGGGCGCATAGCGCGACACGCGAATTTCAACGACATCATCCGACGGAACCTCATGGCCTGGCACGCGACGATGGCAAAAGACTGGACGGTATGTCTTTATTTCCATGGAAGATGGGTAGGCCTTTAGTGTGGGACGCAACTTGTGTCGATACTCTTGCGCCATCTCATCTTCCTAGCTCGTCGTGCTGTGCTGGTGCTGCCGCAGCGGCTGCAGAGAACCTCAAGCGGCGGAAATATAATAACCTTGTTGGTAGTTATATTTTCGAGCCGTTTGGGGTTGAAACTCTCGGATCGTGGGGTCCGAGTGCTCACAAATTATTTAAAGAACTTTCAAAACGCCTTGTTGACACTTCGCGTGACCCAAGGGCTGGCTTTTACTTCGGACAAAGGATAAGCATTGCCATTCAGCGTGGCAATGCCGCCAGTCTTTTGGGTACATTACCAGTCGACAGCGATGTGGAGGAGTTTTTCGACGCCGTACTTTAGATTGCTTTTTTTTTAGTACTTTAGGGCTTTTATTTTTATTTTGTGAGTTAGTTTTAATTACGTTATTATTAGATTTAAATGTATATAATATTATAAAGTATCAATAAATAAATTTCAGACAGTGCATATGAAGAAATAAAATCGAGATTGGTAGTCAGACCTATACTGGCCTTGTACAATCCAGATTATGTCACTGAAGTTCATTGTGACGCCAGTAAACTAGGAATCGGGGGCATCTTGCTTCAGAGACTTAATGATGAATACCTTTTTAGACCAGTTGCTTACTTCAGTCGTCAATCAACGCCTGAGGAATCATTTTGGCACTCTTATGAACTAGAAACAATAGCAGTAGTTCATACGTTAAAGAAATTTAGAGTTTACTTGCTCGGTCTAGAATTTAAGGTAATAACAGACTGTAATGCCTTACGTACCACCTTGGTCAAGAGAGATTTTAATACCTAAAATTGCAAGGTGGTGGCTAATGCTGCAAGAATATAATTTTTCCATCGAGTATTGACCAGGTCACAATATGCAACATGTCGACGCTTTGAGCCGGAACCCAATCTCACAAGAAAATATCGTAGAGGAGTTAGATGTCCTAAATATCTCGACGCATGACTGGCTTCACACTGTATAAATGACAGATCCGCGGATAAAGCATATCAAAACTATTTTAGAAACTAACGATGAGGATATTAAAGATATTTCCAATAACTACGTATTACGCGATGGTAAAATATATAGGCGTGTGGGATCCAAATTGAAATGGGTGGTACCTAACTCAGCGCGATGGAGAATTTGTCAGCTTAATCATGACGAAGCGGGACATTTCTCAACTGATAAAACAGTTGAGAAGATTGGAGCCGACTATTGGTTCCCAAAGATGAAACGCTTCGTCAAAAAGTACGTAAATGCTTGCATTAACTGTGCTTATAATAAAGAACTGTCCGGGAAAAAGTCGGGTTACTTAAATCCATGCAATAAACATTTGAGTATTGAGTATTGAGTATCCAATTCCCAAAGTAAACGCAATATTTCACACCATACATATGGATCATTTGGGCCCATTTATAAAAAGTAAAAAAAGGAAATGCTTATATTCTCGGAGTCATTGACGGATTCAGCAAATTCATTTTTGTTAGAGCTGTAAAGAATACTAGGTCTAAGACGACAAAAAAAAACTCGATGACATTTTTGCAACATTTGGATGTCCGAAAATAATTATTTCAGACCAAGGCACAAGCTTTACTTCTGGTGAGTTTAAAACTTTTGTGACGTCGATTAGCGCCAAACATGTTCTAAATCCTGTGGCAACACCTCGAGCAAATGGGCAGATTGAACGCTACAATCGAACAATATCAAATTCGCTAGCCGCTATGAACCATGGTGTAGATAAAAGGGAGTGGGACACGAATGTTGCAAAATTACAATGGAGTCTCAATAATACGACCAATAAAAGTACCGGAAAATCGCCATCTGAAGTGGTTTTTGGACAAAGAACTACATGTCAGGCGGAAGGAATTCTTAAAGGAGCTCTAGAGACAAATTCACAGATTTCAGAGACCGACAGAGATGAAATGAGGAAATCTGTGGAAGAAAAAATTATAGGACAGAAAAAGATGAAAGAACATTTTGATAAAACGAGGGCTCCAACTAAAACCTTTCGAGAGGGTGATCTTGTCATGATCCCAAATAATAATCCAGACAGAGGCAAGAGCAAAAAGTTAGCCGCTAAGTTCAAAGGTCCGTTTAAAGTAGCAGCAGTACTAGAGAAAGACCGTTATGAAGTATCTAGCATTAAGGGTCTTCCTCAAAGGCAATACAAAAATATTTTCCCAGCAGATCAATTAAAACCGTGGATCAGCTTGAGTTTATCGCCGGTAGTTAGCGACCAAAGTGACAATAGTGATTCTGATGCACAAGACGAATAGTTAAAATAAGTTATTGTTATATATGTATGTACTGGTATATAAGTATATTTATACCGTAGTGGAGTTATAGTGATAGTGGTCGGTAGTCCCTAATCCAACTTCCATGTCATTTGCAGCATAGATTAGTGTCGACAACGGAAAGTCGGCAGTGTCCGGTTAATCAATACTGATGAGAGACTGATGAGAGAGCGCTAATGTGGACAAGGTGCTAACAGACCGTGGCTCTCGGGTGGCTAAACGGCAGATGATTGATTTATGGCTCTCGGGTAGCCTTATAATTCAGATGATCCAAGGAGACGAGCAGACCGTGGCTTTCGGATGGCCAAACGGGAGCTTCGTACTAATTTGAAACTGAGTGGTTCTATTGTTACCGGGTGACGGGCAGTCGGATAACCCGTACATGAAGTTAAAAACTCATTGTGAGTGATAAATTAATGTAGACCATACCTACGAAATGAATTACTGTTTTCTGTTAAGCTGATAACTGAAATAAAGATTTAAACTACTAGTTATTAAGTGAAAAGATGCAGATAAGACTGATTATGTATTGACTAAGTGGTACTTACTGGATGTATTTTTTTTTTCTTTTCTATCTCTTTGTTTTGTTTGGTATGAGGCCATACCCTGTATTAAAGAATGGCCGAGATTAATTTAGAAATGGGGACATTCCTATTGCAGAATGGCCGTCTGTTAGCGATACCTACATTTCATAAATAATTTTAAGTCCACATTATTATTGTTGATTCTGACAGATATTTGAAGGTAGATGGATAGCGACGGCGACCATTGTGAATTGGAACGTTAGGCCTAACAGTTGTGATATTTATGTAAAAGTCGAAATAGTACTATCACGTAATTAAAGGATTTCAGGAAATTGAAGGCTTTACTAGGCCTACCGTTAGGCTAACCTAACCTAACACCGCTCACACTATTACTTATATAAATTCAGAAATAATTTAAATTATAAGAAAAAATATATTCTCATTTGTATGGTTCACATTACCTGGGGTATATGTTGGACAGAGAGTCCTGCATCCTCAGCAGTACCTTGCCACGATGCCTGCTAGTTGCGAGCAGTCGGAAGGCGCGCGCGGCATCATGCGGCGCGTAACACACGCGTGACAGAGGACGCACGTAGCCGCGACCTATACCTTCGCTCAACATCATCTGCAGATACTTCATTTCCTCATATTTTTGTTGTATGAACAGCGATAATAAGTCAGTGGTGACGTATGACCTCTCTTTAATCAGAAAATGCATTCCTAGTTCATATTTTTCACTGTCCTGAAGTTGAACTGTATCAACAAGAATTCCAAAAAATGCAATGCATCTGAGAGTTGCCTAGGAAACAAAAATCATGGGATTATTATTTTATTCGTATAGTTGATTTCATATACGGTTTATTAAGTTTATACAAAATATTATATAAATGGAAATCAATTGCTCTTGCTTCCATTCAGCGCCATAACACCATAACACAACAGTGACTTTCCGGCTACACCTCGGTAACGGTTAGGTTAATAGGCTTGAAAAAATATGTCTATTAAAAATTCATGTATAATAATTATTATCTTATCAACATTCGATTTTTTCATGCGAATAATACTTTTGTCTAAAAAAATATTTAATAGCTTCGCTTCTTTTCCCCACTCCTTCGAAACGGCTTGGATCTTTAGAAATATTTTTACACAGAAAAATTAGTGGTTGAATAATCTTCAAAGTTTATATTGCAAATTATATAAATAAATAAATATTTTGCGAAGCAAATGACCAATTTATTTATTTATTTTATTTAGTACAGCAAAATATTGAAACCGATTTTTTTTTAAACTCAGTGGACGGGGAGCTCTGTGCGGGCGCAGGCGACAGTCGTGCATTAGCACTCAGACGGTGGTGTCGCCCGCTGCTCCGCTTCCATAATCAAGCGACTACGCACTACGTATGTGTTGGCAAGAATATTTACTCACATTTTTTGCATTAGTGTGAGTTTATAGACTGGCTCCTTGCAAAGGATCCAATATGATACGACACAAAGATTCCGGGTGGCAGTTAGTTGCTCAGTGCCCTCTTACTGAATTGGGAAACAGTCGTCGTAGAAATCATATCTATATACAATATTAGCTTTTGCGACACATATAATTCACTGATTTCTCCCACCTACCACACGAACACATTATGCAGACAAACGTTGCCCAACTATAGAAATTACTCTTGTATCGTGGGTGAGTTCACAAACATGTTGAATACACCCAAGATACCCACACTCGGAACGACTATCTGTGGGACAAATCTTTGTTTTGTGCTAGAATCAAAACCGAAACACGAAGCGCAGCAGTCGATCGCTCAATCACTGCGCCAATAGTGTACGTGGACGCTTTATTAAATTTAGTGATTTGTTTTTTTTTTGTATGAATTATCGATACTTTTAGTAAAGGATGGCCATCAGTGAGGATTTTTACACCACTATTTTTTAATTACTACAAAAAAGAAATGGGGCTCTATTCGTACCTTTACTGATCATATTTGTGCAGTCAAAAGTAAAAAAAAAACGAAATACCAAAAATGTCTAAGAAAAGTATCGTATAAATTTAATCAATCAAACTAGAAAATACTATGCGCAGAGTTTTTCGATTTTGATCGCCATTCATTTATTCATATCAATGGCCTGTACAATATTTCCATAAATTAAGTGACATTTTGGGACAAAAACAAACGCTAATAACTTTGCTGTCTATGAATATTATTTATTAAGACTTTAAAAAGAATAACAAGACCTTTTCTAATAAGACCTTTAAGTAGGTATTTGTACTAATTAAAAATTAGTGGTGTATTTACTCGTGCACATTAATAATTTTATCGACCGCAAAAATAAGTTTGTGTTTCGAAGAATGTATGAATTAAAACTGGTTTCTGCGATTGTAATAACTTTCAGTTTCAATTTGACTGAAATAAAAAGTCATTTGAAACACTATAATGTATTTAATTATAAATTTTAACAGTACCTACCGCACATTTCTATGTAAATTTACATATCTACTATATAAAAATAAGTCGGGTTTTCCTTCCTGACGCTATAACTCCATAACGCACGAACCGATTTCCACGGTTTTGCATTCGTTGGAAAGGTCTCGGGCTCCGTGTGGTTTATAGCAAAGAAAAGAGTAGGGTAGAGTAGGGTAGAGTAGGATAGAGTAGGGTAGAGTAGGGTAGAGTAGGGTAGAGTAGGGTAGAGTAGGGTAGAGTAGGGTAGAGTAGGGTAATTTTTTTTTTACTAAATCCCGCTTTTGTGCAGAACAACGTCTGCCGGGACCGCTAGTTATGTTATAAAATAATCGAAAAACTGTTTTTTAAGCTAACAGTTTCAATCTAACCCACGTTCTTTTACTATATTCACTTTATTTATTTAATATACATATCGACGGTTGTAAGGCTAGTTGATCTAAACGACATTTTTTTTCAATATTGAGTTACACACATATTCGGAATCGGCAAATTTTTCTCCGTCGTTTGAATCAGGTTTCAATTTTTTTTGAAAAAATATCACTTAGATCAATTAGCCTTTTAACCGTCGATATAAATTCATTTTTAAATATTTTTTAACAAAAAAAAAAACATTTATAAATATAAAAAATAGTAGTCCGCCAGTGTTGGGAGCAGCAGCTACCGGTGGTTAAGGCTCCAGAGACAGGAACCTCCTCACAATGCGAGCCGTATCAAGGAATACTGCCTTCTGTATGAGGCCCTTGATCCAACCGCGTAACGACAGCTTCGGCAGATGGTCGTCGAAGCTTTGGGTTATGAGGCCATTGGCGGTCACGACAATCAGCACAATGATAGCCGAGTCTACATTCCACATGTCAACAACCTCGTGTGCTAAGTCGAGATATTTGACTTGTTTCTTTTTCTCAGTTTTCACGAGATTCTCGTCATGCGGAATGGTGACGTTGGCTATCATTACGCGGCGTGGTAATCGGTCTATCACCACTACATCCGGCTTATTGGCTACAATAGTCTGGTCAGTAATGATAGACCAATCCCAGTACAACGTTACATGGGCATTTTCGAGAACTAGGTCGGGCACATACTTTTATTACGGTACCTCAGAATCCACTAGGTTGTCTTTCAAAGCAAGTTCCTAGTGAATAATCCTGGCTACTTGGTTATGTCTGTGTAAATACTCGCCGTTAGCCAAACGAGAACAACCAGAGTTAATATGTCTGATGGTCTCTCCCGGACGGTGGCATGCCCGACACACGTCACCGTCCCATCCTTCATCATATATTTCCGGTAGTTATTCGTCAAGATGACTTCGCCCATAAACGCACAGACAAAACCTTCAGTTTCCCCGAAAAGGTTGCTGAAACGTAGCCAGGCCATGGATGCCAAGAAATCCACATCAGGCTCGTGGAGAGCTCGATAAAAGCGTCCATGGAACTCCTTGCCTTTCCATACTTCCTTGCGGCCATCAGTAGTAAGTGCTACAGGTTTGCGCCAGTTCTCTTTAGCCATGGATAATGGGGTGAGTCCTTTATCCACTGCGACCACATCTCGGTGCATGCCCACATCGGTAAGGAGAAAGTATTCTCTAAGACTGCACACCTCGCGGTTGAGCAGAGTCTTAGCGTTAAAAAAGCCTCGACCTCCACACTTCCCCGGGATATGCAGTCTCATTATCGATGATCTTGGGTGATGCATTCGATTTGTGGACAGCAAAGTACGGACCCGCCTATCCAGAGCATCTAGTTTGGTCTGAGTCCATTTGAGTATGCCGAAAGAGTACATTAAAACCAACCGTTGTTTATGACCCAACCGTTGAAGGCGCGCACTTTATTTCTGCCTGACAGAAGGCTATTTAACACCTTCTTCAGGCGACCAAAGAAGCGCTCCTTCAACGTTTGCTTCATATCGTCGACGTTAATCCATAACGCTTCCGACATACCCAAATACTTATAAGTTTCGGTCGAGGAGAGGGTTCTAAGATATATGGAATCCGAAAGTTGAATTCCCTCGGATTCCACTTTTCAAATTCCATCCTGATGGCACTACTGAAAGTTTCAGTTACCTTCAGTAGTTCCATCAGTTGCAAATTGTTGTGGGCAAACAGTTTCAGATCATCTATGTAAAGCAGGTGAGATAGGACCTGACCACCTCTTTTCTTTTCTCTTTTCAATAGCCCAGACCTGAATCCTCCAACAACGTGCTTAGAGGATTCAGGGCTAAGCGAAACCAAAGTGGACTCAAACTGTCGCCCTGAAATATTCCCTTTTTAATCCATATTGGTTCATCATTTATAGATATTCTGGATAGCGAAGGACTGTTTTCTATTGCCTCATACATGACTCAAGGAAGGTGCATAGAGTTGCATCTATTTTATACAACTCCAGCACCCTCATGAGCCATGTATATGGAACAGAGTCGTCGGCCTTCTTATAATCTATTCAACATGTCAACAGATCCATGTGGGATTGACGAACCTGTTGACTTATGGCCATATATGTCTATGAGGAGTAGCTCCTTAGTGCAGCAGGACCCGTTCCTGCATCTATTCTGAGAGGCAGACATAATTGAATAGTTCTCAATGTGTAGATTAATTTTCACTCTCACGATGGATGCAAGAAGTTTATAGATCATCGACAAACATGTAATCGGTCTATAATTCTTGGGTTCCACGGGACTACCCGTCTTATGGAGCAAGAGGGTGACATCAGATGTTAAAACCTGAGGCAGCGACCCAGACTCTAAGGATGATTGGAATTGAGATGCCAGAATCGCGTGTGAGCTGCTATACCATTTAAGCCAGAAGTTGTGCAGTTCATCCGGTCCTGGAGATTTCCAGTTTAGTAACAGACTTACTGCTCTGGCCACATCTAATGGATTTATCCAGCCACCTTAATTGTGACATACGGGCTCCGACCAGATGCTGCGCCAGAATGTAGGTATTCGTGGCAACACTGTCTGGACGGAGCCCGTCAGTCACATTTTGTTAAGGTCGTTCCCAAGCTCTGTACATCCACCTCTCATCACTCTGGAACATGCGATTCTGCGAGTACCGATCGACCCGTCGCTTATACCGCCGAATACGATTGGCCCATGCACAAACTTTCTGCTTCAGGAAGTCGATACGCTCCGTAACACGCGACATGTATTCTCGAGGATTTATTCCAGTCCCCGAAAACGCTCGTCTCACGAAAGGCATCACACGTGGTCGTGTATTGCCCTCCCTGAAGCAGTATACAATGAGTGCTCTGGCCTCATCAATACGCCTCTCGATCCTGCACTGGCATGCTGGAACGGCAGGTTTTGGTCGAGTAGCTACACCATAACTTGGGAACTTTACATTAGCAAGACAACATGCCGCAATAGCCCCACAGTACAGGATGGAGTGAAAAACATTTTTAAGCAGCGAGTCCAGAGCACACACTAGTGCCCTATTTTTTTTTGTGTCTAGGCAACCGAGGTAAACGGGGCCTAAGCTCAGTCGGAGTCGATCTATACTCGCGAAGCGCATCCTCCAGTGCGCTCCTCAGTCGATCGTTGCACTGGCTACTTACTTTGTCAACCCTATCATCTGCCTCATCCTCAACATGATTGTACCGCGGAGTGGTCGTGCTATTAGCCGATGTTACCGCGGTCTGTATCTGTGTCGGTGTCGAGACGACTGGGTTGCTCAGTACCTCTGAGCGCAGCCGATCAAGTGCGGCGCTGTCCAACCTGTGGTTGCGCTGGATAACCCGCACCTGATCCTACAACCGTTAAAATAAAACAAAATATTTTACTATATTAATTATTACTGTTGTTGGCACATCACTATGGGTGGCCACAGGACGGTGCGCGCGGGACGCCGGGAACAAGCTTTGTCGCTCACGCGCCGTCACTCATCACTCGACTGTCAGACGCGGTTCGCTATAGGCGCTTCTCATAATATTGTAATCGTCGATAATATATAATTTATACCGAGCACCTTTTTATTTGAAGTTCCGTAAAGGCCTATTCACTACTTCGCATCAGGAGGCGACCGTTTGCCATTCCGCTTCACTTCGCCTGGTGCCAGGGGTTTCTACCACCGATCGCCTCCACGAGGACACCGTGGTACTCCGCCCAAGTGACGAACTACCTTTTGTTTAGTTTTCTTTCTTTTTTTAATCTAAGTTCCACATATTTTTTCTACACTGTGAGTACCAATTAAAATAATTTTCTTTCTTCTTTCTTATGATCCACCGTGTTCTACGGACGGTTCACACAATGGTAAAACTTGTGTGTTTCTTCTACCTAAATCCAATGCAGGAGTCTCCCAAATATGGTGAGTTTGGGAGTCTCCTGCATCGGATCTGGATCTGGAGAGGACCAGCGTCATGAGGAAGGTGAGGACGCTATGACGCTTCTTCAGTCACTCCTCAAAGAGGGACCTATTGCCATAATTATGGCGTGCCCAAATCAATAAGTACTTGAGGACTACTTGGGATTTTCTTTGTTGTATTTGTAACAGTCAGGACCAGTATGTTACAAAAAAGTGTTTTTTTAAATACATCAGAAATTAAATTCCAACCCATACCAAGCCTGGGTAAGTTGCTAGTTAGATATTAATTATATAAAACTTACATTTTTAAATTGCCCTTTAACGCAACTTAGAGCAACTTCACAACCTTTTCCATTTGTTGCCATTAAAACCTTGTCTGAAAAATTAACATCGCAGGTATTCCCAATGTGTTCATCTGTGAAAGAAATATTTTTACTAGTATTTAAGTAAAAAGCTTCAAAGCCTAAGCCCTAGAGTAAAAGCAACTATATTTTTCTTGTTGATTGTATGGTCAAAATGGAATAATGGTGGTACTATCAAAGCCCGAAAAGAGCCTAATTCATTGGCGAGTTTTTAATGGTTTGATTAGCGTGTCAGAAAGTTTTTTTTTTGTAAACTTTGCCCTACATTAGGATTTATTTCAGTATTGTGGGTGCGTTCACAAACATTTAAACTGATTTACACAATACACCCAGATCCAGAAACAGAACTTCCTGTAGGCCACACAAATATTAGTTCCGTGCGGGAATCGAACCCGCCACTCACAGTGAAGCAGCCATTCCCTTAACCGCTACACCAACTGTACCGTCAGGAATCACTGGTCCCTCGCAATTTGGCTAGTCCGAAATAAACTGTTATTCTTCCGAATATTACTATTTATTATATATACTGCAAAGTCAACGTCATAGTACGCTCCCAAAGCATAAAAATATCTGGGTTACCTTTTAACTCAGGAAACAGTTTCTTCAAGAACTCCTTTTTCTGAGAATCGCTGACTGTGGTGAACACTGTGCATCCGTACGCAAGTGCGACGGCAATGGCTGCCTGCCCCAATGCACCTGTGCCTCCATGCACCAACACGTTATTACCAGGCAACATTCTACCCTTGATTATCTAGTAAAATCAATTTAAATCGTTATTATCAAATGTTAGTATGTATATTAGAGAAAGTTTGAAACTAGCGCCAACGAGTGACTAAAAAGTTGAACGGAAATCGTTTGACTTGGTATGGACATGTAAAGAAGAGGGATGAAACGATTATTTTTATTAGTATACATGTGAATGGATGGAGAGGGATAGGGAAAAAATAGGGCCAAAGAAAAAATTGATGGATTATACTGTGAGAAGTGATATGAAAGAAAGGAGAGTTAGTGATAGCATTTCGGGTGTCAGGACAAAATGGAAGAAAAAAACGTATTGTGCCGTCCCAAATAAAATGGGACAACGGCAGGAAGATGATGATGAGGTTACATATCTAAATTAATTGTATTTGAACAGTAAACTTTTGATATTTCAACAATATCTTTAATTTTACAAGTACAATTTAAAGAACATCGGTGAGGGAATAAATTATTAAAATTTAAGCGTCTTCATAATTATGTGTATATTATATTGTTATTATCATATAAGTTAAAAAGTTTAGGAAAGGTTACTCCTCCCCTGCCTCACACCACACTTCAAACCATATGCATCTGATAATTCACCTGCTCGCTTAACATAATTGATCTGATTGTCATACCAATACTCAAAAACATGAAATAGCTTTTTAGGCGCTTGCCTAGTATTATGAAGTTTCCTCCACAGCACACCATAAATTACCATAATATATCTAAAGCCCTGGATAGTTCAAGAAAGCACGCGTATACTGGTGTCTTTCTGTCGACATAGTATCTCACAGTGTGCTTTAGTGTCAAAATGGCGCTTTCTGTAGACAAACCTTTTCGAAAACCCAATTGTACGTCATGCAGATTTATTGTCCATTAAACGATCGACGCAATAATAGCAGCCAACGATATCGGCCTGTAATTATTTTTATCTGAAATATCTCCTGTTCTGTTTTAACTATTGGCACGACAATAGTCTTCATCAGATTCATTGGCAAATAAGAATGTGAAACACACAAGGAGAAGAACATAGCAAGAACCCGCAGCAGATGTGATCCTGCATACTGCAAGTGCTCAATGCTACGATCATAGTGGCCATCGTATTTTAAAATTCATAAGTCGGTATTATTGATTTAATGTACGTAATCTCACCAACTTGAAACTTCAATACCTTTAATTTGAGTCTTCTGTTAATATAGTCTAAGACAATAGTGTTTAGAAGATTTATCTAAATACTTTTGTATATTTTTCATCATTGGACGCTAAAAAATATGTCAACAAAATTTTGTTCTCGCCGCTCTTTCAGAAAATACTTAAATCACAGAGAGTATTGGGTTTTGAACCCACTGGTTGAAATAGCAATTGAAAATTCATTAGAAGTTGTTAGTTAATAGTAGCTATTATATACATAATTAAGTAAACTCACGAGACAGTAGAGCGCGTGTGTATAGGCAAGCGGCACGGTGGCAGCGTCCTCGAGGCTCCAATGTGTCGGCACCGGCCACAGCAATTCCGGTTGCGCACTTATTACTTTGCTTGCCGCGCCAGAGTGCACAATACCCATCACGCGGTCGCCACTGTTGTATTGAAATAATATGAAAACACACTTGGGAATACAACACATACATTTTGCATGTTTTTTTTTCGGGTTGGGAAATCGTCTAATGACTTCCCCCGCTCTTGGGCGGAGCGGGAGATAGTGTCAGACTTCTACTGACTAAAAACCTACTCCTGTTCCTTCTTTGCCATTTTTCCAGGGCCCCGGGGGTCACTTTCGCATCACCCATGGCCCCAGTAGGCCTCGACCCAGCTGGGCCCCTACGGTTGCTGACATCTCCTTGAGGCGCGCGTGGAACACTACACGCCGTCGACGACTTGGGCTCGGTCCGGACAGTTACCGGATGATTGGACGGCGAGCCACCCATCGTTCGCCGTCCGCAAGCCCACGCCTACGGTGGCATACATTTTGCATGTAAAGTTTCATAGCTATTGATATTAACCCTAAAATTATATAATCTATACATATAAAATGCTTTGTCCTGAATGACTGACGGATCAACGCACAGCCTAAACCGCTGATCGTAAAGACCTGAAACTTGGAGGATATATTCTTTGTATGACGTAGGCAATTGATAAGAAAGGATTTTTCGAAATTCTACACCTAAGGGGGTGAAAAAGGAAGGCAAAGTTTGTATGGGACAATGTGATTCCTTGGGCCAATCTACTTCAAATTTTGCATGAACATTCTGTAACAGAATTGATGGATGACAAGTTTTATATTTAATTCAAATTCAACCCCTAACGGGGTTAAAAAAGACTAGAAAGTTATTTTGTGGGTGATTTACTTCGAAGTTGATATCAATACTCTTTAATGCTTTTGATTTAAATTACATTATAATTTATATTGACACATGTTTGAAAACTCAATTGTCAAACAGATGATTTTTCTAAAACCCTTCTCTATGCCCAATTGCTTTCATATTATTTTGTACCCTAAAAAAAACATGACTGTCTGTTTTTAAAAATGGGAGCAGAGTTAGTGAATATCAATGGGAAATTAATAAACCTTACTATTATACCAATAGTTGGGGATAGCGCATGCCTTTTCCGTACGCTTTCTTATTTGTTGTACGCCACAAGTACGCTCAATGGATATTCGTAAAAAAATTGTGTGGCATGTGACGCACAATTAGGATGAATTAGCTGTACCTAATGTCTCATGATCATGACCGTCATGGCAACAATCATCATCACAAAAGAAGAGTATATATTGGATATGTTACAACACCCTACATATGGTGGTTTCTGCGAGTTAAAGGCAGCCGATCAAATACGAGTACCTATACCCATTTGTATTTGAAGTGTATCGAAATGGCAACCGTAACGTTTTTCTCAAGATCATTATAATGGTCACTTTGATGTCTACGCTGACACCGATATGGTCATAATAACGCTGATGCATCTTCGTTTCCTTCTACACGAGGTCAGGGGATTGACCCCATCCTTCGATGACTTGAAAACTGTCAGCGGTGTCCTCCAATCAACTTTTCAATTAGCTTGCATAAAACTTGGTTTGCTAAAGGACGACCAACATTGGGATTCAAACCTAGAGAAAGCAGCCTTATGCGTGTCGCTATTTGAATTGCATGATTGTTCTCGAGGAGAGTCTGTATTTATTCCTAGGATTCCCCTAACAACATCAAATTACCCCTTAGAATTCAAGAGAGTGCAGTTTCTTATCAAATTCTGCTCCGCAATAACCATAAACAAAGCTCAAGGTCGTACTCTCAAGGTAGCGGGAGTAGACTTGAGGGAAAGCTGCTTCTTCCACAGCCAGTTGTAAGCGACATGCTCTAGAGTAAGTGCACAGAGTAGCCTGGTTCCATTTTGGATGGAACCAGGCTAGGATGAGGTGATTATATCTCCCAAAGGAAAAACAAAACATATTGTTTACAAAAAATACTGCGGTGGATATACTTAAGTATTATTTCGATTTCATAATAGATAGGAGAAAGAAGAAGAATAAGAAGATTACAAAATTAATAACGTAAAAAAAAAACAATTTAAAATCCTATTAGAAATATTTTCTTTTTTTTTAAATTTAATTATTTGAAATATTATTTTAATTTTTCGACTACGCAGACGAAGTCACGGGCAAAAGCTAGTTATGTATATGTTTAAACAACAATCTTTCGAAAAAGAGACTGCATTTATCATGGCACGCTTAGTCGCAATTTTAACAACTACGGTAGTAAAAAACTAGTTTTAAGACTAATTTCTGTTCATCTGGGTTCCAATTCCAAGTCACACCAGCTCAATCACCTGGGTTAGCAATGCAATAAGGCTTACTGCGAACCGCAATTTTAGGCTCGCTCTAGTTCCTTATAATCAATCTTACTTGTTATTTAAAATATTCCTACCAGGATGTTAAGATTGTCCTATTATAGGAAACATTAAAATTGATAAATTATATTTATTATGCAAATAGGTTTTTTTTTTAATTTTTACGCGTAAATTTTTTCGTCAGTTTAAACTAGATCAGGCCGGTGTTTCCTAGCTGACTGACCTGAGAAGAAACACCGAATCAAACTCAGGGGTCAAAGTCTCTTTTAAAGTCCATACAGCAAAAATGTAATGGTCAAATCATATGAGAACCATCAGATTAGTGTCTGAGATAGTCTTTTAAAATAACTTAGGCAAAAGGAGACGTTCTATGAATATATAGAGCTTGGGCTAAAAATAATTAAAAAATTGAACAGCGATCTGACTTATATGGGCTGAAAGAGCGTAATTACCTTTTTTTTTTTTTTGAGCATTAAATAACTTTTTACAGATCTCCATTTGTAAAAAATGAACTGGAAAAAATGTAAGCTTTTATCACTCACATTATTTCAATAGGGTTGGCTTGTAATGTGTGGAATACGAACGCGGGACGCGATTTTTTTTTTGCATTTTGAAATTTTCTGCGTGCATCGTCTTGATCCATTATTGATTGTTGATTTCATCAACGTTACTATTTCTAACCGCGAATATTGCCTTTTGACACATCGACTTGCAGTCTTGATTTTCTATTTGGACTACATCTGGATAGACTTTGGGGATTAGATCTTCAATGCTGGTAATTTTCTCACCTAAATCACGATAAACGATTTTGATTTCATTTTCACAATTATTTACTTCCTTGCTTATTAAAAGTAACTTTGAAGGAAAATTAGTATCGCTGCCAAAATGTGCTCTCAACGCAAGACTTTACAATGTCAGCTCTAGTTCTACACCCAACTAACAACAACAATGTTTATCGAAAATCACCAGAAAACTTGAAAGTAATTCCATTCCACCTATGATTTTATTAGAACTTCTTACGTCTCTACATGGGATCTATGAATTACAGTGCTAGTGCAATTACAAGATGTCTTGAAATTTATTTCCCAAAGGGCCATTTTTACGAATCGACGACACGCTATCTTTCAGCAAAAAAATAGATCTCAGAGGCAGTTTAAAAGTTGAATAAGCAGTGCGTCAACCTCCTAATAGAGTTGCAGTGATAACCGACAACGCGACGAGATGGCCACGGCCGTGCGTGTAGTACTTGATCATCATTTTGCTACGGCGTTATTTTAAAACTATGATATCTCCTAAGATATTTATCGAAATCAAACGACCCAAAAGGCAATTTTGTTCAAAATTAAATACTAAAAGTGAATATTGTTTTTATTTGGACAACGATTAATATCATGTTTACAAAACCGCCTTCGCAAATAATGCATTATTTCAGGATAAATTTGTTTACTATAAAAAAGGTCATAGTGAGCCAATTTTAAAAGATAGACATATGATGTTGACTAAGTTTTTTTTAGAACATAAGGGGAACAATTTTTGCGTAACTTTAACCGTTTACGCAGCGCATGCAACGGAAGCTCTTAAATGGAATAATTTTCCCTCGTTTTAACTACATGTCTGGTTGGTACTCCGCTCTTATTAGTCATATTGTGATGTTATATAGCTTATATAGCCTTCCTAGATAAATGAACTATCAACCATTGAAAGAATTGTTCAAATCGAACTGGTAGTTCTTGAGATTAGCGCGTTCGTCCAAACAAACTCTTCAGCTTTATAATATTATATAGTATAGATAAGCGCCAGCGGAATTCAAATTTATGAGATTGGCATTTTCAGATATCACGAACTGAAGTCAAAGTCAAAGTCAAAAGTTTTTATTTAACATAGGCCTATATGGGCACTTATAAAACGTCAGAAGCTAGTGCACGGTTCCAAATTGGTCGTTTCCTATGGAGAAGAACCGGCAAGAAACTGCATGGTTACTCTTTTAAAAAAGTGATTGTTTACAATATTTTCATATTACAGTATTAATAGACATTATGTAAGAACAGTGTAGACCAGTCGATATTGTACCCAAAAGCACAATAAAAATAAAGATGAAAGAGTCTTTCAAATTTGTACAAGGCTCGGTAAAAGATCTGACTTGAAATAATGTATTAAGTAATAATTGTGACGATGCGCGTTAGTCGGATTCGCATGATTGGCGCTTTTGTCGCATGTCGGAACGCAGGGATAAATTTTGTTGCTTTTTTTTGTGTGTTGCCACTTTATTCGTATGTAGATAATTGTATTTTCTCACTATTTATTTATTACTGTTATTTCCATTTATGACTTTGTCCTAAAAATTTATTTATATTAATTTTACTTAAATCTATTGGTACACAATACCGTTGATGACGTCTGTTAGTCGATCACGTCACCGACCCGCGCTGAAAACCAGCGCTGTGGACTCGTCGCATTTTTGCATGTGGACACGGCATTATATTTATGTTATTTTTATTTAATTATGTTTTTGTCTTGTAAAATGTTTGCAATGTGTTAGTTATAAGTTTGCGCCTTTTCCGGCAAATAAAATGTTTTTCTTTCTTTCTTTCTTACTAGTTAAGTTTTCGTATTGGAACAGGATATATACTGGTACTGGGGGTAGTAACCCATACTTAAACACATGATTGTTCTCATGATTACAAACAACTTTCCCAAATAATCACACAATTTCACAATAAGGACCTATTTGCAAATTTTTTTTTTTGCTCAAACGATACGCTTCCAGGTTGGTCCCATTTTTTTTTTAAATCCTTTTCTTACGATGGGATGAATGAGGAATCGAGTGAACTCCTCAAATATTAACCAACCATATAGGCAACCATATAGTTGTTTTGTTATTTTCATCGAGAACTTAAGCATTTACAGTTAAAAAGTAACATTTGATGAAGTGGAACTGATGAAGAAGACCAGAAATGGCCAACGGAACTTCATACTCATATAGATGTCACAATGAAGATAGTTAAGCGATAATAATATTTTGAGAATAAACGTTACGTGGACACAGCCGGGCAAACAAAGGTCGACTGATGAACTAATAGCGCATCAGAAAGCGTATGGCGCTGACGAGCGCGTCACCCGTCGTCCCGTGCCCTACTTCGTACCACCAAATAGACCGATAAATCGCCATTTACTCAGCTTGATTGCCAGCGTTCTTTTTATATGACGCGACCTATACGTAGCTATGGCGTATGATTGCGTAAATATTGATGAGAGTTTAAAATTATCTGTGAAAATTCACAATTCATTAAAAAAATAACACTTGCCTTTTGGTGGTTCCACTATAGTCCATTCCGTATAAATTGGAGTCACTCGGCGTCACGCCAATTGCTTTCTTCACGTCCAACGTAGAAAGCCCGGCGTAATGAACCTGTTAATAGAATATATATAAAACTGTTTGTCCTCAAACTAGGAGATTGATGCCAGGCTTGAGGAATTGTTCGATACAGGTGGGTTATAATCAGTAAAAATCTGACTTTCCTCTGATATTTCACACTCTCATAAAAAGGTGTTGGTGGACCATACTATAAACCAACCCAATAGCAAAGTGAGGAGAATTTGCGAGAGTCCAGATATGTGCTAAAGAAATATGCAATTGGGTGTGGACAAAGTCCCGGTAATAACTATAGAAGACTATAAATAAATTTTTGCACTTTTGAGACTTCGCAACAGAAGAAGAAGTATTGAGACTGCCATCATAACTTAAAAAAGAAATACTTTCATAAAACCAGTAGTTGGTGTAATTAGGGAAGAGGATAGTTTGCAATAGGATATTGCTTTACACATACCGTTACCACCAAATTAGACGGCTGTACGGGAGCAGCCTCCACCCAGCGCAGGGAATTGAGGTCACCGATTCGCGAACATTGTAGTATTACAGCATTACTTGAATCTACTTGTCGTTGCATAATAGTTGAGGATTTCTGTAATGAAATAAATTTAAGCGTAACTATAAGAGAAACTAGTCTAAATTTTTTAGATAAAGAATCATTTTGTTTCAGGGTAGATATTAATGTTGCGAAATTTCCAATATTGAAATGCAACTGGGATTTTTTTATTTAAATTTTACGTGTTCCGAACTTTGGTTGTGATATGTTCAGCAGTGTTTGACATACGAAATTATGACGACAGACGCCTAGATATATACAAAACGCTTTTTTGCAGAGAAATATGTTTTTATTTGTCTATTAACAGCTATTTTATTTCAAACAAACCATTTACAGGCACTTTTGAAATATCAAGAAATCAGTCAGTCAGAAAAAAAAATTATGCTGATTACATGTTCCAAAGCGTAGATCTCTATGGAGAAGAATGTGCAATAATCCTCCAACTTATAATATGCTTGCCTGCATAGTGTGCGTTTAATACAAGATTTAAATTTCGTTTCGGAGGTATTTTATTATAACATTTCAAACAGAACCCCATGAAAGATGAGGCCACTTTAGCCAGTCTGAAACCTGGTTGAAATAATTGGTCCCTATTTCTTATAACATAATTATGTCTATCGCCTCTTTTGCTAAAAAGATAAAGATTTTTTCTAACGTACATGATGTTTTCATAAATATATTGACAAGGCACCGTCATGATGTTAATATCCTTAAACAGTTCCCTTAGAGAATCACACCGGCAAAGGTTATAAATAACTCTGATGGCTCTTTTCTGTAGTATAAAGATTAACTAAAAATAAAAAAGGACCTAAAATTGTACCTTGGGATACGCACATTTAATCCCGACAAATTGACACCGTTTATTTGAACTTGTTGTTGTCTGTCAATCAAATAAAATTTTAATAAGCTTAAAGCTGTTTTGCCTAGTCCGTAATGCTCAAGTTTCAGGAGTAATATTTCATGAATCACACAATCAAATACCGTAGACAGGTTACAGAAGATGCCTATATCCTGTGCCTCTTCTCACGCATTAAAAATGTGTTTTAGTAAGGAGATACCAGCTTCGGTCGTACTCAAACAGAAAACAGTACAAAAAACAGTGGTTTCACCAAAGGACGTTCCTTTGGTGAAACCACTGTTTATCGTGTAAGATGTTATTTTTGTTAAAATGACTATTTGATTTAACATCACCTTTTGAAATATCTTACTAAAAACCAGCAACACGAACACCGGCCTATAATTATTAGTGTTTTTATTGTCCCCGGATTTAAAAAGTGGTATCACTTTACTACATTTCATTAGATCCGGAAAGACTCCTTGACCTATACACAAATAACGGCGCTATAGTCTCAGTAAATTGAAGTAGATACTTTGATAGACATACCCCACAGGGTAGACAGAAGATTGTGATCTTCTGTCAGTTTAACCTTGATTTGTTTAAAAGCTTTTATTACTGTTATGGGGTTTGTAAGCTAAAAGTTAAATTCAGTCAATCAGGCTGCAACGTTCGCCCGTAATAAACCAAAAGCATGCGATGGCAACGAATTTTGGGCTTCAGCAATTTTAATTGGTATACTAGCAAAGAAATTTACAAATTATTCTGCAACAAGTTTGGTATCGCTAATAAGACCATGATGAGTCTCCAATGTGTAATCATTGTTATGTATTTTGTTCTTGTTGGTTTCATTATTTATAACTTTCAAAACTGTTTTTATTTTATTATCTGCTGATTTAACTTTGTTGCTAATGTACAAGGCCTTAGCTGCCTTACAAGTGTTTTTAAACATTTTTAAATATGTAGCAACATACTTATTAAAAGTTTCAGTGTTAATAATAGGCTTAAGGCCATACAGCTCAAAAAGTCTTTCCCTACTTATTCTGATTCCTTTAGTTGCCCAGCCACTAAATCTAGACTTAGGGCAGATACTTTTAGTTTTTTTCTCAAAAGTCTTATTGAACTCAGTTTGGACTATTGAAAAAAAAAACGTTATATAAAAGACATAGAGTTATTGAAATTATATTACAGTCCAACCATATTATACCTTGAGGCATGCAAATTACGAGCTTTATTATTATAATAATACATTTTCTTGCAAAATTTATTTACAATTAGACAATATTACAATTAAGTTTTATTCAGTTCACCGAATCAAATAACAATGAAAAATATTATATGAAGTTGATAATGTCACTTGAAGAATTGAAGTAAAAATTTCATTTGTTAAATAATAATGTCAATATAAAATTGTGAATAAATGTCAAAGTAAGAATAATATATAAAAAATAAATTCGTTGGTCAAGTCACTGAAAAATAATAAAATCATACAAATATCTCAACATAAAATAACCACCCGCCTGTCAAACCTACTTAAATATATTTCAATCAAAATACTTGTCATTTAGAAATTCATTGATTGTGTAATATACTTTTTGTATCAGTAATTCTTTGAGTTTGTATTTAAAAGTAGTTAATGTTTCAATATTTTTAATAGAATCTGGCAATTTATTATAAATTTTAACACCCATACCAAATATGCTTGATTTAAACTTAACTGTTCTACTTTTAGCTGCCTTAAGTTCGTTTTTATGTCTTGTACTTCTCATTGTCTCATAATTACTGATATCGCGCTTTGTGATTGAAGCTGCTTCCAATATATACATTGACGCTAGAGTTAAGATCTTTAATCTTTTGAATTCCGTTCTGCATGAATCGGTCTGTTTAAGCCCACATATACTTCGGATACATTTTTTTTGGGCTTTAAATGCAAATTCTCTGTTAGTAGAGTTACCCCAACATAATATACCATATTTTAGTGTAGAACCCACGTACGCATGATAAACATTCAGTAATACGTTTTCATTTACTACTTTTCGAAGGACATGGAGAGCATATGAAAACTGGTTAAGTTTTTTGCAGACAACGTCTACTTGCATTTTCCAGTTAAGTTCCGAGTCGATATGGACTCCTAGGAACTTTGTGCAATTAACCTGATTTATTGTTTTGCCTTTATAATTTACATTGATTTTATTCGACTTTGTATTTTTATTTTTGAAGGACATATAGTTTGTTTTTTCAATATTTATTTTTAAATTATTCATTATCAGCCAGCTTATAATATCTTCGAGAGATTTATTCACCTGTACTTCAAAATTTTCTTGACCGCTATCAGCAAAAATAGCCGTGCTATCGTCAGCAAACAATATAATGTCCTGGTTTATAGACCTTGGTAGGTCATTAATGTATATAATGAATAGAAGGGGCCCAAGGATACTTCCCTGGGGGACGCCAAATTTAACAAGTTTAGGGTCCGACATATATATATATGTTCGAATTTTGTGTCCTTATCTATTTTCGTTATTCGTGTGATTTGAAATCTGTTTGATAAATAAGACTTAATCAAATCTAAGGCATTCCCTCTTATCCCATATCTATCCAATTTGTCAAGTAAGATGTTATGGTCAACGTGGTCAAAAGCCTTAGTCATGTCCATAAAAATAGCGGTCATTTGTTTTTTACTATCCAATCCAGTCATTACTTTCTTAAGAAAATTAAAAAGAGCATCGTTGGTGGATCTTCCTTTACGGAAGCCAAATTGTTCAGTAGTAAATAAGTTATTGACTTCAAAGTAATTATATAAATTATCATATATAACCTTTTCGAAAATTTTTGCCATCACTGGTATTAATGCAATCGGTCTATAAAAACGCATATCCTCTCTATCTTCTCTTTTAAATAAAGGATTTATAACCGTAATTTTCAATTTTGAAGGAAAAAGTCCACGTTCTAGACAAAGATTAATAATGTTACTAATTACTGGAGCTATGTGACTAGACACTCGTTTTATTATTTTCGTACTTATTTTATCATAACCTGTACTATTCGTGTTGTTTAGTCCTTTTATAATTTTATCTATTTCATGTGGATTGGTTGGTTTTAAAAAGATGGAATTTGAATTTTTATTATAGGTTTTTGTAACTGAGCCTCTGGCAGTAGATTGTATTTCATCAATGAAGTAGTTGTTGAATGATTGTGCTATTTCCTTAGGCATTGTAACTAGTTTATCTTTTACTGTTATTACACATCACATTTTGTTATTACACATCTTCCTCTAGATATTTAAAAAAATTAAGTATCTTGTGGATATTATCCAGGTATCTATTGAAATCAAAACAAAATGTAACTCAATTTAGAAAAGACCTCTGAAAATCTAATATTTTGTGTGAGCTTTGGTCCTTGATAATGTACTCATAAATAAAAAATTGAAATCATGCACATTTAAAATTTTGAACAATGACATTTTTCCAAAACAAAAGATTTTAATTTAAAAAAAACATATCTTTAAACAAGTTTTTTGAAATATTTGAGTGACTGACGAAATTACCGAATGCCAACAGAACGTTCAAGCCTTATGTTTTTTTTTCGCAATGCGACCAGTCACTATTTTAAAACGTTAATTAACTATAAAGAATTAATATACTTAAATATCACTCACGTTTCCGCTGCTCGATCGTATAGCTGGTACAATTAGTTCCACTCTGGTATTGTCTTGACTGATAGGAGGCAGGTTGCGGTATTTTATATTTTGTAGAGTAACTCCTCCACATCTGAAGTATTAGGAATGCATAAATCATACGTTCAAATAGACACAATGTTGAAAAGTCAGAGAATAATTTAAAATCACTTTTATTTTAATGTATAAATGAGTAATATGGCATAAATGAAGTCTACTCAGTGAATCATAATCACTCGACTAAGAATCTCACAAGGAAGGAATACATTTCGCGTTAGATATTTGTTTTATCCTTAAAACAAACAAACACCCAAATGAATTACTAAGAGCCCATAAAATTGTAAAAGCATAGTAAACAGTTTGCAATCCTCCCACCGATAAATTGGACTTTAAAACCAATAAAAGGGAGTAAACGTATGGGTGAAAAACATAAATCTATTATTGGCAACAATACAGTCCATCAGGTAGGTACACCATAAATGATATAAAGTAAAAAGTGATAATTATAAAATAAAACATAATGTATGCCTCATGATATACCGCCTTTAAATCACTCAGATCGTGCTTTAAAATTAATTGTAATTAAAATGCCCTCAAACTCCCCTAAGAAGTTTTGAAGAAAAAATAATGATACTATATATCTTTATAACTTGTGCGTTGTTATATCAGTCAGCCTGTTTCTCCTTTTATATAATAACTAGCAGTTCTAGCAGACGTTGTCCTGCCCAAAACCTGGCACGTTATTAGAAAAAAACATTGAGTACTCGATTACATCGCCACCTACCGGACCCAAATGTATTTTCAAGCCATCCAGAGACCTACTCAAATATATACCTAAAATTACTTTCAAATTGGTCAAGCCGTTTAGGAGGGGTTCGGTGACAAACACAAGTAAAGAAGAATAACATGTTTACATCTAAAGAAATTTAATACTCACGTAGTAAGATCATAAATATCAGAAAAGTAAGCATTCATAACAGTCTTCTCGTTTAAGGTGTAGGTATCTTGTAGATGATATTTAGGGTTGATATACAGTCTTCGGATTTGTGTGGGCAGAGATACTGCATCGTGTACTTGTCGCAGCATGTTCATCTGTAGTAAGCCGTCTATAAACGTGACCCAGTTGTCTCGCCATATTATTGCTGCTTGGTCGAACGATTCGCTGGCGGCTTCGATGCTTAAGAACTCACCGCTACAAAAAAGATACACTGAATAGCTTAAGTGAATTTCCAAAACCATAACTTTGATCTGACTTAATAATGTGTATCCAGCACAGTTTCAAATCCATAACTCCAAAAACTTACAGCTCGAACTTCAAAATCGTTTCGGGTGCCTAGGAAGCTCCGTGGACGAATACAACGATGTGTTCGTGGAAACTGCCCATACAGTCGGGTCAAAGTTCTTTAAGACTCATAAAAATAAGAACAAGAGGCTCTCTGACCCAACTCTCGAGCTCATGAAAGAGAGACTTGAGATGATTCTGCAATCTTCATACGATGCGTACATATATTGGCAACTCAATAGATGGATCTCCAAATCCTTGTAACGTGACCTCCGTCACTTTAATACCAGAAAAATTAAAGACGCGATTAAGCAAAATAAGGGCAAGGTTTGAATTTGCAAGAGTTCTATCTATTGGGCAGAAGCAGCTCACGAAACTGAAGACCAAAGATAGCAGAGTCATACCCGCCAAATCGGTGCTTCTTGGAAAGATCGAGAAATTTTATGGACAGTTTTACACATCATTTACTAAACCATTGGGTTTAAGTAAATGATGTGTACAACTAAACCCAATGGTTTAGTAAATGATGTGTACAACTGTCCATCTCCGAATCTAGCAAATGACCCGAGAGCTAGATTGACCCGACACTATACCGAATATAGCCCGGACGTCAGCTTGTATGAAAATAAGATGACTGAAACAGTTTAAAACAATTGGACTGTGCTGCAGTCTCTAACGGTGCCAGATTGACTTATCGGTACATCAAAGTGCTGAAGTGTTTGTAGGAAAACGCCACTATGTATGCTTATGTATGCGAGCCTATCATTACCTCGAAATCTTTGCTCCTGCAGTGTGGTATGAGGTAGGAAGATGTTATTTCGGGTACATATTTGAATGTCGAATATTAAAATACCTACGGGTAAAATGTCAACGTTCAAAATATCGAAAATTTAAATATCAATTGACCATTTATAACTGAAAATGAAAATAACTTAAGTTTTTATTGTCGAATGGTTAGATAACCTACGTCCAATATATCTAAAGTCTAATTATCTACAAAAGTGACATCGAAATTTATTGATTATGTATGTCACAAGGTAATTTAACTTTGATAATTCGGATATTGCGAAAACCCCAAATAATTAGAAAATGATGCAATAAAATCTGCGAGCAACTTGGACGTAGCGTTTGCCGGCCGCTGCCGGGGCACGGCTTGCTTCACTCTTTTGCTCGCTCGATTTGAACGCAAATCAAAAAATCGATATTGTAGTGTATAGATATTTATGGTTGTATATCTGTCGTCTCGAGCAGCGCACGCGCAGGATCGCGGGGTGGGGGGCACTGCCCGATTGACCGCCGCTAAGGGAAGACGCGGGTGCTTGCTGCGAGCCGATATCAATATACATATATTGTGGGGTAACTTGTTCATACCTAATTATGTCAACCTCAGAGGTGTAGTGTACATTACATGTGGCGACGAGGAAAACTGTGAGTATTTTAATGGGTTTACATTTAATAACAAAAGAAAAGAGAACAACATACGTGGTCAAAATATTTATACTATCTACAATCATTGAATAAATAAAACTTACGGATCACGAGGCACTGGCTGTAAATGCATGCATGACAAGCTACCAAGCTTATAACAAAGTGATTATTATGTGACTACCCGCTGGGTTTTTTCACAGATGTTATTTTATTCGGTTACGGCTTTGGTGGGTGAGTTACCTACGAGTCACCTACCTACTTGAGTTCGAGCCTCAGTATTTATTACCTATAAAGCTGTATAAAAAAAAAAAAATTGGTAAATTGAATCACAGAGCCAAACGAGTTCCGTTAATCAATTTAGGTAGTTAATTAATGTACCTAGTTCTTACCTATAAAATAAACGTGTATTTACAACGGATATTGACTGTATTAACATTTTTAATTAAGAAAAATAGAAGGAAATCTAAAGTAACTAGGTTCTCAGTTGGCCGTGAGATGCGTAGGTATTCTTTTATTAGCGTTTTAGCTATCTACAATCTTGGTTTCTATGGGTGTACATCAGGGGAGTGAAATACCTACATATTTACCAAATATACGAGTACCTACCTACTTAATTTATTCAATTTTATTCGAGAATCACCGAAAGTATCGTGCGGTGAGTGGGTTTAACTATTGAGCATTACTTAAATTGCGATTGAACATTTAATTGCGGTATGTGACCAATAGCATTAAATTGCGGATATCGATGAATACTTAGTGTATAATTTGCATTAAATTGCGGAGATTTTTCGGTATAGCATTAAATTGCGGATATCGATGAATACTTCGTGTATAATTTGCATTAAATTGCGGAGATTTTTCAGTATAGCATTAAATTGCGGATATCGATGAATACTCAGTGTACAATTTGCATTAAATTGCGGAGATTTACCGGTATAGCATTAAATTGCGGATATCGATAAATACTTAGAGTACAATTTGCATTAAATTGCGAAGTTTTCACTGTTTAAAATTTTATAATTACACTTTGAGTACCCATTCGACGCGTGGAGGCCGCGCCAGCGCCACGGTACAGCACAATATGACGACGGCGTGTCATGTGCGCACAGGGTGTTTTGCCATGATGACTACATTTTATCATGAGGTGTACTGCGAAGGTGTACTGCGGGCGTAGATACCTACGGTATAATTTAAGCATAGGTACAGTCACGTACAGTAGACGTTTTATCACAAGCATTAGATTGCGATAGCGTGTTAAAAATCAATAAATATGCAACATAGTTACTTACCTTGTCAACAGATAGCCCCAAATGGCACATTACACCTTAGAGAAGTTCGAATGTGAAGGGGAGGTTAGTTCAGTCTCCGTCCGTTGGGAGAGATGGAAAAGAAGCTTAAACATTTATCTCGAGGCGGCAGGCATAGACACCGAAAAAAAAAACGAGCTAGTCTTTTACATTTCGGTGGTCCCGAGCTACAAGAAATCTTCTACAACATCCCGGGAGCTAATACAACTGAAGGCGAACTTTTTAACATCGCGATCGAAAAATTAGATAGTTACTTTGCACCTAAACAGAGCAAAGTATATGAGCGACACCTGTTTCGTCTCCTAAAACAGGAACAGGATGAGAAATTCGAAAAATTTCTTATCAGACTTCGACTGCAGGCCAAGAAATGTCACTTTGACGGAAACGAAGACGAGCATATAATAGACCAAATAACTGAAAAGGGTAAGTCAGAAGAACTCCGAAAGAAGATATTGAAAACAGGGGACAAGATCACTTTGGATGAAATAGTTGCAGAAGCAAATGCACTGGAAGCCGTAGATCGTCAATTAGGAAATTTTGTTACGAAACCTGTAGAAAGTCAGTCAATCAACAGAGTGAGTACAGAGACATGGAAGGAGAAGCAAAAAAAAAACATAAGATTGGAATGTGGTAGATGTGGAAGTACCAGACATTTGGCCCGTGACAACAACTGCCCTGCAAAAAGAAAGGCTTGCCTTAAATGTGGCATCTTAGGACACTTCAGGGACCAATGTCGGACAAGGCAAAATCAGAAGAGGAAATTGAAAGAAGAATCATCGAACAGTCAGGCAATAAAGAAGAAAAACAGGACAACAAATAATATCGAAGAAGCGGCAAATATAAGCACGGATGAAAGAAAAGTCGACTACATTTTCAATATTGAGAACGACGCAATGGTCACATGTAACATAGGTGGAACCAATGTGGAGATGTTGATAGATTCGGGCTGCAAGCACAATCTCATAACGGACCAAACCTGGGAAAGAATGAAAAGATAACGCCCAAACTACCTATCAAGATCCGAATCCTGACAAAACGTTCGTAGCTTACGGGAGTGCAACACCGCTGAAGCTGTTGGGATCATTCAAAGCTACGATAAAACTTGCTGGAAAATCAAAGAACATCACAACATTCTACGTGATCGAAAACGGTACGCGTGACTTACTTGGACGTGTGACGGCAACCTCATTGGGAGTACTTCGGATCAATTTAGATATTAACCAGGTTGAAGCTGAGGCTTTTCCAAAATTTAAAGACGTTTTAGTTACCATTCCGATTGACGATTCAGTGAAGCCCGTTGCCTAGCCCTATCGGAGGATTCCCATCCCGCTCGAAGAAAAAGTAGAGAGGAAACTGAAAGAATTATTGAAAAGTGACATTATAGAAGTCGTGAAAGGTCCTTCTGACTGGATCTCGCCAATAGTCCCTGTGCTAAAAGACGGAGGGGACATCCGATTATGTGTCGATATGCGCCGAGCAAATGCGGCTATACAACGTGAAAACCACCCACTGCCAACGATGGAAGAACTTTTGCCAAAAGTTCGAGATGCCAAAATCTTTAGTAAGCTCGACATACGAGATGCATTCCATCATATCGAACTTCACCCAAACACAAGACATATCACAACCTTCATTACCAGCAAAGGATTGTATCAATACAAAAGGATGATGTTTGGTATCTCGTGTGCGCCAGAGATTTTCCAAAAAACACTGGAACGAATCCTTTTAGGTTGTGAAGGAGTCATCAACTTCATAGATGACATCTTGATATTTGGGAAAGACGTAGTAGAACACGACTTACGGCTTAAAAAAGTTATGGCAGTGTTAGTGGAAAATAACGTCATGTTGAGGGAAGACAAATGCATTTTTAGAATGAAGAAAGTCCACTTCCTAGGGCATGAACTGTCAGAACAGGGAGTCAAACCACTAGTCAAGTATATCTTGGCTATAAAACGATTCAGAGCCCCGACGAATATCGCTGAACTGCAGAGTTTTATGGGCTTAGTGAATTACGTGGGAAAATGGATTCCCCACTTAGCAACGGTAAGAGAACCCCTCAAGCAACTGCTACGAAAAAGATCGGGAAGAAACACGGATATTCAAGATGACTGGGGAGATGCCCAAAAGAACGCATTTAATGATCTCAAGGCAGCACTCATAAAGGTACCAAATTTAGGTTACTACAATCCTCATGATAAGACGGTGGTGATTGCAGATGCAAGCCCAGTGGGTCTGGGAGCAGTGCTGGTGCAAATCAACAATAATGGGCCGAGAATAATTGCATTCGGTAATAAAACCCTCAGCAGCTGTGAGCGTCGTTACTGCCAAACAGAAAAAGGGGCCTTAGCCCTGGTTTGGGCAGTCGAACATTTTAACATGTTTCTGTATGGTAAGGTGTTCGATCTAGTAACGAATCATAAGCCCTTGGACGTGATATTTGGCCCGAAAGCCAAACCATGCGCTCGCATTGAAAGGTGGGTGTTAAGGCTGCAATCCTACAATTTCAAGGTGAAATATAGCCCGGGGAAGACCAATATAGCTGATCCACTATCGAGACTCTGTGAAACTGTAACAAACCCAACGGCTTTATTTGAAGACCATGTTCAAGCGGTTACCGAATCTGCACGACCAGTAGCCATCCCATTACAAGAGATCACTGAGAGTTCACTTGGAGATGCAGAGAGATACAGAAGGTTAGAGAAGGCCTTTATGATGGAAACTGGGATGAAACGGTTAAAGCTTATAAACTTTTCCAGAATGAATTGTGCTTTCATGGCGATATCCTCCTCAGGGGGACAAAAATTGTAATCCCAACCAAATTACGCAGAAGAGTTCTGGAAGCTGCGCACGAAGGCCACCCGGGGATAGTTGCGATGAAGGGCAGATTGAGGACCAAGGTATGGTGGCCTAAGTGCGACAAAGATGCTGAAAACATATGCAAAGCCTGTAAAGGATGCATCCTGGTCTCTGGTCCCAGCGTCCCAAACCCATTAAAAAGAAGAGATTTACCTTCCGAGCCATGGGTTGACATAACAATTGACCTCATGGGTCCCTTACCGAGTGGAGATTATATCCTGGTAGTTGTAGATTATTACACCAGATATAAAGAGGTGAAAAAATGCAGAACCATAACCAGCTCCGAAATAATCGGAATGCTTAAAGACATTTTTAGCAGACTCGGCAATCCGGTCTCACTTACATCAGATAACGGGAGACAATTTTCCAGTGAAGACTTTAAAAGTTTCTGTGCTGAGAGGAACATACGACTCTATTATACCATCCCCTACTGGCCGCAACAAAATGGAGAAGTGGAGCGCCAGAATAGGGACATTCTAAAACGCCTCAAGATTTCTCAAGTAGAGAAAAAGAACTGGAAGGAGGCTCTTCGTGAGTACATGATGATGTACAATAGTACACCCCACACAGTTACAGGAAAAACACCTGCAGAACTGTTTTTTAGACGACAATTTCGAGACAAGCTGCCTATGATTCAGGACATGACGCATCTCTCGGAGGATCTTGAAATGAGGGATAGAGATAAGGAACTAAAGGAAAAGGGAAAGGAATATGCGGATAGGAAGAGAAGAGCTGCTAGTTGTGAATTAGAAGTTGGAGATAAAGTATACGTCAAGAACATGACTAAACAAAACAAGCTGAGCTTAAACTATGAACCCGAAACACATACCGTCGAAGCGAATAAAGGAGGGGACGTAAGTCTTCGGAACGATGAAACGGGTCAGCGAATCCGACGGAACGTCGTACACCTAAAACGAGTGGAAGGAAAATGGAAGGTGCTAGATCATGAGAATAATGCTAGTGATACAGACAAACAATAATAGTGATGTAAATCAATCACAACTCGAGTGATTAAAATAATGGACAAATAATTGATGATTAGTGATCAAACATAATTTGAATAAGGACGTAATGATTGTACTTGATGTACTTATGGAAAAAAAATGGTTATTAAATTACTATATGTTTTTGTGATTATGAATGTATTTAATTTGTACGTTAACCTGATCACAGTTCCTTAATATTCCTTTTTTATATTTATTATAGAAAAAACAACAATAAGGGAGGGATGTAGTGTATAGACATTTATGGTTGTATATCTGTCGTCTCGAGCAGCGCACGCGCAGGATCGCGGGGTGGGGGGCACTGCCCGATTGACCGTCGCTAAGGGAAGACGCGGGTGCTTGCTGCGAGCCGATATCAATATACATATATTGTGGGGTAACTTGTTCATACCTAATTATGTCAACCTCAGAGGTGTAGTGTACATTACAGATATTTTATTATTACTTTCTTTATTTATTTAATACACACAAAATTACATTTAAAAATATTTTTTAAAACAAATATCATTTAAAAAATAGTAGCCCACCGGCATCGGAAACAGGGTCCGAGGTCAAGGCTCCTGAGAGAGGAATCTCCGAACAATATGCGCCGTGTCCAGACGAAAGTCTCCTCAGATGTTGGACGAGGCTCTTGGCAATTAAGCCATTTCAGAAATCAGAAACCAGAAGCGTTTATTTCAAATAGACTAATTACAGGCACTTTTGAATTTTCAAAATGTCGGTCAGTCAAATAAAAACAAATGAAGTTAAATTGTCACGACTATCGGCACAATGACTGCTGTATCCACTTCCCACATGTCGACAATCTCGCGAGCTAAGTCAAGATGTTTAGTTTGTTTATTCTTGTTAGCTTTCACAAGGTTCTCGTCATGAGGGACCGCTATGTCAACAATCATTGTGCGACGCTCCAGTCGATCTATCACCATTAAGTCAGGCTTATTGGCAACAATAGTCCTGTCAGTGATGATAGATCGATCCCAATACGACGTGATGAAGCCATTCTTGAGAACTGGGTCGGGCACATACTTATAGTAGGGTACTTCTGATTCAACAAGATTGTATTTAAGAGCAAGTTTTCTGTCACACCTTGACAGTCGAGCCACAGATTATTATTATTATTATTTCTTTATTGTCAGACAACTAAGGTCCATAGATAAAATACATTATTTTACAATCTTATCAACAAAATAAATTAACTACTAAAAATATCAGAAACTATAATTATACACGTAACATTAGCGACATTTTAACGAGTCGGTTTTTTTCAACGTAAATACTATATATTGAACTTGGGTGTATTAAATGTTGACATTTTGAATTTCGGTATAATGACTATCGATATTTTAATCATAAGATATTTTTATCACTCGATATTTCAATGTCTAACATTTTCTAACACTTTATTTCAGCTTAGGTATAATAATTTTCGATTTTATGATACAATCGATATTTAATGTTTTGAACGTTGACATTTGACACTGAGGGTTCCATACAAACTTACATAATTATGTAAATAATTTAATTCCCGAATCGCAAATATTTTTTTTGTGACTTAGCAACAAATTTACTGTTTTCAGATTTATTCCTGTGCTTTTTTAGTGACCGAATTTAGTTTAAATTTTTTACAGTTTTAAGGGGCTGTAGACTTAAGTATATGGTTTAAATTTCAACTCGATACCTCCACACGTTCTCGAAATAAAGGGTCTTAACAGATAGACGGACAACAAAGTAATCCTACAAGGGTTCCGTTTTTTTTTCCTTTTGAGGTGCGGAACCCTAAAAAACTTGAATGTAAACCCTAAAACCACCAGCACACAATGTATCTCCGCTGTTGGGCTTATATGCAGTCATGGGTATATTCGTGCACAACTTATACTGTAGTGCAAGTGTGCTTACAGTTATATCATCGTCAATGTATTTGAGTTTTATTTTTTTACAAATAAAGTTGATGACAATGAGTTATTATTATAAACTAAAATTGAATGATGATGATTATGATCACGATTATCCGGTGACGTAGACACCAGTAGAACGTGAGAAAAGTAAACAACCCATTGAACTGACTGCGCAAGAATGTGCTGTAGTTTCTTATGCTATTTAATTATAACTAACCTGTAATTATAATCCCTGTCTTCCAGCAATTGGTAAATGTCTTCGGAACTGAGCACCATGTCAATATCATTATTTTTTTTCACGCTTTTATCTAAATACCTGTTAATATACCCAGACGCCACTCTAAAGTTCTCGTTCAAAATCTGTTGAAAAAAAGAAATGGTCATATACTAAGTAAACAAGTTTATCATCAAAGTCAAACCAAATACATGACTTTTAGGTTGTATAACTCAAAAGAAATAATATATGACATCAAAGCCGATGGGTAGTCCATCGAGCTGACAGAGCAATATAAATTCCTTGGCTTATTGATTGATCAGCACTGTAACTGGAAAAGTCACATAGACCTTGTATGTAATAAAATTAATAGATTTGTATTTGCATTAAAAAAGCTAAGGCGAATTGCTAGCGAAAAAGCAGCACTGACAGCATATCACGGATATGTTGCCTCCATTCTCAGATATGGTCTTTTGGTTTGGGGGAATTCAACAAATATAAATAAAGTGTTTTTTGTTCAGAAAAAGTGTGTAAGGGCATTATGTGGTGTGGACCCTTTAGAATCGTGTCGTCCACTTTTTAAATGGCATGGTTTGCTGACCATCACTAGTCTTTATATAATGCAAAATGGTGTGTTTGTCAAAGAACATCCAGAATTGTTCGAAACCTTTGGAAAAAGAAAATTGTACCCTAGCAGGGATCCGACGATACTTAGAAGCACTTGCTGTAAAAGTTCTATGTATCAGAAAAACTGTAGCATGATGGCAATACGGGTCTTTAATAAATTACCAAAATCTATAAGAGAATTGCAATTAATGAGATTATTCAAAATGAGATTACGCGCATGGCTGTTGGACAAATGTTATTATAACTTAAATGATTTTTTTAACGACAAGAATGACCTAGAAAGAAAATAAAAGTGACATAATATATATCTATTTGTGACATGTTAAAAATGCAAAATAATATCTAATTCAATTGTGGTTTCTTATGAATGCAGTAGGGAAAAAAAAAAAATGTTCAATAATTTTAAATGTCATATACCACCTAATATTTGTATACCAATCACTGGTGAAACATGTAGAACTTATGTACTGTATTCAACATCCTCATTACCATATTTCTGGCAAATAAAGTACTTTGACTTTGACTTTTGACTTTGAAAGCCAAAGGTTTATGGCAAACTAAATGTTCAATTTTGATATTCAATTATTTTAGTAAAAGTACTAAAATACTTTCGCAGATTTTTTCGAGCATTGCATTTATTATCATCTGCCTAGCGTTATCATCCCAAAACATTAGGTAAGTATATTTACTTAAGAGGAGGAAACACCTAAAAAGGCAACTAACAGTTTTCAAACTAAAAATACACCGCACTGAATAACACAAAAAAAAATGAGGAACCTAAATAGCCGACAGTTTCACCGCAAGATTCGATTTCTTAATTAATGATTTTTCTTCACTTTATTCAAAAATATGAGCCTCTAAGTCGTGTTGTACAGTTTAAGTATCTAGGACACATTGTAACCTAGAATTTAAGATCGAACCGGTGTTCAATTTATTTTCTAGACATATTCAATTTAATTTGAATACCCTGACTCCTAAACTAGGAAGATCCTGTATCTTAGGAGGCAGTGTCTTCGCAAAAATAGTGGACGAACAAAATAATGAGCGTACAGCGTAGAAATTATTGCCAAAATGTGGACTAATGAAGAAAGAAATATATATATATATATATATTTACTGATAATATGTATATGTATAGTGTATGTATGTATATGTAGAGTATGAATGTAGTGTACATGTATTTGAGTGTGGTGTCGTGTCATGAGCAAATGTAGTGTGGGTGCGTGTAAGCGAGAAGGGTGTGTGGTATGGTCTAAGTGATTAGCAGATCCAAGTAAGTAGATTTTCAGTAGTATCGTAGTCTTGCTTTTTTAGCCACTCCTCAATTTTGAGTTTAGCCCTATATGTATTTAATGCAATTACGTTTACTTTTTTATTTATTTTAGTATATAGGTGTGAGCTTAGAACGTAGTGCTGGCGTTTAGCGAAAGCTGTCTTGTGTGTTACCGTAAGAATAAGAGGCTTATTCTTGCGGCGTGTTGGGTCTGGTGGCGGGACCTTAGTGTATGTCTCAGTACGGATCGAAGCACAAATAGTTGCGTAACGGTAAATACATTTGCATCTTTGTATAATTGTGTGGTGGGATACATAAAGTTCTTCTTTGACATCACCTTCAGAACAGCTCTTTGTACCCGTTCCAACTTAAGAAACTTTGTCCGGGAGGCACCTCCCCATACAGTGATACAATAGGTGATAACGGACTGGCAGATAGCAATGTACACCATTCTGATCGTGTTATTTTAACAGCAGACGACTTAAGCAGCTCAAATACGTAAATCATTCTTCTGACTCTTGTACTAATAGTTTCCAGGTGCGAGTACCAGTTGAGTCCGCTATCGATAACCACACCCAAATATTTTAGTTGATCTACCTCACGAAGAGAGAAGCAAGAGCAGGGTGTAGGGCTATTGCATGTGTGGGCGTTAATGGAAAAGTCTGTAGGAGGTTTAGTACAAGGGTGTAATTTGAACGGGATGAAGTAGGTCTTATCCAGGTTAAGAGTAAGAAGATTCAACTGCAACCAACTGATAACAGATTTGAGTGACGTTTCGGCAGAAGTTCTCAGATGCTCCCAATCAGTTCCGTGAACAATAATTGCAGTGTCATCAGCATAGGTGAAAATTTTGGAGTTTGAGAGGGGTATGCAGCAAAGTCCGTTAATATAGACCTGGAAGAGGGTCGGGGCAAGAACACTTTCTTGCGGTACGCCAAAGGTGGTGGTTTCCTCCCTACTAACGTGTTCGCCAACTTTAACACACAATCTACGGTTAGTAAGATAGCTTGCAAAGAAGTCATGGGTGGTCAATTTGAGTGACGAATCAGACATAGAGAGGGAGCGCAAGGCCTTGTCGGATCGTAGTAATATGTTGGCATACAGGTTTGCTCGATGTACGGTTCCTGTTAAAATAACAATATTCAAGTCATTCTGCCAGACATTCCACACGAGCGGTCTGTGGCCAAAGTTTACACAAAAAACCTATAATGCCATGCGCGTCCATTATAATAATGTGTTCAGGTCTCTGTTTAGGTTCCCTTGATATTGCAATACATCTGGCATGTTTGCTGACGCCAATGTAGATGACTTTTATGCAATTTATATATATATATATGCAGATTATTGACGAGAGAACCGACACCGTTTTGCTCAATAGGTTCACTGAACCCCATGTGTTGTAAGACCAGTGAGCCGACTGTGCAGGGGTAGATGGTGTGTTTAGACTTTCATATTACTACTGGTTTATTACTAACATAAGTTATAAGTTCAATTCTTGTTACTTTTATGGACTGTTTTGTCTGAATTAAAAGATTTTTATTTTATTTTTTTATTTACTAGAATGAAACTATATTTTTTAGTAATTCTATGACAAAATCCATTCATTAATACTACCCAAGACAGATTCATCCTGTACAAACAGTACACGTTCGATGCAAAGAAAACTAGACCCAAAGAATAATTTACAAAATGCCAAAATATAAAACCACTAGTTTGGTCTGGAATGGCTTATTGCTCGTTATTTTCTCATAATCCACACAAATTGTTCTCTGGAAGAGATTCCCACTCTTATCAGTATCCTGAACCAAGAAGTATAACTATACCTCAAATTTTCCGTTCCCCCTATGCAGGGTAACACTCAGCCTCAGTGGTCGCTGGTCGTGTAGCGTAGGCTGGGCATACAAGTGCACATCAGAGAACTGCACTTGCATTTGACGCTTTCTAGCCCCTAAGTGCATCGCAAGGGTGTCCCACGCACATACCAGGGCAGCCGCGAATGGATAGCACTGCTTCTCTAAAATTTAAGGATCTAGTTATTTTTTTTACATCTATATATTAGTCCCTGCCAGACGAGTTACTATTCTAAAGACAAATATTTAGTCCTTAATATAATTGCCAAACATACTCAGTGGCAATACCTTGCCTTTTTAAATTTAACAATATTCCTTGAGCGTAAGTTATGGGACAGACAATTTTTCAAAGATATTATAAAGTATTGGATTAGTAATGTCCACAAAAATCCTTCGGTCGAGGATGCGTATTGGTAAGTATTTGGGGTGCTGGAATATCTCTTCAGGCTGTTTTTACATTGGAACTGTAGCATTAAAAGGTCAATAAGAATGGTGATGGTTGAGTGGGGCACTGACACCCGCTACAAATCTGCTAACTACCTTTAATACACCTTAATGTGTGTGCAAAATGTGCCAAACTGCAGAAAACGGTTTTGTACCTCTAACAACGTGACCTCGCAGGTAACTGTATTCTTCATCATGGACGGACTTCAAAAACTGGCAGGCTGCAGCTGCTTGCATCTTTCCACCTGTATATTTTGTAACTGTCCTAGTAATAAATAATATTTTAGTTAGTAATAATAATAATAATTTCTTTATTCGGATAACAATGACAATGAGTTAGTGTATATAACAACATTTTTATATCTTATAAGCTGAAATTTACGAGAAAAAATTACTTTTATAAGCTGAAAGAGCGTACCTAATTATCTTGATTTTTTAAAGCATCAAATAATTATGTTACAAACCTCCGTTATTTTTTTAAGGGATGTGGAATATATTAAATTAAGCTTGTATAACGTAATTTTATAGAGTTAGCAACCCTGTGGTACTTGACGTGGCAGTAAAACTTTATATCTGTGTACTCTATGCACCGCCTTCTGAGCCACGATCAAATTGATGTTAGCGCGCCAACAACCGTTCCTTCCCAGTAACCGTTTTGTGGACTTTCTCATGACTCAGAACGTGGGAATGGTTTATTTGAACATCAAACGCAAAATTGACTAAATCGTTTGATCTGATATTTACGGATTTGACCAATTTTCGACACGTTTTGATATTGCAATAATATGATAATACATATGTTTTGTCTTTATTGCTTAAAGCGGCAGTTAAAATTATAATAAAAGGTTAAGGTTGTTCTAATGGATAGAACGGCAATTTTAGTTATATTTTAAAATAATTATATTGCTTAGGAACGAATAAATAAAAAAAATACGTTTTGTTTTAACTGAAACATTTTTCAGATTTTTACAAAAACAGAAATCTGAAAAAAATAGCTTTTTTATAAGGTATTTTTTCACATTGTTGTGGTGGTCTTGAGTTCGATTCCGGTACAGTCTTTCGATCACTTTTTGTATTTATTTCAAATTATAATGGATAATTACGACAACATTACCCAAACAACATAAAATATTCACAATAAAAATATGACATCTAGCGACAGTGAATTTGATATGAATGTTTTATACCAAAGTTTACCTAACGCTATAGGAAATAGTAAAGAAATTGCGTTAATGAAGGTGGAGATCGAAAAATTAAAACTGGAGCTGCAAACTACCAACTCAGAAATTGACAACCTGATTTTTTAAATTAATACACTCAAAAATAATTTACTAGATTGCGGAAAAAAGATAACATTATTGAAATCAATAGGTATACAAGAAAGTTCAAATAAAGAAAACTTACTCAAGCAGTTCTACTCGCCCCAATATCAGCGGAGGGTACGGACATTATTAATGAAGACTGGTCTACCTAGAACTTCTTCAAGGGAATACACAATTCAGGCCTTAAACTTGATAAGCCCTTAAGCTATGTGTGCGTTTCAGTGAATGACAAAAATAAATTACTGGGTGTCGATGACCGTCAAGAATTTAGATCTGCTACACCTATATCTGGAAACCTACAGGACAGTGTCTTAAACAAAAGCTTTCTAAATTGCTCCAATGGAGATAGTTGTGAGAATAATGAAAGTGCTAACACATTGCACACTCCTGTTTCTGAACCGACAAATAACGTAACATATACTAGAAACACTTTTCCACGCCTTGACAAAACAAAAAAGCGTGTATCATTACACCATTATTATTAGTTATTTATTAATAATGATGTAACGAACAAGGGAATGGACTTCGTCAATCACTCAGTCAGCTACTTGGATCCGATTATGCGGTATTTTCATTCATAAAATCCGGTGCTACATTTAGACACCTCCTTAACTCATTATAAAGTGAAATAGCTTAATTCAATATGAATTACTATGTTATTGTTGTTGGAGGCCGCCATGAACGTAACCCATATGACACTGGGCACGCCAAAATTATGGCGGTAAGTCCCCTCTTTGAGACGTGGTTGGAAAGACCTCACGGCGTCCTCACCTTCCGCATGACGCAGGTTCTCACCGAACACGGTAAGTTCGGGAAGTTCCTGCACCGGATTCGTGCGGAAGCGATGCCCGGGTGCCGCCACTGTGTGGACCACGGAGGACACGATGGAGCACACGGTGAACGTGTGCCCCGATTGGGCAGAGCAACGCCGTGTCCTCGTGAGGGCAATCGGCGGCGGCGATCTCTCGCGCCGGGCCTTGGTACAGGCCATGGTCCGGAGCGAGGAGGAGTGGCAGGCGGTCGCCTCTTTCTGCGAAGCAGTAATGCTAGCAAAGGAGGCGGCCGATCGCGTGAGGCAACGGTCCTCACGCCCCAACCACCGCCGGGATTCCGATCCCGATTTTCGGCCACCGTAGGCGCGGGCTTGAGGACGGCGAGCAATAGCTGGCTCGCCGTCCAAACGTCCGGTAACCGTCCGGACCAAGCCCAAGTCGTCGACGGCGCGTACTGTTCCACGCGCGCCTCAAGGAGATGTCAGAAAATCGTAGGGGCCCAACAGGGTCGAAGCCTACTGGGGCCACGGGTAGTGTGAAAGTGGGGCCCTGGGACGAAGGCAAAGAAGGAATGGGAGTGGGTTTTTAGTCAAAAAAAAGTCTGACACTATTTCGCGCCCCACCCAAGAGCGGGATTTGCCATAAGATGATTTTCCCACCTAAAAAAAAAGCCCATATGACACAGAAATGTACTTACCTACATGGCTGTCATCCACTAAGAAGACAAACGTAATTATAAACGAAGTTCCATCAAACAAGTACCATAATGAAGCTAAACTAAACTGTATTGCTCGACGTAAACTGCATTTGGTGACCTTGCTTTTTGGTGTTATCAAGTCTTATTCCACTTCTTACTTATACGATAAGCTGTCCTGGACTCGTAGACGCGGAATTAGTGAGGATAGAAAATGCTTTCAACAGCTTTCTACTCCCCAGCATAAATCAGCGACTTTAAGAGGCAGTTTTCGCTACGCATCTTCTAAATGTTGGAATAATATCCCACCTCCGATAAAATTCAGTAAAAGTTGCTCGGCATTTAAATAAAAATTAAAGATATTTTTATTGAATCATCAAATTGGCTTCCAAGATGTTCGAGCCGACCTGTCAGCCATTTGAAATACAAAATTTTATTATTTTATCAACTATTTACCTGTTTCGATTTTAGCATTGTTGCACACACATTTTGATATTAGCCTTGTCATCAATTTATGCACATCTTTTTTTGTTGTTTTATTTTCTTTTTAAGTTTTACCTATGTTATGAATTGTTTACACTCTTAACTGTTTCTAATATTGTTAAATGATATCTCAGTTTTATTATTTGTTTTAAATGGGCACATATTTTTTTTGGGCTGTTTTATAAATAACAATTGTAACATTTTCTTTTAGTTATAATAATAATATAATAATATTCCACTATTATCACACGACGCCGTCTAGTCCCAAGCTAAGCAGAGCTTGTGTTAAGGATACTAGGCAACTGATAAACATACTTATATATTTCTAAATGCATACATATATATATATAAATTACACCCAGACACAGAACAAATGATCGTGCTCATCACATAAACATTTGTCCTGGGTGGGAATCGAATCCACGACCTCCGGCATAGCAGTCAGGGCCACTAACCACTAGACCAACAGGCCAGTCAAGTTGTTTCTGCACAGAACCTTTTTAGATTTTAATGAATATTTCCTATTTTCAAGTATATGGCACCCAAGGGCTGAAGCTGATAATCAGCGTCAGGTGGTAGCCTTGTGTTACCATTTGGCATTATGCTGAGCTGAGGCCCTTTTGGCATTACTCAATGTACTATTTGCTTAATTTTAAGGTGTTTTGTTTTTTCTTTTTGTAACGCCAATAAACGCAATTTTCTTTCTTTCTATATACTAAAGTTGACCTGTCGAAAGCATGACAATGCTATTTTTAGGGACATGCATTACTCTAGATATCGACCTCGAAAAATACAATTTATAATAAATCTATCTAGATCTTTATTAAGAAAAATCTTGTATTTGGACTATAAACTTAAATCAAAAAAATATCAGAACTTATTTAATTAGACAAATTAAAAAAATACATGAAGAGAAATTGTACAGATTGAAACTGACATTACATATATCATAAAAATGAAATAGAGACTGAAAATTTCCAAGAGCATATTTTATGGGACAATAAGGCATCTAGTAATAATAATAATCTGCCTTTGAGGGATTACACTGATCGTAGTGATTTTTTTCGTAAAAAAACTTCCTTTAACCTTTATGTTCTACACCAAAATATACACTTCCTCTATATGTCTAAATGAACTATTAGAAAAAGACTAATCTGTTGATGTACTATGTATAACCAAGCCTTTTATGATGTCATGAGGACCGCCTTGTTGTGCCGAATTATACATTAGCTACATGTTGTAGCAGGAAAAATAGTAAAAGAGGTGGAACCCGTATTCTGGTTCTTTCTGGACATTTGTGGAGGGAGTTATCAGAGGAGGAGGAGGGAGATCTCAGAACTTTCAATATCTAATGTAATAGAATGCTGTGCAGTTGAACTGACCAGTTATTAAATAGTTATAGTATGTATTTATAGAGTACCAAAGGCAGGGAATTTAAATGTATTTTTTAGTAAATTAGAGCAACTATTAATATTACTAACATGAAGGAATTGTAGGAATATATTATAGCAGGCGATATAAATATTGACGTGCTGAAAAATAGTAACATAACATCTTAAGGAATCTTTTAATAAGTTTTAACATGACATTAGCTATAGATAAACCAACTAGGCTGCAAAGCCAGACCTGCATTGCATTGCATTTTATGACTGAAAGACTGCATGTTATGCAATTTATTTTAATTTTTAATGCAATTATTTAAATGTCTAATGGGTATATATAATTATAATCTATTGAAATTTAACTTAATATTAATTTTGTATAATTTATTATCTGTATTGTCTGTATTTTAATGATATATAACTAAAATGAGTCTCTGTTACTTGAAATAAATAACAAAATAAAAAAAATGAAACTTTTGCCCACAATTTCGAAAAAAAATGCAAGATGGAAGTGGTTGAATTTGCCCTATCGGATCACACTGCACAGCTGTTTAAGTGTTCCGTACTGTTGAACTGTACTTTGAAATATTGGTATAAAACTCAACGAGACTATAAGTTAAGTCAATAAAACGATTAACAAACCTCAATTAATTGTTGACCATTTCAATGACTATTTTATAGGAAAAATTATGCCAATACCCGGAGCAGATAAAAAATCTAGTACGTACATCACAAATAAACAAAACTCAATGTTCATGGCTCCATGTCAACCGGTACAAATGTTTAACATCATAAAGTGTTTAAAAAACACAAATAGCGCAGGGTATGACAAAATTTCTACTAAAGTTATAAAATAATTATGTTGCCGACTTAATTTCTAAAAATTTGAGTCAAATGCTTAATCTATGTATCAGCCAAGGTGTTTTTCCGGATCGTCTTAAAGTCTCCATAGTGAAACCTATTTTTAAAAAAGGTAATAAGCAACTTATGCAAAATTATAAACCTATTGCGCTTTTGCCGATTTTTTCTAAAATATATGAGAAATATATCTATATTGAACTATACACATACTAAAGATTTTGTATAATGAGCAAAAAATGTTTTCGGAAGAGAAATATAACTAAAAACATGTCTATTTATGACTTTTTAAATAAAATTATGACTAACATTGAAATAAGATACCTGTTTGCGCGAAGAGGTAACATTATTGACTTGTTAGGCACTAACCTAACAGAAAGAAAACAATTCACCGCTATTACAAAATTAAATTTTAAAACTGAAGAAGTAGTAACATACTTGTCTTAAGAATGCACGGTATATTTTGGTGTACCACAGGGCAGTGTATTAGGTCCTCTACTGTTCTTAATTTATATTAATGACCTGCCCAAAACTATAGACTTCACAATATCACTCTTTGCTGACGATAGTACGGTTAATAATATAATGTAATAAACCTGAATCATATGAAGCTGAGGTCAATAGCGCGGTAAATTCAATTATTTCTTGGCTTGATAATAATAATTTAAGAATTAATCTTAACAAAGCACAAATAATGCATTTTGGTCATTAAAAACCTATATTAAAAATCAATGTCTGATATCAAAATAACAAAATTCACAATGTAGATAGTGCAAAATTTCTCGGCTTAATAATTGTCTGTCAATTATTAAGCCGAGAAATTTGAATGATCACATTGAAGTGCTATGTAAAAAAAATGTAGTTTATCCTATGCCTTGTATAAACTTGCCCCTACTGTTTCCATAGATGCACTAGTTACAGCGTATCATGGCCTAGTAGCATCTGTATTAAAATACGGTATTATATTCTGGGGCAACTCAACTAATAGAGAAACTATTACTTTTAAAGCGCAAAAGCGGTCTATCAGAGCCATGTTCAAACTTCAAGTTACGGACAGCTGTAAACCATTTTTCAAATATATAGTATTGTTGTCGGACATTTTCCTTTGGCCTGAAAGACCATGCATTCATTTTTCTTGACGTTATAAATCAAGATTATGATGTTCTGAGGAAAAAACCAAGAAAACTGTGACAATAAAAAACAATACAATTCAACCTCCGTAGGCTGATTTGTAATTTTCCTGAATAATAAGCCTTCAAAAAAGTATTATTTGCGATTTTTTGACCGTGAAATTGATACTCTTACACAACTTTGAACAGGATTTTAATCGTCTAATCTTTGAGAGTTTATTTATTAATATATTTTTTAATATTATTAATATGCACCAATTATGGGACTTACCATTTTTCAGTATGATTCCATTCGACTAAATGCGACAGCATAGGTGTTTCAGTTGACACAGGGAACTCCACTTTTGGATACAAAGCTTGCACCTGTGGTAAGTATCCGTGCATGTACAATCTGTGGGAATAAAATAAAATATTTGTCAATTATTTATTGTTTTCAACCTTTCGTCTGCTTTTTTTCCTAATCAATTGTCCCTTTCTTATCTTATTTGTCACACTTTCAATATCTACAAACATACTCGTAGATATAGTCCATGCAAGTCTTCTCACGCTAGGATAATAGGTACTTACAGTAAATAGTTAAGCCAATCATTATTATTTATAGATACAATTGAATAACTGTATTTTTATATATAAAAAAAAAAAACTTAAGTAACTACAATAAACACTCAGCAAAGCAAAAAAAGTAATAAAAACCTGTAAATAATTAATGCTAACTAAAAATAATCTATAATGGGCCGAAAAGACTGGCATTATTGCCACGTTGTATTATAACGATTGTCCTCTGTCCAAAGTAAATGCCACTCATGATTCAAGCCATGCGCAGGGTCAATAAAGCTTTTAGATAAATCTATAGGTATAGAGTTTGTGGGCATTTTGACGATTTATTTGACCCACATTCCGAGAGATTTAACCCCAAACGGAACTGCCAACCAAAATTATTATATTTCTGCTGCTTGAGGCTCTCCGCAGATGCGGCGGTAGAACAAGCACGGCATGACAAGCTAAGAAGGTGGAACGGCGCAAAAGTATTGATAGTAGCTCGTATCGTCAAACAGGGTGCCTGTGTTCGACGACAGTTGTGCATGAAGCTAGAGACTGACTTTCACTCTCTCACAGTCAGCAGGCGTGCATAATCTGCAGTAGCAGAAGATGTTGTAATCAGGTTTTACCTTCTTTAGGATGAAGGGTCTTCGGGCAGATTGGGTTTCGGACAAATGAGTCTTCAGGCGACTTTAACCTCGGTACAGCATGTCATCATCATCCGTGTTATTTGGGGTCGGCGCAACACGTTTTCTTCTTCCATTCTACCCTGTCACTCGTCATTCTATCACTAACTTCCTTTCTTTCATATCACTCTTCACACAATCCGAGAGATTTAACCCCAAACGGAATTGCCATATATATCTATATTTTTATACCTGTCTAGACAGTAACCACGAGCATTTATATATTCATTTAAATAAAAAAATCTAAGCACTTACTCGCCAATCGCCTCGAGTAAGAAAACCGTGTTGTCTGGATGTCCTCGCCTGGTGAGTGCAACATGGCGACTTTCAGCTGGCATTGATCGTTTGAGGATAGCTTGCATCAAACCATGTGGGGCCACCTCTACACACACAGCATTGCTGGGTATCAGCCGAGATGTCTCCTCGAACAACACTGGGCTCTGCAATACACACTCGAATAATGTAGAAATTGATTCAAAGCAGGTAAAGTAGTAAAGTACTGCTAAAAAATCGAACTGTAACTCTGCTGATAAATCTGACTTGTTCGTCAACTCGCTACTGTGAATCTCGCGAGCACTCGGTAGTAATGAATTAATTACTAGTCACCCTATATATATATTTGTTCTATATAATATATATACTAAGCTGTGCTTATGCGAAACCTGAATATAGTTTGTTCAGAATCAGTAACTGAATGTATTCCAATAGTTTTTACACCATGTTATATTTTTTCCCAAAAATATTTAAGAGGTTGCAAGTTGGACACCACCGACACTAAGTACAACACAGGTCACGGCAGATCATAGCGGGTATTAGGCGCCAGCAAACAGCTGGGTGCAAGTGCAAAACAACCCCTCAGTCGCCTGGATGGCCCGGTGGCTATGTATTTTTGCTGACATAAAAAGCTAAGTTTTGTACATAGATTCTTTACATAAAAATACTAAACACGTGTTTCGGGTTTCTCATATACTAAAACGAATGTTCCATATATACAACGTGTAACAAAAAGGTATATACATACCAAGTGCACGGCTTCTTGATAAGATAACAAACGATACGGGAAGGGTATTCTAACAATATGTTCACATGGTAGGAAATTATGAATTATTTCAAAACACATGATACCAGAAACCGAACATTTCAAACTGAAATCAATACATCACTAGCAAAAAGTCAGCTGATCGGTGTCAGTGAACTGTTCATGAATAAAAACAAACCTCTTACTCCTGGTATTCCTTCAAACAGTGAATAAAGGATTCCGGATGTTTATTTTTCTTAACAATTTTTTTTAAAGGAAAATAGTTTTGAGAAGAAAGTAATTTTTCCTACAAAAAACTAAGATTATGAACTAGAGCGAGTGCGTGGCGCCGGACATCTGTGAAGGAAAACCCGCCAGTCGTGTAGAGATGTGTTCGTTAGCGCGCAGCTCATTCAATTTTTCAAAATATTAGACACCCAATCATGCGACCCGCGCCTCTTTTAGAGGAGACTAAGTAGATAAGGGTATTCTGGATATGGAATAAGTATCTATCTGGTATCTACATGAAACAATAAGAAATACCTACTTTTTTATTGTTTTACGTAGATATGATAGCAACAAACAAATGAGTGAACGTAACAATTATCGAAAAAGTAATCTACCATAGAATCAAGTATCTACAACACAGTAAATAATACCTAATTTAGTATCTACATTCCTATAAATTTTCTTACGTAGCTAATTCTTTTTATGTCTGTTGCCATACATAGGTATGTACATAGTTTGCGAGAAATTAAATTTTACTTAGATGAACACGGTGCGAAAGACGCTACGAAAAAGGATTTCATATCATAATATTTGAACCCAAAATATCATTTCTAAGCAACTTATGTCTCTCCTAGTACAAATAAACTTCCAGTGGGTTCCGTTCTTGAATTTAATTTAATTAGAGGACTTTAATAAGTTGTTACTTTTTTGCAAGCATGAGATGATTTAAATCAATTGACTATAGTAAGTAATTTAAATATCGATTAAAATTAAATGATTTTAAAAAATCGTTGATTTAAATCATTTTTTTTTTCTTATGATGTAGAAATTAATACTATTTAGTTTAACTTAAAACGCATACATTTATACACTCATTACAGCGCAACATACGTTCTCTATTAAGAAGAAATATTTTCATTGTTAAAAGTCATCATTAAAATATTTTATCAGCATTAGGTACATACAATTTATGTTTAATTTTAACCTGAGATTATAAACAAATCAACAAATCTATCGCGCTTATTTCACCTACATTTTCACGGGGAGGTTTTCACAGAGACTGACAGAATTTCACGACTGTCGGCTGTCGCCCGCCAGCGCAACGGCGACGCCCAGTTAAGAGAAAGTTTAGTGGTAAAACTGTACTATACCGGCTGTCGAATTTTTGGGTTTATTGGGGTACATTATTTGCATTTGGTTTAGGGAGGAGGGGGGGGGGGGAGTTAGTGGTTATAAAATAAAATAACCACAAAGATTAAAGCGGGAGCTCCGTTCCGCTCCCGTTTTAACTTTCTAACCTAACCTATCCAAGTCGGATTGCTCTGAATCGGGGTGTTAACCATAATGATAATATCAATATAGTCACTAGAGTATAATCACTTGGGCACTACTGGCCAGTGAAGAAGAGGCCGTAACAAGCAGCTCATTTGAGTCCAAAACTTGCACTACACTCGATTCAACAGCGAAATCCGGCCACTGAGATTTCGAAAACGCCATGGTAGTCACAATGTTGTAGAACTTAAACAAGAGTGCGTAAAACGATCTCGACTGCAAAGCGAACGACACTATTCAAAACTGGCGTGCTGAACTCGCGCTGAACATATTTGCGTTTCCTTTCTCGTAATAAAAGAAAAAAAAACATTTTGAACAATTTTTGTAAATTTGCGTTTGGTTGTTTACACATTTGGTTGTTACAAATACTGTCAAATATTACGAAATAATATCAATTATACCTTTTTTCTAAAAAACTATACGTTTGCGCACATTAAGTCTTTGCGTAATTTTTTCATAAACATAAATAAACCTTTTCTAGAAAAATATTATAAGCTTAAAACTCAGCAGCCGGTATAGTACAGTTTAGCCAGTTTAGTCTTAATTTATTTTATCAAAATAAATGAAAAACATGCAAAAGTACTAGGAGTCCATAAGAAACGAGAATTGTTATTGCTAAATTGAACAGCGGCTTGCTAATTTCCTTTCATGATATTGAATACGATAAAATATTGTGTCCCAGTCGCAAGCGCCACCTGCGTGTATTATGTGAGAGAGATGGCAATGTTTCCATCGTCCGTTCGGCTACTCTTTTGGTGATGTCTTTGAGCGCGCTGAAAGGTTAGCCTAAATAAAATTAGGTAAATAAATAAAGTAAAATTTTGCATTAGTGAAAGACCAATATATAATCGTACATTTTTTACAAGATACAAGATTATTTATTTTGCTAAAACATGAGTATACATATAAATGCAAGACGTTACATAAAGTTCAGTTGAATCACTGTCATGTTTTGCCTTAATGGCGTACAAAATATAATTGAGTGAGAATAAATGTCATAAAATTACTCATACATACATTACTTAATTAACGGCAAAGTTCTGAAATGTTTAATGTCAGAAATTATTTGTTTCATACGTCATAGTCAACAATTCAAAAAAAATAATAATAATATTTTTTACATGTCAAGGTTTACATAAGTCAATAAATAATAATAACAATAAAAATAGTCTATACATGTCGAAAAGTCAGAGTTATGTCAGTTTATCAGTCAAAAACTCTTTAGTGCTGTAATAAGCTTTCTCTAACAAAACATTTTTTAACCTATTTCTTAATTTTACTGTTGTATCTTCCCTCCAATATTTAGGTAATTTATTATAAAGAATTGGCGCCATACAGAATACACTCTTACGTAGTAATGCAGTACGAGATCTTGGGATGCAAAGTTTGCTGTTGTCGCGTCTATTTCGAATTACTTTGTCAGATACTAGGGGAAATAGGTTTGGGTTCATTTTAACAAACATAATGGTCTCAAAGATGTACATAGATGGAAGAGTCAATATCTTATATTTTTTAAACAATGGTTTGCAACTGTCAGTGAATTGAAGTCCGAACATAGTCCTTAGACACCTTTTCTGGGCCTTAAAAATTACATCCCTGTTCGTAGAATTTCCCCAAAAAATTAAAGCTAATCTTAACTTAGACGATACAGCAGCAGCAGCAGTTAGCAGCGCGTCACTATTTAATATCGGAGCTAGCTTAAACAGAGCATATGTCGAATTACTAATTGTTTTGTTTAGGGTTTCTATATGTGCTTTCCAATCTAATTTACTGTCTATCGTTACACCAAGGAATTTAGCTGTGTGAACTTTGTTTACAGGTTTGTCACAATAATTAGCATTTACTTTGGGAATGGTTGATTTTTGGGCGAAATGCATAATGTGTGTTTTGTCAAGATTAATTCTTAGATTGTTGTTTTCCAACCATTTTATCATACATTCAATTGAATTGTTAATGTCACTTTCGTAAGTATCTCTATTTTTACATGCAACTGTAATGGTACTATCATCGGCAAATAATGTCATTGGGTGGTCTACACTTTTGGGTAGGTCATTTATGTAAAGTATAAAAAATAATGGACCAGGTACAGTACCTTGGGGTACGCCAAATTTCACTGTGCGTTCTGTTGATATATGAATTATTTCATGTCTAGTCCCTTTATTTATTGCAGGTATTTCTGTGAACTGTTTTCTCTTGCTTAAGTAGGATTGTATCAGATTTGAGACATTACCTCTAACACCGTATGCTTCTAATTTGTCAATAAGTATATCGTGACGGACATGGTCAAAGGCCTGTGTCATATCACAGAATATTGTACATACAGGTATATTTTCGTCTACTTTTGTGATAATTTAATAACATTGCAGTCGCATATCCGTTCCGGTGCTTGTGATTTGGATTTATTGTAGTTGTGACAATCGTATGTGATGGTGTTAAGTAATAGTGAATATTATGAGATGATGTTGTGTGTCGGAAGAGAGGACGGTAATGTGCGAGCTGCTCGCGAACTTTATAGTCGCCGATTTATCGAGGGTAGGCCAGAAGCTGAGCATCAACAGCCTGTTTCGGTGGCGTGTTTTCATCGGATGGTACATCATCTGCACCAAACCGGTTCATTCCACGCTCCTGGTTTAGGGGGTCGCCCGAACAGAATTTGAGGAAGTCGTACTGGAGCATTTTGAAAATAACCCACGTACTAGCACTCGGCGAGCTTGCATTAGCGCTGGATGCCCTTAACCATATGCAAGTAGGTATGGCGAGTATTGCACAATGATGGTAGCACCCATACCACTTCCATCGCACCCAGGAGCTGACACCTGCAGATTTTTTGCCTCGCGTGACCTTCTGCGAGTGGTACTGCAATCAGGTAGAAGCTTCGCCAATTTTGTTTTGTTGTCATCAATCACATCGAACCACATCTTTAAAAATGTAAGTTAAATAATTATTTTTCATTTTATTGTTTACTTTGCTCGGACTATGGTAAGACATTTTTTGAGGCTAAATTTTAGGTAAGCAGGTACCTACTAAGGCAAACAGAGCGTCTCATGTACGCGCGCGCCGCGCAATTTAAAATTAGGTAGACAGGTGTACTAGGCGATCAGATTTACAGAAGAAATGTTTCGTAATATTAGCAAGTGACGTGGAATGTTATTGACCCTCGTAGTGTCGTGACACGTTTGTTATGATTTGAATTCAAGAATCATACGATACCAAGAATTTGGTATTAATTCTTTGAGTAATTTATTTTGGGCTGAAACTTTGTGTAGAGATTCTATACCACCTATAATCTTCAGCGCTTCTTGATGTATATACCCTTTTTGTTACACGTTGTATATGTTTTTTTTTTATTATTATTGATAGGCTCGCGTTTGACCACTATCACTACCACTATGTTACCGGTAATCTGTATATTCCGGTATTCTATACAATACCTAGGCAATGTATAAAATACCCAAAATGTGTAGGTAATGTATAAAATATTTATTTTATACTTTGCCTAGGTATTTTAAACAATACCGAATACGCAGCAGGTAATGTGTGTAAAAGATGAGAACAGAGAAGGGGTGACGTAATTTTAGGCCTCCCCGATACCACAGAATAAGAAATAGTACATGTATAGAAATTGCACTCCGTGATAGCAAACATATGAATTTAAACCCACTAACAACAGCGTGAATGTTCATAATACATTGCACGCAGGACACGACCTTGATTTTATTAGCCTACCAGACCCAGTGGCGCTCGTAACGAATCAAAATGCACCGTAAGTCCGCGCCACAAAAGTCTCTTTTACTATGCCCGTTATGCGCCTTTAAACAGGCCGCTCTTGTTATAGGGTTAGGACTTGTGTGTTTTTGAAAAATGTGAAATCGGTACTTATGTTTTATTACATAAAATATAATCAGATTTTTTTAAATATTGTGGTACCTAATTGATTTCTACCTATTTACTTATATCCATACTTAAAAACATATTTTTTTAAAAGTCATCTCAGAAGTGTCAAGAGATTGTTTACATTTAGTTAGGTACCTAAACAAATGAAATAGGAAATTAAATCATTGCAAAAAGATAAAAACCAAGTCTTTTCATATTACTGGTTGGAATGACTAAGTCGCCGACGCTCATCGGGACGCTCGTGCAAAATTTTAAGTGTGGGTACTAGCCGGTAAGTCCACAAGTGGTATAGTGTATGACGAAATGAGAGATACTCGAAAAATATTTAAGTCCAAGTTAAAATCATGCCAAGACCGATAAGAACAACTAAAAATGAATAAGCTTGCCTCTAATCATTCGGCTAAAAAAAAAAAAAATTTAAATATAAATCTTTGAAGAATTAAATGTGAAAACGAGCCTCCCGGTGAGTATTGGCGGCGTAAGTGATCACAAAACTATTGCTGACGCGTTTAAGGAACAGTTTACGGTCCCGTCATCTCTTGGCCCGTCGTCAGCGAGTTATGTGCACGATGCAGGTGCCGTCATGACTGAGCGTAAGATATTATTTTCTACTAAGAGTATCAGAAACGTAATAAATAATATGCAGCGAGGAAAACCGCCTGGTCAGACGGCCTCAGTATAAAACATTTTAAATATGCTGGTTTTCATTTGCCGCGTGTGTAGTCGATGTTTTTTTAATTTTTGCATGTCCCATTCGTACCTACCAGAGCCGCTGATGCGTACTATTGTGGTACCTATTCCAAAAAATAGGACGGGAGACTAATCTGACAGGGCTAACTACCAGCCCATTTCACTGGCCACCACTGCGGCCAAGGTACTTGACAGCATGCTTAATGCGAACCTCACAAAAAAAGTCGACCTACACGACGCCCAGTTTGGGTTCAGAGCCGGATTATCTACTGAGAGTGCCATTTTGAGTCTAAAGCATGCCTTCAGGTATTACACAGCCAGAAGGACGCCAGTATACGCCTGCTTCCTAGACTTGTCAAAAGCTTTCGATCGTGTCCATTATGATCTTCTGTGGGACAAGCTAGGCAGCGTGGGTGTGCCAGAGGAGTGTATCTCTCTTCTGAGGTATTGGTATGCAAACCAGAAAAACTATGTAAGGTGGGCAGGGTCGCTGTCAGATGAGTACAAATTGGAATGTGGCGTTAGACAAGGTGGTTTAAGCTCACCTCTATTGTTTAATATTTATGTTGATCAGCTTGTCAAGCGGCTCTGTAGCACACATGTCGGCTGCCATATTGATGACACTTGTTTTAACAATATTAGCTATGCAGACGATATAGTGCTGCTGAGCCCCTCCATAAGCGGGCTAAAGAAACTATTATTTATATGTGAGAAGTACGCGGAGGAGCATGGGTTACAATATAACACTAAAAAGAGTGAAATTTTAGTTTTTAAGTCAGGCAAAAAACAGCCTACCCATGTACCCCCTGTATTTCTCAATGGAATCGCTCTAAAGCAGGTTCAAACTTTTAAATCAGCATCATCATTTCAGCCGAAAGACGTCCACTGTTGGGCATAGGCCTCCCCCAAGCGTCGCCACAATGACCGATCCTGTGCTTCTCGCATCCACCGCACTCCCGCGACCCTCACCAGGTCGTCGGTCCACCTTGCGGGAGGCCTTCCAACGCTGCGTCTTCCGGTGCGCGGTCGCCACTCTAGAACCTTTCGGCCCCGTCGACCATCCGTTCTACGAGCAATGTGCCCTGCCCACTGCCACTATAGTTTGGCGATTCTTTGGGCTATGTCGTCAACCTTGGTTCTCCTGCGGATATCTTCATTCTTTATGCGATCACGCAAGGAAACTCCGAGCATAGCCCTTTCCATTGCCCTTTGGGTGACTGTAAGCCTTCTGATGAGGCCCATTGTAAGCGACCATGTTTCAGAGCCATATGTCATCACTGGCAACACGCACTGGTCATAGACTTTCGTCTTGAGATACTGTGGTATGTTGGACGAGAAGATACCGCGCAGCTTCCCGAACGCTGCCCAACCAAGTCGGATTCGACGGTTGACCTCTTTCTCAAAGTTAGACCTACCCAACTGGATTGTCTGTCCCAGGTAAACGTAATCGTTTACAACTTCGAGTGTAGAGTTTCCGATCTTGATCGGAGTGGGTGCTACATGGTTATTTACCATGACTTTGGTTTTGTCCATGTTCATTTTAAGACCCACTCTTTCGGAAGCTCTACTAAGGTCATCGAGCATTATACTGAGCTCCTCCGTAGTTTCAGCCATGACTGAAGCAACAAGAATAACACCTACCTCAGCTTCATGCATAGATAATATATTTACTAATTGTCATATAAAAAACTCTTCCATAATTAGTGGCGCGAGGTCTGACCACACTGGTCAACTCGTGTCTTTCGAGTTAGTCAAAACGTTACAATTAGATTCACCTGCAGAAATTAGACCGCTTACTAAAAATAAATTTAAATTATTTTAATCATAATGTTCTTAGTAGTCTCTCAACAGCCAACTTTGATTCGCAAGACCCCAATGTAAACTATGATACATTATTCTCTACAGTATGCCGAGAATTTAATAAGGCGTGTCCAGTTAAAAAAGTTAAAATCAATAATAAATCCAAATTTAATGAATGGGCTACTGCTGGAATAAGAAAAAGCAGAGATACTTTATATCAGCTATATCATGAAAAATCCTTGTTATCTGATCTTAACTTGCATAACCACGTTAGAATGTATTCAAAGTTATTCAAAAGAGTCTGCGCCCAAGCTAAATCAAAATCAATAAGTAAGTTAATTGAAAATTCTAATAATCAAATAAAAGCTGTCTGGAAGGTGATAAGCAGGGAAACTGGAAAGACAAACCAACGAGATCGGAATGAATTGTCGCTAAAAATTGATAATAAAATTATCTCAAATAGGTCAGAAGTAGCTGAGACGTTAGAAAACTTTTTCACCAACATCCCAATAGAAGTTACGAAATCTCTCCCTTCCTCGTCTTTGTTAGCTGAATCTTTTTTGAAAGAACATTTCACTAAGGATATACCAACCTTTGAATTTAAGCGTATCTCTGTTGATACAATTATAAAAACATTCAAAAGTCTTAATATAAAAAACACTGAAGACTTATGGGGTATATCCGTTAAGGTTCTTGGAGATATTATTGATACTATTGCTCCTGTCCTAACAGGCATATTTAATCAATGCTTAGACAGCGGAATGTTCCCTGATTTAATGAAACAATGTAAAGTAGTACCAATTTTCAAATCAGGTAGTAAGAGTGATCCTTCTAATTATAGATCTATATCTGTGCTTCCAGCATTGAGTAAAATCTATGAAAAAATCATGCTCGACCAGATGTTGTCTCATTTCAATTCAAATAGGATTTTGCATAGTCATCAGTTTGGCTTCACAAAAGGAAGGTCAACGACGGATGCAGGAGTGAAACTCATCAGTCACATTTTGGAATCCTGGGAGAAGTCCCAGGATGCTATTAGCATATTCTGTGACCTCTCAAAAGCATTTGACTGTGTTGACCATAATACTCTGATCCGTAAATTACATCATTACGGAATTCGTGGACGAGCTGCTGATCTTGTTTTTTCCTATTTATCTTACAGGCAGCAAAAAGTATTCATTAATGGGGCGACGTCTTCGGGGTCTTTAATAAAGATGGGCGTGCCCCAGGGTTCAATTCTTGGCCCTTTCTTTTTCTAGTTTATATTAATGACCTTCCTTATATGATGGCTAATTTATCCGATATAATTCTGTTTGCTGATGACACTTCTCTTATTTTTAAAGTAGATAGAAAAGATAGGGATGTCTTGCAAGTCAATGAAAGTCTGACTGTTCTTTCGAAATGGTTCGCAGCTAATAATCTCTTATTAAATGCGAATAAAACTAAATGTATGAAATTTACATTACCAAATGTCCCTCAAGTTGGCGTCAATCTAATTCTAGACGGCAACAAACTTGATGTTACTACGGAAACTGTGTTTTTAGGTATAACTATCGATTCTAAACTGCAGTGGGGCGCTCATATTAGAACTCTTTCAGGTAGATTAAGCTCAGCCGCATATGCAGTACGAAAAATAAGGCAATTGACAGATGTAGCCACCGCTAGGTTAGTTTACTATGCTTATTTCCACAGTATTAGGTATGTCTTATGGCATTTTACTGTGGGGATCTGCAGCTGATGTGGACTCAATTTTCATATTGCAAAAGAGAGCAATCCGGGCTATTTATAAAATGGGTCCTCGCGAGTCCCTCAGAAATAAATTCAAAGAAATCGATATAGTTACTCGGCCTTCTCTTTATATCTTGGAAAGTATTTTGTACGTTCGTAAAAACCTAGGACTTTTCAAAATTAGAAGCGATTTTCATAACATAAATACGCGCAGTAAACACGAAATTGTATTACCCAAATGGAGATTAGCTAAGACCAGCAAGTCATTTTTAGTAAACAGCATACGCTTTTATAACAAGCTACCAAAGGCGGTGACTGAACTTAGCGAGGGCAAGTTCAAAACCCATATTAAGCGTGTCCTAACTAAAAAAGCGTATTACAAGGTTAAAGACTATGTCGAAGACACGTTTGTTTGGCAATGACTGCTTCTGCACATGTGGCCCCCTGGTAACTCATAATATTGTGTACATCTATCTATTAACTGCTCCACATTTGTTGTAATATATACATTTTCTTTTTTCTTTTCTTCCTACACATTGCTTTTGCAATATTTTTAATATTATTAGACGCCAACCACCATAAATTCGTTAGTAATTTTCTTTTTGTTGACATGTCATTTATTGATAATTGTAATCACTTATTGTTCTTGTTTTTTTTTTATATAGCTTCTTTTTTTTTAATGTGAATGTGAGAACACCGTGGACTTCGCGAATTCTTAGGTTACTTCCTATTACGACTCACTTTTTTTTTAATATGATTATTTTTATTGTGCTTTTGGGTACAATATCGACTGGTCTACACTGTTCTTACATAATGTCTATTAATACTGTAATATGAAAATATTGTAAACAATCATTTATTTATCATTTTCTTGCCGGTTCTTCTCCATAGGAAACGACCAATTTGGAACCGTGCACTAGCTTCTGACGTTTTATAAGTGCCCATGTAGGCCTATGTGAAATAAAAACTTTTGACTTTGACTTTGACTACTAAATCATCGGCAAACCGAAGATGTGTGATGTACTCGCCATTGACATTAATGCCTAGTCCACTCCAGTCCAGAACCTTGAAGACATCCTCCATTGCAGCCGTGAACAGTTTCGGAGAGATGACATCTCCCTGCCTCACGCCCCGATTTCGGTTCCGATGTCCAAATCCAAATTGCCCCACTCGCAGCTCATCACCGTCTCGTTTACCCAGTTTCGCAAACTTTTAAATACCTGGGCCATATTGTGATTAGTGACCTTAGGGACGACAAAGATATTGAACGGGAGCGCAGGGCTCTGGCGGTGAGAGCTTATATGCTCACCCGTAGGTTCACGCGATGCACGAGAGAAGTGAAAATAATGCTATTTAAATCATTTTGCCAGTCCTTCTACTCAAACAGCCTGTGGTTGAGTCATACCCAGCGAGCCTACAGAGCCTTGCGCACTCAGTACAATAATGCGTTCAGGATATTGTTGGGTCTGCCGTGGCGGTGCAGCACCTCTGGAATGTTTGCTGAAGCGCGCACTGATGGTTTTCAGGCCATCATGCGCAAAAAAGCAGCTTCCCTGCTGGCCCGTATACGAAGTAGCAACAACGGCATTTTGAACGCAATTTCTGTACTTTTTGACTGTCCCTTTTAAAATTATTAGGTCATGTCTTGTAAAGGTGTGGGCAGTCATGGCAAATAAAATAAAATTTTATACTAGTTTAAGTTTTCTATGGGTCTATGCCACCCGAAATAAAGTAATTATTATTATTTATTTATTTTTATATTTTTTATACATATTTTGTACATTTTTAAATATTTCTTAAAACACATATATAAAAAAAACTTTTAAAAATAAAAAAAAATAGCAGTCCACCGGTGTCGGGACAGGGTCCAAGCTACCGGTGGTTAGGGCTCCAGAGACAGGAACCTCCTCACAATGCGAGCCGTATCAAGGAATACTGCCTTCTGTATGGTACTGGCCCTTGGTACAGGCCCTTGATCCAACCGCGCAACGACAGTTTCGACAGGTGGTCGTCTAGACCTTTGGCCATCAGGCCATTGGCGGTAACAACAATCGGCACAATGATAGTCGAGTCTACATTCCACGTGTCGACAACCTCGTGTGCTAAGTCGAGATATTTCATTTGTTTCTTTTTCTCAGCTTTTACGAGATTCTCGTCATGTGGGATGGTGACATCGACTATCATTATGCGGCGCGCTAATCGGTCTATCACCACAATATCCGGCTTATTGGCTACAATAGTCCGGTCAGTAATCATAGACCGATCCCAGTACAACGTGCAAGGCCATTTTCGAGAACTGGGTCGGACACATATCTGTAATACGGTACCTCTGACTACACTAGGTTGTATTTCAAAGCAAGTTGCTGGTGACTAATCCTGGCTACTTGGTTATGCATGTGCTCGCCGTTAGCCGGACGAGAACATCCAGAGATAATATGTCTGATAGACTTACCCGGACGATGGCATGCCCGACACACGTCAACTGTCCCGTCCTTCATTATATATCTCCAGTACTATTCACAGTACAGTGTTATTCGTCAAGATGACTTCGTCCATAATTGCACAGATAAAACCTTCAGTTTCCCCGAAGAGGTTGCTGAAACGTAGCCGGGCCACGGACGCTGCAAAATCTACATTAGACTAATGTAGAGGCCGATAAAAGCGCCCGTGGAGCTCCTTACTTTTCCATACTGACTTTTGACTGGCCTGTTGGTCTAGTGGTTAGTGACCCTGACTGCTATGCCGAAGGTCGTGGGTTCGATTCCCACCCAGGACAAATGTTTGTGTGATGAACACGATCATTTGTTCTGTGTCTGGTTGTAATGTATCTATAATATGTATGTATTTAGAAATATATAAGTATGTTTATCAGTTGTCTAGTACTCATAACAAAAACTCTGCTTACATTGAGATTAGACGGCGTTGTGTCATAGTTGTAGAATATTATATTATATTATATATTATTATATACTTCCCTGCGGTCATCAGTTGTAAGTACCACAGGTTTGCGCACGTTCTCTTTAGCCATGGATAACGGGGTGAGTCCTTTGTCCACTGCGACCACATCGCGGTGCATACCCACATCGGTTTTATTAAAATATTCTCTAAGGCTGCACACCTCGCGGTTGTGCAGGGTCTTCGCGTTTAAAAAAACCTCACTTCCGCGGCATGTACATTCTCATCACAGACGACCGTGGGTGATGCATCCGGTTTGCGGTCAACAGTGTACGGACCCGCCTATCCAGAGCGTCTAGCTCGGTCTGAGCCCATTTGAGTATGCCGAAAGAGTACATTAAGACTGGCATGACCCAGCCATTGAAGGCTCCCTTATTTCCACCTGACAGAAGGTTTAATACCTTCTTCAGGCAGTCAAAGAAACGCTCCTTCAACGATTGCTTCATGTCAGCAACGTTAATGCCTAACGCTTCCGACATACCCAAATACTTATAGGTTTCGGTCGAAGAGAGAGATCTAAGACATATGGATATGGATACGAGAGTTGAATTCCCTCAGATTCCATAATCTAGGGGAGATTATGGAATCTTCGGAAAATCTTCAATCATCGGAAAAAAAGGTGAGATAGTACCTGACCACCTCTTCTCAACCGATAGCCTAAGCCTGATTCCTCTAGCAATGTGCTTAGAGGATTCAGGGCTAAGCAGAACCAAAGTGGACTCAGACTGTCGCCCTGAAATATTCCCCGTTTAATCCATATAGGCTCATCGTCCCTCCGAATTGATTGACATCCTGGATAGCGAAGAACTGTGTTCCATTGCCCCATACATGACTCAAGGAAGGTGCGTAGAGTTGCATCTATTTTATACAACTCCAACACCCTCATGAGCCATATATGTGAGTCATAGGCCTTCTTATAATCTATCCAACATGTCGACAGATCCTTGCGAGATCGACGAACCTGTTGGCTTATGGCCATGTCTATGAGGAGTAGCTCCTTAGTACCGCGAGACCCGTTCCTACATCCATTCTGAGAGGCAGACATAATTGAGTTGGTATCAATGAGCTTGTTAATTTTCGTTCTCAGAATGGACGTAAGAAGTTTTTAGACCTTCGACAAGCATGTTATCGGTCTATAATTCTTGGGTTCCACAGTACTACCTGTTTTATGGAGCAGGTGGGTAACTCCAGTAGTTAGAAACTGAGGTAGCGACCCAGACTCTAAAGATGACTGGAATTGAGATGCCAGGAGCGCGTTTGAGCTGCTATACCATTTTAGCCAGAAATTTTGCAGTCCGTCCGGTCCTGGAGACTTCCAATTCGGTAATGGACGGACTGCTCTGGCTACATCTATAGGGCTAATGACTACTTTTTCCATTTCTGGTATAGCTTCGCACACGCTTATTATAGATAGATAGAGATATATTCTTTATTTTACACCAAAAATACAAATTACATTAGGAACTTAATATTAATATGGTGTCACAATGGGCGATCTTATCGCTAAAAGCGATTTTTACAAACGACGATTTTTGTTTTTTTTTAATTATTATTATATTTATTTATATTTCAATACATATTTTATATACTTTAAATATTTTCTTAAAAAAACATAAAAAAAAAATAGTAGCCCGCCGGCATCGGGAACAGGGTCCTAGTTACTGTCAGTTACGATCAGGGCTCCTGAGAGAGGAACCCTGACCATCCTGACCCTATTATTATTATTAAAAAGAAGTGTATATAACTTTGTTGGTTTTGTATGTCGCTAGCTTTGCGTTCATATGTAATTCTTAAAATTTAAGGTTGGTCGTTTCAGACGTTATTATACATAATAATTACCATTTTGTAAGATATAATTCCAGTATATGTTGACCTTGCATTAGTAAGGTACTCATAGTAGTAGTACTGGGAGGTCTACTTATATTCTTATCTTTAAGGTAGAGCGGAAAATCGAACACGCACGTCTACCGAATTTAGCCTCGCAAGTGAGGCCGCGGGCGTGGGCACATTTCTATACCTATAGTTAGGAGTGAAAATACCTGCCAATACGGACAGGTTAGGTTAAAAGGCAAGTACATACTTGTAAGCAAATTACATTATGTTACTTATATAGCTAGTAAAATTTTATTTTCACGTTAATTTTATTGTGTAAGTAATAAGTACTCAGGTTCTATTTCTGTCCGCGGGGTTTAAAGTAAGGCTCCTATTTTCAGATGGTTTAAAAAACCAACCTCACCAATCAACCAACCTAACCTTATGTCAATACATTGTTTTTAAGTAAATAAATTATTCATTTGCCAGTCATTTTATAGGTAGGTTTGTTAACATTGATAGTTAATTATAGACCAAAATCAACTTATTTTACACATTGCCGGTGGACCAGCAGGTACTCTATACAATTCTTAGGGATTGTATACATTACCTAGTTAAACTATGTAATGGACAACTAAATTCATAATATTTCATACATTGCCAGCATGCCCCAGGTATTATATCCATTGCCATTGCACGTTTTTCTCTATAGAGATCTACGCTTTGGAACGTGCAATTTAACTTCATTATATTTCGACTGACCGACATTTTGACGATTTAAAAGTGCCTGTAATTGGTCTATTTGAAATAAACGTTTCTGAGAGTCAAATCACGGCTACGATATCATCAGTGGTGACGAATCTTGGATCTATGCCTACGATCCTGATTCCAAACAACAATCTACAATCTAGGTCTTTCAAGACGAGCCAAAGCCGACTAAAGTTGTTCGTTCTCAAATCACTTCAAAGAAGATGGTGGCCACGTTCGTTGAAAAAACCGGCAATATTACGACTATTGCACTTGAAGATCGTAGAACGGTTAACGCAGAGTGATATGCCACAGTTTGTTTACCACAAGTCATCTCCGAACTTCGAAAATCTAACTCAAAGCGACACATCATCCTGCACCTCGACAACGCAAGCTCACACAGCGCTCGTCAAACGATTGAGTATTTAAAGCAGGAAAAAGTAGAAATTCTTGACCATCCTCCATACAGTCCTGACCTAAGCCCTAACATTTTTTTTTACATTTCCTAAAATTAAGAAAAGTCTTCGTGGTCAAAGGTTCCAGTCCAGTGAAGAAGCAGTCGACGCTTTCAAGTCAGCCATTTTGAACAGCCCCACTTTAGAGTGGAATAAATGTTATAATAACTGGTTTGAACGAATGGAAAAGTGTAGCTACGTGGTGAATACTTTGAAAAACAATAAAAAGTACTATAAGTACTCTAGTTTTGTTTTTTTCTTCAAACGACAAAACTTAAAAGGCATGCCTCGTAGTGATTCAACGGAAGTGTCTTTACAGAAGTGGAAACAGAAACAAATGTCAAAAGTAAATCTTTGCGGATACAGATGCGGAAACAGAAACAAATGTCAAAAGTAAATCTTTGCGGATACAGATGCGGAAACAGAAGCGGAAGTTTAAATACTATGAAAGCATATTTTTTAAAAAAAAAACAACAACAGAAGGTCGTAATCACGACGTCGTAATCATGTTACGAGGCGCGGTGATGCGCAGAATGAACCAAAAAAAAAAAAAATAATAATGTAACTCGTTGGATCACGTTTTTGTACCACTCCTGCACCTCTTCCGATGTGTCCAGTCATCCACGCACCCTCCACCCCCGCGCTCCTCGCTGTATTGTTCAGTTTAGAGTTTTGTTATAAATTTTGTGGAAACAGAAACGGAAATGGAAGTGAAAAAGCTTGAGGAACTTTGGCAGAAGCGGAAGCGGAAGCAGAGTTCTATTGCAACACTACACAGGGACTACATTTTTGAACCGGTTTGACATTAGAACAGTTCGTTGTTATATTGGTGGAAACACCGAGACTATCAGAAAAGGCCCATCATCCACGCACATTTCTAGATGTGCACTTGAGTAAACGCAGAACTGGTGAACCTCACAAGAGACTGGCGACGCTCTTTATAACATCACGCAGAGAGCTTGAAAGAAAATTAAAACTGGGAGAATGTCTTACCCAAGGTTTTGTTCCAAGCCAACTTGAAATAGGCTATGTTTCTAGATAAGATATAATGAAATACTTACTTACGTACTTATAAGAATAATACTGTTTTTATCTTAACAGCAGACGGAAAAAATGAAAAACAAAATCTCTTTTTATTTCAACGAATAAATTACAGTCTGCCTATGTTCTGGAACGTTTTAGGTACATATCTTGCTGTAACATCGGATGCAGCTATTGCGCAATGAAGCAAGACGAACATTTATTAGATTGGCTCATACACACAGGTGATGTTTTATATTAGACATAGGGTTTAGAGGTAATATTTTAAAAATATAGTCACTTGGCTATGAGACCCACATACCTTAAACAAAAGATATGTAGATATCACCACAGAACAGGTAAATAAGTCGTATATAACTATCAACCGGCGCGTGATAAAACTGTTGCAGTAATATTTTAATGGAACTAACTAACTGTTGCTATCAACAGGATATTTATCACCTCAGCTGAAATATAGTTCAACAACACAAAACACACAGGTTTTCATCTGAATCAAGTCCTTTAACGCGTCAGGATCAAATGTCAAACGTCGATACTTTGAAATACAAATTGTTATTTTGTACAAAAAAATAATAATATTAAAATATGATTTTCTCGTTACATCCCGCGCTTTTGCGATATGTCACCATAGTAAAAAAAAAAACATTTTACAGATCTTTAAATTGCGATACATTTGAAATATGTTGGTCGGGAGGAAGTTTTGATGGATCGTCCTTGAATTTTATTAGTACAATAAATAAAAAAGTCTTGCTGCTCACCAGTAGGTTGTTAGTTTGATACTCTGCTGAACAATATTTAGCTGAATCTTCACTCCATCGGCTCTGCGGTATAGAAGTTGACAGCCAGCGCTCACTGCGCGGCTTCGGACTCTTTATTACGTCATTCAGCAAATTAAGAAGCCGTGGACCTGAAAAAAAATATAAACACTAAAACATCTTCAGTCTTGAACACTATTGCAAGTTATTTCTTTTTATGGCTACTAACATTACCTTCGATTTCGGAGGGCCATGAGTATGTTCAAATATGTTTGAAAAACTTAGAACTTTAATCATTTAATTTGTAGATATATTCTATTTAATTGATGACAGAAATTGATCTAAGAACGTAAAAAATCTTTTTGCAGAGACATACAATGTAATCCCGTTAGAATTCCGTATCTTATCAAGTTATGAGAGAGAGAGCTGCAGGGAAGCGTGGTGTAATTTTTTAATACCAAGTGCGTTATAAAAAAAGCTGGCACACAATCCGCATATTATAGAATTTATGTGGCAGATCTGTGGCACTCTGTGGGTCCAACCCAAGAAGTAATAATAATAAGTCCCGTACTATGTATGGTATGTCCACAACCTAGTTCTCGAGAATAGCGATAATATGAGTTTCAACTATTTTACTGGATTCTGATTTAGTTTCTGCTTATCGAAGGTGTGTAATATCGAAGTTTGTTCTGTCAGACTAATTCTGATCGAATATAATTATATTCTGTCCAAACAATGAGTAGTCGAACTATTGTTTTTAGAAGTTAAAACAGTGTCGAAATAATTTGCTGTTAAAGTTCAAAATGACACTCTGTTGATACAGCGGTCCCTCATGACGAGAATATCGTGAAAGCTGAGAAAGATAATCAAACTAAGTATCTTGACTTAGTTACCGAGGTAATCGATATGTGGGAAGTGGACTCAACAGTCATTGTGCCGATAGTCGCGACGGCCAAAAGTTTAATAGCCAATAGCCACAATCAATATCTGAGGAGGCTCTTGTTGAGTAGTTACATCAAGGGCTAGATCCAGAAGGCAGTACTCCAGGACACGGCGCGTATTGTTCGGAGATTCCGTTCTCAAGAGCCCAAACCACTGATAACTTGGACTCTGTTCCCGATGCCGCTGGGATACTAATTTTATATTTTTAAATGCTTTTTTTAAGATATATTTGAAAATGTTTTCTAACTTCAACTTCAACTCTTCATTATGGCATTTCCAGAAAAAGCAACACAATTTTGCCAATAACACGTGCAAACTATTAATAGACTATCAAACGCTGGAGAGTATTTAGCGTGAATTAACAGTAAAATAAATATTTCAATATAAACGAATTTCTTCGCAGACATAGACCGACATTATGACCAGACTGACTATGACTATGTAAGTATGTGCTAAGTACATGATTGAAATTCGTAAGAGTGAAACAAAGAGAAAAAAAAATAGTTACAATTTAATTTTATTAATTTCAATAAATTTGCTTAGTTTAAATATAAAACGAGTAAACACAAAAGAAAGAAGACATGTGACCGAAGTTGGACGAGGAATATGAGCAGGAATGATTTCATGAAAGGAGAAGCGCAATTTAGGACAGGAGAAAAATAAATGGTTCACGTTTCCTTCATTCAAACCGCATTCACAAAGAGTTATCCTTAATCCTAAGTTTGACCAAGAAATGACAAATAGTTGAGATAGTGATTTTTTTTCCAATTGATATTTGAGAAACCAAGGTTTGCGGCAAATCTCAGGTTGAATATCTCCATAAAATTTACCCTTCGTGGACTTAGAGATTTGCCATGCCTTGGACCAAGATTTAAACAAAATTAGAGGAAGAGTAGTACAAATGTCATGAGAAAAAATCTCAGAGTGGGCAAGAGAGCCAGTGGGAACAGCATTTTGGCACATGGATCAGCTCACTCATTACCAAGAATACCGACATGACCGGGAATCCAAGCTATGACGACATTAATACCAAGTTCATGATATTGAAATAGCAAATCCCTAATTTTTAAAATTATGGGGAATCTTGACTTAGATCTGAAAGGATTAGATAAAATAGCTTGAAGGCAACTTTTTGAGTCAGAGAAAATTATGGAGTTAACTTATGAGACAAAACAAATGAAATGGCTTCGAAAATAGCAATTGATTCACCTGTAAAAACGGATGTAACAAAAGGGCACTTATAATTGAAAAATATTTTTTGTATGAGGAATCCAAACAGCAACTCCTACATGGCTATCATCGGAGACTTTGGAAGCATCAGTGAATATAGTATTCCAATTATTATAATTCGAGGAAACTTTTTGGACAAACATCTTATGCGGTTCTAAGGTATTTTTGTGAATTCTAAAGTCCAAAATGATCTCCGTATGAAATACCAGGGCATTATAAGGCACCGAGTATAGATATAAAATAGGGTTTTAAAAAAGCGGGCTAGAAAGACGAGTGAATTGAAGGTAGGCACGAAGAAGACAAGGAAGTTCAATATTAGAACGACGACTACAAGAGTCAAAGATGGATGATAATTGGTTCAGTTTACCAAGAAGGGGATGCTGGGAATTTTGCACAAGTTTAAAAATAAACTTTTTGTTTGAGTTTTTGAAGGCCAGATTTGTTACAAGGATCTAATAGGAACATACCATAATCAAAATGACTACGAACTATAGCATTGTAGATCAGTTTTTGAGTATATGGGTAAGCACCCCACCAAACACCAGTAGAGACAAAAGTATTTCTAAGAGGCTATCTTCTTATTATTGACTGCTTTTTAAAGGAAGATTATCTTGTTAAAGGAAGAAAAATCAACGGAGAATATAGTGCAGCCTTATTAAAGCGTTTAAGTGATATATTCAAGGTAAAACGGCCGCATCTGTTCAAAAAGAAAGTGTTGTTTCGTCACGGCGGCATCGCACTAGTCCTGAGTTCCTTCTATCAATGAGTTGAAGTTTGAATTGCTTCCTCATACACCTTATTTGCTAGGTCTGACATTCCAAGATTATTTTTATTTCCTAATCTGAAAAAGTGCCTCGGTTCAAAAAGAAGAAGATGAGATAGATGTATCGGCCTACAAAGAAACTACGCTAAAGAATAAAACTTATTTTTGCAATATTTTTATTTTTTTGAAGCTCTAGTCGGGTACTTCTGGAACTACCCTCATATATCCCGTGATCAAAGTTGCGGGCGATCTGCTAGTTGATATAATTATACGTAATAAAACAATATAATATACACTAAAGGCAAAAACTACTAGCTAAAATATGGCGTCATAAAATTCCTCCGCATCGCTGTTGACTGAAAGTGAGCCCAAAAGGCTGATGGCATTGCCACGTTGTATGGCAATGCTCAATCTCTGACCGAGGTAAAAGCCAGCCCTTGGGTCACGCGAAGTGTCAAATATATGTAATTATATCCAATATAAATGGAATAATAATAATTAATAATATAATTATTTTCTCTGTACAAGCTACTTGATGCTAGGGTTACAGTGGAGCACGAACACGAAATTAACTTAGTGAGAGACTGGTGCCTGATGTAGATTTAACCATAAAACCAGTATTAAAAGTCACCAGAGCCTTTCCTCAATTATTAGCCTGCTGTATTCTGCTTTTTAGTAAAACAAATTTTGGTTAATAAGAAGAGTGCAGAGAACTTGCAAGCTTGCATTATAAAAAAATGTTGATTATTATTTATAATTATCAGAGGGTTTGTGCATTGTTCAATTCCCGAATTGCGTTTCGAAGATTTTTCCGAAACGCAAAATAAAAATATTTTTAGTGGCGTAAAAATCACAAATTTACAGTTTTCAGATTTTTTACGAAAACATACGTTTTTTGCGACACAAACCCGTAGAATAAGGCAATGCACAAATTAATGATATGTGCATTGCCTTATTCTAACAGTTTACACGATCATATAAATAATTACATTTTTAACCCAAACAACTTAATGCACATTTTGTCATGTCGTCATAGTGACCGTTTATTGTATTTTGATACTAAAAATTTTGTTCGAGATTTTGTTTTGATACGCGAACATATGTTTCTTCCCAAAAAAGTCGACATTTATTGGCTACTTTGTTAGCTTATAATATACACGCAGTTATTGATAGTTTAACTGAGATTAGTTTAAGTGACAAATCAGTATTATCTAGTATACCTAATAATACTGACATAAATTCTTTAAACTATTAGAAGCGACAAAAGGGAAGCCTAATAATAATATTTTCTTATACCATCAGAATATAAATCGCATCTCTGGCAAAATTCTAGATGTGGAAATGTTACTAGATAAATATCATATGGACATCCTAAGTTTTTGCGAAACCTGGTTAAAACCAGATAGAATGCTCTTTAATATATACATTTTTTTAGTTGCCAGTGCGTACAACAGATCAACAATAGGGAGTGGTACCTTGAAATTACGTAGTAATTCTATAAGGTATAAGGCAAGGAAAGAAATCACTGCTTGCTCTGTTGATCGCTTATGTGAGTTAGCATGTGTAGAGGTTGAAGGCCGAACTTGACATCTTTTTTGATCATCATAGAAGAAATACTAAATAAAGTTATTAGATCTAATAAATTAGTTTTCATTTGTGGGGACTTAAATATTGATTTACTAGTAAGTTCACCAGAAAAAAAATAAACTTCTCTCATTGTTTAGTTCTTTTAATCTAAAATGTATTTTTAATGAAGCTACAAGAATAACACCTACTTCAGCTTCATGCATAGATAATATACTTACTAATTGAGATATAAAAGGCTCATCCCTAATTAGTGGCGTGAGATCTGACCATACTGGTCAACTCGTATCTTTTGAGTCAGTCAAAAAGTTACAATTAGATTCAACTGCAGAGTTTAGACCGCTTACTAAAAATAAATTAAACTATTTAATAATTATGTTCTTATCAGTCTCTTAACAGCCAATTTTTTTTCGCAAGACCCCAAAGTAATATAATTTACATTGGGGTCTTGCGAATAAAAATAATATATTATAATACATTATTTTCTACAGTATGTCAAGAAATTAATAAGGCGTGTCCAATTAAAAAAGTTCAAATCAATAATAAATCCAAATTTAATGAATGGGCTACTGCTGGAATTAGAAAAAGCAGAGATACTTTATATCAGCTATACCATGAAAAATCATTATCGTCTGATCTTAAGTTGCCCATGTCAGAATCTATTCAAAGATATTCAAAAGAGTCTGCACCCAAGCTAAATCTAAGTCAGTAAGAAAATTTGAAATTCTAATAATAAAATTAAAGCTGTCTAGAAGGTGATAAACAAGGAAACTGGAAAGACAAACCAACGAGATCGGAATGAATTGTTCCTTAGAATTCATAATAAAATCATCTCAGATAAGGCTGAAGTGGATGAGACGTTAAAAAACTTCTTCACCAACATCCCAATAGAAGTTACAAAATCTCTCCCTTCTTCATCTTTGTTAGCTGAATCTTTTTTGAAAGAAAATTTCTCTAAGGATGTACCAACCTTTGAATTTAAGCGTATCTCTGTTGATTCAATTTAAAAAAAACATTCTATAGTCTTAACATAAATAAAACTGAGGGCTTATGGGGTATATCCATTAAGGGTCTTGGAGATATTATTGATACAATTACTCCTGTCCTAACAGGCATATTTAATCAATGCCTAGACAGCGATACATTCCCTGATTTAATGAAACATAGTAAAGTAGTACCAATTTTTAAATCAAGTAGTAAGAGTGATCCCTCTAATTACAGACCTATATCTGTGCTGTGCCAGCATTGAGTAAAATATATGAAAAAATCATGCTCTACCAGATGTTGTCTTATTTTAATTCAAATAGGATTATGCATAGTCATTAGTTTGGATTCACGAAAGAAAGGTCAACTGCTTACCATCAGGTGGGATTGCAGTCAAGCACTGGTTTATATCAAATAAAAAAAAATATGACGGATGCAGGAGTGAAGCTCATCAGTCACATTTTAGAATCCTGGGTGTAGTCCAAGGTTACTTTGGCATATTCTGTGATCTCTCTAAAGCATTTGACTACGTTGACCATAACACTCTAATCTGTAAATTACATCATTACGGAATTCGTGGAAGAGCTGCCGATCTTGTTTTTTCTTATTTATCTTACAGGTAGCAAAAAGTAACTATTTATGGAGTGACGTCCTCGCGGTCTTCAGTAAAGATAAGCATGCCTCAGGGTTCAATTTTTGGCCCTTTCCTTTTTCTAGTTTATATTAATGACTTTTCATACATGATGACTAATTTATCCGATATCATTTTACTTGCTGAGGACACTTCATTTATTTTTAAAGTAGATAGGAAAGATGCGGATGTCTTGCATGTCAACAAAAGTCTGGCTGTTCTTTCGAAATGGTTCGCTGTTAATAATCTCTTATTAAATGCAAATAAAACTAAATGTATAAAGTTCTCATTACCAAATATCCCTCAAGTTAACGTCAATCTAATACTTGAAGGCAACAAACTTGATGTTATTACGGAAACTGTGTTCTTATGTATAACTATCGATTCTAAACTGCAGTGGGGCGCTTATATTAAAACTCTTTCAGGTACATTAAGCTCAGCCGCATATGCAGTAAGAAAAATCAGGCAATTGAGAGATGTAGCCGCAACGAGGTTAGTTTACTATGCTTATTTCCACAGTATTGTCTTATGGTATTTTACTGTGGGGATCTGCAGCTGATGTAGACTCAATTTTGATATTGCAAAAGAGAGCAATCCGGGCTATTTATAAAATGGGTCCTCGTGAGTCTGTCAGAAATAAATTCGAAGAAATCGATAAACTGACTCTGCCTTCTCATTATGTCTTAGGAAGTATTTTGTATTTTCGTAAAAACCTAGGACTCTTTAAAATTAGAAGCGATTTTCATAACATAAAAACGCGTAGTAAACACGAAATTGTATTACCCGAATGGAGATTAGCTAAGACCAGCAAGTTATTTTTTAGTAAACAGCATATGCTTTTATAACAAGCTGCCAAAGGCGGTGACTGAACTTACTGAGGGAAAGTTCAAAACCCATATTAAGCGTGTCCTAACTAACAAAGCGTATTACAAGGTTAAAGACTATGTCGAAGACACGTTTGTTTGGCAATGACTGCTTGTGGTAGGTGTGGCCCCCTGGTAACTCATATTATTGTGTAAAATGTATCTATTAACTGCTCCACATTTGTTCTAATATATGTTTTTTTTTTCTAACACCTTGCTTTAGTAAATTTTTTTATATTATTATATTCCATCCACCATAAATTCGTTAATAATTTATTGTGTTAACATGTCATTTATTGATAATTGTAATTATTAATTTTTCTTGCTTTTTTTATATAGCCTCTTTTTTATAATGTGAATGTGAGAACACTGTAGACTTCACCAATTCTTAGGATACTTCCTATTACGGCTCACTTTTTATTATGATTATTTTTATTGTACTTTTTAGAACAATATTGACTGGTCTACACTGTCCTTACATAATATCTACTTAAACTGTATTATGAAAATATTGTAAGAAGATAATTTTTTTTAAGAGTAACCATGGAGTTTCTTGCCAGTTCTTTTCCATAGGAAACGACCAATTTGGAACCGTGCACTAGCTTCTGACGTTTTATAAGTGCCCATGTAGGCCTATGTGAAATAAAAAACTTTGACTTTGCCGTACCTTTTTTTTCGTTAACTTAGATGTTTGATTTTTTCACAGCTTCAAGGGACCCCAGACCTGAGTATATGGTTTTAATTTCAACTCGATACCTCCGCGCGTTCTTGAGAAGAAGAGTCTTGACAAACAGACATATGGAAAGATAGACAGACAGACGGACAACAAATTGATCCTATAAGAATCCCGTTTGTTCATTTTGAGGTCGGAACCCTAAAAAAAAATACACATAGACTGTGGAAATATCTGATTGCGAGCTGAAGAGTGTTTATAAGTGAGTGAGGTGCGAGCATCATTGATTAAGGAAAGAAAAGTGTTATGAATTTGGATTACAGATTGACCTAGTGCCAAATAAAATTGTTTGACCAATTTTGAATCTGCTAGTATATTTTTTAAACATTATTTAATTCACGCACTCTTTTAACCAGACTTTCAATATGTGGTCTAAAAGAGAGTGATTCGTCTATTAGGTACACTATGCGTTCCAAATAAGAACAGGAAAGCCTGGATATCTCGAAAGCCATCAAATAACCTCAATCTGTCAAATGTTGGTTGAAAAGTAGGGTTTGCAAAGCAAACTTAATTGCTTATAAATAATAATGCTTTTTTTGCTTTGTATTAGAGTTAAATAAAATAGTAATTTGTTATACAAGAGCGCAAAGTTGGTTTTTAACCGCGTGCTCAATTTTGATGATCGAGCAATCGAAGGATTCTTAAAATTGGAATTCTGAGCGTTAGTGAGAGAATCAAAAGAGCATGACGTGAACATTTTTTATCCTACCTCAGCGAGGAAATAACTAAATACAAAAAATACAATCACAAGTTACTTTTATTTCAGTTTAGGTAATAACTACTACATTATGATAGTATTACAGAATAATCTTTAAATTATAATAAATAATACTGTACTGGTATAATTAAAAAAAAATAAAGTAACGTTGCTACAGTTACTTAAATTGAGTGTAATATTTTTGTTAGGTACTGTAATGTTGGTGTTAGTGACTTGTATACTGTTTTTGGTAAACTATCTGTCATAAGGACGACTGGTAGAAAATGATTAAAGCATTACGTCCGCCTTTGTACAGTGTTTATTACTAGTGCATAAAGTTTTAATAAATAAATAAATATTTAATAGTTGTAACGATTCAGCGGATTCCCTAGGCGTAAATGTTGTCGAGAGAGGGCGTTGGTTAGTTGTTTCGTAACGGCTCATTTTTTATGTAGAAGGGCCAGTCCAAGGATCTCACTGAGGCTCTTTTAGTGTAATGGCTCCTACGATGCCTTTGCATATTTTAGACTTATTTTGGATGGAATCCTCTATGTATACCTCTACAACCGCATTGGACTTCCAGCCTCCATGGCGCTTAAGGGACAGGAGATCAGCTCCTAGATCAACCAAAAGAGTGACTGAAGTTCGTCGGAAAAAATGACCCGTGTACTGGAAGTTCCGGGACCGGGACCGGGGGTTCTGGAAGTTCAAGAAAAGTTGCTATTTCTCGTGGGGTACTACCAATTTTTTTTTCTTCTCCTTGAGAGGAGGCCTGAGTCCCAACAGTGGGAACATTAAGGCCGACTATACTGCCAATTTTATTAGCACCCATAGGCTGTTTGACGAAGCCGTTGACGTTTGGAAGGACTATTTTGAAAGACTGATGAATGAGGAAAACAACTGGAATGGGATTTTAGAGAGCAAACCAGTGAATGTGGGTTTAGTGAGAATGATTAGTATGGATGAAGTCAGAATAGCTGTAAATGGAATGAAGAATGGTAAGGCAATTGGTCCAGACGGAATACCAGTTGAAGTGTGGAAGTTGCTGCGAGTGGATGGATGGATGTGGTTAGCTTTGTTCTTCAATAAGTTGTTGCGGGAAGAAGCCATACCTGATGAGTGGTGCAACAGTTCCCTGGTGCCCATCTTTAAAAACAAGGGTGATGTGCTTGAATGCAATAATTATAGAGGAATAAAGCTAATGTCACATACTATGAAAGCCTGGGAGAAAGTTATTGAAAGGAGGATAAGAGAAGAGAGTGAAATTTCACAGAACCAATTCGGTTTTATGCCTGGTCGGGGTACAGCGGATGCCATTTTTGCTGTACGCCAGCTGTGCGAGAAATACAGAGGTGCGCATAAAAACTTGCACATGGTATTCGTTGACCTTGAAAAGGCATATGACCGGGTACCTCGTGAGGTTCTGTGGTGGGCCCTTAAGGAGAAAGGTGTGCCTGGGAAGTATGTACAGTTGATCCGAGCGATGTACAGTCGATGCAGTACCCAAGTCCGGTCTACAGTGGGCACCACTGGCAGCTTCAATGTGGCTGTCGGCTTACATCAAGGGTCGGCGCTCAGCCCTTACCTCTTCCTGATGATAATGGATGCTCTGACGTCGGACATTCAGGAAGAGGCTCCCTGGTGTATGCTGTTTGCCGATGACATTGTGTTGGTTGCCGAGAGTGGCCTAGAGGTCCAGAACAGATTGGAGGTGTGGTGGCACAGACTGGAGACTGTTGGCCTGAAATTGAGTAGAACCAAAACGGAATACTTGTTCTGCGATTTCGGCGGTCTCTCCAATCCAGTGCCTTTAGCTCTCGCTGGAACGCCCATACCGATCTGCTCCGACTTTCAGTACCTCGGGTCACTCGTCCAAGGGGATGGTGAGGTAGACCGGGACGTAACACATCGGATCAACGCAGGATAGATGAAATGGCGACAGGTCACGGGAACAACTTGTGACCCACGGATGCCCCTCAAGTTGAAGGGTAAAATCTACAAGTCCGTGATAAGACCTGTCATACTGTATGGATCAGAATGTTGGGCTGTGAAAATAATAATAATAATAATAACTTTATTTCGGGTGGCATAGACCCATAGAAAACTTAACCTAGTACAAATTTTATTTGCCATGACTGGCCACACCTTTACAAGACATGACCCAATAATTTTGAAAGGGACAGTCAAAACGCACAGCAATTGCGTTCAGAATGCCGTTGTTGCTACTCCGTATACGGGCCAGCAGGGAAGCTGCTTTTTTGCGCATGATGGCCTGGAAACCATCAGTGCGCGCTTCAGCAAACATCCCAGAGGCGCTGCACCGCCACGGCAGACCCAACAACATCCTGAACGCATTATTGTACGGTAAAAAGACGGATGAAAAAAGATTGCACGTAGCGGAGATGAGAATGTTAAGATGGATGTGTGGTGTGACGAGAATGGATAAAGTGAGAAATAAGTATATTAGGGGAAGTTTGAAAGTGGCGCCAGTGACTGAAAAATTAAAAGGGAATCGTTTGTCTTGGTATGGTCATGTGAAGGATGAAGCGCATGTTACTAAAAGAGTTATGAGTTTACATGTGGATGGATGGAGAGGGAGAGGGAGACCAAAGAAAAGATGGATGGATTGTGTGAAGAGTGATATGAAAGAAAAGGAAGTTAATGATAGCATGACGAGTGACAGGGCAGAATGGAAGAAAAAAACATGTTGCGCCGTCCCCAAATAACACGGGACAAGGGCAGGAAGATGATGAGGCTGTTTGACGACAAACTTTCCTTTGCGATATTGCAGAAAAAAAACGATTGATTGGAGTATTAGATGGGCATAAGGCTTGATATTTCTCAACAATTATGACGTATTCCTTGCGATAACAAAGTTGCGGTCTCTTTTTATCTTTTTTTTTTATTAGATAAATTAATTAATTGTAAGTCATCAGAATGTTTCTCAATGTTTTTGACATTGAGTTGTGTTAGTTCGCAGAAGGAGGCGATCGCCTGCCACTCCTCCTCGCTCCAGACCATAGCCTGTACCAAGGCCTGGCGCAAGAGGTCACCGCCGCCGATCGCCCCCACTAGGACACGGCAGTGCTCTGCCCAGGCGGAGCACACCTCCACCGTATGCTCCACCGTGTATTAGAATTGTCGTGAGATGCACTCTGGCTATAAGGTACCATCGCGCTAATCAGATGATAGAAGTTAGACACGAAAACTCCCCAATAAAACAACGTATCCTAGCCATGGCTTGGCTTATTGAAGTTGTCATGCAATGTTTTGATGACTAAATTCTATAGGTACTTTACTATAAAGAACTTTTTAGTTCTGGTAACGCAACTAAAAAGTGTAAAATAAAAAACTTTTATTTCGGAAGTTGGTGTTTCTATAATAGTTTTGTCTCTTCAATATTTAACACCGACTTCCGAAATAAAAGTTATTTGGCACTTTTTAGAGTTTTTTTTTTACATTGGAGTAGGTTGTAATTTTTTTTTTTGGATAAAGATTTTTTGAAAAAAATTTTTGTATGTATTACCTGCAACTGTGACGTATCGCGAATGATACGCTATGTTAGAAGTCGGCACCTCTTTTGCGAACACTCCTTTTGCCGTAAGCTCAGCAACAAACGTCTTCATGACATCAGCAGGTCCTGAGATGGTACTGGAACCAGGGCCGTTGTGACAGGCCACATCGACCTCTTGTGGACACAACTTCGATACCTACGTTTCAAAATAAATTCGATTGTGAACAAAATATTTCAATTTATAGTATCAATGTAGAGAAATAAATAATAATGACCTTTTTTTGGAGGTGGGTAAACAGTGTTTAGTTTTTATGATAAGTTTTTTTTAAGGTGGAAAGTCATCTAATGACATCTGCCGCTTTGAGATGGGGTGGAGGGCATATCACTGACTTTAAATGACTAAAACCACACCTATGTTCCTTTAGTTGCACTTCTTTGACCACGGAATTCCTTTTTAGAAGTCTCAGTAGGCTTCCAGTTGGCTTCTAGAAGGATTCAAGAAGGTTTCAACCCTGCTAGGCCCTACAGTTTTGTTGACATCTCTTTGAGGCGTGCATAAAGTACTACGTGCCGTGAACGACTCGGGCTCAATCCGGTCGGCCACACGGCGAACTACCCAATGCTTGTCATCCGCAAGCTCAAGCCTAAGGTGGCTGGCAGTCAGGGTAGGGGTCACTACGGCTGGTACGGGAGGATATCCGTTACCTCACGCGGGCAGTCGCCTCCTTTACTAGCATTATTGCTTTGCAAAGGGAAGCGACTGCTGCCCATTCCCCCTCGCTCCGGACCATGGTCTCAACCAGGACCTGGTGTGAGAGGTCGCCGCCGCCGACCGCCCCTACGAGGAGACGGGGGTGCTCCATCCAAGCGGGGCACACCTCCACCGTATGCTTCACCGTGACCTCCAGGCGTGCTGCACAATGGTGACACCTGGGCGATTTTTCCACCTGAATCAGGTGCAGGAATCTCCTGAACTTATCATTTCCTAAGAATACCTGCGTCATGCGGAAGGCGAGGACGCCGAAACGTCTTTCCAGCCACTCTTCAAAGAGGGAACGTACTGCCATTATTATGGTGTGCTTAGCACTAGGTTGCGACAGTCGCTATCGCCATATCACCATGAAATCCCGTTAGAACTCTGTCCGTTATGCTGCGAATTCACCTGGCAGCGGAGTTTCGCCCCGGCTTTGTATCTCCATGAGCAAATTACTGGAGACCGTGAGATATCACCCCACCATCTATATAGTTATGACCCTCTAAGACGCGTTCAGTTTTGCAGCTGGCCGCTTTCGCAGCCACGGCGGCAACATCGGCGCACCGTAATTTTTTTTTGTTATTTATTTATTTCAAGTAGCAAAGACTCATTTTAGTTGCATAATCATACACATACAGACAATATATATAATAAAATTACTTAGAATAAAAAACACAAAGTTAATTTTATATACATTTAAATCTAATAATAACGTAATTAAAACTAACTTACAAAATAAAAGCCCTAAAGTACTAAAAAAAGCAATCTAAAGTACAGCGTTGAAAAACTTCTCCACATCGCTGTCGACTGGTAATGTACCCAAAAGATTGGCGGCATTGCCACGCTGAATGGCAATGCTTATCCTTCGTCCGAAGTAAAAGCCAGCCCTTAGAATAAAAATGTTAAAATTAAATTACTTTAAATTGCATTAGATTTTCATTATCATCGGATTGGATTATTATTAAATTACATTGGATTATCAATAAATTAAATCGAATTTTATAATTATCGTCAGTAAGTCAAACATTAAAAGAATTGCATTAAATATTAAATTAAATGGTATAAAATTAAAATTCAACTACATGTCATTATTATATTAAAATAAGTTACCATTCATTAGTTAACAATTACAATTTCTTAATAGAAATTGGAATAGTAACATGTCTGCCACAGCCATGTCGGATATATGGACAGTCTAGCCTGTCGGCGATCATTGCCAGGATGGCATTGGGACTTGTTGCACATAGTCGTAGTAAAGGGCTATAAACCAAACGATCCCCGCGTAGAGCCTCTGGTATTTTTTTATTTTTATTTATTTATTCATATAAAAATTTTCATTATGTTTGAATTTTGTCGTACATTAATTAATAATACATAGTAAATTTCAAACAGTAAATTAACACTAAGTAAATCAAGAGCAATAATTACTAACAAATAATTAATGAATAATAGTCAATATTCTATTAATAATAGTCAGTAATTCATAATTATAATCAATATTCAATAAAAAAAACATTATAGTATCATGATAAATATGATGTCAAAAAATTGTAAACAGTCATTATATATGAATAAATTATAAATATTATTATGTCAAATGGTTACAAATCTCAAGAAGTCAAATAATGCATTGAATATATTTGTGTTATAATTAAATGGTGGATAAAAAGATGTAAATTACTGAAAAATAAAAACTTTTAAAAATGCATTTACCATCATTTGTCTCCAATTCAGATAAAGAATATAAACATTTGTTTAACAAGAATGATTTAAGTTTTGCTTTGAATAGAGTACTTTTATAAATCATTGACCTCAAGTCAGTAGGCAACCTATTAAATAATTCTACTGCTTGGTATTTAGAGCAATGTTTAGCAATATTGAATTTAGGTACAATTTTGTTTTTTATAACATTTCTTCTAGTGTTCTCTAAGTTCACGTTCTTCTTGTGATTCGTGCTCGTGTATGTATTTAGCAAAGTGACTGAGTAGTACTAAAACGTATAAACTTGGTACCGTTAATATGCCCAACTTTTTAAAATAATCTTTACAAGATTCTTGTTGTGAGATTCTAATCATTTGTTTTTAATGCACGTTTCTGTAGTATGCATGCTCTTCGGCAATTATAACCGTATCTGCTCCCCCAAAACATAATGCTGTATCGTAACCTGGATTCTACCAATGCGTAATATACTGCTTTTAGCTGCCTTGAATCAATATCGTCCCTGAGGTTTCTTAGCGCGTAGCAAGCTGAAGATATTGAGGAATCAATGGCGGTGAGCTCTTTTTTCCAGTTTAATAAGGAATCTATGTAAACTCCTAAAAATATAACATCGTTTATTAGACCAATATTATTCCCTTCGAACGTAACATTTGTGTTGTCTTTGTTACGTGACGTTGTTTTAAACAACATAATTTGGGTTTTATTTCGGTTTATTATTAAATCATTTGCTATAAACCAAACAGAAAGATTTTTTAAGCACATATTAACATTTTCTGCCAACTCGTTTAAGTTTGGCGACCCGATTATGGCGTTTGTATCATCTGCAAACATTACAAGCCATGCGTCGGGTTGGATACCCGACCATTCATAAAATTGAGAAAATCATTTATAAATTAAAGTAAAAATAAAATATAATATTGGTCCCAAGATTGAGCCTTGAGGTAAACTGCCACTTATGTTGGTCATTTTTGACTTATATATTACTTCACTCACACACTTTAAGTAATTGGTTGTATTAATGTCTTTTATTTCTACGTACATTCTACGGTTTTTCGCCGATATTGGCCGATAGTTTTTGGGGTCCGTTCTTGCACCTTTTTTGTGTAGCGGAACCACCTTTGCCAATTTAAGTTGTTCAGGAAAAACAGATTCTTCAATACATTTATTAATGAATTCTGATAGGGGATACGCTAATATTTCTATGTTATCCTTAATCACTGATATCGGCACGTCATCGTGTCCACAAGACTTTTTGTTTGCCATCTTACGTACAATTTTTATTATTTCCTGTGGCGTTGTCATATTAAATGTCATCTCACTGTCTACTCCCGGTGTCGAATTCCTTAGAAAGGACATCGCTCTTTCTTCTTCTGTTTTCAAAAGCGATGATTTGCAGACAAACATATCAGCAAAAGTGTCTGCTATTTCTTGTGGATCTGTAACCACCCTGTTGTCAATGTTTAGAACAAGTTTTCTTCTAACTTTGTTTTGCTTTCTTTTTGTCTGCTCATTTGCAATTTTCCATGTCTCTTTTGATACGTTTTTAACTTTGTTGAGATGATTTGATATGGCTAACTTTCGTGCGTGCTTTAAAACTCTTCTATAGATCCTAACATAATTCATTTTGTAGTTATTGACACTCTTTGTAGTTATTTACAAGCGCCCTCTAGCGCCTGATAAGAGTCGCCGCGGTAAGAGGCGTCTGGCTGCTCTAGATTGGGTAAAAGCGGCTTGAAGGCAGCCGTGCCCCGCTCCAATTTGGGAGCCAGACGTCGGAAGTCCTCGAAATTCCACCGGCTGCCGAGAACGAGTCCCAGGAACTTCACAAACGACCCGACGCTAACCCGAAGCCCTTCTACCGTTATTTGGTAACCTAGTGGTGGCACGTTCCGAGGACCATGAAAGCACATAACTTCGGACTTGTGTAGTGCCACCTCGAGTCTCAACTCCTCTCCACTACTTTCGTAATCCCGCGCGTCTCCTTTTCGGCTGCCGCCTGAAGCGACTCTCCCTGCGCTTGGACCAGTGTGTCATCCACGTAGCAGACCACGCTGACCCCGCTAGGGAAGTCAGCGCGCAGCACGTAGTCGTACCCGATGTTCCACAAGGACGGCCCTAGTACCGATCCCTGCTGATCATCGCACGACATCTCTTTTCCATTCTCTTTATGATAGAAGTAACGTGTTAGTGTACACGTTACTTCTATCATTTTCGATTGATTGTGGATGACATTATAAAATATACAGTTGCGTAACAGACAGACAGAGAGCTAGGCTTAGTCTTAATTTAGAGTTTTATAAGCGGACTCCAGTCAAGTATGTAGTTTACCTATATACTACCTAACCAGTAATAAAACCATTAATAGAAAATGAAAATCCTGTCAAAGTTAGTGATAGCTAAAATTTGGGTGTTTTTTTTTTGTACTTTTTTTTAAATGAAACATTATCACATTAGAAATTCCTCTTCTCAACGCGTCCACAAAGAGCCGTTCACAAACAAGTAAACTCACATACACAAGACACCCAGACCTGGAACAAGTATCTGTAAGTCATACAAATATTTGTTTTGTACGGGAATCGAACCCGCGAAACGCAGGGTAGCAGCCAATTATTATCAGCGTATTAGCACAACAAAAGCTTCATTTACCAACCATACCGTCAGAACAGTTTTTTTTTAAGACAAGCATGAAATAGTCTCATTTAGACAAGCGTGCTATGACAATGACAACACTCCATCAGGTGACAAAGGTACTTACAAAATATGTGCTTATGTTTAAATTTACCTCTGTATATCCCAGACCGACAGCTGCCATGGAACCTTGTACCATGGGAGTATCCAATGACACTTTTCCTCGACTAAAAGCACACATAATCGTTTCTTCTGTTGTCAAGCATCCGTCGGCATACGCGCATGCCAGTTCACCGGCACTGTGACCTGTTAAAAGTTATAAATTATACTCTTCATAACATTTAAGTATTCATTAGACAACGAATATGACTACAAAGTACTACATAATACAACTACACATTCTAAAAAAAACTTGACCACCATTTCAGCCCTTGGGTCTAGGTAAATCTTTAAATTGTGTATGTTTCAACTACAAACGGCTAAAAATATAACTACCGATGAGGTTGTCATATTTCTGTTACTTGAGGTTCTTCGCAGCCGCTACTGTTGCACCAGCACAACACGACGAGTTAGGATGACGGAATTAGCTAGGATGAATATATCGACACAGGAAGCGTCCTATTCTAAAAATCGACATATTTTCCACAGATTTAAAAACATATCATCCATACGTCTTTTACTATCGTAACGTTCTAGGCTATCATAAGATTACAAAACAGCCGGAACGACGACGGTGAGCTCAAGAGCCCGTCAGATGTTGTCATTAATATTCACGTGCCGCGCTATGGGTCCTACGCATAGCGGCTGCATGAAAGGCAATGGTGACTGAGAAGAACAACAGGGAGCGCATAAGCGTAGAGAAACAACTAGGCAGAAAGTTATATCACCAAACAAGGTGCCCAAATTCGACGACGGTAGCGCGTGAAGCCAAAGACTCTACTGACACTTACATACAGTCAGCAGGCGCGCTTGCTTTGCAGTAGCAATATACGGCAATTAAGTTTTTCTGAACAACTTTGCAGTATTAATTACAGGAGAACTTAATTGTTTAAAGAAATCAGACATGCGTGGCGTTTCACTATGACAGCAATAAAAACTCGCTAACACGCGAGCTTTAACATAATTGAAATTGATACATTCATTCAGCAATAACTATTGCTGTTGAGTGGGTACAGAATTAAATAAACAGACTAAGTCACCACCGCGCCGTGGATAACATGCTTTTGTATAGTGATTTATTAGTGCATATAGTTATCTTTTATAAAAACTGCAGACATTATACATACACCGCTACATATCATATACAATAATGTATTTCAGAGGATTTATTTCCTGAAATATGGAAAAGTGCTAATATAGAGCTCGTTCATAAATCAGGTTCTAAACTAAGTATAAAGAATTACCGTCCTATCTCCATTTGGTCCACCTTGTCAAAAGCTATCTAAAACTGCTTCTGAAAAAATACGCTAGTTTCTATCATACGTCACTAATAGAACTCAAAAAGTTTTCATTAAAGGTTTTGAGTCCAGATCCATACATGTCACATCCAGGGTACTCCAGGGATTAATTTTAGGATCTCTCTTATTTTTTATTTTTTAACCGACTTCAAAAAAAGGAAGTTATCAATTCGTTGTAGTTCCTTGTGTTTTTTTTAATGTGTGTTACCTCAGAACTCCGTCGTTTATGGACCGATTTGCAATTTTTTTTTTCCTGTTAGAGGATAATGCTTTCCGATTGGTTCCATTTTTTTTTCAGAATCCAGTTCTGATGATGGATTCCATGAGAAATCGAGGAAACTCCTCAAATATTATAGGCAACCATGTGGTGATTTTGGTTGTTTCATCAAGAACTTAAGCATTTAAAGTCAAAAAGTAACATTTAATAAAGTGAAACTGATGAAGAAGACCAACATACTACATACTCACATAGATATCTCAATGAAGATAGAGCGACTATGACAATACAAATAAATAAATGGTTCTGAATAGGTTTGTTGGAAATAATCACCGAAGTGAACTAATGATGGGGTACGTTTTTGAATATCGAAGATTAAAATACCTACGCTTAAAATACCAATGTTCAAAACATCGAAAATTTAAATATCGATTATATCAAAATGTCGAAAATTGTTATACCTACGCTTAAAACGTCGAAGATTGAAATGCCGAGTGATTACAGTTTCGAATGATTCAAAATATCGAATGACATTATGCCTAAGTTCAAAATATCAACATTTAATACATCTAAGTTCATAATACGAGTATCTACGTTAAAAATACCTACTAGTTAAAATACCGGAAAAATTATGCAACATGCAAGCAAGCATGGTTTCTGTCACGACTCCGGCGCTGCAGGGCGCCGGCAGTCCCACGCGAGCTTAACGTCGTACATGGTCTAAACGCTCACCACCACAGCTTCGGCTTGTTGGCTGGCTTCGCCGGCCAGCCTCAGCTGCGGCGGCGGGTGTTAAAACCACCTGCTCCTCAGGTCGCGCGCCCCTTCGCGCCTACGCGATTCTAAATTACACTCTAGGGGCAGGGCAGACAAGACTACGTGGAGTCGGTTTTGCAGCAATACGTTTCTGTCACTAACTTTAGTAGCACAACATATTGACTTTCAAGAAAATATTTTAATTTAAAGACCTAAATAATACCTTCACGATTGACCTATGCTTGTACACTGGACACTGATTTTCATGGATAAAACAGATCAAAATTGTTCTAAAACCGAATTGGGGCACCCCGAATTTACGTAGTCTTTTGGCTGTTACCCCTAGAGTGTATATAAAAATCCGGAGGCGCGAAGGGAGGGCAACCCCCGCCAGCAAGCCGAAGCTGCGGAGGTGAACATGTGTACCTATTCTTTGCTACGCAAGGGCGAAGGGGTTGCACTTTCAGTAGCGCTGGAGACGTTGCAGAAGCAAACTTTTCCCACTCATACTACTTATATCAAAATATGTTCGATATTTTAATTTGTACGTATTTTAGGGTGAATTAATGAATGTAATAAATGTTGAAAATTAACCCATTTTTACACGTCGTTATCGATATTTAGGACGTACGATAGTATGTACTTCGATATTTAGGTCATTCGATAATCTATATTTCGATATTTGGATCTTTCGATGTAACTTTTGTAGATATTTAGAATTTAGATATATTGGACGTCGGATATTTAACCATTGGATAATATAAACTTTCGTTATTTTAATTTTCGGTTTTATGGTCGTTCGATATTTCCATTTTCGATGTTTTGAACATCGATATTTCATCGATATTTTAACAGTAGGTATTAAAATACCTACTGTTAAAATATCTTCGATATTCAAACACGTACCCCTGATGATGATGATGGAGCCGGAAGGTAGGCACTGGAACTCCGTAATTAATCAATGTAATCTAGGCGTGTTTGGGCTTATTAGAATTGTCATCAGATGCACTTTGGTTATAAGGTACTATCAAACTGATCTGATGATGGAGCCGGAAGGTAGGCACCATAGGAACTCCATAATTAATCAATGAATCCTAGCCGTGTTTAAGCTTATCAGAATTGTCATGAGATGCACTTTGGGTATAAGGTACTATCGAACTGATCTGATGATGGAGCCGGAAGGTGGAATATACAGGAACTTCATAATAAATCCTTGTAACCTAGCAGTGTTTCGGTTAATTCGAATTGTCATGAGAAAAGGCACTGGTTATAAGTGTATCGCAACTAAAAAGCGTGAAATAGAAAGCTTTTTACAAAAAAAAGTAACCGACTTCACTAAAAAGTCGGTTTTTTTTTTGTAAATTGCTTTTTTATTAATGACATGAATCAATGTTTCCGATATTCAAAATTTCAACTATATGCCTTGCTGATTGTATTATACACACACAGACAGATATCTGGATAGTAAACTTCATCTGGATCAACATATTGATAACATTATTAGTAACGCGTTTTGCGTTTATGGATTTGTAATGAAATGCATAACAGATTATAAACGTACTCGCACGTATATTTATTTAGACAAATCTTTAGCAGGTCACAGTTGGAGTATATTGTAATGGTAAAGTTTGGCTATCGAAAAATATCACCGAATTATTTATCAAGCTTTGTGTATGGCAGCATTTAAGATATTAAGAATTGTCAAAATTGTGTTCTTGACGTTTCATACATAACTTATTTTATGTTTACATACGTGCACCTTGTTTAAATCGTTTTGCTTCAAATAATGCCGAAAACAATCACTGGTTCGATGGATATGCTTCTATTTAATATGATTGACAAATTTAAAGACACAAAAAGTGAATTAAATGAGAAAATGCAGAGAAAATGCGACGGTTGGATTCAATAATTTCATTCCTAGCTATTCCTAGTTTTTTAATTTCTATTATAAAAGCTTGATATTTTTTGACTATTAATAACAAATTGCAATATTACTCACACTGTGAATACTTTTCAGGAGGTTTCGACAATGAGCAGACGAAACTCCTAATAATGAGAACAGTAAAGGACATTGAAAATTTGATATTTCGGATGCGCGATATCCAGTGAAGCTGCGGCGGACATTTGAACGATATCATATTCCATACATAATTACATGAATCGGAATTCAAATAAATAAAATAATTCATATCTTTAAATTTGAATAAAACAAATTGAATGTTATCACAATTTGCTTTATTCAAATTTAAAGATTTCAGGGAAGTGCTTATTGATAGACCCTTTATTTTACTGCCTATATGTGGCTACACTACTCCACACATGATTAGACCAGTGCTTTGTATAGCATTCGATGTTTCGTCAGTGCGGGATTAAGCCGGCGCGGGGCCTGTAGCAAATTTTATCAAGGGACCTAATACTAATTAATTGATTAGTATTAGTACTTTTGCAAAAACCTAAATGACGATCGTTTTTGCATACCCCGAACGATTAAAGATTTAAAAGCGAAATTCTAAAAAACCGAAGTAATCACGAAAATTATGCTAAGGACATTTTAGGTTTTCTTCTGATTAATAATACAGAAATAGTTTTCGATGATGATGGCGAAGCCTTTATGAATTTATTCAGAAAAGCTGAACAGTTGAGATTTACTAGGAATAGGATGCATTTTTTTTCTATGGAGATGTTAGATTCAGCCATTCTTTAATTGGAATAATCTTTCCGAGAGATTGATCTCATCAACATGCCAATATCGATCGTCATCATCATTCGTCATCATCATTTCAGCTAAAAAGCAATCACAGCTAGACAAAAGTTTCTCCCAAGTGTCGCAATAACGGCCGGTCCTGTTTACCACGCCTCTATCGGATCTTACCAGGTTATCGGTACCCTTATTGCGATGCTTTTCAACGCTGCGTCTTCGCGAGCGATGTACTCAATTCACTGCCACTTAAGCTTACCTTCACTCCTGATTCGATCATGCAAGGAAAGCCGAGCATAGCCCTCTCCATTGCTCTTTAGGTGACTTAAAACCATCTGAGGAGGCGCATTGTGAACGACCACATATCAGAGCCATATGTCACTACACACTGGCAATGAATTCATATAGACACACAAAATATGTAGTTCCCTTAAAACCTTGTTGAAGCTTATTCTTAGGAGGTTTATTAAGAATAAGCTTAACCGAAGCTACACATATTAACTTATTAAACGCCGGCATTAGCTCTCTTATTATCTTTCTATTGTGTCTCTAATTACGAATACCGTAATTCTTCAAATTTTTTACGAATACCGAAAGGTTAAAATTAAGTAGCTTTAGCCAGTGGCTTCGCACGCGGGAACCGCTGACTCTATCCCTTCTAAGGATTAGCTTGAACAAGGCTTTTAGACACCAATAACCCCGTGGATCAGTAGCGTAAAAAGTACGATGATGGGGCAATTCTAAGAGATCTTCTATTCTATAGTTTACTTGGTGGAAAGTCTGAATTAAAGTGACTATCACATCACATCCAAAGAAATCAGCTGTATTTAGATTTCACGCAGTACAAATATTTTGAATAGCTTTTTTTACGTTCAAGTGCGATATCCCTGAACGCGCGGGGGGTTCCGAATGCGCGGGGCCTGTAGCATTTGCTACTCTTGCTACATGGCTAATCCGCCACTGAGTTCCGTCTAACCTTTGCAAGAATGTTTCCTAGCAGCTACCGTAGCTTTAGATTCAATGAACCGCCCAAAGTTTAGGTTTAAGGAATTTTTAACTGCCAAGAGCTGAAGGCGGTCGATGCACTCCAAGGATACATTCTAAAAAGCACAAGCACAAGCACAAAGCACAAGGTGAACGGGCTCCTTATGGCAGTGAACGGACACGCTTGTGTTTTGGCGGCGTTGAATATCGCGGCTAAATAAATAGCACATTTTTAATTGTTAAATACATGCGTCATTGATGTATCGCATACTTATTATTTGCATGAATTATATATTCTTCAAACTATTTATAGCCAGAATGCATCTCATGGCAATTCCAATAAGTCTAAATACAGCTAGTAACTACACATTGTTTTTCTTTTTTTTGTCTAAACAAGTGTATTTCTATTCCGTTCTATTTCGTCATTAAAAATTAGATTTTGGTAAAATTGTGACTAATCTGAAAGACCTTTATAAAATCCAAATTTGTTTATAAATGACGAAGTTCTGAGATAAAAAGAAATATACAACTATATATAAAGGGTCTTCTTTTTTTGAAGTTGCTAAAAAATTATTCCTTGTCCTAATTCAGTTCATGGTCCACCTAGTTCTTTAACCGCAAAGTAAAAAATTGTAATATACATGGATTATGCTCAATCAGGCATATACACGATCACGATACTAGCAAAAAATTTAAATTACATTACCTATGATTCCATCAGGTTTAAAACCCAGTTCGTGAAGAACATCCGTAAGTCCTATTTGAATAACGGTAATCCCCAAAAAACAGTTTTGAATATTTTCGAACACTGTTTTGTCAGAAGATGTTATTATATCAACTATGTCGATACCCTTAGGTGCTAATACTTTGTGACAACTGAAACAAAATAAATTGTACAAATAACAGTAATTGATACAAACCAAAACCAAAAGCTATACAATAGTATATAATAATAATAAACTGTTCAGTGTGTGGTCTAGCTTGAAAAAGAAATTGGGAAATGAGGTCTTACTCAAAAGAACACTATATATTTTTGTTGATCCTTAGTTAAAAACCCATGTTAAACTTGATTAAATATTACTTTATAATTTCTTACCGTTCTACAGCAGCTGCGAAGACAGGTATACGCATTAGTTGCGTGCCCATACCAGTCCACTGTGAGCCCATTCCGCTGTACACAAACCATAACGGACGACGAGTATCGTCAAAATACTCAATTTTCTCACGCAAGCTTACAGTCTTTTTGTTTTCGTTCGTATCTAATAAACCAAAAAGACAAATTTATTGAGTTACTCGATTGAACGTTTGGTCAACAATTGGCCAACTAAAGGATTTAGTTTCTGCAATGAGAGTTTGTTCATACCCAGTATAGCAAATCCTCTGCCTAAATGTCCAGAGATGTTGTTTGCATGAATATTATGCAACAGTGCTAATTCCTCAGCATCGATGGGTCGGGACTTGAGGTCATCAAAAATCTTCTCGACAGCAGACTCCTGACGCCCTGATAATGTGACCAGACGTGGAATAGAAGATTGGTAGCGGGACAGGTCCTAAAATATTAAATCATTGTTCAGGTATACGATTATGTCTACCCACCGAAGAAGACCAATGTAAAGTCCGTATTCTTAATATGATATAGCATGCATAAATGAGAAACAAAAATGGGCCCAGCATCGTGTTTTGAGGTATACATAATTGCACTAGTAATACAAGCACTTGTTACTTGATAACATTCACATGCGGTATCCTGTCCGAAAATTAAGAATAAATAACGTACACGGCCAACTTTCTGTTAAAATAGTAATAGAGGTGACAAGTAAGTACATATATTGAGAAGAACACAGTCGAATGCTTTGAAAAATATTCAAAAAACGCCTAAATTGTAAATAGTCTTTACGTGAAAAATATATATAAATAATACGTGTAACCATGACTTTACATAATATTTTAATAACTTTGTATTGCAACATTTGCGGAGAGTTTTAAGATTTGATTTGGCAGTACAAACCCAGATTTCTATCAAAGCGAATCTAGCAAATCTCGGGTAAAGTCATAACTTTACCATAGATGTGTAGATAATAACTGGCAACATCCGACGTCAACAGGAGTTGTACTTTTTCAATCACGAAGTTTTAAATTTTAAAATATTGATTTCTGGACCCATTTTAACCCAAATTCTACAATAAAAATAACAAGAAACATTCTACTAAATATAAAAACTTTGATAAACCATAATAAATCAATTGAATACCACTTATAAGAGAAAAATGCATATACACCAGATAGATGACATTATGTCACCAGCATGGATGATAAATATAATAAAATAGACGACACCTAGCCAAAATGGAAAATTTACAACCATGTTAACGAGAGCCACAGCTCGCTGTGCACGCCCACCACCTCCGGCCTCGTCACTCAGCTCTGCCTTGCCGCCGCCGGAACCCAGCCCCACTGTGAGTGCTGTGACAGCTGCCGCGGCAGCTGCGTCGAGCTCGAGCAAAGAGTACTACACGGCGCCCACGTCACCACCACCTACGACGACGTCGACGGAGAGGACGCCAGCCACCGGGTAGGTGGCTTAGGACCTCGAGGCCCACTGGCCTCTGATAGGATTCCAGCTCCCGGCGGAAGTGTGCAGCGCATGCGATGGAAGTAATCCATCAATGGGAACGTCATGCACTCATACTATGGGGCTACAGGGGGATTAAACAATCTGACCACGTACTATGTTCAGATGCTCTCTTTGTTTCAGGTGCTTCAGACAGCCGTCAACGTTTTGACCCAACGACTGTCGGATCAGGCGATCAGGGGATAGGCGATCCAGTGTAATCATATGTAGGACGATACTGTACTTGATCGCCTCCGAACGGAAATGAGTAACCATGTCATTGATCCTTCGTCACAGACTGTGGTAGTGATGGTACCTCCGTCCAACCATCTTGCCAACCACGGTGAAGAGGAGAGTACTGACATGGTTACACAAGTAAGTACCCAGTGCAGTGCAGATTCGGGAATATCGCAACATGTCGCTCGAACTTAGGCTGCGCTTACCTCGTTTGCCCATGCATAATAGGAATAAAGCGCTGATGGCTGCTCTGGATTTGCAGTTGTCAAACTATTTTGACGACTGCGAAGATCTCACTGATACTCACTATCATAATGTTCTGAGCAGCTGTAGCGGCATGTCGTGTAGCTCACGTCAAGTTTCAAAACTGTGACGGAGCTACACGATCGAAACCAGCCGTGCCGGCTTGGCAGTGCTGGATCGAGCGTCGTATTGGTGGGGCCAGACCACTCATCGGCAAACTAATCTGCTTCAGGGAGAGCAACACTCACCCAAGAGTGATGCGCTTTGTGAGACGGGCGTTTTCGGGGACTGAAATCAGCCCCCGAGACTATATGTCCCGTGTCACAGAGCGCATCGACTTCCTGAAGCAGAAGGTGTATGCATGGGCAAACCGTATCCGCAGGTATAAGCGGCGGGTGGAGCGATACACCCAGAATCACACATTCCGAAGTAATGACAGGTGGGTTCATAGGGCTTGGGAGCGGCCAGACCAAGGTGTGACTGACGCGCACCTTACGGATGATGACGCCATGAGTTCATTCTGGCGCAGCACCTAGAATAGAGGCAATTGACATCAGCCCTCAAGATTTAGCTCGTGCATTCCGTCCGTTGCCAAACTGGAAATCTCCAAGGCCGGATGGACTGCGCAATTTCTAGATTAAGTGGTTTACAAGATCGCACGCTCGCTTGGCATATCAGTTTCAGTCTGCCTTAAAGTCAGGGTCGCTGCCCCAGTTCCTAACAACAGTAATAACCCACTTGCTCCATAAATCAGGTAGTGAGACACTATGGAGCCTAAAAATTATAGACCGATCACGTGTTTGCCGACGGTCTATAAATTTCTTAAATCTATACTGAGAAGCAAAATTAATAGTCATATTGACATAAATTTTGTAATGTCAACTTCTCAGAATGGATGAAGGAACGGGTCCCGCGGTACTAAGGAGATGCTCTTCATTGATGACCATTAGCCAACAGGTTTGACGTTCCCGAAAGGATCCCGAGAGGAGGAAGGAGAAGAAGGCCTATGACTCTGTTCCTCATACATGGCTCATGAGGGTGCTGGAATTGTATAAAATTGATACAACACTACGCACCTTCCTGATGTCGTCTATGAGGCAATGGAGTACGGTCTTCCGCTATCCAGGATGTCGACATATCCAGAGGAATTGCGAACCTGTAAGGATCGAGCAAGGTATATTCCAGGATGATAGTTTGAGTCCAATTTGGTTTTGCCTAGCCTCTAAGCACACTGCTGTAGAATTCAGGTCTAGGCTATCGGTTGAAGAGAGGTGGTCAGATAATATCTCACCTACTATGACCTGAAACTTTTTGTCCCCAACAATCTGCAACTAAACCTTCAGTAGTGCCATCAGGATGCAGTTTGGTTTCGACAAATGTGTGGTCATGCATGTAAAGCGAGGGGAGGTTGTGGAATCTGTGGGCACTCAACTCACGGATTTCATAAACCTGAAAACCCTCTTTCCAATAGAAACCTATAAGTATTTTTTATATTACTGACATGAAGCAATCGTTGAAGGGGCCTTTCTTTGGACGCCTGAAGAAGGTATTCAATAAGCCGTCTTTCAGGCGGAAACAAGGTGCGCTCCTTCAACGGTTGGGTCATTGATGTACTCTTTCGATGTATTCAAATGGACTCAAACGGAACTTGACGCCCTGGATAGTAGGGACCGCAGACTGCTGACTGCATACCAAATGCATCACCCACGATCATCGGTGTTGAGACTGTGTATCCCGCGGAAGTGTGGGGGTCGAGGTTTTTTAAATACTAAGACCCTACCGCGACCGCGAGGTATGCAGTCTCAGGGAATATTTCCTAGCTGTCGACGTGGGTAAGCATCAAGATGTAGTTGTAGTGGACAAGGGCCCCACCCTGGTTTCCCTGGCTAAAGGGAACTGACGCAAACCGGTAGTGCTTGACACTAACGATCGCATGTAAGTATGGCAGATCAAGGAACTTCACGGATGCTTTTTCCAGGCCAATTGGCCAATGGCCAAATGGACAAATTGGCGTCCGTAGCCTGGCTGCGTTTCGGGGAAACTGAAGGTTTTGTCTGTGCAATTATGGACGAAGTTATCATGATGAATAACTACCGGAGAATTATTGTGAAGGACGGCACGGTTGACATCTGTCGGGCATGTCACCGTCCGGAAGAATCAAATGGAGAGTACTTGCATAGACACAACCTAGTAGCCAGGATTATCCATCAGCAACTTGCTTTGAAATACTCTCTTGTGAAATCGGAAGTGCTGTACTACATTTATGAGCCCGACCCAGTTCTTGATAATGGTCTTATCACTTTGTACTGGGATCGGCCCATCATCACTGATAGGACTATTGTAGCCAATAAGCCTGATATAGTGGTGGTGGACCGAAGCGAGAGGCGTGCAATGATCGTTGACATATCCGTTCCGCATGACGAGAACCTCGTGAAAGCTGAAAAAGATAAACAAATTAAGTATATTGACTTGGCTCTCGAGGTTGTCGACATGTGGGATGTGGACTCGGCGATCATTGTACCGATAGTCGTGTCGGGCATTGGCTTAATAGCCAAGAGCCTCGACCAACACCTTAGGAGGCTCGCGGTAGGCGGCTGGATTAAGGGTTTCATTCAGACAGAGGTAATCCTGGATACGGCTCGTATTGTTAGGAGGTTCCTTTCTCTCGAGCCCTGACTGCCGGTAGCTTAGACTCTGATCCCGATACCGGTGGGATACTATTTTTTATATTATTAAATATTTTTTTTTGTGATATGGTTTAAAAAATTATTTAAAAATGTAATTTATATGTATTTACAAATAATAATTATAATAATATTTATTTATTTTCTCCCATACTTAGTAAGATTTAGACAATTTATAAGAAACAGTTTACATAGATTTGTAGATAGACTCCAGCCGCTTGTATACACACGTTTTTTGAAGTGTAAAGCCATTATTGATTCGCCGTGTGTAGGTACGATCGTTAGTGTTGTATAAATCTTTGTGAAAGCTTGTTGACAAAAAAAGTGCATAAACCGCGGTGGAGTTATCGTAAGGAGACAAAACGTGTGTTTGCAAGTTTCTATATGTATACGAGTAATTATATAAAAATATACCCCTATTTCCAACAACCATTTTTCCCATCATCCTCACAATATGTTCTCTGGAGGAGATTTCCACTGTAATTGGCATCCTGAACAGATATACCAGGTATAAATTAATTGACGTAAGACCTAGTAGAGTAAAATTACCTTGGGTTTGTATCTTCCATGCAAAAGGACGTGCGAGTTAACGCCGGTGAGAGACATGCCATTGATCGCAACGTATGAGCGCCTGAAGGCCTGGTGTTCCGTGACGATGCGCATGCGCCCCTCACGCAGCGCAACTACGTCTTGACGTGGGTTGTTGCAGTGTAAGTTGGCAGCTAGTTTACCACAGTGATAGCCCAGCAACACCTGTGAATTAAGAATTTTTAATGCAGATATACCTAATACTCACGCAATGCAAAACATGCATGGGTTATTCGTGTATTAACAACACGAATATTCTTTACAGCAATAATGATGATGATGACGTTATCTAGCCGATTTCGGCCACAGCGACCAAATTCCTAAGCTTCTAACTTACAGTGGTCGTGTGAATTTCGAGCACAGAAGTGGCATATGCCATTGGCGACATAATAGTAGAGAGTCTATCTTTGAAGTCGTCAGGGTTTTGGTCTAATTCCAATCTGTCACTGCATACGACGTCTACTCTCAGGTCGATTTTATATTTGTTCTTCGCGTAAAAGATATCTACGTGGACAACAGATACAAAATCGACCAAAGGAAAACAAAAGCGTATTGTATATACACTATGATGATCCGTCGTGTGATCGAGGCCTAGGTTAGGGTCGTCATCTACTCAGGTCACTGTAGAGACACGTGGGGTTGCGACAGTCGCAGAGAAAATCTGACAGTTGGGACTCGAGGTGGCCTTGCAACAGGTTCACAAATAACGCTAGGACAGTTTCACGTCGGCGACCAGTCGAGTCTTTTCCTCAACAGGTAAAATTTCGTGGAATAATTCCGAAGTCTGGCTCCCAAACTGGAGCGGCCGGGGTTCTTTAAGGCACCGCCCTTCTTAAAGACATCGTGTAATGTTGCCACTTTATACGTATGTAGATAATTGTGTTTCCTCTTTAGTTATTTATTATTCTTGTTTCCATTTTTCACTTTGTTCTAAAATTTATTTTTATTTATTTTACTCAAATCTATTGATACACAATACCGATAAGGTTTCTGGCCCACGCTGAAAACCACCAATGTGGACTCGTCACATTATGCATGTGGACACGGCATTTATATGTTTAAACTTTTTTTTTTTAATTACAATATATAAATTATAATTTAATTTATTAATTTGTGTATACATATATACACAAATGAATAAAGAAAATAATAAAATACCTGGCATAATTTATTCATACATTATACACAGACATAATAATTATACACATCCATAATTTAATTTAACTAAGAACATAATTTAATAATAATGACGATAAAAAATTAATAAAAATATCTGACATAATTTATTTATATAATCTTCATGCAACAAAAGGTACAAAGGCGGACTTAATACCTTAGGCATTCTCTACCAGTTAACCTAGCGTAGTGAAGAGATAATTATAGCAGGTGGCCAGGCAGGTGCATAAAAAAATAAAATATTATTTAGACAACAAGTATTAAAAAAATATACATAAAGCTTAAACTAAATAAACATACATATTTAATCAAATATATACCTATATACATACATACATTTAATTATAAATATATATACACAGTAAAAGAGTTTTGAGAAGATTCTGCTATTTTATTTTTACTTTATTTTATTTTACTCGTGGCCGTCTTGATACCAAGAGGTAGCGAATTCCACAGAAGGATGTACTGTATATAGAAAGAGAAATGAACAAAATCAGAAGTATGAGAAGGACAAAGCAGTAGGAGATTGTTAGAAGAACGCAGATTCTTAGCGTGTGAAGAACAGAGATATTGAAAGTGAGATATAAGATAAGAAGGAGAGTTAAGAGAGTTGAACTAAGAGAAAAGGATTGTTATAGCTCGCAAACTTCTTCTCTAGTGAATAGGCAACCATTTGAGCTCCGATCTGAAGCTTAATTCATGGTCATATTTCCTCAAGTTAATTATGAACCGGATGCAGTTGTTGGGGAGATTATCAAGCTTATACAGCAAGACTGCGTTCAGGTCATAGCAGCACCATTCACCATAGTCGATAATAGGGAAAATTTAAAGTCTGTACAAACATTGTCTTCGTCTTTACGGGCAAAAAGGTCCTCAGACGATACAGATGCCGCAAAGTCCCGTTGACTCTTTGACAGACACTTGAAACCTGACTGATGGGAATGACGGCACCCTTGAAAATAAAAACTGTTTAATTGCGTGAAATGACGCAATCCAAAAACTAGGTAACAAACATTACCAATTGATAGGGAAGATATGCGTCACTTTCGCGCAATAATAATAGGAGGTAGAAAGCCAACCGCCACTCTACTCATCATGCCTGCATTACCAATAACAATGACCTGACATTTTGAAGGGTTTACAGACATCCCAAACTTATCAGAACAGTCATTAATAGCATTCAAATCTCGGTTCACATCCTCTATAGCGCCTGAAAAACTTTCTACCCGAACAGCTGCATAATCTACCTATTTCCTATACACAAACATAATAAAATGATATGCATACATAATTTTATTTGAATAATTTAATAATAATGACGGCACAAGATAAACAAAAATACCTGACATAATTTACTCATACACAAACATAATTACTATAATATACATACATAATTATACACCCTATTATACGCATCACATTAGATCTACAATTCTATTGAATTTCGTGAATTACTATTTACCTCTCTTCCTCCCTCCTAACTTTGCTGTGCCTGTTAGGGTCTATATTGATCTATGACAATTATTATCAACACACCATACCATACATAGCATACCTATGGACTATGGATTGGAATAAAGTATTGAGTATTGAGCATTATGATGCGCGTACGGCCGTTTTCCTCGGACGTGGTGAATATATTTTTTTTTTGTCATAGAATTTGTATGCTTATGTTAGTCTTAAGTTTGCTCCTTTTCTGGCAAATAAAAAGTTACCCTTTCTTTTTTTTTTTCTTTCTAGAGCTGACGCGAGAGTAGATATTTATTTACAAAAAAAAAACTTTACCTTACACTAGAATCTATATTATTATGGAGTTTAAATTAAAAAAACATTTTTTTTTTTAATTAGGAAAAAATTCGATGAAAACTTCCACCACTGGGGTGTCCAGAATCATATACTGGATCCATGGTATTCGTTTATGCGTCGATGTCAAAGACACCCTGTATATTGTTCCGTGCGGGAATCGGACCCGTGACACGCAGCGCAACAGACAATTGCTCAAGCACTGCGCTGATCGTACCGCCTATTTTAATGGATGATTTACCAACTCAAAATAAAACAACTAAAAATTTAGGTTTGTGTAACAGTTATGTTTCCTACTACTCGTATTTTGGTGATAAATAAAGTAAATTAAGTTTATTCTATTCTCTACTAACCTTAGTGAGGGCAGCGATGCCAGATGCTGCTTCCGTCAAACCAATATTGGATGTCACGCTACCGACCAGTAGAGGGTCTTGTCTACCTTTACAGTAGACTTCTTCGAGTGTTTCTAGCTCAGATTTGTCAGCATCAGGTAAACCTGCAAAATAACAACGAGCCTTAAGCGGGCTACTGAAACGTAGATTATTACTAAAAAGCCTACACAGTTCTTCTTCACAAATTGTGGTGTATAAGGATGTGCATTATACACCACAATTTTATTATTAAATGAAGTTACAATCATGATTCAAGCACTGAAAGAACCCTGGGCAAAAATTCGGAGGCTCACCCGATCATTGAAGTAGCGACATCTACATTGTCACATTAACATCAGCTCTGAGACTTTTTATGTTTAATCAATAGTAAAATTGTTTATTTCTATTAAAAAATTAATTCAAATGAACGATAAACTAAAACGCATGAACCTTAATAATAAAAATGTGCAAAATTGACAATAAAGTGAAAATAACACAATGAGAAATATGATTATACAAATCAACAGTGTAATTAATTATAAGTTTTTTGTGTGGACATCGCTCTTCAATATTAATTTCCGAACTATTACAAGCCATATGAACCATTATTATTAAAGATTGTAGGTCTGTGTTGGCTCGACCAATCTAATATTTATTCACTTTATTTATTTAATATATACAAATAAATATAAATTACATTTTTAATTTTTTAACAAAATCATATTAAAAAAACATTTAAAAATATAAAAATAGTAGTCTGCCGGTGTCGGGACAGGGTCCAAGCTACCGGTGGTTAGGGCTCCAGAGGGGAACCGAGCACTTTTCCGAAATTTTTTGTTCGAATTTAATTTTACCGAAAACTATTGACCGACGTCTTTTTTGCTATATGCATAATTTGACATATTTTTAGATCATCGAAGTACCATGTGTCACAGATATTATTTTACCGAACTATGTTTCGCCGATTTACAAAATAACTTTTTGTTATTGGCCGAAGCCTCTTTGGAACTTTTTTCATTTGCTAAATGATTTATTTGCCATATTTTCACCACAACGAAACAACATTTTACGGTATTTTGACATAAATATATAGACGGTACTTGGTAGCATTTTCAATATGAAGTTAAAAGTAGTGTCATAAAAAGTCAATATGTTGTGCTACAAAATTTAGTGACAGAAACAAATCGCTGCAAAACCGACTTCACACAGTCTTGTCTGCCCGACCCCTAGAGTGTAATTCAAGCCCGCGTAGACGCGGAGGGGTAAGGCCACCCGCGAGCTGATAAGCAGGTGGTTGGAAGGCCCGCCACCGTGGCTGAGGCTAGCCGGCCAGCAAGCCGAAGCTGCGGTGGTGAGCGTTAAAACCATCTGCGAGGATAAGCTCGCGTGGGGCCGCCTAAACCCCGCAGCGCCGGAGCCGTGACAGAAACAATGCTTGCTGCATGTTGCATGCCTGCTTCCATGCTGCATGGCTGCTGTTTCTTGCATGCCTGCTTGCATGTTGTATGCCTGCTTCCATGCTGCATGCATGCCTGCTTGCATACTACATGCCTGCTTGCATGCTTCATACCTGCTGCATGTTGCCTGCTTTGTGTTGAATGCCTGTTGCATGTTGTATGCCTGCTTCCATGCTACATGCCGGCTTGCATACTGCATGCCTGCTTGCATGCTGCATACCTGTTGTATGTTGATGCCTGCTTACACGCTGCATACCTGCTGCATATTGCATGCCTGCTTGCATGCTGCATGCCTTCTTGCATGCTGCATGTCTGCTTGCATGCTACTTGCCTAATCGCATGTTGCATGCTTAAAACTAGCATCTTTGTTTGCATGCTTCTTACTGGGACCAATTAAAACCACTTTTGGTCACAATCAACTATATCATTAAGTGCCATTACATTTAAGTAATTAATTAAACAAATTATTAGGTTAAACTAATCTGTAATTAGCTCCTGTTGCCTCGATCATGCTAATGAAATAATTACATTTCTAGGCGTTTGGTGAAATGAAAATATTAAAACAGTGGTATAATGAATATTCGGAAACATAATACTTCGTTCGATTTTCGCTGAGAGCAGTTGTGTTGCATGCGATCGCGCGCGTACCACAGTGTAAAGTGCTTACGATTAAAATAGCGCCATCAAGTCCGATGCGGCGCAATGACCTAATTATTGCGTAATACTGACGACTGACGGCGAATATTATTGTTAAGGCGAAGTTAATACTCACTTATATTTTTATAATGGGTTCGAAAAAGGAAACTCTGGGTGATGCCAGAAGAATCTTCAATACAGAGACTGAACATCTGTTATATAAATATTTTTGTGAAGAACGGAAACAGCGTAAAAAACTAGAAGAAGACCTAAATGACCTGAAAAGTCAAATAGAAATCCTTCAGCAGCAGCTGAAGCTTCAAGCCGGAAACCCACCGAAATCAGCATCAAATCAAACTGCCAACGAGACTTCTCCCCCGCCTGTTGAATACAGCACAGATGAAGAAGAGCTCGCTCGAGAAACAGGTTGGATAAGGCAAAAAAGCTGGAAAAAAAGGAAATTGAACACCTCCCCCACCCAACCCACTCAAAACGATCAGGAAAGTAAAGAGAACAAAGGTAAGGAAAAACATATCAAAACACCTATGCCACCACCTATCATTGTAGATGGTATTCAGAACTACCAGAAATTCTTTGATTTTCTATGCGAGAGTCAATCAGATGACACGTTCAGCATTAAAATGATGAACGGGGATACTGTCAAAGTAAATGCTAAAAGCGAAGAATCGTACAGAGGAATTTCTAAAGCCCTTTCGAACAACAATTGCTTATGGCACTCTTATGAGAATAAGCAAGAAAGACCAATAAGAGTTATGGCAAAAAAATTGCACTTTTCATGCATCCCTGAAAGAGTAGTTGAAGATTTGCGTAGCAAAGGCTACAAGATTTCAGAAGCAGTCAACAAATTGAGCAAAAAGAACCACTAAATATGTTCATGCTGACATTCTCAAAAGATGAGGAAACCAGCAAAATATATAACATAAAATATATATTGGGATGTGATGTAGAAATTCAGCCCCTAAAATCTACAAAACTGGTACCCCGGTGCAAAAGATGCCAGGCGTACGGTCATACGCAAAAGTGCTGTTCCAAAGAACCGAGGTGCGTAAAATGCACAGGTAAACATCTTACCAAGGATTGCAGAAAACCAAAAGAAGAGAAGCCAAAATGCGTCCACTATGGAGCTTCACATCCAGCAAACTACAGGGTATGGTATCTAAAGAAATTCAACAGATTCGAAACAATAAATCAAATAGCCATAAAATTATCCCTCAACAAAATGTACCTACTGGAAGAGGTGCAGGCCCTTACCTGAACAAACCAAGTCAAACGACGAAGAAAACCACCACTAAAAGCGTCTCATACGCCCAAGTAGCTGCAAAAGGCATAGCAAAAGAGCCTTTGGTTGCCTTGAACAGCGACAAAAAGTTGGATGAAATATTAAAGTTAATGTCATCATTCGACGAGAGACTAAAAAAAAATGAAAACAGCAACAAAATTGCTACTCTTAAGCCTAAAAAATTAATACTACATTGAAGTTTATGACGTGGAACTCAAATGGGTTATTAAAACATCAGAATGAGTTACAAGTAGTATTAGACATAGAAAAAATTGATGTGTGCCTGATATCAGAAACACACTTCACAAAACAATCTCATATTAAGTTTAAAGGGTACAAAGTATACCATGCACTTCATCCAGACCATTCTGCAAGAGGCGGTAGTGCCGTCATTGTAAAAGAAAACTTACAGCACTATGAAGAGCTCAAATACGAAGAGAAGGATATCCAAGCAGTGGCGATATGTCTCCAAACCAAAAAATATCCACTAACAGTGTCTGCCATCTATTGTCCACCTCGGTATATGATAAAAAGAGAGCATTATATCCGTTTCCTAACCAGCCTTGGCAGTAGATTTATCTTAGGCGGGGACTTTAATGCTAAAAATACGTACTGGGGCTCCAGACTAACAACTACTAAAGGTAAAGAACTGCTGAATGCCATAAAAGAGACGCAATGTGAATTTGTGTCTACTGGAAAGCCTACCTATTGGCCAACAGATCCAAATAAAATTCCGGACCTAATAGATTTGTTCGTAACCAAGAATCTATCAGCCAGTTACATAAAAACAGAACAAAGCTATGATATGAACTCAGATTATTTAGCAATCTATTTAGAAATTAGTGAAAACATTTTATAAAAACAAAACAGGCTTACTCTTTTGGATGGCACAGATTGGGAGAGTTTTAAGACCAAATTAAATGATCAAATAGATCTCAAAGTTCCATTAAAAACACCCGAACATTTAAACATCGAAGTAGCAGCAAGCATTGTGGGAATATAAACCCAATATAAACAAGAGAACAAAGGGAAATATTTATCCCTTCAGAATCAAGCAGCTCATTATGGAGAAAAGAAGACAAAGAAAAACGTGGCATCAATCTAGGTGCTAAAACTAAACGAGCTGACAAAAAAAGTAAGAAGACTAATTCAGAACTTCAAAGACGACTCAACAAAAACCTATCTTCAGAAACTAAGTAACGACCAAAATACAGACTACTCACTTTGGAAGGCTACCAAGCATCTCAAAAGGCCGATCACACAAATTCCTCCCATTAAGTGTGAAAACGGACAATGGGCAGTCACTAATAGTCAAAAAGCAAAGAGGTTTGCAGAGCACTTAGAAAACATATTTCAACCAAACGAGGGAGAAACCATTGACGACCGCATTTCGGTTATCATGACACCAGAATATGAAGATATTAAACTAGTAACACCGAGAGAAGTCGCGCGTGAAATAAAACTAAATATAAGCTGTTGAAAATCACCAGGTTACGATTTAATAACTGGGGAAATACTTCATAACCTACCAAGAAAGGGTCTGGTTAAGTTGACAACCCTCATGAATGCTGCACTAAGGCTTAAACATGTACCAGACTTATGGAAAGTTGCTGAAGTGATCATGATAGCAAAGCCTGGGAAACCTGCACATGAAACAACATCATATAGACCTATCTCCTTGCTACCTATAATGGCAAAACTATTTGAAAAGCTGTTACTTAAACGGATTAAACCAATAATACATAGCAAGAATATAATACCAGAGCACCAATTTGGTTTTCGAGAAAAGCATTCAACTATTGATCAAGTGCATAGAATCACAAACGTAATAGAACACACCCTTGAAGACCAGAAGGTTTGTTCTACTGTGTTCCTAGACGTGGCTCAAGCTTTCGACAAAGTATGGCATGAAAGTCTAATATATAAACTGAAGAGGCTGTTACCTAAGCAGTTTGCAGATATCCTGGAATCCTACATTCTAAACAGAGTCTTTAGAATAAGGCAAGAAGATGCCTACTCAGAATTGAAACAAATAAATGCCGGCGTACCGCAAGGAAGTGTATTAGGTCCGATCCTGTACCTCATTTACACTTGCGATATTCCAGAAACAGAGTACAATACCATTGGGACCTTCGCTGACGACACAGCCCTCATGGCTGTAGGAAACAGCCACGAAGAAGCAGTTAAAAAGGTTCAAATGGCTGTCAACCAAGTCTATGACTGGACCAAAAAATGGAGGATTAAATTGAATGAATCCAAATCTGTACACATAGACTTTAGTAACAAGAAACACCAGTATTCTCCAGTTTATATTAATAATAAACAAGTCCCATACGAAAATACAGCCAAATATTTGGGTATGACTCTTGACGCTAAGTTACGCTGGAAAGCCCACGTCAAGAAGAAAAGAGATGAACTCGACTTACGATTCAAAAGAATGTATGCTTGGAAGAAATTCCATGTTATCTGTACATAACAAATTGTTATTATACAGACAAGTCCTGATGCCAGTTTGGACTTATGGTATTCAGCTGTGGGGCTGCACCAAACAGACCAATATAAGTATCATACAACGATTTCAGAAGAAGGTACTAAGGGAAATTGTAAATGCACCTCGGTACATACGAAATGATGACCTCCATCGGGATCTAAAAGTTGAGTTCATCAAAAAAGTGATAAAAAAATCTGCAGAAGCTCACGAAAAGCGACTTCATCAGCATGTGAACATCGAGGCAATCCAGCTTCTCGACCACACAAATATAGTGAGAAGACTAAAAAGAACAAAACCGTTCGAGTTAGTGTTTAGTGATAGTGAATAGTGTAATGTAGCATAATTGCTACCTAATGAATACAAGAACGAAGTGTATTCGCCTTAATAGAGACAATAAGAAAAGTGCTATTGGACACATACTTAGTAAAGAACAATTTATTAGTTTACGATATAATTAAATTACTTATTAGTCTGTATATATGGCTAGATTGTAATAAAAATAGGGTCCATTCTTTGGATGTACCCTAGGAACAGGTAAAAAAAAAAAAATACTTCGAACAAATGTTGTTTCGGCTAAGTGTAACATCTGTGAAAAGTTTTTCGAGCAAATGAAACCTCGGGGTAACGAAAAAAATCGAATTAATAATAGGTCAACTGATACAGTGGCAGACGTGACTTCGAAGAATTAAAAAAAAAACAAATGAAAATAGTTGAAAAGTTAGGTGAAATGAAATTCGGTCAAATATTTTTAGAACTTATGATAGGTAACCGCTCCAGAGACAGGAACTTCCTTACAATGCGAGCCGTATCGAGGAGTACTGTCTTCTGTATCAGGCCCTTGATCCAACCGCGCAACGACAGTTTCGACAGGTGGTCGTCTAGTCTTTTGGCCATCAGACCATTGGCGGTAACAATAATCGGCACAATGATAGCCGAGTCCACATTCCACATGTCGACCACCTCGTGTGCTAAGTCCAGATATTTGATTGGTTTCTCTTTCACAGCTTTCAGGAGATTCTCGTCATGTGGGATGGTGACATCGACTATCATTGCGGGGCGCGCTAATCGGTCTATCACCACTATATCCGGCTTACTGGCTACAATAGTCCGGTCAGTAATGATAGACCAATCCCATTACAACGTGACATAGTCATTTTCGAGAACTGTGTCGGGCACATACCTGTAATACGGTACCTCTGAACACACTAGGTTGTATTTCAAAGCAAGTTGCTGGTGACTAATCCTGGCTACTTGGTTATGCCTGTGCAAGTATTCGCCGTTGGCCAGACGAGAACAACCAGAGATAATATGTCTGATAGACTCACCCGGACGATGGCATGCCCGAAATATGTCAACCGTCCCGTCCTTCATTATATATCTCCGGTAGTTATTCGTCAATATGACTTTGTCCATAATTGCACAGATAAAACCTTCAGTTTCCCCAAAGAGGTTGCTGAAACGTAACCAGGCCACGGACGCAAAATCTACATCAAACTCATGAAGAGCCCGATAAAAGCGCCCGTGGAGATCCTTACTTTTCCATACTTCCCTGTGGTTATTAGTAGTAAGTACCACAGGTTTGCGCCAGTTCTCTTTAGCCATGGGCAACGGGGTGACTCCCTTGTCCACTGCGACCACATCACGGTGCATACCCACATCGGTTTTATGAAAGTATTCTCTGAAGCTGTACACCTCGCGGTTGTGCAGGGTCTTCGCGTTTAAAAAACCTCGACCTTCACACTTCTGCGGGATGTACAGTCTCATCACAGACGACCGTGGGTGATGCATCCGATTTGCGGTCAACAGTGTACGGACCCACCTATCCAGAGCGTCTTGCTCTATCTGAGTCCATTTGAGTATGCCGAAAGAGTAAATTAAGACCAGCATGACCCAACCATTGAAGGCGCGCACCTTATTTCCACCTGACATAAGGCTATTTAATACCTTCTTCAGGCGGCCAAAGAAGCGCTCCTTCAACGATTGCTTCATGTCAACAACGTTAATGCGTAACGCTTCCGACATACCCAAATACTTGTACTTTTCGCTCGGGGAGAGAGATCTAAGGTGTATGGAATCTGAGAGTTGAATCCCCTCAGATTCCATTATGTCCCCTCGTTTTACATGCATGACTTCACATTTATCCACACCAAATTTGATCCTGATGGCACTACTGAAAGTTTCAGTTACCTTCAGTAGTTTCATCAGTCGCAACTTGTTGGGGGCAATGAGTTTCAAATCGTCCATGTAAAGAAGGTGAGATAGTACCTGACCACCTCTCCTCAACCGATAGCCCAAGCCTGATTCCTCTAGCAATGTGCTTAAAGGATTCAGGGCTAAGCAGAACCAAAGTGGACTCAGACTGTCGCCCTGGAATATTCCCCGTTTATTTCATATAGGCTCATCGTCCCACCGGATTGGTCGACATCCAGGATAGCGAAGGACTGTGTTCCATTGACCCAAACATGACTCAAGGAAGGTGCGTAGAGTTGTATTTATTTTATACAATTCCAACACCCTCATGAGCCATGTATGTGGCACAGAGTCATAGGCCTTATTATAATTTATTTATTTAAAACTTTATGCACTAAACATTGTACAAAGGCGGACTTAATGCCATAGGCATTTTCTACCAGTCGACCTTGGGGTGGTGCAGAGACATAACATGGCGGGTGCAACTTAATAAAAGACTGACATAGAGGAAACAAGAACAATAATAAATATTATATACTTAGATACGTACATACAAATAAAGAATGATATTGACAAAAAATAACGAATACAACAAATCAAGAGCGTGATGAATCTACCAACTTCTTGCGAATGTGTTCTCGTGCTTTCATTTTAAAGGACAACCGACTGGTTGCCATCCTGATGATCAGAGGGAGCGCATTCCAAAGGAAGGTCACCTGGACAAAGAAAGAGGAATGGACAAACCCAGAGCGGTGTTTCGGACATCGTAGAAGACGATTATTTGTAGATCGAAGATTTTTATTGTGCGCAGAGCAAAGAAATTGAATTTCTGAAGTCAGATAAGAAGGAGAAGAGGGCTTATTCAGAAAAGAAAACAGAGTTGTCAAGGCCCTTAACGCTCTACGCTGGCGAATGGGTAACCATTTTAAAAGTGATCGATGTGTTGATACATGATCATACTTACGAAAATTGAAGACGAATCGAATGCAGTTATTCAGAAGGCGGTCCAGTTTATTGAGGAGATCTGCATTCAGGTCATAGTAGCACACATCACCATAGTCAATTATAGGAAAGATTAGGGAATGTACAAGCATTGCCTTTATGTGAGCAGGGAGAAGATTCTTCAGTCGATAGATTGACCGTAACGTTCCGGTGATTTTCCGACTAACACCTGAGACCTGCTTCCGCCAATCAAGACAAGTGTCGACATGCAGACCAAGTTCCTTAACCTCGGAGCTAATATCTATCCAGCATGTCGACAAATCCTTGCGGGATCGACGAACCTGTTGGCTTATGGTCATGTCGTGTATTGCCCACCCTGAAGCAGTATAGTTTACCAATGAGCGCTCTGGCCCCATCAATACGCCTCTCAATCCTACATTGACAGAGGGCTTTGGTCAAGTAGCTCCGTACAACTTGGTAGTTTTACGTTGGCTAAACGACATGCCGCAATAGCCCCGCAATAGAGACGCTGATACTTACGCTGCTCTCGACCATATTCTCAAGCAGTGAGTACAGAGCACACACTAGTGTCTTATTTTTTTGTGCATAGGTTTTTTTTGTGCATCGGTTAATTATTGTTATTATTTGTTTATTATTTATATATTTTTTGAGGATATGTTCGTATCCAGAGGGCTCGAAATTGACGAGGGCAACTCCAGTAACAAAATGTTTCCGGCGGGATCTCATAGTGGAATGGCGACAGAGACTACCACAACCCAGTGCTGGGCATGCCATAATTATGGCGGTAAGTCCTCTCTTTGAGGAGTGGCTGAAAAGAGATCACAGCGTCCTCACCTTCCGTATGATGCAGGTTCTCACCAAACATGGTCAGTTTGGGAAGTTCCTGCACTGGATTCGTGTCGAAGCAACGCCAGAGTGTCACCATTGTGTGGACCACCCGGAGGACACGGTGGAGCACACGGTAGAGGTGTGCCCCGCTTAGGCCGAGCACCGCTGTGTTTGTGGGGGAGATTGGCGGCAGCGATCTCTCGCACCGGGTCTTGGTACAGGCCCTGGTCCGAAGTGACAAGGAGTGGCAGGCGGTCGCCTCCTTCTGCGAAACAGTAATGTTAGCAAAGGAAGGGGCAGCATGTGCACGTGTGTGGGCGCGGCCTTCACGCCCCAGCTACCGAGATCCCGATCCTGATTTCCAGCCACCGTAGGCCCGGGCTTGCAGACAGCGAGCAATGGGTAGCTCGCCGTCCGATCGTCTGGTAACCGTCTGGACCGAGCCCAAGTCGTCGACGGCGCTTAAGGTGCGCGTTTTCACGCGCACCTCAAGGAGATGTCAGCAAACCGTAGGGGCCCAGCAGGATCAAAGCCCACTGGGGCCAAGGGTCTGCTTCTGAAAGGAAGACTCAGCCCTGGTATGAAAGGCAATGAAGGAACAGGAGTGGGTTTTAGTCAGTAAAAGTCTGAAACACCCTCACGTGCCACCCAAGAGCAGGGGATGTCAGTTATTATTTTTTTATATTAAAGGACATTCATTGCTCGTCGTCCATACATAGCTCGCCTAAGATCCAACAGGGAGGTGTATTTATTCTTTGGGTTTTAGATAATGTATATTCGATTAAACCTAAATTAAAACAACGGACACTTTTAAGAATTCTGAAAAAATCAAAACACTTTCGGATTTTGAGGTTATAATTACGTCAATATAAACATTCGATATGTACTAAATGACATTACTACCAAATGTCAAATGTTGTCATCTGTCAATTCGTCAACTGTCATTGTCGATATTATTGCTCGTTTCAAACAGCGCTTTCAATCGAGTTTTTTGATAAGGCTTACTATAGTTCCGCGACATCATAGCAGACTGTTTGTAACTAAAAATCATTATCGTATATCACGTGTTGAGAATACTAACGCTTGTCTGTATCAAACTCTTATTAAGAGTGCTGTTACAAAGACTTGGCTGTATGAGCTAAGCCTCGTAACCTTTGCCTATTAAAAACCTCAAATTGAACCAAAAAATAATAGAACTATCACCGAGGATTATGACGGAAGTTAATGACGAAAGTGAAGTGTCCGTTCTATTAAAATTTAAGTAATGTATATTATTAAAAGAACTAGTAATATAGTATATATTTCATGCGTGTTGGTTCTTAAGCCATTTTTTACAATGTTCTTTATATGTTTACATATTTTATTATTATTTATATATTTATACTAGCTGACCCGGCGAACTTCGTACCGCATAATAGTAAGGATAACGCCATCTACTGGCATTACCAGAAGAACATAATTCATTTTATAATGACATTTTAATTACAGATGGCGTTGTATTAGGTATTTTTTGTGTAATTATTTCTCACCGTTTAGACCTTCCCTGGACTATCTCGAATATTTCAAGACCAAAATTAGCCAAATTGGTCTAACCGTTTTTGAGTTTGAGACTAACGAACAGCTATTAATTTTTGGATAGTAATAAAAGCTCCGACAAAAAAAGAAGAATTGTACTTACTCAAAATATTAAATCTACTGCCAAAAATACTAACTTTCCGGCTATTTTTGTCCGAATAAAAATGACGAAACGACCGAATGAGATACTGAAATCTTCGAAAAATAAACATGACTGTTTATTGCTATAATATTTATCTACCAGCATAAATTACGTTCTACTGAAAACTATGCTTTGTAATTTTTATCTTTACTTGACTACTATTAATTCATAAATTGCCTTTTATATTTAATAGACTGTGGTGCTATTTTAACTGTAACATTATACTGAAAATATTATTCTGAGTGGTTATACAGAAACTTATAAAAAATATAAAAATGTACTTGTAACAATAACTTTTACTTACATCATATTATATCATGAATTTTACTTACCACGGGTATGCTTCGATAGCGGTACCTATTTCAGGCGTTAAAAAGTTAAAACAGTCGTATTCATGCTTTAATCTAAAACCAAGTAGACTTTGGTTTCCTAAAATATTTTACTATTATACTGTATTATTATTCAACAAATTTCCTAGTTTTTATAATTTCAGCGAGAACAAAGATAAAAATAAAACAAAACTCAGTTCATTAAGAAAATGTAGTTTTAAGAGGGCTACCCCTCTGTACCAACCCCACCCCGCAGAACCCTGGTTTTGGAGACATCCATGTTTAAAGTTTGAGGTTAGGTGAAGTTAGAACACTAATTTCCATCGATTTATAGGGTGGTTTGGGGCCTAAATCATAATGGCTTTAACATTAGAATGGGATTTGGTTGTTGTTGATGGTCACAGTTCTAACCTAACCTAAACCAAATGATTCACCAAGTCTTTTCATTACTTACAAAGTCCTCTGCTTCTTGTACATTATAGCACCGTTTGATCAACACCCAACTTTTATTACGACGATTCTTCTTCACCGGTACTGATGAACCAGCTCCCTCCTCTTCCTCCTCCGACTCAGAACGGTACACGGGTACCTCATTCATATTTCGTAACAATACAAAAATAGTCGGAAAGTTAGTAGTTTCCTTAGTAGATTTATTAGTTCGTTGAAATGATAATATTAAAGCAGTAGCAACAAAAACTATTTAATTTTGTAACATAAACAGACAAAACACACAAGGATCGGTCGTTGCAAGTGCATTGCGCTCGGATCTTTAAACTCGCACCCGAAAACAGCCGAACGCGACCCGAAACCGATCGCGCGGGCCGAACAGTTGAGGTATTTTCCTCGTTATTAAGAGTTAAAAAATAAATTTGATAACCAACAATAGAAATTAAAACAGTTCATGCAAGTTGTAAAAATACGATTTTTTTGACAAAACCTCTGTTGTCGGTAACTTAGTAATTTTGTCGGAGGTTCAGTACTCCATTCGGAAGTTTAGATTTGTTATTCGAAGATCCATTTTTTTTTAGGAGAAAATGTAATTTTGTCATGCTCTTATCTGTTGTTAAATTGGATATTTTTTTTCATTTATGTTTTGGGTTTTTTGTCGGTAATTCATTATAACGCTGGTTAATTAGAATAATAGTCGGCCACAGATCGCTGGAGATTAATTTGTTTTACGGAACCATTATTATTTCCCTTAATTTTTATAGATATTAAATGTATGTATCGACCGGTCGTTGTGACGACGCTTAGGGAAGGCCTATGTCCAACAGTGGACGTCTTTCGGCTGAAATGATGATGATGATGATTATTATTTATTAAAATGTTCAAAAATTATATAAAGGATACAAAATTACATAATAAAAAAAAAACAATTCGGCAGATTATTCTAATACTTTCAGGAAGTGTGTTTATTATGTTAAATGTTGTATATTAAAGAAATATGTACTCTATTGGTACTGAAAAACTAAATTTTATTCTCACCTGTACCATATGCTTCCACGTACTCAACTGCCTGGGGCGACACTTGTACTTCTTTATAGAACTGTCTAATAAAATCAGCCGTAGTCTGAGGATTCCGATTGTATCCAAATTTGGGTCCCATTTTATCACTTAATAAAGAAGTGAATTCATTTTTAACATGCAAAAGTTCCGCGTAAACTCTAAAAAAAAATATATAAATATATTATCACGACATAGTATAAAACAAAGTCGCTTCCCGCTGTCTGTCCCTATGTATGCTAAAATCTTCAAAACTACGCAACGGGTTTTAATGCAGTTTTTTTTTAATAGATAGAGTGATTCAAAAACGAAGGTTAATATGTATTATAAATGCATAATATATTAAAGGAACACTGGTAATTTTAAAGGTTTCTAATGTGATGTTGTAAATAAACATATTTTTTGCGCTTACATTGCAAAAACAGGCTGAACCCTATGAGATAGATCAAAATAATGTACTACAGTATCGATGGTATATGTCTATGGAATAATCCACAATAACCATGTAGGGTTCACCCCTACAACATAGTTTATTTACGTTTATAATAAACTCACACAAGACACCACAATTAAAATACAAACATCAACACAGCCACAGTATTATTATCATTTACGTGTATCAATAACACTACTCAACATTCACGGCATTTATAATGTTTAACATTATAATGTCGGATGGTGTCGGCTGCCCAAGCGCGGGCCGGCGCGCGCGGCGGTTGAGCGCCCCAGGTTAAACTTTTACTTTTTGCAATTGTGAGGGTCAGTCGGTCACAGACCTCGCCGCTAGCTGCCTGCGCCGCGCCCTCGATTTACTCGCAATTATATGTGTTACGCGAACTGTTATTGTTATTGTGAATTATTGTTTTGTGCTGTGACTATTGTGTGTTTCTTCTGTCCATTCTCCTTCTTGTCATATGTGCCGTGTATTGATATTGGTCTAGTGCATAAACCATGAGTACTTTCCGAGTGACTTTTATTTCCTCGCACCCGCACTCACCGCATACACGCTCCTTAAACCATTTTGTATCCTTTACTTTTTACCAGAAATAATAGCTTATTTACTAAGCAATTTTAAGTAATACAGCATTAATCCTTATCCAATTAAGTTAAATACATTATGTATTTAATATAGGTTAATAACATTTAAATTACATGCTGTAAAATACCAATTTTACAGCATGTAATTTGAATGAATATTTTCGAAGATATTACAGACTTAAAATGCACGGACATAGCCATTCCGGTTCCAGCATTGCACCCATGCAAAGCCGGGGAGTGTCGCTAGTTATCAATAAAATTGAGAAAATGAAAGAACGATTTTTTTTTTACTCATCTAGATAAAAAAAAAATCCTAAATTATTCTAAACTTTACAAGCCTTACCAACTTACCAATGCAGTGATTAAATTACAAAATATTTATAATTAGTATTTTGGAAAACTTGCCTCGAGTTTTTACACCCATGTTGATACCCTTCAAACGTGAGTATCCAGTGCAATGGGTGCTTTAGGGTGTGGTATTTGGAGATATAGCAACGGTCTGAACTTAGGCAATGTTCACTGTTCACACGAGGATGTGAACATGCCGATTCAGCAGGGCAGTGACCGCAGTGAACCCGAATTGACTTCAATATTAGTTATTTGTCATCAAAATTATTTGACTGCATCAATTGTTTCACACAAATACGTTATTAACTAATATACTCACACATGTAAATAGATTAATATAAATAAATACCATGTAAATCTGTATTAAAGTCTCTTCCTACGCTACGAGCAACGCTGTTTTACTAAGATGAGACCATCTTCTCTCCCTGTTACTGCGCTTATAAATGGTTGCCGATAGCTTTGGCCTTACCCAGCCTTAGTTATTGGTCGGTCCGTGAGACTGCGGATCGGCAGTGAGAAAATCCCATCCGATACACCCTTCATCCTTCCCACCTTCCGTCTGTTACCTTAGGTCTCATGATAACAGGCTTCCCGCACTATATATATACGTATATATTGTAACTATACAGTTGGGGCTAGGTTTTTAGGTGCAGTTAGGGTTGTTGATAGGCTACAGTCAACCCCTTTCAAAATAGGTAAATGAACATTCAGATAACTAAATCAAATGTACAATTTGATTTAGTTATCTGAATGTACATTTACCTCGTTTGGCTATATACAACAATAATAAGGTATTCTGAAATATTGTCAAACTAATAGGGGTTAAAATATGAAATTGCCGTTTTATTGTAATAGGTACTTCGAATTGACATAGAACCTCCATGGTTTGAGATTTTTGAGTGAAACTTTTTTCACATGGTACCTATGAAGTTCTTCTTTAATAAATACAACATTCGATTATCGACTTTCAGTTGTTTTTTATTCAGCTTAGACAAGGAAGATACTTCAAAAATTCGGGTGAGTTTTGAATACGAGTTCAATATTGTGTTTTGAGAGGCTTGGGTGGACTTGAAGAACGAACCCCGTGGAAGACCGCGCACACAGGTGAATAACAATGAATTGAAAGAGATGGTGGAAACCGATCCGAGCCAAACAACCCAGGAATTAACAGTTTGGTTTAACGTTATCTTACCAACAATATTGACTCATTTGCGTCAAATCAATAAAATAAAAAAATATGAAAAATGGGTGCCTCATGAGTTGACTGATCTACAGAAAGAAACACGTGTCGAAACTTTTGTTGATCGTTCAATCGATACAGAAATGAAGGAATATTGGATGGAATTGTGACATGTGATGAAAAGTGGTTTCTTTACAATAATCCTAAGCGAAAAATACAATGGCTGACCCCAGGTCGAACGCCGCAACAGTGTCCTATAGAAAAGCTTACCAATAAAAAAGTAATGGTAACTGTTTGGTGGTATCAGCATGGTGTCATTCACTATAGCTTTCTCCGATTTGGTCAAGCAATAACTGCAGATGTCTACTGTGTCGAACTCCGAACAATGATAGCAAAACTAGCAGTGAAACTGCTCCGACTTATGAACGCGAGAAGCCGTTTTAACTCTACATAAACTGCAATTAGAAACCATTCGTCACTCTCCGTATTAGCCAGACCTGGCTCCAACAGACTACCGTTTTTTCGTGATTTTGACAATTTTCTACGTGATAAAAGTTTTCTTCTTAGGAGGCAGTACAAAATGCTTTCACACAGTTTGTCGAATCTAGATCACCAGAGTTCTATCGCAAAGGCATAAATGACCTTCCTATTAGATGGCAGCAATTTATAGATAATAATGGTAATTATTTTGTTTAAATAAATATGTTAAATTAAAAAAAAAACGAATTTCAATTTTTCAGTACAAATCGGCAATTTCATACTTTAACCCCTAATATTTTGATTACTACTACGAAGACCTCACTGATCTGAATCTGAACCGGGATGTATTTCACGGTCTCGACAACCGGTAAGATCAACTGAAATTAAGTGTAAAAGAAACTTCAGAAACTCTCAGACCTAGAATGTGATAATCAGCACGTCCCTGATTGTCTATAACAGGACGCTTGAAAAGAGGGTACAGGCATAGTCGACGACTCTGTAAAAAGACCAATCCTTGGGATCATACCTGGATAGCCTCAGGAAGGTAAAAAGCGAGTCGGGCCTGTGTAAGCTCACAATGGGAGGAGACACCAATGGCTTGGGTGTCTTGTGGGGCTGAAGCAAGATCAATAGCAGAGATAATGAGATGCTGGGACCTCCTGACTAGCTAGAACTGCAAGTACACAACAACAGAACACACTTCAACAGATGGAAAACTCCAGCCAGTTACATGAGTTGCGTTGATGTCACAGCCTGTAAATCAGATATTCCAACTGCTGGCGAGTTGTCGATGACCTGACGAGGTCGAACCACCACGGCATAGAGTTCTTTATAAATCTCGAAAAGTCTGCGGGTATCACGATACATCGGACTACTAGTTTCTACAACACCAAGAAGGCTAATTGGGGCCAGTTCACAACAATTTAACTATAAAACTGTTTGATCAGCTCGTCAACGTGCCTAAGTTGGACCTAGTAGTCGAGCAACTAACGACGTTAGTACAAGAGGCCTGCATCCGAGTGAAGAGAAGACAATAGAGAAGATAACCATGCCGTAGTGAATGAACTCATTAACCTGAAGAGGCAGGTAGTCACCAAGAAGTGGAGGATCAGATGTGCAGCGCCAGTCCTGCGTTAACGGCAGGCAGGTTCTCCAATATCTGACTCGCTTTAAGTGCGAGGAGAACTCAACATGCGCCTATGACAAGTTGGAGACAGTCCTTCATCTCCAGAACGAATGCCCTGTGTGGGAACACACAAGCATCATTTAGAAACAAAAGTTGGTATGCAAGCAAAAAAGAAGAATCTCAGTTTACTGATAGAACACAGAAAGAACAGACTGAAGTTCATAGACTTAAAAAAAAAGTAACAATCCATCAATAGACGGAACAAATAGCTGACGTATATCAGATTTATTAATTGTTGCAAAATTTATTATTATTTAATACTATTTTTAACAAACGACAATAAAAATTGTTTAACAAATTATAATCGACACTTCTTTTTACTATCATTTATTACCATTATTTTATTTTTTATACGATTTAAAATTACTATAGTCATTGAACTTCATTTAACCGATAGCCCTTAACAACGACCTTGCGAAACTTGTATGGCTGGGAGTTTCCGCATGGTACTAGTGTGGATTTAGCCGTTACCTGTAACTAACCACACTGCATTAGTCATGAGACAGTGTGAGCGTCCATGAGGATTACTCACTCCTACCACAAAAAAAAACCTTCACTGACAAACACTATATAACGTAGGCTGACCCCACATTAGGCCTGAGCGTTTCCCGGATGTGTCGCGTTTTGCTGCCCTGCGGCGTGGAAAATGCACGCAGCGCGCACGCGGCGCTCGCGTCGCGTTCTCACCCCTTCACCCGCAATCCCTCCCGCCCGATACTGCCATAATGCGCGAGCATTATGCCGATCATAATGCTAATAATAAACGCAAAGGGGAGCGCTGCGTTCGCGCCGCGCGTACGCACCGCGCGCTTGCTGCACACACGTCACACAGAGGCAACGCGCGACGCTTACGCAGCGCGCTCGCGACGAAATACACAAACAAAAATAAGGACAAACATAATTAAAAATAAGTGTACAATGGGCGGTCTTATCGCACAGGGCAATTTCTTACAAACAACCTTTGGATGGACTGAAAGAAAGGAAATGGATTTAGGGCTGTCAGTGTAGAACATCAGAAAAATACTAATAAGACAGAATAACACTAATACATACATGCAATATAAGAAAAAAAAAAATATAAATAAATATTAAATATATAATTGAGCCAGGAGAAAAAAAAATCAAAGTGAAAGGTAATGCACCTTCACCATTTTTTTAAACATAGGTGGCGTTTGAGCACGCCTCACTTCTAAGGGTAACGCATTCCACAAACGAGCTGCTTGAAGTGTGAAAGATTTGTCAACGAAAGAAGTGGAATGCATGCGAATACTTAATTTTAGGTTTTCTGATGATCTCAAGGGCCTACTATGTGTGTCACTGAGAAACTGAAAGCGTTCCTTAAGATAAAACGGGGTACAAGGATTAAATAGCACATTATAAAGCAAATAAAGTACGAGTATGTGGGCGTTCCGGCGAAGGCGAATAGGAAGCCATTTGAGCTTAGTATGAAATTCAGAAACGTGGTCATACTTGTGCAAGCCAAGTATGAACCTGATACAGAGATTTTGAAGTCGCTCAAGCTTATCCAATTGGTCTTGGGTGAGATCAGATCAGGCAGCAGCATAGTCCAGGATTGGAAGAAAAAGAGATTGTGCTGATTGTGTTGTGGCAATTTTAGTAGTGATGGGAAGAAAATTACGAAGAGGTCTCAGGGAGCCCGCCGAAGCAAATAGCTTACGACTGACTTCCTGCAATTGTTTTGTCCAGGAAAGAGTGCGGTCGATATAGATCCCCAAGTTCTTCATAGTGTAACTTAAAGGTATAGTGGTATTATTGAAAGAAACTTGGGGAAGTTTCGACCAATCTACTTAAGACACATTCCGGGAACTACCAATAACAATCACTTGCGTCTTAGTTGGATTGATCTTCAACCCAAACTCAGCACTCTAGTCACCTATTCGAGCCAGGTCTTTGGGAAAACCGGAAGTTTTGGATGTGCACTTGTGGACGAAGTTATCATAAAGAGTAACTACCACAGATTTGTTGTGAAGGACGGTGGACAGCACGGTGGACATCTGTTGGGTGTGCCAACATCCGGAAGAATGAATTCGCCACGTTATCTCTGGTTGTTCTCGTTTAGCTAACGAATAGTACTTGCAAAGCTCTTGCAAAGGCATAACGTTGTAGCCAGGATTATTCATCAGCGGTTTGCTTTGAATTGCTCTCTTGTGAAATCGAAGGCTATGACTATATCACATTACTCATCGTCTCTCCGTTATAACTGACAGGACTACTGTAGCCAACAAGCTTGATATAGTGGTAGTGAACCAAAATGAGAGGCGTGCAATGCTTGTTGACATATCCGTTTCGCATGAAGAGAACCTCGTGAAAGCCGCGAAAGATAAGAAATACAAATGTCTTTACTTGGCTAGCGAGGTTCTTGGCATATGGGATGAAGAACCGATGATCATTTTACCAATAGTCGTGTAAGCCAATAGCTTAATAGCAACGAGCCTAAGCTAATACCTCAGTAGGGTTTCATTAAGCGGCTGGATCAAGGCTTTGAGTAAAAAAGCGGTACTTCAGGACATTGCTGGTAATATTAATAATATTACCAGCAGTGTCCTAATTATAATACGTTTGCTATACCGTAACATGTCTAAGGTAAGGGGCTAGACTAAGAGAGATACAATTCGAAGGGCAGTTTTGTGGCGAACTGTTAGACATTATTTATTGGCTGGCTTAAGAGGAGATTTGCAAGAGCAAACTTGCACGGGAGAATTATGTGTATCCAGTAAGGTTCTGGTAGGCATCTTGACCATATTTCCGGGATTATCGTAATAGCCATGGTATTTTTCTCCATTCCTCAAGCACCTCAGGATATGTTGCCCTTTTGTTGCTACGTCATTTCGTGCTAGCGGCCGTTTTTGGGGGCCCGTTTATTGAGTATGCAAATCACGTCCTGCCTTTTTACGATAGAATTAATAACATTGTTCAGGCAGGGGCCATAGTTTTAACATAGTTCCTGGTAACCAGTCTACTTAAGATTCCAAAAACAATTGCCTTATTATCTTTGTTTTCCATATTATGTCGCAATATTTTTTCACAAGCCGGAGGTTGTCCTTGGGTGCACTAGCATAGCGCGTTCAGGGATAATCGTCGGTTGGTATCACATACGATTAAAAGTAACTAAATGTGTGCGAGTTGTTTCGGTTCCTGGTACACCTTCCAAAGGTTCGAAACCTCAGGGTTCCGAGATATACTGATATATAATAATAATCTTTTTGTTTCTGAATTAAACTCCATAACGAAATATATATATATCATAATAACTTATAAAACTATATTAATAAACAAATACAAATACCCAGATGTCAGTAGTGCACTACACAAAGGAGGTCGTTTGTGTAGTGCAGTCTAATAAAAAATATTCGTAAGTTTTAAAGTCTGGTTTTAGTAGTAAGTTTATTTTTACCTTTTAGCGTCTTTTGCCTTCTGCAAAAACACAATACCGACTGTATCGGATAAAACGTAACCATCGGCGTCTTGCGAAAATGATTTTGTATTTCCATCTTTGGAAACTGTAGCAGAAAGTCTGAAATCAAATAAAAACTGATTGTTAACTGGTTACTTCGTCAGTACAAGTGCAGGCTAGTTTTAGTGAATTATCACGGTATTATAATAAAATAAATTATAGTCTCATGAACATTTTCCTGCATTAAAAACCAACAAACTTCATCCTATTGATTGACTAACTCTTTGAAAATTCTTAAGGTCCTGAAGTTTTATTGGATAAATGTATGAATTTAAGTACCTCAACAGCACAAATACAACACATGAGTTTAAAAATTAAATTATTATTTATTGACACACAATTGTTTTGACAGCTGGTATAAACCCAAACTAAGGACGCATTCGCAAAATACGTAGATGGCGAATCGCAACACTGTTGCAGGTGCCCGCAGTGGTGTAGTCTGTGTTAGTTGGATTGCTTCCAACTAACACAGAGTACTCCTAGTAATTAGAAAGTAGATATTCTAATTTATATTTTTGTTTACTTCACATAATAATAGCTTTATTTATTCCACAAAAATAAATAAATTACAGTATCAATTATAAGTTAATAAAAATTTAATTCATTTTATAGTAAGATAATTGAAATAGTAATTATAAAATATCATGCATGTTTAATTTGTGGACCCCCTCAGGGTAAAATCCTCCTCCAAAAAATTCCAGTTTTTCCTGTTTTTGGCGGTAGTCATCCAGTTCCTTCCTATGTAGGCCACAATCTCGTCTTACCACCGGGCGCACGGGCGACCTCTCTTTCTAACGCCAAACGGTACTTTCCATTTCGTGAGGTTGAATGTCCATCGACTGTCATCATATCTCGCCACATGACCAGCCCACCTCCACTTCAGACTTTGAGAGAAATCTAGAGTATCCTTTATCTTGGCTACCTTCCGAATTTCTGTGTTTCTTACTCTATCTCTCAGTTTTATATTTAAACAGCTCCTTTTTTTGCCCTCTAAATGGTCTGTATTTTATGTCTCGCCTTGTGACCATAGATCCACGTTTGGCAATCATAGATAAGACAGGGTAAGATTCTAGTGTCTAAAATTATCCTTTTCATTTTAATTGATAGTTGTGACTTGAGAATCTCTTTTTGTGCCCAGTACTTTTTCCATGTTATGGCTACTCTTCTGTCTATTTCCTCTATGTTTCGGTCTTTCCTAAATGAAATTTGTTTCCCATGGTAGAGAAAAAAAAAACAACAAAGTCATGACTAACAGTGAATTAACACCAATACTAGTTATCGATGTTACTTCACATTCTTGTTATTTTATCCACGACTGAAAGAATATCATAATATTTTTTTCTTATATCAGTTGACACAACTCAGAGTTGCAAATGTAATAATACTTTACGACTAGGAGTATTTTAGTTACCTAATGCATTCTTATATTTAAGCTTATACCCAACAAGCCTACGTAGGAAAAGCTTAATAATAATAGTAATAAAGCTACCAAGTTTTTTTGATAGCAGCAAAGACCTCACTGATGACTCCATCTTGTACTGTGCGGCTGTAGCGGAATGTCGTGTTGCTCACGTTAAACTTCCTAATTGTGTCAAAGCTACGCGACCAGCTGTGCTAGCTTGGCAGTGCAGCATAGAGCACCGTATCGCTGAGGATAGAGCATTCATGGGTAAACTTATCGGTTTCAGGGAGGGTAACACTCGCCCTAGGGTGATGCGCTTTGTGAAGCGGGCGAGATTATCTTCCTTGCGTCACAGAGCGTATCGACTTCCTGAAGCAGAAGATCTATGCATGGGCAAACCGTATTCGTCGCTATAAGCGGCGAGTGGAGCGGTACACTCAGAATCGTACATTCCAAAGCAACGAAAGGTGGGTTTACAGGGCTCGGGAGCGACCGGAACAAGGTGTGACTGATACGCGCCTGTCAGATGATGACGCCATGTGTTCATTTTGGTGCAACATTTGGTCGGCGTCGGTCAGTCACAGCGAGGTTGATTTGGTTCGAGAGGTCGAGCACGCATGCAATCTTTTACCAGAAATGGGGGCAATAATTTAAACATTAGCCTCCAAGATGTAGCCCGTGTAGTCTGTCCGTTGCCTAACTGGAAATCTCCTGGGCCGGACAGGCTGCACAATTTCTGGATTAAATGGTCTCAGGTCCAGTTTGCCTTAGAGTCAAGGTCGCTGCCCGAGTTTCTAACGACAGGAATAACTCAACTGCTCCATAAATCAGGTAGTACTGTGGAACCTAACAATAATAGACCAATCACGTGTTTGCCGACGGTCTATAAAGTTCTTACATCCATTCTGAGAGCTAAAATCAATAGTCATATTGAGACAAATTCTATCATGTCTGCTTCTCAGAATGGATGTAGGAACGGGTCCCGCGGAACTAAGGAGCTGCTCCTCATCGATATGGCTATTAGCCAACAGGTTCGACGTTCTCGAAAGAATTTGTCGGCATGTTGGATAGAATATAAGAAGGCCTATGACTCTGTTCCTCATACATGCTCATGAGGGTACTAGAACTGTATAAAGTTAATGCAACTGATGTCATGTATGGGGCAGTGGAGAACATTCCTTCACTATCCGGGATGTCGACAGATTCGGGACAAAACCGGACCGATAAGGATTAGAAGGCGTGGCATATTCCAGGGTGACAGTCTGAGTTTACTGTGGTTTTGCGTAGGCTTGAACCCTCTCAGCACACTGCTGGAGGGTTCTAGCTTTGGTTATCAGTTAAAAAGAGGTGGTCAGGTCATATCTCACCTTCTTTACATGGACGATCTGAAACCCTTTGCCCCCAACAACTTGCAACTGGTGGAGCTACTGAAAGTAACTGAAACCTTCAGTAGTGCCATCAGGGTGGAATTTGGTGTGGACAAATGTGCCGTCATACATGTAAAGAGAGGTAAGATTATGGAATCTGCTGAAATTCAACTCTCGGATTCTATACACCTTAGATCACTCTGCTCAACTAAAAAAAACTTACAAGTATTTGGGTATGTCGGAAGCTCAATACAGATGACGTGAAACAATCGTTGAGGGAGCACTTCCTTGGCCGCCTAAATAAAGTGCTGAATAGTCTTTTATCAGGCGGGAACAAGGTACGCCTTCAACGGTTGGGTCATGCCGGTTTTGATGTACTCTTTCGGCATACTCAAATGGACTCAGATGGAACTTGACGCCCTGGATAGAAGGGTCCGCTCACTACTTACCGCAAATCGGATGCGTCACCCACAATCATCGGTGATGAGGCTGTATATCCCGCGGAAATGCGGAGGTCGCGGTTTCTTAAATGATAAGACCGTGCACAACCGTGAGATTTATGTAGTCTCAGGGAATACTTTCTTGACCCGAGATCGTTAACGAGAACTGGCGCAAAGCTACAGTAATGGATACTAATGAACGCAGGATGGCAGGGCAAGTAGCTTCACGGGCGCTTTTACCGGGCCTTACATGGGCCCGATGTAGATCTTTTAGCGTCCGTATCCTGGCTGCGCTTTGGTGATCTCTTTGGAGATATCGAAGGTTTTGTCTTTGCAATTATGCACGAAGTTTTGATGACAAACAATTACCGGAAATACATTGTGAAGGACGGTACGGTTGACATCTGTCGGGCATGCCACCGACCCGGGAATCAATCCAACACATTATTTCTGGATGTTCTCATTTAGCTAACGGAGACTATTTGTATAGACACAACCTTGTAGCCAAGATTATTCACCAGCAACTTGCTCTTAAATACAATCTTGTGGGATCAGAAGTACCGTACTATAAGTATGTACCCGAACCAGTTCTCGAGAATGGCAGCGTCACATTGTATTGGGATCGATCTATCATCACTGACAGGACTATTGTTGCCAATAAGCCTGACATAGTGGGGATAGACCGAATAGAGCGTCGTACAATGATTGTTGATATACCCATCCCTTATGACGAGAACCTCGTGAAAGCTGAGAAAGATAAACAAACTAAATATCTTGACTTAGCTCGCGAGGTTGTCGACATGTTGGAAGTGGATAGAGCAATCATTGTGCCGATAGTCGTAACGGTCAATATATTATTAGCTAAGAGCTTCGAAAAACATCTAAGGAGGCTCTCGTTAGGCAGCTGGATTAAGAGCTTGATCCATAAAGCAGTACTCCTGGACACGGCGCGCATTGATTTAGATTCCTCTCTTAGGAGCCCTGACCACCGGTAGCTTAGACCCTGTTCCCGATGCCGATGGGTATTTTTAAATGTTTGAAATTGCCCTGGATAGGAGGGTCCGCACACTGCTGACTGCATACCGAATGCATCACCCACGATCGTCAGTGATGAGACTGTATATCCCGCGAAAATGTGGGTGTCGTGGTTTTTTAAATGCTAAGACCCTACGCAACCGTGAGGTATGCAGTCTCAAGGAATATTTCCTACCTACCGACGTGGGTATGCATCAAGATATAGTGGCAGTGGACAAGGTACTCACCCTGCTGTCCCTGGCTAACGAGAACTGGCGCAAACCGGTAGTGCTTGACACTAACGATCGTAGGGAAGTATGGCAGAGCAAGGAACTTGACAGACGCTTTTTCACGGGCCCGATGTAGACCAATTGGCGTCCGTAGCCTGGCTGCGTTTCGGTGACCTCTTTGGGGAAACCGAAGGTTTTGTCTGTGCAATTTTGGACGAAGTTATCATGACAAATAACTGCCGGAGATTTATTGTGAAGGAAGGCTCGACATCTGTCGAGCATGTCACCATCCGGGAGAATCAATTCGACACATTACCTCTGGTTGTTCTCGTCTAGCTAACGGAGAGTACTTGCATAGACCTAACCTTGTAGCCAGGATTATCCATCAACAACTTGTCCTGAAATACTCTTTTATGAAATCGGAAGTGCCGTACTACAGGTATGAGCACGACTCAGTTCTTGATAATAGTCCTATCACTTTGTACTGGGATCGGTCCATCATCACTGATAGGACTATTGTAGCCAATAAGCCTGATATAGTGGTGGTGGACCGAAGCGAGAGGCGTGCAATGATTGTTGACATATCCGTTCCGCATGACGAGAACCTCGTGAAAGCCGAGAAAGATAAACAAATCAAGTACATATATTGACTTGGTGCGCGAGGTTGTCGACATGTGGGTTGTGGACTCAGCGATCATTGTAACGATAGTCGTGTCAGCCAATGACTTAATAGCTAAGAGCCTCAACCAACGTCTTAGGAGGCTCGCGTTAGGCGGCTGGATCAAGGGCTTGATTCAGAAAGTGGTACTACAAGCCGTGTCTTGTATAGTTAGGAGGTTCGTCTCTCTGGAGCCCTGACCGCCGGTACCTTGGACTCTGTTCCCGATACCGGTGGGCTACTATTTTTCATATTTTTAAATGTTTTTTTATTTTTTATTGGAATATTTAAAAATATAAATTATATGTTATTTTAAATGAATAAACGAAATAATAATAATAATATGATATTCGACAACTATCACACAACACTATCTAGTCCCAAACTAAGCAGAGTTTGTGCTCGGACCCGCCTATCCAGAGCGTCTAGCTCGGTCTGAGTTCATTTGAGTTTGTCGAAAGAGTACATTAAAACCGGCATGACCCAACCGTTGAAGGCGCGCACCCTATTTCCGTCTGACAGAAGGCTGTTTAGAACCTTCTTCAGGTGGCCAAAGAAACGCTCCTTCAACGTTTGCTTTATGTCAGCAACACTAATGCCTAACGCTTCCGACAATGGTATTATTATTATTAATTATATTGAGATCTCATATTTATACTTGGTGCAGAAACCTGAAGGTATACTGTTTCTGGTACTACTTTGCTAGCACATCGGTTTGGTGTCTACATACGCACACACAAATACGCTGGTGACATAATTAATAATTAAGAAGAATTTACTAGAAATGGTTATTTTTTAACCTAAAATTCTTGATTATTTTAAGATTAAACTCACTTATTAAAAAGATAGCTGAAATCTATTTAGTAGCCAGTCCTAAGTATACCACTTCAGGATTTGCATTTATTATGTTACATGTTTTTAATATATTAAGTGTTTCCGAGATTCTTCGTGGATCCCAAAACTAGATTTTAATGAAAATTAGAGTTCATCCATTTAGGATTCTTGTATTTATGCAAGAATTTTCGAATTTGGTTTATGTATGAAGCAGTTCTGAAAACCTCTACCTTTTTTTGAAAATGGTCAAAAAATAGCTTAAGCACACAGAAACAATGTGCGCATGAATCTAAGCAAACATCTAAGACTATATACTAACATCTAATTTTACAAGGAATGACATGGTCATGGTTTGACTAGTTTGTTTGAACAATACACAGATAGAACATAATATGTTCATACATCTTAGTACATCGAAATTGTAATATAGCTAAATATTTTTAGATTAGTGTACCTTCCATGATGTACACAGGAATGCGGATGAAGAATTAAGTTTCCTCCTCCTACAATGGCTGCATCACATTCGCCACGTATCAGGCTTGAGTACGCCGCTTCCAAAGCAGCGGTAGAACTGCAGTCTAGTTCATCGATTCCTAGTGAGGGACCCTTCACGTTCAACCAGTACGAGATGCGATTCGCGAACATGGTCTTGCCCGAGCTGTAACAGAAAGTACATACATTTTGCTTCATGTACACTAAAGAAGCGAAAGTGCATAGTAAGAAATAAAATCGTGTGAAGCGAGAAATGACGCCATCTAGCGTAAAACCAGATTGAAATGTTGCTATTGATAACATTACATTATACTGTTAATAGATGGCGTCGCTGTGCTTAATTAATGCTTATTTTTGTAGTACTTTCTTTTTGTTTCTTTAAATAATGAAATAATTTATATTTTTTTTTAAAGAGATGAAGATATTAAAATTGAATATCAATTTATAAATATTTGATTATCTATGTGTTAGTTTTCAAACTTGAGAGGGTAGGTTGAATAAGGATTTATAAATAATAAATAGTAGGTAATATGGAGTATAAATGATACTTAGACCAAAAAATTATGACTAAGCTAAATTGGTTGTTTGCCAAGTTATTTTCGATTATCTCGTCCCAGCGCATTTCGTTAATTTTTTTTTTTTAACCAGGTGTATTGTCTACTTATTTTACCAAAATGAGTAAATATGCATTGTTATATAGATTTAGTAAAAAGTGCTCCAATAATTGCTAAGCATAATCAAGGTAAAAACTTGTCAGAAGACGCCAGAGAGACCAGTGTAAATGTAAGTAGTTTTTTAACTCTTTTATATAACAAAAAACTCCTATATAATAATCATTATTGGGTATTATATATTTATGTTTTATTGTTGCAGAGAAAAAAAGTTGTTCTATGGTTATGACGATTTGAAGAAGAGGGTTCTTTAAAACACCATCAAAAAGCTGGCAGACTAAAACTAATAAACATATTGCAGTGTCAAACCATGATAAGGGAGTATACGAAGAAAACGGACATCTGTCGACGAACCACTATGCTAGTTTATTTGACACAAGCGTTGGCACTGTCCGTCGGAGGCTTGCTTACAGAAAACCATAAAAGGGCAAGATTGCAGTTTGCTTTGGGTCACATAAACTTTGATTAGAGTAATATCATGTTTACTCATGAAAAAACTTTTAAGTCCAGTGAACACGGACGGTTTTGTTTGTGGCTACAAGATAATAAATAATTATAATACTGATTTAATATTATTCACTCAGTACTTATTCTCTGTATTAACTGGAGACCTTGTTATGTGTTTTTAACTTAATATCCGTAATTAATACATTAAAAAAGTTATGAACACTTGTTATGTTGTTGTGCAATTTTATAGTTTTTAGCCTACATTTAATCTTTTTGATCTTTGTGATAAAATTATCTGGTCTTTTGTTTGTTTTGTTAAGGTTACATAAGCTTCAATCCTCTTTCCAATATTGGAAACGAATACTTAAGCTATGGCCTCAATAAGAAATTATATATAATATTATAATCTTATTCGATGATTAATAAACGGTGATTGTTAAATTTGAATAAGAAATTGTAAGAAATAAACATATTATTTTTTAAATAGTGCTTTTTTGTTTGATGAGCCTGTTTAGCAGCATTTTTTTCGTCTTGCTGAGTAACTACCCACTTGAATATTATATTACAAATAAATATCCACTTGTTAACTTTGATATAATATTCCTACCGATTTCTTTAGTTTGTCATTCATAACTTACAAAAAGTGTGAGTACTACGTGAGATTTGAACTCACGGCTCATTGATTTACGCATCTATCTGCACATGCTAAACCACTAGGTCAACATGACTCTAGTTTGAATGATGAAATTATGAACTACAATCAGTTGTTGACGACAATGATGACGCAAGTGTCTATTATTTGTTGAACTAAAAGTCAAGTTTATACTTTGTGAGATTGCCTTTGGTCGCTACTTAGCTGTGAAGAAACCAACGCCATCTAGTTTAATTTTGTAAAACTTGAACTTTAACGTGCAAGGGAAAATAGGCGTTAAGGTACCCAAGCACTTCTAAAGGTTCACTGTACATATGTATAATACATATGTATAATGAATTTTAATTAGTAGTACATATTAATTAATGAATTTTAATTAGTGGTACATATTAGTATTACATAATATGTATAATGAATTTTAATTAGTATTTAAGTAAAAATAAGGTGTAATTGTTAATTTAATAGTTAAATAACTGTATAAATACACAGGATTATTGTTTTCCTGTAAATACACCAAGTAAAAATCAATATTTAGTATCGGCGGCTGTCACCGGTAATCTAAAATCATCTGACGTCCGAATTACGGAATAAAACGGGGAAGTATTGTTTATTTTTATTGATTATTTATAATAATAGCACACATTCTCCTAATCTCAGTATCACGTCGTACTCACTAATTTTTACATACTATTTACGGCAATCTAGGACTTTGCGTTTGTTTTAAATCGCTTTGTTTACATTGTGTAAATGGTCATAATTTCTTAATTCTGTTAGTTTAGATCTGATTTTCTTGGATAATATACTATAAAAATACTGCACTCGGTCGTTACTTTGCGATGTGTCCTTTTAAAAATCATCAAAGTTTTTTTTATGATCTAGACATCCTACCCAATTTACAAAATTATCATCTTTAGGCAAGTAAAAGCTATAAAACTTAATAATCAATAGTTTTTTCAAATTGATTCAACAGCCTACCTCAATTCTTCACTTAACTGAACTAACTTTTCTCATTCTTTTTCTAATTTCATCTTTTGTTTACCTTATCGAACCTTTTGAATCTTATCGTTTCTTTGTTTCTATTTTCAGTCACTAATTCTGAAACCATGCCTGTGATGACCCGTAAGGCTACTAAGGATATGGAGCTGAAACTGAGAATGGCACTCCAAGGACTTAAGGAATCGAAAGACCAGTGTGAACAATTATTACTGGAGAGGGATGAAAGTGAAAAGGAAATAAAAAACATTATCTTAAAAAACACAAGCCTTAAACGGGAGCTCGTGGATATTAGTCAGCAATACCAAGACATTGTTGATGAACGCGACCAACTACGGGTGATCACGGATGGTTTTGGGGATTGTAGTAACTTACATGAGGAGGCATTATGCAAGGTTAGGGATCTACAGGATGAACTAAATTATGCTAACAGTGAAATTCTCAAATAACAAAAAGAAAAGGAAAGACAGCAAGAGGATATATGACATTGATACACAGCACTTACAGTCTGAAATAAAGGTACTTGAAAATTCACTCAGTTCTCTTTACAGTAAGTATCATGTACAATCTCAAAACCAGATCAAAGAACACATTCTTGCTGCTAATGAGTTTTATGTGCCAGTGTACATGTCAGACAGTCTCAGACCTCGATGCTGGCCAGCCTGTGGCAACGGAGGTCCCGTCCCTGGCTGAGAGTTCTTCTCAAGACTGTATTACTGAACAAGATTTACCTGATTTTGTACAGGATTTATCTCAGGTTGACCAGGCTGAGTTTGGTGATTTTACATCTTGTAATAGTCAGGATTGTATTCATTCGTTTATATTCTCAGATAGTATGAGAAGAGGTTTGGGTAAATAAACAACTTAGTAATTATAACAGTGATTATAGGTAATAGTTTAAAAGTACGAAAGGAAGATATCACTGACTGTGTAACTGAGATGTTAAAATTAAATAGTAAAAAAATAATTTTGTGTGCTTTTCCATATTTTGAACAATTGTCAAATAGACAAAATAATTACAATTATATGCTTTACAAACATATATACTTTTTAGTTAGTCACTATAGTGACAAGTTTATGTTTTTTGACACCAACATTTTTGTTGGTCATTTGAAGTCGACCAGGGGTACAACGTATCTGCCAATTAGTTTTAGACACACAATAGCAAGGCTTATTGGCTTAATATATTAACACAGATAGTATGTCGATGTCTTGTATAATTAAAACCACTATGTTTAGTAGTAATACTAATAACCCTGTGGTGAGTCAAATTAACGGTAGCTTAATTGCTATGGATTCTTTTGTAAAGTGTACGAAGGAAGTTCCATGTATCACTATGGAAAATTATTTTGTATATGTGGGGACCACAATTAGTTGCAACTCACTGCCAAGTGACTGAAGACTTTGGGCAAACTCCGGATAGTTGTTAAACTAATTCATAGGACAACAGAGGATACCAGTAACACCATAGTTATGCCGAGTAATAACAAGGTATCTTCTTGCTTTCAAAAAGTTAAATGGCAAAAAGGGGCTCAGCAGCATTCCTTGATATTTTTTATCAAAATATTCAGGGTATCTCTTCCAAATTATTAGAAATTGAAATGTTTTTAGAAAAAACAATGTTTTGATGTTGTATGTTTTAGTGAACATTGGTTGAAAGATTACCAAATGCTACTTAGTTATGAAAATTATAGTGTGGGAAGTTGTTTTAACCGTAAGTCTGTGCTGCGCGGTGGTTCCCTAATCTTAATAAAAAAAAAGCTTAAAAACAACGTCATGACATAGTTAACTTGTCAACTGAACATTACATTGAACTGTCCTGTGTTGACCTAGATAAGCATGTTATAGTGTGCGTGTACAGCCCCCCGAACCCTCAAAACTTTAGTCTATTTGAATCCACAATGGAAAATATTCTAGCTAAACTTGCAGATAGTAACAAATCTATAATTATTTGTGGAGATTTTAATATTAATATTTTGGAAAATAATCCAAATAGCAACAGATTTTTAAGCCTTTTTAAATCATTTAATTTGTCCAGTGTTTTTACTGAACCAACTAGAGTAACTCCAACCTCTGCAACTTGTCTTGATAATGTTTTCTGCAATTTTGATTATTTAGATAAAGCTATAGTTAATTATTTTTCGTCTGATCATAGTGGAAAAACGGTAACTTTTAACTTTAAAGCAGCTTTAGAAAAAACTCAAATTCAATTTAGGCCAATCGCACTTGGCAAATTAACAAAATTCAATAGTAACTTACAATATAAGTTAAATATTCTGGGCCATAATATTGATGATTCTAATAAATTTTATGATAATTTCTTTTCAGTAGTATTTAATGAATTTAATACAAGTTTTGAAAAGAAGTTGAAACATATTTTCCTTAAGTTTGTTTTAGTGACTGGGCGACTAAAGGTATAAGAATAAGTAGGGAAAGACTTTATGAACTTTATGGCCTTAAGCCATTCTTCAACACTGAAACTTTTAACAAGTATGTAAATAAATATTCTAAACTTTTTAGAAATATATGCAAGGGGCGCCACCCCGGGGCAAACAGCGGTCAGGCCAGCCCCACGGAGCCATCTGGAAACGAGCCAGATGGCATGGAGGACGCGATGGCCAGATTCACCGAGGTCGTGGTCGCCGTTCTTACAAGCATGTCAAAAAAAGGGAGAAGTCCAAAAAGAGGGAAACTATCTCCCATAGCACGACCTCAATTAAGAAGACGCTGGGCACCGTCTAGGAGCCCCTCAAAAAGTCCTTCAATAAGAGGCCAAACGGTGGTGTCAAAACCCGCGAGGCCAGCCCCGGCGGCTAAGCAGCAGCAGGGGAAGTCTGTCCCTCCAAAAAAGCTCTTGCCACGACAGCGAGCCGGCCTCTTCCACTGCCCCAGCATGTAGATTCTCCGGCCGACGCCGAATGGCAAATGGACGGAGAAAAAAAAAGGGCGAGCAAGGTGGCAAGAGCAGCCATTAAGACGCTTGTGGCTAGGCTTCGCGCCCGGCATCCGCAGCTGTAGTGATCACACTACAGCCAGGTGTAGAAAAGAAGGGCGTGACCTACAACGAGGTGATGACCAAAGCGAAGCAGGTGGTGGACCTCACCGAGTTTGACATTGCCGCTTGCGTATGAGGACCACCGCAACGGGGGGCCGTCGTCAGGACGGGAAAGTGTTCTGACGACCAGCCACAATACGATGCGAACCGTTACGGTGCGCTGCCCTGTGTCGGCGGCCAAGGCCATAACTGGAGAGGGCCAAAGGCTCTTTGTGGTGTCAACGCAGGTGAAGCTGCTGGAACCTAAACCTCTAAGGTGCTTCCGTTGCCAGGTGGGCCACCATGCGGGGACCACTGCACCTCGGAGGTGAACAAAAACGACCACTGCTTCCAATGTGGTCGGCTCGGTCGCAAGGGCGTAACCTGTAACGCCGCGCTGCAATGTTATGTGTGTGCAGCGGCTGGGAAGTCGGCCGACCACCGTGCTGGGAGCCGCTCTGTCTCCGCGCGTCATTGACTGGCGCGTCATGGAGGGTGTGGAGACATATGGTACATCCGGTTCGACAACTCTGCCCAGACCTCGACCACGCCGGTCCGACAAAACCCGTATGGTCCGCGGTAGGCACTGAAGCAGCAGGACCGGGAGCCCAGGTGCCAGCACCGGATAGGCCCGTTGACATCGATGTCGAGGCGAAGTGATTCCGAGAGGCCATGTCGGAAATTTGCGACGTGGTAATGTCCGGCCAGGACGTACTGGTGGTCGCTGGAGATTACCGAACTGTGCAAGGCATACGTTGCCGCACGTCACGGCACCGCAGACACCGCAGGCGCCGCATCCGCCCGCCAGATGCGGAGGCCATAGAGGCAGAGCTGTACGAAAGATACAGGGCGGCGAACCGAACCCTCCGAGCGGAGATACGGCAGACAGAATGAGACGCCCGCGACGTGTGGCTGGGGACTCCGAATGGAGACCCATGGGTTTGCACCTTAAAAATTGTGCGGAATAAGTTGTCCCGCTGACACAGAGTCTACGGCCCCAGCTCGTTAAGGGTGTGGTGAAAGCTCGGTTTCCTTCCTTTACGAATGCTGAATGCCAAAGACCCTGGCCATGGAGGTACTCAGCGGACTACGACTACGACTACGCGGTCTCATCGTCCGCGTACAGAAGCGGACGATAAGTCCGCAAGGCGTCCCAGCTTCGCGATGAGGACCGGTTTCCCAGTCTTCCAGCGAAGTGGGTACTGTCCCCTCTTCATATATGCACTAAAAAGCCCTCTTCGCGAGACCTGAGTACCTTCATGGCCAGGACCCAGGCATTTCCAGGCAGTTCATCGGGTCTTGCGGGCCCTTCCGTCACGCGGCACTTTTCGGCTAATTTGAAGACGCCCTTAAGATAACTTTAATTTTGATATTAGGATTCATTGTTGTGATACTACTTTTTTTCTAATTTTTATTTAGTAGATATATTTTTAAATGAATGAAATATTTCAGAGTAGTAATTTTTTTTTAATATAAAATTGCATTTGAATTTGCATGATACCTACGTTAAAAATTAAAACAGATAAGAATTCGGGACCCATTAAAATAATCTAGACTAAAATCATTCCATCCGGGTCCCGACTGTTACAGTCAATAATTATGTCCCGAATTTGAATTTATTATTTGTTTTATCTAATGTGTTTAAATTAATGCAATTAAATTGGTTTCTACACTAGTGGACTAAACTTGTTTTTTTTTTCTTTTCAGTTTTTATTTAAAGTTTTTTTTTTCGCTGTCGGGTTTCTTTTTTAAATTCATTTTTTTATTTTACACTTTTCAGTTATAATAACCTAATGTCACTGTTTATTCACTCTATTTTAGGCGTACATTTATCACATAAAATGTTCACAAACCTACCTTGCCATCCACATCGCTTTTTTTGTATCATAAATAAAATTGAAGTGTCTGTTTGTATTATAAAAAAACACATTTGTTTACTAAATGTCTTCGGTTTGTTGCGGCTAACATACGAAACGGCTAGACCTATTTTGACAGGACATTCACTGACGGATAGCAAATGTTACAAGCAGTTACTTAGGCTACTTTTAATTGGGATATAGCTAAGTATAATAAACTAATAGACTTAAGTGCGAGCATTGGCCCACGCTTCACACTATAGAGCATACGGTACCTATAATACTCGTACTCTGTTATTTGACTTTTGATTTGCTTTTGATTTTTGGCTATTCGTGTTTACCTTTGCGGTGTGGTATAGTTGTCTTGGTTTGGTTACTTATCTGATTTCCGAAAACAAAATCGGTTTCGGATTCGGTTTTACCGTTGTTATTTTTCGAATTGGATTAATTCAAAGCAGATGGCGCTGCTTTGAAGTAAACATTATCTCCGTGTTATAATTTTCATCAAAAATAGTAAAAGTGCTTCTTTTGACCAGTTTTCAGTATATACCTTGACTTTAGTGAGTGTCGAGAGAGTATTAGTGTTATACAGTCTAACAAGTAATAATAAAACGTAATATCAAAAACAGTCGTGAGTATTACGGAAACTCATAAAATTGAACCTAAAACTAACACTTAGTGTGAATAGTGCGAACAGTGCTACCCCTAACGTCAATAGAATTGCTCAGTAGCAAGAATTGATGTGAAGTTAAGTGGTATCATCAAAGAAAACCAAGAAAACTAGACTTGATAAATCCGTTTTTTATTCAAATGTCAACAACGATCAGCTGGCTATCAATTCTTTGTAAATAGTGACATCTATTCTTACTAAGAAGAACTATAAGGTTTCTGCTAAACTGACAAATGTGACATCTAGTTTTGATAATAAAAACTAAAACTCGATAAAACAGTTCTGATTGGTACTGGTGTAATATTTCGCTATACAGTCATAAATAAGATTGGTGCGAAGAGAGACGACATAGATTCGCACGTCATAGGTTGCAGGTTCGAGACTGACCTACGAGTAGGAAGTTCTTTTTGTATGTTTTTCAAAATCCATTGCGCATAAAAATACGGAAGAAATGCAAAACATTAATACTCAAAGACGTCGTCGACATAAGTCTAGATTTCCAAGACAGTAGTGAGTACGACGAACTAGACATTTCGTATCAAAGTTTACCAAATAGTACGAACAGAGATGAAATAACTATGATTAAGGAAAAACTTTCAAAGTTAAATCACGAATTACAAATAGCAAACACTGAGATAGACAATTTAAACCTTGAAAATAGCTCGTTAAAGAAAAAATTGACAACATTCCAGCACAAAATTAATATGTGCAAATCAGTAAGCGCTTTTGAACTAAATAGTAGTAACAAAACGATTTTGTTGCCACTTAAATTCTTCTCTCCACAATATCAGAAACGATACAGGTCATGTGGTATGAAAAGTGGCCTTACAAGAACATCTTCTAAAGAACGAGAAATAGATGTAGCAAGATTTAGCCCAAAGCATGACGATACCAACAATTTCAGTTATTTTTTCGAGTTACCTATGACCGTGGACAATGGCTTGCAGGACACAACAACAAATCATCAGCCATCTTATCGACAAATCTCAGAGCAAAATTGCATCGATATGAGTACAATGGTGGAGTCTGAGTCTCCGGGAACTCTAACAATAAATATGAAAGTGGATTCGGGACATATTAAAAAGCACTTATCGTATTCAAAAACTTTGGTGTTTTTTGAAAAAACACCAAGTCAAAATATTTTCTGATCAAACTGGATTTGACATGAGAGGTCTGCTTCAAGAGCTATTGGGAAACTCTTTCAAAGTGACATCGGTAGTAAAGCCAGGAGCTCCCATGGCAGAAGTTATAAGTAAGTGTGTTACCGAATGTAAGGATTTTACCAACTCAGACTACATATTAATACTGGGGGGTTCTAATGATTTTAATCCTTTGAACTTCCAGTCAGTTTTGTATTACACTTTGGGTCATGTTAAGAACGCAAATGTCTTAGTTGGAAAGATCTACAAAAACAAATATCTTGCTGTTATTGAGCATGTTAGCTCAATAACTCGTTGAAACTAGTGTGTAGTCATTTTGATAATTCAATATTTTTGCCACTGGACCTAGAACATCTTAGCACGAAATTAATTCCGAAATACATGAATACGATACAAGCTAGTAGAGTAGTTCATAAGGAAATACTTCGTTTAAAGTACAAACATGACTTTGTAAACTATATTAAGATCCAAAGTAATGATCAATGTGAGGCATGTGGCAAAATAATGACCAAAATGGGTCAAAAATGTTACAATAATATTTATACTCAGACGGACATTGAAACTTCATCAAGGCGTTCCTTAGTAGTTACAAATAGCATTGGCACACAAACTGACGACCAAGGTAATAGTGATGACTTTTTTCGTGCCTAAACTACTCAACGATACTATGGGTACGCTACCCATGTATAAAACCCCTGATAAATACATCTCTCTTAATATTTATCTTCAGAATGTATGTGGTGTAAGTAAAAAAATAGATGAATTAGAAGTATATTTACAAGACATTAAACATGAAAATCTATATGTGTGCATAACTGAACATTTCTTGACCATAGAGTCAGCTTCTCTATTCAATATAAGCAATTATAATATGGTTTCGTTTAACGCACGAAAGAATAAAAAAGGGGTGGTAGCCTCATGATGGCGAGAAACGGTGTTGTTTGTGAAGAGGTGCCTTTTTGTAAAAAAATATACAAAACGAAAGCTTCGAAATATGTGGTGTTAAAGATGCTAGCACTAATATCTACATCTTCTGCTGTTACAGAAATTCCATCGATCAGAACTATGAAGTATTTCTATACAGGTTGGAACAATTGTTGGAAATTTCTTTAGTAAAAAATGTATTATCTGTGGAGATTTCAACATAGATTTGCTTAAAAATTGTAAAAAAACTTGTAGTTTCTTGACTTTATTGACATCTTACAATTTTAGACCACTTATAAACGAAGTGACATATAAAAGAAACAGTTCGCAATCATGTTTAGATAATTTTTTGACAAATTTACCAGATGATTTTATTAATGGACAGTCTGTAGATCATAATTACTTAGCAGACGGACACGCAGCATTGTTTTGTGGCATAAAAACTCAAAAACTGTCTGATTGCGAACAAGGCTTTTTAGATATAGAGATTAGGCCGTTTAGTGATAAAAATTCAAATAGTGGTATAAATGGTTTTTTAAGGAAATTTACACAAATTTTCCGCATCAGCTTCAAAAAGAAGAAAAAACGCGTAAATTAAAAAAAATAAAAAAAAATCGTCCTGGATAACGAAAGGAATAAGAGTATCAACCAAAATGAAGAGATTTCTACTACAAAACATAAATAAGACGACTCGTACAGAGAAAATAAGGGCATATACAAAATCATACATTAGAATATATAGACAAGTACTAAAAAATGCCAAACGTATTGCAGTTAGGGATGAACTAACTAAAGCAAATGAATCTTCAAAAGCTATATGGCGGGTTGTAAATAGACATAGAAACACGAAATCTAAGCGCGAAATTAATAAAGACATTCTACTTAAAGTTAATGACAAAATAATATCTAATTCCCAGGACATAGTAGACATCTTTTCGAATACGTTTGACAAAGCCAAGACAGTTAGCGATACAAATTCTTTTGACCGAGCTATGAAGACATTGCAAGAGAACGTAAACAGAGTAGATAAAGATATGACCTGCGAACTAGTCACTGCTGACGAAATAAAAAAACTAGTTAATTCTATGGCTACCAAGAAATCTTCTGGACATGATGAAATACCTATACAAACTATTAAAGATCATATTGACATACTGGCAGCTCCTTTGGCACATCTTATTAACGACTACATAAAATTGAACATATTCCCGGAACAACTCAAAATAGCAAGGGTCTTACCAATTTACAAAAAAGATTCCAAATTAGATCCCAATAATTATAGACCAATTTCTTTGTTACCAATCATCTCGAAAATGTTTGAGAAAATTCTTAAAATAAGGCTTCTAAGACATCTGAATCGTAATAAAATACTTAATCACAGACAATTCGGTTGTCAGAAAAATGTGGGAACAAATGATGCAATTAATACATTAATGGAGCAAGTAGTAAAAGGAATTAATGAAAAACTAAGGGTCGCAGCGATCTTAGTTCCGCTTTTGACACAGTAGATCACAAACTACTATTAGCAAAAATGGAGCATTATGGAGTGAGAGGACCGGTTTTATGTTAATTTAAATCTTATCTATCTAATCGAAAGCAATATGTAGAAATTAAAGTAGAAGAAGATAATTGTGAAAAAGTTTTCAAATCCGGACTTAAACTTATAAAACAAGGAGTTCCACACGGATCGATATTGGGGCCAATCTTGTTCATATTATTTATTAATGATTTAATTAACTTTATGCTGAATTTAAGTAATACGGAACTAGTGCTCTTTGCTGATGATACCAATGCTATTATAACTGCTAAAGATGGTGATACCCTTAGTAGTAAGGTAAACAAGGCTCTGGCTCTCTTTCGACATTGGTTTACCATCAACAATCTTAAATTGAATGTTAGTAAAACAAATGCCATATTATTTAGAACGACATCGAGAAACAATGAAATCATAGACATCGTACTGAATGAAAATGCAATAACATTAGTGGACAGCGTAAAATTTTTAGGTATTCACATTGACGAAAGCTTAAACTGGAAAAAGGAATTGACTGCAATAGAAAACTCAATTAGTTCTGCTTGCTATGCCTTAAGAAGTCTTCGAGATGTAATTACCATTCAACAATTAAAAGCAGTGTATTATTCGCTAGTAGAGTCAAAGCTTAGGTACAGTATCATTCTATGGGGAGGTAATTATGCGTACAATGTTAATACAGCTTTTATTATACAAAAAAGAGCCATAAGAACCATGGTAAGAATTCCACAATGGGTGTCCTGTAAGGAGTACTTTAAGTAGCTCCAAATACTGACGGTCCCTTGTTTATATATTTTGGTAAAACTTACTGACCTCATGAAGAAACTGGGGAATATCGAAACTCTAGAAGAAAGAAGTAAACGGGAAGCTACTAGGCGTAAGGACTTACAAAACATTATACAACCTCATTTGAAAGTAGTTGGTCATGCTGCAGGTTATCAATCGATTAAACTGTTTAATCAATTATCTATACACCTAAAGTCCATACATAACTTAAATCAGTTTAAGCACAAGTTAAAGACGTTCTTGATAGAAAAGTCCTATTACACACTTGATGAGTTTCTCTGTGAAAAATTCAACTAGTCTTTAATACATTATTATCACGATTTTAATTGACATTTTATTTTTATTTTTTGTATGTGTAATGATCAATAGATTTATTTTTGTAATATTATCACTTATTTTTAATACTAACATTTTTAATCTATTTCTTTATTTACTTACTTTTTTATTTTTAACATTTGTAATGGTATTTTCATTATTTTTAATGACAAGACTTAGTTGTGTAATTTATTAATTTATTAACGCGAAATTTTTTAACGTGACATTTTTATTTTGGAATTTAAAATCGCTATTTTTTTATTGACACATATTTATACTTTTGACATTTTTGTAGTCACTATTTTACTATTGACATTCATTCATACTTTTGACATTTGTAATATTTGTAATGGTGGAATTTATCTTTGTTTTGCTTTTAATTTATCTTTATTTTGTGTGTAGTAGGTATTAGATTAATGGATGTTAGATTCAAATATTATTATCATAAATTTTCAATACAATGTAAAAATTGTTTTTGAAATAAAATTAATCAATCAATCAATGTTATAATGAGTAACTTAATTTAATTTTCATATTCCCGCGGAACCGGACTTATTTCTCGATGGCGAGGACATCTAAATTCTCGCGGGAGGTAGTTCATCTTAATTCCCGGGGATAATGGACATCTTCGAAACGGCTAGAACGACTTTGAGGGACTTTCACTGACGCTGATTTTACAAGGAGTAACTTGGGCTTCTTTTCGACGGAACATTCATTGGGATATAGCTAATATTATAATGAGTACCTTTAGCTACTTTTTTTTCGCGGGAACGGGACTTAATTGCGGTGGTCGGGTGGACATCCTGATTCCCAGGGAAGAAGAAATTTTAGAAACGGCTAGACCGATTTTGACGGGACTTTCACTGACAGATAGCTGTTTTATGTGGGTAATCGTCTAATGATTTCTCCTGCTCTAGGGCGGAGAGGGAAAGCGTGCCAGACTTTTACTTTTACTTTTACTGAGTAAAACCACACCTAGGTTCGTTCAGTTGCCCTTTGCGTTCCAGGACCACAGTTTACTTTTTCAGAAGTCCTCCCATGGTCTTAGTAGGCCTGCTGGTCCCTAAGGTTTTTCTGACATCTCTTTGAGGAACGCGTAGTACATGACGCGCTGTCGACGATTTGGGCTCGGTCCGGACAATAACCGGATGGTCGGACTGCGAACTACACATTGCACGAAATCCGAAATCCGTCGTTGATGTTACAAGAAGTAACTTGGGCTACTTTTCATTTTCACGGGACTTAATTCCCAGGGGTTTATAAAAAGGGGAGTAAAGAAGTCGCGAGTAACAGTTAGTAGATAATAAATAACATATTTCCTATTGTATTTATTTTTAATATGGTCATGATATACCATTTTGAAATACTCATGATAAGCCCTTTAATTTGAAATCCGTATTGCAGTCTCAAAAAAAATAGATTTTAAATTATGGTGTCTCACAGTCCTTATTTTAGGTATTTTTTAACGTTACCTATCTAAGAACGCTTGGGTTATTAAGACGAATCTAACGATATCTTAATTATAAAATCCGTTCAGCGGTTTGGAAGATATGAGGTAATTAAGAATATTACATACATACATACATACAAGATACGCGCGAAAAAATTTGATTACTATCGTAACAAGAAGTAATAATTTCTGAAAAATACTTTAAACTTTTTTTCTGAATCCTTTAGGTAAAATTGGTTAAAGTTGTAGTATAGTAAATTTAGTTATAGGTACTTACTTAATTATTCGGTACACTGAATTCTTAAAAGATAACCACTATTTACGCAATAGCCTGTATACAGAAAATATGGATATTAATTTAGGTTTCTTGGGCTGGACACCCTTGAAACGTAAAAGTAACGTACACTTCACAGCATCCTTTAATCTGTGACTTAACTTAGTACACAGTAAGCAATATATTACAAAACGTCAATACAGAACTAATTAAGAAACATTATCACAACCCTTCATCGATTGTTTTAAGCTATCGTGATGGAAGTGAAACTGACCCTAATAAACCCTGGCCATGTCTGGACACTGTTTCCCCGACGCAAAGTTTTTCAGTATTAGAGAAAGATGATCCAAAAAAGACAGCAACTTTCTTTCCATAAAGCTGCGCGGGACTCAGACCTGAAACAAAATATAATTTCAATGCCGCAGCGTTCGTGCTCTAGAAACCTCACCAAGAAAATAGTGTTTTATTTATATATTTATTGACACACCCACACCTTATTCACTTTAATAAATAAAATAATTATTGTAAAAATGTGGTGATGTTGTCACATATAAGCGTGCACCTAATAAAAAATATCTCGATCACATAAATTGAATTAAATTAAATTACATTGATATATTGAAATTAATGACAGAGAATTCACAAAAGTTGTTAGTAAGAAGAATTTTACTTGTATATATATATATTTTTTTCCAAATTTCATAATCTATATTACAAATTTCTACTGCCACACAGCAAAAACCTCTGAGGGCTTATCCATGTGATAGCGAGCCGCTTGCTTATTTTATATGTAACAGCAATGCAACAACAATTATCTAGTTATACATCAAACCTTTGTGCAAAGAAAACGTTTTAACTTATACTTATAACCTTTCGAACTCGTTATATATAATGTTTGTAAATCTTCTGGAAGTTCATTAAGAAAGTAAGGCACTAAATATTTTGCAACACTCATCCCGTACACATTGTTGGCTTTTGGTAGACTGTATTTATTTTTGGATGTAATAGATCTCAAAAAGTCCGGTCTTGTGTTTTCAGTTAGCAATTCAGGCCTATTGATTTCAGCAAGGGTGAAGAATTTAACTTTATTGAACACATCCATAACATTACAGTACATACAGTATAACTAATGTTATTAATAAACCAGTAATAGTATAAAAGCCTACAAACCATCTACCTCTACACAGTAGGCTCACCGGTCTCGCAACACACATGGAGTTCAATGAACTTACTGAGCAGAACAGTATCGGTTCTCTCGCCAAGCATCTTCGAGACGCTGTTCAGGCTCCCCAGTACTCGTCGCACCACCGACGAAACTTTTTTGCGCAAAATTGCATAAAAGTCATCTACGTTGGCACGCACTGCAATATCGAGGGAGCCTAAACAGAGCTCTGAACGCATTTTTATACTGGATGCGCAAGGCATTGTAGGTTTTTTGTTTTAACTTTGACAACATGCCGCTCGTGTGTGTGTGATTATGATAAATGATATTTATTTAGCAAATAGGTTTTAAAAAACACTTTTAAATGTCAATTTTTTTTTTTCGTCATTTTAAACTAGTGAGGCCGGTGTTTCCTAGCTGACTACCCTGAGAAGAAACACCGAAACACACTCAAGGGACTCATATGAGACCCATGCAGATTTGTCTGAGATGGTCTTTTGAAGAAAGAACCATACAGATTTGAGTGGACTTGTCCAGTCAGTGCAAGCATTTGTCAGTATTCGCAAAGCTCAACTCAGGACTACTAAGGAGCTCAACGACTTGACGAACAATTCCAAAGAAAGGACAGTTGAGTAGGACGCAGAAAATACTCAAATTTCCAGACATACGTTAAAATTACTAAAAAAGAGCAATCAACATAGTCCTCACGTTCACAATAATAAGGAAATATGTAGTTTACAAAATGTAATTCTTAGTAAAGTAAATATTTATGTCAAAAATTATTTGAAGAAAAATTACAAATTTTAAAATTAAAATAATCTACATTGTAAAACTAAACATCAATGTCAAATTATGAAGAAAAAATAATATTATAAAGCAGAATTGAAAATAAAAACAAAAAAAATTAAATAAGATAACACGTGTAGTGCGTACTGGAGCAGGCCAATTCTAAGCTTTTTCGTCCTCAACATAGTCCTTTTTAGTGTAAAAAGCCTTTTGGAAAAGTTTTCGCTTTAAAAATGATTTGAATGTATTAAGGTTTGTTGAATATGACTAGGAAGTTTATTATAGAAGTGTATACATTGGCATCTATGTGTAATTAATATTATTTATGATATTTTTACGCTGAGAGCCCCAAATCTATCTCCTTTCGTTCAGTCCATCCTAAGGTTGTCTATAAGAGATTACTTTGTGACAAATAAATTTAAATTGATTTTCAAATAATCCAATTTATCAAGAACTGTTGCTGTCAGTGCTGTATATATATTATCTTTTATGGTGTAGGCGAGCACAAAGAGAGAATTTTCCAAAATTTACCCCCTAAGGGGATGAAACGGGGGTCGAAAGTTTGTATAGATAAACCTACTTTCACGCGGGTGAAGCCGCTGGCAGAAGCTAGTTTGAAATATTTGGTTCAGTATTATTAGAAATGTTTTGTTAAGCTAATAAGTATTTATTTCTATAATGCACACCCCAGTCAAACCCCAAGCGCCGCAAAATCATATTTTGCGCCATTTAATTTAAACGCTAGCGTCCGCATAGATTGTAAAATATTGAGCGTTTTATATATAGGGTATTCCAATATATCCAAGTACATAAATAAGAAGTTCTACATAAAGTAGTCCGTAAATATCGAAAATAAGCAAACGTTTCCGTTATCAAACATTTTCGTTATTTGACTGGCCTGTTGGTCTAGTGGTTAGTGGCCCTGACTGCTATGCCGGAGGTCGTGGGTTCGATTCCCACCCAGGACAAATGTTTGTGTGATGAGCATAATCATTTGTTCTGTGTCTGGGTGTAATTTATCTATATATGTATGTATTTAGAAATGTATAAGTATGTTTATCAGTTGTTTAGTACCCATAACACAAGCTCTGCTTAGCTTGGGACTAGGCGGCATTGTGTGATAGTTGTGGAATATTATATTATATTGTTATATATTATATTCCCTGTATACCTATAATTTTATTACAGGACAAACATTTATAAAAAAAAATAAGTGTACAATAGGCGTCTTATTGCACAGGGCAATTTCTACCGGACAACCTTTGGATGTACTGAACGAACGGAAAAGATTTGGGGCTATCAGTGTACAACATAAATAATTTACAAAAAAAAGAAAAGATACGAGTAATAAAAATACAATAAAATTTATATACATAATTAGGTACATTACCAAATAATAAACTAATAAGTAGTTATTAGGTTAATGTAAATAAATTAATTTAAAACCAAAACTTACCTGCATCATAAATTGCCTGATAAGTTTGCTCAAGTGCCTTCCGCGAAATCGGATCCATGTAGTGTCCGAGGCTGTAGTACACAGTAAAGAACTGAGCGTCAAACAAGTCCAAATCAGGAGCCATGCCGGAGGTTAGGCCTAGGTCAGGATGCTTATAATTCCATCTAAGACCCTCTGATGTCATCGGATTCTCCTGTTGAAAAGAATAAATATTCCAGTAGGTGTTCTTGTAAGAATCAGTCGCGTTCACACCCGAATGTAGAGAAGAAATTACAATATAAAATATACTGGGCTTTGGATTTGGTAAAAATAAATTTGTATTGCAAATTTATTTTTTAATTTAGTAATAATAAATTTGTATTACAAATAATTTTTTAATTTTGTAATAATAAATTTGTATTACAAATTATTTTTTAATTTTGTAAAAATAAATTTGTATTACAAAATTTATTTTTACCAAAGCCAAAAAATAAAACTATTGGTTCACTTTCAGGTTTTATATGATCCGTACCTAATAAAATCGGTTTAAGGTAGGTTTATTCACTAAATTTATTATTTGCAGATGTAATTTTTGTTAATCTATTCTTCATTATTAATAGATAGGGTTCACAAATAAGGTACCTTGTTGTAAAGAATATCAGAGAGTTCCTTCACGTTGTGCGACTGCGGATAGAGGCCTGACATTCCAGAAATGACGATCCTTTCGCCATCTAGCGCTGGGCTGTCTACTTCTGTAGGGAGAACTGACTCAGCTGGATCAGTTACCTCCAAAGGCGACACGTGTTCTTGAGGTGTAGGTGTCATTGTAGATCACTGATTACTTTCTAGACAAAAAAAAAGTCCATAAATAGTTTTCAACTTAACTCTTCAGCTGGTCAGAACGTCTCCTGTTCTCTAAGCGTTCATTTAACGTTCTGTAAGCGGTTGGTGGTTTTTGTTTAAATACATAGATATTATACCAAAGTTAAGTATCGGTTTGTTTGTTAAATGAAACAAACGTAAACGTAAAATTGAAATGATTCAGAAATTTTACAAAAATTTAAACAACAATTAAATGAGATGAAAATGTTAAAGAGGTAAGTCGAGGATTAAAAAACTGGGCAAGTGCAAGTCGGACTCGTGCACAAACTTAACTATGTAAATAGTTCAATTCCTGAATAGAGTCGAAGATTTTTCCAGAACGCAAAAAAAGTTTTTTATTAAGTGACTTAATCACAAAACTGCTTTCAGATTCATTCCTAAACTTGTGTTATAGGACCTTGCTCAGACCTTGACCTTGACCCAGGATCCTGGCTTTATGCCAAATTTCAGGATTTTGGGTCATCGGGATGTACCCTATAAATTTTGATTCCCTTGAGAGTGTCAGCGCCCACACCGGCGCTCCGTAAAAGACCATGGATCGAAAGATTCGTGCATAGAGCATCTGGCGGGAGGCGTCTAGACTCCCTAGATTGGCTAGACGCCGCTTAAGAGCAGCCCTGACTCGCTCCAGTTTGGGAGCCAGACGTCGGAATTACTCTTCAGAAGTCCACCTAATATCGAGGACGAGTCCCAGGTACTTCATCGTCGACCCAACGCCAATGTAAACCCCTCCTACAGTTATTTGGGAACCTGGTGGTGGCACGTTCCGAGGGCCATGAAAGCACATGGCGTCGGACTTGTGCAGTGCCACTTCGAGTCCCAACTACCAGATCCTCTTCTCGACTATCACAACCCCGGGCTTCACCAATTCGGCCGCCACCTGGTGCGACTCCTCCTGCACCAGGACCAGTGTGTAGTTCGCATAGCAGAACACGCCAACCCCTGGGAAGTGACTGCACAGTACGTATTCGTAACCGATGAACGCCACAAGGGCGTCCCTAGTGCCGATCACTAATGAATACCGCACGACGTCTCTCGCCGTTTCCACTCTCTCTTGTGACCAGGATAGATGATAAACCTGTCCGTTAGGTAGGTCTCAATTACACGACGATGGTTGGCACCCGGTGATACAAAATTTCTGAAAAGAAAACCCGTAGTCCTAGAACGCAAAGAGCAACTGAAGGACACTGATGTGATTTTAGTCAGTAAAAGTCTGATACGCCCTCGCGCTCCACCCAGAGTGGAAGAAGTCATTGGATGATTTCCACCCTTAAAAAAACCCGGTGATACAAGAGTGCCTCTCTAATGCAACTTCAGGGCAGGGTATTGATGGCGAAGGTGAACTGGCTGTCCGCAAGATCCGGCCCCACCTGTACCAGCTGCACGACGACGCAGCCTGCAATTACTTTTTCAAAGAGCTAGTCCATCTCATCGAGCAGCAAGATGGGCCGGTATGTGGACGAGGAGTCCGCAAGTGGCCCCGGCTTTCCGATGAGGACCAGTTTTCCCGTTTTGGGGGTACGCGCCCCAAAACGGGGTGTGCGGGGTATGTGGGGTTCCACATACCTCCGACCACACGGATGTTATGTCTGATCTGGGCTACTGCCTGATAGATGAATTTGAGCTGTTGTACATGCTCAAATCGCATGGAGAACTCTAAATGCGCGATGCAGAATTTTGTAGTTTAGTTCCTTTGTGACGTCATAGATGTCGCTACATGATCTTCCAACTAAGTGTTAACTTGCCCCTCTCCATGTATGTGCTAAAAAGCCCTCTTAGTCGAGGCCCGAAAGCCTCCATGATGATGGCCAGGACTCATCTTTTTCTAAACCATCGGGTCCTTAAGCAGTATTTGTGGCGTTTAGTCTTCATACCACCACTCTCAACTCGACCTCGATCACCTCCGAAGTATCGTCGTCATAGCTGTTATTGTCCGCGTCGGGTACCGCGATTGGCAGAGCCATGGGCAAGAAGAATGTTCCTCTTTCAAAAAGATCAGAGAGCTCACCACAACCTTCACAAACTGGGGCTCCGAGACTCTGTATCAGCAGGGGAGCCCATTTAGTTGGGGCTTCTCCTCGAGTCCCTATTCAGAGTCCCCAGCCGCACGCAGTCACAAAAGAGGAAAAAAAAATATATAATTAAATTAAACAGCAATGGCTTTTTCTTCATGAAACCACACCGTCGATGGACATAAGCTCCTCCAAATGGAATTACGAAAAATGATTTTGACTTTTGTTTGGCTTCTGACCTCACCCCAGCAGTGGGACATAATAGGCTAACAAACTAAATTAAAATAATGATGGAGCAGTAAAGTTAAGGTATAAGTTTAGAGATGATAATGCATTTGAGCTACCAAGGAAGCCATATCTGCCGATGCAATCATTGTCAAACAAGCGTGTCTTCAACATAGTCTTTAAGCTTGTAATACGCTTTCTTGGCAAAGACTCGCTTAATGTGGCTTTTGAACTTTCCCTCGCTAAGTTTTGTAACCTACTTTGGTAACTTGTTAAAAAAGCGTGTGCTGTGTATGAAGAATGACTTGCTTTGTCATAGTTCTTTGGGTATTATAATTTAATGTTTACTATGCGTCTTTTATTATGTAAGTCGCTTCTAATTTTGAAGAGTACTAAGTTTTTACGATCCTACAAAATACATTCTAAGATATAAAGTGAAGGCAGAGTCAGTATATTGTTTTCTTTGAATACATAATATATTTTTAGGGGACTCGCAAAGACCCATTTTATCAAGAGCCCGGAATGGAACACTCATTTTTGCAAGTTATAAATTGATTCTATATCAACTGCAGATCCCCCAAAATGCAACAAGACATAATATTTATGGTGAAAATAAGTATATTAAACTAACCTAGCTGTGGCTACATCTATCATTGCCTTATTTTTCTTACTGCACACACATTAAAAATCGCGCGTCACAAGTGAAACAACATTTCTTTTTCCTCTTCATTATTTACTAGCGACCATAATTACTAGCAACATAATTTACTAGCGACCCGCCCCGGCCTCGCATGGGTGCAATATGGTTTTAATCTAATCCTATCTAACCGAATGTACTATAAGTGCGGTTTAAAAATTAACTTTAATACCGACTAAAGTATGAACATACAATTTCGAAAATATTAGATTAAATGTATTTTTTTAAATAAAGTGCAGATTACGTTATCGCGTTGAAAAGCACGTTTTTATTAAAGTAATAATTGTTACTTTTCTGGCTAGAGAGCTCCGATAAACGCGTGCGATCGCTACTAATCATAAAGTGCGACGCACTATTTATAGGCACGCGCTGCCGACCATGCATTTTAAATCTGTAATATCTTCGAAAAAATCATTTAAATTACATGTTATAGATATATGAGAGCAGTGGTGGCCGAGTGGTAATGGCCCCGACTTACGGGTTGTAAGTCGCGGGTTCAAATCCAGCCAGGCGCATTAATTTGTGTAATTTATTTCATTTCAAAAATCTATTGGATTTTTGAAATGAAATAAATAACATATTTTTGATTTATCTCGTAGGGTTCAGCCAGCGTTTGCAATGTAAGCGCAAAAATGTGTTTATCTATGACATCACATTAGAAACCTCTAAAATTGTCAGTGTTTCTCTGCTAAATTATGCATGTATTATACATATAAACCTTCCTCTTAAATCATTCTATCTATTAAAAAAACCGCATCAAAATCTGTTGCGTAGTTTTGAAGATCTAAGCATACATAGCGAAAGACAGCAGGAAGCGACTTTATTTTATATTATGTAGTGATATTAAAAATACTCATTTTAATCAGGTGTATACATTAATGTTCCATAAAGTTCATAAAGTTAAACATTTCTACCTGCCAGAAAAGTATTTTCAGCTCTAAAAACATAACATTATTTTAATCACCAAGCTGGTAAGCAGCTTGGTAATTAAAAACTGTAGTAGGTACATAGAGGTAATCAACCGCTCTATCATTGATATGATCAATATGTTCAGTCAAAGAATGGCGGAGTTTGAAAAGGAGTGGCCGAAATCCCCCAGCATCACGGCAATCACCACTTCAAGTTGGCAGCGGAGTTTGGGTCTTTCCGGGCATTTATTGTCCAGGCTCTCGCTACTCACTAGCAGCAAGTTGGTATATTGGCACAAAGCATAGACAATACGGAGATGCGTAAATGGCGAAAAATCCTGATTTTGCACAGAGTGTCTGAGGAGCAAGATGAGGACACTACACAGGTGGTGGATCAAGTTGTGAAACAGCGTTTCAAACTTTACTTGGCTACGACACCAGAATCAAACGGTATCACAGGATGGGGCACAAAACAACACACAAACCCAGACCAATCCTCTTTAAGCTTCATGATGTGGCTTTTCGGGATAACATTTGGTTCGGTAAAACGAAGCTGAAGGGGTCTGGTATCACTATCTCAAAGTTCTTCACGAAAGCCAGGCACAACGTCTTCATGGCGGCGCGGGATATATTCGGCGTGACGCAGTGCTGGACTGCTGAAAGTGTTCGTCCTTGATCCAAAAGGAACGCGGCATCGAGTGTTTAAATGGTTTGTGCATATTTAGATACAAAAATACTTAAAGAGTTATTGCATCCGTTGTTTATTTGCTTGTATTGACTTTGGCCAATAATATTATTTTCCGTAATCAGCAAAATATTAGAAATTTAATTTAAATTCAACAACTATTAAACTTATTATAATTACAGTAAAACCAAAAAATAACAATAAAAAACTCTAAACTAATTAAAACTAGCGAAATATGTATGTATTTTTTTTTTGTTGGGTTTGATTAGAGTTTTTATTATTTAATGTAAGTACAATGTTCCAAAATTTCAAATAAGTACTTATATTTTTGTTGACTGTACTGTTAAGGTACTTCTGATTTGGGACAAAACACAACTTCAGTAGTGATATGGGGTGAACAATTTTTTGGTATGTGAGAAAAAACTTCAGGACGAACGAATAATAAACCAAGAAACCGTTTCAACTTACATTAAATTGCGAAGATGGAAGACGGTCACAAACGTATCGAAAGAACTTCTGATCACTTCTGAAATAAAGTTTTTACTCAGCAGTTTTATTAACTACGAACGTTTTTTATATACGAAAGCTTAATTGACGTGAGCATATTCACGTTTAAAAAAAAAAACAATGGTCCATTTACATGAAACAATGCAAAACCCGAATCAATTGATAGAATGAATTAAACTTTGAACTTATAAAATTAAATAATCGCAATTAAATAGATGAACAGTATATTTTCGTACGCTGTTTTTATTTTTGACGTGAGAAATTATTTTAAAGTGGAACGAAAGGGTGACTAAAAACCCAACTGTTTCCTTCAGTTCGATGAAGTACCTGGGACTCGTCCTCGACAGCCGGTGGAATTTCGAGGAGCAATTCCGACGTCTGGCTCCCAAACTGAATCGGAACGGGGTTGCCCTCAAGCGGCTCCTGCCCAACCTCGGGGGTCCAGACGCCTCCTGCCGGAGGCTCTACGCAGGCATCGTCCGGTCCGTGGCCCTTTATGGGGCGCCGGTGTGGGCGCCGTTACTGCGAAAGCGACCGGCGGCCCAGCTGAACGCGTGCCAGAGGGTCATGGCCATACGGATGGTGAGGGGATACCGCACGGTTTCCCGCGAAGCGGCGAGCCTCCTTGCTGGCCAGCCACCATGGGACCTGGTGGCAGCAGGCCTTGCACGCATGCACGATCTGCGCGTGGAGATGCAACGTCGGGGTGAATGTCCGCTGCCGCGACAAGTCGCGGCATGGCGGGCAGAGCTCCGGCGGGGTCTCATGGCGGAATGGCGACAGCGACTATCGCAACCCAGTGCTGGGCACGCCATAATTATGGCGATAAGTCCCCTCTTTGAGGAGTGGCTGGAAAGGCAACACGGCGTCCTTACCTTCCGCATGACGCAGGTCCTCACCGGACATGGTAAGTTCGGGAGGTTCCTGCACCGGATTCGTGCGGAAGAAACGCCCGGGTGCCACCATTATGTGGACCGCCCGGAGGACACGGTGGAGCACACGGTGGAGGTGTGCCCCGCTTGGGCAGAGCAACGCCGTGTCCTCGTGGGGGCGATTGGCGGCGGCAATCTCTCGCGCCGGGCCTTGGTACAGGCCATGGTCCGGAGCGAGGAGGAGTGGCAGGCGGTCGCCTCCTTCTGCGAAGCAGTAATGCTAGCAAAGGAGGCGGCCGATCGCGTGAGGCAACGGTCCTCACGCCCCAATCGCCGCCGGGATTCCGATCCCGATTTCCGGCCATCGTAGGCGCGGGCTTGCGGACGGCGAGCAATGGGTGGCTCGCCGTCCGACCGTCCGGTAACCGTCCGGACCGGGCCCAAGTCGTCGACGGCGCGTGCTGTTCCACGCGCGCCTCAAGGAGATGTCAGCAACTGTAGGGGCCTAGCAGGGTCGAAGCCTACTGGGGCAAGGGTCTGATTCTGAAAGGAAGACTCGGCCCTGGTACGAAAGGCAACAAAGGAACAGGAGTGGGTTTTTTTTAGTCAGTAAAAGTCTGACACAATCTCCCGCCCCGCCCAAGGGCGGGGGATGTCATAAGATGATTTTCCCACCGAAAAAAAAAAAAAAAAAAACTGTTTCCTTCAGTTGCCCTTTGTTTTCCAGGACTATCGGTATCTCTTTTTAACTGACTTCAAAAAAAAAGAAGGGGGTTATCAATTCGGTAGAATTTTTTAATATTTTTTTTATCATAATTTTTTTATGTTAATTTGTTACCTCAGAACTCAGTCGTTTATGGACCGATATGCAAAAATTTTTTCCCCTTATAGGATATACTTCCAGATTAGTTTAAATTTTTTCAAAATCCAGTTCTGATGATGGGATCCATGAGGAATCGAGGGATCTCCTCAAATATTGTAGGCAAACATATAGTGATAGCGATTCGAGAACTTAAGCATTTACAGTCAAAAAGTAACATTTGATGAAGTGGAACTGATAAAAAAGACCAGAAATGGTCAACGGAACTTCATACTAACATAGATATCACAATGAAGATAGTTAAGCGTCTATGACAATACAAAAAATTGAATGGTTCTGAATAGTTACTTTGAAAATGGTATAGTATGAAGTTCCGTTGACCATTTCTGGTCTTTTTTTATGACGATCAGAATGGATTTTATTTTATGGGTTTCGTTAACGACTTGTCTCGGCAGTGGAGTTTCGCCCCGGCGTTGCGTCTCTATGCGCAGATCGTGCATGCGTGCAAAGACTGTTGCCTCCAGATCCCATGGTGGCTGTCCAGCAAGCAGGCACGCCGCTTCGCGGGAAATCGTCCGGTATCCTCGCACCATCCATATGGCCGTGACCCTCTGGCATGCGTTGCATAAAGGGTCATGGATTGAATGATTCCTGCGTAGAACCTCCGGTAGGAGGCGTCTGGACCCCCCAGGTCAGCGTGTGTCAGGTGGGCAGGAGCCGCCCAAGGGCAGCTCTAGTCCGATTTAGTTTGGGAGTCAGACGTCGGAATTGCTCCTCGAAATCCCATCGTCTGTCGAGAACGAGTACCAGGTATTTCATCGTCAAACCGATGCCGATGTGAACTCCTCCTACCGTTAGTTGGGAACCCGGTGGTGGCGCGTTCCGAGGGCCGTGAAAGCACATGGCCTTGGACTTGTGCAATGCCACCTCGAGTCCCTACTCCTGAATCCTGCCAACGACTGTCGCAACCCCACGTGTCGTTCGGCCGCCGCCTTGTAGCCAGCACGTAGTCGTATCCGATGTTCCACAAGAGCGGCCCTAGTACCGATCCCTGCGGAACACCGCACGACATCTCTCGACGTTCCCACTCTCCCTGGTGACCAGGGTCGATGATGTACCTATCTAACAGGTACGCCTCGACAACACGACAGAGGTAGTAGGGCGTCCGGTGATACCGGAGTGCCCTCCTAATGCTACTCCAAGGCAGGAAGTTCATTGCTTCAGCACCCCAGCAAAGATACTGGAGCAATGATTTAGAATACAGCAGTCCAGATTGTCAGCAAACATGCCCAAGATGCCGCTGGGACTGGCTCGCACCCTGCGCACCAGGGATGCACATCTTTTACGCATTAATGGCTAAAAGCAATCAACTCGCATTTCCGCAAACATCCCTGATGCCTACAGAAGCGAGGCAGCCCCATCAACACTCTGAAAGCATTATAATGGCGTCGTCTCAAGAAAATCCAAAACCTAAAAAGTAATGAGCGGCAACTTAGCCCAGCAGTGGAAAAAGTGAGTGCAGGCGTTCGAACTTTATTTACGTGCGTCTGGCTTCGACGAGGAAAGTTACGCTAGAAAAGTTGCCCTATTTCTTCACGTAATAAGAGAAAAAGGGGTAGACATCTTTAACACATTTAACAAAAATGAGGATAACGTTAAATACGATGACCTAATAGATATGTTTCAAAATCATTTCGCCTCGAAGGCTAACCTCACATAAGTATGAATGTCACAATTTCTTCACTTACAAACAAAATGAAAATTAATAAAAAAAAACTAGATGTCTTTGTATGTGTTTAGAAATTAGAATCACAAAGACGAAGAAAGACTAATTAAAAATACGTTTTTATGTAACATGCATCAAAAATATAAATATATCAGAGAAAAATTATTACTGAAAGATAAGTTAGACCTGGACAAAGCTCTAGCGATGGCAAAAGTCATGCTTACGTCTAGGTACCACACAGATCAACTGGCAGCAGATCAAAGTTCAGTCCTATACAATAAAAGTCAAAGGTCAAGATCAAAGTCAAAATCCCGAAGTCAACCAGATCATGTTCAACAGCCAAAGGAAGTATGTTCAAGGTGTGGTCAGGTGCATCGTCATAAGTGTCCTACAATAAGTGCTAAGTATAAAAAATGTGGAAAAGTCGGTTGTGCAGTGTATTTTCGGTCATTTAAGTCAAGGTTGGTAAAGTATATACAGTCATGTGCAGTAAGAACAGTCAGAACAAGATGAACTGTTTCTAGGTCATATTCAATCGTCAAAGACAGTGTCAAGTGAATAGACAGATAAACAGAATAAAAATAAATTGTATAATTGATACAGGCAGTAATGTAAACATTATATCAGAAAATATTTATGATTCTTTTAATATACAAAATTCACTGTCACAAACTAATATAAAAATTAAGTCATATACTGGTAACAGTCTAGAAGTCCTAGGTCAACAAAATTTGAATTTTATATTCGAATTGAATGATTCTTGTGCGTCAAAACAAGTAATTTTATAATTGCAAATGTAAATTCTCCAACTGTTCTAGACAAGGCTACTTGCTCAGAAATTGGTCTAATTAAAAGAGCTTTTTTGTGTAGATACTACAAGCATGCAAACATCACAAAGTGATGTTGGTCAATTGTATATCATTAGTCAGTCAAAGTCAAGTCAAATACTAAGTCCAAATGTCACAAGTCAGTCACAGTCATTGTCAAGTCAGTCATAGTCATTTTCTTTACAGTCAAGTCTGTCACAAAAAATAGATTAAAATAATCTAGTTGAATGTAATAATTCTGTATTTACCGGTCTTGGTTGTCTTCCTGGTGAGTTTCAGATAAGTATAAATCCTAATGTGCAACCTAAAGTAGATACTCCAAGAAAAGTACCATTTGCATTACATGATAGACTTCATCAAGAGTTTGAGATGGAGAAAATAGACGTCATAACTAAGGTTACAGAGCTTACTGATTGGTTGAGTTCATTGATTTTGGTCGAAAAGAATAATGGTCAATAGGACACATTATCCTATTCCTTCAGTAGACATGGTCCGTGCCAAGGTGGCAGGAGCAAGATTTTACTCCACCTTGGATGCAAGCAGTGGATTTTGGTTGTGCAAATTAAGTGAGAAGAGTTCTTACCTCACAACCTTAAATACTCCTTTTGGTCTATACCGTTTTCAGCGTCTCCCATACAGTGTTAACTGTGCTCCTGAATATTTTCATCGAATGATGACTGAAATGTTTGGTGATATACCAGGAGTAGCAGTGTACAGCGATGATATTTTAGTGAGTGGGTTAACATTAAATCAACATAATGAGCGTCTTAATAAAGTCTTTGAAAGAGCTAAAGAGTACCATGTCAAATTTAATAAAGATAAATGTTCATGTGCTAAGGAGAGTGTCAAGTATCTTGGACATATTTTTAGCAGAGGAAATCACAGCTGATCCAGATAAAGTCAGAGCAATTGAAGAAATGCTATCTCCTACCTGTCTAAAAGATCTACAAAGATTTCTAGGCATGCTTAATTATTTGAGTCCTTTTATAAAAAATATGGCAAGTTAAACTGAAATACTTCGTCAATTACTAAAAAGGTCTACTGACTGCTGATTGTGAAAAAATATTTAAAAATATTACTTCCAGTGTTGTCTCATTTTAATGAGCATGATCTTGTTGTTCTACAGACTGATGCTAGTAATAGTGCTGTTGGAGCAGTGTTCTTACAAAATCAACATCTAGTAAATTATGCTTCCAAAATTCTAAAAGATTCACAGCAAAGAATGGCTCAAATAGAGAAAGAATTGTACGCAATAATGTTTGCTTGCATGAAGTTCCATCAATTTATATACGGACAAATTGTAACGATAGAGACAGATCATGCTCCCTTAATAACATTGTTTAAAAAACCATTAGTCGAGGTTCCAACACGTCTTCAAAGAATGAGGTTGAAAATAGAAGCTTATAGTCTATATAATTTACAAGAGTGGCATTCATATGTACATTGCTGATACCTTGTCAAGGGCTCCCCTATTTGAAATAAGTTCAGATTACTGCAGATGAATTAGATGATGATGTCATTGTGCATGTAAGTCTATTGATTAAGTCATTACCAGTCTCTTCAGAACGTCTTCAGTAGTTGATTAAAGGTACTAATGAAGATGAAAGCTTGCAAATATTAAATTCGTATTATAAAAAAGGATGGCCGTCATGTAAAAGTTCACAAAGATTTGCATGAATATTGGCAATATAGATTTGAGTAGTTGAAGTAACAGCATGGTAATACCTATAAAATTGAGGCCAGGTATTTTGAAAATAATACACAGTGGTCATCTGGGAATTAAGAGGTCAAAGGCGTTTGCCCGAGGACATGTTTTTTGGCCATTTATGTCTACAGACATCAAAAATATTGTACAATCCTGTCATACTTGCCTGTCACATAGAAGTTCAAATGCTCCAGAACCACTTCATCCACATGATGTTTCGTTACTACTACGGGAAAAAATTGGTATTTATTTTATGGATTATAAGTCTAAAAAATACATTGTAGTACAAGATTGTTACTCTAATTATATTGAATAAATGTCAGTGGCTAGTACTAACGCCAAAAGAGTAATTGTTTGTCTTAAAAGCATATGAAATGGTATCCCAGTTGAGATGTTCTCAGACAATGGGCTACCATTTAATTCGGTAGAGTTTAAATTTTTTATTTTTGAGTGGGAAATACATCATAAAACGTGAAATCCCTATAACATACCTAGGTCCAATGGGTTGGTAGAGTCAGCAGTAAATATATGTAAATGTTTACTTACCAAGTCCGAGGAGTCAGGAACATCTACCATCTCCAGTACAATTATTAATGTCTCGTTCTCTTAGCACGCAATTACCAACAGTAATAATAATAAAGAACTTGAAACCAAGAACAGTAAAATTTAAAGAATATATAATAACTAAGGAAGATAATAAAAATAAGATTAAAGAATACAAGAAGACTAAACCATTACCAGAACTACATGAAGGAGAGAAAGTATATTTTAAGAGAATGCCAAATACTCCATGGATCACAGGCACAGTAAGGTCTAAGTGTGATCAGCTATGTCTTATACAGTAGAAGGTTCAGATGGATTCATAGGAAGAAGAAACAGACAGCATATTTTGAAGCCTCAACCAACATCTCAAGCTGTATCTCAAGTTGTGTTACAAAAACGTCCAAATATTAGGACATCTCCAAAGGCACTTACAGTGTCACCGTCTATTGAAGAACGCACAGCTTCAAGTGAAATGCGCTCTAAGTTTAGAAGAGTCATAAGACTACTAAGATGGTTAGATTTGTAGATATAAAAAGGGTTAGACAAGTAGTTTAGCAATGACTGTGAAGGACTGATAAATTAGTGAAGTCAGTTTATGAGTCATAAATAAACAAATTGTTTTATTTTTAATTACTTTAAAAGTCTGTAAGAGATGAGTCAATATATATTATTTGAAGTTAATGGGTAATTTCTGTCATGTTGTAAAAATTATAATAGCTTTTTCTAAGTAAGGGGGATGTTATGAGAATGTCGCTATTACAAATGTACAACACTAGCGCGTGAGCCTATAGTCTGTAACTCTTCGTCTATGTTCGTGTCGTTGCCGTGTGTGATGACGCCTTGTCTTGTGTCTAGCTTATGGATAATAAAACATAACCAATTCGTAATTAATAAAGTCGTATTATTTGTGATACACCTGACCATTACAGTCTTTAACCTTGTAATACGCTTTTTTGGCAAGGATACGCTTGATATGAGTTTTAAACTCTCCCTCGCTAAGTTTAGTAACCGACTTTGGCAGCTTGTTATAATAGCGCAGGCTGTTTATAAGACTGACTTGCTTGTCTTAGCTAATCCCCATTTAGGTAATACAATTTTGTGTTAAATACGCGTATTTTTGTTATGAATATCGCTTCTAATTTTAAAAAGTCCTAAGTTCTTACGAGCGTTTATAATACTTTTTTCTAAGATATAGAGTGAAGGCAAAGTTAGTATTCGATTTTTTTTAATGTATTTCTAAGGGACTCTTAAAAATTCTCTTACAGTTAACGTGATTCAAGCTATAAATGTTTGCTTTACGTTGGTATGATTTTGAGGACAGACTAAGTCTTTACGTCTTTTGTTAGTAAAATTCGTGCTGTAGGTATGTTAATTAGATCTGCGTGCTGTTTAAATACAATGCCCATTATAAATAGCTATTGGACTATTAGTATTTCACATTCTTTGTATAGGAGGTTAGCTAGGAGGGAAAAGGAATGGGCGGAAAGTAGACACTTTGAGAATTAAATTTATAATGTAAAATGAAACTTAAATAATGTTATGTTTTCAATATTTATATCAAAACCAGTTACTTTTTCAACGCCTAAGATTTAAAGGTATAAACATTGCACAGGTTCTTCATTTCAAATTCTGATTTCGTTTCGTTGTCAAGATCACGGTTAATGATGGCCTGACACTCCATATCGTTAGAGATGAAAGATAGAGGCGTGCGTAGCTGGTGTACAGCGACTGGGCGTTGTGAGTATCTCTGCAGGACTGGCGCTGGAACCGTAGCATTCGTAGACGCGGCACGCAACAGCACCAGTTGAGAGCGCAATGCGTGAGCTGGTGCCACATAGCCGCGTGAGCGCTTGATGCTCGCCAAAGCAGCTTCTATAAGCCCACGAGCGTACTGTGCCGAGTGTTGCAAACGTCCCAATAAGATGCGCACACATGCGTCAACTTTTTGCGACCAAGTGGTAGCATCTCGCAACACATCATCAAGATTTTTTATATTTTCACCAACTAGCAGCTTAGACATGTGACGAATTACGGAATCCTGAAGGTGTGCTTCTGTTTTATAGGTACGTAGTTGCTCCTCGAGAATTTCTTGCAAGTCGTCTGGCGAACCGCCAACACAAAAAACTGTTCCAGTCAAGCCTGAAATATACGAAATTTATAAATATTCTAACTATAATAAAACAAGCGCTGTAGGAAACCTGGAAAAAAAGTGTTTTACCATGACTTTCGAGAATTGCAGCAAGTTCGAGAGCCACGAAAACTCCAGTTTCATATCCCAGCAAGTAGAAGTTATTTTGAATACAGAGTTTGTTAGTAAGGATCTGCAATCAAAAAAATAACAAAGTAAGTATAAAATCAGTTCAAATCAAACTGAAGTTTGATCAAAGCTTTATTTTGTGATTTAAGCGAACATTAAGGAGTTTTTGAAAAAATAACTTTTAAGGGTGTGAAAAGGGAAAAATTCCTTTGTATGCAAAATTTTATTCGTTGGTCTCATATACTTGGAACTCAGCTTAGGTAAAGAAGGTTTTTATTATTCACTTTGCAAAACTATCCCCATAAACAGTTTAGGGGGTGTTAAAGGTTATAATGGAGAATCGTATTCCTTGGGTTAATAAACATGAAGCTTGGCACAAAATCTAATCAAAATTAATTATAAAGACTGTTGTACAAAATACGGTAAGGGTAAGGAATATTAAGAGGAGAGTTCTTAAGAAACACGTCTTACAGTTTCAAAATTTCTAATAATATAGAACCTAAAAAGATGTGCCAACAGATTCACTGCGACATATTTGCAAACCTATCCTTAATTTCGAGAAAAAATAAATTGTCCATATCTCTAAAAAACAGCTAAATTGTCCTTTATTGTTTGCAGGATTTAATTTTAAACAATGAGGGTGTTCAAGAAAATTCTCACCACCAGTTAGCGCCACTTAGCCGTCAGGTCTTTTCCTTTCAAAACGTATACGTGACGTTGACGTTGATGTCTAACTAATGTCATTTATATAAGCGTTTTGACAGGTGTCCGGACCTGACGCCTCAGTGCTGCCACCTGGTCAACGTCATTTTAGAACACCCTCATTAATTTATGTTTTTTTTTTCTCGAAATTAAGGATAGATTTGCAAATATCTCGTGGTGAGGTTCACCGTTGGCACATTATTTTAGGATCTTCATTTTTTTTGTGTGTAATTCAGTACGTTGTATTTTTAGACATTTTGAAAACTGTAAGTGCCTTTTTAGGTGTTTCTTAAGGACTATCCTCTTAAAGTTTTTATGAAAACATTCTCGCGAACGAAATCACTGGTAAAGTGCTAGTCTAACTATATATAAAAGGCAAAGTTCTGACGAACTCACTGATTCATCAACGCTCAGTCCAATCCCTTAGACATAGAACGGTGAAATGTTCCACAGAAGATTCTTTTATTGTGTAATACAAAGAATAAGAAAGATTTTTTAAATTTACCCACTAAGGAGATGAAACGGAGGTTCAAAGTTTGTATGTTAAAGCCCAATTTAACGCGGGCGAAGCCGCTGGCAGAAGCTAGTTATATTATGTTGTAGCTTATATATTTTTGTGAATACCCATTATGAAATTCATAAAACTGTAATAATTCGCGAGCCAACTGACACTTTTATTTTAAGTTATATTCATAATATTTTCAGACGAAATACATTCACGGCTGGACATAGTCCTCGACCAAGCGTCACCACAATGACCAGTCTTGTGCGTCTCGCATCCAACGGATTCCCGCAACCCTCAGTAAGTCGTTGATCCAATTTATGGGAGGCCTTCCAATGCTGCGTCTTCCGGTATGTGTTTTTTTATGTATTTTCTTTTTATGTAAGTATAAAAAAAAATACCCGCCTCGGCTGCAATGAAAATCTTCGCCTACTTGGAAACTATACTATACCTGCGCATATCTCTGAGCAGTTTCCTGTACAGTCTCAGCGGGACGATCGAGTCCCGGCTGCAGCACCAACGCTGGCAGCTTGAGGCGCTCGCACAGCACATGGAACCTCTCGTGGTGGCCCTCCATACCCGGCACTATGCACATATATCTCTTGTTTACGTCAAACTCATCACTAGACTGTGGGAAGAGGTAAAACAATCATATAAAATAACATTTTCGAAAGCAATTTTCATTTCAACGTATTTCGCCATCAAACTATAAAGTTTGACGAGTTAAAAACATGTTAACATAATGTTAAAATTGAATTAGGGAAACAATTTAAAAAAAAAAAACCATTATACCTATGTAATTTTGAAATATCTGGGTACTGAAAGCCAATCAGAATCACCCTACCGACCTTTCATAAGCATAAGCATAATCAGTTTATATTTTTTCCTTCGCTAAGCGGACTAGATCATCTTGAGATATTTCAGAATGATTGAGGCTAATTTAAAAGGCAAAACTTGAACTCACCAAAGCGATGTCTTTGTAAAGAGTCGGTACCACAACCATGTCAGTTGTGGCGAGCAGTTCATCTTTTGCAACGGTGGAAAAGAATAATGCTAATCCAGAAATATTATCAGGAATTATATCTGATTCAGACTCCACTAATTCGTGTATTCTAAAATAAAATTAAGTAGTTATTTCATGTTTTATATTGCAAGAAACCACGGGCTTGTACAAACTATAATTACAATAAAATAAAATAAGTAATAATAAAAACCCTACACTAATTACAAATTGAACCGTTTACGGTTGAAACTATCGGTTCGTGGGGTCCGAGTGCTCACAAGTTGTATAAAGGTCTGTCAAAAGGTCTAGTTGACACTTCGCATGACCCAAGGGCTGGCTTTTACCTCGGACAGAGGATAAGCATTGTCATACATCGTGGCAATGCCGCCAGTCTTTTGGGCACATTACCAGCCGACAGCGATGTGGAAGAGTTTTTTGACGCCATGTTTTAGTTTGATTTTATTTAGTTGTAATTAGTGTAGGGTTTATATTAGTTATTAAATTAATTCTATATAAATGATATTTATTTTGCAAATAGGTTTTATAAAACACTTTTACATGTAATTTATTTCGTCAGTTTAAACTAGATGATGCCGATGTATCCTAGCTGACTACTTTAAGAAGAAATACCAAAACAAACTTAGGGGTTAAAGTCTATGTTTTACTATATACATTAGTCTCTTAAGTTCATACAGCAAACATGTGATGGTCAAATCACTAGCTTGATTATTTCGATATTATCTCAGTATTATAGTATAAAAAACTAGGTAAAAAAACCACCCTGAGGGTCCGTACAAACTTACCTATGTAAATAGTTCAATTCCCAAAAGGAATTTCGAATTTTCCGAATCGCAAAAAAATATTTTTTAGTTGTGACGTAACTACAAATTTTATACAGTTTTCAGATTTAATAAATAAAACCTTGCTTTGTGTCACATTTAAGGATTTTGGGTCAACGGGAAGTACCCTTTGAATTTTGATTCCTTCAAGAGTGAAAAAACGTACATTTCAATCTACGTTTTTTAAGACATAAACGGCCGTATCTTTTTTTTTAAATTAGACTTTTAATTTTTTCACAACTTCAAGGAACCACAGACGTGAGTATATGGTTTTAATTTCGACTGGATACCTCCACGCGTTCCCGCGATAAAAGGTCTTGACAGACAGACAGAAATACAGATAGACAGTCAAGAAAGTGATCCTATAAGGGTTCCGTTTTTTCCTTTTGAGGTATGGAACCCTAAAAAATGGTTAAGTTTAAAAAAATTGTTTATTAAACTAACGTAACTTTTTAATACATTTAATATTTAATACTATTAAATAGTATAATATACACTAAGACCGCCGTAATTCAAAGAAATAGGTTTGGTTAAGATATTTCAAGCTGTTGAACCAAAGCTGCTAACCAAAATAGACTTAGATTCATTTCAGTAATAGGATTGCTCTTTAAAACTTACTTGTTCAGGGTCAATTGAGCAATTGAGTCTTCTTTCAAAGATATATTATAAGCAATATTCAGGAAGGAAGAAACTAATGTTGCTTTAGCACCTGCCACCCCTAACTCTTGCAAGGTAATATCAGGACTTGTATTTTGTTGATCACTTATTCCTGAAATATAAATTATGATATAGGCTGTAGTTTTGTATAAAAGCTCATATATAAAATTACACCTGCACGCTCCTCCACTTTCCACAAAATTTCTTAGTACTCCAAATATTTCGATAGTGAAGTTTAAGAACAGATACATTATGTTTATTAGTTCCGCGTAAAAGTGAGAGATGACGAACCTGTAAGGTTATTTTAATAAAGATACATGTTACTTTCTCACATTTTATAATGCCACAATAATTGATATTGTGAAATTGGAAATCAAATTTATACATATTATAAATCTATAGAAGTTTTTAGTTGTGCGCGCATCACGCAAAATGTACGAAATTGACATAGATAACTTTTATACCTTAAAATGGTGTATAACTTGATATATTATTTAGGCTTTCCTTCATCGCAATCGGTTGACTATATCGAAAGATATACAACATTTTTTGACTGTTGGGCGGTACGAAGTTCACTGGGTCAGCTAGTATCGAAATAAAGACTATGATCAGAAACTCTGTAATCTATAGATGGAAGCTTTAAGAGTATGTTTGAAGTACGTGAACAAGAAAGTTTTTCTCTTGGAGATACACAGTCCTGGAATATTTTAGCGTATGTCCCAAATTTTTTTCCGGATTCACTTGGTAAATGTGATTACCAAATAACTTTCGGGTTATAATCCTGTGAGTATATTTTTTCAAAACAAGAGATATGGGCCGTTGCTCCTACCTAGTGCAGCTCATATTTTCTGAAATGCGGTGGTGTCACACCTCCAATTTTCAAACTTAGGGTTGTCACAGAAAAATTCCTAATGAAAAAAACCTAATAATACTTTTATCCCAACTAATGAAACAATCCAGGATCTTACACTAGTAGTCTTGCTTGTGGCCGCGAGACCTATTTATGTATGGTAATATTCAGTAAATAAAATCAATTTTCTTACCGATCAATTCAGTGATTTGCTTAAACATTCCAGGCGCGGATACCTTCACTGACTGTGCTAGTAGTACAGGCGAGTTGCTACACAGTGCTCGTTCCACTGCCTCTACCAAGTCATGTGAGCTTGCCTTACAAGTAAACATAATATACCATGTAATTAATTATAATTATTTTGTGATTTCATCTTTGGCATAAGGTCACATTTGATTTCATCTTCGAAGTCAAATGATCGTATATCAGTCATGCAAAGTGAGTAGCCATATATAATACCTTTATGATTCTGGTATGACTGCTATTCTATGTCATGGAATGGCAATTTACTTTAAACTATTCTAATAAATATGTTCAAATTCTAAACAATACGATTTTATTTTAATTGCAGTCGAAAAACCTTTGGCTAGGTTAGGTTAGGTCGCCTTATTTATCAATTAAGTCTGAATACTTAACAACTGACGCACGAATGACATTCGTAATCAAAATCTTTGTTGCTTCAATATTTTTATTTTGCGCAAGAATATGTAATTGAAATAGGTAGTAGTTCCTAGCTGCTAGAGACACCTGCAATACAGGAGAGAGCAGACATATGGCACGCGTCGATTTAAGTAAATTCGATCACCTGACGAATCAAATCCATAAGGTCAGTGTTAGTGAAACCTGCAGTAACTAACTGCTGAAAATTGTTATAAATTGCATTTAATATGTCAAATAAAATTGATATTACTTGTATTATTTTGCTTCACGTAAGTTAAAAAGAAACAAATATTTTTTTATATACCTATTAATTTATAATTGAAATGTTTAAACGTATCATAAACAATAATCGCGGCAACATTATGTGACTACTGGAACAAAAGATTTAAAAAAATAATAGACTAATTTCATTCGTACGTCAGGCATTGTTACTTTATGATGCGTTAGTACTTCAAGGTGAAAAAGGCATATCTATATATATAAAAGGAGAAACTGACTGACTGACATATCAAAGCACAGCCGACACTACTGGGAGACTAAAAGCGCGAAGTTTTTCACAAGGTTTCCTTTTATGACGCAGGCGGGCACTAAGAGAGAATTTTCCAAAATTTACTTCCTTAAAGGAATTAAATGGGGGTCCAAAGTTTGTGTGGGCTACTTTAACGTGGGTGAAACCGCTAGCAGAAGCTAGTTCGTAATATGATAGTGGTCGAGAAAGGCGATATATTGTTATAATTTAGGCGTCTTCAAGGCTAGAATGAATAGGCTCTTAATAAACTAGTGCAGCTCGCCACCAACGATTGCATCACTACTTACCATAAGGTGGAATTGCAGTAAGGCAATAGTTTATATCAATTAAAAAATGTAATAACAACAACGACTGAATAACAGCTGAGCAAATGTACATCAACTTACTCAGTCAAATGTAACAGACTAATGAATCATTATAGATGAACTTACTTTGCTCAAACCTGACAGATCCAAACAGGTTGCTGCGAAGCCACACTTTGCTCTAGCTATACATGTATCCTGACCCACAGAAGTCACTGTTGAAACCACTGTGAAATACCTACGAAACATACAAAGTGAATGCTAATTGAACAATACACTCGAACAACCTAGGACTTATGACCTATAGGTACTGCAAATTCACTGAATGAATTCGAATCTGTATACAAATAAACCAAAACTTCAGTAGATCAAGATAAATTGAGGCCACATCATTGACGGGCAAGGTTTCCAGTAAAACACTGATAGCTGTCGTTTGGAATAATAAAAAAAAATACTGAAATCATCAGTACTTACTTCATATCACGACATAGAGATCTTGATGCAGCATCTAAAGAATTTATAAATTTTGACAGCTCTTTGTCGTGTTTATCGTCAAATACATCTGTTATAGCTACGCAAATGCCTTCAATCATTCCGAGCCTACTAGCATCATTTATTATAGCAAAAATTTTATTCTTTGCATCAATATTTTTTTCTACAATTATCACTTTGATGCCAAGTTTTCGCCAAGACCTTGTAAAGAAAAGAAAAATATTTTAGAGTTTTCAAATTCTTTAGTCAAATGTTTGTGATCTATGTTATATTTTTACCCTATTTTATAATGTTGATACTGATTTAAGTTCGCAGAACAAATATATATTTTTTTAACCCCACGTTGGACTAGTTTGTCTGCTAGTTGAACTCCGAGAGCACCGTTATCCCAGAACATTAAATGAGTCTCATCAGGATTGCATATTATTCTGAAAAAGAAGACACGACTAAATTTTACTCAATATTTTTGCAAAATTATAATAGGTTTGCCAAATACTTAAAGTATTTTGATCAGCGATCAAAAAAATAATGTAAAAACATTATCGATTTTGGAAGTCCGAATTCATTAAAAAGTTTTCAAATACCAGTATGTAGAGCACCAGTATAACTCTGCTAACACTCATATGCGTGGGGTATTCACATTACCTGGGGTACGCGTTGGACACAGGATCTTGCATCCTCAGCAGCACTCTACCGCGATGCCTGCTGGCCGCAAGCAGTCGGAAAGCGCGTGCGACGTCCCGTGGCGCGTACGATACGCGTGATAGAGGACGCACGTAGCCGCAACGTATACCCTCGGTCAACATCATTTGAAGATATTTCATTTCGTCATATTTTTGTTGCGTGAATAGAGATGATAAGTCAGTTGTGACGTAGGTCCTCTTAGGCATGAAAGACATTCCAAATTCGTATTCTTCACTATCCTGAAGTTGAACTATATCAAGCAATATTCCAGAAAACGCTAAGCATTTAAGAGCGGTCTGAAAAAATATACAGAACTACAATGAATACTAAAATTTTCTAATTCTACTTCACCTTTTTTTCATTTTGATTACAAAATTAAAGACCTTCCTTGTTTGTTTGAACGCGCTAATCTCAGAAACTACTGGTTTGAATTGATTTTTTTTTCGTATAGCGTTTAAAAGATGGATGGATTATGTGAAGAGTGATATGAAGGAAAAGGAAGTTAATGATAGCATGACGAGTGACAGGGCAGAATGGAAGAAAAAAACATATTGCGCCGACCCCAAATAACACGGGACAAGGGCAGGAAGATGATGATGATGATAGCATTTAAGGCTGTATGTAGGCTTTAAAACATTTCGCTTACGAGCGGAGTAGTAACCAAAGACACAGGTGAAATTGTGGAGTAGAGCTAGTCATAAATACCTTTATGAAAATCGATTGCCGTGTGATTTGATTTCTTTTTTTTTTGTTTTGTTTAATTATAGAAGTAAAGGTAAAAAATAGGGAAACAAAAAAAACTCATAAAACAGTTATAAAATTGATAAAATCAAGATTGGACATTTTGTACGGGAATCTAATTTCACGGGGTGGAGCTGCGGGCGACAGCTACTTAATTATAAATGGGAAAAAAAGATCATCACTGAAGAACGGCTCGATCGATTTGGGTCTCGCAATTTTCAAGTCAAGGTAATTAAATTGCACCTATACGAAGCCGGGCTGAGACACTAGTAAATATAAAACTTACATTTTTAAATTGCCCTTTAAAGCCACTTAGGATAACTTCACAACCTTTTCCATTCGTTGCCATTAAAATATTATCTGTAAAACTACTGTCTTGGGAAATCCCGATTTGTATATCTGAAAAATAATATTTATTAATTTAAACTTCATGTACAGTGATGGTACATAGGCGGACTTAATGCCACAAGGCATTCTCTACCAGTCAACCATTGGGTTAAAAAGACAACACTGTGGTAGGTGGGCACAATAAATAAATAACAAATATTTAAAATAGAATGTAGTATCGTTAAATTAAGTAAAAAATAAAAATTAAAAACAATTAATAAAAATTAGTTAAATAGTAATTAATATTATTAGTATTAAGCAAACAAAAAATTTAAAAATCATGAAATTGTGATAAAGCAATTATGGTTTCCTTGTTGATTAAGTTGTTACAAGGGAATGGGTACCATCAAAGCATTGAATCAATGTTGGCAGTAAAGAACCACCAGCAATTTTTAACGATTTAATTGGCGTATTGATAAAAATCGTATCAAGACTAAATTGTAAACTGCTATGTATTTCGAACATTACTTCTTGCAATTTATACTACAAAGTTAACGTTATCTTACGCATCAAAATCATACAAATCACCTTTTAACTCAGGGTACAGTTTCTGCAAGAATTTCTTTTTCCGAGAATCGCTGACTGTGGTGAACACTGTACATCCGTACGCAAGTGCGACGGCAATGGCTGCCTGCCCCAATGCGCCTGTGCCTCCATACACTAGCACATCGTTTTTAGGTAACATTTTACCCTTGATTATCTAATTGAGGCAGTATAAAAAAATATAAGGATACTTCTATAATAATTATATAAGTTTAGATATAAAGTGATTGAATTGAGCTCTTGTTTAACTAAAAAAAAAGAATGGTCCTTAAACAACGGTTAACGGTTAAATAAACGAATTTGATTTCATAAGCATAAATTAAAGCTCTAGTACTAAAATTATGATTATGAATGGGTTTTGGACCTTGTTGATAACTAAAAACTGTTGAATAATAGCAACATTTCTGAAACATACACAGTGGCGCCGACTGCACGTACCATACTGCTTACCATGCCAGAGCGCACCAGTGTGTGTCTATGTGATACTCACGAGGCAGTAGAGTGCATGCACATAGGCGAGCGGCACGGTGGCAGCGTCCTCGAGGCTCCAATGCGCCGGCACGGGCCACAACAGCTCCGACTGTGCGCGCACCACGCTGCCTACCGCGCCAGAGTGCACAAGACCCATCACACGCTCGCCACTATTGATTTAATATATCATAAACTTACACTTAACAACAGGTTAACAACAAACTACAATTCGCGTCCGGCTCTTGTTCAGGTTTGAGCGAGATTGAATGGGAAGTGGTCATCTCTTTCTGCGAAGCAGCAACGCAAGCAAAAGGAGGAGACAAGCATCACGCCCCAGCCGCCACTGCCAGTGACGCTCCGGGTGATGGGAGTCGCAAGGTGATTCCCGAGCACCGGCGCAGGCTTGCGGATGGCGAGTCATTACTTGCCGTAGTTATCCATTCGCCGTCCGATAAGAGCCAACCTTTCAAGGTTCGCGGTGCGTTGTATTCCATGTATCAAAGATGTCAGTAAGATTGATTGAGCCCGTTAGGGTTGATGCTTGCCAATGCTTCTGAATTTTTCGGAACGAGCCCTCATGGTCCTCGTATAGAGCAACTCAAAGAACATTGAATTTTAGTCAGTAACAGCCTGATACCCACTCTCGCTCCACCCAGAGCAGGAGATGTCATTTGTTGGTTTCCCACGTAAAAAAAGGTTACGGCAAGGATATATCCATTTTAGTTCCCATATTATTATAAATGCTTTCGTTCAGTAATCTTTCGTAAGCTTTTGACTGCATTCATCAAGACACATCAACTCACAATCTCACCATTATTGTATCGAAAACTGGTTTAGCGCATTCTTATTACTTCAGAAATATCTTCTAATCTAATTACCAAGGAGTCTGTGGATGTAATATGTGCACAGTCTTTTGGGTTACCAATGCAATAAAGCATACACACAAGGTGCAATTCTAGGTCCGCTCTAGTTCCTCATAAACAAGCTAACTTAATGCTGATTTGATGTGGCAAATATTGATGAGATGTGAGTAGCGTATGATTAAGAGTATTTTTCTTCAGAATGTCAAAAACTGCTACGATTTTATTGGTACCCATAAATACTTGATAATGCTGACATAGGCTAAACCAAATTACCAACTAATGAGTAGTTGAGATGACGTAATTAACACACCACTGTTTTAAATATCAAGTTGTACTTCACAATTTATTTTGTTATAATCATTTTCTTAAACATTTTTAGAAATACTATTGTTGCTATATAAAATATTAATGAGTAAGATCAAAATGACCAGACAAATCTTTCTTTTTTTTTGTTTTTTATGTAAATACTTGCTTTTCAGTGGTTCCACTGTAGTCCATTCCGTATAAATTGGTATACGGGGTCACACCGATCGCTCTCTTTACGTCAGACGTGCAGAGCCCAGCGTAGTGAACCTGTGCATACAAAGTATAAAATTGCTCAAGCTAGACGGACAAAAAGCTGGATATATACCCCTAGTTTAGTTAATTAGTACAAAATAAAATGGGGCTCTATCCGTACCCGTTACTGATTATATTTTTACAGTCTAGAGTAACCGAAAAAGTAAAAAAAAAAACAAAATCCCAAAATTGACCATAAAATTGGTCATAATTGGTAAATTCATAATAGAACCAATCATTCATAACAATTGCTACTAGAAAATACACGCAGTGTATTTCCATTTTGATCGTCATTTATTCATTCATAATATTGATTATGAATGAATAAATGCCAATGCAATAGCCTGTACAATATTTCTATAAATTGAGTGACATTTTGGGATATAAACAAACATTAATAACTTTGCTGTTTATGAGTATTACTTATTGAGAGTTTACCTAAATAATAACAAGACCTTTTCTAATATGCCCTTTAAGTATTTGTACTAATTAAAAATTAGTGGTGTAAATGTGTGAAACAAACTGGATAGGAAAGGCAGAATACCGGGTATTTTAGCGTATTTGATTGATTGTTTTGATTAGACAGCCTAAACGGATGAAAATAAGAAAACGTTAAACACAAAGCAAATTTAAAGTCAAATACAAACCTTCTTTTGAGAGCTGTGTAATAACAAGAAGAGCAAAAAGTAAAAGAATTATGAAAGTGCAAAGATATGCAAAAAAAATTATTAACTCTGAAAGTAGTAAAAGAATTATGAAAGTCAGCAACAAGTAACGACATTAAAACAGTACAAATAGTGACTTTACTAACACTGATGACAGAAATCAAAAGAAATTAGGTTTGTAAAGTGCAATGTAAATATACATACCGTTACTGCCAAATCTGTTGGCTGTAGGGGGGAAGCTTCCACATAGTGCAGAGAATTGAGATCACCGATTTGTGAACACTGTAGTGTTACTGCGTTCTTTAAACGAACTTGTTGCTGCACACTACCCGATGATTTCTATAATAAAATATATACACCCCAATTAGAAAATTAAGTTACAATTTTAAATTAAGCACTGAAGTTTTACTTAAACGCACATAAGTAGACGGAAGGTACTTCCCGTTGCCCTAGAATCCTGAAATTTGGTATGAAGCAAGGTCTCATTAAACAAGTATAGGAAAAAATCTAAAACTGTATATTTGTAATTACGTCACAAAAAAAAAACTCGGAAAAATCTTCGTAACTCAATTCGGGAAATGAACTGTTTTCATAGGTCAGTTTGTACGGAACCCTCAGTGCCCGAGTCCGACTTGCACTAATCCGGTTTTTTTTTTATCCTAAAGTAGTTCTTAGTTATTTTGGGATTAAAAAATATCTACATTAAAAATAGCTGAAATCGATTTAGTAGCCGATTCTCAACATACTACCTATGTTGCCTACGCTTACTTAACTTAGGTTTTAAGAAAAAAACAATAAAATGTTTAAGAGTTGTGGAAATATTTACTCCGGGCGTGGTTAGTTAAACAGACAAGCAGAATTGCACAGAAGATACAGAAACAGAGTTCACGCTTAAGAACATCTAATGTGTACAAAAATACAAACCACTTAAAAAACATAAATAAACATTCTAATTCTAATTCGCTTACGTTTGCAATTCTACTTCGTGCAGGTGGTACAATTAAGTCCACTCTCTTACTGTCTTGACTGACGGGAGGCAGGTTGCGATATTTAATATTCTGTAGAGTAACGCCTCCACATCTGAAATATTATAAATGCATAAATTATACAGTGCAAATAGACACCATTTTGAAAAGTACGCGAAACCCATTTAAAGTATAACAATATAAAGTATACAATTAAAATGTTTTTTACTAAGTATACCATTATGTTTCAATCGATTCAAAATACCCAAAGAGCTTCGCATATACTAAAAATAATGTTTGTTTGTTTGTTTGTATATAAACAAATATACAACATTATTTTTAGTATATGAAAAAATATAATATAAAAATATTTCTTCAGAATCAGTAACTGAATCGATTCCAATAATTTTTACACATATCCAATTTTTTTTTGAAAAAAAAGTCACAAGTGAGACACCATCGACATTAAACACAATACAGGTCACGGCATGTTATAGCGGGCATTAGGCACCAGCGCACAGCTGGGTGCGGGAGCAAAATAACTCCTCAGTCACCCGGATGGCCCGGCGACCATGTATTTGTACGGACCACTAGGTAGCATAACAAGCTAATAAATTTGTAACTTTTCATGATACAGTTATGAAATTTTGTACACAGATTTTACACATAAAATGTTAAAGCATATATTGCTGTTTTATCATAAACTAGCTTCTGCCAGCGGCTTTGCCCGCGTGAAAGAAATTTTCTCCATATAAATTTTGGACCCCAGTTTCATTCCCTTAGGGGGTGAATTTTAGAAAATCCTCTCTTAGTGCTTGCCTACGTCATAAAAGGAAACCTTGTGCTAAATTTCATGCTCTTAGTCCAAGCAGTTTCAGCTGTGCGTTGATATGTCAGTCAGTCAGTTTCTCCTTTTATTTAAATAAATTACGAAACAGTACTATATGGGTGGGCAAAATATAGTTAGTACTCACGTAGTAAGATCGTGGATATAGGAAAAGTAAGCATCCACAACAGTCTTCCCGTTCAAGCTGTAGGCATCTTGCAGATGCTTCCTGGGATTGAGATCTAGTCTCCGGATATGTGTAGGAAGCGATACTGCATCGTGTGCTTGGCGTAGCATATTCATCTGCAGCAAGCCGTCAATAAACGTGACCCAGTTGTCTCGCCATACTAGTGCTGCCTGGTTCAAGGATTCACTTGCAGCTTCAACACTTACGAACTCGCCGCTGCAAGGAAAAAGAATGCTTTGATAAATTGCAATATATACGGTAAACTGTCAAGAAATTTTGATAGCAGATATCAAACTTTGTTTTGTATGTACAATATTTACTATGTATACACTTAAGTAGATGAGATCATTTAAAGAAAATGAGTGTTCCTCGCTCGAACGAATGATCTGATGATTGACATGGATCTGTAGCTCAAATAGTCTTACTACGTAAACAAACATTTCTTTATCTTGTTTATGAGGAACAAGTTTCTGCCAGCGTCTGCACTCGCATGACAGTCGAAAACAGTCCCAAGAGAAAGTACCACCCAGATAAAAAGTATCCTCCACCTATTTTAAAAAGTAATATTATTTGTAACAGAAAAAAAAAAAACACTTTTTATTATATTTCTGTGACGTGAACGTAAGCAGTATTGATCCAGTGGTAACGGTAACGACTTACTAGTTAGCTAGCCAGAGTCATTACTTTGTGTAATTTATTTCATCACCATTACTCTCAAAAAGGTGAAGGAAAATATTGTAAGGAAATCTGCATGTGTGGCAACCAAAAATTCACAACCACCAATCCACACTGGGCCCACGTGGTGGATTACGGCTTATTCCCTCTCTTAGAGCCCTCTATATAAATATATATTTATAATATTCCCACTGCACTCAGCAGTGGGAACATTATAAGGCTGATTATGCTATTGCTGTTTACTTTTTTACATTCTGACACAAAGTCTATTTGCAAGTGTGGTACCTTCTTCTTCTTGGTCGCTGCACTCTTGTCACAGTGAGAGTCGTCTTGTTTATCACAAAGGTAGCTCTTCGGAAGCTGTCAGGGTTTTTTTTTTTTTTTTTTTTTTTCGGGTGGGAAAATCATCTCTAGACATCCCCCGCTCTTGGGCGGAGCGGGAGATAGTGTCAGACTTTTACTGACTAAAAACCCACTCCTGTTCCTTCTTTGCCATTTGTTTTCCAGGGCCCCGGGGATCTCTTTCGCATCACCCATGGCCCCAGTAGGCTTCGACCCTGTTGGGCCCCTACGGTTGCTGACATCTCCTTGAGGCGCGCGTGGAACACTACGCGCCGTCGACGACTTGGGCTCGGTCCGGACGGTTACCGGACGATCGGACGGCGAGCCACCCATTGCTCGCCGTCCGCAAGCCCGCGCCTACGGTGGCCGGAAATCGGGATCGGAATCCCGGCGGCGGTTGGGGCGTAAGGACCGTTGCCGTTGCCTCACGCGATCGGCCGCCTCCTTTGCTAGCATTACTGCTTCGCAGAAGGAGGCGACCGCCTGCCACTCCTCCTCGCTCCGGACCATGGCCTGTACCAAGGCCCGGCGCGAGAGATCGCTGCCGTCGATCGCCCTCACGAGGACACAACGGTGCTCTGCCCAAGCGGGGCACACCTCTACCGTGTGCTCACCCGGGCGTCTCTTCTGCACGGATCCGGTACAGGAACTTCCCAAACTTACCATGTCCGGTGAGGACCTGCGTCATGCGGTAAGTAAGGACGCCGTGAGGTCTTTCCAGCCACTCCTCAAAGAGGGGACTTATCGCCATAATTAAGGCGTGCCCAAAGCTGTCAGGGTACCCCACACAACTTTCTGCACACTTTTGCTTGCACACTTCACTTTTGCTTGCTGGCAGTCATGCTTACGCATGGTGCGAGGATATGGCACGGTTTCACGGTTTCCGAAAAGCGGCGAACCTCCTTGCTGGTCTGCCACCGTGGGATCTGGAGGCAACAGTTCTTGCACTCATGCACGATTTGCGCGGGGAGATGCCACGCCGGGGCGAAACTCCGCTGCCACGCCAAGTCTTATGGGATCTCAAGGGATCTCATGGTGGAATGGCAACAGCCTGCGATCGTCACAAGCCAGTGCTGGGCACGCCATAATTATGGCAGTAAATCCCCTCTTCGAGAAGAGACTGGAAAGACACCTCACACCTCCTCACCTTCCACATGACGCAGGTCCCCACCGAATATGGTAAGTTTGGGAGGTTCTTGCACCGGATTCGTACGGAAGAAACGCTTGGTTGTCACCATTATGTGTATGACCGCCTGGAGGGCACGGTAGAGCATACGGTAGAGGTGTGCCCTGCTTGGGCAGAGCACCGCCGCGTCCTTGTGGGGGCGATCAGTGGCAACGACCTCTCGCGCCGGGCCCTGGTATAGGCCATGATCCGGAGCGAGGAGAAATGGCAGGCAGTCGCTTTCTTCTGCGAAGCAGTGATTCTAGTGAAGGAGGCGACCGCACGGGCGATGAAACGGCCCTCACGCCCTCGCTACCGGGTTCCCGATCCCGAATTCCAGCCACCGTAGGCATAGGCTTGCGGCCGGCGAGCAATGGATAGCACGCCGTCCGGTCGTCCGATAACCGTCCGGATCGAGCCCAAATAGTCAACTTCCTCCCGTCCCTCTTTGCATAGCATAGTAAGTACAGGGATCGTCGGCTGGTATTATTATTACTTTCCATGAAAATTATCTAAAGGGCGTCTACAAAGTTCGTAAGACCTACAACTCGTAAGGCGGGGCAGTTACAATTGGGCCACGTTCAAACCCAGCTAAATTGCAATGAAACCTATTAAATCAACTATGCAAGATGTAGCTAGGGTTTCTTATGTATTTTTGTAACTAACCTGTAATTGTAATCCCTGTCTTGCAAAAGTTGGTAAATTTCTTTGGAACTGAGCACCATTTCAGTATCATTATTTTTTGTCACGACATTGTTTAAAGCACCTCGTATGTAGCCTGAAGCCACTCTGGAGTTCTCGTTCAAGATCTGTTAAAGATAAATTGACCAAGCAATGAGCTTTCTATAAACAAGTCATCCCGGAAAGGATTAGCAGAGTTGTTTAGACAATATATAACTGGAATAATGCACACACCCTTAGACACCCTAATTATTTATTATCCTTATAGTAGGCAAATTTTATGGGAACGACACATTACATTAGAAATGGAACACGCTAGTGTTATGTGTATGTACGACGCTAACGTGATCAAAATAATATTTGAAAAATAGCTGAAATCGATTCAATAGCCGATTCTGAACATAATACTTTCAGATACCCTACACGAACTCTTAACGCGATCCATTTGACAATCTCAACTGAACTGTTAAAGGAATGGAACTATATGTGTAGGGTATATAACTCTATTCTTCTTTTTCACTCGCACGCTTTAACATTTCATGATAAGACCCCGGAAGGTGCGTTTATTATGTTACATGTTGCAGTAAATCATTGTAGTAGATGTATGTTTGAGCTTCATGTAATAGGAGGAAAAAACTATTATTACTAGTAGTATTATCAGTAGATCGTTAATTAAAAACGCTTCCGTTTTTTAAAGATTACGTACATTGAAATAATATGATACAAGAGTGCGTTTTTAATCAGTAAAAGTCTGACACGCCCTCCCGGTCCACCCAAAAGCAGGATATGTCATTGGATAATTTTCCCACCGAAAAATAAATGTCACTGAAAAGTTGAAGGGGAATCGTTTGTCTTGGTATAGTAATGTAAAGAGAAATAATGAAACACATGTAATAAATGTTTATTTTCTCACCACAATATTTTACAATTCATAATATTGTTTTATAATTGTGGGAGACTGGTGCCTAAACTAGGCTGCAAGCCTGTATTTCAGGACACTAGAAAATCTACATGTGGATGGATAAAGAGGAAGAGGGAGGTCATAAAAAAGATGATTGGATTGTGTGAAGAGTGACAGGGCAGAATGGAAGATAAAAACGTGTTGCGTCGACCCCAAATAACAAGAGACAAGGGCAGGAAGATGATGATGTACGTCGAAATGAACTCAAAATATGAGTGTGAGTATGAGACTCACACACAAGGCAGTTAATTCGAAATATAAAACATTTACTTTTGCACTTTTGAACAGAGATGCAGCATAATATCAAGTATACCTCAAACTTTCCACTCCCCCTGTGCAGGGCAACACTAAGCCTCAATGGTCGCTGGTCGTGCAGCGTGGGCTGGGCATACAGGTGCACGTCACGGAATTGCACTGGTTTGTGACGTTTGGCAACCTCTAAATGCATCGCGAGGGTGTCCCACGCAGACACAAGAGCAGCCGCAAATGGATAGCATAGCTTCTCTGAAATTCAAGAAGCTATTAGATTTTCTACACTCGAAATAATAATAAGCTAAAAGTTAATCAATGTGAACCGGTCTGCGCGGCAACTAGGTTTCTGAAATTTCACGTGGGGCTATTTGTGGAACTTGTCTTATTGGAACCTATGCATACCGTCAAAACTAAAAAACATTGCAATAAAGTTATAATTATTTTATTTTATTTATTACGGGATAATAAACAGCTACAATATAAAGCTCATGCATATAATTAACACTAAATAGGTGATAATTTTGCAGCCAGCAGCATTATCGACAGATTAAGTTGCTCTGCAAGTCCAACTACAATTTTATTTACTGGTGCAGTGACACCCGCTATAACAACTAACTAGCTGTGAAGCTTGTTCCCATGCCCATCTCATAATTATCCCACGGACATTGAAAAATTCATTCATTTTCATTTAAATTTATTATTATTATTATTGGATAATTACCTACATTAGAAAAATACACGCAAAAAAATGAGCCAAGCTGTAACAATCTGTCTAGTACCTCTAACAACGTGACCTCGCAAGTAGCTGTATTCGTCATCATGGATAGACTTCACAAACTGGCAGGCTGCAGCCGCTCGCTTCTTTCCACAGTTAAAACTTGTAAAGCTCCTAGTGATATGATATTTTGATATGAGTTCATTAGTTAATGTGAATTGACCTAACAAAAGAATACATGTATCTGTTACTGGCCAAACCCGATTTTAGGATGAGCTAGTTTCACCTAGGCTAAACCAGTTTTTCCAAAACGCGTGGAGCTCCACTCCGCGGGGCTCCTATTTCGTGGTGGTTATGAAAAAAATAATAACAACATAGGCTAAACTCCGCTCCCGCCTTACCGAACCTGTCCGCATCAGGGTATCCTAACATTCCGAGCTTGCTTTACTCGCTTTTGGGCTAATATCGAGGTTTGGCCAGTAAGATATCTATCCTTTGTATTTGCCTAGGAAAACAATAAACTATTATTGTTTATATTGATATTTTATGTAATTATATTAATAAACTTAACACAAGTTTGGAGTATATGTACTAACGTAAACAAAGCAAAAGAAGGATCGTAACAAATGTCGTTCTATAGTTTCCTCCTTTTCCCATAGGAAGAATTCGTGAGTTTATGTATTTGCATTCTTAACCTTACCATGTTTCACTATGGTTCCATTCCACTAAATGCGACAGCATAGGTGTTCCACTTGACACAGGGAACTCCACTTTTGGGTACAAAGCTTGCACCGCTGGTAAGTATCCTTGCATGTATAAACTGTTGGAATAAAAACAATAGTCAATTATTGTTTTCGCCCTTTCGCCTGCTTTTTAACCGACTTCAAAAAAAAGGAGGAGGTTATCAATTCGGTTGTATTTTTTTTTGTCATCATCATTACAGTTTGGCTATAAGATACTATCGAACTGATCTGATGATGGAGCCGGAAGATAGGCCGGAACTCTGTAATTAATCAATGTACCTATCCTAGCCGTGTTTGGGCTCATTAGTGTCATGCAATGCAGTTTAGCTATAAGGTACTATCGAACTGATCTGATGATGGAGCCGGAAGGTAGACGCAGGAATTTCATAATAAAACAAAATAACCCAGCAGTCTTTGGGTTAATTGGAATTGTCATGAGAAATAGGCACTCTGATTATTTATAAGTGTATCGCAACTAAAAAGTGTGAAATAAAAAACTTTTTACAAAAAAAAAAAATAACCGACTTCACTAAAAAAAACTAGTGTTTTTTTTTTAGTGAAGTCGGGTATTTTTTGTTTTGTTAAAAGGTTTATTCTCCTCTTGCTAATCTCTAAAAAATCTAATTGCTCCTTTCTTATCTTATTTGTCACTTTCAATATTTGTGTTCTTCACACGCTAGGAATATGCGCTCTTTCAACAATCTTCTCATACTCTGACCTCTTTATACTTCTGACTTTGTTTATTCATCCGTTCATAATCATTCCATTTTTTTTAAGAACGCTCTTCTACTACCAGTCAGTACACATTTAAATGAAAAATACTAATTTATTTTCAAAAAAATAAACAGATAAATCTGATTTAGTATTTTATCTACCTTTTGTTACCTCATATTAAACGTGTACTAAATATATTTGTACCGCTATTTTATAACTTTTTTTTAAATATGAGAGTAATATTTTTTTAAGTATTGTTTACTTTCAAAAGATTTAAGAATGCATCTGCCATAGGTTTTCTACTCTATCTGGCTGATTGATAGAGAATACCTAAGGCATTAAATCCACCTTCGTGCATAATTCGTGCACTTTAATTAAATAAATTGGTATATACCGGCTGTAAGATAAGATCTTTTATACCTAACAATCAACCGCTTTTGAATAGACTTCATAGCTCTTAGAAGTCTTTATTTCCTCTATGTCTCTTCTAAACCGTTCATGGTAAACATCAACCTAAATAACTGCCGTTCACTCTCAATAAGGTTCAGTTGAAAACCAGCGTCAGGCAACTACCACTGACTACCATGTGGTTGTCTGGCATTTTTGCTGACTGGCATATTTGGCGCAGCCGTGAGACACACATTGTTTTTTTTTTTCTTCTTAGTTTAAATTTTGTTTTTTACAGTGTGTGAATCCATGTGTGCCAAATAAAATATTTTTCTTTCTTTCTTTCTTTCTTTTGTTTCTTTCTAATGCGGGATTTAACAAATTAACATACGCAAGCACTTAAGAGTATTTCAAATAGATAATGTAGCCAAGTAAACAATTATTATAGTCAAATATTAGAGAATTTCTAGGAATTTCTTACTCGCCAACCGCTTGAAGTAAGAAAACCACGGGATCTGGATGACTTCGACTGGTGAGAGGGATATGGCGAATTTCTGCCGGCAGGGATCGCTTGAGGATGGCTTGCAGTAGTCCGTGTGGAGCTACCTCTACACACACAGCATTACTAGGTATCAGCCGCGACGTCTCCTCAAATAACACTGGGTTCTGTGGAACACAGGCAAATAAAATATTATAATAAAATTCGGGTTCGGGTCGGTAACCTTGGTTTTCCTGCGGATATCCTCATCCCTGATTCGATCACACAAGGAAACTCCGAGTATAGCCCTTTCCATTGCCCTTTGGGTTACTTTAATTCCTCTGATGAAGCCCATTGTAAGCGACCACGTTTCGGAGCCATATGTCATCACTGGCAACACGCACTGGTCATAGACTTTCGTCTTGAGACACTGTGGTACACTGTGTACGAGAAGATACCGCGCAGCTTCCCGATCGCTGCCTAGCCGAGTCGGATTCGACGATTGAACTCTTTCTCGAAGTTAGACCTTCCCAACTGGACCGTCTGTCCCAGGTAAACGTAATCGTCTATAACTTCGAATGTAGAGTCCTCGATCTTGACAGGAGTGGGTGCTACATGGCTGTTTACCATGACTTTGGTTTTGTCCATGTTCATTTTAAGTCTCACTCTTTCGGAAGCTCTACTGAGGTCACCAAGCATTGTACTGAGCTCCTCCGTAGTCTTAGCCATGAGCACTATGTCGTCGGCAAACCGAAGGTAAGTGATGTACTCGCCATTGACATGAATGCCTAGCCCTCTCCATTCCAAAACCTTGAAGACGTCCTCCATTTCTGCTGTGAACAGTTTCGGAGAAATGACGGCTCCCTGCCTCATGCCCCGCTGCAAGATTATAGGTTTCGAGGTCTGGTCTTGTAGTCGGACTGACATGGTGGCGTTTTTATACAAACACTTCAGCACTTCGATATACCGATAGTCAATTTGGCACCGTTGGAGAGACTGCAGTACAGCCCAAGTTTCAATCGAATCAAAGGCTTTCTCGTAGTCCACAAACGCTAAGCAGAGAGGCTGATTATACTCCTCAGTCTTCTGTGTAACCTGCCGCAGCTTATGTATGTGATCCACGGTGCTGAAGCCTTTTCGAAATTCGGCTTGTTCGGGAGGCTGGAAGTCGTCGAACCTGCCCGCGAGACGATTCATGACGACTCTGGAAAACAGCTTGTAGACATGGCTCAGAAGCAAGATGGCCCTGTAATTCTTAAGCCGGGCATTATCACCCTTCTTAAAGAAGAGTACCACCACGCCTCTGCTCCACGCCTGTGGTGTTTTTCCCTCGAGTATGACGCAATCCTCGAGTATGGAGCAGTGGTGGCCGAGTGATAAAGGCCCCGACTTATGAGTTGTAAGTCGCGGGTTCAAACCCAGCCAGGCGCATAACTTTGTGTAATTTATTTTCATCACCACTGTTCTCAAAACGGTGAAGGAAAACATCGTGAGGAAACCGGCATGTCCTAGAATCAAAAATTCGAAGACATGTGACATCCACCAATCTGCACTGGGCCCGCGTGGTGGATTACGGCCCAATCCCTATTCTAGAGAGGAGGCAGGAGTCCCAACAGTGGGGACATTATAAGGCTGATTATGCTATGTTATGCTTATTATGCTATGACGCAATCAAATAGCTTCTGAAGGGTTTTAAGGACCGGTTTTCCACCCGCCTTCAGGAGTTCAGCCGTAATTCCGTCCTCACCCGACACCTTGTTGTTTTTCAGCTGCTTCAGAGCCATCCTAATCTCGAACAGGCGGACGTCCGGGATAGCTTCGGTATAATGTCAAGTCAATCTAGCTCTTGGCTCGTTTACTAGATTTGCAGCAGGTTTAGCGATGGACATGTACAACTGTCCATAAAAAACCTCGATCTCACCCAGAAGCTCCGATTTGGCGGATATGACTCTACCATCGTCGGTTTTCAGTTTTGTGAGCTGGCTTTGCCCAATAGACAGATCTCGTACAAATATTTTGAGCTCTTATTCCGCTCAATCGCATCTTTAATACTTGCGGTATTAAAGCGACGAAGGTCGCGTTTCAGAGACTTTGAGATTTGTCTATTGAGCTGCCTGTATAATTGAGACCTCGCAATATAAACATAGTTTTATAAAAGGGATATAGTTCTCTTTATATGAGTTAAAATATTATAGATTTATGTTTTAATAATTATAATCCTACCAGTTTTATTAATTCTACATATCTGGGATATATTTTTAGCATTAATTTTATAACATAGTTGTAATTATCGCAATAGAGAACGTTGAAAAATTTTACCTCTTTACACTAATTAGTAAAATAAATATAGAATATAGAAACCCTTGCTACTCACGAGTAGGTTGTTAGTTAGATATTCTGCCGAGCAATATTTAGCTACGTCTTTATTCCATTGGCTCTGCGGTACAGAAGTCGACAACCAGCGCTCACTGCGGGGCTTCGGGTTTTTTAATACTCCTTGCAATAATTTTAGAAGTTCAGGGCCTGAAAACAAAAGCAATGTATACCTTCTACAAAAACACCGTCTGTCGAAATTGAAGTTATTTTGCAGTTTATTTGTTTGAATTCGGTTCTTTTTTTCGTTCATTTTTTATTTTTTATTTCGAGACTTCGTCGTATTTTCGTCCAAAGAATGCAAAACTGTAGAAATATAGTTTAAAGCTCTTGTTATTTCTATGACAAGCATATACTGTCGGTCAATATTTTTGATCTTTATGCTCTCGTGGCTTAGCCAAGTCGATAATCTACAATCGTTAACGTTTGTAGAAAACTATTCTAAATGTATGGGAATGACATTATCTCAAAGTTAAGTCACTTGGTCAGAACAAACAAATAGGAGGCGTTACCGATTGTAGAAAGAGATTCGACACGAAACGATCGTAATTTGGCTATGCCCGCTGATGTGATTGAATATCAATGTCTAGAACCTTGACTACTTTTTACCTGCATCGGATATGTATCGCGAATGATACGATATGTTGGAACTCGGCACTTTCTTCGCAAATACTCCTTTTGCCGTGAGTTCAGCGACGAACGTCTTCATGATATCAACGGGTCCTGAGATAGTACTGGAATTAGGCCCGTTGTGACAAGCCACATCGATCTCCGGCGGACACATCTTCGATATCTACATTTTATAATAAAAATTAAACAAAATATTAATATCAATAAAAAAAAATATTTATATATTTTTTTAATATTTTAATTTAGAGTGACCCTCTTCTTAGCTTATTAAAGGAAAACTACGTCTATGGCTGATGCCGTCATAAGACTGGTTATGAGGGTATTATCAAAATCCGGTTATAAAGTTGTTGATATGAAAAGTAAATTATGAATTCTGTGACCATCGATTAAGGTTGACATCATAATCAGTGGCGTGCCAGATACCTTTATAGGGGGCAAGCCAAGGAACCTTGACTTATCTACTACCTAACCGCTTACCTAATACTTTAAAAAATCTCACGCTATAATCCACCGTCACTTATCATCAGTGCAAAATTTCTGCTTAATGATTCCTCGTTAGTTTAACTAGTCTAAGGAAATTATTTTGCCTAAACATGTAGGTACATTGCTTACGTTATCGATAACGCCGCGCCGCTAACAGCTGATCGGATCGCGTGCGCAAAATTCAAAGTTTTAAACAGCTGTTTTATTATTGTGATTAAAATAATTAATATAAAAAAGTTTATTTGGGAAAATTATTTGTAATCATGAGTACAATCACGTATTCAAGTATCGGTCACTAATAACCAGTCACCCTATATAAGAGCCATCTATTGATATTTTTTGGTAACTCTTGCTCGCTCACAACAAAATTCTAGCTGGCTACTTCTGAATAATCCACTAGATAGCGCACAAAAAATGTAGTAATCAATTTAATCAATCATTTGTTTACGATATTTGTATTGTAATATAAATACCATATATAAATACTGAAAAATTAAACATTCATACAGCTTTTCTTTCTTCGCTTCTTTATCACACACTTAGAAATTTCATCACCTAACTGTCGAGAACAAGGATATCGGTCGAGAAAGAGACCCCAGTTTCTATTCACGGTTTACAAAAACTGCAGAAGAAGTGCATTTGAGAATTCTGATGTTTTTTATAGCACCAGCAAAGTTATTTAAGTCATTATAACCTGATGTATTCCAAGCATTCTTATCGTTTGAGAAAAATATGCAACGGCGACAGAACAATTTGTTTAAATGCGAGCAACCTGCAATCAAGTGAATTTTGTAACTGAGAGATGAAACTGCATATTATTTGATTTAGTTTTCTGAGAAATATTCAAATCAGGGGTAGGTTTAGGTGATCATATTTACCTCTAAAACTCAAAGTCTTTAACTGGCCAAGTATTTTTTCCACACATTTTAATCCGTCACAAGAAACAATTGCATATCAAAGATAATAAACTTTAATCACTTCAAAACCAAGTAAGATACAGCAATCAAAATCAAAATCATAAAACTTTGAATGTCAGAAAACTACAAAAACTTTAACAAACATACATAAAAAACAATATCCATTTGAGAGGTTATCGGTTTTTTTTTTGCAAATTTGAACTAATTTGTAGTTTGCATAACTTTTTTACGCGTCATAGAGAGCTTTTTTTTGTTAAATGTTAGAATGAGATCAGAGAGATTGCGCTCAGAGCGGCAACATAGCATAATGCATGTCATAGGTATCGTATCTTAATGAATTTTAAGTTCGCACTGAACACGAACTTAGCGCAACTTAGCGTAACCGTGTATGCGCTCGAAGTTTAATGTTTAGATTTTTATTTTATTTAACTAATTTGTTGTATTCTATGATTTAAATATGAGGTATTAGTTTATTTTCAAATGAAGCCGGTCTTATTTACTTGTATTGTTCGCATGTCCCTGATTATAATAACAAGATACAAGAACAATAAAGGATTTGGTTACGAACTTGGTAAAGAACCCTCAAATAAAGCAACAATGCATAATAAGTCAGATAGATATTTTGTTGTAATATACCAACCATAACTTTAAGGCCTACTGTTTACGGACGTATAGCTTTATAGACGCGTTTTCGTCACTATACGCTTGGTGTACGCCTGTTCACAGTTTATATGATACAAATCTATGAAACTCTGTCGACAAAGCGGCCACGGCATGCCGTAGTGTCGTTGCCAAATACGCGTTTAAGCTATGCGAAGCTACGCGTCCGTGGACAGTTGACTTAGCAGATAAGATGAGATTTACTTGTTCATATCCCAGACCAACAGCAGCCATTGAACCTTGGATTAGCGGAGTAGTCAACGACACTTGTCCACGATAAAGAGCGCACATGATCATTTCCTCTGCTGTCAAACTTCCGTCGGCATACGCGCATCCTTGTTCACCAACACTGTGACCTGTTGAAAATTATACGCAATGTATGAAAGTTTTAAGAATATTGATAAAAGTACGAGAAGACTAAAAAAACGAAGAATATGAAAATTTCATATTCTTAATCAAAATATTACACATTATATTTAATATAATGTATAATATTTTGATTCTCACTGCTAGGCAAAGAACTACCCTTACTATTTATATTTATTATCTCTGATAAAGGTAGCCCCCGAAAACATAAAGAGGTCGTCACAACACCTTCGCCGCGTTTGACCTGGATGGCAACATGCTCCCTTAGATCCAGTGAGTGACGACTTCCACCCATCTCTCTGAATGCATTCGTACTATGTAGACAGTTCACTCTCACTTCAATCTAACTGTTTTTTCCTTAATACATAGCCCGTTGGCTATAAGGAAAAGTACTTGAGTTTTGAAGCGCAGGGCGGTATTTCTAAAATGACCTGTTCTCTAAAAAACTATGTGATTGATATTTTTCCATATTCGATTCCATATAAAAAACAGTAAATATATTTAAATCGTCTACTCTTACCTATGATTCCATCAGGCTTTAAACCAAGTTCATGAAGGATATCTGTAAGTCCGATTTGAATAGCCGCAATTCCTACAAAACAGTTTCGAATATCTTCCAATACTTCTTTTTTAGGAGATGTAATTATTTGAACTATATCAAGACCTTCAGGTGCTAACACTTTGTGACAACTGAAATAAAATTAATAGTCACAATTTACGTCTTAAAATATGATTTTTGTTCTTTCAACATGCAAAAATCCTACTCCACAAGCAAGTAAAATTAACGTTACCACATAATGGCGCATAGCAAATGTGTTACTAAATTGTAATTAATTGCATATTATATATCTATAATTATATATATAAAAGGAGAAACTGGCTGACATATCAACGCACAGCCGAAACTACAGGGCGTAGGAGCGTAAAATTTTGCACAAGGTATCCTTCTATGACATAGGTGAGCACTAAGAGAGGATTTTCCAAAATTTACCCCCTAAAGGGATGAAACGGGTCCCAAAAGGTGTATGGAGAAACCTATTTACCGGCGGGAGAAGCCACTGGCAGAAGCTAGTCATTCACATAATATTATATTAAATAATAATTTTCATGTCGGTGTATGGTATGCCATCATAGGGTGAAAAGAGACCTTAATAAAAAATCTATAAAAGTATTAAAATACTGAGGTGCTCTCATTTTATACCATTTAATAGCAGCAGCGAAGGCAGGTATGCGCATGAGTTGCGTGCCCATACCAACCCACTGTGAACCCATCCCGCTGTACACGAACCACAGTGGCCGACGAACGTCGTCGAAGTACACAACTTCCTCGCACAAGCTTATAGTTTCTTTATTTTCATCCGTATCTGACATAATTAAAAAACAAGTTATTAGATCACCTGTACATATTAGTCAGACTCGTATGTAGAAATTTACAGGGAAAAAATGGATTAGCAAAACTCCGCAGACATTTTGGGTACTTACAATCAATCTGCCCAAACTTTATGCAACTTAGTTGGAGTCGGCCTTCAGTTTAAATATCATTACTATCATCATTATAGCCAGAATGCGTCCACTGTTGGACATAGGCCTCTCCCAAGTTTCACCACAACTCTGACCGCTCCTGTACTTCTCACATCCATCGGATTCCTGCACCAAGTGATTGGTCCACCTTGTGGGAAGCCTGCCAACGCAATGTCTTACGGTACTCTTCAACGGTGCCAGATTGACTATCGGTACATCGAGGTGCTGAAGTGTTTGTACGAAAACGCCACTATGTCAGTCAAACTGCAGGACCGGATCTCGAAACCTATCCTCCTGCAGAGGGGTGTGAGGCAGGGAGACGTCATTTCTCCGAAACTGTTCACGGCCGCAATGGAGGATGTCTTCAAGGTTCTGGACTGGAGTGGATTGTGCATTAATGTCAATGGCAAGTACATCGCTCATCTTCGGTTTGCCGACGACATAGTAGTCATGGCTGAGACTACGGAAGATCTCAGCACAATGCTCAATGACCTCAGTAAAGCTTTCGAAAGAGTGGGTCTTTAAATGAACATGGACAAAACTAAAGTCATGATAAACAACCATGTAGCACCCACTCCTATCAAGATTGTAGACTTTATACTCGAAGTTGTGGACGATTACGTCTACCTTGGACAGATAGTCCAGTTGGTTGGATCTAATTTCGAGAAAGAGGTCAACCATCGAATCCGACTCGGCTGGGCAGCGTTCGGGAAGTTGCGCGGTATCTTCTCATCCAATATACCACAGTGTCTCAAGACGAAAGTCTATGACCAGTAGGTACGTGTTGCCAGTGATGACATATGGTTCCGAAACGTGGTCGCTCACAATGGGCCTCATCAGAAGGCTCAAAGTCACCCAAAGAGCAATGGAAAAGGCTATGCTCGGAGTTTCCTTGCGTGATCGAATCAGAAATGAAGATATCTGCAGGAGCACCAAGTTCACCGACATAACACGAAGAATTGCCAAACTTAAGTGGCAATGGGCAGCGCACATTACTCGCAGAACAGATGGCCGTTGGAGCCGAAAGGTTCTGGAGTGGCGGCCGCGTACCGGAATACGCAGTGTTGGAAGGCCCCCTACAAGGTGGACCGATGACCTGGTGAAGGTTACGGGAATCCGATGGATGCGAGACGCACGGGACCGTTCGTTGTGGCGACATTTGGGGGAGGCCTATATCCAGCAGTGGACGTCTATCGGCTGAAATGATGATGATGATGACTGCCCAGCTCAAGATTAAAGGTAACATCCATCGCTACACATTTCTGTACCCTCTGGTTGCCTGAAACGTAGCTGTAACTGGGGTTATTGCAATACAGCCATCCAACATTAAGCCGCCTCTGACTAGAACGAATACGTAGGCCAATTAATCATTCTGACATTCCTCTTCAGTTTCATTGGCTAGTCAAGCGTGTATTAAAGAAAGACGATGGTCTTAATCTTCTTGACTTTCATTAGCCAATCGAGTATGTATTAAAGATATACGATGATCGTAATCTTCCTGGGTTTCAGTGGCCAATCGAGTACGAATCAAACTAACACGACGATTATAACCTTCTTGACTTTCCTATTCCTATTCAACCTACGTAACATATAGGTCCTCTGCTTTGACAGTCTGTTTTCGGGCTGGTCAGGGTTCTCATTTGAAATGCGTTGAGCATTTCTTTCCCTGATTTCTTTTAAGCGTTTTCCTTTCTCATTGTCAGTTTCTGTTCGACACTGTTTCTCATACAAGAAGAATCTTTACTAGGCCTACCCATATTTTATAAGATTAAAAATGTCACTAAAAATAACAATTAAATTTTTTTTTGCAAAAAAATAAAACCGACTTCAAAAAACCCAAGCACTAAAAAGTTAAAAATAATAGGCTAAGACCAAAAAAAAAAACAAAACATAAATCTTACAGCTTTTAAATCATCATCTTCCTGGCGTTGTCCCGTGTTATTTGCGGTCGGCGCAACCCGTTTTCTTCTTCCATTTTGCCCTGTCACTCGTCATACTATCACTAACTTCCTTTTCTGTCATGTCACTCTTCACACAATCCATCCATATTTTCTTTGGTCTCCCTCTCCCTCTCCATCCATCCACATGTAAACTCATAACTCTTTTAGTAACATGCGTTTCCTCTTCACATGACCATACCAAGGCAAACGATTCCCTTTCAACTATTCAGTCACTGACGCCACTTTCATACTTCCCCTAATATACTCATTTCTCACTTTATCCATTCTCGTCACACCACACATCCATCTTAACATTCTCATCTCCGCTACGTGCAATGTTTTTTCATCCGTCTTTTACACAGCCCAACATTCTGATCCATACAGTATGACAGGCCTTATCACGGACTTATCTTACAGCTTCTAAATATTAATTTTAATCGGAAAACGACAAAAATATTTTAAGATAGATCACCTAACATTAAGACACAAAAAAAAAGATTTAACGTTAAAACTTACTATTAATATATTTTTACATACACAATACACCTCCATAAAATTAGGTCTCAATGAACAGCGTCATTTATCGAGCTTTGTTGTACTAAAACGGAAAAATACTCAGGAATTACCAGTCGTTTCATAACTTAGCTTGGCACCGATTCTAAAAAATTGTTAAATTTTATTATAGGTTAACCGTAGGTTAGGTTAGGTTTATTAATATAGGTAGGTTATAGTATTATTTTTAACTTTTTAGTGCTTGGGTTTTTTGAAGTCGGTTTTATATTATGCAAAAAAAAAATATCTTCTAATTATCTCACTGTATTATTTTTGATTAAAGAAGCTTTTATTAATGGAAATCAATTTATAACGTAGCGCCGTCTCTCGTTTTAAAGCGAAATAATAAGGTATGTCATTTCTTATTCTATAAAAGGTATGTCGCTAGCTGGTAGCCTACTTAATAATTAATTTTTTAGCCATAAATTCTTGTCGATTTAAATACAAAAATGTTGAAAAAATAAATTCTTTCTTTGAATTTTAAGTAACAACATCTAATTACTGGTGTTGATCCAGTAATTAGATGTTGTTACTTAAAATTCGCTGGTAGTACAGTTGCTATAAAATATGTACACCTTTCCACCGTTTATCCGCATTTATTTATAGATATCCATCTCCATCACGTCCGTGGAGTTCTGCTAGTAATTTTTATTTGATGTTGTACTTGATCTAATGAAAATTATTTCATACCCAGTATAGCGTATCCCCTGCTTAAATGGCCAGAGATGTTGCTCAAATGAAAATTGTTTAACAGCGCTAACTCTTCAGCATCGATGGGTTGGGACTTGAGGTGTTCAGATAACTTTGAGATTGCAGACTCCTGCCTCCCCGATAGGGTTACCAAGCGTGGAAAAGACGCCTGGTAACGAGAAAGGTCCTGAAATGTTTAATGATTAATCAGGTGTGCCATTGTTAGACCTACTTGCATTTTTAAAAATATACGAGTATAATTTTCTCTACCAGTTATTTCTTTTAAATGTAATACACCAAGATTTTTTTATCACCTTCCAATTTTTTTTTCATTAGTAGTTGTCCTTCAAACATTCCGTTTTTTAAATAAAAAAGGTAGGTAATATTAAATAAAAAATTATTGACTTTCCGTAATTTTAAATTTGCGTGGTCACCTAGCAATACGTAGGTATTGAGCGAGCGAGCAAGGTGGTGTGGAAAGAAAGGAAGGAGGAGGTAGCCAGCACAGCGCCCGCGCCTCTCAAACATCTCTTCATACGTTAGGTTTATATTTGATAAGAAATGTACTGAATCACTAGAGTACTTTGGGTTTGTATCTTCCACGAAGAAGCACGTGTGAGTTGACTCCAGCAAAAGACATGCCGTTGAGCGCGACGTACGAGCGGTTGAAGGGCTGGTGTTCAGTGACGATGCGCATGCGCCCCTCACGCAACGCCACCACGTCTTGCCGCGGGTTGTCGCAGTGCAGGTTGGCGGCTAATTTACCAGTGTGGTAACCAAGTAACACCTGTCGATTAGTTAAGCATTATTAGTTCTAGTAATAACTTGGAACGCCAACGGCTTGACGGAAAGAAGTCAAGAATTAGAAGTCTTTCTCGAAACAGAACTGATAGACATAGCCTTAATATCTGAGACAAGGTTCACAGCTAAACCTCATGTAGCATTCAAAAATTCATCACAACAAATCATTTATCTGGGAACAGCCATGGAAGAACAGCTATTGTTATCAAAAACAATATCAAACACTATCCCCTGGAGGAATTTTGCACTGAACAAAAATACAGGCAACCTCTATAAAGCTCACAGACAATCATGCCAAAATGAAAATATCTGCAGTTTTTTGGCCTCCTAAACACATAATATCTGAAGGAGACTTTCAAAATTGATTTGCTAAAATGGGCTCCAGATTTATTTGTGGTGGAGACTGGAAATCCAAGCATACACACTGGGGTTCCCGGCTTATTAACCCAAGAGATAGACAACTCCTACGAGTAGCAGATAGAACGAAACTTGATTGGCTTTCCAATAGTGAACCTCCTTACTAGCCAATTACCAAATCAAGATTCCTAATCTGCTGGACTTTTTTATTACAAAAAAATGTTGACAGGAACTTCACAAAATTGAAATCATGTGTCCATTTAAGCTGGACTTCACTCCAGTTGTCCTCAACATCAATACAACGGTGACACTAAGTGAACCCCCAAAAGAATATACCATCCGAAAAACAAACCAACCTGAGTCCACCCATGTAACTTTCACACTTAGAAAAGAAACCTACCTATCAGTATAATTAAACAACGAAATCACCCCTCAAGAAGACAATGCAAAATACCCAGGTATTTTCTATACTTGAATCGGAGATTGACTTGGCAGAAGTATATCTGGACCAAGTGCAAGCAACTTGACAGCAAACTCCGCAGCATATATTGGCTAACGCTACACCCGCCTAACCAACGCGAGCAAAATTTTGGTCTACAAAGCCATCATTAAGCCTATCTGGACATATGGCATTAAACTATGGGGCACAGCAAGCAATAGCAACATTGACATTTTAAAAGGATTTCAAAGCAAAGCATTACAAAATATCTTCAATATACCCTAAAGTATAAGCAACAAATATATGTACCTATACGAACAGTAAAGCAAAAAATCAGTCAACATAGCCTAAGATACCAGAAAAAACTCGCACATCACACAAATGAGCTGGCACTAGCACTGAGTGGAACATGAGGACAACAACACACGCGGTTGAGGAGATGTGACATCCCTAGTCTCAGCGCCAGATTCGTATAGGAAGATGAGAGCTACCCTGAAACCACTCTAATATAAAAAAAGAAAACATAAACGGACTAAAAGTCTGTCAACCCAGTGGCTTATTGTTCTAGGACAACTTGCCATGGTGCATAAAATAACAAAAAATAATAATAATAATAGTGTAAATCAACCAAAATAACCACGCGTTGCTGATTCTTAAGTTCTTGTTTATAAGCATATCAATCTGAGACATCAACCTGTGACAGCACTTGTAACCAGAGCACAACCAATGTAGTACTTTTACTGAACCAGCACATTTACTAAAATATAGATATTACTCATCGATATTTCAACTAACCTTAGTGAGAGCAGCCATACCAGATGCTGCCTCTGTCAAACCAATATTGGATGTCACGCTGCCAACCAGTACAGGGTCTTGCTTATCTTTACAGTAGACTTCTTCAAGTGCTTCTAATTCAGATTTATCAGCATCTGGCACGCCTGGAAAATTATAATTAACAATATTTATAAAATTCTTTATTCCATTCATATAACCATTTAAAATACTGTTAAATGGTTTTCACTATTAACATAGCATTTTTTTTTAGATTTTTGCTTTTTATACTTATTGATTGATTATACATATATATCTTAACGATATTTTTAAATTGGGTTTTTATGGGGATTTGTTAAGACGCCGCACACCAACATGGAGACCATAGGCGTTGATGCGGGGTTTTGTCGGTTTTTTTTATATGGGAAATCATATAATGACTTCTCCTGTTCTAGGGTGGAGCAAGAGGACGTTTCATACTTTACTAACTAAAACCTACTCCTATGGCAACGAAGGAATTCGGTGCCTTGCGTTCCAGGGCCCCGGGTTTTCCTTTCAGAAGCGAACCCATGGCCCCAGTAGGCTTCGACCCTGCTTTGCCCCTACGGTTTCACTGACATCTCTTTGAGGATCACTACACGCCGTCAACGAACCGAGCTCAGTCCGGTTGGTTACCGGACAGCCTGACGGCAAGCTTCCAATTGGTCGCCGTCCACAAGCCCACACCTGCGGTGGCTGAAAATCGGGGTCGGGATCCAGGTGGCTGGGTCGTGTGACCGCCTCCTTCGCTAGCATTACTGCTCCGCAGAAGGAAACGACGCTCGTTACCGCTGATCGCCCCCACGAGGACACGGCGGCACTCTGCCCACGAGAGCACACCTCTACCATATGCTCCACTGTACCGTCCGGGCGGTCCACACAATGGTGACACCCGGGCGTTTCTTCCGCACAAATCCGGTGCAGGAACCTACATAACTTACCATGTCCGGTGAGGAACTGCGTCATGCGGACGGTCATGACGCCGTAACGTCTTTCTAGCCACTCCTCAAAGAAGAGACTTACTGACATAATTATGGCGTGCCCAGCGGCTTTTTGTCGGTGCACTGCAAATAAGCCGCCATGCAGATAGGTTTCATCAGTCGTGATTCGTGCAGTCTGGCCACAGATGTTTAAAATATTGGCAGCAATTTGGTTCTTATTCAGGAAATCAATACTACTACGTAGAAAGTTATTATTTATAGGTATATACATATATATAATATTCCACAGTGATCCGAGCCCTATTGCTGTGTCTCGTATGCCAAGCGCCACGCGATGTTCCGCACGACAAAAAGACTGGATTACACTATTTAGAATTAACTGATTAGGTTCTAAACTACTAACTTCACGTCTACTGCACGGTTAGACGTGACGAAGTCTGAAAGCATTCAGTTATGTGTTAAGAAAGTAGCTTTATTAGTACTGAATAATTACTTTTTAAACTCACCTGTGCCGTATGCTTCCACGTACTCAACTGCCGCAGGCGACACTTGAACTTCCTTGTAAAACTGTCTGATGAAATTAGCCGTAATCTGGGGGTTCCGACAGTATCCAAATTTGGGTCCCATTTCATCACTCAATTGTGAAATAAATTCGTTTTTGACATGCAAAAGTTCCGCGTAGACTCTAAAAAATAAAATTATTAAAAAAATATACATCCAGTTTTAAATCAATTTCAATTACTAATTTATTTAGTTTTATACCTTTTTGCGTCTTTTGCCTTCTGTAAAAATACAATACCGACTGCGTCAGACAAAACATAACCATCGGCGTCTTGCGAAAATGATTTTATTTTTTCGTCTTTGGAAACTGTAGCAGAAAATCTTCTAAAAAAGAAAATATATATAGAATATAGAAAATCAAAAAAAATATTTGGGGGCTGAGTCACCCGCGTCCGTAGGAGAATACTCATATCTAGGCCCTATACGTGGTCCCCGGGTGGTGCTAATCAGGTGATACTAACTGGTGGTAGTTTTCGACCGACAGCTTGTGACCACCCACTGGGCAAAGACGTACCGCCAAACGGCCTAGTCGTGTTCCGGTGTATCCAATTTAGAGGAGTTGGGTCGAAGTGGCGGTTCTAATGTTTGCAGACCAGCCGGACCCGCGGTGGTATTGACGTATCGGGAAAATGTCGCGGAGGGAAGCGGGATCCGAGGCACGGTGCACCGCTGGCCAACTGCAGTTAGTTGGGGGCCCAAGTAATGTACTAGCCACACATGAAAGGCTGCCCCACCAACTGACGAAAAATCCCGGAATGCACCATCGTGCTGATTGGCGACCAAATGAGAGGGCCCGATGGTCATCTCCGGGGGGCTCGGGCGTTCCCGCAGTCTCCAGACTACTAGTACCCCAATAATGCTGTCCTACCAGTGCGTCACTGAAGGTTAGCAGCATGGGACTCAGCTGCACTCCCTCTCACTTAAAGTGCACCTCAGCAATATTAGAGGTCTGCACTCCAATCTCGCAGCAGTCCATTATCACCTGGAGACTGAAAAACTTTCTCTCTTTTTTCTTTCCGAGACGCAGATAATAAGTCCGTCAGACGTGTCGTACCTGTCTTACCCAGGGTTTACCCTGGAGCACAATTTTAAACCACACGCTGGTGTGTGTTCGTACCCCAGTGACGACATTTGCTATCGGCGTCTCCGCAACCTTTAAGATTCCAGGTTCTCCACGCTTTGGGCTCTGGTGGACATAGGCATGGATAAAATTTTCTATGCCTATGTCTACCGTTCGCACAGTGGTGATCAGGTGATCACCAGGCTCACACAGTACCTTAGTGAGGCGGCGGATGCGGCTCAGCAGAGGTACCCCTCCGCACAAATATCGCAGCATATGCTGAGTTAGGCGCCTTTTTGACCTTGCACAGATCATACAGTTATTACAATGTATTCTACTTGTTGTTTATATGTTTTTTTTTAATTTTTTCTGTATGTGTGAGGTACGAATAAACGTTTTTTTTTTCTTTTTTTTTTTCACAACTGGTGTTACTGGGGGATTTTAATACCCACCATCAGGAGTGGCTTTTCCCATACCAGTGCACAGACCATGCTGGCCGAGAGACGCGAAAGTTTGCGCTAGCGTTAAATCTCACCCAGCTGGTCCAGGGAGCTACGAGGGTGCCAGATGTTGATTCGCACATGCTTGGACCTTCTACTGACAACAGATCCAGACCGCTATTCAGTGTCGATATCAGCACTGTTAGGTAGTTCCGACCACTGTCTGGTGAAATCTGTATCAATCTAATCTCCGCCCGATCCCTGCCCTAGAGGCACCAGGCGGGTTTGGCGATATAGGTCAGCAGATTGGAATGGCATGCGATCTTTCTTCGCATGTTATCCTTGGCAGCCTACTTGCTTTTCTTCGGATGATCCATCGTCGTACGCAGATGCTGTGACAGATATATTGCGGCGGGGGATGGAGTACTACATTCCGTTCTCTGACGTAACAATTTCTGGCCAGGCTCGCCCTTGGTTTGGTGCGGAGTGTGATCGCGCTAACGCGCTTAAGCACACGGCATTCCAGGCATGAGCCGACGCTCGTATGCACAAGGCGAATGACGTGAGTCAGAAGAAGAGAGCCTTCAACAGAACTGCCAAGTCTTGCAAGAAGGTGATGCGGAGGTCTCGGTATGACCACATTAGCCGCATCGGGAACAAACTCGTTTCATACCCTGCTGGTACTAAGGCGTTTTGGTTCCTGGCTAAGTCGGTTGAATTGAACTTACTTGAAAATTGTAAGACTATGGAACGTGTACTCAATACTAAGCTCCTGACATACCTAGAAACTAATGACATCCTAAGTGACCGGCAATACGAAATCGGTCAACTGGTGATCTTCTAGCGTATGCCATCCACATCTGGAGTGAGGCCATCGAGAAACACAGGGATGCGCTTGCCGTCTCTCACGATATCTCAAAGGCTTAGGGATAGGGTCTGGCACGAAAGCCTTATTAGTAAGCCTCCTTCTTTCAATTTACCTGCTGGATGCATCGATGGTTGCTCGTCCGGTCAAATGGCTATTAATGCCGGGGTCCATCAGAAGTAAGTCTCTCGGCAACATTGTTCTTACTGCACATAAATGATCTGCTTAATCCCGGTACCTTTGGATATGCAGACGACAGCACTGTTGCTGAGAGTTACATATCCAACACGCCAGCTAGCGGGTCACAGGTCCAGTCTCTCCGTGAGGCTATGGTCGAGCGCTTGAACTTGTCCTTGGAGGCAATCTCTGAATGAGGCGATGACAATTTAATCAAGTTCAATGCTGCTAAAACCCAGGCGTGTTTTCCGCTAAAAGGAGCCGATTCAGCCCTGCTCCAACTTTCCGGGGCGTAACCGTACCGATAACCGACCATCTTGATCTTCTTCGTGTTACGCTGACATCAACACTCAACTTTGGGTCATACATCGAAGCAAAGGCTCAACTGGCAGCAAAAAAGCTGGGAATCCTCGCGAAGGTCAGACGCCGGAACAGCTGCTCAAACTTTATCAAGCGCAAGTTCGATCATGAATGGAGTACTGCTCTCATCTTTTAGAGATGGATCTGTCCGATACCAGCTTGATGCACTTGAGGCAATTGAGAGACGAGCCAGGAGGATCATTGGCAATGATGCACTCATTGAGTCGAGTCTTTAAAGTCTTGAGCATCGACGCCGAGTTGCTAGCCTGTCGGTTTTCTACCGGTTGCATTTCGGGAAGTGTGCGTCGGAATTGCATAACCTAATTCCGCCTAGCCCGTTCCATCATCGGACCACCAGGCGTACGGCAATGCGCCACCGGTACATGGTGCCCACCTATACGCACGAAACGTTTTTGGAACACATTCATTGTGCGTACAGCTAAGGAGTGGAATTCCTTGCCGGAATCTGTGTTTCCTGATGGCTACAACCCGGAAATCTTTAAGTCGAGAGTGAAAAGGTTATTTATAGGTAAGCGCGCTCCATCGTCGACCGCATCGTCGCTTTCCATCAGGTGAGATAGTGGTCAAGCGCGAACCTATCGAGAATAAAAAAAAAGCAAAAAAAAAAAACTGGAATAAAAAAAAAAGCAATTGCTTATTTTTACTTTACATAGATCAAAGTCTAGACTACTTTAAAGAGCTCATCATGGAATGATAGTAACATAAATTATGATATAAAAGAGTCTCTTGAGTTTCATATCCAGTCGACACCATTAAGATTTAACTACAGTTTGGGATGTGTAATGTTTACTACAAAATTTCTATCCCATGTAGGGGAGATTGGGCACGCCATAATCATGACGGTAAGTCCATTCTATGAGGCGTAGTTGGAGAGGTGTCACGGCATCCTCACCTTCCGCATGACACAGATCCTCACCTCAGTTTCTCCTTTTGTATAATAAATATAGTATTTACAACGTACGTATGTATGAACATACAAAATCAAATACGCTTATCATAAAAATATCGTGTGTTCACTGATTTGGCTACTCTATATCATAATGGGGTGAGCAGGTCTAAGGTTCTATAATTTGGCCACGACTTAAATACACCAAAATTGCAATACAACTTTAGAATCGTTTACCTCCCATGATGTATAGAGGCATGTGGAAGAAGACTTAAGTATGCTCCTCCAACAATGGCTGCGTCACAATCCCCATGCCGCAGGACTGAATACGCCGCTTCCAGTGCAGTGGTAGAACTACAGTCAAGTTCATCGATTCCTATTGAAGGACCCTTAATATTCAACCAGTACGAGATGCGATTCGCGAACATGGTTTTGCTTGATCTATGAACAAAATAGTACAAGTAATATATTTTCATCCGAATATGTGAAGTTTGTAATTACACTCGAGGTAGGATTGCGAATGCATACTGGAACTAAGGTGCAATGACAAAGCTTACGCATTTCAACGTTTTTGTGAAGGGAATACTTACTGGTTTTGAAAGAAACACACTAAATCGATGTCGCCTATTATTCCGTTTATTCATTAGTACATACACATAAACTATATTTTTAAACTAGCTGTGCCCGCGACTTCGTTCGCGTGGATGACGAAACTTATCAATGAGTTGTTTGTGTAAAGTGATATTTGTGTAGAACGTTATCTATCGAGCATACCGGTATTAATACTTGTCTCGGCGCGGGCCCTTTGTGGCTAATTACAATAGAAAACCAGCAACTTATTCGTTATATCCTCCCATTTAGGGTTAGTAGTAAATGTAATGAATAAGTCTGGGCGATCGTATTTTCTTACATAGTAAGGCAAACTCCACTGCAGGTGACGTAACCTACGACAAACTTATTATTTGCGGTCGGTACAGTAATCGGGTCTAGGGATCGAACCGCAAAATTAAGTTTGTTTTTTATTGTATATACTTTTCCGGGATATAAAGTACCCAGTGTGGTGCCCAGGATATTAAAGAATAAGTATACCAAGTTTCATCGTAATCGAACCGGTAGTTTTTGCGTTATGCCTGAACAAACAGACAGACAGACAAAATTTTTATAAATCACATTTTTGGGTTCGGTGTCGGTCTAGTAACACCCTGCCATTTATTTTTTTTTTTTGATATTTTCAATGTATAGAATTTTCACTTCTACAGATTTATTACAAGTATAATAGATATTTCAATAAAATAAAAACATTCAAAAATATACATAATAGTGTCTCACCGGTATCGGGAACAGAGTCCTAGCTACCAGCGGTCAGGGCTCCAGAGAAAGGAACCTCCTAACAATACGAGCCGTATCCAGGAGTACCACTTTCTGAATCAAGCCCTTGATCCAGCCGCCTAACGCGAGTCTCTTAAGGTGTTGGTCGAGGCTCTTGGCTATTAAGCCGTTGGCTGACACAACTATCGGTACAATGATCGCCGAGTCTACATCCCACATGTCGACAATCTCGCGAGCCAAGTCAATAAATAAAACTCTTGACTTTAAGTCAAGAGTGAAGAGATTGCTTCTAAGCAAGCATGCGCCATCGTCGGCCACATCATCCCTTACCATCAGGTAAGATAGTGGTCAAATGCGAACCTATCCATAATAAAATTATCCAATTACTTTTTTGTATGTTGTATCGATTAACATAATTTTCATTTCATCGAATATTTATTTGCGATAACAACATTTGTGCTATTGATCAAAAGGTATAATGTTCATTTAATGTAATGTTCAGGTGGTATAATATGTATTTTATCGAATTTTAAATTTTTAATGTAATGCAAAAAAGAAAACATTGTAAATATTTGTAAATTTATTATTTTGTGAAGGAAAACACTTAGTCTAATCTTAAATTAAATGCGATCGCTTTAAGTAAATCTAATTCTGTGTAAGTTTCAAAATAACGTAATATGGTCTCAATGTTGACATCCTTCTTAGTACAAATCTTTTTCTGTTTTGCACTAGGTTCTCCATTTAAAATACACTGTATTTTTCCTTCAATTAAATTCATTTCGGCAAGCAGTATAGTTGACAGTTCATAAAATCTGGGGCTTCTTTTATCGACTATACTATTTAACCAACCTGTGGTGCCACGCTTCCACATTATTTTGTGTGCGTGGCAATTTTAAATGGTTTGACAATTAATGCACTTTTTTCTGAGCAATTTTCTTCTCAAACTTTAAAGTACTGTGGTATTGTCGAACTTGGTAGAAAAGACAAAGCCATGAGATACTTAATTTCCAAGCTGAACCTGAAATCCGTTCCGTATAGATTTCAAGGCCACGTGATTGAATCTTCCTATAAATAATTTGTCCAAAATGGAATGAACAGCATTTAACCATAATATTTTCAAAATTTTGTCGCACATATTGAATTGCAGTAATTTCGAAGTCCATCATACAATATTTCACCTTTATAACAATATCGTTTTCATAAAAATACTCATTTATTAGGTTGAGTATTTTGTTGTACGTTGTTTTGTCCCTATTAGTGCACAACACAAATACTAACAGCACAGTGGACCTATATTCAGTGACGGATTAACCCTTAATCAAATTAAGCAATTGCCTAGGGCATCACGTCTGGGGGGCACCAGAAGGAGCACAAGCACGTCTCACTCTCACGTCACCAAAAACCACACCAAAAAAACTTTCTAGGACTAATTTGAAAATTCGCGAGTTTTAAGTTGACATAGAGTCCGACCTAGAGTCGTAAGTCCGCTCCCACTTGCCCACTCGCTGCCCGCTAGTGCATTCGGCAATTCAAATGCACCGGAATTGCGATCAGCCAATCACAAACCATACCTACCCCGCGGCGCAGTGTTGAGTATTTGTGCCGGCCGGCTTCTACGCATACGTAATAATAGGGGTTAAAGTAAGAAATTGCCGTTTTATTGTAATAGGTACTTCGAATTGACATAAAACCTTCATGATTTGAGATTTTTGAGTGAAACTTTTTTCACATGGTATCTATGAAGTTCTTCTTTTAAAAAATGTGCAACATTCGATTATCGTCTTTCAGTTGTTTTTTATACAGCTTAGACAAGAAAGATGAAGAGACTCATGAATCAATCTTCACGATTATTGTTCCATGATAACGCGAGATCTCATACAGCACGAGAAACCGTTTTAACTCTACAGGAACTGCAATTAGAAACCATTCGTCACCTTCCGTATTCGCTAGACCTTGCTCCAACGGACTACCATTTTTTTCGTGATTTGGACAATTTTATACTTGATAAAAAGTTTTCTTCTCAGGAGGCAGTACAAAATGCTTCCACACAGTTTGTCGAATCTAGATCACCAGAGTTCTATCGCAAAGGCATAAATGACCTTCCTATTAGATGGCAGCAATGTATAGATAATAATGGTAATTATTTCGATTAAATAAATATGTTAAATGAAAAAAAAAAAAAACGAATTTCAATTTTTCAGTACAAATCGGCAATTACTCCACTGCTAAGGTACTTTACATCTCATCAATGTTTTTAGGCGGAAAAGGTTTAAAGACCGATTCTAGTTCATATACGAATAGGGGGGCCCACAGGCGTAGATTGCTTAGGGCATCAAGTAGTCTTAATCCGTCACTGCCTATATTCATTCAAAATCCTAGAATGAATTGTATATAATTGTAAAAATAATTATGGTTAAAAATTGACTGGTAGAGAATGCCTTGTTGCATTAAGTCCGCCTATGTACCACTACTGTACATGACGTTTAAATAAATAAAGTTACCATCCATATACCACATCATGCTTTATCCTAGTTGAGTCATCAATTTCTTTGTTGATAAAAGAATAACTCTCTTGTTATCATTAAATATTTCATCTTTAATTACCAAGTTTCCTTTTTCTAATTTAAGATAATCATTGTTAATGTGAAAATATATATCTTTTGGTTCAACAAGCACAGGCTTATTTTTACGCCTTTCGCTGTAAATTATTTGCTTTAACGCACTGGTCATTGGTAACTGTGACGCAATATCAGAATTTGTACTTTTTAAGACTGTTTGCAAAATCTGGTATGGTTTTAAACGGTATTTCTTAAGTGCTTTTTCTTTTAATTCACTTATTACACTTGAAGTTGGTAATTTACATGCACTGGGTTCGTGATTATGTTTGCCGTGGCTTAATACCGTCAGTTGATCATTGTCTATGTCTCGTATAGTTACCTATAGCACGCGAAGAACACTTATCCTTGTTTCGTTGTTCACAGGACCAATAGTAGGTATTTATTCACCTCTTTCTTATTTTTGTTGAAGGAAACCCATCCATATTTAGCTTCATTCCACCTCTATTGCTTAGGAATATGCTGCATATTTCGAAACAGTTTTATTTACCTGGACTAAACAATTTAACACAAAAAATATACAATGTTTACTTAGTTATGAGACACAAATCATTCTAGTGCACGACAATGACCACCTGTATGATGCATTTTTCTGTAATACTTTCATATTTACGATATCATAATTTCAATAATTTTCCACTTACACTACTAGATGGCGTTAGAAGTACGGCGTGCGGCGTGGCGTTAATAATAAATAATTATTAATGAATTGAGTAGGTGAAGGAACAATGTTAGTTTATAGACAATGAAAGGAAACGAATTATTAATGAACTGAATATTTGATACGATATTTCGACTAAATCATTATTAGTCTACTGAAACATTAGTTTTAATAAAATTAGTGCATTTGAAAATTGGTCAAATTACATTATTTTAAAGAAATAAATATGCTAAATAAAAATCTACCAATTAATTATTTGGTCAAATGAAAAATTATACGAAATGACTTTATTGTAACTATAATTAGCTGGAGCGATTTACGACAAAACGTTGTTATACCAAACAAGGGTGAACCAATGTATAGATTGTGTCGTTTTGGTACTTTGTCGTTCCTATATACTTTACCTACCTGAAAATTTGCTCACTATTTAGCTTTAGTTATCTAGTTCCCACAACTGCAAATGAATCTGTGATTTAGTACTGCTAAACTTACCCCAATATACCTGAACCGTTTTTGGAGATAGTTTCTGTAATACCATACTTTTCAGTATCAGAGAAGGATGTTCCAAAAACGACTGCAACTTTTTTTCCACTAAGTTGAGACGGACTCACACCTTAAACAGAAAGATGTTATTTTGTTAAATTTTTGGTAACTAGTTGTAATATACCTATCAAAACTTGTTGGGCGCTGAAGCAGCTGGACCGGGAGCTCCTCCTGGAAGCCGCGATGGTACAGGCCTGGGTGCAAGCACCGGATAGGCCTGTTGACATTGACGTCGAGGCAGAGTGGTTCCGGGAGGCCATGTTGCAAATCTGCGACGCGGCAATGCCCCGAGTCCGGCCAGGACGTGCCCGGCGCCAGGTGTACTGGTGGTCGCCGGAGATTGCGGCACTGCGCAATGCGTGCAATGCTGCGCGGCGCCGGTACGCCAGACACTGCAGTCGCCGCATCCGCCCACCGGATGCGGAGGCCAGAAAGGCGGAGCTATATGAGGGATACAGAGTAGCGAAGCGCACCCTCCGAGCGGAAATAAAGCGGGCCAAGATGGAGGCCCGCAACGTGTGGCTGGGGACTCTGAACGGAGACCCGTGGGGACGCCCCTATAAGGTGGTGCGGGAAAAACTCCGCCCTTGGGCTCCCCCACTCACGCAGAGTCTCCGGCCCCAGATTGTGGAGGGTGTGGTGAGCAATCTTTTCCCTGCGCGAGGGGAACACTCCCCGCGCTCATGGCTCCGCCACCAGCGGTGTCTAACGCGGATCACGATGGCGACGACGACGGCAATGCTCCAGAGGTGACCGAGGTAGAGATGAGTGTGGCGGTAAGAAGGCTGAGCGCCAAGAATACCGCCCCAGGACCCGACGGCTTGCCTGGTAAAGCCTGGGTCCTTGCCATGGAGGCTCTCGGGTCTCGATTAAGAGGGCTCTTTAGCGCATGCATGGAGCGGGGCCAGTTCCCACTTCGCTGGAAGACGGGGAAACTGGTCCTCATCGCAAAGCCAGGGCGCCCAGCGGACTCCCCGTCCGCGTACCGGCCCATCGTGCTGCTCGACGAGGTGGGCAAGCTCTTTGAAAGAGTAATTGCAGACCGCCTCGTCGCGCACCTATCGCGGGTGGGGCCGGATCTGGCGGACGGCCAGTTCGGCTTTCGCAGGAGGCGCTCCACGGTGGACGCCATCATGCGCGTGCGAGCTCTCACGACGGGGGATGCGGTATCCCAGGGCAGGTGTGTCGTGGCGGTGTCATTGGACATCGCCAACGCCTTCAACTCCCTGCCCTGGAGTAGCATTAGGAGGGCACTCCGGTATCACCGGGTGCCCGACTACCTCTGTCGTGTTATCGAGGCCTACCTGTCGGACAGGTACATCATCTACCCTGGTCACCAGGGAGAGTGGAAACGGCGAGAGATGTCGTGCGGTGTTCCGCAGGGATCGGTACTAGGACCGCCCTTGTGGAACATCGGATACGACTACGTGCTGCGCGGCGACATCCCTGACGGGGTCAGCGTGGTCTGTTACGCAGACGACACGCTGGTCCTGGCGCAGGGAGAGTCGTATCAGGCGGCGGTCGAATTAGCGACACGCGGGGTTGCGATAGTCGTTGATAGGATCCAGCAGTTGGGACTCGAGGTGGCGCTGCACAAGTCCGAGGCCATGTGTTTTCACGGCCCCCGGAGTGCGCCGCCCCGGCGCTCCCAACTAACGGTAGGAGGAGTTCACATCGGCGTCGGGTCGACGATGAAGTACCTGGGACTCGTCCTCGACAGCCGGTGGAATTTCGAGGAGCACTTCCGACGTCTGGCTCCCAAACTGAATCGGAACGGGGCTGCCCTTAAGCGGCTCCTGCCCAACCTCGGTGGTCCAGACGCCTCCTGCCGGAGGCTCTACGCAGGCATCGTCCAGTCCATGGCCCTTTATGGGGCGCCGGTGTGGGCGCCGTCACTGCGAAAGCGACCGGCGGCCCAGCTGAACGCGTGCCAGAGGGTCATGGCCATACGTATGGTGCGGGGATACCGCACGGTTTCCCGCGAAGCGGCGAGCCTCCTTGCTGGCCAGCCACCATGGGATCTTGTAGCAAAAAGCCTTGCACGCATGCACGATTTGCGCGTGGAGATGCAACGCCGTGGTGAAACTCCGCTGCCGCGACAAGTCACGGCATGGCGGAAAGAGTTCCGGCGGGATCTCATGGCGGAATGGCGACAGCGACTATCGCAACCCAGGGCTGGGCACGCCGTAATTATGGCGATAAGTCCCCTCTTTGAGGAGTGGCTGGAAAGGCAACACGGCGTCATTACCTTCCGCATGACACAGGTCCTCACCGGACACGGTAAGTTCGGGAAGTTCCTGCACCGGATTCGTGCGGAAGCGACGCCCGGGTGTCGCCACTGTGTGGACCGCCCGGAGGACACGGTGGAGCATACGGTGGAGGTGTGCCCCGCTTGGGCATAGCAACGCCGTGTCCTCGTGGGGGCAATCGGCGGCGGCGATCTCTCGCGCCGGGCTTTGGTACAGGCCATGGTCCGGAGCGAGGAGGCAGGCGGTCGCCTCCTTCTGCGAAGCAGTAATGCTTGCAAAGGAGGCGGCCGATCGCGTGAGGCAGCGATCGTCACGCCCCAACCGCCGCCGGGATTCCGATCCCGATTTCCGGCCACCGTAGGCGCGGGCTTGCGGACGGCGAGCAATGGGTGGCTTGCCGTCCGACCGTCCGGTAACCGTCCGGACCAAGCCCAAGTTGTCAACGGCGCGTGCTGTTCCACGCGCGCCTCAAGGAGATGTCAGCAACTGTAGGGGCCCAGCAGGGTCGAAGCCTACTGGGGCCAAGGGTCTGATTCTGAAAGGAAGACTCGGCCCTGGTACGAAAGGCAACGAAGGAACAGGAGTGGGTTTTTAGTCAGTAAAAGTCTGACACTATCTCCCGCCCCGCCCAAGAGCGGGGGATGTCATAAGATGATTTTCCCACTGGAAAAAAAAAAAAAAAAAAAAAAAAAAAAACCTATCAAAACTTAACACCGAAATTCTGCTGCCGCGCCAAGTAGCAGCATGGCGGACAGAGTTCCGGCAGGATCTCATAGTGGAATGGCGACAGTGACTGTCGCAACCCAGTGCTGAGCACGCCATAATTATGGCGGTAAGTCCCCTCTTTGAGGAGTGGGTGGAAAGACAAGACGGCGTCCTTACTAAAATAATTTAATTCTATATAGTTTAATTCCCTGCGTTTCTTGACAAACTGGTAGTTTTTAAGACAAGAGTGAAAAGAGATTCTAGGCACACATTCTTTTCTATCGACCACATCATCGGTTGGAGCTTATCAATAATCTAGTCTAACTTGTCTATGAGTCATATCCTATATCTGTATATGTCAGTCTGCAACGAAGGCACACTGTACAGACATAACACAGACCGCGTGGATAAGTTCCAAAGGCACGTTCGTGGGAGTAAAACGAAAAAGGGAACGACAGAACTACATTTTTCGAACAACAGCTTACCTGCATCAAAAATAGCTTGATAAGCTTGCTCAAGTGCCTTCCGCGACATCGGATCCATATAGTTACTGAGGCGATAGTTTACTGCAAAGAACTGGGCATCAAACAGGTCCAATTCAGGAGCGATTCCGGCGGCTTGGGCCAGGTCTGGATGCTTGAAGTCCCATCTTAAGCCTTCCGATGATAATAAATTCTCCTGTTGAATAAAACATTATGAAATAGCACCTAAACATATGCCATTTTTTCTTTCAATCACTCTCTCTTCGTATCTAAACTTTTAATCTACTCGTATATACTTAATATAAATCAATAATAATTATCACATACATAATAATCTATACTTATAATAAATCTGTAGAAGTGAAAATTCTGTACATTGAAAATATCAAAAAAATAAATGGCAAGTTACTAGACCGACACCGAACCCAAAAATGTGATTAAAAAAATGTTTGTCTGTCTGTCTGGTTGTTCAGGCATCACGCATAAACTACCGGTTCGATTACGATGAAACTTGGTATAATTATTGTTTAATATCCTGGGCAAACCACACTGGGTACTTTTTATCCCGGAAAAGTATATACAATAAAAAACAAACTTAATTTTGCGGTTTGATCCCTAGACCCGATTACTGTACCAACCGCAAATAATGAGTTTGTCGTAGGTTACGTCACCCGCAGTGGAGTTCACTAAGGGGCGCTGCACACGGCTAAGATACTATAATATTTTATCTTAATATACAATATCGCTCGCCATACAATTCAATGGACTATAACACACGACAAAGATAATAAATAATATTTCATATTTTCGTATCTTAAGATGAATTTGTATCTGTAAGACTGCCAGCCCCCCCTAGCCAAGTTACAATCGCTTCGTTCGCGCCGAATGCCTCGAGTAGGCCACGCCTCCGATTCCTTTGTTCTGACCACCTGACTGAGCGTTGAGATGACGTCTGATCAAAGAATTCGGTGGCGTGGCTTACTCGAGGCGTTCGGCAGGACATTTAGGTACTTACTATTATTAATAATAAATCTGTAGAAGTTTAGTGTAGATAACTTTTATACATTAAAATTGTGTGTAATTTAATATATTACCTAGGCTTTTTTTCATCCCAATCGGTTGACTATATCGAAAGATACCTATGGGTACTACATTCATTGACTGTTAGACGGTATGAAGTTCGCCGGGTCAGCAAGTATAATATACTATTAAACTAATAAATGAAATGTATATTAACTAATAATAAATGAATTAATGAGTGAATTGTAAATTAATTATTGAATGAATTGTAATTCTAATCGGAGAAATTAGAGACTAAGCCTTATATATTATTAATATTAGCTACTTTAACAAAAACTAGTTCTGCCTCAGTGTAATTGAATGTTTAAACAATTATGTATGGGCTTGTAACACCACCCTTAATACAAGTTATTATATAACTTAGTAAGAGTGATGGTTGCATCACCTACCTGTTTCTATTCAAGTGTAACCAACAAACAAATGGTTTTATTTATGTAACCTATGTTAACATTGTAATTTTAATTGGTTGAAAATAAATTGTTAAATTAAATCCAAATTGTTCATATTAACGTTTCAGACCTATATACATTGCGTATGGGTACCAAGTTCCATTAAAATCAGTAGCGTGAGTATAACGCCTCTGCCTATCTAATCGGAAAGTTGACGTGGCAATCCTTTCTGTGCAAGTGTAACATTGCAATTCACTCCATGCACATCCTACGTGTTGATTTGATCTACTATTCGATTTGATTTATTATTCGATTTGATCTACTATTCGATTTGATCTATTATTCTAATTTATCTACTATTCGATTTGATCTACTACTCGATTTCAGCCATTATTCGATTTTATCTACTATTCGATTTAATCTACTATTCGACTTGATCTACTATTCGTTTTAATCTACCATTCGATTTGATCTACTATTCCATTTGATCTACTTATTGATTTGATCTTCTATTCGATTGGATCTATTATTCGATTTGATCTAGTATTCGATTTGATCTAATATTTGATTTATACATATACGTACTAGCATTTCATTCCTAAGAATGTTTTCATAAAAACTTTAATCCTCATTTTGAGAGTCGTTCTGCATAACTAATAATGACAGTCTTTACTGTTCATTTTGATTGGAATTTGTGCCTAGTTATGTGTTTATTTACCCAAGGAATAAGACTCTCCTATACAACCTATAACAGCCTCTAAATCGTAAAAGCGTAAATAAAGGTAGGGAATAACGAAAACCTTTTTTATTTACTTATATTACTATTTGTGCTAAGTTTCAAGTTTATTTAGCTCAAAGAATAAAAGGCATACAAACGAATTTAACCTTTATCACGCTCTTAAAAAAATATTTTTCAAAAACCCTTTCTTAGTGCTCGCCAGACTCATAAAAAAACTTTTTACAAAAACATACAACCGACTTCAATGTAAAAAAAAACTGGGCAAATGCGAGTCGGACCCGCGCACTGAGGGTTCCGTACAAACTTAAAAGGTAAATTGCGGTTTACGATTTATGACGTATTAAAAAAAAACTACTTACTAGATCTCGTTCAAACCAATTTTCGGTGGAAGTTTATAAGGTAATCTACATCATATATTTTTTTAGTTTTATCATTCTCTTATTTTAGAAGTTACGGGGACACATTTTACCACTTTGGAAGTGTCTCTCGCGCAAACTATTCTATTAGAGTGGTTATTGGTGCAAATATGGGTAACAGTAAAAGAAGACAGAAAAATATAGATAGCAAGTTCAGCCATATTTTAACATGTAGGCATGCAAAAGACATACTATAACTACCTACAATTTTCAGTCACTCAGTTTCTCCTATTATATATTTAAATTTTACCGGCAATCTGTATAATCTGGTATTCTATATTATACAATACTTAGACAATGTTTCTACCAACTCATTGTCGATAAACGGTGTTTACATATTCATGATATTAATATTATCAAGAAGAAATTTGGCTTCAATATATGCAGGTTTTTTTTTTTTTTTTTTTCGGGTGGGAAAATCATCTAATGACAACCCCCGCTCTTGGGCGGAGCGGGAGATAGTGTCAGACTTTTACTGACTAAAAACCCACTCCTGTTCCTTCTTTGCCATTTTTATTTTTCCAGGGCCCCGGGGGTCACTTTCGCATCACCCATGGCCCCAGTAGGCTTCAACCCTGTTGGGCCCCTACGGTTGCTGACATCTCCTTGAGGCGCGCGTGGAACACTACGCGCCGTCGACAACTTGGGCTCGGTCCGGATGGTTACCGGACGATCGGACGGCGAGCCACCCATTGCTCGCCGTCCGCAAGCCCGCGCCTACGGTGGCCGGAAATCGGGATCGGAATCCCGGCGGCGGTTGGGGCGTGAGGACCGTTGCCGTTGCCTCACGCGATCGGCCGCCTCCTTTGCTAGCATTACTGCTTCGCAGAAGGAGGCGACCACCTGCCACTCCTCCTCGCTCCGGACCATGGCCTGTACCAAGGCCCGGCGCGAGAGATCGCTGCCGCCGATCGCCCTCACGAGGACACGGCGGTGCTCTGCCCAAGCGGGGCACACCTCTACCGTGTGCTCCACCGTGTCCTCCGGGCGGTCCACACAATGGTAGCACCCGGGCGTCTCTTCTGCACGGATCCGGTACAGGAACCTCCCGAACTTACCATGCCCGGTGAGGACCTGCGTCATGCGGTAAGTAAGGACGCCGTGAGGTCTTTCCAGCCACTCCTCAAAGAGGGGACTTATCGCCATAATTAAGGCGTGCCCAGCACTGGGTTGCGACAATCGCCGTCGCCATTCCACCATGAGATCCCGCCGGAAGTTTTTCCGCCATGCCGCTACTTGGCGCGGCAGCGGAGTTTCGCCCCGGCGTTGCATCTCCATGCGCAGATCATGCATGCGTGCAAGGTCTTTTGCCTGCAATTCCCACGGTGGTTGGCTAGCAAGGAGGCACGCTGCTTCGCAGGAAATCGTGCGGTATCCCCGCACCATCCGGATGGCCATGACCCTCTGGCTTGCGTTCAGCTTGGCCGCCGGTCGCTTTCGAAGTGACGGCGCCCATACCGGCGCCCCATAAAGGGCCATGGACCGAACGATTCCTGCATAGAGCCTCCGGCAGGAGGCGTCTGGACCCCCTAGGTTGGGCAGGAGCCGCTTGAGGGCAGCCCCAGTACGATCCAGTTTGGGAGCCAGACGTCGGAAATGCTCCTCGAAATTCCATCGGCTGTCGAGGACAAGTCCAAGGTACTTCATCGTCGACTCGACGCCGATGTGAACTCCTCCTACCGTTAGTTGGGAACCCGATGGTGGCGCATTCCGAGGGCCGTGGAAGCACATGGCCTCGGACTTGTGCAATGCCACCTCTAGTCCCAACTCTTGGATCCTCTCCACGACTGTCGCAACCCCGCGTGTCACTAGTTCGACCGCCGCCTGGTACGACTCTCCCCGCGCCAGGACCAGCGTATCATCTGCGTAGCAGACCACAATGACCCCGTCAGGGAGATCGCCGCGCAGCACGTAGTCGTACCCGATGTTCCACAAGGGTGGTCCTAGTACCGACCCCTGCGGAACACCGCACGACATCTCTCGCCGTTTCCATTCTCCCAGGTGACCAGGGTAGATAATGTACCTGGCTGATAGGTAGGCCTCGACAATATGACAGAGGTAGTCAGGCACCCGATGATACCGGAGTGCCCTCCTAATGCTACTCCAGGGCAGGGAATTGAACGCGTTGGCGATGTCCAAAGACACCGTCAAGACACACCTGCCCTGGGACACCGCATCCCCCGTCGTGAGGGCTCGCACGCGCATGATGGCGTCCACCGTAGAGCGTGCCCTGCGAAAGCCGAATTGGCCGTCCGAAAGATCCGGCCCCACTCGTGTTAAGTGCGCGACGAGGCGGTCTGCAATAATTCTTTCAAAGAGCTTGCCCACCTCGTCGAGCAGCACGATGGGCCGGTAGGCGGACGGTGAGTCCGCAGGGCGCCCCGGCTTCGCAATGAGGACCAGTTTCCCCGTCTTCCAGCGAAGTGGGAACTGGCCCCTCTCCATACATGCGCTAAAGAGCCCTCTTAGTCGAGGCCCGAGTTCCTCCATGGCCAGAACCCAGGCCTTCCCAGGCAAGCCATCGGGTCCTGGGGCGGCATTCTTGGCACTAAGCCTACGCACCGCCACTCGCATCTCTACCTCGGTCACCTCTGGAGCAATGTCGTCGTCACTGTCGTGGTCCACGTCGGACACCGCAACTGGCGGAGCCATAGGCGGGGGAGAGTGTTCCCCTCGCGAGGGGAACAGAGCGCTAACCACACCCTCCACAAGCTGGGGCCGGAGACTCTGCGTCAGTGGGGGAGCCCAGGGGCGAAGCTTTTCTCGCACCACTTTTTAGGGGCGCCCCCACGGGTCTCTGTTCAGTGTCTCCAGCCACACGTTGCGGGCCTCTAACTTGGCCCGCTTTATCTCCGCTCGAAGGGTGCGCTTCGCCACTCTGTATCCCTCGTACAGCTCCGCCTCTCTGGCCTCCGCATCCGGCTGACGGATGCGGCGCCTGCGGTGCCTGGCATACTGGCGCCGCGCGGCACTGCATGCGCTACGCAGTGCAGCGATCTCTGGCGACCACCAGTACACCTGGCGCCGGGCACGTCCTGGCTGGACTCGGGGCATTGCCACGTCACAGATTTGCGACATGGCCTCCCGGAACCACTCTACCTCGACGTCGATGTCGACAGGCCTGTCCGGTGCTTGCACCCAGGCCTGTACCATCGCGGCTTCCAGGAGAAGCTCCCGATCCAGCTGCTTCAGCGCCCAACGCGGACCACACGGGTTCTGTTGGACCGGCGCGGTTGAGGACTGGGTGGAGACGTCAAACCGGATGTACCGATGGTCTGAGTACGTCTCCACCCCCTCCATGACGCGCCAGTCGACAACACGCGGTGACAGAGCGGGGCTGGCGAACGAAATGTCCACCACCGACTCGCCCCGCATCCGCACACATGTGGGGACAGAACCCCGGTTTAGGACGACCAGGCCTGTCTCCAGAGCCCAGTCCTCTACCATCCGACCCCGCTGGTTCGTGTACCGGGAACCCCAAGACAAGTTCTTGGCATTGAAGTCCCCGCAAACGACAACGGGGAGGGAACCAAACCCAGCGACGACGGTGTTCAGCTCCATAAGGGAGATGTGAAGATCGGCGAGAGTTTTGTTCGGGGACAGGTAGACACCTACCACTGCAATGTCCCCGAACCGTGCTGCCACGCAACCGCGTCCCCTCGTGACGGCCTCGAGGGACGGAGTACCGGCGGCGGCCGACGAAATTAGGGTCACCGAGCCGTTCAGGTCCCGCACCCAGTCGGCCCTGGGCTGGACGTAGTACGGCTCGGAGACTACGGCGATGTTTATCGACCACTGCGCCATGCTCTGGAGCAACAGATCCTGAGCGGCGGCGCAGTGGTTGATATTCGCCTGGAGGAGACGTAATGGAGCAATTATTGACAGTCCATTACAGTCTCCTCCCGAGGCCCTCGAGAGGGCCCTGCCACGGTGGTTGAAGCGGCGGCATCTGTGGAAGCGATGGCGGCGGTGGCCATTTTAGCGGCCGCAGCGGCGAGCACATATGCGGGGATGGGCCTCGGGACCTTGCCCTTGGCCTTGGCGGGGGGATCACAGGACCTGCCCCCAGCCCGATGATCGGCCGGCTTGCCTGCCGCCGCACATGCGTAGCAGTGCGGCGCTGCATTGCAGGACACGGCCTTGTGACCGGGCTGACCACACTGAAAGCAGCGGTCACTGCGATCCACCTCTGCTGAGCAACAGGCCCCCACGTGGTGCCCCACATGGCAGCGATAGCAACGCAGAGGTCTGGGCTCCAGCAGTTTTACCCGCGCGGAGACCCAGCCTACCAGAAGCCGTCGGCCCTCCCCGGTGATGTTCCTGGCCGCTGACGCGGGGCAACTCACCGTCACTGCCCCCATGCCCGTGCCGTCAGCACGGATGGCGCCTGCCCGGACCTGGTCAGTAAGGCACCCTCCTGTCCTGACGACGGCGGCCACGACTTCATCCACCGTCACGGACTCGTCCAAGCCCATAATACGCATGTCAATGCACTTGGTGGGCCTGGACACTCGGGCCTCCTCTGCATCTAAGGACGCCCTGATCTTCTCGGCCAGGGCGTCTGCGGTGGGGCCGCTGTTTGCCCCGGGGACCTCCAGCATAAGGGCACCGGTTGCGGTATGCCGCATCCGGAAGCCCCCGGTGACTCCGAGCTCGGTGAGGTTCACCGCCCGCCTCGCCTTCCGGATGACCTCGCCGTAGGTCGCGCCCTTTTTCTCCGCACCTGGCTGCAGTGTAATCACTACAGCCGTAGAATCCGGAGCGCGAAACCTGGCCGCGATGGCCCTCTTCTTCCGCTGCCGCCGCCGCTCGCTTTTCTTTTCGGCTCGAGCCGCCTTACCCGCCTTTTCCTTTGCTCCGGCCACTTGCCATTCGGCTTCCACCGGAGGTTCCGTAGGTGGGAGAGGTGGCATACGCTGCCTGCTTGCCTCCACGGCAGGAGCTCCCACTGCCTTAGTAGCCGGTGCAATTTTGCCCTTCTTGGAGGCGGCAGCAGCAGAAGCTGGCTTCCCCTGCTGCTGTTTTCCAGCCAAAGAGGCTGATTCCGTGGACTCCGATACCACGGTCCCACGCCTGGCCTGCCCCGAAGGGCCCGGCTTGGGCGCAGCAACCGTGGCCGCAGCGGCGGCGGCATACGACGCCGCCTTTCGCTGGCCGGCCGCAAGTGGGGGACGCAGAACAATGCCTTCCAGCACGGAAAGCTGCTGCTGCATCCGCAGCTGGAACTGCTCCTGCTGCTGCTGCTGTTGCTGCCGGAAGGCAGCCAGCTCCTGCTTCACCAGCCTCAGCAGCTGGTTTTCCGGCTCAGGCTGGGGCTGGGGCTGACTTTGCCCCTGCTCTTGTGTGCGCTCCCCTTTCGGCGACTCCTGGCAGCATGCTCTCCGAGGACCCATAAGTTCGGCCCGGAGTTTTGCCGCCCTCTTTTCGAAAGAGGCGTCGATAGCCTCCGCGATGGAAATGGCCAGTTCTTGGACAGTCCTCTCTTTAGAGGACTTTTCCCTCTTCCTGCCCATGGTCCTTAGTGCGGAGACTATCAACAGCCCGAGCGACTTGCGCGACTCCTCGGCGGAATCCTCCCTGGCACTTCGGTCGCTGCCAGACGGCCCCGAGAGGTCCAACTCAGCGTTGGCCGCTTTAGGGTGACGCCCTTCCGCGGCAAGCCTGTCAGCTCGCTGATTCTTGGGCGGTGAGGCCCCTCCCACTGCCGCGTGCACGACCCGCACCCCGCCCACGTGTGGGGATTTTTGGGGCCGAGCCCTTCTCTGCGTCGGAGGACGATATGTCCCCCGATATGGGGCGCTTCCGGTAGAAACGCGAATTTCTGCCGGAGTCTCCCACAGTCTCCTCTACCTCCGAGCCCTCCAAGCTCCCTCTGGATGCCGCGTCGGACTCCGACCGCGCATCACTCTCCATCGGGTGTCTGAAAAATTTCGATTTAGGTTCCATATTGTTCCCACGAGTATTTTTCATTCTGTACTTGCTCAAAGTCAGTGGTTCGCACTAGAGACTAATTAAGCTACCCATTAGTCAAGCTAACAACCTCCCTCACGGTGCGCCGCCGCTTGGAGGTTTGGGGTAATTTTTTATAGAGGTTGTCTTCCTCGCGGCCCGGGCGGTTAAGCCAGGACCCTCGACCCCCATCAAATGTCAGAAACATGACCTTAGACAATCTCTGGGGCTACGAGACTAACGGTGGCAGAAGGAGGAGCAAGTCTTCCTCCTGCCTGCCCGGTGGCAGGGTAAGTGCACACCGAGCCCGCTCTTACTTCGCCACTGTGCCCTCTGCTGTAGCAGAGGGACACGCGTTGAAGTGATCCTTCGGACAGAATATTTGCAGGCGGACATCGGGACTCCTTAGGCAGAAGTACCTAAGGGTGGTCGTTGGCCGCCTCCCAGGGTGCACCGTCCCGCAGACTGGCCTTCACTCCGGACGTATCCGCAAGGGAACTACAGCCTGCGGGCACTCGTGGAGGTTTTCTGTCGTAGCACCCCTGACTAATGGCTGACTAATATATGCAGGTGTGTGTGGGATATAGGATACTTTATTACCGACAATATGTTCCCGTAAAGTCCCAATATTTAATTTTCCTTTCACGCGGCGTTTACAGAAACTAATAAGTAAATAACTAAAGTACTTGGTTGAAGGAAATAATTATTCCTAAATGGTAAAGGGCTTTTTTTGTTTTTGAGTTCTTTTATTTTTGATTTCTTTTAATTCAACTGTTAGCTAGTGTTCTAGTGTGTTACTTTCATAGAACAATTATTTTTAGTTCTAAATTTACTTATTTTCTATACTCATTTATCTTTTTTTATTCATTAAATTTTATTACTTCGGTAAGCAGTTATAAATGAGTCTACTTGCCTTATTGTAGAGTTTCTTATTGAACTCGTCAATTGTCCGACAGCCAGGCAAGAGCGCAGACATGCCAGATATCACAATACTGTCATCAGACAGCTTATCTAAACTGTCTGGGCCAGGCTGTCCAGCCATTGGGTTGCCTTCATTAGGAGTTGGTGACATGCTGCAGACAATTTGAGAACTATTTAATAATTTTAATATGAACATACATTCCATGAAAGGTTAAGCATAGATTCAACTATTCCCATGTAATAGCGAGCTTTTTGCAACTAACTACCCGCAAATCATACTTAGGCCACGGAGTCAAAAGGCACTGCAGGGCGGCGGCGTCGGCGGCTCGGGTGCGGCGTGTTCCAATACATAAATTTGTATGATACTGGTCACGAAAGCAGCGGTGCGGGAGAAGCGCTGTGAGTGGCGTTCGAGCGGTGCGCGCCTATCAAGAGGTGCCTGCGTTTCTGCATTGGCGTAGGCTTGTGCTGTGCATTTTATTTTTTACTTTTTAATGACCGATGTTTCAAAATGCAAGCGGATGTGACGGTGCAAATTATATCGACGATTTTTGACAGGACACTTGATAAATCTTACTAGTTTAGACTCATTCTGGTATAGTCATAGATATAATTTATCGGGACATTATCTCTGTTCTTCATAATTCTAATGAAACTCGCCTATTTGTTTCCTTTCCCGGTCGTAGGGATTAACATCTTTTCCCAACAATAGATTAATTGTTAACATTAAGAAAAAAAGTATTTCAAAAAGATGTCGCCGCACTGCCGCCGCATCGCTGCCGCGCCGGCGCCGCCCCGCTGCCCGCTGACTTCCTGTCCGTAGCCTTGCCTTACCATACGGGCCTCCCACAATACAGCTAGCGAAAGCACACGTACCGGGTGGCGCAATCTTTGTTTTTTATATTATGCGACGAATGATTTGTTTTTATGATAATGTCTAATTGCAAATGGGGGGGGAAGCTATTCAAATAGCAAAACAAGCGTTCATCAACTTAAAAAAATGTCTGACTTATTTCAGAGAACTATTCAGAAAAAAGTATTATTTACCAAAGTAACACAATGTTGATAGTACGGTTAGCAGGTAACATATCTCAGTGGCTTTTACTAAAGAGATTATTTGAATTTTCAACAACCTTAAATCGTTAAACTAAAAGTAATTATTTTAATTTAAAGCGGGAGAAGTTATTTCTTGATTACCTACTTCCAAAAAAAACTCAAACACCTTTGCGAACTAAAGTAACGCCACTGACGCTGAAATTACCCAAAAACATCACTCGAAAAAAAGAGAAAGTTGTTTCATAATATAACAATACAAAACAAAGCAAATACGTTAGGTATGCCAATACTCACGTTTCGAAGTAGTAACAAGAAATGGTAACTGGAACAAATATCCAAAATTAATTCTTGGAACTCGTCGAGTACACTGAGCATTAAGAAATTTACTCACACTTATATAGAGTCATGTAATTTATTAGCATAATCAAAAATATGCATTCAATATTATTATTGATCGTTTATTAATATCGTTGACCTGACCTTAATAACCGTGCGTAGGTACCAACGCTTTCATACTTGGGATAGGTTACTGAGCCACAAAACAGCTTGGAAACCGCGGCTTTGTCAGAACTTTACCTACAAACCAAGCTTGTCAGCGTATATAACCGTTCACTCCCAGGAATTAACGGCCTGTGACAATTTTAACTATGACTTTTTTTTGAGAGGAGAAATCATAAAGAGAACTGCTCCTGGTCTACGCAGAGTGAGATAGTGTCAGACTTCTACTGACTGAAACCCACATGTCGCACGAAACACAATGCGCCGCGGATCCGGAATTTGTGATTACACAACGGCGCCAGTTACCCAATGCTCACCGTCCGCAAGCCTGTGCTACGGTGATCGAGAATCGCTTTGCGACTCTCGGCAGTTTCCGCCACATCCTTCGCTCGCATTACTGCTTCCCAAACCGTCTCCTCCGGGTAACCGCGCAATGCAGCCGAAACACGCGGGTCCGAAACAGTAACCGCCTTAAACACCCATGTCCTGTGAGAACTTGCATTAGGTGGAAAATGAGGAAGCCGCGCCGTGGCACCTCTCTAACCACTCCTCAAATTGGGGACTTACCTCCGCGATTGTAGCATTGATTGTGCGCATAACTATGGCTATGCCAGTAGATATATACTATCTTTACTATGACTATTATACGTAAGCACGACATGTTTTTATGATTTCTAAAACTTAGTATGACGAGAAGTTGCAAACTTTTGTGGGAAAAACGTTATCGCCACGTGGCCAGGCAGAATAAACATTTGTCTTCTTTCTTTCAGGACTTCAGGTAGCGTGAATTTGAATATAATTACACACATTTTCGTTGATGAACACTGTCGATGAGATGGTTCCAGGCACGGGGCTCGGGGTAGGTAGATATTTTACTGGTAGATAAGTAACTTGTCTGGCAGACAATAGATACCTAATAGGAAGCTCTGCAAATAATTTAGCAGGTGTATTTGATGTAGAGGGACAGGAATTATTTAACATTGACTGGCCTGTTGGTCTTGTGGTCAGTGGCCTTGACTGCTATACCGGTGGTGGTGGGTTCGATTCCCACTCAAGACAAATATTTGTGAGATGAGAAAAATCATTTGTATAATATGTATGTAGAAATAGTATTAGAAATATATAAGTATGTCTATTAGTTGTCTAGTACTCATACCACAAGTTTTGCTTAGTTTGGGACTAGATGGCGTTGTGTGCAAATTGTGGAATTATCTTATTATCTATATATATAAAAGGAGAAACTGACTGACTGACATATCAACGCACAGCCGAAACTACTGGGACTAGAAGCGTGAAATTTTGCACAAAGCTTTCTTTTGTGACGTAGGCGAGCACTAAGAGAGGATTTCCCCAAATTCACCCTCTAAGGTGATGAAACAGAGGTCCAAAGTTTGTATGGAGAAAACTATTACCAAACGGGCGAAGCCGCTGGCAGAAGCTAGTATTATTATAAATATATTATTAATATTTAATGGATCTCATCATTAATGAACCTGATGTTTGAAATAGGTATTTTGATCTGTATTTGTGCTTTCCGTAAATACATAAATAGTCTTTCTAAACTCTTGTGTTTTATTCAGTAGCCAGTATTTCCCGACTTCCGTGAAATTGTATAAATTGGACCAAACTAGAAGTGCTTTGTTTCTTGACACACCAGTGTTTTCTGCTGCTACTGTATGTTGCCGAGCAATAATATTGTACTGAATTTTATAGTTACTCGCTGGTATATAATTTCATTCAAAATGGAACCTAAACTAAACATTCATTTCAAAAATTGAACAGCACTTAGAAGTGATGTGGCCAGCCACCAATCCTCATGGATTGAATGCAATTATATATCAGTTGTAGATGTAAAAAGTAGAGTAGGGTCCTTGAGAATAAAGATGCCTTTGCTAGCCCAAAGTAGAGATCTTTACCTCGCTTCGCTTGTGAATTATACTCTATTCTCTCTCGAACCGCTCGGAAGTAAACAAAACACTAGACATCTTTTATTACATTCGGTATTCAATATGATACCCATAACATAAGACTACTTTATCCTTCACATAACGTCCTATTAAGAACTCACAAAATGCAGGACCACTTATCTCAAGCGATCTGGTAAACTAATAAAACAAAAAAATATCTATGAACATTATTATTATTCAGCAAAAGTCTTAGTAAGGTTATCGACAATGATGCGCATCCTCTCCGACAGGTACCGGTCAATTTGGCCCAACACTTTGACTACATGGAGCATCTTCTGAACGCCTTTCTTAAACTTCTCCATCTTCTCTGCACTGGATTCGTCACCTATCCTCATCACTGCTGTGGTCATCGGCGAGCCAATTCTGGGTGGCGTAAAGGAACCAGGATGGTCTTTCAACATTGGGACATTTAGTGATGGAACGCGTAGTTTTGGGATTTTCAACTTCGGTATGCTCTGCATGAAGCCCGCTGGTGGGGCAATCGATATGGGTGCTAATGTGTCACTGTGCCCCGTTTGATCGTCCGGCTCGATGAGTATGAACTTGCCGTCTCGAACTGTCTTGGGAAAAGCATTGTGGATGAGGCTGCAGAACGAGTCGACGTCTAAACGAGAATTTCTGGTGTAGTCGGACGAGCGGAATGCGGAACCGTATGGGACCTGCAAAAAAATATAATGTAATTTATTAAACCCTCGCGCGCGGGGGGTATTATTATTACGTAACTACTCGTTTTGCGTAAAATCACCAAAAAAATAAAATAAAAACTTTTTCTGGATTTTTCTAGGTAAAACAAAGATATAGAAACCAAAATTTTCGGTCGAATAAATTTCGTACAAACGTGTGTACAGTACGACAATTAAGCATTTTTCAAGGTCATTCAAGTTGTACAGACATTTGTTCAATCGACGCTTGAGGGGTGCCGCCAGCAGCTTTGCTTGGTAGTAAAAAACAATCCCTATGAAACATACTCCCGGAATAAAAATATCCCATGTGCTTATTCTAAGACATGATTTACCTGTTTGCCAAATTTCATCCAAAACCGTTCAGTTATTTTAGCGTAAAGGAGTAACAAACATACATACAGACAAACTTTCGCCTTTATACTATAACGATTATATGATAATAAAATATAACTTATAATATTCATTTATTTAATTATTTATGCACACAAAAGTACAGAGGCGGACTTATACTAGTCAACCTGTGGGTGATGCAAAAACCAATTATAAATTAATTGATTAATTAATTTATTTAAACTTCATGTACAGTGGTGGTACATAGGCGGATTAATGCCACAAGGCTAATAACTGAGCATCATTTCTAATAAAAATAAACCCTTTTTTTCAAACGTAAGTCGTACATATAAAATGCTTTGATTTAGTTTTTTATGTAAAATTGTTGATTAGTCATGCTTGGCATGGTTTGTTAAATGAGCTAACAGTTGCCAGTAATAGGTGCGGCAACAAAATGAGCTAAAAGTTGCCAGTATTGGATACGGCAACAAAATGAGCTAACAGTTGCCAGTAATAGGTACGGCAACAAAATGAGCTAAAAGTTGCCAGTATTGGATACGGCAACAAAATGAGCTAACAGTTGCCAGTAATAGGTACGGTATCAAAATGAGCTAACAGTTGCCAGTAATGGGTACGGCAACAAAATGAGCTAACATGTGCCAGTAATAGGTATTGCAACAAAATGAGCTAACAGTTGCCAGTATTGGATACGGCAACAAAATGAGCTAACAGTTGCCAGTAATGGGTACGGCAACAAAATGAGCTAACAGTTGCCGGTATTGGATACGGCAACAAAATGAGCTAACAGTTGCCAGTAATAGGTGCGGCAACAAAATGAGCTAAAAGTTGCCAGTATTGGATACGGCAACAAAATGAGCTAACAGTTGCCAGTAATAGGTACGGCAACAAAATGAGCTAAAAGTTGCCAGTATTGGATACGGCAACAAAATGAGCTAACAGTTGCCAGTAATAGGTACGGTATCAAAATGAGCTAACAGTTGCCAGTAATGGGTACGGCAACAAAATGAGCTAACATGTGCCAGTAATAGGTATTGCAACAAAATGAGCTAACAGTTGCCAGTATTGGATACGGCAACAAAATGAGCTAACAGTTGCCAGTAATGGGTACGGCAACAAAATGAGCTAACAGTTGCCGGTAATCGGTACGGCAACAAAATGAGCTAACAGTTGCCAGTATTAGGAATACCAACAAAAAACACGTCCAATCTTTAGCCAATATGGGCCTTACCATGACGTGCGAGCGATGCCAAGCATGCGAGCAATAAAGAGGGATGCAGCGAGACAATCCATATTGCTTCACCCCTTTAACAGTTCAGTATAGGTCATCAAATAAATTTCGGTATGGGCTCGTGGTACCTCTCTTGTTACTTGAAAATTTTAAATAGTAGCGCAAATAGACAATAAAAAATGTAATTCCGTAAAGTAGTTCCTACTTAAATACTGGTAGTTTTATTTAACTTCCGTGAGTGTGACCGTGGCATCACCACGGGACCTAATAGATTACCAGCGTTGCGTTATTTTTTTTTCGTTTTAAATATCGCAGCATATTTTATGTTGAGTTAGGCGCCTTTTTGGCCTTGCACAGATTTTAAAGTTATTTTAAGTTATTTTTTCATACTTAATTCTACTGAATGTGTGAGGTACGAATAATTCTTTCTTTCTGTCTTTCTAATTATAAATGTGTGCCTATATTAGTCAGATGTATTTTCTTTGTGGCTAGACTAATTCACACCACACACCACACTACTACACACCACAGTGTCTCAAGACGAAAGTCTATGACCAGTGCGTGTTGCCAGTGATGACATATGGCTCTGAAACATGAAAGGACAATGGAAAGGGCTATGCTCGGAGTTTCCTTGCGTGATCACATAAAGAATGAAGATATCCGCAGGAGAACCAAGGTCGCCGACATAGCCCGAAGAATCGCCAAACTAAAGTGGCAGTGGGCAGGGCACATTGCTAGTAGAACGGATTGTCGATGGGGCCGAAAGGTTCTAGAGTGGCGACCGCACACCGGAAGACGCAGCGCTGGAAGGCCTCCCACAACCTGGACCGGGTGGACCGAGGACCTGGTGAGGGTCGCGGGAGTGCGGTGGATGCGAGAAACACAGGACCGGTCGTTGTGGCGACGCTTGGAGGAGGCCTATGTCCAACAGTGGACGTCTTTCGGCTGAAATGATGATGATGATGATGATGAGACTAATTCACGGGAACACGGGTTGATATCCAAGGTAAAGCATAGCTTACCGAGATCGATCGGATGATGGATGACCATCGATAGCTAACATTCATGAAAAAGCTCAAACGCTTCTGAAGTTGAGTAGGAATTTTGTTGATTACTTGTTTAATGTGTGTTTGTTTGTTGTTCATCGGGGGATGAAGGAAAACATTAAACATAGAGCCCAGACTTTACACCTCCAGATTTTTTCCTCTACTGTTATTTGAAGAGTAGGGTGTACAATATTAATCCATAATTTTCCAATGAAATGAAGGAAAACATTAGACAATAGAAATCAACAACATTCCTCTTCAATTTCAGAGATGCGTTTTAGTTAGTTTTTGATTTTGTAATTTAACGCGTATTTATAAACATATAAGTATTTTTTTATGCATCTACAAAAGTAAATTATTTCTCAGAATTCCTGGTCAAATAACAAAATTAAAATTCTTTTCATAAAAACAATATAAGTTTTGTAGAATTTTGGTATAATTTACCTTACCCTTTCATCGGAGCAGTCGATGGTTAAGCGAAGGGGTGGGGGTGCTCCGGCTATATAATTTACCTGAAACCGTGGACATATATTAAATTAGAATTCGTACATAAAATCCACTTAACGTTCATCAATTATTTATGAAGACTGAGGTTGTTTTGAAAATTGCTACTAGTACAGAAAATATCGATTGTGAAACACTTTGTATATCTTTTATTTGACATATTAGTTTTGTTATTATTAATGAGAATAATTTGTATTTTTTTTAACATAGTATTTTGTCATTATTGGTGCGAACAATTTTTATAATTATTTTGTAATATACCAACAGTCAGAAATGTTTGTGTGATGAGCACGATTATTTGTTCTGTGTCTGGGTGTAATTTATCTATAATATGTATTTAGAAATATATAAGTAAATTTATCAGTTATCTAGTACTCAATAACACAATCTCTGCTTAGCTTGGTACTAGACGGCGTTGTGTGATATTATTATTATTATTTGTCATGGGTGGGAATTGAACGACCTCTAGCATAGCAGTCAAAGCAACTAACTACTAGACCATCAGACCAGTCAAATAAAAAAACATACAAAAGGCTGTCTTGACTGACTCATTGACTCATCAACGCCCAGCACAAACCCTTGGAACTAGAACACTGAAATTTTGCACAGAGGTTCCTTTTGTTATGTTTACAAAGAATAAAAAGGTTTTTTTTTTAATTTTAGCCAGAGGTTTCTTTTGTTATGAACACAAAGAATAAAAAAGGATTTTCAAACTTTAAACCAGAGGTTTCTTTTGTTACGTACACAAAGAATAAAAAGATTTTCAAAATTTTGGCCGGAGGTTCCTTTTGTTATGTACCTACACAAAGAATAAAAAAAGATTTTCTAAATTTTAGCCAGAGGTTCCTTTTGTTATGTACCTACACAAAGAATAAAAAAAGATTTCCAAAATTTTAGCCAGAGGTTCCTTTTGTTATTTACACAAATAATAAAATAGGCTTTTCTAAATCTCGGCTAGAGGTTAATAAATTGTATTGAATTTACTATAAATATGTTAGGATGTAGAGTGTGTATCTATGAGCCAAGATGCCTGAAAATAAATAATTTATTATTATTACTTATTATTAATAAAAAAACCCAAAGGACTAAAGAACAAAATATTCTATGTCCTTATTCAAAGCATTTTCCACCTATGTACCAAGATTTATCCAAATCCTTTCAGCCTTTTCAGCGTGACGATACAAACCCTTACAATAGTTTTATTATTAATATAAATATTTTTTTTATTTTTTACTATAGCGCAGTGCACTCGTTGTACACAGCATTTATTTCTACTTTACTAAGACAGGCAGTTCGTCACCCTGTTGGGTTAGAATTCAGATATCGCTTCTGAATGACTACGATTGTGTGGGCCATTTTTTTTCAATTTAGTATATTGTTTAATTCAATAAAACCACTTAAAAAATTAATACACTAAAGGCAAAAACTACTAGCTATAATATGGCGTCATAAAACATTGCATCGCTGTCGACTGGAAGTGTGCCCAAAAGGCTGGCGGCATTGTCACGTTGTAAGACAATGCTTAATCTCTGACCGAGGTAAAAGCCAGCCCTTGGGTCACGCGAAATGTCAACAAAGCATTTGGATTATTATTTAAAAAGCGTATGAACACTCGGACACGGCCCAAGAGTTTTAATCTCAAATGGCTCAAAAATATAACTGCCGACGAGGTTGTTATATTTCCTCCGCTTGAGGTTCTCCGCAGCCGCAGCGGCAGCACCAGCACAGCACGAAGAGCTAGGAAGATGGGATGGCGCTAGAGTGTCCAGAGCCTATTCACTTTAGCCTTGAAGGCAGCTAAAGTGAATAGGCTCTTAATAAACTAGTGCGCCTCGCCATCAACGATTGTATCACTGCTTACTATTCCTGAATTTAATTAAACGAATCAATATCGGTAATCACTAAAAACCTATCTGAATTAACTATAGTCCTCGCTGGAATGTAAATAAAGAAATAGTTTAAATTAAATAGTGGTGATGATTAAGCAAGCAAGCAGATTGCATCGCAGTAGCAACAGCATCCTAAAAATGTAAGTTTGACAGCCCAAAATCGTAAAACTGTATAACGGTTTCGAAATTTCACTTTTCCAACCCATGAAAACTGCTGAACCTAGAACGTTACGAGTACCAATCTGTTTATGTATAGTTTATGATACAAAATATTTTTTATTAATTAAAGTAGGTAAATGTCTACCTTGACTTGCACTTAAACCTATAAATAACAAACTATGGCCAAAACGGGCAGGTATGATCAAAGTTGTACGTATATTTGCTTATTAGAGACAGAATTTTTATATTATCTTTTTGTATTGACCTTATATCAAATACTATCTCTAAGAAACAAATCGATTCCTCCGACGCATAAACTCGTAACATATTTTTTGAATAACAATAGATTATATAAAAAAAATATAGGTATTATTATTTCTTATCACATCCAGCGTCAGTCACTGAGTTCTTAAATTGCTTATTGATTACATAATGCAAAAACATTAGTTAAAAGTGTATATCAAATTACTTATTTCATAAACAAACACAAAAGCGAACTCTCCTGAAAAAATGCTGTTTTTGCCTAACGATCAAAAGCGTTGGAGGTATCAAAATCTACTTGATTAAAGATTAAAAGCATTTTATTTCAAATAAACCATTTACAGGCACTTTTGAAATGTCAAGAAGTCAGTCAGTCAGAAAAAATATGCTAATTGCACATTCCAAAGCGTAGATCTCTATGGAGAAGAATGTGCAAGAAACTCCATGGACGCTCTTTTCAATCATGTTTTGTAATTACAAATATCTCTGTTACATGTTTCTTGTCGCTATCATGTGAGAACAATGTAAATAAAGTAAAAATAATAACTAAATATAGATATTAAAATAGCAACTGGCAGCTAAGAGATGACCAGTCTCAACTGGCAGTTTCATTATAGGATACGGCCGTTAGATAACCCAGATTACTTTACAAATTGCACAATCAAAGCACCACACAACCGGGGGAAAAAAATACCACTTCCCCTAATCAACACCTAAGATATTCGTTATCAAACACTGAGATACCAACCAGCATGAGTGCCACCGTCACGTACCAACACATATCGCCTCTTGCACACTCTCACGACATTTTAGCGTCTAAACATAACTGCCTGTGATCACGTATGCGATCGGCGTAAGCGATTTGAGCGGAGTCAGCAGAAACTGTGTAGATAGTAGAGTGCCCATGTATTATTACTGTCATTTTGGGACAAATAATGTTATTTATTTATTTTACAATATATGTGTTGCATATACTTATACGTAATTATATATTAAATATGGCGTGCAATTCATTCTTACGCTACCACTCGTACGGAGCAGACGTCTACCCGCATTGTGGATACTTACTGAGATTTCTGTTTTATTACATACAAAATGATACGGATACAACATTATATACACACAGAAGAAAACAGATCATTATAAAATTTTGTACAAAGGTACTGTTTATGTCCAAAGAAAATGGTATTGGATATTTTTGCAATTTTATTTAACACAAGCTCGACTCAACTCAATAGCACAGTGCCATTTGGTCCCGTCAAAATCACTTTAGGCGTTTCGGATATTAATCGAAACAAAAAGACAGACACACCAAAATGTTTTATATAGATTTAGTTAAAATATTTTGATATTACAAACAGACACTTCGATTTTATTTATATGTATACTTGTAACTCTCCAAAAACATATTTTTTTTTCCAATAAGCGTGGTGTAGGCTTCCAATCTAACTGAATGCAACTGAATCCCCGTATTTTATATGGAACGATGCCAATCAGACTTAGACAACCCAGTTACTGGGCAACACGATACTACTTAAATAGACTGATGGTCAGACTTTCTGGCGTCTGACTACCTGTAACCACTGTCAAAGATCTACGAATGACAACCTAGACCAAAAGCTTTGCGTGCTTTCCAGGGCACGGGGTGTCAGAAATGTCCTAGATAAACTTAGACGTACTCTTCAAGTGAATTGAAAAAATCACATTAGTACCCGGTTTCGAACAGGTTACCTTAACCACTGGGCTAACACGACAACATCCTTGCTGCAAATCTTGCTTCAAGTGTCACCAATAAATTTCTCACCAAAAATAATCCACCAAAACAGCAAAAAGATGGTAACCTCACAGTCAATCCAAGTTCCTTTCCCCTCAAGGTCATATTACTCATATAATCACAAAGAATCGAGATGTCAGTACCGCGTTATCTACCTTACGTGTTCATTCACACAGATTATTAAACTACTGCATGTTTGGCCGCGTATAAGGTTCTAGCACAGTTAGACTGTGTCATGCAGTGGGTGTATAGTAGTTGCTATGCCTGCAGCCTAGTGGTGTACCTAGCAGTCAAGTTGTACTACGAGAATGAAGTTAAGAAGTGTTCTCATGTGGACGGTGATCGCTGTGGCTGCCTTGACTGTAGTAGAGGTTCGATATTTGTTTTTTTTTTTCCTTTTAATGGCATTTAGTTGGACCGTAACAAAGAAAAATATGGCTTATTATTTTTTCATTTTTTAAGGTACCATACCTCAAAAGGAAAAAACGGAACCCTTATAGGATCACTTTGTTGTTCGTCCGTCTGTCTGTCTGTCAAGACCCTTTATCTCAGAAACGCGTGGAGGCATCAAGATGAAATTAAAACTGTATACTCAAGTCTGCGGTCCCTTGAAACTGTAAAAAATCTAACTTCTTAGTTAAAGGAAAAAATATACGGCCGTTTATGTCGCAAAAAACGTAAATTTCGATACTCTCAAAGGAAACAAAATTCATAGGGTACTTCCCGTTGACCCAGAATCCTGAAATTTGGCATAAAGCAAGTTTTTATAGTATAAATATAGGAACAAACATGAAAATTTTAAATTTGTAGTTACGTCACAAAAAAAAATTTTACATTTCGGAAAATCTTCGGAACTCAATTCGGCAATCGAACTGTTTTCATAGGTAAACATTTGTTCGGAACCCTCAGTGCGCGAGTCCGACTCGCACTTACCTTGTTTTTTTTTTTTGTTAAAAAAACGCTGCCCTGCACTAGAATAACTACTGCATCGTGTGTGCAATCACAAACAAGTAAACTCATATACACAATACACCCAGAGTCGGAACGATTATCTGTAGACTAGCTTCTGCCAGCGGCTTCGCTCGCGTGAGAGTAGGTTCCTCCATACAAACTTTGGACCCCTATTTCTTACTCTTAGAGGGTGAGTTTTTCCCTGATGGCCCCAAACCCCGAGTATATCTTGATAAACTCAAATAAAAGTCAGTTTAGCTTAAAAATACCATCAGCGGAATATATTAAACAAAATTTTTTTACTAGTTTACTAAAGTCATTATATTAAACGCCATAATTGTGGCGTGCCCAATTTACATTTTTTTATGTGATCTTGTATTCTTTACCTACCACAATAGGTGTACAATACAAGATCACATATCAACAAATACCTATATAAATATATTTGTGTAAATAGAAGTGTAATATATTGTTATGTTTATACCAACATTATAACCGTTAGTATTGTAACATGACGCTGAAATAGTGCAAATAGGCACGTTTATGTATAAGCTGCTTATTGTGTGAATATGATTGAAAAATCGTTTTTTTTAACTGCGTTTCTTTTTTATAAGACCATACACTGCTGGATCTGATTAATCTTTTTCTTTATATTTTTTTTTTTATCAAATGACCTATCCCTTACGCTTTCCAAGAAGTAACCTATTCACTCTTGATTTATAGAGGCGAAGATAAACTTTCGATGATGATGACTCAGTGCAAATAAAGCTAACATTATTCTCCAGCCCCAACATTTCAACTTCTTTCATATTTCTATATTAGTTGACATCGTTTCTCTCACCATCTTTTTAGACATCTCGTCTTACACAAAGCCTGTTAAAAGTTTTAAGCCTAGCCTTAAGCATCAAGGTTGCTAGCCTGTCGGTTTTCTATCTTTTAGATTTTGGGGAGTGTACACTGAAGTTGCACATTTTAATTCCGCCAAGCTCGACCCATCATCGGACCAGACGTACAACGTTGCGCCACCGGTACATAGTGGACACCTACACCTTCGTACAAAACATTTTAGGAACACATTTATTGTGAGTACAGGGGAATTTTCTGCCGGAGTCTGTTTCCGGATAGCTACAAATAAGCCAATTGTGAATAAGTTACTTCTAGGCAAGCTTGCTCCATCGTCAACCACATCATCGTTTACCATCAGGTGAGATAGTGGTCAAACACGAGCCTATATAATTAATAAAATATTAAGGACAAACTTATAATTAAGAAATATTTTTGTTCCACTTTCAGAGCAGCATCCTTCTAAAGGACTCACTAGTGCGACCTCGACGACCAGACCCCTGCTTCTCCTGTCGCCCCGAAGACCGTCCCTTCGCCTACCCACTCATCAGCTACATGTCCAAGATAAAAGACATGTTTGTACGAGGCCTCAACGCTCTCGTGGCCAAAGCTAAGAAGAGCAAACTGAAGTAGATCTAAACTGTTGGACGTAAGGTTGTTATTTGTATGTCCAAGAGCAAAGATGTCACGTTCGAGCGAAGAGTCAACGCTATCGTGGTGAATGCTAAGATGAACGCGCGGAAATAGATTTTACCTGTTAGTTATAAGGTTGTTGTTTGTTTGTAAGTTAGTATTAAAGATTTTGTATTGTGTTTTTTATTGAAACTTTAATTTATTTAAACTTTATGTACAGTACTGGTACATAGTCGGAGTTAATGCAACGGAGCATTTTCTATCAGTCAACCTTTGGGTAAAAAAGCTTAAAATGTGGTAGGCGTGCAAATAAATAAATAAAATATATTTGAAGTACAATGAAGTATCATCAAAATTAGGTATTTATAATAATAAAATACATATACATATGTATATATAAGTACTAGAATAATAAACTAATACATATGAATATTTTTAAAATGTTGGTACAATTTCGTACTTCTAACTTCGAGGTGTGATAAAATGTACCATTTTAATAAAAACAGTTATGTTGGCGATTTTAATAAGATAATTGTGTAAAAATGTACATGTCATTACCGCAGATATATTTTTTATTGTCGTACTATCCGAAAAAGTATTGAAAACTTGAATCCTAGAACATTCACCTTAACGCTTATTATAACATTAACCAATTACCTGAAGAGTTTGCCAGATATTGCCACCAAACGGTCATAAACCTAGACTCCTTACTGTCATTGACGACGCCCCATGTAGAAGCTAATGCAGAAAATTTTTAGCCCAAAGGTGATAATAAGAAAAACGATAAACATCGTATAATCCTTTGATTTATTCTATAAATTAAATACTTAAAATAAAAATATAAATATTACCTACACATTAATAAAATAATAATACATGAACATTATTTCTCAATAAGAATGCATATGAAAAACATTGTATTAAATTGCATCGACCTCAAATCTCAAGGCTCTCATTCATAAAAGGAACTACTAATTGTCATTAAATCCTCATCAATAAATTCTGAAATCTAAAATACTCCGCAGGAGTAATGGACCCCTTATGCTTCATCTCCAGAAGTTTCTTATGAATCTCAGCGTTACGCTTGCTGTAACCCAGTACACGTGATAACTTGGCTATAGGACTTGGACTTATATCTAAGGCGGAACTAGTAGGGCGAGGAAGCCAGTTGGGGAATAACGGGAGAAGTGGAGTCTTTGGGATCAAAGGCAGTACGTAAGGTACGAGAGGTAATTTCGGTATTGGCCATATAGATCGAGAAGGCCGTTTAGACATCTTCATTGTCAAAGATGGAGGTTTCGCTTGTAGTTTGTGTATGATTTCTCCTGTGCTTTGCTGGTTTCCGGTCTTTATGTTGAGGATCAGTGGTGGGGTTTGTGAGTACTTCTTGATGACCACGGGACTCAAGCGGTTCAATTCAGTTATCAGACCTGCGTGTATGCAGCAGGATGAAGATATCTGTAACATTAGAGATGGTAACATAAATATGTAGCCATATTGACGGACTGAGTCGTTGAAGTTGTGGTCGCAGGCTGTTGCTGAATGAAAGGTCTTAGGATCGATTTGATGAATTGCTCAATTACGTTCTGAGTTTTTTTTTGGTAGAAAATCGTCTAATAACCGATCCCGCTTTGGGTGGAGCGAGAGGGAGTGTCTTTTGCTAATTAAAACACATCTGTATTCCTTCAGTTGCCCTTTGTGTTCCAGGGCCATGGTAACTCTTTCGAACAATTCCGCAGTTTTGAACAGCTGACTTTTATTCATAGACGTGCTTAATTGACAGTAATAGGCTCACTTCTCTGTTATTTACATGAACACTTAAGAGCGTCACACCCGTGATACATTTTCACCATTTTTTACCACCGCTCTTACGTGATTACGACGTTCTACACATTATTCTCTAGATATTTTGAAAACACAGATATTTTGTGGGTATTAAATTAAACAAGAAATTGGTGCAAAATTAATCCAATAAAGACCGGAATTTTGGCCCTTTTATGTACTCATAAATTTAAAAAGTATAAAATATATTTAATATATTTAGAGGCTGGATAAGAATGCACCAGAAAATGAGATGTAGAGGTGGAGGCCCGCTGCCTACACTTCAGGACTAGAATATGCTACGAACTGGTTACGGTCTATGACTTCAACCTCAAAGGATGGATGGAAGTGATAGATTTTGATAAGTAGTGTAAGAATTAATGTATGTGTAAAAAAAAAGATGTTCTTAATAAAATTAGTGTTTAATAAAAACAGAAGTTTATTTTAATTCAATAATATTTTAATAAGTTATAAAAGTACAAAGCAGATGTTAGACAGATACTATGTCATTGTTTGACATCTTTCTTAACCGTAACTATAATAGCTCGAATTCCGGTGGTTAAAGTTACCGTTATTTGTGACGTCATTATAACAATTGTCACGTTGATATGACCCATATTTTCACATAAGAGGGCCCTACCCGATCAATCTAACCTCAACGTGAGTATGGTTTAAAAGCATGTTGTTTCATTCAATGCAATCCAACGCAATGTTTGATAAAGAGGCAACGGGATAAAAAAAGGGAGATAACGCCTGGACGCTCTGTCGGCATTCAGTAATTTCGTTATTAATTTGAATATTTCACAAAATATGTTCCAGAAAATAAAATAGATAATCGATAACATCCGGAAGAGATCTGTATTTCCAAAATATCTTGAGAAAGATGTGCAATAACATCATAATCACGTAAAAGCGGTTGTATGAAAATGTATCTCGTATTGAGCGCTCTTAATCAGAGATATGACAGCCGACAGGTGTCTGACAGATACTGGTTATGGTTAAAGTTAGTTGATGCAATCCACCCTAAGTAATAGTTATATGACATACTAGCGTCTGCACGTCTGCATCCACGCGGGCATTGCCCGCGTGGATGAAAGTTTCTCCATACAAACTTTGGGCCCCCGTTTCTTCCCCTAAGGGGGTTAATTTTGGAAAATTCTCTCTTAGTGCTCGCCTACGTCATAAAAGGAAGCCTTGTGCAAAATTTCACGCTTCTAGGCCCTATAGTTTCAGCTGTGCGGTGATATGTCAGTCAGTCAGTCAGTTTCTCCTTTTATATATATATTAGCTTCTACCCGCGGCTTCACTCGCGTGAATGTAGGTTTCTCCATACAAACTTTGGACACCCGCTTCATCGCCTTAGGAAGTGAATTTTGGAAAATCCTTTCTTAGTGCTCACCTACATCATAAAAGGATACCTTGTGCAAAATTTCTCGCTCGTAATCCCAGTAGTTTCGGCTGTGCGTTGATATGTCAGTCAGTCAGTTTCCGCTTTTATATATATAGATATATATATAAAAGGGCAACATCGAGCAGGTGGTGTAAAAAATAATATAAACTGAGCACATTAACTTTATAATTTTTTTGAGTCTTTGCACGTGTTGGTTTCGACTGTAAGTGCAGAGAGTACCTGAAATAAATAAATAATGTTCTCATTGCTGGAACTTAGGCCTCCTCACCAGGAGAGACAATGGGCATCCACCACGCTGACTCAGTGCAAGGGGTGGGTGTCACCTTTCTTCGAATCTTTGGTTCTAGGTATATACCGTTTCGCTTCACCGTTTTGAGAGCAATAGTGATGATATCTACACTAATATTTATAGAGGTAAAGTTTGATTTTTGTTTTTTTTGTTTGTAGGAGGTAATCTCTAAAAATACTGGACCCGTTGCTAAAATTTTTTTCACCGAAAGAAAGCTGCTTCATTCCTATGTGACAGGCTATAATATATCTTATGTACGCGGGCGAAGCTGCGAGCAAAAGCTAGTAAATTATATAAAGCAGAGCGCCTGCCAGTACTTGAACCCGTGACCGGACTCGTAAGTCGCAGTCGCAACCAGTACTCGAATAAAATAATAAATTTAAAAAAAAACAACCAACTTTAATGTAAAAAATTAAAAGCATTTTAAAAAATACAATCAATTTTAATTTCATACATTAGTGTCCCTAGTTTTGTTTTTTTTTTTTGTTATTATTTAACCTCTAGGGGACAAAATGTCCAAGACACGAACTATGAAAGAATGCATTTAGAGCTAGACTGATAATATGCTAGATCATACTCAACTCAACACTTCTGAGGAAAAAATAGCGAAACTCTGTACTCCAACTAACGAAGAACGAAGTGCCTTACAAAATAGATATATAAATACTCACATATCCTATTAGAATCACAAACGCATTTATTCTCCTAACACAGTACACATTAATTGTCACCATCTTGTTGCGATTACTGATTTGATAAAACCCTATATTATTTTGGCTCCGCTATATAAATACAACTGTATTAAAAACATCATTGTCTTACTATCTCACAATATCAATGATAAAACACGTCTCATAATTGTTAATTGTTCCCAACAACAAATAATCAATGTAATCAATCAATGTTGGACATAGCCTCGTGTGTAACCTAATCTGTGCCACAACACGATTACTTCCGCAAAAGGCAACCAGTGGTCTTGGGCAACTGAAAGCCACAGGTGTGGTTTTAGTCATTAAAAGTCTGACACGCCCTCTCGCTCCACACTAAAGTGGGTGACGCCATTGGATAAATTTCCACCACAAAACAAAAATTTCAATCTGTGTCTGACGACTTTTTATTTAAGGATACCACTTACAGAAGCTGGGATGATTGCCTAAACGCGTCTCCACTCACCTGCTCCAATGGTTATCGTATTAATTTCATACAGTCCAGTTCAATTTCAGATACTCCAATTTCAGCTTGCTCCAAAACGTGAAACGTGCGTATGCGTGCGTGAGCGTGCTCGTGAGCGCGAGCGTATGTGTGCATGCGTGAGTGTGTGAGCGTGAATTTATGCAGCAACTCTAAATGGAATTAAATAAAATGAAACAATTTTTGAGCTCGATACAATAAGTACTGTATCAGCATTTTCCATAATAGCCGCCCATCAGGCCTACCAATTATATAATAAAAATAATAATAGCTACAACTAGCAACCAAACATAAGCTCATACAAGATCAAGATATAATCACTCCTTATTACAATTACGTCCCACAAACTGTTTTAGAAAATACTACACGCAAACTCTACTACGACCGCGCCATTCTAACCGACAGGACTGTTCACTACAATAGACCAGATATAATTCTCCAAGATAAAGTTAATAGAGTAACATACCTAATAGATATTGTATATTTGCAAAAGACAATAGGAGAGAAATTAAGTAAATATGCAGAACTTAAAGAAGAAGTAACAAGAATCTGGAGGCAAGAAAAAGTGTATGTCGTACCTATAGTGGTTTCCACTACAGGGGTTATACCCAACCATCTTCACAATAGCCTCAAATTAATAGACCTGAAAGATTCAATTTAAATATCACTCCAAAAAGCTGCAATTTTGAACACCTACAGAATAGTGAGAAAGTTCATGCAGATAGAGGAAAATGAAATTTCTCTTCACAACATCCCCTCTACACCAACTACACAAACGCTACATTGACTTGGCTTGGCCCGTTAATGTAGCTAAAAACTAGCCAAAGAGCTAACCAATATTCAACGTTTTTTTTTTCAAAATAATAATAATATTCCACAACTATCACTCAACGCCGTCTAGTCCCAAGCTAAGCAGAGCTTGTGTTATGGGTACTAGACAACTGATAAATAAATTTATATATTTCTAAATACATACATATTATAGATAAATTACACCCAGACACAGAACAAATGATTGTGCTCATCACACAAATATTTGTCCTGGGTGGGAATCGAACCCACGACCTCCGGCATAGCAGTCAGGGTCACCTACCACTAGACCAACAGGCCAGTAAGTAATTAAATAGATACTAGATAGATACTCACATGGCGTTGAAAACCTGGATTAATAGTAATAATGTTGAAATATCTACCAAATTCTATACCTGTTTGTCAAACTAAACAAACAGGTAAACTTGAATTCGTCTCTCGTGATGTGCCTATAAAAATAAAAGAAACTACATATAATATGTTTCACCTGAAAGGTGTAGTACAGAAGAGGTACCGGTATTTTCCACTCAATATCCCGGAGGATCGGTGATATAATAGCACTAGTGACTAAAATCTACATGTTCGTTTGTACAGCGAATGAGTGCGACGTAGCAACAAGGGCGCAATATATTCTGAAGTACTCGAGAAATGGATAGATATACCATGGCTATTAGGACAATACCGGAAGTACGGCCAAGATCCCTACCAGCATCTTATTGGACTACACAGTCTTCTTCCAAGCACATTCGCTCTTTCGAATCTCTATTCAAGACAGCCAATAAACGAGGTGGAGATGACGAATAAGAAATTTCCTGGGAGATCAGTTACCCTATCTCTACTGTCCAACAGTACACCACAAACCACCCTGTGGATTTTATCTCTCTTAGCCTAGCTTCTTACCTTAGGTATGTTACAGCAAAGTTAAATCTACTAACACTGACCTAGGGTTCAATGGGGCAGGCAAGCTCCATCACAACGTCAACGAAGAAGTATTGGGGTTCTTATTACGGTCCTTATTACTATGAGCCTGTGCTATGCCAAGGGCCGGCTTCCATTTTCCACGGTCTTTTGCCCTTTCTGGGTCTGACGCGTAGCTTCTTCCATAATCTTTGCCCATTGTTCCTTCGATATACGGCAAATGTAAACAACCTAGTTCCACTTCATTCCTGCTTGATCCAATTATGAAAAGTATTTCACTAATTGAAAGCGTTATGAGCGTTGGAATTCCGAACAACAAGGCTACTACGGGACAGGTCACGGGAAATAAATAAATAAATATATTACCCACTTATTTAATTTAATTTGACTTAACTCAATTTAATTATTATTTTTTTCTATTTGCCATTCATTATTAATAATTCCTTTTTCTGTATTTTATTGATTTTTATTGCCATGTAATTAATTTTTATCTTGAACCTATATATTGTTTATTGCATGACTGTATAATGTAGAACAATTAATTTAAAATATAATTATTATTATTTTACCAAACTCTGTAAGTGCTGAGCACACCTTTATGTGAAGAATGCGCTGGGTTAATTGTATATTAATAAGACTTTTTTTGTAAACGTATCGGCGTACTATTCGTTGGTGTTCCGTAATAAACAAATAAGTAGTTAAATATCAGTAGGTACAAATAATCAACCTAGTTCCACTTTATTCCTGCTTGATCCAATTATGAAAAGTATTTTACAAATTGAAAGCGTTTAAAGAGCGTTGGAATTCCGAAAAATAAGGCTGCTATGGGACAGGTCACGGGAAACAAATAAATAATTATATTACACAGTTATTTAATTTAATTTGACTTAATTTAATTAATTGTTTTTTTTTCTATTTGCAATAAATTATTAATAATTTCTTATTCTGTATTTTATTAATATTTATTGCCTTGTATTTATTTATATCTTGTACCTCTTTATTATTTATTGCATGACTGTATAATGTAGAACAATTAATTTAAAATATTATTATTATTATTTTACCAAATTCTGTAAGTGCTGTGCACACCTTTATGTGAAGAATGCGCTGGGTTAATTGTATATTAATAAGACTTTTTTTGTAAATGTATCGGTGAACTATTCGTTGGAGTGCCGTAATAAATAAATAAGTAGTTAAATATCAGTAGGTACAAATAATCTATATTAATAAGATATCACAAAAATTAAGATGAGATAACTAGGTACCTAACCCCAGAATTTTAAACTTTGTAACAAATTTACATTTGCATAATAGCAATACACGAACCAAAGCGTCAGCACTACTTATTTTTATTATATTACAATCTTATCAGAACTAACAATTTCAAAACTACTGCCAACGCCAACCACATAATTTCAAAATTTCACATTTATTTTTAGTCATAACATAATCATTACGTATTCAATTAATCAATTCATGATGTCCTATCTCTAGCGATAAGGGTTTAAAATAAGAACCTTACTGCTTTATCAGCACGTTTCATCTAATCAGGACAAAGGTTCCGAATTTCAAATTTTCCCTACTATCAATATTACGTAAATTCTAGATAAAATTGATGGCAATAACCACGTAGAACCTGGCTGATGTCAAAACTATTTCTTTAAATACGAATAGTATTTTGTGATCTGAACCATAATTTGTTTGATATTGTTTAGTGAACTTTAATTTGAACATGGGGGGTCGAAAGGTGTTTTGGTCCTCCATAGGGATCGTACTGATCTCCTCTTGTTATGTCATCGCTTGTGACGAGAAAGGACTGTGCTTGGTAAAGTTTTATTTTAATTAACTTCTCATAAAAAAAATATCAAAAAATAAACTTACTGCAATGATTGTGGGCTTATGCGCGTTGAACGTCTCAAACCCAACGTTAATGCAATATTTTAACAGAATCTTAGGCTAAAGTAGAGTTTGAGAAATAATCAAATAAAACAAACAAATAAAATTTTTTAACATCTTAGGGCGAAATTCACCAATAAAACTAAACGCGTTTTAACGTTTGGCTCGCATAGTCGCGTTTAGCCGCTGTCACTTGTAAAAATACAACGAAAGCAAAATACAGACTAGTGACAGTAGCTAAACGCGATTATTTATGCGAGCCAAACGTTAAAACGCGATTAGTTTTATTGATGAATACCGCCCTTAGTCATCTGATGAAAATTCCTTTTATCAAAGTCAAGGAAACCAGACAAAGAATTGAAAGACATTGATATAATAAGTAGTAAAAATTTTTTTTTTCTTCCTGCAGCTCGAAGCATTGAAGGAGATGAAAGAATGCAAGAAAGCAGTGCTGGCTTCGTAAGTTATTCTTCATGATGATCAAAAGTTGGTAACTAAATATCCTGCCGTGATCTAAACGTATGTGAAATGTTACAGGTTGCTGAAGCCGCTTCTTGCTACGAAATTGCTCGGTAAGTGTTCGTTAAAATACTATATAAAAACTTTGAAGAAAACAACCAGGTTCATGACGTTTCATAAATTCTCAACAAATTCTTTTTGAATTACAGATAAGGAAAAGAAATTATGCTGCAAAGACCTACCACCGCCACCTCCAACGATAATGCTCATGCCTGCAGCACCACCTCCATGCGGGGCACCTTTACCACCTTTACCACCAATCCTACTGGCTCCCCCCGCACCCGTTATGCTGCCTGCTCCTTCACCTGCACCAATGTACCTACCCGCGCCTGCTCCTGCGCCAGTCTGCTTACCGCCAATGATGTTGCCGCCTCCGCCAGCTCCATTGTGTCTGCCCGCTCCTCCACCAGCGCCTCTTTGTCATAAAGCACCACCACCATGTTTACCACCAGCTCCGCCTCCAATCATGTTGGCACCACCACCACCTCCACCTCAGTTTATGTTACCAGCGCCGCCACCGGCGCCAGTGTATCTCCCGGCGCCTCCACCAGCGCCATTCTGTCTGCCTCCCGCAGCGCCGCCAGCCCCGGCACCGCTTGTTATCTCTCTTGTTCCCCCTCCCCCTCCACCACCCCCATGCTGTAGCCTGCCACCTCCTCCACCTGGATACCCTATGACAGCCTATATGGTACCTCCACCAGTACCCATTACCCTCGAACCTAAACCCTTGGATCTTCCTCCCCCACCCTGCCCGTGTTCATACAAATACTATTAAAAAATTCTTGGTAATGTTAGTTTAGCTTTATTTATTTCACATTCTCATACCTCCAAATAAATATACTAACTCAAACAAACAGTTGTTTTATTTAATGAGTCACAAAGGTGGTCGTTACTGGAAGTTTTGATTGGCCAGAACCCCATAATTTTGCGTGGATACGCCGAAATTGTTGCGAATACATTTCGTATGCAGCGGTAGGTACAGGCAAAACGAAAACGACAAACAGAAATCTTTTTTTTTTTGTTTTAAGTGTTTTATTTTCGTATGTACATTTATTTATAAAAGTATGTTAATAAGCAACATGGTTTGTGATTGTATATTGTGGAAACTAAAACAATTTATAGCTGAAAATAACTTAGATCGAATTAATTAAACAATAATGTTCACGATTGTACCGGTTAAACATTTGGTATATATGGGGTTTTCCTAGAGTTTGTACATATAATACGTTATGGACATAGAAAACTGTGCTTAAAACATGTTGACTCAGGCAGTGGTGGCATTCTTCAAGCATAAAGTTGTCAGTAGCATTATTGTGCTGGCTTGTTGGCCTCCAAAAGGTAAGAAAAAATTAAGAAAAATACAAAATTGAAAACAAAATTAAAAACCGTCCAAGTGTGTATCAGGCCACAGCAGTGTAGGGTTCCGTAATGAGAGTAGTAAACATGAAAAATACTTCGTGTACTACGAAATAAATTAGCATAAGCATAGTCGGCCTTTTTAATGTTCCTACTACTGGGACTCAGGCTCGGGGTGAGCCTCAGGAGAGGGAATGGGCCGTAATCCACCAGGCGGGCCCAGTGCGGGTTGGTGAATGTTTCCTCACGATGTTTTCCTTCACCGTTTTGAGAGCAGTGGTGATGAAATAAATTACACAAAGTAATGCGTCTCGCTGGGTTAGTTTTGAACCCGCGACCTACAGCTCGTAAGTCAGGGCCGTTACCAGTCGGCCATCACTGCTCCAGAAATAAATGACTACGAAAATAATAATTGAGTTAATTTTTACATGGTCAATTACGTTTAAAAACGGCCCCACATAAGATGATGGTAACAGAAGGAGTTTCAAAACCTATTTTATTTATGTTTTTATCACATAGGCGAAAGTTTGTGTGACGCTCGAATAGTGAAACAGATTTAGATGAAATTTGGCACACGGGTAAACCTGTCCTGGAATATAGGCTACTTTTTTATTTCAGGAGTATATTCCCTTGGGACAATTTTCAGGGTTTCGTACCGCAAAAGGAAAAGCGGAACCCTTATAGGATCATTTTGTTGTCCGTCTGTCTGTCTGTCAAGACTCTTTATCATGGAAACGCGTGGAGATATCGAGTTGAAATTAATTATACTTAGACGTGACTATAACAACGACAATGTCAATAAATTTAAATCGTATTTAGGTAGTTTGGCATTTTCAGATGTATAATGAATCTAATAATTCTAATATAGCCTATAGTGCATTTACAGAAAAGTTTTTGTTTTTATTTAACCGATTTGAAATAAACAAGGTAACTGGAAAAACAAGAACAGAACAAAAAGAAAAGCCAATTGCGGCAGGGACAAATGTCACTAATTATATCCTAAATAGATAGGATTCTTTGTTGATGACTCCGTGCTTACCTACAGACATATTCAAAATTATTCTAGTCCTTAGAAACACTAACAGTGTAGGTTATGATGGTATTAGTACAAAGATCGTTAAATCTGTCGCTGAAATTGTGTCTGGGCCATTGTGTCATATAATGAATCTGTGTATTTGTGAAGGAATGTTTCCTGATGCCTTGCAAAGATCGATAGTAAAACCATTACATATATGAAGCAAGAGAAAGACTTGATGCAAAATTACAGACCAATATCATTAATATCCGTTTTATCCAAGATATTTGAAAAATATATTTCTCAAGAACTTAGTATATAGATAAACATGATATACTTTGTAATGAAAAATATGGTTTCAGAAAAAGTAAAACAATAGATGTGAATGTTTATGACTTTTTGTACAAAATTGTGATGTATATATATGGATAAAAATACCCCCATTTCTGCAATTTTGTGTGAAATGACGTAGGCTTTTGATTATGTTCAGCATGACATTCTATTAAAAAAAGCTTGAAATGTATGGTATAAGAGAAAATGTTCAAAGACTTCTACAATCATATTTAAAAAAAAACTTTTTACAAAAAAAAATAACCGACTTCACTAAAAAAAACACAAAGGATCAAAATAACTTTAATTTCGGAAGTCGGTGTTTCTCGGTATTGTTTGCTTCTTAAATAACACCGACTTCTGAAATTAATGTTTTTTTTATTGAAGTAACTTCCGAAATTAAAATTATTTTGATCCTTTTAGTTTTTTTTTTTTTTGTAAAAAGTTTTTTATTTCACACTTTTTAGTTGCGATACACTTATAAACAGAGTGCCTATTTCTCATGACTATTCCAATTAACCCAAACACTGCTAGGTTACATTGTTTTATTATAAAGTTCCTGTGTCTACTTTCCACCTTCCGGCTCCATCACCAGATCAGTTCAATAATACCTTATAGCCAAAGTGCATCTCATGACAATTCTAATAAGCCCAAACACGGCTAGGATATATTGATTAATTACGGAGTTCCTGTGCCTACCTTCCGGCTCCATCATCAGATCAGTTCGATAGTACCTTATAGCCAAAGTGCATCTCATGACAATTCTAATAAGTCCAATCACGGCTAGGTTACATTGATTAATTACGGAGTTCTAGTGCCTACCTTCCGGCTCCATCATTATCATCAGATCACTTCGATGATACCATTTTCAACGTAACTATTCAGAACCATTCATTTATTTGTATTGTCATAGTCGCTTAACTAACTTCATTGTGATATCAATGTGTGTATGAAGTTCCGTTGACCATTTCTGGTCTTCTTCATCAGTTCCACTTCATCAAATGGTCTTTTTTGACTGTAAATTCTTTTTTAGTTCTCGATGAAAATACCAAAATCATTACATAGTTGCCTATAACATTTGAGGAGTTCTCTCGATTCCTCATGGATCCCATCATCAGAACTAAATTTTGAAAACAAATGGTGGTCCCATTTATATCTGGAAGCATATCCTATAAAGAGAAATAATTTTTTTTCAAATCGGTCTATAAACGACGGAGTTCTGAGATAACAAACATTAAAAAAAATGATTTAAAAAAAATACAACCGAATTGAATAACCTCCTACTTTTTTATTAATGCAAGCACTAATCGTGAGGTAATTCATACATCTGGGTAACGTAACATCAACTATGGCGTACCGCAAGGAAGCGTATTAGGACCGCCGCTTTTTACCCTTTACATCAACGATTTGCCTAAATGTATAGAGCACAGTATGACACTTTTTGCAGATGAGAGCACGATAGTCAAAAACAAAATTGTGATTCAGAAAAATCCTCGAGATTTCATTCGGGAATCGAACTATTTACTCGTACATGGGTAAGTTTGTACGGAACTCTCAGCGCGCGAGTTTGACTCGCACTTGCCCAGTTTTTTTCCTTTCACGCAGGCGAAGCCGCTAGCAGCAACTAGTTTTTCCATAATTTTGAATTAAATCTAAAAAATGATTTCTGTTTCAGATCAAATAAAGTTCACTCGCCAACTATCGCAGCATGGAATGAGTGCTACATTCTCTTGTGACCCAGCCATACTGGACCACATCCGACATCATTATTTACAAGGAGTTCTATATCTGACTCACAAAAACGACGACATGCCTATGTTTAAAAAGGTTTACAAAACTTTACTACTTTAAAAATTAGGTATGTCTATCAATCATCACAACAACGGCGGTTCTTACGCTGGATTCCGATGCAGTGACTTCTCGAACTTACTAGGTTCAGCTACTCCACAAAGTGGGGACTTACCACCATAATTATGGCGTGAGTTGAATTATAAGTTCAAGCATATTATAAGTTGGAGCATTATATTCAACATAAAAACACTTGACTCAATGCTGGTCCATCTCCACAGCCACAAATTGATTAGTTTATTATTTTTGTATTTTTTTTAATTTAAAAATATAGTAGATATTGAATAATGTAGAAGAATTTTTTTTCAAAGTTTGTATGTGAGTACCATGGAGCTATTTATGGTTTTTTGGAGGTATGTGGAACAGACAGTAAAGTCCAGCAAACCTCCGTTGAAAAGGGAGAATCCTCTGACTTGACGGGTGTTATGTCTGGTGGGCAACTGCCCGATAGATGATTTCGGGCTGTTCTATGTGTTCTAATCGCTCGGAGAACTTTAATTGCGCGATGCATGATTAGTTCTTATGTGGCACCATAAAATAAGTCGCTACAGTTTTTATGTTGCTATTGGACGTGTTTGACATAAATGAGCATGGCAGTTGAGAGATTATCATGCTTACTTAAATGTGTCACTGATGGTGGAGCGTGTGTTGAATCATTTGGTTCCCTTCCAAATGGTTGTGCTAAGTGATGCTAATATTAGGGGTTAAAGAATGAAAATGCCGATTTGTAGTGAAAAATTGAAAATCGTTTTTTTTTTAATTTAACATATTTATATAATCAAAATAATTACCATTCATACATAAATCAACATCTAATAGGAAAGTCATTTATGCCTTTGCGATAGAATTCTGGTGATCTAGATTCGACAAACTGTGTGAAAGCATTTTGTACTCCTCCTTAGAAGAAAACTTTTTATCACGTAGAAAATTGTCTAAATCACGAAAAAATGGTAGTCCGTTGGAGCATGGTTTGGCGAATACGGAGAGTGACGAATGGTTTCTAATTGCAGTTCCTGTAGAGTTAAAACGGTTACTCGTGCTCTATAGGGTCACGCGTTATCATGGAGGAATAATGGTGAAGATCGATTCATGAATCGGGGCTGTTTCACTGCTAGTTTTGCTATGACTGTTCGGAGTAGTAGCACAGTAGACATCTGCCGTTATTATTTTACCAGATCGGAGAAAGCTATAGTGAATAACACCATGCTGAGACCACCATACAGTTACCATTTCCTTTTTATTGCTAAGCTTTGCTTTAAGACACTGTTGCAGCGTTTGTTCTTAAGTCAGCCATTGTATTTTTCGCTTACGGTTATCGTAAAGAATCCACTTTTCATCACAGGTCACAATTCGATCCAATATTCCTTCATTTCTGTATCGATTCAACAAGACAATACAAGTTTCAACACGCGTTTCTTTCTGCAGATCAGTCAAATCATGAGGCACCCATTTTTCCATACTTTTATTTTATTTTATTGTTGGTAAGGTAACGTTTGTTTTCAAATAAAATACTTTGAATTTTTGAATAAATACCTAAATATTATGTGCCTAAATATTGTGTGGCCGTTTATTTTTTGGCATATTAAGTAATTATAAACACACTAGCGACTATGGGTGTTGGAAATATTTGAAATTCATGACTTTTCTCTTCTGTAATATGCATGTATTATATATCTGTACCTACCTCAAGAGTGATCTATTTTTGGGGAAAACCGCATGAAAATCCATTCAGTAGTTTTTGAGTTTATCGCGTACAGACACACAGACTGACAAGGTGGAGAACTTTCTTTTATAATATGCAAATATTTGCAGTTATACTACTAAAAAATTGCTTATTTACTTTAGATAAAGAAAACTCATTTCATGATGAAGTACAAATGGCTGATACTTGGTGACCATGTACCCGATGTGCTGAGTAAGATTCGATACGACTGCGACGTAGCCTTCCTCAAGTGGGATCAAGTCACAAACAATAAAACTGGGGATTTTACAGGTTGTATTTTTTTTACATTTTGCTTCAACTAGACAATGTAGTATTTTCAAATAATTTGTAACTTAAAAGCGGCATGCTCGACGGAATCTATTCATTAATCCTTAATTGGATTTTTTTATTTAAATAGTGAAAAGGTGTGTAAATGAATCATGCTATTAGCAAGACTCATAACAGCATTTTAACCTTGTCTGACCGATTTTAACAGAACGCTTATGTATAGTAGCGTAATTAGAGACACAATAGAAAGACAATGAACTAAATTCATTTTTATAAAATAAAAACCCTTAAGAACTAACTAAAAGTATTTTAAAATGTCATTGAAAAACTCCTCCGCATCTTAGTCGACTGGGTACCCAAAAGACTGGCAGCATTGCCACGCTGTATGGCAATGTTTATCATTTTTCCAAGGTAAAAACCAACCCATGGGTCACGCGAAGTTAGTTTTTAGTTTTAGTTCGTTCTTAAGGGCTTTTATTTTATTTAACATAGTCGGCCTTATAATGTTCCCACTGCTGGGACTCAGGCCTCCTCTGTAGGAGAGGGAATGGACCGTAATCCACCACGCGGGCCCAGTGCGGTTTGGTAGATGTCACATGTCTTCGAATTTTTGGTTCTAGGACATGTTCCCTCACGATGTTTTCCTTCACCGTTTTGCGTTGCGCCTGGTTGGGTTTGAACCCGCGACCTACAACTCGTCGTAACCTACAAGTCGGAGCCGTTACCACTCGGCCACCACTTCTCTCAGTGTAGTGTATATTTTACAATAATGATTTTTCTAATATTTTAGCGTTGACTGTGGAGGCAACGACTGCTCTTCATATATATGACACCTACGTGCATCCGAGAGATGGTATAGCTATAAACATATGGGGATATTGGACCAACTCCACCGGCTTGGTACTGACGCACGAGCGTGATAGAATACTTCGAAGAAATAATTTGAAGAGATACCCTCTGAAAATAGCTACACCCGTATGTTTTTTTAGTATTCTTTATTTAAAAATCCAATATCCACACAAATTACTTTTGGTTTACCTGACTTGCGAGCAAGTCAACCGTGTAACTAGTAACTTACCCTGCGTTCCGAATTACGTCAAAAGCGATATTATCGCGAATCCGACCAACGCGCAACGTCACAATTATTACTCAATAGCCCATAGATTTTGTGCTATTAAATTTGGTCGGATTTGCGATATCACACAGATCACTTTTAGCGCAATTCGGAATACGGGGTTGACAACTGACTGACTGCTCGAACTACGTGCGTAAAAGAAAGCAGTAGAGTGGGGACCAGATTTAGCATACCACCACGGCAGAAACAGTAAACTATTTATTCAAATCAGTACATGTAAGAAACAATCAAAACAGTTCTTACAAAAATATTAATACCTGAAACATTGATTTAATGTCACATGAAGTTCAGGAATTACTTGCACCACTATAAATGTAAAATCATTAATTGACAAAAATAAATGGATCGTAAACATACCAATACTAACGCCATCTAGTGACAAAATAAAAGACAACGGTAATTTCTAACCTCAAAAGAACAGCTGTCACACACAGCAACAAATAACAGATCAATTGAGATCCCCATCTAAACAATTAGATTCCAACAAGAGTAAGTGTGAATGTGTGTGTGTTTGAAGATTAAAAATAAGTAGATAATGTACGTAATCAGTTTTTTTATTACCAAATGCTCATAATGATTATTCTTTAGGTAGGACATTATTCGAATGACAAGTATGACGGATCTTTTGTGGACTTCTTGGAGGACGAGACTATGTCTGATCAGGACCCTGGGATCCGCAGCGGCTACAGAACAGCTGTGCTGCTTACTGAAGCTGTGAATGCTCAGTAAGAAAATGAGTATTATTTATTTGATTATACTTTATTATTTGATTTTATAGAATAGGCTTGGTTCAAGTTTTATATTATTTTATATTAAGATAGTTTTCTTCTCGAAATTCTGGTCTTTATTATTAACCGAGCATATCTAATAGGTAATATTGTAATATGGAAATGTGGTAAAAACAATCATTTTTTAAAGAGAGGAGTTTCTTGCCGATTCTACTCCATAGAAAACGACCAATTCTAACCATGCACTAGCTTCTGAAATAAAAACATTTTTTTGGCCTGGCATAATTCTGGAAATAATTTCTAGTAAAATTCTTAACAGTTATACTGTTAGTATTCTTCGCCATATTGATGGCAGCAAATGAAGGTTTTCTAAAATGACGTTCACTACACGGCAGCACTGAGTCGTCAAGTCCAGGCACCTGTCAAAACTTAGTTAAATTGACGCCAACATCCTATACACGTTTTTAAAAGTAGAACACCTCTTGGCTAACTGGTTATATGAATTTTCCTGAAAAGTCTCATTAAACGTTTCGACCAGAATTCACACCTTTATTATTGGTCATAAATGTTATAATGTCAAATGTTTGTTGATTTATTTTTCTGCCCCGCATTAACGAGACAAATCAACTCACCTAATGTATTTGCATAGAAATTATTTATAAACCGAAAAATATATCACGAGCAATTCAATACTAGATTTTTTTTTCAGAGATGTTCTAATAGAGAATGAGTTATGGGCGACCGTGATCAACAACAATAGCATGTACGTGATGGTGTCGACAGGCGAAGCTGACATCTCTGGGGCTATACTGCGCATTCTGTGGGACAGAACCTTTGATCTTGACTTTATCATCCCGATATGGCCGTTCAGGTACTGGGTTAATTTGATCAGCCTAACATCCTACCAAAAATCAAGTCTTCCTCCTTTGTTTTTAAAGTTCAATATTACGAAATAAACCAAAGTTATGCTAAGCACCATTTTAGTGGCAACTTCGGACTACTAATATTTCTTGATAATAGCAACATACAAATAGACATCTGGAAAATGTAAAGTACCTTACTTGAAACAGACAGAAACTACCTGACTGTGTAGTCAGGTATACTATAGCAGGAATGTTCCTAATGTAATATTTTTTTTGGTATCTCTATTCATGCAAAGATGGTCTGTAAAACTTCATCTTCAGGGTACCGTACCTCACATAGCTAAAACGGAACCCTTATAAAATCATTTGTAGTTCGTCTGTCTGTGGGGACCCTTTTTCTCAGGAACGTGTAGAGATGTCAATATGATGTTTTTTCTGCTATCCTTTGAAGCAGTGAAAAATCAAACGTCTAAGTCGTACCTATAATATTTTGACGCTCGCAAGAGAATGAAATCTATAGAAAACTTCCCGTTTACTGAGAATCATGTAATTTGGCAAGAATCAATACCATACGACACAAGTAAAGGAAAAATAGGAGAACTGTAAAGTAGTCACATTACAAAATAAATTACTAATGCAATTTAGTTACGAGACTTTTTGCGATTAATTAACGTTTTTTTTTTGCGATTTTGTATATTAATTTTTTTTATACTTAAGAGAAAACTGATGCCAAAATAATTGTTAATTGATAAAACGTTATCAAACAGGGTAGGCTTCACATACTTGTCAGAAAGAGAAAGCAGCAGCAACATGTACTTGGAGCCATTCTCTCCCGCTGTGTGGTGGTCCTGCCTAGCCATGATGACCATACTGGCGATAGTCGAGAAGATCACTTCCAAGTCACCCAAAGAAAAAGACGGGGCGTTGTATACTGTCCTTACTACCTGGTTGCAGCAAGGTAGGATTCGTTGACGAATCAATAACTTCTAAAACATTGCTGATGTCGCATTTAAATAAGCACAATTTGCTAAATTAAAAATATTTTTAGCTTTAATATTCTTTAAATTTTTTAATTTAAAGAATCTTTAAAAATATGTCCATCAACAATGAAATTATGAAACTTCAAAGTTCCTAATAAAAGTGAGTAGTCCGACATGGTATTTGATGTCAAAGTTCATAACGCCCATACGGCCGCCATAGAAAAGCGCACTTTGACGAGAGATTTATTTGAAATTGTTGTATCTCGTTTGCTTTTCTACCAAACAAATATTTTATCATGCATATTCCCTATTAGGATTATCATTTCTTTAAGAGAAGTACGGCTAATATGAATCATAAAGTGAACTTTGCTAATTACGCTTTGATTAGATTGCTCTCTAAAACACACAGCAGTTTGGTAGTAGAATAATAATGAATCAGCCTAGAGCAGTAGTGACCGAGTGGTAACGGCCCCAACTTAAGAGTTGTAGGTCGCGAGTTCAACCCAACCAGTACATTACTTTGTGTAATTTATTTAATCACCACTGCTCTCAAAACGGTGAAAAAAACATCGTGAGGAAACCGGCATGTCCTAAAACCAAAAATTCGAAGACATGTGACATTCACCAACCCGCCCTGGACCCGTGTGGTGGATTACGGCCCATTCCCTCTACTAGATAGGGGGCCTGGGCCCCAGCAGTTGAAACATTAAATGCAGAATGTAGGCGTTTCTCAGACAAAGCTTCAACGAGAATTATTTCATTAAAAATGCCTTTTACTATTAAAGCTTTATCACTCATTTAAAATAATAGCAATATTAATTCATCTCAATCACTTCTCCATCATTCGACTATGTATATTTAGTATCAAGTAATCTAGATTCTTTTCTCTCAAGCACTGCAAATTTTTCACCAGACGCCAGCGCAGTGCCTGAAGGTGGATCCGGCCGCTTCGCCTTCACAGTACTCTCAGTTAGTGCCATGCTAGTGCATGCGTACTATTCATCAGCCATCATCTCCGCACTGATGAGCACTGGTCGAGGTGGACCGGACTCCTTGAAGGCGCTCGGGGACTCCAAGTACGCCATAGGCTCAGAAGATTATGATTATATGAGATATTTATTTTTTGATGTAAGTTGGAAAACAATACAATGTGATGGGATATTGTTGATTTGATAGGTTCGAGATGCAGAGCTGTCAAAAACCGTAGCTATGCTACTCTACAAAACGTAGAACCTAGTCAGCTATAATATTTAGATTCGTTTTCAAAATAATTGCAGTAATGTTTTCAGATTGGATGCAGCCGTACGGAACCGGTCATTATGGCGACACTTGGGGGAGACCTATGTCCAACAGTGGACGTCTTTCGGCTGAAATGATGATGATGCTTTCAGAAAACAACAAAGGTTACTCCTTCGAACAATCACAGCCCTGACAGGCCTTAGCAATAACTGGCACCATCAATCTGGCTGACATTTCTATGAGGCGGACGTGGAACACACTCCGCTGGCGCGGCGTCGTTGACCCAGGCTTGGTCCTTGGTCCTTATTGGATGGCCGGACGGCGAGGAATCACTCTGTGGCTAACGACGCCTGGAGCGTCTCTGATGGAGGCTGGGGTGTGAGGCTAAGCTCCATCTCACGGATTCAACCACCTTCTTTACTAGCATCACTGCTAAGACGGGAAGGAGGTGACTGCCTCCCATTCTCCATTCTCTTTCACTCTGGACCATGGGCTGAACCAGGGCCGAACGCAAAAGATCACTGATACACAGGGCTCGGCGCAGTGGTGTTTCGCCCAAGCGGGGGGCAGACCTCCACCGTATAATCCGTATCGAACTGTGTTTTTGGGGCAATCTACGCAATGGTTACCCAGGCGTTTCTTTCCACCAAATCGCATAGAAACAATCGTGTACGGTGAGATCCTGCGTCAAGCAGAAAATGAGGATGCCGTGGCAACTCTTTAGCCATTCCTCAAAGAGGAGCCCTACGCCACGACTGTGGTCAGCTTAGCTATAACCATACTGTCTTTACGATTCTGCTCACAACAGGTGAAAACGACATGGGACGACCTCGAATACTTGAAAAAGAAGAAGATGACACCATACTTCTATCAAGAGCTGGAACGTGGCGTGGAGCTAATTCGGCAAGGGAGTACAGCTTTCCACAGCGAGTACAACCAGATCTATCCGCATTTTAAGACCTTCAATGATGATCAGATCTGCAAGCTACAGCATGTTGACACTATTCCTGAAGTAAGTTGAAAAACCTTTACAAAAAAACGTAAACAACGTTAATCGAAGCGAACATTTAAATGACCCTACTTTTTTACCACATGTCTGATCTTTATAAGAATCTGTTAAAAGTAGTATAAACTGGCCTTTGGATATTTCGTACAAAGCTATTTAATTCAATCTTGTGCTAACGTGCCGTCGACTATCGCTGAACGACAACACGGCACAAACGATGGTACGGATTCGATTTCCAAATAGAACAAATTAGAGCCTACAGATAGAAGTTCTCAATCTGAGTGTCTTGTTTATATGAGTTTTACATGTTTGTGAACGAACATGCAATACAGAAGCAAATACACGGCCAGGTTTTCTAGAAGCTTTTCTCTATAAAGTCAATAGTGTTATCTACAGTTTTAAAACAATTTTATAAAAATTCAGAGCAGACTGAAGACCTATGTTTTATACGTGCATAACATATACCTTTTTCCTTTGCAGGTGTTAACTTGGATACAAGTGACCAAAGATGGACAATGGTCAGAGGTCCTACGCACAGCGGGAGGATGGGTACTGGAAACCGGTCTAGGGAAGCGCCTGGTTAACCGCTTGAAGGTCCCGCAACCACCATGCAGGGCCTCCCTTCTCGCTGAGAGGGTTAAACTGGGAGATATAGCACCGTTGCTAGCCCTGACTGCGTTTGGAGCCTTTCTATCAGTAGTGTTGCTAGGTGTTGAGATCATGTTCGCTAAAGCTAAGAAGGGCAAGCTGCGGGAGGGAGACGCGAAACTTGCTTCTGATGATGTTGATGGTACGTCTGAAGTTACGGAGTATGAGAGTAATATTGAGTAGTAAACATTTGATATATGACTCTACACAAAATGACATTCTGTAAGCGATAACAACGAGTATATTCTCGCATTATTGACACGTTAACTTTCGGTAGCAAATTTAAAGAAATATACTTGCGCAAACCACAGTTAACCTCGAGTTTTTTGCTAAAAACTACTATTATAAAGCAGAGTCTTGCGATCGATTCAACCTGATTGCGGTGGCGAAACGATCCGTTGCAGTTCACGCGACGCGGCGGCATTGTCCTATGTGCGTGGCAGCGCGTTAAGCTGCCGCTTTAATCTACCTACTTTAATAAAACAAGTTACCGCACAAGTAATTACACAAAAATATCAAAGCAACTAAAGCGACCGCTTCGCTTCGCTTATCGCCGCACCGCACCCACGTTTAATTGGTTTTATCAATAGGCCACTGCAATAGAGTATCATTATTGAGGTTTCATTCGCACCGCGTAGCTTCAAATAGGTACTGCGATATTACAGAAAATACAAAACACAAAGAAACCAGTAAATAGCTAATTTCGAAAAAAGAATACCGTACCTTTAATATAAATTAATTTACTTATAATTACAAGTTAATCCAAAAATATAATACTTCAAAGCAACCAGTTTTAAAAACCAGTAATTTCATAGGTAACCTATTATTGTTATAATATATCCTGCGTATTTGGCTAATCTCTATTGAGTTTCCCACCTTAATTGCAAATCGGCCTGGAGAATAATTATTAGAGTAATTTCATCGTGTTGTTCACGTACCGGAAGACGTAGCGTTGGAAGGCCTCCCACAAGGTGGACCGGTGAACTAGTGAGGGTCACGGGAACACTTGGGAGACGCCTATGTCTAACAGTGAACCCCTTTCAGCTGAAATGATGATGATGATCTTGTTGTTCAATGTTGTTTCAATACACCTAGTCAAAGTCAATCATAGTCTAGCAAAGTTGATGAAAATATTCGTATTAATGTTTAAATATTGTAGTTGATTTTTGTTTAGAACGTATAAATATATTGTGTATGTGATTAAAAAGAATTTTAGTTTTATTTTCTACAACCTTGCAAGTTATGATAATAAGAAATGACAATTCACCTAATAACATAGTTGTTCCAACACGACATACCTACTGTTGAAAAATTAAACAACTATTCATTTTGAGCCTTTATAAACGAATCAAGTCAAAACATTTAGGCTCGGCACAAACGAGCCACCGACCACAGCCACCGGTAGCTGTCGCATTTGTAACATTGTCACAAGCCGCCTCAATTTATAACCCACTCCCTGCTACGCAGTCTTACGATGGATGATATGAATGTACCAACATCCATTGAGGCGTCGTGTTCCATTGTGACACATGTGATACGTAGATCGTTTAACGATTAACTGCGCGAAGGGTGGGGGAGTACGACAGTGGCGGGTGTCGGCGTTTTGAGTGGCCCGTAGCGGCTACACGTTTGCGGTGCGTCTGTACAAAATATATTATGAAAAAGTGTGAAAGTTGCTGTCGCTGGCCACCAGTGGCTGTGGTCGGTGGCCTATTTGTGCCGAGCCTTATTTCAAATAATCCATTTGCAGGCACTTTTGAATTGTCAAGAAGTAAGTCAGTCAGAAAAATGGTGTTAATTGCACATTCCAAAGCTTAGATTTCTATAGAGAAGGGTGTCCAAGAAAACCATGGTCACTCTTTTCATGTTTATAGTAAGAATAAGTTTCTTTATCCCACAATGATTATAACCTCAAGGAGGATACGGCAGCCATATTGCAGGTTGATATCTTTTACTCATTTATGTCTTACGAAACTGCGAAATGTAACTTGCCAATGGATACGGAAACAGATCACTTAAGTTTCAACGAACGTTGCATCTCAATTCTAATTAACATATCTTGAGTATTATTCTCACGCTCTGAAAATATACTTATCATTAATGACCTTATCATCTCCCTATCAGACTTTTTGTAAACAACATCACGTCTGCCATCAGATTAGAGTAAAAATGATACTTTCTATATCATAGAAACGTTTGAGAATGGAGTATGTTTTAAAAAATCGTGTTAGTGATAGTGATAGTTTTCTACGGTGAAGAGTACCAGGGCAGCAGAAATACTGAGGTTACTAATAAAGTTGAGTGCGCTGTCGACAATATTTAGTTATTGTATTAGACTGAACCGTCCCCGCTCGTGAACTCTAGACAAGTATACAAACACTACATTCCTCCCTTAATATATATTTATCGAATAATATTTTTGCCTTTCAGACAATGTAAAAAAATCTAAAATATAGGTAATACAGGACCTTATTTGTTGATTATTTATAATCAACAACTATAGAATTTGCGTTACACTTTTCCTATAGTTAAGGTTCTCATTTCGATATCATAAATAATGACTTTTAATAATACCAGCAGGCATTATCATTACTTTTCCATTATATAAGTAAATATCTTAGTCTACTAGTTTTCTTCACTAGTCAAAGTGAAGTAAGTGCCGATGGCGTCTAGTACTTTTAAATTATCATCAAAATCTCCATTACCTCAAACGATTCTTTAAATTATGAATCTTAAATAGTCTGATAACGCTCCTTGTTCTTAATCAAACAAGTCTTCTACAAAAACTTTTTTAGACTTCCCGAATATTTTACTAATGAAACAACTTTCCCGTTCCACGACTATTCAAGTCAGAGTACTGAATAATGCTACACTACCTTCAACAGCTGCTAGTGCTTTACACTTTTACTTTTACTTTACATGAGTGTGCTCTTACTACTTCACACGATACAAATATCAATAAACTCTAACTAACATAACGGGATATCCCCTCTGACCAACAGAAGTCATGAAGCCTCTCCAAGACTTTATCGTAAGCGAAATTTAACTCATGGTCATTACTCCACACCGAGCATCTGATTGCTCGAAGGAGTATTGATAGACACTCAGCACGATCTTTATACTAAATTTTTCTGCGCCTTAAAAACGTTTTTTTGCTACGTTGTCATCCAACCGTTCATTGTTCATATTGCACCAGAAGCAGGGGTCAGTTATCGACGGTTTCCAGAACGCTCACCAAATCTTCCAAGACGACTCATGTTATGGGCCCGACAGTTTATAATCAGCTGCCTGTAGCTATTTCTGGTGCCCCAACTATAGGAAGCTTCAAAGCTCGTTTGATAAAATGGCTTATCGAGCAAGCTTTATATTCTTTTGACGAGTTTATGATTTAACTTAATTTAACTTTGACGCTAATTTGGAATGAAAATTATTTTGACATTTATTTTAATTTGTAATTTGACTTCGATTATTATTATTATTATTTAATTTTTTTTCCTTGTAATTTCTTTTATTTGTTTGACATTTTTTATTATTTGACATTGTTATGTACCTTATCATTTGTTGACTTATTTTATGTAACATTCTATAATGACTTGTAAAAATCCCTTACCAATAAACTACTATGACTACTATGACTATGACTATTCAAGTCAGAAACTTAAATATTTCAGAGTCTCGTTTTTTGTTTATCAGGAGACTTCTATCAAGTTAACAATACTATTGCTCAGAGACCTACTCCAATTGCACCGCACCCAGACACACAATGACGCGTGCAACCCAATGGTGACCTCTTGACCACCACTGATATTTCACATTCACATACCTACAAATAAATACAGACTCAAACAAACAAACAATCGTTTTATTTAGTGTGTCACAAAAGTGGTCGTTATTGGAAGTGGTGATTTGCCAGAACCCTGTAATTTTGCGTGGTTACGCCCAAATTGTTGCGAACACATTTCGTATGCATCGGTACAGGCGAAACGAAAACGATAAACAGAAATAAATAATTTCTTGCTTCAAGTGTGTTGTTGTTGTATGTACAGTTATTTATGAAAGTAAGTTAATTAGGAACACGGTTTTTGATTACATATTGTGGATACTAAACAATTTATGAATGCAAATAACTTAGATCGAATTAATTAAACAACAATGTTCATGATTGTACCAGTTAAACAATATATAGAGTTTTCCTAGAATTTATACACTTAATATGTTATGGAAATAGAAAACTGTGCTCAAAACATGTTGGCTCAGGCAGTGGTGGCATTCTTCAAGCATAAAGTTGTCAGTAGCATTATTGTGCTGGCATGTTGGCCTGCAATAGGTAAGAGTAAATTGAGATATGTAATAGAAAATAAAAAAAACCTTCCAACTGTGTATCAGGCCACGTGCAGTGTAGGGTTCCGTAATGACCCGTTACAACATGCGGACTTAGAAGGGGCTTCATTATAAACATGAAAAATACTTCGTGTACTACGAAATAAATTAGCATAAGCATAATCAGCCTTTTGAATGTTCCCACAGCCGGGACTCAGGTCTCCTCTCCAGGAGAGGGAATGGGCCGTAATCCACCACGCAGGCCCAGTGCGGGTTGGTGAATATTTCCTCACGACACTAATATCATAAAGGCGAAAGTTTGTGTGGTAATTACTTTTTCAAGCTCGTATGGTGGAGCGGCTTTAGATGAAATTGGCGCACGGGTAAACCTGTCCTGGAATAGCACATAGGATACTTTTTATTCCAAGACTATTTTCCCTTGGGACAATTTTTAGGGTTCAGTAACTCAAAAGGAAAAAGCGGAACCCTTATAGGATCTTTTGATTGTCCGCTTGTCTGTCCGTCTGTCTATGTGCTTGTCAAGACCCTTTATCTTGGAAACACTTGGGGGTATTGAGTTGAAATTAAAACCATTTATTCAAATCTGCGATCCCCTGAACCTGCAAAAATATCAAACTTCTAAACTGACGGAAAAAAAGATACGGCAGTTTATGTTGCCAAAAACATATATTTCGACACTTTCGAGGGAATCAAAATTCATAGGGTACTTCCCGTTGACCCAGCATCCTGAAATTTGGCTTAAAGCACAAATCTGAAAATAGTAAATTTATTTATACGTCACAAAAAAAAAATTGTAATTCGGGAAAATCTCGAGATTTCATTCGGGAATTGAACTATTTACATAGGTAAGTTGTACGGAACTCTCAGCGCGCGAGTCTGACTCAGAGTCCAGTTTTTTTACTTTCACGCAAGCGAAACCGCAAGCAGCAGCTAATTTTTCCATAATTTTGAATTAAATCTAAAAAATGATTTCTGTTTCAGATCAAATAAAGTTCACTCACCAACTATCGCAGCATGGAATGAGTGCTACATTCTCTTGTGACCCAGCTATACTGGACCACATCCGACATCATTATTTACAAGGAGTTCTATATCTGACTCATGAAAACGACGACATGCCTATGTTTGAAAAGGTATACAAAACTTTACTACTTTAAAAATTAGGGATTACTATCTATTACGAGTAATAACACAACCACGGCGTCGCCTGAATCCGATGCAGGAACCTCGTCAGTCCGACTACAAGACCAGACTTCGAAACCTATCCTCTTGCAGCGGGGCGTGAGGCAGAGAGACGTTATTTCTCCGAAACTGTTCACGGCAGCAATAGAGAATTTTTCTTGGAGAGTCTTCAAGATTCTGAAATGGAAAAGGCTAAGCATTAATGTCAATGGCGAGTACATCACTCACCTTCGGTTTGCCGACGACATAGTAGTCATGACTGAGACTACGGAGGAGCTCAGTACAATACTTGTTGACCTCAGTAGAGCTTCCAAAAGAGTAGGGCTTAAAATGAACATGGACAAAACCAAAGTCATGGTAAACAGCCATGTAGCACCCACTCCTATCAAGATCGCAGACTCTACACTCGAAGTTGTGGACGACTACGTTTACCTGGGTCAGACGGTCCAGTTGGGTAGGTCTAACTTCGAGAAAGAGGTCAACCGTCGAAACCGACTCGGCTAGGCAGCGTTCGGGAAGTTGCGTGGTTTCTTCTCGTCCATTATACCACAGTGTCTCAAAACGAAAGTCTTTGACCAGTGCGTGTTGTCAGTGATGACAAATGGCTCCGAAACGTGGTCGCTTACAATGGGCCTCATCAGAAGACTTAAAGTCACCCAAAAGGCAATGGAAAGGGCTATGCTCGGAGTTTCCTTGCGTGATCGAATAAGGAATGAGGATATGCTCAGGAGAACCAAGGTTACCGACATAGCACGAAGAAGCGCCAAACTTAAGTGGCAATGGGCAAAGCACATTGCTCGCAGAATGGATGGCCGTTGGGGCCGAAAGGTTCTGGAATGGCGACCACGTACCTGAAGTCGTGTTTTAAGGCCTCCTACAAGGTGAACCGATGACCTGGTAAGGGTTGCGGGAATCCGATGGATGCGAGACACACAGGACCGTTCATTGTGGTGACACTTGGGGAGGCCTATGTCGAACAGTGGACGTCTTTGGGCTGAAATGATGATGATGAGTTGAATAAGCACCTAAATATTATGTGCTACTAAGTGACCGTTTATTTTTGATACATTGAGTCATTAGACACGTACTGGTGACTATGAGTGTTAGAAATGTTTGAAATTCACGTGTTTTCTCTTCTATAATATGCATGTATTTTACATCTGAATCTTCCTTATAAATCACCCAATCTATTGGTAAAAACCGCATGAAAATTCATTCATTAGTTTTTGATTTTATCGCTAATAGACACACAGACAGCTAAAGAGTGAAATTACTTGCCGGAGTCTGTGTTTCCTGATGGCTACAACCCGGGAATCTTTAAGTCAAGAGTGAATAGGTTACTTCTAGGTAAGCGCGCTCCATCGTCGACCGCATCGTCGCTTCGGTGAGATAGCGGTCAAGCGCGAACCTATCGAGAATAAAAAAAAGACAGTACCGGGTGGGGGACTTGGTTTTATAATATGTATGGACATAACAAATTGCTTATTCACTTTAGATAAAGAAAACTCATTTCATGATGAAGTACAAATGGCTGATACTTGGTGACCATGTACCCGATGTGCTGAGTAAGATTCGATACGACTGCGACGTAGCCTTCCTCAAGTGGGATCAAGTCACAAACAATAAAACTGGGGATTTTACAGGTTGTATTTTTTTCTTTTTACTTCAAGTAGACAAACCCTACATTTATAGTATTTTCAAACAATTTGTAACTTAAAAATTGCGTGCACGATGGAATCTATTCAGTAATCCTTAATTGGAGGTTTTTTATCATTTATATAGTGGTCAAAATATTATGCGTTTAGCAAGACGCATATCAGCATTGTAACCATGTCTGATAGATTTTAACAGAACGCCTATGTGTATTAAATTATTTTACAAAATAAAAATTATTTAAAGTATGACGTCGAAAAACTCCAATGTATCCAAAAGACTAGCAACATTGCCACGCTTGATGGTAATGCTTATCCTTTGTCCAAGGTATAAAGCCAGCCAGCCCTTTGGTTACGCGAAGTCAGTTTTTAGTTTTAGTTAGTTCTTTTACTTTATTTTATGACTGGCCTGTTGGTCTAGTGGTTAGTGGCCTGGGCCAGGCGGTCCAGTTATCAGGCTGCATTTATTAAGAGTTGGCAACACGTTGCGAACAAGTTACAAACTGTTTAATAATTATAATTTTCATATTAACACAGATTATAACAAAACATGATTGACTAGTCTGTTACTGTTACGTTAATAATATGCATGTATTTAGAAATAATATATAAGTATGTTTATTAGTTGTTTAGTACTCGTAGCACATACTCTGCTTAGTTTGGGACTAGATGGCGTTGTGTAATAGTTGCGGTATATTATTATTTATTTTTAATGATTTTTATAATATTTTAGCTATGACTATGGAGGCAAGGACTGCTATACATGTATATGACACCTACGTGCATCCTAGGGATGGTATAGCTTTATACTTATGGGCATATTGGACCAACTCCACTGGCTTGGTACTGACGCACGAGCGTGATAGAATTCTTCGAAGAAATAATTTGAAGAGATATCCTCTGAGAATAGCTACCCCCGTATGTTTGATTTTAAATATTTTTAAATTAATAAATCCGAGTAAAAAAGAGTGATAAAAGGGTACTTCAACATCTTAATTTTGTTCACAAAAATAACCTGACTCACAGAATGCGGTCCTCGTATTTTGTACATTCAACTTCAACAAAGTACGAGTAACTGTGTGTGTACAAGTTAAAAATAAATAAACATCTATGTAGGTAATCAGTAAGATTATTCTTCAGGTAGGACAATATTCGAGTGACAATTATGACGGATCCCTTGTGGACTTCTTGGAGGATGAGACTATTTCAGATAAGGATCCTGGGATCCGCAGCGCCTACAGAGCAGCTGTGATGATTACTGAAGTCTTGAATGCTGAGTAAGTTATTCAGTATTCTTTTGATTTTATAGTATAGACGCGGTTCAAATTTTGAATTTATGATCTTATCTTGATGTGGGGCTGGCCTCAAAAACCAGAGCACTTCGACCCTTCTGGATCTTTTGTGATAATATTTTTTTTTTATTAACATAATAGTCCGTATGGTGTTCGGACGTAAAGAATGGCACCATCCCATCTCTTCCCATGAGGGTCGTAAGAGGCGACTAAGGGACATACCAGAGAATGGGCAGCACCATTCTCTGTGCATTATAACATCCACACTGCGATCGCCAACCCGCCTGCCAAGCGTGGCGATTACGACAAACCGCCCCAAAAAATTAATAAGCAAAATTAAGAAATGGCCCCTAGTGCCCGGCAGCCCGTCTACCCTTAACTCCGGTTACGGTCAAGGCCACGGCGAGGCAAGGGGTGCTAAGAATTACCGGATAGGATCCGGCTACCCTTTTAAAAAACAACAACTGGACCTGGCAACATATAACACGCGTACACTGAGGACCGACGAGAAGATAACCGAACTTGAGGAGGAATTGAGCAGGTTGCGATAGAGTATTATTGGATTATCTGAAGTTCGAAGACAGGGGGAGGACACGATAATTCTCAAATCCGGTAACCTGCTCTATTTCTGGGAGGGTGACCAGCAGTCCCAGGGTGGTGTCATAGGTCCCTTGTGAACAATGTGGTAAAGATCGAGAGTGTGTCGACCAGAGTGGCGTACCTCATACTCAGAATAACGTGGTTCTCCACCTCAGATGGTAAATTACAAAATTTAAAAAAAATCTTCCTTCTATAAAAAAAAAAAAAATTAGGTACTTAAACTGTTAATGTTTTACGTCGTATTGATGGCAGCAAATGACCGTATGGTGGTGTTGCGATCCTGTGGCGTAAGCGAGCTTTTGAATCAGTAACGGTGCTCAGCTGCGTTAGTGCGCGTTTAACAGCGGTTAAAGTTTCGTTCGGAGACAGATGCATAATAGTGTTCAGTGTCTATATGTCTACTGACTCGTATATTATTTGAGGTGTTCCCTTAATTCCTCATGGATTCCATCATCAGAAATGTATTTTGAATAATAGAACCAATCTGATAGCATATCCTTTTAGGAAAACAGAAAAAAATCACAAATCGGTTCGTAATCGACGGTATTCCGAGGTATATATAGGTCATAAAAAAACATAAAAAAAAAAATATATAAAAAATACAACAGAATTGAGAACCTTCTCCTTTTTTTGAAGGTGGTTTAAAATAATTAATAGTAATTAAGCAATTTTTAAAATCGATGCCTGATTAATAAAACTGGCAATTTTTATATGTTCACTGTTCATCAAACACATGTAAGGATCACGATAATAGCTGGTTATTGTTTTATTATTTATATTTTGAGATATATCTTGTTTCTGCCGGAGCTGAGTTTTTTTTGAGCATTCACTTTTTCGTGGATAATTTTGCAATTTCATTTTTTTTTACTTTTGATTACACAAATACGATCAGTAACGGGTCGGGATTGGGGGTCATATTGAGGCCATTTTTTGTACTAATTAAAAATAGGGGTGTATTATTGATCATAAATGTTTTAATTGTAAATGTTTGTTGATTTGTTTTTCTGTGACGCAAGATAAATCAATGTAACGTATTTGCATGGAAATTAATTACTGAACAAAAATACATTACGAGCAATTCAATAGTAGATTTTTTTTTCAGAGTTGATCTGATAGAGACTGAGTTATGGGCAGCCGTGGTAAAAAACAACAGCATGAACGTGATGGTGATGCAAGGCAAAGCGGACATCTCAGGGGGTATACTGCGCATCATGTTGAAGAGAACCTTCACTCATGACTTTATTATTCCAATATGGCCGTTCAGGTACTGGGTTAATCTAAATCATTAGTTTTTAAAGTACATCCACCCTTTCCGCTGCATAGAGCATAACTCCCAAATATCATAGTTTTGGCAATGAGCAAAATAGTGAATGATGGGGGATAAACTGCTTGCGTCCGTAGGATTTACTTGAGTTCTGACCACCCTACACGTATCCCCCGGGTAGTGCTAAACGAGCAGTAAACGCGGTGGTAGGCCATAACATCGGCTGCCGACTTTAAAGTTACCACCCACCAGACAAAGCCATGCCGCCAACGAACCGACGTGTTCCGGCGTAATATCTGGTGAATCCATACGGTGGAAGTTGGGTCTGGGCAGTTGTGTTGCGATGTATACCGGCTATAATGCACCAGCTGTTGTTGCGTCGGACGTTTGATCGTTGAGGGTAGCGGGATCCGAAGCATGATGCTCCGCTGGCCGACTGTAGGTAGTTGAAGGTCCAAGTAGTGTGCTAGCCGTACATGAAAGGCTGCCCCACCAACTGCAAAAAATCCCAGGGTGGCTCCATCGTGCCGGTTGGCGACCGGGCGAGAGGACCCGATGGTGATCTCTCACACCGTGAAACGGGATATTTATAATATTAAATTATTATTTGTATATCAGCCAAATACAACAACACACAGCTAATATAGGCATGCCAAAATGATTTGTTAATTGATAATACGTTATCAAACAGGGTAGGCTTCACATACTTGTCGGAAAGAGAAAGCAGCAGCAACATGTACCTGGAGCCATTCTCTCCCGCTGTGTGGTGGTCCTGCCTAGTAATGATGGCCATCCTGGCGATAGTCGAGAGGATCACTTCCAAATCGCCCAAAGAAAAAGATGGAGCGTTGTTTACTGTACTTACGACCTGGTTGCAACAAGGTATGATTCGTTGACGGACCAATAACTATTAAAACAATGCTGAAGTCGCTTTTGATCCTATAATATTTCTTAAGATGAGTGTAATTTATCTATAAAATGTATGTATTTAGAAATATATAAGTATGTTTATTGTTATCAGTTGTCTAGTTATTCATACGGTATAACTTTAGAATGGTGTCGCACGAGAGGGGGGTTGGTAGTTGGGGGAGGGGGGGGGGGTTTGATCCCTCTCCCCTGGCACCACTTCCATGAAAAGGTAACTGACCGTTTCCGAGAAAAACGATATTTTGTAACCTAACCTCAAAAAGCTAAAAATTGCTTAAAAGTACTTCTGGGTGGTTTAAAAAATAAATAAATGGGCCCCCCATGTTGCGAGCTCGCTTCGCTGGCTTTTGCATTTCAAATTATCCTCACATAATGGGAGGCTGACGTAGATCATAAAGCGTACTTTGCTAAGTACGCTTATTAGATTAATGTTTAGATTGCTATGTAGACTCAGCAGTTTGATAGTAGAATAATGAGTATACTAGTAGATAGCATTAACCACACTGCATAGTGTAGGCCTCTCTCATACAGACACTACTACAACGTGAATGGTTTCATTAAAGATGCCTAACTTTCACTTTTGAAGCTTTCATCACTCATTTAAAATGTACCAATTAATTCATCGCAATCACTTCTCCATCATTCGAATTTGTATATTTACTTAACATTAAGTGCCTTTCTCTCAAGCACTGCAATTTTTTTACCAGACGCCAGCGCCGTGCCTGAAGGTGGATCAGGCCGCTTCGCCTTCACAGTCCTCTCAGTGAGTGCCATGCTAGTGCATGCGTACTATTCATCAGCCATCATCTCCGCACTTATGAGCACTGGCCAAGGTGGGCCGGACTCCTTGAAGGCGCTCGGGGACTCCAAGTACGCCATAAGCGTGGATGTTCGTGATTTAGAGATGAGATATTTATTTTTTGATGTAAGTTGGATAACAACACGGTGTAATAGGTTATTTGTGTTTTTTATATAGATAGGAGTATACCTTGATGGACTTTAATAGTGAAGTCACAAAACTAAGTAATATGAAACTAGGCCGTAGAGCTGTTACAAACTGTTTTTTTTTATTCATTTCACAAGGGAACAAGATTTTTACAACCAGAACCGAAATTATATTTTTTTGTCGCACTAACCTCATCTTTCACACATCAAGTCATAGAAGCGCGTGACAGGTCTAATATAAGTTTTATCTATAGTTTCATAATTTCGCTTTTTCGCATAATTTCGCAAATTACACAGAATACCAAAGTTCGTCTAATGAAATGTCCGGTTTTTCCAATTTTTTTCTACGGGACCGAGACATGGACATTAAGGCTACAAGACCGCCGAAAAATCGATGCCTTAAAGATGTGGTGTTGGAGACGGATGTTGAAAATACCGTGGACGCATTCCACACCAATAACTCCATCCTCAAAGAGCTTCACATACCCGTATGTGAATAGACTTTCGTCGATTGTGCAGGTGCGAATACTGGAGTTCTTTGGGCAAATCTCTAGAAACGAGGATACGATGGAAAGACTTGTGGTTCACAGTCGCATTGAAGGCACGAGAGCCCGCGGTCGATCTCCAATTAGTTGGATCGATCTTATCACCAGGCCCCCTAGCCAAGTTACAACCGTTTCGTGTCGAATTCTGTTCTCCAATCAGTAACACCTCGGTGTCAGCAATTAAAGAAAACGATAAGTTGATAGCCATAACTTTGTAGAACATAACATAATAACCATTGTAGAACAAATGTTGTAACGTTGAACATTGTAGAAACGATAACAATTCATTATATCATTTTGAACGATGTGAACTTGGCTAAGAATTTTCTATTCGTTTGTTCTGATCACATGTCTTAACGTTGAGATGATATTGTCATCTCCATACATTTAATTAGTTTTCGACTAGCGTTAACGATTGCAGATAATCAACTTGGCTAGGGGTGCAGGGCTACGCAGTCGATCGCAGTAGAGTGTGCTCGTAATGCCAACAACCGCCAGAAATAGAGAGATATCGCTCGGCATGCCGTAGCCTTGGAGGCAAACGACGGAGGCGCGCTGCAATCCTGTCCATCATCAACAGCCACGACCACTCTGACAAGTGTGCCCGACTAAGGACAAGAGAATTTCGTTAGAATTAATCTACCGTACACAAGTATTCATAATAAATTATTTAAAATATTACGAATCAACAATGTTTTTTTTTTAAATTATTATATCAAGTTAGGTTAAAAAGGTACGTTTTATGCATAAAAATATGGCAAGTGATGAAAGCAGATATTGTAAAAATCCATCAAATAAGTTTTCTTATGCGTGCGGATGTTATGTAGTGATTTTTTTTTTAAATATGGTGGACATGAAAATAGCTTCTTTTCAAAATAATAAATTTTGAATTTAAGGTTAGAGATTTGAAAAATCATGGACACCTGAAAAGTGTTATATTTTTTATTACATGGGACTTTCGAAGTGGATGAAAGGTAAATTCTTTATTTTTTCTCTTTTCTTTTCTTTCTTTCCAAGTGTCTCTGGATACTCATAGAAGGATAAATATGAAATAAAATGTATAAAGGAGAAACCCGTTTCTGGGCTTGAGCGTTCCACGAATGAAATACCGTATGTACCCAAAAAATCGACTATTTTGTTTAATTAACCCATTTAAATCGTAGCCTCATTAGCATGGGCCAAATGTAGAAAATAAATAGATTTCGGTTTTTTAGTTTTAAACAAGCTTTGTAAACTGATATAGAACTTATTTTTTAATACGACACTAACTTCACAAACGCTGTCATTATGACATTAGGGTGTGTCCTAAGAATGTAATTAATTTAGTGGATTCGTTTTTTTCTCAAATAATTAAATAATACGCCTCCGTTCTAATATAACTGTTTATTAGATGTTAAAAACGTAAAAAAAGGAGACGACAGTCTCAACGCTTGTCATTGCTATGGCTTTGGTCTCACTTTTGGATATTGAAGAAAAGGCGATATGGTCTAAGACCTTAGCCTGCCCAAAAAGGGCGAAGGAAAAAAAACATTGTTGTGGTCAGGGTTGGGCAGTATTTGAATTACTTGTAATTAAAATACGTAATTGAAATACAAATACGTATTTGGTATTTGTATTTCAATTACTTCCTTAAAATGTTATTTGTAATTCGTATTTCAAATACCTGACGGCTAAGTATTTTGTGATGACTATTTCAAATATTTGAGGCTTCAAAATACATTTTAACATTAGAATACATTTAACCTTCAAGAAAGATTGTTTTCTTTAGCAGATTTTATTCACTCTCCAACAAGAGGCTGATTGTCCGACAGTACATTTAAAAATCTAGTGTTCATCTAAGGAAACTCTGGTTTTACTGATTAATTAATATTGTTTTCCCCTACTTTTCAGTACATGCTGGTCTAGATTACTTATTTTGTAAAATGTTATTTGTATTTTGTATTTCAATTAAAAATAGCTAAAATACTGTATTTTGTCATTTGTATTTCAATTAAAGCAAAGCATGTATTTGACCCATCCCTGGTTGTGGTTATATGTCATGTCATTATATTATTATGTCATTCGCTTTTTTTTCATAGGTATTTTGCGCAAGTGACTTCTTACTATGGGTAGCCTAAAATCTCAAATCATCATGGTGTGTTATGGCTACTGTGTTTAGCTTATTTAAGAACATGTATGATTATTACAGTCTGTTTTTCAATATTTTTAAGTATTGCTGTATCTGTAAATTAAGATCTGTAACAGTAAATTCATTTTCAGTAACATAACATAACAACAAGTAAAATTTTGACAGTTGTTTAAAAAAGTTTAAAATTTGTTCCCTTGTGTTTCAAAAGGCCTCAGCCCTAACTGGCCCCATCAACCATCAACCAAGGGTCGATACCACGTCGATACTCTCGACAACACTATTCTGCATCATCATCATCATCATCATTTCAGCTGAAAGACGTCCATTGTTGTACATAGGCCTCGCCCAAGCGTCGCCACAACAACCGGTCCTGTGCATCTCGCATCCATCCGATTTCCATGACCCTCACCAGGTCATCGGTCCACCTTGTGGGAGGCTTCTCACCGAACACGGGAAGTTCGGGAAGTTCCTGCACCGAATACGTGCGGAAGCGACGCCCGGGTGTCGCCACTGTGTGGACCGCCCGGAGGACACGGTGGAGCACACGGTGGAGGTGTGTCCCGCTTGGGAAGAGCAACGCCGTGTCCTCGTGGGGGCGATTGGCGGCGGTGATCTCTCGCGCCGGGCCTTGGTACAGGCCATGGTCCGAAGCAAGGAGGAGTGGCAGGCGGTCGCCTCCTTCTGCGAAGCAGTAATGCTAGCAAAGGAGGCGGCCGATCGCGTGAGGCAACGGCAACGGTCCTCACGCCCCAACCGCCGCCGGGATTCCGATCCCGATTTCCGGCCACCGTAGGCGCGGGCTTGCGGACGGTAACTGTCCGGACCGAGCCCAAGTCGTCGACGGCGCGTATTGTTCCACGCGCGCCTCAGGGTGATGTCAGAAAATCGTAGGGGCCCTGGGACGAAGGCAACGAAGGAACAGGAGTGGGTTTTTAGTCAGTAAAAGTCTGACACTATCTCTCGCTCCGCCCAAGAGCGGGATTTGTCGCTGCATCTTCCAGTACGTGGTCGCCACTCCAGAATCGTTCGTCCCCATCGACCATCTGTTCTGCGTGCAATGTGCTTTGCTCATTGCCACTTATGTTTGGCGACAGGGCATCGGTCCACCTTGTGGGAAGCCTTCCAACGCTACGGCTTCTGGTACGTGGTCGCCACTCTAGAAACTTTAGTCCCCATCGAACATCTGTTCTGCGTGCAATGTGCTCTGACCATTGCCACTTAAGTTTGGCGATTCTTCGCGCTATGTCAGTAACCTTGGTTCTCCTGCAGATATCTTAATTTCTGATGTGATCACGCAAGGAAACTCCGAGCATAGAACTTTCCATTGCCTTGCCTTGCCTTGCTTTATACGAGACCGATATTCAATATGCCTCTGACCATGCGGTAATCACTTCCAGTTTTCACCGCGTTGACATCTTTGAATATTTGCTTCTTCGTCGACAGGATGAAGTCATCTCATTTTTATTTGCAACGTCAGGACTTTGCCAGGTTCACCTATTCTCACGCTTTTTGAAGAAGGAGTTCATCATGTAGAACCTCCTACTCCATATAACTAGCCAGTAGGTGTCCCCAGTGGCTCCGACGTCAAAATCCAAATTGCCCTACTCGCAGCTCGTCACCGTCTCGTTTGCCCAGTTTCGCGTTAAAGTCCCTCACGACCACGGTGAATTGAGTCTTATAACCATGCTTGGCTCTGGATACATCAACATACATGATCTCTACTTCTTCGTCGGGGTGTGTCGAGATTGGGGCATAAACCCGTATGACCTTCAGCGAATATCTTGTCTTGATATTCAGAGTATAAGGTACGCTACCCTGGTCGGCACACTTTCGATCCCGAAAACGAAAACCCGACACCACCCTGGAGCTGCTGGTCACCCTTCTTCGGACTTCAGTAATCCTACAATACTCCATCGTAACCCGCTCAATTCCTCCTCAAGTTCGGTGATCTTCTTATCAGTTCACGTACGTACAGTGTACGCTTGTTATATGTTGCCAGGTCCAGTCGTTTTTTTTAAGGGGTCGCTGGATCTTATCCGGTGATTCTTAGCACCCCTTGCCACGCTGTTGCCTTGACCGCTACCAGAGTCAAGGGTAAACGGGCTGCCGGGCACTAGGGGCCATCTTTTTATTGTGCTGGTCAAATTAGAGGGGATTCGCCATAATCGCCACGCTTGGTAAGCGGGTTGTCGATCGCAGTGTGGTTGTTTAAATGCACAGATAATGCTACTTCTCTCCGGAACAGCTGCTCAACCTTTATCAAGCGCAAGTTCGATTGTGTATGGAGTACTGTTCTCATCTTTGAATTGGGTCTGCTAAATACCAGCTTGATGTACTAGAGTCGATTGAGGGGCAAGTCAAGAGGATTATCGGCAATGATGCACTTGTGTAGTAGTCGAAGCTCCAAAGCATGTCGGTATTCTATCGTCTACATTTCGGGGAGGGTGCACTGGAATTGCACAATCTCATACCGCCAAGTTCGTTCTATCATCGGACGTACGGCGTTGCGCCACCAGTACATGGTAGACATCCCACCCATACGTACAAAGTGTTTTGGGAACACATTTATTCTGCGTACAGCTAAAGAGTGGAATTCCCTGCCGGAGTCTGTGTTTCTTTAAGTCAAGAGTGAATAGGTTACTTCTAGGGAAGCGTGCTCCATCATTGGCCACATCATCGCTTACCATCAAGTGTGATGGTGGTTAATCACGAGCCTATTAATAATATAAAAAAAAACCTAGCTGACTTCTCTTTGAGGCGTGCGTGGAACACTACTTGGCAGACTTAGTCCTTATTGGACGGCCAGACGGCGAGCTATCCTTTGCTTGCTGTCCCCGCTTATGATGGCAAGGAATCACTCTGCGGCTCTCGACGCCCGGAGCTTATCTGGAGGAGGCCGGGGCATGAGGTTTATCTCCAGCTCACGGTTTCAGCCACCTCCTTTGCTCGCATCACTGCTAAGACGGGAAGGTGACCGTCGCACTCCATACCATGGGTTAGTAGTTGGCTAGGGCTGAACGCGAAAGGTCACTTATACACAGGATGCGGCACAGCGGTGCTCCGCCCAAGTGAGGCAGACCTTCATTGTATGATCCATTGAGATCTCCGGGCGATTTGTACAATGGTGACGCCCGGGCGACGCTACATCAAGGCGTTTTTTTTTCTTTATGAACCTCCCGAATAATCGTGTACCGTGAAATCCTGCTTAGGCAGAAAAAGGCCACTCCTCAAAGAGAGACCTTAAGCCACGTCTGTGGTGAGCTATGTGGCCAGCTATAACCATATTGTCTTTACGATTCTGCTCACAACAGGTGAAAACAACATGGAATGACCTCGAATACTTGAAAAAGAAAAAGATGACACCATACGTCTATCAAGATGTGGAACGTGGCGTGGAGCTAATTCGGCAAGGGAGTACAGCTTTCCACAGCGAGATTAACAAGATTTATCCGCATTTTAAGACCTTCAGTGATGAGCAGATCTGCAAGCTGCAGCATATTGATACTATTCCTGAAGTAAGTTGAGGAACCTTTGCAAAGAATCGTGAGTAAAGTTATTCGAAGCGAACATTTAAATGACCCTATTTTTTTACCACATGTCTGATCTACGAGTAGGAATATGTTAAAACCTGTATAAACTGGCCTTTTGATATTCCGTACAATGTTAGTTAGTTCAATCTCGTGCTAACGTGCCGTCGGCTATCGCTGAACGACAACACGGCATAAACGAAGACGGTACGGATTCGATTCCCAAAAAGAACAAATATTATTTTATGGCCTACAGATAGTAGTTCTCAATCTGGGTGTCTTGTTGATGTGTATTTTACATGTTTGTGAACGCCTGCAATAAGGAGCAATTCCTAAAAAAAAACCGGGCCAGTACGAGTCGGACTCGCACGGTGAGGGTTCCGTACAAACTTATCCATGAAAACAATTCAATTTCCTAATTGAGTTACAAAGATTTGTCCTAATCGCAAAAAAAAAGATTTTTTTGTGATTTTGACTCCCTTGAAAGTGTCGAAATATACGTTTTTGCGACATAATTTTATCTAAGAAGTTTGATTTTTTCACAGCTTCAAAGGACCGCAGACTTGATCAGTATATGGTTTTAATTTCAACTCAATACCTCCAAGCGTTCCCGAGATAAATGGATCTTGACAGACAGACAGACGGCCACCAAAGTGATCCTATAAGGCCTCCGTTTTTCCTTTTGAGGTCCGGAACTCTAAAAACTGACACGGCCAGGTTTTGTAGAAGCTTTTCTCTTAGTGTTATCTACAGTTAGAAAACTTTTTTATAAAAATCAGAGCGGAACTGAAGGCCCATTATTTATATGTGCATAACATAATATTACTTTTTCCTTTGCAGGTGTTAACCTGGATACAAACAACCAAAGACGGGCAATGGACAAATATCCTACGCACAGCCGGAGGATGGGTATTGGAAACCGGTCTAGGAAAACGCCTGGTTAACCGCTTAAGGATCCCGCAACCACCGTGCAGGGCCTCCCTTCTAGCTGAGAGGGTTAAATTCGGAGATATAGCTCCGTTGCTAACCCTGACTATATTTGGAGCCTGTCTGTCAGTAGTGTTGCTAGGTGTAGAGATCATGTTCGCTAAAGCTTTAAGAGGCCAACTGCGGGAGGGAGTCGCGAAACTTGCTTCTGATGATGTTGATGGTGCTTCTGAAGTTGCGAAATATGAGAGTAATATTGAATAGTAAACATTTGATATGTGACTCTACACAAAAAGACATTCTGTAAGCGATAACAACGAGTATATTCTCGCTTTATTCATACATTAACTTTCGGTAGCGAATTTAAAGAAATATACTTGAGCAAACCATAACTGTGGTTTGCTCAAGTATATATATACCTCGAGTTTTTTGCTAAAAACATGTGATCGAATCATTACTAATATTATAAAGCAGAGTCTTGCGTGATCGATTCAACTCATTGCGGTGGCGAAGCGATCCGTTGCAGTTCACGCAAATTCAACGCGACGCGGCGGCATTGTCCTACGTGCTTGTCTGCGCGTGAAGCTGCCGCTTTAACCTACTTACTTAAATAAAACAAGTCACCGCACCACAAGAAATTACACAAAAATATCAAAGCAACTGAAGCGACCGCTTCGCTTTGCTCATCGCCGCACCCACGTGGAGTTGGCCATATAGGCCACTGCAATAGACTGTCAACATTGTTGTTTCATTCACACCGCGTATATATTTTTATCAATAATTCTGTCTGTCAGTTTCTTTTACGGTTAAATTACCAGCTGTACCGAGTCTGATGTAATTTTATATGGATTACACAAACTCCAAAATAAAACATAGGTTCTTTTTATCCAGCTTCACCTTCAACTTCGCGTCCGCAATGATCCATTATTCACGCGAACGACGTAGTAGGCAAAAGCTAGTACTAAACAAAATATATTAATAATAAATTGGATTTGATAATAACCGTAGTTAAGGTTACCGACATAGTCCATAAAATCGTCAAACTTAAGTAGCAGTGGGCAGTTGCTCGCAGAATAAATAGTTGATGGGGCCGAAAGGTTTATTTATTATTTATTTCTTTATTGCACACCTTAACTTATTACAGGACAGACATTTACAAAAAATAAGTGTACAATAGGCGGTCTTATTGCACAGGGCAATTTCTAGCAGACAACCCTTGGATGAACCTTTGAAGGTGCTGGTGTGACGCACAGGACCGTTCGTTTTGGTGACACTTGGAGAAGGTCTATGTTCAACAGTGGATGTCTTTCGGCTGAAATGATGATGATGTGGTTTGCGCGAGCGGGCACAGCTACAGACATTCTTGTTAATTTAGTGCATTTAATATAATATAATATATAATCAACACACACACAACTTATCACACAACGCCGTCTAGTTTATTTGTTGTTTGCTTTTCATAATGTACCTTAGTAGAATACCAAATCTTACTCGTAATACTTTCTGAGATTAATATCTGTTTATAGTAATTTATTTAGAACACAATAATAAAATAACCCTAACTTTTTTCAATCACCTAATTTTAATTTTCCTAGCTTCATATTCTACAATAACTTTGTTGTATTCTCAAACCTGTTTTTTTTTGTCAAGATATGTACAATTTAATATTTTTTTAAATTAAAAGGTAAGGTTACTGGTGTCATAGCGACAGCAGAATACTGACTCTTAAGGCACAGGATCTCCTAGTTTGGGAGTCAGGGTTTTCTCAATCCGTGTGACTTTTAAGTTTAACTTTAATAATTTAGTAAATCACTGTAGTTGATTTTTGTTTAGAACGTATAAATATATTGTGTATGTATTTAAAAAGAATTTTAGTTTTATTTTCCACAACCTTGCAAGTCATGACAATAAGAAACGACCATTCGCCTAATAACATAGTTGTTCCCACACGACATACTATTAAAAAATTAAACAAATATACAATTTGAGCCTTTATAAATGAATCAAATCAAAATATTTAGGCTCAGCACAAACGAGGCACCAACCGCAGCCACCGGTAGCTGCCGCATTTGTAACAGCGTCAGTAGCCGCCTCAATTTATAACCCACTCTTTGCTACGCAGTCTTACGATGGATGATATAGAGGTACCAACATCTATTGGGGCATCGTGTTCCATTGTGACACGTGTGATACGTAGTGCGACAGCGGCGGGTGTCACTGTCGGCGTTTTGAGTGGCCCATAGTGACCACAAGTGGCGAGTCAAGGACACTACACATGTACGGCGAGTCTATACAAAATATATTATGAAAAAGTGTGTTAAGTTGCTGTCGCTGGCCACCAGTGGCTGTGGTTAGTGGCCTGTTTGTGCCGAGCCTTATTTCAAATAATTCATTTGCAGGCACTTTATAATTGTCAATAAGTTAGTCAGTCAGAATGATGGTGTTAATTGCACATTCCAAAGCTTAGATCTCTATAGAGAAGGATGTCCAAGAAAACTATGGTCACTCCTTTCATGTTTATATTAAGAATAAGTTACTTTATCCCACAATGATTATTACCTCAAGGAGAATACGGCAGCCATATTGCAGGTTGACATCTTTTACTTATGTGTTACTTCGAAATGTAAACTCGCCAAGGATTACGAAAACAGATCACTTAAGTTTCCACGAACGATGCATCTCAATTCTAATTAACATATCTTTTGTACTATCCTCACGCTCTGAGAACATACTTATCATTAATGACCTTATCATCTCCCTATCAAACCTCTTGCTCACAACATCACGTCTGCCATAAGATTAGAGTAAAAATTATACTTTATATATCATAGTAATGTTTGAAAATGGAATAATGTTTTAAAAGATCGTCTTAGTGATCGTTTTCTGCAGTGAAAAGTACTAGAACAGCAGAAATGCTGAGGTTACTAATAAAGTTGAGTGCGCTATCGATAGGCTTTAGTTATGCTACATCAGCAAGCTGTCAGAGTTTGCAACAGTCACAGGTGAGTTTGTTTCTCAAGTTTTTTTAAACAGAAATGTGGTGTTGCTACCTAAAACTGTATCCACCATATCGGGTAAAGGAGAGCATCTGTAATGGTGCCCACTTCCGTTTCTGTTCCGGTTTAAATATCTGGTAGATAATATATGACAAAAATATTTCAGTTCGTAGGTTTTATGGATGGCCTACCCGGAAACGAGAAAATAGACCTTTAACTTTACAACTAGCCAGTGCACAGTTACCAAATATACTCGTGTAATCAGAGTAATTTCCGAAAAATAGAAAAGGATATACGGAAGTTCAGTACCTACTAAGTAATAATAATAATAAAAAGTTTATTGACTTTTTATTATTATTATTACTTAGTAGGTTTGGTTACAAATGTGACTCCCTTGGTCCATAAACTAGAGTTAACTGTATAGTGGGGACCAGTGTCTTCGCCAGTTTTCGTAAATGCAGTATTATGTCAGAAATACTTTAACATTGTGTATGTTCACGACTTTATGTACGTACCAATATTTACTTTTGCATACTTTCTGTGCTAAACACGCGAGTTACTTTAAGCAGGTCACTTAACACAACAATTAAATAACAAAAAATAAGTATTTTCTAAATTATCTATACTAATATTATAAAGAGGACATAATTTTTATTTTTGTTTGATATGAAATAAACTTAAAAACTACCGGACAGATTTAAAAAATTCTTTCTCCTGTTTCTACAGGCGAAAGAACTACTAAATTACTTCACTTTGCTACTTTATTACTGACTACAAATTAATTTTACGCGGGGGAAACCACTGGTAGAAGCTAGTTGTAAATATTTTTCAAACAATATGAAATAACAACTTGTAAACTAAATGCTTAACAATTTTGTTAAAAAACTTGTCTGTTCCCACATTTAGAAATACCCTTTTTTTGATGTAGGAAATCATCAAATAACTCGCTCTCCACGCTTCGTACAGAGCGGGTTCCAGAGTGGTAGGTTACGGAACCTATTCCAGTTGCTGATCACAATCACCGGTGTAGCTTTTGAGAAGTAAAAATCCCACGCTGCGTGGTCTTTTTAGCCCAGATGCCAGGTGTTCATAGGTCTCCTTCCGTTGAAAAAATAAAAAAAGTGTAGTTTTTGTTTGAGGTGGTAATTCAAATAACACCTCCTGCTCTCGGTAGAGTGAGAGACAGTGTCAAACTTTTATTTTCTAATACAAATTTGTGTGTCTACAGTTGCCCTTTGCCTTACAGAGCCGCAGTAACTCTTTCGAATAATCCCTCAGTCCTGATAGGCTTGTTCACATGTCTAGAAAACTAACTTCAATTTCATTCATGTTTTCAGTTTTCATTGCAGATGGCGGCTTTAAACGACCGAATGAATCAAATGATTAGCGCTCTTTACTCATCATGTAAGTACCTAAAGTAATTATGCTTATAAGCAATAAAGTGGCTTACAATAAAGCCAGTACCTATACACGTACAACAGACATTCGTTTACATTTAACTAACTTTATTCCGCGATTTCGTCCGGGTAAATGTCGATTATTGCGAACACGAAGTAAAATATAAAAGTATAGCCTATATCCTTCCCGGGCTTCAAGCTAACTCCGTTAAGAATGACATCAAAATTCAGTAATTTAAGCGTGACAGCGTAAAAGACAGTAAAGAGTTACTTTCACATAATTATAATTTTATCAGCAGAGATCAGTGGCGTTTTGGACAACACTTTTAGCTCACACAATTAACATAATTATAGAATTCTATTGACCGAAAAGGTTCTGAAATGGCGACCACGTACCGGAAGACGTAGCGTTGGAAAGCCTCCTATAAGGTGGACCGATGACTTGGTAACGGTTGCGGGAGTCCGATGGATGCGAGACGCACAGGACCGTTCATTGTGGCGACACTTGGGGGAGGTCTATGTCCAGCAGTGGACGTCTTTTGGCTGAAATGATGATGATGATGATGGCCGAAAAGCCAACGCATTGATATTGAATTTCTTGTAATTTTTGGGTTTTATAATCTCCAACTAAGAACAAAGCAGTCAACTGGTATGTTCGGCCTCGGAACTAAGTTGACCGAGAATGAAAATACCTAAGGTATTAGGTCAGCTTTTGTACACTGTTTTTTAGGGTTCCGTACCTCTAAAGTAAAAAACAGAACCCTTTTAGGATCACTTTGTTGTCCGTCGGTCTGTCTGTCTGTCCGTCAAGACCCTTTATCTCGAGAACGCATGGAGGTATAGAGTTGAAATTAAAACCATACCCAGGTCTGCGGTCTCTTGAAGATGTGAAAAAAAAAATCAAACTTCAGAGATATCGAAAAAAAACAGATACGGCCGTTTATGTCGCAAAAAAACGTATATTTCGACACTCTCAAGGGAATCAAAATTTATAGGGTACTTTCCGTTGACTAGAATTCTGAAATTTGGCATGAAGTCTTATAGCACAAGTATAGGAAAAGATCTGAAAACTGTAAATTTGTTTTTACCTACCTTCGAGACTCCATTCGGAAATCGAATTATTTTCATAGGTACGTTTGTACGGAACCCTCAGTGTGCGAGTCCGACTCGCACTTGACCAGTTTTTTAATTTGTGTATTATAAATAAATTAATCATTTCATATTATGAGGGGCAAAGTTTGAATGTGTTTGTTTGTTACTCCACACAAACGGTTGAATGAAATTGGATAAGATTTGACACACGAGTAGACCATTTCCTGAAATAACTTATAAAATAGCATTTAATCCCTAGAGTATGTTCCTAGTAGGTAATTTTCTACTTTCACAAGAGCGAAGCCACGATCAGAAGCTAGATGTAAATAAAGTATTCGAATCTGTTCATACAGTTTTGTATTTCGTTTCCTTAAATAATTTATATTTATTTTTTATAGAGTTTATGCTAATTTACCTTTTGTATTTGGAAACAATAGCATTGTGTAATGTAAAAGCAATTTTTTCAACTTTTGTGAATGTGAAGTACCATGGAGCATTTTTATTAGGTTACAACTTGTTTGACATTACGAGCATGGCAGTTGAGAGTTTTTCATGCTCACTCAAATGTCTCGCTAATGGTGCCACGTGTTATTGGGTCATTCAGTTTCCTTGAAAATGGTTGAGCTGAGTGTGGCTGATGCACGCATCATGCTCGTGAACGGGTGCCGTCAGTTGAGACTGATCATCTCTTAGCTGCCAGTGACTTAATTCAATTTTTTTATTATTATTATTTATTATATTTATTTATTATTATTTATTTATTATTACTTATCTACATTGTGCTCATATATAAGAACCGACTAGAAATATGTAACCAAGATTTATATAACACAAAATATGATTTAAAAGACTGCCCATGGATTTCTTGCACGTTCTTTTCCATAGAGATCTACGATTTGGAACGTGCAATTTAGCTTCACTTTTTTTTGAGTGACCAACATTTTGACAATTCAAAAGTGCCTGTAATTGGTCTATTTGAAATAAACGTTTCTGATTTCTGATTTCTTACTAGCGCTCCCGGCAGAAGTTGTCCTATCCAAAAGCTGGCTTTTCGTCAGACAAAAAAATTAAGAACCCAATTGCAACGCCATATTAAGTTTTGTGTACAATAAAGAATTAAAGAACTCACTCAAATGCACGCACAAAATTTCACCCAAATCGGTCAAGCCGTTTAGGAGGAGTTAAGTGACAAACGCACGTACAGAAGAATTATATATATACGAAAAATAAAATGCACGTGTGTACAACTGACCTTAAATTGTTATTGTTTCACAAGACTACCGCATGCTATCAGCTGACGTCGCATTTTGTGAGGAATGCAATTAATTAATTATCGTTTTGTTACTAAGAAACATCAAAGGTTCGTACTCCGACATTAAAATTTAGATACATTATTATTAAATAAAATCCCCCACCGTGTTTATCTATATGTCTGTTCACGATGAACTCAGTAACTACTGGACGAATATGTATGTGGTTTTCACGAATAGACAGAGTGATTCACAAAGAAGGTTTAGGTGTACAATATATGTATATTATTATAGAGAAAAGCCGAGAATTTCAAAGATATACCTGAGAAGAAGCTGGAACGAGTGACTAGTACTTCTTCTTCTTCTTGGGCAAGAAGAAAAAGAAGACTTCTGTCCTTTGGTTTGAAAACCGCTCAAATGCTGACTACTAAAATTGAGCTCAACTAAGCTATATATTCATTTTAAACTGTTTTTACCTAAATGGTAATATAATATCGGAAAGTACCTAATGTTCTTGGGTCAACGGGAAGTACCCTATAAATTTAGATTTTCTTGAGAATGTTGAGATATACGTTTTTTTGCGATTAAATGGCTGTATAATTTTTTTTCGTTAAAAGTCAAAAGTCAAAAGTCAAAAAATTTTTATTTCACATAGGCCTACATGGGCACTTATAAAACGTCAGAAGCTAGTGCACGGTTCCAAATTGGTCGTTTCCTATGGAGAAGAACCGGCAAGAAACTCCATGGTTACTCTTTTAAAAAAATGATTGTATACAATATTTTCATATTACAGTATTAATAGACATTATGTAAGAACAGTGTAGACCAGTCGATATTGTACCCAAAAGCACAATAAAAATAATAATATTCAAAAAAAAAAAAAAAAGTGAGTCGTAATAGGAAGTAACCTAAGAATTCGCGAAGTCCACGGTGTTCTCACATTCACATTAAAAAAAAAAGAAGCTATATAAAAAAAAAAAAACAAGAACAATAAGTAATTACAATTATCAATAAATGACATGTCAACAAAAAGAAAATTACTAACGAATTTATGGTGGTTGGCGTCTACTAATATAAAAAATATTGCAAAAGCAATGTGTAGGAAGAAAATAAAAAATGTATATATTACAACAAATGTGGAGCAGTTAATAGACAGATGTACACAACATTATGAGTTACCAGGGGGCCACATGTGCAGAAGCAGTCATTGCCAAACAAGCGTGTCTTCGACATAGTCTTTAACCTTGTAATAGGCTTTTTTAGTTAGGACACGCTTAATATGGGTTTTGAACTTGCCCTCGCTAAGTTCAGTCACCGCCTTTGGTAGCTTGTTATAAAAGCGTATGCTGTTTACTAAAAATGACTTGCTGGTCGTAGCTAATCTCCATTTGGGTAATACAATTTCGTGTTTACTGCGCGTATTTATGTTATGAAAATCGCTTCTAATTTTGAAAAGTCCTAGGTTTTTACGAACGTACAAAATACTTTCCAAGATATAAAGAGAAGGCAGAGTAAGTATATCGATTTCTTTGAATTTATTTCTGAGGGACTCGCGAGGACCCATTTTATAAATAGCCCGGATTGCTCTCTTTTGCAATATGAAAATTGAGTCCACATCAGCTGCAGATCCCCACAGTAAAATGCCATAAGACATAATACTGTGGAAATAAGCATAGTAAACTAACCTAGCGGTGGCTACATCTGTCAATTGCCTTATTTTTCGTACTGCATATGCGGCTGAGCTTAATCTACCTGAAAGAGTTCTAATATGAGCGCCCCACTGCAGTTTAGAATCGATAGTTATACCTAAAAACACAGTTTCCGTAGTAACATCAAGTTTGTTGCCGTCTAGAATTAGATTGACGTTAAATCACAAGTTGATTTTTTCACAGCTTCAAGGGACCGCAGACCTGAGTAAATAGATTTAATTTCAACTCAATATCTCCACGCGTTCCCGAGATAAAGGGTCTTGACAGACAGAAAGACGGACAAGACAACAAAGTGATCCTTTAGGAGTTCCATTTTTTCCTTTTGAGGTACTGAACCTTAAAAAACGCTATATTCCGAAAAAAATAACTTTTTATAACCCATTTCCTTTCAGCACCATTACTGCGTTCAGTACAGCAAGCTACGACAATCGAGTCATCCAACGCCACACCACCGTCGACTACTGAACAACCTTCAACGCCATCTACAACCACATACGATCCATCTTCCTACAGCTTTCTATACCCGCAAGTGGTATACGTGCCTCCTTCGACGTCATCTCCTTTGACAAACCCTCCACCAGCTGTAGCTACTTCTTCAACAACAGCTCCCAGTCCATATTATTCTTACGAAAGCCCGCCTACTGAATATTCCGGTCCAGCTACTTCGTCGGCACCTAAACCATGGCCGTATGGCTATGAGTATCCTTACCCTCACTACGCGCCACCTGTGCCTAGCCCTGCGCCAGCTTACGCGCCACCTGCGCCTAGCCCTGCGCCAGCTTACCCTCCACCATGCACGCCGTATCCTCATTCTTATCTGCCAGCTCATCATGAATACCCGCCGACTTCACACAGGCCTTACTCGCCTCCTGTCCCATCACCGCCTGCGTATCCACCAGTGCCTGCTTATCCACCAGCGTCCTCATACCCTCCAATGCCTTCGTACCCTCCGCCTCCTACATATGCAGCGGCTCCTGTTCCCTATCCACCAGTATCACCGACTTATCCACCTGTACCTGCTCCCTATCCGCCAGTTCCTGCCTCTTACTCTCCAGTACCATCTTACCCACCCCAGTATCAACCTCCTGGGTACCCTCCGGCTGGGCCAGCCCCGCCATTATACCACACACCTCAGCCAAGACATACTGAAAAGCCAAGATACGGTTAACGCAGAGATGAATAATTGTATCTAGTATCTATTTTAATTTTTTTATAGTAGTGTTTACTAGGTCTAATTTATTTTATTTAATAAAAATGTTGTTAATAATTTTCTTGCTGTATTTCATTTCGTAATACTATAATTAATTATTTCTAATAGTGTCATCGAGCTTTTCTGTCTCATCCAAGAGCTGTACAAAAAAAAACAATCAAAAAAATGTTGAACAATACCTTTTTTTGGGTGGGAAAATTATCTAATGACATCCCCTGCTCTTGGGCGGAGCGACTACTGATTAAAAACCCACTTCTCTTCCTTCTTTGCCATTGTTCCAGGGCCCCGGGGATCTCTTTTGCATGACCCATGACCCCAGTAGGCTTCGACATCTCCTTGAGGCGCGCGTGGAACACCACGCGCCGTCGATGGCTTGGGCTCGCTCCGGACGGTTACCGCCGGACGGTGAGCTGCCCATTGCTCGCCGTCCGCAAGCCGGACGGTACCCGGAAATCGTGATCGGAATCCCGGCGGCTGGGGCGCGAGGGCCATTGCCTCGCGCGTGCGTCCGCCTCCTCTGTTAGCATTACTGTTTCGCAGAAGGAGGCGACCGTTTGCCACTCCTCCTCGCTCCGGACCATGGCCTGTACCAAGACCTGGCGCGAGAGATCGCTGCCGCCGATTGTCCCCACGGGGACACGGCGCTGCTCTGCCCAGACGGGGCACACCTCTACCATATGCTCCACCTATTCCATCGGCAGTCGAGGACGAGTCCCAGGCACTTCATCGTCGACTCGACGCCGATGTGAACTCTTTCTACCATTATTTGAGAACCAGACAATTTTAATCTTCGACTTACATATTATGCAAAAAATATGTAGATATATGTATTTCAAAGTCGTGGGTGCCACGATTATAATGATAATTATGTAAGAATTACCTGTATGACCTTTGCCCGTCATTCATTGTGACGGCATTAAAATTAAAACATCGTAAGCAAATGCTAATTCTGTGAAATAATTAAATATGTACCTATTTTGTTGCATTATGAAAGTCATCTACATTTGAAATAGACTAGGAACTAGACTCAAGGATTTTCGTAAGCCACACAATCAATTAATTCCTGTCAATTTAGACAGCTGAGGGTACAATAATTCGCACCCAGCTGAAAATTGGAAGGATTGTTCAAAACACCATCATAAATGAAATCTAAAAAGTCCTCATCGTTTCGACACCTGAAAAAAAAATTACAGGGGGTTAAAAAAAGGCCACAAAAACAGGTTTTTCGCAATTTAAAGCAAAATTTTTTTATCTTAAAATTAGCCCAGACAAAAATTGTAGACCAGATCATTAAAAATTGTTTAAATAATTTTTTTTTTCTACGAGCCACCGTTTTTGAGATATAATGATTCAAAAAGTTGAAAGAGGTGATCGTCATAATACGTACGTATTATGACGAATTTTTAATGAGGTTTCCTCGGTAGGTCTATTCTATAATACTTCTTCAGAGTCCTCTTCCCACATGTTAATAACCTCATGGACCTAGTCAAAAAATTTGATCTGTTTATTTTTCTCGGCTTTCACGTGGTTCTCGTCATGACGGACGGTTATATCAACTATCATTGCATGCCTCCCGTCTCAGTTTACCACCACTACATCAGGCTTATTGGCTACAATAGTATTCTGCCATCGATGAGAGGCCTATCCCAGTGCAAAGTGATATAACTATTACTAAGAACTGGGACCGACACATACCTGCACCATCGATTGTAAAAGAGAGTATTTCAAAGTAAGTTGTAGATGGATAATACTGGCTACAAAGTTTTGTCTATGTAAGTACTCTCCGTTAGCTAGACGAGAACAACCAGATATATTGTGACGAATTGATTCTCCCGGATGGTGTCAAGCCCGATATATGTCAACCGTGATATCTTCTACAATAAATCTCCGGTAGTTATTCGTCGATTTAGTAAATCGATCAGCTTATTTTAATCGACAGAATGTAGGTTTGTCTATTAAAAGTTAGTAATAAGTAAAATAAAATATTAAATATTAAAAGTTAAAACAAAAAAAAATATATTTAAAATAAACTTAAATCTGATCTGTCTTTGCGTAAGTAGTACTACTGAGTGACTTATTTGCATTGTGACAACGAGACCGCATTCTTTTTCTGCAAACGAGGTAGTTTGTCCTAGTTGGTAATTATGTATTTTTGGGAATACCCACTAACCAAATAAATTTGAATACTGTGTAGTGTGTATCATGTAATAAATTGCTTTTTCTATACATTACTCAATAGTAACACAGACTTACAATAATTTGTAAGTCCGATTGTCGAAGTATGATTAGTTTACCTTAGTTTTAAATTTTGTTCTCATTTAAGTGAAATGTAAATTTCTTTATGAGCAATAAATATCTTTAACCAGAAGTTAGTAATTTTAATTTCGCAGCTATGTTAGATGGTGATAATACTGGTTTTTGAAATGGATTAATTTAATAAAAGATTTGAGGTCTTTATTATTAAAAAAAAATACAAGCTTGCACCAACGTATTTTTTATAACGCGTTGCTGAAGTAAATAAACAGCATCGGTCTTTTAAAGTTTTAAAGCGATCAGCTGTGAAATTCATTGAACAAATAACGCTATACTTTTTGCCAACCAATTTTCCCTGAGAGCTGCATTAATCCACTTTTATTTGAAAATCTAAAATGTAAACAATGACAAGTAATGAATGATGTAACTTATGTTATGTCTTAACAATAATGGTATTTTTTTTATTTATCTTTGGAAATAATATGTTTTCTTGTATTACAGCTTCAGTGACATAATACGTGTTGAACTTATACATATTATGACGACGACAACTCTTATTCTTATCCAACTTTTTGTATCGTTGTACATAATCTCAAAAACGGTGACTCTATAATCTCTAATGTCTCTAGACATTTTTTTATACATAATTATGTGATCTATAATTTTTGTCTGGGTTAATTTTATAATAAAACTTACCATTTTGCTTAATCCAGACAAACCCGTTTTTGTGACCTCTGACCCCGAGTTAATTTTTTCCATGTGTCGGATCGATGAGGACTTTTTAGATTACATTAAATTTTGATTTATTTTTTTTATTCGAACCATCCTACCAATCTTTAGCTGGGTGCGAATTTACTTCACTCCTATTTTTTGGTATAATTTGACCAGACTATACCCATACCTAACTTAGCTGTAATATCATATTGAATAATGCAGTAGTAGGAATATACAAATAGTATTTTATAGTTTTATAATTTAGAAAAACTGGTCTATTTTAGCATAAATATCCAAGATCAATTTAATAAAATCAATCAATTTCATTTTATTTTATTTTAATTGCTCGTAGAATGGATGGTCATCGAAAGTGTGTTCTAGAGTGGCGACCGCGCATAGGAAAAAGTAGCGTTGGAAGGCCTCACAAGATGGAACGATGAACTGGAGAGAGTCGCGGGAATGCGATGGATGCGAGACGCACAGGATCGGTCATTGTGGCGACGCTTGGGGGAGCCCAACAATGGACGTCTTTCAGCTGAAATGATGATGATGATGATGATGATCCAAGATCAAGCAAAATATGCAAAATTGCTGTGCATCAAATATATATATTTAAACTACAAAATGTCCAACTTGCATAAAATGAAACAACGAAGACACTAGTATTAAATCAAAGTATTTTTTATAAATCAAAGTAATCTCATAGGAGACTTAAATGATTAGCTAATCAAAGCATTTAGATTATAAATTGCGATGAACAAACCCAATTTTAATATTACGAAACCAAAAACCATTTACTCGCAACGATTGAAATCGACAAGACGACAGTTATTAGATTATTCGATTGATTGTAGACTACTTTTCTAAAGTACTAGTCAGTTTTGTAAAATCTTCGTCAATCAAATTTACACCTTAAAGCACGTCATAATTTATCTGATAGACTAGATTCGTTGTTGTAACAATGACGTTGTCTATCTATGACGACTAAGGTCCTGCTTAAAATGCTATACAGAATAGGGTTCAGGTGTCCAAAACCGAATCACACGGAAAACATCCATTGCAGGACAAATAGCAAAACAAATTATACATCTTCTGAATCGATCTTGGAACTTACCCACTGTTCGCCAACTTTGCATCTTAACTGCGATTTTTAAACTACATTCTTTTACTCTCTTGGGCAGGAATATTCTTCTTAAAAGGCATCGTACTGCTGTAGTCCCCCGGTCCAATCAATTTAAACATTCATTTACATATGTAATAAATTTATTACATAGGTAATATTATAATATATTTTTATTGTAAATTATGTAAACGTTACATCCTACTGCTATCATACTGATATATTTTTCTGAGAAAAAACTGCATTCTGAAATACAGGTTTGGCCTAGCTCAGGTCCAGTTACTCATTCTTGTGACATATTACGACACTTACATTCTATTGCTGTTTGTACCACCTCGAGGAAAAATAAAACATTATTATTATTTCTTTATGTTTTTATATATCTCCCGATCCTGGGGTCCGAAAGCGTACAAAGAGTCGAAGCCATTTCACTTTTCGTTTTTCATGGAATATGATACCAACGGACGATTATCCCTATACTCACTATGTAGGCGTACCAAAGGATAAACCGTGGAAACTTTTACGACATTTAGAAAAAAATTGAAAGATGCTTTGGTTTTGGGAAACTTTAGTGGGTTAGTTACCAAGAGATATGTAAAAACTATGGCCCCTGCCTGTACAATGTTATTAATACACATCGATTTAAAAAGAGGGGTAAAAACGGTTGCCATCACGACGTGACGTAGCAACAAGGGGACAGTATATCCTGAGGTGCTTGAAAAGTGTCAACAAGGTCGTGTGCTAAATCGAGATATTTGATTGTTTCGCTTTCTTATTTATCACGAGGTTCTCGTCATGTGGGTTGTTGAAAATGACTAACATTGTACAGCGCGCTAATCAGTTTATTATTATTATTTTGCAAAGGGCTATTTCACCACAAAATTAAAACCACATGTAATAATAAAACACATATTGCATTATTGCCCAACCTTAGAAAACATGTCCTATCTGACATAAAAAATTATTACTTCGAAAGTTTCAAAATAATTTCTTAATTAATTGATAATGTTACATATAAATGTACGTGTTGAAGGTGGAAGGCCACAACTTGTTCACCATGGGCCTCTTGTACATAATCATTGGCTTGGCCATCCAGGTAAGTTCCACAATCTTCATGTATGTATGTATATAGGTATCAAATAGTCAAAACTGGACTATAAGCCGGTTTGTGAATTCATTATTTGGAGTTATGTGTCAAACCTTACTTTAATATCACATTTAGTAATTTGATAAATACTTAACTTTTTATTTTTAAATCGTGAATTGTGTTACTTTTTTGGCGTACAATAAAGTTTTTTCTATGCTATTCTAAATCCGAAATTGGGCATTACTGTTCATGCTTACCACAATTAGTTATTTAGTTGTAGTCAAATAACTCCGGATCAACATTTCATTGATTTGAAATTTATGATCAAATATTTCATTAATGATTTTTCGTTTCAGGGTTCATTCACTTACGCTAACGTAACCGACAGTGAAGAGTACATCAACAGTGCCGAGGTTGTATACAATAACACAGAAACGAATGATGAAACTATCAATGAATTTCCTACTGAACAAAAAGACTGGATTGATTTCTTCCTGCTGCCCGATGCAGCCTTACATCCAACTTCTTCAGTCGCCATGATGACTCAAGCTACTAACTCAGAGAAATCAGTTGAAGAACAGCTGGATGAGATCAAGGAAGTAGCACAAAAGATTACTCTTGCCTTACAGAGTGAAATGGCTAACTTATTCACTTATGCACTCAACAGTGTCGGTAAAGGAAAAAGTGAAGAGGAAGAAGATAAAGACAACCAGCTACGTAAGAAGAGATCCATAGAAACTCCTATGGCTAGCACCCAACTAGTGACAAGATTACTAAAGCATATTAAATCTAACAACGAATTCCAGAACATTGCCATTGATAAAATGATGACCGCGCAAGAAATCGCTGATAAGTACGGAGTCGAATTCAGCCCTGACACGGAAATTCTTGCTGACCTTGCTGTTGCTGCCAACCAACAGGCTAAAGAGATGAACTCCTTGTTACAAGAGTCTATAGATATGAAGAACGTTAGCCAGAAAGTTGATTATGTTCCTGTAGACGCACCAACTTATGAACAAACACCAATAGTTTCAAATGCTCAACCGACCGTAAACCATCACCATCAGGCAGACTCCTACCCAAGCTACAACTATTACTACAACTATCCTCGTGAGACTCAAATCCCTCCGCCAGTCCAGAACCACTACAGCAGTCCGCCTGTTAGCAAGCGACCTAACTTCTTCGACACCATGTCTTACGCACCTCAAGACTACTCTTACTGTTCTATGGAACCAGTGACTTCAGCTTCCACTATCATCATGCCTTTAGAGGAGATCGTAGAACCAGAAACAGAATTAGTAGGAGAAGAACTTGAAGAGACAGTCTCTTCTAAAGTATACGTGAATCGTGGGGATGAACCAGGTTCAGCAACCGTAAACCATGTCATGACTTATACTGTCGGTGAGAAGTCATATTTTAGAACACCCGAAATTGAAAGGTTACCACAGCAAATGCAGTACTGTTTCTTTCTGATGTAAACTTGAATTTAGAACAGTTTTAAATGTAAATATATTGTATTTTATTGAAGTTTCAAGTGATTATGTAAATACTTAAATAAAAAAATACTATGATTATAAATTTATTTGTACTCATTAATCTGAATATTCTAATGAAACTAGAGATTCGATTTTATTGGATTGCTTATTGCGCCTATAGGTTGTCAATTATGCGTTTTAAAAATACTCGTACTTATGATGAAATTAATTATTTAGATGATAATATCTCCACTATGTCATGGTAATAATCAAGGTTACGACGAAACTTTCAGGCATTCTGACTTTTAATAAGGTGTTTTTAAATGTTATTTATTGGAAGATAAAAAGAAATATTTTCGACTTGCGTCAACTTTAATAGATTATAATAAATATCCAAACATATTTACTAAATCTTAATCTATCTTAACGCTAACTATGTTCCTTTTGGTTACATTTGGCACTTGGTGTATTGACTGGTGCATTCACATTCCTTCATTTTCTATAAAATGAAGAAGAATGCAAGAGTATCTAAAGATTACTAAAATTATAGTATATTAGGCTATGGTAATAAATACATTATATTTGGTAACAAAATAGTTTAAGTATCTTTGTAATTATAAAATTGTGACAGAAAAGGCACACTTATTGCATGAGCGTAGACAGTGCTTTACCAATAATGTGTAATAATTATGGAGATTAAACAAATTGTTAGTACTTTATATAAAATATTTGGTTCACATTTCTGCAGTCCTATATACTTTTCTTTGGTTACTTATACAAGGTAACATTTGCGTATAACTAAAATACTTCTCTCTTTTAATAAACCAAGTTACAACATTAAATTAGATGTGCGTAACAATATAAAATATATTTCTATTTCGTTTTTTAAACCAACTTTTATACATTGCCTAAGCACCATCTGACAAAAACACCGCTACTTATACATTTATACACAAAAATTTCCGACATATTAATTTTTTTATTATTCCTTAAATAACGACACCACATTGTCGCTTCTTAAACAAATTATACACTAATTCATTTCTTTTTTAGAATTTATAAAAGAATTTTACACCAAATTCATAAAATCAGTATAATCCAAAATCACAATAAACTACGCTTCACAAAATATCGCAGCTCTATGCACATAGACACTATATTTTTTCTTTAGAAATTCTATCTCTGGTTTGAAGACTTTTTAAATTTGGAAGGCCCTCAAAATGTTCCATAACCATAGAGCCGCAATACCTCCACCATTTTTTTTATATTCCCCCTAAAGGCGGTAATAGTGACAGATGGTGCGCGTTCCAGCGACGCGGTCGCTCATATCTGTCGCGTGTTGTCAGAGGGCGGCCGTTGTCTTTACAGTCACTGCCTATCGCTCGTCGTCAGATAGCCAGCTATCTGTGAGCGTAGTACGCACTGTAAGCGCTATTGTGGCCCGAGTGAGGTTGGTAACTGAAACAATACAAAATATTTGAATAAATATTTATGTATTTAATCTTCATGCAATAAAAGGTACAAAGGCGGACTTAATGCCTAAGACATTATCTACCAGTCAACCTAGGGTAGTGGAGAGACAATATGGTAGATGCATAAAAAAAAACCTCCCATAACGCCTTAGCACTTGAGTATAGCGTTACACTGTTCGCATTGTTGCATTTATATTTCGAGTAGGCGTTGAAATTTACCGAGGGCAATAAAAGAGCTTATTTATAATGCCAATATTAGTCAATACAATGACTGTGAAAACGAAAAAAGATTGGCACAAAAGCAATAAAAAGGCCGCGAACACATTGATTGTTAGCAGATCTTTTATCGCAGACAGTGTCACGAGCTAACTCGCCACTTGTTCGTGTGCTTTCTGTGCTTAATGCTCTTCTAACTTTAGCACCGGAATGTGACTTGTTTGCTGGGAAATGGATAGATGTGTGTCGTGAATGACTAAGATTTTGTGAAAAGATGGATGAAAAATAAGTCAACATTGTTTTATTTGTTTAGTGATATATATTGTTTTAGTGGTAATATGATATGTATTTTTTTTCACCCATGGCCCCAGTAGGCTTCGACCCTGTTGGGCCCCTACAGTTGCTGACATCTCCTTGAGGCGCGCGTGGAACACTACGCGCCGTCGACGACTTGGGCTTGTAAATAAATAAACAGACCAAAGTAGTGGGTGAAGTTGGGATGTTTATGACGAGTTAGATTACGTACCGCACGGGGTGCGCGTGCGGCGGGTAGAGCGGGCCGCATGCGCTGGGCTCGGCGGCGTACGGCTGCGCGAGCTGCGGGCACGCCTCCGCCGCCGACGACTCGCGCCGCCTCGCACTGCCGCGCTGCTGACTCTGTTCGGGGGGACTGCGGACACAGATATAAATCACATTATGCATAGGTTTGATACAATTGGAGAAAGTTTGTCAATTCGACCGTGTTGGAATTTACCCGAGTCAAAGGCGTATGTTATGGAGCCGAGTGCAGCAGTGACAAATTTCCACGTGTATCGAACAACATTTTTTAATACACTTACGAAGAAATAAATAAAAGGAAGCTGACGGGGAACTCCTGGGGGTTGCGCGGTGCCCAGCCTGATACGATAAATACAATCAATTCTAGCTAGGGCAAGCTTGCGCACTTTTCCGTACTAGTGCGGAAAACAGTAAATTGCGAACCTAAAAGCAGTAGAAATAAGAGTGGGTTTTCGAGTTTCAGACAACAGCTTCACTACTTCCATGACTTAATGCTTATTCCATTTTTTACTTTTCCCTTTTCTGCACTGAATGGACTATCAAACACATTTTTTTTTTTCAATTTGATCCTGTTGTTCCTGAGATTACCGCGTTCAATCAAACAAATTCTTCAGTTTTATAATATTAAAAGTATAGAATCACGTACCTAGTAAATATATACCTACCGATAAGCTTTTTAGTTCTCATGATCGTAGGTAACACTAGTTTAGTTTTAATAATTAATCATTTAATCACTAAAATGGACAAAAACCCAATCAGTAAGGGTTCTCCAGTGAAAGTTTAACTATAAAGATGGTAGAAATAAGAGCTCCCAAATAAATTTCTAAAAATGTACTTTGAAACTAAAAACACGCACAGATCTCGACGTAAACATAATCGTCCCGACCAGTGAAAACAGATACTTGCAGTTGAATCACTAATCATCTATAGTGTCTGTCTAAATTAATGAGTAGCAACTATCAACATATGATACAAATAAAAAAAAACAATAATAATCGTCTCGCCCGCCCAGTAGGCGGAGTCGTATTACTTGGGCTTCGCGTTAATTCTCTATTTTGACAGCGACAGACAAATGGCAGTCATACGTCCCTCCTAGAGTTATTAATCGATGGTACCAGGAAGTGACATATAAAAAAAAGTTTATGATATTTTTGGTCCCGCTCTAACTGTTTGTCCATGTGTGCATTAGATTGACTTTTCACAAAACTGCGGATAATTTATCTTTAGTTTTAATTGCTTGGATGACAAGTTAGTCGTGAATTTTAGTTGATAAATATTGTTGTTTTTTTTATTTAACTTTATCATAACACGGCCAATGATAAATTGTTAGACATAAATATTTTTGTACTCTTACATTAAAATAAAAATAACAATGAAATCCGGTAGTCATACTCTCATCTTACAATACTTCAGATACAGTAATAAAAGATCTCAAAGAAAAAAAATATTTTTATTAACATATATTTGCAATTTACCGATAGCGTAGCCGATATCGAAATATGCAACCCGACATTACATTATTTTAATTTTATTAATCATGATAATATTTCACTGACCACAAATCATTGATTTGCCTAAATGCTATTGTATCAGTTTTACGAAGAATAAGCATGTTCTCAAGTACCTTATTCTTTGGATAATACTGCTCTCTCAAGTGTGTCCCTTTTAGGTGATCTTGGAATCCTTCTTGACGATAAGCTTCACCTTGATGCCCACATTGACAAAGTTGTGAACAATGCATATCGTATGTACGGTTTTGTGATGAGATCTGCGAAGGAGTTTGTGCGTCCTTCCACCTATTTATAACTTTAGAAATCGCTAATCAGATCTCAGCTCGAATACGCAGTGCCAGTGTGGAATCCCTTCTACAATAAATATTCGGAACAAATTGAAAAGGTTCAAAGAAAGTTCCTTAAAGCCATGCATTGCCGTCGCTTCCATACTTTGACTGGCCTGTTGGTCTAGTAGTTAGTAGCCCTGACTGCTATGCCGGAGGTCGTGGGTTCGATCCCCACCCAGGACAAATGTCTGTGTGATGAGCACGATCATTTGTTCTGTGTCTGGGTGTAATTTATCTATATATGTATGTATTTAGAAATATATAAGTATGTTTATCAGTTGTCTAGTACCCATAACACAAGCTCTGCTTAGCTTGGGACTAGACGGCGTTGTGTGATAGTTGTGGAATATTATTATTATTATACATATCTAACATAATATGATGAATTACTTAAAAAGTATAAATTACTTAGTTTGAAATCAAGACGTATTCTCCTAGAGACAGTATTCTTGTTTGATTTGTGTAGCAATTTTTATGACTGCATTGATATCCGCAATAAAATATGTTACGTAGTTCCTAGGACAACAGTTCGTCGCGAGGTGCGCGCTCGTCCCCTGTTTGCGGTGGCCTCTTGTCGCACTAAAGCAGGTGAGCCACCTCTACGTCGACTTACCACAAACTTTAATAAGAATTTCCTTCATATTGATATGTTTGCTCTTTCTTACCATAAATTCAAATATAACCTATTAAAAACTTTAAGTTTTATAATTGTAGTAATAGTGTAGATTTTAGTTTTAAATCGCATGTTTTGCAAATTTTTGTTTGTTATTGTGTATTTCGTGGAAAACGTTGTGGGTTACATTGTATTTTATTTTTCTATAAATTGTAATGTGTCACTGTTTGTTTTCCCATATCAAATAAATAAATAAATTGATGAATCCCGGGCAGATACTACCTAAACCCCAATTTCCCACCTGATTGGCTACCCATAGACACGCAATAGCTATAAACGGTACATAAAACGCATGCAAGTTTACCGTACTGTGAGAATTATGGTTGACAGCCTAAATTTATGGCTCACTGGTAGCCAATGCATTGGGCAGGATGGCCGTAACCGAGTCAGAATGTAAACAAGGAGATGAGTATAATAACGCGTAAGCGCGGGCACACTGTTTAGTGTTTGTTTATGGTGTACAGCCAGTAAAAGTGTACTTTGGTTTTTTATAGCTGCGTAAGTGGGTTTTAATGTACAATATAAACAATTCAAACTCACCCCGCGTTTGAATTGAAATTAAGTTTTGTTTATGTTATTAGTAACGTTACAAAGTTTTGATGAAAGTAACAGATTAAAAAAAAAACCCCAAGTCAGAGTTTTTTTCGTTTGTGTTATGGTAGTTTTTGCTCTCTACAACAAAGAAAACAACACAAGTTCTTTTTTCTTTCTTTACTTGGTTCTCTCTTTTGAGATTCTTATCTACAAAAATATCAATAATTACTTAACTTGCCGAAAATAAATTTACAACTCAGACTAAAACTTAGTAGGTAGATAAACATCTGTGGAGTGAATGTTTATAAAAGAATTAATCTTAGAGCGATCGCAACGCCTCCCACCGATTGATACTAAACAGGTGCACGAGATTAGGTACTGATCTCTATTTACTTTGAATTACTTGCTTCATATAAGGAACACTATGCCTAATGTTTCTTTTTCTGAAGAAATCGAAATGTTTCCGAGAAAAAAACATGATGTCAAAAAAAAATCCACACTTTGCGTCTAGTTTTTTGATTATATCTATACTCTATTCGCGATAGCATTAACAGAAATTAAAAAGGTTGTTTTAGAAACACTGTAATAAAAGTACAATAGGTATATGTATAATATCTATTAATACTGTATATGAAAATATTGTGAACAACCACTTTTTTTTTAAAAGTGTAACCGTATAGTTTCTTTTTATAAAATAAATTATTAAGTTCTTATACTACTAGTGTCCACGTTAAAAACCTAATGGACCTGGAACGTTTTATTTCTATTCTTTTCTATTAATTTATATTTCTATTCATATGAATGTTAAATAATTATCTTGTTGCCAAGTATTGTGTACAATTCATATGTTTTGTAAGGAGGAAACTTGTTAAAAATCCATTTTTTTTAATGTAAAATTGAAAATTTTTTAAAAGTGTATAATAATAATAAAAAAATTAAATTTGCTTGAAATAAAGTTATGTTTATTTAAAAAAAAAAACGTTTCAATCAAATTTATCTAAGTACGTACGAAACGTTAAAATTTTATATTGAAACCATTATTTACTAAAAATTTTTGAATTTATCTCGAAAAATAAATGTTTTTCAGAAAATCGCATTCAGAACACTAAGCCCAAAGATATAGCAGTAAAGGACTGAATCAGGTAAGTGATCGAAAATAGAAAGTAAAGGATGCCACCAGAAAATAATTAAAACTGAAATCGTTCCTAATAACGCACTTCAAACTAATTTACTGGAAACAGAAAACTATAAAACAATAAATATTCAGGTTAGGACTTTTTTTTTGCGGGAACGGGAAACGAGCCGTGTCCGCCATAACTGTCGTGCGTAACTCTTTACTCTATGGGCACGTCGTAAAAGTAAATTGTCACCGGCTGTTGAAATGAGTTCCGAAGCGTCGCATGAAAACTTTGTAAATAAATTGATTCATAGCCCTGCTGTGGGGCAGAAGAAATGTGGTTACGTTTACCCGACCGTTAATGTCTCGTTAATTCCTTAAGATCTCAAGTCAAAATATGGCGCAAACATAAATTGTGGAGATGTTTTGAAAGTTTTTTAAGCTTTATTTCTGATCATAAAAAAATTATGGAAATTAGATCATACGTCTTCAATTTTAAAACAGTGTAGGACGAACTTATAATACTAAAACTCAGTGGCCCAGTGTGGGTTGATGGTGGTCACATGTCTTCCAATTTTTGGTTCCAGGACATGCCGGTTTCCTCACGATGTTTTCCTTTACCGTTTTGAGAGCAGTGGTGATGAAAGTACCTACAACTCGTAAGTTGGGGTCGTTACCACTCGGCCATCACAAGTATGTAGCACAAATAAATAATATAATATAGTAAAACTCACCAATCATCGGGGTCGCAGTCTCTGAATCCCTTCGCAAAGGGATTGCTCGCTATTTTCAGTTGCGTTATCTGTAAAAACATATAGAATTTTGTTAAGTCTACTAAAGCTGTAGATACTTAAAGTTATGGCTGCCTAAGCTAGTCACTCTCAAGGAAGCTCATTACTGTTTCGTTTATTTGTGTTTGGAACTAGAAGCTAGTGCCCATTTACCAGCGTTTAATTTAATGCCCTAAATGCACGTGGTGAACGCAGGTCAGTTTTCACACTTTTTGTAAAAACCGGTAAAAACCATCGTCAATAAGCGCTTTACAGCGCTGAAAAGCATCAATCTGATTTAATTGGATAGCTTTTTTAATTTGTTAGTTCAGGCTTGGTTGCGCTGGGACATCGGTTGGAGCTAGCAGCTCTATATGCAGCTAATCACAGACGCGCAAAAATAACTGCAGCATTTAGTCAACGCATCGCAGTAGCAATGTAGTTCGTTGATATCATTAGGTTGGTACCCGATCCATTGAGGTATTTTATATTTGACTCACCCTGTGGTTTTGGTAAGCGGTGACGGCAGTGAAGCCAGTCTCTGGGAACACGAAGGTGCGGTGCGCGCCGCTCTGCCCCTCACCCGGCAAATACACTACGTGCAGCCGCGGCTGGTAGCGGTGCATTGAGTTCAGGATTATCTAAAGGAACAGTGAATAAACACGTAAATATTCGGAGAGTTGAGAATATAGACACAAACACACACATAATGTGAAGGCCGGTGACTTATTTAAGAAAATATGATTATAGGAAACACAGATGTTGGCAGTGTGTTTTACATTTTGATTGTGTGCATATTACATTTTGATACAGTGGAGAAAGATTGTCATTGCGACCCAGATAGAATTTGGCCAAACCGCAGGCGAGGCTGTGGAGCAGAGTGCTGCAGTGACTTTTCACGTGTATTAAACGACGTTTTTCAATACACTTGCGAAGAATTAAATAAACGGGGGCTGACCAGAGACCAGTGGGAGTCGCTTAGCGTCCAGCCCGATACGATAAATACAATAAATTGTGGCGGGGGTGAGTTCGCGCATTTTTCTGCACTAGTGCGGAAAACAGTAAATTGCGTGCCTAAAAGCGGTTGGAATAGAAGTGTGTTTTCGAGTAATTATACTTACTCGAAAACACACTTATTAAATTAGAAATAAATTAGAGGCTGAAATAAATTAGAGGGATATAATTAATCGGAATATTATTCAAATGCGAATGGTTCCTTGCAGTATATCTAGTATTGCGTTAGTGATATCAAATTTGAGGCTCCCCGTGAACATCATATAGGTTCAAAGAAACAGTTGCTCCCCAACCCCTCCCCCTCGTCTGCAAAAGTATGTAAAGTTCTCTCTCCTCATGCTTACGTAAACATTGCATACATACATTTTACAATGTGTTCTGGCTTCGTTATTAATTTATGAACAGTAGTTAATAAACTAGAAATAATGAAAGGCTAGGCTAATAGAAGAACAAAACCAATTTCATTTAAAATTTAGGCATATTAATTCAAATTATCATGTCTTCAATCCATGACTCGTCTCCATGGTTCGAAAAAGTCGAACATCGACATCGTTCTCTTAAAAACTAAAAGATATTTTAAATATACTGCTGATGTAATCACCATCCAGACCCACCATCCTCCTTTTCATCAAACATAAGCATGCATAAGGCAGTTGCTACAAGAATCTAATCATCAAGTTATACTCACGTGTCCATTGTCATCAAGCTGGTTGTTGGTGAGCTTGAGCTTGTCAAAGGAGACAAGCTGGCGCATCCAGTTAGAGCCGGGCGCAGGCGAGTCGGGGTGCACGTGGATGCGCGGCGGCGACACCGGGTCAGCTTTACCCGCCACCACCCAACTTGAGCTACAATACAAGCGGAGACATTGGAATCTGATGCCAAGGGTATATAGGGTCCAACCAAGTAGTCCTTAAAGATGTGCCCTACCAGTCGTTGTGTAGAGCGGGTTACGGGATGGTATTTAAGAGGTGACAGACACCTTCGATGTGCTGATCATAAAAACCCTGGTGTGTTTTAGTGCGATATTATAATAAAAATCCATCTGATCTCCTTTAAAAGCCCGGGCGTCTTATAAAAGTTTCTCCCCGATAAAAATTTTTTTTTGTACGTTTTTAGGTAGACTTAGGTCTTTTTTTGCGTTATTGATTTGGCTATTGTTTTTGAATAATTATTGCAAACGCGATAAATTTTTAACAAATCTTGTAAGATTGTGAAATGTCAAAGAAGATTTTATTCAGGTACTGTGAAACGTATCCGAATCCGTAGTTAATCTATGTCTTTCTGGAAGGTAGAGAAGATTTAATTTATTTAAAGAATAGATACAAAAAAAAAACTAAAGGAGGCCTATGCCAGAGGACAAGCTGAAAATAATGTTACCGATGCCGAATGTTAAATTATATCATAAAAAAATATAAAACTTGAACTTGGTAAAACAAATTGGAAGTAAAAACAAATTATACCACAAAATAATTAATAATAAAATAAAATAGCATGATAACCTTGTAAAAACAATAATATAGTATGCAGAAAGAAAATAAATAGAAAATGTTAATTGTAAGTATATTTAATACTAATTAAATAAATAATAGGCAATTCTAAATTAGTTGCATGATAATATTGGAAAATTATTATATTATATCATGTAATAGCATGTCTAAATTTATAAAATAATTTTTAAATTAATATCGGTATAAGTAGATGAAAGGAAAGGATAGAAATAAAGGCTATTTGTATATGTACTAAAAAAAAACGCCATACCTGTGGAAAGCATAACGATATCTCTTATCATCAAGAGGCACGAAGTCGACCAGCAGCAGATAATCCGCGTTGGGCAGCAGCCCCGAAAGACGGGCCTGCAGCGCGGGGAACATGCGCCGCCCCGCCTTCGTGACGATCATCTCGGTGCCGAGCTCGTGGAAGCTGCGCCAGAGTGCGGCCAGTTCGAGGGTCGCCGTGCAGCGTGCTACCGCCGGGTGGAGGCTCACGTTTTGGTTGGATGCCTGGGTAGGATTAGGTGTTTGTATCAGATTTTTTATGCAAAATACGTTATTCCGTACGAAATTTGTGAGGAAAGTTTTTGTCGATTTCTGTCATTTCTAGTACTCATGCTTTAAATGGTCCCATTGAGTATTTTGATCCGTACGTGCATGAATTAGGATCGATAGGCATAACATTTTTAGTTTTTTTTTTTCCGACTGATTTTTTTTTGTTCCAAAATCTGTGAATGCATATTATGCTGTTCTATATGATGCCCAAAACAGAAGACGGAGAAATTACGTTCTTCAGCCAATTTCAACGTCTTTATGCCTATCCTCATTTGTTTCACTACAATAGCCCAAAACAAATGACACCCGCTCCTGTTAATAATTTGTTTTCATTTTTGTTACGTTCAAAACAAATAAAAAAAAAGACGTTGCTTCACACCAGGAATTACTCCTTTATCGTGGGTATGTTTACAAACATGTAAACAATATACAAGCCTTCCAGACCCGGAAAAACTGTCTGTACAAGCCTTATATTATAAATATTTATTCCGTGTGGGAATTGAACGCTTAACCATTGCACCAAGCGTGCCTTCATACGAAATGGCGTGTTAAATATATTTAGAAACATTTATTATTATTTATTTATTATATTCAATGATGTACCTACACTTCACATAAAACACAGGATAAACATTTATAAAACAAGTGTACAATGGGCTGTTTTATTTCATAGGGCAATCTCTTACAGACAACCTTTGAAACGCGGCTAAGCTCTATTTTACTCAATGAATCTGGCTAAACTGGACCATAATATTAAACTTACACTCGAAATTAATTTAGTTGTCCGTAGGCTAGCTCCCTAGTTCGCAAAAAGGAAGTATGTATACTGAATAGTTCTTATATTCAGAGTATATAAGGGCTATAATGCTATACCTGTACTCGAGGTGGCTGCGGCGGCGGCGGTGGCGGCGCGGACACTCCCGGGTCTCGACATGTGCTTTCACTGAGCGCCTGCAGTGGGGAATATGTGCTGCGCGCGCATACTGAATTCTAGTAAGTAAAAAAATAATCTAATTTTAATTATCAAATTAATATTACAAAAATAAAAGTTTATTTGGTCTTTGCCTCCTACGCATACAGTCATAACACATTTTTTGGGTAAAATAATAATAATATTTCACAACTTTCACACAACGCCATCTGTGTATTACTAAATCCATACATTTTATAGATAAAATATACCCAGATACTACACTATGTAGTCATATTACACACTACATATTACACACTACATACTACACACTTATTGTATGTCTGGGACATTGTTTTCTAAACATTAAGACGGGCGTTGATAGTTGCGACACAGTTTATAACTTTTGCAGCTGCCATCGTTATCCATGTCATTATTGTCAATTGTTTTATATTCCAAAATAAATATTTTTATGTTATGTTTTTATGTTTATGTAGATACAGAACAAATTATCGTGCTCATCATACAAACATTTGTCTTGGGTGGAAATCGAACACACGACCTCCGGAATAGAAGTCAGAGCCACTAACCACTAGACCAACAGGTCAGTCAAGTTCATATTACAAAAAAAATAAGTATTATTATTTCTTATTGCGGAGGCTGCTACGTGAGAACTTAAACTAATTATTAATTACTTAAAGTAAAAACATCGATAAAAAGTGTTTCACAAATTACTTATGTCATTTACAATAACAAAAGCTGTAAGTCATTTTTCCAATCTTTATTGCAATCCATAATGCAGTAACTGGGTTACGGAGGTCTGATAGGTAGTCGCATCATGTCAAATTATTCAGCCGCGTTCGGTTAGACTATGTAATGTGAAATGTAATTGACGTTAATAAGTGTGAAAAGTCCATTTGTAAATAATCTTAAAGTTCTTGTTTCAAAAAATGTTTGCATAATTATTAAAATACAATTTGACACATGTTAGTGTTGTGCAGTATTTTAGGCTCCAAACATACGGGCTGCATTTGAACTGCATGCCAGCTGCAATATTGCATTACCGTCTGATGAGAACCTTAAGGTAAATTATTGTAAAAAATACAAGCTAAGTAAATTCATAAAATGGGGAGATTGGACATTTCATTTTGGCAGTTTGAAGAGTGGTTTTCTTTCGATATTTCCTTTGTATAGCCACGGTTTCGATATATTTTTTTTCTATTATTTGTTAAAAAGAATTTTGCAAGTTGAAATAGATAATGTCTAATGTTAATTATAAATAGGTTGTTGCATTAAGGTTTTATTCGAGGCGCAGGAGTTCCACGTCGAAGACGAGGGTGGAGTGTGGAAGGATGACTCCGGGGTGACCTTGGTGGCCGTAGGCGAAGTCGGGAGTGCAGGTTAGCTTGGCGCGTTCACCCACTGACATCTTGGCAACGCCCTCTTCCGCTGGAAGCTGACCCCAAACTATTTGGGAAAAGGCTAGGGATGATGAATGCATCAGGTGGTAAATATAAAAAAAAACCGTTCAGGTGCGAATCGGACTCGCTCACTAAGGATTCCGTACAAACTTGCCTATATAAATAGTTTAGTTCCAGAATCGAGTTTCGATTATTTCGAATTGCGAAAAAGTAATTATTTTATGAAATAACAAGAAAGAACGACGGCGAGGAAATTGCTGATGAAATTATTAGGGTCGACGCCTACTGGGGTCATGGGTAGTGTGAAAAGGAAACCCGGGGCCCTGGGACGAAGGCAACGAAGGAACAGGAGTGGGTTTTTAGTCAGTAAAAGTCTGACATTATCTCGCGCTACGCCCAAGAGCGTGATCTGTAATAAGATGAATTCCCCACCAAAAGAAAAAAAATGTGTCAACATATTATATCACCAAGATATGTACATGCGAATTGAAAAAATCGTTATAATTAAAAACTGAATTGAATACATTTTTTAGGATAGTTAATAATCATGTCTAAGTTTTTTTTTTTTGCTGGCTTTGCTTCAAGACTTTTGGCTAAACTAAACTCTTAATGTTGCCACTAATATAAATCTTGGTCAAGTAACGTAATATACTTTGCTTATTTTATTGCATTAATATACTTAGGCAATACATTTCCGCGTTAAATAATAAACATTAAAATAAAAATAACTATTTGTGCTTAGACTTAAGTGGTTACAATGACACACATGAAATCCAATTCGAGTATAGCAACATCACCAGAAAAAGCATGGCATTAACACATTTCAACAATCATCCAGTCAAATGACTTATAAAAAAACATGACGTTACGACATGACATCTTGTTGTTCGTTCAAAAAAACGCTTATTGATTTTTAAAAATCATAAGAAGGCCAAGAGGTACGTAGGTATTATTGACATAATATACGTAATTTCACAAACTTTAGACTGGCTATCTATAATACGAGGATTCTATTAATAGTATAAGACAAAGTTGTTTAGAAATTTAATCTATATACTTTTGTATATTTTACATCACTTGACGCTAAAAAAATATGCCATCAAAATTTTGTTCGAGAGTCTGCCATCACTCTTTTTATTAGTAGGAGAGTATAGCTGCTAATCAAAGTGACCTTCTCTCACCGATAATGTATGCGGTAGTCATTGTCAAGAATTTAAAAAAGTGGTATTGACGTGCTACCGAAATAACACTTGCTTGAAATCACCCAAACATGTTGCCATTTCGACTAGGGATTGCAATCCGGATTCTTCGAAATTCGAAAATAATTGAAAAATCCGGTTTTTCATGACATTCTGAAATCCAGTTTTTTGGACTCAAATTCGATTTTTCGGATTTTAGTCAAACCTGAGTTTAAGGAATAATATTTGCAGTTATCCACAAATTTTCATTAAAAGTAGTCCAAAAGATATTTGAATTGGTAGAATTAGGTGTAGTGTACCTAGTGTATTTGAGAATTTGGCTCGCTATAGAGATGCCACTATTCTAACGTCCGATATAGCTTTTAAATTTTTGATAAAATCATTAGACAGCCAAGACACGATATCTGCTAAGCAACTGGCAAATTCATTGAAAAGGAGAATTAAAGAGAGCCTGAACGGCTCGGTGACATTAATTTCTTCGGCCGCCGCCGGTACCCCTTCCCTCGAGGGCGTCAAGAGAGGACGGGGTTGCGTGGCAGCACGGTTCGGGGACATTGCTGTGGTAGGTGTATACCTCTCCCCGAACCGAACTCTCGCCGATCTCCACAACTCCCTTATGGAGTTGAGCATCGTCGTCGCCGAGTTTCAATCCCTCCCCGTGGTTGTCTGCGGGGACTTCAATGCCAAGAACTTGGCTTGGGGTTCCCGGTATACAGACACACGGGGCCGGATGGTGGAGGACTGGGCTCTGGAGGCAGGCCTGGTCGTCCTAAATCGGGGTTCTGTCCCCACGTGCGTGCGGATGCAGGGCGAGTCCGTGGTAGACATATCGTTCGCCAGCTCCGCTCTGTCTCCGCGCGTCGTCGACTGGCGCGTTATGGAGGGGGTGGAGACGTACTCAGACCATCGGTACATCCGGTTTGACGTCTCCGCCCAGACCTCGACCGCGCCGGTCCGACAGAACCAGTGTGGTCCGCGGTGGGCACTGAAGCAGCTGGACCGGGAGCTCCTCCTGGAAGCCGCGATTGTACAGGCCTGGGTGCCAGCACCAGACAGGCCTGTCGATATTGATGTCGAGGCAGAGTGGTTCCGGGAGGCCATGACGGAAATCTGCGACGTGGCAATGCCCCGAGTCCGGCCAGGACGTGCCCGGCGTCAGGTGCACTGGTGGTCGCCGGAGATCGCGGAACTGCGCAAGGCATGCGTTGACGCGCGGCGCCGGTACACCAGACACCGAAGGCGCCGCATCCGCCCGCCAGATGCGGAGGCTATAGAGGCGGAGCTATACGAGGGATACAGGGCGGCGAAGCGCACCCTCCGAGCGGAAATACGGCGGGCCAAATTAGAGGCCCGCGACGTATGGCTAGGGACTCTGAACGGAGACCCGTGGGGACGCCCCTACAAAATGGTGCGGGATAAGCTCCGCGCCTGGGCTCCCCCGCTGACACAGAGCCTCCGGCCCCAGCTCGTGGAGGGTGTGGTGAACGCTCTGTTCCCTTCAGGAGGGGAGCATTCTTCCCCGTCTATGGCTCCGCCCGCCGCGGTGTCTGACGCGGACCACGACGGCGACGACGACGTTACTCCGGAGGTGACCGAGGTAGAGATGAGAGTGGCGGTACGAAGGCTAAACGCCAAAAATACCGCCCCAGGACCCGATGGCTTGCCTGGGAAAGCCTGGGTCCTGGCCATGGAGGAACTCGGGCCTCGACTAAGAGGGCTGTTTAGCGCATGTTTGGAGAGGGGCCAGTTCCCACTTCGCTGGAAGACCGGGAAACTGGTCCTTATAGCGAAGCCGGGGCGCACTGCGGACTCTCCGTCCGCATACCGGCCCATAGTGCTGCTCGACGAGGTGGGCAAGCTCTTTGAAAGAGTAATTGCAGACCGCCTCGTCGCGCATTTAGCACGGGTGGGGCCGGATCTTTCGGACAGCCAGTTTGGTTTCCGCAGGGGGCGCTCCACGGTGGACGCCATCATGCGCGTGCGGGCCCTCACGACGGGGGATGCGGTGTCCCGGGGCAAGGTCGTAGTGGTGGTGTCCTTGGACATCACCAACGCCTTCAACTCCCTGCCCTGGAGTAGCATTACGAGGGCACTTCGGTATCACCAGGTGCCCGACTACCTCCGTCGTCTGATCGAGGCCTACCTGAAGGACAGGTCTATCATCTACCCTGGTCACGAGGGGGAGTGGAGACGGCGAGAGATGTCGTGCGGTGTTCCGCAGGGATCGGTACTAGGACCGCCCTTGTGGAACATCGGGTACGACTACGTGTTGCGCGGTGACCTCCCCGACGGGGTCAGCGTGGTCTGTTACGCAGACGACACGCTGGTCCTGGCGCAGGGGGAGTCACACCAGGCGGCGGTCGAACTAGCGACACGTGGGGTTGCGACAGTCGCGGATAGGATCCAAGAATTGGGACTCGAAGTGGCACTGCACAAGTCCGAGGCCATGTGTTTTCATGGTCCTCGGAACGCGCCACCACCGGGCTCCCAAATAACGATAGGAGGGGTTCGCATCGACGTCGGGTCGACGATGAAGTACCTGGGACTTGTCCTCGACAGTCGGTGGAACTTTGTGGAGCACTTTCGACGTCTGACTCCCAAACTAGAACGGACCGGGGCTGCCCTAAAGCGGCTCCTACCCAACCTTGGGGGTCCAGACGCCTCCTGCCGTAGGCTCTACGCGGGAATTGTTCGGTCCATGGCCCTTTACGGGGCGCCGGTGTGGGCGCCGTCACTGCAAAGGCGACCGGCGGCCATACTGAACGCTTGCCAGAGGGACATGGCCATCCGGATGATACGGGGATACCGCACGATTTCCCGCGAGGCGGCGAGCCTTCTTGCTGGCCAGCCACCATTGGATTTGGAGGCAACAGTCCTTGCACGCATGCACGATTTGCGCGTGGAGATGCAACGCCGGGGCGAAACTCCGCTGCCGCGCCAAGTCGCGGCATGGCGGACAGAGTTCCGGCGGGATCTAATGGTGGAATGGCGACGGCGACTGTCGCAACCCAGTGCTGGGCACGCTACAATAATGGCGGTTAGTCACCTCTTTGAGGAGTGGCTGGAGCGGCAACACGGCATCCTCACCTACCGCATGACGCAGGTCCTCACCGGACATGGCAAGTTCGGGAGGTTCCTGCATCGCATTCAGGCGGAAGCAACGCCCGAGTGTCATCATTGTGTGGACCACCCAGAAGACACGGTGGAGCATACGGTGGAGGTGTGCCCCGCTTGGGCGGAGCACCGCCGTGTCCTCGTGGAGGCAATTGGCGGCAGCGACCTTTCACGTCGGGCCTTGGTTCAGGCTATGGTCCGGAGCGAGGAGGAATGGCAGGCGGTCGCCTCCTTCTGCGAAGCAGTAATGTTAGCGAAGGAGGAGGCTGCACGCGTGAGGGAACGAAGGTCCTCACGCCCTAGCCGACGTAATTCCGACCCCGACTACCAGCCACGGTAGACGCGGGCTTGCGGACGTCGAGCACTGGGTAGCTCGCCGTCCGGCTGTTCGGTAATTAACCGCACCGAGCCCAGTCGTTAACAGCGCGTAGTGATCCTCGCGCTCCTCAAAGAGATGTCAGCAAACCGTAGGGGCCCAGTGGGGCCGATGCCCGCTAGCTAGGACCGCGGAGAATTTCTGAAAGGGCAACCCGTAGTCCTAGTACGCAAAGGGTAATTGAAGGACACAGGTGTGGTTTTAGTCAGTAAAAGTCTGACACGCCCTCGCGCTCCACCCAGAGCGCGAGAAGTCATTTGGATGATTTCCCACCTTAAAAAAAAAAAAAAAAAAAAAAAAAAAAAAAAAAATACTCTCGCCGGTGACTTACAATATTTACACAATCCTAATGATTTTTTTAAATTATTTTATGTTGTTATCTTAATTATCCAAATTTTATGTCAATGTTATATTAAAAATTATTACGTAATTTATAACGCGAAAAATGACTGATGCCTAAAAGTTTTGTAGATTTTTTTAGTTGATTTTATTCTATCGTGCTGTGAATTGAGCGAATAAATACATATTTCAAGTTATTTATGCTATTCATTTCAGTTATATCAAATCAACTTTAAACACTCAACAGTTCGAAAAATCCGGATTTTTATCGGACGAGAGTACAGAAATTCGGATTTCTAAAAATTCCGGATTTTGCAATCCCTAATTTCGACAAACGCTTATAGAATAAGTGTTTTTTTTATTACTATTGATAGGCTCGCGTTTCACCATTATTTTACCTGATGGTAAGTAATAATTTAATCGACGATGGAGCACACTTGCCTAGAAATAACTTATTCACTATTGACTTAGAGATCCTTAGGTTGCTATCAAGTTGTAGCTAGGTTGTAGCTAGGTGTGCTGAAAATCAGCACTGAGGCTCTGTCTTACACGAGCCCCGGCATTTTGGTGAGCGCTGACCGTTTTGCGCGGATGTGACGCATATCGTAACTACCACTTATAATGAGTGGCAGGCGGTCGCCTCCTTCTGCGAAGCAGTAATGCTAGCAAAGGAGGCGGCCGATCGCGTGAGGCAACGGCAACGGTCCTCACGCCCCAACCGCCGCCGGGATTCCGATCCCGATTTCCGGCCACCGTAGGCGCGGGCTTGCGGACGGCGAGCAATGGGTGGCTCGCCGTCCGATCGTCCGGTAACCGTCCGGACCGAGCCTAAGTCTTCGACGGCGCGTAGTGTTCCACGCGCGCCTCAAGGAGATGTCAGCAACCGTAGGGGCCCAACAGGGTCGAAGCCTACTGGGGCCATGGGTGATGCGAAAGAGATCCCCGGGGCCCTGGAAAACAAATGGCAAAGAAGGAACAGGAGTGGGTTTTTAGTCAGTAAAAGTCTGACACTATCTCGCGCTCCGCCCAAGAGCGGGGGATGTCATGAGATGATTTTACCACCCGAAAAAAAAAAAAAAAAAAACCTACCACTTATAATATAAGTCGTTGTTGTTATTTGTTTTTATTTTTAAGGTATGCGCCATGCTTGCCGTGAATAAACTCTTTTTCTTTCTATCAGAAAACACAAATTCCGACAAGGAATTCTACTCCCTCACTGTACACAAATAAAATGTCTTCTCAAAATGTCTTTGTGCGTATGTGACGGTGAGATTTTTACCATGTACCATGGCGGCGCAATGCCGTACGTCGAGTGGTCCAAAGAGGGAATAGGCTTGATGGAATTAAATTGTGCAATTTCGATGCACACTTCCCGAAATGTAAACGATAGAAAACCGACAGGCATCTCGGCGTCGATGCTCAACACTTTGGAGTTTGGATTAAACGAGTGCATTATTACCGATGATCCTCTTAGCTCGCCTCATCCATCCATCAAGCTAGTATTTGGCAGATCCAAACCAGAGATGAGAGCAGTACGTTCCATACACGATCGAACTTGCGCTTAGTAAAAGTCGAGCAGCTGTTCCGAGAAGTACCGTCACATCTTTGCTTAGATCCCCAATTCTTCTTTATCTCAATTCTTTACTCTGTAGAGGTAAGACCTTAGTTTGAATGAGAAAAACTCTATCTTCATGCTTAAGTTCTATTATACTTACATCTCTGATGGGATGGTGCAGCGGTGGCAGTACGGGAAGCTGCTCATGGTCGCGCCCGAGCCGCTCCACCAACGATTGCGACAGCGCGAACCCGCCGCGGGGACAACCACTTGATGAGACGATGCCTGAAGCAAAACGTAATCAAGTTATATCATGGTTTACAACCTTTGCATAATACAAATGCAGGCTGGAAAATAAACTTATCAAAATGAATACAGCAGTGTCCGGTTTCGCGACGGATTTCGAGGGATTTGCGTCAGCATTCAAGTCAGCATTAATGTAAAGGTAGGACAGCATAAGCACAACATAATTAGCCTAATGTTCTCACTACTGAGACTCAGGCCTTACTAGACGAAGGAATTAGCCGTAATCTACCGAGCGGGATCAGTGTGGATGGGTGGATGTCACGTGTCTTCAAATTTTTGGTTCTAAGACATGCTAGTTTCCTTAAAATGTTTTCCTTCACCGTTTTAGGCCTGCCTGGGTTTGAACCTACAATGTATAACACGAAGTCGGGGCCGGTACCACTGGTCCATAACTACTCTAGGTAGAACAGAGCTGCTACTAAGTCATACATATAATTAGAATTCGCATACGCACAAAATTATGGCATAACTAAGGCCTTACTACAATCTCTTAAAACTATTCTTTTTACGACCTATACTGTATTGTTAAAGCTGTAAAAGCTATACACCCTATATAGCTCCATCCTTCTTTCGCGCTCGCATGACAGACGTTTTAACATGTCATGGCTTACCATGAAGGGTCCTTAGACCCTGAACTTGCTATAGCAAAGGTGTCATACTACATCAAGTAACGCGTCCGCGCAAAATGTCGGCTTGCTTTTAATTTCATTTTTTTAGGGTACCTCAAAAGGAAAAAACGGAATCCTTATAGGATTACTTTGTTGTTCGTCTATCTGTCTGTCTGTCAAGACCCTCTATCTCGGGAACGTGTAAAGGTATTGAGTTGATATATAAAGCCGTGAAAAAATCAAACTTCTGTGTTAACGAAAAAAAAATAAATGGCCGTTTATTTCGAGACACTCTCAAGGGAATCAAAATTCATAGGGTACTTCCCGTTAGCCTAAAATCCTGAAATTTGGCGTGAAGCAAGGTCTCATAGCACAAGTATAGAGAAAAATCTGAAAATTGTAAATTTTTAGTTACTTCATAAAAAAAAAACTTTTATTTCGATTCGGAAAAGTCTTCGTACTCAATTCGGGAATTAAACTGTTTTCATAGATAATTTGGTTCGGAACACACAGTGCGCGAGTCCGACTCGCACTTGCCCGGTTTTTTTTTCTATTGGCTTCACACGGTAGTATGTAAATTTAGGCAGTGTCAAGATTAGAAAGTACTTAGTTTTCGATGCAGAATACTGTTACTTTTTCCGTTTTTTGCCCATGTTACTATCAATGCAACTGTTAATTTTATTTCCTTTCTTACTACTGCAGTAGTAAGTTGTCAGAGGGGTATATATTATTTGCTCTTATAATTACCACTTGTAAGTAAAACTTCTTCCTTTTGAGTACCGTAATTAGAGACACAATAGAAAGACAATGACCGAGTTAACGCCGGCGTTCGCTCGAGGTTTAATGAATTAAATAGTGCCCTTGAAACTCAGTTAAAAGGAAAAGAAAAAGGAAATATCTAAATGTTTAGTACTTGGAAATGAAAAATTGAACTTATAATAAAAAAATAGGTATCTTCTTAATAAAACACTAAAACACAAGTAGTTGGTTGCTCTTTTCATTTGCAACGTTGTATTTGGTCGTCTTTATAATCCGGATTTTCGAAGTTCAAGAAGGGGATAAAACGGGGGTCCACAGTTTGTATGGAGAAACCGACTTTCACGCGAAGCAGCTGGCAGAAGCTAGTACTACAATAAAATACTCAGCTCCATTTTACCAAGTTCGCGCCTGTTTCAATGATTAGTTTTGTAGACTTTTGAGACATATACTAATTTTACATCACAATGTTCACTAGGAATCAATTTGCGATTTTATTCGAAAAAATTCCGCCAAAAACTCAATATAGAATAGCTAAAAACAACCCATAATAGTCTTTAACGTCTCGAAATGTAATGTTGAGCTAAACCTACCACTTTTACTGGCCAGATCAGCCAATTTCCGCAATTTCCTGTACCTACAAAATATTACGGTACTGTTTTAAACTATTTTAAAACGTACAGTCATTCGCAGATATGAGTAACGTACCATATCTAACCTACCAACTTGCATACTTCAACCAGCGGTAATAAAATATGCTTTTCATCGATACAAACCATTTTGCTCTGAGCAAATATATTTTTCTTCAGATCCAATAAATCAATTTGGTTTTGTAGATCTATATCAATTGATGAGAAAAAACATACGTTCATATAGATACACGAATGATATTTTTATTTTCAAGAATATAGATAACTAACATGTTCTCACTATACTTACCTATTCGGCATTTCAGACGTACAAATAAATATATAAATTTGAATGCATATCAATATTGTTCTGTGGTGACTCATTAAACCAGGATAAAATGATTGTAGGTACTTAGAGTCCAATCACCGCCGCACTGGAACGCAAAGAGAAACTGAAGGAACACGGGTGGGTGGGTTTTAGTCATAAGTCTTACACTTCTACTCGCTCCACCCAGAGCGGGAGAGTTGATCATTTCTCGAATCAAATTTAAAAGTAATTTTACACTATATGAATTTAGTTTTACTTATTATAATAACTATACTAAGTACTGCTGAATTGTGTCCATCTTTTTTCAATCTCAATTATAATACTGAGGGCATACTGAAAGTTTCTGGATTCTGATAAATAAGTCTAGATATAAGACTACGATACATTTATTGTTTTTCAAAGTATATTAGTGCATTTTTGCATTCGCTGAAACCACTGTACAAAGCAGTTGGCCCAGTCTTCTTTAGGCACCTCTTTAATAGCTTTATGGAACGCATTCACCACCGATTCAAGGCTTGTAAAACGTGTGCCTCTAAGTTTGTCTTTATTTTTTGGAAAAAAAATAGAAGTCGCAGAGTGCGAGGTCTGAGCTGTACGGCGGATGCGTCATCAGTTCCACATTTGAAGCCTTCAAATAGGCTTCTGTTACCTTAGCAGAACATGAGGGTGCGTTATCGTGGTAGAGAAGTACATTGCTTCGACTTTTCTTAACTTTCGTTGGCAAATCTTCGAAAAGAAAGACCCACTCTGCCGACTAGCTTTTTTTTTCAGGTTCAAAGTAGTTCATATAATTTTACGGCACCACTAGACACGCAGTCGTTTCTGGTCCGCCGTTAAGTCATGTGCTATCCATCGAGTGCAAAGCTTCCGAACCTTCAGATGCACATGTAAAATGTTTTGCACTTGGCTCATTCCGATGCCTAACAAAACACGAATTTGCTGGCAAGTAATTTTTTGTCAGTTTCAATCAATTGTCGTACGGTGTCAATATTCAAGTCTGTAACCGCAGTCGCCGACCGACCTTCATGTACCTCGTCATAGAAATGATCACATCCACGTCTAAATTCTCGAGAGCTGTGACATGGTGCTTCATCACCAAAAATGCCAATTGAAGTCTCTGGCAACTCTCTTGTTGACGAAAATCATAAAAAAACCATTAAACGAAAATGTTCACGAGTTAAATTCATTTTGATAGCGACACACAATCTTCTATCACGCTACAATGAAAAAACAAATGACAGTCTCGCAAATTAAAAAGCAACATGCTCGCAAAGAGTTCCATTTTCGAGTTCTATAATTGTTTTTTTCTTTCTTTTATTGTAAGTGGCTAGATCCAGAGAATTCCAGTATGCCCCACGTATCATGTAATTTCCAGCGTTTGGTCGTGAAGGGCCTATGAAAACAACCGTGCTATTAGAAAACAATAGAGAAATCTAAAAATACTTTCAAAAAACACAAAACAAACAAACTACCCACCTTCTTCATTGCGTATTCAATAATTCAAGGAACTGAAAACTAACAGTACAGGCTATACACACAAGTCACAACCACATTTGGACACATAAAAGCAAACACTATAGAAAAAAAAACAACAAACGGTCTCATAAAAACCGTAAAGCGTCCACCCGGCCGCGGACATCTCACTCAACTAATTGCTCTAATGGCGGGAAAACTCAAAACGCGTCCAAAATGGCGGCAATAATTTCATCGCACGGTGTCAAGACGGGGGTTATAAATAAGATGGGTGATGAAAACTATACTTACGTAGAAACGACAATGATCTTAGTTTTATTTTAGTGGCTATTGAGTTTTATTTTTGTTATACGTACCGACTATTATTAAAGCGATTAGTATTGTAACAGATTATCTATATTTGGAGTAGTTTAATGGTCTCAATGATTGAGAACACGATGATGTTACTAGACTTCTTTTTACGTGTCGATGAACAATTTTTTTTTTTTTGGCAAATATATGACAATTTGTACAGCTCTTTTATTGGCCTCGTATAAATCCTGAAAAGTGTGATGGTTGCGCAGTATGGGCAGTATAGCAGGTGACGCATGTCCTGTGCAGCGGCTCCACACTGGCACTGTGTTAAAGATTGGTCGAGGAAGCCCCGTTTGACCAGATTGTTTTTGCAGCGGCCAACCTGGGTCCGTAGTTCATTAAGAAATATTGAGATCGGCCTCTGTATTTCGCATCTATAGGATAGATGTTTTGAGGCCTGCGGAACAGACTGTAAAGGGAGTTGAAAAGGAGCAGACGAATGTTATGTCGCCCAATCTATCAAAGAAGACTAGATTAAACTTCTGACTTTTTCTAACTTAAACAATCGCTTGTTATATTGTTGTTTAGTAATATAGTAATAACGCGAGACATTTGTATTGAAATCATTATTACCATCGCTGTTCGGATGCATGTAATCGGAAGCGATAAATTTTTTCGCATACGCGTTGAAAAACGCATAATTGTCACTTTATGAGTTATTTGTGTGGTGCCACGGCGCTAATGTGGCGTTCGTGTGTAAATCAACAAGATATGTTACAGAAAGAATTTTTCGCTCATATTTTCTCAGTTATGTTGTTGTATTTTGACAATAGGACTCAATAATGATAAAATTAAGTTGTTATTGCGCCCTGTGGGATGTGTTTGGTAATTTATGTGAAACATTTTTCAGGTATGAGATGGCATTCAATCATACAAGCAAATAAATTCAAATAATTTAATCTGATACTCGCAGAATTTCAATGGAATGGCACAATTAAAGTTATCATGGTGGGATATTGAGATCGCAGTTTATAAAGTGCTATAAACACCTACAATATATTTTTAGGTATGTTGTAAATGTTTCTGGTCAGGTGTAAAGTAGAAGAGTACCTCAAAACTAGGCAAGGCGTCAAGTCCTGCAAACCTTCATTGAAAAGGATCCTTCGACTAGACGTTTGTTGTGTCTGTTCAGTGGCCTGATAGTTAATTTCGGCGTTAGTTCTTACAGCAATGCAAGATTTTGTAATTCAGTTCGTAGGTGACCATATAGATGTCGCTACTGGACTATACCTACTGACATTGATAGGAATTGGAGGGCTCAGTTTGTTCACTAGAATACTCGTATAATAGCAGACACTTCGCTGTTACTAGGTTTAAGAAAATTTTGTTGGTAACCCTGTAGTGTTCCACGCGCACCTCAAGGAGATGTCAGCAAAACCGTAGGGGCCAAGCAGGGTCGAAGCCCACTGGGGCCATAGGTGATGCGAAAGAGAACCCCGGGGCCCTAAAAAGAAGGCAAAGACAGAAGAGGAGTGGGTTTTAGTCAGTAAAAGTGTGACACGCTTTCCCGTCCCACCCAAGGGCGGGAGATGTTATAAGATGATTTCCCACCTAAAAAAAAGCCCTGTATCTATAACTTTATCAATTACAACACTCTCTCAGTCCAACAATACGTACCTTATTATTATGCAACTAAAACGTTTCAAAGCGAATCAATATCACCTCAGGCTTTCCAGTAGCCATAGAGCTCCCAATATCACTTTCCAAAGCCATACGATGACGCTCAGACCGAAATCTTTCGCCTCTCTGCCCCATTTCAGCCAAATAAAATGACAATACGGATGACCAGCCGTAAATCACATAACTGAATGGCAAATACCGTAGACCCATTCATCCAGAGGGTATAATTAGACGAATCGATTAAATGTGGGTCGATAGTTTGTTCGACGATAAATATTGATGGCATGGACAGCCAGCACCAAGGTGGAACGTCTGTTCCACTCCAGTTGCACTAATATTTGTTGCAGTTGCCAAGACCGTGCGTGTATGCTTTGAAGACAGCTGTAGATATAGATGCTAAAGTGTATATGCGTGACTGTATTGAAATATTTTTTTAGATATTATAAAATGATATTATAGATTTAATATTTTTATGATTTATACGTGTTTTGAATAAATGCGGATGGATAATTTTGGTGTATCATTTTAACTAAGTTTATGGGGTTTTTTTTAGATGGGAAATCATCCAATGACTTCTCCAGCTCTTAGGCGGGGCGGGAGAGCGTGACAGACTTTGTCTAAAATCCACTCCTGTGTTACTTTTTTGCCTTGCGTTCCAGGTCCCTGGGTTTTCCTTTCAAAAGAAAACTTATAAGCCCGAAATAACGTCACATAATTTTCATAGACAATGATCTTAGATGAGTAGGTAGGTACGCAGATATTTTCGTCGCATTTCCTATTTTCGGCTGGTGTAATGTAAAGCTACACTGAAAGACCCGCAACCTAACTTTCGCGGGATGCGGAGTTTATCAAGAATTACCACAGCCCTTGTACGCAAAGGGCAACTAAAAGAATAAGAGTAGTTTTTTGTTAGTAAAAGTCTGACACGCCCTCTCGCTCCACCCGGTGCGCGAGAAGTACGTTACTGATTTCCCAACTCAAAAACAAAAAACTTTTTCTGTAATATAAATAAGTATTTGAGTATTCAATTACCATGAGTAAGTAAATACCAACATGTCATTTAATGATGAGTCAATTATGACATAACAGAAATAAATAATCTGACTACACTTACAAAAGCATTACCTACTGTATATCAAATAATAAATCAAATTTGATTTAAATGACATCACATAATGACATTTATCAAAAGATAAGACAACACATTCATTGGTCTCACTATACTAAAAACAGTGCTATAACACCACAGACAAAATTTCATTGCAATCACAAAGTACTTGTGAACTATGTCATGTCAGTGACAAAGACAGCTACCAAGGTCGACAACTTTCAAATAATGATAATACAACGATACCGGCGGATATGTCCGAATTCGTCACACGAACGAAGGTAGGGAGTTAGGGACCAATAAGGTTTTATTTTGTTTGGAAAAACGCTTTTCTTCAGGTATTTTGAAGTTGATTTTTATATTCATTCCTTGATGTAACAATATTTTATATTTTACAGTTTACAGGACAGAAGCGGGTCAAACCAAAGCCTATCATGAGCTCTTAACACAATTCATTTGACGACCTTTACTGAACTGTTAAAGGGATAGAGCTATATAAGGTGTAAAGCACCATCCATCTTTCTCGCTTGACATTTTAACACATAATGGTAAGGTCGCTAAGGACTGTAAAAAAATCTATGAAAATCACTCATCTTACAAAAAAGGACATAGGCATAGGTTTTCGGTAACCTGTGTTTATGAAAAATCAAGTTAATATTGCCTCTGACTATCGAAATCTAATCAAATTGGTGAAAAGTTTTCCAATCTGACCATTAGAGAAATCAACGAATCACAATTATTCAAGAAAAAACTTAGTCTTATGTAGGAGTTTTCTATGTAGGTATGCGTTTAGAGGTTTAATTCTCCTTTACTTGTGTCGGCTTGCTTCCTACAAATAAATTATTCTAGTTACTGATACTTATCTTGGTTTGGAGAATAAACTAATAGTTCGCCGAATTAAACCTTGGATAGTTCTGTCCACGTAAATATTTGGGGTTCCGTTAAAGCGTAAGAAACACCTCTGATTTCCTTGCATTATGACCAGTTTTTGTCAATCAATAAATACATACATTTTAATACGAAAATTCCATCTCATCAATTAGGGTAACCTAAAAGGCTACGGTAAATCCAAAGGACAATTATTTATTTATTTATAATAGGTCTTTACCTATGAAATTGCCGTTTTTTAAAACGGGTTGCTTTGAAGTGTTATATCTTTGGATTTACTTGGAATTATAAGTGCAAATAAACTTTATATTAAAGGTACGTTATGCTTTTTTTGAAATTAGGTATTTATATTTTTGTGTTTTATATTTTCTGTAATATCGCAGTACGTGTAACTATTTTTGTATGAAATTTAAAAAAAAACTCGCATTATTTTGTAATATGAGTTCTATCGTGGAAACAATGTGTCTCAAGCGGTATGCAATATTGATGATGTATAATAAAAAATACTTAGTTGCGAAAAAAGAATAACGTACCTTTAATATAAAGTTTATTTGAACTTATAATTCCAAGTCAATTCAAAAATTTGCACTTCAAAGCAACCCGTTTTAAAAAACGGCAATTCCATAGGTAAAGACATATTATATACTTTATTGTACACTAAGATTACAATTTACAAAAGGAAACCTTAGACAAAAAAAACATACAATAATTTTCGGCCTTATCGCATTCGGCGATTTCTTCCAGGAATGGGCAGAGAGTTGCACATGGTGCAAATATAAAAGTAAATAGAAATTTAATACTGAAATTGATACTATAAGTCTACTAATGGATCAAGGGCAAAATATAGTAGGTACTATTTATTGTATTTCATTAAAATCCAATCAATCAATTCTGCCAGATCAAAATAAGCTAAATTTTTAATAAATCTGCCACCAAAATGTCAGGTCAATACAAAATTAATTTTTAATGCAAACAAATTATTTCTTTCAAAGAAATAATTGATGCAGATGCGTAATGTGAATTTAATAAGACATGTTTATTTTGCTAACAGGTTTCCAATCAACCTCGGCCATTTGTTAGCGTGGTTCTACAAAATTACTCAATGCTTAATTCTTTTAATAGGTACAGAACCTTCGTCTCCTTAACCTTGCACAAGGCCTTTATGTAAATGACAGAGTCGAAAAGATTGCGTACATAAGTATGATTAATAGAAATATAGTCGTCATTCATTGTTGATCTGTGGTCCGGGATGAATGTGGCTGTGTTGTTCGTTTTGATCGCGTCTGTGTATTGTGCGATCGAGGTCGCCGGGATCACAGGATTTGAACCAAAAGGTGTTATACATTTTCCTTATGTACCTTATGATAATGGAGCACAATGTTTTGGTGAGGACTGTGTGTGTTTTTACGATGGTGAAGAAGACTTTGGAGTTATGGATGAAGTGAACATGCCTAATCGAGGAGTGGTGCCAAACAATAACCAAGGAACTAGTTCGATGGCCGATGCCATGGCAGTAACAGGTCAAAATGGTTCTGATACGGCGTCAACAGGACCTGGATCTGCACTCTCAGGAGACGCCTGTCCTGATGGTCGGACTAGACTCAATGGCGTTTGTGTGATGAATGATAAATAATAAATGTTTAGTTTTAATTTAGGATGGTTTTGTCTTTATTGTATCTTTCCCTAAGTGTTGTAGTACGCTCTGACAATAATTATAAAGTAGCTGTTGAATCGATATAATATTATTTGGTAAAAACGAGTTAAACTAAATTTAAGAATATGCCTATTAAGAAATTGTAAAGAAAAAAATGAGCTAAGTAGACGAGCTTAATTTTTGGTTATATAAAAATTAAAACGAATATTACATAAAATAGGCAGTACCAGATTAAGCCAGCATGGGACCTCTCGTAAATTATAATAATAATATAATATATTCCACAGCTTGAAAACAACGCCATCTAGTCCTAAACTAAGCGGAGCTTATGGTATGGGAACTAGACAAACATATTTATGTAGTTATAAATACATAACATATTATAGACAAATTATACCCAGATTATAATCACTAGACCATCAGGCCAGTTAATTTTTATCAAGGCTCCATAAATCATTACAAATTAAGACCAATTAAAACTTCTTTACCATATTTGTTCAAAAAAAACGTGGTGCTCGGGAAAATTACGAAATAACTCGATCTAAAGTGGAGTGAGAGTGCATATTTTTGCACCTACTAATAATTTCTAACAGTGAATCTAGGCTAATACTCGTACCATAAACAGTTAGACTAGTTTGTTTCTCTGAAAGTGCAGATCCGACTAAAAAAACTCTTTCGCTCAGAGAAAGTATCACTATTGCTGTGGGGTACGGTTTTTTATTTGAATAAATGCACGATTGTCATGGTCAAGGGGAGAAAAGTTTTTTTTTTTGAGAAGTGAAATCATCAAATGACTTCTCCCGTTCTAGGTGAAGCCAGAGGTCAGACTTTTAGTGAATAAACCTAAGTTTCTTAATTTTCCTTCTCCGTTCTAAGGCCTCAATAACTCGTTCAAACGTTCCCATAACAGGACTAAAGCTGCGGGATTAAGCTAGTTAGTAACAAATGACCTACGCCCATCATGTATCACAAACAAGACATAATAATGTAAATCTCATATTGTTTCCGCGTTCTAATCGAATAGGTATATTTTTAAATACTTTACTACCGGATAATCTTTTTTGGAAGGTTTTTGAAATTAAATTTATTATTATATCATTAACATTGATTGTATTAATCAAAGCAATAGACCTCTATTATAAACTACTATATAAATATTTATGTAAAAAGTTGAGGTGATAATATTATTATGTTTTTAATTCTCTGATTTATTGCTATCAAACCAGAAATGACGTCATACTGGGTAAATATTGAATATTCAATATATACCCAGAATATAGTATATTATTGTGGGTATATTTTGTATAATTCATTAAAAAAATAAAAATATAAGCTCTATAAGCTCGGTAGTGATAAAATCGATCATACTAATTAATATTATAAAGTCGAAATTTTGTGAGTTTCTATACTTGTATGCTAGTCACTTTTTCACACTCGAACAGCAGAACGGATTTCAATTAAACTTCGTACTTATGTAGACTAAATACTGGAATAGCTTATAGGATTTTTATTCCGGTAGTTAGTTCCTTTGGAACAATTTTCTACTTTTACGCGGGTGAATCCGCTGGCAGCAACTAGTATGGTATAAAACAATCAAAAATAAAATTAAACCATGCCTTAATCTTGAATTGATCAAAATACAATCAAACCATGACTCAATGTTGAATTGATCAAAATCGTGTTGTAACTGTCAAAAAATCACGATCGCGCAAGGCCAACAGATTTTCATCCCGTAATCAACCATAACCAACCAAGGATTTTCTCATCGATAGAGGATTCATGGTGGCGACCTTGCCGAATCTCTTTGGCTGCCTGACCTTGATACTCTACAGAGTCGTGCCGAAAAAATCCAATTTGGGATTTAGAACTTGTTAGAATATTTTGCTCGTAGAAGTATAAACCTACGAACTTAGACTAAAAGATAAATATGTATTTGTAACGAAGTATTTTAGTTTAGTTAACTAAAGAATGTTAAACATCAGTAGCTAGGACGTTTTTTTTTTCTATCAAATCAAATAAATTTTTTTGTGCACACAGGACAATTTAGATGTTAGAAAAATATAAGTGTATCCGTGTTTTGTAAGTGTCATACAAATATTAGTAAAGTATGTGTACGTTTTTTTTTTATTAAACCTTTGCCCCACACTAGGAATTAGTCATGTATCGTAGGTGCGTTCACAAACAAGTAAACTTACACACCCAAGACACCCAGACACTGAACAACTATGTAGGCCATATAAATATTTGTTCCGTCCGGATATCGGACCCGCGATACGCAGCGTTTTTTCAGTAGAATATCAATATTTGATCCGTCCGGAAATCGGAGCCTTGATACGCAGCGTATTTCAGTAGAATATAAATATTTGATCCGTCCGGAAGTCGGACCGGCGATACGCAGCGTATTTTAGTAGATATAGCTCTTACAAAGTTAGGATAATTTTAGAAGTATACATAAGAATTGCATACATTTCATCCATAAGAAATCATCTGTCCATTTCATTCAGAGCAATCATTAACCGTGACCATCATACGATTGTTAGTAGGTATTTCAGTTTACTTTTACTATAAGAAGTTTGAAACTTTTAGTTTACTAAAGAAAGTTAATCACCAGTAAAAATAATCTGTCCATTTCATTAGATCAGTAGGTAGACATTATTTTTCTTTCGTTTTATTGGTTAATGTAGGTTAGGTATCCTAGACGGTGAAGCACCAATACCTTCTAACTGTCATTTTTCGAAAAAAATACTTTTTAGTGCTTATAATTTAAATATCATGTGTTTCCGAATATTTTAGTGAAATCTCCGAAGCGGATATTTATTTGTAGGTACCTAACTGCATTAAATTAAATTGTTGAAACACCTCTTATCTGAACCAACGTGTCGATGTATGGTAATTACCTAACTTTTATGAGACACTACTACACTATCACAAAATGTATTAATGCTGCGTAATATATTTATATTTAGTTATTATTATTCTCAATAAATTAATTAATTATAAATTTTATACTTCTTATAAAATTAAAATATTGTTTTAGTTTCTGAATATTTTTGACTTCGACAGTTATGAGTTATTGGCACCGTCGCTATTTTTTAGTAAAAAAGTAAGGACATTTTTGAAATCAGTGTTGTCACAGCTAATATTCAACAATAACGACATCACATACAAATGAGCAATAGTTCTTCGGTAATTAAGGTAAGTTATAGAGCCAATTACATTGGAGTTAGTTCTATATATACCTACGTCTAACAAAAGGCGAGCTCTGGTCGCTTCCTCAGCAATAAATCCGCATTGATTGAGCGCTATAAATCTCCCGTGCGCCCGCGCCGTCGCATCGGTTACACCTTGTAGGGTTGCCACATGAAAATATTCGGAAACTAAGTAATTTAAATTCCATTTCAAACCAATAGGTAATGATACAGTAGCTATATATATACCTGTATTAATATTTGATCCTTTTCAAAATATACAGGGCTACTATTTCATAGTTTATAGTATTTATAACTTTTCAGAGGGTGAAAATACTCATGAGTATGAACAACTTTTGCTGTCACATCAACGCTAAAGTCCACACTTAATATTATAAATGTGAAAGTAACTCTGTATGTCCACCTGTCTGTCTTTTGGTTACGCTTTCACTGTTAAACTACTTGAACCGATTTTGATGTAATTTAGTATGGAGGGAGCTTGAACTCCAAGGATAGACATAGGCATATACTTATTATTATTATATTACTTATTGTGTCCGCAAAACTCGACAACAAATAGAGAATAGCTGATAATCTTTTTCATCTGTTACATTTTGTTTATTTGTATGATTCTTTCTGAATCTTTTTTTTTGAGTAGTTAGTAGTAACTAGTAAGTAACTTTTAAAAAAAGACAACAACAAATTAAGTCATCCTGTACAATTACCGCATACCCAGTGCCCATCGACTTATGCCAGTGCCTACGTGATTACTCCTTTCAAAATATGTAAATATCAAATAAATAAAAAAGACGTGAGATTAAAAAACATACCTACTCGATAATTTAATGAGTCTTTTATGTACTGGTTTCAGTAAAAGGAGAACCTTGAATTGTAAAGTAGCCTTATTAATTTTTGAATAAGTAAAAAGTCTAAAACACTTTTTTTAAATACTTACAATGATGACACAAAAAGTTACTTAAATAAACATATGTGGTGAACGCTTGGTAAGAACTCTTTGTCAGCAAGGACAAGACTTAACTCTAGTAGACAAATAGGTACGAGTAACATCCATTCATTGGCATTCAATGAATAGCAATAAGAGTTACTGACGCTCTGATACGTAAAGGGTAAATGAAGGTACGCCAAGCAGGTTTTAGTCAGTATAAGTGTAACACTTTCGCTCCACCCAGGTTGCTCAGTCAACCCAAAAACATGGTACTATGTCTATATATCGACACTGGGTTTGGTTTGGCACCTGCTCCAAACTATGTATGTTGCGGTATGGTATGGGGGTCCGTCACCTCGAGGTAATCCAGTGTTCACCAAGCTGGCCTAATTTGGCGGTCACTTCAATGTAAGATGTAAATTACCCGAATTCTATCGCTCTGGGTATAAACTCTTTATCAAATTAGCTTAATCCTATATTGAGCTTGGTTTTATCTTGGTTTAGTCTAACTGGACACAACTGATTTCTATCATTTTACATTGCTTATCTGACCTCGTTAACCCAGGGTGAAGATGCCATCACATAACTGATTGCAATTTTTAATTTTCAATTTTCAATAACACTGATCGTGACTTTAGTTTGCCTCATTTATACGTGAGAATTGCTTCACAATTTAAAGAGAAATTCTGACTACATATTTTGATTCACAGTTTTCAAATATATTAGGCCTATAATAACATTCCTTTGCTCCTATTTTGATGCCGAATAGTGTAATTGGCGAAATTTATAAAGATCTGCCGTATCGACTACTTTTATTACTTGCTAATCAGTAAGCAATATGAATCCAAGTATCTTGGGAAATATTTGAAGGTCAAACTATTTTACTGCCGCCATAATTATTGTTTGAACTTCGAACTCACAACCATATTGCCAAAACGTGTACCTAGCTAATATTGAATGAAAAAATAAACTTTGTTGTGAAATGGTAACCTCCACGTGTTGCAATGTTTGATCACGTAAATTTGACTTAACCTGCGAAACTGGCCCCACTCCTACGAGCGCCATGCTGAAAGTGAGCTAGTCACCAAATTATATGTGAAGAACTATCGACTGAACAAGAAAAATATGTAAGTACGTACTTGTAAGTATAAAATTATAATCAACGTCATGATCTTCGAGGTTTTGTCTTATGTTACTTGGGGTATGAACAACATATAATTTCTTTTTCAAACATCACACTATTCATTCAGAACCAATTTAAACGATTAAACAACCAATCACAGTAACGAAAACAATTTGAAAAATACGTCAATTATTTCCCTCTTACAGTACTCCTGGACTTCGCAATAAAATCACCTTCAAAGAGATCATTGAATGCTGCCAAAATTCGAGGTCTTAGAGACATAGCACGTGCAACAGTACGACATTGAGGCACAGATAATATTCTGTACTTTTCACCGCGGCAGTAATTTTCTGAGACAAAGAAACAAGCAAGCACAGTCTGTAAGTCAGACGGGTCTATAATGCCACGGATTGTCTTGCAGGCTACGGTGAGCTGATCTCGTGCTCGCCTTATCTTTAATGAATTATATCCGATGTAACCGAGTAGAAGTATTGTTTATTTAATATTATTTTTTTATTTTTTATTTGTTTATTAAAATTTTATACACTAGTAAAAAACCTCGAGCAAAGGCGGACTGAAGACATTGTTTCTAGTCTACCTTAGGGTAGTGCAGAATGGGCACGCCACAATCGGGGCAATAAGTACCCCCCGCCCCCCCCTAAGCAGTAAGTATACTCACCGTCCAGTGAGGACCAAACATGAGTCAACAGCACGTAATGTGCCACCTCAAAGAGATGTCAGCAAAATTAAAGGTGCCCATTAAGGCCGATGCCTCCTAGAGCTACGGAACTGCTCGGAAATTTGATGATTTCCCATGACAAAAAAAAATCTATCAAATATATTTTAGATCTTTATTAAAAATCTTGTTATATTGTAATGAGGGCAGCCCTACGTCGTGGCAACACGTGTGTAGCAGCGCAGGCGCAGTCGGGAGACACGTTTGATTTACGCGCACCCAGCCCGCTACAAATTGCCGCTCATACCGCTAACAAACGCCATATTATCATACACCGATATGATGAGTATTGTGGTATCATAACATATTTAGACGCATTGTTTCATGCGTAAACTAATTTATTGATTTTACATATATATGTGTATATCACTATAGTATTTCCTTGGCAGGTATATGATCATGTAATTAGGTATCTATAACGTCATTTATCATTGTCGCTGATGTTTTATTTTCTATTGATTTTTATACTCCTTACTTGTCTATAGAAACCTGTTATCTAAATTTATAGCTGCCTTCTTACCAGATCTATAAGAGGTTAATAAGTGAGCTAAAGGAGAGCTAAGACACACTAGCAGATATAGCTGACACGTGTGTTTCGAATAGCTGGAAGATATTTATAATGTCCCACAGATTTTTGAAGCAGTTCACTATAGGGGCTGTCTGTCACAACACTTTCCTTAATTATTTTTTCGAATTGCTCCAAAAGCTTCTTCCTAAAAGAATTTTCCATTAGCTTGAGGGATGTTCTCATAAGCTTTTATTAGTATTCAGTATGTAAAGGTCTGGAAAGCTGGGCACATCGTAGAATTCCGTGAGTATTTTATAAGACTCAATAAGCTTACCCCTTTGTATGTATCTGTTTCCACCAGATCTAAGAGGCTTAGGGCAAGCAACACGTAACTTAAGAATATTAAAAACTTCCCATTTTTGGACTCTTTTGTGCTTAGAGCTATAAACGAATGGTACGCTCGATTTGGTGTCCCTGACATATCCACAGCTATACAGTTTCATATCCCTAAAGAAAAGGTAACTTTAGTACATACATGAAGTACGAGAACAGGGGACTTACTATGACAATCATGTTAAAATATCAGTTGTGAAAGAGGAATGGAGCTTTACTCTGCTCGCGTGCTTATGAATTAAAGACTGTGATAGCAATAACTCCACCAAGATGAAGGTCAAATACCTATTTTAAGTAGTCGCATAATAACTTCCTTCTTGAGGAAAAATATGATTAAGAACCGTGCTACAAATGCACCTGTCATAACATTCTTTCCGTTGTTGATGTTTACGTAGTATCTAAAACACCGTCGTGCTTTGTTTATGAAAATGTGGAGAGCGGAGGGCTTCCGAAAATATAGAAGTTTATGAATAGTAAAGACAGGAAATTTACCTTATTCTATACAAGACTTTCGTGTCAACGGGCTGCGGAATTTTTCGAAATAGGTACCGGGGTCCTGGAATACAAAGGGTAGCTGAAGCAACACAAGCTATTTTAGTCAGTAAAAATTTAACGCTTTGCCTCTCTCCAACCAGAGTGGGAGGAGTAATTTGATGACTTCCTACCTCAAAAAAAAGCGTCAATATAAATTAGCAAATGAAACGCTTTCTGCTTCAGTTATTAGATACGGTCTATCAATAGGAGCCCATCATATTTGTAGAGTTTGGTAGTTACTTGTATTTTATTATGATTTGATCCTGTATTATCTCATAGTGAACTATCGTACTGCTACTAACTAGTTCGTGTCTGTGCCGCCACACACGAACTTAACACCTAACGTTACATAAATCCTACATGGCGTTACCAAAGTTCTCCCTACGATTTTAATATGTTAAACAAACAAAAATCTGAAAACTATTATCGGATAGTTGCCCGGACCAGACACAAGACCCGACTAGTCGGAGGACTCTCCCTTTTCAATTAAAGTTGTAGGACTTTCCAGCTCCACATACCTCTAAACTACTCACAAAAGAAGACGTCATTAGCAAAAGAGCAGAAGCTATAACTTCTGCAAATAAAAACATATTCCCTAAATCCCATCAAAAGCTTGATAAACAAATAACTGGCCACATTGTTTATGCCAAAACAGACTCAAAGAAAAACGATTGAGTGAATCATTGGGCTGGCGGGTTGAAATCCGTTTTGCTTACAAATAGACAGTGCTCGGAGGAAGTACTAACGAATTAGAGGCAAGTGAGCAAGCACTTTGATCACGAAGTGGTGTCAACATAGCTTGCGAGACTCATTAACAAGCCGATCGGGAGACGTCACTTGGTGGATTCTTTAAATGCATGGACTTAGACGGAGATAGGTGTTAAAATAGGTGGGAATTCAATAGAAACCATTACACTCTAATAGATGTAACGATTTTTCTTTTGTTAACTTCATCCTTGTGAATATCATTTTATTTAATTATAATATCATTACTACTTTGGTACTAGCTGTGTCATCTTTGCATACGTACAGTGTCTTTATTGACATGTACTTTGTGATACTTATTTAGTTTTAACGATATAGTAATATTTATTTAGGCATCACATAGCTTCGAAGTATTGAAGAGGAACTTAGCGTTAAAACTGGTATTAACAATATTCACATTGAAACATTTCATTTTTAAATCTAATAACATCTTACGATAAAATAAGCATCTATTAACGTTTAATCGTTGGGAATGTTTTATTTATAGATCTATTTAGGTGTTAAAATAATTGAGAATTTAAAAGTACCTGTTGAACTGTTATCGGTCCAATGTTTTTCTTTTTTTAATTGCTTCATATAATCAACATCAATATTCTATATTTTTAGCAAGCATAAGCATTATCAGCCTTTTAATGTTCCCACTGCTGGGACTCAGGCCGTCTCTCTCTAAGAGAGGGAAATTAGCAAGACACGTGGCTAAATTTATGTAATGGTTCATTCAATACTATTTCTTCTTCAACGTATTGTTTTATTTTCTCTATTCGGACACTCAGAACAATGTATCTTGTCTAATCAATTAAATCAAAAAGGCCATTAATCTTAATTTGTTTCAAACCTTAGGTTTGGTTTATTTACATTGATGTTTCATATATATCTACAAGTCTATACGTATTAAGTTATTTTACAATCAGTACGATAACATTCATCGTCGAAACAACACAGACTTTCACGGCTTAATAATTTTAAAATTTCAGCATCTACATACAAAGAAAGCAACGACTTTGTGATTGTCTTGCAATTACTGTACTTTGAGCCAATTGTAGTAAATTTTATTCCATTAGAGAGCTCAAATTACCCGAGTCTCTTGTGCCAATAATGTAGCTTAATAATTTAGATTACAAGTTACAGTTTTTTCTTTTTTATATCATTCTTCATTTCGTCATTAGGAGCAACCGTTACCGCAAAAACAAATAATAATAATAATATATAATCTTCACGATGTTGAAATATTATCAACCACGATTCGTTGATGTTAGTTGAAACGACCATGATAACAAGACCGTTAAAATCATCATTAAGAAATAGATAATCGTCTGCGATGACGACAAAGTAGCCTTTATCTAAAATATCTAATATTGGGGTTAATTATGCAATAAAACTATGTCTCTATTATTATCTATTGTACACCTCATAAAACAAACACAGGACAAACATAAATAAAAACATATAAATAAATGTGTAATAGACGATCTTATCGCACAGGGCAATCTCTTACAGACTACCATTGGATGGACTGAATGAAAAAAGATAGATTTGGGGCTCTCAGGGTAGAGAAATCAGAAATAATTCTACGGAATAGAACATAATAATTCATATAAATACATGCATATACCAAATAATATACTATTAAACATCAAATATATAATATAGAAAGAATAAGAATAATTAGGTTGGTAAGGTTAGGTAAATTAGGTTAGGGTATTTTCTTTCTTTTTGCGGTGAGAAATTATCCAATGACTTCTCGCGTTATAGGGTGGAGCAAATTATGTGTTAGACTTTAACTGACTAAAACGCACCTGTGTGCTTCAGTTGCTCTTTGCGTTCCAGGACAACGGTATCCCTTTCATAAATTGGCTTTAATTCTTATAAAAAATATTAAAATCCTAAAAAATCATATAAAAAGATAATAAAAGCAACGTTACGGTAAAAATCATAAAAATATGAAATAAAATATTCAAGCAAAACTATTGTTGGTTTCTACTGCACATACCGGAACTCTCAAAAGGTCTGATGATTGATATTTCATAGGTACCAAAAAGCGATATCCCGATAAATAACCTAACCTAAATCAAGCAAATCGATTCCTTTAGGGAACAATCCAGGCGTTAGTGCAAGCAGATGTGTTCTAGGAAGAGTATTGTATAGGCAAGTTGTCGCCTCTGTTGTGACTGCTGATTGACTGATGCTGCCAACTAATCCAACGCTATTCCTACAGACTACGCTATTCTCGGAGAACAAATATGCCTCCCTGGCTGCGTTTGATACTATCAATGTTTACACGTTCGTTTCTATATCTGCAATAATAGCAAGCGATTCTGTAATGCTGCCGATTAGATCTTTGATTACAGTTACGTTGTGATGTTTCGTTATTAGATCTGTCCTTATGTCTGCGCCTAATGTTTTAAGGTGTTATGATTTGATGAAATTAGGCTCAACATGAAAAATAAGGTGCCCAAAAAGTGTTTGATGCCATTCATATATAATATTATACGCTATATTTTTGTACGCCAACGACGTTTACAAGTAACAAAAGTAATAGGCCGCTAGAACGCCAAAGATGGTATGGTCGTTGGCCAAGTACGAGTTTAAGCATCAAAATAAACGAACATATGCCTATCTACGTACATTATATTCGAATGTTACAGAAAATAGATAAAAATATTATTGAAAAAAAAAATTATCGTCTTCTCTGTCTCTGAAACTGTTACTTAATGAAATTGAACCAAAATGAAGCTTGATCTTTGCAGTATTCATTCACTAGCAGATTGTAGGTAATTAATAGCAAACAAAAAGCTTGGCGTAGAGCATACTTCTCATGCGCTGCGCTTGGCGGCTTCAAATGGTTAAAAATAGTAAATTTTTTTATTGATACGATATTAAATATTTCCATCATATCTGCAAGTTTAATTAATTCCATTTCTATTTCTCCTATCGTTTCATCGCGAACTATTTCAACCTTAAATTCAGTAGTACTTTGATCACTACAATTATCCGCATCATTAGTACTTGCATTTATCACTCCATGTCTATCATCACCTCTCCCTGCATTTCCCGCTAATGCTCTCAAACACAGGAATGCCAGGTACTCATTGTGGGCCGAGTACCGAAGTGTTGTGACTGCTGACAGAAAGGTGCCAACTTCTATTCTGAGAGACGACGAGGCTGCCGATTGGTTGCGGTGTTGCTTGCATCATCAAGGTGTGTTATACAATGAGAGAGGTAAGATTTTAAAACAAATATGATCGATGAGCAAATACTACTTTTGCTTTGATCTTAAGAAAATATCAGGTTGCCAATTTGTATAGAAAATTTAAAACTTTATTTTACTTAAACTAATTTTAATCATGAATATATGCCTGCCATTTTATGTGTAGTGTGTTGACTCTCCTGCTGTTGGAGTTTTTTGCATGAAAATCGATGAAATGTGTAAATGCATCTTAAACCAACTTAATCAACTTTTACATCTTCGGAATTGATTTAAATTTTCATCAAAAAAAAGTATAAAGTTCAAAATAGGAAAATTATGATGGGACAAGATCTATGTTATAGTGGTTATGGATGAGCCTCTAGTTTTACCTCTACTAAATTCACTTACGTCTATTGTGCAGCATGAGGCCGAAAGTTGTCATGAAGCAAAAATGGCGAAGACCAATTCCCCAATGTAGGTTGAATCAGTGTCCGCTTCCCCATAATTATTTGCAAGTCTTGACAGTAACGATCAGCAGTAACTGTGGCACCTGATAGTATCCAGCTATGGTGAATAACTCCCTACAGAAGACGACCAAACTGTCGCCATAAATTTCTTCAGGCTAATCTACATTTTGGAGACGGAAAAAGAACGAGCGACGTAAGGTGACAAATATCCTTAAAACAACAAGACCCAAGTGTTTCGACTCCAAACTGTAAATATCAATAAGGTATACAGTATTGGCGCCGCTAGAGGGCCTCAGTGGCTGCAACAGTAGCGCTAGCACAGTCTGCCGAACAAGGCAAATCCAGAGGCCTACCGACCTTCCACGGCATCAACATTATGTCATGTGGTCTCTACCCATAGTCATGTATCCTCCTCTAGGTTCTGTTATATACCGCAATTAATTATTTCGAATTATTTGAATAGTTTTATCAATTCGAGATTAGAAATAAAACAACATTCTTTTTCTTTTCACTTAAGTTTTATATTAGACTAGCTTCTGTCAGCGGCTGCGCTCGCGTGAAAGTAGGTTTCTCCATACCAACTGTGGACTCCCGTTTCATCCTTAGTAGGAGAATTTTTGAAAATCCTCTCTTAGTCCTCGTCTACGTCATAAAAGGAAGCTTTGTGCAAATTTTCACGCTCCTAGAAGTTTCGGCTGTGCGTTGATATGTCAGTCAGTCAGTTTCTCCTTTTATATATATAGATAACTAGCTTTGGCCCTCGACTGCGTCCGCGTAAATGTAGGTTGTTTCGGACGCAATGTCGACGTCGATGCTAGATAAAATGTAACCAATGTTCTTTCTTGGGGTTCAAACATAGTCCATACCAAATTTCATCAAAATCGGTTTAGATGTTCAAACGTGAAAGCGTAACAAACAAACAGAGTTACATTCACATTTATAATATTAGGAAGAATGGATTATAAATAAAACTTTTAATTCAAATTAAAAGTTTTATTTATAATCCATTCTTGCTTTTTACATTACGCACTTAAATTCTGTAATGACATTCATAAAATCTGTTGTGACGTTCCTGTTCCAAGCATTTAATAACTTAAGTAGGTACTTCACACTTGAAGAAAGCTACTTCAAGCACAGAATTGTATGCCTCTCAACTTTCACACGGACCATTTCTAACAGTAATGATTACAAAGTGCTGTTGCCCATGAAATAACGCTTCTACTCTTACTGGTTTTAGACTTGCAACGTAGTGTATTTTGCACTACCTACTGCAAAAAGTACAGAAAAATCCATGAGTAATTTCTCAAATAATTTTTTACTATATATTATGTTTACAATGTTTTATTTGCAAATGTGCCTCATTAGAAGGTTTAAAGTTGCCCAAAGGGCAATGGAAAGAAAAAAAAGGCTTTGCTCGCGTTTTGCTTTTTCGCGTTTTTAGTTCACACCTTGTTTGCGTAGTACATTATAACTCAATACTTTGCTCGAAGTTTCCTTGCGTGATCTCATCAGGAATGAAGATATCTGCAGGACTACCAAGATTACCAATATAGCCCTCGCCTCACTAAATTGGCAGTGAGAGTGGCATATAGCTCGCAGAACCGATAGTCGATGGGGTCGAAAGATTCTGGAGTGGCGATCGTGCATCGGAGTGCCTCTCACAAGGTGGACCGATAACCTGGTGAGGGTCACGGGAATCCAATGGATGCGAGACACACTGGACAGTTTGTTCTGGCACACTTAGGGGAGGCCTATGTGGACGTCTTTCGGCTGACATGATGAAGATAAATAAAATAATTAAAAATGTTTTATTTGATAACAAAAGTTGGTTTAACAATAAAGAGGCTACTCTCCCTTTTCTTGATGATGATTTTATTTAATATGTCGAGTATGTTGATAATCATCGCTTGATACACGTGGGCAATTGTCATTAATATTCCACAATATTCCACAACCATCACACAACGCCGTCTAGTCTCAAGCTAAGCAGAGCTTGTGTTATGAGTACTAGACAACTGATAAACATACTTATATATCTCTAAATACATACATATTATAGATAAATTACACCCAGACACAGAACAAATGATTGTGCTCATCACACAAATATTTGTCCTGGGTGGGAATCGAACCCACGACCTCCAGCATAGCAGTCAGGGCCACTAACCACTAGACCAACAGGTCAGTCAAAATCTGCAATTTAATTCCATCAAATGCAATCATGCGATGTATTTCATCAAAAAATCGGTTTTGCAACATTGCAAAATCGAATTCAAAGGTTGTTGATGCAGACTAATATAGTAACTAACAACAAACTCATAAGACAGTGTTGCCAGACTCGCTACCAACTATTCTGGCAGCTAGTAGCACGGTCCAGCGCCATCGTTAATAGACAATAGTGATTTGTGTCTCGGGCCTCATTGGCTGTTAACTGATCCTATCAGCCATTACACTTTATTAATTAGATCATTATGACTGTTGTTTCGTATTATAATAGCTAAACGTTTTATTTATGTACTGCAAAGCTGTAAACGATACATATAAAATATAATAAAACAGTATAATCACACTAATATTCTAAAGGCGAAAGTTTGTGAGTGTGTGTGTATTTTTGTTAGTTCTTCACACTAGAACCGCTCAACGAATTTAGATGAAATTCAGCACACGGGTAGATCATGTTCTGGGATAGCATTACGGATTATCATCATCTTCCTGCCCTTATCCCGTTTTATTTGGGGCGGTGCAACACTTTTTTTTCTTCCATTCTGTCCTGTCACCCGTCACGCTATCACTAACTCCTTTTTCTTTCATATCACTTCTCACACAATCTATAGCAATATAATCAATAGCATAGTAATCAATAGTAGAAGGGATATCTACTCTTTTTATCCCGGGAGTATGTTCTCTTAAGACAATTTTCTATTTTCAAGCAGGCGAAGCCGCCAGCGACTTTTGCCAGCTACTGCCAGCAGTAGCTAGTAGGAAATAACTACAACAACCTAACGGTGAAGCTTTTTGGTAATTTGTAAGTCATTCATGGGATTCTTCTTTACCTTTGACAACCCACATACATGCTTAAGTATTAATAATTATTCGGAAGACGTGCGACTAGCACAAACCTGAGAAGTCGGCACAAAAAAAGAAAAAGGGCTCAGCCGTGGGAGAAACAAGGCAATGATTAGAATGAAGATGAAATCTTCTTTCCATAAGCTCTCGATACTAAACTTAAGAAACCAAGGATTGTAGAATAAACACTGTCAGAATGCTTCTAATAAAATAGTTCGTTTGTTACTCTGGGAAGCTTTGGGCAACTTATTTACTACTAGCTTATGCCCGCGGCTTTACCCGCGTACATATATTATATAATCTATGTCACTCAGGAATAATGCAGCTTTCTATCAGTGAAAAAATTTTAGCAATCGGACCAGTACTTTCAGAGATTACCTCCTACAAACAAAAAAAAACAAACAGTACCTCTTTATAATATTAGTTTAGATAGTGTAGATGCCTAAAGAAGAGAGTCGTCCCGCCATCTCCTTGATAGTCTTAGATGACCCCTTGTCACGATTTCAGGCTACCATTTTATAATTTTACGGGTCCACCACTCGATTGGCCATTTATGTTAGGCAGCTTTGTAAGCTACGTCACTAATTTGTATTTTAAATTGCAAAAGATACTGCTAGGTATAGTGTTTAGAACGCGATCCGTTAATTTTACCACCACTACTTGTTACTTATACGTTTATATATTTCTTATAAGGCAATTTTTGGATGTGAACCGATTACAAAAATTATTTCACGCTCAGAACCGATCACTATAGTGACACTTGGAGGAGGCCTATGTCCAACAGTGGACGTCTTTGTGTGTGTGGAATGATGTTGATGATGATAGAGAATAGTATAATTTAGCACAAATGCTACTTAAACACAAGAATGAAGTGTATTCATTTTTACATAGACAGTATAAAATGTGCTATCAGACACATTTCTTAGTTAAAAAAATAATTATTATTAGTTTAGAATATATTAAGTAGAATAATAAGCACCTGACTCGAATGCATAAGGTTGCGGGTTCGAAACCGGGCAAGAATTTTTCAATTCATAAGTAGATACTTTTCTTAATTTATCTAGGACATTATTGACATCCCATGTTTCGGAAAGCACGTAAAGCCGTTGGTCTCGGTTGTCATTCGTAGATCTTTGACAGTCGTTACAAGTAGACGCCAAAAAGTCCGGCTTTTTGACGTCTACTTGTAACGACTGTCATCAGCCTATCTAAGGAGTATCCTGCCGCTCAGTAATAGGGTTATGGAGGTCTGATAGGCAGTTGCTCCATGTAAAACACAGATATTCAGCCACATGCGTTTAGACGGGAAGCCAACCCCATGGTAGTTGGGAAAAGGCTATGGAGATAATAATGAGTTTAGGATATAATTAAATTACTTATTTGTACACAAGGCAAGATAAATGGAAATAAGAAAATAGGCTCTATCCTTCGAATGTACTCTAAGAGAGAAAACAAATCTGATGGATAGCTAGATCATTTACTTAATGCCATAGGCTACTTTTTAACCGTAAAAAATGGTATAACAAAATCTTTCCTTTATTTTCGTCCAAAAAGCGGACATTCCTGAAGTGTTACCTCACATCGCTCGCTCAGCGTCTCTCGCGCTCCATCACCAACACTAATGGTGATTTGTGTCGCAGGCCTCGTTAGCTGTTAACTGATCCCACACTACGTCATTAGCTGGGTCTTTTTAAAATACTGTAAGCTCTGGTGTGTGACATAGTATTTGTTATGTTTCTGAAGACACAGACTTGATTGATGATAGTAAATTGTGAGATAATATGTTAGAACAAATTATCAGGATAGTTTCTGTTGTTTTCTTTGGCGATAAGTTTTTTACTGATATAAATTGAGAGCAGGTCCCTACTTATCTAAACAGTTTCGTTAAAGTTATTAACAATTTTTTTATTTATACTTTTTCTGGCTACCAGGTTCTTTTTTTTATCGTTTTCCTACACTAGGAATTACTCATATATCGTGGGTACGTTCATAAACTTCTAAACTTACACATACAAGATACCCAGATCCGGTAAAACTATCTGTAGGCCAAAGAAAACATTTTTTCCGTGCGGAAATCGAATCCGCGATACGCAACGCAGCTGCCAATTGTGCCAGTCGTGCCAATTCTATAATACCCTATAATAAAATAATTCAATTAATAAATTCTTCTCTGTCATAATATTAATCTGCATTCTCTACTATAATATGTATGTCTCCTCCAAACATCTACATATCTAAATATTTATATACCTACCTTGCTAATTACTAACCGTTCTCTAAATATCTAACCACAAATAAAGAAGTTCAGAAACCCGATCACGAAGTTATTCACTCACGTATTTTTATTTTCCCGAGGAATCCAACTAAATGTCAAACAAATAAATCGTACGCGTCCTACAGAAAAAGTAATGTGTATTGGAACATTTAATTACTCACTCAAGAATACGTTTGGGTGGCAAAGGATTATTATTACAGAAGTACAAAATGGAGATTCGTTTTAAATAAGGAAGTTATAGTTGAAAATATGGAAAACTAAACACCTTTGGGAAATCATAAAGATGATTATAGAAGTGTTAAGGGCAGAACAGAAGAGATAATGGAAGAATAGACAAAGAAAATGTGTTATGCTGACCCCAAATAACATAAGACAAATGCGGACTATAAAAAAAACAATCCAGTATTTTAAAATTAAGAGGTAGTTATAGAGAAGACGCTTCTTTTACACTCTAATATAATACCGATGCAATTGAACAGTATAATAAAGACAAACTTACATTGTATACATAGCTGCATCAGTTATGATGTCTTTACTCCTTCAGTCGGTGAATATAAAAACGATAATTATGACATTGAGCCTAAATTGAAACAAAAAGTAGATTTTAATTATACCAACATTGTAAGTTCAAGAAATGGCCCTCATCAATAAAGAGGGTTCAACCTCAAACCTCCATACATCATCGTTACAATACAGAAAATTCAAATGTTTCCCAAAATTCCTCTCCTACCACGCTAAGTGACATCAATATTTACGCCAACCTCCTGCAAAACCAATACGCATATTAGCTAAACGATCACTCCAGCAATAAAGACGATACTTTACACGCAAAATATACGAAAGAGCCGTCAAACAATGCCCGAAGTAATTGATGCTGTGCCACAGAATAAAATTATGACGCCGGGAGGGAAGTGAAGACCTGACCGACGCGTAAATCAAAGCCAAGACGTGATGGTTACCACACACGATTGTTTGAATAACTTATATCTTCTGCTTAGGGAGATTCAGACTTGAAGAGGCAGGGAGAGGGTGGGATTTTGATTGGCAGGATTCACGGAAGGGGTGTTGTGAGAAAAATTGTTTTGAAAGGAATGTTTCTTCATTAGTATTGTTGTGACTATGGAATCGTTATTCGTAACATAAGTATTAGATACTTGTCATTGATTGGTTTAATTAATTGACATCTTTAATTAATAAACAACTTCTAATTTCACTATTAGAATCATTACCATCATCTTTCCTTTTTTTCAACTTTCATCATTCATCATCATCTTATGTCATTTTGTTAACAATTGATACTATTGCCCGAATTATAACTCATTTACTTCTACATACATAGATACATACCAACTTCAAGTAAATTACATCACTCACAACGAAAAATGCCAAACAATAAATAACCGACGTTACGGAGCAACCCTATCTTTTGAAAAAGGAACAACATGCGCATACGCAGTGCCGTTTCGACATCGGAACTAATTGGGCTAATTTATCCAGAATATCGTCACGGGGACGATACCGCGACGAGATAGCGACGGCAGGGGAACGTGATGGTATGGTAATGTGATAGAATAGTGACAATACGAAGCTGTAACGTAACAGAGTGGTAACGTTGTTGATTGGTAACGTGACAGAATAGTAACTTGAAAGAATGGTAACTTGCTAAACGTGACGGGATGGTATCGTAACAGAATAGTAACAGGACGGGACGATAACGCGAAAGAACTGTAACGCAACAGAACGGTAACGTGACGGGTAGATACCGTAATGGAACAGGGACGACATATGAGGCAAGCGTGAACGCATAGTTCGAATTGCGAGGAAAATTAGTGATTTGTATCTAAGGAAGTAGTAGATATGCGCTAGCCATAATTAATTGGGCATTCCTTGTACTGATTTTAATGTCGATACAACACAAAAATTGACATAAAATAAGTATACTAAGTAATCATTTTTGGTTTCTTGCTTACAATACAATCGTCACAATGAAATTTAGAAGCTATCGCATAATATGGTCGAAACCAAAATCAACTACTTGAACCTTTTAATTTTCATGATAAAAATCTTAATAGTGAAACTGACTTCAGTTTTAATATGCCCCAAACATTTTTTTTTTGCATAAAGTAAGCAGAGTAAACATAGTAGGATATCAAAATGACAAAAGAAGAATGAATCTTGACCTTCCGGCGAAGGCGCCACGTTTTTACAGTTTGAGGCGCCTTGTCCACAATGAACCGCAATGGCACACGTGGTAATAATATAGATGCTTTATGCGCGTAAGTTGCCTATTGCACCCTTATGAGAACAATATACATGTGTAGGTTTTGTAAACAAAGCTGTAGCAAAACAAATTGAACACTTTGGTTGTTTTTAAGGAAAACATTTCTGAACAAGAAAAAAGATATAACAGTGACTATTACAGCTAAAAAATAAGTGCCTATAGGTTTTATGTGCCATTGCGATATAAAGAACATTCGGCTGTGTTATTTTTGGACTCGTTTCCAATAAAAGTAACAATATCCAAAAACCAGTTGCAAAAAAGATAAAGCTGTCCAACGAAATCAATAAAAAATGGATTTTGAACAGACCATGATTAAACCGTAAATTAAAATCAAATGATTACTATAACTGAAATCAAACAAACGTTGAATATAGATAGTGATACTTCAAAGATTGAAGACGAGGCGCTTATAACAAACGCGTTCAAAATTAAAATATTACGAAAACAAACAAACGACGGAGCCACTGTTTATTTTACTTACGATGCTATATCGCGCCGTCCCGAAGACGAACGCGGTTTCAGCACCACAATACATTATAACACTATTCCTTTGTGATTTTAATCGTGTTTCCTACAAAACCTAACAAAACAAACAGAAATTAATAAATTTCTTCACACTGTTTTTATTATTGATAGCAAAAACAAATAGTTTTATGAGAAATTATGAATAGTAAGAACGTAATTTCGTTTTTATTTATGAATGATTGTAATTATACTATTCGTTGTTAGATATGGAACACGTTATAAATACAAACCAATGTTTTGTGATGGAACCAATTAATAAAAAAGTGTTATTCTTAAACAATTCAAATGGAATGAAAATTCAATAGAAACATTGAAGTCAGTAAAATCCATTGAATCTATGAATCATTGAAGACTTGGAGATGTTTATAAATTAAAAAAACATTTGATTGAAGTATCACTTTTTTGACTAAATACACCTGAAAAATTATACATATTTTTTTTAAATAAGTGATCCCTATAGGTCTCTATTACGTGGTTTAATATATCCTAGTGTTAATAAAACAAAAAAGATGAGCAAAAAGCCCTGCAAGGTAGGATCATCCATCAAATCAGCTTCTAGAACCTATCTAACGCCTTAGTCATATCTAATAGCAATCTGCACCCAATGGAAAAGTTATTGAAGACTTCAAAGTTAATCATCACGCTGCAATACAAATAAAATTATAATAAACAAGGGCTAAACGTTAAGGATAATAATAAATTCTTGGTAAATCACGAGATGTGCGTGAGAGTTAAATCTAAATTAGCTGTGACTGAGGGAGCTGTTCTCAAAGTTACAGTTACAATAATTGTTATTTAGATTGTTATATTTTTATGATTCGATGTGATTGTTAAGTTACTATAAGAGTAGGTCCGCTAATAAATAAAAAATGGATGGATGAAGTGGTAAACATAATATGTCTAAAGGCTTAACTAGAATTGAAGTAACAGCCGATCTAGAAGTTTAGCAGAACAAAAAAAGACGTGCTCTCATGCCCTGATCAATTATGAAAAAGAGATGTTCAAACTATTTAAATAAATCTTAAAGCAAAATAGCATTGTAAATTTCTTTTTGTTTAGAATGTGATCTTTTAGTCATTTGCATGCCCCATACCCCAATACCCATCAGACTTCAATTTGCATTAAAGAAATAAAATCATAGTATATACACCTGTTTTGTACTGAATACACCTATATAATATTCAATATGCACATCTCATCAATAACACATCCATTCAAAGTTTCGATCGCATTTCGTTACAAACCACATGTTGTGAATTTTAATTCCATTCATATTTCAATCATCTCGCGACTTTATTCCAGTTCTCGAGAATATCCTCCATTCCTCCCAGCTGCGACCACCGTCCGTCGTATCATGACTTATGCCCCAATTGTTTGTTTTCATTATAAGCTCTCGTAATCCTGTATATTTTTTTGTTTCAAATTTTTTTCTGAGCACTCAAAATAGATGGTTTGTTTGTAAGCCGTGAGAATTTGAAAGGGCATGTCAACGGCGGATTAGTGATTGATATTGCGTCTTGTAGGTGGTCTGATTAAACTGTTTGAGAGTGCTTTAACGCCTTTGTATTTTGTATTATTCTGGGTTTTGAACCTGTTGTTTCCGTTTACAATTCAATCAGCGTGTACTTACGTTGTCGTCGTGACTCTAACTAATTCAACCATGTCTCAATTAATCCTGGTCATATAAATTTTAACACACCGATTCATTGAATTATGTTTTAAAATATTTCTCATGGAACCATTAAAAAAAACTACACTTGGAGGACCCCTAAGCAAACAAACACGCACCCGCAGAAAAAAAATTCGTTCGCAAACACTCGGCTGAGAGAAATCTATTTTTGGATGACAAATTGCACGCGATAATTTGTTAAAACGTCAAGTTACGGAAAAAGTATCAACGTAAGGGTTGTAAAACAAAATTCATAGATAAAATGCACGATAAGGGCCACGTGTAGGCGACGAGTCTGCAATGTGTTAAGTTTTTTCCACCCTTGTAAAATTCTTCAGTTAAATTATGGTAAAACTGTCTGTGTTAGATATAAGTTTTAGGGAACAGTAAATTGCAATTCGGTTCAAACAATAAATTACTAGTGGAACCTTGAAATTACTAGTGAAACCTAGAAATTACTAGTCGAACCTAGAAATTACTAGTGGAACCTAGAAATTACTAGTGGAACCTAGAAATTACTAGTGGAAGTAGCCATTACTATTATTTGTTCAATTATGTTTTACTCTTTTCATTATATTAGCCTTTTAACGGCCTACGTCGTATTTATTCCACCAGGGTCGTACACCCATGACCAAATACTCCACCTCCGTCAGGTCTTCTGTCACCTATAAGGACTGAAGAGCTAAACGAGATGGAGTGGCGAATACTACACGAAAACACTCGTCGGATTAATCCGACGCAAGCGGTTAAAGAGTTAAATATATACATTTTTATAAGTTTACATACGTTAGAAGAATGAATTTGACATCTATACCCGTTGCCAATAGCGGAAAGTACATGGCCGTTTACGTGAATGTGATGCATATTTTTCTTATTTGTGTAGCTTTTGGATTATTTATAGTATGCGTCATGCTTTCCTTTCTTTCTTCTATATTTACTTTACTGTCACAAACACTAAGCCTCTGAGAACTTCATAAGACATCTTAAAATTATCATAATTTCGATGAGAGGAAGGTATAGTCCTTTTTATCCGGTATAACTCCGTCTATATCTCACACCTTGGAGCTGATTGCTTGTATAATCTAATTATTTAAAGCTTACTATCTTCCAAATTCAAGGCATGCTATAGTTTCTACCCGGATGTAATTAATTTATAACCTACTGCTCCATAATTCCCTGAAGTTCTTAATCTTTAGTTTACATTACAGTTTTTGCAATAATAATCACTATGTTTATCATAGCGACCACGTGTGACTGTTTGAAGTGGTGTAGCGTATCCTTGGACGAAAAAAACTTTGTTCTATAAGATTTATGAAGCTCTTGACTGTTGAGGTAGGGTTGAGTGCTTGTGATATGGTTGGTTTTAAAATTTCAATTGAGTAGCATTTGAAGGTTTGTGGGTTTGGCGTAAATTAATGTGTACTTAAGTATGGTATTCAATGGCAATGGTTTTTGCGATTACAGATAGATTGCGAGATCATCATTGCCTGAATTTTCACTTTAAAGCAAATTTCATCATCTCTCAAACCTTTTCACAACTAGCTTGAGATCGTCTTCCAGTTCAACTGAATGCGGCTGAGTACTCGTATTTTACATGGAGCTACGCCTATCAGACTTCCACAACCCAGTTACTGGGCAACTAGATACGCCTTATACAGACTGATAGTCAGACTTTCAGGCGTCTAACTAAAGACCTACTTCAAAACATGGGTATAAAGATGAGTGTATACAACATTATTTTTAGTACATGCGAAACCTGAATATAGTTTGTTCAGAATCAATAACTGAATCGATACCAATAATTTTTACACCATGTTATATTTTTTTCCAAAAATATACCTATTTAAAAAAGGTCATAAGTTGGACACCACCTTCCCTAAGTAAAACACAGGTCACGGCAGGTCACAGCAGGCATGAGGCGCCAGCGTACAGCTGGGTGCGGGAGCAAAACAACCCCTCAGTCACCCGGATAGCCCGGTAATCATGCATTTGTGCGGAAACCAGGTAACATAACAAGCTTATAACTTTGTGATTTTACAGTTATGAAATTTCGTTCATAGATTCTTTACATAGAAATACTAGAACTTGTTTCAGGTTTCGCATATACTAAAACTAGAATTGTATAATCATGATAGTTTGTCTCCAACAATTAGCAGAAGTGTACCTGTAGTTTTCTACTGGCATATTTGTGCATTTATTAGTATTTAGTGCTTAATATATTAATATATTAGTCCAGTCAAACAGTCGTGAATTATTGTTAAAATATCTTGTTAAATTGTTTTTCATATAAAATTGTATAGTATTAGATACATTCCAGCTGAATGTCAAGCCATTTTCTCGTCACACGCATAAACGTTTACGACACAATAAATAGATGCTACCGGAAAATCTATATCTTCTTTAAATTCTTATAAACGATATTTATTAGGGAAACCATTTGTCCAACCTGCCGCTGATTCATTGACATTTTATGTTTTTCTGAAAAGGTGGGTAGTGATGATGTCTCGTTAGTATTTGATGATTTTGTCTTCAGGTAGGTACGTAACTGTTTTACAAAAAAAAAAAAAAACATTTTTAAGCCTGACTCATAAAATGCTGTCTAAGATTTGTTTTTAGAATTATTATCTTTTAACACAAAAGCCCATGAACATTGACACTCCCAATCTCTATATCTATATATTAGGTACTCAGAATCTTTTATATTAGGTACTCAGTACTTAGTGTGTATACAATTTTGGTCAGAATACCAGATTTTTTTCTTTCAAATGCTCCTTTCCATAAAACATAAATCCTATTCAAGTTTATTCTCTATATCCGAATTGATCATTAAGAATTAGCCGATATTAGTTAGGCACAAAAAATTAAACATGTCAAAACCAAAAATAAAACTAACAGTAATTAGTAACCTTTGAAATAACAAAACGGTCGAATTGGAAGTATTCAAGTCAAGTAGCATTGAAGCTTTTTTCACGTCCGGGCGTTGGTTAATTACCACAAAAAATGTGGCCACCCCTGCAGGGTCATCAATCTATATTGGCGTTTGTTTTGAACTCTATGCTCTTCGGTTTATTGTTTTAAAAACATTCATAAAATTGTCTTTGCATATCGAAAGTAACAAATTTGAATTTGGAACATATGTGATGGCCAGCTATAAAATTGAGGTAGGCCACTGAATGGATTGTAAAAGAGAAAAGGGTCTAAAAACTGAAATGAAGTAAAAGTGTTTGAAAAAAGATGTGCTGTGTCCTCAGTATCTCGTTTGAATGAAATATGTAAATTATAGTGAGGAAAATAAAGGACATTTGTGTGGATATAAAAACATGAGTTCACGATGTTTTTTATTGGTATCACTTCTGCTTTCAATACGAGACTGCATGAATAACAATAACACACAACTATCGCCGTTTACATAATAACTTATTTTCGAACAGTTGAAAAACAATTCGTCCAACATTTACTACACTTTTACTAACAGTCCTCACTCAACAATCGTTCAATCATTTGTTCTGAGACTTTTGATGTTGCTACTATTTCAAAATCGGAACATTATAAGCGGCCAGTCACAAAATGTTTGCGAGACAAAAAGATGAGGCTTAAAGATCAGAAAGCTGTGCGACATGGTTGGGTGTCAATCGTCGGCGGGCGTCGATCGCAGCGGCGCTGCTGATGGATAGATGAATGAACACTATCACTGAGGAGCGATGGGAACGCGAGGAATTTGAGTCACGGATACCAGGGTTCGTGAATCGTTGAAGAGGTTTGTTTTTCGCCTTATAAGACAGGAGATTTGTTGGTTTCAGGACATTTTTTTTGGTTAAATTTGTCTCAAGAAACATTTATAGTTCTTACAAGACTGTTCATAGTCATAAAGATAAGCAATTGTTTTAAGAAGAGTAAAATTAATACTAGGGGAGCTTAACTTCGTCACATTATTTATATTACATTTTCGTTATTGAAGATTTGTCTAGGATAAAATTTTACATTATAAAACGATTTTAATATTGTTTTAGAGATCTATGAAATACCTGCCTAAAGACTTTTTCGGGTTTCGGACTACTTACCTACTGAAAAATTACAGAATACTTGTATTACCTATGTACCTACTTTAACACTCTTTTTAACCTTTCGTATACCATAATTAGAGACACAATAGAAAGACAATGAGAGAGCGAACGCCGGCGTTCGCTTGGGGTTTATTGCTTGACTGCGATCCCACCTGATGGTAAGCAGTGATGCAATCGTTGATGGTGAGGCGCACTAGGTTATTAAGAGCCTATTCACTCTAGCCTTTACACCCAAATTATAAACGGATGGGAAGACCTCAGCAGGTAAATGATTCCAGTCCTTCGATGTACGCGACGAGGCGAAACGCTAAGTCCGGACCGTAGAGGTTTGAACAAAGTACTTTTAAAAATTATACACAAATTATAAATAACGCCTTCACAAATTTGTCTCTAAATGAAGAGAAAAAGATTAAAAAAATCGGCTTGGTCGTGGAATGCTGAAAATCTGAAGAATTTGACATCCGTGCATATGTCTTCTCCGTAGGTGGTTATATTCATGCAAGTCATTTTGTATACAAAAAATTAGAGCAAGTCTTTTGTGCCGGCGGCTTGGAGGGTCCAGTCAAGAGGTCACATGTTTTTCAAGTATTTAAAAAAAAATTACCTTTGTAAATTGGCATGACACTGACGATAGAAAGAAATGTTCACAAATTACACAACACTGAATATTGGACAGACACAGAATGGACGGAAATATTTTTGTCAGACCACGGTCTTCGGTTCAGCTTCACATAAATAAGGAAGAAGTAGAAAATAGACAGAATTTTGCTTTTTCTCTTTTTCAACAAACTAAATCATTCACTTCGACCGAGTTGAACTTTACCCTTTTTCTCTCGCCAGGACTTAGACAAAACAAAGGCAATTTACCGGTTCAGAGCCAGGACTTCTCTTATTGGCCCTCTGTCAGCAAACGGCACAAAAGACAAGAAGACACCCAGCATCACTCACTGACCGTCGAGTTGGCGTGGCTGCTGCCACTCACCCCGCCACTCCTGTCCCTCCATCACATTTCTTCACCGGCGGCCGATTATTTTTTCAACGCGACACAATAAATCAGTTTTCTGTGCGTTAATCAAGGTATGCGCGCGCGCAGACGGTGGCGCGAGGAGAACGCTTCTGTCGTCGCAACGCGTCGCCCGCGCCGAGCCCGCCCCGCCCCGCCCACCGCCCAATCGCGGAGCTTTTATTCCCACAGCACTTTATTTATTTTCAACTGAATTATGTACTACACTGTTTGTTGCTCTGGCTTTACCTGGAGACGTACCGATAGCACCGACGATGTACGTTTTGATTTAAAACGAATCTTATGTACCTATTTAAGCCCACTTGGTTGGTGAGATTTTCCAGAGGCGTTTGTTGAGTCTAAGTTATATTTAAAATCAAAATACTGTAGGTTCTGTCTTTCCCCATTTTTTTTTTTTAAAGACCTTGTGTCACTTTAGGAATTACTCATATGTCGTGGGGTACATTTTCAAATATTAAAACGTTTTCAACTCACATCACAAGACACCAGATCCGAAATAACTATTTGTAGACCACAAAAATATTTGTTCCGCGAAGGAATCGAACCTGCGCCACTCAACGCAGAGCCAATTGCTCAACCATTACGCCAACCGTCTTAAATTATGCACTCATAACAGATTTAATCGTTGTATTATTATTTTTCCTTGGAAATTAATCATTACAATATATTTTGCTAAAGCTAGTTTTTATGAAACAGGACACATCATATGGTGTACTGAAAAATAATCTAATTATAGAGTCTTGACTTAACAATATGTAGTAATAGGTATTTGTTTGTTTTAATACAAAACCATGGCGGTGTTAAGTAAAGTTTTTACATCTTTGAAGTCAGCTTTTTACTCCTTAATCAAATTGATTGTAAATTAACCATAGAAAATCGTCATCATCATCATCATCATCATTTCAGCCGAAAGACGTCGACTGTTGGACATAGACCTCCCCCAAGTGTCGCCGCACTGACCTGTCCTGTGCGTCTTGCATCCATCGGATTCTCACGACCCTCATCCACCAGGTCATCGGTCCACCTTGAAAGAATCGCCAAACTTAAGTGGTAGTGGGCAGGGCACATTGCTCGCAGAGCAGATGGTCGATGGGTTCTGGAATGGCGACCAACGAGGAAGACGCAGCGTTGGAAGGCCTTCCAGAAAAACGTGTTTTGTAGCAATTTTGTAAAAACGGAGGCCTGGATCAACCTGAAAATCACTAGGGTATGTTTATCAGTTTGATACCTTCCTCAATGCTTTTTTGCCACTTCGTATGACCCAAGAGCTGGTTTTTACCTTGGACAGAGGATATTTGGATTACCGTCCAGCGTGGCAATGCCGCCAGTCTCTTGGGTACATTACCAGTCGACAGCGATGCGGAGGAGTTTTTCGACGCATACTTTTGGTTAGTTCTTAAGGATCTATAATTTATTTTTTTATTTAGTCTATAATATGAGTATATCTATTAAATAAGTAAATATTTGATACCATTTACTTAGAGTAGGTACTCAGGTATATCTACTTTAATACTATATACTTAATTAATATGAAGAACATAATTTAGGCTTTTGTCGACGACTCACGCTTGGTCCGGACGGTTACTGGATGGCCTGAAGGCGAGCTACCCGTTGCTCATCATTTGCAAGCTTGCGCCTGCGCCGGGGGTCACCCAGCGACTCCCGACGCCTAGGACGCCAGGCGTCGTTTGCTAGCATTGGTGACCGCATCTCATTCCCTCTCGCTCTGGACCATGGTCTGAACCAGGGCCTGACGCCTCTGCGAGGAACACTTCAGAGGCTTACCATTTTTTCTTTTTTACACTATAACGCTTAGATGTTGTTACTTTGTTACTTAGCATACAAATTGTTTATCAGGAAATAATATCTATACTAACATCATAAAGAGGTAAGATATGTGGAATTAGATAAGTATTTTTATTTGTAATGAATAAACTAAAAAAGTACTGGACCGATTTTAAAAGTTCTTTCACCAATAGAATGCTACTTTGTCTCCGAGTAACATAGGTTATATACGAGTATTTTCTACTGTCACGCGAGTGAAGCCGCTGCATAACTTAATATGTTCTCCTACATTTCACGTTATCTTCCATAGTCATATCACGTACTAGCTTCTGCCAGCAGCTTCGCCTGCGTGAAAGTCTTTTTCTCCATACAAACTTTGGACCTCGTTTCATCCGTTCCCTTATAGGTTAATTTCGGAAAAAGACTTTCACGCGGGCGGTTTCTTTCTTAGCGGATGTCTACACCTTATAAGGAACCTACCTGCCAAATTTTAATTTTTTAGGAGTTATAGTTTCAGAGATATCGTCATTAATCAATGAGTGGTATTTCGCTTTTATATACCTGTAGGTATAGATTTCGTCTAACATAATTTATTCTTCGTTTACCAACCAAATTAATAGTCTGCGATAAAACAGCAAAAAAGACATTAACTAACTAACGATAGTAAACAATACAACAAAGAAATTCTGACATGTCACTGTTTTGCTGACAAAACCGTAGGGGTCCAGCAGGACCGCAGCCTACTGGGGCTTTGGGTTTATTTCCGAAAGGGAAACCCAGGGTCATGGAATGCAAGGCAAAAAAAAACTGGTCTGGTTTTAGTCATTAAAAATCTGACACTCCGTCTCGCTTCACCCTAGAGTAGGAGAAGTCATTGGACAATTTCCCACCTTAAAAAAACACTAATAAAAAAGATGTCAATTGATGATTTTCCACCAAAAAAGGCATCGTAAGCACTATAATTCTGCCATTAAAATAAGTAATAGTACATGATTCTGCGAACAAAAATCAGCAAAAACAACCACCAACGATCAAAGTTTACACAATGCCCAATGCATTCTCATCTTTAGTAGGTAGTATATACTTTTTCTAGCAAGCAATCTCTCATCGCATAAGTGTGTAAGTGTGAATTCTGTTTATCGGAATGAGCTCGTTGATCAATCCGTGCAGTAAACACTGTACCACTTCAGTGCAGCTACTGAATCACAGGTAGGAATGCCCAGAATAAACAATATTATGTATCGGTTATATGTAGATGATCTAGGTATCTATGTGAATTTGTGGAATTATGCAATAGGAACCTAATTTTTTTTTCTTTCTGTGACGAAAAAAGTGATGTGATTTTAAATGTGAGGTTTGGTTGATTTAGAAAAAGAAAACAGAAACAAAAAATGTTTATTTGTAACTCACATAAAAACTTAAAAATATACCTATGGTACTGACTGACTCTGCAAACGTTGTTCTGCCATATAAATTAACAAAGAAAAAAATTGGGAGTAAAAATAGCCTACGATCTATTATCAGACCTACCAAATATACACAAAAAAAATCTCGTGTCACTATGTTTGTTACACAGTGACACGAGTATTTTTATATATTAGAATATGTAAAATATAATATGTATAATATGTAAAATATGTAATATAATAATCACATATCTTGAAAGTATTGTGTTCAGAATCGGCTATTGAGCCAATTTCAGCTATTTATAAAGAAGGTATTTTTAATAATCTAAAATAATAATAAAAAAATTATATAGGATAAAAATAACTATTTAATAAAATTCTTAATAAATCTTGATTGTACTAATGGTGTTTGTGTGTGCGTGCTTATATATCAATACTTGTGCCTACAATAAAAATAACTATTAAAACAAAACACTACCCAAGTGCATTTAAGTAAAAATTCAGTGCTTAAGTTATAATTGTAACTTCATTTTCTAATTGGGGTGTATAAGGTTGTGCGATTTTTTTTTTTAACTGACGTAATCTAGCGCTTGACTACGATCCCACCCGATGGTACGCAGCGATGCAATCGTTGATAGTGAGGCGCACTAGTTTATTAAGAAACTATTCACTCTGGCCTTGAAGATGATTCCAGTTTCATATTGTACGTCAAAATGAAAAAAAAAAATCTTGTTTCATCACTTGGAAAGTAAGTCAATTTTAGTAAAAACAGACAGGTACTTAAACCATCTGGACAGCAGCTTGCACGTTATTAGAAAGATCAAATTTTATGTTCTCTTACAGTTCTATGGTAGAACAAAAAAGCCGGTTATATTCTTTGAACAATCATTTTAAGCCATTCAATATTTCAAAATGATTGTTTGCACTGTAGAAATACTGTAGAGGACACTATCTACACTATCAATATCATCACTATAATTATTTCAGTGTAAAGACGTCCGCAACTAGGCATAGGCTTTCCCTAAGTGTTGTCTCAACAACTGGTTACATTTGTCTCGCGTCCATCATGTGGCCGCGTCCGTCACCAGGTCATCGGTCCACCTTGGTTGCCACACCATACTAATTATACTATGACCAAAAATATCATTGTATTCTAAAATTATATTACCAGGAATATTATCAAAAAAAATATTGTATTAGAACATGCTACAAACACTACGCGGCTACGAAACTGTGTAGCAAATCCCTATGTAAAGGTTTTTCGTAATAAACCCGACATCAAAAATCTCTGGTGTTTGTGATTTTTTTACTCTAAAATTACCTAGGTAATATACGGAATACTGGACTGCCCATTGGTGTCGTTGTCTCAAGCGTGACTGCATGTTGAGCGTGGGTCTCTGGGTTCGATTCGGTCGATCCAAAAGTGTTATTGGGATTTTCCGTTAGCCACTTTTCCCGGTCTGTTGTGTCGGTTTTTTCTGGTGACCCGGAGTTTGGAAGCTACTATGACACCCCTGTGCTTCGAAAAGCACGTAAAGTCATCGCTCCTGCGCCTAATCTTATCCAATGTTGTGTCGTATTATCGTCCCGTACCTATGCTTGCGCACACACTTAACATAATGGCTAATCTCCGTTGAGATTGGTCACCATGATCTAAATTCTGTTAGGAGGATTATACTTATATTTATAGCTGCTGCCAGTGGCTTCACCCACGTGAAAGTAGGTTTCTCTATACAAACTTTAGATCCCCGTTCTTTGTGCTCGCCTTCATCATAAAAGGAAGCCTGCAAATTTCACGATCCTAAACCCAGTAATTTCGGAGGTAATTGATATATCAGTCAATCAGTTTCTTTTTAGTTACCACCAATTAAAAATATATATAAATACAGAATATAGAAGCTACTGTGATACCCCCGTACTTCTACGGTCTGGGTTAAAAGTTTCGCTTCGTCGTTTATAAAGCGTAGTACATCGAGGGACTGAAACAATTTGCCTGCTGCGGTCTTCCCATCCAACTATAGTTTAGGTGTCTTCAAGGCTAGAGTGAATAGGCTCTTAATAAACTAGCGCGCCTCATCATCGATGATTGCATTACTGCTTACCATCAGGTAGGATCGCAGTCAAGCACTGGTTTATGTCAATTAAAAAAATATATATTATATATATAGATCAGAGAATATAAGAAAACGTACTGGTAAACGGAACCGATACAAATAACGAGTGACGGTCTACAGCTAGTATTTTTGTAAAGTTCAAAGGCTTGTAACTGTGCCGATTCCGACGCTTGCAGATCGGTGACATATTATCCTGGACACTTCCTCTGAAAAGAAAGCTCCAGTTTCAGTTTCATTTTATTTATTTTAAGTTAACATTTAATCTACACTAATATTATAAAGAGGTAAAGTTTGTTATTTTTTTTGTGTTTGTAGGAGGTAATCTCTGAAAGTAGGTACTGGTCCAATTGCAAAAAATTTTTCTCCGATAGTAAGCTGCTTTATTCCTGAGTGACATAGGCTATATTTTATGTACCTATGCGGGCGATGCCGCGAGAAAAAGCTAGTTAATAATATAAGTCTGAAATCGCTAATCCACATTTAGCAAGAGCGATGACGCTCGTGACGTTTGTATAATAGAAAACGGTTTGGCTCAGTAGTAAGATATTTACACTAATCATTATTATTTATCATAAAATAATGTTTTTCAGCAGCCCCAAACTAGTAGGGAAAAGAATAGGAGAATCGATACAAATATTTGTACCAAAATAAATTGATCTATAAAAATAAAAATGAATAGCTGTTCGTTAGTCTCACTAAAACTCGAGAACGGCTGGACCGATTTGGCTAATTTAGGTCTTGAAATATTCGTGATAGTCCAGAGAATATTTAAGACGGTACAAAAATATAGAAAAAATCATTAGAAAAAAGGAATCCGAATACAATGCTATCTCTAATTAAAATATCATTTAAAAAATAATTATGCTGGTTCTGGTAATGCCAGTAGATGGTGTTATTCTTACTATTAGGTGGTACGAAGTTCACCGGGTCAACTAGTCGTAAATAAAACTTGCGTTATATTAACTTGTTTCAACAAGGTATATTGTGTTCTGATTATAATAATAATATATTGATGATGAATGGTTAAAAAAATAACACTGGTTGGCACGTCCAAGAGATTCTTAAAAGAAGGTCTTTTAAAAAAACAAAAGTATTTTTTTTTATACAAAAACCTGGGAGTTTTTTTTATAAAAAGAATTATTGACATACAATTTAATATAAGCAGTTATGATACATCCAGAACATGCGCTATTTAAAAAAAGAATCATGTAACTGTCGAATATTTATAAAAATATTTCGCGGACCTAATTTATTTTTATTGTCACATTAGTTTTTTATTCGAAACAACCCTGTCGAATGATATCTGACCGAAACATAACAACATAATAATTCATAATATTTTATACTATTATCTGTATTATTAAATATTCTGTTAATATTTTCAGTCAGGAGAAAAGCTTTTTTAAAATGTAGGCGTGACTTACTTATCGTTCTCTCACTCTAATGGAGGACCACATGCGCAGTGCGAAAGAGATGAGATTATAATAGGTGGAGTTTCGTCGTGTAAGAAGATCATCCCACGCTTGCGCATGAACAGTTCGGTTAAAAAATAAAACAAATCACCAGTTAATAGGTTGTTTAATGTAGCAGTCTATTTGGGTATTGAATGCAAAGAATTAATGTGTGGTGTGGCAACGGGTCATTTGTCAGATGTACTTACTAGTAGAGAGCGACCGAGCCTAGTCGATGAACCTACGTGCGTATGCTAGTCTAGGTCGTTAGACGATTATTTTTGGAGATAATTTGTTCCAAAACGAAGCTGAGAAAACAAATTCTTGGGCTTTCTGAATGCTAAATTGTTCTGGGAAAACAAAGAAGTTATTTACAGTTTCAAATTGGTACTACGATTTCTGCCCCAATTCTTTTGGTAGGTACTTAGATGCTAAATTATGAATTTCAAGAACGATTTATTTATATTTCACTAATAACTTTGTATCTTCTTGCTCAAAAAAATAACTCAAAAAGCCTGGAAAAAGAGTCTTAAAATTAGAATCTGGACAAAAGGTCCAGATTCAAAATTTTTAAGAATCTGGACAAAAGGTCCTAAATCTAGATTTTAAGAATTTTTTAAAATTTTGTTATTTTTGTTCACATTCGTTTTTGGTCAATATGCTAAAAAACGGTCTTTTATGCTGTCTGAACATAAATATTTTTTATGCAGCCTAAAAACCGTTTCCTAAAAGCTCCTAACCAAATACTTTATTTACAAAATTATCTCAAAACTCTACAAGCATCTATGCAGTGAAAAATCTCTCGAAAGCTAACAGCTCACCGAGCACTGCGAGTTTTATTTAAGTTTAGTGCTGGGGCGACGACAGCGCTAACGACGCGGTCTTCCTGCGAGCGTTTGTCTGTCAGCGACCACTCCTGCGCCGGATGCACTGGCAGAAAAACGGCTTGTTGTAGTAGGGCTATGTGTTGTTGGAAAGTTAGAACAATCCCACCAAAAATATCCTGTCCAGAGGGATTTTTTGTTAAATTGTGAGTAAGGAACGGCATTCAGCGGCGGACTATAATAGGTTAAATCATGCTAGGTATTTAAACACTTATTGTTAAGAAAATATAAATTTTGCTAATGTTTTCATGACCTACTTCTTCTTCTTTTCGTGTCGATGTACTCTAACTAATTTTTATCTAACCAGTATTTGGCAACCTCTACGGCGCTGTTATTGGCCTCGTATAGATCCTGAAAACTGCAGGTGGTTGTGCAGGATGGAGAGCATAGCAAATGACGCATGTCCTGTGCAGAACCACTGGCACTGTGTTAGAGATGGGTCGAGGAAGCCCCATTTAGCCAAATTGTTTTTACAGCGGCCAACCTGAGTCCACAGCCGGTTAAGAAATTTCCAGATTGGCCACTGCAATTCGCGTCCAGGGGTAAGATGTTCTGACGGGGTGATGAAATGTGTAGGAGTTGTCTCAAACTCATGAACTTCTACACTACTACCTCTACTATATACTACAACTACACTAATTGTACTACATTGAAATCCAGAAATGTTTGGTGCTAATTTTTTGTTTTATTTTTTTAGATGGGTAAAACATCAAATAATTCCTCCCGTTCTAAGTGGAACGAGAGGAAGTGTCAGATTTTTACTATTTAAAACCTGTGTTCCTTCAGTTGCCCTTTAGTTTCAAGGGCCGCGGTAACTTTTTCGAACGATCCCACAACCAGGAAGGGTTCTGGGATCGTTCGTTCTATACAATATTAGTTTTAGTATATGCGAAACCCGAAACTCGTGTCTAGTATTTTTATGTAAAGAATCTATGTGCATAATTTCATACCTGTATCATGAAAAATCAACTATAATATAATATAATAAGCTTGTCACTGTTGTCACCTGGTTGTCAGCACAAATACATGGTCACCGGGCCATCGGGGCGACTAAGGGATTGTTTTGCTCCCACACTAAGCTGTACGCTGGCTCCTAATGCCCGCTATGACCTGCCGTGACCACGTGCACAACACAGTACATAGTGTCCAACATGTGATCTTTTTTCAATATTTGTGGGGAAAAAATATAACATGGTGTTGATTGGAATGGATTCATGTACTAATTCTATTATATTCAGGTTTCGCATATACTAAAAATAATATTGTTTATGTTAAAACTTAATTGGTTGGTAAATTGTTGATGATTGCTGTAGTTCGAAAAAAGCCTCAGATTTATTAGAGCACAAAGTATCCCCAACATGACGCGTTACGCTCATTCACATGGCACTGCAGCGTTACCCAGTGTCCCACTATTTGCCCCCCAACATTTTACAACGCATTCAAGTGACGCGGGACATGTTGTTCGAAAATTTCATTTGAATTTTTTTTCCCTAATGTATCTGAAGCTTTTAGCACCTGACTTTACTAAAGTATCTACCTTAACAGCAAAGTCAGGACATAGGTTTCCTTGCGAGACCTAACAGCTTGGTAACATTATTATGTTCTGATACTTCTAGAGGGGCATTCAATCACTGCTTCCCTTGACTTTTTTTTAGGTGGGAAAGTCTTCTAAAGACAAATCCCGCTCTTGCCTGAGCTCTTATAAATTATCTTTTTAGCTTGGATATCCAAACAGATTTAAGATACCCAAGGCCTTTTTATTGAGTACTACTTAAACATTTACCCAATACAAATCAATTAATATCCTGTTGATGTTCTCTGGTCGACGGCTCCAAATGTTCTGGAATGGCGTTAGAAAGCCTCTCACAAGTTGGACCAATGACCTGGTGAGAGTCACGGAAATGCGATAGATGCAAGACACACAGGACCGTACGTTGTGGGGACACTTGAGGGAGGCCTATGTCCAGCAGTGAACGTCTTTCGGCTGAAATGATGATGACTTGATGGACTTGAACTTGATGGGCCAACAATATAAGTACGACAATGACAGAGCGATTTCGCTGATTTCGTGAAGAATCAAGTTTGTGAGGCAATTGAGAAATTGTCTTTGTCCAGCGTGCTTACAATAAAGATACAATCTTCTGAAATTCCCTAATATACCCTCAATTTTGTATCCTAAACATGGCGACCCTATTGTAACAAAACTTTCTCTGTAAACACAAAACAGTAGCGTTTGTTTACTGGAAGAGATCGTAAACGCAAGAGTGTGCGCTGGCGGCTAATTTTGTTTCAATAGCCTCTTCAAAAGAAAAATTCTCAGAAATAATATTTTAAAGGAAAGTAATTAACGTAACGTTAAAAGAAAAATGAAAAATAAAATGAAAGAACTAGGGATTCAGTTAAAATGAACTGTTAGCTACAAGATAAGTATAGTCTTGAGTGTTACTAATGTTCCAATTTAGATACAAAGGAAAATTCAATAAAACAATATGCTTCATTTTATATATTATGAAACAGTAAAAAAGTACAAAGAAATAATTTTTAATGTAAATGTAACACTCCAGCTAGATACAGGGTAGATTTTTTAAGTGAAAGTGGATGACTGAAATCCGAAGCCATAGCGAAAAACACTCTAAGTAGTGTTGGGTCCGAATTGGATGAAAACTAAAACTGTACCATATTTAAAAAAAAAAAAACTAGTAACTAACGTACCAGGAAATTTTAAGAATTTACCATGAATCTGTTGGTTTGACAGATAACCTAATCAATCAAATAAATCGCCTTCGCTTATGGAGAATCTGCATGAATAAGCTTCACATAACTAACATGTTTTTCAATGAGTACTGAATATCCAAAGGAAAATAGACCTGCATAATTCGTTGAGAATTGAAAAATTCGATCAAAGACAGCTTCTCTAATTGTGTCTTCTGTTATCATACTCTTAAACAACACTACCGAATCTCTGAAACAACTTTCCTCTTTGTATTAAACAAAACGTAACAATTTGACCGATATTCACTCCGTGGTCAAGGTGTTACTATTATTTTTATCATCGCAAAATATAGAGGGATGTCGTAAAACTATCGTCGCGGTTCAGGTGAACGGCCGGGCGCATGCGCGTCGCTCGCAAGATGGCGCCCATATATCCGTCATCGGGGTGCCTGATGCGCGCCAAAATAAGATTATTGGAAATTTGACAGAGACGAGCGCGCACACTTTACGATCGACGCTAGACGGAGTTTATGAGAAAAGATCTGATGCTGATGACGCATGTAAGTGGTCCTCGGGTATTTCTGGACGCTGGAAGTGTTTTTATTAATTTTCTGAGGGCATCTAGCTTGTACTTTCTGCCATGAACTTGTGGAAAAACTAAACTTTTGCTGACGGGAATTTACCTAAGCTATACATATTTTTTTAAAAAAAGCCTCTTATAAAGTTTCCATATTAGTAAGTACTGAAGTTAATATAAATAAAACCAACAATCTTTTATGTTATATTTATTTTATTGATTAAATTAGGTTCAGAAACGATTGTAAACACTGAATACAGCAACATGACACATAAGTATACAAAATTAAACTTCAGCGCAATCACTTACAGGTAAACTCCACATGCATGAAACAATAAATTAGAGATTACTACAATAAAAATTTATTCTAAAAATTTCATTAAATTAAATTAATTAAAAAATCCAAAAAAAATCATAAAAATTCATAGAAAATTATACATTTTTAATTTAATTAGGTAAGTACCTACATATACTTATAAATTAAAAAGATCACGTACTTACAATTAACCACCACTAGGTCATTTTTGTAGATCATAAATATGATGAAATGCTGCTACAGGTTTAGGAACTGGAAAAGGAAAGAGCACACTATTTAGATCAGCTGTAGTAGTTCCGACCACCAAATAGGCCTGCACCATTGTACTTTACAGCTTCGTAACCTGTGAAGAAAAGGAATCCTCTGAAGAACAAAGTTTGGCGAAGTTCATGCATCGGAAATGCATTGTGGCTGAACTGGAAGTTTGGCGAAGTTATTTGAACGCAAATAAGTCCATTTGAAACGCGTAACATGCATAGGGCACTAGGAAAATCCAGGCTCGTCCATGCCCATTGTGGCTTGCAAGCGAAGAGTGTATGGTCTACAGCGCGGAATTTCAACAAAAATAAAACAGTTTCAGAGAAACTACACTCAGAACATTTTGGCTTCGTCGGAAGGCGGTCACCTGCATGTCTTGTTATGTTTAGGCTCGTCAATCAATGCAAGTCTGATAACAAGGCAAACAATTTGTTGATTATTCCCCTTTTTAGGCCCATTCTTATATATGACAAAATTAATAAAATTCTACAAAATTACAAAATCTGTTCGTTAAATAAATTAACCCTAAAACAATCTGTATCTGACTTTAGAAGGATTTGCTGACCATCACCCACATGACGCGCAACGTTGTCTAATAGTGGAACAACAATACAACATGTCCCGCGTCATATGAATGCGTTGTAATAATAATATGTTGGAGGACAAGTTGCGGGACACTGTGCAACGTTGCAGCGTCACGTAGATTGAGAGTTGCGTTGCGCGTCATGTTGGGGGCCATTTTGTCCCCTAGTATATCTGAGACTTTATGGTAACAATTTATTATCTAAGTTCAAAAGTTTTGAATCTAAAAGTATTCGATTTAAATCGTAAAACAACCTCTTGCACACATACACTCGCTATTTCACCTTGTACACCCAAAGGACAGTTATAATTTTTTTACAAGCTTTTATTTAGTTTCGCCTGTCCCGATGTTTTTGTCTGTAATCAAATCTTGCAAATTAAATTTGATCCACTTCCCGGTTACCTACTGAGCTGAAATTTTGCATGCATGTGTATATCAGATGACAATAGGTACAAAAAAATATTATGACATAGAATTGATCTGAAGATGGAACCATAAGGTGGCCATAGGAACTCAGTTATCCCTATCGTTTTTGAGCTTTTTGGAATGCTCTTGATGTGTATTAATTATATAGGTATATACCGCGCTATAACAGATTGCTATGAAAAAATGATTTCCATTGAAAACATAATTCTACCATTTTTATTGTTTAAAGATTTTGAATTTATTATTATCCAAATATTAATACCGTTTGTTCATGAGCTTGTACTTGCAGATCCAGCTACGGGGCTTGAGATGCTACGAGCCGAAATACTGAGGTCCCAAGTTATATAGTTCGGCAGTAAACGTCAAATCAGGCACAATTTCATTACTATGCTGATCCAGTTCCATAACCACTAGGCCGCACATACTGTTTGGTTAGCATTTGCATTTGAAATCATTATAAATAATATTTGCATTATATAAACTCAATTTATTTAGTATTATATAAATTCATGAATTAGCAGCACATGTACTTTACGTATCTTGTAAACCACAATTGATAAGAAGTGAACTGTTACTAGTTTAAATATGTGTTTGTGTATCTCAACACCCTAGGGTCCTGGACCTTTGGAAGGCGTAAGTACAAGGGGCCGAAGTCAACTCGCAGAGGCTTTTTTTGTGGAACGTGGTACCTACCAACCGACGAATACGCGAGTTACTAGTGCACCCAAGGACAAACTCTGGTCGGTGGGAAACCATTGCGATACATGGAAAACAAAGATATATAGGACTATGGTTTTGGGAGACTTAAGGGGACCAGCAACTATCTTAAGACTTTTACTGAATTAATTATCTTACTTCTTATTTACTGGATATGTCTTTGACCTAATTTCTGTGGCAGTTGAAAGTGTCATACTCACTCTGACGGCTTACTGATAGCGGGGCATATGCTGGATCTTGCGGTTCTTTTCAAAATGGATGAGCTGAATGGTGCTACCGCATGAATCATGTCGTCGTCTTAGGTTATCTACAAGGATAGATCAGGTAACAGGGCAACGACACAAAGGACTATAAAAGTTTTAATACTACTGTTGGAACACTACCGGGTTTTAATGTTGTTCTGTTGAAATGTTTGCTAAAACATTCATGATCAAAAAAATTGGTTAAAAGTATTGAACACAGAGAATGGTCGTTTTTAGGAACCCTGTTGGTAGTTTCCATATTCTGAAGCCAAACTTTCCTTTCCTCAAAGTCTTTGGAAATCTAAAAAAAAATACGTTAAAAAGGCTCGTAGTTCTGATTTTGCATATCCAATTAAGGTTGGACAATTCATATATGCATTAATATCGAGTGCTAGAAAATAAATTGACTACACAAGCTAAAATAAGTCAATATCACGGAAAAACCATGTTATTATAACCTATATGTACCTAGAATTAGGACACAGGACAGCACCAAGACGAATAGTGCGAGGTGAAGTTCCTAACAAAATGATTTATTATAAGTAATTATGTATGTTAGTCTATAAGGTATTTATGATATGGGTACATGTTGCCTGAAATAAATTGATTATTATTATTATTATTATTGGCCACCTCTATCTTCCGCCGGTTTTTCCGGTTCCGTGTGTTCATCACCACTACTCTCAAAAAGGTGAAGGAAAACATCGTGAGGAAACCGGCATGTCATAGAACTACAAATTCGAAGACATGCCAATCCGTACTGGGACCTTATGTAAAACCCCATCTCAATAAAACTTAACATTTTTTATTTTTTTTATTAGGAAAATAAAACTTAGTATTATTTAAAACTTAGTATTATATTATAAAGTTAGTAGTATTATTAAAATAAAACTTAGTAGGTACTAAGTTTTATTTTATTTCCTTAGTGGTCCCCTGACGTTACTTCAGTGACTTATTTTAGCACATTTTATAAGTTTTTGGGAAAACCCTTTGATCCGTAGTTATTAAACTCAACCAATAGTTAAAAAAATACAACCGAATTTAATGTATATAAAAACAGGGCAAGTGCGAATCGGACTCGCGCACTGAGGGTTCTACACAAACTTACCTATGAAAGCAGTTCGATTCCCGAATTGAGTTACCAAGATTTTTCCGAATTGTAAAAAAAGTTTTTTTTTGTGACGTGACTACCAATTTACAGTTTTCAGATTTATTCCTATATCTACACTATAAGATCTTGCTTTATCCCAAATTTAAGGATTCTGGGTCAACGGGAAATACCCCATGAATTTTGCACCTTTGAGAGCGTTGAAATGTTTTTTTTGCGACATAAACTTAGAAGTTTGATTTTTTCACAGCTTCAAGGGACTGCAAACTTGAGTGTACGGTCTTAATTTCAAGTCGACGCCTCCACGTGTTTCTGAGATAAAGGGTCTTGACCGACCGACAGACAGACAGACAGACAGACGGACGGACAACAAAGTGATCCTATAAGGGTTCCGATTTTTCCTTTTGAAGTACGGAACCCTCAAAACACTAAAAAGTGCAAAATTACTTTAATTTCGGAAGAATAGTTTTGTCTCTTCGTTATTTAACACCGACTTCCAAAATTAAAGTTATTCTGCACTTTTTAGTGTTTTTTTTTTACATTGAAGTCGGTTGTATTTTTTGTAATAAGTTTTTTATTTTACACTTTTTAGTTGCGGTACCTACCACAACTAAAAACTATTCCTCAGTCAAACTTAAATTGTGCAAGTTCTATAGTAAGCTACCTACCTATAAAACATTACATGACAATTCCAATCAACCAAGCCACGGCTAGGGTACATTGTTTTATAACGGAGTTTTCGTGCCTACCACGAAAACTCCATTATAAAACAATGTATCCATCATCAGATTAGCTCGATGATGTCTTATAGCCAGAGTGCATCTTATGACAATTCTAATGATCCAAAACACGGTTAGGTTACATTGATTTATTACGGAATTCCGATGCCTACCTTCCGGTGTCATCATCAGATCAGTTCGATATATCCTCTCCCACTTTTCCTTCAGTCAGTCATCGACTACACGTATAAACAAAGCAATTTTACATGTTACGACAGTTCTGCTGTGATCCAATGAGTGCCGTTCCATATATCCAGAGTTCGTCATCAGATTATAACAATATTTCTATAGGACCAACTCAGAAGTATAATTTTTCAATGCAAAAATAATTTTCTAAATTGGTCCACAATTGACCAAGATATCGGTGCACCTATTTAAAAAAAATACGTACAACCGAACATAGGACCTCCTTCTTTTTGAATTCGGTTAAAAATAGAAAATAATTGTTGAATTGCGCTGCAATCTCTAAATATTTTCTTCTTTTTCTGTCTAATTAATTTATCTACTAGAAATAACTTTTATTTTGAGGTAAGAAATCATTTAATGAGTTCTCTCGCTCTAGGGCGGAGCGCTACGGCGTATCAGACTTCCTGACCAAAACCACCCCTAAATAGGAATTAACCCGTGGTTCTGGAACACAGAGGGACAAAATCCTTGTTGTCCCTCAGTGTTCCAGAACCACGGGTTCCCCGGTTTCCCTTTCGGAAGTAAACCAATGGCCCCATTAGGTTTCAGGCCTTCTGGGCCCCACGGTTGTATTGACATCTTTTTGAGGCACGCTTGAAACACTACGCGCCGTCGTCGACTCGGGCTTGGTCCGGACAGTTGCCGGATGGTCTAACGGCGAGCTACTCATTGCTCGAATTACCCATTGCTCGTCGTCCGCAAGCCCACGCCTACGGTGGCTGGTAGTCGGTGTCGAGGTCTCGATGGCTGGGGCATGAGGATGTCTATTCCCTCACGCGTGCGGCCGTCTCCTACCAATGCCAATACTACTGCTTTGCAGAAGGAGATGACCGCCGCCCATTCCCTCTCGCTCTGGACCAAGACCTGACCTGGGCTGCTATTCGTCCCCACGAGGATGTGGTGGTACTCCGCCCAAGCGTGGCACCTTCACTGTATGCTCCACCGTGTCCTCCGTGCGGTTCAAACTGTATCCGGTCTAGGAACCACCCAAACTTACCATGTCCGGTGTGATCCTGCGTCATGCGGAAGGTAAGGACACTGTGGTATCTCTCCAGCCACTCCTAAACAAGGGGACTTACCGCCTGATGAAATAGAACTAGCTTAGAGTTCACAAGTTAACCCTGGTTTGCATAAGTCAGCCTTAGGTACCGGCCGTTAATCATGAAATGCGATAATATTTTACAGAATGGTTCTAAAGGGGCCCTTCGCATGTATGGAAACTCAAGAGGTAAGTAGTAGGGTTAAGTGATTGAGTGGCAAGGCAGAGCAGCCTGTCGGCGGGTGGCTACGGGCCGGCAAAACCAAAAGGGGCGTGCCTCAGTGCCGCTTTAGATGAAATGAATGTTAAATAAAACAGTGAGCGAAGTGATCTCAAGATTAGGTAATAGGTTCCCCATTTCCCGATTTATTTTCTATTGACCTTTCACATACGACGTATGCAGGCTTTCTAATATCAATTTGTTAACTAACTTTTGCTGAATAAATTGAAAATGTAGAATTCAGGAGCGAAGAGGGAGAAGGAGGATCGTCTCAGAAAGGTTAGGTATATACGGTACAAAAAAGAAGTACCTGCCTACCCACCTAATACTTTGACAAATCATGCAGTAAAGTCTAAATTTTGCAATAATTAACTGACTGATCCGACGTTAGAACAGTCAAAATTGCTTGTGTATGGCGACTTGTTTTGGGTGTCAAGACAAATAATTTTCAATAGTGCTATAATAGCGCCATCTATATTTGATTACATTTACTATTTTAAACAACTCCATCTACATTTAGAGATATAAACTATTGAAATCAGCGCCATCTAGTTTTGCTATGATATTTTTAGGATTAGTGCTGTCATCTATCTCTCACCCTGCGTTCAAAAATGAGATAGAGTAAAATGCCTATTACACTACTCGATATTCAGACTGTCTTAGTCGATGTCGCGTAGTGTAATAGACCGGTCTTACTCGGACCAAAAAATAAGTCACACAGTCTGAATATCGTGTGCTAAAAATCGCGCAGTGTAATAGGCCCTTTAACTCTAATGACGTCACGAGGGTAGATACTCAGTACTCGACGCTCGCATTTTTGAAAGTTCAACTGTCAATGCCAAGCAACTGTCATTCCTGCCGCTTACACCAACCTACCCTGCTCTGCTCGGAGTTAGAAATTGGGTTAACTCTAGGGCAGCTAATCGAGTTATAAAAGAACGACCCTGGATTGCAACTCGAAGCATTTGTTGAACGGTTAGAGTAACGACCCTAACCTACTCTGGTTATTTTTTAACGCAGGGCTGTTATCTGTGCTGTCATCTAGCTGCTATGATAATCTATATATATAAAAGGAGAAACTGACTGACTGACATATCAACGCACAGCCAAAACTACTGAGACTAGGAGCGTGAAATTTTGCACAAGTTTTCCTTTCATAAATTAGGCGAGCACACAAACGGGAGTTCAAAGTTTGTATCAAGAAACCAATTTTCACGCGTGTGAAGCCGCGGGCAGAAGCTAGTGTATTATAATAAGTAACGTACAATGCGTTCCAAATAAGAATAGGATCGATTGCCATGTTGTGACGTCAAGTCATACTGTCAATTTGAAGTGAGCAAAACAAGAATTTTTTTAAATTATATTTATTTACGAACTGTGAACAAAAATTTAACTCATCTATAATTTCTTTTTTTTTTCACTTTTGCCCAATTTCTTGCGATTTGACAGTATGACGTGACGTTGACGTCACAACATGGCAATTGATCCTAATAATTGGAACGCATTGTAATATTGTAAACAAAAATGATGATAAAATTAAACTAAATAAAAATTAACGATAAAACAGTTTTTATTATAAAGCTATCGCTAAATCATAAAACTTTAGTCACTTTTCATTTACAGTACAATATTACTAATTAGACCGAGAACAAACAAACCTAAACCCATTATTTTTCGTGTATGGCAACAAAACTTGTTTTCGCGAGAAAACTTGTGATAGCATTGTGAATGTGAAATTTATTTTGATTACAAAGTTGGCATGAAACTCGGTAATAAGCCGAAAAATAGTGAATCGTCATTGTTTAGTTATAGTGTTTAATGTGGTGTATTAAATATCCGCCTTCCAAGTGGAGCTGTTAAAGAAATTGCTTGCCATGGCGGGCCCGTCCGACGGCGATCCCGACGGATGGGTCGAGTTCTGCGAGCGTCAGGCCAAAGACGCCGCTCAGGACTTCGCCAAGGCTTGCCTGCAGTACGTACAGACTGGCGCCAACGACCCTACGGCCCGACCGCAGCCTACTCACAAGGACCTGCTGAAGAAATTCGTTGAATGTTTTTCGGAACAATTCGAGCATGAAATCGGGAAGCTGAAAGCTCTACACAAGCTTCCTAATGGCACGCACACGGGACACGATGAGAGCGACTACTCAGAGGATACCGACTCGCCAAAAACGCAACACAAACCATTTTTCCGAAGGTTATCTTTCAAGGGTCTAAGACGTGGAAAAGGGTTATTTCACAAGCAACACTCGGACGAGGTGGAGCTTTCATCTAATCTGAACAAACACAACAAGACTAAATTAGCTAAAATAGTAGTAGAATGTAGGAAGGAAGGGTTGGTAAATTATTTAACTCCTGAGAGCCTGGAGCAGCCTAGTGGTCCTCAAAAGTGGGAGCGATGCAGGCTAGCGTTAGTGAAGACTGTGGGCGGATATATGCTGGAGTTCTACTCTCCTCCGAAGGCACAGAAGCCTCGCAGTGGAGTGTTCTGTTTCCTCATATCAGAGGCTCGGGAAACAACTGCGTTGGAGATGCCTGACCATGAAAATACTTTTGTATTGAAGGTAATATATAAAAATATATTAATCTTATAGTAACTACTCATAAAATTGCTTCTCAGCTTGTCAACTAGTTGAAATTATTGTATCAACAATAATGATAACACTTGTTTAATTTTTTATTTCATATACATCCTTTAATAGGATATTTGTAAATGCTACTACAAGTAACATATAAAGTTCATAATTATATAGACGCTTGAAAGGCAAAAATTACTAAGCAACATTGAGTTAACTTTACCGGAGAGTTTTGATGATTTTCCCACCTAAAAAAAAAAAGAAAAAAAAACCGGAGTCTTTTCAAGTTAAAATTTTTAGACAAAAAATAATTAGTTGGATTAGTATTACTATGATGTTTATAGTATCTTAATCAGACTATTTCATCATTTTTAACATCTCTCCGGTACAGTTTACTCAATGTCGCTTAGTAATTTTTGCCTTACAAGCGTCAAAATTGTTTAAGATTTTCCTGTTGACCTAACTTGAAGAACATTATATTATTACATTAATATTATAAAGGTGAAACTTTGTGAGTGTGTGTTTGTCTGTTACATATTCACACTCAAACAACTGAATCGATTTCAATGAAACTTGGTTCACGGGTAGACCACATCCTGAAATAGCACAATGGCTACTTTTTGTCCCGAGAGTATGTTCCCTTGTTATAATCTTCTACTATCACTCATAAAAACTAATAAGAATAGGAATACACAGTTCTTAATAATGTTATGACTTATAGTATGAAAAATTTGACTTGTAAATATTATCAAAAGTTGTAATCTAGACTATTCAATGACAATAATAAAGTCTATACTGCTGCCTCGCAATGTGAAAATATTTTCAAGATATAGTACAACATAAAAAATTTATTAGAGGAGCATAAAATTAATGGCAGTGATAAGACATCACTAAAAGTGGAACAATAGTTACAAGAGTTCCTTATAAAATAATAATAATAATATTCCACAACCAGCACACAACGCCATCTAGTCCCAAGCTAAGCAGAGCTTGTGTTATGGGTACAAGACAACTGATAAACATACTTATATATTTCTAAATACATACATATATAAATAAATGACACCCAGACACAGAACAAATGATCGTTGTTCATCACACAAACATTTGTCCTGGGTGGGAATCGAACCCACGACCTTCGGCATAGCAGTCAGGGCCACTAACCACTAGACCAACAGGCCAGTCAAAATGAATGTAGTAGTGGCACATACACACACACAAAGCTGAAATTATTTCGGCTAAGCTCTATTCCAAAGAATCTGCCAAAGACTATTTTTCTGATATTTATTTGACTATCACAAGTCTTTTGAAATCAATCTTTTACTGATCTTATATACTTAACATGCAACCCACCCCAGCTACATACAGATGTTATGAAACAAAATCGCCATAAACACTAAAATTCCTTTCACTCTGTCTTCATGAATCAGTTTTAAATTTATTACAAAAGGAGAGACACAGGGAGTGGACTTTGTTTTATAACATGTAGTTACTAAACGTTTCAAATAGTCATTAGAGACACAATAGAAAGACAATGAGAAAGTGAATGCATTCGCTAAGGTTTTAATGAGTTAATAAAAATAGTGATGTTGAACATTTATATGCAATAATAATTAACTAAGCTAACTTAATAAGCTATATTATTTCGGAACACATTCTTAAGGAAATTTTTTATTCTTAACTAAATGTTGGCATAGTTCTTGTGGGAAAGGCCATAGAGGGAAGCTGACAGAAAATGCTAGTGTTTACAATGCATTCCAAATAAGAATAGGATTGATTGCCATGTTGTGACATCACATCATACTGTCAAATCACAAGAAATTGAGTAAAATTGAAGAACTCCGAGATGAGCAAATTTGAAGAACTGGATTCTGATTAAACTATTTTCATTCACAGTTCTTAAATAAATTATATTTTAAAAATTCCTTGCTGTGCACCATAATATTTATTCGATTTGACAGTATGATGTGATGTTACAATATGGCAATCAACCTCAAATAAGAATTTGGAACGCAATGTAAATAATATTATAAATAATAGTAATAATTTTCCAAAACTTCAGGATACTTTACATCAATGTGATCTCAACCCCTGAACTGGGAAAACTTGGATGTCGGGTTGAGGTATCCCCGATTACAATGTGGAAACTGTGCTGCAAAAATTAGATTGAGTTACAAAAAAAAGTAATTGCCAAAAATTCACAGTAAAATAAAAAATTATGTTCATAATTAAGGAATAGCAATAGTGTGTGTGTGGTGAGATGTAGGGATGTTGGTATGTTTATGTGATAATAATAAATGTCTATCACTAGGTTAAAGTACTGGTTTAGTTTCCCGTGTCTTATCTATTGGAAATTATTTTTTATTATGTAGGTATCCATCAACATTTGGATGTTAAATTGATTTCTATACAAATTAAGCAACCCTGATAAAGTATTTTTTTTTTCCTACATTATGGAATTATTTTTGACTGGCCCTAGTGTTGGTCTAGTGGTTAGTAGTTCGATTCCCACCCCAGAATAAATGTTTGTATGATGAGCATGATCATTTCTGTGTCTGGGTGTAATTTATCTATATGTGTATTTTTATATATAAGTATGTTTATCAATGGTCTAGTGCCCATAATACAAGCTCGGGACTAGACGGCGTTGTGTGATAGTTGTGGAATATTATTAAGTATATTATATTTTGTTTCTAAGAAAAAAAGGTATCTCATTTTCCTTGAAATCCAAATTTGTAGTAACTTTTTTCTTCTTTCCTTGTAATGTGGGTTTATTTATAACTTAGACTAACCTTAGATAGATATATATTTACTACTAAGAAATAATTTGCCAGTCAAGTATTTACAAATGCAAGGCACTTAGCGACTGTGCCATCCTTTCATGCATGGCATTAGTAATCTTTTCTCAAAAATATTCACTTGCATTCTTAATTAAAAAAAATAAAAACATTTATAGAGTACATAGATAGTGAAGAAGCCAAGAGATCCATCTGACAATTTCGCCAAAATTGAATTAACCATACCATTATCTTTCTATTCTTATTTATTCTTTATTGTACACACAATTTCAATTTCAATTTTTTTTTTATTTCGTTCTTTTTTAAATAAAGCGTTGTCCCACACTAGAAATTACTCCTGTATCGTGGGTGCGCTCACAAAATATGTAAACTCACATACACAAGACCCGGAATACCTATCTGTAGGCCTCACAAACAAACAGAACAACAGTGACTGAACTGATAGCTGGCAACATTCAACTAAATCATAACAACACCAACCGAATTACAGGCTGACAACAACATGGAATATGTAATAGAAGCTGCGGATGTAGACGACATGAAGTCCTGGCTGGCCACCATCAAGTACTGCATGCGGTCGCCGCCAACCGCGCAGCCGCCACCCGACTCTCTGCCGGGAATGCCCGAGCCGGCGCCACCGGACCTGCCCCCGAGGAGGGACCTACCTTCCAGCACTAGCAATCTTGACTTAGCTACTGATACTCCTGAAGAGGCTGAATTAGGTAAGCTTATCTACTGTTTTATTGAAGTCAAACTATCTAGTGCCTTAATATTATTTATCAATACACCTACTCAAAAAACCGCTTCTACCCTTAACCGCTTGCGCGGCGGCGTGGCGAGCGGCCCAAGTGGAGCGTTTTCGTTATGAGGGGCGTATATTGGCGTGCTTCAAGCTTCAACCATTTTAATAGTTTTGATTTTACCGGTTGCCGCCCCGCGCTTAGCTAACACAGCGGCAAGGTCGTGAACAGGCCGTTAGGCACGCAATTTACTGTTTTGCACACTAGTACAGAAAAGTGCGCCAGCTCGCCTTTATATTCATCGTAATAAATGTACAATTTATTACAATAAATGTAATAAATTGTGGCGGGATTCAGGCTGAGCGCTAAGCAACACCCACGAGTCGCCGGTCAACCCATGTTTATTTATTTCTTAGTAAGGGTATTAAAAACGTCGTTTGATATACGTGAAAATTTATCACTGCCGCACTCAACCCCATAACACCCTCACCTTTGGCTCGGGTGAATTCCGCCTCGGTCGCACAGTGACAAACTTTTTCCACTTTTAGCAAAATGTACTTTGATGACCATCATGGTTGTCATATATTATAATAAATTGACCATTACATATTTGCTGTACGGAATTTAAATGAGATGTTGATCCCTGTCCCTTACTTCTGGTATCGCATGTGTTTTAAAAACTAACCTGACGGAACTCCCAACTTGTAGACACTCAACAACTTGACTGAAACAACTGATGAACAAACCTCTAACTATTTATTTACTCTAAGAGACAATCACGGCACCGACTCATTGATACATCTATTCATTGATGCACCTAGTCATCTTGTAGTCTCGTAGTATGCGATCAGTCTATTGTCTACTACTGCGCGTGATACTATAGTTTACGTTTTGTTTCTCATTGTATCGCGTAGCCGTTTGAATAAGGCGTGAGACTTTGTACTGGGCAAGGTCAGGTCAGCCACATCTAAACGGAGAAAAATATCACGTCAAAGAGTTTTTGTGATGTTAAGTACGTGTTTTGTTGTCAACTCTCCTAGTCTTTCTCATTTTGAAACGTCATTTGACTGCAAAATTAAGCGTCATCCTGCTGCGGTTGTCCTTTTTTTTTAGCTGGGAAATCATACAATCTTGTCGCTGTAGGATGGAGCTAAAGGGCGTGTCAGACTTAGGACCAACGCTGCGTTAAGCGGACGCCCGCGACGGGCACCCGTCGCGTAACGTCGCGCTAATGTCGTGTGCGATGGTTCCTGTCGCGGAAACCGGATTACTACCTGCGCAGTGAACTTTAACGGTGTGCATGTAGTCGTGTCGATGGAGAACTTAATATTTATTACGTAGCAAAAAAGGTGGTGCGGGCCCGGTTCCCCGCAACGGATGCCCGCGCGGGTCCCCGCATCGGAGCAGTTATGTATGGGACCGCGCGGGCGTCCGCTTTACGCAACGTTGGACCTTATACTGACTAAAACTCACCTGTGTCCTTCAGTTACCCTTTGTGTTCCAAGACTACAGGATCTCTTTCAAATATTACCGTGGCACTACTAATGGACAAATGGAATGGTCGTTAATCAATCGTGAAGTTACTTTACTTTTATCAATGTGCCTGAAACGTCGTCAAGAAACCGTTTTCGTTATCCGTACTGGACATAAGTCTTCCCTATGCATTGCCACACATATCCTGTAATGTATCTCCCAGCAAATCTCCGCAATCTTCATCCGTCTATTTTCGAAAGAAGTTAAATTCTAACAAATACTGATACCTATTCTAATAATTGTTATTTTCCTCATCCCTCAGGTTCAATAGCAGAAGAAGCCTGCGAGTCATCCTCGCGGGTATCTCTCGCTGAGTGGCCCTGGTTCCACGGCACGTTGGCCCGGGCGGCGGCGGCGGCGTGCGTCCTAGCAGGAGGAGCATCCGGTCATGGGTGCTACCTAGTGCGTCAGAGCGAGACTCGGCGCGGGGAGTATGTCCTCACTTTTAACTTCCAGGTGAGGGTTTGAAGTAAATTTTTGTGTAAATTGGTAATCTGTTTCATGGACAATCTTTAGTTGGTCAAAAAGCTTGTTGATAGCTCTACGACTTTGATGGGACACAATGATTTTTACTTCTGATTCTTTGGAATTTGATTGCGCCCTAAACCAACTAGTTAATCAGAGGCTGTATACCAGCAGAAACTATCTACCTAGCAGTCAGCACAGCAGAAGACCGCCACCATTTTTAAACGCGACCTATAAGGTTGTTGTGCGTTCTCAGCAGTGAGGAAACGATGAAAAATAATACTCTTATTTACCTTTCAGGCGTTAAACTTTAGTTAAATAGATTATTACTGTTTTTATATATGTTTAACATTTAGACCCAAAAGAAGATCACTGGGTAAAAATCTAACTTTAATATTGTCAATACTGGGCGCATTTTTTACTTTACCAAACCAATATAAACTGATAAAGATAAACCACATCAAAGTTCAGGAGTGGGGCGTCTGGGTACAATGTGGTATATTTTGCCAAACCAAAGTGGAGCGTCCTTGGAAGTAGATATTTTAAGACAGTAGTCCATTCATCCTGTAAATCTTGTTCCATTGTTTTATGCTAAATACATTAACACTCACAAGGTGAACCGATGACCTGGTGAGGGTCGCGGGAATCCGATGGATGCGAGACGCACAGGACCGTCCATTGTGGCGACACTTATGTCCAACAGTGGACATCTTTCGACTGAAATGATTATGATGATGATGACATTAACCGTAACTCTTCCACAGGGCCGCGCCAAACACTTACGCATGACCCTAAGCGAGACCGGCCAGTGCCGAGTGCAGCACCTCTGGTTCCCGAACGTCCACGACATGCTCGAACACTTCCGAGCGAACCCGATCCCGCTGGAGTCGGGCGGGGCCGCTGACGTCACGCTGACCGAGTACGTGGTGTGCCAGGAGGGGAATAGACAACAAGTGAGCATCGCACAAATGGTTTCTTAGATAGATTAAGGATTTATTATGGCTACCATATGTGGAAAGGTGTACCTTCCTCAGTTTCACTTGAGATTCTGTGTCTTCTTCTTCCTTTATAATACATACAAACAGATATATATTTTTAACTAAACAAGTAAGTGGCTACACCAATTACCCTGCAAGGCCTGCTAGGGCCGCGGGGAATTTCTGAAAAGGAAACCCGTGATCCTAGAACGCAAAAGGCAACTGAAGGACACAGGTGTGCTTTTAGTCAGTAAAAGTCTGACTGAAAAGCGGGAGAACTCATTAGATAATTTCTCTCCTCAAAAAAAAGCATTAGTGGTACCTATTTATAGGTGTATTGATGCTAGTTTACAAATGTTTTTATAGATTACCATTCTAATGACCTTATCTCAAAAAATGAAGACATTGCATTCTGTTAGTGTTATGTTACTGCCAAGTATTTTTGTTATTATTTATTTACAGCCTTGTCTGTCCCACTGTTGGACGAAGGGCTTCCCTTTCTTCCTTCCAAGTCTCTTTTAAGTATATTTTATTATTTCAAAGTAATATCAGAAAACGCTTAATAATAAAATTCGTGCCTTCTTTGCTATGTCTTTGTATCTTGAATCTCAATAAAGTATCAGTGAGCTGTGATGGCAATTGTATCTTACTTAAATTAGCAGAATTGGGTCCCTGAAACTGAAAGTTGTCCTAAACATGTATGGTAGCCTAAATGGTTCTCGATTGTTTGGTAATTCTGTATTTTTTTTCTCCACCACTGCATTTCGTATTTACATTATACCAGTCAATAACGATATTTAACAAAAAAAAGTTATCGAAAAATAAAGATATTTATCAACAAATAAAGATATTTATCAACAAATAAAGATATTTAATCAACAAATAAAGATATTTAATCAACAAATAAATATAGTTATCAAAAAATAATTTTTATCATAAATATTCAAGACATTTTAGCAAGCTGTTTCTCCTTGTAGAAATAAACATTGGCTCAGTCTACCGATGAATACCGAGATACACAATGTTGTTTACAAACAATCGAGAATCATCACAAAATCTATTCATTGATCTTCACTTGATTATAAAAGTCGAACACATACATACGCACTTGATTACACTACAATATCCGGCCGTGAATATGACACAGCGAGTTTTAGGTAAAGTTCAACTAGAAATGCTTAAAATCTACTTATTTATATTTTGTCTATTGGTCAAAAAAACGCATTTACACGTCATAGAATATAGCTTACATTTGCATAGTTACTGGTGTCCATCCATATGCATTATGTATATATACGTATTTTGATACTTTTTTAAAAGTAGGATGTCATCAAAAACCTCCTTCCATTCTGGATAGAGCGAGATAGAGAGTGTCAGACTTTTACAGACTTAACACTGTTCCTTCAGTTGTTGACACCGTGGCGCCTCTTACCACTCCTCAAAGTGATGATTTATTGCTACGATTGAGGTGTGCCCAATTTATTTTGACACCTAACCCAACTAATTCGATTATCTGGAGTAGTAGAACATCATTGTTACTCACTTATACCTTTTTGACAGTCGCCTAAAACCCGATGAGTCATATTTACCCCCAGGTAATGTATTTCAGTTTATACAATGAGGCATATTGACCCACCGAACCTTATTGCCACAAGCTTTAAAAACAGACAAAGATTAAGGTTCACACGCTTATTATAATGTAATTATAATTTGCAACAATCAACAAGGCCTTGAGACCCAATGGATCTGAGATTTATTTTAAAATATGTGCTAAGTCATTTAGGGTCTTTGTACGGGTCTGAGAGTGGCTATTTTGTCGCTAGATGAAGCTAAACTCAATTTTTGTAGTTTCTTTTGTTTTTAGTGAATAGAGAGAGCTATCAGCTAGGGATGGCGATCGATTAATCCAAAATAGATTTTACTGGTCAAGAAAATCGATGTTTTGATTGAATTGATCTTAAAAAATAGATCAATTCTGTGAATCGATTTCAGAAAGTTGAAATCGAGATTCAATATTTTTCCTGTGGAATGCAACTATATTTTTATTTAAAAACGAGATATTTGTCCTGTAAAATGAAGCCATAATATTATTTAAAAACTTTTAAAGTGTCTTTTCCTCATGCTAATTTTTATGTGAATGTTGGACACTCGATTACTCACTAGTCATGAAACACATGCACTGGATCATCCGTACCGTGCTTTTTAGGAATCAGTACCTGCACGGTAACTAACGGATCGATCTTTAGTATTCGATTTATAACTGAATCGATTATTTAGACTTCAAATCGAATCGAATCAAAAATCAATTCTCTTTAAGAAGAATCGCCATCCCTAATAAGAGCATTATTAAATCAAAGAAATGGTATTCCCGGAAATTGGATATTCCACTTTATTGAACTTAGTCAAATGATTGCCACAAAATCAACTTGATTCTGTTTGTTAATGTAGTATAGCTATAGTGCTTAGGTATATCGCTATACTTTAACTGAAAACTGTTGAGTTCAGCGCCATCTAGTGTTATCTTGGCCACGCTCGGGGTTGTGACTTACATCTTATACTCCATTCGATATAAGATTAGACATTTAAACCTAAGAAATTTAATGAGAAATAATAGAGCAAAGTTCTAGAACTATGAAAATTATTGAATTTTTACTGCGTAAATACCAAGAATGTTTACAAAAATGAACCGAAGTTATTTCCAGTCATTTTACCATAACAAGATTTGCAATAGCGTAATGCGCAACTCGGCATATTTTCTCAGAAAATGATTTTCTTTTAGTGCATAAAGCGGATACAAACACGAATTGACGTTTAGGGGTGTCATACTAAATTGAGCGACTTATTACCACTAGGTAACAAGTATCGGTTTACCAATTTGTTCGCTATGTCCTGTCTATTGGTAGTAAATATTTAATGTCTTTATTGAAACAAACCCATTGTCCTTTCAACCGATTTTTACTAGATGGCATTAAAAGCAAAAAAGTGGTTACAATACCAACTGTTTACTGCACCCGCCATTTATCATGCCACCAACGCAATAAAAATCAAATTCGGGTAAACGGACGGTAAGAAAAGTTTGTTTAAATGTATAATCTTATTGCGGATGGAGTATACGAGTAAATGCGTTGATTTATGAAACTTTTGAGGCTCAATACTGCTCCATGCTATGCTTTTGAAAATTTTACCCAAAAGTGTGGGTACTTCAATATACACAACATGCTACTTTCGAAGCATGAGTTTGTTATATTTATGCATATAAATGTTTTTTTTTTTTAATGTTTCGCCTTCAAGTAGCGTTTGTTCATATTTTGTTGCTATTGATGTTGTTAGTATGTAGCTTGTAGTTATATTTGCTCAGCATTGTTTGTTCTCATATTCATTTATGGCCCACGACTTACTAAAATGACCAAGTATGATCTAGATTTTTTTGAAAATATACCTTATGTGTTAATTTATTAAGTCCTTTTTTAAATGAATGCCATCATGGGATGTGGGCCAATAAGTGAATCACTTGTACGCATTAGAAAACAATATTAAAATAGAACTTAATCTATTAAAACAGTTCGCCAATCTTTGCCAATAATCATTATGGTGTCCATGCTTTAATTTAAGATAGCTACGTTTATAGCTTTAAAAAATAGTTCTTATGTACTAGAACTTAAAGACGGTTTTTGAATAAATGATTATTACGAACAAAAATATTACGATTAAGTATAGTTACTCTTGTACCCACGATTCCTGTACGTGCATTTTATTTATTTAATGACAATAAATGTAAATTTATTTAAACGTCATATTTAAAATAAATAAAATTTAAGATATTATTAGGTGTATACTTAAGTGCCTACGTAGATATAGGTGTAAAGGAATCACAATGTTCTATTGAATAATCGCATTTATACTTAGTACGTATTGTAAGTGTAGTAGGACACAAATTCGTTTCATTATGAAGCTAACAATATATTGCAGTTATGTAGGTATCTATTATATTAGTAGTATACCCGAGTTAGTTGGGTTTGCAAAGGAATAGTTTGGTTTTAGCAACGAGAAAGAACAATAGAAAAGACTACTGCTATAATTTCGTAGTGTTGGCAAAAAGTTAATCAGATTAATGATTAAAATATTAATCATGAGTAACGTTTAAGATTAATTAATCGTAATCGATTTTTTGTGATTATGATCTATAATCGATGATCATGATTAAAAAATATGTGGCTTTTATTCGAATCAGCCCAAAAAGCGGCATATTTTTTAATGGAATATTCTGAAAAATCACGGTAAAAAATTGATCACTGAAATACAGATTTATTCATAATAAATTTTTGGAAGATAATTTAAGTTTTTTAAATGATTTTAATTAGACTTCATGATTACTCTTGTCTCAAATAAGAGGTCTATCAATTTGTGCGATCTAGGTAAAAACGTGGATGCAATCTGATTCAAAGAATCATACTCTTAATCTCGGATCACGATAAACATATGAATCGAGATTTAATTAATCACGATTAATCTAATTAAAATTAAACAAATGAAGTAATCGATTAATGCCAACACTGTTTTCGTGTGTCTTACCCAGTAATTTTAACTTATAACAGAACAAATAGTGGTTCCTAGTATTTATAAAACAACACTTAAAATCAAATAGAATTTCTTTGACAGAATGATATTTGAAAAAATCCATTCTAGGGCCCAATTATTCCTTTATTGTTGTAGAATTTATTTATCATCATAACTCAAGTTTGATAAAATGGACTGTTAATATAATGTACTAACAATGGAACTTAGAATATAATTTATATTGTTTATAATTTGTACAAAATCATGTTCTTCCGAGCTTTAATTTTAATTTCTTGGTTGTAAATTTTTTATTATTAAACTTTATTCTATGGAATGGCTTTGTTTTTTATTTTGCTGTTTTTTTTCTTCGTTTTTTTTTGTCTGTGTGTTGTGTTGCAAGCATACTCATTATTGGTAAGTTTTTTTTTTATTACGATATTTATGCTTTTATATATAGCTTGTGATTGTATTCGTTGGCCGTAGCTGTTGATGTAAATATTGACCAGCATAGAGAAAGTAGTGCTTTCGAACTAATTAACTGGCTGAACAGACGAAGTAGGCTCGCTTCGTGACCTCATCAATCGCATACCATCAGGTCAAGAGCGCTCTCTTAAGAAATAAAAACAAACAATCATTGAAAATTTGCCCCGTCTGGTCCCATATCCTACTTTTCAACCTCAAAACAATTCCCCCTTCTCCCAATACTTATGAGTACCTCATTCCCCAGTTGGACGTGACCCACGGCAGCGACGTCCGCATGCGTCGGGCCGAGCTCGAAGCCCTTCTAGTCGCTAGCGGGGCCCACCACGACATCCGTGCCGTGGACAACCAGTACACGTTTGTGTAACAATCAAACTGCTGTGGAGCGAATAGCGGAGTGTTGAGCACGATCAACAGGGCTCTCTGCTGCAACGAATACGGTACTGTACCTATTAGTCTTGTGTGAACTGTGTTTTTATGGTGGGTTGTTTTTTGTTGAATAAATATGAGATAAATTTTGATTTTGAGAAAAGATTAGTACTACAGGGCCCATCCCTAGGTCATGTGTTAGGGGGGCCGCTGTACTATGGCCCATGGGCCGTAAACGTTACTGAGTAATTCATGAGGAAGGTTTATGTGTAGGTGTCAAAGTCAAGAGTTTTTATTTCACATAGGCCTACGGGCGTCCTACTTTCAAGCGGGCGTAGCCGCTAGCAATAGCAAAAGTTGAAGCTAAAAAATTATTTTGTTTGTCATATTTGTTTACAAACTAAGATATGAAAGAAAAAAAAACACATTGTAGGTTTAGCCAAATTTTGTATGTGTCTGACACAAGTCAATGTATATCATTTACAGTAAATTCTAGGTACAGTAGATCGAGACTGATGGGTTTAGATTGATGATTTGGTAAGACGGAGTAAGGGACTTATATTTGTCAGTCATTTTTAAATGTTTGACGAAGTGTCATGTTGACAAATGTAATAAGTCATTAAAATCTCGTTTACACGTTTTTGGTTATACATTTTAGTGACTATAAAAGTGTAAACTCACTAGGGTCAGTAGTTTACACTTTTCTCCTCACTAAATAAATTGGACTAAAAACTTTATCTACTAAATACTGGATACGTGTAAACGGGTATAGGTTACACCTTACTCTGTTAGAAAAGTGTAAGTAAATATGTGTATTTATATCTAACACATTTAATTCTACCTAGTATTTGTACCTAATTAAGGTCTTCGTAAGCACAAAGTGAAATCGGGTAGTTAGGTTGTATAAAGTGAATGCTGAATGGTTCTACTCCACAGTAAGTGTATAGGAAAATAATATTGTAATTGTATGTGAAGCTGTAGGCAAATTAGTTTCATTGTCAAGTGAACTTCTGACATAGGCGCCGATTCTCTAGTGCACTAAAAAAACTTATTTTAAACAATCGCTCTCTCTCTCTTACAATAGTAACGTATAAAAAAGGTAGCAAGAATTTTACTCCCGTCAAATTAGTCAGAATTTCTTTCGTTCGCCATACAATTTTATTAGGCGTGATTTCAGAACGTGTAGATCACGTAACTAATTTGACAGAAGTAAAATTATTGCTATCTGTTTTTAGTTTTAACAATTAGTAAAAGTGAGCAATAGTTTAAAAAAATAAATGAAGTTAGTGTAAAAGAGAAAATACGGCGTCATAGTTTAACAACGGCAAATATAATTTGTGTAACATAAATTTACAGATCAAAATGTAGTTCATTTGTTATTCTTAAGCGGAGACTACTAGCATCAGCTAATACAGGCCATATTTATTTATTAGCCTGGTTCTTATATCCACAAAAAAGGGATCCATAGTTACGTATGGCATTTTTTTTTAGGTGGGAAATCATTAAATGACTTTTTCTCGCTCTGGGTGGAGCACTCTATGTCAGACTTTTACTGACTACAAAGTTTGTTCTTTCAGTTGCCATTTGCGAAGGCTACGGTAACTGTTTTACTCGCGGGAGAATTCATTTGATGATAGGCCTGCCCAACCGCTGCTCATTTAAAAACTCTGCTATAGAAATAACACTTCAATGTTTGCAATCACTACGTCAAGTGCAACTAAAGCTTGGGTCTCTTGCATGCTGCGCCGGACACATAATCGTGTGGTAAACGCTTAGAATCTTCTTTTATTTCGTCGCAGTATACGTCAGCGGTGAGAAGCATTAGCACATCGAATGCCAGGTACGTAATATCTCGTAGTGTTTTGCAAAGAGTAGATGGCCACGAGTACTTAGATACGAGCAATATTATCATTCATTCGATTTGAAAGTCATTATTGCTAGCTGATTATTAAATATCGTAACTGCGTCTCTACTAACTGTGCCCTTACATACGAGATATATCTTATACGAGATATTTCGTTTAAGACACATCTCGTATATGGGCACAGTTAGTAGAGACGCCAGTTACGATATTTCTCGTATAGGCTGAGAATATATGTATGATAGAAACTGAATTTGACTCCTTAAATTCTTGGCGTTCAATGTGTTAAGTATCCGGCACCGTATACACGCAGCGTTTTGCGTTCTGATCGAGAGACTCAAGCTTTATACCGACTGGCGGACTCGTAGGCATCGGGCCCTGCATATGGCCAGATTATTCCGCAATTATTTATTTGTGCAATAGGTTTAGTATATTTATTCTAGAATTAATTAATTGTCATAATAAGGCTTAGCCAAATCTATGTTACGTATTGAATGTACTTAAATTAATGTATTAGATATTAAGTAATACTAATTTATTGTATTCTTCACTGCCAAACTGCCCCATAAATAAACGAAATTATTTAGAAATTGAATATTCCTTGCAATGCTTATGCCAAACTTGTGTAAGTAATCTTTCCTTAAAGCCCCCCCCACTGTGTCTGTCTGTCTATTGGTAATAAACTCAAAAACTGCATATAATAGAAGAGAAAATTTGAAAAAAGATTTGCAACACCCGTAAGTAGCGGGGGCGGGTCTCTACTGTTTTTTATAATATATATATAAAACGAATTATTCATACGAAAATATTTGCTAAGTTTTTCAGCAGTTTTAGTAAATCTAAGAGGCTTTAAAACTAAACCAAGAATGAATACAGGGGCTAGTCTGATTGTAATGATAAATCATAGATAGGTGGAATACATCGTACTAGTGATGTTCCATACCTTCTAATTGTCAAATCTAAACTGGTGGCTCATTTACACGAATCGAGTTGCTTGCCTCGAATCGGCGATTAAAGAAAATTAAAAAAAAAACATGACCGTCGCGGATCGCCCTTTAAATGTGAAATTTGCATCTATTTCAATACACACGCGCACACACAAGGAAATCAAGAGCCGTGGTGAGGTGGACGCGTCACAGCATGACACCGTCATGCCATTAGCCGTCACGGCATTCGAGTAGTTTTACTGCGAAGGCGCGCTAATATATGGTTCACATTCGTTCGTAGTGTTTTCAATCTACCAAATCAAATTGCAGTTTGAGAAAATTGGCGACTTGAATGTAATATAATTGTATTATCAGATTTTGTTAGTCGTAAGCGTTGACACTTTTAGAAATATGGCAGAGAAGAACGTATTGCGCCGACCGCGGGTAACATGCGACTTGTGGCAGGGATGATACTTGAGTGCAAACACGAAAGTGCGATAATCGCTTGGCCAGTCTCGCATGCACATTCTTGCTTCATGACGATCAAGTAACTGCCCTCGTGTAAATGAGCCCTTAGTCTGAATCATTTCGTATCTATGTAGGTAGGTATAAAAAGGAAACATATCCGTTTTCCTCCTATACAATGATATTCTATTATACGATACGGTCAGTATCTGAATACTATTCGTCTATATTGTAATTATCGACTAGAATAATGTATGTGTATCTATGGAAAACTATCATTACGAAACCTATTCAATTGTACTGAAAAATACTAGAACAAAATTGCTAAGTGTTAATATATTACATAGACAGTGTGAATTAATATAACAATGTTCACGAAATGACGAACTTTCCATTTCGATCAATTAAAAAAGGTCCTCAAGGAAATCAAACTATTGATGTTAGATTAAAACTAATTAGTGTAAACATTATTACGTGTAAAATTAAATGTTGTTGGAATTGATAACGATCAATATAAGGTATTAACTCATTAACGAAATTATATAATATGTTTGTTGGTTCCCGAAAACTGCATCATACTCACAGAGCACTGACACACCTTAGGGTCAGTTCAGACAGAGACGCGACGCTGCGCGAAGAGCGACTCGAAATATAACTTTATTTATTACACGAAAAGATACAGATTTCAGATCGAGATGCCTCGAGGCGCAGCACTGTGTAGTGCAAAATATTCTCACAATGAAATGTGTATCCTTTCGTGTAGTAAATAAAGCTATATTTTGAATCGCTATTTTCGCAGCACCTGGTCGCGTCCGTCTAGGTGATCTGACCTTTAGCGGCCGCTGCTAGAGACGCATACGCGAGTTTTTCATAGATTTTGACTGCGCGTTACAACTATGGCACCCATGTTTGATCCAGCCCGTTCTTCGCTGTTCAGCTCCCAGAGTCACCCTAAGCCGAAGCCTTTACCCCGCCCCATAGCGTGTAGTTGGTTAAGTTCTGCCTGGTTACTTTAATTTATTAAGGCTGTCTCAGGCTAGTCCAGCAGACAATGATATCAACCTACGAGAGGCAACTCATAAAAAAAAAAAAATACTACTACGAGTTTTTTAAGGTGGGAAAATCATCGACAAATCCCGCTCTTGGGTGGAGCGAGAGATAGTGTCAGACTTTTACTGACTAAAAACCCGCTCCTGTTCCCTCTTTGCCTTCATCCCGGGGGTGAAGTTTTGCTCGTTAATGTAAGGCATACTGTCCACGGACGCGTAGCTTCATAGACGCGTATTCGTCATTATACGCTTGGTGTACGCCTGCTCACAGCTATGCATACAAAACTATGAAATTATCGACAGAGCGGCAACGTCGTGACATTATAAATGACGCAAGTGTATAATGAAGATTATACGTCCGTGGACAGTAACCTTAATCGTTGAATCTCCGTGTGTGGGTACACAAGTTCATAGAGCTGCTATAGAATAAAAGGGCAGATGGACGATTAAATCTCCAACTAGAAACCCTAATTTTTTTGTCTTAATATAACATTAATTTTTTTACGTGATCAAATATAATGATCGTATCTTGTGGACGGAACGAAAACCAACACATGATAGGGTTATCTGAGTTCCTATGGCCACTTTCCGGTCCCATCATCAGATCAGCTCCACGTCATAATAATTTGCATTGTCATCTGATTTACACATGCATGCGAAATTTCAGCTCAATCAGTAACCGGGAAGTGGATCAAATTTAATTTGCAAGATTTGATTACAGGCAAAGGCAGGCAGGCCGAACACCGTCTTTGGCCGCACACGTAACCTAAAAGCCTGAAAGTGTCCGGCTTTATCCGGACACCTGGCAACTCGGACACGAGTAACCGTGCCGTCCAAGCACGGTTGGCGCAGTGTTTGAGCTATTAGCTGCGTGCGCGGGTTAAATTCCCTCACGGAAAAAATTGTATAGCCTGCAGATAGGTGTTCTGGTCTGTGTGTCTTACGTATGTGAGTGTACATGCTTGTGAACGCACCCACGATACAGGAGTTATTCCTAGTACGGGACAGTTTCTCTATAAAAAAAAAATGGCGTCTCTAGACACTGCCGACTCGATTTCGTGCTCTGTGATCACGCTAAATAAAATTCATCTTGGAAACAATGTAACTTAGACATAAGTTGGCTAAATTTGTATGTGAAAGCCAAACCAAATTGTATTGACAAGCCGTATGTACTGTAACCATTCACCCAGTGTTTACTTAACAAACATTCCTTATAAGTTGTATGTAATTTTTGGAGAACGAAATATAGTGAATATATTTTGCAAGTTTTTTTTTTATTTCGTTTAAAAAACAATAACCTTAACCGCCTACGTCGGATATATTCAACAAACACTCTGGCGTTTATTCCGCCAGGGTCGCACATCCACGACCAAATACTTCCATCTCTTCAACTCTTCTTCACCTATGGGGATTGAAGAACTAAACGAGATGGAGTGCCCAGTCGCAAACACACGACCGTGGCGAATAGGACACGTAAACACTCGTCGGACCAATTCGACGCAAGCGGTTAAAGGGTTAATCGTCTAGTAATGGGACAATGTAAAATTCGGAGAACATCTGTCTTTGGTCTTCTTTTTCTAATTTTAATTGTAGTAACATAAGGCCGTTTGAGCTGCATCTTAGCACGACCTGCAAACAAATAATACGAAACGTAAAGGAGTGTCCACATCTGGTGTATTCGCAACGAATGCACCGCTAGCGACATGCGCGAGCGGCGTGTGCCACGCGCGCCCACTGTGTAAGCTTTGCCGGAGTCAGCCGGAGTTGCGCTAAAGAGGTTCACCTAACAGTAACAGTAACTGTACGTGTTGTGCACTCAGTAGCAGCTTGCGTGCGGATTGCTAGCGGCGCATCATCACTTTTTTGACTGACCTTCATTTTGACGATTCAAAAGTGCCTGTAAATGGTCTATTTGAAATAAACGTTTCTGATTTCTGCATCCGCCAGATGTGGACACACCCTTATAGTTATGAGAAATAATAAAGAAGCTGGTTTATCATTTCAGCCGAAACCACACTACATGTGATGTTACATGACATCAACAAAAATTGAACAATGTATACCAATAAGATATATATCTTCAAGGCTAGAGTGAATAGGCTCTTAATAAACTAGTGCGCCTCACCATCAATAATTGCATCACTGCTTACCATCAGGTGGGATCGCAGTCAAGCACTGGTTTATATGAATTAAAAAAAAATATTTATAATGATACGAAATACAGGCGCTGTGAAAGTCTAATTGATACCATAGACGGAAAACAATAACTTAGCTATAGACTTGTATGGGACGTTCTCCTTTTCTAACGACATTCAATCAGTACAAAAAAGTGTGACGAAGTATATTTCTTTCATTTTGGGCATATTTCATAAACTTTGGGCATATTTCGCCAACTCTGGGCGTATTTCATCACGCAAATTTATAAAAAGAAAAATATAATTAAACAATTTAAAGACCGTGAATAATACGTTGTATGTATTTTACTAACAACGTTAAAATAAAAGAAAATTGAAAAACTTAATTGTAATAATATATACTGCTTACCGCATATAGAGCTTAAAGTCACCAAGGAAATGCTAATGTTTTAAAAATAAACATGAACATACCTTGGTAGATATAGCGAGTGCCTTCATAATGCTTCGTATGTGATGTAGCTGGTACCTCAGTGTGATGGGTGATTCACAACTAAAGCTCTGAACCATGTCTGAGGATTTCGGCATGTCAATGCAGGATCGGTCCTGCAAAGGAACAAATAGAATAGTGACTCTCATTATTTATAAAATGTTTATTTTTTACTATTTAAATACATAGATGTAGGAGACAGCTGTAGAAAATGTATTTATAACGTGTAATTTTATTCGCCGAAAACAATGGTAAGTATTTAATATTTCCGTGCATAAAACGCTGTCTGTGCGCCATGACTTACGTCGATATCGTTGTTAACAAATGTAAAGGTACTTTCTCTACAGTCTGAATATTCTTACTGGGTTATCTCAAAGCACACTAATGCGAAAGTTTGTATGTATATTTGTATGTTTGTTACTTCTTCACGCTCGAACGGCTGTACAAATTTCGATGAAACTTGGTACACAGGGATAGGATACGTTTTATCCCGGGAGTATGTTACCTTGGGATAATTTTCTACTAACACGCAGACGAAGCCACTAGTAGCAGCAGATGCTATTTGTCATTTATTGTGATTTTTTTTCTAGCCCTTACTGTCCCACAGCCGGGCAAAGGCCTAATTCAAGTGTTTCCAGCTTTTCTTCTTCCTATTATGATATTATATTTCTTTTTTACCTGTGTTCGTTCATTTGACCTATGAGGTCTAAAGGTAACTTTTTCTAACAATCTTGCAGCTCTATAAATTATATTACCTGCATGCCATAAGTAACAATGCTGACATTCGGGTGTTCAGGTGACAGATTTAGCTCAAACACTTCACAGGATCGCTCGATGTCTGCCAACAGTCCTAATAAGGCAGGAGCCTTCAGTACGAGCTTGGCGACTTCCTCGGCATCCTCGTCACGTAGCTCTAGCACTGAGTCGGCAGTTTGAGTCGATATCTCGCAATCTGTCATGACGTTGTACATCGATTGGGGCTGTAACCTGAAGATGTATGCAAGGTTTAATTACATTACATGGTTTATACAATGCGTTCCAAATAAGAATAGGATCGATTGCCAGGTAGTGACGTCACATCATTCTGTCAAATCCAAGAATTATTAAGGTAAGCAAAACAAGAAATTAAAAAAAATATATATTTACTAACGGTGAACGAAAACAAGTTTAATCAGAATCCAGTTCCTAAATTTTGCTCATCTCCGAGTTCTTCAATTTCGCCGAATTTCTTGCGATTTGAGAGTATTACGTGACGTCACTACATGGCAATCGATCCTATTCTTATTTGGAACGCATTGTATTTATCTTTAAAAATAATTGGAGCCATTTTTTTATTAAAAGAAGTAAATGATCACAAACAAGAATTCTGTACCATGATAAGATAGGTACTGTAGTAAAAATTCTTGGTGAACTGCTTTTCACTTTTATGCTCTTAGCATTAGGGTAGAAAAGTAGTCAATCGGGAATACATGTTAGTATGCCATTAGGAATATAAATGTAATTCAACAATTAATCAATATGATGTAAGGCGATACCAACACTAAGACAATATTTTGGGCACGCCACAATCGCGGCGGTAGTGGCCGGAGGAGGCGCCCCGATGTCCTCACCTTCGGCCTAATATGGTCAGTAAGGGAGGTTCCTGTTTCGGATTCAGGCGAAAGAAATCGCCCGGGTGTACCCATTGTGCGGGCCACCCGGAAGCAGATACCTGCTTCTGTAGCCAGTAATGCTACCGAAAGAGATGGCCGCAACCGTGAGGAAACGGACATTCTCACGCCCCAGCCGCCGTGACAGGAGGCGCCTCAGGAGTCGGGGGTCGCAGAACGATCCCCGGCCACCGTAGGCGCTGGCTTGCGGAAGACGAGCATTGGGTAGCTCACTGTCCGGCCGCCAGGTAAAGGCCGAACTAGTCATCGCCGGTGCGTAGTGTTCCACGTGCGCCTCAAAGAGATGTCAGCAAACCGCAGGAGCCATGGGCTTTTTGAACGAAAGAAAAAGAAGTTACCGTAGCTCTGGAATGCAAAAACCAACTAAAGAACTCAAGTGAGTAAAAGTATGACACACTCTCTTGCCCTAGAGCTAACTCATTTGATGATTAATCACAACAAAAAGAAAAAAAACATTAGTGAATGTCATGATGATATTAAACTACTTACACTAATAGTAGAGGTGATCCTTCCCCTCTGTAGTACATCTTCAAACTGGACTCCTCTCCTGAACCAAATATGTTCAGACATTCCGATAAAACTGCTATGCTGATCTGCAAAATTAAAACAGAACAATCAGGAATTCAAATGTAATACTAGGCCTCCAGAAACTGTCAGTTAGTTCATCATATGATTTACAACTGTCCTGACTTTTTGAAAGATTCTAATAATGGGTTCAAGTGACAGTATGTATGTACATCATAGAGGCAGTTGGGACATGTCCCGTGTTGTAACAACATGCTGAAACTCGTAGCAAAACTTTTGGTTAAGCTTGCTACCAGTTCCACCTTTTAATAAATTTGTTTTTAAATGTAGAATGCATGTAATATACAACATAACTCATAGCAAAACTTTTGGCTAAGCTTGCTGCATGTTCCACCTATTATTTTAATTTTTTGAATGTGAAATGCGTTCAATTAACAGCAAAAAATTTTGTTACTACAGGAATTTATAGACATTAGTAATACCTAGCCTACAAATAATCACAGGAGACTTCACGGGGCACTATGCCACCAATAAACAGCTCCACAACATGGGACTAGCAAGCGACCCGACCACACACAGCAGTAGAAGGCAACGAAAGAGCCGACACTCTAGCAAGGAAAGGATCCGAGACACCCCTATACGGACCGGAACCCTTCATAGGACTCTCACCAAGGGTCATCAACCAAGCATTAAAAAGGGCTACGTTGGAAATACACAGCACACACTGGCGCAACACAACAGGCCAGAAGCATGCAAAGCTATTTCTTAATGACATAGATAAGGCCTGGACCCAAAAATTATGGAGGTACAGCAGATCACAGCTCCGAACAATCACAGGAGTCTTCACGGGGCAGTAAGCCACCAACAAACAGCTCCACAACATGGGACTAGCAAGCGACCCGACTTGCAGGGTCTGTGGAGATGTAGAGGAGAATATGCTACACTTGCTGTGCGACTGTGCAGCACTAGGCTGCAAAAGACTAGAGTATCTGGGCCAACCTTTTCCAAGACCAGAGGACTACAGGCTCAGCCCCATCACGGCCATACTGGGACTCATGAAGAAGGTGCACAGAGGGCTAGGGGTTGAGTAGACGGGAGAGGAATAGCACAAAAGATCCAGAAGGGTTGAAGTGCTCTGGCCTAGGGCCAGCCCCACAACAAGATGAGATAATACCTAGTCTATGCTTTCCCACTGCTAAACAAAGGCCTCCCTCCATTCCTTCCATGGTCCCCAGCTCTGAGTAACTTTTGCCAATTCCTAAAGAAGATATCCAAGTCGTCCTGCACATGGGGCCATAGCAGATCACCAAGAATATGTCCTTTGTGGTGTGCCACAACCCAATCGTGTGAAACCAGGGCACCAATTATGTGCTTCAATACTCTGGTATATGCATAAATTCATGATTAAATAAAAAACCATTATATTTCATTGGTAAGTTACCTTGAACATAACATCCACATCATCTCTAACATGGTACTCAGTGAAATTATCAGAAGGGACATAAGCAGATGCCTGCACACACTTTCCCTCCTCCACTGTCAGCTTCAGACCCTCAGGTAGTGCACAGAACACTGCAGTCTGAAACATGTAAAAATAAACTGTTTAAATGTGTTTCCATCATTTCAGCTGAAAAATATTTACTTCTGGATATCCTCCTTTGACCTCTCCAAATGTTGACATTGCTAAAATCTATGCCACTGATCTTCTCATATCCAGTGGATTATTGAAAGTATGTCATTGTTCCATATAGTGTGAAGCCTCCCAGCACTGTATGCAATCCAAAATCCTTCCAGAAGCAATCACCTTTCCAAACGTCTGTATATGTTCAACTAAGAATGTTATTATTAAAATATATTTCATTAAATTTCTGGAAATACTGTCTGACCAGAGGCAACATTAGTGTTATTTTTCCTTAGTTACTTACCATTAAGTGTTATACCTACAGACATAATAAACATTACCTCCTGAAACTGTATTGCTTTCAGCAAACTGCATAGTGTCTTCCCAGAGTCCATAGAAGCCGTGAAATAGTACTGAGAAGTTCCTTCATCCATTATTTTCATCAATATTGTACATCGAGCGCAATAGCATCAAATACTGGTCTTGTGTGACCTCATGGTCGGTAATCCTGCCGAGAATTTGCGCGATCCTAGCGGCCAGTACGTGTTTGCAAAGGACTTGCGCTTTCCGTTCTAGAACCTGGTGTTTGAAGGACCGGCATGGACAATAGTTAATCCGCGGGAATACACGGTAGCAACGATCGTTTTCGCCCTGTATCTCTATTAAAGTTCTTGATTTATTTGTTGTGGTGTATGCAACAAATGTTGGATGCTTTTCCAAGATGTCTAATGCTCGTTCTAGTACAGCTCCGAACACTGAATGCAGCGACAGCAACTCCTCATCCAGAACTGATCAAATTTAGGACAATATTATTTAGCACTTTTATGTTACAAGTTTAACAAAAATTGATAAACATAACCTAACTTACGTTGTTTATTTTTTGATTCCGTTACTCGTTTTTCAACGTGATTGAGAACACACTCAACAACAACCGGTATTTTGATTGAAGAAGAGTTACTCATGTCTTCATATTCATGTGTTTTCTAATTATTTGCTAACTACTAAACCAAACTGAACTGTTTACCTGCCACAACTTTGTTTGAATTAAAATGTCATGTCAATATTGTCAAAATGTCAATGTCAGCTGTCCTTATGCCGGCTCCACACGGATGTTTGACCCTAACCGAATTCAAACGGTAGTGGACTTTTGGTTGCTTAGAAGCTATAAACAATGAAGCGCCAAATACTTTGTATGCCAAATATTATTAACGAAAGCTTTAAAACGAGACCCATTAACAACAGCTTTAATTCGAAACCCAATGTGCTAATGTGCATTTTTCTTACGATTCCATCTACGTGAAATGAAACGTATGAAAATCATTTTCCGAGAAAATTCTTTCAGTTGTCAAATTGCCTGTGACGTATGAAAACGTCAAACTGAACTATTGTCTATTAAAGTGAAATCAACGAAAATCCTGAAAATCCTGTTGGCTGAGTGTTATTTTTATCGCTCTTGTGTTTTATAATGGGCTTGCTGAATATTTAAGTAGAAGAATACAAACAGAAATTATATTTCGGACAAGAATTCCCGAAAGGTTTGTAAATGTTACGAAAATACATTTTGCAGTTATTAATATTTTACTTGAAATAACACATCGGGGTGCGGTTTCAGGTGGCTTATGTGGAGCTATGCCGGAGCATTTAGAACTCCAACACCTTGTGGACTTGTCGGCGGGAAGCGGCGACGAAACACTACCAAATCTACTTGAGAACAAAAGACCTCTCATAAAAAGATGTCCTTACCTCGGCCTGATACTGGCGACGCTATCGTCTTTGTTCTTCTCACTATGCTCGGTCATCGTTAAGAGCCTCGTTAACATCGATCCCATGCAGTTAGCTATGTTCCGGTTTATCGGAGTGCTGTTACCAACCGTACCCATAGTGATATACACAGAACAACCTATATTTCCCCAAGGGAAACGCGTCCTCCTGTTATTGCGGTCCATTGTAGGCACAGTAGGCTTAATGTTAAGTTTTTATGCTTTTCGAATCATGCCACTAGCAGATGCATCTGTTATAGTATTCTCGGTGCCTGTTTTTGTTGCATTGTTTGCACGAGTTTTCTTGAAAGAACCGTGTGGTATTTGGAACACAATTTCTATTATATTGACTCTTATTGGAGTTATTTTGATTACTCATCCACCATTTTTGTTTGGTGATGACCCGACTGCAGAGCATAACCAGAATTATAATAGTCTTAGGGGTGCCGTGGCAGCCTTCATTTCAACTATATTTGGCGCTAATGCTTATGTCTTGCTTCGAGTGCTCAAAGGGTTACATTTCTCCGTAATAATGACAAACTTTGGTGCTATTGCTATATTACAAACATTATTTTACTCATATGTATTTGGCGTATTATGTATGCCTATCTGTGGCACGGAGAGATTCCTGGTTGTCTGTCTGGCACTGTTTAGTTATTTGGGTCAAATTTTGTTGACAATGTCTTTGCAAATGGAGCAGGCTGGTCCTGTGGCCATTGCTAGATCTGCTGATATTGTATTTGCATTTTTGTGGCAAGTTATGTTCTTCAATGAGATACCAAGCAAGTACTCTGTATGTGGAGCAGTATTAGTTTTAAGTTCAGTTATGTTAGTTGGTTTACGTAAGTGGGCACTTGCATTGCCTACAGACTCGCAGTTGAGAAGTAAACTGGGGGCACTAGCACGATAAACAGTATTGAATCTCACTTGCATATGTATGTTGTATAATTGCCACATTTTGTTATGATTGTGACTTGATATTCAGTTGTAAATGGCTCAGAGGCACTTGAGTGACATTGTTTTGAAGACTTAAGATTGGAATAAGTTTTCTTGTTTCACAAAAAGATACTTAATTACTTAATTGAAACTATTTTTTAACATAATGTGAACTTGTACTTACTTCTTCTCAACTATCTTCATGACATTACGATTCCACTGTCTGAAAGTCCAGTTCACATTTAAATCTTATCCTGCCAAAGATTTTTTTTTACCTCTCCCACCTTACTTTCTAAAGCCACAGCTGTGTCCTTCAGTTGCCCTTTGCTTTCTAGAATCACAGGTTTCCTTTTCAGAAATTCCCTGTGGCATTCTGCCATAGGTAGGTACAAAAGAACTTTTTATCAGTATAAATTATGGGAACAATATTAAAAGTCCTATCTGGTTCTAATTGATATATAGAAACTTGCTGATACGTTTGTTTCTTCTCAACACTGATCTGTCCTAATCTGACCCCTCCTTGGCATGAGAAGCCTGATTGATAAAATTATCATTTTTGATTCATTGAACTTAGGTATACAAGTAGGTATTAATTTTATTATCAAGTGTTCACGAGCCATTTTATTAACACTCATCTCTTCAGTCTACGAACCGTAGCGAGTTTTGCTTTAAGTGCTTTACGTACCTATAAGAATGGACAGAAACAATAACTATTATAAATTGTAATATTTAAGTATAACCTGTCACCCTAAAAGACTGTTAAGTAAGTCCACTCGAACTTGTGTTGTGTGCATTGGCCTCCATTTATCACTGCCTGTTAATTGTGTTCCTCATTGGCTTTAATAATTTAGTTCTCATATTTGTTATTCAGCTTTTGTCTCTTGAATGGAAATACTAAACGCTGCGGGGGCCATTGAAGTATTACGTAAGCACTTCAGGGGGGTGGAGGAGGTCTTTGCTTTGCCTATTTTAAGGACATGAGGGATGGGGTCTGGATGGTGATGACGTCAGCAGTAGGTATACCTATATTTTTTTTAGTTTTTAAGAGTAATGTCGATGTTCCAATATAACATGATAATGAGCAGCAAACATCCAATGTCAAGGAGTCATGTTTTCGTGTGTCATGGACTGAGGACTGCTAATGTGAATTAATATGCCAAAATTTTAAATTAAGTTGGTTTTGATCCTCTATTTCAAGCCTATCCCTTATTTCTAGACTTATAATTACTGGTCATAAATTAATAACGAACCCAGATCACGTTGAAAAGCATGTACCAATACTACCAATGTTTACGTAAGTATAGGGGGAAGAGGGAGCTTTGCTTACTTTTGCTAACGAGGGGGCGGGGGTGGGGTTAATATTGCAAAACAATCTACTTACGTAATACTTGAACGACCCCTGCCCCCCTAGCCAAGTTACAACAGTTTCGTTTCGAATCTCTTTTCGATGATCGCCTCAAGTCAGCCACGCCTATTCCTTTGTTCTGACCACGTGACTGAGCGTTGAGATGACGTCAAACGATGAACAAAGGAATCGGAGGTGTGGCCTACTCGAAGCGGTGGACAAAAAGAAAATCGAAACGAAACGGTTTTAACTTGGCTAGGGGGGCTGGTCTGCCGGACTCAGTCGTATGAAAAACGCCAAGAATAGTCTTTTTTCCGTCGCTTTATACGTTGGTGGTCTGGAGGATTATGACATGTCCGTCACTGCAGCGTCCAGGTTTCCGATGAAGAGACCAAAGTTATACGTGGTTATACTGTGATTAATTATTTAAAGTTTATCGTTGTCAAAAAACTTATCTATTGAATCAATTTGCTTAGATATTTAAATGCGTTTGTTATCGTGTTCCTATCATTATCACGTACCTAATGATCTCTATAAATGTCTACATTTCATAGTTACATATCACCAAAGTTATTTATTTATGTGCATTAAAATGTCCTTTTATTTTTTGGATGAACTCCACTTACTTAACAATTTTAAGCTGTTACATAAATTAATTATTTTGTGTACCATCAAAATATGAAAATATTGTCATTATCACCTAGTCATGTGTATATTTACTAGTCATTTAAATCTAGATATTTTTTTGTTAATAGAATGAAATCTGATATTTTTATAGAATCAACAGCATCTAAACATTACTGTTTTTTTTTTTTAAATCACACTAATTGATCAAATAGTTAGTATGAAGTATGTGTTCTATTTTGTTTGTAATTCAAAAGTTACAACTAGTCATTAATAATATAAATATGGCACAATAGTAAATTATAGTTTGTTAAAATAATTTATTGATCCAAGGAATGATTGATCACCAGTACATGTAGGCCAAGTCATTGTAAATCATAAGGATATCACATAAGACATAAGAAAAAGGACATCACGATTATAATACAGTGGAGCGTGCCCATGAAATACAATGACTAATAGGTACAATCAACACATCTGATATACATCAATTTATATTGGTTTTGATGCCAAGCTTTTTACTGTTTGTTGAATTTAATGTATGCATACATACATACAGATACTTTAAAAAATGTTTAACGGCAAAATTGGTGTTGTTGACTGTACATAATTGATTGGATTGTGATATTTTTACTTCTAGTCATAAAATACTATGTACACTGCTTAATTTAATAAATATAATGTTCAATATTATATGGAAATTGTCATTGTTTTTGTGCGCCTGTAGCGACATCTATGGCGTCACATAAGAACTAATCCTGCATCGCGCAATCAAAGTTCTCCGCGCGTTTAGAACATATAGAACAGCCCGAAATCATCTATCGGGCAGTAGTAGCCCACCAGACATAACACCTGTCTGGTCTGAGGATCCTCCCTTTTCAACGGAGGTTTGCGGGACTTTACTCTCTGTTCCGTTTACCTCTAAACTGGTGACCCTCGACAAAGAAAGTCAGCGCAGCCTTCGTGCAGCAACTACTTCGTGACGTCATCATCACTTCCTCAAGCTTTCGAGCACCGAGCCATACAGCCAGCACCCACGCTTTAAAGGGTATCCTGACCACCAGCATGCCTACCTGGTCATTACCCTCAGCCTCATCAGCGACCTTGGCGAAATTTAATAAATATAATGTTCAATATTATATGGAAATTGTCATTGTTTTTGTGCGCCTGTAGCGACATCTATGGCGTCACATAAGAACTAATCCTGCATCGCGCAATCAAAGTTCTCCGCGCGTTTAGAACATATAGAACAGCCCGAAATCATCTATCGGGCAGTAGTAGCCCACCAGACATAACACCTGTCTGGTCTGAGGATCCTCCCTTTTCAACGGAGGTTTGCGGGACTTTACTCTCTGTTCCGTTTACCTCTAAACTGGTGACCCTCGACAAAGAAAGTCAGCGCAGCCTTCGTGCAGCAACTACTTCGTGACGTCATCATCACTTCCTCAAGCTTTCGAGCACCGAGCCATACAGCCAGCACCCACGCTTTAAAGGGTATCCTGACCACCAGCATGCCTACATGGTCATTACCCTCAGCCTCATCAGCGACCTTGGCGAAAGCACACTGCACCTTCGGCCAGTCACATGAAGAGCCACGAAGAACCTCTCCTGGTCGACGCAAGCAGTCAAGCCACTACAACGCACAGCACCGTTCCGACTCACTGGAGCCATCAGCACTACTCCGACTCACTGGAGCCTGCAGCATCATCCCGACTCACTGGGACATCATCACCCCGACTCACTGGGGCATCATCCCGACTCACTGGGACAACAACACCCCGACTCACTGGGGCATCATCCCGACTCACTGGGACAGCAACACCCCGACTCACTGGGGCATCACCGCAGACAGTTCCGACTCACCGAGACCTATGCGGCATTCGGTTCCGACCCACTGGAACCAACCTAACACTGGCCTGGCACGCATCAAGAACCATCGATCTCCGATCTCCGGAGGGGAGTGATGTAGCGACATCTATGGCGTCACATAAGAACTAATCCTGCAACGCGCAATCAAAGTTCTCCGCGCATTCAGAACTTAAAGAACAGCCCGAAATCATCTATCGGGCAGTAGTAGCCCACCAGACATAACACCCGTCTGGCCGGAGGATCTTTCCTTTTCAACGGAGGTTTGCGGGACTTTACTCTCTGTTCCGCATACCTCCAAACTCCTACCATTTTATATTTTATTTACAAGCTTTTATTTAACTTACAATGTTTTCTGTTTGTTGAAGTGAAATTTTGCAAGCAGAATTAGGTATCATACATAGTACATTTTGATACAAATATAGAAAATTTGTCTTGACGTCTGAGGCGGAATTCATCCGAAACCTAGACGATGGTGTTTTGGAGCAAAGCTGCAAGAGTACGAAAAAAATTTTTTTGTATCTGGTTCAGTTTCATTTTTATTGTAACATGACCTACATCAACTTGTGTGCTGTGTACAGCAATAATTGGACTTCAGATTTATGTACTGTATAAATATGTTATTTTTAACTGTGCTGATTGTCTTAATCTGTAGTCTGTCACTGTACTTATTAAAATAAAAGTATGTACTTTTCTAAGTTTGTCAAGAACATTAATATAACACACCGTATTTCGGAAAGCACGTAAAGCCGTTGGTCCTGGTTCATTCGTAGATCTTTGACGCTAGTCAAGCGCTAGAAAGTTTGACCATCAGTCTATCCAAGGATTATTGTGTTGTCCAATTACTGAGTTGTCTAGGTCTGATAGGCAGTCGCACCATGTGAAATACAGATATTTAGCCGCATCCGGTTAGACTGGAAGCCGGCCCCAATACATTTGGGAGAATGTTAGGGAGATAATGACATGAATCGGCCTGCAGGATTAGCTCCAGATGAAAGAATTCTTCAACGGTCAACAGCACAGGCGCGTTAGTGCATTTAGTTCTAATAGCTGTTACAAAAATTAGTTTAAAAAAGGTTTTAACTAATAATGTAGGTACCTATTTAACTGGGTTATTAGTTTAGTGGTCGAAAGCGCTGCTGTTAAACGTTAGATCCTGGATCAGGCAAAATGTAATAAGGTTTTTCTTCTAGGAATTGCTTAGTAGCAGCCCGGAGTCTAGACCGGCGCTTGCTTGAGGAATAGGCTCCTCCTCTGTCGGGAATACAAGATAATCAATTGATGTTCAAAGTTCTGATTCTATTGCAACCCATACTTCCACCATGGCGCGGTCTTGTGGACGATGAGCAATGGGTAGCTTACTCTCCGGCCGTCCGATTAGGACTGGAACCGAGTTGTCGGCGCGCAGTATCCCATGCGCCGAATGCGCGCCTTAAAGAGATGTCAGAAAACTTAGTATCCATAGTAGGTAGAGCCGATTCCTGAAGTTTACCGAAGTCCTAATGTACGTACGTACGTAACTGTGACAGAGGTGTATTGCCAAATTACCTACTGGTTGTCGATAGATATGAAGAACATCCTTAATGCATTTTATCTTATCCAAATAACATTCCGTGTAAAGAAACCCAAGCAATCATGGTTTGGAAATGTAAAGAGGTCGAGTTTCTACTCAATACTAGGTAGATAATTAAACCTAACTATTTGAATTGGATTAAAACGGCTTTATTGAATAGGCTCTAGTCGCAAGCGTGACTGCTGGGCGTGAGAAGATACAGTTTCGTTACCCAAAACAAGAAGAAAGTGAGATAACGTTTCCTTAATAGTAACATATAAGTATTCTGGGTTGTACCCGAAATTAAACTGGCCTCTTTCACAATGTATAGGTAATCAAATCATATGATATTTAATAGGTAGGGAGGTACCCACTATTTGGGTATTTACTCAGAAAATGTTCCAGAGCGAGACGGAATGGGATGTGGTCACCTCCTTCTGCAAAGCATTAATTCTCCTCACACGCCAGCCACTGCGACAAGAGATGCCTCAGGTGTTGGGAGTCGCAGGACGACTACCGGCCATCGTAAGAACGGGCTTGCGGATGATGAGCAATGAGTAGCTCGCCGTCCGTTCATCCGGTAACGGTTTGGACAGAGCCTGAATCGTCGACGCATAGTGTTCCACGGACCAAGCGTTCCTCTCGGAGATATTAGCAAACCATAAGGGCCGAGATAGGCCGATGCCCGCTCAGGCCAAAGGCTAGGACATATATGTGTGGTTTTAGTCACTGAAAGTCTAACCCATCTCTAATTTCAGGGTTTTTAGTCAGTAAAAGTCTGACACTATCTCCCGCACCGCTCAAAAACGCAATTTGTCGTTAGATGATTTGCCTGCCTAAAAAAAATAATAATCTCTAATTTCAAAACATATTGTTCCAATCATCCGAAGTCGTTCACTGTTTTAGCGTTACAAACTTTTGATTTTACAATATTTGAGTGTGATAATCATTTATTTCGATAATGCCTGGAAACTGTATTGCACAATTGCACAGCCATAGATATAGACTACATTGAGACCCATCGAATCCAACGTGCGTCATTCATAGGAAATCCGCGCCATGTTAGAATAAACTACCCACTATACAAATGGGAATACTATCTAGATTCTTTGGAAAGATCTCCCGGATCCCAAGATGAAGACACCCCCGTGGAATATTACTATTAATATTAGTATTTTTTTGCTATTTCTATTTATTGTTGATGTATAATCGACTAAATAATAAAAAAAATTGTCAGCAACACTATTAAAGTATAATCTATGGTAAAAATTGGCAGCTGTGCCTATGGCTGTCATCGATTTGCGGCTAACTTCACTTTAGTTTCGTTTGCGTAAACGTTTGATTGTGATTTGCCTGCTTTTGTTAAAATTTTCGCTGTAATTATAAATAAAAGTGCTTAAAACACACATTAACCATGGCAGATCGTCTGACCCAGCTTCAAGACACCATAAACCAGGTAACATAGTAGGAATTATTTGGTGTTCTTAGTGCAGTTCCAATTGTATATTTACATCGTTATTTACGGTTTTACAGCAAGCTGAGCATTTTTGCAACAGCATAGGTATATTGCAACAGTTTTCTACGCCCAGCAAGTTCCCTGGTTTCGACCGGAGCGGATCACAGACGCCACAACAGCAGCAAAATCAGGAGGACTATGCTATGTTGTTTGCTACGTTGATATCTCGCTGTGCAAAGGATATCGACACACTAATTGAGTCTCTACCGAGTGAGGAGAGCTCGACAGAGCTACAGGTGCAAAGCTTGAGGCGTTTGGAGGCTGAGAATAAGGAGGCTGCTGAACAACTTGAAGAGGTATGATGTTCCGAGTTGAAAACCTTGAGAGACCCCATCTTTCAAGGTTTTTCCCTTTCAGTTACTTACGTTTTATTTATAATTTATACTGCATATTAGGATGCCTATCAACAGGATTGGTGCAATCTTGTTCAAAGCCAGGAAAAATGGAAAGAGTAAAGGGAAAGCCTTTTCTTTGCACACAATGTGTTGAAAATAAACCTCAAAGTGAGATTATGTGGTGATAGAGAAGGTACTAAAACATCATTTTGTGATTGTTAGCATAAAGTATTATTATTACCACTATTATTACTATATTGTTTAGGGATTTCATAATAAAACAAAGTTTCTTATGTATACATCCTAAGATAATTCTTTTTTTCTTTTGAGAATAGTAAATCATTAAATAAAACTGTCTTTCATTCTGGGTGAAGTGAAAAAGAGTGTGAACTTTTTCTGATTTAAAACCCACCTATGTTTCCGCACTGCTGTGTCCAGCATTCTCCTAAGGTAATCCACACACTATAATAATCCTTATGATTGACTTCAATAAACATACCTTACATAAATAAGTATTAACAACACACAATCTTTCCATTTCAGCTGACATTCATGTGCAATTTCATTTCAGTATTTACACTAACTGTGAAACACCATCAATTGTTTCAGGTTGTACGCCAAGGTGAGATCCTCTTAGAGAAAATCCAGGGAGCTCTCAGTGACATCGCTCAATGCCAGCTTGACATGCAGAATCCTGCACTGATCCTTAACAAGGATGTGAAGCCACAGTTATAGGGCTCATGGGAACATGGTGTTGACTATCATTGCTGATGATCTGATAAATGGACTATAATACAAATTATTTGTTGAAGAAAATGTTGTGATTATCTTGTACACTTATATAATCACAACAGTTTTATGTCCTGGCTAGCCTAGAGATTAAGTTTATTGTTTATTATAGTAATAATTGATGGATTGGACTCTACTTTCACTGTGGGAGATACACATCTTTAAATCCTTTCTTGTGTTATTTTAATTTATACTTCTTCACATAGATTACTTACTTTTTAACAATATTCAGATTGTGAAATAACCTGGGTATAATGAAAATCCGTTTGCATGTACCTTATTATTGATACTCGATTTACTTTAAAAATCCATGTTTAGTAAATGTTACAAGCTGATTTTTGTAAAAAATTGCTCTTAGATTGATAAGGATAATAAATTGTCGTAAGTCTATTCTTACAGCGAAAGAAACAATGTTTTAATTTTTCATTACGCACCGATTCCAGCCATACCCTCATTAGTTTTGTTCATGTCTAATAGATGGCGTTGTATTCAATTAAAAAAATCGGTGTTTCAGCGCCATCTTGTGTTGAAAGATCTTCTGAATTATTCAAACGTCAACGCAAAATGTGTAATAGAGGTCGTTCAAGATGCCTGGCTGTCATTATTTTGTTTCACTCAGGGGTAAGCAGACATTACAGTTCACTGATTTTCAGCACTCTCAAGTGGCGGTATTTGGCATCACGAAAGTGAGTTTATCTAGTGAGACGGGAATAGGTCATAGTTTCAAGCTTTAAATTGGAACGGAATCTAGGAATTAATTTTTATATATTCCGTAGGACCGCTAATAAATCGAAATGAAATTATCTGTTGAAAATTAATAAGGAGAAGGAGAGAGATTTTAAGGATTTCCCTAAGGAGGCACATACTCGAAGTTATAATAATACTAAGTGACTACCTCGCAAACGTTCTGCTATTTAAGTGGTCAAAGAAAAATATGGGAGAGTAAAAAAAATAATCTATGACTAAAATATATACATTAAAAAATTCATATAAAGCAGTCAAGCCGTTTCAGAAGAGTTCGATAACAAACCCGATGTCACGAGACTTATAATGTATTAGATTAGATATTTTAATAATGGATGAAAATAGATATTAGATGGATGAAATCGAAAGTGACTGTGTCTTGTCTTATAAAGAGAGCGGTAGGTAGATACGGACACATATTTACGTACAACAATAACAAACTTCATATCAATATTAAATTAACGCTCATCGATGATTTATAGCTGTGCTACATCAAGCACCTAATTTACACTTAATCGTAAACACTTTCACAATACACATTTCCAAAGAAATCGAGTACCTATCGAATTTTCTGAGGAAGGAAGGAAAGAAGGGAAGGAAGTTTCTTTTGACCAGGATGGTAGTCCCTTGATGTCCGGCTCAAACCGGAGCTCACAGAACCTTTGCAAGTGTACATTCACACGCGGCACCCAGCCTCTCGCCGCCGACGACGCTTTACTTGCAGTTGATAACCAACCTTCTTGCCGCGAGCACGCCTCACGCTACCGGTTTTTGATTGCACCTCTTTAGTGACGTACGATTTTGAATTAGATTTTTTAGAATTTGCAACCCCATTCGTTCATCAACTCGTGTTCGAAATTTGAAATTCTACAAGATGGACTCTGAACTGTGTGACTGTTTTATTTTTTTGTGATTTTTATTTTTGTTTTCATTTTCGTTTGGGATTGTTTCCTGAAAAGTGTTAAGGGAGTGAATGTGAAAATTGTAAACGGCCCGAAGGACGGGTCTGCTCTGCAATCCCTGCGCGATTCCGCGACAGGTATGTTTATAAACCTCATTAGGTGATGGTAGAAAATTGTTTAAATTGCCTTAGTTATCAGTTATTATCTATTAATTAAAACTTTAAGTTTCTTATCTCCACTAATTGGCGAACGGATTGTCACACAGGAGCAGGATTTTCCAGTAATTTTCCAGTTTAACGCGGCAATGATATTGAAAACAGTAGTTTTAGCTTCTATCTCTGGCAACTTTCTATATAATACCTTAATACAGGTTAGGAACTTAATTAGTTTCTGATTAAAAACGAAGCACAGACATGAATTTTCTCTACCTACACCGTAGAAGATTATAATTTCAAATATCTGACTTATTTTACAGTTCCTAATTGAACTAGAGTCGTACAGTAAGCAAACTAAACTGACAGCACTCAGACTTTATGTATTTTAGAGAAAATTAGAAATATTCAATAACTGAACTTGAGAGATGTAAACCGGTCCCTACCGCTCTTTCCCTCCATCTTTAAAGGTTTTCTTTGCTTATTGAAATGCAGGTGTTCTCCTTACAACAGTTACAACCAACAATTCCTGGGGATCTTTAAGTCAAGACTGAATAGGTTACTTACTTCTAGGCAAGCGTTCTCCATCGTCGACCAAATCGTCGCTTTCCATCAGGTGAGATAGTAGTCAATTGCGAACCTATTTACAGTAAAAAAATTGAAACTAAGTATTTCTCTGAATTTAACATAAAATATTTATTAATTGGTAAACATCGTCCGTAGAGGCCGAAGCCTACTGAGGCCATGGGTTCACTTCCGAAAGGTAAACCCATGGGGCCATGGTACTTTAGTTAGTAAAAGTCTGACACGCTTTAGCGCTTTAATATCATCGTCTAACTCTTCAGGAAAACGGAAATAATCGTCACCATTATTTAAGTCTTCTTTTTTCCCCCATAATTAGTCTGCTTTAAAGCCATAAAGTTACCTATTACTAGCTGCTGACAGCGACTAAGCCCGCGTAAAAGTCGGGAATTATACAATTATTGCAAGGGCACATACCTACCTACTCCCGGGATAAAAAGTCAAAATTTCAACCAAATCCGTTCAACCGTTTGAGCGCGAAGCAGTAACAAACATACACACACATATACACAAACGTACATATGAACTTTCGCCTTATTAATACTAGTGTGTTAGAATACCGGTATATGACTTAGGTCACTTGTCAATATCGAAGGCTAAGTATTTCTAGTTCTTAGAAATAACATACGAAGTATCTATTGTTATGAATTGATTGCATTGGTTCGTAAACCTCATAATTGCGTTTTTTTAATGCCCAACCAGTGATTTGTAGTAAATGTTATTGCTAATTAATTGCAAATCGACTCGTAGTCGTAACCGCGTATTTATTTACTAGTGCGGAAAAAATAATGGCTCGCTGAATTCTATAATGTGAGTTTGGGGCCCTAGTTTTGACAAGTGGTGCTAAATAAGTTACTTTGCACATACCTACGTTGGTAACACACCTTGCGTTGTTTGTTAGGTGGTCTATAAAAAGTTCTGACTTCGCTTTGTGGCTGTTATAAATCAGCTATTTACTAACATAAATAATACGGAGTAACTGCCTAAAAATAATGGAAATATAAACATATTATTGTACCTACGTGTAATACGAAAATGTCTCTAGGTTCTATCCCTTTTGTTTTCGCGGAGTGTGTTAGGTACATATTTATCTCCTTTAATTATTAATATATATTTATAAAAGGAGAAACTGATTGCCTAACAATATCAACGCACAGCCAAAGCTACTGGGACTAGGAGCGTGCAATTTTGCACAAGGTTTCCCTTTATGACGTAGGCGAGCACTAAGAAAGGATTTTCCAAAATTCACCCCCTTAAGATATGAAACAGGGGCCCAAAGTTTGTATGGAGAAACCTACTTTTACGCGGGCGAAGCCGCTGCGCTGATGCAGAAGCTAGTAGAAAATGAATAATAAAACTACATAAACAAAACAACCGAAAATATAATTATTTTCTATAAATACACATACTTTTGCAGAAGACTGCATCCCAACACTAATCGCATTAAAATAAAAGCCCCTTACAAAACAAAGACATTTCGCCATTTCAAAAATCACGTAATTTCCATTTAACGAAGATCTCCTCCTCAACTGTCCATTGACTTCTGAACTGCATTATGTAGAAGATAGAAAACGCGGATGTCAACAAATGCAAACTTAACATAAATATATCTATGAGATTATTACGTTAGAGAATATATTGAGACGAAAATGTTCGCGGATGCTACGTGAAAGTGCTGACCCCTTCAAAACCGGCTCGCTAGTCGAGGGTTTTCCATCTACTATATGTTGTAATATACGCTTTATATGTGAGACTTTGCTTCAAGACTGCGTGGTAATTTTTTGACATTTCCGTTTGATGATCCTGGATCCGTGTTTGTTTCAGGATTGGCCAACATCTTTCTCTTTGCCTATCTTTATTCCTATACTCTCTTAAATATTGGCGTTATTAACTTTTTTATGTCCTGTTTTTTCTTTAGCCTTCTGTTCTATTCCAATTTAAGATCGGTGCCTATATTTACGTCATCTTGAACTTTGTAAAATTCATTTACTTATCCTTTGGTCTTCATTATCTTTTAGCTACATCTTTACATCCGCATTGATACTGCCCTCTTCTCTCCTTCATTCCTTTTTTTCTTATCCATAATCTGGAAGTAGATAGGTCATCATCAACCCTCCTGACCTAATCCTAGTTTATTCGGGAACGGCGCAGCATGTCTTCTTGTTTCAATATATGATTATTAGCCATCATTACAGTAGTCTTATTCTCCAGTCTATTTCACACGATCCTTTCATCGAATTGTGGGTATATCGACGTTATATTTGACTTCCAACCTGTAGTCTATTTTTCGTGAGTTAGAACATATTTCCATAGAGCGGAGCCAAGAGAAGGGCTACAAAATTCACTCCGTCCGTCCTTGTACATACCTGCACAACTAGCTTTGTCCACATCCATTAATCACTCACGATGCTCAAATGCGAAATGTCCACTAGTTTTTGAACTATTTTGCAAACTTATTAGCGTGAATAGACTTCATAATCGTGCTTCTTTTGTAAGAGTGATTAAAATGGCTTGTCAATCAATCAAACTGGCTGACCGATTGCAGGCCGTTGCTGATCATAGGCATCCGTACAAGTAGCACCACAAAAGCTCTAAGAGTATTGCTTGAACATTACTAGTTTAAATTTATTTAGTAAATCTACGAATGTCGCCACATTGTACTATATATGTGAAAGGTTGTACGTGTCACACAGTCATGTAGGTACACTATCGGATAAATACAAGACAAACTTTTCAAAACAAGTGTACAACGGGCGGTCTTATCGCACAGGGCAATCTGTCACAGAGAACTTTTGGATGGTCAGTAAGGATAGATATCAATTAGTCAGGATACATCGGCACATTCATTACGCATGATACATAATTAAATAAAATCACATTAAGCATGATACATAATCCACTATCGCACTTGTCCAACTATTTTATGTATGCCAAAGTTAGTTGGAATATTTAAATGAGGTTCAAATATTCATCAAGGTCTGCTCTAGTATTGAAGTATGCACCTTGTGATAAGGCGTAGGTATAATAGTTTGTTCAAGTGATCTAATCTCGGAATACCTAGACAAGGAGCCATAATTTTCACAGATAGAGTAAAGGGAATTTATAAAATTCTACGTTCTTCTTTTTTACAGGCTTCATGCAGGATCGGCGTTCAGCAAACTATTTATGCAACCAAAGTCTTCTTGTGCTATCCTGGTACTTTCAAAGTACAGCTACTTTTTTCCGATATTTGAAAGCACTAATTGCATTCTTACTTAGTGCATGTAAACGTTTAAACCTCGGCAATGATCGTGATTATAATGCCAATAACGATCTATTTGAACACCAAACAGAGCTGTCGAGGAAATCATATTAAAAACAATAATTTTACAAACGTGTATTTGTATATAATTACCGTCAGCTGTACGTTTCTAAACACGTGGTAGATTTGGTAGCTCCCCTCCGTGTGGCCTCCGGAATATGATAATTTTTAATATTAAATTCGAAGCAAACGTAAACCTCGAATTTCCAGTTGTTTGACGATGCTATTTAAATCAATCGGCGGTCAAGTGCGACCTGTGTGTTGGGCGCCAATTTTGTTTGGGTTTGAAATTAGAATTGTAAAGATCCGTGAGAATAAAAGAGTTGATTGGATGTTTATGACTGACGTTTAATTTGGGTGTGTATAGCTTTCCGATCTATTTACAAATGAAAATTCTTGAGATAAAATTGAAAAATGTAAATTCTTTTCTACGAAAATATTGTTTATGGGATATGAAATCATTTCACATATTGGACAGTACTTTATGAAGAAGGAACCTATGTTTTGCCTAAATAAAAAACAATACGCATTTACGAATGGTGGTTATCAGATATCATCCAACCCATCGCAAAGTTAAATATGAAGATTATTCAAGCCTATGTTTGTTATAATCCGACGAAAACTTTCAACATGTTGTTTTAGCTATGATCCTTAAAACAGGTGTAATCCTCAAACAAACTTGGTTTTGTAATCCCACGGCACCCTAAAAAGCTACGGTCATCAAATAAGTCAATACTCAGTCGTATAAACGAACAAAATATTCAAATGATTGTCATATATAGCCGATTAGGAAGCGAGGACATTCGACGTCGCTTGCTTATATGTGGTCGAAGCCTTCACCCATGATGTTTGAGCTTACAAGTAAGTAAACACAATTCGTGTTTCTTAAATTAGCAGTTGATTTTATCAAATATTAACATTAGGTATCTAGATAGATAACCAGAGATTGTTATTGTTTAAATAGTTTAGAAAAATGATGTATCTACTGCGTTTTTTTTTAATTATCCATATCTCGTGCTTTTCTTTGTAAAATTAGTTGACAGGGAATCGATACGTTTTGATTCTTTCTTTTACGTCCATCCATAATCCTGCTTCTTTCTCTTCCTGAATATATGTATAAATAGCTATGATTTACGTATTTATCTAGAGCTGCTTATGTGAAATCATAACCACAAATGAGACGTCAAAATTAGTAAACTAAACCATTAAGACTTCTTTCCATATCTATATTTAAAAAAAGGAAGAACGGTCAAGAAATTCGAATTTCGAATCTCCGCATTCGTCGTCCATTTTTGTTTTAATAGCGCCATCTTGTAACTTACCTTGACATTTAGCGCGTCGAGTCGAGCGGATCCTCTTTTAATTTGTTTTAAACTTTAAATAAGTAGGTTTTAATATGCTTAACAATGAAATGGAAACTACCTATTAGCATATTACGAGTACTATAGCATCTTCTCAACGAATACTCTAAGTGATAATTTTACTGTCACGTAGGGTTGTATTTACCTTGTATAAGGCTTGAATTAATATCAATTTTCTTCTGATATTGTGATGACGTAGGAACCATCAAATAGACGATTGTCATCTGTTCGCGTTTTCCCAGAAATGTCTTTTTAGCTTCAGTTGATTTTTCAATCAGGCACATTTTGCGTTCAGTAGTTAGCTGTAGATCACAAACACAGTTTTTAACACATTTCTATTCTGAGTTTCACTGCCCGTTTCACATATCGCAAATCGTATATATAACCGATTCCTTCGGCTTCAGTTTGAACTTTCTTAGCGGTTCATTGTTTGGTGACTCGTGTGCAAACACTAAGAAAGTTCAAGGCGGCCAGTTGCATCACAAATGGAGTCATAAAATGTAATGGCCGTAGAACAACGCTGTATAACGATAGAGCGGCTTCACACGAACAAACGCGTTTAGCAAATCATTCTGTATCGTTATTTTGGGGATTAACAATAGCATTCGCAATGGTGTATTGTTTGTTCAGTTCAATCGATTAGATTGGTTAGCATGCTGTTTGAAATGTTCAAATAAGATGAAAAAATAGCGTTCACCTTTTCTAAAAGGTTACAGAAGTAAGATTGTAAGCAATCGACTACATTGTTTAGCTGTTCGGAGAAAATTGCTTCAGAATATACCCTGACAGATCTGAGGCCTTACCATGATATGTTAACATGTCAAGCGTGCGAGCGAGAAAGAAGGATGGAGTTGTACACCCTGTAGTTCCATCCCTTTAACTGTTCACTTTAGGTTTAGGTTTAGGCGTTAAAAGCTCGTGGTAAGGACTCTGTTTTATTGTTTTTCCTGTCAGATTGATAAGTTTCAACGCTGTGATTTTTACTCAAATTAAAATTAAAAGTTCTATTAGTTAATTTAAAAGTTTTAAACTATAATCACTTCTAATTTGAAGTTGTAAAGTTATAATGAAAACTTTATCGATTCCGATCGGATATTTGTTACGTCTATCACGCATTTGATAATAGATCCTTGACGTGTTAGAAACCATTTTAGAATAGATAGGTTTCCAAGTGTTATCAGCAGAGGTCGGAATTAGGTAGAGTTATTCATGTACTTGCATCGAAATGTTGATATTAATATGGATCTTCACGGGATTTCTAATGAAAAATCCTGTGTGACCAACAATATTACAAATTAATAATAATAAAAACCTTGAGAGATAGATAAGACAAATAAAACAAAGATAACTAACATACAATTTTAATTAGTATTTTTCATTGAAAAAGATCTCTCTATACATTTTTTAACCTCACTTCAATTGACGTACAATTGAAGTGAGGTTAAAAAAATTATATACTTCCTCCTCCTCGTCATTATAGCAGGAAGAAATTTTTCTTGCTATATTTCTGATAGTGTCATAAAACAATTTATGCTCTTTAAAATTAATCGCAGGATTTGAGGCATATCCACTTTATTCTTTCGCTGTATGAAATCAGTATAAGTACATAAATAACTCTACCTAATTCCGACCTCTGACTATCACAAGCTTAGAATATATATTATTATTATTATTATTTATTTATTGTCAGGCAACTAAGGCCCATAGATAAAATACATAATATTACAATCTTATAAACAAAATAAACTAATACATATTAAAAATAACACAAACAATTAACTATGATTATACACGTAACATCGGCGTCGTGTTCCGCTGCGTGGTGTCGCGTAGCCTTCCCCGGAAACGTCAATACACGACACCTTTCGGCCAAAAGTCCTCTCTCAAAAAGGTCTGTAGATGGTGGGTTGGAACACGTATCACGAACGACTTGAAGTTGGTATCGTGGCGCGAATCCAGCCTTTCGACCCTCAGAGTCCAGTTGCTCTTTATCTACGACAGAATAATTATTGCGTTTGGTATGATATTGTTGATAGTGTTACTGTAACCCTCTGAGGGATTGTTCGAAAGAATTACCGCGGCACATGAAGAAACATTGGCGGGTTTTAGTCGTAGTAAAAGTCTGATACTTCCTCTCGCCCCACGTTCAAGGGCCAAAGGTTGGTTTTAAGCATCCTGTTACGATGCGAGAGGTATCGTTTAGTGCTGTGTTGACCGTTTTAGCGTGGGCAGAACGATGTTACACTGGGCATGCAAACTCCGAACTGTCCCGCAGAAAATGAAAGGCACAAGCCGATTGCGCGGAGTACCTGTGGTGATGCTCCTCAGCTGTCAGGCGGTGAACAACGCTGTTTCTCGTCCTGATAAAAAAAAAACATACAATAAACACGAATATAATAATAATAAACAATAATTGCGTGGTCGAATTAGAAATGAAGATATACGTAGGAGGACCAAGGTTGACGACATAGCACGAAGAATCGCCAAACTTCAGTGGCAATGGGCAGGGCACATTGCTCGCAGAACAGATGGCCGTTGCGGCCGAAAGGTTCTGGAGTGACGACCGCGTACGGAAGACGCAGTGTTGGAAGGCTCCCTACAAGGTGGACCGATGACCTGGTGAAGGTTGCGGGAATCCGATGGATGCGAGACGCATAGGACCGTTCATTGTGGCGACATTTGGGGGAGGCCTATGTCCAGCAGTGGACGTCTATCGGCTGAAACGATGACGATGAAACAATAATACTTAGAAGTTTAATTAGAAACGACTGGTTGATCTATGTAAGCATGTTTGTTTATTTTGCGTTTTATTAACATAATGATATATTTTTTTTATAATAACAGAGATGTTATGTAATTTGTGATGTTATTTTTAGATATGCAAAAATGCACTTTTATTAATTATTCGTAATATGTATAAATTTACAGCTTGGGAAGCATTACTAGTTAGTTACCTACCTCTCTCGTATTTCATAAGTATGCATCACTGCATCTGATGGTAAGCAGTGATGCATACTTATGAAATGATAGGATAGCATTGAAGCACTATTAGTTTATATGATTTAAAAATAAATAAGTCACAGAAAATTTAATTCTGATTACTCTAAATCTATTTTCTTCTGGGATAGGAAAATACCTAAAAATTTAAAAATAAAACAAAAAAGAAATATTTTTTTTAATTTTTTTTATTTCTGGATGGCGTCCAGTCGGTTGACTTTTAAGGTGATGGCACGTGAACACATGCGCAGGAAGTTGGTGTAATCATCACAGCGTTGACTTGTTGGATTCGTTTTTCATAATTACATTGTTAATTTGTATGTATGTATCTAAGTATATATTTTTTCTTTTCTATTTCTTTACCATTTTAAGCTGCACGTACCGTGTTTTGTTTCTGCACCACCCTAAAGTCGACTGGTAGAAAATGCCTAAGGCATTAAGTCCGCCTTTGTACAGTGTTTATTACTAGTGCATATAGTTTTAATAAATTTTTTATTTGAGCAGATTCCCAAGTTCTACCTCTACGTGTATCCTTAATGGTACTTATTATAAAACAAAGTCCTCCACATCGTCTGTCTGTGTGTATGTTCGCAATAAACTCAAGAGCTACTGTTCGAATATTCATGCGGTTTTCACCAATAGACAAAGTGGTTCATGAGGAAGGTTTAGGTGTATAATACAGGTATATTATAGTAAAAAAAAACGAGAATTTCAAAGTATTGTAACACCTTTACGCATGGAGTTGCAGACACCAGCCAGACATACAATACAATACACCCTTGCGAAGTTGGGGCTAGTCGGTAGTTTATAATAAAAAGTTTCGCAAAAATTACTGCTCTATGCTCTTCACTATAAATATGCAGTAAGTATTTCGCTAAAATATCAGCATCGGTTTTTTCAATTACCTATATAAATAAGAAATTGAACTTCGAACCTCAGCCTTTACAAGCAAACAAAAATAGACAAATAAAACTGTCAACTTCTTTCTTCCTTTGCTGCGCAGTGCTTTTATAGGATTTATAAAGAAAATCTTTTGTGTCTATTGCTCAAACCTCGCGACTAGTTCACGTTTGCTTGCTGAATAAGTAAATAGTTGGGCAATGCCGATCCTAAACGAGTGATTTCGCGTTCGAGTGAAATATTTGTCGATCAATGTTGTAATCAGCGCAGTAAACCGACTTCGGAAGATGCACGACGAATGGGAATTCATCACGAATTAGTTCATTTAACATGTTGGAAAATAATTGAGTAATTTAGATATTTGCCTCTATTTAGAAAGGCTAAAAGAGGCGAATCGATTTGTATGCTCAACAATTTGGTGAAGTGCTTCTAATCAACTTATAATAGTTATTAGTTTATTTTACTAGGTAGGTACAGGCAACTGCATCAATTGGGTACCTCCCTCACATTATAATACCATAGAGAATGGTAATCAGTTGTTGACGCTATCTGTACCTATATATAAAAAGGTTTAAATAAACAGGAATATAACTTAATCATATCTGACTTTTTTGTTTGATTTAAAACGATTCAGGCTTTTTAGCTGTAGGTCTTTCCTATAAGGGAAGAAGCAAGGAGGTCTAAATAAGGAGGGCTGCGGAAATGTTCGATAGAGTTACCATGGCCCTGTAAAGCAAAGGGTAACTGAAGGCACATAGGTGGGTTTTAGTCAATATTTGAACTCTGTCACTACACCCAGTGGGTATTATTTGACTAAATTATATCCGACCTATTAAAAATGTATAAATAAGTTAATTTTTAGAGTAGAATTAGATTAATTAAAAGTAAGTACTTATGTAGTAGATCACTCATCCGAGGGGAAAATGGCATTATCAACAGCACACCAGCGAAAATAGTGTGGTTATCCTAGAGCCTAATCTGTGGTCTGAGGATTTTTACAGGATGAAAGAGTTAGTAGATACCTAGGTATATAAATGGCGTCGTGGCAGACGGTCAATTCTCATAGATGAGTATTTAAAAAGTTCAAATTCAAGTCACAATATTTAACATCTCAGCGACAATCAATATCAAAAACTTGTTTTTAATTCTTTTATGTCATGTCTTCGTATGAATAGGTATTAGTTTATTTGTTTACCATTGGAATATGGATGTACTTACACATTCTATTTTTATTTAATTGTTTTTTTTATTTGGTAACAAATGTATCGAGTCAGCCTTTTTAGCAAATTTCGCTGAGGTAGTCAACACTACGTACCTACAATAAAGTTGTCAGCTTCAATTTACCGAGATCTCGCCTACAACGATCCCACATAGGTATTATCCAGTTGCACAGACACTTGAGATATAAAACTACACTAATTTTACAACACAATATCCACTAGAAATCAATTGGCGAATACCTAACAGCCTTGAAAAAATCCTGTCAATAACTCTCAAAAACTTGTCAACATGTAGGAAAAATATGGAGTTTCTCAAAAGATTACGACTGCGGTCAGGCCCCTCTTCCCCACTGGGCACACTGGGCACGTGCCCTGGGCCCCGCGATGTATTGGGGCCCCCTACTGCCTACTCGATTACCAAACGATAACCGATAGCTACTCTACTCTCGCCTGAAAATCAGGCTTACCGATTGCAGCATGTTTTAATAAATTCCAATAAATATAAAATTAATACGTATAAATTAAATTGAACTGTTTTGAAAAACATAATTGATTAGTGAATTATTTTTATTTGGTGTTTTTGATCAACAGTTACGATAGTGAATCGCGGAAATCAAATGATGCGAAAAGACAAAGCATTAACTTAAGTATTTTGAATTGTGATTGTCGCTAATGTCAATAGAATGTATATATGGTCAAAAACACAGATTTTGAAGATGTGATTAACGATTTTGCTAGAAGGCAAGCTTCAATCACCATAGATACTTTTAAATAATGACTAATCGTGGATGCTGGTTACTTAATGTGGATCACATTATATTGTCGGTTCATCATAATATCTCATGAACTGCCCCCCTAGCCAAGTTACAATCGTTTCGTTCGCATCGAACGCTTCGAGTAGGCCACGCCTCCGATTCCTTTGTTCTGACCACGTGACTGAGCGTTGAGAGGACGTCAACTTGGCTAGGGGGGCTGTAAAGAAATAAAAATATAGCTAAAACTTTGCATATCTACTTTTTTTCGTTTGTCTCTTCTAACAAAATAGTGTTTTATTATGGTCATAGGGGCCCCATTATCCTAATCTGCCCAGGGCCACTAATAGGTGAAAGACGGCCCTGACTGCGGTGTGAATGTTCCTTGAAATTACTAGAATTACCCTTCAAGTGTATTTTTTTTTTTAGTTAGGAAAATCATCTAATGACAAATCCCGCTCTTGGGCGGAGCCAGAGATAGACTTTTACTGACTAAAAACCCACTCCTGTTTTTTTCTTTGCTTTTTTTTTTTTGTTCTTTATTTGCCTTCATCGCGGGGCCCCGGGTTTCCTGTGTTATGATTCTGTTATTCTCCGAACACTTCGTTTACATGCCACTTCTTTTATTCCTGCTCAGCATGCAAATTACAAAGAATCAGCTCCAATAACACCAGCTTGCAAATGTTATTTAAATATTAATAAAACCATATTGCAATCCAATTGTGTTGGTATTGGTAAAGGCAAACAGTTGCTCCAGCGGAGTCATTGACCGCTCTGTTGTTATTTCAATGGGTGATTACAAGCTAATTCATCTTTAGTGTCATTATTTATTTAAATATGGCACGCGTTCTATGTGGACTGTCTTGTTTGAGCCTCATTAAAAAGATTTGGGGTTAAAAGTGTTTTTATTTTGTCTTGATTGTTTATGATCAAACGTGATTGTCATTGTAATGGCGGCAAATAGGAAATTAGTCGACTTCTTTGATAAAATTTACCGATAGGGTTTTAGCGATAAGGCTGCAATTGTTACACCCTATAATTTAGAGCTTCTACTGTAAGTTTCTTATTAGGTATTATTTTGAAGTGTTAATCCTTCTAATTAAAAATATTTAAACCTCAGCCTAACCTTTGAGGGAATAGGTACTAGGCCCAATTTAATTCTTATCTCAAATTCATTTTTTACAGTTCAGAACTACTAACTAACCGAGAAGGCGAGAAATACACCTTACAAAACATCATAATTTTTAAGAACCGGATGATAAAAATCTTATAAATTAATTATGTTAATAAACGAGTAAAAGCGAAAAGATTTCTCATAAACAAAAACGACTTGACCAAACATGTTAGTTCGGTAAGCGTGTCAAGCACGTTTACTAAGCTCGCGCGACGAATGAAAAAAAAAAAAAACAAGGCTGTACTTCTTTTCACTTTCGTCTGCTGTAGCGGTATAATCAACGTGATTCCCGCCCTGTGTTTATACTCGTACCTACCTACTTGCAGATCGAATTACGAACCCGTTTATTATTTTTTATCTGTTACAAACATTTTCTTCTCAGCTTTTTTTTATCAAGTTTTTTTTTTAACAATTTTTAGGCTCCATTCTCCATTCATAACTCTGAAAACCGAAAATTTGTTGTTAAACCACATTTTTTTTTTGCGATTTGGAAAAAACTTCGTGTCTCCAGTCAGGAATTGAACTCTTTATATAGGTATGTTTGTACGGAACTCCCAGACCAGTTTTTCTCGCTCGCAGGACTGACATTTTAACACCTCATGGTAAGTAATCCGATCACGCAATCACTGATTCTTTTTTCTATTATTTCACTCCTCATACAATTATATCCATCTTTTCTTTGGAGTACCTCTCCTTTTCCACGTACTTACGTCGTGCACTATTGTTAAAAAATAAATCCTTGTACGAATAAAAGAATTAGCAGACTTTCCTCAATGTTACCCGTCATATCACGTACTTTTCAATGTTAATACAACTAACAAATAACATTGAAACTGTTTTCCTTACATTGATTTATTTTTCGAGTTTTCGGCCAAGGGTATAATGATTTATTTTCCTAATTCTTCTATTTGGTAGTCATGGCTGTGACATAGAACGGAAAAAGGAAAATATTTATTTTCGGAATTAATGTTATTAAGAGGGTTCTTCCTGATCCGTCTATCGTCAAAGAGAACATGATTTAAAAGCTTTTTTTTTTCATTCAACCCAATTTTGGATAAAGATGCAACACGAAAAAAGAGAGATAACGCCTGAACGCTCTGTTGGCATTCGGTAATTCCGTCACTCGAATATTTCACAAAACTTGTTCCAGTAAAAATGTTTTTTATTTTTAATCCTTAAAAATGGTTAGATTTTTTTTTTATCTTTCAGAATCTCGATTAAATGTGCAAGGTTTCAATAAATATATTTTCTTTACTTTCCTATATGGATCCACCATATATCTGTTTTTTCAAAATATCTAGTTAAATATAATGTAATAACATCATAATCACGTAAGAGCGGTTGTATGGAAATTAATGACGGGTTGTGCACTCTTAATTATTTCTCGATTAAATTTTTCTCACACTAGGCATTTCTCTTGCATCGTGCGTGAGTGCATTTACAAGCATGTAAGCTGACATACACAAGACATCCAGACTTGGAACAACTCTCTGTAGACCATATCTAATGTGAAGATCTATCTAGACCATACCTTTATCGACACCTACTTAGTGTCCAAAACAAGTTACTTACTACTTGCTTCATATCTAAACAATCAACTAAACTCACCTACCCGTTCGTCATTTTTGCTCAGTATACTTTCCGATTTTTTTTTTGTTGGGCGCTTAATGGTCGTGCCATGATAGCTTAGAAACTTTCCTCATTAATGTGGCGATCAAACGCTAAAATAATTATTTTAATCTAATTTCTTAAAAATAAACCGACTTCTTTATTATCGACAGCTTTATTATATTAAGTACAGATAAAAAGCTATTATTTACAATTTCCTCGCAATGGATAAGAAGGTCGGCCATATGTCGTGTGATGGCGTGTTCAACAAACGATTGCGGCCGTGAAAATTGGAGCAAAAAACTAGATTTTTACCATTAAAATATGATTGTGCTACGTTAATGTGCAACTAAGTGGTATAAATAAGATTATAATCATTACACCGCTGCACCGTAGGTACTTTTATAGTGCAATGGACACGGGTCTTTATAATGACAAGTCAGGCTTCACAAGATGACGACTTGGACAAAAAACAAGTTAGCCGCGCGTATAGATTACTATCTACGTTTTTTAAGAAAAAAATTTTGGCTCTCAATTTAAAATAATGTTCAACAAAAATAGAGATGCCAATCCATTATGTCAAAAGACTCATAACATTAACTTTGAATTTATAATGCTCACACACATTTCTGCCCAGGCTTGGTTGTATGAAGGCCTCTCTATCTAAGTAGGTAGGTATAACAAACTTTTCATGGCTACCTGCGTGGTATCCACTTCTCACTATGGTGTTAATAATTTACACATGTGTCGTATTATATTTCTTTAAACAGGTCTACGTTATAGAGATGTTCTGTCGTGTCGATTGTAAATCAAAGTATGTAGATATGTACAAAGTTACTAGTAAAGGTTTTTTTCTAATACATATTAAATATATGTATGTTATAAAGTAGGTATACAGTTGCTTGCCTCATCAAATAATAATGCACTCTTTAGAAGAACTAATTGAATCTCCTAAGAATATACCTAGCTAGGTATATCTTTAGAGGAACCTAAAGGTCTGTGTCAATTGAAAAAAAGTCTACAGATAAATATATACGTTAAAAATAAATAAATAGTTAAAAAAAATGTTTTGGCATAAACGGTAGTTGACTTATTAATAGTGTAACATACCTAGTGACTGTTTCCCAGACTGCCAGCCAAAAGTCTGTCTAATAAAACTCTTAGAACCGCGTGAAAGACATTCCGGCGTTAACAAATTACATCTTATTAGCATATAAATAAAATAAACGACATCATTATTGTAAATATTACCATAAGTAACATGGCCTTATAATTAGCAAGTGATGGCGACGGATAGCTTTTTTTTTGGATTTTAATGACCTGGTCACTTGAACCTTTAAGTCAAGTCTTATTTTATTTTTCAAAAAACTGCACTATGATTCATTTCACTTTTTGAGTGGTTTGAAAGTGTTTTATCTTTTAATAACTGTTCAAGTGGCGGTGGGCGGGATGAAGAATCGCATTAGCATTTGCTTCTAATATGTTAGGATAGAAATAGAATGGAATAGATCATCGAATAGGTACTTTCTTAGTGATCGATGTATTGGATGGTTCTTCTTTTTAACCTACGATTGCTCCATACTACGAATAATTAAAATGGTATTTTAATTAACACTGTAATTGACATGAAAATATATTTTTCGTCACAATAACGCTATAGTCAAACAATTTTTTTTGATAACGAAATTTAAAGTGTAAAATTTATTAGTTATGATGTCATCTTTGGGGGACAATTCCATTGTCAGTAAAAAAGAAGAACGTCCTAATTACCAACGTTTGTTTTACTTTTTTTTATTAATATTGTCGCGGAATCCAAGACAGCTAAATCGTTTCGCGTTGGACTTTTACTGATCCTGGCTGTCAGGAGTCGTAGTGTTTGATATTAGATAAAGAGCTGATAAAAAAATAGATCGAAATTCAAATTAAGTTACGTGACTGTAAGGACTTAAAAAGAGACTGACCTCTAAGTTTGTTTTGGTATTTCTTTTCAGGTTAGAAAAATTGTTATTATGTATAACCTATTTGAAATAATATTAATATGGATATTAGATATCATTATGGCGGCCATTTTGATCATTTCAATCGAAAAGTAAAATTTATCAATGCGTGCGTAGGTAACTAAAACTTGTTCTGTAAGATATTAATGTATTCGTATTGCAAGTGATCGCCAATGTTTTAGTTATTTGACCTTAGTCTGGCATTTGTAAAATAAACAGCCACTTTGGAATTTCGCTGGCAACTATAAATACTTCAATATGGTCAATATTACATACATAATTACGTTGTTAAGGTATCTGCTAATTTTAATGTTTACTTTATAACTTTTTTTTGCAGATTAATTAAAATTGGCTGTTTACCAGCCTTTTTTTTTCTTCACCCCAGTTGGGCATGCCAAGGCATGCCATGTCTTAAACCATACCGCTGCGTCATCAGAAAAAGATATATACCTATCAATTTCAGTTGTTTTTGTAGTATTTGGCAGCAAATGTATCATGTCAACCTTTGCGGGAAACTTCGCTGCGGTAGTTAACATTACAATAATATTCTCGGCTCCATTTTACCGAGATAGCGCCTTTTTGAATGATTCCAAATACTGTCCAGTTGCGCAGGCACTTGAGATACCTACAAAACTACACAAATTTTACATCACATTATCCACTAGAAATCAATTTGCGAATAATTAACACAGCCATTTGTTTAATCCCGCCAAAACCTCTTAAAACTTTTTCGTTAATGGTTACACATGACACGAGCTGTCAATTTTACCGCGAAAATTATAGTTCGCCATTTTGAAGTCATTGTTGTTGTAAAAAAATAAACTTGTTTTTAATCATTATAAAAGTCGTTTATAATCTTCATCTTAAGTGTCAACCATCTATTATAGCTATTAATGTCTACATAAATATGTCAATTTCGTTTTTGCTTTTAGGAAATTAGAATAAAATATTTCATAAAGATCCATAACTTTTTTTTCTTTAATGTGTATGTGAGAACACCGTGGACTTCGCGAATTCTTAGGTTACTTCCTTTTTTTTTTAATATGATTGTTTTTATTGTGCTTTTGGGTACAATATCGACTGGTCTACACTGTTCTTACATAATATCTATTAATACTGTAATATGAAAATATTGTAAACAATCATTTTTTTAAAAGAGTAACAATGGAGTTTCTTGCCGGTTCTTCTCCATAGGAAACGACCAACTTGGAACCGTGCACTAGCTTCTGACGTTTTATAAGTGCCCATGTAGGCCTATGTGAAATAAAAAAAATTGACTTTGACTTTGCTAATAAGGAGTTGACAATAGATAATTAAAATGCAGACGAATTTTATTTAGTCTTTGCTCAGTATGTAACCGTTTATTTTTAAATGAAACATCATTAAGGTGTGACCAGCGAGGTCCAGCGTTAAACATGACATAATATCTTATAAGTATAATAATCATTGACATTATAATAAACCTGTCAATGTAAAAATCTATCACTCTTATTAGCTTATAATAAGACTTATAATCCTATACCACTTTTACTGTTTATTTTGATGATCTCACAGAATTACACCAAGATTTTGAGATTTTTTAACACATGTAGCGTCTTCTTGTTTAATAGGTAACCAATAAGGATTATTCTTGTGTAGCAAACTCGAAGGTGGGTTGCTAAATTAACATAGTGGGATTAGTAAAATTAATATCCAATGTCAATCAATTTAAAATAACCAGAAGGATTTTTAGACAGACGTTATGTAAGAAGTATGCTAAGGAAAGGAAGAAACCTGAAATAGGACAAGTCTGTTTGGGTTTTGACCTTGGCCCGCCTATAGTGCTGAATAAATAATCAAAATTAGCCATAAATTCTATCTATGGTCAAGATGTTTTCGTTATGATGAGGAAATAATTAATTTACGTTTTCCATACCTATATAGAATAATTTATGTAATTGTATCGAAGCTACCTATTAACGTAAAGCAAAAACTCGTTTACCATGTTTTCTGTCTACTTATTTACAAAAACGGAAGTTCTTTAAACCGGAAATGTCGAAATTTATCATGGGAACCGATGACACGCCCTTGAATTCAATTGTTGAATCGATTTTCGATTACAATGAATCGTTAGCAATGATGTCGAGAATGTCGTCCGTAAAATTTTGAATGGGCTCCTACAATGCGATGCTCGGCGACAAAACGATGACTTTAAAAAAGGAACAAAACGTCAACCAGTTTATGGTAAGCTGTGGTTTTTATTTCATTGTACTTTGTGGGTTCTAAGTACTTAATTTGTGGTTTTTTAAACCCTTGTTTTTCTTTTAAAGTCTCTCCTAATAAATTATAGGTAGTTATGGTATTCAAATGTATCTACGTGTTGATCCTGTAACACCTTAACATAAATATCTTCTTATATAATATATATCTATATAAAAAGTAAAAAACTAAAAACCAACTCATCATCTTCCTGCCCTTGTCCCGTGTTATTTGGGGTCGGCGCAACATGTTTTTTTCTTCCATTCTGCCCTGTCACTCGTCATGCTATCATTAACTTCCTTTTCTTTCATATCACTCTTCACACAATCCATCCATCTTTTCTTTGGTCTCCCTCTCCCTCTCCATCCATCCACATGTAAACTCATAACTCTTTTAGTAACATGCTCTTCATCCCTCCTCTTCACATGACCATACCAAGACAAACGATTCCCTTTCAATTTTTCAGTCACTGGCGCCACTTTCAAACTTCCCCTAATATACTCATTTCTCACTTTATCCATTCTCGTCACACCACACATCCATCTTAACATTCTCATCTCTGCTACGTGCAATCTTTTTTCATCCGTCTTTTTCACAGCCCAACATTCTGATCCATACAGTATGACAGGTCTTATCACGGACTTGTAGATTTTACCCTTCAACTTGAGGGGCATCCGTGGGTCACAAGTTGTTCCCGTGACCTGTCGCCATTTTATCCATCCTGCGTTGATCCGATGTGTTACGTCCCGGTCTACCTCACCATCCCCTTGGACGAGTGACCCGAGGTACCGAAAGTCGGAGCAGATCGGTATGGGCGTTCCAGCGAGAGCTAAAGGCACTGGATTGGAGAGACCGCCGAAATTGCAGAACAAGTATTCTGTTTTGGTTCTACTCAATTTCAGGCCAACACTCTCCAGTCTGTGCCACCACACCTCCAATCTGTTCTGGACCTCTAGGCCACTCTCGGCAACCAACACAATGTCATTGGCAAACAGCATACACCAGGGAGCCTCTTCCTGAATGTCCGACGTCAGAGCGTCCATTATCATCAGGAAGAGGTAAGGGCTGAGAGCCGACCCTTGATGTAAGCCGACAGCCACATTGAAGCTGCCAGTGGTGCCCACTGTAGACCGTACTTGGGTACTGCATCGACTGTACATCGCTCGGATCAACTGTACATACTTCCCAGGCACACCTTTCTCCTTAAGGGCCCACCACAGAACCTCACGAGGTACCCGATCATATGCCTTTTCAAGGTCAACGAATACCATGTGCAAGTTTTTATGCGCACCTCTGTATTTCTCGCATAGCTGGCGTATAGCAAAAATGGCATCCGCTGTACCCCGACCAGGCATAAAACCGAATTGGTTCTGTGAAATTTCACTCTCTTCTCTTATCTTCCTTTCAATAACTTTCTCCCAGGCTTTCATAGTATGTGACATTAACTAAAAACCAACTACGACAAAAAAAACGATGCTGATAAAGTATGAAACAAGACTTTCAGGATGCTGAAATAAACAAGGTTACCTACTGGAGAAACAAGAACAGAACAAAAAGAAAAGTCGTAGTCACACGTTATTCAAGTGTTACGTTTGGTACTATAGGGGCTGGAGACGCAAAGAAAGGCTTAGTTATTTTGCTTATTTATAGTATTAGTAATTCTGCGAGAGGTTCCGAATGAACTAACTAGTCGTGTGGGCGTAACTGTCAGCCACTTTTATATTCAATGTCTTCTTAAATTTTACGCCTCCACCATTTGAAGGGGCTGGTGACGCAATGAAAGGCTTAGTTATTCGTTTTGACTATTATTATATTGATTTAAGCACTTTCATATATTATTTTACTATATAAAATTATCGTCCCGACATTTCTTGACGTCTCTAATTCTATTGAATGACATCAATCATAACTAAACTTTTTATAACTTAAACCTTAAAGGCCAGTTAGCAAATTAATAATAAGTGCGACCTACTTGGTTGTCACAGTACCTATATAACGTGTGACTACGGCTTTTCTTTGCCTATTTTCAGCGGACGATTAAGCAAGTTTTAACGATATCTTATTTGTCCAGTTCCGATAAGTAGTTCAGGAGCTATGAGGGCACCTCCTCCGTAGTCGGGTAATAAAAAATAAATTTTGTTTAGTCTCGCTAAAAATTAAAATAAAACAAAAACGGCTAGACAGATTTTTATCATTTTAATTTTGTTTTGTTCACTCTAAATTGTTAATTGGTTCTGTCATTCATAGTTCCTTGACAGTCCTTACGAATAGTCAGTCAGAAGACAGATCTAACACCAGTCTTTCCAAGGGTTACCTAATTACTGGGTTATGGAAGTTGTTTAAAGTCGTTCGTAAAATTCTGGTAACCAGCTATAACAGGTTTGACTGAAAGCCGACCTCAGTACAGTTAGAAAAAAGGCTAGGCAGCGGCAATGAAGAATATTTTGTATCAATCTTTCTTTGAGTTCCTTCAATGTTACCATCATGGCCCTGATGTCAATGAATGTAACAAAGAACGCATTGTTGTGTTGTCGCTACGCACTACGCCGTAGCGCTACACACTACGCCGTAGCACTGTTCGACGCACTACGAAGCTATCGGCTATTATGACTACAAATATGTCAAGGACATTGTTCATCATCATCACCATCATTTCAGCCGAAAGACACTGCTGGACATAGGCCTCCTCTAAGTATCGCCACAGTGTCGCCAAAGTCTCGACCGGGATACGCGCCACCTCCTTTCTTGCCCAGCATGCACAACGACCTGCGCCTTCCACGACATATGCGAGGCCAACGACAGAGCGGTGTAGGTGGCTAAATATTGGTCGGACCAGAATTGAGTAAGATGGACACGAAAAAAAAAGTATCACCACAACAACCGGTCCTGTGCGTCTCGCATCCATTGGATTCTCGCGATCCTCACTAGGTCATCTTGTTTGAGGTTTTCTAACGTTGCAACGACTGTAAGTTGCAAATAAGTATTTTGAGAGAGGTGATTCTCGTATAAATTTGTAAATTCTCAGTTTTAGTCTCATTCTTCAAAACTTATTACTAGTTTTGATCATTAATCGTCAGTGAGATTGTTTTTTTAGGTGGGATATTATCCAATGACTTCTCGCGCTTTAGGGCGGAGCGATTGGGTGTGTCAGACTTTGATTAACTAAAACCCACTCCTATGTTCCTTTTTCGCTTTGCGTTCCAGGACCCCGAGGTTTCCTTTCAGAAGCGAACCCATGGCCCCAGTAGGCTACGGCCCTGCTGGGCCCCTAAAGTTTTGCTGTCATCTGAGGCGCGCGTGGCACACTACGCGCTGTCGACGACTCGAGCTCAGTTCCGACGGTTACCGAACGGTCGGAGGGCGAGCTACCCATTGCTCGTAGGAGGAAGCCGCACGCCTGAGGGAACGAACGTCCTCACGCCCCAGCCGCCGAGATTCTGACCAGCCACGTGAAGACGCGGGCTTGCGGATGTCGAGCAATGGGTAGCTCACCGTCCGGCCGTCCGGTAATTGACCCGACCGAGCCCAGTCGTCAACAGATCCATGCGCTCCTCAAAGAGCTGTCAGCAAACCGTAAGGGCCCAGCAGGGCCGATGCCCGCTAGCTAGGACCGCGGGGAATTTTTGAAAAGGAAACCCGTAGTCCTAGAACGCAAAGGGCAACTTGTGACACAGTTGTGGTTTTAGTCAGTAAAATTCTGACACGCTCTCACGCTCCGCCCAGAGCGGGAGAAGTCATTGGATAATTTCCATCCTTAAAAAAACCATTATTCGTCGTCTGCATGCCCATGCCTACGATGGAGAATTTATCGTCACTAAGTTTTTTTTTTTTTTTCGGTGGGGAAATCATCTTATGACATCCCCCGCTCTTGGGCGGGGCGGGAGATAGTGTCAGACTTTTACTGACTAAAAACCCACTCCTGTTCCTTCGTCGCCTTTCGTACCAGGGCCGAGTCTTCCTTTCAGAATCAGACCCTTGGCCCAAGTAGGCTTCGACCCTGCTGGGCCCCTACAGTTGCTGACATCCCCTTGAGACGCGCGTGGAACAGCACGCGCCGTTGACTACTTGGGTTTGGTCCGGACGGTTACCGGACGGTCGGACGGCAAACCACCCATTGCTCGCCGTCCGCAAGCCCGCGCATACGGTGGCCGGAAATCGGGATCGGAATCCCGGCGGCGGTTGGGGCGTGAGGACCGCTGCCTCACGCGATCGGCCGCCTCCTTTGCAAGCATTACTGCTTCGCAGAAGGAGGCGACCGCCTGCCACTCCTCCTCGCTCCGGACCATGGCCTGTTACCAAGGCCCGGCGCGAGAGATCGCCGCCGCCGATTGCTCCCACGAGGACACGGCGTTGCTCTGCCCAAGCGGGGCACACCTCCACCGTATGCTCCACCGTGTCCTCCGGGCGGTCCACACAGTGGCGACACCCGTCGGCGTCGTTACGCACGAATCCGGTGCAGGAACTTCCCGAACTTACTGTGTCCGGTGAGGACCTGCGTCATGCGGAAGGTAATGACGTCGTGTTGCCTTTCCAGCCACTCCTCAAAGAGGGGACTTACCGCCATAATTACGGCGTGCCCAGCACTGGGTTGCGATAGTCGCTGTCGCCATTCCGCCATGAGATATCGTCACTAAGATGAGATTGTGATTTGAATTTAACCGTTTTTAAATAGGTACGTATAGGTACGGATTTCAAGAACTTACCAAGTGAATTAAAACCTGCATGGTACATAAATGAAAGCAGTTTTAGCAGCTGGAAATACCGAACAGTAGCGAACTAGTTGAAAACTAAGCTATAAATTGAAGTAATAAACTCTGCCACGCCACTAAATCGTTCTTGATTTCCCAGAAACTAGATTTTTAGCCATTTATCTTGTGTCGGCAGAAAGATTGTAACGAGCCAATTACACGTAGATATAGTGTTTGTACGAAAAACAAAATCGGCAGTGTGGTTCATTCAGTTTGTATTGTACAACAATTGTACATACAATTGTTGTTTTAGTCTCTTCACCAAATACGTATATGTGTAAGGTGCTAGCTAACCGCCTCATCGCTTAGAACTAGATGCCTTTTTTTACGAAAGAACTGAAACATTAAAAAATTGACAGTAAATTTGAAAAAATAAATTTAAATATAGCCAGAACCAATGTGCTGGCGAAAACCCCCCGGAACAATCCAATAATATAAGATAAAAGATATGAGATATTTTATATATAAGTTTTTCTTTGTTATGTTTCTTATGTACCTACAATAAAATATATAATAAATAAATTAATAAATAATCCGCGTTGTGAACGACGTTCACGAAAGACTGATGTATTTTTGTGTTCTTTTCTTCTTTGTGAACTAGCTATGATATACTTACGTATGAATAAATGAGAAATATTGATTGATGAATGTTATATTGTTATGTTATATTGACATATAAATATTAATATTATTATTTAGCTAGGTAAGGTAAGTTTAGTTTTTAATTAGATATGTATAAGTAATTAAATAGTAACTGCACTGTCAATAGCATAGTTCCTTATTTTGCAATTTTATGCTTTTTAGTGTATTCTCATCAGTTTGTGTTTAAGACCCCTAGACGGATAAGTTTATCACTGCCAGCTAGAAAACCAAATCAAAAATAGGAAATTACTGCCGATATTCAGTTCTATGAGTAATGTTCTTGGTCATATCATGACGATACATTTTTACAATAACATGATTCTCAAAAATTGGAACCAAGTTGTTCAACATAAAATGTACTTGTGACCACGTTAACACGTACTTAACATACTCAATACATTCTTCAATTCTATTTCAATTACCAAATAAAACCCATCAACCAACATTGAGAAACGATTACGAATTGCTCGAAGATTCACACGTAAACTTTTATAAATCAGTTAACATATAAATTAGACACAGCACCGTCGAAGCTATTGCCAGTTACCACTACGTAACAAAGTATAATCAGGGAATCAATCTATTGCACGCAACGACGCATTGGGGACGTATCGGACGATTGCGTCTGATAATAATTAACTCATTAATTATACAAACATGAAATTGTTTGTAACAATAGACGCCATTTTGCGCTTCTTTGATAGTCTTCCCATGGGAGTAGAAGCGTCCCATCACGTATGGGACGCATCATTGGGCACGATATGTTAGTGGTATCATAAATATTGTTTACGAAGGAGGAAGGTAGGAAGCTTGGATACCTAGGGAAATCTAAATACTACAACGCACAAAGGCGTAGTTGATTAATGATCATAAATAAAGAAATATATAAGAAAATGAATATTGATTTTTCGACTCAATCTAGAGATCTTAAGGAAGGTAGAATTACAGAGATATTTAGGATGATTTTAAGTAAAGAAAAGATAAGAGAGAGAGTCTAGACTTTATAATTTGAGTTTATGGTGCTAGTATCTAATAAAAAGAAAAAAAAATCGATAGTGTAGTCACTAGTTCACCCGTGCAGCTGTAATCCGTCTCCCTCAATTAACTCTTACAGTTTGCACGGGATGACGAGCACGATGCCACTCTCACTTTTTGTTTCTTTTCTAGACCACCGAAGAAATTAGACCAGAAACATTTGATTTAATGATACTAACGCATGGTTTAATTTGCGTTTCAAAGAAAAACAAAAGCTTTTTTTTTCTGGCTTCGAATTTGATTGACTGGTGTGTATTTTACTATTAAATTAAATGGGGCCAGTGCACATTGTATGGATCTTTTATTTATGATGCGGACTAAATATTTAAAATAATAATTGTAGTCATTGTTGATTAATTAACACCTCATTTTAGAGTTTTCTCAAAGATGTAAAGATTTTAACTGTCAAAAATCATAAAAGTAACTCATTTTGATATAGATGATTCTATTCTATTATATTTTTTATTAATGGCAAATAGAGTCGATGTCGACAATAAATTGGATAAACAAGTGTGTATATCATTAACACAAGGAATTAGAATGCTAGAAACATAGTAAATGTAGGCAATCTTCGATTGATACAGTTGGACTTATGGGTTAGTACTAGACTGAAACAAACAAAAAATTGAAGTACACACATATTAAGGTACACGTAAAAAGATTTGAAAACTCTTAACCTAAACTATGATTAGAACGAAAAAAAGAAGAGGAGTGACATCTGTCAATATCTGTCAATGCATTCTAAAGCTGCAATCACACTTACCTACAGTACTTCAGGTAAGCAATGCAACCACGTTCCAATCTGTTAATAATCACGTAATACATCCAAACATATAATTTGTAACTCGAAACGTTACGAAACGGATATACGACAGTCTGATATCAAATTGTAAAATGTTGGTTGTTTTATTGAACATGATATGATTCGTTTCGTCTCAGTGAAAGTAGGTTGGAATAATTTGGAGGCGTGTGCCTTTAACTGGAGTGTTGCATTAAATAGAAGATTAGCAAAAAAACACCGGCTATTATAATGTGTCGGTTAGCTAGTCCGCATAACTTGACAGTTGAGACGTCTGCGTAAACGCAAAAACGCACAAGTGTTGGAAATAATACGTTATGAGCGAAGACGATTGAAGTCTTCATGCTGTAAGATGTTTTTGCCATCGGTTTTTACCTCTTTCGTATAAATCGAGCGTGATGTGTAATGGCTTCGTGCGTCAGTTTGACAGTCCGTATAAACTAGAATAACGACTTTTACACCACGATTGTACAAATAAACACCCTGATTTACAAAACCCTGCACAATCGCAATTTACAACCTTGCAATCGGACATTAATTAGCCTCTACAATTATAAAACGATATATTTAATCTGGAAGCTGACACTAACAGCGTTACAGCAATGAAACGCGCTTCGCTGTGGTATCAAACGCTGCGTTTCTGTGATAATTAGCCGTTGACACGCGATGCGGCGCGGTATGCAGGCGTTTGATTGGCTATTGCAGACGCTCGACATTCGAAGTTTGAATTACGAAAGGGAGAATAATGGTATTGATTTCGATATAATTTGTCACTTTTACGTTTAGTACTTACCTACTTAATAATTCCATACTTTATTTAACGTTTTAATAAAATAAAACATTATATCGCCTGTATGTAGGGTACGAATTGAACTGGGGTCACATCAGAGGACTGGCCAATAATTGTCGAAGACTGGGAGAGTGGAGAAAGGGAAAGGAGGCCTTTGCACTCCATTAGGACAGTACAGGACATAATAAACATGTAATAATAATAATATTATGTAAGTTATTTTTTTTTTTCAAATAAAAAGCAAACGTGCTTCCAAAGTCTTTCGTAATGGTTTTCATTATTGGAGCGAATACATTATCGTTAAGAAATTTAATTACACGTATAATGGCTATCAATACTTATGTAGATTGTAGATAATGTCTTTCGGAAATGTGTGTGGTTATATTTAATGTCAATAACATATCATGCGACGATTTTAAAACGAATTTTGTTCAAGGAAATCCACTCTAATGTAAAGCTTCAAGTACAAGAGACAAAATCTTGGATATTCACAATTCTGTTTATCCTTCCTACTAATATTATAATGCAAAGGTAACATTCTGTATGTTTGTTAGTCAATAACGCCTCAACAACTGATTTAAATGATGGCTCTTCCAGCCATCGTAGGTGTGGACTTGCGGATGGTAAGCAATGGGTAGCTCTCCGTCCGGCCGTTCGATAACCGTCCGGACCGAACCCGAGTCAGAGAAGGAGGGGTCAGCACAACCGTAGGAGCCCAGCAGGGTCGAAGCCTACTGGGGCCATGGGTTGTGCGAAAGAGAATCCCGGGGCCCTAGAACGAAGACATATAAGTGGCTTTTAGTCAGTAAAAGTGTGACATGCCCTCTCGCTCCGCAAAAGAGCGGGAGACGTCATTAGGTACCTAAATACTTTTTAACCAAATAAATGTACGGTTTTCGGATTTTTTCCTTTACTTGTGCTCATGTATCACTAGCATTGCCTCTTGCTTAATTTCGTGATTCCAGATCAACGTAAAGTCTCTTAAAGGTTTTGATTCCCTTGCGAGCGTTAAAATTTGCGTCATAAACGCAGTATAAATAGCCTTATTTTATTAGGAGGTTCATTTTTTCATCGCTTGCGTATCCTCCACGCGTTTCTAAGATAAAGGGTCTCTACAGACGGACTACAAAGTGATCTTAGGGTTCCTTTTTCGACTGAGGTTCAGAAGTACAGAACCCTAAAAGTTGCAAAAACTATCACATTATCTACCCCACATATAAAGACCTAGTTTTTGAGCAGTGGTGGCCGAGTGGTAACGGCTCCGACTTACGAGTTGTAGGTCGCGGGTTCAAACCTAGCCAGGCGCATTTGTGTAATTTATTTCATTACCACTGAATGACATAGACATCTCAAAACGGAGAAGGAAAACATCGTGAGGAAACCGGCATGTCCTAGAACCATAAATTCGAAGACATGTGACATCCACCACCAACCCGCACTGGGCCCGCGTAGTCGATTACGACCCATTCCCTTTCCTAGAAAGGAGGCCTGAGCCCCAGCAGTGGGAACATTATAAGGCCGACTATGCTATGCTATATGAAGACCGAAACACACACTTATGCTAACAAAATTATAGATCAATTAATCATCGTCTTCAGAAAATCTTCCGGTTTTGTTACGTTACCTACAAACCACGCTTGTAACATGTTCCACATCGTTTGACCGTACACATGATAGACTGAGAAAATGCTATGTGTGTTCTATGCCTTATGTAAGGGTATCATCAGATTTTGATGTTAGGTAAGAAGGTAAAACTTATAGCTGTTGCATTTTAGCACGGCAACGGCGGTCATTGACCACGCTACATTAACTTAAATATTCAATATTGATAATAAACATTGAAAAATTAAGTTAAAACCTACTTATAAGTAACCCGTTCTCCGCCTCGTCGTTTTACCGCGTACATCGAAGTACTGGAACAATTTGCCTGCTGAGGTCTTCCCATCCGATTATAATTTGGGTGTCTTCAAGGCTAGAGTGCGAGAGAGACTAGTGCGCCTCACCATCAACGATTGCATCGCTGCTTACCATCAGGTGGGATCGAAGACGATACACGCACTTGTTTATATAAAATTAAAAAGCTTATAAATAGCTCACCTGATGGTAAGCGATGATGTGGTAAACTATCGTCGTCTAGAAGTGATATACATATTAACTAGTGTCTGAGAGTCTTTACCCTAAGTTGTAGCTTTCATAATATCACTAGAATCCGGTAGGGAATTATCTTTTAACCGTATGCAACAACAAAAGTAAGGCCAAAACGTTTTTGTGCATATGAAATGTCAGTAAATCGAAAAAACATTAAGCCCTCATAATATGATGGCTTGGCGGTTCTTTGCTTTCTGCTCTTCCAGCAAACAAAAGATTTTTGACAATATGAAAAACATAATTAGTATAAGAAAACGATTATAAAAAACATACAGATATACCTATTAGAGAAAGTGCAATGACCGCTTTTGCCACTGTGCTGAAACGAAACCACTATAGTGCTTAAATTTGATTGGCATTTTTAATGTTGTGTGGGGTAATATTGTAATAGAATTGTTGTGTTCAATTGGTGGTACGATAAGATGAAGTAGTCTGACTGGTATGTGATATGAAAATCTTACTTAGTCTAAAGCAATTTAGGTAAATTACAGCAGTTTGCAAATAAGCGGTTGTGTTGTTGTTTATAGTTCCCTTCGAACCTCAGTTCAATCAGCAAACTCATTTGTTTTTGAATGTCGATCTAAGTTTGAATTGGAGGCTAATATAAAAAAAAAAAAACAATAAATCTATTATTTAATATCCGTAAAACTTTTATTAATCACATACATTTATGTTCTATGCAAATTATTATTTTGGTGTTTTTTGGCGGGATTTTTTGTATTTCAAGTGCCTGCATAACTGCATAATATGGAATCATTGAACTAATTCGAGATATTTTATTGTAGTCTTAGTTGACTACCTCAGTGAAGTTTGCCAAAAAGGCTGACTCGATTTTACTGCCAATTACTACAAAAAATTTAGAACATGTTACATCAGTATTGTAATGATATCTAAACAAAGACTGAGAACTTAATATCTATGCCAAAAACATTTAAAAAAAATGTTATTCTAATTTTGAAATCCACGATCCGGAAAATCTTCATCTTCCTAGCGTAAATCTGAATACGCTATTAGTTCACGAACAAAGCCTTTGAGAGTCGAGAAACTGGTTAAAGACTCAAGATTGCCATTTAATAAATCCTGTTTAGCACCCAATAACTCTTAGCGTGAGTTATTCCCAAAGAAAACCAGATATCTTCACAATTAAGTGTTCAAATACCAAATCTAGAAACTTTCTCAACGATCACGCGTGCAGCTTGCTGGCTGGAAATAAATTTTGTCAAATGAATCTTGTACAAATTAAATTAAATGCAAACGCGTGTAGAAAGCATGAAAAACAATAAATAGTTTTTGTATTGTTTTATTGTTAATTGTTTTGCTTGCGTGTAAATACAACTGTGGAAGAAAAATACACAGTTGTAATAATTTGCAGTGTCTTTGTGAATTCTCTGCGATGCACTCGTGCGCAGCGTAAAGGCGGTTTTACAGATGCATATTGATTTATATTTTGAATTAATATTTTTAAAATGTAGTATATGTAATAAAAAATATCATTTGATCCATTATTGCAATAGAATTAATAATTTTTATTTTTATAAAATATTGAAAGATATGGAAAGTTAACCAAGGAATAAAGGTCTTTCGTTAAAGGGTAAAAACGGGACCCTATTGCTAAAGACTCCACTGCCTGTCTGTCTGTCACCAGGCTGTATCTCATGAACCGTGATAGCTAGATAGTTGAAATTCTCACAGATGATGTATTTCTGTTGCCGCTATAACACTTTATTGCCATTTTTTTTTTGCTACGGACGGTACGGAACACTTTGCACGCGAGTCCGACTCGCTCTTCACCGATTTTTTTTTAAATTATACCCACCTACATAGGTACCTACAATAGAAATAATGATTAAATTAATTTTATTTATTATCTTGTAATTATGTAAACGCCTCCTTCCACATCGTTAAATAACACTGATAGGTATGCGGCTGTCCACCATTTTTAAGAGCGTCGCGTGCGCACAAAACAATCGCTAAGTTATTGAGACGCCAAATAATTATCGTAAGCTGTGAAATTTTCCATCGGCGAAAATGTGGAATATTATTATTATTATTACCTTTAACATTCTTTCAATATTTACCCTTATCTTCACTTCAGTTATACAAAGTGTAACGACAATCGTTAAAAATATAAAAACAAATTGTTTTGTCCATGAAAATTAACAATTTTCATCAAGAAATTCCCAATTATTACTACCTTCTACCAATGTCTTCGCCCACGTGATAGTCGAAAATAAATCCATGGGAAACTACTCCCGGGATAAAAAACATCACATTGTATATTCCAGGACATGGTCTACCCTTGTGTCAAATTTCAACCAAATCCGTTCAGTCATTTCAGCTTGAAGGAGCAATACACACAGACATACAAACTTTCGCCTCTATAATATAAGTGTGATTATTTATTTATTAACATTTGCCTGTACAGATGAATGAATGATTTTAAGATTTATAAAATTTGATTATCTACTGAAACCTCAGAATGTGATTTTGTAATCACGAAGTCTAAATATAAAATCAAAAAAATAAGGAAAAAAATTAAGATTGTACTTAATAATAATTGTTTGTTGTGAGAAGTTGACTATTGACTATTATATCAATCATGTGTTATATAATATAGGAAATCTAATCAGAGTCAAAGCAAATAAAACGTCTTTAAAAATGGTTTTAAACGCGCTACATTGTAAATGTTTATTGCTATGCTATACTATTTAGATTCAATAAGAATAACGTTTGATTAGGTCAGCTCTAAAATAAAATGAGTTTGCATAAGTATTTTTATATTTGGAATACATAATATTTTATGCAAACTGCTTTGTCATTTTAGCGGCAACAATGCGACAGTGAGCGTCCTAGATTTTGACTGGCTTGTTGGTCTAGTAGTTAGTGACCCTGACTGCTATGCCGGAGGTTGTGGGTTCGATTCCCACCCAGGACAAATGTTTGTGCGATGAGCACGATCATTTGTTCTGTATCTTGGTGTAATTTATCTATAATATGTATGTATTTAGAAATATATAAGTATGTTTATCAGTTGTCTAGTACTCATAACACAAGCTCTGCTTAGCTTGGGACTAGACGGCGTTGTGTGATAGTTGTGAATTATTATTATTATTATAGATTAGATTCAGACGCTGTGACATTTTTTTTAAGAATCCAAATAACACCCCCTGCTCTGAGTGGAGAAAGAAGGAGTGTTAGACTTACTGACTAAACCCACCCATGTTCCTTCAGTTGCCCTTTGCGTTCCAGGGCCGTAGTGACTTCCGCAGTCCTAGCAGGACTGGAACTCCCGACGCTCAGAACTTCTCATGCAGCGGCTTCCGTAGGGATTGCCTCACTCTCTCACTCCTCATTCCTTAAATTAGGATAAATAGCCGGTTCGAATCGCATATACATAATGAAACTGATCAACAATTTCATTTTAATTTTGATGATAAAATATATCTTTGTGTCTCGTAATATTTATCGTTGAAAATTATGTTACCGTATTATTATTGCTTACACTTACAGTATAAAATATTATTACGAAGTGTGCAATTGATTTACATAATATTGTGAGTGATATAGAGGTATCTAGTAAGTTTGATTAAATTAGATTTTGTAATATAATTGGAAATATGTTTGCGTAAGTGGAAATTTTCTATAGATTTATTTTTCAAAGGATAGTCGGTACAGTCAAAATAATAATATCTTGCCCACTCTGAAGTCAGCTTTCCAAACTATTGCGCATACTCGAAAAAATACGCAATACCGTGGTCAGAATTATGATTCCCAAAAAGAATTACTGCGCAGCCAATTGCTCGAAGTTCGGAGCGGTCAAGATATTTCGGCCGTACCGATCATTATGGAATATAGAACACAGATCTCGTCTCGTTTGAAAATTGTAGTTCCGTCGCCTAAGACTTTAACTGTGTTAGCGGTTTTTTTTTTAGGTGGGAAAATCATCTATCTTGTTATGGCGCTGGTCCTAGGCCAGAGCACTTCGACCCTTTTGGATGTTTTGTGCTAAGCCGTGAATATACAGACCTACAGAATCATCACCTTTCATTTACTCTTCATAGATCCATATAACCTTAAAATAATAATATGACAATAGTGTCTATTTTAATAGATTAGTATTATTATAAACAACACGTCTTAATATTTTTAGAACGATATTATTCTAAATACTTTATATATAGATAGGTATATATATATTTTAAAAAAAATACATCCCCTGCCTGCAAAAAGCGCAAACTGTCGATTACAATGTTCTTTTTGATAAGACTCAATATTTCATTGAAAACTTTACCATACAATCAAAACCAGCTATTCAAATAAACCAATAACATCAACATTAATTCTCACTGACCTGATTCTGAAGCCTGAAGGATAGCTTCTGTTGTCAAAATATCTACACAATGTCATGTAGGCCACGGTACGTTTGAGTCCAACCGAGGAAGGGCGTGACTCTCGTTCACAATAAACTTCAACGCAGTAGGGTTGGCCAATAATGCGGTTAAGTTCAAAAAAGATGTCAAATCAATAAAAATAAAAGATATCAAATCAATAAAATTACTATACAAGGCAAATCAAATAAATAGAAACATAAAAAAAAGTCAGGATAAATCAAGATCGAATTACTTTTCATGTCACAGTTTAGTTAAATATAATAAATTCGTCAAAAGAATAAAATGCTTGCTCGATAAGCCATTTTTTCAATCGAGCTTTGAAGTTGCCTATGGTCTGGGCACCACGCTCTCTAGCCCGCTCCACTCAAAGCGGGACAAGTCATTGGATGATTACCCAGCCAAAAAAAAATGCAGTGTTCGTTGTTTTCCTAACAACATTGAAGTATAGTATTGAATAGTGCGTCTCACTATGAATGATTGCGTCACTGCTTACCATCAGGTGGGATCGCAGTCACGCACTGGTTTATATCAATTATAAAAAAAAATATTTGCAATTTGCATTTTTTTTCTAATTCGGTATTCACTGTGAGTTATTGTGAAAAAAACGAATGTGCCAACAATGATTCTTCTTTATCCTTATCATCATTCATAAACTCATCATTATTTTGTAACTTAATGCAACTCACTCAACCCTACTCGACGCCAACAAAAGAATTCATGACGCAACTGATAGTGTTGCACTTGTTGTCAATATAAATTGCGTCACAATGCAATGCGGTGAAATTTGATGACAGCCCCTTTGTGATGGCATGTGGCTACCAGTTAATTTGGTGATTGGTAGAGTGATGCAATGTTATGATAGTAGGTATTGTTACAAAGTACCTATCAATCAAAAGTTAGTCATGAGCCTTAATCCGTCTTGGTCTTACTTTCAGTCTATCCAAGGAGTATCGTGTTACCCAGTTACTGGGTTGTGGAGGTCTGATAAGTAGCCGCTCAATGTGAAATACTGGTATTCAGACGCCTCTGCTTAGACTGGAAGCCAACCCAACACAGTTGGGAAAACGTTAGGGAGATGATTTTGAATCCGTCTTGATCTAAATGTCAAAGATTTTTTTGCACAATACATTACGAGCGTGAACTAATTATATTGTCTATGGAACGTTTCCGCAGAGTTTCGAAGGCAAATGTTAAGACAGATACATACATATACAATTCTATCGAATATAGGTACAAGTTCTTTGGCACTTAATTTCGACAAAAGATATATGAAACGGTGACTTGTTTGTTCTCGTTTTTCGATAAGTTATAGAGTTTAATACGTCAATAATTTATAAAAACAAAAACAATTTTAATATGAAAAATATAGATAAAGTTAAATTAAAAAGACACTAAATAAACATAGAAACGAGACGTCTAATTAAATTAAGAAAAGAGCATCTAAATAACAATGTTCGTTTGATTTTTGAAATAAATATTGATGCAATGACATCATTGCAAACTCGATTACAATAAACAGCTAATATGATACATACAAAACAGGATTTCCAACAAAGATGTTCAATGTTCACTATCTGAATAATATAATCTCATCATCATCATCATCATTTCAGCCGAAAGACGTCCACTGCTGGACATAGGCCTCCCCCAAGTGTCGCCACAATGAACGGTCCTGTGCATCTCGCATCCATCGGACTCCCGCAACCGTTACCAAGTCATCGGTCCACTTTGTAGAAGGCCTTCCGACGCTACGTCTTCCGGTACGTGGCCGCCATTCCAGAACCTTTCGGCCCCAACGGCCATCTGTTCTGCGAGCAATGTGCCCTGCCCATTGCCACTTTAGTTTGGCGATTCTTCGTGCTATGTCGGTAACCTTGGTTCTCTTGCGGATATCCTCATTCCTGATTCGATCACGCAAGGAAACTCCGAGCATAGCCCTTTCCATTGCCCTTTGGGTGACTTTAAGTCTTCTGATGAGGCCCATTGTAAGCGACCACGTTTCGGAGCCATATGTCATCACTGGCAACACGCACTGGTCATAGACTTTCGTCTTGAGACACTGTGGTATATTGGACGAGAAGATACCGCGCAGCCTCCCGAACGCCGCCCAGCCGAGTTGGATTCGGCGATTGATAGAATGTATTTATTTTTGGGTGGTACTAGTCTTCTTTATTTATTTTATTATTTATATAAGATTTACATAAATAATACAACATACAGAAGAAGATATCTTATTACAAAAATTTGTACAAAGGTACTGCTTATTTAAAAATAAATTTCTTCCAGAGATGTAGACTATAGTGTGTAGAAATAAGCAGAGTTTGTGAAATCTTAAATTAATATATCTAATATTAATAATTAATAAATCTAATTCTAATTTTTTCGTATGAGTACATAAGTAATTTACAACCATTCACCGAAAATAACTATGTAGGTAGGTGTAGGAAAATCTTCCAGTTGGCTTTTTGAAGGGGTATTTTTTTTAAATTTATCCCCAAGGAGAAGGCTATGGTTTTTCGACCTATAGATTGATTACAGGTTTTCTTGCATGACATTTTTTTAAGAATTAGTCTTTCGTTTTTAATTAGATGTCATAGTTGTTTACTTTGGTTTTCCTGTATTTCGTATTTGAAGTATTATGACAAGTTTTATTGTTTTTTTTAAATTATTTTTAAACGAAAAAGATGATTCAAGATGAAAACTAGAATGATGAAATAAAATGCAAGTACCTAATGTAATGCGCCGGGCCTTGGTACAGGCTATGGTCCGGAGCGAGGAGGAGTGACAGGCGGTCGCCTCCTTCTGCAAAGCAGTAATGCTAGCAAAGGAGGCGGCCGATAGCGTAAGGCAACGGTTCTCACGCCCCTCCGCCGCCGGGATTCTGATCCCGATTTCCGGCCACCGTAGGCGTGGGCTTGCGGACGGTGAGCAATAGGTAGTTCTCCGTCCGACCGTACGATAACCGTCCGGACCGAGCCCAAGTCGTCGACGGCGCGTACTGTTTGTTTCACGCGCGCCTCAAGGAGATGTCAGCAACTGTAGGGGCCCATCAGGATCGAAGCCTACTGGGGCCAAGGGTCTGATTCTGAAAGGAAGACTCGGCTCTGGTACAAAAGGCAACGAAGGAACAGGAGTGGGTTTTTAGTCAGTAAAAGTCTGACACTATCTCCCGCTCCGCCCACAGCGGGGGATGTCATAAGATTATTATCCCAACGAAAAAAAAAGTACCTAATGTAAAATCTTCTTTAGATTTTTTTATGACTCGTTTAGAATTATGAGCACTTTATCAACCATCTAATGCGATCGTCACTTTAGCTTTCAAAACATATATTATTTTTATGTAGGTCGAAGAGCAAAATTCTCAACAAATAATATTCTCAAACATTGTACAGGTGACAATTTTACACAACCATACGTACGTTGTTCTAACTTCCAATATTTGAACATCTGTTCAAACTGTGTTTAAATTCGTAGATACGAGTAATATTATTTACAAATATGTGAGGTCCTTTGGCTAAGGTTTAACAAAACCTTAACCAAACCATAACGATTTCTCATTAATAGTTGACGCCAGGGGCGCCGACTTTTAGAAAACCTCATGAGTGCAGCATGCTCATTTGATGGACTCGAAAAAGTGGCGAAGTGTTAGAAGACAAATGCACACTGATCGACTGACAAATAAATAAATGTCCTACGTAAATATTATAATTTATACGTAACCTAAAAGGCGATTACTGATCTGTTTCTTGATGTCTATTCTCAGGGGTTCTCAGCACCCACTATTTATTTCTCATGGGTGCTCGAGCTCCCGAGCACCCACGGAGTCGGCGTACCTAGTTGACGCTGAAAAGTTGAAACGTGGTACTGGGGCCTTAACATGACATGTTAAAATGTCGGGGTGTAAAATGACGTGATAAAGGGATGGAGTTATTATACACACCTTATATAGCCCCATCCCTTTAACAGTTCAGTTTAGGTCGTCAAATGGATCGCGTTAACAGATCGTGGTAGACCCACTGCATTATATTTGATGAACCTAGAAATACGTACCCATCTGTTTTAGTATCTTTTAGTGCAAATATTTCTAGAAAGAATAATCAGAAAATACATAGGTGTTAAATAGTAACTTACGCTTATTTTTATTTCTTTTTCATGACTATTACTGTTGTTATAATTATTTCTAGACGATTACTTTTATGTTCAAAAACTTGACTGAAATTGCTTTTGGTCTTGAATTAGGGCTCTAAGCTTTTAGCTTCTACCAGAGACGCCGTTTGCGTGATAGTGGGGAATATACTAAAAGGATGACAAGTGTCCTACGTCCTTCTCCAAGGACCAATGTATCCCTATTTGAAAATGGCTCATGATTAGTTTAGCGGTTAAGGTGTGACAACGTGACAAACAAACAGAGTTAACATCTTCTAAGTGGTTATTATTTACTTCAAGATTTGTATGTGTTTAAAGTCAATACTATTAATAAGTCAAACCTAGTTTTGACTCTTATTAAGTTAAAACGCGTATGTTTAAAGTTTCCTAGCAACACTAAAAATAATGTTTTTTTTTTTAATATTTACTAAAAACCTAGCAACAAGTATAACAAGTTTTTAAGGCAATGTTAAAAATTTTAAAGCAGTATTAACTGATCCAAAGTATTTCTGACAAGTTCTTGCATTAAAAAGTGGTTTTGACCAATAAACAATTTTGGCTGTGATACATAGGGTACATATTATATGAATATTATACTGTCTCTGATAAATTAACTTATCATTAGAATTATTGGTAGCAATACTTCAACACGTACATCAAATAACCATCACATTTACAGCTAACAACGCAATTTCAAATGATAAATCAAATCTAAACCAGCAGTAATATCTCTGAATAGCAGTATCGAGGCAAATTCTAAGGAAGTATCGTTCACATTTTATAAAATCTATATTATAGATAGAAAATACCGAAACAGATGCATAGCTTCGCAATCTTGTCCTAGTCGGACAAGGAACGCAGGAAGCCACGTGAATTCTCAGTTCTGACTGCGTGTGGCAACTGCCTTAAATGTCTCGTAAATTACTTCCATTTTGCATATAACTGCCGATATCTTGGAAGTGTTTGGAGCTACGGCAAATAACTTTGGAGCGGTTGAATTAAATGATTGTGCAGATAAAGATGGAAGTCGTGCATGTCGACGTATGAGTGGTTTATTTCATGCAATCGGTCGTTTTTAACAGACTATCGCGATCTTCAGATTGTAGGTTTGATCTGATGTATTTAATGTTAAGAAGTATGGGACCCCTTTTGCCAGACCCTGATTTTATGTCTAACCTAATAATTTATCAGTATGCAGTCTGTGACATCAGTGAAACCCAGTGGTAACCCCCGACTTACATTGTAGGTCGCGGATTCGAACTCATCCAGGTACTTTACTTTTATTGGAATTGATTTTATTACTACTGCTCCCAAAACGGTGAAGACAAACATCGTGAGGAAAACGGGGCATGTCCTAGTATAAAAAAAATATAAGGCATGTGACATCTAACAATCCATTTTGGCCCGCGTGGTGGAGTAAGGCATATTATCTCCCCTAGAGGGGTTTCAGCTGTGGGAACATTATAAGACTGATTACGCTTAGGTATGCTTATGTAGCGGAAGTAAAATTGTTAGAAAAATAGATACGATAAATAACTTACGTAAATAAAGGAGCATTTCAAGAACATAGCACTCGAGATTCTTAGAGTTGGAAGAACTTTAAAAGTCATCGGTCAATGCCACACCGATGTTATTAAGTGAGCTTAAACTATACTTACAGATGAACACTCATTTAGAACCTAAGTGCATTTTCTGCGCGCCTTACAACTATAAGTATGAAAATGATATCCTTTAGCGGCGAAATAAACTTTTAGCGCAAATGACGCTCAGATAGCGCACAAGCTTCTTGTTTTTTGCGCAATTTATGCACTAACGCGTTGTGCAACGTGTGATGCGAACGTATTACGCATATCGGCGTTTGTGATATAGCATGCGTTAGGGTTCAATGAGAAAGCTTTTAATAAGTTCTCCTTACATAAGGTAAGGTGTTTTTAATATGTGCGTATGGATTTAAGCGTGCACAAATGTCGACCATATCATCGCCTACCATCAGGTGAGATAGTGGTAAAGCATTGAGCTAATCAATATTAAAAAAATAGCAAATAATAAGATTAGAGAAGAAGAAGATCATGTGATATGAAGTAGTTTTAAATTTCCTTCATCCTGGTGGTCTAATAGATGTGTTTTTGGGCAGTTTGTTGCGCTACTAAGGGAACTGTCTCTTGAACATTTTTACACAGCTTCGTGTGAGAGAAATGAATGTGTTCGTTTTAGCCGAGTATGTCAAGACATACCTATCACAAATCTAATTGCTTGAATTGTCAGCTCAGGACAGATTACTTGACTATCCTTTAGTAAAGTGAAAAAACCAGGTCTAAAATAATAGAACGGAAGGTTCAAAGAAGATGACAGTTTCTCTAACATTTCCACGAAGTATTCGTCTATAAATTTCTTCGAAGAGACTAGGAGATTATAAATATCACGGACAGGAGTGAGCGTGTTGTGCTAATGCATCCTGTTGCAATCTAAGATGCGTCTCGCGTTCCTGCATCGTCTTGATTATGGTATTATCCCGAAGGATCGTTTGCTGTTGTACGTATTGTCTTATAGGTTGGTAGGTACTTGATTTTATATATTGAGCGTGTTGAAAAATAGTTTTTTATTAAAGTTTTGGCGTCTGGAAGATAATCTGGAGCGATGTCTATGATTGTATTTGTTTTGAATTGGGCGTGGATAGCTGCTCCATAGTATTTTCCTTTTGTCCCTATCTTCATTTTTCCTGTGTAATCTGTACACTTAAGTTCTTTTTTCTAAATAAACTTTATTATTATTATTAGGTACATCTACGGCGAAATAAAAAAAACATGTCTGAAATGATCCATTGTTTGATCTAAATAGCGTTAATACCTGATCAAAATACTTGCTTATCTTGACTGATATTGTATGTTTATTTTTTACGTGGAAAATCATCGAATGACTGACTCCTCGCAGTCTGGGTGGAGCGAGAGGAAGTATCAGATTTTTATTGATTAAAATCCACCTGTGTTCCTTCAGTTGCCCTTAGCGTTTTAGGACCGCATTAAAAATCCTGTGTATCTTTTATTTTACTTCAGATTGGAACCCATTTGTATTTTACCTAGTTGCCAACGTTGTTTATAAAACTACTTACTTATATTTTCCGCAGTTTCTTTCGTTTATAGCCACACTATTGTTTTCACCATTCGATGAATATTCCCATCAGCTTTATAATCAACTGTAAAGTTGTTATCAAATCAACTGTTTTAATTTAAGTAGTAGTTGCCGCCTGCGGCTCTGCCTCCGTGAAGTTATTTCCCACCTTTTAATTCATTTTAAATGTTTATCTGTTTTTTTCTTCTTTTAAACCACTCCTATATTAAAGCGGACAAAAAATAATAAAAAATATTAAAATCGGTCAAGCTGTTTTCGAGTTTTAGCGAGACTAACGAATAGTAATTATTTTTTAATTATAATAAATAAACAAATATTATATATTAAATAATAAATTAAAATTAATAATAATAAATTACAATTGATTAATAAATAAGACAGAAAACAGATAAGAGGTAAGGGGCCTTATATCAGTATTGCTAGGTTGTTTAGTAAATAAGAATAATGTTGTTTATTTTATTGTTTGTTTATTTTTTTAGTGTTGTGTGAAGTTGCAACAACAAAGAGATATTAATAAACAATAGTAATGAATATTATGCATGGTGAAAAATATATTTGTATACAATAAAATTCTTGCTGAGTCAATAACATATATAAATAAACGCAACAAATAAAAGGCAACAAAACACAATTGATAAATAAACTTTCACAATCTGACTAAACTACTGAAAACTTATTAGTCAATGATAATTACGAAAAATACTAGTTTCTGCCAGTGGTTCCGCTCGCGTGAAAGTAGAAAATTATCAGAAATCAGAAACGTTTATTTCAAATCTAAGTTTCAAATAGACCATTTACAGGCCCTTATGAATTGTCAAAATGTCGGTCAGTCAAAAAAAAGTGAAGCTAAATTGCACGTTCCAAAGTGTAGATCTCTATGGAGAAGAACATGCAAGAAACTCTATGGACACTCTTTTAAATAATGTTATGTGTTCCCAAGGGAACACTGTTGGGATAAAAAGTATTCATTATTCAATTAATTACGCTATTTGAGAACATGGTCTACTCATGTCATCATGTGTCAATGCAATACCCGTTCTACCGTGAAGGAGTAACAGACATACAGAAAAACACATACTTATGTATTATGTGCATACACACCTTTATAATATTAGTGTGATACGATGGTGTAAAGCTAGAACTACACTGCGCACACGTGTGCCACACACTCTGATCTGAGCGCGTCGGTCTCCATACATTTTATAAGGAAACTAGACTTGTAGAGCTACACTTGATCCACGCCACGCGACGCCACGCGACGTCGTTCTACGTACAAATAAGGCGTGTTACACGTTTGCGTCGGTCTAATGTAGTTCTAGCTTGATACTTGTATTTTTTAGGATACACTATATCCGAGATTTATAGGTTTTTTTTGGTAGCCTGTTCCATCCCACTCGTGGGGAAAGGCTTTCCTCCACTCCTCCACTCCTTCCACCTTTGCAGCCTCGAGTTTCTTCTTTCCATTCTGGCGATATCTCTCTAGTGCGTTCCGCCATCTCCTTCGTGGTCTATCTCCACTCTGTCTCACTGTCTCTATGGTACAAAGTTTGTTTGGGCATTCGGTAAACGGTCATTGGTCGTCTAGCACGCGGTCGCCACTCCAGAATCTTTCGGCTCCATTGACCATCTGTTCTGCAAGCTGTGTGCCCGGCAGGGTTGCGGGCAGTGGGCATCCTGCCACTTAAGTTTGAAGATTCTTCGGGCTATGTCGGTAACTTTGGTTCTCCTGCGGATACTTATCTTCACTCCTGATTTGATCACGCAAGGAAGCTTCGAGCATATTTATTTATTTAATGCTTTATGCACACAAAAGTACAAAGGCGGACTTACTTAACTTGACTTTAATATTAAGTTCCTAATGTAATTTGCATTTTTGGTGTACAATAAAGAATATATCTATCTATCTATCTATCTTAATGCCTTAGGCATATTCTACCAGTCAACCTTTGGGTGATGCAGAGAAAAGTAGTGGTAGGTGCAATAAAAGAGAGAGAAAAGGCGAATACAGGAATAGATTTACTTATCGACCATAGAATAGACATAATAATAAATTATAGAATAAATATAATAGCATATCCTTTTTCATTGCCCTTTGGGTGCCTTTAACCATTCTGATGAGGCCCATAGTGACCGTCCGCGTTTCAGAGCGATATATCATCACTGACGACACAAACTAGTCATAGACTTTCGTCTTGAAACTCTATGGTTCTCGTATGGACGAGAAAATACCGCGCAGCTTCCCAAATTCACCTCTACGATTGACCTCTATCCCGAGTTCTAACAACCATTTATTTATAGCCTAATTAGCATATAACAGTTCCCATGTACAAAGAATGCACTTAGACCGACACAGCGCATGCGTGATTAGTATTTTCCGATCTCTGACTAATCACTTCGTTGTAATTTAAAGTAGGTAGGTAAGTACTCCACACTTGCATATACAATGCAAACGGATGTTCTCGGCATTTACGGGTTAAGTATATGCTCTTTGATATTTTGCTTAAGAAAATGCAAATAGGGTTTAAGAATAGAAAAGATAGTACCTTATGTGGGTTTTATTTGAGAGAGAAAGGGTCTTTGTACTTAAATAGGTTTCGGGATTTTCCAAGTAACCGACTCCGATCCAACATCAATAGCCGATTCCTACCAGGGCTGGAGGGTTTATGGAAAGAGTTACCGTGGCCCTGGAAAGCAAAGAGCAGTTAGAGGGAGACAGGTGGGTTTAAGTCTGTAAAAGTCAGACACAGTCTCGTTCCACACAGAGCGGGATATATTATTTGATGATATCCTGATTAAAAAAAGGGATTTGTTCGGGATGGTCGATTGGGCTAAAGGTTCTGGAGTGGTGACTTCGAATCGAAAGACGCAGTGTTGGAAGGCCTCCCACAAAGTGGACCATGACATGTCAAATTGTTAGGCGTGTGAGCCAGAAAGGGGGATGGAGCTGTACACCCTATATAGTACCTTCCCTTTAACAGTTCAGTTTAGGTTGTCAAATGGATCGCGTTAAGAGCTCTTGGTTTTGTTTTATCTGACTCGTTTAAGTTTATATCACAATTGCTATTGTTTAAATTAACAATGTAATCTTTTGTTTCAGGTAACGCATCATATTAATCTACCCTGCAAATTCTCTCTCTCTGTTATGTTTAGAGATTTTGAGGTAAGTCTCGTCTCATGCACCGATCAAAGTTATCTTAGGTACCTACATGTAGTTTTTTTTATAAGATAATTATAGCAAAATGAATGCAGCAAATTGTTAAGTGAACATTGTCAATTATGGCGGTAAGTCCCCTCTTTGAGGCGTGGTTGGAAAGACCTCACGGCGTCCTCACCTACCGTATGACGCAGGTTCTCACCGAACACGGTAAGTTCGGGAAGTTCCTGCACCGGATTCGTGCGGAAGCGACGCCCGGGTGTCGCCACTGTGTGGACCGCCCGGAGGACACGGTGGAGCATACGGTGGAGGTGTGCCCCGCTTGGGCAGAGCAACGCCGTGTCCTCGTGGGGGCGATCGGCGGCGGCGATCTCTCGCGTCGGGCCTTGGTACAGGCCATGGTCCGTAGCGAGGAGGAGTGGCAGGCGGTCGCTTCCTTCTGCGAAGCAGTAATGCTAGCAAAGGAGGCGGCCGATCGCTTGAGGCAACGCTCCTCACGCCCAAGTCGCCGCCGGGATTCCGATCCCGATTTCCGGCCACCGTAGGCGCGGGCTTGCGGACGGCGAGCAATGGGTTGCCCGCCGTCCGACCGTCCGGTAACCGTCCGGACCGAGTCTAAGTCGTCGACGGCGCGTATTGTTCCACGCGCGCCTCAGGGAGATGTCAGCAAATCGTAGGGGCCCAGCAGGGTCGAAGCCTACTGGGGCCATGGGTAGTGTGAAAGCGAAACCCGGGGTCTTGGGACGAAGGCAACGAAGGAACAGGAGTGGGTTTTTAGTCAGTAAAAGTCTGACACTATCTCCCGCCCCGCCCAAGGGAGGGGATGTCATAAGATGATTTTCCCACCGAAAAAAAAAAAAAAAAAGTGAACATTGTGCACATTGCTCATAGAACAGATGGTCGATGGTGCCGAAAGGTTCTTGCGTACCGAACCAATGACCTGTTGGGGGTTGCGGGAATCCGATGGATGCGAGACGCACAGGACCGGTCGATGTGTCGACGTTTGGGGGAGGCCTTTGTCCCACAGTGGACATCTTTTGGCTGAAATGATGAATGATGAGACCTAGCATTCATCTTCTGCCATACGTCTCTGTTTGAGAGTGTGATATCAGTGGTCTCCTCTTTCCCAGCCGTATCAAAAGGCAAGTATAGCATTGATTAACGCTTAATTTATAAAGGTATCGATAGGTTTGTAATTGACAAACAAGGGTAGTCAAATTGGGAACGTTTGTAAAGGTTACCGTGGCCGTAAAACACAAAGGAGAAATGAAGGAACATAGGTTGATTTTAGTTAGAAAAAGTCAGACTGACCCTCTTGCTCCACCCTAGTGTGAGAGACGTCATTTATTGATTTCCCACCTGCAGTTTAACTCAGCGCAAATTATTTACGCATTAGAACATATTTACTGTCAATCTTTTAAGGAAAAACTCGCACAATACATCACGAAACGCTCATAATAAATAGCAATAATACCTTATTTGTCAAACAAAACGAAGGGCAGAGAAAATTACGAACGTCCATATAAATACACATAAATGTACTAAAGCTTTTACGGATGGCCGTCCGCTTTGATTGATCGATTGATTCTTTAGGTTTAGATCTCTCTGAGACGGCGAGAGAAATCGATTTACACTTCCTGTAACAAAAATTGGAACAGCAGTTTGGTTTGGTATCATTTTCATAATAGGTACTTAATTATTTATGTATATGATATTGTGTTGGAGTACCAACACAACTAAATATGGTATATTTAAACTTCGAAAGCAGTTTGCTTCGTGATTTTACACAAAATGCTTATACTATAATTGCTATAAGATGGTGCGGTTGACAGCTGTCGGATTCATACAATGTAGCTAACCTAACCTAACCTATTCTCTTCTGTCATCTTAAAAATACATATTATCCTACCACAGTGTTGTCTCTTTTAACCCAAAGGTTGACTGGTAGAGAATGCCTTGTTGCATTAAGTCCGCCTATGTAACACTACTGTAAATGAAGTTTAAAAAAAAAAATATCGTCCTGCTGTCATCCTAACCATGCTTTGTAAAAAAAACTTTAGCTGGAGTCTTCTTAATTTAAGTGTTACCCATAGTTTTAATTTCAACCTTTGTTTTGTTGCTTTGGGTCAATAATCAACTTCGTGATCTTAATTACCGTAATCCAATGTAGCTTCACAAAGGTTCCTAAAACCCAAACTACCCGCACAACCCAAGCATTAACTCTAAAGGTCTCACTAAATAAACGCGACGGCAATCTAAGCGAAATGTTTACACCGCTGACCGCATTCCGCGCATGCGTCCGACGCCAGTCGCCCGCGCCGAATGTTCTGCGCTCCTTTTACTGCACTGCACTGCACATATTTGTGTGCAATCCAGTGCATTAGGAAATGAGTAGGGTGCGTCTATTCCGCTGGATGATTCTGTCGAACAAATATGTGGGGTATTTTTTGGTTGTATTTCGTGCAATCCAGTGTAGGTACAGGACATTGTAAAAGGCTCTGCTTCAGGTCTCAAGCGAAAATGGTTGAAGCAATTTGACCGCGTTATCCGGAACACGCAGCATTGGAAGGCCTCCCACAAGGTAGACCGACGACGATGAGGGTCAAGGGGGACCACGCTAAATGCGAGACACACAGGACCGGTAAATGTAGCGACGCTAGGAGGAGGGTCACCTTTTTTTGAGGTGGTACATCATCAAATAATGACTTTGACTCTGGGTGGAACGAGAGTTTTGTTAGTTATGTTAGACTTTTACTGGCTAAAGCCTACCTGTGTTCCTTCAGTTGCCCTTTGCGTTCCAGACCCACGGTAACTTTTTCGAACAATCCAGCAGCCTACCCAAAGAAGGTCACTTGACTTGTTTCTGAGTTAAATTATTAAGCTAAAGACAAACTGAGCTGTGCTCCGTTTTTCGCGTTTTTCCTTGCTAGCTATAAAACTAAGGTAGACGTACGTACCTATTAAATTAAAACAGCTTCTAGCTTCTAGTCATTAATGCTAAGGATTTCGTCACAAGCTCAGAAGGCGAGTCAAAACTAGACAAGATTAATTATCATAATTGTGTCTAAACGATACAGGCAGGTTGTTTGTAAGTGGTTACCGACGGTTATTCATAGCTACGGTCTTTTAATTATTACACTTTTTCTCGGTCACTTTTATGACTCGCCCGTGGTGATATACGATAGTCAACGAATCATAAGTTAAACAGCATAAATTTAAAGACAAGTTAAAGAGCATAAATAAAATACTATAGATGTCGAACGAAAAAGAATTTTCTTACGATTTTGTCATTCGAAACTCAATGTGTCTTAAAGAAGAAACTCGAAGAATTTGTTTCAATTTACAGGTACGTTTTTGTTGTACTAGAGCCTGCCCCATCTGACGTCATCCCAACGCTCAGTCAAGTGGTCAGAACAAAGACATCGGAGGCGTGGCCTATTCGACGTTCGACGCAAACGAAACGATCGTAACTTGGCTAGGGGGGCTGGTCAGGTCGACGGTGTAGCAAGCTTACCTAGAAGTAATGTATTCACTCTTTGACTAAAAGACACCTAGATTGTACAATGAATGTATTCCCAAAACGTTTTGTGCGTGTGGGTGGGATGTCCACCATGTACCGGCGGCGCAAAAAAAAGGCAGCCAGATGATGACGATATTGAAGTTCAATCTACTTAGAACTGCTAGCGTCACAGCCGTAACCAATCAATCCAACCTTACGATACACTGTTTATTGTCATTTACGTCAACATCAAGCGCATATAATGCTCTTTTATCATGTTTATCATGTAACATTGTGAGCGTAGGGCCTTCACCTTACTCCAGTGACTGTTGGAGCATGACGGTGACCTCTGATGTCAACATATTGTCAAAATGGACTACAATACATGACACGTTGGCGCTTAGGGTCATGTTGATCGTTGCTGGAGGCGACATATAAAAGCTGTTTATTAAATATTTTGGAAACAATTAATCAACGGTGGCGAAGACGGAAAGGACAGTCCATGGTTAGTGCCTATAATCGTTATTTGATCTTCATTTAAACCTCGGATACATTAGGCGATAAATGTCCTCCAACATGACACGCAACGCTGTATCAATGTGATACTGCAACGTTGCCCAGTGTCCTGCAATTTGTCCTCCAATATTTTGCGACGCGTTCAGGTGACGCATGTGTTGGATAATTTGACAGTGTTGCGCGTCATGTTGGGGGACATTTGGTCGCTTAATGTATCTGAGGTTTTATCCCGCCTGAAGCCATTAATTTATTAAAACCTGCTCTTTATAAAGTCTTCTATGCGATGAGTGGTCTTCTATGGGATTCTTTCAAGATTCAAAGAAAATCTTATTTAGCGAGAATCATATCTTAAAATTTTCGCAGCAACTATTGTTCGAGGGAAGGACGTTTATATTTTCTGTGTCCAATTTTAGAAAAAAACAGTATCAGATATTTATAGAAAAAACAAAAACAAAATATATTTTTAGGCCTCGGCGTTGGTACCTCAATAAATAATCACGCTAATAATATAAAGGCGAAAGTTTGTATGTAGGTATTTATGTGTGTGTAGGTATGTTTGTTACTTCTTAACACTCAAACGGACCATGACCATGTCCGCCATGTCCTGGAGTAGAATCAATACATAGTATAAAACAAAGTCACACCTTAAAAAGGTCTACAAAAAAAGTCCGCAATGGTATATGTCTATCTCTTACGGATAACTCACAATAACCATTTTGTATCCTTTACTTTTTACGAGAAATAATGGTTTATTTACGAAGCGACTTTAAGCAATACAACATTAATCCTTACACAATTAAGTACCATAAATACATTGAGCATATATAGATCAATGTGGCCCTTTGCAGCATGTAATTTAAATGAATATTTTCGAAGATATTATAGGTTTAAAATGCAGCGACATAGCGGTTGCGGTAGTATCAGCATTGCGACCGTGCGAAGCTGGGGCGGGTCGCCAGTATAGAATACTTTTCATCCCAGGAGTTAGTAAAATAGATTGTTATTTTTTTGCCTTCATGCGGTCATAGCCACTATCAGATGTTAGTTTGAAATAATCAATAAACCATACAAGAATCAGCTATAATAAGTATATCTATTGATTGTTTACAAATTGCGATAGTAGACTCAACGGCTATTATTCTTTAGGCTTAATTTCCGCAGCATTCAAGGCTAACTTTCAGCCTTTCTTTGCACAAATACCTACATAAATCTTTTTATGTACATTGAAACTAGCTTGTCATTTTAAAGCGTGAAATTCGCGTGTAAGTTTTTATTTATCAAGTTCAACAAGCATGTCAGTTTAAAGTGAATTCTTCTGTGTAAATAAATCAGTTACGTGACTGACTGACTGATACTGTACACTTGCGTATAACCACTAAAGATTTGAAACGTGAATAAGATTATTTCTTTAGTATGTCATCGCACAATGGGCACAGAGAAAAAGAAATGAAATAGACACCAAATCGAAACGAAAATTATCGTAAAATGAATGTGTCAAATTGTCGCCTGCTGTGCTGTAATTGGTTGAATGAATTTTCAACAGCCAATTGCTTCACTTAACATTCGTATAATTTGTGACGTGTCTATAAATTTATTTCCAGACTCCAGGTGTAACCGGTTTTTAAAGTCTCAAACATGACAGATGGGCTGCGTCACATGCACAAACAAATTACACATACACAAACATATTACACATACACAAACACATAGCCTATGGCACTCAGTGATAAAGTAGCATTCTATTTGTGAAAGAATTCAAAAAATCGGTCCAGTGGTTTTTGAATTTAGTCGTTACAAAATATAAAAATACAAATCTTTGCTCGCATAGACAAAGTTTTTTTAGGGTTTCGCACTTCAAAAGGAAAAAATGGAACTCTTATAAGATCACTTTGTTGTCCGTCCGTCTGTCTGTCTGTCAACACCCTTTATCCCGGGAACGCGAGGAGGTATCGAGTTGAAATTAAAACCATATACTGAAATCTGCAGTTCTTTGAAGCTGTAACAAAATCAGATTACTAAGTTAACTGAAAAAAAAGATACGGCCGTTTATGTCGCAAAAAACGTATGTTTCGACACCCTCGAGGGAATCAAAATTCATAGGGTACTGTTGATTCAGAATCCCGAAATTTGGCATAAAGCAAGTTCTTATAGCACAGATACGGGAATAAATCTGAAAACTGTAAATTTGTTGCTACGTCACAACAAAAAAAAAAAATATTGCGATTCGGAAAAATCTTCAAGACTCCATTTGGGAATTGAACTGTTTACTTATATAAGTTTGTATGGAACCCTCAGGTCGCGAGTCCAACTGGCACTTACCCAGTTTTTTTTTTAATGTTATTTTTGTATTGTGTTTTAACGAAGTCATGATCAACAGTTTATTAATTACGTAGGTATAATAGATTATCTCTTTTACTTGTAACAAAATTTTATGATTTATCAATTACTACACACGAAGATTGAGCCGTTTTCACTATTTTGCCACGGCTATTGTAACTAAGGATAGTAAGTTCTTATTGAGTTCAAGATTCGAATATCGAAAAGATTAAATTTATTATTAGTGCTTTCATCTTTCACTATCTCTCAATATCTCTTAAGATATTGATAATCTAAGTTAAGGTATAACTACACGTTTTTACAGATACAATGGAAATGAGGAAAAAGTACAATTTTCTTTCTTATTTTGTATTCATATTTTGTAAGAAGATTTCATTCAGTTTTGATTGACAATTTAAATTATGTTAAAAGTGAGAGTAGGGTATATCAAAACAGGAAAATTTTATGAGGATAATTTTTTACTTCAAAATTATTTGTAAAATTGCATCTGTAGTGACATCTATGGCGTCACATAAGAACTAATCCTGCATCGCGCAATTAAAGTTCTCCGCGCGGTTAGAACAGCCCGAAATCATCTATCGGGCAGTAGCCCACCAGACATAACACCCGTCTGGCCGGAGGATCCTCCCTTTTCAATGGAGGTTTGCGGGACTTTACACTCTGTTCCGTATACCTCCAAACATCTTATCATTATCTTCCTGCCCTGGTCTCCCTTGTTATTTGTGGTCCGTGCACCATGTTTTTTCTTCCATTCTGTGCCGTAACCCGTTACGCTATGACTCACTCCCTTTTTTTCATATCACTACTTACACAGTATATTCAACTTTTCTTTGGTTTCCCTCTTCGCCCATCCACATGTAGGTACTCATAACTGTTTTAGAAGGTAATATGAAAGAAAGAAAGAAAATCATTTTATTTGGCGGGACAAGGCGCAAATTTGGAGCTAAGAAATTATAAGTATATGTAAAAAATATGCGCCACATCCGAACGGCCAACGGCCGAACTCTCATATGCGTTACATCTCTCGTCTTCATATGACTTCTCTTCACATGATTAGTCGCGAGCGAAGAAATGTCACTTCTACTTGCAGACACTATGTATTCAGCCATTCAGCCACAACTCCACAAGGGAATGCAGTACCTACATAGCTTTCAAATTCCCATCACACAAAACCGCCCACTGTCTCCGTGCTAAGTAATTAATTAGCGAACATAATTTCACTGACACGTGAAATAATTTCATTAATTAATCGCCACGCTCTGCGGCGGGAGCGGGCACAAGTGTCACGCTTGTACATTCAACAGAGAAAGCAGAAGGCTTACTAATTCTCCAAAAACTTCTCCCACTCTGAGGGGAGTGAGAGGGAGTACCAGACTTTTACTGACTAAAACCTCCCGTATTCCTTCAGTTGCCCTTTGCGTTTCAGGGCCGCAGTGACTTTTTTAAATAATCATGAAGCTAGGCGGGTTAGACATGGATCAGTGTAGGTTTTTTTTCGGCGGTTATGTTCACAGCGGCCGATATCATCTATAGAATAGAATAAACTTTATTGTACAGAAAAAAAAAACACAACTTATAAATAAAAATCATTCATACATTTCATTTCACTTTTTTATTTTAATTTTTTATCTATCTAAAAAAATGAATGGCTAAACATGTTGCTAAGGTTGTTAAGCGCAAAACTTTAAAATGACCAAAGAAAAGATGAATGTCTGAAGAAGGTTCCTAAGGAGAGAAAATTTTAAAAAGTGCATGACAAACCATTGACAATCTATGCTATAATCTACTTTTTCATTTGACAATATAAATAGCTCTTGACAGAACAACATCAGTCGGGTCAGGTAGTAGAAAATAGATTATGCGCTGATAGAGACACGTCATACGCTCGCAGAAGTGACAAGAGACAAGTATTGGTCACATTGGCGCTAGACCTTCTATAAAGAGGTCAATTTTTTTTAGGGTAATATTCGGTCTATTCTGTATGCCTATGGATTTTGTAAATCGTCATTTCTGTCACTCATTCTTCATTCACTCGGCTACAAACTGTACAATACTGAAGTGTGAACTGGGCGCATTACAGTCATGTTAATGTTTTCCTTTCATTCAGCAATCAGACATTCGATAAGATAGCGGTCACGAACGGGCAATTAAAAAAAAGTAAAGTTACGCACGAGCACGTTGCGCCCGCCGTTGTTAAACTTTTCAGACAAAAATAGTTGGTTTCCTCATAAAACGCTGCTTCGAAAGTATGAATGAAACTGGTTAAACGTGGTTGTTATTTATATTAGTACAAGCTTAGAAAAGAACTAAGGTTTCTATACCTATTTATTAATTCTTTTCTCTTTTTCAGAACATTTTCTTTTTTCAAACACTAGCCGGTATCTATCATAACAAGGGCCATATTATGTACTCATTTTCACTTGCTCGATATAAAAATTATAAATCTTTTATTCTAACACAATTTTCAAGATTTACCGTCAGTAAGAGTGCTACTAGTTACTAAATCTCGTGTGCGGATATAATTGATAAAAGTTTATACACTTGCAACTAGAATGAATGTTTAGAGTCAAGAGCATGAAATATTGAGACGGAGTACGCAGTCAGGCGTCCATTACACGATAGGTTTTGCTGTCAGTTTTGCCCCATTCAAATATTTTGATTGACGAAAAACCTACCGTCTAATGCGATGACTGACGTTATTCTGTCATTCAAACATCATTTATGATTGATGGTTTTGATTAACGCTTGCATGACCGTGTAATGGATGCCTCAGAAAGCACAGTGAGATTGATGGGATAGTATATAAGTAGATAACATTGAAAATTAGAGTTAGCGCATTAGCGAACCGAGCGGCACAAAGGTTGCTCTTTGTTTGAAATAATTGTTTTTTTTTTTGGGAAATTATCTTATGAGTTCTCTCGCTCTAGGGTAGAACGAGAGTGCGTATCAGACTTTTACTGACTAAATCCACCTGTGTTCTTTCACTTGTTCATTCCGTTCCAGGGCCACGGTAACTCTTTCGAACAATCATGTAACCTTTTGACTAGCCCATTAACTACGGGTCATCTATCTACTCGTAGGTCAGTTTTACTTGTTACAAATGGACCTTCTGCATAAACTTGTACAATGTTTCCAGCATTGTGCCGTGTGAACAGGGAGAAAGCCGATGCGTTCTCAGAAGATACACACAGCTGGGACGTGTTCATACAATACTCTATAAATATATCTACCAACACAACCTATGGGGCTTCGTTGACACAAACGGTATGTTTGGTAGGGGTTTCACACTGACTGTATTGTTATCTTATAAAAAATAAACTAATAAATAGGTGCTATGATAAATATCAAATCATTATACTTAATTAAACAAACTCACAATATAATAATTAGCACGAAGACCAGACTAAGGTCGAGAGGACTTCAAATACCTAGTAGTTCCGAAATTTACGCTTGAATGAAAATTTACTTTCATCTTTTTTAGGGTTCCGTACCTCAAAAGGAAAAAACGTAACCCTTATAGGATCACTTTGTTGTCCGTCCGTCCGTCTGTCTGTATGTCTGTCTGTCTGTCTGTCTGTCTGTCAAGACCCTTTATCTAGGGAACGCGTGGAGGTATCGAGTTGAAATTAAACTATATACTCAGGTCTACGATACCTTGAAGCTGTGAAAAAATCAGACTTGTAAGTTAACAAAAAAAAAAAGATACTGCCGTTTATGTTGCAAAAAACGTATGTTTCGACACTCTTATGGGTATCAAAATTCATACGGTACTTCCCGTTGTCCTAGAATCCTGAAATCGCAAGGCCTCATTGCATAAGTTGATTCGTAAAAATCTGAAAACTGAAAATTTGTAGTTAGTTGATTCGTAAAAATCTTTGAGACTCGATTTGGAAATTAAACTGTTTTCATAGGTAAGTTTGTACGAAACCCTCAGTGCGCGTGTCCGACTCGCACTTGCTCGGTTTTTATGTTAAGGGAAGCCCCCTTGACATTAAAAAGATAAAAATAAATTGTAAAACTCGGGAAAGTGATTACTTTCTAGAGTTTTATGGTAGACATAGCGTGAGAAGGAACATAAAAATCAAATTTTTGGATGATCGAAAGTTAAAACTATGAGAACTGTTAAAAATATTATTTTTAACTATTGTAATTATTAGAACCACAAGGAACGTTCATTTTAGTGAAGAGCGTGCAGAGAGATCTCCTGTGTCGAATAGACAGCCATTTAAGCTGAGAACGAAATCTTGAAAAGTACACGTTCTTTGCAATAAAATTCTCTTACCTATATGAACCGTTGAAAGCAAATAACCTTACAAAAATCATTTATCCTTATTAAACGCTGCCAATCGCGACCTTCGCTTTTTATTGTCATCTTAATGTCAAATTAAGTCATTACAAAATTTAATAACTATGTTGCAATATTTGAGAATTTGTGCCTGCATTTGTAGGCACTGCAGATTCTATGCATTTATTGAGTAAGAGTTAAGTCCAATATATTCCGTACTCTCTGTTCTTAGACGTTTTTTTTTCTTATTGTACCTGTGTGCACAAATAAACTTACTTAATTTGATTTGAACTTTGGTATGTACCTAGCGCATATAAATTTTGGACACTTTGGACACAATATAGCTTTGTCTGCTTTGGATATGCCAATAAAATCGTTATTTTCGATATCATCATTTTGAGTAGGCCATTTATTATATACGTATATATGCGTAAAACACAATGCGCCGTCGATACGAGTCAGGTCCATACCGGATAAGCAGACGACGAGCTACCCATTACTCGTCGTTCGCAAGCCCGGTACCCGAGCCCAAGACCTCACGCTCAGCAGTCATGCTTGCGACCACGAGTCCAACGAGGGAGTTTTTGTATGTAGGTATACTCCAACACCTTAGCAGTACGCACAATGAAAGTATTCCCCGAAAAAACGTGCGAAAACAAACCTGTTTTTAACTTAATACTTAATGACTTTCTTCCAGCCAGTACTACCAGACAATAGCCTAAAATTATCTTCTTTTCAACCGACTTCTCAAGTGCTGACTCACCCGACTTCGATGATCGACAGTTAAGTAATTGACTTCTACTTCCGACTTGTCAGAATGACGCGGCGAACATTCGAAGGTTCTGCGTGAAGCTTTCTTTGAAATATTTTGTTAAACACTCCTATAATGAAGTAAGCAAGTCAGCAAGCAGCCTTATAATTTCGCAAAAATATTAGCTTAGCATAACATAATCAGCCTTTTTAATGTTTCCACTGCTGGGGCTCAGGCCTCGTCTCTCTGGGTGAGGGAAACTAGGAGTCAATTCTGTATCTTGAAGAACGGTATAATTAAAATGGATTGATGTAGATTTTTCAATTGCATGTGGACGCAAATAAGCAATGACATATCAACCCACATAGAGCAAGTCAACACACATTTAGCTGCAATTTTGAGAAAAACACGTTTGAATTTTTGGAACCATTCGTTTCATAGAACCATTTTCTAATAGAACTAAAAGTATAATTATCATATGATAAATATTTTATTTATTTAGTCTTCATGCAACATAAATTACAAAGGCGGACTTAATGCCTGAGGCATTCTCTACCAGTCAACCTAGGGTGGTGAAGAGACAATATGGTAGGTGCATAAAAAGAAAATTTTATACGAAAAACAAAAGTAAAAAAAAAGTATACATATAATTAAAATACACATACATATATGTTTAATATAATATATATACATATATATTAATATAAAGTAACGAAAGACGTTTTGAGACGATTCTGCTATTGGCGAATCGTCAAATTGCAGTGGGAGCAGATGATTCCGCAACTTCCGCTTAAATGCATATCGACTTTCGGCCGTATCCTGTATCGAGAGCAAGCGCATTCCACAGAAGGATGGAAAATATGTTGGAACAGAAATCACGAACAGACGAACACCTGAAGTTTGTATGTATATAAAGCTTTCAGTTTAAATAACTCGTTTTCATATTCATAATTCCCCGTCGACTCGATAAGGCGAATTGATATGCCGCTGCTGCACTGATTTCAGAACTCACTTTGCTTGATTCATATGGGCCAACACTCGAAAAGCCGAGATGTCTGCCGAAAATCGTAGGTTCAAAATACCTTGATTTTTTTGCGTTTGGAATAAGGAGATAGACGCTCAAGGGGAAGATGTCACAGTGTACAACTCAAAAGATAACGGCTGTTACAGTTTTTTACTATAAACTTGAAACTGCTAACCAAAACTATTGAGTTCATTGACCTACAAGTATACATACATCGAAAAAAAAACCGTTGGAAAACAGACCTATAAGTATTTTTAGATTTATTTCCATCTGAAAAACTAAAATGGAAAACTGAAAGCCTGCGTGCCATCGCGTCGTATAAGTTTAAGACTATTTTTAGGGGAACTACATAAAATAATGTGTAGTGAGGTGTTAGAATGGCTCAGCACTATTGTAAAGTAGTTTGTAACTCTTCATAAGGGGCTGGCTTCACAGGTCATTGACCGGGAATGTTCTGACAAAAATAGATATATAAGTTTACTGTAAAACCTTTGATTTAGTGCCATCGGTGAATGAACCCTTGTCTTGAAAGTTTTGTTTCTTTGATAAAAAAGAAAGAAAGATGATTTAATTTGATAGATTTAGTTTCCTTTTAAAAATAATGTCTATAAAAGTTGCCGTAAGCAATAAACTACAGTCCTAACTATCTAGACTGAAATACGAAATAGGATTCTCATAATATTTATTACTAAATAAAAAAAAATGTTTTTCATGATTTACTTAAATTTTTTTCAGTAATGAAAGAGGATATGCTAAAATAAATGACTTTCAAAGACACTACGTAACCATAAAGAATAATCTACGGTCACTGAGCACGTTCTGCCCCCTAGCCAAGTTACAATCGTATCGTTCACGCCAAACGCTTCAAGTAGGCCACGCCTCCAATTCCTTTGTTCGGACCACGTGACTGAGCGTTGAGATGACGTCAGAACAAAGGAATCGGAGGCGTGGCCTACTCGAAGCGTTCAGCGCGAACGATACGATTGTAACTTGGCTAGGGGGGCTGTACTAATTTAGAAGTATCTTTAAAAGAAAAATAAACAATATCATACCATTTTTTTTTCAGTCCAATCGGAGGGATTGGACTGACTAGTTAAGACTAGTTTATTTAATCTGAGAGTATCTTAAATTCATCATCATCATTTCAACCGAAATACGTCCACTGTTGGACATAGGCCTCCCCCAAGCGTCGCCACAACGACCGATCCTGTGCTTCTCGCATCCACCGCACTCCCACGACCCTCACCAGGTCGTCGGTCCACCTTGTGGGAGGCCTTCCAACGTTGCCAGTGATGACATATGGCTCTGAAACATGGTCGCTTACAATGGGCCTCATCACAAGGCTTACAGTCACCCAAAGGGCAACGGAAAGGGCTATGCACGGAGTTTCCTTGCGAGATCGCATAAAGAATGAAGATATCCGCCAAACTTAAGTGGCAATGGGCAGGTCATATTGCTCGCAGGACGGATGCCGAAAGGTTCTGGAATGTCGACCACGTACCGGAAAATGTAGCGTTGGAAGGCCTCCTATAAGGTGGACTGATGACCTGGTAAGGGTTACGGGAATCCGATAGATGCGAGACGCACAGCCTGTTCATTGTGGCGACACTTGGGGGAGGCCTATGTCCAACAGTGGACGTATTTCGGCTGAAATGATGATGATGATGATGAAGCGTGCTCCGTCGTCGACCACGTCGTCACTTACCAACAGGTGGGATAGTGGTCAAACGCGAACCAATCAATAAAAATAAAATCAAATAATCAATTATATTTTGTATTTATTAATATAAACTAGTGCTTGACTGCGATTTCACCTAATGGTAAGCAGTGATGCAATCGTTGATGGTGAGATGCACTAGTTTTTTAAGAACCTATTCACTCTAGCCTTGAATACACCTAAATTATAATCGGACGGGGAGACCGCAGCAGGCAAATATTCCAGTCCTACGATATACGCGGTATAAACGACGACGAGGCGAAATGTTCAGTTCGGACCGTAGAGGTTTCAACAAATATATCTTTTTATTGTAGCAGGTATTACCTACTCTACTTGAAGTGGGTTGATTGACCTTTTCCATATAAATGACCATTCTTAATTACTTAAGACATGATTGCGAAACGTTTTGGTTTCGTTACAAGTATCCAATTGATTGTTTTGACGTAAATGTGTGCTTTTGTGTATGTGTCAATTAAAATTGATATTTTTTTATATTGCGCAGGACCGTAAGTGTCTGCGCAATTTATAAAAATATCAAATATTAGTTGAATAAATTATTAATATATTTATTCGCTGATTTTAAAAAGTGTTTGTGACCATGGTAGACCAACATCAGGGCCTCAAGTCTGCTATTACGATAGTGTCAGAATGGTCTAACATTGATTTCATAATTGTTGATTTTGACAAGTTTGGTAATCTATATACGAGGCACAGCCGAAACTACTAGGACTAGGGACATAAAACTCTGCACAAGGCTTCCTTTTATGACGTAGGCGAGCACTTAGAGAGGATTTTCCGAAATTCACTCCCTGAGGGGATGAAACGGGACCCCCGTTTCATCCCCTCAGGGAGTTTGTATTGAAAAACCTATTTTCACGCGGGCCAGGCCGCTGGCAGGAGCTAGTCTACTAATATAATGGCTTCATTATGACTTTCCAATGGTCAACCACTGACACTCTACTGAAAGAAATGGCATAGAATGGTAATCTCGTACATATTGATAAACGAATGTATGCGGTAATCTGTTAAAATTTTGACAGTTCCTTTGATCAGTGACAGTGATTAGAACGTCGTTGTGCAGTCATTGCTTTTATTAAGCTCGATATTGTTATTCTACCACAACTCTAGTACGAGACCATTGACCGATCAATGATCGATCATTATGAATTAGCAGTTTACAAACTTTAAGCAAAATGACAATGGGATCGTGTTGGAATGACGAATTTATAAAAAAATCAATTTATGAAAAATAGCAGTTTTGGGCCCCTGAACAGCTGTTTTTGAATCGGCTTTGTAGAAAGTGTTTAATTTTTTATCATTCTTGGAAATTAGGATTTTTCTTCATAACAGGGCTACGGGATTATTCGAAAGAGGAGTCGTGTCCTTGGAACGCAAAGAGCACAGAAGGAACACAGTTGGGTTTTAGTCAGTAAAAGTCTGACACTCTCTCTCGCTCCGCTCAGAGCGAGAGGGTTTATTTGATGGTTTCCGATTACAATAAAAGGATTTTTCTTCATATTAACTTAATCATTTACCTGCCTTTGTACAACGTTACTTTCTTAGTTTCTATCCTATCACACTATCATTGACTCCCGTTTCTCCCATATTATTCCTTTCTCCTTAGTTTAACAAAGGCTTATGTCCACATCTAAAGTCTTGAAGACGAATGAACATCTATTTTACTTAAGCACCAGTAAAGTCGTGATTAGAAATTTGCACAAGCTTACATCTTTATGTATCGTCACATATACATGGTGTTAGAAAACGTTGCGACCAGTTCAGCGAGTTTTACAAAAGCATATAGCGTTTATTTTGATGTGGGAAATCAAGTGACTTTTCTCGCTCTAAGGTGGAGTAAGAGGGTGGGTCAGACTTTTTTTATTAAAACCCATCTATGTTCCTTCATTGCTTGTCTACAAAGTAACTCTTAAATACAAACCCAGTTTGTAAAATGACAATGATCGCTAAATTATTTTGGCATTATGTCAAACGCACGTTAACTGTTATGATTATTTTTTACGGTGTGTGAGTGACCCGCCCGGTTTTGGACGTGTACAAATTATATACATAAAAAATTCTCGGTTATTGCTATTTCGTTGCAGGGTCTATAAGTTATCGGATAAACAGATAGACGTTAAAAGCATTTTTTTTATTCTATGTAAAGAAAATCAACAGCCAATTGTATCACTTGTTTTGCGCTTAATTAGTGTTAACGCTAGGGGCTGCTTTAACCGAAATGAGGCCCTAGGGGGCAGATCTTTGTTACCCTTTTTGCAAAATATGTGAATCAAAACTGGGTTACTACATTTCTTATGATAAGGTTTTTTTTGTGGGAAAATCATCTTATGACATCCTAGGCTAGGTACTAGATGTCTTAAAAGATATTCACACGGATTTCAAAATGATGTTTTCTACTTTTCATTAATCTAGTAAATGGGCTACATCCTTTTTAATTTGAAGAGCTAAAAACCGATATCGTGTCATCGAATTTCCGAAATCAGATAGGTATTAATAAACTTTATTATGTAAGGTATACTAATATGCTAGGTAAGATAAAATAAAAAGTTTCAAATATTTGCTTTTTTTAAATCGAGTTTTTGTACGAGGCCAGTTGGCCTGCTCGCCACTTCCTAAAGCTGCTAATGGTTAACGCATCACACGCGTCGATAATTTTCCACGAGTTTGTCTCTTACTCGATTGTCTACATAAACTGACGGAGACTGCCGAAGTCTAAGATTCCTGCTTCAATTATTCGTTGAGGAACCATTATGACTGATGGCACGGTTGGTGCATTGGTTGAGTTATTGTTCGATTCCCGCACAGAACAAATATTTGTAGGGTCTATAGATTGGGATTCCGGGAAGGTTGGGGAGCCTTGTGTACTAGTTTACTAGTTTATTAAAAATAATAAATATAATATGTCAACTAATTGATAGGATGATTAATAGCAAGACTTCAAGGCAAGTGTGCTCCATCGTCGACCACATGTGAGATAGTGGTCAAACATTAGTCTATCAATTAAATTGCCCACTTACAAATGAGAATACTATAGAAAGAAATATTAATTGAGCGTATCCATATACCGCTATGGCACCTTAAAAGATTTAAATGACTTGCCAAAACAGTCTTCATTTTTATATGAATGTAGGACATATAAGTTCTTTAGGTTACCTATTTAGGTATTATGAAGCTGGTGTGCTTCACCAGCATCGAACCTGGTGAGTCATTAATAAATGTTAAAATAGAATGTTATATCGATCTATTTAGAAAAGATTAAGTTTTTGTGCGTTAGTGTATAAATCTGGACCTACCGACCATAACGTGTTAAATGTTAGTCGTGCGAACGAGAAAAAGGGATGGAGATATATACACGTATATATCTCCATCCCTTTAACAATTCAGTTTGGGTCTTAAAGTAGATCGCGTTAACACTGCAGAAGTAACTTTCTGCAAGCTTGCATGCTGCAAGGTTTCAGGAAATCTTTACAGTACTTGTGAGTTTTTGCATTGATATAGAATTGTAGACTAGCCAGTATGAGCTACTTGCCTTCGATTACAAAAATAGAACTTCCGATTCCGTATTCAGTTCCGACGCTACTATTAACCGACCGTTATTATTGGCGTATATCCGACCTTCATCGTACGAAAGAATATTTACTACTTAAATCTTTTTCTTTCGTACTGGCAGGCAAAAGCGCTTCAAGTTCCACTCAACCCTGAAATCTTTATAGCGTTGACTACTGACTAGTATCTATGATTTATGCCCATTGTCTTCAGGAAGGTTTTTTAAGGCCTTTTCTAGGGCGTGTCGACACCGTAGCAGTACCATAGATAAAATAAAAACGGTGTTCTACACATAACCTATGACAATAACCTATAACATCGTCCAAACAGGTTTTATTGTAAGTGGAGAAAGCGATATCGTTTGCTTTTTACTTTTTATTTTGTTTGGTTAGTGGCCAGTCGTTAGGAAGGTTTACGATGTATGCGATGAGTTACATGTGTATTAGTGTGTAGCGATACAAGTGTAGATTTTATTGGATTGATTGGTTAGTAGCGAGCCTTTATAGACCGACTTCGTTCACTAATTGGTAGATAAGTTTTGCATCGAGTATTTTTTTTTAATATTTATAGTTTTTCTATTATCTTGGAGAATTTTGCACAAGACACGACGACGATCTTGAAACTTACAAGATTATTTCTAAAAAAAAATGTTGAAATAGATTTTTTTTATTATGCATAGGCTCGCTTTTGACCATCACTATCTCAAATGATGATAAGCGACGAAGTGGCCGATGATGGAGCACTGTTGCCTAAAAGTATTTTTTTTATGAGTAGGTCTCGCAGGTCAACCTAGGAGGTGGTCGGCTGCTTATTAACTCTAGAATCAAAGCCTCCAGCCAGGGCTTACTTAAATAACTTAAAAACTAAGCGACTACACGCTATGGGCACCCCCTGTGGGGTATGGACCTCGGCTTACTTCGTCGCTGAGGGAGGGCAGCAAGTGACAGGCTGAATCGATCAAAACGCTTGTCTAAAAGTAACCTATTCACTCTTGACTTAAAGACCCCTAGGTTGTAGTTATCAGAAGTTATTCAATAAATTACACGATTTTCAAAACATTATTTAGTAAAGTTTATAGATGTTTTTCAAGAATCACCCTGTAACCAACTTAAATAGAGATTGCTTTGACCACGATCACTTTCCTTGGCTGTGGCAAGCAAGGTCAACACTCACCATACTCAGACACATAATCGTTTTGCCTGCATAGCATTGCTGATTGCAATTTCCCTTGTCAAATACTTAACTTGCGAAGAAAAACACTTTAGTTTTTAAAACATTATGTCGCAGTAATTAAAATTTGTGCAACGTGAAGGCCAAAGGTCTTATATTCAAAGTATCTTTTTCAAACATAAAAATACTGGCAAAGTGCAAGTGGTACTAGCGCACTAAGAGTTCCGTTCCGTCCGTTACCGTAAGAAAAAATGAACAAAAAAAAACAAGTTTTTTGTATGGGAGCATCTTCCTTTTATTCTGTTTTTTAGTATTTGTTGTTATGGCGGCAACATAAATACATCACCTGTGAAAATTTCAACTGTCTAATTATTCCCGCTTTACCCTTTGGGTACGGAACCCTAAAAAGCAGGTCAATCATTTTGTACTAGCAATCTACTACATATGCATGCATTAGGCATACACTAGCCCGAAGAATCGCCAAACTTAAGTGGCAGTGGGCAGGGCACATTGCTCGCAGAAGAGATGGCCATTGGTATCGAAAGATTCTGGAATGGCGACCGCATACCGGAAGACGCAGCGTTGGGGGGCCTCCTACAGAGGAGGATCGTTGACCTGGTAAGGGTTGCGGGAATCCGCTGGATGCGAGACGCACAGGACCGTTCATTGTGGTGACACTTGGGGAAGGTCAGTGCCCAACAGTGGACGTCTTTCGGCTGAAATGATGATGAGGTATAGACTTAAACCTTCCTCATGAATCACTCTGTCTATTGATGATCAGTGCCGTAACTAGCCTTTTAAAAGTCCGGTGCTAGCTTCTATAAGTGCCCCCCTTAAAAGAAGATTTAATATCACCTAGCTCGAACAGTAAAAATAATAATGGCTAGATATTAAGAAAAATACGTGTGATTCCCATTCTTCAAACACACCACCCACTATTCACCCACTATTTATCTCTTGTTAGTTGGAGCCCTGCCCCCTAGCCAAGTTACAACCGTTTCGCATCGATTCTCTTTTTGTCGATAGCCTCGAGTCGGCCTACGCCTCATCAGTCAAGTGATCAGAACAAAGGAAAAGGGAGGCGTGGTCGACTCGAGGCGATCAACGAAAAGAGAATCGAAATTAAATGGTTGTATCTTGGCTAGGGGGGCTGAGAATCTACAGAATTGGCAATCCTGATAGGGTGCGCCTACAACCGTAGGTATCATGTACACAATAAAAAAAATGTATGGAAGCTACTAACTACTAAGCCGGATCCTAAACTTGGCCCTGGTTTCATCTTTTCTGCGCCCTTTTAGGGTCAGCGCCCTGTGCGCGGGCACCGCTGGCCTTGCCCTAATTACGACACTATTGATGAAAACCGCATGGAAATCCGTTCAGTAGTTTTGGAGTTATGTTTTGAGTTATCGTGAACCGACACACAGACAGCGCGGTAGGAGACTTCGTTTTATACTTAATACGTAAGGAAGTAACGTTAATTCAACATCCTGCCTTTTGTGAGATTGTGCAAAAAACTGTTTAATCGTGAAACGGTTGACTATGTGAAGATTTAAATAAATGTTTTGAATTCGTTTTAAGAAGTTCACTCACCCTAAAGTCGTGTGAAAATTGTTCTATCAAAGATTCGTTAAACAAAAGAGTAATATAACAACCACCATTTCGACCAAGGACCCAGCATTATTTTCTGTTTAGGTACTCGTAGACTGAATTAAACTTAATTGGTTTAATGTTGTATAATTAATGGAGCTCATTACAATCTTTAAAATAATCTTCATTTCATTTCATTTCATTTATTTGCATACCATAATGTGATTAAAGATGTTACAATAGGCTTAAAGCTAAGGTACATTTATGGACCCTGAAAAAAAAAACACACACACACACATCCTAACCTGCTGGTTATTTTTTTTGTAAATAATAATGTAAGGAACCTTTCAAACCCGGTAAATGTCCTTTTAAGTTCCGAATATATAAAAAAATAGCACTAAGAAAGGACTTTGAAGATTGAATCCCTGATCTTGTAAATAGAATGATAGTTCGTTTGGAAGATCGTCGTTTATGAAACTTCTAAGTTGGCCCACTTAGGGTCGGTTTCAGAGTTGTGTATTTTGATTTAGAAACGTGTAAAATCCAAATTAAATGCCAAATTTTGACAGGTTTTCACGATAAAGTAGTTTTTTTTTTTATTTGATATAAACCAGCTCTTGACTGCGATCCCACCTGATGGTAAGCAGTGATGCAATCAAATACTCAACTTCAAGGCTTAAATCAGAAATAAATGAATAAATAAAATACTATTCAAATTTATGGTAACAATAACGATCAACCCTTCATGGTGGAATGGCGACGGCGACTGTCGCAACCCAGTGCTGGGCACGCTACAATAATGGCGGTTAGTCACCTCTTTGAGGAGTGGCTGGAGCGGCAACACGGCATCCTCACCTACCGCATGACGCAGGTCCTCACCGGACATGGCAAGTTCGGGAGGTTCCTGCATCGGATTCAGGCGGAAGCAACGCCCGGGTGTCATCATTGTGTGGACCACCCAGAGGACACGGTGGAGCATACGGTGGAGGTGTGCCCCGCTTGGTCGGAGCACCGCCGTGTCCTCGTGGAGGCAATTGGCGGCAGCGACCTTTCACGTCGGGCCTTGGTTCAGGCTATGGTCCGGAGCGAGGAGGAATGGCAGGCGGTCGCCTCCTTCTGCGAAGCAGTAATGTTAGCGAAGGAGGAGGCTGCACGCGTGAGGGAACGAAGGTCCTCACGCCCTAGCCGACGTAATTCCGACCCCGACTACCAGCCACGGTAGACGCGGGCTTGCGGACGTCGAGCACTGGGTAGCTCGCTGTCCGGCTGTTCGGTAATTAACCGCACCGAGCCCAGCCGTTAACAGCGCGTAGTGATCCTCGCGCTCCTCAAAGAGATGTCAGCTTAGCCAGTAAAAGTCTGACACGCCCTCGCGCTCCACCCAGAGCGCGAGAAGTCATTTGGATGATTTCCCACCTTAAAAAAAAAAAAAAACGATCAACCCTTATGTGCCAAGAAACTATTAGGTACAAAGACGAAAAAAAAATACGACGGCGGGCGTACAAAAATAGAGATTGCTATTTTCTTTATCCTAAAAATAGTTCTCCGATTTAGAAATGACCTTATCCACGATCAAGGACTTTTATTTCTGGTAAGATATTTGTAAATAAATTGTTATCTATGATGATCACGAACCGTCTGGAAATAACGAAATGATCGGAAAACATGACCGGAAAAAAATGGCGGAGGGCCCTCAGTTCAGTAACCACAGGTAATAAACGATTCAATTTAACCTTATAAATGGCGCTATTCTTTTTGTTTCGTCGTTGGAAAAAGTAACCAACTGATTTCCGATTAGTCTGTGGATCGCAATCATGATGGTTGTACGCGAGTTTCTTTCTATAAGGTTTCTAGAGTCAGAGTTCCCCGTTCTTGTGTTCTGTAATTAAGATCTCTTAAACAGCTCTGCACGCCTGGTAAGTGGCAAAAGATATCTCAAGCGATGGGGACTCATGGGTTTTCCAATTCAAATACATCAGTATATTTAATATAATATGATCTTTAAAATGTAGTTTCATACTATTCTTGTGAAAAATATTAAACGTGACTTTTATAAAGTGTGCAAAAAATATAATATCACAATTAAGGATTTAATATAATTCTTTAAAGTTACATTGTTATCTAAATTAACAATGTGAAAACTCAGGTTCTATAGACAACTTAACGGTCAAAATTCAAATTGACAGTTATGTTTTTTAAAAATCGCGAAGTTACCCGTCCATTGTTCCTAATTTAAATTAAATCTAGTTATTTTAATTATTTTATCATGGTAATGACTGGAGGAGGCAGTTCAGCCGCATCCGGTACCTTGATGTGGTTCGTTGCTCTCATTCTGCCGAGATTACGTCATCATGTTCATAATAAATGTATTTATGTCTAGGCATTGAGTACGTTCTCGTTTGTGTTCATATTTGTTGATATGAAATAATACATGAAGAACATGATAAGGGTACATTTTAAAATGACACTGTGGGGCACAATTACTGCGGCATAAATAGAGTAAAATGGTCAGTTTGAGAACTTCTAACCTTTTGCTAAAATACACAGTTATGAGCTAGATTTTGTAGAACTAATCATTTTACAATTCTAGTTTTTTTCCTTGGTTAACTTGCATATAAGTGGCAATTAAGCTAAACAAAACCCAAAGAAAAATAAAAATAATAACTAATTTTAAAAGAGAAATTTAATGCCTTAAATGTTTTTTTTTTATTAGAACAATTATTTGGTACTTAAGATACCTGAGATACACCTACCTACTACAGGTTAGGTCTATTTATGGCGCACCTTTTTGTAATGGTTCTAGTTTACGGTTAATTGTTAATTTGCTCGTTATTTTCTTAAATAAATTATACGAAATATACATAAAATATTATTATTTATAAATAGTCAAATCTAAGTTCATCTGAAGAATAAAATGTAAAAAAAAAAAAATATCTGTAATTTAATGCGTGTATTTAAATATTTAAATACACGCATTAACCGCAAAAAAAGACTATTTCCTGAATTCATGAAGAATTTCCTCAAGTAATTGTACCAAGTCTTATTTCCTACCTGATTTGAGCGATGTAATAAATACAAAACATGCACCCAATAATTATATTTTATAGAGTACAAAAATCAAAGCGCTAATTAATTGATGATGCTAATTGATTTATGATGGACTTCTTGCAAAAATCTCCGATATTTCTTTCGTAATGTGTACCAAGATGGAAAATATATCAGAAGGTACTTCGTTCGAAATGTACTTCACGTACTAAAAACAGCCAAAGTTAATACGCAATAGCATCTTAAGGATAATTAATGTCAAAAATTTGTCAAAATGTATGTACGCTAAATAAGAGATGAGAAATGAGGTTGTGAGTTGGATATAAATGCGTAGACCGTACGTTCCTAAAAATATCTGAATCTTCTTTGTTCAATTTTTAAAATAAAATGGAATGGCGTCAACCCATAGACAATTCAAATCATAGTTTTAATGATGCTATTAAGAACACAGGCCTAGCGTGCAGCGTCAGATAAGGGTGGGTGCCGACATTCGCCTTGACACCACCTGTTATGTTACGAGTTATAAAGATATTAAATATCAGGCTCAAATAACTCTGATTCACGTGAGATTATGCTTTAAATTACTACGATTATGTAGATTTAAGAACATTGATAGAGCTCAAGGTATTTTTTGTTCAATTTTTTTTAACGTTACCTAATTCATTCAACAATACATTCGCAAGAATTTGTTAGAATAACCACAGTTGGTATTTATTGGTTGGATAGGTTTTTTCCACAATTGTTTATTTATAAATGTATCTTATTATGTACTAGCTTTTGCTGCAGCTTCGCCTGCGTACATAATATATAGCCTATGTCACACAGGAATAAAGCAGCTTTCTATGAGTGAAAAAATGTTAGCCTCCTACAAACAAAAAAACAAACTTTACCTCTTTATAATATTAGTGTATTATCCTTATTTATTTTTTGTTTGTCTCTCTAATAAGTTGCACCTGCCATGATATGTCTCTGTACCACCCTAAGGTCGAGACATTAAGTCCTCCTTTGTACAGTGTTTTTACTAGCATACAGTTCTAATAAATAAATAATTGTAGTGTCACTACCGTTAAGGATTGATGGAAAATTTAGCATTTATTTTCCAATCTACCAGCATGGCGTAAGCTACAGAAGTCCTTACGCAAACTATAAATGAGTCTAACTAATAAAAAATATTTTATTCTAATGTCTCGACAGTTACACAACCGAATTATTTTCTTAGTCAGGAGTCAAGGTGATGGTTCGCGCCCTCTAACATCTTTCAGATAACACTCCGCCTTCAGTCCTGATTGTTATGGCGGCTTGTCACGCTATCCTCCGCCTTAGGACCTAGATACAACAGGCGCGTTTTCAGTTTTTGGACGCTCGTCAAACGGAACAAATTATCTACTTTTCAAACGTAACCGTATTACTAATCAGTAATAGGGTTAGCGTTAGCCCGCTTAGTCCACCCGAGACTTCACAAAGTTGCAAATTATATATAAACAAAACTTTCTCATTTATCGCTCTGACTATGAGTGAAAATCGCACCAAAATCTGTTGCATGTTGCAAGAAGGAGTTATACGTAGAAAAAACGATAAGGAAATAACATCTGCGCGTCGAGATAGTCGCTATTGGATGGCAGCGTTTATATAATTCGATATATACAAGCGTCCAAAACGCAGCATACCGAACGCGCGTCATTGGCTTCTGTTATAACTAGTCCCTTACTGATAAATTTTGCTTCAATGTCGAAAAGTTTTCTTAAGAAAAGTTTTCTTAAGAAAAGTTTGGCGCAACGTGCTTGTGGTAACCGCATCTGGTTAACTTAGCAAAACTTTGCGGTGGAACCGAGGTGCTGCCAAAAAGTTTTTAGTATTGGAGATACTGGCTGGAATCTTTGATTGACTGGAAATTTAAAATTAGAATTCACTTTTACTTTAATTCTTCTGGTTTAACGCTAGCTTTTACACATATTTTTCATCGAAGCAGAGGTTGGTTCAGATTCGAAAAAAGAGGATCAGTCACAAAAATTAAGCATCTAAAAGACGTATGAGCATATCGTACGTCTTTGGAAAGTTCGCCTATCAGTGTTGTTATTTAAAATAATTCAATAACCCTTGAGTAATTAATTTATAATAAGTGTATCATTAAAAACCAGAATTCTGTCTTCAATAACCATATTATTAGCAAAACATAGCAAACACATTAGCTGAAAATTCCCCAGCAAATTATAATCGCACTACAACGATCGAGTGCCGGCAAAACTATCGTCTACACACGCGATGTCGAAAATTTAAATGGTTTTATAGCTGAGTTGGCTCATTCCGACGTAAATCAAAGTAAGGTCTGTTGAGCATAGTTTAGCTTAGCTCTAGGAAAGAAACCAAAAAGTTTTTCAATATATCTTCTGAGAACTCGGAGCGCATGAATCAATTCGCACAGCTGTAGCAGAGACAATATAGATGTTGAAGATTTAGTGAAATGGAAAATGAGTACTTACTAGTTATTCTACCACATGAGGGACTACAAATCGGGAAGAAATTGAGCTGGGGCCTTACTATGACGTGTTAATATGTCAGGCGTGCGAGCGAGAAATAGAGATGGTATGTTGATACACCCTATATAGCTCCATCCCTTTAACTGTTCAGCCGATTCTCTTTTCGTTGATCGCCTCGAGTCGGCCACGCCTCCTATTCCTTTGTTCTGACCACTTGACTGAGCGTTGAGATGACGTCAGAAAAAAGGAATCGGGGGCGTGGCCGACTTGAGGCGATCAACGAAAAGAGAATCGAAACGAAACGGTTGTAACTCGGCTAGGGGGGCAGTTTAGGTCGCCAAATGGATCGAGTTAAGAGCTCGTGGTACCTCAAAGCATATCTTGTACTGACTAAACACCACATAACTGTCGCTTTGCAGTGCGACGCGTACATTCAAGTACCTACTTTGCAGCCTTAAATTAGGCATTACCGACTAATTTTCTAGTTCAAACTAGAACTAGTTGCAACTAGGGCACCTTTGCTGAACACGATACTGGTAATAACATAATTCACGTACACACGACAGCTATATTATGAATGTGAAATATTTCCTCAACTATGAACATTTATTGCTGTAGGCACTTTGCAAGGTTTCACTTTTTCTATAAAAAAAGTATTGTAACGAACGGTAAACTGAAAGTTTTTAATTTTACTTTTTTTAAATAATTTATTCTTACGCTTTAAAAAAGTATTTTTTTTTTTAATGATAATGACAAGCAATATGCTGCGATTGTAGTATATGTTACTCAGCGTTCCGAATTGCGTTAAAAGTGATTATATCGCGAATTCGACCAAAGTTAATAGTCACAAAATATAAGGGCTATTGAGTATTGTGACGTTGCGCGTTGGTCGGATTCGCCATGTTATCACTTCTATCGCAATTCGGAACGCAGAGTTACTGTAACCTAATTAGTTGTACAATGTGCTATACCTACACTATTTTGTTTAATCTTATGAATTTATAATATAGTAAATATGGCGCCAAAATCTAAATACATCCCTCCGCGATGTGATTCCAATTTACATAAAAACAAAGCAAGACCTGTCGTTCGTATTTTTTGTTAATTTTCGGATTTAATTATTATATTTGCAATTTGAGTGTAATTTTTAATAGCTAAAACTGTTTCTTACCTCTTGTATTACTTAGGTTTAATACGGTTTCTAAGTAGTTTACAAGTTGGCTTAATTTGGTTAAAAAAAAAAAACATAGATAATTCGGAGTTTTTTGATAATTGTATATTGTTAAAATACCGAAATTTTATTACCACACCATTTTCCTTAAACATAAGGCTACATACCATTCAAACATATTTAATTGAATTTGCATTAAAATAGGTTTCCTAATTCCTGGTCATGTTTCTTACATTTTTAAATTAAATTATCATTACGGGTTTAGGTACATTATATTCTTGCCAAAAAAAAAATAACAGCATCATTTAGTTTTTAATAACCTGGAAACCCTAATAAACATGATTCGCAAAAAATAAATTACTCAGTAACGTTTTGCATTAAATTAAGACAAAATCTTGAAACTGTCTATTTTTAAAGGCTCGCTAATAAAACCAGTATTTTGCATAAAAATTAAGCCATTTTTTCTTTTGTGTTAGCACGATTAGTGCATTTAACCAGTATCACGTTTAGAATTAACGTATTTAGAAATAAATAAAAGTTTGAAAATGGAATATTTTTTGTTCCTATTCCTAACCGGTATTCAGCCAGATAGTATTACAATAAATAAAACGGAATGTCATCTTGTTTTTTCTTGACCAGTAACAAACATTTGTTACACCGGTAAGTTGTGTACCTATGTCTTTACTAACAATAATGGATTGTACTATCTGAATAATAAATACCTAATTTATAAGTTGTTTTAGTGTACAATAAAGAATTAAAGATTAAATAATAATTATTATTAAAGATAGCCAACGGTCAAATAATACAAAACATGAAAAATAAAGCGTACTATTCTTGGTCATTCTATCGTATTCATCTCAGATCAAATGAAAACATTTGACATTTAACTTATTGACGCTAATTGATTGATTGATCGCAATGACAAGTGGCTGATGACGAACGATGCTAATCTTTTGCGACCATCTACACTACTGTTCCAGGAGACATGGCAGATAAAAGATGTCTAATCTAAGACCGAATCAATTTTTGTAAAGAATATTGGTTGTATGTATTCTTACTACAGTTGTTAGATGTCTATTGTTCTAAGTGTATTTAAAAGGTTGGTAGCTACTAGTTGGATGTACTATAGCTACATAGTGTTCCGCTATTGTTGAATGAAGAAAAATGAAGAATGAGCATCATTTTAGGAGACAAGACCATAGACAAAAAGGTAGTTGTCAAATCTTATATTTGTCATTAATGACTGCTCATGGACAGTGTGGTCACTGACAGTAGGATGCTACTTAGATGCTACAGATTATATTACTTAATGATCTTGTAAAAAATGTTTAGTACGGAACAGGTTACGACCAAGAACATAAGGAATATAAAAGTTTCTGTGTTTAAATTTTTTCCTTGCTAAATAAAAATAAAATAAAAGCTTTTGTGAAATGCATAGGTATAGGGAGAAAATTCTACATCTATGTAAGTACATACATGAATTTATTTTTCTCAAACTTTTTATATTTTTGAAAGTCTCTTGTCTCATCATCTTTGTACTTTCGGTGCTCCTAGTCCTAACTCTTTCTCTACACATACTCTACAGCCTCGTACTGACGACAAACTGATAAGTACGTGGCCTCACGTATGTTTACCTCGTTATGAGATGATCGCTAGTTTCTATGTTAGCCTGGTACCTCAGGACTACCCGCAAGACGTACTACCTACACAATCTCTGAATATATTTTGTAGATGATTTTGTTAGCTATTTATCTAGTCGCATCAAGCTGTCGGAAATATGAAATTAAATAAAATTTCGGTTTTTTTTTCTGGTAAGTTCCACCAGAAAAAAAAAAACAGTACTTAGACCTAATGAAGATAATCATCTATGTTAAGATCCTGCTGTGAGTTTGTATCAGGATTGAAAATAGGATTGAAAACTAAACGTGTCTAGTGCAAAATTACGACAAAAAAAAAATTGGCCCTAACCAATTTCGGGACACTAGTGGAAACTTCATTTTCACAATAACTACGTGACATCAGATAATTTTGTCTAGTGAAAACTCTGGAAAACACTAACAACTTTTTCTAAAAATACTAAACTTTTTTTTATAACAAACAACAACAGGTAAGCGCGCTCCATCGTCGACTGCATCATCGCTTTCCATCAGGTGAGATAGCGGTCAAGCGCGAACCTATCAAGAATAAAAAAAAACAGTAGCTAATAAATCAGCACCCAATAAAAAAACTGCCTAAAAGTCTTCACTCACCGAATCCTAAATCACATCCTCAATTTAAACGATATCTTACAGCAAAAACTTCCTTAACCGTTTCAAATCACTTCTCATATCGTGAAGGTCGTTGCAATTTGGAGTTAATTCTGTTGTTTAAACACGGTGTAAAGTTCATGCGATTTTAATTTTAGAGATGCATGAAGGACTTAAAAAGGTTACTTTTGCTTTTTGTCATGACACACTTTTTTTGCTTGTATACGCGAATTAAGTCTGCGTTCAAGGACCAATTATCATCATTTTCATCAAAAGACGAGCAACACACGACGTTGGAAGTCTTTTGATGAAAATGATAGGCTTCCTCCAACCGTGACCACTTCATCCTTCATCCACTTCATTGGCTAGGTAAATTACAGCTGAATAAAAAATACTATGGCACCAATTTCCAAATCTTAGTCCCTTCAAAGTTTTTCTTTACTTAACATGTTACTTTTGTCAATAGAAAGTAACGATTCAACTTCATAAATGCATACTATCTTTTAAATTCCACAAATAGGTTCATAATAGGTATTATAGTAGGGTTAGTATCTTGGGTTCAGACTACGGTGTGAAGAAAACCATTAATCATTATGTCAATATGTCGGATGTGACATGTCTATGAATTACATAACTCAATTGGTCAGGAAGTGTGAACTGTGCCCACTAATTATTAGTAACTTTGACAAGTGGTATATTATGGATAGTTATGACATCGCTCCATTCGTGTTGTATAACGTCCGTATTGAGAAGATTCAACCAAGTACTAATTAGCAAGGCTCATCAAAGAGATAATCGTCTGTCCATATTAGAAAGAAAGTTGTTTCCTGAGGGTCTTTAAGTCAAGAGTGAATAGGCTACTTCTAGGCAAGCGTGCTTCATCGTCGACTATATCATCGCTTACCATCAGGTGAAATGGTGGTCAAACGCGAGCCTATTATTAATAAAAAAAAGGTTTTTATACAAACAACAACTACAATGTAAAACACACCATCGAACAACAATCTAGTCTTTATCTCTTCAAAATAGAATCTCTTCACAGCCCTTTGAATATTACTCCTAGCCTCAAAATTTAACCTTATAAGAAAAAGGTTTAAAATTGAGACTAGTCCTCTTAAATCTCTCAATTCAATTCAATTCAATTCAATATCTTTATTGTGGAGCATAGGTTTGTACATAATACAGGTCTTAAATAATTAAATAGATCAGCTACGTCCCGCCCTTAGGGCATACAATAGTCAAATAGGTACATTATTTTTAACAATTATTAATATTCTCTATTGCTATTATACTCTTCATCGGCCCTAATAGGTTACATATTTAATGCAACACAAACTATCCCAATTATCATTACTTTACCAGACTTCACCTTTAGCACGTGACAATACCGTTCATCCGTACACCAAACGCCACTTTGACAGGTTTATTTGACAGGTGTCAGGTGTATTACCATCGGTGACCCAATGAGGTTCGCACGGTGGGCGCGTGCGTCTGCGATCAAAGGCCTCGCCGACGGTACAGCGATGCTATAACCACTCCCGCTGGTGAATCCGTGCCCTTTCACTTTCCCGCAACACAGCTCCATTGTCTCACGGCAAGATCGTTTAATTTAATTCTTGTTTATCGACTTTAATTTGTATAATGAACTGATCACGGGATGTGCTGGCCATGGCATTACATAATGATAATGAATAGGTCAGAAAAAAGATTAATGATCATGTTCTCATGCGTTATTTTGATGTTTATCAAAACAGTTCTTTTTTTGTAGAACATGCCTTCTGGATCATTAATTTAATGATCATAATTTTCTGATGCATTGTTTTAGAAGTTAAGAACATTGTTCTATTCGGCCTGCTGATTCGTTTGACCTCTTTTAATGACAAAAGCTTGCTTATATCTATGGAATCCAAATCAATGCAGGGATTGATTGGCCTTTACACTTCTGGCCATATTTGATCAACAAACCAAATTAGGAATTTATCGTTTATTCCGGATTGGCGGGCAATGAACTCGGAGGCTCACATATAAAACTTTCGTATCGTATCGACTTCACACTGCAACTCGTCATTCCCACAAGGCGGGCCGACCCGCCACGACGGACAGTGGTTCCGCAAGTTTTTGTGGCCCGCGGCTCTTCGGAGAAATGAAAGCTGATGCACATAGATTCGCACCACTCCTATGTAGTTTTTGAACGCACCCAGCACCGCTTCCGCTCCACACGGAACTGCGTAAAATACTCACATAACACTGGCCACTTACAACTTGTTTACATAGCGACTTTTTAAATTCGAATGTAGTGGGGTATTGGGTGATTGGCGCCAAAACACGGCGGCGGCCATATGTATTTTATTACGCAACCGGAACGGAACCAATTTAGTGTCATTGTATCGGCTGATATATGATTTGTTAATAACTGTTGGCAAGTTAGGCAGTTGTTATTTTTGTTTTTATTAGCTTATCTTATTGTTTATAAACAATCTATTATTCCAGTTCCACTTTCTAGTTTTGCTAAATTACTAATAATGCAACTTCGCCAGTTTTCAGTGCGTTTTCTTACTTTTCTTACTCATCCGAAGTGCTATAGTCTAAATAGAGACACAGGTACCTATACAGTTGCATACCCTCGTAGGACATATAATACAAATGAAATATGGATGAGATGTAAATTGACATCCAGAAGCGTTATTTTACAGTTCAATGCGAAATATCTGGATGTGTTGTATATCATTTTCAACTTGAATCTATATTCAATACAATACTGCTTTATTACGGCAAGGGTTTTCGCTGCGGTGGTCCTCAGTTTTATGTGAACACCCAAACTTACTACTAACCTTATGAATCGAAACAAGTACTCGATTCAGAAAGGACGTAAAGTTTATAATCGATTCTTGCCGCTTTAAGAATAATTGCTCGTTTGGTTTTTCAATACTTTATGGTTCTCGCCTTTGGAGAACTTTCAATGTGAAAGTAATCGATTATAATTAATATGTTACATAAACTTGCGTTTGGAAGGGTGGATGCCAAGATGTCGAGATACCGAGATTTCGTTAAAAAGGAAATATTTTTGGCCATTCGTATCAAGTTTTTTGCCATTCAATTTTGTTGTTATTTACGGTTATTGTAGTTACAAGTTTATAACTTGTTTAAGTTACGGGTTAACGTTAAAGTTGACTGAAGCTGTCGACGGCTCGATTTATATTTGTACCTGTCGGGTTGTAAGTTAGCCAGTCCAACTGGCTAGGGAAATGTGTTGTTACTTTAATTTGTTACCCTAGTCCTTGGCAATGAGTTATTTATGTTCATCTCATAAATAACTGGCTTTATTTACTAGATAATACTTTGGAATTTCCTCAGGAAATTACGTGTTTTATTGACAAATTTATTGATTTATAAATTCATGAAATATGCTCTTTTTGTGAGATCGTACACCGTACCGTGCCTTGCTTGACATTTAATTAAAAGTTATAAGTATGTAGTATTTATATATTAGACTTATTTATGTAGTTTTGTATTATGCACTGGATTCTACCATCGAATATGTTCTTTCTATATCTCAAAGGTTTGCTGGAAGAAAACTCATTGATAAGTTAAGCTCACCTTTGTACATGAGTTGTCAAAATATTCTGTACCTACTTCTTTTTTTTTCGGCGGAAAAATCATTCAATGATATTCCTCGCTCTTGGGCGGAGTGGGAGGTACTGTCAGACTTTTACTGACTAAAAACCCACTCCTGGTCCTTCGTTGCCTTTCATGCCAGGGCTGTGTCTTCCTCTCAGAATCAGACCCTTGGCCCCAGTATTGTGTACTATGCTACGTTTTTGAGTATAATAAAGAATTCAATAATAAGAAGAAAATAAGTAAAAGCACCTATGTCAAAAATGCATAAATAAGTAACTTTTGGTGACTTCTTTCTTTCCTATGGCTTATGATAAGATGGTGCAATTATTTTGCAATCCATCTTAAAATAATTTGAAAAATACTTAAAATTTTATTTTAATTACGGCATACTAAAGACAACAGTAAAATAAATAATTGCGGCATTCTAGAACAAATACTTAGTTCGTAATTAAACCTTACGTAATTTGATCTTCATAAGATTTCGCACTAAGTAATGATCTAATGTTTACCTGTGTTTGGAAACGAAACACAGATTAGTATCCGTGTGTGGTAAGTCTGATTTTTATTTGCTTAAAACAAAAAATACAACATTAAAAAGAAAAAAATACCTGTGCAAGGTCAAAAGGACTCGGCTCTCAGCAGCTGAAGTAGGTATTTATGGTGAGATTTTTATGGAACAGACCAGTTGTTTGGGACCCCTATGCGGTCTTTAATTCTCATATGTAAATATAGTAATTAATGCGTACCTGCGTGATGATACTCGTACACTGATTGAAGGAAGTTAATCAGTGAAACGGATCGGAAACGAGGAAACATTTCTGCTCACGCGCCATCAACTTAAAATTAACTAAAATTAACTTGATACGGTTATGCTTACATTATTCGTTAAATAGCTGCTATTTAATTAGCACTTGGCTTGGCTGAATGTTAAAAGTAACGGTATTGTTGTTTATTATTTATTTGCGTTCACTTACCTACATTAAATAAATCTGTATCCATCCATTTTAACATACAGGATTCAGGATTGATTCCTAATTTGAAGGACAGTGGTCTTATTTATTTATTTATTTCATAATGTATGTACTCACGTATAACAGAAGAAGATAGATCATTATAATATTTGTAAAAAGGTACTGCTTATTTCAAAAGAAATTTCTTCCAGCAGAAGAGTTTGGAAGGTTTTTTGTGAACCTTTTTTAATTTTTTTTAAGTGATTCTAGGTTTTTTATTACGTGTCGATGTCAAAAACGTATTCTATATATTTTTTTTTAAAATATAACAAACACGTTTTGATTAATTAACATTAGATATTGACTGTGACTGAATGAAGATATCCGCAGGAAAACCAAGGTCGCCGACATAGCCCGAAGAATCGCCAAACTGAAGTGGCAGTGGGCAGGGCACATTGCTCGTAGAACGGATAGCCGATGGGGCCGAAAGGTTCTAGAGTTGCGACCGCGCACCGGAAGACGCAGCGTTGGAAGGCCTCCCACAAGGTGGACCGACGACCTGGTGAGGGTCGCGGGAGTGCGGTGGATGCGAGAAGCACAGGATCGGTCATTGTGGTGACGCTTGGGGGAGGCCTATGTCCATCAGTGGACGTCTTTCGGCTGAAATGATGATGATGATGATGATTGACTGTAACATATACTTACACTTCCATTTTATGAATATAAAAAGTCACAACACACAGTATCCTCATTTCAAACCGACATTACCGTATTCTCTATCTACGTCAAAAGAAATGTGGTATATGTTGAATTTGATATGTACTTGAACGCATACGATTGCATACAAAGACACGATGTATCATAGCTTTCATAGAAATCATGTTGTCACGCGCCACGATCTGACGGGAGAGTTCTTCCTGCTGTCATGTGACGTGACTTAACATCATAGCATATCATATTCAACCTTATAATGTTCCCACTGCTGGGACTAAAGCCTCAACTCAAGGAGAGGGAATGGGCCGTAATCCACCATGCAAGACCAGTGCGGATCGATGGATGTCACATATGCGCAAAGTTTTTGGTTCTAGGTTCTAGGACATGCCAATTTTGTCACGATGTTTTCCTTCACCGTTTTGAAAGAACCGGTAATGAAATAAATTACACAAAGTATGTTGTGTACCTGGCTGGGTTTGAACTCGCGCCCTACAACTTGTAAGTCGGGATCGTTACCACTGCTTTCACTAAACTTTGCCTGATGGAAAAGGGCGCTTCTGAACAAAACATGAAACGACGAAAAATTTAAGTTCTAAGGAAATATTTAATACTAGCTTTTGCTGGCGCCTTGGCCCGCGTTAAATTAGAAAATATACCTACGTCTATGTAAATTAGCGATAAATTAGTATTTTACTATTGAAAAAAAAAATAGGTCAGTAGTGAGTAGTTTTCGAGATTTTTTTATTATTATTATTGATAGGCTCGCGTTTGACCACTATCGATATAAACAAGAATAATAAATATAGATAATATTATAAAGAGAAAAGATTTGTAATTTATTCTCTTTATAATATTAGTAGAGATATATAGTTTGATTTACAATTTTCACCAGTGTAAATAATTTGAGCATGGAAGTTCGCAGAAACAAAAATTTTGCCACTATATGCGCCATATTTTTCTAATTCCAAATGTTCTCAATTTTGACAAAAATGAAGACGTCGCTTGTCGCATGAAAGTACGTGATGTGTGAATTAGATTTGTTAGCATTCTATTCTTTTTTTTTAGTCTGTGGTTTATTTTGTTGTACCGTAGTCGCTATGGAATGAAAATAAAAGAAAAATATGTTATCGTAAAATGTAGAATGTATGACTTATAAAATATTGTAAGACAAAAGTGCATAAAATGCAAATTCTACCCACCTTACTTACAGCTACAAACTTTTATAGTTTTTCCTAGAACTGAATAAAAATAACATTTGCAGTCCAAGTAGCGTTTCTATTAACATACCTAAAACACGTAGCTATAGGTAGGTATAAATTTATAAAAGGAAAGAAGATCACAAAACAGATGAGATTGTTTTAATTAATATCATTTTGACGTATCAATCAGAGCCACAGAAAATAAAACGCCAGTGCAAATTAACCGAACTATCATACAAGACAATAATAAAACAATTTAATAATCGTATCATCAATCAGTTATCCACGATCTCACTTTCACTGGCGTCTGATAAATGTGGGAAGAAACGGTTACAACGTTCGGCGAATAGTTTCCGTTGTTTGTTGAAAAGCATCTGATAAGTCTATGTGCGCCTGGTATTATATAACTCACCTTCTAGCTTTGGTTATGGCTTTGCTCTCGTGAATCTTGCATTTACGGGAAAAAAATGGCCCCCAGGATTGGCATGGCATAAAAGGAAAAAGAAAATATTATAATTATTATTACCTAAGATTTTTATTGTTAGTACCCGTTAATCTTTTCTATCGACAATACACCCCTATTTTTTAATTTGTACAAAAAAAATATACTACAAAAATATGATCAGTAACGGGTACGGCCCGTTACTGATCATATTTTTGTAGTCAAAGTAAAAAAAAAACCAAATTTCAAAATTGTCCACGATAATTTGTCTTATTTGGTAAATTCATAATAGAATCAATCATTCATAACAATTTGTGCTACAAAAACACGGTGTTTTTCCATTTTAATTGTCATTTATTCATTCATAATCAATAGCCTGCACAATATTTCCATAGATTGAGTGACATTTTGGGATATAAACAAACGCTAATAACTTTGCTGTTTATAAATATTATTTATTGGGACTTTACTTAAATAATAACAAGCCCTTTTATAATAAGCCCTATAAGTAGTTGTACTGATTAAAAATTAGTGGTGTATATCAGTACAAAAATCTTTAGCAAATTAAAAAAGAGTAAAACATTATTATCCGAAGAAGCAGTAATGCGTGTATTTTAATAGATTTAAAATAAAAGAAAATTGAGAAAATTACTAATTTCAAGTTAAGTTTCCAATCCAATCCAAGTAATTGGGGTTTTTTTGGGAATTGGGAAAATCATCTTATGACATCCCCCGCCCTTGGGTGGGGCGGGAGATAGTGTCAGACTTTTACTGACTAAAAACTCACTCCTGTTCCTTCGTTGCCTTCGTCCCAGGACCCCGGGTTTCGTTTTCACACTACCCATGGCCACAGTAGGCTTTGACCCTGCTGGGCCCCTACTATTTGCTGACATCTCCCTGAGGCGCGCGTGGAACAATACGCGCCGTTGACGACTTGGGCTCGGTCCGGACGGTTACCGGACGGTCGGACGGCGGGCTACCCATTGCTCGTCATCCGCAAGCCGGGTGGCGCTCCTTTGCTAGCATTACTGCTTCGCAGAAGGAAGCGACCGCTTGCCACTGCTCCTCGCTCCGGACCATGGCCTGTACCCGACGCGAGAGATCGCCGATCGCCCCCACGAGGACACGGTGTTGATCTGCCCAAGCGGGGCACACCTCCACCGTATGCTCCACCGACACGGTCCGGGCGGTCCGCACAGTGGCGACACTCAGGCGTCGCTTCCGCACGAATTCGGAGCAGGAACTTCCCGAACTTACCGTGTTCGGTGAGAACCTGCATCATGCGGAAGGTGAGGACGCCGTGGGGTCTTTCCAACCACGCCTCAAAGAGGGGACTTACCGCCATAATTGTGGCGTGCCCAAAGTAATTGGGGGTAACCCTTTTGCTATCAAACAGGTCGAAAAATTTCTTAGTAATAACACCTTTGTTCTTTCAGTTCCCCTTTGTGGTCCAGGGCCATGATAACTCTTTCCAACAATCTCGCAGCCCTAGCAGGCATCGACCCTATTGGGCCACGTCCATTTTGCTGACATCTCTAAAAGGTGCGCGTGCAAAACAACGCGCCATCGACTTGGGCTTGGTCCTTACCGTCTGGTTAGCTCGCCGTCCGGCCATCCACCCTTCTTTATTGAATAGCACGTTCAGCAGACACACTTGTGTTGTGGCTACTAGATTAACAAGACAGTCTTATATAATCTGTGATGTAACTGTTCTTTAATAAAATGTGTGCGCCAAAAGGCCGTTAGCTAAATTGTTCTTTTTTAGGGTTCCGTACCTCCAAAGGAAAAAACGGAACTCTTATAGGATCACTTTGTTGTCTGTCTGTTTGTCTGTCAAGACTCTTTATCATATCGAGTTGAAATTAAAACCATATATTAATACCATGAATTAACGAAAAAAAACGTGTATTTCTACACTCTCAAAGGAATCAAAACTTATAGGGTACTTCCCGCTAAACTATAATCCTGAAATTTGGCATGAAGCAATGTCTCATAGCACAAGTGTAGGAAAAAATCTGAAAACTGTAAATTTGTAGTTACGTCACAAAAAAATCTTTTTTTAGCGATTCGAAAAATCTTCGTAACTCAATTCGGGAGTTGAACTGTTTTCATAGGTAAGTTTTTACGGAACCCACATTGCGCGAGTCTGTCTGACTCACACTTGCCTCGTTTTTTTAAGGTGTCATTTGGCGCGCCACAGACTATGTAGATCAGTGATTAAATTTAAAGTAACTAACAGAATCTGTTATCAGTCTTTTTGATTGAAACGTATTCTACTTTACTTTCTCGTTGCCCCAAACGCAGCTGGGTCTTTTATTTTTCTATAAAGCATTACGTTTTAATATGGGAATAATTTCCTGATAAATAAATATTATTATTGTTCTCCTTTATTACTTTTAAATACCTACAAATTACATTTTTAAATATTTTTAAACCTAATCACAAAAAAAAAAAACATTTAAAAATATCAAAAATAGTATCCCACTGGTATCGGGAACAGGGTCCAAGCTAGGTCAGGGCTTCAGAGAAATGAATCTCCTAACAACACGAGCCGTGTCCAGGAGTACCGCTTTCTGAATCAAGCCCTTGATCCAGCCGCCCATATTATTATTATTATTACTCTGTAACCGTCCATAGTTTGGAAGTTGGAGGTGTGCCACCCCCGTGCCTCAATAAGCACGTAAAGCCGTTGGTTTTGCGCCTGATCTCTCTCCGGTCGTTTTGGATTGCCGTCGCACAAAGTCCGATTTGAGAGAAAAGGAGCAGAAAGTGCATCTGTGTTTGTGCCCTAGGTGTAATATTTTCCGTGTAGTTGGATGATTATTTTACACACTCTACAACGCACTTCGGATTTTGCATTTGGCAATAATTCACAATTTGCTGAATTGGTTTTTATGGTTCCTTCCTTTTCAGAAATTGTTTCTAAGGAGATCCAAAGTTCAGTGGCTCTTTAAATTTTTCGCAAATTGATTCCTAGTGGATATTGTGACATGAAATTAGAGTAGTTATATATCTTAAAACAGAACGCGATCTCGGTAAAATGAACCTGAATATTTTATTGTAGTACTGACTACCTCACGAGTTTACCGAGAAGACTACTCGATCTATTTACTGCCATATAGGTACTGCAAAAAATTTGAATGTGTTACATCCTCATTCTAATGGAAAACAAAGCCACTATAGTTATTATTCTGTATCAAAAACTAAATACTTTCTAAACTTGATACTGGCTGAACGCAGAAACCGCGAGTAACAAAAAAAAAGGTTCTAAGTAGATTTGATTCCATGAAATGATTACGAAACTAGTTAATTATTAACTAGGTTATATTTAATTACGTAAATTTTATTGAAATGCTATAGATATTTGCTTAGTAAATAGGTATAACTATACTTATGATTAAAACGTGAAGGTTTTTTTTTCTAGTTTACATATTTAGACGGATATCGATCGATGACATAATTGAGTTGAAAAAAAATATTATTTCATATTTGGAATGCTAATTAATGAATGTTTTCCATCTGTATAATGTTTGCTAATTAAGACGCTGTTGTTTGTTAAATCTACATGATTTAAATTATTGATTATATAAATTAATTAATTAATTTTTTTGTTACAGGTGAAAAGTGTGAAGGACATTGAAATTCGTAAGTTTACAACATTACGTATCATTCTAAAAGCTTTTCTTTGTAGCCTTTAGTAATAATAATAATATTCAAGAACGAGACATAGTCTTAACATAGTTCCTGGTAACCAGTACACTTATGAATCCAAAAACCTTGGCCTATATCTATATATAGTTTTCTATATGTCGCAGTAGTTTCCCATCAACCGGAGGTTCTCCTTGGGTACACTAGCATAACGCATAGGGACCGCTGCGGTTGGTTTCAACTTCCGCTCAGGTTTAGGACCCCAGGGTTCTTAGCTTATCTAACCCATAATTAAGGAGAAGGTTCTTACGGAAAAAAAGATTTAACGAAATTGTGCAGAAAACTGGAAAATGCCAGAAAACATAGCGACTATTTAACCACAGAGCGTTTGACAGTTTGCTTGATGTAGACAGAATGACAACGTCGGTCGGAGCAGCTAGTATTAATATAGATAGAGATGAGCCTTCACGAAATAGAATTTTCTATAGTCCAATCTTCTGTAGCTCCATGATGTCCGGGTACTTATGGCAGATTTTCACGAACATCGTTTCCTTATTACTGTTTACTTTCATTATCTTGTCGCTGATTATTCTCAAGAAACCCAACACATTCATTCATTCGCACTACGCGCATGGATTCTCCTTTCAAGTCGTGTAGAAACCGCACGAAGTTGCATTCACACCTTTAAATGAAGACAAAACATATTTTAAATGTATCTCTAGTTGCCTTTACTTTCACATAAGTAAGTACATAATATTTGTCTTTAATAAGTGCATTTCATAACAGTACTTACTCAAAGCGTAAAGGAAAATATCGACAGGAAATCGGCATGTCCTAGAACCAAAAATTCACCAACATGTTGCATCCATCTATTCGGATTAGGTCTTTTTTGGAGCTGAGAAGTCTCTTGGGCGTGTCAGACTTTTACAGACTAAAATTATGTCCTTCAGTAGCCCTTTGCTTTCTAAGGCCACGGTTAGTCATTCAAACATTTCTTCAGCCCTAGCATGCATCGGCTCTCGTAGACCTATACGCGCCGTTGACTCGGGCCTATTTCTTACGGACAGCCGGACGGCAAGCTCTTCGTCCACAAACTACAGTGGCTGGAAATCACCCTACGACTCCCGACGCCCGCCCGGGGCGTCTATGTTTCACCGTGTCCTCCGAGCAGTTAGCACAACGGCGACACCTAGGCGTTTCTTCCCAAACTAGACCCGGAATCGGTCTGCGTGGTAGATTACGGCCCACTCTTTCTCACAGTAAAAAAGGTATGTGTCCCAGTAGGAACATTAAAGTCTGATTATGCTTCAATCAAATCAATAAGCCTTTTATCCTGAACTTTTAAGATATGGAGACGAAACTCCTGCTTCTACGCGTTTGAAATCTCATTTTTGGGTATACTAAAGTTTCGGTTACAATTCTCTTTTTTTATAATATGGGATGCTAGCAAATTAACCTACCGCTCTAGGTAGAGCTAGATAGTATCAGACTTTTACTGATTAATAGGTATACCATCATTTGTTCCTTCACTTGCCCTTTCCGTTCGGTAACTCTTTCGAATATTTCTGCGATTCATAGTATAGCTCCTACACTTTGAATTTCTTCGTCAACACCTACATCAGTTCCTTATTTCAAAAGCGTAGGCAGTTCTAGGCGCTTAGGTATTATCTACCTTCCTACCAATAATATTTTAATGGTCGCCAAGTACTAAAACAGTGATAAAATGCGACATGTCCTAGTCACCTGTGTGTGCCTACGACTCGTAAAAAGTACCGTTCATATGTAGGTAGTATAGTAACGTAGGGATAGAAATATATTTATTTCGTCATAGTTGAGTACAAAGTTTACAGTTTACAGCCGGAATCTATGTTGCACTTAAAATACCTAGGTAAGCATTATATTATAATGCGATTCTAGAACTGTATTTTAGTAGTATGGAAATATTGTAAAATCAATCATTTTTTTAAAAGAGTAATCATCCATGGTTACTTTCTTATTCTTTCCGGTTCTTCTCTATAGAAAACGACCAATTGGAACCGTGCACTAGCTTCTGATGTTTTATAAGTGCCAATGTATGCATATGTGAACTAAAAAAAAATAGAATTTGGTAAGTTTTTGACTTTGAAGTTTCTATTTTTAAGGTTCTGTACCTCAAAAGGAAAAAACGGAACCCTTATACGATCACTTTGTTGTCCGTCTGTCTGTCAAGACCCTTTATTTCGGGAACGCGTGAAAGTATCGACACAAAACCATATACTCAGGTTTACAGTCCCTTGAAGCTGTGAGAAAATCAAACTTCTGAGTTAACGAAAAAATAAGATACGGCCGTTTATGTCGCAAAAAACGTATATTTCGACACTCTCAAGGAAAATGAAATTCATAGGGTATTTCTCGTTGACCCAGAATCCTGAAATTTGGCATGAAGCAAGGTCTCATAGCACAAGTATAGGAAAAAAATCTGAAAACTGTAAATTTGTAGTTACGGCACAAAAAATAATTTTTTTATCCGGAAAAATCTTCGTAACTCAATTTCAATTCCCAAATTGTTTTCATAGGTAAGTTTGTACGGAACCTCAGTGCACGAGTCCGATTTGCACTTGCCTAAGTTTTTTTTTTTAATCATTGCTACACACTAGGAATTACTCCTTCTTTTTGTTCACAACCATGTCAACTCACTTACACAAAACAGCCAGACCCGGAACAACTAGCTGTAGACCATGCAAGGATTTGTTCCAAACGGGTATCGAACCTACTACACTCAGCGTAGCCGCCAATCGTTCAACTGTTTTGCCAACTATAAGTTTATATGAATTTTACATCATCTAATAAGCTGTGCTGCATTCCTTACCAGTAAGAAATCTAAGAAACTCATATTTTAGAGAAGTGTGAACTGTGAGGTTGGGGTGCAATGAAAGGCTTTTTATTATCTTTGCGAATATAATTATCTAGTTTCAAGCCCTTTCATATATGTTTTCTATAAAAATATGATCCGACATATATCTGACGTCTTCCTATTTTTCCTTCCTCAAAACTAAACTTTTCATAACATAAACCTTTAAAGTTGCAACTGGCCAGTTCGCAAGTTAATAATAACAGTGACCTCCATAGTCGTCACAGTACCAACCTGACGTACACAATTACCACTAATATCTGTAGTACGAGTAGTATAGGTTACTTCTAGGCAAGCATGCTTCACTGTCGACCATATCATTGCTTACCATCAGGTGTGATAGTGCTCTAGCGTGAGCCTATCAATAATAACAAAGTACTATGGGTACGAATTTTGTTTCATTTATTTATATATATTTAGGAAAATTCTCAGTTGATAGTTTCTTTATTTCCTCGGGAGCAAAGACGAGTTCATAAAAATATTACCTAAATTGTCATATGAAATTTCGACATTTGTTGAGTTTAAAATACACAAACTCAACAAATGTCGAAATAATAATTAACATCCTTACAAATATGTACCTAATTAACTAATACTTTACTTGCAAACAATTAACCTAACTGAATAAAGAGGTATGTACAAACGAAATAATGCTTTTCATTTTCTCCGTGAGAGTAAGAAATCCCTCAAGTTGGAAATCTTTCCAAACAAATTGATTAAACTTGGCAACTTTGAGCGATGAGTATCAAGGAGGTTGGCAGCACTAAGTAGATTGCATTTCACCTGATGTCCGTTAGATAGAATTAATTACCTATTGAATGTATTGTTTCTCATTCAAATGCATTTTCTTTTTATTTGAGGTTGATTAAGCCAGCCAGCTGCATTTTCCACTTTTATTTATTGTAGGATATTCAAGATCCTTGATTTTATCTGAATGTTACATAGACTCCTGGGACTCTATGCTTGTCAAAATCTCGTTGTCTATGGATTTAAATTTTCATGAGTCTTAAAATAAAACTATTTGGATTGACTGACCTCGAACTTTTTATTTAAATAATAAGTTATGGCAAATTAAACATTTTCACCTTTCGCAAATGTTTAGTTGCGAAAGCTCAAACTCATCATACTTAGTAGGTATTGCATCAATCTTTTCTTAAGCAAGTAGGTATTAAATTTTGTAAAAGATCTAAACCGATCTTGTCTTTTTGCTCTTTAAAATTGATCAATGACAAGATTTCATTTTGAATTGAATATCTTTTTGTTAGTATTCAAATTCTTTTATCTTGGCGTTTTTATTGATTTTGTTGAGGATTTTGGATAGGTATGATACCTATAGTCAATAAGTCAAGTCTTTATAAATGTCGGCGTGATTGACATCTCTATTATATTTCCACCAAAATTATCTATGGACAGTTTCGTAATTCGAACGCTTATAAAGACGAATTGATTCGCCATCAAACCGTGAGCAATTATTCGCATAATAATAAGGAACAGCAATTATTGATAAATTACTATTGCAATAGCTTGCACCCTCGTACGTTAGGTCACGAGTGAAATAACGTACGTTACATACGCTAATAACTGCAAGCAACAATAGCCATTATGAAATAATACAATTTTACGATTGTCAATTATTCCTCAATCGTGCGTGATGACCATACATTAGCACTATCATCACGTCTTTCATCGATTAGAAAAATCGATACAATACTATTCGATCAGGATATCCGAATGCACGTTCTGTTCTGACAGTTCGTTTTTTTTTTTAATCAATACAAGTTCGGCTTATTGCATAATTAGCCGCAGTGAATGTGGAAAATTGTGAAATGTATTTTATGAGAATGTTTATTTACTTTTTTGTGATTGTTTTAAGTTTGCCTTGTAAGTAGTTGTTTAATGTATATATAATGTTGTTATTCAATAAGCAGTCGAATTTTGAGCAAATAAAGCTTTTGTTAAATAATTTCCTTCAAGGTCCTGTCGTGATCCCAGATAATACACTTTTTAACCAATAGCAATGAATCAACACAGGAATTGAAGTCAATTACAAAAATCGATTGATTGAATAAAATATTTGTGTGAAATTGCGATTTTCGGAATTATTTAGTTCGTGCAACATGCAATGCTTCGCTCACGGCAAGTAAGCAAGTCGTATGTATAAGTAGTCACTAGCCACAAGGCAGTAGCGCCAGTTCTTCCACTAGCATTCAATTATTATTCCAAAGTTCTAATTACTGTCAATTACCAACCCAACAATTTGTTCGCCATGCGGTTTTACCAACAGTCATTACATTGTTAAACAAATGCCGATCCAGTTCAGACTTTACTGTTCTGTGAATCGATTTGAATTCGATTAAATCGTTTGTTTACAAAACATTTTATTAGTGGCCAGCATTGCGACACTTGTGATCTTGATAAAAATGGCTGTCACCCGCCCGCGTTATTACTTCATTTTCGCTTAGTGTGCTCCTAAGGGTGGTAGCGTGATGTTAGCTTCTTTAAGAACTGGGCCAAAAAGCAAAACTATTTTTCAAATTCGACTGGCACTTCCAGAAAAAGGTGGTCTCTCCAAACAAAAAGTTGTGTGCAATAAAGAATATGAATATAAAAACAGAAATAAACTCTTCAGTTTTTTTTACTAGAAGTGTCAGATTAGATTCCTTTTAATCTTTTTCTAATCTAAAAAGAAAATAAAAATCTTTTTCTTAACTTTTTTCTCATTACGTAAAATCTTTAAAAGATTTATTCTCCACTGTCGTGACGATAATATATGGCTGTATAACATTAGCTGACATTTAAAAAAGTTAAACTTCATTGTATGAGCGAATTCTCACGATACGTTTACATTAATGATATTAGATTGTATATTAACGTCTCACACTTTCTTCCATTTACACACTTGTAATTAAATCAAGAAACGTCATATTGTTTTGTTGAGAAACATTCATTAACATTATCTCGCATCTGGGAAGATTTTGGCCACCTACTGTGCTTAACTGTCTCCGTCGTTGATGCCCTTTTGGCTCTGTCTTATGCTAATTGTTTCCAGTTTGAGACATTCGTTCTTTTGATTTCGTATTCTTATCATTTGAGACCCTGTGGAGAGGCCGCATGGTTAAGAAACAGGGAGAATTTTTTTGACGGTCCTGATCACTGGTCTGTTTGCAGGATGGTTCGAATGTGAAAGAACACAGGTGGGTTGGTCAGTAAAAGACTGACAGTCCCTCTAACTTCACTAAGAGCGGGAGGAATCATTTGTTGATTTCCCACGAAAAAAATTCTACTTTGTAAGTCTCCCTACGTGACGTGCCCATTTCCACTTGTGCATGGCCTAATACCTTGAGTTATGCTATTGTCCTAAAAGTCTTAATAGAGTTACTCTAGATCAAAGTTTTACAATCTATTTGACTACGTGACTCCTTTTTAGGGTTCCGTACATCAAAAGGAAAAAAAAACGGAAACCTTATAGGATCACTTTGTTGTCCGTCCGTCTGTCTGTCTGTCTATCAAAATCCTTTATCTCGGGAACGCATGGAGGTGTCGAGTTAAAATTAAAACAATATACTCAAATCTATGGTCCCTTGAAGCTGTGAAAAAATCAAACTTCTAAGTTGACGAAAAAAAAGATACGGCTATTTATGTCGCAAAAAACGTGTATTTCGACACTCAAGACTTCAAATGAATAAAATTTCATAGGGTACTTCCTGTTGACCTAGAATCCTTAAATTTGGCATTAATCAAGGTCTCATAACACAAGTATAGGAATAAAACTGAAAACTGTAAATTTTTAGATACAGTAAAACTTTTTATGCGATTCGGAAAAATCTTCGTAACTCAATTCGGGAATTGAACTGTTTTCATAGGTTAGTTTGTATGGGACCCTCGGTGCGCGAGTCCGACTTGCAGTTGCCCGGTTTTTTTAAATAGAAAAATAGTGGCAACCCCCTAGAACCGTAACATTTTGCTGAGAGGACGGGTGCACTGCGTTCTTGTGACCGCTTTTTTGAATTTAGATGTGTAAGTGGTATATGTTTCAATTCGCACACAATTTGCGTGTCATAAATAGAACCAAAAGCAAAAAAGTATTGAAGTATAAACAGACACAGCTTTATTACTGCATTGTTATACTTTTTTTGTAGCAGGTACCTAACCCTTACTTAAGAAAAGATGGATGGATTGTGTGAACATTGATAGGAAAGAAGACGAAGTTGGTGATAGCATGATGGTTGACAGGATAGAATGAAAGAAAAAGACGTGTTGCGCCGACTCCAAATAAAAAGGGACAAGGGCAGGAAGATGATGAGGGTCGGTACCTAACCCTTACTTTTCAGTTTAACTTAACTTGCGACCGCGATCCCCTACACAAAACTTTGTCATCCACCGGAGGTCGCGACCCACAGATTGGAAAACACTGCTCTAGACTTACGGAAATTCTCGAGTCGTATTCCTCATTACTGAGGGTCGTGAAGTTCCAGCTGAATTTAGATTCTTACCGATGGTGTTTCGCTATCTGTAACGGTTCATAAGAAAATATTCAACAACAAATTTCTAACTACTCACAGTTAGAGACTTAAATATTTTACAGTCATCTTGATGAATCTTCCAATCACACTTGTCCCCTTCTCCAACATTTTACATAATAGTGCAATTTAGTTGTATTTACGGAGAATTTGAATCAACAATTATGCACAGAAAGGCGCTGTTCGAAAAAGCTTTTATAACTTCAAGTGAATTATAATATCGTGACTTTATGCTCAATGCGAATTGATAGGCAGTTCTGCAAATTCGGTTATGAATGATTGGCATATTTTACATAATATGGAAGATATGGCTGGAGGTGAGATGGGCAGTCGCTCCACGTAAAATACTGGTTTTAGCTTTATTCAGCTGCATTCGGGTCTGGAAACCAACCCCAAACATATTTAGAATAAGAGTACCTAGGCAGATATCTGTTAATATAAAAATAATATCTGCATAATTATGTTTATAATACATCAAGGAATGGATTGTCTAAAAATGATAGGTATAGCAAGAAAAGAGGTGGCCTTTAAAAAGATGGGAAATAGAGCTGTGTTGAAGGGAAAACATACTACAAAATTTCCAAATCAATTGGATGTATACTTTTCCCGTGTTCTTTTAGTTGCACTTAGTGTTCCAGGAGCCTTACCATGACGTATTAAAATGCCAGGCGTGTGAGCGAAAAAAGAGGGAGTTATACATCCTTTAAAGCTCCATCTTTAACAGTTTTGTTTAGGTCGTAAAATGGATCGCTATAATAGATCGTGGTAGGGTATCAAGACCGCGGTAACAGGGTCAGGGTTGCAGAGTTGTTTTAAAGAAAAACAACCCTGCAACCCTGGCAGGCATCGGCTCTATCTAGAGGTTGTTGTCAATTTTGCTGACAGCTCGCCATCGACTCGTGCTTGGCCCTGTAGCGACATCTATGGCGTCATATAAGAACTAATCCTGCATCGCGCAATCAGAGTTCTCCGCGCGTTTAGAACATATAGAACAGCCCGAAATCATCTATCGGGCAGTAGTAGCCCACCAGACAACACCCGTCTGGTCGGAGGATCCTCCCTTTTCAACGGAGGTTTGCGGGACTTTACTCTCTGTTCCGCCTACCTCTAAAGCCCTAATCAAACGGCGAGCTTTATTATTCTACTTAAGATTAAAACAATCCTCATTGGCTCATCATTTATAGCATATTTTATTATACCAACAACATTTTATTTCCAGCCAATTTATATTTACGGGCAAGTTCTTTGTTTTATTATATTTCAAACATCGAACATGTTGTCATCTTGCCCTTGAATTCCGCCAGTGATTGACGCACCGCGCATAGACAATGTGGCGTGAATCATTCTATTTTATAGCAAATTGTTGTATGTATTGATTGTCTGTGGTCCATTGTTCATGCCTGTTTGGGTCATCTGCATCTGCATATCGATTTAGAGGCTCTTCTAAGAATAATATTTGTGAACCACGTGACTGAAAATCAAGCTGAGTTCCTTGTTTTTGAGTTCCTTGATATTCAATTCAATTCAATAATTTTTATTTATCAGAATATGGTACAATAGATATTACAATTTTGGTTCCAGCATATCCTGCCATACTATGGCGTACAAATATTTATTTATGAATGAAGGCTCATATGTTAACCTATTAATTATTAAATATGAGTCAATTAACAAAATATAAATAGGTATTATTGTAATAAAAATTGGAATTGTATTAAATTAATAAAAGTCATGTCATTAATATTAAATAATTATGTCATTGTTGGGTATGGTAGAATAGAGTCTATTTTTATTTATCAAGCTATTAGCGATTTATCTTCTAAATATTCTTTAACACTGTAATATTTTTTCTCCAATAACAGTCTAAATAACACCCTTTTGAACAATACTAAATTTTGGTCGCGATGAATAAAGTGGATACAATAAAAGCAATCCTATTATTGAAAATATTCAGCTTTTCATTCGTTAAGGGCGATTTTTATATCCGTATCTGTCAATAGTTTAAAATAGTATAGCAAATTTTACTGTTAGTCAAACAATGAGACATTTCAGCGTAGTTTTACTACCAGATACTATTTTGACTATCGTTTGAGACAATTACGAATCAAAAAATTGACCTTTACCTAATGCCAATAATGAAGATTTGTCAAATAATGAAATTTGAACTTAAGTAGGCATTTTCTGTGTCACTAGGACCCTACAAATTCAATGAGTCATATAGGTATTTCATACTTCATATAAATCTCGTAAGTATGTATAAACTTACTACCAATACCTGCTCCAATCCCTCGATATATCACAGGGCGGGCCATTCATGACAATTGACAGTATCTACCTACCACCATCTCATTATCATGATTCTATTATGGCTATGGCACCCAACGAAAGTGAACTATAGCAAAAACTAATCGAAACTTTCATTTTCATCTTATTGTACGCGCCATAGTTGTGCCGTTAAAAAAAAGTAATCTTTATCATCTGTGCGCGGGAACGTGAAAACAGGCAAAGAAATCAGACCATTGTGCCAAAGTAAAGCGCGTGCTTGCTGATTGGTGCTCAGGCAATTCTGTTTTCAAATGTTTGTATGTGGTTTTTTTTTATGCATATGGCCAGGTATTGGTAAATATAAAATTTTCTATAGATAAAAATAATATTTTATACTCGTAAAACGGATGTGTAGCGTGGCAAGAATGGATAAAGTGAGAAATTAGTATATTAGAGGAAGTTTAAAAGTGGCGCCAGTGACTGAAAAATTCTAAGGCAATCATGTAAAGAGGAGGCATGAAACGCATGTTACGCGTTACGCATGCAAAAGAGTTCTAAATATATATGGAGATGGATGGAGAGGGAAAGGCAGGCCAAAGAAAAGATGGATGGATTGTGTGAGAAGTGATATGAAGAAAAAAGGACTAACTCCCTTTTTTCTTCATATCACTTCTCATAGCATATTTCAGATAGCGTGACGGATGACAGGACAGAATGGAAGAAAAAAACGTGTTGCGTCGACCCCAAATAGCACAAAACAGAGGCAGGAAGATGATGATGTCTCGTAAAACATTCGAATTTAAACGTTACTGTTTCTCTAGATTTCATTTACTTTTTAAAACACGATGCTTTAAATCTGACTAGATTACTGCAACACGTCCAGACAATCGATTTTAAAAATGGAAAACTTACAAAACGTGTTCGTTTTCATGTCTACTGTATTTAATAAACTCAAGCCAATACCTTGACCAACTTCATGTGGCAATTTTGTTGTAACGATGATAACATTCTCATTCGTAAACAATGAGGACTTTTTGCTGTCACATCGTCTTATTGTTTGCTGTCAATATTGACATATTTAGCAATTGCTACTAACCGTCTTGTAGAAAGGCAATGATTATTCTGGGTAGGTTTGCAAAGAAACACGAAGAGTTAAGTATTGTACGTTCCAATTACTTCCTCAATGAAATCTTTAACAACTTCACAAAGAAGCGGCAAGAAAGCAAAAACATTGATACTGATTTCAAGCAATTTGTCTCGGTGTCGACGACCTTTTTAATTGATTACGTCATCATTTCGCTTCGGTTAATCTGTAGCGTACTTTGTCCATTCATTCGCATTATCCGTTACTGTCATTTACAATAGTCTAGAACGCATTGAAGTAGATTTGCGTGCCTTACAATATCAAAGGCTTTTCTTGTACCTATTGCTGAAATGAGCGAGAATTTTATAGAATTGTAGGTATATTGAGTAATATGTTACTACTTAGGACTATTATTGTAAAAGTGGTTGCTTTTAAACTAAATGATCGTATAGTACCTAGATGTTGAGTGATTTAGTAAAGTAGCGAACAAACAATGTTATACTTTTGTAGTCGATAATCCAATCTATAATATCAAGACTCAGCTTTCGAAAAACTATACCTATATAACGAGATACACAGAGATTCTTCATTAGCTTTTAGTACTTCACTGTAGGATAAAAAACCTCCTTTGTCTTCCTCTTATTCCTTTTTATTATTTTCTTCTTGGATCCATCATCTTCTGGGTCCGTCTTGAGGAAAACTAATATGGTATAAGGTATATGTAATAAGGTAATCTCTGGACTTCTATTTGCCATCGAGGACTGTTTAAAAAAATGCATGTTTCCAGTAAGCCCCGTCTTGTGTTAAAACTGTCCGAAAAGCGAGCAATTTAAATCTCACAGAATTGCATTCCTTATAGGCAAGCACAAGAATGTCCATTTCTTGCATATTGACGTCTGTATCATTGAAAGCTCTCGTCTCAAGTGCTAACTGCGTACTTCGGAATTCAGCACTTTCCCACGTACGGACACATCGCTGAACTTTACTTCCTAATTGAACATTAGATGGAATATCGAAGCTTCTTTACGTTATATAACTTTTAAGTTAGTGTTCACTAGATGACAAGAGTATTTCTATGTAATCCGTATATTTTTTATATCCTCTCGCGCGATATGCTGGTTTTGCATAAACAAATAAAGGTTTCACTTGAAGCTTAAGGGCCTGTTACACTACTCGATATTAGGACAGTCTTAGTCGATGTCGCGTAATGTAATAAGGGTTAGACCGGTCTTACTCGGAACAAAAAATATGACAGTCTGAATATCGTGTGCTGAATATCGCGTAGTGTAATAGGCCCTATAGTTTGTGTTGGCTTCTGATAGCGGTTTCGCCCTCAGACGTCTGAAAATTATACCAAGGGAAAGTACTTCCGTACTAAAAAGTATTCTATGTCCTTAGGTTCCAAACTCCAATTTATCACTATACCAAAATTTATTAAAGTTGGTTCAACCATTTAGGTGTGAAAACGTAAGAAACAGACACAGGGTTGCTTTCATATTTATATAATTTCAAACTCCAGGGCGAAGAGATTTTCCGTTAAATTATTTGCGATTTCTGGTCAAAGATCGAGAAATTCTGTTTGAAATACTTTTCTGTGCAATCTGACGATCTAGGTGATCCTCGAAGAAATGTTTACTTTTATTTTGAATTCCACAGTTCCACTCCGACTCAGCGTTGTACATTTTTCTAAAGCTTGTCGGTTTGTTCTATGAAATGTTAAAAGAAATGCGGCTTGTAAAAAAATATCGAGCTCCTCTTGAAACTCTATAGCGAGTAATACTCTGCTATGTACTTACCTTTATACTTTACATCTCCATCAGCTTAGCATCGCCGTCGTTACCTTTTGCCCAATTACAGTTTTGTTTTTATATCCTCAATTATACGCCTCATTTCTCAAATTGATTATGCAATCCGTAGCATCATTTACTTGTAAATTGAATCATATAAATTCGTATTTGTGTTATGTAAGAAATGTTATATATGTTTTTTTTATTTACTTGGTTCCGATGTGAGGAAGTGCAAGATTACATTGCTATTATTGACCTAGTTGAGCGAAAACGTGATTGATCTTATATCTCAAGTAGTGTGTAGCTTTTGGATCATCATCTTCATTTGTTGGTGTTCAAGAACTTTAAACGTGCAAAATCAACAGTTACTTGCAGGGTCATAAGCTCCTCCGCATTCCTCGCCAACATTCTCAAGTTTACCGACAATCAGTTAAAACTTCACTTCCCCATCGCCGTGAAATGTCAAAATCATCTTCGCATTACGTCACATCAACGTCTCCCGCGCATTTGCGTACAAAAACGCGCCCTATCAATGCATTAGCAGCCCGCCTCGCACCTGTGGGAGCCCGGACCACACGTAGCTGCGTAGGTGCCATTTTCTACTTATTTCTCATTTACCTACGCCTTGACACTTCCTCGAGCGTATCTATCATTCACTTACGGTTATCGTATAGCGGGAACCCGACAGCGAAGTAATCGCCTGCCGTTTATTTACATTTTGAGATGTCCAGTGATTTATTGGCTGCATCGCCACCATTGGTCGTGGTCTCGGTGACATTAGCGCTGATAGTTAGATTGCATCGCGCAGCTTGACGTTTTATTAGTAATCCTTGGCTCTTTAGAATATAGGTGCTTGAGTAATGAGAATTTTCATTTAACGAGTATGTATGGTCACGCGGTACTTTATTGTTTACCACAATAAGAAGGCCGGATGAGTAATTCGACGATAATACTTCAGGATATTTTGATGTTTCCAGTACGATTGTCGCGAATTACAGTTTTATTAAAAATCCTTTAGAATATGCAGTAGCTACTTCATTATAATTTTAATACAAGAATCCTCCATAAGATATAAATAATAGGATGTCTAAGAAACTAGAGAAATAGTGTAGAACAGATCAAAAGGTAAAGTCCTCAACAAATCATTCTATGACGAATTTTATTCCAGGCATATATTCCCGATCAATTTGAGTGATTCCAAAAGCATAAAAGAAACCTCAGCTTTGTCTTTGAAATGGCAATGCTTCTTTGATGTCTGCATATTGCAACTTTCCATACAGGTATCACCTTCAGATAACCCAACTGTTTTTTGGTTTGTCATCCAGATTGCCATAGCTGTTACATTGATTTTGTAATTACCACAACAATTTGTGTCCACAATAATTTGTACCTACCCATGCAGTCGTGTAGCTAATATGGCCACATCGTGATGCGATCCAATGCTCACTTGCTCATCAAATTGTCAATGTGATATTTATATGTTGATTTATTGATATAGCACGATCAAACGACGGTTAACTTCTTCGATCGTTGTTGCAAGGAATTTGTTTTATTGTTCATGTCCCTGTTTTGAGGGATTGATTTTAATGTATTTTGGTGGTAATGGAGGTTAAGGTTAGAATCGAAAGGAGAGCGATTGTTTTTGGGGATATTTTCCATTTGTACCAATAGAGAGTGATGATTTACACTCATCATCATCTACAGAAAAAAAGAGAGCAGTTAGGGGACTACTTCTCTCTCTCTTTTGTATTAATCAATTTTATAAATAGAATTATAGTACCTATCAGAGTAAATACTGTAAAGTAAAGAGTAACGTATTGTACCCAAAAATGTAGCTAGTATATTCGGGCTGCAGCTATATACTCTACTGTTTAAGCACAAGCAAGTTTTCTATATCAAAAACAACTTAATTAGAAAAAAAATGATAATATTATAGCAAAGTGCACATTTTTATTATATTTAGGTAGGCTCGCGTTTGACTACAATCTCACCTAATAGTAAGCGAAGATCTGGTCGACGAACTTCTCGAGATTTCTTATACATATAAAAATTACTATATTTTCGGAAATAACACATTATGCCACCTGGCAGACTTTATTTTCTAATATAAACTTTCTGTATCGTATTAAAATTCGCTCACTTATCGTGGATTAACATCTAGGCGTCACGTTGTGTTCCAGTTTTTATATTTTAGCAGAGAACTGAGAAGTCTACTGGTTGCTGTTAATTTATACAGTAATATTGATACTTAATGTCAATGAACTTGTGTCTAGAAAACTATGAAAATAGAAAAGATGTAGGCATTTAAGTTTTTACATTGTAGAGATTTTAATATTAGCGCGAAACGAACTACTTAGTGCGCTTTCTCCCCTATACATTTTTTTAATAGGTATCCATCCAATTCCAGTTGAGGGAACTGCTTCAATGAAATGACAACTCTTTCAATGAAAAAAAAAATCAAAATCACATAACAGCCGCCGGGATCCCGATTCCGATTTTTGGCCACCGTAGGCGCGGGCTTGCGGACGGCGAGTAATAGGTAGCTCGCCGTCAGACCGTCCGGTAACCGTCCGGACCGAGCCCAAGTCGTCGACGCGTACTGTTCCACGCGCGCCTCAAGGAGATGTCAGCAAACCGTGGGGGCCCAGCAGGGTCAATGTCTACTGGGGCCAAGGATCTGCTTCTGAAAGGAAGACTCGGCCCTGGTATGAAAGGCAACGAAGGAACAGGAGTGGGTTTTTTAGTCAGAGAGGAAAAGTCTGACACACCCTCTCGCTCCACCCAAGAGCGAGTGATATAATTAGATAATTTTCCAACAAAAAAAAGAAACAGTACATATGATATAAATAAATAATCTTAATGCTAGTGTTTTAGGATCAAGTGATACATATCGTGAATGATTGTTGTTTATTGTTTCAAGCTAACATTTGTCGTATGAATCAGGCGTCACAATTTATAGCTATCTGACTACAATGGCTAAACTTTTTGCTCAATGAATAATAACTTATTTAAATTTACTAAAATCGACTAAAACTGCATAGTGAATATGCAGTTTTAGTCGATTTCATTCGCAAATACTTTTCAATAATACGGTGCGTCAAAATTCTTCTAATATACTAATACCCGCGATGTACGAAAAATTTTAATTGAGTAACTTGCGTGATAATAAATCGAGATTTAACCTAGATTACGAAATAAATGCTTCTTCTATCCTATTAGAATCTATTAATTGCTTGGTGCTAAGACGCTAAATTATTGTTCGTCTTAGATAATATTTATCGACGTGTATTATATCATATGTTGGCAGACTGACATGTGTTGCCAACATAACAATATTATATAACTGTCAAGCCAAGTGTCCACCGAGTCCTTAATGCTAATTTGCGTATAATTTATTCAAAGGCACATCTTTAATGCATAGTAATTGATTTTTAATTATTAATAACCTAGTTCACGTGTTTTAATGCTATCCGTTGAAAGGTGTATGGAGATTTAAAGAAGAATTTATAGACCCTGCAGTTATGGGCTTTTTTTGAGGTGGGAAATCATCTTATGACTTCTCTTGCTCTTGGGTGGAGCGGGAGGACGTGTCAGACTTTTACTGACTCAAACTACACCTACGTTCCTTTAGTTAACATTTGCGTTCCAGAACCATGAGTCCAGAACCAATCCCATGGACCTCTAGCACCCGTACGGTTTGCTGTCATATCTTTGAGGCGCACGTGGACACTACATGCCGTCGACGATTAGGGTTTGGTCCTTATAGAATGAGCGGACGGCAAGCTACCCATTGCTCGTCGTCCGCAAGCCCATATTCCAAATCAGTTTAAAGCCGATTCGACTCAGACGTTATCACAACGGAAAATAACCCGATTGATTTGAACAATTAACAAGTTATAAATGGCAATTTGATGATTCGAAGTGGATGATATGGCTTGGAACGTAGGCCTAAATTAATTTAAGAGGAAAATGTTTATCTTCCATCAACGTACAAACAGATTTACACGTCTAAAACTTTTGCATAATTTTCAATTCGTTTTCATCATATTCTGACCTCTTTGAACTTAACCAATAAATAGAAATTCTAAATTCAAATCTGCCAATAAACAAGCAAGTGCATTCCGTTCGGGTTGCACCGTAAATAATCGTGTAACATCGGACGCGGGCATCTGGTGCCCGTGGGAGCGGCGAGCGCGCAATCTCACGCAAGTGGCGAGTCAGCGTTATTGTTTGCTTATAGCTTCCTGGTTGCCTGGTACTTTTGTTTATTAAACAATTCATTTTATGATAATAGAAAAAGGGTTTTTATTCGAAAACAGCTATTTTTATTTTTATTGGATCCATCTGAATACAAAATATTCAGTAGAGAACGTTTCCAAACTTCACCTATAAGTATGCCAGATTTTGATATGTTTAAAAACAAATGTAGATATCGACATAAAAGTCGACTTAAAATTTTTAATTCAGACAGTTGGGGATAGCGAAATCCTAAAGCTGAAAGAGCCTTAAAAGGAAATAAATTGAAAATTTAATATTTTTTAAATTACCTGCCCTGCAACTATAATCCTACTACGGGTTTTACACAATAAACAAAGTAGGTATCATCAATTAAATAACTAGGTTGGTGGTTAGCCACAATAGCCACCGTGCACCTATTTGTTTATCCGATACTTATATAACAACCTCATAATAAAAGTCCGACCATTCAAAAGCCATTGATCTACTAAGAAACTACTGTCCGACGTATCTGCGATCGTAATTATAACTATAATAAGGGAGCCACCTGTGTTACTGTCAATTGATTTTAAACTTTTTCTTTATAACTATAGAGTTGTAAATATGTGGGATGAGTGTGTTTGAAACATGGGTGCCGCGAACGTTTATCAGCCAGTACTTTCTCGCCGCAATATAAAGTAAAAGTAGAAGAACTTGGCGCGTCTGTGACGTTAGCGGGAGACCGTCACACCGTGGCGTAATGTTACGTGTATTGTCAATTTTTCATGATTTTTATTTGTGTGTGTGTGAATGTCACTGACCATCACAGTTTATATTGGTAAGACACAAATTAGGTATATAGGGAACTTGACGGGCCCGATTTGGTGCGGATTTTTCGAAAGAGTTACTAACTAAAGGAACACTGCGTGTTTTAGCAACAAAAAAAATTACACTCTTCACTCTAATTGGAGCGGAAGAAATCATTTGATAATTTTTCACGTAAAAAAAATTATAGAGGGAACAGTCAACTGTCATACATTACTAAAATTACACATTTTATTAGATAGATTTGCGATTAAAAATAGACCTACCTAAAAGGCTCTCAAGACAAAATTATATTATTCTATCAATGATTCTTACTTTGTTTTGACCCTCAATATAGGCTTTTCTGAACTATCAAACACTCTACGGAAGCTACAGTTAAAAGCAGATGAAGGTTTCCGTTACCTAACCAATTACTCACTTCCATGAGCATTACACAATTTTCAAGAACATCATTCATTAAAAATAGCATAAGTAATATTGACCCTGATTGCATTCGCTATAAGTAATTGATTAGTGAGTCTTAAATAATCGATTAATTATTACTTAGCGTTATGAAGTTGTAGGCCATGAAAGAGATGTTCTGCGGCGGATTATTTGAAGGAGATACCGTGGCCCTGGAACGCGAAGGGCATCTGAAGGAATACAGGTGGGTATGGCCAGTAGAAGTCTAAGGATTATCAGACTTTTCGCTCCATTTAGAGCGGGGGAAGTTATTTGATGACGATATAAGCTGTACTCCTCAAAAGGCTAGCCGAAAATAGCAAAAGACCAGTAAAAATAATTGGACATTGTAGATGTACAAGATATGCGTCTTACTTCACTGGGCTTTGGCTTTGGTCCATCACACATCTTTAAGGATTTGGAACTAAACGGTCCCAAGAAATGACCAAGATGTAGTAAATAACATTGACAATACGGTTTCAGCAGTGGTTGAGCGATTGGTTGATGCGTTGCGTTTTGCGGGTTCCCCGTAACAAATATTATATGGGCTACAGATAGAACAGTTGTTCTGGGTCTAGATGTCTTGTGCACGTGAGTTGACATGTTTATGAACGCATCCACGATGTGGGGCAATATATATTTTTTTCAATAATAAGTGTAGAAAGAATAAATAATAATAACGCGTTACGATACGGTGTGAGCATCAATCTTTAGCGTTAATCAGTCGGAATGTTCACTTGCGGCGCACCGTGTGTAACGTCTAAACGAGATTGGCTAATTATCTCCGAATTATGTGCGCCTGGTACAGGTGACGCACGCTTTCTATTGATTTCTAATGCTTTTTGACATGTCTAATTTGTTTCATAAATCGTTAATTGTTTTTGTTGTTTAGCGACATTTGTTTTATCTTTGGATATTTTAAAACGGTTGTAATGTAAATAAAAATACAGCCTACAAAATAACGGGAGTGGAGAGTAATGAATCCAGAATTTTGTAATAACTTGATTTTAAACACTGTCTATGGAGTTTCTTGCGCGTTTTCCTCTCTTGTGATCAAATCTTCTTTTTTCGAATAATGCTTCAGTCCATCCAAAGTTAACCTATGTGTATATAAATTTATGCCACAAACTAAAAACTCAAAATCAGATAAGCCTACATGGGCACTTATTAAATGTCAGAAGCTAGTGCACGGTTCCAATTGATAGTTTCCCATGGGGAAAAACCAGCAAGAAACTCCAGTTTCTATATTTCAGTGTATACTGGTCAACTGCGTACCCAACAGCACAATAAAAATAGTAATCTATGAATACAGTGTTCTCACATTCACTGTATAAAAAGAGGCTAAACAAAAATAAAAATAAAGCTATCAATAAATGAGATGTATACTTACTATAATAAATTACTAATGAAGTTAAGGTACAATGCGTTCCAAATAAGAATAGGATCGATTGCCATGTTGTGACGTCACGTCATACTGTCAAATAGCAAGAAATTGGGCAAAATTGAAGAACTTAGAGATGAGCAAAATCGAAGAACTGGCTTTTGATTAAACTATTTTCGTTCACAGTTCGTAAATAAACTAAATTTTAAAAATTTCTTGTTTTGCTCACCATAATAATTCTTTGATTTGACAGTATGACGTGACGTCACAACATGGCAATCGATCCTATTCTTATTTGGAACGCATTTTAGCTGTGGTTTAAATAATATAAAAGCCAATGCCACAAGCAAGGGAGCAGGAAATATAAACGGGTGTAAAACTTACCTGAATAGAATAAGCATGATATTTATCAAAGCCACCGTATGGTAACCTAGTTATTCATGTAAAGCATGTTGTATGTGTGTTAGTTACTGAGCGTTTGGAAATCCCAATACGTAGGTAACATACTCGTGTGTCCGATAAAAGGTCATTGATCTTGGTTCTGAGCATGAACGTTAATAAGATCTAATTTGCAACTATCTTTAAATATTACATTAATATCATAAAGGCAAAAATTTGTGTACGGGTGTGTGTTGTTACTCCTTCAGGCTTAAACGGCTGAACGGATTTGGATCATTTTTGGCACACGAGTAGGCCATAGGATAGGTCACAGGGGTTCTGAAATAGTATATTTCTCTCAAGGTAATCATTTATAGAGTAATTCCCTTTGACCTAGAATTTTGAAATTTGGCATGAAGCAAAGTCACATAGCACAAGTATAGGAAAAAATCTGAAAACTGTAAATTTGTAGTTACATCACAAAAACAACATTTTTGCGATTCGGAAAAATCTTCGTAGCTCAATTCGGGAATTGAACTGTTTTCATAGGTAAGTTTGTGCGGAACCCTCAGTGCGCGAGTCCGACTCGCACTTGCCCGGTTTTTTTAACAATATAAACTAGTGCTTGACTGCGATTTGTTACAAGTCTTGGGGTCATGAGGTCTGAAATCGTCGAATGTCGTTGAATAAAGTTTATTCTATTCTATTCTAATATCTTCTTCCGCTCTAACACATTACATAATTACATGTACATTCTAGGGCTATGGTAACTATTTCAAATATTCACGTAGCCCTATGTTACAAGTCTAGTGTCGGACCGTGTTAACTGGATTTTCAGTATCTAGCAACCCTCAGAGTATATAAGCATGATATCATGACGTCATGCATGTCTAAAATAAGCTATAAAATGTAAAAGCTTATTCTAAACGGTGTCTTTAGAACTCTTTATATAAAAAAATCAATCATCAGATCTTCCGTTTTAAGCTACATATATAAGCGAACACAATAATTTCATATTAAATAGCAAATTGAAACAGTCCTATTCTCTATGCTTTTTAGAACTTTTCCCGCCAATAACTAGGAAACGAGGAGGAGTCATTTGCACAGAGAAATGGCGGTGGACAGCCTTTCATAGAAATGCAATCATAACGCGAGTGCTCACAAGAAAATATATAACTTCTTATCTTTTTAATAATAAGAAACTCGTCAGTATATAAGTTTTCACTTTTGTTAATGAATCCATCTACATACATTATGGTCGTTGGCGGCGATACTTTATGGAATATGGGTTTGTAAAAATTTTTTTTTTTGTATGTTTTTTTAGGGTTCCGTACCTCAAAAGGAACAAACGGAACCCTAAAAACGAAGGGTTACTTCCCGTTGACCTAGAACCCTGAAATTCTGAAAACTGTTAATTTGTAGTTACATCATAAAAGAAAAACTTTTTTTGCGATTCGAAAAATCTTTGTAACTCAAATCGGGAATTGAACTGTTTTCATAGGTAAGTTTGTACGAAACTCTTAGTGCGCGAGTCCGACTCGCACTTGCCCGTTTTTTTTTTTTAATCTGGCCGTATTTTAATCTATAAGTACCGAATCCACTTAGTGTCAGAAGGATTTTGAGGTTTTTTTTTATTAAGTTATACTTATTAAATACATAATCAGTTTGTAATGTACCTTCTGCTGGGACTCAGGCCTCTTCTTTTGGAGGGGGAACGGACCGTAACCCACCACGCGAGCCCAGTGCGAGTCACATATCTTTGAATTTATGGTTCTAGGTTTCTTATGACATTTTCTTTCACCGTTTTCAGTAATGAAATAAATAACACATGGTAAAGAGCCAACCTGGGTTTGAACCCTCGACCTACAACAACTCACGTACGACGGGGTCGTTGTCACTGGGCTACCACGCCTCTTAAATTACTTAGTTCAAAGTAATTACAGTGACAAATTCTACATTAAGCCGGAATTAAACCTTATAAGTGTCACATTAAACATTGCTAACGACGTGACACAAAACACGGTAGATGTACAAACTTATCATTACACTTCACATTACGAAAACCAGACATATTCTCATGACCATAAGGTTCATGTAACTTATTACGGTCGGTTAATTAAGTTGGTGATTTGCACAATAAGGGTATTGTATGCTATTCCCAAGGAGATATCACAGTTTCCCGAGAAAATCGAGAAAGTTGGCTTTCTTGTGAAGATTTCAGATGTAGATGTTCCTTGTCTATTTAATTGTAGTACAAGATTAGACACAATTAGCTCCAAATTGCTTAAGAGTCTAAGAGATTGCTTCCTCATCAGATTGTGTTTAAATTGTGACATGTGCAATTAAGACTAGTGCTGGCGTTTCATATTTTTGCATAGTAATCAGTCTGCATTCATAAGTAATTACTATAGTGTGTAGACAGACGAGTTTGAAATCTAAGTTATTCAGACTCTTGTACCGATCCATTTTGTTCTAAATACTTAGTTTTGATATAATTTCTGGTAGAAAATAAGGCATTAAGTCCGCCTCTGTACCTTTATATGCATGAAATATCAAATAAATAAATAGATTTTATATAATATATTTCGTTTTCTAAACAGATTTGATATATCTATACAGTAGATTTGATATAGCTGTCCGGTCTACACCTTAAGAAATATGTTTACCTAATAGATAAATATACGTAAATTCGTCGTGATCTTTCAATTACATAACATTTAGATATACACATATAGATAATGATTTGATTTATTATTTTTCATCTAGTTTAGTTTAAAAAAATATTAATGTATAATTTCAACGTTTTAGCATTATTTTACAGTCGCCTGAAAGTTATTTTTTCGTAAGTCTCTGTTTATTCCGGTATATTCATGTTCTAATAACATCGACCACTAATAAAAACCGTAAAGGATAATGCGAATAATTACCAGTGATGTGTGAAAATTAATTATTTAATTCTAGGTTATTTTATGCAATGCTTGTTCGAGTCTGTAATTATATTGCTTTAGTATCTCTGAATGGTATCCCATTTAATTTAATTTGAATAAAATGGCATATTATTGGAAACTATAAGATGTTATTTCTCTAATTAAATTGTTCATGGCTAAGTGTGTTCTCTGATCATTATAATCTAGTTAATAAGGCCCTGAAGTAATCGAGTTCTTATTATCCGATTAATTGGTTATAAATTCGTAATTCTATTGATATGTTTAGTTGGAACATAGGTACATACGCTTATGCATTATTTCCGTTATAGTAATTGTCTTAGGTACGTACTTAACTTTATAGCTGCTGGTATAATCAAAAGAGTCACCACAATCCAGGAACGCAAAAGGCAACTTACTGCAGGCACACCGGTAGGTTTTAGTTAGTAAAAGTCTGACACTCTCTCTTACTTCACCAAGAGCGAGAGAAGATATTTCATGATTTCCCGCCCTAAAAAAAACTGATTTCGTGGAAAAGGGAAAAGGGTTTTTTTATATGTCATCATCATTTTCCTGCCATTGTCTCGTGTTATTTGGGGATGGCGCAACATATGTTTTCTCCCATTCCGTTCTGTCACCCGTCATGCCATCAATACCGCTTTCTGCTACTTTTTATTATTCTTTATGTCGAAGAATCCATATTCTTAATATATATACGCTTCAACGAGTACTTGTAGCCACGTCTACAGCTCACAAAGGTTAGTGTATAATGGTGCAGGTATTTTTGCACGACAAGCACGAAATAAAACTTTTTTTAGGAACCTCTTACTAAGCTAATTTATCTAAGAAATTGACCACCAAACAGTAGGTACTCTGTAAAACTAGTTCACTTCACGCTTAATCAAAGGAGAAGGCTCAATCATCTTCATGAATGCCCTAATTAGTTACATCCTATGCTGATGCACTTAATTTCATACCATGCACTCAACAGCTGCGAATTAATTTCTCAGTTCATTGCGATCGGGCGAGTATATCGCTTCCGCATGACCTGTCCTCGGCCTTGCACTCACTGGGTAGGGCTGTCACTGGCTTTTTGCAGTGTTGCCAGTAATAACCTTTTTTAATTTGTGGTTAGCGATGCTTGGCTAAACCGATGATAAGTGGAGTTTTTGTTAGACAGTGATTAGTTTCGTAATTATGTTATGTACCTTCTATTGTGATTGTTAATGTAGTTAAATTGATTGGAAAATTGTTTGGAGACACAAAGTTTGGAATGACCTTGTTGAATAATTTTACGTGTCGCTCTTCGTGGAGTAATGTTTTCTATAGCTTAGTTTTCTTTGCTGAGAATTGTATGTCAACCGTGTTCAAAATTGTTAGTCATCAACTGAACATTAAGATTAGCTCTGCATAGAAACCTAGACATCAACACATTACTGATTCATACATCATTAGCTCCATTTCTATTTAGAAGTCAAGGTGTACCACTGTATTATTTATCGATATTACTATACCACCCCTAGAGGGGTCATTTCATCTCTTTTAGCGAGGTCTACCACTTTGCTTGCCCTTTTATATCTCGGAAGAGATATATAAGGATAAGAGCCACTTCCACATACGTTCGGGCTATTATAGTCATTGACCTAGTGTAAAGGACGGCCTATTTATAGCTTCGCCTTATATGGCAGTGTCTCCACAATGTCGAGAATATCTGCCCTGCTTTAGTAATGTCGATCCAATTAGCGATGTTACTGTCTATGGCGCTTGTGGGTTACGTTTTAAAAATAGAATTATGGTTTGAATTTAGAAGCCCTAATAAACTGTATTAATTTGTTTTCTTACCAGTGTTATTAGTATTACAACTTCATTGAAATAGAATCTCCATTTGTAAAAAAATATTATCTTTTATTTTTAAACAGTTGGTCACAAATGCTTGTGCAGTGGTAGTTAGAAATTAAATAATTAGATTACTAAGTAGGTATTATGTAATCTATATAGATTCTAGATATGCTGCACTTTCATAAACATATATTAGACTTTAATTTCTTACCACCTAAATTATCAAAGTAATCACGTATAATAACAGAGAGAGACAGGTGCTTTCTGTATTTTAATATCTAGTGACGTGATATCAAACTGTATAATTATGGGAAGAGGCATTGTCACAGTGAAAACAGTACAATGCTTACATGTGAACTGTTGATGACGATAGTTTGTGGAAATTGTTTCCGCGTCTTCGTTATTATTGCAATTAATTCTATATTCTAGGAAATTTTCGAAATCGTTCGTATTGTTACTGGACTGAGAGGTTAAACAGACGGTTATCTCTAACTCTCTCTTTCTCGATTGTCTATCTCTTTCTGCTTTTCCGTTTGATGGGAGTACCAGGCTGCCAGAATTGACATTAGAGGTCAAATAAAAACTAACAAAATATTTATTAAATAGTTTTCTTTATTTTCATATTGAAATAAGAACAAAAATCACTAGTTACAAGAAAAAGAAATCAAAATTGTAATGTTCATGAAGTTCAGGGGTGTACTTAATTGAGTACACTGACCGCTTAAGTACGAAAATTTTCAAAACACACTTTTTTAATACAAACTGTTTTAAGGCACTTTTTACATTGCCATTAAATGACAAAGGACACATCGCAGCTGTTTTATTTTAGTCATAAATAATCAACTATATTGTTCCTTATAACTTACTCTGCCATGTATTTCATACCAACACGAAATGAAAAAAAAAAAACAACTTTTAAACAATAACTTAAATTTAGCAAATTAATAATCATTTACTTACTTCCTCAGTGTTTTGGTAACACAACTTCAAGTAACACTTTTTATCAAAAAAAGTCGTACTCAATCGAGTACAGTGACCTCTAATGGGTACATAAAGGCCGATATGAAACTTTTTCGTACCAAACTTTTAGTATCGGTGTTGGTGAAGAGCAGTGGACTATAATAGGCTCTCTCTTCCTCCTTACTATTGTTTCAACTTATTTAGGGTCGTTTTTGTCTTCTGTAAATCTCTCTTGGTCATAATTAAATGGTCATCATCTCGTCTCATTACGAATCAGTACTGATGCAGGCAGTTCTCTTTATGTTGTTCGTGTATTAAATTGGAGCAACTCTAAAAGTACCACGAGGACGTATTCGTGTCTTACTTTTCCTGCTGATTTGACTAATGAATGCAGTTTTTTTTTAACAAAGTGTCATCATCATCATCTTCCTGCCCTTGTCCCGTGTTATTTGGTGTCGGCGCAACATGTTGTTGTTGTCGTGTTGTTGTTGTTGTTGTTGTTGTTGTGGTTGATGTTATGTGTGTGTGTTTTTTTAACAAAGTGTAATTAACAATATTTATTTTTCTTATACTCGTAATAATTTTTGAGATTTACGACATTTCGACATTCGATAGAATAGATATTTTTTTATTGCTACATAAGTAAGACCCATCGTACATGCATTGATTACTGCTACTGGTTTTTTTTAAGTGGAAAAGTTACCTGATGTGGGAGTCTTTTACTGACTAAAACCAACTCGTATTCCTTCAGTTACCCTTTCCGTTTCAGTACCGTAGTGAATCTACCGCACCTTCTCGCTCCATACCAGAGCAGAAATCATTAAAATAGAAAAAAGAAGTAGGGCTTACCAATACCTAATTATGTTTAATGATAATTGCGGTACATACTGATCTAGTCGTAACCCATATATATATATGCGTTACCATTATCTTATCTCATAACAATAAGGAAATCAGTGTTATGTAAAGTAATCCATTAAGTATTGTTAATTCATCGCCCTCTGTTCATATTTGTTCACTATGAAAAAATATTTTTCACGGAAATATTAAGCTGATTATTTTTATTATTTATCTACATAATTAGTGATTCAGGTAAAAACTTATTCTAACGGGTAGGGTTCAAGATTGCCACCGCAGGAGACGCCGCGGAGGTCTGAAGTCGCAGAGTGATTCCCGGCCACCGTAGGCGGGAAATTGCGTATGGCGAGCAATGGGTAGCTCGCCATCCGGTAAAAATAGTTCGGATCGCGCGCATATAAGAGCTGTCATCAAAGGAGAGAAGAGATCCGCTAGAGCCGATACTTCCGCTATAGGATTGTTCGAAAGAGTTACCGCGGCCCTGAAACGCAAAGGGCAAGTAAAGGAACGAAGGTGGGTTCTAGTCAATAAAAGTCTGACACTACCTCTCACTTCACATAAAGCGATAGAAGTTATTTAATGAATTCCTACCAAAACAAGTGCAAGTCGGAATCGTGCACTTAGGGTTTCGCACTAACTTACCTATGAAAGCAGTTCGATTTCCGAATTGAGTTTGATGATTTATCCGATTTGTAAAAAAGTTTTTTTTGTGACGTAACTACAAATTTACAGTTTTCAAATTTATTCCTATATTTATACTACAATATCTTGCTTTATGCCAAATTTCAGGATTCTGGGTCAACGGGAAATACCCTATGAATTATAATATTATAATAATAATATTCCACAACTATCACACAACGCCGTCTAGACCCAAGCTAAGCAGAGCTTGTATTATGAGTACTAGACAACTGATAAACATACTGATATATTTCTAAATGTATACATATTATTATAATAGATATATTATACCCAGACACAGTACATATATATATATATATATAGCCAGGGTCTAGTGGTTCGTAGGACAAATGTTTGTATGATGAGCACAATCATTTGTTCTGTGTCTGGGTGTAATTTATCTATAATATTTATGTATTTAGAAATATATTATTATTATATTATCAATATATAAGTATGTTTATCTGTTGTCTAGTACCCATAACACAAGCTTTGCTTAGCTTGGGACTAGACGGCGTTGTGTGAAAAAAAAATGTAATGTTGATATGTTAAAAACTTAGTTCTTCAGAAACCAGTTCACTAAGTAACTATTTAATTTTTCTTAAAGATTCTGATCTACTTAGATTAGCTCATACTTGTAGGTAAATATGGTGAAACTATTTAAAACTAAATCTGTGAAATTAGCATTCAAATTATCTCATTTGTATCTCATGCCCAAAAGGTTTACTACAAACTTCGTTTGCCAAACTCGCGGAATCACACGCACATAACTCAATTTCGCAACTAAACAACCCAAAAAACATGAAATTTTCGTAACTAAAACTCAATTAAGTAAGCCCCATTGCTGATGATAATTCATAATTAGTATTGTGACCAACAATACCTCAGAAATCAGATAAGACATCGCACTAGTGGGTTACAAAAGTTCACCCAGTTTCTGGTTTTCAACTCGCATTCTTGTTAGTCGGAAATGCACTACATATTATGTAAAGTGATCTCGAAGATGTACTATTGTTGTGGAACCATCGCGAAGTGGCCCAAGATATCGGCTTTAGCGGGGTTATTATGAGATGGTAACCAGGTTATGAAGTATTATTAATCGCTAATTGTAATCAAGAGTTTGGCAAGCTTTGATGGGTGTTACTATCTGCTATTGATGATGTAATGTCGTGGTAAATCTTCACAGTTTAAGTCACCTAATCTTAGAAACGAGAAATTTTGTATTTTGCTTGAAGTCTACTTGAAAAGTTGTAATAGTTTGTCAACAAAATTACGTATCTCTTTCCATTGACACCATTGAGTCGAGTCGAAATATTGCAAATACTTAAATACCAATTACTTATACAAATATCATCAATAAGCACACAGATTTGTCAAGTCGAAGAAAGACTTACGTAACAAGATCCTTGCCTACTTGACACTTAGGCTTATTTGAAATACTTTACATAACCTCCTTCTTTTCACACCACGGTTGGGTAACTCCGCTTATATCTTCCACCACATCATAATTTCTTCTCTAATTCATTGCTCATCAGTAGGAAGTGTTTTTGCTCGAAATGTCGCACGCTTACGACAAACTATTGTCTTTTATTCATTTTTTTTATATTATTACGCTTTCACTTACACATAGACTTGCTTCATTTAAAAATTTTAATGGAACTTCTAGTTGCGAGATGAGGAAAAATTGTGTTATATAAGCTGCTTGAGACGTAAGTGATGAAAAAGTAGCTAAGCTGAAGAATAAGTTGACGTATGAGACACTAAGTGATCTGAAAGCGGTTTGCTTCAACGCAACGATGAAAGCTACACTGACTTGTATAATCGTTGATAGTTTAGTAGACACCGTAGTGCTTTAAGATTCAGTTGGCTAGAATGGACAGACAGATTAAAACTACAATTAATGGACAGTTATAGACGACAAAATAATTATTTTAAAACATTAAATAACAACAACTGTCTGAGCTAAATTCGATTTGTGCAGCAATTTACTCATAGCTTTTAGCCTGTTATTACAGTAGCCAATTCTATCACTTCAGAGTGTAAATACTTGAAGAAAGCAAGTGAAAGCAAAGGTGTTAGAGTCATAATAACGTTTGCTTTTAAACTTTAAACGCTAAAACATTTGAACAATATTGGCAGTTAATCGGTTCGGAATAGATTACTAATCGTTTAAGATTGAATCGAAATCGTTTTAAATATCATGCAGACAGTGATTGATCACAATTATTTGAACATCGATTAGATTCTAAGCATGCATGTATTCGACCGATTAATTTGATATTGTTTTATGAGATTTTGACGATTAAGGACGCTAATTTTTTACAGTAAATTGGCATTTAAAAGCTTTCCAATTGCAACTTCAAAATGAAAATGAATGCAATAAATTCATTTGTTAATATCGTTTGAGTTCAAATGTTTCGCAAAAGAATTTGTAGGTTATTTTTAATAGAAACTAGATTTATTGGACTATAAACCATTAATGAATAATAAGAAATATATATAGAAGTCAAATCCTAGTTTTGTTTAAATTAATTATTTATTCTTACTTTTCTCACCTTTCAGAACAATGACCGTAAAGAAAACCGCCCGGACGGGTGGCTTTGCAGCCATGGTGGCGCGGCAGAAAATGCACTCCGCCAATCAGCAGCTCGACATCATGACCATAAGCAAGGCCTCGTCCCTGCAGGCCTACAATATCGTCGTCGGCTTTAACGAGAAGGACCAGCTGCAACTACTCACTAAAGAAGACATTACAGACGAAGACAAAAAACAAATCAAAGACTATACAGAACTTAAACCTACCAAATGTGAAAACATCTCAATAGACGATATTACAAATTGTGTCAATATCGAGAACTATCCAAATTGTGACAACACTCTAGTCTTTTACATAACCAAAAACATGAACAAGGAAGCCATCGCGCTTAAGTTCGAAAATGAACAAGACTTTAAAAGGATATACTTTACATACAAATACTTCAAAATGCGGAACCGACTGACGAAAAACACGAACAACTATTCGAGCAGCGAAAACTTATTTTCTAAAAAGAAAACTTATGAGATTTTCAAAAGCAGAAAGAATAGTATGGACGATTACAGTTTATTCGACAAGGGACGCAATGATTACGACTTAATGCAAACTACGGATAACGATGGCGTAACACACATATCGGTGCAACAGAAGAATAACTTAAACAATCGATACGAGCAGCCTATGAGTCTGATTGGAATAAGGAACGACGTGAATGAGGCTGGTGAAATTGACAGCATAATATACACTGATATAGAAATCCCATCAAAGCCTGATAGAAAGAGGTTGTTTCATAAGAAGCCTAAAGCCCCTCAGCCTCCAGTTTTAAAAGATAATCAGCAAAAAGTATTGAAAGGAGAGTTCGTGAGAGTAAATGTGGATCGAGCGCCGGACATAATACCGAAGGATAATAAACTGAACAAGGTACCGGATATCCTCATGTTCAGGGAGAACAAAAATAATAATAAGAAAACCGCGACGAACAACATCTGGCCAGCAAGTAATAAAGGTGAGTTCATCAGCATTTCATCCAAGCTTCTTATATCTCAGCAGTGCACACTAATAAACATTTCTTTTGAAGCTTTAGCATTGATTCTATCATTAGGTACGATACGATCAATGCGATTGTATGCTCTTCGAGTCGGTTTATTTTACAATAGTTTTGTTGAAGTTCATTTATATTCAAACAATAAAAAATAGAATGAATGTAGGATATTCAAATGTCGTAGATTACTGTGGTCGCTGAAGTATAAAACTAACGCAGCTAGTAACGAACTGAATCTAGTATTAATCTAACGGTTACCGCATAAATTGAACGGATAGTTTATGTCTGAAAATACCATAGTTCATGTCATCATTACAGAAGAATCAATAGACAACATGGTGTAGCCAATATTGTTATATAAGCTCTAGGAAACATTGATGTCAGAACTTACGTACGAGAAGTTAATCATTTCCATCATTGAAAGGTAATTTATTTTATTGGATGTTTATTATAACATCTAATCAGTTACTGCCTCTATGATTAACTCATTTATCTGTGGTAAAGTTGAAGATGGCTAAACAATAGTTAATTTCGTCACTATAACTTATTGTTCTTCAAAATTGCTTCCTGGTTTCGTAAAATGATTGTATTCTTAGTCTGTTTCTTTCCTCATTTTAAAATCATGGTCCTTTTCAGGGCCTTCACCAATTTGCATAAAAGGACCACAACTTTTATGAGGAAATCATAAAGACAAACCGATTAGAACGGGCTTTATTAGTTCCTTTAGATATCCTACTTTCACACCCTACAGCAAAAGATATAGATTAGTTGAGTAACATACCTCGATTACGTTCCTGATTCATTTGACACTAGGAAATATGAAATTGTGTCATTGATTATTATAAAAAATCTCTTTTGTATCTTTGACTTTATACCTTTCATCAGCCTATCTTACAGAAATCGTTGTTGTGTTGTATTTAATCGTAAACAAGCCAAGGCCAGTGCCCATCGCGTTTGCGTAAGCGGTCATTCACTCACAGTAACATCTCTGACTGTGTCACTGTGGTAAACGATTTGTATGGACAAAGTTACTCTGAGTTCATCTTTTAAACATCTAATAAAGTCGTTGCAAATTGCCTGAAGCAAGTGTTTAAAATTTAAAGAATAGAAGGGTCGTTATTGAGAATGATATTGTCAACCAAAATATCTTATATTTTTTGCCAGTCGTACAAAACGGACAAATCAAGACCTCTTCCTTTTAAGTCTTGGGTAAAATTATGCAGTTATCATTATCCGTAAATACTTTGCTAAGTATGTAAAGTACCTTTTGTTAGATTCAGATATATTAGATACGATATTATATGTCTTGCCCAGTATATTGTGTTACCCAGTAACTGGATTGTGAAGATCAGATAGGCAGTTGCTCTATGTAAAATACTTGTATCCTGACTGGAAGTCAACCCGCACTTAGATATTTTGATAGAGTTATAAATAAGATTGCTAAAATATCATGTTTAGTTATCCTTTCTTGGACTGGAAATGAACTCCAACGATGAGTTGGAAAACGGAACGTAATGATTTGGACCCATACAATCATCAGTAGTTAATATCTCCACTCGAATCTGCGCTATGCTACGCTCTGCCCTTTTTAATCACAAAACCGTTCGAAATTGTAATATTTTAATTTTTCTTTTCTTCTCCATTTCCACAAATCCTAGAAGCGCAATCTATTACAAAGTTCTACGTGCGACTATGTAGTGCTGTTTGGTATGGACAGTGTTCAAGTCATTACGTTACACTATCGTATGGACAAACATTGCGTACCTTGCCGGTTTGTTTAGGAGCCGCATCACGATCGACCCAGTCTTTGTTGTTAGCAAAAACTAATGGCGAGGGTTCGTAGGTCGTATGCGTTCGTTTATGCGTTATAATGAGACCACCGGAAATATCAGTTGATTCATTGAAAGTCTCAACTTTATCTTCAATGTGGTCTGTCTATAGTGGCGACTTGTCAAAAAAGATAAAAACCATGCTACCACCACTACCACCACAAAATAATCGCTAATCGCACCAGACATTTTTCTTCGTTTCCTATTAAACTACCGATCGCTGCATTTGAAAAATTGGGACCCAAACCTGGGCTGAAGAAATATTAGGAGGAAGTGGCAAATTCGTCTCCTTTTCAACAGTGACTTGAAAAGAAGGAGATGAATTTGTCATTCCCACTACACGTTGTTACAACAGTCTAACCCGTTCGTGCAAGATGATATAACTTTTTGCTCAGTACAAAACTACAAGGGGAAAATCTCACAGCGTTGCGTTAACTTAAGATTACTCACGAAGGGCTAATCAAATTCAGGCGCCGTGATTGGCGGAACCGATTTATCAATAGTTTACCTACGTCACGATTACAACACCTAGCGTTCGGACGACACAGTGGTTTATACATGCTAATGAAGTATTCTATATTACCTTAAGGGGTGTTACGTGTTGTCACGAGTCGTCAACTGGTATCGTCCCGAGAATATATTGAGTTCTAAAAATAAACACGCTATGCCGTCAGACTGACTTAGGTAAGCAGTAGCCACTGAAAAGATAACGACTTAGGCAATAATAGTTACAAGCCTATGTTGACGTCCCAATAAGGTAGTAAGAAACACTTGAGGACTTCAAGACATGTGTATATTATGATCCAGCTGAAAACACGGCATTTTTGAAGACAGGAATGAAATGTATTAAGTATGATAAACATTTGATAGAGTACAGTTTGTAGCTAAGGTAAAATTTCTCTAACTTTAAAAGCGCAAGTAATGAAATCAATTTGCATAATTGCTCATCATATTATTTAAGGTCATATTCCTTATCCAGACACGCCAATTAGCCAAATATTAAACAGTTATGTAACATAAGTACATGCTAATTTTATGCGTTATAGGTTTGTGGTCTGAAGGTCACAAGAACCAGCTTTAGTCTAATTTTAGTATCAAATATGCCTAGAAATTTTGAAACATTAAAATATCTATCAAAATTTATGGTTTTGTCATAAATTCTATTTGATTATTCCTCGCAATAGATTGGGGTCTTCGGCAATAATGAATCGTTCAATTTTAACAGTGAAAGAAAGACACGAATCTGGGCAGGCGCAGCTGTGGCTGTGAGAAAACGAGTCGTGCTTTACTGTGTCCTCAGTAGTTTGCTTAGAGCTTAGATTGTTGTCGAACACACGGTTGTTGCAAATTAATTTGACGTTCTTAAATTATGAAGTACGAGTAGAGAATGTCTTTTGTTTTAAACATCAATAAAATTAAATGCAATATATGTAAGCTTATAAAAATCCAGTCCGGAGTAACTTCTTGTTTAGATAGGTATATCACAACTGACTACTGACTGACTGATTGTGTTCATAAAATCTATCATGTAGTTAATTGTGATGTATTTTTCCAATTAAAATCAATCGTTACCCAGAAATATAAACCAAATCATGGTAGACAAAAGAAAATATTTCCCTCAGTGTATATTGAATGTGCTTCTGAATTTATTACCAACACCTTTACACACCACGTCTGTCCTCAAAAGTTCTCCACAAATTAAATTAAACAACTGTCTGTTTGTACATAAATCACTCTACGGCATATTTTTCTAAGGTCAGTGGCTAAACAATTAGCTTTGTTTATATTAAGCCAATATATGCTTAAGGGTGCTTCAAAATAATATTTGTTTGGCCCCAATTAACATGGTAAATTGATTTACGTAAAATATTATGATCGTGTATTGATTTCGGTGGAATTGTAATTTGATCACGAGCTATTTGTACGTCGTCGTTACCTTCTATATTTAGATTTTGATCATATTCTAATTAATTCAAATCATATTTTTCTTGTTCATCTACATCGCTCTATTCCTTTTTAGCAAACTCAATAATATCGTCAACCAATATAATGAAACAATAAAAGTATAATTTATAATGAGCAGCTCATGCTTAATAAGGATTTGTTTTCTGTGATTGGTCATGTTTCTTGCTTTCTTCACTAACTACAAGTCTATGAGATTTAATGGTTACAATAAAAAGTCTATCAATTTCAGTCCCAACTTCTCTTTTTAAAAAAAGGTTTTTTACTTTATATTTAATTTACCTCTTGTTCTTTTTCTTCCCAAGAAGTATCCCATAATTTGTGTTAAACTAATATTTACTTATTTGATAGCTTGGTTCTTAACCTGCATCTTGTGTAGCTATCTTTAGTTACAATGATACAATTTATCATATTAAAGCTTACATTAATTAGCATATGGAAATACATAGTCCAATCGCACTCTCCATCCATTGCATCGTCTAGATATATTGCAAATGATAATTTAGTAATCTTATAATCAGTCCTTACTTCCCAATAAGGCTTATCGTTTGAACTCACATGGTACAGTACAGTCACGTGCAGGGACATAGCGTAGCTAATCGTAGTCTTGCAATCAGCGTGTGTGCAACTAACCCGACCCTTGTTTTGATATGCTAGGAGTTATGTAAAGACTAAAGAGGTTTGTGTTGTGAAAGTTTCAAATTAGGTTGCGGGGTTCGAATGAGTTACTACGGCCCTTAAACGCAAAGGGTAGGTATAATCAGTAAATGTCTGACACTCCTTGATCCACACAGATTTCAAGCTTCCAAAATTAGCACATTAATTATAAATTACTTTTTTATTATTATTTAGCCTATACTTTCCCACGGCTGGGCGACAGCTTCCCCCAACTTTTTTCAGGTTTTCTGTTCTTGAGCCACTTCGAACGAGCTCTTGCAGTAGGCGTCTAGGCCATCTCGCCACCTCTTCCCAGGTCGCTATATACATAAATTACTGCCTTCATTAGACTGTTTTATCTGCATATGGTTCAATGAGGCTGCCCATTATTTTACCCTTGTTTTTATTATGTCCTATTTAATGGTTTCTACTTGTATATATACTCTTTAACTTTTTGTACATAATGAACACAAAGTTTCTAGCTACAGTGACAGAAACACAAAGGCAATATATTCATCTGTGTTTCGCGACAGTTATTGGCCATTTCGACTTTGACGGTCTAAAATAAGCTTAATAATTAATGTAGTTTTGAATCATAGGTTATATAGCTTATTTTAGACTGTCAAAGTTAAAATGGCTAATAACTGTATAGGGGCCAATAACTGTAGCGTTGATCTACATAGATGTCAAAGTTCGTTGCTTTTGTTTCAGCTGGAAGCTTCGTAAAAATAAATTATGTAGTAAACTGACTAGGTCTAAAGTGGTAATAACAGTCAGACTGATGTAAAATACCCAAGCACAGCACACGGAACAACCGCAAACAGTCGTAACCGAGACGCATCCGTGTCAGCGATGGCAGCTCGTCAAGTCAAACTGTTTGTGCAACCCACAGACGAGGACAGACTCGTAAAAGAGGATTGCGTTAAGACAAACACCAGTTAAACGAAAGATGATGCATCTCTCAGAGTACATAGGTGTGGAGACGGTCATAAAATCGTAGGTAGTGCCAGCCAGTTAGTTAAAGAAGCAGTTCTTCAGAAAATTTATATAATAGAATGTCGCTCGAGAAATACTTAAAAATGAATAGATAAAAGTAATCATTATTGAGTTAGCGGTTATTTGATCTTGCTTTGCAAATGCTATCTCAATAACAGAAAACAGTTGAAAATTTTTCAGATGACTTAAAAGTAGACACGGAAAAACAACAAAATCATCATAGTGACCCAAAACCACACATATTTATTAAATATCCTTCCAAAACACATTGCCACTTCGGCACCAACAACTGCTATAACTAAAGACGTTACTATCGTATAAAGCCTTATACGTCTAGACATTACCACACCTTGTAATAAATCTAAACTCAGCATGAAAGCAAATAAAACTATTGGAAGTATTGAGACAAGCTAAGAAGCTTTAACCCTTTCGAAGAAACGACAAACATAGTTGTCAATGCTAGACAAATTGCACATAAATATACCGTTACATCAACACATTTAACACTTTAGGTGCAAAACATGTAATATTAGGAGAGAAAAACAGCGGTTACAAAGATATACAAATAAACAAAAAAATATACAATATACATTTTTTTTACGGTTTAAGACATTTATTTCTCAAAAAGAATACAATTCACTTAACATGAGAAATATAAGTTATTCATAAATACTAAACATGTTGACATGAGAAATGTAGGTACTCAATTATACTAGTAAGTATTAAATTATCTAAACACAAAATTCTACAATGTCATGAGGGTAACAAGAAAAAAAGTACATATTTATTGTATTATGAACTCATTACGTATCGTTTCTTAAAGGCAAGTCGATAGCAATTACTTTTTTGTTGTATCTAACTTTTTTATCTGTTTTTTTAATTTAAGCTTGCTTATTAAATTAATTCGGTTATATAATTTTACATCTTAATTTAATTAAAACGGGAAAAATCTTTCAAGATGTGGTGTTTCAAGGTTTTTTTGAATAACGTGTAGGATTGGATCTCTTTTATGTCATTAGGCAATTTGTTGTATAATTCTGCTCCCTCATATAGTATATTTTTTCTTCCGTAGTTGGTTCGAGGTCGTCTCAGGCAGATATTGTTTTTTCGTCTAGTGATGCTAAATTTTATCCTATAAAATAGAATAAACTTTATTGTACACCATAAAAGTAACACAACTTATACATAAACTTACATCTATGGGTACAATGACGGTCTTACCTTTACGTGCTTTCCAAGGCACAGGGGTATCACATCACCAACGTCCAAACTCCGGGCTGCTACAGAGTAATTTTTAATAGAAGAACCCAATAGCACGTCCCGGGACTTGAACCCAAGACCCTACCTAGCAGTTGTACTTGCAACTATGAGACGAATGAGACCGTTGCTCGCCTCTCAGTACATTAGACTTAAAAGCGTAACTGAACACATGCGGGTATACTGGAGGTGCACTTCTGCCTAAACTGTTTATGAAGTACAAGCGTCCGGCCTTTGTGTTCCACGCACGCCTCAATTAAATGTCAGCAAAATGGACAGGGCCCAGTAGAGCCGATGCCTGCTGGGGCTGCAGGTTTGTTCAAAAGAGTCACCGTGGCCCTGGAACGCAAAAGATAACTGAAGGAACAAAGGTTGGTTTCAGTAAAAGTCTGACACTCTCGCTCCACCTAGACTGGAAGAAGTTATTTTAATGATACACTAACTTCTACAGAAAGGATCTATCAAAATACAAGTACCTAAAATTGCAAAACCGCATAATACTGATTGGTTCATACCACAATGGGCCAAAGGTACGGCAAATGTCAAAGGTACAGTATATGCTCGTATTATGGTCTCTATTGTGTAAGACATAAGGTTCTGATTGTGAAAGGTAGAGCGGTTAATTGAAGCTACAGCAATAAAGAATGAGTTTTAGTAGAAATAGTTGAATCATCATAAAGTTTTATTATGTAATAAATATGTGTCCGTATCTAACTACAATATATAAATCTTACTATGCATTTCTATCTTGATAATTAAACATATTATTCTATCTAGCCTATCCTGTCCCACCGCTGGGCAAAGCCTCCCTCCATTCCTTCCTTTGTTCCCGGCTCTAGATCACATCTTGCTTATTCCTTAGGAAGACACCTAAATCGTCCCGTCATTTCTTTCATAGTCTGCCATGACCCTGTTTCAGGATATCAGGATACAAATTGTATGTTTTAAGTACACACTAAATCTAGATATCTTTAGCCCCAGTCCCATTTAAACTGAACACTGAACAGCCTTCTGAATCACGGTAAGGATCTGGATTTTGGAGCGCAGCATAGTGTTTCTAACGCGGTCCACTAGTTTAACATCCACAATCAACGTGATTGTGGATGTTAAACTAGCTAACCTTAAGTGACAGAAGTTTTCAACAAATGCTTCATCTGCTATTAAATTACTTCCTGCTAGTAAATCGTAGTCAACGAAAAAAATATGACGAAAGAATGAAAGTTAGATAACATTTCTATTACATGACACGTAAATGAATTATCATAATTTTTAATTTTATCGGCAGTTTCTCTAATCAACATCGATTTTCCAAATTAATGGCATATTCTGATATCAGTATACGCCTATTCCCATGTAATGGCATTTAGGTTTGTTCACAAATGACAATTCTTAAAGAAAGCTTCAATAACAAAATAAAAATATTCTGGTAAAAAAATTATATTGCTGAGCCTTGCCTAAGTTTTCAGAATTCTATATCTCACGTTGGCGTATTTGTATTATCTTTTCACCTACCAAAATAAACAAAGGATTTTTCTCTTCATTTAATATTATCTAACTATCCCTACAGGATGTGAAGCTGACGAATATTAAGTAAAACATAAACGACAAACCATTGCGTAAAGATATGCAAATACGGATGTTCGAAATTTAAAATTGAAAGCCCAGAATGTCACTGTCAAAATTAGTCAGACATATTGACCACAAAGTGAAAGGGGTAAGATGATTCCTTAATGACTCATTTACGTGGCAGAGCACTGAAATAGTTTTTACAATTTAAATCTGTACAAATAAGACGGGTAAATGATTAAAAGGATTGACCCACCACCTTAAGAAAGAATAAAGCTTTGGAGAGAACATTACCTACTACCATACGACTTCTTAAAAGACCAAGAACATCTCCGGTCTGGACGTGAATTGCTGTGGTCTATATGAAAAACACTAAATTGGTTACGCACTTTAGTAGGCCGCTGAAAACACAACTTGGTGAAATGGGGTTTTATACACCTATCGGATTATCAATGTGAGTGCAGTACCCTTGTTCAAAACATGGGCTACATGTTAGAGCGCACTAAGTGCCCATACGCCTGCACTATGGAGGATTTAATGAGTGCCACCGATATTGCAGTTAACGTAGCCAGCTACTGGGCCCCTAGTTTGGCGAGTATACCATCGATTCAAAAAAAAGTAGAAAACGAATGATTAACTTAGAGGATGATAGAGAGCAGGTTGTACAAGTAATAGAATGATAAATGAAAAACAAGGGAAATAATGATAAATAAGGTAATGACTACTTATCGAGAACGAAAGAGGACAATATTAGACTGACCCCAAATACCATGAAACGGCGGAACTAGGCCAGGAAGATTCAGACGCTGTCAATGTGTACTTTTAAAAGATTTCAACGAAGTAACAAGTAATAAATAAGAATCAAATTGCAACATGTCTAGTTTAGAACGGCTCGAACGATTCGGGTGATTTCTTCTTTTTGTTGTATTCATAATGGTCAAGACAATGTTTGTATGAAAGACTTTTTTCTGTAAAATCTACCGGAAATAAAATTGCAACTGTGTGAAGTCTGGTTGGGTCAGTAGTAATATATCATAATTCCAGTGACACAGATTGTCATGCAACAGTTGCCAGTAGTCACGGAAGCGAGGAGTAAAGTGACACGCGCGGGAATCGAACCTGCCCTTCATGGTTGGATAATGTAACATATACGATTGCTGTAACCCTGATCTCTTGTTACAATAATTTAGTTGTTTTTCTTACAAGTATAAACTTTATATTTTTCACAATCATGAATAAAACAGATAGCTTATGACTTTTCGGAGGTTCAAGTTTAATAACAGTTATATTATCATTCATAATATCATTAATATTGCCATGTGGTTGTTAATGCTTTCTTTTTCCAAAAAACGATCATTATGGATCATTAATATATAAACTACTTAAATCCTTCCTCTCACTTGCACTGTTTTTTATTGCAGGTATAATAAAAATAGTCCTGTGATTAAAACATCCGAAGGGCTGCACTCATCCTTCTTAAACCAGTAATTTAAATAGACCATTTGAACTTTTTTAGAGCATGTTTACTGAGGAAGTCCTTATGGCTGTGGATGAAGTTGCTAATAATAATATACATATCGTCCTAAGTACCAATATAATGGCCATGTTCAGTTACAACATAATCAAGGTTTTATTTCTGTGTAATAAATAGTTTGTCCTTTAACGTTCCCTTATCTTTAACATCTACATCTATAGTATCTAAAGCTGTTTGTTAGTTAGAATAGTTAGCCCAGTATGCGGGTGCTTAGATAAAGCTATAAAACTGTAGTCCTTTAATGTTAGGAAGTACCGGTACGTTTTTACGCTCTTCGGAGGTTCATTATTAGTTTATCTATTCTAGTTATATCTTTAACTCACTTTATGTGATTTCACCAATATATTTGGTTTCTTGCTTTTTAAATAAATATACATTTTTTTTATTCTTCAACCAAATTATAAGTAATCTCTTTTTACACCCATTTTAGTTCTGTTTATACAATCACTACACACTGTATTAAAACTCTAGTAGTAGTTTATGTAACATCTGTTAATTATAACTAAACCATTATCAAATTGGAATTTAGCACAAATACCAAAAATGCAATCCAAATATCAAGGTCATATTTTAATTTAAGTTGTAGCTTACTGATCGAATTTTGAAGCTCATCTCAACTCCTATATTGAAATTCAATCGTTAATTTGAAGGTTGCATACCGGTCGAATTCAGAAGGCAAGCTTGCGAAATAAATGAACTTTTAATATTATAATAACATGCAAAGAGACGAGGAAATTGGAGGTCAATTTGATGCATACTAGTATTGGCCCTTGTAGTATTCCACAAAAAAGCCTATAGATGAAATAATTAGTAAGTTGTAACCGTAGTTGATATAGCTTTAGCACATTGGTAGGAAAGCCCAGAAGGAAGTTCAAAAAGCATATTCAACAAAAAAAAACTGGAGGATATGTTCGTTACATTTGATATCGTTTTGAAAATATGATTCTAGATTATGGAAAGAATTAGATTTACGTTCAAAGACTAACAATTTCTCGACATGCTTGACCAATATTTATTGTCGTTACTTTCTTTGTAATTTTAAACTTCTCTTTATTATTCTATAGAATTGAAACATTGATTAAAACATGTTATAGAACAATAACATCACCTTGCCATTTGGAATTCAGATCGTTTCGCAGATTTAGCTTTTAAATTATCAGGTTGATCAATAGTTATATTAAGATCGCGATGTCAAACGATGAAATTTTAAATGCTTGTTTAGATTTTAAAGAGGACAAAAACGATTTATGTTGCATTGCTACTGACATAGTACAATAAACGGTAAAGTCTGCAAGACTTAAGTATAGAAAACCAACAGTCACAAACCTATTTTATCTTCAAAAGGTGATTAACCAGATTCAGCAAAAAATATTAGTAAAGCATTAAATCAGAATTCTTATTGTCTTGTCTTTAATTATGAATGGAGCTCACATTTAATGAGCTAACGTTCATCTCACAGATGTGATTAGAAAGTTAGGAAGTCTATTAGAAAACACAAGACTATACAGACGACTTCTTCTTACAGTATATTAAACTTATCTCTAAAATCTAAGCAAAATTCTTCGTAACATCTACAGTTTTTCTTATTTCAGTAAGAACAAAGAATTAAATTACTAAATTAAAGTTAAAAAAAAACATAATTTTCCTGTAAACAGTCGGCATCCTTGCAATGTGATCTAGCTAGGTCATCTCCATCACTCATGACTTAAAACTCGCAACCGATTCGTATGCGCGGGAGCACGGAAGCGTGTGCGTGTTCCGAATTCAAACTATCAGCTGATGTAAGGCTTGTGTCGAATTCTGACTCATTTACATATCTACCCACAAATTACGCAGTTCTAACATTTAATTATGAACCTTAAGTTGTCTCGTCGCCTTATTAATATTCGTACTCATTATAATTATGTCTCCGATACATTCGTTTATTTTTGAAGGAAGTGAAGGTCCATCTTGTATAACCAACCTGTAAATTAAGCACGACTTATTTGAATAAGTGTTTTACGTTAAATATTGGTTAAGAGCCACCTTGGTTGATAGCAAACATTTATGCTCAGTATGGAATTATTGAAGACTGGTTTTTACGTGCTGCCGTAGCTTAGCAATACTGTTGATTTTATTCTATGGAACATATAGTCTATTAGTATAGGATTTTAACGTATGTAACAAGCAAGTGGTCTAACTGTGTGTTTCTCAATTCCAGTGACCGGCTACGAGTCTGACCGCGAAGAGTGGAAAAGCAGCCGATCCCAGTTCTCGACGACGGCTTTCGACAGCCTCGCACGACCAACTAAAATGGCAATGGCACTGACGCTACGGAAACCGCAAAGATTGGAGCCAGTACCTCAGTATTACCGAATGCCGAGCGAACAAAAGCCAAAACTAGCACCGATGCCATTCAGACCAAACAATTTCCTTCAACGACCGCCTCGACTCCCACGACCGAACACAGACATGAAGAGGAACTTACTTAACACAGATCACAGGAAATTTACGTCACTACAAAGTCTGGAAATACCTAAGAAGTTAAGCGAGCCGAAGAAACAGCAGATGGATCCTAAGAAAAACAACTATACGAACATTTCACATAGAATAACTGGCTTGACGAATAAGTTAAGAGATCTGGGTAACCCTAGTAACACGATTGGTAGATTTAAGGCCCAGTCTCACGGTGACGTGGCGAACCTGAAGCCAGTACTTAAGATGAACGTGCACGACGGAGCGAAGAGGTCGGTAGTCAGAACCTGTAGTGCGGAACCACCAAAGAAAGTTACATTCAGCGCTTTTGCTACCGTCCAAGTGGTCTAGAATATTTCTGATACTGATTTTAGGGCTAACTGTTCTGATTTTGCTAACAATCCTGATCTGTTTGCTTTTGTCTCTAATTTCATTATCTTTATCAATGATGCTGGAATTATTTTAAACTATAAGTGAGAGGGTGACTTCATCGATATTAGTAAGATCAGACACAGTTCATCGATTGTATCTAACATAGTAATCCAAGGACTGACTGATTATAAGCATATTATCCAATGTAACAATAGATTGTAGATATATCGTCGGTCATCGTTAATTTGTAATGTTTAAACAACGAGGAGGTCAGGCCGGGAAATCTGTGTAAATATAATTTAAAATGGCGTTTCAAGTCATGAACGCGTAATTTAACGTTTAGTTTTTCGTAATATTTTCTTAATGTCAACGCTGTTCAAAGATTGCTTGTCTTCCAGTTTCTTCTAGTGAATAAACAGCTTCAGTATTTTATGCTTTATGGATCTTAAATACCATTCAGCCGATATAATAAAAATGAATAAATTAATAATAACATACATCTCAGTATTGTGTTACTTAAAATATGTATAAATAGTTTATATTTATGTAAATCCCATTAAAATTTTGAAATCATTTGATTCTGATCTGACAGTTGAGAAAGATATGTCAAACCTATGTCATGAGACGTCATAAATATTCGATTACGACAAAATTGCCGAAAGTTGTAACTTTAACAACCTATGTAATCGTTTTGCATAAAAATGAGGTTGATATCAACCATAAAGTTTTATTTAATTTTATATACTTAGTTGAATGTTGATCATATTCTGTAATAATATGCTCATAAATATATCAAAATATTTTAACAATTTTGTCGTAATTTGACTATATTAAGACGTAACCATGTAGTATTAACACTGACAAGTAATCCAATGCAGTTGAAGTGAGTGCTGTGTACCGAAGACAGAATTGCTGCCATGTCATCATGTCATGCCACTTTGATTTTCTTCATGTCAGTCATCTCGGTATATTTGTACAACCTACACCAGTGGCCATCCACAGATTCAAGATTTCTTGTATTAACAACAAGTCCACTGGATTGCTTGCTAGTGCTTGAGTAATGTGCTCTTTCACCACACAGATCCCTCTGTTGCGCTGATATTATGAAATGCCACCAATCTTTGTGTGAGAGATTGCTGTCGGTCAGTTTCAGGCAAACCGTGGTTATTCGACAAAAATATTTATTGTTATTTATTTATTCTTTAGGAATATATATTATAGACAGTAACGACAATATAGGCTTCAATATTTTGATCGATAAATTTTAGCTTGAGTACGTCTATGTTTCGTCACTGCTTCCTAATATTTCAAGAGTTAGTGAAAAGTTACATCAAATATGATTTGATTGTATTGTTGACCTACTAAATCATCTGCAGTATTTGAAATCCAATCTGAGCTGGCTGGGCAGATTTATCCCTATAGAAAATAATTCTTAATGAGAATTCCTAAATTGTAAATTATTTTAATATATAATTGAATGGTAAAAATATATAATGTGGTATCCTAGTCGATAAAATTTTGAACTAGGTAGGTAACATGACCCTACCAATACGCAATTTTCTAAAAAAAGCTTCAAGTCTTTTTCTTGTGTGATTTGATTCGCTCTATATATTGATAACTTAGGCAGAAGCATATTTGTCAAATTTTGATTAGAAATTTAATACTAATTATTTTGTAAAATTGAATTTCTATTATATTGATAATTAGTTTAATAAGAGTGTTTTAAACTATATCTATATTCGTAATTAGTTAAATAATTATAATTTTATTCATACTTGTAAAATTGTAACTACTGTAAGTATTATTAAATGAATTAAAGTCATAATTAGTTTGGCATAATAATTATTCGCCTAGAATTATTACATTTCGAATAAGTTTTGTTTGTATTAATATTATTGTGTGTGCATTAATAATAACGCTCTGTTTGATATATTTTGTTGTTACTACTTGTTTCATTAGATTTTGTTTTGAAAAAATAATAAAATGTTTGTTTATCAAAAATATTTTCATGGTTTTATTTTTTATTTTCGCTATTTTATTGTTACCATGCACCCATAAAATAACAAATGTGTACGTGATTTAGATCCAGACTCTGCTGAAAGTCATCGAAAAAAATGTCAAGATTTGACAAACCCGAATTTAAAACTCTAATAAAACTCGATACCAATTCGTTTAACTCGGGAATTATACTCAAAACTATGCTCAGAAGTCGCCCTTATTAATATAAAAGTAGCAAGACTAACTAGGCAATTCAACACAATTCATTTCACAATTTCAAGGTGAAATTTTAAGAATGAGTGTGGATGTTTGTTACTTCTTCCTACTCGATCGGTTGAACGGATTTCGATGAAACTTGGTAAACGGGTAGACCATATCCTGGAACAGCACATATGATACTTTTATCCCCGTACTGAGGTGGACTAAATAGTCCTCTCAGTAGGTACATTTGTGTTGCATGAAGTTTTAATAAATAAAGAAATATAGGTAACTAGTTATCCTCCCTTATTACTTCATATATAGTTAGCCTAGTTTTACCACGTCTGAGTACCTATTTACCTATTTTGACAGCACGTTTGGTGCAGTGGTTGAGTGATGGGCTACTATACCGCATAGCTTCGATTCCTGCTTGGAACATATATTTTTAAGGCCTACATCTGTTTATAGTTGCCTTGTGAATGTGAGTTTAAATCTTTGTGAACACAACCACGATATAGGAATCATTCCTAGTGTGGAAGTTTAAAAAAAACAAAGACGAAATTGTGACATGTTGATTTCTGTAGCCTGTCGAGAACAGCTGCTGCAGTTTAGCCATCAGTTCGTGGATGGGTGACCATTCATTACATGGACAAATCCCTCGGGGTTTCAGAAAGAGCGGTTAGCTGTTGATCCCGACTGGCATTTCTTGAAAAGTTCTGACCCGAAGTGTGGGAAGCAGTTACAGTGCAACGCAAAATGCAACTGATGGTACACAGTTCTAATTTAGTCAATTAAAATTTGACATTCACTCTTACTCTACCCAGAGAAGGAGAAGTCATTTGATGATTTCCTACGTTTAAAAAAAGTTAGGAGCCGGAAAACCTATAAACATTATTTTTAGTATTTGCAAAACCTGAATATAGTTTGTTCAGAATCAGTAACTGAATTTAAAAAAAAAATATTTCCAAAAATATTTGAAAAAGTTTATAAGTTGGACACCACCGGCACTAAGTACAACACAGGTCACGGCAGGTCATAGCGGGCATTAGGAGCTAGCACACAGCAGGGTGCGGGAGCAAAACAACCCCTCAGTCGCCCGGATGGCCCGGTGACCATGTATTGGTCCACACAACCAGGTCCACATAACAAGCTTATAACTTTGTGATTTTTAATGATACAGCTATGAAATTTTGTACATAGATCCTTTACTGTACTTAATGCTTGACACAAATTTCGGGTTTCGCATATACTACATATAACTAAACCTAGTATGTCAAAGGGAGTCAAGTTATTTAATTACTAGGCTGTGGGGATCGATCCATGTAAAATATTAATATTCTGCTGCATGCAGTTAGACACCCTTAGTTGAGAAAAGGCAGACAGATGTCATGTCTGCAAAATTGAGAGGAGGTAGTCTTGTTAGGCTATAGAAATCTACTATATCTAAGTACTATCATCTGCCAAGTGGAAAATGCTAATCAACTTATGATATCTGCTGCAGGATTGTATGAAAAAGTTACCGCGGCCGTAGAACGCAAAGGGCAACTGAAGAACATAGCACAATCAGCCTTATAATGTTCCCATTGCTGGGACTTAGACCTGCTCTCAAGAAGAGGGACCGGGCCGCAAGATACACCGGTTTTCTCAAGATGTGTCCTTTACCGTTTTGAGAACGGTTATTGTTCTCAAAACGGATGAAATAAATTACACAAAGCAACACGCCTGACTACGTTTCAACCTGCGACCTACAACTCGTAAGTCGGGGCCGTTACAATATCTGAGCCAATACTGCTCTCTATACAGGAAGAAACACAGATGGGTTTTAATTAGTAAGTCTGACCGAGGAGTTATGTGATGAATTTCTACTTAAAAATGGTATCTTACATTACATAATAAACATAATACTATAACAGACAGAACAGACACAATAAAAGAGTAAAACGTCTCTTAAAAATTCAAATATTATCATAAAACTATGACATAACTTTGCGATTAAGTGCACCTACGTATATTTATTTGGACATCATATCATTTTTAGAGTACAATGTCAGGGTTATCATAATTTTTATCAACAGTCATTAATCTTGCGTAACAAAATGGTCATTTTTATTTACATTGAGAAGACCACGTCTCTTTCTTTTGAGGAATGGAAGAAAGAGAGGTGCATAAATTGGTTCACGTGCGCCCGATTGGCTGTAAAATCATAACCATGTTATGCGATTTTCATAAGTTTCATATTCAGTTTTGTTGCAGCAGTCGTGCAAAAAGGTAGGTTTTTCGCATATTATTTTCACACCTTTTGTATCCTAATTTAGCTACCTAGGTATCATAAGCGTGCTTATTTTTGAATCTACAAATATCTATTTGGATATAAAAACTAGACTTGAAGGTGCTAATGTGACCTGTCTATGCATCCATGTCATTGCTATGATTTTTTTTTTGAAGAGTTAGACCATCAAATAAATCCTATTGCTCTGGTTGGGGCGGGAGAAAGAATCAAACTTTTACAGTCTAAAATCCACCTGTGTTCCGTCAGTTTCCCTTTGCATTCCAGGGTCACTGTACCGGCTAACTTCTGTATTATATTAATTCACATTAAAATCAATCGAAACTTTCGTGTAGTGGTGTCTATTCTAGTATTGTCCTATCTCACGAAGGCTTGTTGGTTTTGAATGTTTGTGTAAGTTCTTGTACACTTTCAAACGTGAGATGTCATAGATTTTTTTTTATGCACGTGAATTGATATCCAAGATCAATCCGCATTCACGAGATAAAACAGCTGCAGTACCTAGATACCTATATTATTCGAGCAGAGTAGCTGTTTTAATTATGGATCATTGATGATTTAATTATTTGTTCTGTGTCTGTTTAACCATTTTTTTCGATCATATGTTCTGCGTCCGGGTGTAGTTTATCTATAATATGTATGTATTTAGAAATATTTATGTATTTTTATCAGTTATCTAGTACTCATAACACAAGCTTTGCTTAGCTTGAGACTAGACGGCGCGGCGTTAGTGCGATAATTGTGAAAAAAAAAAATCTAAATGCACTCATTTTGGAAAAGTTTGCATCACCAACCGCCAACCCAGGACGCTAAATAGGCGCTTTTTTTCAAAGCGGAACTTTTTCTGTCTTATTTTTTTTTTATGCGATCACAAACAACATAACACATTCACATTCATTCATTTCATTTTAAATTTACCTTTATTTTAATTTTTTCTTGTCAGTCACTATGTCTCTGGTAGCGCAAGCATTTGAGGCGAGCAAGATCGTGCCAGATGTCATCCCGACACCGCCTACCATTAACATTGAGGTAACTTACTAACCGATTTCTGATTTAAGCATTTGAAGTTGAGTATTTCTCAAACTCTACTTTAGCCTGCAAACCTGTAAAAATTTAGCATTTAAGTACGGTTTGAGACATACTTAACTCATAATACTCAATTCAGAAACCCGCCCTAAGAAACTGTATAAACAGGGTTATTGGTAACTCGAAGTATTCCTTGCAGGACGTCCAAATGTTCTACCGAAATCCAGTAGTTTTTGAGTTAGTAAGATTTAAAAAAATATATATGCAAGGAATATACCGAGTTACCAGTAACCCGGTATATATTTTTTTTCTTTAATATTTTTTTCATTGCCCGTGTCATGGGTGTGTTCACAAACATGACAACCGACACTTATACAAGAAGCCAAAACCCAGAACAATCAATATCTATTTTTTAATTAGTTTTTTTTTTTATTATTACTTATCTACATTGTGCTCACATATTAGAAGCGACAAGAAATATGTAACCAAGATTTATGGAACATAAAATATGATTTAAAAGAGTGTCCATGGAGTTTCTTGCACGTTCTTCTCCATAGAGATCTACGCTTTGGAACGTGCAATTTAGCTTCACTTTTTTTTTTACTGACTGTAATTTTGACAATTCAAAAGTGCCTGTAATTGATCTATTTGAAATAAACATTTCTGATTTTTAATTTCTACCATACATACATGTATTTTTTTCCGAGTGGGAAGCGAACTTGCTCCAACCATGCCGTCTTGATCTATTTTAGTCTACCATTTCACAGTTTGTCTAGCTTTCTAACTAGCTATTATTCTTCGTATAATAGTTCTAAGTTAGTGACTCGTCGACCACAAGACTATTATCTTGTGGTCGCAAGTGCGTCAACTAAGCGTGGGATCCTGGTTCGATTTTCTCGTTGTACGGAATCTGAACCAAGCTTTGACGATAAGACGATAACCATTGTTGAGTCAAGAGTGAATAGGTTACCGGTTACTGTTCTAATTAGAGTCTGGATTTTTGTGACCAGATTGTCTAGACCGACAATCTGGTCACAAAAATCCAGACTTTCAATGAATTACGAAGATGACAATTAATTATGTATCTAAGTAGATATAAGTTTAACAAAAAGTGATTAAGGATCTCTTTCCAGCTAGTTAGGGAAGTTTGAGTTGGGCCCCTGGCTTTTTTTTTGCTTTATGGAGAGGAATCTTCAAACAACGTTTCCCGTACTGCAAGAGTGTTAAACTTTTACTGAAGCTAAAACTCACCTGTGTGCCTTCAATTACCCTTGTATTCCAGGGTCGCGGTCTCTCTTTTGAACCACTAGCTTCTGCCAACGACTTCGCCCGCGTAAAAGTAGGTTTCTCCATACAAACATCCAACCCCCGTTTTACCACCTTAGGGGTGGAATTTCGTAAAATCTGTTCTTAGCGGAGGTCTACGCCCTATAAGGAACCTACCTGCCAAATTTTAAGTTTGTAGGTGTTATAGTTTCTGAGATTTAGTGATTTATCAGTGAGTGGTACTTCGCTTTTTTATTTACATATGAGCATTTCTCAAATTTTTTGACCATAGCTGCAATGTCGATGTCCCATGTTTTGGTCTTTGATTATTTTTTTACTACGATAACTTAGATAACATACATGACTGTCGTAACTTCATTGATATTACTTAATTATCAGAGAAAATATCAAAACTATAAATAAACCACACTAACTACAATAAATAAATAATAATCTAAATTACCAAAATTTTCGTAGTATGGAAAATAAGTTGTCCCATTTTGACCGCAGTGATTTTGAACTCATTTATTTCATTACATTCTAAGAAACTGAATATATGTCTTAAAACACTACTTAGAGTATTTGAATACATGTTTTATTTAATATATAGTGAAATACGTCGTAAGTTAATCAGTTTTCGGAAAATAATATTGTCCCATAAAAAACTCCAAAACGGAATTCAGATTTTGTTACCGATTTTTGTGAAGAAAGATTTTTTTAAACTACTTACTAATTTAGTTAGTGTTTTTTCTTTTGGCAACACTATTGACGACATTTCGCATCGAATATAGATTGCGTAGTCTAACTATCCTGCAGCTTGAGTAGGTATCTACCTAGGTGCCTAGACGAGACAGATTGTAGACAAGATAATGGTGGCCAACATTCATCATCATTTCAGCCGAAAGACGTCCACTGACATAGGCCTCCCCCAAGTATCGCCACAGCGAACGGTCCTGTGCGTCTCGCATCCAGTTGGATTCCCGCGACCCTCACCAGGTCATCGTTCCACAGCGCACCCCTACTACCAACTTAATTTTACTACCTGATTTACGAGACAGATTATAGATAAGATAATAATATTAACTAATTCATTATTTAATAAGTAGGTACATATTATGTCATATCAGCAGAAATGCGAAAACATTCATTATTTTAAAAATCAATCATTCATTCATTATGATAACACGTAATAAATCAATGATTAACACTTAACAATGATTAATACATTTTATAATACCTACACTTATCACTGTTTTTTAACGTGATTAATCGTCAAATGACGTCTCCCTCTCTGGGTGAAGCGACAGGGAGTGTCAGGCTTTTACTGACTGAAACCCACAGTGTACCTTCAGTTGACCTTTACGAGGTCCACGGGTAACTCTTTCGAACAATCGGCAGCTCTGACAAGACTAACTGACCCCGGTAATCTTACTAAAATCTGTTTCCTCCATCAAACAGACGGCGAGCTACACATTGTTCGCCGTACGCAAGCCCGCGCCTACACTTATCACTAGATTTATTTTGCCTAAACTGTCTCAAACATGATAGAGAAATTTAAAATGAACCTACTGAATCCGAAATCCCTTACTATCCTTGGACCTAGATATCCGCCGCATCCGTTCTCCTACTGAATCGATTCTTTAAATTTATATTCGAGTTGATCCAAAAATGTTTGGTCTGACCAGACTATCCACACGTATTAGTTTGGTACGGAGCAAACTATCTCCATAGTGGACCTAAGAAGGACTTGAATAATTTATATGAGCCGGACTACTCTATAGTTTGATTCATTCGTTTCAGAACCGAATCAAATCCGTGGTCTGATCGCACCAAGTGTGAGCGTATGTTAATACTATATGCAGGCATCTAGCTGGAGTCACAGATAAGATAAAACTACTAACTGCTCTGCGTTCAAATTTGAGCTTAGAGTTAACTCTAATGACGTCATCAGAGTAGATAGTCTACGCTCGCTTTTTGAATGGGAACGTAGAGTTCAACTGTCAATGTCAAGCAAGTGTATCACTTATGGCCGCTTACACCTACCTACCCTGACCTAAGACCCTAGAGTTAACCCAACTAACTCTGACTCCTCGGAGTCAGAGTTACTCGAGTTATAAAAGAACGACCCTGGGTTGCAACTCGAAGCATTTTTTAACGGTTGGAGTAGCGACTCTACCCTACTCAGGGCTGCTCGAGTGTGTAGCTAAATTGTTTTCAAATCGTACGATTTCATACGATAACATGCCTGTACTTTATTATGAAGTACCTAGTGTACAAGACTTAAAACAATGGTGGTATTATTGGAATTTGGGCCTGTTATAGAACAAAGTAAATGGAAGCTTATTTTTTTGGATGGGAAACCGTCGAATAACTGCTTCGGCGCTAAGTGGCGGCTAGAAGGGATATCAGACTTTTAATGACTAAAACCCGCCAGTGTTCCTTTAATTGCCCTTTGTGTTCTAGGATCGCGGGTGACCTTTTTTTTAATGTTGGAAATCATCAAAATGACTTCTCGCGCTCTGGGTGGAACGGGAGGGTTTTTACTGACTAAAACCACACCTATATCCTTCAATTACCCTTTGCGTTCTAGGACTACGTCCCTTTCAGAAATTCTCCGCGGTCCTAGCTAGCGGGCATCGGCCCTGCTGTCCCCTACGATTTGCTGACATCTCTTTGAGCGCGAGGATCACTACGCGCTGTTGACGACTGGGCTTGGTCCGGTTAATTAACGAACAGTCAGACGGCGAGCTACCCAGTGTTCGAGACTCTTTCGAACTTGCGCTCAGCCCTGACAGGGACTTGTCATGCCTTTAGTATGGTGCTCATCAACATAGCCTAATTCCAACTGTAGCTACTGTAGCTACTGGTGCGAAAAGAGGGTGAGGGTACTGAGGGTGCAGTTGCTGGAGTCGCACTGGAATTTCAATTTTAAGGCGTTTGTGGTGCGAGTACCGAACTGTTTTCTGCACCTTGTTATGAAAGAAGACTTTTGGCCACAGGGCGTGGTGTTCCGTCGCTTCCGCGGATACCACAGGACAGCACCAAGACGATATAGTACGAAGTGAAGTGTTACTAACATAGTTTTAAATCATAATTACTAACAAAATAATTTGATATTGTTATTTATGTTAGCCAATAAGGTATTTATGACATGGGTACAGTTTACCTGAAATAAAGTGATTATTACTATTTGATAGGTACTAGTATACTATTTTACATAGATCCAATCTGACCTGAATAACCCAGGCCAGCTTTTCTACTAATAGTCTGATCTAATACTATCTCCTTGTTTACAGTTGATATATCCGAGCGGTGCCATCGCGTCTCAGGGCAATGAATTGACTCCGACGCAGGTAAAGGAACAGCCCAGCGTGTCGTTCGACGCTGACCCCGACAGTTTCTACACGCTCGTTTTCACAGGTTGGTACCGCCGTATACGTTTTAGGGCTATCGCGTTTTTCTGCGAGAAATAGACGCAGCTATATCTGACTCGCGGGCTTGCTGACGACAAGCAATGGGTAGCTCGCCATCCGCTCGACCTATAAGGACCGACCAAGCCCTAGTCGACGATGCGTAGTGTTCCACGCGGGCGCAAGGAGATGTCAGCAACCGTAGGGGTCCAGCAGGGTCGAAGCTTACTGGGGCCATGGGTGATGCGAAAGAGCGTGGTATGGATCTAGTGTAGCTCTACAAGTCTAGTTTCCATATAAAATGTATGGAGACAAACGTGCCCAGATCGGCGTTTGTGGCACACGTGTGCGCAGTGTAGTTCTACCTTTACTTCTGTATAAACTCACATACACAAGATACCTTCCATCTTTCTATTGAGTATGTTCTATACACCGCTATAACATAGGAGTCTTTAAGTCAAGAGTGGGTAGGTTTCTTCTAAGCATGCGTGCTCCATCGTCAACCACATCATCGTTTACCTTCAGGTGAGATAGTGGTCAAGCTAGCCTATCAAGAATAAAAATAAAAAATGTAACCATTCCCTCCTGTACTATATCATTCATGACTTGTTCCAACGTAACACTACTCTCAACTTCTTCAGATCCTGATAACTATGACGGTCCTGAGCCGGTATACCGCGAATGGCACCACTGGTTAGTCGGCAACATACCCGGTGGAGACGTCAGCCAGGGCGAGGTGCTGTCCGGCTACATCGGCTCCGGCCCGCCAGAGGGCACCGGCATCCACAGATACGTGTACATCGTGTACAAGCAGCCGGGGAAGATCAGCTTTGATGAAAAGGTCTTGACTAACAAGTAAGTACTTAGACAGCGTAATTTTTTATTTGTTTTCATTAAGGTACCAGCTTTTGCCTGCAGCTTCAAACACAAACAAACAATACTTTACAAACTTGATGTAATGTTTTTATTACAAGCTTTTAAACTCACACCCACCAATATCCATTTCCGTAACTCTATCTGTAAGCGATAAATTTTTTTGTTTCGTGCGTATATCGGACCCGCGACGCGCTGCTCAGCAGACTATTGCTCCAATCAACCAAAAAAAAAAAAACACCAATTGTGCCAATCGTACTGTCGAAATGTCACTATAATAAACCGAAAATTTGAAGACATGTGACATCCACCAATTTGCGAGGTGGATTACAGTCCACTCCCTGTACTAGCAGACTACCCTTTTTCTATTTCAAGTTCTTACAGTCCATCCTAAGGTTTTCTGGTAGATATCGCTGTCAGCGATGAGACCGCTTTTGTACCCATAGATTTAAGTTAGTGTAAAAGTTTTGTTACTATATTGGTGTACAATAAAGTTTATTCTATTCTTTTCTAGAGAGGAGGCCTGAGCTCTAGCAGTGGGAACATTTTAAGGCTGATTATGCTTATGCTTACTATAACATTAACTTGATAACCTCCTTGTCACCAGGTCTATCGATGGTCGCGCAGCCTTCTCCACAAACAAGTTTGCCGAGAAGTACAACCTCGGAGCGCCTGTCGCTGGCAACTTCTACCGCGCACAATTCGACGACTATGTACCGCTGTTGTACAAGAGTCTAGGCGTTTAGTGGATTAAGATGTACGAGTAAGTTGGTGAAAGAGAAATTTGCCATAGAGTACATTGAGCAGCGGCGTGGTTACCACCATATCAATGGTACGGGGCCCCCGGTCTACAGGGACCTGACGTATGCAATATTTCGTAACACTTAAGGGTCAGTTCACACCGACAGGACGCGAAGCAACGCTGAGCGCACATTTAAAAAAAAAATGACTCAAAATATAACTTTATTATCTACACAAAAAGATACACATTTGATTGTGAAAATTCAGAATACGTTGCACTTTTCGTATTGTAAATATAAGTAGTTATATTTTGAATCGCTCTTTTAAAATGTAGCGTCGCGTGGCGTCACATCTCGCTGTGAACTGACCCTCATGTACTGGCTACCTCCGTAGGAGCCTATTACGACTCCGTCTCCTTGTATCTGTGCTAGCAGCCCCCCTAGCCAAATTACGACCGTTTCGTTTCGATTATCTTGCATCGAACTCCTCGAGTAGGCCACGCCTCCGATTCCTTTATTCTGACTTCATCTCAACGAGCCTCAAGCTCAGTCACGTGGTCAGAAGAAAGGAATCGAAGACGTGGCCTACTCGAGGCGTTTCGACACGAGAGAATCGAAACGAAACGGTTGTAACTTGGCTAGTGGAGCAGTTCAGTACTCTGACACTGACCTCTTTTACATTTATTGCATTAATTTCAAAAAACTGAAATAATGATCGACATCTATTACGTGATCCTTTACATTTTCTAGTAATAGTTCATTGTTTGTCATTCGGGTACCTAATCGGAGATATGAGGGAAAGGTCAATGTACTATAATGCAAATTTATCTGGCGTCTACCATAGCAGAGTTGTGTAAATAGTTGTTGATTTTAAAAATATGTTATATTATGATATACATGTGTAACACCGTGTTCGGAGTTTTATTTTATGTTTCGTGTTCCTACTACTTTTACTCGAGGTGTCTACATCTCTTTTTAACGTACCTACCTAAAGGGTAATAATCAACAGAAGCATTATCTAAGTCTCCAGCCTCCATTCGTCTGTGTAGACAGTTGAAATTCACAAATTATGTATTTAAGTACCTATATTATATTGCTACGTTTTTTTTTAGCAGTTAGCGTTGCCAGGCGTCCGGATAAAGCCGGACACAGTCAGGCTTTTTAGTTGCGTGTCCGGCCAAATTAGGCGGAGTCCGGCCCCGCCCGGCTTTTGTTAGGCTTTTTAAATTTGACCACTTTGTTTAGAATTGTAAATTTTTCAGTTCTGCTTTACTTGGTCTCGCTAGTACCTACAAGCAGACCGGACGTGCAATTAGTCTAGCAATTATTGTTATTAATAAGTTATGTTAGAGTTTAAAAAAAATGTCGGCCTTTTTATTCAAATGTCCGGCTAAATAGGATAGTCTGTCCGGCTTTTCGGTTTCAAGACCTGGCAATCCTACCCACAGTAATAGGTACATATATTCAATTTACAAATAATTACAATACAGTCCAAGAAACATGACATGTTTGGTTTATGGTACTCTTGTGTGTATGAGGTCGTCTCGCACTTGGCTGGTTTTTTTTTCAACTCTCCTTTTGCTTTAAAAATAAGCAGCACCTATAAACCATTTTTCTGTTAAATTCACTTTATATATTTGTCTCTACATGTACAGAATATTTAAAATAAAGCCACCTTCCGCGCCTGTCTATTTATCCGCTAACTCACGCCCACGGTTGGCGCAGTGGTTGAGCAATTGGCTGCTGCGTGTCGCGGGTTCGGTTCCCGCACGGAACAAGTATTTGTACGGCCTACTGACAGATAGTGTTCTGGGTCTAGGTGACTTAACATGCCTGAATTTGGAATGATTTCGAAGATTTATTATCAAGCCATGATGAGCAAATGTGAGAATAGAGATATCAGTCAACCAACCCAGCCTTTTCACAACCCAGTTGGAGTCGATTTCCAGTCAAACGGAAATCTAGAATTTTGAAATAGAACGGCTGCCTATATATCTGACCTCCACAACCCAGTAACTGGGTAACACGATACTCCCAATTTTTTGACTTATGATATAGTCAGCAACGACTGGCAAAGATCTACAAATGTCAACACTAACGGCTTACGTGCTTTCCGAGGCACGAAGGAATCTCGGTACCGTAAGACGGTCACCCATCTACTGAATGACCTCGGCAAGCTTTACTATTAATAAAAAAAATATTTGAAAAAAAATTATAACTAAAGAATATCCTTTAGCTTGCTGCTTATCTATATATAATCATATAAAAGAAGAAACTAACTGACATACCAACGCATAGCCAAAACTACTGGGACTAGGAGTGTGAAATTTTGCACAAGGCTTCCTTTTAAGACGTAGGCGAGCACTAAGAAAGGATTTTGCCAAAAAGGATGAAACTTACATTCACACGGGTGAAGCCGCATGCATAAACTAGTCAGCTTATAATAACAAAGGTACCTAGTGCCAACATTGTAGTGTTTTATTTGCCTATTGTTTGTTCGTTCAAATTAAATTAAATGTGTGGTTTTTGTACGTAAAACAAAAACCACAAGACAACCACAAGTATAATAATAATAGTAATATAAAATAATAATAATAAATAATATAATATTCCACAACTATGACACAACGCCGTCTAGTCTCAAGCTAAGCAGGGCTTGTGTTATGAGTACTAGACAACTGATAAACATACTTATATATTCTAAATACATACATACTATAGATCAATTACACCCAGACACAGAACAAATCGTGCTATAGATTTACTTTACGTATACTTGGTTGTTCTATTTCTACGGGTTGGCCTTGAGTGTGCCCTCGGAATCATAGGAAGACTAGCGACTCACCCCAGCTTCGTAGGGGTGTTAGAAATCTTTGAAATTCTCGGCCCTTTCTTCACTAGCACCACTTTCAAACTTCTTACTTAGTATGTATTCCTCAAGATATATGATGGATTTATAGGTCAGGGTTTTTTTTTTGGGAAAATCATCTTATGTCAAATCTCGCTCTTGGGCGGAGCGAGAGATTGTGTCAGAATTTTACTGACTAAAAACCCACTCCTGTTCCTTCGTTACCTTCGTCCCAGGGTCCAGGTTTCGTTTTCACACTAGCCATGGCCCCAGTAGGCTTCGGCCCTGCTCTAGGTACTGTAAACAATTTGAGACTTGTTAAATCCGGGTTAAGTTGTTTTACAATAACACTTGATTTATTAATATGGATGACAGACAGCTGTGAATTGTATCTGAATAAATTCAATTAGTACGTCTACATGATACATTATCGCATTTACATCACAATATTCACAATAGGAATTCCTTACTCTTGTATCGTGGGTTCGTTCGTTCACAAATGGGCACGCCATCATCACGGCGGTAAGTCTCCTCTTTGAGGAGTGGCTGGAGCGCCAACACGACGTCCTCGCCTTCCGCATGACGCAGATCCTCACCGGACATGGTAAGTTCGGATGGTTCCTGCAGCGGATTCGTGCGGAAGAAACGCCCGGGTGTCACCATTGTGTGGACCGCATGGAGGACACGGTGGAGCATACGGTAGAGGGGTGCCCTGCTTGGGCAGAGCACCGCCTTGTTCTCCAGTAATGCTAGCGAAGGAGACATCCGGGAACGGCCTCACGCCTTAGCTCGAATATTTAATTTTAAATTGCGATTCGGAAAAATCTTCGTAACTCAATTCGGGAATAGAACTGTTTTCTTAGGTAAGTTTATACGGAACCCTCAGTGCGAGTCCGACTCGCACTTGTCCGTTTCGTTTTTTCAATAATACATACAAGCAAAGGAATGAAGAAATGCATAATATTAGTCTCGCTAAATTGGAACGATTGCTGACAAACATCACAAAAACATTAGAATATGTGTTCGCGTCGGCATTCTAATGAAAGACAAAGCAACTGTATAATGTATTCAAAAAAACCTAAAACCCTTCTTTTTAAATTTGAAACTGGCTGAATATACAAACCGTGCGAAGCAAAGAAGAAAAAAACAACACCGATCTAGCCAGCCCCCCTAGCCAAGTTACGATCATTTCGTTTGCGTCGACCGCCTCGAGTACGCCACGCCTCCGATTCCTTTGTTCTGACCACGTGACTGAGCGTAGAGATGACAGGTATAAAAAAGAGCAATAATAAAATGACATAATAGTTTTAATCCGTCAATGTTTACTTAGTTACTGCTAATACCATCATAACACCCATAAGTGCAATAATATAAGAGTTCAATGTCGACCGCTGACTGCTGCTCGCGCCGAGTTGCCGATACAATTTGGGCACGAAGTCGTCGTACTCAGCTTGGTAGAAGTTACCCGCGATCGGATCGCCCAAGTTGTACTTCTTGGCGAACTTGCTAACTGAGAATAATGTACGGTTGGCCATCGACCTGGGAAATAAAGTTTAAAATTAAATGGGAAATCATCCAATGATTCCTCCCGCTCTGGGTGGAGCGGGACGGCTTGTCAGACTTTTACTGACTAAAACCACACTGACGTGGACTACGCCTGATTTGTGACGTAGAAGGACGTCGCGTGGCGTGGATCTAATGTAGCTCTACAAGTCTAGTTGCCATATAAAATGTATGAAAATCCCCACGAGTCGAGCATTTCAAAATGGATCTGGATATTTAAACACCTTATGATGAGGTTTTTTGATCCGAAAGAGTCACCGCGCCTCTGGAACGCAAAGGGCAAATGAAGAAACACGAGTGGGTTTTAGTTAATAAAAATCTGACACACTCTCTCGCTCCGTCCAGTGCGGGAGAAGTCATTTGCAAATTTTTATTCAGTGTTTTTTTTTTCAATAGGTATTAGGTATTTTCAATAAATTCTGCATCAAGTAGGAACATTTCTACCGACCTGTTCGTTAATCTAGGTTCATCGAAACTCATCCTGTATGGCTGTTCGTATACCAGGAACACATATCTGTGCAGGCTAGTGTTTTTGGAAGGGCCTGCCCCGACGTACTCAGCGATAGTCTCGCCAGCAACGATATCGTCGCCAGGAATGTTGACTACCATCCAGTGTAGCCACTCTCGATACGTTGGCTTTTCCCGGGAAGGCGCGTCGGGATCTGTAATTTTTGAAATTTTCAATTTTAAAATGAATTATTTTTAAAAGTGGTTAAAAATGTTCTTAAATCAAGTTTATTTATTTGGATCATCAAAACAGGGTACACAGCTATAACTTAGATCATTCGTCCGGTAACCGTCCGGTAGCCGTCCGCTTCGTGCGGGTTAGGGTGTTTCATTTTTTGATGATTTATTCCTCTTTTTTACTCTTTTTAAAGTCTAAATATGCTTTACTGGTTTACTATAACACAATAGTAACATTTACTACTCTCAACTGTAAAAAATAATAATATTAAAAATTTGCCCTACACTGATGACGTACCACTTAATTGTATCAGAAAACTTTATTGGCGTTGTGCAACCTCTAAATATTAACCGATTATGGTGATTTTTGGTATATGAATGCTGTGCGTGAGTGGTATCAAGAATTCGAGCAAAGTAAAATGAAAATTAACAAAAAATGAAACACCCTAGTGCGTGGATGATTTCCAACCTCAAAAAAAAAAGGCTATAACATAAATCACAATTACGGAGATGGTTCTTTAACGTGTATTCCTTCAGTTATAGGAGACCTTGCAGCAACAGCAAACTAGGTACGAACACATGTATCACCATTTTGTGTTGTGTTGTATCATGGCGCTTTATAATACTGTTGATTAGGTACACAACTTGTTATAATGTGGTTGGAATGAAGACCGCCATGGTCCATGTACAATGGGTCTACCAAGGACTGAGTATGGAAACCTGACCACTAAGATAGTTCGATCTATTTTTGGTGAATCCCATGCTACACAGTAATGAGCTTGACCCTATTTATATCACATGGAATAGTAGGGTATGTGACGCCCGGGATAGGGTAAGCGAAGGGTCAGAACTCGACACAATACTAACCAGTCTTCACAACGGTGTAGAACTTGTCAGGTGAGTAATCCCACGTCACCAAAGGGATGTCTTTGACCTCGGTCGGAGTTAGAATATCGCCTTCAATCAAAAACTTGCTCCTAGGGTACAGCACCTAAAGATAAATGGCTGAATAAGTAATAATTCACAGTCACTCTCATAAAGTTAGTAAAATTTTAATTAGATATTACACGATGTGGTTAGTATAACAAAACAAAATCCTTTTTCTTTTAGTCACAGTACGATATCATCATCTCCCTAACCTTTTCCCAACTTGCTTGGGGTCGATTTCCAGACTAACGGAATGCTGCTGCGCAATACCTTTTTTTAGGTGGTAAATCATCTAACGACGTCTCCCATCCTTGGGCGGAGCTTTTAATGACTAAACCCCACTCCTGTTCTTCGTTCCAGGGCCCCGGGGTTCTCTTTCGCACAATCCATGGCCCTAGTAGGCTTCGACTCTGCTGGGCTCCTTGCTGACATCTCCTTGAGGCACCGTCGACGACTTGGGCTCGGTCTGGACGGTTACCGGACAAGGCAAGCCCGCGCCTGCGGTGGCTGGAAATTGGAATTGGGATCCCGACGGCTGGGACGTGAGGGTCGTTCTCTCGCGCGTGCTGCCACGCTGCCCCTTTGCTAGCATTACTGCTTCGCAGAAGGAGGCGACCGCCTGCCAGTCCTCCTCCGGCGCAAGAGATCGCTGCCGCCGATTGCCCCCACGAGAATACGGCGGTGCTCTGCCCAGGTGGGGCACCCCTCTACCGTATGTTCCACCGTGTCCTCCGGGCGGCCCACACAATGGTGACATCGGGCGTTTCTTCCGCACGTATCCGGTGCAGGAACCTTCCAAATTAAACATGTCTGGTGAGGACCTGCGTCATGTGGAAGGTAAGTCCCCTCTTTGAGGAGCCTCAAAGACCCCGGACCTACCGGCATAATTGTGGCTTGCCCAGCACTGGATTGCGACATTCGCTGTCGCCATTCCACCATGAGATCCCGCAGAAATCCTGTCCGCCATGCCACAAGTTGGTGTAGCAGCGGATTTCCGCCCCGGCGTTGCATCTCCACGCGCAGATCGTGCATGCATGCAAGGACTGTTGACTGTATCATCGCACTATCCGGATATGCTGCTAAATACCAGTGTTAAACATGGAGCGACTGCATATCAGACCTCCATAACCCATTTACTGAACAACATGATACTCTTTGGATATATGGGTTGAATCTCTATCGCTAGCACAACAAATGATCAATTTTTTGGCCAAAATTTATTCACTTCAACGGCTTCGTTAGCGATGGCGCAGAAGTCACTTAAGCAACATATTTTGGCGCATAGAGGGTAAGAAGAAGAGGGGAAGTGAAGCATAATCTGCGACTCAGCTCCGCTTTCACATCCTGCTGCCGTTCCACTGCAGTGACCTTTAGAGAGGTTAAAGGGTAAAATTTACATCTCACACTTGGGTTCAGAAAAGGTCCCGAGTCTTCCAAATAGGCATAAACAAAACATAGATGCAAGGCCGCGCCGACCCCCCATAGCGCCTGTGTGCGAAACCTATGAAGCGCCTTTTTTTTCACGAATCTTCTTCGTGTTTCAACTTATGCTTTTTTTATTATTTGTTAATTTTGGCCCAATTAGATGTTCTCCAGTTTTATATACTTAGATAATATTTTCCTAAATAGTTAGGTAAAACCCAAAGCGTAAAATTAAACTACACACGTGAATATTATCTTAGAAGACTTGTAAAATAAGCGCATTATAATTATGTTTTTTTATTTACAAGGCATATTTTGCGCCTGTAGGTACCTACTGACTTATCGATACTCCACTAAAAAGAATATGTTGTTGTGTAAGTGTAACAAAAATAATTTCGATGGCGGCGCCTCTATTGTCTTGGCGCCTATGTGCGCCGCACACAGGGGCGGTGCGGCCCTATAAAGATGTTTAGACAAGAAATAGTGTTGCTGTTTGAAACTTTCTGATGACGAAGTGTGGATTTCTTATGGGTATTTTTCTGATTTAACGGAGAATTCAGGGGTTATTTTAGAATTTATACTTCCCATTTGTACTTAAATGAAATACTAGCCGTAGTCAGATATTAACACTACATATTTGCAGTTAAAAGGTTATCTTTCAGTAGGTAACACTTGAATATTTACATGTTTCTCACAAATTACCTCGCACTTTGTTATCTCCAGAGTCAAATATTACACTAGCAAAGAATTTTAAGTTCTGCATAAATATGCACATAAATGTATTACATTGTGTAATTGCATGGTATAAACTTTATTAACTCATTGTATACCCACATATATTAAATATCTAACGAGGGGCTTTCATTGATGGTGTAGGTCATAATTCGGTGGAGCATACGGTAAAGGTCGGCCCTGTTTGGTGAACAGTTGCACCTTCGTGTCCTCGTGCAGACGACAGGCAGCGGAGATCTCTCACGTCGGACTCTGGTCCAGGCCACGGTATGGAGAGTGGCAAGAGTCGTGACGTTGATCCACAAGCTGAGTCTAGAAATAGCACCTGATGACTGAGGTTCAATGGTCTCATAAGCTACCGACGAGCAGAGAACCACCCAACGCTCAGTACATTGGCTTAACCTTAGATAATTTGTGGGGCTTCGGCGAGCATTCCGAGTGCCCATGTTGGAAGGTCAGTGGGTGCTTTACGCAGACTGTTGCCAATCTCGGAGGACTCTGGAAAGATGGCGTGGAATCGATGGTCCTTATATATCACCTATGTGGTCCGTCACTGGACTAAAATTAATAGTCTGCAGCGGAAAATGATCATTCGCAAGCGCACTTGGATACCGAACGGTATATACCGGATTCTTTGAGGCGGCAACTCTCCTGCTACGCTTTTCACCACTGGACATCCTATCATATATGGATTCGAGGGTCTACAACCAGATCACGACATATGAGAAAGTGGGAATAGCGTACTGAGATTAGCTAAGGCGGCGGGAAAGACGACACGCGCTTGGGAGGTGACGCGAATGGCTACAGAATGCGTAATTCTCACCTTATCGATGCCATCCTACCACACTTCAAAGCCTGGCTGAAAAGTGGTGATTGAGAGGGAGTGCTGCACTCTACAGTGCTGTTCCCTGGCGTTGTATAGAGGGGGTATTTTAAGAGGTTACATCCACACATGAATTTTGGTACTTTCATGTAAGGGTCTAAAAGGGTTCAAAAATGATCTTTTGTCCAAAAAAAAGTCCAGGCGTCTATTGTAGGTTTCTTTGGAAAACAAAAAAAAGCTACAGTAGGTACTGAGCGAGAGAACATAGAAAGCAGTCACCTTCTTCTGTAAAACAGTAGTGCGAGCAAAGAAGGCGGCAGAAAGCGTCCCTTACGCTTGACTGGAGAGGCAATCTTTGAGCCTCGGCCGCCACAGGAGACGCTGTTGGAAGCGCAGGCAGTAAAGACGCTGGTAAAAAAGTATTAAGAAAATTTTAACTTACTGTCATACGACGAACAGGTGCGATGGACAGTACATCAGGAACAATCTCACTTTGTGTAAACTTTGATCCAAAATCCTGAGCTGTCACAAAAATAATCACAATAGCAATAATGAAGACACACAAGCGACTCATCTTGACAGTAAAACATTAATGAATGGACGAGAATGGATCTTAAAACTTGTGTAATCTGTATACTTTTAATTATATAATTTTCGGTGATAAATTGTACCTAATTATGATACAGCTCTAGATAAGTTGAGTCTGTGAACCACTAGTATCTTTGGTAGTATAATTTGAATGGATGATGATCCTTGTGATGGTAAGATTAAAGGCAATTTCTGGGAAATTTGAGGCCGTTATGGTTTAGACGTTCTGTAATGAACTTAAGAGACTTAGATACCATTGATGATATTTGTGATGCGAAAGAGAACCCCGCGGCCCTGGAAAGAAGGCAAAAAAGGAACAGGAGTGGGTTTTTAGTCAGTAAATGTCTGACACTATCTCACGCTCCGCTCCAAAAGCGGGGGATGTCATTGGGGATGATTTTCCCACCGTAAAAAAGGCACCATTGATGATATGTTAAAATGTCAGTCGTGCTAGCGAGAAAGAGAGTCTGACTGATTGGCTAGGCTGTTGGTCTAGTGGTTAGTGGCCCTGACTGCTATGCCGGAGGTTGTGGGTTCGATTCCCACCCAGGACAAATGATTGTGTGATGAGCACAATTATTTGTTCTGTGTCTGGGTGTAATTTATCTATAATACCTATATGTATTTAGAAATATATAAGTAGAACACAAGCTCTGCTTAGCTTGGGGCTAAACGGCGTTGTGTGATAGTTGTGGAATATTAATATTATTATTTATTAATTATATTCTTTATTGTATACCACATTAACAAAAATACAGGACAAACATAATTAAAAATAAGTGTACAATGGGCGGTCTTATCGCACAGGGCAGTTTCTTACAGACAACCTTTGGATGGACTGAAAGAGAGGAGATGGATTTAGGGCTGTCAGTGTACAACATCAGAAAAATACTAATAAGACATAATAACTCAATACATACAAAAAGGAGTGGTGGCCGAGTGGTAACGGCCCAGACTTACGAGTTGTAAGTCGCAGGTTCAAACCCAACCAGGCGCATTACATTGTGTAATTTATTTCATCACCACTGCTCTCAAAACGGTGAAGGAAAACATCGTGAGGAAACCGGCATGTCCAAGAATCAAAAATTCAAAGACATGTGACATCCACCAAACCGCACTGGGCCCGCGTGGTGGAATATGGCCCATTCCCTCTCCTAGAGAAGAGGCCTGAGTTCCAACAGTGGGAACATTATAGGGCCGACTATGCTATACATACAAAAAAATATACTAATAAATATTAAATATATAATTGAGCCAGGAGAAGAAAAAATCAAAGTGAAAGGTAATGCTACTTCACCATTTTTTATTGTTTATATTATAACTCCATCCCTTTAACAGTTCAGTTTAGGTCGTAAAATGGATCGCGTTAAAAGCTCGTGGTAACACTGCTGTGATCTTAAAATGTATATTCATGATGAAAAATAAAATAATCCTTTTCCTTACTTACAATATTATACAAAAAAAAATCTACCACCGCGTCTGTCCGTCTGTTCCCCATAAACTCATTAACTACTAAACAGTTTTTGTGCAGTTTTCACCAATAGACAAAGTAATTCACGAGGAAGGTTTAGGTGTATAGCTATATTACATGCATAATAAAAGTAAAGAAAACATAAGGAATTAAAAGATTTTTATCACCCGTGCAAAGCGGGGGCGGGACGCTAGTGGATATAATACTTATAAAAGAAAACCATTTTTATTTTACGATAAATTATTGTCTTTTCAAGTGTCACCACAACGCACTGACCTGTGCGTCTCGCATCCATCGGATTCCTGCGACCCTTACCAGGTCATCGGTCCACCTTGTGGGAGGCTTACCAACGCAGCTCTTTTTCGGTGCGCGGTCGCCACTCTAGAACTTACATATTTCTTATTGTGATAGAAATATATTATGTTGTCATCACTGAAACCTCTACTAGCTGCTACCCGGGACTTCGTTCGCGTGGAGTTTAAGAACATTAACTCTTCTTTTTTTGGGTGAAGATATTAGCTATAAGTATCGTAGTGAACGTCCCCTCAAATTTTATTCAACCATTTCGAAGACGTAGTTTGAAAACGAAAAAGTACCTAGCCTTGTAACATCAGCTATCCACCAAAAATTCCGGAACAAACAGACAGGCACACAAAAACTGCATTTTTGTTATAGGTATCTGTCGAATTTTACTTTCATATGCATTTAGAAAAAAATAAAAATATTTTGATATTAGAAATGGCATTTCAATTTTATTTACATGTATTTAGAGAAGTAAAAATGGTAAGCATAAGTAAGTCATGTAAGGGAACGTTCAGGTTCCGCCCTCCATCTTTGTTTAAAGCCCAATTTGTTCGTACAGAATGGGCACATAGTCGTCGTACTCAGCTTGGTAGAAGTTGCCCGCGAACGGATTGCCCAAATCGTACTTTTTGGCGAAGTCCTCGATAGAGAACAAAGCACGGTTTTCAGCTGATCTGAAAAGAGCATCTTAAAATAAGTCTAGTTTTATAATATCATCATATACTTCTCCTGCTCTGAGTGGAGCGAGAAGGAGTGTCAGACTTTTACATACGACCCATAATATTCTTTCAGTTGCCCATTTTTTCGAGGGCTACGATACCTTCAAACAATTCAGAGCCTGGCGGGCGTCGGCCCTAACTGGCCCGTGATTTATACGGCAGTCCGTGTTCCTTCATTTGCCCTTGACGTTCTAAGGCCGTGGCACCACTTTCGAACATTCCCGCAGCGTGTGTTCGTCTAGCCTATCCAAATATACGGATCTCAACAGAAATAGCAGGAAAATCAAGAATGAAGTGCAGATGCAGCTGCCACCGAGTGCAGCGTATCTTAGACTCCTCAAATATTGCATCATGCTTAAAGGCAGTGTTCACCACAAACCATCATGCAAGGTCTTCAGGTTGTTGGCTACCCTAGTAAACGTGATATACAGGCCTATTGGCATTGTTCGCTGTTGACATGAATTCTAGTAAAAAGTTATTGGAAGCCGACCAAATAATTAAATAAAAAATGCAAATATGGGTAGGTACATTGCAGCCCCCCCCTAGCCAAGTTACAACCGTTTCGTTTCGGTTCTCTTTTCGTTGATCGCCTCGAGTCGATCACGCCTCCTATTCCTTTGTTCTGACCATGAATAGCTAATATAATATATGTATATTGTAAAAATTGTTTATGAAATGAAATAAATAAATAAAATAAAACATAAGGGAAGTACACATATTTCAACACCTCCCCTCGTGCAACATGATTGTAAAAAGGCAAGGTAAGTAGATCTTTTTAAACTGACCTGTTAGTAAGTCTAGGTTCATCAAACAGCAGTTCTCCAGGTTGCTGGTATACCAGGAACACATATCTGTGCGGGCCGCTGTTCTCCGACGGACCGGCTCCGATGTACTCAGCAATAGTCTCGCCGGATCCGATATCAGTCACGGGAATGTTGCCGACTAACCAATGAAGCCAGTTACGTGATGTTGGCGAAGCACGGGAAGGTGCGTCGGGGTCTGGAAGGAAGATATATATATAACATTCAGTTCATTGGTATTCAGTTTTGACGTGGTAACCCGGAAACGCAGGTGGACCCATAACCTGGTGAGAGTCGCAGGAATCCGATGGATGCAAGACCCACAGGACCGTTCGTTGTGGCGACACTTGGGGGAGGCCTATTTCCAACACTGGGTGTCATTCGGCTGCAATGATAATGATGACTTGAAAAAAACTCTCTGATTTATATACTAGCTGCGGCTTCGCCCGCGTAGGAGTAGAAAACTAATCAACCAAGGACATATACTCATTTGGTCTACCCTTATATCAAATTTCATCCCCATCTGTTAAGCCGTTCGATTGTGGAGAAGTAACAAACGTACACACAAAGTTTCGCCTTTACAATATCAGTGCGACTAGCTGCTGCCTGTGGATTTACCCGCGTTTATGTAGGAAAAGGCCAAGTCATCCTAAGGGGACAACTCACAGGATAAAAAGTATTCAGTGTGGTATTTCAGGACACGGTCTACCCATGTGTTCAGCCAGATCCGTTAAGTTGTTCGTGTGTGAAGAAGTAACAAACATAAGAATAAGAATAAGAAATTTTATTTGCTCAAACATGTGTATGCATACTGTGGCGGACTAACCCCTTTTTTTTTTTTTTTTTTAAGGTGGGAAATCATCCAAATGACTTCTCGCGCTCTGGGTGGAGCGCGAGGGCGTGTCAGACTTTTACTGACTAAAACCACACCTGTGTCCTTCAATTACCCTTTGCGTTCTAGGACTACGGGTTTCCCTTTCAGAAATTCTCCGCGGTCCTAGCTAGCGAGCATCGGCCCTGTTGGGCCCCTACGGTTTGCTGACATAGGAGGTGTTGACGGTAGCGGGTTGTACCCTGCAGCTACCGAGCCCTCGGGACAGTTCAACCCGATTTTTGACGTACGCTGCCTTACTGGTTCGCTGGTTACGTACGCCACCACGCACCCCTGAATGCGTATCTTCTATGGACGACGGAGCACGTAGGAGGACCTCAGAGCGGATACCGAAGAGAAATAAAACACGTTTTTCGACTAAAAGGTTCTTCGGAGTTCGGCTTGAAGCTTTTCCTTTGTGTTCTTGACTCTTCGGTGGCACGTTTTCGACTGACCTCGAACCGAAAAACGGCCCGTCTTATATACCCCGCTAAGTTCTGTTAACGGGAACCTCGTATTTTGCTCTAAATTTACTTTCAATTTCGCTTTATTTTCGCTTCAGCCGAACCCTTTCTGACGCCGTATTTATTTATTGTTTCACAAAACCATGACAATATATACATCAAAATGTCGGTTACAATCTCTACTTTTACATGAAACAATAATATATCACATATATTTGCACATAAAAAAGTTTCTAGAACAAAAACTGTCAAATATTCTAGTTCGACCCCATTCTTGAACACAAAACTTCTCATATCTTTTTCAATAAGATTCTAATTAGGATTCTAATTGCTATAATATCATTTTCTAGACAGATCCTAACTAATTACATAATGTTCTTGCTAATTAGTCATCAAATAAAAAGTCTCATTTTCAAATTCTAATTCTTCGCGAACATTTTAGAATTTCAACTTTATCTAAATCCTTGCAAAATGAGATCAATTGTTACTAATAGCTTCTATTAGACTAAAAACACTAATTAATAGTAATAGAATATTATCAACAAGTAATAACACAAGTTAAATCCTTATCATTACTACAACATAAAAATTTCACGATTTCTTCACCAAGATCGATTTTTCTTACAAAAACTTTTTAGAATCTTATATACATCGTTATTCCCGACCTCACTAATTAATGAAGGTGCTAATTACAGACAGAATAAAGACAATAACACAAATTGTATTCTGCCAACCACAATAAAACATAAAAATCTTTAGAAATACGATAGATGCTACTTATTCATACACTTAAATTAGCAAAACTCAGTCTTTATCAATTAAACCTAATGAGTTACTAACTAATTAATCCAAATAAACATTTAACAAGTGAAAACATCTTATCCTAAGCATATAAAACATGACAAAAAACTACTTGCGTGTTAGGTGGTCTCAACCACTACTTGCGCCCTGGTGCCGACATGGGACCCTCGTCGCCGACACATACAGAATTAAAATAAAATAATACATGCATGCAAGATCTTAAATAAAAGTGTACACACTACGACTACACTACGACATACAAACTTTCATACTTATATAAGCTTAGCATAATCAGCCTATTAATGTTCCCCACTGTTGGGACTCAGGCCTCCTCTTTAAGAGAGGGAATGGGCCGTAATCCACCACGCGGGCCCAGTGCGGGTTGGTGAATGTCACATGTCATCGATTTTTTGCTTCTAGGACATGCCGGTTTCCCCACAATGTTTTCCTTCACCGTTTTGAGAGCAGTGATTATAAAATAAATAACACAAAGTAATGCGCCTGGCTGGGTTTGATCCCGCGACTTACAACTAAGTAATTTCACACTCTGTGTTTGTTAGCGGACTCCTCCGAAACGGTTTGACCGATTTTAATGTTTTATTTTTATGTATATTTGGTAGATCAGGGAATGGCTATTTTTACTCTCCTATTCCACCCTCATTTTTTCTTTGATAATTTATATGTCTGACCAACGTTTCACGAGTCAGACAGTAAATACATAAAATCGCATTAAGTATAATTAAGATTTCGTTCTTAAAACAATAAAATACATACATACGTATGTGTTTTATTGCTAAATTAATAAAGTAATAAATATTATGATAAATATCAAACGATATTATATTATTATGTGGCTGCATATAATTTGTCGTGACGGCAAATATTTAAAAAAAAAAAAAAAGTAAAAAGGTAAATGAAGGAACATAAGTTTGTTTTAGTTCTCTCGCTCTTGGGCGGGTGTGTTAGACTTTTACTGACTAAAACCCACTCCTGTTCCTTCTTTGCCTTTGTTCCAGGGCCCTGAGGTACACTTTCGCACAACCCATGGGCCCAGTAGGTTTCGAACCTGCTGGGCACCACCGGTTTGCAGACATCTCTTTCGCGCACCTCGCGCGTGGAACACTTATCTACGCACCGTCGACGACTCGAGCTCAATCCGGATGGTTACCGGACGGCTGGACGGCGAGCTACCCATTGCTCGCCGTCCGCAAGTCTACGCCTACGGTGAAATGAAGGAATGATTCATTACTCTATTCACCCTCATTACTCTATTAATGCACAAAACATTTTTACTATCGCGCAATTTTTTTATCGCCTGTACGTATACTTCCATAAGATTCAATGTGTTACAGAATGACGAAAAAAAAAACTCGTGGTGAAATATATCGCTGTGCGGACAGGCTCTAATTCTTGTTGTAATTCCTAGCACGAGCTAACGTTTTTCTTTTTTTTATACTAACCAGCCAAGATTACGGTGTAGAACTTGTTAGGGGAGGCATCCCACGTAATGGTAGGGATGTCTTTCGCCTGTGTCGGAGTCACCAAATTGCCTTCTTCAACTTCCACGCCACTAGGGTACAGCACCTGTATTTAAAAATCTTTGTTAATAATATAATTTTCTAAAAACCGTCATACGTTCATGGAAATAGGTAACTTAGATTAAGTAACATAGAATTGATAATACATCCTCTAAAATCCTAAACAGGATGATTAAACGAAGATGTTATATTTCGTCACAGTGAAGCACTGAATCAACAAAACGTCACAAAAGTTGGTTTTCAATACATTTTCTCGAAAACTGGTTTTTACCGCACTATGGTTAAGTTCAACATAGCAATAGTGACTCTCGTGTTTTTTTTATTTATCACGACTCTACGTGTTCTAAATTCAAAAATATTTGTTTTTTTTTTTTTTTTGATTTTAGGATGCGGCTTCATACCTTTGCGTCTCCTTCAACATGCGAAGGTTAAGCGCGGGAAAAATAGCAAATTGAATTACAGTAGGTAACTTTGTCTGTGCAAATTACGCATCGGTTGCAATGACAAAGTTTCTCTACTTGTATCAAAATATTGACTGGCCTGTTGGTCTAGTGGTTAGTGGCCCTGACTGCTATACCGGAGGTCGTGGGTTCGATTCCCACCCAGGATAAATGTTTGTGTGATGAGCACGAACATTTGTTCTGTGTCTGGGTGTGATTTATCTATATATATATGTATTTAGAAATATATAAGTATGTTTATCAGTTGTTTAGTACCCATAACACAAGCTCTGCTTAGCTTGGGACTAGACGGCGTTGTGTGATAGTTGTTGAATATATTATTATATTATTATTATTATTATTATATATTATTTCAGAGCAGTTTTTTAACGACAAGTATAGTACGAATTAGCCAAGGGCAGCAGGATTGTTCAAAAGAGTTACCACCGGCTCTGGAACGCAAAGGGTAACTGAAGGAACACCGTCCGATGATGACGACGATGATAGACCAGGGTCTATCATCATCATCATCTCAACCGTTTTTACGGTTCTCAATCGGAACTGTTGGCCAAACGTCTTCGTCAAGTATCTATCGTCATATCGACTTACGAACCGTATTTCCAGATTTTCCAGAACCTTTATCAGATTAAAATTTCGAGGTTAATCAACCTTGTGGAGAACTATCTTTATTTATTTATTAGATGCAATGCTTAATCATAATGATAGTTATGATAAAGCCTTGCATACCTACCTGCATTATAGCGTGCCTACGTAGGTAGGTAGGTACAAACTTTTTCAAATAGAGGAAAGTAACCAAATATGGAGTTGCGATTTTTGCAAATTGATTAAAATTACTTTTTAGATTTTACCAAAATTTTTATACTTATATATTTGCAGTATTCTATATTTGTTACCTATTTTATAACCTTTGTGTTGAAAAAGTTAATTAGCATAGTTTAAAAAAAAAAAAAACCAGTGTTCCTTCACATGGCCGTTTCGGTCCAAGGCCGCAGAAACTCTTTCGAACAATCTTGGAACCCGTGTACGTAGGGTTGCCAACCATACCTACTACGTATATAATAACGTGTCTTACTTTATTTTTGTTAAATATAGTTTTGAATAAAAATAAAGTAAGTAGGTATATGAAAATTCTTTATTTTCAATATTTACTGTGATGTGTAAAATAAAAAACTAATATGAATAATTAGGTAAGTACTGAATTATTAACGATACTTCTACGTTGAATCACGAATACGTTCAGTTTCAAATTAAATCAAAACAAAGTTGAGTTGCAAATGCATTGCTTGTTTATTATATTGAAATCATATACCTACTTATACTTAAAGATAGCCTTCAAAAATATAAGGATAATGAAAAAACCTTACTGTGTGCTAGAAGCACATAAAAATATGTCTTCACTAGAAATATAAAACGTTATTTTTCTCAAAAAACAGTTAGCAACCCTACGTGTACGTCCTCCTATGTACCCCTCAAGCATGGCATATCTTATAATACTGTTAACTCACCGTCAAATATTTTTTAGGAACAACAGTTATCACATCGGGAATAACCTCATGATCATAATAAGCAAGTCTCGATACCTCTTGGGCCGTGACATAACTAAGCACAGAAATAAGAACTAAGACGAGACACAAGCGGTTCATCTTGCTAGTGAACTGTTAATGGACATTACAAACAACTGCAGCTTTACCTGTATTTAGTACCTACCTAAATAAAAAAAATATCTTTTTCGATAAGATGATTCGATAAAACTTGTAGAAATAGATAGAGCTGAGGATGCATTCGCAGGCAAAGCATAGTTAGATTAGATAATTATGACAAATCATATCAGGGGCGCCGACTCCGTGGGTGCTCGGTGGCTCGAGCACATATGAGAAATAAACAGTGGGTGCCGAGCACCCCTGAGAATAGACATCAAGAAACAGATCAGTAATCGCCTTTTAGGGATGGGCGTTTTTTCATTACCCGACGACTCGTTTATCGCAGTGGTTTAGCACCGTCGCGCCGGTTGAGACGCAAGGGGCGCGAGTTTGATTCCCGCACCAACACAAATGGTTTGTGGTACCTTCGTCTTTCCTGGTTTTCATAGTACAAGGAAAAACCTTAGTTTTCGACCAGGACAATGTATGTGATGTTGTCTCAATTTATTATTATTTATTTTTATGCAAGTAGACAATTATTTAAGTATTTGTCGGTCGATCAGTGTGAATTTCTCTTCTTACACTTCGCCACTTTTTCGAGTCATCAAATGAGCATAAGCACCCATGAGGTTTTCTAAAAGCTGGCGCCCCTGAATCATATCAAAGAGTATAAAAAGCTAACGCTATAATCATATCTTTAAAGATCGGAAATTCGGGTGCAAATACACCGGGTGAAAAATCACACGAAAATGTTATGAGTACGTCTATCAATAAAAAAAACTATTACACTAGTATTTGTGTGAGTGTGTTTGTTTTCACGCTTGAACGGATTTGGACGTTTAGCACACGGCGAGTCATATCATGGAATATGATAGCATATAGGATAGCCGTCAGTTGAGACTGGTCATCTCTTAGCTGCCATTGGCTTAATTTAATTTTTAATTCGTTTTTTTTTTAAACTATTATTACTTTTAAACATTGTGCTCACAGCTCACATATTAGAAGCGACAAGAAATATATAACCAAGATTTATGTAACTCATAATATGATTTAAAAGAGTATCCATGTAGTTTTTTGCACGTTCTTCTCCGTAGAGATCTACGCTTTGGAACGTGCAATTTAACTTCAATTGTTTTTTTTTTTTTGACTGATCGACATTTTGACAATTCAAAAGTGCCTATAATTGGTCTATTTGAAATAAACGTTTCTGATTTCTGATACTCAAATTCTCTTGGGACAATTTTCACGCGGGCCGTTGGCAGCACCCATAAAACAAAAACTTTGTGAAAAGCTGTTGAAATTAGATTTTTGATGCTTCTTGCCGGGATTTCTCCTATAATTTATTATTTCTTAGGTTCTTATTACTTTTTAGCCTGACACACAGGTCCAACCTAGTTCCGGCAAAAAAGCATTGTATGCGTTATAATTGCTTTTTATGTATCTTAATATAAATGTGCCACTTTTATTAAATAAACGATATTCTATTCTATTCTGACACTATTGTAATAGCAGACTTGAGGCCCTGAAGCGCTGCCCCGCCGAGCCCTTTGGTAGCTACGCCAGTACTTATATGGCGTACAGAGTCATACGACTATGGGCATTTGAAAAGTTAGTCTCTTTTTATTTCTCAGTCTGGTGACCTTATGCAACAAGTTCTATCTTTGAACAAAGTTGTATGATTTAAGAAGAAAGGAAGTTAAAGAGAACCAAGGTTGCCGACAATGCACGAAGAATCGCCAAACTTAAGTGGCAATGGGCAGGGAATATTGCTCGCAGAACAGATGGCTGTTGGGGCCGAAAGGTTCTGGAGTGGCGACCGCGTACCGGAAGACGCAGTGTTAGAAGGCCTCCTACAACCGACCGATTACCAGGTAAGGGTTGCGGGAATCCGATGGATGCGAGACGCACAGGACCGTTCATTGTGGTGACATTTGGGGGAGGGCAAAGACGTCCACTGTTGGACATATCCAACAGTGGACGACTTTCGGCTGAAATGATGATGATGATGATGAAGGAAGTTGTACTCGCCATCAGACTCAGCAGTGGTGGTAGTAGGAGGTATAGGCGTGACAGGTTCAGGCGGTCTCTCGCAAGCGGTGTTCGGTGGTGAAGGCACACTTCTACCGAGCGCGCGACCGGCAGCACGAAGCAGAGGCGATGGCTCCGCACAGCAACGGTTACTAAAGTCGTCCAAATCGATCGCCCAAGCTGTGACACCACCCATGCCTTGACGTAATGCCCATTCATAACTAAGCTGTTTTTTTTTTATGTTAACTTTCAAGTAAGTTTATTGGCACACGAAATAAGATTTTGTATACAAACGAAATTTCCCCTTTGCACCCCCTTAAAGATTTAATTTATAAAAACAAAAAAATAAAAACATTTAACTAATTAAAATTACATAATATATACACAATAACTCCTACCTAAAATATGGCGTCAAAAAATTCCTCCGCATCGCTGTCGACTGGAAGTGTGCCCAAAAGACTGGCGGCATTGCCACGTTGTATGGTTAGAGAGGTTAATTCCAGCCCTTTGGTCACGCGAAGTGTCAACTAGCCGTTTGGATAATTCTTTAAAAAGCGCATGAGCACTCGGACCCCACGGCCCAAGAGTCTCCACCTCTGTTATAATAAGCTGTTGAATTTCTGTGACAACCCGGATGTAGGTGTGACACCGACGGACCCCTAACTCGGAAAGCACGATAAGCAGTTGGTCTTACGCTTGACCTGTAGTAGTGCACGAGTGTTGCACACACTATAATATGTCCCGTAACGATAGCTAATTTCCATTGATATTGGTCGCCATAGCCGTAATCGGTCAGGTGTACATATAACGTGCAACTGCCCAGTGTCAAGTTCGAATTTTCAACTTCGCAGGATCCGTTTTATCGTCACTTCATTTTCAGTTACATAACGTGGTAATATGCAGCTTCCAATGACACTTCCATGCAGCCATGCCCGCCATTGACACTTTCCTGCAGCCATGCCCGACACTGAGACTTTCCCTGCAGCCATGCCCGCCAATACGTTTACGACACTTCTTACCGCCATACCAAGAAGTTACCTAGCTAAAAGAGCGGAAATTCGGAAAATGTGTTCCTCAGCCGGTCCCTTGCTGAACTGCGATGCCCTAAGCCGAGGTCCGTACCCCACAGGGGGTGCCCTTAGCGTGTAGTCGCTTAGTTTTTAAGTTAGTTAAGTAAGCCCTGGCTTTGATTCTAGAATTAAGGCCGCCACAAGCAAATTCGGTTAAGCAGCCGACAACCTCCTAGGTTGACCTGCGAGCGGCCACTCACATTATATTCCATATTGACATTTAAAAAGGAGCAAGGGTAACTAAATATCCTTACATAGTATAAGACAAAGAGCTTTCCGCTTTTATCTTTGTTTACCTGCTAACTCTTCAAAGAGGAGCAAAGATTTTGATTTTCACCACAGATTTCACTAAAAGAGCGAAAAACGAGGGACGTTTGTATATGTCGTGGCCAGATCTTAGAATTGACCACTTCATGATGTGACCGGCTATATACTATATATAGAACCTCGTCCGCTGGCCACATCATGATATGGGCGAGCCAAATCAATGAACACTGCGTTTAACGATATGAACGGCTAAACGCATGATTATTTCATAATATGGCCAAACATGGCTGATCATATCGTAAAATAGTTACATCAGCCACCGTTAGAGGCGCTGATGTTGTTTTGCTTTTGGCGGACAGTTTATTCTTGAGGTTATTCTGATAAAACTGTTAGTAATAATGTGCTAATTGATAATAATTATATATGGCCGGTCACATCATGAAGTGGTCAATTCTACGATCTGGCCACGAAAAATATATAATTTGCACCCGTGCAAAAACGGGGTGTGTCGTTAGTATAAAAAAAACAACAAATACAGTGCATACCACTATAATACCCCTAGAAGACAATTTAGAATCATCTGTATACAAAACTTTCACTTACATACTCATTATTAATGCTCTAGTCGTAATCCATGATATTATACAACACTATCCGAAGAGTTATCAAGACAACTGTTACTTAAGTAGACTGTACATCTAATTGGCCTTGCAAAGTAAAACATCCTTAGTAAAAAAAACTTGAGAGGTGTCAAGGGTGACCCGGATGGAACGAAGTTCCTTTCGATTAATTAGTGAAGGAATTGTAATAAAATTTTATTTTATTTTACTTCGTTCCAATAACTGGCTTGCTTTCTATGAGAGAGAGAGACATGTCTGTCTCTCTCAAACACGAAATACGCGCACGCCGCACGGCGTACAACTATAGCAAAAAGTGTCGTTACAACTTTTGGTCTTAATTTTTTCCGTCTAGCCCCCTTTCGCAACGCGCGATAAGAAACTTCGTTCCAAAAATGCCGTGTAAAAAAATGAAAATAATTAAAAATGTATTAATTACACCCCCCATGGCGCCCAATTGAACACATTTAAATCCATCGATAACTTTTTTACACGGATATGAACTATTTCAAGTGCAACTAGACAAGTGCTCACGCATAACATACGACATTTTTTAACACATCAGCGTGTTGAAAATAGGCGTTTGATAGGTTTCAAAAGTAAACATGTAAAATATGTAAACCAATTAGACTGTAAATCTATTTGGCCTGGCAGAGTCAAACATTTTTAGTAAGAAAATAATTGCCAGAGTAAATTATTACAAAATTGTTTAAATTACACCCACTTGCTCCCAACCGAACGGGAACACTTTCAAATCCAACGATAACTTTTTATACGGATATGAGCTATTCCAATTATAATTTTATACAAGTGCTCATGCGTATCAAACGACATTTTTCAACACATCAGCGTGTTGAAAAATGACGTTTGATAGATTTCATAGAAAACAATAAAAAAATTACTTAGATATTAAAACATTAACATTCTATTGGTATTTTCGCATTACGTATTCTTCGGCTTAGTGACAATTTGTATTTCTTTACTATTTCATAAAACGGACCGTATAAAATAAATGATCGTGGATTCTGAATAGAAGCATTTTTCCGCAGTTTTCCTATCTTTTGTAATTGGTACTTACTTACTTCTTGACTTCTATTGATATACAAACATTCTTCGAACAAAAAATCATAGAGCTTTCAAAAACTTTTTAACGTAATTTTGGTGACAATACCTTGTACTTTCGACAAATATAACTGTCTTTTAAAATGCCGTCAAGATGGATGATGCTTTTCAACGCTTGTTCAAACACTCTTTATTACCTATCTCGTAATTTAATATATTTGAGGAATCGTAACGAATTCTGTTTATTAAAATTTTGGGCGCACTGGGGTTAATTCAAATAGAACATATATGTTTTTCAGTTTCACTATTGCACAAGTTAAAGTATTCAATATAATATTGATTTATTATACAGTTAAAAAACCAACCTCGAACAGATTGTTGGATTCTCAAAGCTTTGAAATCGCTCATACAAAATATAATATTTGCATAAACTTACAAAGAATAAAATCAAAATTTACAAAACCATAAATGCTTATACAATCAAAATACGACTCTTACACTAACAAAAGGGAATCAAAGAAACTGTATTGTCTTATTATAATACTAAATAATTCCAAATCAAGGCGTATTATTATCGGAGTTATGTTACGGAGGAATAATAAATGGAGTAACCACGTGACACATAAATATCTACATACTAATATTATAAATGCAAAAGTGATTCTGTCGGTCTGTTTGTTACCAAATCACGACTAAACCGTTAAATCTATTTTAACCTTTCAAATACTGTAATTAGAGACACAATAGAAAGACAATGAAAGAGCGAACCGATTCGCTTGGGGTTTAATGAGTCAATAAAATTATAAATATTTAGCCTCGGACCTGGAGAACATAGGATATTTTTATCAACATACCATGCGAGCGAAGCCACAGGTAACTAGTATACAATAAATTCAAATGACAGTTGAGTCTGCGATAGGTTAGTCTTGTATTAGAACTTTTTTATCTATTATTATTAAAAGGATTCTCTTTAGAATGCGAGTACAAACCCAAGCTTATGGTCTTACTGCTTTATTACCTCTTGCTAAAATACTCTTATCAGTAAACTGCTTGTTTAATTCGTAGCATTATAATTGTTACGGTTTTTTTTTACTAAAATCAGTTGTCATATTTTTAACACTTTTCAGCTATGGTGACTCTCTAAATGTGTTAAGGTAACAACTCGATTCTACATGGTTACTCCATTTATAGTATCCTCCGTGGTTGTTCTTCATATAAAGTCGTGTCACTCCTTAAGCGCCAAGTTGCTTGTACAGAATAGGCACATAGTCATCATACTCGGCTTGGTAGAAATTGCCCGCAATAGGGTCGCCCAAGTTGTATTTCTTGGCGAACTTGGCAATCGAGAATACACCACGGTTGTCGCCCGACCTGGGGGAAGGAGATTTTATTAGTTAAGTCATGCGATGGTGACGCTAAAGCTTATAATTTTCCCACTGCTGGTAATCAGACCTCTCTAAAGAGAGTAACCATGGAGTTTCTTGCCGGTTCTTCTCCATAGGAAACAACCAATTTGGAACCGTGCATTAGCTTCTGACGTTTTACAAGTGCCCATGCACTTGTAAAACGTCAGAAGCTAGTAGTAGGCCTATGTGAAATAAAAATATTTTTGATTTGATTGATTGATCTAGAAGAGGGAATCTTCCACGCGAGCCCAGTGGGGGTTTGGTAGCAGTGACAAAACAAATTACCATTTATACCGTTACCGCTGGGCCACAAGTGTAAGCAATATTTTACGGTAATTCTAAAGCACTAGACTTTAGAATTACCGTATAAGAATATTTTCTTATTCCATACTTTTTAGAGAGCAAATTTTTGTAGTCTGGTTTTACTTTTTGAACTAGTTTGTTACGATAAAAGCAGCGTGGTGATTTTCATTAAATATTTTACAAGTAGATTGATAATGGATGCGACACGCACAGGACCGGTCGTTACGGCGACACTTGAAATATGATGATGATTTTGCTAGTGAACGAATTGTCAATAACTTTCGGGCCGCGTGGACTATATATAGGACTGCAAACATAATTTACTAACTTGTTAGTAAGCCTGGGCTCATCAAACTCCAGCTTGCAAGGCTGCTTGTAGACCAGGAAGACGTATCTGTGCAGACCAGTGCCCGGTGGAGGTCCAGAGCCTACATATTCGGACAGAGTCTCGCCCGCCGCGAGGTTGTTGCCGGGAATGTTTCCGACCAGCCAGTGGTGCCATTCGCGGAACTTCGGCTCTTTTCGGGAAGGTGCGTCGGGGTCTGGAATTTAGACAATCATAACACATTTACCATCAGCTTCATTGCCCGTAGATAAATAACTTAAAGACTAACATAATTATTTATAGTAAATACAACTTATTGTTAGTAAATAAGACTTAGGACTATGTTAGTAACACTCCACAAACATAGAGAGCAGCAACTGACGGCGTCAAATTAAAAAATAGATAATTTTTGCAACACCAAACTGTGCATCATCATCAACAGAGATAATTAATAGACGTTGCTCAAGACTCCTAATTGATCTGGGCTGGTTACAAAATAACCATTATATCAAGTAACAAGGATTTAAGAAAATGCACCCCTCTTGGCTAAAGAACAAGTTAAGAAGATCGAGTTCCTGATTAGATATGGTATATTTCTGTTAATGCTGCCCTGCGATAGTTTCATGGTTTGGAGTAACGTCCCGATTCTACATGGTTACTCCATTTATAGTCTCCTCTGTGGTTGTTATTCATATAAACTCGTAGCTATGCTTAAGCGCCGAGTTACTGGCATAGAATACATTCTGACGTGAGCATACACTGTAGTGATCAATTGGGTTGATAATTATATTTTTTAGATTATTTCTATAAAAAAAAGTAACTCAAATCTAGTAAAAGGGGAAACTGTCAAGTAACATCCACATAGAAATGTGACGTCATCGCCATTAGGTTACGTGTGTACATAAGAATTAGCGAGATGTTCCCACCATGCCCCCGCTCTTCCTTATACCGATATTTAGAATGCTAATTGCTGTTACATTTAATGACCAATTTTGATGCTGTTTTCAGAAAAAGACTTCTTTTTAATGTTACTTGTAAGGTACAAAATTTTTTGTACCTTTTTGCCAAACATGAGTTATGTCGTCATACAGTAACTCAAAGATTAACCGAGTTAATTCAGGTAATTCCTAACGATACAATTTATGAGTTTAAAACCTAAATTGGAACACTTAATGAAATCCGAGCCAGTTTACCTATCTTAAAACGGAACACTTAATGAAATCCGAGCCAGTTCACTTATCTTAAATGTACCTACAATGTCAGTGTTGATTCTTACAACCTAAAATAATCACAGAGTGCAGACTTAATACTGTTCCCTCCAACTCATACAATTATAACAGACGGTGACTGGTATATTGCAAGAAAAAGGCTCTTCTATAAATACATAAAATGTACGACCATTAATATGCACGTTTGCTCAAGGCGGCAATTCACAAATTCAAACAAACTATTAATTTCAGACAAATCAATTTACCTTTTGAATCGGTAAGAAGTCGTTCAGTCAGAAAAATTAAGCTAATTGCATAGGTATTTCAAAGCGTAGATCTCTGTGGAGAATAAATAGCGAAAACTCTTTGGACGCTCTTTTAAATCATTTTATGAATTACATAAATTATTGTCGATTCCACTATGTGAGCATACATGTGTGCAATATATGTAAATAAATAAAAAAATAAATCAAAATATATAAATTAAAATAAGTCATTGGCAGTTAAGAGATGACCAGTCTCAAATGTCGGCATCCGTTCATAAACATGACGTATCTGTCGTGGCCAGATCTTAGATTAATTCACTTCATGATATGGCCAACTAAAACTGGCCAGATCGTTAAACGTTAACATTTGATGATATGTCGATCCTCGTTTAGTCATATCATTGATGTAGGATTTCTATTATAATGAAAAGTCTAAAGAAAAAAAGGCCAAACGAGGATTGACATATCATTAAAGTTTAACGTTTAAAACGATCTGGCCAGTTTAACTTGGCCATATCATGAAGTGGCCAATTTCTATAATCCACGACATATCCATCACAATGTCCGATATTTTCTTATCTCAATTTAGAGCATAATAAATACTTTTGTAATGTAAAGAAATATATTTAATTTCTATTATTTACCATTAAATGATTAAATATTCATATTATTCATGCTTAGTTTAGTTATTAAAGAAATAATCATAAATTAACCATTTTAATAACACAATCAATTAACTAACCAAATAGAGCGATGAATCAACTGAGCAGTATTTTTTTAATAATATAGTTTAGTTTTTAGCTTTAGCTGATAGCCATTAAATATTACCGTAAAGCTTGACCAACCGTATTTACAAAACCATGAATTTAGATTTTGCATAAATTAGTAATAATCCAAAATATTGATCTAGAACATTTAACGGTCAAGCCGAAGCTAATATGTTTTCATTTCCGTATCTACCGTAAAAAGAAGCTAAAATATTTCTTAGGTGCTTACTCTGTTAATCCATGATAATCCATTAAAATACACTTGAAACTATAAAATTAATAAGATTTCAGAAGAAAAAAAAACATATCCTCTTAAAGCGACAGTTATTATTTTAATTTACAAAATAAGACAAATAAAATACAGATGAATAACGTACAAAAAATAATGTTTCTTGTAAGAACTTCTTCTTCTTTCTTCTTCTTCTTGGTTCTATTCTATTCTCCATCTGTACAAAATTCGACATGCTACTATCTTAGGATGAGTACCCTTAGCTGTACACGCGTACATCTGTTCAGCCCCCCTAGCCAAGTTACTACAAAGGAATCGGAGGCGTGGCCTACTCGAGGCGTTCGGCGCGAACGATACGATTGTAACTTGGCTAGGGGGGCAGGTGCGGTATCCTAAGAGACTGGATGGAACACGGGATGTATTTTTCATGGGCAGGTAGGTAGTAACTTGACAAAGTAATAACTAGTCATTGCTAGAGTGTACAGCTGATCAGTAGAGATATCTCACGACAATATTGAACTATCTTTCACTTAGTAGGACTCAGCACATTATCTTCATAGGGTAAGTGAAGGGTAAAAACTCGAAAAAATACTAACCCGCATTGCAAGGGTGTACAGCTGATAAGTAGAGGTATCCCACGACAATGTTGGACTATCTTTCACTCAAGTAGAAGTCGGTACATTATCTTCATAGGGTAAGTGAAGGGTAACAACTCGAATAAATACTAACCAGCCATTGCGATAATAAACAACTGATGAGTGGAGGCATCTCACGACAATGTTGGACTGTCACTTAAGTAAAGATCAGTCAGTATAAGGTACTGAGGTCTTCAAAGGGTAAGTGAAAGTGAAGGGTAACAACTCGAAAAATACTAACCAGTCATTGCGAGGGTGTACAGCTGATCAGGGGATGCATCCCATGAGACTGAAGGTATGTCTTTCACCTGGGTAGGGGTCAGCACGTTGCCTTCATTTACCTCCACGCCACTAGGGTACTTTACCTGTAAAAAAATGGTGATAGATTATATCTCTGAGTTTGTTTCGGTGTTTCTTTTCGGGAAAGTAAGTTAGGAAACACCGGTGTTTCTTTTCAGGATAGTCCGTTAAGAAACACCTTCTCAATATAGTCAGTTAGAAAACACGGGCCTCGTCTTGTTTAAAATAACGAAAGATATTGACGTGTAAAAAAGTTACTTAAAACTTATTTGTAAAATAAACATCATTTATATAAATCTTAATTTTTCTATCAAATGAAGAAAGGGTAAGTTCTGATCTGTCTCTAAATAATATAGAACAACTTTGCTGTTTACCTATATCTGTCTCCTGGCTTACTTTTTTGAACCACGCAAGGGATTCCTTACGATTTTCAATACTAGGAAAGAACGATAAATGAAGAAGTTTTGTGTGGGTAATATGCACCCGTGCGAAGCTGGGGCGGAGTGCTAGTCATCCATATATAGCAAATAAAGATCATTTTATCTAAGGTCTGCATTCAATTCGCACGTTCAAATTTTCGCACTTTTCAGGTAATTAGATCAATTTAAAAAGGTGTTCCTAACATATAAGTATTGAAAAAGTCAATGAACTTTAAATTCTTATTTAGTCAAGTAAAATTAAAAATCGTATTTTTAATCTCAATATTTTTTTGTCCCGTTTTTACCCTTAGGGTAAAACATGTGTTACCCTAAGTAACATGGGACCAGGGTCAAGAGAATGACGGTTAAAGATGAACATTAATTGAAGGTTGAATGGTACCTTTTGTTTGTTTTCGAGTCATATTTTTTAAGTAAAAAGACAATTTTCTAGTTATCCAGAAAAGTAATTTACAATTAAGTACATTATTATTTTTTACCGTCATATCTGTGTGAACAAATGAAATAATGAAGGTAATTCGTCATCGGCATCATGTTCAAACTAATGAGGTGGAAGTGAGATCTAATAAAAAACATAATTTCCTACTCATCGTGTTCATCATTATCATTCAACACAAAAAGGTCGTTCTCGTATCTTCCATATATTTTTATCCCAGATAAGCAAAACTGCACTCTGTCATCATGGTATCTTTTATGTAACATTTATTAGGATTTCATAAAAACAAATATTCACTCACGGGATTATGATAAGAAAGATTAGTTCTGAATAAACACATTAACGTTGTCCAATAAAGACCATCGTAACTAGCACAGGGTGTATCATAATACGCAGGGGGATTTCTGAAAAAGAAACTCGTGGTCCTAGATCGCAAAGGGCAGCTGAAGGATACAGGTTTTAGTTAATAAAAGTCCAACACGCCCTCGCGTGGTGGACCACCTTAGAGCGATACTAGTCACAGTAGTGGGCGAGAGGGCATTGAAGACTTTCAATGCCCTCTCGCAATTTAAAAAAAGGTGTAACGATATGGGCTGCGGGACTTTCGAGACCGTGGCTCTAGAACACAAAGGGAAGGAACACAGGTTGGTTTTAGCTAGTAAGTCTGAAACCCCTACCTTTCGCTCCACCCAGAGCGAGAGAAGTTATTTGATAATTTATCACCTCAAAAAAAGGAAGGTGTAACGAAAACGTCCAAAACATGAATTAGCCAAATAGTAAAGTAATAAATTAGTTATCAACTGATCAAAATTAGTAATGGTGGTTTAGATTTTTTTGGAATTTAATTTACCCAGTATACTTTTCAGGCACATAAATAAGGCTATAATAAAACCCGCTGTACTGTCCATTAGAAAGATTGCTGTACTCAGAGTTTTTGAACCGACATAAGAAAGTACTTCTTATGTGATCTCAATATTGACTGGTCTACACTGTCCTTACATAATATCTACTAATACTGTAATATAGAAATTTTGTAAGAACAACCATTTTTTTTTAAAGAGTAACCATGGAGTTTCTTGTTGGTTCTTCTCAATAGGAAACGACCAATTTGGAACCGTGCACTAGCTTCTAACGTTTTGTGCCCATGTAGGCATATGTGAAATAAAAACATATTAATTTTGAATTTCTACCACCAGTAAAAAAAAAGTTACCAATAAATTGCTCGAATTTAAATGGGTACCTATGTCTTTCATGATTTTCATTACCATTTCTTTTTTGTATGAGGTTGTCGATTCCTTAACCTTTTTATTTAGCGGCTCAGCCCCCCTAGCCAAGTTACAATCGTATCGTTCACGCCAAACGCTTCGAGTAGGCCACGCCTTCAATTCCTTTGTTCGGACCACGTGACTGAGCGTTGAGATGGCGTCAGAACAAAGGTATCGGAGGCGTGGGCTACTCAAAGCGTTCAGCGCGAACGGTACGATTGTAACTTGGCTAGGAGGGCAGTTTTATATTTACTTCTTTGTTGCACTCCTAAACTTATTACATAACAGACATTTTTTAAAAATAAGTGTACAATAGGCGGATATACCTAATTTAATTATGCTTTTGAGTATTTACCGTTCATTTTCTGTGTTGAATTGAAAAAATATTTTATCTATATATCTAATCGGATTTGCCTGTGGTGACCGTCAGAAACTTAAGCCTTCAGCCAGAACTAAGATTCCGTGTGCATGAAAACCTTGATTAAATAAACAAGTACCAAGAACCTAGTTGCTTATTAGATCCTAGTACTTCTCATGAGCGTCATATCCGGCGAACACTAACACTAATGACTTTTTATTCTGCTTCCCTAATAGATGTTTACCTGTTTAAGTAACGTGTTCAATTTGTCACCGAGTTATATACTGAGATAAGTATGCATTATTGTGCCATTATGTAATGTTATTATTTATTATCTTTGCTAACAAGGTTGTGGGTTAAAAAAATATCACAGTAATATTATAAAGGTGAAAGTTTACATGTATGTATGTATGTTACTCCTTCACGCTGAAACGGCAGAACGGATTTAGATAAAATACAGCACATTGGTAGACTATGTCCTGGAATAGGACAAAGGACACAATTTTTCCTTTCGGGAATATGTTTCCTTGGGATAAGCATAAGCATAATCAGCCTTTTAATGTTCCCATTGCTGGGACTCAGGCCTCCTCTCTAGGAGAGAGAATGGACCGTAATCCACTTCGAATTTTTAGTTTTTTTTTTTCCTTGGGATAATTTTGTACAATAGTTTCACACGGACGAAGCCGCTGGCAGTAGTTAGTATTTTTAAAAAAAAAAAAAAATATTATTGGTAGGCTTGCGTTCGACCACTATCTCACCTGATGGCAAGCGATAGTTTTCTCTAAGCTCAAAATATAACCAAAATGATTACAGGGTACTACTAGTTCTCCTAGGAAAAAAACAAATCACCGCAATACAATGGGCCCGTAAAACATAGGATTGAGGCCCTGAGTAGATTATTTATGTGCAGCAAGAACAATGTTGCCAAAAGCACCGATTACTGAGGAACCCTGACTTAATATCGGGGTTCCTCAGTGGTCGGTGCTTTTATCCAATTGGCCAGACGAACAGCCATCAATGACCACTCGGATGAACAGATTCTTCAGGAGGTCTGCGATCCAATCACAGACCATTGGGTAGATCTAAGGATCATGATTTGGGGGTTACGAAGACGAGTTTAGTTCAAACCGATCCTGATTGCTTTCCCTCTGTGACATCATCTTCATAATCAAAACAACAAGGACGCAGCTTGCGGAAGAATTAAGACAATAGAGCTGTTTTCCGGTGCGGTCATGTCAACGTTAATCGAATTAAAACCGTTACAACTCGTCTAGTTACTCAGATAATTATGTACTAGAATGTCTAAATATTTTATTTCCTAAAAGCCACCCTTTTTTAGATATAATGATTCAAGAGGTAATCGTCATCATAGGCGCATGTTTTCAAGCCACCTTTGAGGTAGTGTATTCATAGCATAAGTATAGGAAGAAATCTGAAAACTGTAAATTTGTAGTTACGTCACAAAAAAAACTTTTTTGCAGACAACAAACACAGTCAAGCACTGGCTTATATCAATTAAAAAAAAAAACAGACGGACAACAATGTGATTCTATAAGGGTTCCGTTTCGTCCCTTTGAGGTACGGAACCTTAAAAACGCGCTAGGTACACCATAGTTAAAGTATGTGATGAATAAAAATATCTCACTAATAAAAACGTTTTATGCAGGTTTATTGGTTGCCGTTCACAAGCTCATGCTTTTACTTTTAATTAAGAGTTTATCGAATGAGTCTTTTATTTCGTGCATTTGTTCTATATTTTATTGTGATAAATAATGTATTAGAAAAAAGTTCCTGGAACTTCCAAAATAAGTAAATTTAAATAATGATCAAACTCGGAGAAAATCTTTTTGCAAAAGGTCGCAAAAAAGGTTTAAATAGCCTTTTCAATAAAAATTACTTTCAGCATACTTTAAAAATACTATAATCCTAAACAAAATAGCTACGGTTAATTGATTTCATAGTTTTTTTGTTTTTGTTGTTTTTTTTTTATATTTGTCGACATACCCAAAAGCTACCAAAACTGTTTAAAATAACGAAGAAAATTAAACTAAAACATAGTTAAATATCTGAAGATGAAGGTTACTTTGCATAATAACGAATAACACCAAAACCAATTTGCTTATAACAAAATTATTCTGAAATTGCTCGTAAATCACTTAATTATATGAAGAATAGCTCAATATGCAAGTTTCCTCCACTCTCAGGGTGTTATGAGGTAAGTATTTAATATATTTTTTTTTTTTGAGGAAGGATCATAAAAACTTCTCGCGCTCTAGGTGGAGCGAGAGGATGTATCACAGACTTTTACAGACCAAAACTCACTTGTGTCCTTCAGTTGCCCTTTACGTTCTAGGGCCACGGTAAATTCTTTTGAACATTCCCGCAGCCCTGTCAATTAATACTTTAAGTTAGTAAATATTCTAATCAATATATGAGGCTATCTTCAATAGACTTTTTTTTCGCCAATTTTTGATGGTATCTGCCTCAATGTGCAATGGCCAATCCTGTGCTAATAAATAGATCGAAACGTTGGACGGCATGCACTGGAATGTAAATTAACCGTCATTATTTCACAATTGCATTCCATCCCCCCTAGCCAAGTTACGATCGTTTCGTTCGCGTCGAACGCCATGAGTAGGCCACGCCTCCGATTCCTTTTGCGAGGCATAGGAGGCGTGGCCAACTCGAGGCGTTTGACGCAAACGAAACGATCGTAACTTGGCTAGGGGGGCAGAACCTTTCGACCACATCGGCCATCCGTTCTATGAGCAATATGCCTTGCCCACTGCTACTGTAGTTTGTTAATTCTTTTGGCTGTATGGGGACCTTGAAAACTGGAATTTTAATAAAATTAGAACTAAACTATCCGCAACAGACTAGAATCACTGACAAAGCTTGCATAAAAGAGTTGACAAAACTAAAGAGGAATTGGCTGCCCATTTCAATCGTAGGAATAAAGGTCCTGCCGACCTTGGGAGTAAACGATTTCTGGAATGATGAATCAGCTAACGAGTGACTGACGAAGTCTAATTAAAAGGACTGAAGTTTTTAATTCATGCCTGGATGCATCTCATCTGTTTTTAGACAAAGTAACTTAATACAGTTGAGTCTCGATTGCAAAAGCAACTCCGCATTATGATTCTGTCTGACATTTATAACTGGTTTGAATGTAGGTAAAACAAACACGATTTCACGCAACAAAAACTTCATAAGCTTTGTTCGAAGATCGGTAAAATGCCAGATAATTCGGATTTTTATATTGAGAGTAAAAAGTATTTATTATTAATGTATAATTTACGCATGATGCAAGCGATCTAAGATTGTGTACGAAATCAAAACACTTACCTACGTGTGTATATGGACAGAGAATAAATTTAAAAAAATATATATATTCAAAAACTGAACATAATCTAAAAAAGCCGAAGATCCTAAGTTTGATGACTGCATCAAAATGCGAATGCCAGCAACCGTGGTGATGTTTTTTTTTTTAATCTGCCGAAAAAGTTATTTGTCCATTTAAATTACTATAACTTTTATATTATATTTTTGCAATCGTCTCATATACCTCTTTATTTTGATACATTATGCCATAAAAAAGATAGTTTTGTTGATAACCTACTTTAAATTCTAAAATATGTTCATTTAAAATTAAAAAAAATATATATTTTATAAACCTAAATCCGATTTTCAGACCTATTCAATGAATGTCAATGATACCCCACATGGCTTAAATCGTCGATTTTTTTTTGTTTTTGAAATGTGTAATGTGATTGGCGATAGCGACTTATTGAATTTAGATTACTCCCATGTCTCTAATGGCGCTCATAGTTTTATGACAAATCGTAAGAATCATCAAAATCGACCTTCGCGTTTGGTCCATAGATATGATATTATGTTATTACACAATGTTATCTTTAACATCGAAAATGATGGAACTTCACCAAACACGTAAACCCACACATAAACATACACATACAACTACACACAGTTACACACTACACAGAGCTGCTTATTATTTTATATGTAGTTTCTGTTTGTTCTAAGGTTTGGTTTTTAGTTTTATTTTATTTGTTACTGTCTCAATATTGTTAAGTATCAATTAAGGGAAGAAGCGAAACAATCCCAACACAAGTATTATTAATAACTTACTGGGACTGTTCTATTCACATTTGTAATGTAACCGTTTGAGACCGAATAAACAATTTTATTATTTACTAGCTTTTGCCAGCGGCTTCGCCTGCGTGAAAGTAGGTTTCTCCATACAAATTTTCGACCCCCGTTTCATCCCGTTAGGAGATGAATTTTGTAAAATCCGCTCTTAGTGCTCACCTACGCCATAAAAGGAAGCCTTGTGCAAAATTCTCACATTCCTAGTCCCAGTAGTTTCGGCTGTGCGTTGATATGTCAGTCAGTCAGTTTCTCCTTTTATATATATAGAAGATTTTAGAGAGGCTGTTATACACATCACACTGCGCGTCGTGTAAAATGTTTGCAAATCTCTAAAATTGCGTCATACTAAACAGCAATTTTCAGAGAAATCCCAGTTTAGTGTAAAACGACAAATGATAAGGTAGGCATTCAAGACGCACAATGGTTATATTTATATCGTGAAGTTTGCTCTTTTTTTATTACAATATTTAAATTTTTGCAAATTTTGGAATCGTTTTTCTTTGTTTATGGAGGAAAATCATCCAGACTTCTCCCGCTTCGACCTTGCTGGGCCCCCATGATTTGCTAACATATCCTTGAGGCGCGCGTGGAACACTACGTGCCATCTTGTCGACGATTTGGGCTCGGTCCGGAAGGTGGATCGGACGAGCGGGTGGCGTGCTACCCATTGCTTACCGTCCGCAAGCCTACGCCTACGGTGGGAATCTCGGAACCCTGGGGTCCCTTTGGAAGACGTAGGAGGGGCCGAAGCCAACCCGCAGAGGCCCCTTTGACACTTCATGGAACGTTGTAGAAACAGACACTTTTCCCTTTACGCGCCACAGACCGACTCCCGAAGAAGTATTAATGCCATGGCTATCAGGACAATCCCAGAAGTACGGTTAAGATTCCTACCGGCACATTACTGGATTATACATCTTTCTGAACGTTAATGATTATGAACTTCATTACAGGATGTTTTAAAAAATTGAATGGGTCTGATTCCGAACAAATGTTATGGCATAAAGAATAGGTATTCTATTCTAATTGAAAATAATAATTCTGGTTTGCTGTTTTAGTTATATCTTTGTTGATTTTTTACACGCGTGGTTGAAATGTTTTTAACTATTGTGACTAGTTTGTGCTATGAGATCGTACCACAAAACATCAAAAGTAAACCACTAATTTACTTGTCAAAAAAAAAAACAGATCTCTTCCATCGTTCTGAGTCTCAACGAACGAATGTTTATTTTTGAATTTAAAATAAAAATATACATCCAAGGTACTTATCGTATCAAGAGCTGCGTGAGATTGTACATTTTACGTAGTTGATAACATTAATGATGTAGTAAAACATCACAAAATATAGCTATTGAAGGGGTAACATCTAGCTAGTGAATGGGTAAAATCCAGCTATTGAGGGGGTAAAATTTCGCTACTGAAGGTATAGAATCTCGCTACTGAAGCGGTAAAACTTTAGGGTTAGGTGTGAAACTTACTGTATCGGGAAAACACCGTCAGATAATGAGTGATAATTGTCGTAGTAATATTAAGAATAAATTATACGAATTATTTGGAGTTTAGAGCCAAAATCAATCAACGATAGCAGTTTCTTGGGTTAGTGGGTCGTCTACTTTATATTTTGCTTAAAAATACAATACACCTAGGTATTGTATTTTTAAGCAAAATATTTATCTGATCAAGGTTTTTGAACTTGAAAGCAGACCTTAGAGCTGATCGGAATTAGCGAAAATGGATTATATTTCTAAAACTTTTTTTATTTACTTTTACAAATTTGTAATAGTTCGATCATCGATCATGACTATACTTAACACTGGAATCGCATAAACTTTTATATTTATCGTATTTTTTTGATCTTTCTGATTTGAGCTGAAGAGCTAGGCTACTAATACAAATAAGGCAAACTAGGTGACTGGGTCACATCAGCCATCGACGGATAAAACTTTCTCAAATGGGTTTAACAATCATTTACTTACCACGGCATTTTGCAAATAAAACTCGATTTTTTAGCAAGCAATCAAATTACAATTATTTATATAAAGATTTTTAATACTTACGGTCGCCAATGCAGAGGGCGCCTTCGACACGACGTCGGGGACCACCTGTTGCGCTTCAAAACTCTTCGCGATCGACGACATGGTTCTCGCAAACACCCTAAAATTGACCATAGTGCCGTCTGCTATTAACAAAACAATCGCACATCTCAATATTCGCGCCATTTTCGAAAATGGAACAGGACATAAACAAATGCAGGCGTTTTTTTTTCAGTTGTGGCGACGGTCAGTGGTTGCGTGCGGCGAGTGACTGCCAGTGACTGGCCACTGTAGTGTACCTTGGCTACTGGTTATATAAAGTGTTTCTCTGACGATTAGTTTTAATGGTGGGGTATAGGTGAGAAAAGAAATGTTTGTTTCTTTGAGTTTTAATTTAATTAAGATGTGTGCTTGATGGAATTAAGTTACTGCGTGTGAAGTAAGTCGTTTTTTAGCCTCAGAATAATTATATTCAATGCATTTTTAAAGTTCGCTAATTTGAAATCAATTGATTTTTTTTTTTTACTTGAGTCAAATATTACAATATAACTACCATTTTTTTCAGGTACCTACCTTAATAAATGGAATAATTATGAAAATTAAGCTTTTTATTTTGCATTACACTTTTTTTTTGTGTGATTTTACGACTTGAGACCATTTGGTCAAGATTGCATTATACCAGTATCTACAAACATCAGAAAAACCCAATTTCAATAAAATTTTAGATAGATTTACAGGTAATATTTATTGTGCATAAAATGAAGGCATCTTGTTGATTTCTATAATAACATAATTTATGGTAGAGTACATGCAATTAAATTCGATTGGATTGATTTAGTGTAGAAGTAAACTCTTACTATTGATCAAAAATACAGCCAAAGTACCTCCCCATTTTTTTGAAGTTCGCAATAAAGTCAAAATGTGACAAATAGTAATAAAGACAGTTTTATGCGTTCTCCAAGATAGCACTTTTGTAACCGACAGTACTAACCTCAGTTGACAAACATAAGACAAAATTACTGTTCAGTCAGTGTGGGAGTGAGATGGCCTTTCCACTGGAAGTAGTCAACACCATTGTTATAAAGAGAACACATCACTTGATTCTCATCATTCATCGGTGTTAGTTATAATTTGCAATAGTTTTATAACAACAATACATTTATTAGATTAAAATATACATCTAAGGACCATCAAATCACACAGCAATAAAAAAAAAATTAAAATAAAGGAAGTTATCATATTAAAATTAATTACTTTTTAAAACTTTAAATTATATAAATAGTAATTAATAAAAATTATCATTGTTTTGTATGACTTTGTTCATGGTCATACAGCTTGTTGGATATTTTTTTTCAATTTACTTCAACTTCTCCAAGTGCTATTAAAATGATGGTATTTGTTAATTTTGTATTAGGTTTTTTTTTCAATACCAGAGAGTATGAATTAACGTAAGGGACTTTTATCTAAAATGTAAAAATGTTCCTTACGATGATTGATCTATGGGTCTTTTACGCAAAACGTAAAAATGCCCCTATGTTAATTAATACTTTTGGTATCAATTTGTTTCAATTTGTGTACAATTCATTTAAATTTACAATGTAAATGTAATTCAAAAACTAGTATGAGGTTAGTAGAAGTAATATTTTTAACATATAAGTAGGTATGTTTATTTGTTTCATGATTAAATTCAGATATTTTTTCATTATTTATATTGTTTTGAAGATCGTAAATAAATATAAATTAATTAGATAGTTTACTGTAAGTAATGACTTGGTGTATACTAAAAAATTACCTAGGTAGGTATGTGTGTAAATTGTATTAAGTTAGAATGTGTACAAATATTTGTATTCAATTCAAACCTCACGGGATCTAATTAGCTAGTTTTGTTTGTTTTTTTTTTTTTTAATGTAGCCCAAACATCGTTAATTCTAGTGATTCTACTGATTTATTTGTTTAGCTTTTAATTAAATTACTTAATTCGTTTTTAGTGTATGTAAAGTACATAAACATTATTGGTTGAATGACAATTTTCAAAATACCATAAGCGTTAATACAATAGTGTTGAGAGTAGCCACTTCAGAGCAACAAAAGCGATCTTTTTTTGTTGGTTTGAGGTAGCCACAGCCACAATGGAATTCTGTAATTGATTTCAATACTGCACTAACCACTATCACAGACGATACGTAGGTATTACGTAACAGAATAAATAAAACTACACATTTGCCGGCGGCATGCAGTTACTAACCATTCGTCCTACTTTTATTTTTATTACGTGAAAGTATGTAATGTAAATGGTTTATAGGAAACAAATAATAATTGTTACATATCTTACCTGGGTACTAGTTTTAATAATAGTAACTGCAATGCAAATCAAATGAGGAATAAACTTCGAACGATAATAATACGCACACTGTACAACGATGGCTGAGCCGGCAGTCAGTAATAGACAAGTCAGATTTTGACAAGTTTTATTTTATCAAACGTCTATCAAACCGGCACGTCACTAAATGAGATAAAAAATAATCTGATAAGAACTTACAATGTATCCCAATGAAATATAACCATTATATAAAATCAACTAAAAATAGTAGGTAACGTACCTACCTAGTACTTAGCATAAGAAAATGAAATCTAGCTGTAAAAAGCTGTTAATATAGGTTATTTGTATCTGCAAATATAGAAAAAAAAACTCCGAAAAAATAAATGCAATGTGTATTTATGTCACGTAAAATTTAATATTTTTCACCTAGTCCAACATCAATCGAATAGTTGTTAAAGGTTCTCTATACTCACAGAGTACATCTGTTTAGGTAGTTAGTTAACTAAACGTGAACAATCTAGATATGTCTTTTTAATAAAAAAAAAGTCGTTTATATGACATGCAAAGATTACATGGGCGTACCCGGGGGGGGGGGGGGGGGGGGGGGGGGCAGGGGAGGACAGCTGCCTCCCTTGGAAATCTCGCAGAACATGTATGAACTCGCCATATGCTTTAACTCGCCATATGCTTTAACTTATATATAAACCGCGCAGTAGACACTGGTAAAATGCACGATGCAATTGCTAAAAAACCGCGGGCGACGATGGTGGACGTACCTTACCGAATCTAGCTGAGCGTTCGAACGCTCGGCTGTATTCGGTAATCTTCGTTAAGGAGTTGCGAGCGACTAGCATTTATTTTATTTGACATAGTCAAATTTACTTTTATTTATTTAACTACCTATAAAGCAGGATTATTTGCGGCTGTTTGCACTTTACACTACACTACACTACAAACCTAATGTTTCATGTAGGTGTGTTTGTCTAGTGTGTATGACAAAACATCTGTCCGACCTAAAAAGTCTGACTTGCCCCCTCCCACCCCCTTCTACACCAGAAGCTGGGTACGCCCATGAAAGATTATTTAAATTTAGTTAATTACCAAACATCGGTATAAGTAAATAACAAATTGTAAACATTTTTAGATAAAAAAATTAGACAACTTTTAGATAAAAGACATGTCAAGATTGTTTACATTTAGTTTACCTAAACAGATGGAGTTTAAAACATTTACAGACGTAGGCATTTACGAAATTCGTACCATAAAATGTGCGTTGATCGCATAACTTCTGATAATTTTTATTTTCACCATTCAACGATATTATTTTTCTATGTGTACCTATATGTTAGCAATGCGTGAGCGTGACGTGACCCAAACAATGTTAAACAAAAAGAAAAAAAATATTCATTATTCAATTTAAAATATTTTATTTAGCGATAAGTATATAAGTATGTGACCCTAGATAGTCTAGGTTTCAACTATGCGAGATTGTCTAGGAGCGTCTTGGTGCGTGATTATCTAAAACAAAAACATTATTACGTTGCTTGCTTATTTATTTACATCATTACAAGTTAGAGCAAGTGTGCCCCGCACAATAAAGTTGTGAGTGCCTTCTTTGTGATTCATATTCTAACGTTACATCCGTATTCTAATACAATGTAAAGTAACTATATACCAACAATTAACTTGAATAGAAAGCCTCATTAACTAGGACAATAAATTCCCAAGAAAAGCAATCATGTCATGTTTTGACATTTTACCAATGTCAATGTCAAAAACGTCATGGATGGATGAATCAAGCTTCATGGCTTGTGTCCTGTGTATTTCTTGTGAATTATTATTGTAAACGTGTTTTAGCTGCTTTTCTTTGCATTTGATCCTAGAACATTTATATTCCGGGCATAAAAATGCCGTAATCTGTGTAAAATGCTACTCGGTGACATCGAACTAACGAAACGTTTGTTGGTTATTGCTATTGTTCTGGGCATTATTTTGGTTTTAAAGGAATACGTATTTGTTTATCCAGTATGACTCAACATAAAGTAGCTTATTTTTATAATGCCGACGTGGGGAACTTCCACTATGGGCCCGGGCACCCTATGAAACCGCACAGATTGTCTGTGACGCACAGTTTGGTGCTGAACTATGGGCTGCACAAAAAGATGCAAATCTACAAACCGTACCGAGCCAGCGCTCATGATATGTGTCGTTTCCACAGTGAGGATTACATAGAATTTTTGCAAAATGTGACACCTCAAAATATACAAAGTAAGTAAACAAAAACAAATGTGGTTTAGTAACAAATTACTGCACACCCAGACTTTCATCACAGCCACGAGGTGGAGATACCTATTGCATGACATATACACTTTTTTCACTTTTTAAGTGTAACTAAGTACATTATCATAGTTTAAAAAAAAATACAACTACAACAAAAAACTACAATAAAATATTATGATAGCAGGTGAAGCCGAGTTATAATGTCGTGATGGCCAGATCTTATAATTGATAACTTCATGATATGGCCAACTAAAACTGGCTAGATTGTTTAAACATTAATATTTGATGATATGCCAATCCTCATTTGGCCATATCATTGATGTAGGATTTCTATGATAATAAAAGGTCTAAGAAAGTAGGCCAAATGAGGATTTACATATCACCAAACTTTAACATTTAAAACGATCTGGCCAGTTTTACTTGGCCATATCATGAAAAGATCAAGCCTAAGATCTGGCCACGATATATACAGTGCGTTCTAAACCAGATAAGGAAAGTCAAAAACCTTGATTAGTCAAATGTTGAGTGAAAAGTATGGTTTACAAAGAAAGCTTATTTGCATATCAATAGGTTTTTTTTTGCTTTGTATTACTAAGTCATAGATAAATCTAAGTGATGTAAAAATGTTATTAGCATAGCATAGCATAGCATATTCAGCCTTTTAATGTTCCCACTGCTGGGACTCAGGCCTCCTCTCTAGGAGAGGGAGTGGACCGTAATCCACCACGCGGGCCCAGTGCGGGTTTAATATAAATTATCTAAATATATTGTTTTAAGTCATAAATAGTTAAAAAAAAAAAACTATTTTCTTTCTTATTTTCATTGTGTCATGTCTACTCAGACACTTCACACAGTAACGCAGAGATGAGCTAAATTGAAGAACTGGATTCTGATTCGACTCGTTCACAATTCGTAAATAAATTAAATTTTAAAAGTTTCTTGTTTTGATCACTCTACCTAATTTCTTCAATTTGACAGTGGCAGTGTGACATTACAACATGGCAATCAATCTTATTCTTATTTGTAATGCATAGTGCACAAGTTTAGTCAAATCAAATTAATTTGCATATAGCTGTATGCCCCTATCAGGGGTATAACCTAATTTTTATTGATAGAGTCATGTTTTATCACTATGTCACCTGTTGGTAGGAAACAGAGTTGTGGGATTTTTCAAAAGAGTTCACTGCAGCACTGTAGCTGTTCTTGGCACGCAAAGGGCAACTGAAAAAACACGGATAGGTTTTAGTTAGTTAAAATAGGACACTCCCCTCTATCCACTGCTGAGTGGATAACTTCTTATGGCATAAGAAGTTATTAGAATTCTCATTGGATGATTTCATGAAAAAAAAATTGGTTGCCTGTAAAGTCGGTATACGGGCGAAAGTTTTACGTGACAACGACTTTGAGTGGTAAAATAATTTTAATGTGAATATTCATTCGTATATCTGTCTCTCTCGCTCTTAGGCGGGCTAACCATGCCCGAGTGGAAGGGACGCGTGCCTCTCACTCGCTCTCATTGTGAGCGCATAACGTGAGCGGAGCGTAACGCAGTTTCTTGAAGTGTCACCCGGCAAACCAATTTATAAGACGTTGTCACGTACCCAAAAAAAATGGTTATAGATAGTGTGGTTGAGAATGGATCATGCTTGCCTTAAAAGTAACCGGTTCCCCCTTGATCTATATACCCTTAGGTAAGAAATTCAAACCCGCATCAACGTTACGATCCCACAACCCTGCAGGTTTTAAGTCAGCAATACTGTATCTCCCGTGCAATTTGCAGAATTTGAAATTTTTAAATTTTTTTTTTCTTCAAACTGGAAAAAATATATATAAAAAGGCAAGTTAATTTCTAAATAATTTGTATTATTATTGACTAGAGTTATAGTCATTAATAGTTATCAATTAAATATAATGATGTTTTAGAGGCATAAATAATTATTTATGCTAGGATTATAATCAACTGCATTCCTGCACTAGCAGGATCCTGCAATCGCTGGGTTGGATTCCCAAGCCCTAAGTGCTCTACTTTCACTGTTGTATGTTCATGCTTCACAATAGTTAAAAAAAATCTACCAAAAATTATTTTAATTACAGGTTACTCCAAAGATTTACTGCACTACAATGTTGGAGATGACTGTCCTGTTTTTGAGGGTCTGTTCGACTTCTGTTCAATGTACACGGGAGCATCCCTGGAAGGTGCGATGAAGCTCAATAACAATGCTTGTGATATTGCCATCAACTGGTCTGGAGGGCTGCATCATGCGAAGAAGTTTGAACCTTCAGGTATGGAATTTTATTATCCTTATTGCTAAGACTCCGGTGTCCGTCTTTCTGTCACCAAGCTGTATCTCATGATCTGTGATAGCTAGACAGTTGATTCAGATGAATGTTCACTGATGATGTATTTCTGTTGCCACTATAGCACAAATACTAATAACAGAATAAAGTAAATATTTAAGTGGAGCTCCCATACAACAAACGTGATTTTTTGCCATTTTTTTTGCTAAGGATAGTACGTAACCCTTCGTGCGCGAGTCCGACTCGCACTTGGCCGGTTTTTTGTAACTACAAATCCCCTTTCTCACTATTCCATTTCATTTACAGGTTTCTGCTACGTAAACGACATTGTAATTGCTATATTAGAGCTTCTCAAATATCACCCTCGAGTGTTATACATTGACATAGACGTTCATCATGGAGACGGCGTCCAGGAAGCATTCTACCTGACTGACAGGGTGATGACCGTTAGTTTTCATAAATATGGGAACTACTTCTTCCCTGGAACCGGGGATATGTATGAGATTGGAGCTGAAAGTGGGAGGTATTACTCAGTCAATGTACCATTGAAGGAGGGTATTGATGACCAGAGTTATGTCCAGGTTAGTTGGTTTTGGTTTTTCTTGCCAAAAGGTATTATGTTATCCAGTTACAGGGTTTGAAGGAATAAGTTTGAGGGATTTTGAAGTTTATAGTGTAAGACATAGAGTTTTTTACCTACATAGTAGGTAAAAGAAAAAGTAAAATAAAATAGGTGTACATTTAAAAAAATAAATAAAACGTGTACGCAAAGCGATCCCCACTCTTTCGCCGAGCGCTCAAGATCCGTGCCGATACCTGTAGTTATTCCTATAACAAGCAAGTTATTAACCTTTTAACCTCTTGCGGATTGGTACGACGAATGTTTTCGTTTCCTATTTGCCACGGTAATGTGTTTGCGACTGGATACTCTACCTCGTTAAGCTCTTAATCCCCATAGGTGACAGAAGAGCTGATGAGATTAAGTATTTGGTCGTGGATGTGCTTACCCTGGCGGAATAAAGCCGAGAGTGTTGGCGGATATATCCGACGTAGGCGATTAAAGCTAGAACAACATTAGACCGACGCACACGTGTAACACAACGATCTATACGTAAAACGACGTTGCGTGGCGCGGATCGAGTGTAGCTCTACAAGTCCAGTTTCCATCTAAAATGTATGGAGCCCGACGCGCTCAGATCGGCGTGTGTGGCACACGTGTGCGCAGTGTAGTTCTAGCTTTATATGTTTAAATGTTTACAGGTTTTCAAACCCGTGATCTCGAACGTGATGGAGTTCTACCGGCCGACCGCGATAGTGTTACAGTGCGGCGCTGATTCGCTCGCGGGCGATAGACTGGGCTGCTTCTCACTGTCCACGCGTGGTCACGGCGAGTGCGTCAAGTTCGTTAAGAATTTGAACGTGCCTACTTTAGTAGTGGGCGGGGGAGGGTGAGTTGGAGTTTTTTCTTTTGTTACTTGTGGACTTTTTCAGCTGTTACGGAAAATCAAAGAAACGACGGTTGAACTGTACCTATAGTATACACGTTACTGTGAAATTGTAAATATCTTAAGATTTTTTTTTTTATCGATATGAGCTAGTGCTTGACTGCGATCCCACCTGATGGTAAGCAGTCATGCAATTGTTGGTGAGGCGCATTAGTATAATTTATCTCATGAGATTGTGAACTGTCGAAAATCTTTTAAAACCGTAATATAGCATAGTGGGCCTTATAATGTTCCCACTGTTGGGACTCAGGCCTCCTCTCTAGGAGAGGGAATGGGCCGTAATCCACCACGCGGGCCCAGTGCGGGTTGGTGAATGTCACATGTCTTGAAATTTTTGGTTCTAGGACATGCCGATTTCCTCACGATGTTTTCCTTCACCGTTTTGAGAGCAGTGGTGATGAAATAAATTACACAAAGTTATGCGCCCGGCTGGGTTAGAACCCGCGACCGACTCGTAAATCGGAGCCGTTACCACTCGGCCACCACTGCTTTTACAGTCGTAATGTACTGACGTATTATTTTTCGGTAAAATATAATGTATCGAAATGAAACTTTTAAATGACAATCTCTCGCGCGTTAAATAAGATGATATAGGTCTTGACAAAGAAAAACGATTACGGCTATATGAATGACGTAAGTAGACATGTTCTGTCGACCCCGAGTAAAGGTAACAGAACGTTGATGCTTAGACCTATGCGGAATAGGGTGGAAAAAATATCTAAGTAAAGATTATTATCTATTTAAATATATATATATATATAAAAGGACAAACTGACTGACTGACATATCAACGCACAGCCAAAACTACTGGGACTAGGAGCGTGAAATTTTGCATAACGTTTCCTTTTATGACGTAGGCGAGCACTAAGAGAGGATTTTCCAAAATTCACCTCCTAAATGGATGAAACGGGGGTCCAAAGTTTGTATGGAGAAACTTACTTTGACGCGGGCGAAGCGGCTGGCAGAAGCTAGTTGTAAATAATAACAATCTCAAAAATTATTTCCCTAAATAAAAATTAGAAAATAAAGACCGAGATAGAACAAATATAAAATGGGGGTCCCAACCATAGAAAAGAAAGAATCTTACAACAGGCTCCAATTATGTTGGAGGTAGCTAGTAAACAAAAAAAAAAAATAGTGCAAAGTCCTATATAGTTTGAAAAGGGAGGAACCTTCAATCGGACGGGTTTTGTGTCTGGTCCGGTAACTGCTCGGCATTTATTTATTTATTTAATCTTCATCAACACAAAGTACAAAGACGGACTTAATGCCTTTGTGCAGTGTTTATTACTTGTGCCTATAGATTTAATAAATTAATAAAATTCAAATCCTATTCTGCACGACTCTTCAAAAGAATATTTGTCTAATAAACCAGAATGTTTCCTTGGGCCTTTTTTTACGCTATCTTCTTCGATATCACAATATTGTGTTGTGCCAACCCTTTATATCCCAACATGATTATCTTCTCTGTTTCAGGTACACACTAAGAAACGTGGCACGATGCTGGACCTACGAGACTTCTTTGCTAGTAGACGAGAACATTTCAAATGAACTGCCATACACTGAGTATTTGGAGTTCTTCGCGCCAGACTTCCAACTGCATCCAGAGATCAACAGGTAAAAAATAATTCATTGGAATCTAATCGGACTGCTCTGTAGGTAAATAGATCTGCTGGAAGAAATTTATTTTTGAAATAAGTACCTTTGTACAAATAATAATGTTTTATCATCTTTTTTGTATATGTGTGTACATAAATTATAAAATAAATAAATAGATTTGTGCAGTCGTATATTGAATAGTGATGATGATGGTTTCGTTACGGTGTAAAGGAGTAAGCGCCTTACGCAAGCCAATCAGAACCGGTGCGGCAAAATGCCCACGTCTTTAGTTACTACTCCGCTCGTATTGGTTGTAGCGCGATGTTACGGCTCGTTCACGACCTTGCCGCTGTAAGCGGAGCCTAAGCGTGGGGCGGCGAGCGGTAAGATCAAAAATATGAAAATGTTTCCGTCTCCGCTCATAGCGAAAACGCGCGTTGCCGATGCCGCCCCGCTTGCCGCTAAGACCCAAGTCGTGACCAGGCCGTTATATTGCTTACTAGATTCTGACAACGGCTTCGCCCGCGTGAAAATAAGTGTCTCCACACAAAAATTGGACTTAGGGGGCGAATTTTCGAAACTCTTCTCTTAGTGCTCGTCTAAATCATAAAAGGAAATCTTGTGCAAAATTTTTACGCTTCTAGTCTCAGTAGTTTCGGCTGTGCGTTGATATGTCAGTCAGTTTCTCCTTTTATATATATAGAGTAGCTTCTGCCAGCGGCGTTGTCCGCGTAAAAGTAGGTTTATCCATACAAACTTTGGACTCCCGTTTCTTCACTTTAGGGGATGAATTTTGGCAAATCCTGTCTTAGCGTTCCCTACGTCATAAAAGGAAACCTTGTGCAAAATTTTACACCCCTAGTCCCAGTAGTTTCGGCTGTGCGTTGATGCAGTCAGTCAGTTTCTCCTTTTTATATAGCTTCTGCCAGCAGCTTCACCCGCGTGCAAGTAGATAGCTCCATACAAATTTTAGACTGCCGCTTCATCCCCTTTTGGGAAGAATTTTGGAAAATCCTTTCTTAGTGCTCGCCTACGATAAAAAAGAAACCCTTGTGCAAAATTCCACGCTCCTATTCCCAGTAGTTTCGGCTGTGCATTGATATGTCGGTCAGTTTCTCCTTTTATATATAATATATACATAACCTTCCTCCATTAAAAGGCTATCAAACACTAAAATGCTATTTCAATTCGAATTTATAGTCCCTGAGATACTAGCTTAACTACTGTAATTATCTTTTGGCTTTATATTTGTGTGATTAATTAAAAAGAGTGTCCTTGGATTCTTGTATATTCTCATCCTAGGGAACATACAACTAGCTCGACTATCTCTCTGACTGACTGATACCTTGACAATTCAAAAGATTAATTGAAATAAATGAATGCTTTGAGTTATAAACTTCTATGTTTCAGTACAAACAACGCGAACAGCAAGCAGTACTTGGAAGCGATCTCGAAACACGTGTATGACAACTTAAAGATGTGCCAGCATTCGCCAGCGGTACAGATGACTCATGTTCCAGGTGCTTTTTAATTCTTTAACCACTGACGTCGGATTAATACGAAAAATATTTTCGTATTTATTTTGCCACCGTCATATATTTGCGACCAAACATTCTACCGCACTAAACCGCTCGACCTTAACCGACGACGCTCGATTATTGGCATAACACGAATTTGTACCTTAAAAATGGGAAAATATAAGTGAATATGCTATAGGTGAAAATAAAGACGCGTCGCGAAGCTCCGACTGCACCAGTGTGAGTTGTGCCTAAAAGAATTTTCGTACTCTAAACACTAAAAAAAAAGCCAGGCTGAAATGAGAGTGGGCTGGCCACGTCGCACAGATGCACCCAGACAAGAACTGTCACTCACTGCACACCGCGGTGGATGTGATGTGACGATCTGGGGCCTTACCATGAACTGTTACAATGTAAGGTGTGCGATCGAAAAAGAGGGATTGAGCTATACACTATATAATATAGCTCCATCCCTTCAACAGTTCAGTTTAGGTTGTCAAATGGATCGCGTTAAGAGCTCGTTGTAGGCCCTCAGCCCCTAGCCAAGTTACGACCGTTTCGTTTCGATTCTCTTACGTCGCGCGCCTCGAGTATGCCACGCCTCCGATTCCTTTGTTCTGACTTCATCTTAACGCTCAGTCACGTGGTCAGAACAAAGGAATCGGAGGCGTGGCCTTCTCGTGGCGCGCGACGTAAGAGAATCGAAACAAAAAAGGTCGTAACTTGGCTAGGGGAGCAGATCATTTTCATGGGGCAAACATGGTCATAGTTCACCCTAGATACAGAGGTTTGCCCTGCTGTAGAACACAAAATAGGCCAATAAAAACATTGCAGAGATTACATCTCTTTTACAAAATCAATTTACATTTTGATTAAAATATAAACCTGTCCACAGGCGACTTCTTCCCCGACGAATACAGAATCAAGGACGAACCGGACCCCGACGTGCGAATCAGCCAAGAGGAAGCTGACAAAATAGTGGAACCCAAGAACGAATTCTATGATGACGAAAAGGACAACGACAAAGATCCGCCGGCTGAACCTAAGGAGCCATAGCATACGATCGGCCTGACTGACCCACTGGCCATTTGACATGAAAAGGGTTATAGGAGATACAGGCAGAAGTTTCTTAGTGAATGAGTGACTGTTGTTATTTTTATTTCTAGTGCTGCGAGTGGTTGTGTGGACTGGTGTTCATTGCGACTGCTAAGCGAAGCGGCGCGTTTGAACAAACAATCGTTTTATTGTGGCGGCCTACGTGACTAAACGCACGTGGATGCGGTGCGGCGGCGAGCGAAGCGATGCGGAAGCGTTGTTCTTTTGATAGTTTTCGCGTGAACTCATGAAGTGTAGTGGCTTGTTTTAAATAAATTGAGGCTGAAGTGGCGACTTCGTACGCACGAAGAAACCGCATACGATGTGCGGATCGCTTCCCATTCGCGTTCACGTTGAACCCACGTAGGACGCCCCGTAAGTTGAAAACTGTGTTTTTAGTAGTTTAACCCTTCTCTTATGGCTGTTGAATTCCATTATAATTCTTCAGTTCGAGTCTTTGTCACTGAACTCCTAAACGGCTTGACCAATTCGGACGAAACTTGGTATGTATATTTGAGTGGGTCTCTGGATGATTTTAAAATACAATTGAACCCGGTAGATGACGCTGCAACCGGGTTCTCAAATATATTTTCTGACTAAAAGCCAATTTTTGGGCAGGACAACGTCTGCCGGGACCGCTAATTAGAACATAAAAAGCTTGTTAAATATATAATAAAAATAATGCACGAAAATCAGCCATAAAGCAGCTTTCTATCGGTGGAAAAATTTTCGCATTCGGACCATTACTTCCAGAGATTACCTCCTACAAACAAAAAAACAAAATACCTCTTTATAATAATAATAATAAATAATATGTGTTCAAATTGTAAAAAAAATATTCAAGAACGTAAATAATCAAACTTTTTTATGCTGAAGTAGTCTGTAAAAATCGAAAATAAGGTCTACAATGAAGTGGGAGAGAGTGGAGACCGCGAAACGCTTGGGGATCAAAAGGATATACTTTTCATTTAATTCAGTGGAATGACAATATAAATCTGATGGAATACCCCACAGTCGCGTAAAAAGGTTTGGCACGGAGTTTAGAAAGAAATTATCGAAAAAGTTCAAGTGATATGATTAGCTGGATTGATTGGTTGAAAATGAATTGATCCAATCACAGCATCTAGTAATTTTCTTTTCATTGATTCAGCCTTATTGGTGCCGAAAAAGGGTTGAGGAATGTTCGAAAGAGTATCGTGGTCCTGGAATGGCAAAGGACAACTGAAGGAACACAGGTAAGATTTAGTCAGTAAAAGTCTGACACGCTCTCTCACTCCATCCAGGGGTGATTCTTTGAAACCGAGAGAATGTCTCCATTCATCTGGTCTAGTAGTAGTAGTTTTCTGCCCAATTTGATAAGTTTTCCCCGATCACTAAATGTATCAAAGGCACTTATTTGCGCCCAGTGGCTTACGATACAAAATAGATACGAAAACTAGGCCAGATGAATGAGGTATTCTCTCGGATTCAAAGAATCACCCCCAGAACGGGAGAAGTTAGTTAATTTTTTTTTGTTAGCACTCCTGGGCAAAGGCCTTCCACTCCGTCCATATTTCGCGCGCCCGGGCTTCCTCTTGTCAGTACTGGCGGAATCTGTCTGATTCGTCGCGCGATCTCCTTCGTGGTCTGCCGCTACCCTGTCGCACTGATAATGAGACTGAGTTAATGATTACACAATTAAAAAAAAATCTGGTACCGTAAGAGAAGGGTTGATGATTTACGTTTTTATTTACCGTAAAATCAGAACGATTTAGCCTTAAGATTAAATTAAGTAAATTAGATATTAAATTAATCATTTGCACGCGAAGTAATTGACAAATGTTTTTTTTTTTTTTATAAAGCCCACGATTGGGATGTAGGTTGTACTATAAAATCGTTATTTATTGTTTGTGAATGTATAATTTAATGTGTAGTATATACAACTATATATGTACCTATATACTTACACTTGCAACTTTAAAGGTGGAACTTTCAGTGTCGTAAGGGACACACAATGTGGTTTTGGATTTTCAACGATGGACCCAGCTTATAGAGTTAAAAATCTAACGCAATGACTTATATACTTACGATATTTGAAATTACTGGGAAAATCATGCAGTTTGAGAACAGAGGGCTCTTTGAGAACGAGGGTTTTTCACTATTTCACCTGATGGTAAGCGACGATGTGGTCGAACACTGGGTAGTTCTAGTGTCGTCTAGTTTCAAATTTATGAAAGAAAAATGCCACGCTGATTTGCCTTCGCCCACGTCTAAATTAGTCCACGCTACGCCTCTGTTTGCAGGCAATACAAATCGACACCCCGCATCGAACAAGGCAGTATTTCGGATTACAGTGCAAACAAAATTCTCACATGACACTATCACTTTAGGTTCATTTAATTTTTCTAATTAATTTTTTAATTTCAAAAAAATTTACTGAATTAATGTTACAACCTTGTTCGTTGCGGGTGTCGATTAATACAAAATTTGATGACTATTAGTAACGATAGCCATTTTTGTAATGCCATATAAAAACCGGCGCATAGGGTTTTCACTGATCAACGAATAGGTATCATTAATAGGTTGCTTATATAAATAACCTTTGAAGCTCATCTCTGTCTATTTTGATGTAATATTTTCGACTCTATTTCAAATTCTTGAAGTAGGTACATTTTGTGACAGTTTTTCTGCCTTCGTTTTTTGATGGGCGATTTGGCTTCGTGATTTTTTTACGTATACGCTGCCCAGCGAGGATAATACACAATTGCTTTTGATTGTAATACAAAAGATACTAATTCTTAGCTTATCGAGTCTTTGATTCGTTAATCTGCTGTCAAATATCTAGTTGACTAAAAGTTTTTTTTTTATATTTTACAAATTGAAAAAATCTTATTGCTTCCTGTTTCGAGCAACGCAAGTTGATTTTTAGGTGGATAGATGGGTATTTTACTTACGAATCGCAATCACGCTTATGGTTCATTTACACGAGGTCTTTATGAGAGATTCGGTTGCAGCCCGTTTTTGATCAACATTTAGTGTAAGTGGGTTTTCGGTTAGCCGTATTCGACCACAGCCCGTATTCGGTCACCAACTAGTGTAAACGGGTTTTCGGTTAGCCGCTTTCGACCATAACCCTTATTCGATCACCAACTAGTGTAAACGGGTTTTTGGGTTAGCCGCAATCGACCATAGCCCGTGTACACAATTCGGCTGAATGCGGTCACCGAATCCGGTAAACCGACAACTTGAAACGAATAATTCGGTGACCGACTTACATGTAAATGTACGTAATAATCATAGTAATACATCCATACAAGCATTTTTTCCGCTGTCTTCCTCAACAAAGATTTTATTTAGCACGAATAAAAGTATATGATGTAAACTAAATTGCTAATAAGTTAAGATTTTCGGTGCCTACAGTGTAGGTTAGGTGAAATTGTGTTTCGTAAACATAATCAGATAAGTAATTAAGTAAAATCATTCCTATTTGTTTTTGTAGGTAGATGGATAGGTATGGTTGGTGTTGCCATATATTTAAAAAAGTAACTTATTACATTGAAATCAATTTCAACAGTGATGCGTATTTGGCGATTTTTTTTCGGTTGAAGTTAAGTAGCGGTTTTAACAATTTACAAATAGATTCTTAGTGGATAATGTGATGTAAAAATTGGTTTAGTTTTGTATCTCAAGTATCTACACAACTCGACAATATGTGGACTCATTGAAACAGGTGCGATCTCTGTAAAATGGGAGCGGTGTGAATTTTACTACCTCGGCGAAGCTTACCGAGAAGGCTGATTTGACATATTTGCAGAATTACTGTATTATGTTTTAAAAACTAAATACTTGCCATATAAAAAAAATTGGTACAGTTTTTCTACTGTCCACACCAACCTATACTAATATTCATAGCTTGTAAGTAGGTATGTTTTAATAATAATAATGATAGCTTGAAAATCCGAAAGAAGTCCAAATGAAACATGATAAATATTATTTATGTCCTTCTAGGTTAATTATCTTGTTTTCCTTATTGTATAATAAGTTGTGAATATTGTAAAAATGCCTAATAAAATAATTTTATTATTTGAAATAATTATTTTCTTTTGTTTTTTTCTCGATTGTGCCAGCAGTTTGGTAGGATAGGAACAATCAAACGAATTTATTGTAAAAAATAATGTTTTTATTACTAATTAATTGATTACAATAAATACATTTAGAATGGAAATTCTAATAACTACCAAGCTTCAAATCCAAATTGTTTTCATTTATGTACTTGTGTACGTCGGACATCTCCTCTGAAAAGTCAACTGTGAACATTTGAAGCCTTTCGCATACTTGTATTATACTTTTTACCACATGCTTTGATACCTCCAGAGTACAATCCAACCACAAATAGTTAACATTCCTCAAATGTCCCTTCTCTAATAAATGCAATAATGTCTCGTCTATATTAGTCTTTGTTTGATACTTCAAAACTAGTCTTTGCAAGTTATTTGTACACTCGACGAAAAAACTCAACATTTGGTCTATATTGAAATTTTCATTACCTATTGTTAAATTCCTGAGTTCTGAGAATATTTTATTTGGCCGCCGAAAAAACCTGGGTATTACTAACCATTTAGACTGAGTCATTAAACAGAGTGTGGTCAAGTTTGGACAACACCTTCCTAGCGACAGAACGGCGTCTAAAGTTAGCGAGTGGTCAATCTCCCACAGAGAGAAGTGTGTGAGGTAACTACCTTTGACCGTTAATAGCTGCTGCATTGAATCCGTGTAGGAAAAAAATGAAAGATCCAGTCTATTCAGTCTCAACTCACTCATCGAAATTTGTTCTAAAATAGCGTCTTTATTATGTTCCGATAAATGCGTCACCGACAGTTCTCTGAGGAATGGACATATTTTGATTAACTTCCTAATACCATCTGCTGAGGCGAAATGACAGTTAATTTTTCTAAGACTCAAAGGCCCTATGTCCATAGCACTACCGATGAGCGTGGAGCCGATGTCGCAGGACTCGATGCGTAGCTCCTCCAGGTAGGGCAGCGCGCTGATCAACATGATAATGCCAGCTTGTGACACGCAGCGGCCTATACGAAGAGCGCGTTCATTTCGCGGGGGATCCATTGCCAAGATCCTCAACTGTTTTAAATTCGTGATAAAACAAAGACCTGCGTCGGAAACATTCCTAATCAAAACGGAAGCATTAAAGAGGGATTTGCAGATGTCTACTCTAGAGACAATGTTAACTTCTTCGAGTAAGGGACAGCTTTCGCCGATGACCTCGAGAATCTCGTCAGTACAAATGAACTTGAGATCGAGAACGACTAAGCGGCTGAAGGTGGACAGTGTCGATATCCAGAAGCGCTGGGGTATGCTGTTATCGAGGTCGCATTTGCGGAAGACTGTCATGTTGGGGTGCGTCAGCACTTGCAGCTGAATGCGAGGGTCGCCGCGATACTGGCAGCATGTTCTTTCTGAACAGAGGACATCGAATAACCTGAAAAAATAGAAAACAAGTAAATATTTTAAATTAACAATGGGCTCCGAATGTCTAGGTTATTAACCTTGATATTCAGAATGTATAGTAATAGTATATAGTAATGTAGAAGTAATATTTAAACTAGTTTTAGTGATTGAAATCTGTCTCCTGATAGAAAATTGTGTTATTTAACTACTGTCTGTCAGAAACTAAATAGTCTTAGTTTAGTTTTTATCTTCTAGTTATATAACATCATTTTGAGTCAGTACAATATAATTTTTTAGAAATGGCTTGTTCTGCAAAATGTGTTCTTTAATTCAACCCTTTAATTGCTTGTGTCAGATTGGTACGATGAGCGTTTTTGCGTCCTATTCGCCAGGGTCGTGTGTTTACGACTGGGTACTCCTTCTCGCTTAGCTTTTCAATTTCCAAAGGTGACCGAAGAACTGACGAGATGCGAGTATTTGGTTATGGATGTGCAACCCCCAATATATAAGAAAGAAAGAAAGAAAGCAAGAAAAAAACGTTTATTCGTCCCTCACACATACAGTAGAATTGCTTAAGTATGAAAAAAAAACCTTTAAAATCTGTGCAAGGCCAAAACGACACCTAACTCAGCATATGCTGCGATATTTAAAGCGATAGATAACGCAGCTAATTTATCTGATGTGGGCAGTTAAAAGGTTAAGGTATGCTCTGTCTTCAGTCTTTTCAACATTTTAAGTGTGCTGTTGTTAATTTATGAGAGTAATTAAAATATTTTAGTGTAATCTTGTCTACCTTTTATCTTAAGGAAAATAACTGACAAATATTGTATTCTTTATGTAGCCACATTATTGAATAGGTACTTTAAGAGACATCTCTTTATGCAAACACAAAGTTAAAATAACAATGATTTTGCATATTAATATATTGAAAAGCATTGTCGTCGGGGAAAGAAGATTAACTAACCTACGCTTTGCCGATGTGTGTGTGTTGTCCTTTTCTCGTCTTCGGCGACTGAGTTAAGCCTTATGCTCGAACAACTGAGCCATGCCAGCCTCGAGGTCAGACTTAAAATGAATATGACGAAGACAAAGTTAATGACGAACAGCACGAAACGTAAAGTGGACATCGAGGGTGTGGAGGTTGAATATGTCCATGAGTACCATATACCTCGGCCAGATAGTCTCATTCCAGGCGAGGCAAGATAAAGAAGTTGCTAGATGCAACAAGAACGCCTGGAAGAGCTATTGGTCGATGAAACACCTGATGAAAGGATCACTTGCACTTTCCCTTAAAAGGAAACTCATGGACATGTGCATCCTTCCCACCCTCACCTACGGAGCGCAAACGTGGCCATTACTTACTATGTAACATCAAAATTCGCACTCGGGGTCTGCCAGCAAGCAATGAAACGAAGTATTCTCAAAGTCAAAGAACAGATTGCATAAGGAACAGTACACAGTATACCAAAAAATCAATCACAGACGTAGGTAACTCAGCCGCCAAACTAAAATGGAACTGGGCCGGTCACATCTGCCGCATGTCGCAACAAAATTGGGCGAAGGCAACCACTGTCTGGATTACGAACAGCAGGAGCCGGCGACGCGGTAGGCCCAGAAGGAGATGGCGTGACGATTTGCACTCCTACCTTAAGGATTGGCCAGAAGTAGCTAAGGACAGAAAAGAATGGAATAACGGAAGGGAGGCCTTTGCTTTGCAGTGGGACACAACAGGTTCATAATAATTTATTGAAATGAGGCAAAGGAACAAAACAAAGAACACTGATGCCTCAGGATACTTTTTAAAAACTATCAAAGTGAGCAAAGGTTACATTGTGTACAGCCAGTTGCATTATTTTATTGCCATTTTTCCTTTTTTTTTATCCAAATTAAGTAGCTCTCATTCAAAAATATTGCAGGAAAGTGGTTAATCAATTTATGCAGTTGCATGTGCATACCATAGAGGTTTTATAGCCTTGAAGTATAATATTGGAGATTGCACAATAATTTTATTTTATCTTGGTAACAATACAGTCATAAACTATTTATGGAACAGTGCCAATTTTGAAATGTTTTTAACTCAGGAGACAGGTTTCTGAACAGAAGAATATTCTTATGGTAATAGGAATTAAATGAAAAGTTTGCAATCTAAAAAATACTTGGTAATCATGGATTGCAATTAAGTTTTTTGTAGTTAACTCAATCTTTATAAATTTCAGCATGTTTTTGTTTTTAAGCTATTAAGTCCCATTACTTCTGTATCTATTTCTTTTACGTATTTAAATCGTTCTTAAACACAAAACTTCACACAGCACTTATCTATACAGTTATGATAACAATGGAATACATTACATTAAAAACAATGTCTGATTAGAAGTGGGAAAACTTAATTGCACTCCAACAGTTAAGAGGGTTTGTGAAATATTGAATTTATTTCCAACAAGAGATTAGCATATCATTCCTAATTTAAAATGCAATGGTTCAAAGACAATAGTAAACAAAGGCATATACCTGGCTGGTAGCATTAACATCAATTGGCATTTTAATTCAAACGCCTCCCTCTCACATTCGTGGAACTGATTCTCAGGATATGTCTTTTCAATAACATAACAAGCCGAATTAATAAGACCAATGGAACTTTTAACACACAACTGAAACAGACTACAGGGTTGCTTAGGAGGCGACATTTCGACGCCCTAAGCTAATAACAACGGCAATGAGACTCGTCTCGTAGTGTATGAGTATGATAACTGAGTTATTATTATCGAACAATAGAATAGAATTAATTTAACATTATCGAATAAAACTAATTTGTAACTTCACTTTGTTATTCTATGCGTTATTTTGCCATCTATTGATTTCTTAATTTTTGACAGCTTTGAGTTATGGCGTTTGACAGAATCCAATAGGCGTGCGTAACTCTTTACTGCACCGACTCCTGTTCCGAAACATTTTAGTGTTCCGAAAGATTAGAACAATTGGAACACTGAAACACTCTTTACTTTAAGTGACCAGCAGTCTTTTTATTAAAATTCATATTATAACGTAAATAGTGTAAATATAATTATTGACCTGAACTAAAACGTCTGCTTTATATTATTCTCAAATCAAAATTCAATTAAATAAAACTTTTATTTAGTGTTTATGACGCAACGTTACAGATCACGATTCATGTATCTTTTGAGCCGTTGTTCCAAATGTTCCGTTTGTATCTTTTGAGCCGATGTTCCAGATGATATAGCACTGTTTCGGAAAATTTCAGTTCAAATCACAAACACACAACAGTTCTAACCGCAAAGATGACATACTTTTCCCACGCCTAGATTCCATAGTGATTCTCTATGCTCTGCTGTCAGAATATAGTGTTTTTTTTTTGGTTGGATACTAAGCCTTTTAAACAATGTCTTCGTATAATTTAATTTATTTTTCATTAGCATACGGATAACACATTGTAATAATTTGCAGTATTTAATAGCAAATGTTTTGAGTTAGATTTCTCAGCAAACTTCACTGAGGTAGTTTTTACTACAATAAAATTCTTAGCACCATTTTACCGAGATCGTGCCTGTTTCAATGATTCTACGTATTGTTCAGTGGTGTAGACACTCGAGATATAAAACTAGACCAATTTTACATCACAATAAATTTGCTGATAAAAACAGCCACTGCACTAAGACTTAAAAGAAGCGTCTGGGACTTCTTTGCATTTTATTTGATTGGCCACCCATCATATTTTAGCCTTTTCACGAACAAGAACTGTCAAGAACTGTCAAACTGCAGGGGCGCCATAAACAAAATGGTGGCGGGAATATGACTTTTTACAAATAAAAACGAAAAAAGAAAATATAGGAGGGTATAGACTATAAAATATAATGCGTTCAATTTATAGGAAATTTATCCAAGAACGTAAGTAATCAAACTTGTTCATACAGTAAGTAAGTGTTGAAAATAGGACCTACAATGAAGTGGGAGAGAGTGAACGCCGGCGGTCGCTTGTCTTTCGGCCGAATGCGCGATGATGTCACGCGCGACCGCGTTCGCGTGGCTCTCAATCGATCAACATACTTACAACTTGATACTGACCTGCAAAATGCAAAAAAATTAAGAAAATTTGATTTTCTCAAAGAAAGCTCGGAGAATCACGAATAAGCACATTGCACGCATAACAGATAGTCGGTGGGGACGAAAGGTTCTGGAGCGACGACCACGTATCAGAAGACGCAGCGTTGAAAGGCCTCCCTCAAAGTGGACCGATGACCTGGTGAGGGTCGCGGAAATCCGATGGATGCGAGACGCACAGGACCGGTCGTTGTGGCTACACTTAGGGGAGGCCTATGTCCAACAGTGGACGTCTTTCGGCTGAAATGATAATGATGATGAATTTCTCTAATGCTCCAGTTGTGTATTTGAAATTCAAAACTACACCAATTTTGTATCAAAACCTCCACAAAAAAATTGTTTTTTTTTTTCCTAAATAATCTATTTGCGATTAATTAAAACAGCCACTGAACTTCACTCAAATAACCCGATCGCTCATGCATTCTATTTCCACCACAGCATAAAAAGAGAAAAACATGAATGGATTTGGGTAGGGTACCTAATCGGTATTTTTCAAAATAATTCCGAGCTTTTCATCCCCAGAACACTATTACTATGCCATCGCTATCCATCTATTAATCTGTCTGTTAGTCAGCTGTATCTAATGAACCGCACTTAGGGCGGAATTCACCAATAAAACTAATTGCGTTTTAACGTTTGGCTCACATAATCGCGTTTAGTCGCTGTCACTAGTGTCACTTGTAAAAATACAACAAAAGAAAAATACAGACAAGTGACACTAGTGACAGCGGCTAAACGCGATTATGCGAGTCAAACGTTAAAACACGAATAGTTTTACTGTTGAATTCCGCCCTAAGTACACAGTTGGAATTTATATTAAGTGTGTATTTCTTTTGGCGCTATGACTACAAATCTGATTACCACGATACTCTTCGTGGGCAAGTCAGCCTCACTTTTTTACAAATTCTTTTAATATTTGTGATGAGTTAGCCCGCGAAATTACAATTTAGCCTTCTTACGTTTCACGGATTATCTATCTTGTAAGTGCACTACAAATAAGTACTACAATCAACTGTAAGAATGTGTGAATATTGGTCACTTCTACGCAAGTGTGCTCCATCGTCGCTTTCCATCAGGTGTGATTGGTCAACTGTAAGCTTATCAATAACAAAAAAAAAAAAACGAATATTGCGTACCAAAGTATGTAGGTAAACAATTATTGACTGACCTCATTGAAATTATTATTACCTTGGAAGCCATTGTATTGAAACTTAAAAAACATCAACTGAACAAAATATCGATGGTTGAAAGGTTAATGGATTTAGGCGACAAATATAAAATAAATTTGAACTTGACTCAAACGACAGAGAAAATATTGCTGATTCCGAATATGTATAATAATTCGGAAAAAATGTCGTTTAGATCAATTAACCGTCAACCATCGATATAATCAAAGATCAACTGTTGTCACTGACTATTTAGGTAAGGTACACAAAAATTTAAAATAAAAATACAAGTTCATTTTAAATATTTTACTTTTATTTTTTCGTATGATTTTACACCTAAAACTAATAATTTATGATTAATTAAAAATAAACATTCGTCATAATACTCCATCTTGAATTCATAAAGTGTGTCATTCTGTTAGTGTCTATAAATTAACAAAAATATTGTTTTATGCGAATTTGTATACAAGGTCATTGTCGTACTTAAGCACTTTTCGTGATCCATTTGAAAATTGTGATTCTAAAAATGTTCAATTATGTCTCTTATAGGCGTCCATTACACGATAGGTTTTGCTGTCAGTTTTGCCACAGTCAAATCTTGACTGACAAAAAACCTACCGTGTAATGCGATGACTGACGTTTGCATGACGAAAAATGTATGGCGATAAAATTCCGTCAGTCAAGCTTCATTCATGATTGATGGTTTTGATTGACGCTTGCATTACCGTGTAATGGACGCCATACAAATTCGCACGTTCATTGACATAATCAGTTGATGGATCCAGTTTTGGGTATTTATTAATTAATATTATTTTTACGTCGAACTCATGAAAGCTTGTGCTACAGTAAAACAATAGATAATATTGGTACATCTACATTTATAAAGTGTAAAATTGTACCCAGTTGTTTAATGTTCAGTTTTTATTTTAGATTATGATATTGAAATTCGGATTTCTTATTTTGGTTCGAATTCGGGATACAAAGTTTTATGATTTAGATAATAGTCGTATTTGGTAAAAAAAGGTATCATTGTGTTGACTGATTGGTATTATTCCATTTCTTATAGAGTTTAGTGAAATTAATCACTCAACATTAAGTATAGAAGTTGACATTATGTAACAAAAAGCAGAGTATCAATCTGAAAACAGCAAACAGAACCTAACTTATTACAAAAAAGTAAAAACGCTTTTGATTTATTATATATATTTTTTTACATTTTTTTTCATTTGTAATCGATAATTATACAATGGAACTCAATAATAAGTTAACTTGCTGGCTTAGTTGAGACATTTTACAACAGCCTTGTGAAATAGAAAGTCCCTTAAAAGAGTTAAAGAAACACACCCACTCATTTTTTTTTTCGGATAACTGTTCTATGGTATTGGCAGATATTCTATTTATTATCTAAACATTGGATTTCAGAGTTGACGAACTTACCTCTGTACCGATATCGTTATCAATCTCTCTAGTTTCTTAAACATTTACAGGTTAAAAATTATAATTTATTTATTATCATTATCTAAATTTATCTTTCATAGCATATTTGATACCTATAATTTCTAAGTTCAGTAATTATCTAAAATCTTTGTTGTTATATAATAACATACTAATTTACAATAATTTTTGAATATATGTTTTTATTTAATACATTATTTACAGAATAATAAAATCTACATAAATTATTTAATTTAAATACATTCTACTATAAATATTTATTTGGCACTAATATTAAAACAAACGGACTTTGTAAAAATTAAATATTTCATAAAACTACCTATCTACTTAGTATCGAGATTATCATAAATTAATAGGATTTTTTTTTATTAAATGTTATAATACTAATAATTTAATGTTGTGCTAATTTTTTGTAAGGAACACAGCAAAGGAAACATTATAACGCATATATTTGTCTTATAATTAGACGACATTAAATAAAATATGTTTATATAGAATTATAATTAATTTGTTATCATTGATTCAAATACGGTGCAGTAACATAGTAATTCTTATAATGAACCGCTTCCTCTTTTTATCATTTTGATCGGTGTTTTCAAATAAAAATAAGTAGGATGTGGATTTAATTTTCAGACGATCTTTTCTTTAATATAATTAAATCTCTACAACATTTGACTGCTGTACTTACCTAATGTAAAACATACTTAAAATATATAAAAAATAAACAATTAATGTTTATATTTGTCAATCTTGCAATAAATATTTAAGAATATTTAACAGTAAGTATACGAGTACTTATAATATATATTTTTCTGAGTAGTAAAATAAATACAATTTATATTATAATAATACAAACAATGACTAGACTTTTAAGATTAATTTAGCTTCATTCAAAAAGTTCCCTAAAATAACTAATTATGTTATGTCAGGAGGATTTTTTTTATAGTATATTTCTAAAAATATACTTCAAATAGATTAATTGATTGATTTTATTTGTGCACCACAAAACAACAAGACTAGAGAATATAAACATTTAAATTATTTAACTCACTAAATAAATTTTAGATTCTATCCACTATGCTAGGGGCTAAAGTATCTACAATAGATTTCTAGATAGGTAGGATAAAACTACGATAAGAGTATCTGAAATAGAAACAGTAGTACACGGGGCTAGACAATTTTGAAAATTAAATTATCGATAATATAACTTCAGATTTTACTGGGAAAAATCTTAGTTCATTTTTTAAGCAGGTAAACCAACTTTGTGATGAACATCTACTTTTTGTTGATGATTCTATAAAGTAAAGAACTTATTTGCTTTCACTATTTTTCCATAATTGTCCAGAACCGTGTACAAAAACAGTCATACAATATCTTCACCCATAACACAACACAGTTCACTTATTCTAGTACTAAGAAAACGACATAGTCAAAGTCATCGTCAAAAAAAATAATGACGATCAGTAATTGACCGCTGACTGACAGCTGATCGAATATGTTCGGATTCGTATTCTCTCGTTCGTTATTATCTTTATTTCTAATCTCTCTATCGTTTTGGCCTCCATTCCCCGCAGTCGTTCCTTGATCCACATCGTTACCTACACTACGTTCATTCTGATCGTGATTACCCCTGATGTTATTACGATTAACCATGCTTCGATCACATTTTTCCCTACGTCCATCACATTTTCCATCATTCTGATCGTTTATACCATTACCTAAATCATTCCGTTTAACATTTACCAGAGAACTTTGAGCCGTATCTCGTATCACATTTCTTTCATTTGGACCTCTTTGGAAGGCGTCGGACTGGGCTCGTCCGCTTGGCCGAGCGGATCAGAGTCTCTTGTGGGAGTCAGTACTGGCGCTCTTAAGGGAGCCAAAGCGCCGCGTGGCTGCGGAGGTGGTGGGCGTGGTCTCGCGGTCCAGGCTCGCGGCGCGGAGGATCAGACCTCGGGATTGACGGAGAGAGGATTCTGGTCGCACCTGTGGATTATAAAAAAATGGTATTGGATAAATGAGAGAGAGATGATTATAATTATTGCAGTTAAAAACATCATTTGCTGGTAGGCCTCTATCTATACTACATGAACAAGACGATAATTTGAGAAGCTAACAGCTCTCTATGGCACTAATTCACTAATTCAAATAGTTGAATATATTTAGGGTTCACATGTCTTATGGGCACACAATATGTAAAATGGTAGATAAGATAGTGCTTTTTTTGAAATGGGATGAAATATTTAACGGACGTGGTTGATTAAGTAAATGAGAGGACTAAGAGAAAATGGCATTCTATCATCGATACCTAACTATTGTCGGAAAGCTACGTGATTTTCTAAAACAATATTGATGGAATGGTGTTTATTGACAAAATTCTTGTCTAAAATTTTAGCTCTCTGTATAAATCTAATTCAAATTTTAGTTTTTGGCAAGGTAGCACGAACAAAAGACGGAGGATAATTGTTTGCAAAAAAAATATAATATTAGATATTCATACCGGTTCTCCCACAGAGCCAACACGCTTTTGCCTCGGCTCCCTCTCAGGTCTGCTGGTCTGTTCGGTAAAGGAGGTTTCCAATGACCGCTGAGATGCATCGCTTATGGACTGGGAGAGCAGATGTGTGGTGGAGGAGGAGTTGGAGTCTTCGATATTCGAGTACTCGTCCGGACTGTCGTCACGTTGAGGGGTATCAGATTCCTGTTAAGAAATTAAATGTGAATGATAATGCTAATAACTCCTAACGCGTCTTGTGTGCCTAGTAGCTTATGTGGTTTATTATCAAGTTTTTAATGTGTCATGATTGTCATTCATGTGCCCTTATCCTATATATTTACAAAATCCACTGCGCCCCCGCTCAGTATCTATTGCTTCAGAGCATGGCGCAGCGGTCGATCAATAACACCGTGACCTCCGAGCCCTATATCCCGCCCACTGGTGTGCCTGGGTGCAGAACCTGAACGGATCGACCGCTGCCGATACCTCGTCCGTCGAAAGAGTCGCGAAGGAACGAAGGTTCAGAGTGATAGTGTGTGTACTCCCCGAACAGAACTCTCGCCAAACAAATTCTCCACAACTCTAGAACTGAATGCTGTTGTCACTGGGTTTGAATCCCTCCCAGTGGTCATTTGTGGGGACATCAATGCCAAGAACTTGGTATGAGATTTCCGGTACAAAAACACGCGGAGTCGGATGATGGAGGACAGGGCTCAGGCCTGGTCGTCCAAAACCTTTTGTTGTTGTTGTGTGTGAGTGAGGGAACGGACATCGTCACGCCCCAGCCACCCCCAGCTACCAGCAACCGCAGGTGTCAGCTAGTGGACGACGAGCAATGGGTAGTTCACCGTCCGGTAACAGTCCGTGAGTAGTGTTCCACGCGCACCTCAAAGAGATTTCAGAAAAACCGTAGGGGCCCAACTAGGACCAAGGGTCGACTTCAGAAAGGGTTACATCGTGGCCCTAGGACGCAAAAAGCAGCTTAAGGAACATTTATGTGGTTTTAGTCAATAAAAGTCTGATATGCCCTTGCGCCCAAGAGCGGGAGAAGTCATTAGATGATTTCCCACCTTAAAAAAAGACTTTAACCAACAGCTGATTACTACAACATTGTTTTATTTTAAACCCCGGAATAAAAGTTCAGGGATCTGTTACCGTTCAAAAGTAGGTATTTTCAGTAGAACCTAGAATAGAATGGCAAGTGATATTATTTTCCGTTAATTTAGTGTCTATTACTCGTTGAATATAGTTGTTTAACAATAATGCAATACTCATATTCTCTTGAAAGTAACGAGAATTATACAGGGTGACTGGTAATTAGTGTACAATACTTGAATACGTGATTGTGCTCATGATAACCAACAACTTTTACTATGGGAACAAACCTGAAATCGCGAAAAAAAATTAGCTGTTCAGTACATTTATGTTTGCCTAATGTACTGAACACCTGATATTTTTTTCGCGATTTCAGCTTTGCTCCCGTAATAAAAATTGTTTGTTATCATGACCACAATATCGTACACTAATTGCCAGTCACCCTATATGTTAAGTATTATTAGTAAAATAAACTAACAACAGAATTTAAGTAACTTTTTAAATTCTAAATATCTTCAGTTTGCAAAACTTTAGTATAACACATTTAAAAACATTATAAAGGTATAAAAATCAGCTATCATTGAGCGTTTTTGTATTTCTCTACATCTTGTGGTTAGCAAGTTATTGTCTTTAAAGAATTTTTTATTTTTCCTGTAAAATCGTGTTTTTGCAGTTATCATTTTATTCTCCGGGTGCCGCGAAATGTGCATCATGGATCCCGTTATATAACTAGAACAATGATGGCATTATAAATAAAAGCAACCTTCTTCTGGAAACCAAATTCATCCGTGACTCTTGTCAGTAATCTCGTTACTTTTACAGTGGCGAAGACGTATTTTAAAAACAAAGGAACAAGCAACAGTTCTGGAATCGCTCGTTCATGCATAAACGTCGTCTATCGCTTACCATCACCAATATCGACCAATCTTACCTCTTCCAAGTCTCTAAGTGTGGTGGGATAGAGGTGTCTCCTGGCGTCTTCCCTCTCCTTTTCTCTTTCCCTCTTCTCAAGCTCGTCTGCTAGCATCATGACCTCCCAGTCACCCCCACTCCCTGGTAAAGCTGGAATCGAAAATTTTCCCAATTAAACTTTATTGTAGATTTGATGCATAGATAATCTCTCAGAATGGACGTAAGAACTTTATAGACCGTCGGCAAACACGTGATTGGTCTATAATTTTTAGGTTCCACAGTACTACCTGGTTTGACTGGCCTGTTGGTCTAGTTGGTTAGTGGCCCTGACTGCTATGCCGGAGGTCGTGGGTTCGATTCCCACCCAGAACAAATGTTTGTGGGTTGAGCACAATCATTTGTTTTGTGTCTAGGTGTAATTTATCTCTAATATGTATGTATTTAGAAATATTTAAGTACGTTTATCACTTGTCTAGTACTCATAACACAAGCTCTGCTTAGCTTGGGACTAGACGGCGTTGTGTGATAGTTGTGTGAATATTATTATTATTATTACTACTATACAATTTTGTAGGTACTTTTGTTTTGTTTATCTTAAAGTTCTTAATAAAGAACTTATATAAATGGTCGTTGTCGAGTATAGACTTGTTAAACTGTTTGTGTAATTTAATGTTTGAAAGTATCTATTTCTTTTCTGTTTGTCTTCTATTAAGTTGTATCTGCTACGTTATCTTCCTGCCCCACCCTAAGAGCGATTGGTAGAAAGTGTATCAGGTACTCCTCTTTTGCACAATGTTTTTTTTAAGTTTTAATTAATATTAAAAAAAATAATGCGAAAGCTGATGAAAGCTACTAAAGAGGGGAAGCAGATATCAAAGTTATCAAAAGTACCTCTAATTGGTGAAGAATTGCCATGGCTCGAGCTGCTAGGTCGTAGTCTCCGGGAGTTGTCCACAAACTCTTCGAACATCGGTGTGCGAGGTAACGACTCCGAATCGCTGCTAGATGATGTTGAAGCCCTACAAAAGAATGTGCAGCGATTGAAATGTATATTGATAGCTTAGAATGACGAATAATTGTTGTTGTAATTGTTGTTTGTCTTTCTTAATAATCTATTTTTTTTTTGTTTTTATGCAACTGCCATGTTTTCTCTTCACCACCCTTGGTTGACTGGTAGAGAATGCCAAAGGCATTAAGTCCGCCTTTGTACCTTTGTGTTGCATGAAGTTTTAATAAATAAATAATTCTTCGATTAGTATGTAATGATTCGACAATGCCTGCAGTATGGTTCGAAAAGGTCACTGTGAGCCTGGAATGCTAAGAGCATCTGAAGGAACAACGGTGGGTTTTAGACTACTCCACACAGAAGTTAGAAGATGATTTTCAACGCTCATAAAAAAAGTTATTGAATATTTCGCGGTGGCAGGTAGCCGTTTTGATGCTTAAGTGATACTTGGTTACAAAACTAAATAATATTGCAAATAAACAGCTAAATATTTTAATATACTTACGCGTCACTCCAGCTATAGTCACTGCCCATATCCAGCACTGTATCATTGCAGTTGTTCGTCGGCTTATGAGAGGTGCTGCGGTGGAAGAGAGAGCCCAGGCTGAACTTGCGATGTTGCCGGGGTCGGCCTTCTGGGAAGCAGATACCTGAACATTTCATTAAGCGGGAGCTCTTTCTCGAAGACTAAATTAGGTTTTGCCGTGTAGACTTTTGCTCGTCACAAATGTTAGCTGATCGCACAGCTCTTGTAGTAATTATGTTGCCATTATAGCCTTAGAAAAGAAGAAACAAAAGGCAAAGAAGAAAAAGGAGGAAATGTGAAATTCTTTTCGTAGTTGAAATGAAACCAATCATACCCGAACAAAAGAGAGGTAGAGGCCGCCTGCCATTAACCTGGTGATTTAACAATGAGAGAGAATTCAAGAAAGTTTAATTGGTCAACATCGATAATTCTGGACCATCCCTGGACAGACTGTCCTGGCGCAGAATTGTGAGGAGACCCGACCCCAGATAATGGGAGCATGGATAGAAAGAAGAAAAGAAGTTATAATGAAACCAATCTCAAAGTAAGATGCATAACTTAAAACAAAAGGGTACACGGCAAAATTCTGAACAACCTCACAATTATACTCACTCCTCTCATTTTTCCCAGTATGATGCATTCCAGTATCCACAGACAGAGTCTTCTTGATCTTCGACTTTGTGGTGTCGAGGTGGGATCCGAAGAAGTGGAAGTGTCTCCTACTGGAGCGGAGGCTGGTCTGCTCAGGGCTCAAGAGTGATCGGTCTTCTGATGTGGTGTGCGGAGATAAGGGTCTGAAAGAGGGAACGCTGCTGTGGTCTGTAGGTTCGATATCTAATAAAATTTAATAAAGTAAAGAGAATTAGAAGTTCGAGAAATAGGCTTTGATTAAAGATGGTGATATTAGGTGATATGAATGTTGTAAATAATAAAATAAAACTGCTATTACTGTTTGAATAAAAAGTGTGGAATAATTAAATAGAAAGAAATTGGTTAACTTGTTCGTAGTTGAACTAATACTAAAAACAAAATGTACCGACTACAAGTACAAAACTTAATTTTTTTAACTACTTAGTTAGACCTGCATTTTTAATTATTTGTATGATATTATAAACCAACAAGTTTCTGTAAGCGGTTGCACCTGCGTAGAATTTCCACTTTTAAATTACAACCTTTATGTTCTGTGATTCTCTTACCTCGTCAAGTCTTGCATCTCCATACTCTCCTGGTCGCTCTGGTCCTCCCAAGACTTCCTCTGCCTCAACTTTGCGGCACGTTTCCTCGAATACGTTCCAGCTTTTCCATCTAGATTCAGATCCAACCTCTTCGATTTGCTCACAGTCCACTGTTCTTTACTAAATGAAGTTTTATCGACCCTTGAAAGCGATACGGCTAAATTTTGTAGTTCTGCGTATGATAATCTTGATAATTCAATCCCTTCGGTCAGTTCTCTAAGATTCTCTTCTGTGAGGTCTTCAGGTGATATATCTGTTGAATCTGCATTTTCGCTTTCTGGGAGAAAGACAGGTTCTTTCTCTGCTTCGTCAGCGCTTGCTGTTGGAGGGGATGTTGCGAATACTGTATCAAGCGAGTCTCCCCTCTGTAATAACACGAATAAAGTTACAGTGAACATAGGCTTCTCTTTATCATTTACTAGCTGCAGATAGCGGTTTCGCCAGCGTGAAAGTAGATAATATATACATAAGTCACTTCGTTATAAAGTCGCATTCTACTAGTGAAAGAATTTTTAATATCGGTATCGGTAAAGCAAACAAAAAAAAACATCTTTTTCTCTTTACAATATTATACTCGTATATATTTACATATAACGAATCGAATATAGTAAGTACATAATATAGAAGATGCAAATGTGGATATTGTAGTTTTAGTTATGCAATAAAATGTAGCTTACATATTTGCTGTAAAAATATAATTATAGTTTCTATTATCTATCAATTTTCTTACCATGAATCCCTCTTCCGCAGCAGACGCATCGTCACTGCCCGAACTACCATTCTTAGACACAGGCAGACTAGTAGAAGTAACTTCTAATGTTTCGCCCGCCATGCTAGGATCCTCACCAGGTTGTTGTGCGGTCGGACTCATACCTGCCAGCCCTAGTCTTTCTAACTCTTGGATTCGCTTCTGTAGCTGACTTATTATTTCATCCCGTTTTCGCACTTCGTTTTCTAAACTGATGAACCTTTAATGTTTATAAAGTACATTTCGAAAAGTCAACAATTTTGTTAAAAGAACATGTGGGGGTTTTGTTGATGAATGATAAAAGATAAAAATGATACGAAGTTAATTACCTTTCCTGAAATTTTCCTTGGACATCATATAGATGCCCTGAAATAACTTGTTTGATGCCAAGAAGTACTTCCCCAAAATATTCCTGTTCCTCGACCGACCCTGTCAATGAACATTATTGCATTTAGCATTATTGATAGAAAATTCTGTCGTATTGGTTCATGAAGATTATGAGAAAATATATTTACCTCGCATTAGTTTTCTTTGGTTCGCAACAGTCGATATAAAAGTAAGCTTAGGTTTTTCTGAAGGCACTTTAATTTCTTCAGGTCTTAGTGATTTTAATTCTAACATTGGATCATGTTGTAGCTCGTACTCGGCTCTTATGTTCATCCCGCAGTCTTGAGGAGCACTTTCATTTGCTGGTTTTGCTATTTGGTTGGTGGGACTTTCTGGTGCAGTGACTTCGACTTCTGGAGGGGCTGGTGGAGAAATTTCTGGTATTGAATCGACTTTGACGTCTGGCATCGTAAAAACGTCATCATTTTGATAATCAGCTGGTGCACTGCCTGGAGGTGAGGGTAATGTATGACGGTGGAAGGTAACACTCTTTGCAAACTTTGAATGTCTCGCTGCATACCCTTCTAAGGTCGGAGCACGTATTAATCTTTTCAGCTCATTGCTACGCTCAGGACTTTCAGCAGGTGTTACATCTTCTGAAAGTTTCTTCAAAATAGATTTCAATTCTCTCCTTTCTAGAGTTTCGTTAGATTCATGGCTTCTGCAAGAGTCAATAGTCGATTTCCGCTTGAATTTTCTTTTGTCCATAGTGCTACCTTCTGAATGACTCCTAGTTAATGTATCGCCAAGCAAATCTTCCGATGAACTCGTGCAATCTAAGCTGGAACTACGAATTTTCACTACCTTTTCTAGTTCTGCTAATTTTTGCCGTTCATTCAAAATTTTTAGTTTTTTGACGAAAGGTAGTCCTCCATATTCTGGCGATAAATCATCTATTGATCTATACTTTTTAACTTTGGGCAATAACATCCCCGGTGTCATATTTGTCTTAGTTTCAGCTGGTTTAGAGGCGTTATTAACATTTTTCTTCGGAGATAAAGTTAATAAATCTAATGATTTTTCTTGGACGGGTTCCAAAGGGCCTGTTAAGCAATGCTTAGGTTTATCTTTATCGTTATCACTAGCAATTTCAACATTATTATTGTCTATTTTAACAAGCTCCGCCGTGGTAACTAGAGGCACACATATATTTACAACTGCCTCCGCTATTCCTTCATCTTTTTTTTCACTACTCATACTTATGCTTTCTTCTTTATTTTCTTCTGAATTAGTTTTACTTTGGCATTTTGATTCACCTAATATAGCTGCCTTTTTAAGTTTCGTCCAAGGCTTTTTATTTTTCGATTCTTCTTTAACTTCGGCGGGTGGCATTGGACTTATTTCTACTGGAGCTTTTTCTATTGGTACTGGTTTAGGTTTTTCTATTGTTACTGGTTTAGCTTTTTCTGGAGCTGGCGTTTCGGGTTCTTTTGGTCCACTTTGTAGCAGTTTTAGTTTATCCCGGAATGTTGAACCTACAGCTTTTGCTGGGGATTTTATTTTGCTAACAACAGAATGTGGTATTGAAATAAGGTTGCTTTCTGTCTTTGGTGTGGGTTCAACCACGGCAGCAGGTTTTTCACTGGTATCTTTATTTAGCGGCTGGCATACTGCCGTACCATCACTGTGAACTTGTAATATTTTGTCTCTAAAACTAACTTTGGGTTTGGATGTTCCATCACTTGAACCCGATGAATTTTTCCTAGATGTTTTAGTAGTCGGACTTTGAAGTTTACCTGGGGAGCTGGACTCAGAACTTTTCCTGATTGGACTTAGTGTTTTTATTGTAGGACTTAATGGGCTTTTGATGGACGTAGGGCTAATTGTGTCTGAACTTGAAGGCTGATTGCTCATGGTTGGAGTTAGTTGGTTTTTGTCTCTTTCTTCTTTTGCTTTCAGTAGGAGTAACCTTTGAATGAGTGGGAGACCAGCTCCTACGACTTCAGGTTCTATATCTACAGCAGAACTGGTTGAAGGAGTCGGTTGTGGTGTTAGAGAGAGTACTGATGAAGTTGAATGTCTTTGTTTGGCTACTTTTTCTTCACGATCCTGAAATTAAAACAAGTTTTGTGGAAACATATCCACAGCAAAATGGTATAATGTTACATATTGTACAGTATTTTTACCTGCTTTTCTTTGAGTAACTTTAATCGCGAAAGAAGCGGCAGGCCAGCTCCTATTGGTGATATGCATTTCTCACCGTCTTTGCTACCAGACGTTGTCTCTCCATTATTATCCTGAAATTACAAAAGTCACCAAGATGTGCATCACCAAGATAGATAGATAGATATACTATTTATTGTACACCATAAATACAATTACATATGAAACATTGACAATCAAGGTAATATTGACTTACTTCTTGATTATGTGGATGAGCTGAGTCATCGCTCTCAACTCTAGGCATTCTTCTCAACATCTTTCCTTCAGTGGTACCTGTCCTTTCGGCACCAGCTAAAGCCTGAAGCTCCAAAGATTCCCCCCCTGATCTGCGACCGACACGAGATCTGCTGCGGATGGCGTTGCGAATACCCTGGGAATGATCAGTTTACCTTTTTAGTCTAAAAGGCGTGTTTTTCACAAAAAAAATAAAATAAATCAAAAATCTAAAACAGTCGTTTCATTAATGTTCCTTTCCTATATAATGAATGTGTAAGTCAGTATGATTTAAAATTAATCACGCCTCAACCGCTTTTTTTTTAGGTGAGAAATCATGCAATGACTTCTTCCACTCTAGGGTGAAGCGAGAGGCGTGTCAGACTTTTACTAACTAAAACCCCCCTTCTGACGCTTTCGTTCCCTTTCCCTTTCTGCCTACTCTTTATATCTTAGAAAGTATTTTGTATGTTCGTAAAAACCTAGGACTCTTCAAAACTAGAAGCGATTTTCATAACATAAATACGTGTAGTAAACACGAAATTGTATTACCCAAATGAAGATTAGCTAAGACCAGCAAGTCGTTTTTAGTAAACAGCATACGCTTTTATAACAAGCTGCCAAAGGCGGTGACTAAACTTAGCGAGGGAAAGTTCAAAACCCATATTAAGCACGTCCTAACTAAAAAAGCATATTAAAGACTATGTCGAAGACACGCTTGTTTGGCAATGACTGCTTCTGCACACGTGCCCCCCTGGTAACTCATAATATTGTGTAAATGTATCTATAAACTGCTCTACATTTGTTGTAATATATACTTTTTATTTTATTTTTTTCTTCTAACATATTGCTTTTGCAATATTTTTTAGTAATAAATTCGTTAGTAATTTATTTTGTTAACATGTCATTTATTGATAATTATAATTATTTATATTTCTTGCTTTTTTTATATAGCCTCTTTTTTATAATGTGAATGTGAGAACACTGTAATGCATAGCATAGCAGGTCTGATGAGTCCCAGCAATGCTGGGTCTGGTTGTGTCGTGGCGAAGGAAATACCAATCAAACGAATCTGTTCAAGGCTACATGACATCACAACAAGCTTTGTAGCCAATCAACGAAGTCAGAAAGCACCACGACACAACACAACACAGTAGCTAGCAACCCTAGCTTTACCATCAGGTAAAACAGTGGTCAAACACGTGCATATATAACATAATAAAAGAAAATCTTTCACGTTCGTGTAGCTGTTAACACAAGCTAGCCCGTTTAAAGTTATAATTTTAGTACAACGGGTATGTCAATCCCAAATTAGCTTCCAGCCATTAATCATGACATGTGTCAATTTACATACAATTATTGACTAACTAGTCCTATGATTGAGCATTCACAATCGACCATTTACGAAATAATTTTGTCATTATCAACGTGAATTATTGAAATACACATGATATAGCTCGAAATACTGGTATCACAGTTAGGTTTTAGAGCCATTCATTACACGACTGTGTTTGTTTCCAAATTACAACATTTAGATTCTAATAGCGTGAAATGTAAACTAAGCTTTGCATCATTTTGGTGGAAATTATTACTCGGTAAAGTTTTCGCTTAAAATTTAATAGTACTGTCAATGTGCGCATCCAAGCAAAAGGGTCTATTAGTACGGTATTGAGTAAAGACTAGATTTGAAATTAAGAATTGTCATTTTATTGTAAGAAATAAAGCATATCCAAAAATTTGCATATTTTTTATCATTCATGCAAAGTTGAACTTCAAAAAAGCTAGTTTAGAGATTTAGAGATCAAGATATTCAGCATGTAATCAACCAGTTAAATTTGTAACGTTATCAAATAAGTAATAACAATCTATCTCTCTCTCTCTTTCTCTTACACAGAGTTAACGTTATCATTAATAACATAATTAAAATAATCAAGTACAGTACCCACACAGTATTCAAAATGCATCTGTTTTATTTTAAATTATCCCAACTTTTATTAAACTTGCTGGTTAGAAACATCCTAAACTATATGAAGTTGTAAATAATTGAGCAATTTTTAATAATCACATCTTTAAAAAACTCAGAAGGGAATTAGCCATGTCGCAAGAGAAGCAAATGTTAGAGGTCCCGTGCATTCGCGGGCCCCGCGCGTTCAAGGATCCTGCACTTGAACAAAAAAAAAAAACTATTAAAAGCATGTTATATTGAAATCCGAATACAGCTGATTATTTCATTGAATATGATAGTCAATCTTAAAATCAAGAATTAGTATTAAATAGGTCTACACAGGGGCCCCTTGGCCGAATTTGCTACAGGCCCTGCGCTCGCTGAATCCGCCACTGACAAAACTGTGAATATTTTGGAAACTAAGTCCCAACCCCTGAACCTATTTTGCTTGGATGCTCAAAAGCAGTTCGATGCCTGCCGGGGCTGTTGAATTGTTCAAAAAAGTCACTGCAGCTCTGGAATGCAAAGGCAGTTGTCTTTGCATTCCAGAGCAAAGGAAGGTACACAGGTGGGTTTTAGTTTGAACAAGTTTGACACTCCCACTCACTTTACCCAGAGCAGGACAAGTTATTTGAAGAATTCCCAATCAAAAAAAAAAAAAAACACGCACACATTTTCTACTAAATGGATTGCTACTATAAGCTTACTAACAATGTTTACCTTCACGTCACTCCGGAGTTTATGCACTATCCTTTTAGATGTACTGTCGTCTCCAGACATCTTGTCTGGACTTATATCGCCTAGAAAAGACCATTTATTAGATTTTTTTTGCATAAATCGTACATTAAATTTCGTATTAGCAAATGTAAGTCATAAATAAACATAATACTTGTAGACTAAGATCCCAGAGCTGTCTGACATAACTTATTTTCACATGGATGAAACCTTAGATTCTCAGTAGCATCTCTTGGTCACTACAATTTTTCTGACTAATGAAATATAACTTTGTAATAGTTACCTTATTTAAAAATCAGACATGTAAAAATAACTAAACTTTATTTTCTTTTTGTGAGCTTTAAAGTGTCTGACAGAAGTTTTGGCCCATGGGAAGTGTCTGACACTTATGATACTACTTTTGAATACAAAACATATATAGAAATCAGCCATAAAAAGTTAAGTAATTCTAATTCCGCCAAGTCCATTCCATCATCGGACCACTAGACGTACGGCGTTGCGCCACCGGTACATGGTAGACATCCCACCCATACGCACAAAATGTTTTAAGAACACATTTATTATGCGTACAGCCAAGGAGTGGAATTCCTTGCCGGAGTCTGTGTTTCCAGTTGGCTACAACTTAGGGGTCTTTAAGGCAAGAGTGAATAGGCTATTTCTACGCAAGCGTGCTCCATCGTCGACCACATCATCGCTTGCCATCGGGTGAGATGGTGGTCAAACGCGAGCCTATCATTAATAAAAAAAAAGTAACTCGTTATTTTTAGTTCCCTTTCTCACCTGTTACCTGCTCAGGGGCCCAAGGGGGAGCTCCTCAAGTACACAGGTATTCAAAACACAAGACACGTTACTGAGAACCTAAGGTTTCATCCATGTGAAAATAAGTTATGTCTGACAGCTCTGGGATCTTAGTATATTTGATTTTAGGATACCAAATACAAATAAATGTATGACCTTTTTGGTCATGAAATTGTATTTCGGCTTCCTCCCACTCGTAATTAGTTTCGGGGACATCAGAAATGGGTTCGTCATTAATAACTTCCTGTTTACCTTTGACTTTTTGCTAAAGTATTTTAAGCGCTCTGGCCTTTAGGCTTCGAGCTCATTGTGCAATAAAAAATCTTCTAATATTATTTAATTGGTCCTCACCTTTGATTTTCCTCGAAACTGTTTTAGCGTCCTGACGGGGCTTCCTTCCTAAAGTTTTTAATAGGTTCCTTATTTACAAACTTTACTGCCAAATCAGTCTTAATACTATTTAAATTTTGAGCAAAATTTTAGGGTTATGGTTTGAAATTTAGTTTCCTCCTACTGAGAATTAGTTTATGGGTCAAGAAAGGGGATCCTTATAAACATATATATATTTACCTGTTCCTTGCCCTACTCTGGCCTTTTGGCTAAGGTCGCCACCAGATATGTATATACGTTAAAATGTTAGTGGCATTGGTTTTACCTTTGCATTTCTTAGACATATTTTTAGCTTCTTGTAGGCGTTTCCTTCCTAGAGTCTGCAGAATGTCTTGGGCTTCTGGGTAGTCTTTCATTGCTGCCAATACGTCTTCCCGAGATAACGAGAAGAGTTCAGAATATCCTACTGATCGAACGTCAGCTGTTCGCCTAAAAACATTTATAAAAATTTGTAAAAATGTAGATACTAAATAATATGTAGAAACATTATTTCATGTCTCTTACAGTTCTGAAATGTTTCTGTTACAGATTTGAGATGGATATTTTATAAATTGAATATAAATTGAGCTCCCTGAATACATTTCAAAGGAAAGGTGCACTAGTACTATTTCAATTTAGTTTGAATAAATTTTAAAGAGTACCCTGGAATGTAGTTACATATTTATAAGGCACTGAATTGCTAACTGTAAATGAATGTGTTATTCAAAATACATATTTATGGTGACTGATAAAATAATTTAGATTATTTTCTATCTCTATTTGTAAAGAGTTTTTATTTGACCCATTTGTCACTTCCATCTAAATTACCCTCTGCACGCATTCGGCTTTTTTAAAAGTGCACAGTGCTCACAATTAGCACTGTGCACTTTTAGTGATATATTTTTTTTTATCGTTATTAGTAAAAAATTTGTAGAAAATTTAGGTTAAGTTTTCTACTACTTTTTCTGTTTTTATGCGTGAGAACCTATAATAGACTCAATGCCTCATATACAATTGTTATAGCTGTTGGTTCTTCTACGATTAAATAAAAAAAATCTCTTTCAGTTTGCATTCTAAGTTGAATAACGAATAAACATAAACATATTGATGAAGAGAAAAACCGAGAAACTTTTAAATATAACGCGCTTATACGAACTTACTCAAACACACATACGCCATCACACACACACACCATCACACACACACACCATCACACATACACACACACACTCATAAACGCATCTTAAATTTTTCTTTTTTTGAGTAGCTAACTTTTTCCTTTTGTTTATTTTTCTTTTAAATTCGAAGAAAATAATAATAGTATACCCAAAAACTGTATTTATTTATTAAATTGTAAATTTACGGAAGGGACTGGACCTCACAACACAGGGTATCCTAGTGTGGGGGCCAGTGATATAATGTCTATTTTAGTTTATAAGTCTGATGTACCTAATTTTGTGTATCTTGAACTAACGTTTTGAACAAATAAAGATTATTATTATTATTTAATAAATGATTGCAAACACCGTAAAGTGTAAATAATAAACTTACAAAGATTACAATAATCCGATGACAGACAAAAAACCTAAATAATATGTAAATATGGAAGAGTCTTACTTGTTCAGTCCATCTAGGTTTAAAATCCCGATCTCTCCGAAGAAGTCCCCTGCTTTCATAGTGGTGAGCACACGTCCTTGTTCTGATATCACTTCCAGTATGCCGTCGGCTATTATAAACATTTCACGTGCTACTTCACCTGTATCGAAGTGGAAATACATGTATTTATAACAGTCACACAGGTGAGTGATAGTGGCAAGAAAGAGTGCAATATAATTATAATTGCGTAATTATAGAACCGTAAAGTGAGTGTTTTTTACGGATACCTCAAAAGGAAAAAATACGGAACCCTTATAGGATCACTTTGTTGTCCGTCCGTCTGTCTGTTTGTCTGTCTGTCTGTCAAGACCCTTTATCTCGGGAACGCGTGGAGGTATCGAGGTGAAATTAAAACCATATACTCAAGTCTCCGGACCCCTGAAGCTATGAAACAATTAAACTTCTAAGTTAACGAAAAAAAAGATAAGGCCGTTTATGTCGCAAAAAACGTATATTTAGACAATCTCAAGGGAATCAAAATTCATAGGAAGTACCCTACGATTTTCAAAATTTCAGGATTTTAGCATGAAGCAAGATGTCGAAGCACAAGCATAGGAAAAAATCTGAAAACTGTAAATTTGTAGTTACGTCACAAAAAAAAAACATTTTTTGCGATTTAGAAAAATCTTTGTAAAAAATTTGGGAATTGAACTGTTTTCATAGGTAAGTTTGTACGGAACCCTCAGTGCGCGAGTCCGACTCGCACTTGCCCGGTTTTTTTTGTGTTTTAATTGTTTTGAAAACTTATTGTTTGAACGAAACTGGGGCTTTCTTTTGCTGTTAATAGAAATGCAGCATACGGAAACTTAATACACAAATGCCACAAATTTCATGTAGCGTGTTTCATCATCGCTTACCATCAGGTGAGTGGTCAAACGTGAGCACATCAAGAATAATAATTAACAAAAACTATTTAATTTGCTAAAAACTTAATATTAATATAGTCTACATTCTTAAAAAGTTATCACTCAAGTTGTTACCAAACAAATAGTACAGGCAGTTTGCTATTGGATCGTTTGATTTGTATTCGTTTTCTATCAAAAGAAATACGATGGAATCTTTAAAGATTCCGTTCAGCACGTTTTACGTCTTACCTTTCCTACAAATGGAATCACCGGGAGTGAATATGTATGCTTTCATTTTCAACACGAGGTCGTGTAGGAATTCTGGCTGGCATTCTTGGAATATTGTCACCTGAAAAAAAAAAGATATTTCAGTACACATTCTCGAAAACCCGCTTTTAGGCACACAATTTACTGTTTTTCGTACTAGTGCGGAAAAGTGCGCGGTCCTTCCCCGCCACAATTTATTACATTTATCGTATCAGGCTGGGCGCGCAACCTCTACGATTTGCACGTCAACCCCCGTTTATTTATAACTTCGTAAGTGTATTGAAAAATGTCGTTTGATACACGTGGAAAATCACTGCAGCACTCGGCTCTATAACACTCGAATTCCGCTTCGGTCCCAAAGATAAACTTTTTCCACTTATATCACAATGTACTATTGTGTCAAGAAAATGTAGGCCCAATTGATGATTAGGCGTTAATAGGAGCAGAGAGGGTCGACAACATATCGCATTTGACGGCAAGAGATGAAAAAAGTCATAAGTTTTGTGAAGTCTCATTTCACACAAAAACTTTTCTAAGTACGCGTCTCTCCGCAGACCATGTCCCACCACCCATCCTGAATCACGTGCCCTGTTACATGTTCACGTAGGGACCTAATGACAGCATCAGCGGCGGAGTGGCTGAATACTGGGCCAATTTAACTAAATTGCCTCTTCAAAAAAACTAAAACTAGTTAGTTTTGCCATCGATACGCTGAGAAGAAGAAGTGATAAGAGCGGTGGGCCAGTAAAACACAAAATAGGTGCCCTGAAATCATACGATGGCGTCGCGGCAGACCAAGAAGATGGCGGGACGACTTAGGAATTGGCAAGAAGTGGCTCAGAGCCGGGAACAATGGAAGGTATGCGGGAGGCCTTAGCCCAGCAGTGGGATAGTATATGCTACATATAGTGATATATCGTTATTTCTTAGTTTGTGACCTTTCACGACAATTCTAATTTCCACAGCAGCTTGGAGCTTAAAGAACTTGAGTGTGTGCTGACCTTCAGGCGATATTGAGTCAACTGGAATATATAGGTCACCGGCTGTTTTCAGGTAGCTAACGACTTCTCTATAATTAGATATTGTTATGTTAAGATTTTTATATGAAGGTGCTTTGTATTTAAAGGCAATGAAGCCTTTAAAATTTAAGCTTTCAAAGGTCATGTTGAAAATACTGGTAGAAAATATTTTAGAAATATGGTAAATACGATCTTTAAGATCAAAGTATGTAATGTGAATCGAAGGAGATCGCATGAAAAATGGTCCTTGTTAACATAAGGGCTTTTTTAAGGTGGGATACCATCCAATTACTTTTCTCAAACTAGGGTGAAGCGCAAGGGCTTGTCAGACTTACTGACTAAAACCACACCTGTGTCCTACAGTGGCCCTTTGAATTCTAGGACCATGGGTTTCATGGTTTGGGCACGCCTTACTTCTAAGGGTAATGCATTCCACGAACGCGCTGCTTGTATTGTGAAAGATTTATCAAAGAACGAAGTGGAATGCATATGAATACTAAGTTTTAAATTCTCCGATGACCTCAAAAGCTTTTCGCGCGCGTAGTGTGCACGGTTCGCACGTGCAAGGCGTCCATATCATGAGAATTCAGTTACAATGCATGATACATTGCGACAATGTGGACGGCAAAATTCTATCATTGCGTGTTACATTGCATGTTACATTACATGTTATGTTACAGCAGTCTGTACCCGACTTAAGTTAATGTGTTTATATTTTTTTCTTTGGTGATGTTGTTTATTTTTACGAGTGTATAAGTGCTTAGTTTTTATACTTTAATTGTGCTTTCGTGTATGTTTTGTGTTGTGACAAATAAGTGGTTTATCTATCTGATTTTTGAACCATCTGGCCTACTCGACGAAAATAGTCAAAAAAGTTCCAAGCTATGCAAAACGGCTACAGAAATTCAAGATGACTTCTCTCGAAGAACGTAGAGACAAAAACGATCTCATTTTCTTATTTAAGTTCTTAACAGTAAAATAAACTGTCCTCAGTTGTTATGTAAACTTAATTTTAACCTACTTCACAATTATCCGCGCCATCCAATCAAATTACTACGTTCCCCATTCCGAAAATCTATTTCAGGGCCTAACACCCCAATCCCGAGATTTCTTAATAATTGCGATGGAAGTTTGGATATTTTTGGCACATCTATCTATAAATTCAAGCGCAAAGTCCACCTAAAACGACTAACCACTAGTCAACATTTGTAACAACGTAACTCGAAAGTGTTGTATCTGTACTAATATAATTTGTAAAATCTTTCCGTTTTAATATTGTTCATGCTTGCAGTGTCTATCATAATATATTGTACACTTGGTTTGTATAAGGGCAAGTACGTTTTGAATGTAATGTGTAACAATTGTTGATGGACCAAAATAAATACAGTACCTTCTTCAGCACACTTAAATTAACGTGCAACGCGAGTTCGGTCTTCAGCTTATCCGGCAGAAGTCCTAGTGCCGTGTTGATGTCTCCTCCCCCCTGTATGCGGCCCCTCGACCACGAGTAATCGTACCATCTCAGCACCCGTCGTTTCATACCACCTGGCACCTGTGAAATGTATGACGTCGTTATGTGATATGAGAGTTTTAGGGCTTTATTTTTAGTAGCATGGCAGATTTGGTTTTTATATGAGAACACTGTAGACTCCCGATTAATAGTTTACTTTCTATTTTGACCCACTGTTTTATTATTAATAGCACTAAGAAGCAGTTTCGGTTAAGTCCAATCTACAAAGCCTCGGTATTTTACAGGTTGCATTTTGGAGAGTGTGCGCGGGAATTGCATGACTTGATTCCGCCATCTCCTTTCTACCATCGGACAACCCGACGTACGGCGAGTATCCATCCTTACGTTGTTGAAACTCCAACGGTCCGGACTAAGCGATTCGCTTCGTCGTTTATACCGCGTACATGGGAGGGAGTGGAACAATTTGCCTGCTGCGGTCGTCCCGTCCAAATATAATTTAGGTGCCTTCAAGGCTAGAGTGAATAGGCTCTTAATAAACTAGTGCGCCTCACCATCAATGATTGCATCACTGCTTACCATCAGGTGGGATCGCAGTCAAGCACTAGTTTATATCAAATAATAAAAAAAAAAACCATCTTTAAAGGGGTGAAACGAAGGTCTAAAGTTTGTATGGAGAAACCTACTTTCACGCGAGTAAAGTCACGGGCAGAAGCTAGTATAAAATAGAGTAGTGCCTTTAGAGAAACGTCGCTGTGCACTCAAACCACTTACCTTATGGTGTCTCATGTAAGTTTTGGCGCCATCCAGAAGTCTCTCGAACTCCAGTCGGTTAGCATTCCTATTGGTGATGACATTGCCCACTTGTCCCACTATAGTGGCGAAAATGAAGACGCCAATCAAATAGCTGACTATCGTGAAAATGTACCTGAGGGAGAATTGTCACGTTTATCTTTAATTACTGGTTATTATTGCGTTTCTTATACAACTAATTTACAGTTAAATAAAAGATGTTAAAAAAAATTGAGGTGTTAAAAAAAATTGTGTTGCTAGAGTAAAATAATATGTAAGAACGGAAATAATATACTGAATAGTACAATATACCAACAACCAACTACAATGAAGTTTCGAACTAAAACAACAAACAAAATATAAAACAGTGCAAAGTTTTCGAACAGTTGCGATAGTACAAAACACCCCAAAAGCAATAAAAACGGACAAAATAAGCGACACGTTTACAAAATGGCGGAATCAGTGAAGGCTGTTCGAAAACTTTCTAAACCCGTTGTACGACATCGATGAGTGAATTAATAAATAAAAGTAACAAATAAAGGAAATACAGTTAATAATGAAGAAACTAGTCACATTTATAGTCGTCCGAAGTTTTTCGCTGCGAAGCGAACAGCCTCCAAATTTCTGCCGCCGCCATTTTAATTTTTATTACGTTCCACACTGGCTGTTTTCCTCCAACAAAATGTTTGAGACAGTGTTTACGGCGAATTAATGAACGAAGAAATTTATATACATATGTAGTGCCGTATATTGCGGCTGAATTACAAACCATTTGGTTTTCTAGTGTGTTGCTTAAATATCTCGCGCGCTTGCCTGCTTACATCTAAGACTAAACCAGCTTGAATACTTTATTTGTTCTCACAAAACCGTAATAAATATTCGTAATAATCCTACAATAAATTTGGTGTGTTTTGTGCTTAAACTTTAGCAGAATCCGTTCTATCGCATAGTGGTGAAGTTGTAAAAATCCTTTTCGTGCAATAAAACGCGATATTACGCACGCTTAACTGTGCGATATAAGATGCTATAAAGTTTTCATTTCCATCTGTAATACCTTTAAAATATGGGTCAAGTTTGAATGCAGTAAACGTCTAAACACTGTCAAAATACACATGTCGGAAGAAAACATTTTAAAGATTAATATGAAAATGGTGTGTTGGTAATTTATATAAGGTGTTTACGTTTTACGAAAGCCGGCGATTGGTCAGATCATAACGATGTTTATTGAAAGCGTTTGTTTTCATAACATTACCATAACTGCTTTATTATGCTGAACTTATTGGAAGAAAGTAGGTTAATAAAATTCGTACTTGTATTTACAAGTACTTCAGAAGAGTTTCAAGGTTGAGTAGTAGTAAAATTCGGAAGTTTAGTTATGGTTTCAACGTAACCCATTTTGAGTTCTCTTAATTCTAATGTTTTTTCAACACACTTACTCAAAAACCTGCTTCTATCTCTACTGCTTTTGGACACGCAATTTACTGTTTTTCGCACTAGTGCGGAAAAATGCGTCAGCAAGCTCCTGCCACAATTTATTGTATTTATCGTATCGCGCTGGTCGTCAAGCAACCCCCACTAGTCGGTGGGCAGTCTCCGTTTATTTATTTCTTTGTAAGTGCATTGAAAAACAACATTTGATACACGTGGAAATTCCGCCTCGGTCGCAAGGATACTTTCTCCGGTTGAATCAAATAGTATATTTTGATACAAGTGGAGAAAGTTTGTCTACTTGTATCAAATAATTATTTGTTGCACACCTACCAATTGTAGTCTTTTTTAACGTAAAGGTTAACTGCTAAGGAATGCCTTGTAGCATTAAGTTCATCTACTGTAAATAAAAATTAAATCACATTAATACATAATTATATTGTATGTTTGTTGCTCAAATGGGTGAACGGATTTCGTAGAAATTTGGTACATAATGTACGAAGTGTTCATTCAGAATATCTCCTGGAATAGCACATAGAATATTTTTTTGTTATCCCGTGAATATTTATTTATTTAAACTTCATGTACAGTAGTGGTACATAGGCGGACTTAATACAACAAGGCATTCTCTAGCAGTCAACCTTTGGGTTAAAAGAGACAACACTGTAGAGTATGTTCCCTTGAGGTAATTTTCTTTTCGCGCGGGTTAAACCAGGTCTAAAGATTGTAAATAAATATGTATTTTCTTAAGTAAATGTGTATTTTCGTATCACATTTATTTGGTTCAGAAGTTCGAAAATGTAATGAACGATATTACGAATTTATCCAATATTTCTATTGAATAAAGTTTGGAGATGGAAAATACGAAATAATTGTACCGTTTACGAAAAGCAAATAACAATTTACTTCAGGAGGATTTCTAAAAAGGAATTTTCCGTAAAAAAGAAATAGACATCTAAATCCAACGTTTCCGATATTTTGTATCTTCCCAAAGTGGTGTCTTTTATCCGTAATACTACACAGATTGGAGGAAGATACTGATATTTTGTAAAGACGTAATTAATTGAAAGATTAATCTGAGGCTCGGCTCAGTCGCACTTGCGAAAGGATATTTCCTTTTAAAAGAAAATGAGTTAACATTATGAAGAAAAGCTAACTTTATACATTTTAGTATTATGGAGTTGTTTCTAAAAAATATGGTAGCATTAAGTACTTATAAACGATTTGAATTCTCTAACAAAGAATAATAATAAAACTTTATTTCATGAAGGGAAATTGGTTCAACTTTCAGTCATTTTAATTTTATAAATTAAGATATCTTTTCCATTTCCTTTTCCATTCCATTTACTTTCAGAACTCTGCTTGTGTTTTTCAAAAAATCGTAATGTTTTAAACATTACGATTTATTGAAAATTAAACCATTCTGTAAATGAACTACTAATAGAGATTTAAGATATTAATGGTTTAAAAATTTGAATGAATTTATCTAAATTCATTTGTTACAAAACCAAACAACATCTGACTTAATTCGAAATTCAAATCGGAGTGGTCACAAACGAATGTTGACAGAACGTTCAGAATTTGAAATTGACGTGAAAAGTCTGGAAAATTAAACATGCTGCAGACTAACGATCTTTGTTGCTTTTGAACCAACGTTTTAACCAAAATCCAACACAGAAGCGAAAGCGTCAAGGTAATACGTAATTTGAAAAAATCACCAAATTACTTTTACCAACATGACTTTACTCAAGTTCTCCGCAAAATAGAGTACAATACTCCATATTTCACGGTTGGCAATCCTAGTTGTAACGTCAAGCGTCGGGAGGTGGCTCGGTAATTAAAGCTAGCTTTCTAACCGTGTTCCCCATTCTGTCTACACCGAGCCGACCGTGTTTTGTTTTAGTCTTTCACTCTCCGTGTCTACAGCATTCCGTTTTAGACGTTTAGGAATGGTCTATGTTTTTCCTCTGAAGCCAAAATATAACTAAGTATAGTCGGTCTTATAATGTTCCCACTGTTGGGACTCAGGCGTCCTCTCTAGGAGAGGGAATGGGCCGTCGATCCACCACGCGGGCCCAGTGTGGGTTGATGGTGGTCATGTCTTTTTTAAATAAATTACACAAAGTAATGCGCCTGGCTGGATTTGAAACCGCGACCTACAACTCGTAAATCGGAGCCGTTACCGCTCGGCAACCACTGCTCCCGAAATCTCAATATTTTCGAAAATTAATCAATCTTTAATTATTTATTTAATAATTAATGTACACACATATAATAAAAGACAAGAAGAAACGGTAATGTAAAGGGTAATGTTTATTTCTATAGAAATCTCTTCCAGCATACCTGCGAAAGGAGAGTTGGAAAAAAAAGAGATGTAGACACCAGTGTATAAGAGTAATAGGAAAAATAAAGTAAAATAAAAACTAAAAAAAAATGGTACAAAATAAAAATAGGTTTTAATAAAAACCTAAAGGGTTTTTATTAAAATATAGCGCTTTCAATTTAAACGTTTCAACGTTGAAAACGTATCTGGCTGTCGTGCGTTTGTATGCCAAATGATGTGTTATTCAACACCGCACTATTCAACACCGAATTGAACACGTGGTGTTTGTGACGTTGCCATTCTGTTATCGAACGTTCGCACCGGCGTACCGGCGCTTCACGGTTGCTACGCCGCGTGCTTTGTACAAAAATACGGTCGTCCGTACGCAGTACGACTAACGCACCTCAACGGCTCCGCAGCAGGCCGTCAAAATACGCCTATATTGAAAGTGCCCTTACATGTAAATTTTTTTGTCAATTTAAACTAGATAAGGCGGGTGTTTCCTAGCTGACTGCAGCTAGGAACACCGCGTGAGAACAAACATCGAAATAAAAAGAGACAGAGGGATTTTAGTAGGTGGGAAAATCATTCAACGACATCCCCCGCTCTTGGGTAGAGCGCGAGGGCGTGTCAGACATTTACTGACTAAAAACCCACTCCTGTCTCTTCTTTGCCTTCGTCCCAGGGCCGAGTTTTTCTTTCAGAAACAAACCCTTGGCCCCAGTAGGCTTCGACCCTGTTTTGCCCCTACGGTTTGCTGACATCTCCTTGAAACGTGCGTGGAACACCACGCGCCGTCGATTCTATTGTGGCCTAGTTTTGATACACCAATAAGCTTTTTGATAAAAGGTTGTTTTGATACATTGTGAAAATCGAATTATCGGTTTTTGTTTTCCAAGGGCAGTGTGGTAGTTGGTTGTGTAATCGGCTGTGGTTATCGATTTCGTGAGTCAGAGGGATTTTAGCAAGATTAATTTATTCTGTTTTGGCCTAGTTTCGGTTGAGATTGTTGTTACAAAATTGTCTTGTGTGTAGTTCTTGTGTTGTTATCCCGGGTTGAAAAATAGTTGATTTTAAAAGTCATCTCTGTTACAGATTTAATAAAGTAAAACTATTCTACATTTGGTTTTGGTTCCGACGCAGTGGTCCCTAAAGATTCTTAGATTTGGAAAATAATTGTTATTTATCCAGTTTATCGATAAATAAAGTTTTTTTTTTTTAAGTTAACATATCTCTTGAGCGTGAGTATACATGTGGATGGATAAAGAGGAAGAGGGAGGCCAAAGAAAAGATGCATGGATTGCGTGAGGAGTGATTGAGTGATGAGTAGTGATGGATGGCTACGCACTAAGTGTAGCATTTGCTACACTGCGCCCTCCTCAATGCAGGGGGCCCAAAGTATTTACTTTGGGCCCCCTGCATTGAGGAGGGCCCCGCTTACACGTACAAAAGCAAGGCAAGATACCTCCACTATATGAACTCTAACGACTGCCAAATATATATAGAAGCGAAATACCACTCACTGAAACACACACACACATCACGAAATCTCAGAAACTATAACACTTACATACTTAAAATTTGGTAGGTAGGTTCCTTATAGGGTGTAGGCATCCGCTAAGAACGGATTTTACGAAACTCTACCCCTATAGGGGTAAAGTAGGGGTTGGAAATTTGTATGGAGAAATCTACTTTTACGCGGGTGAAACTGCTGGCAGAAGCTAGTTTTTTATAAAGACAATGTAGGCAACTAACTGCCTATGGACTCATCGATACCTGATGGCCCCGCAGAGATATAATTTTTAATAATTTAGGGGGCCCTTTTGGTGGAATTTCCTATAGGCATTGTTTCGGCACAGTCCTCCAAATAGTTTCTAGTCTAGGTGTCTTGTGTAAGTGAGTTTACAAGTTTATGAACGCACCCACGATACAGCATTTTATGGGAAAGTAATCACAAACGTGCTCAATTTAACCATTTAGTATATTTTACTAAAACAGTTAACACGTTCAGTGCGGAACGAGGTCTAATACGCCCCGTACGTGTTTTCCTTGCGGTGTGGCTAAGAAAAACTTAGTCTTCTCTGCCGTGCCGAGGCTGTAACTTCAATTTGGTTTAGTTTAGGAAATAGATTAATATATATTTAAGATGCCTTATTTAATAGCAAAATGCAATGGTCTACCTATTTTAATACGGGATCACTTCAACCACGTACAGCAATGAAGACATTAAATTTTGTTTTTTTTAAATAAGTAAAAACACTTTTATATCTTAAACGTTACGGGGTCTAATAAGCCCCTTCCGTTATAATGATAGTTTTCAAACGAGGTCTTAAACACCCCGTACAGCAGAAATAGAAAAAATACAAAAATGAGTGCCGCTGTCAACGTATTCAAACATGCCTTCGGGACAGAAGCACTAAATTATCATTGGACAAAACAATTTTCCGACACAATGACTTGTGAAATGAACTAATTCTAGCTAAAACCGAATTCAGTATCAAAATTAGTCGCGTCGTTAGGTACAGACGAACTCCTAAGTCTATCTATATAGAGTTACCTGTATTGTATACAATTTTCTTGGTCATTGAACAATTAGCTGCAGCTGAGAATTAATATAGTTGATGGATGAAACATTTTTCTACATTTAGGAAGATATTTTTTTTTCTTGGTGGGAAATCATGAAAGGTGCGATATCATGAAAATATCTCTCTTACTCTGGATAGAATGAGTGGGAGTTTCAGACTTTTACAGACTAAACCCACCTGTATTCCTTCAGTTACCCTTTGCGTTCTAGGATCATGGGTTTCCCTTTCAGTAGTCAACCCATGACCACAGCAGGCTTCGCTGACATCTCTTTGAAGCGGGCGTGAAACATTACACGCCCTTCATCACTGGAGGGCCGGGCCGGGGACGGCCGGACGGCGAGTTTTCCAGTGCTCGTCGTCGTAGTCCGAGGGAAAATTATGAAATTGCTATTCCTGCTCTTGGTAGAGCGAGAGGGAGTCTCAGACTTTTACAGACTAAAGTCCACTGGTGTTATTTCAGTTGCTCTTTGCGTTCTAGGGCCGCGGTTACTCTTTCGAAGCAACATGCAGGGCTGGCATGTAACCCCTACGACTGCCCTGCAACCAATTCGCCCGAGCGTGGAACACGACGCGGGTGAGTCAGTTGTTTTTTACTCGACTACAAGAAGGGTTATGTTTTTCGCGCATATCTTGAATGTATGTTAGTAATATTCTTTATTACCTCATTTCTTCCAAACCGCTGAATGAATTTGTATAATTAATCCTAATACGAAACGTATTGACTACAACAGTCGGGACCCATTAAAATAATCTAGACTAAAATCTTTCCATCTAATATGGGTCCCGAGTGTTGCAATGTATATGTTTAAATTAATGTAATTAAACTGGTTTCTACGTGCTGGACTGAACTTGTTTTTTTCTTTTCAGTTTTAGTATAAAGTTATTTTTTTCGCAGTCGTGTTCTTTATCATTATTATTTTTGTTAATTTAAGTTTTAAGTTGTTAGAGATTATTAGGAATTGATAATGGATATTTTACTTTATATTATTGTCGTTCTGTGGACACATTCATTGTGTGTACAGCTAAGGAGTGGAATTTCCTGTCAGAGTCTGTGTTTCCTGATAGCTAGAACCTAGGGGTCTTTAAGTCAAGAGTGAATAGGTTACTTCTAGGCAAGCGTGTTCCATCAACGATTATATGATCGCTTACCATCAGGTGAGATAATAGTCTGTGTGCCTAATAATAAAAATTATTGTAGAACTTAATTTGTTATATTTTAAGAAAACACGAAAATCAAATATCGAATAATTTTACTTCAGTAAAATAGCACATTGAGTACACTTTTTAAAAACAGGGCCAGTTCGAGTCAGACTCTCTGAAGGTTCCGTACAAACTTATCTATGAAAACAGTTTAATTCCCGAATTGAGTTACGAAGATTTTTCCGAATCGCAAAAAAGTTTTTTTTTCGTGACGTAACTACAAATTTACAGTTTTCAAATTTTTCCCTATATTTTGTGCTGTGAGACCTTGCTTTATGCCAAATTTCAGGATTCTAGGTCAACGGGGAGTAACCTATAAATGACAATGCCAGATCCTGACCCTGTCATAGTTATCATTTACAGAAAAAGTAAAGTTATGAAAATAATTGTGACGAATAAGGAACCTTTTCATAATAAATCGTTTTTCTTTAAAAGTTGCGGTTTACAATTTTATAAAAAAAGGAATTTAATCCCGGAAATTATTTTTTGCCATTTCCTATTTTCTCTTAACTATCTGCGTTACATAAAACGCATGTGCAAAACTAAAAAAAATAAGTAGGTAACTGTAAAACAAATATCATTTTACATAAAATATCTATATATTTTATATCTATATATTTTATATATATATTTTACCTACAAATCAATGTCATTATTGTTTTTAGTTTTAAACGAAAACCGCAAGTTTTACAGGTTTCAGGACAAATGTTTAGTTATCAGTAATAAATATACAATAAGATGCAGCATATTGCATGCTTGTAAATGACTTTTATTGAGTGGGGCAAAGGTCTATAGAGTATCTGGCATTATCCTTTTAAAAGATTCCCGTGAGAGTCGAAACACACTTTTTTACGACATAAACGGCTGTACCTTCGTTTTTCGTTAAGTGAGAAGTTTGATTTTTTCACAGCTTCAAAAGTTCGCAGACTTGAGTATATGATTTTAATTTCAACTCGATACCTCCACGCGTTCCTGAGATAAAGGGTCTTGACAGACTGATAGACCGACAGACGGACAACAAAGTGATCCTACAAGGGTTCCGTTTTCCCTTTTGAGGTACGGAACCCTGAAAACAAACATTTTTCAACCCTGGAGAGAAACACACAGGATAATGATAAAAAAGGTGTTCCATTTTATTATATTAAATATAAAAGCGAAACCCTTCACAATAACTCAACGGAAGTATACTTAAGCAATTTCTTAAAGACAGGTACATCGTCTCATCTACTCAAGACATTATCAATACCTCGTAAATGCCTGTTTAAAAATCCTATTCGGAAAGTATAAGTAGCGTAATTCACGGCAGACTTCTCAAGAGCAATTCAACATTACCTTTATAATAACCCATTAGATTAAAGACATACGTGGCTTTGCACGGTATATGTTTAAGGCTTAGAGGGCTTTCGCATACAGCTTTTCTTTGAAAGCAGTAAATTCGTGTTCAAGAAAGCGAAAAATTATACGATGACTATGTGTTTTTGATACTTGATAGCTGTAAGACAGGACTTCGTCTGCGTATAATAATTACTTGGAGTATCCTTAAGCTAGAACTACATTAGAGCGACGCACACGTGTAACACGACTGATTTTTACGTAAAACGACGTCGCGTGGCGTCGATCAAGTGTAGCTCTGCAAGTCTAGTTTCCATAAAAAATGTATGGAGACCGTCGCGACCAGACTGGCGTGTGTGGCACACGTGTGTGCAGTGTAGTTCTAGCTTTATGGTCCAATCTATCTCTTTAGTGCGGATTGTATCAGAATGACAAGTTAAAGTTATAAGGGTGACCAGTGAAAAGACAACTTATTGCCGCGAAAAATAAGCGAGTAATTTTTTTTGCAATAGATAGACTTCGAGCCGGGTGTCATTATTCCCTGAAAGGTGCCAAAATCAAAATTGGTGGTTTGGATGAATTGCAATGTTTACAAATCATTCTGCTATAAAAATATTTTGAATCTACAAATTTCTGTGAAAATAATCTTATGCTAATATAAATAGAAATATAAAATTTTCAGGGAAATAAGTGTTAATTCTATCAAGGAAAAAGTTGTTAAGTTGCAAATCCATAAAAAAAATACATGAATATTTTGATGCGTAAAAAACAGACGGGTCTCTCTATAGTACAAAACAAAAAGAAAAAGCATGGAACAGCATTCAAAGGTAATTTAATGCCACTGGACAAATACCACGGAGAACAAAGTAAATTAAATATAAATTTTGAAATATGAAAAGAAAAGAAATAGTGCAAAAAAGGTGTCACCGAAACTTTTCCCTTAAAACCACTTATTTTAACATGAATGTCCACTACCACTACCTTTAAACATCTCCGTTCCGAATCTTTATAAATATTTGGGTCATCATCATCATCATCATTTCAGCCGAAAGACGTCCACTGCTGGACATAGGCCTCCCCCAAGCGTCGCCACAATGAACGGTCCTGTGCGTCTCGCATTCCGTTCGTGTGAATATTTGGTTACTGGTAAGATATATTTTGTTTAAAGGAGACCATAAGGGTGCGGCTGGAAAAGAGACGTAAAGGTGGAGGCCATCTGCCTACACTTCAGGATCAGAATTTGTTACTGACTGCTGGAAGTAAAGGGTTTTCAGTGGTTTAAGAAGCAATGTGTGAATAAAATAAAAAATGTTTCAATTTAAACCAATAATATCGTAATAAGTTAAAAGTACAAAGCAGATTATAGACAGTAACTTTTTTCTTAACCGTATTTCGTTCTTTTTTTTTTAACCGTAACTATAACCGTCCGAATTCCGGCTGTTAAAGTTATCGTTATTTGTGATGTTATTTTAACAATTGTCAAATTGATACAACCTATATTTTCGCTTAAGAGGATTTTTTTTAGGCCAACGGCGCGTATTATTCCACGCGCGCTTCAGGGAGATATCAGCAAATCGTAGGGGCCGAGCAGGGTAGAAGCCTACTGGGGACATGGGTAGTGTGAAAATGAAACAACAAGCTTTTAGCTTGTTGTTGCATCCAACGCAATCCATCGCAATGTTTGATAAAGAGGCAACACTATTTATATTTCACAAAACTTGTTCCAGGTAATACGAGTACATGTTTTTCGTCATTCAGCATCTCGATTAAATGTGCAAGGTTTAAGTATAGTTATATTTTCTTAATTTTTTTTTCATTTACGAATACATTACGAAAGGCCAAAGTTCACACAAAACAGCAAATTTTCTGAAGTTATTACTGGATTTATGTTTTGATTTCAACAGAAACTTAGATACTATCCACAAGATATCTGTGTGTCCAAAATATCTGGAGAAAGATGTGTAGTAACATCATAATCACATAAGAGTGGTTGTATGGAAATGTATTTCGGATTGGGGGCCCATAGTCAGAAATATGACAGCTGTCGAGGTACTGGTTTAAGTTAGTTGACAAAACAAAATCATTTTATGTTGGCTACTGTTTCAATTTAAACTTCAAACTAAAGCAACAAAAAGTCAAAGTGTCGCCATCGAAAAGAAAGAAAGAAAAATAAAACTTTAGGTACTTGTGACTCGCACAGGACAAACTACAAAGCAAAATTATATTATTAAGATTAACTATGTATTCATAAAATTTCGGCCGTTTTGCGCGGATGTGACGCATATCTTCCCTATCTATTGATTATGTTTGTAAGCTAGTTTTAAGATTGCGTCATTTCGCGTAAATAAACTGGTTTTCTATGACCCTTCTTTCTTTTTTTCATAAACATAAATAAAAAAAACAACAGAAAAAAACAAAACGTCCTGTGCGAGATCAAAAGGCTTATTACAGCATAAACACAATATTAAATTTGAAAAAAAAAAAAACAAAGCGTCGTTGGTATTTATGATAGGGCTTGTGATGCCACGGACACATTAACCAAATTGCAACTAAATATAATAAAATAAAATAGCAATAATAACAAACAGTCGACTGCTTAAATTAATATCACACTAGCGCGTCTGCATCTAAGTTTTTGTACGTTTTTATTTCTATAAAGTTAAGCCTGGATCCGTGTATAATATGGTACATCACGTTTAAGTTTTGCTAAAGAACGTCGTCAGCTCAAGACGTTTTGTCAAGCCACCGATTCTGAAGTTGTGAGCATCTATAGTATTTACATATTTGTTCTGAAGCAGGTTATATTATTTATGCTACTAGGAATTATAAAGCGGTGATATGTTTTTAAATAGAATTGTTGTTGTCTTGTTGGAATTATTGATCTGTATTTTGTACATCCTTTCATTCATAGAAGTATACAATATCACTGATAACCATAGACTATTTACTATTTATTTCTATTACTGCACGGACTCAAGCCTTCTTTTTAGGAGAGGAAATGGTCCGTAACCCACCACGTGGGTTCAAAGCGGGTTTTCAGAAGCTACATGTCTTTGATTTTTTGGTTCTAGGACATGCCGGTTTCTTCACGTTGTTTAGTTTCACCATTTATAGTAGTGATAAAATAAATTACACAAAGTAAAGCACTTGCCTGGGTTTGAAACCGTGACGTACGCCTCACAAGTCAAGGTCATTACCACCAGACCACCGATACTTCTAACTTAATAACAATTAATCTAACTTTCCATTTTGTATAGCTAAGAGATTATGAACTAAGTAAGAAGCTTGACTCCGCTTTGTTCAAGTTATGTATAGCAGAAGTTGTTGACATTTTAATGGCTAAGTCTAAACTAGGAACATCAGTCTAAGAGCTTAGTCAGACGAGGGTTTATGAATGGACTTTGTTAATGTTCATTAATTTATTTCAAAATTTGGACCATTTATTATTGTTTGAAATATTGTGGTTGGTATTAAATTAATTGTATATTTAACGCAAAAAGAGGTTATAATTTAAAGGACTGCGCGATTGTTCGATAGAGTCACCATGGTCCTAGAATGTAAAGGGCAATTGAAGGAACACGGTTTTGCAGACGACGGGTATGGGTAGCTCACCGTTCGACCGTCCGGTAACCGTCCAGACCGAGCCCGAGTCGTCGACGGTGCGTAGTGTTTCACAGCTCCTCAAAGAGTTGTCAGCAATACTGTTGGGGCCCAGCAGGGCCGAAGCCCACTAGGGCCATGGCCTACAGATAGATGTTCCAGGTCTGGGTGTTTTGTATATGTAACATGTTTGTTTGTATAACAATGCCGAGTCATACTTGATACTATAGAAAAATTTTTTTTTTTTTTTTTCAAATAGTAACCGTAAATTTTCATGCCAGTTTTTCTCCGTAGGAAACAAACAATGGGAATCATGCACTAGCTTCTGACGTTTAATAAATGTCCTTTTAGGCTTTTCTACACTGATATTATAAAGAGGTAAAGTTTGTTAATTTTTTGTTTGTAGGAGATTACGATTGCTAAAATGTTTTCACCGATATATATTTATTTATTGAATCTTCATGCAACAAAAGGTACAAAAGCGGACTAAATGCCTTAGGCATAGAAAGCTGCTTTATTTCTGAGTGACGTAGGCTACATTTCATGTACGCGGGCGAGGCCGCGGACAAAAGCTAGTGTGAAATAAAGTATTTGATTTTAATTGACTTACGATACAGAAGTCATTCCTAGTTTAGAGCAATGTTTTTTTTTTTAAATTAAATAGAACATAGAACCCAAAAAATCTTGTCTTATCTTGCCCCAAAATTGCCTGTTATAATGCGATGGATAAAATAACTACCCCATAAATAACCACAGTTCAAACTGCCTAAGTGTCTGCCTCCCACATCTGATTTATGACATCCCTGGGCATCCCTTAGTCTCGGCCATAAAATACCTTTTATAGAAAGGTTAAGCGTCATGGGTAGGGTCGAAGAATGATGTGAGTTTTGAATTTCGTGTCTTAATCGGTTTTCTACGCGGGATAATTGTTCTACGTTTGAGAGGAATGTAAACTTAAAAAAAATGTTTTTTAGCAATAGGTATGCATAAAAATATTTGTTATCTAACTGATCTACACTAATATTTTAAAGATGCAAAGATTGTTCTTTTGTTTGTAGGAGGTAATATCTGAAAGAAGTGGCATGAGGCAACTCCGTTTGCCCAAGTATGCTCGTTCCTCACCGAAATCGCAGAGATAGACCGGACCATGAGTACGCGCCCCCGAATCATCAGCGTGGATGCAATGGTGATTGTTTACGACAGGGGTGAGGTTGCTGATCGATACGGTTGCATTAAAGCTTCTAAAGATCACGAGTTGGTGGTGTATGAGGACAGGGGGGAAGACCTCAGTTTTCTTAGACCCCACCAAAAGTATGCCGTACCGGAAACAGCAGAGACTGTACAACGAACATCCTCCGGGTCGGTCCCAGCAACACCTTGCGGATCAGAGAAACTACAGCAGAGGATGGCAGCCGAGAGGGCCGCTTCGGAAGGAAAAATCAGCCGTAGTTTGGAGATGAAGATTGATACCATGGATCGATGGAAATCGGTCTCTAACTTTCTAAGCAGGCGGCTGGGATTTGGTGCCAGGCCCCGTCATATCAGACAGATAGATGCAGTACAGGAGTTCATCAGGTTTATCCCAGAACCACCGAAACAGAAGCGCCCAACACCTACGAGAGCTGACAGGGGGCAGGTCAGCCCGCCGGAACTCAGGACGGTAACCAAGCCAGGCGACCACGTGGCGAATGCCTTTCTCGAGTTTCAAGCGATCACAAAAGGAATCAATGCTGTTGGTCTCATGACTTGCCAGAAAATCATGCAGTCATACCAGCTAGAGACTGAAGGGTTGCTTCAGGAGAGACTAGAGGAGGCTGCGGCAGCCATATATAATAATGCCACCTCCCAAGTCATCAAGGGAGAAATGACTGGTCAATATATGGCTGCATATAGTGCCACGTGTGGGTTTATACCGTTAGATGAGTCGGCAACGTCGCGGACTGGCCGTATTACTTTCGCGACACCCAAAGGCGACCCATTTGTGGTAGTAGCTCGGTGCACCAAAATTATGCTGGATAATAAGATCCTCGAACAGGCGGAAGCAATCTCGAGGACTATAGATCAGGCCGGAGGCTGGGCCTTGCCGGACATCAGTTGGGTCAATGGTGTTCCGGGGTGTGGCAAGACCACTTGGGTGATCAATAACTTCGATAAGGACAACGACGTCATAGTCACTACGACAACTGAGGCCGCGAAAGACCTGCGGCAAAAGTTAGCGCACAAAATCGGCGACGACAACAGAACCAAGGTGCGCACGATGGCTTCAATTCTATCGAACGGTTGCAAAGAGTCACAAAAATGCAATCGCATTCTCGTTGATGAGGCTCTTATGAACCATTTCGGGGCCATCGTAATGGCAGTCCAGTTGTCGGGCGCTAGTGGCGCCGTCCTTATCGGAGATATTAATCAACTGCCCTATCTGGACAGGGAAAATCTTTTCCCCATTAGCTACGCCCGTCCGGACTTAGTGGTCACCATCAGCAACGAGCTGTCCTGCACACACCGGAATCCGATGGATGTCGCGTATGCCCTGGGGGAGGTGTACCCCGGCATATACTCGTCAAGAAACCGGGTCCACTCACTACAGCTGAGAAGGTTCACGGGCGCGCAAATTTCCAGCACACTTCCCAACACGCTCTTCCTGGTCCACACACAGGAGGAGAAGAAGACCCTCATTGACCAGGGATATGGGGCTGGCGCTGGATCATGCGTCCTAACTATACACGAAGCCCAGGGTCTTAGCAGCGAGTCGGTCATCATCTTGAAGACAAAATCCATAAATATCCGGATTCACAGCAGCGTCCCCCACGCAGTAGTGGCAGTCTCCAGACATACTGCCCACTGCGTGTACTACGCCGACAACGCTGATGACGCAATTGGACGGTTTGTGAGGAGGGCACAGGAAGCGTCGAGCAGGGACATCATCAACACCAACATGAAGAACGCCATGCGGCATCGGGACAGAACAGTCGTCGAGGCACTGATCCGTTTATTAACGCAACGACGAGTTGATGGCGCCTTGGACGACGCGGGTATTTGCTCGGGGCCGTTTGGGTAAAACGAGGTGGATAATCCGCGACTGAGGAGAGAGTACTAATAAGTCAATTTTTATCATGGTATCACTTAAATTTAAGGACGTAACAAGTAAAAAAAAAAAAAAAAGAAGAAAAAAAAAAAAAAAAAAAAAAGAAAAGAAAAAGAAGAAAAAAAAAAAAGAAAATAATAATAAAAAAAAAAAAAATAAAAAAAAAAAGAAATTACAGCATAATATAGTAGTTATATTTATCGATAATATGTATTATAAACTAGAGGGTATTTATTGTTATATTATATAATTATATATTATTAATTGTACCTATTAAGTATTAGTTTTAAGTATAGTTGTTGGGGTTGAGGGGCCATTTGTTTGGTGCGGCATTACGGGCGGCGATGAGTTGTATGTGTGTTGAAGGTTGGGAGATTCCTGATTTTTGATGCGTATGTAGGTCGTTGTCGCTTGGGTATCGCTTCGGGCTGGTGGCCTCTAAACCCTGAAATTCTGACGGCTTTTATTGTGATGATCGCTGAAAGGTGCTCTGGAGTGACGCCACTTGCACGTGGAGTTGCCCAGAAGCAAACAATGTAGAATTACCAAACAAGGGCACGGACGTCATGTCCGTGGTTTAAATGTAAGGTAGGAGTGCGGTTTTAGTCAGTAGGAGTCTGACACTGCCCAGACTGGCTCGTCTGTGAGGCAGCTTGGGCGTCCATGAGGATTTCCCACTCCTACCGAAAAAAAAAAAAAAAAAAAAAAAAAAAAAAAAAAAAAAAAAAAAAAAAAAAAAAAAAATATCTGAAAGTAATGGTCTGATTGCGAAAAAATTTTTTCACCGATAGAAAGCTGCTTTATTCCTGAATGACATAGGCTCTATTTTATGTAAGCGGGCGAAGCCGCGGCAAAAAGCTAGTTTATCTATAAATATACAAAAATAAAATACAATAACAGTGAAACCAGTGTCAAAATTGGTACAAAAGAAAACGACATGTAACAATTTTAAATAAAAATTTTTGTCTTTCTCGTCAAAACGCCGCAAAATTTGAGTTGACCTGTCCAGTCAGTGTAAGCATTTGTCAATATTCGTGTAGCTTAACAGCCCAACGACTTGCTGAATAATACCAAAGAAAGAACATCTAGGTAGGCCGCAAAAAGGGGCCAGCTGGTTTTGACATTATGTTTCTTTTCACCGCTTTAAAGATGCTGGTATCAGGTGACTGGGTTCGAAGCCACGACTTTCCTTTTTTTGGTGGTAGGAAATCATCTAATGACTTCTCTTGCTCTAGGGCAGAGCGCTCTATTGCCCACCGTGTCAGACTTTTACTGACTAAAATCACATTCACATTTGCACATGGAATACGCGCCGTCGCTGTTTCGGTTTTGGTTCGGACAGTTATCGAATGGTCGAACGATGAGCTACCCATTGCTCGCCGTCTGTAAGTCCAGCCTACGATAGCTAGAAATCGGGGTTGGGGTCCCAGTAGCTGGGGCGTGAGGACGTCTGTTTCTGCTGCGCAGGAGGAAGCGACCGCCACCCATGCCTTCTCACTTCAGACCATGGCTTGTTCGGGACCGGTGCGAGAGGTAGCAGCCGCCGATAAAAACTTACCGTTACCACTGGTTTTCTTGAAAGGTAATTTTCTAAAGCCTTTAAATAAACTTCATACTCCAGAAGGTTCTAATTAAAGTTCTATCGATAGATTGCCTTGTCAACTTGTTATGTTGCTTACAGCAAAATGAAATTTAAAGTAAATAAACAAGCTTGTGTTTAAGAGAAGAAAATTAACTAACTATGAAAGAGAAAGTCCTTGCTTAGTAACAAAATGGCTGACAAAAGAATTCTGCTTCAGCTTTTTGCTTGGTAAAAATGACCCGCGTCACAAGTTCCAAATTAGTGTTAAGTAATGTTCCGGTAATTAATCATAGGTCCTTTAGACTTAGAACAAAGGAGTGTTTTGTTTTGTGCTTTAGGTTATTTATTTTTTAAGATAAAAATAACACTATTGCATAGTTTGCTGTCCAAAAGCTATCAGAAAAAGAATAATCTTGATATCGAGTCTCAATTTTAGTTTTTCTAAAGTTTTAAAAGTAATTAATAAATCTAAAGCAAATTGTAAAATCCAAAAGACTTATATTGAGCTTGACCGGTTTTAGAATTAAGAATGTCAACAGATGTAGAAAGGTCAATGACCGTTACTGTAATGCTAAAACAAAACAACTATAGTTTCCGTTTCGTTTTATAGATAAATAAAGTCGTAGCATACCTTAGTAACTCGTAGCACTTCGTAGCACACTGCTACGAAAGCGTAGCAAAACTTTTGTTCAATCAGATAAAAAAAAACACTAATAATTCTTTTTCAAATCGAGTTTATTATCTAATACTATCTAGTATTGTCGATTAGCTCCCTGAATCTTGAACAGACAGACATCCCACTCGATTTAGTCACAGACATGTGATTTAAATCGATTTTGTCTGCGAGAGAACTTAGAGAGTATTAGGAAGGTAATGATATCCAAAGAGGTACTAGGAGAGCAGAAAGTATTTTCGTGTTATATCAATATTTTTACGTGTTATATCTAAGGGAGTTTTGCTTTTAACTAAATGGAAGAGGTGCATTGTGCAAGGAGTTACTTCAGTTTATTATTTTAAAGGCTTCGAGAGGATTGGAATTTGTTATCTATATATATCTATACATACATATTGCCCTGTGTGATAAGACCGCCCATTGTACGCTTATTTTTAATAATGTTTTTCCTGTATTTTTTTGTTAATGTGGTGTACAATAAATAAATATATATATAAAATAAATAATAAATAAATATATGTATAAAAAGAGAAACTGACTGACTGACATATCAACGCACAGCCGAAACTACGGGGCTAGGAGCTTGAAATTTTGACGGCTATAAAGAAAGAAATAAAAAAAGAAATAAAAAACGTTTATTCGTACCTCACGCATAAAGTAGAATTAAAATACAGTAGAATTGTGGACATCCCACCTATATGCACAAAACGTTTTGGGAACACATTCATTGTACGTTCAGCTAAGGAGTGGAATTCCTTGCCGGAATCTGTGTTTCCTGATGGCTACAACCCGGGAGTCTTTAAGTCAAAAGTGAATAGGTTACTTTTATGTAAGCGCGCTCCATACTCGATCGCATCGTCACTTTCCAATAGGTGAGTTGGCGGTCAAGCGCAAACCTATCAAGAATTAAAAAAAATGAATTAATTATGAAAAAATAACTTTAAAATCTGTGCAAAGGCCAAAAAGGCGCCTAACTCAGCATATGCTGCGATATTTAAAACGATAAATAACGCAGCGCTGATATTTTGTTAGGGCCCCCGATGATGTTAAATAAAACTGTAATAGGTATCGAAACAAAATAATAAATACAAACATTGGTTGGAGTGTAGCCTTAGGGGCGCTATGGCGCGGGACTTAGTATTTTTTTTTTTGTTCTCTGCACTGCTCATGGTGCCTATAAGCGTATGGTACCAATTCGAAAAAAAAAATTTTTTTCGAAAAATTATCCAAAAATTTTCTTTCCAAAAAACTTTTTTAACCAAAAAAATTTTTTTTTCATTTTCTTTGCTTCTCATAGCGCCCCTAAGGATATACTCCAACTCCTAAAAATCCGCCCCTAAGCCTACCCACTGACCTAAACATTGATAAAACAAACATTGGAAAAATAACACCATGGCTATATAACTATGGGCTATATAACACCACACCAACCCATGGAAGCGAAGCAGTAATAGTAACCAAAGACGTGGATAAAACCGTGTGGGACGGATTAAACTGAGAGGAAACGTAAAATTACGAGAGCAATGCGGTAGTGTGACGCTTTTATTTATTTCGTAAATAAAATATTGGTTGCTTTCAGCACTATACAATTATTTGAATGTTTACAATGTAAATATTGGTTGAAAATACAATTTTGTTCTCTTCAATAAAACTGTTGACTTGAAAAAGCGGTTTTTCTGTTTTTCGATTTTCAATTTCTTTTTACCGCTTTTTGAGTTTAAGCTTCGATAACTGAGAGTTGGCTAGTAAAATTATAAACTAGCTTCTAGCAACGGACGGATTGTTCGCAGAACGATTAAAAAAATAATGGGTTGGCTATATCCTGGACTAGGAAATACATAATAGGTGCTTTGTATGCCAGTGGAACTTTCCCATTTCTGTTTTTTTAAAGAGGAAATCATCTAATGACTTCTCTCGGGTGGAGCGAGAAGGGCGTATCAAATTGTTACTGACTAAAACCACGCCTATGTTCCTTCAGTTGCCTTTTGTGTCCTAGGACCACGGGACCCCTTTTCCTTTCAGAAGTCGACTCATGGCCCTGCTAGGCAATAGTTTTCGACTTTGACACGGGCGGCACCGCCGGTATAAACTAGTGTACGAATAAAAGAATATCAACGCTCAATATTCAAATGTTTTCTTTATCACATTCGGTTTGACGAAACACCAAAAAAATAAACGAATCTGTGTTTACTGTACTGTGAAAATTGGAGAGATGAAACTTCTGAAATAAAAGTGATGTATTTGCCATCATGGTACAACGCGTAGAGAAAACTGTTTGTGGTTAGAAGAAAAATGTTTTTCAAACGCTGCTGTATTAATTACGGTTACGCTTGAGGGTAAATTTTATAAAGGTTAAAAGAGGAGTTAGGTTTGAAAGGAAAATAAGAGAATGTTGTAACATCTGTTGTAATTGCTCATCATATTTTTTTATTTAATCATTACAATACTATTGTCTAGTTAACATTAACGGAGAGTACTTGCAAATAATAAGTTGAACTCCTTACCGTATTATATTTTGGAGAAATTCTACCGACGCTAACACGGCAATCAAGGTCCAAAAGATTCATTAGATCTTAGTATTCAACAAACGTAGAATTTCAGTTTTGCCAAGTCAACTTTAAGATTTGTAACAACATGACAATCTTTATTCTAAAATTAAAGCGTTTATTTATAATATAAAAATATTTTATTTTATGAGTAAATGCGTATTATGAAAGTATATTCAATATTGGTCAACAGACAGAAAAATCTCGTTTTGAGCAAAAGTTTAACGGACCCTTCACTGAGAAATAGCTACTGTAAAGCTACTACATTAGACGTGCACACGTGTAACACGCATGATTTGCAAGTACGTAAAACGACGTCGCGTGGCGTCGGTAGTGTGGATCAAATGTAGCTCTACAAATCTAGGTTCCAAATAAAATGTATGAAGATCGAAGCGCCCAGATTGGCGTGTCTGGCACACGTGTGCGCAGTGTAGTTCTAGCTTTATAATGAGCAACTTAAGCTACTTTTTATTTTCCCGTAAGTCAGGGCGCGGTCACTCTTGGACTGCATACAAAAAAAAAGAGATGTGCAAATACTCAATGCTTGCTCAATGAAGCGTTTCAGCGATTTACTAAAAATCTACAGACTTGATTATAAAATTATTACACAATATTGGTATAGTACATTATTACAAGTGTGTAATGTTGGTGATTACCGCTAAGACGGTAAGAGCCGAGCCGCAGGCAAGGATTTTAAGTGAGCCAAGGACGGTAATCACCAATATGAGCATGTATCATAAGTTATTCAACACAATTGTGTACGAAAAGAATTAATTAACTATTTATTCAACCACCACTCTAGTAATTGTAATTTTTTTTTTGTGATATGACAGTACAAAATTGAATCTGTTTTCTTATGCGCACGCACATTAATTTTTTTCTTCACCCTATTTGGGCAGGTTAAGGTGTTAGACCGTAACGCCTCATCATCAGTAATATAAATATCATTTTTTTTCGTTACGTTACAATGTAGCTGGAACACATTCTAATTTTATTGCATTATTTGTCAGCAAATGTATTAAGTCTGCCGTCTAGGCAAGCTTCGCTGAGCTAGTCAACACTACCATACAATTTTTAGCTCTATTTTGCCATTGAGAATCAATTTGTAAAGCTGTCACTGAACTTCATTCGAAAAAATCACGTCAAAACCCAGCGCGACTTAAAATGGCGGCTATAGACTAGCTATACCGTTTTAATAAAAAACAAGAATGAGGCAATTCAAATTCTTGACTACAAAGAAAAATCTATTTTTTAATTAACAATATTTATCAAAATTTATTTTTTTTATCCCAAAGTAATTCTTGACAGAAAAAATACCCGTTTGAAAAATAGCTGAAATCCATTCAGTAGCCGATTTTGAACATACCTACTACTTTCAGGATATGCGTTTATCTATATATATAAAAGGACAAACTGACTGACTGACATATCAACGCACAGCCGAAACTACTGGGACTAGGAGCGTGAAATTTTGAACAAAGTTTCCTTTTATGATGTAAGCGAGCACTAAGTTAGGATTTTACAAAACACACGCGCTAAGGGGGTGTAACGGGGGTCCAAAATCTGTATAGAGAAACCTACATTCACACGGGCGAAGCCGCTGACAGCAGCTAGTTATGTTATATGTTGTATCACACTAATATTATTTTAAGCAAAAAAATGTGAGTGAGTGTGTATGTATGTTTGTTAAATCTTCACGCTCTAACAGCGGAACGGATTTAAATGGAATTATTTCAAAAACTTAAATGGCACACGGTTAGAAATGTCTTACAAAAGCACATAGGATACTTTGTTTATTTCGGGAGTATTTCTTTTTTCCTAAGGACAATTTTCTACTTTCATTCGGGCGAAGCCGCAGGAACAGATAGTGTGTAAATAAAAATTAGCTTTTCAATACAATACGCTTTTAGGCACGAAATAGACTGTTTTCCGCACTAGTTTAGAAAAGAGCAAGTGCTCTCCCCCGCCACAATTATATTACAGGCTGGGCGCGCGTCGACCCCCACGAGTCGCCGGTCAACCCCCGTTTATTCATTTCGTAAGTGTATGCAAAAAAGTCGTTTGATACACGTGCAAATTTGTCACTGCAGCCCTCGGCTCCATAACACACTCGCCCACTGCTCGTGCGAATTCCGCCTCGGTCGCAATGACAAACTTTCTGCACTTGTATCAAAATGTATTATTTTAAAACATTAGTTTTGACTTTTTTTGATTAAACCTCTAAATAATTATTTAGCTTCAAAAAGTAGCCGAGACATTGGTACATTCAAGTTAATTATCTTGTAGTGTTTTCTTCATTTACTTTTCTTATCTCGCAACATCGTCGCCTCAAGTCCGACAGATAAATAGACATAATTAGTTCGTGTCATAAGAGTAAATTGTGTTGTTTATCTTATTTTCTTCGCTAGATTCAGGGTTCTCTTCCACCAATGGCATCACTTCATTTTTCTAGCCTTGGCTTAGCGTAACTCTAAAAGGGCTGGCGAGATACTTAAATCTTTATAATTGTATAATAGGTGTAGGTATAAAAAATAATGCGAGTTTTCTTAGATTTCATACAAAAATGGTTATAAGTACTGCGATATTACAGAAAATACAAAACACAAAGAAACCAATAAATACATAATTTCGAAAAAAGAATAACGTACCTTTAATATAAAGTTTATTTGAACTTATAATTTCAAGTCAATCCAAAGATATAACAATACAAAGCAACCCGTTTTAAGAAATGGTAATTTCATAGGTCCCTATTATTTAGGGACCTATTATTTAATTCTTCTATACGTGTCTTTGTCACCTAACTCTTCCTAAACGGTATCACCGATTTGAATGACTTTTTGTGTTCATTTGAGTGGATATACTGCAATCGGGTTCTCAATTTTCTTTTCTGGCTAAAAGCCTGTTTTAGGTAGGTCGACGTCTGTCAGGATCTTTTGTTTATATATAAAAGGAGAAACTGACTGATAATTTCAAAGCACAGTCGAAACTACTGGAACTAAGAGCGTGAAATTTTGCTCAAGGTTTCCTTTTAAGACGTAGGCGAACACTAAGAGAGAATTTTCTAAAATACGGCCCCTAAGGGGATGAAATGAAGGGGAAAAGTTTGAGCTACTTTTACGCTGGCCAAGCTGCTGGTTGCAGCTAGTAATTTACAAAAAAAAAATACAACCGACTTCAATGTAAAAAAAAACACTAAAAAGTGCAAAATAACTATAACTTCGAAAGTCGGTGTTTTTATAATAGTTTTTTTTTGCCTGTTCGTTATTTAACACCAAACTCCGAAACAAAGAAAGAAACGTAAAAAATTAATACGTAGTATACGTAAAAAATAAAAAAAGCAATTTTACTTTTTACGTCAGTTTTGCTGTAATCCTATAAAGAGTCCCGTTCCATATCTTCGAAGTTCATGATCTGATCATAACAATATTTCTATAAGACCAACTCGGAATTTTCAAAATCCGTCCACAATTGACCGAGAAATCGATGAAGAAACATTTAAAAAAAAATCATACAGCCGAACATAGAACCTCCTTTTTTTGAACTCGGTTAAAAAAATAATCAGACACAGAACCGACGAGCGTCCGGTTTAACTAGCTACATAATTCGAGTCATTTCATTAAAGGAAATGTAATTTAAATTTATGAAATCAAACGACTTTCCTTTCCCCAGGCTTATCTTACGAATAATATTTTCTTATTCCCAGAAATCTAGATTGACGGAAATATTCAGCAGGTTTTCATTAGATTGTCCTTCTTACACTAATAAACTTTGTGTATTTGTTTGTTATGTACTTCTGCACACTGAAATGCCGTAGGGATTTGGACGAAATTTGGCACATGGGTATACCACGTCGTTGAATAGCACATACGATACGTTTTATCCTGGGAGTATATACTCTTGAGATAATGGGAAGCCGCTTGCAGCAGTCAAGGTAATTAATGATATGTCACAGTCAAAATCATCTAATTGGTCAAAACCACTTTTCATCATCATCATCATTATCATTTCAGCCAAAAGACGTCTACTGTTGGACATAGGCCTCCCCCAAGCGTCACCACAACGGCCGGTCCTGTGCGTCTTGCATCCATCGGATTCACGCGACCCTTACCAGGTCATCGGTCCATTTTGTGGATGGCCTTCTAACGCTACGTCTTTCGGTACATGGTCGCCACCTCAGAATCTTTCGTCCCCTTCGACCATCTTTTCTGCCCATTGCCACTTAAGATTGGCATTTTTTTGAGCTATGTCTATCGACATAGCTCAAAAAAATGCCTTGGTTCTCCTGCGGATATCATCATTTCTGATGTGATCACGCAAGAAAACTCCGAGCATAGCCCTTTCCATTGCCCTTTGGGTGACTTTAAGTCTTCTTATGAGGCCCATTGTAAGCGACCACGTTTCGGAGTCATATGTCATCACTGACAACACACACTGGTCATAAATTTTCGTCTTTAGACACTGTGCTATTGGACGAGAAGATACCGTGCAGCTTCCCGAACGCTGCCCAACCGGGTCGGATTTGACGATCGACTTCTTTCTCAAAATCTACCCAACTGGCCCTTCTGTCCCAGGTAAATGTAGTCGTCCACAACTTCGAGTGTAGGGTCTCCGATCTTGATAGGAGTAACCATGGCTTTAGTTTTATCCATGTTCATTCTACCTGCAACACTTAGTCTAAACTTCAGAAGTACTTTGGATCAATTTAAACTACTTTGAAATTACTAACCTTTACTCATGAACCTGTTAGTTTGGTAGGTTATTTTTTATGACCATTAAAAAATATGTAGTGATTTTCGGTACCGTATCAACGCTGGTGAGACAGTGGTTAAGCGTGAGCCTGTCAATAAAAATAAAAAAAGACTAAGAAAAAAAAATAATTACCAAATTGAGAATATTGACGTAAACTTATTAATATATATTTCCGATCCATCAAATCGATTACACATTTTGTGGAAATAAAAAGGGCTTAGCTATACAGTGGGTGCGCAATGTGGAAGTGATGTGATGAGAGTGCAGAAATACGATATAAAGGGTGCTTTTATTGGTAATGGGAGCCTGTCACTCAGTGAACGGTTTTGTAGAAACAAGATGGCGCTTAGCTAGAAGAGTGTCGTTGTAGATTTAATATAAATGCTTTCTTTTGTGAGGGACTTATCGGAGATAAGAAAATATTGAAAGAATAGTTTATTTTTTTAGTAAGCAGCATGCCAAGTTGGCGAGTTAGAAACATTGGCAGTATTTAGAAACATATTGTCACAAATTAAATCTTCGGAAGCAGCGAGAATAATTTTCAGATGCGTAATTATTGGATTTAACCACAGGGAAAATTTAAATTTGTAATGTATCATACTTTGATAATCTTTGTCATACTTTTTCATACTTTGTCATACTTTGCCATACTTTGCCATACTTTGCCATACTTTGCCATACTTTGTCATACTTTATTATAGTTTATGATACTTTGTCAAATTTAGCATATAATTTGTAAAATTGATTTATAACTGTTATGGTATTACGAAGGGCGTGACCAGTTACTGCTTCGTACGATCAATGTCGCGCCGGTAACATTATTATGGTTGTTGTCTCATTATTAAAAGTGTTCATCGTTAATAAGTCTTTGATAACCCATAGCCTTCAGTAACGATGTGGGTGGTATAATCTGTCTAAATTAAATTATTTTACTTATTATTGTTTATTGTACACAACATGAACAAAAATACAGGACAAACATAATTAAAAATAAGTGTACAATGGCTTATCTTATCGCACAGGGCAATTTCTTACAGACAACCTTTGGATGGACTGAAAGAAAGGAGATGGATTTAGGGCTGTCAGTGTAAAACATCAGAAAAAGACTAGTAAAACTTATTACACATACATACAAGAAAAAAATATACTAATAAAATAAAAATCGTCTAAATCGCCTTATAAAAGATAAAAAAATATAGTAAAAAAAAATAATAACACAAGATTGAAATCACTGGCTGATGAAAATTCATTCAATCACTCACAGCAGCTGGAGCGTGTTGAACTATTTGTCATATTAATTAATTGACAATTCTCGTTTCTAAAATTTAGCCACGGATATATATATATGATAATATTGATTGAATTATAATAGTACTAGCTATTATAATTCAATCAATATTATCATTGTAATTCTTGTTTGCTAAAGTTATTCGACAGGCCTGTTGGTCTAGTGGTTGGTGGCCCTGACTGCTATGCCGGAGGTCGTGGGTTCGATTCCCACAAATGTTGTGTGATGAGCACGTTCATTTGTTGTGTAATTTATCTATAATATGTATGTATTTAGAAATATATAAGTATGTTTATCAGTTGTCTAGTACTCATAACACAAGTTCTGCTTAGATTGAGACTAGACGGCGTTGTGTGATAGTTGTGGAATATTATATTATCCTTCAAAGTTCTCTTCATCATCAAACCTACTTAGTTTATCCCAAAGATTTGAGCTCTTCGCAAACTTTTAAAAGGCACCTTTCGCTTGAAAATTCTAAAGCATTAAGTGACGATCATTAGAAACTTTAAGCGGTAATATCTAAAATTGTGTTCAGTAACAGTATAAATCGATAAGGGTCAGCCCACACAGAGGCGCGATTCTTGGAGAAGTCAGTTGTATTGGAAAATGTGGTGACGCGTTTTATAAGCTATGTAACAACATGTTATGACCCTAGAAGGGGAGTAGTAACCATAGATGCGGGTGAAACCACGGGGCTTGCTTGCCTTTTATTTTAAAAAGTTTATGAAGGGTCATGTCTTTTTAGGGTTCTGTACCCAAAGGGTAAAATGGGATCCTATCTCTAAGACTCCGCGTAAAAGTCTGACACGCCCTCCTGCTCCACCCAAGAACAGGGGATGTCATTGGATGATTTTTCCACCTACAAAAAAGAATCTCTAAGACACCGCTGTCCGTCCGTCGGTCTATCCGTCTGTCACCAGGCTGTATCTCATGAACCGTGATAGTTAGACCGTTGAAATTTCCACAGATGATGTATTTAAGTTGCCGCTGTAACAACAAATACTAAAAAACAGAATAAAATAAATATTTGAGGGAACTTCTATACAACAGACATGTTATTTTTTTACAGGTTTTATAGATAATGGTATGGAACCTTTCTTGCACGAGTCCGACTCGCACTTGACCGGTTTTTTCTTTGTTTTAATTCTGTCACTGAATTGTGTACAGTTTTGTGTAGTCAATAACGTTGTATACTGTGTTACTATTTTAAAAAGTGCGTGCAACATTGTGTGTGTGCTCACCCTAAGAGTGAGATGTAATCATAACTTCGAACAACTTGCAACGTTTGCGAAAAAGTTTTGATTAACAAATCCAGGCTTAATTTTCAGACTCAATTTTAACACTTTGTTTGGTAACGCTGTTGTTTAAGTTAGAATGTGTCGAAAACTTCTATTGTCTTGTAACGTTTACGTGGCATGAAGACAAAAGGCATAACAGACTAAATGATTGAATTGGTTGAAAATATTTTTAGGTTTTTTAATTTATACATTGCATACCTACATTATATTGTATTACCTGCCAGGGCTTCTGTATTCTTCAAAAAAGTCATAGAGATCTTGGAACGCAAAGGGCAAGTAAAGGAGCATGAGTAAATTTTAATCCAAATAAAAAACTGACACTCCCTCTTTCTCCACCTAGAGCGGAAAAAGTTATTTGAAGATTTCCTAACCAAAAAAAATTTTGGCAAGTTATCTGTGTAAGGTATAGTTTTGTTTTATTTCCTAAAAGGTATGATTTTTTTATAATAAATGATATTAACGGTTATTTCAGAAAAAATGCATAGTTGGTACAAGTATTTAAGTAATTAAATAGTAGCATAGAAAAAAAAACATAATTTGACATAAAAATGAAATTACAATTATTGATATAAATTGAAGATTAGATAAGATATAGCAGTGCGACTGTGGAACGCGTTGCCGATGCCAATTAGGCAAGCCCAGTCACTAGTTTCTTTTAAAAATTTAGTTAAAGATCATTTTTTTTCACAATAATGAATTCTGCTACTATCCAAATTCAGTTCTTTCCCTTCTTTTTCTTTCTAGTCCTTTCACCTTTTTGTATTTTTTGTTTTTTTCTCTATTTCTCTCTTTGAAATTGTGTAACATATAATGTGTATGTATATATATATTTATATATAATATTCATGAGTTTGTTTTTTTTTTGTCTTTTATATATAATAGCTATATAATATAATTTTATATCTATGTATAGTATTATATATATTTTTAATTTAATTAAATTTATTTTGCAGTACACCGCAGTCTACCCCCTTTTTTATGACAAGTTCTTACAGTCCATCCTAAGGTTGTCTGGTAGAAATCGCTGTTAGCGATAAGACCGCCATTGTACCCATACATTAAGTTAGTTTGTAAGTTTTTGTTACTATTTTTGTGTACAATAAAGTTTTATTCTATTCTATTCTATATCATTGGAAAATAAAAAATATGAAATAATTTTCACGCAGTCAACATCAAATGATGGGTAAAATTTGTTAGTAAATACAAGAATCTTCACGTAACAACAAAAAATTAAAACCCAAATTCAATTTAAAATTATAATTTGTTTGTGTGTCTTAAACACTGTCTCCAATGAGTCTCAACCGATAACCTACTTTGAAACTTCCATAGCCTTGCCTTAATTTACGAAAACTTTTGAATTTCGAAGTTCGAGGTTTTCAAAACGGGGGAAATCAAATAACAAAACACGGTTACAAAATATAAATTCCAAAATCAAAATGTGTTAATTAGATTTTCTTAAATCAGGACGAATTCCCGATTTTTAATTCAAGAATTTGATTTTGAGTATTTCTCAAACTCTCAATTTTCAACCATCATATTTTCCGGCCACCGTAGGCGCGGGCTTGCGGACGGCGGGCAATGGGTGGCCCGCCGTCCGACCGTCCGGTAACCGTCCGGACCAAGCCTAAGTCGTCGACGGCGCGTATTGTTCCACGCGCGCCTCAGGGAGATGTCAGCAAATTATAGGGGCCCAGCAGGGTCGAAGCCTACTGGGGCTATGGGTAGTGTGAAAACGAAACAGGAGTGGGTTTTTAGTCAGTAAACGTCTGACACTACCTCTCGCTCCGCCCAAGAGCGGGATTTATCATAAGAAGATTATGTTTAGGGTTCCGTACCTCAAACGAAAAAAACGGAATCCTTACAGGCCCTTTTTTTTGTCTGTCTGTCAAAACTTTTTTTTTCCGAAACGCGTGTAGGTATCGAGTTCAAATTAAAACTATATACTCAGGTCGTTGGACCCTTTAAGCTGTGAAAAAATCAAAATTCCGAGTTAACGAAGAAGAAGATACGGCCATTTATGTCGCAAAAAAATTATATTTCGACACTCTCAAGGGAATCACTATTAATAGGGTCCCGTTGACCTAGAATCCTGAAATTTGGCGTGAAGCAAGGTCTTATAGCACAAGTATAGGAAAAAAATCTGAAAACTGTAATTTGAAGTTACGTGACAAAAAAAACTTTTTCTGCGATTCGAAAAAATCTTCGTAACTCAAATCGGAAATTGAACTGTTTTCATAGTTTGTACGGAACCCTCAGTGCGCGAGTCCGACTCGCACTTGCCCGGTTTTTTTTTGTTTTGCCTTCCCACGGATTGTGCATTTAGCCGATCTCAATTTAGAAAATATCCAGTTTATAGTAACACATTCTGATATTTTTGTAGTATTTGGCAGCAAATATATCGAGTCAGCTTTCTTGGTAAGTTTCATTGAGAGAGTTTCATTGAGAACTTTATTGTTATGTTGACTACATAACAAAAAAGTTCTCATTTCCAATTTACCGAGTCACCCCTGTTTCACTGATTTTACGTATTGTCCAGCTGTGTAGGCACTTGGGTAACAAAATTACACCAATTTTATATTACAATATAGTATATACTAGTAATCATTATGCGAAAAATTAAAATAGTCACTGATTTTTACTCGAAAAAAATAACCTAAAATAAATAAATACCTTATTAAAAAATCATTAAACATAAAATAAAATAACCATTAATCATTAATAAACCATTAACCCATCCATTAATCATTAATTATCGTTTATTGTCTTATTGAAATATCTTATTTTAAAATAAGATTGAATAATTTTGGCGGATTTTTTTTCACTGGTTAAAAAGAAATAAAAATTTTTATTCTTAAAATTATCATCTTTTTATCATCATTCAAATATAGAAAACCGTTAATTAAATGATCTGACCAATCGCGTAGCGCAATGAGACATACCCTCGATTGGATCTGAACTGCAACAGGCGGGATTTGAGCCCGCGGCGCGGCAGAAATTTGGGGCCTCCTTGCGTGCTAACATACAACCTCTATTAATTATGTTAGTTTTTAGCGGCAAACATTATACAACCGCTGATTTAAATCCTTGGCTTTGAAACAAGTGACAAAAATTGAACCACAGAGGAATAACTGACATAGAGAGACATTTCTTTTTTCCTCGGATTTTTTCTTTCCAACATGTTTTTCCAGTATTGTCCCTTCTCTACAGCTGGACACATTCTAAGTGCTATCAGCCACTAACCAAAGTATCCACAGCTCTTATAAGCTTAGACTGTTTCTATGTCAGTTATTACTCAGCAAATCCCAATTATGATATCGCACCTTTAATCCGATACCGTCACTAAATGAAATTTTTCAAAAAAACTGTTTTTAACGCCATCTGTTTGCTGAGCGCTAACTTTACAGATTGCGTTAAAAACAGTTTTTTTGAAAAAATTCGTTTAGTGACGGTATTGGATTAAAGGTGCGATATCACTGGTTTACTGCAGTTTATAATCTCACGCGATTTATTATAAACTAACTAATTTCTACACCTCACTATGTCACGCAAATTCATTGGCTTGCCTGCCGCTTGTTTCAAAGCCCTGAGGCTCTACCACGAACTTTTACCGCGATCTATTTGACGATCTAAACTGAACTGTGAAAGGGATGGAGCTATATAGGGTGTATAGCTCCATCCCTCTTGCACGCTCACACGCCTTATATTTAATACGTCATGGTAAGACCCCTGTTTTAACACCACAATGTCACCCGCTATTTAAGACTGCTACACACGGGTGGAGTAAACAGCACAGTAGCTCGGTGAAGTACTAATTTTATCCTCCTACTATTAACTATTAAGCATGTAGACAGTATTAGTAGCCTAGTCATCATAGATTTTTAATAGTAAAGATAGAATCGTCCAAACGTTTCCATAAACGTGTTCACCGTACAAGAAACAAGGAATTTTTAATGTCTCACACACACGACCACTCACGATGATTGCCGACCTAGTGGTGAGTTCGTTTTGGTTTAGACGGTCCAATTGCAGGCTAATTTGTGGTGTCAGAAAAACGAGTGGTACGCCCTGTCCTTACCATATAAATCAATGAGCTGAGTACTAAAATTTGAGACAGTAGAGGAATAGCTAGAGTCACGAGCAAGCTTCTCTACTACTTTTCTTTTCCAATCCTGGCATCCAATCTATCGGTTACTCGACAGACGTAGGAGTTTAGTAGATTATTTAAGAAGCACTTGTATTACTCTACTAACAAAATACAAATTCACGTGTGAACATGTACTCTACAGTAATTGGTACAGGATTTTGAATTCGTGTACTAGTTCACTCTATCCGTGTATAGCGGCCTTACTGCGAAAAAGATGGAACGTGGAAAACCTCTCGGAAAGCAATCCCCGGACCGGTGTTTGCACCAAAATCGGTACTATTGAAGAAAACGGTACTTTTCCCGAAGCAAAATGCGTACGTGAAGGGAGGGTTTATCAAAGCAGTATCGCCTTTCCTAATTGAATTACAGAGCGTAATATGAACTTGTAAGTAGTTCTTATTTGGTGATTTATTATTTGCACATTGGTAGTTAGGCGTTAATTTATTTATTCCAACAAAAGAGCAATGAATAAAGAAATTAGGTCTTAGGCCTACTGTTCAAGGACGCGAAGCTTCATAAACGCGCATAGGCGCTTACACCTTAGATACAAGAACTAAGAAACTCTGTCATGCCGTCGTGTTGAGTTGCCGTTTCGCCTATGAAGCTACGCGTTTGTGGACCATAGGCCTAAAATTAATATAAGTATACATAATGTTCCCACTGCTGGGACTCAAGCCTCCTCTATAAAAGAAGAAATGGGCCGTCATCCACTACACAGACCCAGTGAGGATTAGTGATCTTAGAATTTTTGGTTCTAGGATATGTCATTTTCCTCACTATGTTTTCCTGCACCATTTTGAGAGTTTTTAATTTTAATGAAATAAGCTCCAGTAAGTAACGCCTGCCTGGGTTTAAACCCACTTGTAAGTTGTCAACACTTGGCCACTATTGTTCTTAGGTTCGTGCACTTCTTCAATTTTAAGAGGCCACAGCATGTTTTTGAGTTTCTAGAATATAAATCAAGAGTAACTAAAATATAAATTATATTAGGTACTAGAAAAAAAGAACAACTTATTTTGTTAGTTATTAAAGAAAAACCAAATAGTAGCATATACTAGTACTTACAGCATGAGGCCTAAACCATATTTTTTTTTTAACAAATCCGGGTACGCTAGCCACTATATTCAAAGTAAATTTCATGTTTTTATGTTTGGTATTGAACAAGAGGAAAATCGTTTGATGAAAACTTTCGTTGTGAGTTTCTGGAGTGAAAATGAAGTCAAAGCCAATTTTTGGTTTTTCAAGGAAACTGTTTATTATTTTTTTAAAGAAAAATAATTATAAATTAATCATCAAAAAAAGGTTTTTAGAAAGAATATTTATCAGAGAGAAAACCAACATATTTTTATAAACCAGTGAAAAATTGTAAGAAAACCAAAATGGAGTCAAGGTGTTTCTGTTTTTCAAGGAAACTGCTTATCTTTTATGAAACAAAAATTGTTTTTATAAGTGAATCTAAAAGATGTTTTTAAAAAGAAAATTGCCAGAAAAACTGATTACCGAAAAAGAAAACAAACATATTTTACGAACCAGTAAAGAATTCGTTTTCAGGTAGCAAAAAAAGTTTCTTCTAAAATCAAATCTACTCAAATAAAATCAAATACTGATTTATTTTTTATTGATCTCCACGTTATTTCATTCTAAATCTTGTTTGGACTCTTACTCGAGTTGGGCTCCTAATCCGATAGCATATTTTATTAGATTCCAAATGAATTTCTTTTATTGTATAAAATGTGACAGTTTACCGTAGCAAGCTTTTATTTTAATTGCCAAACAGTTATTTTCCTCATTTTCTATTATAATATATATTAATTGTTTAATTTCTTTAGATTCTATAAATTGTTATCAACAATAACGTACACATATAAAAAACTCATTTTGTATAGTTTCGATATTGAGACAGATTTATGATAGCACAAGTTTAAACCTTAGTGGTTTTTGGTTGCTATTTAACTTAGATAGTCCTGTATTCTTTTGTATTAATGATAAATAAATGAAATTTTTTATTTTTTTATTTATAGATTTTTAGCGCAATTACCTTAAAAAAATATTTTGCTATGATTAAAGGCTAGTGTGTAAGTCTAGTTTCTTGAGAAACCATATTTCTGAGTATAATCAGACTTATAATGTTCGTACTGCTGGGACTTAAGCCTCCTATTTAGTAGTGAGTTGGTGGATGTCACAAACCCTTGAAGTAGTTTTGACCAAAGACTTAACGATTTTTTCACAATGATTTTCCTTCACCGTTTTGAGAGCAGTGGTGATGAAATAAATAACACAAAAATACAGCGTCTGTCTGGGTTTGAACCCGTGTCATACGACTTATAAGTCGGGGCCATACTATAGGGCCACTACTGTTATTTCAGAGTAAAATGAAAACTAGTTTTTTCTTTATTCAGTAAATAAAAAAAAAAACATAAAAAAGCTGTACTTCAAATTTCACTTGTCTGGTAATTTGGTATCACACCAGCAAGACATTATGTTAGACATTTAATGGCCTCAGGTAAGTCTTGAAGAGTATTAGCACTAAAATCCCCCATAAAACGAGGAATAAAAGTTATTTTTTTATTTAAGAACGTCGCGCGTTATTCTCAGTATTAAACTTATAAAAGACTGGAAGAGCACAAATTGATATTTTTATAGGCTATTTGCACGGTCCACTTACTAACATTCTTCACATTTATTATTAATATTATTCTTTAATACATCTTTTCCAGTATCTTTTTATATCCGTGACATAATTTTAAAAGTCGATTGTCTATTTAATAAAACCGGTAGGCGACTGGTTTTTTTCATAAATTTTGGTTTTATTTATGTGATAATTTCGTAAATTCTTTGATAAATATATCACGTGTGTTGAATAAAAAAGAGCCCAGGAATTATTTCTAATAGTGAAAAGGTATTTTCAAAAAATACAACCAACATCTAACAAACATGACAAACACATACTAAAAAATCAGATTTAGGTGTCAAACAACGAAGGAGCAAAACCAATAACAACGGCATCCAAAATTAAAATGATTTTACAATCCATAGTGTTAGTTTTCTCTATGTTGGTTGTTTTTTTTTAAATACATTTTCGTCCTTAGGTGAACAATACACAAGTGCATTCTAATAAAGTACTAGAATATTTTTCGAATAAATATTTTAAAATAATTAACTGCTATTACATTTCTTTGTAATAAAAAAAAGATCAGTAATTCGACTTATAATTCTAATTACATTTGCAGGAGAATGTACTGCTGATTTCTGGAGTACAAATTTCTATTTTTAATGATCTAACCCTTACTAATGATTGGGGGAACCGAAATTGGAATTCAGCACGAGTTAATGAGGCCATTTTTAAAGGCATTTTGAATTACAACAAAGTCCTTATTGCGTCATTAAACCAGGCTTGGGTTTTGTATTTGAGTTACCTAAATGTTTTTTTTAATTAAAACTGATTGAGTAGTTTTACATTATTATTAGAGGATATAAGGTATTTGTCGTTTTTATAATTACAATTTTGGAACCAAATAAACTCAAAAATAATAACTATTTAATTTCTAGCCGCATCTTTGAAAGATTTGCATATTAATACTTGTATTTTTCAATTAATTTTGCGACATAAAATTCAAATAACGATACACAAAATGGCGTCCTGTTATCTTTAAAAATAAATCATAACAAGTAAAAAAACTCAAGTGGCAGTGTAATTGTACAAACAAGGGGACGCCTTGGCCTCATTTTTTGACGACGAAAAAGAAAAAAAAAACAAACATAGGTACTCGGCTTTTTTTAAAAAACTGTCGTCTCCTTGAGTCTTCGTAATGTTGGCACTTCTTGTTCAAGTTTTGAACTTTGGTAGAACTGGAGTGAAGTGAGAGTTTGTATCACAAAGGTTTTTGGTAAATGCGAAATGGCCTTTAGGTCAAGTGGGGTCGTGACACTCACTGTTAATTGAGGTTGGTTTATGTAAAACACTTGATTTTAAAAGTTGGTATACCGACATAACTTGCATTAGGTATAATACGAAAACAAAGTAATTATTCGGGATTCTTGCTCAAAATGTAGACCGTTTGAAAATAACGAAAGAAAATATCAATGTCAGACCTATTCATTGGCTTGGTAAAGTGCCAAGAGCACTAATCTCCATAGAAAACATAACAAAAAGGTTCAAACGTAAACGATCAAATAGCAAAATTTCACTTAATAACGTAGACGTTGCTCATAAAAAAAAAGAATAAATCTGGTTTCTATTACACACAAATAATTTTTAAAGCATATTCGTTAAAAACGACACTGCCGCCAAACCCTCCCCGTACTTTTCAAAGACGAAAAGTTAAAAGTGACTAGACAATCAGCGATATCAACTGTCAAAAAATCCAAGATGGCCGAAAATCGGTTGACATGCGCTACCGAAGTGTCACGTGTTCAACCTGTTTTTTCTTTCTTTTGGCCTCGCATAGTTTGTGCATTTATCCAGTATCAAGTTAAGATAGTATTAAGTATTTGATAAAGAATATAGACATTTGGTTTTCCATTAGAATGTGGATATAGAACGTTCTAATTTTTTAGCAAGTTAAAATTCTCAGCTCCATTTTACCGAGATCGCGTCTGTTACAATGATTCCTTATATTGTCCAGTTATGTAGATACTTAGGATACAAAACTAAGCCAATTTAACATCACAATATCTACTAGGAACCAATATGCGAATAATAAAATAGCCTTTGAACTTCACTCAAAAAAATCCCGTCAAAAACTTTTTCCTAACATTTAGGACTTTTGACAGTTGTGTTCACTGATAAACTGTCATTTTATTTAAAGCCTAAAGAAACTTTAAAACTGTAATTGGTAAACTTGGATTAGTATTGATCCTACCTAAGCTGTTACGTTAATATTTTAAGACGTGCATCATATTATATACCTAGTTCAATCTAGCTTATCCGAGAGAAGAGAGAAAACAGACAGAGCATCGTGCCGATATGTTACCAAACTTTTGAGCTGAGTACAGACCCGGCTAACGAAGGTTAAATAGATTTAAATAACTTGGCCTGGACCTTATTTGCTTTCGTCGAAAATGGAAAGTTGATTTTCATGATTTATTGTGAACCTAATGAGACATACTTTCAACATGACCTAGATTTTCTTACCAGACTTTTTCAGGTTTATGTTACGAAAATTCATAATAAGCCTATTTGCAGTCACTGTTTAGGATGCTTGCAAAAAGTTCCCAGTATGTATAAGGCTCAACTAACTCTGGCACAGAGTCCAAACGTCGCGTCATGTCCGGTTTTTCAACTACAACGCGTGGCGACGCATATAAGAAGTAGCGAATATATGAAGATAGAATATCGTTCGTGCTTGACAGTTGACGCGTCATTGCCCGCGAGTAACACGGCAACGCGCAAAACCGCCCGACTTTAACCGAGTGACGACGCACGAAGGTGTACGTCGTTGGAAGTCGATGCGTAGTTAAATATTTGCGCGACACTTTGTACCTCAATAATGGAAATATATAGATGAATTTGCTAAACAAAAAAACAAAAAACATGACGCGTTGCAACGCTTCGAGCTTGTCCTGAAGGGGCGAAAACGCCGCGAAACGATTCGCACCAAGATTTCGCGCGTTAGCGAGATGCTAGGCGCCAGTACCTCCATCACGTCCACGAGCATCGCACAAATCAAAAATACACGCGTAAATCGCATGCACTTTGCTAGACTCTTGACTCTTGACTCGTTCAATTCCATGTTTCCTACTGACTAAGTAAATTCGTCACCAAAAATCCGCGCATCGGTACGCTCCTTCTGGACGCAACGGTCGCGAGTGATATGCACGAGAGACCCATACCTTCGAATGTGACCTCTCTCTGTCACTCAAAGCTTTGCTGGGAGAAAACTCATTGTTGATTTAAGCTCGCCTTTGTATATAAATTATCAAATCATTGTATTACACACACAATTACAGTACAATCTGCTGCGATTCTCTCTCTTCGATTGCTCCTGCTGGACAAGCTTTTACCAAGCGTCAACGCGCGATTCAATATTTGCATATTTGCACCTTAATAATGGGAAAATAGAGATGAATTTGCTATAGGCAAAAAAACATGATGTGTCGCAACGCTTTGAGTTTGCACCAGTGTGCGTTGAGTCTGAATCCAATCAGAACTGTACCGATGAAGGGAATCTGAATTTATTGTGTGAGTGCCAACTTATCCATACTGGGATCACAGGTTTCCACACGTCAATTATTGTCTTAATACTTCCTGGTACTCACTACAATTGGCGAATAATATCAAGTGGTAGCGTATTTTGTACTGGACGTCAAGCCTATCCTCCGTTAGCCTGGACTATACGCAACTGTAGTCAGTAGAGAAGAATAGTAAAACCATATAACAATTTGACAATCATGCAGCGTACTTACTCAGCGTTGGTTTCAGGTGTGGGCAGGTCTCCGATGGTGGTGAGCGTGAGGGTTGACCAGTACAGTGAGCCCAGGTACTTCCTCGTGAGAGTGGCGTAGTCGCCGGGACGGTGGGGGTACACCCAGTCGCCCTGAAAGAGATAGAAAACTTAATGATCATATTGTCCATATTGAAAGTGCCAGATTTGAGGCACACACGGGGCTGTCTCAATCAAATCTGCTTGTACTTACAGAGTTATAAGTTGTACTAGTTGCACTAGGTTTAGTCAGCGGCTTCGCCTGCGTAGTAGGAAATTTATTAAGGGAACCTGAATATGTTCCTTAATACATTTATTCACGCTGGCGAAGCTTTTGGTAGTAACTTTATAATCTTGATAGACAGGCCTGTTGGTCTAGTGGTTAGTAGCCCTGACTGCTATGCCAAATGTCGTGGTTTCGATTCCCACCCAGGACAAATGTTTGTGCGATGAGCACGATCATTTGTTCTGTGTCTGGGTGTAATTTGTCTATAGTATGTATGTATTTAGAAAATATATAAGTATGTTTATCAGTTGTCTAGTACTCATAGCACAAGCTCTGCTTAGTTTGGGACTAGATGGTGTTGTGTAATAGTTGTAGATTGTTTTTATTATTTATTATTAATCCATACTAATATTATAAATGTGAAAGAAAGTCTGTCTGTATAACAGACAGACTTACTAAACTTGCAGTTGTTTTAATGAACCAATTTTGTTTAAAGAAGGAAATAGGACATTCACCTGGACAAAGTTGTGGGCAAAAAGTGTAGAAATACTAATGCCAAATGAGACAAATAATTAAGTGATACACTTCATTATTTGTCTCATTCGCACTTGGGTACTTCCTGTTGATCTAGAATTCTGAAATTTGGCATAAATCAAGGTTTTATAGCGCGTAGTATTCCATGTGCGCCTCAAGGAGATGTCAGCACGGGCCTTGGTATAGGCTATGGTCCGGAGCGAGGAAGAGTGGCAGGCGGCCGCCTCCTTCTGCGAAGCAGTAATGCTAGCAAAGGAGGCGACCGATCGCGTGAGGCAACGGTCCTCACGCCCCAACCGCCACCGATTCTGATCCCAATTTCCGGCGCACCACCGCAGGCACGGGCTTGCGGACGGGTAGCTCGGCGTCCGACCGTCCGACCCAAGTCGTCGACGGCGCGTAATGTTCCACGCATGCCTCAAGGAGATGTCAGCAACTGTAGGGGCCCAGCAGGGTCTCAAAGTCTGACACTATCTCTCGCTCCGTCCAAGAGCGGGGGACGTCATATCACCGAAAAAAAAGGAGATGTCAGCAAAACCATAGAGCCCAACTAAACTAGAAGGGCCGAAGCCTAATGGGGCCTTCTGCTGTGCTGTGCTTCTGAAAAGAAAACCCGGGGTCCTGGAACGAAAGGCAAAGAAGGAACGTTTGAGTGGGTTTTAGTCAGTAAAAGTCTGACACGACCTCACGCTCCGTTCTAGAGCGAGTGAAGTCATTGGATGATTTTCCACCTAAAAAAAAGCTATACGCACAATGAAAGTGTTCCCTGAATGAAGTGTTAACAAAAATGAATAAAAATTTTGACCATCCGGTAACCGACCGGACCCTTCCCAAGTCGTCGACGGCGCGTATTGTTCCACGCGCACCTCAGAGAGATGTCAGCAAATCGTACGGGCCCAGCAGGGTCGAAGGCTACTGGGGCCATGGGTAGTGTGAAAACGAAACCCGGGGCCCTGGGACGAAGGCAAAGAAGGAACAGGAGTGGGTTTTTAGTCAGTAAAAGTCTGACACTATCTTGCGCTCCGCCCAAGAGCGTGATTTGTCATAAGACGATTTTCCCATCTAAAAAAAAAACCTCAAAGAGATAATATATCAGCAAAACCGGAGGGTCTCAGAAAGGCCGAAGCCTACTGGGGCCATCTGCTGTGCTGCGCTTCTGAAAGCAAAACCCAGGGTTCTGGAACGCAAGGCAAAGAAGGAACGTAAGAGTGGGTTTTAGTCAATAAAAGTCTGACACGCCCTAACGCTCCGCCCTAGAGAGAAGTCATTGGATGATTTCCCACCTAAAAAAAAAGCTATACGCACAATTAAAGTGTTCCCTAAATGAGTAAAAAAAAAGAATAAAAACCTTAGTTTTTTTAATTTTAATTTGGAAGTGACAGCAATTCAAATCATCAGAATATCACATACTTAACATTTTGTGAGCATTATCTCTCATTTTTATGACAGTTCATGAATATAAATTTGACGTAGTGTTCGTCGCGAGATTTTTACAACGAAGCGCAAAGGAATCTCGACTCAAAGTTCTGAATAAATTACCGTTCTCGCGGTAAATGTTGAATGAGATCATTTTCATCCAAGATTCGTTTATGTTTATTATTTTGCTTCTGCCTTTACACGAGACAGGGGACGTTGTAAAACTTCATCAGTTAATAATGTTCTCGTTGCTGGGACTTAGCTTCCTCTTTGTATGTATGAGAGGGCTCTTATCTACCACGCGAGCACAGTGCAGTTAGTATTGTAGGTTATTTTTGTCAAGGTTCTAAACATTCAAAATCCTGCTTCGCGGTAACAAAGTTCTCTGCGCGATTAGAACATATAGAGACAGCATTCCGAAATTAACTGTCGGGCAGTTGCCCGGACCAGACACAACACCCGTCTGGTTGTAGGATCCTCTGTTTTCAACGGAGGCATGCGGGATTTTACACCTTGTTTCACATACCTCTAAAGCTGCATAGTTTTTATCTCTAAGTTATTCAAGATAACGTAGACTTTTTTTGGGGTGGGAGATCGGTAAATAAATTATCCTACTCTGGGCCACATTGCTCGCAGAAAAGATGGTCGATGGGACCAAATTCTGGAGGGGACCGCGTACCGAAAGACGCAGCGTTGGAAGACCAACAAGGTGGACCGATGATCTGCTGAGTGGTGAGGGTTGTGAAAATTCGATGGATGTGAGAAGCACAGGAACGATCGTTTTGCGACACTTGGAAGCGGCCCATGACCTGCACAGCAGTGGACGTCTTCCGGCTAAAATGATGATGACTCCCTCTCTGACTTCCAAACTATTACCTTAAGACTTAACGTGTATCTAAACGCACAGAAAAGCATCTAAGTACTCTCCAGAAAAAAAAAATCAACTGGCCAAGTACGAGACGGACTCGCTCACGAATTTCGTACTACAAAATTAAAACCGACCAAAAATACACAATCTGTGAAAATTTCGTTTCCGTATTTCTTACCGTTTATAAGATACAGCTTGCTGACAAACAGACCGACACACAGACGAGAGGGGTCAGACGGATGGACAACGGAGTCTCAGCAATAGGGTCCCGTTGGCAGCGTTTCGGTACGAAACCCTAAAAACGTAATTTATAATGTTCCGTAACAAAATGAATCGCGCCGGGGCAAAAACTCTTCTAAGGGTTTGCAAATTAGCTTAACAGGAATTCAACAATTGTGCGCCGTCATTACGGCGACCGTTATAAACTTAGTTCTCTACTGCGTCCGAAGGGTCGTCCATTCATTTGGTAGCCAGAGTGGTAAGTTTAAACTCAATTGTTAACGAGCGACCGATCCTGAGAACGTGGTCTGTGTGTGAAGTTTCATTACGAGAGTGTTGTACTGTTTTCCTAGTATAGATTTGGAATTCGTTCTCTCACCCGTTGCGTGCTTCAAAAACGCCTTTTAAATTAGGCATTGTTCAGACCAAACGTATTCTCGGCCGCTGACTATGAGCAGCTGTTTCGCAGTTTATCGCTTTTCCATATTATATTAACTTCTTGTTGAATGGAGCGTATGTGAGGCATTGAAGTGTAGAGCTATGCCGCTACGGCGAACACTAAGCTGCCTATGGTTTTACCAGGTATGCACGAAAAATCATGCTTGCTTAGTATAAATAAATAAGCTGCTGGCTTCACCTGCATGAAAGTAAAAAATTGCTTCAAGGGCACATACTCCAAGGGATAAAAAGTAAAAAAAAAACTACGTCCATGCGTGTAAAACCGCCAGTAAAAGCTAGTATATTTCATAATAGCCCTATTGTCACTTTTAAAATGGCAGACGGTGCCATCCAGCCTGTTAACTAATTCTCTTAGTTACCTCTACGTGAAGTGGGGATGTGAGCCCGTCGCTAGACAGGCTCCATTTGGGATATTGAAAGGGAGCAGAGAGTATTTGCTGTGCGTCAGATTTTCACGGCGCTAGTTTTCAGTGATAACTGGAAACTGCAGTCTTCAGTTGTCACCCTGCAGTTGACACACGGACGAGGTTAGTCCAAAAATACAGTCCTATTTTTCAATTAGTACAAAAAAAATTGAGATCTATTTGTATCCAAACTGATCATATAGTCAAAATTTAAAAAAAAAACGAAATCCTAAAAATGTCCACGAAAATTTGACATAATTGGTAAATTCATAATAAAATCATTAATTCATAATAATTGCTACTAGAATATACTACGTGCAGTGTTTTTCCATTTTGATCGGCATTTAACCATTCACAATGCCTGTACAATATTTCCATAAATTAAGTGACATTTTGGAATATAAACAAACGGTAATAACTTTGCTGTTTATGAATATTATTTATTGAGACTTTACTTAAATAATAACAAAACCTTTTGTAATAAGGCCTCTATGTAGTACTAATTGAAATATAGTGGTGTATAATTAATTATATATTGATACAATCACAGCGACTTCGTACGCGAAAATGTTTTCATAAAAACTTTAACATTTCTTAAACCATATTTTAAAAATTGATTATTGTAAATGTGTTTATTATTCATTTAGAATTTATGCTAAGTTTCAAGTTCGACAATCCAAAGAATAAGATTACCCCATATAACCTTAACAATCCCTAAATCGTTTTATAGGGGCAGTTTTGAAAAATGGATAATGGAAACCTTTTCTATTTACTTGGTTATTATTTATGCTAAGTTTCATGTGTATGGATCAAAGGAATAAAATTTTGAATACCTACAACCAAATTTCCCCCTTTTCACCTTCTCAAAAGTTGATTTTTTAAAAACCCCTCTTTAGTGGTCGCCAATATCATAAAAGGAAGCTGTTGTGTATTTGACATTAATATAAGTGGGTAGAAGAATATATGCGCTGGTTAACTTTATAACGGAGTCAGTCCAATATATGCTTAAGTTGAATACACGTCTTTTATTTATCAGTGACGACGAGAATTGTGGATTATACATCCTAGAGTACCAAATAATTAGAGAATCAAATGAACACTGTGTAGTGTGTGTAAAACAAAATGTCAGTGGGAATAGTGCGCGAATTTGACATACACTTCTTGTATAAAATTTCACGTTCTTAGACCCATTAGTTTCGGCTGTGCGTTGATATGTCAGTCAGTCAGTTTTTTTCTTTTATTATTTACATATGTTACCGGCAATCTATATTATCCGGTATTCTATACAATACCTAGGCAATGTAGAGAATACATAAAACATGTAAGTAATGTATGAAATGTTATTTATTCTACACTTTGCCTAGGTATTCTATACACTACCGAATGCTCAGCTGGTAATGTGTGTAAAAGATGAGAGCAGGGCGACGACGAGCAGGGAGGTGACGTAATTTTAGGGCACCCCGATACGGACAGATTAGGTTAGAAGAGAGAGAGGTCCTATTTCGGTCCGCGGGTTTTAAAGTAACGCTCCTATTTCCGGGTGGTTATAAAAAATAACTACGTAGTATACATGACCTAAGTAAAGTATGTAATGGACAATAATATTCATAATATTTCATACATTGCCTGGATGCCCCAGGTATGCTATACAATGCCTAGGTATTGTATAAAATACCTGAATTATACAGATTGCCGGTAACATATATATATAGATTAGGGATGTAACGAAAGTGGTTATATCAGAACCGGTAAATATTGACGACTGAACAGATTTGAATTCAATTCGTCAATATGTTTTCAAACGATCAATGACATTTCACTCAGTAATTTTCGCTCTCATTGTTCGTCATAAATTTAAAAATAATCTTCATAAATGTTCTCACGTTTAAAGTCGTTTACTGAAGAAGAGTTGAATTTCGAACAATCATTTTATGGCCAACCATAAAGTCAGCTCCACAGAAAGCCATCATTAAAAAGAAATATCTTTCAAAAGCGCAGTCTTTATTATATATATTTTTAGCGATGAAAGACTAAGGTTTAATTTCAAACGGAATTTGTGTCATAATGAAGCGGTTACAAATAGTTTTGTTTATAATTTTCTTTCAAAGTGCATTTTTTTTTTCGGTGGGAAAATCATCTTATGACATCCCCCGCCCTAGGGCGGGGCGGGAAATAGTGTCAGACTTTTACTGACTAAAAACCCACTCCTGTTCCTCCGTTGCCTTTCGTACCAGGGCCGAGTCTTCCTTTCAGAATCAGACCCTTGGCCCCAGTAGGCTTCGAACCTGTTAGGCCCCTACAGTTGCTGACATCTCCTTGAGGCACGCGTGGAACAGCACGCGCCGTCGACGACTTGGGCTTGCTCCGGACGGTTACCGGACGGTCGGATGGCGAGCCACCCATTGCTCGCCGTCCGCAAGCCTGTGCCTATGATGGCCGGAAATCGGGATCGGAATCCCGGCGGCGATTGGGGAGTGAGGACCGTTGCCGTTGCCTCACGCGATCGGCCGCCTCCTTTGCTAGCATTACTGCTTCGCAGAAGGAGGCGACCGCCTGCCACTCCTCCTCGCTCCGGACCATGGCCTGTATCAAGGCCCGGCGCGAGAGATCGCCGCCGCCGATCGCCCCCACGAGGACACGGCGTTGCTCTGCCCAAGCAGGGCACACCTCCACCGTGTGCTCCACCGTGTCCTCCGGGCGGTCCACACAATGGTGGCACCCGGGCGTTCCGTCTTCCGCATGAATCCGGTGCAGGAACCTCCCGAACTTACCATGTCCGGTGAGGACCTGCGTCATGCGGAAGGTAAGGACGCCGTGTTGCCTTTCCAGCCATTCCTCAAAGAGGGGAGTTACCGCCATAATTATGGCGTGCCCATCTTTCATAGTGTTGGCTTTTAAGTCTGAATTCAAAGGTATTGTAATATCTAAAAAAAAACGCATGAAAAACACTGGCTGGTTAGCTAGTCGGTTGAGTATACTTTTAGAGAGTTGTGCGAAATAGGATTTGAATTTGATTGGAACGAAATTGAATTGTTTAAGTGTGTTTTTTTGATTGGCTATACAACAAGATTATTTGTTTTTAAAATAGCAAACCATCCAATGACTTCTTCTACTCTAGGCTGGAGCGCGAGAGTATGTCAGACTTTTACTAACTAAAACCGCACCTGTGTCCTTCAGTTGCCCTTTGCATTTTAGGACGATCACAATACTTCAATATCGTTCTTACAGCATGTTTGTTTTTTGATTGTTTGATTGTGGTTTTTATAACATTGTAAACAGTATTTTTAAAGAATGAATTTTACGCAAATAAACTACTTTTTAGGATTCCGTACATCAAAAGCAAAAAACAGAAATCTTATAGGATCATTTTGATGTCTGTCTGTCAAGACCCTTTATCTTAGAACGCGTGGAGGTATCGAGTTGAAATTAAACCATATACTCAGGGCTGTAGTCTCTTGAAGCTGTGAATAAATCAAACTTTTAACTTAACGAAAAAAAGTTGCGGCCGCTTATGTCGCAAAAAGCGTATATTTCGACACTCTCAAGGGAATTAAAATTCATAGGGTACTTCCCGTTTACCTAGAATCCTGAAATTTAGTATGATCCAAGGTTTTATAGCATAGATATAAGAATAAATCTGGAAACAGCAAATTTGTTGTTACGTCACAAAAGATAACTTTTTTGCAATTCGGAAAACTTTAAGATTTCATGGGGGAATTGAACTACTTACATAGGTAAGTTTGTACGGAACCCTCAGTGCGCGACTCCGACTCGCTCTTGCCCAGTTTTTTTTTTTATTAACACTAACAAACTGTTTACCCAGTTCCACAAAATTCTTCAAAAGAACACGATCTGTACAGACCCAGAGTTTTCTGGTATGTAAGTACGGTTCTCTGTGTCTGCGAGTGTGGTAATGAGATCTGTCACTACAATTAAGTTCCCGCTTGCTTCACGACCTGGATTTTATTGTACTTTTAGTTTGTGTGAATGTTGTTACCGACCTCGAGTCCAGCGTGTACCAGCTCAAGTTGAAAACTCCTTAGTTAACTAAATTTTGTTTTATAGTATGTAATGTAATCATTTAGTAACTTTTTGGTCTATTGAAATAACCCGAATAATTGAAAATAAACCATTATAGCACCTTCCGTTTATCAGCTTTCGGTACATCAAATAATTATTATTATTTGATAGACATTATTATTAATAATTAATATTCAATGAGCCATTTTATTAGATTATCTATTAACAGTAATTATTAGTAGTTATTTGTGTAAGCTATAAAAGCCGATGTGTTGAAGGTTTCTTTTAATAAGACTCCTTATTTATGGTCAATATTTACTATACTCTTTTGTTACCGTTACTAAGAAAATAACATTGTAAGAAAATAATTATCTGTTCTGTTTTAATTGTGTAAGTGATCTGTGATAATGTATCTGAAACATGGTCGCTTACAATGGGCCTCATCAGAAGGCTTACAGTCACCCAAAGGGCAATGGAAAGGGCTATGCCCGGAGTTTCCTTGCGTGATCGCATAAAGAGCTATCCGCAGGAGAACCAAGGTCACCGACATAGCCCGAAGAATCGTCAAACTAAAGTGGCAGTGGATAGGGCACATTGTTCGTAGAACGGATGGTGGGGCCGAAAGGTTCTAGAGTGGCGACCGCGCACCGGAAAACGTAGCGTTGGAAGGCCTCCCACAAGGTGGACCGACGACCTGGTGAGAGTCGCGGGAGTGCGGTGGATGCGAGAAGCACAGGATCGGTCGTTGTGGCGACGCTTGGGGGAAGCTTATGTCCAACAGTGGTCGTCTTTCGGCTGAAATGATGATGATGATGATGAATTATCTTTTCGAATATTTTGGAATATAATCATAAACTTGATTGTTATAAAAGTTACCGTTGTTTTTGTGACAGTCCACCTTAGGGTGGTGCCGAAATATAACATGGTAGGTGCAACGTAATGGTAAACTCAATAAGAAAAACATGAAAAACTAATCCAACAAATCAACTCTGTGATGATTACACCAACTTCCTGCGAATGTATTCACCTTAGAAGTAAACCGACTGGAAGTCGTCCTGATGTTCAGAGGGAGCGCATTCAAAAGAGAAATCGCCTGGACAAAGAAGGAGGACTGGATAAACCCAGAGCGATGTGTGGGTCTTTAAATTGGGTAATAAAACATATTTTTACTTTTTTTTATTATTTGCGTGGCAGAGTGGACGAAGTAAGCCACCGTCACACTTTTTTGTGGGTACCAATCGATTATCAGTAAAAAAGAAGACGGCCCATTTCCTAATTTCGTTAAAATGTGCCAATAAACGTATGCTAAGTAAATCGCATCAAATCTATACTAATACCAACTAATGCCAGCGATTTCGCTGGCGTAAAGTAGGAAATTGAACCCAGGGAACGTTATCCCGGGAGCACCCGGGATAACAAAATTTATTTATTATTTATTAAAACTTTATGCACTAGTAATAAACACTGTGCCAAGGCGGGCTTAATGCCTTAGGTATTTTCTACCAGTCGACCTTAGGGTGGTGCAGAAACAAAACATGGTAAGTGCAGGAGAAAAGAAATACAATAATAAATATAAACTTAGATAGATAATGTATTTATTAGTTTATAATATTAGCATATATATATGTATTTTATTATTGTAAATTAATTTAATGATACTACATTCCACTTGATATTTATCTGTTATTTATTTATTGTACACACCGACCACAGTGTTGTCTCTTTTAACCCAAAGGTTGACTGGTAGAGAATGCCGTGTTGCATTAAATCCGCCTATGTACCACTACTGTACATGAAGTTTAAATAAATAAATAATACATACAAATTAACAATGTAATTATGAAAAACGAATCCAACAAATCAACGCTGTGATGATTATACCAACTTTCAAATTTGTTACAATACCAGTAAACTTATGCTAAGTAAACTACATTAAGGGCTATATTTCACCGGGACACCATGGCGGCGCGACCCGTCGCCGCTACCAACAAAATGTATACCTACAGCTCTATAGAGAGTTACTCATCTGGTATCCGTTTGGTTGCGCAACCAATTTGGCGATGCACTTAATGTCCATTTGATGTTGTCTCAGTGTGGTGTAGTGACTCTGTTGACTGTATGGTGTCTAGTTTGGTAGCTTACGGACATCATGGCGGCGCGACCAGTTGCGCCGCCATTGTGTCCCGGTGAAATATAGCCCTGAATCTATCCGAATACTAGCTGACTTGGCAAACGTTGTTGGAAAAAATGGGGGTTTGCGGGTAGAAAGGTAAAAAATAACCTATGACTTATTCTCAGACCTACCAACATACACAAAAAAAAATCATAAAAATCGGTTAGGCCGATCTTCCAAAACGGCCTTCGCAACACACACAAGTTGCAGAGGTGTGTTACTACATGTAGAGGCGGTTAGCGTCGACTATCAATAATATAATAATTTAAAAGAAAAACGTGATGCTGAGAGCAGATTGTAAGAAAAAATAAGTTTTGCTAAAGTACAAACTTGCTACAGTATGAGAGCGAGGAAAATGAGAATTGATCACTACGCTTCCTAATTGCAACTTGGTACTTTCAGACCATTAGGTCTAGGTTTCTTTGCAAGTTTTACTCGAAAATACCAATTTTTCACACAAAATTGCAGAAGTGCACAAATTATTTTGATGTTTAAGTACCTGGCCGCGATCTTATGTTCAGAATCGGGAATGTTGTTTATGTTGATTACAAAACAAACTTTCTGACCACATTTGTTTGTTTCATTTACATAATTTTGGAAAGTTTTGATCCTTTTCATATCCTCAATAATTATGGTGCTGTTTGTATTTCGATGTAATATTTTTTTATGGGACAGACGGTCCAGTTGGGTAGGTCTAACTTCGAGAAAGAGGTCAATCATCGAATCCGACTCGGCTGGGCAGAGTTCGGGAAGCTGCGCGGTGTATTCTCGTCTCATATACCACATTGTCTCAAGACGAAAGTGTTTTGCCAGTGATCACATATGGCTCCGAAACGTGGTCGCTTACAATGGGCCTCATCAGAATGCTCGGAGTTTCCTTGCGTGATCGCGTCAGAAATGAAGATATCCACAGTAGAACCAAGGTTACAGACATAGCCCGAAGAATCGCCAAACTTAAGTGGCAGTGGGCAGGGCACATTGCTCGCAGAACAGATGGTCGATGGGGACGAAAGGTTCTGGAATAGCGACCACGTACCGGAAGACGCAGCGTTGGAAGGCCTCCCACAAGGTGGACCGATGACCTGGTGAGGGTCGCGAGAATCCGATGGATGCGAGACGCACAGGACCGGTCATTATGGCGACATTTGGGGGAGGCCTATGTCCAACACTGGACGTCTTTCAGCTGAAATGATGATGATGATGATGTTTTTTTTTATTAAATAATTAGCAATGCAAAAAAAGTGAATAGGTTACTTCTAGGCAAGCGCATGTAGCAACAACATTGAACACATCATCATTAACCATTTCCAGCTACCGTAGGCGTGGGACTGCAGACGATGAGCAATGGGTAGCTCGCCGTCCGTCCGTTCGGTAATCGTCCGGACCGAGCCCGAGTCGTTGATGGCACGTAGTGTTCCACGCGCGCCTCAAGGAGATGTCAGCAAAACCGTAGGGGCTCAACAGGGCCGAAGCCTACTGGGACCATGGGTCGGCTTCCAAAAGGGAAACCCGGGGTTCTGGAACGCTAAGCAAAAAAGGAACATAGATGGGGTTTTAGTCAGTAAAAGTCTGACATGCCCTCCCGCACCGCCCTAGAGACGGAGAAGTTGGATGATTTCACAGCTTAAAAAAAACATCGTCAACCATCAGGTGAGATAGTGGTCAAGCATGAGCCTGTTAATAACAATAATAATAAAAAACCGGGCAAGTGCGAGTTGGGCTCGCGCACTGAGGGTTCAGTAGTTACCCATGAAAGTGAGTTACTAAGATTTCTCCGAATCACACATAACTACAAATCTAGAATAGAATAGAATAGAATAAAACTTTATTGTACACCAAAATAGTAACAAAAACTTACAAACTAACTTAATGTATGGGTACAATGGCGGTCTTATCGCTAACAGCGATTTCTACCAGACAACCTTAGGATGGACTGTAAGAACTTGTCATAAAAAAGGGGGTAGACTGCGGTGTACTGCAAAATAAATTTAATTAAATTAAAAATATATATAATACTATACATAGATATAAAATTATATTATACAGCTATTATATATAAAAGACAAAAAAAAAAACAAACTCATGAATATTATATATATATATATATATATATATATATATACATACACATTATATGTTACACAATTTCAAAGAGAGAAATAGAGAAAAAAACAAAAAATACAAAAAGGTGAAAGGACTAGAAAGAAAAAGAAGGGAAAGAACTGAATTTGGATAGTAGCAGAATTCATTATTGTGAAAGAAAATGGTCTTTAACTAAACTTTTAAAAGAAACTAGTGACTGGGCTTGCCTAATTGGCATCGGCAACGCGTTCCACAGTCGCACTGCTTGGACCGTGAACGATTTGTCACTAAACTTGGTGGAATGTGAGGGCATTAAAAGTTTCAAATTTTCCGATGATCTCAAGTGTCTAGAATGTGTGTCATGAAGGAACTTAAAACGTTCTTTGAGGTAAGAGGGGGTTGTAGGAATGAACAGGACACTGTAAAGCAACGATAAGATATGGGTATTCCGGCGAAGGCGGATCGGCAGCCACTTGAGCTTAATACGGAATTCAGAAACATGATCATATTTGCGTAAACCAAATATGAACCTAATACAAAAGTTTTGGAGTCGCTCAAGCTTATCTAGCTGCACTTCAGTTAGGTCTAAATAACTGACATCGGCGTAATCAAGGATTGGGAGAAGGAGGGATTGGGCAAGCGCAGTTTTGGTGGCAGTTGGAAGAAAATTGCGCAGCCTTCGCAAAGACCCCGCAGACGCAAACAACTTGCGGCTAACTTCCTGCAATTGAGGACCCCACGAAAAGTCTTTGTCAATAAAAATACCTAGATCTTTCACTGAATCGCTGTATGTGATAATTGAGCCATCAAAAACTATCCGCGTCCAGTCGATTTTTGAGCGCAACCTAGGGCTGCCGACAACAATGACTTGGGTCTTCCCAGGATTGACTTTCAAACCATGAGCCACACTCCACTCGGCAATACGAGCCAAATCTTTATTGACCATATTAACCGCTTCAGATAGTTCATCTACCGGAGCTTGCGAATATATTTGCAAATCGTCAGCATAAAGATGGTATGATGAGAGAAGATCATTGGAAATAGAGTTTGTAGAATTTTTACTATATTTGTGCTATATTACCTTAGCTCCATGCCAAATTTCAGGATTCTTGGTCCATGGGAGTGTCGAAATATAAGTTTTTTGCGACATAAACGGCCGTATCTTTTTTTTTCGTTGACTCAGAAGTTTCATTTTTTCCCAGCTTTAAGAGACCGCAGACTTTAGTATATGGTTATAATTTCACTTCGTTGCCTCTACGCGTACCCAGGATAAAGGGTCTTGACGGACCGACAGATAGACAGAGGCACAACAAAGTGATCTTATAAAGGTTCCGTTATTTCTTTTTGAGGTACGAAACCCTAAAAAGTGATGTGCAGAAGGCTTGAATGAATTAGTAGCTACGTTTTGTTCTTCTACCATAGACCTATGTGAAATAAAAAGATTTTGAATTTTCTAAAATTCACGATACTTAAAATTTCGTCACTCAAGTAAACTCAGCCTACACACCAAAGATTGATGATGACAGATTTACGATGACAGATCGCTGTATTCCGAGCTTCATTAAATAAATCACTCTGATGGATTTACGGATATCGGTGAGGAGCAACACATCGAAGGCGGCCATTTTCATTAAGGAGGTAACCGCGGCATAAGATCCGGCCTATCTGAGCCTCGGTCAGGAACCTGTGACCCTCGTCAACGGAATTGAGTATCCAATATTCAATACCGTACTGAAAAGGACATCGACAGGAATTTGGAAGAAGTCTGTATGTAACATGTTTTTTTTTACACACAACACCTGCTCTATAAGGTTTTTTTTATATATCATACAAATCTTACCTAAAGCAAGTCATTCTATTTATAGAGATGTATTTCTGAATGTAGTGTGACCGTTCTCTAGGGAATAATGTGATTTGAATTTGAAACGAGCAACTATATACATTCAAAACGTGCATTTTAATTAGAAAAATAATATTATAGGAAACGCACTCTCAACTTACTTTCAAAAAAAGAAATCATGGATACCACACCCGAAACCGTAACAAGCTAGAAGTCAGACCACCCAGAACCAACTATGGGAAGAAAAATATTTTATACGAGGGAGCGGTGTTATATAATAAATTAACAGATGGTATGATTAATGTAAAAAGTACAAATATCTTTAAAATAATGTTAAAAGTTTATGTGTCTAAAATTTTATAACAAAGCACCTGTACCTACTTAAATTCTTTAGAACCCTATAAATGTGTAATTTTTGTTATTTTTCTATCTAAATCTGCTTCTATCTAACTGCATGATTTATTTGTAATAGTGAACTATTTGTGTTCTTTATGGGAATAAATATCTTTAAACCGAACGTATAACCATTTGCAAAAAAAAAACTTATTAAATAAATTAAAATGTAGACGGTGCATCAATCGAGTTTATTCAAAAATCAAACTGACCAATAACCAAAAAAATTAAGTGTCATTGCGTCTCTAAAAATAAAAGCGCTGGTGTGTTATAGACAATTAAAATTATAGTTCAATTTAGTAGCCATTTTTTTTTTCAAATCTCAAAACACGTCAACATTAAACTTGTAAATAATATTTCTCTAATATGTAATTTGTTTTAGTATAATATTGTCTTTTAATTATCTCATAGAACGTGTAAAAAGTAAAGTATCAAACACAGGGATAAAGCTGGCTTTGTTTTGGGCGGTATGGAATCCTCACTTCATTCAGGTTTCTTTATTAACTCCCTCGCAGGGTTCGGGATTAAAACTTAGCAACCTTCGCTTCGTTTGGAATTCAACATGGCGCCCGCAACTTTTAAGACACTATTTTATCCCCTAGTCACATAATCTACTATTTTGTAAGGTTCCGTACCTGAAAAGGAAAAAACGGCACCCATATTTCTGATTTAAACATTTGAAGTTAAGTATTCTTCTATCAAAAATTTGCACTAAAGTAGGGTTGGATACGTGCTTCATCATCATCATAATTTTAGCCGAAAGACGTCCACTGCTGGACATAGGCCTCCCCCAAGTAATGAACGGTCCTGTGCGTCTCGAATCCTTCGGCCTCCCGCAACCGTTACCAAGTCATCGGTACACCTTGTAGGAGGCCTTCGAACGCTACGCCTTTCGGTACGTGGTCGCCATTACAGAACCTTTCGGCCCCAACGGCCATCCTTTCTGCGAGCAATGTGCCCTGCCCATTGCCACTTAAGTTTGGCGATTCTTCGTGCCATGTCGGTGACCTTGGTTCTCCTGCGGATATCCTCATTCCTGATTCGATCACGCAAGGGAACTCCGAGCACAGCCCTTTCCATTGCCCTTTGGGTGACTTTAAGTCTTCTGATGAGGCCTATTGTAAGCGACAACGTTTTAGAGCCATATGTTATCACTGGCAAAACGCACTGGTCATAGACTTTTGTCTTGTGACATTGTGATATATTGGACGAGAAGATACCGCGCAGTTTCCCGAACGCTGCCCAGCTGAGTCGGATTCGGCAATTGATATCTTTCTAGAAGTTAGACCTTCCCAACTGGACCGTCTGTCCCAGGTAAACGTAGTCGTCCACAACTTCGAGTGTAGAGTCCCCGATCTTGATACGTGTGGGTGCTACATGGCTGTTTACCATGACTTTGGATACGTGCTTACGTACATAAGATACTTTTATCTTGGGAGTACGTTCCCTTGGGACGATTTTCTACTTTCACGCAAGCGAAGCCGCTGGCGGCAGCTAGTACGAATAGAAAATAATAGAATAAACTGTATTTTACACCAAAATAATATCATAATTTTAATTTTACATAAACTTAATTCTATGGGTACAATGGCGGTCTTATCGCTGACAGCTATATCTACCAGACAACCTAAGGAAGGACTGTAAGAACTTAACTAAAAACTTGAAGTTAGTTCATGATCCGAGATTAGATAAATTTGATTGGGATCCTTCTACCCCCTAACAAGACATCACAGACCTTTTTTTATTCGTCAAAATATTCATTTAACAGAAACTTAAATCTCATCATAACGTAATTAAAACTAACTTACAAAATTAAAATAAAAGCCCTTAAGTACTAAAAAAAAACAATCTACAGTATGGCGTCGAAAAACTCCTCCACATCGCTGTCGACTGGTAATGTACCCAAAAGACTGGCGGCATTGTCACGCTGAATGGCAATGCTTATCCTTTGTCCGAAGTAAAAGCCAGCCCTTGGGTCACGCGAAGTGTCAACCAGGCGTTTTGAAAGTTCTTTAAATAATTTGTGAGCACTCGGACCCCACAAACCGAGAGTTTCAACTCCAAACGGCTCGAAAATATAACCACCAACAAGGTTATTATATTTCCACCGCTTGAAGTTCTATGCAGCCGTTGCGGCAGCACCAGCACAACACGACGAGCTAGGAAGATGAGATGGCGCAAGAGTATCGACACAAGTAGCGTCCCACACTAAAGGCCTACCCATCTTCCATGGAAATTCACAGATCCTTGACATATAAGTACAATTTGTAGAAGATTTTGTCTTTTTATTGTCACCAAATGAGAACTGTCATTGCGCCCATTATCCACGTCCGTTTGTTCTTATTGCCGTCGCGAGTCAACTTAGGAATGTCTCGGCACATTGTAAGTGTCCATTTGCGCGCTAATAACATTTGTAGATACCAACGCGATAGTCATTACAATAATGACTATCGCCAGTAATATCAGTCACCTTCGTATTTAGTGAACCCTGGTGAACCACAGTTGAAAGATACGAAGTGATATGGCACATTTAATTTTTTTTTAAGGTGGGAATTCATCTAATGACTACTCCTGCTCAAAAAGGGCAACTGAAGAAACACTGTGGGCTTTAGTCAGTAAAAGTCTGTCACTCCCGCTCACTCCTCTCGGAGCGGGAGAAGTTATTGAGAAATGATTACATAGGTAAAAAAGCCCCTGGAATTACAACAAAAATTCTCTCACACACACAGAGATTTATATGAAGTAGGTATGATTTATTTAATACTCTGTAGTCCAATACCATTTTCTCTGAATTTCCAATGAAAGTAACCCATGTCATCCAGATTTCGTATCTAAACCCGAATAAATATAATATTTACTACATACTCAAAATGTCTCCCTTGAAAGTCATTTGAAGGTCAAAAATGTGTCAATTTATGTACTAACGTACCTTTATATAATTTAATATTCATAAGAGGTAAATGAATTGAAATTGTGAATATGAGTCTCTACCTTCGTCCTCTGAATAAAATCAAAAAATATTAGGCACGCACAAGCAATATGAATATGTCCGTGGTGTGATTTTATTGAAAGTAACTATTTTTTCTCTACTTCGCTTTTGAGGCCTAACTCACAAGAATCATAGCTGAAATTCGATCAGCTTTATAATATTTCCACTGTTGGGACTCAGGTATCAGGTCTCAGGAGTGGGAATAAGCCGTAATTGACCATGCGGTTCCGGTGCGGGTTGGTAGATGTCATATGTCTTCGAATTTTTGGTTCTAGGACATGCCGGTTACCTTACGATGTTTTCCTTCACCGTTTTGAGAGCAGTGGTGATGAAATAAATTACGCAAAGTAATGTGCCTGGCTCGGTTTGAACCCGCGACTTGCAACTCGTAAGCTCCGTGTGATGTTCTGGGATAAAATATTTGAAGTCACTCATTACTAGGGTTATGTACTAGACGGAAAAAACGGAACCCTTATAGGATCACTTTGTTATCCGTCAGTCTGTTTGTCAAGACCCTTATCTTGGGAACGGGTGGAGGAATCGAGTTGAAATTAAAACTATATACTCAGATCTGCAGTACCTTAAAACTGTAAAAAAAACAAATTTCTGAGTTAACGAAAAAAAAGGATACGGCCGTTTATGATGCAAAAAAACATGAATTTCGACACTCTCAAGAGAATCAAAACTTATTTGGGTACTTCCCGTTGAACTAGAATACTGAAATTTGTCATGAAGCAAGGTCTCATAGCACAAGTATAGGAAAAAATCAGTAAAATTTTAAATTTGTTGTTATGTCTCTATCGTCAAGTAACTTCTCCCGCTCTGGATGGAGCGAGTTTTTTTTGTGTCTGGGTATAATTTATCTATAATATGTATGTATTTAAAAATATATAACTATGATTATCAGTTGTCTAGTACTCATAGCACAAGCTCTGCTTAGTTTGGGACTAGATGGCGTTGTGTGAAAGTTGTGGAATATTATTATTATATTATTATCTTCCTGCCCTTGTCACGTATTTTTTGCGCTCGGTGTAACATGTTTTTTTCTTCCATTCTTCCATTCTGTTGCCCGTCATATCACTAACTCCCTTCCTTTTCATCCATCCATATGTATACTCATACCTCTTAAAGTAACATGCGTTTCATCCCTCCTCTTCACAACACAAACGATTCCCTTTCAACTTTTCAGTCACTGAGACCACTTTCAAACTTCCTCTAATATACTCATTTCTCACTTTATCCATTTGATTCTCGTCACGTTCCTTCGAAATATTTTTGAAATTTCTCGCGGGCGAAGCTGTTAGTAGAAACTAGTTAAAACATATGGTAATGAAACCCATGACTTGCCAGGACCTTTGATATCGTTAGGAATGTGATCATTTATTTGACCTCAATTTCGCCTGATGGTAGTATCGTAACTACAGCGATGCCTGCGGTGCTCAGGCAGAAGGCGCAAATCCTGATGGGGTGAAATAATGGCTTGTACGATGGCTTGGACCAGGGCCAGACGCTCGGGTCGCTATAGGACACGGTGGGTCTCCGCCACTATATGCTTTACCATATACTCCGGGCGGGCCACACAATGGTGACCCCCAAGCGTTTCTTCCCGCCAGGTGTGCCATAAACCTACCTTCTAAAACACTTATTTCTGGAAGGACCTGCGTCAGGTTTCCACTTTGACTAAAAATGTGAATACAAAGTACTGACCTGAAATCCCTCCGCTTCTGACAGTAAGAAGTAGAAGCATCCGAACCAGTGCGCGAGGATGAGCAGGATATGGATGAGGTTGATGACGCGCCAGAAGTTGGGGTACACCGTCCGGGACTCCACTATGTAGTAGAAATCTACGGCTCTGTACACCTGGAACAAAGGTTTTGGTTAGTTTCCACTATATACGCTAATAATGCTAATTAAATTAAATAAAAACAATAATGGGGACTCCTGCGGGTGTGAGTCTGACTTGCAAATGGCCGGTTTTTTTTAAGTTTCATCGGTACATGGTGGACATCCCACACATACGCACAAAGCGTTTCGGGAACACATTCATAATGCGTACAGCAAAGGAGTGGTATTCCCTGCCGGAGTCTGTGTTCCCTGATAGCTACATCCTAGGGGTCTTTAAGTCAAGAGTGAATAGGTTACTTCTAGGCAAGCGTGCTCCATCGCTTACCATCAGGTGAGATAGTGGTCAAACGCGAGCCTATCAAAAATAATAAAAAAAAAGGTTTCCGTAATCAAATGGTAAAAACTGGACATAATTGCTATCACTTCACTGTCCATCTGTCTGTCACCAGGCTGTATCTCACGAACCGTAACAGCTAGATAGTGCAATTTTCACAAATGATGTTTTTCTGTTGCCGCTATAACAACAAATACTGAAAACAGTATAAAATAAATATTTAAGTGGGTCTCCGATATATAACAAATGTGATTTCTTAACCGATTAAAAAAAAGGAGGAGGTTATCAATTCGGTTGTATTTTTTTGATCATGATTGTTTTATGTTTGTTACCTCAGAGCTCCGTCGTTTATGGACCGATTTGCAATTTTTTTTTGCCCTAAAGTCTGTTCTGACAAAATCTAGTTCTGACGATGGGAACCATGAGGAATCGAAGGAACTTCTCAAATATTATAGCCAACCATATGATGATTTTGGTATTTTCATCGAGAACTTAAACATTTACAGTTAAAAAGTAACGTTTGATGAAGTGGAACTGATGATGAAGACCAGAAATGGTCAACGGAACTTCATATTCACATAGATATCACAATGAAGATAGTTAAGCGGCTATGACAATACAAATAAATTAATGGTTCTGTATAGTTACGTTGAAAATGGTATCATCAAAGTGATCTGATGATGATGATGGAGCCGAAAGGTAGGCACTGGAACTCCGTAATTAACCTAGCCGTAACCGTATTTGTAATGTAACCTAGCCGTGTTTGGACTATTAGAATTTTCATGAGTTGCACTTTGGCTACAAGGTACTATCGAACTGATCTGATGATGGAGCCTGAAGGTGCAATGTAGACACAGGAACTTCATAATAAAACAATGTAACCTAGCAGTGTTTAGGTTGATTGGAATTGTCATGAGAAATGAATGAAAAAATGAATGAATGAATAAAAAACTTAATGTCGGAAGTCGGTGTTTCTCGGTATTGTTTGTTTCCTATTTAATACCGACATCCAAAATTAAAGTTATTTTGATGTTTTTAGTGTTTTTTTAGTGAAGTCGGTTATTTTTTTTTGTTAAATGTTTCTTTTTTACCATTTTTTACAGAACCCTTCGTGCGCGAGTCTGTACCCTTCGACCATTCGTGGTCCGGGGACCACAGGTTAAGAACCACTGCTATATAAAGTAAACACACAAATTTTATTCATCTAACAACCCTATTTTCACGAATATATTTGAAAGCAAGTGTGGGAATTAACATAGAAACGGTCTGATGTAGCGGTCAACTGCGGGTGAATCCGTTCTTACCGACTTTTGTAAGACAGCATTTGAATAAATAATGTAAGCTTGTCTTTTATAATAATGTCCGTATTTCTTTTTCTACTTTAATTCTCTATACTTACGAGTTGTAGGTTATGGGTTCAAATTCAGCTAGATGCATTACTTTATGTAATTTATTTCATCACCACTGCTCTCAAAAAAACATCGTAAGGAAACGCATGTTCAAGAACAAAAAATTCGAAGACATGTGACATCCACCAACTCGCACTGGGCTCGCGTGGTGGATTACATTCCCTCTCCTAGAGAGGAGGCCTGAGTCCAGCAGGGCTTTATACTTTAATTCTCTCTATGTTCTATACATACAACTTATAAAATACTTAACTCATTACAATCTGTACATATAAAAGGCCAAGTCCTGGTTCATTTATTCCTTGATTTGATTGAAAAGGTTGTATGAAAAAATCTACTTTTACGTGGGCGAAGCCGCTAGTTTCATATACTTATAACTTTTAAATAATTATCGAAAACTGTTTCATTGATAACATTGCTGAGTTAGGCGCCCTTTTGGTCTTGCCCAGATTTTAAAGTTATTCTTTTCATACTTTCATATTTTTTGTATTTCAACTGTATGTGTGAGGTACGAATAAACGTGTTTTTCTTTTCTTTTTCTTTCATTACAAGTTTTTGATAGAATTTGTGACCTGACTTGGTATATATATATATATGTCTGTTAGGGTGTTTCATGGTTTTTTAATTTTCGATTTTCATTTGATTTTGCTCAAATTCTTGATACTCATACTACTCATGCACAGTGTTCATATACCAAAAATAACCATAATATTTAGAGGTTGCACAACGCCAATAAGTACGTCATCAGTGAAGATAAAATTTTTAATATTACAATTTTTTACACAGGAGGGAAGTAAGTTTTATTAGACACAACAACTAATTAATAACACTTGCTACTCTTCACTGTAATCAATAATAATATTAAAAATTTTACCTACACTGATGACGTAGCTGTATGAGAAAACTTTATTGGCGTTGTGCAACTTCTAAACATTAACCGATTATGGTGATATTTGGTATATGAACACTGTGCATGAGTGGTATCAAGTATTCGAGCAAAGTAAAAAGCGAAAATTAAAAAAGAACTGTGTATACTTGTATTAATAAACGACAAATCCATCTGTACTTAGGTATACGCGAAGACATTTTGTAATATAAATTGTACTTTTAATAGAACAGTGATAGCGTGTGTTCCTTGGCTACAGTCTACGGAAGGAAGTCATTACTCTTGTAATGAGGACTCCGTACAGTTTCTCCGAGGCGTTTATCACGATTGCCATACTATTATTACTTTCATCAGAGAGATGAAGCTGTGATGTGAATGTGAGAACACTTTAGATTCCACGTACTTTCTATTTCGATATATTTTTTTTTTACATTTTTATTCTATTTATTTACAAATTATAAAAAAAAATACTAATATAAAAAATAGTAGCCTACTGGGGAACAGGTTCCAAGCTACCGGTGGTCAGGGCTCCTGAGCAAGGAATCTCTTAACAATACGCGCTGTGTCCAGAAGTACTGCTTTCTGGATCAAGACTTTGATTCAACTGGTCAACGCGAGCCTCCTCAGATGTTCGAGGTTCTTGGCTACTAAGACATTGGCCGTCACGACTATTGGCACAATGACTGCTGTATCTACTTCCTATATGTCGACAACCACACGAGCCAAGTCAAGATACTTTGTTTGTCTTTCTCAGCTTTCACGAGATTCTCGTCATGACTTTATTATTATTTTTATTATGCTTTTGAGTACAATATTGACTAATCTACACTATGCTTTCCTACCTATTATTGTTGTAGGTAATATGGAAATATTATTAAATCAATCTCTTTTTTACAAAGGACTTTCTTGCCAGTTCTTCTCCATAGAAAACGACCAATAAAATTGGAAACGTGTACTAACTTCTCACGTTTTATAAATGCCTATGTGAAATAAAGATAAAAGCTTAGTGTGATTTAAGAATTAGTGTGATTCTGATGATTTATTCCTTTTTGAACAAACGAGATAGAAAATGTTTAAATATAAGGCTCGTACGTGACTTAGGAATCTAAACCCGCACCTTTTTTGTGGGATCCTAATTATTTATTAGACCCTTATCAACAAGTGATTTACCAATTTTCCATGGAACTCATGAATTTTCTGTGGAATTTGTCCCTTGGGAAAATAATTTTGGTTTAATCTTACAGGTTTTTTTTTTAGGTGGGAAAATCATCTTATGACAAATCCCGCTCTTGGGCGGAGCGAGAGATAGTGTCAGACTTTTACTGACTAAAAACCCACTCCTGTTCCTTCGTTGCCTTCGTCCCAGGGCCCGGGTTTCGTTTTCACACTACCCATGGCCCCAGTAGGCTTCGACTCTGCTGGGCCCCTACGATTTGCTGACATCTCCCTGAGGCGCGCGTGGAACAATACGCGCCGTCGACGACTTGGGCTCGGTCCGGACGGTTAACGGGCGGTCAAACGGCGGGCCACCCATTGCCATAGGCGCGGGCTTGCGGACGGCGGGCAATGGCCGGAAATCGGGAAAATAAATTCTTAATTTCTAATTTTGGTTGTGCAAGTTATTTATCGAAAATCTGTATATATATATATTTAAAGTTTTCCCCATCTAGGAATTACTCCTGTATCACAGACATGTGAACTCACATACAGAACAAACCCAAACCCGGAATAAATATCAGTAGGCCACGCGGAAATCGGAGCCATAGCACGCGGCGCAGCAGCCAGTCGATCAACTACTGCGCTAACCGCGACGTCAAAATAATATGGAACGTCATCAAATGTCAGTTTAAGTACTCTATTTTTCTAAATATGACAATTTTTATTATATAAATAAAATACAAAAAAAAAAGAAAGAAAACATGTTTGTTCTGCCCGAATAGCATAGCACAATAGCATAATCAACCTTTTAATGTTCCCACTGCTGGGATTCAGTTCTCCTCCCTAGGAGAGGGAATGGGCCGTAATCCACCACGCGGGTCCAGTGCGGGTTGGTAAATAGAATAGAATAGAATAGAACAGAATAATATTTATTCGATGCAGGCAATACAGTGCAATAGGCAACAACAACACAAAAAAAAAGTTCAGATTTAAGGGCCTTGACAACTCTGTTTTCTTTTCTGAATAAGCCCTCTTCTCCTTCTTATCTGACTTCAGAAATTCAGTTTCTTTGCTCTGCGCACAATAAAAATCTTCGATCCACAAATAATCGTCTTCTACGATGTCCGACACACCGCTCAGGGTTTGTCCATTCCTCTTTCTTTGTCCAGGCGATCTTCCTTTGGAATGCGCTACCTCTGAACATCAGGATGGCAACCAGTCGGTTGTCCTTTAAAATGAAAGCACGAGATCACTTTCGCAAGAAGCTGGTAGATTCATCACACTCTTGATTTGTTGTATTTGTTTTTTTTTTCTCAATATCATTCTTTATTTGTATGTATGTATCTAAGTATATATTTATTATTGTTCTTGTTTCCTCTATGACAGTCTTTTATTAAGTTGCACCTGCCATGTTATGTCTCTGCACCACCCTAAGGTCGACTGGTAGAAAATGCCTAAGGCATTAAGTCCGCCTTTGTGTCTTTCGCCCAACGCTGATTTTCAGCTGGCACCCCGCAGTGACGCACGATAAATGTAACATGTCTTCCATGCTCTGCCCGAATAAACGCACAAATATATACAAAAAAAAAAACATTTCAATTGTGAATTAGTAATAAAATATTTTGAAAGTAATTGATTTTCGTTTGATTGTGTTAATACTACAACTTAAAACGAAAAAAAATAATACTATAAAAGCGAAAGTTTGTGAGTGAGCGTGTGTGTGTATATTTGTTACTTCTTCACGTTCAAACAGTTAAACAGAGTTTGATGAAATTTGGTATGCGATCCCTCTTTCACATACGTTTTTTTTTATTTTTTTTTTTAAGGTGGGAAATCATCCAAATGACTTCTCGCGCTCTGGGTGGAGCGGGAGGGCGTGTCAGACTTTTACTGACTAAAACCACACCTGTATCCTTGAATTACCCTTTGCGTTCTAGGACTACGGGTTTCCCTTTCAGAAATTCTCCGCGGTCCTAGCTAGCGAGCATCGGCCCTGTTGGGCCCCTACGGTTTGCTGACATCTCTTTGAGGAGCGCGAGGATCACTACGCGCTGTCGACGACTGGGCTCGGTCCGGTTAGTTACCGAACAGCCGGACGGCGAGCTACCCAGTGCTCAACGTACGCAAGCCCGCGTCTACCTTGGCTGGTAGTCGTGGGCTTTCACATACGTACGATTGACATTTTGACAAGTCATGGTAAGGCCCCCGCCCTGCGTTCAAAAATGAGGTTAGAGTTAACCCTAATGACGTCACAAAGTAGATACTCTACGCTCGCATTTTTGAACGTGAACGTAGAGTTCAACTGTCAATGCCAAGCAAGTGTCATTTATGGTCGCTTACACCAACCTACCCTGCTCGGAGATAGAGTTAGTTGGGGTAACTCTAGGGTATGTACTCGAGTTATAAAAGAACGACCCTGGGTTGCAACTCCAAGCAGAGTAGACCCGCTACTCTAACCGTTCAAAAGGAGGAGGAGTGGCAGGCGGACGCCTCCTTCTGCGAAGCAGTAATGCTTGCAAAGGAGGCGGCCGATCGCGTGAGGCAGCGGTCCTCACGCCCCAACCGCCGCCGAGATTCCGATCCCGATTTCCGGCCACCGTAGGCGCGGGCTTGCGGACGGCGAGCAATGGGTGGCTTGCCGTCCGACCGTCCGGTAACCGTCCGGACCAAGCCCAAGTCGTCAACGGCGCGTGCTGTTCCACGCGCGCCTCAAGGAGATGTCAGCAACTGTAGGGGCCCAGCAGGGTCGAAGCCTACTGGGGCCAAGGGTCTGATTCTGAAAGGAAGACTCGGCCCTGGTACGAAAGGCAACGAAGGAACAGGAGTGGGTTTTTAGTCAGTAAAAGTCTGACACTATCTCCCGCCCCGCCCAAGAGCGGGGGATGTCATAAGATGATTTTCCCACCGGAAAAAAAACTACTCTACTCTGGTTTTTTTTTAACGCAGGGCAGGTGAAGCTCATCAACCTGTCTTGTTGTCTGTACCTACACATTACATTCAATCAGTGCGTCCTTGATCGATAGCTTTTACCGGTAACATGAGCTCGTGTGTAGGCTGTATTGGCTTTGTTTTCTATTCTATTCTCATTTCTATCTGCCGTCCCAATATTAATTTACTCTTTTGAAGCGTTGTGAGTTTTACAGTAACAATTAGTAGGTAGGCATTATTCGTGTTCACAGAGAGATAACAGTACTGTACAGGTTACCGATAATATAGAGTATCAAACCGATTTAATAATTAAGATTATCTCGAGTTCATATCTCAATGTCAAAGACGTCAAGTTGGAGGACTTGACACAATCTCGGAGGTCCCATTTCCGTTCACCCATACGTAACTAGGCACTTCAATATTGTGCCAATCATAGTGACATTTGATAAGATATTGATTATTATTCTAGATTCATTGATCTTTTAGAGGTATGTGGAACAGAGAGTTAAGTCCCGCAAACCTCTGTTGAAAAGGGAGGATCCTCCGGCCAGACGGGTGTTATGTCTGGTGGGCAACTGCCCGATAGATGATTTCGGGCTGCGGAGAACTTTAATTGCGCGATGCAGGATTAGTTCTTATGTGACTACAGTTTGTCTGACTAATGAAATATAACTTTGTAATAGTTACCTTAATAACATTTAAAATCAGACATGTAAAATTAAGTAAAGTTTATTTACTTTTTGTGGAGCTTTAAAGCTTCTGACAGAAGTTTTAGTCCATGGAAAGTGTCTGACACTTATGATACTACTTTAGAATAATATTCTACAAAACATCTATAAAAATCGGCCATAAAAATTTAAGTTAAGTAATTCGTTATTTTTAGTTCTTTTTATCACCTCGTACCCGCCAAAGTTCCCCAAGGGGGAGCTCCACAAGTGCACAGGTATTCAAAGCACATGAGATGCTACTGAGAACCTAAGGTTTCATCCATGTGAAAATAAGTTATGTCTGACAGCTCTTTTTTTTTCGGTGGTAAAATCATGTTGTGACATCCCCCGCCCTTGGGCGGGGCGGGAGATAGTGTCAGACTTTTACTGATTAAAAACTCACTCCTGTTCCTTTGTTGCATTTCGTACTAGGACCGAGTCTTCCTTTCAGAATCAGACACTTGGCTCCAGCAGGCTTCGACCCTGCTAGGCCCCTACAGTTGCTGACATTTCTTTAAGGCGCGCGTGGAACAGCACGCGCCGTCGACGACTTGGGCTCGGTTCGGACGGTTACCGGACGGTCCGCAAGCCTGCGCCCACGATGGCCGGAAATCGGGATCGGAATCCCGGTGGCGATTGGGGCGTGAGGACCGTTGCCTCACGCGATCGGCCGCCTCCTTTGCTAGCATTACTGCTTCGCAGAAGGAGGCGACCGTCTACCACTCCTCTTCGCTCCAGACCATGGCCTGTACCAAGGCCCGGCGTGTGAGATCGCCGCCGCCAATCGCCCCCACGAGGACACGGCGTTGCTCTGCTCAAGCGGGGTACTCCACCACCGTGTGCTCCACCGTGTCCTCCGGGCGGTCCACACAATGGTGACACCCGGGCGTTTCTTCCGCACGAATCCGGTGCAGGAACCTCCCGAACTTACCTGGACATGGTAAGTTCGGGAGGTTCCTGCGTCATGCGGAAGGTAAGGACGCCGTGTTGCCTTTCCAGCCACTCCTCAAAGAGGGGACTTACCGCCAATGTCTGACAGCTTTGGGATCTTAGATGTTTAATTTAATATGCAATTTATTTATTTTTTTATACCAATGATTGTAAAATTATTGAACTTCTGAAATAACATAGAAATGAGTGATCCTAACGTATAATTATTAAATAAAACAATTTCCTGATTTATAGACAATGAATACTTTTAGAAACCCTTACATCTCAAAAAAAAAACCAAATAATGAAAGGAATAATATAGTAAATTATCTTCATTAAAGATATTTAAAGCAGTAAGCGAGCTTGAAACCATTTTCATTGCAAATGCCACGTTCTTTTATAGGCTTGTTCCATAGAACACAGAACGCCGTGCCGGTAAAGACTAGACTTGTCATTGCTAATATTTAAATTACAATAATATTAATAGCTATTAGGATAAAAAAAAGTACACATGTATACACAATTTCAGGTCAATCGGTTGAAGATATCTGCTTCAAAATTTAGTTGCAAGATTTGAGGCGAACATACATAGTTACATACATTGCAAGTTAATAAAAAGCTTGTAATAAAATATTGAACAACCACCTGCAGTTTTCAGGATCTATACGAGGCCAATAACAGAGCCGTAGAGGTTGCCAAATGCTGGTCAGATATAATTTAGTTAGACTACATCGACACGAAAAGAAGAAGAAGATGAAATATTGGTACTCTAAATACGTACATACTAATCCATAGATAAAAAATCATAGAAAATATTAATATATAAATGTCGCAGCCGTATTGTATAACACGCCGTATTATAAGTTGGTGCACCGGAATGAAAAACCTTGCAGTAATATAATGCGGTTACCTCACATTCAGATGGATTATGATGGCGATACGTTCTACAAAGCGGCGTCCAACGTGTTACAGACATGTTTTGTTTTGTATGAAAAGTTTTGGCAATGTCTTCTGCCAGGGCTGATTTGACCGAGTTGGTTCGAAAGAGTCACAGCGGCCTTTGAAAGCAAATGACAACTAAATGAACAGGGGTGGATGTTAGTCTGTGAAAGTTTGACATTTCCTTTCACTTCACCCACAGTGAAAGAGTTATTTGATGATTATCCAGCCAAAAATAAGTTTTAATAACGCGGCCTACTAGGGCAGAAATATGCATAGAACAAGTGGAGGAACTAGGGTGGATCAGTTAGTCAGTAAAAGTCTAACTCTCTCGCTTCACCTAGAGAGAGTGTGGGGGAGTCCTCAAATAACTTTTTATTGTTGATTTTCCACCACAATTAAAGTTCAGACATTGCCGGCTCTAGTAGTTTCCGTGGTCTGTGGTTTATAGGCGTGTTTGAAACGAAACGGTTTTCAGCAAGAACTTAATTAGGACGGTATAATGTTTTATTTCTGAGTTAAGATTCAACTTCATTGAGTTTGACGGTCCCTATTTGATGATGTCATTTATTTAAGTGGGTTAATTTGAGGAAGATAATAAATTTGGTACGACTACAAAGAAGCAGAACTTAACAGTAAGTATCAGAATATTAATTTTTGGGGTTCCGTACCCAAAGGGTCCACGTAAAAATGGGACCCTTTTTCTAAGACTCCACTGTCCGTCTGTCTGTCTGTCTATCACCAGGCTGTATCATGGACCGTGATAGCCAGACAGTTGTAATCTTCACAGATGATGTGACCCTGTTACCGCTATAACAAAAAATAATAAAACTAGAATAAAATAAACATTTAAGTGGCTCCTATACAACGAGCGTTTCTTTTTTGAAACTAAAAAAAAAGTTATCATAAAGTGTCTAATGTTGTATAGATAATAATAAGGAAACATTCGTGTGCGAGTCCGCACTTGGCCAGTTTTTATTATATCTACTTAGAAAATAATTCAATCTTCTTCAGTGACTCGTGGAAATTACATTGAGCTTTTTTTTTTTTAAGGTGGGAAATCATCCAAATGACTTCTCGCGCTCTGGGTGGAGCGAGAGGGCGTGTCAGACTTTTACTGACTAAAACCACACCTGTATCCTTCAATTACCCTTTGCGTCCTAGGACTACGGGTTTCCCTTTCAGAAATTCTCCGCGGTCCTAGCTAGCGGGCATCGGCCCTGCTGGGCCCCAACGTTTTGCTGACATCTCTTTGAGGAGCGCGAGGATCTCAACGCGCTATTGACGACTGGGCTCGGTCCGGTTAATTACCGAACAGCCAGACGGTGAGCTGCCCAGTGCTCGACGTCCGCAAGCCCGCGTCTACCGTGGCTGGTAGTCGGGGTCGGAATTACGGCGGCTAGGGCGTGAGGACCTTCGTTCCCTCACGCGTGGAGCCACCTCCTTAGCTAGCATTACTGCATCGCAGAAGGAGGAGACCGCTTGCCACTCCCCCTCGCTCCGGACCATAGCCTGAACCAGGGCCCGACGCAAAAGGTCGCTGCCGCCAATTGCCTCCACGAGGACACGGTGGTGCTCCGCGCAAGCGGGGCATATCTCCACCGTATGCTCCACCGTGTCCCCTGGGTGGTCCACACAATGATGGCACCCGGGCGTTGCTTCCGCCTGAATCCGATGCAGGAACCTCCCGAACTTGCCATGTCCGGTGAGGACCTGCGTCATGCGGAAGGTGAGGATGCCGTGTTACTGCTCCAGCCACTCCTCAAAGAGGGGACTTAAATTACATTGAGCTGGAGCAACGAGACAATAATCACCATTGTTATAAAAACAAAGATTGTTTAATTAATTTTTTTTTTTCATTCAAATCTTTTTATCGGACTGCCCCAGAATGATTTTTGAGAAAATGAAAAAAAAGAATAATTTATCTATATGTATAAAAATCAATTGCTGTTAATTATTCTCGCTAATACTTGAGAACGGCTGAACCGATTTTAATAAACATTTTTTTTTATTTAAAAGCGAAAAAGGGTAGGTAAGTAGGTAGATAGGTAGAGTAGAGTAGTTAGTCAGTACTACCTACCTTCGCTACCACCAACTGTGACGGGAGCGAAGACGCGAGCAAACACAAAGTTAAATTCAAAGTACATTTGAATGTATGATATCAGATCAATCCAAAGATATCATCACAATTCAAACTTTAAAACAAACGTTTAAAAAAGCAGGCAATTTCATAGGTAAGTGTATTATTTTTTTTAACATCACATAAAACTACTTCCATCTATTCACGTGATCCATAAGTAGGTTCTACATAATTGGACTTCATGGGTGTCATAATGGAGAACTAATTGCTTATAACCTCAAGGCTGATTGTCATTTGTACATCATAAAACGATAAGGTCTATTTCACAGAAATGTTCCAATTTACTGGAAAGTGTTCGCAAAAGTTATTAACAATTAATTTGATTGATGATGATGAGACTGGCAGAGTCGACTACACGGTTAGAAAAATACATATTTAAGTATTCCGTATTTTTTTTTATTTGAACAGAATATCCTTATAATGCAATGGTAAGGGAAAAATCGGACATAATAAACATAATTATGAAGACTCCAAGTAAAAATAATAATAGATTAATAGCTCAAAGTGTGCAGTTGATGGAAAAATGTACAAATATTGAAATAGGAGAAGTCAAAAAAGTACCAGAAGAAATTTAAGAAATATTAATGTGCATTTAGTAAGGTGAGTTTTAGAAATATACACATCTAGAAACAAGGAGTTACCAAGGGAAATGCTTGGGTTAATAGCCTTAAAGACAATGAGATCAGAGACAGATAAAGTTATGTTAATATTTTAATTACTTTATTACTATAGAGATAAAATGATGGACATTTCGGAAAAATTCTACCTGTCATCATATTCAAATCACACGCTACCCCTTGTTAACACTGGGCACGCCGTAATTATGGCGGTAAGTCCCTTCTTTGAGGAGTGGCTGGAAAGGCAACACGGCGTCATTACCTTCCGCATGACGCAGGTCCTCACCGGACACGGTAAGTTCGGGAAGTTCCTGCACCGGATTCGTGCGGAAGCGACGCCCGGGTGTCGCCACTGTGTGGACCGCCCGGAGGACACGGTGGAGCATACGGTGGAGGTGTGCCCCGCTTGGGCAGAGCAAGGCCGTGTCCTCGTGGGGGTAATTGGCGGCGGCGATCTCTCGCGCCGGGCCTTGGTACAGGCCATGGTCCGAGGCGAGGAGGAGTGGCAGGCGCTCGCCTCCTTCTGCGAAGCAGTAATGCTTGCAAAGGAGGCGGCCGATCGCGTGAGGCAGCGGTCCTCACGCCCCAACCGCCGCCGGGATTCCGATCCTGATTTCCGGCCACCGAAGGCGCGGGCTTGCGGACGGCGAGCAATGGGTGGCTTGCCGTCCGACCGTCCGGTAACCGTCCGGACCAAGCCCAAGTCGTCAACGGCGCGTGCTGTTCCACGCGCGCCTCAAGGAGATGTCAGCAACTGTAGGAGCCCAGCAGGGTCGAAGCCTACTAGGGCCAAGGGTCTGATTCTGAAAGGAAGACTCGGCCCTGGTATGAAAGGCAACGAAGGAACAGGAGTGGGTTTTTAGTCAGTAAAAGTCTGACACTATCTCCCGCCCCGCCCAAGAGCGGGGGATGTCATAAGATGATTTTCCCACCGAAAAAAAAAAAAAAAAACCCCTTGTTAACACGGATATTGTGTCCTAGATTGCACTATCGTAATAAACAACAATGAAGTGCACAAAGCACTACCTATCTATAATAGATATAATAAAATATAAGAATAGAAGTCCAGGTTAGGATGGATTTACTACCGAAGAACTAGAGATGTGGCTATACCACATTGTTGCAAAGTTACGGACCTAATACAATATTAACATCTAATTCAATATGTTATTCAAACATAGTCCTATTTAATAAAAAAAAAGTAGATAAAAGCGTTATCAGATATTACAGTTGCCTGAAGCCTGACGTCACACATAAAATAAGATTTTTAGTGATGATGTACAATCGCATCGAAGGAAAACTGGATAAACATCAGCCACCAGAACAAGCCGGGTTTTGTTCTAGCTGTTTCAGAACCGTCCACCTTGAGACACTAAATCAGACCCTAGAGAAATAAACAGTTTAATAATTCCTTGTATCTGGCTTTTGTAGATTATACGAAGGCTTTCGACATTATGAAACACCCAGAATTTATTATATAGTTCTAGAAATCTGGTTTTCTAGAACTTAAAAAACCATATTATATCGATCTTTTAAAAAACATTTACAAATGACTCTGCAAACATGAAACTCGAGTAAATACTGCCAGACCTTCATTTAAAATTGAAAAGAGTGTTATCCAGGGTGATCCACTCGGCCACGAATTATTTAGGAACACTTGAGGAGACACTTTTAATACTGGTAGCCTCATGGACGACCAAGTGCATTGAAGTCGCTTAAAAGAGGCTGACAAACTTCCGATTTGCCAGTGACAAATTCCTTTTTGTATCTACACCTTCAGATTATGCTCCAAGATGAGGTTGGCTAGCTTCAGGGTGGGAGTTAAAATGAAACGGTCTAAAATTTAGACTGACTAGATTTTAACTCTTTAAACAGATAGGTCATAAAAAAATAATTGGAGTGATCAACGGCATCGAGCGTAGGGTTGAGGTTGATAGGTACGAATTAAATAATTATAGAAAAATAGTTTAATCTAAGTATGCTACCAGTCTTTTGGGAGCGTTTTTGAATGACGTCGATGTGCAGGAGTACGTCAAGGCCAAAGTGTAATTTGTATATATATGCGTAGGTTTAGAATAATATAAAACCTCCTGGTTTAGTAATATAAGTTTTTTCTTACCTTGCAAAACCTAGGAAAGCGTATGAGCGGGTTGGTGCCGAAGTGTAGCTGCAACAAGTCCAGGGGGGCCAGTGACACGACGTCCAGGAGGAAGTTGCGGGACTTCACGTAGTGCTTGGCTAGTTTCTTTGAGTCGTACACCTGTGAACAAATTATTTTAAGTTTTAAATAGTCCTACAATATGTACGACCAGTACATAAAAGAGTTAAGTGGAGACATCTTTAGATGGTATTGCTAGTCCTATTTACTTTATACAGGTCTGTTGTGTGTCCCAGACGAAGAGACTTATAGGAGGCCGCACGTGCACGCGCGAGGGAGCGGCCCTCACGCCCCAGCGGCCGGGATCCCGATGCCGATTTCCGGCCACCGTAGGTGCGGGCTTGCGGACGGCGAGCAATGGGTAGCTCGCCGTCCGGCCGTCCCGTAACCGTCCGGATCGAGCCCAAGTCGTCAACGGCGCGTGCTGTTCCACGCGCGCCTCAAGGAGATGTCAGCAACTGTAGGAGCCCAGCAGGGTCGAAGCCTACTTGAGCCAAGGGTCTTCTTCTGAAAGGAAGTCTCGGCCTTGGTATGAAAGGCAACGAAGGAACAGGAGTGGGTTTTAGTCAGTAAAAATCTGGTACATCCTCTCACTCCAGCCAAGAGCGGGGGATGTCATTGGATGGTTTTCCCACCGAAAAAAAAAACAAAAAGACGAAGTGACTTATAGTAGCGAAGTTACTGTAGGAGATTTCCACTTTATTTATTTTAACATTGTGTCGCCCCACTGTAAGGTAAAAACCCTAACCGTGGACTTCATCATCGTCACAATCTTCAGTACCTTGGTCTTATTTACTCTTTTTGCGCCATGCTTCCCTGGTCTGTAGGAGTCTCAATCAGGCATATGTTTAGTGATCTTCTGAACGTTATATGCCACTCTGGCTGATGGCTGGTGACTCTTCATAACGAAATGAAAGGAGCGCCGATTGTACATACGTTTGTATAACTTGAATGACCTTGAAAAACGCTTAATTGTCATACTGTGCACACGGGTGTACGAAATTTATTCGGTCGAAAATTTTGGTCTCTATATCTTCGTTTTTCGTTTAGATTAAATTTTTTTATTTTGTGATTTGTTGTCACAAAAAAAACGCCCAAATTCGTAATAATAATATCCCTCCCACGCGAAGGGATAAGTGATAAGGTATTTCACTCATTTCCAAGTATTGGCTTCTTCCCTTTTGTTCCATGCATCCCTAATACATACCAGTCTCAATTAGGAGTTACCAAAGATCTCTTTACATCTGACTGTTGGTCTTTGAATGAAATGTAAAAAAAAGGAAATAAAAGAAAAGAAAAGAGGGTATAAAATAAGAATTTTTACCATCAGTCCTTGCTCCAGGTAGCCGGTCCTCAGCTGCACGACAAGGTCCAGAGCGAAGACCACGTCGCTGATTCCATCGCACGTCAACCAGAAGTAGTGGCACATTATCTGTTGAATATAGTTTCTATTAACAATAATTATAATTGGCTACATATATTATCGTTATAAATGATTAATTTTATGTAATATATATATTTTTTAATGAGGGATGATTCTATAGTTTATTTACGAAAACCAATGTTATCACTGGTCTATTTTTCGGAAATTGGTTCGCCTTCCATTCACTTTCTTTCACTTCATACTATGTCTTGAACAAGGGACAGACGCGAGAGGTTGCTGTCTCCTATACCAGGACACAGCGGTACTCCGCCCAAGTGATCCGCACAATAGTGACACCCTGGTATTTCTTCTCTCCAAATCCGACACAGGAACCTTCCGAAACTACGGTGTCCAGAGAGGACCTGCGTTGGGTGGAAAGTGAGATCGCCGTGGCCACTCCTCAAAGAGGGCCCATACTACTGCGATAGTGGCATGCGAAAAAAGACATGCTAAGTCTGAAGTATAGTTAGTGATATTTTCAGTTATTTGTAATAAAATTAACTTTCTTACAATTAAAAACTGGGCAAGTGCGAGTCGGACTTGTGCACTGAGGCTTCTGTACAACTTTACCTATGTAAACAGTTCAATACGCGAATTGAGTTACGAAGATTTTTCCGCATCGCAAAATAAGTTTTTTTTTTCCTATTACAATACAAATTTACAGTTTTCAGATTTTTTTCTATACTTGTGTTATAAGACCTTGCTTCATGCCAAATTTCAGGATTCTAGGTCAACGGGAAGTACCCTATGAATTTTAATTCCCTTGAGAGTGTCGAAATACACGTTTTTTGCGACATAAACGGCCGTATCTATTTTTCCGTTAACACAGATATTTGATTTTTTTACAGCTTCAAGAAAGCACCTATCTGAGTATATAGTTTTAATTTCAACTCGATATCTCCACACGATCCCGATATGAAAGGTGTTGACAGACAGACAGACAGACAGATAGACAGATAGACAGACAGACGGACGGACAGCAAAGTAATCCTAGGGCTCGGTTTTTTCCTTTTGAGGTACAATGCCCTAAAAAAGAGACTACAAACATTGTATGTCCTATGTCAATAGATCAAAAGCACATATAGAGGATAATAAAACCTATTTTTAGAACATATTTAATAAAAGCATCTTTTTATATCTCTTGGCGAAGCTTTTGTTCTGTAAAAGTCAAAGAAAATTTTGAAATATTTGTTTTTTAGCAATTGCTGGGATATAAAAATCAGACAAAGCAGTTTTGTTCATAAGAAAAGCCGAATTACCTAGTACATTCATACACGAAACATATTTGGACAAGATTATTCTACTGATGAAAAATTCGGTCCAATAGTTTCCACCGAGACACCATGACGGTGCGACCAGTTGCGCCGCCATGGTGTCCGTAAGGTACCAAACTAGACACCAGAGTCGCTACACCACACTGAGACAGTATCAAAATGGACCTTAAGTGCACGCGTCCGATTTAGTGGCGCCGCCAAAATTGGTTGCGCAACCAAACGGACACCAGGTGAGTAACTATCTATAGAGCTGTATACATTTTGTTGGTAGCGGCGACTGGTCGCGCCGCCATAGTGTCCCGGTGTAACGTAGCCCTAATAAATTAAAAAACAAAAGAACAGTAAGCATACCATATCAAAACTTTTTTGTAAAGGCATTCCAAATTAAATTAAGTATGTGAAATTGGAATTCTCAAACTTTGAATTTACGACTTCTCACAAGACTTCTGTTCCTAAAGTTTAGTAATTTTTCTTTTTTTACGTTCCTTGGCGTGCCATTAACAGAAATATTATTTATCGCAACTCTGGCAGAATATTTTTTGGGAACAAGTTTCTTTCTTGAATTTTTTGAACTTCAAATCTATATTTGTTTCTGACTAGGTATGTTTTACAGCGCGGCTGACAGACAATAGATGGACGAACAGATTAATATCTTGGGCCGGTCCAGCAGGCTCTAGGAAGAGAGGCAAACCCGCTTTTCGGTGAACAGATGACATAACGCAAGTCTGGTGGTCCGATGATTAAACGGGCTTGACGGAATTTAGTTATGCAATTCAGACACACACTCCCCGAAATGCGACCGGTAGAAAACCGATAGGTTAGTAACTATTATAATTCTGGAATAGTATTTGACGCTTACTTATTTATCATTAAAAGTAACTTAAGTTCTGTTCACCTGGCATGAATTTGAATATACCTATTGATTCTGAATAAATGTTTTTCTTTTTTGGGTTACTAGGAGTACATAAGACTAGATACTACATAAAACAACTATTTCAATTATAATAATCTTAGGCCTCCCCCACATTAGGCGTGCGCGTTCCTCGAGCGTGTGGGAAACGCGAGCCCAGCGCGCGCGCGACATTCGTACGGCTCAATTTACTTGTACTTTGAATGATTACTTTTTCACGGTGAATTTTATGAGTTTGTTCCAGTTGGACTTATTATAAGTTATTATGACTTTTCCTAAAATTTGATCCCATAAATCAAATAGCTGTAGTCGGTTCTTTTTATGGTGTTCATTAAATACCTTGGAGATGTAGGCTGCTAACTTAATGATAAAGAAGTTAGATAATAAATAACTGAAGATTATTTTTATTAGGGAACATATTTATTGTACATTCAGTCAGAAAAGTATCGGGAATGGATGATTTGTTTATGGTTCCAAATTATTTTTTATTTTTTTTGTTGGTATATTGGCACTACTGTTTTCCATTTTGGCGCGGATTTTGTGTTGCATCTGTTATTTATATTAAATACAGTGCTGTTTTTAGTTATATCATATCTAGTGTGTATTGCGAATTTCATAATGGACAAAAACATCGAACAAAGAGTTTGTCTTAAATTTTACATCGCCAATGGAATTTCGCGTTCGGAGTCTCTGAAAATGTTACAGAAGGCTTACGGTGAATCGACAAAGACACGTGCTTATGAGTGGTTCGCGTTCAAAAGCGGTCGAGATGTTATGGAAGATTTGCGCTCGCTCTGGTGGGCCATCAACGTCTTCAACTGAAGTTAGCAAAAGTGAAATAGTGACTGAAAATTCTCATTCAACTTTATTTATAGTTAGTATTAGTTAGTTTTAGTTATTTATAGGTAGTTTTTAGTTTGGTAGTTTTTGTTTTTTTTTTAACTTTGAGAGAGATAGCCGCCGAGAATTTTCTGTATCTCACGAGTCCATCCGTACCATTTTAACTAATCATTTGGGTATGAAACATGTTACTGCTCGGCTAGTCCCAAAAGACCTGAATTCTTTCCAAAAATTCAAACGTATGAGAGTCGCTGAGGACATGCTAGAACGAGTCAATTTCGACCTAACATTCATGAAACGCATTGTTACTGGTGACGAGACGTGGGTTTACGAGTTTGACATGCAAACTAAATATGCTTCGGAGTTGCGCCATCCAACTGAACCGAAATTGAAAAAACCACGCCAAAGTCGATCAAAAGTCAAAGTCATGTTGCCTGTTGTTGAGAACTGAACTCAATTCCGGAAACAGCATTTAAAAAATGTTTTGATGATTGGATTATTCGTTGGCGTAAGTGTATCGTTTCTGAAGGAGCATATTTTGAAGGTGATAAAATAAATTTGGATGAATAACAAACATTTTGTGTATTATTGATCTTTTCCCGGAACTTTATTGACAGAGTAGTATGTACAGCTAAGGAGTGGAATTCCCTGGCGAAATCTGTGTTTCCTGATAACTAACTACAACCTAGGGTTCTTTAAGTCAAGACTAAATAGGTTACTTCTAGGTAAGCGTGCTCCAACGTAGACCAAGTCATTGCTTAGGTGAGATAGTGGTCAAATACGAACCTTTCAATAATAAAAAGAACAGGGCAAGTGCGAGTGGAACTCACGCACTGAGGGTTCCGTACAAAGTTACAAGTCCCGAAGATTTTTTCGAATCGCAAAAAAAGTGAGTTTTTTTGGTGACGTAACAAAAATATACTGTTTTTAGATTTATACTTGTGCTATAAGACCTTGCTTTATGTCAAATTTCAGAATTCTAGGTCAACGGCAAGTACCCTATGTGTTTTAATTCCCTTGGGAGTGTCGAAATGTACGATTTGTGCGACATAAACGGCCGCATCTTTTTTTTTTTTCGTTATTTAGAAGTATGACTTTTCCACAGCTTTAAGGGACCGCAGACTTCAGTATATGGTTTTAATTTCAACTCAATATCTACACGCGTTCTCGTGATAAAAAGTTTTGACAGACAGATAGACAGACGGACGGACAACCAAGTGATCCTATAAGTGTTCCGTTTTTTCCTTTTGAGGTCCGGAACCCTGTTTTTTTCGTTATTAGCTCTTGTTGTTTTTGTTGGGCAGGGGCCTTTTTTATTCCATACAACGGTCACGAACTTTGGAACACGTAGAGTTTTGCGCTAGGCAAGTTAAAACTAAAAAATTCACATGCGTTTGCGTCATTAAAATTAGAAGCTGCGTGATATCTACCAACGCCCTATTCCTCCTCCTAGAGAGGAGGCCTGAGTCCCAGCAAGGGGGAAATTACAAAGACATTAAATTTATAATACCTTATTATTACTACAAATTTATCTCTTTAAATCTCTTTGGGAAATTATAAGGCTGGTTATATTTCATTACTAGTCAGGCACTAGACCAGGTGCCCTTAGGAGATCATCTTATATTAATCTGGACCCTGAAATACCTTTTACTCTTTATAATACTTTTGATTAGGGAATCTGGATTTCCTTAATCGAAGTTAACTGATCTGGAACAAATACCTTTTACTCTATAAAATACTTTTGATTGGGGAATCTGGATTTACATACACGAACTCTAAAATTACAAATAAACAGGAGCAAAATTAATAAATAAATGCTCATTCAATCTGTATAAAAAAGGGTTATTTTCGGATGAAGTTCGATGACTGTTTGAATTATTCGCAAATTGATTCATAATGAATATTGTAAAGCAAAATTGATATAATTTTGTATCTCTAGTCTCTGCTCAACTTGACAATATGAGGAATCGTTGAAACAGGCGCGATCTCATTTTAATGAAGCTGAGAATTTTATTGTTGTTATTGACTACCTCAGTCTACCTACTTTCATGCCCTAGCGGACATCAGCCCCTACGATTTAGCTGACATCTCTTTGAGGCGTACGTGGAACACTAGGTGCTATCGACGACTTGTGCTCGGTCCGGACGGTTACCGGACGGTCGGATGGCGAGCCACCTATTGTTCGCTGTCCGCAAGCCCGCGTCTACGGTGGCCGGAGATCGGGATCGGAATCCCGGCGGCGGTTGGGGCGTGAGGACCGTTGCCTCACGCGATCGGCCGCCTCCTTTGCTAGCATTACTGCTTCACAGAAGCAGGCGACCGCCTGCCATTCCTCCTCGCTCCAGACCATGGCCTGTACCAAGGCCTGGCGCGAGAGATCACCACCGCCGATCGCCCCCACGAGGACACGGCGTTGCTCTGCCCAAGCGGGGCCCACCTCCACCGTGTCCTCCGGGTGGTCCACTCAGTGGTGACACCCGGGCGTCGCTTCCGCACGAATCCGGTGCAGGAACTTCCCGAACTTACCGTGTTTGGTGATAACCTGCGTCATGTGGAAGGTGAGGACGCCGTGAGGTCTTTCCAATCACGCCTCAAAGAGGGGACTTACCGCCATGATTGTGGCGTGCCCAGTCTCTATCCAAACAAATGGCCAACGGTGAATACATATGAGTTTTCCAATTAAACTGGATACACATAATCAATGCAGGCGTTCTAAATTTAGCTGACAGGACGTTGATAAATATGTCGCCATTTTTATTTTAAAATACTCATTCATCTGAAAGGACGTTATTGGTTTGTATTGCGGTGTATTTTTATTTTAAATTAATTTTAACGTGAATTACAGTGTTTATTAATTTTACGAGAATATTTGAGAGAGTGATCGTGACCCTGGAATGTAAAAGGCAACTAACAAAAATTCTGACACTACCTCCGGCTCCACCCAGAACGGAAGAAGATATTTGATGATTTAACAACACAAAAAAAAAAATGGAACCCAAGGTTATGGCTGTTTCTATAATAAAACTAGGCACTTTGTAAAAAGTCTAGTTGCATTATGAAAGACATTGTTAAGGCGACTATTTCGAAAACATGTTATAAGATATTAAAGCCATGCACAGTTCATGACTTTATTGATTTCTCAAAGGTTACAAGATGTCGCGTATAATACAGCAATAACATTTGCATCAATGTGTGATTCTCACTCGCACAGTTTAATAACATTAAGTTTCCCTTGGACACTGCTTGCAACAGCTGTTTGTTTTTTTGCTTTCACTCTCTGTGCATTTAGCCCGTGTCAATAAGAATATAAAATAGAATCAGCGGATCTTCCCAATAGGGATCAATTTGAAAATAGTTAAAAAAAGCCGCTGTCGTTAATAGAATTTAAAAAAATGGCTACCAATAAAAAGGCAAAATATCTTTAATTTCGGAAGTCGGTTTCAAAAAATGACAAAACAAAACCAGAAACACCGATTTCCGAAATTAAAATTATTTTGATTTTTTTATTTGAAGTTTACATTTTATTGTTGGAAAACATTTTTGTTTTCTTTTTTTGTTGTGGTGTTAAACAGCTATCTTTGATAAAAAATGTGGGTGTACCCTGATATACTGGATACTTCTGCGTCACCCTTCGAGTGTACAGGCCTGATGTTATGTTGTGTGATTGCGTAAACAAAGCATATTGATGCGATAACAGTAATCGCGGTTGGTTTGCTGTTATTTTTTGAAGAGTTCCATTGTCTGTCTCCGAAACTCATCATCGGATCTATAGGAATCTAAATGGGATGGGTGATTTCAGAATACCGCTTTTCGAACAAAAATAGATTTTTGCAAATCCGTCTGTGTATATATGATGGAGTTATGCCCGAACATAAATTATAAACAAATATACATCCAAATTGATACAAAATAGACCCATATACCCTATGACAAATATACCCTATGAATTTTGATTCCCTTGAGAGTGTCGAAATACACGTATTTTGCGACATAAACGGCCGTATCTTTTTTCTCGTTAATTCAGAAATTTGATTTTTCACAGCTTCAAGGGACCGCAGACTTGAGTATATGGTTTTAATTTCAACTCGATACCTTCACGCGTTCCCGAGATAAAGGGTCTTGACAGACAGACAGACAGACAGACGGACGGACATCAAACTGATCCTGTAAGGGTTCCGTTTTTTCCTTTTGAGGTACGGAACCTTAAAAATAATTAAACACCTTTATTAACAAAGTCCAAAGAAAGCATGACCCGCGAGCAACTCTATCCAGTGATATTCCCGCTTAACTGAGAATTTGGCACTCTATAACCCAATTGTAAAGTTACCCATAAACTGTGACGACTCGTTTGTTGTTAGGATAAAGGTAACTTTATCAGTCATCCTGCTTTACGGAGTCTCTTAGACTCGTAGTTGCATCATTCGTATTAGAAACTTTATTAAACGGTTGAGTTCAGTGCAGCAGTTAATGCATGAAGATTAGTCATGGCTATAATTAATTGATGAATATTGCTTTTTTTTGGATGCAAACATCAAATGACATCTCCAGCCCTTGGGCTGAGTGGGAGAGCGTGTCAGACTTTTACTGACTAAAATCCACTCCTGTTCCTTCTTTGCCTTTGTTCCAGGGCCCCAGGGATCACTTTCGCACAAACTATGGCCCCAGTAGGTTTCGACCCTGCTGTGCCCCTACGATTTACTGACATCTTCTAGAGGCGCGCGTGGAACACTTGGGCGCGGTCCGGATGGTTACCGGACATTGCTTGTGGTATTTTTTATCGTGAACTTCTATCAGCGATGGTAAATGATATTTATTTTGTAAATAGGTTTTTAAAAATTTTTTACACGTCAATTTTTTCGTCAATTTAAGCTAGATGAGGCCGGTGTTTCCTAGCTGACTACCCTTAGAAGAAAGGATCATGGGACTCTTTAGACCGGGACCGTTGGCCCAACTTACTCCTATAAAAATAATGTTTTTTTTTTTTAATATTATTTAGGGACCACAAATAAAATAAATACAGTTTTTTTGGTAACTATACTTTAATGCCTTTTTCATTGTGGTCCCAAAATACTACTCAAAAATAAAATATTTTTTATAGACGAGACCGCGGTCCCGGTCCTAAGAGCCCAACGACCCAGAAGAAAAACCGAAACAAACTCACCTTTAACGTCCATACAGAAAACACGTAATGGTCAAATCATATTATTATAAGAACCATGACCAGATAGGGATTGAAAAAAAGTCCTAAGACCTTACCATGGCGTGCGAGCGATAAAGAGGGATTGAGCTACACACCCTGTATAACTCCATCCTTTCAACAGTTCAGTTTTGGTCGTAAAACGGATCTCATTAAGAGCTCGTGCCGCTCGTGGTAGGTTATCTGTATTAAATAGTAAGTAATCAGCCTTTTCATGTTCCCACTGCTGGGACTCAGGCCCCTTCTCTAGGAAAGGGAATGGGCCGTAATCCACTGCGCGGGCCCAGTGCGGGTTGTTGAATGTCACATGTCTTCGAATTTCTTGAGTCTAGGACATGCCGGTTTCCTCACAATTTTTCCTTCACCGTTTTGAGAGCAGTGGTGATAAAATAAATTACACAAAGTAATGCGCCTGGCTGGGTTTGAACTCGCGTGAGTTTTACTCGTAAGTCGGAGCCGTTACCGCTCGGCCACCACTGCTCCTCTCGGCCTGTATTAAATAATGGTATTGAAATGTGTACCGAAATGTCACGTGGCCAATTTCAACCCTTTTGGATAGATAAAAGATCACTTAGGTGGAATGTCACTGAGCTTGGAGCCCTTGACGTTTCTTTAAGTAGAAATTTCAATCAGAATTCAATTACGGCCTTTGTATTCCAAAATGTGCTCCTTTTCTGTTACGATGGTAGTCAATGAATGTAGATTTTGAAACGATAGATTTAATAGGTACTAATCTCACCTACAATATAGTTTTAATAGATTTAGAGTCACGCTGTCTGAGGAAATTGAAAAGGAGATTACCTAGAGATACATCTCTAAAGAGTAAAAGATAGAAATAAAACAGCTGTTCCCTACATTTTATTAAGTTACGCAAACAAAAATGCTACTACTGACTTTTTTTATACTTTTTGTGAAAGTCTTTTCGTTGAAAATTGGACCTTTTTTGGCGCAGCCGTGAGGCACACTATTTTTTTTTCTTCTTTTGTGTTTCGTATAAATCTAACCAGTCTCTGTGTGCTTTGTGTTGTGCCAAATAAATCTATTTTCTTACAAAATTGATTTAGAAAGTTTAGATTGCGATACAAAAATCATCTTGAATGATTTTGGTGCATTTTCTACCAGTAGTATGATCCACCCGGAGGACACATTGGGCAGAGCAACACCGTGTCCGTGCCCAACCGCCGCCGGGATTCCGATCCCGATTTCCGGCCATCTTAGGCGCAGGCTTGCGGACGGCGGGCAAAGGGTGGTTCGCCATCACACCGTCCGGTAACCGTCCGGACCGAGCCCAAGTCGTCGACGGCGCGTGCTGTTCCACGCGCGGCTCAAGGAGATGTCAGCAACTGTAGGGGCCTAGCAGGGTCGAAGCCTACTGGGGCCAAGGGTCTGATTCTGAAAGGAAGACTCGGCCCTGGGGTTTTTAGTCAGTAAAAGTCTGACACTATCTCCCGCCCCGCCCAAGGGCGGGGGATGTCATAAGATGATTTACCCAGCGAAAAAAAAAAAAACCAGTAGTATGAAAACATAAAATAAAACAACACAAAATGTTTGTCAAACATATTTTTAAACTCAAACACATTTTAAAGCAGAGCTTCAAAGACTACAAACTAAACTGAACAATAGATTCTTTCGTCGAATGCATTTTTATCCTCAATTTAAAAGTAAAATTGTCCTCGAACAGGCAATAGTGCGCAATAACGGTCTTCCGACACAGAAAACTGGAAGTCCCTGTGATTGTATCGTTAGGAATACTTGAACGTACAATATTATTCAGTATTGCTTTATGAATTTTGTAAAGTATGTGCAAGTTGAAATTTGATTGTGTCCATCATATAATATTATATAATATTCCACAACTATCACAGAACGCCGTCTAGTCCCAAGCTAAACAGAGCTTGTGTTATGAGTACTAGACAACTGATAAACATACTTATATATTTCTAAATATATACATAATTATAGATAAATTACACCCTGACACAGAACAAATGATCGTGCTCATCACACAAACATTTATCCTGGGTTGGAATCGAACCCACGACCATAGCTTAGCATTTAGCACTAACCACTAGACCAACAGGCCAGTCACATATATAATAACTAGCTTCTGCCAGCGGTTAAGAAGGTTTTCCCATACAAACTTTGGACCCCCGTTTCATCCCCTTAGGGGGTGAATTTAGGAAAATCCTTTCTTAGCGCTCGCCTACGTCCTAAAAGAAAACTTTTTGCAAAATTACACGATCCTAGTCCCAGTAGTTTACATTGCTGTACATTGTCTATGTACAGCCGAAACTACTGGACAGTGTATGTCAGTCAGTCAGTTTCTCCTATCTATATATATAAAAGGAGAAACTGACTGACTGACATATCAATGCACAGCCGAAACTACTGGGATTAGGAGTGTATAAATATAAATGGATATAAAGAGATGAAATTCTAGCGAGTACTTCAAAGATTTCAAATTTGGCAATGGTTGGCGCTTGAATATGACAGGTTTTATCACTTAGAAAATATAAATGGGTTACGCTACACATTATTTTTCAAAGTAACATTATTGAATATAAGCAAGCTCTAGCAGTCCTCCACAGATAATACTGGGGGGAGTAAAAGAGTATAGAGGGAGGACCAATTTTTTATTATTATAGATAAGCATGCGCTTTATCATCATCTCACCTGATGGTAAGCGATAATGTGGTATACGATGGAGCACGTTTGCTCAGAAGAATTACACTCAAACATGAGAGATTCGGACTTTTTAATTCTCTACTCCAATTTAAGTTAAAATATATATATATACCTAGCTAGATTATACAGCTAACAAAACGACGAAACGTTCTTTACCGCTCGGGTTTCAATTGGTATCTAACTTTATAGGGCTAAATATATAATAGGACTTCACAATGATAATGACTTCTTTCAATAATTGGCTTCAAGTAATAAAATATTCTATTGCACTGCTGCCTCTCTTCCACAGTGGCACGGAAAGACTATTTTCAACCCAACAATTTCAAGCCATTTCCCGAACAATTCTACAACTTAATCCTAACGATTAAGGTCTAGATTCCTCTGTAATTGAACTGTATGGTTGACCTGAATAATGTAACGGCCAATAGAAGACGTGAAGTAACATAGACTACTGTATTTTCATGACACGATATCACTATTGTTAAGGATACGAACTGTTTAATTATTTATCGTGGTTCTGATTTATTTTATTGAGGACGTGTGGATAGGAATAGGTTAGTTTTATTCATAAATCATTATCGTTACCGTTGTATTATTAGGCTTGATTTTATTATTGTTGAGAATTTGATTGTGTTTTTCGAATTTGAAATTATAGAATTTCAATTCGTTTTTATTTAGTCTTACCTGCCTGTAGCATAGAACTTCGTATATCGATCGTGTATTTAATGAAAGCAAACCCATTTCCACAAACACCTACACCAGCATCATTAGGTTGTATTTGTGAAAAGGAATTGAATGTGTGATTCATAATGTAAAACTGATAGTCAAGACACGAGTTCTCAGATGTCATTTTTTGATGACAAAAATAACTGTAATAAATTACCTGTAACTCTGGAAAGCTCTGCCTCACAATCAGCGTCCAAAGATTGTACAGCACAAAGACGGTGATGAGCCACAGCCAATAAAAGAAAAAGTTCTCGTCGGGGTTGACGACTGTGCGCGGTGCTCTAATCTTTCGCCGCCTCTGTCTATTCAGTGACCTGGGCTCGCCTGCCGCTCCCTCTGACCCGGTGTCTTCTACCTATGGATAAGTGGAAGTTACTGTATAGACATTCGTGAATGTGCTGCAATTAATTATTTATTATTTTACTATTTCGAATCCAAATGAAAAAAATAGCATATCATCAATATTATAAAATACTCATAGTTTGAATTTCAGCAGTGTGGTAAATTTTGCAAATTAAGAGGATTTTTATTAGTGTGTAATTATGATTTCACTTATCACTTAAATTTTATGTCAGATTGTTCTGATTACAAGTATTGAAGTAAAAATGCTTATTTCAGAAGAAGAAGTATTTAATGTTTTTTTTTTAGTTAGGAAAATCATCTAATGACCAATCCCGCTCTTGGGTGGAGCGAGAGATAGTGTCAGACTTTTACTGACTAAAAATCCACTCCTGTTCCCTTTTTGCCTTTATTCCGGGGCCCCGGGCTTCGCTTTCACACTACCCCTGGCCCAGTAGGCTTCGACACTGCTGGGCCCATACGGTTTCACTGACATCTCCTTGAGGAGCGCGTGGAACAGTACGCGCCGTCGACATCTTGAGCTCGGTCCGGACTTTTACCGGACGATCGGACGGCGAGCCACCCATTGCTCGCCGTCCACAAGCCCGCGCTTACGGTGGCCGGAAATCGGGATCGGAATCCCGGCGGTGGTTAGGGCGTGAGGACCGTTGCCTCACGCGATCGGCCGAAGTATTTGATGATAAGTTATACGTATGACTGTAATTAACTACACATAAAATCTAACATCAGTTTTGGGATTGGAACTCAGTTATAGGATTGTAAAAGGCAGATAATCAGACTGGAACGTAACATGATTGGGAAAACGCTAGATAGTGATAGTAGATCTATTTCAGAGCTCCATATTTGAATATAGTATATTACAGATGGTATATTTTGTAGAATTGATAAAATATGTTAAATATTTTCAGAGTAAACGCTTTTTCTTGTACAATATCGACACCGTGATCCATCAATAAATTTAAATCCAATAATCATGTTCACGTTAATCCCATTTACTCTCATAACATAGCGGACACAGAACGTCATAATTCGATACATCAAAATCCGATAACCGAATTTAATATAAGAATTTAGGTTTCTTCATATTTTGCTCTCTTTTCACGCGTATCTTGTTTTCTGTGTAAATCTCTTTGGCATTAATCATATCGTTTTAATTGGATAACAACTACCCTATGTAGGCTGTAGCTCTCTCTGGATCTTTTTAGGGTACCGGACCTCAAAAGGAACAAAACGGAACCCCTATAGAACCACTTTGTTGTCCGACTTTCAGTCTGTCTCTCAGTCAAGATCTTGGGAATGCATGGAGGTGTCGAGTTGAAATTAAAATTATATACTCCTGAGTATATATTTGCGGTCCCTTGAAGTGGTGAAAAATCAAACGTCTAAGATTGCGAAAAAAAAAAACTGTCGAAATATACGATTATTGCGACATAAATCGCAAAAAACGTATAATTATTCAGTAAATCCGACTCGCACTTGCCTGGTTTTTTTATATATTTGATAACCTTAGAAATTTCATGAGACATAATTATTTTATTCATGTTTACGGTTTTAGTCACATATTCATACCGAGTCGTTTTGAATTTACCGCAATACTCGTGATTAAAATTTATATTCTAGATTAAACCTAAAATAAACACCTTTATAGCAATATAGTAAACATTAATAACTATCCTACCAATTTGACTCATGAATAAATAAATAAATACCCCTACCTAGTATATCGTTAACCTATTTCGAAAACGAAATAAGTTTTATGACTTTCTCATGCGGAGATCCTAATAATTGGAGGTGTCACTACTATTTGTCTTGTTCCAAAAGTTTAGGGTCAGCTAGGGTTATGCTTGGTTCATACAGCTTTACAGTAATTGGAGCTGGCACCAGTACCGCTGTAGGTGTTAGTGACCTTAATCTGCCGTGAGGCTTCAAAATTCAATATTGTTAGTTCGAATGCATGGCGAGTTACATGATAGGTGTTCTATTAATGGTTTCCTATATTTAAGCTTTGTGTTGTTTTTACTGATAACCGGTTTAATTTTCGTGATAATGGTGTTTTCCCGCTCTCATCAATTTATAGTTCTATTTGTTTTTTTTTTTTGTAATTTGATCTGTAGTTCAAGAGACTACCAACAAACTAAATAAGGTATAATTTTATCTCTTATAAAAACAAACACATAGTTTATATATATATTATGTATAGGTAAGGAAATAATTTTATAAACTTAGCCCCAATTCGGCAGATACAACGCATTTCTGAATGCCTATTTAACGAAATCTCCCTTCAAATCTAATGTCAAGTAATTTGATTGGGTGCTGTTATTTCCGCTAGTCAGTCAAAACACAAGAGGCTTGATATTAAGTTAAGTATCCGGATATTTGATACGAGAATAGGAAATGAATTTTGATTTAAACTAGATTTTAATAAAGATAAGATTGCAGATTTGTAGGTTTTTTAAACTGAGATTCGGGATTCGATATTGGGAAATTTTTAATACATGTAGGTTTTAAGATACCTAGAAAACAAAAATATACTCACAGTTTCTTGCGTAAGTGGGGTCTGTCTAGTAGAAAATCTCTTCAAAAATGAGTCTTCTCTCTTCAAAGGAGGTTTTTTCTGTATTGCTGAGCTGAGCTGCACCGTCGTTCTCAGCTTCATCCATCTTTGGTTCGATTTTGTTCTGCGGTCATATAAAATCGTCAGAATCAAGCAATTTCGCCAAAACAGAAACAGGGAGTTTAGTAAGCAAAAGTAGCCATGCTCTCAGATAGTTCAAGTATGTTAGACAGTCAAGAAATTACAAGATTACTCAGATTATTAAGCACAGATTTCTGGAAGATTCTGTTCATTTATATTTCAAGGAAAGTGTTAGTCATATTGGAATATATCTCTATTCTTACATTTTTATGTGCCGTGATGCACTAGAATTTTGTGAACAGAAAAATCTCAAACACGTGCAAACAAATACCTCTATTTTGACATGCGGCATGGCAACTCACACTATAGATACAAAAAGTCCAACTCGAACATATACGATAGTTTGTAGAGTGAAATTTTAGTGAATCGAATCTATCTTTTCTAAAACTAATAACTAGGCATCTAAAGTTAGGAGTTTGAAACTATTTTTCTATTGAAACATTAAAAATGCAATTATACAATGAAATAACATTGAACACGTTTTTATTGTCTCAAGTGACAGTAGGAAAGTAGAATCTTTTGGTGAACTAAAATAAGACACAATATTCACAAGAAAAACACACATAATCCAGTGAGTAAAGTACCATTCCCGAAGTTCCTATACATTGACGAAGGTAGCACATTAGTGGGAAATCATAAACAAACAATGAAATATAATAACAATCGACAACGATGCGGCTTTACCGGTGGTCCGATAGTGTTCGAACCTCTTTATTTTCCTGAGTGCCTGGTAGTATGCCATGACAGCTTGGACGTGTCTCCATTTATGGCCGCGTTTGTCTGTGTCTGACTCCGCCCTCTCAGTGTCCTGCATGGACTTGCGAGAGCTTGACGAACTCGATGCAATGATCGGTCGCCTATAAAGGGATGTATCGTGTTATACGGAGACAGTGGTGTAGTGTGTGCAATGTTGGTGGAAGCCTTTCTGGGACCTTGTGTTGCGCGCTTTGGTGAGCGTCGAATCCTCTCAGATGTTGAATTATCACGTGCTAAAGATCTAGAACTAAATATCTATGAGTCTACTGAATCATTCGATACTAAAAATCTAAACAAATCTATGGAAGCTAAGCGGACATTAAGATAGGAGTCAAAAGTAATAGAGGGAGTTCATCATACCACCAAAGCGGACAACACATGTCACAGTACACGATACATTGTCAACGAGACTTCACAAAATTATCACATGCATAATGCCTACAATCTCGTTAACGAACGGAACAAGTGTTTATACAATATTTTAGCATTACGTGTAGTCTACACGCCCAGCTGTGCAAGGTCGTGAACTATCTTCAACAGTTATAACTATTGCTTTATGCACAAATTATCGTGGTAGGCGTAGGGCACCAATTACGTATCAGTCGTTCGTATAGTCGACGATTTATGTGGCTTTCAAATGACGTGAGAAATGTCTTTCTTTACGTCTGCAAGACGATACAAAATTAAATTAGTTAAAATTAATTAAAGATAAGTAACTTTTGAGTTTATTTGATAGCATTTTCAATAGCCATTGCAAACGTCACGTGAAAGACTCAGCTCATCTATCGGGCATACGTAATCAGCATTGGTATTGGATCGTGCTCGTTGCTAGGGTCGCAGCTAAGCGTATCCAAAGCGTAATGTGCCATTATATCAGGCCACTTACATATCGTCTGGCCTCGCATTTGGAGTGAATGGAGATAACTTGCTCAACAGCCTGAACAGGTTTAGAAAATTGCTTATCATCAAATTCTATTACATTTCATATTTCTATTGCAGTTGCTATGACATGGAATTGAAGCTTCTGTTTGATTGATCAGACCATTTTGAAGTTGATGAAACATTTTTGTTGATTTATGTTTGATGGAAATTGGTTTTTGAGAAAGAACTTATAAAAGTAGTAAATTCGCAAGTTAAATTATCTTCTACTAAAATATATATATCTGCGATTTCTACACTTCAATAAGTTCTTTTTGCTATGAGTTCTTTAGAATATCAAGTAGGTAATATTCGGTATGTTAATATATTTATAATGTTGAGTTTCATAAACTTATATATTAATATAAATATGTTTTAGCCTTACTGTTTAGTTATAAGAGTATGTTACTTATTATACATAATTATTTTGATGTGATAAGATAATGAATGGAGATATAAATTAATGAATAACATTAAATGTTTATATGTATGTGTATGTATGTTTATATAATGTATGTGTCTATTACTTTACCAAAAGTGTATATTTTGGATATAAGCGTATTCAAAATATTATAACGGTACAAGTCGCATCCATATATCTACATAATTTGATCGTACATCACTCTTTATGGCATTCAATAGAGATATCTGACATAAAAATGGCGGTATCCTCCTAATCTTGGCAATTTGGGGCAATATTGCCATAATTACCACCCGTTGGTATTCCAGTTAATGGTGTCGACAGGGTTTTTTTGGCGAAACAATATGCTGTTGTCTATGATGCCCTGGTATCTTCTAATATTTTGGATGATCGTGGCAATAGTAAAATAGCTTTGTTGATATTGTAAAACTTTTAAAAACAGAAAATTTCAATAGTAACATGAATAGTCTATAAAGAAGTACTATTTAAGTACGGAATTAGAGGTCTCCACACGATTTGAACATATACAACAGGCTGAAATTGTTTAACGGGCAGTTGCCCGGACCAGACTTAACACCCGCCTGGTTGGAGGATCCTTTTTCAACGAACGCTTACGGGACTTAACACCCCATTCCACATACCTCCAAATCTATAAGAAAATATATCAGTGAGATCGGATTTAATTTTGATCCCCCCTCGACAATTTAGTCGACGAAAACCGACTGGTTGACTAACCATCCCTACTTTAAGTTGATACAATGGGTACACGAAAAATATGCATGTTAACCTACACATCCTATCTTACTTCAAATAAAATTTAATAGATTAAAAAAATACGCCAAGATTTATCAATTCCTAGAGCAAGATACTTTAAAAGTAACCACCAATAAGTTATTGCTAAAAAAGCGACCAATAAAAGCAGTTTATTTAAATTGAATTTTCGGTCGAAATGAATTTAATTGAACCGGGTAATTGGATTAACCCAAGCAATTAATTAGTTTTGGGTCTAAGAAAGTTTGTTAGTTGAATTAGTAAAAGGGTAGGTGATGCGCCTATTATCGGCCTGTTGGCAACATTAACAGTAAATAAAGGTAATTTAGTTTTACGTTATTGGGTAAATAGATTTTATTGTTAGAATAAGTGGAGTTTAGAGAGATTAATGTAAAATGGTAATTGATTTCTTAATTTTTAATGGTAATTTTTAATGGGAAATAGGCCTGAACAGACAATATATCCGGGAATAGAGGAAGATTTTGGCGAAAGTTTTAAGAAAAAGATGGTTTGGTTTATTTTACCGAAACCAAAATAATTGTTATACTTATTATCACATAAATGTCATCTAGGAGCTTTGGACGCAGTAAAGAGCCGTGCGAAAAGGCTAACTGGTGATCCAGATTTGATTAAGATCAATTTACAGAGCCTGCGCCCTGACTACCCTACGTATAGAGCAGTCAGCCGTTCAGTCTTCTATATAATGCATTTTGGAGATTTATTTATTTATTTATTAATTCTTTATGCACACAAAAGTACAAAGGCGGACTGTGAGATTGTGCGTGGGAATTAGATGACTTGATTGCGCCATCACCTTTCTTCCATTATACGACAACCTGACGTATGGCAAGTGTCCACCCTTACATTGTTGCCACCTCTACGGTCCGGACTAAGTTTATTCTATGCCGTGTACATCGAAGTACTGGATCAATTTGCCTGCGATTATAATTTGGATATTGGCAAGGTTAGAGTGGGGCTCTTAATAGACTAATAGTGCACTACACCATCGTCGATTGCGTTACTGCTTACAGATGGAATCGCAATCAAGCACTAGTCTATATCATTAAAAAAAAAACTAGATCATTAATTGGTGATTGGTATCAGATTTACTGACTTTAGACGATCTGTACCAACTGTTAAAGATCTATAAATGGCAAATAGACATCATTACCTTAAGAAAGTATCGACCGGAGAACTCGTCAAATAAATTAGAGCCAGATCGATGTGATGACATCACTATAACCTATATCCCAGCATGGCTTACCGCTTAAGCCACCGGCAGCGACGAGTCTAATCGAGTTATGCATCGAGTCGATGTATCGATTTGTTGTTCTCGTGAATATAGGCCGCTTGGTGACCTTGGAGTATTCGAGATATCGGTACCCAGTCCAGTGGTTACTCAGTTACTGTCATCTGCAAGTTATCCAATCAATGGGTCTAGTCATTTGTCAACTATTTTGGAGTCGGCTTGGATACCATTTTTTATATAGAACGACTGCCTAATTGACCTGTCTGCAAGACATTGAGGGCTATTTAACAAGTCTGATATCGGATTTCTAAGACAAAAGTTGGTTATCCTGTTGGTTGACCTATGATCTGAGAAATACATTGTTACAAAGTGTTTCAAAATTGGCTACTTATTAAAAGATCATGTCGTTACGTAGCATCACTAATACATTATTTTTTCACAAAAAAATGTGTTTTAAAATTTCCTTAATATTCATAAAAAAATTATTGCCATCGTCATCACCTGCCCTTGTCCCATGTCATTTGGGGTCGGCGCAACACGTTTTTTTATTCCATTCTGTCCTTCACCCGTCACGCTATCACGAACACCCTTTTCTTTCACATCACTCCTCACACAATCCATCTATATTTTCTTTGGGAGTCCTCTCCTTCTCTATCCGTCCACATATTGTATATTCATAACTCTTTTAGTAAGATGCCTTTCATTCCTCTTTTTCACACGATCATACCAAGACAAACGATTCCCTTTTCAGTCACTTGCACCATTTTCAAACCTCCTGTAATATAGTCATCTATTCGCACCGACCCAATAATCTAAAAATATTATGAGTGCAATATAAATTAAATCGATTTAATTTTCCTATACCTTTAGGCTTATGTGGTAAGCAGCCTGACACTAATTGGTAGCCTATCGATCAAAGCTGCACTCCCAAACACTCTCTACCTATATATATGTCTATAGCTATATTAGTCAAGCGCTAGGAAGTCAACGTGAACAGCCCAGCTGACGTCGAGGTGACGTCAAGATTTCGTTGTGCTAACATAACAGATGAAGACTATTAATGGGTTTCTATTAGCAACTAAGCAATCCCGATTGCAATTTGAACTTGCAAAGTAAACAGCTGGTTTCATGAAGTTCTAGTACCTCAGTGCGGCGTACCGCAAAGAAGAGAATGTAAAAAGAACTAGTTAGTTAGAACTTCAAAATTGTCTGTTTCTGTCTCAAAAAGATCAGATTTTCTTTTGTCCTTTCAAGTAAAATAGCAATAAACAAGTATCTTACTTGTGTAATTATTACATAATTATGCAAAGAAGCAAGATCAAGAGTGATCTTGAATAGATTCGCATTTTACATCTGAAATGCTTTACTTCAATCAGCTTTTAGATTGTTTTAGAATTGACACGTGAATGTGTTCAACTTTTGCACACGATCCTTTAATACTTTTATGATTTCCTGGTAATTTCTTACAGTGTATTAAAGGTCCTTTGATTAAATAATAATTCATTTATTTGGACCAAAAATATTGTACATTTCACAAACCCACCAAACTGCATTGCAGTTTGTCGGCAGGATAGCGCTTGTTGCAATCTAGGTATTTAATAAATCTAAAAAAATAAATAAATTAGTGGGTTATTTCACAGAATCCTACAATAATGAATGAGCATTCGACTGCAGTAGAGCTAACTAAAGGAGCGACAGTTTCAATATTTAACCCAACTTCTACAAAGTGAACCTCATCTAGTGCTTTGAGATCCTAGTACCCGCTTCACCTATAATTTGACTATTTGCCAAGTTAAAGAAGAACTTGACTGAGAAGTTTTCGAGGAAACTCTGTTTGTTAGAACTAAGCTGCCCTTTTCAGTGAAAAATCTAGGAACAAAGTTTATTAATATTATATTCTGTAAAAGAGACAAATCCTATTGAGGGAGGAGTGATGTGGAAGAAAAGAGTGTCAGTAATAGCGTGGAAGACGAAGCCTTGAAAGGCTCCCACAAGGTGGACCGCTGACCTGGTGAGAGTAGCGGGAACGCGATAGATGCGAGACGCACAGGACCGTCATTGTGGTGACCTTGGGGCAGGCCTATCTACAACAGTGGACATCCTTCGGCTGAAATGATGATGATATAATGAATAGCATGATGGTTAATGGATCAAATAACATGGAACACAGGCAGGAAGATAAAAATGACATATCTTTTTTATTTTAAGATTGTATCGTATAGTAAAACTATTTAGGTAGGTGTTAAATGTCCACTTTATATCCTCAAAGACCTTCAGCAACATTTTAAATGCAATATTGCTTCAGTTAACGATTCTACGTTAGACGTGCTAAAACAGTGTTAGCACACGATTTATAGCAACTACATTTTAGATAGAAACTTTCTACACTCACTCTATCTGGAACGAATGAACATTTGGCTCAAGAGCGAAATTAAATCTGAATAAATGCGGTCTGAATTGCGTCATTTACTCTAACCGTGTGATATAATTTATGGCTCGTACTGCGTTTAGATGTTGTTTAGATACAGTTATTTCCAAAGGTCAAATGGTAGACAAAGTCACACACACAGTGCATTATAGCTATGGGTTAACAAAGCTTTAGATTTAGGATTGAATTGTAAGACTTATTAAGAGTTTGGGCTTCCTAGGACCGGGAGGTATACCAGGACCGTGGCATTCTGTGTTCAACTTCTGCACACGATTCTGTAATACTTTTATGACATCCTGGTAATATCTTTATTAAATAAATGAGCAATCAATTGCAGCGTAGCTGACTAAAGGACCGACAATATTAATATTTAACTAAACTTCTACAAAGTAAACCTGATCTAGTTCTATGAGATCCTAGTACTTTACTCGTGTGATATAATTTATGGCTCGTACTGCGTTTAGATGTTGTTTACATACAATTATTTCCAAAGGTCAAATGGTAGACAAAGTCACATTGCATTATAGCTTTGTTAACCTAGTACATAAAAGTAGCTGCGTAAAAGTAAATAATTACCTATTGGACATTATTAGTCATATCACGCGTCAGCAGACGGCATTGCCATAACCATGGATCTTGTATACGCAAAACTGGGCCAGGAATTCAGCCAGGAAAGGAATTTAATTTGAAATAAGAAAACTAGTTTAGACACGCTAAGAAAAAGTGTTGTCTCTTTTGATCTAAAGTTTGACTGGTAGAGAATGCCTTGTTACATTAATTCCGCCGATGTACCACTACTGTAAATGAAGTTTAAAGAAATAAATACGAAGAATATTATTAAGGTGAAAATTTGTATGTATTTGTATGTTTATATTTGTTACTCCTTCACACTCAAACGCCTGAAAAGATATGGATTTCATTTTAGCATATGGATGGACTATGTCCTTGAGTAGCAGATAAGATAAATTCTATACCGGGAGTATGATTTCTTGGAATCATTTTGTTCTTTCTCGCGGTAGAAGCCATTGGCAGAAGCTAGCGATGTTACAAATTATGTTTGTCAATGGAATTGCGTATGAAATACTTATGCCCAGCTTGTATAACGACAATTATATGTGTGTCAAGTGTCTATGAGTGACCAATATTGAAATACCGTATGAATTGACAGCCATAATCATTGCTGTTTTTTAGAAAAATGTGATTATTATAGCAATAAAATTCGTTTCTGAAACTGGACATTAGAGATCGTGGAATGAAATAAGGCTACCCAGTGTATGTGTTTAAGTTTCCTATTTATACATATCACATTGTACAATAAAAATATAATAAATATAGTACATATACGTTGGTAAGTAAATAACTTATGTGTGTGTTTATACGCTTCGTGTGCACATGTCTTTTAGTGATGTTGCACCTGTAGAATGAAAGTGACCTAAATGAAAATTTCTGTAAAGTTAGATTTTTCGATAGATTACCCTTAAAAAAGCTTACTCAACAACCCAGTGATAAAAAAGAGCTTATATATGATTAACACGTTCGGCTTACCAATATTTTCTTCTACGTGTACGCGCTTGCGAGTGTGTAGTTGACGACAACAATAAGCCGCCAAAATTCGATTTGTTGTTTTAATTCGATTCTAATTGTTTGACATTTGCTAGTTTTGCGGGACAAAAGTTTAATTAATGGAATTTACTACGGCTGCTTGGCGTTATGGGATGTAATATAAATCAATACATATAATAAATCTGTAATAAGTTTTTAGTTGTGCGCGAATCACGTAATATGTACGAAATCGATGTTGATAAATTTTATACATTAAAATTGTGTGTAACTTGATATATTACTTAGGCTTTGTTCTATCGCAATCGGTTGACTATATTCAAAAATATACTACATTCAGTGACTTTTTAGATTAGACGTTGTGTTAACAACAAATTGTACAAATTTGACGTTACAGGAATTTGCTGGTGTTAAGAAAGAAACACATGATCTGGGTACGAACCACGAGGACTGGTTCGAAACGACGCGGGAAAAGAATGTCTGGAACTTGAGGAGGCATTTGCCCAGCAGTGGGATAGACAATAAGGGCTTGTATGATATAAATTATCATGGGGAATTTTTAGAAAGGAAGCCCGTGGTCTTAGAACGCATAGAGCAACTGAAAGACACAGGTGTGGTTTTAGTCAGGAATAGCCTGAGACTTCACATCCAGCCTGCTCCACCATAGAGCGTGAGAAGTAATCGGATAATTTATCACATTGATAAAATGCATTTTTAATACTTCCTTTCTTATTTTCCACAAATTTCCATTTTTAGGTCACTTTCAATTTAAAGGTGCGTTATGTGTTTTTTCTTTTATGCTTTGAGTTTTATGTGCATTTCTAATTTTCTTCAAAAAAATCTTAATCTTATTATAATTTTATTTCCTTATGACAGATTAGAATTACATCAATAGTAGTCAAGTAGTCATAAAACTAAGTAAACTAAGTATGATTTTTTTATGGTAAAATTAAGAATGCACAATTTTTTAACATCAATGGTTTAAAGCCGGTCGCAGACCAACAGTTAAGGAAGTTTAGCTTATCTATGTCAGCAAACAAACCAGACCCACTAGGGCCGATACCTGCCAAGTACCAGGGCAGCAGGATTCTAAAGAGTTACCGCAGCTTTAGAGAGAGAGAGAGCAAAGGGCAATGAAGTAACGCAGGTAAGTTTTGGTCAGTAAAATTCTGACACTCTCATTCTCTCTCTCGTAAAAAATCTCAAATAACTCATGGTGCTACACCTTTAAGAGATATTTTACCACTGAAATAAAAAAAAAGCTCATATAGCTGAAATGAAGAAGCTTAAACTGACTACGCTTTTTTATTTCTCGTTTACTGAATAAACCCATCTGTGTTACTTTAGTTGCCCTCTGCGTTCCATGGTCGCAGTGACTCTTTCGAGCTATCACTAAAAACTGATTACACTTTGCTATTGTTCTGTAGTTGGCTAGGTTTAATAATATTACTTAAAGTTAAAATTTCTTCTTTTTGCTATCAAAATTGTCACATATTTTCAAAAGAACTTAGCTGATCGATTAAATTGTGAAAATCGTACACATTTTTATTAAAAATTTAGCACACTACACTGCCAGGTATTTTTTTGTAGAGCCAGGAATTAGGTAATAGCAATTTTCATACTTTTCCAATAAACTCGTAGCTTTAAAACCCAGTGAAAATTTCATAATTACCTGATACGGTCGTGGAAATGATTTAGTCTAAAATAATTGATACCCTTAAATAAATAATTAATTTGTTGAACGATGATCAAAATGCTGAACCTGATGAATTAATGGTAAACATAAAAATAAATTATCAACTTATTCTACTTTGGGGGGACGGGGATGGTCTCGCAATACTTATTATTGCTTTTTGTCATACATTGGATACAAACACATTTTGAATAATGCAGATGTTAAATGTGCCTGCAGTTTTCAGCTTATAGAGTTCAATATATATATTTACTACGATAATACGAATATAAGTCTTTACATTTATTTATTATTTAATTTAAGCATGTTTTGTCTGAAATTTTAGCAGGATTAGGTTTTTTTTGCAATTTCTAAATCCTGGTTAACTTTCTTATCTGTCAGTCAATTTTATAAAACGTAATTTTTTTTTATCCCCGTTTATCTTTTTTCAGGCATTAATTGTCAAATAAAGACAACATCTATGAAAAAATCAAACCAAAAAAACAGCTGTTCGGTACATTTTTGTTTTTAGAATTTGATAAAATGAAAATAGTAGATTTAATCTTTTTAGAGCAGCTGATGTTTGCATAAATAATGTCATAAATTGATTCATAATGTCAGAAAAAAAAATGAAAGCTGTTAAAAAATCTGGCAGTAACTTTGTTCCATTTTTAAATTGATCTCGTAGAATCTGCCAAGCCAGGCACTGTTAGGCAATTTCGGTATCTCGTATTATCGCAGCAATCATAATTTTACAACAACTTAAACCTATTTATAATCTAAAGGGATAATCAAAAATTCTACGAACTTCTGTCCTGGGCTCTTGCTTTCACTGCTAGCATTGTTACTGGAGTCATCATCTTCTTCCCTAGATGTAGCAGCAGATAGAACTCGTGATGAACCAGCGTTGGCCTCGCTCCCATCATTGTCTTCACCTTCTGATGTTCTGTTTGTGCCTTCTTCTGCCTGCCGAATAAAAAAAACATAAATGATTTTTGGCCTGTGCTGAATGTGGCGTGATCGTTTTTAATCTGTGGAGAATTTCGACATGCGCTCATGCTGTATTGATTTGGTTTTGTATTTGTGTTTTCTTTTATTTATTTTTAAAACGACCTGAATTTATCGATTAAAAAAGAAAGAAAGAAAAAAAAAAGAATGAAAAAAGAAAAAAGATTTCTTGAGATCTTACTCTAAAAATTAAGTTCGTGTTATAACGTGAAATACATTTATTTTTAAATGCTTCTAAACTTTAGGGCGTCCATTACACGATAGGTTTTGCTGTCAGTTTTGCCACAGTCAAATATTTTGACAGACGAAAAACCTACCGTGTAATGCGATGACTGACGTTTGCATGACGAAAAACGTATGGCGATAAAATTTCGTCATTCAAACATCAAAATTGATGGTTTTGATTGACGCTTGCATGACCATGTACTGGACGCCTATCAACCATAATTGCGTCTCTCTATAGTATAAAACTTCACTTTTCTCGTCTGTCATTCTGTTTATTCGCTAACTCTTCCTAAACCACGCAACCAATTACGATACCTTTTACACAAATAAAAAGCGATAAACGATAAAGGTTTTTTGTGCATATTTTTTTAATTGCACCCATGCCAAGCCGGTACCATGATAAATTAGATTTTCTGGCTATAAGCTTTGACGTCTAGAAAACCTATTTTTTAATGCACTTATTTCATGACAATCTTACTAAATATCAATTCACAACGTCAAAACACCAAAATCGTCTTTTTAATTTAAACTAATTGAATTCTATCTTCCATAATAGCGATCCCTTCTTGAGGTAATATAATTTTGATAATTACTACATTACTTAAAGTTAAAATTTCTTCTTTTTGCTATCAAAATTGTCACATATTTTCAAAAGAACTTAGTAAATTGATTGAATTGTGAAAATCGTACACATCGTCATTAAAAATTTAGCACTGCCAGGTATTTCTTTGTAGAGCTAGGAATTAGGTAATAGCAATTTTCATACTTTTGCAATAAACTCGTAGCTTTAAAACCCAGTGAAATGACAGCGCATTTCATAACAATCTTACCAAATATATATTCACAACGTCAAAACACCAAAATCGTCTTCTTATTTTAAACTAATTGAATTCTATCTTCCATAGTAGCGATCCCTTCTTGCGGTAATATAATTTTGATAAAATGTAAAACCATTTCGGCCAAATATTATCAGGAGCCGTGCGGAAATAAGTATAATCGAATAATTTCCTTTATACGTTACTTTCTGCATTTAGTGCCTTTAGGCATATCTAAGCAAAATCATTAAATGACTTTAATGAGGTCGGAACAGTTTCAAAGGAGAATGAAGAAAATATTAAGATTGTAGAAAATGGTGAAGGGCTGTGGTAAAATAAGTTTCTTATATTACGTGTTTTTAAATAAGAAACTAATAGTAATTTATGCTAATATTGTAATGTAAAAAATGTAACCACAACTAAAATGTGGTACGGTGTGGTCGTCATCATTACTTCAGTTGAAATACGGTCACAGCTGGGCATCGATCTCCCTCAAGCGTCGCACTATAATCGGTTCTGTGCGACTAGTATCCATGGAATTTGCGCGACCCACGTCATAGTTCTTCCAACGCAACGAGTCAGGCCTCCGATGCTTGGCGATGGTCGCGGAAATCCAATGGATGCGTGACGCATAGGACCGGTCGTTATGGCGCTACTTGGGGGAAGGCTTGTGTCCATCAGTGGCCGTCATTCAGCTGAGACGATGACTTCTGTTCCGATCTTCACTAAGAACACTTAAAATCTTAAAAAATTATATAAAAAAACTCAAGTGTTAATATTGTCTTTAACTGTACATACCGTTTATTGTCAAGGTTCTGTACATTAACTTCACATGTTATATACCATAAAGGTATCCGTTACTATTAATCACTACATTGAAATAAATATCTCGCAAACAAATTAACTTCATATTGTATGTTCAGCTAAAATTGTTGGACAACATGCCCAAAACTTAGTATAATTAACAAATAGTAATTGATAGCGACACATCGCTAAATTATTTACCTTGTGCTATAATATGTCCATTAAAGCACTAGTGGGTACTAACATAAATTTAGTCTATTTACATGGTTTCAAGAATTGGGCTAAACAGTAATAAAAAGTGTGTTGTCATCATCAATTTTTAGGCTTTATTTGGGACTGGAGAGTTTTAAAAGTTTTTTAAATCTAGTTTAGTTTTTTAACTGGGCGTTGTTATATATAAGAATCTAGTAATTGTGTCTATTGTGGCAATCATGGAGGCCACACTAATACTACTAACTTGCAAACTGGCATGTTATACTTTTAAGGTTTATGTTTTAAAAAGTTTAGGATTGATAGATGAAAAAAACAATATATCGTTATGTCAATAAAAGTCGAGACGTAATTATATAAAGTGCTTCATATAATATAATAACACTATAATTGAACCAGAAGCCTTTCATTTGCGTCTCCCCTATCACACTTTAATATGGATAAATTTTCAGTATAGTTTCGAGACCGTTAGAAATTATTTGAACATAGGAACTAAAATCCTGCATCGAGGTATCAGAGGTATAGAATAGAATAGAATAAATTAAATTATATTTTGTCTTTATTGTTATCTTCAGGATTAAAACATATACAACAGTCCGAAATAAACTATCGGTCAGTTGTCCGAACCAAACACAACACCCATCTGGTCGAAGGGTCCTCCTTTAAAGTCCCGCAAACCTCAATTTACAATTGAGGTTTGCGGGATTTTACACCCTGTTCCGCACTACCTCAAAATATTTATCAAACCGTTTTTTAAAAGTCTGGGTAACAATTTGTGATTTTCAAAAGTAATGTGTTAATAATATTGTTTTAGATATGGCAGCTTAATGCTCACTTCACTTTTTGGCCTCGTACAGATTACAATATTTTTTTTTCATTATGTAGTTTGCACGATAATGTGGGGGACGAAGAAATGTTTTTTCTTTTTATTGTAGTTGCAATTTTCTCTTTATAAAAACATTGCTAAAGATTCGACTTGCTTTTAATTACTCCTTAAAAAATCCCCTGTATTATGCTGTAAAGAATATTGATTGCTATTTTTTTCAATTTCTTCTAAGTAGAAGTACCTAGTTTAGTCCAAATGAATCCTCTTGAAGACGTGAGACTACCAATCCTTAGATAATATTGATTGACTGTCTGTCGTCGAGACGTTCGGTCAAGGTTGACACACATACCTACATAATAGTTTAAGAAACCGCGATTGCTTTTGCGACTCATCCGTATTCGCGTCCACGCCCTGAATTGTAAGTCCCGAAAAAATTCGAGAACCTTAGAATTAGGTTTCTGAATACTTATGCAACTCATCTCTAGTCGTTCGCCTTCAAGGACAAACCTTTAAAAAGGTTTTTGAACTTGTCCTTTACATGAAAAAGGCGGTCAAAAAGAGGTACTAATCGATTTCTTGGTAGCTAACCTGTTGCATATCCACACGCTGAAGTACTCGTAGTATGAATGTATTTGTGTGATATAAACTCCTTTTTTTCTCGGTCATTGTTAAAAGATATTAATTCAGTCACAGCAGCTAACGCGTATTTAACAACAAGGTATTCAATTTTTGAAAAGTGTCCCAATTCGGTCTTATGGGGCTAATAAACACTTGACAAATGGGTATTGAGTCTGGTCTGGGCAACTAACCGATAGTTGATTTCGGACTGTTTTATATGTTATAATCTCGATGATAACTCTGATACTGCGTTGCAAGATTTTAGATTTTAGTTCATAATTATGTTCAACCAAAAAAAGACACGAAATTTTTATTCAATTGATAAGTGCCACAAAAATGTATTTTATATTTTCACGTGTAATATGACGAAAACGCTGAACGCCATATTGTTCTGTGGTCAAGACGTCAGATGGTCATTGGTGTTGGCATTTCATTGACATAAAAAATTAAAGTAATTTAAAGACGTTACTTCGTCAGTTGACGCTTTTTAGTTTACATGACCTTATGACGTAATATCATGGCGGCTACTGTTTCGCTTAGTAAAAAACTGACCAAAAAGTTTGAAAATAAAACTTTGAAATTAATCAGTTATTTTATGAACTAAAATGAACATTTACCGACTGCTTACTGCTTAAGTTATACCAATTTTATACTTTTAGATTTTTTCTTATACACAATAAATTACCCTACTGTTGATATTTTTTGGGATAATTTTCATATTAGAATCTAATATTCGAACCAAAATTTGCACCTACTCTATAAATAACTCCAGTTTCATACAGCATTAAAATCTTAAGATGACAACCAAGTTTAAACCTTAGTTACAAGTCTCCGTTGCCCAAAACTTTACCTTTAGTTTGTATTTCTGACTCTTCCTTAATTTCTCAATCCGTTAAATCTCCGAGGTGTAAGGAACGTCAACTTTAAAACTATCTCAACTGTCTTCAAAGTCTCGAAAACTTTATCTGATAATGCCGACAGACTTTACTTTGCATTGACTTTAGTTACACTGACTTCAAAATGAGTAGGATTTGTAATTATTCACGATGTCAACCTCAAAGTAATGAGAAAACGATGATGATATATTTTTGGAACACAGCCGACATTTCTGGTTGTGAGAATTTTTTTCAACAATTTATGTGTCTAATTTATGGGCTACGTATTTGTAATAGATAAAGACTGCAATAAAAGGATCTATCCTTAAAATGCTTTACATACAATTTAGGATTCCAAGGTTTAAAATTGCTGGCGAAATTCCAAATAAAAAATGTTTGAGACAGGACTTTTTACGGTTTTGTAAAAGATTTAAAGAGATAGAACATACACTGGTGCTAAAAATCTAACGCAATTTAAATCTAGACCGCTGTGTCCTCACGTCAGAGTAAATATGTGTACTGGCAACGTAAATAAACCCACGCTACTACACAGGTAACTGTCATTTATTTTACGTCCAGTATAGTACCTGGGCTTGGCTTTATTTAAAAGATAATATTTTAATTAAAACGTGGCCTGTGTATATAACAACAATTTAACTTACTAAAAGACAGAGAAATCTTTATGTTTGTATTAAAATTTTAAGTTTCAACATCACTAAATTAGCGCTTAAAAATAACCAAAAAAATACTTAAAACACTTAAAATCTATTTACAGTAAACCGAGTATTCAAGACCGTCTCAAGTAATTACAAAATGATTCCGAAACTCAAGAGCGCTCAAATTATACCAATTAAAGTTATTAGTTAAAGTATTCGAGCTTCGACAACTTTGTTAGGCTGCGTGTCTATCGAAGCGGAACTTGGAGCAGTGTAGCGAAGTGTCCCTGTCCAGTGAAGCGGTGGCGAGAAGTGCAAGCGACAAGGCGAGACAAGTGGCAAAAACGAGTGGTAAAAGATAGCCAGATACAATAAACCAAAAATTTTGAGTTAAGCATCATCTAGGGTTGGACTATATTTAACTTGGCACTGAGGAAAAAACACTAACAAATACTTTGCTATGAAAAAGGTAGAAAAATTTCAACAAAAACAACGCCTAATCATGCCTTCGGAATCCGGTGGCATATGGGAGTCCTAGATCTGAAAGTCAAATATATTAAATGAGGAAACGTCAAGTACACCCGATGTTAAATCACTCTTCTACTCCCAAATCTTACCGGATCCCGAAGGCTTGATTAGGCGTTGTTTAGGAGTAAAATTTCGTCATGTCTTTTTCATAAAAAAAAATTTCTCAGTGTTTTTTTCCTCAATGCCCCGTATGGATTCTGTTATATGACTCCATTTAGTGAGAAAATGACCACATTCGAACCCTTAGTTAGCTTTTACTTTAACTCCGTTTAACCTATAGTAGTGCCAACTGAAGCTGAGCGGAGCGGAGATAGAAATATGTGAAATTAATTCCTCCGCTCTGCTCCGCTCCGCTTCAATAAACAGACAGCCTTTAAATCAAACTTACCTGGATCCGTATAAGTGGTATAGTCTCCTCTTTGTACATAATATTTGTGTTTAAAAGTTAAAATCACTTGTTTTCTTTATTAAATTGTATGTATAAAGTACCCGATGTTGTCTTACAGGAATTTACATAATTGTATCATGTTTCTAACGAACTATGTGGATTTGTATTATGATAATGTTATGTAGGTTGAAGCTCTAGGTTTACTGTCTATATTTGTTAAGGTGGGTTCACGCTAGAGGAACCGAGTATGAGCGGGGCACGAGCCGAACTCAAATTCGTGTAGGGTCGCTCATGCTTCTAGAGTCGGTCCACACTACACGAATTTGAGCTCGGCTTTTCTAGCGTAGACCCACCTTTAGATCCAAGGGCTCAATAGTTTTTAGGCAAATATAGTGAGATAAAGTTTTTTTTTTTGTATAATCGAGATCCATTTTATAGTTGAGCATTTGGACTAACATGACAGGTATGGTGATGAGTGGTGGTGGTAACAAATGTGGGGATAGTGTAACTGTAAGAGTACCTACTTTAACACAATGATGAGTAACTATTCTATAAGTCCGTTTACTTAATGTAGTTGGTGATAATATTAAAAATGGGTAACTGTTCTATGAGCCCGTTTACTGTGGGTGATAAAACTGCACACAGCACACATACACACATGACACACCTATGCGTGGTAGTAATAGAAACAATTGTAAATAACTACGGTTAAAAAAAAGTAATGAACACTTTTATTATGAAAATTAAAACATAAATTACAGAAAAAGATATAGCAGAAAAAGTAGAAACCTAGTTGTATATAAATCTAAGATTTTTACAACATTACAACTGTGAATAGCGATACTAAACTATACTAAAATAGACATAACAAGAATTGATCCCCGAGACGAGTATATGCAAATATACGAATAAAATTTGAATAAGATAGAAATTTAGGCTTTGTACTGACGAGCACAAAATATGAATAGCATGTGGTATTGTGAGATAATAGAAGTACTAAATGTTGTACAAGTAATTGAAAAACAATGAAACGTCTAAATTAGAGAAAATAATTTATGAAACTGAGGTCAATTGAGGGGTAAGTAAATTAAAAACGTAGGTCAAAACTAAATTGTCAATGCTGAGCTTTGATAAAACCACCAATAGCAGCTCTTTATTGACAAAATATTGAAGCAGGTTTTTGTTATATTTTTATTATGTTAGTTTTCGAGTATAGTTCAGTGGCTGTTTGCATTATTTACAAATTGATTCTTAGTGGATATTATGATGTAGAAACGTGTGTTAGTTAGAAATAACATTTTATGTAGTATTTGGAAGGTGCGATTTCTGCGATTTCGGCGGTCTCTCCAATCCAGTGCCTTTAGCTCTTGCTGGAAGGCCCATACCGATCTGCTCCGACTTTCGGTACCTTGGGTCACTCATCCAAGGGGATGGTGAGGTAGACCGGGATGTAACACATCGGATCAACGCAGGATGGATGAAATGGCGACAGGTCAGGGGAACAACTTGTGACCCACGGATGCCCCTCAAGTTGAAAGGTAAAATCTACAAGTCCGTGATAAGGCCTGTCATACTGTATGGATCAGAATGTTGGGCTGTGAAAAAGACGGATGAAAAAAGATTGCACGTAGCGGAGATGAGAATGTTGAGATGGATGTGTGGTGTGACGAGAATGGATAAAGTGAGAAATGAGTATATTAGGGGAAGTTTGACAGTGGCACCTGTGGTCTTGGTATGGTCATGTGAAGAGGAGGGATGAAACGTATGTTACTAAACGAGTTATGAGTTTACATGTGGATGGATGGAAAGGGAGAGGGAGACTAAAGAAAAGATGGATGGATTATGTGAAGAGTGATATGAAAGAAAAGGAAGTTAGTGATAGTATGACGAGTGACAGGGCAGAATGGAAGAAGAAAACGTGTTGCGCCGACCCCAAATAACACGGGAAAAGGGCAGGAAGATGATGATGATGCAGTATTTGGAAGCAAATGTATCGAGTCAACCTTCTCGGCAAGCTTCGTTGAGATAATACTACTTACAACAATGTAGACACTTGAGATATAATAGTGTTTCTAACGTTTTGTAAGCAGCTTGTGTGTTTTTTTTTTTAATTTTGATTTTAATACTACACCAATTTTACAACACAATATCCACTAGGAATCAGTTTGCGAATAATTAAAACCGCGACTGGACTTCACTTGACCAAATCCCGTTAAAACTCTCCATTAGTATATTTATTATTATGTATTAATATTGTTAATTGCTGTTCTAAAATAGGAATTACTATTGTATCGTTGATGCAAATACAAACATAAATTCTCATACACCGAGATCCTGATCCTGATTTATTATTTATTTAAATTTCTTTTTCTTTTAGTGGTACATAGGTGGACTTAAAGCAGCAAGGCATTCTCTACCAGTCAACCTTTGCCTGATCTGTATGGGTCATACAAATATTTGCCATGCGGGAATCGAAACCAAAACACGCAGTGCAGTAACCAACCGTGTCGAGTTGCGTTTACCAGAAAAATTATTTGTTGAATTTTTAAAGAATTCTTGTGAGTTCCTCAGTTTCATAAGATACAATATCAAAAATAAAGGAGTAAGTGTTTTCTTAACAGCTTACGTAACTTTAATATCTGATAAAATTTTGCAATTAACTACATATTGAGTTCATATTATTGAAAATGTAGATTTTAAAGCATGGACGAAAAGCCAAAATTTAAGTACTAACTTATGATCGCACTTATTCTAAAATTTAAAAAAAAGTCTTACTATAATTGCAAGTCGATACATAAAAAACTGCTTTTAGTTTTGTACTGGCGCAACTGGATTTGATGAAAAGAACTTATAATACTTATATAAATAGTAGAATTTGAAAACATGCAGTGCAAAATGATTTGAAGTGCAGACATTGGAAAATAAACCTAAAATAATAATAATTATTAAAATACAGATAGTACAAAAAAGGTGCAGATAAATTTGAATGTGATTGGAATATAAAATAGATATAAAAATACAAATAAATCTAACTACTAGGTTCACTAACATTTTATTAGGCCTCATAAAAATACAGTTTATGAAGAAAGCTTAAAAGATATTTGGTAACTATTTTTGCGTCTTTGAAAATTATTTAGAATGCCTAACTAGCATATCGTTTTCACAAAAAACCATTTTTATACATGTTTATTATAACATACATAGGTATATACACCAGTTGTTGATCTAATCCATGTCTATAAAAGTCTGACAAAGTCCTTGACCCAATTTTAAGAACATCTGTCTATCCCTTGTCCAAAACCCGAGCAATATACACTGTGATCGGGCAATATACGCCAAAAAAGTGTGTCCGGGCGTTCCGGGCAATGTTCCGTTGAGAAAGGAACCCGATGAAAAACGTAATCCGATTGGATATATTTGAAGTGGGACGTTGACGGGTGACGGTTCACTGCCGGTGGTGTTGCCATATGAGTAAAAATATGTACCTAAATGGTAATTTTTCCGTAGTGGACCGTAAATACAGAATCAAACTTGCTTATTCTAGAAGATGCGGTGGTCTGGCCTATTTTGTTGGTACTTATAACCTATCATAGGTACAGGTGTACCGGTAAGCAACACACGATACGGAACGTTGGTACATTTTTTCCGTCGTGTGTTGCTTGCCTTCGTAAATTTAATTTGACATATCATTATTTTTTTTATGAGGATTAATTAAAATGATATTGTTAATCCCATTATTCTGATAATGCATGAAATGGTGAAACCAATATTGGTAAGTAGAAGGTCAATTTTCAGCAATATATATTACTGAACTCGAGGATCACCACTTTTGTTTATTATTGATAGGCTCGCGCTTGACCACTATCTCACCTGATGGTACCTAAGTGATCATGTGGTCAGCATATCAAATTTGCGCTTAAAAGGTATAATTGTTTTTATTATTGTGGAATATTGACACTGGTAAATCTTGAACTTCAGTTTTTTTTTTGTTATTAACTACAGGCTCGCGTTTGACCACCATCTCACCTGATGGTGAGCGATGATGTGGTCGACGATGGAGCACGCTTGCCTAGAGGTAGCCTATTCACTCTTGACTTAAACGTTGTTTTTTATTAAGGCACTTTTTTGACTTAAACGTTGTAGCTATCAGGAAACACAGACTCCGGCAAGAAATTTCAGTAGTGAAAATGGCTCTTAGTAGTTTAGTTGACAGATCTATCCACTAGTCAAGATTTTTTTTTCGCTTATTTTGCCAGAACTTTTAAAATCTTTATCAAAAACTACCAAATAAATAAAACAATTGTACGGATTCTTGTAAAATAACACTGGCAACCCTGTGTGGGTCAGTAAACAGACCGGATAAATGCAATCCCAATGCTGACAGATTTCATACCCTTTTACGTTCGTTGCCAAACGTTGTCAGAATGGAAGCGTATTTCATTCTCTGTTATGAGACTTGATAGCCAGTGTATAAATGATTGGTTGTGCAGTGGAACTAGATTTCTTTGAGTTTTTTACAGACGAATGGGATAATTGACATTGAGTAAACTTTTTTTAAATGTGTTAGCGTAACTAGGTTTATAGCTCCGTTTGATATGATGCTTAAAATATTTACAACTCTAGCTTTACACGTTCACATAAACAAGGCGTGGGGCAGGTAACATTGTAATAATAATATTGGTATTTAAGTTAAACTGTTTTTATTTTAATAGTTTCAAAACGATAGATTATGATAGATAGATTTATTGCTGATGATATTTATGATAAATAGATTTTATTTGTTTAAAATATTGATTCTACGTTTGAAATTAAAATACGGCATTATAAATAATGCCCGGACGATTTAGTTATATCAAAGTTGTGATGATGATGATGAGGTCACGGGTTCAAACCCAGCCAGGCGCCTTACTTTGTGTAATTTATTTCATCACCACTGCTCTTAAAACGGTGCAGGAAAACATCGTGAGGAAATCAGCATGTCCTAGAACCAAAAAATTCGAAGACATGTGACATTCACCAACCCGCACTGGGCCGGCGTGGTGGATTACAGTCCATTCCCTCTCCTAGAGAGGAGCCTGAGTCCCAGTGGGAACATTAAAAGGCTGATTATGCTATATTATTATGCTAGGTGATTTCAGGGCAGCAATTTTGTGTTTTTAAGACATATTAATCATTTGTTCCATATCATATAAATATACCTATAGATTTAAATAAGTATACTAGTACGAAAAACCCTTTGATCCTTAATCGTTGAAACTAAGAATCTCTTTACCATATTTTTAATGAGCTCAAGTTTCTTCAAAGAAAAAAACACCCTAATATTGTTTTCACCATTATTAACGTGAGTGAAAGCCGACCATTATTAATCTGGTGACACGTTTCAAGCCTCCTTCATTATTTCGAGTCTTGACAGCCAAGTAGGATAAGCCTGTGACGTCATCTTGTAATTAGTTTGATCAAGTGACTCTTTTAGGGCAAATGTTTTGTCGTAAAAGAATTTTGTGAATCATTTTTGTTAAAACAGTGTCCATGGAGTTTCTAGCACGTTCTTCTACATAGAGATCTACGATTTGGTAAGTGTAATTTAGCTTCACTTTTTTTTGACTGACCGACATTTTGACAATTCAAAAGTGCTTGTAGGTAAATGGTCTATTTGAAATAAACGCTTCTGATTTCGTTTTTTTTATCAAATCATTATAATTTAGAAAACTCAAAGTGTAATAATAACGACAAAGACCAAATTAAGGTATTGTTTTTAGATGGTTAATTATCTAATGACATCTCTCGCCTTGGGGTGGGGCGAGAGGGCGTGTCAGACTTTTAGGGACTTAAACCCAACTTTGCCTTCGTTTCACCTCTCTAAAGTTCTCTTTCGCATCACCCATGGCCCCAGTAGGCTTCGACACTGCTGGGCCCATACGGTTTTGTTGACATCTCCTTTTTGGCGCGCATGGAACACTACGCGCCGTCGAAGACCTGGCCTCGGTCCAAACGGTTACCGGACGGTCGGACAGCGAGCTACTCATTGCTCGCCGTAACCAAACTATGGTTGAGAGGACTTCAAGTAGATCTGATTTTTAAAAAAAAAATGTTTTGTGTGTTGTATAATATCAATTAGTAAGTGTTTAATCCTAAACAATGTAACTGAATGCGTAGTTTGTCAAGCATCTGGTTTACCAGCACTTCTTTGAGTAGACTAATTGCCAGCAGGAGAATAACAAGGGCGCAGCCGCTTCGTTAAAATGAAGCAACTGAATAGAAACAGTAGTAAACTGAGTAGAGAACAATGGAGATACTGTGTGCTCAGTGACAAGCTGACGGCAAGGTACCATCGACAGCTCGTTACTCGTTTTCACTAAGGTGAAATAATATGACTGGCCTGTTGGTCTAGTGGTTAGTGGCCCTGACTGCTATGCCGGAGGTCGTGGGTTCGATTCCCACCCGGGACAAATGTTTGAGTGATGAGCATGTTCTGTGTCTGGGTGTAATTTATCTATATACGTATGTATTTAGAAATATATAAGTATGTTTATCAGTTGTCTAGTACCCATAACACAAGCTCTGCTTAGATTGGGACTAGAGGGCGTTGTGTGATAGTTGTGGAATATTATTATTATTATATCTTTAAATAAATATTCAGAGATAGCTTTTAGTCTTCGTTTGTCTAGTTTTATTTTTATTTTTACGTCGAAGTTGAGGGGTATTACCTATAAAGGGTGTCTTTGACATGGGCGCACAAACGAATACCATGGATCCAGTATATATGATTCTGGACCCCCAAGTGGTGGAATTTTTCGTCAGTATTTACCTAATTTAAAAAAAAAAAAATTAACTGTATAAAATCGTTATTTTAACATTTTTAGTGAAAAAAATGGATGAATTACTTTTAGAATTAAAAGGGTCGTCGGGATTGATTAGAATAACGATTTTATCTACTCCGATGAATTTTTAATTAACCAATTTTTAATAATTTTTTTTGTCTTTTACTAACAATATATATAGATAGGTATGTTTCGCAAAAGATAAGACGCCCGGTAACTGTCCGAACCGAGCCCAAGCCGTCGACGGCGCGTATTGTTCCACGCGCGCCTCAGGGTGATGTCAGCAAATCGTAGGGGCCCAGCAGGGTCGAAGCCTACTGGGGCCACGGGTAGTGTGAAAGCGAAGCCCGGGGCCCCGGGATGAAGGCAAAGAGGGAACAGGAGTGGGTTTTTAGTCAGTAAAAGTCTGACACTATCTCTCGCTCCACCCAAGAGCGGGATTTGTCATTAGATGATTCACCCACATAAAAAAAAAAGATAAGAAGAAAGTTTCAGTTCCACCCTAATCTTGCGACAACAGAACAACAGTCGATGACCGATACAGGCAATAAATATAGTACTTATTATACAAGTAATAATACTAGAGGTATATTTATATTATGTGAAACTGACTCCTATAAGCCATTTAAAAAAAAAATAACGTACTTACACTATCGTGTGTCTACATATTTGAGGCGGCAGTATTTGTAAGAAATAATATTGACATGTATAATTACTTCACACGTATACGGCGTAAGGATAAATTGCGCACAGTAGCTAGCAAGCCTCATCTTAAGCATCAAAGTATCTTTTGTATGGCCACATCTTTAATATATGGCTCGCCAGGGCCAATTACAATACTTACGGAAATGAAAAAAAAAAATTAAAACAGTCTCCATGACCTGTTAGTAGACAAGTGACTCTATAAAAGACTTCTTAGCATAGCATAGCATAGCATAATCAGCCTTTTAATGTTCCCACTGCTGGGCCTCAGGCCTTCACTCTCTATGAGAGGGAATGGGCCGTAATCCACCACGCGGGCCCAGTGCGAAAAGACTTCTTAAGAGCCCGTATTAGATTCGCGACAAAAAATTCAGGTTTTTTGAGTTTTTCCAAATCAAAATAGACAAATCACTGCTCCAATATAGTATCCCTCAGTCATGATGCATTCAGTGACTCACTGATGTGTACCTAGCTTGACTCGTTTTGTTTGTTTTTATTTTTAATCTAGATAATTTAATAAATAATTTATACCTATATTTCTATTGTATGCCCTAAGGGCGGGGCATAGCAGATCAGTTTGATTAATTAAGACCTGTATTATGTATGTACAAACCTATGATCCACAATAAAGATATTGAATTGAATTGACTTATTTTTCAAATCCTAGAACTAAAGAACAAGACACCTTTGATCCTCAAGAAGGTTTTTTTTTTTTTGACAGGTTACAAATTTTTGAAAAAAGAAATCACATCTTGCCTGCTTGCCCATCAAACCGAAGTACTGTCCAAAAAACTGGCTCACGCACTGAGGATTTCGTACAAACTTACCTATGTAAATTGTTCAATTCCCGAATAGTCTCGAAGATTTTTCCGAACCGCAATTTTTTTTTTTATGTGATGCAACAACAAATTTGCTATTTTCAGATTTATTCCCATACCTCTGCTATAAGAACTTGCATTATGCCAAATTTCAGGATTCTGGGTTAACGGGAAGTACCCTATGAATTTTCATTCCCATAAGAGTAACGAAAAAACGTATATTTATACGTTTTTTTGCGACATAAACGGCCGTATCTTTTTTTTAAGTTAACTTAGAAGCTTAATTTTTTCACAACTTCAACGGACTGCAGACTTTTGTTTTGAGATAAAGGGTTTTGACAGACAGACATACAGACCGAGGACACCAAGTGATCCTATAAGGGTTTCGTTTATTCCTTTTGAGGTACGGAACCCTATAAAGAATAAACCGTAAACACCACTACACTACTCAATTCCACTGTAGTCGAAAGCTAACTTGCTCCTCTTCGACAAGCGCTGACGAGCCAAGCACCGCTCATTATGACCCAGTTTTGTACCACAATGTCAATAGAGACAGTAGGTCGGTTCCATACAGCGAACAAATAGTCGTACATACATAATAATAATAATAATTTTTATTCAATAAGTAGTTTGTACAAGGCATACAGAGTAGTCTTAAACATTAGAGACAAACAGTACACTCAGTATACAGTGGGTTCTAGGACTCCCTTTCCTAAACTAGGCAGAAATTCTGTCTGTATCTTAGAAAAGAGTTTCCAATTTTAGAGGGTCGTATTAGGGTTACAAAAAAAAGAAAAATCAAAAACATTGGTACGTGCAGTGGGTGGACAAAGTACTTAGTTAAATATGTGTAGTGTGTGTGCGTTTGTGTGTGTATGAGAGTGAGAATGACATAGACGCATAGGAACTGTGGTAGCTTTGCAGCTGTGGAGTCCGGGTTGAAGGGGTTCCAATGATAAAACAACTCCCAGACTTAATGAGCCGACCGACCGGTAACCTCCGGACCAATCCCAAGTCGTCGACGGCGCGTAGTGTTCCACGCGCACCTCAAGATGTCAGCAAACCGTAGGGACCCAGCAGCATAGTCAGCCTTATAATATTCCCACTGTTGGGACTCAGGCCTCCTCTCTAGGAGAGGGTATGGGCCGTAATCCACCACGCGGGCCCAGTGCGAGTTGGTGGATGTCACATGTCTTCGAATTTTTGGTTCTAGGACATGCCGGTTTTCTCATGATGTTTTCCTTCACCATTTTGAGAGCAGTGGTGATTAAATAAATTACACTAAGTAATGTGCCTGGCTGGGATTGAACCCGTAACCTACAAGTCGTAAGTCGGGCCGTTACCACTCGACCACCACTGCTCTCACTATTGCCCCACACTAAGATTTAATCCTGTATAGTGGGTGCATTTACAAAGTGTAAACTCACATGCACAAGACAACCAGACCCAGAACAACTATCTTTAGGCTATAAAAATATTTGTTCCGTGGGGGAATCGAACTCACGTCACTGCGCTAACCGTGCCATCTAGCATTGCATTGCAAGCAGGCTACATTGCTTTCTACTTCGTTGCTGAAATTGTAGCTGGGATTCGCATACTGAGTTTGTTAAGTGGCTTTAGAATACCTACTAAGGGATTCTTAAGAAATTATTATTACTAACATTTCGAGTCTTAAGGTTATTAATGTGGACCGACTCTACAGAACGGATGGCCGTTGGGGCCGAAAGGTTCTGGATTGGTGACGACGTACTGGAAGACGTAGCGTTGGTGGACCGATGACTTGGTAACGGTTGCGGGTGTCCGATGGATGCGAGACGCACTAGACAGTTCATTGTGGCGACACTTGGGGGAGCCCTATGTCCAGCAGTGGACGTCTTTTGGCTGAAATGATGATGATGACTACAGGAGCCGAGCACGAGTGACACTACACGAATTTGAGCTCGGCTCATGCTCCGCTCATGCTCGTTTCCTCTAGCGTAGACCCACCTCTAGTAACTTGTAAAATCTATATATCTATATATATAAAAATGAATTACTGTTCGTTAGTCTCACTAAAACACGAGAACGGCTGGACCGATTTGGCTAATTTTGGTCTTGAAATATTCGTGATAGTCCAGGGAAAGTTTAAACGGTCAGAAAATATGGAAAAACTTACGAAAAAAAAAAAATCGAATACAACGCCATTTCTAATTAAAATGTCATTATAAAATGGTTATTTATGCTGCGATTAGATGGCGTTATCCTTACTATTGTCGATACGAAGTTCGCCGGTACAGCTAGTATATATATATATCGCCATTCCTCGCTACATTTTCTCTTATTAATGATATTTTCGTGGAAACATGGCGTCTCCGTAATCGAATCTATCCATTCCCTAGTCAGGTCCGTGACGAGTGGACGTCAGTGAGTGGATGCCAATTATCCATAATCGAGAAGGAAGGTGAATAAAAATGTCAGATGTAGAGTAGATGTCAGGAGCCAGTGTGGATGATAGGGCAATATTTAATTACATCAGCGGACTTAGGTATTGTTATGTCTCATTTTAGGAAGAACATAGTGAGCGACAATAGGAAATATGTATGAAATTTATATGCTAAATTAAATACTTTTTAGATCTGGTAAATAAATAATTTATGTGAAAAAAAGTATCTTCATTAATAACGAAGATATACTGAGGTCGGAATTAGGTGGAGTTAAACATGTACTTACACCGATTTTATACAGCGAAAGAATAAAGTGGATATACCTCATGAATGACCAAAGCCACATCATGTAGATGTCACATATCTTCGATTTTTTTTAGTCCTGAGACATGCCGGTTTCCTCACGATGTTTTTCTTCACCGTTATAAGAAAAGTGGTGATGAAATAAGTTACAAAAAGTAATGCGCTTGGCTGGGTTTGAACCCACGATCTACAACTCGTAAGTCAGGACAATTGGCACTGGCCTACCACTGCTCTTCACCTTCTGTAAGTCTAGATATTTTCTATGTATCTACAGTACTTATATTTTTAATGTTATAAAAGACATTGCTGTAATGTTTTTTTAATATAAAAAAATCGCTTTTGTTTTCTACTCGCTTTTTAATCCTTGAATACCTACGTAAATCCCGAACCGTTGAATAAACAATTAGGTACTGAAATCACACAAGCGTATTGAGGTGTGTGTACAATCAGGGATGCGGGATCCGAGCTGATTGCGCATCTATTAAAAATTAAGCCAATCAGAATAGAGTTTGCTTACTTTGGTAATATTATCAACATTCTTCTTTGCAATTTCTTTTATGGAAATATTGTGCCATGTCGTTAACAAGTTAACAACACTGAAATATAGCTGACATTCCCTCTCGCTCCACGCAGTGCGAGAGAAACCACACAGGGCACGCGTGCTGGATTACGGCCCATTCCCTCTCCTAGAGAAGAGGCCTGAGTCCCAGCAGTGGGAACAATAAAAGGCTGTTCATGCTATATGCTATGCTCTCGGGTTACAAATGTATTTAATGTTACATTACATATTTTTTTATTTTAATAAATTATTCTAATTCTTATGAGCTTACACAAGAGTAAGAAAAAGAATAATTACTTAAGATATTGTAAATTGGTAAAAAATAATATGTTAAAGTTGCAGGAATGTTGAGAAGAATGACCCTAAAACGTAAAGGGTGACTGAAGGCCAAATGTAATATATTAAAAAAAAGTGTGTGTGGTAGGTATATCTAAGTTAGTGAGTCGATGATGATGATGATGTGTACCAGAAAAATAAGAAAATGGTAGAGAATTCGGGCGCCAGGTACATCACCCAAAAAAAAGACCAAGAACCAGAAATAAATATATATATTTTTCAAGAAGTTTATACATTACTCTAGTTAGTAGCATTAACCATAGGAAAAATCCAGCAGTATTTATTTAAAGTGTGTAAAAATCTGACACGATTTCTTGCTCTGCCCTAGAGCGAGAGAAGACATTTGATGATTTCCCACTTCAAAACAACAAATGTGTTGAAAGTAATTTTCTTCGTACAAAGGAGCTCTAGGAAAAGAGGGTAAATATTGCAATGTGGCCTGAATGCCTGATTGAAAAAATAGATCCTAAACTAACTGATATAAGGGCGAATGGACGATTAGAGATGTGACGTGTTTTGGGCTTTAAATGAAAATCAAAAGTTTTCGTCAGACTGGGCTGATATAAAAGATATTATTAGGAAACATATAATAATAATAATAGAATAGCTTGAAAGAGCTAAACTTAGAACTGTTTAAGAGGAAATTGAAATCTTTTTTAGCTAGTAAAGCATATTATGATGTTAGGGAATTTTTAATAGATCTACTTTAAATTTACATAAATTATTCGATTTGTACTATAATAATGATTTTATAATGACATTTTTTTTACGGATTATCTTTTTTTGGACCAACTGACATTTATTATGAATTGACATTGAAGTGTAGATTAATTTAATTTGATATATATGATAATAATAATTTTATAATGGTATTTTATTTAAATTTTTTACTTAATTTTGATTTTTTTAATCCTAAACACATTATTAATATTTGATACCATGACAATATGGTAAATATGTTAGCACAACTCCATTAATTGTGACCCCTTGCATGCATTGTTAACTATAATAATTGTATGTACACTCATGTTTGAGCAAATAAATGGAATCTGAATTTGAATCTGAATCTGAATCTGAATCTGAATCTGACATCTGAATCTGAATAATATAATAATACAAGGGGCCTTACCATAGCATAATTAGCCTTTTTAATGTTCCCACTGCTATGACTCAGGCCTGCTCTCTCTAGGATAGGGAGTGGACCACGCGATTCACCACGTGGGCCCAGTGCGGATCGGTGAATGTCACATGTCACACGCACATGCCGGTTTTCTTACGATGTTTTCCTTCACCGTTTAGAGACACAAAGTAACACAAAGTAATGCGCCTGGCTGGGTTTGAACCCGCGACCTATAACTCGTAAGTCGGGGCCGTTACCACTCGGCCACTACTGCTCGGCCTTACCGTAATGTATTAAAATTTCAGGCATGTGAGCGGGATAGAGGGATGACGCCCTATATAGCTCCATCCCTTTAACGATTCAGTTTAGGTCGTCAAATGGATTGCGTGAGCAATAGGGCCTCAGCTCTAAAATACACGTGTAGAACATGCCTCAAGGAGATGTCAGCAAATCGTAGGGGCAGAGTCGAAGCCTACTGGGGCCACGGGTAGTGTGAAAATGAAATCTGGGGCCCTGGGACGAAGGCAAAGAAGGAACAGGAGTGATTTTTAGTCAGTAAAAGTCTGACACTATCTCCCGCACCGCGCAAGAGCGGGATGATTTTCTAAAAAAAAAACACGTGCAGAACATCAGGACATGTTCTACACGTGCTCTATAGCTCATAGGACACATTTTTATCCTGGGAATATGTTCCCTTACGACAATTTTTAACTTCCACGCCTTTTGAAAGAAAAACCTTTCAGCTAGTATCTACCTACATAACTTAAAGAAGAATATTACAAAAAAGGTAAGGTTATTGAAAAAACCCAATACTTTCCAACAAAGCTTCAAATATTGATGCGACAGATCAGACAGTTGACAGATATCAATGAGCTCATAATTCCTGTCAGCACTTGGATGACACGTGTCGAACCTGACGAAAACACGGGTTAATCCGTTTTAAACTGAAATTGGTTTTTGAGCAATACAAGTTTGGTGTCAAAATGTTACGTTTATTTTTTGCACTTTTGAATAATATTTTCTATCAAAATATTCGAAAATACACTTTAATATACTCCATTCGCAATAAATTAGATATTTAAACAAACATTTTTTAATTTAGGTTTAAACGATTTTGACTTTTAATGCGCTGTGGGCATGATAGGTAGCGGCTGCAGTAAATAGTTGGTTTTGTAGCCACTTTTTTGCTTTCAATGCCAACCCTATGTCAACGGAATAGAACTGAAAATCGGTTGAACGGACAGTAAAAAACGCTAATCTTATGTCGAATGGAGTGTAGCTGAGATGAAACGCATGTTATTAAAAGAGCTATTAGTATACATGTGGGTGGATGGAGAGGCAGAGAGAGGCCAAAGAAAAGTTGGATGGATTATGTGAGGAGTGTTAAGAAAGAAAAGGCGGGTGACAGGACCGAATGAAAGAAAAAACGTTGCGCTGACCCCAAATGACATGGGACAAGGGCTGTGGTGATGATGAAAGGGTGTTTCATGTTTTTTAAATTTCCTTTTTTTTATTTTGCTCGAATTATTGATACAAATCATGCATATACCAAAGGTCACCATAATCGGTTAATATTTAGAGGTTGAACAAAGCAAATAAAGTTTTCTCATACAGCTACTACGTCATCAGTGTAGGTAAATTTTATAATATCATTATTTATTACAGTTGAGGGTTTTTTTTTTTTTTTTTCGGTGGGAAAATCATCTTATGACATCCCCCGCTCTTGGGCGGGGCGGGAGATAGTGTCAGACTTTTACTGACTAAAAACCCACTCCTGTTCCTTCGTTGCCTTTCGTACCAGGGCCGAGTCTTCCTTTCAGAATCAGACCCTTGGCCCCAGTAGGCTTCGACCCTGCTGGGCCCCTACAGTTGCTGACATCTCCTTGAGGCGCGCGTGGAACAGCACGCGCCGTTGACGACTTGGGCTTGGTCCGGACGGTTACCGGACGGTCGGACGGCAAGCCACCCATTACTCGCCGTCCGCAAGCCCGCGCCTACGGTGGCCGGAAATCGGGATCGGAATCCCGGCGGCGGTTGGGGCGTGAGGACCGCTGCCTCACGCGATCGGCCGCCTCCTTTGCAAGCATTACTGCTTCGCAGAAGGAGGCGACCGCCTGCCACTCCTCCTCGCCTCGGACCATGGCCTGTACCAAGGCCCGGCGCGAGAGATCGCCGCCGCCAATTACCCCCACGAGGACACGGCGTTGCTCTGCCCAAGCGGGGCACACCTCCACCGTATGCTCCACCGTGTCCTCCGGGCGGTCCACACAGTGGCGACACCCGGGCGTCGCTTCCGCACGAATCCGGTGCAGGAACTTCCCGAACTTACCGTGTCCGGTGAGAACCTGCGTCATGCGGAAGGTAATGACGCCGTGTTGCCTTTCCAGCCACTCCTCAAAGAAGGGACTTACCGCCATAATTACGGCGTGCCCAACAGTTGAGGGTAGCAAGTGTTACTAATATGTTGTTGTGTCTAGTAAAACTTACTTCCCTCCTCTATAAAAAAATAATAATATTAAAAATTTAATATTCACTGATGACATATTTATTGGCGTTGTGCCGGACCGTAGGGGTTTCAACAACTTAAGGGTGGATACTCGCCGTACGTCGGGTTGACCGATGGTAGAAATGAGATGGCGGAATCAAGTCATGCAATTCCCGTGCACAGTCTCGAAAATGCAACCTGTAAAACACCGAAAGGCTGGCTACCCTGCGCCTGTGCTCAAGGTTTTGTAGATTGGACTTAACCAAATCTGGATCACCGATTAGCCTCTTTGCACGCCTTTCCACCGAGTTCAAAGCTAGGTAGCATTTTGCAGCACCAGCCCATATGTGGCTGCAGTACTCTACTCACAAACAACAAAATTGCTAACCAAAGTTAACTTTATTTTTGTCCGAAGTCGTCATTAATCCCGGGATAAATAGTAATATATTTTATTCCAGGTCACGACCCGTGAGCTAAGTTTCCGTCAAGGAAAATATGTGTATCTACGTGAATCTTGTAAAGTAACTTAAAAAAAACCCTTCACAATTTTGTCGATACTAGGATTTCGTAGAATATCTTTAATTTTTTCAGCTTTAATTTTTTCCATCCTTCTTTTTTTTTCTAGGTAGCAACTCATCCAATGACTTTTCACGTTCTAGGGCGATGCGAAAGGGCGTGTCAGACATTTACTGACTAAAACCCACTCCTATAATGTTCCTCCTTTGCCTTCGTTCTAAGCCCCCAGGGTTCTCTTTCACACAACCCATAACCCCAGTAGACTTCGACCCTGCTGGGCCTCTACGGTTTCTCTTTCTCTCTCTTTTTGTTCCATCTCTCTTTAAGTAAAATAAAAAATTGACGGTTGAAGCACTAAGCTGTCAAGTTTGAATTTCGAAAACCGTTAGACTTTTGTTTTTAAACACGATTTGGAACGGAGAAGTTTTACCAACTTTTGTTTAGTTAGATAATTGAAACTTTACCAACATGAATTGGTTTCGTTTTAGTTTGTTTAGCCTCAAACACTTTGATAGTTTAGAAACCGCTTTATTAACTACATTGGTTGGCATGTTACGTCAACGCCGGATGTTTTTACTTCCTTATTGTGTCCGAAAAAAGGTAGTAAGATATCCATGGGCACACCTTTAAGGGCTACGTAATAGTGAGTTTATTATACACTAGTTTTTAAAATAAATATAGGAAGGAGATATTTTTCCGTTCAGCTTTTTGGGTAACTCAATTTTAACCATGACGTTTTTTTTTTAAGTTTGAAAATCATCCAATGACCTGCCCTTGGGCGGAGCGCGGGGGCGTGTCAGACTTTTACTAACTAAACCCCACTCCTGTTCCTTGTTTGCCCTCGTTCCAGGGCCCGGGGTTCTCTTTCGCATCACTTATGTCCCCAGTAGGCGTCAACCCAGCTGGGCCCTACGGTTGCGGACATTTCATTGAGGCGCACGTGGAACACTACGTGCCGTCGACGACCTGCTCGGTCCGGACAGTTACCGGAAGGTCGGACGGCGAGCTACCCTTTGCTCACCGTCCTTAAGCCCGCGCCTACGTTGGCCGGAAATCGGGATCAGAATCCTTGATTGAGCGTGAGGGCCATTGCCTCGCGCGTGCGGCTGCCTCCTTTGCTAGCATTACTGCTTTGCAGAAGGAGGCGATAACGATGACGTTACCGTCTTTTCTATTGGTACACCATTGAGAGGACGTCATCGTGTTGTGACGATCTGAGGGCATACCACGAGCTCTTAACGCCATCCATTTGACGACCTAAACTGAACTGTTCAAGGGGTGTTGGTGACTCTCAGAGGTGGAAGAAATAAAATAGCGGACTGTAAATATAGGTAGGTTCGTATATTCGATTCGCGAAAACAAAAACGCGCGTCTCTGGTCCGTGTCGTATGAGTCAATGGCGGAGTTTTTTCGCAGCGGTGCGGATGGCGGCGCTCTGCCCCTCGTCCCCCGCTCCCCGCAAGCCGCTGTCGTCCTCCGGTCGTCGCAGTGGCATATGGTGCTACGCTCTGTCGCCAACAGGGGTGGTGTTATTTAGGGTTTCTAGCTCCATTCCTCTTTCTCGCTTGCACGCTAGACCTCTTAACGCATAATTTTTTTTTTATATTATACAACTATCACACAACGTCGTCTAGTCCCGAGATAAGCAGCGCTGGTGTTATGAGTACTAGACAATTGATAAACATACTTATATATTATAGATAAATTACACCCAGACACAGAACAAATGATCGTGCTCATCACACAAACATTTGTCCTGGGTGGGTATCGAACTCACGACCTCCGGCATAGCAGTCAGGGCCACTAACCATTAGATCAACAGGCCAGTCATTGTAAGGCCTCTGATCATGGTTGCGAGTCAAGCTTGACCAGAGATCGCGCAACACATAGAAGTTTGAAAGGAGAATGGAGAGGTTGCCCAGCAGTGGGACACAAATTAAGAGAGGAAAAAATACTTTAAAAAATATATTGGTGGCCCAATCGTACATTTATTTGCGTACTAAATGTAAACAACGTATAACGTGTCAATTTTTGAAATTGGCTTACATATTTCGTACCTGGTATGTTTTTACGAACATCGTAAAAATGGATCCGAATATTATTTTATTATTCTTATGAATAATCACAAATATGCCTTTAGGAGCTTCTACTAGGATTAATCAATAATTTTAATATGTACTTATGAAAACGTTTACTAACCAAAATATATAAATACTTCAAAATGAAATACGGTAGACTATAATTATTAAAATTTAAAATAAAAATCTATTTCCAATATTCAAACTTGGATAGCTGCTGCCATATTATGTTCCAACCAATAAACGTGATCCACCTTCACCTTATCGCAATATTCCATACAGGTACTCGACAACTAACTTGATTAAAAGTTTGCTTCCCACTATCACACACATAATCAATTCCTCCCTCCAAACTGGGGTGTTTCCTAGTTGCTGGCGTAAGGCTTTCATTATCCCTCTTCCTAAAATTCCCACTCCCACTTTATCAAATCACTTTAGACCAATTTCCATTCTTCCTTTCCTATCCAAAATCCTGGAAGCAGTTGCTCTTAAACAGATTTCATCCTTTGTGTTTAGGAATAAACTGTTATCCCCTATCCAATCAGGTTTTCGACCTGGTCACAGTACAGCCACAGCCTTGCTTAAAGTCACAGAAGATGTCAGGAATGGCCTGGAGAACTCGAGGTTAACGGTGTTAGTTTTAATAGATTTCTCCAACGCTTTTAATACCGTTGATCACGACATCCTTCTGGCAATCTTGTCTCAAATTGGGGTTTCTTCGTCGGCACGGGATTGGTTTTCATCATATCTTCGTGGACGTCAGCAAGCAGTACGTGCTGATCAGAAATTTTTTGACTGGTGCGACCTGCAAACCGGGGTTCCACAAGGCGGTATACTCTCTCCACTCTTATTTTCCTTATTTATTAACTCTATCACAGCTATACTCAAGTGCTCTTTCCATCTGTATGCTGATGACCTACAGCTCTACGCGCAAACTGACATTGACAACCTTGATGACTGCATTTCTCTTCTAAATGCTGACCTCCTGGCTATTGCTGACTGGTCGAGCAGATTTGGGGTTACTGTCAATGTCAGTAAATTCTAGGCTATCCTCATTGGCAGTTCTTACTTTTTACGGAGTTTGGACTCTAGCCGACTACTGCCGCTTATTTTCGGCAATACAGTCATCCCTCTCTCGCCTTACGTTAAAGACCTAGGTTTATATATTGACGATAGGTTTAGCTGGAATAAGCAGATTGCTCAGGTTAGCCAGAGAGTCACCTTCGCGCTGCGGTCTCTCTATAGATTCAAAAATTTCCTCCCGTCAAGCACTAAAACTACTTTGGTCCAGTCGCTTGTGTTACCTATAATTGACTATGCTGATGTTTGTTACTCTGATCTATCCCAGGAACTTCTAAACAAATTGGATCGACTTCTCAACAACTGCATTCGCTTCATATTTGGCCTACGTAAATATGATCACATTTCTTCCTTCCGTTCTCAGCTTAAATGGCTGCCTATCCGTCACAGGAGATCCCTCAGATCCCTCTGCATGCTCTTCACCATAATGAACGATCCTTGTGCTCCTGATTACTTGAAACAATATTTTAAAGTGTTGGGCAGTTCTCATAATCTTAACCTTCGTGCATCCAAAAACATGCTCCTTCATATTCCCTCTCACCGTACTGGCTTTATGTCCAATTCATACGCTGTTTCCACCATAAAACTCTGGAATGTGCTTCCCCTTGACATCAAAAAATCTGAAAGTAAATTTTCCTTCAAGCGTAAGATTCGGAACTACTACTTGAAGTCCTCTCAACTTTAGTTTGGTCTTCGTCAGAATTATTATTGAGTTTTCATAATGATTTGATATTTTTCATAGTATTTATTAGTTTATAATTTTAGCATATATATGTATTTTATTATTATAAATAACTTATTTTTTATTTTATTTGTTCTTTTTAAAATATCTGTTATTTATTTATTGTGCAAACCTACCACATTATTTTCTTTTTAACCCAAAGGTTGACTGGTAGAGAATGCCTTGTTGCATTAAGTCCGCCTATGTACCACTACTGTACATGAAGTTTAAATAAATAAATAAATAAAACTAGCTTTTATCTCTACCGCTTTTAGGCAAGCAATTTACTGATTCGCACTAGTGCAGAAAAGTGCCCGAGCCGTTAAAATTCATGGTACGAGTATGTATCGTATCAGGCTGGGCCCTAAGCGACTCCCAAGACTCGCGCGTTAACCCCCATTTATTTATATCTTCGTAAGTTTATAGAAAAACGTCATTTGATGCACGTGGAAATTTGTCACTGCAGCATTCGGCTCTATAACACCTTTACCTACGGCTCGTGCAAATTCCGCATAGGTCGCAATGACGAACTTTCCCGACTTGTATCAAAATGTAAAAGTGAACATCTATTTCCGTGATCATTCGGGCACGGTCGGATGGATTCGTGTCACGTCGGGATTGTAACCCTTTTACGTCTATATGTATCAAGTTGTTGGTAAAACCGGATTGTTTTGTTTACGATAGAGCCCGCAGGCATTTGATCCTTTTTGTTTTTCACTATTTTCTTTATTGACTTTGATTTTATTTACAGGTTTGCTTTTTATCGGAGTTTATGGTATTACGATTTGTCACACCGAATTCTGGTTTTCCGTCACCGACATATGAGAATAAAATATATTTTACTCGTGGTAAAAAGTGTTTGCTTTATTCAACTATAGTAGTTTTTTGTATCAGTAAATGAAACGGGTATTGATAATGTCCTACCAGAGCCAAAATGAATGTAATCATCAATAGTAGGTTAAGTATTGATGATTATAAGGAAGGATAATTTGCCTGCTGCCGTTTTCCAGTTCAATTATAATTTAGGTGTCTTCAAGGCTAGAGTGAATAGACTCTTAATAAACTAGTGCGCCTCACCATCAACGATTGCATCACTGCTTACCATCAGGTGGGATCGCAGTCAAAAACTGGTTTATATCATTAGAAAAAAGAGTATTCAATTGTAATATTGACTACCTTGGCAAAGCTTGACCGATTTTCTGCCAATACTGAAAAAACATTACAATGTGTTATATCCATGTTCTTATGGAAAACAAAGTGATTGAGCCGCCACTGCCCGCCGCCGCGCGCCGCGACTAGCGGTACTCCACGCCCGGGTCGAACTGCATCAGCACGAAGTTGAGTGCGGGAGTGGGCACGAACGGGAGCACCGTGGCGCCACCGCCGCCCGGCGAGCCGCCCGCGCCCGTGCTGCTGCAGAGACGAGGCTCCGTCTATGGTGCCAATGTGCCTATGATTACTGAGTTGGTGAATGACAGTAACGTGCAGTTCCTGGACCAAGACGACGATGACGATCCGGACGCGGAGCTGTACCTGACGCAGCCTTTCGCGTGCGGCACCGCCTTCGCCGTCAGTGTGCTCGACTCCGATTGACATTGGTTAAGGCATCGTCCACTCCAAACGTGTTGTCCGTCGCGCACTGTGAGTATGCTCACTGTCAGCTCCAGTGTTAACGTATACCTAGTCTGTAGTATGCGTTCTCACCAAGCCAACAATACGCTATTACGCAGTACGCGCTCACAGTTAGCGGCCGTCAATACGTTTGGTCTGAACAATGCCTAAATGCACAAACCACACAAAGTAAATGAAAAAAAAATGTTTTTTTTTTTTTCAAGAACGAAATTTTTGTACCCATAGGAAATAAAATACCATCAGCATTAATTTATTAAAAAAAGCAAAAAATTCCTTGCCTTAGGCGATTTGAGTTTTTTACCTTGTAATGTAACCTCTTCGGCATTTAATTTGGCCGCCATTTTATAATCTAACATGTTTGCTGCAAGTGACTTCAAAGTCTTTGTTACTGTGGTTGATTGTGGCTTTATTTAAATTGGGATGAAGGGAAACGATCTGATTCAACAGATGCTTGTTTTTAGGGTTCCAAACCTCAAAAGGAAAAAAATGGAACCCATATAGGATCACTTTGATGTCCGTCCGTCTGTCTGTCCGTCTGTCAAGACCCTTTATCTCAAAGACACGTGGAGGCATTGAGTTGAAATTAAAACCGTGTACTCAAGTCTGCGGACTCTTGAAACTGTGAAAAAATCAAACCTCTGAGTTAATGAAAACAAAAGATACGGCCGTTTATATCGCAAAAAAAACGTGTATTTCGACACTCTCAAGGGAATCAAAATTCATAGGGTACTTCTCGTTGACCTTGAATCCTGAAATTTGGCATGAAGCAAGGTTTCATAGCACAAGTATAGGAAAAAATCTGAAAACTGTAAATTTGTAGTTAAATCACATTTTTTTTTTTGCGATTTGGTAAAATCTTCGTAACAAAATTCGGGAATTGAACTGTTTTCATAGGTAAGTTTGAACGGAACCCTCAGAGCGCGAGCCCAACTCGCACTTGCCCAGTTTTTTTTATGATTGTTGATATCACGCTTGGCCAATATCTCCATGATATTAAGTTATGGGCTTCGGTGTTATTCGAAAGGATTACCGTGGCTCTGGAACGCAAAAGGCAACTGAAGGAACGCAGGTGGGTTTTAGTCAGCAAAAGTTTTTTTTTAATGGTAAATTAAAGACATCTCACGGTCTTGGGCAGGGCGTGAGGGCGCGTCAGACTTTTACTGACTATAATCATATCTATTCCAGTTCAAACCATACATACCAGTCCTTTGCCTTGCGTACCAGGACCCCAGGTTTCCCTTATGGAAGTCAACCCATCCCCAGTTGGCTTCGTCTCTGCTGGGACCCTACGGTTTGCTGGCATCTCTTTGAGCACTACACGCCGTTGACGGCTTAGGCTCGGTCTGGACGGTTACCGGAGTTTGACAATCCCTGCTGCTGTCACTCTGGGTGAGTTAGGGACAAGTTATTGACAATTTCCCACTTCAAAAAAATTTAAGTACGATATCAATAGCACAGAAACCTAATTTACAAAGTCGTTAGCTGTCGTTTATGCTCAGCCAATACCAGGACTAATGACTACGGAACTCATACGACCATTAGAACTGCGATAACGGGTTCACGAATTGCCCATTGTTTGTGCGATACCCTGAAGTGTGCGTGAGAATAAATGATAATCTAGCTATAAGAAGGAAGGGCTACGAGATTGTTCAAAAGAGATACCACGGCGCAGGAAGGCAAAGAGCAACTGAAGTAAGTAAGTGTGTATCTAAGTACCATAATGGGTTATTTGGTATGATTTTTTCAAGTAAGTATAGTTTAGTGGTTGATTTAATCATTCGCAAATTGATTCCACCACTGTTTTTAAAACGGTGAAGGAAAACATCGTGAGGAAACCGGCATGTGCTAGAAACAAAAAAAGATATGTGACATTCACCATCTCGCACTGGGCCAGCGTGGTGGATTACGGCCCATTCCCTCTCCTAGAGAGGAGGCCTGAGTCTTAGCAGTGGATACATTAAAAGGCTGATTATGCTATTATGCTAAATTCCAAATAATCTCTTGCGCCGGGCCTTAGTACAGACCATGGACCGGAGCGAGGAGGAGTCGCCTCCTTCTGCGAAGCAGTAATGCTAGCAAAGGAGGCGGCCGATCCCGTGAGGCAACGGTTCTCACGCCCCAACCACCGCCGGGATTCCGATCATGATTTCCGGCCACCGTAGGTGCGGGCTTGCGGACGGCGAGCAATGGGTAGGTCGCTGTCCGACCGTCCGGTAACCGTCCGGACCGAGCCCAAGTCGTCGACGGTGCTTACTGTTTCACGCGCGCCTTAAGGAGATGTCAGCAACTGTAGGGGAACTTCATTATATTTATCTAAAGCATGGACCACGCAGATGTAATCCTGCGTTCCGACAAAGGTCGTCTTGGTGGGAGCTTGGTTTGCCTCCACGGATTGTGTTGTGGCTACACAGATTTAATCGACGCACCAATACGTTGGCACAACAGTCACTGCGGTTGGAAAAATGCATCCGCCATCCGTTCACTCACATACACGACCTTCACGTTGAAGGTCAAATCAAAATTTGGATTACGCCTGCTTTCTACATGGATTGCAACAAGCAAGGTCAACTCTGTTGGGACGCTAGATTACATGCGTGTGGCTTGCATGCTTTTAAGCTTTTGCCATTTTTTAGGTGTTAAATCATCCAATAACTTCTCTCGCTCTTGGGCGGGGCGAGAGAGCATGTCAGTCTTGTACTGACTAAAATACAATCCTATATTCCTTCTTTGCCTTGTGTTCCAGGGCCCCGGGTTTTCTTTTCAGAAGCGAACCCATTGCCTCAAGTAGGTTCGGCCTTGCTGGGCCTCTACGATTTGCTGACATCTCCTTGAGGCGAGCGTGGAATACTACGTGCAGTCGATGACTCGGGCTCGGTCCAGACGGTTACCGGACGCCTACCGTGGCTGGATATCGGGGTCGGGATCCCGGCTCCTGGGGCGTGAGAAAGTCCGTTTTTTCACACGTGCGGCCGCCTCCTTTGCTAGCATTACTGCTTCGCAAAAGGAAGGTGAAGACTTACCGGTGGGGACTTACCGCAATAATTATATCATGTCCAGTGTAGCCAATGCTTAACGCTCAGTTAACATCAGTAACAACAACAACGATAATATTAGTTTATAAAACAACATTTGAAATCACATAGAGCGTTATTACTGCTCTAGATTGCTTTTCATATTGCGCTACTGTAAAAGCGATTGTTTTCGTGCAAACATTTGCTCGAAATCGACCTATATCCTCTAAAGAGTTCCTTTTCAATAACGCTGAAAACGAAATCTATTTGGCAAGAATGTGACACTAATAAAATGTTATGTATGAATATTTTGTACTTCTGTGCTTTGAAAAAAACATCTGTTTCTGTTAAGGCATTACATTAGGTGGCGGTATTTTTTTATTCTTTTGAAAAAATGTTAATGCATCCCACAGATTCAAAGATTCAAAGCATTTTATTTCAAATCAGCCATTTACAGGCACTTTTGAAATGTCAAGAAGTCAGTCAGTCAGAAAAAAAAGATGCTAATTGCACATTCCAAAGCGTAGATCTTTATGGAGAAGAATGATCAAGAAACTCCATAAACACTCTTCTCAATCATGTCATGTATTACAAATATCTCGGTTACATGTTTCTTGTCGCTACTATCATGTGAGAACAATGTAAATAAAGTAAAAATAAAAATTAAATATAGATATTAAAATGCATGTCAAAGGCGAGTATATCACTCGCCTTCGGTTTGCTGACGATATAGTAGGCTGAGACTACGGAGGAGCTCAGTACAATGCTCAATGACCTTAATAGAGCTGCAGAAAGAGTGGGTCTTAAAATGAACATGGACAAAACCAAAGTCATGGTAAATAACCATGTAGCACCCACTCTGATCAAGACAGACAATCTAGTTGGGTAGGTCTAACTTTGAGAAAGAGGTCAATCGTCGAATCCGACTCGGCTGGGCAGCGTTCGGGAAGCTGCACGGTATTTTCTCGTCCAACATACCACAGTGTCTCAAGACGAAAGTCTATGACCAGTGCGTGTTGCCAGAGATGACATATGGCACTGAATCATGGTCGCTTACAATGGGTCTCATCAGAAGGCTTACAGTCACTCAAAAGGCAATAGAAAGGGCTATGCTCGGAGTTTCCTTGAGTCAGGCATGAAGCAGGCATCAGGAATGAAGATATCCGCAGGAGAACCAAGGTTGCCGACATAGCTCGAAGAATCGCCAAACTAAAGTGGCAGTTCGCAAGGCACATTGCTCGTAGAACGGATGGTTGATGGGGCCGAAAGGTTCTAGAGTGGCTACCGCGCACCGGAAAACGCAGCATTGGAAGCCCTCGTACAAGGTAGATCGACGACCTGGTGAGAATCGCGGAAATACGGTGGATGCAAGACGCACAGGATCGGTCGTTGTGGCGACGCTTAGGGGAGGCCTATGTCCATCAGTGGACGTCTTTCGGCTAAAATGATGATGATGATGAGATTTTAAAATAGTAACTGGCAGCTAAGAGATGACCAGTTTCAATTAACAGCACCCGTTCACGGACATGACGCGAATATTAGCACCACTTAGCTCAACACACACATTTATACATATATTTTATACTATAAACGTGAATCCTCACACAAACTATAGGATTGGCACAAAGAAAAAGGCGCCTACGCTCAGCGGTGGGCAAAGTCGGGTTGCGGATGATAATGATGAGTATAAAGATTATTATAGGCTTATTATCGCCACATTTCTTAGAAAATTCAACAATTACAACTTCTTTCAATGACGCGTTAAAGCAAGAACTTTCTTCTACGAAAGTTTGAGCAAACTGCGAGAAGCAATAAATCATTCAATAGTTTAAACGTGTCTAACTTTTGAAATCTTTCCGACTTGTCTTTGGAAGACACTTTGGTTTAGAAACTTTGTTGGTAGGTTAAGAGATTAATTTTTAAGATGAGCTTATTGGTTATTTAGTGAGGATGTGGCATTGTTCGTAAAAGTCAACGTGCTTCCAGAATTCAAAGGGCAATTGAAGGGGCACAGGTGCATTTTAGTATCATCATCATTATTTTAGCCGAATGTCGTTGACTGTTGGACATAGGCTGCCCCTAAGTATCACCATAATGACCCGATCTTGTGTGTCTCGCATCCATCGGATTCCCACGACCCTCACCGAGTCATTGGTCAACCTTGTGGTAGGCCTGAAAACGGTGGTTCTTCTAGTCTGTGGTCGCTACTCCAGAACCTTTCGTTCCCATCGACCATCTGTTCTGCAAGCAATGTGTCCTGTCCACTGCCACTTAAGTTTAGCGATTCTTATGGGAGTACAGAATGAGAGAAGTTATTTAATAATATCCTGCCACAAAAGAAAAAAAGGTTATTAAGTGACAATAGACTTTGAATCCTTTTGTAGAACCTACATCAGAAGGCCTAAACAAAGTAACATTCAAGCAAGAACGCTATCGATTTTCTAAAGTGCTAAATTGAGTTTAAGCAGGTATTTTTAATTATTAAACGGTTTTATTTAACTTGACCTGTTTGTTATTGCCGTTGTTTTTTGTTTGTTTGGGTCGAATTTAGTAATTGAAATTTTACCCCTTTCTTGTTGACAGATTGATCTGATATTTGGTATACACATTGAGTTCTGATGACAATACATATAATACGCATAAACAGCCTTGTAATGTTCACGCTGATTGAACTCAGGCCTCCTCTTTAGGAGAAGGAATGGGCCATAATCCACCACACGGGCCCAATGCGAATTGGTGGATGTCACATGTCTTCAAATATTTGGTTCTAGGAGATGCCGATTTCCTCACGATGTTTTCCTTCACCATTTTGAGAGCATTGGCGATGAAATAAATTAAACAATGTGATGCGACTGGCTGGGTTTGAACCCGTGACCGATTCGACCTGTTATTCGTAAGTGAAAGCTGTTACCACTAGTCAGATTTCAATCTGCAAGAAAGAAATTGTATATAGAGCTAGGTACAAACATATACGATGTTGGAATTTTTCATCACATTTTGTCGACACCTAACTCAGAGGCTGCTTATAGTTTAATTAAGTTTACTTTGTTACGTTTTACTATATAGGTAAGGTCTTTACTATTATAATGTCCGATGGGACTGACATGTACATTTGTATAAAAGTCCCTAATACAAAATAAAGAAAGAAAAAAATACTGCTCTCTGACAATAAAATTTAATATTTCTAGTATTAATGTAAATCCAAGATGGCTGCTGCTACAAAATGGTAGATTACGTATATTATTTTTTCACATTTCCCTACATTCTACATCAAATGGAAGAAACTTGACTGGTAAAATAGAGTACCTACACTTCGATTTTTTTTAAACTTATTTTCAATTCAATTGAATTAAGAGTTATGAATCCAATTGAATCATGAATAATAATAATGAATTTTATTATATTACGAAGTTCACCAGCGGCTTGCATACTAAATTCCAGCGGATAATATGATATAATTTTGTATTTCAAATTTCTACAAAACTGGAGAAAGTGTGAATATATTGAAACTTTTTTTTATTATTATTATTGATAGGCTCGCGTTTAACCACTATCTCACCTGATGGTAAGCGATGATGTGGCCGACGATGAAGCAAGCTTGTCTAGAAGTAACCTATTCACTCTTGAAAAAAAAACTATATGATCTTATAAACTGGCATAATCTCAGTAAAATTTCATGTTCACCAAAACGGATTTGGATCAAAGTTGGTACACGGATAGACCATGTCCGGAAATAGCACGTAGGACACTTTTTACCAAGGGAGTATGTACCCAAGGAACAATTTCTTTATTTAGATTTTTACTTTTACGTGAGTAAAGCCATGGCAGCAGCTTAGTAAATAAATAAATGATAAAAACTTCAATATAGTCGCAAAGTGGTTTTGACGACAGCTGTAGAAGTACGAGTGTGTCATCAAAAAACAATCTTCTGAAGCACAGCACTTTAATGTAGCAATTAAATTCATAGCCTTCACAATCGTGTTACCTGCATCAAGTTTATGACTTGAAGTAAGCACCTGTTTTCTTGAAAGTGGAAATAAACACGAAATGGAAGTTTAAATTGCTTAACAGTAATTTTGTTATAACACTCAGAACTTTCATGGCCGATAGAAAACTAGCTTTATTTCAATTTCTTGAAACGTGAAGTCATCAATCACAGTTAAAAGTAGGACGGTCTGGAAATGGAGCTTCTTTGAACTGAGCTGTCTTAGACACTTTCTGAGCAATACTGTTTCAATATCATAGCTCTTTCTAAATCATGTGCGCCTGGTACAAAAAGTCTACTTACGCGTTTTTCGTGAGACGCTCTAGACATGCAACGGCTCTGAATGGCTGCACTGGATGCTTTCCATGTCATCACGTCGTGCAATATATTCCTATGATATGTGCTCCTAGTACAAAAAGAAAAATTCATTCCCGAAAAGCTAATCGTCAAAAAGGAGAGAATTTACGTATTGTTGGTTTTAAATATGAGTACACTTAATAGCGCTATTATGATACATTCCTTTATAAAGGTACTTCACTGGCCTGTCGAAGTATTAAGTAATCAATCAGCACTCATTGAAATGTAGGTAACAATAACAATCGACAACTCACAAGTGACCAACAAACTAAAACGAAAACAGTAAATAAAATATTTAGCTCATATTTATTGAAACTCTTTTTTCAGGTGTAAAATGTGCTAAAAGTAAAGCGATATCCGAAAAGGTGGACCGATGACCTTCTGAGGATCGCGAGAATTCGATGGATGCGAAACTCATGAGACCGGTCGGTATGGCGAAACTTAGGGGAAGCCTATGTCCACTGAGCAACAGTGGACGTCTTTCGGTTGAAATTATAATGATGAACAAGGCGATTTCTGTAATTTTTGTTTAGCATAGCGTAGCATAATCACGTTCCCCCTGCTGGGACTTAGCCTTCCTCTCTAGGAGAGGGAATGGGCCGTAACCCACCACGCGGGCCTAGTGAGGGTTGGTAAATGTCACATGTCTTCGAATTTTTTGGTTCTAGCTCATGTCCGGTGCCCTTACGATGTTTTCCTTCACTGTTTTGAGAGCCTGGCTGAAGCCTGGCTGGGTTTGAACCCGCGACCTACAAATCGTAAGTCGCGGCCGTTACCAATCAATCATCACTGCTTCCCTGTAAATTTGTTTGCCAAACAGCAGATTGAAAATTGCCAATAACTATTTTCACTTTACAACCATCGATTTGACTTTGTAGTAGTATTGGTCAACCAAGTACCTATCTACCTATCTGGTTGACCAATTCTTATTAAGGGTGAATTCCACCACAGACACTAAACGCGATCATTGACTTTCTGAACCCAGGGGCAAATGACCTACTTTTCTTCATTTGTTATCAAGTATTTGCTTCGAATAATCAGGAAGTAGGATTGTTTAGCAAGTTGGAGAGCGTGTGACGAATAATATTGCAGCCTTTATTGACGAAAAAGCTTTTGTCAGAGGCGAAAATGATCCCTTATAAATGTATTCCATAATACCAGCGCTGTTATTTATCGTTTTAAATATCGCATCATATGCTAAGATAGGCGCCTTTTTGGTCTCACACTGAGTATATACATTTTTTCTTTTTTTTTGTTCGTTTAAACGATTGTGTGAAGCATAAATAAAAACATTTTTTCTTTCTTACTTTCTACCGGGTTGAAATTATTCTTGATTATGTTCTACTCAAGTTTTTTCTAAATCCGTTCTGCCGTCGAGGTGTGATTGAATAAACATGAAATATCTAAACATGTCAAACTTAAACTTTGCATTTCCAATATTATCAGGAAGTCTAACTTCCTTCTTCCTTTCTTCTTAAATAAGTAGACTTTGATTGTCATTATCCTTCCTTATATATAATCTTAAACCCATCTCTGTTGATAACCTGCGTCATGCGGAAGGTGATGATGCCGTGATGTCTCTCCAGCCACTTCTCTAAGAGGGGACTTACCGGCGTGATTATGCTTTACAGCTAAGGAGTGGAATTCTCTGCCGGAGTCTGTGTTTCCAGATAGTTACAAAGGGGTATTTAAGTCAAGATGACGATGGAGCACACTTGCCTAGAAGTAACCTATTCGGGTTACTTCTAGGCAAGTGTGCTCCATCGTCATCCACATCATCGCTTACCATCAGGTGAGATAGGACTTGATAGTGATCACACACAGACACACCTACCAAGCAGCCTGAACTGTAATCATAGATAAAAAAACTAGGCAAGTGCGAGTCAGACCCGCGCACTGAGGGTTCCGTACAAACTTACCTATGAAAACAGTTCAATTTCCGAATTAAGTTACGAAGATTTTTCCGAATCGTAAAAAGTTTTTTTTTTTGTGACGTAACTACAAATTTACGGTTTTCAGATTTTTTCTTATACTTATGGTATGAGACCATGATTCATGCCAAATTTTAGGATTCTAGGCCAACGGGAATCTATGAATTTTGATTCCCTTAAGTTTCGAAATACACGTTTTTTTGCGACACAAACGACCGTATCTTTTTTTTCCGTTAACAAAGAAATTTGAATTTTTCACAGATTCAAGGGACCGCAGATCTGAATATATGGTTTTAATTTCAACTTGATACCTCTACGCGTTCTCGAGATAAAGGGTTCTGACAGACAGACAGACGAACGGACAACAAGTGATATAAGTGATCCTTTATGGTTTCCGTTTTTTCCTTTTGAGAAACGGAATCCTAAAAAATCTTTTGTAGTGTTCTCAGAATAACAAACTAGGCAGAATTCCTAGGCATGTTACTTTCATTGGAGTAGGTAATCAAAACTTTCTTCATCTCAAGATTGCTATCGTAGCAGCTTAGGTTTCGCTACGAATATTGATAGATTTGTTTGAGGAGCTTGAGATAAAGAAACTACGGGCATATTGGCCATGCTTCAACTCTAAGTTTTGTTTTATAAATTATTTTGTAATAGTTTTCTTTACATTAGATGTGCAAATGTCTCGACTCAGTGGATGCCAGAAGATGAATGATGCTACTAAAGCCGGACCAAAAGAGAAAGAAAATATATTTATTTAGCACACAAAAACACAATGAAGAAACAAGTATTTACATAGAGAATAATGTCAGTTTTTTTATGAAATCTGGGCCGACCTTCCAATTGCTAAGTGTGATAAATTGTTCGATAGGTAATTTTGAGCTGAATTAAAGGTATTTTATCACGTCGGGGTCACCAGTTTGGAGGTAGGTGGAACTGAGAGTAAAGTCCCGCTAACCTCCGTTGAAAAGGGAGGTTCCTCCGGCAAGACGGGTGTTATGTCAGGTGGCCAACTGCCCGTTAGATGATTTCGGGCTGTCGTATATATTCAAATCATGCGGAGAATTTTGATTGCGCGATGCAGGATTAGTTTTTTTGTGACGCCATAGATGTCGCTACATCACTTCCCTCCGGAGATCGAAGATCGATGGTTCTTGATGCGTACCAGGGCAGTGGTAGATTGGTTCCAGTGGGTCGGAACCGAATGCATGCAATATTTGACATCTATATCTTAAAAAAAAAAGAATTCAAGAAAATTGTGAAACCAAATGAGCTGACGAGAAGGCAAGTTTTTAGGAATAACTTAACTACACAAAAATCTATATATATATATTTGACTGGCCTGTTGTTCTTGTGGTTAGTGGCCCTGACTGCTATGCCTGAGGTCGTGGGTTCGATTTCCACCCATATTTGTGTGATGTGCACGATCATTTGTTCTGTGTCTTGAGTGTAATTTATCTATAATATGTATGTATTTAGAAATAAATAAGTATGTTTATCAGTTATCTAGTACTTATAACACAAGCTCTGCTTAGCTTGGAGCTAGACGGCGTTGTATGATAGGTGTGGAATATTATATAAAAGGAGAAATTTACTGACTGACATATCAACGCGCAATCTAAACTACTGGGACTAGGAGTGCGAAATGTTAAACAAGATTTCCTTTTATGACGAAGACGAGCAATAATAAATTAAGAAATTCCCGAAAAGATGAGAGAATTTTTCGAAATTCGCCCCCTAAAGGGATGAAATGGGAGTCCTGTATGTATGGAGAAACGTACTTTTACGCGGGTATAGCCGCTGGTAGAAGCTAGTATAAGTATACAAGTAAAACGAAAGTACAAAATAACAAATAAGTAAGAATGTAACCCACAACACCATCCACGTCTCCAGTACAACAAAATGGTAAACCCTCTATCTTACTCAACCTCATTCCCAAAAGTCTGTTACTCAGTCCATATTTCACCTCAGACAATTACCTACCCTTCTAGTAACACAGCTCTAATTACACGAACACTTTAGTCGAATAGCCAAAAGTGTGGCTAAATGGCTAAAAGGCTATTTCGATCTGCAGGAATCTGATAATTGCGGCTTAATCACACACTGCGGGAGAACCGCTGAATAATGGAAGGTGGACAATGGGCTTGCGTGGTGTGATCAGAATAACATTGGAGGAAGGGATATTGGAGGTAATGGTAAGATGTTGTTGTGGAAATTCCTTTTACATTATGAATTTGATGATCAAAGGGACTATTATACATTATTTTTCTATGAGCGAGGAGAATAAATAAAGGTTAAAATATGGGTTACTATATCTTCTGCCAGTGGATTCGCTCACGTGGAAATAAAAAACTAAGTAAAAAAAAAAAATTACATTCATTATGTGTACAGCTTTTTTTTTTTTAACGTGGGAAAATCATCTAATGACAAATCTCGCTCTTGAGTGGAGAGAGAGATAGTGTCAGACTTTTACTGACTAAAAACCCACTCCTGTTCCCTCTTTGCCTTCATCCCGGGGCCCCGGGCTTCAATTATGTGTACAGCTAAGAAGTGGAATTCACTGCCGGGGTCCATTTCTTGTGGATCTGTAAGTTAAGATTGAATAGGTTACTTCTAAGCAAGCATGCTCCATCGTCGACCACTTGGTCGCTTTCTATCAGGTAAGATAAGGTCAAGAGCGAGTCTAGCAACAGTAAAAAAATCAGAATCAATTCTGTAGATTCAGAGATTAACCCCTACAGACAAACTTACAAAGAACAATGGCGAGGAAATCGTTGATGAAATTATTAAGTAATTATAAGTAACTATGATATTAATATAGTTTTTTTTTTTGTTGGATTTTTTTTTTTTTTTTTTTAAGGTGGGAAAATCATCTAATGACAAATCTCGCTCTTGGGTGGAGCGAGAGATAGTGTCAGACTTTTACTGACTAAAAACCCACTCCTGTTCCCTCTTTGCCTTCATCCCGGGGCTCCGGGCTTCGCTTTCACACTACCCGCGGCCCCAGTAGGCTTCGACCCTGCTGGGCCCCAACGATTTGCTGACATCACCCTGAGGCGCGCGTGGAACAATACGCGCCGTCGACGGCTTGGGCTCGGTCCGGACAGTTACCGGACGGTCGGACGGCGAGCCACCCATTGCTCGCCGTCCGCAAGCCTGCGCCTACGGTGGCCGGAAATCGGGATCGGAATCCCGGCGGCGGTTGGGGCGTGAGGACCGTTGCTGTTGCCTCACGCGATCGGCCGCCTCCTTTGCTAGCATTACTGCTTCGCAGAAGGAGGCGACCGCCTGCCACTCCTCCTCACTCCGGACCATGGCCTGTACCAATGCCCGGCGCGAGAGATCACTGCCGCCGATCGCCCCCACGAGGACACGGCGTTGCTCTGCCCAAGCGGGGCACACCTCCACCGTATGCTCCACCGTGTCCTCCGGGCGTTCCACACAGTGGCGACACCCGGGCGTGTCCTCCGCACGAATTCGGTGCAGGAACCTCCCGAACTTACCATGTCCGGTAAGGATCTGCGTCATGCGGTAGGTAAGGCCGCCATGTGGTCTCTCTAGCCATTCCTCAAAGAGGGGACTTACCGCCATAATTGTTGGATTGAATTCATGACTTTTGGCCTAATTGAACTTTTAATGTTGCCACTAATATAAATCTTGGTCAAGTTACTTAATATGCTTTGCTTTATGTATTGATAATAAATACTTAGGAAATACATTTCCACATTAGATAATAAACATAAAAATAACTTTTCGTGCTAGAATATAGTGTTTATGACACATGACATCGTAGTACATTTCGAGTAGAGTATCATCACTAGAAAAAAGCATGGCATTAAGACATTTCAACTGCCATCCAGCTTAATGACTTATAGAAAAAAAAAAACCATTATGAACGAACGATATCATGCATGATAATATCGTTCGTTCAAAAATGCGATTATTGATTTTTTAAATTCATAAGAATTGACATAATATACGTAATCTCATCAACTTTAAACTGGAATATTTTTAAACGAGGATTCTATTAATAGTACTGTCTAAGACAAAATTGTTTGGAAATTTAATCTATGTACTTTATGTATTGTAGGAACAGTGATTTAAGATCCTACTTGTTTTAAGAGGAGGTTATTTTTTTGGTTTCAAAAGCACAGATTTGGATACTAAAATTATTTCACTGATGGGAAGGTGTACTATATTATAGCGCAGTGGCCTAGATTAAACTAAATTACTCGTATATCCTGGAAAAAAATGCATGAGACTCGCAGAAGACCTGATGGGAAACTGCACAACAGCGGAGTGACTAAGAATACATATTTTTCTTGTAACATATCCCGAAGAAAAAATACACAGGACATGTGGAAAATCCCACGTAGCGAACTGAACCCGAACCGTGAGAAAAAGTGAGTAGGTAAATAATGATACCGATAGTGCTTTCTAAAAATTCTTCTTGAACCCATCACGCATCTGACGCTCAGTTAAGTTTCTGAATGACAGCAAACTACCCTACGCAGAGAAATCGTTTTCTATCTCTTTCACAGCCCTAGCGAATGAGCGGGACAAAGGACGCATTAAAGCTTAAATGTGAGTATAAATCTCGGCACGGTGATACAAAACAGAGACATTTCTCTTACATTAAGAGTCGAATAAAGCGTTCTTATCGCCGAAGACGAGAAATACCTACGTTGAGATAATGAAAGCTATTGAAATAATTACGATGATGTATACATTGTTTACCTATTCTATTGTAATAGGATTCGGCTGTTAGAAGGTAGCTTCTCACTTGTTTCTGCTTCTAATTGAATAAATATTTTAGATAGGTGGGTAGTTTTGGAATAGGCCTGTTCATAATCGATATAATCTAGAATTACGTTTAATTTGTGAGGCTTTTTTACATTTTTCTTCTCCTTTAGATAAACTAAGAAAATATTTGTTCTAGTTAAGCCCAATGCCCCTATCTAAGTCTCAGCGAAATCCAAAGATAAAGTTGTCGAATTGTATTTTTGCGCCCAACGCGTGATTTAGTCCCATGCTGGGCGCCAATATCATGTTCATTATAATACGGCCATTATATCTTGGCGACTCCGAACTATGTGTAGAAGGCTGCGCACGAACGTTTTTTAGGAACAAAATGGTGGCATTAGGCGATGACCGCGGGGCGGAGGTCTAGGCTAGAGATTGACTCTATGTAAACACAATCGATCCTTTATTCAATCAAATATCGCAATCGATTTTTATCGATTTGGAATTTATACATTTTTGTTTCTATGAGATATTGAACGCAATAGGTTTACAAACATAGTGAATGTTGTCGTTAGTAAACGAGATTTCAAATTTAATAAAAAAAAAACTAATAAAATTTTATTTTCTTGGTTGAAAGACATGAGTTTTGTTAAATATCAGTTATATAAAAACAACTACTAGAATAACGATTGTTTGAGAATATTTTAAACCTCCATAGAAAATTGAATATAAATATATTTTTATAACTTAATTTAAATCGATTTTAAACAACACCATCAGACACGCGTATTGGACATCTCTCTTCGGTAACTTCGTAAAGCTTCGTACTTACTCGGCAATGTTTGGTACGCAGTAATATGTCTCACTCACACGTTAGCATTGGTGTTATTTTCGTATCCCTGTCTCTGTCTTGAGCACAGGCGGTGACAAAAGTTTTCGTTGGTTGTTATTAATAAATTGTTAAGTTTTTTGTGTAGTGTTAGGTTTGTTTCTTTAATTCATAAGTTATTTTTGTAGCTTTCTGTCTTAAAGTGTTTTAACTATTTATTTTATTTTTACTTGGTCCCTGTATTAGTAAATTTTTATTCGTAATTTGGTTTAAAAAAAATAATGTCAATAACATATTTTTTTACGAGTGTACATGCGCTAAAGTTCGCAGAGCCTATGTTCAGGGCCGTCAAGTTACGTCGGCCGTATAGTACTCGTACATTTGTTTACTATTCAAAAAGAGAAAAATAAAATACTTTGGCTGTTTTAAAGTCTTTTTTTTTCATTGTTATTTCATAGTGTTATATTTAAAAAAATCGTACCTACACCATAATCAACATAAAAGTGGATAACAGAGTCCATGTACATAGGCGAGCTTAGTTCAAAGTTGAGTTTTAGACAAATAGATAAAAAAACTGGGCAAGTGCGAGTCGGGCTCGCGCACTGAGGGTTCCGTACAAACTTACCTATGAAAACAATTCAATTCCCGAATTGAGATGATTTTTCCGAATCACAAAAATAAAGTTTTTTTATGTGACAACTACAAATTTACAGTTTTCAGTTTTTTTTCTAGACTTGTGTTATGAGAGGTTGCTTCCTGCCAAATTTCAGGATTCTAGGTCAACGGGAAGTACCCTATGAATTTTGCGACATAAACGGCCGTATCTTCTTTTTTCGTTAACTCAGAAGTTTGATTTTTTCACAGCTTCAAGGGTCCGCAGATCTGGGTATATAGTTTTAAAGGGTCTTGACAGACAGACAGACGTACAACAAAGTGATCCTATAAGTGTTCAATTTTTTCCTCTTGAGGTACAGTATCCTAAAAAATAATAATTTAATTTAAACCTTGATCAAAATAGCAAATAAAATAAAATTAAATTTGACGCTCAACTCAAAATTCCGTGCGGGCTAGACCGCTATCATGGTCATTGACATGGTGTTGTACCGATCAAATTATTATTTGTTTATTATTGTAATAGAATAAAAAGCTAAAAATAAAATGCTTCTGATACTAAGAATAAAAACAGAATTTAAAAAAAGAACAAAAATATTACTTGGAAACCAAATGATAAAACTTTTTCAGTAGGTACCAAGCTTCATTGGTGAAAATTGTTGTGGAACTTTTATGTGCCTTTGCTTTTTGATATTTTTTTCTGAATTTTATCATCGTCAGAAGTTGGAAAAAAGTAATGTCAATTAGAAAAGGGTTGGAAGTCAGTAAATTACAAACGCTCTACAAAGTAAATAACTTTGTTAATAATTTTATTTTGAAATATAGGTATAAAATATACCATGTACCCTCGTACTGTTAATATAATATTTCAGTATATATCTATTGCCTAATACCTAATAGTCATACGACTGACAACAAAGCGAATTCTCGAAATGAAAAACGTTCAAATTTAAGTTGAAATATTATCCATCAAATTCTATCTGTTTCTATAATGGTTTTGTCTCTTCGTTATTTAACACCGACTTCCGAAATTAAAGTTATTTTGCACTTTTTAGTGTTTATTTTTCATTGAAGTCGGTTGCAATATTTGTAAGAAGTATAATATTTTACTTTTTAGTTGCGGTACCACAATTAAAATACTATTAGCTCTATATAGCCAGAGTGCATCTCATGATAATTTTAATAATCCCAAACACGGTTAGGTTACATTTATTTATTACAGAGTTCCGGTGCCTACGTTCCGGTGCCTACCTTTCGGCTTCATAATCAGATCAGTTCGATATATCCCCTCCCCTTCTTCCTTCAGTCAGTCAGTCATCGACTACTAGACATATAAACAAAGCAATTTTACTTGTTACGACAGTTCAGCTGTGATTCTATGAGGAGTTCCTTTCCATATCTTCGAAGTTCATGATCAGATCATAACAATATTTCTATCATCAGATCATAACTCGAAAGCATGACCTTGTACTAAGCTTCTGACGTTTTACAAGTGCCCATGTAGGCATATGTGAAATAAAAACACTTTGACTTGACTTTGCAATAAAAAAAAATATTTTTTAAATCTATCTACTTTCATCCGAGAAATAGGTGAAAATGATAAAAAAAAATACAAACAGCCGAACATAGATCCTCCTTCCTTCTGAAGTGGGTTAATAATAATTGCGTAAGCACGTAACCTCCAAAACGTTCTCTTTTAACGTATTTCCAGTAAACACTAATACTTAAGTACGTGTGTGCGTGTGTCTAAGGGATCAAGGTATCTTTTCAAAAGAAAGATTTCGCCAATAACCGCCCTCTTGATTGTATTTCACCCTCATGTTTTTTGTGTAGTCATGTTTTTCTCGTTCTCATTTAGAAGGGTTTTCCGTGGAAATAAAACACTCGTGTAAGGTTACAAAAGGGTTTTTATTCATGTTAATGAACACACATGTTGAAGCTGGTTTTTGTGTAAGGTGAGCACTAGAACGCAATGGAATGGAAAGGGTCTGAGTTTCCTTGCGTGGTGGCATAACCGCAGGAAAACGAAGGTTACCAACATAGCACGAAGAATTACCAAACTTAAGAGGCAGTGGACTGGGCACATTGCTCGCTGAACAGACGGTCGATGGTACCGGAAGACGTAGAGTTTGAAAGCCTCCCACAGAGTGGACTGATTACCTGGTGACGGTCGCGGGAATCCGATGGATGTGAGACGCACAGGACTGGTCGATACGGTAACATTTGGGAGATGCCTATGTCCAACAGTGGACATCTTTCGGCTGAAATGATAATGATGAGCTCTAGAACAATGTTGGTAGAATTAGCTTTTATTATTATTGATAGCCTCGTGTTTGACCGTTATCTCACCTGATGGTAAGCAACGGCGATGTGGTCGAAGATGAAGCACGCTTGCCCAGAAGTAACCTATTCACTCTTGACATATGGCTATATTTCACCGGGACACCATGGCGGCGCGACCAGTCGCCGCTACCCATAAAATAAATACAGCTCTATAGAGAGTTACTCATCTGGTATCCGTTTGGTTGCGCAACCAATTTGGTGGCGCGACCAGTTCGGACGCAAGTCCGGCAGCCAGTGACGCTCCCTCCAAAGAGTATGTAAGATGAAAATTTATCTTATGAAAGGGCTAAATTTCACCGGGATACACCATGGCGGTGCAACTGGTCGCACCACCATGGTGTCCCGGTGAAATATAGCCCTTAAAGACCCCTAGGTTATAGCTATCAGGACACATAGATTCAAGCAGAGAATCCCACTCTTTAGCTGTACGCACAATGAATGTGTTCCCAAAATGTTTTGTACTTAGGGGTGGGATTTACATTTTATATTAGTTAATTAAAATTCAGATGAATAATAATGTAATAATATAATATTCACACAACTATCACACAATATCGCTAGTCCCAAGCTAAGCAGAGCTTGTGTTATGAGTATTTATAGACCACTGATAAACATACTTAAATATTTCTAAATACATATATATATTATAGATAAATTACACCCAGACACAGAACAAAAGATTTTGCTCATCACACAGACATTTGTCTTGGCTGGAAATTGAACCCACGACCTCCAGCGTAGCAGCCAGGTTCGCTAACCACTAGACTAATAGGCCAGTCAAAAGAAGAAGAAGAACAGCAAGAGTCAGAAGTATAAAGCATTAATAAAAGGCTAAAATGAAACAGAGCATTATAATAATAATTTTTAAATAACTAATTTAAATTTTGACAATAGAATTATAAGAGCACACTAGTCTGGTAACGGCCCCGACTTAGAAGATGTAAGTCATGGATTCCAATCCAGGTAGGTTCTTTACTTTGTGTAATTTACTTCACCACCACTGCTCTCAGAACGGTGAAGGATTGCATCGTGAGGAAACTGTGATCTAGAACCAAAAACTCAAACACACGTGACATCTATCGACACGCACTGGGTTCGCGTGAAGGGTTACAGTCCATTATTATTATTTCGTATATTTTATATAAAAAACTGCGTTGTGTAAAATATTTATTTATTTATTTTTATTATTGATAGCCTCGCGTTTGACCACTGTCTCACCTGGTGGTAAGCGATGATGTAGCCGACGATAAGTAACTTATTCACTCTTGTCTTAAAGACCCCCTAACTGATTTTTTGTCGCGATGTTTATATAGACATTATTGCTTTTCTGCATTGATATATATTCGCATAGTACATAAATATCGATGCTTTTCTCAGAAGACACTTTTTACTTACAATAACCCAGACAGAGTATAAGGAATAGACTACCCTTATGTAACATTTGTAGACCCTTAAAGATAGTGACTAAGCACCCTTTTTGTCCCCAAAACTTCAAGGATTTAGATTAATCAACCTTATTTCTCCAACCTAATATTTCTAAGGCTAAACGCACATTTGTGCAAATTCGAAGCGCCGCGTTAGACTTAACCAAATCTGAATCACCAATTAGCCTCTTCGCATGCCTACTTGATAAATACCCTTTTAATTTACTCCATATTGTTAAAAATATGCTTCTCACTTTATTTCCTTTCCTCAGTTGAAAGAAATAATTAATGCTTTTCCTGCAATGTTGAGACGACACTTTTGGACGAACCCTGACTTAATTATCTGTTAATGAACTAGCTTTATTTTAGTTGTCGTGTCACTATTTGAACTGGAAAATACTTCCAGTTCAAATAGTATGGCATAATTGGTGCAGGTCGAGTGTTCAAACCCAGCCAGGCGCATTACTTTGTGTATTTTATTTCATCACCACTGTTTTCAAAACGGTGAAGTAAAACATTGTGAGGAAACCGACATGTTCTAGAACCAAAAATTCGAAGACATGTGGCATCCACCAACCCGCGTGGTGGATTACGGCCCATTCCCTCTCCTAGAGAGGAGGTCTGAGTCCCAGCAGTGGGAATATAATAATGTTGAATATGCTAATTGGTGCAGTGGGTGAGCGATTAGCTGCTGTACTGCTTGTTGCAGGTTTGATCATGAAACAAATATTTGTAAAGCCTACAGATAGGTTTGGTTATAATGGTCTTGTATAAGTGTGTTTACCTACAGGGGTACTTCCTAATGTGGGACAAATTTTTTTAAAGAAAAAAAAAGAAAGATATTTCGGTTTTCAGTGTCTGGTGTACTTAAATGATATTGGAGTAATTATTAAAGTGGGGAAAGGTCTGTAATAAAAAAAGTACGGTATCATCACGATCGTTAAGATACCTAATCGTAAACCCGAAAACCCCTTTATTATTTTAAGTTCTTACGTTCCGTTCAAAGGTTATCTGATAGATATCGCTGTCAGTGATAAGACCATCATTACCCATGGATTTGCAAACTTAAATCTTATAAGTTATGATATGTTTGAGACCAGTGCGTGTTGCCAGTGATGACAAATGGTTCCGAGACGTGGTCGCTCATAATGGGCCCCATCAGAAGGCTTAAAGTCACACAAAGGGCAATGGAAAGGGCTATGCTCGGAGTTTCCTTGCGTGATCGAATCAGAAATGAAGATTGCCGACATAGAAAACCAAGGTTGCCGACATAGCACGAAGAATCGCCAAACTTAAGTGGCAATGGGCAGGGTACATTGCTCGCAGAAAAGATGGCCGGTATGGCCGAAAGATTCTGGAGTGGCGACCGCGTACCGGAAGACGCAGCGTTGGGAAGCCTCGGAAGGTGGACCAATGACCTGGTAAAGGTTGCGGGAATCCGATGGATGCGAGACGCACGGGACCGTTCAATGTGGCGACATTTGGGGAGGCCTATGTCCAGCAGTGGACGTCTATCGGCTGAAATGATGATGATGATGATAAGTTATGTTACTATTTCGGTGTATAATATATCATTTTGGGTAGTGGAGGTCTGAAGTGAACTACCTACTACTGATTTTCATCTGCATCCGGTGGGACGTGAAGTCTACTCCAATGTAGTTAATGATAATTACAGTTTTATTACGATAATTTCAAAATGTTTAGAATTATATTAAGGAACCACTATCCAAATGCCTATGATAATTATACCAGTTACTGTAAGAACATAATCATTATTATAATTATAGATACAATTTGTAACAATGGCCCAGTAAATAATAGTTATATTTGAAACTTTAAAATAATGATATAAATAAATATAAAATAAAATAATAAAATATAAAAATAATAAATTTAAAATATGATAAATATTTAAAACTTTAAAACAATCAATGTGACAAAAAACAACATCAGAACAGCTGGTTACATTCCCCTGCAAGTTGGAAACTTGAAAGTGTCATCCAGAAAGATTAATAATAACGTTACAAAGTAGAAGGCTAATACCTTGTCTCTATTCGCTTAGAAGAAGTTTCGTTCCCTGGACACCTATTCAATAAATGTGCCGCAAAATATCTATATTTATGAAAAAAATCATAAAGTGGGTTAGAATGCCTATTTTTGCAAAATGAACAATATTTTTGGGGAAGGTTGAAAAAGCCTTTATGTAAACTATTTTGTTTTAAGTGCGTTTTTATTTTATATAAATGGATGGAGTATCCAGCTGATTTTTTTTAAGGTAATCATCCAATGAAGTAAGAGGTCAACATCGAACCCGTCTCGACTGGACAGTGTTCGGAAAGCTGCACGGTGTCTTCTCGTCCACCATACCACATTGTCTCAAGACGAAAGTCTATGACCAGTATATGTTGTCAGTAATGACATAATATGGCTCTGAAATGTAGTCACTCACAATGGGTTTCATTAGAAGGCTTAAATATAACCTAAGGGGAATGGAATGGGCTATGCTCGGAGTGTCTTTGCGTGATTGCATCAGAAATGAAGATATCCGCAGTAGGACCAAGGTTACCGACATAGTGGGCAGGGCACATTGCTCGCAGAACAAATGGTCGATGGGGACGAAAGGTTCTAAAGTGGCGACCACGTACTGGGAGACGCAGCGTTGGAAGGCCTCCAACATGGTGGACCGATGTCCTGGTAGACCTATGTTCAACAGTGGACGTCTTTCGACTAAAATGATGATGATGATGAAACATCCAATGACTACTCATGCTCTAGGGTAACTGACTAAAACCACACCTGAGTCCCTTCAGTTGCCTTTTGCGTTTTAGGACCATGAGTTTCCTGTTCAGAAAATCCCCGTGGATCTTAAAAGTTTCTGTTGTTCAAAAATTAAAAATACTTTTATTATGATTTTAATTTTTGTATTACACCTTATATTCTGATTTGGTTATTGTTAGAGTGATAAACTTAAAACGTCATGTCATCAACAGACTAAAATATCTGCAAATTGTTTAAAAACATTAAAATAACGTTCAAGGACTGTTCCAAAAAGTAATTAAACCCGTCTTCTGATTGTTTCTTAATTACAAAACGTTATGTCGAGAGCATAAACAATTTCTGTCACTTACAAGCTTCTTAATGACATACAAAAACACGGCAAAGGAACTTTGTTGTTATGCCAATGGATTTTCTAAGACTCTTGGCGCAAAAGACAATTTTGCGGCTGATAAGTGAACCCAATTTTGTAAGTTAATTAGGAATTAAGTCATACTGTTACATTTAATTATGTTATCTGTCTTAAATATTTCCAGATATTTTAATGACACAGCAAAGGTCGGACTTCAGTTTTAATTAGCAGAAAGTAATTGCTATCTCTGTTAATTAGAGGTTTTTCCTGAGAAGTGTTAATAAGTTTTTGGCTGTGTCTCTGGCTGTAGACATGTTGGTACTAGGGTATTATAAATTAAGCTACCGATGGTGACGCTACCGATTGGATCAGTTAGAACTGACCGTGGGTGGGAGTGGATTGGCATGACAGTTATACTTTATTTAATTTATTTAAAGTACTGCCACATCACCTACATTTAATATTATTGTAAAACAATTGCATTACTATGACAATAAGGGGTATATTTCACGGGGACACCATGGCGGCGCGGTGTTCAGTGGTAAGATTGTGTCTTCGATCAATTAAAATATTTTTATAAGTGGAAAAAGGGGTACTTCACATCCACTGAGGTAACTGGGCAGAATTTGAACTTGGGTGCTATGTTACAGTTTCATTTCGGAACGCAGGGGGAGGGGACTGCGATTGGAGAAATATTGTAAATGTACCGATAATACACAATCATGACTAGATCTTAGGTAAAATATTCTATTACCACTGAGGATGGCTTTAATATGCATATGCATATATGCAAATGCATATAATCCGGTCCCTGCTTATGCTATTCAAAATGTTAAATGTTAGGGATTGAGAGAAGATAGCCGACTTCAACTAATTTAGTTGAAGTTAACTATGTATAAAAAACCTTAGAGTGAATAGGTTACTTCTAAGCGCGCTCCATCGTCAACCGCATCGTCGCTTTCCATCAGGTGAGATAGCGGTTAAGCTCGAACCTATCAAGATTTTAAAAAAAACCTTTTTACAAAAAACTACAACCAACTTTAATACAAAAAATTCAAATATAAACGAATTTTCTAAATAAGTCCAAGAGTGTTTGAGTGATAGAGGAACACGCATAAAAAATAAAAGATTATTATTTAAGTACAAATAAATATACTAATCAGCTATTTTTTTACTCTCTACTAATTCAGCAAAACGGTACCATGTTTCATCAGTTTTTATACTTTAGAGGCTCAGACCTGTGCCAAACCTAATGCCCTCGAGAGTTTTTTTACTTACGAGAATAACCCGCTATAAATTTAACATTCTCACGTTCGTAGAGCTCTGGTACATTAGGTATGTGCTAGGGCACTATGAATTACATACCTTGTACATATGTACCTTGTGCAAAGATCACACGTACGTAACTTTACGGACCTTTTGTAACCTAGATGTAATTCAGTGTGCTTACAGTACTATCTCACATTAATGTGCCGATGGTCTTATAGGAGACGGAGTGGGTTTCGAATGTGTTAGGATTTTTTTTCTATTTATTATGATACTTTTTTTGAGGAGGAAATACTTAAAATTACTTGACGCTCTAAGGTGGTGCGAGAGGACAGACTTTTATTGACTAAAACCCGCTGTTGCCCTTAAGTGGCCCTTCGCGTTCCGGAGCCACGATAACTCTTTCAAAAATTCTAGTTTGTTTTTATTTTATTAATAATAGGCTCGCGTTTGACCACCATCTCACCTGTTGGTAAGCGAGGATGTGGTCGACGATGGAGCACGCTTGCCTAGAAGTAGCCTATTCAATCTTGACTTAAAGACCCCTAAGTTTTAGCTATCAGGAAACACAGACTCTGGCAAGGAATACCACTCCTTGGCTGTACGCATAATAAATGTGTAAAACGCTTTGTGCGTTTTTTTTTTCTTATTATTGCTAGGCTCGCGTTTGATCACTATCTCACCTAATAGTAAGCGATGGTGTGATCAACGATGGAGGGGATTCTAAAATAGTACATTTTGATACAAGTGGAGAAAGTTTATCATTGTAACCGAGGCGAAATTCACCCGAGCCGTTATGGAGCTGAGTGCTGCAGTGACAAATTTCCACGTGTATCAAACGATGGGTTTAAATACACTAACGAATAAATACTTTCTCTCAAAATTACGATGCGTTTGTTTTACGTTGTTTTTTCATTTTGAAAAAAAAATTCCAAAGTTGCCATAAATTTTAGTTTTGATTTAGATGGCAGCAGGTTATCACAAGTATTTTTTACCTCAATCACAATATCTGGCAGCGTAGCATCTAAAGTTAATAAGTTAGTTAATAATATTTAATATACTTTTTTCCCGCGCTTAACCTTTGCAAGTTGAAGGAGAAACAAAGATATCAAACCGTTTACATCCTAAAATTAAAAATAGAAACTCAAATATTTATGGATTTAGAACACAGAATCATTTATTTGTATAATTCAATAAAAACACTTAACTAATTAAAACCATATAGGGTGACTGGTATTTAGTGACCGATAAGTATCGGTCACTAATTACCAGTCACCCTTTAGATACACTAAAGGCAAAAACTACTAGCTAAAATATGGCGTTATAAAACTCCTCCGCATCGCTGTTGACTGAAGATAATTGTTAATTTGTTGGTAGTAACAAATTATTGTGTAAATAATCATATTTATTTATGATATTCTGTTCATAAACACAATTTAAATTTTCATTACATATGAGAAGAATACTTGGGTGGACCACTTTCGGTATGACTCGATATTAAACACCTCCATTGTTACATCAGCGATATTTTGGTAGCCGCAATAAATTATGACTGGAACCCATTCATTCATACTTACGACCCATAAAAGTAACATTTGTACCAGTTATGAGGGACTTAGTTTATTAGAGAACTGGCTTCTGACAGTGGCGTTGCCCGCGTAAAAGTTGAAAATGATCCCAAGTGAACATACTCGTACGTCCAAGGTCAGAATTATCTTACAACCTATTCCAGTAAGTACCCAATGTACTCAAGTGCCAAGTTTCATCCAATCCATTTATGAACAAAAAGTATCCTGCGTACTGTTCCAAGTCATCATCTACCCGTGTGCCAATTTTCATCCACTCGAGCGTCAACAAGAAACAAACGTACAAACGGGCGGTGCGGGAGGGCGAGTCAGACTTTTACTGACTAAAAACTGACTCTTGTTCCGTCTTTGCCTTCGTCCCAGGGCTGAGTTTTCCTTTTGGTAACAAACCCTTGGCCCCAATAGACTTCGACCCTGCTGGGCTCCAACGGTTTGCTGACATCTCCTTGAGGCGCGCGTGGAACAGTACGCACCGTAAAGACTTGGACTCGGTCCGGACGGTTACCGGACAATTGGATGGCGAGCTACCTATTTTCATCGTCCGCAAGCCCGCGCAAGTGTGATGTGTAGGTTCCTCACTTTCCACCAAGTCGATACAAACTAATTATTAAGAGAGCTAAAATTATTTGTTTGAATGTAAGAGGTGCAGAATCCCTGGATGGATCTCATGGATCTATACGTGTACCTATGGTTCTTGAGCGACTAGGCATACTATCTAAGTTTCGAGAAAAACCTTGTAAATATCAGTATTGAGTATTTTACACAGGTACAGTTCATCAATTTCTATGGAGTATTGACATCTTTTTTTCATGTAAGATAGTTTTTATCAATACTCCTCGACAATGGAGTGTTATATCGGATTCTACCCGATTAAAACGCCACAATTTTAACCACTACAATGAGTGAGGAGTCCGGGTGGAAATAGAACTGAATTTTGACAAATATTATTGAGTCCTACGGAAGAGTCTTCTTCCTTGTCGATATCACTCTTGACAGAGTGGTCGTGGTCATCACTTCAGGTGTTGGTGGCAAGCTTGACAACGCGCCGCCACTCCTCTCTGATACTTACGGAAGAGTACAATTTAGCATATCTAATTACACATAATCCAAGATGCTGTATCAATATTCAAATCAATTCATTGAAATCAAAGCTTCGAATACCTTCTCAGATTAATTACATCGTCGCAGCCAATATATGCGATACTAATATGTTAAATATACTATTGAAATTTTGCTAATAGTTTAATGTGAACTGCGACAAAGTTGAACTACAGAGAGAAGGAAGAAAAATGGAAGGAGGCTGTCTTATTTTACTGATATATAATAGTTAAAAGGGCTGAGTTTTCTTGCGTGATCGCATCAGGAATAATGAAATCCACAGGAGAGCCAAGGTTACCGACACAGCCCGAAGAATCGTCTAAATTAAGTGACTGTGGGTCGGGCTCATTACTAGCAGAACAGATGATCGTTGCGGCCGAAAGGTTCTGGAGTAGCGAGCGTGTACTGGAAGACGCAGCGTTGGAAGATCTTTCACTACGTAAATCAATGACCTGGTGAGGATAACGGGACTTTGATGGATGCGAGACGCATGGGACCGATCGTTGTGATAGTACAGTGTGGTAACAGTAGACGTCTTTTGCCTGAAATGAAGATGGTGAAATCTAACTCACATGTCCCCGCTTTGAAGAGTGGCCAAAGAGGCGTCACGGCGTCCTCACCTTCCGTATGATGCAGGTCTTCATCGGATATGGTAAGTTCGGGAGGTTCTGCATCGGATTCAGGCGGAAGAAACACTCGGGTGTGAAGCGCTCGGAGGACATGGTAGAGCATAAACCATGATGTGCCTCGCTTAGGCGGAGCACAGCCGTGTCCTCGTGGAGGCAATCGGTGGCAGCGACCTCTTGCACCGCGCCTGGGTCTAGTTCAGGCTATGGTCTGGAGCGAGGAGGAATGCCAGGCGTTCGTTTCCTCCAGCGGAGCAGTAATGCTAACGAAGGAGGAGGCCGCACACGTGAGGGAAAGAACATCCTCAGCCACCAAGACCCCAACCTCGACTACCAGCCACGGTAGACACGGGCTAGCAGACGTCGAGCAATGGGTAGCTTACCGTCCGGCAGTCCAGTAATCGACCGTACCGAGCCCCAGTCCTCGCCAGCTCTCAGTGATCCACACGTTACTCAAAGAAGTAAAAGTCAGACACGCACTCCCGCAAAAAACCTATAACACAAACCGGGAAAAAACTTATGGAAATCCAAAAGCATAATACATAATCAGCCTTATAATGTTCCCACTGCTGGGACTCAGGCCTCCTCTCTAGGAGCGGGTAATCTTAAAGGAAGGAAGTAAATAGAAATATCTTCGCAAAACAAATCCAGCGTGAAATGATACATCCCTTAGTAACGCCTTCTAATTAATCTTATGATCTGTGTTTCGTTGTAATAATTCATTTTCATTGGTAACTAAGTTCATATTGGCTGTAACTTTTATGTTTATTGGGTTTATTGAGGCAACATTTACTTTAGGTACTGCGATGTCTTTATTGCCGAGTTTTTCTACTGAATGGGGTTTTTTTTTTCCGGTTGGGTAAATCATCTCATGACATCCCCCGCTCTTGGGTGGAGCGCGAGATAGTGTCAGACTTTTACTGACTAAAAACCCACTCCTGTTCCTTCTTTGCCATTCGTTTTCCAGGGCCCCGGGGATCTCTTTCGCATCACCCATGGCCCCAGTAGGCTTCGACCCTGTTAGGCCCCTGCGGTTGCTGACATCTCCTTGAGTCGCGCGTGGAACACTATGCGCCGTCGACGACTTGGGCTCGGTCCGGACGGTTACGGGACGATCGGACGGCGAGCCACCCATTGCTCGCCGTCCGCAAGCCCGCGCCTACGGTGGCCGGAAATCGGGATCGGAATCCCGGCGGCGGTTGGGGCGTGAGGACCGTTGCCGTTGCCTCACGCGATCGGCCGCCTCCTTTGCTAGCATTACTGCTTCGCAGAAGGAGGCGACCGCCTGCCACTCCTCCTCGCTCCGGACCATTGCCTGTACCAAGGCCCGGCGCGAGAGATCGCTACCGCCGATCGCCCTCACGAGGACACGGTGGTGCTCTGCCCAAGCGGGGCACACCTCTACCGTGTGCTCCACCGTGTCCTCCAGGCGGTCCACACAATGGTGGCACCCGGGCGTCTCTTCTGCACGAATCCGGTGCAGGAACGTCCCGAACTTACCATGTTCGGTGAGGACTTGCGTCATGCGGTAGGTGAGGACGCCATGAGGTCTTTCCAGCCACTCCTCAAAGAGGGGACTTATCGCCATAATTATGGAGTACCCAGCACTAGGTTGCGACAGTCGCTGTCGCCATTCCACCATGAGATTACTGAATGGGGTAAGGATTGTGTTTGTCTGTAAGTGTCGAGAGTAACTAATAGTGTGTGTGGTGTCCTATATGGTAATGGAGTTGTTAGATATTGTATTACTCTTGTTTTGTTATATGGCATTTATTATCATCAACATTATTTTGCCCTTGTTACAATTTCAGGGCAATATCTCTACCTACATAGATATCTACATACACTAATATTATAAAGAGGTAAAGTTTGTTTATTTAGTTTTTTTGTTTGTAGAAGGTAATTTCTGCGAGTACTGTTCCGATTGCTAAAATTTTTCACCGATAGAAAGCTGTTTTTTTCCTGAGTGACATAGGCTATATTTTATGTATCTACGCGGGCGAAGCTGTGGGCAAAAGTTAGTATAAAATAGAATTTATGTTTCTGTTTGTAACATTTTTTTCTTTTTGGATATTAAAGTATAATAAAAATATAACTATAATAAAAATGCTATTTTTTAAATTTTTGTTTGTATGTTTCTTGGTTCCGGCTGTCTCTATAATAGCTGGACTGATTTTGACGAAACATTCACTGTTAAATAAGATGATGTCATAAGAAGTAACTTAGGTACTTTTATTTAAAAAAAAGATTTAGGGTTCCACGTATAAAAAAAAATCTTGAAATTGCGTCCAAATCGCATTGTGCTGTTTTACGAATCTGATACGGGCGAAGTCGCAGGTACCACCTAGTGTTTAATATATAGGGTGACTGGCAATTAGTGTACAGCTGATAATTTAATAAAAATTGTTTGTTATCATGAGCACAATCACATGTTTAAGTATCGTACACTAATTACCAGTCACCCTATATAATCAATTTTTTTTTATTTGCCAACTTCACAAAACGAGGAAGTTATCTAGTCGATGTAGATTATAAACCAGTCAACGAAGTACTACCTAATTTTACTAACAATATTGTAATACGCTCACATACACACAGCTGCGCGCTGCGTCAGTCGCTCACTTGTTTTTATTAAACAGAGAAATCTGACTGGGCTGACTAAAAATTAAGAGTATTTCATTGTATTAAAATAATGAAGATAATATAAAAGCTATCCTAAAGAAATAAACATTTTAATAAAACCTCAGTAACGACCAGTCTTCCCCATAACGTGTTTAAAAATAGAAATAAGAATAAAACAGCCGTAAAATAAAATCCTGCTTTTCAACTTTTAATTAAAAAGATCTTGCCAAATGCGTCAATAAAAAGAACAAAGACCTCCATGTTTGATTGATGCTATGTTGGAACACGGACTGACGCCCTGAAAAAATTAAAACAGCTAAAATCGTACTTAAAAGGGATAATATTGATTATGAACATTTTGCTAATTGAGATACAAAAATGGAGTGTTGGATCGAAATTCAAGTCAAGGCAAAAGCTGAGATTTATGGAGTATCTCTTGATAAGTTCAAAATTACAGAGCTTATTAATGTATGTCTCTTAGTGTAATGATAGACTTACCCAAAATTATTGTGAAATACTATCAGCGATAACTATTAATAAAACGCCAAAATATAATCTATAAAACCGTTTTATTTTTGTTTTGATATTATAATTTTTTGTAAGTATTATTTTTCAAATTTCATTCTTTTGTAAGCGCAAGTTGCGCTAGTATTTTATTAATATTATGTAGAAATTGTGTTGAAAAGATATGATAGGCAGTGACACCATTTATAAAACAGGTATTCAGCCCGCATCTTGTTGGACTGGAAGCCCACACCAAGCAGGTTGGGAAAAGGCTAAGGAGATGATGACTATGATGACCCGCTTTTTTTTACTATAAGATATTTTTTAAGAATATGTAACGTTAAGGTATACAATTTTTTCTAGTTTGAATCGATTATCCACAACTTTAATTAGACTACAAAGGCTTGTGTCATTCGTATAGACCTGGAACATGACCTAGAAAAAGAAATGTAGATTTAAATTCATTCAGTTATCATTGATCCCTTTAAAACATTCTTTAAGTAAAATAAACAACATATTTTTCTTTAAAACTCCGTATTCACATACAAAAATAGAAATATAAATATGTAGATTTTGCAACCCCAAGAAAAAGCAAACGCAAAGAAACAAAAACATTGTCAAAGAGTGAATATCGTGTTTCTTTTTTACATCACCAAGTGAAACCGATCAAAGGTTATATAATATAGAAGCAGGCACTGACTTGGCCGAGTTCTTCCGCGCATTAAGCAATCGATATTCGTTTCCGCATCATAGATTCTAGAGATAGGTTGTTTATGAAAATGGTAGTACCTACCTCACTTTCAGACGAGATAGTCTCTATTGTCTATCAGAGTACTTTATGCCAACTTGAATTTATATAATACTAGGTTAATAAAAAGAAAACCTATCTACCTAATTTTTTGTTTGTATTATCGGGAGTGTTTGACATTGTTTATACATGAATTTGTGTAAATAAACTAATAATTTTCTTTGCAAAAGTATGTAGAACTAATACAATAATAAAATAAACATAACAAATAAAGAAAAGAGGACATGAGTAAACTTTATATGAGCATTTCTAAATAATATAAGTTAAATATACAAAGTGTCCCTCAGGGGAATACCTTCGGACCCTACCTTTTTCTCTGAAATATTTATTGGCTTTTTATTCTAAGTAGATTTCGAATAAAATTAATAAACTAACTAATAGAGTAGAAGAAGTACAGAAAGAAACCAATAACGGCACTTTAAAAGCTATGAAAGTGGAAACCACTTTGAAGCCAACTAAAATATTGAAGATAGAAATGGGAAAGTGGAAGATCTAAAAATAAAAATAGACACGGTTCCATCCAATATGGACGGTATCGGTTTATGTTGTCTGGATACAACGGGCCTCAAATGTTTACTGCCATGATTTGCTATAGTAGTCGAAGTTGCGAGAACAATTCCTGGCAACTTTAAATATTTAATGAGGACGTATCATGAAGGTTTTTCTCCACGTAAACTAAGAAAATAATGCTTGTTGAATATGTACTTCTATATAAAGTCACTGACTCGATGGATTGACCTTTCGAATACCGTAATTAGAGACACAATAGAAATTCAATGAGAGAGAGAACGGCGTTCGCTTGGGGTTTAATGAATTAATAAAAAAATATTTTCACTGACTTTAAAAGAAGGATAATTATTCTCAATTCTCCCGAGAGATTTTTTGTGTGTTGTTGATTATGTTGTTCAAGATGTTTTTTTTTTGTTTAGAAGGATATGCTTTGATTGCATTTGAATTTGGTGAAGACCTCATGGTGAACTTTGGAGATAGACAATAGACCTCTTCAATATATGATAGCAAATCTTTGGTTTTAGCTATAGGAGACAACAAAAAAAAAAATACAAAAACCAAACAATAAAAAATACAAAATAACTTTAATTTTACAATTGGAGTCAAAAATGTGTCGTAAACTAGAAACACACAAAGTTTTCTATTATATCCATACTTTGTTACGTTTCATGTGATAGAGCGAGTATCTTTCCATCAACCAGCCACAAAACTGAACTTCGGACTGTTACTATGAAATCTGTTTGTTCTTTTCTTTGTAAACCTATTGTTTATTTTACTGAATACAAATTACTTTTGGAAGCTATTAAAACAACACGCAAACAAACAATACGGACTTGCTTTGTTATAATTTCATTACAAAAAATAACAGTCGAAACACAAAAGTTTCCATTACTCCGTCATACATGAAAATGTGGAAATTTTCCACGCTGGCAACGACTACAAAACGGTTGAATACGTCTTTTAAAATGAATCGGTAAATACGTTTACAACTTTCCGGCCACATTGGTACTACAGTAAAAAAAAATCAGAAGCCTATATTATAATATAAGTATATTTTTTATTGTTGATAGGCTATACAAATATGTCATCACGTGGTCGCCTACAATGCCTCATCAGAAGGCTTAAAGACACTCAAAGGGCAATGGAAAGGGCTATGCTTGGAGTTTCCTTGCGTGATCGCGTCAGAATTGAAGATATCCGCAGGAGAACCGTGGTTACAGACATAGCCCGCAGAATCGCCAAATTTAAGTAGCAACTTAAGTAGTATATGCAAAACATTTCAGGTTTCGCATATACTTAAACTAATGTTGTATCTAAAAAATACCAAAAGAATTATGAGATTCTTTTTCTTTCGTAAGTATAACATTACAAACCACGTGTTAGAGTTGAGAACGAGAGACCTAATCCAATATTAGGTCACGTGTCTTATTACCTAGACAATGGAACAAATAGAAAACAAGAAAAAATAACTTTGGGGGTAATGAATACCTACAACGAGAGTTAATAACGTAATTAGTTTCTTTCGTTATTTTAGTCAGAAATAAAAGGGAAAATATATGAAGTATATTTTTTTGCAAATGTGCTACAGTGAGATGGTCATATCTATCGATTAGACGGACAGACAGAGTCTGTCAGTCCGTCTGTCCGTCTGTCCGTTTGTCCGTTTGTCCGTCTGTCCGTCTGTCCGTCTGTCCGTCTGTCCGTCTGTCCGTCTGTCCGTCTGTCCGTCTGTCAGTCTGTCCGGCTCTCCGGCTCGTCTGTCCGTCTGTCCGTCTGTCCGTCTGTCCGTCTGTCAGTCTGTCCGGCTCTCCGGCTCGTCTGTCCGTCTGTCCGTCTGTCCGTCTGTCAGTCTGTCAGTCTGTCCGGCTCTCCGGCTCTCCGCCTGTCCGTCTGTCCGTCTGTCCGTCTGTCCGTCTGTCCGTCTGTCCGTCTGTCCGTCTGTCCGTCTATCCGTCTATCCGTCTGTCCGTCTGTCCGTCTGTCAGTCTGTCCGGCTCTCCGGCTCGTCTGTCCGTCTGTCCGTCTGTCCATCTGTCCGTCTGTCCGTCTGTCCGTTTGTCCGTCTGTCAGTCTGTCCGGCTCTCCGGCTCTCCGCCTGTCCGTCTGTCCGTCTGTCCGTCTGTCTGTAAATGTTGCAGAATTGATCCTTCTGCACTTATGTATCTCGTGACGTTATTTACAAAGAAAAACAGCTTGCCTCCATGACACAAACAAAACTTTTCATTGTATCAGTAGAATAATGTTGTTTTACAAAATATCATTCTTGCTTCCGTCTTGTTTTGATTAATAGGCCTCATCTTTGTGTGTTCTTGTAAGATATTATGAAAATAGCTGAAGAAATTTTATTCGAACAAAACCTGTACATGTTTGTTTTTTATTTGGGAATATCGTTATAATATTGTAAAATGTTTACTTTATTGAGACAGTGTAAACTAGCTTTTGTATGCTTGAAAAGGAAACCCGTGGATATAGAACTTAAAGGAAAGGAATTGAAGGGACTGGGTAGTTTTAGTCAATAAAACTTGCCCTCCGCTCCCTCCGCGTCAGGCGTCTGTCTATGGTTCATTATTTATTGCATTTTATAAATATTTTTTTAAAACATGACACATTGGTAAAAAGCGTGAATTTATGGTAAAATTACCATAAATTCACGCTTTTTACCAATGTTATGTATTAATTATTTTTCCAATGTTTGTTTTATCAATGTTTGTGTATATTGTTTTGTTTCGATACCTATATAGTTTTATTTAACCTCCGTGAGTGTGGCATCACCGCGGGCCCTAACAGAATACCAGCGCTGCATTATTTATCGTTTTAAATATCGCAGCATATGCTGAGTTAGGCGCCTTTTTGACCTTGCACAGATCATAAAGTAATTTTTTTTTATAAGTACTTAATTCTACTATATTTTAATTCCAATGTATTCTAAAGTTTTTTTTTTTAATTTTACTGTATGTGTGAGGTACCTACTACCTACCCTAGAGTGGGTCATTGGATCAGTACCTCAAAAAAAAAACTTCGTTTGTAAGACAAGTTCATACTGTGCTGACCAAGTAAATTGATATTTTTACGAAAAGTCATCATAATGATTCTAATACGCAAAACATCCTGTAAATATTTTGACTACGATACGAGATAAACAAAACTTTATTATAACTGCTACCAAACTTATATTAATCCAATTGATTGATGTAATATAATCTACCTATCTTGAAAGAATCGGTTAAGTGCGAGTCTGACTCGCGCATCAAGGGTTCAGTACAAACTTACCGATATATGTAAATAGTTCGATTCCAGAAACGAGTCTTGAAGATTTTTCCGAATCATAAAAAAGACATATTTTGTGACGTAACTACAAATTCAAAGTTTTCAGAGTTTTTCCTTTGCTTGAGCTCAAAGATCTGCTTTTTACCACATTTCAAGATTTTAAGTTAATGGAAAGTATTTATTGATTTTGATTTCCTAACGAATGTTCAAATATGCGCCATAAAAGGAACATAAACTGACTTAGAAGTTTTTTCATTGCTCTAAAGAGTAGCAAACTTGAATATTTGATACCCTTCGAGCGCCGATTGTACATACGTCTGTACAACTTGAATGACCTTGAAATACGCTTCATTGTCGTACTGTAAACGTGATTGTACGAAGTTTGTTTGGCCGAAAATTTTGATTTCTGTATCTTTGATTTTCCTAGAAAAATCCAGAACAAGTTTTTTTAATTTATTTTTTGGTGATTTGGTGATTTTTTTTTGTGAATTACGTAATAATAATACCCCCCCGGGCGTGAGGGCTTAATATCAGCTTAATACCAACCTAACTTATAAGATTTCCGTTTATGCCGACTCAGGTACGGAACCCTAAAAAGAGAAAACTTCGGAAGTCTTGGCAGCTCGTCGAATAAAATATGGTTGCAATAAATAATCTACCCTCACACCGAGATCATTTCCGATATTATGCTATTGAAAAATTCTAAGATTAGCATTGATGTAACTTAGTACGTTTTGTGCGTAACTTAGGACCTTTTAGAATTTTGAATTGTGAGTAGGACAAGGTTCCCGGATCTAAAGGATGGTCGTTTCTAGTATGATGTCTTATATCAGACTTAGTATGGTGTTTTAGGGCGTTTGTGGTGCGAGTACCGAACTGTTTTCTGCACCTTGTTTTGAAAGAAGACTTTGGCCACAGAGCGTGGTATTCCGTCGCTTCTGCGGACAATTACCACAGGAAAGCACCCAGACGATTTAGTGCGAAGTGACGTGTATCCAATATATGTAAGCAAATCCTAGTGAAAAAAAAAAACTCAACTTTTTATTAATATATACATAATAGGTATTTAAACAAAATGAAAATAATAATTATTATGTACAAACGGGTAGAAAAAGAACACATAGGACATCAAAAAAATCGTCCAAATAGATGTCAATGGGAAAAGTGCCCAGAATGCTGGCAGCATTGCCACGCTAGATGGCAATGCTGATTCGTTGACCGAAGAAAAGTCCAGCCCTCTGGTCATTTCTACGCGCGCCTCAAGGAGATGTCAGCAAATCGTAGGGGCCCAACAGAGTCGAAGCCTACTGGGGCCACGGGTAGTGTGAAAGTGAAACCCGGGGCCCTGGGACGAAGGCAAAGAAGGAACAGGAGTGGGTTTTTATGATTTTCCCACCTAAAAAAAAAAAAAAAGCCCTCTGGTCATGCGAAGAGTCGACCAGCTGTTTGATTATACTCGATGAGCGCTCGGACTCCATGGCCCTAGTGTTTCAACCTCCGATGAGGTTATTATATTTGTAATAATGTAAATACATTGGTGCTACTTTGAAAATAAACAACATTTTATATTTTTTTAGAAAAATAACCATCATAAATGGTGCTAGAATTCAAACGGACGCGCTATTCTAGAATCGGACGCGTACTACTCTAGGATAATAAATAACTTAATATTAGGTGGGATGGCAGTCAAGCACTAGTTTTTATAAAACAAAAAATAGATAAAAATTAAGTGACTTTGAACGCGACCACATTGTCACCTATGCGTTCACAGTGAGTGCTGCCGTGACCACACCGTGATGGCGCCAAAGCCATGTTGATTAAAGTGCGGTGGTTTGATTGTGTGCGTATGTTAATGGACCAAATGCTTCGGGATGTAAAACTACTGAAAACTTGTAAATAATATACCAACAATCTAATCTCTTGTTGCTCTGACGTGTGGCAAGTGTCCACCCTTATGAGCCTAACACGGACAAGTTTCACCGCAGTTTTGCGCAGGTCGATCTATATTATTAATATTAATATATGAGTTTTACCAACCACAAACTATGCGCCATCGGTTACGCCATCATTCAGGATCGCTCCTTTTACCAATTCATTCATGACATCTTTGAGCCTTCAAGGACGCAGGTAAAGGCAAAATCAAGCTTAATGGTGGCTCCGAACATGAAATGGGTATTGCGCAGCAAGGAGCTTACTTCGCAGCATTGAGGTGGATTCAACATGTACTACTATCGACCTGCTAATCTGTTCCAGGAACTAATTACCAGCAGCACTTGCTCGACATGCAGACTAATACGTTTGCACTAAACCTAGACTTCGCTTTAATTGACACTCAAAAGTTATGCGTTTGGCGTAGCTACTGCCGTATCTACACAGCTGAACCCGCGCTACAGGGGCCCCGCCATGTGCTAAATTTTTTTCGCAACATGTTATTCACAACCTTCTCGAATTGATAAGAGTTCACTAGTAGCTGAATAAGTAAAATATATGATAGGATGTTGTAAAAGTGTAAAGGTCACTCCGCTCGTTCTAGCATTTTCTACATAAAAACACAAAAAAAAGTTAACCTATCCTAGTCCAGAATGCCCCCCGCGGCCTTGCGGATGGCGAGCTGTGGGTGGCTCACCGTCCGATCATCCGATAACCTTTCGGACCGAGCTCAAGTCGTCGACGGCGCGTGCTGTTCAACGTCGAAGGAAGCAACTGTAGGGGCCCAGCAAGGGTCGAAGCCTACTGGGGCCAAGGGTCTGATTCTGAAAGGAAGACTCGGCTCTGGTACGAAAGGCAATGAAGGAACAGGAGTGGGTTTTTAGTCAGTAAAAGTCTGACACTGTCCCCCGCCCCGCCCAAGAGCGGGGTATATCATAAGATGATTTTCCCACCGAAAAAAAAAACCAGAATGCCCCAATAAACGAGCCCATTTTTAATTAAGACCTATCCTGTCTCAGCCAGAGTAATCCAATTTTTGAGCTCAGCTCGGTCCTACATAATAACAAAACCACTTTTTTTATTTTTCGCGAGCTCGCATGTTTTCTAGCCGGTATCTCCATTATGGCATATCGGGACTCTGTCGAGCTGTCTCAAGGCACTAGTTCTGTTTGGTAAAAAAAAACCTCACAAATGTTTGATACGGGGGCCCCTGAGGGCCTAGCTACGCCACTGCGTTTGATGCACCAAACTTTGGTAACAGTTTATCTTGAGCAATATTAAAGGTAATAGTTGGGGATCTTGCGCTGATTAAGCATTAGGCTACCTTGCTTTAAACCTTTTTGTTACGTAGACAATCATTCTCCAACTCTGGGTGGAGCGGGAAGAAGTGTTAGACTGCCTAAAACCTACAGTATTCCTTCAGTTGCTCTTTTTGCGAAGGCTACGGTAACTCCTTCTATCAACCCGCAGCCCTGGCAGGCATAGGCCCTAACTGGCAGCGTAAATTTTGCTGACATCTCATTTTTTTTTAATTCTTGATAGGTTCGCGCTTGACCGCTATCTCACCTGATAGAAAGCGACGATGCGGTCGACGATGGAGCATGCTTACCTAGAAGTAACCTATTCACTCTTGACTTAAAGATTCCCGGGTTGTAGCCAACATGAAACACAGATTCTGGCAAGGAATACCACTTCTTAGCTGTGCGCACAATGAATGTGTTCCCAAAACGTTCTCTTTGAGGCGCGTCACTTCGTCCTTGCCGGACGGCCGCACGGTGAGCTGAGCATGGCTTGCCATCTGCAAGCCCGCGAAAACGATGGTCAGAAATTATCCTGCGACTCCTGGTGCCTGGAGCGTCTCCGGCGTGAAGCTGATCTCCTCACGGTTTTGTCCTGCTCCTTTGTTGGCATTACTACTTCGCAGAAGTGGATGACCACTTCCCATTTCCGTTTCCAGCCCTGGTCGATGACCAGGGCTGGAAGCGAAGATGTCCGTCGCCGTAACGCCGCATGCTATAAATCATCAATCGTACCTTCATCGATGTGGTTTTTTTTTTGTTAATAATTATAACTAGTACTTGAATGTGATCCCACCTGATGGTAAGCAGTGATGCAATCGTTGATGGCGAGGCGCACAAGTTTATTAGGACCACAGCTGGTAAAGTGTTCCCATCCTTCACGTACGCCGTATAAACAACGAACAGTATTAGTAATGTAAGGATGGATACTCGCTGTACGTCAGGTTGTCCGCTGGTAAAAAGGCGACGGTGGTATGATGTGCAAGTCATGCAATTCCCGCGCACACTGTCCAAAATGCATCCCGTAAATTACCGAAAGATTGTTTACCCTACGGCTGTGCTTTGTAGATTGAACTAAGCCAAATCTGGATCACCAATTAGCCTCTTCACACGCCTTTCTACTGAGCTCATTGGGCAAATAAATAAAATAAGCGACCCATCTAAGCATGAACTATCTAATCGTCCTGATATAAATACTGTAACGATTCCAGAGCGGCCTATATTCAGACACACTGACCGTAACTGCTTGGCCGTGAGGGCCGTATCGTAATCAATACGAAGGATTGTGTCAGCTATATTTTTGTGGCGTGTGTCCATTGTCGCGAGATAATTGATGTCTATGGGGGTTGCATTGATTAAACAATTAGATGACTGACAGTTTTTTTTTTTTGAGGTCATAAATCATCCAATGATTTTTCTCACGCTAGGGTTAGAGTGATAGAGTGAGTCTCGGTGGGCACCTTCTCGGTGGACTCACTGAGCGAGCGTGATTGACTTTTACTAACTAAAACTCGCTTATGTCCTTCAGTTGGTTTCTCTTTTAGAACTTTACTGCGTGTCAGATGACTGATAGTGGAAAACAAAATAGAAATTATGTCTCATAATTATACTAATAAGCAAATAGCATCGAAGGAAATAGCTTAAAGGTAAAAAATTAGTGTCAGACTGCATCAGTCTATAAAAGAACTCATTTGTAGGGTTCAGTACCTCAAAAGGAAAAAACGGAACCCTTATAGAATCCTTATAGGATCACTTTGTTCTCCGTCCGTCTGTCTGTCTGCCTGTTAAGACTCTTTATCTCGGGAACGCGTGGAGGTATCGAGTTAAAATTAAAACCATACAGTCAAATCTGCAGTCCCTTGATGCTGTGGAAAAATCAAACTTCTAAGTTAACAAAAAAAAAAGATACGGTCGTTTATGTCGCAAAAAACGTATATTTTCACACTCTCAAGGAAATCAAAATTCAGATAGTTCCCGTTCACCCAGAATCCTGAAATGTAGCATAAAGCAAGGTCTTATAGTACAGATATAGGAATAAATCTGAAAACAGTAGATTTGTTGTTACATCAAAATGAAAATATATTTTTTTGCGACTAGAAACAATCTTCGAAACTTCATTCAGGGATTGAACTGTTCACAAAGGTAGGTTTATGCGAAACCCTCATTGCGAGTGTGAGAGCTAATGGCGCGGGACTGAATAGATCGCCGAATTGAACCGAATATGAATGTATTAATTTTTAACGGGGTAATGTTTTTCACGTGTACATGTGAAATTCTTTATACCCTCGTAGCATCCTGGCAGATGGATGAATTTTTACTACCTATCAGAAATGGCAAGCTATATTTTTTCAGTAATAATAAACGTATACGATGAAGGAGATTATGATGGCAACAAATCGATTAACATTAAAGACGAAAGTTCGCGAGCTAATTCGTAAGAAGTTAGCAGTAGTGTCATCACAGCGTTAATGTTTTCAAATTGTCGATTTGAACCAATTGTTTGACTTTATTAGTGTAGATGTATAATTATGTAGATAGTTTATTAATTTGTGTATGTATTGTATAATTGTATGATATTTATGGTTTATTAGTATATCTTTTCTTGTACCTATTCGCCTTTTCTCTCTCTTTTATTGCATCTACTACTATTTATCTATGCATCGCCCTAAGGTTGACTGATAGAAAATGCATTAAGTCCGCCGCTGTATGTTTGTGCATAAAGTATTTTATGACTGGCTGGCCTGTTGGTCTAGTGATTAGTGGCCCTGACTGCTATGTCGGAGGTCGTGGGTTCGATTCCCACCCAGGACAAATGTTTGTGTGATGAGCACGATCATTTGTTCTGTGTCTGGGTGTAATTTATCTATAATATTTATGTATTTAGAAATATATAATATGTATGTCTATCAGTTGTCTAGTACTCATAAAACAAGCTCTGCTTGCTTGAGACTAGACGGCGTTGTGTGATAGTTGTGGAATATTATATTATATTATTTTTAATAAATAAATAAATAAGGGTAGGTATATAATTATAAACACAGTACGACTTTACATACAAATGTGATGTTATGTACGAGTGAAGCGGACTGTACTAATCCAATTGTACATTTCTTAAGGTTTCAAGACAATGTTGGGTTCGATCATTCAACACGTATTTGCGATTTTATTTTTATTATTAGGTTTGCATAATTATGACCACTATCTCGCCTGATAGCAAGCGATGATGTGGTCGACGATGTAGCACGCTTGCCTAGAAGTAACCTATTTATTATTGATTTAAAGGTAGATATATTATGTGAAGGTCATCTGTATGCACTACGTATCACTTTTCTGTCATTTTTTGATTGTATTCGGATTTTACCGATAACTATTAATCAAAGCCTTTTTAGGATTCCGTACCTCAAAAGGAAAAAACTGTCTGTGTCTGTCTGTCAATACCCTTTATCTCGGGAACGCGTGGAGGTATCTAGTTGAAATTAAAACCATTTATGTGAAAAATCAAACTTTTGATTTAATAAAAAAAAAAGATCCGGCCGTTTATGTCGCCAAAAATGTGTATTTCGACACTCAACGGAATCAAAATTCATAGGGTACTTCCCGTTGACCTAGATTCCTGAAATTTAGCATGAAACAAGGTCTCATACAGTGGCGTGCTAGATATTTTTATGGGGGGCAAGACAAGGAACCTTGACTTATCTACAGTACTACTCATTTACCTAATATTCCGAATAAAAATTAACTCGCACTATAATCCGCCGTCACGTATCATCAGTACAAAATTTCTTACTGTAATGCTGATTTTAATTGCTACATTTTCAGAAAATAAGTAAACATCATAAATGTATCATAAAAATTATATAAGAGCCATCTATTGATATTTTTTGCCAACTATTGCTCGCTCACAACATTCTATTATATCTGGTTACTTCGGAATTCACTAGATTGTAAACCAAACAAAAGATTGTAGTAAACAATCATTTGTTTTCGATATTGCTATGTAATATTTTTTTTTTTTTTTTTTTTTTTTTTTTTTTTTTTTTTTTTTTTTTTTTTTAATAATAATAATAATTTATTCAATAAGTAGTTTGTACAAGGCATACAGAGTAGTCTTAAACATTAGAGCAAACAGTACACTCAGTATACAGTGGGTTCTAGGACTCCCTTTCCTAAACTAGGCAGAAATTCTGTCTGTATCTTAGAAAAGAGTTTCCAATTTTAGAGGGTCGTATTAGGGTTACAAAAAAAGAAAAAACAAAAACATTGGTACGTGCAGTGGGTGGACAAAGTACTTAGTTAAATATGTGTAGTGTGTGTGCGTTTGTGTGTGTATGAGAGTGAGTATGTGTATGTTAGTTTTTAAGCGTATTGTATGTTTAAGCCTATCTCATTTAATGTATAGTAGTTAGAAGCTCCTCGGTGTCATTATATGTTAGTGTCTGAAGCCAGGAATTTAGTTTCTTCTTTACCTCACACTTAGTTAAGACATATATATTGAGTAGTTTGTGGGCTTTATTATATAGCCTAGCACATAAACCATTAAACTGTCGTCTTATGAAGGCAGTCCTGCAAGAGACGGTAGGACATAACGGAAAACCACAGCGCCGCTGACTCATAAGCTGCTTATTGTAAGAGAACATAGAGTGTTTGTAGAGGATGGTTCTTAGGATATACAATTTTCTAACAGATAGGACATTGCATTCTGTATATAGCATAGATGTGGGATAGTCACGTGGTTTGAAGTTTATTACTTTAAGCACAGCCCTTTGAGCTCTTTCAAGCTTTAATAGCTCAGTTTTATAAGTTCCCCCCCACACAGGGATACAGTACGTCAGAATTGATTGACAAAGAGCCAAGTAAACCATACGGAGAGTATCTTTATCCGCTGAAAACCTCAGATTTTTAAAAATGTATATTAGTCTTCTGGTTCGAGATGTTAATGACTCCAATTGAGTGGTCCAGTCTAGTTTCTCGTCGACAAACACCCCGAGATATTTTACAGATTTTACCATCGTCAGCGACAGACAAGTACAAACTGTATTGTTTTGCGGACAGTTATGGGCTATTAAGTTTCCGGTTTCTTCAGCTGGTTTTGGTAGGTTCGGTAAAATAAAACGTAAGAATTTGGTTTTTGTAACGTTCAAAGTTAATAAATTCCTTGCTAGCCAATCCATTACTCTCCGTATTGCGTTTTCCGAATGCAATTTAGCGTCATCCCAACTCTTACCATATGCCACTAGTGCAGTGTCATCTGCGTAAGTAAAAATATCACAGTTGACGAGAGGCAGTTTACAAAGGTCATTTATATAAATTTGGAAGAGAGTTGGGGCCAAAATACTTCCCTGGGGAACTCCGAAGGTTATTTGTTCCTCTGCGCTAATTATATTATCTATCTTGACCGATTGTTTACGGTCAGAGAGATAGTCTTTGAAGATGTTAAGAGCATGACCACGTATACCTACATTTTCCATTTTTTCTATTAATTTGGAAATACAAACAGTGTCGAATGCCTTACTAAGATCTAGGAAAATGCCATAGCTTTTCAATTTTTTATCTAGTTTGTCAGCAACCGATTGTACTAGGTCGACAACGGCATCTTCCGTAGAGATGCCTTGTCGGAAACCATATTGGTTATTGGCGAGGATGTGGAATTTGGTTAAATATTTAGTTAGACAGTTATTAAGAACTCGTTCCATGATTTTAGACAAAGCGCTTAAGACGGAGATTGGACGATAGTTAGAGATCTGGTCCTTATCTCCAGTTTTATAGACAGGGGTAACTAACGCCGTTTTGAAGGCCTTCGGGAATACCCCTTGTGATATGGCAAGGTTGCAGATATGGGTAATGGGAGGCACAAGGACGTTTCGAGCCATTTTGATTAATTTGGCTGGTATGTTGTCCCATCCCGTAGCACTATCATCTCGAAGGCTTTTTATAATTGTCTCGATATCACTTACACAAACCGGGAGAAGCGCGATTGAGTTTACTGTACTATGTTTGGAAGTCTGATCACGGTCAGTAGGGAGGGTAGTTATTTTAGATGCCAAGTTCTTACCTACATTAGCAAAATAGTCGTTGATTATGTTAACGGAGGACAGAGGGTCCGTAGATAATGTTAAAAGATTCGTGGCTGGCTGATTATTTATTTCTGTGTAAGTGAGTTTTTTAACGACCTTCCAAGTTGCCTTGCTATTATTTTGTGCTCTAACAAATTGAGATTTTTCGTAAGACCGTTTGAGTTTATTAATAAGCCGATTACAAAAATTACGGTACCTTGTGTAAGTTATTTTGAGAATAGTGTTTTTCGGATCTAAATTTAGCTTCAAATGCATGCTGTCTCGGTTTTTGATGCACTGGATAAGACCGGGTGTCATCCAAGGCTTAATTATTCTAGCCTTTCTCGTAATTTTAATATGTGAGGTATGAGTCAGAACAATACTTTTGAGAATAGTAATTAAATTATCTGCAGCATTATTAGCATCAGTAGCGTCCATCACCGGGGCAAAATCAGCGCTTTCCACATCTTTTACGGCATTATTATAATTTAACCGTGTGGTTGTTTGTTGATTAGATTTACGGTTTACTTTGATTCTGTTTACACATAAAGCCGTAGCATGATGATCTGTAATACTAGTCTCTAGTACGAAGGAATTTGATGGGGATTTAGTTTTCAGTAAAATATGGTCTAGACAAGTATTTGAACTCGGTCTAGTGGGGTGTAAAAAAGCCGGTAAAAGGCCTAGTGTTGCTGTATGCAGAAGATATTCGTGCGAGTGAGGATCCTTGTTGTCAGGTTTAATATCAACGTTCAAGTCCCCCATTACTATGACAGATTTGCTGCTTTTTAAAGCAGAGACGGCAGTTTCCAAACTATTATAGAAATTAGATAAGTTAGTATACGAAGGTGAACGATATATGCCAATGATTGCAGTGTCCTGAAAACGACAGATTAAGCAGTTTGCGTCCTTAAAGAAAGATGGTTCTGTTACTGTACATTGTAGATTACTCTTAACGTAGATTACTACTCCATCGTTTTGAATTGAGTTTTTTACTGTCGAATGCGCGGTATAACCGTCTATAGTTGGGGTTGGGCCAGCATTTTTCAGCCGGCATTCCGTCAGTATTATAAGGTCGAATTCTATAGGCATCTGTGAAAGAACAACTAAAAAACTGTTAAGATTTTTGTGAACACTACGAATATTAATGTGAATAATTTTAATCGATGATTGTGCTACATTTTGTAAAGATGTGTATGTGTGTGGGGCACAGACTTCAAAAGCAGCTACCCTGTGTTGATCAATTTCATCAAGAATATTATTTAAACAAGCCATTTATAATTTATATTAAGTGATTTTAGGGATAGATCAAAAAGAAAAACTATTTGATGTGTTGTAGTAATTGGGAAGCATGTGTTTGTCTTAGTGTAGTATGGAAGTAATTGCTTCAGTTTCTGTAATAATGAGGTATCAGAGAAGGTGAGATAGGGCTTCATGTGAGATACATTGTGCGTGTAAGTTGAGCGGTGTGCGAAAAATAAAATATTATGTTTGTGAAGTTTGTGTATTATGTTAAAAGTAAAAACTAAATAAGTAAATATAATTTTAAGACATTTGCGTAGTATTTTTAAGTAGTAGGTAACTAAAAAGAAAGATAATGTAATAGGGTAGCACCGGTCGAATAGTCATATTTTTTTCAGGATGTTAGCCAGGCAGTCTTCCGATTTAACAGTGTAAGTTTCTCTGCACTCTGGGCCCTTGCGTAGCAGAATCTTGCCATTCGAAATCCAGCAGAATCTGAAACCTTTTTTTTTGGCAAAGTCTCGAGATTGCAGGAATAATTTCTTCATTGAGCCGGGAAGATATTCGTCGAGATATATTGGTTTCTTATCTCCACCTATGCCTACCAACTGCGTATTTAATTTATCTTCTAATTTTCGGCTTTTGTTGAAGTTGCGAGCTGCCGACAGGTAGCTGGCTTTAGTATGCACAGTAGAAAACTCGACTACAATAGTTTTGTTCGTCCCAGGTTTGGCTGGTAAACGGTATATATCGCGTATTTCGGGCGTTGGCACTTTGAAGTCAATAGTTTTGCCGATCAGAGAAACGATATTGATCATCTCCTCAACCGTTTCATTTTCTTTATTCGGGATATTTCTAATTTCGACAGTAGATGACCTCGAACTTAATTTGATATCTTGGAGTTGCCTCTCAAGCTTGTTGATTGTAGAAGCATTTTCATCTCGGGTTTTTTCAAGGTCCAAGATTTGAAGCTTTAGTTCTTCATAGTGATTATACATATATTCCATCGACTTCTCGATTTCTAAATTTGTTTTTTGTATTTGGTGTACTTTTTCCTTGACATCAGCCATTTCAGAGAATATTTTGGCAAAAATCACTTCTTGTTCGGTTTTCATAGCGGACAACGTAGTCATTATTAATTCGAGTGAGACGTCATTGCTCGAGGATTCTTGATTTTTTGATTCTTGTTTTTTTGATGAAGATTCCACGCGCGGCCGTTTGCTTCTCGAAGTAATGTTCCTTTGCGGAGAGAGACTCACTTCCGAGTCAGAGTGTGAAAGCTCTCTGGCTAGGTTTACATTTGTAGTTTTTGCTGGTGGAGTTCTTTTCACATTAGGCATGTTAAATATCTGAGCGTATTTAGTTCAATAGTAAACAAAAAGATACGTGCGTCGATATCTGCTATAATTAACAAATACTCACATTTTAAACAGCCATAGCTTTTCGTTCTTTTTTTTTAATTATTCTTGATAGGTTCGCGCTTGACCGCTATCTCACCGCTGATGGAAAGCGACGATGCGGTCGACGATGGAGCGCGCTTACCTAGAAGTAACCTATTCAATCTTGACTTATAGATTCTCAGGTTGTAGCCATCAGGAAACACAGATTCCTTTTTTTTAGTTATAAATATACCAGTAAGTGTCTAGGCTACGTGTACCAATTTTTATTTCTAAGTATGTATTTTGTAACATTCGTATAAATAAATAAATAATCCACCTGTTTCTGGCTGGTCATATAGTATAGCTATAGTGTTTAAGTATAGCGCTATTGTAGTACTAATAAAGGGGTAAACACATTGGCTTTTACGTCACCATCAGCTAGGGTCAACACGTGCACCTAAGTCAGAGGCTCGTATGCAACTGTCAACTGTCACTTCCCGTGAACTCGAGACAAATGTAAATACACTACAGCTATATTTCGATATATTTTTAACGTCTGAGTGTGCATATGTGTATCACAGGGTGAAGGGCCCGCGCCCTAACAAAATACCAGCGCTGCGTTATTTATCATTTTATAAATCTTAGTATATGCTGAATTTGGCGCCTTTTTGGCATGGCACAGATTTTAATTTACTTTTCCCCATAATGTATTTTTAATTTATACGATTGTGTGAGTCACGAATAAATGTTTTTCTTTCTTTCTTTTAGATTTATGAATAGTAGTGAGTAATGATTTAAAAATTAATGTATTTTCTGTAACGTAAATACTGTCAAAATATCGGCGGCGGTGATCTCTCGCGCCGGGCCTTGGTACAGGCCATTGCCGGAGCGAGCAGGAGTAGCAGGCAGTCGCGTCCTTCTGCAAAGCAGTAATGCTAGCAAGGCGGCCGATCGTGTGAGGCAAGGGTCCTCACGCCCAACCACCGCCGGGATTCCGATCCCGATTTCCAGCCACCGTAGGCGCGGGCTTGCGGACGTCGAGTAATAGGTAGCTCGCCGTTCGACCGTCCGGTTACCGTCCGGACCAAGCCCAAGTCGTCGACAGCACGTACTGTTACAGGCGCGCCTCAAGGAGATCCGTCAGCAACTGTAAGGACCCAGCAGGGTCGAAGCCTACTGGGGCCAAGGGTCTGATTCTTAAAGGAAGACTCGGCCCTAGTACGAAAGGCAACGAAGGAACAGGAGTGGGTTTTTAGTCAGTAAAAGTCTGACACTATTTCTCACTCCGGCCAAGAGCGCGGGATGTCATAAGATAATTTTCCCACCGAAAAAAAAAATACTGTCAAAATAAAGAGCAATCTACGTTTTCAAAACATGTGAAGTTTGCACTTTTCGAGGCTAAAACAAACGGGAACCTTGTTACTTATTCAAATCCTTTGCAGCTCAAATAAACATGTAAATAGCATACTAAGGCACTAGAACTACTACCTACTAATTCTATCCCAAACACAGCGAATTCCCAGCCGTATTGGTTTTAACCCAATTTCTCATCAATTGTTAAGCAAATGCATAGTTCAGACGAACCAAAGTAGGTTTTAATTAATTCAGGCGTTTTCTTTCCTCCCAATGCAATTTACTTTGAACTAAGCTCGATTGAGAATGAACTGTCAGTTTGGCTTGATCCATTTTCATGATTGTAAATCAATGTGATTGATTTTAGATTGGAGTGGTTTTTCTCTAAGATAAGAAGCAAGGGTCCGAGTGTTTATATTCTATTTAAAGATTTATCTAAACGCCTAATTGAAATTGAAGATACCGGCTCGTGTAGTGGATTACGGCATTTTCACTCTCCTAGAGAGCCTATGCTTGGCTTTGATAGACACTTCCACACATGACACATAACACAAAGACTGGCTTTTACCTCGGTCAGATATTAAGCATTGCCATACAACATGGCAATGCTGCCAGTCTTTTTGGCACACACATATAGTCGACAGCAATGCGTGAATTTTTTAACGCTATATTTTTAAGATATTTAAAAGTTGAACTTGAGTTTTTGTTTTAAGTGTGTATAATAAAAAATAAGAGATTACTGCTTTTTTAGATCTGTATCTATACTTATCTTTATTCAAACAGCTTTTTCGGTAATGTATATATATGTATATATATATAGGTATTTTACGTACAAAGTATAATATTAAATTATATACTTTAATATAATAATGTATTAATGTGTGTACATAAATTGTTAAATAAAATAAATAAATAAATGTATATACACAAGTTTAGTTTACATTTATCCTGCTTAACAAAAGTATTAGCCAACTCGCAGAGGTCTGGGGTGCTACGACAGAAAACCTCCACGAGTGCCCGCGGGCTGTAGTTCCCTTGCGGATACGTCCGAGGTGAAGGCCAGTCTGCGGGACGGTGCACCCTGGGAGGCGGCTAACGACTCCCCTTGGGTACTTCTGCCTAAGGGGTCTCGATGTCCGCCTGCGAATATTCTGTCCGAAGGATCGCTTCAACGCGTGTCCCTCTGCTATAGCAGAGGGCACAGTGGCGAAGTAAGAGCGGGCTCGGTGTGCACTTACCCTGCCACTGGGCAGGCAGGAGGAAGACTTGCTTCTCCTTCTGCCACCGTTAGACTCGTAGCCCCAGAGATTGTCCAAGGTCATGTTTCTGACTTTTGATGGGGGTCGAGGGTCTTGGCTTAACCGCCCGGGCCGCGAGGAAGACAACCTCTATAAAAAATCACCCCAAACCTCCAAGCGGCGGCGCACCGTGAGGGAGGTTGTTAGCTTGACTAATGGGTAGCTTAATTAGTCTCTAGTGCGAACCATAGTACTTGAGCCAGTAAAATATGAAAAATACTCGTGGGAACAATAATGAACTCAAAATTCTTTAAAAACCCAATTGAGAGTGATGCGCGGTCGGAGTCCGACGCGGCATCCGGAAGGAGCTCGGAGGGCTCGGAGGTAGAGGAGGTGGTAGGCGACTCTGGTGGGGACTTGCGCCCCTACTTGAAGCGCTCCAAATCGGGGGACGCATCGTCCTCCGATGCAGAGATGGGCTCGGCTCGAAAAATCCCCACCAATGGGCGGGGTGCGGGTCGGGCGCGAGGCAAGGGGAGAGGGCTCACCGCTCAAGAGTCCGCTCAGCGAGCTGATAGGCTCGCCGCGGAGGGGCGTCACCCTGGAGCGGCCAGTGCTGGGATGGACCTCTCGGGGCCATCCGGCAGTGAGCCAGACACCGCCATCGACGAGGCACTCGATAGGCTTGAGTCGGTCCTGGCCTCCGCTCTGAATGGCGTGGCCAAAAAAAGGGAGAGGTCCTCCAAGAGGAGCGCTATCTCCCAGGCCAGGACCTCTCTCCAGGAGGTGGTGGACCCAATCCGCAGGGGGCTCACCAAACTTCGGGCCGACAATGCTCGGCTCCGAAAGGTCTCGGTCCAGCAAGAGTTGCCAAAGGGCGACTCTTATGGACAGGCAGGGGGACGCGAGCAGGGGCAAGGGCCGAGTCAGCCCAAGCCTCAGCCCGAGCCGGAGAATCAGCTGCTGGTGCTGGTGCGGCAAGAGCTGGCTGCCTTCCGGCAGCAGCAGCAGCAACAACAGGAGCAGTTCCAGCGAAGGATGCAGCAGCAGCTTTCCGTGCTAGAGGGCATCGTGCTGCGTCCTCCGCTGGCGGCCTCTGGCCATAAAAAAGCAGCGTCTTATGCTGCCGCCGCGGCCGCGGCGGGCCCGTCGGGTCTAACCAGCCGCGAGGCCGTGGCGTCGGAGCCTGCGAGGCCGGCCCCGCCGGCCAAGCAGCAGCAGCAGCGGAAGGGCAGGGCGGCGCCTGCCGCTAAATCGGCGGGACCTCCTGCCGCGGCGGTGACCAGGCCTCCCCTGCCTGAAGAACCCTCGGCTGGCGCCGAATGGACGGTTGTCGGCGCCAAAAGTAAGGCGGGCAAGGCAGCTAGGGCGGCAAAAAAGCGCGTGAGGCGACAGCAGCGCAAAAAGCGGGCCATGGCGGCCAGACTTCGCGCCCCGAACTCCGAGGCTGTAGTTATAACACTACAGCCAGATGCGGTAAAAAGGGGCGTGACATATGATGCCGTCATGGCGAAAGCGAAGCAGGCGGTGTTGCCCCACCTTGAGGAGCTCGGAGCTTCTGGGGGCTTCCGTATGAGGCGTACTGTAACCGGGGCCCGAATACTGGAGGTCCCCGGTGCGGCCAGTGGCCCCGCCGCGGATGCCCTGGCCGCAAAAATCAGGGCATCCCTGGATGCGGAAGAGGTCCGAGTGTCCAGGCCCACCAAGTGCATTGATATGCGCGTCATGGGCTTGGACGACTCCGTCAAGGTGGACGAGGTGGTGGCCGCCATCGTCAGGGCGGGAGGATGCACTGCCGAGCAGGTTCGGACGGGCACCATCCGCGCTGACAGCACGGGCATGCGAGCCATGACGGTTAGCTGCCCCGTGTTGGCGGCCAAGACTATCACCGGGGAGGGCCGACGGCTTTTGGTGGGCTGGGTCTCCGCGCAGGTGAAACTGCTGGAGCCCAGACCTCTGCGGTGCTATCGCTGCCACGTGGGGCACCACGTGGGGGCCTGTTGTTCCGCGGAGGTGGACCGCAGTGACCGCTGCTTCCAGTGCGGTAAGCCCGGTCACAGGGCAGTTGAATGCCGTGCTACGCCGCACTGTTACGCATGTGCGGCGGCAGGCAAGCCAGCCGACCACCGGGCTGGGAGCAGATCCTGCGACCCCCCCGCCAAGGCCAAGAGAAAGGTCGGGAGGCCCATCCCCACCGATGTCCTCACCACCGCAGCCTCCTCTTTGGCTGCTGCTGCTGTCGCCGCCGCAACCACCGCGGCAGGGCCCTCACGTGGGGCTCGGGAGGAGATTGTGATGGAATGCCAATAACGGCTCCATTACGTCTCCTCCAGGCGAACATCAACCACTGCGCCCCCGCTCAGGATCTGTTGCTCCAGAGCATGGCGCAGTGGTCGATCAACATCGCCGTGGTCTCCGAGCCGTACTATGTCCTGCCCAGGGGAGACTGGGTGCAGGACCTGAACGGCTCGGTGACCCTAATTTCGTCGGCCGCCGCCGGTACCCCGACCCTCGAGGCTGTCACGAGGGGACGGGGTTGCGTGGCAGCACGGTTCGGGGACATTGCGGTGGTGGGCGTTTACCTGTCCCCGAACAGAACTCTCGCCGATCTCCACATCTCCCTTATGGAGCTGAATGCCGTCGTCGCTGGGTTTGGTTCCCTCCCCGTGGTCGTTTGCGGGGACTTCAATGCCAAGAACTTGGCTTGGGGTTCCCGGTTCACGAATCAGCGGGGTCGGATGGTGGAGGACTGGGCTCTGGAGACAGGCCTGGTCGTCCTAAACCGGGGTTCCGTCCCCACGTGTGTGCGGATGCAGGGCGAATCAGTGGTGGACATATCGTTCGCCAGCCCTGCTCTGTCACCACGTGTCGTCGACTGGCGCGTCATGGAGGGGGTGGAGACGTACTCGGACCACCAGTACATTCGGTTTGACGTCTCCGCCCAGACCTCAATCGCGCCGGTCCCACGGACCCCGTGTGGTCCGCGTTGGGCGCTGAAGCAGCTGGACCGGGAGCTCCTCCTGGAAGCCGCGATGGTACAGGCCTGGGTGCAAGCACCGGACAGGCCTGTCGACATCGACGTCGAGGCAGAGTGGTTCCGGGAGGCCATGTCGCAAATCTGCGACGTGGCAATGCCCCGAGTCCGGCCAGGACGTGCCCGGCGCCAGGTGTACTGGTGGTCGCCGGAGATTGCGGCACTGCGGAATGCATGCAATGCCGCGCGGCGCCGGTACGCCAGACACTGCAGTCGCCGCATCCGCCCGCCGGATGCGGAGGTCAGAGAGGCGGAGCTGTATGAGGGATACAGAGTGGCGAAGCGCACCCTCCGAGCGGAAATAAAGCGGGCCAAGTTGGAGGCCCGCAACGTGTGGCTGGGGACTCTGAACGGAGACCCGTGGGGACGCCCTTACAAGGTGGTGCGGGAAAAACTCCGCCCCTGGGCTCCCCCACTCACACAGAGTCTCCGGCCCCAGATTGTGGAGGGTGTGGTGAGCAATCTGTTCCCTGCGCGAGGGGAACACTCTCCCCCGCTCATGGCTCCGCCACCAGCAGTGTCTAACGTGGATCACGATGGCGACGACGACGACAATGCTCCAGAGGTGACCGAGGTAGAGATGAGTGTGGCGGTACGAAGGCTAAGTGCCAAGAATACCGCCCCAGGACCCGACGGCTTGCCTGGTAAAGCCTGGGTCCTGGCCATGGAGGCTCTCGGGTCTCGATTAAAAGGGCTCTTTAGCGCATGCATGGAGAGGGGCCAATTCCCACTTCTCTGGAAGACGGGGAAACTGGTCCTTATCGCCAAGCCGGGGCGCCCTGCGGACTCTCCGTCCGCGTACCGGCCCATTGTGCTGCTCGACGAGGTGGGCAAGCTCTTTGAAAGAGTAATTGCAGACCGCCTCGTCGCGCACCTAACACGAGTGGGGCCGGATCTGGCGGACGGCCAGTTCGGCTTTCGCAGGAGGCGCTCCACGGTGGACGCCATCATGCGCGTACGAGCTCTCACGACGGGGGATGCGGTGTCCCAGGGCAGGTGTGTCGTGGCGGTGTCGTTGGACATCGCTAACGCCTTTAACTCCCTGCCCTGGAGTAGCATTAGGAGGGCACTCCGGTATCACCAGGTGCCCGACTACCTCTGTCGTGTGATCGAGGTCTACCTGTCGGACAGGTACATCATCTACCCTGGTCACCAGGGTGAGTGGAAACGGCGAGAGATGTCGTGCGGTGTTCCGCAGGGATCGGTACTAGGACCGCCCTTGTGGAACATCGGCTACGACTACGTGCTGCGCGGCGACCTCCCTGACGGGGTCAGCGTGGTCTGCTACGCAGACGACACGCTGGTCCTGGCTCAGGGAGAGTCATACCAGGCGGCGGTCGAATTAGCGACACGCGGGGTTGCGATAGTCGTTGATAGGATCCAGCAGTTGGGACTCGAGGTGGCGCTACACAAGTCCGAGGCCATGTGTTTTCACGGCCCTCGGAGCGCGCCACCTCGGAATTCCCAATTAACGGTAGGAGGAGTTCACATCGGCGTCGGGTCGACGATGAAGTACCTGGGACTCGTCCTCGACAGCCGGTGGAATTTCGAGGAGCACTTCCGACGTCTGGCTCCCAAACTGAATCGGACTGGGGCTGCCCTCAAGCGGCTCCTGCCCAACCTCGGGGGTCCAGACGCCTCCTGCCGGAGGCTCTACGCAGGCATCGTCCGGTCCATGGCTCTTTATGGGGCGCCGGTGTGGGCGCCGTCACTGCGAAAGCGACCGGCGGCCCAGCTGAACGCGTGCCAGAGGGTCATGGCCATACGGATGGTGAGGGGATACCGCACGGTATCCCGCGAAGCGGCGAGCCTCCTTGCTGGCCAGCAACCATGGGACCTGGTGGCAGCAGACCTTGCACGCATGCACGATCTGCGCGTGGAGATGCAACGTCGGGGTGAAACTCCGCTGCCGCGACAAGTCGCGGCATGGCGGGCAGAGCTCCGGCGGGGTCTCATGGCGGAATGGCGACAGCGACTATCGCAACCCAGTGCTGGGCACGCCATAATTATGGCGATAAGTCCCCTCTTTGAGGAGTGGCTGGAAAGGCAACACGGCGTCCTTACCTTCCGCATGACGCAGGTCCTCACCGGACATGGTAAGTTCGGGAGGTTCCTGCACCGGATTCGTGCGGAAGAAACGCCCGGATGCCACCATTGTGCGGACCGCCCGGAGGACACGGTGGAGCACACGGTAGAGGTGTGCCCCGCTTGGGCAGAGCAACGCCGTGTCCTCGTGGGGGCGATTGGCGGCGGCGATCTCTCGCGCCGGGCCTTGGTACAGGCCATGGTCCGGAGTGAGGAGGAGTGGCAGGCGGTCGCCTCCTTCTGCGAAGCAGTAATGCTAGCAAAGGAGGCGGCCGATCGCGTGAGGCAACGGTCCTCACGCCCCAATCGCCGCCGGGATTCCGATCCCGATTTCCGGCCATCGTAGGCGCAGGCTTGCGGACGGCGAGCAATGGGTGGCTCGCCGTCCGACCGTCCGGTGACCGTCCGGACCGAGCCCAAGTCGTCGACGGCGCGTGCTGTTCCACGCGTGCCTCAAGGAGATGTCAGCAACTGTAGGGGCCGAGCAGGGTCGAAGCCTACTGGGGCCAAGGGTCTGATTCTGAAAGGAAGACTCGGCCCTGGTACGAAAGGCAACGAAGGAACAGGAGTGGGTTTTTAGTCAGTAAAAGTCTGACACTATCTCCCGCTCCGCCCAAGGGCGGGGGATGTCATAAGATGATTTTCCCACCGAAAAAAAAAAAAAAAAAAAAAAAAAACTCGCAGAGGTCTCGTGGAGGCGATCGGCGGCGGCGATCTCTCGCACCGGGCCTTGGTGCAGGCTATGGTCCAGAGCTAGAAGTAGTGGCAGGTAGTCGCCTCCTTTTACGAAGCAGTAATGCTAGCAAAAAGGAAGCCGTACGTGTGAGGCAACGGTGCTCATGCCCCAGCCTCCGCCGGGATTCCGAGGCGCAGGCTTGCGGTCGGCGAGTAATGTGTAGCTCGTCGTCCAACCATCCGGACCGAGCCCAAGTCGTCGACGGCACGTACTGTTCCACGCGCACCTCAAGGAGATGTCAGCAAACCGTAGGGGCCCAGCAGGGGCGAAGCCTACTGGGGCCAAGAGTCTGCTTCTGAAAGGAAGACTCGGCTCTGGTACGAGAGGCAACGAAGGAACAGGAATGGGTTTTTAGTCAGCAAAAGTCTAACAGTATCTTCCACTCCGCCCAAGAGCGGGGGATGTCATTGGATTTTCTCACCGAAACAAATAGGCCTTTTGTACACTTTTCATGAAATGAGAAAACCTGGTTATTATCCCTGTTAGCGCTATGCTAGTGTACTCAAGGACATCTCCAGGATCTTCCGAGATCTTAATGAATCTCAATACCGAAATGTATATTATGTTACCATTAAAAATATGTTACATAGGTTTTTAGTTTATTTTCAGATGGAAAGTCGGACGGAAGCCGAAGTTGCCAAGTGTCGCCCAATCGGGCACCGCTTGACATCTGGCTGGCTGATATATTTCCTGGCAAACGACTTATTACAGAGATACTACCGTTTGGTTTAGTTATATATATGTATATGTACATGTCTGAATAATTGCGGTCTTGATAGGTAAGTTTTTTATATTGCATTTGCATTTTTCTGAAAGAGAAAAAAAAAACAGTTTATTTACGCGAAATGATGCAATCTTAAAACTAGCTGGAGAAGGAAGATATGCGTCACATCCGCGCAAAACGGCCAAACGCTCAGCATAAAGCTGCGGCGCTCTTAGGCAGAGCGCGTGGGCATGTCATACTCTTACTGAGAAAACCCACTTGTTTGTTATTTCTTTGCCTTGCGTTCTAGGACCCCGGGGGTTCATTTTCACTTAACCCATGGCCCCAGTAGGCTTCGACCCTGCTGGGCCCCTACGATTTGCTGACATCTCATGGTATGGAAACTGCGCGTCGTCGACCACTTGGGCTCGGTCCGGACGGTTACCGGACAAGATCCTTTTTCTCATGAACGCGTGGAGGTATTAACCTGAAATTAATATCAAATGCTCAAGTTTGCAGTAGCAAGCTCCAAAGAGTACCTTAGAGCAGTAAAAAAAACTAAATTCTAAGTTAACGCAATTCAAAATAAAGGCTATATACTTTATTTGTGGCGCTTATTTCAAAATTTGCAAAGAAATCAAAACCAAGGGTACTTACTAGATCTTGTTGATATAGAATCTAGAAATTTGGCAAGAATCAAGGTCTCATAAAGTGAGTAAAGTAAAAAGTCTAAAATCTTGCAGTTTTGTCACCAAATAATTACTTTTTTTGCGATTATAAAAATCTTCGAGATTTGATTCGGGAATCGTGTATAGAACCCTCGTTTTTTACCATTGGTTTGCGTACTAATCTCAGTATTAATCTGTGAAAAGTACATCTCAATTCCATTGGACAAGATGTTAATAAATATTGGTATTTTGCACTTGAAAATTTTGGGTAATTTTTTCAATCTTAAACTTATCAAAAAGTCTGTGCATTGTGTAATGAGTTACAAATCAAAAATCAAAACCAATACAAAACCAATAAAAAATCATTCAGCAATCCTAAATAAAAACAATAAATAAAAAGTCCCTCCCGTTCCATTTGCCTATAATTCTAAACCCACGAGTTATCCTACCTCTGACCGTAACAATAAACCTCGGGGAAGCTTGGATCCGATCGTTATCCGAGCATTATTCTGCCTACCATCACTGACGTCGGTCAGCCAATGAAATAACAACGATAATTTTAGTATCGGCTGTGAAGGCTTATGAGAAATATTTTATGCGGTATTTGTGAATACATGTTTATTTTTTTTGGGAAATTATACAATCTGAGGTATTACGCTCATTCACACTAATACTAATTTTTCACGCTCAATCAGATTCTGATGAAATTTAGCACAATTTAGCTCACAAGCTGTATAAAGATCTGTCGAAACGTCTAGTTGACACTTCGCGTGACTCATGTGCTGGCTTTTACCTCAGACAGAGGATAAGCATTGCCATACAGCGTGGCAATGCCGCCAGTCTTTTGGGCACATTATCAGTCGACAGCGATGTGTGGACGAGATTTTTTGACGGCATATTTTAGTTTGATTTTATTTAGTTGTAATTAGCGTAGGGTTCTTATTATTATTTTTACTCTAATTATAGTTATTTAAGTATTTTTTAGATGTAAACTAGAATAATAATAAATTAATATTTATTGTTTATTGTTACAATAAATAAAGTATACCTTAAAACTATTACATAATCATTAATATTTTCTGTAACTTAGTAATTATACATATATTTGGATGTTGGTCCCCAAACTAGGTAGAACCTGTACCTTGGGGACCTGAGTTGAGATAACTTTGATTTATAATAAAATTGTGTTGGGCGGACATGTAGAAATTTGGTTTTTTATGTATAGCAAAGAGGTTGTTTTAAACAATAAAACAACAAAATGAATAATAAAAAGTAAAAATAGGATAAAAACTAGGTATTTGTGTAAATAAATAAAGTACTATTATTTTAGGCCTCTACAAGGTGGACCGATGACCTGACGAAAGTTATAATGCTAATAATAATAAAGTTTATTTGGAACACAACCATAAATCAAGTCTTAGTAAACTAGAACAGGAACAGTTAATTTAACAAAAACATAGCCTGCTTCTCTCAAACTAGGCAAAAACCTAAGATACAGGTTTCAGGAGGCAGTATATTAACAAATCATTTGTTATCTGGTCCGTAGCCCATGTAAGACGAAGTGAATTTAAATGAAAAAAAATAAGTTAAAAAAAAAAAAGTTTAAAGACAAAAAAAAAACTGCTTAAAGACGAAAAACTGCTTAATTATATTAAATAGATTGCCATTCATCTAGTTGCGGGAATCCGATGGATGCGAGACGCACGGAACCGTTCATTGTGGCGACATTTGGGGGAGGCCTATGTCCAGCAGTGGACGTCTATCGGCCAAAATGATGATTATTTTAGGGTAGACAATGTCCTGGAATTTAACATAGGATACATTTTATCCTAGGAGTATGATCCCTTGATACAATTTCTTACTTCCACGTGGGCAAAGCCATTGGCAGCAGCTAGCAGCTCACTAAAGGAGTAATGAATGAAGAGGGAGATGGTCGCCAAAGAAAAGAGGGATGGATTTTGTGGTATGAAAGAAAAGGAAGTTGACAGGACATAATGGAAGAAGGTAGACTCAGGTAGAGAATTCTACTATGGAATTCCCTGCCACAGTCTGTATTTTTTGACAGCTATAACCTAGGAATTTTTAAGGTCAAGAGTGAATAGGTTATCACATCATTGCTTTTCATAGTGGTCTAAAGTAAACCTTTCTATAAAAAAATGGTAAATTCCACTACCAAGTTTTTATTCGTTTATCCAGTACATAATCAGATAAGATTCAGTACGAGTTTTCAATTAATACCTACGTATGTAGTGCCTCCCTGAAGGTACTGTGAATAAGGACCGGGATGTCTTTGTAAGGGATTTTAATAAAGGACATTTAACTTTCATTCAAAATAGCACGTATTGTGAAGGGAAAAAGGGAACCTCCTTTTGCTGGAACCCTTGATCATTGTTATCGATGCTTTAAACTGATGTAGTGTAAGACAAAATAATACAGAAAGAAAGTGAAAAACTAAAACCCGACTACGACAAAATGAAAACGACGTTGAAAAAGTATGAAACAAGATTTTCATACTTCGAACAGAACAAAAAGAAAAGTCTCAGTCACACATTATAGGTACCAACCGAAACACTTTAATAACGTGTGATTACGGTTTTTCTTTATCTTCAGTATGTATAGTTTATAGTTGTCTATAGTTTTTCACGTTTTTTTTTATTTAAACAATTTTGGTGTTAAATTTAACACATGACTTTTTGTCCGCTAGAGGGCATCACTTTAAATTTGAGCAATATTTTGGAAATGTACAAGTGACGCCCTTTCAAATGATACCAAACACCGCGGTTTTGTTTCCGCACCGCATCGCGTCAAATCGGCATGAAATCACAGATTTTTTTTATCGCGCGTTTTTTATCGCCTGTGTGGATACTTCCATAAGATTCAATGTGTTACAGCGGTGAAATATCGCTCTATGGACCGGCCCTAAAGCCTCACACAATAGTATATACATAAACTAAAAATAAATATAAAAAAAAGACCTAAAATTATTATCGCTGCAAGGTCAAAAAGAAGCCTGACTTAGCATGTAATGCGATATTAAAAAAAATAAAACCTAATGCTGGTAATCTGTTAGTGCCTACTGTGATACCACAGATACACAACATGCTATTAATATTGGATTTAGAAACACTACTTACCTAAAAACTATCATCATCATCCTGCCCTGGTACCGTGTTATTTAGAGTTAATTCCACACGTTTTTTTTATTCCATTCTGTCCTGTCATCCGTCACGCTATTACTAAGGATGGAGCTATACATCTTATATAGCCCCATCCCTTTACAGTTCAATTTAGGTCGTAAAATAGATCGTTTAAGAGTTCGTGGTAGGGCCTCAGGTCACCTAAAAAACTACAGTAATATCAAATAAGATTTTTTCTGCTCAAAACAATCATCAAAATTTGTTATTTATCGGACTTGTTGGCGCCGAGCCGTTTTTATTGACCGATCTCTGGGGAGGAACTCAATAGGTTTAGTTTTGAGACTAGGACAGCAGTAATTTGAAGGAGGTTCCTACAATGATTTATCCTCCTCCTTGCGTCGTACTCCCCAATGCTGAGGGTCGTGACCTCCCTGCTTCATCACTTTCATTCGATCGATATTACACCATCTGTTTTTGTCTCTGGCGGTGTGAAGGGTATTGTATAGCGTAGAGTCAAGAGTAATGCGGATCTGGTCCGACCGACGTATTGGGCTGCGTCTACGGGGCCTTTCCCATCTACTTTGCCGATCACGATGAGTCTTTCGAGGTTGCCACCATCTTTCCTTGCAATGTGACTGAAGTATTGTAGAATCTTGTGTAGACAATCTGACGACAACCGCGAGCAGATTTTGAGTTCTCGCAATATGGATACGTTAGTCCGAAATGCTGTTCAAGGTATACGGAGCATCCTTGTCTAGTACCACATCTCAAAGGCGTCAATGCGTTTGCGATTTGCAGCTTTTATGATTTATAACGTACTTGTTTAGTCAGTTGGGGTATCTTGAAATACTGCAACTTTTATTGCATTGGGGAGTGAGTATCTTATACGTCCAGAAGAGGCGCCTCTTGCTTCGAATCATGGCCTGAACCAGGGCCTGGCACGAGAGATCGTCTTCACGAGGACACGGCGGGACTCCACCGAAGCGGGGCACCTCTCCACCGTAATCTCCATCGTGGTCTATAGGGTGTCAATTAGTGTAGAGCCAATGGAAATGCCAAGAGCTTTTCAAAAATTCTATTCTAATATAAAATTCGATTCCTTTAAAATATGTACGAAATAAGCCACTGTGTGTGTGGAAACGAAATCTCTTTACGCGCCCCGATTGAACTAAAAGAGGTAATCTCCAGACTGAATTTTGGAAAGAACGTTCGTACTTCAAATAGAATTTTCGTAAATTCTAAAATACATTTTATTTTTAGAAATATTACCCGTATATTTAAATTAAAGTTTTCTAATTTATTATATTGAGTCGCATAAAATATATTTCAGTGATATTATAAAAGCGTAATTTTGTTTGTGTGTACATTTCGATACCTCCTAAGTATAATGAGTCAACTGAAATTATAGTTATTTTATAGGAGAGTGATTTGAAGGCAAATCGTTTATATTTTAATGAAATCAAATTTATTCGAAATAAAAGAATGTTTTTTTTAATAAAAATTGTAAGCTCTTCCTTTGGTATAAATTGATTTTGCTGATTTTTGTTTTTAAATGACATTTTATGTACATGACTGGGTATACGCCGGCGGGACTCAATAGTGAAATGGTTTAACTACCAGTTATATTCATGTACGTTGTCCATTAAAATCCATAGTTTACACCAAAATCACATGAAATATGATTGTCATTTTATTAATATACTTTTACTTTTGTTTGTTTTCGGGGCTTTCTGTCTCACTTAATAATAAAATGTTGAAATTATATCACTTGACTCATTATACTAGGAAAGTGCTTAGCAATGTTAACATTTGAAACCTCAACGTATACTGGACCAATGTAATTTACCGAGGTTTTTTATTACTATTTTTTTTTTGTAATACCTTACGATACGTGGGATTAATAAAAGCTAGGAAGAAGAACAAGAATCATAAACCAAAAACAACTCATTTTGAAAAATCACAATGTATTTTTCGCCATAATTAAGTAGGAATATCTTTTTAACATAATAGCTTTACTAAAAGCTACACGTACACAAATCACTATTAAAAATAACTCAATGTTCCATCATTAAAGTTTCATATCAATGTTCCATCATTAAAGTTTCATAAAAAACAACAAACAATCGATCAAAATAAAAACTAAAATAGGTGCTTCTTTAGTAGGTCAATAAAAATAATAAGAACTAAAAATGGTAACTTACGTTAAACAATCATAAAAATTATAAAAATTAATAACGTAACAATCTAGGCATTTCTAATGCTCAAAAAGTATAAGGTTTAACAAATTAGAGATCAGCCAGAGTCGTTAGCTGCATTAGAGTTCGTTGAAATCAAATTATTAAAAAATAAATGATACTCCTTAGGAATTTCCAGTGTCTTACAAAGATCCATCAAGTCTTTTTGCTTTTGGTCAGTAGGAATGGGTGTCTGATAAGCTAAAGAAATATTATCTATATCAATATTTAACTCTCTTCGATTTCATGTAGCTTTAGGTTTCTTTACACAATCTATCCACTTGTAAGCATCATGTTGGTAACTCGTTTTATAAAACAGCCTAAATGGATATGCCGCTTTAACTAGTACTTCCGTTACTTTATTCCAAGGCATTTTTGATCCATCGTTGGTAGTTGTCCAGTTGTTTATAAGTTTTAGCTTTGATTTAAAGTCTTTAATTAAATCCTGAGACACTTCAGTAACTTTGTATGACTTTTCATCGGATTTGGCAAATCTAAAAGCTGTATACCTTTGATCAGGCGTATGCATCTTATCTTTCGTCTGTCTTTCAATTAAAGCGTGCATACTTTCGCCTTCATTTTGAGTGTGACCCACTACTAGAAAGTAATGACTAATATCTATAACAAACTTCGAACTAGCTAACATATACATTAAGAATACAATTCTGTTCCTATTTTGGCCTCCACAGTTGTCTGACCAGAACCGGTAATCTTTGACACCATTACCCACCGTATAATAATAGTAACTTTACGAAACAGAATATTACCTAAAATTGCGTGCGCACTCGCCGCGATTCATCGTATACTGAGCCACAATAAACTTGTATCCCCTCACGCCCCGCGTATACTGGAACGATGTTATTTAGATCAGTTTACAATGTACGATTTTAACTGATGTTGAATTTGATTTAGTATACGTGAAATTATTTCGTTAATTATTGTTCTTTTTAAATTTTTTTTAACACAAACGTTAAGATCATGATTTATCATGTACGTTCATATAAAAATATAAAAATACCTAAATTTGTTAGTTGACTCAGTATACTTAGGAGGTATCGATTTGTTAGTTCTTCACGCTCAAACGGCTGTACGGATTTAGATGACATTTGGTACTAGGATAGCTTATAAATATCCTGAACACATAGGCTACAATTCATAAACGTGGGAAGAACTTATTAAATTCGAGCAGAGTAGTGGCGGTTAGTAGGTAAAATTTTGAGAAATTAAATGGAAAATCCAATCTAACAGTATCAAGCTTAGAAAGTATGTAAGTACTTATTTGGTTTTTGATACAGAAAAAAGTAACTTTGTTTTCTATTAGAATGCGGATATAATAGTACAGTTTGATACAAGTGTGGGTTATAATATGTTTACCTATTTATCTAAAATTCATTTGTTTAACACGTAACAGTTTTTTTGTCCCTAATAAATAAAATATAAAATAAGATATATACTGTTATTCAGCTTCATCTTTCATCAATTGAGAAAAATCTAGCCAGATTGATTGGTTATTTAAGTTTTGTTTGTCCAGAGTGATTTGCCCAAATCCCATTTGTATGCATCATTGGTAACCTCCCCAATGGACATAATACCTATTTACTTTGCTTGATTTAACATCAAACCGATCCTTATTTGATATTGCCCAAAATTCTGTGATTATTGGCATTTATACAACTCGAATTAATGGTTCGTGTAAGATTGAATGTGTTTCATATTGTGATTACCATATTACGCGTGCAAATAGATGAATTGTACTTCAAAGGATCAGTGCGATCGGTAACATTTATTTATTGGTTTTATTAACACATAGGTACAATTGTTTTAACAGGTATGGCTGGCCTGTTGGTCTAGTGGTCAGTGGCCCTGACTGCTATGCCGGAGGTCGTGGGTTCGATTCCCACCCAGGACAAAAGTTTGTGTGATGAGCACGATCATTTGTTCTGTGTCTGGGTGTGTAATTTATCTATAATATGTATGTATTTAGAAATATATAAGTATGTTTATCAGTTGTCTAGTACTCATAACACAAGCTCTGCTTAGCTGGAGACTAGACGGCGTTATGTGATAGTTGTGGAATATTATTTATATCTATCAGTGCAGGCAACATGCTCATACGTACATAATCGATTGTCAGTCTCAAGCAACGCCTTAGACCACCAGGATAAGTTACGTAGAGGACAACACACTTAGTGTCACTCTCTGGAATTTCACCAATGAGCAGGAAAGATATCCAATCGCAGAGAGACTATTAATTATTTTTTCTGCCAATGATACATTCAGAAATTCACTCTGATTTAATGTAAAATGTACTCGAGTAGGCTCTAGTAAACAAAATGGTATATTTAGAGTATCACAAGGCAAACATTGATTCGATGAGTAGTGCATTATGTTAATGTAGCATGTGCATTATGTTATGCTATAGATAGGTACCAGGAGAACATAGGCTGCGGGAAGTATCAATACAATAATACGAGCTTCACGTGTTGCCAAGTGTTTTATGCAAAAAGTGTATAGTTTACTTTTTTAGTAATGACAAAGTTTTTTGAGAAACAAGGATATTTAATTTCATTCCATTAAAAGAGTTTTTGATTTAGTGTCGTATTTATGACGAACTTAGGTAATGAAATAATTTTTTTTTTAAGATTTGAACATGTACGTTGAAAATGTATTTTCTCGATTACCAAATGGTAGCTAAGTCATAATATTATTCTAATATTATACTTCAGTAGGTACTTTTAGAAGAATGTTTGCTTTTATCGAAAACTATTGGTCCTTCGAGTCCATTTTACGATCGTACGTTCAAGAGCAAGATTTATCAAGTACTAGGATAACATGAAAGGATAAGCACGTTCATTTTGACAAAGTCTCTGAGAAATATGTGAACCGAAAGGTTATCTTTTTAAAAATTAGCAAAAGTTTGAAATATCAAATATTTTCACATGAACATTACTGTGACTGCTCCATATAAAGTGGAAATAGAACCTGCAACAATTTTTAAAACGCTGCTGAAGCTTCATTCGTATGTTTGTTTGTTCATACATAGATATATCAACATTTCTTCTGTTGTTGTTTATTTTTAACAGAATTTATGGCCTTACTAGGTATAGTCAAACTAGAAAAGGCTGTATGCTGAAGAACATAGCAAATGAATGGATTCTTATTCGCCCCGATTTTAATTTAAAAGGATCTTTTATAATAAATTATTAGAATTAACTAATTGATTACTGTTTACTCCATTATGAAAGATCAGATGAGAGGAGTCGAAGAATGACACAACCAGACCTCACGAAGGTTAAAACGAATCGTACAAAGGAACAGGTTAAAGAGTATATTGACACAAAGGGCAAAAACAGAAATGTATGAACTCAATAGAACAAAAGAAAGTGACACAATGGAAATAAAAATCTTCATTTTATCTTACGAATCGGCAGTCCTCAGTCGAATCGGGCCAAGACTGCTGTTGGGTTTTTCCATTACAAATTACTCTATGGAACCCAAGAATATAAAAGTTAGATGCATGACACCTTTTTTATTCGCTGGGAAAATCATTTACTGACATTCCCTGCTCTTGGACGGAGCGAGAGATAGTGTCAGACTTTTACTGTCTAAAAACCCATTTCATACCAGGGCTGAGTCTTCCTTTAAGAAGCAGAGCCTTGGCCCCAGCAGGCTTCTATCCTACTGGGATGCTACGGTTTGCTAACTGAGGCGCGCGTGGAACAGTACGTGCCGTCGACGACTTGGGCTCGGACGAAGTTGACAAGGTCGAAGCCTACTGGGGCTATGGGTGATACGAAAGAGAACCCTGAGGCTCTGGATCGAAGGCAAAGAAGGAACCGGCATGGGTGTTAGTCAGTAAAATCTGACACGTCCTCCCGTCCCGCCCAAGGGCGGGATATGTCATTAAATGATATCCCATCTAAAAAAAAAACTAAGCAAAAAAGATTTTAGTTTCTTAAACTTTACGGGGTCTAATAAACCCCTTACCGTTATAATGATAGTTTTCAAACGAGGTCTTAATCGCTCCATATCGCAGGAACGGAAATAATACAAAAATGAGTGCCACTGTCAGCGTGTCAATCTTCATTGAGATTGATCACCGTGAACTTTTAGTCCGAAGGATAATTATTAATATCGATTCTGTAATCTGTTATATTCTATCAAAAAAGTATGTATACATTTCTATTTATACCAGAGATCGATGTCTGAGCTCGAGACTTAAATGGGTGACCGGACGGTTAGCAAATTAAAGCCACTCCATCTCTTGGGTACCACATTTAGCTGTCACTCTTAACTGTCAGTTACTAAAACGAATTTATTAAATATGGAAGCCATTGCATATTGGGCTGCTGGGTATATTATTTTAATTTGACACTAGGGTGCTGCCAGTGGCATTGTCTACGCGTAAGTAGAAAATTGTCGATGACTCGAGCCGGACGACGAGCTACCCACTGTTCGTCGTCCACAAGCCCGCGTTTACGGTAACCGACTTTTGGTGCCCAGAAAATTATTAGACTGATAATGTCAATGTATTTTTGATAAAAAGTCACTTTTTTAGGTTGATAGTTGGTTGCAGATTGGTTGAAATAGGAGGTCAATCTGAATATTCGTTATAATGTATGTATATACATCATTACTTTTAGTATTTACGAAACCCAAAACACGTATCTAGTATTTTTAAGTCAAGAATCTACGAGTATATACAAAATTTAATAACTGTATCATGAAATATCACAAAGTTATAAGTTTGTTATGATATCTGGTTGTCCGCACAAATACATGGTCACTAGGCCATCCAGGTGACTAAATATTTTTGTAAAAATTATTGGAATCGATTCAGTTACTGATTCTGAACAAACTATATTCATGTCTCACACATACTAAAAATAATGTTATAAATCCAAAGGAAAATAATAATAATAAAACCTTGTACCTAGCTTTTAAAGTCCCATATATGGACATGTAAATTTACGTGCAATAAATTATTTAGAATTAAATGAAAACGGAGGTGGCTACTTCGTCTGCAGGATCCTTTGAAATTACGGTTGGCCGGAAACTGTCCTCGCGAACAATAGGCGAGCAGGACTAAAGGCAAGGTTTCCTGTATGCTTTAGTTGCATTACGTTCGGTGTACTCTGGGTAGTCAACTTTCTGACCAGCTTGTTAATTCAGCAATATTTTTGCCTCGTCTTGAATTATCTCTGAGAAAAGGGTCGTGGAGAAGAACTGTATGTTTGTATGGTACTGGTCTAACTCGATTTTAGAAAAAATTAGTTTCGACAAGGCCATACCATTTCTCCCTACACGCGCGGAGCCCCATACCGCAGAGCTCCTATTTCTGGATTACTATAAAAAAATATCCACGTAACGGCGGGAACGAAGCGGAGCGCAACTCCCGCCTTAGCCTTCTAACCTAACCTGTTCATGTCGAGGTGCCCTAAGATTACGAGCCTATTTTGCTTACTCTTGGATTAATATCGAGGGTTTGGCCTAGGTGAAACTGGTTCATCTTGAAATCGTGTTTGACAGTAACATGTATAAAAAAAAATTTACTGCGATGAAAAATTTTATGCTTATTTTTACTCCACTAATCTCCAATAGTGACGTCACATATGCGGTTAGGGCCTCCCGGAACCACGCGGCCTTGATGTTGGGTATTGATAGGCCTATCCAGTGATGATACTTAAGCCTGCACGATCGAGGCTTCTAGGAGCTGCTCCTGGTTCAGCTGCATCACTAGGGATCTATCGAGCTGGCGTGCTGAAGGTCTGTGCGGTGACGTGAAATGGGAAGTACCGGTTGTGTACCGTTTTTATTTTATAATTTCAATAGTAATACTTCTAAATCACACTATAATATTATAAAGGCGAATGTTTTTGAGTGTATTTATATGTTTGTTACTTCTTCATACTCGATCGGCTGAACCGATTGGAACGAATCCGTATATAAACTTATCATTCGACAATCTACATTACACATACTATAAACTCAGATAGGTATTATTTAACTATAAATATAGAAAGTTCAAGGGTTAGTTTGATTGGATCGATCCGATATAAAATTAGCTTGTTCAAGCAGCCTCGACTTAGCACAGACTTGCTCTATATTAGTTTCAAGTTTTGATCTTTGAACAACAATATACACTGTGTAAGCAAAACTAAAGATATATTTAAAGATAGCTCTCGATTTTATGATCTAATAGCCAGCCGTTTCGTTCACGTGAAAATAGAAAGTTTTTTTTTACCACGATCTCGGCTCGCGTTTGACCACTATCTCACCTGATGGTAAGCGATGATGTGGCCGACGATGTTTTCTCGAGATAAAAAGTACTGTTTATTCTTCTTTGACTTGCCTGTTGGTCAAGTGATTAGTGGCCCTGACTGCTATACCGGAGGTGGTGACTTCGATTCCCACCTAGGACGAATATTTGTGTGATAAGCACGATCATTTGTTCTGTGTAATTTATTTATAGTAAGTATGTATTTAGATATAATATATAGGAATGTTTATGAATTGTCTAGTACCCCTAGCACAAGCTCTGCTTAATTTGAGACTAAATGGCATGGTGTGATAGCCGTGAAAAAAATAAATAAGAAACTCTATGGACTGTTAGTGACCAAATGCTTCTATGAAAGACTTCTTTGCTGACAAATCACTGCTGGAATACATCGGCCTGAGTCATGAACTCATGATGCGTTTTGTATAGGTGCTTAATATGTCTCAAAGTAATTAACAATTTTGAAAAAAATGATGAAACTCTCTCCTTTTATTTTAAGTCTGTTTGTGTTTTTCAAAATTATTGTTAGAATTTGTTACTTCAACAAATATTGAATGGTCTAATAATTTGTAATTTATTATTATATTATTTTCGACATACAATACATATAAACTGGAAAAAGGACTGCAACTATTGCTGCGGTCTTCCTGTCCGATTATAATTTCGGTGTCTTCAAGTCTCAAGTGAGGCTCGTAATAAATTAATGCGCTTCACTATCAACGATTGCTCACTGCTTACCATCAGGTTGGATCGCAGTTAAGCACAACTAGTACATATATAAATATATATAAATTTATTAAAAAACTTACTATTCCTTGTACAACTTGAATGACCTTGAAAAACGCTTGCCGTTTTGTACACACGTTTGTACGAAAATTTTTAGCCGAAAATAATAAAAATAAATAACTGTATTATGTACACTTTCCTATGATCCACAATAAAGATGAATTGAATTAAACTGATAACTCTATGGGTAGGTACATAGAAAGTTCCTCAAACGCTCCCTATTTCTATAAATTGCAAAAACAAGTCATAATTTCAAAGGATAACGTTGAACATTTAACAAAACTAGTAGAGAAGGTAGTCAATATTACGCTAAGAACAATGAATAGGGTGGGGAGACATTTTTGGGAGATATGGCCTCATAAAGACGGCCGACCCTGATCAGCTGCAGCAAACAGGAATTTTATTAGCAATCGTTACCAGCAAGGGGACTTAGGGCTGTCAAAATGGAGAAAATGAAATCGAGATTGTTGAGTTAGGCCTACTGTCGTGGACGCGTAGCTTCAACGATACGACGCGGCCGCTTCGTCGACAGAATTTCATAGTTTTATATGTTAGCTTCAATCAGGCATACACCAAGCGTATAGTGACGGATACGCGTCTATGAAGCTATGCGTCCGTGGATAGTAGGCTGTAATTTACAGAAAGTTTATTTTGCCTTTTCAAACTCAAAATTATTTTATTTCACATAAGCTAGCGCACGGTTCCAATTGATCGTTTCCTATGGAGAAAAACCAGGAAGAAACTCCCTTATTACTCTCTCTCCTTTTCCGTATTTTTAGTAACCTTGTATAGTTTGTTTTTTCTTTTTAAATCTTGTTCCTACACTAGGAATTAGAGCCGTGCCTCATTAGGACTTCACACACAACACCATAAAAGTATAAGCATAATCACCTTTATAATGTTCCCACAGCTGGGATTTTGGCCATCTCTCTAGGAGAGGACCGTAATCTACCAGACGGGCTCAGTGCGGTTTGATCCAAGAATCCGAAGACATGTAACATTCTCTGTCACATTTTGTCGAGTTCTTGGTTCTAGGACATAACCTGTTTTCTCAAGATTTTTTTCCTTTACCATTTTGAAAGCAGTGATAATGAAATAAATTACACAAAGTAATACGCCTGGCTGGGTTTGCACCCATGATCTACAACTGGCAAGTCGAGGCGGTTACTGGGATTCCACTACTCACAAAACACACTGCACAAGAGGCAAGAAATAAATTAAACAAATTATTTAAACTCAAAAGACATAAGTCCATTAATACCAAGTACCAGGGCCACATAGCTATTAGGAGTATACTACGGAAACATTCATATCTGATATGACAAAGCGAATGGGCGACAACAGCTGTGAGCATACGCTTGAGTCTCTCACAATAAATTTCGTGCGAGGCATTACATGCAAAGGTTTTGACAGTCTGAATAAATACTTTATATGCATTATTCTGAGAAAAGGAATCTCTAATGAACCCCATTATTTAGATTTGTGCCTCTAATTTTGGATCCATATATTATCTTTAATACAGTTTTATTAGGTTTCATCTCTATATATAAAAGGAGAAACTGACTGACTGACATATCGACGCACAGCCGAAACTACTGGGTGGAAGAGGGAAAAGGTTTCCTCTTATGACATAGGCAAGCACTAAGAGAGGATTTTCCAAAATTCTCTCTCTAAGGGGTTGAAACAGGGGTCCAAGGTTTGTATGGAGAAACCTATTTTTGAGGCGGGTGAAGCCGCTGGCAGCAGCTAGTAATGTATTATTATATTTGTGCTAATATAATAAAGAAAAAGGATTTGTATTTTTGTTTGTAATGAATAAACTCAGAATCAACTAAAACGATTTTAAACATTCTTTTACCAGCAGAATGTTACGTTACCACTGAGTGACGTAGGGCATATATTATGTGCTCTGTTCATGCAGTAGAAGCCGCTAGTAAAAGTTATAGTAAAACCGGGTAAGTGCGAGTCGGACTTGCGCACTGAGAGTTCCGTACAAAGTTAAATATGAAAACAGTACAATTTCTGAATTGAGTTACGAAGATTTTACCGATTCGCATAAAAGTTTTTTTTTTGTGACGTAACTACAAATTTTCAGTTTTCAGATTTTTTCCTATACTTGTGCTATGAAATCTTGCTTCATGCCAAATTTCAGGATTCTAGGTCAACGGAAAGTACCCTATGAATTTTGATTCCGTTGAGTGTCGAAATACACGTTTTCTGCGACATAAACTGCCGTATTTTTTTTCCGTTAACTCAGAAGTTTGATTGTTTCACAGCTTCAAGGGACCGCAGATCTGAGTATAGAATAATATAGTTTTAATTTAAACCCTAAAAATAGATAAGTATATATAGACACAATTACTCCTATCTAAAATATGGCGTAGCATTGCCATGCAACGTGGCAATGCCGCCAGCCTTTTGGGCACACTTCCAGTCGACAGCGATGCGGAGGAATTATTTGACGCCATATTTTAGATAGGAGTTATTGTGTATATATTATGTAATTTTAATTAGTTAAGTGGTTTTATTGTTCTTGTTATATCGTATGTTAAAAATAAAAAATCTATTTGAATTTTAAAAAGACTGCAGGTCACCATGTATAGGCATAAAAAATATACGGAAGAAAATGAAAATTATGCCGTTATTTTTTTACGAATGCTGTATCCTTTTATTATACTCACTCCTTCCATACTTACGTAATAAATCAGTGACAAGCCCAAAAAAGTCATATCTTTTTTACAAATTTCTTTCGTGTAAATAAACACACGTAACTTTTGGTGACCCTATTCTTCAAGCAAAAGGCTACGATGCGCAGAAAATAAAACTTTCCCGCCAAATATAGGGAACATGACATTTGTTACACGCGTTACTGAGTCTCCCTAACAAACTGCTTTCTGAACCAAAAACATTTTACAAAAATATAGAAGGCTCTTTGTTGCGGGTAATAGAAATTGTTATGTAGTATAGAATAAAATTTGTTTTGTTCAGTTCTGCGATTTCGACGGTCTCTCCAATCCAGTGCCTTTAGCTCTCGCTGGAACGCCCATACCGATCTGCTCCGACATTCGGTACCTCGGGTCGCTCGTCCAAGGGGATGGTGAGGTAGACCGGAACGTAACACATCGGATCAAGGCTGGATGAATGAAATGGTGACAGGTCACGGGAACAACTTGTGACCCACGGATGCCCCTCAAGTTGAAGGGTAAAATCTACAAGTCCGTGATAAGGCTTGTCATACTGTATGGATCAGAATGTTGAGCTGTGAAAAAGACGGATGAAAAAAGATTGCACGTAGCGGAGATGAGAATGTTAAGATGAATGTGTGGTGTGGCGAGAATGGATAAAGTGAGAAATGAGTATATTAGGATAAGTTTGAAAGTGGCGCCAGTGACTGAAAAGTTGAAAGGGAATCGTTTGTCTTGGTATGGTCATGTAAAGAGGAGGGATGAAAAGTTGTGCATGTTACTAAAAGAGTTATGAGTTTACATGTGGATGGATGGAGAGGGAGAGGGAGACCAAAGAAAAGATGGATGGATTGTGTAAGAAGTGATATGAAAGAAAAGAGAGTTAGTGATAGCGTAACGAGTGACAGGACAGAATGGAAAAAAAAACACGTATTGTGCGGACCGCCAATAAAACTGGACAGCGGCAGGAAGATGATGGTGATGATGAGAATACAATTTCTCTTTATAGTTAAACTTTTGGTCAATTGTTTTTGAGGGTAAAGTCTCAATAAAAATTAGTTTGCTTTGTCACCATCTATTTTTGTTTTCCCTATGTGTTATAATAATTTGTTTTATTTAGATGAAATTAAATAAAAAATATTGATTTAAAACTAGCGGTCCCGGTAGACGTATTCCTGTCCGAAAGCTAGCTATTCGTCAGAAAAAAAATAACAACCCGATTGCCGCGCCACCTCCGCGCCACCGCCACCGGGTACAATTGTATTTTCAAACCATCTCAGAAATATACACAAAAATTCATTCAAATCGGTCAAGCCGTTTCCGAGTTACTTTTGTATTGTCAAATTTCGAACAGTTAAAAACTGCCCCGTTCCCATTCGCGGAATTTTAATTGTGTTTTTTTTTTACAATTTATTATTGAAATATTTAAAAATAGAATATAAGTGTATATTAAAATGAATACAGATTTAATAATAAAAAAAAATAACATCGCAGGTGTAGCCATCCAGGAGACACAGTTAAAATGTCTCACGTGCCTATAATTACACCGGCACCCTTCAAACGGGAACACTGCCTCGGTTTAGCGGTAGAAATATGTTGAACGTGACTGGTAGTCAGAATGGCATGTTTAGTTTAACTTACGTGCAGTTAGAAGTTTTCCTCAGTGAGTTGGAGTGAGCACGCGTGAATGTTACATAACAACTGTAAACAAGGGAAGGGGCATGCATTGTGTTGGCTAATTAATGCTGTAAATGACATCATTATCTATACATCTAACTAAGTAAGTTTAAATAATTATCTTTTATGAAAAAAAAAAAAAAAAATTTTTTCCGGAGAGTATATTCCCTTTTTTTAAGGTTAAGGATGTCATCCAATGACTAACTTCTGTTCCGTCTGTTCATTCGCTCTAGGGTGCAGCGGAAAGGCGCTCAGTTGCTCATTGCGATTTCTCTTTCAGAAATATGTCGAGGTTCTAGCATCTACAGCAGAGCAGCGCCGTTGACGACTCGAGCTCGGTCCTTAGCAGAGGGGTGGACGGCGAGCTACCCATTGCTCGTACTCCGCAAGTCCGTGTGACCAGGTGGCCGGGGATAACCGGGGATGTCCGTTCTCTCGCGACGGGAGCTATCTAGTGCGCTAGCATTACTGCTTCGCAGAAGGAGGCAAAGTAGTATGTCCTCATGTGTTAATATTTATGCGGGTGAAGCCGCTGGTAGAAGCTAGCGAATACATATTGACTATTTAAAACAAAGAGAAGAACGAAGAAGAGTGGCCTCAAACAGTGCGTGGAAAGTAAAATAAAGAATAGATATTATTTAAAATTCAAAAATTTACTTCTGTACAATAAAACTCCGAAATATGCTTCACCTTAATATCAAAAAAGCTGAAAGTAAATATTTTCTTTCAAGCGTAAAATTCGGAACTACTACTTGAAGTCCTCTCAACCATAGTTTGGTCTTCGTTATAATTCTAATTTCGAGAAAGAGGTCAACCGTCGAATTCAACTCGGCTGGGCAGTGTTCTGGAAGCTGCGCGGTATCTTCTCGTCCACAGTGTCTCAAGACGAAAGTGCACAAGTGCGTGACAAGTGCGTGTTGCCAGTGATGACATATGGTTCCGAAACGTGGTCGCTCACAATGGGCCTCATCAGAAGGCTTAAAGTCACACAAAAGGCAATGGAAAGGGCTATGCTCGGAGTTTTCTTGCGTGATCGAATCAGAAATGAAGATATCCGCAGGAGAACCAAAGTTGCCGATATGGCATGAAGAATCGCCAATCCTAAGTGGCAATGGGCAGGACACATTGATCGCAGAACCGCCGTTGGGACCGAAAGGTTCTGGAGTGGCAACCGCGTACCGGAAGATGCGGCGTTGAAAGGTCTCCTACAAAGTGGACCGATGACCAGGTAAAGGTTGCGGGAATCCGATGGATGCGAGACGCATAGGACCGTTCATTGTAGCGACACTTGGGGGATGCCTATGTCCAACAGTGGATGTCGATCGGCTGAAATGATGATGATAATAACGCTGTTAAAAACCTGAGTATCATTGAATACTTTCTCATCATTATCATCTTCCTGGAATTCACGTCCTATGTTACTTGGCATTAGCACCAAACGTTCATCTTCTATTTTGTACTGTCAACCGATACGCTATCACTTCCTTCCTTTTCTTTCATATCCTCAAACAATCCATTCATCATTCCTTAAGCATTCCTCTCCCTTTTCATCCATCTACATATATACACGTAAGTCTTTTAGTAACATGCGTTTCATTCATCTTCTTCACATGAACGAACCAAGACAAACGATTCACTTTCAACTTTACAGACACTGGCGCCACTTTCGACTTTCCCCCTTTAATTCAGCCATTTGTCACTGTTAATATAGTCATTTCTCACTGTATCCTTTCTCTTTAGGTTCAAACGTTCTTTCTATTCCGATAAATCATCAATCACCATCATCATCATCAATTCACGAATGAAGTCTCGAAGATTTTTCAGAATCACAAAAATGTCTTTTTTTTTTTGTTTGTTTTCAGATTTATGCCAATATCTGTGTTATAAGACCTTGCTTCAATCCAAATTTTGATTTACTTGAAATTGTTTTTTCGCAGCTTCAAGGAACAGCAGATCTGAGTATATGGTTTTAATTTCAACTCGATACCTCCACTCGTTCCCGAGATAAAAGGTCTTGACAGACGGATAACAAAGTAATCCTATAAAGGTTCCTTTTTTCTTTTGAGGTACGGAACCCTAAAAAGCGTTTTATATCACGTGTAACTAATATTTTCTGAAAAAGGTCAAGAGTTATTAGATAAAGTACAACCATTACCTTTATATTACAGAGGATATCCTCCATTTTCACAAAAGAAAAATGCTATAATAAAAACCAACGCTTCACAAAACACTGTACCATCATTGAGGTAAGAACTTCTGCGAGATATCCGTAAAAGGTTCTCATAGATAATGCACTTGTCAACTAAGGATAGTGTTTTTGGAGAAAACGGGAAATACAGAGTAATGACAAATAGAGTGATCTGATAGATAAATGTGGCTTTTATTTTTGCAGATACAAATACTTCATCTTTTACCTGACACAGAATTGGTTTGAAATCAATATAGCGAGCATTTACAGGCATGTCTGAATTTGGCCACGTAAAACATAGAACAAATAAAATTTTCTTTAGACTTATCGCTGAAAGAGTAGGTATATACGTAAAAATTAAAAATTCAGTGTTTGCTCAGAGATGTATTCAAAAAGTTTAGCTGATAATGATAGCCGATAGGCTCGACTATCTTTACATAAACCCTGTAGTGACTTACAAGTCACCTAGTCAATGGCTCTTAATATAACTGTGTGTGTCCAATATTCGAAAGTTTTTGTTTGTTGGTGTTATGTTCTGTGGTTTGTGTAATCATGAGTCTTCGATACTTGAATAAATAAACGTTAATTATCTTATTTTAATACAAGAACATTTGTTAGTTGTTTTGTAAACAGCTAAACCCCAATAATAATAGCGTATTACGCTTTTTATAAAGATTTTTGAAAGAATCCCCTATCAACAATGTTTAAATAATTAGCCTGCTCGGTTAAGTTAATAATGCCATGTATGTATTTATCCATTTACTCATTGCTCCATGGTTCCTGCAAGGTGGTGAGCTTGACGGACACGGAGCTTATGTCCGTGGTATGTGGGTATATGTAAGCTTTCTGTACAACGTCCTGGTTCTACAGAAAGTGTTCTGCTAAATGGATGAGCTGTTGGTCGGGAGATTATCCTTGATTAATAGATCTCTTCGAGTTCATTGACTTTTTGTTTTGGGAGGGTAAAGTTTTTGTTTACATTTACTTGGCGGTTATAGAGTACTAGCTGCTGCTAGCGGCTTTGCCCACGTGATAGTAGGAAATTATTCCAAGGGAACATACTCCCGGGATAGAAAGTCGTATATGCTATTTCAGGAAATGTTCAACCCGTGACTTTCATTGAAATCCATTCTACCGCTCGAGCGTGAAGAAATAACAAACATACACGTGTGTGTATGGTGGGTGTGTACCCACCCACAGACACACTCATAAACTTGCCTTAATAATATTTTTTTACTTTTTTAGTATTGTGTATGTTCGAGCTATTCATAGAAAATATTGTAATATGAATATATGAAAACGGTAGACGGCTGGTCGTAAAAGAAAAAAAATGCTGGCACACATGAATTTGAACGAACGATTGATATAATTTTTTTTTAAGAATATATTATTTCAATGAATAGGTGTGATTAATTTAATTCATAGTGAGATTTTGGCGGGATTTTTTCGAGTGAAATTTAGTAACTGTTTTTTATTGTTCGCAAATTGTTTTTTTTTTGTGGATATTGTGATGTAAATAGTTTTGAAGCTGAGAATGTTATCGTGGTATTGGCTACCTCAGCGAAGCGAGAATGTTGGCTCGATTATTTTCTGACAAATACTGCAAAAATATTCGAATGTTGTACTTAAGCTTTCTAATGGAAAACAAAGTGACAGTATACCGTATGTACCTATCAAAAACGAAATACTTTCTAAATTTGGGACTGGCTAACTGCACAAACAATGCGAATCAAAAAGGAAAAAAATTACATTGATTCGTAGTTAATCACCGCAAAATTAGGAAAATTAAGTAAATTTGAACTAATGATAAGAAAATATTAATAACTTTTCAATAAAATCTTCCCCTTAGCTTACTCAATTGAGAAGTGAACTGAAATTTGTATTCAAACTTGCGTTGTTTAGTGCCTTAGAATGTGTCAAAATAGGGAACTTGAAACTAAGTTATTCGTAGGAGTATACGTAGAAATTTATTATTAACGGCCGTGAGATTTACAGTCGCTGATCACTTTTTCATTATTACGCTGTCTCACACAATACAAGTATGTTTATTAATTTATCTATATGCACATAAACACTGGGAACACTAGTAAGCTGCGCGGTATCTTCTCGTTCAATATACCACAGTGTCTCAAGACGAAAGTCTATTGACCAGTGCGTGTTGCCAGTGATGACATATGGCTCCGAAACGTGGTCGCTTACAATGGGCCTCATCAGAAGACTTAAAGTCATCCAAAGTGCATTGGAAAGGGCTATGCTCGGAGTTTCCTTGCGTAATCGCATCAGGAATGAAGATATCCGCAGAAGAACCAAGGTTACCGACATAGCACGAAGAGTTGCCAAACTTAAGTGGCAATGGACAGAGCACATTGCTCGCAGAACGGACGGCCGCTGGGGCCGAAAGGTTCTGGAATGGCGACCACGTACCGGAAGACGTCGACGTCGTCGTCGTCGGATCTTGTATTTTGTATCTTGACGTAGCGTTGGAAGGCCTCCTACAAGGTGGACCGATGACGTGGTAAGGCCCATGTAACGGGTTACGGCCCTTTCTCTCTCTTAGAGAGACAGCCTGAGTCCCAGCATTGGGATCATTATAAGGCTGCGTAACCTAATGCTTATAAGTTCATCATATTAAAAATTCTTTCAACCTTAATATTTTTTATGAGAAATTATATTCATGGAGATTGACTTGATGCACTCTATTTGGCATTCTTTCACGGTTAAAAGTATGTACTAAATATTTATTGATAAAATAATATTAGAAATTTACTGCTTATAAAATATTTAATTTTCTTTCGACTAAAAGTAGTTTAAAAGATCATCAATCAGTCGTTATCAAATTTTGTTTAAAAAATATTATTCGCCATTTATTTACCACAATTGACTTATTTGAATAACAAATCCTATTTATTAACTGTTTCACTTTATTTTAATTTTATCTTTCTGAAGGAGACTTATATAAATGACTAGCATCTACCAGTGGCTTCGCCCGCGTGTTACAAATGTACGTATGAGTATATTTTTCTGGCAACTTCGTGGTTAAACAGCTGTGCTAACAGACTAGCTATATCCTGGATTAACACGTTGACTGTCATTTATTATAATAAAGGCGGGAAGTGCTAAATTACCCGGGCGGAGCCGCAGGCTACAGCTAATGTTTGTATATTTTGCACAAAAACGTTGGATCATTATTTATTTTCTTTAACAAAAATATCAAACACATTTCGATGTTTGGCTAACAATTTCATCGTTTCTATTTGTTAAATAAAATCATTTGAAATACAGCAAAGCTAAATATATATTTAGCTCTGTTACAACTCCAATAATATATATTATTGGAGTTGTAATAACATGTGTTGTACAATCCAACTCAAAATGATTACAACTCCAATAACATTTAGCTTTGGTTTATTTATGAGATCAATAATAAGCATGTATTTATTCAATTTATACATAATACAACGTATAGGTACAATATATTTGTATGTTATGTAGTTTTTTGTCCAATTACAATTATTAAAGCACACAGCGACGCCTGCTAGGGCTATCAAACTGTTCAAAAGACTTGTATACTGTGGCTCTGAAATACAAAAGGCAACAGAAGTATCACAGGTTTTTCTTATGGTGGGAAATCATGTAATGACAGGTCTGACAAAAATAGAGTTTGAGAAATTCTCAACTTCAAATGCTTTGGGGGCGATCGGCGGCGGCGATCTCTCGCGCCGGGCCTTGGTACAGGCCATGGTCCGGAGCGAGGAAGAGTGGCAGGCGGTCGCCTCCTTCTGCGAAGCAGTAATGCTAGCAAAGGAGGCGGCCGATCGCGTGAGGCAACGGAAATGGTCCTCACGCCCCAACCGCCGCCGGGATCCTGAACCCAATTTCCGGCCACTGTAGGCGCGGGCTTGCGGACGGCGAGCAATGGGTGGCTCGCCGTCCGATCGTCCGGTAACCTGTTACCCGGTTAGAATCAGTTTTTTTTTTTAAGTTCAAACGTTGATCTTTCCAGTATCCTCAATTTAAATCAAGTGAAAAAAATCAGAATGCTTTATTTGTGAACATTGGCTAAAATATAGCAACTGTATTCTGCCAGCGGCTTTGCTTGCGTAAAAGTAGAAAATTATCCTAAGGGAATATACTCCCAAGATAAAAAGTATCCTATATACTATTCTAGGACATGGTCTATATGTGTGCCGAATTTTATCCAAATCTTTTCAGTCGTTTGAGCGTGAAGAAGTAACACATACACACACACGTAAAAACTGTTGCTTTTATAATATTAGTGTGATTATATTTTTTATATTATTATTATTATTCATTAGTGTGATTATGGTCAATGGGGACGAAAGGTTCTGGAGCAAAGACGCAGCGTTGGAAGGCCTCCCACATGGTGGACCAATGACCTGGTGAGGGTCGCGTGAATCCAATGGATGCGAGATGCACAGGACCAGTCGTTTTGAGGCCTATGTCCAACAGTGGACGTCTTTCGGCTGAAATGATGATGGTGATTTTTTTTTAATTTTCAATCAACAGTATGATCGATTTTAACTAATCCACTCCGGACCTAAGTCGTCGACGGCGCAAGTCGTAGGGGGCCAGCAGGGTCGAAGCCTACTGGGGCCATGGGTAGTGTGAAAGCGAAACCCGGGGCCCTGGGACGAAGGCAAAGAAGGAACAGGGGTGGGTTTTTAGTCAGTAAAAGTCTGACACTATCTCTCGCTCCGCCCAAGAGCGAGATTTGTCATAAGATGATTTTCCCACCAAAAAAAAAAAAACTACCTGTACCACATCAGTCAAGGTACACATTAAATCAACCAATGCTGCCCTCTCTTGGCATGAATAAATTAAAATGCTAATATCTAGTTGATTACAGAATACCCCGGGGATTTGTTATAAAACTCAATTAGTAAAATAATCCAATGCATGTATAATGTGTATGAGAATAAAAAGAGCAAACTGTACATACATACATTTTGTGAACAGTCAAAAGAGACTTTGACCCCTGAGTTTGTTTCGGTGTTTATTCTCAGGGTAGTCAGCTAGGAAACGCCGTCCTCATCTAGTTTTAATTGATGAAAAAATTGTCGTGTAAAAGGGTTTTTAATAAACGAATTGCAAAGAAAATATCATCAGAAGGCTCAAAGTCCTATGCTTGGAGTTTCCTTGCGTGATCGAATCATGAAAGAAATGAAGATATCCGCAGGAGAACCAACGCCGACATAGCACGAAGAATCGCTAATCTTAAGTGGCAATGGGCAGGGCACATTGCTCGCAGAACAGATGGCCGTTGGGGCCGAAAGGTTCTGGAGTGGCGACCGAGTTCCAGGAGACGCAGTGTTGGAAGGCCCCCTACAAGGTGGACCGATGACCTGGTGAAAGTTGCGGGAATCCGATGGATGCGATACGCACGGGACCGTTAATTGTGGTGACATTTGGGGGAGGCCTATATCCAGCAGTGGACGTCTGTCGGCTGAAATGATGATGATGATAAAAATAAATATCATTTATCATTATAATGTCCTTTGGAAAAGTTTAGGAATAAATTTATTGAGTTTTATTGATTTTTTCCAACATGTTGTTAATAATGGAAGAAGTGTCGAAGTAAATTTCGCAATATTTTAATTTGTTGTTAAAATTGATCAGAGTTTGAATTTCCGAGAAATTTTATTCGAATTCCAAGAAATGTAAATATATTTTAATTCGCTTGACAATAATTAATTGTGTGGGTGTGGAGATTACTGTACCCTTTTATACACATACATCATTTAAAAAAAGGGAAGACAGTTAAGTTTAATTTTATCCGCTTGTAATGTACCTACTCGTTATTATGTAATTATGTAGGTAATAGATCACCATAAAATGGATCTTTTAATTAAGAATTAAAATGTGCAAAAATGCTATCCATCCTCTTCTTGGGGTGTGATCTTTGTTGGATATCTTCAAATAACTTTTCCCGCCTTAGGTGGAGCGATAGAGACGGAGTGTCAGGGTTTTACTTTTACTGACTAAAAGCCACCTGTTTTCCTTCAATTTTCCTTTGCTTTCCAGGTCTGCGGTGATACTTTCAAACAAGCCTGCAGCCCTGGTAGGTGTCGGCCTTAGCGGGTCCCATTAATACCTCATGGGAGTAACTAGAGAGGGAGTTTTTGGGGTTCAACCATTTTTCTGGGGGAGGGGGGCCCCCCCAGAAATATTCAAAATTTAATTTAAGCCCGACAAACAATCTTTTAATAATGGGTTTAAGTTTATTACCAAAGTTCAGTATTTTTCAGATAGTTGTTGTTTTTAGTTTCTTTTTAAATTGTTAGTGTAATTTATTTTATATAAGTGAAATTTGAAATCTTATTTCCGTATCAATTATTATTTAATTTCTACCTTGTTTAGTAATTTATTTTAATATTAATTTAATTTAATTTTCATAGTCGCATTATATTCACATTTGCATTAAGAATAATTATTTTGTAATCCAATAATTTACCACTATTTTTTGTGCTGTGTTAACCTATATTTAATTGTTGCGCCCGCAATTGTATCCAACTGTAATTATTAAGTTGCTAGTGTACTGGTGTAAACAGTTGTCAACTGTTTACAACAACTTGAATAAAATAAATAAAAAAAATAATTAATATGGATATTTAGAATTTTTCCACATAAATATAAAAGTCATATTTAGCATATTTCTGTTTTATTTTCTGAACCCCACCCCCCATCGATATTAGGACTTGGCTACGCCCATGCAATACCTTATCTATCCTAAGAGGAAAAATCCAAAGTAACGCGTGTTGAACGTTCGCATTCTTATCTCAGTCAATATTTGTCTGTCAAAAACGCCACTTATTTCCGTAAATGTCGTGAAATTTTTCACATTGATTGTTGCCGAGATGCGATTGGTTGTTGCCTAAGTTTTTTACGTACGAGAATACGATCGATAATTTTCATATCAATGAAGTGAAAAGGCAATAGACTAATTTTTATTGTTGGTAAGCTCAAGCTTGTCCACTATCTCACCTGCCCTGCGTTCAAAAATGAGGTTAGTGTTGAGAGGAAATGGGCCGTAATCCACCACGCGGGCCCAGTGCGGGTTAGTGGATGTCACATGTCTTCGAATTTTTGGTTCTAGGACATGCCGGTTTTCTCACGATGTTTTCCTTCACCGTTTTAAGAGCAGTCGTGATGAAATAAATTACATAAAGTAATGCGCCTGGCTGGGTTTGAACCCGCGACAATTGCTGCTGCCTGGGGTTGGTTATAAGGTATAAATAAAAACAAAAATTGAATTGAATTTTAAAGATAATACCAATAAATAAGATCTCAATATCACCTATTTAGGTAGGTATATCGGTTCATTACATCTCCATAGTAACAAAGTATTGATAGTAAGTCGACTGTTCATGTCGTTAAGTACAGAATTAGTATTCACGTGCCGTTTTCTGTTCTCCTAGTACGTTGGTCGGGAATAAGTATATTGAATGTAGTGTAATTGAGTACTTTTTTTATTAATAGAGAAAGTAGAATTATTGAGTTATTCTAAGTTTATGTTTCAGAAAATTTTTGTAAGTAGATTTTGTCGTTAAGAAATAACTCCTCTCAATTTAGGTGAAGCAAGACTTATGCTGACTAAAAACCAAGCGTGTTCCAGTGGCCCTCTTCGAACATTAGCGGGTTTTTTATAGTCACTTATTTGTGTATGAAACAGTACGTGCGCGAAAGAGCGTGCTTGTGAAGATGTTGAAAGGAGACGAGAAAGACCATGTGTTCAGTACTCGGTCTTGTGAACAAGTGACAAAATTCTATAAAGCTAGCTAATACTATTGACAGTACATACTAAATTTGTCCTGAACGGCACTTCACGAGTTCAAGAACCCAAAAAAGTAATAATTCAGACCTACATATAAATTTCACGAACAAAAATATCCGCAAAATCTCCAAGATGGTTAATTTTTATCATACTAAGTTCGTTAAAGTCATTACAAATTCAAACACGCTAGGTTCCATAGATTCAAATTCATCTGATATAAATTTCTTTGAGTAAGTCATTTACACGAACTAGGCTTAATTTTAGGTTCTAAACGAGTTGAAAACACCATATATCAAGAAGCATTAAATACCTAAAACCTCAGATAATTATACTAGGAGACTAAATGTCCCCCAACACAACGCACAACGCTGTCAAATTGTCCAACAACATGTCCCGCCACGTGAAAGCGTTGTGAAATGTTGGGGACAAGTTGCGAGTCACTGGGCAACGTTGTAACGTCTCGTAGATTAAGCATTGCTCGTCATGATGGGGGACTTGACGCGAACTCTGTCAAATTGTCCATCAACATATCCTACGTTGCGTGGATACATTGTAAAATATTGGCGGACAAGTTGCGGGACAATAGGTAACGTTGCAGCGTCACGTAGATTGAGCGTTGCGCGTCACGTTGAGGTGCATTTTTAATCTAATGTATCTGAGGCTTTAGGGGACAAAATGTCCCTCAACATGACGCGCAATGCTGTCAAATTGTCCAACAACATATCCCTCGTCACGTGAAAATTCCAAATTTAAAAATATTAGTGCTATAACTTTACAGTAACAAAGGTTGAAAATATTTCTGTTAAAGCTATTCCAAATTCAAATTCAAAAACACCAGCAGCGCAATTCTCGTTTAAGAATGTTGATATTGAAATCTAAAGATTTTTAGAATTCATCTATTAGGTACGGTCTCTCATATTTTTTGCCGATATCACTAGGTCGTGCTAAACCCGTCCACGAAACCATTTAGATTACGTTTTCCCAAAGGTTAATGCGATTAGCTTGGACGGCCTGTAGCCTTGATCACTAATAGACATTTTTTTAGCATACCTTTTTGGGTCACAAACGCTTTTTTTTCTATTTTTGATCCAGGAACATTTATGCAAATTGAATGTGTAAGACGATGTGACACAGTTTTTTTTATTCAATGCGTATATTGCTCAGGTTTTGGTATGGGTTTCAATTGATTTGTTTGTAGCTAAAGATACAGAATGAAGAAAAAAAATAAAGTGTACGAATTTGTAGTGACAAATAAAATTGTAAACATAATAATACTTACGGCTTTTTCCATATAAATGTTATATCACGTTATTCCAAAAGAAAATTCTATGTCTACATTAGTTTGATAAATATTTATACTAATAACACTGCAACAATAACTTTTTCAATAAACCAAGATCGTTACTTTCGTATCACTGAACCAAATAACTTCGAAGATAAAACGCTACATAAAAGAGATCGAGCTAAATTATATAAACAACAAAACAAGCCAAGCTGACTACGTCGGAATCATGTAAAAACCTGTAAACATGCCACTATTATACACTTTCATTGCATCCTGTGCATCGCTTAAAATCTCAAAATCTTACCACAGACGGCAAACGTACTACATTATTTTTTTTAGTTGCCATTAAGGCGGCATTTATTTTTTAAATTGGCAATTTTTTTGTCACTGTCATCACTAAAGAAACACGCGCGAATTTTGGACGTTCTATTTTTGAATTTTATTTTTTTGTTGACACTAAGGTTGGCACTTGTTTTTTTTTGGCTGTAATTGTTTTGTTTGTTGGACTTTTATGTTGTTCGCGTTGTTTTTGTCGGAGCGTGCGCGGTAGTGACGGAACAACCGCCCGTGTCGTCGCCGACGTTAGACTGAGTTGCGACCACCTATAAACTGTACAGACGGGCGCTGAAGTGATTTATCTTTTGATGTTTTAATTAGCATCTGAGGTTTGTCAAGCTTCGAATATAGACATTTGAACCTTTTGGCTTTGTGTTCAATGGGTTTCGTTACCTTTACGGAGGTTTCTTGTGTATACTCAATACACTCAAGATGAAAGCGAAAACTTAGTCAAATATTACGTTTATTTTCTTGAAAAATCATTTGTAGGTAAAAATAATTTTAACATAACAAAATTAATTCGCTAAGATTTGAATCGCTTACGTTGAGCTATGGTGTCGAAACATCAAATAAAATACAAAAGAAAAAGATAGTAACTTTTATTTATGACAATCGTAACCTTTTCTACGTCAATAGTTTTATGTAAATACGATCTTTTTCGTTCCCATTGTATTGAGGTCTATGGCGTATATTAATATTTAATGATTTAATATTGAATGTGGGTAATAAGTCCTTTCATCCAATAAGCGTACTTTTAGGGTTCCTTTGGTCAGGCTCGTTCTTTGTCTTTGGATGACTACGGTCTCCAAGGAATGTAATTGACAATAATATTTATTAAGATGTCGCCTCCCCAATGTCAATACGAAGTGTGCCGAGGAGTTCCGAAATTGCACGAAGTCCCGACAATTCTTCGTCTTATGACTTTTGTTATATACATATATGTAGGAGGTTTCATTGAAGGTTATAGGGACGCTTAATAACATAGTTAACGAATATTTGAATGCGTAAAATTTTCTTGGTATGTTGTGAATTCTATCAACCATAGCAAAACCTGTTAAGTGGGTTCTAGATGTATGAGACACTGGATAAATGAGTTCCTGACACTTTTGCATTGAAATACCTATTGTAACCCGGCTCCTGGGCTCTGAGGGAAACCACGGGCCGAGCCATAGTAGATTTATAAAGGATATTACGTCAGGGAAAATTAAAATGAAATAAGTGCACTATACTATACTCCATCGGTTTAGGTAGTTAACTAAACGTAAACAATCTTAATATGTCTTTTTATTTAAAAAAAAAAATCGTATAAAGACAAAGATTATTCAAATTTAGTTAGTTACCAAACATCGGTTTATGTAAATAACAAATTGTAAACATTTTTAGATAAAAATTATAGACAACTTCTAGATAAAAGACATGTCAAAATTGTTTACTTTTAGTTAATTACCTAAACAGATGGAGTCTAAAGTACATTACAAGATTTATTTTCGATCACCCAATGTGTGGGTACCTGCATTTCAATATAAAAAGTTGTCGAAATTCCCTAATCCTTAATCCTTATTGAAGTTAATTCTCTAACTCACTTCGTTTCTGCACCGAAGTGTGCTGGAGAAGTGAGCACGAGAATTAAACACAAACTCAGGTTCGCTTGTGAAAGATCCGTGAGATGAACCGTTGGTGTCTCTAGCCCAATCGTTTAAGTACAGAATATATTTCAGGTTGTGTTCCACATATAAAATATAAAATAGGGGTCTAGGTTCAGAGACACAAACATATTCTAAACCTACCCTCTCTCATTGGATATACGCAACAATACTAATTGGTGGACGTTAGATTTTCCTAAACAGCATTATCTAGTTAGCTATCAACAAATTCCAGTACATGCGTTCTAAATAAGAATAGGATCGATTGCCATGTTGTGACGTCATGTCATACTGTCAAATCGCAAGAAATTGGGCAAAAATGCAAAATTGAAGAACTCAGAGATGAGCGAAATTGAAGAACTGAATTCTGATTAAACTTTTTTTGTTCACAGTTTGTAAATAAATTAAATTTTAAAAATTTCTTGTTTTGCTCACCATAATAATTCTTCGATTTCACAGTATGACGTGACGTCACAACATGGCAATCGATCCTATTCTTATTTGGAATGCATTGTAACAAACATTAAGTTCTAATTACTATCGTCAAGTTCTATTTAACGGAGTAAAGCCCCTTGGGATCGGTGGCGATAGATGGTTCGTCACCACACGACGAACGCGCCCTGTCGGGTAGGTATACTCTCAGGAACAAAAAAGGAATGGACGACGTCAAATACCTGATGCGATTTCATCGACGACGATCGAATAGGTGCGACGTATCTAACTATCCGTAACGGCTGTCAAAAGATGACTGTCTACAAATAACAACTGGACCAATTACGGCTTAACATGCTCTCCGAGGCACGGAAGAATTTTGACATGTGAAAATATTGGTCTGTTGGTCTAGTCGTTAGTGGACCCTGACTGCTATACCGGGGGACGTTGTTTCGATTCCCACCCAAGACAAATGTCACATTATATCATTATCATTTGTTCTGTGTCTGGGTTGGCAGTAGGACACATAATAGGCTATTAAAAAAAAAAGTTCTATTATTATATTAAAATGGTCACCCATCCAAAGATCGACCTTGGTAAGCGTTGCTTAACCTTGAATATAGTCCCGTGCGAATGTTATTACTTATCACAAGATAAACTGACTGTACCAAATACTGTTTAGTAAAAGCTAAACCGATAAAAGAGTCTCTCACTGGCAATTTCATCAACCCTGAAAACGATAAAAAAAAAACAGTACGAGCAATCAATAGACTACCCTTCTATTTCCCGTGGGCGCCATAAAGGGTCGTAGAATGGTCAGGAAGACCCTCTTGTGTTGGATCAACAACCTTAGATTATTGCGTGGTGACTGTGTCAGCATTATCGCGCCATTCAGAGGGTTATACTCAGCAGAAAGCATTTTATTTAGGGCTTGTTTTTCAGTAGTCTGATAAATTTTATTAGAAAAATAAATATGATAGTTTGACATTTAGAAAAAAAATAAGCTGCAGCCAGGTTATGATGCATTTCGATCTACAACAGACCAATATAGGGCCTGCCAAAAGCGTCCATAAAGTTCCTTACTCCATCATACCACGAAAGAGAGAAAGATAGGTATAGAAGTCAATCTATATACAAAACGCGCTCGAGCAACGCACACATAGACACCGCTCACGAACACGACATCTCGGACTGGCTGGAACCAGTGCGAGCGCGAGTGCCATCTGCTTGAGACAAACGTCTATGAACATTTTTGTGCAAGAATGGAGCAACCAAAAACATATTTTAACTAATCAGTGAACGGTTATTTAAACTCAACATTAAACGGTGAATTTTTTTTTTACCCGACTACGTAGGAGGGTTATGATTTTGACAGGTTATGTATGTGTGTATGTTAATCTATTCCCTCATAGCTCCTGAAAGAAAAAAACACTACTTATCGGAACTAGACAAATAAGGTATCGTTAGAACCAGCTTAATCGTCTGCTGAACATAGGCTAAAAAACGCGTTACGCGTTATATAGGTACCAACCGTAACACTTTAATAACTTGTGACTACGGCTTTTCTTTTTGTTATGTTCTTGTTTTCCAGTAACCTTGTTTATTACAGCATCCTGAAAATCTTGTTTCATACTTTTTCAGCATCGTTTCTTTTTTGTCGTAGTCGGGTTTCAGTTTTACGAATTTTAGTATTTTTACTTTTTTAGCTATCAGTTGTTTCAGAGAGGTACATTTATATTTAACTATTTATCTAATTTTATATTACGGTTCTTCCTGTATCATTTTAACAATAAATAAACAAAGAACTAGGTACGAGTGCCAATACCACGATAGTTTTTGTGCATTATCCAAAGTTGACAACCCTAGCGCAACGGCTCAGTGTAGGTTTAAAATGAGAAGTACGTATATGAGATTGACTTCTGTACCTATTTGTTTTGTGACCATACGCTCAACAGTGACAATAAAAAAAAAAGATCCCTTACTACTAGTTGTCATGTTAATAATAATTACATTTCCAATTTCCATTGCCTGAGGCCAATTATTAGTACCAAAAACTTAAATCGTAGTTAGTACCCGAGACAAGGATTAATTAGAAATGGGTTCGTGTTAACAACTAACCCGGAGGTAATAAGATTTGACTGACTGACGCAAGCCGGCCTAATCCCTGATTTCTGAATAGCTCAAAATATGTGAGACTTTGACATTCAAGTAGGGTTTGACACGTTTGTAACTATGCAGATACTCAATTTAAGAACCGGTCCTAAAGCGGCGTCCAACATGGGTGATTCCACGAGAATGCGATTGAGAAGCGTACTGACACGGTTTAGGCCTACTGTCTACGGACTATATGGATATAATTATGATAATAATACGATTAATTTAACTACATGAAGAATGACATACAAATAAATAATTTGCACGCTCGCTTGCTTGCAGGCAGAATACAATAACTTTTAGGTTATAAGATCTTTCCTTGATAACAATGTATTTGTGGCAAATAAACGTTTTGATTTGATTTGATTTGACGCGTAGCTTCATAGACGCGTATTCGTCAATATATGCTTGGTGTGCACCTGCTCACAGCTTTCATACAAAATTATGAAACTGTTGACGGAGCGGCAACGTCGTGCTCGCGTCGCTGCATGCAGGCTTCATGACATATTCTGCCGTACAGTCATACGTCGGGGCGTACATCGAGTCAAAGAGTTTTTATTGGCAGGAATGTCTTCGTTTTTCGACGGTATTGTCACAAATTATTGAAAATTTACGCGTGTAATACGCCTTGTGGACGGGGTTCAGTGCGCTACTCAAGCTGTCTGGTGTATTTTGAAGCGTCTATGAAGCTTATTGCGCGTCCGTGAATAGTACAGGCCCTACGGAAATTCAACTCGAAACGGTGGCTTTGTTCTACGTGCGTGCGAAGTCGTCACTTCAGCCGCAATTTATTTAAAACAAGCAAGCCACCTCACCGCGAGACTTCACGTGAAAATATCAAACTAACAGATTGCGTCCGCTTCGCTTTGTTTGTCGCCGCACCGCACCTACGTACGTTTGGTTACATAAGCCACCGCAATAGAGTATTAATAACCCCAATAACATAGAATTTGTGTGAACTTTACACATCTGCGGTACCCCTTCAGAGAGTATTAGCGTAGTGTTATGGTATGAAATAGTGTTAACAATAATCAGAAGTTGATCATAGCGATCCCGGAAAATTTGCTATCATTTGTTAAAGAGTTCCATGGTCTATCTTTGAAGTTCTTCACCTAATTCAAATGGGATCATCTGAGGGCAAAACTCTTTCAAACAGAACATAATAAATATAATAATAACGAAGATATAGCTGAACAAGAAGGAAAAAAATCAGACGATTTAAAACCCTCCTCCTTTTTTGGAAGTCGTTTATAAAGCATCCAGATGATGTAATAATAAGATAATATCTATATTTTCAATAAACAATTCATAAATCTCGATTGCCTTTTGATTATACCTTAATATTATTGACACAATTCCATTCGTTAATAATTGATTTCGGTCTAGATTCCTCTCGGGCGGCGAGGTTAATTTATGAAACGCCTACGGCCTAACGTTTCTACCTCGTTTTTCGTTTATTACGAGTATCAAATAGATTAGTTTGTTTGCAATCAGTGATATTTTATGTGGCACGTGCTTTGCAGGAATTACTTAAATATTTAGTGTTAGTCACTGCGGGATTCTTCGAAATAGTCACCGTAACCCTGGAACGCGAAGGACAATTGAAGCTACACGGGTGGGGTTCAGAGGAGGTCAGGAGGTCAATACACCCGCCCATACAGTGCAGGAGAAGTTATTAGATGATTTTTTTGTTGCCCTTTGCATCCCAGGACCACGGGTCCCTATTTCAGAAACCGATCCATAGCCCCAGTTTAATTCGGCCAAGTTGGGCCCCTACGGTTTTGCTGACATCGCTTTGAGACGCGAGAACACACCCACATACACACACATCAAGTCATCGAAGGCGTGTATTGTCCCACGCGCGTCTTTGATGACTCGGGCTCGGTCTGGTCCGCTACCGGACGGGCGTCCACCCCTCCGGCTGGTCGCCCAAGTCCACGCCTACGGCGGTTGGTATTTGGGGTCAGGGTCTCGGCGGCTGGGGCGTGAGGGAGTTTGAATACTCGTGTGTCCTAAAAAGCTATTTCCGAAACCGTAGCTACTTAAACTTTGTTCGGATTTTGTCATTCATAATATCGAAATAAGTGTATTATTTATTTTGACATAGCACTTGTAGTTAACGATGTAGCCGTGCGGTCGCTGGCGGCGAAAGTTAGCCGCAACGGCCGGGCACTTGAGTGATATTTACGTTATCATTCGCTTGCCCTTATCTCGATGTATTTTTGGTATTACCCTACTCTTATAGCTATCCAAAGACATTCAAACTGAAAACATTCCTCACGACATTTTCCTCTTGTCCCTCCGTACCATAACAACCAAGCTCCACGAAACTTTTCAGTCACTAGGGCCACTTAGTGACTTCCTCTTATTAAGAGGAGAGTTCTTAAGAAACACTTAAAAAGGCACTTACAGATTGTTTTTTTTTTAAATACACCGCACTGAATTACACAAAAAAAATAAAGAACCTAAATAGATGTGCCAACAATTTCACTGCCAGATATTTGCAAACCTATTATTAATTTTGAGAGAAAAAATTGTTTAAAAATTTAGTAAATCCTGCAAATAGAAAAGGTCGATTTAGCTGTTTTTGAGAGATATGAACAATTTTTTTTTCTAGAAATTAATGACGTGTTTGCAAATATCTCGTGTTGAAACTGTTGGCACATCCATTTAGGTTCTTTTTATTTTTGTGTAATTCAGTGCGGTGTATTTTTAGAAAGTTTGAAAACTGTAAGAGTTATTTCTTAAGGACCATCCTCACAAAGACGTGCCAAATTATTTGAATATATACACAATTTTTGCAGATTTTTTAGGTATTTTTTTACTAATTACTTGTTTTTGTTAATAGTTTGCTATTAAGTAAATACAAGATTTTTTTCAATAGCTGATCATAATAAATATTGTAATAATAAACTATCAAAAACAAAAATCGTAGGCGTAGGGTAATTATGCATTTGGAGGGATAATGACAGAGTAGTAAATGTTTATTGAAAAATGAGTAATGCTTAGGTAGTGTAAATACCTGAAATACATGTTTCGTGGTTCTGCTCTCTCTCTTCTCAGCAGTTACCTTCAAAACAGAAAACAGGGGGTAAAAATTGAAATCATGTTAGTGACGAAGAGAACGTGACGTATGGCGTCCCGCAGGGCAGTGTCCTCGGCCCGACTCTCTTTTTGATTTATATTAAAGTACTCTGTAATCTTATTATCAAAGGTGCGAGGATACTGTCCTACGCGGATGACACCGCTATTATCTTCTCTGCCAAGACCTGGGACAAAGTTAGGCTGGAGGCTGAGAGGGGACTGGCTAGAGTTAGTGATTGGCTATGTGAGAATCTACTTACGCTAAATGCCCAAAAAACCAACTACGTCTGCTTCTATAAATACGCAAACTCTCTGCCTGCGCCTGACTTTAACATTAGAATACATTCTTGTGACTCCAACCTAATCTACCTGCATTTGCCTTGTAATTCATAAGGTAAATTCCGTCAAGTGTCAAGTCATCACGGAGGTATAGTGGTAGATCAAAGGTTAAGCTGGTACCCACACCTCGAAATAACTATAGGGAGGGTAAGAAAACTCATATGGGTTTTCAAATCTTTGAGACATGTTATGAATATAGAATAAAATTTATATCGCACTTGCCCAATCTGTAATCATATATTGTATCTCGGTATGGGGCAGAGTAGGTAAGTCGTACTTTATAGATCTAGAGAGGGCACAGAGATTCTTGATTAAGGTCATGTACTTTAGGCCCTAGAGGTTCCCTACTGAACTATATACGCAAGCTCTAAGCTGCTCTTCGTTATAAAACTCCACATACTACACAAGGTACTACGATATCACAAAATTATACCCATTAGCCATGCTAAACTTAAAAAAAGACGGTATGATATAGTAGCCCCTACATACGCTCGTTAAATTTTTGCTAGTCAAAATGTAACTCAAGCCACACGCGTTTATAATAAAGTAAATCGAAAACTTAACATTTACCCTATACAGCTGTATGAGTGTTAGAAGACATTGACGGAATAGCTCTTCACACTTAATTATGATGCCGTAGAAGACATTTTGGTGAATCTGGGTTGAACGTCATGCATACAGACACACACAGACACATACACACACACGCACATACACACACACACTCCAGCACACCTCCACACTCATTCGCACATACACACGCCCACTCACACACACGCCCATTCATACACACACGCATACAAACAAAATATACATTCACACACTCATAAACACACGTTTATACAAAACACACAAATTTTTCTTTTTATTGGTTTTATAAAAAAAATGTGTAACTTATACCTAATTAGCACAACGAAACAATTGTTAATTAATCGAGGAAGAGCGAGGTTTATCCCATCACAAGTATCTTCGGATTACTTTCTGGGAAGCCCCGGCAACTTAACTATACAATTAAGTTTAAGATAATAAACACATTTTTTTTAAATGTTTATACATGGAACTAGTTACAGTTATTACAGTTAAACGATTTCACAATATATTTTAGATCTAAAATCAAAATTTACTGTCCGTAATTACCCACTATTCGTATTTACCCCACTCTCCCTTGTGCTTGAAAGTTACGTTACGTACTTGCCTTTGTCATGACAGTAACATAAATTCTCAATTTATAACCTGTAATTGGAATCTTCAGCCCTGTAATAGTTCAGTCGTTACGTTCAAAGAGATTCTATCTAGTTCTGTGTATAATAGGAGATGTATGGAAGCCTATTTTCGTATAAGTTGATTTTGCTCCTAACCCTACTTTTTTTAAATGAAAGGGTCCTTTTTAGGGTTTCGTACCTCAAAAAGAAAAACGGATTATAGGATCCCTTTGTTGTCTGTTTGACTGTCTGTCTGTCAAGACCCTTTATCTCGAAACGCATTGAGGTATCGAGTTGAAAATAAAACCATGTACTAAAGTCTCCGGTCCCTTGAAGCTGTGAAAAAATCAAACTTTTAAGTTAACGAAAAAGAAGATACGGCCGTTTGTGTCGCAAAAAAACTATATTTCGACACACTCAGGGGAACCAGAAAACTTACAGTACTTCCCATTGAGCCAGAATCCTGAGATTTGGCATAAAATAAGGTCATATAGCACAGATATAGGAATACATTTAAACATAGAAAATTTATTGTTACGTCACAAAAAAAAAAACTTTTTGTAATTCGGAAAAATATTCGAGACTTCATTCGGGAATTAAACTATTTACATAGATAAGCTTGTACGGAACCCTCAGTCCGCGAGTCCAACTCGCATTTGCCCAGTTTTTTTTGGATTGGGTAAGCATCAATTAGGTTAGGTTAGGTCAGCTCTGGTTGAAGCGGGAGGAAGTGTCAAACTTTTACAACCCATTCGAGTTCCTTTAGTTGGTTTTTACTTTTACGTCTGCTGTGACAATTTAATTTTTAATTACTCTTTTTATTCATTATTTATTTAGATTGTGGTCACATAATAAAGATGACAAGAAATTAGTAACTAAGATAGACTCATAACATGATATAAAAGAGTATGGAGTTTCTTGCACGTTCTTTTCCATGATTACGATATACGCTTTGGAATGTGCGGTCAGCTTCATTTTTGTGACTATCTGATTTCTTGACAAAAGTGAAAAAATATATTACTTTATCCTGAAGTGAGCGGTTTTATTACTACTTATCCCGAACTCACTAGCCATATATTACCCATTAAAAGCTTTTGGGGTAATCTATACAGTGATTTTAAACATGAATTAAAAAAAAAAACAATAAAGAATGTCATTGCAAATATCTCGGTTACATTTTCTTGTCGCTACAATAATGCAATACAAAATTATGCATCCAATCTCAACGATCACCAACCAAATAAGAGAGCTGTCGCCTGCCATCATGATACAGATAATCGCTAATATATTTAGTTGTTAATTAATAATCCAATACAATATAAATAACAAAATAATAGAAAAAAACATGGTAAAAAAAACAAAGTAAATAATCTGAATACGTATCAAAACCTAACACTCGTTTAACCTGAGTTTTTAGTATCTGCTTGATAACGTGTATGAGGAAATGCACTCATACACGTTATCAAGCAGATACTAAAAACTAACAATAATAAAACCTCCATTTTTAATTGTTAAGCTCTTCTGTTTACCTGTACAGCAAATTGAAAATGAAATATATACGGGTACACTTGTCAACAAAATTAATTGGCTGATCAAATTCCTGATTGACTTCGTGTGTCGGTTAACAAAAGGGTGATATGTTGATGTTAATTTATTGGCTTGGTAAATTGATTTTTGGTGACAGGAAACATTGTAGGTGTGTGGTTTCAGTGTGATTTCTGTATGTTTTTTAATAAATCCTTTTCGATTTTTTTTTGTTGGGAAAATCATCTAATGACATCCCTCGCTCTTGGACGGAGCGCGAGGGCGTGTCAGACTTTTACTGACTAAAAACCCACTCCTGTTCCTTCTTTGCCATTGTTCCAGGGCCCCGGGGATCTCTTTCGTATCATCCATGGCCCCAGTAGGCTTCAACCCTGCTGGCCCTCTACGGTTGCTGACGTCTCTTTGAGGTGCGCGTGGGACACTACGCGCCTTCGACGGCTTGGGCTCGGTCCGGACGGTTACCGAACGGTTGGAAGGCGAGCTACCCATTGCTCGCCGTCCGACCGTACGGTGGCCGGAAATCGGGATCGGAATCCCGGCGGCTCGGGCGCGAGGGCCATTGCCTCACGCGTACGGCCGCCTCCTTTGCTGGCATTACTGCTTCGCAAAAGGAGGCGACCGCCTGCCACTCCTCCTCGCTCCTGACCTGTGCCAAGGTTGCCAACCCAATAATTTAATTTGATTTGATGAAATAATTTATTCAGATTAGTGTGTGCCAAAATTTTTAATATACAGCTGCTTTCTATTAGGCTGCACGATTGTTTGAAAGAGTCACCGTGGCTGAAAAGGCAAAGAAGACATTTTGATGATAAAAAATATATATTTGATGACATCCTACGCAAAAAATTATACTATTGCTCAGCCATAGCGCTTGCCATTCATAGATAAAAAATTATTCAACAAACAAAACGAACACCAGAATACTTGTATGCGTCGAGACTAACTCAGTAAGCAGATTTTTAAACATTCACAAAATTTCATTGTTTTTGTTTTCAAGGCTCTATTATAAAATGAAGCTTCCGCAGAAACTCGAAAAATCTCAAAAGCCTTCTCAATTCTCGGGTTTATTAAAGACGACACTTTTTCTCGTCTCTCGTGTTGTAAGCCTCTAATATCGGCGCCACTTCCTCTCGAAGTACTATAAATTTATTAGGTACAGTCACCACCATTTCACTCTAACACAAAATTCAAAACCAATTTTTTCGTGACATAGTAATTTTTATACAAAAACAATTACTGTTTTAATTAAATTGAAAATGTACTTTTCTTTTAACTTTACTTAGCTAATGTGAATATGATTTTTGTTTAATTTTATAGGTAGTTTTTATGACATATGAATTGCTTAATTTTTAGTGAATGATTGTAATTTTGAAATGTAGCGACATCTATGGCACCGTATAAGATTTTTTTTTTAAATTTACAATCCTGCAACGCTGTATTAAAGTTCTCTGCGCGATTACAATATATACAACCGGCCAAAATCTTTTAGTGGGCAGTTAACTGAACCACACATAACACCCTGTGTAAGAGAATCCTCCCTTCCAATGGAAGTTTTGTTTCAATTCAAAACACCGTAAAATTTTTGTGAACACTGGGCGAATTTCCATTTGGATTTAAAAAAAGTATGTTACAATTATGTCACATACTTTTACTCATGACTGTACGTAACTATTATACATCATACTCATACATATAATATGGCGTGGCGTCACCCTTATCTTATCATATAAGACGTAAACTAGGTTTGAGGAACAGGATTTGCTCGTAAACTTGGTGTGTTAGAATTCATCATTGTATTTATAGTCAGTATCAAATAGGTTCGTCACCTCATTTTATTTATTTATAAAATTCTTTATTGTACACCATTGTACATACTAATTTTAAACTAAGTTTTAACTAAGTTTGCCTTGACATAAAATGGGATTTCCTGTCTGCTTTCTTGGTGTACAATAAAGTATATACGGTCCACTATCGTTAATTTGGAACTCGAGGGACTCTTAAAATATTACGATTTATCGAGTGTTCGAAATATCAAATGGTTCGAAATTGTTTTAAAGAGTATTCGTGAAAGAGTAACAGTAACCGAAACTTAATTAAACAAACCAATTCGTGTGGAAGTGTGTGTCAAATTAATCATTACAAAAACAAAGGCTCGTGTACAATGATACAAGTTTGAACTTGTCTCAATATGGACACCTTTGCAAGTTTTGCAATCTTTCTCTCTCTTTCTCTCTGCAACTGAATTGTCGAGTGTTTTACTCCGATGAGTTCGAATTAACGCGTCGTTTTGTTACGTAGCGATGATTTTTTCATTTGAATAACCAAGGATATAAAAATGTATTGATTTAATTCGAAATATAAAGAGATTTTCTAGGCAACTCGTGATAACTTTGAATTATAGAGAGGTTCGAATTATCGCAGGTTGGAATTAACGAGAGTCGGCAATATAAATAAATAAATTAAGCGGTTTGCACACCTAAGATAAAAAAAAAAACTCATCGCTTGAACCCGAAATGCTCTTGACTCCGATCGCATTCGTAATTGATTTTTCATTTCACCAGCTGTTCCAACAGCTGTGCGGTTATTTTGAATTCCATATTATTATTGAATTGATGAAATGTTTAGAAATAAATCAGAAACAAATATTCATTATTTCGATTATGGTGGCCAATTTCAACAAAGCTTTGCCATTGTAACAATATGTTGCTGTGCCCTAACAGGGTTCATGTTTGAAACGCTATACACCACAAATTTTTAATTAGTACAAATACTTAAAGGGCTTATTAGAAAAGGTCTTGTTATTATTTAAGTAAAGTCTCAATAAATAATACTCATAAACAGCAAAGTTATTAGCGTTTGTCTAAATACCAAAATGACACTCAATTTATAGAAATATTTTACGGGCTATTTATTGATTTATGAATGAATGAATTGCGATAAAAATAGCAATTGTTACGAATGATTGATTAAATTATGAATTTACCAATTATGACAAATTTTCGTGAACATTTTTGGGATTTCATTTGATCAGTAACTGGTACGGATAAAGCCCCATTTTTTTTGTCATCATCATCATCATCATCATTTCAGCCGAAAGACGTCCACTGTTGGACATAGGCCTCCCCCAAGCGTCGCCACAGCGACCGATCCTGTGCTTCTCGCATCCACCGCACTCCTGCGACCCTCACCAGGTCGTCGGTCCACTTTGCGGGAGGCCTGCCAACGCTGCGTCTTCCGGTGTGCGGTCGCCACTCTAGAACCTTTCGGCCCCATCGACCATCCGTTCTACGAGCAATGTGCCCTGCCCACTGCCACTTTAGTTTGGCGATTCTTTGGGCTATGTTATGTTGTATGTTTTTTTTTTGTACTTACTAATAATTAGGGGTGTATATATATATAAAAAATTCGTGTCAAAGTGTTTGTTATTGAACTCTTCCTAAACGGCTTGACCTTTTTTTATGAAACTTTTGTTGTATATTTGGTAGATCTGAAAAGGCTAGGCTTATGTTTTACCTTCCTACCCCTACACCCCTTTTTTACCGATGCCGTATTAAAAGGCTAGTAGCGTTTTATAACCTTTAATAGTAGCCTTTTTTAATTTATATCACAGGAATGCATAGGTCTTAATAAACCATGTTTTTTTTAAGGAGGGACATCCTACAATTACTTCTATCACTCTAGGGTGGAGCGAGAGGGCGTGACAGACTTTTCCTGACTAAAACCATACCTGGGTCCTTTAGTTGCCTTTTGCGTTCTAGTACCACAGGTTTCATTTTCAGAAATTCCCTGAATAATCAACAATGATAAATTAACTGACTTGTGCAGACGTTCGCTCGGTCATTGTCCTTCTATTGTGTCTCTAATTACGCTACTCAATAGGTTAAGTGTTTTTTAATATTTCATATAGTTTAAATTTTTCAAATCCATGTTTTTACTACGCTTTATATCTTTCTTTTCTTTCTTTTTAATAAGCGCTATTGTTGAGTTAAAACACGAAAATAAACGAAATGAATAAAAATAAAACAATAACGGACTGACTTTAAAAAGGTCTAAACATCTCACTCACCTCATTTCTCTGTAAAGTAACTCCATTGTGAAAAAGTTACTACCACAAAATTAATTACTACTCCAAGTGCTACGTTGCTACGGTTTGCTACGGCGTAGCTACTTTCGTAGACATTGTGCTACGAAATATGGATACGAATGAAATTAAAAATCTGTCTCCCTGGTATAGTGATCGCATTAGATATTGTTGATTATGAGGCCCTGGGTTCGATTCCATGCTCGGGCAATGTTTTATTAGATTTTTCTTCTTGGAATTTCTTAGGAGCTGTAGAGTCCGGAATTTCACTTTATGTACTAGTAAGAAACACTGTACAAAGGTGAACTTAAAGCCTTAGGATTTTTGTCTGGTTGACAGCAATAAGCCTAGAGCAATTTTTGGTAGATCCTCAAATAACTTTTTCATATACAATGAATAAAGTGGGGGATTTGTAGGAGGGGAAAAAAAAGCCTACGATCTCAGACCTATCAAATATATTTCCACGCGCGCCTCAGGGAGATGTCAGCAAATCGTAGAGGCCCAGCAGGGTTGAAGCCTACTGGTGTCATGGGTAGTGTGAAAACGAAACCCGGGGCCCTGGGACGAAGGCAACGAAGGAACAGGAGTGGGTTTTTAGTCAGTAAAAGTCTGACACTATCTCCCGCCCCGCCCAAGGGCGGGGGATGTCATAAGATGATTTTACCACCGAAAAAAAAAAACAAAAAGACCTATCAAATATATACAAAAAAAAAACAAAAATCGGTCCAGCATTTTCGAGAGAGTTACATGACAAACAGTGGGACACGAGATTTTTTATATAATAAACTAGATGACTCAAATGTTGTTCTGCCATTTTATTATAAATTATGAAGGAAAAAAAGGGGATTGTAGTAGGAGGGTGAACAATAGCCTACGTCCTATTCTTGGACCTAAAAAACATATTATTATTATTATTATAGCTAGCCCGTATTGTCCCACAGCTGGGCACAAGCATCCCTCAATTTTTTCCAACGATCACGGTTCCTCTTTTCATTTAAACAATAACACTAATTTTATTTCGGAGATAAAAATCCATAGTGTGTTAGTAACATACAAAGAAAAAAACTTATTACCTTGTGTTAGTAATTATCAATCTCCACAAGCTACAGTCTTTAGCTACAGGATGCTGTTTTGACTGTCCCTCACTCTCCTTAGCAGCGACGCAGTTTTTTTGCATATAATCGCATAGAAGCCAGGTCAGTACAGGTTTGCGCAAACATTTCCGACGCCCTACAGTAACGAGATAGTCTCAACAATATCCTGAAAGCATTATTATATTGAACGCGCAGGACATCCAGTGATCTTTTAGTATAATTGATCCACAGACCGTCCGTGTACAGACTTTGGCAATTAGCCTTGAAAAGTGTTACTTTTACTTAGTATGTACACCGCGCAAATTTACGGTACTACATATTACTCCGGACTGCTAGAGCCCTGCGCTCTCAGTGTCCACATCGTCCCTGAGATCAGCGGCAAGAATGCTATAGGTATTTAAAAAAAAATACACAAAAAGAAACATAAAAATTGGTCAAGCCGTTTCGCAGGAGTTTGATATAATAGCAATAATAAGGGCTTGATTCAGAAAGCTGTACTTCTGGACACAGCTCGTGTAGTTAGGAGGTTCGTCTCTCTGGAGCCCTGACCTGAGCCGATAGCCTGGACCCTGTTCCCGATACCGGTGAGCTACTTTTTTTTATATTTTTAAATGTTTTGTTTTATTTTTTATTGAAATATTTAAAAATATAATTTAAATAATTATATTCCACAACTATCACACAACGCCGTCTAGTCCCAAGCTAAGCAGAACTTGTGTTATGAGTAATAAATAATTGATAAACATACTTATATATTTCTAAATACATACATATTATACATAAATTACACCCAGACACGTAAAAAAAGATCATGCTCATCACACAAACATTTTTCCTGGGTGGGAATCAAACCCAACACCTCCAGCATAGCAGACAGGGCCACTAACCACTAGACCAACAGGTCAGTCAATATCAAACACTATGACACGAGATTCGTATATATTATAAGATTGTAGGCTTTGCTATATAGTGCTAAGGATAAGGAAGTAAGTAAGTTAAGGAAAAGTGTTTTTTCCAAGTGTTTTCTCTTAATATTTTGTTGAGCGAATCACATTATGTTTTCATTGGCTGTGTTCCACTTGACGCTTGAGGCATTTCATACGTGTCTTTGAAAAGCATTTTCCATTTCTGTTTTATTTGTTTAAATTGAATTAAGGCTATGTTAAGCTTCTCTGATGACTTACCTTTATTACTGCATACTTTTCAAATTAATAACGAAGCAAGTAAAATTCGTTTACATAATTTAAAAGTTAAAACATAGCCCGAATAATCGCCAAACTTAATTGGAGACGAAACGTTCGGGAGTGGAGAATATGGACCGGAAGACGTAGCGTTGGAGGGCCTCTCACAAGGTGGACCGACGACCTGGTGAGGGCCGCGGGAACCCGATGGATGCGAAACGCACAGTATCGGTCATTATGGCGACATTTGGGGGAGGCCTTTGTCGAATAGTGGACATATTTAGGCTGATATTATGATGATGATGAAAAGTTAAGAATGGATATGACACGCGAATAATACGAGGATAGTAAATGGATGTTACGCAAATGCTATGATCACTAAAGTTGTTATACGCAGGTATGCTACGCTATTAATACATTCTAGTTGTCACGATCGTCGTGTTTCTATCCGTTCTTGTTCTTATCACGATCATGGTATAGCGTAATGGGCTTGAAGGCCACGAGCAATAGGTAGCTCGCCGTCCACCCATCCGGTAAGGACCGAGACCAAGTTATTAAGGGCGTGTAGCGCGCGCCTCAAACAGATGTCAGCAAAGCCGTAGGGGACACGCCCTCTCGTTCCACCCTAGAGCGAGAGAAGTCATTGGATGTCATTCCACCTCAAAAAAAAAACTAGCTGTCGAGTCCTAGGGCGGTATTTTTGGCATTCAGCCACTCTCATCTCTACCTCGGTCACCTCTGGAGCATTGTCGTCGACGTCACCATCGTGGTCCGCGTCGGACACTGCTGGTGGCGGAACCATGGGCGGGGGAGTGTGTTCCCCTTGCGCAGGGTACAGAGTGTCCAACAAGAGTCTGATTCTGAAAGGAAAACTCGGCCCTGGTACGAAAGGCAACGAAGGAACAGGAGTAAGTTTTTAATCAGTAAAAGTCTGACACTATCTCACGCTCGGCCCAAGAGTGGGGTATGTCATAAGATGATTATCCCACCGAAAAAAAACCTCAAAAAAAAAAACAAAAACGGCGTAGTGAGCAGAATCATACAATCTCGAAACAAGTTAAATTACTGTACTAAACCAAGTTTATCGGAACTCCAGCCGTATTTCGAGTGGGCAAAGTTGTCGATAGTTGATAGTTTGACTAGTAACACTCATTCGGCAACTTTGCCTGTGTAACAAATTAGTTTGCCAAAGAATAATTCATTAATGAGGTTTAGTTTGGTAGATGGACTATGAATGGATTATTTTGATTACGGTTATAGATCATGCTTAAGTTGTATTAAAGGCATGAGATTGTTATTGTAAGCATTTTCTATCCTACTACAGGACAAAACTCCCCCTTCCCTTTTTTCTTTTTCCCTGGTTTTCTTCAATTTTGGGCTATATTATAAATAAAAGAGATAAACATTTATTTGAGTTGAAAAATAAATGATCCCCCTTAATGATCCTTTCTTTTTAAATGCGTTCGCTTGCAATTGGTCGTTTTAGAGCTGGAGATATATATGATTTTACAAGTTGGTGAAGTGGCTGAATGACTAACTGCTGCGCTACGTGTCTTGGGTTCAATTCCCTCACGGAAACACGGTTTGTTAATGTGCATCCACGTTATAGGAGAAATTCTTAATATGGAACAAGAAAGAATTAGTTTGTGATGCATTGGTTAACTAATCATGTGTATGTATGTTTGTAACTTCTTTAAGCTCGAATGGATGAACGGATTTCGATAAAACTCTGTACTCGGGTAGACCATGTCCTAGTAAACTACTTAAGATACTTTTTATCTCAGGAATATATTTCCTTTTGATTATGTTCTCTAATCACAAGTAGATGTCAGCAACTGTAGGGACCCAGCAGGGTCGAAGCCTACTGGGGCCAAGGGTCTGATTCTGAAAGGAAGACTCGGCCTTGGTACGAAAGGCAACGAAGGAACAGGTAACAAGTTGTCAGTAAAAGTCTGAAACTATCTCCTGCTCCGCCCAAAAGCGGGGGATGTCATAATGATTTTCCCACCAAAAAAAAAAAAAAAATATCTCGTGGGTGATGCCGCTGGTAGCAGCTAGTAAATCATAATTATGTAAAGGTATCTTTTGAGATGTCACTTGCCTGCATGTCAAGTCATCGTTCAAATGGATCTTCCCTGATTTTCAACAGGAAAGACGATTTAAAGTTTATAATTGCCTCATTAATCTTATCAAGAACCTGCCAGGCATAAATTTAAGTTACGATCGATTGAGAAGTTAATGGATTTGTAATTTGATATTGAATTTGGAAATAAATTGCTTAAGAATAATTTAGCAGAGAATAGGAGGCCTTATAATGTTCCCACTGTTGAGGCTCATGCCTCTTCCCTAGAAGAGGGAATGGGCCGTATTTCACCACGCGGGCCCAGTGCGGGTTGGTGGTTGTCGCATGTTTTTGAATTTTTGATTCTAGGACATGCCGGTTTCCTCACGATGTTTTCCTTCACCGTTTTGAGAGCAGTGGTGATAAAATAAATTACACAAAGTAATTTGCCTGGCTGGGTTTGAACCCGCAACCTACAACTCGTAAGTCGGGGCCGTTACCACTCGGCCACCAATGCTCTCCTAAAAATAATTTAAAGTTACCGAATAAGCCCGAAGAATCGCCAAGCTTAAGTGGCAGTGGGCAGCCATATTGCTCATAGAACAGATGGTCGATGGAGCTGAAAGGTTCTGTAGTGGTGACTACGTACTGGAAGAAGTTACACATAGGCCTCCCACAAGGTAGACTGATGGCCTTGTGAGGGTCGCGGGAATCCACATATATTTATGTATTTTATTATTATAAGCATCTAAATTTAATACTACTTCATTCTATTTGAAATATCTATTATTCACTTATTGATCACACCACAGTGTTGTCTTTTTAACCCAAAGGTTGACTGGTGGAGAATGCCTTGTTGCATTAAGTCCGCCTATATAACTCGTATGCCTATACATAGTCAGGGGTCAAAACTGCAGTTCTACCTTACCAATGCTAAAATGTGTAAAAATTATTTGTAGAAGAGGGTCAATGGTTCATGACTGATTTAATTAGTAGCGTTGAATCCAAAATATTGAATAAAATAATTGTGGACTATTGAACTTTGAAAACAAAGAAATTTTACACACGCACTCTACCAATGCTAAAGCATTGGTAGAGTGCAACTGCACTTTTGATCCCTAAGTACATGTACCCGAGTACATGAACTTTAAATAAATAAATAATCCGATGGCAATCAATTCACTCTTGACTGGTCATACAGTGGCCTATTGGTCTAGTGGTTAGTGGCCCTGACTGCTATGCCGAAGGTCGTGGGTTCGATTCCCACCCAGGACAAATGTTTGCGTGATGAGCACGATCATTTGTTCTGTGTTTGGGTGTAATTTATCTATCATCATCATCATTTCAGCTGAAAGACGTCCACTGTTGGACATAGGCCTCCCCCAAGCGTCGCCACAATGACCGATCCTGTGCCTCTCGCATCCACCGCACTCCCGCGACCCTCACCAGGTCGTCGGTCCACCTTGTGGGAGGCCTTCCAACGCTGCGTCTTCCGGTGCGTGGTCGCCACTCTAGAACCTTTCGGCCCCATCGACCATCCGTTCTACGAGCAATGTGCCCTGCCCACTGCCACTTAAGTTTGGCGATTCTTCGGGCTATGTCGGCGACCTTGGTTCTCCTGGATATCTTCATTCTTTATGCGATCACGCAAGGAATCTCCGAGCATAGTCCTTTCCATTGCTCTTTTTTTTTAATTTATCTATAATTTGTATGTATTTAGAAATATATAAGTATGTTTATCAGTTGTCTAGTACTTATAACACAAGCTCTGCTTAGCTTGGGGCTAGACAGCGTTGTGTGATAGTTGTGGAATATTATTCTTTATAGTCTTTAGATATTTAATAAAAATATAAAGTACCTAATTTATTTTCAGTGAGAACTACAAAGTATCTTGTAGTAAAATGTTAATAGCTCCTTGCCTATTATAATAAGTAATGACCAAGTTTGAAGACGATCCTATCAAAACTTTAGGACCTATAAGATTTAGATCGATTCGTAAAATATACACTGAATTTCTTAAAACGAGTTTCTGAAAGTTTTCCTAAATGTATTTGAGTTGCTTGTAATGTATACTCTTCGTTTTTTTAAAGTATCATCCCTTTCAAGTACCTACGGGGCCAATTTTTAGGGTTTCGTAGCCAAATGGCAAAAAAGGGAACCCTTATGGATTCGTCATGTCTGTCTGTCTGTCCGTCCGTATGTCACAGCCACATTTTTCAGAAACTATAAGAACTACACTATTGAAACTTGGTAAATAGATGTTTTCTGTGAACCGCATTAAGATTTTTACACAAAAATAGAAAAAAAAACGATAAATTTTGGGGGTTCCCCATACTTAGAACTGAAACTTCTGAACCAATAATGAAAATTCTTTTATTAAGTAGTTATCTCTAAGTGCTATAAATATAGGCTATAAATTGATTTCATGGTATGATCTACTAAAGGCTTCTAAAGCGGAAGGGTTGTTTTGTTTATTTAACGTGCAAATCTCTAGAACTACCAGTCGGAATGGAAAAATCTTTCTGTAAAGGATAGCTAAGTTCATGATAAATAGTATTGATTGTATAATATCACGCTACGACCCATGGAAGTGGAACATTAACCAAAGACGCGAGTGAAACCGCGAAGGACTGCTAGTATGTTATCGACGGTTGAAAGGCTAATTGATCTAAGTGACATTTTTTCAAAAAACATTGAAACCTGACTCAAACGACACGGAGAAAAATTGGCTGATTCCGAATATGTATATAACTTAATATTGGAAAAAATGTCGTTTAGATCAATTAGCCTTTCAACCGTCGTTATCATTAAAAATATATGTATATTTAAAAACAGTTGAGCATTTAATTACAGCGTCACCTGCCGGGTCCAACAGAATTTTGAAACTATCCAGGGACCTATTCAAATACACATACGAAGTTTCATTCAAATCGGTCAAGCCATTTAGAAGGACTTAGGTGACGAACACATGTGCAGAAGAATTATATATATGTATAAAGATTATTACAGGAAACAATTATCCAATAAAACACTAAGAACGACCTCAATGCTTGTTCACGTACTTGAAATATTTCAAAATACTCGCATAGAACTCATAAACAAATCCCTAATTACAAGTACCCATCTCACTCATTTCGTATAAGATTCTCGACCCCAATCTTTGAAACATTCCTTGAATAGAAGTTACCAAATGAAGGAATTAGTTGAATTACTTAACGACCCCTTTAAAGGGTGCAAAATGGTCAGAGAACTAATTTTATGCATAACGTCAACCCGAGTTTGATAAATCTCTGTTATAAACCCCTTTTTTTTGTTTAATTTCGGCAGAGTTAGGTCCGTGTTTGGCCAGTACGTGAGTGTATTTTTGATTTAAAAAAAGTTATTTTAGGGTTGGCTTTATCTGATTAAGTTTTGAGCGGCTTCTAGGGCAACCAGATGAGGATAATTTTCAGTATTTTAAACGAATTTAATTTATCTTCCAAGGGTCGCGATGGTAGGTAGCTGACGATGAACAATGAGTCGCTCACCGTCCGGCCGTCCAGTAAGGATTAAAAGGACTAAGCCCAATTCGATTGTATACATATAGTGCATAGTGTGACACGTGTGCTTCAAAGAGATCATCAGATCGTCAGCAAAACTGGATCGCGTGAGGCAATTGTCCTTACGCCCCAACCGCCGCCGGGATTCCGATCCCGATTTCCGGCTTGCGAACGGCAAGTAATGGGTAGCTCGCCGTCTGACCGTCTGGTAACAGTCCAGACCGAGCCCAAGTCATCGACGGCGCGTGCTGTTCCACGCGCGCCTCTAGGAGGTGTCAGCAACTGTAGGGCCCAGCAGAGTTGAAGCCTACTAGGGCCAAGGGTCTGATTCTAAAAAGGAAGACTCGGCCCTGGTATGAAAGGCAACGAAGGCTGCGACGAGCTGCTGATCTTGTTTTTTCCTATTTATCTTACAGGCAGCAAAAAGTATCCATTAATGGGGCGACGTCTTCGGGGTCTTTAATAAAGATGGGCGTGCCCCAGGGTTCAATTCTTGGCCCTTTTCTTTTTCTAGTTTATATTAATGACCTTCCTTATATGATGGCTAATTTATCCGATATAATTCTGTTTGCTGATGACACTTCTCTTATTTTTAAAGTGGATAGAAAAGATAGGGATGTCTTGCAAGTCAATGAAAGTCTGACTGTTCTTTCGAAATGGTTCGCAGCTAATAATCTCTTATTAAATGCGAATAAAACTAAATGTATGAAATTTTCATTACCAAATGTCCCTCAAGTTGGCGTCAATCTAATTCTAGACGGCAACAAACTTGATGTTACTACGGAAACTGTGTTTTTAGGTATAACTATCGATTCTAAACTGCAGTGGGGCGCTCATATTAGAACTCTTTCAGGTAGATTAAGCTCAGCAGCATATGCAGTACGAAAAATAAGGCAATTGACAGATGTAGCCACCGCTAGGTTAGTTTACTATGCTTATTTCCACAGTATTATGTCTTATGGCATTTTACTGTGGGGATCTGCAGCTGATGTGGACTCAATTTTCATATTGCAAAAGAGAGCAATCCGGGCTATTTATAAAATGGGTCCTCGCGAGACCCTCAGAAATAAATTCAAAGAAATCGATATACTTACTCTGCCTTCTCTTTATATCTTGGAAAGTATTTTGTACGTTCGTAAAAACCTAGGATTTTTCAAAATTAGAAGCGATTTTCATAACATAAATACGCGCAGTAAACACGAAATTGTATTACCCAAATGGAGATTAGCTAAGACCAGCAAGTCATTTTTAGTAAACAGCATACGCTTTTATAACAAGCTACCAAAGGCGGTGACTGAACTTAGCGAGGGCAAGTTCAAAACCCATATTAAGCGTGTCCTAACTAAAAAAGCGTATTACAAGGTTAAAGACTATGTCGAAGACACGCTTGTTTGGCAATGACTGCTTCTGCACATGTGGCCCCCTGGTAACTCATAATGTTGTGTACATCTGTCTATTAACTGCTCCACATTTGTTGTAATATATACATTTTTTCTTTTCTTCCTACACATTGCTTTTGCAATATTTTTTATATTAGTAGACGCCAACCACCATAAATTCGTTAGTAATTTTCTTTTTGTTGACATGTCATTTATTGATAATTGTAATTACTTATTGTTCTTGTTTTTTTTTTTTTTATATAGCTTCTTTTTTTTTAATGTGAATGTGAGAACACCGTGGACTTCGCGAATTCTTAGGTTACTTCCTATTACGACTCACTTTTTTTTTTTTAAATATTATTATTTTTATTGTGCTTTTGGGTACAATATCGACTGGTCTACACTGTTCTTACATAATGTCTATTAATACTGTAATATGAAAATATTGTAAACAATCATTTTTTTAAAAGAGTAACCATGGAGTTTCTTGCCGGTTCTTCTCCATAGGAAACGACCAATTTGGAACCGTGCACTAGCTTCTGACGTTTTATAAGTGCCCATGTAGGCCTATGTGAAATAAAAAAAATTTGACTTTTGACTTTTGACTTGACTTTTGAAGGAACAGGAGTGGGTTTTGTCAGTAAAAGTCTAACACTATCTGCCGCTCCGTCCAAGAGTTAGGGATGTCATTGGATGATTTTCCCACCACAAAAGAAGGAGCCCAGTATGGTCGATGCCTCTTAGAGTTTAAACTTGGTACACGGGTAGACCATGTCTTGGAATAGCATATAGGACACTTTATCCCGGGAGTATGTTCCATTGGGATGATTTTCTACTTTTATGCGGACGAAGACGACGGTAGCAGCTATTAAGCAATTATGTACTAACCCACACAGCTGCAATAATGTGCTAACCCACACAGCTGCAATAATGTGCTAACCCACACAGCTGCAATTATGCGCTAACCCACATAGCTGCAATAATGTGCTAACCCACACAGCTGCAATAATGTGCTAACCCACACAGCTGCAATTATGCACTAACCCACACAGCTGCAATAATGTGCTAACCCACATAGCTGCAATTATGCGCTAACCCACATAGCTGCAATAATGTGCTAACCCATACAGCTGCAATTATGCGCTAACCCACACAGCTGCAAAAATGTGCTGGCCCATACAGCTGCAATGATGTGCTAACCCACACAGCTACAATTATGCTATTTAGCTGCAATTTTGACAAAAAAGCATTCGACATTTTTGATCTCTTATTAGTCTTACCAATGAGTTTCTTTTTACTCAGAAACTGGGCAGGGGTGGTGAAATAAGCAAGTATTCCATATGCACCACACAAATGTTGGCTGGTATTAAATAAAAAAGTACTTAACTAACTATAATTATAGTAAAATAAAAAATAAAAAAATAATAATAAAACCCTACGCTTAAACTAAAATATGGCGTCAAAAAACTCTTCCACATCGCTATCGACTGGCTGAGGATAAGCATTGCCACGCTGTATGGCAATTCTTATCCTCTGTCCGAGGCAAAAGCCAGCCCTTGGGTCACGCGAAGTGTCAACTAGAAATAAATAAATAAGAAGGACTAGTATTCAGTTGCATCCTCTTTGACAGATCAACACAAAAAGCTAGACAGATCTATCGGACACCTTCTTACAACAAACACACCAAAATTACAAAAAAAAAAAATCCAACTTCTACATTGTTTTCATTCTAACTTAAAATTGAAATCTATTTACCAAATCCACAAAAAAAAAACACCAGACACTTTGAATGTGTTTATTTAGAACAAAACAAAATAAAAAGATACAAGAACTTTAAGGAGCACACAGAAATAGGTTTTCAATTTGAATAAAAGGGTTCCATCATGGCGACTCGATTTAAATAGAGAGAACCAAGCTAGGTCATTGATATTACGAGGGCAATACTTTTACTTCGGGAAAGTAGAACATAATTCTTCTTCGAAAAAAAGTTTAGGAAAATAGGTTGGGTGGCAAAATCATCTAATGACATCCCCCGCGGAGCTAGAGATAGTGTAAGTCTTTTACTGACTAAAAGCCCACTCCTGTTCCTTCTTTGCCATTTTTCCAGGGCCCTGGAGATCTCTTTCGCATCACCCATGGCCCCAGTAGGCTTCAACGCTGCTGGGCCCTTACGGTTGCTGACATCTTCTTGAGGCGCGTGTGGAACACTACGCGCCGTCGACGACTTGGGCTCGGTCCGGTCGGTTACCGGACGGTCAGACGGTGAACTACCCATTGCTCGCCGAGGAAAATAGATCTACACATACTTTAGTGAGATTAGTGGCAAGTGTAATCACTTTTTGTCTACATCAAAGTATTTTTCTTTAATGTGGGATTGTTTGAATGAGTCATCGCAACTCTGGAACGCAAAGGGCAACTGTAGAAACACAGGTAGGTTTTAATTTGAGGTACAAAATCATCCAATGGCCTCTCCTACCCTGGGGTGGAGCTAGAGGGCGTGTTAGTTTTTTACTGACTAAGCCCACCTGTGCTTTTCAGATGCTTTGCATTCCAGCCACGGTAACTCTTTCGAAAAGTCCCGCAGCCCTTCCTTTGATGGATATGAAACGTTTTTTCATTCTTTTCTTTATTTTAGATTTCTCATCGATAAATCTATATCTATATACTCGTATATATATAAAAGGAGAACCTGACTGATTGACGAATCAACGCACAGCCGAAACTACTGGGACTAGGAGCGTGACATTTTGCACAAGGTTTCCTTTTATGACGTAGGTGAGCAGTAGTGAATTTTGGAAAATTTTTCCTTAGTGCTAAGGAGAATTTTCCAAAATTCATAACTGGGGATGAAATGGAGGTTCAAAATTTGTATGTAGAAACCTACTTTCAAGCGGGCGAAGCCACTGGCAGAAGCTAGTATCAAATAAAAGTATTAAAAAAATTGCGAAATGAGATATATTGAAAAATGTCTCAAATTTTCATTAAATAGCAATTTATGTACAAGGTAGGATACACGTCCTTAGAGAATACGAGTTTTATGTGAGGTAAAAGTCTGACAGCTGGCATTTCTCAGGGTCAATTGCACACCATTCAGCATTTATTATTCAGGTAAGTGGATTTTCTCACAATCGTTTTGCACCTACTCTGTCATTACTGTTAATTGTGGGTAAAGTGAGTGAAAGCTGTGCAAAACTAACTCGCTTGTACAAAGTAACTTGCTTGTACAAAGCAACTTACTTGTGCAAAGTAACTCGCATGTACAAAGTAACTCGTTTTTTTTTGTTTATTAATGATAGGCTCGCGTTTGACCACCATCTCACCTCGTTTGTACAAAGTAACTTACTTGTACAAAGTAACTCGCATGTACAAAGAAACTCGTTTGTAGAAAGTAACTCGCATGTACAAAGATACTCGTTTGTAGAAAGTAACTTACTTGTACAAAGTAACTTACTTGTACAAAGTAACTTACTTGTACAAAGTAACTTACTTGTACAAAGTAACTTACTTGTACAAAGTAACTCGCATGTACAAAGATACTCGTTTGTAGAAAGTAACTTACTTGTACAAAGTAACTCGCATGTACAAAGTAACTTACTTGTACAAAGTAACTCGCATGTACAAAGAAACTCGTTTGTAGAAAGTAACTCGCATGTACAAAGATACTCGTTTGTAGAAAGTAACTTGCTTGTACAAAGATACTCGTTTGTAGAAAGTAACTTACTTGTACAAAGTAACTCGCATGTACAAAGATACTCGTTTGTAGAAAGTAACTTACTTGTACAAAGTAACTTACTTGTACAAAGTAACTTACTTGTACAAAGTAACTCGCATGTACAAAGAAACTCGTTTGTAGAAAGTAACTCGCATGTACAAAGATACTCGTTTGTAGAAAGTAACTTGCTTGTACAAAGATACTCGTTTGTAGAAAGTAACTTACTTGTACAAAGTAACTTACTTGTACAAAGTAACTCGCATGTACAAAGTAACTTACTTGTACAAAGTAACTCGCATGTACAAAGAAACTCGTTTGTAGAAAGTAACTCGCATGTACAAAGATACTCGTTTGTAGAAAGTAACTTACTTGTACAAAGTAACTTACTTGTACAAAGTAACTAACTTGTACAAAGTAACTCGCATGTACAAAGTAACTTACTTGTACAAAGTAACTCGCATGTACAAAGAAACTCGTTTGTAGAAAGTAACTCGCATGTACAAAGATACTCGTTTGTAGAAAGTAACTTGCTTGTACAAAGATACTCGTTTGTAGTAAGTAACTTACTTGTACAAAGTAACTTACTTGTACAAAGTAACTCGCATGTACAAAGTAACTTACTTGTACAAAGTAACTCGCATGTACAAAGAAACTCGTTTGTAGAAAGTAACTCGCATGTACAAAGATACTCGTTTGTAGAAAGTAACTTGCTTGTACAAAGATACTCGTTTGTAGAAAGTAACTTACTTGTACAAAGTAACTCGCATGTACAAAGATACTCGTTTGTAGAAAGTAACTTACTTGTACAAAGTAACTTACTTGTACAAAGTAACTTACTTGTACAAAGTAACTCGCATGTACAAAGAAACTCGTTTGTAGAAAGTAACTCGCATGTACAAAGATACTCGTTTGTAGAAAGTAACTTGCTTGTACAAAGATACTCGTTTGTAGAAAGTAACTTACTTGTACAAAGTAACTTACTTGTACAAAGTAACTCGCATGTACAAAGTAACTTACTTGTACAAAGTAACTCGCATGTACAAAGAAACTCGTTTGTAGAAAGTAACTCGCATGTACAAAGATACTCGTTTGTAGAAAGTAACTTACTTGTACAAAGTAACTTACTTGTACAAAGTAACTCGCATGTACAAAGTAACTTACTTGTACAAAGTAACTCGCATGTACAAAGAAACTCGTTTGTAGAAAGTAACTCGCATGTACAAAGATACTCGTTTGTAGAAAGTAACTTGCTTGTACAAAGATACTCGTTTGTAGAAAGTAACTTACTTGTACAAAGTAACTTACTTGTACAAAGTAACTCGCATGTACAAAGTAACTTACTTGTACAAAGTAACTCGCATGTACAAAGAAACTCGTTTGTAGAAAGTAACTCGCATGTACAAAGATACTCGTTTGTAGAAAGTAACTTACTTGTACAAAGTAACTCGCATGTACAAAGTAACTTACTTGTACAAAGTAACTCGCATGTACAAAAAAACTCGTTTGTAGAAAGTAACTTGCTTGTACAAAGATACTCGTTTGTAGAAAGTAACTTACTTGTACAAAGTAACTTACTTGTACAAAGTAACTCGCATGTACAAAGTAACTTACTTGTACAAAGTAACTCGCATGTACAAAGAAACTCGTTTGTAGAAAGTAACTCGCATGTACAAAGATACTCGTTTGTAGAAAGTAACTTACTTGTACAAAGTAACTCGCATGTACAAAGTAAGTTACTTGTACAAAGTAACTCGCATGTACAAAGAAACTCGTTTGTAGAAAGTAACTTGCTTGTACAAAGATACTCGTTTGTAGAAAGTAACTTACTTGTACAAAGTAACTTACTTGTACAAAGTAACTTACTTGTACAAAGTAACTCGCATGTACAAAGTAACTTACTTGTACAAAGTAACTCGCATGTACAAAGAAACTCGTTTGTAGAAAGTAACTCGCATGTACAAAGATACTCGTTTGTAGAAAGTAACTTACTTGTACAAAGTAACTTACTTGTACAAAGTAACTCGCATGTACAAAGAAACTCGTTTGTAGAAAGTAACTCGCATGTACAAAGATACTCGTTTGTAGAAAGTAACTTACTTGTACAAAGTAACTTACTTGTACAAAGCAACTTACTTGTACAAAGCAACTTACTTGTACAAAGTAACTTACTTGTAGAAAGAAACTCGTTTGTAGAAAGTAACTCGCATGTACAAAGAAACTTGTTTGTAGAAAGAAACTCGTTTGTAGAAAGTAACTCGCATGTACAAAGAAACTTGTTTGTAGAAAGTAACGCGCTTGTACACAGTAACTTACATCAAAACTTTACTTTTTATTGTTTAGGGTTCCAAAATTAAATAGGTTAAATTACTTCTAATCGAACGTTCTCCATCGTCAACCACATCGTCGTTTACCATAAGGCAAGTGGTCAAAAGCTAGCCTATCAGTAATATTAAAAAAAAAAACTTAAATGTCCGTTGCTCAACACTTAGCACTAGAAAGATTGCGACGTTATTAAAAAACAAAATATCCACAAAATTATAAACTCCCTCAATCAAGAAAACAAACATTCCTGTCCTAATTACAAACATATATCTTTAGCCTTATCTCCCTCGTAAATCTGCTAGCCTGGTACACAGAAACGCAGGGGCATGTTCCATTCAGTTCACGTACGACATGTACGAGCGAACATGGGGGGACAAGAGAACCCCTATTCCAGGCCCTATTGCATTCTTTTGACTGCCGAATTTATTATGAAGGAATAATTTAGGGGAAGTGTGGTTTTTGTAAGAAAAGGAGCAATTTCTTTCTCGCTATAAGTGCTTTTGATGCATGTTTTTCTAGTACGCAAGCAAAAACATCGTAGTTGCTGAAATTATAATGAATTACTTTTTATTTTGAAATAGGATAGGTTATATGTTTTATATGCAATGGGAAATAATAGTCTGTGTGACGATGGTGAATCTATGTCCTTTTTATTTTTTATTTTTTTTAAAGTGTGGGAATTCATCAAAAAACTTCTCCCCTTTCGCAAGCGGGAGGGAGTAACAGATATTTACTGATTAAAACCAAACCGTATTCCTTCAGTTGCCTTTTCGTCACGTCAGGGAAATAAAATGTGATTTGTCAGAACAAAGTCAGTTGTACTAAAATAGCCATCTAACTCTATATCTATTTTTTTATTCAATATTTATTTTAATATGTTTCTTAATATTTGGTGTTATAACGGCAACAAAAAAACATCATTTTTCAAAATTTTAACTGTCTTACTATCACGGTTCATGAGATACAGCCTGGTGACAGACGGACACACAAACGGACGGATAGTGGATTCTTAGTAATATCCAGTGCTTTTATATTTTTATTTTTTTCTAAAATAAAGATATACCTTATTTTACTATCTTTAAAAACGATTACCTTCCACTAATATCTTGTTCTCGATTTAAGAGCTCAACAGCCTCAGCCCATCCCAACTATACAACACTTGGGAAGTTATAAAATTATTTACGACAGCATCTCGCTGAGCGACTCAATTTTTACGACATAATACTCATCACACTAAAATATAACGGTACACAAAATGGCTGCCGACATTGCCGATTATTGGATTTAGTACACGGATCGTAATTGTACTCGAATTAATACTTAAATGGGTTTAAGAACAATGTTTCAAGTTTTATAAAGATATTCTTATTTAAATAATTATTCGGTCATCAAACTAAATTAAGAGGGTCCTTTTTCACTCGCTCATCGTCAACATCGAGCATGGTTTAAAAACTTCTTACTTCATCTAACGCAATCCAACGCGATGTTTGACGAAGACGAAAAGGCACATACGGTAATTCCGTGATTTACTCGAATATTTTATAAAACTTGTTCCAGGAAAATGTGTTTTTATTTTTTAATTGTCATTTAGAATCTGATTAAATTTGCAAGGCTCCTATTGTTATAAATTTTTGACATTTTAAATTTTTGAGCAAATTATGAAGTGTCAAAATTCATACAAAATAGCAGATTTTCAGAGTTAGTACTAAATTAGTTTTACACAGATTTATAAATTGACTTCAATAGAAGCCTATATAATATCCACAAGATACTGTGTTTCCAAAATATGTAATAAAAAATGTGCAATGACGTCATAATCGTGTAAGAGCGTTTGTATGAAAAACGGTGAAAATGTATGTTGAGTTGCATCCCCTCAATGTAAAATTTAATTTGTATGAAATTGGAACAGTAGCGGCACTTGCGAGTTGAAGGTCGTGGGTTCAAGGTGAATTTCTCTGAGTAATTTAATTTTTTCAACCACTGCTCTTAAAACGCAAAACATCGTGAGGAAACTGGCTTGTTCTAAAGACAAAGAATTGTGATATCCACAAACTCCCACTGGGCCCGCGTGGTGGGTAACGGTCCTTTTTTTCTCCTAGAGAGGAGGCCTCAGTCCCGTGACTCAGCAATGGAAATATTATAAAGATTTTCATGAATGAAGATGTTCTTATTTCAAGAATTATTCAGGCACAAAATTAAATCAATAGCGTAATATTTCGCTCGTACTTTTAATGTTCCGTGAAACGAACCTACAGTCTCACAGTCCAAGCCCTCGCTCAGGTACCAGGGTGACATGTTTAGTCTGTAATAGTCTTAGACTCCTGACTGAGACCTAAGCCAAGAGAAGCCATTTAAAGATTTACCTCCCAAAAAGAGTTGGTAAAGTAGCACGATTTATTTTAGGTATCAGTAAACTATGAATAATAATATATCTTTGCAGCTTCAGTTATACAGAAAATCCATAAACATCAGACCACAATTACAAGAAAACAAAATCTAATTTCGTCCAAAACACTTCATTAGCAAAAACATCTCCAACTTAAACATTCTTGAACACAGACTGAAATAACAAGCAAGGCAATACAAAACAGAATACACTTAAGGGGGCGCGAACTCGAAGATTTATTTAATTTAAAATATTTACAAGTACTTTTGTATTTACGGGATCGTTCGAAAGAGTTATCGTGGTCCTGGAATGCAAAAGGCAATTAAAGGAACAAAGGTAAGTTTTAGCCAGAAAAAATCTCGACTCACCCTTTCGCTCCTTCTCGAGAGGGAAGAGTTATTTTATAATATGACTAGCGACCCGCCCCAGGTTCACACGGGTGCAATACTGATGCTGAATTTATTACAGAATGTCTTTATATATAACGTTCACAGCTTTATTAAATGCATTAAGGTGCTTAATTGGATAAGGATTAATGCTGTATTGCTTAAAATCGCTTCGTAAATAAGCCATTATTCTCGTAAAAAGTAAAGGATAAAAAATGGTTATTGTGGGTCATCCCTAAGATATAGACATATACCATTGCGGACTTTTTGTAGGCCTTTTTAAGGTGTACAATACTGTAGTACATTATTTTGGTCTGTCTCGTAGGGTTCAGCCAGCGTTTGCAAATGTAAACTCAAAAAAATGTGTTTATTTACGACATCGCATTAGAAACCTCTAAAATTATCAGTGTTTTATTGTTGTTATATACAAACCTTTCTCTTAAATCACTCTATCTATTACAAAAAACCGCATCAAAATCCGCTGCGTAGTTTTAAGCATACATAGGGACAGACAGCTGGAAGCAACTTTGTTTTATACTATGTAGTACTTCCCAACTTAAAAAAGGCAGCATTAGGTTGGTCAGAAAGATGAAGCTAGTTGCTTAATCTGAATTTAAAACATAGATCTGTATGGAGAAAGTCTCAGAGAGAGACTCTCATTTAAATCAAAATATATTGGTAACATTATTCATTTTGTGTGTTGATCTACTCATGTATGTATATGAGAATCATAATTATATAAACATAATCATAAGCACGAACCTCTTATCCAGATTTAAAAAAAAATTGCCGCGAAACTGTCGAAAGATGCACCAGATCTTGTGAAATCGATCCCAGTCATTGGCACTTTGAGAAGTTGTAGAAGTTTTAATCCGACTCGGCTGGGCAGCTTCGAGGAGCTGCGCGGTATCTTTTCATCCCACATATCACAGTATCTCAAGACGTAAGGACTAGTGCTTGTTGCTGGTGATGATTTATCGACTGGACACTGAAATGTGGTCGCTCATATTGGGCCTCATCCAAAAGCTTAAAGTTACCCAAAGGGCAATAGACAGCTATTGCTCTATCCCTCGCGTGCGGGGGGTATTATTATTACTATTACGTAATTGCGCGTTTTTACGTAAAATAAATAAATATAGTTATAATTCTGGATTTTTCTACGAAAAACAATGACATAGTTACCAAAATTTTCATGCAAACGTGTGTACAGTACCACAATTAAGCGTTTTTTCAAGGTCATCTAAGTTGTACAGACTTATGTACCATCGGCGCTTGAGGGGATCTTGCGTGATCGAATCAAAAATGAAAATATTTCCGCAGGAGAACCAAGTTTACCGACATAACTCGAAGAATGCCCTAATTTATGTGACAGTAGCCTGGCACATCGAATGATAGATCGATAGGGCTAAAATAGTTTGGAGTGACGATGCGTTGGAAGGCCTCCTTCAAGGTTAAAGGATGACCTGATGAGGGTCGTGGGTATCCGATGTAGGAGGGTCTATATCCAGCAGTAGACATCTTGTAGCTGACATGACATTGTTGATGATGATGACATAGAACTCTTTCAATACATAACACAATGATAAATTGAGAAAATTTCTTGGACCAAACGAACGCTACCCCCTTAAGCAATCGACCACTTGTTTGTAAGAAAACAAGTCTTAGTGCACTTTATTGTCTCTATGGCTCCCTAGAGATAATTATCAGCAGACGGTTAGACTGCATGGCTATGAAGTTCGCGAGTGCACGGTCGGTTTGCACAGGAATGGGAATTGTAAATAAAAAGAAAACTGGGTAGAGGTGAACTTTATAGCTAAAGCAGTTTGCTTATGTATTTTTTTGTTATGTATCAGTAGGCATTCGTAGATGGCTTTACAATAAAATTTCAAATAAGCATACAAGCTTAATATTAAACAATACAAGGATTAGGTGTCAGATATATCTCGTTGTTGTTCTGTTTATTCTTTTCGCTTCAGAATCATATTCACATTAATTGTACGTACAGCTAGAGGAGTGGAATTCTGATAGATACAAAATGGAAGTCTTTAATTCAAGAGTGAATAGGTTACTTCTAGGCAAGCGTTCTCCAATGTCAACCACATCGTCGCTCCCCATCAGGTGATATAGTGGTCAAGCGCAAACCTACCAAAAGTAAAAAAAACACGCCTCCAGTCTGCTACTCCTGACGCCTGATTAGCAACACGCTGGGTTACGACACACGACATTCTAGCAGTGATATTATCGCCAACATGTCACCCCGACTGGTCTAGCAGCACGTATGTTTACACATGCAACGATCTGTTCGCGACGGAGGAGAGTGGCGTCATTAGCGCCTAGCCGGGGCCGTGCCTTTGACTGGCCTGTTGGTTTAGTGGTTAGTGGCCCTGACTGCTATGCTGGACGTAGGGGGTTCGATTCCCACCCAGGACAAATGTTTGTGAATGAATGAATGAATGATATATTTATTTGCAAGAATATAGGTAACAAGTTCTTAACATTTGGTGGAGTCTCACTATATTTGGCATTTTAGCCGCACAAATATTTAAATTTTACATCTTTAGCATGCAGTAGGTACACATTTAGTCATTAACAATCATATATAATAATAATTTGTGTGAGTGTGATGAGCACGATAATTTGTTCTGAGTCTGGGTGTAATTTATCTATAATAGGGATGTTTTTAGAAATATATAAGTATGTTTATCAGTTGTCTAGTACTCATTACACAAGCTCTGCTCAACTTGGGAATAGACGGCGTTGTGTGATAGTTGTGGAATATTATTATTATATTTTATTTTATGGAGAATATTGGTAGTGTCAATGAAAGACAGATGCCTTCATCGATGGACTAATGTTTTAGACTTAATTTTTATAGACCACTGTGCAGTAAAAAAGAATGTTCTGATAAACATTACAGCATTTATTTCAGTCAATTAAATGTTTAAGCTACAAAAGTAGAAAAAGACATAAGGTGAAAGCGTCAGAGTAACCAAAATCAAATTTTGTTAAGTTATTTTCATTTCGCAGGTTAGTGTCGGGTTCCATGTTCATTAAAATACGAGTATGATTCGCGAATATAACATGTATTTACGGAATTCCGAGGGCAAACTCTAGAACATTCACTTTGAGGTATTTTCGTAGAAAATTTTCTGCAGAAAATTGATCTAGGTATACAAATATATATGCGGAAAACTAAAAGACACAGACTTTGAGACACAATCTGTCACGAAATTTCAAAGTTTGGAGGTATGCGGAACAGAGTCAAAAGTCCCGCAAACCTCCGTTGAAAAGGGAGGATCCTCCGACCAGACGGGTGTTATGTCTGGTGGGCAACTGCCCGGTAGATGATTTCGGACTGTTCTATATGGTCAAATCGCGCGGAGAGCAATGCAGGATTATTTCTTATGTGACGCCATAGATGTCGCTACAAAAGTATTAATTCAAGGGAGCCCTGCTGGTCTAGTGGCCCCGAATTAATAGTAAACAGTAGTACACACTCACCGATCAGTTCACAACGGGAGAGCGCTCGTCGTTACCTCGCAGTTGAGGCCGTGTACATTCCATGTTACAGACGATACTGCTTGTAATTCTATGATGGACGATTTTATCGTTATGTAGAGTGTGATTTTGTGGTTTTTGGAAGTGTTTAATTACAGGGATTTATCGATATTATTAAATTGTTCTACATAATTATGTCACATAGGGCCTATGCTAGGAGTATCTTTGGGTGATCGAAACAGAAATGAAAATGTAAAATAATAACAATATAATAATATTCCACAACTATCACACAACGCCATCTAGTCCCAAGCTAAGCAGAGTTTGTGTTATGAGTATTAGACAACTGATAAACATACTTATATATTTCTAAATACTTACCTATTTTAGATAAATGACACCCAGGCACAGAACAAATGATCGTGCTTATCACACAAACGTTTATCTTGGGTGGGAATTGAACCCACGACCTCCGGCATAGCAGTCAGGGCTACTAACCACTAAACTAACAGACCAGTCGAAATCGAATATCCTCAGGAGAACCAAGGTTACCGGCATGGCCCGAAGAATCGCGAAACTTAAAGTGGCAGTGAGCAGGGCACATTGCAGGCAAACAGATTGTCGCGATAAGAACATATACGAAAACAACATTCGTCTAGTCGGCGGGTCCTTCCTTTTCAACGGAGATTAGCGGGAATTTACACCGTGTTCCGCATTCCTTTACAATCTTGTCTATAGATGGCACTACTAACGTCTCGATTTCACGAATTATATTGACGTACAAAACGACAACTCACAGCGATTCATTCGCTGATGGGGGTGACCCCTTAGGCACTAACTAATTATAGAGATATACTAATTATAGAGACTATTTTTAATTTAAGAGAACTGTTAGTATAAATTGTATAATTTGTACGACGCCGTAGTGTTGGTCGAAGAGTAAAATTGTAGAAGTTAATTATAGAATACATCACTTTTCTGAACACCGAGTTTCATAAACTACTTCAATCTTTCTTTTTAAATATTTTCCCGCACCAGAAATTACGCCTGTAGCATGGATACATTAAATAAATCGTTTATATGTATAAATAAGGTACAGAAAGTTGACAACATAAATAAAATTGATCTCTTATTCTGCCTTTAATTTCGGCGTGCAAATATAAAACATATTAGTTGTAATTAAATTGATTATTGATTTAAATCATGCACTCATTAAACAGATTTCCATTCCATTAAAATTGTATTATTGAATTAAAAAATTTCAATATAAAAATGAAAACTATTAAAAATAATAATCACAAATGTCAATAGTAATCATGTCAATAATAATCCTGTCAATAATAATCATGTCAATAATAATCCTGTCAATAATAATCATGTCAATAACAATCACAAAGGTCAAAGGTTTGCTTTAGAATGAAGTCATCATCATAGCATAATCAGCTTCTTTAATGTAGGCCTCCTCTCTAGGAGGGGATCGGGCCGTAATCCACCACACGGGCCCAATGCATCCACTGTTGGACATAGGCCTCCCGCCCTCCCCTGTGTCACCACAACAGCCGATCCTGTGTGTCTCGCATCTATCGGATTCCCGTGACCCTCACCAGGTCATCGGTCTACCTTGAATCAATAAAATGAATAAGAATGAAGTGGAAGAACCATAGTTAACTTTTTTTTTTATTATTATTGAAGCTCTCATTTGACCATTACCTCCAAAATCGCTACTCTTTCAAATCCATTCATACTTTAAACAAACACACAGAACATAAATAACACACACATACATATCTACACACATATTTATTATAATTAACACAACATTATTTTGATGGTTTATATTATTTAAGTATGCATCACCGATACATACATATATATATTACACTCCAAAATTGTTTTACGTCCGTTGCGTCACAACCACAGGTTCAGTTGAAAACCAGCGTTAGGCACTAGTTGTCTGACATTCATACTGAACTGAACCTATTTTGGTGCAGCCGTGAGGCACACAACTACATTTTTTTTTTGCTTCTTGTTTTTATTTTTGTTTCGTGTTTACATAAATTGTGTTTGTGCCTTGTGCTGTACCAAATAAATTCTTTTTCTTTCTTTCTTTCTTTCATTTAATATTAAGTTAGAAACATTTCAAATCTGATGGAAGGCGAAACTGTCAAATAACATAATATGGATGCATATAGGACGTATTAGGTTACGTGTGTAAAAAAGCGATTGCGAGATATTTCCTAGGGGCCCAGCAGGGTCGAAGCCTACTGGGGCCATGGGTAGTGTGAACAACGAAACCCGGAGCCTTGGGACGAAGGCAACGAAGGAACAGGAGTGGGTTTTTAGTCAGCAAAAGTCTAACACTATCTCCCGCCTCGCTTAAGGGCGGGGGATGTCATAAGATGATTTTCCCACAGAAAATAAAAAAAAAAACTACGCTCCCACGTACCAATATTTGAAATGCTAATTGCTACTTCGAAAGGGAATATGCATGAAAAAAATATTTATTATCAAACCGGTTTATTAATATCGTAGGGGCCCAGCAGGGTCGAAGTCTACTGAGGTCATGGGTTGTGCGAAAGAGAACCCCGAGACCCTGGACCGAAGGTAAAGAAGGAATATGGGAGTGGGTTTTAGTAGCGGGAGATATCATTGGATGATTTCCTACCTAAAAAAAAACAGTTTATCTATAGAACTAGCAACCGGCCCCGGCTTCGCACGGGTGCAATACTGATACTAAATATACTACAGAATGTCTTTTATAAAACGTTCACAGCTTTTTTGTCACTAGACTACACAAACATGTTTTCTTTAGATGGTACATTGACCACGTCAAAAACACTCAACGCTCAAATCTAAGCCTGCAACGTTGAAGGTTTGACCCTGCGTTTTATTAACGGTCATTGCAAAAGATATCTTTACCGGAAATTGTAGGCGTTTAAATTGGAACGGTTAATCCGATGTTATTAAAGAAATTCGGGGAATCAATACATCTTCTCCGGTACCACATTCGGTGAGTATTGTGCACTATATTATGGAAGTTTTTAGTGATTTTACCAGCAAACGCGTGCCATTGCAAAGTTTAAACAGGTGGATTCAGGTTTCTTAATAAATTAACAGGACAACCTACTTTCAACACCATTTTATGAGGAAGGAGTCCAGCGCAGACGCACAGGACAGTTCATTGTGGCGACACTTAGGGAAGGCCTATATCCAACAGTGGACGACTTTCGGCTGAAATGATGATGATGATGAGTCCAACGCAACTGCTATGTCCCTGCATTTTAAATCTGTAATATCTTCGAAAATATTCATTTACATTAATGCTTTAAAGGGCCATATTACATGCACGATGTATATAAGGTACTTAATTGGATAAGGATGAATGCTGTATTGATTAAAATCGCTTTGTAAATATGCCATTATTTCTCGTAAAAAGTATTACTTCTCGTTCCTCAGATATAGGGTTTTGACTGACAGACAGACAGATGGACGGACAACAAAGTGATCCTATAAGGGTTCCGTTTTTTCCTTTTGAGGTACGGAATCCTAAAAAAGGAATCATTTTTAGTGTTATTTGTTGTTCAGTATAAAATATTGACCAGAAATAAATTATCGTCGCTAGAGACTCGCTTGTGGAGATGGCGCCTAACTGTCTAAGGCTGGCGTCAATCTTAATCATACATCAAAACAAACAAGTGACCGGAATCAAATATTCAAGAGAGCCTTGGCATTTCGCTTGTCGCCCGCCTATGAATGTCGGCGTGAATTAGTAAAGAGATAATTAGGTATAATTAGAAATAGGACTTTGTTTATAAGTTTATTTTCTTTTCTATGTTTTACAGTAAATGTTTATATAATTGAGCCCGCTATTATGAACATATCAAGCCTTTTCTGAAAAATATCCTAAGCGGCAATTTTCATATTTTTTGCAGGAATGGATTTTCTGTATTTATGAAAATATATACTGATTTTTTATTGCCTGAAATTGAGATAATGGTCAACCGCGAGCTTATCAACAGTAAAAAAATACACGCTATCAACTTTATAATTTTAGTTTTCCCGTCCGATTATAATTTAGGTGTCTTCAAGGGTAAACAGGCTCTCAATAAAGTGCGCCTCACCATCAACGATTGCATCACTGCTTACTATCAGGTGAGATCGCAGTCAAACAGTAGTTTATATCAATGACAAGAAAGGTTGATTTTTACCTATAAATTCTACCTACAAGTGTTTCATACTTTACTCCTAAATCTTCCTTACACTGTCATAAAATATGTGTAAAATAATTTCTTTAATCAACACTTAGGGCTATATTTCGCCAGTACACCATGGTGGCGCGACCAGTCGCCGCTACCAACAAAGTGTATACAGCTCTATAGAGAGTTACTCACCTGGTGTCCGTTTTGTTGCGCAACCAATTACGTGGCACGACCAGCTTGAACGCCAGTCTGGCCGCCAGTGACGCCCCCACCAAAGAGTATGTAAGATGAAAATCTATCTTATGAAAGGGACACCATGGCGGCGCAACTGGTCGCGTCACCATGGTGTCTCGGTGAAATATAGCCCTTAGGCCTCTTGTCTACGGCCGCGTAGCTTCATTGACGCGTATTCGTCATTATACGCTTGATGTACGCCTGCTCACAGCTTACATACAAAAATATGAAACTTAGTCGACGAAGGGGCAACGGCACGACGGTACAACGTTGCCGCTTCTATGAAACTACGCATCAGTGGACAGTAGATCTTATGTAGTTCATGCTACGCCTTAGCAGGAAATCTTTAACAAAAAAGTAGAGTAACATAATATCCAAGTTTTTCCTCCTAACTACAATATTATAAGGTGTTACGCGAAAAAAAGAAAAATAGATGTTCTTTTCGATAAAAATAAGGTCGCGTGAAAATCTTGAGTGTTACGTACCAAAGTATCTTTTTAGAGATTTTGTGTAACAAAATCTTCGGTAACATTGTATAAAGTAAATGTTTTAAGACAATATTATTCGTTGTTCTACTAATTCCATTTGTAAGTTGGTATGTGTGATGGAAGGCCCCTACAAGGTGGACCGATGACCTGGTGAAGGTTGCGGGAATCCGATGGATGTGAGACGCACAGGACATTCGTGGGAGACATTTGTCTAGCAGTGGACGTCTATCGGCTGAAATGATGATGATGATGATGATGTGTGATGGTAGTCAGGATAATTCATGTTTGACTACGACTGCTATGTTCTTGCTTCATCATAATTGTTTCGTGATAATCCAATAACAATTATCTAAACAAGTCCATTGGACTCACACGTCCAACCAACCAGTATTTTTTTACCGTACCATAACTAAAAAGTGAAAAATAAAAAACTTTTTACAAAAAAAAAAAAAAACAACCGACTTCAATGTAAAAAAAAAACTCTGAAAAGTGCAAAATAACTTTAATTTCGGAAGTCGGTTTTAAATAACGAAGAGCCAAAACTATTAGAGTATTTTTTTATTTTTATTTTAAGTTCTTACAGACCAGCCTAAGGTTGTCGGGTAGATATGGATATGTCAGCCATCCGACCGCCATTGTACCCATAGATTTAGGTCTGTGTAAATATTTTTACTATAAATTTTATTCTATTCAAGATGATAGTCTCATAAATAACTCGATGACAAATCCCACGTTACCTATATCACTGCTTACCTAACAGAACGTAGGCCATATATAATTTACGACCTGTCTCCATCGCAAAACTCTAACACGGCAACGGTTCTTCTCTTTGTACATAATTGAAGCGCCTAGTTTAGTTGTGGTTGTCTGAGAGAACTCACAGATGGCGCTGACGACACTTACTTAGGAAAAGTATGAGGGTATGGAACGGTTTTCACTACGTTGCGATTACTTTTATTGTTGAATTAGCGTGTACTAGGCGTGTGCATAAACGCTAAAAAAGAAATAAATTTTATTTACTTGTTAGAAAAAGGTAATTAGCATTATTTTTTTTTGACTGACCGACATTTTGCCAATTCAAAAGTGCCTGAAATTGGTCTATTTGAAATAAACATTTCTGATTTCTAATTTTTATCCGACTTCAAAAAAAGTAGGTTTTTTATGTTAGTTACCTCAGAACTCCGTCATTTATGACCGATTTGCAAAATTTTATTTTAACTCAAAAGGATATGCTTCTAGATTAGTTCCATTAAAAGAAAAACAGTTCTGATGATAGGATCGTCGGTTTTAGAAACCCCAATCCGACTACCGAAATTAAACTGGTTTTGCATTTTTTAGTTTATTTCTGACGTCGAAAACATGTTTGTTTAAAAAAAGTTTTATTGAAATAAGTAGTTTATTAGTCTAAAACCATGTTTGTATTATTGTTTTTATAATGAAACGGTTTTGGAATGTATCCAATCCGGTTGGTTAATTTCAAAGTTCCGTCATAGACTTTGAAATTAACCAAGAACCACCGAAGTTTTTGTGTTTTAACCATCGAAGTTTTTGTGTTTTATATTGATCATCGATGTGTTCGCTATCAAATATCATTTCCCCTGGATAATCATTTTGCAATAATATTTACTTTTTATTTATATAGTTTTTTGTATAACTGTGTCCTATCCAGGTTATAATTGTTTAGTCTTATGCGCACATAATTTCGAAGGTACACTAACTTCTAAGAAATAGGTTATTCCTAGTTTAGAAGTCAGGGTCTTTTTGCTCTGGCTCACTTAGCTATGGTCCAACAATGTAACATTTGTGTATGTTTTGGAATAATAAAGGTTTATTATTATTATTATTGTAAGTATACTTAGATACTAGCTAGAGCTATGCTATGACAGGAGAGAATAGCACAGATTACATTAAAACCTGCATTGTACTTACTGGGGTTATTGTTAATTGTGTAGTACAGTGATATTAACTTAAATATGATTGAAAAAAAAATTCTTGCACATTCTTCTCCATAGAGATATACGCTTTGGAATGTGTAATTAGCATAATTTTTGAGACTGATTGACTTCTTGACAATTCAAAAGCAAATGTGTTATTTGAAATATTTATTTCAAATAACACATTTTGGTTGCTTTGTTTTAATATAATTATTTAATGTTATATTTTTTCCCGTCACTTGTCTTTTCGTTATTATAGCGTTAGCATAGTATAGCATATTCAGCCTTATACTGTTCTCACTGCTGGGCTCAGGCCTCCTCTCTAGGAGAGGGAATGGGCCGTAATCCACCACTCGGAACCAGTGCAGGTTGGTGGATGTCACATGTCTTCGAATTTTTGATTGGATATGCCGGTTTCTTCACGATGTTTCACCGTTTTGAGAGCAGCAACAAATTACACAAAGTAATGCGCCTTTGTGGGTGGAGCCGTCCCTCCCTGTCGCTGCCGATGCTGTTTGGCCGCTGAGGCCAGCCTCGCGCGCTCCGACGCCACGGCCTCGTGCCCGGCTTGCCCCGGCGGGCCTGCCTTGGGCGCAGCAGCCGTGACCGCGGTGGCGACGGCATATGACGCCGCCTTCCGCTGGCCGGAGGCCGAAAGCGGGGGACGCAGCACGATGCCTTCCAGCACAGAGAGCTGCTGCTGTATCCTTTGCTGGAACTGCTCCTGCTGCTGCTGCTGTTGCTGCTGGAGAGCAGCCAGCTCCTGCCGTACCAGTGTCAGCAGCTGGCCCTCCGGCTCGGGCTGGGGCTGGGGCTGGTTTTGCCCCTGCTCCTGCATGCGCCCCCCTTTTGGTGCCTCCTCCTGGTGGTCAACTTTTCGGGCACCTAAGAGCTCAGCTCGGAGCTTCGCGACCCTCTTATCAAAGCAGGCGTCCATAGCCTCCAAGATAGAGGTCGCAAACTGAGCGATGCCCCTTTTCTTGGAACCCTTCTCCCTCTTCCTTGACATGGCTGTCAAGGCGTCGACCACCAGCTCCCCAAGCAGCCTGCGACACTCATCGGCGGAGTCTTCTCTGGCGTCTGGCTCGCTGCCAGACGGCCCCGAGGGGTCAGCTCTAATGCTGGTCACGGCGGGGTAGCGCCCCTCCGCGGAAAGCCTCTCGGCTCTCTCAGCAGCCTCGTGGGAGGTAAGCCCCCTCCCTCTTCCTCTCGTTCGGCTCACACCCCGACTGCTGGTGGAGATCTTGCGGGCCGACGCAAATTCTCCTACGGAGGACGAGCCGTCCCCTGATATGCCGCGTTTTCGGTAAAAACGTGAGTTTTCACCGAAAACCACTTCTCCCTCGCACTCCGAGCTCTCTGGGCTCCTCCCCTTCGATGCGGCATCGGACTCCGACCGCCCATCTCTCTCCCTCCGTTCGTTTTTCTTTTTATAAATTTGTGTTTCCATTGCTGTTCCCACGAGTAAAAACTTTGTGTACTTGCTCAAAATAGTGGTTCGCACTAAAGACTAATTTAGCTACCCATTAGTCAAGCTTACAACCTCCCTCACGGTGCGCCGCCGCTTGGAGGTTTGGGGTGATTTTTTATAGAGGTTGTCTTCCTCGCGGCCCGGGCGTTTAAGCCAAGACCCTCGACCCCCATCAAAAGTCAGAAACATGACCTTGGACAATCTCTGGGGCTACGAGACTAACGGTGGCAGAAGGAGGAGCAAGTCTTCCTCCTGCCTGCCCGGTGGCAGGGTAAGTGCACACCGAGCCCGCTCTTACTTCGCCACTGTGCCCTCTGCTATTGCAGAGGGACACGCGTTGAAGTGTTCCTTCGGACAGAATATTCGCAGGCGGACATCGAGACCCCTTAAGCAAAAGTCCCCAGTAAAGTACTCGTTAGCCGCCTCCCAGGGTGCACCGTCCCGCAGATTGGCCTTCACTCCGGACGTATCCTCAAGGGAACTACAGCCTGCGGGCACTCGAGGAGGTTTTCTGTCGTAGCACCCCTAACCCACACAGCTGCAATTATTTGCTAACCCACACAGCTGCAATTATGTCCTAACTCACTCAACGGCAATTTTAACAAAAAAAAAATGATATATTAATTAGTCTTTATTGTAATATTCGAACTATTTATAAAAGCTAATTACAATATTACATCAGTCTTACCAATGAGTTTCATGATATTCAGAAACTGGGTAATAGCGGTAAAATAAGCAAGTGTTCCATAGGCACAACGCAAAGGTTGACTGGTAGAAAATTCCTAAGGAATTAATTCCGCCTCTGTACCTGAATTACGTGCAAAAAGTATTAAATTGATAAATACATTACAAACTATAATTACAAAAAACTCTTCCACATCGCTGTCGATTGGCAATGGCTCAAAAGACTGCATTGCTACGCTGTATGGTAATGCTTATCTTCTGTCCGAGGTAAAAGCCAGCCCTTAGGTTACACGAAGTGTCAACTAGAAATAAATAAATATGAAGGACTAAGTATTCGGTTGTATCCTTTTAGACAGATCAACATAAAAAGCTAGACAAATCTATCAAGCGCCATCTTACAAGAAAAATACCAAAATTACAAAAAAAAAATACCAACATCTACATTGTTTTCATTCTAACTTAAAATTGAAATCTGTTTACCAAATCCACAAAAAAAAACACCAGAGACTTTGAACGTGTTTATTTAGAACAAAACAAAATAAAAAGATACAAGAACTTTAAGGAGCACACAGAAATAGGTTTCAATTTGAATAAAAGGGTTCCATCATGGCGACTCGATTTAAATAGAGAGAACCAAGCTAGGTCATTGATATTACTAGGGTCAATACTTTTACTTCGGGAAAGTAGAACATAATTCTACTTCGAAAAAAAGTTTAGGAAAATAGGTTGGGTGGCAAAATCATCTAAAGACATCCCTCGCTCTTGGGCGGAGTGCGAGATAGTGTCAGTCTTTTACTGACTAAAAACCCACTCCTGTTCCTTCTTTGCCATTTTTCCAGGGCCCTGGAGATCTCTTTCCCATCACCCATGGCCCCAGTAGGCTTCAACGCTGCTGGGCCCTTACGGTTGCTGACATCTCCTTGAGGCGCGCTTGGAACACTACGCGCCGTCGACGACTTGGGCTCGGTCCGGTCGGTTACCGGACGGTCAGACGGTGAACTACCCATTGCTCGCCGAGGAAAATAGATCTACACATACTTTAGTGAGATTAGTGGCAAGTGTAATCACTTTTTGTCTACATCAAAGTATTTTTCTTTAATATGGGATTGTTTGAATGAGTCGTCGCAACTCTGGAACGCAAAGGGCAACTGTAGAAACACAGGTAGGTTTTTATTTGCGGTACAAAATCATCCAATGGCCTCTCCTACCCTGGGGTGGAGCTAGAGGGCGTGTTAGTTTTTTACTGACTAAGCCCACCTGTGCTTTTCAGATGCTTTGCATTCCAGCCACGGTAACTCTTTCGAAAAGTCCCGCAGCCCTTCCTTTGATGGATATGAAACGTTTTTTCATTCTTTTCTTTATTTTAGATTTCTCATCGATAAATCTATATCTATATACTCGTATATATATAAAAGGAGAACCTGACTGATTGACGAATCAACGCACAGCCGAAACTACTGGGACTAGGAGCGTGACATTTTGCACAAGGTTTCCTTTTATGACGTAGGTGAGCAGTAGTGAATTTTGGAAAATTCTCCCTTAGTGCTAAGGAGAATTTTCCAAAATTCATTACTGGGGATGAAATGGAGATTCAAAATTTGTATGGAGAAACCTACTTTCACGCGGACGAAGCCACTGGCAGAAGCTAGTATCAAATAAAAGTATTAAAAAAATTGCGAAATGAGATATATTGAAAAATGTCTCAAATTTTCATTATATAGCAATTTATGTAGATGGTAGGATACACGTCCTTAGAGAATACGAGTTTCATGTGAGTTAAAAGTCTGACAGCTGGCATTTCTCAGGGTCAATTGCACACCATTTAGCATTTATTATTCAGGTAAGTGGATTTTCTCACAATCGTTTTGCACCTACTCTATCATTACTGTTAATTGTGGGTAAAGTAAGTGAAAGCTGCGCAAAACTAACTCGCTTGTACAAAGTAACTTGCTTGTACAAAGCAACTTACTTGTGCAAAGTAACTTACTTGTACAAAGTAAGTCGCTTGTACAAAGTGACTCGTTATTTTTTTTTTTTTTATGATAGGCTCGCGTTTGACCACCTTCTCACCCATCTCACCTCGTTTGTACAAAGTATCCTGTTTGTAGAAAGTAATATGCTTGTACAAAGCAACTTACTTGTACAAAGTAACTTACTTGTACAAAGTAACTTACTTGTACAAAGTAACTTACTTGTACAAAGCAACTTACTTGTACAAAGCAACTTACTTGTACAAAGTAACTTACTTGTACAAAGTAACTTGCTTGTACAAAGTAACTTACTTGTACAAAGTAACTTACTTGTACAAAGTAACTTACTTGTACAAAGTAACTTACTTGTACAAAGTAACTTACTTGTACAAAGTAACTTGCTTGTACAAAGTAACTTACTTGTACAAAGCAACTTACTTGTACAAAGTAACTTACTTGTACAAAGTAACTTGCTTGTACAAAGTAACTTGCTTGTACAAAGTAACTTACTTGTACAAAGCAACTTACTTGTACAAAGCAACTTACTTGTACAAAGTAAATTACGTGTACAAAGTAACTTACTTGTACAAAGTAACTTACTTGTACAAAGTAACTTACTTGTACAAAGTAACTTGCTTGTACAAAGTAACTTACTTGTACAAAGTAACTTACTTGTACAAAGTAACTTACTTGTACAAAGTAACTTGCTTGTACAAAGTAACTTACTTGTACAAAGCAACTTACTTGTACAAAGTAAATTACTTGTACAAAGTAACTTACTTGTACAAAGTAACTTACTTGTACAAAGTAACTTACTTGTACAAAGTAACTTGCTTGTACAAAGTAACTTACTTGTACAAAGTAACTTACTTGTACAAAGTAACTTACTTGTACGAAGTAACTTACTTGTACAAAGGAACTTACTTGTACAAAGTAACTTACTTGTACAAAGCAACTCGCTTGTACAAAGCAACTTACTTGTACAAAGTAACTTGCTTGTACAAAGTAACTTACTTGTACAAAGCAACTCGCTTGTACAAAGCAACTTACTTGTACAAAGTAACTTACTTGTACAAAGTAACTTACTTGTACAAAGTAACTTACTTGTACAAAGTAACTCGCATGTACAAAGAAACTCGTTTGTAGAAAGTAACTCGCATGAACAAAGTAACACACTTGTATAAAGAAACTCGTTTGTAGAAAGTACTGCGCTTGTACACAGTAACTTACATGTAAAAGTTTACTTTTTATTGTTTAGGGTTCCAAAATTAAATAGGTTAAATTACTTCTAGTCGAACGTACTCCATCGTCGACCACATCGTCGTTTACCATAAGCTAAGTGGTCAAAAGCTAGCCTATCATTAACATATTAAAAAAAACTTAAATGTCCGTTGCTCAACACTTAGCACTAGAAAGATTGCGATGTTATTAAAAAACAAAATATCCACAAAATTATAAACTCCCTCAATCAAGAAAACAAACATTCCTGTCCTAATTACAAACATATATCTTTAGCCTTATCTCCCTCGTAAATCTGCTAGCCTGGTACACAGAAACGCAGGGGCATGTTCTATTCAGTTCACGTACGACATGTACGAGCGAACATGGGGGGACAAGAGAACCCCTATTCCAGGCCCTATTGCATTCTTTTGACTGCCGAATTTATTATGAAGGAATAATTTAGGGGAAGTGTGGTTTTTGTAAGAAAAGGAGCAATTTCTTTCTCGCTATAAGTGCTTTAGATGCATGTTTTTCTAGTACGCAAGCAAAAACATCGTAGTTGCTGAAATTATAACGAATTACTTTTTATTTTGAAATAGGATAGGTTATATGTTTTATATGCAATGGGAAATAATAGTCTGTGTGACGATGGTGAATCTATGTCCTTTTTATTTTTTTTTAAAGTGTGGGAATTCATCAAAACACTTCTCCCCTTTCGCAAGCGGGAGGGAATAACAGATATTTACTGATTAAAACCAAACCGTATTCCTTCAGTTGCCTTTTCGTCACGTCAGGGAAATAAAAAGTGATTTGTCAGAACAAAGTCAGTTGTACTGAAATAGCCATCGTTAGATGGCTATTATACTATATCTATTTTTTTTATTCAATATTTATTTTAATATGTTTCTTAATATTTGGTGTTATAACGGCAACAAAAAAACATCATCTTTCAAAATTTCAACTTTCTTACTATCACGGTTCATGAGATACAGCCTGGTGACAGACGGACACACAAACGAACGGATAGTGGAGTCTTAGTTATATCCAGTCCTGTTGTATTTTTTTTCTAAAAAAAGGTATACCTGATTTTACTATCTTTAAAAACGATTACCTTCCACTAATATCTTGTTCTCGATTAAAGAGCTCAACAGCCTCAGCCCATCCCAACTATACAACACTTGGGAAGTTATAAAATTATTTACGACAGCATCTCGCTGAGCGACTCAATTTTTACGACATAATACTCATCACACTAAAATATAACGGTACACAAAATGGCTGCCGACATTGCCGATTATTGGATTTAGTACACGGATCGTAATTGTACTCGAATTAATACTTAAATGGGTTTAAGAACAATGTTTCAAGTTTTATGTAGATATTCTTATTTAAATAATTATTCGGTCATCAAACTAAATTAAGAGGGTCCTTTTCCACTCGCTCATCGTCAACATCGAGCATGGTTTAAAAACTTCTTACTTCATCTAACGCAATCCAACGCGATGTTTGACGAAAAGGCACATACGGTAATTCCGTGATTTACTCAAATATTTTATAAAACTTGTTACAGGAAAATGTGTTTTTTTTTAATTGTCATTTAGAATCTGATTAAATTTGCAAGGCTCCTATTGTTATACTTTTTTGACATTTTAAATTTTTGAGCAAATTATGAAGTGTCAAAATTCATACAAAATAGCAGATTTTCAGAGTTAGTACTAAATTAGTTTTACACAGATTTATAAATTGACTTCAATAGAAGCGTATATAATATCCACAAGATACTGTGTTTCCAAAATATGTAATAAAAAATGTGCAATGACGTCATAATCGCGTAAGAGCGTTTGTATGAAAAACGGTGAAAATGTACAGATCGGCCGTTATATCTCGGCGGCCCTGAACTTCGCGCAGAAGGCTGCGCACGAACGTTTTTTAGGAACAAAATGGCGGCATGAGGCGACGTGCGCGGGGCGGAGGTTTAGGCTAGAGATTGACTCTATGTAAACACAATCGACCCTTTATTCAATCAAATATCGTAATCGATTATTATCGATTTGGAATTTATTAATTTTTGTTTCTTTGAGATATTGAACGGAATAGATTTACAAACATAGTGAATGTTGTCGTTAGTAAACGAGATTTCGACTCTAATGAAAAAAAAAAACGAATAAAATTTTATTTTCTTGGTTGAAAGACATGATTTAGTTAAATATCAGTTATTTATAAACAACTACTAGAATAACGATTGTTTGAGAATATTTTAAACCTCCATAGAAAATTGAATATAAATATATTTTTATAACTTAATTGAAATCGATTAAAAAAAATCGATTAAACAACACCATCAGACACGCGTATTGGACATCACTCTTCGGTAACTTCGTAAAGCTTCGTACTTATTCGGCAATGTTCGGTACGCAGTAATATGTCTCACTCAAACGTTAGCATTGGTGTTATTTTCGTATCCCTGTCTCTGTCTTGAGCACAGGCGGTGACAAAAGTTTTCGTTGGTTGTTATTAATAAATTGTTAAGTTTTTTGTGTAGTGTTAGGTTTGTTTCTTTAATTCATAAGTTATTTTTGTAGCTTTCTGTCTCCAAAGTGTTTTAATATTTATTTTATTTGTACTTGGTCCCTGTATTAGTAAATTTTATTCCGAATTTGGTTTAAAAAAATTAATGTCAATAACTGTTTTTTTTACGAGTGTACATGCGCTAAAGTTCGCAGAGCCTATGTTCAGGGCCGTCAATTTACGTTGACCGTATTGTAGTGAGTTGCATCCCCTCAATGTAAAATTTAATTTGTATGAAATTGGAACAGTAGTGGCACTTGCGAGTTGAAGGTCGTGGGTTCAAGGTGCATTACTCTGAGTATTTTATTTTTTTCAACCACTGCTCTTAAAACGCAAAACATCGTGAGGAAACTAGCTTGTTCTAAAGACAAAGAATTGTGATATCCACAAACTCCCACTGGGCCCGCGTGGTGGGTAACGGTCCTTTTTTTCTCCTAGAGGGGAGGTCTCAGTCCCGTAACTCAGCAATGGAAATATTATAATGATTTTCATTCATGAAAATGTTCTTATTTCAAGAATTATTCAGACACAAAATTAAATCAATAGCGTAATATTTCGCTCGTACTTTTAATGTTCCGTGAAACGAACCTACAGTCTCACGCTCCAAGCCCTCGCTCAGGTACCAGGGTGACATGTTTAGTCTGTAATATTCTTAGACTCCAGACTGAGACCTAAGCCAAGAGAAGCCATTTAAAGATTTACCTCCCAAAAAGAGTTGGTAAAGTAGCACGATTTATTTTAGGTATCATTAAATTATGAATAATATCTTTGCAGCTTCAGTTATACAGAAAATCCATAAACATCAGACCACAATTACAAGAAAACAAAATCTAATTTAGTCCAAAACACTTCATTAGCAAAAACATCTCCAACTTAAACATTCTTGAACACAGACTGAAATAACAAGCAAGGCAATACAAAACAGAATACACTTAAGGGGGCGCGAACTCGAAGATTTATTTCATTTAAAACATTTACAAGTACTTTTGTATTTACGGGATCGTTCGAAAGAGTTATCGTGGTTCTGGAATGTAAAAGGCAATTAAAGGAACAAAGGTAAGTTTTAGCCAGAAAAAATCTCGACTCACCCTTTCGCTCCTTCTAGAGAGGGAAGAGTTATTTTATAATATGACTAGCGACCCGCCCCAGGTTCACACGGGTGCAATACTGATGCTGAATTTATTACAGAATGTCTTTATATATAACGTTCACAGCTTTATTAAATTCATTAAGGTGCTTAATTGGATAAGGATTAATGCTGTATTGCTTAAAATCGCTTCGTAAATAAACCATTATTCTCGTAAAAAGTAAAGGATAAAAAATGGTTATTGTGGGTTATCCCTAAGAGATAGACATATACCATTGCGGACTTTTTGTAGGCCTTTTTAAGGTGTACAATACTGTAGTACATTATTTTTGTCTGTCTTGTAGGGTTCAGCCAGCGTTTGCAAATGTAAACTCAAAAAAATGTGTTTATTTACGACATCGCATTAGAAACCTCTAAAATTATCAGTGTTTGATTGTTGTTATATATAAACCTTCCTCTTAAATCACTCTATCTATTACAAAAAACCGCATCAAAATCCGCAGCGTAGTTTTAAGCATACATAGGGACAGACAGCTGGAAGCGACTTTGTTTTATACTATATAGTACTTTTCAACTTAAAAAAGGCAGCATAAGGTTGCTCAGAAAGATGAAGCTAGTTGCTTAATCATAATTTAAAACATAGATCTGTATGGAGAAAGTCTATAGACTTCATTTAAATCAAAATATATTGGTAACATTATTCATTTTGTGTGTTGATCTACTCATGTATGTATATGAGAATCATAATTATATAAACATAATCATAAGCACGAATCTCTTATCCAGATTTAAAAAAAATTGCCGCGAAACTGTTGAAAGATGCACCAGATCTTGTGAAATCGATCCCAGTCATTGGCACTTTGAGAAGTTGTAGAAGTTTTAATCCGACTCGGCTGGGCAGCTTCGAGGAGCTGCGCGGTATCTTTTCATCCCACATATCACAGTATCTCAAGACGTAAGGACTAGTGCTTGTTGCTGGTGATGATTTATCGACTGGACACTGAAATGTGGTCGCTCATATTGGGCCTCATCAGAAAGCTTAAAGTTACCCAAAGGGCAATAGACAGCTATTGCTCTATCCCTCGCGTGCGGGGGGTATTATTATTATTACGAAATTGCGCGTTTTTACGTTAAATAAATATATATATTTTTCTGGATTTTCCTACGAAAAACAAAGATATAGAAACCAAAATTTTCGTGCAAACGTGTGTGCAGTACCACAATTAAGCGTTTTTTCAAGGTCATCTAAGTTGTACAGACTTATGTACCATAGGCGCTCAAGGGGATCTTGCGTGATCGAATCAAAAATGAAGATATCCGCAGGAGAACCAAGTTTACCGACATAACTCGAAGAATGCCCTAATTTATGTGACAGTAGCCTGGCACATCGAATGAAAGATCAACAGTGCTAAAATCGTTTGGAGTGACGTTCCGTTGGAAGGCCTCCTTAAAGGTTAAAGGATGACCTGGTGAGGGTCATGGGTATCCGATGTAGGGGGGTCTATATCCAGCAGTAGACGTCTTGTAGCTGACATGACATTGTTGATGATGATGACATAGAACTCTTTCAATACATAACACAATGATAAGTTGAGAAAATTTCTTGGACCAAACGAGTGCTACCCCCTTAAGCAATCGACCACTTGTTTGTAAGAAAACAAGTCTTAGTGCACTTTATTGTCTCTATGGCTCCCTAGAGATAATTATCAGCAGACGGTTAGACTGCATTGTGTATGGCTATGAAGTTCGCGAGTGCGACCGTTTGCACAGGAATGGGAATTGTAAATAAAAAGAAAACTGGGTAGCGGTGAACTTTATAGCTAAAGCAGTTTGCTTATGTATTTTTTTGTTATGTATCAGTAGGCATTCGTAGATGGCTTTACAATAAAATTTCAAATAAGCATACTAGCTTAATATAAATAACCTCTTTCAGCAACCTCTTCAGAGAAACTGAAGGTTTTGTCTGTGCGATTATGGACGAAGTTATTTTGACGAACAACTACCGGAGACATATTATGAAGGACGGGACGGTTGACATGTGTCGGGCATGCCATCGTCCGGGTGAGTCCATCAGACATATAATCTCAGTTTGTTCTCGTCTGGCTAACGGCGAGTACTTGCACAGGCATAACCAAGTAGCCAGGATTATTCACCAGCAACTTGCTTTAAAATACAACCTAGTGGAATCTGAGGTACCATACTACAGGTATGTGCCCGACCCAGTTCTCGAAAATGACCATGTCACGTTGTACTGGGATCGGTCTATCATTACTGACCGGACTATTGTAGCGAATAAGCCGGATGTAGTGGTGATACACCGATTAGCGCGCCGCGCAGTGATAGTCGACGTCAACATCCCGCATGACGAGAATCTCGTGAAAGCTGAGAAAGAGAAACAAATCAAATATCTCGACTTAGCACACGAGGTTGTCGACATGTGGAATGTGGACTCGGCTATCATTGTGCCGATTGTCGTGACCGCCAATGGTCTTATAGCCAAAAGCTTCGACGACCATCTGTCGAAGCTGTCGTTGCGCGGTTGGATCAAGGGCCTGATACAGAAGGCAGTACTCCTCGATACGGCTCGCATTGTGAGGAGGTTTCTGTCTCTGGAGCCCTAACCACCGGTAGCTTGGACCCTGTTCCCGACACCGGCGGATAACTATTTTTTATATTTTTAAATGTTTTTTTTTTTTATTACTTGTTCTTTAAAGAAATATTTAAAAATGTAAATGATATGTGTATAAAAATAAATAAAGAATAATAATAATAATATTCCACAACTATCACACAACGCCGTCTAGTCCCAAGCTAAGCAGAGTTTGTGTTATGAGTACTAGACAACTAATAAACATACTTATATATTTCTAAATACTTACCTATTTTAGATAAATGACACCCAGGCACAGAACAAATGATCGTGTTTATCACACAAACGTTTGTCTTGGATGGGAATTGAACCCACGACCTCCGGCATAGCAGTCAGGGCTACTAACCACTAGACTAACAGACCAGTCGAAATCGAATATCCTCAGGAGAACCAAGGTTACCGGCATGGCCCGAAGAATCGCGAAAGTTAAAGTGGCAGTGAGCAGGGCACATTGCTCGCAAATAGATGGCGCGATAAGAACATATATGAAAACAACATTCGACTAGTCGGCGGGTCCTTCCTTTTCAACGGAGATTAGCGGGAATTTACACCGTGTTCCGCATTCCTTTACAATCTTGCCTACAAATGGCACTACTAACGTCTCGATTTCACGAATGATATTGACGTAAAAAACGTCAACTCATGGTGATTCATTCACTGATGGGGGTGACCCTTAGGCACTCTAGTTATAGAGACTATTTTTAATTTAGGAGAACTGTTAGTATAAATTGTATAATTTGTACGACGCCGTAGTGTTGGTCGAAGAGTAAAATTGTAGAAGTTAATTATAGAATACATCACTTTTCTGAACACCGAGTTTCATAAACTACTTCAATCTTTCTTTTTAAACATTTTCCCGCACCAGAAATCACGCCTGTAGCATGGATACATTAAATAAATAATAAATCTTTTATTTGCATAAATAAGGTACAGAAAGTTGACAACATAAATAAAATTGATCTCTTATTCTGCCTTTAATTTCAGCGTGCAAATATAAAACATAGTAGTTGTAATTAAATTGATTATTGATTAAAATCATGCACTCATTAAACAGATTTCCATTCCATTAAAATTGTATTATTGAATTAAAAAATGTCAATATAAAAATGAAAACTATTAAAAATAATAATCACAAATGTCAATAGTAATCATGTCAATAATAATCCTGTCAATAATAATCATGTCAATAATAATCCTGTCAATAATAATCATGTCAATAACAATCACAAAGGTCAAAGGTTTGCTTTAGAATGTAGTCGTCATCATAGCATAATCAGCCTCTTTAATGTCTTCTTGTAATCTCCTCTCTAGGAGGGGATCTGATTTGACTTTCGGCTGAAATGATGATGATGATGAGTACAACGCAACCGCTATGTCCCTGCATTTTAAATCTGTAATATCTTCGAAAATATTCATTTATATTACATGCTTTAAAGGGCCATATTAAATGCACGATGTATCTAAGGTACTTAATTGGATAAGGATGAATGCTGTATTGATTAAAATCGCTTCGTAAATATTATTATATTATTTGTCGTAAAAAGTATTACTTCTCGTTCCTTAGATAAAGGGTCTTGACGGACAGACAGACAGATGGACGGACAACAAAGTGATCCTATAAGGGTTCCGTTTATTCCTTTTGAGGTACGGAATCCTAAAAAAAGAATCATTTTTAGTGTTATTTGTTGTTCAGTATAAAATATTGACCAGAAATAAATTATCGTCGCTAGAGACTCGCTTGTGGAGATGGCGCCTAACTGTCTAAGGCTGGCGTCAATCTTAACCATACATCAAAACAAACAAGTGACCGGAATCAAATATTCAAGAGAGCCTTGGCATTTCGCTTGTCGCCCGCCTATGAATGTCGGCGTGAATTAGTAAAGAGATAATTAGGTATAATTGGAAATAGGACTTTGTTTATAAGTTTATTTTCTTTTCTATGTTTTACAGTAAATGTTTATATAATTGAGCCCGCTATTATGAACATATCAAGCCTTTGAAAAATATCGTAAGCGGCAATTTTAATTTTTTTTTTTTTGCAGGAATGGATTTTCTGTATTTATGAAAATATATAATGATTTTTTATTGCCAGAAATTGAGATAATGGTCAACCGCGAGCTTATCAACAGTAAAAAAATACACGCTATTAACTTTATAATTTTAGTTTTCCCGTCCGATTATAATTTAGGTGTCTTCAAGGGTAAACAGGCTCTCAATAAAGTGCGCCTCACCATCAACGATTGCATCACTGCTTACTATCAGGTGAGATCGCAGTCAAACAGTAGTTTATATCAATGACAAAAAAGGTTGATTTTTACCTATAAATTCTACCTACAAGTGTTTCATACTTTACCCCTAAATCTTCCTTACACTGTCATAAAATAAGTGTAAAATAATTTCTTTAATCAACACTTAGGGCTATATTTCGCCAGTACACCATGGTGGCGCGACCAGTCGCCGCTATCAACAAAGTGTATACAGCTCTATAGAGAGTTACTCACCTGGTGTCCGTTTGGTTGCGCAACCAATTACGTGGCGCGACCAGCTTGGACGCTAGTCTGGCCGCCAGTGCCGCCCCCACCAAAGAGTATGTAAGATGAAAATCTATCTTATGAAAGGGACACCATGGCGGCCCAACTGGTCGCGTCACCATGGTGTCTCGGTGAAATATAGCCCTTAGGCCTCTTGTCTACGGCCGCGTAGCTTCATTGACGCGTATTCGTCATTATACGCTTGATGTACGCCTGCTCACAGCTTACATACAAAAATATGAAACTTAGTCGACGAAGGGGCAACGGCACGACGGTACAACGTTGCCGCTTCTATGAAACTACGCATCAGTGGACAGTAGATCTTATGTAGTTCATGCTACGCCTTAGCAGGAAATCTTTAACAAAAAAGAAGAGTAACATAATATCCAAGTTTTTCCTCCTAACTACAATATTATAAGGTGTTACGCGAAAAAAAGAAAAATAGATGTTCTTTTCTATAAAAATAAGGACGCGTGAAAATCTTGAGTGTTACGTACCAAAGTATCTTTTTAGAGATTTTGTGTAACAAAATCTTCGGTAACATTGTATAAAGTAAATGTTTTAAGACAATATTATTCGTTGTTCTACTAATTCCATTTGTAAGTTGGTATGTGTGATGGAAGGCCACTACAAGGTGGACCGATGACCTGGCGAAGGTTGCGGAAATCCGATGGATGTGAGACGCACAGGACCGTTTATTGTGGCGACATTCGTGGGAGACCTTTGTCCAGCAGTGGACGTGTACCGGCTGAAATGATGATGATGATGATGATGATGTGTGATGGTAGTCAGGATAATTCATGTTTGACTACGACTGCTATGTTCTTGCTTCATCATAATTGTTTCGTGATAATCCAATAACAATTATCTAAACAAGTCCATTGGACTCACACGTCCAACCAACCAGTATTTTTTTACCGTACCATAACTAAAAAGTGAAAAATAAAATACATTTTACAAAAAAAAAAAAATACAACCGACTTCAATGTAAAAAAAAAACTCTGAAAAGTGCAAAATAACTTTAATTTCGGAAGTCGGTTTTATATAACGAAGAGCCAAAACTATTATAGAAAATTTTTATTTTAATTTTAAGTTCTTACAGACCAGCTTAAGGTTGTCGGGTAGATATGGATATGTCAGCCATCCGACCGCCATTGTATCCATAGATTTAGGTCTGTGTAAATATTTTTACAATAAAGTTTATTCTATTCAAGATGATAGTCTCATAAATAACTCGATGACAAATCCCACGTTACCTATATCACTGCTTACCTAACAGAACGTAGGCCATATATAATTTACGACCTGTCTCCATCGCAAAACTCTAACACGGCAACGGTTCTTCTCCTTGTACATAATTGAAGCGCCTAGTTTAGTTGTGGTTGTCTGGGAGAACTCACAGATGGCGCTGAGAACACTTACTTAGGAAAAGTATGAGGGTATGGAACGGTTTTCACTACGTTGCGATTACTTTTATCGTTGAATTAGCGTGTACTAGGCGTGTGCATAAACGCTAAAAAAGAAATACATTTTATTTACTTGTTAGAAAAAGGTAATTAGTATTAATTTTTTTTTGACTGACCGACATTTTGACAATTCAAAAGTGCCTGTCATTGGTCTATTTGAAATAAACGTTTCTGATATCTAATTATTATCCGACTTCAAAAAAAAAAATGTTTTTTTATGTTAGTTACCTCAGAACTCCGTCATTTATGACCGATTTGCAAAATTTATTTTTTAACTCAAAAGGATATGCTTCTAGATTTGTTACATTAAAAAAAAAATCGTCGGTTTTAGATAACGAACAAACAAAAACAGAAACCCCCACCCTACTACCGAAATTAAACTTATTTGGCATTTTTTAGTTTATTTCTGACATCGAAAACATTTTTGTTTAAAAAAAGTTTTATTGAAATAAGTAATTGAGTAGTCTAAAACCATTTTCGTATTATTGTTTTATAATAAAACGGTTTTGGATACATCGGTTGGTTAATTTCAAAGTCTATGACGGACATCGAAGTTTTTGTGTTTTATATTGATCAGCGATGTGTTCGCTATAAAATATAATTTCCCCTGGATAATCATTTTACAATAATATTTACTTTTTATTTATATAGTTTTTTGTATAACTGTGTCCTATCCAGGTTATAATTGTTTAGTTTTATGCGCACATAATTTCGAAGGTACACTTACTTCTAAGAAACAGGTTATTCCTAGTTTAGAAGTCAGGGTCTTTTTGCTCTGGCTCACTTAGCTATGCTCCAACAATGTAACATTTGTGTATGTTTTGGAATAATAAAGGTTTATTATTATTATTATTATATAAGTATACTTAGATACTAGCTAGAGCTATGCTATGACAGGAGAGAATAGCACAGATTACATTAAAACCTGCATTGTACTTATTGGGGTTATTATTAATTGTGTAGTACAGTGATATTAACTTAAACATGATTGAAAAAAAAAATTCTTGCACATTCTTCTCCATAGAGATATACGCTTTGGAATGTGTAATTAGCATAATTTTTCAGACTGATTGACTTCTTGACAATTCAAAAGCAAATGTGTTATTTGAAATATTTATTTCAAATAACACATTTTGGCTGCTTTGTTTTAATATAATTATTTAATGTTATATTTTTTCCCGTCACTTGTCTTTTCGTTATTATAGCGTTAGCATAGTATAGCATATTCAGCCTTATACTGTTCTCACTGCTGGGCTCAGGCCTCCTCTCTAGGAGAGGGAATGGGCCGTAATCCACCACTTGGAACCAGTGCAGGTTGGTGGATGTCACATGTCTTCGAATTTTTGATTGGATATGCCGGTTTCCTCACGATGTTTCACCGTTTTGAGAGCAGCAACAAATTACACAAAGTAATGCGCCTGGCTGGGTTTGAACCCGCGACCTACAACTCGTAACTCTGTTGACACTTAAATAGTGCGATAAAAGTTCTGTAATTCTCGGCCAAATAATCCAATTTCTAAGGCTTTTACTACTTACAATTAAACGAACATAAAATGGGCGTACCAATTGTCGCAGACTCAGTATTACCTCAAACGCAGTAAGTTGCCTGTAAGTGATTTAGTAGGCTCCATTAGTATTTTATTTTATTTCATGCCTAGAATTCGGTTTTTGGCCTCTAAGACCTAGGTAATTAGGAGAAATTACATGAACTGAGGGTACTTTGAAGCATTAAAATTAACAGTAATATATTGGAAGTGATTATTGCGAAAGCTTTTTTTTTTTTGGGGTGTGTTAATATCAAATAACTTCTCCCGTTCTGGGTGGAGTTAGGGGAGGATTATAGGGAGTATCAGACTATTACTGACTAAAACCTAACCGTGATCTTCGTCACTGTTTCGAACAATCCCACAGCTTTATGGATTTTTAAATTCGTAGTTTTTTTACTATTTAAACTTTTTTTTTTAACTACCACTTCATAGTTTAAAAAAAAGTAAAACGGTCAAAGGTACTTTCTTTAGCCAATTGTCAAAATATTGGTGTCATAGGGACACGGATAAGTTTGAAGATACAGTGAAATGTTGCCAGCGAAAACTATTGTCAAAAGTTCTAAATGTTTGATCTATATATTATTTAAAAATAAACCCCTATTTCTCCTGGTTACGCTTTAACTTAAGAACGGCTAGACTAATTTTGATTATTAGCCAGCATACAGGATTTAAAAGCAAAAAAAAAAACATAATTAGAATAGAGTAGGTAGGTTAGTAGAGTAGGGTAAAGTTGGGTAGAGTAGAATAGACTAGTCAGTTGACGGGAGCGAAGCCAAGGGCAAAAGCTAGTCACTAATAATTATTTCTGCACTCAATTTATCATCATTACTATCAGCAAAACTAATTCCAAATTCAACTTAATCCTCATAATAGGCATAAAATCGTCAGTCCAAAGATCAGACTTAACTGATAGCAACTTCAGTCCTGAAGGTGTAGTTCACATAAAGATGTCAATACGGGTTCCTTGATCCCTGTAATGTGTCAGCTGCCTTGAAATTGATGGTACTATAAACTACAGGGAACAGATCCGTTATACGCAGCTATGGATGTCTATATCGTATCTTTTTTTGTAGGGATGTTGAGACATACAGGTTGTAAGGACAGGTGACTTGAGGTCCTACCTCGAGCTCTTAGTGCGATTCATTTGAGGATCTACACTAAACTGTTAAAGAGATGGAGTTACAATAGGGTTTATAGTTCCATCCCTCTCGCTCGCTCGCCTAAGATTTTAACACGTCACGTACAGCCCCTGATCTGAGGAAAGTATATGCGAAATCTGAAACACATGTCTAGTATTGTTATGTAAAGAATCTATGTACAAAATTTTACAACTGTATCATGAAAAATCACAAAGTTATAAGCTTGTTATGTTACCTGGTTGTCCGCACAAATACATTGAGAGGTTGTTTTAGTCCTAGCAGCACCTAATGCCTGCTATGACCTTCCGTGACCTGTGTTGTACTTAATGGCGGTGGTGTCCAACTTGTACCTTTTTAAAATATTTTTGGGAAAAAATCAAACATGGTGTAAAGATTATTGGAATCCATTCAGTTACTGATTCTGAACAAACTATATTCAGGTTTCGCATATACTAAAAATAATGTTGTTTATTACTATCATCATCTCCCTAGCTTTTTCCCAACAACTACATCCGTTTAGACAGGACGGCGATCCTAAATCGGTGTCCAGTCCAAACGGATGCTGCTTTTTTTTATCATCTAATGACAAATCTCGCTCTTGGGTGGGGCGAGAGATAGTGTCAGACTTTTACTGACTAAAAACCCACTCCAGTTCCCTCTTTGCCTTCATCCCAGGGCCTCGGGCTTCGCTTTCACACTACCCGAGGCCCCAGTAGGCTTCGACCCAGCCTACGGTTTCGCTGACATCTCCTTGAGGCACGCGTGGAACACTACGCGCCGTCGACAACTTGAGCTCGGTCCGGACGGTTACCGGACGATCGAACGGCGAGTCACCCATTGCTCGCCGTCCGCAAGCCCGCGCCTACGGTGGCCGGAAATCGGGATGGGAATCCCGGCGGCGGTTAGGGCGTGAGGACCGTTGCCTCACGCGATCGGCCGCCTCCTTTGCTAGCATTACTGCTTCGCAGAAGGAAGCGACTCCTCACTCCGGACCATGGCATGTACCAATGCTCGGCGCGAGAGATCACTGCTGCCCAAGCGGGGCACACCTCCACCGTGTGCTCCACCGTGTCCTCCGGGCGTTCCACACAGTGGCGACACCCAGGCGTGTCTTCCGCACGAATTCGATGCAGGAACCTCCCGAACTTACCATGTCCGGTGAGGATCTGCGTCATGCGGTAGGTAAGGACGCCATGTGGTCTTTTCAGCCACTCCTCAAAGAGGGGACTTACCGCCATAATTGTAGCGTGCCCAGCACTGGGTTGCGACAGTCGCTATCGCCATTCCACCATGATATCCCGCCGGAGTTCTTCCCGCCATGCCGCAACTTGACGCGGCAGCGGAGTTTCGCCCCGGCGTTGCATCTCCACGCGTAGATCGTGCATGCGTGCAAGGACTGTTGCCTCCAGATACCATGGTGGCTGGCCAGCAAGGAGGCTCGCCGCTTCATGGGAAACCGTGCTGTTGAATACCTGTGTTTCAAATGGAGTGACTGCCTTTATTTATTTAGACTAGAAACTGTCTCGAACAAGCAAGCAAGAGCAAGGCAAATTAATTATTTAATTGTTATAATAATATTAATTATTATTATTATAACAATATTAAATTTCTAATTTAATTTTTTATTACCTTTTTTTCGGGTTTCGTACCCAAAGGTTAAAAACGGGACTACTAGGGTCCTGTTTTTTCCGTTTCTTTAGTATTTTTCCGTTTTCGTTTTTCCGTCTGTCTGTCACCAGGCTGTATCACATGCACTGTGATAGCTAGGCCGTTGAAATTTTCCCAGATAATGTATTACTATTGCCGCTATAAAAAAAAATACTAAAAACAAAATAAAATAAATATTTAAATGGGTTTCCCGTACAACAAACGTGATTTTTTTGTCGTTTTTTTGTTACGGACGGTACGAAACCCTTCGTGCGCGAGTTATTTGGATTTAGTTGATAAGATTCCTTAGCCATTTGTCGTCTTTATTATTGCCTATGCCATTTTGTTCCTCTGTTTATTTGATCGTATGTTCGACGGTCGTTAACTTAAAATCCGGGCTGCCTTTTTTGGTGTCTCCGTCTCCACTTTGAGTGGAGATTATGTGGGTACTTCCAAAATTACGTCTGTCCTTATAAAACGTATAGTAAACGACATTTTGATATCCTCTGAAATCTGCTGGATGTGTTTCGCATTGAATTAAGTCTCAATTCTTTTAAGATTTTATTTTGTTTTGTTTTCATTATATCGATCCGAAGTTCAATTCTCGCTCTAAAAAAAGTCGTAATCCGAGAATCAGCATCAAAAACTTGTAACTACAAATATTTGAAAAAATAAATGGTTTTTGATAGATTGAGATTAGAGGCATACGTCGCTTTAAATTAATCTAAATATTTATGATTTAGGTACAGTTTTGAAACATGCATAAATATGTGATAATTGACAAAACGTGCCTAACTCCATAACCTTCGATTTACTTAATGTCAACTTATTTCAGTTATTATGGATGTTTATTAGTATGTACGATTCTATTCTATTGGCTAACTATTGTTGTTTTTCTTTTTTGTTTTTTTTTATTTTTATTACCAAAGATTTAATTATTGACTGGCCTGTTAGTCTAGTGGTTAGTGGCACTGACTGCTATGCCGGAGGTCGTGGGTTTGATTCCCACCCAGGACAAATGTTTGTGTGATAAGTGCGATCATTTGTTCTGTGTCTGGGTGTAATTTATCTATAATATGTATGTGTTTAGAAATATATAAGTATGTTTATCAGTTGTCTAGTACTCATAACACAAGCTCTGCTTAGCTTGGGACTAGACGGCGTTTTGTGATGGTTGTAGAATATTATTATAATTTTTTGAAATTCTCGGCATCTCTCTACTATATAATATACATACATACCTATTTGTAGTAAACAAATACATTTGACTTTTACTTTAAAAATTTACCTCAACATAATTTTTCCCAGGAATGAAACCCTAAACCCCAAACTCAGCACTCCCGTTAACAACCATAGTCCACACCTTTTTTATTTCACATCATTAGGTTTAATTACTCACCTCTAATTATATTTAATGAGTCCCTAACTCCCCGCAGTCATTATTCTTAAGACCACTATATTGAAAACCAATAAATTGCTTACAGGCCACATTTTTTATACCAAATGGGCTCCTTTTTGTTAATTGACAGCGGACTCGTTAAGCTATCTTCGACGAGGGATTAGCTTTCTAATCTAATTTTATCGAAGCATTTTGCAAAGACCTTTGTGGTTGGAATGTTATCTTATGACCAGTCAAAGATGTAATGCTGGGGGATATAAATTTATTTTTTTATCTACTAGGTACTACTGAAGGTAAGGACGTCGTGAGGTCTTTCCAACCACGCCTCAAAGCGGGGACTGTCCCAATCATTGATGTTAAGGTGCACTAGTTCATTAAGAGCCTTCACTCTAGCATTGAAGATACCTAAATTATAATCGGAAATTGTTCTAGATCCTTCGATGTACGCGGTATAAAACGATGTGTCTGAGGGATTTTCTACTAGTCAACCTTTGGGTGCTGTAAATTCGAATTGTGTAGGTGCAATATTGAAATCTATATATATAAAAGGAGAAACTGACTGACTGACATATCAACGCACAGCCGAAACTATAGGACCTAGGAGGGTGAAATTTTGCACAAGGTTTCCTTTTATAACGTAAGCGAGCACTAAGAGAGCATTTTCCAAAATTCACCCTTTAAGTGTATGAAAGGGGGATCCAAAGTTTTTATGGAGAAACCTACGTTCACACGGGCAAAGCCGCTGGCAGAAGCTAGTTACAAATAAACACTTTACTTAAATACAAAGGTATAGATATCTGTGTATACAAACGTTAAAGTCCTGCCAACCTTAGCCAATTTACAACCGTTTCGTTTCAATTCTCATTTGTTGATCGCCTCGAGTTGGCTACGCCTGCTATTCCTTTGTGCTCACCACGTAACTGAGCGTTGAGATGACGTTAGAACAAAGGAATCGGAGGCGTGGCCGACTCGAAACGAAAAGGTTGTAATTTGGCTAGGGGGCCTGATCAACTCACTCACTTATTCATCAACGCTCAGTGCAAACTCATGGAACTAGAACGCTGAAATTTCACACAGAGGTTTATTTTATGATGACAAATAATCAAAAAGCCTAGCATTCGTGATTTGAAAACTATCTCACTCTTTAAGACTCAAGTAAAAGAGCACTATCTTTCTTCTCTTGTGTGATATGTATATATTTATATATATGTTATGTATTTATTTTTAGTGTAAGGTATTTATAGTTATATAAGTATTTATTAGTTTAATTTCAGGATTCACAAACTCTTCTTTGCTTATTTTCTACACACTATAGTCTACATCTCTTCTAATCTCTCCTTTCGCAGGTCTGCTGGAAGAAATTTCTTTTTGAAATAAGCAGTACCAGTGTACAAACTTTATATTAAGATACCTATCTTCTTCTTTGTATTTGTGTGTACATGAAATATAAAATAAATAAATTTCCAAAATCTCTCGCTAAGAGGATGAAACGGAGTTCCAAAGTTTGTATGTAGAAACCGTCTATGACGCAGGCGAAGCTGCTGGTAGAAGCTTGTAAACTATAAATTTAATGTTATATACTCAGATGAATAAACTAAGTACACAAACACACTTAAATTATTAGTACAAACAGATAACGGGATAACAAATTAGCGCTATGACGATAGTACCGCCAACTTCTTGCGAATATTCAAGTGAACTTTAACTTGTATTTATTGGAATTAATTGATCGTTTGAGCCACAATTTGAATTAATTTCACTCTAAATGCTGATTGGGTGACATCTATAAATGGATTGCTGTGATGATGGGGTGATGCTGCCAGGGCGAAGTTGACCTTTTTCGGCTAAAATTATGATGTTGACTACAAATCTACATATATGTCGTGGCCAGATCTTAGAAGTTCATCACTTCATGTTATGACCAAGTAAAACTGGCCAGATTGTTTTAAACGTTAAATTTTGATGATATTTCAATCTTTGTTGTGTTTAAAAATGTAAACGCCTCCTTATTATTATATATTTAAATATATATAAGCCACGACACTTAAAACTATACGATTATCTGTCATCACGACAAAGTGGGAAAGTGGCCTTAAGAGGTACGAAGTTTGTTGGGTTAGCTAGTAAGTAATAGTTGTAGATTTTCCTTCTGTAGTGTCTGATTTTCATAGATAACTTACTTACTTAGGTTAGGTAACTAACTGTTTTTGAACACCAATACGTTCACGGCACGGTTGGCGCAGAGGCTGAGCTATTGACTGCTGAGCTACGTATTATGAGATAGACTCCTGTATATGACATATATTTGTATGGACTACAGATTCTGATAGTTGACTGGATAGGGACATAGATAGTTAGCAGGATGGAGGTAACTAAATGGATATACTTGTATATTTTTATCTACCTACATATAATGCTGTATTTTTTTTATTAATGATAGGCTCGCGTTTGACCATCATCTCACCTGATGGTAAGCGATAATGTGGTCGACGATGGAGCACGCTTGCCTAGAAGTAGCCTATTCACTCTTGACTTACAGACCCCTAAGTCGTGGCTATCAGTGAAACACAGATTCCGGCAAGGAATTCCACTCCTTGGCTGTACGCATAGTAAATGTGTTCTCAAAACGTTTTGTGCGTTTGGGAGGGATGTCTACCATGCACCGGTAGCGCAACGCCGTACGTCTAGTGGTCCGATGATGTAGCGGACTTGGCGGAATTAGATTGTGCAATTCCAGTGCACACTCCCCGAAATGTAAACGATAGTAAACCGACAAGCTAGCAACTCGGCGGCGATGCCCAAGGCTTTGGAGCTTCAACTCAACTTTATTACTGTATTTTAAAGTTCCTATGAGTGTGGTGTCTATGGAAAGGGTTTTATGAAGAAAAGTACAGAAAGACAAGACCAAATAATTATTTCAAATAGGCTATCAATTAATCGAAAATCTCACGATACAGGAGCAATTTCAAGTGAGGGGAAGCTATTGTTTAAATAATATACGAAATGGAAAAGGAAACCACATGAAATGTTACAATGAATCATATTCATATGCAATATATTTCTTTTATTTTCTGACGATATTACAATAATTATTGTGTCAGTAGGATCGTTGTCATTAACAAAAGCATATCACTAGCGTAAAACTATTTAGTAACCAGTTAGGGATTGAAATTAGCATTTACTATAAGACTTTTCTAAATTGATATTCATTCAGATTGTCCTTTCTAAACGCCTTTCTATTTCTAGTAATATTTGAGTAGGTACCTACATTTACAAATTTTATATTGTATATTGCTTAAATGTCAAACCAAAAGATTGATATAAAAATATGTCACTTTCACAGCCATTAAAAAAAAAACAAATCATCTATAACCTCGTATATTGGTACCAGGAGAATATGCATTCTAAGTAGTCATCGAGTTCGAAGGACTAATCTATCCAAAATAAATTTATATATAAAAAGAAAAAGATCATCACGGTCAAAAACACTGAGTATGTCTAATGAAGAAGATGAAGAATAAAGATTAATACATAAATATGTACAATCCAAAGAGATAGTTTCTAGTCAAAATTTTATTACCAGTATAATTTTAACTGCGGCTTTTACACATAACAAAGACCCAAAGCGAGATCAAAATACGCGCCAAAGCCATGAAACGACAACAATAGGAAATCATTCATAACCCCGCATCTCGTCTATAGGTACCAGGAGAGCATACATTCTAAGTAGTAATCGAGCTCGAAGCACCAATCCATCCAGAATATAGTCGTATAAAGTACGATGTCGTTCGAAAATTCGAATGGTAGGGACCGAGGAACGGGGTTACATTTCTATTTTTGGAGAGGCAAAGGTCGTTGGTTGTGAGCCGGAAGGTATGGAGAGTTTTATAGAGGTTCGGAGAATGACGGCTGTGTGAGGTAATGAAAAAGGGTGAAGTGATTCGATTTGTGGCGATACTGAGAAATAAGGTTAGAGTAGTTTAATAGATTGTTATGTTAATTAAATATGTTTAAGACACTAATGAGGTGAAAAAAATTGTTTAAAATAAAAACGGAAGTAATTATTAAGGTACCTATTTATGTAATTCATTAACACTTCTGCTCCGCTGCACATCATTATTCTGCTCCGCTGCCACGACAAATTGCGGCATGGCGGACAGAGCTCCGGCGGGATCTCATGGTGAAGTGGAGACAGCGACTGTCGCGACCCAGTGCTGGGCACGCCACAATTATGGCGGTAAGTCCCCTCTTTGAGGCGTGGCTGATAAGACCTCACGGCGTCCTCACCTTCCGCATGACGCAGGTCCTCGCTGGACATGGTAAGTTCGAGCCTATTCATTCTAGTCTTCAAAATATCTAAATTATAATCGGACTGGAAGGCCGCAGCAGGCAAATCATTTCATATATAATTAAACAAATCAGAAATCAGAAACGTTTATTTCTAATGGACCAATTACAGGCACTTTTGAAATGGCAAAATGTCGGTCAGTCAATAAAGTGAAGCTAAATTGCACGTTCCAAAGCGTAGATCTCTATGAAAGAAAGAAAGAAAGAAAATTGCGTTTATTTGGCATTACAAAAAGAAGAAACAAAACACCTTAAAATTAAACAAATAGTACATTGAGTAATGCCAAAAGGGCCTCAGCTCAGCATAATGCCAAATGGTAACACAAGGTCACCACCTGACGCTGATTTTCAGCTGCAACCCTTGGGTGCCATATACTTAAAAATAGGAAATATTCATTAAAATCTAAAAAGGTTCTGTGCAGAAACCAACTAAAAGAAAATTTTGCAATACTTATTTATAAAACAGTCCAAAAACATTTATGTGCCCATTTAAAACAAATAATAAAACTGAGATATCATTTAACAATATTAGAAACAGTTAAGAGTGTAAACAATTTATAACATAGGTAAAACTTAAAAAGAAAATAAAACAACAAAAAGGTATAAAATTGATAAAAATTAAAACATGTGTATATATCGATAACAAGGCTAATATCAAAATGTGTAAAATAAATAACAATGCTAAAATCGAAACAGGTAAATAGTTGATAAAATAATAAAATATTGTATTTCAAATGGCTGATATGTCGGCTCGAACATCTTGGAATGCAATTTGATGATTCAATAAAAATAACTTTAATTTTGATTTAAATGCCGAGCAACTTTTACTGAATTTTATCGGGGGCGGAATATTGTTCCAACATTTGGAAGATGTGTAGCGAAAACTGCCTCTAAAAGCCGCTGATTTATGCTGGGGAGTAGAAAGCTGTTGAGAGCATTTTCTACCCTCACCAATTCCGTGTCTACGAGTCCAGGACAGCTTATCGTATAAGTAAGAAGGGGAATGAGACTTGATAACCCCAAAAAGTAAGGTCGCCAAATGCAAAATGTTGTGCTCGTTTAAAAATGGTGTTATATGTCCTCTAAAAGGAACGTTAAAACAGAAGCGTGCACAGGCATTTTGAAGTCTTTGGATCATTCTTTCGGTTTTAGACAGAAGCCGTTGACCATACACTGTATCCGCATAATTTAATTTTGACAAAACCAAAGACTCTACAAGCAAGACTCGCAATTCCTCACTAAGATAGGGTCGGGCTTTATATAAAATCTTAAGTCTGTAATAGCAATTACGGATACACTCTATCACGTGTTTGTGAAAACGAAGTTCCGTGTCGATTGTAAGACCCAGATTACGAGCTTCGTAGACCCGTTCGATGGGTTGACCCATAATTGTTAGATTACCTGCACAGGGTTTTATTTGACTAATCTGACTAACGGTACCAAAAAGCATATACTTGGTCTTTGTAGGATTCAATGCAAGCGTGTTGGCATTGGACCACTGTACTATACTTTCAAGATCTTCATTTAGATCTATTAGTGCTTGCTCATAGTCTTCCGGTTTAAATGATATATAAATTTGTGTATCATCGGCATAAATATGGTATTTACATTTATGAATAATTTTAATCAAATCTGCACAATATAAAATAAACAATACTGGCCCGAGAATTGAGCCCTGTGGAACCCCCCTTCCCACCGAGCATCGCCTAGAAACAACAGTTGATCCGTCTGCCTGGCGTATTTCAACAAATTGTGTACGATCGCTAAGATAGCTGTCAAACCATTTTACTGTGTACTCGTCAAATCCATAAAAAACGAGTTTCGACAGTAAACAACAAAACAGTAACTATGGAGAAGAACGTGCAAGAAACTCCATGGACACTCAAACACAAAGACGTTTCTATTAACTTTTGACGCCAAATACAGAAAATCTGTTTGCGTTGCGTTTGACTTATTTTATTATTATGTATTTTGCTGATATAACATTGGGACATAACCACCAGTAAATTAAGCCAACATAAAAAAAAAACTGATGTTAAAAGTCGAATATTTCATTCCTCATTTGAAAAAATGGCGCGAAATCTCTCGTGGGTTCCTATTTAATTAATTTATCGTAAACATCAATTGCCTACTGGCCATAAACACGCCAAGAGCGGGCGCTGTTAAAGTAAAATATTCCTTTTTCGAATTATTATATTTTCTCGCTTTCAGTTTAGCGCTAAAGAAGCGTTGTTACGTGACTAGTAATGTATACTTTTGTCATTTAAAAGAAAATAAAAAAAAAACCTACAGAAAAAAATAGAGAACATTTTTATGAAACTGTTCAGCTGGTTTCTTCTTTTTTTTTTTTAAGGCAGGAAATTGAAAATAATCCGCTATGACAGTTAACTATCTCACATGACATACTCACAGTTAAATAAAATACCCCCAAAATTTTTGATAATTTTTTAGCGTTCTATAAAAACATACAATGTGAGAAAATTGTATTCATTTGAAAGAAACAAAGTCTTTTTGAATCCTTTCATAAAAGTCTGCATTTTGGCTCGAGTCCAGACAACTACGTCCCAACAGTAAGAAACATAAATATGACATAATTGGACACAATTTATCTGTTCTTTACTGTGAAAAAAGTTCTTTAAAAAAGGAACAACGTTTGTTTCTACTGTTTCTTTATTCTTATGTTTTTTAGGTCTTTGTTGTAAAATTGTTTGTGATTTTTGTCTGTAGGGATTAATCTGTGGGAAATCTAATCCTTATAATTATGACAATACTTCTACTGTTAGAGTTTTTTTTTTTAATTGATAAAAACCAGTGCTTGACTGCGATCCCACCTGATGGTAAGCAGAGATGCAATCATTGATGGTGAGGTGCACTAGTTTATTAAGAGCCTATTTACTCTAGCCTTGAAGACACCTAAATTATAGTTGGACGGGAAGACCGCAGCAGGCAAATTGTTCCAGTCCTTCGATGTACGCGGTATAAACGACGAAGCGAAACGCTTAGTCCGGACCGTTGAAGTTCCAACAACGTAAGGGTGGATACTCACCATACGTCGGGTTGTCCAATGGTAGAAAGGAGATGGCGGAATCAAGTCATGCAATTCCCGCACACACTCTCCAAAATGTAACCTGTAAAATACCGATAGGCTGGCTACCCTGCGCCTGTGCTCGAGACTTCTAGATTGGACTTAACCAAATCTGGAAGAAAGAAATGTTATTTATTTTTAATGGGGATTTCTTTCAAGTCTCCCTTTGTTCTTTTGTTGTAAAATTGTTTGTGTTTTTTATATACGCATTAATCTGTGGAAATTGTAGTCTATGTATGACAATACTTTTACTAATAGAAAGTAAAAAATAAATAACATTTCTTTCTAGTCTTCCGTTCTTCTTTTGATGTAAAATTGTTTGTGTTTTTCTTCTGTACGGATCAATCTGTGGAAATCCTATATTAAACTAATAAACTACCAATTTAAAAAAAATAAACTACCAATTTTAGAAACAATAAAACAATTTGCGAATAATTAAAACAGCCACTATACTTCCTAACTTAAAAATGAAGTTTAGTGGCTGTTTTAATTATTCGCAAATTGTTTTATTGTTTCTAAAATTGGTTGTTTTGTATCTCAAAAGTCTTTGCAACTGGACAATATGTAGAATCATTAAAACAAGCGCGATCTCGGAAAAAATGGAGCCAAATACAAAAAAAATATTAGAATGTGTAGGCACATCCATAATCTAACGGTAAATAAATTAACTATTCCTACGAAAACATGGCTTAAAGGAATTAGTATCCAAGCCAAAAACATTACACCGTAGGCGTAGGCTTGCGGCCGTCCATTGCGGTAACCATCCTGATCGAAATCGAGGTGTCGAAGGCGCGTAGTGTTCCACGCGCGCCTCAAAGAGATGTCAGCAAAACCGTAGGGGCTCAGCAGGGCCGAAACCTACTGGGGCCATAAGTTGACTTCCAAAAAGGAAACCCGTGGTCTTTTAACACAAAGGGCAAAAAGGAACATAGGTGTGGCTTTAGTCAGTAAAAGTCTGACACACCCTCGCGCTCCACCTTAGAGTGGGAGAAGTCATTGGATGATTGGAACCTTAAAAAGAAAAACACTGAATCCTACATCGTCAAAGTCACCTAATCATTTTTGAAAGCTGTCTTATTAACCTTTACTTTGAAATATGCACGAAAATATGCACGTAAGAAAACAATGTTAGGTACACATTACAAACCACTAATTAACTATCAAATATGCAAAAGTTTTATATATTATAATTTTCTTAAAAAAAAAAAAATTCTTCATTGTATGCAACACATGAAAATTCATATCTCCACATTAAAGAATGCCACAATAAAAACAAAAACAAACATTTCCATAAACACACCATAAACAATGAACAAGTGTCCCATTGTACAGTCATCATTTTGGCCGCCATTTAATTAGCGCGCCATTAGCTGAATTAGATATTAATAAGATAGGGATTTCATGGCGGGAGCGGCTCTTTCTATTTCCTTATTGTTTTCATTGTTTGTCATTGTAGATATAAAGTAATTAAAAAATTGATTGTTTGTTGGAGAAAATTTCTTTAATTAATTGCTATATTATCGCTGAGCTCAAGGTGAATACTACGATCCTGAATGTGGCCATTTTCTCATTACATGGAGCTTACAATTATAAATAAAATGTAAACCAATCGCTCTCACAGTACTTCTGACATACTAATAAAATCATCATCCATTTATCCGCAAACAAATCGTTTGTTGGATTAGAATCCAAGAAATCGTTTAGTGCAGCCAAAGTGCGAGGTATTAGAGCCTGAGCACGGGCAACAGTGCGACACTGAGGCACAGCAAACATACCGTGCTTGACAAAGAAACTTGCCAGCACAGCTAGCAGGTCAGGCGCGTCAATAGTGCCACGGAGCGTCTTGCAGGCTATGGTGAGCTGATCTCGTGCTCGTCTCATCTATAGAGAGTTATATCATCGAGGCAACCCAATCGAATTATTGTCGGAAAGAAGTTTTTTTTAAGTGGGAAATCATTCAATGACTTATCCCAGTGCGCTCTAGGGCAGAGCGCGAGGGTGACTAAAACCTACTCCTATGTTCGTTCTTTGTTTTCGTTCTAGGGCCCCGGGGTTCGCTTTCGCACAACCCATAACCCCAGTCGGCTTCGACCCTTTCTTATCATATCTTTATCTTGTTGTGGGGCTGGCCCTAGGCCAGAGCACTTCGACCCTTCTGGATCTTTTGTACTATGCCCATCCTGTCTATTCAACCCCTAGCCCCCCGTGCACCTTCTTCATGAGTCCCAGTATGGCCTTGCGCCTTGGGCTGAGCCTGTTGTCCTTTGGTCTTGGAAATGGTTGGCCTAGATAATCTAGTCTTTTGGAGCCTAGTGCTGCACAGTCGTACAAAAAGTGTAGCATAGTCTCCTCTGCATCTCCACAGATCCTGCAAGTGGGGTTACTTGCTAGTCCCATATTGTGGAGCTGTTTGTTGGTGGCATAGTGCCCTGGAAGACTCCAGGCTTCGACCCTGCTGAGCATCTACGGTTTTGCCGACATCTCCTTGAGGCGCGAGTGGAGCACTACGCTTCGACGACGGCTCGGGCTTAGTCCGGATGGTTACCGGACGACCGGTCGGCGAGATACCTTTGCTCGCCGTGTTGGATAGAGGTATGATATGGTTCTTAATGGTTCTTATTGATTATTAATTCCCAAACTACAGAACATATTGGTATTCTAAAATTACTCTAAGTCAACACTCTCTTACAAATTACTAAGTACCCTTGGCTTATTCATGCTCTCGTTACTAAGAATACATAATATATTGGGAGTATCATGGTATTTGCTTTTAGAACAAACGGCCCGTGATTTGAAGATTTAATTAGGCTAACTTTTTGGAACCACGTTAGTAAAGATTGTGTGAACGTACACGTGTAAGGAAGTCTATTCGACGAGGTTGTGGTTGCGAAGTAATCCGATACGGTGACACGAACTCAAGCCCCACTAGCCAAGTTACAAATGTTTCGTATCGAATTCCGTTCTCCAATCGGTAACGCCTCGGTGTCAGCAATTGTAGAAAACGATAAGTTGGTAGCCATGTTGACGCGCCTAAGTCGGCCGCTCGTTCTACAATTTCATTCTACAATAACAAAGGATGTAGCGTTGAACATTGTAGAAACGATAACAATTCATTTTAAACGATGTGAACTTGGCTACGAATTTTACTGACTACGTAGTCAGAACAAACGAATAGAAACGGGCACGTGCCTTAACGTTGCGATGATGTCATTCCCATACATTTCGACTAGCGTTAACGATTGCAGATTATCAACTTGGCTAGGGGTTCAGGTGACGCGGTGGCTTATGTTTACTGTCTACAGACATGTTGCTTAAATTTTTTTGATGACTACTCGCGCACTTGGGTGGAGAGGAAGGGAGTGTCAGACTTTTACTGACTAAAACCCACTCCTGTTCCTTCTTCTCTTCTTTTGGCCGGGTTTTCCTTTCAGAAGCGAACCCATGGCCCCAGTATTCACCCTGCTGGGCCCCTACGGTTTGCTGACATCTCCTTGAGGCGCGCGTGGAACACTACGCGCCGTCGACGTCTTGGACTTGGTTTGGACGGTTACCGGACGGTCGAGCAATGGGTAGTCAAGGAGATGTCAGTAACCGTAGGGGCCCAGAAGCCTACTGGGGCTAAGGGTCTGATTCTGAAAGGAAGACTCGGCCCTGGTATGAAAGGCAACGAAGGAGTAGGAGTGGGTTTTTAGTCAGCAAAAGTCTGACACTAACTCTCGCGCAAAAAAAAATGTAACCTACTTCCAAATCAAAGGTCTTAAAAATTTGGTTCCTTAAAAATACAGTTTTGAAAATAAAGAGCCCTTATCTATTTATTGGCGTTAAAAATCCCCGCGTTGCAGCAAATGTCACGGTGTTGTGAAAAATTTAATAAAGAGGCAATAAATATTTTTTGATTCGTTTGAAGTACCTAAGTGTTAATTATAGTACATTGCTGAGGAGATCGTGGAGTATGTACGCGTAAAGACAAACTGGACTTTGAGAGCCGTGCGGTTGGCCGCGCCATAACACTAATTTCAAGTCGTTTTCAACCTTCCTAAAAGGAGAGTTGCCGCCGAAGGGTGTCGTGTATCGACGATTTTGTGGAAGAATACCGACCTCGCAGAGGAACACGACGCCTTCACTTCGTGTGCAATAGTATAGTATAGTAATTGTTATAGTTTCTTTTATATGCACAACATATGTTTTAGTTTATTATTTTGTAAGATTATTTGTATATTTTATTTATGGGCCTTAGTTGTCTGATAATAAAGGATTATTATTATTATTTGACTTTTGACTGGCCACTTGATCTACTGGTTAGTGGGCCTGACTGCTATGCTGGAGGTCGTGGGTTCGATTCCTACATGATCATTTTGTCTGTGTCTGGGTGTAATTTATCTCGTATGTATGTATTTAGAAATATATAAGTATGTTTATCAGTTGTTTAGTATTTATAACAGACTGGACAGCGTTGTGTGATAGTTGTGGAATAAAAAAAATATCTCTCTATTTATGTTTATTTTTAATGATTAATTAAATAAACAAGCAAGTTGTCACACATGTCTTCAAATGTTTGGTTCAAGGACATGCTGGTTTCCTCACGATGTTTTCCTTCACCGTTTTGAGAGCAGTGGTGATGAGATAATTTACACAAAGTAATGCGTCTGGCTTGGTTTGAACCTGCGACCCATAAGTCGGGGCCATTACCACTCGGCCACCACTGCTCTCTAGAAAACAAAACAATAAAAAATATTTCCTAAAAGCATAATTTGTTAAACAAAAGTTGATCCGAGAAAATATTGGTATAACGTATGGAGTATAATCATGTTAGATTTGAGCTATCCATCAGTTTACTTGTCTGAGACCTGTCTAGACGTTGAGTCTGGTCTAAGACTAAATACGCCTTAGACAAAATCCGGACATACCTATGTACTTTGTCAGGTGAAAACTAAAACTGTCGGAGAGTTTTGTGTATTGTATAGAACGAGAGAAATGTGTACATTTCTAACCAACCTAAAAATGAGGAGGTTCTGAGTTCAATTCAGTTGTATTTGTTTTTGTCTCAGGTTCAGTCATTATTTATGAACCGATTTGAAGAATTATTTTTCTTTTGAATTACAAAATGGTTCCATTTTTATTAAGAGTGATTTTTGAAAGAGTTACCACAGCCCTGGAACGCATAGAGCAACTAAAGGAGTATGGGTGGATTCTGGAGTGACACTCCCTCTCGTTCCACAGTCAGTGAAAGTGTGACACTCACTCTCATTTTTCCCAGTGCATAATCAGCCTTATAATGGACACTACTGGAATTCAGGACTGCTCTCTTGTAGAGGGGGGCTAATTAGGCTGTAATCAATCACGTGGGTCCAGTGCGAATTGGTTAGATGTCACATTTGGTTCTAGGGCGATATTGTGGTGTCTAAAAGAGGTTGCATGCTGATTAACTTACAACGGTTTATGATAAAAAAACCATAGGTTTCATATTCGAAAGAAGATTACTTGGATATATCAATAAAAGTCTGGACGTAATTTATATTAAAATATATTATAAAATGCTTTATAGCAATATAATAGTAGTAAATCTAACTAGAAGCCAAAGCCAAGTCCAAAGCCAAGGTAGCTGCTAGAAAACTAGGCGTTCTTGCAAAGGTCCGACGGTACTTCACACCGGGACAGCTTCTAATGTTATACAAAGCACAGGTACGATCGTGTGTAGTGTACTGCAGCTACATATGGGCTGGGGTGCTACGACAGAAAACCTCCACGAGTGCCCGCAGGCTGTAGTTCCCTTGCGGATACGTCCGGAGTGAAGGCCAGTCTGCGGGACGGTGCACCCTGGGAGGCGGCCAACGACCACCCTTAGGTACTTCTGCCTAAGGAGTCCCGATGTCCGCCTGCGAATATTCTGTCCGAAGGATCACTTCAACGCGTGTCCCTCTGCTACAGCAGAGGGCACAGTGGCGAAGTAAGAGCGGGCTCGGTGTGCACTTACCCTGCCACCGGGCGGGCAGGAGGAAGACATGCTCCTCCTTCTGCCACCGTTAGTCTCGTAGCCCCAGAGATTGTCCAAGGTCATGTTTCTGACTTTTGATGGGGGTCGAGGGTCCTGGCTTAACCGCCCGGGGCCGCAAGGAAGACAACCTCTATAAAAAATTACCCCAAACCTCCAAGCGGCGGCGCACCGTGAGGGAGGTTGTTAGCTTGACTAATGGATCGCGGTCGGAGTCCGACGCGGCATCCAGAGGGAGCTTGGAGGGCTCGGAGGTAGAGGAGGCTGTGGGAGACTCCGGCAGAAATTCGCGTCTCTACCGGAAGCGCCCCATATCGGGGGACATATCGTCCTCCGACGCAGAGAAGGGCTCGGCCCCAAAAATCCCCACACGTGGGCGGGATGCGGGTCGTGCACGCGGCAGTGGGAGGGGCCTCACCGCCCATGAATCCGCTCAGCGAGCTGACAGGCTTGCCACGGAAGGGCGTCACCCCAAAGCGGCCAACGCTGAGTTGGACCTCTCGGGGCCGTCTGGCAGCGACCGAAGTGCCAGGGAGGACTCCGCCGAGGAGTCGCGCAAGTCGCTCGTGCTGTTGATAGTCTCCGTCTAAGGACCATGGGCAGGAAGAGGCAAAAGTCCTCTAAAGAGAGGACTGTCCAAGAACTGGCCATTTCCATCGCGGAGGCTATCGACGCCTCTTTCGAAAAGAGGGCGGCAAAACTCCGGGCCGAACTTATGGGTCCTCGGAGAGCATGCTGCCAGGAGTCGCTGAAAGGGGAGCGCACACAAGAGCAGGGGCAAAGTCAGCCCCAGCCCCAGCCTGAGCCGGAAAGCCAGCTGCTGAGACTGGTGAAGCAGGAGCTGGCTGTCTTCCGGCAGCAACAGCAGCAGCAGCAGGAGCAGTTCCAGCTGCGGATGCAGCAGCAGCTTTCCGTGCCAGAAGGCATTGTTCCGCGTCCCCCACTTGCGGCCGGCCAGCGAAAGGCGGCGTCGTATGCCGCCGCCGCTGCGGCCACGGTTGCTGCGCCCAAGCCGGGCCCTTCGGGGCAGGCCAGGCGTGGGACCGTGGTATCGGAGTCCACGGAGTCAGCCTCTTTGGCTAGAAAACAGCAGCAGGGGAAGCCAGTTTCTGCTGCTGCCGCCCCCAAGAAGGGCAAAATTGCACCGGCTACTAAGGCAGTGGGAGCTCCTGCCGTGGAGGCAAGCAGGCAGCGTATGCCGCCTCTCCCACGTACGGAACCTCCGGTGGAAGCCGAATGGCAAGTGGCCGGAGCAAATGAAAAGGCGGGTAAGGCGGCTCGAGCCGAAAAGAAACGCGAGCGGCGGCGGCAGCGGAAGAAGAGGGCCATCGCGGCCAGGTTTCGCGCTCCGGATTCTACGGCTGTAGTGATTACACTGCAGCCAGCTGCGGAGAAAAAGGGCGCGACCTACGGCGAGGTCATCCGGAAGGCGAGGCGGGCGGTGAAGCTCTCCGAGCTCGGAGTCACCGGGGGCTTCCGGATGCGGCATACCGCAACCGGTGCCCTTATGCTGGAGGTCCCCGGGGCAAACAGCGGCCCCACCGCAGACGCCCTGGCCGAGAAGATCAGGGCGTCCTTGGATGCAGAGGAGGCCCGAGTGTCCAGGCCCACCAAGTGCATTGACATGCGTATTATGGGCTTGGACGAGTCCGTGACGGTGGATGAACGGTCGTCAGGACGGGAGGGTGCCTTACTGACCAGGTCCGGGCAGGCGCCATCCGTGCTGACGGCACGGGTATGGGGGCAGTGACGGTGAGTTGCCCCGTGTCAGCGGCCAGGAACATCACCGGGGAGGGCCGACGGCTTCTGGTGGGCTGGGTCTCCGCGCGGGTAAAACTGCTGGAGCCCAGACCTCTGCGTTGCTATCGCTGCCATGTGGGGCACCACGTGGGGGCCTGTTGCTTTCAGTGTGGTCAGCCCGGTCACAAGGCCGTGTCCTGCAATGCAGCGCCGCACTGCTACGCATGTGCGGCGGCAGGCAAGCCGGCCGATCATCGGGCTGGGGGCAGGTCCTGTGATCCCCCCACCAAGGCCAAGGGCAAGGTCCCGAGGCCCATCCCCGCATATGTGCTCGCCGCTGCAGCCCGCTAAAATGGCCACCGCCGCCATCGCTTCCACAGATGCCGCCGCTGCAACCACCGCGGCAGGGCCCTCTCGAGGGCCTCGGGAGGAGACTGTAATGGACTGTCAATAATTGCTCCATTACGTCTCCTCCAGACGAATATCAACCACTGCGCCGCCGCTCAGGATCTGTTGCTCCAGAGCATGGCGCAGTGGTCGATAAACATCGCCGTAGTCTCCGAGCCGTACTACGTCCAGCCCAGGGCCGACTGGGTGCGGGACCTGAACGGCTCGGTGACCCTAATTTCGCGGCTGCCGCCGGTACTCCGTCCCTCGAGGCCGTCACGAGGGGACGCGGTTCCGTGGCAGCACGGTTCGGGGACATTGCAGTGGTAGGCGTCTACCTGTCCCCGAACAAAACTCTCGCCGATCGTCACATCTCCCTTATGGAGCTGAATGCCGTCGTCGCTGAGTTTGGTTCCCTCCCCGTTGTCGTTTGCGGGGACTTCAATGCCAAGAACTTGTCTTGGGGTTCCCGGTACACGAACCAGCGGGGTCGGATGGTAGAGGACTGGGCTCTGGAGACAGGCCAGGTCGTCCTAAACCGGGGTTCTGTCCCCACATGTGTGCGGATGCGGGGCGAGTCGGTGGTGGACATTTCGTTCGCCAGCCCCGCTCTGTCACCGCGTGTTGTCGACTGGCGCGTCATGGAGGGGGTGGAGATGTACTCAGACCATCGGTACATCCGGTTTGACGTCTCCACCCAGTCCTCAACCGCGCCGGTCCAACAGACCCCGTGTGGTCCGCGTCGGGCGCTGCAGCAGCTGGATCGGGAGCTTCTCCTGGAAGCCGCGATGGTACAGGCCTGGGTGCAAGCACCGGACAGGCCTGTCGACATCGACGTCGAGGCAGAGTGGTTCCGGGAGGCCATGTCGCAAATCTGTGACGTGGCAATGCCCCGAGTCCAGCCAGGACGTGCCCGGCGCCAGGTGTACTGGTGGTCGCCAGAGATCGCTGCGCTGCGTAGCGCGTGCAGTGCCTCGCGGCGCCAGTACGCCAGGCACCGCAGGCGCCGCATCCGTCCGCCGGATGCGGAGGCCAGAGAGGCGGAGCTGTACGAGGGATACAGAGTGGTGAAGCGCACCCTTCGAGCGGAGATAAAGCGGGCCAAGTTAGAGGCCCGCAACGTGTGGCTGGAGACACTGAACAGAGACCCGTGGGGGCGCCCCTACAAAGTGGTGCGAGAAAAGCTTCGCCCCTGGGCTCCCCCACTGACGCAGAGTCTCCGGCCCCAGCTTGTGGAGGGTGTGGTTAGCGCTCTGTTCCCCTCGCGAGGGGAACACTCTCCCCCGCCTATGGCTCCGCCAGTTGCGGTGTCCGACATGGACCACGACAGTGACGACGACATTGCTCCAGAGGTGACCGAGGTAGAGATGCGAGTGGCGGTGCGTAGGCTTAGTGCCAAGAATGCCGCCCCAGGACCCGATGGCTTGCCTGGGAAGGCCTGGGTTCTGACCATGGAGGAACTCGGGCCTCGACTAAGAGGGCTCTTTAGCGCATGTATGGAGAGGGGCCAGTTCCCACTTCGCTGGAATACGGGGAAACTGGTCCTCATTGCGAAGCCGGGGCGCCCTGCGGACTCACCGTCCGCCTACCGGCCCATCTTGCTGCTCGACGAGGTGGGCAAGCTCTTTGAAAGAATTATTGCAGACCGCCTCGTCGCGCACTTAACACGAGTGGGGCCGGATCTTTCGGACGGCCAATTCGGCTTTCGCAGGGCACGCTCTACGGTGGACGCCATCATGCGCGTGCGAGCCCTCACGACGGGGGATGCGGTGTCCCAGGGCAGGTGTGTCTTGGCGGTGTCTTTGGACATCGCCAACGTGTTCAATTCCCTGCCCTGGAGTAGCATTAGGAGGGCACTCCGGTATCACCGGGTGCCTGACTACCTCTGTCATATTGTCGAGGCCTACCTATCAGCCAGGTACATTATCTACCCTGGTCACCTGGGAGAATGGAAACGGCGAGAGATGTCGTGCGGTGTTCCGCAGGGGTCGGTACTAGGACCACCCTTGTGGAACATCGGGTACGACTACGTGCTGCGCGGCGATCTCCCTGACGGGGTCAGCGTGGTCTGCTACGCAGATGATACGCTGGTCCTGGCGCGGGGAGAGTCGTACCAGGCGGCGGTCGAACTAGTGACACGCGGGGTTGCGACAGTCGTGAAGAGGATCCAAGAGTTGGGACTAGAGGTGGCATTGCACAAGTCCGAGGCCATGTGCTTCCACGGCCCTCGGAATGCGCCATCATCGGGTTCCCAACTAACGGTAGGAGGAGTTCACATCGGCGTCGAGTCGACGATGAAGTACCTTGGACTTGTCCTCGACAGCCGATGGAATTTCGAGGAGCATTTCCGACGTCTGGCTCCCAAACTGGATCGTACTGGGGCTGCCCTCAAGCGGCTCCTGCCCAACCTAGGGGGTCCAGACGCCTCCTGCCGGAGGCTCTATGCAGGAATCGTTCGGTCCATGGCCCTTTATGGGGCGCCGGTATGGGCGCCGTCACTTCGAAAGCGACCGGCGGCCAAGCTGAACGCAAGCCAGAGGGTCATGGCCATCCGGATGGTGCGGGGATACCGCACGATTCCCCGCGAAGCAGCGTGCCTCCTTGCTAGCCAACCACCGTGGGAATTGCAGGCAAAAGACCTTGCACGCATGCATGATCTGCGCATGGAGATGCAACGCCGGGGCGAAACTCCGCTGCCGCGCCAAGTAGCGGCATGGCGGAAAAACTTCCGGCGGGATCTCATGGTGGAATGGCGACGGCGACTGTCGCAACCCAGTGCTGGGCACGCCTTAATTATGGCGATAAGTCCCCTCTTTGAGGAGTGGCTGGAAAGACCTCACGGCGTCCTTACTTACCGCATGACGCAGGTCCTCACCGGGCATGGTAAGCTCGGGAGGTTCCTGTACCGGATCCGTGCAGAAGAGACGCCCGGGTGCCACCATTGTGTGGACCGCCCGGAGGACACGGTGGAGCACACGGTAGAGGTGTGCCCCGCTTGGGCAGAGCACCGCCGTGTCCTCGTGAGGGCGATCGGCGGCAGCGATCTCTCGCGCCGGGCCTTGGTACAGGCCATGGTCCGGAGCGAGGAGGAGTGGCAGGCTGTCGCCTCCTTCTGCGAAGCAGTAATGCTAGCAAAGGAGGCGGCCGATCGCGTGAGGCAACGGCAACGGTCCTCACGCCCCAACCGCCGCCGGGATTCCGATCCCGATTTCTGGCCACCGTAGGCGCGGGCTTGCGGACGGCGAGCAATGGGTGGCTCGCCGTCCGATCGTCCGGTAACCATCCGGACCGAGCCCAAGTCGTCGACGGCGCGTAGTGTTCCACGCGCGCCTCAAGGAGATGTCAGCAACCGTAGGGGCCCAACAGGGTCGAAGCCTACTGGGGCCATGGGTGATGCGAAAGTGACCCCGGGGCCCTGGAAAAAATAAAAATGGCAAAGAAGGAACAGGAGTGGGTTTTTAGTCAGTAAAAGTCTGACACTATCTCCCGCTCCGCCCAAGAGCGGGGGTTGTCATTAGATGATTTTCCCACCCGAAAAAAAAAAAAAAAAGCTACATATGGGCTGGTGCTATAAAATGCCATATTACAGCTTTGGACTCAGTGGAAAGGTGTGCGAAGAGGCTGATTGGGAATCCAGATTTGGTTAAGTCCAATCTACAAAGCCTTGAGCACAGCCGTAGCGTAGTCAGCCTTTCGGTGTTTAACAGGTTGCATTTTGGAGAGTGCGCGGCAATTGCATGACTTGCTCCTTTCTACCATCGGACAACCCGACGTACGGCGGGAATCCGCCCTTACGTTGTTGAAAGTTCAACGGTTCGGACTAAGCGTTTCGCTTCGTCGTTTATGCCGCGTACATCGAGGGGCTGGAACCAATTGCCTGCTGCGGTCTTCCCATCCAACTATAATTTAGGTGTCTTCAAGGTTAGAGTGAAGAGCTCTTAATAAACTAGTGCGCCTCACCATCAATGATTGCATCACTGCTTACCATCAGGTGAGATCACAGTCAAGTACTTGTTTATATAATTTTTTTTTTTAAAAGCCTTTAATTTGATCCCCGACCCACAATATTTTCCTTCACCTATTTTAGATCATTGGTGATGAAATAAATTACAAAAAAAAATGCGCCTGGCTAGGTTTAAACTCACTACGTACAACTTGTAAATTGTTATCACCACCATCACTACTTTCGCCACCTAGAGCGAGAGTAGTTATTTGAGGGTATCCCACCATAAAAAAAGATGGTTGTAGAACCGCTTAATGAATAAACACTTCTTCACAATAAGTATCACGAATAGTACTCTGAGCATACATAAAGTCAGAGAAAATTGTCAGGCAAGTGCCCCTCGAGTCAGTGAAATAAGAGCATGAACCTTGGGAGTACCGAATTCACTCATATGTCATGCTCACCCAAATGTCTCGCTGATGGTGGCACGTGTTATTGGTTTATTCAGTTCCCTTCAAAATGGTTGAGCTGAGTGGAGCTGATGCACGCGTCATGCTCGTGAACGGGTGCCGTCAGTTGAGACTGGTCATCTCTTTGCTGCCAGTGACTTAATTTCAATTTCTATTTTTTTTAATTAGTTTTTGTTTTATTTTTTATTTTAATTATTATTACTTATCTACATTGTGCTCACATATTAGAAGCGACAAGAAATATGTAACCAAGATTTATGTAACTCATAATATGATTTAAAAGAGTGTCCATGGAGTTTCTTGCACGTTCTTCTCCATAGAGATCTACGCTTTGGAACGTGCAATTTAGCTTCACTTGTATTTTTTTTTGACTGATCGACATTTTGACAATTCAAAAGTGCCTGTGATTGGTCTATTTGAAATAAACGTTTCTGATTTCTGATTTCATAGACACCCTGAGTAAAATTAAAGGATCATCTGCTTCTGTACAGAGGTGGGTTGGTTGGCAAGGTCTAAGTGCGGAAACCAGACCACAATTATTTAAGATAAGAAGGTTGTAGAAGATCCAGCGCAAAAGCGGAAAGCTATGGTTGTAGGTAGATTCCATAAATCAACAGTATGAGAAGGGTAGACCCTTTGCCTGCCAGCTGCAATCTTTACAACAATCTATACGTCGCAAGTTGAACGATCCACATTATTTACTCTGACAAAAATAAACAAACATATCAAGTTCCCGCCAAAACGAACAGAGGCAAGGGTCATTACCCTAAGGGACGTGCAGACAGAACAGCAAAATGATGGAGTAGTTTTTACATTGAAAAAGTGACATTGTACTGAACTACGATCAAAATAGTGGCAAACATGAGATTATGAATTTCTGTGAAGCGGTAATGTGACTAAAGGAGGACCGAAGACTATAAGAAGCAACGGTGAGGCAACTTGGTCGCAATGGTGAGGGAGGAGACATTTTCACGCCTCACCTAGCACCGCAGGAGCCGCCTCGGGTATCAGGAGTCGCAGGCCGATTCCCGCCCACCAAAAGTGTGGGCTTGCAGACAGCGAGCAATAGGTAGCTCGCCGCCTGGCCGTCCGGTAAATTGTGTTTCACCCGCGCTTCAAAGAGATGATCAACAAAACTGAAGGGAGATATTTAAGCCTAGGCGGGCCTGCGGGAATATTCGAAAGAGACCGTCCATGTGCTTAGGATACTAAAGGCAACTGAACCCGAAGGGTTTTCTCGATCTGAGTCGAGCGAATCCTGACTGATTCCAAAGACCTGGCTTAAATATTTTAATAATAAAGACTTGTGACTTGTCTGTTTTTAATTTTAATTATCTATTGTTTTATATTTTATTGTTTTCTCTTTTTTGTTTTTACTTCTATCTGTCTTTAAATTTTATAATTGGCTTCGGCCGTTCCGTTTCAATTAAACTGAATAAATAAATTTTGCTGTTCAGTCTGCATTATCCCTTAAACCCGTCATTATAGTTCCCATTTTCAATGACACTTATTCGGGTATTTATGTATTTAGTTCCGAAGCGATATCATAACGTTATCTCTGTAAATATTGTTAGACGTTTCGAAGCGGGTTTTCTACGATTAGTCGTAGGTGCTTTAGTTTAATTAAAGGTAAAAGTTTTGTCATTTGTTGAAATCGGACTGTTTGTCCCGACTAAGTTCTGTTAATTCAAGTGGAGCCGCTGCAAGTGTAAGTTTACAATTTATTTCTTGCAGTTTCTAATTTGGTAACCTTGTAAGGCCACATTGACCATCCTTATCCCACCTTTTTAAGTGTGTTGAACTCTCCGACAGAGATAATAGCGAGAGCTTACAAAAAAAACCTTGTGTGAGTGAGTGCTATTATTTTGCAATTAGCCAGAGGTCTTTAATCTATATTAAATTGCAATTTTAAATTGACTGACAACGTTTCTTCGTGCAAAATTTGTATTTTTTTGTTAAATTGATATAATCAAGTGCTTAAATGCAAACACACCTAGGTGTAACGATTGTGCCGTCCGCCTCGGGCGTCGAGAGTCGCAGGCCATTGCAAATAGAATATTAAATTTTGAAAATAACAATATATAATATAAGAGTAGATACATAAATTACCTAAATATTAAACACTAAGGTGTCATAGTACTCCTCCACATCTCTGTCATTGTAATACACTGGAAACGACCTGATGTTAAGCAGTAATACAATCGATGCTGGTGAAGTGCACTAGTTTACTAATAGCCTATTTACTCTAGCCTATATTCTATACTCTACTCTTTTTCTATTATTCTAGTGTATATTTGGATAATCTGTATATATATACCTATATATAAATTAATAGCTGTTCGTTTGTCTCGGTAAAACTCGAGAACGGCTGGGCCGATTTGGTTTACTTTAGTCCTGAAATATTCATGATAGAGATAGACATTTTCTCACCGTCTAATGTGAGAAAATGTGAAAAAATCACGAAAAAAAACCGAATACAACGCCATCTCTAATTAAATGTAATTATAAAATGAATTATGCTGTTCTGGTAATGCTGGTAGATGGCGTTATCCTTACTATTAGGTAGTACAAAGTTCGCCGGGTCAGCTAGTAAATAAATTATTATTATTCAACTAACACTGAAACTCATGTCCACCTAAAACCAAATAGAACTCAAACCACTCACATAGTAACAGATACCAGTAGTCGCTCGTTACAGTTGCTAACAACCCTTCGCGAAGTTAATTCGTCACAACCCCTCCAAACACTGCAAACGTTGGAGCCAATATTGGAGTTGACCTACGTTTGAATTGGTTAAGTTTTCAGCTTCAGTCCATACTAATTAAATGTGAAAGTAACTCTGTGTTTGTTATGTTTTTACGGTTGAAATACTACTACGGTATAAATAATAAGATAATGATAATAATCGTTTAATAATAATAATCGTTTAATAATAATAATCGTTTGATAATAATCGTTTAATAATAATCGTTAAATAATAATAATCGATTAATAATAATAATCGTTTAATTTAAATCAAAATTTGACACGGAGTAGGTAAGCTTGAACCCAAAGGAAGGCCTTATCTATTGTGATCTTCAAGGAACTGTGACTCTCAAAGATAATTTTAATAGTAACACTGACCATTGAATTTTACCATCTGTTATTACACCATCGCGTAAAACGTAAAATTTTTGTGAAAAAACCTTGTTATTTGTTAACTACTTTAGCCATAACTATAGCTCTTAAGTAACCGAATTTAGTTGGTAAATGTTATCATTATTTGAGACATCAATTTAATCATTTCTAAACTAGTGCAATCCGTATTTCGCTTAACCAAAGATTTGACGGCTGTTATGACATTGATTTATCGTTAAAGTTAGTTCGTGCAACTCTTTAAGGGTCACCACACACGGGCTACCGGCCACTACCTCAAAACGCCGCCACAGGCATATTTCCTGTAGCGGCCACATGTGGCTATCCCGCGTTTCAACTTCCTTTTTGGCCGGCTATTTTTTTTAACAAATGCGCCATGCATTCATTATGATACTGCTATCATAATGGACTCTGTCGAAGAAGGTTTAAATGCGCGAATGACGTGTGGCAGCGTTCTGTATCGGCGTTTAGTGGCTGGTTCGGGCCACAAAAAGCGAGCAGCGGTGATTTGTAGCGTGTGGCAGCCACCGGCGTCAACCGTGTGCGGCGAATCCATATAAAATGTATGAAACCTACAGGAAATATGCCAGTAGCGGCGTTTTTTGGTTGTGGCCCGTGGCCCGTGTGTAATGACCTTAAGTATTGCGTAGCATTATAGCTACGACGTAGCATTATAGCTATGACGTAGCATTATAGCTACGACGTAGCTTCGTGTTGCTACGGCGACTTTTAAGTCGTAGCACAGTTGCTACGCCGGTAACCACAAGATCGTAGACAATTTCTTGTACACGTTTAATAATAAACGTGTAACGTGTCTAACAAAATAATTACCATGAAATGAGTTAAGGGCTTGGTTTTGTAGAGAAACCTCTTTAGATTGTTTACGATTCATGTCACGTATGTACAAATAAAAAAACACTCTTTTGAGTTTTAAAATTTAAAAGTATTGTCTAATGAAATTAAGGAAGGATGCGAGGCCAAAAGGCGTAAAACATTTTTTTTTTATAAAAAAAGAGAATTACGCTTCATTGCATAGAATTTTTTTGAGGTAGGAAATCGTCAAATAACTGGGGGCGCGTTGGGTGGAGTAAGACGGCGTGTAAATCACCTGTGTTCCGTCAGTTACTTTTTGCGTTTTAGGTCGACAATAACTATTTTAACACATTAAACGCCGTGGGGGACAACATATAGGCCTCACTTAAGTAGTCGATACAGCCAGGCCAATAGTAACAAGTTCATAAAATTTCAGGTCTAAGTTTTTATTGTTCGAGGGGTTAGAAAATGTAAATAACCTAAAAAACATCGAATAAATGTAATTTGTGACTTAATTTTTCTAAAACACTAGTGTCACTCATTAGTTGTCCCCCATGGCGTACGCGGTAAATAATTCGCTTGTCCGTTAGCGGGGGCCGCGGGGGTCGAGGTGTCGCCATCCCCGCTCGGGCCCGCGCGCCGCGCCGCCTGCGCCTGCTCGTCGCGATTCCCGAGCGCTTATTATGTGTTAGTGAACAGTGGAAGCACGTTGTTTTATTATTTATCTCGCAATTAATTACCTACTTTATTTTCTTGTTTATCTAAAAATAATATTGTTTACTCATAATGGATTTCTTCGAAGAATTCGAGATAACTCAGGACGATTTATCACAAATAGAAGAACTTGAAATTAATTTGTTAAATAATAGTTTCCATATAAGCTCCGATGAAGACGAGATAATCCACCCGGTTCCACGCAGACGTCGTCGTATAATGGTAATCGAAAGTGAAGAAAGTGAGTCAGAAGAGCGTCCATATCCAGATACTTCGGGACAAACAACACAGTTTATACGTACATGGACACCGCCTACAGGTAACCAACGTAAAATAATACCTTTCACAGAAAATCCTGGCTTGCTTACCTACCTTCGCTTAGCAATGACTAACAAAACACCTGCAGATTTTTACTGCTTTTTGGTTCCTGATGAAGTTTTTCAGAAGATAGTTGACGATACGAATCAGTTCGCTATTAACAGAATTGCCACGCGCCAGGCTTCGAAGGCAGCACGAATTCGTAACTGGTCACCTACAAATTTGCCCGAGATGAAAAGCTTTTTTGCATTAATACTATTTATGGGATTGGTAAAACTTCCTAAGTTGTCAGATTATTGGTCTAAGGACGAAATAACAGGCCATCGTTTTGCTGCAACAATTATGTCTCGTAATCGCTTTGAATTGCTTCTCCAAATGCTTCATTTTTCCCAGCATGACGATTCTCACAAATCTGATAGATTACACCGTATTAGATCCTTACTGGATGTAATGAATACCAATTTTGCAATGCATTATACTCCTGCCGAAGATATATGTATCGACGAAAGCGTTGTGCCGTTCCGCGGCAGAATCATTTTTCGTCAATATAACAAGCAGAAGCGCCACAAATATGGCATAAAAGAATTTAAATTATGTACACTACCCGGATATACATATAAGATCAACGTTTATGCTGGAAAAGAAAACGACCAAGTCAACACAACGCCGGCAAACGTCGTCATGTCCCTTTGCAGTGGCTTGTTAAACAAAGGTCACACCTTATACACAGATAATTGGTACACGAGTATTGATTTAGCAAGGGATCTATTAAACATTCCTACAGCCTTTCATAGGAATAAATTCGACATACAAACGCGTACAACCTCTTTTTTAGTATACCAGATCTATAAAATGTTTCCTCATTTGTAGAAGAATATAGAAAAAAACGGGCAAGTGCGAGTCGGACTCGCACACTGAGTCTTCCGTACAAACTTACCTATGAAAACAGTTCAGTTCCCGAATTGAGTTACGAAGATTTTTAACGAATCGCAAAAAATATTTTATTTTATGACGTAACTACAAATTTACAGTTTTTAGATTTTTTCCCATACTTGTGTTATTGATGTAAGCGATGATGTGGTCGACGATGGAGCACGCTTGCAAATACTTGTACCTTCTTTTTTTTAAATGATATAAACCAGTGCTTGACTGCGATCCCACCTGATGGTAAGCAGTGATGAAATCCTTGATGGTGAGGCACACTAGTTTATTAAGAAAATCCAATTCATCGAACTTTAAAAAGAGAGATGTTTAGGTTAAACCTAATTCTAAAGTTCAATTATTTAGTTTCAATCTAAAACAATGTCTGACCTCATTCTGATTGATGTCTCGCGAACTCGGACTATTTTATGGGAAAACTTTGAGCAGCAATTAAAATTGCGGACAGCGCCATCTGTTATCGCGCCGCAGAGTTTATGCTAGTAATTAATGGTCTGAGAAAGTTGCTGGCTCTGTTAGTCTGGTTCCATTTATTTTTGGATGATATGATGATGAACTTAATAATTAGAAAATAACCGATTATTTGGAGGCGAACCAAGGTCGCCAACATAGCCCGAAGAATTGCCAAATCATTTCAGCCAAAAGACATCCACTCTTGGACATAAGCTTCCCCGAAGCATCTTCCCAATGACGGATCCTGTGCGTCTCGCATCCACTGCATTCCTACGACATTCACCACGTCGTCAGTCCACCTTCTGGGAGGCCTTCCAACGCTGCGTTTTTCGGTGCGCGGTCGCCACTCTAGAACCTTTCGGCCCCATAGACCATCCGTTCTACGAGCAATGTAAGCCACTTTAGTTTGGCGATTTTTCGGGTTATGTCGGCGACCTTGGTTCTCCTGCGGATATCCTCATTCCTGATTTGATCACGCAAGGAAACTCCGAGCATAGCCCTTTCTATTGCCCTTTAAGTCTGGTGATTTTAAGTCTTCGGATAGAAGAGACGCCCGGGTGCCACTATTGTGTGGACTGTCCGGAGGACATGGTGGAGCACACGGTAGAGGTGTGCCCCGCTTGGGCAGAGCCCCGCCGTGTCCTCGTGGGAGCGATCTCTCGCGCCGGGCCTTGGTACAGGCCATGGTCCGGAGTGAGGAGGAGTGGCAGGCGGTCGCTTCCTTCTGCGAAGCAGTAATGCTAGCAAAGGAGGCGGCCGATCGCGTGAAGTAACGGCAACGGTCCTCACACCCCAACCGCCGCCGGGATTCCGATCCCGATTTCCGGCCACCGTAGGCGCGGGCTTGCAGTCGGCGAGCTATGGGTGGCTCGCCGTCCGATCGTCCGGTAACCGTCCAGACCGAGCCCAAGTCGTCGACGGTGCGTAGTGTTCCACGCGCACCTCAAGGAGATGTCAGCTACTGTAGGGGCCCAACAGGGTCGAAGCCTACTGGGGCCATGGGTGATGCGAAAGAGAACCCCGGGGCCCTGGAAAACAAATGGCAAAGAAGGAACAGGAGTGAGTTTTTAGTCAGTAAAAGTCTGACACTATCTCGCGCTCCACCCAAGAGCAGGGGATGTCATGAGATGATTTTCCCACCTGAAAAAAAAAGTCTTCTGATGAGGTCCATTGCAAGCGACCACGTTTCGGAGCCATGTCATCACTGGTGACTCAACCCTAGTGTGGGGTAATGTTCTATAAAAAAATGTGTCAGCCCCTATAAATTTTCATATTCGTGAAAAGATGATAATAAAGTTCATTTAACGAATGAATCGTAATTAATGACTACAGATATGAAAATTTAAGGGGACAGACATATTAAAAAAAAATTATCAACCACAGAAGCTGGCGATTATATTATTATCTTAGAAAATTTACTGTACGATCGTAACTTGTACTTACAATGATTGGATTTTAGCAATCAGGCTCCCAATTGTAAGAGCAGTATAAAATTATGACCATTTACTTTATAATTAGGATTGTTAAATAAAATATAGATGATTTTGATGTACCGTTCGCACCGAGCCCAAGTCGTCGGCGGCACGTAGTGTTCCACGCACGCCTCAAAGAGATGCCAGCAAAACCGTAGGGGCCCAGCAGGGTCAAAGCCTACTGGGCCATGGCAAAGAAGGAAAGGGAATGGGTTTTAGTCAGTAAAAGTCTGACACGAAGGGACGGGAGATGTCATTGGATGATTTCCCACATTAAAAAAAACTCTGTGAGATTATGCCAAACGAGGATTTACATATCATCACACGTTACCGTTTAAACGATCTTCGAGATCGTTTTAGTTGGTCATATCATGAATTAGTGATCAATTTTATGATCGGGCCACGAAATACGTAAACTTGCTTTCTGACAGCGGCTTCACCGCGGTGAAAGTAAAAAATAATGCAGTTTAAAATTTTTAAAATTGGTTTAGTAATTTTTGCGTTTCTTTATTACAAACAAAAATATAAAATATAAATCTTTCTTCTATACAATATTAGTAGGTATAGATAGGTGCACGAACAAAAGTGGTGAACATTTTTTTCTATTAGCATTTACTTACTATTGGCAATAACAGGCACTAATACAAACTGGCCTGTTGGTCTAGTGGTTAGTGGCCCTGACTGCTATACCGGAGGTCGTGGGTTCGATTACCACCCAGAACAAATATTTGTGTGATGAGCATGATCATTGTTCTGTGTCTGGGTGTAATTTATCTATAATATGTATGTATTTAGAAATATATATGTAAGTATGTTTAACAGTTCTCTAGTATGTCTTTGTGTCATAGTTGTGGAATATTATTATTATTTTTAATTTTTTTATTTATCTCAGGACCCTGAGGTCCTGGACCTTTGGAAGGCGTACGACGAGCCAAAGCCAACTCAGCCAACTCGCAGAGGCCCTTTAGATAATTATAGTGGAACATGATACCAACCGACGATTATTCCTGTACGCGCTATGCTAGTGCACCCAAGGACAACCCCCGGTTGTTGAAAAACTTTTGCGACATATGGAGAACAATGACAATAGGGCTATGGTTTTTGGAGTCTTAAGTGGACTGGTAACATGGAACTATGTTAAGACTATGGCCCCTGCCTGAACAACGTTATTAATATCCATCGAAAAAAGGCAGGGGGTGACTTGCACACTCAATAAAAGGGCCCCCAAAAAACGGCCGCTAGCACGAAGTGACGTAGCAACAAGAGGGCAACATATCCTGAGGTGCTTGAGGAGTGGAGAGGTATACCACGGCTATCAGGACAATCCCGGCAGTACGGGCAAGATCCCTACCAGCACCTTACTGGATTATACATCCTTCTCCCGAGCACGTTTACTCTTGCGAATCTCCACTCAAGCCAGCCAATAAAGGCAAGAGAGAGGTGGGAGCTCAGTTCCTCGTCAGTGTTCACTACGACCGGCCAATAAAGGCAAGCCGGAGAGGAAGAACAAGAATTCTCTCGGGAGATCGGGTTCGTGGGGTCGCTAATGCCCAACAGTTCGCCACAAAACTGCACTGCGGATTGTATCTCTCTTAGTCTGGCCCCTCACCCTAGGCATATTACGGCAAAGCAAACTTTACCGATACAGACCTAGAGTATATTGGAGCACGCAAGCCCCACCACGACGTCAACGTAGAGATACGGCGATTATTATTATAAACGAAAAATTATTAAGTGCACGAACAAAAGTGGTGAACACTTTTTTCTATTTTTATTTTACTTACTGGCAACAACAGTTACTGATACAAACGAGAAATTGTAAATAAGGAAACAAACAACAGTTACCTACTTGTACAAAATTTCCCCTTTCACTTACAAATCGAGTTCCACAAACGGAAATCAAAACACAATATGAGTAAAGTGTATTTACATAACCCTCAATATACGCTCTTAACGATGCTCAATTCAATATTTCTCCCCTCAAAGCGTACGAAGGTAAGAAGTTATTCGAATTTATTTTCAAATGAAATAAATGTAAATGAGATTTGGTTTCATCATTTCAATTCACACCTCTTAATGTCTTTTCCGTTCTTTTTTACGATAAAAGAAGATTTGTAGCCTTTTTTAATATGAAAAAATCTATCGATGATTATCACTGATCGGAGTAGGTAGATTGATTTTTGATACTTGTATCACAAATGCACACAGAAAGAATAACACGGATAAGCCATTTTTCCGGATAGTAATTGCACTTAGCAGTCAGACTTGCAACCACGAGACCAATGAGAGTAGTTAAATTACCTAAAAATAAACTACATTTAAATACCAACATCTTAAATTAATTCCTAACATATTTTCAAACAATACATGTACCACAACATAGTTTAATTAATGAAATAGTTTGTAAAGTTGCTAAAAGTCAACGCGACAGCCACGCCATTAATCACTCTTTGTGTTAACGCACGCGTTTACGTTAAGCACTTCATGTAAAGTGCTAAAGGTGGTGTAATTAAACTTGCGTTATGTTGTTATTATTGTTAGTGAGCACGGTGGTTAAGTTAGGGGTTAACTTGGTAATTAGTTTTATGTTAAGTGGGGCCAATGATTATAGTTATTAAGTGCTAAATAGGTAGTAAGCAAGTATCTTCTTAAAATATTGTGACAGTTCATCACGATTTCGTCGCGCGTTTTGACAGACACACTACACAACGTAAATAAAAATCAATTTTTAAATAACTTTCCAAAAGCCTTGTTGCCACTTTGCGTGACCCAAGGCTGGCTTTTTACCTTGGACAAAAGATAAGTTTTGGCATACCAGTCTTTTGGATACATTACCAGTCGACAGCGATGCGGAGCAGTTTTTCAACGCCATACTTTAGATTGCATTTGGTTAGTTTTTAAGGGCATTTATTTTATTTAGTGTATATACAATGACAGTTAAGTGTTTTTAGGGTTTCGTACCTCAAAAGGGAAAAACGGAACCCTTATAGGATCACTTTGTTGTCTGTCTGTCTGTCAAGACCCTATATCTCAGGAACGCGTGGAGGTATCGAGTTGAAATTAAAAACATATACACAAGTCTGCGGTCCATTGAAGCTGTGACAAAATGAAACTTCTGAGTGAGCGAAAAAAAAATATACGGCCGTTTATGTTGCGTAAAAAACGTGTATTTTGAGACTCAATGGAATCAAAATTCATAGGGTACTTCCCGTTGACCTAAAATACCGAAATTTGGTATGAAGCAAGGTCTTATAGCAAAAGTATGGGAAAATTATGAAAAATGTAAATATCTAGTTACGTAACAAAAAAAAAGTTAGAGCGTTTCAGAAAAATCTTCGTAACTCAATTCAGGAATTGAACTGTTTTCATAGGTTGTACGGAACCATCAGCGCGCGAGTCCGACTCTCACTTGCCCGGTTTTTTTTTAATGTAAATATTTGATAACAAAATAAAATAATAAGCCTACAAATATTTTTTTTAAATCCAAAACTGCACTATTTAAAATTGCATCCGACAAAGGAACTACTACTACTAACTACTACTCACGAGGACACAAAAAAGCGCTTCATACAAAGAATATTTCACTCCATGTACGAAAAGTGTTAAACCCGTAATGCGATCATCCGGTCCGTGTCGTGCCGGCTCGGCCCGGATATATCCGTCGTGCGTAAAAGCTTTGCTTCAGGATTGCAGTGTGACAAAGTAATAAATGTATGTATTATAAATAAGTACATACTCGTGTTTCGTTTCAATTTTATTGGGAATGATTCTATTTTAATCCATTTTGCATTTGTTTTGTAACGATATCATAAAACATATCTTCTCGCTCTGAGAGAAAAGAGAGGTAGGATGTTTTTGGGCCGAGCGAGAGATAGTCTCAGACTTTTACTGACTCAAAACCCACTCCTGTTCCTTCATTGCCTTTCGTACCAGGGCCAAGTTTTCCTCTCAGAATCAGACCCTTGTCCCCAGTAGCCTTCGAGCCTGCTGGGTCCCTACGGTTTGCTGACATCTCCTTCAGACGCGTGTGGAACAATACGCGCCGTCGACGACTTGAGCTTGGTCGGGGCGGTTACCGGACGGTCGGACGGCGAGCTACCCATTGCTGCCGGTCTGCTAGCCCGCGCCTACGGTGGCTGGAAATTGGGATCGGAATCCCGGCGGTGGTTGATGCGTGAGGATCGTTGCCTCACGCGATTGGCCGCCTCCTTTGCATTACTGCTTCATAGAAGGAGGCAGAGGGAGGATGTCAGACTTTTACATCTAGCGACATCTATGACGCCACAAAGGAACTTAAATTCAAAATCGCGGTATTAGAATTCAGCACGCGATTAGAACATAATGTACATGATGAAAAAGACCCTCTTAAGGGGATGAAAAAGAGTTTCATGTGAGCGAAGTCGCGGAAAGCTGTAATTTAATATCTACACAAAATAAGACCTGAAACGCCAAATACATTCGATATTAATTAATACTTCTATTGCTCAGTTAATTAGGTATTCAATACGATAATGAAATGACTTTAAAACTTAATTGACACGTTGCAACGTCATGATTGATTGTCACGCAACAATTAATTTCAGAGTAACACAATGATGCCTATTGTAATTATTCAGCTAAATCATAATGAAAGTCCACACGACTAGTCGTGTATATCTCGATTGATAACCTACCCCATTTTTTTGTATTTTTACCAAAATCAATTTAATAAAGTGTACTTATTACCTATCTTCTGAAGTAAAATGCTTTGAAAGATCACGCTACACTATTTTGTTAATCGGCGGCGGTGATCTCTCGCGCCAGGCCTTGGTACAGGCCATGGTCCGGAGCGAGGAGGAGTGGCAGGCGGTTGCCTCCTTCTGCGAAGCAGTAATGCTAGCAAAGGAGGCGGCCGATCACGTGAGGCAACGGTCCTCACGCCCCAACCGCCGCCGGGATTCTAATCCCGATTTCCGGCCACCGTAGGCGTAGGCTTGCGGACGGTGAGCAATGGGTAGCTCGCCGTTCGACCGTCCGGTAACCGTCCGGACCGAGCCCAAGTCGTCGACTGCGCGTACTGTTTCACGCGCGCCTCAAGGAGATGTCAGCAACAAGGGTCTGATTCTGAAAGGAAGACTCGGCCCTGGTACGAAAGGCAACGAAGGAACAGGAGTGGGTTTTTAGTCAGTAAAAGTCTGACACTATCTCCCGCTCCGCCCAGAGCGCGGGATAATATAATAATAATAATATTCCACAACTATCACACAACGCCGTCTAGTCCCAAGCTAAGCAGAGCTTGTGTTATGAGTACTAGACAACTGATAAACATACTTATATATTTCTAAATACATACATCATATAGATAAATTACACCCAGACACAGAACAAATGATTGTGCTCATCACACAAACATTTGTCCTGGGTGGGAATCGAACCCACGACCTACGGCATAGCAGTCAGGGCCACTAACCACTAGACCAACAGGATGTCATAAGATGATTTTCCAACCGAAAAAAAACACTATTTTGTTAAGACATTAGATCTTCGACAGTTTTTGGTCGATTATAAACGATAGGTAACTCGTAAGAGCACATAGGGCACATTACGATCGGTTGCGAATATTTTAGTTCGTTGATTACTGGTGCTAAACAAGCCGTTTTTCCTTTGAGATCCTAAAATTAAATGAATTAAGGGCTAAGATAATATGTGAGTAAAGCGCGCCTACCGACAGATGTCCACTGTTGAACATAGTCTCGTGCGTTTTGCATCTATTTGATTCCCGCGACCCTAACGTCATGTCATCGTGTCAAACAGCGTGTCAACAGAAAATAATTACACTAACTTAAAAAAGTGTAATAACTAAGTAGATACTGTTTAAAAAAAAAGTGTCTTAACATAAATACTACAAAAGGCACTTTATAATTAAAACACTGAATGAATGCGGAAATATTAACATTTCACTGTAATAATTAACATTGTTATGTGTACTGTTTGCGAGTTTATTCAGGACATATACAATTAATTAAACTTAAAGGAATGGTAGAGCAGTGGTGGCCGAGTGGTAACGGCCCCGACTTACGACTTGTAGGTCGCGGGTTCAAACCGAGCCAGGCGCATCCATTACTTTGTGTAATTTATTTCATCACCACTGCTCTCAAAACGGTGAAGGAAAACATCGTGAGGAAACCGGCATGTCCTAGAACCAAAAATTCGAAGACATGTGACATTCACCAACCCGCACTAGGCCCGCGTGGGGGATTACGGCCCATTCCCTCTTCTAAAGAGAGGAGGCCTGAATCCCAGCAGTGGGAACATTAAAAGGCTGATTATGTTGTGTATATAAACGACTGGTACAAAGTTGTGGTGCACAAACTCGCGTATTTTGTAACAAAACGGTCGTAAAGTTATCGACGATGATGTTTACTTTGACCACTCCATGAAAATAAAATATGGAGATCCGAAAGTCAATAAAAAAACTCATACGTATTAACAAAAATTCTGTTTATTTTATGCAGTTATTTTTTTATTACCCGACTATGGAGGGTTATGATTTTAACAGACTATGTATGTGTGTATGTTCATCTGTTCCCTCATCCACTGAACATAGGAGTATGTTTCCTCAGGACAATTTCACACCTTCACGAAAGCAAAGCCGCTGGCAGCAGCTATATGACCTAATGGTCATATAGGCGCTGCCGGCGAATTTTTGTAATTAAAGGTTCAAGATCCCAACGATCTGAGATATACTAACACATTTTATATATTTAAGGAAAAACAAACAGTAGCGCAATAAGGGCTTATTCATAACAGCTTAAATATTACATTATAAAATAATCATGCTAACCACTAAGTTCTCCACAGATTACAATTTCAAATAACTACTAAAACTAACTAGTAACACAGTTTATATAAATAAATACCTAATACATGACTGATCATTTCTGAGATCTTAAATATAATATACATCATACATGTATAAGTAAATTTGTGTGCGTATCTCAAAAGTTTATTTTACGTTTGGCCTACCAGCGCTCGTGCAACGTGATTACAAAAGCATTTACTCGGCTAAGTCGAGATGCTGGCTTGCTTTATTCAGAGTCTTGGTAAATCCTTCCCATTCTGTAGCGACAATGCGCAGATAATAACGCAATGAACATTACTTTATTATCCGTAAAAAAATGCCATGTCAAAATACTGCGCATGTTTAAGGCTTGCTTGGACTTGCTTCCTAAAGGCATTTCTACTAAGGAAAAGAATGTCAATTGAATTAAACTAAATGGAGTTTTAATTTCCATCTATCTTTAACCCGACGGTTAAGCGCCAAAAATGTTTAAGAACAGTTAAAATCATACTAAAAGTTTCTCTTGTCATATTAATAGGAAATTACGTTACGAATTAAAATATTAAATTAAATAGTTCAAATTGATATTATATCGTTAAAAATTATTTAAAAAAACTTGTTATCTTAAAGCAAATTATACAATTATAAAAGAAAACACTTTCAGCATCATGTGGAATAGGTAACAGCGCCATCTATGTTTGTAACTTGGTACTTTCATCTCACTACTTCAACGCTCCTGTGTTCGTATGTATCTCTTACTTTTCAATAGGCGGCGTGTCCTGTACGTTGTTTATATTAATGAATAGTTTATAAAGCAGCAAGGTAACGCAAATATTTCGGTTTTAACCACATTTATTTGAAGATTATAAGATCATAATGATAAGCAGTCATTCAGTTTGGAAAAATGGAAAAACTTTTTATTGTCAGTTTCAAAGGCTTTTGTTCTTTATTTTAAATATTTTGACCATAAAATTGGATTGAAAAGTAAGATGTGTTGATTATTACGTTCTCTTAATGATTTGATATTTTTCATATTATTTATTAGTTTTTTTTCTGTTTGAATTATCTGTTATTTGTTTATTGTGCAAATCTACCACAGTGTTGTCTTTTTAACCCAAAGGTTGTCTGGTAGAGAATGCCTTATTGCATTAAGTCCGCCTATGCACCACTACAGTATATGAACTTTAAATAAAAAAATAAAAATAAGTTACTAGGAATGGGGATGTCAGCAAACCGTAGGGGCTCAGCAGGGTCGAAGCCTACTGGAGCCATGGTTTTAATTCTGAAATAAGGCACCAAAGGAACATGGAGTGGGTTTTAGTCAGCAGAAGTCTGAAACGCCCCCGCGCTCCGCCCAAGGGCGGGAGATGTCATTGGTTGATTTCCCACTTAAAAAAATAATAATGAAAAAGTTGGTTTTTAAGTGAGTTTTATACAAAATATTGTTTTCTTATGACGTGAACGTGACAGAATTATTATTGACCATTGCCAATTCCGCCCACAACAAAAATAACAAACTCAACATTCTACTAGAAAATTAAAATATCCTCATAAATAAAGAAACGAGACATGATGGCTATCTGTTATCTCGCATCTTTGGCACTCCTCCAAGAGGGAGGGAAATATTATCACGAGTTATTTATAATGCCAACTAAAATAGAACACAATTAGGTTCTTGGAAACAAGCGAGAACTACAATTAAGTAATTAAAGTATAATTAAGACATAAAACACTAGCTTTTGCCCGCGGCTTCTCCCGCTTTCTCGTACATAAAATATAGCCTATATGTGTGTGTGGAATAAAGCAGATTTCTTTTGGTGAAAAAATATTTTAGCAATCGGACCAGTACTTTCAGAGATTACCTCCTACAAATAAAAAAATACTTTACCTCTTTATAATAATAATAAAAATAGTGTAAAAGTGTAGCTTATATTATATTAGCTTCTTCTCCATTCAAACTTCCAACCTCCGTTTTACCCCCTTAGGGATGAAGTTTCGTAAAATCCATTCTTAACAGATGTTTACACCATATAAGGAACCTACCTACCAAATTTTAAATTTGTAGGTGTTATAGTTACTGAGATTTCGTGATTAATCAGTGAGTGGTATTTTGACTTTTATATATATACATTTTATATGAGTTTGACTGAAAAGTTGAAAGGGAATCGTTTATCTTGGTATGGTTAGGTCAAGAAGAGGGATGAAACGCATGTTACTAAAAGAGTTATGAGTTTACATGTGGATGGATGGAGAGGGAGAGGGAGACCAAAGAAAAGATGGATGGATTGTGTGAAGAGTGATATGAAAGAAAAGGAAGTTAATGATAGCATGACGAGTGTCAGGGCAGAATGGAAGAAGAAAACGTGTTGCGCCGACCACAAATAACACGGGACAAGGGCAGGAAGATGATGATGGTGATGATATAAGTGTAGGGGAGCTGCTACCAGCAGCGTCGCCCGCGTGATAGTAAAGGAATATCCCAAGGGAACACACCTCCGGGTTAAAAAGTATTCCATGTGCTATTCCAGGACATGGTCTACCCGTGTGTGAAGTTTCATCGAAATGAATTAAGTAGATCGAGCGTGAAAAAGTAACAAACATTTTTTTTTTTCATTTTTAACTTTCACACAACGCCATCTAGTCCCAAACTAAGCAGAGCTTGAGCTATGAGTACTAGACAACTGCTAAACATACTTAGATATTTCTAAATACATACATTATTTATAAGTCGAACCCACGACCTCCGGTATAGCAGTCAGGGCCATTAACCACCAGACCAACAGGCCATACAAAACATTAAAAAAAACTCTAAACATAGGGTGTGTTTGATAGTAACGATATTATCTAATATATTATATATACTATTCTTTCTTTCTTTCATATTAAATAAAATGTTCTAACTAGCATATCTCAAGTATTTAACCCAGTTCTACAAGATATCATATATATTTCAAAATAATTAACACCCTAATCTATTTTCCACAAGAAAGACTGTCCATTATGTACAATTTTACCGTGTTTTTCATTAATTAATCTGAAACAAACAAGGTAAATTAGTTCCCATTTAATTTAATAACATCGTAATAGGAATAATGTTTTCCCTTACGTAGAACAGAGATAATTTCCTACAATATTGTATGACGTAATTGTTTGTTTATAAGCTTGGTACACCGTAACGTTATTTTTAATTTTAAAGACTACTGCGGAGGATGTTGCAAAATTTAAGATAACTAAGAAAAAAACAAGACAAGAAACACTGACACAATGTGTGTTTCACGGCTGCGCCAAATAGGTCCAGTTCAGCAAAAATGCCAGACAACACATGACAACATGGTAGTAGTAGTTTTCAACTGAACCTTATTGAGAGTGAACGGCAGTTATTTACTTATTAGTATTATGTGTAATGTATAAGTATTATGTGTAAGGTAAATAAATATATACAAAAAGTAAAGGGTGCATAGAGGATAAGTATAAGTAGGATAAGTACAAGCCTTATAATGTTCCCACTGCTGGGACTCAAGCCTCCTTTCAGGGTGAGGGAATGGGCCGTAATTCACCACACAGGCCCATTACAGATTGGCGGATGTCACATGTCTTCGATTTTTTTTTTGTTCTAGGATATGCCGGTTTCCTCACGATGTTTTCTTCACCGTTTTGAGAGCAGTGGTGATGAAATAAATTTTCCAAAGCAATGCGCCTAGCTAAGTTTAAACCCGCGCTCTACAACTCGTAAGTAGGGCTGGTTGCCACTGGGCCACCGTTATTCACTTTTGTTTCATGGACATGCCGATTTTCTTACGATGTTTTCCTTCAGCGTTATGGGAGCAGTTGTGATGAAATAAATTATATAAATTAAAACGCCTATGAGGGTTTGTTAAACCTACAACGTACCACTTGTAAGTCGGGGCCTTTACCACTGTCCTATCAATTGTTTAAGGGCGTCTATTTAATTATAATCATGAAAATGTGTCTTTGAAATGCTGGTTATTTTGTGAGAAACTTTCTTATATGCTTGATGTTTATAAACAAGTGTCTTTAATATTAAAAAGTAGGTGTATACGCTAAATGTCTAGGACATAATGTAACCGCACTTAATTCATTAACCCCAAGCGGACGCGCGCATTCGCTCTCATTGTCTTTCCATTGTGTCTCTAATTACGGTATTCAAAAGGTTAATATATAAATGTGTGTATATGTATGTTTAGGGCCTATTTTTTTATATAATTCTTAAACCTATCTTAAAGCGATACCTACGTGCCATTGTAATTAACCAATAACTCTAGTTATTGGCTAATTACTTGCCTACGTTTCATTTTTAGCCAAATCAGACATCAAATCAGAAATCAGATTTATCATATTCTTTATTTTACACCACATAGAGAAAAATACAGGACAAACATAATTAAAAAAAAGTGTACAATGGGCGGTCTTGTCGCACAGGGCAATTTCTTACAGACAACCTTTGGGTTGACTGAAAGAAAGGAGATAGATTTAGGGCTGTCAGTGTACAACATCAGAAAAATACTAATAAAACATAATAACAAGAATACATACCTACATACAATATAAGAAAAAAATATACTAATTTGCTTTCGTCTAAGTCGCTTTCCATCAGGTGAGATAGTGTTCAAGCGCGAACCCATCAAGAATAAAAAAAAAAATTGAGCCAGGAGAAGAGAAAATCAAAGTGAAAGATAATGCTCCTTCACCATTTTTTTAAACGTAGGTAGCGTTTGAGAACGCCGCACGTATGTTGTAATTCTATCCTAAGCCTTGATCAATACATTTCCTTCCAGAACGTAGACTTACAAAATATACAGTACACTGACGTCTACTATACATTTGTGGATGCGTAGCGGAAAATTGGTACAATTTGGCGGAGGCCTCTATGACAAGGATTAACAAGGTATTTCCTTTCTTCATAATAAAACAACGTAAACCGTAAAATCACACAATAGCATGGAAAACTCGCATAGTTTTATATTGTCTTATTCAGATAAACAATAGTGCTTTTGGACAATAGGGCTTTTATATATAATTTTCATACAAACACGCCATTAATATTGAGTTATTGCTTACATGAGACCCAAATTTGCTTGTTCTAGTTGGACCCAAGAATTATATTGATGCTACTAATATTATATTTGGGCCTGCTATAATTTCTGTACAATATTTTATGAGTACAATTGGCCTTGTAATGTTCCCTTGGGAATGGGCCATAATCCACCACGCGGGCCCAGTGCAGATTGGTGAATGTCACATATCTTTGAATTTTTGGTCCTAGGACATGCCGGTTTCATCACGATGTTTTCCTTCACCGCTTTGAGAGTAGTGGTGATGAAATAAATTACACAAAATAATGCGCCTGACTGGGTTTGAACCCGCGACCTACAACTCGTAAGTCAGGGCCGTTACCACTCGGCCACCACTGCTCTCACTAAAAATATTCTTGAAATAATATACCGGTATTTTTTTTCAGGGAAAACTAAACTTTGTCATAGGTGCCTGTGAAATATTGAAGCAGCTGCTAGTTATTCTTACGTAGGCGTCCCAAAACAACATAATTCGTAGAACTTCAGTAATATTCGTATCTAATCAATTATAAATGCTTGGTAGTTTTAGTACGTACCAATCAAAGTATGAATGTATGTTTAGCTGTATTAAAAATAACAACAGCCTTGATAAATATCATAGAAAGGTTAAATTTATATACAAAATTGTTTCATTGTTTTTATTTTTTACCTAATTGAGTAAACACGTAAAGAATTCATTTGCTCCTAATTATAAAACTTTGCGTTGCTTAATGAACAATGAACCCCTTATACCAGGCGCTCATGAAATTATAAAAGTATTCAAGCGAGAAAATATTATCTTCATTATAATGACGTAGCGTCACGAACTCCTCACGATTCTGAGAGTCTAGTCAAACAAAGCAATGCACTGAACCTCTCGCTCTACGTTTATTGAAGAAAAGCAATTACTGAGTTCCTCTAGAACCTTCGATGTATCTCTTAAACCTTTTAAAAACATTCGCTTCAATTTCTTCATTAAGTTTCTGTTATAATATTTGTTGGTAAGAAATAGCAAACGAGTTCCTTAGGAAAATACGAGTAATAGCAGTGCTTTGTTAAGTTAAAATGTCGTTGAATTTCTCTTGTGTTGTGATTTTAAATGCTAGCTATCCTCTGATTTTATAATGACTGCAGATCGTAAAATCACAACGTCAAAAATACTTCTTACTACGCAAATATTCTGCAGATATAAATGATGAATGGATCAAATAAATTGTTTGAGCAGAGTACTAGAGTTTTTTGGCCACATAGCCTGGAAAATGGCTACAAATTTGAACTATTACTTGATACTTGACTAAGAGGCCGCCACTCAAAAAGATTGGCGGATCAGGTCCGCTTCACACTGAACACCCAATTGCATGTCGTACTTCATGACGCTAAGAATCGACACAGATGGCGAGACACCGTCAGTCAAAAGCTAATCCATTAGGAACGTCATGACCCCCAGTTATGAGGAATAAGATGCGAGGAGGAAGATTTTTAATCAATGCTTTGACAAAATCCACTTCTATTCTTCTTATTACATTAATTACTACTTCAACTTTCTTTTTTTAAATATTTTTTGGCTTGCACACTGAGTCCTTTAAGTCATATCTTCGTATGAATAATTAGTTTGCCAGGATGCAAATACATACAGTACACATTCTAATGTTTTTGGAGTATTTGGCAGCAGATGTATTAAATCAACCTTCTCGGCAAACTTCGCTGAGGTAGTCAACACTACAATAAAATTCTCAGCTCCATTTTACCGAGATCGCGCCTGTTTCAATGATTCCACATATTTTCCAGTTGCGCCCACTTAAAATACAAAACTACTCCAATTTTTACATCAAATGTGTGACAAGAATCAATTTGAGAATAATTAAAACAGACACTAAACTTTAGCATAGCATAGCATAGCATAGTCGGCCTTATAACGTTCCCACTGTTGGGACTCAGGCCTCCTCTCTAGGAGAGGGAAAAACTAAACTTTACTCGAAGATATCACTGCCAAAAACCAGATCGCTACATTAAACAATTTAATAGACAGATAACATAGCCGAAACTATCTGATACTATTTGTTAAATTAGACAAACAAAAGGTGTCCGGTCACTCAAAGGGTTTTTTTTTTCGATAGGAAAATCATCCAATGACATTCCCCGCCCTTTGGCGGAGTGGGAGATAGTGTCAGACTTTTACTGACTAAAAACCCACTCCTGTTCTTTCGTTCCCTTTCGTACCGGGGTCGAGTCTTCCTTTCAGAATCAGACCCTTGGCCCCAGTAGGCTCCGACCTTGCTGGGCCCCTACGGTTGCTGACATCTCCTTGAGGCGCGCGTGAAACAGTACGCACCGTCAATGACTACCTAAATACTTTTGCAAAACCGTCATAAAAACAACAACCAGAAACCTGCTGCTGACATCCAAAAAACTCTCGTACAAACATAAAACCAGCACACGTTCTTAACGCGACCATCAGATGTCGCTGTCGGGTAATTAAAAACACAAGTGGGCACTAATCTTTATAGTCTGTGCTATGAAACGTCATCAAAATGGCGGTATGGACGGGGAAACTGCTGTCATATTGGTTTTACCGTTCCCTGCTCTTGTGTTTGGGATTTAGGATAGAAAGACAATGGGTGGATGGACGACATACAATATAAGGTTTATCTACAATTTCTATAGGAATTCATACTTTACTTAACTTGCTAGAACGTTATACTTACGTATGTTTTATCTTGCTTTATGGATTATGGTTTTGTTTTCGAATTTCGTTGGTTATTACACAAATACTTTCACTGGCCTGTTGGTCTAGTAGTTAGTGGTCCTGACTGCTACGCTGGAGGTCGGGGGTCCCACACCGACCCAAGACAAATGTTTTTGTAATAAGCACGATGATTAGTTCTGTGTCTGGGTATACTAAAACGGGTGACTCCCGCTCCGGCTTGTTCTTGGTGCAAAGGTTAGCCATTGCTATCAAACGTGGCAATGCAGCAAGCGTTTTGGGCACCTTTGCGCCGGGAACAGTTAGGGGCGGGTTATTTGACTAGCTTGACGTGTTGTGACTGTAATTATTATTATATTTAAAAAATTCAAGCTTTGTTATTGAGATGTTATTTGATATTTTATGTTGGGTACTTAATTTATCTATAATATGTATTCAGAAATATATAAGTATATTTATTAGTTGTCTAGTACTCATAGCGCAAGCTTTGCTTAGTTTGGGACGAGATGACGATATGTGATAGTTGTAAAAAGTCCAGTCAAGTAAGACAAAGAAAAGGTCAACAGTGGAATGAAAAATACCCAATGCTTTGTGGTGGACTCCAATATATAAAAAAAAAACACTAAAAAGTGCAAAATAACTTTAATTTCGGAAGTCGGTGTTTTTATAATAGTTTTGATTGTTTTTTATTTAAAACTGACTTCCAAAATTAAAGTTGTTTTGCACTTTTTAGTGTTTTATTTTACATTGAAGTCAGTTGTCTTTTTTTTGTAAAAAGTTTTTTATTTAACACTATTTAGTTGCGGTACCACAAGTAAAAAGTACCCCTCAGTGAAACTTAAAGTCATCGCGTATACGTATAAACAAAGCAATTTTACTTGTTACGACAGTTCTGCTCTAATCCTGTGAAGAGTTCCGTTGCATATCTTCAAAGTTTATGATCAGATCATAACAGTATATCTATGGGACCAACTCGAAAGTATAACCTTCCAATCAAAAAAATAATTTTTAAAATCAGTTTACAATTGACCGAGAAATCGGTGAACATACATAAAAAAAATACATACAGCCGAACAAAGAACCCCCTTTTTGAAGTCAGTTAAAATGTATATGTATGTTATATGTTCACCCTAGTCCGTACGTCACTGCAGGGTACCAAATGAGAACCAGCGCTGGATGTCTAACGCCCAGCAAATGCTGAGGTGGTCACCCTTTCGGTGCAGGAACGCGATGCGCACTTTGTACTTTTGTTCTTTTTTACTTTGTGTTTATAACCGTTGCGCTGTTTCTGTCCCGAATAAAAGTATTTCTATTCTATTCTAAAAATTACTAATTAATAGTGATTTTGCCAGCAGTTTCGAATGCTTGAAAGTAGTAAATATGCCACTCAATGAAATAGTAGCTTTCTACTGGTGAAAGAATTCTTAAAATTGGCCTGTAGTTTCATGTTTATTCATTACAAAGAAAAATACAAATCATTTCTCTGTATAATATTAGTAGCGGTCGATAAGATTCGCGAAATTTATTTTATTTGGTTGGCTTACAGCTAAAAATACAAATTATAACGGTAAGGTTAGGTTAGGTTAGATAACGATGAACCATTTATAAGCTTACACATATAATATGGGAGTATTGTTGAAAGTTACAGATATATAAGTAAATGAAATATACAAAGTTTGGTAGGTAGATAATATATGTATATTTGTAATATAGATATTTGTGATTGAAAAGAGTGTCCATGGAGTTTCTTGCTCATTCTTCTCCGTGGAGATCTTTTTTTTTTTCGGTGGGAAAATCATCTTATGATATCTCCCGCCCTTGGGCGGGGCGGTAGATAGTGTCAGACTTTTACTGACTAAAAATCCACTCCTGTTCCTTTGTTGCCTTCGTCCCAGGGCCCGTGGTTTCGTTTTCACACTACCCATGACCCCAGTAGGCTTCGACCCTTCTGGGCCCCTACGATTTGCTGACATCTCCGTGAGGCGCGCGTGGAACAATACGCGCCGTCGACGGCTTGGGCTCGGTCCAGACGGTTACCGGACGGTCAGACGGCGGGCTACCCATTGCTCACCATCCGTAAGCCCGCGCCTACGGTGGCCGGAAATCGGGATCGAAATCCCGGCGGCGGTTGGGGCGTGAGGACCGTTACCTCACGCGATCGGCCGCCTCCTTTGCTTGCATTACTGCTTCGCAGAAGGAAGCGACCGTTTACCACTCCTCCTCGCTCCGGACCATGGCCTGTACCAAGGCCCGACGCGAGAGATCACCGCCGCCGATCGCCCCCACGAGGAAACGGCGTTGCTTTGCCCAAACGGGGCACACCTCCACCGTATGCTCCACCGTATCCTCCGGGCGGTCCACATAGTGGCGACACCCGGGCTCCGCAGAGATCTACGCTTTGGAATGTGCAATTAGCATCATTTTTTTTTTCTGATGGACTGACTTCTTGACATTTCAAAAGTGCCTGTAAATGGTTTATTAGGAATAAAATGCTTTGAATCTTTGTTATGTTATTAGAAGACAATAGTGTAATGCAATAACAAAACATTGGTTTTAGACGTAACAATGTTTATGGATGCCCAGCTGCTTGTAAAGAGATCAACTGAGGTATGTTCTTTGACTTGTTTAATGCTTTTGCTGCGCGAATCAAGTAAGAGTTCCTACGGTACGGTAGGTGGTATAGTAATTAAAAAAAAAAAAAAAAATTTTTGCTTAGCTTCTCCCGCTCTAGGTGGAGTGACAGGGAGTATCAGACTTTTACTGACTAAAACCCATTCGTGTAACCTCAGTCAACTAAGACAGAGAGCAGTGATGACTTACCGGTTTGAAACCGCGACCTACGCGGTTTCAAACCCTATCAGGCGCATTACTTTGTGTAATTTATTTTATCGCCACTGCTCTCAAAACGGTGAAGGAAAACATCGTGAGGAAACCGGCAAGTCCTAGAACCAAAAATTCGAAGACATGTGACATTCACCAACCCGCACTGGGCGCGCGGTGGATTACGGCCCATTCCCTCACCTATAGAGGAGGCCTGAGTCCCAGCAGTGGGAACATTAATAGGCTGATTATGCTATGTTATGCAGTCGCCTAAGTTGCCTTTTGTAGTCCAGGACCAAGGTAACTTTTTGAACATTGCTACAACCCTAGCAGGCATCAACTCTACTGGGCTCCTTAAATTTTGGTGGAGCGAGATGACTGTGTCAGTCTTTTACTGACTATAATCCACATGTGTTCCTTCAGTTGCCATTTTGCATTATAGAAATTTTTAGGGCCATGAATCGAATGATGCGTTATACGGTTGCGGTGACCCTTTCGAACAATGCTGCAGCCCTGGTGAAGATCAAACCTTGCAACTGTCACCATTTTATCCACAAACTCCTCGACAATTATTATCTGTTATTAAGTTTACTACACACTTGGCTACGTACACAAATACTATATATTACATCATATATATTAGGAATATACCGAAACTATTTATATTACATCGTAATACGGCTGGCTAAGTGTTGGCAATGGGATCAGCCTCGTTTGCATAATAGGGACACGACTTTGTAGCTCAGATTTCAGCTTCACGGATGAACGGAATCTGAAATGTGTCTCACTTTAATGGTACCTATAATAAAATAGGGTATTGTTTATGTGATCCTAGTGAGATGGCCTTGTTTTAATTAGATCCATTATTAGATAAAAGTATTTTTGTGAGTGGAATTCCTTGCGGAGTCTGTGTTTTCCGATAGCTTCAACTTGGGGGTTTCAAGTCAAGAGTGAATAGATAAGTTCTATGCAAGCGTTCTCCATAGCTTCTGCCAAATTTACTTATGATATATGGCTGCTCACAATGTGCCTCATCACAAACTTCGAGCATAGCCCTTTCCATTGCTCTTTGGATGACTTTAAGCCTTTTTTTTTTTGAAAAAAAAAAGGCGAAGGCGAAGGTTATGCTCGAAGTTTTCTCACGTGATCGCAACAGAAATGAAGATATCCGCAGGAGAACCAAGGTTACCGACATAGCCCAAATAATCGCCAAACGTAAGTATGTTGGAGTGCCGACCGCATACTGGAAGATGCAGCGTTGGAAGGCGTCCCACGAGGTGGACCGCTGACGTGGTGAGGGTCGCGGGAATCCGATGGATGCGAGATAAACAGGACCATTCATTGCGACAATCGTGGAGGCCTATGTCCAAAAGTGATAATGACGTTTGGCAAAGCGTCGTAGCTAGAAGCGTTAAATGGCAATGCTAATTCTAAATTTTCTATTCATGCGCTTATCACACGATGAGGTCATAAAATTTGTAAAGATTTCGTACTTTTATGAGCCCTTAGCGATTACAAAACCTCATTATTTAACAGCAAAATTATACGTTTTACATACATAATAACACACAAATAGTTACGCTAACTTGGCACGGCACAGTGTGACCTTTGAATTCGCTCCAAACGCTTCAGAACGCGTCTCATTGTCTTCACAACTCTTGCTTTAGTACAGATACTTATGTCCACAAAATAGCATGTCAGTAAGTAGTAGTAGATTACAGAAGGTTGACTGCATACAAGAGCGAAAACAAACGTATTCATAAAGCTTTCTTCACTAGCCACCCTTGACGATGTTGGAACTTCTACGATCCGGAATACGCGTTTCGCCTCGTCGTTTATACCGCATACAACGAGGGACTGGAACAATTTGCCTGCTGCGGTCTTCCCGTTCGATTATAATTTAGGTGTCTTCAAGGCTAGAGTGAATAGGCTCTTAATAAACTAGTGCGCCTCACCATCAACGATTGCATCACTGCTTACCATCAGGTAGAATCGCAGTCAATTACTAGTATATAACTTCTCCTCTGTAAGTGTCATACTTTTACTGACTCGTATTTCTTCAGTTGCCCTTTACATTCCAAGGCCTATTCAACAGCCCAACAATCCCGTCCAGTTGCAGTTTGAAGTCCAATTTTTTATTTACTTGATGGCAACGGTCTCGTCTCTTATTAGATTAGGCTTAAACATAACTGGTAAATCGTGATATATAAAAGGCACGGCTCTGCCTAAACCTTTAAGTAAAAATAGGCGTGAAATTACGTATCATAGACAAGCTTCTCGTACAGCGAGTACAAGCGCTCGCGAACGACATTTGTATCAAATTAACGTACGTAAGCGTGTATGCATGCTTGCCTCTCTAGCCAAGTTACAACCGTTTCGTTTCGATTCTCTTTTCGTCGATCGCCTCGAGTAGGCCACGTCTCTGATTCCTTTATTCTGACTTCATCTCAACGCTCAGTCACGTGGTCAGAACAAAAGAATAGGAGGCGTGGCCTCCTTGAGGCGATCGACGAAAACTGAATCGAAACGAAACGGTTGTAACTTGGCTAGAGGGGCTGGTACGCTTGTTTTCACCCATTGTACAGACAGAACTACATCAATTTGGATATAATTATATTTAGAAAAAGAGGTAATCCTTTTCTAAGGTATATTAATGTAAGAGGGTTGATGAAGAGTTGAACTTCTGAACTCTTTTGTTCTATAGCACAGGTATGTTTACGGACTACAAAAGTAGGTAACAGGCCTCTTAATGTGTCTCATCAAGGGCTGTCTTTGTTAAGAAGGTTGCTAAAGGATTTTTTATTTAGGGAGAAACAATGTTGAATTTATTCATGTTGCCGTGTATAAATGTAGTTTGTTTAGAAGAGAATGAATAACAAGACATTATGATAAAATATTTGAGCTTTTAAGTTCTTTATTGTTATTTACAATGTACAACAAAGAAGTACGTAATCTGTCTTCATATAAACTAATCTTATATAGAATAAGATCCCAGAGCGATATGAAATAACTTATTTTCACATGGATGTAACCTTAGGTTCTCAGGAGCGTCTCATGTGCTTGGAATACCTGTATTCTTGTGGAGTTCCCCCTCGGGGCCCCTGGGCAGGTACCAGGTGAGAAAAGGAACTAAAAACAAGAGTCACTTATTTTTAATTGCTGATTTTTATATATGTTTTATAGAATATTATTCTAAAGTAGTATCATAAGTGTCAGACACTTTCCATGTACCAAAACTTCTGTCAGACGCTTTAAAGCGCCAAAACAAGAAATTAACTTTACTTATTTTTACATGTTTGATTTTTAAATATGTTATTAAGGTAACTATTGCGAAGTTATATTTCAATAGTCAGACAAGTCGTAGTGACCAAACATCCAGTCAGTGCATGAAATCGCTCGTACTTACGGTCATACGTACGGCTTTCTCGGCGGGAATAATTTTTGTGTTTAGGGGATGTTTGGTCACTACGATTTGTCGGACGTTATATTTTTTTGTATTAAGAGGCAAACGCCGGATCTACGGTTCTTATTTGGAAAGTATATTTTCAATGACAACAATTCTTTCCACCGAAAAGTTTTGACAGGATTTTTTCAAGTGAAGTTTAGAGTCTATTTTAATTAATCGCAAAATTTGTATTGTTATGTTATGTAAAATTAGTATAGTTTTGTAACTCAAATGTATCACAACTGGACAATATGTGAAATTATTTGATACAGGAAACGGAGAAATGTATTATATTATTGATTACCTCATCTAAGCTTGCCGAAAAGGCTGATTGGATGCATTTACAGAAAAAAACTATCCCTTTACACCGTATGTGACACTGGCTAATCGCACAAACCGTGCGAAGTGAAAAAAAAAAACCAATCAAGAGCGAATTGCGCACTGAGGGTTCTATACCAATTTACCTATGAAAACAGTTGAATTCCCGAATTGAGTTACGAAGATTTTTCCGAATCGCAAAAAAAGTTTTTTTTGTGACGTAACTACAAATTTACAGTTTTCAGATTCTTTCCTATACTTTTACTACTCATAACACATGAAGCAAGGTCTCAAACTTGCTTTATGCCAAATTTCAGGATTCTAGGTCAACGAGATGTACCTATAAATTTTGATTCCCTTGAGAGTGTCGAAATACACGTTTTTTGCAACATACGACACTACACTTTTTTTTTTTTTAATTGATATAAACTAGAGCTTGACTGCGATCCCACCTGATGGTAAGCAGTGATGCAATCATTGATGGTGAGGCGCACTAGTTTATTAAGAGCCTATTCACTCTAGCCTTGAAGACACCTAAATTATACTTGGACGGGAAGACCGCAGCGGGCAAATTGTTCCAGTCCTTCGTTAACTCAGAAGTTTGATTTTTTTACACTTTCAAGGGACCGCAGACAAAATTCTTGATTTTTTTATATGGTTTTAATTTCAACTTGACACCTCCACGAGCTCCCAAGATAAAGGGTTTTGACAGATAGACAGACAGACGGACAACAAAGTGACCCTATAAGGGTTTTATATGTTTTTTTTGTATTTTTCCGCACCTCAAAAGGTTGAGATGTGGAAAAATACAAACAAATCTTTCCACGGATACCATGTGTGATAACAAGTACATATCTAAAAATAGTTACATTAAGTTTGTTCGGTCTGCAAATACCTACAAATTAATGTCGGAATTAAATTGTTAACAGGGATTTGAAACCAACACGCGTGGGTATAGTTAAGTATACTGGTCTGTTATAGTCGTGATTGCCAGTAAAATATTAATTGTGTCGTATGTATACGGTAATAAATAAACTTCGGTAAGTTTAAAGGTTTTTATGTCCGTATATATGTAGCAGTAATTTTCTCGTGTCCACTAATATCATCAACGGTGACTACCAACGAAGCTATAAGACCGCCCATTGTGACACCCTATTAATTTTAAGTTCCTATTTTAAAAGACATTGCTCGTCGTTCATACATAGCTCGCCTAAGATCCAACAGGGAGGTGTATTTACTCTTTGGGTTTTAGATAATGTATATATTCGATTAAACCTAAATTAAAACAACGGACACTTTTGAGAATTCTGAAAAAATCAAAACACTTTCGGATTTTGAGGTTATAATTACGTCACTAAAAACATTCGGTATGTAGCACCCCGTGTTCCGAATTGCGTCAAAAGCGATTATATCGCGAATCCGACCGAATTTAAAAGTCACAAAATAAAAGGGCTATTGAGTGATAATTGTGACGTTGCGCGTTGGTCGGATTCGCGATATTATCGCTTTTGACGCAATTCGGAACGCAGGGGCAATAACTTAGCATTTATTACTGAATGACATTACTACCAAATGTCAAATGTTCTGTCTTCTGTCGATTCGTCAACTGTCAGTGTCGATATTATTGCTCGTTTCAATCAGCGCTTTTAATTATAATAAATATTTCATGCGTGTTGGTTCATAGGCCATTTTTTACAATGTCCTTTATATTTGGTGTACAATAAAGAGTATATCTATGTATACTAATAATAGTTATATAGTTTTCCATTAACCGGGGGTTGTCCTTAAATGCACTAGCATAGCGTACAGGGATAATCGCCGGTTGGTACCAGGTTCCATTAAAAGCGTATAACGGGCCTCTGCGGGTTGGTTTCGACTCCTCGTACGCCTTCCAAAGGTCCAGGACAGATCCTACAATACCTCCACGCGTTCCCGAGATAAAGGGTCTTCACAGACAGATAGACAGACAGACGTATGGACAACAAAGTGATCCTATAAGGGTTATTTTTTTTTCAGTGGGAAAATCATCTAATGACAGTTCCCGATCTTGGGCGGAGCGGGAGATAGGGTCAGACTTTTACTGACTAAAACGCCACTCCTGTCCCTCCGTTGTCTTTCGTACCAGAGCCGAGTCTTCCTATCAGAATCAGACCCTTGGCCTCAGTAGGCTACAACCCTGCTGGGCCCCTACGGTTGCTGACATCACCTTGAGGCGCGCGTGGAACACTACGCGCTTTCAATCTGGGACTTAACATCCTGTTCCGCATACCTCCAAGGGTATAATATTTCACACAACCCATCTGTGGTTTATTTGGTTTTCCTCTACCCTTATTCAAAAAATTCCTAGATCATATTTCCCAAGTGTATTATGTAACACGCCGTATAAAATTAAAACATCCAACACTTTAACGTACCTAACAACGTTGTTGACAAATGATCAGCCCTTTTTTAATATGTTTTTGGCTTGGCTACTAAGTCCTTTAAGCCACGTTTTCGTAATTAATAGTTAATTTTTTTGCCATTACAATATGGATGTTTATATTCTAATGTTTTTGAAGTATTTGGCAGCAAATGTACAGTGCATTCCAAATAAGAATAAGATCGATTGCCATGTTGTGACGTCACGTCATACTGTCAAATCGAAGAATTATTATGTTAAACAAGAAATTTTTGAAAAATAATTTATTTACGAACTGTGAGCGAAAATAGTTTAATCAGAATCCAGTTCTCAAATTTTACTCATCTCTGGGTTTTTCAATTTTGCCTGATTTCTTGCGATTTTACAGTATGACGTGACGTCACAACATGGCAATTGATCCTATTCTTATTTGGAACTCATTGTACCAAGTCAAACTTCAGCTAAATTCCCTAAGGTAGTCGACACTACAATAAAATTCTCAGCTCCATTTTTTCGAGAACGCACCTGTTTCAATGATTCCACATATTGTCCAGTTGCGCAGCCTGTTGAGATAAAAAACTGCACCAATTTTTTATCACAATATCCACTAGGAATCAATTTGCGAATAATTAAAATAAACTTTACTCGAAGAAATCCCGGTAAAAATTCTGCAAAGCACTTTTTCCCTCTGCCACAGTTTAATTAAATTACCTCGATGGCCAGTAGAACGCCGGCAGTTTGTCTAGTGTACCTAATGAATTTTAGACAGGCTCTGTCATTCTATATCCGTTTGGCGAGTCGTCGGATGAAAACAAGTTTAATCGATATTGATTTCTTTTGTTTTTAGGAGTTCCTGTCTATCAAACTTTGTAGTTTTGGCATTGTGAGACTAAAGGAAAACGATGTGAGAGAAGACTAAGGGTGCTTTTCCGCTAGAGATATGCTATTCTACGATGCTATGGATGCGTTTGATATCCACCAATCATATTCATTGGTGTACATAGCTTAGCACAGGTAGAAACGGATTCAACTAAGATATGTTTTTTATTTAGAAGGATGCGTGCTGTGGACGCGTGTTATGGATGTGTGCTATGGATGCGTGCTATAGATGGTCGCGAATGGTGTAGCTATGTGCCGCTTCCCTACTATAGATACATCGCTTAGTTCGAGCTGCGCATCTTTCTCGCGCAGCTACTTTGCGGCGGCGCATCTACATAGCACATGTTACTCGCACCGCTACATAGCTTAGTATCAGTGGAAACGGTCACATAGTTTCACAGCATAGCTATTACATCCTTGCAGCATAGCTGCATAGCAAAATTGTCCCAACGGAACATACTCCCGAGATAAAAAGTATTCAGGACATAGTCTACCCGTGGGCAAAATTTCATCCAAATCCGTTTAGCCATTCGTGCGTAAAAATGTAACAAACGTACTTATCCAAAAAATTTCGCCTTAATATAATGTTAGTGGTCTGTATGGTGTCCGGACGTAAAGAATAACACCATCCCATCTCTTCCCGTGGGTGTTGTAAGAGGCAACTGTTACGTCTCAAAAAATATTTTTTGCGATTCGGAATAATTTTCGAAACTCCATTCGGGAATTGAACTAGTAATAGTCTAATACATAGGTAAATTTGTACGGAACCCTCAGTGCACGAGTCCGACTCGCACTTGCCCAGTTTTTACTTTTCTAGCGCCATTCCCCTTTTTTTATTCGATAATTTATATAGCATAACATCGTTTGCTGACAGACCTAGTAATATATTTATTTCCCAGATTTTTCTCAAACCTCAAAATTAAAATGGCGTCGATCGTGGTTCAGACCCGGATAGCAGAAGTAAAGGCCGTAATTACCATGACAATGTGCAGCGCTCGTTTCCGCGAGATTAATGGCCACCGCTGGCAGCCGTCACTCATTAAATTGATGAGCGATGACGCGTACTGTGGCCGGCCAGAAAAACAGCGGATTACATACGATGTATTTTTTTTTTCCGTGATCTTTCATGAGTGCTGGTATCAAAATTACACGTACGGTGCACCTTAGGATTCAGTTTCAGCCTCCATAGCCAAGTTACAACCATTTCGTTTCGATTCTCTTTTCGTTGATCGCCTCGAGTCGGTCACGCCTCCTATTCCTTTGTTCTGACCACGTGACTGAGCATTGAGATAAAGAATAAAGGAATAGGAGACGTGGCCGCCTCGAGGTGATCAACGAAAAGAGAATCAAAATGAAGCGGTTGTAACTTGGCTAGGGGGGCAGCTGTCATTGTTCTGACTAACCATGGACGCGTAACTTCATAGACACGCTTCATACGCTCACGCGCCTATTACACTGTTCGATATTCAGACAGTCTTAGTATATGTTTATCTGTTTATCTCATCGTTCTGTTTCATTCCTTTACACGACATTGGCGTAAGTTGATCTTTTCCTTGCGTGACGCTACATAGACTAAGACTGTCTGAATATCAGAAGTGTAATAGGGCCCTTTAGTGTACGCCTGCTCACATAGCGGCAACGTCGTTGTGCCATTGGTGCTTCATTGACAGAGTTTCGAAGTTTTATAAGCTGTGTGAAGCTGCACGATCTTGGACAGTAGGCCTAACAATTGTTTATACAATGAGTAAACATATATTGGATGATAAATTAAATATCCTACTAAGACCGTAGGATATTTAATTAAGTTAAGGTTAAAAAATTAAGGTTAATATTTATTCTAAAACTAGCTTTTTCCAGCGGCTTCAGCCGCATACATAAAATTAGCCTGACATAGGGTCAGAATAAAGTAGCTTTATATCTGTGAAAAAATTTTCGCAATCGGACCAGTACTTTGAGAGATTTAGCTCCTACAAACAAAAAAACATACTTTACCTCTTTTTAATATTAGTGTAGATTATTCCAACTAATGACTTAATGGTTTTTTAAAACATAATTATGCTTAAACGTAGCACAGCTACCATTTTTTTTTTGGTGGAGAAATCATCAAAAACATTGTCCACTCAGAGTGGAGCGAGAGAAAGTGTAAGACTTTCAATGAGTAAAATCCATCTGTGTTCCTTCAGTTTCCCTATGCGTTCCTGGGCTACGATAACTCTTTCGAAATAATCAAAAAGATAAAAAAGATAACCTTGTGTTCTTATGTTGTAATTTTATATAGAGGAGGATTTTTTATATGAATTTCTTTCTTCCCTTCAAAATCCGCTGATTTCGAGTTCTCCAAATTTGTTCCGGACTGGTTGCGAACTCATTGCGTCTAATGGCGTGCAGCGAGCCCGTCTGAGCACAGGTTTGGAGGCCTAACCGTTATGCAATGCCAGGAAAATGGCTTTTATTAATTACTTGTTTCTATCGATGGTGTCGCTCGTAAAAAATAGTTTATTTAAAAACAAGCTTTTTTGCAGCTCAGTGTAGATATAATTATTCAAATTTTCAAATCCTTTTTATAACGAACATATAATAATTAAATTTGAGAATATTACTTTCATAAAATAACATTTCAAGTTTGATGATACAGAAAGGGTTAAAGAATGGATCAAGAAATAATATCTCACAACTTATACTATAGATTAGACGTAGTTGCCGTTCGACGATTGCGTCGTAAACCCAAAAATGAGAATATGACAATAAAACCAAGTTTTATTGAGTTTGTTTAAGTCATAAGCGATAGTAATTTAATTGGTTTACTATCATATACGTAGACTTTTTCTTTGTTACCTATCTACCTACCTATGATTTTTTGTTCTTACCCAAAGAACTGGTAGATAAGAATAATACAAAAAAAGGATAAGTGTGACGCAATTCGGGTTCCATGCAAAATTACCTACGTAAATCGTTCAATTCCCGAAACCAGTCTCGAAGATTTTTCCGAATCGCAAATTAGTTAGTATTTTTTATGTCAGTTAACTACAAATTTGAATTTTCAGACTTTTTCATATTCTTACTTCATGCCAAATTTCAAGGTTTTAGGTCAACGGGTAGTATTCTATAGGTTTTTATATCTTAACGAGTGTTAAAATATGCATATAAAAGCAGCATATCTTCAGATTGTGTTTACTCAGAACTTTGATATTTTCACTTTCACTGCTACTTGGGGTCGAGTATTTGATATTTCAGCTTCATGTCTCGACGTATTCTTGAGAAAATAGGGTCTTGACAGACGGACAGACAGACAGACAGCAAAGTGATCCTATAAGGGTTTCGTTATCGCAGACGAAGGAATCCTGAAAACACTACAAATGGTTTTATTTATTGTACTGAAATTTATTTATCATTTTCCTTTTGACGCCGCACTTGCGCCCGCGCGTTCGATCGTTTATTACTGACATAGCTAAATGACATTGAAGTATCGGGCGTCATTGAATGATTAATTGTATTTACTTTAAAGCACTTTAAAATTGTTTTAAGTTTATTGTTATTTTATTTTCTTTCATAATAAAATAATTTTAAGTTTGTATTCTGTGTGTCCGTGGCATTATAAGCCATATCGTAATATCAGCACCGTGTTATTTTATTTTTGAATGTTTTTTGTAAATGGAACTTTTTTGACCATGCACAGGTCTTCTTTGTATCATTTTTTGTTTTAATGATTGTGATTTTGTTTGCTAACATTTTTTTGTTCTTTTTTTTGTCCCGTGCGTTTCTCTAGTAAACATTTTCATTCTTTATTTCTTTGTTTATAAATACATTCTATAAACAATTTTATTTTTATGGATAATAACAGACGTCGTTTCTTCAAAACGAATCAACATTACAATTTGTACGATGCATTTGTAAGCCAAATTAACTGTCGATGTTAACTGTAGCTAATATGCCGCTGCATGCTTATCATCAAAATCATTTTAAAAGACGTCTATTGCTGGACATTTGCCTCCCCAAAGTGTAGCCACAACGACAAGTTCTGTGCTTCTTGCATCCATTGGATTCCCACGACCCTCACTTGGTCCTTCCGTTAGCTGCTTTTTCCGGTACGTGGTCGCCACTCCAAAACCATTCAGCCTTATCAATATATCTTCCACGCGCGGCTCAGGGAAATGACAGCAAATCGTAGGGGCCCAGCAGTGTCGAAGCCTGCTGGGGCCATGGGTAGCGTGAAAACGAAACCCGGGGCCCTGGGACGAAGGCAACGAAGGAACAGGAGTGGGTTTTTAGTCAGTAAAAGTCTGACACTATCTCCCGATCCGCCAAAGAGCGGGATTTGTCATTAGATGACTTTCCCACCTAAAAAAAAACCATTAAAGAAAATGTTTTAACTTGAACATGGCCGCTTGAGTCTTACAACTTGTACCTCACAACATTTTCAGCGCTATGTCACCAGAAGTTAGAAGATTATCAAGTTACGCTTTTGCGGCATTCTTTGTGAAGACCTCTCAATACCGGAGCTGTCCTGAGATACCCCGAAAATACCATTATAACACTGTCAACTTGTGTAATAGCTTTTAGTGGATTCGATGAGAAAGAAGTGTTGCTGAAAACAAAAAGTTTAGGGTTGTTGCCCGCCTATAATATTGAACGCTAGCTTCTGCCAGCAGCTTCGGCCGCGTGAAAATAAGTTTCTCCATACAAACTTCCAACCCCCGTTTTACCCCCTTAGCGGATATCTACACCCTATACGGAACCTTTTTGTTTTTTCTTTTTGTTTCTGAGATTTCGTGATTAATCAGTGAGTGGTATTTCGCTTTCATATGTATATAAATTTTTGCTATTGAGGATGGTGTCGAATTGAGAATTAAAATTATTTTATAACTAGTTTAACGTTGCCCACACTAGGAATTACTCCTGTGTCGACCGTGCTTTCACAAACATGTGAACTCACATATTATATCAAGATATCTGGACCCGGAACAACTCTATAGGTCATACAAATTTTGATCCATGCGGGAATCGAAACCGCGACACGCATCGTTTAATCACTGCGCTAACCGTACCGTTGCTTTCTTCTGCGAATCAGTAGCAAAGGAGGAGGCCGCACGTGTACGCATGAGAGAGTGGCGCTGACATCCCAGCCACCGGGATCCCGATCCCGATTTCCGGCCACCGTATGCGCAGGCTTATTGTTTTTTTTTTCGGTGGAAAATCATCTTATGACATCCCCCGCCCTTGGGTGGGGCGGGAGATAGTATCAGACTTTTACTGACTAAAAACCCACTCCTGTTCCTTCGTTGCTTTTTTCCCAGGGCCACGGGTTTCGTTTTCACACTACCCATGACCCCAGTAGGCTTCGAGCCTGCTGGGCCCCTACGATTTGCTGACATTTCCTGAGGCACGCGTGGAACAATACGCGCCGTCGACGACTTGGGCTCGGTCCGGACGGTTACCGGACTGTCGGACGACGGGCTACCCATTGCTCGCCGTCCGAAAGCCCCCGCCTACGGTGGCCGGAAATCGGTATCGGAATCCCGGCGGCGGTTGGGGCGTGAGGACCGTTGCCTCACGCGATCGGCCGCCTCCTTTGCTAGCATTACTGTTTCGCAAAAGGAAGCGATGCGCAGACGGCGAGCAATAGGTAGCTCGCCGTATAACCGTCCGGACTGAGCCCAAGTCGTCGACGGCGCGTATTGTTCCGTGCGCGCCTCAAAGAGATGTCAGCAAAACCAAGGAGCTCAGCAGGGCCGATGCTCGCTAGCTAGGACCGCGGAGAATTTCTGAAAGGGAAACCCGTAGTCCTAGAACGCAAAGGGTAATTGAAGGACACAGGTGTGGTTTTAGTCAGTAAAAGTCTGACACGCCCTCGCGCTCCACCCAGAGCGCGAGAAGTCATTTGGATGATTTCCCACCTTAAAAATAAAAAAAGTCGTCGACGGTGCGTACTGTTCTACTTGCGCCTCAAGGTCATCAAACCGTAGGGGTCAGCAGGGTCGAAGCCTACTGGGGCCAAGGGTCTGTTTCTGAAAGGAAGACTCGGGCCTGGTATAAAAGGCAACGAAGGAATAGAAATGGGATTTTAGTCAGTAAAAGTCTGACACTCCCTCTCGCCCGCCCAAGAGCGTGGGATGTCATAAGTTGATTCTCCAACCGAAAAAAAAAAGAACAAATATGTGTCATTATAGATGTCGCTACATAGCTCAAAAGACAATTTGCAAGAACAGCTTGCTTTAAAACAAGAAACAACAAATATTTATACGAGTTTAATAACTATATTAGGTAATCAAATGCAAATTTGATCCGAAGTAACACACTGATTCATAAGACGAAATGATCAAACTACAAGCTCATATAAAATTATCAACCTATAACTTATTAATAGAAATTAGTCAAGCCATTAACGTAAGTGACGGTTAAGAGGCTAAATGGCTAAGTGTCAATTAAGTAAGACTTAAGAGACCAGGAGACCAGGAGTATCGCAGAGGTCTCATTAATATGCATGGTCACACAAGCTTACCGGACCGTTGAGAAACTAAATCGTCCGTAGCGAAATTGTTTTCGGGTAATGGCTTTAAATAACAATGCTGGATTTCGAAATATATTTTTCTTCGGTCTATGAAGTACATTGTTATTACAGTATTTTAATGAATTTATTTTTAGACATTCAGCAACTCACACTAGGCACGCGTTATATACTCGTGGACCAAACGAGTCAGTAAAAGTCTGACACGCACTCCCGCTCCACTCTAGATAGGGAGAAGTCAAAAAAAGAATCACGCGGTGGATTACGGCCCATTTCCTCTCAATCAGAGGAGGACTGTGTCCCAACAGTGGGAACATTATGAGGTTGATTAAGCTTTTGTTATTTTTGATATTGTAGGGAGATTTGAAAATAGGGATAACTCAAAAAAATATTTTAATACGAGTACAAATTATACAATTCTTTTATTTAATAATCAGGAAACAGATTGTGATTATAATTTTTGTAATGTTAATTCAACTTAGGATCAGATCTATTAAGTCTATTATGATTTTTTTATTAAAACTCATCAGCCAAAGTACTAGGCGCTCATATCCTATTAGAAGATCCATCTTCCAATCAGTTGATAACTTTCAAACGCCTGCATGTCTATTAATATTTTTTTTTATAAACCTCATCAGCCAAAGTACTAGGCGCTCATATCCTATCAGAAGCTCCATTTTCAAATCAGTTGATAACTTCCAAACGCCTTCAAGACAATTTATTTCAGCTAGTTACATAAATATGATTTAATATGCACGGATCGAAGGCACGGATAGAAGGAGCAGCTGCAACTGAGTAATTTTTTCGTTTGGCGCCGATCCAGAGACGATATTTTTGTTGTTTTCATTTTTAACAATCTGAAACTGCGATATTCGCTGAGGCACGAAGTTTAGTGTCTCTGCAGTTTTGTTGATAAAGAAGTGATAAGAAAAAGTTGGAAATTAAATTCTCGAATCTGTTTCAAGATGAATGTTTTTTTGGCCCACGATCAAGAAACTTATGGAGAAGAAGGAGAGAAATATTAATCTTAGAGACACGTGACTTCCCGCGCTCGTCCCTGGTTCAGGCCATGATCCGGGGCGATAGGGAATGGAATGCGGTCGCGTCTTTCTGCGGAGGAGGCGGCCGCAAGAGTGAGGGAACGTACATCATCACGCGCCAGCCACCGCGACAGTAGACGCCCCAACACGCCCCAAGCATCGGGATAGTAAAGCGATTTAATGACGACGAGTAATGGGGAGCTTTCCGTCTGCTCGTTCCTTAGAAACCGAGCCCGAGTCGTCCAAGGTGCGTAGTGTTCCATGAGATAACAGCAAATTGTAAGGGCACAGCAACGCCGATGCCTGCTATAGCCATGGCGAAAAATATGAAAGGGATACTCGTGGTCCTAGAATGGAAAAGGCAACTGATGGAACATAGGTGTGGTTTTAGCCAGTAAAAATTGACACGCAGAGGGTGTGTCAAATTTCACCATATAGAGGGAGAGGTAATTGTATGATTTCCCAGATAAAAAAAATGCACTTCTGCTAACATAGGAGAATATTAGTGTCGACGATGGAATGTCTGATGGCAAAAGAACCATGGAATAGGTACTACAAAACACCAAATAATTTCGCAGAAGACCAAGATGAAGTTGGCGGAATGAGTTTGACGGAACTGGACATAGATCTCTCCTTAGTAGCTACGTTGCTACACCCAGTTCTTCCAGATTCCTTCTGTGTTAGTTTGTTTTAAAATTTGTTGGTCAACTTAGCTGAAAATCGCCAAACATAAGTGGCAGTAGGCAGGGCACATTGCTCGTAGATCAGATGATCAATAGGGCTGAAAGGTTCAGTAGTGGCGACCGCGCACCGGAAGATGCAGCGTTGGAAAGCTTTCCAAAGGGTGGACTGATGACTTGGTAAAAATCACGGGAATGCAATGGATACGAGACACACAGGACCATTCGTTGTGGCGACACTTTAAGGAGGCCTAAATGGGTAAGTAATAGATGGTATGATTACAAAATCTCTAATATTTACAAAATATAACAACTGAATCTATAATTTTATTTGATATAACGGTCAGTTAATATAATAAACGATTTATATAATTTTCAAAAACTAATTTTTATAAGCATAACATACATTAGTTATAAAATCTTTAGATATATCTCTCAAAAGACATAAAACTGTTTAGTCTAATATGGAATTGACTTTTAACTTAACCTAACTCAAATAATTCACTAACATTAGAAGGGGATATGGCGCTCGGTGGCCGCTACCACGGCATGCTTACAATTGGTATATCTTTCGTTTATTATATCTTGGGAACGTTATTGAAATGAAAATATACCAAATAACATTTTATGTTATGAGACGCACCCGGCCTAAATCGAACAGTGGACGTCTAACGGCTGAAACGATAACGATGATGATGATGCTGGAGCAGCGCAATACGGGCGGTCCTACCCGCATCGCCGCCTACTTGCGACCATTCTCTCACTACTCTTGTAAAAAATCTTCTTCGTCTTTCTCCTTTTTTCTACTTAATGGAGGGTCGACGAGTTTTGTACAAAAATATCTATTGAAAAAAATTGGTTCACCCAATTTTATGCTTTAATTCAGTGAAATTTGGCTAAAGGCATAAAAAATTAGGGCTACTAAAGGGTAATTTATTAAAATTTCCCACAGAATTCTTAGTAGTCTCGTCATCGCTATATATGCAAATATCTTGTATAACGGTACAGACGCTGAAATTACATCGAAGAATTATAGATTGTTTATGCAATATCAACCTATTTGCAGCTCTTTGGAAAATATTATCTTTGTTTTCGCTTTGTTGTGGTTGTACATTTATATTTAGTAGGTATGGGCGGAGTTAACGTAGAACTACATGGCCCCACGTGGGCCACGTACAATACGTACACGTATGGGATCTGGGCGTGTTCGTGTCTATACATTTTATATGGCAACTAGACTTGTAGAGCTACATCGCCACGCGACGCGAGGCCACGTACAACTCGGGCGTTGCCCACGTGTGTCTAATGTTGTTCCCACCTTAATGTTTCGGTGTAAGGAGGTATAACCTCAAAAAACAATTTAATATATTATACTCGTACATATATTATAACAATATTCCACAACGTTCACAAAACACCATCTAGTCCCAAACTAAGCAGAGCTTGTGCTATGAGTACTAGTCAACTGATAAACATACTTATATATTTCTAAATATCTACATATTATAGATAAATTACACCCAGACAGAGAACAATTGATCGTGCTTATTACACAAACATTTGTCTGGGGTGGAAACGAACCCACGACCTCCGGCATAGCAGGCAAAGCCACTAACCACTATACCAACAGGCCAATCCAATTCTAACGCTCGTATAATGGGGTAGGTTATTTAAAATGTAAACAATCGAGTATTACTAGGAGCGGTGAGCCCAAAGGGAAAATTCTGAGTATTAATATTATATTTGTATTTACCTAGAAGCATGTCAGCGTATATCAATTTCCCAGAATTATGACAAATTGATTTACCACGAAATGGACTGCAGTGGTTTATCGAACGTTTCCGCTTAAATAATTCAACTCTAGGCTAGGAGATGAAATGGCTAAATTAGAGCCGTGTTGCAGTCGTACGGGTGTCATGGACCGCCCGGAGGATACAGTGGAGCGATCGGCGATCGGTGGCGGCAACCTTTCGCGCCAGACCCTGGTACAGACCATAGTCCGGATAGAGGAGGAATGGCAGGCGGTCGCCTCCTTCTGCGAAGCTGTAATGCTAGCGAAGGTGGTGGCCGCGCCCTAGTCACCGGTACCTTGCCGGCGTGGGCTTGTGGACAACGAGCAATGGGTAGTTTGTCGTCCGGCTGAACCGAGGACGGACCGAGTCTGAGTCGTAGACGGCGCATAGTGTTCCGTGCGCGCCTCAAAGAGATGTCAGCAAAACCATAGGAGCTCAGCAGGGCCGAAGCCTACTGGGGTTACGGGTTGATTTCCTACTCCCTTTTCCACGGGTTTCCCACCCGTGAAACTAGAGCGCTAAGCAAAGAAGGAACATAGGTGTAGTTTTAGTAAGTAAAAGTCTGTCACGTCCTCCCACTGCGGGAGAGCGGAAGAAATCATTATATAATTGTGTGTACTAATTTTCCTTTTACTTCTACACACAGTGTCTACATCTCTATTTTCTCCAACTCTCCTTTCGCAGGTATGCTGGAAGAGATTTCTTTAGAAATAAGCATCACCTTTGTACTGTTCTTCTGTTTCCTTCTTCTTTTCTTTTATTATTGTGTACATAAATTGTTAAATAAATACAATTTCCAACTTAAAAATTTAATTAAATTTCATTTGAAAAAAGCAGTACCTTTGCGCTCCTCTATCTGCTTTTGTTCTTTTTATTTTTAAGTGTTTGTGTATATTTAAATAAATAAAAGTTACTTTCATCGAAACTATTGAGGAGGTTCGATTTTCAAGGAAGATTTCTCAGGGTTTTGTAACTATCCTTAACTTGATCATGATTCGCACTTGAGTAATTGAGTTTAACTTGATAGGCTTAATGACCACTTGGTTTAGTTTATTAACAAAGTTGAGCCCTTATACAAGTTTATATTAGATACTAGTTGGTTTCCGCGACTATGTTCGCGTCTGACACATAACAGCACAATGTCATTTGGTCACAATTTAAAGATGATATTTTAGTGGGGACCCCTATTCTATTTCTAAAATTGAAATTAGCTATCTACCAAGGATGTCTCTTTAAAATTGGTCTAACCGTTTTGGAGATTAGCCGGAACAAACAAACAGATGAGACAGACAAACAGAATTGTAAAAAATTATGCATTTAGTAAGAAAATGTTATTTGAATATTAGAAACAGATTACATTGAGTTGTCATAACTTCGAATTGACATGGAGTTATAAGTTCATATTAGGATCAAACTCGGTGTAATTGTCTGAAAGAGTAGTAAAGTTAAACAGAATAGTATAGAACTTTTATTCGGGGCAGACACAGCATAACGGCCACAAACACAGACAGCACAACGGCCACAAACACAAAGCAAAAAATTACATATGTACAGCGTACGAATATTTATTTCCAAAATCTCATCTCGTTAGGTATCAGGAACACAGCTTTAAAAGAGAAGTAGATCTTAACTTTTCAACTACTTTTAGTTTAAAGCGCTAAAGTCAGCTTTTGTGAAGGCTTTGTAAATGCAAATCAGGGCTCAGTATTATAATAATCTTCTACATAATGAAGAATTATTATACATCTCTCAGATTTCACTTGAGTTGAACAGGGAACTGGAAAAAACAAAAAAAAATATTCAAGTGTTTCACCGACACCGCCGATCTCTTCTGTGAGGAGACGGCAGTGCTCCGCCCATGTGGGGCGTGACACCTCCACTGTGTCCTCCAGTTTTTTCACACAATGGTGACACCAGGGCGTTTCTTCCGCTTGAATCCGGTTCAGGAATCTCCCGAACTTACCAAATCTGGTGAGAATCTGCGTCATGCGAAAAGTGAGGACGCTGTGACACCTCTCCAGCTACTCCTTAAAGAGGTCCGCTATGATTATGGCGTGCCCAAGTCATATTGGGTTGCGGCATTGGTTGGAGTCACCATGGCCCTGGAACGCAAATGGCAGCTGAAGGAACACTGGTGGGTTTTAGTCAGAAAGCCTGACAGTTCCTCGCCCTCCACCTTGAGCGAGAAGAGCTTTTCTTCGATCCGATGATTTTGCACTTCAAAAATTTAGTAATATTGTATGACGTAGGTATACTATTATAACCTATATCTAATTTTGCGAACGACGAACAATAGGCAGCTCGTCGTCCACCCGTTCGGTAAGGACTAGGTCCATGTTAACAGCGCGTAGGGTTCCATGCGCGCCTCCAAAAGCTGTCAGCATAATTGATGGGGCCGTAGAACGCAAAAGGGAACTAAAAACACTGTTAGGTTTTAGTCAGTAAAAGTCTAACACTCCCTCTCCACCCTAGAGTGGGAGAAATCATGGGATGATTACCACGTCATAAAAAAAAATTATACCCCATCATCGGTTTCCCCAAGTGACGCCACAATGAACGGGCATGTGCGTCTCGCATCCATCGGATTCCCGCAACCTTTATCAGCTCATCGGTCCCCCTTGAAAGAGTCCTTACAACGCTGCGTCTTCCGGTACGCGGTGGCGACCGCGTACCGGAAGACGCTAGAACCTTTCGGCCCCAACAGCCATCTGTTCTGCGAGTTCGGTGATTCATTGAACACTCCCTCTCCACTCTAGAGTGGGAGAAATCATGGGATGATTACCACGTCATAAAAAAAAAAATTATAGCCCATCATCGGTTCCCCCAAGTGACGCCACAATGAACGGTCATGTGCGTCTCGCATCCATCGGATTCCCGCAACCTTTATCAGCTCATCGGTCCCCCTTGAAAGAGTCCTTACAACGCTGCGTCTTCCGGTACGCGGTGGCGACCGCGTACCAGAAGACGCCAGAACCTTTCGGCCCCAACAGCCATCTGTTCTGCGAGTTTGGTGATTCATTGTGCTATGTCAGCAACCTTATTAACGTTATATTCCATAATATCATTTTAGCCTATCTTTAAGAACTAAGTATACCGACCGACGCACGTCGGGTCTCATCGGAGTGCTTTCTATAATGTGTCAAAGAAAATTATAGCGAACCATTGCTGTTAAAAGTCATATTTGCATGGCAACCGATCAACTACCGCAGCATCCGTGCGAATCCGAGTTTTTTTCTGGGTTGAAAATTAAGGAAGCTATTATTTTAAGGGGCACTGGCATTTATTTTATTTTTGGTGGTAGGAATTTATCAAATACCTTCTCTCGCTCTTGGTCAAGTGAGTGAGAGTGTCAATATTCTTAAACCACCCATGCCCCTTTAGTTGCATTTTGCGTTCCAGGGCTTTTTTTAAGGTGGGAATCATCCAGTGACATCTCCCGCCCTTTCGTGTCAGACTTTTACTGACTAAAATCCACTCCTGTGCCTTTGTTCCAGGGCCTCGGGTTTCTCTTTCGCATCACACATGGCCCCAGTAAGCTTCGTCGACCCTGCTGGACGTCTTAGGTTGCTGACATCTCCTTCCCTGCGTTCAAAAATAACCAGAGTAACTAGAGTTCTTTCTGCTCATTCCCCATGTAAGGCCTTCCTACTATGTCGTAACGGTTAATTTATCGTCGGACGACTATCGTCTCTAGCTGTTCCCATATTAACAACAGTTTACGTGGCCACGACAGATAGTCGCAACTACGACACTATATTTAACGTCACGTTTTACGACTATCTTGCTAGCTGTTCCCACTATCATGACTGAATTTGTATTCACCGCAAAAAAAGGCTTAGACAATATTTATTCGTGTCGTCCTATATGTGAACAAGTCCGTTTAAATATATAAGCCACGACACTTAAAACTACACAATTATCTGTCGTCACGACAAAATGTGAACGCGACTTAATTGTGAGTCAGCGAAACACATTGTCTTCTTTCAATCTGTCCAGTCAACCGCGCTATCACTAACTCCATTTTCTTTCGTATCATTTCACACATAATCCATCTTTTCATTAGCCTCCCTCTAAAGGTAGACAGATATACACCATTAAATTTTTAATTAACTTTTTTACTTAAACGGTTTATTAGAAAAGGTATTGTTATTATTTTAGTAAAGTCTCAATAAATAATATTCATAAAAAGCAAAGTTATTACCGTTTGTTTATATCCCAAAATGTCAATCAATTTATGGGAATATTGTACAAATTATAATAAATGAATAAATGACGATCAAAATTGAAAAATATCACGTATCACGTACGTGCGCGTTTTATTTTCTATTAGCAATTGTTATAATTTATTATTTATTCAATTATGAATTTACCTACACATATGGTATTATTTGACTACACAAATATGATCATTAACGGCTTTTTTTTTTTAGGTGGGAAAATCATCTTATGACATATCTCTCTTGGGCGGAGCGAGAAATAGTGTCAGACTTTTACTGACTAAAAACCCACTCCCGTTCCTTTTTTGCCTTCGTCCCAGGGCCCCGGGTTTCACTTTCACACTACCCGTGGCCCCAGTAGGCTTCGACCCTGTTGGGCCCGACGGCTTGGGCTTGTTCCGGACGGTTACCGGACGATCGGACGGCGAGCCACCCATTGCTCGTCGTCCACAAGCCCGCGCCTATGGTGGCCGGAAATCGGGATCAGAATCCCGGCGGCGATTGGGGCGTGAGGACCGTTGCCTCACGCGATCGGCCGCCTCCTTTGCTAGCATTACTGCTTCGCAGAAGGAGGGGACCGCCTGCCACTCTTCCTCGCTCCGGACCATTCGGACCATCACGGGTACGGATAGAGACCCATTTTTTGTAGTAATTAAAAAATAGGGGTGTATATCTATGTCTCTATAAGTGAGTTGTCAGCAAAAATCTGAGTCTCACTCCACCCAAAACTGGAGAAGTAATTCGATGATTTCTCTCTTAACAAAGAAGAAAAATATTTAAGGACTTGATCAAAATGATACTGAGCACGTTTGCTTCAATCGGCGTTTTACAGTTGAAAAGAAAAAAAACAGTGACGACATGTAGGGATTTATATAAAATAGTATCCTGTTGATATTGGATCCACGTTCATGTCAAAAGAGAATAGAGATTTAGTTGTTCTTTGTTTTTAAACATTCCACAACATGTAACAACAAAAGTAATACCCGAAAATAGTATGTTAAGAATCGAATATTATATATATTTTATTATTACGAGTATTATCGAATTTGTGTACGTATTTGTGTAGTTTATTTTAGATCTGATCTGTTTTTTTAACTTAGATTTTTGTTGTGCATTTCTTTCAGTTATCCTCCAAAGTTTTCAGTTTTTTTCTTATATTTATGCTATGAGACCTTGCTTAATGGAAAATTTCAGGATTCTAGATCAACGGTACGTTTTTTGCGACATAAACGGCCGTATCTTTTTTTCTTTAACTTGGAATTTTGATTTTTTTTACAGGTTCAACGGACTGCAGACCTGAGTATATGGTTTTAATTTCAACTCGATACGTCTACGCGTTCCCGAGAAAAGGGTCTTGATAGATAGACAGACGGACGGATAACAAAGTAATCCTACCAGGGATCTGATTTTTCCTTTTGAGGTACGGAACTCCAAAAAAACGCAACATAAGTGTATTTAAGTAACATTCCTGTGCTTGAATTATGATTGTAACTAACTAACGTAACATGTATTATGAATATGCATTATTCTAGTTACGTAGTTGTTACATCAAAACGGTAAAATACTTAAATCTATGGGTACAATGGCGGTCATAACACTGAAAGCGATATCTACTAGACAATCTTTGGGTGAACTGTAAGAACTTAAAATAAAAAAGAGACAATCTGCGGTATAATGCCAGCAAAATAATTAAGTAAGTATTTATTATTTTAATCTCTCCTTTCGCAGATCTGCTGAAAGAAATTTCTTTTGTAATAAGCATATAATTTAGGTATCTTCAAGGCTAGGGTGAATAGGCTCTCTCTCTAATAAATTAGTGCGCCTCAACGATTGCATCACCGCTTACCTTCAGGTGTGGTCGCAGTAAAGCATTGGTTTATATCAATTTAAAAAATAAGCAGATCGTCTTGTACTAATATTTAAAATTATTTATCAATTTCTGTTTAGGTGTATACATTTCAAAAAAAAATAATGATACTAATAATAATGATGATGGGTGATTTCGCCCATTGCGAATTGTCGGAAGTAACATAATTATCTTCAAATTTTACGGATACCTAAGTCAAATTTTGTGAGTAAACATAAAATAAAATAAGTTTTCAAAAATAAAGCCATCTTGCTCATCAATTTCTCCACAGCTTTACGTACTAAACTCTTACTCGTACTTTACAACTTTTCATAAAAGTCTTCTTTGGATGTCTTCAAGAAGAAAATTTTAAAGTATGTTTGTATTTAAGTATGTAGGTATATTAATGTATTATTTTATTCGTATTATTTGTAATTTTAAAATTGTAAACTGGATCCTACCCTCTATTGTGATCTCTCTCTATCACTCAATGGTTTGCTGGAAGAAAACTCAACTTTGAGTTAAGCTCGCCTATGTACATGAACTTTGTTATCTACTTATTTTATAAGTTGTTTAAGGGTACAATAAAGAATTAAAAATTAAAGATAAAAGTTTACTACCAAAACTCGTGTACCGTAAACTCAGAACCGCTTCCGTTCATAACTTGGGACAAAGGGACGTTTTTACGATGGCCGCACACACCAACTATTTTTACGAGTTGAATCCTTGCGGCAACGAATATGTGAACTTTAGTACGTTGTGTGCCAGATTAGGAACGAAGGCCTACTCCTTAAGGCGTTTTTTTTGTAATTGGGAAGTCAACAAATGACTTCTGGAGCTTTAGGGTGTTTTTAATATCATGCAGAATTGCTCTGCACGCGTAACCTCGCAAATGTCCTTTTTTATAGCCTTTACTGTGCCACTGCTGGGTAAAGGCCTCTCCAAACTTCTTCCAGGTATTCTTTTCTTGAGCCACCTCGAACCAGTCCTTGCAGTAGGTATTTATGTCGTCTCGCCACCTCTTCTCAGGTCGACTTCAGTGGCGACTTTGTGGATACTCTCGCCCACCGGTGCCCGCCGGGTGGTAACCCACCCAATCCCATTTTAGCCTTTTTTCCTACGTCCATAATCCCCGTCTTTTGACGCAGCGTGGTGTTCCTCATTCTGTCGGCCCTCTTGACACCCAGAATGCTGCGCTCCATTGCTCGTTGAAAATCCCAAGGCGAAACTTTTGTGACTCGATGAGCGACTATGTCTGGGCACCGTAGGACGGGCAGGATACACATATCAATTAGCTTTCGCTTCAGGGAGATCAGTAGATTTCCCTTCACCAGCGTCTTCATGGACCAGTAAAAATAAATAAATTCTGGTATTTCATACAATAATTATACGTGGAATACGCACACGGGACGCGCTTTTTCGCATTGTGAAATTTTCTACATGCGGAGTAATTCCACATGCGTGATAAAATCCGCATGATATTAAAAACACCCTTAGGGGTCTTTTAAGTGTGGGAGATTATCCAATGACTTCTCTCGCTCTAGGGCGGAGCGAGAGGGCGTGTCAGTTAATGTCTAAAACCACACATATGTTCTTTCTTTGCCTTTGGGTTCCAGAACCACAAGGTTTACTTTTCAGAAGTCTACCCATGGCTTCGCTCCAGCTGGGCCCTTACGGTTTTGCTGTCATGTCTTAGAGATGCACATGGAACACTATGCGCCGTTGACGTCTCTAGTTCGGTCCGGACGGTTACTGGATGGCTGGAAAGCTACCCATTGTTCGTTGTCCTTCCTGCTCTAGGGTTTTTTTTTTTTTTTTTCGGTGGGAAAATCATCTTATGACATTCCCCGCCCTTGGGCGGGGCGGGAGATAGTGTCAGACTTTTACTGACTAAAAACCCACTCCTGTTCCTTCGTTGCCTTTCGTACCAGGGCCGAGTCTTCCTTTCAGAATCAGACCCTTGGCCCCAGTAGGCTTCGACCCTGCTAGGCCCCTACAGTTGCTGACATCTCCTTGAGGCGCGCGTGGAACAGCACGCGCCGTCGACGACTTGGGCTCGGTCCGGACGGTTACCGGACGGTCGGATGGTGAGCCACCCATTGCTCGCCGTCCGCAAGCCTGCGCCTACGATGGCCGGAAATCGGGATCGGAATCCCGGCGGCGATTGGGGCGTGAGGACCGTTGCCGTTGCCTCACGCGATCGGCCGCCTCCTTTGCTAGCATTACTGCTTCGCAGAAGGAGGCGACCGCCTGCCACTCCTCCTCGCTCCGGACCATGGCCTGTACCAAAGCCCGGCGCGAGAGATCGCCGCCGTCGATCGCCCCCACGAGGACACGGCGTTGCTCTGCCCAAGCAGGGCACACCTCCACCGTGTGCTCCACCGTGTCCTCCGGGCGTCCTGCTCTAGGGTAGAGCGAAATAGGATGTCAAACTTTTACTGACCAAAACCATCCAAGTTCATTAATTGTTACTTTGCGTTTTAGGGCAACAGTAACTCGTTCAGACGTTCCCGTAACTTGAGACGGATGCGATATTGTTCGAAAGAGTCACCACGTCTCTGAAACGCAAAGGGCAACTGAAAGAACACGGACGGGTTTTTCTTAGTAAAATTCTGTTACTCCTTGTCACTCCACCTAGAGTGGGAGAAGTTGTTTAATAATTTCTTACCATAAAAATGGACTACAGGTACAAGATCAACTGATCCTAATACATAGCTCAAATTAAGTTTTGAAATGCAAAAACGAATTATGTTAATTGAAATCCTTACTTATTGCATTTCACCCTACTCTAGATCTAGACCCTACCAACCCGCACTGGGCCCTCGTGGTGAATTACGACCCATTCCCTCTCTTAGAGAGGAGGCTTGAGTCCCAACAGAGGAAACATGAAAAGGCTGATTATGCTATGCTTATGCTATGCTTCACTAGAAACCTTAAGTGTTAGAAACATATCGTGATCGCATAAAGGATGAAGATATCTGCAGGAGAACCAAGGTCGCTGATATAGCCCGAAGAATCGCCAAACTAAAGTGGCAGTGGGGCAGGGCACATTGCTCGTAGAACGGATGGTCGATGGAGCCGAAAGGTTCTAGAGTGGCGACCGCGCACCAGAAGACACAGCGTTGGAAGGCCTTCCACAAGGTGGACCGACGACATGGTGAGGGTCGCGGGAGTGCGGTGGATGCGAGACGCACAGGATCGGCCGTTGTGGCGAAGCTTGGGGGAGGCCTATGTCCAACAGTGGACGTCTTTCGGCTGAAATGATGATGATGAGCTGACTAAATCGAAAAATTTGCTCGTGCAAAGTTAACCTTCTTGCCATATCTTTACAGTGCGCTGTTCAATGTTATGCAGGTCTGAGTCAGCACACACGAACTTGCTCAGATATAGATGTAATAAATTCTATTTGGTTACTCAGTAACTGCGCTGTTATCTTCGTGAGGGAATCCTGTCCACAGCAGTGTAAGATGAGCAATATAGTATATAAAGTAAGTGAAGATAGCACTCTAATATTATATAGTTGAATGTTTATGTATTTGCACTTTTTAAAGCTAAAATGGCTGAAAGATATGGCAAGAAACTTCATATCGAAATCCGTTGAGTTTTCGATATGGAGTTTCTTGCCGGTTCTTCTCCATAGGAAACGACCATTTGGAACCGAGTACTAGATTTATACAACGTTAGCTTTTGCCCGCAGCTTCGCCCGCGAACATAAAGTATAGCCTATGTCACTCAGGAATAAAGCAGCTTTAAAAATGTTTGCAATCGGACTAGTATTTTCAAAGAGAACCTCCAACAAACAAAAAAACATAAAAAAGCAAACTTTACCTCATTATAATAGTATTATTTTTAATACATATATGCGAAACCTGAATATAGTTTGTTCAGAATCAGTAACTGTATCGATTCCCATCATTTTTACACCATGTTATATTTTTTCCCATACCACCTATACTAAGTACAACACAGGTCATGGCAGGTCATAGCGGGCATTAGGCGCCAGCGCACAGCTGGGTGCGGTAGCAAAACAACCCCTCAGTCACCCGGATGGCCCGGAGACCATGTACTTGTGCGGACAACCAGGTAACATAACAAGCTTACAACTGTGTGATTTTTCATGATACAGTTATGAAATTTTGTACATAGATTCCTTACTTAAAAATACTACATAAGTACGTGTTTCGGGTTTCGCATATATATAGTAAAACTAATGTTGTATAAATAAATAATATCTTAACCGTCCGGACCGAGCCCAAGTCGTCGACGGCGCGTACTGTTCCACACGCCTCAAAGAGACGCCAGCGAATGTAGGGGCCCAGAAGGGCCGAAGCCTACTAGGGCCAAGGGTCTGATTCTGAAAGGAAGACTTGGCCATGGTACGAAAGGCAACGAAGGTACAGGAGTGGGGTTTTAGTCAGTTAAAGTCTAACACTATCTCTCGCTCCGCCCAAGAGTGGGGATATCATAAGATGATTTTCTCACCAAAAAAAAGCTTAAAAGATACTTTTTAGCTTTAAAGATATTTTAAAACCTAGTTAAAGATAAAATGGTTGGTTTAATTCTGAGACACGGGGTCCGAGTGTATGACGCACTTGAACCCCGTGTCCCAAGCTTTTCGACCCCAAACGGCTCAAAACTGTAATCTATCTATACCAACACTATAAAGAAAAAATATTTGTATTTTCGTATTTTTGTATTTTTATTTGTAATGAATAAACTCAAAAACTACTGAACCGATTTAAAAATGTCAAAATATGAATTTTGATTCCCTTGAGAGTGTCGATATACACGTTTTTTGCGACATAAACAGCCGCATCTTTTTTTTTTGTTCACATAGAAGTATGATTTTTTCACAGATTCAAGGAACCGCAGACTTGAGTATTTGGTTTTAATTTCAACTCGATACCTCCACGCGTTCCCGAAATAAAGGGTCTTGACAAACAGACAGGCACACAGACGGACATCAAAGTGATCCTATAAGGGTTCCTTTTTTCCTTTTAAAGCACGGAACCCTAAAAATTACAAGAAGCAAAGCATGCAAATTGTTGTTGTCAAGGAAGTTCTTATTCCAACTTACAAATTAATGTTTGCGACCAAATAAATCAAATATTTGAGAACCCCAGTAACCGCACAATTTTGACAAAGTTACCGAACGATCCAGTTAGGTACTCAATTTAAAGTTTAATGTCGTAACCAAAGCCAAAATTGAAGTCAATGTTAAGTTTACTTTGAACTCAGATTAATGTTATTAATGGTAAGATTATAATTAAAGCATTAACCAACGATTACAACAGTCTGAGACGCACACGCCTAGAGCGTGAGAAGTCATTGGATGATTTCCCACATAAAAAAAAGTGTCACTATAATGACTGGCCGTATGAAACCTAGCCCACCTTGTATAAAAAATAAAAATAAATTATGTAGTGCGAAGATCGAGAACATTAAACATCTTAAAACATATAAACACACACACAAAATAATAATAATAATGCTTTATTAATTCAAAGAAAATATATCTTAATAATTATATCCTTAAGCTTTATAACTAATTTTGTACTAAGTTGGGATATACTTTAATATATTATAACTATATGTATTATATATATTATGTATCTAGCCTCTAATGTCCCACTGGTAGGTAATGGCCTCTCCATTCTTCCCGGCTCTGAGCCACTTACACTGGATTAATTAAAATTAAAGGACTAATAACTAATTTTAAACCAGAGATGTTAATATATATGAAATTTTGGATCTGGGTACGAATAAAGGAATAATAGAAGATAATAGAAAAATATATTTTTTCGAAAAAGACACAACACAACGGTTACAAACACATAGAACGCACCAAGCGTGCCCAAACTGAAAGAGTAACCACCAATATTAAACCAGTTTAAAATACCGTCACGGATATGAAATAATTTCGGATTAGCAGATAGTTTCACTTACGAATATTAGGGCCTGTCCTTAAAGCGATATTTCACCGTGATGTTTTTATTCTTACGTATTATATTTCGCATTCGGAATTGCACTAGTAAGCACTGCGAATAAAATTACGTACGATTTTTGCCGTTCGCGGCTGAGACGCACGTCTAGAATCGAACAAAAATTTTACATAGCGCCGCCGTTGCAGGACGTGCGGACATAGTCATAATTACTCTATACTGCACAAAACAATCTCGTGGATTTATTTCCGTACTGGATCGCGTCAAATCTGCATGAAATCACAGATTTTTTTTATAGCCTGTGCGGATAATTCCGTAAGATTCAATGTGTTACAGAATGACGAAAAAAAAACCTCGTGGTGAAATATCGCTGTGCGGATAGGCCCTTACATTACAATTTTAAAATTATGAAAGTAAATTACAAATAGCAAGATTTGAATTTTATCTAGATTATCTTTTGTTTAGCTAGGCAAAATCAATAAAAACCTGTCATAACCTTTCATTTAGACTTCGTCTATAACCGAAACTATACGAAACTTCTATATCGGTTTCGCTTACAATTGCGGAGTTCCATAACATTCCTGTTTAAAACTAATTAAGGATATACATTAACACACTAAATTACTTCACTTACTAAAATGGTAACGGACCTCTTACCACCATCTTTTTCACCGGCCGGCTCTTCAGATGAATCTGCTCGGTTCCTCAGGTCATGGAGGCGAGAGAGTACACGGTGGGATGCACATATTCCTTCGCTTGCATGGCCTGAGGAGCAGAGCACCACTGCTCCGGTATCTTCAGTTCTATTTTATTTGTAGTAAAGCAAGTTTTCGATCGACACATTTTGGAATATGATAGATACTGGTGAAGATACAAAGTGCTTAGACAATTGCGCTTATTTTTAACAGTCAAATTTTTGTCTGAACAATAAATAGATATGGTGGTCATATTTACTACCTTCTACATTTTTATCTCACAAATAAAAATTACATATTATTTCTATTGAAAAATCAGCTCTAAAACTTTTGATAAAACCACAAGCAAAGCTATAAAGTACTAGGATAACATGACTTGCAGGCAATATAAAAGTGAGACATGGTCATTAGAATAATCTTACATCAAATCGTACTCGAGTGGCACGATGCCAACGCTGGCAACGTTGCTTTATTAATATATGGTTTACCTAACTCATTACGTTTTGGCTACCAATATGAACTCATTTATTTTATGATTGCTTAGTTTCTAAAGAAAATGAATGAGAGTTTGTGGTCTATAGACGGATTATTATAATGTGCTTTGAATACATTGGCTGGAGGTGGCAGAAATCCTATTCAAAGTTTCATATTGCCCCGACCCGGTTTTGCTCGGATATAAATTATATACATAAACCTTTCTTGTTTGTTGTTCTTTATATTAGTGAAGCCAACATTAAAATCCGTTGCGTGGTTTAAGAGGAATTAGAGGATAAGCAGACGGATACAAAAACATTAAAATTGACTTTGTTTTATATTATGTAACTATCTTCCGCCTGCGGCTCCGCCCTCTTAAAATTACTTCCCATCTTTCAATAAATTTTAAATTGTTCAACTGTTTTTCGTAATTATTTTACAGACTTCCGCACCTCAAAAGGAAGAAAATGAAACCTTTATAGGATCACTTTGTTGTCCGTCCGTCTGTTTGTCTGTCTGTTTGTCAAGACCCTTTATCTTGAGACGGCGTAGAGGTATCGAGTTGAAATTAAAATCATATACTCAAGTCTGCGGTCCCCTGAAGCTGAGAAAAAATCAAACTTCTAAGTTAACGAAAAAAGATACGGCCGTTTATGTCGCAAAAAACGTGTATTTCGACAGTCTCAAGGGAATCAAAATTCATAGGGTACTTTTCGTTGACCTAGAACGCAAATCTTAAAGGATCGAAATAAGAAAACTGAAAATTTGTAGTTACGTTACAAAAAATAATACTTTTTTTCTATTCGGAAAAATCCTATTCCCGAAAAATTTGAACTATTTACATAAGTTGCTTTGTACGGAACCCTCAGTGTGTAAGTCCGACGAGCACTTGCCCAGCTTTTTTCTTTTAAACCAACCTTATAAATATTAAAGTGAACAAAACAAATTAAAATTGGTTCTGGATTGTCAGTGAACCCACTTCTTGGATCTCTTTATGCAAATTTGATGACCAGGTAGTGAGTAGTCGTCCTCTTCCTTGTTTTTTTGGTACCTCGGTTGGTCGGGTATGTTTAAGTTTATTTTGACTTGGTGGTTTTCATTATATTTAAGAATATTACACCGTACTACCGCTTGTGACTCAAAGAATAAAAGAAAATAATGAAAGAAAAACATTAAATAAAAAATATGGAATTGTAATATTTGAATAATATTTACTTAATGTATTATTTTAATAAATTTACTATTCAGCCAAAATCGTGAGTTCATACAACTCACGATTTTGGCTGAATAGTAGTGAGTTTTTTGAAACGATTATTTTAAGTGGATCGACCTGTCGTAAAATCGCAAAGGAATGAAAAATTTTATGGACGATCATAATATGTATATCTTTTGAAAATCCTATTTAGGCAGCACATGGTTTGTTTCTCTCTAAACATCTTTTAAAAAGAACATGAGTGATGATGCTGTCAAGAAAAAGCTTATTTATTCATTTATAACATTGAACCGCTTACTAAATACTCAACCCTCTTTCTCCAAACACAGGATAAGGTTTGATAACTTTTTGCAACACAAACTCTTCGGCTTTTCCATAAATCTTGAGCTAAACACCCCATTCCGAAACAAGTGGGTTTCTTATCCTTTACACTTACAAAACCCTCGATATACGGCATTATGTATGTCGCTGAAGAAATGCCCTAATAACATCCTCATTTTGCCCCCATTCTGCCTCATCTTACCCCCTCGCTGCCCCGTTTTGCTCCCTTTTTAAAGGCGTTTTCGGCATAATTCGCTAATCAACCTTAAGCGTAGGATTCGGGGTTATCCCTCTTGTACGATCTCATTTACTTTTCTTTTAGTGACGTGACTTGGAGATCGTGCGAGTGATTACTTATGGATGCTGAGGAAGCTTTGTGATAATGTTTGATGTTATTGTTTGATACGATGTGCAATTTTCTGTTTTCAGTTTTCTGTTTTCTGTGGTTTTTAGGCAACTACCACGAAGTTATCTGGCATTTTTGCTGAACCGGACCTATTTAGTGCAGGCGTGAGACACACAATGTTAGTTATTTTATTTTCTTATTTTTTAATCTTAAGTGTTTACATGTTGTTTCTGCATTGTGTGTATCTATGTACGTGTGCCAAATAAAATATTTTTCTTTTCTTTTTTTTCGAAGTAGCTACAGATTTTTATTATTTTTAACGCAATGGAATTCCCTTTTACGTTTATTTGACTACCTAAGAGGGAAGGGAATGATTTTAGGTGCATGTATGTCTATATATTAGACATGCATTGTGGCCTATATGGCTTGATAGACGTAAAGGCCAAAACACAAAAAAAAAATTCGATGATACTAATATTAAAAAAGGTTTGTTTGTACGTATGTGTGTGTGAATGTTTATAACTCCTTCACACTCATACGGCTAAACGATTTCGGATGAGACCTGGGTAAAACATATCATATAATAACAGACTGAATTTGTTTTATTCTAAAAGTATGTTCCCTTAGGTTAATTTTTTTCTTAAACTCAAGTGCCGCTGGCAAAACCTAGTAGGTACCTACCAGGGCTACACCCTCCAACCACCCATGGCCCCACCGACATCATGTCATATGGGCCGAATCGCAAGGAAACGACTGCGGACACAGCCCACCCATATTAATATGAGCGCGCTATCACCGCAGCTGCTTCTTATCGCCGCAGCTGTTTCTTAACAACCTACCAGGACTAGTACCTCAACATAGTGGAGCAAACCATAACACACCTAGTTGAAAAAGCATCAATGTGTTTTCTATCAATATAAACATAGTGGTCGCCTCCTTCTGCGAAGCAGTAATGCTAGCAAAGGAGGCGGCCGCACGCGCGAGGCAATGGTCCTCGCACCCTAGCTGCCGGATTCCGATCCCGATTTCCGGCCACCGTTAGGCGCGGGCTTGCGGACGGCGAGCAATGAGTAGCTCGCCGTCCGACCGTCCGAAAACCGTCCGGACCAAGCCCAAGTCGTCGACGGCGCGTAGTGGTTGACGCGCGCCTCAACGAGATGTCAGCAAACCGTAGGGGCCCAGCAGGGTCGAAGCCTATTAGGGACATGGGTGATGCAAAAGAGATCCCCGGGGCCCTGCAACAATGGCAAAGAAGGAACAAGAGTGGGCTTTTAGTCAGTAAAAGTCTGACACGCCCTCCTGCTCCGCCCAAGGGAAATGTCATTAGATGATTTTCCCAACCAAAAAAAAAAATCAATATAAACATAAATCAGAAACGGGATTTAATGACATTCAAAAAAAAAAATTTAAAAGCCAAAACTCCATCTTGAATTTGATAAAAATCAACGCTACTTCAAACATTTGCCGACTTAACATTCAGGACCGTAATTGACTTAGGCCATTTAATCGTTCGGAAACGAGGCTCTTTTTCATTTCTTGAGCGGAATGACTGCCAATTTAAAAAATAACTTACTATTTTAAAATGTAGAAAAATTCAGCCGGCGTCTGGATTTGTGGCTGGTAGCAATATGCTTGGCCTTAAATGAGACTTGAAAATTATTAGTGAAATGTGTATATTTGAGAAGTGTGATCTTTTGGAAATAACCAGTATATTCATAAGTTATGTAGTTATCGTTGTTTTCTATATACATTTTATTTTTAAAGAAAATCCTGTCTATCTTTAAAAATCTATATATACAAAAGGAGAAACTGACTGACTGACATATCAACGCACAGCCAAAACTACTGAGACTAGGAGCGTCAAATTTTGCACAAGGTTTCCTTTCATAACGTAGGCAAGCACTAAGAGAGGATTTTCCAAAATTCAACCCCTAAGTGGAGGAAACGGGGGTTCAAAGTTTGTATGGAGAAACCTATTTTCACGCGTGTGAAGCCGCGGGCAGAAGCTAGTAAACTAATAAAAATTCGGGTTGCGACAAAAAAGGTTAGTTTTTAATATAAAACTGTGATGTGTATTTTTGTTGTCATAAAATAGACGTGTTAGTGTATTTTTATGTAGTAATCACTCCTTTATAACCTACTACAGTTTCACGAATTCATCTCAAGTATTTAAGAAACTATCACACTTTTATTTTCCCCTAGTTTCTCTCCCGTATCTTATTTCCAGAACTTTCTATCTGAGGCTGTGAGTTTTTTTTTAAATTGATATAAACTAGTGCTTGACTGCCATCCCACCTTATGGAGTGATGCAATCGTTGATGGTGAAGCGCACTAGTTTATTAAGAGCCTATTCACTCTAGCCTTGAAGAAACCTAAATCATAATCGGACGGGATTGTTGGAAAGAGTTCCTGAGACATTGAATTGCAAAGAGCAATTAAACAAACACAAGTAGGTTTTAGCCAGTATTCTCTCTCGCTCCACCCAGAGCAGGAAGCGTTATTTTGATGATTTCTCATAAAAAAAAGAGTTTTCTGTAACAAACAAATTAGCCTCTTTATAATGTTAATTTAGATAGGGAACGTTTTGTATCAAAGTGAAGTAAGCAGGAAAATCTCTACGCTCAGTAGATGTGCAGAGATGGGAAGGGAACATTTATCACGGTGAGTAATTGTCTCAAGGTGGGAGGTCGTCGTACTGTAACGCGTTATCGTGTAGCAGAGACTGTTAATCGTAACTGACAGTAATCTATACATATTGTCTGCTTTGAAATGAAACTAGACAAAATTGGAATACATAACATTGGTTTGCAACAGTATTTATTGTCAGAAAAAGTTTGTTCCACACTAACAAATTACTTCTGTATCGCAAATGTGTTCAGAAGCATGTAAAATCACATACCTACTAAAGATACCTGAATCCAAAACAACTATTTTTAGACCATATACATATATGTATGGCAACGAATGTTCCACGCAGGATAAAACCCCCAATACGCAGCGCAGTAGACAATCACTCAACCACTGCGCCAACTATGCCATCATCTTTGATTAAAGAGCTGAAAGATTTTGGAGAAGACCTTTATGTGGCAATGGGGCAGTGTAGACAAAACATAATAAAATTAAACTTTCTCGTCAGTTTGCAACGTGACGTGCGTTATAATGTGAAACAAACATAGCATAATAGCATAATCAGCCTTTTAATGTTCCCACTGCTGGGACTCAGGCCTACTCTCTCTAGGAGAGTGAATGGGCCGTAGCCCACCACGCGGGCCCAGTGCAAATTGGTGAATGTCACATGTCTTCGAATTTTTGGTTCTAGGACATGCCGGTTTCCTTACAATGTTTTCCTTCACTGTTTTGAGAGCAATGGTGATGAAATAAATTACACAAAGTAATGCGCCTGGCTGGGTTTTAAACCCGCGACCTACATTTCGTAAGTCGGGGCCGTTACCACTCGGCCGCCACTGCTCTCACTCGGCCGCCAGTGCTCTCAAACACGTCAAGATATTAGTGTTAAAAATATGGGGACAATATAAATCTCTGCCTATTTACCTCAATAACTTAAAACTGACTGATATCTATCTATATATATAAAAGCGAAATACCACTCACTGATTAATCTGTCTGAATAATTAGAAACTGTAACACCTATAAACTTAAATTGTGGCAGGTAGGTTCCTTACAGGGTGTAGACATCCACTAAGAACGGATTTTGAACGGACTCCACCCCTAATGGGGTAAAACGGGGTTGGAAGTTTGAATGGAGAAACTTCTTAGGGTGCGAAGCTGCAGGCAGAAGCCAATAAATTATAATTATTTTTGTGACCAAAATTAACTTTATCACACTAATAACCGTCAGAAAGGCGAAAGTTTGCGAGTGTGAGTGTTTGAGTGTGTGTATGTTTCTTACTTCTTCACGTTCCAACGGCATAATAGATTTCAATGAAACTTAATAGACGCGTAGTCCATATCCTGCCATAGCATAGGATACTTTTTGTCCCGGAATCATGTTCCCTTGGGATAATTATCGCTGGCAGAAACTAGTTTACAAAGAAAGTCAAGGTTTTCGAGAGTAAATTAATATTAATAGCACCCATACAACAATCACAAAACAGAACACACACACATAAGGAAATACATATAACACTATCGGACATAGCCAGCAACCATATCATATTGGACGCTGTTGAAGAAAGTTTCAATGCGCGAATGGCGTGCGGTGGCGTTTTGTATCGGCGTTTAGTGGCCGGTTCGGTTCACAAGAAGTGTGTAGTGGCGATTTGTAGCGTGTGGCGGCCACCGGCGTCAACCGTGTGTGGCGAATCCAAATAAAATGTATGAAACCTACAGGAAATATAGGGGAGACTGGGTACAGTTGAAACAATTTTGCTTTGAATGCTCGTAGCACGGCCATTTTGAAACATAACAAACAACAAAACACATAAAATGAGAGAATAGACTTTTGTCTTCAAATACATCTCAGAATTAGAGGATCAACTGCCATATTTACTAGTTAGGAAGAGTTTAATAAAATGATGTGCCACTGTTTCAACCGTACCCATACCAGGGGCGGTTGAAACAGCGAAGGGTGTCAGTTGAAACATAAACAAATAAGTAATAAAAATCAGTTTTTTTATTCATAATTAACAAGAAATGGTTAAATTCTAGTATGGCACCGATTCTATCAGTCTTAATAATTGTTTCGAACATAAAAAGAGCTCTTTTGCTCCGACGATTTTCAAACTTTCAAAATCTAACGATAAAACAGAAAATCACTCAAAATGCAAATGCTAATATCAACAAAGTAATTTAAAAAAGAAAACAATAGAAAATACTTACTTTTTGTCGAAAAAATATAATAGGGTCCCCTGGAAACGTACAGAGCGCGCGAAGTGCAACGCGTCATTGTGATTCATGTCCGGACTCGCCGGCCGCGTCTCTCTCTCCTTGTACCCCTCACCACACCGCTAATAGTTTACGAGTTATTAGCGATGGTTTAACCTTACCCTGCTGCAACCGTACCCAGTCTCCCCTACTGGTGGCGGCGTTTTGCGCTTGTGGCCGGTGGCCAGTGTGTGGCGACCCTTAGTAGTGGGGTAATACGACACCCTTTAATCCGACACGGCAATACTGATGACAGATTTTCTTGTTTCCGACTATCTGTAACGGCTGTCAAAGATGGTTAAATGACAGCGTCTAGACCAACGGCTTAACGTACTTTCCGAGGCACGGATGAACCTCGGTATTTATTGGATGGTCACCCATCCATGGATTGACCTCGTTAAGTGTAACTTAACCTCAAGATCCCTTACTAAGAACCGCAAATAAAAATGCATGAATTCGAAGAAAACCTCAAAGAGACTGATAAAGATATGATACAATTTATTTATATAAGCCGTCAGTTCCTCAGAACATATATGAAAATATTAATCAAGGCAAACGATGTGAATGAAATGACGATGACAAGGAAAATTGCCCGCTTCTCCCTTTTCCCTCTTCTGAGGGTAAGCGCTTAAAGAAATATGTATCCTTTCATCATTATCATGTTAATAGGGAGGTGATTTTTCAAGTGGTTTTTATGGTGAGGTTGCCTTTTCTTGTAAAGCCATGATTGAGCGATAGGGATACAAAACTTGGAGAACAATGTAACATGGGATGGAAAGAAATTTTGAAGGAAAAGTTGAAGGGGAATCGTTTGTCTTGGTATGGTCATATAAAGAAGAGAGATGAAACGCATGTTACTAAAGGAGTTATGAGTATATATGTGGATGGGTGGAGAGGGAGAAGGAGGCCAAAGAAAAGATGGATGGATTGTATGAACAGTGATATGAAAGAAAAGGAAGTAAGTGATAGCATGATAATTGACAGAATAGAATAGAAGAAAAAAACGTGTCGCGCCGACCCCTAATAAGATAAGACCAGGGCAGGAAGAAGAAGGGATGGAAAGAAATTGAGTAAAGTATTTGCGTTTGTATGGCAGAGTAGGTTGGTAATGGAAAATATGTAGAAACGCCATACTTTATTGTAATATAGAAGAAGACAATTTAGTTTTAGTTATTTAAACTCTATGTATAGTAGTAACACATAGGTGGACTTAATGCAAAGCGGCATTCTTACCCAGTCAAAGTTTGGGTTAAAAAAGACTGTGGTAGGTGTGCACAATAAATAAATACCAGATAAGGGGGTAAAACGGCGAAGCCGCCGGCAGAAGCTGGTATAAATATATTTCAATTAGGCGTACCTATATGAGCACTTATAAATCGTCGGAAGGTAGTGCACGGTTCCAAACGGTCAGTCCGTTATAAAAACCGGCAAGACACGACGATTTCCCAATCTACGTTTTTTTTTATTCTTACTAGGTTCGCGCTTGACCGCTATCTCACCTGATGGAAAGCGACGATGCGGTCGACGATGGAACGCGCTTACCTAGAAGTAACCTATTCACTCTCGACTTAAAGATTCCCGGGTTGTAGCCATCAGGAAACACAGATTCCGGCAAGGCATTCCACTCCTTAGCTGTACGCACAATGTATGTGTTCCCAAAACGTTTCGTGCGTATGGGCGGAATTTCTACCATGTACCGGTGGCGCATTGCCGTACGCCTGGTGGTCCGATGATGGAACGGCTAGGCGGCGTTTTTTAAATAGTTTTTCTAACCAGGGAATACACAGGACCTTCCTGACCCAGACTAGGGCTGAAAAAACTTTTTAAAACATTTGAATATAAGTTTACCAATTTTAACTATTTGTATGCACCACTCAGAGGTTTATACAGTCTATTAAATTAATTCAGTTTCAGTGCATTATAGTTGAGAGCTTTCGGCGAAACCAATCACTGTGGAGTGCAAACTGATGTTCGGCACGTCCTGTTGTTTTTGCATACGAAGGGAATATTATATTAAGTACTTACTTTCGTATAGGATCCTATGTTCAAAACATTGTAAATTACTTTTGTAAATAAATATCCTTTTTTGTAAAAAAATACAACTGCCTTCAATGCAAAAAACACTTCAAAGTGCAAAATATTATTTTATTCATACAGTTTTTAAGAATAAATAAAACTACAATTATTATTATTATTTTCAATTAAATTTTACAATATTAAAGTTTTAAAGTGGATTGTATTTTTTAATGTTGATTTTTTTTCTTCTTTTTTAGTTGGGTTACCCATAATCTAAACTTAAACAGTGCGCAAGTTCTTTTTCTTAAAGATTAACTATAACCATTACAAGTGTGCCTATTAAATTTGAAGAGTTCCTTCGATTTTTCCAGGATCCCATCATTAGACCCTGACTTTGTATGCATAGGCTACTGAAGGACACAAGTGTGGTTTTAGTTAGTAAAAATCTGATACGCCCACCTGCTTTGCGAGCGAGAGAAGTCATTGGATGATATGCACCTTTAAAAAAATGGGACTACCTGAGAAATCCCTTTCAAACAAAATAATATTTTTCCAAATCGGTCCAGGCGTGTACAAGTACCTAATGGACCTGCACGGCTGTTATTACTTAGCTACGAGATGTTGTACTATTTTCTAATATTTATGCCGTTGACCTAACTGCTGCGACTAGTTTCGCCTGCGTACTGTTAAAAAATTGTCCTAAGAAAATAATATCTTGGGATAAAAAGTATCATACGTGTTAGGCCAAGACATGGTCTACCCGTGTGTTAAATTCCATTAAATCCGTTAAGCAATTTAAGCGTAAAGAAGTAACATACATACTCACAAACATTCACCTTTAAAACATTAGTCTGTTAACAAAAACAAATCGAAACCATCCGACACACAAAAACCTATTTCCAAAACCGCGCAGCCTGAAATCTCTATAAGCTTAGAATTAATACGAGCATAATATCCGACAGAATCCGTTTAGTGGTTACCCTCAGAGAAACGGAACAAACAACATGCATTAGTGGCAACACGCTAAGCCTAAATGCTGGCGTATACGATATTGCTAATGAATTGGAAAGACAGAATTGTGATTTCGATATTATTTTATTTGTTTTATTATTGATAGGCTCGCGTTTGACTACCATCTCACCTGATGGTAAGCGATGATGTGACCGACGACGGAGCACGCTGACCTAGAAGTAACCTATTCACTCTTGACATATAGACCCCTAAGTTGTAGCTACCAGGAAACACAGACTCCGGCAGGGAATTCCACTCTTTAGCTGTACGCACAATAAATGTGTTCCCAAAACGCTTTGTACGTATTGGTGGGATGTCTACCAAGTACCGGTGGCGCAACGGCGTACGTCTATGCGTGGTCCGATGATGGAACGGACTTGGCGTAATTAGACTGTGCAATTCCACGGCACACCTTAGCACCTTAGAACCTTAGCCCCGATGTATGAGCCGAAATTGGCGATTCTTCGTGCTATGTCGGTGACCTTGGTTTTCTTACGGATATCCTCATTCTTGAATCGATCACGCAAGGAAACTCTGAGCATAGCCCTTTCCATTGCCCTTTGGGTGACTTTAAGTCTTCTGATGAGGCCCATAGTAAGCGACCACGTTTTGAGGTACGGAACCCTAAAAACACTAAAAAGTGCAAAATAACTTTGACTTTGGAGGTTGACGTTAAATAAAGAAGACACAAAACTATTGTAGAAACACCGACTTCCGAAATAAAAGTTATTTTGCACTTATTAGGGTTTTTTTTACATTGAAATTGGTTGTGTTTTTTTTGTACTAACTTTTTTCAACTTTTGAGTACCATAATTAGAGAAACAATAGAAAGACAATGGTCGAGCGTCCGCTTGGGGGGGGGGGGTTAATGGATTATTTATTAAATAATTGCTCCCGCTCAGAGTGGAGCGAGAAAGAGTGACAGACACAAAATTTTATTTTTTTCTATTCGGTAAAATCTTCGTAACTCAATTCGGAAATTGAACTGTTTTCATAGGTAAGTTTGTACAGAACTCATTGCACGAGTCCCGCGCTTGACCACTATCTCGCCTGATGGAAAGCGATGATGTGGTCGACGATGGAGCACGCTTACCCAGAAGTAACCTATTCACTATTTACTTAAAGATCCCCCGGTTGTAGTTATCAGGCAACACAAACTTCGGCAGAGAATTCCACTCCTTAGCTGTACGCATAATGGATGTGTTCCCATAACGTTCTCTAATAATAAACACTAAAATAGATGTTAATTATAGATAAACAGTAAAGCTAACGGCTACAACAGAAATCAAATTAACAAACCTAATAAAATTAAACAATATTTACGCTCCACAGATTTAACTAATAAATAATTCAACATTTAATTTGCTGGTGAGTATATAAAGTCATTTCTAGAATGTTTTGAATTCAAAGCACACAGATTAATTAAAGCTGGCCAAAAAACTGCGGCAGCAGTGAGTAATAAATTTTGTACTGGGATAAGTTTTGTCTACGAAGTATTTATATCGAGTGGAACTTTTTTTTCTCTGTGATTAAATATTTTCTTATTCTCCTTCTTTTTGCTTGGATTGACTTTTTTTCAGGTGGCACTTCATCTAATGACTTCTCCCGCACTAGGATGGAGCAAGAGTACGTGTGTCTTTCCGTTACTCTTTGCATTCTAAGACCACGGGCTTACTTTCCAAAAATCTCCGTAGCCCTATCGGGTATCGGCCCTACTGGGTCCTTACGATTTACTGATTTTTTTTCGAAGAGCGCGTGGCGCTATCTGTCAACGAATTGGGCTCGGTCGAGAAAATAGCCGGTCGGCCAGACGGCGAGTGTTGGTGGTTGGTAATCGGGGCCGACTCCCGACGATCACGACGGCTGAGACGAGAGAAGATCCTGCCCGGATAGACTGAGATTAAAATTTTTATGACCAGTATTTGGCAACTAGTATTAGCAACCAGTCAAGTTTAAGAGCAATTATTTACAAAATAGAAAAAGTTAAATTTAAATTGCTCAAACTGTTTAATTATTTATTCCGTTTTAAAACAAAACGCATTCATAATAATTTTCCTCTATCCAAATCACAGAATATAACATTTTTAATCAGCTAAAATCCAAGACGCACATTCTGCCAACACACTCACGTCACAGTTCTTAACGCAGACCACGGAACACAGCCGGCGAGTAGAGACGGCAAATGACACTGCTAATGAAATTCGTGTTCACGCAATAGACCAAATACATGTTTTTTTTAACTATCTTATTTACTGAAATAAACAAATTGAATTGTGGGTACATCAGTTGCCCCATTTTTATTGTTTTATAAAAGTTGTGAGTACAATAAAGCATATAAATATGAAACAAAGTATGAAAGAATTACAATTAAAAAAATATTATATTAGTGTTGATGGTATATATAAATCTTTGTTCAATATGTTTTTTTTCAATACTGTAGTCGTTAATTTTTTTAATAAATATTAAGTAGAAAAAATTAAAAATTTGATGTTTATATACTGACCATAGAAAATAAGCACACAACAAATTCTAACAGTTACGGATAGATAATCAACGATCTGTAAATAATGCAAATATATGTACCACAGAGTCCCCACACTACGAAAAGAAAACGTGAATGATTTCATTATTTCTATGTTCAATATTACATTAAAGAATATTAAAAACCAAACGAGTATTGAAAATCAAACGAATATCAAAAAGATAATATATGATACAATATTGTATAAAATGTGACAATATTCACAAATGGCGACGCAATGGCCGCTTCGTCGTTTCTGTGCTCTACAGCCAACACATTCACAGTTCTCATCGCAGGCTCAACAATGGCGGGAGGTACTCGCGTTTCCTGCAATTTGTCACTTCCGTCCCGCTCGGCGAGAATCTTTCTAATTGGATGGAGTTAAATTAAATCTCGAATGTCATTGTGCTTTGATTGGTGACTGTGTCTTTTGAATATGGAATTATAATGAGGTTGGAAGAAGGTTTCATTTGGCTTTTGTATTTGTTAAACGTACTAATATTTGAGTATGTACTCTTAATATAATTTCTGCAATTTGAAAATAAATATTAAAACATTAGTGAATGATTGAATGGTAGTATTTTTTTTATAAAATGATAATTTTAATTTAATGAATGAAAAATGTGTATGAAAATAATAATAGCATATAGAATGTCATACATAATTTGCTGTAAGCTTTTTCCTTTTAAATTTTTTTTTTTTTTTGCAAATAAACATTTTGAGATAATTGATATGTTCCCACAATTTCTACGATCAAAATTATTTGGAATTTTGAAATCAGTAAAGTATTTGAATTTTATAAAGTGCTCTAGAATAACATCACCTTTTACTGTTTACTTTTTAACTAAGTACATTGTACTTATCTAATTACCCATACCCATGGGTCTTTCTCAAAAAAATGGTAAAAAACAACGACAACAACAACGCAACGACAACGGAAACCTGCCAATGCGTGCGAGCGTCGTCAACGTGTGTGTGTGTAAAATAATTATTCAGAATTTTTTTTTGACTATTTAATCCTCCCAATTTAATGTATTTTTCCTTAATTTTAATATTCGCGAGTCCGTACTTTTTCTGCTCACTTATTTTGAGGAGTTGTCTAATGTATGGATATCTGTGACCTTACCATGTCGTGTTAAAATGTCAGGCCTGCGAGCGAGAAATAGGGATGGAGCTATATACACCATATAGCTCCCTTTAACAGTTCAGTTTAAGTCGTCAAATGGATCGCAGAGAGCTCGTGGTTGGGCCTCTAGTCTGAAAACAAAGATGTAGATCCTAGACTATTAAACTCCTATTAAAACTACGAATGCACAACCAGAAACAATCGCAGTCTATCCATCTATATATATAAAAATGAATAGCTGTTCGTTAGTCTCCCTAAAACTCAAAAAAAGCTGGAACGATTTGACTTATAGGAAAGGTTTAAACGTTGAGAAAAAATGGAAAAAAATCACGAAAAAAAAATCCGAATACAACTCCATTTTTAATTAAAATTTCATTACAAAATGAATTATGCTGTCCTGGTAATGTTAGTAGAGCGCGCTATTCTTACTATTAGGTGGTACGAAGTTCGCCGGGTCAGCTAGTTTTAAAATAAAGATGTAAGTATTCCTATGACTATTCTTCTTCTTCTTTTCGTGTCGGTGTACTCTAACTAAATTTTATCTGACCAGTATTTCGCAACCTCTACGGCTCTGTTATTGGCCTCGTATAGATCCTGAAAACTGCAGGTAGTTGTGCAGGACGGACAGCATAGCAAATGACGCATCCTATGACTATTAAAATTCTATTAAAACTACGAATCCACAACCAGAAACAATCACAGTCATTTCAAAATTAGAACTTCCGAACGCCATATTTGAAATCAAAAGCTTCATATTCTCGTCTGTCTGTCTCCGCATGTCATGTGACGCAAGTCATTCCACATTAGAGATGTGACACGCCTCGATTCTTCTTACGGTACGTTTCGTTTCACGCTAGGAGTAAGGAAATGTTTAGGAAACCAGCTGTGATTTGTAGCGAGATGTTAAAATAATAGTGTGAAGTGTTATTATGGAACATACAAATGGGTTTTATTCAGTAAATGTCACGACCTCTCGCTCCGCCCTAGAGTAGGAGAAGTCATCGAATAATTTCCCACCTAAAAAAAGTGTTATTAAATATCTCTGCAAACTTCCTAATATGTACTAAAATTATAACTTTAGAAACATATATGCAATGCACATATTGCATTTAAGTTTATAATAATGAATTCACGACATAAAGATCATTCGACGACACTATTGGCGCAGTAGTTGAGTGATTGGCAGCTGCAAAATGCGTCACGGGTTTAATTCCCACGCTGGACCAATATTTGTATGGCCATATAGTTGTCGTGGTTCCAGGTGTCTTGTGTATTGTGAGTTTAAGCACATCTCTGATACAAAATTCATCATGAAGTAATATCTATAGTGTGTAATATCTACAGTATTTAAAAAAAATAGAAAATTCGCTGATATAAGTAAATAGTTGATTCATAATCTTTGCTTGGGTTTATTTTAATGGTTAACTCAAACATCATTGTCATCACCGTAGGCAAGGACTTACGTAGCGTCCGGTAACCGTCCGGATCGAGCCCAAGTCGTCGACACGGCGCGTAGTATTCCACGCGCGCCTCAAGGAGATGTTAGCAAACCGTAGGGGCCCAGCAGGGTCAAAGCCTCTGGGGCCATGGGTTGTGCAAAAGTGAACCCTGGAGCGAAGGCAAGGAAGGAATAGGAGTGGGTTTTAGTCAGTAAAAGTCTGACACGCCCTCCCACTTCGCCCAAAGTGTGGGAGATTTCATTAGATGATTTCACACCTACAAAAAACATCATTTTCATCTTTTGAACTAAAAACTTACTTACAGTTTGTTATAAATTATGGTCATTTTTGAAAACGATTTCGCCGTATTACCTTCAACCACTTGAGGCCAAAAGAACCATCCTTTCTCGGTAAAAATTACCCCATTTTCTCCCTGACAAAAGCCATAAATAGGTACGTACAGACAATCATTCCCACCAAAAGCAGTAGTCACATATCCCAGTTATGAAGCCACCACGACTCGCTTCGTCGCGACACGGAACGTTTAATTTCACACAGACTTACCGGTGCCAGCGAAACAGATGTAAGTTACTGTTACTGTGTTATGTAATTGTGGATTGGTTTTAACTTGAGAAATAAAAGTTTCAAGTTTGATTAATTTGATAATGCTTAATAATTGAATTGAAATTAAAGGCTTGCTTTTATTGGCCGGCCGTAGTGAACACTGACGAGTAACTGAGCTCCCACCTCAATGTTAGCATAGGAGGACGACGCATGTGCACGCGCGACGGAGCGGCCCCAGCCACCGGGATCCCGATCCCGATTTCCGGCCACCGTAGGCGCGGGCTTGTGGACGGCGAGCAATGGGCAGCTTGACGTCCGAGCGTCCGATAACCGTCCGGACCGAGCCCAAGTCGTCGATAGCGCGTACTTAACTGTACCACGCGCGCCTCAAGCAGATGTCAGCAACCCGTAGGGGCCCAGCAGGGTCGAAGCCTACTGGAGCCAAAGTTCTGCTTCTGAAAGGAATACTCGGCCCTGGTATGAAAGGCAACGAAGGAACAGAAGTGGGTTTTTAGTCAGTAAAAGTCTGACACACCCTCCCGCTCCGCCCAAGAGCGGGGGATGTCATAGGATGATATTTCCACCGAAAAAAAACCTCTCTCTTGCCTTTATTGGCTGCCTTGAGTGGAGATTCGCAAGAGCAAACGTGCTCGGGAGAAAGATGTATAATTCAGTAAGGTGCTGGTAGGGATCTTGATCGTACTTCCAGGATTGTCCTGATAGCCTTGATATACCTCTCCACTCCTCAAGCACATCAGGATATGTTGCCCTCTTGTTGTTTCGTTACTTCGTGTTAGCGACCATTTTTGGGGGCCCATTTGTTGAGTGTGCAAGTCACCCCCTGCCTTTTTATCGATGGATATTAATAACATTGTTCAAGCAAGGGCCATTCAATATGTTAAATAATGCTTTGACGTCTTTCATTTTCTTAGGTACTTATACAGCTCTCATCGAATATTTTAGAAACTTCTCAAAGTATGTACGATGATTCAGGGATGCGGACATTCACGAAGTTTACCGAACGAGCATTCCGATCTCGAAGTAAAACGTGTGGTGAAAGTATTTTGGAAGAACTTTTAGATTAATTTTCGAATTATTTATAATGCTTTTGCCTACAGGAGTCTTAACCCAGTTGCAACTACACTTGATAACATATTTATACATAGTGCAATAATTTAGTGAAACAAACATACGCTCGCACTCACAAACTTTCGCCTTGTAAGTTTTTGTAATTTACTGCAAATATCCGAAAATCACAAAACTGCCGATAAGTTTTTTTCGCTTTGCTCTCGTCACTTAGGTTTTTGATAATACAGGCTAAAAGTTTCTGACGGCGAGCAATGGGTAGCTTGCCATCCGGCCAACCGATAACGGTCCGGACCAATCTCGAATCGTCGACGGCGCGTAGTGTTCCACTTGCACATCAGGTGTCGTTAGGAAACCGTAGGGGCCCACCAGGGTCGAAGCCTATTGGAGCCATGGAACGAAGGCAAAGAAGAGACAGGAGTGGGTTTTAGTCAATAAAAGTCTGACACGCCTTCTCTCTGACGCTCCGCTCAAGAGCGAGAGAAGTCATTGAATGATTTCCCACCTAAAAAATAAAGATATTTTTTTTAAATAAACATAGTAAAGTAAATTTTGTATCAGGCTAACATAAATAACATGAAGCATAAGCCAATCTAGCAATAGTTTCCTCCAGCATGTTAAATGTGGCAGCAACTAGCTTGCGAACGGTTGCCAATGCACGTTTCCGCCGATGCCTCCCATCCGGAGCCACAGAGTAAGTGTAAACAGTACGACAACTTTGAACAAGGTCCGTGTAACTAGTAAAATTGGAAAAGTTGATGAGTGTTGGCGAAAAATGGGAATAGGTCAACGAATTCGGGTAATGTTTGTTGGGCAAGCGGAATATTGAGTTCATATTTGCAAGTCGTTTGAATTAGTCTAGCAGCCATTTAAATTGTGCAAGTAAGTTAAACTTACCTTAGTCTAGTTTAACGCTTGAATATTGGAAAAGTATGGGAAAAAATCTGACCTGTCATTTGGAAAATTTGTAATGCATAAATTCAGATGAGAACGGTAATATAACCTTGAACATCTCCAATCCAAAGAATAAAAATAATCACAAAAGATTTGTTTTTCTTTTTAAGCTTTCGAATACCGTAATTAAAGACACAATGAAAGACAATGAGAGAGCGAAAGCTTTTCGCTTGGGATTTAATGAATGTAAAATCAACTAATTTCTTCTCCCGCTTTAGTGTGGACGCTAAAACCAGACCTATATTCTTTCAGTTGCCCTTTGCATTCTAGGACCTTCTTTCAGAAGTCAACTCATGGTCCAAGTAGGCTTCGGCCCTGCTGGGTCCCTTTTTTAGATTTTTTTTTTAGGTGAGAAAATTATCTAATGACAAATTCCGCTCTTGACCGGAGCGCGAGATAGTGTCAGACTTTTACTGTTCCTTCTTTGTCTTCATCCCAGGGCCCCGGGTTTCGTTTTCATACTACCCATGGCCCCAGTAGCCCTGCTGGGTCCCTACGATTTTGCTGACTGTTCTTTGAGGCGCGCGAACACTATTTGCCGTCGACGACTCGGTCTCGGTCCGGACGGTTACCGAACGGCCCCGGACGGCGAGCCACCCATTGCTCGTCTACGGTGGCTGGTAGTCGGAGTCTGGGTCTCGGCAGCTGGGGCGTGAGGATGAATCACAAATATTAAACTGAAAGCTAAGGGCCAGAATGTGTTCATGTTATCGCTAGATGGCTCTTAAAAATATAGTGCTACTTAAGTATTATAATTACTACAAAGACATGAACAGTCAGAATTAGGTGGGTTTAAGGCAATAATTTGACTAAGTTCAATAAAGTGGAATCACCAATTTTCGGACAACCATTTTCTTGATTTAGTCAGGCGTCCATACACTAAAACAAAATAAACTAAAAATATTGAGTACAGCGCCATCTAGTGACAACATACGTTACGGATCGGCCCAAAGTTTTCATTTTAAAGACTCATAATTAATAATTTTCATAACTCAACATTCCGCAAACACAAAACAAAAATCTTTGTAGAGTTTCACAAACATCGACCTCAAACTCATCTCTTGAGCACAGAAATTGTAAATTCAAATTAGTCCACTCGACACGGTTGACTGTGGCGTTTATTGTAGATATATTTAAATCTAGAACTCAACATAGTGTCAAATTTTGGAATAACCATTTCTAAATCGTACAGTACAAAGTTCAAATTCCACTGCCACTCATACTTTTTTAGGGCCTTTTAAATACAAATAGTTACTGTAAAATGAACTTAAACGTCACAACATTAGAATTGATATTTGATTTAGTGGCGATGAATTCAAATTAACGTTTTTAGATGAGTGTTTGTGAACGGAAACCTCTTGCTAGCCACTAAGTTGTAAGATGGATTACTGATGTCGATTTTAGATAAAGGATTGAGAATATTAAGATGGAACAATTTAGTAAATAGATAAGTTAAGTGGCATTACTCTGCCATAGGTCAAACCGTACTCATCGAGTTTATAGTTTGGTTCGTATCAGTCACTGTAAGGTGAAATATAATCTTTTGCGATACATTTTGGTATGAAACAATTTAAATCTTTACCTTAGATTACTAATTTTGTTAGAAAGTTAAATTATTTATCTGTTTGTAAGAGGCAATAGTAAATCGATAAAGGTACGAGTATTAACTCTTTCACGAAAATTCAACGGAAAATTCGGACGCGTTCAGCTTGGCCGCATGTCGCTTTCGCAGCGACGGCGCCCAAACCGATGCTCCATAAAGGACCATAGACCGAACGATCACCGCGTAGAGCCTCCGGCAGGAGGCGTTTGGACCCCCTAGCTTGGGCAAAAGCCGCTTAAGGGCAGCTCGACCAACTCCAGTTTGGGAACCAGAGTGCTCCTCGAAATTCCACCGGCTGTCGAGGAAGTCCCAAGTACTTCATCGTTGGTTATTATTAAAATTAAACTGATCCTAAGCTGCATATGTTACAAGAGCAATACCACTGAGATAACACAATATTTCTATAGGTAATAGTAAGCTTGTCGTGTCTCATTTGCTCTCATAACACACTTGATCTACTGATTTGAGCATACTCAGTGACGTTTACAGATGTAACATCGCCATCTGTACAGCGGAAGGATCCTGCTCGCCACTGGATTATACCACAAGATAGTGAGTTAGGAATTAGATCCGTCCGCACTGGCTGATAACAACAGTCTGCTCAAGCTTTGTATTCAATATTATTTATGTGGGTTACTTAAGAATAGTTTATTAGATCATTTACTGGGTGAATGGTGAACGGGTAATGTAACATAGTATAGCATAATCAGCCTTTTAACTTGTTGATAGCGGCTCTCATTTTGGTATTATTTCCATTCCTGCGATACGGGGCGTTTAAGACCTCGTTTGAAAACCATCATAATGGCGTTGAAGGGCTTATTAGACCCCGTAACGTTTGCGAAACTAAAAGCTTTTTTTATTAAGTACAGTACGAGGTCGAAGTGACAACGTGTTAAAATAGATAAACTACTGCATTTTGTTTTAATAGGGAATCTTAGATATACATATAATTCATCTCATGTTTGAAGTTACGGTCTCCGCATGGTAAAGAAGACTATGCTTTTTTTAGCCACACCGTAAGGAAGATACATACGAGGCATATTAGACCTCGTTCCTCTGAGTGTAGTGTGTTAATTTTTCCACCCTTGGGACAGCCTCCTCTGCAAGAAAGGATATGAACCGAAATCCACCACACGGGTCCAGTGCGGGTTAATGAATGTCTTCGAATCTTTGGTTCTAAAACATGTCGGTTTCCAAACGATGTTCTCTTTCACCGCTTTGAGAAAGGTGGTGATAAAATAAATTACACAAAGTAGTGTCTGGCTGGGTTAGAACCCAAGACTTTTTTTTTAGTTGGGAAATCATTCAATCATCTCTCGCTCTTGAGCGGAGCGCGATGGAATGCCAGACTTTTACTGACTAAAACCCTGTACCCTCTTTTCCTTCCTTTCGGAGTCCCGGGGTTCTCTTTCGCACAATGGCCCCAGTACGCTTCGACCCTGATGGGCCCCTACGGTTTGCTGACATGTCTTTGAGGCGCGTGAGGAACAGTACGCGTCATCAACGACTCGAGCTCGGTCCGGACGGTTACCGGTCGGTCGGACGGCGAGCTACAAATTTTTCCTATAGGCACTTGTGCTATGAGACCTTGCTTTTAGCCGAATTTCAGGATTCTAGGTCAACGGGAAGTACCCTATGAATTTTGATTCACTTGAGAATGTCGAAATACACGTTTTTTGTGACATAAACGGCCGTATCTTTTATTCCGTTAACTTTGAAGTTTGATTTTTTCACAGCTTCAAGGGACCCCAGACCTAAGTACCTATATAGTTTTAATTTCAACTAAACACCTCTACGCGTTCCTAAGATAAAGGGTCTTGACAGACAGACAGATAAACGGACGGACAATAAAGTGATCCTACAAGGGTACCGTTTTTTCCTACGAGGTACGGAACCCTAAAAATAAAAGAAATAAAACAATATTAAAAATAAAAGACCTGTAATGGGTTTAGCAATTATCATCTATATAGACGAATGATACAAAATATACAACGATCCCTAAAACCGTGCCCCTACAAAACATTTCCCATTACAAACTTAACCAATAGTCTCAAGATTTCGTCACGACCGTCGTCTGAAAACCGAAATGATTACAATGTTCAAATACCGTATCTATTTATTACCCTTAGAACGTTTTAATATTTGACCAATGGAATAAATGGACTGGCTTTCTATATTAGGATGAGAACAGAATTGAAGGACTGTGGGATTGTTTTAAAGAGAATCGCGCTTCAACGCGCTTCAACATGATATAACGCGCGTGAATACAACGTTGTAAAATAATACTCGTCAGTCTCCTCGTCTTCACAGATTCACGCATTTTTATGGATTGAATGGAAAAACAAATAAAAGTTACAAAAAAGAACGTGTAATTGCGTTGAAAGCGAGTATGCAACTAAATATTTACGGACTTTAGTTACCTATATATCTAAATGTGCGTCAACGCGCGGCGTCTAGGGAATTTTTCTCTGTATGTCGCTTTGGCGTTTGCTAACGTGCGTCAACGCGCGTTCCTATGATTGTTTTTTAATAAATGCCAGGATATCTAGATGTGCGATTTGAAAACGCGCATTAAAATTTTGTCATCTGAACATAGCCTTACTGCTGCCCTGGAACGCCAAGGGCAACTGAAGGAATACGAGTGGATTTTAATCAGACTGACTCAAAGTTGGAAAACTTATTATTAACTTATTATGATGAAATTCAAACCTCACAGAGATTGACAGCTGACTTCAATGAAGTTGTGTCTGATGTTTTGTAAAAAAGCATTACAAATTCTCCTTAATGATTTTATAAACATTAACCTAATAACGAAAAAACTCGCACGCAATTGCGAGACGCATAGGACCATTCGTTTTCTTTTATTGACATGTCATTTATTGATAATTGTAATTATTTATATTTCTTGTTTTTTTTTTTCCTATAGCCTCTTTTTTATAATGTGAATGTGAGAATACACTATATTAAATCTATATGTGAGACTTCGCGAATTCTTAGGTTTATTACGACTCACTTTTTTAATATGATTATTTTTATTGTGCTTTTGGGTACAATATCGACTGGTCTACACTGTTCTTACATAATGTCTATTAATATTGTAATATGAAAATATTGTAAACAACCACTTTTTTAAAACGAGCAACCACGGAGTTTCTTGCCGGTTTGGAACCGTAGCGTACTAGCTTCTGACGTTTTATAAGTGCCCATGTAGGCCTATGTGAAATAAAAACTTTTGACTTTGATTCGTTGTGGCAACACTTGGGGGAGGCCTATATCCAACAGCGGACATCTTTCGGATGTTTTTTTTTTTAATTTATTGTTCAATACATTTATAATTTACAATCGAGATGTGACAAAGATGAAGATGTGATTTCACCAGTTATTATAATATGTTAAATTATGAACCCAATAGAAGAACGTGATAACTATCGCCAAAAAGTTGCCAGTCAATTGCCCGTCTGAAATCCACCAAAATAATGTTGTAATTCGCGTAATTTATACAGTACTTGTAAACCGGAGTGGACTGTAATTATACAATTACTCGATTCATTAAGCCTTGGCCCGTTCGCCGACGAGTTTATTTTGAAATTCGGAAATTGTGAGCTCGCTTTGTTGATGTAAAGTAATTCAGTTGAAAACTTTTTGTAGTTCAATGCCTGTAGTTATTTTGTTGATAATGACTCCAGTTTTTATACTGTTGACTTTATTTGGCAATCAACATGTTGTGTTGAAAATATTTTATTGTTTTCATTTTCAGTATGTATTTTATTTTTAGGTGTATTTTTATGAGCTGTTTTGCAATTAAATGAAACTATTTGAACACTTCTGCAACCCGTTGATATTATATTCGAATATAAAAAACTGGGCAAGTGCGAGTCGGCCTCGCGCACTGAGGGCTCCTTACAAACTTGAAAGGTAAATTGCGGCTTACGATTTATGACGTATTAAAAAAACTACCATAATCATAATCATAATCTTAATAATCGTAAGCATAATCATAATCATTTATTTGTTTGTACTACTTATTAGATCTCTTCAAACCAATTTTTGGTGGAAGTTTGCATGGTAACGTACATCATATATTTTTTTAGTTTTATCATTTTCTTATTTTAGAAGTTACAGGGGGGTGGGGACACACACTTTTTACCACTTTGGAAGTGTCTCTCGTGCAAATTATTCAGTTTAGAAAAAAAAAAATATTACAAAACTTCAATATCATTTTTGAAGACCTATGAAAAAAAAAAATTTGAGTTTCAGTTCTAAGTATGGGGAACCCCCAAAAATTATTGTTTTTTTTTTCTATTTTTGTGTAAAAATCTTAATGCGGTTGACAGAATGCATCTACTTACCAAGTTCCAATAGTATAGTTCATACAATTTCGGAAAAAAGTGACGGACAGACAGACAGACATGACGAATCCATAAGGATTCCGTTTTTTTTCATTTGGCTAAGGAACTCTAAAAACGAATTAGACTACATCTAAAACACCATCGTTTAGTAGACTAGCCTAGAAGCAGTTACTAAACAATATAAATGTGACGGCAAAGCTCTTCGCGATCCAAATATAAATTACAATTCCAAGAAACCGATTACATTGACGATTATTTGTATCGTTACCGATTCGATCTTATTCGATTCTCTGCCTCGATTATTGAGTGGTAGGCCATAGATTTATTTTAGTGATTGCTTAGGGATCCAGTTGAGTGCGTATAATAATTGGTAGTATCGAAATTGATCGTTAGAAGTACGAATGGAAAACATAATTGCAGCAATTTTTGTTACAGCTGAAATGGCAGTTTGATCGACTATAAATAGATCTGAATAGAAGCTATTTAAATAATCAGGGTTTTTCAAATAATGTACTAAAAATAATTCATCAATTAATTTCATATAATTACAAAGAATAAACTTAATGACAATATTTGTCCCATGTAAAAAGAGCCCCATGTAAAGAGAGTATTTATTGGTATTGTCTTTAAAATTCAATTCAATTTTTGTATTTATTTATACCTTATAACCAACCCCAGGCAGCAGCAATTGTCGCGGGTTCAAACCCAGACAGGCGCATTGTGTGACATGTGACATCTTCCAACCTCTGGATCCGCGTGTTGGATTACGACCCATTCCCTCTCCTAGAGAAGAGGCCTGAGTCCCAACAGTGGGAAAATTACAAAGCCAACTATGCTATGCTATGCTAAAAAAATACCATCAGCCGAACATAGAACCTCCTCCTTTTTGAAGTCGGTTAAAAAGAATTTAAACCATTGAAAGCTAAATAAAATATTGTAAAATATTGAGTAAATTAATTAAACATAATTATGTAGCAAAAAAATCTAATGTCAAATAGCTGTCCGATGAAACGTCAAAAGGTAATGTCAAATGATTGCTGAAGTCAAAACATATTGTTTCAGTAACAAATCATTCAATTAAAAGCTTTTTCACTAATGTTATTCTAATTTGTTCCAGGAAATTATATTTATCATGATTGAAAAGAATTCACATTTTCATGAACAAAATTTTGTTGCCATATTTTTTTAGCGTCAAGTAATGAAAAATATACAAAAATATCCGAACCACTTATTATTCATGTAATATAAATAATAATAAAGATTTCATAATTCACCATTATAGCCTTTCATATAATATTTCGCCGTATTACAATTTTAATTCATCAACATGTTTCGTAGCTTACATGAGGTAGTTACAATTTTAATAATTAATTAATATTAAAGTGCTGGGTTCTATGTAATAACTTCAGTTAAATCCCAGCAAAGTTGTGGTGAATTTAAAAGTACTTTACAAATAATGAAAATTCTCTCATATTTTGTAAGAAGTTTAAAAAGGAAGATTCAGTCTGCTTTACAATCTGTTTAAGGCTTTCAAAGGATAATGCACGCTTTGGAGAATCCAAATTGCGCATATTTAAATATTATAAGCGCCTTTGTTTAAGCAAAGCTTAGTTGTGAGAGGAAAAGTTTAATAAGAAGGCAAGTATTAATAAATAAAGCTACATTATTAGTCACAAACAAACTCTCCGCCACTCTCATTCCAATACTTACAACATGACTACACAACACAAACAAAACACACACACACACACAACTTCACATAACTTCTGCAAAACTGTGGGTAGGTTTTATTTATATTCTTTTTATTACTTTTCTAGTTTTGGTATTAATTTATTAATTATTATTGTTTAACTCTTACCTTGTTTTTCATTAATAATCAATCTCGATTCTTGCACTGTAACTCTGTAATAGTTATTCTAGCTGTGGCTAAAACTATAGGACAAGCACTAGTCTCTCACAAAGGCGGAATACGGCTGAGACATTGTCTTGTCAAAATTAACTTTAAGTCAGCTTTGTGAAGAGAGAATAAATGGCAATTATTATTATTATTAATAGTTATTTATATTTTTTATAGTCATAGTCATAGTCGGCCTTATAATGTTCCCACTGTTGGGACTCAGGCCTCCTCTCTAGGAGAGGGAATGGGCCGTAATCCACCACGCGGGCCCAGTGCGGGTTGGTGGATGTCACATGTCTTCGAATTTTTGGTTCTAGGACATGCCGGTTTCCTCACGATGTTTTCCTTCACCGTTTTGAGAGCAGTGGTGATGAACTAAATTACACACAGTATATATTATATATTTTTATACAGTATATATTTTTTATATATACGTCAAATTAGGAGTCTTTGTTAAACAAATATAGTCCAATGTTGTCTTAATTCTTACTGCTTTATTTTTATACAGAAACTTAATATAGTCTTTAGTAATTTAACAATTCATATACAAGGGTGAGCTAAACTCAACAATGAGTTTTCTCCCAGCAAACCTTTGAGTGACAGAGAGAGATCATATTCGAGGATCTAGGTCTACAATATAAACCTATATAAATAAGTGTAATAAATAAAAATATACATACATACTAATAAATACACACAAATATACATACATACTATATAAACTAATATTATGTCAGTTATAAAAGAAAGTGCTCTTTAGTTTTCCTCTTGAAGACCTCCAGCGATGGGCAAAGGAAATATGGGAGAGAATTCCAGAGATGCACTGCAGTTACAGACAAGGCACCATCATAGTGGCTGGAAGTACGACGCGGAGTACGAAGAAGGAGAGAATGGCAATGAAAACCTTTAGATAATTAAAACTAACTTGTAAAAATCTAAAATACGGCGTTGAAAAACTGCTCCACATCGCTTTTTTTTTTGAGCTGGCCAATCAACCAATTACTTCTCACGCTCTTGGATAAAGCGAGAGGGCGTATCAGACTTTTATTGACTGTCAACTGGTAATGACACAAAAGATTTGCAGTCCTGCCACGCTGTATGGCAATGCTTATTTTCAGTCCAAGGTTAAAACCAGCCCTTGGGTCAATAGGGCATTTTTCTACTTTGTCCAATTAGAATATTAAAAAGCATTCTTAAAAGTAATAATGTACAATATTCTTTAATTTACAAAACTTACATAACAGTCGAGTAAAAAGAATATCTAGATTCTAATAGTTCATTTGGAGAAGTATGGAAATACTCTTTTCAAAAAAATCTTTAATGTGATGTTGTGCTGTTTGAAAATAAATTATACTCCCAAGAATTATGCATAAATCTCGAAGCACAAAGAATAACTGCTCACCCATTCACAGTCAGACCACAAAATGCAGTACAACCTCACATACAGAACCACAAGCCTATTAAACCACAAAACCCTCTAAAAGACAATGACCACAATAAGCTCACAAAACAAAACACAAGGGGGGCGAACTTAATTTGGATGGCAACAATAACTCAACAAACTTATTTAAACAAAATAATCTACGAGCCATCAGATAAAACGTATTCTAAAGCAAAGCAATGCTTATCCTTGAGCTACACCCGGGGGGTGTACAACTCAATAACTTGGGGAGCTAGGGGGTCAATAAGACCCCAAAGGATTAAGCTAACTGGACCGACGGTGATAGGGGTGTTAAGGCTGCGTACCTACATTCAATACAGCTAGCGTTTACCCTTTCGAAGTTAACGTTTTATTTTTGGTGTTTTTGTTTCGTAGATACTTTTCAGGTTTATTGAGCTTTTGTCAAGCCTATATTTAAGTAAGAAAAGTGTGGATTTTGAAACTAGATAATGCTTGATAATACATAATTTTTCTGACTGACTGACTTTTTGACCTTTCAAAAGTAAATGTTTATTTGAAACAAATGTTTTTGAATTATATAGAGTTATCTATTAGTGGTCCTGACAGAAGTTGTAAACACTATTGCAGCGCTACCTAATGAGGCCAAATGTAATTTCAAACCGTCCAGCAAGCTAACAAGCAAGCAAGCTATGAAATGTCAGTTTGACGCTCATGATACGAATTTCCCAGCCAATATCCGTGCAGATGTCGGTCAAGTGTCACGTGACTACTGACTGGCTAGCAATAAGATTTCATAATACGGATAAGCATGGCCGTTTAGTTTAAAGCGTATGTTGAATGAAATTAAGAGATCGTAATAGGGCCCCAGGGATACACACAAAGTTTCATCCAAATCGGTGAAGCCATTTAGGACGAGTTACGTCAAAAACATACGTACAGAAGAATTATATGTAAATGTGATTAATTCTAAAAACTAAAAAAATATTGAGTTCAGCTCCATCTAGCTAGAAAATGGCCGTACTTGTTTTTTTTTGCCTGAAATAAAAGGCTTCGTTAATTAACTAATGCAGAGCAACAGCTTGAGTTGTGTGATCGTATTTTCTCGAGGTGTGTTTTCATAACAATAGTTCAATAAAAAGTATTCTTAGTATTGAACAGCTTTTGCTCTTTATGTAAATTATTAGCAATAAGAATAGCATCATAATGACATGAGGTAAGTTTAAATATGATAGCGAAATTAAAATATTAACTTCTTCTTGGGATTAGGCGGGTCACATCAGCCGCATGCACTCTGACCGGTGGGCAAGAGTCTCCACAAAGTGGGTACCTGACGATAGACGACGCCGCCGAGGTCAACCTTGGAAGAGTTGGCGAGACGACCTAGATGTCTACCACAAGGACTGGTTTGAGGTGGCTCAAGAAAAGAATACCTGAAAGAAGTTGGGTTAGGCCTTTGTCCAGCAGTGGGAACGGAATAGGCTATTTAAAAAAAAAAACTTCTTCTTTGTTTTAATATTTAAAAAAAAAACATTGTTTAAGTAATTCCTTGTGTGGGCACTAGGAATTACTCCTGTATCGTAGATGCGTTCACTAACATACAAGCTCACATAAACCCGTAATATCTGTACGCCATACAAATATTTTTATGCGTTTTTTTTAAGTGGGAAAATCATCCTATGACATCTTTCGCTCTTGGGCGGAGCGAAAGGATGTGTCAGACTTTTACTGACTAAAAATTCACTCCTGTTCCTTCTTTGCCTTTCATACCAGGGCCGCGTTTTCCTTACAGAAGCGAACCCATGGCCCCAGTAAGCTTTGACCCTGCTGGGCCCGTACGGTTTGCTGACATCTCCTTTAGGCGTGCGTTTTAGGACGGTTACCGAACGGTCAGACAACGAGCTACCCATTGCTCGCCGTCTGCAGGTCGCGCCTACGGTGGCAAACATTTTTTATGCGCGGAAATTTAACCCGCAATACGCCCGCGTCTCAACCGCGTACGGTGTCATGCCACCTTGCAAGTTCTGCCTTTTATTTTATTGGGTACTCGCTTCTACCAGCAGCTTTGCTCTCGTGAATGTAGAAAATTATCATAATGGAACAAACTCTCAAGATAAAAAGTATACTATGTGCTATATCGGAACATGGTCTACCCATTTACCGAATTTCATTCAAATCTGTTCAGATATTTGAACAAAGTCAAATTATTATTATTATGAGCCCGTTGTGTCCCACTGCAGGGCAAAGGCCTCCATTCCGTTATTCCATTCCTTTCTGTCCTTAGCCACTTCTGGCTAATCCTTAAGGAAGGAGTCCAAATCGTCACGCCATCTCCTTCTGGGCCTACCGCGTCGCCGGCTCCTGCTGTTCGGAATCCAGTCAGTGGTTGCCTTCGCCCAATTTTGTTGCGACATGTGGCAGATGTGACCGGCCCAGTTCCATTTTAGTTTGGTGGCTGAGTTACTTACGTCTGCAATTTGTGTTTTGGAACGAAGTATACTGTTCCTTATGCGATCTGTTCTTTTGACTCCGAGAATACTTCGTTTCACTGCTCGCTGGCAGACCCCGAGTGCGGACTCTTGACGTTTCGTTAAGGACCACGTTTGCGCTCCGTAGGTGAGGGCGGGAAGGATGCACATGTACATGAGTTTCCTTTTAAGGGAAAGTGGAAGTGATCCTTTCATCAGATGTTTCATCGACCAGGAGCTCTTCCAGTCGTTCTCGGTGCGTCTAGCAACTTCTTTATCTTGCCTCGTCTGGAAAGAGATTATCTGGCCGAGGTAAATGTACTCATGGACATATTCAACGTCCACGCCCTCGATGTCCACTTTACGTTTCGTGCTGTTCGTCATTAACTTTGTCTTCGTCATATTCATTTTGAGTCCGACCTCGAGGCTGGCTTGGCAAGTCAAAAGCATTTATTTCAAATAGACCATTTACAGGCACTTTTGAATAGTCAAATGTAGGCACCTAGTCCAAAAAAAAGTGAAGCTATATTGCACGTTCCAAAGCGTAGATCTCTATGGAGAAGAACGTGCAAGAAACTCCCTCGACACTCTTAAATTATATTGTGAGTTACATATTATCTTGTTTACATTGGAACGTGAAGGAGTAACAAACATTAATGTTATTTATTTCTTTATTTATTAAAACTCTAAGCACTAGTAAATAACAATGTAGAAAATGCTTTTATTTTCTACTAGTCGACCTTAGAGTGGTGCAGAAACTTACTGTGGCAGATCTAAGTTAATAAATAAACAAACAGAAAAGATATAAATACAATAATAAATACATACTTAGACACATACATCTATCCAAGCAATGTTCTTGTGAAAAAACAAAACCAGCCAATCAATGTTGTTATGATTCTACCAAATTCTTGAGAATGTGTTGTTCACCTTAAAGGAAAAACGGCTGATCTCATCCCAGAGGGTGCGCATTCCAAAGAGACAAAAAAGAGGAGTGGATAAAATCCCGAGTGGTGTGAGGGACATTGTAGAAGATGATTATTTTTGAGGATTAAAGATTTTTATTGCTAGCTGAACAAAGAAAAGGAAAGGAGCAGTGGTGGCCGAGTGGTACCGGCCCCGACTTACGAGTTATAGGTTGCGGGTTCAAACCCAGCCAGGCGCATTACTTTGTGTCATTTATTTCATCATCACTGCTCTCAAAACGGTGAAGGAAAACATCGTGAGGAAACCGGCATGTCCTAGAACCAAAAATTCGAAGACATGTGACATCCACCAACACGCATTGGGCCCACGTGATGGATTACGGCCCATTCCCTCTCATAGAGAGGAGGCCTGAGTCCCAACAGTGGGAACATTATAAGGCCGACTATGCTATGCTATGCTATGAAAAAAGAAATTGTACTTCTGAAATGAGATAAGAAAGGGAAGGCTTGTGGTGTCATTTTTGACTGGTTGATGGTCGATACATATAGAATATCATAATATCTAAAGCCAGGCAAGCAAATTATAATAACAATATTTTCCCCTATCTAATGAGATAAAGATCGATCTAAAGCGAAGCAAAACATCTTTAAACGCCTGTCAAAAGCCATTTGTTTCGATTTACTAAAGTTTACAAGAAAGGAATAAATACGATCCGTCAAATTAGGTTGTTCTTAATTTAAGCTTTATTGATTCAGATGGGATCTTTTAGTTTTGAAATAAGATTGTACAAGGTGTCTCAAAAGTAAGTTCACATTTGCTTATCTTATTACGCGAAAGCAACTATTCTGAGGGGCGCGGGGGGTATGTCAGTCGGTAGTCTGGCTCTTGGGAATTTAGTCGCTATGGAGCGTTTCTCTGGTGCGGACCGTGCGTTGTGCGTACGTGAGTTTTACAAAAACGGTAATTCGGCGACTGTAGCGCGTAGAAAATTCTGCAGTATTCGACATATTCGTCACTTAAATGATGCGCCTAGCACTCGTCTCATTGCAAAATGGGTTGAGAAGTTTGAAGAGACTGGGTCAACTCTGGAGAAACCAAAATCTGGGCGACCAAGAACATCAAGAACAGCCGAAAACGTGGACAGTGTTACTCAGTCTATTCGAGATGATCCAAACCTCTCGATTCGGAAGCGTGCTGTTGCTTTAAATGTGCACAGATCTTCATTATGCCGCATTTTACACAAAGATTTAAAGCTGCACCCGTACAAAATTCAGTTAGTGCAAGAACTGAAGCCTCAAGATGCTGGTCAGAGGCTTGCCTTTGTAAATCAGATGATTGAGCGCTTTCCAACGTTCACCAACATCTTGTTTTCCGATGAAGCCCATTTTCACCTGAATGGGCATGTAAACAAGCAAAATTGTCGTTACTGGAGTGCAACCAACCCAAAACAAAAACATCAGAAACCGCTACATTCACCCAAAGTCACCGTATGGGCAGCGATGTCGGCGCGAGGAATTATCGGCCCTTACTTTTTTGAAGATGGAAGGGGACGCACACTCACAGTGAATTCAGAGCGTTATGTGGAGATGTTAGACGAGTTTTTCGTACCCCAACTGCAAAACTTTCCTGGTTACAACCAAAGAACATGGTTCCAGCAGGATGGAGCAACTTCACACACGTCCAACAGATCTCTGCCTCGAGTTCGAGAAATTTTTCCGAACAAATTAATCTCCAGGCGAGGTGACATAAATTGGCCTCCACGGAGTCCCGATTTAACGCCTATGGATTTTTTCCTGTGGGGTTATGTCAAATCAAAAGTTTACGCTAATAAACCGACTTCCCTGGCACAATTAAAAGAAAATATCCGTCATGAAATGGCAGCCATCACGGAGACTACCTGCCGAGCTGTCATAGGCAATTTTAGTGCCCGACTAAATGAATGCCGAGAGCGCAACGGTTTACATTTGGACGATGTTATTTTTAAAAAATAAATTCCCAAACAGTGTACTTCAATATAAAATAAACATTTTTTCAATAAAGCTAAGACTTTTCTTTTAAAAAAAGATTTAAATGTGAACTTTCTTTTGAGACACCTTGTATTAAGTTCAGGTAATTTTGATTCCAAAGATCATTCTTTTAGGGGGTAGCTAGTGGGTGGGCTTGATGTGGTGAGCCCGTTGCACCTGTGTCCGGGAACCTCATGGTATCACTTCACTTTTATTTGTTTCGGTCCTACTCCTTTTCGATTGCAATAAAAAATCACAAAGCGATATTGTGAAAGTGAAACCCAGGGCCCTGGGACGAAGGCAAAGAAGGAATAGGAGTGGGTTTTTAGTCAGTAAAAGTTTGACACTATCTCCCGCTCCGCCCAAGAGCGAGTTTTGTCATAAGATGATTTTCCCACCCAATAAAAAAAATAGTAAACTTATTCAAATATCTCTTGAAAGTTTGATTTACTGGCACTTAGAAATATTTTCTAGAAGGCGATGATTTTCTTTTTACTGGCTTCTTAAATTTATTTATAATTATGGTATTAGTCCTAGATGACGGCTAATTGCCGGGCGAGTCATGGCGTTGATCATTGCACCGCGCGTCGGCTGATGTTTATTAATAGTTGTTTATGTACGAGTATATTACTTCAATAAAATTATACACCAGTAGGTACACAACATCAATATTTATTTCAATTACATACGTATTATATATATTATTATGTTTACCCTAGTCCGTGCGTCACTGCAGGGTACCAAATGAAAACCAGCGCTGGGTGTCTAACGCCCAACAAATGCTGAGGTGGTCACCCTTTCGGTGCGGGCACGCGATGCGCACTTTGTACTTTTGTTCTTTTTTTACTTTTTGTTTATCGATTATAAACAAAAAGTAAAAAAAAAACAAAAGTTGCTGTGTCTGTCCCAAACAAAAGTATTTCTATTATTTTCTTTTGTCTTTAAATACGGCAAAATAAGTATTACACACGAGTCAAGCCATACCACATAACTAGTACCTAGTACTAAAAAATCTTTTCCAGGTCCAAGGCTACGTCTAAAATCATCAAAAAACTTGAAGCTAGAAATGCCATATTTAACGATTCCATCAATTTTTAAGTTCTCAGTTCAAAAAAAGCACTCGTTTTATCATCGTTTAAAAAGAAAAAAGAATGGTCAAGGACATATCCTTGACCATTTTTTTTTCTTCATAAAGAAGAAAATCAAGGTGATCATGGATTTACACCACTGTTGCTAAGGTGACCGTAAAATAATCTTTCATTTGAATTGAAATTTGATTAGATAACAGATGAAGGTATTATCCACATTTATTTACCTTTTCGTACCTGAAAACGTCATAGTTACACCGAGAAAGTAGGCAAACTATATATTCGGAGTTCCTTGGGGCAATTTTTTTTCACATGATGCTCGACTTTTGTAAATTAGAAGTTGATAAAAAAAAAATTACGTTGTTTGACATTATCGGCACGTCATTTAGCTAGGGAACCTATTCCCAGTGGATCAACATACATTATCTATAAATATAAAAGGAGAAACTGACTGACTGACATATCAACGCACAGCCGAAACTACAGGGACTATGAGCGAGAAATTTTGCATAAGGTTTCCTTTTATGACGTAGGCGAGCACTAAGAGAGCATTTTACAAAATTCACCCCCTACGAGAATGAAACGTGGGCCCAAAGTTTGTATGGAGAAAACTATTTTCACGTGGGCGAAACCGCTGGCAGAAGCTAGTCTCGCATATAATCTATATATATAAAAGGAGAAACTGACTGATTGACATATCATCGCACAGCCAAAACTGCTGAAATTAGGAGTGTAAAATTTTACACTTGGCTTTCTTTTATGACGCAGGCGAGATTCACCCCCAAAGTGAAACGGGGGTCCAAAGTTTGTATGGAGAAACCTTCTTTCAAGCGGGCGGAGTCGCTGCCAGAATCTAGTCTTTATAATAATTAAATAACAGATGAGGGAATATATTTCTAATACCGAATCTTAGATCATGCCCTCATATCTTTTTACAGCTGTCAAATCCATTCAAAGGTTGTCTGTAAAAAAAATCGCCTTTTGCGTTATGACACCCATTGTTACACCCTATTAATTTTAAGCTCATACTGTATTTTTTATAGTGTAGGTTTAAATAGAATAGTAGTTTTGTATGGTGTAGTATCTTTTTGTTTAATAGCTAAAGCGCTCTTTCGAAACTTTACAGAGTTAGTTACAAAAACATAAAAACAAATTTTACCTCTGTAAAATATTAGTTTAGATAGCGGAATTAATGCCAAGAGCATTTTAATTTAAAATTTATTTTGTAAAATACATATATTTTAAATCTATGATACATTTAAAAATTCTAACTGTAATTACAATAAAATAAAATAAATAATAATAATAATCCTACACTAATTACATTAATTCATCTGTTTGAACGTAAAGGAGTAACAGATTTGTTCTGTGTGGGAATTGAACCCACGACACAAAGCACCAGTCAATCGTTCACCCACTGCGCCAATCATGCCACCCATCTTTGGTTCTTTGTCTAGTGACCTATTCAGTACTCATTCAAATTGTCGCCATTACTTTAAACTTTTATTAAAATAGAAGCCTAAACCCCAATATAAATTCAATCTAGCAGAATAGTTCATAAAGTCGGGACCAGACGAGCGCTACGTGGAACTTTGTAGACACAGTTTTAATTGCGGACACAATGAGGCATTTTACTGACATTAGTGTTACATAAGGGTGGGATTACACCGGTGTAAGTGTAATGCTGTTCTAAAGTTGAAGTTGTATTTTACTGTTTTTGATTGTTTAATTTTAAAGCAGTTTTTGGCCTGTACATTGTTTTTAGGGTTTCGTACCTCAAAAGGAAAAAACGGAACCCTTATAGGATTACTTTGTTGTCCGTCCGTCTGTCTGTCAAGACCCTTTATCTCAATAACGCGTAGAGGTATGGAGTTAAATTAAAACCATATTCTCAGGTCTGCGGTCCCTTGAAGCTGTGAAAAAATCAAACATCTGAGTCAGAATTTCATTTGCTATACAACATTATTTTTAGTACATGCGAAACCTGAATATAGTTTGTTCAGAATCAGTAACTGAATCGATTCCATTAATTTTTATACCATGTAAGATTTTTTCCTAAAAATATTTTAAAAAGTCATAAATTAAAAAAGACACTAAGTACAACACAGGTCACGGCAGGTAATTGCGGACATTAGGCACCAGCGCACAACTGGGTACGGGAGCAAAACAACCCCTCAGCGGCCCGGATGGCTCGGTGACCATGTATTAATGCGGACTACCAGGTAACATAACACGCTTATAACATTGTGATTTTTCATGATACAGTTATGAAATTTTGTACAAAGATTCTTTACATAAAAATAATAGACACATGTTTCGGGTTGCGCATATACTAAAACTAATGTTGTATAATTTTAGATGTGATTTCAGTACGTCTAGATTAACAGTTGGGTAAGAAGAAAGAAGTGCATCACGTAAACTAATTTTACAGGAGTAAAATGATTGCTATCTTTTTCTAGTTTTAACGATTAGTAAAAGAGAGCGATAGTTTAAAACAAGAAGTTTTTTTTTAACTATCACACGACGCCGTCTAGCCCCAAGATAAGCTGAGCTTGTGTTATGAATTCAAGACAACTGATAAACATACTTATATATTTCTAAATATAATAAAGATAAATTACACCCAGACACAGTACAAATGATCGTGCTCATCACACAAACATTTGTCCAGGGTGGGAATCGAACCCATGTCCTTCGGCATAACAGTCAGGGCTAATAACCACTTGACTAACAGGCCAGTCAGTTTAGTTGGTGTAAAAGAGAATCGGCGCCATTGTTGGGTCAAATCACTAATGAATTCATTCGGCAGTTTTCTTTCATTCCATCTTAAAATATTTCATTTTGAATTAATAATTCTGAATGAAAAACGTAAATGAACAAAAAATGAATATTCTGGTGGTCACATAAACAGAACTAAAACAATACAGTATTGTGAACGTAGGAGAAGGAAATTTACAGCCGCTTGTATGTTGTGGAATAATTTAACTGATGAAAGTTTCACAGCTGGGGGCGATGGACCGGAGACCTCGAGGTCACGAGTTTGAACTCAAACTGTTTTGTTATTGACCATGAACAAATAGAAACAATGTTCGTGTTCGTTGCTAATACATACCTAAATTGTCATATATACCATATACCTAATTATCAATTTTCGCCCTGATAAAGTTCAGCATTGATTTGTGCCAACCAAGGTTGCCGTATTTCGGCAACCTTGGTTGGCATTCATTCTCCAGCGGATATTTATTTATTTATTTAAACTTCGTGTACAGTAGTGGTACATAGGCGGACTTAATGCCTCAAGGCATTCTCTACCAGTCAACCATTGGGTTAAAAAGGACACCACTGTGGTAGGTGTGCACAATAAATAAATAACAGATATTTGAAATAGAATGTAGTGAAATATAATAAACTAATAAATACTATGATATATATGAAATCTTAAAATATGACAATTATGACGAAGACCGAACTAAGGTTGAGAGGACTCGAAGTAGTAGTTCCGAATTTTACGATTGAAAGAAAATTTAATTTCAGCATTTTCAGGATATCTTCATTTCTGATTCGATCACGCTAGGAAACTCCGAGCATAGCCCTTTTCATTGCCCTTTGGGTGACTTTAAGCCTTCTGATGAGGCCTATTGTGAACGACTGCGTTTCGGAACCATATATCATCTCTGGCAACACGCACTGGTTATAGACTTTCATCTTGAGATACTGTGGTTAATTCAAAAATTGATATTTCTAACTTATTATATCGGTTTCCGGCGCAATAGTTGAGCTATTGGTTTTTATATCTGATATAAACTATGGATTGCAGTCAAAAATCCCATCTGATGGTAAGCAGAGCAATCGATGTTGGATTGTATGATTGTTTTGTTGTTTCTATGTATTGTGTTTCAGAAATTGATATTTCAATTTCTTCAAGAGTTTTCAATGACTTTACCGTTCTGGTAATTTGAAGTTTCACCTGTTCATTGTCGATATCTCCTAAAAAGTATAATACAGAGTAAGTAATATTGCAATTTTTTATAAATGGTCGAAAAGCATCAAGCTGTTTTACTAGATATTCAAAACATTAACCTATAAATGAACTTATTGTTTCCAGCCGTCGCATATTCTCTGCAGATTTCTGATTAATCTCACTTTTTTGGTCTTTAAATTTATCAATCATCTTGAAGAGAAGCCTCCTCGTCGAACTATTTATTGTTTTCCGTATTATTATAACAAAATAAATGAAAATAAGATTCACGTAAACACAAGATGAATGAAGTATGAAACTTCAATGACACAAATTTGACAGTCCTTAAATGTTGCCATATATGAACTTTAATAAATAATTCGCTGCCATCTTTCGCTGGCCAGAGTCTATTAGAGGGATTATTCTACTAAGCTCTATTAGTTTTAAATTCAATCGTACATACCATTAATAATTCCGCTCACTTGAAAGTACCAATCCACATCAACCCCTCAGTCTGCCAAGTTAACTTAGTATCTAGTAATTAAACATTTCACTAATTACTAAGTTAGCGAACTAAGTTCATTATGCGTTGTCACGAACAGCCTGTCCGACGGCTAACGTCCAGACACCAATAGCTTTGACATTTGGTCTAATAGCTTTGACTGGCCTGTTGGTTTAGTGTTTAGTGGCCCTGACTGCTATGCCGGAGGTCGTGGGCTCGATTCCCACACAGGACAATTGTTTGTGTGATGAGCACGATCATTTGTTCTGTGTCTGGGTTTAATTTATCTATAATATGTATGTATTTAGAAATATATAAGTATGTTTATCAGTTGTCTAGTACTCATAACACAAGCTCTGCTTAGCTTGGGGCTAGACGGCATTGTGTGATAGTTAAAAGACGTGATAGGGAAGGTTTAAACAGTGAGAAAAAATGAAAAAATTCACGAAAAATAATCCGGATACTACGCCATCTTTAATTAAAATGTCATTTTTAAAATGAATTATGTTGGTTCTAGTAATGCTAGTAGATGGCTTATCCTTAGACAGTTTAGCTAAAAGGTTGGTCATTGACTATAAGACGGTAAGAAGTTTGCCGGGTCAGCTAGTTTATCATAAAAATAAACACATTTTCAATCGGTTTATCAACTTTCAAATTACATTTACAGTATCAATCACCTAAATTTAAACTATAACAAAAGAAGGATAGCTCTGAAACTGAAATACCTGTTTGATCCTATTACATAACGTCAGTAGGTACTCGCCAAAGGCTTTCGCGGGATCCAAGCACAAAGTTTTGAGAGGAAATTGAATTAACAACAAAATAGCGATGAAAGGGAAAATTTTACTGTGAGGTAGGGACTTCCGATTTATTTATTACCTTCTTCCGTGTGTTGTAAATACACTGTGCTTTGCTTAAATTGCAGTTTATTCGATTACTCTATCTGTATATGAGTACCTAGAGTCGATTTTAATGGTGGTTTTAGGGTTCCGTACCCGTAACGTGTTTTGTCCCATAGATACACCTTACAGATTAACATAATACATAAAGTAAATACAGTTTATTGTTAGCAAGTAAGACTTATGACTGTTATTAATGAAATGGTACCCTAGAAATGGAGCGGGATTCCGATCCCGATTTCCGGCCACCGTAGACGCGGGCTTGCGGACGGCGAGCGATGGGTGGCTCACCGTCCAATCATCCGGTAACCGTCCGGGCCGAGCCCAAGTCGTCGACGGCGCGTAGTGTTCCACGCGCGCCTCAAGGAGATGTCAGCAACTGTAGGAGCCCAGCAGGGTCGAAGCCTACTGGGACCATGGGTGATGCGAAAGAGATCCCCGGGGCCCTGGAAAAAATAGAAAAGAAGGAACAGGAGTGGGTTTTTAGTCAGTAAAAGTCTGACACTATCTTCCGCTCCGCCCAAGAGCGGGGGATGTCATTAGATGATTTTTCCTCCCGAATAAAAAAAAACCCTAGAAATGGTAAAAAAAAGAAGGCAAATAAAAAAATGGATGGACTATTTTCCGAAAGCATCGAGAAGGATAGTTTGTGACAGAAATAACTGGAAGGCAATGAGGGAGGAGAGCAGTGGTGGCCGAGTGGTAATGGCCTCGACTTACGAGTCACGGTTCCAAACCCAGCCAGGTACATTACTTTGTGTTATTTATTTCATCACCATTGCTCAAGTAGCCTTTCTGCAAGCTCTTACAAAACGCGCCGATAAAAATTTAAAATATGACTCACATAGGACAGCGAAGTTTATAGAATTTATTTTTGTATCACACGGAAGGACATCTTGGATTTCATGTCGTCACTATGCATTTGTTCAAAGTGCCCACTTTCAGTGCTATAAAAATAAAATCTTTCTAGTGATTTCATTTTGCTGGATTTGTAATGCTCGAGTTGGATGCGCTTGGTCTGAAAGCTCTATGTTTTATTGGCAAGTGCAAGGTGAAATGTGGAATATTTTATAGATTTTCAGCTGAAATGAGAGCTTTTAATGTATCTAATGGTACACATCTTTGACTTGAATAGTCAGGGTGGGTGAGTAACAGCAAAAAAAGAGATATAGATATAGAATAGTTAGAAAAATAGAGATATACTACATTAATCTTAAAATTATACAAATATTATCGGTCCCGAAAGACATTAATTATGCTGCCCAAAAGCTGCCAGCTATTTGTCTGTCTTTTGGTAAAAAAAAAAATTGAGAACCCGATTGCAGCGCCACATACAGGTTCATTTGTATTTTCAAAGTCCAAGAACCTTAATATAAATACAAAGAAAAATATATAGAAAGATGTAGAACCCACGCTGAAAACCAGCGCTGTGAGCTCATCGTATTATGCGTGAGGCCGCAGCTTTATGCTGAGCTTTCGGCCGTTTTGCGCGGATGTGACGCATAACTTCCCTATCTATTGATTATGTTTATTAGTTAGTTTGAAGATTGCGTCATTTCGTGTGAATAAACTATTTTTCTTTCTTTCTTTGTTCTAGAAAAATGTAACAAATTACATTATTAGTGTAGTTATTTCATAACCTGTAAATGTAGGTCTATGGGGTAGGCACAATAGTAAAATAATGAGAAAAGGCAGTACCTAATTCTTTTTTTTTCATCTGATTTTTTATTGTAAAACACCTATGAACATATACCATTTTTGATTTTATTATAATTTGAATTTAATTTTATTATTTAATTTTGATTTTATTATTTAATTTTGATTTTATTATTTAATTTTTTATTGATTAAATTTAAATATTTACAATTTTATTTTATATTCTAATTGTATATAAATAATTTCAATTTAATTTAATTATTTGCATTGCAACAAACTATGATTTTAATTGTGACTGTTTTGATTACTATTCTTTTTTTTTATATTGTATATGAGTCAATGTTACTTGAAATAAATAAATAAATATTATTATTATTATTATATATAAACCTGGCTTTTGATTTTTTCTTAATTTGTTTGCTCAACTTTTACATTTAAATTCATTGAAACTCAAATAATTGGATTCAAGTTAAAAAAAATTAGAAGTTAAATTTTCTTAAGAATCACAAATTTCCTGAAATCTTCCTTGAGCATTCTATACAATTGAACAGGTAAAAAAAATTACCGGTTAGAAACCAGAAACACGTTTGAAAACTTTTTTTTACAAGCAAAACTTCCATAAATTTTTCCCAAAGCTTCATTGAGCATCTATTGTATTGCTGCTGAATTTATCGTTTATTCCCAAAACTCTGAACTAAGCTGGCATTCATTGTCAAAATGTTCCTTCGGGGAATGAAAATTTTAAAAGCTGTTTGGAATCTTTTTCAAAGGTTTATTCAAAGTTTTCGACCCGTAACATAATAAGCCTTATAACTTCCGTACTGCTGGGACTCAGGTCTTCTCTCATGGAGAGGGAATGGGTCGTAATTCACCATGTCGGTCCAGTGCACACATAATGTTACATGTCTTCAAATTTTTAGTTGTTTATGACGATTTTCTTCACCGATTTGTTAATTTTATTTCAATCTGTTTATAATAGACTAGCTTCTGCCAGCGGCTTCGCCCGCATGTAAGTAACTTTCTCCATACAAACTTCCAGCCCCCGTTTATCCCCCTTAGGGGTAAAGTTTTGTAAAATCCGTTCTTAGCGGATGTCTACGCCCTATAAGGAACCTACCTGCCAAATTAAAAGTTTGTAGGTGTTATAGTTTCTGAGATTTTGTGATTAATCAGAGAGTGGTATTTCGCTTTTATATATATAGATTTTTTTTAAATTGATTTATTATTATACTAACTTCTGCTAGTGGCTTCACTCGCATGAAAGTAGATTTCTTCGTGTAAACTTTGGACCCCTGTTTCATCGGGGGTCCAAAGTTTCCAAAGTCCAAAATTCACTCCCAAAGTGAATTTTCAAAAAACCTTTTATATTCTTTGTACAAGGAACTCGTGCAAAATTGCAGCGGCAGGAAATGCCTTTTATATATACCGAAATATTCATTTGGAATATTACTTGAGAAAAAAAAATGGTGGCCTACTGATATTGGAAACAGAAATGTATTTACTGGGGTTACACAATATAAACATTTACGTTTGATTTACTATGAATTATAGAAGGTGACTCTTTTGCTGTTAACCGAATTTCATATTTATCGTAAACTCAAAAACTCCCTCACGTACAGAGGAGTGCCAGCACTGGGAATATAAAAAAGCTGTTTATGCTTATATTTATGCTAATATTACTTGAATTAATCCTTGGAATCTAGACAAAGTGTCATCAGCGCTGTTTATTACAAAAAGTTCAAAATATATGACACTGTCATACGCTCCCGAAATTTTGTGTCATCATCATTTCAGCTGAAATTACTACTTTATATAGCCGGTTAAATAATAATAATATTCCACAACTTTCACATAACGCCGTCTAGTCCCAAGCTAAGCAGAGTGTTATGATATATTATACATAAATTACACCCAGACACAGAACAAATGATCGTGCTCATCACCACCGGCATAGCAGTCAGGGCCACTAACCACTAGACCGGCAAATCAGTAAATAAAAGTCAAAATACCCTTGTCTCACTTATAGGGACTACCTATCAGACCTCTACAAACCAGTTACTGGACAACATGATACTCTTTCAACGGACTGACAAAGATCTACGAATGACAACTGAGACCAACGGCTTTACGTGCTTTCTGAAGCACGAGGTGTCAGTAATGTCTTAGATAAACTTTGAGAAGTACAACATCATCATCTTCCTGCCCTTGTCCCGTGTTATTTGGGGTCGGCGTAACACGTTTTTTTCTTCCATTCTACCCTGTCACTCGTGAATCTATCACTAACTTCTTGTTCTTTCATATCACTTTTCATACAATCCATCCATCTTTACTTTGGTCTCCCTCTCCCTCTCCATCCATCCACATGTATGCTAATAACTCTCTCGTATCATGCGTTTCATCCCTCTTCTTTACATGACCATACCAAGACAAACGATTCCCCTTCAACTTTTCAGTCTTTTCAACTTTCAAACTTCCTCTAATATACTCATTTCTCACTTTATCTATTCTCGTCACACCACACATCCATCAAAAAAAAAAAATACAACTTATGAATTGAAAACTTTACATTGTTACTTGCCTGGTTTACATCCTGCAACCTTGTTTCTGATTTTATATCAATTTATTCGAAGCCCCTGGCTCAATTAATTAAATAAAATATAGCGATTGCAACCAAGCCAAAACTAAGTAGGTTCATGTATATTTTCTACTGTGTATTGGTGAAAATAGCTACCCACCTTTTGCTCGCCAAACCGATTAACCAATGCAGTTTGGCTGCTTAAAGCATTGAACACTGCAAAGTAGGTATATGTTTAATTTATATTTTGTTAATATTGAGTTTTTGAGTTTACGATATATATGAAATTCGGTTAACAGCAAAAGAGTCACGTTCTATAATCTATATTATATAAAAGGAGAACCTGACTGACATATCAACGCACAGCCGAAACTACAGAGCCTAAGAGCGTGAAATATTGCATTAGATTTACTATCATAACGTAAGCGAGCTTTCTTTCTAAGTACGTAAGCGAGCGAGAGTTTCTTAGTGAAAGGATTTTCCGAAATTCACCCCCTAAGGGGATGAAATGGGGGTCCAAAGTTTGTGGGGAGAAAAATATTTTCACGCGGGCGAAGCCGCTGGCAGAAGCTAGTTCATAATAAATCAGATCTAAATGTTTATATTGTGTAACCCCAGCAAATACATTTCTGTTCACAATATCTAACCACACCACACATTCGAAAATTGAATATATTACATGGTTGTATTTATGTAAGTTGGTATTTATGCATTGTTTTATTCATATGGTATGTAATTTTTAAACTGTAGCCACTCCAAGTCCCTATAAAATGAGTGTTTTTTTTTTTAATTCTTGATAGGTTCGCGCTTGACCGCCATCTCACCTGATGGAAAGCGACGATGCGGTCGAAGTAACTTATTCACTCTAGACTTAAAGATTCCAGAGTTGGACCCATCAGGAAACACAGATTCCGGCAAGGAATTCCACTCCTTAGCTGTACACACAGTTAATGTGTTCTCAAAACGTTTTATGCGTATTGGTGGGATGTCGAACATGTACCGGTGGCGCATCGCCGTACGCCTGGTGGTCCTATGATGGAACGGGCTAGGCGGAATTAGGTTAGGCAATTCCGACGCACACTCCCCGAAATGCAACCGGTAGAAAACCAAGTGTTTCAAGTGTTAAACTGTCCACACGCGCCTCAGGGAAATCATATCGTAGGGGCCCAGCAGAGTCGAAGCCTAGATTAAGTTGTTTACCAAGTTAATTTTGATTATCTCGTTCCAGCGCCTTTCGTTATTTTTTTAACCAGGTGTATTGTCTACTTATTTTACCAAAATGAGTATAAAATAAATTACATAAATTATAAAAATAAATAAAGCTACAGATCCACTATAGTGCCTACGAGTTATTTGAGACTCTTCTAACCACGTAGTGCATTTTATAAAGTTCTTAACAACTAAACGAAGTTAAAAACTTGCACTTTATCACTAAAAGCAACCTTTCAATGTGGACTGAAAAAATTCACGATGAATAGAAAAAACTTCTTTATATTTTCTTTTCAACGCGAGGTTTTATTTTGAATACTCATTAGCTATTTTTTAACCTTCTACTCAAAAAGAGGGGTGCTAAAAGTTTGACCGCTATGTGTGTATGTGTGCATCTGGCTGTGTGTCTTTCTATGGTACCGTAACTCTTTAACATATGAACTTATTTAGATGCAATTTTTTTATTTCCAAAGGAGGTTCTTTACATCTAAATCAGTTGTGCAATTTACAAGGTATGGGAAGCACTAAAGCACTTTTCCGTTCTAGTGCGGAAAACTGTAAATTGCGTGCTTAAAAGCGTTAGGGATAAGAGTGGGTTTTCGAATAAGTGTATAGAAAAAGAAACTTTTTATATTTATATATTCTTTTTTATCACATTTCTTTTTCCGATACACCTTAAGAACTTTATTATAGTAATGTCCAAGTTAAGGTTTATCTATTTATTCATTAGATGTTGACCTTCGTCAAACAGATAATACTACCTAACTCGACACGTACTCGGTTTTACAATTTCTGGACAACAAATATTTATAGTGACAAGGACTTTAGGATAAAGTTGTAACTACAATAAGTTTTTTTTCGGTTACGGATTACTGTATTGTAAAAGACAAATATTTTGGGAGGCCTTAGTACTCTCGACGCAACTATAGGAACGCTATAAGACATCCCTTTTTAAAGTTTTTGGTTTTTTCGTTATGTTATCCGTAAAACAATTTCTATGAAAACGTATTGTTTGCCTCTATGCCCAACAGTGGACATACGTGAACTACCAGTCCACAGCTGGACATATGTGATAAGATAATTGAAATTCAGTTCTTTGACATCACACTAATATTATAATGGCGAGAAGTTGTATGAATGTGTGAGTGTGTATTACCGTTTCACCCTTAAACGTCTGAACAGACTTGGATGAAATTTGGCACATGGGTAGATAATGTCCTACGATGGAATAGGTCACAGGATATTTTATAATTTCAAGACTGTTTTTTTTTTATAATTTTCTATTTCGACACCGCCAAATCTGTTAACCAGTTAGTAACGTATAATGGAAATATTTTACTTTCATTGTAAAGTATAAAACAAAAGAAGATTATATTGATTATTTTGGTATGATATCCACTTAGAAAAATTGCACTGTATTTCTCTTCGACCAACAAGGAAAAATGAATTTCAAAATCCTAGCTCAAGAGATTTCGTGATAGCATCAGTTTTCAAATGAAACGAACCAGACGCTAAGGAAAAAGACTAAAAAAGTAACCGATAAATGTGAGTCGGGCTCGTATACAAAGGGTTCCGTAGCTATGTAGCAATTTTTTCTTACGACATTGTACGATGTTAAGCACTTAACCGTTTTTTTTTAGAGTTAGCACTCATCATCATCATCATCATTTCAGCCGTAAGACGTCCACTGCTGGACATATCCCCAAATGTCCACAATGAACGGTCCCGTGCGCCTCGCATCCATCGGATTCCCGCAACCTTCACCAGGTCATCGGTCCACCTTGTAGGGGGCCTTCCAACACTGCGTCTTCCGGTATGCGGTACCATACCAACGTACCGAAAGACGCTGCGTTGGAAAGCCTCCCACAAGCTGGACCGGTAACCTGGTGAGGGTTGCGGGAGTCTGATGGATTCGAGATGCACAGGACCACTTATTATGGCGACACTTGGGGAGGCATATGTCCAACAGTGAACGTCTTTCAGCCGAAATGATGATGAACATTTAATAAAGGCCAAAGTAATACATATTCTGTAAAATTAATTCTATTACATTCTGGTTACAGACAGAGAGTCTGACAGCGAACACTTAGTAACCAGATTCCCGTTTTTGCCCTACGATTACGGAATCCCAAAAAGTACCAGTTAGTGGCTGAAGCTTAGTCTGCTTTGAACTCGTACGAAATTGAAGCAATTTAGCGTCATTTCATAGAATTCACTCGTTTTCCCTTCGAAAGCCTTCGGATTGCTTTGTTTCTAGTATGTGCTTGTTACTAGTCTGTAATTCTCAGATCTTCTGTTAACTGTCTATTTTACTAGTTTTTTATTGCAGCAAGTGTTGTTTTAATAATAAAGGTATTATATAATTATAAAGGTTCCTTTCTCAAGAGCTCTAACCACCGATAGCTTGAACTCTGCTCCCGACACCGGTGGACTACTATTTTATATATATATTTAATGTAAACAATATAATAAGAAGACCAAAAAAGGAAATAATAAGCAAAAATACATAGTATTGGTAGTCACAATTCACTTGATATTTAATGTTAGTATGTAGTAATCTAAAACATTTTTTTATTTTTTTTATTTTTATTTTTGATAGGCTCGCGTTTGACCGCTATCTCACCTGATGGTAAGCGATGATGTGGCCGACGATGGAGCACGCTTACCTATAAGTAACCTATTCACTCTTGATTTAAAGACCCCTAGGTTGTAGCTATCAGGAAACACAGACTCCGGCAGGGAATTCCACTCCTTAGCTGTACGCATTATCAATATGTTTCCAAAACGCTTTGAACTTGAACCCGGGAATCTTTAAGTCGAGAGTGAATAGGTTGTTTCTAGGTAAGCGCGCTCCATCATCGACTGCATCGTCGCTCTCCGTCAGGTGAGATAGTAATCAAGCACGAACCTATCAAGAATAAAAAAAAACCTTAGATAATTGAATTATATTTTAAACTCAATCATGATTTAAAGGCAATTTTCAACCCCACTACCCCCCAAAACTACTGACTACCCCACTGACTATGAGAAACTGACTGACTGACATATCAACACAGCCAAAACTACAGAGTCTAGGACCGCGAAATTTTGCACAAGGTTAGCTTTTATAACGTAGGCGAGCACTAAAAGAGGATTTCCCAAAATTCACCCCCCAAAGGGTGACCCCGGGGTTCAAAGTTTGTATGGAGAAACCTAGTTATACGCGGGCAAAGCAGCTGGCAGAAGCTAGTACCTTATAAGCTCAAAACAGAGTATGCATGTTATGAAATAAGAAAAAAACCACCTAGCAGTTGCCGCATAAAATTAAATCATGATTCAATTTCCTACGATCTCGTAGCACTCGTAGCACGGTGCTACGGCGTAGCAGTCTCGTAGCGCTACGCTATATATACTTCATGAGTTTATTAAAGGCAGTACGTTTTAATCTTATTTACGTTATAGCGCTACGTAACGTGACATGCAGGTCTTATAGATAAGGAATTGATTTTCCGTAATTTTCATTGTAAAAATAAATGAAATGCTTGATTTTTTTAAGTGACTTAATTAAAAAAGAAAGGCACAGCATTTTTAACAGTGAAATGAACATAAAAATGTTATTTAAAAGTAATTTGAATATTTTTTTACCATGATATCCTATGTGATTAGTAAATCAACAAAATCATAATTATATAACTACAAACATCTAAACTAATAATTGTAAATTATTTAAAGACAAAAAAAAAGTAAATTTTTTGGGACAATTTGGATTATTTTTTGATCATCTATAAGTCTCTACAAATATTAAAAACTCGCAACTCTTCCCGCTCTGGGAGGAATAAGAGAGAGTGTCAGAATCTTACTAACTAAATCCTACCTGTACTTTGGTCCTTCAGTTGCCCTTTGCGTTCCTAGGCCGCAGTAACTTTTCCAAACAAACCCGCAGACATATACATGTTTAACTTCAAAATTTCGTAATTTCGACTTGAAACTGTAAATCGCAAATTAAAGTACCAAACGCTATACTAAGTTTCCACCTAATGTCACTAGGGATGTAATCCGAAAGTGGTTTTGTTTACGAAGTGATATATGGAACAATTTATCTCCCCACTTACGTGAGATTTATCACCTCTGATAACGTCGCAAGAAAAAATGGTACAAAGCGATACATCGGTGTTGTGTTTGTTTTTTCTTATGATATTATTTGACTGCGCTAGAAGGAGAGTTATGTTTTTGAGTACATTTAAGTATGTGTTACAGGCCAAACTCAATTTCAGGATGAAGTTGTAGCGATATCTATGGCGTCACATAAGAACTAATCGTGTATCGCAGGATTATATATATATATATATATTCCTCAACTTTCACACAATGACATCTAGTCGCAAACTAAGTAGAGCTTGTGTTATGAGTACTAGATAACTGATAAACATACTTATATATTTGTTTCTAAATATATACATACAGATACATTACACCCAGATACAGAACAAATTATCGTGCTCATCACACAAACATTTGTCCTGGGTGGGAATCGAACCCACCACCTCCGACATAGCAGTCAGGGCCACTAATACTATAATAATCACTAGGCCAATAGACCAGTCAATTCTTTTTTAGATTGGAACATATAGAACAGCCCGAAATCGTCTATCGGCCTGTTGCCACCAGGCATAACACTCGTCTGATCGGAAGATCTTCCCTTTCCAGCAAAGGTATGTAGGACTTTAATCTCTGTTCCGCGTACCTCCAAAATCTAGTCTCGCCTATGCCAAACCGCGATAGTAGTCAGGGCCCCCCGACACGGACAGGTTCCTTTAGAGGGCTAAGGTGGGAGTGGAGTGGAGCGGAGCTCCTGCCTTAGTCTTCGTGTTTTTTTTACAACCTTTCAAAAATACATATACAAAAATACAAAATGTTTTATTTCTATATCAAGTAGTTTATAGTCTATGATTGGAGTCTCCTTTTAAGCCTGATGATGCCTGTATTAGGAGACTCCGCTCCTCCTTAGCGTTGGCTATTTACAAATTTTTTTTTCAAATTATATGTTTAATTAAAATTACACTAATACTAGTACCTTTCAGAAATAGGCTTCCTGTAGCGGGGCTTCGCGCGTATAGGGGGAACTGGTTTGGCCTTGGTGAAATTAGTTCATCCTTAAATCAGATTTTACCGGTAACATTTGTATGATCACAATCTCACCTGATGGTAAGCGATGATGTGGTCGACGATGGAGCATGCTTGCCTTGAAGTAACCTTTTCATTATTAACTTAAATACTCCTAGGCTGTAGCTATCAGGAAAAACAGACTCCGGAAGGGAATTCCACTCCTTAGCTGTACGCATTATGAATGTGTTCCCAAAACGCTTAAACTACTGTGGCGACATTTGGGGGAGGCCTATGTCCGTCAGTGAACGTCTATCGGCTGAAATGATGATGATGATGATGATGATGATAAAAGTCTAAACAGCTTCTTGCATTTTAGCTTGAAAGGCGTCGTTAGATTCGTTTTAGTAGTGAGAGTGCCACTGGATAAATCAAAATTATATTTAGAAAAAATAGCGGATTTTTAGTGTAATTTTTTTATGACTTTTTGAAAGTCAGTGTTAAATGCGAAAAATCAAATCAGAAATATCTTATTACAAACTTAAAAAATTGTAATAATTACCTATGTGTTTAAGATTAAGACTGTAATATTTTGTTATTTATAAAATATAAAAAAAACATCACTTTGAAAGAATAAATCTTCCGAAAATTAAAATATTTTTAACACAATAATAAAGTTATACAGTAAACAAAAGAGTTAAGTGACTAAGATTGTCAAATATAACTGTTTTGATGAAAATATATAATTTTTTTAACTTGTTATAAATCAGTGCTTGACTGCGATCCCACATAATGGTGATTTTTATTATAGGTTTGTTTATTCACCATGAATTCAATTATGTTTAATTCATATCCATTCATTAATTTCCATGAAAACTCCAACTGTGTCTGACAACCAGCTGGTTACTAATACTTTTCTCTTTTGTTGTCAGTACATTCAACACTTTCATCAACGTCAGACAAAACAAAGAAAAACCGAACAATTACAAACATTATTAAGTAACCTCTATAGAGGCTACGTTACGTGCTACTAGTGTCCGACCGAAAGTTTTCGGTTTAAGTTTCAGTTTCAGTCGAGTTTCGACAAAAAAATCAATTTTCGGTTTAGTACAAACCTGTCAAAAATACGACCGAAACCAAAACTGCATTCGGGAGTTCTCACGCTGTGATCGGTCATGTTCCGCGCGATAAATTCCATTCAAGCGAGTAAGCGACAACGGGCCTCATCAGAAGGCTCAAAGTCACCCAAAGGGCAATGGAAAGGGCTATACTCGGAGTTTCCTTGCGTGATCGAATCAGAAATGAAGATATCCGCAGGAGAACCAAGCTTGCCGACATAGCACAAAGAATCGCCAAACTTAAGTGATAATGGGCAGAGCACATTGCACAGATGGCCAATGGGGCCGAAAGGTTCTGGAGTGGCGACCACGTACCGGAAGACGCAGTGTTAGAAGGCCCCCTACAAGGTGGACCGATGACCTGGTGAAAGTTGCGGGAATCCGATGGATGCGAGACGCACAGAACCGTTCATTGTGGCGACATTTGGGGGAGGCCTATGTCCAGCAGTGGACGTCTATCGGCTGAAATTATGATGCTGATGAGTAAGCGACGTAGTCATTTGTCCGCGTCCACGTGCCTAATCGTATACGTGACTGGCTTGTGTTTGCAGTCCATTTTGTTTGTTGTGAGTTTTCATATTTTGAATACGGTAGGTTTTATTACATGATATAGCATAAGAGTGATTAATAAACATCAAAAATTATTCATTATTACAAACTAAAACATAGATTATAGCAGAATGAAGTTTAACGTAACTATCTAATTATTTTTGTGGCTGACTTTCTCGCAACATCGAAATGTTGAAGACTGCATAGCTATGTGACTTAAAGATAAAAAATAAAGATCGACTGAAAATAATAACGTTTTCTTTATTTTTCCCTCAGGACAGTATGCTTGTTAGGAAGTTTTGGTTTTGGTTTCGGCCGAAACTGAGACTTGCCGAAATTCGGTTTCGGTTTTGGTCGTAAAAACCAGTCTTGGTTAGACACTACGTGCTACATGAAATTTGAGTCGTCGATCTATCAAACTCATGCGCCTAAGTGCTTTGCTGAAAGATGACTGAAAGCTGAAAGCCTACCATTCAATATGATGAGATCTCTTTGGTTCTTTTATTCTAATATTCTTTGGTGAGTTAACGCTTCTGTGTAAAGGGTGGCGTTATGAATGGTATCAGTGGTATCGATATCTGGAGGATTTTAATTTTATTGATAAGCTTTTTTCCACGGGTGTAAAGTAAAAAAAATATGATTTAAAATCAGCAGTTAATCCTTATAACATCTGTTATCTGTCAGTGGAAGACTCTTCAAAATCGATCTAGCCGTTTCAAAGTTTAACCGGAACTAACAGATAGATAAACAAAAACTGTTAGAAGTTGCTAATTTTTGTAATTATGTATTGAATGAATATAGTCTCTTTATTTTTTCTTAGATTCTACTTTTAAGGTTCCTAGATAAAAACAAAATCTATGGTTCCATTTTTTGTCCGTATATGCGCCTGTCCATCAAAATAATTACTTTATTGTGATTGAATTGAAGAACAAAATAGTAGGTCAAAACTTTCACAATATACAGTAAGGAAATCCAATATTTCACGGGTGTAGTTCACTGAAGAACAAGGCATTCAAAACTCAGCCTCGACTTACAAGTTACAAGTCGACTCAGTTAGCAACTTTCTCTGAGAGACTTTTGACTATCGATATTGATAAAGAAGAATATGAAACAGTGAAAGAGTTGATAGTTTTGAAATGGGGAAAGATTTTGTGAATTAAATTTCAGTTTTGTTGTATATTAATGTTTTTAGAGAGATTAATATCAGTGTAGTTGAGCTTAGGACTATGGGAACGTTTATAAATTGGATTCGCCGCACACGGTTGACGCTGGTGGCGGCCACACGCTACAAATCGCTGTTGCTCGCTTCTTGTGGCCCGCACTGGCCACAAAATGCCGATACAAAACGCTGTCACATGCCACTTACGCATTTTAACCTTCTTTGTCAGAGTCCACTATGATACTGCGCGTATAGATTAAAAAAAGTAGCAGCCACAGCCACAAGTTGCTATCGTGCGCTTCAGCTTCCTTTGCGGCCGCTTATAGCTTCTCGTGGTTTGTGGCTGTGGCTGTGGCATGAGGACCATGTGTGGCGAAACTAAGACGAATCAAACGACCCTTCTTAAGCTAAAATACAACAAGTTGTTTAGGCTCTAAGGCATGCCAAAGAAATAACTATGCTTCTGGCGGAGTCAGTTAAAAATATTTCTTACCAAATTATTCCTTGTCACTTTCTTAGTTTATAAATTAGTTGTCGCGTCATTCGCACGCTGCTAGACGGAATGGAAAGTTAGAGATGAAAAATCTTGCATTTCCTCGGAAAATCTCATTGCGATTTAGTTAAATTAAATATTTAAATGGCAGCCTTCCACTGTACTGAAATACAAAATAAAGAACGACTTATGATTTTTCAAAAAAGTACTGATTTATTCAGTGGTTATTAAAATATGGTTTGTTAATAAAATGGTAATAATTTCATGGAGTTAGAAATTGCTTGAGAATATTTATTTACGAATAATTGTGTAAAATGAAAGCACGAGAACACTTTCGCAAGAAGTTGGTGGATTCATCACACTCTTGATTTGTTGCATTTGTTTTTTTTTTCTCAATATCATTCTTTATTTGTATGTATGTATCTAACTATATATTTATTAATGTTCTTGTTTCAGTTGCACCTGCCATGTTATGTCTCTGCACCAGCCTAAGGTCGACTGGAAGAAAATGCCTAAGGCATTAAGTCCGCCTTTGTACAATGTTTAGTGCATAAAGTTTTAAATAAATAAATAATTTCAGAAGTAAAAAAAGTTAGGAACGTAAAACAGTTTCAATAATTGCATGAAAAACAATGATAGTTGCAACAATTAAAATTGTGTCGCAACTATCAAAGCAAGTCTTAAAATTAAAAAAATAACGCCTCACTCATAGCAACATGTGTGGTGTGTGTGTGTGTGTCTTTTAGTACTAGTTAATGATCCAGGATTTTCTGTCTCAATTTGCAAGAGTATTTTTAGCCTATTGTTGTAGTCTTCCGATGGTTAATTATAAACATTAACTCGTTTGGCTAGATTAGGGGCTTCCAAACTTATTTATTAGGTACGTGCCCATTTTTCTAAGAAGAAAAAAACTCGCGGCCCTCTATGTCTAGAAAATACGGAATAAAAAGACTAGAAAATACGTAGTGAGTAAGTAAGCGATCAAGTAACCGCCGCATCCAAAGCAACGTATATTTTGTTAGCATTTATTGTTAGCGGTGTAGATACCCAACTTGTAATTATAATAACTTTATTTCGGATGGCATAGCCCCTTTTAAATAGATTTTATTTACCACAAGTGGCCACACCTACACATGACCTACTGGTTTTGAAAAGGACAGTAAAAACGTACAGCTATTGCGTTCAGAATGCTGTTGTTGCTACTCCGTATATGGGCTAGTAAGGAAGTTGGTTGTTGGCGCATAATGTCCCTGAAACCATCAGTGCCCGCTTCAGCAAACATGCCAGATGCGCTGTAGCACCACAAAAGGCCCAACAACATCCTGAAAGCATTATTGTACTGAGTTTGCAGGGTTCTGTTGGCTCACTGCCCGCAGACCGCTTGAGAAGAAGGACCCACGTACCAAAAAGATAATAAAAACTATATCATTTATATTTTGTTTAGAAAATGTTCTTTTAATCGTTTAGGTAAACCTATGCCTAATACAAAGTTTTGATGAAATTAGTAGGGTGTAAACTTGGGTAATTTGTAAATAAGTTCCTTTACCATACTAATGGCCCATGCTTCCCTCTACGAGTCTTACGCCCGTCTTGGGTAGCGTACACCCAATTTGAAAACCCTTGGTCTAGATAATAATATAAGTTCTATTAGTTTTTGTATGAAAATTTTCTTATAACATTTATTATAATCCGGTAATTTAACTTCTACCGAAGTCATTAGTTTTGTAATCATAAATAAATATGCTAAATTTTAAGATATATATTATTTAAGCTTTCTTCAAATAGAAATAAAGTTTCGTAATAACAACAGGCATATAAAGTTTTAAACCTAAAACTAATCACTAACCTGAGGTGTAAAGTTGTGTGTTTGTAGAGGGCAGATAGGCGGCGCCGCGGTGCTCCCATAGTGTTGCTGGTACGATGACGTCAGGATCTTCTTGTGTGCAGACGCGTGCGCGCGATACGCACTCACACTCAACTTCATTATTCAAACAATTTTAAACTTTATCACTTTTGTTACTATGATCAATTAACAATTTTTTTCCTATACCTAATTTTGTTTATTATTTTGGATCGTAAGCACTTGTTTTGTAAGTAATATAATACGAGCATAGTCACTTGCACGTTCTATTATAAAACGAATTTATTTCTTTGTTATGAATTTGAACACACAACCGATGTTTAAAATTGGCCCATGTTCTCATCTGTAACAAAAGAAACACATTGGTTAGATACAAAATATATAGAATAGAAAGAAAGAAAGAAGACACGTTTATTTGGCACACAGTTACACACAATGAGATAACAATTTTATAGAAACTTAAATACTAAGTAACTTAAAAATATTAAATACTTAAATTAAACTTAAAAATACATCAACATTGTGTGTCTCACGGCTGCGCCAAATAGGTCCAGTTTAGCGTAATGCCAGGCCACTACGTAGCAGTTGCCTGACGCTGGTTTTCAACTGAACCTTGATATGAGTCTACGAATGTCAATTAGTTAGATTAGTGTGAGGTAAATAAATATATGTATATAATTATATGTAGGTATAAATTAGTGTATAGTTAATGATAAATAATAGATAGGTGTTTAGTGTTATATATATATGAAACAGGAAAAAATGTATAAAAGATAAAATAGTAATCATCAAAATTATACGTAAATTCGTTCGCACAGTCCTTGCGGCTAACAAAAAAAACCGATCCTAAGCGATTCAACTCACCGTAGTCAGTTTTTATTGATCTGAAGTATAACTTTGGTCCAAGCTTGTTAGACAATAGAAACCGGATCCACATCGGGTTCGGTCGGCATCCGGATGTGGACTTGTTCCACTCTAGTGTGCGATTGTTTTTGGAGAGGTGCAGAGAATGTTTTGGCGGTTGATTCGATGTTCATCAATGTTATATTGCAAATATTATAATGATAATGATTATGATATTATTATTATTACTTATATTTTTGAAATATTTAAAAATGTAACTAATATGTTTATATAAATGAAATAAAGGAAATGATTATGATATTGATTTTGATAATGATGATAATGATGATGTTTTTTATTAATTGTGTTATTTTATGTTTTTTCTAAATATTGTATTGTAATATAATAATCTGCACGTGTTGGTTTCGACTGTAAGTGCTGAGAGTACCTGAAATAAATAAATAAACACAATAAACATAGTGTCCTGTGTTCTTATTTGTTAATAAACTTGGGCCAAAGATTTATTTTTATTTTTAGTCACTAATAAATACGAAGGATCAGAAAAATTTATTTACTACTTCACTTGTCGTGATAGCCTGGTAGAAAAGACTCCGCATCGTACACACAACAATGTTGGTTGAATCCATATAGATAAATACCAATATGACTTTTTGACAACCTCATAATATTGGCAGGTGGTTATATAAACACTGCCAACCCCACTGCAAAAAAGCTTGGTGTTCGAAGACGGCGAGCAATGCGTAACACATCGTCCGGTAAAGGCTATACTTGAGTCGACGGCGCGTTGTGTTCCACGCGCGACTCAAAGATATGTCAACAAAACTGAAGGGACCTAGTAAGGCATCGGCCTTACCAGGTCGCGAATGTTCGAAATAGGTACTGTGGCCCCGGAACGAAACAGGCAACTTTGGTTGTATGGATGGTGTGTGTGTGGTGCAGGTACTCACTGGGTAGGTGGAAGAACAAATAAAAGTCCTTGCTGAATCTCCAGGTATATTCCTCACACACAACACTACAACACTGTATATTAGAAGGCGCAAGCAAGCTAAGCACAAGCACGTATTATGTTAACAGCTAGAACAGTCTTTTGTAAGTCAACAATGATTTAGCGCGGGTATGTGACGACAAATTTTTATCGGAGCGAGTGCACGTATGTCTTTCTAGCAGCGTAGGTTGTGACTAGTGAGAAACAAATATATTAACAACGTGGCGGTAGAAGTAAATCCGTCGCCGGCGCGTCATCGACAATACGTGTGTCCAATGCGTCACGTCATTCCATACGTAGTGTTTAGTGTTAGTGTATATGTGTGTTGATATCTTGGAAATATATATATAAATAAATATGTATGTGTAAATATATATAAATAGATAGATGTAGGTGATTTATATATTTATTGTTTACGTGTAGTGTGTAAATTGTGTAAATATATGTGAGTCGCCCACACAACTGATGGAATAAAAGTGGGTTTTAGACAGTAAAAGTCGGACACACCCTTTTGCTCCACGTAAAGCCTGAGCAGTTATTTGATGATTTTCTACCTCAAAAAAACTATATGCTCGGTATTAGCTCATGGCTGAGCAGAAAAGTAACAGAAGATCATAACAATTATACTGATATTTTAAGGTACAGTCAGGGATCAAAAGTGCAGTTGCACTCTACCAATGCTAAAATATTTAAAATTTCTTAGTTGCAGAAGTTCAATAGTCCACAACTAATTTACTCAATACTTCAGTTTCTATGCTACCAATTAAACCAGTTATAAACCATTCACTCACTTCCTCAAAGAAATTTTAGACATTTTAGCATTGGTAAGGTGGAACTGCACTTTTGACCCCTGACTGTATATTACTGAACATTTATAATACATTTTCAATCCCCATATAAACAGAACCTCACAGTTTTCAGCTGTAATAGACAAGTCTGTAAGTGAGAAGTGATTACAGCAGTTATTCTGCCTATAGTTGTGAAGGCTTGGTTTAATACCCAAGAGCCTTGAGCAATATCTGAGAAGGCTCTCGTTGGGCAGTTGGATCGAGAATTTGATCCATTAAGCATTAGTCTTGGCCAGGACGCGTATGTTTAAGAGATTTTTCGCTCAAGAGCTCTGACTACAGATAGCTGAAAGAAGACCCTGTTCCTGAATTCTTCTCCATAGAAAACGTCCAATTGGAACCTTGCGCTGGCTTCTGACATTATATATGTGCCCATGTAGGCCCATGTGAAATAGATAGTTTTGAGTTTGAGTTTGATGGTAGCGGACTACCATTTTTATTATATTTAAAAGGAAATATTTGTAATAGTAAAAAAAAAACATATAAATTTTCAATTCCAATTTTACTGCCAATCATCCAGACATACTCCCTTGCCCGCTATAAAACTCAAGAAGTTGAGTCAAACGTGAGCGATTGGCCATCATGAAACTGAGTCTTTATTATTTTAAAAGATCTAAAATTCCGAGTAATAAAAAGTTTTATTCCTGTCTGTTCTGCCATCCTGGTACCATTGATGTAATGACTGGCGTAAGGGTCGCGCTTAACCCTAATTCCGGACGGCTCAATTACAGCTAATCACCGAATTTGATGACAAGGTTCTGTCTGAATGTTGAGTGAGATACGATTGAGGTAAAATAAATTTTGATCAACATATTTACAAAAAAGGTCAGTTCAAATTTAGTTACGTTTAACAATAAAATTTTACTTAAGTTGAATAAATCTTCAAAATCCTTGTATGGAACAATATCGTTGCTAGGAACAGCATGATCTTTTCTAATCATCATTCAATCATCCGTTTTCTAGACAGCCTAGGAGCTCGTTCATTGAATAGAAAATAATTATTTCATCATCATCATCATCATATCGACGTGGGCCTTTCTCAAGTGTCGCCATAAAGATTGGTATTATTCATCTCACATCCATCGAATTCCCGCGACTCACACCAGGTCGTCGGTCCACCTTGTGCGAGGCCTTCCAACGCTGCATTTCCGGTACGTGGTCGCTACTCCAGAACCTTTCGCCCCATCGACCATCTGTGCAAGCAATGTGCCCTACCCACTTTCACTTAACTTTGGCGATTATTTGAGCTATATACGATTACCCTGGTTCTGCTGTAGACATGCTAAATTGGTTTCCGTAAAAAATGAACTTGACCCTTAGTTCTTTTTTCCTTGTTTCAATTTTACTCAAGGAAAATGCCAAAAGCCTTTTCAAAAATATCCCATCACAACAAAAAAAAGCGTAACACGATTAAGATGAACTCCTCAGCCAATCTCGTTCCTAAATAAATACAAACATTCGCAGCATGTAACCGAATGCTTTACAATCAGCCATATGAGCTAGCTTCTATCTACTTTATTTTCTTCACTCATTTCTCTCGGCTTTTCTCAGTAGATGTATGAAAAAGATAGCTACAGAAGGTTGACTCTGTATAATGAGTAAAACTGCACGCACACATACACAAGTTTCACGTACAGCGAGTGCAAGCACTTGCAGCTTGCTTTTATTTGAGACTGATTATGGTTTTCGTATGTGCCTATATATTTATGTTCGCCTGGTACTTTTTCTTTTTTTGTTCAGTGGGATATCATCAAATTACTCCTCCTGTTCTGTGATTTGGTGATATCAAAGACGAACTAAAATACACCTGTGTTTCTTCTTACACCTATGCGTTCCAGAGCCACAGAGAGTCTTTTGAACCATCAATAATCCCGTAAATGTAAGCTTTACGAGGCAAACATTTGCATTTTTTGTAGTTTTTTTTTTTAAGTGGGACTGACTAAAACCACACCTATGTTCCTTCAGTTGCCTTTTACGTTCTAGGGCCACAGGTTTTTTTTATTTCAGAAGTCGTCCCATGGCCTCACTAGGCTTCGGCCCTGTAAGGCTCTTATGGTTTTGTTGATATCCCTTTGAGGCGCACGTGGAACACTACGCGCTGTCAACGACTCGGATTTGGTCCGGATGGTTACCGGACGGTCGGACGGCGAGCTATCTATTGCTCGCCGTCCATAAGCGGTCCGGGTTTCGGCAGCTGGGACGTGGGCTTTAAGGTATGTCTCTATTTTCTCTCAATGTTAGAGCTTCTGTATATTCTACTTTATGGTAAAGTAATGATTTTACGAAATGTACATCTCAACCAAAACTTGGTGTTCCCATTTATATTTACTTGGTTACTAGATTTCTCGCGTCTGTTGATAGCCGGCTGCAAGATTTGTTTCGCGAGAAAATGTACTAGATTGTTTTAGTGTGATTACATTGTGTTTTGTTTGAGTTCTCAGTATACATGTAGATGGATGGAGAGGGAGAGGGAGGCCAAAGAAAAGATAGATGGATTGTGTGAGGAGTGATATGAAAGATAAGGGAGTTAGTGAAAGTTTGACGGGTGTCAGGACAGAATGGAAGAAAAAAACGTATTTCGTCGACTGGGATAAGGGCAGGAAGAAGAAGAAGAAGACATTGTTGACAGACCTGTTGGTCTAGTGGTTAGTGGCCCTGACTGCTATGCTGGAGGTCGTGGGTTCGATTCCCACCCAGGACAAATGGTTGTGTGATGAGCACGAACATTTGTTCTGTGTCTGGGTGTAATTTATGTTTATATGTATGTATTTAGAAATATATAAGTATGTTTATCAGTTGTCTAGTACTCATAACACAAGCTCCGCTTAGTTTGGGACTAGACGGCGTTGTGTGTTAGTTGTGGAATATTATATTATATATTATTATATTATATTATTGTGTGTTTGGTGAAAAAAAGATAAGGCAACACCGGAGTATATCAATCACTACATAGTATAAAACAAAGTCGCTTCCCTCTGTCTGTCCTTATGTATGCTTAGATCTTTAAAACTACGTAACGGATTTTGATGCGGTTTTTTTAATAGATAGAGTGATTGAGAAAGATTTATATGTATAATACAGTAGAGAAACATTGATAATTTTAGAGGTTTTTATTGATGTCGTATATAAACACATTTTTTGCTCTTACATTGCAAACGCTGGCTGAACCCTATGAGATATATCAAAATAATGTAGCATAGTCGCCGCAGAGCAGAGCAGTGGTGGCCGAGTGGTAACAGCCCCGACTTACGAGTTGTAGGTCGCGGGTTCAAACCCAGCCAGGCGCATTACTTTGTGTAATTTATTTCATCACCACTGCTCTCAAAACGGTGAAGGAAAACATCGTGAGGAAACCGGCATGTCCTAGAACCAAAAATTCGAAGACATGTGACATCCACCAACCCGCACTGGGCCCGCGTGGTGGATTACAGCCCATTCCCTCTCCTAGAGAGGAGGCCTGAGTCCCAACAGTGGAAACATTAAAAGGCCGACTATGCTATCAAAATAATGTACTACAGTATTATACATCTTAAAAAGGTCTACAAAAAAGTCCCCGATGGTATATGTCTATGTTTTAGGGATGACCCAAAATAACCATGTTTTATTCTTTACTTTTTACAAGAAATAATGGCTTATTTACGAAGCGATTTTAAGCAATACAGCATTAATCCATATCCAATTAAGTACCTTAATTACATTGTGAATTTAATATAGATCAATATGGCCCTTTACAACATGTAGTTTAAGACTTTTACTGATTAAAACTACACCTTGTTTCTTCTCTGCCTTGCGTTCCAGGAAGAGTGGCAGGCGGTCGCCTCCTTCTGCGAAGTAGTAATGTTACTAAAGGAGGAGGCCGCACGTGCACGCGTGAGGAAGCGGCCCTCACGCCCCAGCCGCTAGGATCCCGATCCCGATCCCGATTTCCAACCACCGTAGGCGCGAGCTTGCGGACGGCGAGCAATGGGTAGCTCGTCGTCTGATCGTCTGGTAACCGTCCGAACCGAACCCAAGTCGTCGACGGCGCGTACTGTTCCACGCGCGCCTCAAGAAGATGTCAGCAAACCGTAGGGGCCCAGCAGAGTCGAAGCCTACCGGGGCCAAGGGTCTGCTTCTGAAAGGAAGACTCGGCCCTGGAATGAAAGGCAACGAAAGAACAGGAGTAGGTTTTTAGTCAGTAAAAGTCTGACACGCCCTCCCATACCACCCAAGAGCGGGGGATGTCATTGGATGATTTAACCACCTTCAAATAAATACCTTTTAACTTAAAACGCGTTTGTATTTTTTTTTTTTTTTAATACGAAACGTTTTTGGTTTCCATAAGCATCTAGAATCACTATAGACACAAAAAAAATTATTAAAATGGTTTCAAAACAAAAAACCTAAGATTTAGTACGTGTTAATACATTTTATAACCACAATACAGGAGTGATTTAGGAATAATTAATTCCCCCAAACTTGGGAGAGGGACAACGTTTTTTTTTTTAAAAAAATCAAAAAAATTAAGTAGTTGCAATTGGGCAAAAGTGTTTCTGACTAATTATTGCTGATAAAAATGATTTTGAGCAATTAGCCGTTTTTATTGTAACAAACAAATCATAACACTATTAAAAGTTCGGCAGAATTGCCCATTCGTCTTTAATACCCAAAATAATAAGAGCATTAAACGGCTTATCACGGAAATAAATTAATTCAGAATTTAATGAAGAGTAAATCTTGTGCCTAGTGTTAATTGTGTACTAAGTCTGACACTGCTGATAAATTTATGTGTAGTATCAAATTTATGTGTAGTATCATTGTGAACATCTATAGTGTAGATAATATGTTATGGTTTAATTTAGTACATCGCGTACTTTTTTGAGGGAAGTAGTATTTACTTGAAAATGATCGTCGGTTTTCTTATTTTAGAAATTATTAACGATTAGCTGATCCGACGAACTTTATACCGCCTAAAAGTCATTGCGTGTGGTGTATGTCGTGGCCAGATCTCAGAATTGATCACTTCATGATATGGCCAACTAAAACTGGCCAGATCGTTTATATGCTAACATTTGATGATATGTCAAACTTTGTTTGGCCATATCATTGATGTAGGATTTCTATGATAATAAAAGGTCTAGGCCAAACGAGGATTGAAATATCATCAAACTTTAACGTTTAAAACGATCTGGCCAGTTTTACTTGGCCATATCATAAAGTGATCAATTTCTAAGATCTGGCCACGACATATATTATTATAATATTAAGTTGTCACACACAATTTTAATCTATAAAATTTATCTACATCGATTACGTACATTTTACGTGATGCGGGCATAACTAAAACTTTTCTACAGATTTGTTATTTGTCTATGTAGAAGATACCCTATGCCGAGAAAGAGACTCTAAGATAGGTAAGCTGGACGCGCGCTGTAAAGGCTATCTCGAGGCAGCAGTGCAGGAAGAAATGACCATGGAAAAACACAGGGAAGCTCTTACACAGCTGAACACCAAATACTAGAAATGTCGATCCACCTTCATTTGTTTGCACAATTGACGCAGTGGTTGAACGATAGGCTGCTGAACTTCGCTCGTATTAATTTTGGATGGCCTACAGATACAGTTGTTTTAGGTCTGGGTGTCTTGTATATAGGGTGACTGGTAATTAGTGACCGATACTCAAACACGTGATTGTACTCATGATTACAAACAACTTTCCCAAAAAAACTTTTTTTATATACTCATTAGTTTGTAGGTAAATTCACTGATTAGGTACGTACACCTATCGGTTTGCAAGCTGCGCGGGTGTTCTATCCCTATTGTAGATACGACGGCGTCACGCAGCTAACAACTGAGTGGTCACCGGTCGCAGGCGCGCGCGCGTATTTAAATAACTGTATTTTTATTGAGATAAAACTAATGAGAATATAAAAAAAATAGTTTCTATAACCTCTTCTCTGTTGCGGCGTAATTGTCGGCGTAATTGTGCATGTGCAACCATCGTTGCTCACTAGTTTGTATGTAAATTCACTGATTAGGTACGTACACCTATCGGTTTGCAAGCTGCGCGGGTGTTCTATCCCTATTGTAGGTACGACGGCGTCACGCGGCCAACAACTGAGTGGTCGCCGGTCGCAGGCGCGCGCGCGTATTTAAACAGCTGTATTTTTATCGTGATAAAATTAATGAGAATATAAAAAAAAGTTTCTTTAAAAAAGTTGTTTGTAATCATGAGTACAATCATGTGTTTAAGTATCGGTTAGTTTTTTTTAATTAGTTTGATTGCAAATAATATACGAAAGTACGTAATTAAGGTTATGCAAACGTAACATATTGTTTTTTTTTTTGTGTGTGATTTTGTTTGTATTGCATCAAAATTTATTAGTTATTAGCTGACCCGACAGACATCATTCTGTCAGAAGCTAACCTAAAAACCTAAGCTAATACACAGCTAACTCTAAGATTGACAGATAGGTACAGTTTGATTGTAATAAAGAAAAAAAGTTATTCTTTAAGGTTTTTCGTGCATTTTACGTGATTCGCGCACAAAAACAGTTCCTCGAAATGGGTCCAGTAACTTACGAATTTTATGCTTAGAAAAACATCCATATACCGATTGATTTTATCTATGTGTTTTCAATATTTATTTGGATTAAAATCTCGAAAAATAAAAAAATACTTCATAAATACAAACACCTGGAGCAACCCTTAAGGGCTACACCTTCGTAGGTTAAGAATTTACTACTAAGCGGCTCTTCCCTTAATTCGAAAAGGTTAAGGAAAACACTTTAAAAAACCCAAGAACTTAATCATAAATTCTATAACTCTTAACGTGCCATTTACCGCTGTTATTCTAAATTGAACCTTAATTCTAAGCCATAAGATTCACACGACCCGCCACCTACAGCTGTCTAAGTTATATTCGTGGGAACAGCCAACTGTTTATTTGAGCATACATTAGAAAAAACACATTTTCTTTTAGCCTTTTAAGAGTGATAGTGATTATGTAATTTTTGTGAAGTATTTGAACATTTTCTTTTAAGCTGGGATGTCATCCATTTACTTCTACCGCTCTAGGGCGGAGTAGAAGGGGTTGATTCAGACTTTTACTGACTAAACTCACACCTATGTTCTTTCTTTGTCCTTTGAATTCCTGAACTACGGTTACCCTTTCGGAATAAAAATCACACAACACAGTACGTATTTTATGTACAAAATAAAATGTTTATTTACTTTTACTGTATCACTCAATAATGACCTCATAATTAAAATTTATTCCTTTGCATTTTACATCCAAGTTTGGTTTATAATTATCCATATGTGTATCAAATTCCAACTCGGTCTTTGGTTCAGAAGGTTGGATTAAAATTAGCCATGACAGACACCTTGATCAGGATCAATGCCCTTACAGGTAAGGGCTCCATTTTTTATTCGGATGTACGAAACGCTAAACTTTAATGGCACATTGCGTACCAGAAGACGTAGCGTTGACAGACCTCTCACAAGGTGAACCAACGACGTGGTAAGGGTCACAGAATTCCGATGGAGGCGAGACGCACAGGACCGATCATTGTGGTGACACTTTTTTTGGCCCAGCTGCCCCTCCTACGATTTGCTGACATCTCTTTGAAGAGCGCGTGGATCACTACGCGCTATTGACGACTGGCACGGCAAGCTACCCATTGCTCGACGTCCGCACTTGGGGAAGGCATTGATTTATCTTTGACTGGCCTGTTGGTCTAGTGGTTAGTGACCCTGACTGCTATGCCGGAGGTCGTGGGTTCGATTCCCACCCAGGACAAATGTTTGTGTGATGAGCACAATCATTTGTTCTGTGTCTGGGTGTAATTTATCTATAATATGTATGTATTTAGAAATATATAAGTATGTTTATCAGTTGTCTAGTACCCATAACACAAGCTCTGCTTAGCTTGGGACTAGACGGCGTTGTGTGATAGTTGTGGTATATTATTATCTAACAGTGGACGTCTTTCGGCTGAAACGTTGATGATGAATGATGATGTACGAAATCCTACAAAATATGTTAGTATAATAAAGTAGCTTAGTCAGTATCTCACAAATATTTAGTGTAAGGTGTAAAACCTAAAGAATAGCAGCTATCTCAACAGCTATAAATAACCTCTGAGTAATAACTCAGGACAATCTTTGTCCTTTATGGGCAATATGTTAGGCTCTGACAGCTAACTACTAGAAGCCATACAATTTTCGGTCCCTATTGTGTTGAGCAAAAAAAATTAGTTTAGATTTTTGTTACATTTAAGGTAGCTATTGTTAAAACATGGCGTAACGTCTGTTTATTCTGAGAAGTTTTTCTTCGTTTTCCTCCTCACTCTTCAAGTCGCTACAGTGGATCTTTTACCGTTCATGCTGTGCGCCTCTGGAATTCTCTTCCACATACATTGAGAGCTAGCCCTTCGTTGGATGTTTTCAGGGGAAGAATTAGGGAACATTTTTTATCAACATGACCCATAAATATGTATGTTTATAGGTATTTATTTATTGTATATTTATGTTTATGCATACACGTATCTGCTTATTATATTTTAGTTTTAAGTTTAGATTTAGTTTAAGTGTTTAATTATTATTTTTTTGTTGTACAGTTATAGTCCCTCAGAATGTATTAAATTTATTTCTTACCAACATGGTTTGCTGTAAGAAAACCCAGTTGTGGGTTAAGCTCGCCAATGTACATCAACTGTCATTTTTTTTTTTTTATTGTTTATATTTATGTGTACAATAAAGAATAAAGGAAGTTTTTTGGAGTGGAAAATCATCACATGAATTCTTCCGCTGTGGATAGAGCGCTGAGGAGTGTCAAACTTTACCCAGGTTGTCGGCGCGTCGTATTCCGAATGCCTCAAAGAGATGTCAACAAATTGGACGAGGTTATCACTAGGGCCGATGACCGCTAGGTCTACGGGATGTTTGAAAGACTTATAATAGCTTTGAATGCAAAGAACACTAACTAAATAGGCAGTAAAAGTCTGACATAGATTCCTCATCAAAAAAATAAATTCCATGGTAACTTTTTTGAATGATTCTGCGGCCCTGGGTAAGGCTAAGGTTTACTTGAGTCCAAGAAAAGGACGGCAAGCAATGGGTAGCTCGCCGTCCGACCGTCCGGTTACTGTCCGGACCGAGCCCAAGTCGTCGACGGTGCATACTGTTCCACGCGCGCCTCAAGGAGATGTGAGCAACTGTAGGGGCCCAGCAGGGTCGAAACCTACTGGGGCCAAAGGTCTGATACTGATTAAAAAACGAAGGAACATGAGGATTTTTAGTCAGTAAAAGTCTGACACTATCTCTCGCTCCACCCAAGAGCGCGGGATGTCATAAGATGATTTTCCCACCGAAGAACATTTTGACATATCCGTTTCAGTACTTGCTTTTTTAACCTAATAACTGCAGAGTTCCTTGTAATTTTATTTGCGCTGCATTTTTAGTGCATTACTTTATAATAAAAAATGTGAAAAATTAGTTATTTACTTTTTAATTAAAAATGTTATTGAGGTTGATTAGAATAACGATTTTATACACTCTAAAATAGAAAAGCCTAGATTACTTTTTTATTAAAGATTACTCCTACGATAATTGCTCCTACGATAAACTGGAGGGTCCAAAATCATGTACCGGATCCATTTTACACGGGTATGCGTCGATGTTTAACACCCGGTGTAATATATGCTTTAATTTGATATGGGGAAGTAGGCCAAAGATAGAACACACTAGTATGTAAGTGGCAAGAAGAGACACTTACTTAATTGGGTGTTCGTAATTCGGACCTCTATGGAAATTACCCGATCCGATGGATGCGAGAAGCATAAGACATGGGGGAGGCCTAGGTCCAGCAGTGAACGTCTTAGGGCTGAAATGACGATCTACTAATTGAATTCACTTCATCTGACAGGAGATTGAAATGGTAAACTAGAATTTCGCAATACCAAATTTTTTATTTTTTTTTCGTTAGGTAAGAAAATAATTTTATGGCAAATCTCACTCTTGAGATACAGCAGACTTTTACTGATTAAAAACCCACTGTTCTTTCTTTGCCTTCGTCTCAGGGCCCCGGGTTTCACTTTCACACTACCCGTAGCCCCAGTAGGTTCGACCCTGCTGGGCCCCTCCGATTTGCTGACATCTCCCTGAGGCGCGCGTGGAACAGTACGCGCCGTCGATGGCAATACCAATAGTAATTGGTATTTTTAGTAGGATTTGAGCTAAGTTTTCTTGAGTTTATTTTATCAGGAATTGCTTAGGCCTACGGTCTACGGACGCATAGCTTCATAGACGCGTATTCGTCAGTATACGCTTGTTTTACGCCTGCTCACAGCTTACATATAAAACTCTGAAACAAATTCAGTCATCAACGTGAATTTAAACGTTGTCCCATTCGAGGAACGATTCCTGTATCGTTTGTGCGTTCACATACGTGTTAATTCACATACACAAAGCACCCAGACCCGGATCACCTATCTGTACGCGATATATTTGTTCTGTGCGCGAATCGAACCCTCGAAACGAAGCGCGGTAGCCAATAGCTCAACCACTGGACCGTGCCGTCAAATTACATTTACTACATGAACGATGGACGGATAGCGGTTGCCGTAACATGTAACCCTAAAAATTATATTTTGATAATTCTAACAGATATTTTTAGGGTTCCGTAGCTCAAAAGGAAAAAATGGAACCCTTATAGGATTACTTTGTTGTCCATCCGTCTGTCTGTCTGTTAAGACCCTCTATCTCAGAAACGCGCAGAGGCATCGAGTTGAAATTAAAACCGTATACTCAAATTTGCAGTCCCTTGAAGCTGTGAAAAAATCTTCTAAGTTAACGGTAAAAAAAGATATGGCCGTTTATGCCGCAAAAAAACGTATATTTCAACACTCTCAATGGAATCAAAATTCATAGGGTACTTTCTCTTGAAATTTGCATAAAACAATGACTTATAGTATAGATATAGGAATAAATCTTAAAACTGTAAATTTGTAGTTACGTCACATAACAAACTTTTTTTTACAATTCGGAAAAATCTTCGTAACTCCATTCGGATATCGAACTGTTTTCATAGGTAAGTTTGTGCGGTACCCTCAGTGTGCGAGTCCGACTCGCACTTGCCCTGTTTTTTTCTATACTCTTTCACTTACACTTTCAGTTAAAAATACACACATTTTTTATCTCGTAAAGAGCCCAAGTGGGCAACATTAGCAAGATCAATAATGTCACGTTACTGTTGATTCTGGATCGCATTCGTCAAGACCTCCTGTCGACTTCTTGGCGCCTAGTAGGGGGCTACTGGTAGCAGCAATGGATGAAAAAAATTTTTTTATGAAACTAGCTTTTGCCATTGGCTTTACCTGCGCGACAATAGAAAATATGTCAATCCTTTTCAGGAAGAACATCGTAAACGACTATATGCGTTTTTTGCAGGAATAGGTTTTCAAAGTATTTATAAAAATATGCTAATAGCAACTGTTCTATTACATCGGTAGTGATAGGAATTCTAAGTTGTATTTTTTTTTTTGTGAATATTATAATAAGTATTATTTAAAAAAAATGGAAGATAACCCATTACTAAAATAAAATTCAAGTTGTCGCTTTCGATGTTCTTCCTTAAAAGGGTCGATATAGCCTAGGTTAATCAGTGATAAAGCAGCATTCAGCTGATGAAAGAATTTAAAAAATAGGTCTAGTAGATCTCGAGTTTCTTCATTAAAAACAAAAATAAAAACTTTTCTTTTTATAGCATAGAAGAATGAATTATGACTTATTTGTTGTTAAACCAAGTTTATTGAAAATCCTTCCTAGACTGAATGAACCCTTTTAACTCTTGGTTCAAACCAGTACTAAAGTATTTTTTGTAAGACGGTGTAAGTTATAGTACTAATCATACAAAATAATTCGAAAATAACTCTTGTCTGTCTGTTATGCTTTCACGAATTTAATGGGTACGGAGTAAACTAGATGCTAATTTATTTCCGTACGTGTGTTTGTCACCTATTTTCTCTCTAACGGCTTGACCGATATGGATGAAACTTTGTGTGTATATTGCAGTGCATCCCTGAGTCCCTGGATGGTTTAAATATACAATTTAACCTACTAGATGGCACTGCAATCATCATTTTTTTTTTAAATTAATCCAGATTTCGGACAGGACAACGTCTTTCGGGAACGAAAATAATCTATTAGGTATAAAGTCAACACATTATAAAAACCAGACAAAAATAGTTTACAAAAATCATTCTCATATCTCCCTGCTGTTGTTTTCAAAGGCAATGTATCGTTAACCAAAACAAAACACGTTTAAGTAATGACGGAACACGTTGAGATCGATACTGTCTTCCCTGTTGAGATGGGATCGCTGTCTGAGGCTCCTGTCGACTAGTTGGCGCCAGCAAGGGATGTCACCAACATCGGTAAAAGTGGTATCGATGTTTTGAGTTTTAGTAATGTCTTACGATGAGGCAAACTTGTAGACTAAGCAAAGTATTGTTCATAAATCCTTCTTCTTTGTTCTTTAATAAATGTTTTATAATTATTAATATATTAGCACTTAAATAAGTTACCGGAGATACAAGTTTATAATACCTAGTTCAGGTACTCGTAGTATGCAGTTATTGTACCTGTATCTCTAGGTTAAGCCCTAACTTAAGGCTCTCAACAAAACTACCAGACTAACCTATTGTTTACAAAAGTGAAGGAATTAACACAACGTAGCAGTCGCCGGGCTAGTTTTCTGGTCTTACCAAAGATGAGAACTAAGTTCGGTAAAAAAATGTAAACATTTGAAGGAGCACAGTTTCATAACAAAATACCCCCATTTATAAAAAATGTACGCTCATTCAATGCATTCAAGAACCAACTAGCACAATATATAAGAAACAATTATAAAATATCTACTTATAGACTGAATGCATTGGATGAGTTTATCAATTACGTACGCGGTGACGAACCCTTGTTATACTTATATTAATTTAGTATAAGGAAAAAATGTTCTGAAGTAAGTGACTTTGTGTCTTTTTTGAGAAATAAATATCTTAGTAAATCAAATAATTTAATAAACTTATTAATATTCTCATTACTTCTCTTACATGAACTCATTAGTATTATTATTATTATAGTTATACGTTTTCCACAGGCAATTGCGTACAAAATAGAATCATTTAAAAAATGTAAAGCAGAGTTGAATGAATAGTGTGAGGAATGATATGAAAGAAAAGGGTATTAATGATAGCGTAACTATAGATAGGACAGAATGGAAGAAAAATCGTGTTACGATAACCCTAAGTAATATTATGGTAAAAGGGCAGGAAGATGATGATGTCTGCGGAATTAGATATCTCAAATAAAAATTTTTTTCAATCCTATTAAACTATTATCTAGTTAAGAATAATAAAAAGACAAATGAAAAAAAAAAGATAAAGAAAGAATATTGTTTAATCATTCTCTTGTTCTGCTTGTTGGAGTTCAAACTTTTCAGATGCATTTAACAATATCTACTATGGGCTACAGATTGTTGATTCATGTCTGGCTGTCTTGTGTATGTGAGCTTTACATGTCTGTAATCTCACCCACGATACAGAACTAATTAATAGCGTGGGGCAACCTCTAAATAGAAGGGCAAAAGCCAAGTAAAAATAAAGTAATAACTAAAATTCAAAATATCGATAACTTTGTAAACAACAAATTCTCATCACTATGTTACGAAGTAAAATATCTCAGGTTTTTTCAATATTCATTTAATGTATTTAAGAAGATCACCCTGAGAGTTGAGGAGGGATTGCTCTCATCCCAAAAATAGGTCGAGGTTCGAATCAAGGATCATTATAATAGAAACAATAGACTCAATGTTACTTCTTAATTTTTGTTGATTTATCTGTTTTTGTTTAGAAAGTAGTTCATTAGTGGGCTTTGAAAGAGTTTAGCAGCTGTACAACATCTTACAAGAAAATGTTGTTTACACATGATTCTTACTAACTTATTAACTGGATTCTAGGAAAAAATATATTGTTTCCTGGACCTAAATAAAATTAGAGTACTGTGATGACGGGGGCGTAAATGAAAGGCTTTATATTTGTTTAGAGTATTATTTCGTATTTTAGCACTTTCATTATAATATTTTACTATATAAAACTATCGTCCTGACACTTCTTAACGTGTCTTCTTTTCTATCCATCGACATCAATCATCCTAAACTTTTTATAACTTAAACCTTAAAGGCCAGTTAGCAAGTTGATAATTAGTGCGACCTACTTAGTTGTCACAGTACCTACTAGTAGAACCAAAAATAATATTATATTACAGACTAGACGTGATGGTTGCAAATTATGATGTTGCAGCCAGGTATAACACGCTGTAATACAAGTAGGCGAGCTAGATTATAAAACGTCACGGTAATGCAATGTATCTACCTCACGTTCAGCCGGACTGTAAGTCAATTTTAAAGTCCATACAGCAAACATGTAATAGTCAAATCATAAGAAAACCTTGCAGATTGGTGTCTGAGATGGTCTTTTGAGGAAAGAAGCACACAGAGTTGAGTGGACCTGTCCAGTCAGTGCAAGTATTTGTCCGTATACGTATAGCTTAACTCAGGACTATTAATTACAGAAGCCTCTCGAAAAAGGTGTGTGCTCACTTAGTGAGTAAAATAGGACTCTCGTAAAAGAATTGTAAAAACTAAAAAAACCTATGAGTAATGCTTTATACCTCCCTAGTACCAAAGTGCGAGCTACGTAGGTACATACATTATCATCATCATCTTCCTGCCCTTGTCCCGTTTTATTTGAGGTCGGCGCAACACGTTTTTTCTTCCATTCTGTCCTGTTACTCGTCACGCTATCACTAACTCCCTTTTCTTTCATATCACTTCTCACACAATCCATCCATCTTTTCTTTGGTCTCCCTCTCCCTCTCCATCCATCCACATGTAAAATCATAACTCTTTTAGATGCGTTTCATCCCTCCTTTTCATATGACCATGCCAAGACAAACGATTCCCTTTCAATTTTTCAGTCACTGGCGCCACTTTCAAACTTCCCCTAATATATTCATTTCTCACTTTATCCATTCTCGTCATACCACACATCCATCTTAACATTCTCATCTCCGATAAGTAGGTACACACATAGTATGCCTTTAAACGTAAAGTCACGGTAAAAATAGGTTCGTCACCTAAAGGATTAGTTTTACTACGCTCCGTTCACGATAAAAATATTTTTTGCTACTTGACAGGCAAGTGTTCTATGTATGTGTCTTTATATGTTTTTTAATAGTTCACTCTCGAACGGCTACATGGCTTTGCGTGAAATTTTACCGCCATATAGCTTGTACATCAGAATAACATGTAGGCTATTATTTATTTATAATAAAAAATAATTACTATTTCCACGCGGACGAAGCCGCTAGCGGAGGCTAGTAATAATATAATTATGTGAATTTCATTTCTAAAAATAGCTGTTCTTTTAAATACTTTGGTGTTAATTCGATACTAATTTAGGTTTTATGCTATTTTTTTTTTCGATGAGAAAATCATCCAATGACATCGCCCCCTCTTGGGCGGAGCGTGAGATAGTGTCTGACTTTTACTGACTAAATCCCAATCCTGTTCCTTCGTTGACTTTCGTACCGGGGCCGAGTCGTCCTTTCAGAATTAAACCCTTGGCCCTAGTAGGCTTCGACCCTGCTGGACCCCTACGCTGACATCTCCTTGAGGCGTACATGGAACACTACGCGCCGTAGACGATTTAGGCTCGGTCCGGACAGTCACCGGATGGCCGGACGGCGAGCTAACCATTGCTCGCCGTCCGCAAGCCCGCGCCTACGGTGGCCGGAAATCGGGATAGGAATCCGGCTGGGCGCGGGATGCTATTTAGACCTGTGTTATCAAGTGAATCAATTTAGTTTATTATGCAGTAGTTTTAAAAGGTACCATATTTTACCAACAGACCTAATAACACACATGGTACGGTCGGCGCAGTAGTTGAGGGATTGACTGCTACGATGCGTGTCGCGGATTTAAATTGCGGGAATTAAATCCGCGATCCCAACAACTATTAGTATGGCCTACAGATAAGTGTTTCGGGTCTTGTGTACATGTGAGTTTACATATTATATATTATTTGTGAATGCGCTCACGATACGGGAGTAATTCCTAGCGTGAGCCAAGGCATAAAAAAAAAAAACTTTGCAAACTGACGAAGGTATAAACGCCTTGACTGCACACACAGCTCGAGAAGTACTCATACCGCAGTTCGCTCCATTTACTTTTACGAAAGTAAAAGTATACCGCAGTGTACACAGCCTTACAGGTATGGATGCCGTACGTGAGTTTGAGATTTTAAGATGTACAGAGAATATGGCTGTTTGAATCTTTTACTTAAGTTGTAAAAATTATTTAGGTTTAGTATTTTAAATAAGTTTAATAAATGTAGAAGTACAAACTAGACAAGCGTGTTCCATAGTTGACCAAATCGTTGCTTACCATTAGGTGAAATAGTGGTCATGCACGAGCCCACAAATAAAAAAAAAATCCGAATCCCGAAACGCAAAAAAAAAAATATTTTGTGACCTAACTACCAATTTTTAGTTTTTTGCCTATACTTGTGCTATGAGACCTTGCTTTATCCAAAATTTCAGGATTTTAGTTCAATGGGAATTAACCTATGAATTTTGAAGAGTGTCGAAATAAATGTCTCAAATAAATGTTTTCTTTCTTTCTTTCAAATATACGTTTTTGCGACATAAACTGTATCTTTCTTTTTCTCTGCTTTTTTTTTTTTAATGTTGTAAACTTGTGCTTGACTGCGATCTCATCTGATGATGAGTCGTGATGCAATCGTTGATGGTGAGGCGCACTATTTTATTTAGAGCCTATTCACTCCAGCCTTGAAGACACCTAAATTATAGTTGGACGAGAAAACCGAGCAGGCAAGTTGTTGCAGTCCCTCGATGTTCGCGGTGTTTTAATTTTAACTCAATACCTCTATGTGTTCCCGAGATAAAGGGTCTTGACAGACAGACAGTCAACAAAGTGATCCTATAAGGGTTCCGATTCTTCCTTTTGAGGTACGAAACCCTAAAAACACTTCACCCAGAGCGGGAGGAGTTAATTGGTGATTTCTCACCTCAAAAAAAAAGACAACTCACTTTAAATTTGGTTTAAATGATCTCACATTGACATAGGTTATACATTTGTCGGCGCAAGGATGCCAATCATCATTGAAGCTCTGTCCAGGGACTCTGTCTTGTGGGCGATGGCTGGGTATCGAGCAATAAACAAACTATTCCAGGTCACACAATTGATATATTATGATACAAGCTTTAGGTATTCATTTCACACAACGAGCCGTGAGACAGTTCCCGAGACTCAACGTTATACACACAGCTGCCGACGGAGGAAAGAACCTATGGAAAGAACCCCGGACCTCTGCGATCGGCACTTTTATCTGCTCAGTTCGTGCAAACGTCAGCGCGAATTCTGTCAAAGTGACATGTGTCACTTTTCACATACCTCGTTCATTCATTTTCAAGCTTCCGTACTTCACCGACATATTTTTATCATTCACGCGAGCGATGTCACAAGCTAGTCTTAAACAAATCAAGAGTTAATCTAAGATAAAAAAAATATTTCTTAGATAAAATTCTTCATTTTTTTCTTTTTACCTTAAAACGCTTGACTTTGGCAGTTAGTTTTGACAGCAGCGTTCATCGATAAATTAGCTATCCAACCCTATAAAATGTTTTTAATTCGAACCCGTATTATATATTATCTAATACTTATAAGTATATTTGAACCATCAAATCCTGAGATTGCGCGTTCAAACGAACTAACTTTTACTGAAATATGCAAATGTTATGCATTTCAAACCTTCCCCATGAATAATTCTGTTTATTATTAAAATCCGTATGAGAATTCGTTCTATAGTTCTTGAGTTTATTGCATTCATATAAACAGGTTGAGTCAGACTTTATTTGACTTTGCATTACTTAAGTTTACAGTAAAAGACCAAAACACTTATATTCTAAAATGTTTTAGACTAAAAACAAACTTATTAAACACATATGTGACATGAAAAAAAAACTTAAAAATGAATGTAGGTATATATTTAAAAAATTGGTACGGCTTGTCACGGAAGATATCCAGATTCATTTGCTAAGTGAGCAAAGAGTTGAGCAGTGTGACTGCTCGTGATTATGTGGTACAGGAAAACAGAAACATTATTTATCTCGCGCCGGGCCTTGGTACAGGCCATGGTCCGGAGCGAGGAGCAGTGGTAGGCGGTCGCTTTCTTCTGCGAAGCTGTAATGCTAGCAAAGGAGGAGGCCGCACGTGTGAGGCAACGGTCCTCACGCCCCAATCACCGCCGGGATTCCGATCCCGATTACCGGCCACCGTAGGCGCGGCCTTGCGGACGGCGGGCATTGGGTAGCTCGCCATCCGACTATCTGGTAACCGTCCGGACCGAGCCCAAGTCGTCGATGGCGCGTACTGTTCCACGCGTGCCTCAAGGAGATGTCAGTAAACCGTAGGGGCCCAGTAGGGTCAAAGCCTATTGGAGCCAAGAGTCTGCATCGGAAAGGAAGACTCGGCCCTGGTACGAAAGGCAACGAAGGAACAGGAGTGGGTCTTTAGTCACTAAAAGTCTAACACTATCTTCCGCTCCACCCATGAGCGGGGATGTCATTAGATGATTTTTCCACCAAAAAAAAAAACATTATTTGATTATTTAATGCTTAATTAAATTTATAATATTCATTCTCAAATACACCACAGTAGGTACCTCAAACAAGTCCAAAACAAAATACGGAAGGAGTTCTTTTTCTCATCACATTTCACCTCACCGTACAAGAATCATAAAATATTTTTTACATAACACATTTTCTCTAACAGCTTTCTGTAAACAAACGGCAATACTTTTACAACACATCATATTACACCAAGTTACATGACGAGCTTGTACGACACTTGTAAGGGAACACGAAGACAGAATACTAATCGTGAGGAGAGTTCAGTGTTTGGTTTTGATCGTGTGTAGGAGGCGTGAAATTAGAATGGGAAGGTTGTAAATAAGCTTTTGATGTTTACTTTGTCATTGTATTTATTAATCAATAAAATCGGTCTATCACACTAATGAAGGGAGATCTACCGATCTCCCTGAAGCGAAAACTCATTGATATGTGTATCCTGCCCGTCCTAACCTACGGTGCCCAAACATGGTCGCTCACCGATTCGCAAAAGTTTCGCCTTTTGGTTTGCCAACGTGCAATGGAGCGCAGCATTCTTGGTGTCAAGAGGATCGACAGAGTGAGGAACACCAAGCTGCGACAAAAGACGGGAATTATAGACGTCGGAAAAAAGGCTGCCAGGCTAAAATGGGATTGGGTGGGTCACATCAGCCGCATGCACTCTGACCGGTGGGCAAGAGTCTCCAAAGTGGGTACCGGAAGATGGACGACGCCACCGAGGTCGACCTGGGAAGAGGTGGCGAGACGACCTAGATGCCGACCGTAAGGACTGGTTCGAGGTGGCTCAAGAAAGGAATACCTGGAAGAAGTTGGGGGAGGCCTTTGCCCAGCAGTGGGACAGTATAGGCTAATAAAAAAATAAAAAATTCATCACTATATCCAGCTTATTGGCTACAACAGTCCTGTCAGTGATGATAGACCGATTCCAATACAACGTTGTATGGTAATTTTCGAGAACTGGGTCAGACATATACATACCTACAGGTGCATGCCCGACGTCGTGCCTGTCTATAGGAGCTTAAACTCCCCCATGTAGCATGGTACGTTAAAATGCAGATAGCAATCACTGATCGTGTTTTATCTTCCCATCACTGAAGTGTGGGAGGACGCCCTGATTAGTACTCAAAGCGAAATGTGTCAAAGAACCTCATTACTATATTTTTAATTATTAAGAGCCGGTTGTAGTCACTATTTTGTACGAACTCCACCCGGGTCTATGTCGATTTCGCGGACCCGTAACAGCGGTTTAATTTTTATATAAAAAAAATTAACTGTTCAAGATTTTAGTTTAATATTTCCGTGACGAAATATTATAGATATAATAATAATAATAATATAATATTCACACAACTATCACACAACGCCGTCTAGTCTCAAGCTAAGCAGAGCTTGTGTTATGAGTACTAGACAACTGATAAACATACTTAAATATTTCTAAATACATACATATATGTTTGATATCGTAAGTTAGGGTCAGATTAGCGTTTTTTTCTTTTATAGTGCCAACTAATTTATATCATTGTTTGATTTTTAACCGGTGGTTGGTCATATAGTCAATTATAATAAAATAATTTTAATTTTTTATATTTTATATTTGGTTTTCCTGAGGTTTAAAAAAGTTCAAAATGAGTAGAACCTGGCCTTAAGTTACAAAAAAGATGTTGATTACTGCCTGTTTGTCCAGAGGGTCAAATTAATTTAGTCAGCAAAACTCCGCGAATCTGATGGTAAACAATATATAATACTTTTTTTTGAGGACGGGAAATCATCAAGTAAAAGCAAGAGGGAATGATCATCATCTTCCTGCCATTGTCCCTCCCGAATTATTTGGAGCAGGCGCAAAACGGTTTCAATTAATCATTTATCTACACAAATATAAAAAAAAAACTTTTTACAAAAAAATAAAACCGACTTCAATGTAAAAAAACTGCAAAATAACTTTAATTTTGGAAGTCGGTGTTTCTATAATAGTTTTGTCTCTTCGTTATTTAACACCGACTTCCAAAATTAAAGTTATTTCTGTTTTAATTAATGTTTTCTTTTACATTAAAGTCGATTGTATTTTTTTTGTAAAAGTTTTTTATTTTACACTTTTTAGTTGTGGTACTATAATTAAAAAGTACTCCTCAGTCAAACTTAAGCTCATAACGTATACGTATAAACAAAGCAAAACTTGTTAAGACAGTTCTGCTGTGATCCTATGAGGAGTTCCGTTCCATATCTTCGAAGTTCATCATCAGATCATAACAATATTTCTACGGGACCAACTCGAAAGTATAACCTTCCAATCAAAAAAATAATTTTCAAAATCGGTCCACAATTGACCGAGAAATTGCTGAACATACATAAAAAAAATACATACAGCCGAACATAGAACCTCTTTCTTTTTGAAGTCGGTTAAAAAGAGGTAAAGTTAATTTTTTATTTTGTAGGAGGTAATGTTTGAAAGTACGATCCGATTGCGAAAATTTTTTCACTGATATATACAGCTTTATTCCTGAGTGACATAGGCTATATTTTATGTAAGCGGGCGAAGCCGCGGGCAAAAGCTACTTTGCTATAAATATAGTGTCAGTTATTCTAATAATAACAGTTTTAGTCAGTAAAAATCTGAATCTCTCTAACTCCACCCAGAAAGAGCAATATATAATTCTTAATATTTCACCTACCACAATTGGTCTCAGCATCACCCAAAAGTTGACTGGTAGAAAATGCCCTAAGTCATTAAGTCTGCCTTTGTACTTTTGGGTGCACAAAGATTTAATAAATAAATAAATAAATAAAGAGATACATAATTTGATGGTTTAGATTAGAACTCCTAGAATGGAACTTTAACGTTTTTTTTATCGAGAGTATGTTCCCTTAAGATGGATGGATTGTGTGAAGAGTGATATGAAAGAAAAGGAAGATAGTGATAGCATGACGAATGATAGGGCAGAATGGAAAAAAAAAACATGATTGGCCGACCCCAAATAACATGGGACAAGGGCAGGAAGATGATGATGATGTTCCCTTGGAATAATATTTACTTTTGCGCAGGCGAAACCACTCACAAAAGTTAGTCATAAAATTACACCACAAACCACTAAGGAATGCCTTCTCAGAATCCTTTTCATCATTCTTCATCCTTTTTTCAGCTTTTTTGGAGCTAAAGTAAAACCGTACTAGGAACGAGAAGTTTTAAAAGTAAATATATCGCCCAGTCTTTGTGGTGAACTGTATTACTGACTAGAAAGTAAGTGCTTCTTTCCTTTTTTTCAACCCGTTCTGCGCAACGGTGTCAAAGTGACTCCAACTTGCATTGAACAATCGTGTCAAAGTGACTCTAACTCGCACTGTGCGATGTTGACCCAATGCGGATTGGGTGAATGAAATATATTTAAAAAAAATTCTTGTGTTGGATAATATGTTAGTTTTCTCATGGCGTTTTCCTTTAGTCTTGAAAATACCAAGAACCTGTGTTCAAACCCATGACCCCATCGGTTTACGACTGTCCATATTAAGGCTTTTTTTAGGTGGGTTTTTTTTCAGTGGGAAAATGATCCAATGACATCCCTCGCTCTTGGACGGAGCGACAGGTTATGTCAGACTTTTACTGACTAAAAACTTACTCCTGTTTCTTTGTTGTCTCTCATACCAGGGCTGAGTCTTCCTTTCAGATGCAGATCCTTGGCCCTAGTAGGCTTCGACCCTGCTGGGCCCCTACGGTTTGCTGACATCTCCTTGAGGCGTGTGTGGAACATTACGCGCCGTCGACGACTCAAGCTCGCAGGACTGGACGGCCGGACCTGCCACGGCCGGAGCTACCCATTGCTTGCTCTCCGCAAGCCCAGACCATACTGAGCTACTACTGTAGTCTTAATAAACGTGTATTTACCTCAAATTAACACTCTTGTGTATATTTTTTATACTGATTCTTTTAAAGAAATAACAGTAATAATCAATAGAAGTCATTTTCTAGGCTATATACCGAGTATCAATAGGCGTGTAATACGTAATGTTATTTGCGACTAACACCCAAGGCGGACGAGACCGGAATATGTTTGATACGGAAACTTGGGCTAACCGATTGTACAAGTTTGTTAGTTGTTTTTAGGGTTCCGTACCTCAAATGGAAAAAACGAAACCATTATAGGATCACTTTTTGCCCGTCTGTCTGTCTGTCAAGACCCTTTAACTCAGGAACGCGTGGAGGTGTCGAGTTGAAATTAAATTATTTACTCAGTCTGGTCTGCGATCCCTTGAAGCTGTGAAAAAATTAAACTTCTGAGTTAACGCAAAAAAAGATACGGCCGTTTATGTCACAAAAACGTTTATTTCGAAACTCTTAAAGGAATCAAAATTCATAGGCTAGTTTCCTTTGACCCAGAATCCTGAAATTTGGAACAAAGCAAGGTCTTGTAGTAGAGATATAGGAATAAATCTGAAAGCCGTAAATTTATTGTTACGTCAAAAAAAAATACTTTTTTGCGATTTGGAAAAATCTTCGAGACTCCATTCGGGAATTGAACTATTTACATAGGTAAGTTTGTACGGAACCCTCAGTGCGCGAGCCTAACTCGCACTTGCCTAGGTTTTTCCTTAATAATATAACTCTTGCGCTTGACCTCTATCTCACCTGATGATAAGCGATGTTGTAGTAGACGACCTGTGTACCTACCTACTATGTCTAACCATCAGGTGAGATAGTGGTCAGGCCTAGAACTAAGAGAGAGAGTCTACAGCTGGGCAAAGACCTCTAGCCGAGATGTAGTTTGGCTAGGGGGGCAGTAGTTGCAAAATGAGGATGTTTTTCTGACAAAGTTGATCGTTCCAGTAACAATTTACTTACACTCATCCAATGACTTCTCCCGCTCTAGGGTGGGCGTGTCAGACTTTTACTGACTAAAACCACACCTGTGTCCTTCAGTTTCTCTTTGCATGCCTGTCATATGTTCTCCCATGGCTCTAGCAGACATCGGGCCAGCTGGACCCTTACGGTTTGATGACTCGGGCTCAGTCCTTATAGTACGAGCGGATGGCGAGCGAGCCCATCAATCATCGTCGGCAAGCCCGCACCTACAGTGCCCAGAAATCGTTCTGCGATTTCTTACGCCCATGGCGTCTCCCTTCGCCGCGGCTGGGACGTGAGGACGTACGTTTCGTCACTCTTCCTTCTTCCTTTGCTAGCATTACTGCTTTGCAGAAGGATGTGACCACTCGCCCCAGACCATGACCTTTTTTTTTCTGTTGCCGTGGTGGAAAATCCACATGGATGTCCTTCGCCTGGGGCAGGCGAAGGGGTCGGTCAGACTCTTACTGACTAAAAACCGCCTCGGTGTATACGCCATCCATGATCCCCGGCTAGTGCCGGCCCCCCTACGCGGGCCACCTCAGGCCCGCAGGGAGTGTGAGGTGTCCTCCCTCCGCGAGGTCCAATAGGGGCGCGCGTGGAACACTACGCGCCGCCGCCTCAGGTCTTGCTGGATGGGGGACGGCGGACAACCCTGAGTCCGCCGTCCCTCCAAAACTCTTTATGTGGGCTGGAAGAGAGCCTTGTCTGCCCTCCGCCGACGCCTGGTTTGCCTGCTGCGGCACGGGAGAGTGGCCACGGCCTCCTTCTGTGAAATTACGGCTTCACAGAGGGAGATCACCGCATCCTACGACTCGGCGCCCCCGACCATCGAACGAACGACGGCCGGCAGCGACAGGTCGGGGCCCACTTCAAATACAAGGGCACGGCGCTGCTCCTCCCATGCGGCACACTCTGCCAGTGTGTGCTACACCGTGTCCTCCCGACAGTCGGTGCAGTGATGGCACCGAGCGTCCGGCTCCCTGTTTATGCGACACAAGTACTTTCCGAAGCAGCCATCCCCCGATAGCACCTTTGTCGCCCTAAGCGACAGGGAGCCGTGCTTCCACCCCTGATCATGGCCTGAACCAACCCTAGAACAGAAAAAATCCAATAGTAGTTGTTGGCAAACTAAACTACTTATATTCTTCTGTATTCACAAAAGTTAACTTCGATTCGACACTAATAAATAATTATCTTACTCAATATTATTCTGCCTACAAATCCACCAATATTACGAATTTCAAAAGTTCCATGCTATGCAGTTAAACTTATTTCGTTGAACTAGTAGCAAGATTAACTTTAAGTAGTGGAACGCGCATAAAATCACAATTTTTACATTTGATACTACAAACTTGTTGACATACAATATGTTTGTAAATGTTGCACAAACATTGTACCTTTCTAAACAGTATTTGAATTTTATGGGTTTTATATGATGGCTACAGCTACTAAAGTGAAGGATTAAGCTGAAAAATAAGTGCATTACCATTCAAAATTATCTAGAATGTATCTACCAATTTCGTCTTCCGATTCTTATCATTGTTTCGATGGGAAATCATCAAATTACTGCTCACGCTCTGACTGACTGTATCAGACTTTTACTGACTAAAACCTTTCCCTGTTCACCATTAGGTAATTCCGTGATTTACTCGAATATTTCACAAAACTTGTTCCAGGAAATACGTGTTTTTTTTTAAACCCTTAAAAGTTTTTGAGAAAAATTGTTGTCATTCAGAATCTCGATTAAATGTGCAACCTCGAGTTCCACTCTTAAGAGCAGTCAAGTTGAGGTATCAGAGTTTTCAGGCGTGTTCTCTTTTTTCGCGTTGCCTCATCAAACTTCGCGTCGGATTGCGTTAGATGAAACAACAAGTTTTTAAACCATGCTCGACGTTGACGATAGGCGATTCGAAAAGGGCCCTCTTAAGAGCAAACACTTGTCTGTAATTTTACTCAAAGTTCACATTCGATAACCTTAGGTACCACGACTGTTTCACTTCCGAAGAAACTCGACGGTATTGTGAAAGTACTAAGTAACAACCGAGGTGAAAGTTCTAAAGCTTTGTTTAAAAGAAAAAGTCGGTGACGAAGGTTGGAAGATTTGTTGCATATTTTTTTATGTGGGAAATCATCCAATGTCTTCTCTCGAACTAGAGTGGAGCGCGAAGGCGTGTCAGGCTTTTACTGACTAACACCTACTCCTATGTTCCTTTTTTGCCTTCGCTCCAGAGCCCTGGGGTTCTCTTTTGCACAACCCATGACCCCAGTAGACTTTAACGACCCTGCTGGGCCCCTTACGGTTTTGCTGACATCTCCATGAAGCGTACGTGGAACACTAGGCGTCGACGACGACTCGAACTCGGTCCGGACGGCCAGGCTATCTACACATTGCTCGCCGTCCGCAAACCTACGCCTACGGAGAATTGTTAGGTTAGAATCTGTATATATAAAAGGCGTCCTGACTCATTTACTAACTTATCAACGCCTAGCTTAAACCCTTGGACCTAGAACGCTAAAATTTTTCAGAAGTTTCTTTTAAGATAAATACAAAGAATATAAAAGTATGTTTTGAAATTTGCCTCCTTAGGATTTCATCCCCTCGCTAATGCTCAAGCTCTAGCATATCATTAATAAAAAATACAGGGCAAATGCGAGTCAGACTCGCGCACTGAGGGTTCCGCACAAACTTACCAATGAAAACAGTTCGATTCCTGAATTGAGTTACGAAGATTTTTCGGAATTGTAAAAAAAAGTTCTTTTTGTGACGTAAATACAAAACTACAGGTTTCAGATTTATTCCTATATCTATACTATAAGACCTTGCTTTATGCCAAACGGGAAGTATCCTATGAATTATAACTCCTTTGAGAGTGTTGAAATGTATCTTTTTTCCCGTTAAGTTAGAAGTTTGATTTTTTCACAGCTTCAAGGGACCGTAGATTTGAGTATACGGTTTTAATTTCAACTCGATGCCTCCACGCGTTTCTGAGATAAAAGGTATTGACAGACAGACAGATAGACGGACGGACAACAAAGTGATCCTATGTGGGTTCCGTTTTTCCTTTTGAGGTACGAAACCCTAAAAAATGCTCTATTGGTGATTACTGCGGTGGTTTTAGTGAAGTAAAAATCCCACACTCACTGATCTTTCATCATCGGGCACTTTATGAAGGTTTCCAATAGTAAAAAAAACCATCAAACTAACTACCAACCCATTAAAAAAATTCTAGATACGCGTTATGCCTCGTCGTTTATACCGCGTACATCGAAGGACTGGAAAAGTTTGCCTGCTGCGGTCTTCCCATCCTATTATAATTTGGGTGTCTTCAAGGGTGAATAGGCTCTTAATAAACTAGTGCGCCTCACTATCAACGATTGCATCACTGCTTACCATCAGGTGGGATCGCAGTCAAGCACTAGTTTATATAAAATAAAAAACACACCAGTTCAAATGTTAAATTTTTATTCCAATAAACAAAAATAAATACTTTGTTATTAGAAGGTATAAAAACAATAAACAACTATCCCTTTCAAGGAAAAGAAAACGCATTTCAAATGTATTCCTGTTAATAGAAATAAAAGCTTTTTCAAAATAACCTTTAATGGCCCTGAGGTATTTGAGACAGCTTAGTTTAAACAACTTTGTTATGATTGAATGTCTAAATTGTTTTCTTTGAAACAAATACTTTGAGGAAACTGTTTATCTGGCTCTTATTTAACAATTAAATTGAAGATAAACATCTTTCCTGAAGGGTTTGACGTATCAATGTCAAACATTTTGGTGAAAACTATAAGTAAATAGTTTTTAAACTATATAAGTTATTTTCTATAATAAATAATATATGGAAGTAACTCTGAAATAAATTTTATTATTATTCATATAAAGGGTGACTGGTAATTAGTGACCGATACTTAAACACGTGATTAGACTCATGATTACAAACAACTTTTCCAAAGAAACTTTTTTTTATATTCTCAATAGTTTTATTACAATAACAAAACAGCTGTTTAAATACGCGCGCGCACCTGCGACCGGCGACTCCTCAGCTTTTCCTCAGCCGCGCCGACGCCGCTGTACCTACAATAGTGATAAAACACCCGCGCGGCTTGCAAACCCATAGGTGTGCGTGCGCGTATTACAAACACCATTAGATTCAAACAGCTCACTAGTGAGTTTATAAAAAAAGCCTTTTTGGGAAAGTTGTTTGTAATCATGAGTACAATCACTTGTTTAAGTATCGGTCACTAATTACCAGTCACCCTATATAATAAGACGCAACACGACCAGGTGAATCATTTCGACGCCATTGAATTTTCGGGGTATGCATAGAAACGATATTCCATATTCAAAAACGCGGGTAGCTCAGTCTCTTTCACTCGACAGGTGTGTGCAGGAAAGAGATGGATATAGGTAATGTAACAACCGGCTAAAAAAATGAATCTATCCTACATACAAATAGCGTAGGTAACCAGTATCATTTTTATTGTTAATTGCATTAAAAGCGTTAAATTTTTATTTCAAATGATTAATTAACGAGTCACACATGGTGTTTTATGCAACGTTCAGCTGTCAGAATCACGTTCCCCTCGTGAGTTATGGCACTCAACGGTAAAGCTCTGCAAATAAAAGAGGATTTTTAATCCGCGGAAAATTCGCGTAACGGTTTAAAAGGATTAGAATTTTTTGTCCGTCATAAAAGCTTGAATTGAACCGGGTGTTGTGACGCAAAGGCATATTTTCTTGCTACAATAGTGCACTTTCATCGTTTGGAGTCAATGTTATCTTCAAGGCTAGGCTTCTAAGGGCGTAATTCACCAATAACTAACTAACTACTACACTTATCTGTATTTTTCTTTTGTTGTATTTTTACAAGTGACACTAGTAACAGCGGCTAAACGCGATTATGCGCGCCAATCGTTAAATTCCGCCCTAAGACTAGAGTGAAAGTGCGATTTACCATCAATGATTACATCACTACTTACCATCAGGTGGGATCACAGTCAAGCACTAATTCATACCTCTAAAAGAAAATACTGGGTTTGATAACATTTTATTCTTGTTTCTCCAACATTTTTCTAATTCATTCACAAACCTATGTCAATAAATACCAGTTTTTGGGATTCTGTACCTCAAAAGGTAAAAATGGAACCCTTATAGGATCACTTTGCTGTCAGTCTGTCTGTCAAGACCCATTTATCTCGGGAACGCTTGGAGTTATCGAGTTGAAATTAAAACCATATACTCGGTTCTACAGTCCCTTGAAGCTGCAAAAAAACAAACTTCTTAGTTAACAAAAAAAAAGATACGGCCGTTTATGTCTCAAAAAACATGTATTTCGACACTCTCAAGGGAATCTAAATTCATAGGGTACTCCCGTTGACCCCTGAAATTTGGCATGAAGCAAGGTCTTATAGCAAAAGTATAGGAAAAAATCTGAAAATTGTAAATTTGTAGTTAGATACGTCACACGCGATTCGACAAAATCTTCGTAACTCAATTCTAGAATGGAACTGTTTTCATAGGTGAGTTTGTACGGAACCCTCGTGTCCGTCCCAGAATAGTATAAAGGCGAAAGTTTGTTAGTGTAACTGTATGTTTTTACTTCTTCACGCTCAAACGGCTGAAAGGATTTCGATGACACTTGGAACACAGATAGACCATGTCCTAGAAAAGCACATATAATACTTTTTATCCTGGGACTACGTTTCCTTAGAGTATAATAATATTTCTCTAATAATAAATAGCAGCAAATAGTTCTCTAATAAATTTTAATGACAATCAAACTGACATCGTCTTTCGTTCTGTAAAAATTCGATATCAATCAAACTAATAAATAATCCAACACTCGAAGCTAATCCTGTGATAATTACCACTTAACATCAAATGACTTACGTTTCTAGCGAACATAATATCCCTGTAACCACAACATGAAACATGGCCACGATTACCATTCAATTTGCAAATGAAAATGACATCGTTCCGTCGAATACACAACAAATTAATTCACCATCACATTTAGACTTCAAACAATTGTTTATAAGCTTTATAACTTCTTACATAAAGAGTAGAATCCAATGAAATTAAGTTAATAATCAGTTGACAAAACGCAAAGTTAAGTTTGCGCGATATAGAGGTTAATTCGTTTTGCCACATTTCAAGTATGCCTGAATTTAGTGGTCGAAATCAAAATTTATTCTTGTTAGAGGTACACATACAAGTACATATTGTGTTGCACGTGTCTCAAAGAGATTAACATAATTGATGGTACTGACGTGACAAATGTCTGCCAGCGCTAAACGCTAAAGGCAACAGAAGGAACACCTCCTTCTTTACGTTGTACTCAATGCTGAGGGTTGTGACCTCCAAGCTTCATCACTTTCACTTGTATGATATTCCTCCATCTGTTTCTGTCGATGGCGCTGTGAAGGGCAAGAGCGGTGCGGATCTCGTCGGTCTGGTCGGTCGGTCTGGTCTGGTCTGGTCGGAGTGATGTAGCGACCTCTATAGTGTCACATAAAAACTAAAATAAGAAATCCTGCATCGGGCAATTAGAGTTTTCCGCGCTATTGGAACATATACAATAGTCCAAAATACACGACGCACATATTGATGGTTTCAAAGCCATCATAAGAAAGCGGGTAGCGTCCATGATGCACTGGGTGCGTGGGAGCGGCAACAGCATTCTGGAGGTCATTAGTGATAAGCCGTGTTGCGCCACGTTGGCACACTGGGTGCATGTACACGTACCTGTATTAAATTAAAATCTCTCTGATATTTTATCTTTTATTAACATAGTTTTTGAGTTATGTAATTACTAAAATAATATGGACCACGGTCTGAAATAAAGTATTTTTATTTTATTTTTTTAAAGTCATCTGTCGAGCAGTTACCCGGATCAGACAAAACATCCGTCTGATCAGAGAATCCTCCCTTCTCAACGGAGGTTTGCAGGACTTTACACTTTGTTCAGCATACCTCTAAAACGTATTGGGCTGCGCCCACGAGGCCCTTTCCCAACTACTTTAGAAAGGCTCATTCTTTCGAAAACAATGAACACAGGCGGGTTTTTATTCGTAAAAATTCTGAAACTCCGTCTCTTTGCAAACAGAGCGGAAAAAGTTATTTAATGATTTCCCACCAAAATGATAAGAAATAGTGTCTGCTTTATTTCAGCTGAAAGACGTCCACTGTTGGACATAGGCCACCCCCAAGTGTTGCCACAATGAACGGTCCTGTGCGTCTCGCATCCACTGGATTCCCGCAACCCTTACCAGGTCATCGGTCCACCTTGTAGGAGGTTTTCCAACGCTACGTCTTCCGGTACGTAGTCGTCATTCCAGAGCCTTTCGACCCCAACGGGCATCCGTTCTGCGAGCAATGTGCCCTGCCCATTGCCACTTGAGTTTGGCGATTCTTCATGTTATGTCGGTAACCTTTGTTCTCCTGCGGATATCCTCATTCCTGATTTAATCACGCAAGGAAACTCCGAGCATAGCCCTTTCCATTGCCCTTTGGGTGACTTTAAGTCTTCTGATGAGGCCACGTTTTGGAGCCATATGTCATCACTGGCAACACGCACAGGGTCATAGACTTTCGTCTTGAGACACTGTGGTATATTGGACGATAAGTTACCGCGCAGCTTCTCGAACGCTGCCCAACCGAGTTGGATTCGACGATTGATCTCTTTCTGTCTGCTTATTTGTCGTATTATCCTACCTTCACAAATATTCCATCTGGATCATAACATTTCAATACCTCGGAGAAATCATAACAAATCCAACGATAATATAAAATGCATCGATATGCATCAACTTTCATCGATACAAATAAACAATTTGAGTCGAGTTGGCCCACAAGGCACGACTCCACTCGGCACCGCCCGTATTTTAACGAGACTAAAGCACAATGAAGTGGCTTTTTAACCTGCATACGGGTAAAATCGAGAATGGTCCATAAATCAAATGAATTTCGTTTCATCTTTTTTAATGAGACGCATATGTGGTTTATTATTTTGGGTGTTTCAGATCAAAGGTGATGTTTATATCTGTTTTTTGAATGCCTACTTATTCTTAACTGACAACCATTTATTTTATATTAAAAAGGCCACCTTGAACTGTGTACCTTATTCGAGTGCGTCACAATAGAATACTCAACCTTTTATGTTATGGTGTTTAGAAGGCCGTTGGAGCTGTCCCACACACGACGCATCAGGGAGGCCACTCTTTTGCGCACTATTACCCCCAGTGCACTACAGTAACGCAGCAGCCCCATCACCATCCTAAACCCATTATTGTACATGTTGTAGATAGTTCTAATCTCTGTTGTGTAGACCTATTTCTTAGTTTATTTTATTTTACTAGGCAAGTCATTTTAAAATGTTTTATATTTTAAAATACTACTTACTAGTAGTTACTTGCTTATAAACACTTATAACAGTAACATATTTTCTCTTATTTATTTACAAATCCTTTATATTTACGAGCCTTCATCCTATTATTCTAATCTGTCCTAACTAAGCCACTCGGGCCTTTAGTACACAAAAGGTGTACAATTAGTTTAGGACTAGAAACTTAATTTTTTCTTTCATTTGTGTCAGACACAACATCGATTAAGGGCGGCTGTTGCAGATAGTTCTAATCTCTGTTGTGCAGACCTATTTCTTAGTTTATTTTATTTTACTAGGCAAGTCATTCTAAAATGTTCTATGTTTTAAAATATTTGTATTGCATAGTTACTTGTTTATAAACACTTATGACAGTAAAATATTTTCTCTTATTTATTTACAAAGCCTTCATCCTATTATTCTAACAGTATAGGACCTGTTTAGGGCATTGAAAGCCTATTAATGTAAAAATATGGGCCAAAAATAAAGTGAGGATTATGCCACATGTCCGAAGACTTGGGCTACACCAATGATGTATGCCTATTTTACCTTCAGAAATTATCAAATAATTTATCTTTCTATTTAAAAACTAGCTTTCGTCTGTTTACATAAAAAAAAAAAATCTCTCTCTTAGCTTTCTATCGGTGAAAAAATTTTTGCAATCGGACCAGTACTTTCAGAGATTACCTCCTACAAACAAAAAAACATAAAAACAAAAAACAAACTATAGGTACCTCTTTGTAATATTAGTGTAGATGTACACGGTCATTGCAAATGTTTAAAAAAACTTTCATATTCTGACAACACCAAATCTTTAATTCAACAGGATATGGTCCAATAATGGAAGGGATATATAATGATCGTACCGGCTAGAGTTCTACCTACCTCATGGGAAAATGCGTGAATTTATGAATAATACATAAATGTGTATTTATTTAAGGCCCAAGAATGTATTGTCAACAAATCTGGCTACTTCAGTTTTATTTTTGAACTTTGACATCAAGCTTTAACCAGTCGACAGCGATGCGGAGGAGTTTTTCGACGCCGTATTTTAGATTACGCTTTTTTAGTACTTTAGGGCTTTTATTTTTATTTTGTAAGTTAGTTTTATTATTTTATTTATTGGTTAATTGCAACAAATAAACATTATTTGCTTTATAATAATAATATTTAAACAAAATTCTTTACAGGATAAAGTAATACAGTCTTAAATATAAATCTTAATTCTGAGTCTTACGTGCCTGAACTAGGAAGTCCTGTGTTTCAGGCGAAAAGAGCTAAAATAATTTTAAATTAACAAATAATCAAAAGGATTTTATAGTACAATACAAACGTGTAAAAAATCTGTAAAGTAGACAATACTTTAATAGGAACACGAACAAAGTATCGATACTTTTACAAGTAGGTAAGGTACTTATTTTTGATACTACTCATGAGCACATTATCGGGACTTTCAATACGATAAGGTATCCATAAGCATTAATAATAATAATAAGCATTGATTTTCTAGGAAAACATTCTCATATACAATTATATACAATTATTCATTATATTAAAATTCAATATGATTTTCAATTTGGGTTAAAGTGAATTTCAAAAACCAGCCAAATACGAGTAGGACCCGTGCACGATGGGTTCTGTTCCATCCCTAGCAAAAAAAGAGCAAAAAAATCACGTTCGTTGTATGGGATCTCCCTTATATATTTATTTTATTCTGTTTTATAGTATCTGTTGTTATAGCGTCAACAGCGGTGTTTTAGCCATAGGGTCCCGTTTTACCCTTAGGGTACGGAACCCTAAAAATTAACAAAAATTTAATACGACGACCTACCAGGACTACATACTTACGTTAGAGCTATGGTAGTAGCCAAAATTATCGACGCCATAGAGAAAAGCAGCGAGGTCAATTGGTAAAAACTCAGCATCCGTCCTACCCATTTCATTTCTGGATGGATTCACTGGAATTGGGTCAGGGGCGCACCTGTCAGCAATCGCGAACACCTATACATATATGCATAACTTATCGAGTGGTTATCAGGTTGAGCTGTAGAGTTAGGGTTTAATAAAATTTATAAAACATAAAAGGAAAAAAAAGAAAAAAGGAAAGGATTTTTTTTGTGTGTACACTAAAGAATAAAGGAAGGATATGTGTGAAATGAAAACCTAACCTACCTACCTACCATAGGTTAGGTTAGCGACGGCCGCACGGCGAGCACTGGGTAGCTCGCCGTCCGGCTGTTCGATAATTGACCGGACCGAGCCCAGTCGTCAATAGCGCGTTGAGATGCTCGCGCTCCTCAAAGAGATGTCACAAACCGTAGGAGCCCAGCAGGGCCGATGCCCGCTAGCTAGGACCGCGGAGAATTTCTGAAAGGGAAACCCGTAGTCCTAGGACGCAAAGGGTAATTGACGGATATAGGTGTGGTTTTAGTCAGTAAAAGTCTGACACGCCCTCGCACTCCACCCAGAGCGCGAGAAGTCATTTGGATGATATCCCACCTTAAAAAAAAAAAACTTTAGGTTAGGTTAAAATAAAAATATTTTTTAAAACCTAAACCCCATAATTTTGAAGAATGTTGCCATAATAAAAAAAAAACTCTATTCAAATAGACGCTTGGAATGACACCTGATTCAAATCTGTTGGTATGTGTTGGATAGGGGAGATGGGTCTCATACAAATTTGCCCATGGTTATTTAATTGTAACTTTCTACTTTATCTAAATTCTTTTCTTTGTTACTTTTTAGGGTTTCATACTTCAAAAGGAAAAAAATGGAACCCTTATAGGAAAACTTTGTTGTCCGTCTGTCTGTCTGTCTGTCAAGACGCTTTATCTCAAGAACGCGTGGAGGTATCGAGTTGAAATTAAAACCATATGCTCAAGTCTGCGGTCCCTTGAAACTGTAAAAAAATCAAACTTCTTAGTTAACGAAAAAAAAGATACGACCGTTTTATGTCGAAAAAAATGTGTATTTACACTACACTCTCAAAGGAATCAAAATACATCGGGTACTTCCCATTGATCTACAATCTTGAAATTTGCCATGAAGCAAGGTCGCACAGCACAAGTATAGGAAAAAATCTGAAAACAGTAAATTTGTAGTTACGTCACTAAAAAAACAATTTTGCGATTCGAAAAAATCTTCGCAAATTCGGAAATTGAACTGTTTTCACAGGTACGTGTACGGAACCCCACAGTGAGCGAGTCCGACTCACACTTGCCCGGTTTTATAATTAACGTTGCCTCGCACTAGGAATCATCTAAAATGACATTCAGAAGACATCCAGATCCGAAACAATTATGTATAGGCCTACACCAATCCGTAGGGCGTAATTATTTGTTCTATGAGAGAATAAAACACGCAATAAGCAGTGTAGTAACCAATTGCTCAACCGCGCCGATAATTTATTAATTTTGATTTTTGTCGTTTATTTATTTGGTCGTGAATTTCCTTTAGAACAAAAGTGGCACTATACTGAATTTATGTTTTTAACTGCCATTTTTTCAGAAATCAGAAATCAGAAACGGCATTTTGAATTGTCAAAATGTCGGTCAGTCAAAAAAAAAATACAAGTGAAGCTAAATTGCACGTTCCAAATCTCTATGGAGAAGAACGTGCAAGAAACTCCATGGACACTCTTTTAAATCATTTTGGTAAACCTTTAACTTATCAATCTAACTAACACAACACACTTGTAATCTGATTGTCAAGGTCTTTGTTGCAATAGTTAATATTCCTCAGTAATTGATTTGCAATTTCTTATCGAGTAAATAAGTAAATTGAAAATTTTATAACTGCTGAAAGATCACCTTTTTGATGTTGTGACACTTTTGTTTTAAGGGTGCGGTGTTTTCCTTCACCGTTTTGAAAAATTCTGATGTCTTCTAAATTTAATTTTTTGTTTATATCCAGCCAGTACTATCTTTTTTCTAGCCTGTTATAATAGGCAACCCAAAAGACCAAAAACGGTCGACGTCATATATTTTTTTTTTCTGTCTAAGATTTAAATTATACTAAAAACTAAACTGAAAAACGTAATTCAATTCTTATTAAGAGAATGCTTCAGCTGCGTTGAAAAGCTATTCAATCTGAAATCGCGAGCTTTGGGGCCGCGCTACTAATCCGCTTAGAATCTCTCAGACCCGACCTTAAGCTTGATATTATGGTGGACTGAAGCTCCCCGACACTGGATTCTACTTAAATTATCTTATCATTCAATGATAATATTTATCTTTATGCACTTGATCCCTGTGAGTCCCGGTGAATAATGGTGGCCCACTGGTAATGGCCTCGCCATACGAGTTGTAGGTCGCGGGTTTGTACCCGGCCAGTAGCATTACTTTGCAAAATTTATTTCATGGTGAAGGAATAAATTAGGAAACCGGCATGTCCTAGGGTTAATAAATCGAAGGCAGTTCCACCAACCTGCACTGGTGGAAAACGGCCCTTACCCTCGGTTACCTATCATAAGTTCGAAAAATATTTGACCGAATTTCATTTCACTTAAAACTTTTTAACTATTTTCGTTACGTTTTTTTTTTTATTTCATCGAAGTCACGTCTGCCACTGCACCAATTGAACTGCATCAATTCGATTTTATTCGTTACTCCGACGTTTCATTTGGTCGGAAAACTTTTCACCGATGTTACACTTAGCCGAAATAACATTTGTTCGAAGTATTATGTTTCCGAACATTCATTATACCACTGTTTTAATTACCAATTTCCATTTCACCAAACGCCTAGAAATGTAATTATTACAGTGGCATGATTGAGGCTTGAGGATTGAGAAACAGGAGCTAATTTCAGATTAGTTTAACCTAATAATTTTTTTTAATGAATTATTCAAAAGTAAAGGCAGTTCATAATATAGTTGATTATGAACAAAAGTGATTTTAATTGGTCCCAGTAAGAAGCATGCAGCATGCAAGCAGGTATGCAGTTCGAACAAAAAAAATTCGGAAAAGGGATCGGTTCCCCTTACCCTCTCCTAAAGAGGAGGCCTAAATCCCAGCAGTGGGAACATTACAAGGTTGATTATGCTTATTATACTTGATTCCTGCCCCCCTAGCCAGGTTACAACCGTTTCGTTTCGATTCTCTTTACGTCGATCGCCTCGAGTAGGCCACGCCTCCGATTCCTTTATTCTGAAATCATCTCGACCCTCAGTCTCGTGGTCAGAACAAAGGAATAGGAGGCGTAGCCGATTTGAGGCGATCCACGAAAAGAGAATCGAAACGAAACGATTGTAACTTGACTAGGGGGGTGTGCCTACAGTATCTAACGACGAAAGTCTATGACCAATGCGTATTGCCAGTGATGACATATGGCTCTTAAACGTAGCCGCTCACAATGGACCTCATCAGAAGGCTGATAGTCACCCAGAGGGCTTTTTTCATGTGGAAAATTCATCCAATGACATCCTCTGCTCTTGGGTGGAGCGAGAGGGTGTGTCAGACTTTTACTGAATAAAAACCCACTCCTGTTCCTTCGTTGCCTTTCATACCAGGGCCGAGTCTTCCTTTCAGAAGCAGACCTTTTTCCCCAGTAGGCTTCAACCCTGCTGGGCCCCTACGGTTTGCTGACATCTCACGCTCGGTTCGGACAGTTACCGGACGGTCGGACGGCGAGCTATCTATTGCTCGCCGTCCGCAGACCCGCGCCTAGGGTGGCTGGAAATCGGGCCGTTCCCTCGCGCGTATTCATATACGTTCTTTTTTTTCATATGGATAATAATAATAAAGTTTATTTGGAACTACTTAAGTTTACAAATTACATAAGAAAAACAAAGATAGCGATAAAAGTAAAATACTGTAGCTCAGCTATCAACGCCCAATACAAGACAAATACACTCTTAGACATTGTTCCAGATTATCATAAGTTAAAATATTATACACTATGTGGTTACTAGGTCTGGATGGATATGCAGGTGTCATAGCAAATCTCATTTTAAAGGCGAATGTTTCTATGTATGTGTGTGTGTATGTCTGTTACTCTTTCATTTCGACACACGGGTAGACTATATCCTAGAATAGATTTTTGTATTACATTTATAATTTAATTTATTGACATTTTATTTTTTTGTTTGACATTTGTAATTTAATTTATTGTATTTTTTTTGGGATTGACATTTGTAATTTATTTTCAAGTCTGTATTAGTATTAATATAATAACATAATCTAGCCATAAACACCGATTTCAACAATATTCTAACCAACTAAACCGAACCAAAATTAATCTATTTCACGACAAAATTAATTACTAACCCCTCAACAGAATATAAATTGAGGCATCAATTATAATAATTTTGATAAGTCAAACGTTCGGGGGACCTCGGAAATATTCGTGTATATTCGGAATCAGTGATCCTGAACTTATAGTTCTCATTAATCATTTCTGATAAAGATGTATTGGATGTTATGGGATGTAGGAGGGAGCGGTATGGTATGTTCCTAAATGTGTTCAAAGAACAAGTAGGTGCAGAAGATCGACAAGATTGTTTGTATAGCAGCAGTGTTTTTTTGCGGGATTTTTATGAGTGAATTTCAACAGCTGTTTTTATTCGCAAATTGATTCCAAATAGGTATTGTGATGTAGTACTGGAATAGTTTTGTGTCCCTTATAAGGCTTAGGAAGCTTGAGGTCTTCCAGCATCCTCCCGAGGAGACGCAATGCGTCACGCGTGTCCAGTGCGGGTTGTTGTTGGGCATACACATCATCACCTTCCTGCCCTTGTCCCGTGTTACTTGGGGTCGGTGCAACACGCTTTTTTCTTCCATTCTCACTCGTCACACAATCCGTCCATCTTTTCTTTGGCCTCCCTTTCCGTCCATCCACATAGTCATGGGCCATAATTATGTGAAATCATTGAAACCTCTCTAAAATAGAGCTGAAATTGTTATTCATGTTTGAACTACCTTAGCAAAGCTTCTTGAGAAGGCTGACTCGATAAGTGTGTAGCCAAAAATGCTGCACAAACATTAAAATGTATTACATTGACATTAGAAAACAAAGTGACTATATTTTGTATCAAAAACTGAGTACTTTAAAAAGGATTGGCCTTTATCAAGCAAACTATTAGCATGTTTCACTTTTTCTTTTTGCCAGAAATGAAACCTAGGTTATATGTTAGAGGCCAATACGAGGAATCAACAGTAAAAAGAACCAGGTCTTTAAACCGTAAACATTCCTAGTATATTTTTGTCAGGTGTTACCTGTTTTCGTTATGTAATAATGAAATTAAAATATAATACGTAACATTTTGAGGTTTTCAATGATAAAATAAATTGAATTGGTTATTACTGTTAAATTTTTTCCACACTCGCAGTTTTTCATCGCTAAACTAGTAAAAGGAATAAGTCATAAAAAAATCGAAAAGTTTCGTTAGTGTTGTTATAGTAATTGACACTATTCAATACGTAATCACCATAAAAACCGAAACTAAAACTATATTTAACAATGGTAAATTTAAAATGTCAGACATACAGTATTTTTATTTAAGAATAATGACGCCTGATAACAAACTATAGCAATACACTAAATAGTCTCTAACTTCGTTTGGTTACGGCTGGTAGACATAATTCTTTTTGCTATTGATTTATCGTACAGTCTTTTAAGATATGGACTAAATCTCACTTTTGCCGAAAAGAGAAAAAAAATACATGCCAGCAATGTATGGGAAAAGTTTCATTCCCCTTTGATACTGGCTAAATTCACAAATCGTGCGAAAAAAAAGATCCCCGTATGTAAATACTAGTGATGCAATGGTAGTGTCTCAACAGAAACAGAAACGAAAACAGAAATCAAAAGTAAATCTTAGCGGAAGCAGAACCGGTAGTGTAAATAATATGAAAAAAAAAATACAATTAAATTTTTTAAGATTTGTTTAATTAAATTTGTGTTTTGTACTTTACTTATTACAGTACTCGAAAATAAATAGAGGCAAATCATACCTATTTAATAAAAAGTAATTTGGCCGCTTTTACACCTTTGAGTTTGTTCCAGTCTTCTTCATGTATTAAACCAGCGCCACTAAATAATTGCTCACTGGCTACACTGTTGGAAGGGGGGTGATGTACGCTTACGCTAAACGTCACGAGGCGCAGTGATGCGCAGAATGAACAAAAAATCCTCCCCTCGACGCCCACGCCCACACTCTTCGTTGTATTCTTCTGTTAAGAGTTCTGTTACAAAGTTTGCGGAACCAGAAACGGAAATGAAAGTGAAAAAGCTTGCAGAACTTCTGCAGAAGCGGAAGCAGAGTTCTGTTGCAACACTAGTAAATACCAACGCATCTATGCATGTCTGATACATCTGTTCTTACAGATTTGTTCCAAATTCATCTCAGAAAAAAGAAAAAAAACGTAAGAAAGAAGATAACTGAGACCGATATATTTTTGGGGAAAAAGTGGAAATGCTACGTCGACCGCAAATGAATGGCACGAGATCAGAAGGATTAATTATGATGATAACCACAGGTTGGTTTCATAGGCTAGTGAAACATTTTGTTCCAAAATCGGCCCAATTATAAATTAAGCTTTTTATCTGTTAACTGTCTTTATCATCAGAATTCGGAACAAAACGGTGAAAATAGAAGCAGGTACCAGGCACGCATAGACTCTTAGGTACGTACGAGGATCTCAAACTGACAACATAACAGTCGTGAGAGCGCTTGCACTAGCTATACCTGCATGAAACGTGTGCGCGCATTTTAGGTCGTTGTATGGAGAGGAACTTCTGTGTCTTATATATCACAAACACTATTCTGTATGTTTTATGGCAGATATGGTGACTCAGCGCTCTTATGGCAAGATATTTTTTTCGGAATGGCGTTGCCTTTTTAGTGATGGATGAGGATGTAACACATAAAAAGCTGTAGAGAGATCGCTTACTTATATAAAATTAATATTTGAAGAATGTGTCCGTTTTGTTTTCCATTCTGCTTATTTGTTTTATGGGTTCATTTCATCTTCCTTAAATACAACCCCACCCTTTTCCCCCTTTTGTACATGGGAAATCATCAAATAGCTGCTTCCACTCTGGGTGGAGCAGGAGAGAGTTTTAGAGTTTTACTGACCGAAACCCACAGTGTTACTTTAGTTGCCCTTTAATGTTAGGAGTGCGGTAACCTCTTCGAACAATCTGCCGTCCTGGTAGGCCCTAACTAGCACCTAAAATATTGCTGACATGTCTATGAGGCACGCGTGGAACACAACACGCCGTCGACCCTGGTTAGGCCCTTACTGGACGGACGCACGGCGAGCTACCCATGGCTCGCAGCCTACGATGGACCGTAGTCGTCCTAGGACTCCCGACGGCGGGCCCACCACTTTCCCTCAGCGTTCTCTTAGTTTTTGCTAATACATATAAATTTTTAATTATTCGCTACGTCTTTAGAATTATACCAGCAACCATTCAATTAAGTTTTAATGACTATATTTTGGCTGAAGTGCGGGATAAATGCGTTATTATTAAGTATAAGTACCTACCTAACACACACCTACATTTTTTATGGATAGGCTCGCGTTTGAATACTATCTCACTTGATAACTTGGTAAGCGATGATGTAGCCAACTTGCCTAGAAGTAACCTATTCACTCTTGACTTAAAGACCCCTAAGTTATAGATATCAAGAAACACAGACTCCGGCAGGGAATTCTACTCCTTAGCTGTACGCATAATGAATGTTCCAACTCCCAAAACGCTTTGTACATATGGGAGGGATGTCCGCCTTTATAATAGCTTCAGTATAAAACTAAACAATACTACATGCATTACCTTTGTCAACATTAAGTGAGATACAGGCTACCAAAAACAATTGCTATCATTCAAAACATAGACACCAATTGTCTACACAGTTATCAATAACATAAAATACTGATGAGTTCAAAAATATATTGTTTTTTTCATAATATATTGACAAATTATAATCAAACTGCTGCTGCAAAAAAAAAAAAAATTGAGATCCCGGTTGCAGCGCCACCTATCGGATCCAATAGTATTTTTAAACCTTTTGAGGACCCATTCAAATATACACACAAAGTTTCATCCATATCAGTTAATCAGTTTGAGAGGAGATAAGTGATAAACACGCGTACAAAAGAATTATAAATATACAGATTTATTACAATGACAGATACAAGTTACGTCTCACACGAAGGTTCTTTTTAGGGTTCCGTACCTTTTAGAGTAAAACGGGACCCTATTACTAAGACTCCGCTGTCCGTCCGTCGGTCATCAGGCTGTATCTAATGAACCGCAATAGTTATACACTTAAAATTTTCACAGATGATGTATTTATGTTGCCTATAGAACAAAAAAACAACAGAATAAAATAAATATTTAAGGGGGCTCCCATACAACAAATGTGTTTTTTTTGCCGTTTTTTGCTGCGGACGATACGGGACTCCTCATGCGCGAGTCTGACTTGTCACAACCGTTTCGTTTCGATTCTCTTTTCGTTGACCGCCTCGAGTCGGCCACGCCTCCTATTCCTTTGTTCGTACCACGTGACTAGGTGTTGAGATCACGTCAGAATAAAGGAATCGAAGGCGTGGCTTACTCGAGGCGATTGACAAAAAGAGAATCGAAACGAAACGGTTGGAACTTGACTAGGGGGGCAGTTTTAATTTAATTAAAGGAAACTATGTAATGACTGATTCTGCTCTGGATAGAGCAAGAGAAACAGTCAGTCTTTCATTGACCAAAACCTATCTGAGTTTCTCCAATTACCCTTTACGTTCCAGAGCCACGGTAACTCTTTTTAACATTTTCACAGCCTTGGCACACTAAAGGCCTGGGCGTAATTCATTACTAACTTTGCACCTAAAAAGGTGGAGTCTCAGAGAAAATTTTACTGTTTTTTTATTTGTGTATTTTTTATGATTCTTCCAGCTGCTGTGAAAGTCTAGAAAAATAGTGATTTCTTTTTTAGGCTTTTCTAGTTTACTTTTGAAGATTTTAAGATTAAGAACTTATGTAGGTACTTCGTTCATATTATTTTGGTATCTTAACTCCGTTAATGTCCTAGGGGAATACCACTAGCATTACGTTAATGGATAATGTCGATGAAAAAAAGGTTGTCCACAAAAGTACTAAAAATATTGATTACATTGGTGATGAGGTGATATAAGGCGAGATTTCTTCCACTTTGAGTGGAAAGAGAAGGAGATCCAGTTTACTGACTAAAATCCACCTATACTATTTCAGTTGCCCTTTGTGTTCCAGGGCCGCAGTAACATCGGCCTGGCAAGCATCGGCCTTAGCGCATCCCATCACTTAGTGCTTGGCCACACTGGCAGCACGGTGCGGGCAGCGACGTGGGTGCGGGAACGCGCAAAATTTGATTGGCCACGCCAGCGGTGCAGGTAGGTGCAGAGACAGGGTTGCTGTTCATCGCCCGCGCACTTGAATGAACGAGCTATAGCATGAATTCCTACGCCCGCGTGCCCACTATGGACACTCAAATTAAGTTCTAATATGTTTGAGATTGCCACGCCGCGCCTGCGCACCTACGCTTCCAGTGTGGCCGAACACTTAGGCTGTCATCTCTTTGAGGCGCTCATCGAACACAGCGCGCAGTCAAATCGGGCTTGGTCCTCATCGGACGGTAAGCTACGCATTGCTCGCCATCACCCGTGCCTACGGTGGTTGGTAATCACCCAGCAATTTCAGACGTCCAAAACATGTACCTGGAAGTAAATCCTCAATAAACAAATTGCACCATCCTTTGTAGGAACCGAATAAAAAAAAAACATCTTTTGGACAATTTATTTCCTTGTTATTTAAATCAAAAGAAAATTGCCTGCTGCGGTGTTCCCGTCTGATTATAATTTAGGTATCTTCAAGTCTAGAAAGAATAGGCTCTTAGTAAACTAGTGCGCCTTACCATCAGGTGGGAGCGCAGTAAAGCATCAGTTTATATTTTAAAAAATCAAATAAAAACTCAATATTCGCGTCATGTCCGTGAACGGGTGCTGTCAGTTGAGACTGGTCATCTCTTAGCTGCCAGTTGCTATTTTAATAACTATATTTAGTTTTTATTTTTACTTTACATTTTTCTCACAAAAGATAGTGGCGTCAAGAAACATGTAACCGAGATATTTGTTATATATAGCATGATTGAAAAGAGTGTCCATGGAGTTTCTGGCACATTTTTTTCCATAGAGATCTACGCTTTGGAATGTGCAATTAGCATCATTTTTTTTTTACTGAATGACTGGCTTCTTGACATTTCAAAAGTGCCTGTAAATAGTTTATTTGAAATAAAATGCTTTTGATTTTGAATATGAAAAGGTATATAATCCATCCTGAGAATGGAGTTTTAGAACCTTCGATATTCTTAAAAAGGACCCTAAAAGTGGATAAACTTTCCACATGAAAGAAAAGTAAATAGGTACCTAGTTGATATTTTTATTTCGGTAAAACATTTAGGCACAACATAACGCTTCGAGAAAGCAGTTTATTGTTTGTTTATAGCCTTATTTTTTATGTTTATTACAGTGTTTATTCTGAAAGAGGATGTTACTTATGTCAAGGGCTAAGATTTTTGATAGAAGGTTTTTTTTTTTCTCTTTATTTTGTATTAGGGACTTTTATACGATTGTACATGCCAGTCCCATCGGACATTATAATAGTAAATTCCTTACCTATTTTACCTCATATAGTAAAACGTAACAGTGCAAATTAATTAAGCTATGAGCAGCCTGTGAGTTAGGTGTCGAAATATGATGAAAAATTCCAACATCGTACATGTTTCTACCTAGCTCTTTATACAATTCTTCTCTTGCAGATTGAAATCTGACACATTCCGTCAACAGAAGGATTTTATTTTTTAGAAATTATTTTTAACTGTACAGTTGAATTAAAGGATGATGTATTGTTTTCTTGTTTAAGTTAGTATCTCTGATTTTCGAACATAGGGCTCCCGCACATAGCTGTAATGCAATGTGATACGACGCCGCATCGCAAGAATCTGCAATGTGAAACGCTGCGATGCGGTTTCGTGTAGCAAAGCATTGCTTCAGCTAACTAGACAATCTGCGATACGGAAGGAAAGAAAGAAAGAGAGAAAAATGTTTTATTTGGCACGCAAGGATACACACACGGTAGAAACAAAATTTAATATAACATAAGATAAAAAAAGAAAAAAAAGCACTGACAATTGTGTCAGTGTTTTTTGTTTACTATAGTGTTTATTCTAAAAGAGGATGTTACTTATGTCAAGGGCAAAGATTTTTGATAGAAGGATTTTGTTTTGTAGAAATTGTTTTTACTTTACAGTTGAATTAAAGGATGATGCATTGTTTTGTTGTATAAGTCGGGATCTCTGATTTTCGAACATAGGGCTCCCGCACAAAACTGTAATGCGATGGGATAGGACGCCGCATCGCAAAAATCTGCGATGTGTATTGCTGCGATGCGATTTCGTTCAGCAAAGCATTTCTTCAGGTAATTAGACAATCTGCGCTATGTATGTGGGTCTTTAAATCAAGATATAATAGATTACTTCTAGGTAAGCGAGCTCCATCGTCGACCACATGGTCACTTACTGTCAGATGAGATAGTAATCAAACGCGAACATAACGATAATTAAAAAAAAAACGCTTGCACTCAATATAAACCCCCTCCCTTCAACAGACATGGATACATGTCAGTTTGTTCATTCCTATCCACAGAGGACAAAGCAGCTGATTTGGTTGTTAAATATAAAGAGTTTAAGGGAAATTATAGAGTTTTTTAAAGTTTTAAATTATAGAATTTTTCATCACCACTGCTCTCAAAACGGTGAAGGAAAACATCGTGAGGAAACCGGCATGTCCTAGAACCAAAAAATTGAAGACATGTAACATCCACCAACCCGCACTGGGCCCGCGTGGTGGATTACGGCCCATTCCCTCTCCTAGAGAGGAGGCCTGAGTCCCAATAGTGGGAACATTATAAGGCCGACTATGCTAAGGGAAATTAGGTTAGGTTAAAATAAAAATAGTCTATATAACCTAAACCCCAGACTTTACGTAACAAAAAACTAGTCGCTTTGAAACAGGTGTTATTTTTGGCAACAATTTTACGCAATGCCCAAAATTGTCAAATATCTTTGTAGCAGGACTTGCCGAGCCGCATTCAAAAATGTATGACAGTACTGTATTATGAGTATATTTAATGTCTAAAACACTTGGGTTAGGTCAGTTCAAAATGTAATGTTTTGAAAAACCTAAACCCCATACTTTTAAGGTAGCATAGTCGGCCTTATAATGTTCCCACTGCTGGGTCGCAGGCCTCCTCTTTAGGAGAGGGATAGGGCCGTTATCCACCACACGGGCCCAGTGCGGGTTGGTGGATGACACTTGTCATCGAATTTTTGGTTCTAGGACATACCGGTTTCCTCACGATGTTTTCTTTCACCGTTTTAAGCGCAGTGGTGATGAAATAAACTACACAAAGTAATGCGCCTGGCTCGGTTTGAACCCACGACCTACAACTCGTAAGTCGAGGCCGTTACCACTCGGCCACCACTGCTCTTTTAAGGTATATCGCCATAATAAAAATAACTCTATTCAACTTGACGCTTCGAATGACACCTGTTTAAAATCTGTTGGTGGGTGGGAACAGTTTTACACGGTGCTCTTTAATTTACTTGTATATATATCATCATCTTCCTGCCCTTATTCCGTGTTACTTGGGGTCGGCGCAACACGTTTTCTTCTTCCATTCTGCCCTGTCACTCGTCATACTATCGCTAACTTCCTTTTCTTTCATATCACTCTTCACACAATCCATCCATCTTTTCTTTGGTCTCCCTCTCCCTCTCCATCCATCCACATGTAAATTCATAACTCTTTTAGTGACATGCGTTTCATCCCTCCTCTTTACATGACCATACCAAGACAAACGATACTTGTATTTTTATATATATATTTTAAATCATCTGTAACTTAATTGCATGCTAAAATAAACATATTTTTATTTAAAAAAAAAATTACAAATACTTATTATTCAAGATTAACTAATTAACCTATTTTTATTATAACAACTACTACCAATGTTTGAGTTAATATACAAAATACCTTATCTTATTGCTATAAAGAAAACGCCAGACAAATCATAATTAAAATGTGCCTATAATTATAATTATATTTTTGGTCATCTATCTATTAATACTATTATTATTGATTTTTATAATATAATTATATTGAATTTTAATGGATTGATTTGTATAATTTTTATTTTTATTGAATATTGTATTTAATGGTTGAATATTGTTTTTTTTTTAAGAATCGATTAATTGAAGTGCATAATTTATTAAATAATCAAACATGTTCTCACAAAGTAGAATTTTAATGGAGTGAGCCCTGGCACCCATAACACAAGTTTAATCTTAGCTTGGGTGCCAGAGTTCGTTAATCTGTGTTACACATTGCAGTTTTTATTGGAAACAATATCTCCTCGTGTAAAAACTGTGCATTTTTGTATAATAAAAAAAAATATATATATTAATTATTATAACTGACCTTGAAAATTTTCTACCATTTATCTCACGTCTACTTCACTTCCATTCTTTTAACATTAGCAGCCCCACTTGACTCCTATAAGATGGCGGAGCACATCATTAGGTAGGAGTTCTTCGCGATAACAGTAATTTACCCCATGGGACCCGTGTAATGAAGCGCTGTTTAGAAGTTGATGAGTGGTGCAATTTTTATGAAGAATATTACGGTAAGCCTGATACGAGAGGATGGAGTCATGATTAAGATGTTTGAGGGAGAAAGGGAAATCTGATTAATATTGTTTTTTATTCTCGCCTGGTGACTGTCGACAAATGAATATTTTTTCTTTCTATCTCAAAAAAATTCAGCCGAAAAAAAAATTACATCTTATATTACTTTTTTATGTGAGACTAGCTTTTGCCAGCGGCAAAACGGAAAATATAGGCCTATGTTACTAAATGATTAAGCAGCTTTCTACTGGTGAAAAAAGTTTGAAAATCGGTCTAGTAGTTTTTAAGTTAAATCGTTACATACAAACAAGCAAACATAAAATCAAATCTTTCCTATTTATAATTATAACATTAGAATAGAAAGAGGTTCCATATTTCAGCGCTCATAGAGTGATCCTGTAGGGGTTCCATATTTTTCAGCGCTCATAGAGTGATCCTGTAGGGGTTCCATATTTTTCAGCGCTCATAGAGTGATCCTGTAGGGGTTCCATATTTCAGCGCTCATATAGTGATCCTGTAGGGGTTCCATATTTCAGCGCTCATAAAGTGATCCTGTAGGGGTTCCATAATACAGCGCTCATAGAGTGATCCTGTAGGGGTTCCATATTTTTCAGCGCTCATAGAGTGATCCTGTAGGGGTTCCATATTTTTCAGCGCTAATAGAGTGATCCTGTAGGGGTTCCATATTTTTCAGCGCTCATAGAGTGATCCTGTAGGGGTTCCATATTTCAGCGCTCATATAGTGATCCTGTAGGGGTTCCATATTTCAGCGCTCATAGAGTGATCCAGTAGGGGTTCCATAATACAGCGCTCATAGAGTGATCCTGTAGGGGTTCCATATTTTTCAGCGCTCATAGAGTGATCCTGTAGGGGTTCCATATTTTTCAGCGCTAATAGAGTGATCCTGTAGGGGTTCAATATTTTTCAGCGCTCATAGAGTGATCCTGTAGGGGTTCTTTGCTGGGCTTAATTGCCCATATTGTAATAAAATGTTATCATTTTACAATGAAGTGTTGAAAACAGATAAAGTTAAAAATCATATGATTTTTTCTTATTTAGAAGGCACTTTTCCTTAAAATGTTTAAAGGTGGGCGCTTAAAAAGAACCTGCTAATTTTGGCCCCTATGTCCAAACCCTCCCACGAATTCGTAAAACAAGCTTGTAATAAAACGTAAATGTAATCCAGGGGCGCGTTGTAATAGTTAGTTGTAATGTAGGGATTACGGTAACAACGCTACTTGACCAGCCCGAATTTGCACAGATACCATTATACCCCTTGTTTAATGGTAATTGCAGACAACTTGCCAAGATTTTGGCAAAATTTGAAATAGTTATTGTTGAAAGTATAAATGTTTAAAACACACAGATTTAAACGGAAAAAAGAAATCTAATGACTTCTTGCGCTTTAGGGTGGAGAGCGAGAAGTCATTTTCAGATTAATTTTCAAAAAAAATATATAAAGAAGACTTGGAAGATTATATTTTCTTAAACATGACGTGCAACCTTCAAACATCATCATCACTCATCATCATTTCAGCCGAAAGATGTCTACTGCTGGACTTAGGCTTCCCCAAGTGCCGCCACAGTGAACGGTCCTGTACGTCTCGCATCCATCGGACTCTCGCAACCGTTCCCAGGTCATCGGTCCACCTTATGGGAGGCCTTCCAACGCTACGTTTTCCGGTACGTGGTCGCCATTTCAGAACCTTTCGGCCCCAACGGCCATCCTTTCTGCGTGCAATGTGACCTCCAAACATACATATCAACAACTGTATAAAAACCACTTGTACAAAAACGTCAACAACTGTATAAAAACCACTTGTAGAAATAATCCTTTTACTAGAGGCACCCGAAAAAACCTACAGATTATTTCCATTCAAATGGAGAGATACATCTGTAATCTCACAACGAAATCAAACTGACGAGAAACTACGAAACATTCCCTCGAGCTCAATACTCATACATCACCTAAGACTAGTACCAAATCGTTTTCTATCTATCTTAAAACAAACACAATCGAAAAAAGTAAGAAAACGCATTTGAACACAATAGTATCGCTCCATTTGATCTCCTCCAATCCTTTCTGATGTTCGATACCGCCAACTAGTGATGTCAAGTTTCTGCGGGACGTCCCAATTTCCCAGGATTTATGTCCCGTCGTCCAGCCACCTGAGACGCTAAAATGTGGCTTCTACGTGTGAGCCATTATCGGCGAGTACATGGAAGCCGATTTGTAATGTGTCAGGTGACTTAATAGAGAATGAAAACTTTTATGCTGTGATCAAAATCATAGATATCTGCGATTAAAACTTAGCTAGTTAATGGCAGTATGCATTTCGTGCAGTTGTAACAGCAGATGATCAATGTTTTCACCTTTATGCCTTATTTTTTAGCAGTTTAGTATTAGAAATTATAAGTCATAATTCCAGATTCATAAAGACTTCTTCAAGATTCTGGTCTCCTGGTAGTTTGTGAGTCTTTACCGTCTTAGTTATATTTCTTACTGGTAGACTCAACAGATATTTTTCTGTCAAAAGCAATTGACTCTTCTCAGTCGTACACTCCTGGTGGAGTGGTCGTGGTTATGGATTATCCGGTAGGTTTGTTGCGGCTTTTGCGAGACTTCACTATCTCTTTCTATACGTGGCACTGCGTGAATATTCAATGAAGCTGCGTGAACACTTCTAAGATGATTTAATAAGGTCTATCCGTCTGTTGAGTGATCGGTCGCGAGAACGTTGACTCTACTCTTTCCTGCCCCCCTTACCAAGTTATAACCGTTTCGTTTCGATTCTCTTTCGTCGAACGCCTCGAGTTCGCCACGCCTCCGATTCCTTTGTTCTGACCTCATCTCAACGTTCAGTCACGTGGTTAGAACAAAGGAATAGGAGGCGTGGCTGACTCGAAGTGATCAACGAAAAAAGAATCGAAACGAAACGGTTGTAACTTAGCTAGGGGGGCTGCTCCATTAAACGTTTCAAAGAGCTTTCATTGCGGATGGAATTCTTTGTGTGATGCGAAGCTCTTTCAGAATGGAAATGTGAGCGGTGAACAGTCAACTTAGCCAACAATTTAAAGTTCACTTTACGATAATAAAAAACACTATTCTTAACTCCATTTCATAACCCGCGACCCTTCAGAACTCAATCCAACTTCCCGGTACGTTTTCCTCGAGGCAGCCCAGCCCTATACAATAATCTCCTTGGCATGCATGTCCCGTTTTATCCGTGTTACTTGGCAACGCCTCCGCACCACTTAGAGAACAAATTAGTGATTCTAAACATTTTTGTTGACGCGTTCCGGAAATAATATAGCGAAGCAATAACAGGGAAAGTATGGCAGACACGTTGAGGGACACGTTTGGGATACCTAGTGAAATTTCATTGGAAAAGTTGTTTTTAAGGTTCCGTACCTCAAAAGGAAAAAACGGAACCCTTAGGATCACTTTGTTGTCCGTTCGTCTGTCTGTCTGTCTGTCTGTTAAGATCCTTTATCTCGGGAACGCGTGGAGGTATCTAGTTGAAGTCTGCGGACTCGACGGATAGGGTACTTCCCGTTGACCCAGAATCTTGAAATTTGGCATAATGCAAGGTATAGCACAAGTACAGGAATAAATCTGAAAACTTTAAATTTGTAGTTACATCACAAAAAAAAAATTTATGCGATTCGGAAAAATCTTCGGAACTCAATTCGGAAATTGAACTGTTTTCATAGGTGAGTTTGTACGGAACCCTCAGTGCGCAAATCCGACTCGCTCTTACCAATTTTTTTTTATTAATAATTTTTTTTATTAAACTCATATAGTTAGTGCATGACTGCGATCCCACCTGATGGTAAGCAGTAATGCAATCGTTGATGGTGAATCGCACTAGTTTATTAAGAACCTATTCACTCTAAATTGTTCCAATCCTTCGATGTACGCGGTATAAACAGCGAGGCGAAACGTTTTGTCCAGACCGTATAGATGTTACCAACTTAACGGTGGACACACGCCGTTCATCAGGTTGTCCGATGGTAAAATCAAAAATTAACATTAAAACTCAAAAATATTTTTATTTCACATAGGCCTACATGGGCTCTTATAAAACATCAGAAGCTAGTGCACGAAGAAGGGTAGAAAAGTGATGGCGAATTTGGTCATGTAATTCCTGTGCACACTCTCCAAAATGCATCCTGTAAAATACCGAAAAGCTGACCGACAGGCTGGCTTGTTGCTTTGTAGATTGGTGTTAATCAAATCTGGATCACCAATTAACCTTTTCGCACACCTCTGAGTCCAAAGTTGCCAGATGGCATTTCGCATCATCAATTTTTAAATTATTTATTAATAGGCTCAAAGACCACTGTCTCTCCTAAGTCACCTATTAGGTATATTAAACATAAAATTATAATAAAAACAAAATAAACTCACGCCTTCACCCATGAGGATTTAGCAAAAACTATAGAACACCAGCTGCTCTCCCCTTCTTACTCTTTTTGCTTGGTTTACGTTTATAAGGGGAAATACTGTCATATTCGTGCCTCGTATCGTAAATACATTTTACGGTGATGTGGTCATGGGTTAGGTACCTGTAAATAATCCATTTTCCTTCATAAATATCTACAGTGAAGGCGTAAAGATAAACTTTTACTTAGTCTATCCTTTTTATTATACAGGGAAATATTTTAAAACCGAAAGAGAATAATGTCATACTTAACCCCTCGCGTGCATAAGGTTAAGTATGATATTATTTATTTATTATTATTATTACGTAATTGCGCGTTTTTTTTAGAAAAATCACAAAAAAATATAAAAAAAACTTTTTCTGCTTTTTTCCCAGGAAAAACGAAGATATAGAGACCAAAATTTCATACACCCGTGTGTACAGTACGACAATTAAGCGTTTTTTAAGTTGTACAACATACGGTTGTACAACTTGAAAAACGCTGTAAAATCGGCGTTCGAGAGTATCAAATTTCGATGTGATTTTTACCCAATTAGATTATTTTGTTTTAATTAGATTGTTGCACACCATTAGTCATCACTGAAAACACCACCTCAAACATTTATTGACAATCTAAATTATTTTGAGACTATTCTTTTTTTTAAATGATTGTTTTTTTTTTTTTTGATGTTTGCTCAATATATTTGAGTATTATCGATAGCAATCTTTTGAGTTTGTTTCGATATATCTTCACAGGTTAGTCAGCTAGACAACACCGATTTCAACTAGTTTGAATTAAAAAAATACTTGTACGAGTAAATTAGATTCATCTCAAAGTTGATCTGATTTAGGTACTGTCTCTAGGATTTCCGAAGGAAAAACATGAGATAAAGGAGAGAGTCGAAAAATGGATAGAAAGCTTTTTTTTCGTGTTGGCTCCGTACGGTTTGAGCATTTAGCTAGTGTCAAGTTTTGAAAGTATTTAGCTTTTACAGCCTCTTCAAGTTAACTTTGACTTTCATTAGAATGCAGATTTGACACGTTTTAATGTTTACACTATTTCACGTCATATGTCCAGTCAGCTTTCTCGGCAGGTTTCACTGAGGTAGTCAAAACTGCAACAACATACAGCTTCATTTGACCCAGATAGCTCATATTTCAATGATTCTACAGTATTGTCCAGTTGTGACGAGCTACACTAATTTAACATCACAATATCCACTAGGAATCAATTTGAGAATAATCAAAACACCCACTGAACCTCACTCTACAAAATCCCGTCAAAAATTCTCTAGAACATAATTCTATTGTACTTAATCAAAAATGTAGTTTCTTATTCCTGAAAAAAAGCGCTCAAGCGTGAACCTATCAATAATGAAAAGAAACTATAAGAATAAATAAAAACTTTCAATAAATTATATCGTCAAAGTTAATGAGTAAAGGACGTACACAAATAAAGAAAGACATATGTACCGTCAACTTAATATCTAAGTATGGGTTTTGATACACATTTCATTATAAAGTCTCAGACACACTAGGGAACATCGAATTGTTCAACAACATGTCCCGCGTCACGAGGATGCATCATAAAGCCTCAGATACATTAGGGGACAGAATGTCCTCTATGACTTGCAATGCTCAATTTACGTAACACTGCAACGTTGCCGCAACTTATCCCCTAAACATTTTACAATGCATTCACTTGGCGCAGGACATGTTGTTATACAATTTGACAGCGTTGCGCGGCATGTTGATAGACGTTTTGGCTCTTAGTGCATCTGCCCCCCTAGCCAAGTTACAACCGTTTCGTGTTGAATTCCGTTCTCCAATCGATAACGCCTCGGTGTCAACAATTGTAGAAAACGATAAGTTGGTAGCCAGGTTGACGTGCCTGAGTCGGTCGCTCATTCTACATTGTTGTTCTACAATAACAAAGGATGTAGCGTTGAACATTAGAGAAACGATAAAAATTCATTCTATCATTTTGAACGATGTGATCTTGGCTACGAGTTTTCTATACGTTTTTTCTAACCACGTGACATAACGTTGAGATGATGTAATTCCCATACATTTTGACTAGCATTAACGATTGCAGATTATCAACTTGGCTAGGGATGCTGAGGCTTTAAACATTGGGGGTAAGTTGCGAGAAAATAGGCAACGTTGCAGCTACACGTTGATTCAACGTCGCACATAATGTTGGGGGACATTTTGTCCCCCAGTGTAACTAAGGCTTAAGATGGAACATCCTCCTTTTATGGGTTCGTAATACACTTAAGTTTCCTCAAGAAAGTCGTGTAATGGTAAAATCCATCCCTTTGTGCAACCTTTAGTTTATAAGAGGTTATCTTCCTTTATGAATTTTCTAACAGTTTCGATAAAAGGCTTGGTAGGATAAGCTCCGTTTATAGGTACCTTGTGTGAGGTAAAATTGTATTTATTGGATAATCTTCTTTACATATAAAACAGTTTGAACTTTGAAGATGGCTGAAAAACAACATTAAAGCTAACATCACTGGAGATAGATGGGTACATGTTTGGTGTTTCGTAGAAGAGGTCACTTAGGGATGTTACGGAAGCAATTTTTAGTAGCGGATCCAGAGGCGTCGTTGGAAAAATACAAAACAGAAATAGTTCAATTAGAATACCTTATTTGAACCTACATGCAAGTGTTATATAATTATGTCATGGCCAGATCTTAGAATTGATCACTTCATGATGTGACCGGCCATATCATGAAATGGTAGCATTACATGATATGGCCAACTAAAACTGGCCAGCCCCTCTAGCCAAGTTACGATTGTTTCGTTTGCGTCGAACGCCTCGAGAAGGCCACGCCTCCGATCCCTTTGTTCTGACGTCATCTTAACGCTCAGTCACTTGGTCAGAACAAAGGAATCGGAGGCGTGGCCTACTCAAGGCGTTCGATGCAAACAAAACGATGGTAACTTGGCTAGGGGGACAGATCGATTAAGCGTCAACGTTTCATAATATTTCATTACGTTCGGCCATATCATAATGTAGTATATTGTAGGGTTTCCATGACATCATGGGTATAATAAAAATTCCAAATAAAGAATATTACACTTACGTTCTTCTCTTTTCTCAATTGTATATTTTTATTTTATTTATTATTTTATATTTGGTATTGTATTTATGTATTAGATAGTATTTTTTACACTATTTATGTTGTTGTACACAGACAGCTCTAATTTTTGTCCTTCCGTTCAGTCCATCCAAAGGTTTCCTGTAAGAAATTACCTTGTACGATACGACCGTCTATTGTAGACTTATTTTTATAAATGTTTGTCTTGAGTTAAGTTAAGGTGAACCACATCTGTCTCATATGCCCAACATGACGCGCAGCGCTAAATGTACGTCACGCTACAACGTTGCCCAGGGTCGAAGCCCACTGGGGCCAAGGGTCTGATTCTGAAAGGAAGACTCGGCCCTGGTACGAAAGGCTACGAAGGAACAGGAGTGGTTTTTTAGTCAGTAAAAGTCTGACACTATCTCCCGCCCCGCCCAAGGGCGGGGGATGTCATAAGATAATTTTTCCACTGAAAAAAAAAATCACACATTCACGAGACACGGAACATATTGTTGGATTATTTAACAGCGTTGCGTGTCATGTTGGAGAACTTTGCCCCTTAAAGGCTTGAGTGTATAGCATAATCAGCCTTATAATGTTCCTACTTCTGGGTCTCGGGCCTCCTCTCTAGGAGAGGGACTGGAATGGACTATAATCCAGCACACGAGCCCAGTGGATGTCACATCTCTCTTCTCTTTCTTCGAATTTTTGTTTCTAGGACTTACCGGTATCCTCATAATACCTCTCCTCCCTTCACCGTTTTGAGAGCAGCGGTAATGATATAAATTACACAAAATAATGTGCATGTTCAAACTTGCGACCGACTGCTGAGGCTTGAGTATGAAAAAAAAACAAAATTAACGCGATTTTCCTTCGTCAGTGAATTCGTCTTTCATCAACATTCAATGATCTTTCATATTGTAACATGTCTCCTAAGATTAATCGTTTCTACTCATTTCTCGGACGACGGTCTACATATGGGTCGACAAAAAGAGGTCTAGCCGGGGCCTTCACAAGAATCCTACTTATAGTAGATTATAAGAAGTTTTCGTGACATAATATGTCACTTTTTCGTGACCTAACTAATATTATGAAGAGGTAAAGTTGTTCTGCGGATTGCCCGGAAAACACGATGGAGCATAAGATGGAGATCTGTCCCGCTTGGGCAGACCATCGCCGTGTCCTAGTGGGGGAGATCGGCGGCAATAATCTCTCGCGCCGGGCCTTGGTATGGGCCATGGTCCGAAGTGAGGAAGAGTGGCAGGCAGTCACCTCCTTCTGCGAAGCAGTAATCCTAGCAAAGGAGGAGGCCGCACGTGCAAGCGCGAGGGAGCGTACCTCACGCTCCAGCCGCTGGGATCCCGATCCCGGTTTCCGGCCACCGTAAGCGCGGGCTTGCGGACAGCGAGCAATGGGTAGCTCGCCGTCCGACCGTACGGTAACCATCCAGATCAAGCCCAAGTCATCGACGGCGCGTACTGTTCCACGCGCACCTATATGAGATGCCGTAGAGGCCCAGCAGGGTCGAAGCCTACTGGGGCCAACGGTTTGTTTCTGAAAGAAAGACTCGGCCCTGAGACGAAGGCAAAGAGGGAACAGGAGTGGGTTTTTAGTTAGTAAAAGTCTGACACAAAAGCTTGAAGAATGTCATTGGATGATTTTCCCACCCAAAAAAAGTACGACTATCTTTCTTTATATAACTATCTCAAAATCAAATGGATATGGATAGTGATCAAGATGAAGAATAAGCCCTCAAGAATGATATAATTACTAACAGCTGAAGGTTAGTTACTAGTTTGCATACTTTCCGGCTTACGATCAGCAAAACATGCAAAGTGAATCTTCAAACCATTATAAACCCCTCTACATCTTAACTGAATCTAGTACCAGGCTCACATAACCGCTAGAAAGTCATGAATCAAAACATTTTATCATAGCTGACCCTTCGCTGGCCGGACTGAAGATTTGGCCCCACGCCAGGCGACGTATGCGAATTAATATACCGGCCACCATTGTGGCCAGGATAATGTAATATGAGTGAAAAATTAATGTTGCCACGTAAGCTGTTTCTCTGGTACAAATTTAAATAGGTTTTGTGTAGCTTGGTATTTATTGCGAGTAATTTTGTCAAGAACTTAATTACTTGGTGGTAAGTAGAACTCATATTATGCAGACCATAATATAAGTTCTATTACCACCAAAAGTAAGCACACGTAATGGATGCCAAATTATACAATTATAAACAACAAACAATATTATATTATGCTAGCTTTTGCCTGTGACTTTGTCCTGGTGACTGTCGGTTATTGTGAACACGAACTCAAAGCCAGATAAAAAGTATATACCTAGTCCTTTCTTGGGCTTCAAGCTTACTCCGTTCCTCAGCGTGAAAGCGTAACGGACAGACATAGTTTCACGTTCACGTTTATAATATTAATATGGATTAAATATATAAGCGTATGTTTATTTATACTTTTGTACCCTTGTTTTTTAAATAATCTTTATTTTATGCATCTGCCATACTTTCTCTTTACCACCTTTCGTTGTCTGGTAGAGAATGCCTAAAGGTGTGTCCAGATCTGGCAAACGCGCCGTTTGTGAGCTGCTTGCGAACTGCGCGCATGCATTTCGTGTTCGTACGAAGCCCTCGCGCGCTAGCTACGCGCCATACTCGAGCGCGCTTACCACTCGCGGTACACATACATAGTTCCTGCCTAGGTTGCCTGGAAGAGATCGCGGAATGCGATAAGGCCGCCCATTACATGTACGTATGTGTTTTAGTTTCCTTTTATGTTTGTATTGGTGTACAATAAAGAATATAATTAATAAATAAAAAGTTCAAACGCGAAAGATGCTACGTGTACGCGCGCCTCACTCGAGCCTTGCTGGAGCTGCACTAAAGCGGCGTACCAAACTTAGGCTGTTACCGCACGTGGGCAGCACGCACGCAGTTCGCAGGCAGCTCGCAAACGGCTCGCGAGCGGTGCATTCGCCAGGTCTGGACGCATCATTAGGCAATAATTAATTCCACCTTTGTACTTTTATGTTGCAAGACATAAACGAACCAACGATGGCAAGTTTAAAAGATACTACAACTAACGACTGGGATTTTCTGCCGGAGTCTGTATTTCCTCATAGCTGCATCCTAGGGATCTCTAAGTCAAGAGTGAATAGGTAACTTCTAGGCAAGCGTGCTTTATCGTCGGCCACATCGTCGCTTACCATCAGATGAGATAGTGGTCAAGCGCGACCGGTTGCATGTAATTTAGCAAAAAAAGACCATCTTGTACGCAAGCTAAATAAGACAGACAAATTAACAAAAATTGAAGTATGTACTAAAAACTCTTTTTTTTTAATTTAGGAAAATTGCTGAAACTACTAAAACCTTAAACGAAAACGATATGTGTAAATTGTCAGCATGTCTTAAGTAAACCATTTTAAGACAGCTAAAAATCTCATCAGTTACAACGATCAGCTCACGTTCAAAAACTTGCACTACACTCGCTTATTTCCCGTCGAACTTATTTGGCACTGCCGTAGCTCAATTTCTGGCAATCACAAATGTAAAACTGTCAAAGTTCTTCGGTTCCTACATTCCTAGTATATTTACTGTGAAATTGGCTCGATTTTCCGGAATAAAACATACCTTGTCTCCCGTCATATCTACAAGAGCCATTTCTAGATTTAGGAATATTATGGAATTACTTGCTGCTAGCGATTTCACCCGCATGAAAGTATTTTTTTTTATACCACAACGCCATCTAGTCCCTAACTAAGCAGAACTTACGCTATAAGTACTAGACAACTGATAAACATATATAATATAAATAATAATAATATAATATTCAACAAATTTCACACAACGCCAACTAGTCCCAAATTAAGCAGAGCTTGTGATATGAGTACTAGGCAATTGATAAACATACTTATATATTTCTAAATACATACATATTATAAATAAATTATACCCAGACCCAGAACAAATGATCGTTCTCATCACAAACATTTGTCTTGGGTGAAAATTAAACCACGATCTCCGGCATAGTAGTCAAGGCCACTAACCACTAGACCAACAGGCCAATCAAGACCCAAAGGAATAATAAACTCCTGGAATTAAAAGTGTCCTATGTGCTATTCTAGGATATTATCTACCCGTGTGCCAATTCATTCGAGCGTAAAGAAGTAACAAACATAGACACACTAACAAAATTTCGCCTTTATAATATTAGCATCATAGCTTTGTTTTTGTAGTTTCATTCAAGTAGCCTTATGTTACACAACAATCATAGTTCAAACTTGTTACTAAGGCCGGGATTGTATGAGTGTTACCGTGGGCCTGGAGTGCAAATGGTTATTGAAGGAACAGGGTGGTTTTTAGTCAGTGAAAGTTACTTTCAAGGCCAATTTATTTGATCTTTGACCAAGCTAACAATACATTAATACCACTTGATCGGCATGCGGCAGATTATACAAGTCTAGCCCAGTCCCTCTAAAGCTGGGCAGTCTTTTAAGCCTCGAGAACGACCCATGTTTCGGAGCGCAGAATAGTGTTTCCAATGTGAGGCATTAGTTTAATACCATATCTACTATTTTTAACTATTGATTGACTTAAATACTGATCAAAAACCCGCCCTTAGTAACTGATAACTTCTTGGCATTCCTACAAATTATTGGCAGCCATTTTTTAACCTTGTATAAAAGTATTCACTTTAATTAAATTAACAAAAACGTTTGATCAAAATAAAACTTCGAGATATTTCCCAAACGACAAATAATCACGATTCGACATTTAACGACTAGAATGATAGTGCCCACTCACGTCAGTCCCCGGTCAACAAGGTACCTAGCCATTCTGCTAGCTTAGTACCTAATCTTACAAACGAGCGGCCGTTTCAGACACAATTTTAGGGCACACCTACTAATTTCTCAAGGGAATGGCCTCTATTTGACCATTATGTTTTGTATTTGTTTCGTCTGGGTATAGTTAAGTAGACTGTGATAATTTGTATAAACCAGTCTAGATTTTCTTTATGAATAAGACATTCTAACTTACTTACCTATTATAGAGCTAGATCAAAACAATTCTTACGGTTTTATTTATTAATTAATGACCTTACGAATTCTTCCTGTTAACTCCTCCAAATACCAATGAATGTGTACAACGGGTAGGAATCGAACTCATAAATATTTATTAAATGTGCATGCCTGTTCAACGTTCAAAGCTAAGTTAATTGATGACTTCCTAGAATTTTGTGCACATTCTTTTCCATAGAGATAAACGTTCTGAAATTCTGAAACGACTTACTAACTCATTCCAACGCAATTCAAAGTTTTGATTGAAAAAAAAAAATCCTTAAGAATGATGATTTTTTATTTCAAAATACAGTATCGACACGAGAAAAACCACGGGGTTACCTTATGTCAATTATTTCGAAAAAAATGTGCTACCATCGTAATTCGGAAGGATGGATGGGTGTAACGCGATTACTAGGGTATCAAGAAGAGGAGGCGTTTTTATGACCGTTCCAGAACCGTAAAAGTCACTTATTCAGAAAAATGTTGTATTATAACATCACAAAATAATTCTGATAGATTACCTAAGTTAACCTGCAATTGCTATGAGAATTAAGGAGATATGAGTTAGTCAACGATTATAGAGAAAATGCACGGGCTTTGAAAATTATTTGGTTTTAGAACTAAATTGAAAATAACAATGTGTTACTTTTTATTTTAAAAAATATATATATATATATATATTTAATTGTATAACTTTTTTTTTCCTATGATGACATATGGCTCTGAAACGTGGTCGCTTACAATGGGCCTCATCAGAAGACTTAAAGTCACCCAAAGCCCAATGGAAAGTGTGTGTGGAGTTTCCGTGCGTGATCGAATCAGGAATGACGATATCCGCAGGAGAAACAAGGTCACCGACATATCACGAGGAATTGCCAAACTTAAGTGGCAATAGGCAGGGCACATTGCTCGCAGAACGGATGGCCGTTGGGGCCGAAAGGTTCTGGAATGGCGACCACGTACCGGAAGACGTAGCGTTAGAAGGCCTCCTATAAGGTGGACCGATGACTTGGTAACGGTTGCGGGAATCCGATGGTTGCGAGATGCACAAGACCGTTCATTGTGGCGACACTTGGGGGAGGCCTATGTCCAGCAGTGGGCGTCTTTCACCTGAAATGATGAAGATTATGACAAATTTTAACTAATAATATTATGAAGAGGAAATATTTGTAATTTTTATTTGTAATAAATCAAAGCCAACTTAAAAGTTGTTTTACCAGCACTCATACCACAGATTGCCGAATTATTGCGCTGGCTATGACTAGAAACACTTACTAAATAATAACCCCTTTTTTGAGGTGGGAAATCATCTTATAACTTCTAACGGCCTAGGGTGGAGCGCGAGGGCCCGTCTGACCTTTATTGACTAAAATCTGTGTCCATCAGTTGCCCTTTGCGTTTTTGGACCACGGGTTTCCTTTTCAGAAAATCTTCGCAGAATAGCAGGCATCGGCCCTGCTGGGCCCCTTCGGTTGAGTGACATCTCTTCGAGTGGCGTAGGACCACTACACGCTGTCATAGATTTTAGCTCTGTCTGAACCGTTACCGTACGGTCGGATGGCGAGCTATTATTAATAATAACCCCCGTACGCAAAGTGTGCTAAGCACCAATTTCGGTTGGCACAGCCAGAGTTAGAATTGTCGTTATCACTTTGACTAAGCAAAAGATGACACTGATACGGTTAGTATGAATAATTTTGATAGTGCCGTTTCCAGCAGTAGCCGCTTTGGCATCTCGGTGTACGGCCATTCTTGTCCGAAAAATGGAGTGCATGGGAATTAGAGGGGTCCAGTTGGAATTGTTTAGAGACTACTTGCGTGAGCGTACTCAGTGCGTTAAGGTGAATGAGTTCATAAGTGAGGAACAGACTGTCTCTTATGGCGTACCTCAGGGCAGCGTACTTGGCCCAAACCTCTTCCTCATATACATTAACGACCTGGGTATGCTCACACTCCCAAAAGGGAGGATTATAACATTTGCAGACGATACCGCACTACTTTTCAATGCTGACACATGGGTTGAGGTCTTTTCACATGCTCAGCAGGGTTTCAATACTGTGACAAAGTGGTTACGGAATAACAAATTAACACTAAATGCTGATAAAACTAATTACATTACATTCACTCTAAAAACCAGTAAAAACGATCCCAACTCAGCTAAATCTTATGCAATCATAGCACATAATTGTCAAACACCTCAAAAAAATGATGCATGTAATTGTCCACACCTTAGAAGCACTCAACGTATTAAATACCTGGGTATAGTTATAGATAATACCCTCAGATTTCGGGAACAGATTGATGCACTTAACACTAGATTACGCAAGCTGATGTATGTCTTTAAAACTTTGAGGGAGGTGGCAGATGCGAAGCTAACTAAAACAGTATACTTTGCCCTCGCACAGTCATTGCTAACCTATTGCATCAATGTATGGGGTGGAGCTCCAAAGTCTACACTCCTAGTACTGGAGAGAACGCAAAGAGCCATACTAAAGGTGTCTTCGTTTTTACCTTACCGTTACCCTACAGAGCTCTTATATAAAGATACGATAGTTCTTACAGTGCGTCAACTATTCATTATGAGCATAATATTAAAACAGCATTATATAATATGATACCACCCTTCATCTTCACAAGGTAAGAGTCGATACAACCCCGTAGATCGGCCAAACATTCGCCTTACAACCAAATTTTCAAAACGTTTCTTCTGCCATATTGGTGGTTTTCTTTACAATAAAATTAATAGGATGCTACCGATAGTTAATCTTACTAAGATCATGTGTAAAAAGAAAATATCTTCCTTTCTAAAAGCAATAAATTATGACGACACCGAGAAACTACTTGCTACTCTGGTTTAACATTTCAAACGTAATTACACACACACACCATCACCATCACATACTTACACTTTCACACACAACACACACTCATAAACTTATATGCCCATATACACACACACACACACATATACTAACCAATATATATTTATTTATTGAAAATAATTATGTATGAGTTCACCGATCAGTATACAATACTTAATGTTAATGTAACAAGAAAATTAATTACTATGTAAAAGGCGGGGTCCTGGTATCCTGAAATACAGGCTTGCAGCCTAGTTTAGGCACCAGTCTTCCACAATAATAAAACACTTGTCACTACATTTTAAGAATCTGATGTATTGTAAAATATTGTGGTGAGAAAAATAAACATTTATTATTATTATTATTCTTTATTCTTTATAAACACATATAAATTACATTTTTAAATATTTTTTTTAAACAAAATCATACAAAAAAAACATTTAAAATTATAAAAAATAGTACCCCACCGGTATCGGGAATAGGGTCCAAGCTACCGGCGATCAGGGCTCCACAGAAAGTAACCTCAGAAAGGATCCAGCCGCCTAACGCGAGCCTCCTAAGGTGTTGGTCGAGGCTCTTGGCTATTAAGCCATTGCCCGACACGACTATCGGCACAATGATCGCCGAGTCCACATCCCACATGTCGACAACCTCGCGAGCCAAGTCAATATACTTGATTTGTTTATCTTTCTCGGCTTTCACGAGGTTCTCGTCATGCGGGACGGATATGTCAACAATCATTGCACGCTTCTCGCTTCGGTCCACCACCACTATATCAGGCTTATTGGCTACAATAGTCCTGTCAGTGATAATGGACCGATCCCAGTACAAAGTGATATGACCATTATCAAGAACTGGGTCGGGCTCATACCTGTAGTACGGCACTTCCGATTCCACAAGAGAGTATTTCAAAGCAAGTTGCTGATGGATAATCCTGGCTACAAGGTTGTGTCTATGCAAGTACTCTCCGATAGCTAGACGAGAACAACCAGAGATAATGTGACGAATTGATTCTTATATTATTATTATTAATGTACCACAAAAGAGTACGTTGACGTCACACTGCCAGTAAGAATCCGTTGCATAAAAAGGATCGTGGGTTCGATTCCTACCCATGACACATTTTTGTGTGATGAGTACGATATTTTTTTGTGTCTGGGTGTACTATCTATAATATGTGTGTATTTAGAAATATATAAGTTTGTTTATCAGTTGTCTAGCAACACGCTCTGCTTAGTTTGGGGCTAGATGCCGTTGAGTGAAAATCGTGGAATCTCATCAATCATCTATTTCTTACAATGGAGTCATATTAGAATTGCCACATCGTAGTAGGAGGTCGGTTCTTAAGACAATACAGATGCATATTTTTCACAAAACTGACTTGAAATACCGCTCTTATCCCTACCACTTTTAGGCACGCAATTTACTGTTTTCCGCACTAGTGCAATTTATAATATTTATTATATCGAGCTGGACCCTAAGCGACCCCAACGAGTGGCCGGACACCCCCGTTTATTTATTACTTAGTAAGTGTATTGAAAAACGTCGATTGATACACGTAGAAAATCGTCACCGCAGCACTCGGCTCCATTACACTGCCTGTGGCTTGGGCGAATTTCGCCTCAATCGCATTGCCAAACTTACTCCACTTGTATCAAATAATATATATTCCTGTAGATTTTTTAAATTATTCATTGAACTGATAATGAAGTTCTACTAAAAAAAAACATATTTCATAGTTAAACTACGACGTATCCAGGGAATATAATAAAATATCTTTCAAGATATATCTTGAGAAACATCGGAAGAATCTGAATAAGTAATAATTTATGTGAAATGTACAATGAATTCAGATGATTAATGTTGAAAAGCTCTCGGACACCCTGAACCAGTGTTCAGGGCGCTCTCGATTAGAAATCGAAAGACAACGATTCTATTCATAAGACACTGGACAAAATGTTACTAAACACCCTACGCCTAAAAACGCTGGATCGGCCCTGATGAAAGTTAACGAAGGAACAGGAATGGGTTTTTAGTCAGTAAAACTCTGACACACCCTCTCGCCCGGCCCAAGAGCGAGAGATGTCATTAGATGTTTTTCCCACTGAAAAAAAACCCTGGCCCTGGAACGCCAAATGCAACTGTAGGAACACAGGTAGGTTTTAGACAGTAAAAGTTTGACCTTCCTTCTCGCTCTTCCCAAAGCTGAAGGAGTTATTTGATGACTATATTCATCTCTACCAAAGATCTATATAACCAAATACCAGCTTGATGCACTAGAGTCGATTGAGAAGTGAGCCAAGAAGATCATCGGCACTGATGATTTTGGAACACATTTATTGTGCTTGCAGCTAGTTCCGCGCCGGTGTCTGTGTTTCCAGATAGCTATAACCTAGGGGTCTTTAAGTCAAGAATTAATAGGTTACTTCTAGGCAAGCGCGCTCCATCACCGGCCACATCATTGCTTACCATCAGGTGAGATAGTAGGCAAACGCGAGCCTATCTATAATAAAAAAAAACACCTCAAAAGCAAGTCACAAATAAACATTTATTTCTTTCACTCACAATAAATATTGTATTCTCATGGTAGGAGCCACGAATCTGAATAAGGGCCTCAGAACGGTTCAGGGATAAAATATACAAGAAGTACTTGAGATTCGCCCAAAATGATGAGAAGTCGACGGCTCGATGTAGAACCACTCCGTCTTGGGATCATTCTCATAAGTACGTGTTATTTGCTTGGGGAAAATGTGACGGGATATAGATTGTATTATTTAGTTTTTTTTTTTATAACAATAATAATAATAATGGGACGTGGACTCGGCGATAGTCGTATCAGCCAATGGCTTAATAGCCAAGAGCCTCGACCAACACCTTAGGAGCCTCGCGTTAGGCGGCTGGATCAAGGGCTTGATTCAGAAAGCGGTACTCCTGGACACGGCTCGTATTGTTAGGAGATTTCTTTCTCTGGAGCCCTGACCGCCGGTAGCTTGGACCCTGTTCCCGATACCGGTGGGATACTATTTTTTATATTTTTAAATGTTTTATTTTTTATTTTTGAAATATTTAAAAATGTAACTAATATGTTTGTGTAAATGAAATAAAGAAAATAATAATAATTTAGAATAGAATAGAATAGAATAAAACTTTATTGTACACCAAAATAGTAACAAAAACTTACAAACTAACTTAATGTATGGGTACAATGGCGGTCTTATCGCTAACAGCGATTTAATCGAATTTAATCGCTTAAGAGGGATTTTCCACTCACCTATCGTCAACATCGATCATGGTTTAAAAGCTTGTTGCTTCACTGCCCACATATAGACAAATTATCGAAAAAACTTAGCTCTGCAGCATACGCTATTAGACAAATTCGAAATTTAACTGATGTAGTGACTGCCCGTTTAGTTTACTTTAGCTATTTCCATAGTGTCATGTCGTACGGTATGCTACTGTGGGGAAATTCCGCCGATATCCAGACAATTTTCGTTTTACAGAAAAGAGCTATTCGTTCGATTTATAAATTAAGTCCCAGATACTCCCTCAGAGATAAATTTAAAGATATCAATGTAATGACTGTACCTTCACATAAAAATATAAACTGTACATGCACATAAAAATATAAACATGTTTAAAAAATACAGTGATGTTCATAATTTTAATACTAGGAACAAACACAAATTTGTGGTTCCTGGAACTAGGCTCAAAAAAATAGGGGGCTCATTTAGATGCCAATGTATACACTTCTATAATAAACTCTCTGGTCATATTCAACAACTAAGCCTTTTCAGTAATTTTAACGTACGTCTGGCAATTTGAGTATTTTCTGCGGCCTACCCAAATGTCCTTTCTTTGGTATTGTTTGTCAAGTCGTTGAGCTCCTTAGTAATCCCGAGTTGAGCTTTGCGAATACTGTCAAATGCTTGCACTGACTGGACAGGTCCACTCAAATCAGTATGATTCTTTCTTCAAAAGACCATCTCAGACAAATCTGCATGGTTCTCATGTGATTTGACCATTACATAATTATTTACTGTATGGACTTTAAAAGAGACTTTGACCCCTGAGTTTGTGCCGGTGTTTCTTCTCAGGGTAGTCAGCTAGGAAACACCGGCCTCATCTAGTGTAAAATGACAAAAAAAAGACGTGTAAAAGTGTTTTATAAACCTATTTGCAGAAAAATATAATTTATCAACGCGATGTTTGATGAAGTGGCCATGCAAAAAAAGAGATAACGCCTGAAAACTCTGTTGTCATACGGGAATTCCGTGATTTACTCGAATATTTCACTCAAAACCCACCCCTGTTCCTTCTTTGCCATTGTTCCAGGGCCCCGAGGATCTCTTTCGCATCACCCATGGCCCAAGTAAGCTTCGACCCTGCCGGACCCCTACGGTTGCTGACATCTCCTTGAGGCGCGCGTGGAACACTATGCGCCGTCGACAACTTGGGCTCGGTCCGGACGGTTACCGGACGGCCAGATGGCGAGCTAACCATTGCTCGACGTTCGCGAGCCCACCTCTACGGTGTCGTTTTTAGAGTCTCTGAATAGATTTTATAGGATATAGAACTGGATGTTAATGATACCAAATTTGAATACTATTTTCACGAGTTCCAGTCTAAATGAATGTGATTATAAGAATAAATTACTCATAAATGCTTAAACCTCGTACAGTCACAGGCGGTCGCCTCTTTCTTCGAAATAGTAATGCTAGCGAAGGAGGAGGCCGCACGCACGAGGGAACGAACATTCTCACTCCCTAGCCGCCTAGATCCCGACCCCAACTATCAGTCACGGTAGACGCGGGCTTGCGGACCTCGAGCAATGGGTAGCTCGCGGTCCGGCCGTGCGGTAATCCACTGAACCAAACCTGTGTCGTCGACAGCGATAGTGATCCACGCACTCCTCAAAGAGATGTCAGCAAACCGTAGGGCCCAGCAGAGCCGATGTCCGCTAGCCACGAGGATTTTCTGAAAAGGAAACCCGTAGTCTTAAAACGCAAAAAGCAACTAAAGGAGGTCAGTGAAAGTCTGGCATGCTCTCCCGGTTTACCTAGAGCGTGAGTCAATCTCAAATTGTTATCATGAGCGACAAGTGACTGTACACTGATACTGGTACAAAAATTAATTCTAAGGTTGAAGAATAAAAACATGACCTAATAATTAAAACCGTGTTTAAAAATTAAAAACTCTGAAAAGAATATTTACGAACGATAAAAAGCAGTCTGGAGGAACAAAGTAACGCCTGGAGGGATCTCTGCATAATTTCCCTGTTACTGACGTTTTGTTTATAAAGTTAGCATTAAAACCGACGACGGCTTTTTTTTAAACTCTAGAGAATATGATATCCTAGTATCTTTGTTCTATTATAGAAAGAAACGGGGATTATTTGTATAGCTCTATGTCACTTTCTTTCTATATAAAAAGCAGATTTACTTTTTACTCTCTAGGAATATTTATTGCATAGAATATTTTTTTTTTTTTATGAATTTATGAAGATATTTAAATGAGTTTATGAAGTGTTTATTAACAAAAAGAGTATCAAGTTCAAGTTAAATTATTTATTTTGGATGCAGTTGAGTATCAGAACACCATTAAATCACATTGTTAACTTAACTTGCTTGGGACACCAAATAACCACGTATATATAGGTATATCAAGTTACAGAACATCTATCTCAATCTATTTGGCCATAATAGGCCTATCAAAGGGATTGAGTTCCATAGCGTTGGAACAAGACAATTAAGCATAGAGACCTGATTTGCTGGTCGAATAAATATTGGTAGATAGTTAATAATTGTTGGTTGCCTAATCGATTATATCACCATTATGTTGAATCTGATACAGAAGGCATAATTAGGATTGCAGAAGCGTGTAAGATTGATATTCAATAGACATTATTATACACTTGTATAACAGGTACGAGTAGGTAACGAACGTGTGGGACGTTTGACGACGGAACTCGCAAGTGATACCAAGTACCAAGTTACCAACAATACAGTTAGCTGTTAGACCAGTCGATCAACAACATTGGATATTATGACGTGTCACCGGCTCACCACACTATCTATTATGTGGGGACGCGCCACTTGCAAGACCAGTGATTGATGTTCCTTGAGTTTATGTTACCCTAGTACATCATGGGCGATGATGTATGACAGTTTGCAATACGAAGTATGGGTCTTATCTTAAGAATTGATGACGTCATATAGTAGACAGTATAATAAGTAGTAGTATTTTGTACTGGAAAATATCTCAAACAGCTATATTTTTTATCCTTCAGTTCAAAATTATCTGACGATTAAAAAAATATTAATAGATTACGATACAAAAAATATCGAACAGTTTATAAACACGGCATGATTTTTGAGGTTAAACAAGATAAACCCTGAGACAGAGAGAAATGTAGTCTAATTCTCTAAACCCAGTTTTAGTGACATGTCAAGCAAGTTGTGTAAATCAGTTAAAATGGTTCGTACTACGTACCCATGGTTAAAGGGACTGTGGGACTGTGGCTTGACCCAATTGTGGTCAGGCGAAACCTCGCGGGACGGAACAGATTCAGATTGGGTGTTGATGTCTGTGTGTTTTATGATGTCCTGGTACTCGGTCGTCATTTAAGATGGCCTATATTAGTTAGCTTTTTTCTTTGGATTTGTTTATTAAAAGTATCTTACTTACTCATTATGCCTGTTTTAGTTTACCACAGTAGCTGTTATGATTACCTGAAAAAAAAAAGAAAAAAATATTTAACTCCCAATCTCAATTCAATATTAAAGTCGCAATTCAAATTTTCAAACATGTTGATTTTGATTGATTATCGAATTCGAATGTCTATTACACGTATGTACGGAAATTAGTATTCAGAAACATAGAATGAAAGTTATATTTCAAAACTCTTCCCACCCCGACATTACTAAATTGTCTGCATAAATAAATAAATCAAATGCTTTGATCCCTTCCCTATCACTTCCTAGTATTAATAACCCTTTTGACGTTACCCTTTCCTTGAACAATAGACACGGTCGCTGACATAATTTCAGGAAGGTGGAAACCGAGTGAACCGAACCTTTAGTGTCAATTCTGTTTCACTTCTGAGTATTATCTACATTAATTAAATTTTCAATTTTTGTACTGGCCCATGGCGTACGGAACCCATCATGGTTCATCCATAGTTCAGACATCACGCTCGTCCGAGTTTATTTTTTGAAGATGGGAAATCATCAAATGACTTCTCGCGCTCTTGGGTGGAGCGAAATGGTGTGTCAGACTGTTGCTGACAAAAAACCCACCACTGTTCATTCATTTTCCCTTCGCGTTCCAGGGCCTTGGTGATGGTGGAAAAAAATAAAATAAAATCAATACGTTTGTGTATCGAAGTATTTTTTTTTAAACTTTCACAAATTTTTCCTAGGAGCATAACACTATAAAACTGAAGGGAGCTGGCTTTCTTTAGTTTTAGCGATGCCTACTGGGACTGTAGGAATGTTTGAAAGAGTTACCATAGCTCTGGAATGCAAAAGGCAAATAAAAGAATACGGGTAGGTTTAAGACAGTAAAAATCTGATACTACACACGCCAACTATAAAAAAAATAGAGCAAAAGAAGTTATTTTATGAAAATTAATAAAAGTTTAACTTCGATTAAACTACAGAACCGCACATGCTTCTAAGTACTACCAGGATCCCATAACATGTAAGGACATTATATTGCTTTTACTTCGTCCACGTCCATTATCACACACGTGTACCATTCACAAGTGAAGCACCTAAACTTTCCGAAGGATTCTATTAAACCGTGAACATTTCAACAAAACGCTCAATATTCTATCCACGTGAATACTTATCCAACTTTTTTTGGTTGACAATTGAATGTCCTAACAAAAGGTTTCGCATGTAACAACTCTAACGAGTTGACAGAGCCTCGCCGGTTAAGCTCCATGAATTTTAACTTATGCTTGTTCATATGTGTGAATGTCTGAACCCGGCTTTGAGTAGAAATTATGTAATGGCGAGTAGGATTAAAGAGTTAACGATTCTAGCATAATAGTCTGTCTGCACGAGTTCTAATTATTTTAATAGTTTATTTTTCCCTTGGGACGACGTGAGATTATGTATAATTATTTATTTATTTATTAAAACTTGATGCACTAGTAGTAAGCGATGTACAAAGGTGGACTTAATCCCTTAGGCATTTTCTACCAGTCGACTTTTGGGCGCGCCACAATTATGGCGGTAAGTCCCCTCTTTGAGGCGTGGTTGGAAAGACCTCACGGCGTCCTCACCTACCGTATGACGCAGGTTCTCACCGAACACGGTAAGTTCGGGAAGTTCCTGCACCGGATTCGTGCGGAAGCGACGCCCGGGTGTCGCCACTGTGTGGACCGCCCGGAGGACACGGTGGAGCATACGGTGGAGGTGTGCCCCGCTTGGGCAGAGCAACGCCGTGTCCTCGTGGGGGCGATCGGCGGCGGCGATCTCTCGCGTCGGGCCTTGGTACAGGCCATGGTCCGTAGCGAGGAGGAGTGGCAGGCGGACGCTTCCTTCTGCGAAGCAGTAATGCTAGCAAAGGAGGCGGCCGATCGCGTGAGGCAACGCTCCTCACGCCTAAGTCGCCGCCGGGATTCCGATCCCGATTTCCGGCCACCGTAGGCGCGGGCTTGCGGACGGCGAGCAATGGGTAGCCCGCCGTCCGACCGTCCGGTAACCGTCCGGACCGAGTCTAAGTCGTCGACGGTGCGTATTGTTCCACGCGCGCCTCAGGGAGATGTCAGCAAATCGTAGGGGCCCAGCAGGGTCGAAGCCTACTGGGGCCATGGGTAGTGTGAAAGCGAAACCCGGGGTCTTGGGACGAAAGTAACGAAGGAACAGGAGTGGGTTTTTAGTCAGTAAAAGTCTGACACTATCTCCCGCCCCGCCCAAGGGCGGGGGATGTCATAAGATGATTTTCCCACCGAAAAAAAAAAAAAAAACCAGTCGACTTTAGGGTGGTGCAGAAATAAAACATGGTAGGTGCAGCTTAATAGTAAAGAAATAGAAAAGAAAAACAATAACAAATTTATACTTAGATACATACATACAAATTAACAACGAAATTTTGAGAAACGAATCCAACAAATCAACGCTGATGGTTACAGAAACTTCCTGCGAATGTGTTCAAGTGCCTTCACCTTAAAAGGGAATCGACTAGACGCAATCCTGATGTTCAGCGGGAGCGCACTCCAAAGAGAGATCGCCTGGACAAAGAAGGAGGACTGGATAAATCCAGAGCGATGTGTGGGACATCGTAAAAGACGATTATTGGTAGATTGGAGATTTTTATTATGACCAGAGCAAAGAAATTGGATTTGAGAAGACAAATAAGAAGGAGAAGAAGGTTTATCCAGAAAAGAAAACAAGGTAGTCAATTATGTTAGTTTTTTTTTAGCGTATCTCTTTATTCAATCTCTATAGCTAAATAGTTATACTAAACCAAACTATTTACAGATAATACAAAACACAAAGTACACTCAGGCGACGAAGTACTCCTCCATATCGCTGTCATCCGGAAATGTACCAAAAGACTGGCAGCATTGGCACGGTGAATGGCAATGCTCATTCTTTGGGCGAACAACGAGCCGGTCCTCCGATCACGCAAAGTGTCGATCAGTAGAATATTAACCTTTTTTTTTCTCGTGGCAAAATCATCCAATGAAATCTCGCGCTCTTGGGTGAAGCCGAAGGGTGTGTCAGACTTTTACTGACTAAAAACACACTCCTGTTCCTTCTTTGTCTTTCATACCAGGGCCGCGTTTTCCTTTCAGAAGCGAACTCATGGCCCCAGTAAACATTGACTTACCATCATAATTTTGATCCCATTGATCACTATGGTCGAAAAAAGATCACGCTTGCTAGAAATAACCTATTCACTCTTGACTTAAGAGCGCTATCATAAATCTGAAATTGGCATGTTCTAGAAGCTAAAATTCGAAGACATCCACCAATCCACACTGGGCCCGCGTGCTGCATTATGATCAATTCCCTTTGCAAAAGAGGAGGCCTGAGTCCCACTGATGGGAACATTATAAGGCTGATTAGAAATTAAATTGATTGAAGACCATATCATTAATGTAGGATTTCAATAATAATAAAAGGTCTAAAGTAGGCCAAACGTAGATTTAAATAATCATCAAACTTTAATGTTTAAAACGAATTGACCAGTTTTACTTGGCCATATGATGAAGTGATCAATTTCTAAGATCTGGCCATGACATATACACTACAACTCTGCCTAAGACTTTATAGAATACAGTCACTTTTATATTCCTGGAATCAGAGCATTGCGAAGTCTCCATGATACAAACTTTTTTCATTTATTCCGAGTATGTACTCAGAACCGACCACTGACTACATGTGGTAAACGTTTGCGGTACAATCAGTCAGGTTGTTTTTTTTTTTTTACAAACAATGATAAACGTGATCTGCTGCCGTTACAACACAAATTGCTGAATTCTAATGAAATAAATGCAAACACTCGGCTGGGCAGCATTCGGGAAGCTGCGCCAACATACCACAGTTTCTCAAGACGAAAGTCTATGACCAGTGCATGTTGATAATGATAACATATGGCTCCGAAACGTGATCACTCATAATGGGACATTACCAGGTCACCAAAAGAGCAATGGAAAAGGTTATGCTTGCAGTTTCCTTGCGTGATCGCATCAGGAATGAAGACATATAAAGATAGGAAAACCAAGGGTACTTGATTTCACTTATGGTTTTTTCCCGGGACCTTGTACAGGAACAGGAAACGTACATCTTTTGTTTTTTTTTTTTTCAGATATATGAAGCCTATGGCATTAATCAATAGTGTGGCTTTAGGAGTAAAGATTTCGTAATTAAGTCTGTATTACTAGAGATTACTTTCTGCAAACAAATTTTAATACGCAATTTCCTCTCTGCAATTTTTTGTCCTATATATTCTTTATGTAGTTATACTATATAATATCTGTATATACTAACTGTTCCTGTGGTTTCATCTGCGTCTTCAGTTACTGCTTTTCTCCTATTGCTTGTAGCCTGATTTTATATAGCCTTCCTTAATAAATGGGCTAATTTTTCAATCACATCTAATGGTTCCTGAGATTAACACGTGTAAACAAAAAAAACAATTCAGTTCTATTATTATTATAGTAGGTATAGATTTCAACTTAAAATGCTTTTATTTTAATGTTTGTAGATTTTTTTTCTCCTTTACAAAAATGCGTTCCAAATTTTTGGTCTGTGAGACCATACGCGGCTATAAGTGTCACAAAATTTGGCACGACTATAAGGAGGTTAAAATAAAATTAAAACCTTTAGATGAATGAAAAATAAAAGTAAGAGTAAACTGTCTCGAAAATTTAGTACAAAAACATAATAAACAACAATTGATCGACTTCCAAACCGAACACAATATTTCAGTACTTGAATTAACATTGTACTCCAGAAACATTCGCTCTAGCGGTTTTTCTTCGAGGAATCCGCTCTCTTTTCAATAAACACATTCAGGTGTTCAAGCACGCATAGCCACTGAAATATAAAGCTTATTTGTACGAATTTCATACGAATTCAATAGAAGTTTGTTTGAGCGAAGTTTTCCGATGAATAGTATTAGGGGCTCATGTAGTAAAGAAGGTGTACTCGTGCGTTATTTTGGAGACAAAAGAGCTGAAGAGTATGGACCTAGGGACCAATATTTCCACGAAAATAACTATTGAATATATGTTATTGAAAAGCGAGGTTATGACGATGTTTTGTAAGACTTTAAGTATATTGCTGGCATTATTGCAAAGTAAATTTCTTCCACATGATAAACAAGAAGGATCAACTTATAAAATCCGCAACAAACTTATGGCTCCTAGCTAGTAATTCGACACGTTACTTTTTTTTTGTCTATTACACTTAAAGGGTATGGCCCATCATTCATACAAACTTTGGCTCACAGTGGACATGATATTAAGACGACTAAAATTCATAGTTTATGCGCTAATAAATTTGTTACAGCTAATATGTTCTGTTTGATTATTAAATTGAAAATTCAATGTAATCTCTATTGTTCCGAATAAAGGACTTTGTATTCATGGTCAAAAAAAGATTTAAAAAAACTTCAAAATCGTTGCAGGAACCATGGAAACACTGAATGAATGAATATACTTATTATTTAATTTTATTTATGCAAACTTTAACTGACATGATATTATTTAAAAAATTAATTCTAGTAATTATTAAGATTTTTAGTATAATAAATAACAATCTTGTTCACGGGGCTCGTCAATCTTGGGCCGTATCTTGACCACTCCCTTTACCCAATCAAAACTACCTCCTACGATTTTTTGTCATCAAACAACGTTCCTAGCTCTGGGTGGAGCGAAAGGGAATGACAGACTTTTACTGACTAAAACACTGTGTTCAGTTGCTCTTTGGGTTCTAAGACTGCGGTAACTTTTTTGAAAAATCCCGCATATCAATCCTCAGATTGAATCGTAGTCAAACACTTTCAACCGGACATAATATTTTACCTAAGAGCCTGTGCACACCAGGTTTTTTAATCGCACCATTGACGCGCGTTTGTAGCGATACGCACAACGAATCAGACGCAGCCTCTAGACCTTTAATAGGATAAAAGCGCGTCGTCGACGCGCGTTTAAAAAACATGGTGTGCACAAGCCCTAAAATCCCAAAAAAATACGGTTTACCTAAATTATCTCGAGTAACTGATACCCCACAAAAATATACTGCCAGCAAATTGTTCGGGACGCCGAAATAGCAGGAAAAATAAAGGTGAATACAGCGTTTTATTTTACACCGTTATTTCGGAAAATTCTAAAACACTCTCACGTTCCTGTTACCCTGGTACTCTAGTGAAAACGATATTGCGATTTAATATCTAAAGCTTTGGTTTTTTGAGGATTTTATTTTTGAGTTGTCTTACGTAAAATAAAGACAAACAGTAACACCCACATGGGTTGATCTTCAAGGTAAAGAAAAGTCAGTCTATAGATTTTTTTTTTGTACCTAGGAAAATCATCCAATGACATCCCCCGCTCTTGGGCGGAGCAAGAGAGAGTGTCAGACATTTACTGACGAAAAACTCACTCCTGTTCTTTCGTTGCCTTTCGTACCAGGACCGAGTCTTTCTTTCAGAATCAGACCCATGGCCCCAGTAGGCTTCGACCCTGCTGGGCCCCTACGGTTTGCTGACATCTTCCTTGAGGCGCGCGTGGAACAGTACGCACCGTCGACGACTTGGGCTTGCTAAAATACTTTCACGTTTCTGTAACCCTGGTAGTCTAGTGAAAACGATGTTGTGATTTAATATTTGAGTTAATCTTCAAGGTGAAGAAAGGTCAGTTTATAGATGGGAGATAATCTAATCATACCGAGATTCCTCTGTGCCTCGGTAAACATCCTCTTTAAGTTCCAATTGCCATTTGTCTACCTTTAACAATCGCTACAGATTGTCGAAAACTAGGAAAGACACCAATCCTGTGGATTGTGGTACCCAATTGGTTGTGGAAGTCATTAAGAAGTCGTTTCATGTAAAATACGTGTGCAGCTGCATTTGGTTATACTGGAAGCCGATGTCATAGTCTACCAGCAGAAGCTTTATCCAAATGAAATAACAACTAAATGTTACACAAAATTCTGACAGATGACGTACTGATATAAATGAGAGAAATGAAATCGCCCAGGTTCACTTAATTTGTTTAAGCTGGGAAGGTTTAAATTGCTTTTGGAAAGAAGTAAGCTGTATGAAATAAAGCCCGCCACATGATGGCCAACTGTATGCTGCAACTAATGGTATACGTGGGCCATAGCGCCCAGTTGGAATAAAAGAGGGGTTTTATTGAGAGGTGGAAAATCATCTAATGACTTCTCCCGTTCTAGGGTAAAGATGTAAGGCGTATCAGACTTTTTTTTACTAAATCCCACATATGAACTTTCAGTTGGGTTTCCTTTTCAGAAATTCCTGCGTGACTTTTGCGGGCATCGACCTTGCTGTGCCCTTATGGTTTACTGATATCTCTTTTATACTATCGATGATTCAAGCTCGTTCCTTATCGGAGAAGCGAACGGCGAGCTACCCATTACTCGTCGTCCGCAAGACAGTCCGCACATACGACAGCCGGGGATCAAAAGAGAGATAGTAGAGAATATACAGAAACGAATATTGCTGTGAATTGCTCAGACTTCTTGGTTCGAACTAACTTAGCTGTGTTCTTCTCGAGTAAGAGGAAAATACGGAACTTAATATACGAGCTTATGATCCGTCAATAAACGATCAGCTTCCTTAGAAAAAATATGGCAAGTCATGGCTATTCTTTACAGAAATGACTTTACAAACATAAAATGAGGACCAGCATCTTATACTATGACTAACTGCCCGCCCAGGCTTCGCCCGGGTGCAATTTTTTTTAATAGCTTGCAGTTTTCTATCTTATACTATGACTAGCTGCCCGCCCCGGCTTCGCCCAAGTGCAATTTTTTTTTCGATAATTTACAGTTTTTTTTTTTTTTTCAAAAAACCTTTTCCTGTAATTTTTGAGTGTTTGTGTGTTTATACTTCATGTCTTACTAATAAAATAAATAAAGAAATAACTACATAGTATACGTGCAGCCGTTCAGAAGTGATGCGCTCACGTACACATTGTACATTGTTTTAGAGGCAGCGAGAAGGAACGTCAGTCTTTTAATAACTAAAACACCTGTGTTTCTTCATTTGTTCTTTGCGCTCCAGGACCGCGATAACTCTTTCAAACAATCCCAGAAACCATCAAAAATTACCTCAAAATAATACTATTTATTTCAAGATTCAACTCGAATGGGTTGCAATGTAATTTAAACTTTGACTCGTATGACAAAGAGTTAGTTGTTCCATTAGATAGCTATCTCGCATTCTGAATTACAAATGTAACCACTATATGCTAAACCGTAGCAGCGTAGCTATGACGTCATAATCTTGTGCTACGTGACTACGCCGTAGCAACCGTAGTGCAATTCTTTTGAAATTCAACCCTGCAACCATTTATTTGAAACTAATTTCAAATAAATATTTAAAATAAATGTCCGAATTCTCACAGACAGACGGAAAAACAACGGGTTGCCTTATCCCGTATAAATAGGTCCCCGGATAGCTATAAATTTTACTTTTTACGTGAGTGTATTCGCTTGAAAAATCTAGTTCATTGTTCTCTATCACGTGGGTGCAATATTATTTATAGCTAATGATTTCGAAAGGTTGGACAGATTTCACCTGAACTAAAAGGGACTGGAGGTGTTCATATCGGTGTCGGGTCGACGATGAAGTAGATACCTGGTATTCATTCTCGACAGCCTATCGAATTTTGGGGATCATTTTCAACGTCTGGCTTTCTAACTGGAGCAGGCCAAGGCATCCAATTTAGAGGGTCCAGAGGCCTCTTGCCGGAGGCTCTATGTGGTGATCGGTCCATGGTCCTTTACGGAGCGCCGATGTTTGTGCCGTCTTTGTAGAAGCTACCGGCGGTGAAGCTGAACGCGTCCCAGAGTGTCATGGCCATCCGAATGGTGTGGGGATACCGCACGGTCTCCCACGAATCGGCGAGCCTCCTTGATGGCCTGCCACCGTTGGATCTGGAGGCAACAGTCCTTGTAAGCATGCAAGATTCTCAATATTTCATCAAACCTATATTTATTAAATTTTTAAGTACGTTAACCTCAAATTATTAAGTGTCACCGCACATGGGCCACATGCCACAGACACAAACGCTGCCACGAGAAGCTAGGAGCAGCCACAAAGGAAGCTGAAAAGCACCACAGCCACTTGTGGCCTGTGGCTGCCACTTTTCTTTAACCCACACGCGAAGTATCATAATGGACTCTGATGAAGAAGGTTTTAATGCGCGAGTAGCGTGTGACGGCGTTTTATATTGGTGTTTAGTGGCCAGTTCGGGCCACAAGAAGCGAGCAGCGGGGATTAGTAGCATGTGACGGCCACCGGTGTCAACCGTGTGCGGCGAATCAATATAAAATGTATGAAACCTACGGGAAATATGCCGGTGGCAGCGTTTTGTGGTTGTGGCCGGTGGCCCGTGTGCGGGCCGTGTGCTTACTAACGTTGGTACCTATATTTTTTCTGTCGCTATGGCAACTGAATCAATATATTGCAGGAAGAGTCGTTCAAAAAACAAAAACTTCAACGGTCCGGACTAAGCATCTGGCTTCGCCGTTTATGTACATCGAAGGACTGGAACAATTTGCCTGCTGCGGTTTTCCCGTCCAACTATAATTTAGGTGCCTTCAAGGCTAGAGTGAATAGGCTCTTAATAAACTAGTATGCCTCACCATCAATGATTGTATCACTGCTTACCATCAGGTGGGATCGCAGTCAAGCACTAGTTTATATCAAATAATAAAAAAAACTTAGGGAATGGATGTTGGTATCTGCAAATTATTTGTGTCACTTTATTGAAATTACAATCAGATTTTTTTATCCCTATCTACATATTTCATGGGATCATTTGTGATCAGTGGAATATTCGGAGAATTTCGTCTAGACTCAAGAAAAATGTCTCGTTATACAGATATCAAAAGTATATGTGATCATAGAATAACTTTGAGTACCAATTATTTATCTTCTATATATATAAAAATGAATAGCTGTTCGTTAGTCTCACTAAAACTCAAAAACGGCTGGACCGATTTGGCTAATTTTGGTCTTAAAATATTCGGGATAGTCCAGGGAAGGTTTAAACGGTGAGAAAAATCACAAAAAAAAATCCGAATACAACGCCGTCTCTAATTAAAATGTCATTATATAATGAATTATGCTGTTCTGGCAATGACAGTAGATGATGTTATCCTTACTATTAGGTGGTACGAAGTTCGCCGGGTCAGCTAGTAATACGATATATTTTGTTATATTGCGTAAAGATCTACTCGATGCCAAAAATTATTTATAACATCTTACTAAGAATCATTGCACAATTAGTGCATTTAGCCACTTTATAGTTAGGAAAGTACCGACAAGTGAAGCGTATTTAGTTTTTGATACAGAATACAGTCAATTAGTTTTCTATTGGAATGCGGATGTAATTCATTCAATTTTTTTTTGCAGTGACAGAAAGAAAAAAGAAAAAAAAAAACATTCAGTCAGTCTTCTCGGCAAGCTTTTCTGAGGATAGATACTATATTAAAATTCTCAGCACCATTTCACCGAAATCGCAGAACCACCTGTTTCAATGATTCCAGTTCTGTAGACAATTGAGTTATAAACTACATCAAAATATATCATCATCATTTCAGACGAAAGACGTCCACTGTTGGACATAGACCTCCCCCAAATGCAATGTATGCGTTATAATTGTTTTTATGTATCTTAATATAAATGTGCCACTTTTAAATAAACGATATTCTATAATAAAAAAAAAATGTCGCCACAATGACCGATCCTGTGCGTATCACATCCATCGGATTCCCGTGACCCTCACCAGGTCATCGGTCCACCTTGTGGGAGGCCTTCCAACGCTGCGTCTTCCGGTACGTGATCGCCATTCCACAACCTTTCGTCCCCATCGACCATCTGTTCTGCGAGCAATGTGCCCTGCCCACTGCCACTTAAGTTTGGTTTTCAAAATATATATTAGAAATCAATTTACGAGTATATCATCTAACACAACCACCAAACTTCATTTGAAAAAATTGCGCCTCTAACCGTCACGTGACTTACAGATACAGATCAAGCACAGAATTCGTCTTTCACTTCAATTCTTCAGCTTTTCAAGTGAGGAAGTAAGTAGAAAACCATTAATAAACTGGAGTAGTTTCACAGCATGATCTGCAGTTTTAAGACAAGTACAGTTACTCTGTATAGACTGTTTGTTTTCTAAGAAATTGACATGTTCGGGTTATTGGCATTTTAAACTGTTTTTTGTTAAGATCATCAGAGAACTTGCGACTTAAATTGCCAATCCATACCACGACTTTCTATGACAAATCATTTACTGTCCAGACTGCTCGTCTGTGGAATGAATTACCAGACACAATTAAACGCGCTCAATCGTTGCCTGTTTTTAAAAGACTCGTTCGGGAACATTACCTGTCGCTGTGAATATCAATAGTCATCCGTAGAATTATGTATGTATATATGTATCTATTATATAGCATATGTTTATAACTGTGTATCTATTTTTTTATTTATTTTTTTATCAGCCTATACTGTCCCACTGCTGGGCAAAGGCCTCCCCCAACTTCTTCCAGGTATTCCTTTCCTGAGCTACCTCGAACCAGTCCTTACGGTCATCTAGGTCGTCTCGCCACCTCTTCCCAGGTCGACCTCGGTGTATCTATTATAATATAAAATGTTTAATGCTGGTTTTGTCACACCAATGACAGCCCCATTTCTTGTCCAGGCAATTACTGTCCATTCCAGGTTGTCTGGAAGAGATCGCGGAATGCGATAAGGCCGCCCATTGTATGTACGTATGTGTTTTAGTTTCCTTTTATGTTTTTATTGGTGTACAATAAAGGCTATAATATTTAATAAATAAACTTTACTTTGGTGTCACTCCATTCTTTGAAAAACTATTTTTACAAGCTTTTATTTAACTTGAAATGTTTGTATGAAGGAAGTTAAATTATAAACCTTCATCTTGTGCGGTGGCGGGTCGAAATGCGCCTCTAAAGATATTTCCGTCAGTGTCAGTGCGTGGTTTTTTTTTTATTTTGTGGGAAAATCATCTTATGACAAATCCCGCTTTTGGGCGGAGCGCGAGATAGTGTCAGACTTTTACTAACTAAAAACCCACTCCTGTTCCTTCGTTGCCTTCGTCCCAGGGCCCCGGGTTTCGTTTTCACACTACCCATGGCCCCAGTAGGCTTCGACCCTGCTGGGCCCCTACGATTTGCTAACATCTCCTTGAGGCGCGCGTGGAACAGTACGCGCCGTCGACGACTTGGGCTCGGTCCGGACAGTTACCGGACGGCCGCAAGCCCGCGCCTACGGTGGCCGGAAATCGGGATCGGAATCAATCCCGGCAGCGGTTGAGGCGTGAGGACCACGAGGACACGGCATTGCTCTGCCCAAGCGGGGCACACCTCCACCGTGTGCTCCACCGTGTGTCGTGGCGTCGTGGGCGTCGCTTCCGCACGAATCCGGTGCAGGAACTACCCGAACTTACCGTGTTCGGTGAGAACCTGTGTCATGCGGAAGGTGAGGACGCCGTGAGGTGGGAAAAAGGGGACTTACCGCCATAATTGTGGCGTGCCCAGTCAGTGCGTGATAGGCCAAAAAGGGCCTGCCGTGATGTTTTGATGGAGAACACCTACAATTTTGAAAACATCGTGAGGATACCGACATTTCCTAGAACTAAAAATTAGAATGTTTGTGACACATACCAATCCGCGTGGTGGATTACGGTCCATTCTCTCTTCTAGAGAGGAGGCCTGAGTCCTAGCAGTGGTAATATTAAAAGACTGATTATCCTTATGCTTTTGTTTGTATATATGTTTGTCAGTTTGGGTCTCACCTGTTTCCTTCAGTTGATCTTTGTGTTCCAGGATCACGGTAACACTTCCATAAATTCATCATCATCATTTCAGCCGAAAGACGTCCACTGTTGGACATAGGCCTCCCCCAAGCTATGATTGTAGTAGTGATGTATTCCTTGCATCATCAACATCATCATCATTTCAGCCGAAAGACGTCCACTGTTGGCCTCCCCCAAGTGTCTCCGCAACGACCTATCCTGTGCGTCTCGCATCCACCGCATTCACGCGACTGTCACCAGATCTTAAGTCCACCTTGTGGGAGGCCTTCTAACGCTGCGTTCTCCGGTGCGCGGTCGCCACTCTAGAACCTTTCGGCCCCAACGACCATCCGTTCTACGAGCAATGTGCCCTGCCCACTGCCACTTTAGTTCACATTAAAATATTCAGTAAAAATCACTTACATGAAAAACAAAATATTTACGAGTTTCATTCTACTCGATCAACATAAGTTGTTCCTTTTCATCGAAGCTCCTCGTTATCATGACCTATTTTAAATCCGTGAAGAAAGAAAAATGGCGTCTGATGTACGAAGGTTTCTTACGTGGGAAGGACTTATGTACTTGAGTCCTTGAGTTATTTTCTCTCTTTTGTTATTACGAAGTTAGAAAATTCCATACTTATTAAGTTTTTCTCAGCAATGTTTTATGTTATTGATAGCTAGAATAATAGCTGGTATAATGTTATAAAAATATGATTTTGTTTTTTGAAAGAAACTTATCGTACCTACACTCAAGAATTTAACTTGTGGGTGTTGTTGGGTAATTAAATTTGAAACCATACAAAAAAACACTTGGGGTTTTCATTAAATTTATTAAAAAAATTAAATGAATTGTTGTGTTGTGTATTGTTGTGTTGTTTGTTGTTGTTGTTTGATAGTAGTTACTTTTTATTTTATTGTTCTTTGTCCTGTGCGAGTCTCAAATAAATGTTTTCTTTCTTTCTTTCCTCACTAGGAAGGCTTTTGTACCGTGGGTGCGTTTAAAGCATGTACTCGTAAACTCACATAAAAAAGACATCCAAGCTCAGAACAGTTCTATCTGTAGGCCATAGAAATATTTGTTGCATGAGCAGTGGTGGCCGAGTGGTAACGGCCCCGACTTACGAGTTGTAGGTTTCGGGTTCAAACCTAGCCAGGCGTGTGTATAATTTATTTCATCACCACTGCTCCCAAAACGGTGACAGAAAACATCGTGAGGAAACCGACATGTCCTACAACCAAAAATTTTAAGACATGTGACATTCACCAACCCGCACTGGGCCCGCATGGTGGATTACGGCCCGTTCCCTCTCCTAGAGAGGATGCCTGAGTCCCAGCAGAGGGAATATTAAGGCTGATAATGTTTATGCTTTATACGAATCTTCTTTTTCTTTGTCCATCCCTCGTCCTAGTTTAGCTAGGCTAGCTGTAACCATTTATTCATTACAACCACCGTAAGCGTGGGTTTACAGACGGCGCAATGGGTAGCTGGTCCGGACCAAGCTGCCCCTCATAGAGATGTCAACAAAACCGTAGAGGCCCGGCAGGGTCGAAGCTTACTGAGGGCCAAAAAAAAACATTTATTATCCTATTGGCTCTTTTTTCGACTTGAGCGGAGCGGGAGGGCTTGTCAGACTTTTAATAATAATAATAATAATATATTTATTTGTGAACATAGGGTATGGTTAAAGATGTTGTACAAAAAATACTACTTTTACTGACTAAAACTTACTCCTATGTTCCTTCTTTGCCTTCGTTCCAGGGCCCCGGGGTTTCACATAACCCATGGCCCCAGTAATTATCCTATCATCTAAGATAAATATACATATACACACGGGCCTCCCCTCGTCACTACGATAGGTTTTGTGCATCTCGCATCTATCGGATTCCCGCGACCTTCACCAGCTCAACGGCTCATTTGTTAAATGTTTTTACATGAAGGTCCTGTATATCTACACTAATATTATAAAGAGGTAAATTAAAAAGTTTTTTTTTTTGTAGGAGGTAATCTCTGAAAGTACTGGTCCGATTGCTGAAATTTTTTCACCTATAGTAAGCTGCTTTATTCCTGAGTGACATAGGCTATATTTAATTTACGTGGGTGAAGCCGCGAGCAAAAACTAGTTAATAATAAATTTAAAAATAATTATAATTTGTTGAACTGGCTTTAACACAAAAAGTGTCTCTAAAAGGACCGACATTCTCATCTCTACTAATATTATAAAACTATAGAGATTGTTTGTTTGAACGCATTAATTTTAAAAGGATCATATTTTAAAAAGCAAATATATTTAAAAAAGTATTAAAAAAAAAAAAATCTTGAAAAAAATTTTGATGATTACAACAGTTCAACTAGAATCTCAGGAACTAAACTTCGAATTGTGAATTTCTTTCGGTGTTCGACAGCCCGTTTACTGAGAAAGTTTGTAAACTATAAAATATCTCACTTTAACCAATAAGAGCGCATCGGTAACCAAAGACGAGTGAAATCGCGGGGGATAGCTAGTTCCAAATAAACTTAAAATAATTCAAAACTATTTCCTACTTAGGGTGGAATTCACCAATAAAACTAATCACGTTTTAACGTTTGGCTCGCATAATCGCATTTAACCGCTGTCACTAGTGTCACTTGTCTGTATTTTCCTTTTGTTGTATTTTACAAGTGACACTAGTGTAAGCGGCTAAAGGCGATTATGCAAGTCAAACGTTAAAACGCGATTAGTTTTATTGGTGAATTCCGCCCATAAACAGTAAAACTGCTTCTAAAAGGACCAATATTCTGACTTGATATAAAACTCAGATTATTTTACAAACGTACTATAAAATGTCGAGAGAACTTGCAAATGTCACAACCCGAGACTCGACACCATTTTACTTCAAAAAGAAGACTTCAGGGAAGGACAAATGAGTAAATTGTTTGAACTGATTTTACTGGGAATATGTATGTATCAACTCCATCGGATTCCCGCGACCCTCACCAGGTCATCTACCTTTTGGAAGGCCTTCCAACGCAGCGTCTTACGGTACGTAGGCGCCATTCCAGAACCTTTCGGCCCTATCGACCATCTGTTTTGCGTGCAATGTGCACTGCCCACTGCCACTTAAGTTTGGCGATTCTTTGGGCTGTCTGTAACCTTGGTTCTATTGCAGATATCTTCATTTCAGATGTGATCACGCAACTAAATGCGCGATGGATGCGAGACGCACAGGACCGGTCATTATGGCGAAACTTGGGGAAGGCCTAAGTCTAACAGTTTACGTCTTTCGGCTGAAATTATGATGATGCTGTAGTGTACCTACTACAAGTATCTGCCAGTGGCTTCGCCTGAACAAATATCGAAAATTATCCCAAAGGAACATAATCCGGGGGCTAGAAGTATCCATGTACTATTTCAGGACATGGTGAACCTTACCCGTGGACAAAGTTTTTTTATTTTAAGTAAGGGTTATTTTTATATAGGTTTATTTATAATGTTATATTTATTTACCATCATCCGTGCGTCGCAGCGGGGTGCCAGCTGAAAATCAGCGCTGGGTGTCTGACGCCCAGCAATTGCTGAATTGGCGACCCTTTCGGTTCGGGCACGCTCAGCGCAACTATGTTGTAAATCTGAACTTTTTTTTGTGTTGTTGTTGTCTATTCTATTCTATTCTATTCTATTCTATTCTATTCTATTCTATTCTATTCTATTCTATTCTATTCTATTCTATTCTATTCTATTCTATTCTATTCTATTCTATTCTATTCTATTCTATTCTATTCTATTCTATTCTATTCTATTCTATTCTATTCTATTCTATTCTATTCTGTTCTATTCTGTTCTATTCTATTCTATTCTATTCTATTCTATTCTATTCTATTCTATTCTATTCTATTCTATTCTATTCTATTCTATTCTATTCTATTCTATTCAAAGTTCGTCGAAATCTGCTCAACCATGCGTGGCAAACTTTCGTTGCAAATACACTTAAGAGGGTCCTTTTCGACTCGCCTATCGCTCGTTAACATCGAGCATGGTTTAAAAGCTTGTTGCTTCATCTAATGTAATCCAACGCGATGTTTGATGAAGAGGTCACGCAAAAAAAGAGAGATAGTAACGCCTGAACACTCTATTGGCATTCAGTAAATCTAATATATATAGAATATTTCACAAAACTTTTTTAACATTTAAAAGTGTTTCTGAAAAATTCGTCGTCGTTATTTAGAATCTCGATTAAATGTGCAAGGCATCTATTGATGTACTTTTTTATATTTTTAATATATGAGTACATTATGAAGGGCCAAAGTTCACATAAAATTGCAGATTTTTTGAGGTCTTTACTAGATTAGTTTTACACAAATTATGTTTTGATTTCTATAGAAGCCTAGATACTACAAGATAGCTGTGTATCCAAAATATCAAGAAAAAGAAAGAAAAAAGAAAATATGTTTATTTGGTACACCATGATACATTAATCAACAATTAATTGATTAACAAACTAAAATAAAAAAATAAAAAATAAAAATAACGAGATATAAAAATTAACAATAACAATATGTCTCACGGCTATGCCAAATAGGTCCAGTTCAGCATAATGCCAGACAACCACGTAGCAGTTGCCTAACGCTGGTTTTGAACATCATAATCACATAAGAGCGGTTGTATGAAAATGTACCTCGAAAAAGACATTCTTAACGCCATCTAGCTAGACCGAACCCAGAAAAATAAAATTCAGTTTAGTTCTATTTTTAAACTATAAGAATTTTTAAGTGAATGGATACAATTTTCTGTTCCTGCCTTTATATTGAAAGCGCACAGAGAGCAACATGTCAGGTGTAAAGCCGGAGATAAAGTGTCGTGGCATGTTGCCAACCCTTCTCTGGAGATAACGATAAGATAGACAAACATTTTCGCTGACTTTGAGAAGATGTTTTCTGTGTTTTTGTAGGACTTTAATGTTTTTACGACTGATAGTACATCTGGATAAAAGCTGATTTTAATCTACTAAGTGTAACCGCAATGACCTGTGCGAAAACAGGCGCAGGATGATTTTCAGTCACCATAGACGCGGGCTTACGGATGGCGAGCAATGGGTAGCTCGTCGACATGCTGTCCACACGTGTCTCAAAGAGATCTCATATTGACTTAGACTTAAATGGGCTACGGTTCGTTCGAAGGGGTTACTGTAGTCCTCGCAAAAAGGTTAACCGAAGGAACACTGTGGATCTTATTCAGTAAAAGTCTGACCCTCCGTCTCGCTCAAACCAGAGCGGGAGAAGTCATTTTATTTTCCACGTAAAAAAAAGAACCTTTCGGCGCCATCGACTACCTGGTTTGCTAGCAATGTGTCTTGATTCGGGCTATGTCAGCAATCTTGATTATCCTGAGAATACCTTCATTCTTTTTATTACGTAAACTCTAAATATGGCTATCTCCATTACTCTTTGGGTGACTTAAAGTCTTGTGATGAGGCCCATTGTGAGCAACCACGTTTCAGTGTCATATGTCATCACTGGCAACACGCACTGGTCATAGACTTTCGTCTTGAGACACTGTGGTATATTGGACGAGAAGATACCGCGCAGCCTCCCGAACGCTGCCCAGCCGAGTCGGATTCGACGATTGATCTCTTTCTACTACGCCTACTGGGGCCATGGGTGATGCGAAAGAGATCCCCGGGGCCCTGGAAAACAAATAGCAAAGAAGGAACAGGAGTGATGTCATAAGATGATTTTCCTATAGGAAAAAAAAAAGTCACTAAAAGTCTAACACTATCTCGCGCTCCGCCCAAGAGCGGGGGATGTCATGAGATAATTTTCCCACCCGAAAAAAAAAAAAATGTCATTATTGATAACACGCACTAGTCCGAGACTATTGTCTTGAAAATCATTTGACACCTTACCAATTCCATTTAAATATTTTTTCAATACATAAATATTTTTTGACTTGCCTGTTGGTCAAAGTCAAAGTCAAAGTCAAAGTCAAAGTCAAAATTTTTTTATTTCACATAGGCCTACATGGGCACTTATAAAACGTCAGAAGTTAGTGCACGGTTCCAAATTGGTCGTTTCCTATGGAGAAGAACCGGCAAGAAACTCCATGGTTACTCTTTTAAAAAAATGATTGTTTACAATATTTTCATATTACAGTATTAATAGAGATTATGTAAGAACAGTGTAGACCAGTCGATATTGTACCCAAAAGCACAATAAAAATAATAATATTTAAAAAAAAAAAAAAGTGAGTCGTAATAGGAAGTAACCTAAGAATTCGCGAAGTCCACGGTGTTCTCACATTCACATTAAAAAAAAGAAGCTATATAAAAAAAAAAACAAGAACAATAAGTAATTACAATTATCAATAAATGACATGTCAACAAAAAGAAAATTACTAACGAATTTATGGTGGTTGGCGTCTACTAATATAAAAAATATTGCAAAAGCAATGTGTAGGAAGAAAAGAAAAAATGTATATATTACAACAAATGTGGAGCAGTTCATAGATAGATGTACACAATATTATGAGTTATTGGTCTAGTGGTTAGTGGCCCTCACTGCTATGCCGGAGGTTGTGGGTTCAATTCCCACTCAGGACAAATGTTTGTGTGATGAGCACGATCATTTGTTCTGTGTCTGGGTGTAATTTATCTATATTATGTATGTATTTAGAAATATATAAGTATGTTCATCAGTTGTCTAGTACCCATAACACAAGCTCTGCTTAGCTTGAGACTAGACTGCGTTGTGTGATAGTTGTGGAATAATATATATTATTATATTATTGATACACTCAAAAACCAGCTCTTATCCCTACCGCTTTCAGGCAACGCAATTTACTGTTTTCCGTACTACTGCGGAAAATGCACGAGTTCGCTCCTGCCATAATTTATTATATTTATTGTGTCAGGCTAGGCGGGTGTTCCGATTATTTATTTTTTCGTAAGTATATTGACAAACGTCGTTTGACACACATGGAAAATGGTTACTACAGCACTCGGGTCCATAACACCCTCTCCTGCGGTTCGGGCGAATTCGCACCTCGGTGCAATGACAAACTTTCCGCTTGTATGTCACATAGACCCCTGTTTTTTAATTAGTACAAAAAATGGGGCTTTATCCGTACCCGTTACTGATCATAATTGTTTGTAATAAAAGTAAAAAAAAAAACGAATCGCAAAATTAACAATAAAAATTTTCATGAAATTTCCCATACTTGGTAAATTCATAATAGAATCAATCATTCATAACAATTGCTACTAGAAAATACTACGCGCAGTGTTTTTCCATTTTGATTGTCATTTATTTATTCATAATAAGCCTGTTACATTTTGGGATATAAACAAAGGCTAATAACTTTGCTGTTTATGAATATTATTTATTGAGACTTTACTTAAACAATAACAAGACCTTTTCTAATAAGCCCTTTAAGAGTTTGTACTGATTAAAAAGTAGTGGTGTATAATATATGGGCACGTATAAACGCCAAAAGCTAGTGCACAGTTCCAGTTGGTCGTTTACTATGGAGAATAACAAACAAGAAATTCAATTCAAAGAACTCATTTGCCAAGTAATAATCTCTTCTATAATAGCTCTAAAACTGATACGGCCTGTCATCCTGTATGGATCAGAATGTTGGGCTGTGAAAAAGACGAATGAAATAAGATTGCACGTAGCGGAGATGAGAATGTTAAGATGGATGTGTGGTGTGACGAGAATGGATAAAGTAAGAAATGAGTATATTAGTGGAAGTTTGAAAGTGGCGCCAGTGACTGAAAAGTTGAAAAGGAATCGTTTGTCTTAGTATAGTCATGTCAAGAGGAGGGATGAAAAGCATGTTACTAAAAGAGTTATGAGTTTACATGTGGATGGATGGAGAGGGAGAGGAAGACCAAAGAAAAGATGGATGGATTGTGTGAAGAGTGATATGAAATAAAAAGAAGTTAGTGCATGACGAGTGACAGGGCAAAATGGAAGAAAATAACGTGTTGCGCCGACCCCAAATAACACGGGATAAGGGCAGGAAGATGATGAATAGCTCTAAAACTAAAAATTATAAATATGTATATTTAGCCATAATTATATAGTCAAACAAAAACAAACAAATAGTGATCGCTCCATTCTGAAACATCAGCTGACGAGAGAGACTGCTGAATAAAACATACACTCACCGAATGAAGGCGCTCAAACAAACAAAATAACGAGCATATAGCGGTTACTGGATGGGTTTATAATAATAATATCGATATAAGATTATATAGATCAAGAATATCAATATCTGTAAATAAATCTATAGAATAACATAAATCATCCTCTATTTCCGGAAAGGTTGGTATAGAAATGGTAGATATTAATTTACTAAAAAAAATTTAAGCGTAGTACATTTATATCGATGGTTTTAAGCGATAGAACCACTTCGTGCATGAAGTTTCTTGCACGTTCTTCTCCATAGAGATCTACACTTTGAAACGTGTAATTATTTAGCTTCACTTTTTGACTTTCTGACATTATAACAATTTAAAAGTGCCTGCAAATGATTTATCTATATTTATAAAGGGAGAAACTGACTGACTGACATATCAACGGACAGCCGAAACTACTGGGACTAGAAACATAAAATTTTGCACAAGGTTTCCTTTTACGATGTAGGCGAGCATTAAGAGAGGATTTTCCAAAATTCACCCCCTAAGGGGATGAAACGAGGGTTTAAAGTTTGTATGGAGAAACCTATTGTAACGCGGGCGAAGCCGCTGGCAGAAGCTAGTTTCAAATAAACGTTTTCTATTGATTGATTGACTTAGAATTTTACAATAGAAAATCCTATGATATAAGATACTACGGCTGTAAAAAGCAAGAATTTAATTTATTGCATACCTCATGTTAACACAGGACAACATTTATATAAACAAGAAGTGTACAATATGCTTATCGCATAGGACTACAGACAACCTTTAGATGAACTGAACGAAAGGAGATAAGATTTATGTCTGACAGCGTAAAACAACATAAATAATGTAAAATACAATACCGACATTTAGCCTTGTCTCTTTGTAAATTACGAGATACCAATACCAATATTATCTTGAAGTAACTCGGTACCTTCATGTCTTATTCGCCATATGACCCTAAAACATAATTTAACCTCCTCACGTTGCCTACATTCCTGGTACCTCTACCGTTTCCATTACCCCTAAATCTTGACAAAATAAAGTGCAAACGGCCCGCCGACAGAACAAATTGTAGGCGCGAAAAATTCCATCCCACTTGAGTTTCGCCGTGTTTAAATAAAAACACCATTATTTTTTATTATTTCTCAATACTCAATACTCAATACTTTATTGCATTCCATATTATGTACATAGGTGGTATAAAATATAGTCAAGATCAATATGGACCCTGTCGGGCACAGCAAAGTTAGGAGAGAGGATGAAGGCCAAGTAACAATTCATGGAATTAATAATTGTAGGTAGATCTAATAGATGTATATTATTATGTATGTGTATAAGTATTGGTAGATTGTGTCCGATTATTTAATTTTTGGTTTTGTCATCTTTATTATTAAATTATGTATGTATATATTTAAATTAGATTGTATATCCATATTATTATTATTATGTCTATTGTATAAGTAATTGTAGATTATGTCAAATATTTTATTTATTTTTATCGTCATTATTAGTAAATTGTTATTATTAAAATTAATTTATTTATGTGTATTATTATTATGTTTGTATAAATAAGTTAGGTAAATTTTGTCAGGTTTTTTTATTTATTTTTATTGTCGTCATTATGAAATTATATATTAATTTAAGTCAATTATGTATATTTATTATTATTATGTCCATGTGTAAGAATTGATAAATTATGTCAGGTACTTTTATTTATTTTTCATCGTCATTATTATTAAATTATTTTATTATTTATCTGGGAATTTATATTTAATTAAATTTTCTATTTTTCATACTATATTATAATAACTATATTTAATAAATGTCATTACAGAATCTTTGGTGAATAATAATACAAAGAAAAGAAAAATATTATTTTCCGATCGACTTATCATCTAAAAATTCCTTTACTGAGTAGTATGACTTAGCTTCTAGAAATTCTTTCAATTTATTGATAAATATATTTGTTTTCCTTACTTCTCTAATTTCATTTGGCAGTTTGTTATAAATTTTAGCGGACATTACTAAAGGACTGGTTGAGTGCATTTTTAATCGGGATCGAGGTATGTTTACTTTGTTTTTATTGTGTCGAGAAGTGTATCTTCTTTGTGTTTCTTCACAATTTGTGTTAATTTCGTCGGTTTCGAGGGCAATTTTCACATTTTACAGAATGTAGAACGATTTATTTACGGTTATTAAACGCAATGGAAAGTGTGACGATGGTGTTATTGCTTTGTGAATTTTCTATGCTACTAATGTGATGTCAAGTGCTACATTTTTCTAAGAATCGCTACTATGTGTGTAAAGCACAAGCGTTCTGATGAAATTGCGAAGTCGAGCAAAAGTGTTACTGCATTTTTCTGGTTGAAAAATGTTGGCCACAGTTCTGTCTTTGTAAGCCAACTGTCTTTTATTTCATGTTATCCTAGTACTAGCCTTAAAATTATTAATAAGAAAAAATACACAACATCATTTTTTTGATTAGCGAATTCCATGTCAAAATTTGTCATAAATTAAAAAAAGAACGTGCTTTTCAGTGTTTAATCTAATCAAGTGGTTTTTCTTAGCTAACTTAAATGACGTTACTTTGTTTTATTATACTCGTTTAAAAGACTCTTGGAAAATTAAAAACAAATGTATTCGCTCGAAACCGGGGCGAGTCGTTGATATTTAAAAAAAAATATAAGTCTGTATGTTTCTCTCTAATGAAATCTTTAATGGCGCAACCAATTACATGTATAATAAGTATTAGGTAATGAGGGTGTTCTAAAATGATGTTCACCAGGTGGTAGCACTGAGGCCTCAGGTCCAGGCACCTGTCAAAACGCCTATGTTAATGAAGTTAGTTAGACATCAACGTCAACGTCATGTATTCGTTTTCAACGGAAAAGACCTGACGACTAAGTGGCGTCAACTGGTGGTGTGAATTTTTCTGAACACTCTCATTATATTTATCTGGAGCGCAAGCGTACCCATATCAATTAATCTTCCACACTAGCAATTTACATTTCAACTGCTAAATGTACCAGGACAGCAAAACCGCAGAAGAGATGTAACATTAATGAACTAAAACAATTATATGGAACAGCGCGGTGGGTGAATTAACTAAACAATGCTAATTAGGGAACAAGTTGCGGAGTTTTGAATGCACAAATTAATGTTAAGAGAACTCGAGTTATTAAAATGAATGGTTGTAAATGGTTTTGGAATTGAAGAGTAACGGTTTCAATTCATTTTTTTTTTTTTTTACTCAAAACTTATTATTAAACAAAGTTAGTTTTAAATAACTTTATACGTATATCTGTAAAATCCATGTTCGATACTTTATCGATTTTTTGACGAAATATCGTGTCAATACAAATGTGCCAAATCATATTTTCACGCCATCATTTTCCCGCCCTTTCCCGGCCCTTGTCTTATGTTACTTGGGGTCGGTGTAACATGTTTATTTTTTCTTTCATTCTGCCCGGTCAACCGTAACGCTATCACTAACTCCCTATTCTTTCATATCACTTCTCACACAATCCATCTGTCTTTTCTTTGGTCTCCCTCTCCCTTTGGACGTTGTCGATTACAACGTACTTAAGCCTTAGATTACGCCAAAGAATACGCCAAATCACATGGCATATTCTTTGGCGTAATCTGTCAAATTTGAATTAATTTTTATTTTTAATTTATATTTTAATATTTAATTATTAATTTATTTAGCAACTCAGAATTTTATAAGGCTTAAGTACTTTGAAATCGACAACGTCACAATATTTTTACATTTTATTGAGGCTCCCAAAGACAGGCACAGTACAATACGTTTCTGTTGTGACGTCGTAGCTGTCAAATCAAATCAGGTATGGTGAGCCAAATTAAGATATTTTTTTTTAAATTTATTTACGAATCACGAACAAAAAATTTAGTTCTGAGTGTGAAGTGTCTGTGTAGTGGCGAATGGAAGAAGAAGGCGAATTGTTGCCAACAATGAAAATAAGAAAGGAAACAGTTTTTGTCACTAATTATTATTTAAAATAAAGTTTTTTGTCTTGACTTAGATGTAACTTAGACTCGATTAAACAAAGTAAAAATAAAACCGTTATTGATACGCAAATAAGTTTTCTTTACAAACCGTACTTTTCAAGTGATATTTGACCGATAGAGGTCATTGACGTTCCTATTTTTATTTAAATCGCATAGTTCATTAATTACACAACTATGCAACAACGATTTTAATTGAAAGTGTTTTACGAAACAGTAAAAATACTTGTCGTTTACATAACACGTCTGTCTGCGTAGCTTTTAACTTAACTCTTCAGTTAATGTAGACATCATTATAGTTATGTTACACGTGACCCAAATTACGTAAACTTGGAACAATAAAACAACCAAAATAGACCTTTTGTAAAATCACCAACAATTTAGAGGATTATACTAGGGACACAGATGTAGTATGGAGATAAACTATCTACAAATGGCTCAGTGCGGTTGTTAAAACTCATGTTTGTGCTCAACGCTCAGATCTTGGAACAGTTTAAAGGGATGTTCTTGAGTCTTCTTATACCTACTAATCATTTCAAACAGATATGACAATAAATGTTGGTAACCAAAATCAATTAGATTACATAGGACGTCATAATCTGAAAACTCATCTGTCACGATGTGCCATAGATAATATTAAAAAACGCACAAGTTCGACAGAAAGCTAGTTATGACAAGAAGGCCAAAGTAAAAAGGTTTACACACAATCAATTAATTATGGTGTATACCTCTAGACGAGCATCACATAAGAGTTCGAAATTATGTAGATTTTATAAGGAACCTCAAATCTACCGTCGCAGAGTGCGAGATAGTGATAAATTCTACTCTTGTGAAGAATCCACTTTTTTTTTACTAATATGTGTCGAGTCTATGTAAAATAACAGTCTCTTAAATGACATCCAAACCATTGTGTTTATAGGTGTTTATTTTAGTAAATTAAATGACCGTTAATGTGTAAAAGGGAACAAACAGACTGACAGAGACATTTACATTATAATATGAGTATGGATGGCTATAGTAAATTTAATACATACTGGAACTTTCAGTAATACTTGTTATTATTATTATTTTTTTCAGATACCTACAAATAAATATTTTGTTGTTAGAATACTTAAAATTGTGTTCTGTAACTGTACACATACACATTACACACCATGAAATACACAACAAACACCATTAAAACACGTAATTAAATTAAAAATTAAAACCCCACATTAAAATTAAATAAGTCATGGTTGTATTAAATTCATTCAAATAAATAAATCAAACTTACAAAGTAATTAAAATCTGCAAAATTAATTAAATTCAAATTTGACACTTCACGTGTCCAAAGGGCTGGCCTTTACCTCGGTCAGAGATTAAGCATTGCCATACAACGTGACAATGCCGCCAGTCTTTTGGGCACACTTCCAGTCGACAGCGATGCGGAGGAATTTTTTGACGTCATATTTCAGATAGGAGTTATTGTGTACATATTATGTAATTTTAGTAAGTTAAGTGTTTTTATTAAATTCAAATTGAATAAAAACTACAATTTAATTAACTAATCAAAAACATATTACACTGAATTTTTAAATTCAAAATACTACACGAGAAGTAACAAATAAAACACTTTACAATCACAAAAATGCAAAAATTGTGGAATTGTTTTATCCTAATAAATAATTGTATTTTTTTTTTTTTTGTAGACTGTAAAATATCTCAATAATATTATAAAAGGCGACACAGTATGTCTGTGAGCTTGTGTGTCTATTACTCCTTTACGCACAAACAGCTGAATGGATTCTAATAAAATTTAGCGTAGGGGTAGACCATGTTCTAGAATAGCATATTTTATTCCTGTTTCCATAAGATAACTTTCTACGACATTCTAAAACATTAAATCCCTCGCAATGCTCGGGAGTTTTTTTTTCTTGTTTTAGTATTAAATTAGTTACATAACAAAATCAAATGACAAATACATTTATCTTTTAATAATAATAAATTGTGTCGTTACAACCAATATTTCACCCATTTAAGCTAAGAGCTAGAGAAGCTAAGAGAAATATTCTAATATATGAAGCAAGGAGAAGAAATATAACATTAATCGCGTCCCACGCTAGTTAATAAATCATAAAATTATGGAACCCCTTTATAAATTGTAGACGTTACAACCTGGGGTTATACCTACTCAGCAATTAGACGGTAAACTTCATTATGGTAATCATAAGTTAGGGTAGAAATATGTGAAATCTTTGATACAAACGACAGATATTTTTCAAGCATAATATTTGTCACCGGAGTGTACTTAACATGTCATTTTGTTGTCAAAGCTATAAATTTGTATTGGCCGTAAAATATTTATAATATGAAAATGTCATATCATGACGATATGTCAGTCAATTATCTAAATAGCTACCGAGTCGAAATAAAGATGATTACACACTTAAAAAAAAAATAGCCGAAGCCCCATACAGAGCCATAAACTATACGGAGGTCGTGTGGTTTATGGCTCTGTATGTGGTTTCGCAGCTGCGTAGAGCTTCAGATAAAAGGCGTTTGAACTTTTAGATTGGACAGGAGCCACTTGAAGGCAGCCCCAGTCTGGGAGCCAAACATCGAAACTGATTCATGAAGATCCACCGGTGAGTCCCAGGTACTTCACTGTCGACTCGATGCTGGTGTGAACCCGTTCTTATCGTTATTTGGGATTCTGATGATGGTGGATTCTGGACGTAACAATAAGAACAATAATAATAACCAGATCTCGAGTAAGTTTATTGCAAAACAATTAAAATTAAAAATGCCTTCAAGATGGCTTTACCAGTACTTACTTATCCATTGGTGCCGACTTTTAAAATGAAATATAAAATAAAAAGAAATACCCAATGAAAATTCCTTAGGTCCTAAGAAATAATTAATTTAGAAAATTTGCTCATCTCATGGCTTATCCCGAATCCCCTGGACCCATTATCTTGAGATACGAAATTGGGCCGCAACGCTTACGTTTCTTTTAATATCCATCTTTCAGTAATAGATAAAACTGGCTTTGGAATGAAAAAAATAGGCTTAAAGCGGAAAAAAAAATACAGCAAAATTGTTATAAAATATTGTACTTGAAAAAGTCAACGAGTTTTTTAGAGACCAATTATTATTATCATTGCCGAACAAGGTGAAATAGACGCCCGAGCGGAAGGTGAGGTGGTGACGACACCATCTCGCCTCTCGACTCTCGGCTACGAAGCCGAGAGTTTTGCTCACGTGAATTAAGCGATGGTTTTAAACACACTCAAAAAATATAAGCAAATCCTTATAAACATACCCAATGTTTAGTTTTTTTTTCGTATGTCTCTTACTATGAGCTGCCTGGCTTGAAGTGATGCTGCCTAGCGACAAGCTTGATACAATAAATCACTCACACAAGTAGGTATAGCAGATTTTTGGGTTTTCGTTCAAGTCCAACACACTACTTGTGTTGAAAAATATTTTTTATCATAACACGATTCCTAGTAATCTACCTCAACTGATCTACTTACCTATTAAACTTAGTAATCTTAATTTAAGCATAATTACATAATCAACTTTATAATGTGCCCAAAGCTGGGACTCAGGTCTTCTCTGTAGGTCTCTCTTCTTCATTCCCTTGAATGAACCGTAATCCACCACGCCAGCCCAGTGTGGATTGGTGGATGTCACATGTCTTCGAATTTTTGGTTCTAGAACATGTCGGTTTCGTCACGATGTTTTGGTTCACCGTTTTAAGAGCAGTTGTGATACAATAAATTAAATAAAGTAATGCGTCTGCCTGGGTTTAAACCCCCATGTTGGGGCTATTGCCACTTGGCTACCACTGCTGAACTGCTTTATTTATATTTGTGTTAAAGCTTTTAAAAATTGTAAGCTATGATTATTTTTTCACCATTTCTCACTAAATTTGACATAGTTGGATTTGCATTCACAACAACAGTAGTAATAAAACACTTGTAATTAAACTCAAACTACACTAGATCTGCAACTACTATTCTATTACTCTCATCAGTTATCACTCCTTACTTTATACAACCTCTCACCAATAAAATCTCATCTAAGCTCGCGATTAGAAACAATAACCGTGTCGTAAAAATATCTCACATTGCATGAAACAGAGTTGTTAGGTTGTTACTATGTAGAAATAGAATGTTACTATGTAGAAACAGAATTGTTAGATTGTTACTAGTTTGTTAATATGTAGAATGAGAGTTGTTAGATTGTTACTATGTAGAATGAGAGTTGTTAGATTGTTACTATGTAGAAATAGAGTTGTTAGATTATTACTAGATTGTTACTATGTAGAAATAGAGTTGTTAGATTGTTACTAGATTGTTAATATGTAGAATGAGAGTTGTCAGATTGTTACTATGTAGAAATAGAGTTGTTAGATTGTTAGTTGTTACTATGTAGGAACAAAGTTGTTAGATTGTTACTAAGTAGGAACAAAGTTGTTAGATTGTTACTATGTAGAAATAGAGTTGTTAGATTGTTACTAGATTGTAAATATGTAGAATGACAGTTGTTAGATTGTTACTATGTAGAAATAGAGTTGTTAGATTGTTAGTTGTTACTATGTAGGAACAAAGTTGTTAGATTGTTACTATGTAGGAACAAAGTTGTTAGATTGTTACTATGTAGGAACAAAGTTGTTAGATTGTTACTATGTAGAAACAGAGTTGTTAGATTGTTACTATGTAGAAATAGAGTTGTTAGATTGTTACTAGATTGTTAATATGTAGAATGAGAGTTGTCAAATTGTTACTATGTAGAAATAGAGTTGTTAGATTGTTAGTTGTTACTATGTAGGAACAAAGTTGTTAGATTGTTACTATGTAGGAACAAAGTTGTTAGATTGTTACTATGTAGAAACAGAGTTGTTAGATTGTTACTATGTAGAAATAGAGTTGTTAGATTGTTACTAGATTGTAAATATGTAGAATGACAGTTGTTAAATTGTTACTAGATTGTTAATATGTAGAATGAGAGTTGTTAGATTGTCACTATGTAGAAATAGAGTTGTTAGATTGTTAGTTGTTACTATGCAGGAACAAAGTTGTTAGATTGTTACTATGTAGAAACAGAGTTGTTAAATTGTTACTATGTGGAAAGACTAGCATCTGCCAGCGGCTTCACCCGCATAAAACTAGGTTTCTTCATACAAACTTTGAACCACCGTTTCATCCTTTTAGCAGATGAAACTTTCGGCTGTGCGGTGATAAGTCAGTCAGTTTCTCCTTTCATATATGTATGTATAGACTTTCTACCCCTTTTTAACCCCGTTATGGGATGAATTTCAATAAAATGCGTACATCGTTTTCCATCAATATCGTTAAAAAAATGTTCTCACAAAATTTGAAGCAGATTGGATCAAAGAATAACGTTGTCCCATAAAAACTTTACCCCCCCTTTTTCACACGCTTAGGTCTAGAATTTCATAAAATCCTTTTTTATCGGATGTCTACGTCTTACAAAAAACATACTCTTCATGTTTTAGGTCTTTACGATCAGTCAGTCATTCAAGACAAAGCATTTTATAAGTATAGATAACAAATCAAGATGACGTGATACTTTAAGTGAGGATGTAAAACTTGGTCCAAAATGGTCTGTAAAACATGTTTTATTTTTTGAAGTGTGAAATAATCTTATGATTTCTTTCGCTGTAGGTGGCGAGGGGCGTGTCAGGCTAAAACCACACCTGTGTTCCTTCAGTTGCCTTTTGTGTTCCAGGACCATGAGTTTATCCTTTTCAGAACCAATCTCATGGCCCTTGTAGGCATCAGCCCTGTTGGATCCTTATAGTTTGCTGACATATGTTTGAGGTACGCGTAAAACACGCGCCGTCAACGACTCGGGCTCGCTCTTTGTAGGTCAAGCGGACGGCGAGTTACCCATTGCTCTTCGTCTGCAGGCCCGCGCCTACGGTGACCGGAGATCGCTCTGCGATTCCCAACGCCCGGGGCGTCTCCTGTTGTGGCGGCTGGGGTGCAAAGATATGTCTTAATAAATCTCACAATGTACAAAACAGAGATGCTAGAATGTTACTATGTAGAATAATAACAAATAAAGATGACGTACGTTTTAAGAGAGGGTGTAAAACTTAACGCGATGCAAAATTGTCTGTAAAACGTGTAGAGTAGTTTTGAACGGGTGATCAAACTTTAAGAACAGATATTCGTTTCGTACTCAGTGATAGCTTATATATAATTAATACTTATCAAGACCATTCCAAAAAGCTCAAACACTGTGGTTTTTTTTTCGTGGGAAAATCATCCAATGACTTCCCCTGCACTTGGGCGGAGCGGGAGGGTGTGTCAAACTTTTACTGACTAAAAACCCAATCCTGTTCCTTCGTTGCCATTCATTCCAGGGCCGAGTCTTCCTTTCAGAAGCAGACCCTTGGCACCAGTAGGCTTTACGAATTGCTGACCTCTCCTTGAGGCGCGCGTGGAACAGTACGCGCCGACGACGACTTGGGCTCGGTTCGGACGGTTACTCATTGTTCGACGTCCGCAAGCCCACGCCTACGGTGGCCGGAAATCGGGATCGGGATCCTGGCAGCTGGGGCGTGAGGGGCGCTCCCTCGCGCGTGCACCTGCGACCTCCTTGTTAGCGTTACTGCTTCGCAGAAGGAGGCGACCGCCTGCCACTTCTCCTCGCTTCGGACCATGACCTGTACCAAGACCCGGTTCGTGAGATCGTTGCCGCAGTTCAAACACGGTAGGTTTATCTTATTTATATATTTGACTGGCCTGTTGGTCTAGTGGTTAGTGGCCCTAACTGCTATGCCGGAGGTCGTGGGTTCGATTCCCACCCAGGACAAATGTTTGTGTGATGAGCACGATCATTAGTTCTGTGTCTGGGTGTAATTTATCTATAATATGTATGTATTTAGAAAATAATTATATGTGTGTTTATCAGTTGTCTAGTACTCATAAGACAAGCTCTGCTTAGCTTGAGACTAGACGGCGTTGTGTGATATAGTTGTGTAATATTATTCCATTTATTTATTATATTACATACTTATTATATTTTTAAATATTTCCTTAAAAAAAAAAACACAAAAAAAAACATTTAAAAATATAAAAAATAGTAGCCCACCGGCATCGGGAACAGGGTCCAAGCTGCCGGCGGTCAGGGCTCCTGAGAGAGGAATCTCCTAACGATGCGCGCCGTGTCCAGGAGTACTGCTTTCTGGATCAGGCCCTTGATCCAGCTGCCTAACGAGAGCCTCCTTAGATGTCTTAATGGAATGGCTTAATATGGCTTAATAGCCAAGAGCCTCGAACACGAGGCTCTTGGCTATTAAGCCATTGGCCGTTACGACTATCGGCACAATGATTGCTCTATCCACTTCCCAAATGTCGACAACCTCGCGAGCTAAGTCAAGATACTTAATTTGCTTATCTTTCTCAGCTTTCACGAGGTTCTCGTCATGAGGGACAGCTATATCAACAATCATTGTAAGACGCTCTAGTCGATCTATCACCACTATATCAGGTTTATTGGCAACAATAGTCCTGTCAGTGATGATAGATCGATCCCAATATAATGTGATATTGCCATTTTCGAGAACTGGGTCGGGCACATACCTATAATACAGTACTTCTGATTCCACAAGTTTGTATTTAAGAGCAAGTTGCTGGTGGATAATCCTGGCTACGAGGTTGTGTCTATGCAAATATTCTCCATTAGCTAGATGAGAACACCCAGAAATAATGTGTCGGATTGATTCCCCGGGCCGGTGGCATGCCCGACAGATGTCAACCGTACCGTCCTTCACAATGTATTTCCGGTAGTTATTCGTCATCATAACTTCGTCCACTATCGCGAAGACAAAACTTTCGGTTTCCCCGAAGAGGTCACCAAAACGCAGCCAAGATACAGACGCTAACAGGTCTACATCGGGCCCATGTAAGGCCCGGTAAAAGCGTCTGTGAAGCTCCTTGCTCTGCCATACTTCCCTGCGGTCATTAGTATCCAGTACTATAGGTTTGCGCCAGTTCTCGTTGGCCAAGGAGAGCGGAGTGAGACCCTTGTCCACTGCCACTACATCTCGATGCATACCCACGTCGGCAGCTAGGAAATATTCCCTGAGACTGCATACCTCGCGGTTGTGCAGGGTCTTAGCATTTAAGAAGCCACGACCCCCGCACTTCCGCGGGATATACAGTCTCATCACCGATGACCGTGGGTGATGCATCCGATTTGCGGTAAGCAGTGTGCGGACCCTCCTATCCAGGGCGTCAAGTTCTGTCTGAGTCCATTTGAGTATGCCGAAAGAATACATCAATACCGGCATGACCCAACCGTTAAAAGCACGCACCTTGTTTCCGCCTGACAAAAGACTATTCAGTACTTTATTCAGGTGGCCAAAGAAGCGCTCTTTCAACGATTGTTTCACGTCGTCAGTATTGATGCCTAACAATTCCGACATACCCAAATATTTGTAAGTTTCGGTTGAACAGAGGGATCTAAGGTGTATGGAATCCGAGAGTTGAATTCCCACGGATTCCATAATCTCACCTCTCTTTACATGTATGACTGCACATTTGTCCACACCAAATTCCATCCTGATGGCACTACTGAAGGTTTTAGTTACCTTCAGTAGCTCCACCAGTTGCAAGTTGTTGGGGGCAAAGAGTTACAGATCGTCCATGTAAAGAAGGTGAGATATGACCTGACCGCCTCTTTTCAACCGGTAACCTAAGCCAGAACCCTCCAGCAGTGTGCTAAGAGGGTTCAAGGCTAGGCAAAACCACAGTGGACTCAGACTGTCGCCCTGGAATATGCCACGCTCAATCCTTATCGGCTCGCTGTTCTCCTGAACTAGTCGACATCCTGGATAGTCAAGGACTGTTCTCCACTGCCCCATACATGACATCAGGAAGGTGCGCAGTGTTGCATCAACTTTATACAGTTCTAGCACCCTCATGAGCCATGTATGAGGGACAGAGTCATAGGCCTTCTTATAATCTATCCAACATGCCGACAGATTCTGTCAACGTCGAACCTGTTGGCTAATGGCCATATCGATGAGGAGCAGCTCCTTAGTACCGCGGGACCCGTTCCTACATCCATTCTGAGAGGCAGACATGATAGAGTTGGTCTCAATATGACTATTGATTTTAGCTCTCAGAATGGATGTAAGAACTTTATAGACCGTCGGCAAACACGTGATCGGTCTATAATTTTTGGGTTCCGCAGTACTACCTGATTTATGGAGCAGGTGGGTTATTCCTGTCGTTAGAAACTGGGGCAGCGACCCTGACTCTAAGGCAGACTGGAACTGAGATGCCAAGCGAGCGTGCGACCTTTGGAACCATTTAAGCCAGAAATTGTGCAGCCCGTCCGGCCCAGGAGATTTCCAGTTAGGCAACGGACGGACTGCACGGGCTACATCTTGGGGGCTGATGGTAATTGCCCCCATTTCTGGTAAAAGATCGCACGCGCCCGACCTCTCGTATCCAATCACCCTCGGTGTGACTGACAGGCGCCGACCAAATGCTGCGCCAAAATGAACACATGGCGTCATCATCCGGCAGGCGCGTATCAGTTACACCTTGGTCCGGTCGCTCCCAATCCCTGTAAACCCACCTTTCGTTGCTTTGGAATGTGCGATTCTGAGTGTACCGCTCCACTCGCCGCTTGTAACGACGAATACGGTTTGCCCATGCATTGATTTTCTGCTTCAGGAAGTCGATACGCTCTGTGACGCAGGGCAGATAATCTCGAGGACTAATATCAGTCCCCGAGAATGCCCACCTCACAAAGCGCATCACCCTGGGGCGAGTGTTGCCCGCCCTGAAACAGATAAGCTTACCGATGAGTGCTCTAGCCTCACCGATACGGTGCTCTATCCTGCACTGCCAAGCTGGTACAGCTGGTCGTGTAGCTCTGTCACAATTGGGAAATTTAACATGAGCTACACGACATGCCGCTACAGCCGCACAGTACAAGATCGAGTGGGTATCAGTGAGGTCTTTGCTGCTATCAAAACAATTTGATAGCTGCGAATCTAGAGCACACACCAGCGCCCTATTTCTCTTGTGCATGGGCAAACGAGGTAGACGAGGTCTAAGCTCCGGCGGTGTGGTACGGTACTCCCGAAACGCGTCCTCCAAAGCGCCCCTCAATCGATCATTACATTAGGTACTCACAGATATAGCCGCGTCATCATCGGCGTCACCAACGTGGTCGGGTCGCGGTGAAGCAGTGGGTTGACGTTGCACCGCGGCCGGTGGTGTAGCAGGTGAAACACGGCCACTCTGTGATTCCAGGCGCAGTCTATCAAGTACGGCGTCATCCAACATACGATTACGCTGAATGACCCGCACCTGATCCGATAGTCGTTGGACCGAAACGTTGACAGCTGGCTCAAGCATCTGAAACAGAGAGAGCATCTGACCACGATACGCAGTCAGGTTAATTCCCCCCTCTGTAGCCCCAAAGTATGAGCGCATAACGTTTTCATTAATGGATGATGTCCATCGCATGCGCTGCACACTTCCACCGGCAGCGGGGACCCTATCAGAGGCCGGCGGGCCTCGAGGTCCCAAGCTGGCCGGAGGTCGGCCTCTTCCCCGTCGACGCGCTGGTGGTGGTGTCGTCGGCGGCGAGAAGTATTCGTCGCTCGAGCTCGACGCAACTGCAGCGACCGAAATCTCTGGACTCACGGTTGGTGCTGGTCCCGGCGGCTGCGAGGCGGAGCTGAGCGACGAACCCGAAGATGATGGGTGTGTGTGGAGTTTTTGTGCTCGGCTTCTTGTCAGCATTCTTCCGTTTCAATTCATCGCCATGTCATTCAGGTTTGCATATTTATTATTATCATTATTGTGCTTATTGTTGTGTATTATTACTGAGTTCCTATGGCCATCTTCCAGCTCCATAATCAGACCCTGGTTACCATCTAGCAACGAAATACTTGTCAAGACGGATCAAACGAGTCCTAACTCGATGGGGTTATGTCGTTTAACTACCGAGTTCCTATGGCCACCTTCCGGTTCCATCATCTGATCAGTTCAATGTTATATTAATTTTGCGTTGCCATCTGATGTAAAAAAGCATGCAAAACTTTTGACTCAATCAGTAACCGGGAAGAGTTTACAGACAAAGAAACATCGGGACAGGTAAGTAAAAACTTGTAAAAAGGAGATTTCAAATTTCCTGTCAGTTTGACGGGGCCCGTAGAGCTGATGTCTACCAGGGCTACGAGAATGTTCGAAAGAGTTACTGTACCTTGGGATTTAAAGGCAAATACAGGCAGGTTTTAGTCAGCAAAAGTTTAACACGCCCTTTCGCCCACGCAGAGCGGGAGAAATTATTTAATGATTTTTCACATAAAACCTTACTCTATCTGCTTTTAATAAACAAATACAAGCTAACATTAGAACCGAAGAAGCCAATTAAATGTACTAGGAGAATATAAATGGAAACAGTACATTATGTAAGCAAAACCGACAAGCCATCGGCTTTGCATCGGCACATGTGGCAGCTAAATCTAAAAGAGATAAGACAGAAAAAAGTCGTAGGATTTCAGTAAACAAAGCCTTTTGGTTGGCGTTGTTAAGTCCGGTCAAGGTTTGAAAAGAATCTACTTACACTAAAATTATAAAGATGTAAAGTTTGTTTCTTGTTTGTAGGAGGTAATCTCTGAAAGTACTAGTCCGATTGCACAATTTTTTTCACCGATCGAAAGCTGCTTTATTTCTGAGTGACATAGGCAATATTTTATGTACGCGGGCGAAGCTGTGGGCAAAAGCTAAATATAAATAAAGTAACTAGCGACACGCCTCAGCTTCGCACGGCTGTTAAAAAATTTAATCCTTGGCTTTTCTATACTACAGAATGTTTTTTTTTTTTGAGATGGGAAATCACATAATGACTTTTTTCGCCCTTACTGATTAAAACCTACATGTTTCCTTCAGTTGCCCTTTTAAGAAAATCTTGTGTCCCTAGCGGACGTCGGTTATGGGCACCTTTTTATTTTAGATGGGAAATCATCCAATGACATCTCCCGCCCTTGGGGGAGTGGAGGGGCGTGTCAGACTTATACTGACTAAAACCCACTCCTGGTTCCTTTGTTGCCTTTTATTCCAGGGCCGGGTTTTCCTTTCAGAAGCGAATCCATGGCCCCAGTAGGCTTCGACCCTGCCAGGCTCCTACGGTTTGCTGACATCTCCTCGTGGAACACTACGCGCCGTCGATGACTTAGGTTTGGTCCGGACGGTTACCGGACGGTCGGACGGCGAGCTACCCATTGCTCGTCATCCACATGCCCGCGCCTACGGTGGCCGGACCATGACCTGTACAAAGACCCAGCGCGAGAGATCATTGCCACCGATCACCCCCACGGGGACTAGTGAATTAGCAGAATTTACAGTGAACAAAATTTTCTTTTCACCACGGTTTTCAACAATCAACTCAAGTTGATATATTCCACCAGCTCAAATACTCGCTTTTCAAAAACTGCTGTGTTTCATAAAACTATTTGTATTTCATGCAATTCCTTTGTCTGTCGAGAGGTTTATCTGGTAAGATGCATGGTTCTGTATACAGTGGCTAAGAAATGCTGCACAATAAATTGTCTTCACAATCTCTGTACTTTAATCTTGCTACGTTACCCGTACATTCATAAGCCAGTAATACTTTTATATTTTCTACGTATTTTACATTACTAATATTAAATTCAAGTAATTAAATGTAACAACAAAGATTATATTTTTAGGAAACTCAAACATGTAAACATATAATGATCTGGGTTAATTATTTCGTACCCAATTTAGCTTGATTATACCAGGCTCACATAGCCACGTAGTATTTATAAATTCCATAATAATTGTGAATAAACATTTTCTTCTCATTTCAAACGTGTAGAACAAATTCTACATTGTTCACGAAATCATATTATTTAGCTGACTATTGTTACAAATGAAAGCGGGTCTGTTAATATTTGCTTCAAAAGGTTGATTATATTATTGAATAAATAATTTTCAATTTCCTCGTAAATTGCAGAATTGAGCGAAGCATGTTGTAACCGAGTTCTCTAATGGTAGTCGGTTAATTTGTCTTACTGTTGTAAGATTGCTGGGGCTCTGCTATGACGTTTTAAAATCATCATGATTTTAAGAAAGAGAAGGAGCTATAAAGGATGAATAGTACTATCTCTTTCACACAATGACGGCATTGTCATTTCGAACTCCGTTCTCAAGTTATATTCATTTAAATAGCTGAAAAATGTTTAACAGATTTACTTAAACTTTTCAGAGTGTTGATTTGTATATATCACATTTTATGAGTCTCTCTTATAAGTATAATAAGTACTATGCATACATTGAGTAGGTATGCTTGATATTCAGTAGGCCTTACAGAAGGAAGCCCGTACAATGCTATATAATATCAGTTTAAACTGAAATCCATTGAAAAACCAAAACAATGTTTCTTTACTAAGCCATAGTAACAACTGGGCAGTTTGTTTACTTTCCGCCGGAGACGCCCCCATCGTCGTCGGGAGTCGCAGGATGACTATCTGTCACAGACGAACAGCCATGTGTAGCTCGTCGTCCAACCATTCGATATGCACCAAGCAGGTTGTTAGGCCGACGCCTACCAGGGCTGCAGATTGTTCGAAGGAGTCATCATAACCCTCGCAGTAAACACTCCGGGTTTTAAGGCCCATTTAAACGGTGCGAGTTTGTCGTCTCGAACATACGATAATCGAAAGAATATAAAAAGTTTCTTCGTCTAAACATTCATACCTCTCGGTCTTTCACTCTGGCGAGAATCGCCTCGCAATATAATATTGCTTATGTCCGTGTAAATAGAATTCCAAAGCAATAATCGTATTTCGAGTTTTTATGACAGTTGAAAATCAGCGCTGTGGCTCTGTCCAGCACAATTGAGCCCCAGCATTTTGCTGAGCGCTGGCTGTTTTCCACGAATGTGTCGCATAATTTCTTTTTTTTGTATAATTTGTTATATAAATGCATGTTATTTTTTTTTTAAGTTATGTGTCATGTTTGTGCAAATAAACTGTTTTTATTTCTTTCTTCTTTTTTCTTTCAGTTGCTACCATGAGTCACACACATTCACACACACAACATCTTAGCATCATAGTCAAAACCAACAAGATCGAATTCTGGAAACGATTCAGTAGCAAGAGTTATGCTCAGCTGTGTCCAGCAGCGCAGGAGTGGCTGGAAAGACCTCACGGCGTCCTTACTTACCGCATGACGCAGGTCCTCATCGAGCATGGTAAGTTCGGGAGGTTCCTGTACCGGATCCGTGCAGAAGAGACGCCCGGGTGCCACCATTGTGTGGACCGCCCGGAGGACACGGTGGAGCACACGGTAGAGGTGTGCCCCGCTTGGGCAGAGCACCGCCGTGTCCTCGTGAGGGCGATCGGCGGCAGCGATCTCTCGCGCCGGGCCTTGGTACAGGCCATGGTCCGGAGCGAGGAGGAGTGGCAGACGGTCGCCTCCTTCTGCGAAGCAGTAATGCTAGCAAAGGAGGCGGCCGATCGCGTGAGGCAACGGCAACGGTCCTCACGCCCCAACCGCCGCCAGGATTCCGATCCCGATTTCCGGCCACCGTAGGCGCGGGCTTGCGGACGGCGAGCAATGGGTGGCTCGCCGTCCAATCGTCCGGTAACCATCCGGACCGAGCCCAAGTCGTCGACGGCGCGTAGTGTTCCACGCGCGCCTCAAGGAGATGTCAGCAACCGTAGGGGCCCAACAGGGTCGAAGCCTACTGGGGCCATGGGTGATGCGAAAGTGACCCCCGGGCCCTGGAAAAATAAAAATGGCAAAGAAGGAACAGGAGTGGGTTTTTAGTCAGTAAAAGTCTGACACTATCTCCCGCTCCGCCCAAGAGCGAGGGTTGTCATTAGATGATTTTCCCACCCGAAAAAAAAAAAAAAAAACCTACTAAGGAATCATCACCTTGGAAGCGTTATCGAAGATACGATATTATAATGTTAATAAAATTTGTACCACCATCTGACATCTTTGCCATTCAAAACCAGAATCTGATAAAAAGTTTCTACTAAGTTTTTGGTATTGTAGTACAAGTAAATAGTGTCACAACAGTTTGTACAGATAGTTTTGACAATGCCAGCTCAGACAGCGTCCGCCGAGGCATCTCCATTATACAAGCTTATAACAGAATAACCTGAGTACTAGGCATGCATAGAATTGGACGATGTCGACATAACACTCTGAATTAATCCAGGAGCTAACACCTCCATTGGCAAGACATAGTATAAACTATAACTGTCATAGTTTCATGTTTGCCTATTAAATACTAGTAGCTGATAGTAATAAACTATCAGCTCTTATTGCATCTTTTAATATTAAATAATCATCGTCATTGTTTAGAGAGTAGTGTTATAAAGCAGAAGAAGACAAAAAGTGTAATATTCTAGATGTTTCTAGTTTTTTTTTTTTTTTATATATCGTTTATTTTTCCACCCAAAGTGTTGCTTTCTCCGGCCAACCTCTTATGTCGTCTCTTATTCGTCAATGTAGAAAAAAGCAACGATTTAAGAGATTCCACGCTATTTAATGTAGTTTCTTAGCTTCCGTACCCAAAGGAACCCTATTACTAAGACTCGACTGTCCGTCTGTCTGTTACCAGGCGGTATCTGATGAACCATAACAGCTAGACAGTTGAAATTTTCACAGATGATGTATTTCTGATGCCACTATAACAACAAATACTAATACCTAGTTGTTTAGATAATGGTACGGAACCCTTCGTACGCGAGTGCGACTCGCACTTGGCCGTATTTTCCACTTTAGTTTTCATCTACACTAATACATTATAAAGAGGTAAAGTTAGTTTTTTTTATTTCTAGGAGGTAATTTCTGAAAGTACTGATCCGATTGCGATTTTTAGGGTTCCGTAGCCAAATGGCAAAACACTGAACCCTTATAGATTCGTCATGTGTCTGTCTGTCCGTCCGTATGTCACAGCCACTTTTTTTCGAAACTATAAGAGCTATACTGTTGAAACTTGGTAAGTAGATGTATTCTGTGAACCGCATTAAGATTTTCACAAAAAATAGAAAAAAAAACGATAAAATTTTGGGGGTTCCCCATACTTAGAACTGAAACTCAAAATTTTTTTTCATCCAACCCATACGTGTGCGATATCTATGGATAGGTCTTCAAAAATTATATTGAGGTTTCTAATATCATTTTTTTATATACTGAATAGTTTGCGCGAGAGACACTTCCAAAGTGGTAAAATGTGTCCCCCCCCCCCCCCCCCGTAACTTCTAAAATAAGAGAATGATAAAACTAAAAAAAATATATGATGTACCTTATAAACTTTCACCGAAAATTGGTTTGAATGAGATCTAGTAAGTAGTTATTTTTTAATACGTCATAAATCGTAAACCGCAATTTACCTTTAAGTTTGTACAGAACCCTCAGTCCGACTCGCACTTGCCCAGTTTTTTTTTTTACCGTTAGAAAGCGGTTTTATTCCCGAGTGACATAGCCTATATTTTATGTATGCGGGCGAAGCCGCGGGCAAAAGCTAAGTATCATATGAAATCCTTTATATCGCTTTTTAATCAGTAAGGTTTACTTTAAAGAGTTGGTTGTTATTTAAGTTTCTTATTTACCTTCATACATTATTATTCTCATTTAATAATTAAAATGGCGTTTTATAAGTAGGTCACGTTTAATAGTAGGTATTACTCAACGCGTTAAATCAATGAATACATTGTAATTAAATAAATTAAATTTGTACGACATTTACATTTCCTCCAGAGTTTATAAAACAATGTAATTGTTTTACCCTGAATAAATTAAATGTTTTTATGGAAACATAGCGTTTCCATTTATTAATACAATACAATAGCTACACGGTAATCTCGGTATACATATTCAGAACATGGTATAATTACAAACAACGTCAGATTGTGATAAATCTTGCGAGAATGTAAACGGTAGATTTCGAATGCAAGCAAGTTCATTCAAAATTGATAATTTAAAGAAATAAAGAAATTATGCAGTGACAATACACACGGTTAAAATTTTATTATTACTTTCGACTTCCTATGAATACATATGCATACATTTCATATGTTTTGTATGTCATGTTGTGTCTGGGTGTAATTTATCTATAATATGTATCTATTTAGAAATATATAAGTATGTTTATCAATTGTCTAGTACTCATGGCACAAGCTCTGCTTAGCTTGGGACTAGACGGCGTTGTGTGATAGTTGTGGAATGTAACCAGGATGTAATGTATTAAAAACCTGCGATTCTCAGTACTTAATATCTATCAGTCATTTCACTTCAGACTCAAATGTCTGGCATTATGATTAATGCCAATCATTTGAAACATCTTAGGTTTAAAATAATTCACTGAGCTGCATTTTTGGGGTGTTTTTCGTATAAATAAAACCAATAGAATAAAACTAAGTTTATAGTTTCGATAGTCCTGTTCTAAGTTCTAATTGCATATTACTCGGAAAACCTTGGAATTTTCGATAATTTTTCTGGTTTTTGCTGATAACTTCTATATCACTCTACCATAGGTTTAGAAATGAAAAGGTTACGGAAGCGAAATGCATCGGACCTTTCTGTCTTTATTTTGTTAGATTATAATGTGTCGGGCTCACTTTAAGATTCGCTGGTTCTAGACATTCTATCTTATTAACACTGACATTTAACGATTACAAAAAGACAATTTTTGATTAAAGCTTGAAGAAATATATTAAAATAAATGGTATCCTGCAATGTAACCTGTGGGTAGGTATCCCATTCTGCATCCTAATTAATAACGCCATTACTTGCTAATCTTAGAGGATTATGTAGACCATTATCTCATCTCAAGCTCCAAAGCCGAACAGTTACAAATCTGATTAGTTTAATTGATGGGTAGTTTAACGATAGTTGGCGATACCTGGCCCTATAAATAGTAGATATGAGCCACCAATAGCAACATTTAAAATGTATCAGGTAAAACCTAATTGTAACAAAGACCAAGAAGGAAGTACCAGAAAATATAAGACAAAAAGGAAAAAAATAGTAAATTATGTGACTAGGGGATAAAGCAGTGTCTTTAAGTAGCGGGCAGCATGTTGAATTCCGAACAAAACGTTATACAAATTAAATCCTGAACATTGCGAGTTAATATAGAAAAACAGAAAAATCGAAAAAACAGAAATCGTTTCTAAAACAGAGTAGAAAAAATGTGCATACCAAAATCCTGGTGGGGTATTGAGGATCATACACCAGGGAAGCATTGTATAAAATCGGTTGATGTATAATGTACCGAGTAACGTAAAAGTATTGTTGAACCCATAGCAAAAAATCACAATCTATGTGGATTGTGACTTTTTGATACGAGTACCTAATAATTATGTATCAGGAAATATAAACAATTTAGACAAGTTCCGAAATAATCACTACTCGGAGTCGATAGCGCTCATATTGGATTGCATCGTAGATTTGCGACTGGCAGCACGTGCAGCCAGCCTCGGAATCACTCCCGGCTGCGGATGTAGGCAACGGCTTTATGTCATGCGTGTGCTGCCTGCATTCGCAGCCTGCATCCGAGGTTCGAATAGTACCTTTATTTTTACTCGAAGCAAACTGTAGATACATTTGTATCTGTAGCCTTCCCAATTCTTTGTCTGTTCACAATTCTAAAGAAAATTCTGCGCCAACAACCTAAAGCCCTATTTGACAGTCCATTGCTTCGTTTCTATAGCAACTAGAAAGGCCGTTAAAATAACAATGCTACAAACGAAGCAATGGAACGCTAAAGTTTTAAGTTACCGAGGAATTCGGGAGTGAGATAGCGACCGCGGTCTTGTTTTATTCAGATGTTTATGTAATGCTTGTACAATGAAGTTGGGAAGTGGTTCGGTAATGTATGGCCTACAGATTCTTCTACTGTCATTTGTTTTAAAGTTTTTTTTTTTCAGTTGGGGAATCAGACTTTTGACTTTAACCACACCTATGTTCCTTCTTTCCCTTGCGTTCCAGGACCCCTGGGTTCCCTTTTTGCTATGTATTGATAATAGCAGACAATAAAGTTTTTTTTTTATTATTTTATATGGGATATCCTCCAATGACATCTCCCGCCCTCGGGCGGAGCGCGAACGCATGTTAGACTTTTACTGACTAAAACCCCTCGTTGCCTTGTATTTCAGGGCCGCGGGTTTTCCTTTCAGAAGCCTTCAGGGTTCTTCAGGCTTCAACCTTGCTGGACCCCTACGGTTTAGCTGACATCTCTTTAAGGCGCGCGCGGAATACTAGGCGCTGTCGACGATTCGGGCTCAACAGCGAGCTACCGATTGCTCGTCGTCCGTAAGCCCACGAGCCCCAAGAATTCGGGGTCGGGATCCCGGTGGCGGGGGATGTCCGTTCCCTCACGCGTGCCACCTTCTTCGCTAGCGTTACTACTTCGCAGAAGGAAGCGACCATCTGCCATTCATCCTCGCTCCGGACCCAGGCCTCAACCAGAGCCTGGCGTGAGAGGTCACCCCCACGAGGACATGGTGGTGCTTGCTCTGCCCAAATTGGGCAAATCTTTGCCGTAAACACCACCGTGTTCTTTGGGGGGTCCGTACAATGGTGATACCCGGGCGTTTCTTCCGCACAAATTAAGTTCAGTAACCTCCTGAACTTACCTGCGTCATGTGGAATTACCACACACTCAAAGAGAGTTCCGCCACAAATATGGCGTGCCCCAACCAATTGAACTGAGCATGAGCCATGAGCGTACCATGGTGCTGGTCTGATGATGGAGTCGGATAGTGGAACTAATGAGCGCTCAAAATAACCCCGTCGTGTTTGAGCTCTTGTGAGTAGTCTTGATCGTTACCTAATATTAATACTGTATGTTCACCCAAAGGGCAATTGAAAGGGCTATGCTCGGAGTTTAGGCCTTGCGTTATTGCATAAAGAATAAAGAAAAGAACCAAGGTCGCCGATATAGCCCTAAGAATCGCCAAACTAAAGTGGCAGTGGGCAGGGCACATTTCTCATAGAACGGATGGTCGATGGGGCCGAAAGGTTCTAGAGTGGCGACCGCGCACCGGAAAATGCAGCGTTGGAAAGCCTCCCACAAGGTGGACCGACGACCTGGTGAGAATCGCGGAAATGCGATGGATGCGAAACGCACAGGATCGCTCGTTGTGGAGACGCATAACTAAACATAGGCCTCTCCCAAAGAGGCCTATGTCCAACAGTGGACGTCTTTCAGCAGAAATAATGATGATTAATACTTCACGACAAAAGCTAGTTTTCTAATATTTTTCATTGAAAACTACCATGAACATACACGTAGAACTAGCTATCACATAAAACCTCTCCCTACCAGGAAAACATACTTGAATAGAGGCGATAGCCTTCCAGTAAGAATATAATATTTCCAGACACAATGGGAGAAATGAATTGAAACGAACGGTAATACCATTCGTCGATATCTTGGAATCTGTATAAGAATATCCTCTCGGATGCGTAGGGGTTCTATCTCATTCTGATCTTATTTTATTTAATAGAGAAATCAATCATCTATTCATAAAGATATTTCTTCATTACCTTTTTATAGTTATATGCGTGTGCCGACTTATTGTGATGATTTTTATAATCGATCTATGTATGTAAAAAAAGAGAGACTGAGTGACTGACTGACATATCAACGCGCGGGTCGAGGAACGCAAAATTTTGCATAAGGGTTTCTTTTATGATATAGGTGAGAACTAAGAACGGGTTTTTGAAAAAAATTTGAATACCTATGAGGGAGCGGACTTCCTCACGCCCCAGCCGCCGGCATCCCGACCCCGATTTCCAGCCTTGCGGACGACGAGCAGTGGATAGCTCGCGCGCAAAGTTTAGCTGACATTTCTTTGAGAAATGTCAGCAAAACCTACAGCAGGGCTGACGCCAACTGGGGCCATGGTTTCGCTTCCAAAAGACAAAGCCATGGTCTTGGAATGCAAGGCAAAGGAGGAACATAGGAGTGGGTTTTAGTCAGTAAAAGTCTGATACTGCTTGGAAGAAGTCAACCAAAAAAAAAGGTCAATCGATTAGGAGTATCTGTCTTTGCCCTAACCAAACTTAAATACAAACATTCTTGCATTGTTTGCTTATTGCAAATCTAAATAAAAGCTTTTAATAAATGGTGCATATCAAATACGTATGTTAATATTTATTTCTTAACTGGAAATAACGCATTATAAAACGACCTTTTTTGGCTGGGGCATAATCAAATAATTTTTCCCGCTCTGGAGCGAAAAGGAGAGTCAGACCTTTAGGGACCGAAAGGTTCTAGAGTGGCGACCGCGCACCGGAAGACGTACGCATTGAAAGGCCTCCCACAAGGTGAACCGTCGACGAATAAAGAGTTGTGGGAACATAATGGATGCGAGACAAGCAGGACTGTTCGTTCGTTGTTTGTGGCAACACTCAGGCCTATGTGTCACAGTGGACGTCTTTCGGCTGAAATATAGTGATATTATCAAAAGTACTTAAAGAAATAAGTAGTACTTATTCCTACAAGTAATACTTTTGATAATATCATGGAGTTTCTTGCCGGTTATTCTCCATAGGAAACGCACTAGGTTCTGACATTTTATGAGTGCCCATATGTATCTAAGTCTATGTGAAATAAAATATATTGAATAGATTATTTAAAAAAACTGTTTACTGTGCTACTTTCTGGGATTTACTCCTGTATCGTAGGTGCATTCATAAACTCATATAAAATCATATAAAAAATACACCCAGACTGGAACTACTATCTGTGGGACATACAAAAATTTGTTCCGTGCGGAACAATCGAACCAGCGACATGCAGCGCGGCAGCCAAACGCTCTACCACTGCTCCAACCATCATCATCTTCCTGCCCTTGTCCCGTATAATTTGGGGTCGGCGCAACACGTTTTTTTCTTCCATTCTGCCCTGTTACTCGTCATACTATCACTAACTTCCTTTTCTTTCATATCACTCTTCACACAATCGATCCATTTTTTCTTTGGTTTCCCTCTCCCTCTCCATCCATCCACATGTAAACTCATAACTCTTACCACTGCTCCAACTATGCCATCAAAAAACTGAATAACACTATTCAACAAAAATAGTGTAAGGCAAGTTAGTTTTAAGTAAACATTTGCTCATTGGTCACAGCAGTCCCGAAAACCTCTAAATTAAAGTACTTAGTAAAACTGAATAAATTTTCACCACAAACCAACTCTATTCGAAATTAATACCATTCATTCAACATTCCTCTCTAAAAGCAGAGGTTTAGTTTACATTAGTTCACATTGCATGAATACCACTTGAATAAGCTAATACCACAGACCTCGGAGGCGCTTAAACTTTCCTCAAGTTAATTGCGTCATTGAGTGTCACAGCGAGTGGCTATGAGCACCTACAATTTCGGCACATTCAAGTCACCACAAATCTACATAATTATTATAAAGTTGAAGAGTTCGTTATTTATTTTTTTGAGTTTAGAAAGCATCCAATTGACTTCTCTAAACAATTATAGTCTCAATAATAATATTATAATAAAAATACTCCACAACTTTCATATGTCACCTAGTCCCATACTAAACAAAGCTACTACTACTAGACAACTGATAAACATACTTATATATTTCTAAATATATATAGGTTTATTATAGATAAATTACACCCAGACACTGAACAAATGTTCGTGATCATCACACAAACATTTGTCTTGGGTGGGAATTAAGCCCACGACCTTCAGCATAGCAGTCAGTGCCACTAACCACCAGAACAACACCCTAATGATATTGGAGGCAGTTAGTAAAATGTTTAAGTTGGTTGTCTCCGACATTATAATTAAAAGTCTTGTTTACTGTAATTAGTATTATTTTATTTTACACCACATGCAAAATGCCGGAAATCCACAACGTTGCCCAACAAGTGCCATCGACAAAAGCCTCTATGTATGTTACCATAAATCACGACTAGTGTCGTCCCTCAACATCCCTATTAACCTTTCGAATACCGAATTAGAGACAAAATAGAAAGACAATGAATACTGCTCTCATCTTTGGGATGAGTCTACCAAATACCAGCTTGATGCCCTGGAGTCGATTGAGAAGCGAGCCAAGAGGATCATCGGTGATGATGCACTTGTCGAGTCAAAACTCCAAACGTTCGCTTGAGGTTTACTGAATTAAAAAAAAACCAGGTTGACGTTCCGTTGTCTATGACTAATACCATGACTAATTCAGTGGCGTATGTGACAGATTTAACATGCAAATAAGTTTGTTAGACTCCGCGCTTAATAACACGGCTTTCGCTAAGTTTCTTTGATGTACAGGATGTGCTTTTATTGGACGAGTGAGTTTTTGACACGTGCCTTTTGAAAGGGTTGTTTTCCTCGCCTTTGTTGAGTTGTACGTGAATATCAATTAGGAAACTTATAGTTGGGTTTGAGGTTTGGGGTTGAGACTCTTGGGCCGTGGGGTCCGAGTGCTCATGCGCTTTTTAAAGAATTATCCAAACGGCTAGTTGACACTTGGCGTGACCAAAGGGCTAGCTTTTACCTCGGTCAGAGATTAAGCATTGCCATACAACGTGGCAATGCCGCCAGTCTTTTGGACACACTTCCAGTCGACAGCGATGCGGAGGAATTTTTTGACGTCATATTTTAGGTAGGTAGGAGTTATTGTGTATATATTATTGAATTTTAACTAGTTAAGTGTTTTCATTTTTCTTGTTATATCTATGTTCAAAATAAAATAAATATTCGGAAAAAAAAACTTATAGGTACATAAAGTGTTTTTAACATAAACTAATCTAAAATATTTTTTTCTTCAATTATTTATTGAACAATGATGTTTTGTAAGGTAACATACTCCCGGAATTGTGCTATTCGAAGATATGATCTAGCAAAAAAAACATTGCAGAAGAATTAAAACGAATTTAACAAAACTTAAATAATCGCGATAAGCCCAGAAGGATGCAAACTGTGATTTTGGCAAGAATTAGGTAACGTACGTAGGTTTTTACGTTACTTCAAAAGATCTTTCTTGTCCTTATTGCTCACTACTTCTTATTCTATGGACGTGTACTTTGATCTTATGGAATGTATCGATTTCCAAAATTAAATAAAAAATTCCCAAAATTGTCTGCATGCATATTAATTTATACGAATAAAATTATATAGATTACATCAAACAATCAAATTAATTGAAATCGACTTTAGCACATTAATTTCCTTTTTTTGCAAAATAATTGTATTAAAGTGATATGTTTATTTTTAAATAAATAAAACATAAATAAATAGCTCCTGATTTTAGTTATTTGGTTACAAAGGCCAGTTAGCTACTCCATGTACAAACATTGACATTTACCCGCATTTGGTCAGGCCAGAACCGACCACAACATCGTTAGGTCACGGCGATCATTTCTAATAATGTGTAGTGCCGTTTTCAGGCGCCTATTACAAACCGGGTGCACTGAATGGGTTCCGATCCATGCTATGTCCTTGTTGTTTCTACTAAAACTATTTGGATTGTTTTTTTTTTTCAGTAATTCTAACCAATGTCTGGCAGTTTGAGTTCGGTGGTCTACCTAAATGTCCTTCCTTTGGTATTGTTCGTTAAGTCGTTGAGCTCCTTAGTAGTCCTGAGTTGAGCTATACAAATACTGACAAATGCTTGCATTGACTTGACAAGTCCACTTTAATCTGTATGGTTATGTCCTCAAAAGATCACCTCAGACACTATAAAATATTCTGCATGGTGCTTATATGATTTGACCATTACATGTTTCCTGTATGAACTCTAAAAGAGAGTTTGACTTCTGAGTTGGTTTCGGTTTTTGATCTCAGGCTAACTAGGCCTAGCTGACTATCAGCTAGGAAACACTGGTCTCATCTAGTTCTAACTGAAGATGAAATAAAGTATTTTTAAAACTTATCTGCAAAATAAATATCATTAAATTGTTATCATGATCATATATCAGCGTAATCGCACCTTTAAAAAAAACTGGCACTATACAGTCTATAGATACCGGCACGCATCTTGAGCGCTGACTTCTTCAGTTCTACTTGCGTAGAAGCACGCAGAAATGAAATATCGGGTCTCCTTAGTGGTATAAAGAGATATGCGGGGCGTGGAGTGAAATCCTTTTACAGTGATTGGCTCGCCGATATTGTACGATTTGAAAAGCGATCCCCGCTCTTTCGCCGAGCGCTCAAGATTCGTGCCGCTATCTGTACCAAATTTTTTTTCGTTATAATATACTCGTGAAGAGTATCAAAATGTAGGAGTCGAAAAGACAATTTTAAAGCATTACTCACTAAAATGCTGACTGCTTAAAGTGACTTGTTTCGAACTTTTATGTCGTTGTTTACAGTCGGGTTTTAGACACTGTCTATGTTTTAAACAACTGGCCCTTATTAGAAAAAAAATATGAATTTTAAATCTATATATATAAAAGCAAAATACCACTCACTGGTTAATCACGAAATCTCAGAAACTATAACACCTAGAAACTTAAAATTTGGCACGTAGGGAACTTAACGGCGTGCAGACATACGCTAAAAACGGATTTTGCGACCTCTACCCCTAAGGAAGTAAAACGGGTGTTGGAAGTTTGTATGGAGATACCTACTATCACGCGGGCGAAACCGCTGGCAGAAGTTAGTTTATGTATAAGAATGATAAATTAACAAATTATATGAAAATCTTTCTGTTTGGTCAAAATTAAACTCGGTTACCTCTAAATTAAAATTAAATAAAGCAACCACTCTGTATGTACCTAAGTGTCGCAGTAAATTGAAGGTGATTCCCACAAACCTGCTTAAAGGATAAGAGGGGACCCTTGATAGATGCGTGACAGTTTGAGAAGTGACATCCTGTAGTGTAACCTCAAGTGTAACCCGCTAAGATTAGTGTCGTCGTTCGTTCTCGTAATAGCTCCAAATGTTTATGCCGCCCTGGTAGATTATTTTGGAACACGTATCTTTGTTATTATTTTATTGCTTTATTTTACGTTTACTTTGACAAAAAAAAAATTTGATGTGATTTAATTACTGCGATTTCAGTATTAATAATATCATTAATTTCATGTTTTTCACTCATAAACGGATTAATAATAATATGTACTTATAACTATGTTAGTAACTATAAAATTTCATTAATACACCAAAAATAAATAACATAAAATCAATCAGATAATTAAACAATAGATAAAAATTACTTAATAATACTATAGTCACATAATATAATAAAATAAAATTGGGTTACTATCTACATTCTTATTAAAATACGCATCCATTTGTTTTGAAATGGGCAGTCTTGGTTGCATTCTAATTTTATAAATGACTAGTTAATTCCAAAGAGAAAGTTTGACCAGAAAGTCAATTGCAATTTGAATTACAAACTTCATGAAATATAGAGAAGTTGGAAGTGTTTTAGACAGATTGAGATCGAGATTTTTCTTAGTAGGAAATCCTCAAATAACTTCAAACATCAAGTAACAAATACTCTCTCTCTCTCGCACTGGTTAGAGCGAGAGAGAGTATTTGTTACTTGATCTTGTTGTGTCGGACGTTTTGTTCTTGTTTTCACTGACTACTAAACTTTGTCTTCAATGATTTTGTTCTGCCCTGTTATACTGTATCGTAGTGTTACGTGATGTTGTAAGCCTATTGTGTATTTTATTGTAATTTAAATATTTATAAGGAGAAACTGCCTGACTGACATATCAACGCACAGCCTAAACTATTAAGACTAGGAGCACGAAATTTTGCACAAAGCTTCCTTTTATGACGTAGGCGAGCACTAAGTGAGGGTTTCCCAAAATTCATCTCCTAACGGAATGAAAGGGGGGTCCAAAATTTGTATGGAAAAACCTACATTCATGCGGGCGAAGCCGCTGGCAAAAGCTAGTTGTCCTATAAGGTGTATTGCATGCTTCGTCATTAGACGACAACTATTTAACTAAAATTTTTAATCTCATATAAGTGAACGTTTATAATATGTTCTTATGAGAAATAAAGATTTTTTAAACCTGTGTTTCTTCAGTTGCCCGTTCCGTTCAAGGACCGCGGTGACTGTTTTGAACAATCTCGTAAGACTGATATTACGATTATATATTATGTTTGTGATAAAATTTATAAATTATCAGTATGAGGTTGATTGCGGTATTTATTCGAGTGAATTTCAGTGGCTGTTTCAATTATTCGCTAATTGATTCGAAATGAATATTGTGATGTAAAATCGGTGTAGTTTTGTACCAAATATCTGCGCAACTGGACAATATGTGGAATCATTCAAACAAGCGCAATCTTGGTAAAATGGAGCTGAGAATTTTATTGTAGTGTTGGCTACCTCAGCGAAGTTTCCCAAGAAGGTTGACCTGATACATTTGCTGTCAAATACTACAAAAACTATAAGATGTGTACATCAATATTGTAATGGTAAACAAATTAACTATGAAATTCATACCAAAACATGGCTTAAAGGACTTAGTATCCAAGCTAAAAGCATTAACAAAAACAATTAATTTAGAATAGTTTCCAATTATTGTGCCTAATAAAACTGTAAGTATTTTTATCTACAAAAATATTCTATTTTACAAAAGTCATACAGCAAAAATACCACTCACACAGAAATTCATGCGACTCTGGTACAATGCCGGATCAATCGTTAACACCCTCAAAAAACCACGTACGGCGAGTATCCACCCTTACGTTGTTGAAACTTCAATGGTCCGAACTAAGCGTTTCACTTCGTCGTTTATACCGCGTACATCGAAGGACTGGAACAATTTCCCCGCTGCGGTCTTCCCGTCCAAGTATAATTTAGGTATCTTCAAGGCTAGAGTGAACAGGCTTAACTAGTGCGCCTCACCATCAATGATTGCATCACTGCTTACCATCAGGGGGGATCGCAGTCAAGCTCTGGTTTATATCAATAAAAAAATAAAAAAACAGAAACGCTACGAAGCAGAAAACTTAGCGGCCGGTCAGTCGTTATGGGGACGGGCTGTTACTTCCCGTGTCTAACCTTTCGTATAACATCTTATTGACGTCCATAATATCATGATCACGTGTAGTAATTTCTAGTTTCTCCCAGTGGCTTCGGCTGTGTGAATGTATATCTATGTCAATCAGAATGTCCTAGAACCAAAAATTCGAAGACATGTGACATCCACCAACACGCACTGGGCCCGCGTGACCCAAGGAAATCCTTGAGGCGCGCGTGGAACAGTACGCGTCGTCTACGACTTAGGCCCGGTCCAGACAGTTACCTTACGATCGAACGGCGAGCCACTCATTCAAAAAAATAAAGGAGATGATAAAAAGGTACTTACTGTAGAATGCTCAACAAATAAAAATATTCCTATTTCTAAAGACGTAGAGAAGCCTAAAAGGCAAATCGGGATCAAACAGGATAACATCTTTATTCGATTTCAAACACTAGTCTGCACTTAGAACTTAGTGCCGTGAGCTCTAGTCTATGTAAAAACTTTTTACAAAAAATACAACCGACTTCAAAGTAAAAAAAAAAAAACACTAAAACAATTCAAATAAACTTTAATTTCGGAAGTCGGTGTTAAATGAGAAACAAACACTTGATTGGCCTGCTGGTCTAATGGTTAGTGGCCCTGACTGCTATGCCGGAGGTCGTAGGTTCGATTCCCACCCAGGACAAATGTTTGTGTGATAAGCACAATCATTTGTTCTGTGGGTGGGTGTAATTTAGCTATAATATGTATGTATTTAGAAATATTTAAGTATGTTTATCAGTTGTCTAGTACTCATAACACAAGCTTTGCTTAGCTTGGGACTAGACGGCGTTGTGTGATAGTTGTGTGCATATTATATTAACAATACCGAGAAGTACCGACTTCTGAAATTAAAGTTATTTTGATCATTTTAGTGGTTTTTTTTAGTGAAGTCGGTTTTTTTTGTAAAAAGTTTAGATGGAGCGACTGCCTACCTGACTTCCACAACCTAGTCACTAAGCATGCCGATACCCATTGCCAAGATGGATATCAGTTTTACAGGCATTGACTATATACACCGTATTCGCCGCGTCACCAAATCGTTTTACACCTGCAGCCTGTGGGTCGGATATTCGCAGCGGGCATACAGCGACCTGCGTGTTCAATATAACGCATTCAGGGTACGCAGTACGTACGGAAGACGCAGTGTTGGAAGGCCCCCTACAAGGTAGACCGATGACCTGCTGAAGGTTGCGGGAATCCGATGGATGCAAGACGCACAGGATCGTTCGTTGTGGCAACATTTGGAGGAGGCCTATGTCCAGCAGTAGACGTCTATCGGCTGAAATGATGATGATGGTGATGATTCAGGGTACAGAAAATCATCTAATGACATCCCTCGCTCTTGGGCGGAGCGACAAGGTGTGTCAGACTTTTACTGACTAAAAACCCACTCCTGTTCCTTCTTTGCCTTAGTTTCAAGGATCGGGGGATCTCTTTCGTATCATCCATGGCCCCATAGCTCCGACCCTGCTGGGCCCCTATGGTTGCTGACAATTCCATGAGGCGCGCATGGAACACGACGCGCCGTCGACGGCTTGGGTACCCATTGCTCGTCCGCAAGCCCGCGCCTGCAGTGGCCGGAAATCGGGATCGGAATCCCGGCTGGGGGCTGGGGCACAAGGGCCATTGCCTCGTGCGTGCAGCCGCATCCTTGGCTAGCTATTACTGCTTCGCATAAGGAGGCAACCGCCTGCCACTCCTCCTCCCTCTGGAGCTGCCGTGGCGTTGCAGTGCGTCAGGAATGTTTGCTGAGGCACGGGTTGATGGCTTTCCCGCCATAATCAGGATGAGATGTGCCTCCCTACTCACTCGCGTTCGTGGCAGGACCAAGTGCACTATACTGAGTGTTTTTGCGGATAGATGGGAGTCCCCCATGCTAAAAAGTCGGGTGCAGCTTCATGTCGAAGTATAGTTATGTAATTTGTATTGTTAATACCTACTAATATTAGTTTTTAAAATAATTGTTACTAACAAAATATGGACCTCGTCCAAAATAAATGTATATTTTGTATTATTATTATATAACGACTGTCAAAGATCAATAAATGATGGCTGGAACCAACAGCTTAGCGTGCTTTTTAAGACACGAGACTTCTCGTCTCGGTTTATAATGGATGGTCACCCATCTATAGACTGAGCTTGACAAGCGTAGCTTAACCTTAAAGATCAATTGCTTAACAACATCGATATAAGTGAAATAAAAAAAACCGGCCAAGTGCGAGTCGGACTCACGTATGAAGGGTTCCGTACCGTTATTTTTTAAAACGAGCAAAAAAAAATCACGTTTGTTGTATGGGAGCCCACTTAAATATTAATTTTATTATGTTTTTTTAGTATTTGTTGTTATAGCGGCAACAGAAGTGAATAACTGTCTTACCATGACGGTTCATGAGATATAACCTGACGGACATACAGACGATCGAACAGCAGAGTCTTTGTAACAGGGTCCGCGTTTTACCCTTTGGTTACGGAAACTTAAAAAATATTTCATAATATTTAATTAATAAAAAAAAACAAAATGCAAATCAACCCCGTACATCCATTGAAGCATTTTATTCAGTAAACCTTGAAAAACAGTCTTCCTGTTACACAACAATGATCCTTAGCGACACCGAAATAAAGGCTTAACGATCGAAATTCGCGTGGGATAAAACAAGAATCGATTATGTAATCGTAACGAGTGCTCGATAACCGCATCGCAAGGCTAAGCTTCGCGGGTCATTAGCTTCCGCGCAAGATCGAGTCGAGTCAAGCGTGAATCGCACAACATAGCCTGTAAACAATTAATAATCGAGTTGTTGGGTTTGTTCGTTGTAACTGGGGATTTTGATCAGTGACATTTTATTTGTGATTATCACAAATAAAATGGCACTTTGTCCAAAATCCAAAATCCACTGTCAGAAGTCTAAAGTTATTGGGATTGAACACGAAACATTTCAATAGTGCATGACGATTTGATGGATTTTGGGCTTTTTGGACAATCATTGCCCTTGTAAAATTATATTTTTCCTCATCGCTATCATCATCATTTAACCAACAAATAGCTCTTAAACGCACCCAACTGATATGCGCATGCTTTCCTGTTAGATAAAATCCATAATAAGTACACAAGAGGCAGTTTTAAAGTTGCCCCGATAGTAGATAAATAATAATAATAATGTTTATTAGCCAAAAAAATTACTAAATTTTTGTTACATACTTTAAGTGGTGCGGTAAGTAAATACATAATCATAGTAGCATCTGCAGCCAAACTAGGCTAAGCCTGTATTTTGGCTATCATATAAAGTCAAAGAGAAGCAATTACGGTGGCATAGTCATGCGCATAGATGCCCAAATGGTCATATGGTGAACCTTACTTTGAACTGCCTAAGAATAAGCGCACGCGAGGAAGACCCACTACTTGACAGACGACGCGACGGTCTAAAGAGACTTCAAAAATGTTTATTTCGACACAGATATGTCACAAAATCGTGCTCAAAGGAAATGTAAGACAAGGAGGGCCGATGAAATGTGATAAAGTCTAGCCAGGCAAAAAGAAGAAGAGATCACTATCATCACTTTATTTTGTACAGCTAAGGAGTGGAATTCCCTGCCGGAGTCTGTGTTTCCTGATAACTACAACCTAGGGGTCTTTAAGTCAAGAGTGAATAGGTTACTTCTAGGCAAGCGTGCTCCATGGTCGGCAACATCCATCGCTTACCATCAGGTGAGATAGTGGTTAAACGTGAGCCAAGAATAGACCGATAATAATTAAAAAGAACAAGATCAATAATAATTAAAAAAAAAAACTGATTAAGAACCTTTGGAGATTTGGCCCCCATTAGTTTTTGAGTGGCGTCTCTCTGCGGACTACATTACTAATCTCTCTCATGTAAAGATCTAATGACAGCGTCAGCGGATGGAATGCCGTGGCCGAAAACTCGGCCAGAGAAGGAATTTAATGAAGAAAATTCACATTTTATGCCATCGACGCGCAAAAAAGATGATTTTTAAACACTTGATAGAAATAAAACTATGATTCCAATTCGTTCAAGCAAAATGTATCTATGCTTTATTGATATGCAAATAACAAAAAAAAAAAAACTGGTTCTTTGCTCTTTTCTTCAAAATCTAAAAAAGGAACAATGACATTTGAAAACAAAACAATATCGGTTTTAAACAAAAATAGAATTTTCCTCGCAATCCGATACGGCACTTTATCCACATCCTGATTTATTTACTGGAGCAGAAACTCGAGCCAGCTTTATTATTCATAAACAATCCGTTTTACTACTTAGTATTCTGGAATTATTTTTTAAGTATCTACTTAAAGTTGGAAGGCCTCCCACAAGGTGGACCGATGACCTGGTGACGGTCGCGTGAATCCGATGGGTGCGAGACGCAATGACCGGTCATTGTGGCGACGCTTGAAGGAGGCCTATGTCCAACAGTGGACGTCTTTCGGCTCAAATGATGATGATGCTGATAACCTAGAGTTTATTTTTAACTAGCTGCTGCCAGCGGTTTCGTCCGCGTGATAGCAGAAAATTATCGCAAGAAAACATACTCTCGGTTTAAAATGTATCCTATATGCATGACATTCCTCGTAGGGGCGATCGGCGGCAACGATCTCTTGCGCCGGGCCTTGGTACAGGCCATGGTCTGGAGCGAGGAGGAGTGGCAGGCGGTCGCCTCCTTCTGCGAAGCAATTACTGCTTCGCAGAAGGAGGCGACCGCCTAGCAAAGGAAAATCCCGCAGGGTGAGGTGCACTCACCCTCACGCCCCAGCCGTAATACCGATCTCAAGTTCCGGCCACCGTAGGTGCGGGATTTCGGACGGCGAGCAATGGGTACCTCGCCGTTCAACCGTCCGGTAACCGACCGCACCGAGCCCAAGTCGTCGACGGCGCGTATTGTTCCACGCGCGCCTCAAGGAGATATCAGCAAACCGTAGGGTCCCAGCAGGGTCGAAGCCTACTGGGGCCACGGGCAGTGTGAAAGCGAAACCCGGAGCCCTGGGACCAAGGTAAAGGAACAGGTTTTTAGTCAGTAAAAGTCTGACACGCCCTCCCGCTCCACCTAAGAGTGGGAGATGTCATTAGATAATTATCTCACGTAAAAAAAATGTGCATGACATGGTCCACCTGTGTACCAAGTTTCATCGAAATCGATAAAGCAGACTTAGATAAATAATGTAGGTGCTCAACTTCAAATTCTTAATTTCGAAATCCCATCCATTATTCACGATATTTTCATTTTGCAAGCCATTCTACTGGAGCGCTAAGGAACCACCTAATCAAGCAAAAGCAATTTCCAACCTTTTTTTGACCGGGGACCGCTTTGGTTTTTTTTGTTAATAGCAGGGACCAGAAGTCCAAAAGTAAACGTAACTATTTATATTAATAAAAAATAAATTTCAAACTTTGACCAGGTTTATTTCTTAAAACAAAAACTGGGCAAGTGCGAGTCGGACTCTTACACTGAGGGTACAAACTAATTAGTGTAAATATTTCAATTCCAGAATCGAGTCTCGAAGAATATTAAAAAAAAAAAAAATTGTGACGTAACTAGAAATTTAAATTATTCAGATTTATTCCTATACTTGTGCTATAAGACCTTGCTTCATGCCAAATTTCAGGGTTCTAGGTCAACGGAAAGTACCCTATGTATTTTGATTCCCTTGAGAGTGTCGAAATACACTTTTTTGGTGACATAAACGGCCGTATCTTTTTTTCGTTAAATTAGAAGTTTGATTTTTTAACAAATTCAAGGGACCGCAGACCTGAGTATAATAAGGTTTTAATGTCAACTCGATACCTCCATGCGTTCTCGAGATAAAGGGCCTTGACAGAAAGACAGACAGACGGACAACAAAGTGATCCTATAACCCTTATAGGATCACTTTGTTGCCCGTCTGTCTGTCTTTTTTCCTTTTGAGGTACGGAACTCTAAAATCGGTTCGCATCAATGAAACTTTTCAGTTAGATTTAAATCTATCGTGGATCATATATTAGCTCTTGCGGTCTACCTGTGGTCCACGTACGACAGGTTAGGAACCACTGTGCTAAAAGATGAGATTAAAACGCGGAAGTTTGTGAGTAAGAATATTGCCTACGCCTCGGTATTTTACCTACCATCTCGCATATATTTACTAGATAACAGAGATTACAAAGTCTTCTGTAATTGTATGAAGATAATGCATGTAAGTTATGCTTGATTAGAGGAAAGTTTGCAAATTCTGTGAAATGGGTAGGTCATCATCATTTCAGCCCAAAGGCGTCCACTGTTGGACATAGGCCTCCCCCAAGCGTCGCCACAACGACCGATCCTGTGCGTTTCGAATACATCGGTGATGGTAAGCAGTGATGCCAACGTTGATGGTCGCATTAGTTTATTAAGAGCCTATGTTATCCACATTAGGTAGAAGTTACGAACTTTTCCAAAAAAATCTCTAGTCTTCTGTCCTTCATTACTGGAGGTCTGTCCTTAATCTATTTTGTTGAGTTCCGATACGTGTTTTTTACCCGACGGTTTTAAAGTTAATTCACGTAATCATTACATATCATATCATCATCATTTCAGCCCAAAGGCGTCCACTGTTGGACATAGGCCTCCCCAAGCGTCGCCACAACGACCGGTCCTGTGCGTTTCGCATACATCGGATTCCAGCGATCCTGACCAGGTCGTTGGTCCACCTTGTGGGAGGCCCCAACGGCCATCTATTCTGCGTGCAATCTGCCCTGCCCACTGCCACTTAAGTTTGGCGATTCTTCGTGCTATGTCGGCAACCTTGGTTCTGAGAATGCTGCTGCCCATTTTCTGGTATGTCCCTTAGTCGCCTCTTACGACACCCATGGGAAGAGATGGGATGGTGCCATTCTTTACGTCCAAACACCATACGGAACCAATGGGTAGGTACCGATGGATAAATGACTATTTTCGGTTGTATGGAAGTCTCAGAACGCATGAACATCTAATTACGAGTAGATTACATAACACACATAGTCAACCTTATAATGCTCCCACTGCAGGGACTCAGGCCTCCTCTCTAGGATAGGGAATGGGCCGTAATTCACAACATGGGCCCAGTGCCGTTTGGTAAATGTCAAATATCTTCGAATTTTTGGTTCTAGGACATGACGGTTTCCACACGATGTTTTCCTTCACGGTTTTAAGAGCAGTCACCCTGGCTGGGTTTGAACCCGCGACCTAACTACTCGTAAGTCGGGGCTGCTACCACTGGGGAGCAGCGAAATTCAAAATTCTCTTAAGGAGGCCAGTGTCCTAAGTTATATTCTAATTAAAATATGATAAGAGACTTTAACAAATATATCTTTATTGAGTTATAATTAAAATCTACAATTTTAAGCCACTGTTACAGGGGCAAATAAAAATTAGCACATCAAAATGACCTCCGTTTCATTCTCAACTAAGGCTAAATTTTAAAAAAATACTTTTAACTAAACTACATCAAAACATCCCACGAAATCGATAATATACGTACGTCCTTTCAAAGAATGTAGATATCCACCGAGCAATGCCTAGAATACGCGCAGATGCGTCACACCTATTACCTGCGACCAAAGACATAGAAAATGGACTGATAACAATTCTCCTTTCGCAATTCGTATGCTAGTAGATATTTTCATAGAAGTAAGCATCCCTTTATACCTATTTTTCTGTCTTCCTTCTTCTTGTCTCTCAGTTTATGTGTGTACATGAACTGTTAAATAAATAAATAAATGCCTAAAAGTAGGTATTTATATAAACAACATATGCGGACTAAATGCTACGAGACACTCTCTATTGGACGGCGTTTTTTACGTAAAAAAATTTCAAATTACTGCTCTCGCTCTGTGTAAAACCGGAAAGAGTATCAATCAGGCTTTTACTGACTAAAAACCACCTGTGTTTCTTCAGTTGTCCTTTACGAGGGCCAAGACTGCCAGGGCGGGATTGTCAGTCTATCAGTCAGCTTGTGGATTAAAAAGTAAAAAAATAATTTGTTACTCTGTAGAAATAGACAAAGCGGCGATATACTTGTCTTTTTGTTAATGTGACCAAGAAGACCGGCCATACAATCTTTTACCCCACTCACCATTTTCTGTGTTTACTTAATACCACCCAGATAAAGAAAATTACGTTTTTTGGCATTACAACATTAATTAAAAACGAAGAAAAAAATATTATGCTGCCATTAGCATTACATCAAGGGCAATGCTTGCTTTTAACACTTATTTTAAACTGCAGTAGATTGGGAACACTCAATCGATTCTTCTGTTTATGCTTGCGACTGCTATGTCAATATGGTCGGAATAAATTGACAGCATTCGATGGAACACCTCACTTATAAAGGTATGTCGGCTGTGGTATATTGTGGTATGGTGTCGATATTTTTGGCCTTTGTGTTTAACGTAAATATGCAGTTCAATTGTTCACGTTTGGTAATAAATGACGTCACATCTTTACTGGATTATTTTCGTGTGTGGATGGTAGTCGAGATCGGGATCTCGGCGGCTGGGGCGTAGGGATGACCGTTCCCTCATTCTTGCTGCTGCCTTTTCCCCTAGCATTACTGCTTCAAAGAAGAACTGAACCTGAAACTGGGCCCGACACGAAAGGTCACCGCCGGCGATCACCAAAAAGATAGATACGAAATTATTTTACACCTCGCACTTAATCTTTAAATACAAGAATATTATTATGTAAAGTATCGTTTCCAAGAAAAAATACAAACATCCGAATTGAGAACCTCCTCCTTTTTTAGAAGTCGGTTAAAAATGAAAAAAAATACAATTTTGTTGTGTGAACTTTCCATCTGCAAGACTGCCAGGACATTTAGGTACTTACTATTTATAATAAATTTGTAGAAGTTTAGTTTAGTTTAGATAACATTTATGCATTAAAATTGTGTGTAACTTGATATATTATATTACTTAGGCTTTATTTCATCGCAATCGGTTGACATTCATTGACTGTTAGGCGGTACGAAGTTCGCCGGGTCAGCTAGTCTTTAAATAAAACCAATAATTGCCGTCTAAAGACAACTTCAACGTACCAAAAGCCCGTCTCTAGGGTAAGAGCGCCCATTATCTACCATCCCCGTCAATATATTGACGCAATAAATTGATGTCACTCTGACAGGCGACTCATTGTGAACACTGACTTAAAGATTTATGGAAGTGCACAATCTGCGGGTACTTCGAAATATTCTTTCTTTTCTTGAGAATGAAAAATGGGTCTTCAGGATAGTTTTAGAAGTCATTTATTATTTATTAGATGTTGTATTGTTAGATTGATGAGATTTTGAGATACTGATTGAAAATAAACGCAATTTCGAAAGGCATGATAAATGGAGTCAAAGAAAGATACATAGGTACAGATACTACTAGATTACATCAAAAAATAATATTTAGCCAGTTGTGTGTACGAAAGCAATTATAGCTGCCAACTTAAACTAAATAACTCATCGCTTAAACTTTTTTGTTAGCACCACATGTTTTCTCCACAGGTAATATAACTGTATTGAAAAACGTCGTTTGATACACATGGAAATTTGTCACTGCAGTACTCGACTACATAACACACTCGCCTTAGGCTCGGGCTAATTTCACCTCGGTTGCAATGACAAACTCTCAACTTCTCCACTTGTATCAAAATGTGCTATCGTCTAAGCCTGTTAATCTAAGCATTTTTATTTTTTTGACTTTCATTTCTTTTTTGATGCTATAATCTGTTTTAATACGATGGGATCAAACTCATTGTGTGTACAGCTAATGAGTGGAATTCCCTTCTAAAGTCTGCATTTTCTGTTAGCTAAAACCTATGTATGTTGAGTTACCATGACGTTTAAAGTAAGATTGTTTTATTCTTATTCCATTGTGGGTAAGAGATGGCGCTAGACAACCTGTATAGCTCTGTCTCTTACCCACACTGAAATAAGAATGAAACAATCTTGCTTTGAACGTCATGGTAACCCACATGGTCATTAAGTCATAAGCGGATAGGTTACTTCTAGGCAAGCGTGCTACATTGTCGACCATATTAGTGCTAGGTTAGGCTTAGGCTACTCATCAGGTACGATAGTGGTCAAACGCGAGCCTATCAATAATTTAAAAAAAAATGCCCATATTTTGACGGACTCTCATTCCTATCACACTAATATTCCTACCCGTAAATTTTAAACAACACACGTGCCAAATAAATCTCGATTAAATTCCAAAAGTACCCAATTCTCAGTTAATTCCTCATCCCATATAAATCCTTTTTACTTCATTGAAGAATACCCAGATACGGAAACTCGGTCATACGTGGTCTTATTATCTTATGCCATATGTTAGCTGCACTAGATATATTGTTACAGAAGGACAGTTCCAAATAAATGCGCGGAAGAGGTTCTTGCAAACATAAATGGTGACGTCGTTGAACTCCTCAGTAGTCAAATGCTTGTCACACTGGACAGCTAGCCTAGGCAAGTTACAATCGTTTCGTGTCGAATTTCGTTCTCCAATCCATAACGCCTCGGTGTCAGCAATTGTAGAAAACGATAAGTTGGTAGCCATGTTGACGAACCTGAGTCGACCGCTCGTTCTACAATATCAAAGGATGTAGCGTTGAACATAGTAGAAACGATAACAATTCATTCTATCATTTTGAATGATGTGAACTTGGCTACGAATTTTCTATTCGTTTGTTCTGACCACATGAATTAACGTTGAGATGATGTCATTCCCATACATTTGATTAGTTTTCGACTAGCGTTAAGTATTGCAGATTATGAACTTGGCTAGGGGTGTAGATCCACTCAAATCTGTGTGGTTCTTTCCTCCAAAGACCATCTCAAACACCAATCTGCGTGGTTCTTATAATTGTTCGCTGTATGTACTTTAAAAGAATCTTTGACGCCTGAGTTTGTTTCGGTGTTTCTTCTCAGGGTAGTCAGCCAGGAAACACCGGCCTCATCTAGTTTTAATTGACGAAAAAAATGACGTGTAAAAGTGTTTTAAAAAAAAACCTATTTACAAAATAAATATTGTTTATTTTTATTATTATTATTAATGTATGGTAATTTCAAACAAATGCCGATCACAAGTGCACTAGTTCTTGCTGTACGTGTAACTTGTCATTGTGTGCGTGCATTTACTCTCGTTGTATAGAGTCGAAGTAGGAACCTATTTACTTTGTGGCAGTTGTTTGCTCATAAATAAATCTCATACATCCAGCATTGCTGTGATCCAGCGTGAGATTTATTGTCCCAGTGCGTGATTTTGTGTACAATAAAACGTTTGTATGTTTATAGTCCGTTGCCAAGTTGTCTGTCTGAATTAAGTGCGAATTTCACATAGATCAAAATGTGTCTTTTTGACTTTTTTCGCTTCAAGGTCGAGTCATTCAGTTGCCCTTTGCGATCTAGGGCCACAAGTTTCCAAATCAGAAATTCTCCGGGTTTATGCGGTCCTGCTGAGCTCCAACGGTTTCGCTGACCTCTCTTTGAGGTGCAAGTGGAACGCTACGCGCCGCCGATGATTTGGGCTCGGTCCTTACTAGATGAGCGGACGACGAGCTACAATTGCTTGTCGTCCGTGCGTAATAATGTATTGCAATGACTGTGCGTGTTAACTAATGTATTGCATGACAATTTGATGCAATTGTTGTATATTAACTACTAGCGTTTGCCTGCGGCTTCGTCCTCCTTAAACTTATAAAATTTCAGAAATGCCACATAATAATGTGTGCGATTTGTTCCGAAAAAATCTGATCTTATTTATCGGCCAAAACATCAGATAATTATGTTTTGTAGGTATTGGTTGATTGAAAACTAACGTTATACAGTATATATATTTCCACCCAAAGGAATTGGTGTCGGCGCCAAAAGGTTGTGAATTTTTTAAGCTACATGTTGTATGTACTACAAAAAAAAAAAAAAAACAGAGGTATGAAGCCAACTTTAAAGGTTTGTTTACGTGACGTTAGGCTGCGGGTACAAGAGATACTCTAGAGACATCTCGAGCCTTGTCAGGTACTTTAACACTAATGAACCCTGCCACGAAGAACGCTTCATAAGAGTGGCTGCCTTGCTTATGTGACGATTTTGTGGGCTAAGGATGTTTTTTCTTTGTAGTGTTTTTTTTTTCTGGTAGGAAAATCATCTAATGACAACCCCCGCTCTTGGGCGGGGCGAGAGATAGTGTCAGACTTTTACTGACTAAAAACCCACTCCTGTTCCTTCTTTGCCATTTTTTTTTTTTTTTCAGTGCCCCGGGGGTCACTTTCGCATCACCCATGGCCCCAGTAGGCTTCGACCCTGTTGGGCCCCTACGGTTGCTGACATCTCCTTGAGGCGCGCGTAGAACACTACGCGCCATCGACGACTTGGGCTCGGTCCGGACGGTTACCGGACGATCGGACGGCGAGCCACCCGTTGCTCGCCGTCCGCAAGCCCGCGCCTACGGTGGCCGGAAATCGGGATCGGAATCCCGGCGGTGGTTGGGGCGTGAGGACCGTTGCCGTTGCCTCACGCGATCGGCCGCCTCCTTTGCTAGCATTACTGCTTCGCAGAAGGAGGCGACCGCATGCCACTCCTCCTCGCTCCGGACCATGGCCTGTACCAAGGCCCGGTTTCTTTGTAGTGTGCACTCCGCTTTTTATTAGGACAAGCTTATGTAACGTTGTGCTCAGATACCCTACTACTAGTTCTTATCGCTATCCATTTGACGACCTGAACTGAACTGTTAAAGGGATGGAGCTATATAGGGTGTAAAGGTCCATCCTTCTTTTTCTCTCGCATTCTTGATCACACGTACATCACGGTAAGGCCAGCCCCCCTAGCCAAGTTACAATCGTAGCGTTCGCGCTGAACGCTTCGAGTAGGCCACGCCTCCGATTCCTTTGTTCTGACGTCATCTCAACGCTCAGTCACGTGGTCCGAACAAAGAAATTGGAGGCGTGGCCTACTCGAAGCGTTTGGCGTGAACGATACGATTGTAACTTGGCTGGGGGGGCAGATCACAGAGGACAGGGTGTTTTTGTTTTTTTTTTGCACATAACTATCACACAACACCGTCTAGTCCTAAGCTAAGCAGAGCTTATGTTATGAGTACTAGACAACTGATAAACATACTTAAATATTTCTAAATAGATACATACTATTGATAAATTACACCCAGACACAGAACAAATGATTGTGCTCATCACACAATCATTTGTCCTTGATGGGAATCGAACCCACGACCTCCAGCATAGCAGTCAGGGCCACTTAGTGGTTAGTGACCAACAGGCCATTGGAACTCAACAAAACAGAATAAGGACAGACCTCCGGTAATGAAGGATAGAAGACTAAAGATTTTTTTTGTAAAAGTTCGTAACTTCTACCTAATATTGATAACATAGGCTCTTAATAAACTAATGCGACCATCAACGTTGGCATCACTGCTTATCATCAAGTGGGATCGCAATCAAGCACTATATTACATAATAAAAAAAAAACTTTCAAAAGAGCATAGAGCTTCAATAAACTTAAACTTTACTGGTGGCTAAAGTCTAAGGCACAACATATTGAAACACTCACACTCACTCCAAACTCCAAAATATAGAAAACACCCAGTACCTGAAAAAAACAATGATCATTTTAATATAACATTTATAAATTCTAAAGTAAAAAAGACTTCAACTGAAGTGGTATCATCAATTTCGTTTCTGTGGAGACAGGAAGGGACCCTGATTAATTGCCTACAGAATTAATCGGTAAAGATGTACTGATACCGGCTTTTGTTACCGTGTCAACGCCAGATATGATGGTGATAAAGTGTTGTATTGAACCGTTTGGGGTACCAGGAGAGCATAACTGTGGAAGGGTAACAACAATAATAATTATAATGACGTTAAGATGAATTTCACAGAAACTGTATCGTTCATTGTGTCTGATATACAAGTGTACTAGGAATCTCACGCCCCAACCACCGCCGGGATTCCGATCCCTATTTCCGAGCATGCGGACGGCAAGTAATGGGTGGCTCGCCGTAAGACCGTCCGGTAACCGTCCGGACCGAGTCCAAGTCGTCGACGACGTGTACTGTTCCACATGCGCCTCAGGGAGATGTCAGCTAATCGTAGGGACCCAGCAGGGTCGAAGCCTACTGGGGCCACGAATAGTGTAAAGGCGAAACCCAGGGGCCCCGGGATAAAGGCAAAGAAGAAACAGGAGTGGGTTTTTAGTCAGTAAAAGTGACACTATCTCGCGCTCCGCCCAAGAGCGGGATCTGTTATTAGATGATTTTCCCACCTAAAAAAAAAGTGTATTAGGAAAGCATATTAGTAGTGGAAGTGTCTAGGCCAACCATGGATACAATATCAGCCTCTATCCGTGGTTCCGCTCGTGTTACAAGGATAACCTATAAGTTAAGTTTTTACTGACATTTCTTTGAGGCCCGCGTGCTAATACTGTTTTTTACATAATTGTAAAATTCCGTGTTAAAACTGAATAAGATAAATTTTGACTTTTTATGGTTCCGTACCCGAAGGGTGCCAACGGGACCCTATTACTAAGCCTCCGCTGGGTGTCCGTCCGTCCGTTTGTTTGTCGATCCGTCCGTCTATCAGCTGACTGTATCTCATAATTCGTAAGAGTTAGAGAATTGAAATTTTCACAGAATATATATTTTTAACACAGCTACAACAACAAATAAAGTCAAAGGCGGTATAACAGAAACGTTATTTTGTCGACGTTTTTTACACAATTTAAATATTTTCGTACGAAAACCTTCGTGTGCGACTGACTCGCACTTGACCAATTTAAACTGTTCTTGGCCAGATCAACTAAAGTAATACGTGAATAAAGTTTGAAGAATGAAATGGAGAAAAACGAACAGACAACAAAAATATAGCGCAAAACTAATTAATCTGCCAGCTAGCTGTCTCTAAGGACTACACTACCTATACATAAATGACATTGTAAGTATGTATAGAATAAATATATCTATGTATTTCTGTATGATTTTGATATGGGTCGCTAAATCTGATTATAACGGATCATGCTGCCCTAATTATTTGTGAAAGAATTAGTCTCTTCTGATACCGGAAAATCAGGTCTTTAATATCGGAAAATAGGCTACTCAAATGGAGTTAGGCAGGTCACATAGCAACAGTTGGAGTAAAGCAGCTAGGCAGGTAAACCGTGAAATTCAACTTACGAGAGTCTTTCCCAAGCCATTTATCGTCAACTTGAGCATAGTGTAAAAGCTTGTTGGTTTATCCTTTCCTATGCAATGTAGCAAAGGAGGCGGCCGATCGCGAGAGGCAACGGTCCTCACGCCACAACCACCGGAGGTATTCCGATCCCGATTTCCGGCCACTGTAGGCACGGTCTTGCGGACGGCGAGCAATGAATGGCTCGCCGTCCGACCGTCCGGTAACCATCTGTACTAGGGCCCAAGTCGTTGACGGCGCGTACTGTTCCACGCGCGCCTCAGGAAGATGTCAGTACATCGTAGGAGTCCAGTAGGATCGAAGCCTACTGAGGCCACGGGTAGTGTGAAAGCGAAGCCTGGGGCCCTGGGATAAAGGCAAAGAAGGAACAGGAGTGGGTTTTTAGTCAGTTAAAGTCCGACACTATCTCGCGCTCCGCCCCAGAGCGCTATTTGTCATTAGATGACTTTCCCACCTAAAAAAAGAAAATCCTATGCAATGTTCCATAAAGAGGCAATGCGAAAAAACAGATGTAAGGACCTGAGGACTTAGCCAAGCTGATAACCAACAATCGTTAACGCCAGAAAACTTCAAACGTACGGGAATGACATCATCTCAACGATAAGTCATGTGGGCAGAACCAACAAATCGGAGGCGTTACCTACTGTGGAATGGGATTCGAAATGAAATGGTCGTAACTTTGCTAGGCCTGCCGAACGCTCTGTTGGCATTCAGTAATTCCATCATTCACTCAAATATTTCACAAAACTTGTTCCAGGAAATAAGTGTTTTTTTTTTCAAAACCTTAAAAGATTTTGGAAAAATTTTCATCATTCTGAATCTTGATTCAATGTTCAAGGTTGGCTGGGGCGTGAGGATGTACGTTCCCTCACTCTTGAGGACGCCAACTTTGCTAGTATTACTGCTTCCCAGAAGGACGCAACCACATCCCATGCCCTCTCTCTCAGCAATGTTATGTTTTGAGGTTATAATTAGGTATAATAGGCGTCTCAAGAAGGAAGTTTCTTCAAGCTTGCATATGTGGCAGGATCCTAAAAGCAGGCTACCACGGTAGCAATGTTAGTCCGGCCGTCCGGTAACCGTCCGAAACGCGCCCGAGTCATCGTCGACGCGTAGTGTTTCACGTGCGCCTCAAAGATATGTCAGCAAAACCTAGCAGCAGGGGCCCGGTAGGACCAAAGCCTACAAGGACCATGTGATGGGTCGAGGGTCATGTGGTCTTCGACACGCCGTTTCGTTCCAACCTAGAGCGAGAGAAGTCATTGGATGATTGCCCACCTTAAAAAAGGGCAGCAACGCTATTTCTTTTTAGGCAAAAGTTTTGATCGCTTCCTGTGCCTTCCAGCTTTGATGCCTAAACCAAGTAAAATAAAACTCATACCAATTCAAAAACGCGCCAAGTTTTCCATAAACAAAAGTTAGTTTTCACTAAAAGTTTTATCATATGACACAAACTTGACACCAGTTTCAGAGCAAAGAGTAAAGTAGCTGGCACGCGAATATTTGTACTATCAATATGTCCAATATTCATTCCATTCGGCTGAATTGAGCGGTTTTCGTTGCTCAAATACCTACAAACGGGGCGAAAAGAGACACAGGGGTAGATAGACACAAACCTACAAACGGGGCGAATAAGGACACAGGGGTCAATAGAAACAAAACTACAAATAGTGCGAATAAGGACATTGGGGTCAATAGAAACAAATCTTCTATAAACGGGGCATATGGGGACACAGGGGTCTATAGAAACAAACCTGCAACGCGGTGAATAGGGACACAGGGGTCAGTAGAAACAAACCCTTGATTACGTTTTTCGTTTTGATACCACGTTTTGGTATCTAACAAAGCATTCTTTTTATAAACGGATTTAAAAAAAGGAGGAGGAAGGCTGTATAATTAATTAATTTAAAAATATACATATTTTTAATTATAATTTATTAGTATATTAATGTAGTTGAATTCAAAAGGCAATTAAACAAAAAAATATTTGATTTAATTTAATTAATTATTTAGTTATATGAAGTAATAATTTATTTATTAATTTTGTTAGAACTATTTATCACATTTCGGTTTACTTTTACTTTTAAAATACTTATAAACTTAGTATGTTTTTAACTTTCTATTACAGGTAAAATAGTACATTTTAATGTAAGTGAAGAAAGTTTGTCATTACGACCGAGGCGGAATTCGCCCGAGCCATAGGTGAGGCCGATAGCTGCAGTAACAAAAATTTTCACGTGTATCAAACGACTTTTTTAATAGACTTACAATTTGTGGGGGTTGAAGCGTGACTCGTGGGGCTCGCAACACCCAACCCGATACGATAATTGTGGCGGGAGCGAGCTTGCACACTTTTCCACATTACTGCGAAAAACAGTAAATTGCGTGCCTAAAAACGGTAGGGATAAGAGTGGGTTTATCAATAAGAGAAAATACCTTATTTCCAAGGCTCACGTTTCCTCCGTCTCATTAGAAGTAGATATCAAAGTTTCTCGCTCATCTTACTATAAAGTTTATTTTTCTAAGACTACTTCCAATGAAAGCGGGCGGATTCATTAATCATTCACAGTAAAACTAGTAAGTAACTGGAAAGTATGTCGTATTGACATAATTATATATATATGTACAACAATAATTTAGGTGCCTTCAAGGCTAGAGTGAATAGGCTCTTAATAAACTAGTGCGCCTCACCATCAATGATTGCATCACTGCTTACCATCAGGTGGGATCGCAGTCAAGCACTGGTTTATAGCGAATAAAAAAAAAAATTTAAAAAAATGTATTTGTGAATGTGAGGACTGTCTGGATTGTATTTTTTTTTTTGCTTTTCAGTAAATTTGAAGTACATCTCGCAATTTGAGTATTTTCTGCGGCTTACCTAAATGGCCTTTCCTTGGTATTCTTCGTCAAGACGTTAAGCTCCTTAGTATTCCTGAAAAGCAATCACCACACAGATTTGAGTGGTCAAATCTGTGTGGTTCTTTCCTCAAAAGACCATCTCAGACACAAATCTGCATGATTCTCAAAGATTTGACCAAATTACAGGTTTGCTAAAAGAGGCTAACCCTGATTTTGTTTCGGTGTTTCTTCTCAGGGTAGTCAGCTATAAAACACCGGCCTCATCTAGTTTATTATGACAAAAAAATGTACGCCTAAAAGTGTTTTCTAAAACATCATTTATCACACAAACGTACAACGCAATTTAAGTGTTTATATATTATGCAGAAGAATGACAAAACCGCTTGAAATAAAGATTTTAGCCAGATGAGGATGATAAGTTGGCCCCCAAAGTGTGTAGTGGCATAGGCTATATTTTATGTGCACGGGCGAAGCCGTGGGTACAAGCTTAATAAAAAAAAATTGTCGTTAAGGAGATCTACTTGATTGCGAAACAGCTTAGACTCCATTTTCTCCCTACTTCATGACCATGATATTATTCAAGTCGAAACCATACAATAAAATTAAAAATTGTCGCTGAAGAGAACTACTTGATTGCGTAACAGCTTACTACTCCATTTCCTCCCTACTCCATGACCGTGACATTATTTCAGTCCCAAAGGAGGATATTAACGAGAATCGAAGATATTAAACGGTGTTCCGTGACGAACATTTTCTAGAACAATATTATCGATAAAGCAATCAGCATCCATTATGATTTATTACAATAATTTTTTCTCCCTTTTCGTCAGAGTCTTTTCTCAGCCTAGGCAAGTAGGTAATGAATGTAGGCGGACAAATCTAGCCCGTCTATCGTCTGAAAACTTAGTCAAATTGAGGAAGACTGATGTTATTTCAGATTTTCGTGATATTAATGTTGTTATTATATTTGTATATGTCTTATTTATATTACTTATGTCTTAAAATGTACTTCAGTCGGCAAATACGAAATCTTTTGTTGTCCATCTGTAAAACCTTTTTTTGCAGGGATACATAGAGGTAGAGCTTAAATAAATACCAAATTATCAGGTTTGCTAGCACTTGAAGCAATCAAAAATAGGTAACTAAATTTTGATTGATGCGGCATATGTGTGAGTACCATATATCTCAAAATACAATTTACTGGTCTTTATATGCAGTTGGAAGTGTCTTGCTAACTCTGATATTTTGCCAATGTGGCCTATGTGCAGGATCATTCGGTTCCCTGCAAATTGATTGAGCTGAATGATGCTGGCGCTTGAATCCTGTTGTTTAACGTGCGCCGTCGGTTAGGACTAGTTATCTCTCAGCTGCCATAGTTTGTTTTTAATGGTTTGTGCTTAGAATTGTTTTTTTTTTACTGGCACGCTTTCTACGTATCTAAACGTCTTTCTATATAGTTCTCACAATTATTATACATACCAAACTCCTCCTAAACGGTTTGATCGAATTGAAAGTAATTTTGTGTGTGTGTATTTGAGTGGTCCTTGGATGGTTTGAAAATACAATACGATAGGAGGCGATGCAATCGGGTTCTTAATTTTTTAATTTCTGACAACCTGCCAGCTTTCGGAAAGGACACTGTCCATGGTCGAATTTTTCAAACGTTCTTCTCCATAGAGATCTACGCTTTGGAACGTGCAAATAGCTTCACCTTTTTTTTGTAACTAACTTCACAATTGACTTGACTGACCGACCTTGACAATTAGCTTGACTGACCGACCTTGACGATGAGCTTGACTGACCGACCTTGACAATTCAAAAGTGCCCGCCCCATCATCATGAACATTTCAGCCGAAAGACGTCCACTGTTGGACATAAGCCTCCCCAAGACCAGAACGACCGATCCTGTGCGTCTCGCATCCATCGGATTCCCGTGACCCTCACCAGGTCATCGATCTACCTTGCAAAAGTGCCGTAAATGGTTTATTTGAAATAAATAATATTAATAATTTTGACTGGCCTGTTGGTCTAGTGGTTAGTGGCCCTGACTGCTATGCCGGAGGTCGTGGTTTCGATATATGTAATACACCCTCTCCCTCCCGCCCAGAGTGAAGGGGTATTTGGTGATGTTCCACTTAAAAAGTAAAACTCCCTTTCTAACCATTAATCTTTAACACAGTCCATCATATCTATTTTGAATTTCACTTCAACAGAATTTATACCGCATACATCGAGGGACTGGAACAATTTGCTTGCTGCGGTCTTCCCGTCCAACTATAATTTAGGTGTCTTTAAGGCGAGAGTAAATAGGCTCTTAACCTATTGAGTAGCGTAATTAGAGTCCCTTAGGAAGACAATGACCGAGCGAACGTGGGCGTTCGCTCGGGGTTTAATAAACTAATAAACTAGTGCGCCTCACCATCAATGATTGCATCTCTGCTTACCATCAGGTGGGATCCCAATCAAGCACTGGTTTGTACCAATAAATAAAATAAATAGTTTAAAATTTAAAGAGTCCTAGACGTTTTATTTTTCGTTTTCAATGTGGGAAATCAAATTATTCCTCTCGCTCTAGGTGGAGCGAGAGGGAGTGTCAGATTTTTACCGACTAAGACCCACCCTTTGGGTTGACTTCCGAAAGGGAAACCGGGGAATGCTAGGTAAAGAAGGAAAATAGGTGTGGTTTTAATCAGTAAAAGTCTGACGCCTTTACGCTCCGCCCTAGAGTAGAAAAAGTCATTGAAAGATTTCACAACATAAGGGACCGCAGACTTGAGTATGTGGTTTTAATACCTTCACGTGTTCCTGAGATAAAAGGTCTTGACAGACAGACTAACAGACAAACAGACAGACCAACAGACAGACAGACCGACAGACAGACAACAAAGTGATCATATAAGGGTTCCGTTTTTTCCTTTTGAGGTAAAGAACCCTAATTAGAATACCAGCGCTGCGTTATTTATCGTTTTAAATATCGCAGCATATGCTGAGTTAGCCGCCTTTTTGACCTTGCACAGATCATACAATAATTTTTATTTTTTTTTATTTTACTCCTAATGTATTCTACTGTTTTTTAATTTTACTGTATGTGTGAGGTACGAATAAACGTTTTTTCTTTCTTTCTTTCTAAAAACCGTGTTCCTTCAGTTGCTCTTTGCTTTTGCTTTCCAGGGCCGAGATAAAAGGCCTTAAACATTATTAAATGTAATTTGTCGAGCTATTATTTACTTCGCCATTGTCACTTTATCAAACGTGCCACAACCAGGGCGCCATGTCTAAGCAAAGGGTTTAAGGACACAATAGCGATATTATAATACTATATTGACAATCTTGTTTTGGTAAGATATACAGGTAAATTTCAGTTTATCCTCTAGGTAATCTAGGTAGGTATATATCTATCTAATATCGTTTTTTTTTCACTGAATACATATGAAAATAATTTCGATACCTTTATTATTATAGCAAAAATGCAGTCTGTCTGTCGGTCTGTCTGTATGTTAGTCTCTCTGTCTGTCGGTCTGTCTACCTGGCGGTCTGTCTTTCTGTCTATATGTCGGTCTGACTATCTGTCGGTCTGTCGTTCTGTCTGTCTGTCGGTCTGTCGTTCTGTCTGTCTGTCGGTCTGTTGGTCTGTCTACCTGGTGGTCTGTCTTTCTGTCTATATGTCGGTCTGACTATCTGTCGGTCTGTCGTTCTGTCTGTCTGTCGGTCTGTCGTTCTGTCTGTCTGTCGGTCTGTTGGTCTGTCTACCTGGTGGTCTGTCTTTCTGTCTATATTTCGGTCTGACTATCTGTCGGTCTGTCTGTCGTTCTGTCATTCTGTATATCTGTCTGTCTGTCGGTCTGTCCGTCGGTCTGTTTATCTGTCAGTTTGTCTATCTATCGGTCAGTCTGTATAATGATCTGTCTATCTGTCGGTCTGTCTGTCTGTCTGCCTGTCTGTTTGTTCCCAGAGTTAATCTCCGAAACGGCTGGACACAATACACTGCGGATTTCGACACAAAAATAATACTCCTTTCTCTGGTTTGTAAACAAATCCTGACGTACTACGCACAAAGACATTTATTTCTGAACGAAAATGCTCCTTGAGCAATTTATGTCAGCCCTCAATCAGAAATGTAGGTATTTCTTCAAAGTATTAAATCTAGGTTATTTAGTTTTATTTTATTTGCGTCCCATTTACTAGATATTATTCGAATTTCCTAGTCGAATAAAATATCTGCAGCTAGATCTCATTTATAGCAGAGAGAGCGAAAGATATTTGAAAAGATCTAGAACAGCCTGATAAATAAATATTTTCTTATATATCTGTTTTGCCATTGAGACCGACCGCGGCGAAAGTGGTGTGACGATCAGCCCCCTAGCCAAGCTGCAACCGTTTCGTTTCGATTCTCTTTTCGTTGATCGCCTCGAGTCGGCTACGCCTCCTATACCTTTGTTCTGACCACGTGACTGAGCATTGAGATGATGTCAAAACAAAGGAATCGGAGGCGTGGCCGACTCGAGGCGATCGACGAAAAGAGAATCGAAAAGAAATGGTTGTATCTTGGATAGGAGAGCTTATCATGTTTGCGGGGCAAACTTGGCCAGAAATCGCTCTAGATAGAGAGGTTTCGAAGGTGAAAGGGGAGGCCTTTGCCCAGCCGTGAAACACAAAAAGGCTATTAAAAAAATGGTTTCAAAAGTTATTCAAAGGAAATCGGCTGCTGACAAAACTTAACTATTTAGGAAATAATATTTTAGATAGATGGGTTCTCGAGGAGTGATATTATGAAAAAAAGTGAGTTAGTGATAGTAGGTGATGGTTGAGAGGACAAAATGGAAGAAAAAAACGTGTTGCACTGACTCCAAGTAATACAGGGCAAGGGCAGGAAGTTGAAGATGATGATTTCAGAACCACAAGGAGAAAGCGTGGTTTCACAAAATGTAGAAATACTGGAGGTGGGTCTTTACTCAGGAGTGGGGCAGAAAAGGTCACGCACCTCAGACATTGTGCCCCGGGATGAAGGCAAAGGGGGAACAGGAGTGGGTTTTTAGTCAGTAAAAGTCTGACACTATCTCTCGCTCCACCCAAGAGCGAGATTTGTCATTAGATAACTTTCCCACCTTAAAAAAAAAAAAAAACCTCAGACATTGTGACAGGAAATTTGAATTTCGCGGTTTATTCTGGAGCATTTACCTTAGCAAAACGGCTTTATTATACGAGTATAATACCCGAATTTCATATCTCGAATATAGGCTACATAATTTTCTATTTTTAAACCTATCTTCAGACCTGAGAAGGGTCTTGAAGTTTATTTCCTAAGGCCGTCAGCTCCAAAGGCTCGGATGTCCCTTTAAAAGACATTTATGAGAATTCAGGTCTAAACTTTATTATGATTTACGATGGGGAATTGCAATACATTAAACATTAAAGACCGCCCATTGTGACACCCTATTAATTTTAAGTTCCTACTATAATTTTTATTTTTGGTTTACAATAAAGAATATATATACCTATCTATTTATATATCTCCTGTATCGTGGGTGTGCGCACAAATGTGTAAACTTACATGCAGAAGACATCCAGAACCAGTACAACTATCTGCAGGCACTTTAATTTTATATTATCTTTGTTTTTAATTTTATTTTTGGTTTCTGTCATCAATTTTAATTTTATTTCTAATTTTATTATTGGATTATTAATTGTGACCCTGATGTTAAATGTATTTATAATATTAACTACTGATTTCAACTATGACAGTAATCTAAATTATAATTTATTTCTATTTTAAAATTTACTATTCTATTTTGAAAAAAAAACATGTATATGTTGACAAAATTGTATTCATATTATGGGAATGCACCTGTAATGCAGTTTATAACTATTTCAGGAGCCAGGGAATTTCGTTAAGATATGCAAAAATTTACGTCAGTAATAAAATTTATGAAAATATTTGTGCTGTACGAAAATCGAACCCGTAACACGCAGCTCAATATGTAATCGCTTAACCACTGCACTAACCGTGCCGTATTAGATTCTTGGCGTCTACAATTATTCAAGAACACTACAACTGCTACAATTCTGTAAATCGTACTTAGCACAATGGCAGGGAACCCTCCGCCAACAGAGACGCTCTAATTATATCGATTGTTAATCTGGAACGTGAGCTGCATTGGAAGCAAACACAATGATCAAACTGATAGCTGATACTCAGCTTTTCTTCTGTATTTGTCCAACCATAATAGTTGGCGGCTTTGCTGTTCTAAAAACGTAGCTTATATTACAAACATTTTAGATCTTTACCTATTACGTTGCCATTTTATAAAGCGGACGTCTTTGACAAGGCGGAGTTCACACTGAGGATACAGCTGCTGGAGTCGCACCGTAACGTCCCTGCCCTACTCTACCCTACTCTACCTTACTCTACCCTACTCTACCTTACTCTACCCTACTCTACCTTACTCTACCCTACTCTACCCTACTCTACCTTACTCTACCCTACTCTACCTTACTCTACCCTACTCTATCCTACCCTAAAAAGTATCCTATGTCCGTCTCCTGGTTCTAAGCTCCCTCCCCACCAATTTTCAGACAACTCGGTTCAGCCGTTCTTGAGTTATAAATAGTGTAACTAACACGAATTTCTTTTATATATTTTTATAGATAGATTTACGAGTTTTGTAACCACCTCCTGGAATTTTATGCAGATTCAACAGATTGAAAATCACCATCGAGTTCTACCAGCACTGCAGGATTGCTTGAAAGATTTATAGTTGCCCTGGAACGCAAAAGACATACACACAGGTGGGTTTTAGTTAGTAGAAGTCTGACACTCCCTCTCGCGCCATCGGGCTGTTACGCGCACCAGATACGAAGACTGGTCTTTAGGTATTTTTCAGAGGGACCTTTTCAATAGAGTTTGCGGTACCTTATACCCTCTTACCCTACCCTCTCCTTCTACCTTTCTAAATACTCCTTGACAAAAAGTTTATCAAATGGAAAATTCTGAATTTACACAGCCGAAATTTAAGACAAGACAATTTAACCAGTTATTTATCAATCCAATAAAAAAGGTGTGTAATCGATAGAGTTCTTTTAATACGCAGTAATATCCGATATCCAGGAAATGTGAGACATTGTCAAAGACGGATCCGGATATCGAGTAACACGGGCTGACAGGCTGTTTCAAGGTACTAGGGCCACATAACGCTGAGATGATGTTTATGAAATACGTTTATACAGTTGGATTAAGCGAAGTATAGGCAGGAATAACCGTAAATAGTCAGATTTTTTCTATTAATAAATCAATGGTATGTACTTTCGGCATGCCACAATTATGGCGGTAAGTCCCTTCTTTGAGGAGTGGCTGGATCAGCAACACGGCGTCCTCACCTTCCGCATGACGCAGTTCCTCACCGGACATGGCAAGTTCGGGAGGTTTCTGCATCGGATTCAGGCGGAAGAAACGCCCGGGTGTCATCATCATCATCGTGTACCGCCTAGAGGAGACGGTGGAGCATGTAGTGGAGGTGTGCCCCGCTTGGGCGGAGCACCGTCGTGTCCTCGTGGAAGAAATCGGTGGCAACGATCCTTGCCCTGCGCCGGGCCCTGGTTTGGGCTATGATCCGGAGCGAGGAGGAATGGCCAGCGGTCGCCTCCTTCTGCGTAGCAGTAATCATCATCATCATTTCAGCCGAAAGACGTCCACTGTTAGACATAGGCCTTCCCCAAGCGTCGCCACAAGGACCGATCCTCGCATTCCTCATCCACCGCATTCCCGCGACTCTCACCAGGTCGTCGGTCCACCTTGTGGGAGGCCTGCCAACGCTGCGTTTTCCAGTGCGCAGTCGCCATTCTAGAACCTTTCGGCCCCATCGACCATCCGTTCTACGAGGAGAAGAGCGAAGGATATAGGTGTGGTTTTAGTCAGTAAAAGTCTGATACGCCTTCACGCTCCGCCCAGAACGGGATAAGGTAATTTGACGATTTCCCTCCTAAAAGAAATCCAATGTATATCTAAATCGTTTTTTATCAACCCTTTTATTCTAACAGACGAAATACAAAAATCACAAGATATTTGAGTGACATTCAAGACACCTAGTACATTATTAAAGCCAAAACTCCGGCTTCCAGTGACACAGACAGTGAGTGTCGTGTGTCGCAAGTGTCAGGAATGTCATGAGTGTCACCATATCTATTGTCTAGCGGCTTGACATTTTAGTACCCAGTGTCGAGTTGAATGGAAAAAGTAATGGACACAAAAATAAGTGAGAATTCCTCACGTGATACTGGCAGAATAGCCGCAACCGGCTCAATTGCCAAAACAAAAAAAGAAGTGAGAATTGGTGGACAGGAAACCTGTGTGGTTCTTTTCTCAAAAAAACATCTCAGACACTAATTCTAATGGTCCTATAATTTGTCCATTACATTTTGGCTGTATGGACTTTAAAAGAGACTTTGACCTCAGAGTTTTTTTCGGTGTTTTTTCTCAGGGTAGCTAGGAAACACCAGCCAGTATGTAGTTTAAACTGACGAAAAACAAATATGTGTAATTTTCTTCACATTCATCATTTGATTTGAATGAGAAGAATATTTGCAAAGTTTTCTCACACCGTTTGGACCAATCAAGTGGTGATTAAATAAATTGTACAAAGTAAAGCTGGGTTCAATCGCACAATATAATAGTACTAAGAAAAATATAAAGAAAAACTAAATTCTTGGTGAGAAGTGCCAAAACCAAAAACTGTCTGTTAACGTTAGGGTGTGCTCACATCCGGCGAATGCGCCGCTAGTGACCCGCTCGTGAGCTGCGTGCTTGCATTTCAAGTTCGTGCACTGTTGCTGCGCCACCCGGGAAACCTTCGCACGACAACTTCACGCTGTGCTCGAACGACGCAAGAGCGCACGCGAGCGCCCTGCTTTTATACGCCTAGCACATATATAGTACAAATCAACGCGCGCGCAAAACATGCAGCACAAACCATGCCTAAGTTGCGCTAAAAAGGCGCACCAAACAATTTCAGTAACTGCACGTACGGTCACTAGCGGCACATTCGCCATATGTGCGCACACCCTTAGAAAAACATTATTATAACAAACTTTTCAATCTCAAAATCGATTTCAATATTTGAAATTCACGTAAAACCCATATTATCGGCTGTCTCTTGGACTATCTCTAACTTAGTACCAAAGTTATATCAGATATTATAATATTGCTGTTGGTAACCCTGTTCAACTTTTGTTTATTTTCGTAAATTGAAATATTATCGCACTAGCGTTTTTTTTTTGTGGGAAAATCATCTTATGACATCCTCCGCCCTTGGGCGGAGCGGGAGAGTGTCAGATTTTCACTGACTAAAAACCCACTCCTGTTCCTTCGTTGCCGTTCGTTTCAGGGCCGAGTCTTCCTTTCTAAATCAGACCCTTGGCCCCAGTAGGCTTCGACCCTGCTGGGCCCCCACAGTTGCTGACATCTCCTTGAGGCGCGCGTGGAACAATACGAGCCGTCGACGACTTGGGCTTGGTCCGGACGGTTACCAGACGGTCGGTGGACGGGACCAGCGCCTACAGTGGCAGGAAATCGGGATCGGAATGCCGGCGGGGGTTGGGGCGTGAGGACCGTTGGACCGTAATATGTGTCTCCGTCGTTAGTGTAGCACCACTTTTATTTGTTTATAAGAATTAAACAACGTACAAGTATTACTAACTAAAACTGCAATTTTTTTTTTCTCCCAGGCTTGCAAGATCGCGGCTTCCAGAAGGAGCTCCCGGTCATTATGCGTACAGCTGAGGAGAGGAATATCCAGTCGGAATTTTCTAATAGTTACAAACTAGAGGTATTTTAGTCAACAGCGAATAGGTTATTTCTAGGCAAGCGTACTCCTTTTATCGACCACATTATCGCTTACCACCAGGTGATATAGTAGTCAAGCACAAGCATATCAATAATAAAAAACCAGGCACGTGCGAGTCGGACTCGCGCTCTCAGGGTTCCGCAAAAACTTACCTATGAAAACAATACAATTCCTGAATTGAGTTACGAAGATTTTACCGAATCGCATTTTTTTTTATTGTGACGTAACTACAAATTTACAGTTTTCAGATTTTTTCCTATACTTGTGCTATAAGACCATGCTTCATGCCAAATTTCAAGATTCTAGGTCCCCTATGAATTTTAATTTCCTTGAGAGTGTCAAAATATACGTTTTTTGCGACATAAACGGCCGTACCTTTTTTTTTCATTAACTCAGAAGCTTTAATTATTCACAGCTTCAAGGGGTCGCAGACTTGAGTATATTGTATTAATTTCAACTCGATACCTTTATACGTTTCCGAGATAAAGGGTCTTGACAGACAGACAGACAGACGATCAACAAAGTGATCCTATAAGGGTTCAGTTTTTTCCTTTTGAAGTACGGGACCCTAAAAGCATGTAGGAAACTATCCTAAGGAAACATACTCCCTGGATACAAAGTATTATACGTGCATGTGCTATTTCAGAAAAACTGAAACCCGTGGTCTTAGATTGCAAAGGGCAACTGAAGAGACACGAGTGGGTTTTAGTCAGTAAAAGTCTGACACTCTCTCTCGCTTAATCCAGAGCGAGTGAAGCTATTTGACGATCCCCAAACCAAAAAAAAAATACGTGAGACAAAGTTAAAATATTAATTCTTCTGCCGTAAAACTATCACCAAATTAAGTGCTCTCTAGAATAAACGAGTTTACAAAAACTAAAACTGAGTTTTACTGCTTTTAATTTTTACTGAATAAACTGGGATTAAAAGTTCAAAATATATTTTAGTCACGTTAATATTAAATTGAGTTAATTAACTTTTGGGTACACTTAGTTTGGGGGATAATCTGTTCATGAATGGGCAAGTGTTATATGAAAGTTAAAATTAGATGTTTTGAACTTTTTAAACAAAAGCATCAACATTTAAAACTTTACAAATAATAAAAACTACTTAATGGATTATCATAAAGTTTTTTTAAATGATAGATTGATTCTTGACAATGGTTTAGGTTTATAATGCAATGCATTCCTCTCGATATCAGGACGGCCACCGGTCACCATAGGCTACCAGCGAAAGTTACGGAATTAATTTTTAAACATCCACGTGTGTCCATGGAGTTTCTTGCACGTTCTTCCCCATAGAGATCTACGCTTTGGAATTTGCAATTTAGCTTCACTTGTTTTTTTTTTTGACTAACCGAGATTTTGACAATTCAAAAGTGCCTGTAATTCGTCTATTTGAAATAAACGTTTCTGATTTCTGACACAAATAGCGGAGACGTTTTAATGCCCCTTTCCTTTACTATAAATATATAATATGTACGTTTATTTTTATTATATACTTTTGCACCCTTGTTTTCTTATTCATATTTTCTTTTTTTTATGCACCTGTTATGTTAGCTCTCCTCCACTCTTGATTGACTAGTAAAGAGAATGCATAAAACATTAATTCCGCCTTTGTACCTTTATGTTGCACAGTGAAGTTTTAAATAAACAAATTAATATAATGCTTAAATGCATATTATAGTAAAGAAAAGTCGAGAATTAATTGTCTAGTTAAATGGCTCTAAGTGTATTTCTAAACATGGTCAGACTAACATTATAAAACCGAAACTTTGTACTCACTCAAAACTCTTGTAAAACAAAATCCACCCTACAAGTACGAAAATGAAGGAGCCTAAATACGGTTTTCGTCAGTAAAAGTCTGCCACGCCGTCACACTCCGTCCTAGAACGCGAGAAGTCATTAAATGATTTCCCACCTTTAAAAAAACCCTACAACTATCTCCATACTTTCCAACTTTAAAACTATTATTAAAAGACTATATAATGTTCACGTTATCGATTAAAAAAACAATCAGGCAGGCTGCGGGCGTATTAAAACTTAGGATAAGCCGGCACAACTTTGTAATGGAGTTAGCACAACTATACGACGAGAGGGAACATCACAAATTGCGTTATGAGGCTCCTGAATATCGCTGAGTGAATGCTTTGCAATGAAAGAAAAGAAAAGAAACTATGACGTTTCTTTAGCTGATATCAAATGTTTTGTGGGGTTACGTCATTGTGGGCAGATTTTGAATGTTTTTAATTATAATTTTTCATTATAACCTTACCTTTTTAGGGTTTTGAACCTCAGTAGGCGGAAACGGAACCTGTTTAGGTACACTTTGTAGTACGTAAACACCTATTTTCTCAGGAACACGTGGAGGTATCAAGTTGAAGTTATTATCATATTCTCGGGTTAGTAATATATGATAGAACTAGATTCTACCAGCGGCTTCGCCCGCGTGAAATTTGGTTTCTCAATACAAACTTTGAACCCTCCTTTTACCCTCTTAGGGGTAGAATTTCGTAAAAGCCGTTTCTCTGCGGATGTCTACACCCTATAAGGAACCTACCTATCAAATTTTAATTTTGTAAGTTTTATGGTTTCTGAGATTTTGCGATTAATCAGTGAGTGGTATTTCGCTTTTACATATATAAATAACAAATTCTTTAACATTTACATGATAAAACAACTGAATCTACAATTTTATTTGATATAACGATCAGTATAAATTATACCAAACGATTGATATAATTTATAAAGAACTATTTTTTATAAACATATCATAAATTAAATATAAAATCTGTTTCAATCGGTAATCGTTGAGATCAGATGCACAAATTGTTTCTTGCATTATTAAAGTGACAAAAAGTATGTAACTGAGTCAAGTCAAAAGCATTTATTTCAAATGAACCATTTACAGGCACTTTTGAATAGTCAAATGTCAGTCAAAAAAAAGAAGTGAAGTTAAATTGCTTACTTACGTAATGAAAAAGCGGGAACGCTATAGAAAATTAAAACTATAGAATCTTAGAGTAGGGAATTTTATTTGTTTCAAATCTCAAAACACTTCAATTGATAGTTAAGATTAACTTGTAAATAATACCTGCTTATTTTTTCCCTTTGTTATAGTAATTTTATAACATCGACTTCTAACTCATCATCGATAATATTAATAATACATTTACCCTACGTTTAAGGAAACGAATAGGAGTAAACAAGAGGAAACCGAGTGAACCGTGAAACAATAACGAGAGGCGACGGGTGAAGGCACATGTCATTCACTGCCTCGACGTGTGAGGTGAGCGAGAAAATGGATATCAATTATAAGAATTATATGATGAACGGCTTTCCTTTTTGTTTCGTGTTCATTTTAATAACAACTTTAACAGCTCTGAAATATGTTTCAAAGTCATGTAACATTCATCTTATGTAGATACTTCTTTATCTGTTTAAATGACAAAGTATAACTATTTTTATTATTTTCAAGGGGAGATTTATTTATTAAGAGGGTCGTTTTCTACTTGCCTATCGTCAACATCGAGCATGGTTTAAAATCTTGTTGCTTCATCTAACGAAATCCGACGCGATGTTTGATGAAGAGGCAATGCAAAAAAGAGAGATAACGCCTAAAACTCTGTTGATAATTGTCCGTGATTTACTCGAATGTTTCACAAAATTTGCTCCAGGAAATACTCGGTATTTTTTAAACCTTTAAAAGGTTTTCAGAAAAATTGGCATCATTCAAAGTCTCGATTAAATATGCAAGGCTTCTATTGATGTCCTTTTTAATATTTTTAAAATATGAGTACATTATGGAGGACCAAAGTTCACTTAAAATAGCAGATTTTGAGAGGTCTTTACTAGACTAGTTTTACACAAATTTATGTTTTGATTTCTATAAAAGCCTAGATAATATCCACAAGATAGCTGTGTACCCAAAATGTCTAGAGGAAGATGTGTAATAACATCATAATCACGTAAGAGCAGTTCTCTAAGGATCTCCAACAAAGGATGTACAGTCACAAGCCATAACATACATAACTAACTTAACTAATAACTTAATATTATACTTTTATTTGGGTATGTACAGTCACGTGCAACAAGATAATATACACTGTCACATTTTCTATCTGTCTTAATTTCTGCCATTTAAGAAATACGTGTACGACATTATTGGTTCTAAGTTATCTATTTGATGGTTAGGAACTTAAGAACCAGTTGTCGTACACTTATTTCTTGAACAGCAGAACTGTTCACGAAATAAGTGTTATTTTATGAGTTACATAAATCTTGGGTACATATTTCTTGTCGTTTCTAATATGTGAGCATAATATAGATAAGTCATAACAATAAATAAAATCATGTAATGACAAATCCCGCTCTTGGGTGGAGAGCGAGATAGTGTCAGACTTTTACTGACTAAAAACCCACTCATGTTCCTTCATTGCCTTCGTCCCAGGGTCCCGGGTTTCGTTTTCACACTACCCATGGCCCCGGTAGGCTTCGACCCCGCTGGGTCCCTACGATTTGTTGACATCTCCCTGGGGCGCGGTGGAACAATACGCGTCGTCGACGACTTGGCCTTGGTCCGGACGGTTACCGGACGGTCGGACGGCGAGCTACATAGTGCTCGCCGTCCGCAAGCCCGCGCCTACGGAAAACCACTGGCAGCTAAGAGATGACCAGTCTCAATTGACCATACTATCTACAGCATCATGTTAAACAATATCTATGCAATCTAATCTAACCTCTATGATGACGGGTCTTCAAATCAGAGTTTTGAAGTAAATAAACCCAAGAACATCTTCAGAATCAAGTCTAAACTAACTCCAAATTAAATATTGAAATGAGTCAAGCCGCTTTCAGAAAATAGAAAAAATCCTTAATTTTTTAGAAAGTGATCCTAATTTTTAGTCAGAGAACTTGGTAATTCTATCGTCGACTTTCAGCTTTTTTCTTTTGACTTTTAGGGCTACATACGTTAAAAGAAAAAGAATCCCTTATAGGATCATCACTTTCTTGTCCGTCTGTTTGTCAAAACCCTTTTTTAGGGTTTCGTACCTCAAAAGGAAAAAACGGAACCCTTATAGGATCACTTTGTTGTCTGTCTATCTATATGTCAAGACCCTTTAACTCGAGAACTCGTGGAGGTATCGAGTTAAAATTAAAACCTAGGTCTGCGATCTCTTGAAGCTGTGAAAAAAATCAAACTTCTAAGTTAACGAAAAAAAAAGATACGGCCGTTTATGTCGCAAAAAATATGTATTTCGACAGTCTCAAGGGAATCTAAATTCATAGGGTACTTCTCGTTGACCCAGAATCCTGAAATTTGGCAGACAGGAATAAATCTGAAAACAGTAACTTTTTTGTTACTTCACAAAAAATGCGATTATATTTACATGAATAATTTAAATTTTAAAAATACTCAACAGCTACTTGAGTATTTTTTATAATCACAGTAAAATAAATATATAATAAAAACTCTACACTAATTAGAATTAACTAAGAAGAAACTAAAATAAGGCGTCAAAAAATTATTCCACGTCGGTGTCGACTGGATATTTGGATTCAAAATCATTCCTTCCAGAAAACAAAACAACTTCTTATAAAAAACATTTCGACATAAAAAAGCCTTTGAGAACTTCCGAATCACACCACAGTTCACTCAACGCCGGATATCAGGCTTCTAAATCCGAGCAAAGAAAAAACAAAATACGGTTAAAAGCTTAGTATACCGAGCGAGAACCCGGTGAACGCGGACTGTAGGGTGTCCGACAAAACGGGTGGTACAGTCGACATCAAAAGTGGTTATGCCATTCTGAGGGCTGTTTAATAAAACTGACAGGTGACAGCTAAAACTATCAGGTGACAGATTAAACTGACAGATGACACATAAAACTGACAGATGATAGATAAAACTGACAGATTGCAGATAAAACTGACAGATGATAGATAAAACTGACAGGTGACAGATGACACTGACAGAAGACAAATAACAGGTGACAGTTGGACAATCCAACAATATTTATTTAATCGTAGGAGAACAAACAGCCATAGCAAATTGACGGTATGATTGGCATAGTAGTTGAGCGATATTCAACCTCACGGAACAAATATTTGTATGGCCTACAGCAGGCTTGGCCAAGTTGATAATCTACAATCGTTAACGCTAGTAGAAAATTTATGGGAATGACATCATCTCAACGTTAAGTAACATGCCCCCTAGCCAAGTTACAACCGTTTCGTTTCGATTCTCTTTTGTCGATTGCTTCGAGTCAACCACGCCTCCGATTCCTTTGTTCTGACGTCATCTCAATGCTCAATCACGGGGTCAGAACAAAGAAAGGAGGCGTGGCCAACTCGAGGTGATCGACGAAAGAGAATCAATACGAAACGGTCTTTACTTAGCTAGGCCTGCAGATAGATGTTCCGGGTCTGGGTGTCTTGTCTATGTGAATTTACATGGTTTTTTTTATGTGGGGCAACATTTTAAAAATAAGTACACTAACTAAATGGATAACAATTTTTAACGACATTGAGCCAATTACAAGTTCTCACGGGTAAAACAGAAAAGTAGTAAAAAACTTAGGATCACTAACAAGCACGATAAAAAAAGAACTTACTTTATTTCGAACATTTTCTGCTTCATAAGATAAATACTTCAGGGTAGCCAGCGAACTTCAAATTTTCTAAAGTTTTTTTCAATTTGCAGTGCAGTATCGGCACAAAATATGAAAGAAAAAGATAAAGATGGATAGATTGTGTGAAGAGTGATTTGAAAGAAAAGGAAGTTAGTGATAGTATGACGAGTGACAGGCCAGAATGGAAGAAAAAAACATGTTGCGCCGATCCCAAATAACACGGGATAAGGGCAAGAAGATGATGATGATAATATCGGCACAAAATAGATAGGTACAGAAGTCAATCTCATGTATAGATTTCACTTTTCATACCTACGCCGAACCGAAACACGATCCGAGTGCGACCGGGTGCGAATTGCCTACCTAATCTGAATTTAAAAAATATTATTATGATCATTATTTCAGCGGAAAGATGTTCACTACTAGATATAGGGCTTCTCTAAAGCTAGAACTACATTAGACCGACGCACACGGGGACCGACCGATTGGCCTCCCACAAGGTGGACCGACAAGCTGGTGAGAGTCGCAGGAATGCGGTGGATGCGAGACGCACAGGATCGGTCGTTGTGGCGTCGCTTGGTCCCCCAAGCGACGCCACAACGGCCTAGGTCCAAAAGTGGACGTCTTTCGGCTGAAATGGTGATGATGATGATGATGATGACACGTGGACCACGCCTGATTTGTACGTAAAACGACGTCACGTGGATCTAGTGTAGCTCTACAAGTCTAGTTGCCATATAAAATGTATGGAGACCGACGCGCTCAGATCGGCGTACGTGGCATACTGGTGTGAAGTTTAGTTCTACCTTTAGTGTCGTCTGAAGGAACGGTCCTGTGCGTCTAAGCATTCTCTGTGAATTCTTAACAATCAAACTGCAATCGCCAAGCTGCCTGCCAAGCGTTTAATTCTGCTGTTGACCGTACCTACCCTTGCTGGTGTCCGTGTGTCCGGACGGCCCGCTGTCCGGTACGAACCGCAGTTAGGAAAACTTCTGCTGAATTTAAGGTGTTAAGGTGAAAAAGGCTGTATTGCGCTGCAGGCGTCGTTTTGAATTCACTTTTTATTTATTTTTGTAGCTTTTCATTCTAACATAACATGACTAAAATAAAGCACTTAAAATATCGCAGTGTGTAATGTTGGTGAACTTAATTAATCAATAAAAAAACGTCCAAGTGCGAGTCGGACTAGCGCACAAAGGGTTCGGTACCGTGCGTAGGAAAAAAACGGCAAAAAATCACGTTTGTAGTATGGGAATAAAATAAATATTCAAGTGTGGCCCTCAAATATTTATTTTATTCTGTTTTTAGTATTTGTTGTTATAGCGGTTACTGAAATACATCATCTGTGACAATTTCTACTGTCTACCTATCACGGTTCATGAGATACAGCCTGGTGACAGAAAGACAGACAGTGAAGTCGTAGTAATAGGGTAATAGGGTCTTGTCGTCCTTCGGGTTCGGAACCCTAAAAAATGATGCTTACGTATCTATAACTAGCTGTCCCCTACGGTTTTACCTACATCTTTTGTTACAGGTCTGCTCCCATGGGTCGCAACGCCTATAATTCCTCGATAAATGAATTTTTAATGTTTCATTTTGAATCATTAGTTCCTATAATAATAAAATTCTTCAGCTTTATTATATTAGTATAAATAATTTGCTAAGCTTTTTAACCGACTTTAAAAAAAGGAGGAGGTTCTCAATTCGTTTAAACTTTTTTTCTTTTGGTGGTTTCGTCAGCATACCTAGAACTTGATTTTATTTAATAAAGTAAGCATACATGTAGGAATTTTGAACGCAGCTACATGAATGATAAGTGTGAGAAAGAAAGAACGGATGACGGGAAAAGCTATGACACATTAGAATGATTGTGTTGGTAAAATGAACGTGTGCTAAAGAAGTAATATAAGACGTTGATAAAAGGGCTCTGTTATATTTCCCAATCCCTAAATCCCACATACATATCACCAAAATATTTTCTTTTAATATATTTCATAAACGAACTTGATTTTACAATATAAAATTCTCCCGACCAGCTCAACTCGACTCAAGTCTTATCTCTCTAAAGGAAGCACCACTAAGGTAAGCCCTTTTACCGGTATTAGTTTCCAAAATTGCTAAAACCAATCGAGGTTATTTAACCAATACAACCCTGCCCCTCTAGCCTAGTTACAATCGTTTCGTTCGCACCGAACGCCTTGAGTAGGCCACGCCTCCAATTCTTTTGTTCTGACCACGTGACTAAGCGTTGAGATGTCGTCTGAACAAAGGAATCGTAGGCGTGGCCTACTCGAGGCGTTCAGTGCGAACGATATGATTGTAACTTGGCTAGGGAGGGGCAGTTAATGTTACCTTCACCAATCGGAACTTCAGTTTCAGTTTTGCCAAAGTATCTTGATTGATATCTTCTAATTGACGATTTGACGTGATTCTAATACAAACAACGTAGGTTGTTGTAAAGAGAATGGAGAGTCGGGCTGCGAGAAAAAGCTGCGCAAAGGGCAACTGAAAGAACACATGTGGATTTTAGTCAGTAAATCTCTGATAAGCCTTGCTACCACTGGTTAAGTGGTATAGTTATTTAATGATTCTCAATTCAAAAAAGGGGAAAAAAGTCGCATTTTCGCGATCTCCAGCCACCGTTAGCGCAGGTTTGTGGACGACGAGCAATGGGTAGCTTGCCATTCGCTCGTCCAATAAGGACCAACCAAACCCGAGTCGCAAACAGCGGCGCGTAGTGTTTCATGCGCATCACAAAGAGATATCAGCAAAACGTAGGGTCCAAAAGGGCCAATGTCTAAAGGGGAATTTCTGAAAAGGAAACCCGTAGTCCTAAAAAATACAACCGAATTGAACTCCTCCTTTTTTTGACCGACTTCAAAAGAAAGGAGGAGGTTATCAATTAGGTTTCTGTCCGTGTCTATCTGTCTGTCTGTCAAGACCCTTTATTAAGAGATATATAGTTGAAATTATAAACCATATACTCAAGTCTACGGTCCCTTGAAGCTGTGAAAAAATCAAACTTGTAAGTTAAAAAAAAGATACGGCCGTTTATGTTCCAAAAACTCTCAAGCTCTCAAGGGAATCAAAATTCATAGGGTATTTCCCGTTGCCCTAGAATCCTGAAATTTGGTATGAAGCAAGGTTCCGTAGCATAAGTACAGGAAAAAACCTGAAAACTGTAAATTTGTGGATACGTCAAAAAAAACCTTTTTTGCGATTCGGAAAAATCTTTGAGACTCGATTTGGAAATTAAACTGTTTTCATAGGTAAGTTTGCACGGAATCCACAGTGCGTGAGTCTGACTCGCACTTGCCCGGTTTTTTTTTATTCTAAATTTCTAAATGTAGTTTTTACAGTGTGTATAGGTATCTATACGTGCCAAATAAAATATTTTCTTTCTTTTCTTTTTCTTCTTCAAACCTGCTATAAGTGCTCCGACCACACCAATCGCGTCAAAACAGACAAATCGCGTCAAATCTAAAGACACATTTATCTAAACGGCCTACATATCTGAGAAGTAGGCTCGTAAGTCATCAAAGAGGTGGATCGTGGAGACAGCGCCGTCCATGCCAGATGTGGCAGATACCGAGTTGGCAAGTTCTAATTTATTGCCACATCCAGCAGATGCGCTACTATTGATTAGTGTAGGCTCGGGGGGATTGGGGTTGAATGAGAAGTTAGTGATGAAATGTAATCGTTGGAATGTTACAGTTTCTTATCTGACTGTACTAAACATTGTCAGTGTTATAGGTGTCCGAATCGTAATAAATGAGCATGGCAGTTGAGAGTTTGTCATGCTCACTTAAATGTCGCACTGATGGTGGCGCGTGTGTTGGACCATCCGGTTCCCTTCAAAGTGGTTGACCTGAGGGGTGCCAATATTCATTTCATCTGACTTCTTGACATTTCAAAAGTGCCTGTAAATGGTTTATTTGAAATAAAATGCTTTGAATCTTTGAATCCGAATCGTCAGAAAATTTCTACATCAAAAGGTGTGAGTCCTGGGATGAGTTAATTTATAAGTGAAACTTGTGGAAATATAAAAAATGAGGAGAATTATTTAACTTTCCTTCTTTCGTTCTAGTAACACTTTTTAGTTGTTTTTTGCGATCGGGTTTTCTGACACAGTAACTTTCTTTTTATTTTCTACATTTAGCGAGTAATATGACTGACGGGCCTGTTGGTTTAGTGGTTAGTGGCCCTGACTGCTATGCCAGAGGTCGTGTGTTCGACTCACACCAAGAACAAATGTTTGTGTGATGATCACGATCATTTGTTCTGTGTCTGGGTGTAATTTATCTATACTTATGTATTTAGAAATATATAAGTATGTTTATCAGTTGTCTAGTACTCATAAAACAAGGTCTGCTTAGCTTGAGACTAGACGGAGTTGGGTGATGGTTGAAAAAAACAAAAAATATATTTTTGAAATAGTAATATTTTTGCGGTGAAGGTGGTTTCTTTTGGGTGAAAAATCATCCAATGACATTTCTCGCTCTTGGATTGAGCGACGCAATCGAAACGGTCGTAACTTGGCTAGGGGGGCTGCTAAGAACTTACTAATTATATTATAAATCAGAAACGTTTATTTCAAGCACAAGCTGACCCGGCAAACTTCGTACCATCTAATAGTCAATGAATATAGTATAATTATCTTTCGATATAGTCAACCGATTGCAACGAAACAAAGCCTAAGTATATATCAAGTTACACATAATTTTAATGTATAAAAGTAATCTACATCGATTTCGTACATTTTACGTGATGTGCGCATAACTAAAAATTTCTAAAGATTTATTATATGTTTAAGATAGATAGACCATTTACGGGCACTTTTGAATTGTCAAAATGTCAGTCAATCAAAAAAAAGTGAAGCTAAATTGCACGTTCCAAAGCGTAGATCTTTATCCAGAAGCCTCCTGGGGCCATGGGTGATGCGAAAGATATCCCCGGGGCCCTGGAAAAAATGGCAAAGAAGGAATGGGAGTGGGTTTTTAGTCAGTGTAAGTCTGACCCATCGAGCTCCACCCAAGAACAGGGGATGTCATTAGATAATTTGAAAAAAATCTCTATCGAGAAAAACGTACAAGAAACACTCCATGGACACTCTTTTAAATCTTATTATGAGTTACATAATTATAATCTTGTTTTTTTTTTCGTTGTGAAAATCATGACATGTGGTATACACATTAAATGTAGACCAGCTGAGGTACGGCGTCGTGGACACACTCGATCTGTTCTCGAGAACGAGTAAACGTCACTCTGAGGTTGTGCCTGCTTACGGATAATTTGGTTGTTTCATTTATAAACCCAAATCCCTGAAAAGTGATTTTAGAGTGAACACCACAAATATTTCTTTTCAGTGTCTTCAAAACCCAGCCAGTTCCATTTCCCACAAAACAGTTTCTAAACTTTTGCTTATATAGTTTGATAAACTGTGCAACAAAAACGACAAAGAATATTTTCAAATAACATAGCACTGAACTCACATCCACATATTTACAACTTACAGATCGTTGAGACTTCCTGCTTCCTACCATTTATCTCCTCCTTAACGCATATAAATGATTCGGCCAGCACTTGACACATGACTTTGTGCGGGCCAGCTTGACCCCTTCGGTATGCGCAACCGTATTTGATTTACATGTCGACTCTATGTCTGCCTGGTACCATGACTGATAGATAAAGGCTTATGTATAAGTAAAATGTGTCTTTATTATATAACAAATAAGGTAGGTATTTGAAAGGATTATGATTTTGTTCGACGCAGGTTTATCTCTATCGGAAGTGATCATCGTATTAGTTCTGCAGCTTCAATATCATCAGGATTGGGCCGGAGTTATAATAATAATAATTCTTTATTATCAGGCAACTAAGACCTAGATTATTTTTATAATCCCTCAAATAATAGATTCCCAAGTTTTGTTAAAAACAAAAGACAATTTTCAACTCGTTATACCCGTAACAAAGCGTTCAGGTACCAGGATTACATAAACATATACAGCTTGCATGTAATTGTTCGCTGGTATCGATACAGCATCGACGCGCTACCAGCAAATAATAGCGCTTTGTAAATTGGAAACACAAAGCGTGACACCACACTACGTGTTTTCATTGAGATTTTATTATTTTCATATTTTCCTAGTACCTATATGTACTCGACATTGGATGTTGACAGACAAATGTTGATTCAAAAACACTGTTTCGGAATAAAAATGAGGTTTACACATTAAAGGCCTTCGTCATTGTGTAATATTTTTTTTCATAGTAATACCACTTTACTAAATAAAACATTAGTAACAAACAGTAAATATACTGGGCCTGGCGTTATACCAGGTCTGAGGAGAATCTGTAGCGGCATTCACAACACCACATATTTACTGAAATTCAAAATCTGTCATCGCGGTATTAGAGTTCCGGTATTGAGTTAAGTAGAGATTTTGATTCCCTTGAGAGTGTCGAAATAAATGTTTTTAGTGACATAAACGGCCATATCTTTTTTTTTATTTTTTCACAGCTTCAAGGGACCGGTGACCTTAGTAGGTATATTGAAGTGCGGAACCCTAAAAACTTCTATCATTAGCACCTCATATCAAATCAACAATCATTTAGATTTCCATATACGAATATAATACAAGTTTCTGCCAGTAGGTTTACCAGCATGGATTTCCAAGGGAACATACACCCGGATAAAAGGTATCGTGTATTCAAAAAAAAGAAAAGGCTTACCCGTGTGCCAAAGTTTATCCAAAACCTTTCAGCCGTGAGCGTCAAAGAGTAACAAAGGCACACCCACACATACAAACATTCGCTTTATAATATAAGCTAGCTGCTGCTTGTGGCTTCGCCTATGTTATAGTAAAAAAGTATGTATATAACATACAATATGTATACAACAGCTATTCCAGGAACTGCCCGGAGGATACGGTGGAGCATACGGTAGTGGTGTGCCCCACTTGGGCAGATCACCACCGTGTCCGCGAAGAGGCGGCCTCGGAGATCAGTGTAGCAAAGGAGGCGGCCGCACGCGTGAGTGAACGGACCTCACGCCCCAGCCACTGGGATCTCGATCCCGATTTCGGACCATCGTAGGTGCGAGCTTATGAACGGCGAGCAATGGGTAGCTCAACGTCCGACCGTCCGGTAACCGTCCGGACCGAGCCCAAGTCTTCGACAGCGCGGTGCGCTGCTGCGGTCAGTGAACCGTAGAGGCCCAGCAGGGTCGAAGCCTACAGAGGCAATGGGTTCGCTTCTGGAAAACCCGGCCCTGGAATGTAAGGCAACTAGAAGTGGCCCACTCCGCCCAAGGGCGGGAGATGTCATTTGATGATTTCCTATCTATAAAAAAGCTATTCCAGGAAATGGTCTACCGGTGTGATGTACCAAGTTTCGTCGACATAAATTCGAGTGTGAGGAAATAACAAACATACACACACATTCACAAACTTTCGTCTTTATTACATTAGTATCACGTGATTGAATTTTAATTTTCTGGAGGCTGACACTTTCCAAGAAAAATAAATGAAATAAAACAAGCGAAGTTTCAATGATAAAACAAGTGAACCTCCTTAATAATAAAAAAGATTTTAGACAAGAAATATCCATTACGAGGCTTCTCAGCTTAAATTCTGAAGTTTTATAAACATTAAGAAAACGATCGAGTGACCTGAAAAATACATTTTCTTTATTCAATTTAACGTCAGACAGTTTCTCCTAAGACTATAAAATCACTGGAATATTCCGTTACGATCGAGATTTTTCCCTGTAAACGGTAGCTACTGATAAATATTTATTTTTCAACTAGGTTTTAAAAAACAGTTTTACACGTCAATTTTTTCGTCAGTTTAAACTAGTTTTTTTTTTTGTTTTATGGTTGGAAATCATCCAATGACTTCTCCTGCTCTAGGGCAGGGCGAGAGGGCATATCAGACTTTTACTAACTAAAACCACACCTATGTTCCATCTTTGTCTTGCGTTCCAGGAGTTCTCTTCCAGGGTTCCCTTTCGGACTACCCATGGCCCCAGTAAGATTTGGCCCTGCTGGGCCCCTACGATTTTGTTGACATCTCTTTGAGGCGCGCGTTGAGCACTACGCGCCGTCGACGACTCGGGCTCGGCCTGGATTGTTACCGGACGGCGAGCTAAATATTGCTCGTCATCTGCTAGCCCACGCTTACGATGGCTGGAAATCGGGGTCAGGGTCCTGGCAGCTTGGTAGCCACCGATCGCCCCCACAAGGACATGGCGGTGCTCTGCCCAGACGGGGCACACCTCCACCGTATACTCCAAGATTTCATAGCACAAGTATAAGAAAAATATGAAAACTGTAAATTTGTAGTTGCATCACAAAAAAAAAACTTATTTTGTGATTCCGAAAAATTTTCGTTACTCAATTTGGGAATTGAACTATTTTCATAGGTAAGTTGATACGGAACCCTCAGTGCGCGAGTCCGACTCGCACTTGCCTAGTTTTGGTTTCTCTCGCTCAGAGCAGACACAGTGTCAGAATTTTACTAACTATAACTCACCTTTGTTCCTTCACTTGCCCTTTACCCTTACTACCTTGTTCTGAAATCGTTGTATGATACTTATATTGGTCTGTTTGGTGCAGCCCCACAGCTGAATACCATAAGTCCAAACTGGCATCAGGACTTGTCTGTATAATCAAAAAATTGTCTGTATAAATAGGGAAATTGTAAATGCACCTTGGTACATACGAAATGATGACCTCCGTCGGGATCTAAAAGTTGAGTTCATCAAAAAAGTGATAAAAAAATCTGCAGAAGCTCACGAAAAGCGACTTCATCACCATGTGAGCATCGAGGCAATCCAGCTTCTCGACCACACAAATATAGTGAGAAGACTAAAAACAAAACCGTTCGAGTTAGTGTTTAGTGATAGTGAATACTGTAATGTAGCACCGCTTGAGGGTAAGCGGTGGGCGGTCGTTAAACCAGGAAGAAAAAACCCTAAACTAACTTGGAAACACAACAGCATCCCAGCATCTCCCTAGCCGATCAGATAGGAACGTGCCTCTCTTAGATCCTGACGTCAAAAACAATCCCAGTAAGCACAAACTCAAACAAGCATTGCATTCCACTGTTTGTATTATTTTATAAACAGAAATAGACGCTTTCCAACATCTTCACGAATAATATTTACATTTGATGTAGATTCGAGATGATGCATATTGTGAGTTGTGACGCAATAAATAAATCTAGAAGCTTGGGTCTATTGGTTCCGTTCCCAAAGAGTAAAACGGGACCCTATTACTTCGCTTATTAAGGCTTCACTGTCCGTCCATCTGTCTGTCCGTCTGTCACCAGGGCCCTTGTGAACCCTTATAGTTAGACAGTTGAAATTTTTATAGCATAAGCATAATCAGCCTTTTAATGTTCTCACTGCTGGGACTCAGGCCTCCTCTCTAGGAGGGGGAATGGGCTTTAATCTACCACGCGGGTTCAGTGCGTGTTAGTGAATATCACATGTCTTCGATTTTTTGGCTCTAGGACATGCCGGTTTCCTCACGACTTTTTCCTTCACCGTTTTGAGAGCAGCGGTGATAAAATAAATTACACAAAGTAATGCGCCTGGCTGGGTTTGAACCCGCGACCTACAACTCGTAAGTCGGGGCCGTTCTCAAGGAGATGTCAGCAAGTAAGCTGCCTAGCCCAGTTCCACCTAAGCTGGGCAGCCTTCTTTTTTTTGAAGTAGGAAATCATATAATGTCTTCTCGCGCCCTTGGGTGGGGCGGGAGGGCGTGTCAGACTTTTACTGAGTAAAACCCACTCCTGTTCCTTCTTTGCCTTCGCACTGGGTTACGACAGTCGCTGTCGCCATTTCACTATGAGAATGTAAATGGAGGTGAGACTTTCAGGATTCTAACCTATATCAAAAAGTTTGTATGTTTGTCACGCTCGAATGGCAGAGTGGATTACGATAAAACTTGGTGTTCAGATAGATTATGTGACATACTTTTTTACCCGGGAGTGTGTTCCCTTGGGATAACTTTATACTATCACGCGAGTGGAGCCACAAGGCCCCAGATAAAAAGAAAAAACTGACTGACTGATATATCAACGCACAGCCAAAACTATTAGGTTTTGGAGCGTGTTTTACACAAGTTTTCCTCCTAACGTAGGCAAGCACTAAGAAAAGAGTTTCCGAAATTCAGCCCCTAAGGGGACGAAAGAAGGGGTCTAATGTTTGTATAGAAAAACATATTTTCGCACGGGCGAAACCACCAAAAGATGTAGCGTTGGAAGCCCTCCTACAAGGTGGACCGATGACCTGGTAAGCATTGCGGGAATCCGATAGATGCGAGACGCACAGGACCGTTCATTGTGGCGATACTTCGGGGAGGCCTATGTCCAACAGTGTACGTCAATCGGCTGAAATGATGATGATGATGATGAAGCCACTGGCAGCAGCTAAAAAATACATATAAATTAGTTACATTATCACTCCAAAACAATCTGAGTCCTTTTCACATTCCTTAGACAACTTCCGAAGAACTCTAACCTTTTCTTCCGTATAAATAATATATCGGTAATCGGAAGTCTTCCGGAGTCGACTAAAACTCTCAAAGAGTCCCCGACTCTAATTAATTGGGACTATTTATACATCCGATGGCGCAACTTCGTGCTAACTTCCTATCGCTTCCGGATCGGTTTGGCAGACTTTTGTCAATAGGTTAAAAAAGAATAAACATCGTTTCTAGGTTACATTGTGTAAAGGTGTACATCATCATCATCATCATCATCTATTGTCATCATCTCATTGACATAATATAAATAGGATTGTTTGTATAAGTTAAATAATTGTTTTTTAAAACTAAACAAAATTTAGTTAAATAAAAATTTGCATGCTGAATATAAGGCGGAGCATGAAGAACCTTGTACCTGTTATAATATAAGATCTGTACTACCATGTTTCAGGCTAATAAATGAATTATTATTATTATTATTATTATTATTATTATTATTATTATTATTATTATTATTATTATTATTATTATTATTATCATTTTCCTGCCCTTGTCCCGTGTTATTTGGGGTCGGCGCAACAAGTTTTTTTCTTCCATTCTGCCCTGTCACTCGTCATGCTATCATTATTTCCTTTTCTCTCATATCACTCTTCACACAATCCATCCATCTTTTCATACATATTATCACACAAAATAATATTATGTAAAAAGATTTGTGTTTGTGTGTTTGTTACGCGTTCACACTTAAATGGTTGCACAGATAACTCCACGCGCATATAGGGGTATTATTATAACGTAACTGCGCGTTTTTAAGTAAAAACTTAAAAAGAAAACTTTTTCAGAATTTTTCTAGGAAAAACAAAGATATAGAGATCAAATTTTTCTGCCGAATAAATTTCGTACACCCGTGTGTATAAAACGATAACTAAGCATTTTTTAAGACTGTTGAAGTCTAGTCGTTTTAGATCAAACATCCTGCCCCCCTAGCCAAGTTACAATCGTATCGATCGCGCCGAACGCCTCGAGTAGGCCACGCCTCCGATTCCTTAGTTCTGACGTCATCTCAACGCTCAGTCTCGTGGTCAGAACAAAGGAATCGGAGGCATGGCCTTCTTGAGGCGATCGGCGCGAGCGAAACGATTGTAACTTGGCTAGGGGGGCTGGACTCGCACTCCCTTATTCACAAAATTTATCCCCTGTGTGATGAATGTTACAAAATATAGAAGTCAACAAAAAAAAAATATATCGATTCCTAGTTTCTGCCTGTACTGTATCATATCTGCAAGCAAAGTAAAGTAAAGGAAAGTAAAATTTTGTTTGCATAGATTGTAGGTACATGAAATAACATATAACAATAATTGAGTGAGCCTTGTACAATCTACCTTATATTAGGCATGCAAACATTAATGAGGTTGTTAACTTTAATGAGAATAATGTCAAATAACGCTATATGATTAGAAATAATACAGAACTTTAAAACTGTACTTAATATAATTGGTTGCATTACTATTCAATTGTGATACAGCAACAAATAACATTGAAATATGTCTTCTGTCAACCTATTTGAGAGCACCCGACTCATGATATAATTTCTCACAGCCGCTCTTACGTGATTATGAGGTTATTATGCATCTTTCTCTAGATATCTTGGAAACACAGATATCTTGTGTTTATTGTCTGGGTTCTTATTAAAAGCAAAACACGAATTTGTTTAAAACCAATACAGTAACGATCTCTGAAAATCACAAACTTTACATGAACTTTGGCCCTTCATAACGTAACGTAAAAAAACACGTATTTACTGGGACAAGTTTTACGAAATATTCGAGTGAGCAACGGAATTTACCGAATACCAACCGAGCGTTCAGAAGCTATTTTTCTTTTTTCCCGTTGTATCTTTATAAAACATTGCGTTGTATGAATCAACAAGCTTTTGAACCATGCTCATGTTGATGACACATGGACCGAAAAAGGCCCTCCTAATTTTTACACAGGAAAAGATCACATCGGAATGTGAAATAAGTACAACAGAATTTTTACTATGAACTAACAAATATAATTGGAAAACATATTCCAAGACTGAAGAGAGCTATTTGTTATGCCAAATTAAATCCTGGCATGTTGATTATTTATTCAGTATATTCATCATTTTCCTACCCTTGTCCCGTGTTATTTGGGGTCGGCGCAACACGTTTTCTTCTTCCATTTTGCCCTGTCACTCGTCATACTATCACTAACTTCCTTTTCTTTCATATCACTCTTCACACTATCCATCCATCTTTTCTTTGGTCTCCCTCTCCCTCTCCATCCATCCACATGTAAACTCATAACTCTTACCACTGCTCCAACCATGCCATCAAAAAACTGAATAACACTATTCAACAAAAATAGTTTAAGGCCAGTTAGTTTTAAGTAAACACTTGCTCATAGGTCACAACAGTCCCGAAAACCTCTAAATTAATGTACTTAGTAAAACTGAATAAATTTTCACCACAAACCAACTCTATTCGAAATTAATACCATTCATTCAACATTCCTCTCTAAAAGCAGAGGTTTAGTTTACATTAGTTCACATTGCATGAATACCACTTGAATAAGTTAATCAAACTCCATCCATCCACATGTAAACTCATAACTCTTTTAGTAACATGCGTTTCATCCCTCCTCTTCACATGACCATACCAAGACAAACGATTCCCTTTCAACTTTTCAGTCACTAGCGCCACTTTCAAACTTCCCCTAATATACAAATTTCTCACTTTATCCATTCTCGTCACACCACACATCCATCTTAACATTCTCATCTCCGCTACGTGCGATCTTTTTTCTTCCGTCTTTTTCACAGCCCAACATTCTGATCCATACAGTATGACAGGCCTTATCACGGACTTGTAGATTTTACCCTTCAACTTGAGGGGCATCCGTGGGTCACAAGTTGTTCACGATACCTGTCGTCATTTCATCCATCCTGCGTTGATCCGATGTGTTACGTCCCGGTCTACCTCACCATCCCCTTGGACGACTGACCCGAGGTACCGAAAGTCGGAGCAGATCGGTATGGGCGTTCCAGCAAGAGCTAAAGGCACTGGATTGGAGAGACCGCCGAAATCGCAGAACAAGTATTCAGCTTTGATTCTACTCAATTTCAGGCCAACACTCTCCAGTCTGTGCCACCACACATCCAATCTGTTCCGGACCTCTAGGCCACTCTCGGCAACCGACACAATGTCATCGGCAAACAGCATACACCAGGGAGCCTCCTCCTGAATGTCCGACGTCAGAGCATCCATTATCATCAGGAAGAGGTAAGGGCTGAGAGCCGACCCTTGATGTAAGCCGACAGCCACATTGAAGCTGCCAGTGGTGCCCACTGTAGACCGGATTATTATTTATTCAGTATATTAGCAGAGTTAAATAGTACTTGACAACAAGTGAAATACTTGAATAAATGTATTAAATATGGCAATCTTCTACATTCAATTTTAAATTGCTCAATAAGCTTTTATAGTCGTAACTACTTACTTATTCTTATGTTATCCTGGTAACTCAGAAAATTCTTGTTGCTAAAATCTTAGCTATTATTTGGGGGAAAACAAAGTCCTTTGTCAATTAATATTATAATATTGAAATTACGTTTGTAAACGGAAAATATAATTTTCATTTGTGTTTGGCTTAAAGCCGGATAGATGGCCCACTTTTTGAAATTACTTAATAGAGTAGCTCATAATCTTCTTCCTTCTCTGGTCCCATTATTTGATGTCAGGTCTCCTTACGTTCGTCCGCCAAGTGGCTTTATTTTTGGGTTGTCAATTTTGGCAATCAATCTCTATATTTGACCACCAGGCGGATGGTGGGTGGCCTCTACCTCTTTTTTGTTCTGGTAGGCGTAGTGCGATCTGAACTACGTGGTCCACACTACGTCTTTGGACGTTTCCATACCAACAAAGGTGATTTTCAGACCATAGAGTCACTAAAGTAGCTATTTGTATAAAACAAATATTTTTATTGTAAAACTAGCTGGTACTTTATTTTTTATGTACCAAATGAAAATATAAAAAGGTTAATTTTGTAAGTTTGTATGTAGCGAGTAATGTCTAAAACTGCTAGACCGATTTAAAAAATCTTTAACCAATAGAATGCTATTTTATTACTGTCTGTCTAATAAAAACTCGACCTGAAAAAATGAGGTCAAATCAAAAAAATATTGAATGTGGTATTACTGACATAGTATGAGAAAAACATTTTGATACTTAATTATTTTTTGTATTTACAACAATTGGTCAAAAACAATTTGGTCTTTGACTAACATCTAAAAGAGAGCAGCAACTATGTTTTAAACTACTATTTGTTAAATTAACCAAAACGCAAAACGTTGATGTGGCTCAAAAGGCTGCCCAACTTAAATGGGACTGGGCTGGATATAATATCTGACGTATGTCTAACGAGCTGTGGGCTATAATAACCAATACTACACAAAAAACTAGTAAAGATTTATTGGTATATTACATTATACTACTCTGTCAAGAAAGTACCGGGAAAAGATCAATAATACACAAAATGTTAGTTGTCCTTCAGAAATGATACATACGCAAGTGATTGTTTCAAATGGTACGGAACGACTAGTGAGACACAAAAAGTTCAGCAGTTAACTCCCTCAAACTTGAAAGCGGTTTTTCACTTTTTCAGTCACTATTTCCTTTACTTTTACGATGTTAACTGCAGTTGAAGACATTGATGACTTACCAGATCGAGGCAAATCTTTTATCACATCAGCTCGATCACTTTTGAACGTATACTCTTAAGCACGGTAGTGAAAATATTTCTTCTCAGAGTTTAGTTTTAAGTGTAAAGATTTTTTCTCCAAATTTCTTAACGTATGTACATTTTTAGAGTTCCGTTCCTCAAAAGCAAAAAAGAGGGTTTCTATATAAGGGTTCTTATAGGATCACTAAGTTGTTCGTCCGTCGGTCTGTCTTTCAAGATCCTTTATCTTGGGAACGCGTGGAGGTATCGAGCTGAAATTAAAACCATATACATATTTAGATCTGGGGTTAAAAAACTTTTTTGCGATTCGGAAAAATCTTCGTAACTCAATTCAGGAATTGAACTATTTTTATAGGTAAGATTGTACGGTCTCAGTGCATGAGTCCGTCTCGCGCTTGCCCGGTGTTTTTTTAATTTCGCAGAGTCCTTGAATATCTCCAAGATTAACATAAGAAAAAGTCTCAAGATAAAAATAAGAAAAAGTATCATCATAGACTAAAATATATGTCAGTCAACAATGATATCAAGATTATAATGTCATACTAACTTAAAAATCCGAGGACCTATATAAACATTGTTGTTTTTCTTTGAAAACAACTTTTTTCTCTTCTTGTTTTTGTTTAAATTTACTGATCATATTGTGTAGGGTTAAAACAATTAAAATTTATGTGTGAAAGCTGTTCACACATAACTTTTAATTGTTTTACCCATGATAAAGCAAATATTGTTAAAAATAAATATATATTAAAAATAATGACAATTGCATGTCAGTTGCAATCACAGACTTTGACGTGCTTTTGACGGGTAAATAATGTTGCCATTTTTCATTTAAAAAAAAACTCCAGGTCAAGCTTTCATTAGACGCACTCTATAGGCTTATATTTATTATCTGTATTTACGTAAATGAAGCCACTGGCAGAAACTAATCTTAGATATTTTTACATGATATTTGTACTCCACGACCTCCTAGAAGAGGTCGTGGAGAAAAAAAGATCAAGACCACGTTCACCCTGAGCGTCGAAAGGTTGGAATCGCGTCACAAGATTGTAGCTACACTATTTTTTGTTACTGAGTTTAACAACAACGAACAAAACAAACGTTTTTTCTTTCTTTCTTTTCTTTCTTTAACACCCATTTGACTATGGTGTGGCAGATAGATAATATATTCTTTATTGTACACCAAAAATAATAATTACATTAGAAACTTGAAATTAATAGGGAAACACAATGGGCGGTCTTATCGCTAAAAGTGATTTTTTACAAACAACCTTTGGAGGGATTTGACGGAGAAGGAGAAAAAAGATACGCAGGTAGTTCGTAGAGTATTTACATATATACAATACATAAACTAATAAATTGCATATAATACAAACAATATATAATTATGAAAGCAGAGAAATAATGTACTTAATGACGATGTTCAAGAGGAAAGGTACAGAGTAGGTATTTCAGGTTTATCTCTCAGCTAACAATGCCCATGTGTCTATGACATTGTAGATGTCTACTTATAGACACCAGTGACACTAGCGATCAAAGAACCTAGACACAATGACAACCTATTAGGGATAATGATGTAAAAATGTCCAAAATGTTTGATATTCGCTACCAAAATCCCTCCGTGTCAATGTATGAGAAATAGTTTATTTTAACAATCGTTATTCTTGTAAAAAGAAACATCAACAGACTCAAATATTTCTCCAGACAATTATTATATTATTATAGCTAACCCGTATTGTCCAACTGCTGATCAAAGGCTCCCTTTATTCTTCCCAATGATCACGGTACTTCGCTTTCTCTTTCCAACTCTCAAGGTATCCAGCCCCAGTAGCCAAGTTACAACCATTTCGTTTCGATTCTCTTATCGTCGATCGCCTCAAGTCGGCCACGCCTCCAATTCCTTTGTTCTGACGTCAACTGAACGCTCAGTCAGTTGATCAGCTAGGGGGGCAAGTGACTTAACGTTGAGATTATGTCATTCCCATACATTTGAATAGTTTCACAACTGCTGGACAACCTGCTCAAGTTACAATGGTTAGGGGGACAGGTTGTCCCGCCATCTCCTTCGTGGTCTGCCGCGGCCCCGTGTCACTGTGTCTAGGCACCAATCCAATGTCTTACGGTCCCACAGCTGGTTAGATATGCGGCAGACATGTACTGCCCAGACCCATTTAAGTCGGGCAGCTGTGTAAGTCACATTAACGATTGGCGTTTTAGAATGCAGGGTAGTGTTTCGAACGTGGTCTGTTGCCAATTAATATTTTTTAATTTTTATTATGTACGTTTATCCGTGACTTACTATATTTATATATTAGTCTCTCACAGTGGCATCGTCCACGTGGATCGTGCACTTCTCTCTCATTATAAATTAGAATGTACATTTTTCTATTGTATAAGCTATATTACTATTAAGTTTCATCCGAATGCGTTCAACCGTATAGGCGTAAAAGAAGCCTTTATAACTCCTGTGATAAATAAATATTAATATTATAATGTTTATTCTAAAAGTAACTGAGCGTTGTTTGTAGGTAGCACCAAGAATAGTTAACAAGGCATTTCGATACGTAACGAGCAGCAACATCCTTCAATTTACACAAAAATAGAAATAGAACGTATTGGAATATTTCTTGTACCTTTATCCTCTTTTTTTGAGATAAAAAAATCATCTAATGACTTCTCTCACTCTAGGACAGATCGGGAGGGCGTATCAGACTTTTACTGACTGAAAGCACACCTATATTCCTTCAGATGCCCTTTGCGTTCTAGGACCACGGGTAATTTTTTCAGAAGCAATGACTACATATCCAGAAAACAGATCAGATCAGATTAGAACTTAAGAAAGAAAACAGATCAGATTATGGCAGAATTTTGTACCAGTTTTTAAATGAATAATCACGGAACCATCAGATCGAATAGATGACACATTTGAACTAGTGTATAATTGAGGTTGATGGATCTTTTTTGATCCAGAAACCCTAATTATACACTACTACCCTTAGCCCTAGTAGGCATCAGCCCAGCTGGGCTCCTGGGTTTTGCTGATATCTCTTTGAGGCACGTGTGGAACATTACGCATTTGGGCTCGGCCCAGACGGTTACCAAACGGCCGCGAGCAACCTCGTCGTCCGCAAGCCTGCACCTGCAATGGCTGGAAGTTGGGGTCGCGTCTGTGGCGTGAGGTCGTCCGTTCCCTTACGCATACTACCATCTCCTTCGCTAGCATAACAGCATCGTAAAAGGAGGCGACCGTCGCCCATTCGCCCTCGCTCCGGACCATGACCTGATCCAGAATCCACCTGTGTTCGTTAGTTGCCCTTTGCGTTTCAGGATCGCGGTAACTCTTTCAAATAATTTCGCAACCTAGACTGACTAACTAACCTTGGGAATCTCCTCAACGCCTTGTCGCTCTGTTCAAGGGTGTATTTTTTCGCAGTGTCATGGTGGTACTGTACCTGAAATTAAAGAAAATAATTTATTTAGATTGATCCTTCCTTTAATATCGTCATGGTGGCTAATCTCTACAAAAATTAGTTAAGAGGGTCCTTTTTCACTCGCCTATCGTCAACATCGAGCATGGTTTAAAAGCTTGTTACTTCATCTAACACAATCCAACGCGATGTTTGACGTAAAGACAACGCGAAAAAAGAGAGATATTGCCTGAAAACTCTGTTAGCATTCGGTAATTACGTAGGTAATTTACTCGAATATTTTACAAAACTTGTTTCAGGATTTTTTTTTTTAACCCTTTTGAACGTGCAAATAGCTTCATCTTTTTTTTCTTTTTTGTGACTGTCCGAACATCATAATAATTTGGATGTTTTTTTTTTAAGTATTATTTTTTTAATGGCAGCCTCATAATTTTCTTAGTATATTGATTCTTAATACATTCTGTATTCTGTAATGTTTGCGTACCCCTGTGACAAAAAGGCGTGAGTATAATTATGATACATGTTTGAAAACATACTTAGGTTCCAACCCGTCTGACGTCATCGCCCACCATTGTAAACACGTCTTATTTCGGTCACGTGCCAGTCATTGACCTCTCCTTTATTGTGTTCACTGCCAATTTCACTCACTCTTTAAGGGCCGCACATAAATTGCTTGGCAAATAGAACCGTGTCGTCATGTTGTCAAAGTTAAAGTCTACTAATCTTTATTGCTGAACACACCACAATAAACCAATACGTTTCTGGATGATATATGAATATACAATTTATTGTGTTCTACCAATTTATGCAATTTTTTTATACGAATTCAAAAACATTTTACTAAGTAAATAGTAATCAGTAAAGGGCCTAATACACTACTCGATATTCAGACAGTCTTAGTCGATGTCGCGTAGGTTAGACCGGTCTTACTCGGAACAAAAAATAAGATATCTCGTAGTGTAATAGGCCCTTTAGATAATAATATGTCCGAGATTAATGTAGTCCAATTATAATGTCAATACGTGAAACAAACGACTTTTTTTTTATTTGATATTAACCAGAGCTTGACTGCGATCCCACCTGATGGTAAGCAGTGATGCAATCATTGATGGTGGGGCGCACTAGTTTATTAAGAGCCTATTCACTCTAGCCTTGAAGACACCTAAATTATAGTTGGACGAGAAGACCACAGCAGGCAAATTGTTCCAGTCCTTCGATGTACGCGGTATAAACGGCGAAGCGAAACGCTTAGTCCAGACCGTTGGAGTTTCAACAACGAGGACTCGTAATATCTCGATTGTAAATAATATAGCAAGTATGACTTTTTGAATACACATTTAAGTTGTCTATGTTCGAGCAGCGCGAACCTATCAAGAATAAAAAAAATAAAAACATACGAGCATCTACTTTACATCAATGCTATATCTAACATACTATTATAATCTATTTTTTATTCATCTAGGTGATAACGATGAACCTCTCCATTTCTATGCCAAAACGATTGCCGGATAAGCTAGTACACAAACTACAAAATGATAAAGAGTAAAGATTTATATTTTAAGATTTTTCTTTTTAATTAATTAACTTTATAACCACAAAATCGATTTTTAAAAGTCTTTCACCAGTAAAAAGCTATATTCAGTGACGTAATGTACCTGAGTGCTGAATTTCATCCAATTCCCTTCAGCAGTTTCATCGTGAAGGAGTAATACACATACAAATATACTCACAAACTTTCGCCTTCATAATATGAAGTGCGATTGTACACAAAATTTAAAAACAATTTGTAATAAAATAGCTTATACATATATGGAGCTCATAACAAACAATTTTTATTATGGGAGCAAAGCCGAAATCGCGAAAAAAAATATCAGCTGTTCAGTACATTAGGCAAACATAAATTTACTGAACAGCTGATGTTTTTTCGGGATTTCAGGTTTGTTCCCATAGTAAAAGTTGTTCGTTATCATGAGCACAATCACGTGTTTAAGTATCGTACACTAATTGCCAGTCACCCTATATAGGCAAGCTTGGCGAACCCACAATTGACGTGTTTTTTTTTTATTCAGAGCCCTAAAAATACAAAGAACGGTGCTCCATCAGAAGAGCAATTGAGACATTAACTCATTATGCAACCGAACAATGAAGTCGGAAAATTACCAAGTACGCACCGAATGAGAACTGCTTTCATAATAATTTTCAGTCTTTTATCTGAATTTCAAATTCATTACTATTGGAAATTGGATATTTTTCTTTGTGGGGTTGTTGAGCATTTTTTTATAACTATCAGCAAGGTTATATTTCCACCGTTTAAAGTTTCTGAAGAAAGTAAAACAACATTAAATTATAAAAAACTAACTCTGCCATTACCAAAATAGTTGGATCCGTATTAAATTCCAACAAAAAGCAGCTGTTCTTCTTCATGTAATCTGAAGAAACTGATTTATTACACCAAAAACCCGGCTTAATCGGAAAGAAGAGAACAAAATCGACATCTTAATGGCGGCAGTGAATCAACATTAGCTTTTTGCCGCCACAGCAGACGATGGTAACATACAACGACTCGAACAATCCGAGATATTTGGATCCTCCGGACAAATTGTACCATTTGTCGACCATTCTAACTAACATGGACGTCGAAATGTCTGGAAACACTGCTAAAATGCAATTTATTACTGTTGAATGTTGAAAAATTTGTGATTTAGTCCGGTTACTAAAGTTAATGTCACTTTTATGTGAACTTTTATTTGGTTTTAGTTTGACAACGCTTTGTGTCACGTGAAATCGCTGTAAAACTACTCTGGCAGTTGTCTAGTCAACTATTTTTTTTTTTACTGATATAGCCCAAAGATCACCAAATTTAAGTGACAGTTGTTAAAGCACATTACTTGCAGAACAGATGGTCGATGACGCCGAAAGGTGAAGGTCTGAAGTGGCGTACGGCTTGAAGCGTACGGGAAGACGTAGCATCCGTAGACTCGCAGTAAGGTTCAGTTGAAAACCAGCGTCAGGTAACTACTACGTAGTGGCCTGGCATTAAACCGAACTGGGCCTATTTGGCGCAGCCGTGAGACACACAATGTTAATGTATTTAAATTTCGTTTTTAGGGTTTGAGGTACCTCAAAAGAAAAAAACGGAACCCTTATACCTACTCCAAAATCGGAACACTTTATTGTCCGTCTGTCTGTCTGTCAAGACTCTTTATCTCGGGAACACGTGGAGGTATCAAGTTGAAATTAAAACCATATACTTAGGTCAGCGGTCCATTGAAACTGTGAAAAAAATTAAATTTCTGAGTTAACGAAAAAAAAGATACGCTCGTTTATGTCGCAAAAAACGTGTATTTTGACACTCTCAAGGGAATAAAAATTCATAGGGTACTTCCCGTTGACCTAGAATCCTGAAATTTGGCATGAAGCAAGGTCTCATAGCACAAATATAGGAAAAAATGCATAGTAAAAAATATAGTGAAAACTAAATTTGTAATTACGCCACAAAAAAAAAATATTTTTGCGATTCGGAAAAATCTTCGTAATTCATTTCGGGAATCAAACTGTTTTCATAGGTAAGTTTGTACAGAATCCTCAGTGTGCGAGTCCGACTCAATCTTGCCCTGTTTTTTTACCATGGATAGGCTGGCGTTTGACCATTATCTCACCTGATGGTAAGCGATGATGTGGTCGAGGAGTGGTCTCATCATCTGTGGTGAGTGGTGTGTGATGTTTCTATATAATTGTTACTTCAATGTGTGTTTATGTGTGCTAAATAAACGTTTTTATTTTACCGTGTTTTACTTTCTTTCTTCTTTCAGCGTTGGAAGGCCTCCTAAGGTGAACCAGTTAAATTGAGTACACTAGTAGACCTTATTCTGAAATAGGATATAACATACTTTTTAACCTAGAAGTATGTTCTCTTGGAATAGTTTTCAAATTTCAGTCGACACCGCTGCCAGAATCTCGTACGTAATAAAACCTTATACTTTCTAACTGACAATTCTCATACGGGTAACCAACCCAAAGTCACTACAATAGAAACTTTAAATTCAAACAGTGGGACAAGAGCTCTTTGGCAGTACTTGTTAAGCTGGGTCTACACTAGAGGAGTCGCGCACGAGCTGAGCACACGCCGAGCCGCTCTACTCGCGGTGCAAAGTGAGGACACACAGCGAGCCTCCAATGATCACTGTCCTCGAACGTATGTTCGTCTAAAAACTGACAACAGGAGGAGCACAGTCGAGCACGAAACAAACGCTGGAAGCGCGTTAGTTCGAGGCTTGTAAGGCCTAATAACCACGGACGCGTAGCTTCATAGAAGCGTATTCGTCATTATACGCTTGGTGTACGGCTGCGTGAAGCTTCCTTACAAAACTATGGATACTGTCTACGGATACGTAACCGACGGCACGACACTGCCGCTTCGTCGACACAGTTTCATAGTTTAGTATGTAAGATTCACGCAGGCGTACACCAAGCGTATAATGACGAATACGCGTCTCTCTCCACATTACACGCCCGTTGTGCCCGTGTTCGGTTTCTCTAGCGTAGATCCACCTTTATAAAACAAACTACAGTCACACAGCTGAAAGAAAAGCATACATTGAATTGTAAATAGCGAATAGTTGAATAATTTACATAAATTATGTAAAATGAACCTAACCGTTATGTACATAAAGTGTATTGCTGTAAAAGCAGTCTTTAACCGTTTAATTTTCTCCATATTTTTTTCATCGTATCAGCTAACATTATCTATCGATTAAAAAATTTTGTCTTGATAATTCTGGATTCTCGGTAGTCGTAAATTCTAGCGTAGGTTAATATCGACTTTTTTATTTTTTAAATAAAAGACAATATAAACAACAGTTACCATAGTTATAAAAAAGTACTAGGCGATCATGAGCTCGAAGAAGCTCCTCCAAAAAAAGTCCAGCTGGAAGGTTCAATCACAAACGCTGAGCTACGCTACAAATCGCCGCTGCTCGCTTCTTTGATGGCCCGCACTGGTCACTAAATGCCGATACAAAAAGCCGTCACATGCCACTCGCGCATTTAAACCTTCTTCGTCAGAGTTCAGTATGATACTGAGCGTATGGGTTAAAAAAAAGCAGCAGCTACCACAAGTGGTTCCTATGTGGCCGCTTCTAGCTTCTCGTGGCGGCGTTTGTGGCTTTAGCATATGGCCTGTATGCGGTGAGCCTAAGCGCCGTCGACGACTCGGACACACAACGTCACCGTACCGATGGACCAACTACGGCGTAGCACCGAGCTACGTCGTAGCACCGTGCTACGATGCGTAGCAACGTGCGCGATCAACGCGTGTGTTAAGTTTGATCCTATTTGAAGTACTTATGTATAAGCCATATGTTCAGACAGTTCTCCATAATGACGCATAACTCATACGGTCATACGTCAAATGCTAACTTGAAGTTGAAGACGAACTGAGCCCACGTATGTAACGTAGGTATGCATTATGACATCTAGATGGCAACTTACGTGGGACGCGCGTAGCAGCGTGCGCTTATGCCAAGTATGTTTCTAAGCCATCTGTTTTCAAGCAAATTAAATAGTCAAGATGGTATTATGCGTAGCATACGTGGCATACGTGGGCACAAATTCTTATTTCTGAATAAAAAAACGATGCTTTAATATGGCGCATCATAGTGATAAAATTGTTTAATTGTTCTTATAGGCACAGAAAGAAGAAATTCGTACAGATTAATTTCTAAAAGATTACGGCCAATGCAATCATCTTGCTACCAAAATAGAATAATCTTCAACACAAATATTTATTTTTTGTTGTAGATTTTTTCTTTAAAAACGGATCTTCTTCATATGCAACAAACCTGTAACATAAAAGTGCCTAAAACACAATTAATCAATCAAAGCATTAATTTCGATAAACCATTTACATGCACTTTTGAATTGTCACGAAGTGTGTCAGTCAGAATAATGATGCTAATTGCACATCCCAAAGCTTAGATATCTATGGAGAATAATGTGCAAGAAATTCCATGGACACTCTTTTGAATCGTGTATATATGTATACTACAAATATCTCGCGTAGAAAATTGCCAAGGACATAGACGAAAACGCCATCAAAAAAGACTTTATTCTAATAAACTAATAATAATATACTTCATCATCATCATCATTTCAGCCGAAAGACGTCCACTGCTGGACATAGGCCTCCCCCAAGCGTCGCCACAATGAACGGTCCTGTGCGTCTCGCATCCATCGAACTCCCGCAACCATTACCAAGTCATCGGTCCACCTTGTAGGAGGCCTTCCAACGCTACGTCTTCCGGTACGTGGTCGCCATTCCAGAACCATTCGGCCCCAACGGCCATCCGTTCTGCGAGCAATGTGCCCTGCCCATAGCCACTTAAATTTGGCGATTCGTCGTGCTATGTCGGTAACCTTGGTTCTCCTGCGGATATCCTCATTCCTGATACGATCACGCAAGGAAACTCCGAGCATAGTCCTATAATATACTTTATTTTACTAAAAAAAATATTCAGGCATTTTGTGTTGTACACCGCTAAATAATCTTACTTTAATAGAAACGTTCGCTTTGTTTATCGTATTTTAAAGCAATTGTTTACCACCTTCTATCTACAAAGTAATTTAGACATTTGCTAAAGACATAAAGACAATTAAATTGACCAACTGAGCCGAACAAGACCATTTTATTTGTTAATTAGCAATCTAATATTAATAAATTTTAAGGTTTTTACATTAACTGACCATCTAAGTAACAGCCACAATTGTGGACTTTTATAGGGTTTAATTGAGTTGAGAGCAGTGGTGGCCGAGTGGTAACGGCCCGGACTTACGAGTTGTAGGTCGCGGGTTCAAACCCAGCCAGGCGCATTACTTTGTGTAACTTATTTCATCACCACTGCTCTCAAAACGGTGAAGGAAAACATCGTGAGGAAACCGGCATGTCCTAGAACCAAAAATTCAAAGACATGTGACATCCACCAACCCGCACTAGGCCCGCGTGGTGAATTACGGCCCATTCCCTCTCCTAGAGAGGAGGCCTGAGTCCCAATAGTGGGAACATTAAAAGGCCGACTATGCTATGCTATAGGGTTTAATTAACCTTATTTAAACTGTAGCTTCCACCAGAATGCGGGTAATTCTCCCAAGAAAATATATTTCTCGGATAAAATGTATGTGTCCTATGTGCGATACCAGGACATGGTTTTTTTTCTTTTTTCGTTCTTGGTTGGGCGTGAGGGCGTGTCAGACTTCTACTGACTAACAGCATACACGAATTCCAGGGCTGGGTTTTCCCTTCAGAAGCGAACTAATGGCTCCACTAGGCCTCGACCCTGCCGGGCCCCTACGGTTTTGCTGACATCTCCTTGAGACACGCGTGCCGTCAGTCCCCAGAGGAGGCCGCACGCGGGAGGGAACGGCCCTCACGCCCTAGCCGCCGGGATCCCGATCCTGATTTCCAGCCACCGTAGGCTTGCGGACTGCGAGCAGTGGGTAGCTCACCGTCCGACTGACCGGTAGCCGTCCGAACCGAGGCCCACATCGTCCACTGCGCGTAGTGTGCTACGCGTGCCTCAAAGAGATATCAACGAAACCCTTGAGGCCCAGCAGGGCCGAAACCTACTAGAGCAATGTGTTGACTTCTGAAAGTGCCATGGTCTTGGGACAAAAACGTGAATTGAAGGAACGTAGTAACCCTAGAGCTCGAGAAGTCACTAAGATGATTTCCCGCCTTAAAAAAAGGTACGCCTTTACTAACATCTTAGAACATCAATACAATACAAATATTTAACTTCCTATACAAAATCAAACCAAAAAGTAGGATAAATAAGAAAACGCGAGCATCGATAGGCGTCAAATACATACAATACACATTATTATAAGGAAGACGTGTTCTTAGCGTTTGTGATTGAACCTTCCGGCTAGACTTTTTTTCGGAGGAGCTTCTTTGAGCTCATATTTGCCTAGTACTTTTTTATTCCGATTTCTTTATGTGTCAAAAATGTGTATGTATTTGTGTATGTGTAAATCAGGATCATGAAGATGGTCGCAGGAGACCCAAAGTTACCGACTTAGCCCGAAGAATCGTCAAGTCTATGTGGCAGTAGACAGGAAGCAATGCTCGCAAAATAGATGTCGATGGGTCCGAAAGGTTTTGAAGTGGCAACTGCGTACCGGAAGACGCAGTGGTGGAAGGCCTTTCACAAGGTGGATCGATTCCACTCACCAGGTAGGTGAGATATAAAGCACACTGGTAGACTATATTTTGAAATAGGATATAAAATACTTTTTATCTTGGTACTATGTTCTCTGGTCGCGGGAATTCGATGAATACGAAAAGGACCGGTCGTTGTGGTGCCACTTAGGCCGCATACCCACTTTGTCGTGACGACAGATAATCGGGTAGTTATAAGAGTCGTGGCTTATATATTAAAATAGAGGTGCTCACATAAATAAACGACACGATTAACTGTTGTCTACTACTTTCTTTGCGGTGACAACAAATTGTCATGGTAGTAGGGACGGGTTGTCGTCAGTTTTTAAATGATAAAAATTTGTCAAAACTAAACCATGACGGTAAATTTTGTGACGTAATCTGTCGTTTTTTTTTTAAGATGGGAAATCATCAAAATGACTTATCGTGCTCTGGGTGGAGCGCGAGGGCGTGTCAGACTTTTACTGACTAAAACCACACCTGTATCCTTCAATTACCCTTTGCGTTCCAAGACTACGGGTTTCCCTTTCAGAAATTCTCCGCGGTCCTAGCTAGCGGGCATCGGCCCTGATGGGCCCCTACGGTTTGCTGACCTCTCTTTGAGGAGCGCGAGGATCAGTACGCACTGTTGACGACAGTGCTCGGTCCAGTTAATTACCGAACAGCCCGGCGAGCTACCCAGTACTCGACGTCCGCAAGCCCGCGTCTACCGTGGCTGGTAGTAGAGGTCGGAATTACGGCGGCTAGGGCGTGAGGGCCTTCGTTCCCTTTATCGTAGTTCGTTTTATCTGTCGTGGCACCGACAAACAGTAGTTATAATGGGAACAGCTAGAGAGGAGAGTCGTCCAACGATAAATTAACCGTTATGACATAGTGGGAACGAAGCTTTAGGGGTGGCCTATGTCCAACAATGGACGTCTTTCAGCTGAATTGATAATGACAATGATGAAAAAGTTTGTTAATATGCAAGTTTTTATTTTACTTGCAATGTTTATATGTTTTTGTGTATTTAGGGCAAAGAAACATCAAGAACTTCTTGATAATTACTGATAGTTGATTTACTTAACTTTGATGACAAACTAAAAACTCCATATTAAACGCGATTCATTCATGAATCATTTAATATCACGAGCACAGAAACTTAGAGATCAAATTTATTTTTTATTTATCATACAGCTAACACGTAATGATCAAATCATATTTGAAACATGGAGACTAGTGTCTGAGATGGTCTTTTGAGAAAAGAACCATACAGATTTGAATGGACCTGTCTAGTCTGTCTCTGTGTGTGTGTGTGTGTGTGTCTGTCTGTGTAGTTGTGTGCCTGTCTGTGTAGTTTGTGTTTATAGCATTTGTCAGTATTCGGGTAGCTCAACTCAGGAATAAAATAGAATAGAATAAACTTAATTGTAGACCTAAATAGTAACAAAACTTTTAAACAAACTTAAATCTATACGTACAATGGCGGACTTATCGCCATAGCGCTTGGCGGTCTTGTCGGTCTTACTAAGGAGCTAAACTCTACTAAAAGTACTATCGCAAATATGAAATTCAAGTAAAGTTATTCTCAGCAGCTGTACCCAGGTATTTCAGTCGCAATACTTAGCGTCCTAAATACGACGTTGACGCTGAAATTCAGTTTATATTCCGCATTCGACGCGATCTCATATCGGGCGCCTGCCACCGATATGAGAAATTGTTACCGACTTCCAATATTGAAACGATTTCAAATTATGATTTATAGTGTCACACGGTTTTATTTGTCGTTTAGATTTTGAAGAATTCCTCGATTATTAGCATACACTATTTAATTTATTCTGTACCACATGAGAAGAGACTGAGCAGTTGTGGCTTAGTAGTAACAGGCCCTTTAGGAGTTGTATGTCGCAGGTTTAAATCCAGGAAGGCACTTTACTTTGAATAATTTATTTCATGACCACTGCTTCTGTAGCACATCAGGGATGTAGGCAGAGGTGCGCAGTGACTGTTTTCTGGTGCGCCGGGTGTGCCCCAATATCGTCCTGGCAATGATCGCCAGTAGGCTACACTGTCCATATATCCGACATGGCTGTGGCAGACACGTTAGTATTCCAATTCCTGTTAGGAAATTGTAATTTAACTATTAATGGTAATGTATTTTAATATAATAATGACATTTATTTGAATTTTAATTGTATTTTATTTTAATATTTAATACAATTCTTTTAATGTTTGACTCGACTAATTAATGATAATCTAATAACAATACAATGCAATTTATTTTATTTTTAACATTTCAATTGTATGTAATTTTATGGTATATATTATTGTCTGTATGTGTAATAATAATAATAAAAAACGGTGAAGGTAAATACCGTAAGGAAACTCGCATGTCCTAGAACAAAGAAATTCAAAGACGTGACAACTACCAACCTGCGCTACTTTTCATTTGCCCGCGAGAACAGGACGTAATCCCGTGGGGGGATATCAGAAAAGGTTTTTTTTTAACGATTACCCCAAATAAGGAGAATACTGTTCTTAAACCCCACACGAAGGAAGTCACGGGTAAAGACTAGTGTAAAATAATCCAATTGAATAAAAGTTTTATTACGCCCATTTTGCACAGGTAGTCAAACTTCAGCACAATTTTATCACGAAAAACGTTAAGAGATATTACGAACTTTCGGAATATGAGAAAAATAAGTTGTTTATTTACTTTTGTTACTATACTTTATGACACAACTTTATGAGTTTGACAGTTGAATCGAGAGAATCGGAGGTGTGTGAAACATTTTCCCGTCTATTTTACCACTTTGTGAATACTTCCAGTTAACTGAGGCTTTAAATCTTTATTTTAATGATATAAACTAGCGCTTGACTGCGATCCTTTCTGATGGCAAGCAGTGAAGCAATCGTTGATTGTGAATCGTACCAGTTTATTAAGAACTTCAACTATACCGCGACTGGCCTGTTGGTCTAGTGGTTAGTGGCCCTGACTACTATGCCGGAGGTCGTGGGTGCGATTCCCACCCAGGACAAATGTTTGTGTGATAAGCACGATCATTTGTTCTGTGTGTGGGTGTCATTTATCTATATATGTATGTATTTAGAAATATATAAGTATGTTTATCAGTTCTCTAGTACCCATAACACAAGCTCTGCTTAGCTTGGAACTAGACGGCGGTGTGTGATAGTTGTGGAATATTATATTATACAACATATAAATTGAATAATGCACACTCTTATATTATAAACCAATTAGAAAATTAAGTAAGCACGAAAATGTTACTTAAATGCGCTTAGGTAGTGTTCTTTTTCAGAAATTACTTATACTAATTTTAGGCAAATAAGATGGGAACCGATTATCTATACTGGTAGCCCATCTGTATTGCTACGCACGTGCAGACAAACACGCTAGTAACGTAGCCAAGATCTATCAAGAATTTATCAAAGTAGGTAATTTTTCTATCCTATATAAATTTTTGGTTATTTTAAGATAAAAAAATACTATAATTATAATTATTTTAAAAATAGTCAAAATCGATTGTGTAGCAGATTTAGCATGTGCGTTTATAACACATGTTGTATAAGTGCCTAATCACACATGGTAAAACATAGTATCAATCAAAACATTAAATCTTGTATAATGTCATCGAAATAAATCACTTTTTAACCTGTGTGGGAATAACAAGGAAAGGTTTGCTTATTTTCGATATTTACACACTACCTTATGAACAACTTCTTATTTACGTTCTTCATCATCATTATCATCATTTCAGCCGAAAGACGTCCACTACTGGACATAGGCCTTTTTTTATTTTTGTTGCCGTGGTGGAAAATCCTCATGGATGTCTGACAGACCCCTTCGCCTGGGGCAGGCGAAGGGGTCTGTCAGACTCTTACTGACTAAAAACCACCTCGGTGTTCCCTCCCACACTTGGACCGGGGATCGTGGGAGCTGATACGCCATCCATGATCCCCGGCTAGTGCCGGCTCGCCTACGCGGGCCACCTCAAGCCCGCTGGGAGTGTGAGTTGTCCTCCCCCCGCGACGTCCAATAGGGGCGCGCGTGGAACACTACGCGCCGCCGCCTCGGGTCTTGCTGGTTGGGGATCATCATTTCAGCCGAAAGACGTCCACAGTTGGACATAGGCCTCCCCCAAGTGTCACCACAATGAACGGTCCTGTGCGTCTCGCATCCATCGGACTCCCGCAACCGTTACCAAGTCATCGGTCCACCTTGTAAGAGGCCTTCCAACGCTACGTCTTCCGGTACGTGGTCGCCTTTCCAGAACCTTACGGCCCCAACGGCCATCCGTTCTGCGAGCAATGTGCCCTGCCCATTGCCACTTAAGTTTGGCGATTCTTCGTGCTATGTCGGTAACCTTGGTTCATGTTTACGTTCTTGGATAAATCTATATATATATAAAAGCGAAATACCACTCACTGATTAATCACAAAATCTCAGAAACTATAACACCTACAAACTTAAAATTTGGCAGGTAGGTTCCTTATAGGGTGTAGACATCCGCTAAGAAAGGAACCGCACGCGTGAAAATAAGTTTCTCCATAAAAACTTCCAACCCCCGGTTTACCCCGTTAGGTTGTGTTTCATAAAATCCATTCTTAGCGGATGTCTACACCCTATAAGGAACCTACTTGCCAAATTTTGAGTTTGTATTGGTTATAGTTTCTGAGATTTCGTGATTAATCCGTGAGTGGTATTTCGCTTTTATATATTTAGATTTATACACAGATTTATTTTATTTTATTTAGATGTCACATCACGAAAAACCAGCATCGAAATACGCTTTCATCACTTTTAAATACAATATTACTCCAACAACATTGTTATACTTAAGAAGGTATAACAGAAATCGCCAATTGTTGAAATACCAAAAACATTTAAGTCCGAGGAATGGGTAGTTCGCCGTCCAGCCGTCCGGTAGTCGACCGGACCAAGGCCCAGATCGTCGACGGTGCGAGGAGTTCTACACGTCCCTCAAAGAGATATCAACAAAACCCTTGAGGCCCAGCAGGGCCGAACCCTACTAGAGCAATGTGTTGACTTCTATAAGTGCCATGATCTTGGGACGCAAAGGGCAATTGAAGGAACGTAGGTGTGGTTTTAGTCAGTAAAAATCTGACACGCGAAAAAACAAACAAATGTACAATATTTATTACAATAAAATATGGTGTGACGTATGGGTAAATGTACAATTCACGACATTTCCACAGGTAGGTAAGTACAATTACACTTAAATACTATATAAGTTTAGGTACTAATCACATTATACTTTGTTATAACCGCGCATAAACTATCAATATATATATTTTTTAATGTTTTGAGACAAAAAGAAGATATCCAGGTGAAAAAATTTTTATTGTAAATTTTTGCAAGGCGACGGAGAGGAGCCCTCCCACCAGCATGTGTTCGGCTAGTGGTCAGATTCGGAGTTCTAAATGCATGTTTAGATTGTATTTGATTGAGCCCGCTAAGGCCGATTTAGCAATTGTTCGAAAGTGTCACTGCAGACATGAAACGCAAAATACATATAAAGAAACACGAGTATATTTCGGTCTGTAAAAATGCGGCATTCCCGCTCGCTCCACCCTGAGTAAAAAGAAAATTAAGATTTTTTTTAGTTAATTCTAACGTTGGTGCGTTCACAAACATGTAATTTAAATTTTATAGGTCAAACTCGAAACAACTATAGATCATAAAATATTTGTTTCGTGCGGGAAACGAACTCGTGTCATACGCCGTAGCATCTAATCGCTTATCCAGTGCAACCAACCGTACCGTCAAAAAAATATATTTTAAAAATTACTCAAACTAAAAATAACAAATAAATACCTATAGTAGGTACAACAACAAATAAACGCAAATTAATAAAATTTCATTGAAATTGTTTTTCATCGAAACAGACCTAGCCTACGCAATTCTATTTGTGTTTATTTTACTTTTGTTTGTTTTTCCAATTTCACTATCAATATTTTTCTAGTCGGCTTAAAATAAAAATATTGTTCAAGATCACAAGATCCCCACTTATTTGTTTAAAACAACAAGAATAAAATAGGAGAATTTAAGCTAGAATTACACCCAACGCACACGTTTAACACGCCTGATTTGTATGTAGAACGACGTCGCGTGGCGTGGATAAAGTGTAGCTCTACAAGTCTAGTTTCCATATGAAATGTATGGAGACCGACGCGCTCTGATCGGCGTTTATTGCACACGTGTGCGCAGTATAGTTCTAGCATTAGTATCGGGTATATTAAAAGACCTGAAAAAAATAGAGTTAATTGTCGAAAGTAAGCTTAACTCAATTTGAGTTTTCTCAGTGAAAGCCTTAGACTTGAATATGGACTGATGACCAGGTAAGGGACACAGGACCGGTCGTTGTAGCGACACTTGGGTTAGGTCTTTCGGCAGAAATGATGATGAAGCTTCAGGTTATTATAAAACCTAAACCAGTAAACATCATATTCAATCTTGAACCCTGAATTAGTTTTCTCCCAGCAAGCTTTAGGCTAGCAGTGGTAGTCGAGTGGTAACGGCTCCGACTTACGAGTTGTAGATCGCGGGTTCAAACCCAACCAGGCGCATTACTTTGTGAAATTTATTTCATCACCACTGCTCTCAAAATGGTAAAGGAAAACATCGTGAGGAAACCTATATATCGTGAGGAAACCTAAATGTCCTAGAACCAAAAAATCGAAGATTTGCGACATTCACCAACCCGCACGTGGTGGATTACGGCCGATTCCCTCTCCTAGAGAGAAGGCCTGAGTCCCAGCAGTGGAAACATTGAAAGGCTGATTATGCTTATGCTATAAGCCTTAGGCTTGGATGTGAACCGATAACCTGGTGTGGGTCGCGGGATTCCAATGGATGCGTGACGCACAGGACAGGTCAGGAGGTCTTTCGGCTAAAATGATGATGGTACGAGTAAGAGCCTCAGGCTGATAGAGTCTACGCCTAAAAATCATGTTCAAACTTGAGTCCAGACATTATCGAACAATTTTCGTTTAGTCCTAATAAAAAATCTCAGTACGGAAGATCCTACACAATAAAAATACCGATATATCACGCTGCTATGACAAATATTGGTAATGGAACACAAAAACTCGTTTCTATAGGTGTAACATTGGCGGAAGACACATCGTTTGTCTTTCGAACGGTCGTGTCATTCACGAAAATAACACTAAGTCAAAAGGAAAGATTTTTGGTAAAAAATTGATTGTAGGAGCTTTTATCACTTCTTATAGGGTTCAAAAATCAAATAAAAAAACAAGAAAGAAAAGAAAGAAAGAAAATTGCGTTTATTTGGCATTACAAAAAGAAGAAACAAAACACCTTAAAATTAAACAAATAGTACATTGAGTAATGCCAAAAGGGCCTCAGCTCAGCATAATGCCAAATGGTAACACAAGGTCACCACCTGACGCTGATTTTCAGCTGCAACCCTTGGGTGCCATATACTTGAAAATAGGAAATATTCATTAAAATCTAAAAAGGTTCTGTGCAGAAACCAACTAAAAGAAAATGTTGCAATACTTACAAGGAACTCTTATAGAATTTCTCGTATCTGTCCGTCCGTCTGTCACAGCCAATTTAGTTCCGAACCTACTAGACCGATTGAGTTGTTTGGTATACGTGAATATCTGGGACTCAGAGTTTGGAATATATTCACCTTTAAAAACCTGGTAAATGATCGGGATTTAGACATAAGATAAGATTTAACCCGTTAGTCCCGAACTCTTTACAGGCGGGTGAAGTAACGAACCAAAGCTAGCGTTTTAAAGGGCGCTTAACAAACATTTTCTCTTGTTTAATTTACAGGTGTTAGTTTATATTTATTACCTGTGGTTAAGACTCTGAGGTGGAAGTACTTGTTTCTTTAGAACTTTTGTATGTAAAGTTGGAGTTAATTTATTTGTGTCTACAACAAAGATGGGAACGACTCGTTTATTTATATGTGCTTACTTACATATATTCAAGTTAAATATATATTTATAAACAACATCGAGACGCTTTATATTCCAAGGATCTCCTTAACAAAATATAAAACAACGTCCACTGCGTCTCTCTGTCTGTCAGGTCGCGATGAACTCAAAAACTATTAAATGGTCATGCGTTTTTTGCCCAGGAAGAAAGTTTCAAGTTTCAACCATGAAAAAATATGTTTTATTAAAATTGACCATATGACCGCCGCTGGGCAAAAATCAAAACATGATATAAATTAGTTGGCTCGATAAAAACCATATCACGAATCAGACCCTAACTTACAATTTCAAACTTGTATATAAAATAAGTTACGTAAATATTTAAAAGTTACATAAAATAATTAAGCATATTTTGAGTTTTCCGTACCTCAAAAGGAAATAATGGAACCTTATAGGATCACTTTGTTGTCCGTCTGTCTGTCTGACGTTTATCTCGGAAACGTGTGGAGGTATTGAGTTGAAATTAAAAGTTTTTCAAATGGGTCAAGCAAAAACAAAATTTTTGAAGAGATAGGTACTATGTTTTTTTTTTTTAATAAAAATAAAATCGCTGTTACGGGACCGCGAAATCGACATAGACCCGGGCAGATTTCACACAAAATACTCTGTAACTAGAACCGGCTCTTAATCTCCTATCATTTCTGTTTCCCTAATATCACCATCCATATTCCTGGAATCTCTTAACACTGAGATACACAATCGGATTTATTAACATTAACCTATGCTTACTTTGCCATCCTGCGATTGCTGAAACCTCCGAGTTAAAAGGGATCTTTTATAGGATTACGCGTTTTATCTTTTTTGCAACACTTATTTTATCTGACAAAGTAAAAGGTTTGGTAGGAACTGTAAGACCAAATAAAGTGGAATAAAACTTAAGTAACCGTTTTTTTTTAGGTGGGATATCATGCAATGACTTCTCCCGCTCTAAGGCGGAGCAGGAGGACGTGTCAGATTTTTACTGACGGAAACTCACTCCAATGTTTCCTTTTTGCTTTGCTTTCGAGGACTCCGGGCTTCCCTTTCGAAAGCGAACCCATGACCCCAGTAGTTTTCAGCCCCGCTGGCCCCCTACGGTTTTGCTGAAATCTTTTTGAGGCTCGCGACAACCCCGGCTTGGTCCGGACGGTTACCAGATGGCCGGGTCCACCCAAGCAGAGCACACCTCTACGGTATACGCTATCGTGTCCTCCGGGTGGTCCATACAATGGTGACAGCCGGGCGTTTTTTCCGCCTGAATCGGTTGCAGGAACCTCCCGAACTTATAACCGATGCGCGCTAGGACCGCGGGGATTTTCTGAAAAGGAAACCCGTGGTCTTAGAACGCAAAGAGCAACTGAAGGACACAGGTGTCGTTTTTAGTCAGCAAATGTCTGACACGCCGTCTCACTCCACCCAGAGCGGGAAGAAACATTGGATGATTTCTCACTTTAAAAAAAACACACGCCTACAACTTGCACTAAAATATGCTATATAGTTCTCTCAAACTACTTGCAAACTTTTGTGACAGTGAGCTGACTGAGAGACCATGACTGGCCTGTTGGTTTAGAGGTTAGTGGCCCTGACTGCTATGCCGGAGGTTGTGGATTCAATTCCCACTCAGGACAAATGTTTGTGTGATGAGCACGATCATTTGTTCTGTGTCTAGGTGTAATTTATCTATATATATGTGTATTTAGAAATATATAAGTATGTTTATCAGTTGTCTAGTACCCATAACACAAGCTCTGTTAAGCTTGGGACTAGACGGCATTGTGTGATAGTTGTGGAATATTATTATTATATAATATTACAGTTACAGGCATGTGCAACACTGCCTTTAAAATAAAAAGCACTCAACATATTCGTTAACATTACTATCAGCCGTTTTTCCTACATTAGCATTTTAACTGCCAACTTAACGACGAAAAAAACTCACAGATAAAAAATGACAATAGAGTATTTTTAAAGAGAGTCGTGGCTCGAAATAATTTATGGTTCGCCATTAACCAAAGACCCGAAGTGACTTAATATTAAAAGTCAAGTGGTAGAGAAGCGGATAATTACGAGAGTATGATAAGGCGATGTTTTGTTTTCGTATAATGAGGACTTCAGAACGCTTTTTTGTTTCTTTTTTTGTTTGTTTACATCATCATTATCATCGGGGTTACGGGCCAGTGATTCAGTGTGTTGAGCATTTTTTTTTATTTGGAATTTTGTGTTCGCTATATTTGCGTAACGAATAGTCGTTAAATATTTCGCTGCTTTAGATATGGAGGGTTTGCTAGGGTAGATGGTCTACCAGGGCTCAGGGATTGTACCACAATTTTTAATCTTGTATAAAAAAAATCTGAATTATCATAAATTATCATGAATTATCATAATTATCATATCAATGGAGAGCCATTGCTCTTTAAGTGACTTGAAGCCTTCTAATGAGGCCCAAGAAAAGCGACAGTGAAGCTAAATTCCGGTGATATATTTAAAGTAATCAGGGAAATGTATTGTGTAGCATATTGACACAATACATATATATATTTTTATTTTTTTTGGTTGGAATATCACTTAATGAACCCTATCCTGTTCCTACGTTGCCTTTCATACCAGGGCCGAGTCTTCCTTTCGGAAGCAGACCCTTGGCCCCAGTAGGCGAGCCTACTGGACCCCTATGATTGCTGACATCTCCTTGATGCGTGGAACACTACGCGCCGTCGACGACTTGAGCTCGGTCCGGTCGGTTACCGGACGGTCGGACGGCGAGCTACCCATAGCTCGCCGTCCGCAAGCCCGCACCTACGGTGGTCGGAAATTGGGATCGGGATCCCGGCGGTTGGGGCGCGGGGGCCATTGCTTCGCGCGTGCACGTGCGGCCTCCTCCTTTGCTAGAGGACACGGCGCTCTGCCCAGGCATGGCACACGTCTACCATATGCTCCACCGTGTCCTCCGGATGGTCCACACAATGCTGACACCCGGGCGTTTCTTCAGCACGAATCCCGCGCAGGAACCTCCCGAACTTACCATGTCCGGTGACGACCTGCGTCACGTGAAAGGTGAGGACGCCGTGAGGGCTTTCCAGCTACTCCTCAAAGAGAGGACATACCGCCATAATTAAGAGACACAGGTAAGTTTTAGTCAGAAAAAATCTGACACGCCTTCTTGCTCCAACCAGAGCAGTAAAAGTCATTTGATGATTATCTACCTCAAAAAAGGATATATAGTAGCTAAGTTGGGAAGGAATTGAATCTGCCTATCATCTCGTATAAGCTATGGAGGCAATTTAAGGAAACAGCCATTTTGTGGGAAGCTTAATAGTGCTAGTGGGATGTAGGAGGTGATATATTGCTATTTGTGTGATATTGCTTGTTTTTATGTCCAAATACTGAACTAAATAACCGAAAAAAAACTGGGAATGTGCGAGTCGAACTCGCGCAGTGAGGGTTCCGTACAAACTTACCTATGAAAACGATTAAATTCCCTAATTGAGTTACTACGATTTTTCAAAATTGTAAAAAAATAATTTTTTGTTACATACTCCAAATTTACAGTTTTCAGATTGTTTACTATACTTGTGCTATGAGATCTTGCTTCATGCTAAATTTCGGGATTCTAGGTCAACGGGAAGTAACCTATGATTTTTTTTCAACTCGATACCTCCACGCGTTCCCGAGATAAGGGGTCTTGACAGACAGACAGACAGACGAACAACAAAGTGATCCTATAAGGGTTCCTTTATCCTTTTGAGGTACGGAGCCCTAAAAACTGTAAATATTGTCGCTATAGGCCTCATTTTTCAATTGTTGGATAACTAATCAACTAAGAAGAGGAATTTAAAAAAATAAATTCGTAAAAGCACTTGTGATTTTTTTAAAGGTTTTCCTAAACCGACTTTGATGGTATTACATGTGTGAAATTAGGTAGAACGCTATTTTTTGCAAGGAGCGGGAGGGCTTGTCAGACTTTTACTGACTACTCGTAAAATCACACATGCGTCTTTCAGCTGCTCTTCGCATTCTAAGTCCAGGGGTTTTCTTTTTAGAAAATCCCAATTGTGTATTGTCAAATATATTTAAAATAAAATTACCAAAATGACGTTCCCGAGTTTTTTATTTTAAGGGCTGAATGTCCAGTACCCTGTTATTTATTAACTCAGGAATAAGAGTTGCAGTTTGACAGCTTGTGCAGAGAAATTATGTCATATTAATTTTTTAAATAAGTTTTTAAAAGGCTAGTGTTTGACCACTACCTTTCTTTTTCCACTACATTTCTCTCTCTCTCTGACATACGGCGAGTTCATCTCGTGTGCGTCGAAAGACTGGAACAATTTGTCTGCTGCGGTCTTCCTGTCCTATTATAATTTAGGTGTCTTCAAAGATAGTGTGAATAAGCTCTTAATAAACTAGTGCGCTTTACCATCATCGATTGCATCACTGCTTACCATCAGGTAGGATCGCAGTCAAGTACTAGTCTATTTATCATATAGAAGAAAAAAGAAAAAACCACCCGATGGTAAGCGATAATAATGGTCGAAAATAAAGCACGCTTGCCTAGGAGTAACCTATTCACTCTTGACTTAATGTCACCCAAGTTGTAACTACCAGGAAAACAGACTGTGGCAGGATATTCTACGCTCTAGCGTTAATTTAATTATTATCGATTGCTATAATATTATTATACAAACTTCTTACAAGATTGTCAATTCAGTATTATAATATTGCTATTGTGTTATTAAACACTGCTTAGACATGGCGCCCTTGTTGTGGCACGTTTGATAAAGTGACAATGGAGAAGTAAATAATAGACTAACTAATTTATAAGTCTTATTAAATGTTATTCAGGGTTTTTCGAAAGAATCTTCGCAGCTCTGGAATGCAAAGGGCAACTGAAGGCATACAATTGGGTTTTAGTCAGCAAAAGTCTATCTGAGGTAGTACTGTCATTACATGATTTCCCAGTTCAAAAATGGTCGATAATGGAGCACGTTTGCCAAAAAGTATTCCATTTTGTAGCAATCAACAAACACAGACTCCGGTAGGAAATAACAATCTTTAACTGTACGCATATATTTTAGTAGTTAGTAGTTTTGTGTTGGCTGAAAGTTTTCATAGGTACTCAATATATGCATAAAGACCACGTCTCTATAAGTGTCAGATAGGTTGTCAATTTCCCTAAATAATTTGATTTCCGTATTCCCGGAAAAGGTAAGGTACTCACTACCTGAGAGAGTCGTGAAAGGTGATTTAGAGGTAATGTTAAGAGCGTTCTCTCCAAATTACGCGCTGTTTGGCCCAAAAACCATGATTCTCAAACCCGTTTATATCCATTAATAATTTATTGTACTTGCATGTAAATTATCAATAACATTAGGATATATTCTTGTCTAAATAGTTATGCAGGATTTTATTTAAATTAATAGCACGCTTGTGAACTATATTCACATATGTAAATAGAGTTTTTTTAATTTAACTTTTAGAGTAAATTTCGAAGCTTCACAAATTCTACAGTTCTAATAGAATTAATAAACAAAAAATACAAACCAGTGACTAGAATCCTTAACAAAATAGTTATAGAAAAAAATCATTGATTTACTTTACTAATTAAGCGAAATTAAAATAAAAACAATATCAAATTATTAAGAAATATTAAATATTAGCCCTGATTCAACTTTCTTTTATCATTAAAATAATTGCATAATCTAATAAAAGGACATTTTTTTGAAAATATTCAATTTAATATTTGAATTTAAATAGCTTTATCAATTTTTGAGTTTATGCACATTATGCACTTATGTGCCTATGTAAAATGTCATGGATGGTCCAGTTTTTTCATGATGCTTCCATGTCAAACTACAAATATCTGGCATTTAGTTGTGTTATACCTATAAATCCCTAAGCGGAAGCCGGCTTCCGCGCGTACGCCGATTACGCGGTAAATGTGAAACCGAAAAACAAAATGGCAGAACATAGATTATAAAATATTAAGAGTTCAAATTGTAGAAAATTTGTTCAAGAACGTAAATAATCTTATTATTATCGTAATAAACTTCTTCATACTACAGGAGTCTGTAAAAATCGAAAATAAGCTCTAAAATGAAGTGGGAGAGAGCGGAAGCCGCCAGACGCGGGTGCCAATGGTTTCACGGCAGCCCCCCTAGCCAAGTTACAACCGTTACGTTTCGATTCTCTTTTCGTCGATCACCTCGAGTCGGCCACGCCTCCTATTCCTTTGTTCTGACCACGTGACTGTGCGTTGAGATGACGATGATGCGTTGTGAGTTGTACTTACAACGGGTTTGATAATTAAAAAAAATCTGGGCAAGTGCGAGTTAGACTCGCACACTCAGGGTTTCGTGCAAACTTAGCTCAATTCCCGAATGGAGTCTCGAAGAATTTCCGAGTAACAAAAAAAAAAATGTTTGCGACGTAACAACAAATTTTCTGTTTTCAAATTTATTCCTATACCTGTGCTATAAGACCTTGCTTTATGCCAAATTTCAGGATTCTGGGTCAATGGGAAGTACCCTATGAATTTTGATTTTTCCTTTTGAGGTACGGAACCCTAAAAAATGGGCAAGTGCGAGTCAGACTCGCGCACGACGCGTTCCTTACCAACTACAAATAATACTTATGAAAATAGTTCGATTCCTGAATCTAAATTCGGGAATCGAACTATTTCCCCACAAACATTTGTGAGACTCGTCCCACAAATATTTGTTTCGTGTGGGAATTGATTCTGCGACACGCAGTGCAGCAGCCTATCGCTCAGCCAGACGTCCCGCTAAATATAATCTATGCTATATAGGCCTCTATGTAAGTACGTAACTTACTAAGTATATTAAATTTCAACAGTTAAATACATTTTTGAGGAAGGATTTCGCAAAATCGACAGTAAATAAGCAAGGGTTTGGTTTCTTTTCGCTGCGTCGTACTTAGGGCTGGTGTCACTTATATCAGCTTCGCATCTTGAACCCTTGTAGTTACCATTACATTGACAGACAGGTTCGCCCTCTTCGTTCAGGGAACAGTCACCGTTATTCAGACAATATCCTTGACACACGTTGACTTCGCACCTGTCCCCAGAATAGCCGTTATAACAACTGTAACAGAGAATATTTCAAATACAGGTATTTTGACAAAAAATACATCAGAAACTATATATTTTCCAATAGGCTAACTTGAAAACCCGCTCTTGTCGCTTTTAAGCACACAATTATGAGCTCGCCTCCACCACAATTTATTGTATTTATCGTATCAGGCTGGGTGCTAAGTGACCCAACGAATCACACGTCAACCTCCGTTTCGTCTTCTAAGTGTAATGAAAAACGTCGTTTGATACACGTGAAAATTTGTCACGGTAGCCCTCAGGTCCAAAACACCCTCGCCAAGGCTCGGGTGAATACCACCTCGGTCACAATGACAAAATTTCTCCACTTGTATCAAAATGTACTATTAAAAATACCTGCATTTAGGAAGTCCGTCATCATTGACACTACAGCTGCCTTGTAAGCAATAGTTCAGGCAGGGCGACACCTCGCATCTATCGCCTACATAATTCCTTTTGCATTGACAGATTGGTTCGCTCTTTTCGTTCAAGGTACAGGTACAGTTGTTTGAACAATGTCCGTGACACCCGTTGACTTGACATCTCTCTCCAGAATAACCAGCGTCACAGCTGGAATAATAATATTGCTGGTTGGTGTATTGGTGTTAATTGATTCGCATGACTAAGAAGAGAAGAAGAGTAAATAAGAGAGAGTGAGTAAGAGTATATCTATCCTACCGTTTTTTTTTTTACATTGTTTTACAGTGTACAGTCAGTATTTGATCATTTGGAATTTGGATTAGAATTTTGCTATTGCGTATTATGCGACTTTGTTGATCTTTTTGTAGCATAAAGCATTATAATTAGCCTTTTAATGTTCCCACTGCAGGGACTGAGGCCTCCTCTCTCTAGGAGAGGGAATGGGCAGTAATCCACCACATGGGCCCAATGCGGATTGGTGAATGTCACATGTCTTTGAATTTTTGGTTCTAGGACATACCGTTTTCCTCACGATGTTTTCCTTCACCGTTTTGCAAGCAGTGGTGATGAAATAAATTACACAAAGTAGCGATGATGATAGATGCGCCTAGCTGGGTTTGAACCCGTGACCTACAACTCGTAAGTTGGGGCCGTTACCACTCGGCCACCACTGCTCTTTTTGTATATTATTCTAATGAATTAAACTTTTTGACATTTTTGTTTTTGGAAATGTAAAATTTTATAGTTATTCAACATTCTATTTTTATTGTGTAATTATAAGTATCGTTAATTATTTAGGATTTTGTTATCATTTTTTTGGCTATTACTTATAATCGTTCTTTTTTAATGTTATTTTTTTTCTATTATATTTAATTTTCTACATAATATATAATAATATAATATAATATAATATAATATAATATAATATAATATAATATAATATAATATAATATAATATAATATAATATAATATAATATAATATAATATAATATAATATAATATAATATAATATAATATAATATAATATAATATAATATAATATAATATAATATAATATAATATAATATAATATAATATAATATAATATAATATAATATAATATAATATAATATAATATAATATAATATTCCACAACTATCACACAACGCCGCCTAGTCTCAAGCTAAGCTACATCATGTTAATATTGTTAAGAAAAAAATTACTTATGACTGACTTAGATTTAGGAACGTAGAACTATAAAGGCCTAGCAATATGCATCTTAAACGCAATATCTCTTTGAGCAGAACTGTAAAATTTTTACCTGCACATAGGAAGTCCCTCATCATTAAAGCTGCAGTTACCATGATGACAGTAATTCTCACAGACTGAACTACTGGATCGCTCACTGGTGTACTCAGATACTTCTGTAGTTGTTGGCATCAGTTTTGATAGAGAATCGCAATCCTGGAGGCCGTTGATTTGATCAACTAGTTTATAGTTAGCTACAATACCGAGAGTTGTATTTCTGTAGAAACTAATAATTTCTTTCGGTTCGTCAAACCTCACGTTCTTTTTCATTTGCCAAACAGTATCACTGTTCTGGCTGCTGTTTATATAATAGATATAATCCTTTGAGACAGTCAATACTTTTGTTAGGGTTCGAGATTCAGAAAAATATTTAAGTAAAATACGATTGTGAATACCTTTTAACTCATTTCTACTTTTATATCCAGATGATACCATCCTGACGTTATGATCAGAATAGTAACCGAAATACAATATATTCTGTATTTGCAGGTCAATAGCCAAGCTGAATAATTCAAAATATTTTTTTAGAAATGTCTCTCGCTCGGTACCATCAAATCGACATCGAGAAATCTCCCAAAGTTGACCGAATTGGACTGTCAACCAGTAAATGTATCTGCAAATAAAATAGTGGTAACTATTGAACATTACAAAATTAAATCGATTTTGATTAATAGCATAGCATATTCCCACTGCTGGGACTCCAACCTTCTCTCTAAGAGAGGGCCGTAATCCACCACCCGGGCACAGAGCGGATTTGCAAATGCCACATATTTTCGAATATAAATTCGAATTTTGATTATTAAAGTATCATAATACATACCCATGTCAACTATCTACGGCGATATCAGTCGGAATTCTCATTGTATTTAGCTCAAATAAAAGATTTCCGTAAACACTATCATTAAATCTTGGTGTCAATGCAATGAAATTAATACTTCTTTCATTTGTGTCAGTAAAGTAAATTGTTTCTGTGACCGTGTCGAAAGCAATGCCGTGAATATTACGGCCGTTTCTCTTGATGAAACATTTGTAATTTTCTTTAGATAAGTCATATCCACATATAGCGTCATTGTTGCTCTGTTTGTCGACGTACAGAATTGTTTGGCGAATGTCATCGTAAACCAGTGATGTCAGGTTTTGTGAAGCTAAATTTATGGTTCTTGTTTTAATGCCGTTTGTATAAAACACAAGTTGGTCTTTTAGGCTTACGGCAAAGTCTAAAACAGAATAAAATATTACTTAAATAAAATAGTACTCTGAATAAATCTATATAAAATTTAGTGCTCAGAATCCTATGAAATTGCCGTTTTTTTTTTAAATGGGTTGCTTTGAAGTCTTTGGGTTAACTTGGAATTATAAGTTCAAATATTTATTTATTTAAAACTATACGCACTAATAAAACATTGTACAAAGGCGGACTTAATGCCTTAGGCATTTTCTACCAGTCGACCTTAGGGTGATGCAGAGGCATAACATGGCAGGTGCAACTTCATAGAAGACTGACAGAGAGGAAATAAGAACAATAATAAATATATTTTTAGATACATACATACAAATAAAAAAATATGTTGAGAGAAAAACGAATACAACAAATCAAGAGTGTGATGAATCTACGAACTTCTTGCGAAAGTGTTCTCGTGCTTTCACTTTAAAGGACAACCGACTGACGAAATAAATTTTATATTAAAGATACGTTATTCTTTATTTTTCGAAATTAGGTATTTATTGGTTTCTTTGTGTTTTGTATTTTCTGTAATATCGCTGTATTTATAAACACGAAAGCTATTAAGAGATCAAATGTAGAAACTATGCATTTCAAAGGGCAAGCAATTTCAATGACGTATTCTTGGTTTGATGGCTTTCATTTTGGAAATTTTGACTTGTTGAAATAACACAAGAAAAAATAATTCAATAAAATAGGCGAATTACATATGAAGATATTCAGCATACACTGACTGCAGATTGGTTCGGGAAGCGTTCACAAGATTCTACATTTTTTTTTTTTCGTGTGGGAAAATCATCTCATGACATCCCCCGCTCTTGGGCGGAGCGCGAGATAGTGTCAGACTTTTACTGACTAAAAACCCACTCCTGTTCCTTCTTTGCCATTTGTTTTCCAGGGCCCCGGGGATCTCTTTCGCTTCACCCATGGCCCCAGTAGGCTTCGACCCTGTTGGGCCCCTACGGTTGCTGACATCTCCTTGAGGCGCGCGTGGAACACTACGCGCCGTCGAGGACTTGGGCTCGGTCCGGACGGTTACCGGACGATCGGACGGCAAGCCACCCATTGGTCGCCGTCCGCAAGCCCGCGCCTACGGTGGCCGGAAATCGGGATCGGAATCCCGGCGGCGGTTGGGGCGTAAGGACCGTTGCCGTTGCCTCACGCGATCGGCCGCCTCCTTTGCTAGCATTACTGCTTCGCAGAAGGAGGCGACCGCCTGCCACTCCTCCTCGCTCCGGACCATGGCCTGTACCAAGGCCCGGCGCGAGAGATGATCGCTGCCACCGATTCCGCCCACGAGAACGCGGTGGTGCTGGAGAGGTGGGGCACACCTCTATTGTATGCTCCGCCGTGTCCTCAGGGCGGTCCACATCCTGAAAATAGCTGTGATATGTATTTACAAGATTCTACATGAGCACCTTCGCGTGAAGAGGATAGTTTGCCGCTGGGTGCCGCACAACCTCACCGAAGTTCAGAAGCAGGCCCGTGTGGAGTGGCGCCGTGATATGATTCAAAAATTTGAAGCAGGCTCGTCTCGGCACGTTTACGACATTGTGACAGGTAACGAATCCTGGATTTATCATTACGATCCAGAAACAAAGCGGCAATCGACAGTTTAGCTGTTTCAAAATAAACCAATGCCTACGAAAGTGAAGCGATCGAGAAGCGTAGGGAAAGTTTTGATCGCTAGTTTGTTCACCAATATGGTATACCACAAAATGCCTGCCAGAAGTTTTGTCTGCAATGAGCAATAAGCGACCGAACACCGGGCTCCGCGGGGTACTGCTTCACCATGACAACGCGCCCGCGCATTCATTTTATTTATAGAAGTTAGTTTTTGAGTTTCTCAAAACGAATCTATAGACAGCATGAGGAAATAAACCATACCATTCGTACTCACCCCAAGAGTGTGTCTTCGCCACACAAAGCGCCAGTAAGCCCAGCACACACACCGCTTTACACATTTTGTACTTTAGAATCAAAAGTTATTTCTACAAAGATGCGACCGCTACTGGTGACAGCTTTTGAGGTATTAAAACCAAATTCATAATTAGTAACTAAACATTTTTATGCGTTCTGGTGATAAGGAAACGTCACTGATAACAGTTCTCGTCCTGTTTCTCTTACACTGATAACTTGGCGTCCCATTAGTTATCAAAACTCTAAAAATAATTGTATTGTAAATGTTTTTTTTTTCCCTGCCGGAGTCTGTGTTCCCTGATAGCTACAACCTAGGGGTCTTTAAGTCAAGAGTGAATAGGTTACTTCTAGGTAAGCGTGCTCCATCTTCGGCCACATCATCGCTTACCATCAGGTGAGATAGTGGTCAAACGCGAGCCTATCAATAATAATAAAAAATAAAATAAAAATGTAATTGGCTCAAAGTTACTTATACTATTGTTGCTCTCTTGTTATAGCTGTTGGTTCTCCTATGTCTAAATAAATAAATAAGAATCGGTCAAGTGCGAGTCGGATTAACGTACAAACGATTCTGTTGCTGGGGTCGCATTGAAATGTCAATTTTAAGAAGTTTATGGTGCGAGTACCGAAAAGTTTTCGGCACCGTGTTATGGTCTGCACTCTTGGCCTCGGGGCGTGGGCCTAAAGTAGAAGACTCTTGGCCCACGCCCTGTGGCCATAAGTCTTCTTGTTGCGGTGCTCCATGGACAAGTACTAAAAGAAAAAAAAATATAATTCGAAACTACTACTTGAAGTCCTCTCAACCTTAGTTCGGTCTTCGTCGGAATTATTGTTAAGTTCTTTTAATGATTTGATATTTTTCTAAGTATTTATTATATATATTATATTATAAATAACTTATTTTTTATTTTATTTTCTGCTTGAAGTAACAGTTATTTGTTTATTTTGCAAACCTACCACAGTGTTGTCTTTTTAACTCAAAGGTTGACTGGTAGAGAATGCCTGGTTGTATTAAGTCCGCCTATGTATCACTACTGTACATGGAGTTTAGATAAATATATAAATAAAATATAGCGCAAAATGAAGTAATAATAATAATAATCTTTATTATCGCAAGGTTAAGGCCTATGCAGACCAGAACGGCATGGCAAAGGATTTTGCCGCCAATCAGCGCACACTAGCCACTTAGATACTGCAGCATTCCAGCACCTTGCCAGGGCATGCCGCGTCACTTCGAAGTTTGCCACGGCAGCCTCTACTGCCTGATACATATTTCAGTCATAAGTAGCATTTGATAGAGAGTTAGCGGGCGCTGGCGTCCTTCGGCATGTCGTCGCCTACCGCAGCGCGCCACGGCATCCTGCCGCGGGAGCCCGTGATGCGTATTTTAATACCGTGCGATAATATCCCTTTCGATGCTACGGGATCATTTTAAAGCATAGGAATTTATGTCGTATTTTTATTTTAACATGGTTGAATTTTCGGTCTGCGTAGGCCAGTTACAGTTTATAAGGTGACTTATTAGACACAAGTAAATGTAAAGTGCTACAGGTACCGGTACTGTCTCCCAAACTAAGCGAATGCTTGTGTTTTGGGTGTTCAATCTTTTAGTGAGCCTCTATGGTTACGATTTTCATGATTGATGCTAGTAAGGGAACTTAGTAGCTAGGTACATGACATGAGTGAAATGAAGTGTTACTAAAAATATAAATCGTATTTACTAACAAAATAATTTAATATAGTTATATCCATAGGATTCCCGTGACCGTCATTAGGTCATCGGTCCACCTTGTGAGAGGTCTTCCAACGCTGCGTCTTCCGTTCGCACTCTAGAACCTTTTATCGACAATCTGTTCCGCGAGCAATGTGTCCTGCCCACTGTCACTTAAGTTTGGCGATTCTTTGGGAATCCGATGCCTACAAGACGCACAGGACCGGTCATTATGGCGACACTTGGGGCAGGCTATATTTTGCGAATTTTAGTTTTTTACTTTAAGTTAACGGCAAGGACAGTCGGACGGACGAACAGTGGAGATTTAGTTATAACTAGGGTTCTGTTTTCCATGTTTCGGGTATGGTAACCTAGAAGAGAAATCTTAGGGCGGAATTCACCAATAAAACTAATCACGTTTTAACGTTTGGCTCTCATAATCGCGTAAGTGTAAGTAAGTGTCACTTGTAAAAATACAACAAAAGGAAAATACAGACAAGTGATACTAGTGACAGCGGCTAAACGCGATTATGCGAGCCAAACGTTAAAACGCAAATAGTTTTCATATCGTTCACTTCAGCTGAAAGACGTCCATTGTATGGCATAGGCCTTCCCCAAATGTCACCATAACGAACGGCCCTGCTTGCATCCATCGGAATCCCGCGACCCTCACCAGGTCATCGGTCCACCTTGTGGGAGGCCTTCCACCCCTGCGTCTTCCGGTACGTGGTCTCCACTCTAGAACCTTTCGTCTCTTTCAACCATCCGTTCTGCGAGCAATGTATCCTGCCCACATTTGCCCATATTTGTTTGCGGTCAGCCCACATTTGATAAATTTAGCAATAAAAAAAATGTATGCGTTTCCCAAATAAAACCTACTTATTAAAACCAGTTATCACCAATTATCACCAGGCGACAGCTGAGCGGAAAACATTAAAGTGAAAATTGCCAACTCGTGTCCAAAAGTTCTCAAATCGTTAACAAACTTGGTTTCATTACGATTTAAATTAATTTTATGTTTGATTTCAACATCGAGACTTTTTCATTTTACAGGCATTTAGTAGGTTGTTCAATACTGATTAAATTGCGTTTTTTTATAAATGACTGCACAGACTTTGGCACAATTTTTTTTTTTTGTGTAACCATCGTATAATTGTTCCGAGTCTGCATGTGTTTTCTTGTGTATGTGAGTTCGTGTTCATGAACGCAATGACGATACAAGAGTAATTCATACTGTGGAATCGTTGACAATGCACTGCACTAGTTTCTTAAGAGCCTATTCATTCTACCCTTGGAGACACCTAAATTATAATCGAAAACGACTTTAATTGATAAATATCTCCGTACTATAAAATTCCACAAAAAAACTTGTTAATGATAAATGAAATTGTGCTATAGAAGTTTTGAAACTTTTAGGGAACATCGAGGACAGCGAAGAAGTGCGTGGAACTATGGAGAAGAACTTAGAATTTGGAGACACTATACATTATTCTGTAGTATGTTTTGTTTCGTGAAATCATTTGTCACCCAATGGTAGTAGACTTACGAGTTGTAGGTCGCGACTTCAAACCTAACTAAGCGCGATTTATTCAATAATTTATTTGACCAACACTCTCAAATCAATGAAGAAAAACATCGTGAGGAAACCTAGAACCAAATTTAAGACATGACTGTGAGATCCACTAATGCGTATATCTTTAATTAATTAATCGTTACAGGTACTCAGATGCCAGATATTCCGTCAGTCAATCCAAGGAGTATCATGTTGCCCAGTAACTGGGTTGTGGAGGTCCGATAGGCAGTCGCTTCGTGTAAAACACGGGTATTCAGCTTCATCCGGTTAGACTGAAAGTCGACCCCAAGCTAGTTGGGAAAAGGCTCCGGATATGATGACCATCTTTGGTGTGACACTTAAGATTTAGTATTCCTTGCATCATCATCATCATTTCAGCCGAAAGACGTCCACTGTTGGACATAGGCCTCCCCCAAGCGTCACATCCACCGCATTCCCGCGACTCTCACCAGGTCGACGTTCCACCTTGTGGGCTTTCCAACGCTGCGTTTTCCGGTGCGCGGTCGCCACTCTAGAACCTTTCGGCCCCATCGACAATCCGTTCTACAATCAATGTGCCCTGCCCACTGCCACTTTAGTTTGGCGATTCTTTGGGCTATGTCGGCGACCTTCCTTGCATATACTGTGTGTTATGTTTTTTTAATTATTTCCTGTTTAGGGTTCCGACAAAGGCCTTTTGCGCTTGCGCATACGCTATGTTCAAACAACAATAACTCTTAAAATATTAAACATACAGTTGTGAATTTTATGTTGCATTGTAGCTTAGCTCAAAAACTGTCGATCTAGTATAAAAAATAAAAAAGTTCTCGGGGTTGTTTTGTAGTAATTAACAAGTATCGGTTGAATTGCATAATTTTTAGTTTTTTTTTTTCGACTCACATTTTTTTTCAAAAGTTATGGAATTGTGAACACATTGCTTTGTAATGCAGACGGTAGACAATATTATTGCCTTTCGAATAAGCCTATTTTTATCTCAGTATGACTAAAACTTTGAGATATATGATGTTTTTTGTACTCGCATAGAGCATATTTCAACAAAATAACAAAATGGCTGCCACATAGACCCAAGCCTAGAGTGTAATTGTACTTTAAAATAGTTTATATTTAAGTATTTAGAATATCGCTAGTCCATGTCCGGACACTTGTATATTTCTTGTATAGAAAATTAAATTTTGCTATTATTACTTCAACTTACTTTCAGCTACCAAGAAAAATTTGGTACGAAAACTTAATCAACAGGCGCCAAAACTTGGGTTGGGGATAATGAAATCTTCAAAATAAGGAAGATTGAAACTACAATTTCGCAGAAACGGACAATAATCATGATAGAGGGCCGAAAAACACAATCATATTAAACCGTGTTCCAATTTTGGAAATTCACTATAACAGCGAAAAGTCAGCTTTGTCTTCAATAATAATGGAAACTTAAAAAATTCTGACAATAAAAATCTTTTTACAAAAAATGGTGTTTACGGTATTGTTTTCTTTTAATTAACACCGCCTTCCGAAACTAAAGTTATTCTTTTTTGTTTTGGATTGATTTTTGTAAAAAAATATTACACACTTTTACTAACCCAATCACTTAGGATACATTGTTGTATTATGAAGTTCCCGTGTCTACCTTCCACCTCCCGGCTCCATCACCAGATCAGTTTGATAGTACCTTATAGCCAAAGTTCATCTCATGACAATTCTAATAAGCCCAAAAACGGCTAGGATACATTGATTAATTACAGAGTTCCGGCTCCATCATCATCATCCGATCACTTCACTGATACTGTTTTCCAGTTCCATCAGACCCTAGTTACCATCTAGCACCAAAGTACTGGTAAGACGAATCATACGAGCCCAAACTCAATGGAGTTCTGTCGCTTAACTACCGAGTTCTTATGGCCACCTTCCGGTTCCATCATCAGATCAACTCCATGTAGTAAAATTTAATTTGCAAAATTTGATTACAAACAAACATTGGGACTAGGAGAAACTAAATAAAATCTTGTAAACATGGGACCAATCTGGAAGGTTATTTAAACTTTTTAAGAGAAAAAAAAAATTGCAAATCGGTGAGATCGGCGGCAACGATCTCTCGCGCCGGGGCTTGGTACAGGCCATGGTTCTATGCGAGAAGGAGTGGCAGGCAGTCGCCTCCTTCTGCGAAGCAATAATACTAGCAAAGGAGGCGGCCGCACGTGCACGTGCGAGGGCGCGGCTCTCACGCCTCAGCTGTCCATAAACGACGGATTTCTGAGGTAACAAACATAAAAAATAAAATAAAAATAGTGATAAAAATATACTATAGGCCTAATTTGTATTTTTTTTTAGCTTCATTGTCTCGACATGATGGCACGACGTTGCCGGATCGTCGACACAGTTTCATAGTTTTGTATGTAAGCTTCACGCAGGCGTACATTAAGCGTATGGTGACGAATACGCGACTGTGCTGGTACGCGTCCGTGGCCGCATCGCGGAGGCACGGATAGGTCACTAGCTTTCTATGTAAATGAGAATCATCATCATCGTCTTCCTGCCCTTGTCTCGTGTTATTTGGGGTCGGCGCAACACATTTTTTTTCTTCCATTCTGCCCTGTCACTCGTCACGCTATTAATAACTTCCTTTTCTTTCAAATCACTCTTCACACAATCCATCCACCTTTTCTTTAGCCTCCCTCTCCCTCTCCATCCATCCACATGCATGCTCATAACTCTTTTAGTAACATGCGTTTCATCCTCCTCCTCTTTACATAACCATACCAAGACAAACGGTTCCTCTTCAACTTTTCAGTCACGGAAGAAGAAAGTGATGGAACAAAGGAAGTTTGAAAGGGGTGCCACCACTTTCAAACTTACTCTAATGTACTCATTTCTCACTTTATCTATTCTCATCACACCACTCATCCATCTCAACATTCTCATCTCCGCTACATGCAACCTTTTTTCATCTTCTATGTAAATGAGGATATCTTTATAAATGTTGCCCTGGATGACCGAGCGTGGGTGTAAACAATGTAGTAAAAGATATAATTTAATCCAGTACAGCGAATAGCTTTGGGTTAATAGGTGCTCGTCCGACGCATATACGTTATTACTATCTTAACGTTTTCTAGCCTCGTGCCAGGCCCTGGTTCAGGAGGTTCGGAGCGAGAGGGACGTGGAGGCGGTCGCCTCCTTCTGCAAAACAGTAATGTTAGCCAAAGAGACGGCTGCACATGTGAGAGAACGAACTTCCCCACGCCCAAATCACTGCGATCTCGACCCAGACTACCAGCCACTGTAGGCGCGGGCTTGCAGACGACAAGCAATAGGTAGTTCACCGTCCGGCTATCCGGTAACCATCCAGACCAAGCCCAAGTCATATATATGTGAGCAAAACCATAGGAGCTCAGTAAGCCGGATGCCCGCCAGAGCCATATAGAGTGATGTAAAGGGCAACTAAAGGACACAGGTGTGGTTTTAGTAAGTACAAGTCTGACACGAACCTCCCGCCCCACCCTTGAGCGCGGAATGTCATTGGATTTCTCACCTCAAAAAACAAACGTTTTGTAGCCTGTTCTATATTCAGATTAAGGCATCGTGTATGAAGATTAGCTGTGTTTTTCGTAAAAAATTTTTCGTAATTCTTTTTACCAAAACAAGATAAACAAGAAAAATTATCTAATTAAAACTATATATACACTAAAGGCAAAAACTACTAGCTAAAATATGGTGTCATAAAACTCCTCCGCATCGCTGTCCACTGGAAGTGTGCCCTAAAGGCTGGCGGCATTGCCACGTTATATGGCAATGCTTAATCTCTTACCGAAGTAAAAGCCAGCCCTTGGGTCACCCCATTGTGCTGCTTGACGAGGTGGGCAAGCTCTTTGAAAGAGTAATTGCAGACCGCCTCGTCGCGCACCTAACACGGGTGGGGCCGGACCTGGCGGACGGCCAATTCGGCTTTCGCAGGAGGCGGTCCACGGTGGACGCCATCATGCGCGTGCGAGCTCTCACGACAGGGGATGCAGTGGCCCAGGGCAGGTGTGTCGTGGCGGTGTCTCTGGACATCGCCAACGCCTTCAACTCCCTGCCTTGGAGTAGCATTAGGAGGGCACTCCGGTATCACCGGACGCCCGACTACCTCTGTCGTGTGGTCGAGGCGTACCTGTCGAACAGGTACATTATCTACCCCGGTCACCAGGGAGAGTGGGAACGTCGAGAGATGTCATGCGGTGTTCCGCAGGGATCGGTACTAGGGCCGCCCTTGTGGAACATCGGATACGACTACGTGCTGCGCGGCGACCTCCCTGACGGGATCAGCGTGGTCTGCTACGCAGATGACACGCTGGTCCTGGCGCGGGGAGAGTCGTACCAGGCGGCGGTCGAACTAGCGACACGCGGGGTTGCGACAGTCGTGGGCAGGATCCAGGAGTTGGGACTCGAGGTGGCATTGCACAAGTCCGAGGCCATGTGCTTTCACGGACCTCGGAACGCGCCACCACCGGGTTCCCAACTAACGGTAGGAGGAGTCCACATCGGCGTCGGGTCGACGATGAAGTACCTGGGACTCGTTCTCGACAGCCGATGGGATTTCGAGGAGCACTTCCGACGTCTGGCTCCCAAACTAAATCGGACTGGGGCTGCCCTCGGGCGGCTCTTGCCCAACCTGGGGGGTCCAGACGCCTCCTGCCGAAGGCTCTACGCGGGAATCGTTCGGTCCATGGCCCTTTATGGCGCACCGGTATGGGCGCCGGCGCTGCGGAAGCAGCCGGCGGCCCGGCTGAACGCATGCCAGAGGGTCATGGCCATACGGATGGTGCGAGGATACCGGACGATTTCCCGCGAAGCGGCGACCCTCCTTGCCTGCCAGCCACCATGGGATCTGGAAGCAACAGTCCTTGCTCTCATGCACGATCTCCGCATGGAGATGCAACGCCGGGGCGAAACTCCGCTGCCGCGACAAGTCGCAGCATGGCGGACGGAGTTCCGGCGGGTTCTCATGGAAAAATGGCGACAGCGACTGTCGCGACCCAGTGCTGGGCACGCCACAATTATGGCGATAAGTCCCCTCTTTGAGGCGTGGTTGGAAAGACCTCACGGCGTCCTCACCTTCCGCATGACGCAGGTTCTCACCGAACACGGGAAGTTCGGGAAGTTCCTGCACCGAATTCGTGCGGAAGCGACGCCCGGGTGTCGCCACTGTGTGGACCGCCCGGAGGACACGGTGGAGCACACGGTGGAGGTGTGTCCCGCTTGGGAAGAGCAACGCCGTGTCCTCGTGGGGGCGATCGGCGGCGGCGATCTCTCGCGCCGGGCCTTGGTACAGGCCATGGTCCGGAGCGAGGAGGAGTGGCAGGCGGTCGCCTCCTTCTGCGAAGCAGTAATGCTAGCAAAGGAGGCGGCCGATCGCGTGAGGCAACGGCAACGGTCCTTACGCCCCAACCGCCGCCGGGATTCCGATCCCGATTTCCGGCCACCGTAGGCGCAGGCTTGCGGACGGCGAGCAATGGGTGGCTCGCCGTCCGACCGTCCGGTAACTGTCCGGACCGAGCCCAAGTCGTCGACGGCGCGTATTGTTCCACGCGCGCCTCAGGGTGACGTCAGCAAATCGTAGGGGCCCAGCAGGGTCGAAGCCTACTGGGGCCATGGGTAGTGTGAAAACGAAACCCGGGGCCCTGGGACGAAGGCAACGAAGGAACAGGAGTGGGTTTTTAGTCAGTAAAAGTCTGACACTATCTCTCGCTCCGCCCAAGAGCGAGACTTGTCATTAGATGATTTTCCCACCTTAAAAAAAAAAAAAAAAAAAAAGCCCTTGGGTCACGCGAAGTATCAACTAAGCGTTTGGGTATTTTTTTTTTAAAGCGTATAAGCACTCAAACCCCACAGCCAAAGAGTTTCAACCCCAAACGGCCAAAATGTTAAAAAAAAAACACATATTCACATAAAACAGGAAGTCCCAGAAAAAAGAAAAATAGAAAAGAAGAAAGAAGGAAGTGTGTAATTAATCTTTTATATTTTGCTCTTCACCGCCCTAGGTTGACTGGTAAAGAATACCTAAGTCTGTCTTTGTACTTTTGTGTTGCATGAAGTTTGAATAAATAAATAAATAAGTCCTTTACCCCTGGACGCCGCACTGTTGTCACTAACCATTTCTTTAATTATTCAATTATTTTCAATTGTCTCACGTTTCAATTGACCCCAGACTTTCTTACTCTATATTGGCAAGTTGTTTTGGTACATTTTATTTCAGAACTTTTTTCGTTAACTCTGTTCAAAGTGTTCCGGCAACGGGCAGCTCATAAAATGAAGTAAATCATCATTCTACCCTTTTACCTATATTAGGGGCACACACAGTTTCAACGACACGGAGCGTAGGGGCCTGGGTTTGATCACGAGGTCAGGCAAAATGTTATTTGGTTTTCCATTAAGAACTTTTTAGGAAGCGTATCTCGGAAAGCATCGGTGATCTCTGCCTGATGTCTCTCTAGTCATAACATATTGCCGTCACATCAAACTATTTGTATTGTATTCAAATCGGGCACCTTAACTGAAATTCAGCCAAGACCATTTTTTTTTTTCTCAATTACATACGTATTTCACATGAAGTGACTGCCTAGCTGACCTCCGCAAGCCAGCAATTAGATAACAGGACGAAAGACTTTCTGAAGCACGGTGGAATCTCAATATGTTAGAATGATCACCCATCCACAAACCGACCCCGGTAAGCATGACTTAACTTTGAAGATCAACTTGAACAACAGTTATTACTTAACTACATATTTATCTTCTATACATCTCTATCAACCGTCATCTCAGTATACATGACGAATGAGATGATGTGTGTGTGTCATGTGATGTATGTGTGTCTGATTATTTTGTGTATGTGGTCTTTGTAATTGTAATTGTGTATGTTTTTGTTGTTATTTTATTGCGTGTGTGGTATGATCCTGTGATGGTCGAATTAAACGTATTATTATTATTGTTATTATTTCTATCTAACCCATATTATCATCGTTCAATCCAATCAAGCCGAAACTCATACTTCCCTCAAATTGCTCAAACATTCGTCGTCTATGTATGATAACTATTATAGAACTTTCGAGTCTGTTTAGTATTCAGTGAGAGTACCAGGGTTCCATTAGCTAGAAGTCGCTCTCAGAAATGTTCACAGCAAAGCCAAACTATGACCTCAAGCCACAGTGACAAGTGACATACTGTGTCGAGCTCGTGATATAACGAATTTTGTTTCTGAGATAAGTTTTGAATCCAATACATAATAATATATCTCTTTAACCCCCAGTGTCTGTAAAAAAAATTACTATCGACGCGTCATGAATTAAATGAATCAGAAATTAGTTTCTTTTCGTTTCAGACACTGGGTGGATTGTACTGATTAATGAGTTGGGTAGTTACTTAGATTAGTGTAGATTTTTTTTTTCGGTGGGAAAATCGTCCAATGACATCCCTCGCTCTTGGGCGGAGCGGGAGATAGTGTCAGACTTTTACTGACTAAAAACCCAGTCCTGTTCCTTCGTTGCCTTTCGTAACAGGGCCGAGTCTTCAGAATCAGACCCTTGGCCCCAGTAGGCTTCGAGCCAGCTAGGACCCTACGGTTTGCTATCATCTCCTTGAGGTGCGTGTGGAATAGTACGCGACGTCGACGCCTTGGGCTCGGTCCGGACGGTTACCGGACGGTGGGGCGGCGAGCTACCGATTGCTCACCGTCCGCAAGCCCGCGCCTACGGTGGCCGGAAATCAGGATCGGAATCCCGGTGGCTGGGGCGTGAGGGCCGCGCCCTCGCGCGTGCACGTGCGGCCGACTCCTTGGCTGGCATTACTGAGTCGCAGAAGGAAGCGACCGCCTGTCACTCCTCCTAGCGTCGGACCATGGCCTGTACCAAGGCCCGGCGCAAGATATTGTTGCCGCAGAACTTCCCCACGAGGACACGGCTGTGCTCTGCCCAAGCGGAGCACACCTCTACCCAAGCGGGGCACACCTCTACCGTATTTACCATCATGCCTTCCAGGTCCACCCAGTGGTGGCACCCGGGAGATTAGTGTAGTTGGTATGTAAATTTATTTTATGCTTATGTAAAATAATAATTAAAAATAATAATTTTTAAATTATCCTAATGTGTAACCCGAAGATTACGCAAGACTAAAATGGAATGGAATAAAGGAATGCTCAGCAGTGGGAAATAAACCAGGATAGGAGAAGATAAGGGGTGTAACCCAACTTTTAGCCGCAGGGAAAAAATATATGAATGAACTAGCTTCTGCCAGCTACTTCGCTCGCATGAAAATAGATTTCTTCTCACAAACTTTGGAACCTCGTTTAACCCCCTTAAAAGTTGAATTTCCAAAAATCCCTTCTTAGGGCTCGCCTACGTCATAAAAGGAAACTTTGTGCAAAATTTCACGTTCCTAGCCCCAGTACTTTCGGCTGTGCCTTGATATGTCAGTCAGTCAGTTTCTCCTTTTATATATATAGATAGATAAGAACAAAATTTAATAGAATATCTTTGATACTTCATAGTTCAATCTTCTAAGTACCCGGTAATTAACGATTGATCTTATAAAATCTGTATATAAATTAAATCTATCGCTTACATGAATGAGAAGGGATCCCAGGGTTCACTTTCTTTTCTTTTAAAATAAAATAACATTGGTAAGGTTTAAGTCAGTAAAAGTCTGACACGTAGAGTGGGAGAAGTTATTTTATTATCTTCTACCTTAAAAAAAAACAGGTCAAGTGCGAGTTGGGCTCGCGCACTGAGGGACCCATACAAACTTACCTATGTGAATAGTTCAAATCGCGAATGGGAGTCTCGAAGATTTTTCCAAATCGCAAAAAATAAAGTTTTTTTATTGTGACGTAACAACAAATTTACTGTTTTCAGATTTATATCTATACCTGTACTATAAGATCTTGTTTCATGCCAAATTTCAGGATTTGGGTCAACGAGGGGTATCCTATGAATTTTGATTCTTTTGAGAGTGTCGAAATATACGTTTCCTGCTACATAAACAGCCGTACCATATTTATTTTTTCACAGCTACACAGGCCTGCAAACTTGAGCATATGGTTTTAATTTCAACTCGATACCTCCACACGTTCCCGAGATAAAGTGTCTGGACAGACAGACGGACAACAAAGTGATCCTGTAAGGGTTCTGTTTTTTTTTTCTTTTGAGATACGGAACTCTAAAAATGTTGCTCTTCTCAAGCAGCCGTACACTGGCGTGCATACAAACCTATACACATTGTATACTCGTAACATGCTCCCTACTCTACATTCTGTGGAGGTACGCTCGCTGTCACAAGCGTATCGTCGCTAATGACTTTATTCAAATAATTACTCTGTATTCACTTCAGTGTTGTTGTTCAGTTTCAGGTTTATCACATACTAGCACTTTGCTTGCGAAAATGGTTTCATAAAAACTTTATCACCTCTTAGTGGTTAGTATTGAAAAACTAATAATAACAGTCTTTATTTTTCATTTTCATTAGAATTTGTGCCAAGTTTCAAGTTAATAAAATTTTCCCTTACCTACAACCTTTAGCATAATAGCATAGCATAATCAGCCTTTTTTAATGTTCCCACTGCTGGTACTCAGGCCTCCTCTCTAGGAGAGGGAATGGGCCATAATCCACCACGCGGGCCCAGTGCGGGTTGGTGAATGTCACATGTCTTCGAATTTTTGGTTTTAAGACATGCCGGTTTCCTCACGATGTTTTCCTTCACTGTTTTGAGAGCAGTGGTGATGAAATAAATTACACAAAGTAATTCGCCTGATTGGGTTTGAACCCGCGACAAAGTCGGGGGCTGTTACCACTCGGCCACCAGTACTCTCACCAACCAACCTTTAAAACTCCCTAAATAATTTGGGGGAGTTTTGAAACACGCATAATAATCCCTTTTTAATCACTTGAGTTACTATTTGTGATAAATTTCAAGTATATGGGCTCAAGGAATAAAAATTTGGCATTAAAACGAAATTCCCTCTTTTCACCTCTTTCCAAGTTGAATTTTCAAAAAATTCCTTCTTATTGCTCGTCTACATCACAAAAGGAAGCCTTGTCCAAAATTTCACGTTCCTAGGTCCAGTAGTTTTGGTTATACGTTGATATGTAGGCAGGAAGTTGGTGTAATCTTAGCTAAGCCAACGTGAGATAAAACAAGACTACTTTACAAAATACACTACAATCACAGTTTAATATTTATTTAAAAAATTTGGCTATGTTAGAGCGACAAAGTCATTATTGACAAAGCTCCAAAATAAGGATTAAAAAAAAAACACAGCGTTGATTTGTTGGATTCGTTTCTCATAATTAATTACATTTTTAATTTGTATGTATGTATCTAAGTATATATTTATTATTTATTTCTTTACCATTAAGCTGCACCTACCGTGTTATGTTTCTGCACCACCCTAAGGTCGATTGATAGTTTTTTTTTTTTTTGCTGTTAGTAAATGCCTAAGACATTAAGTCCGCTTTTGTACAGTGTTCATTACTAGTGCATAAAGTTTTAATAAATAAATAAATATGTCAGTCAGTCAGTTTCTCCTTTTATAATTGTATATATAAATTTACTTCAGTTATTTGTTATCCTACTATAATATATATGACTGGCCTGTTGGTCTAGTGGTTAGTGGCCCTGACTGCTATGCCCGAGGTCGTGGGTTCGATTCCCACCCAGGACAAATGTTTGTGTGATGAGCACGATCATTTGTTCTGTGTCTGGGTGTAATTTATCTATAATATGTATGTATTTAGAAATATATAAGTATGTTTATCAGTTGTCTAGTACTCATAACACAAGCTCTTTTTAGCTTGAGACTAGACGGCGTTGTGTGATAGTTGTGGAATATTATATATTATTATATATAATTGTGAATGTGTAAGTCTGTTTGGGTAATTAAATGCCCTTTAGCGGCTGAACGAATTTGGATCATGGCCTGGATATGGAGATAGGATAATTTTGCTCATTGATGCATGAAGCTTCGCCAGCATACATTGTTACTTTGTTGCGCAAATAAAATAGGCTTTCAGGCTACTGCAATATTTTGATATAGTGTTAAGTAATAGGTCATGTTTAAAGTTAAGTACCCTTTGGTTTTTGATAAAAAAGGCACAAGTGATAAACATTATAATCGGATACACATTTTAATATTGTATTTGGGAGCTACATCTAGCAACAAACTACTTTACAATTCGGCAAAAGTATTTTTTAGTAAACGATATATATATATTAGTAAATACTTTTTAATGAAGAATATAATAATTTGAGTCTCTCCAGTCACCCCCTCAAAGAGGAGACTTACCGCCATAATTATGGCTTGCCCAATAGATAGGGAGTCTGCAATCCCGAATAACATGTAACGGTGACATGGTAGGCCCAGAAGGAGAATGCTAGCGAAGGAGGCGGCCGATCGCGTGAGGCAACGGTCCTCACGCCCCAACCGCCGCCGGAATTCCGATCCCGATTTCCGGCCACCGTAGGCGCGGGCTTGCGGACGGTGAGCAATAGGTGGCTCGCCGACCGATCGTTCAGTAACCGTCTGGACCGAGCCCAAGTCGTCGACGGCGCGACGCGCGCCCACGCGCGCTTCAAGGAGATGTCAGCAACCGTAGGGGCCCAGCAGGGTCGAAGCCTACTGGGGCCATGGGTGATGAGAAAGAGATCCTCCTGGCCCTGGAAAAATGGCAAGGAAGGAACAGAAGTGGGTTTTTTAGTCAAAAGTCTACTCAAAGAGCCCTCATCACGCATCTCCCGCAAGAGTGGGGGATGTCATTAGATGATTTTCCCACCCAAAAAAAAAAGGGCCCAGAAGGAGATGACAATTTGATGAGTTAAACTTCTACCTTTAGGATTGGTCAGAAGCGGCTAATGGCAGAGAAGAGTGAAAGAATGGAAGCGAGGCCTTTGTCCTGCAGGGGAACAGAACAACCTTATAATAATAATACCAAGTGAGGTAGTTACTGACCTAATTAGTATTTACCAAAACACTTTATATGACAAAAAACACCACACAAAAGGTCTTTTGTGTAATTATGTTAAATTCCAATTAATAATTTAATCTGTTCATGTAAGGGCACACATCAAGAGCCCTAAACCATAAAGGGTTCGTCATCGTACCCGTAGCTTTGGTACAAGTTAGAGGAGCTAGCGAGCTTGATTAAAAATAATTCTCTTTACGTAGGTTTTAAAAAAATATTTTTTTAAGAAACTTAAGATTCTGTGTAAGAGATTTCCCTGTACGATAAGGCCTCCCATTTTACACATAGTTTTTATCCTGTCCGCATTATGAAGTGTAAAATCTCCATACTTAATATCATAAAGGTAAAAGTAACTCTGTCTGCCAATCTGTCTATTACGCTTTCACGGTAAACTACTGAACAGATTTTGATGAAAATTTAGTACAAAGGACGCTTGAACTCCAAAGATGGACAAAGGTTACTTTTTGACCGTCTTCGATTTCAACTTCACGTCCGCAATAACCAACATTTACGAGGACGAAGCCTCTGGAAGTAGCTAGTAAATAAATAAACTCTGAGACAATCGGTCTCTCAATTTCTGAGACGAAAGTCAATACAGTAATAGTGTGGTGAGGGTCATGGGAATCCGATGAATGTGTGACGCAAAGGACCGTCCATTGTGGCGACACTTGGGGGAGGTCTATGACTAACAGTAGACGTACTTCGGTTGAAATAATGATGATAATGATAAAAAGTGTCTTTTCCTCTTTGCCATCTATACATTAATTGTGTGTTCAGCTAAGTATTGGAATTCCCTGCCGGTGCCTGTATTTTCTGATAGCTAAAACCTGGGGGTTACTTCTAAACAAGCATGCTCCATCGTCAGCCACATCAACGCTTACCATCAGGCGAGATAGGGGTCAAACGTGAGCCTATCCATAATAATAAATAATACTTAGGAGTTTTTGTTTTAAGCCAATTAAGTTTAAAAAAGAAATTGTAGTTTATGAAGTGAAATCATCCAATCAAATCACAGTACCAACATACATTATTTCTTATTTTCATGAGCTATACTACACCACCGAAACCAGAGCTTTTTTCAAGTTTTTTAATGAACAAATCAAAATAATTTGCGTAAAAGCGATTCTAATACCACTCAAAAAAACAAACAACAGAGGTAAACATTTTGTGCCGCATCGCTTTCACCTTAGCGCCATTTGTCATCTCATATCGTACCCTCAGCGGACACGAAGGTACCAGGGTCACATAACATCGCAGAGATTTTAATTTTGAAAAAAATATTTACATAATAAACTCTTCCTGGCTTGTTTGCCAAATATAAATGATGATGAATGGAGGACTGAGGGTTATTTTATGGAGGACTACGTTGTAAGATTAATTTTATAGTACGGCATTTGAATGATAATGTGCGTGTTTGTAGAATCAAGGACGTTACCATAATATTCATTCGGATAAGACACATTGCTACGAGAGTGCTACGGCGTAGCAGTGGCTACGCTTGCTACGCGGTGTTATTTGATCGTTAATCGTCAATATTTCTATTTCAATTCCATTTAATTAATCCTTTGCTTTAATTAATACTTATTACTAAAAATAAACACTCCAAAAATGACGATTTTGTTAAATGTCAATAATGTTTTCCTCTAAAACACATAATGGTCGCTTAAGAGGGTCCTATTTCACTTGCCACGTCAACATCGAGCATGGCTTAAAAGCTTGTTACTTCATTTAGCGCAATTCAACGCGATGTTTGACAAAAAATATGTTAGCATTCGGTACGTAAATACGTGTTTTTTTTTAAACCCTTAAAAGTTTTTGAAAAAGTCATCGTCATTCAGAATCTTGATTAAATTTACAAGGCTTCTATTGTTATACTTTTTTCATTTTTGAGTAAATTATGAAGTGTTAAATTTCATGCAAAATAGCAGATTTTCAGAGGTCTTTACTGGATTAGTTTTACACAAATTTATAAATTGATTTCAATAGAGGCATACATAATATCCACAAAATACTGTTTCCAAAATATGTAATGAAAAATGTGTAATAACTTCATAATCACGTAAGAGCGGTTGTATGAAAAACAGTGAAAATGTATGTAGAATTGCATGCCCTAAGATATAACAGCACGTAAGCAATTTTTTTGACAAAATACGTTACGTATGTCATTCGAGAGGGAATCAAAATACGTAGCATGTGACAAATCACACTCTTTTATGAAACAATGGTGACGCAAATTTTAGCACAAAAAAATGATACGTACGTCAGTCTTATATAGAAAAGTCACAACAAAATCACGTAACTCAGTCTTGTTGCCAGAGAAACAGTGTGTAACTCATTTTATTTTATTAAACTGAGTTATCTACTGCTAAACAGTTTATCAGTTCAACAGTAAAAGTTCCTGATTCTGACCTATGTAGTGTGTAATTGAAATTGAAGCAACGAAATAATAAGGAAGAATGCTACCTAGTTACTAAGCAGATCGAGGACCAGCTCCAAAGGCTTTTCTGTTTTAATTAGTTTTCAAAAGATATCAGAGATGGTGCTAGTTGTTTAGAATGGCGATAGTGGTTTAGAGTGACGTGTCACGTGACTGGCCACGATATTCTGACGCAACACTGAGTGCGTTTTAAGTCTATGACGGAGACGCAATATTATCATAGCCTCGGTCGAAAACACGTGTTCGCTACGCGTTCAGTGGAGTGACTTAATTCTGTTGCCTATTTTGTAGTAACAATTATTGTGTAGTGATTATTTTATGAGAACTGAAAGTAAGATTATAGTAAACATTAAGTGATTGGAATCGTAATGAGTGTCTATACCCTTCGTCCGACAAACCACGCCTTATTACAAATTGCATTTCAAGGTAACAGGTCCGATTAACATTACTGATGCGGCTCAAAAGCTTTTATATCTTTGTTTTCCATATTATGACAAAATAATTTCCTTCCAATCATGGATGGCCCTTGGGGGGCTTGCATAGCGCGTACATAGATAATCGTCGGTTAGTACCACGCTCCATAAAAAGTGTCTAAGGGGCCTCGGTGAGTTGGTTATGGCCTCTTGTACGCCTTCCAAGTCAAATCAAATCAAAAGTCAATCAAGTTCAAAAGTCCAAGACCCAAAGGTCCTGAGGAATACAAAGACATAAAACTAAATCAATAATTTAAAAAAAGATATAGATAAAGCTTAGAAGTTTTTTTTTATGTACATATGTAAATATAATAATATTATTAAATAAATACCGTTAGATTATAATCTATCTCGTGAGATAGTAAACTGTCGAAAGATTGTGAACCGTAACATAAAACGAATTCAACAAATAATACTTTCAACCCTTCATCACGAAAATGACCCTAGAAAGTTGAATAAACAAATTGAATAACCCGTTCATCGCCACCCCGATTGAAACAACCGAAAACTGAATTAAATAACCCTGTCTACATTTCCCAATGGTTTGTTTTGTTAGTAAAACATTTAAAGCGAGTTGTTACAGCACAATTTCAAACAAGAGTTAATTAGTACTGTATAACTTGTTCTAGAATATTCAATAATTGAAGCTATTTGTAATAATTTGATAGTTTACCTAGTATTTAATATACTTCTGGGTTAAAATTCTGAACTAAATCTTTTTTATTGATACTACGCTTGCTTGCAGAGTAGGTAATTTTTATTCATATGACCCAGTTAAGTGTTAATGGTGATGGGAATGTTGAGATAGATGTGTGGTGTGACGAGAATAGATAAAGTGAGAAATTATTATATTAGAGGAAGATTGAAAGTGGCGGCAGTGACTGAAAAGTTGAAGGGGAATCGTTTGTCTTGGTATGGTCATGTGAAGACGAAGGATTAAACTCATGTTACTAAAAGAGTTATGAGCATACATGTAGATGGATGGATAGAGAGAGGGAGGCCAGAGAAAAGATGGATGGATTGTGTGAAGAGTGATATGAAAGAAAAGGAAGTTAGTGATAGCATGACGAGTGACAGGGCAGAATGGAAGAAAAAACGTGTTGCGCCGACCCCAAATAACACGGGACAAGGGCAGGAAGATGATGATGATAATGATGGCCCTGTTGAGTGTCACAATTGTGCTAACCGACTTCTTTATCTTTATGTAGTATGAAACAAAGTTTTAAAGGATTTTGCTAATATTGAATAGGTTTTGAATTTGATAGATACTCGTAATATGATTGGATAGTATTTAAGGTATTTGCTTTTTGGATAGTAATGTCGTACTACTGAAAAATATAAAGTATTAAAACTAGGGTTGAACGAGAGGGCGTGTGAGATGTTTACTGACTAAAACGCGCCTTCGTTCTTCAGTTGCCCTTTGCGTTCTAGAGCGACTCTCTCAAACAAAACTTTGTAACGTTCAGACAGACATCGATCCTATTAGGCCCTTCAGTTTTCCAGACATATCTTTGAACCGTGCGTAGAACATGCGTCGACTCGATCCTGATCCATTGCTCGTCGCGTCGTTTGCAAACCCGTGCCTACGGTAGTCAGAAATCACTCTGTGATTCTTAAAAACTGGGGCGTCTCCAACGAGGGCATGCAGCATGACAGGAAATTATGTTGCTAAGCAACACATCCTCGTAAACTGTGCCTAAGTTTTTGCGCCTAGTTTCAACAGCACCATTTTCATTAGAACCAAGTATTTAGCATAATTAGCCTTTTAATGTTCCCACTGCTGGGACTCCTCTCTAGGAGAGGGAATAGGCCATAATCGACCACGTGGGCCCAGTGCGGGTTGGTGAATGTCACATGTCTTCGAATTTGTTCGGTTCTAGGACATGCTGGTTTCCTCACGATGTTTTCCATCACCTTTTTGAGAGCAGTGGTGTTGAAATAAATTATACAAAGTAATGCGCCTGGTTGGGTTTGAACCCGCGATCTACAACTTGTAAGTCGGGGCCGTTACCACTCGGCCACCACTGCAACAATTATTTGCTACATCATAATCGCTTAGATACCTTAATAGAGATATCTCAATCGGCCTATATAATAACGCCGAGGGCGAATTTCTGAAAAAGATACCCATGGTCCTAGACCACAACTGAAGGAATACATTTAATTATTTAATAATTCATGTACACACTTATATAATAAAAGAAAAGGGTAGGACATAGTGGGTTTTAGTCTGTAGGCGAGGCTGCTATGGAGCCGAGAGCTGCAGTAACAAATTTCCACGTGTATCAAACGACGTTTATCAATACACTTAGGTAGATATAAATAAACGGGGACCGACGCGAGGCTCGTGGGGGTCGCTTAGCACCCAGCTTAATACGATAAAATATAATACATTTTGGCGGGGGCACCAGCACTTTTCTGCACTAGTGCGAAAAACAGTAAATTGCGTTCCTAAAAGCGATAGAGATAAGAGCGGATTTTCGAATAAGTGTATGGAAAAGGAACTTTGTCGAAGCTAAATAAAATGTTTTATTACTCATGTCGTGCTAAGATTGTACACATGTTGTGGCATCCCTTAGATTTATTTGATTTTGCTGATGCACGCGTCATGCTCGTGAACGGGTGCCGTCAGTTGAGACTAGTCATCTCTTACCTGCCAGTGGCTTAATACAATTTCTATGTTTTTAATTAGAAAGAAAGAAAGAAGAAAGAAAGAAAAACTGTTTATTCGCGCGAAATGACGCAATCTTAAAACTAGCAAACAAACATTATCAATCAATAGGGAAGATATGCGTCACATCCGCGCAAAACGTATAATTAGTTTTTATTATTACTTATCTACACAATCCACAATGCTCACATATTAGAAGTGACAAGAAATATGTAACTCATAATATGATTTAAAAGAGTGTCCATGGAGTTTCTTGCACGTTCTTCTCCATAGAGATCTACGCTTTGGAACGTGCAATTTAGCTTCAATTATTTATTTTTTTGACTGACCGACATTTTGATAATTCAAAAGTGCCTGTAATTGGTCTATTTAAAATAAATGTTTCTGATTTCTGATTTATGCCTACCTCTAAAACGAGAATACAAATGAGTGAGTGTTCTTACGAGAAAACACCAAAAGTTTCCACATGGGTAAAAGTTCGAAGTGGCTGCAATAAATCGCGTACGCTTGTATGTTTGTCACGATAAAATACCTGAAACGATATTCCACCAAAAAACTTTGACTGATTTATTGTATTATATATGGAAAACCCTTCGTACGCGAAGGGTTCCTTACAATTATCTATGCAACTCGTTTACACAATTTATTTTATTGTTTTTAGTATTTATTGCCACAAAAATACTTACAACATTTGTGAAAATTTCAACTGTCTAACTATCAAGGTTCATGAGATACAGCATGGTGACAGACAGACGGGCAGCGGAGTCTTAGCACTACCCTTAAGGTACGGACCTCTAAAAAAATATATCTAATAAAAGGCTGCCGCTTTCAAAATTACTTTTTTAATTAAAGCATCAGTTTCAAAAGAATATTTGATTATTTCTACTGATGGAAAATCAGTGATTGAAAATCTGTCGCCCTATTCATATCCGATTTATGTTAATAGGTAGGTACTCAAAGCGCATATTTAAAATTTGTTTAATAAATCCATGTTTTTTTTTAATCTTGATAGGTTCGTGCTTGGCTTGGCGAATATGCGGTAGACGATGGAGCGCGCTTACCTAGAAGTAACCTACTCACTCTTGACTTAAAGATTCTCGGTTTGTAGCCATCTGGAAACACAGATTCCGGCAAGGAATTCCACTCCTTAGCTGTACTCACTATTAATGTGTTCCCAAAACGTTTTGTGCGTATAGGTGAGATGTCCACCATGTACCGGTGGCGCATTGCCGTACGCCTGGTGGTCCGATAATGGAACGGGCTAGGCGGATTTAGGTTATGCAATTCTGACGCACACTCCCCGAAATGCAATTTTAAGTCAGAATACTAGAAAGTTTTTTTACAAGTAGGTATACGAAAAAGAGAAGGCAAGTTTTCATAAAAATCCGAGAGATATTTTCGCTAAAATTGCCGCTTTTCAAAACACAATACCCCTACTTTACTGAGCCCCTGCTCTTTGAAACCAAATCCCTATACTAACAGATCGCGTCCCACAATACACCCACCTCTTTAAACTCCACCGTTTTATAATGCCCTGGTAAATAAGAAGAGGTAGCGCTTTAAAACTAGTTTTCAAAAATTTTTCTTTTAATTGAAGCGCGGATAATGCCTTGGTAATTAATTGTGGTGCCTTATCTGGAGAGTAGCACGCTCTGAAGGATGCAGTTGGGGTCAAAAGGTGGTCATTCTTATTTTTATTTGTCAACTATATTTTAACAGAAAGTTAGAAAACAGCATATTTTGATGCACGTGGAGAAAGTTTGTCATTGCGATTGAGGCGCAATCTAACCGAGCCGTAAACGAGGCTGTTGTGGAGTCGAGTGCTACAGTGACGAATTTCCACGTGTATAATTAAATGACGTTTTTCAATACAGTTATGAAGATATAAATAGACGGGGTTTGACGCGCACCTGGTGGTGGTCGCTTAGCGCCCAGCCTGATGCGATAAATACAATAAATTGTGGCGGAGGCGAGCTCGTGCACTTTTCCGCACTAGTGCAGAAAACAGTCAACTGCGTGCCTTAAAACGGTAGGCATAAAAGTAAGTGTATCGAAAAAGCTACTTTTTCTTGTTTTATCATTGTCAACATAGTATTAGACACACTTGTAGCTTTTTTAGTGCGATATTATCAAATAATAGCTCCCGCTCTTGGTGGAGCGAGAGGTCAGACTTATACTGACTAAAATCTACCTGTATTCCTTCACTTGTCCCTAGCGTTTGAGGCCACAGTACCTCCTTCGAACAATATGGATGATGGAGCCCAGCTGATACCCCAAATCACTAATAATATATAATAATAATTTATTTGTACATTTAACAGTAACAGAATAGGATAACATGAGTTATTATTTGTAAAAACACTCATCAGTGCAAATAAAATGAACATTTGACTCCTAAACTAAGTAAAATAAGTACTTGTATCTCAGGAGCCAGTCTCTAAATGCATTTAACAATAAACGTTATCTTGTCTCTATAATTTTCAAATTAATTTACAGAAATAGAACGATATTTTTAAAGATTCTAAAGTTGGCTAAATGTATTTATTGATTGGTGGTGACACTACCTCTACTACGACTGACAAAATTCGACTGGACTGTTGGTCTAGTGGTTAGTGGCCCTGACTGCTATGCTGGAGGTCTTGGGCTCGATTCCCACCCAGGACAAATGTTTGTTTGATGAGCACGATCATTTGTTCTGTGTCTGGGCGTAATTTATCTATTTACTAGCGGTCCCGGCAGACGTTGTTCTGCCCAAAAGCGGGATTTAGTAAAAAAAAAAAATACCCTACTCTACCCTACTCTACCCTACTCTACCCTACTCTACCCTACTCTACCCTACTCTACCCTACTCTACCCTACTCTACCCTACTCTACCCTACTCTACCCTACTCTACCCTACTCTACCCTACTCTACCCTACTCTACCCTACTCTACCCTACTCTACCCTACTCTACCCTACTCTACCCTACTCTACCCTACTCTACCCTACTCTACCCTACTCTACCCTACTCTACCCTACTCTACCCTACTCTACCCTACTCTACCCTACTCTACCCTACTCTACCCTACTCTACCCTACTCTACCCTACTCTACCCTACTCTACCCTACTCTACCCTACTCTACCCTACTCTACCCTACTCTACCCTACTCTACCCTACTCTACCCTACTCTACCCTACTCTACCCTACTCTACCCTACTCTACCCTACTCTACCCAACTCTACCCTAAAAAAAAAAGTACCCTATGTCCGTCTCCTGGTTCTAAGCTACCTCCCCACCAATTTTCAGCCAAATCGGTTCAGCCGTTCTTGAGTTATAAGTGGTGTAATTAACACGACTTTCTTTTATATATATAGACTAGCGGTCCCGGCAGACGTTGTTCTGCCCAAAAGCGGGATGTAGTAAAAAAAAAAATTACCCTACTCTACCCTACACTACCCTACTCTACCCTACTCTACCCTACTCTACCCTACTCTACCCTACTCTACCTTACTCTACCCTACTCTACCCTACTCTACCCTACTCTACCCTACTCTACCCTACTCTACACTAAAAAAAAAAAAAAAGTACCCTATGTCCGTCTCCTGGTTCTAAGCTACCTCCCCACCAATTTTCAGCCAAATCGGTTCAGCCGTTCTTGAGTTATAAGTGGTGTAACTAACACGACTTTCTTTTATATATATAGATGTATGTATTTAGAAATATATAAGTATGTTTATCAGTTGTCTAGTACTCTTAACACAAGCTCTGCTTAGCTTGAGACTAGACGTTGTTGTATGATATTATTATAAAAAAATATTTAAAAAATAAAAAATATTACAAAGGCGAATATGTTTGTTAATTTTTCAAGCACAAAAATAGACTTGGATAAAATTTGACATACGAATAATCCTGGAATAGGTAATACAATATAGTTATATTATTATTATTATTTCTTTATTGTCAGGTAACTAAGGCCCATAGATAAAATACATTATATTAAAATCTTATAAACAAAATAAACTAATACAAATTAAAAATATTACAAACAATAAATAGTTTATACACGTGCCATCGGCGTCGTGTTCCGCTGCGTGGTGTCGCGTAGTCGTCCTCAGAAACAACGATACACGACATCTTTCAGCCAAAATTCCTTTGCTCAAAAAGGTCTATAGATGGTGGGTTGGAACTCGTACCACGACCGACTTGAAGTTGGTGTCAAAGAGCGAATCCAGCCTTTTGACCCTCAGAGTCCAGATGCTCTTTATCTTCATATACTTCTTCATACTTTCTCAACCTTCGTAGATCAATGTAGACGCGAAACATACAGCGGCGTCGAAGGCACAGCAGGACGCAGCAGTATATTTGGTCCACTTTTTTTTTATTATTCTTGATAGGTTCGCGCTTGACCGCTATCACACCTGATGGAAAGCGACAATGCGGTCGACGATGGAGCGTGCTTACCTAGAAGTAACCTATTCACTTGGTGCGGTACCGCACAGTTTATGGGAACAGGGCTTCTTCTTCCTCTTTTCTACTCGAGTGAAACCGTTTTCATCTACTTCGCCTGTTTTTTTGGCAAGGAGCTTCGAACCGCAGTCAGGGTAGGTTGAGAACACGTTTTCACTTTGTCCTCTACTTTCACTGGTCGCTTAGGTTGCGACGTTCCTGGTTTCCTGGTGGTAAAAAAATACTTTTATTCTGAGAGTATGTTCCCCTTAGGACAATTTTTAACTTTCGCGTGGGTAAAGCTGCTGGTAACAACTAGTAATATTATAAAGCTAAAGAGTTTGTTTGAACGCGCTAATCTCAGGAAATACTAGTTCCAATTGTAAATTATTTATTAAAAAATTGTTTTACTGTTAGTGGCCCATTTATTGAGGAAGTTTACATAGTATCACGCTAGTACATAGTAGCGGAGTAGTAACCAAAGACGCAGGTGAAACCGCGGGGGACAGCTAGTAAAATTATATTAACTATTTCCTATTAGCGATAATGATTTCCAAGAAGATCAAAAGAGGTATGTAAGGTAGACTGAAAATAACACGAAAACAATTTAAAAAAAACTTTTTTGTTATACGAGTATCTAAATGGAATAAAATACACATCATACATTAAACGACTACATAATATATATAAATAAAACCGTGGCTATTAAACCCTCATACTAATAATTCAAATTAAATGCTGCTTCACCTCATTTTCTTCATTTAGAAACGTTTAAATTACACTTTCACGCCTGGAAAGTGTGTAATTTACAGAATTTCCAACACCTCCAAGTATTTAAGTATTAGCTCTCATAAATTCTGCTTGCCTAGTACTACTTTCTGGCTGGTGGAGTGGCTGCTAGCTACACACAACTTGGCATCTCTTTGTTTTCTGCCCGCTCTATAATTGCATCCTTCAGTTGTTCCGGGAGCACCGTCTTGAAAGCTCTCTTGCGTATGGACTCCTAGTACTTTCGCACAGAAATGGAAATTAAGAGTTTATATATGCACCACTAGTGAAGTGGCCGTAAGGTTTAATTTGCCGTTTTTGAGCTAAAGTGTTAGTAGATATTTGGTGAGCTTTTGTTTTTCAATGTCAAGATAATCAGGCAAAAATTCACTACCGATGTGTTTAAACTGTAGTTTTGTTCCATTGGTAGGTTAAATTTCGTAGGGTTGGTTGAAATTCTACGCTATTCTTTTGTGGGTAACTCAAAATGTGATTTGCTGAGATAATAGCATTATGGCTTGGCAGCAGTATTATACTCGGATCCTTGTCCACTAAACGGATTTTTATAAAACCTTTTGGCATGTGTTTTGACACTAAATATTTAAAAAAAATATTTGTCATTGCCATATTTTTTTCGGAATTTTCATTAATTTTCTATTAAAAATCTCACAATTTTGTTTACATATATTTAGTCTACCAGGTAATTCAGTTTATGACAGCAGCTCTAAAATGAAGTTGTTCTGTATTACGTAAAATTTTACTTTAAATTGCGTTATAAAATAAATACGCAAACGGCTCAAATTCTTCTTAGCGTGTCAATGGCAATAGTACATTATGATATAAGTGTGTAACGTAAGTGATTACCGTCGAGGCAGTATTTAGACCCGAGCCGTGGCGAGGGTCTTAAGAGAGCCAAGAACGGTAATCATTAATTACTAACGTGTGTCATGCGACGTTTGTCAATACACTTGTGAAGAAAATAACAGTAAAACTAGTAAAATTTTCAGTGACGTGGCGGTAAAAATCTGTTTTCATAAGCCGCGCATCATTTTTTTTTTATTTACCCCTAGAGGAAGGCTAAGGTATTTTGATCATACTGCCTAGTTTTACGTTTATGTTTCTAGCGTGAAAAGTTTTTACGATAATGTCTTTCGTAGTGACAATAGAATACGGATGTAACATTTTCTAATGATTTTGTAGTATTTAATTTATTTAATTAATACAGCCACTGAACTTCACTAGAATATAAAAAATCACGCCAAAAACCGCGTGCATCTTAAAATGGCGGCCATAGACCCTAAAAAAAGAAACAAATTTTATTTGAATGTACGATTTATTTACTAAATGTTTTCTATTAAATAAATCGTTTGTACAAGTTAAATTTGTCTATTTTAACTTGTAAATTGGATGAAATAAGTAAATAAGATACTAATTTATATACTATTGAGCGCAATAACTTAATGGGAATTTTATTCGAATTCAAAATTTGTTATGCGAAAAAAGAGGTTGAACAAAAAGGTTTTAACTACATTATAGAACTAGTGGGTAATGGTAATCAAAATGTCACAGTTGGTAACGAGTGCCATTATATACCTAAGTGCAGTGCAATAAGAGTCACTTTCTGAGCAAGTGTGTTGAAAAAATGTTTCATTCCCTTGTCTGGCCGAGTATTCGGCCACGGCAATGCCGTCATTAGATCCCAGGTGACAGGGTACGTAACGCAAGATGGAAGGTGGGTTAGGTCCGGTTATCTTATTTCATGAATTCAAACCGACATTATAATACCATAAATGAATCAGTTAATGTAAATTGCGTATTAACTATTGTGATAATTTTGGTTAGACTTGGAATGATAAGTTTAATATAACTTTATGTGTAAAAGTAAAAACCGAATCTAAATCCGAAGCGTGATTCAGGAGTAGCGGGTAAACAGAATGAGAGATGTGGGAAGAAACTTTGTTTTGTACCATGTAAAACTATGAGTTAATTTTTTTTATTAATGTAGCATATTTTACCAATTTTTTTGTATATTTTTCAGCTATGTAAATGCATTGTTAGCAACTTGCCTTATCAGTGTGTGTTATTTTTTTTGTTTAGGGTTCCGTACCCAAAGGGTAAAAACGAAGCCCTGTTACTAAAGACTCCACTGTCAGTCTGTCTTTCACCAGGCTGTATCTCATGAACCGTTATAGCTAGACTGTTAAAATTTTCACCGATGATGTATTTCAGTTGCCGCTATAACAAAAAATACTAAAAATAGAGTAAAATAAATTGTGTAAAAAATTAAAATTAAATTAAAAAGCCTCACTCCCTCTGGCCCCACGCCAAAAACGAAAAAAAAGCCATATAACTAAGCTCCGTATCAACATGTTATCCTAGTAATTTGAGGAATGCTCAGACATTTCATTACTTAGGCGTTACGCTCTCCAGACGCAAATCAGGTCAAGAGTTAGGAGAGGTATGACAATGTCCTCCGTACAATGAAGACATATTCTGTTACAGGAACCCGCTTGTCATATATGAATGGGACGATGAGTCTTTTCACGAAAGGAAGGTGATGTAACATATGGGCCAAATAGAATTTCACATTCAATTGTGTGAGCAAGTACTTAATGAGTAAAATCAATTAATAAGGGTGTTGGATTTGACTAATGGCGGATTCTACATCCTACATTATTCTTTTTATGGTTAACTAACTTCAGCCAGCAGCTTTGCCCATAAAAGTGGAAAATTATCTCAAGGTAATATATTTCTGGGATAAAAAACCCTGTGTACTACATTAAAATTTCATCCAATCCTATTCAGCTGTTTGAGCGTGAAAAAGTAACAAACATATATACAAACTTTCGCCCTTAACACATTATACTTCATTCACAATAAGATTACAAATTTCACAGATTTTGACTTTTACTGTATTGGTGGCATAACAACTGGCGACTGCAGTTAATAATTCGTACTGCGTAAGAGGACCCTCGGTCAAGCGCGACCGCATGCGTCCCGTCGGTCGACCGACGCGCTATGGAAACATATTAACGCGTTCAGTGCTACACCGATCGGTGGATCGATCATTTGTTTAAGCGTCCTTTTCGTGTAAGTATTTGTGACTGTACCACTTCAGCCAGTTTGGTAGGTCATAAGAGCTCTGAACGTTACAAACTGCGTATCGTCAGGAACGATGGTACGCACCGACGGTCGGTTCAACACTAAAACCGGCCTTAGTACTCGCCTGCGCCATAAAAGAAAGCTTTGTACAAAATTTCACGCTCCTAGTCCCAGTAGTTAATAAATACGGCTGTGCGTTGATATGTCAGTCAGTCAGTTTCTTCTTATATATATTTTCTTATAACACACAGGATATATATAGAAAATAACAGAAATGGTCATAATATATTATATTTCTATTTCGGTAAAGTATTGAAGGGCATTTCTTGTGACATTTCACTAATGGGAGTTTCTTTTTATACCGACAACCGATACGTAGAAAACAGTGTGTTAAAGGCGTACTGCGTTGCGTCAAATATCACGAAAATTAAAAAAAAAACCGGGCAAGTGCGAGTCGGACTCACGCACTGAGTGTTCCGTACAAGCAAACCTTTGAAAACAGTTCAATTCCCGAATTTGAATTACTAAGATTTTTCGGAATCACAAAAAAAAAAGTTTTTTCTGACGTAACTACAAATTTACAGTTTTCAGTTTTTTTTCCTACACTTGAGCTATGAGAGCTTGCTTCATATCAAATATCAGGATTCTAAGTCAACGGGAAGTACCCTATGAATTTTGATTCCCTTGAAATACACGTCGAAATACACGTGTTTTGCAACATAAACTGCCATCATGGAAGTTAAAAACTTCAAATAAAAAAATATTTGAATTTAGATTCTTTTTAAATTTTGTTGCCCGGACCAGACCAAACCCAGTCGTACTGATCCTCCCTTTTCAATTGAGGTATGTTGAACTTATACGATACGATTAACTTAAAAATTACTAATATATTATTCCTCGATGAGACACTGTGACTGTCTGTAAGGCTCGCTGCACACGGCCCACCGGCCAAAACCACAAAATGCTATGTTTCCTATAGTTTTCATACATTTCCTATGGATTCACCGCTCACGGTTGGCCCCAGTGGCCGCCACACGCTAAAAATCGCCGCTGCTCGCTGCTTGTGGTCCGAACCGGCCACTAAACGCCGATACAAAACGCCGTCACACGCTTTTTCGTCAGAGTCCATTACGATGCTGCGCAAATGGGTTAAAAAGACAAGTGGTTGTTGCGCACTTCATCTTCCTTTGTGACCGCTTCTAGCTTCTAGTGGCGGCGTAATTCACCCAGACACCAAACAAATGATCGTGCTCATCATACAAAATTTTTTCCTTGGTGGAATTCGAACTCACGACGTCCGATATAGTAGTCAGGGACACTAACCACTAGACCAACAGCCCCAACAGGCCAGTCAAATGGAGCTGATGAACCAATAGGGTTATAAAAATATAGCTCCATCTCTTTAACAGTTCAGTTCAGGTCGTCAAATGGATCGCGTTAAGATCTCCTCTACTAGGGCCTCAGAAGTCTCGAGAAAATTATGAAGTTCGTGAAGTTAATTGGCAGTAATTAGCATCGTTACGGTCAGTGAAGTCGTTGAACTCGGATAATTATGTCTTCAACATTCTGACGTTACAGAGAAAAATCATTTTTCAAATCGACGGAGCGTGAAAAGTTAGAAATGAGCCCTGTTAAAAATATATGTTTATTTTTAGTATCCCTATGTATATAGCTAGCTGCTTTTCCCACAATATAGTAGTACACCTGGGAGTCTATGTACTATTCCTGGACATAGTCTACACGTGTGCAAAGTTTCATCCAAATCTGTTCAGCTGTACGAGCGTGAAGAAGTAACAAACATATAAACACACTCACAAATTTTGGCTTTATAATGTTATAATGTGATAGTCACTGTTTCGAATTCGAATCTTTAAATTAAGTAGCAAAAGCATAATCACACTTACCACACTAACATTATAAAGAAGAATCCTGGTGTGTGTATATGTTTGTTTGTTCTTCACGCTCAAACAACTGAACGGAGTTTAATGAAACTTGGTACACGGGTAGACCATGTCCGGGAATAGCACACAGAATATTTCTTAATTATATTTTATCTTTTTATCCCGGAAGTAAGTTCCCTGGGGACAATTTACTACTTACACAGCACAGCTAATAGTACTGTAATAGTACGAGTAATTACGGTAACAGCTTGACGAACTGTTCTTGGACTTAACAGATAATAAACAAGTAACAGAATATAACAAAATTGACTGAAGTTTGTAATCTATACCTACGTGTAAAAGGAGAAACTGACTGATTGATAATAATAATAGTAATAATGTCGTTGCGCGGTTGGATCAAGGGCCTGATACAGAAGGTAGTACTCCATGATACGGCTCGCATTGTGAGGAGGTTCCTGTCTCTGGAGCCCTAACCACCGGTAGCTTGGACCCTGTCCCGACACCGACGGACTGCTATTTTTTATATTTTTAAATGTTTTTTCTTTTATGTGTTTTGAAAAATATTTAAAAATGTACAAAATATGTATAAAAAATAAATAAAGGGAATAATAATAATAATAATAGTTTATTTGCATCAAGTTTTACATTTTACATTAAATACATTTAATACATACAGCTTAAAGTAATATACAATGATGCGGTGACATCAGCACCCTTACTAAGTTGCCAAGACAACTTGTGTTAAAGATGCTGGGCCCAACCCTTTAATGGATGTTTCTATTTGCATTTAGGTAAGTACATACATGCTATTTTGTATTTATACGACGATATATCAACGAAAATGAATGACTAACATATCAACGCACAGCCGAAACTACTAGGACTAGAATTGTGAAATTTTACACAAGGCTACCTTCCTTTTATAAAGTAGGCGAGCACTAAAGGGATGAAACGGGGATCCAAAGTTACTAGTCATCAAGTAAATCCTCTCACTTCGGGTGGAGCGAGAGGGAGTGTCACTTTTACTCGATAGGAATGATTTATTATTATCCAGCTGTCCCCCATGGTCTCACGGCATCTTTGGTTACTACTCCGCTCTTTTTGCCCTCCGTTGAAAAGGCAGGATTCTTCGACCAGACAGGTGTTGTGTCTGGCCCGGGCAACTGCCTGATAGTTAATTTCGGACTATTACATCTATGATGTTGAAATCGCGCGAAGAACTCTAATACTATGAAAATTTTGAATTTTAGTTCCTGTAAATATCGCTAAATTAGTATAGATTGAGAAAAACTTCCTAGTCTACTCTATTACCCGCTTAACATTTCATCATTTCCACCGAAAGATGTCCACTGTTAGACATAGGCCTCCCCCAAATGTCGCCACAATGAACGGTCCTGTGCATCTCGCATCCATTGGATTCCAGCAACCCTTGCCAGGTCATCGGTACAACTTTTAGGCGGTCTTCCAACGCTACATCTTCCGGTACGTACGTCGCCTTCCCAGAACCTTTTGGCCCCAACGGCCATCCGTTCTGCAAGCAATTTGCCCTATCCATTGCCACTTAAGTTTGGCGATTCTTCGTGCTATGTCGGTAACCTTGGTTCTCCTGCGGATATCCTTATTTCTGATTCGATCACGCTAGGAAACTCTGTGCATAGCCCTTTCCATTGCCCTTTGGGTGACTTTAAGTCTTCTGATGAGGCCCATTGTAAGTGATCACGTTTCGGAGCCATATTTCATCACTGGCAACACGCACTGGCAACGCGCGCATTTACTCATCGATTATTACCCTAATCGGATCAAACATGACGTAGTAACAACTCTTAATTTAATTTTGTAAGTGACACTTCCCTATGGGTCCCTAGTACCTACACATAGAACACATGGGTTCCTCGCACGGCGCGTCACGTAACTACGGAACCCTGGGTAAACTAATAATGACATTACGCCTACGGTCACTTGGTCAAGCGTATTTATCCTTAAAAAGACAAAAAAATAATTAAATTTGCATAATCCCGTATGTAACACGGGATTATGCAAATTTACATTTTACGGGTCTTGTTAGAAAACTCGAAAAAACTATTTTTTTTTTTCAGCCCGTCGGACTAGAGGTTATAGCCAGCACTCTTGTGCATCCGCCAGCGTCAAGTTGTTTATCGATAGGACTTTATTTTGGGTGGGGTTTGAAGAGAAAGGTAGGGAAACATTTAACGCGAAAACGAAAAGAAACGGAATTTAGAACAACATGGATACAGAATCAGAAAAGTATAAAAAAATAAGTATAACTAAGTAATTATGCTATTAAGTAACTAAGTATAAAATAAGTAACTTAGTTATTAAAAGTTAATAAAGAAATAAAAAAGAAGACAGAAGTCTGTTGAAATACTAATAAATATTTATACATTTTTACAGACGGATATTGTAAAACAAAAAAAAAAAATATTTTATATTGGTATGTATGTATTAAAAACGCTATAGCAGAGCGTTGCCATAGCAACAACATTAACAATAAATAAATAATAATAATATTTCCTTCAGCCGGATTTCGATCGGGTCAAATAGCGATTTAGCCAGATTGAAATCCTGCTGAACGAAATGTAGAAGCATTCACACAGCAGCAGCAGGGTGCATTCACAAGTTCTGAACCCTGAAGATTATAGCTGACAGTGATAGTGGACTATCCATACATTGTTCACTGCTGTAGTTTACATTTGTACCGAACTATAATTTTAATTACTGACACTTACGAGTAGTTTAAGATTATTTTTACTAACACTATATGAGGTTTGCTCAAATTGAAGTTTTATTTTTTTATTACGTTTAATTTTTTGATATTTCTTAAAAATAAATCTATTCATACTATACATATATTAATATATAATATTATAAATGCGAATAAAACTCTGTCTGTCTGTCTGTTACCCTTTAACGCCTATACCGCTAAACCGATTTCGATGAAATTTGGTACAAAGACAGAATAGAGCTTGAGGAAGGACATAGGCTATAAATTATCACGCTATTTGCTATGGGGGTGAGTAATATTCCAAAATGTCGGTATTGAACGATATTAGCCGGTGAGTTCGATACCCAGTCATAGTAATCATTTTTGTTTGTATTTTGTAGTCTTTTTGGTATATAATATACGATGGTACTTCGATTACAATAATAAAAGGACTTTTAGCATATTTTTAACACATTACAGACCTTTTAACATCATTTTTTTGTAAAAAGTAATCAAAATTTGTTATAAAATCGAAGCGGTGAAACTAAAATAACTTTATTTTTTAATTTAGCTATTAATTAAATATCTTAGATGAAAATCATCACGCTATCATCGACAAAGGGTTAAGCAGACAATGATGACTTTCATATAAGAACACCTATTTTAGACAGTAACCAACGAACACCGCAGCGCAATTGTGTCAGTGTTAGACTGGCACGTAAGGGGATCGTGGTTCGAAACTCGGTTTTTTTTTTGTAGTTTTATTTTACTGTAAACAAGAAATGCTTACATGTTTTTGCGTTCTTACTATTATTTTATTGACAGTCTGGTTTCTACATCAGCACTTTCGAAGCAGTTTGACCTTCACTAACCATGACAGATACCCAGCGGTTATGCATTCAGACGTCTTTTTATTGTACAGACAGCGCAATTTATCAATCCTGTTTTTTATTTTTACTTTTTCACCCATATAATTTTTATAAATTTAGTTAGGTAAGGCCTACCAACCTAACCTAAGGCAAGAAAAGTAAATTATATGTATTTCGTAGTTGGTGTTCTAAGGTTCTGCCTTCAGAACTCCGGCGGGATCTCGTGGTGGAATGGCGATAGCGACTGATGCAATCCAGTGCTGGGCACGACGTAATTTTAAATGATCATGTCCACGTCTAAATTCTCCAAACCACGAATACACAGATATGCAATATGGTGCTGAAGAACAAAATGCCAATTAAATTCTCCGGCAACTCTCTTGTTGACTAAAGCCACAACGGAAATCATAAAAAATCATTGAACGAAAATGTTCACGAATTAAATTAATTTTGATAGCGACACACAATCTTCGAAAGAACGCCACAATGAAAAAACAAATGACAGTCTCGCCAATTAAAAAGTAACATGCTCGTAAAGAGTTCCATTTTCGAATTCTATAACAATTTTTTTTATTCTTTTATTGTGTATTAAGTGGCCAGATCCAGAGAATTTCATTATGCCCCACGTATTATGCGCTAAAGTATAATATGATCCTCTGCAGTAAACAAAATCAGAAAAAAATATTTATTTATTATTTTATAATTTATGTACACTAAAGAAGCGAAAGTCCATAGTAAAAACAGAAATAAAATCGTGTGAAGCGAGAAATGACGCCATCTAGCGTAAAACCAGATTGAAATGTTGCTATTGATAACATTACATTGTACTGTTAATAGATGGCGTCACTGTGCTTAATTAATGCTTATTATTGTAGTACTTTCTTTTTGTTTCTTTAAATATTGAAATAATTTATAATTTATTTTAAAGAGATGAAGATATTAAAATTGAATATCAATTAATAAATATTTGATTATCTATGTGTTAGTTTTCAAACTTGAGAGGGTAGGTTGAATAAGGATTTATAAATAATAACTAGTAGGTAGTATAGAGTATAATTGATACTTAGACCAAAAAAATATGACTAAGCTCAATTGTTTGTTTGCCAAGTTAATTTCGATTATCTCGTACCAGCGCCTTTCGTTAATTTTTTTTTTTAACCAGGTGTATTGTCTACTTATTTTACCAAAATGAGTAAATATGCATTGTTATATAGAATTAGTAAAAAGAGCTCCAATAATTGCTAAGCATAATCAAGGTAAAAACTTGTCAGAAGACGCCAGAGAGACCAGTGTAAATGTAAGTAGTTTTTTTAACTCTTTTATATAACAAAAAACTCCTATATAATAATCATTATTGGGTATTATATATTTATGTTTTATTGTTGCAGAGAAAAAAAGTTGTTCTATGGATATGACGATTTGAAGAAGAGGGTTCTTTAAAACACCAACAAAAAGCTGGCAGACTAAAACTAATAAACATATTGCAGTGTCAAACCATGATAAGGGAGTATACGAAGAAAACGGACATATGTCGACGGCCACTATGCTATGCTAGTTTATTTGACACAAGCGTTGGCACTGTCCGTCGGAGGCTTGTTTACAGAAAACCATAAAAGGGCAAGACTGCAGTTTGCTTTGGATCACATAAACTTTGATTAGAGTAATATCATGTTTACTCATGAAAAAACTTTTTAGTCCAGTGAACACGGACGGTTTTGTTTGTGGCTACAAGATAATAAATAATTATAATACTGATTTAATATTATTCACTCAGTACTTATTCTCTGTATTAACTGGAGACCTTGTTATGTGTGTTTAACTTAATATCCGTAATTAATACATTAAAAAAGTTATGAACACTTGATATGTTGTTGTGCAATTTTATAGTTTTTAGCCTACATTTAATCTTTTTGATCTTTGTGATAAAATTATCTGGCCTTTTGTTTGTTTTTATTAAGGTTACATAAGCTTCAATCCTCTTTCCAATATTGGAAACGAATACTTAAGCTATGGCCTCAATAAGAAATTATATATAATATTATAATCTTATTCGGTGATTAATAAACGGTGATTGTTAAATTTGAATAAGAAATTGTAAGAAATAAACATATTATTTTTTTAATAGTGCTTTTTTGTTTGATTAGCCTGTTTACCAGCATTTTTCTTGTCTTGCTGAGTAACTACCCACTTGAATATTATATTACAAATAAATATCCACTTGTTAACTTTGATATAATATTCCTACCGATTTCTTTAGTTTGTCATTCATAACTTACAAAAAGTGTGAGTACTACGTGAGATTTGAACTCACGGCTCATTGATTTATGCATCTATCTGCACATGCTAAACCACTAGGTCAACATGACTCTAGTTTGAATGATGAAATTATGAACTACAATCAGTTGTTGACGACAATGATGGATGACGCAAGTGTCTATTATTTGTTGAACTAAAAGTCAAGTTTATACTTTGTGAGATTGCCTTTGGTCGCTACTTAGCTGTGAAGAAACCAACGCCATCTAGTTTAATTTTGTAAAACTTGAACTTTAACGTGCAAGGGAAAATAGGCGTTAAGGTACCCAACCACTTCTAAAGGTTCATAGTACACACACATTTACATTAATTATGTTATTCTTCGAGACAAATCTTAGTGTGTTTAAAATATGGTATAGCTAATTTTGAACTGGGTGAAATAGGTTAGGTTAGGTTTATAGGTACACAACGGCACAGCACACACACACACACAGCGCACACACAACAGCACAGCGGTGCTACAGCAGCCGCAATTTTCGTGCAAGCGCGTTGTCGAAGCCGTTCTGCCGCACTTCGAAACCTGGCTGACAAGAAAGGAGCGCATCTTCTACAGACTCACTCAGGTGCTGACCGGGCATGGTTGCTTCGGTGAGTACCTGAACAGAATTGGGCGAGAGGCCACAGCAAATTGCCACCATTGCGGCAGCAATTTGGACACAGCACACGCTGGAAGACTGTCCAGCGTGGGCCACTGAACGACAAGTCCTGGTCGCCAGGATTGGGCGAAATCTGTCTCTGCCAGCAGTAGTGAGGGCTATGCTGGCGGAGTCAGAAAATCGGAAGGAAGTTGCTTCCTTCTGTGAGACGGTGATGGTCCAGAAGGAGGCCGCTGAGCGAGATTGTGAAAGAGCCGATCCCACTCGGAGAAGAAGGCGTCGGGGAGGCAACCGCCCTGATGCTTAACACGCCGAAACCCTGCTTGCATCATCCAATACAAGTGGGACTTTGGAACCACAGGCGCTCAGAGTGGGGACTCTGCTCGTCCATCGAGTGATTCCAGGGAAGACGGTGGCACAGTGATCACGTGCTGCCGTACACAGTGAGGTTCAGGGGAGACCGTTATACAGTCTCTTCAGTGATGTGCCGAATCAGGCGTTGCACAGAGGGGGTTCCGGAATGGTCTTTTGAGAGGTAACGGGGCCCCTTCTATGTGTTGATGGTGATCACCGAGGTGGTTTTAGTGAGGTAAAAATCCCACACTCCCCGGACTCATCCCCAAAGTCCAGGCGCCTTTTGAAGGTTTCCCCTCGAAAACAAAAAAAAAAAAAAAAGGTTAGGTTAGGTTAAGTTTAGAACTGTGACCAACTACCTACACGCGAGCCGAGCGAGCACTACTTCTCAAAATAAAACAGTTTTTAACGTAAACAGAAATAAACTTGGGTTTATTAAATGTTAACACTTTGAACTTAGGTATAATGACTTTCGATATTTTTAATCATTAGATATTTTTATCACTCGGCATTTCAATGATAGACATTTTAAGCTTAGGTATAACAATTTTCGATATTATGATACAATCGATATTTAAATTTCCGATGTTTTGTACGTTGACATTTTACCCGTAGGTATTTAAATGTTTGATATTCAAATATGTACCCATTTTAATTTTATACGGCGTTGGGCCACTGGTACATTGCACATCACAAAATTTGTGTAGGTATACAGCTGATTGTGAAATTTTTATTTTACACTTTTTAGTTGTAGCCAAAATTTATTAATAATAATATTCCACAACCATCACACAACGCCGTCTAGTCTCAAGTTAAGCAGAGCTTGTGTTATGAGTACTAGACAACTGATAAACATACTTAAATATTTCTAAATACATACATATTATAAATAAATTACACCCAGACACAGAGCAAATGATCGTGCTCATCACACAAACATTTGTCCAGGGTGGGAATCGAACCCACGACCTCCGGCGTAGCAGTCAGGGGCACTAACCACTAGACCAACAGGCCAGTCAAGTAGTGTGCAAGTTCTATAGTAAAGTACCTATAGAATTTAACCATTAATAGCAATTCTAGACCGAGTACCTACATTGCATGACCATGACATGAATTCCAATAGGCAAACCAGGAATAGAATACATTGTTTTGTTACGGAGTTTCTAAAAAGAAAGAAAAAGAAAGAAAAAACGTTTATTCGTACCTCACACATACAGTAAAATTAAAAAAACAGTAGAATACATTGGGAGTAAAATTAAAAAATTAAAAATAAAATGAAAATTATTGTCTGATCTGTGCAAGGTCAAAAAGGCGCCTAACTCAGCCATAGTGTCTATCTTCTATGATCAGATCAGTTCGATGGTACCTTATTGCTAGAGTATGTCTCATAACAATTATAATAAGTTCAAACACGTTTACAATGTTTTATTACAGAGCTCCCGTACTTACCTTTCGGCTTCATCATCAGATCAGTTCAATGTATCCTCTTCCCCTCTTCCTTCAGTCAGTCATTGACTACACGTATGAAAAAAACTATTCTGTAAAATAGTTTTTTTTTTTAATTCTGCTATGATCCTAAGAGGAGTTCCCTTCCATATATGTGAAGTTCCAAATCAGATTCTAACAATATTTCTATGGGACCAATTCGGGAGTATAATCTTTCAAGTAAAACAATAATTTTTCAAAAAAATCACACTTGGAAACAATACAATGGCTACAATTGGAAAAAAATAATAAAAAAGATACTTACCGTATAACCTCCTTCTTTTTGAAGTCGGTTAAAAAACGGAATCACCTACCAGAATCTGTGTTTCCTTTTAGCTGCAACCTGGAGGTATTCAAGTCAAGAGTGAACCGGTCACTTCTAGGCAAGCGTGCATGGAGCACGTTTGTCTAGAAGTAACCGATTCACTCGTTGACCACATCAACACTTACCATCAGGTGAGGCAGTCAAGCTCGAGCCTGTTAATAACAAAAAAAACGAAGCATTCAGTTCCGTGCCCTAACGAAGTAGGAATACTATATTTCGCCCGGTTTTCGATTCTTAAACCTTCCAAAAAGGTAAACATGTCAGGTAAGTTCTTACCGACATAACCTATTTTCAAGAAAAATTTAGTTCACCACCACAGCCTTAATATAAGAACCAGGAATATTTTATGCTCCGATACTTTTCCTGTATTTGGGAATAAATCGAAAGAATTCGCGAAGTAACATAAACTTTTATGAAACATTTCCTAAAATGAGCAACGATTTATCAATACACATTGCGTTATTTAGTACACTGACATAACCGATGCGGCATTGATATTACTTGAGATAAAGTTTTCGTTTTCTGTTTGGTTGTACATTGCTTGTAGATAAATCATATCAGCCGTCCCATTTTTAACTTTTTTTATTCGGATATTATTAAATATCTTTTTCTGCTCTGAACTTTTATTTCTCTACCGATTAAAATCTACCCGTATTCGTTCAATTACTCTTTGTCAACCTGCTCCCCTGGTTAGCATCGGCTATACCCGAGCCCTTTTCGTTTTGCTGACATCTCTTTGAGGCGTGAACATTACGCGCCGTCAACATGGGCCTGGTCCTTACCGGACGGGTGGACGACGAGCTACCTATTCCTCGTCGTCCGCAATCCCACGCTTACGTTGGCTACAACAACTTTGAACACAGCTTTCATCTTACTTTATTCTTTGAGAAGGTGATACGGAGAACAGAAACGAGAAGGATAATTTAACCATCCCACAAATGCAACTAAAACTTCGAATCAACACAACACAATTTGTCCTCTAAAACAAACAGTAACAAAATTCAGTCGTTACAGTAACATTTACTCTAACTTAACACGTCCACAGTACTTTGTCAAACTCATTTGTCACTCGCATTTTCTGCTAGCCTGGTAGCACTTTACCCGACCATCTTGCTAAATTCTTGAATAATATCAATCAAGACAAGTGAGTATGTTGATTTAATAGGCAAAAAAATTCTAAAATAGGTATTTTAAATCAATATTGAATTCGAAAAAAATGGGGATGTCTATTCTTTTTTTTTTGAAAGCCTTTGCCCATACTAGAAATGACTTCTGTATCGTGGGTTTTTTTTTTAAAGTGGGAGGGAAATCATCCAATGACTTCTCCCGCTCAAGGGCTAGGCGTGTCAGACTTTTACTGACTAAAACCACATTTATGTTTTTTATTTGTCTTGCGCTCCAGGACCCAGGTTTCCCTTTCGGAACAACCCTTGGCCCCAGTAGGCTTCGGCCCTACTTGGCCCCAACATTTTTGCTGACATCACTTTAAAAGGCACGTGTGGAAGACTACGAAACATCAACGACTCAGCCTCGGTCCGGATGGTTACAGTATGATCGGACGGCAAACTAGCCATTGCTCGTCATCCGCAAGCCCACGTTTACCGCACCTGAAAATCGGGGTTGGGGTCTCGGTGGCTGGGGCGGGAGGATGTCCGTTCCCTCACGCGTGCGGCCGTCTTCGCTAGCGTTACTGCTTTGCAGAAGGAGGCAACCGCCTGCCATTCCTCCTCGCTCCGAACCATGGCTTGTACCAGGGTCCGGCTCTGTGTCGTGGGTGTAAACTCATATACGCAAGACAAGCAAAACTGGAACTATATGTAGGCTATGCAAATATTTGTATCGCTCAACAACCGCGGTTACGACACGGCGGCGCTGCGACATTTCATCTCTATATCCCTAGTAAATGCGATTTCACTGGCCTGTTGATCTAGTGGTTAGTAGTCTTGACTGCTATGCCGGAGGTCGTGGATTCGATTCCCACCCAGGACAAATGTTTGTGTGATGAGCACGATCATTTGTTCTGTATCTGGGTGTAATTTATCTAAAATTTATACGTATTTTGTATATTATAAGTATGTTTATCAGTTGTCTAGTACTCATAATACAAGCTCTGCTTAGTTTGGGACTAGACGGCGTTGTGTGATAGCTGTGGAAAAAAAAAAGATTGAACCCAAAAACGTTATCTACAAACATCTATTTCAAATATGCATCAGCACTAACCAGAAAACTATTTAACTATTAGATCAGCTAAATGACTCCTCGAGTAAGCACTAAAAGTGAACTAGAAGTACGTAAGTATCTAATCTATTTTCCTAAATGGGACTCTATTGCTTGTAGGCAATGCACTAGAAACTTGAGTACTTTCATAGAGTAGAAATGGCTGTAGTAAGCGATCTGAAACTATTTAGCTTTAACATTTAGATAAAAAAGGTTGGCGCTATATAAAAAAATACGTAGAAAAAAAAGCAAGGTTCGAAATAAAGAAAGAAAGAAAGAAAGAAAACATTTATTTGAGACTCGCACAGGACAAACAACGATAAAATAAAAAGTAAATAATTAGTCTATAAATACTTAACTTAAAAATAATAATAGAAAATAATATTAAATAAAAGACCAGTGCGAGGCCAAAAAGGCTCCTATCTCAGCATATGCTGCGATATTGTACTAAAAAGTAAAAATAACGCAGCGCTGGTATTCTGATAGGGCCTGGTGACAGGTGATGCCTCGGACACATTCACGGAACACAAAGACAAATAAGATAATAATATATTGATAATAAAAGAATAAAACAAAATATACTAAACATTTAAACAAATCAATTAAATTACAAAAACGTGTAAAGCAAAAGTACTATTTAACCATTCATATGCCCTATGCTCCGTTATACATTTATCTATATCAGATAAACGAATGGAACGCGCGGGCACAAAGCACATTCATGTGCTCCTAGTAGCTTAGTTTCGAGTATTGTTTCGACTTTAGTAAGCAATTTAACATTTTTTTTATAATAACTGCATTATTTTACATAAAATATCAGATTCTACAACATAGCAAAATAGATATCGGTAGCATTTTTATGATAAAATATTTATCATTTATTAATTATTAGCTTTTACCTGCGACTTCGTTCGCGTGGAGTTTAAGGACATTACTGTCCTTTTTTGGAGAAAATTATTAGTTCTTATATCATAACACATCTAAGCTATTTGTTGGTGAAGGCCTGTGATACTATGTACAATGCGCGAGCGAAGATATCAAAATATAATTTCTATAAAGCTGACTACGAAATAATTAACCAGGACTTGAGCAAAATAGATTGGGGCAGTGCTCTAGACCATATGTCAGCTGATGATTCTGTAAATACTTTTTATGAAATTATTTACCGAACTATAAAAGACCATACACCTAAAGCATCCGCGCGCTCGTCAAAATTCCCCGTTTGGTTCTCCAGGTCCTTAATTCTCATTTTCAGGAACAAGAATAGAGCTTGGATAAAATGGAAAGTATATGGTAACATTTCGGACTATGAACAATTTTCTTTCTTAAGGCATACATTTCAAGTAGAGTGTAAAATCTGTTATAATAAATATATTGATTCGGTCGAAGAAAATATTAATAAAAATGTTAAATACTTATGGAGTTACATCTCTAATCGAAAAGCAGATACTAGCATACCTTCAACAATGTCTTATAAAAATCAGAGCTCGAGTAATTCCACAGAGATTTGTAATTTATTCTCAGATTTTTTGCATTCTGTTTATGAATGTTCTACCTTTGATATAAATAATTGGTTACCTCCGCTGGAGTACAATGAAAATTGTATTCTTATCAATAGTGTTCAATTTAGTTATGAAATAATTCTTAAAGCATTAAAATCGCTAGATACTACAAAGGGCCCAGGGCACGATGGTATACCACCGCATTATCTTATAAAAACTGCAGACATTATATGTACACCCCTACATATCATATACAATAAATGTATTTCAGAAGGCTCATTTCCTGAAATATGGAAAAGTGCTAATATAACGCCCGTTCATAAATCAGGTTCAAAACTAAGCATTGAGAACTATCGTCCTATCTCCATTTTGTCAGCCTTATTAAAGCTTTTTGAAAGATTGGTTCACGATGAGCTCTATCCTTTGTTACACAACTCGATAATTAAGCAGCAGCATGGTTTTGTTCAAAAAAGGTCCACAGTCACAAATCTTTTGGTTTTCACAGATTTCTTGTTCAATAATATGGACCACCAGTTGCAAGTAGATGCTGTTTATACTGATTTCCAGAAAGCTTTTGACAAGGCGGATCATGAACTGCTTCTGACAAAAATAGCTTTCAATGGTATACGTGGTGATTTGTTGCTCTGGTTTGCATCATACGTCACTAACAGAACTCAAAAAGTTGTCATTAAAGGCTTTGAGTCCAGATCCATACATGTCACTTCCGGGGTACCCCAGGGATCAATTTTAGGCCCTCTCCTGTTTATTCTTTTTATTAATGACATGAATCAATGTTTTCAATATTCAAAATTTCTACTATAGGCTGATGATCTTAAAATGTTTAGACACATTCAAAATAAGACTGATTATATGTTATTTCAAGATAATTTGGATAGATTCTCGGCATACTGTATTAAAAATAAGTTAAAGTTAAACATGCTAAAGTGCTCATCTATAACATTCACCAAAAATAAAAATATTAAAACTCACACTTACAACCTAAATAATCAGGGACCTTGGGGTATTTCTGGATAGTAAACTTCACCTGGATCAAAATATTGATAACATTATTAGTAACGCGTTTCGCATGTATGGATTTGTGATGAGATGCATGACAGATATTAAGCGTACTTGCACGTATATTCATTTATACAAATCTTTAGTAAGGTCACAGTTGGAGTATGCTACAATGATGTGGAACCCCCTGTACAAGAAATACATAGACAGTCTTGAAATCGTTCAACATAAATTCCTCAAAGCCACACATTATCGTTGCTTCCGAAAGAAGGCATCGTACGTTGATTTATTGAAACATTATAAACAAAATTTCTCTATAACCTGTGTAATAACAAATATGATTGCTCAGAGTTGGCTTGCTCTTTTATCGTACGAACAGACAGAGGAAATTTTAAAGTAACACAGAACTACTCCAGTCAAGCAATAAAGAAACACAATATGGCAATAGTATATGACACATATAAATACACACATACACTACACACATACACTACACACGTACACTACACACATACACTACACACATACACTACACACAAAAACCTTTATTTTAAGTTAGCTTGTTTTTATCCTATTTTTACTTTTTATTATTCATTTTGTTGTTTCATTGTTTACAACAACCTCTTCGATAAATATAAAAAAATAAACCGAATTTCTACATGTCCGCCCGATACAATGCTATTATAGATTAAAGTTATCTCAACTCAGGTCCCCAAGATACAGGTTCTACCTAGTTTGGGGACCACCATCTAAATATATGTATAATTAATAATTAGTTACAGACAATATTAATCATTATATAATAGTTTTAAGGTATTCTTTATTTACTGTAACAATGAACAATAAACATTATTCTTATTCTTATTCTTATTCTTAGTTAACAAACAAATTGTGCTATATAGTACCTAGAACTGTTATGCGGCGTGGGGTGCGCGGGTGCCCGCTATTTGCAGTGTCGTCCTGTGTCGTCTTGTCGCACTAACGCGGGTGTACGCGCGCCTCTACGACGTTTAGCAAAAAATTATAACGACCTGTTGTCGGATTTGGATTTGTTTTCTTTGTCAGCAAACAAAATTCGTATTGATTTACTTAAAATGATTGAAAACGCAGAAAATTAACTGTATTCTCATAGTTAGAAAATTAACTGTATTCTTTAATAGTTTAAATTTTAGTAATATAAGAATAAAATTTGTTAATTTGTATGATTAATTAGTATTTAGGTATATGTTGTACTCATTGTCTTCCAAACAATTTTAAATTTGTAACACGTGGATGACGTAGTTAATTATGCACATAAGTACCTAGATTATAAGCTTTTGTGAATCATATGAAGTGTGTAATTGTTAGTTTTCCCTAATAAATAAAATAAAATAAAATAAAAATGCGTTCCAAATAAGAATAGGATCGATTGCCATGTTATGACGTCACGTCATACTGTCAAATCGAAGAATTATTATGGTGAGCAAAACAAGAAATTTTTAAAATTTAATTTATTTACGAACTGTGAAGGAAAATAGTTTAATCAGAATCCAGTTCTAAAATTTTGCTTTTCTCTGAGTTCTTCAATTTTGCTCAATTTGTTGCGATTTGACAGTATGACGTGACGTCACAACATGGCAATCGATCCTATTCTTATTTGGAACGCATTGTATAGATATAGATTCAAACTATCAAAACATAAATAAACGGGGGTTTATCGGCGACTCGTGGTCGCGCTTAACGCCTAGCCCGATACGATAAATACAATACTGGCAAACAGTCAACTGGATCTAAAACCAGTATGGATAAAAGCAGTAAGTGTATAAAAAAAATTAACATAGATAGACATTTGTTACCACACTCACAATATAATTTATCTGACCCTACCAGCTATGTAAATCAACCCGTTTCAAAATTGTCCAATGACAATTGAATACTAAGAAGCAGACATTGAATAAGGAAGCCAAGAACCAAATTAAACTCAGTCAGGGAAAACCTGCATTACTAAGCTGCATCTGCAGTTGGTACCAGTGAGCAAAGATTAAGTACCGTCAAACGGGGTGAATAGGATCGCAGGGGTGAATAAAACAAAACTTTGGTTAGGTTCATCACTTTGGTAGACACGAAATTATTTTATCAGTAGCATGTATTCAGCAGCATACATGCTACTGATAAAATAATTTAATCGATATAATTTGATAAAATAATTTAATTTAAGTTAGATGCCTTTTTGCCTCACACCGATTTTTGATAAATTGTTTTGTTTTTTTTTTTGTTATCGTTACTAATTATTATTGTGTTTTAATGCATTAATATTTGTGAGATACAAATAAACATTTTTCTTTCTCTCTTCCTCAGTTTCTCTCTTTACCTCTATCTCTTTCTCTCCTTCTTTCTTTCTCATTTTCTTTCTTTCTTATTTCTTTCTATCAGTCATGGGTTTTAGCTGTTTACTGTTTGTCTGCTGTAATTGTTTATGTTCATAAATTGACAATATCCATTTCATAGTTTTCACTTTATTATACATATTTAAATAAGCGAAACAGTAGCCGCCATGATATTACATCATGGGGTCATGTAAACTAAAAAGTGTCACCTGTCACCTGAATTCCCAGACAGAGTCAGTGTTCAATTTAGGGGTCTTTAAGTCAAGAGTGAATAGGTTACTTCTAGGCAAGCATGATCCATCATTGGCCACAACATTGCTTACCATCGGGTAAGATAATGGTCAAACGCGAGCCTATCCATAATAATAAAAAAACCTAATGAATAGATGTTTAAATGTTACTTTCATTTTTTGTAATTTCAGCGCTATTGTTTAGGTACATGACCAATTAATTACAGATCAACATGGCGTCCAGCATTATTGTCAAATTATGCTCAAACATATAAAATGTTAAATTTACGCGCACTGGCAGGACAGTATCTTTGGGGTACTAGTCTGGAGACTACGGGGACGCCCGAGCCGTCCCGGAGATAACCATCGGGCCCTCTCATCTGGTCGTCAACCAGCTCGTCGTATGCACGGTGCATACCGGGATTTTTCGCCAATTGGCGTTGCAGCCTTTTATTTGTGGCTAGCATATTACTTGGGCCTCCACCTAATTGCGGTCGGCCAGCAGTGCACTGTGCCTCGGATCCAGCTACCGGTACCGCTACCTTTATATAAAAGTAAACATACACATTTATTTCTCATCCAAAAAGTTGCTTATCAATCTAATATTATGTAAAAATATACATTTATTCTTTTGTGGAAGACTGGTATTAGCTCTAGGAAATGCTGTCACACAGATTGGTTATCTGCCCTCCCCACAAACTTTGAAAAATAACCTCCCGCGTCCACATTCCACTTATCGATAACCTCATGTGATGAGTCGAGATATTTGATTTACCTCTTTCTTATATTTCACAAGCTTCTCATCATGTGGGATCGTTAGTATGATAAGATTATTATTAGCATGATTAAAGTTAGTAAAACAGCTAATTCATCACACTAATATTACAAAGACTAAAGTTTGTGAGAATGTGTATGTTTGTTACTTCTTCACGCTCGAACTGCTGAACGGATTTCTATGAAACTTGATACACGGGTAGACTATGTCCTAAAATAGTACATAGGGTACTTTATAACTCGGGAGTATGTTCCCTTGGGATAATTTTCTACTATCAGCAGGCGAAGCCGCTGACAGCAGTTATGAGTAATAAATTAATATACTAAATTGTGGGAAGGCAGTTTAAACGATTTGGAAAGGTATCCAATTCTCGTAAACCTAACTTAATGTGCACATAAAGTAATAAATTTTCCTCTTAGAACTTTTTAAGAGGAAAATTAATTAATTAAACATAAAGTAAAAAGTTAATCTATGACTTTATCGGAAATAAAAAGTCTATAATAATTTAAAACGAGGCCTTTTCGATGTACCTCGGTACGTATTCTTTGTCAAATTGTTCATATTAAAAATCAATAAGAACCGTTTGAACGTATGGGGTGCCATTACATTCTAATGTTAGCAATTTGATCAAATTGGTTCAGCCGTTTCGGTGATGTGAGGCATTAATATGTTGGTTTAATAAACCCTATACCTACCTGTATATATTTAGGTCTGGTGTCCACAGACGCGTGCTTACTTGCGCTTCAAAATACGCCAGGCAGCTTAAGCAGCAGAAAGCGTACTGAACTCTGTCCACGAGGGGCGCGATTACACGCGTACGTTTTCAATCAAATGTGACAATCCTGTCGGACGCCGTACAGTTACAACTATGCGTCTACATAGCTACGCGAAGCGTACTGAACTCTGTCCACGAGGGGCGCGATTACACGCGTACGTTTTCAATCAAATGTGACAATCCCGTCGGACGCCGTACAGTTACAACTATGTGTCTACATAGCTACGCGAAGCGTACTGAACTCTGTCCACGAGGGGCGCGATTACACGCGTACGTTTTCAATCAAATGTGACAATCCCGTCGGACGCCGTACAGTTACAACTATGCGTCTACATAGCTACGCGAAGCGTACTGAACTCTGTCCACGAGGGGCGCGATTACACGCGTACGTTTTCAATCAAATGTGACAATCTCGTCGGACGCCGTACAGTTACAACTATGAGTCTACATAGCTACGCGAAGCGTACTGAACTCTGTCCACGAGGGGCGCGATTACACGCGTACGTTTTCAATCAAATGTGACAATCCCGTCGGACGCCGTACAGTTACAACTATGAGTCTACATAGCTACGCGAAGCGTACTGAACTCTGTCCACGAGGGGCGCGATTACACGCGTACGTTTTCAATCAAATGTGACAATCCCGTCGGACGCCGTACAGTTACAACTATGCGTCTACATAGCTACGCGAAGCGTACTGAACTCTGTCCACGAGGGGCGCGATTACACGCGTACGTTTTCAATCAAATGTGACAATCCCGTCGGACGCCGTACAGTTACAACTATGAGTCTACATAGCTACGCGAAGCGTACTGAACTCTGTCCACGAGGGGCGCGATTACACGCGTACGTTTTCAATCAAATGTGACAATCCCGTCGGACGCCGTACAGTTACAACTATGCGTCTACATAGCTACGCGAAGCGTACTGAACTCTATAATGTCAAAAGTTGATGTTGTCGCTAGTTGTTATTTTTTGCATTAAAAAATGTACGCGCTCGGGATCTAGTGTCTTATGTAAGTATGTGAGTTTAGAAATTTGTGAACACACCCCACACAGGAGCTATTCTTATTGTGAAACGACGTTTTATAAATAAATAACGGCCATGTTCATTTTCGAGGAAAATCTTAGCCTAAATATCAGCTCAGTGTGACAGATTAGTGAGAAAATGATTACAATTTGTACATTTTCTAGCGCATGGTATTCGGAAATATGATAAAAACATTTTACCTACTAGTTCCAGGCGTGAACTCAAATCATTAGACATTAATTTAAAGACAAGAAAATAAGTACCATATATAATAATCTGTAGTATTATAATATGTAGCTAAAGAGTTCGTTCGCTTGAACGACCTAATCTCAAAAATGACTGGTTAACTCTTAAAATACGTTTAGTGTTGAATAGCCTATTTATCGAAGAAGGCTAGACCAAAAGGAGCGAAGTAGTAACCAAAGATATGAGTGCAACCGCGGGGAGCAACTAGTAGTTTTATAAAAAGCTCTTTATTTCTCGGGTGAGAAAACCATCTAATGACATCCCCCGCTCTTGGGCGGTGCGGGAGAAAGTGACAGACTTTTACTGACTAAAAACCCACTCCTGTTCCTTCTTTGCCATTTTTCCAGGGCCCCGGGGTTCTCTTTCGCATCACCTGTGGCCCCAGTACGGTGGAGCACACGGTGGAGGTGTGCCCCACTTGGGCAGAGCAACGCCGTGTCCTCGTGGGGGCGATCGGCGGCGGCGATCTCTCGCGCCGGGCCTTGGTACAGGCCATGGTCTGGAGCGAGGAGGAGTGGCAGGCGGTCGCCTCCTTCTGCGAAGCAGTAATGCTAGCAAAGGAGGCGGCCGATCGCGTGAGGCAACGGCAACGGTCCTCACGCCCTAACCGCCGCCGGGATTCCGATCCCGATTTCCGACCACCGTAAGCGCGGGCTTGCGGACGGCGGGCAATGGGTAGCCCGCCGTTCAACCGTTCGGTAACCGTCCGGACCGAGCCCAAGTCGTCGACGGCGCGTATTGTTCCACGCGCGGCTCCGGGAAATGTCAGCAAATCGTAGGGGCCCAGCAGGGTCGAAGCCTACTGGGGCCATGGGTAGTGTGAAAACGAAACCCGGGCCCTGGGATGAAGGCAACGAAGGAACAGGAGTGGGTTTTTAGTCAGTAAAAGTCTGACACTATCTCCCGCTCAGCCCCAAAAAAAAAACCCGTGGCCCAGTAGGTTTCAACCCTGCTGGGCCCCTACGGTTGCTGAGGTACTCCTTGAGGCGCGCGTGGAACACTACGCGCCGTCGACGACTTGGGCTTGGGGGTTACCGGACGATCGGACGGCGAGCTAGCCATCATTCGAGTCCGCAAGCCCGCGCCTATGGTGGCCGGAAATCGGGATCGGAATGCCAGTGGCTGGGGCGCGAGGGCCATTGCCTCGCACGAGCACGTGCAGCCTCCTCCTTTGCTAGCTTTACTGCTTCGCAGAAGGTGGCGACCGCCTACCACTCCTCCTCGCTCCGTACCATGGCCTTTACCAAGGCCCGGCGTGAAAGATCGCTGCCGGCGATCTCCCCCACGAGGACACAGTTGTGCTTTGCCCAGGTGGGGCATACTTCTACCGTGTGCTCCACCGTTTCCTCCGGGCGATCCACACAATGGTAGCACCTGGGCGTTTCTTCCGCACAAATCCGGTGCAGGAACCGCCCGAACTTACCATGTCCGGTGAGGACCTGCGTCATGTGGAAGGTAAGGACGCCGTGAGGTCTTTCCAGCCACTCCTCAAAGAAATTGCTTACCGCTATAATTATGGCGTGCCCATATAAAACAGCTCTGGGGGCTTCTTACCATGACGTGTTAAAATGTCAGTCATGCGAGCGAAACAGAGGGATGGAGCTCCATTCTTAATTCTTAATTCTTTATTGTACACAAAAACAAAACATAATAAATTGACATACAGACAGTTCATGTGCAAAGGCGACCTTAACTCAGCAATGAGTTTTCTCCCAGCAAACCTTTGAAATATAGAGAGAGAACATATTTGAGGGTAGGATCCAGTGCACAATATAAACCTACATACTAAGTCTAATATATAATTATATTATACATACTAATACATACTAATAACTCAGTAATGAAAGGAATTGCTCTTTAAGTTTCCTTTTGAAGACATCTAGAGAAGGGCTATCGCGAAGAGAGTGTGGCAGAGAGTTCCAGAGACGTACTGTAGTTACAGAAAAGGAGCCATCATAGCGGCTAGACGTATGACGGGGAGTGCGATGGAGAAGAGAAGAGGTGGTGTGACAAAGTTTTACCCTAGGAATGAGGTACTCAAAGCGTTCACGGAGCTCCATCCCTTCAACAGTTCAGTTTTGATCGTAAAATGGATCGGGTTAAGAGTTCGTTCGTTCGAGGCGAAATAGTTCAGAGGCCCTGAACTATTTCGCCGATAAAAAGAATAAAAACAGAAGGAAAATGAATCAGAAAAAAAGTGTTTCTATTTCCATTCAAACACCTTACTTTCCTTCAATGATACTAGGGTCACATAATTGCATAGCAGTGTCTCACTCAAAAGATATCACTTTCACTGCTGACGCCGCAATTTCCTGTGGGACATTTTTTTCCAAACACTATGAAATTACATTCTCAATCCTATTAAGGCAGCATGTACTATATTAGTCGGTAGATAAGTCAGAATATCCATTTTGAAATACTTACTTTATCCGAGATATTCTGGTCTGACATAAGGTCATGTTCTCGTTATCAATTTTACTTATGCAGTTAAAAATATACACTTATATGAATGGATATAGCCTTCCATGAAAAAAATTGTAACACTAAAATTTAAAAAAAAGCGACTGTTGATTTTTGTTTTTAATATTATTCTCTTTTTACACTTTTACTTTATATTTTAAAAGGATTTTTGATTGTAAAATTAAATTGCCTTATAAAGATATTGACATTTTATAAGTTAATATTTTACACCCTGTAAATTGTGGCTAATAGTAATCTATTATTTATTAATATAAATAACAAATATGCTAACATTATTACCGAGCCCTTTACACTTACACTACCAGTTTTTGTTAGCAAAGGAGGATGCCGCACGTGCACTCGCGAAGGCGCGGCCCTCACGCCCCAGCCGCCCGGATCCCGATCCCGAATTCCGACCACCGTTGGTGTGGGCTTGCGGACGGCGACCAATGGGTAGCTCGCTGTCCAATCGTCCGGTAACCGTCCGGACCGAGCCCAAGTCGTCGACTCGAGCCGACGGCGCATACTGTTCCACAAGCGCTTCAAAGAGATGTCAGCAAACCGTAGGTGCCCAGCAGGGTCGAAACCTACTGGGGCCAAGAGTCTACTTCTGGAAAAGAAGACTCGGCCCTGGTATGAAAGGCACCGAAGGAACAGGAGTGGGATTTTAGTCAGTAAAAGTCTGACTTACCCTCTCGCTCCGCCCAAGAGCGGGGGATGTCATTGGATGATTTTCCCACCGAAAACAAAATGCAGTACCTACCAGTTTACAAATGGACAATTTAAAGTCGAGAATTGATCAACCACTACTTTAGGCCCAGTGGTAATCAACTTGACTGACGAGTTTTAGGTCACAAGTTCAAACCCACAGGTATAATTACTTTGTGTAATTTACATCATCACCACTGACAAACCCTGAAACCGGCCTGTCCTAGATCCAATTTGAAGACATGTGACATTCACCAATCCGCACTGGGCCCGCGTGGTGGATTACCGCCCATTCCCTCCCCTAGAGAGGAGGCCCGAGTCCCAGCAGTGGGAACATTAAGCTAAAATACAATTGTCAAGCTCCCAATTTCAAATTCTCTATTCGATTACATGCAACAAACAGTCATACATGCAAGTTTGGTTTATCTTTGCCGTTAGACATATAGGAGTACTTAATATTATAATATAATATAATATTCCACAGCTAGCACACAACGCCGTCTAGTCTCAAGCTAAGCAGAGCTTGTGTTATGAGTACTAGACAACTGATAAACATACATATATATTTCTAAATACATACATAATATTATAGATAAATTACACCCAGACACAGAACAAATGATGGTGCTCATCACACAAACATTTGTCCTGGGCGGGAATCGAACCCACGACCTCTGGCATAGCAGTCAGGGCCACTAACCACTAGGCCAACAGGCCACTCAAAAACATGTACAAAGTGTGGAAGCAATGGCCACTGTTCTAAAAACAGCTTAATGTGAACCTTCTGTATCTCTCTGCTCGATAAGGTCGCAGTGCCAACTTGATTGTCTCTGCTACCTAATGAGGAACTTAATCTCTGTCCCCTTGGCAATGGTCCGACTGTTTCTACTGGAATTCCACAGTTTTTGTGACTATTTTATCATTTACTTGTGTCGTATGTTAAGGCTCTTATATTTGCCGCAAATTAATATAACTCGACGGTAGTTATGTGAGATTCATGCCCATAAAATTCCGTATCTTGTGCCTTCTATCTATCTATTTTAGGTTTCCGCACTTAGTTCTATGTGGACCATTGTACGTGATCTTGTGCATTAATTGCATTGTAGTTGAGGTTATTTTTCTTTACATAATAAGACCAAATATTTATTGTCTCATTTATAGTCCGTCTTTTGGTATTGAATTACCGAGCACTTATTATTTTCAGTACCAATTTGTCAATCTTCAGACAACTTTTACCTATAGGTGTTTGTTTTTTAATACTGTAGAGACTATCATAAGTCATCTTTACATCGACGGTTGAAAGGCTAATTGATCTAAGCGACATTAAAAAAATAATTGAAACCTGACTCAAACGATGGAGAAAAATTTGCTGACTCCGAATATGTATATAACTCAATATTGGAAAAAATGTCGTTTAGATCAATTAGCCTTTCAACCGTCGATATGATTTAACTCTCAATGGCACAATAAAAATATTACACTTTAAAAATAGTGAATATAATCAAAAATAGAATTAGGAAGATTGTCAGGTTGAAAAATGTGATTTTATTTTAAGTAACAATTTAAAAGATTAATATCCTAGGAATAAATCCTACATCAAAACATGTTTATCTAATCTTTTTTCATTTTTCTTTATCTTCGATTTCAACAGTACCAATTTTTTAAAAAAGGGGTTTATCAGGATTATATTGAAAATATGTCGGTCAAACTAATATATTTTTTAAATGGTCCTTAGATACAAGTCTTCTTATGAATTAGTTACTTGTAATGCTATTGCGGAATGAGGATGTAACCCATTTGAATAATTTTGCAATATTTAGCAACAAGTATATCGACTCAGCCTTCTCGCTAAGACTCGCTGAGGTAGTCAAAACTACTATAAAATCCTCCTTCTGCACAATTTTTCAGAGATTTGCTAATCTAAATAGACACTTAAGATACAAACCAATACACCGACTTTTCTTCACAGTATCTACTAGGAATCAATTTACAAATAAACAAAACAGCTACTAAGTTTACTCGAAAAATTCGCACTTAAAACTCCGTCAAGCCTCCAGATTATATCTACTGCAGATAAAAAATACCGAAAAATCGGACCTAAGTGGAAAGACATTATCATAAGGGATTCATCCGTTTTACATAAGAATAGCCACTCATCCCTACAGCCTGATGGCAATAAATCAGGGCAATCCTTTAGAAAGAAGCCAGGCTTACTTCTGGGCTATAAATAATATCTCCGACACCAAACGCTACGCAATGACGCGAGCTTCCTAACAGCTAAAATGGAACAGTAAAACAATATTTCAGACTGACACGAATGAGAAATCTCACACCATTTTTCTTCACAATTCACATTTCTGAATGACGTAACAATAAAGTTACAAAACTGCCATAAAAAGAGCGAAAGCTCAATGATTCAAAGTAAGTAAGATGTAGTTAATTTCGGCCATTTTATTCCTTAGGGAGTAATCATGTCCCGTTGACGGTAAAGAATGTGGTGGACATTAAGAATCGGAGATATTTAGGGACTCCCAAAGGGTCAGTTCACACCGAGACGCGACGCGATGCAACAATACTGGAAGAGGCCAGTGATTTCGCGGTGCACTGCGCGCCGTCGCGAGACGCATCGTAACGTCGCGAGACGCATCGTATCGTCGCGAGACGCATCGTAACGTCGCGAGACGCATCGTATCGTCGCGAGACGCATCGTAACGTCGTGAGACGCATCGTAACGTCGCGAGACGCATCGTAACATCGCGAGACGCATCGTATCGTCGCGAGACGCATCGTAACGCATCGTAAAGCGCATAATAAAATCGCTGGCAGTACGTCGCCTTGCTGCGCAGCGAGGAACGCATCTATTATGCAACCAAATACTCCTGTGTGATAAGTTCTTTTTAATTATATTTTTGTATTCTTCTACCATCCGATGGATGCAAGACGCAGAGGACCGTTCATTGTGGCGACACTTGAGGGAGGCCTATGTCCAACAGTGGATGTCTTTCATTGAAAAAACATTTATTTTCGATCATTTATTTTGTGAAACATTTGAGTTGGTTTACAGATAGTATAATAAAAAACATAAAAAATAAATTAAATTAAATCTTTTATTTCAGACTTTTATAAGTTGTTAGTTACAAGAATTTAACTTATAACTAATGTTAGAAATTATATAAAAGTCTAGACACACCCTATCTACCCCTGCACAGTAGGCTCACCGCAATATCAATATGTGCGCTATGTTTTGGCAAAGGAATGGCGTACAAAAAAGAGCAAACAAAAATAATAAATTACAAATATATTCAAATCAATCAGAAAAAAAAATTTAAATTTAAAAAATACCATTATGTCAATATAATTGTTATTTACCATAATTTAATCAAATCAAAATAATCACTTCAATCAAATTATGTCATGGATTATTTAAATAGAAATTATTTTTATTATTTAATCATTTTAATGAACATCAGAAACCACCTCTTTTTTTTATTCTTGATAGGTTTGCGCTTGACCGCTATCTCACCTGATGGAAAGCGACGATGCGGTCGACGATGGAGCGCGCTTACCTAGAAGTAACCTATTCACTCTTGACTTATAGATTCTCGGGTTGTAGCCATCAGGAAACACAGATTCCGGCAAGGAATTCCACTCCTTAGCTGTACGCACAATAAATGTGTTCCCAAAACGTTTTGTGCGTATGGGCGGGAGGACATCCCGTGTCCATGTCCTCTTAACGTAGCTATAATTATGCGTAAACGTGGAACAAGTGATTTTCTTTTTGTGTTTCCAGGTTTGATCCCGAAGTGGGCTTGCGGACGGCGAGCAATGGGTAGCTCGCTTCTAGCCGTGCGGTAACCGTCCGGACCGAGCCCGAGTCGTCAACGGCGCGTACTGTTCCACGCGCGCCTCTAGGAGACGTCAACAAACCGTAGGCGCCAAGCAGGGTCGAAACGTCCTGGGGCCATTGGTTGTGCGAAAGAGAACCCCGGCCCTGGTACGAAGGCAAAAAAGGAACATGGGAATAGGTTTTAGTCAGTAAAAGTCTGACACGCCCTCCCACGCCTAAGAGTGGAAGAAGTCATTGGTTGATATTCCATCTAAAAAAAAGTTTGTTCCCCAAGACAACATTGTTAATAATATGAATAATATGTTGAAGGAGATTAAAGTCATATTGAGATAAAAAATAATATTTATTTGAGCCTCACACTATTAAAACCAAAAATATATGAAATTTAAAAACTGAATTGAATAAACTTCAAAATCAATAAATTGTCAGAATAGTCAATCTACATCGGTTCTATTTGCCATTAATGAAAAAATAGAATAGAATCAAATTAATAAATAGATAAAAGAAAATAAAACAGACAAATCACGAAAAGGTGCGAATTTGTGTTTATGTGTAAATATCAAACAAATATTCGGACCAAATGTTAAAGAAGCAACGAACGCGCGAAAAACGCGCGCCATTTTTCGCACCTTCGCTATGACTTGCTATTTCACGAGCTGTGGATAACCTTGTTTACAGTACATTAAATGCACACGCTGGCTGGCGCTCTACTCTCGTGGGTAATTCAGCACGTGTATCATTCATTGCAGCACCAGAGACTTAAATTAACGCGCGGTGCAGTCGCATGAAGCGTTTCGCCTCCACATTTATTACGTACTTCAATCAAAGTAGCTCCTTACTGGATCTGTGCTCCTGGTAATTACAATCTAGGATGCTCTAAGTTGCGAGATAATGAGGATTATCTTGTTGATGAACGTGTTTCATAGCCAACTTTGTCGTCACTATTAAACAAGATTATTATGATGACACTAAGGATGACGAACTTTGTTGCTATGTACACGTGTGAAGAACCATTAGTACACATACCAACATGTGTACGCAACCTAAGGAGACATTACGTAAGGCTGTCCCTTCAACACATCCATCATGATGAGGACAGCACTCGGCGGGTTTCCCGGCGAAAAAATATTGATAATGTCTCCCGAGACCCGATCGCAGTGTCAAGGACATATGACGCCCTGGTACTCGGCAACTAAATTGGATAAACTGTCCTTAGGATGTTGGACGGAGATTTTAGCATAATTCAGTATTTTTGTTGGCATGCCAAATTTTACAAAGACACGCTCTATGGACATAAATGAAATGAAAATTAAGACAAATGCACAGAAAGGCAAGTAAAACAGATTTAAAATACTATCTAAAGCTGTGCCAAATTGCATTGTGTTCCTAAGCGGAACACACTCGAGAACTGTTACCGCTGCACTGCCGAAAAGTTTGGATTAAAATATATCTCCTGCAGTGTTTTAACTCCCTAGTCATTGTTTAAACTGCATCTCGCTGTTACGGCTATTTACTATCGCAGTGAAGATGGCAAACCCACTTAAATAGCTGCAAAGTACCTAACTACATTCGATTTATAGTCAATTTAAGCAGCAATTTACTTCCAATCGGTTATAATTCAAAGTACGAACAAAGTTTTTAAAAAATACGACTTGGCGTCTTGTCAAAATATGATTTTTGAAAATGCTATTGGAGAATAGACATATGCAAGACAGTCATCAAAAACAAAAGACATTCAAATTCAAAAACAAGAATCCACATACACACGCGGAAACTTAACTAAGATAGGAAGTAGCTCAAGTCTTTTATTTCGGCAAAACGGAACCTCATAGTAAATGGACTTGGCCCACATTGATATTCCCTCCGTCCATCTTAGCAATAACTCAAAATGAAGGACGGGAATATCACAGAATATACCAAAAAGTCTCAAGGGCGAAATTGTTTAGCGCCGAGGGCGAAACACATTTAGGCATTCTAATAAAAGTAATTTCTACGGAACACACCAATAAAAAGTTTATTAGATGACCGCTACGTACCGGTATCAACTTTATTATGTTGGAGATGTTTGTTTAATTAATTTTTCCTACAATATTAGCGAGTAATACACGAAAGCTATTCAAATTAATTTAGAGAAACAAAATTGCGTCAATAACTAAAACAACAACTGAATAAATCCCTAAGACCCTTAGGGATTTATTCTGTTGTTGTTTTTAGCGACTTAATATTAAAAATAAAAAAATAAAATGCTCTGTAAAGTTAGTGTACAATTCGTATAATTGCTGTCTGTGTTATTTAGGCCGGGCAAAAACAGACTTCTTTTTTCAAGCCGATGCGGTTTTCACCAATTGAAAGAGTGATTCTTGAGGAAATTTTAGGTGTAATTTTTACAAGCATATTTTAGTAGAGAAAAGCCGAGAATTCCAAAGATTTATAACACTTGTGCGAAGCTAGGGCGGATCGCTAGTTCTGGATAATTTGGACCCAGTAGACGTCCACATTAATAGCAGCGTAACAGATCAGCGTTCATCAGATCAAGAAAATTGCTGGCGTATGTATACTTTGTGGCACTTAAGCATTAGAGTCATGTTCTACACAAGACCACAGCATTGTATATTAGATGGGTAAATAAAAGCTCAATTTGAAAAAAGGGTATTTGCTTCGTCATAACTAGGTACGCTCGGATTGAGTGCCATAGTTGGTGCATAGTTATTGTTGTTGTTGTTGTTGTATGTGTGCATAGTTGTGCTGTAGTTATGTTATCAATGTAATTTATGTCCAAGTCGCCAATATTATTAGGCATTTGGGAAGTCAAATATCGTACAATTATCTACAAAACAAGGTAGAAAAAGTTCTAGCTCCATTGCTCCCAAACGAGTTCTTTAACACTGAAAATCCAAATCACCGTTTAAGTACCAGGAGACTAGCACACTAAAGGAAGCAGCGGTAACATGAGCCCGATAAATTAAGAGAATTCGAGTGCATTTATTTTAGTTCATTAATGAACTAGTTCGAATGGAAATGGAGTAAATTTGTACTAAATAGTGCTCGAGTTACGAATCGGGATTAATGATAGTAATTGATGATTTGATGTTAAGTGTTTAATATTATTCAGATATCTGTAACGTTTTGTTTAAAATTTAAATAAGAAATATTCGAGGAGCTTATGACTAAAATGATAACAGACGCAAGAATAGATCTCCAAAAGCATAACCATATCACAATCAGCATTATAAAGTTGCCACTGCTGGGACTCAGGCCTCCCTCCTAGGAGAAGGAATTCGGGCCGTAAGCTATCACGCGAGCACAGTGTGGGTTGGTGGATGTCACATGTCTTCGAATTTATTATTGTGGGACACGTCGGTTTCCTCACGATGTTCTCCTTCACCGTTTTGAGAGCAGTAATGATGAAATAAATTACACAAAGTAATTCGCTTATCTGGATTTGAACTCGCGACCTGCAACTCGTAGTTGGAACCGTTACCACTGGATCTCTAAAAGGTCAAGCAACCATGACCGAGGTCTTTGGATGAGTGACCACGTTTAGCTGTTAATTCCATTTGTTATTTGTACATCTTTAACAGTCGTTATAGATAAGCAGAAACCAGGAAATCAGATGTGTTGGGAAGTATTGTTTCTTGGTTTTTTGATTTCTCATAGAATAGGTAGCCAATACTACAAGCTTTTTGTGAGGTCAACGAACCTTGCCGAGAAGGCTGTCTCGAAACATTTGCTGCCAAATACCGCAAAAACAATAGTATAATTACATCCACATTGTAATGAAAATCAAAGAGACTATTTACTAATTATATATTGAAAATTAAATGCTTTCTAAACTTGACACAAGTAAAATGCAAAAACCGTATAAAGCCAAAAGAAAAAAAAACCGGCCAAGTGAGAGTCGGACTCGTGCACGAACACACATTGTGTGTTTTTTTCTTTGATTTTTTTTCTTAAATTTTTATTTTACAGTGTGTATTTATGCGAGCCAAATAAAATATTTTTCTTTCTTTCTTTCTTTCTTTCTTTCATAAACGATTCCGTACCGTTCGTTACAAAAAACGGCAAAAAAAAATACGTTTGATGTATGGGAACACCACTTAAATATTTATTTTATTCTGTTTTTAGTATTTGTTGTTACAGGGGCAACAGAAATACATCATGTGTGATTGTTGTGATGTGAAATTTCAATTTTCTAGCTATCACGGTTTATGAGATACCTGCCTGACCGAAAGACGGACAGCGTATTGATAGCAATTGGATCCCGTTTTTACCCTTCGGGTACAAATCGCCACTCTAAGCGCCCGAGAACTAGAATTCCGCTTGCATCAAACTATGCTGGTGGGGTTTCGGCGTTTTAAGCAACGAGGTGGTTGCCTTCCTGACGCCTTCTTCACCACGGCTTCCCTCTGAGCCATCACGGTTACACAGAAGGTTACCATTTTTCTCTAGTTACTATTGGTTTTTGCCAGCAAAGCCATAATAATTGCTGACAAAGATAGGTCACGCCTGATTTTGGCAACCATTATCAGACTCTCAAAGTTCTACTCAGGGCACTCATCAAGCGTGTAATGTGCAGAATCAAGGTCGAAATATACTATGGCCTCTCGTTCAATCCTGTACAGATACAATAATATCGTCCTACCAAATTTCAGTCAACCTAAGTATAGAAAAGATTTTTCAATACACTTACTCGAAAACCCGCTCTTATCCCACCGTTTTCAGGCACGCAATAGACTGTTTTCCGCACTAGTGCTGAAAAGTGCGCGTGCTCTCCCCCTCTACAATGTTATTACATTTATCGTATCAGGCTGGGCGCGCGTCGACCCCCACGAGTGGCTGGTTATTAATTTCTTCGTAAGTGTATTATGAGAGGAGGCCTGAATCCCAGCAGTGGGAACATTAAAAGGCTGAATAAGCTTATTTATTATGCTAAATGTATTGAAAAATATCGTTTGACACTCGCCGGTCGTAATGACATACTTTCTGCACTTGTATCAAAATGTAATATTACAGTGCAAAAGTATATGCGAAAAAGTACAAGTGCACTCTCTATTCCTATATCCTCATAGTCCGATGAGACAGCTCTATGGCACGAACGTGGAGAGATCATGAATATGACCAGCGGCTCAACGTGCTTTCACAGGGTTTGATTGGATTATCACAACTTCCAAACCAGAGGCTTTTACTAAAAAAAAATCTATTGGAGATACCCACTAATATTAGGGGCATGCAATTCGACATACATTTTCAATGTTTTTCATACAACCTCTCTTACGCGATTATGACGTTATTACACATTTTCCATCAGATATTTTGGAAACACAGTATCTTGTGGATATTATCTAGGCTTCTATTGAACTCAATTTGTAAATTTGTGTAAAACTAATACAGTAAAGACCTCTGAAAATCTGCTATTTTGCATGAATTTTGACACTTAATATACTCAAAAATTAAAAAGTTAAAACAGTATAACAATAGAAGTCTTGTGAATTTAATCAAGATTCTGAATGACAACATTTTTTTTCAAAAACTTTCAAGGGTTTAAAAAAACACGTATACTGGAACAAGTTTTGTGAAATATTCGAATAAATCACGGAATTACTGAATGCTAACAGAATTTTCAGACGTTATCTCTCTTTTTTCACGTTGCCTCTTCGTCAAACATCGCGTTGGATTGCGTTAGATGAAGTAACAAGCTTTGAAAGTATGCTCAATTTTGATGATAGGCGAGTGAAAAAGGAGCCTCTTAAGGGGGAAGCGCCAAGGTAGCCGCGCTTTGTGTTTGTAACCGTTGTGCTATGTTTGCCGAATAAAATATTGCTATTTTATTTTAAATAAGATAATCTAACAAGAAAAGGTAGTGGCCGTAACAAATAGACTTTACTAAGTTATAATAATTAAAATCGTCAATACTGGGTGTTATTGATGATTTTTTGGACTTTTTCATGAAAAACTGGAACTGATTATAGAAAAACTGGGAGAGTTGAATTGTTCTTTTTTTTATTCTTGATAGGTTCGCGCTTGACGCTTAATTATTATAATACCATAGATAAATACGTGTTAAGTTCGCCAATCACATTTTAATGAACAAAGAACTTGACACTGACTTGCAAAATGTAAAAACTTAAGAAAAATTAAGGTTCGGGTTCTTGCGCCTCAACTATGATGAAAAATTACTAGGCAACCAGCAAGAAGGTAGCGGTTATGATAATGACTGACCAAGATACGACTGAAGTATCAACGAAAATTACTCAAACTAAAATAAAAACGAAGTATCTACTTTATAATTTTAAAAAGCGAAACGTGAAGTGTCAATCGTCACTGTTCGACTGTCGACTCGAACGTATAATACACGAACTCAATCCAACTTTTATATTGAATTTTTAATAACGAACTTTGAAGGAGGCTTCACATCGCGATGCCGTAATATGAAACTGAATATTTTATTCCTTTGATCGTGTTAAATGAGTTTCTACGTGTTTAGAAAACGTTATTTTAATCTCTTTTTTGGGAATAGAATTTTGTTTCGAACAAAGGATAATCCATATGTTTTCGCTCGGATCGGATAATATGTACCTACTTTGGAATTCTCAATAGGAAGAGTTATTATTGAAATTTCTGCACAGCAGTCTGGATTTCTAAACGCAATTTCATGGCTTTATCTTCAGGAACATCGTACAAAACAGGCTAAATGTTAAGGTACCTATGTTTAGACTGAAAACTAGCACAAACTTAGTTGAGATATAGCTAGCAAGTCTTTGATTCCACAGAAATAACCACACATACATTTACGCGAAACAAAGCACACGTGTGTTCAGATTTAGCGCTAGAGATTTATGATACCCTAGTACCGGTGTTCATTTAATACAAGTGCAAAAGTTTTACTCGAAACTATTGCAACAAACATCAACGGCCATTGTTGTAATAAGACTAACTAGAAAGTTCAGTAATACACAAAAAATAAAAAACTAATGGCGCAGAAAACAATGATTTTCTATATTTGCCGAATTTGTTTAGTTTGAAGCTGCGGAAAAAATTATGTTGACCTTGTTTATACTTCTGAGGACCTAGTAGTTTTCGTAACTCGTGTGAAAACTTGAATAGCCTTGAAAAACGCTTAAGCGTCGTACTGTAAACACGGGTGTACAATTTTGTTTTGCCGAAAAAACAATTTTCAATGGAACTGATCATCAAACTTAGCTCTTACTTTGACCTTTATTTGTTTTTTCGTTTTACTTTATCGTACGTCGGTTAAATTAATAACAAATTAATGAATCGAATCTTAATACAACACTGGGTTGTTTTAAATTTAACTATTCAACAAATTTCAAAACTTTTCTAATAATCTTTTTCCTTACTATGTTTTTATTATTTCTTATTATGAAAACAAGTCGAGTTCATTATTTATTATTCGCAAATTGATTCCTAGTGAATATTGTGATGTAAAATTGATATAGTTTTGTATCTCAAGAGTTTGCGCCACTGAACAAATATGGAATCTTTATTTTTTAGGTTGGTAAATCATCTAATTTACGGATTCGATGGAGCGAGAAATAGTGTCAGACTTTTACTGACTAAAAACCCACTCCTGTTCCTTCATTGCCTTTCGTACCAGGGCCGAGTCTTCCTTTCAAAATCAGACCCTTGGCTCCAGTAGGCTTCGACCCTGCTGTTTGGTTGGGCCCCTACGTTTGATGACATCTCCTTGAGGCGCGCGGAACAGAGCGCGCCGTCGACGACTTGGGGTCGGTCCGGACGGTTACCGGACGGTCGGATGAGCTACCCATTGTTCACCGTCCGCAAGCTCGCGCCTATGGTGGCCGGAAAACGTGATCGGAATCCCGGCGGCGGTTGGGGCGTGAGGACCGTTGCCTCACGCGATCGGCCGCCTCCTTTGCTAGCATTACAGAAGGAGGCGACTGCCTGCCACTCCTCCTCGCTCCGGACCATGGCCTGTACCAAGACCCGGCGTGAGAGATCGCCGCCGCCGATCACTCCCACGAGAACATGGCGTAAATAGAGCTAAGAATTTTATTATAGTGTTAACTACTTCAGCGAAGCTTGCTGAGAAGGTTGATTTGATACATTTACTGCCAAATACTACAAAAACATTAGAATGTGTACATCCATATTCTAATGGTAAACTAATGAACTGTTCATACGAAAACATGGCTTAAAGGACTTGGTATCCAAGCCAAAAACATTACATTAAAAAAAGTTTTATCGCATCTCAGTTTTCAGAAAGCGTTTGGAAAAATTACGTTTTGGTCTATAAATTCCTAATTTAAAATGAAAGGCTAAGTTTTTTTTTTAGACCGCCTGGCTTTTCTTTTATAATGTAACTTGGGAGGTATGAAAGATGATTAACGAAAAATGGTCTTGAAGTGGCTTTCTTTAAAAATCGCAGTCTTGTAGGAAAGTGGCTTTTTCTTCAATCTAATTGGTGAATTGGTGATACTCGTATTTTGCTTAATCAGAAATTTGACGGCTGATGAGTAAGACATTGGTTATCGTTAAAGTAAGTTGGTGTAACTAGTTCTGAGTCGAGTGTTGAAAATCCAAAGTATTCTTTTGTTTACGCTCTTTTGTAACTCAGCCCGTCACAATATATTGTATTTTTCGTTTCAGACTGGGCGCCGCGCAGCCCCCACGAGTCACCGAGCAGCCCCTGTTTATTTATTTCTTTATCAATGTATAATAATAAAGTGGGAAATTGTAACTGCAGCGCTCTGCACCATAACACAACTTGAATTCCACCTCGGTTCCAATGACAAACTTTCTCCACTTGTATCAAAATGTACCATTTTATGTTAATAAAACCTGCAATTGTGAATCGTTCAGCCACTGGACAAACCGTTCCATCAAAAACGCTCAATTGTACCAAGGGAGCATAAATATTCAGAAGGTTTGTATTACTTTAATTGTCCCATAGTAGAACCCCTCAGGAAACCCGTATTACCTTTACAAACGGATGATGGGCAATATGTCGTGAAAGCCGATATCAAGGCCAACAATAGCCTTTGAGAGCAACTTGAGTATAGTTGGAGGGGAGGCTATATGGGGGATTGGCTATATGTGGAATACTGGTACATAGAAATACATGATGCCAAATAGTTAAGAGGGTCCTTTTCCACTCGCCTATCGTCAACATCGAGCACGACTTAAAAGCTTGTTTCATTTAACGCAATCCAACGTGATGTTTGACGAAGACGCAATGCAAAAAAAGAGAGATAACGCCTGAAAACTCTGTTGAGATTCGGTAATTCCGTGATTTCCTCGAATATGTCACAAAACTTGTTCCAGGAAATACGTGTTTTTTTAGAAAAATTGTTGGCATTCAGAATCTCGATCAAATATGCAAGGCTTCTATTGACGTACTTTTTATATTTTTAATATATATATTATATATATACATAATGGTGGGCCAAAGTTCACGTAAAATAGCAGATTTTCAGAGATCTTTACTAGATTAGTTTTACACAAATTTATGTTTTGATTTCTATAGAAGCCAAACGAATTCTCTTCCACATACATTGAGAGCCAGCCCTTCATTGGAGGTTTTCAGGGGAAGAATTAAAGACATTTTTTATCAACTTGACCCATAAATATGTATGTTTAAAGGGTGGGAAAATCATCCAATAACAAACTCTTGGGCGGAACGGGAGATAGTGTCAGACTTTTACTGACTAAAAACCTCACTCCTATTCCTTCGTTGCCTTTCATAACTAGGCCGAGTCTTCCTTTCAGAATCAGATCCTTGGCCCCAGTAGGCTTCGACCCTGCTGGTCCCCTACAGTTGCTGACATCTTCTCGAGGCGTCAACCTCTGGCATTGCAGTCAGGGCCACTAACCACTAGACCAACAGGCCATTCAAGATAATAATGACCCTTAAAAAAAAAAATATCTTCAAGTAATGACAATCACGAAAACAAATATTTCACAAAGTCATAATTACACACTGTAAACATGACTGAACTAATTAATTTACCCCTCGTTTATCGCTAAACACAAGCTACTGTTATCACTGACATTAGTCTGTTTGACAATTAGTAGTTCCACATAGTTCCATGTTTAATGGTGACGTTAAACGTGTTGTCTCTGCCTGCCTTGTGACGTCATTATTTATGAATATTCTGTATCTATTAAGCTGTCCCCGCTGTTTCATCTGCGCCTTTGGTTACTGTTCCAATTTTGTTAGTCGTAGCTTGATGTTTATTTATTTATTAAAACTTTATGCTCAAGTAAACACTGTACAAAAGCGGACTTAATCCTTTAGGCCCTTTCTAAGAGTCGACCTTAGGGTGGTGCAGAAGCACAACATGGCGGGTGCAATATAATGACAAAAAAGCAAAAAAAAATGTATCAATAAAATCTAAATGAAGCTATCCCAAACAGAAAGATTTTTTCAATATACTTACTCGAAAATCCGCTCTTATGCCGACCGCTTTATGACCACATCAAAATTATCCCTTAAATTATAAAGCTGAAGATTTTGTTTTTTTGATTGTTGTTTGTTTGAAAGCACTAATTTCAATAACTACTGGATCGAATTAAAAAAAATAACGGGGCAAGTGCGAGTCGGACTCGCGCACTGAGGGTTCCGTACAAACTTACCTTTGAAAACTGTTCGAATCCCGAATCGAGTTACGAAGATTTTTCCGAATCGCAAAAAAAGTTTTTTTTTTGTGACGTAACTACAAATCGACAGTTTCATATTTTTTCCTATACCTCAAAATTTTAATGAGGTTTCGGAAAGATTGCTCAAAATTAACATGCATTCGGCCATCACCTTAATTCGTTTTTGCTGTTTCGGCCCTAAATTAACATATTTCCTCCGTGCTTCTCATTTGTGGAAACATACTCATCTTTTGGAAAAAATGGACCAAATTATCCGACATACTCTTTCATCAATTTTAAATGTGGCCATGGACGATCGAGCTTGGGCTCAAGCTACCCTTCCGATCCGTATGGGAGGCCTCGGCGTCCGTAAAATTACCAGTATCAGTTTACCAGCTTTTATATCCTCGGTTCACGGCACTGAAAAATTAATCAGGAATATCCTATCTGCCTCACTGGTTGATTTTGATGTGCCGTGCTTTACCGAGGCTATAGACGCTTGGAGACTCGCTTGCCCGAATTCCAAACAGCCCGACAACCTTTCTTCCCAAAGACGGTGGGATGAGCCGCTATGCCAAGTAGTTCAAGAGAATCTGTTGGCAACATCTGTGACTACTGCAGAGCGTGCACGCCTACTAGCTGTGAGGGAGTGGGAGTCGGGTCTCTGGCTTCATGCATTACCGTCGTCGAACATAGGCACCTTGTTCGACGATACTACCTTCCGCCTCGCTGCTTCCCTTCGTCTTGGCGCTCCTTGTTGCTCTCCTCATCGCTGCCACTGTGGCGAAGTTGTCAACAGCCTCGGACATCACGGTCTGTCATGCAGCCGAAGTGCGGGCCGCATAGCGCGACACGCGAATATCAACGACATCATCCGACGTGCTCTTGTCACCGTCGGCGTTCCGGCCGTATTGGAACCTCATGGCCTGGCACGCGACGATGGCAAAAGACCGGACGGTATGTCTTTATTTCCATGGAAGATGGGTAGGCCTTTAGTGTGGGACGCTACTTGTGTCGATACTCTTGCGCCATCTCATCTTCCTAGCTCGTCGTTCTGTGCTGGTGCTGCCGCAGCGGCTGCAGAGAACCTCAAGCGGCGGAAATATAATAACCTTGTTGGTAGTTATATTTTCGAGCCGTTTGGGGTTGAAACTCTCGGATCGTGGGGTCCGAGTGCTCACAAATTATTTAAAGAACTTTCAAAACGCCTTGTTGACACTTCGCGTGACCCAAGGGCTGGCTTTTACTTCGGACAAAGGATAAGCATTGCCATTCAGCGTGGTAATGCCGCCAGTCTTTTGGGTACATTACCAGTCGACAGCGATGTGGAGGAGTTTTTCGACGCCGTACTTTAGATTGCTTTTTTTTTAGTAATTTAGGGCTTTTATTTTTATTTTGTAAGTTAGTTTTAATTACGTTATTATTAGATTTAAATGTATATAATATAAACTAAAATTCAATAAAATTACGTTCTACAACAGTCAAAAAAAAAAAAAAAAAATACCTACTTGTACAATGAGATCTTGCTTTATGCCAAATTTCAGAATTCTAGGTCAATAGAAAATACCCTATGAATTATGATTTCCTTGAGAGTGTCGAAATACACGTTTTTTGCTACATAAACGGCCGTATCTATTTTTTTCGTTTAGTCAGAAGTTTGATTTTTTCACAGCTTCAAAGGACCGTAGTTTTTAGTATAAGGTTTTCATTACAACTCAATACCTCTATACGTTCCTGAGATAAAGGGTCTTGAAAGACAGACAGACAGGCAGACGGACGGACAACAAAGTGATCCTATAAGGGTTCCGTTTTTTCCTTTTGAGGTACGGAAACCTAAAGGTATATTAGTTTTAAATAGCTCATTTATTGAGAAAGGCTATGTATAGATAACTATAAAAAATGACACTTCAACCAATAGGAGTGGAACCGTAACTACTAAAGACGTGGGTGAAACCGCAAGGCAAAGCTAGTTTACTATATTATACAAGTACTTAAGTATTGGTATAGATAATGTCAGCTTGCCAAAATCGTTTAACATAATGGCCATTATACAGCCTAATCCAACTGAAGCAGCCTATAATGGACCCATTGATGTGACACTGCTGATAGTTGCGATAAAGTGTAAGCATAGTCAGCGTTGTAATGTTCCCACTGCTGGGACTCAGGCCTCTGGGCTGTAATTCAAAGATTCAAAGATTCAAAAGCATTTATTTCAAATAAACCATTTACAGGCACTTTTAAAATGTCAAGAAATCAGTCAGTCAGAAAAAAAAATGATGCTAATTGCACATTCCAAAGCGTAGATCTCTATGGAGAAGAATGTGCAAGAAACTCCGTGGACACTCTTTTCAATCATGTTTTGTAATTAAAAATATCTCTGTTACATGTTTCTTGTCGTTATCATGTGAGAACAATGTAAATACAGTAAAAATAAAAACTAAATATAGATATTAAAATCGCAACTGGCAGCTAAGAGATGACCAGTCTCAACTGACAGCGCCCGTTCACGAACATGACGCTAATATTAGCACCACTCAGCTCAACCATTTTGAAGGGAACCGAATGATCTAACACATGCTCCACCATCAGTGAGACATTTAAGTGAGCATGACAAACTCTCAACTGCGGTACTCATTAATAATCTCAGTAATAATCGACCGCATAAACCCAGTGCGGATTGGTGGTTTTTTATTTTCAGGTGGGAAAATCATATATTGACATCCCCCGCTCTTGCGCGGAACAGGAGATAGTGTCAGACTTTTACTGACTAAAAACCCACTCCTGTTTCTTCTTTGCCATTGTTCCAGGGCCCCGGGGATCTCATTCTCATCACCCATGGCCCCAGTAGGCTTTGACCTGCTAAGCCCCAACAGTTGCTGACATCTCCTTCATGCACGTGGAACACTACGCGCCGTCGACGACTTGAGCTCGGTCCGGACGGTTACCGGACGATCGGACGGAGAGCTACCTTTATACTACACCTACGGTGGCGCAGATTGGTGGATGTCATATTTCTTAAAATTTTTGGTTCTAGGACATTCTGGTTTGGACGATGTTTTCCTTCACCGTTTTAAGAGCAATGATAATAAAATAAATTACAGAAAGTAATGCGCCTGGCTGGGTTTGAACCCGCGACCTGCAACTCGTAAGTCGGAGCCCTTACCAAGGGCCACCACTGTTCATTACAAACGATTAAGTGATAAATGATATTTATTTTGCGAAATGGTTATAAATAATACTTTTACACATACATTTTTCCTCAATTAAAACTTTAGCGACATCTATCATCATCATCGTCACATAAGAACTAATCCTGCATCGCACAATTAAAGTTCCCCGCGCGATTAGAACATATAGAACAGCTCGAAATCATCTATCGGGCAGTTGCCCACCAGACATAACACCTGTCTGGTCGGAGGATCCTTCCTTTTCAACGGAGGTTTGCGGGACTTTACTCTCTGTTCCGCATACCTCCAAACTGGTGACCCTCGACAAAGAACGTCAGCGCAGCCTTTGTGCAGCTACCACTTCGTGACGTCATCATCACTTCCTCAAGCTTTCGAGCAGCGAGCCATACAGCCAGCACCCACGGCTTTTAAGGGTATCCTGACCAACATGCCTACCTGGTCATACCTGGTCATCAATAAACTGGCGTCTAACTTGATGAAACCCAAGATATTCAGGTGGCTTAAAATGGCTTAACCCACACGGCCTTACCATGACGTGGTGGTAAAATGTCAAGCTCGTGAGCGAAAAAGAGTGATGGAGCTATACACCCTATGTAGCTCCATCCCTTTAACAGTTCAGTTCAGGTCGTCAAATGGATCGTGATAAGAGCTCATGATGGGCTTCAAGACTTGATACTATGACAGCTAGATATATCGTAAAACGTACGACTTAAATGCACCAGTCGGCGTAACTAAGCATTAAAAATTTAATTTGAACACAACAGATACTGAATGTGAATAAATGGATCTCCCTAATGCCCACGTGGAACAATATGCGCTGTCGACGACTTGGGCTTGGTCTGGACGGTTACCGGACGATCGGACGGCGAGTCACCCATTGCTCGCCGTCCGCAAGCCCGCGCCTACGGTGGCCGGAAATCGGGATCGGAATCCCGGCGGTGGTTGGGGCGTGAGGACCGTTGCCTCACGCGATCGGCCGCCTCCTTTGTTAGCATTAATGCTTCGCAGAAGGAGGCGACCGCCTGCCACTCCTCCTCGCTCCGGACCATGGCCTGTACCAAGGCCCGACGCGAGAGATCGCCGCCGCCGATCGCCCCACGAGGACACGACGTTGCTTTGCCCAAGCGGGACACACCTCCACCGTGTGCTACACCGTGTCCTCCACCACGCCTCAAAGAGGGGACTTACCGCCATAATAGTGGCGTGCCCAAAAGTTTCTTGGGCTGAGGGATAGTTCAAAAGAGTTGGTCGTGGCCTTTGAGCGTAAAGGGCAATTGAAGGAACACTTGAGGGTTTTTCTCTCCTCTTGCTCCACCAAAAGCGAGAGACTCCACCAAAAACCTCAAAAAATGGGTCTTGGATATGTGTGTTGCGCACACATGTACATTGTAGCTAGCATAATCAGGAAGAAAGTGTACGTGAACTAAAATCCCACCTATTTTCCTTCAGTTGCCCTTTACTTTTCAAGGCCATGATCATCATCATCATCATCATTTCAGCCGAAAGACGTCCACTGTTGGACATAGGCCTCCCCCAAGCGTCGCCACAATGACCGATCCTGTGCTTCTCGCATCCACCGCACTCCCGCGACCCTCACCAGGTCGTCGATCCACCTTGTAGGAGGCCTTCCAACGCTGCGTCTTTCGGTGCGTGGTCGCCACTCTGGAACCTTTCGGCCCCATCGACCATCCGTTCTACGAGCAATGTGCCCTGCCTACTGCCACTTAAGTTTGGCGATTCCACGAAGGCCACGATAACTTTTCAAAACAATTCTACAAACCAATCCGCCTTCGTGAGATAGAATTAGCAACAATAACAATTTAACAGCACTATTGACCCGTAACTCATTATCGCCGATCCAATAGTCCCTAACATTGGTATCAGGGGAACAGAACTTGTTCGAAGTTATGCCAACAATATGATCCGCCTGATCGACCATACGAATGAGCCCTTTTCTAACAAATCTAATATAGCTAAAAGGTTGAAGGGCTGTTTTGAAATAGATCTCTGTATTGTTATGTTAAATTATTGTTTGATGTGAATATTGATATTATGTAAACAGATTTTGTAGCTTTTGTAGATGTTTAAGAAAAAAATCGTACGGGTTGATCTCACAGGTATTGCAGACGCTTTCTGGTTTTAGGATCAGCCGGTTTCCTCACGATGTTTTCCGTTTTGAGAGCAGATGTGATGAAATAACTTACATAAAGTAATGCACTTGACTAGATTTGATCCCACGAGCAGTAGAGCAAGGAATGTCAGACTGACTAAAACCTACCTGTGTTCCATCAATTGCCCTTTGCGTTACAGAGCCACGATAACACTCGAAATCCCATCATCATCATAATTATTTCAGCCGGAAGCCGTCCACTGTTAGACTTAGACCTCCCCCAAGAGTCGCCAAAACGACCGGACCTATGCGTCTCGGAAGTGGGCAAGGCACATTGCTCGCAGAACAGATGGTCGATGGGGGCGAAAGGTTCTGGAGTGGCTTGCGAACTGCGACTTAAGTTTGGCAATTCTTAGCGCTATATCGGTAACCTTTGCTCTTCTGTTCATATTATTATTCTGTTCGTCAGGGAACAAAAATGCAGTTGCACTGTATCAATGCTAAAGTGTCTAAAATTTCTTTATTGTAGAAGTTCAATAGTCCACAACTAGTTTATTCAATACTTTAGATTATATGCTACCAATTAAATCAGTCATGAACCATTGACCCACTTCTACAAAGAAATGTTAGACATTTTAGCATTGGTAAGGTGGAACTACACTTTTGACCCCTTTTTTTAAGGTGGGAAATCATCTATCTAATCTCTTTCAGAAATTCTCAGCGGTCCGCGGTGGTGGCATGGAATTTTTGGGCCTCTGCCTGTACATATGAGCATAGCCCTCCAAATCATTGCCCTCGAAATCCCGGAGAGTTACAAATAAATAATGTACAAATGGAAACACAAACCTATTACATCCTTATCAAATCACATCCTAACTCCCAATAGTCAGGTTCGAAGAAATCGTTAACGTCTGCAATCAATATAAGTCGTGCCCTGAAGATATACTAGCGCCTATGTAGGTCAATAGATAACGCACTTTATCTAGCTCATTCCACCACAGACCGTGATAAAATTAGAAGAGTACGATTGCAGGCTTTGGCCCTTGAATGGAACACTATCATCAGGATTATTTGGAATACCTTAGGATATAACAGGGGATTTTCGGGGAATATGCTTTGGACTTGCACAATTTAATTCCGTATTACGCTCGTCAATCATATTTTAGACAATATACAACTTGATACTTACCTGAATAATGCAAAAAGCTTAAGAAAATTTGAATATCGCGGGCTACCTTTGACCATCCCTCTTAAGTAAGACAAACAGTCAGGATTTGGTGGATTTTTAGTACTGATATTGTAAGATGAAATAACCTGTAAATTAGGTCTTTTATTAATGTCCATTTTTTACTGAACCACTAATTTACCAGCCGTCGATAAATTAAATAACTGCCCATTATTTTTCCAACTGGTCAAATAATCAGTCAAATGTTAAAATGTCAGCTTTAAAAAAAAAATTGTCCGCGTTGTTTAAGGCGAGGTTGCACTAATTTGAAACTTTTATTAAAACCTCTAGAAATCCACAAATATAAAAGAGAACTCCATGAAAAATATTTTATTAAAATTGACCATAAGATCAATCGCTGGGTAAAAATTTAAACATGTAAATTAGTTGTCTCGACAAAAAAATCACGATTTAGACCCTAACTTACGATTTTAAACGTTTATATCTACGAGATTGCGTAACGGAAATATTTGAAAGTTACATAAAATAATAAAGCTTGAAGGGTCTGACAAAAACAAAAAATTTTGAATAGTCACTGTTTTTTTATATAAAAATAACATCACTGTTACGGGGCCGCGAAGTCTACATAGACCCGGGCCAATATCTAGGAAATATTCTTGCCGTCAACCAGCTCTTAATACTAAGTAGAGATCTACGTATCTACGTTACCTTGTTTAACTGTCAGTATTAATACACGAACTGTCACGATGCAAGCAGACGTCATTACCTGAAACACAATTATAATTACTGTAGAAATTCAGTTAGCAATGAAGTTCATAACATGTAATTTAATCTGTGAGTGAACGTGTGACAACTGTGTTTTGGTTTTAATATGTTTTTGTTTAAAATAAACTATACCCTCAAAAAACTTCACACACATGGCTATATCATACGCAAAAGCAGACGCGAAATGTGTTTCCAGGCCATTTTGACATCAACCAAATCCCATTTTAGCAAAAAACTAGACAAAACTATAAAACTAGGGAACAACGGTTTGGGGACATTCGGTCAGTGGAATGCCAAGTAGCTGCGTCAGCATTATGCTAAGGGAAGTGGGACCCGCCTAAGTTTTTTGCGATATGTTGAATATTGTTTGTAAAGTACTTTCGGTTCGAGTATGTAGAGCAGTAATAAAACTAATTTTAATGTTTACAAAATTGAGGTCCTATTAAGTACGCCTTCACCAGAGTTAAATCTATATAAAGTAAATAAAGTTATTAAAAAATAGAAGGCACGTTTTAACATCTGTCAAATCGAATATTTAAATAAGCAAAATGAGTATTCGCAATACATTCATCATTTCATGATCATTTCAGCCGATAGACGTCCACTGCTGGACATAGGCCTCCCCCAAATGTCGCCACAACGATCGGTCCTGTGCGTCTCGCATCCATCGAATTCCCGCAATCTTCACCAGGTCATCGGTCCACTTTGTAGGGGGCCTTCCAACACTGCGTCTTCCGGTACGCGGTCGCCACTCCAGAACCTTTCAGCCCCAACGGCCATCTGTTCTGCGAGCAATATGCGCCGCCCATTGCCACTTAAGTTTGGCGATTATTCGTGCTATGTCGGCAACTCGCAATACATTCCATCATATTACTTAACGCGCCAAAAAAAAATGAATGTATTTTTTTAAAACACTTTATGTACTTAACTAGCTTCTGCCCGCGGCTTCACTCGCGTGAATGTAGGTTTCTCTATACAAACTTTGGACCCCTACTTTATCTCCTTAGGGAGTGAATTTTGGAAAATCCTTTCTTAGTGCTCGCCTACATCATAAAAAGAAACCTTGTGCAAAATTTCACGTTCCTAATCCCAGTAGTTTCGGCTGTGCGTTGATATGTCAGTCAGTCAGTTTCCCCTTTTATATATACAGATTAATTATAATTTTGTTTGTTTGTTTCAGTTTCGTTCCAAGTTACATTCTGGGGTATTTCTCAAATGTCAAAAAGGGCCTTTTATTTTTTAACCCTAAGCCGTACCACGAGCTTTTGACGCGATCCATTTGACGACTTAAACTGAATTGTGAAAGGGATGGAGCTATAAAGGGTGTATAGCTATATCCCTCTTTCTTGCTCGCTCACTTGACATTTTAACACGTCATGGTAATGCCGAAGTGTACTGGACAGAATGTAACAAAAACCCACCTGCCACATCTCAATAAAGCCCTCACCAAAAAACTCCTAAGACTGGACAGAGGCTGCCTGCGCCTGGTGACGGGGACCATCACCGGACACTGCACACTGAATAAGCACCTCCACACAATAGGCATCACAGACAGTCCCCTGTGCAGAGCATGTTTGAAGGGGGAGGAGACAATTGCGCATGTGCTCCTAGACTGCACAGGAGTCACTGAGATACGCACACGAACCTTAGGATCCCCGAACTCCCTTATTGATGCCCTGAAAAACCTAAGAGGCCTGATCTATTTTTGGAGAGAGGTGGGCTGGTTGGAATGAGCCCACCCAAGGTTATGGCCGCTATGGCCCACGTACAATGGTCCACATAGGACTAAGTGCGGAAACCTAAAATAAATAGATAGAAACCTATTTTTTCTACAACTATCACACAATGCCGTCTAGCCCCAAGCTAAGCAGAGCTTGTGTTATGAGTACTAGACAACTGATAAACATACTTATATGTTTCTAAATACATACATATTATGGATAAATTACACCCAGATACAGAGCATTGAGCAGTGGTGGCCCAGTGGTAACGGTCCTGACTTACGAGTTGTAGGTCGCGGGTTCAAACCTAGCCAGGTGCATTACTTTGTGTAACTCACTTCATCACCGCTGCTCTCAAAACGGTGAAGAAAAATATCTTGAGGAAACCGGCATGTCCTAGAACCAAAAATTCGAAAACATGTGACATCCGCCAATCCGCACTGGGTCTGCATGGTGGATTACGGCCCATACCCTCTCCTAGAGAGGACGCCTGAGTCCTGAGACTATACTATAGGTACTATACACCCAGACACAGAACAAATGATCATGCTCATCACACAAAAGTCAGTAAAAATCTGACATTGTCCTCTCGCTCTACCCTAGAGCGCGAGAAGTTATTCAATGATTTCCCACAACACGAAAGAAACGCTATGGTAGCAGATTCGACAATATACGTCGTATTCGTAGCATTGTAGTGTTCTGATCCTTTTCCAGTTACTATGTTGTACTATCTTAAAATAGCTTGACATATGACTAGGGTACCATAAGTACGACAAAGAATACAATAGATGGCTCATCCAATTACTGCAATCTAATGTGAATAGAATCACCGTAGATAAAATCTCCAATATCGGTTTTTTACCGGAAACCGTCTACCTTACACCGACACTGGTAGGGAATACCGTTAATTTTTTTTATTTTTATTGTTATAAACCAGTGCTTGACTGCGATCCCACCTGATGATAAGCAGAGATGCAATCATTGATTGTGAGGCGCACTAGTTTATTAAGAGCCTAGTCACCCTAGCCTTGAAAGCGCCTAAATTATAGTTGGACGGGAAGACCGCAGCAGGCAAATTGTTCCAGTCCTTCGATGTACGCGGTATAAACGACGAAGCGAAACGCTTAGTACGGACCGTTGAAGTTTCAACAACGTGAATGACTCGCCGTACGTCGGGTTCTATAAAACAAATAGCGTTAAAACACCGTTAAGTTATAAAATTAAATTTTATATGTATTTACTATACATACCAGGTCGGGGAAATAAATTCCTGGAAGGATTTTGGGGGAAAAATTCATGCCCAGGAATGGTAAAAATAAACTAACCATAGATGGCATCGAATATAGCTACATAAAATAAAAAACTGACCAAGTGCAAGTCGGACTCGCACATAAAGGGTTCCGTACTACAGTATTGAAATCGAGCAAAAAAAGGAACCGACAAAATAACGTATCTTGTATTTTTTTTAAGTGGTAAAATCATCCAATGACATCCCCCGCTCTTAAGCGAAGCGCGAGGGTGTGTTAGACTTTTACTGACTAAAAACCCACTCCTGTTCTTTCGTTGCCTTCGATACCAGGGCCTAGTCTTCCTTTCAGAAGCAGACCCTTGGCCCCAGTAGACTTCGACCCTGCTGGGCCCCTACGGTTTGCTGACATCTCTTTGAGACGCACGTGAAACAGTACGCGCTGTCGACGACTTGGGATCGATCCGGACGGTTACCGGGCGATCGGACGGCGAGCTACACATTGCTCAACTATTCTTGTATGGGAGAACTTTATTTTAATTTAATTATTTGTTGTTGTACTAGCAATAGAAATACACATTCTATGAAAATTTCTCTACTCTTACGGTTTATGAGCTACAGTCCGCTGACAGACAGACGGACAGACAGCCAGATAGACGGAGAGTGGAAGTTTAGTAATAGGGTCCCGTTGGCACCCTTCGGGTACAGAACCCTAATAACATGATACAAATACCTACAGTTAAAATTAAATATTTCGCAATAAAATCTATTTTTTTGGTTTTTTAATATTTTTTTGTGTCTAATGTTACAGTATAATCTCATAATACAAAATAAACTCCAAATCAAATTCACATTTCACTGTAACAACAAGAAAGTAGTTGCATGCCTCTAGATAATTATAAATAAACCGTAATACATTTTACAAACGACTCCCGAGTCCCATCCCTATCCGCTTGAGTAATGTACTATGTCATCTCGTAATCCGGGACTGATCCCGACGTAGTGCGTAATCACATTACTTCTCTTCTCTGTTATCCTGGTACCCGTATTGTTTAATGCTAAACCGACATCTGTTTAAATAAAATGGTTTTCAATACACTTACTTGAAAACGCGCTCTTATACCACCACTTTTAAGCATGCAATAAACTGTTTTCCGCACTAGTGCAGAAAAGTGCGCGTGCTCTCCCACGCCGCAATTTTATTACATGTATCGTATCAGGCTGGGCGCGCGTCGACCCCACAAATCGACGGTCAACCCCCGTTTATACATTTCTTTGTAAGTGTATTGAAAAAAGTCGTTTGATACACGTGCAAATTTGTCATTGCGACCGAGGCAAAATTTGCACGAGCCGTAGGCGAGTGCGTTATGAAGCCGAACGCTGCAGTGAAAAACTTCCTGCATTTCATTTTAGACAAAATAATCCAGAATAATTTTTCACCAGTTTAGAAGAAACAAGGACTTTTTGCCAGATAATACCACTTAAACAGTGTGAATTTTTGAAATAGGCTAGCTTTTTTTTTTTTTTTTAGGTGGGAAAATCATCTTATGACAAATCCCGCTCTTGGGCGGAGCGGGAGATAGTGTCAGACTTTTACTGACTAAAAACCCACTCCTGTTCCCTCGTTGCCTTCGTCCCAGGGCCCGGGTTTCGCTTTCACACTACCCATGGCCCCAGTAGGCTTCGACCCTACTGGGCCCCTACGATTTGCTGACATCTCCCTGAGGCGCGCGTGGAACAAAACGCGCCGTAGACGACTTGTGCTTGGTCCGGACGGTTACCGGACGGTCGGACGGCGGGCCACCCATTGCCCGCAGTCCGCAAGCCCGCGCCTACGGTGGCCGGAAATCGGGATCGGAATCCCGGCGGCGGTTGGGGCGTGAGGACCGTTGCCGTTGCCTCACGCGATCGGCCGCTTCCTTTGCTAGCATTACTGCTTCGCAGAAGGAGGCGACCGCCTGCCACTCTTCTTCGCTCCGGACCATGGCCTGTACCAAGGCCCGGCGCGACAGATCGCCGCCGCCGATAGCCCCCACGAGGACACGGCGTTGCTCTTCCCAAGCGGGGCACACCTCCACCGTGTGCTCCACCGTGTCCTCCGGGCGGTCCACACAGTGGCGACACCCGGGCGTCGCTTCCGCACGAATTCGGTGCAGGAACTTCCCGAACTTCCCGTGTTCGGTGAGAACCTGCGTCATGCGGAAGGTGAGGACGCCGTGAGGTCTTTCCAACCACGCCTCAAAGAGGGGACTCACCGCCATAATTGTGGCGTGCCCAGCACTGGGTCGCGACAGTCGCTGTCGCCATTTCACCATGAGAACCCGCCGGAGCTCCGTCCGCCATGCTTCGATTTGGAAATAGGCTAGCTACAAATATTGCTATTTCAATAACCCAACGATTTCATCAAAAAATTTCTTTTGGTGAAAACGCAAGGTCTCCTAGCAGGAGGAGACCTTGCGTCTTGTTTAATTTCTTTGCGAGTTTCAAAATATGCGCCCTAAATTAATCATAAACATAAACGACATTATCTATAAATTGCGTTGACTTGTAAATTCGTTTTTTTTTCACTGTTCGAAAGGGTAGCAGACCTGGGTATTAGATATTAATTCCAGCTTAATACCTCCAATGAAAAGAAAAAGCGATCCTATAAAGGTTCCGTTTTTAGTTTCTGAGGTATCCTAAATTCGGATCTGGATCCGGAATCCAAAAAATCACCCATATAGAGCCATCTAGTTTCCTTTAAAAATGGTTTCTATAAATGGTTCTATAAATGTTCTTTTATCTATCTAAGGTTCTATAAACGTTCTATAAAGTTTCTATAAATAGTATAAATGGGTCCTATAAAAATTTCCAGAGTCCCGTGAAAGAGCAAAAATGAAGTTGTGCTTGCCAGATTAAAAAAAACCCACGCGCTTTTTACCGTATTATCAACCTTGTATCAAAGGGCATTTAAAAATAAATTAAAATCATACAAAGAAATAATATTGAGTCGAAAGAAAACAGCTACCAGTAGGCGTTGATGAACCTACACTCATCAAAAAGAACGTTTTGACTATCAAAGCGATGCATCTGAAAATAGATTCTACGTAGGTTGTACAGATTAATAATTATTTTTGCCGAGCAATGGCGTGTGGCGTCCAACTGTCTGGCAAGTGGGAGAGAGTATGAAGGAAGCCTTTTGCATTGAAGGTTTATTTATTTCTTGTGTTCTCTTTGATCGTTGTCATCATTTATGTTCCTAAGAAGTATGTTATATTTTGGTTTAGGTTACAATAGAAAACTTGACTCTTGAAAGCACAAAATTTACGTTATATAGTACATCTGTCGATTGTGACCCTAGTTAATGGTGTCAAAAAAAACATAATTCTTTAGTAAACAAAAATTAGATGAGGCAAAAAATCGTAGGTAGACGAAAACTGTGTATGCCGTAAGACCACACGACATAAGCGATTAATTCATCAAGGTGATGTTAAGAGGGCCCTACCTCATTCGTTTATTGTCAACGTGAGCATGGTTTAAAAGCTGGTGGTTTCATACGCAATCCAAAGCAATGTTTGATAAAGAGGCTATGCGAAAAAAGAGTGACAACGCCAGAACTCTGTGTTTGCATTGGTGATTCCGTAATTTACTCGAATATTTCTCAAAACTTGATCGAGCAAAAATACGTGTGTTTTTTTTTCAAACCTTTAAAGGTTTTGGAAAAAAATTTCGTCATTCTGAGACGCGCATATTTTTTATATTTTTAATTTATAAGTAAATACATTATGCAGGGCCAAAGTTCACACTAAATTGCAGATTTTCAGAGGTCTTTACTGAATTAGTTTTATACAAATTTATATTTTGGTTTCAATAGATAAATGATAAATGTAAGACGTAAAAATCCGGTATTTGAAAGCCTTACTTACATACAACCGTATGTACGGAAATGTATCTCGGATTGGCCGCCGTCAGGTAACGGCACCCGACTCGATCTGACCTTACCCGAATGAGTGTTACATGGCTAAGCGTGACGACTCAGTATCATTCAATACCAAAATAGTAAATAGTCAATGGGCTAACAAAGACCATCCGGTCCATTATGTCTGTGTCCACAACTAATCCCTGAACGGTACCAGGGCTTCATAAAATGCGCAGCACATTATAATAAACTTTCAATAACCCGATACGAGGATGCAAGTTCTACTCTTGTTCAACACAATATTCTTATAAGAAAAACTCAAAGTTTACCCCGCCAAGCTTATATGCGAATGAAAGTCATACAAAAGCAACGGAACTTTACCTCACATCCTCACATCTTACTTGATGGGGTAAAGATAAGAGAGTGAGTTTAAAGTTGGTTCACGTCATGGTGTACTTCAGTAATGGAATTAAACATTTCTTAAAAAATAAAGAGACACTAAAGTAGATATATTGATAGATTCTATGGATTTATGGACTGGCAAAATCAATTTCATTCAGATTGGAGTCCTGAAACAAGTAATTTCCAGGAGTTTGAACAATACCCTGAAGAGCCCCGAGCACCTGACTTTGATAGTATCTCATATTAATTCCGTTTATCTATGTTTTACCACATGCGGGCTTCGCGCACACAATTAACCGAAGACGCCTAAGGGGGTATAATAAATAGACAATGGATATCGTACATAGTAAATGCGGTACTAGGGTGCCACGGAGTAAATGTAATACGTCAAGCTCTAAAAAGAGATTGTCATATAGGTACTCGTATGAGTAAAAGAAATGACAATATACCTAGCCGAACTCTTTTTGTTAATGTTTTTAGCTTGGATATTAAGTCCTTTAAGCCATGCCTTCGTGTGAATAGTTAATTGGTTTACCATTAGAATATGGATGTACACATTCTAATGTTTTTGTAGTATTTGCCAGCTAATGTGAGTCAATCTTCTCGGCTAATTTCATTGAGGTAGTCTACATTACAATGAAATTTTCAGCTACATTTTACCGAGATCGCGCCTGTTTTAATTATTCCACATTTCTTTCAGTTGCTCAGACACTTGAGATACAAACCTACACCAATTTTACATCAATATGCACTAGGAATCAATTTGCGAATAATTAAAACAGCTACGAATTTTACTCAACCCGCCAAAACTCCTAAGTGAAAAACGTTCGAGTAAGTAACAGTGGCTACTTAGTCAGTGTAGTTGAGAGTAAAAAAAAAACATTAGGTTCCATTTTGAAATTCTCCGAACGTTCGAATGTTTTCTCGAATAGTTTTGAATTCACTTAACGAATCCATTATTCAAAAAGAATTTCAATTGCATAATAATATTAGTATTGAACTTTTTCAAAATAAGTTTTATTTTTAGCTCAAAGCAACGAACTGTTTCATCCAATTGAAGGTATAAAGGCTCTTCACTGTGCAATTAAAGAGTCACACGGTGGCGAATGAGAGAGACAGAAAACTTTCCATGTGTGTGAGAGGGATGTCAATATTGCCCGAGGCGAGAAAATTAGGGTTGTCAGTGTTGCTACGAGTATACTTAGAAACAATCTGTGGAAAGGAATTGACAAATAGCAGTAATTGAATCTCTTTATAGGGAGATACATTTTAGCGTAAAGACGCGGGCGGTGTGCGTCCTTCGCTGAGAAACGTCGTTAAGTGGCGTATATATTTCTCGTGACGAGATACATGTGCATTGAAGAAAAGCTGTACTTATTTACTTGTGAACTTGTACTTTATTTTTCTTTTCATTGTTTATTTTTTATTTCGGGAACGCGTGCAAATATCAAGTTGAAATTAAATCATATACTAAGGCACCTTGAAACTGTGAAAAAATCTAACTTCTGAGTTAAAGATACGGCCGTTTATGTCGCAAAAAACGTATATTTCGACACTCTCAAGGGAATTAAAATTCATAGGGTACTTCCCGTTGACCCAGAATCCTGAAATTTGGCATAAAGCAAGCTCTTCTAGCACAGCTATAGGAATAAATCTGAAACCAGTTTTGTTATTACGTAGAAAAAAAAAACATTTTTCTATTCGAAAAAATCTTTGAGACTCCATTCGGAAATTGAAATATTTTCTAGTACATAGGTGAGTTTGTATGGATTTCAAAGCATAGATCTCTTTGAAGAAGAACGTGCAATAAACTCCATGGACACTCTTTTAAATCATATTATAATCATTGCATAAATCTTGGTTACATATTTCTTGTCGCTACTAATATGGTAGCACAATGTAGGTAAAAATAAAAATAAACTAATAAAAAAGTAGAAATTGAATTAAACCACTGGTAGCTAAGAGATGACCAGTCTCAACTGACGGCGCCCGTTCACGAGCATGACGCGTGCATCAGCCCCACTAAGCTCAACCATTTGGAAGGGAACTGAATGACCCAATAACACGTGCCACCCTCAGCGAAAAATTTGATCAATGGCACATGCATAAACTGGACAGAGACTTATCACTTCATCATAATCTTTTTGCCCTAGTCCCATATTTACTTGGGTTCTTCGTTTCTTCCCTTCTGTCCCGCCATTCGTCACGCTATCACAGACTCCCTTTTCTTTTATATCGCTCCTCACAAAGACTAATCAAATCCTTATATATTTATTACACACCCTAATATAACTCTATACACGGTACACTCAAAGGTTCAGTTAGAAAACCAGCGTAAATTAGGTAGAGGTCTGGTATTATGCTGAACTGGACCTATTTGACGCAGCCGTGAGACACAAATATTTTTGTTTTTTTTTTAATAATAATAATAATATATTCCACAACCATCATACAACGCCGTCTAGCCCTAGCTAGACGTGAGTACTAGACAACTGATAAACATACTTATACATTTCTAAATACATACATATTATAGACAAATGACACCCAGACAGAACAAATGATCGTGATCATCACACAAACATTTGTGCTGGGTGGGAACCGAACCCACGACCTCCGGTATAGCAGTCAGGGCCACTAACCACTAGACCAACAGGCCAGTCAAAATGAAATAATTATGTTTGACTTGTGGTATTGGCAACCCTAGTAAAAAATTAGTATGGCGCATAGACTTAAAAGTTGCACACAAAAAATAATTACAGCCACTTTCAAGGAAAGTTAATCTCTCAACTTATGAAGCAATCGAAAATCTTTTCGAAGAAGTTTTCTCTGAAATTCTTTAGTTCATTCGATAACTTCCCCAGCGATATTTTTTAAAGTACCAATGGTTCATAAATTGGAAGAGGTCATAAAATTCAGATAGCATGCATAGAACTGCGTCCAGCAAAAACAGAGTCAATAAATTGTAGAAAACATTAGTGAATTGTCTTCGCTCCATTTATTTGAAAACTGTTCCTAGCCCAGTAGTCTTACTACCAGCAGTGCATAAGTATGAGGAGGTCATAGTTTGTGTACATATTGGCAATCGCGATCCCTGGCACCCACCCAGCGTTATTTGTAGCGCTGCAGCACTGTTGCGGTTCAGTTTAGCGCTGTCAACCGAATTAAGTGATTTATTATGCTTAAGAATTCAACTGGAACTGATAAGCCATTGTCTCCAGTTATACGTATTCAGTAATACTTTGTCCTGAAGGCAAATATTTTGTAAACATTTCTCGTTAAATCACGAGCAATTGACATAGGACTTATTTAAATCACTTCCAAACACATCTGATTCATAAGGTCATAACTCCATTTACAAGAGTCGTAATCTATGTGTGTGTAGACATTTTTGTGCGCAATATTTCACGTCATTACCAGCGACGGTAACTGTCAAGTGCCGACATGCGAAAACGATTGATCCGAACGGCGATTATGGAGCACACGTCAATTGCCGAATCGTGTGTACAACGCCTTATTATGACATATGTTGTATTATATGTACGCCTAGTGATTTTTATTTGAAGTTGTTGTTGTGTGAAACGCAATTTACGTAAGATGGAAAGACATTTTGAATTCTCATTGTTGTTGCGTGATTTTCTAATTTTTTACTGTATTCCGATTGTGTTGTGTTGAAAAATTATATAATGCTCGGGCCTCGTCAGAAGGCTTAAACTCACCCAAAGAACAACGGAGTGGGCTATACTCGGTGTTTCCTTGCGTGATCGAATCAAGAACAAAGATGAGAAACGAGGGTTAGCGCCATAGTTCGAAGAATCAATGGCAGAACAAATGGTCGATGGGAACGATAGGCTCTGGAATAGCGACCGAAGACGCAGTGTTGAGGGGTGGGCTTTGACAATATGTACAGAGGACCTGGTCAGGGTCGTGCAACGAACAGGACCGATCGTTGTGGCGACATTTGGGGGAGACATATGTCAAGTGGTGGACGTTTTTAAGATAAAATGATGATGAGGATGATAATGGTGAATGCCTTAGCGGTTTCGATCTTCGAACTTTACGAAACCGAATTTCTCAAACTTGAGTTGTCAATTTAAAGACTGAATGAAATCAGTGTACAGAATGTATAATCAGTGTACCTTTAATACAACACGTCAGTATTTTGTTAAGGTTCGCATTTACCCAATTAACCATAATGGTGGAAATGGAATTATCAAATTTTGAAACAACAAACTCAAAGTTATAAATAACAAAGTTCAAATTCCTTTGCAACCTATTATTATAGTTGTCTAAAAGTCGATACTTGAGTTTAAGCCGATGTATTTAAATTATCCCAAATTAAGAATTCAAATTTACTTCATTGTCAGCATCACCTACTTCCTACAATTATTGCTGACCAACCTTTCTCCCCACACATGTTTTCCCGGTACTTAATCCCAAGAAATTGTTGGACCGTAACAATCGCAAGCCAAGCGAAACGCTTTATCTTCGATCACGAACTGAACGAGTATTTTACAGCGCCCGAGCAATTACTGCAACTATTAGTGCTACGTCTAAGCTCTATAAGGCGTCAATCGCCACGTCCTCGTTTGTTAGCGAAGATGTACTAGGTATGCAGTATGTTGAAGGAAGTTGAAAGTTTTAGAAAAACGTGCAATTTCTATACCACGTTGATAAAGATGATAATCCCTTTGTTCAGAATCACACGTATTTTTTAAATATAAGTACCATTTTACCACAACAACAAAAATATTTTGAAATAATGTAGCGTTCTGTCTTGTTCAAATCCGATTAACCAATGATCGGTAGCCTTTTCCATTGTTGAATGAATCTGATTGATGTCACGTCAAAATAATTTGTCACTGGCTGACACTGACCAGATTTTCGCAAGTCTTTTAGAATAAAAATATTTGTCGTTGGAAAACGTGAAAAAAGAAACAAATTGTTTGATTCGTAAATAACAGGCTTTGATTTATTGTATTGAGAAAATGTTCGGCTTATTTTACATTAAGAATGTTCATGGCTTTTTTGAATGGCTTTTACCTCGGACAGGGGATAAGCATTGCCATACAGCGTGACAATGCCGCCAGTCTTTTGGGCACATTACCGTCGAGTCGACAGCGATGTGGAAGAATTTTTTGACGCCATCTTTTAGTTTGATTTTAGTTAGTTGTAATTAGTGTATGGTTTTTTTTTTAATTGTATTTAGGAATTTTTAAATGTAAATACTTAGATAACAGAATGTTCAAACATTAACTAATTAAATGTGTTAAAGCTCATTGATCGAAATCACTCAAAGTGTGATAAAATAGATGCCTCCAACGAATGAAGTCGGTACATATTTTTTGAGTAAAAAGGTATTATAAAAAGAAATATTATTATTTCTTATTACGTCCAGTGTCTGGTACTGTGATCTTAAAGTGATTATTGATTATATAATGCAAATACATAGGTTAAAATATAAAAGTGTTTTTTAAAATTACTTACATAATCAACAATTACAAAAATACTTCTACTAAAAAAATGCAGTTTTTGTATAAGAGGTGTCAAAATAGCTTATATCGCGTGGCGGCTTGTTTTAAACATACACACTGAGAATGTCGCAACGTGTCACTTAGGGTTTTATTTCACCGGGACACCATGGCGGCGCGACCAGTTGCGCCGCCATGGTATCCCGGTGAAATAATGTGACCCTTACAGACTCTTTGGATAGGGCGTCACTGGCGCCCGGACTAGCGTCCGAGCTGGTCGCGCCATCAAATTGGTTGCGCAACCAAACGGACACCAGGTGAGTAAATCTCTATAGACATTTTGTTGGTAGTGGTAACTGGTCGCGCCGCCATGGTGTCCCGGCGAAATATAGACCTTAAAAAATGCCTATAACACCTCGTGGCAATCAAGAAAAGCATGACGCATTCTAACTATTATGTAACTCATGCAACCATATCGCGAAATTTCTTATTGCATAAGGGCACGGTAGATGACAAGTGTCCTATTCAAGTTAAAACCTCTTACAAGCACAGGTAACCTGTCTGCATGTAAGTTTTAGCCCCTCGTACTCCTTTTAAACTTCCAGAGAGCTGCCGGAGTTTAATTTATCTGATATAATTTTATTGTAATTGAAAAACATACTGTTTTTTATGTACGTATGTAAGTACTGAACCACTATCTCACCTGATGGTAAGCGAAGAGGTGGCCGACGATGGAGCACGCTTGCCTAAAAGTAACCTATTCACTGTTGACTTAAAGACCCCTAGGTTGTAGCTATCAGGAAACACAGACTCCGGCAGGGAATTCCACTCCTTAGCCGTACGCATTATGAATGTGTTCCCAAAACGCTTTGTACGTATGGGTGGGATGTCCACCATTTGAAACTGGGGCGGGACGCTAGTGTAAATGAAAATGACCCCTTACTTTGATGTGTCCATCAGTATATTTCGTTTACCATCCATAACATCAAAATCTGACTATCCATCAAGTGATCCCATATTCAAATGCGCCTTCAACCAGCGATTACATTGTACATACATCAAAGTGACCCTCTCGTCCCATTTATTGACCGTATCTCCGGCATTTTTAAGCAATCCCCTGTGGAAATTTTTTACGCATCACTAAAAACCGGCTAAGTGTGAGTCGGACTCGCGCACGAAGGGTTACGTACCATTATCTATAAAAACGGGGAAAAAAACATGTCTGTTGTATGGAAGCCCCAATTAAAGTACATTTTGATACAAGTGCAGACAGTTTGTCATTGCGACCGAGGTGGAATTCGTACGAGCCATAGACGAGTGTGTTATGGAGCCGAGAGGGCTGCAGTGATAAATTTGCACGACTTTTTTCAATACACTTAAGAAGAAATGAATAAACGGGGGTTGACCGACGATTCCTGGGGGTCGACGCGAGCCCAGCCTGATACGATAAATGTAATAATATTGTGGCGGGCAGAGCATGCGCACTTTTCTGCACTAGTGCGGAAAACAGTCCATTTCGTGCCTAAAAGCGGAGGGATAAGAGCGGGTTTCCAAGTAAGTGTATTGAAAAATATTTATTTCATTCTATTTTTAGTATTTGTTGTTATAGTGGCAACAGAAATACATCATCGGTGAAAATTGCAACTGTCTAACTATCACGATTCATGAGATACAGCCTGGTGACAGATGGACAGATGGACGGACAGCGGACTCTTAGTAATAGGGTCCCGTTTAACCTTTTGGGTATGGAACCCTGATTAGGTACTTGTTAGAGAACAAGCCCTGCGGCAATTAATTTCGTTACAGCTATCTGCCGAACATAGGTGGTGCCGAAATATCGTACCATTTATACCTGTCCAACAACCGTATATCACCTGCTTATAAAAGATTTCGGATCTTTTTCAATGAAGATTTATTGGTTTAGAATTAATCAGAGAGTAGAGTTTCCTTTGATGCTTTTCAGACCATTTTTACGGGAAATCTTGCTTCTATAACGGCGTGTGATGATCAAAAAACTACCTTATTTCTTCGTTTATATGTATCCTTATTGGTGTCAAGATAGCGTAGACGGTAACATCTCTGTTACTAATATAACACAACAATTTACTCAGAAATCAGTTAGTAGCTATTTACAGTATAGTACAATTTTCTAAGTTTATGTCTCAAAAAACGTATATTTCGATACTCGAGAAAATAAAGAAAAAATAATCATAGGGTGCTTTCAGTTGAACCAGAATCCTGAATTTTTGTGTAAAGTAAAGTCTTATAGCACAGGTATAGGAATAAATCTGAAAACTGTAAATTTGTTGTTGCGTCACAACAAAAATAAAAATCGATTCGGAAAAATCTTTAAAACTCTATTCGGGAATTGAACTGTTTACATAGGTAAGTCAATTGTATGGAACCCTCAGGGCGCGAGTCCGACTCGCACTTGCCCAGTTTTTATTTTTAAATGGTTCTTCTTCCCTAGACGACCAATGGAAATCGTGAACTAGCTTCTGACATTTTATAAGTGCTCAAGTGTAAGCTTATGTGTCTTATGTGTGTGATGTATGTTGATTTAGAATTTGTGCGACATTTAAAACTAAAAGTTTTCTGTCTGAAAAGAGGGTCAGATGTCCTAAGGCCACTAAAACAAAAGAAGCATTAAGAACATACCCAATTTATATGACAGAGAGCTAAGTAATGAATGGAGGCTCGCCAATTGAAGTAAAAGGGATCTAAATGATCAATGATACTTACATTCTTAGATTATTTATAGGATAGGGAGAATTTAGTAGGTACCTTATTGATTCTAAGTAGGACATTCAATGGATTTTTCACATTTTGTACCAGGCGCACAGTAAACAATGACGGTAAACGTCGTACTCTTTTTATATTGAGTCACAAATAACGGGCCCGCAAAGTGGGGCGGTATTAAGGCACATACTCAATTTAGGCGCAACACGATGGCAAAATGAATGCGGGAACCAAATTAAACCTCTCTTTTCGGGACGAAAAATCTATATTATTATCTACCTCAATTTGCACGAGGCTTTATACTTGGGGAATATGTCATTAAGAGTCGGTGGCTATCTTTTTGTGACGGCTTGTTCACACATGCGTCCGTCATTGACGATTCGGAATTAATTACGATCCGTTAAAGACGTTAATATATATTAACGGAATCGTAATATAATACGTTTTGTCGTTGATATTTTTGGACAATATGAAATGGTTGGATTCTAATGTCGATTAAAACCGAATTATGAATTTTACACAGTAATGGTTGGATTTACTTAGCATAGGCCATTTGTGCTAGTATCATCGTCGTTTTAACCACATGAAAAAAGAATGTCACTGAGAGCAAGTGATTTTAAAACAAATAAGAACGATCCATTAAGTGATTCGAACGATTTGGTTTTTTATTTTGAGTACGTATTCGTGATTTTCACTTCTTGCGTCCATGTGAACACGGCTTTAGAAGTTTAACTGCCACTGATAAAATAAAAAGGAATCGTATTACATCACGATCCGGTAAACATAACAATTCATTGATGTGTGAACACGCCGTGATGGGATTGGCTATTATTTATGGACTAGGTTGCCAGAATCTGAAGGACGATGCTGCCTATAAAATATTGCTATAAATGAGGCATTGTCACTACGAACTGCCGTATTTGAACTTAGCGGCTTGGTACGTGACGATTTTAAGAGTTCCGTACTTCAAAAGAATAAACGGAACCCCTACAGGATCACTTTGTTTTCCGTCTGTCTGTCTGTCTGTCAAGACCCTTTCGAGATCGAGTTTAAATTAATACCATATACTGAGGTCTGCGGTCCCTTGAAGCTGTAAAAAAATCAAACTTCTGAGTTAACGAAACCTAGAATCCTGAAATTTTGCATGAGGCAAGGTCACATAGCACAAAATATAGTATAAGAAATAATCTGAATACTTTAAATTTATAGTTGTCACAATTTTTTTTTTACGATTTGATAAAATCTTAGTAAGTCAATTCGGGAATTTAACTGTTTTCTTAGGTAAGTTTGTACGGAGCCGTCAGTGCGCGAGTCCGACTCGCACTTGTCCGGTTTTTTTATACCTATTCCACAATAATCACATAACGACATCTAGCCCCAATCTAAGCAGAACTTGTGCTATAGTACCCACTAGACAAATGATAAACATACTTAGGTATATATTTCTAAGTACATATGTCGAACAAAACCACGACCTCCGGCATAGCAGTCAGGGCCACTAACTATTAGACCAACATGCCCCTAGCCAAGTTACAACCGTTTCGTGTCGAATTCCGTTCTCCAACCGGTAACGCCTCGGTGTCAGCTGAACTTTCTTCACTTGTATTAAAATGTACTATTTCATACTCTCGTGCATGTTAAATTAACTCAACAAGACTTGAATGTCGGCAGTAACCCATACACTGTCTACAAAATTTATAGCCCCAGTAAAGCGTAATGATCTAAAAGTGTCCTAATTAAGCTTACAGCAAGTGTACTGAAAATAATTTATTGCCATTAATTTTGGCGTAAAATTAAATTAGGAAGACTGCGTTTAAATCGTAATTTGTTCAAACATTTCATACGTGTGTACTGGCTAATTATTTTTTGTTAAAAAGTAATTAGTTCGCATATTTTATTCATGAAGTTGGTTCGAATTTGTGTGTTGAAGATACTTTCGTATATTTTTGTTTACTTTGTAAGCGTGAATAGATTACTGAGAAAATGGTGTTTTATTTCGCATAATATTTATTTAATTTCCTTTACAGCGGTTTCGATTCTGTAGTAACTGTGGTGTGTGCTGGTGGAGCGAGAGGGAGTGTCAGACTTTAACTGACCTCCACCAATTCTCCTGTGCTCCTTCAGTTGTCCTTTGCGTTCCAGGGACACGAATCCGCAGGATAAAAAGAAGATATTCCACCAGATTTTTTCTCGCGTTGAAGAAGAAAGAAAGAAAAAATATTTTTTACACATCTTAGGACTAGCTTGCAAATTATAAACAATTTTAAGGAAAATATGCGTTGAAATTGGAAAGTCGTCATCATCATCATTTCAGCCAAAAGACGTCCACTGTTGGACATAGGACTCCCCCATGTGTCGCCATAACGAACTGTCCTGTGCGTCTCGCATCCATCGCATTCCCGCGACTCTCTCAGGTCATCGGTTCATCTTGTGGGAGACTTTCTAACGTTGCGTCTTCCGGTGTGCGGTCGCCACTCCGATACCTTTCGGTCCCGACGATGTCGAAGTCGGAATGTATTAAGATACTTTCCGGCTTCCACGGGAACGTTCAATAGATTGTCCGAAAGAGTTTTTATTTCTAACTTAAAATAATAAAAAAGGGGAAACATGTAATTTTCCATAGTCGACTATATCAGAAATCATATATGTAATCGGTTCAGCAGTTTAGGCGTGAAAGCGTAGCAAACAGACACACAGAGGTAGTTTCGCATTTACAATAATACTATCATTTGCCAGCGGCTTCGCCCGCGTGAACATCGGTTATTGCGGACGCAAAGTCGAAGCCAGATAAAAAGGGCATATGCCCTTTTTTTTGGATTCAAGCAGTAAGCTTGAACCCGCATCAAAACCGTTTTAGTAGATTAAAACCGTGACAGCGAAACCGAGTTACTTTTTTCACATTTGTAACATTGCTGACCTGTTGGTCTAGTGGTTAGTGGCCCTGACTATTGTGCCGGAGGTCGTGGGTTTGATTCCCACCCAGGACAAATATTTGTGTGATGAACACAATCATTTGTTCTGTGTCTGTGTGTGTGTGTGTGTTTGTGTTATTTATCTATAATATGTATGTATTTAAAACTATATATATATATATATATTCTTAATTTATTTCATATCGTCAAAATATACTACAATAATAATAATTACAGTTAAAACATGTCAAGCTATTCAAATAACCCGCCCCAAACTGTTCCCGGCGCAAAGGTGCCCAAAACGCTTGCTGCATTGCCACGCTGGATAGCAATGGCTAATCTTTGCACCAAGAACGAGCCGGAGCGGGAGTCACCCGTTTTAACACGGAGCTTATGCCCTATCTCACTAATGAGCTTCCTGGCCTTAGTGCCCCAAGCACCCATGGTCTCCACGGCAATGGGTATAAAGAGGTAACGGTCCACCAGCGGTGCGTACTTCATCCTCTTCCTCTCAGCGGCGTCTTCCCCTGCTGCTGACGGTGAGTGGACAGTGCGACAAAGGTGGTATATATATTTATCAGTTACCTAGTACTCATAGCAGAAGCTCTGCTTAGTATGGGACTAGATGGCGTTGTGTGAAAGTTGTGGATAATTTTTTTTTTTTCATGTCTGCAATATGGCGATCTTTGTTCAACACAATGAGGCACTCTATTGACTGTACCATAATACTGGAATTTCAGAACATAGCTCGAAAGAGACTCCAATGAGTCTCTTTCCATTATTGGGTCTCTGATTCAGTTAAATCTGCTGGTTAAAGAGGAGACACTGTGCTTCCTGAGCCTTGTGTATCTTACACTGCCTTCCCCTATTAGCCTCGAGGCCAGTAAATTTCTGTGAGTCCGAAGTCTATCTTGATAGTTCCTGTTGTAATGAAATTTCCTGTTTAACTGTATTTAAACCCAGATCTGATTACATGTATTTGTTACTTATGTAGTATGGTATGTTTAACATGGATTGGACATTGTTGAATATTATATTATTATTAGTATAGATACCAAAAATAATTTGACGCTTTTTTAATAACGGTGGACTGGTACTCTGCGTGTCGCGGGTTCGATTCCCGCTCTGAACTAATTTGTATAGCCTACAAATAGGTCTTTCAGGTCCGGGACACACACTTGTATATGTTAGAGTCATGTTTGTAAATGTACCCACGATACAGGAGGATATTCTAGTGTAGCCCAAAGTTTTTTTTTATTCTTGATAGGTTCGCGCTTGACCACTATCTCACCTGATTGAAAGCGACGATGCGATCCACGATGGAGCGCGCTTACCTAGAGGTAACCTATTCACTCTTGACTTAAAGATTCCCGGGTTGTAGCCATCAGGAAACACAGATTCCGACAAGGAATTTTACTCCTTAGCTGTACGCACAATGAATGTGTTCCCAAAACGTTTCGTGGGTATAGGTGGGATGTCCACCATGTACCGGTTGCGCATCGCCTTACGCCTGGTGGTCCGATGATGGAACGGGTAGGCGGAATTAGGTTATGCAATTCCGTCGCACACTCCCCGAAATGCAACCGGTTGAAAACCGACAGGCTAGCAACTCGGCGTCGATGCTCAAGACTTTGAAGCCTCGACTCATCTCCTCGATGTGTTTAGATGTAACACATGGACATACATAAAAATCTAGATTAAGCCGTTAAATATGAAAATAAGCACCCAATTACATCAACGGCTACCTACGATTAAATAAACAGGATTTGATTCCGTAAACATTTTGAAAGCGACGTTATTCAAAGTTTGATCATGGAGGTATTAGATACTCTACTAGTATCGCGTCGCGTTTACTAGCATCGGTTGTAGAGTATGGGTGAGACAAGCTTCCAACATGTATAGCCATTACTACCTCCTTTTCAGACTAGTGGCCACTAGAGCTCCTACTAAACATGTGGTCCTGGTATCGAAAAAAGTAGGTTTTAGATTTTTACACCTGGGGTTTTTCTATAAAAACCTGGAGTTTGGATAAATATCGTTTAAGAGACAAAAATAAAATGTCTTATATATGCTGGGGAGCCTGGTAGGAAGACAACTTTCTAAATAGCTACAGAATGCTTTCTTAAATTAGTAAAAGACTAGACTAGAATAGTAGACCACTTAATATGAAGCAAAAGTAACGAAAATAAAAAAAAATATTATTTAATCTGTCTGACGCGCGCCTCAAGGTGATGTCAGCATACCGTAGCGGCCAAGTGCTGGACCCCAGTACGCTTCGGCCTACTGGGGCCATGGTTTAAGTGAAAATGAACCCCTGGGCCCTGGAACGCAAGGCCAAGAAGCAACTTACGAGTGGGTTTTAGTCAGTAAAACTCTGTCACGCTAGAGGGAGAAGTCATTGAATCATTACTATCCTAAAAAAATAAATTTAAAAAACCCCGGAAATAAGTTTCCATGGTATTATTTTCTACTTTACACGGGTGAAGCCACTGGTAGCAGCTAGTTAAGTGCAAATGTGTAAGTTTTGACGTATTTCTGAGAATAATCTATAGCTCATTTATACTCTAACTCCAAGTATCAAACACTCGAAGCTTGGATATCTCGATGATTGGCAAAGTTAGCCGACTTGAACATAGAAAAAAACTTTTGTCATCTTGAAGACTTGAGGAATTATATCACGATACCTACTAGGAAATCATCTTGGAGTACAAAGTTACTTTCTGATGAAGTATTGATTTAATAATAATAATATATTGACGTGGCTCACGAGGTTGTTGAAATGTGGGAAGTGGAGTCGGCGATCATTGTAGTTTAGTTGCATTTAGACTGGCCTGTTGGTCTAGTGGTTAGTGGCCCTGACTGCTGGCATAGTACCAACCGACAATCAGGGATAATCGTCGGTTTGGTACGCGCTGTGCTGGTGTACCTAAGGACTACCCTCAGTTGGTGGGAAACTATTGTGACATATGGAAAATAAAGATATTATTATTATCTCTTTATTAGTCAAATAAAAAAAAATAATAAAAAAAAACTATTTAAAAATATAAATAATAGTACTCCACCGGCATCGGGAACAGGGTCCAAGCTACTAGGCGGTCAGGACTCCAGAGAATGAAACAATACGAGCCGTGTCCAGAAGATCCAGCTGCCTAACGAGAGCCTCCTAAGTTGTTAGTCGAGGCTCGTGGGCATTAAACCGTAGGCTGACACGACTATAATATTCCACAACTATCACACAACACCGTCTAGTCTCAAGCTAAGCAAAGCTTGTGTTATGAGTACTAGACAACTGATAAACATACTTATATATTTTACAATAATACATACATATTATAGATAAATTACACCCAGACATAGAACAAATGATCATGTTCAACACACAAACATTTGTCCTGGGTGGGTATCGAACCCACGACCTCCCGCACAGCAGTCAGGGACACTAACCACTAGACCAAGAGGCCAGTCAAATCACGTTAAGTCGGTGTATTGTAGCCAAAACTAGTTCTTTCAAACACTGTTATTAGTCTCAATTTCATAAAGGGCGATTTCAAACAATATCTACAAAACTATGTATGTCAGTAGGTCATCGCCTTAAGCTGTTTAAGTCAACATATACTACTCTCGGAGTTCAAGGGATACAGCATGTTTAAGCTACAGGAACAAACCTAAGTCAACACTCAGAAAGGGCGCAGAACGGCTTAAGAACCATTCCGTATTAAATACAATGGAATTTACATACATATTGTTTATACTCCTAACTCCTAGCGACTGTATTATTTATTTTCCAAAGGGCTTAGGTATATGAATATCTTTGTCTATCGACTTTTTGCTTGCTGTGTTTAAGTTTCATCAATTCTGTTTCTTGATAGAGCTTTATTAGTAAATAAATTGGTCAGAAATCCAGTCAAGCTGCTTTGAGGATGACAAGCAATAAGTAGCTCGCCGTCCGGTGGTCTTGTAAGGACCCATTCCGATTCCATGAAATGAAAAATGCCGTCATGTCAAAGAAATGTCAGTCAGACCGATGCCTGCTGAGGCAGCGGAATTGTGCGAAAGATTTACCGTGGTCCTGAAACACAAAGGGCAATATACCAGAAACATAATTGTCGAGACATAGATTTGGTATTACTCAGTAAAAGTCTGACATGCCTTCTCACTCTACGGAGAGCGGAAGAAGATATTTAATAATTTCCCACCGAAACAAAAAGCCTCCGGACTATGGAGAAAAAAGAAATTAAATTGCAGTTTTCCCAACCAAAGTACTAGGACTGCATGAAGCAGTAGGTACAACATTAAAAACTAAACTAGCGACCAACTCTCATTTGATCGAGTTTTATCAAAAGCTTATTAAAATTTCTAACAAATCGAAAGTTGTGAACATATTGGGTGACGAGCTTAATTATTTAAACCGAACGAAACTTTGAAAAGCTGAAGTGTAATTAACGATTCATTTGACATTGATTTTGTTAACGTTGCCTTCACTTTGTATTTTATACGAGTTATTTTATGTGTGATGTTAATGATTAGAAATTTTGTTGCATATTGTTTTGTATATTCGAATTGAGTAGGGTAGAGCGGGGCTAGTTGAGCATAGGGGTAAGTTGGGCAATCAAAATATCTCCGAAACTATACATCAAACGCTAGCACGTCAAATGAGGGAAACGAGGGGGCGCGGGAGGGGAAATGATCACGCCACCGCTAGTGGCGAATTGACGAACGAGTAAAGTACACGCGCGTTTTGTTTATTTTGCGACCAAAAAGTAAAAAAATCGTTGCTGTGTATATTTCGTCTGTACGACTCAAATGTTATCCATTTTAAATCAGGTAAGTGTTAAAAGTTCATTAATTTGATGTATTTTTGATATCTAATTAAGATTTCGTTTGATCTAATACAGTTTTTTTATAACCTCACTTTTAATTCAAATATTCGGGTTGGGGAATGTTGAGCAACTGTTGCTCAACTTACCCCGCGATTTAATATGATAATGACGTAAGTTTTTTTTTTCGTTTTAGAATGCGAACTTATAAAAGGAAAACTGCAAGAGGTTCTTACTCTACTCAACAGTTAATTGAAGCTGCAAATGCTGTCAAAGAAGGAAAAAGTGTAAATACCGCTGCCAAGGAATTCGGAATCAAGCGAATGACTTTGACCAGATTCATTAAGAAATCAGACTCTGAAAGAGGTGTTCCTTCAATGGGTTATACAACTCCAAGGCAGATATTTTCTCCCGAGCAAGAAGATTGTTTGAAAAAATACTTACTACAAATGGCATCAATGTTCTATGGATACTCCCCAAAAGATGTTCGTCGCCTTGCCTACGAGTGTGCTATTAAATTCGGAATCAAAATTCCAGCCTCCTGGACTACAAATAAAATGGCGAGGAAAGTTACTGGCCTTCATTTCATTTGCATCAATTGCAATTCCGATGACGATGATGATTAGTTTTAGTCACTATTAATAATAATTCCTGTCAAAAGTTCCTAAAAAAAGTCTGATTTTAAGTGGAAAGGCTGAATCTAATCCAAAAATTAATCTAATAATATGTTGCGGTTTTGTTGATTCTATTTTTATGTTAAAAATACCTTCAAAAGAATTTTAAGTTTTGTTTCACTAAGCGATTTAGTTTAGAGATTAATAAATAAACAGTTGATTATCAAATACAATTGTTATTTCTTTTTTAGAAACCTTGGTTAGACTAGAATTTCTAACTGCTCAATGTACCCCATACCCTTGCTCTACTTACCCCACCCATGGGGCACGTTGAGCATATCTGACTTTTTGCACTTAAACGGGAGTAACTTTTAAATGCTATATCTTGATAATAAATTACTATGAAGACTTTAAGAAGGAATAAATTACTTACCTATAAGTACAAATTACCAGCAATTTGGACCTATCTTTAAGGAGCAATGAACGATCAAGTAAAAAATTGCTCAACTAGCCCCGCCCTACCCTATATGAAATTGAAATTAGGCAATCGACTCATTTTTTTATTATTTTTACTAAACAGTGACAAATTTTTCAAAATTAGGTATCTTTCAAGTCAAGGGAAAACTGTCAAATAACAGAAAAGGTGCACACACTAACATGTGACGTCACCGCTTTTAAGTTTCGCGGTTACAAAATACTACCAATCCTCACCAAATTCCACCATTCCTCATTGCAATATTAGAAATGATAATTGGTAATTTATTTTATAACTTTATCTAATTTTGTTACTATTTTCCGAAGATGTATTATTTGCTGTTTATTATAAAATATTAACAACCAATTCTCTCAATTCCCAAGTATGGCCTCGCTCCATTGTTTTAAAACAAATTATCATCTGAATGGTAACTTTGACATATTGCAAATTCCAATCTCCTTTCTCATCACATATAGCTACATCACACAAGACTGTTCTGTTAGAGAACGCGTCACAACACTTGTTCTAATTTTAAACTCAATTTTGTTACTGGCTTGTTTTATTCGGAGCGTTTTTTACAAGCTTTTATTTTTAGTTTCACCTGTCCCGATGTTTGTCTTTCTGTAATCAAATCTTGCAAATTAAATTTCATCCACTTCCCAGTTACCGATTAAGCTGAAATTTTGCATGCTTGTGTAATGTTGTCAGATGACAATGCAAAATTATTATGAAAATGGAGCTGATCTGATGATGGAACAGGAAGGTGGCCATAGGATCTCAGATAAGACTGCCAAAAAAAAGACTGGAAAAATACAAGGCTATCTTGTATTTTTTAAGTGGGAAATCATCTATTGACAAATCTCGCTCTTGGGCGGAGCGAGAGATAGTGTCAGACTTTTACTGACTAAAAACCCACTCCTGTTCCTTTGTTGCCTTCGTCCCAGGGCCCTGGGTTTCGTTTTCACACTACTCATGACCCCAGTAGGCTTACGAATACGAAGTAGAGGAAGTGCCAATCCAGCGAGTGTCTCAAGTACGAGATCTAGGAGTACTATTTACACCAGATTAACGTTCTGGGATCATATAATTAAGATTTGATCACTAATTTTACCACGCTCAGGGTACTATATGACGCCTTGGCAAGGAGTCATTTGGAACATAGTGCGGTGATTTGGGCTCCTCATGAAGCGAAATACAGTGTCATGCTGGAGCGAGTACAAATAAATTCACAAGACACTTGTATTTCAAACTCTATGGGGTTTACCTGTTTTACCCACTGATGTATCCTACGCTATTTGTACTGTTGTACTGAGTATGGTGGGGTACAACGAACTCAGAGTGCGTCGGGAATTTACACTCGCGGCGTATGCAGTAAAGCTTCTGCGTGGAGTAGCGCACAACCCGGGTGTGCTGCTGCACCTGAAGCTGTGCGTGCCAGACCGATTAGTGTAAAGGCGGCGGCTACCGCCATTGCTGGCCATACCTGCTGCCAGAACCAACCTACTGTCAAAAGCACCCCTCACCCGTACAATACGTGTACTAAACGAAGTGCATGATTGTCTATTTCATCAGCGCGGAACCACTATTGTATTGGGTTCAGCTTGTAAAGATAGTGACTGTGTTTATGTAGTAAAAAAATAACCATATCTTGTTTGAGCTTTTTAAAATAGTCTTAAAAACTTGCTATGAAAAAATGATTTTCATTGTAAACTTTTTTTTGAAAAATGGCTATCGCTCTCTTTAGATATGTACCTGAATATACATCTCCGGTTTAAAAAAATATTCCATTGTTAAAAAACTGGGCAAGTACGAATCGGACTCTCCCGCACTGACGGTTCCGTACAAACTTACCTATAATTTACATAGGTAAGTTTAATTCCCGAATGGGGTGTCGGAAGATTTTTCCGAATCGCAAAAATAGTTTTCTTTTTTGTGACGTAACAACAAATTTACTGTTCTTAGATTTATTTCTATGTCTGTGCTATAAGACCTTGCTTTATTTTTAACGGGAATTTGATTCCCTTGAGAGTGTCGAAATATAAATTTTTTGCGACATAAACGGTCGTATCTTTTTTTTCGTTAATTTAAAAGTATCGATTTTTTCACAACAGGGACCATAGACCTGAGTATATGGTTTTAATTTCAACTCCTTGACAGACACACAGACAACAAAGTGATCCTATAAGGGTCCCGTTTTTTTTTTCGTTTGAGGTACGGAACCTTAAAAATGGCTACAATATTGCTAAGCATCATAAATCGTCTTATACCTTGTCAATTTCTAAATTAACCCAATAGTTATGAATTCACAAAAAAACTTAAATACATTGGTGTCATGGGCCATCATGGGCCATTGTAGGTCACCTCTACATACCCATACCATCGGAAACTAACTTGAGCATTCCCTGCTCTATGCATATATAAACGATCCATTACAGTAGCTATTAATCTATCAATGGACGCTGAAGTATGGTCAACATCGTCCTCTGTAGACAGACGCCTCAAATCTCATTGGTCAATGGCTCAACATACTATTATGCAGAGATAGGTGTACTAGGGCATCATAAATCGATTGGTCTTAAACGTTTTGGTGAAACTTACACTAGCAAATCGGGAGTTGCGAGAAACGGTATTGTCAAATGCTTTTTACACAGACAAGGGTGTCATGATAGAAAAAAGCGACCTGTGTCTATTATAACTACACGTATTTCTCTGTTTTCAAGTTTCCTTTTTTGTGTCAATTTCTTATTAACCGACTTCAAAAAGGAGGAGGTTCTATGTTCTTCTTGTTGTGTATTTTCCATCGATTTCTCGGTCAATTGTGGACCGATTTTGAACTTTTTTTTTGATTGACTGGTTATGCTTCCGCGTTGGTCCCATAGAAATATTGTAATGATCTGATGATGATCTTCGAAGATATGGAACAGAACTCCTCATAGGATCACAGCAGAACCGTCGTAACAAGTAAAATTGCTTTGTTTATACGTGTAGCCGATGACTGACTGAAAGTAGAGGGGGAACATATCGAACTGATCTGATGATGAAGCCTGGAGTTAGGCACCGGAACTCTGTAATAAATTAATGTAATCTAACCGTGTTTGTGATTATTAGAATCGTCATGAGATGCACTCTGGCTATAAGGTATTTAAGTTTGGCTGAGGGGTACTTTTTAGTGGTGGTACCATAACTAAAAAGTGTAAATTAAAAAACTTTTTACAAAAAAAAATACAACCGACATCAAAGTAAAAAAAAACACTGAAAAGAGCAAAATAACTTTAATTTCGGAAGTCGGTGTTAAATAACGAAGAGACACAACTATTATAGAAACACCGACTTCCGAATTTAAAGTTATTTTGCTCTTTTCAGTGTTTTTTTTTACTTTGATGTCGGTTGTATTTTTTTTTTGTAAAAAGTATTTTTCTTCTTTTTAGATCTACTTTGTAAATAATGTGTTTATAAGTGACAACAGTGGATCCTTTTGAAAAGAAAATGTTATTAGTTTGTTGGAGAATCATTCGATTTGTGTTTTTAATGTTTTACTGCGTCATGAAGTCCTAATACTTTAGTCGGAAAAACTGCAATTAGTATTTCTCGATAGTCCGAGCCTTATTTTTTTCAGGGGGAAATCATAAAATGACTTCTCCCGCTCTGAGTGGAGCGAGAAGGGGTGTCCGACTTTCACTGACTAAAACCCAGTCGATTTCATTCAGTTGCCATTAGCGATTCAAAGCCACGTTAACGTTTTCGAATCTAGTACGATTTATTTACAGTCGTTAGTGATGCAACATGCATATGCCTATTTTGAATAAATTAATGCCCATGGCAGCTGAAACTTGCGCTCAGCGCAACTTGCGTGTATACTTAATGACGTTTACCAATGGCGTCTCTAGTCTCTGCCGGTACGGCAATTCCGCAGAACATGCACAATCCATACTAATATTATTGCCTGGCCTTGGCACAGGCCATGGTCCGGAGTGAGAAGGAGTGGCAGGCGGTCGCCTCCTTTTGCGAAGCAATAAAGCTAGCAAAGGAGAAGGCCGCACGTGCACGCGCAAGCAAGCAGCCCTCACGCCCCAGCCGCTAGGATCCCGATCCCTATTTCCGGCCACCGTAGGCGCGAGCTTACGGATGGTGAGCAATGGGTAGCTAGCCGTCCGTAGGGGCCCAGCAGAGTCGAAGCCAACTGGGGCCATGGGTTCGCTTCTGAAAGGAAAACCCGGCCCTGGTATAACAGGCAAAGAAGGAACAGGAGTAGGTTTTAGTCAGTAAAAGTCTGACACACCCTTTCGCCCCGCCCAAGAGCGAGAGATGACATTGGATGATTATCCCACCTCTAAAAAAAAATATTAATATTATAAATGTGAAAGTAACTCTGTCTGTCTTTCTCTGCGTTGCGTGATCGAATCTGAACCGATTTTAATTAAATTTGGTACGGAGGAACCTTGAACTCCAAGGATGGACATAGGCTACTTTTTATCCGACTTCGACTTCGCGTCTACAATAACCAACATTCACGCGGACGAAGCCGCTGGGAGAAGTTCGTAGATCATATGAATTTTCTTATTTTATGATATTTTTTCAAAAGTAATTAAACCATAAAGTATCGCTTAGTAATGGGACAGCATAAAATACAATAATTATTTTTAGCATAATCTTAATTTGTCAATAGTTGCACTAAAACTCCTACGGCAAAGGAGAAATCTTATCTGAGGAAACTGATTTCCATTTTCAAACACGAAAAGATTCCTTTGCCAAGCAGCACGACGTTCCAAACTAGTTAGTTATAACAAATACTCATTTAACAAAGACAATTTGAAGAAATAATGAAACCGACTCAGTTGCCAAAGCCTATTGGTTAGATTTTGAAAACTTTTTACATGGAGAGCCGTGCCAAATCGTATAATGAAACTTCATTTGAAAACGGTTTATTCGTTTCCAAATCCGCAATCCACAGTCTATCTAGCACTATCTTATGTGGTATGCTTCCCTAGTATAAAGAGGGCTGACCAATATAATATTGAGTTCTATCTAGTAAAATCTGTCATCTTTTTGCTTCTATACAATCTGTATTAGCCGTAATTCAGAGTTCATTTTGTTCTAACCATAATATTTAAGTGTCATCGTTAACGTCGTAAGTGTCATCGTCATCGTTATCGTCGGTGGTTTGCCTCTATTAATTAATTTAAAAAGGTTTAACTTTCAGTTTGGTTCGAACCACTAAAATATTAAGCGCCTATTCTAATTTAAAAGCCCTAACCGTCAACTTTTTTACCGTTACGCTACTAGGACGTCACAGGTAGTTGTCCACTAAAGTATTTCATTAAACGAGCGCTTTGTATGGCCCACAATGGCGTCTCGTCATCTCGCCACAATACTGATCGGAGATACCCTACCGATGCCGCGCTTTTTATGGCTCCAGCAGTCTCACGTCACAATAAAAGGTGTTCCATTTTGTTTTACTCTTTGAAGTTTATGCGATCCTAGTATCTCATTAAAATATTCGAGATATATAAAAGGCTATTTTTACTTTTTTTAATTTATCATTAGCTTATCATGCTAAGTACTTTATTGAAATTTCCAACGTTTGATTTTTAACAGGAAATTAAAATGAAGCCGGATTTGATAATTCCGTCCCACCCCGACTTTTGTAATATTTTTAATTTTCTCCTTTCATTTTTCAGGCTTCCCATAACCTCTATGAAACGTAACATTTTCTTCATAATTTTACCCTATAGCGATCGTTTATATGTCAATTACATAACGTTACCTAGTTATATAAAGGAGATTTAATTAGGTAGATAGTAAAAATATAAATTTTCAGTCCTACTGATATTTTAAACTTTGGAACAGCAAAACTACTGAACAATAATAATTTAAGCGTTTACTTTTATAGATTTTTAAATTACCTACTTCCTATTACGATGACTCACTTTTTATTTTGATTATTTTTATTGTGTTTTGGGTACAATATATTGACTGGTCTACACTGTTCTTACATAATGTCTATTGATACTGTAATATGGAAATATTGTAAAATCAACTACTTTTTTTTAAAAGAGTAACCATGGATTTTCTTGCCGGTTCTTCCCCATAGGAAACGATCAATTTACAACCGTGCACTAGCTTCTGAAGTTTAATAAGTGCCCATGTAGGCCTTTTTTTTATTGGGTGGGAAAATCATCTTATAACAAATCCCGCTCTTGGGTAGAGCGAGAGATAGGGTCAGACTTTTACTGACTAAAACCCATTCCTGTTCCTTCTTTGCCTTCGTCCCAGGGCCCCGGGTTCCAGTTTCACACTACCCGTGGCGCCCATGTAGGTCAATGTGAAAGAAAAAAAAATTGAATAGACACAACTTTTTTTTTAGGTCGGAAATGATCCAATAACTTCTTTCGCTTCAGGGTGGGGCAGGAGGGCGTGTCAGACTTTTATTGACTAAAACTACAATTGTGTCCTTCAGTTGCCCGTTGCGCGAGTTTCCTTTTCAGAAAACCTCCACGGCCCCGCGGACATCGGCCCTCCTGGGCCCCTACGAACTATTCTAACAATCGTGTGGCACACGTGTGCGCAGTGTAGTTCTAACTTTAGATACTAGAATAAGCAAAATACTACACAACCAATAATAATTCTAACACAACCGATAATGTACAGAAATGTAAAATCTATGTAAGATAAAAACAAACCTATTATTATTATATTTCAATCTTTCCTGTAACATCAACCAGCTTTGAAAACCTTTCACGTTCACTTTTTTCAAGCCTCAGTACGATTAGTATTTGTAAGGTACCCGCGGGACCTGTGATAGATAATACCTTTGTATAGAAGGTATTCTGTATTGTATGGGACTCTGATTGCAATGCCTTCTTTGTGATCAAACGATTTATGCTGATGCGGTGTCGATTGGTTGAGAATAGAACATTGACATAAATATTTGTTTTATTGTAGTTGTAAATAAAATTTTCAGCGTTCAGAAAGCTGCGCGGTATCTTCTCGTCCAATATACCTACCACAGTGTCTCAAGACGAAAGTCTGACTCGTATGACCAGTGCGTGTTGCCAGTGATGACATATGGTTCGCTCACAATGGGCCTCATCGAACCACCCAAAGAAAGTCACCCAAAGGGAAAGGGCTATGCTCGGAGTTTCCTTGCGTGATCGAATCAGAAATTAAGAAATCCGCAGGAGAACCAACGTTGCCGACATAGCACGAAGAATTGCCAAACTTAAGTGGCAATGGGCAGGCACATTGTTCGCAGAACAGATGGCCGTTGAGGCCGAAAGGTTCTGGAGTGGCGACCACGTACCGGAAGACGCAGTGTTGGAAGGCCTCCTAGGCCCGATGACCTGGTGAAGGTTGCGGAAATCCGATAGATGCGAGACGAACAGAACCGTTCATTGTGGCGACATTTGGAGGAGGCCTATGTCTAGCAGTGGACGTCTATTGGCTGAAATAATGAAATAAAATTGGATCAAAATGAAAAGAAAATACATAGTATTGCGTATTACATTAAATGATGCGCTATGAGTCATCTCGCGTTCCACATCATCAGACTGACAACCCGTCGGTCACAATAGCTACCAGGCTGTTAGAGCTAGCTAGATGTAACATAGGTTTACCTAGCACAGGGTTTATTAATCTTGTATTTTGTGTGTCTCTCGCCATTGTAACCTAAATTAAGTGTCACCTGTAATCGTGTATTTTTGCGAATAAATTATTATTACATTATTAATATTCGTACCCGCATAACAGCGTTGCGCCGACCTCAAATAACACGGGACAAGGGCAGAAAGATTACGATAACAGCGTAAAAACCAGGTATGCTTGACCCCACCACCATCCCTGATGCACAGCACCATTATTTCTTTTTTTGTAGTGGAAAAAAATCGAATAACTCCCTCCGCTCTGGGTGGAGAGACAGCAAGTGTGTGTGTATGTATGTGACCCGTCAATGCGCTGGGAGTCCAGTATAACAATACGTTCAGAGCGCTGATGCGGCTGCCACGATATTGCATTGCTTCGAATATCTATATCTGCTGAAGTGAGTATCGACAGCTTCTTAGCGTTCATACGCAAAAAGAGTGCGTCCACCTATCCTCCTGAAATTGATTGGTACAAGATGCTCTCATCACTGTGAGGTATCTTATCAACACGACATTAGGCAGGTTATAAGTGTTGCGTCTTTTGTTGTGGGAATTTTGGCCCGATATCAGACTTTCACTGACTAAAACCACACCCGTGTCACCCTGTTTCCTTCAGTTACCTTTTGTATAGTATCATGAGTTTCCTTTTCAGATAATCCACGTAACCCTAGCGGGCATCGCTTATGTATTTGAAACGATCTAAAGTAAATCATTAACATTGACTCCATCAAAGAATATACTACCAACATTGTATGCTAACCTAGTACTCCGTATGTAACCAAGGTAATGTAGACATTGTTTATTTTAACAGATTCAGGTCAGGTGTCATCGTTCGTGGTCGATTGTCATGCAAAACGAGACATCACCTTGTTTTAACAGATTAACAAGTTCAACCAACGTACTACCTACCTAGATATGTCATTATTGACTTTAGAAATCTGGGCCTTTTTTGTTTGATAGGCTTGGAAATTAGGACACAAATTTAATTACATAATTGCCATTAGTGTTCTGATACAGCGACTAGGGCCGCAGACGACGAAGGGGATTGCCGGACGGGATGCAACTCGACATACATTGACGACGACATCACTGTTTTTCATAAAACCACTCTTAAGCGATAATGACGTTATTAAACATTTTTCATTTGATGTTGTGGAAACACAGTATCTTGTGGATATTATCTAGGCTTCTATTGAAATCAATTTATAAATTTGTGTAAAACTAATCCAGTAAAGACCTCAGAAAATCTGCTATTTTGCATGAACTTTGACACTTCATAATTTATTCAAAAATTTAAAAAACCAAAAAAGTATAACAATACAAGCCTTGAAAATTTAATCAAGATTCTGAATGACGACAATTTTTTTTAAAGTATTTTCATTAAAAAAAAAAACACGTATTTCCTGGAACAAGTTTTGTGAAATATTCGAGTAAATCACGGAAGTACCGCATGCTAACAGAGTTTTCAGGCGTTATCTCTCTTTTTTCGCGTTGCCTATTCGTCAAACATCGCGTTAGGTGAAGTAACAAGCTGTTAAACCATGCTCGATGTTGATGTTAGGCGAGAAACAACAACAACAAGGTCAACATAAGTCATCGTTATCTTAAGGATTGGAAATAAGAAGCAAAAAACTCGTTAGATGGAATAAAGGGACTTGGCCTTTGCCCAGCGGTGGGACTAATAATAAAATAAATAATAAATGCCTTAATTATGTCTCCCGCACACAAAGGAACCATCTTATTCACAGCCAAATTCAACTACGATGTCCTTATTCAGGACTCCAGACAGTTTTTTATTTTACACTTTATAATTGTGGTACCACAACCAAAAAGTACCCACCCCTCAATTGTGCAAGTTCTATAATAAGATTGAATTTAGTCATTAAAACATTGCATTTCAATTCCAATAAGGCAAGCCAGGGCTAGGATACATTGTTTTATTACGGAGTTTTCGTGCCTACCTTCCATCATCAGATTACCTCGATGGTACCTTATAGCCAGAGTGCATCTCATGACAATTATCACAAACACAATTAAGTTACGTTGATTTATTACAGAGTTTAGGCACCCTTCCGGCTTCATCATCAGATCAGTTCGATATATCCCATCCCCCTCTTCCATCTGCCAGTCATCGACAACATGTATAAACAAAGCAATTTTACTTGTTCCGACAGATCTACTGTGATCCTATGATGAGTTCCGTTCCATATCTTTGAAGTTCATTATCAGATCATAACAATATTTCTATCAGACCAACTCAGAAACATAACCTTTCAATTAAAAAAATAGTTTCAAAATCAATTTACAATTGACCGAGAAACCGGTGAACATACATTTAAAAAAATCATACAGTCGAACATAATATAACCTCCTTGATTTTGAAGTCGTTTAAAAAATAAATACATGCTTTACTTATGTAGGATAAATCAAAATACTAGTTCATTATACAGTGGGTTTTAATGTTTCCAATATCAATAACAAGTTTTAAAGAACAAATAACATTTCATAAGCAATACGTTACACATTTATTAATAATTCTAGTTAATATTCTAATAGTTTTACTCACAATTATTAACATAGAAGCAACATATTATCAAACATCAAATACCCTCAATTTATTATTTAACTTACTTGCAAGTCACAGGTTGTTAACTCCACCAACGTCAGACAGAAACTCAGCGCGCAATAATGGCGACATGCCCTTTTGTAGGTATAGGGAGGGGATGTTGCCATCATTGCGATCTCGGCCGTTACAAACATTTTCTTTAAATTCAAATTATTTTAGTATTGTTTTGCAGGTACTACGTATTATTTAATGGTAACTAATACCCATATTATTAATCAATAACCAATGTACGACTTAATATAACATAAAAGAGGTATAGAATAATACATGCTTACAGTCGGCCATCCGAGAAAATAGTACGTCCCCGTACTCAGCTGCAATGCAATGTACAAAAACAATACAATACAAAAACAATAAATGCATCAATATAATACAATAATGTAATCAGTATACCTTACAATTATTTCATTTAATCTTAATATACTTAATTTTTAGACCCCATTGGTCTTCATGAGATAATGGTGCCTATTAGTCTGATCAATTAATAAATCCTATTGGTAATAATTAAATAATGGACCCATTAGTGTTAATCAAATTACAGACCCTATTTATTGCTGTTAATCAATATTAGTGAACATTAGTTTTAAAGAATGTTGATAAAAAAAATACCAAATTACACAATTTTTACGGACATGACGAGAATATTTGACTGTGTTGATCATGAACACTTATTAGCAAGTTAAATATTATAGGCAATGGAGGAAAAGTACTTAATGTCGCAGAATATACACAGAAATAACTAAAATATGTTTAAAAACCAGGTGCGTTAGGTCTGAGGAAAAAAATATTAGATTTGGCGTACCACAGGGCAGTGTGCTGGGACCTTTATTATTTCTGCCTTATATCAATGACCTGCCCCGCTACATTGACTATCCCATGGTCGTATTTGCTGTCGACAGCACTGCCTTGATTAAATGTCATGACATAAAAACATACGAACAGGACATAAATAATACTTTAATTGACATAATACACTGGCTTGACCAAAACAATTTAATTATTAATGTACCGAAGACTACTATGAAGCAAATTTAATCAACGCAAGTTACCACAGTCACTAAATTTACATTATAGTGAAGAAAAAGAAGACCAAGTACTGGTCGCAAAGTTTCTAGGAATAATGATAGATAGCCAACTAACCTGGAAGCCACAAGCAGAAGAAGTTTGTAAAAAACTAAGTTCAGCTGCTTAGGTGCTTTTCAACTTATCTAAAAAAGTAAACATGGCCACAAGACTGGTCACATATCATGGTCTAGCCGTATCGATTTTTAGATTTGGGATATTTTTGTTTGTGGAAAATGTAGTCTAAGAGAACAGGTGTTCAAGGCTCGAACGTATTAAAAACGTACGTAATATACGATGCATTAGGGAAATGTGTAACCTGAAAGTAACATATAGTTGTCCCTTAAATTACTTACAAGTACTTTTCCGTCACTATATATTCGAAATTGCGGATTTTGTGAAAACCAATTTGCATCTTTTCAGTACAGTGTCCGTAAACAAAAGGGAGTCAATAAGAACGCAGTACAAAACCACGCTACGTATTGATTGTCATAATACTGCCTAATTGAGGAAGTGTTTTGTGTATGGGCCCGTCAATATTTAATAAATTTCCCGATGATTTTAATAATAAAACTATTACACTTTTTAAGAAATTGACAGCTTTATTATCTTCAAAATGTTATTATTCGATCTCCGAATTTCTAAATGATAATAATTTATTTTATTGACACTGACATTATTATCATTATTTTTTTTTGACATATTATTTCGTGATTACTAATGCGAACAAGTTTTATAATTATTTTGACACATTATTTGAATTTGACATATTGCACATATTTATTAACTACATTAATTTATGTTCAAAATGTAATTATATTGTAATCAGATGTTATGTGTCCATTGAATTCAAATTAAATAAATTGGTTTTGCATGCCTAGTTTAAGGTAGTTAGTAATTTATTATTTATTTAATCAATTAATTACAACATTACAGGTTAAATAACTAAACAAAATGTTTTAAGTTATAAACGACATGTACTTTCATCAATTCCTCTTACAGTACTTCTGACATACCAATAAAATCATCTTCCAATCATCCGTAAACAGATCGTTTGTTGGATAAGAATCCAAGAGATCATTTAGTGAAGCCAAAGTGCGAGGTATTGGAGACTGCGCACGGGCAACAGTGCGACATTGAGGCACAGCAAACATTCTGTGCTTTTTGCCACGACAGTAATTGTCCGGAACAAAGAAACGCGCTAGCACAGTAAGCAGATCAGGCGCGTCAATAGTGCCACGGAGCGTCTTGCAGGCTATGGTGAGCTGATCTCGCGCTCGTCTTACCTCTAGTGAGTTATATCCGAGGCAACCCAATAGAAATTTTGTCGGATAGAGGTATGGGTAATAGCCGTGCTTCCGCTTGTACAGGAACCTAAGGAACACTTTTTGCACTTTTTCCAGTAAAAGTGCGTAAGAACTTTGGTGCGGGTTCCACACGCAAGAGCTGGATTCTAACTTACTGCGCGTAATGGATCCTTGTACATCTTTTCTATCATTTACCTACTAACTGAGCAAATAAAAATTATTATTACAGTGTTAATCGAACAATAGACTATCGGTCTACCATACATATAATCCTGAACTGCAAAAATGTATGAATCAATCGATTACAATTTTAAATATTATTCCTCAGAGTCTTTACCGTGGTCTTTTGAAACAAACACATGGCTTTAATTTATCTACTGCAATAATACTAGAGTATTTTTTTTTTGTTTCCCTTTCTCGTAAGAGGCGTGTCCTCTACTTGATAACGTTCATGGTCTAGAACATGAGTAATTTTATAAGGGCCTTGATATTTAGGGATTACCACTACTTTTTCCACTACCACCAGTAGATGGTATTTGGCTATCCACTCTTACTAAATCCCCGATATTGTAACTGGTAGTTTGGCAACGCGATTCATCAAAAGTAGCCTTTTGGGCCGCTTGTGTGGTATCAATATGAGAAGAAACCTCGAGTCGAATTTCTTCGAGGCTTTTGGCACATTCGTTTACTTTGTGTAACCCACAGAAATATAAAAACAGGAGAAGTGGCAAGGGGGCGTGTGCATGCCCGCGCGACTTGCACAAAAAGGGCTTATTCGGGCAAATGACCGTCAGTTATAAACTTGCGAGATTCGCGATATGTGATCGTAAACAAAATTTTAAATGACTGGCCTGTTGGTGTAGTGGTTAGTGGCCATGACTGCTATACCGGAGGTCGTGGGTTCGATTCCCACCCAGGACAAATATTTGTGTGATGAGCACGATCATTTGTTCTGTGTCTGGGTGTAATTTATCTATACATGCATGTATTTAGAAATATATAAGTATGTTTATCAGTTGTCTAGTATCCATAACACAAGCTCTGCTTAGCTTGGGACTAGACGGCTTTTTGAGATAGTTGTGGAATATTATTATTATTATAAAATGCCGTGTTGTTCAGTGGTTTCGTGCAAGAACCGAAGCAATAAGAGAAGCCTGGGTCATCAAGGAATCTCTTACCATATGTAAGTACAAGTTTAATACTATACTTATCTTTAAATCAGTAAAACAACAAATCTTATAATCCTTGTTGCTACTGCGTTATTTTTGTTTTCAAATATCAAGGCGGCTGAATTGCTCTGACAGTAAATACATTGCTCTTTAACCACTACCTAATTTGAATACTCAATCAGAACAAGCAATGTAAAAATAACATAACGATACTTTATCAGTGCGGTGTATTTCATAATACGGCCGCTGTTAGTTGCGGCGAGTTAATGATGTGCCTGTATGATCTACTAATGTAGACTATCGACCATAATACCGATTGGTTGGATATCCGAAGTGAAATAATGTAAATATTTTTATTTACTTTGATTATTTTCACTTCCTTCTTAAAGTCTTGAAAGTTTTGAAAGCGCTACAATAACAGGCATGATTCAGAATTTAATATCGACTTTTGCTTTTGCATAGCACATCGACGTTTAATGTGTGCGTAAGCTGTATACAAGCTGTTTTTAATGACATAAGGTTTATAATTGTCTGTGTAGTATGGACTGATTTATGAATTGTGGATGTGTGCGCGACTGCGTAACTATTGCTGCATGTGTAGTAGTGTTGGCGGTGGTAGGGAAACTGGAGATATCATGTGATGATATCTATGGTGTAACCACATTCCTATCGTTTGCTCTTTTCTTGCAGGATCGATTTCAGGTATGGTATTATTAAATGAACCTACGTTTTCATGACTCGTTTTCATGAAACAAGAGAATTTACTTGCACTACTTTAATTTGCTTGCACCAATATATTAAAATCACCACTACTATTGTTAGGAGTAGTAGTGGAGGTGGTACCTGTAAATCCTTGTGTTCATCGGGCTGCGCCTCGGGCTGCGCATCGGGCTGCGCCTCGGGCTGCGCATCGGGCTGCACATCGGGCTGCGCATCGGGCTGTGCATCGGGCTGCGCATCGGGCTGCGCATCGGGCTGCGCATCGGGCTGCGCATCGGGCTTCGCCTTGGGTAGTTCCTCGGGCTGCGCCTCGGGCTGCTAGGAACTGGGCTGCAAGGCCCTGGGCATCAAGGCCCTGGGTATCAAGGCCCTGGGCATCAAGGCCCTGGGCATCAAGGCCCTGGGCATCAAGGCCCTGGGCATCAAGGCCCTGGGCATCAAGGCCCTGGGCATCAAGGCCCTGGGCATCAAGGCCCTGGGCATCAAGGCCCTGGGCATCAAGGCCCTGGGCATCAAGGCCCTGGGCATCAAGGCCCTGGGCATCAAGGCCCTGGGCATCAAGGCCCTGGGCATCAAGGCCCTGGGCATCAAGGCCCTGGGCATCAAGGCCCTGGGCATCAAGGCCCTGGGCATCAAGGCCCTGGGCATCAAGGCCCTGGGCATCAAGGCCCTGGGCATCAAGGCCCTGGTGCGGAGTCCCCTGGTGCGGAGTCCTCTGGTGCGGAGTCCCCTGGTGCGGAGTCCCCCGGTGCGGAGTCCTCTGGTGCGGAGTCCCCTGGTGCGGAGTCCTCTGGTGCGGAGTCCCCTGGTGCGGAGTCCCCTGGTGCGGAGTCCCCTGGTGCGGAGTCCTCTGGTGCGGAGTCCTCTGGTGCGGAGTCCCCTGGTGCGGAGTCCTCTGGTGCGGAGTCCCCTGGTGCGGAGTCCCCTGGTGCGGAGTCCTCTGGTGCGGAGTCCTCTGGTGCGGAGTCCCCTGGTGCGGAGTCCTCTGGTGCGGAGTCCCCTGGTGCGGAGTCCTCTGGTGCGGAGCCCCCGGAGTCCCACGGGCTGTGTGAGCGGCGGCTGCTTGGCACTCGTTGCTTATCCATAATTTTCGACCGGAAAAAAAATAACACAAAAAAAAAACATATTAGAATGGGCTTCTAATCCCACTTCTGAATTGTAGGATAAATCAAAATACTAGTTCATTATACAGTGGGTTTTAATGTTTCCAATATCAATAACAAGTTTTAAAGAACAAATAACATTTCATAAGCAATACGTTACACATTTATTAATAATTCTAGTTAATATTCTAATAGTTTTACTCACAATTATTAACATAGAAGCAACATATTATCAAACATCAAATACCCTCAATTTATTATTTAACTTACTTGCAAGTCACAGGTTGTTAACTCCACCAACGTCAGACAGAAACTCAGCGCGCAATAATGGCGACATGCCCTTTTGTAGGTATAGGGAGGGGATGTTGCCATCATTGCGATCTCGGCCGTTACAAACATTTTCTTTAAATTCAAATTATTTTAGTATTGTTTTGCAGGTACTACGTATTATTTAATGGTAACTAATACCCATATTATTAATCAATAACCAATGTACGACTTAATATAACATAAAAGAGGTATAGAATAATACATGCTTACACTTATTTCCAACAAATAAACAAAATACTCTAATCTCAAGAAGACCTATAGAATACATTCGGCAAAGGAAATGTTTAAATATTATAATTAGTTCAATTTTATTAGAGAACTACTAAAATAGTAGGGTCAAATGTCAATCAAAGGACTCTAATCGGGCAGATTTCACGAGAAATCATTTGTAACAAGGGTCAAATGTCAGTATAATGTCCTTTATTCTTGACATTTTAGATCTAACCCTCACTCCTCCTAGGGACCCAGCGGAGCTAGGGTTACCAGGTTAAAACCGAAAAGCCGAACAGACTAGTCAGTTTAGCTAAACATTTGGGTCAAAAGACCGGCCCTGCTTTACTTTTTAGTCTCAGCATAACACGATATAATTTCATACCATCGTACTCTGCGTTCCAAATAAGAATAGGATCGATTGGTATGTTGTAACGTGACGTCATACTGTCAAATCAATGAAATAAGGTAGGGTGAGCAAAATAAGAAATTTTTGAAATTTAATTTGTTTACGAATCGTGAACGAAAAAAGTTTAATCAGAATCCAGTTCTTCAATTTCGCTCATCTCTGCGTCACTGTGTGAAGTGTCTGAGTAGTGGCAAATGGAAAAAGAAGGCGAATTGTTCCTAACAATGAAAATAAGAAAGTAAATATATATGTTTTTAAACTAATTATTTCTTAAAATAATATATTTAGCTAATTTATATTAAACAATAACGTTTTTACTTCATCTAGATTTAACTAAGACTTAGCAATACAAAGAAAAAAAAAGCCATTATTAATACGCAAATAAGCTTTCTTTGCAAATCGTACTTTTCACTCAACATTTGACAGATCGAAGTTATTGGCTTTCCTATTCGTATTTGGAACGCATAGTACCATCTTTAAATTCTTCTGTACTTGTGTTGGTCACCTAGCTTCTCCTAAACGGCTTGACCGATTTGCGTGAAATTTTGTGTAAATATTTGAGTAGATCTCTGCATGGTTTGAAAACACAATTGGACCCGATAAGTGACGCTGCAATTGGGTTCTGAAATTATTACGAAAAGCGACAAGCCAACTTTCGAGCAAGACAACGTCTTGCCAACGTCGAGACCGCTAGTATAGGTGCCATAAAATCTTAAATTCTAATAAAATAACAACAAAGTCCACCGCTACTACACACACACACAGTACAGCAGCTGTACAGTCAGCTGCTGTACTGTGTGTGTGCGCCTTTGTACTTTTGTGTTGCATAGAGTTTTAATAAATAAATAAATAAACAAAATTGAATGAATCAGTCTTCTTTATAATTATTATTCTCTTTATTTAACGTTAAAACTTATTAAATACACTTTTTTAAAATTTGCTTAAAAAAAAATTAAAGAAAAAACATTTAAAAATATAAAAAAATAGTATCCCACCGGTATTGGGAACAGGGTCTAAGCTACCGGCGGTCAGGGCTCCAGAGAAAGGAACCTCCGAACAATACAAGCCGTGTCTAGGAGTACCGCTTTCTGATAAATCATTATTATTATTATGTTATATTAATCATTCATTACAATATTAATTGCAATTATATATTATAATAATTTTGCAATTTGCAATTGCGGTCACAGTGCTATTCCGGTCACTTGCACGATACAAGGTAAGAAGAAGGAACGAAAACAAAGAAATGTAAAAAAATGATCCATTTCAAAAAGTCTAGTCCAGTTTAAGTTAGGCACTTAAACCGGACTAGCCCGACACGGTCTAATTAGGCCGGATACGCAACCAAAAACCCTGACTGTGTCCGGCTTTATCCGGACGCCTGGCAACGCTAAGTGGGACCAATGCTTGCTTAGGACGCGGGGATTTTCTGAAAAGAAAACCCACAGTCCTAGACGCAAAGGGCAACTGAAGGATAGGTGTGGTTTCAATCAGTAAAAGTCTGCCACGCCTTCGCCCTCCTCCCTAAATCGTGAAAAGTCATTGTATGATTTCCCACCCCAAAAAAATTAATTACAAAAACTCCTCGATACACAAGTTAGCAGCACCTTTGTATTCTTCATCTGTATTTATTATTTTCATTTTTAAGTGTTTTTCTGTCTATAAATAAACAGTTTTTTTTTAATTAAACAGGTTTTTTAAATGCTAAGGCCCTACACAACCGTGAAGTATGCAGTCTCAGGAAAGATTTCTTAGCTGCTGACGTGGATATGCAGCAGACAAGGGACTCACCCCGCTCTCCTTGGCTATCGAGAACTGGCGCAAGCCTATAGTTCTGGACACTAACGATCGCATGGAAATATGGCAAAGATAACAACTTCACGGACGCTTTTTCCGGGCCCTTCATGGACCCGATGTAGACCAATTAGCATCTGTAGCCTGGCTGCATATCGGCAACCCCTTTGAGGAAACCGAAGGTTTTGTCTGGTAAAATTATGGACAAACTTGTGATGACAAATATCTACCGGTTTATTGTGAAGGACAGCACGGTTGACATCTGTCGGGCATGTCACTGTCCAGGTGAATCAATCCGTTACATTATATTTGGTTGTTCTCGTCTAGCTAACGGGAAATACTTGCATAGGCACAACCTTGTAGCCAGGATTACCCATCAGCAACTTGCTCTGAAATACTCTCTTGTGGGATCGGAGGTACCATACTACAGGTATGTGCCCGACTCAGATCTCGATAATGGTGATATCAAATTGTACTTCGATCGGTCCATCATCACTGTGGTGGTGGACCGAAGCGAGAGACGTAGAATGATTGTTGACATATCGTTCCGCATGACGAGAACCTCGTGAAAGTCGAGAAAGACAAACAAATCAAGTATATTGACTAGGCTTGCGAGGTTCTTGACATGTGAGATGTGGATTCGGCGATCATTGTACCGATAGTCGTGTCAGCCAACGGCTTAATAGCCAAGAGCCTTGACCAATAACTTAGGAGGCTCTCGTCTGGATCAAAGGCTTGATTCAGAAATCGGTAATTTTGGGCACAGCTCGTATAGTTAGGAGGTTAATTTCTCTGGAGTCCTGGCCTGACAGCTTGGACCCTGTCCCCGATAGCGGTAAGCTACTATTTTTTATATTTTTTTTGTGATTTGGGTAAAAAAAATATATTCAAAAATGGAATTTATATGTAATAAAGGAGATAATAATAATAAACTTTGTTACGACCATGCCATACTTACAGATAGGACTATCCACTATAACAGACCAGATATTTATCTCATAGACCATTGCTGTTCCCCATACACACAACCTACAAAAAACCATATTCGAAAAAATCTGCTAATACGAAATAACAAGAATGTGGGGACAAGAAAAAGTTTACGTTATACCCATAGTCCTTTCCACGACAGGTGTAATCCCCAACCATCTCTTCCGCAGTCTAAAATTAATATAACAATGCCTTTATTTCATAGCCAAAATTTCTTCTGGCCTTCAGGTCCCTGCTGGCAACAAAAAATACAAAGTGGTCCCTGGTCAAAAAAGATTGGGAACCACTGATATAAACAAACAAACCTATATAATTATGAGTTCATTTAATTACATAATCCTCTGAATTTCGTATTCAAAATACTTAGAATAATTTTGATGCTAACGAATATTACGGATATTAATATGAAATAATATTTGTAAATTATACCTTTACATAATTATATGTTTTAGTCGAAAATGGAAATAGTATTCTGGGAATATCTGTTGCGAGATATCATACAAACTCAAATAAATAAATCTATACATATATATTATAGTACATGTATGTATATAATAAGGTAACCGTTACTGAGCAGTGGTGGCCGAGTGGTAACGGCCCCGACTTACGAGTTGTAGGTCGCGGGTCCAAACCCAGCTAGGCGCATTACTTTGTGTAATTTATTTCATAACGGTGGAGGAAACCATCGTGAGGAAACCAGCATGTCCTAGAACCAAAAATTCAAAGACATGTGACATCCACCAACCTGCACTGGGCTAGCGTGGTGGACTACGGCCCATTCCCTCTCCTAGAGAGAGGAGGCCTGCGTCCCAGCAGTGGGAACATTAAAGAAGGCTGATCATGTTATTATGCTAACCATTACTAAGTGACCTATCAACAAACAGCTCAAACCACAGAACAAATTGCGCTCAATTATGACATAGGCTTGCGCTAAGAAGGAAAACATCGTAAGGAAACCGACATGTCCTAGAACTAAAAATTCGAAGACATGTGACATCCATCAACCCGCACAAGGCCGTGGTGGATTGCGGCCCATTCCCTCTCCTAGAGAGGAGGCCTGAATTTCAACAGTGGGAACATTATAAGGCTGACTATGATATGCTAAGCTTGCGCAAAGAAAGGATTTTCAAAATTCACCCCCAAAGGGGATGAAACGGGGACCCACGGAGAGTAAAAAAAAAAGAAAGGCCCAGATAGTTTTCCTAAGTTCATTTTCTCTTGGTATTATTTTCTACTTTTACACAAGCGAAACCTTTGGCAAAAGCTTGTATAATATATTATTTAAATATTCAACTCGGAAACTGCAAAGCTTTTGATGTGGCAGCTTCCTTTGAAGTGCTTTAAAACAGGAACTGCGCAATACTGTAAATCCACAAAGCATGACCATAAAGGCTTTTATTTGGTTCTGTGTTTCCCGATATTTAAAATTTATAATATAATCATAGAATAATCAGCCTTATAATTTTCCCACTGTTGGGACTCAAGCCTGCTCTCTAGGATAGGAATTCCCTCTAGTATATATATAGTATATAGTCATAGTCTACCACGTAGGCCTAGTGCAGACTGGGGATCTCACATATCGTCAATTTTTGGTTACACCGGTTCTCATGATGTATTCTTTGTTGTATGTATGCTGGAAGTTTTTTTTTTTTTAAACTAGCTTCCGCCAGCGGCTTCGCCCGCGTGAAAATAGGTTCCTCCATACAAACTTTGGTCCCCTGTTTTTCCCTTTAGGAGGTGAATTTTGAATATCCTCTCTTAGTGCTCGCCTACATCATAAAGGGAAGCCTTGTGCAAAATTTCACGTTCCTAGTACCAGTATTTTCGACTGCGTTAATACATATATCAGTCAGTCTGTTTCTCCTTTATATATACTGATAAGCAGCACCTCTGTGCTTTTCAAATAAAAAAATAATAAAACATATTATATCTTTATTGTACTCAAATATTCAACATAGTACAGAGTGATTTGACAATTCATGTATAACTCAACAATCAGTTTTCTTTCAGAAAACCTCCAAGTGTCAAAAGAAGACCGCATTCGAGGGTAGTATCCAGTCCAGTCCATTCTTTAATTAAATAGATTATTTTTAGTTAAAAGTATACTGTTGTCGACCATATTTATTTATTTATTGCAATAATTACTCGCTGCACTTACAGTTAGACCAATACATGTGCTGAGACAACAATTATATTGTATTATTTAACTACGCCCCTCCTAAAGAGGAGGTCTGAGTCCCAGCTGTGGGAACATTATAAGGCCGACTATGCTATGCTATGCTATTTAACTACGAGTACAATTCAGAAAGATAACAATAAAATATAACAATATTAAAATTAAAAAAAAGAACAACAAGAGAAGAAAATCAACACAATTCACATATATTTAAAAAAAAATAACAATAATTCATTTAAATGCTAATACATTCTCAACATCCTTTAGAAACCACAATAAAAACCACTTGCTTACAGTTACTTATTCCTTAATACATGGTTTAAATAGTAACAGAAGGTGGCTTAATGCAACCAATAGCATTTTCCACAATACAAATGAAAAAATCTATTTTAAAAGGGTCATCCAATAAATTAAATAATATCTTATAATAACAATAATATTAAAAAATATATATAACAACAATAAAAATATATAACAACAAAAAATAAAACCAGTTTTAAGTACGAAAAAATCTAAGCGGGAATTACAATAGACCGATGTGTGACACACGTGTGCAACAGCTGAGTTGTACGTAGAGTCGCGTTCCGTGGCTTCGCGTGACGTGGGTCTAATGTAGCTCTACAAATCTAGTTGTCATATAAAATGTATGGAGACCGACGCACCCAGGCGTACGTGGCCCACGTAGGCCCAGTATAGTTCTACCTTCAAACAAACATTGCAGCATTTGCAGTAAGAATAAAATGTAACAATGAATCATAATCGATCCTGCAAATCGTTCACCATAACATAAAATTACACACATAAAACAAGATACTACCAAACTTTATCTTTAATAGCACAAAAAGGAGACTTTACCATCGCGGTAAAAAGAAGCCATAAGCATTGAGACCAAGGATGTTTTGGTTATGAAATATCGAATCTGGATACGGATATAAATATATTATACCGGTTTCGGATACGGTAACGGATATTAAATTATTTCGGATTATCCGCTAGCTTCAGATGTTACTTAAATAGTTATGATCTATACATGTGGATGGATATAGGGAGGAAAGAAAAGATGGATGGATTGTGTGAGAAGTGATATGAAAGAAAAGGGAATTAGTGATAGCGTGATGGGGGACAGGACAGAATGGAAGAAATAAACGTGTTGCGCCGACCCCAAATAAAACAGGACACGAGCCAGAAGATGCTGATGATCATCCGCTAATTTCGGATAAATTCGGTTACTGATATAAGCATTTTAAAATTTATTTATTTATTTATTTATTTATTTATTTAATTATTTCATTATAACACCTTTACAGATAAGTCCAAGGCGATGTTATAACTAACACTTAATATATGTACATGGTTAAGATATTCTATTAATTAGGATGTAATGTCCAGACCTTTCTCAATAATTATTTGAGCTGCTTCCAAAAATTTCGGCAGTGTTTGGCCAAATATATCCTCCGATTGTGCTATATTATTGATAGTTCGTATGGCTCGTGACAAAGGGGCAAACTTTAGGAGGTTAGTCCTAGCAGACGGCACCTCTAAGAGAGCGGGGCGGCGGCGCGCGCCCACACACCCATCCGGCGCGCGCAGCCGCAGCGCTTCCAGCACGTCTGGGTGGTGCAACAACCCTATCAGTACACTAGCTACGTACTTGACCAGTGCGACATCCCTTCTTACCTCCAGTCTAGTATACCCGACCATGCCCAGGACGAAAAGACTCGGGTACATGAGCGGATAAAAGGGGTAAACCCCATATTGTTTCAAGTACAGAAATCTCGTAAATTTATTTTGGATCTTTTCCAACATGAGGCTGTACTTTTTCTCATGAGGATTCCAAATAATGGAACTAGTTTCTAGGTGGCTCCTTACAAGTGCATTATATAAAACTTTGACAGCAGCCGTATCGCTAAAATCCTTACATTGTCTCAGGATGAAACCGAGGCTTCTGAAAGCCCTGCCGCACACCTCAACTATGTGTTTGCGGAATGTTAGCTCCGGCACCATCTGTACGCCCAGGTCCCGTACCTGCGTGACGCGCGGCATTACTACGCCATCCATCTCGTACTGATGCCGCAATGGAGAATGCGCGCGACTGTAGCTCATCACACAGCACTTATTGGCATTAAAATGCAGTTTATTAGATTTACTCCATTGGACTACATTGTTAATGTCAGACTGGAGTTGATCACAGTCGGCCTCATCTTTAACAGGCAAGAATAACTTTAAGTCATCTGCAAATAGCAGACACTTTGATTCTTTAACAACTGTGGGCAAATCGTTAATAAATAATATAAATTCTAACGGCCCGATATTAGTGCCTTGACTCACCCCAGAGAACGTATAGTAGGGTCTAGAGTCATGCCCTGCATACTCGACGTACTGTCTGCGTTCGCCAAGGTAACTAGCAAAAAAGTTAAGCAAGTGTGGTGTGAATCCCATAGCAGAGAGTTTGCACAAAAGTATATCATTATCCACAGCATCAAAAGCCTTCCGGAAGTCAAAATACGCAACATCCACTTGACCACCTGCGTCAACAGCGGGTGATACTTCGCCAAGAAATGATAATAAGTTACCTCCCGTACTGCAACCCGGCCGAAAGCCATGCTGTACGTCCGTTAGCCGAGACATAACTTGCGTATAAATACCTTTATGCAACACCGACTCAAATACCTTGGCGAACGCAGACAGCACCGCCACCGGTCGATACCCACTCACATCAGAGCCCGCACCTCCTTTAGGGACTGGGATGACTCGCGTAATCTTCCACACGTCCGGATAGTGACCCTCTCGCAAACACAAGTTGAAGATGTGTAACAAGGGCTCCTCAAAAACCATGCGACAATCTTTGACAATGTAAGGCGGTATGCCGTCCGGCCCCACTGAGCGCTTGGGCTCGAGACGCAAGAGCGCCGCGCGCAGATCTCGTGCGCTGATGCGATCAACATGCACACGCGCCGCCCCCGCCGCCCCGCCGCCCGAGCGCTCCGCAGCCTCCGGGTCTAGCGCCGGCTGCTGTGAGCTGTAAACTGAGTGGAAATATGCAGCGAAACATTCTGCACACTCCTCCTCTTTCAGCAATAAACCGTCCTTAGTGATTTTAGGTTTATTACGCTTAGCTTGTTTGGTCCTAATCATGCTCCAGAACGATTTCGGATCAACTTGCAGATTTTTCTGAAGGCGGTTTTGGTAAGCTTCATAAGTTGAAGCGATCTTAATTTTCACTTGAGTTCGATAGTGAGAAAATGCTTTGTAATCGCTTTGGGAACCAGTCATTTTATATAATTTATGGTAACGCCACTTATTTTTGATATCACGTATCAAGTCAGATGTGTACCATTCTGGATAATTAAACCTAGACCCATGCTTACTTACTCTAACAGTTTTCTTAGGAACACATTCATCGAGGACCTCATTCACTGTTTTATAAAAGTAATTTATAGCCGCTTCCGAGCTCTGAATTTTAAACAATTGTTCCCAATCTAATAACATAAAATAATTATATAAACTTTGAAAATCTGCCCGATAAAAATTCCACCTATTTTTATTAATTAACGTCATACTATCATTAAAATTTTGTGAAAGCCGGTTACCCTCCACTTCCCGATCCGATAACCTGGCGTAAATAACTAGCGGTGGATGTTGTGCATCAATGTTTACTAAAGGTTCCTCAGAGAGCTGTACCCCTAAGTCACTCAAATCAAACGTAGATAGTACCAAATCTAATGTACGATTATTAATATTAACCAAATTATTTACCTGCCGAAATCCACAGTAAGCAATAAAGTACTCCAAATAACTTTGAACTTCTACAGTCGTAGAAGGCATATTGAAATCACCCAGCACTAATACTTTCTCATGTTTTACACAAACATTCTCTAATATTTGAAATAATTGCATATACTCCTGAGCATCACATTTAGGCGGAATATAAACAACACAACATAAGAACAAAAAGTTACTTCGTCGTTGAACTGTCGCGCACACAATCTCAAATAAGGCCTTGTCCACGTTGTCTATAGAAACGCGATTTAGACTAAAGCGCGGGGAAGCTGCCAAAAATACTCCTCCTTGTTTTCTCCCGTCCGCTCGATCACAACGTAACATGTTAAATTCATTTGGAATTAGTTCTCCGTCATGAATCCCATTATTGAGACCTGACTCCGTAATTGCAAAAAGGTCATAAGTTGATGCTAATATATTGTTGTGGAACGTGTTTGTTTTCGTCCGTAATCCTCTGACGTTTTGGTAGTAGACTAGTACGCAGTCATTCCTGGCTTTGATTGCCCTTTGCTGTTTTGCTGGAGTTCCGAAACCAAATCCATTGATTAAATTGCGCATTTAACGGCCAACTATCAGCATTATTTATTTTATCAAACAGGGATTCCGGAACTCCCACCATAAATGACGCGTAATCTCTGGTAGTTTTTGGGACTATTTTCTTAACTTTTACGTCCTGCGACTCACAGATTCCCACAACATGTTCACTTATTGCTTCCTCAGTAGTGTCAGGATGCAGAGACCACACGTGCAAGAACTTCTTGGCCTGAATTGCTTGAAGCTTGGCTATCTGGGCATTTCCTCCTTTTTGCACCACATTATTATGTCGTTTAGTTTTTTTCTTATTATTTACTATCTTCCATTCCTCAGACGTAACACTGTCAATAGAAGGTATTTCCGCGGAATCGTACACACGCTCGCTTATGGTTATGGACGCAGCCTTATTCTTCGCACGCTCGGTCGCTCGGCGCGCACGTTCCGTCTCCTTCTTTTGCGGTTCTTTAGCTTTACACGCTAAGTTTGTCTCACTTGCCCGCGGTGAAGTTGGTATCACGGCGTAATTATCCATCTCGCTCTTCGATGAATTTAGTCCGACTTGAACTTCGAGCTTGTCAATTTTGGCGCATAAATTTGCGACTACCCTCGTTTGTTCTGTAATGGTGACGAAGTATTCATCGATCTTTCGTTGTTGATCTTCTATTATTTTGTTTTGAGTTTCTATAGCAGCTGTTTGTGTCGCAGTTTTTGTTGTCAATGCTGCAACTTTCTTCAATAAATCGTTGAGAGCCGTTTCAACGTTAAATTTCGACATTTTTACCGGTAAACGGAATAAAATCACGGAGAGCTAGTACACGTACGGAGCAGATTTTTTTTTTTTTTTTTTTTTTTTTTTTTTTTTTTTTTTTTTTTTTTTTTTTTTTTAAATTATAAATGTAAAATGCAAATAGAAAGATTATTAACTTTTATTTCTAGCATAGATTAATTATATCGTTTGTTTGGCTGGGCAAAACAAACTTTTGTAACCTAGCTGTCATTTAGACTCCGCCTCTATCCGAAACTATCCGAAACTTTTATATCGGTTATGGTTACGGATATTTTGGTTTAAGGTATCCGATACTTTTGGTTATGGTTATGGAGCTCCATAACATTCCTGATTGAGACTGTTTGTCCCGTTGAGCAGAACTATCAAAGTTTTTACCATTTTATGATATCATCTTTATAGACTCAGATCAGGGTAAAACACTGGAATCCAAAGTATGTTTTATTGTTATTCCTGCTTCATAATTCCTTTTTGCGATACCCTTTGACGCACTCTAGTTTCTTGGATATCTGTAATTAAAGTTATTTACGTTCGAGTAAGCTGTGATGTCTCAGTTGACAGCTATGTACCAGGCCACTCAGAAAGTTTTGCGACAAAAAGTTTTTATATATATGGCATTGGCCACTTGTAATTATTTTGAAAACTTTGGTTACTTAAAAGTAAAAATACCTTTGTTCGAATTTTGAATTTCCCTCCACATTTTTTCTAGAGCCAAATCAAATTATCGTGTCACATTTAAAAATGGATCTGCATCAAGAACATTTGATCTACGTGTCATTTGATCTATTTCTAATTACTTTTATGGATGAAGGACCTTCAAAAGTAACTATCTACCGCGAGTTCAAGCGCGGTCGCCTTACTTTGGGGGATGAACAAAGGAGTGGTCGTCCTACGACGGCTGTCACGGAAGAAAGTGTGCTGGCACTGCTGGCAGTAAATAATTTAATTCAAGAAAACAGGCGTACTACATACGAAGAGATTCAGCATACATTGCAGATTGGTTCGGGAAGCGTTCACAAGATTGTACATGAACACCTTCACGTGAGGAGGGTAGTATGCTGCTTGGTGCCGCACAACCTCACCGAAGCTTAGAAGCAGGCCCGTGTGGAGTGATGCCGTGATATGATTAAAAAATTCGAAGCAGGCTCGTCTCGGCGCGTTTACGACATTGTGACAGGTGACGAATCCTAGATTTATCAATGCGATCCAGAAACAAAGCGTCAGTCGACAGTTTGGCTGTTTCAAAACGAATCAACGCCTACAAAAGTGAAGTGATCGAGAAACGCAGAGAAAATTTTGATCGCTAGTTTCTTTACTTTGACAAGGTATCTGATTTCAATTCCATTACGAATCGTATAACACAAAATGCCTGCCAGAAGTTTTGTCAGCAATGAGCAACAAGCGTCCGAACAATGGGCTCCGCGGGGAACTGCTTCACCATGACAACGCGCCCCCGCACTCAGCGCTCAAAACGAGGGACTTCCTGGCCACCACAACGGTCAGAGTCTTGGGGCACCCTCCTTACAGCCCTGATCTGGCATCGTGTGACTTCTTATTATTTCTAAAAATAAAAATAAAATCTGCTGAAAGGGATACAGTTTTCATCGCCGGAAGACGCGCTAAGCAGCGTTCGAGAAAGCCGTGAAAGAGGTGTCTGCGGTGAACTGGAAAAAATGTTTCGAAAATTGGTTCAGACTCATGAAACTTTATATAGAGGCTGGTGGAGAGTTCTTTGAAAAGATTTAATAAAAATATTTTATCTATAGAAGTTAGTTTTTTAGTTCCACAAAACTTTCTGAGTGTCCCACGTAAAAGTGAAAGTTTGTGTGTATATTTGAGAAACTTAAAAATATTAAGCTTTAAAAAGAATATCCCATACGTAACTTTGTCCTACATGTCTTGACTGATGAGACTTGATGACTTAGTGAGAGCCACGGGATACCTAGTTACAATGGTTTGACTAAAAACTCTTAATAATTAGCTAACCGGGAACGCAGTGAGTCTATTCTTATAATTAATAAACTGACCTATAATTACACAGTTTTATTAAGTTGTTGTTAATAAAGTTAAATTATTATTACTCAACCCTTGGCTTTTTGACGGGCACGGCATTTTTCAATCTCGGAAGAATGAAACCAAACCTAATTATTGGACAATTTGTTGTTTTGGCTTAGTTGTTTACCAACGACTGTACACACTGAATACAGCATCATAACACATAATTATATAAAATTAAACTTCATCGCAACGATCACTTACAGGTAAACACTACATGCATGAAATAATAAATTAGATAATTAAGCTACCATAAAATTATCATTAATGAAATTCATTAAATATTTCCAAAAAAAAAAAAAATCATTAATATTCATAAAAGTTATAAAAAATCATAAACATTCATTGGATAAAATTAGTAACATTGATAAAACTAATTACAATGATAAAATTAATAACAGTGATAAAATTAAAGCAATTAAATGAAAACGACTAGGCGTTGATGGGTAAATGATTAAGAATGGCTTTCTGTTTAGCAAGTTAGTCAAAGTGAAGATCAAAAACGTCACTGTGATCATTCACTGCTTTACACATTCTCGCAACAGGTGAATTGACTCCAAGACTTGTTGTAGTTCTTCTAATTGGCATAAGCATCCAAAGGGTGCACGAAATCTGAAAGGGGCAAATAAGCTAAGACTGTCTATTTTATGCTTAATGACCTTGTAAGCAAACATTGTATCAATTAAGTGTCTGTATACGTTTGTCTAGCGAGGTCATGTTCAAATGCTCAAGTCTTTTATGGTAAAGATCAGGAAAAACGCTGTTTAAAATTAATAAACGCCAAAATTTTTGTAAAAATATCCATGTGTATAAAAATATCAATAAAGGGTATTTTGTTGTAATTCATTATATTTTATTATTATAGCTCGCCCGTATTGGCCCACTGCTGGGCAAAGGCAAAATATAATAATGATTATTATATTTGGTACCAGGACTGCATAAACGTATCGGTTTTACTGATTTACAAACGCATAAAACTCCGAGAGATCGCTGGTCTATTTATACGAGCAACGCAGCGTGGCATCCCATTTCCCTCCTAATCAGCTTATGAAGGAACTGAATTACGTGATTCAACTTACCATTTTCTTTCTGGCCTTTTTTGGAGAGTCATTTAATTTAATTTCCTTCAATTTCTGTTTGTACACAATTAGATCAGAGCTCTATAAAGCAATGCTGGGGTTTCTGTCAGAGTACAATTTTCCTTCTCATTTGAGTTTTATCCGTGCAATCATAAGTTTAATTTGATGCGTGGGTACAGTAATTTATTCCTCGATAACGTTATTTTTATTATTAAAGTAAGTCAATATTTTTGACAACATTTATCCTCATTTCAAGCCTCCATTAAAGCCGAAATTCTTAATAAAATTTATCTGTGTCCCAGTGGTACGAGTTAATCAGTTTAGTAATTAAACGCCGATACGAAGTATGTGCCGGATGGGGCGATGAGTAATGGGCCAAGTCGAGAACTTCTGTAATTTATCGTGCGAACGTGACGGCTCGCGAATTCTTACATCACACTTATAAGGGGTGGACCATCGTATAGATAGCTCTTGATAGTCATGTCGACCTGGTAAACATGGGATCAGAAGTGGAACACGATTGATGTCTATCTATCTATTTAGTAGAACGCTAAGTAGTTTTTTTTTAAATGTAATTTATTACTGATTCTTATGTTTTATTAGATCTTTCTTATATGTATGGATACGACTGATGACGACTATATCTAGCCGATCCAATGTCGGAGCATAAAAGTCTAACTTATTTTTTTTTTCGGTTGGAATATCATCTAATGACAAATCGCGCTCTTGGGTGAAGCGGGAGATAGTGTCAGACTTTTACTGACTAAAAACCAACTCCTGTTCCTTCGTTGCCTTCATCCCAGGGCCCCGGGTTTCGTTTTCACACTACCCATGGCCCCAGTAGGCTTCAACCCGGCTGGGCCCCTACGATTTGCTGACATCTCCCTGAGGCGCGCGTGGAACAATACGCGCCGTCTACGACTTGGGCTCGGTCCGGACGGTTACCGGACGGTCGGACGGCGGGATGCGACGACGACGACCCATTGCTCGCCGTCCGCAAGCCCGTGCCTACGTTGGCCGGAAATCGGGGTCGGATTCCCAGCGGTGGTTGGGGCGTGAGGACCGTTGCCTCACGCGATCGGCCGCCTCCTTTGCTAGCAATACTGCTTCGCAGAAGGAGGCGACCGCCTGCCACTCCTCCTCGCTCCGGACCATGGCCTACAGGCCAAGGACCGGCGCGAGAGATCGCCGCCGCCGATTGCCCCCACGAGGACACGGCGCTGCTCTGCCCAAGCGGGGCACACCTCCACCGTAGTCTCACTTAGATATGTTTTTTCTCTTTCAAAGTATTTTTAAAGTTCCAAGATCAGCTCTGGATTATTTAATAACCAGTGAATGATTTCTTTACAATGAAAAATCTTGGACAAACTCCTCATTCACACTAATATTCAAATAACCACACCATATATTACATTAACTAACGATAATGACTAATCAATGTTAATCTATTAAGTTCAATGACAATCAATTTATTATTATTTTACTATATTACTATTTAATTATTTTTAATGAAATGATGAATCAATGGTTTTAATTTTATGTTATTAATTGTTTAATTTATTTGATGAATTAATTGTATCAATAATTTACGCAACAAGATACTTCATTTCATTAAAATATATTGTGACTTGAAAATGTAATTTTTACCAATAATAGTACATTATGATATAAGTGTGTAATGTTAGTGATTACCGTCGAGGCGGTATTTAGACCCGAGCCGAGGCGAGGGTCTTAAGAGAGCCAAGAACGGTAAGCCAAGAACGGTAATCATTAATTACTCACGTGTGTCATACGACGTTTTTCAATACACTTCTGAAGAAAACAACAGTAAAACTAGTAAAATTTTCTGTGACATGGTGGTAAAAATCTGTTGTCGTTTAAAGCGCGCGCATCATTTTTTTTTATTTACTCCTAGAGTAAGGCTAAGGTATTTTGATCATACTGCCTAGTCTTACGTTTATGTTTCCTTGCGTGAAAAGTTTATACGATAATGTCTTTCGTAGTGACAATAGAATACAGATGTATCATTTTCTAATGATTTTGTAGTATTTAATTTAATTTAATTAATACAGCCACTGAACTTCACTGGAATAAAAAAAAATCACGCCAAAAACCGTGCGCATCTTAAAATGGCGGCCATAGACCACAAAAAAAGCAAATTTTATTTTTATGTACGATTTATTTACTAAATGTTTTTTATTAAATAAATCGTTTGTACAAGTTAAATTTGTCCATTTTAACAAGACACTAATTTATATACTATGGAACGCAATAACTTAATGAGAATTTTATTGGCATTCAAGTTTTGCGAACAAAGAGGTTGAACAAAAAGGTTTTAACTACATTATAGCACTTGTACGTAATGGTAATCAAAATGTCACAGTTTGATAACGAGTGCCATTATATACCTAAGTGCATTGCAATAAGAGTCACTTTCTGAGCAAGTGTGTTGAAAATATGTTTATCTGTTTATCTGTTAACTTCCCCGAGACGCGCTAGTGCTCGACCAATAGCAATGCATCCGACTCGTTCCATTGCCAAGGAGTAGGAAATATTTATACATTCCTCTCATGTATAAAACACCATGAAGTGTTGTATCTTTCTAGTGAGAGTTTATATCAGAACTTTTTGCGTTACTGATTATCTTAGCGATACGAAGCCAAGAACCTGTCAGCATTTAACTGTGTATACTGCAGTGCAGGAGTAATTTATTGATACCTTTACCAAAATATAATTCTGACAATGTTTTTGCACAATTTTTTTTTTTTCATTATTGTTGGGCTCGCGTTTGACCACCATCTCACCTGATGTTCAATGAGGATGTGGTCGACGCTGGAGCACGCTTGCCTAAAACAACTTACTCGTTGTTGAATTAAAGACCTCCAGATTGAGTTGTCAGGGAACACCGACTCCGGCAGGGAATTCCACTCTTTAGCTATACACATATAGCACACTACCGTAGGCGTAGGTTTGTGGACGGCGAGCAATGGGTAGCACGCCGTCCGGTCATCCGGTAACCGTCTGAACCGAGCCCAATAAGAAGGGTCGAAGCCTACTGGGGCCTTGGTTAAGTATAAATTAGCCCCGGGGCCCTGGAACGCAAGGCAAAGAAAGAACATATGAGTAGGTTTTAGTCAGTAAAAGTCTGACATGCCCTCCCGCTCCACCCAATGCGAGAAAAGTCATTGGATGATTTCCCACCTTAAAAAAAACTATACGCACAATGAATGTATTCCCAAAACGAATTGTGCGTATGGATGGGATGTCCACCATGTATCGGTGGCGCATCTCCTTACATCTAGTGGTCCGATGATGGAGCGGGATTAGCGGAATTAAATTATACAGTTACCGACGCACATTCGCCGAAATGTTATCGATACAAACCCGAGTGGTTAGGAATTCAACATCGATGCTCAAAACTTTGGACCGTCAGCGTCAACTCAACCAGGACAACATACTATGTTGCGCTAGACTATAGTCTTCTTAGCTTGTTTTTCAATAATTTGTATTCAATTTTAAGTTATTAATCGTTTTATTTATTTGATGAATTAATTGTATCAATAATTTACGCAACAAGATACTTAATTTAATTAAAATATATTGTGACTTGTAAATGTAATTTTTACCAATAAATATGTTTATCGTTTATCTGTTAACAATTGAACTAGCAAAATTTATTACAACTAGGAAAATATTACCTACTTATTTAAAAACTAAAAGGTTGCTGCCACAACTGATTATTTTACGTAGTGCCTGAAAGGAAGAGTCCATTCATCTTCCATTTTCACGTAGTGAAGAATAACATGTACCAAGGATACATAAAACGAAAGATAAACATATACATCATCGTGTACCTACTCACGTAGGTATATCGTGTTCCGTCGCTTCGAGGCACTCACACGCTCGTTTACTTTATTACAGTGTATAAAAACATACTAAAACAAGTTACAAATCCTATTACGGAACCCTACAGGGCGCGTTTAACCTCACGTATTTAATATACGATTTACTATTACAGCACACACGAGGATAATTTTCCAACAAAATTAATCTATTCACATGCGCCAATCATCATCATCATCATAATTTCAGCCAATAGACGTCCACTGTTGGACATAGACCCCAAGTGTCGCCACGATAAACGGTCCTGTGCGTCTCGCATTCATTTCTTTTTTTCATTGGATTCCCGCAACCCTTACCAGGTCATCGGTCCACCTTGTAGGAGGCCTTCCAACGCTACGTCTTCCAGTACGTGGTCGCCATTCTAAAACCTTTCGGCCCCAACGGCCATCGGTTCTGCGAGCAATGTGCTCTGCCACTTAAGTTAGGCGATTCTTTGTGCTATGTCAGCAACCTTGGTTCTCCTGCGGATATGGTCATTACTGATTCGATCACGCAAGGAATATCCGAGCATAGCCCTTTCCATTGCCTTTTGGGTGACTTTAAGTCTTCAGATAAAGCCCATTGTAAGCGACCTCGTTTCGGAACCATATGTCATCACTGGCAACACGCACTGGTCATAGACTTTCGTCTTGAGACACTGTGGTATATTGGACGAGAAGATACCGCGCAGCTTCCCGAACGATGACTAGCCGAGTCGGATTCGACATGCACCGATAGTGGCAATTAAATTTCTATAAGGCGTTGCTCCTCAAGATCATGTTATCCTATGCCTGATTGAATTCTTTTGCTGTACTAACATCAAAATTTATATCCGGGTAATAAATGTGGTTAGTAGCCATTTGCATGGGTGATTATTTGCTTATCGCGTTACCTACTTAAATAGAAAAATACTACAAGATGAAACCTTATACACGCAGAAAACGACATAAGCTGCTTTTAATGTGACTAAGTATTTAAAATAATGGGCCAAAGAAACGGTAGCTCATAATAAAATACCGGATATTTTTCAACAAAACTTGTATTGTGAAAACGATATCAGAAATCGAATCCACCTCTCCAACTCATCAAAATTAAAGTACTAGGTCAATAGAAATCTCCAAGAATTGGAGAAACTGGCACGTTGTTTACGTCAAGAGAGAAGTAAGTCGTCAATTCAATCAATAGCAAATAATCTATTTCCGTGGTGCAGTCGTCGAGGCAATCTCAGGGGGACGTTGGAAAATGAGAAAATCTACCGAGCTATCATCGAACTACTGCGGGCTATGCGCCCCTGGTACTGTAAACCAAATGATTGATTGTGAAATTGAGTTTTTTTAGGGACGAAAAAGACTGCTAAACAGGAAACACAATAAAAGACATTGGGTAATTCCTGATCCGCTTTTCGAAATTTCGCGGACACCAAAGAAATTTTTAGAAGTTGACATACTACATCACTGCTTTAACACTGTAAGTGTGTGTGTGTGTGTGTGTGTGTGTGTTCCCATAAGGGAATGCTGAGAAACTGCGGACTTCGCGTACGGTTTATAGTTAAGGTCTCTTCAAGGCTAGAGTGAATAAACTCTTATTAAACTAGTGCGCTCCACCATCAACGATTGCATCACTGCTTACCATAAGGTGGGATCACAGTCAAAAACTAGTTTATACCATTAAAAAGATGTCTTTTCATTATATTTCACATAACGTTACCGTAGTAACGTTCAACGGTCAAATTAATTATCAAAATATTATATTAATTTTAATACTAATTAGGCTCACTCACAATAAAAACAATTGTTTTACTTCCAACCTATAGATAGTAGGCATACCTACTACAGATACCTATTTTTTTTTCCCTTCCTTCCCTCACTTAGGTACACACCACGTTACACGGCACTAGCAGACTGCAAGATAATTGCAGTCCTTCGTCACCTATCGTTGTGATCTATGTGTTCCCTGCATTCTGAAGTTTATTCGAGACCAAACAAATCAGAAGTTTCCTACATTTTGACGAATTATTCGAACATAAATGCAGGGTACAGTTAACTTTTATTCGCGATTTCTTTTTTTTTCCTGAAGTATGAGTTTATTTATTCATTTATTTACAAGCACTTGTACAACATTAAAAGAATGTCCAAGGTGTTGTACAATGGAAACTTACAAACTAAAAATACATTTTTCAACACACTTGCTCAGAAAGTGACTCTTATTGCACTGCACTTAGGTATATAATGGCAATCGTTACCAAACTGTGACATTTTGATTCCCATTACGCACTAGTGCTATAATGCAGATAAAACCTTTTTGTTTTGAATTAAAAAAAATCCCATTATGTTATTGCGTTCAATAGTACCTATATAAGTTAGTGTCTTACTTACTTATTTCATCCAATTTACAAGTTAAAATGGACAAATTTAACTTGTACAAACGATTTATTTAATAAAAAACATTTAGTAAATAAATCGTACATTCAATTAAAATTTGTTTTTTTTTTTGTGGTCCATGTCCGCCATTTTAAGATGAGCGAAAACTTTTCACGCAAGAAAACATAAACGTAATATTAGGCAGTGTGATCAAAATACCTTAGCCTTCCTCAAGGGGTAAATAATAAAAAATGATGCGCGCGCTTTTGAAAACAGTTTTTTACCGCCAAGACACAGAAAATTTTACTAGTTTTACTGTTGTTTTCTTCACAATTGTATTGAAAAACGTCTTATGACACACGTGAGTAATTAATGATTACCGGTCTTGGCTCTCTTAAAACCCTCGCCACGGCTCGGGTCTAAATACCGCCTCGACGGTAATCACTAAAATTACACACTTATATCATAATGTACTATAATAAAACAGTAATACCCTAATAAGATATCCATACACATTGTTGATGTAAAGTTATTTATAATGATAAGTACACCTGTACCTTTAAAGAAGAAGAAAGAACAAAAGAAAAAAAACAAGTTTATTCTGCCTGAATACACGCACAATTAATTACAAAAATAAGACATCTTTTTTTATAATAATTCTGCCCAATAGTTTCATGAACACATTAATGCTAAATAAATTAAGCTACTTGTCATACACTCGTGTAGAACTAAACAAAAGACAGCATTAAGTCCCGTAAACTCGTAAGAACTAAAATCTAATAACTAATAATAAAATAATCAAAAATCTTCTAGGCAAGCGTGCTCCATCGTCGGCCACATCATCGCTTACCATTAGATGAGACAGTGGTCGAACGCGAGCGTATCAATAATAAAAAATTTAAAAAATCTATTCAACTTAAATTTAATGTATCTCGACCCTCCCATGAGGCACATCAATGCGCTCAATGCTAGCATAATAAGATATCCAAACCAATAAAATAAAGTATGATTGATATTATATTATTAGGAATCAGAAGTGAAACAGATTAAAAAAATAAACAATCTTTATTTGCACTTTTATAAAATTTACAAAAACTTGAAAAGGAACTAATTAAATAAAGTTTACTCAAACAAAATGGAATAATCAGTACACGAACAAAAACATAACCCAAAATAACTAAGCACACGATAATGGTCAAGTAGCACGTCCGTCCCGCTCGCCGTCCCAGGGAAAAGAGAGAGTTGCCGCGCCGCGCGCCTCTTTTTATAAACTACCGTCGGTCACCGGCTGATGACATGACTTTAGGATGTCAACTCGCCTTCAGTTGCCAACACGGCCTCTCCTGACGCTCTGACGTCCTCGTCAGCTCCAGGGGATGGTCCTGCCTGTTCTGTAGCAGTGTCTTCCAATACGACGCCCGAGACATCATTGTCTCCTGTAATCAGACAGCTACATTACGTAAAAAGATAACAGATGTAGAAGCGAACACATCCTAGATACTTAAAAGGTAATGCGCATTACACATAAAATATGACACATCGAAATCTTAGCCAAGACACCAAGTGCGTAACTTGGTCGCGTTACAGACGGAGACACCAAGTTAGCGTGTTTCACAACGGCTGTCGGCATAGGCACCTAGTTAGCATACCGCCCAGACTTTTACCAACACTGTAGGCATAGGCTCTAAGTTTGCATACCTCCCAGTGGCTGTTGACATAGGCACAAAGTTAGCATATCACACAGACTTCCACCAACACTGTAGGCATAGGCTCTAAGTTTGCATACCTCCCAGTGGCTGTTGACATAGGCACAAAGTTAGCATATCACACAGACTTCCACCAACACTGTAGGCATAGGCTCTAAGTTTGCATACCTCCCAGTGGCTGTTGACATAGGCACAAAGTTAGCATATCACACAGACTTCCACCAACACTGTAGGCATAGGCTCTAAGTTTGCATACCTCCCAGTGGCTGTTGACATAGGCACAAAGTTAGCATATCACACAGACTTCCACCAACACTGTAGGCATAGGCTCTAAGTTTGCATACCTCCCAGTGGCTGTTGACATAGGCACAAAGTTAGCATATCACACAGACTTCCACCAACACTGTAGGCATAGGCTCTAAGTTTGCATACCTCCCAGTGGCTGTTGACATAGGCACAAAGTTAGCATATCACACAGACTTCTACCAACACTGTAGGCATAGGCTCTAAGTTTGCATACCTCCCAGTGGCTGTTGACATAGGCACAAAGTTAGCATATCACACAGACTTCCACCAACACTGTAGGCATAGGCTCTAAGTTTGCATACCTCCCAGTGGCTGTTGACATAGGCACAAAGTTAGCATATCACACAGACTTCTACCAATACTTGCCCTCAAAAAATGCGGCGCATGTCTCAGGAGTCCATTCACTCCTCCAGGGTACCATGGACTGTGCAGCAGCGTATGTGGTCTATCCGTAGCCACAAGCCAGAAGTTGCAGCTCATAGCGGCCGTGGTCCAGGACTCCAGCTACGCGGCGAGGTCCGCGCATACCAGGATCAAGTTTTCCCGTAGGTCAACTTGACTGTAGAGGAGTCCGTCGGTCTTCATTAGCACGCCTGTCTTGATCGGCATGATTTTTGCACAACCGTTCGGCCGTCCTTTGTCTCCTCGTCTCCCATAGCGGTTCACGGTCTCACCAGACAATTCGATGGCAACGTCTCGGATTCAGCTGTAACTTCCACAATTGTTTAGAGCGTTCTCCATTCCGATGGTTCACCTCGATCCTCAATATGTTAAGGAGAGTACGAACGCAAGGTTCCACCAGACCATTGACGTGATGCATTTCGGGAGAAATATATAATGGATCTGAAAACTTATATCATTCATTAGCGACACAAAACCAGATGATTAGAACATCCTACCTCTATTACATACAATTGTCTTAGGTGTTCCAAATAGAGATAACATTCTGCTTGACACGTTTTAAATTTAAGTTCCGAGTACAAATACAGCTTTATTCGAAGTAGAATCCAATTCAGATATTATCGATTCAGACCTATTTTATTCAGTCGCATTGTTTGATTTCGGCAAAGCACAAGTCTTAGCACTTCCCTTCAGACAGCTACCAACGCGAGAAAGACTCATTTTGCGACTACTTATTCAAAAATATAGCCCTGTCAACCTCGTCAAACCACTGATCAACATCTTGCACATTTGGATCAAAATCAAAGATGTAAAAATGTTGGGTGCAACGACTATATTGCCTCCACTATTTTATCCGTGGTTGCAATCAAAAAATCAGTAGCAGTACCTGTAGTTTCCGGCGTAGCTATTACCCGTATACGTTCTTCTAAAGCCTTCAACCGCGAGACAATAGTCTCAAGCGATCGTCGATGTGGCGGTGACGCAGGGCTTCGCGTCTTCTCGCGGCTCCTACGATGATCTCGTTCGCGCCCGGAACGGCGATCGTGATCCCGTGACTTGCTACGTGACCTTCTACTCCGCTTATGGCGGCTACAAGATCGCTTAGAACGCGGGCCACCAGTTTTTGAACGTGAACGACTCGATCTATGCATTACTAACTACTACCCGCTTTTATGTAGAAAAAGAAAACTTTGAAAATTAGAACTAGTTTTAGTTTGTGGGCGAAATGAATCTTTATCCCACTTCTGATATTAGGAATCAGAAGTGAAACAGATTAAAAAAATAAACAATCTTTATTTGCACTTTTATAAAATTTACAAAAACTTGAAAAGGAACTAATTAAATAAAGTTTACTCAAACAAAATGGAATAATCAGTACACGAACAAAAACATAACCCAAAATAACTAAGCACACGATAATGGTCAAGTAGCACGTCCGTCCCGCTCGCCGTCCCAGGGAAAAGAGAGAGTTGCCGCGCCGCGCGCCTCTTTTTATAAACTACCGTCGGTCACCGGCTGATGACATGACTTTAGGATGTCAACTCGCCTTCAGTTGCCAACAATATATATATTCGACTGGCCTGTTGGTCTAGTGGTTAGTGGCCCTGACTGCTATGCTGGAGGTCGTGGGTTCGATTCCCACCCAGAACAAATATTTGTGCGATAATATGTATGTATTTAGAAATATATAAGTATGTTTATCAGTTATTTAGTACTCATAACACAAGCTCTGCTTAGCTTGAGACTAGACGGCGTTGTGGGATGGTTGTGGAATATTATTATTATTTGTTCGCAGTGGGTAAATTTACCATAGCGTTCAAATAAAATACCACACTACACTTTAACTATAACCAAAACTATTTTAATACCTTTTAGTTTACGGTTGATTTCCTATCACAAAATAAAGTGCTATTAACATTTAGTATAGTTCATTTTTTCTCCCCTGCAAACTGCAAATGAATCAAAGTTGAATATATTTCCACGTGCGGGCTTCAAAAAACTTTGACATATCCGACAGCGGAACCGACGGAAAATAAAGTTTTTTATGCGTAAACAACAGAGCAATCTGTTTTATGAATATAATATCGTCGTACTAGTTTTGCCACCAGTTTTGTCCACATGGACTTTCATTTTCGTTGTGATTAAAAGTACTGTATTCTGTTATTTCCCAGGGTATTCTCTGCATACCTCTATCAAAACTTTATATGCCATTTCACTAGAATTTAGTTTTAAAACAAACAGACATCAAAACTTTTCAGTTTGTATTGTAGAATAATTTTTAACTCACGAACCAAAAATACTGTTATAAGTTTAACCACTGTGCGTGTATCTGTCTATGCCACCGTAGCTCTTAAATGGGTGAACCGATTTGGATGCGGTTTTTGCATAAGAAAGCAGATTGTCTAGCAATGGTTCTTAGATATGTTTTATCAAAATCGGTTAAGACGTTTACAAGTTGGGGGGGAAGGGGCTGAAAGTGGGCATGTTGACCAAATGGAGTATCAAATGAAAGATGTACATTACAAAATTGTATAAACGAAAATCAGTTTATTTTATTTAAAGTTATATGGGAGTGAAAGGGCATCATGATTCGAACTATGCATAAAAAAAAAATTGTGTCCACGGTTTTTTGAATTTAGGTTTCATGTTTATTTAAAATCGCACACAGAGAGCGTTCCCGGGTGTCGCCACTGTGTGGACCGCCCGGAGGACACGGTGGAGCATACGGTGGAGGTGTGCCCTGCTTGGGCAGAGCAACGCCGTGTCCTCGTGGGGGCGATCGGCGGCGGCGATCTCTCGTGTCGGGCCTTGGTACAGGCCATGGTCCGTAGCGAGGAGGAGTGGCAGGCGGTCGCTTCCTTCTGCGAAGCAGTAATGCTAGCAAAGGAGGCGGCCGATCGCGTGAGGCAACGGTCCTCACGCCCAAATCGCCGCCGGGATTCCGATCCCGATTTCCGGCCACCGTAGGCGCGGGCTTGCGGATGGCGAGCAATGGGTAGCCCGCCGTCCGACCGTCCGGTAACCGTCCGGACCGAGTCCAAGTCGTCGACGGCGCGTATAGTTCCACGCGCGCCTCAGGGAGATGTCAGCAAATCGTAGGGGCCCAGCAGGGTCGAAGCCTACTGGGGCCATGGGTAGTGTGAAAACGAAACCCGGGGTCCTGGGACGAAGGCAACGAAGGAACAGGAGTGGGTTTTTAGTCAGTAAAAGTCTGACACTATCTCCCGCCCCACCCAAGGGCGGGGAATGTCATAAGATGATTTTCTCACCGAAAAAAAAAAAAAAACACAGAGAGCGTTTATGTTGTGTAAGCAAACCGCTCAATTAAGTACAAAATAATATATTTTTACTCAATCTTTCGAATTGTCAATAATTCAGTCAGTCTAAAAAGTGATGCTAATTGCACGTTCCAAACCGGAGATCTCTATGGAGAAGAATATGCGAGGAACTCCATGGAAACTCTTTTATATCATGTTATTGTCTTACAAATATCTTGGTTACATATTTTTTGTCACTTCAATATTATAATGCAAGAAACAAAAAGTGCGTTCTTGTACTACTATGGAAGCTGTCACCCGCCATTATGCTATATCGACACCTTTACCGCAGATGATCACAAATACGTTTCGGTGTTGCCAGCACAAATAGTGGATAACAATGAAAAATCGAATATAAAATAAATTAAGGCCTATATACCATGAAGGCGTAGCTTCATAGTCGCGTATTCATCATTATACGCTTGGTGTACACTTGCGTGAAGCTTACATACAAAACTATGGCCTACTGACCAGGGACGCGTGGCTTCATAGACGCGTACGCGTCATTATACGCTTTGTGTACGCTTGCGTGAATCTTACTTACTAAACTATGGCCTACTGACCAGGGAGGCATAGCTTCATAGACGCGACATGAAATTACCGTTTCGTCGACAGAGTTTTGTATGTATACTTCACACAGGCGTCCACCAAGCGTGTAGTGACGAATACGCGTCAATGAAGCTACGCGTCCGTGTGCAGTAAGCCTAAGTAATATTCTTGGTCACAAAAAACAGAGAAACTTATCTGGTTACGTATCAAAACCTAACAGTTCTAATCAAATACCCATCATCATCATCATTATAGCCGAAAGACGTCCTGAATGAACGGTCCTGTGCGTCTCGCATCCATCGGACTCCCGCAACCATTACCAAGTCATCGGTCCACCTTGTAGGAGGCCTTCCAACGCAAAGAAATACCCATAATTATGAAAATTAAGTACTATATTCCCAAAACCATAAAAAAAAATCTTGTTTTAAATATAAATTAATCATTTAGGTATATTTAATTATTTTTCTTGATAAGCAATGAAAGAAGAAGCCTCTCATCCATATTTATACCTTCCTACTCGGCTACATTCATTATTGTGGCATGTGGGTGTTTCTAAAGTTTTGGCTTCAACGCCTACTGGCAGTTCAAAGCGAAAAATAATTTGAATGAGAAACCTAGCAGGTGACTGATATAATTAGATACTTATTAATTTTGTCGTAGGTCAATTCATTGGAATAATTTAATAAATATGATAATTTAATAAGATGACAAAAAATTAATCAAAATATCGTACACAATCTACCAATACTTATACACATACATAATAATATACATCTATTAGATCTACCTATAATAATTAATTTCATGAATTGTTACTTTGCAACCATCTTCTCTCCTAACTTTGCTGTGCTCGGCAGCGTTCATAGTTGATCTTGACTATATTTCATACCACATATGTACATAATATGCATAGCATAGCATAGTCGGCCTTTTAATGTTCCCACTGTTGGGACTCAGGCCTCCTCTCTAGGAGAGGGAATGGGCCGTAATCCACCACGCGGGCCCAGTGCGGGTTGGTGGATGTCACATGTCTTTGAATTTTTGGTTCTAGGACATGCCGGCTTCCTCACGATGTTTTCCTTCACCGTTTTGAGAGCAGTGGTGATGAAATAAATTACACAAAGTAATGCGCCTGGCTGGGTTTGAACCCGCGACCTACAACTCGTAAGTCGGGGCGGTTACCACTCGGCCACCACTGCTCTCCTACATATGACATAATATGAAATGCAATAAATTTTTGAGTATTGACTAATTTACTTTTTTTGGGGTGGAAAATTATCTAATAATTTTCCCGTTCTAGGACGGAGCCGTAAAGCGTGTCAGACTTTTACCTATTAAAACTACATGTTCTTTCAGTTGCCTTTTGCGTTCTAAGACCACGGGTAACCTTTTCAAAAGTCTACCCATGGCCCGAGTAGGCTTCGACCCTGCTGGGCCCCAACGATTTTGCTGACCTCTCATTGAGCTTCGCGTGGAACAATACGCGCCATCAACCACTCGGGCAATCTGCAGCTACCCGTTACTTGTAGGACGCAAGTCCACGCCTATGCTATATATTGTTATATCACATCGATATTCTAAGTTTTAGTTTCCTACTGTTATCGTTATTTGTGGAAAAAAAATTTAAAAAAAAATAATTAAAAAATATGCTGGCTGGTTGTCTCCCCCACTATACTATTGTTCGGTAACATTCGGCATCCATAACAAACAAAATTACACGTTTAAAGTACAAAGTGAAGGCGACGTTTATAAAATCAATGTTAAATGAATCGTTAATTACACTTCAACCTTCAGACTTTAGTTCGGTTTAAATAATTAAGCTCGTCACCCAATATGTCCACAACTTTATATTTGTTCCAAAACTCAATGAATTGAGAGTTGGTCGCTAGTTTAGATTTTAATGTTCTACTGCGTCATGCAGTCCTGGTACTTTGGTCGGGAAAACTGCAACTAATTTATTTATTTAATTGATACAGTACGGTCGATCTAATTACACCATTTAAACACAGACACAAGTACAAAAAGATAAACAATAATTAAAATTAAAAACAGACAAGTCAGAAGTCGCGTATCATCCCTTGAAACCATCTGGCACATATTCGTACTGCCGTCTGCGCCCGTATAGAGCCCCGCTGACCTTTTAAAACCAATTTCTTTGCGAAATATTGATTGATTTACTCAATAATATGCTATTTAAATCTGAGGAACACTTAACCAGCATTTTTTTTGTTTAAACATATTTCTAAAGATCAAAGCCGTTTGAAAGGAGTAGAGAAATCAAGAGAAAAAAATTATGTATTTTTAGTAGCGGAGATGAGAATGTTAAGATGGATGTGTGGTGTGACAAGAATGATAAAGTGAGAAATGAGTACATTAGGGCAAGTTTGAAAATGGCGCCAATGACTGAAAAGTTGAAAGGGAATCGTTTGTCTTGGTATGGTCATGCGAAGAGGAGGGATGAAACGCATGTTACTAAAAGAGTTATGAGTTTACATGTGGATGGATGGAGAGGGAGAGGGAGACCAAAGAAAAGATGGATGGATTGTGTGAAAAGTGATATGAAAGAAAAGGAAGTTAGCGATAGTATGACGAGTGACAGGGCAGAATGGAAGAAAAAAACGTGTTGCGCCGACCCCAAATAACACGGGACAAGGGCAAGAAGATGATGAATTGGCAAATGTATTAGTTAAACGAAAAAATCATAAATGTTGATAATGAAGTAAGTACATGAATCTATAATAAACATATATTTTATTCAAACTTATTGACCTAGCGAGGTAAATTAGCTATTTAGATCTTAAAAAGTTCAAACATTTTGTATCTCTTTATTTATAAATTTACGCTAAAAACGACGACTTACGATAAGTGAGCTGTTAAAAAATCTAATTTATAATCTTGGTATGCAATAAAGTATAGACAAATAAATAAATACACATAAGGTGATTGATCATACAATAAATATAAGGTGATTGAACACACTTTAAGCTCACTTCGCCTTAATTTTAGTGCGCGTTACAATAGAAAATCATCCTAAGGTACTTTCGGGATAACAAGTATCATATGCTCTATTCCAAGATATGATCTAACTATTTGCCAAATTCCATCCAAATCCGGTTAGCCGTTTAAGCATGAAGGAGTAACATACATATTAATACTAACTTCTGTCAACGGCTTCACCCGCGTGATAGTCAAAAAATTATTCCAAGGGAACGTACTCCTGTGATACAAATTATCCTGTGTTCTATTCCAAGTCATGATCTACTAGTGTAATAAGTTTCATGGAAATTCGTTCAGCCGTTCGAGCGTAAGGAAGTAAGTAACATACACACACACTCCCACATACTTTCTCCTGTATCATATTAGTGTGATGTGACAAAATTTAAATAGGAGAAAATAATAAGAAAATCCGGTACAGGCTTACCAAGTTATCTTGGGTTTTAATTATAAGGTAAGGAAAGCCTATTTTTATTGTTTACAGCAGCTCAGGATTTTCCGGTAAATTAGTAATGGCTGCCGCATTACTTACGCATTCAATCAATTTTGAGTGTAACCTATACATCACCTTTTCACCCCACTGCCTCAGAAAAAGGAGAGGTAAATGTTTTTACCTTCACCTTTGAGGGTTCGAGGCCGTTATTTTAATTTTTAAACAAACGATACGAAGACGAACTTTTTCCCAGAAGATCTTCATAATTTTATTTTGACAGATAACTTGCCTGCCGCTGTCAAGAAGAGTCATATCGATTGTTTTATATTAAAACTTGGTAAAAAAAAATGTAATGCGCTTTAAAATAACCACCATATTCATATTTTATGTTAAATGAGCGTAGTCTGCAAGAAAATTTAAAAAAAACCACCCGTCCGTAGCAAAAAAACGAGCATAAAAATCACGTTTAGGAGCCTTCAATATTTATTTATTTGTTGATAAAGCGGCAACAGAAATACATCATCTGTGAAAATTCCGACAGCTATCACGGTTTATGAGATACAGCCTGGTGACGGACGGACGGACAGCGGAGTCGTAGAGTTAGTAATAGGGTCCCGTTATATCCTTTGGGTATGGAACCTTAAAAAAAAAAGTTTATTAATATTAAATAGAATGTAGACAAAAAACAAACGCCCACAAAAAAAAAACAGACGAACCTTTCCGTTTTGTACCAGGACACCAGGCATACATATGTAGTTTCAAACCTCGAAACCAGTCGGGGTGGATGCATACGAAACCTTGACTAACTATTCTTTTCAACACGCAATCCTGTATAGGTCATATCGACATTACGGAAGAAGAATAACGTAACCTTTACCACTGAAATTGCTATCTTGATACATTATTCAATCAATCAACAATCGTCAGTGCAACACGCGATGCATTGAGACCTTACCATTATCATTTGCAGGGCGGATGATGTAAAGGGCAGATCAAGGTGACTTGATACAAAAAGCTAAACTTCACTCTTCGATTTTTATGAAAGCCTAGTACTAGGTTTTCTTTTTTGGTTAGAAAATCATCTTATGATATCCCCCATTCTTGGGCGGGGCGGGAGATAGTGTCAGACTTTTACTGACTAAAAACCCACCCTGTTCCTTCGTTGCCTTTCGTACCAGGGCCGAGTCTTTCTTTCAGAATCAGACCCTTGGCCCCAGTAGGCTTCGACCCTGCTGGGCCCCTACAGTTGCTGTCATCTCCTTGAGGCTCGCGTGGAACAGCACGCGCCGTCGACGACTTGGGCTCGGCCCGGACGGTTACCGAACGGTCGGACGGCGAGCAATGGGTGGCTCGGTAAATCGGGATCGGAATCCCGGCGGCGGTTGGGGCGTGAGGACCGTTGCCTCACGCGATCGGCCGCCTCTTTTGCTAGCATTACTGCTTCGCAGAAGGCGACAAAAGCCTGCCACTCCTCCTCGCTTCGGACCAAGCCCTGTACCAAGGCCCGGCGCGAGAGATCGCCGCCGCCGATCGCCCCCACGAGGACACGGCCTTGCTCTGCCCAAGCGGGGCACACCTCCACCGTGTGCTCCACCGTATCCTCCGGGCGGTCCACACAATGGTGACACCCGGGCGTTTCTTCCGCACGAATCCGGTGCAGGAGCCTCCCGAACTTAAGCCTAGTACTAAATAAGCTTATGTACCATTTGTTTCATAGATAATGTAACGTTAGGTCATATGTTAGTTCAAAATTCAAAATAACTTGACTTCTATCTCCACTTTTCAGTTTTCCAGTTGGAGCGTACTTTAAAAATATTATCAAAGGATCTCCATTCTCAAGAAGACAGTCCTTAGGCACGGACTGTAGGATCGAAGATATTTACTTACTTTTCAGTTCCAAAGTCACGAGGTAATCTATAAAATATCAAATTTTACTACTCCTGTTAAACTTTTTCAATTTTATCATAAAATAGAACAAAGTTTGGTTTATTTTAACTCCGTCATAAACTAAATCGTTGTTTTATGGAAACATACCTTTAATGTTATCTGATATTTTTATATAATATATTTTTCAAAAGCCCGAATTAAATAACTAACTCCTCCTTTGTAATATTGGGTAAATTTGGTAAATTTCGGGTGTTAGGGTTTACAAGACAAACTGCAGTCCCTCGATTTCAATTAAAATATTTTCTTCTCTTTTCAAATAACTGCTGTTGAAGTCAAATTCAAATTCCGATTTATTCCTTCACCAAATTGAAAATTGCCGTTACAAGGGCCAGCAATAACATTCAATCACCAGGAGCACAAATTTCGTAGGAGGTTTAAACTTTAACATCGTGTAACAGATTGTAAGGCCATGCAGTATTGGGTAAAATATTAAAATTAATCGTTTTTAAAAAATTGTTTCCAAATCTAAACTTTCACTAAATTGCAAATTTTCTGCACAAGAACCAGCAATCACATTCAATCACCAGGAGCACAAATTACGTAAGAGGTTTAAACTCTAACATCGTGTAACAGATTATAAGGTCCATGCAATGTTGGGCAAAATATTAAAATTAAATCGTTTTGAATAGTAGTGTCCAGTAACCTAATTTTCATCTAATTGTCTGCACAAAGACCAGCAATCACATTCAATCACCAGGAGCACATATTACGTAGGAGGTTGTAACTCTAACACCGTGTAACAGATTATCAGGCCCATGCAGCGTTGGGTGAATGGTCGTAATTAGAGGCTTGTAGACGCAGTCTGGTCGTAACACGATTACGCTGAAGCCGTATACGGCGACAATTATCGGCAGGTGCGAGTTCCTTAGACACGAGTTTGTACTATCGATCACGGGTTCATGTTTGTTTCTTGTAAGGCGGATTGTGTGGGTGGACTTCCAGGCGTGGGATTCCGCAAGTGTTTGTTGGTTTAAGTTGTAGATTTCTGTTTATTTCCTATTTGATTAACACGTTGTTTGAGGAGCTGGTGGTTACACTTGCCAAGGTTGGTTCTAGCTGTTGCCCGCGACTTCGTCCGCGTTAAATTCCTGAACAATGCTTGTAATTCAAACTACGAGTATGCTTGTAATTCAAACTATACTTGTAATTTAAACTATACTTGTAATTCAAACTATACTTGTAATTCAAACTCTGCTTGTAATTCATGAACAACTAAACAACGCTTGTAATTTAAACTATGCTTGTATTTCATTCCAAAAGCATCGAAATTATTTATTTTACTTTTACATAAAACGGTTAAATGTAAAAACACAAATTACCTTCAGGAAACATGTTATGTACCCGTACATGTATTTTGTCCAGATTTTTGAACGTCAATGAACAGAAAGAGTATGTAAGTGAGGGTCGTAGCAGTTGGCGTTTCTGCTTAATCCAAAGGAAAAGTCATATTTTTATGTATGATCCCATCATACGACATGCAAATCTGAACTTGAAAGTTTAATCAAAAAAAGAATTTGTATTTTGTATTAAATAGAACATGCACCAACAACAATTCTTTTTTTTTCTTGATAGGTTCGCGCTTGACCACTGTCTTACTTGATGGAAAGCAATGCACATCCTTATACACCCCATTAGAAAATTAGGTTGCAACCATAATTCAAACTCTGTTTTACTATTTTTTCATTAATATACACTGATGCTTGACTGCGATCCCACCTGATGGTAAGCAGTGATGTAATCGTTAAAGGTGAGGCGCACTAGTTTATTAAGGGCCTATTCACTCTAGCCTTGAAGAGACCTAAATTATAATCGGGCGGGAAGACCGCAGCAGGCAAATTGTTCCACTCCTTTGATGTACGCGGTATAAACGACGAGGCGAAACGTTTAAATGGTGTGGGCACTTTGGTAGTGTTTTTATAAAAAAATAGTTATCATAATAGTAGGCCAATAACATGGGCATCGACGCAAGATGCACGCACACACAAATACTCTAGTGACGCAATCAAGATTTATCAAAATGGCTGAACCAATTTTGACGGGACTTTTATTGGTAGATAGCTGATGTTACCATATTCGTGTTCGATAGTCTGACATAGAAACACAAGATTAGAAAGCTTAAAGGCCTAAAGTATCTTATATACCAAAGTATTATATTTTAAATAAGATAAAACTACTATATCACGTTTCGTCTTCTATGAATCAGTAGATTAAACTTTGAAGATACAAAACCAATTTTCATAAAATGAATTTCTTGAAGAAATATACATGAACAGCAAAAGATTTTAGTAACATAACGCTGGGCTTTAAAACTAGCAGAGGCGTAATTTGATTTTTTTGCTAACTGGCAAATGCAACGACATATCCATTATATTTGACTGGCCTGTTGGTCTAGTGGTTAGTGACCCTGACTGCTATGCCGGAGGTCGTGGGTTTGATTCCCACCCAGGACAAATGTTTGTGTGATGAGCACGATCATTTGTTCTGTGTCTGGGTGTAATTTATCTATATATGTATGAATTTAGAAATATATAAGTATGTTTATCAGTTGTCTAGTACTCATAACACCAGCTCCAGCTTAGCTTGGGACTGAACGGCGTTGTGTGATAGTTGTGGAATATTATATTATATTATATTAATTATGTATATTTGTATGTCTGTACAGGAAAATATCGAAGAAGTGGAATTCCTTGCCGGAGTCTGTGTTTCTGTATTTAAGTCAAGAGTGAACAGGTTACTTCTAGGCAAGCTTGCTCTATTGTCGGCCACATCATCTCTTACGGTCAAGCGAGAACCTATCTATACTAATATTTTAAAAAGGAAATATTTGTTAGTTTGTATGTGGGGTGTGTGTAATCTTTGAAATGGCTGGTCTGATTCCGAAAATTCTTTCACCAAAAGAATGATCATATCATATTATATATTATTTATTGTGCAATAACGTTATAAATTGATACTGAAAGTTTTAAAGGAAAAGTTTATTTTATTCTTTTTAGCGCATAATTAAAAGCTTGTTTTAAGAAAATATGTTTACTTTTAATTTTATTTCAATAATTAAATATTGTAATGCCAAAAATACTTTCGGTACTATTATTTTATTTCTTCGTAAATGTATTGAAAAATGTCATTTGATACATGTAGAAATTTGACACAGCAGCACTCGACCCCATAACTCCCTCGCCTGCGACTTGGGCGAATTCCACCTCGATCGCAACGACAAAGTTTCTCCACTTGTATCAAAATGTACTATTCTGTAATAATATATAATATAATGAAAAAAACCGTGCAAGTGCGATTCGGACTTGTGCACTGAGGGTTCCGTAGAAACTTACCTATGAAAACAGTTCAATTACCAAATTAAGTTACGAAGATTTTTCCGAATCGCAAAAACATTTTTTTTTGTGAAGTATTTGCAAATTTTCAGTTTTCAGATTTTTTCCTCTACTTGTGTTATATATATAGACCTTGCTTCATGCCAAATATCAGGATTCTAGGTCAACGGGAAGTACCCTACGAAATTTGATTACCTTGAGAATGTCGAAATACACGTTTTTGCGACATAAACAGCCGTATCTTTTTTTTCGTTAACTTAGAAGTTTGATTTTTTCACAGCTTTAAGGGACTGCAGACCTGAGTATATGGTTTTGGTTTTAATTTCAACTCGATACCTTTACGCGTTCTTAAGATAAAGGGCCTTGACAGACAGACAGACAGACGGACAATAAAGTGATCCTATAAGGGTTCCGTTTTTTCCTTTTGAGGTACGGAACCCTAAAAACACGCATAAGTGTAGTTCTATTCTACATTCTACTGCCAAAAACAAAACCTTTTTTTAGTATTTATTGAAATATGTATTGTAATTAATGTTTTTCAAACAGAAAAAAACTTTAGAGAACAGTTTTTAATGACGTAAAAAATAAAGATATCCGCAGAAGAACCAAGGTTACAGACATAGCCCGAAGAATCGCCAAACTAAAGTGGCAATGGGCAGGACACATTGTTCACAGAACAGATGGTCGATGGAGATGAAAGGTTCTGGAATGGCGACAACGTACTGTAAGACGCAGCGTTGGAAGGCCTCTTAGAAGGTGGACCGATGACCTGGTGAGGGTCGGGAGAATCCGATGGATGCGAGACGCACAGGACCGGTCATTATGGTGATATTTGGGGAGACCTATAAAGAAAGACGTCCAACAGTGGACGTCTTTCGGCTGAAATGATGATGATGATGATTATGAAAAAATTAAATCAAACCACCAGCATAATTTCTAAGACATTATTTGGTAAAGAATCATGTCACATTCTATAGTCATCGGAGGACACTTTGAAGCCTCTCTTGACAAAATAGATCGGCTTATTTGAGGGCCTCGTAATATTATCGGCCTGGAGGCCGGTTTGTATCAGACACTTGATTAACATCTATAATATAAAAATGAATCGCAAAATGTGTTGGTAAGCGCATAACTCAACAACGCCTGGACCAATTTGGCCAATTCTTTTTTTAAAATGTTCGTTGAAGTTCAAGGATGGTTTTTACGGCGAGAAAAATTCGAATAGAGTAGGGTAGAGTAGGGTATAGTAGAGTTGAGTAGGGTAGAGTAGGGTAGAGTAGGGTAAAGTAGGGTAGAGTAGGGTAGAGTAGGGTAGAGTAGGATAGAGTAGGATAGAGTAGGATAGAGTAGGGTAAAGTAGGGTAGAGTAGGGTAGAGTAGGGTAGAGTAGGGTAGAGTAGGATAGAGTAGGGTAGAGTAGGGTTGAGTAGGGTAGAGTAGGGTAGAGTAGTCAGTTGACGGGAGCGAAGCCGCGGGCAAAAGCTAGTTTTCAATAAAAATGAATCGCCTCGTTTGACAAGTGTTATTATGGTGTGACACAGTGTAAAATATACAGCAAGTAAAAGCTCCGTTTATTTAACAGAATATAACTTACCTTTTATCTTGATTCCTAACATCATCCATTCTTTTTTACCGACTTTAAAAACGTTAACGTTCTAATTTTGTGAAAATCTTTTTTCATGTCTGTCCCCCGATTATTTAAAGACGCCTGGACTAATTTGAAAATTCTTTTTAATACACTTACTTAAAAACCACTTTTAGGCACGCAATTTACAGTTTTTCACACTAGTGCGGCCAAGTGCGCGCGCTCGCTATCTACAATTTATTTTTTATTGATGATAGGTTTGCGCTTGACCGCTACCTCACATGGAAAGCGATGATGCAGTCGATGATGGAACGCGCTTACCAAGTAACCTATTTACTCTTGACTTAAAGATTCCCGGGTTGTAGCCATCAGGAAACACAGACTCCGGCAGGGAATTCCACTCCTTATCTGTACGCTCAATGAATGTGTTCTTAAAACATTTTGTGCGTATAGGGATGTCTACCATGTACCCGTGTCGCATCGCCGTACGCCTGGTGGTCTGATGATGAAACGGGCTAGGCGGAATTAGGCTATGCAATTCTGACGCATACTCCCCGAAATGCAACCGGTAGAAAACTGACAGGCTAGCAACTCGGCGTCGATGCTCAAAACTTTGAAGCCTCGACTCTCAATTAATTAAATCTGGTTGTAATTTATCTATAATATGTATCTATTTAGAAATATTTATGTATATTTATCAGTTGTCTAGTACTCATAACTCTAGCTCTGCTTAGCTTGGGACTAGACGGCGTTGTGTGATAGTTGTGGAATATTATTATTTATTATTATATTTTATTACAGGCTGAGCGCTGAGCGAATCACACGAGGCGCGCCTCAACCCCCGTTTATTTATTCATTTATTTAAGTGTCGTTTGATACATGTGGAAATTTTTCACTGCAGCACTCAGCTCAATTACACCGTCACGTGCGGCTTTTTCTATGTGGGGAAAATTATCCAATGACATATCACGCTCTTGGGCGGAACGCGAGGGTGTGTCAGACTTTTACTGACTAAAAACCCACTCCTGTTCCTTCGTTGTCTTTCGTACCAGGGCCGAGTCTTCCTTTCAGAATCAGACCCTTGGCCCCAGTAGGCTTCGACCCTGCTCCGGAACTTCCCAAACTGACCTTGCTCGGTAAGAACCTGCGTCATGCGGAAGGTGAGGACGCCGTGAGGTCTTTCCAGCAACTGAACTCCTCAAAAAAGGGACATCTAGCCGCAGGCGATGTCCCTTCCTAATTCCGCCTCGGACAAACTTTCTCCACTTGTATCAAAATGCAAACTTTTGTTTGAAAGGATATGTTTCCACGGTAGTCCTATAGTCAACAAATGTGGCGTTAAATTAGGAAGAAACAAAACCAGAAACTGACTTCCTAAATTAAAGCACTTTTAAAATTAAATTAATTAAATTAAACTAAAGAAGTTGGTTGCATTTTTTATAAAAAAAAAAAATATTGCTAACTTACTTTTTTTTGTTTAGTTCTTAGAAAGAAAAATAATCATTTAGTTGAGTTAGTTCTAGTTTTATATTATCCAACTATAGTTCTAATACCCTCCTGAGTTCATTAGTGAGAAAGTTATGTCGGCAGTTTCTAATATGTGTGTCCTATCTGCAGTAGAATCCTATCCTTTCTGCAGTGGAATCCTAATAACATTTTTTTTAACTTAGAATATAGAATAAATCCTATTATACATCCAATCAATTCAATCCTATTATTATATTACATTATCTATTCTATTCTCATAACTAAAACCACACCTGTGTCCATCTTTCCATCAATTGCCCTTGCGTTCCAGCCGCTACGGTTTGCTGACATCTCTTTTAACGTCTAGCTAGATCTAACCTCAATGGGAATGACTAAACTTACTTCGATAAACTGGTATTCTCATAATAATTAATAAAGTACTAAGTTAAAAAAGCTTTAAAATTCCAATATAAGTAAAAGTGTTCTTAAGGCGCGCGAGGAGCACTACACGCCGTCGACGACCAGAATTCGGTCCTTATTAGCGGGCCGGATGGTGAGCTACTCATTGCTCTTTGTCCGCAAAGCCTGCGCTTACTCTCTGCGCGCGACTCGTGACGCTAGCGTATCTCCTGTAACGGTGGCTAGGGCGTGAGCATGTTCGTTCCCTCACGGCTGTAGCCGTTACCTTCGCTAACATTACTGCTTCACAGAAGGAGGCGACCACATCCCATTTCCTCTCGCTCCAAAAGTTCATGTGATGAAATGTTGATTTAATCTTAAACTAAATTTCCAAAACTAAGATACAATGATATTTTATGAGTAATTCAGAAAAAAAAGTTTAATCGTCCCTATAATATAATGTAATGTACCAAGAGTTCATAAAAATACAGGAGGTACAAAGCAACAACTAGCCCTCTGATCTCTTTACACTGTGGTTCATAATGAAAACGAACAGTGAATTGTATGGGGTTGTAAAACAAACGTAAACAACAGTTATTCCGCGTTTTATGAATACTCCGTGAAGCGTTCACAATCACACTCAACGTTATCTACTTATTATTTTTAATCTGCATATTATTATTAATTTAATGTAAGTAATTATTGGAAATTTCAAATAGCTGAAAAATGCACAATTTTTCAATGACTCTACCATCTATATTGTATCATGACCGTGCTAGGAACATAATAATAATAATATCTTTTTTATTAGCACACACACACGTTAGAATAAAAAAAAGTCCTTATACAAATATGAAGAAAATAAATAGAAAACACAACAGAGGTGGCTGTGGGCCCCAAACTAGGCACAGCCTGTATCTTGGTGGCCCAAAACTAATTAACAATAGGTATAGACTGATTAAAAGTTCCGTGTGATACAGTACAATATATAGAGAAGATGCAAGAAGGAATTCAAAAGTGTACAGAAATAATAAATAAATCAAACAAATATGGTACGGAAAGAAACACGACCCGATCATCAATGCACACAATCCGTGCAACATCCGCGCATCATCCACGTATAATTCCCGTATTATCCGCGTGTCTTCCGTTCTGTTTATACGACTCACTTTTTTTTAATATGATTATTTTTATTGTGCTTTTGGGTACAATATTGACTGGTCTACACTGTTCTAACATAATGTCTATTAATACCGTAATATGACAATATTGTAAACAACCAGTTTTTTAAAAGAGTAACCATGGAGTTTCTTGCCGGTTCTTCTCCATAGGAAACGACCAATTTGGAACCGTGCACTAGCTTCTGACGTTTTATAAGTGCCCATGTAGGCCTAGTAGGTGAAATAAAAACTTTTGACTTTGACTTGTTATGTTTTCCGTTTTTTCGGTTATACCTAGTAGTTCACAAGTGTTTTCTCGTAAAGCAAACACGTCAGGTAGAGCGAATAAATATTTTAGCAGAAAAAAATATTTCCCTTACCGATACTATGGCATAAATGTTATAAGTTCTTTCGTACAAACTTTAACGGGCTTGGAACGGTCATCATACGCGGATAACCCATACAGCTATGCTCATCGGTTCGGTAATGACGCGTGCGTATCAGCTCTGCCAAAATATAACGCTACGATGTTGATCGGTGAGGGTACAGTCATAGCCATAATCTTATTTGTTTTAATACAAAGATTTATTCGGCTGACATGTTCCTAGCCAGGTTATGGTATATTATTATTATTATTTATTATTTATCGTTTATTTCAGGCATATTAACCTATAGCAATATTATAGACTTAAATAAAATTAAAATTAAAATTGTCATAACATAATTAATTAATTAAATTAAAATATATTAAATAAATTATTGAAATATCTATAAAATTATTGATAAATTATTGAATTACATTAAATAAATAAGTTAACAATAATAATAATAATAACAATCTGTGGCTCGGCTGTCAAACTGACTGACAGCAAATATTTTCTCGCCAAAATTTTTCATTCAATTTTATTCAATACGATACAATAATAATGCATAACCACCGGAAAACCCTCAAGAAAAAATAAGAAAAACCATCAAATCACCATCCAACTATAAACGATGCCTCCAGCAAAAATAATATGCAATGAAATGGCGATGAACTGAATCGGAAGAATGCTGACAAGAAGCCGAGCACAAAAACTACACACACACCCAACATCTTCGGGTTCGTCGCTCAGCTCCGCCTCGCAGCCGCCGGGACCAGCTCCAACCGTGAGTCCAGAGATTCCGGTCGCTGCAGTTGCGTCGAGCTCGAGCGACGAATACTTCTCGCCGCCGACGACACCACCACCTACGCGTCGACGGGGAAGAGGCCGACCTCCGGCCAGCTTGGGACCTCGAGGCCCACCGGCCTCTGATAGGGTCCCCGCTGCCGGTGGAAGTGTGCAGCGCATGCGATGGACATCGTCCATTAATGAAAATGTCATGCGCTCATACTTTGGGGCTACAGAGGGGGGAATTAACCTGACTGCGTATCGTGGTCGGATGCTCTCTCTGTTTCAGGTGCTTGAGCCAGCTGTCAACGTTTCGGCCCAACGACTATCGGATCAGGTGCGGGTCATTCAGCGTAATCGTATGTTGGATGACGCTGTACTTGATAGACTGCGCCTGGAATCACAGAGTAGCCGTGTTTCACCTGCTACACCACCGGACGCGGTGCAACGTCAACTCACTGCTTCACCGCGACCCGACCACGTTGGTGACGCCGATGATGACGCGGCTTTATCTGTGAGTACCCAATGTAATGAACGACTGAGGGGCGCTTTGGAGGACGCATTTCGGGAGTACCGCTCCACACCGACGGAGCTTAGACCTCGTCTACCTCGTTTGCCCATGCACAAGAGAAATAGAGCGCTGGTGTGTGCTCTAGATTCGCAGCTATCAAATTGTTTTGATAGCAGCAAAGACCTCACTGATACCCACTCGATCTTGTACTGTGCGGCTGTAGCGGCATGTCGTGTAGCCCATGTTAAATTTCTTAATTGTGACAGAGCTACACGACCAGCTGTACCAGCTTGGCAGTGCAGGATAGAGCGCCGTATCAGTGAGGCTAGAGCACTCATCGGTAAGCTTATCTGCTTCAGGGAGGGCAACTCTCGCCCTAGGGTGATGCGCTTTGTGAGGCGGGCATTCTTGGGGACTGATATTAGTCCTCCAGATTATCTGTCCTGCGTCACAGAGCGTATCGACTTCCTGAAGCAGAAGATCTACGCATGGGCAAACCGTATTCGTCGGTACAAGCGGCGAGTGGAGCGGTACACTCAGAATCGTACATTCCAAAGCAACGAAAGGTGGGTTTATAGGGATTGGGAGCGACCGGACCAAGGTGTGACTGATACGCGCCTGCCGGATGATGACGCCATGTGTTCATTTTGGCGCAGCATTTGGTCGGCGCCTGTTAGTCATACCGAGGGTGACTGGATTCGAGAGGTCGAGCGCGCATGCGAACTTTTACCAGAAATGGGGGCAATTACCATCAGCCCCCAAGATGTAGCCCGTGCAGTCCGTCCACTGCCTAACTGGAAATCTCCTGGGCCGGACGGGCTGCACAATTTCTGGCTTAAATGGTTTCAAAGGTCGCACGCTCGCTTGGCATCTCAGTTCCAGTCTGCCTTAGAGTCAGGGTCGCTGCCCCAGTTTCTAACGACAGGAATAACCCACCTGCTCCATAAATCAGGTAGTACTGCGGAACCCAAAAATTATAGACCGATCACGTGTTTGCCGACGGTCTATAAAGTTCTTACATCCATTCTGAGAGCTAAAATCAATAGTCATATTGAGACAAATTCTGTCATGTCTGCCTCTCAGAATGGATGTAGGAACGGGTCCCGTGGTACTAAGGAGCTGCTCCTCATCGATATGGCCATTAGCCAACAGGTTCGACGATCTCGAAAGAATCTGTCGGCATGTTGGATAGATTATAAGAAGGCCTATGACTCTGTTCCTCATACATGGCTCATGAGGGTGCTAGAACTGTATAAAGTTGATGCAACTCTGCGCACCTTCCTGATGTCATGTATGGGGCAGTGGAGAACAGTCCTTCACTATCCGGGATGTCGACAGATTCGGGAGAACAGCGAACCGATAAGGATTGAGCGTGGCATATTCCAGGGTGACAGTTTGAGTCCACTGTGGTTTTGCCTAGCCTTGAACCCTCTCAGCACACTGCTGGAGGGTTCTGGTTTAGGTTACCGGTTGAAAAGAGGCGGTCAGGCCATATCTCACCTTCTTTACATGGATGATCTGAAACTCTTTGCCCCCAACAACTTGCAACTGGTGGAGCTACTGAAGGTTACTGATACCTTCAGTAGTGCCATCAGGATGGAATTTGGTGTGGACAAATGTGCAGTTATACATGTAAAGAGAGGTGAGATTATGGAATCCGTGGGAATCCAACTCTCGGATTCCATACACCTTAGATCCCTCTGTTCAACCGAAACTTACAAGTATTTGGGTATGTCGGAATCGTTAGGCATCAATACTGAGGACATGAAACAAGCGTTGAAAGAGCGCTTCTTTGGCCGCCTGAATAAAGTACTGAATAGTCTTTTATCAGGCGGAAACAAGGTGCGCGCTTTCAACGGTTGGGTCATGCCGGTATTGATGTATTCTTTCGGCATACTCAAATGGACTCAGACAGAACTTGACGCCCTGGACAGGAGGGTCCGCACACTACTTACCGCAAATCGGATGCATCACCCACGGTCATCGGTGATGAGACTGTATATCCCGCGGAAGTGCGGGGGTCGTGGCTTCTTAAATGCTAAGACCCTGCACAACCGCGAGGTATGCAGTCTCAGGGAATACTTCCTAAAAACTGACGTGGGTATGCACCGAGATGTGGCAGCGGTGGACAAGGGCCTCACTCCGCTCTCCTTGGCCAACGAGAACTGGCGCAAACCTATAGTACTGGATACTAATGACCGCAGGGAAGTATGGCAGAGCAAGGAGCTTCACGGACGCTTTTACCGGGCCTTACATGGACCCGACGTAGACCTGTTAGCGTCCGTATCTTGGCTGCGTTTCGGTAACCTCTTCGGGGAAACCGAAGGTTTTGTCTTTGCAATTATGGACGAAGTTATGATGACGAACAACTACCGGAAATACATTGTGAAGGACGGTACGGTTGACATCTGTCGGGCATGCCACCGGCCCGGGGAATCAATCCGACACATTATTTCTGGGTGTTCTCATCTAGCTAACGGAGACTATTTGCATAGACACAACCTCGTAGCCAGGATTATCCACCAGCAACTTGCTCTTAAATACAATCTTGTGGAATCAGAAGTACCGTATTATAGGTATGTGCCCGACCCAGTTCTCGACAATGGCAATATCACATTATATTGGGATCGATCTATCATCACTGACAGGACTATTGTTGCCAATAAACCTGATATAGTGGTGATAGATCGACTAGAGCGTCGCACAATGATTGTTGATATAGCGGTCCCTCATGACGAGAACCTCGTGAAAGCTGAGAAAGATAAGCAAACTAGGTATCTTGACTTAGCTCGCGAGGTTGTCGACATGTGGGAAGTGGATAGAGCAATCATTGTGCCGATAGTCGTAACGGCCAATGGCTTAATAGCCAAGAGCCTCGAACAACATCTAAGGAGGCTCTCGTTAGGCAGCTGGATCAAGGGCCTGATCCAGAAAGCAGTACTCCTGGACACGGCACGCATCGTTAGGAGATTCCTCACTCAGGAGCCCTGACCACCGGTAGCTTGGACCCTGCTCCCGATGCCGGTGGGCTACTATTTTTTATATTTTTAAATGTTTTTTTATTTTATTTTTTAAGAAATATTTAAAAATGTATTTAATATGTACATAAATTTAATAAATGGAATAATAATAATAATGTAATTAATATAAATGTAATTTATATGTGTTTACAAAGAATAAAGAAATAATAATAATAAATAATAAAGTATAGTACGGTCTTGTGGGCAGATTCCTTTTTGGTCGACACAAGCATGTTGATTGAAAAATATTAGGAAAACATAAATTCTATACAACAAACCGGGGTATGTCCGAAAATAAAAATATGTCGTACTTTTGGTTCTCATAAAAAAGATAAACATAGGTATTTTAATTCTGTGTTATGCCACTCATAATACCAACATAAAGCTGCGTAAATCCGTTAACCAACCTTATAAAAACATAACACCATAATTCCGTTTTTAAAAACAGAAAAAATAACCCTTTATAAAACCGTCATGAAACAAATTCTAATCGCAGAAAAACATATGGCCGAGAATATAAAGAACGGTACAAAGGCCAAGATATTGCTTTTGTAGTTTATAAATATAAATTGTTATTACTTCTTCTGGGATTTTCCTTGAAGTACTACAAAGCTTACTTTTCTCATTTGTATTGTGAAAATATTTGTCACAAAAGCATGTCTTGGCATGCTCTTGAATCTCGAATCTCGATGCCATAAACCTAGGTATTAACGCCGAATCATGTGGTATTATAATATTTTTTTGTTAATATTTTTGACCTGGATACATAGTCCTTTAAGCCATATTTTCGTATGAATAGTTAAATTGTTTAGGTATAATTAGAATATGGATGTACACATTCTAATGTTTTAGTAGCATTTGGCAGCAAATGTATTAAATCAACCTTCTTGGCAAACTTTGCTGAGGTAGTCAACACTACTATAAAATTATCAGCTCCATTTTACCGAGATCGCGACTGTTTCAATGATTCTACATATTGTCCAGTTGCGCAAACGCTTGAGATACAAAACTACACCAATACTTGTAAATAAGATAAGGCTAATTATGACAATAAAACATTTTGTATTTTTGTATGTGAAAAACAACCAAAACAGATTTTAAATCTAATTATAACATGAGGAACTTACTAACAACATTGTGTTTTTTTTTAAATTTAACTAGTGATACGCCCCAGCTTTGCTTAGGTGCAAATGATACACAAAAATCTTTTCCGTTTATTGTTTATTATATTAGTGAAAACCGCATAAAAATCCGTTGCGTTGTTAAGGAGGAATTAGCTGATAAACAGTCAAACGCGGAAAGTGACTTTGTTCTATAATAAATAGATATAATTATAATGTGTGAGTATGTTACCTGGTTTAACTGTCAGTGCTAATACACGAGCTGTCACGGTGCATGCAGACGTCATTACCTGAAACAAACAAAATTATGATTATTTCAGTTAGAAATTAGGTTAGCAAAAAAGTCGCGAAAAACGATTTTGATTTTTACTATGAAGAGAAATAAATAGTGTTTAAGAGAGCCCAACTCGTGACGTATTCCCATACAACTGCCATTACATGATTATGACATTACATATCTTTCTTTAGAATTTTTATAGCATAAATAATTTATGTTTATTATCTATTGAAAACAAAACATAAATTTGTGTAAAACTAATCCAGTAAAGACTCTTCATAACGTACTCATTAATTAAGAAAATATATTTATGAAAACCTGCACATTAAATCAAAATTCTGAATTGTGTCTGATTGTATCAGTGTTCTTTTTTAATTTTAAGTTTCTAAATGTTGTTTCTGAATAACGAATTTTTTTTTTTAAGATTTTTTGAAAAACGAGTATTTTATGGAACAAATTTTGTAAAATATTCGAATGAGTGACAGAAGTTACCGAACGCTAACTAAGCATTCAGATGCTATCTCGCTATCGCGTTACATCTTTATGAAAGCAGGCGTTGGATAAAACTACGAGTTTTCCAATCACACTCACGTTGACGATAGACGGGCTCTGGAAGGGTCCTCTTAAGTTTATACAGGTGCGTACATGGAGTGGCTGTGGGTGCAGTGATTTTTAATTTTCGCAAAAATATATCACAATAAAATTCGATTGCGTAAATTAGTTGTTAGTTTAATTTTGAATCCTATATTAAAAAATGAAAGATATTTAAGATTAAAAAATGTTATACATTAATAATAAATATACATTCACAAATATGTAAACTGTTTCATGTGCTATGAGGGAATCGAACCCGCGACACTTAGCGTAGCCGTCGATGACTCAGCCACTGCTCCTACGGTAACATAGACAATACTAGTACAAAGAAAAAGAATGTTGTAACAGAGTGTCTGATTTAGTGCGTACATCGTCCTCAGAGGTCGTTTGGAGGTTTAATTAATCCTCCTTTATGACCCCAGAGTGGTGGATTCAATCTTGCAGACAAGGGAACTGTGTTTTTAGGCTTAAGATCGTGATCAACTCCGACCTCATATAGATTGGGAAGCGAGTGGGCTAGAAAGGAAAGTGTGTGTTTTTATTGGAGTGAGGTTTACTGCATACTGTGCGACCTTGAAAGAGCAAGTCGTAAAGAAGTGAGCAGTGCCTGTTGCCAGTGATGACATATGGCTCCGAAACGTGGTCGCTTACACCCAAAAGGCAATGGAAAGAGCTATGCTCGGAGTTTCCTTGCGTGATCGAATCAGAAATGAAAATATCCGCAGGGGAACCAAGGTGGCCAACATAACACGAAGAATCAACAAACTTAAGTGGCAATGGGCAGAGCACATTGCACGCAGAACTGATGGCCGTTGGGGCCGAAAGGTTCTGGAGTAGCGACCGCGTACCGGAAGACGCAGCGTTGGAAGGCCTCCTACAAGATGGATCGATGACCTGGTCAGGTTCGCTGGAATCAAATGCGAGACGCACAGGACCACCGGTCGTTGTGGCGACGCTTAGGGGAGGCCTATGTCCAACAGTGGATATGATGATGATGATGATGAAGGAAGTTACATTCAAGAAAATGACAATGAACTGCTGAGGCGTGGCTGCAAGTTTCAGGATATCATTAACGTCAAAAAGTGCCTAAAACATTATGGATGGTACCTTATAACCAAAGTGCATCTCATGACAATTCTAATAAGTCCAAACACGGCTAGGATACATTGATTGATTGCGGAATTCCGGTGCTTACGTTCCGGCTCCATCATCATCAAATCAGTTGGATGATACCATTTTCAACATAACTATTTAGAACCACTTATTTATTTGTACACTAAAGAAGCAAAAGTCCATAGTAAGTACAGAAATAAAATCGTGTGAAGCGAGAAATGACGCCATCTAGCGTAAAACCAGATTGAAATGTTGCTATTGATAACATTACATTATACTGTTAATAGATGGCGTCGCTGTGCTTAATTAATGCTTATTTTTGTAGTACTTTCTTTTTGTTTCTTTAAATATTGAAATAATTTATAATTTATTTTAAAGAGATGAAGATATTAAAATTGAATATCAATTTATAAATATTTGATTATCTATGTGTTAGTTTTCAAACTTTAGAGGGTAAGTTGAATAAGGATTTATAAATAATAACTAGTAGGTAGTATGGAGTTTAAATGATACTTAGACAAAAAAATGATGACTAAGCTCAATTGTTTGTTTGCCAAGTTAATTTCGATTATCTCATCCCAGCGCCTTTCGTTATTTTTTTTTTTTAACCAGGTTTATTGTCTACTTATTTTACCAAAATGAGTAAATATGCATTGTTATATAGATTTAGTAAAAAGAGCTCCAATAATTGCTAAGCATAATCAAGGTAAAAACTTGTCAGAAGACGCCAGAGAGACCAGTGTAAATGTAAGTAGTTTTTTTAACTCTTTTATATAACAAAAAACTCCTATATAATAATCATTATTGGGTATTATATATTTATGTTTTATTGTTGCAGAGATAAAAAGTTGTTCTATGGATATGACGATTTGAAGAAGAGGGTTCTTTAAAACACCATCAAAAAGCTGGCAGACTAAAACTAATAAACATATTGCAGTGTCAAACCATGATGAGGGAGTATACGAAGAAAACGGACATCTGTCGACGAACCACTATGCTAGTTTATTTGACACAAGCGTTGGCACTGTCCGTCGGAGGTTTGCTTACAGAAAACCATAAAAGGGCAAGATTGCAGTTTGCTTTGGATCACATAAACTTTGATTAGAGTAATATCATGTTTACTCATGAAAAAACTTTTAAGTCCAGTGAACACGGACGGTTTTGTTTGTGGCTACAAGATAATAAATAATTATAATACTGATTTAATATTATTCACTCAGTACTTATTCTCTGTATTAACTGGAGACCTTGTTATGTGTGTTTAACTTAATATCCGTAATTAATACATTAAAAAAGTTATGAACACTTGATATGTTGTTGTGCAATTTTATAGTTTTTAGCCTACATTTAATCTTTTTGATCTTTGTGATAAAATTATCTGGTCTTTTGTTTGTTTTTGTTAAGGTTACATAAGCTTCAATCCTCTTTCCAATATTGGAAACGAATACTTAAGCTATGGCCTCAATAATAAATTATATATAATATTATAATCTTATTCGGTGATTAATAAACGGTAATTGTTAAATTTGAATAAGAAATTGTAAGAAATAAACATATTATTTTTTTAATATTGCTTTTTTGTTTGATGAGCCTGTTTACCAGCATTTTTTTCGTCTTTCTGAGTAACTACCCACTTGAATATTATATTACAAATAAATATCCACTTGTTAACTTTGATATAATATTCCTACCGATTTCTTTAGTTTGTCATTCATAACTTACAAAAAGTGTGAGTACTACGTGAGATTTGAACTCACGGCTCATTGATTTACGCATCTATCTGCACATGCTAAACCACTAGGTCAACATGACTCTAGTTTGACTGATGAAATTATGAACTACAATCAGTTGTTGACGACAATGATGACGCAAGTGTCTATTATTTGTTAAACTAAAAGTCAAGTTTATACTTTGTGAGATTGCCTTTGGTCGCTACTTAGCTGTGAAGAAACCAACGCCATCTAGTTTAATTTTGTAAAACTTGAACTTTAACGTGCAAGGGAAAATAGGCGTTAAGGTACCCAAGCACTTCTAAAGGTTCACTGTACCTATTGTCATAGTTGCTTAACTATGAAGTGGAACTTCATCAAATGTTATTTTTTTTGTCTATAAATGCTTTAGTTCTCGATGAAAATATTAAAATCACTGTATGGCTACTTATAATATTTTTGAGGAATTCCCTCAATTTCTCATAAATTCCATCATCAACCGGATTTTGGAAAAAAAGGTGACCAATTTGGAAGAATATCCAATTAAGTAAAAACAAAACGACTTACAAGTGGTAGGTCGCGGGTTCAAATCCAGCCAGGCACATCACTTTGTGTAATTTATTACATCAGCACAGCAAAAGAAGCCCGTTGACCTTGGCTCCTGCTTTTCGGAATATATCCCTGGAGTGCACCGGCTGCCTTCAGCTCTTGGGAGTTGAAGTTTCCTCTGAAATTAATTTTTGGCAGTTCATTGAGTCCAAAGCCAAGGTAGCTGCTAGGAAACTCGGCGTTCTTGCAAAGGTCCGGCGGTACTTTATACCGGGGCAGCTTTTAATGTTATACAGGTCCGATCGTGTGTGGAGTACTGCAGCCACATATGGGCAGGTGCTGTAAAATGCCACCTAGCACCTTTGGACTCAGAGGAAAGGCGTGCGAAGAGGCTAATTGGTGATCCAGATTTGTTTTAGTCCAATCTTCAAAGCCTTGAGCACAGGCATAGGTTAGCCTGCCTTTCGATGTTTTACAGGTTGCAGTTTGAAGAGTTAGCGCGGGAATTGCATGACTTGATTCCGCCATCGCATTTCTACCATCGGACAACTCGACGCACGGCGAGTATCCACCCTGACGTTGTTGAAACCTCTACGGTCCGGACTAAGCGTTTCGCCTCGTCGTTTATATTGCGAACATCGAAGGACTGGAACAATTTGCCTGCTGCGGTCTTCCCATTTATATTTGGGTGTCTTCAAGGACACAAAGAAACCAATTCAGGTATATTTTGAAAAGATTATAACGTACCTTTAATATAAAGTTAAAACATAATACACTTCAAAGCAACCCGTTTTAAACGGCAATTTCATAGGTAAAAAGACCTATTATTTATACTAAGCACTTGCCAGTACCTACCTACATTACATTACACTACATTCCAAGCTCCTGCAGGTACTTTAAGGTGAAACTAAGTCGGTGCAGCAGTGGTTAGCCGGACCGGCCGCACCGCAGACTCGTCGGTACGTCGGATTGCCTGATACAACCGCAACACGGCTGTCGGATTGAATCACGCGCTTCGATGCGCTGCTTCGAGTCTTAGCTTGCTCTTCATGATGTAGTTTTAGTTTCGAGGTACGACATTTTGAAATAGGCGATTGTGAAGTTAATCGCCATGTTTAGTTAAAAATTACCTAGAATTAATAAAAGAGAGATAGAGAGAGACAACCCCAGCGGAGCTATCCCTTTTTCTGAACTAGCAATGTTGTCAAAGAGTTTTTCTGTTTTCTCAAAGTTTCTTCTATGTAGAAGAACAGAAAAACTTCGAGTTGATTAATAATTGACAATACAAACGAAATAAACAACCTGCTTGATTTAAGGAAATAGTCATTATTGATCGTCCTTCGTATGACAAGTACTAGGATGACATAAGTAGCCTAGAAGTAGCTGAATGTAAACCTACGTATATTTCGAATTCAAAATTCAAATTGAACTACACGAAATTCCAGATTACTCTGTTCACTTAAATTATCAAACTCCGTGGAACCTAGGAAAATCCACCCATTCAACGATAGCTTTTAAGTTTAAAACTTGGTAATTCCATGGGCTTCGCCGTCGCCTCGTAATAGAAAAGTAAACTGATAAAACTCAGAAGGTTAGAGTACTAGGAGAACATGGGCGGGTAGGTCTTCTTATCTCTAACCTAACATAACTTTTGTTTTCCCTGAGTTTGTTTTGCGAGCTGCGAACTTGCAGCACGTGTAAGATTTCAGAAGTATAAAATAACACGAGTCTTATGTTTGTTTTATTTTGTTGAAAGATTAGTTAAATATTTCTTAGAAAACATTAAAAAAATATTTAAAAAAAAGCTACTGGAGGTCAGGGCTCCAGAGTAAGGAACCTCTTAACAATGCGAGCTGTGTTCAGAAGTACTAAGTACGAGAACCTCTAATAGGGTAATAAGCCACTTGCTAACACAACTGTCGGTACAATGATCGCTGAGTTCACAAGGGTAATAAAATAATCAAGTGTTACACGCAAGTATATTCATTTACTTAATTTCCAACCAAGGACCAAGGGGGTCACAAAAAATACTGCAAGGTGGCAAATTAATCATCCAATATTATTTTTGTATAACTACTTTACTAAATAAATAAATAAATATTTTGAGTGATGGATATCTTTATTAGTACAGTCCAGTGGCTGCCGCCAGTTTCGATACACTTTTGTGTCCGTTTTATTGCATTTTCCATGACTTTCTGCAAGATTTCTGATAATAACTGTTTGCATTCCTATCGAATATTCTCTTTAAAGGCTGCGATTGTCTTAGGCTTGTTAGGGCATAAATCCGCAACCCGATCAAGTAGCCTCAAAAAAAGAAGTCTGGGGCGGTTAAATCGGACGATCTTGCTGGCGATACCAAATTGCTAAAAAAGGAGATTAAGCGACCAGGAAATGCATCCTTCGCAATATCCATTGTGGCTCGTGCTGTATGTGTAGTTGCACAGTCTTGTTGAAACCACGTGTTCACCAAGCCCAATTCCAGCAGTAAGAAGTCGAAGTTCTTCACTAAAATTCGCTGTAACGTCTGTCTTGTGATGCCCAATTGTGTGACCTGTCGTCTGGTTGATAGTTTTTCGTTCTCAACGACATCGGCAGCCACAGCGTCGATATTCTCGGCAGAACGACCAGTTCGGTGGCGACCACACCCTGCAAGGTCTCTTGTGGTTCCAATCTGTTCGAGTCAAGCAGCTCAGTGGCGGAATGTTTACCCAGTTGGCGCGACACGATTAGGAAATCGACGTCAAAACTAATGCACGCTGCGCTAACACCACCGACCGATTATGTATTATTGGACAACAGAATCGACGCAATTATTCTACGCTCTTGCGGAGTATTGCTTATCTGTTTGTATTCTGCAGCTGTCTAGTTACAAATACCAAATATGATTGACGTACGACGCCATTTGCAATAATTTTTATAACATCTTTCGACAGAGTGATTAATTTTACGCCACCTTGTACATGCGAAGGGAGCCGCAGTTTAATTAAAATTGGGAACTCCTGTCGTCAATGGATAGTTAAAAAAAATGTCGTTTTTTAGCTAAGTTTGTAGTTATTCCAAATCACTATTTTGTTAAGACTTTAGTTATTATAAAGTTCTGAAACAACCTAAAAAGAAAATCTCATTCTGTTTTTCTTTTAATTCGTCAGACTGTTTCAATAAAAGTTTAATTATTTTACAAGTTTCATTAGGTTTCAATAAATCTTTGCGCCTGACTTACTACTGGCAATTTATTGTTATTTCGAATCTGAACAAGGGCAATAAATTCGTGTCAATTTTCCGACTGTGTTCGAAAAAAAAATATTTAATAAAGTTTAAAGCTTCAATAATGAATTCCACAATTCTATTTTTCCTAGAAATCCAAAAATTCAACATTTTATTGTTACATATATTGTTCAGGCAAGCTTAAAAATTAAATCTATAATAATTAGGTATTGCGTATTCACTCTTTTGTTAATTAAGATTTCATCCCGAGATTGTTCCAGTATGACCACCTTTCTGTCCCATTATAAAATGAAAGGAATTGAACACAAATAAAAATATTAAAATTCTATTCATAAATTGTGTGTTAAAAAATCAGTATTTTTTTATGAAATTGACACATAGTCACACTAATAATTCCGATGGAGATACCAGGATATCATAAACCACGTAGACGTGAGCCCAGCCAATAACGCACGTCGGCGATCGCGTGATACGATAAAACACGATACAATTTGTGTTCGCTACTGGAATCCGATATGTTTCTGATGTGATCCGTTCCATTCTGGATTTGAAAGCTTGACACTTGTATCTCGTCGATAAAATCTTAGGAAAATACCCACGCATGATAAATACTACGTGATTTTGTGTAAAAAAGAGTGATACTGAGCTAAATTTTACGACAGAAAATTATTCTTTTAATCTGAAAAACCTAAACCCTAAACCAACCTTGTCTTAATTTTATTACTCGGTTTACAACCAAGTACAGATGTATGTAATAACATAGACAGTTAAACCTGAATACCTGGTTTTAAGTGACGTTGTATCATTTATAGTAAGAAATATTTCTTTTACAAAGAAAATTTGAATTTTTGCAAACAACTACTTAATCAAGTTTCTAACCAACTTCAAGATAAGTAAGTATATATGTTCTTCAGTCGTTTACAGTTTGCTTCGAAAAAAAAACATCCTTGGGAAAAATTATCACTTTTAAGTGATGTACCACAGTTGGCAAAAACGGAACCCTTATTGAATCACTTTATTATCCGTCTGTCTATCTATAAAGACACTTTTTCTCAGGAAAGCGTGGAAGTATTAAACTGATACTAATATCAAATACTCAAGTCTGCTGCCCCTTGGAGTAGTGAAAACATCATATTGTCAATGCAATCCAAAGGTAAAGGCTAAGCTCGCCGTCCGACCGTCCGGTAACCGTCCCGACCGAGCCCAAGTCGTCGACGGCGCGTAGTGTTCCACGCGCGCCTCAAGGAGATGTCAGAAACCGTAGGGGCCCAGCAGGGTCGAAGCCTACTGGGGCCAAGGGTCGTGAAAGGAAGACTCGGGCCTGGTATGAAAGGCAACGAAGGAACAGGAGTGGGTTTTTAGTCAGTAAAACACTATCTCCCGCCAAGAGCGGGGCATGTCATTGGATGATTTTACCACCGAAAAAAATAGGTAAGGGCTAAGGCCGTAAATGGAGCATATTATTTTGACGCTCGCAAGAGAATCGAAACCTATAGGGAACTTGCCGGTAACCTAGAATCTTGAAATTTGACGAGAAGCAATGCCATGTAGCGACCGCGTACAAGAAGACGCAGTGTTGGAAGACCCCCTCCAAGGTGAACCGATGACCTGGTGAAGGTTGCGGTTGCGGGAGTCCGATGAATGCGAGATGCACAGGACCGTTTATTGTGGCGACATTTGGGGGAGGCCTATATCCAGCAGTGGACTTCTATCGGCTGAAATGATGATGATGATGATGATGATGATGATGATGAGTGCCATGTAACACAAGTAAAGGGAAAAATCCGAAAACCGTAAAGTAGTTACATTACAAAATATTACTTCTTTTGCGATTATAAACTTAAGTTTGTACGGAACCCTTTTTGTAATTATATTATAAATTATTTCATAAATCTTGATAAAGATTTTCCTTGACGATATAAATCTCTATCCGTGTAAATGCCTTTTTCTCTATTTCCACGTAGCTATGTTCAGAACGGTTGAACGTCTCCCGACATACGATTATGGATATCAAAGGATTTAGATCATGATCGTGCGAACTGATACAGTAAATCCTTTATCGGAAACATTTTATTCATCTCTGCGTTGCTTATGCGATCCTGGTAATCGTACAGAATTCTTCTGGATTGCAGGTTTCTTCGCTACCGTTTACGTTGGCTACTTACTATGATATACCATTGGATTAGCTCATTTAATTATACAATAATAAATTAATATTTAAAATTATGATATTTTATTCGCGATTCCGATCTATTTATTTATTTATGTACACACAAACACTTAAAAATGAAAAGGACAAAAACAGAAAAGCACAAGCTAGAGCGAGAGGGTTTTTTTAGTGTGAGAAATTATGCAATGACTTCCGCCGCCCTAGAGTGAAGTGGGAGAGCGTGTCAGACTTTTACTGACTAAAATCACACCTATATTCCTTCATTTGCCCTTTGTGTTCTAGCCCCACAGTAACTCTTTCTAATGATCCCGCAGCAAAAGCACAGAATAAATAATAGTAAAAGGTAAAAGTACACACACACACACACACATCATCATCATTATCATTCAGCCGATAGACGTCCACTGCTGGACATAGGCCTTCCCCAAATGTCGCCACAATGAACGGTCCTATGCGTCTCGCATCCATCGGACTACTGCAACCTTCACCAGGTCATCGGTCCACCTTGTAGGGGGCCTTCCAACACTGCGTCTTCCGGTACGCGGTCGCCACTACAGAACCTTTGGGCCCTAACGGCCATCTGTTTGGTTCTTCCAAATCCAACTTTGGTTCTCCTGCGGATATCTTCATTTCTGATTCGATCACGCAAGGAAACTCCGAGCAAAGCCCTTTTCACAGCCCTTCGGCTGACTTTAAGCCTTCTGATGAGGCCCATTGTGAGCGACCACGTTTCGGAACCATATGTCATTACTGGCAACACACACTGGTCATAGAAAAAAGGTAAAAGTATAATATCTAACAATCTATTTTTAGTTGACATGGAAAATCATTACATGACTTCTTCTACCCTGGTTAGAGCTAGAGGGAGTGTCAGACTTTTACTGACTAAAATCCACCCGTATTCCTACGATTGCTTTTCGCGTTTCAGAGCCGTAGTGACTCTATCGACGGAACCACCTCGTATAATCTGACAACCTAGGAGAGATATAACAAAATGGGAGAACTAGTTTATTTTAAGGGAAATTTTCTCGTTTTCCTTTTTACATAAAGATATATTCTATCTTGTAGGGCATGTTATGTAGGTACAATTGTTTTTTTTTTAATATAAAACTAAGAACAAAAACGGTTTTGGTTTGTTTGTTTTAATTAAGTATCTAAAAGAACATATATTTTTTGGATAACAGTTTTTTTTTTTTCAATACTAGCTTTACAATTTTTTTGAATTTGCCAAAGCACCTGCTAGTAGGAACCTTTAGCAGAGACAATATTTAACTTTCTAGGTTGAATGTTTATTGGACGCTCCAACATGGACCATTGTGTACAAGCGCTACAGCCAACTAGAAAAGGGTATCGAGGTTGGCCAGTAAATACAACCGATCTGTTTGCATGCTGCCTTAGTAGTATTTTTGAAAAATAGATAATGTTGAAGCCAGTTTGAAATCTTTGTGGATTTTTTTAGCAAATCACTGCGCAAAATTATTACTATGAGAAAATCATGACAATACAATATATAAAATGACGGAAATTAATCTCGAATTTGTCAGACATATATTAATTCATTTAGTTTGTTACTAGTATAAATCTACCTTCCTTTTGCAGTATCAACGTAAATTTGCTTTTACCTACTCGTCAATATTTTTGTCAGATTATTTTTAGATGTTTTGGAAACACAGTATCTTGTGGATGTTATCTAGGCTTCTATTGAAATCAATTTATAAATTTGTGTAAAACTAATCCAGTAAAGACATCTGAAAATTTGCTATTTTGCATGAACTTTGACACTTCATAATGTACTCAAAAATTTAAAAAGTCAATAAAGTATAACAATAGAATCTTGATTAAATTTAATCAAGATTCTGCATGACTACAATTTAAAAAAAAAAACACGTATTTCCTGAAAGAAGTTTTGTAAAATATTCGAGTAAATCACGGAATTACCGAATGCTAACAGAGTTTCTAGGCGTTATCTCTCTTTTTTCGCGTTGCCTTTTCATCAAACCTCGCGTTGGATCGCGTTAGATAAAGCAACATGCTTTTAAACCATGCTCGATGTTGACGATAGGCGAGAGAAAAAGGACCCTCTTATAATGTCAGGCGTTCGAGCGAGAAAGAGGAATGGAGAACACCCTATATAGCTCCATTCCTTAAAAGGTTCAGTCGAAAAAAAAAAAAAGAAAAAAAAAAAGATTCAGTAGGTCGTCAAATGGATTGTGTAAAGAGCTCGTGGTAGGGACTCTGACAACCTTACAACATACAAATTCACAAAAATCTAAACACTAGTAGGTTAGAAAGCAGGTATACTTAGATCTCGATAGTCGATGGAATCATACAGAAAGGCTAGAAAGACTAGAAAATACATCATAGTAGCCTGAATTAACCACACGCGTACTAATAAAAATTATTCAAAGTTGAATAATTATTTTTAAAACATCTAAAAAAAAATGGTAAAATAATACCGTCCCAGAAAACAGAGCGACTGTCACATAAATATGTCCACATTTTTGTGGTTCCTCTATGCAACGCTTTGCATAAACGTGTTTTAATTCAAATGCAGCACGTTGTTTCAATTTATGAGTCCCTAGTAGCATGAAAACTATTTTTAGTTTAAACTTTGGTTTGCTAAATGACATCTTTGAGAATCACTTTAAAATGCCCACAAATCACCAAATGCATTCTAAACGAATTTAAATCGTGTCATTCTATTTTTGTCTATCAGAATAATGATTTCAAAAACACGTTTAGCAATTAAATGCATAAAATTTAGTGATTTAGATCCGCCCGACTCATACAAATTGAACACTATGTAACATGATAAACATCTATTTATTTATTGATTTATTAAAACTTCATGTACAGTAGCTCTACCAGTCAACCTTTGGGTTAAAAAAGACAACACTGTGGTAGGCTAGCACAATAAATAAATAACAGATCCTTCAAACAGACAAAAAAAAAACAAGTTATTTATAATAATAAAATACATATATATGCTAAAATCATCATATCTATCTATCTGTTCGACTAAAAGTTCCGAATTCATCTGAAGATCAAAATAGCATTATATAATTACTATCTTTGACTTGCATCTACATAGAAAGCCTGTAATATGCTCAAAGGACCAATTAGCGTTGCTGTACGATTGCTGGCAGCGCCCTTCAACTTATAACTTCTCCACATGTGAGATTTATTAGCAATAAAGTACTAGGTATACATAAATTGAAAGGAGATACGTAGTACACGTTATTACCAAAGTTTAAGAGTAAATTGACAGTGTCCACGCATGCAGTTTGTCCTTAGTAAACCTTGCTTTGCTATCAAGTTGAAATAGCCTCATCTACGGAGTTCATAAGTTATTTATTATAGGTAAAGGTGCAATCTTTGAAGATTAATGACTTAATGATCAGCAATATATTAGGCTACTTAACTTATTTATTGGCCAATTTTAGGCACTTTGTTTTCTCGCAGACATGACCCAGACTTCAGAAAGAATTAGGAATGTAAAATTTTCTCTAGGGTAGGTAAATACGAACGATGATAATATATATTCCGCCATAGTCCACAACTCTGCGCGTGGAGATGCAACGCCGGGGTGAAACTCCGCTGCCGCGACAAGTCACGGCATGGCGGAAAGAGTTCCGGTGGGATCTCATGGCGGAATGGCGACAGCGACTATCGCAACCCAGTGCTGGGCACGCCGTAATTACGGCGGTAAGTCCCTTCTTTGAGGAGTGGCTGGAAAGGCAACACGGCGTCATTACCTTCCGCATGACACAGGTCCTCACCGGACACGGTAAGTTCGGGAAGTTCCTGCACCGGATTCGTGCGGAAGCGACGCCCGGGTGTCACCACTGTGTGGACCGCCCGGAGGACACGGTGGAGCATACGGTGGAGGTGTGTCCCGCTTGGGCAGAGCAACGCCGTGTCCTCGTAGGGGCGATCGGCGGCGGCGATCTCTCGCGCCGGGCCATGGTACAGGCCATGATCCGGAGCGAGGAGGAATGGCAGGCGGTCGCCTCCTTCTGCGAAGCAGTAATGCTTGCAAAGGAGGCGGCCGATCGCGTGAGGCAGCAGTCCTCACGCCCCAACCGCCGCCGGGATTCCGATCCCGATTTCCGGCCACCGTATACGCGGGCTTGCGGACGGCGAGCAATAGGTGGCTCGCCGTCCGATCGTCCGGTAACCGTCCGGACCGACCCCAAGTCGTCAACGGCGCGTGCTGTTCCACACGCGCCTCAAGGAGATGTCAGCAAATGTAGGGGCCCAGCAGGGTCGAAGCTTACTGGGGCCAAGGGTCTTAAATAAATAAAATAAAATTGTTTTTAAATAAAATTGTTTATTCGGTCTCAAACGGTTACATGACAAATTTGAATGAAACAGTCCCAGTAAGTTATTAGTAATACTTGTGTTGGGTCTGATTCTGAAAGGAAGACTCGGCCCTGGTACAAAAGGCAACGAAGGAACAGGAGTGGGTTTTTAGTCAGTAAAAGTCTGACACTATCTCCCGCCCCGCCCAAGGGCGGGGGATGTCATAAGATGATATTCCCACCGAAAAAAAAAAAAATAGTTCACAACTATCACACAACGCCATCTAGTCTCAAACTAAGCAGAGCTTGTGCTATGAGTACCTACTAGACAACTGATAAACATACTTATATATTTCTAAATACATACATATTATAGATAAATTACACCCAGACACAGAACAAATGATCGTGCTCATCACACAAACATTTGTCCTGGGTGGGAATCGAACCCACGACCTCCGGCATAGCAGTTGGACCACTAACCACTAGATCAACAGGCCAGTCACATAACGCCCCGATAATATATTTTCTAGAAACCACTTAAGTATCAAAACATCTGGGTTGAAGAATTTTACGAAAGAGTCACCACGACCCTGGAACTAAAAAGGGCAACTGGGGGAACACGAGTGCGCTTTTCCCAGTATAGTCTGACCTCGTACTGTTCCACGCGCGTCTCAAGGAGATGTCAGCCACTGTGGGAGCCCACCATTTTCGAAGCCTACTGGGGCCAAAGGTCTGATTCTGAAAGGAAGACTTGACCCTGGTACGAAAGGCAACGAAGGAACAGGAGTGGGTTTTTAGTCAGTAAAGAGAAAAAAAAACTTCTTGCTCCACCCAGAACGGAAGAAGCTATTTCATAATCAAACAGAGACATTTAATCTCAAAAGATCACAACCATGACAGATATTTCTTATCTGTTACATGTGTTTCCCGGAAATACGCAAGTTAACTAATAAAGACAGGTGAACTAAACGGGAAATATTATATTATTATAGCATTACATCGTTATCTTTGTATTTCCTGTGCCAATGCAACGTCTCTATCTGAATTGAGGATGTAATTAGTTTCGTTTATGGAACTATACAGCCTTACAATAATTAGAAGAGCATAAATGTTAAGAGGTGTAACCTGGCAACGCCTTAGCATCAAAGAAATAATCTGTTGTGACCAGATCTTAGAATTGGTCGCTTCATAATATGGCTAACTAAAACTGGCCATTGGCTAACTAAAATGGGCACATTGCTCACAGAACAGATGGCCGTTGGGGCCGAAAGGTTCTGGCGACCGCGTACCGGAAGACACAGTGTTGGAAGGCCCCCTACAAGGTGGACCTGGTGAAGGTTGCCGGAATCCGATGGATGCGAGACGCACGCAGACGCGCGTTCATTGCGGCGACATTTGGGGGAAGCCTATGTCCAGCAGTGGACGTCTATCGGCTGAAATGATGATGATGATGGTGAAAACTGGCCAGATCGTAAAAATCGTTAACATTTGATGATATGTCAATCCTCGTTTGGATATGGCCAAATACATTGATGTAGGATTACAATGATAATAAAAGGTCTAAAGAAAGTAGGCCAAATGAAGATTGAAATATCAACCAACTTTAACGTTTAAAACGATCTGGCACGTTTTAGTTGGTTATTTCATAAAGTGGGCGATTTTTTTACCCTCTCATAATAAAAAATGGTACAAAGTTTGTACATATTTTAAATTTAATATTACATCCCTCATAACAATAACATTAACACTTAAAAAATCACAGCATTAAAAAAGGCCCTAAATCTATATAACAGCCTAAATAAAAGAATCCGATTGTTATTCTTATAAGAGAACCTCTCGAAATAGTACCAGTATAGCATAACTTTGAGGTACTAATCCCAGAGATAGCGGCCTCAGAAGGGTGCTTACTGCTTAGTACCACTTTCAACGAAGAAGAAGGGTAGAAGTTACAATATTATTTCTCACCCCCTTTTCTTTTCTTATAGAAAGTTTATTAACAGATTTTCTGTGACTTAGAAAATATTACTTAAGACGTAGACACTACTAAAATGTTTAATTCTGTATATGATATTTTTTAGGGGTTTAGTTCTAAAATATCGATGTTTTAGAAAAACGGTAACACTCAAAACTGTATATCCACTTTTTAACCTCATGATTATTTGTCAGCCATCACAATAACACCTGGCTAAAAAGCCTCGAGGTCAATATACTTAACGAAACTGCAACAGTCGTGACATACACAATCTGTATATAAAATTTTCCCTTGTAAAAAAATAAATAAACGGTACTTTATTTTTAGGTGGGAAAATCATCTAATGACAAATCCAGTACCTAAGGTTGGAAACCATCTGGGGACTCTGAATGGGGACCCATGGGGACGCCCCTACAAGGTGGTGCGGGACAAACTCCGCCCCTGGGCTCCCCCGCTGACGCAGAGTCTCCGGCCACAGCTTGTGGAGGGTGTGGTGAGCACTCTGTTTCCTGAGCGAGGGGAACACTCTCCCCCACCCATGGCTCCGCCACCAGCGGTGTCTGACGCGGACCACGATGGCGACGACGACGACAATGCTCCAGAGGTGACCGAGGTAGAGATGAGAGTGGCGGTACGAAGGCTGAGTGCTAAAAATACCGCCCCAGGACCCGACGGCTTGCCTGGGAAGGCCTGGGTCCTGGCCATGGAGGCTCTCGGGCTTCGACTAAGAGGGCTCTTCAGCGCATGCATGGAGAGGGGCCAGTTCCCACTTCGCTGGAAGACGGGGAAACTGGTCCTCATCGCGAAGCCGGGGCGCCCTGCGGACTCTCCGTCCGCGTACCGGCCCATTGTGCTGCTTGACGAGGTGGGCAAGCTCTTTGAAAGAGTAATTGCGGACCGCCTCGTCGCGCACCTAACACGGGTGGGGCCGGATCTGGCGGACGGCCAGTTCGGCTTTCGCAGGAGGCGGTCCACGGTGGACGCCATCATGCGCGTGCGAGCTCTCACGACGGGGGATGCAGTGGCCCAGGGCAGGTGTGTCGTGGCGGTGTCTCTGGACATCGCCAACGCCTTCAACTCTCTGCCTTGGAGCAGCATTAGGAGGGCACTCCGGTATCACCGGACGCCCGACTACCTCTGTCGTGTGGTCGAGGCGTACCTATCAGACAGGTACATTATCTACCCTGGTCACCAAGGAGAGTGGGAACGTCGAGAGATGTCGTGCGGTGTTCCGCAGGGATCGGTACTAGGGCCGCCCTTGTGGAACATCGGATACGACTACGTGCTGCGCGGCGACCTCCCTGACGGGATCAGCGTGGTCTGCTACGCAGATGACACGCTGGTCCTGGCGCGGGGAGAGTCGTACCAGGCGGCGGTCGAACTAGCGACACGCGGGGTTGCGACAGTCGTGGGCAGGATCCAGGAGTTGGGACTCGAGGTGGCATTGCACAAGTCCGAGGCCATGTGCTTTCACGGACCTCGGAACGCGCCACCACCGGGTTCCCAACTAACGGTAGGAGGAGTCCACATCGGCGTCGGGTCGACGATGAAGTACCTGGGACTCGTTCTCGACAGCCGATGGGATTTCGAGGAGCACTTCCGACGTCTGGCTCCCAAACTAAACCGGGCTGGGGCTGCCCTCGGGCGGCTCCTGCCTAACCTGGGGGGTCCAGACGCCTCCTGCCGAAGGCTCTACGCGGGAATCGTTCGGTCCATGGTCCATGGTATGGGCGCAGCGCTGCGGAAGCAGCCGGCGGCCCGGCTGAACGCATGCCAGAGGGTCATGGTCATACGGATGGTGCGAGGATACCGGACGATTTCCCGCGAAGCGGCGAGCCTCCTTGCTTGCCAGCCACCATGGGATCTGGTGGCAACAGACCTTGCTCACATGCACGATCTGCGCATGGAGATGCAACGCCGGGGCGAAACTCCGCTGCCGCGACAAATCGCAGCATGGAGGACAGAGCTCCGGCGGGTTCTCATGGCTAAATGGCGGCAGCGACTGTCGCGACCCAGTGCTGGGCACGCCACAATTATGGCGGTAAGTCCCCTCTTTGAGGCGTGGTTGGAAAGACCTCACGGCGTCCTCACCTACCGTATGACGCAGGTTCTCACCGAACACGGTAAGTTCGGGAAGTTCCTGCACCGGATTCGTGCGGAAGCGACGCCCGGGTGTCGCCACTGTGTGGACCGCCCGGAGGACACGGTGGAGCATACGGTGGAGGTGTGCCCCGCTTGGGCAGAGCAACGCCGTGTCCTCGTGGGGGCGATCGGCGGCGGCGATCTCTCGCGTCGGGCCTTGGTACAGGCCATGGTCCGTAGCGAGGAGGAGTGGCAGGCGGTCGCTTCCTTCTGCGAAGCAGTAATGCTAGCAAAGGAGGCGGCTGATCGCGTGAGGCAACGGTCCTCACGCCCAAATCGCCGCCGGGATTCCGATCCCGATTTCCGGCCAACGTAGGCGCGGGCTTGCGGACGGCGAGCAATGGGTAGCCCGCCGTCCGATCGTCCGGTAACCGTCCGGAACGAGCCCAAGTCGTCGACGGCGCGTATTGTTCCACGCGCGCCTCATGGAGATGTCAGCAAATCGTAGGGGCCCAGCAGGGTCGAAGCCTACTGGGGCCATGGGTAGTGTGAAAACGAAACCCGGGGTCCTGGGACGAAGGCAACGAAGGAACAGGAGTGGGTTTTTAGTCAGTAAAAGTCTGACACTATCTCCCGCCCCACCCAAGGGCGGGAGATGTCATAAGATGATTTTCACACCGAAAAAAAAAAAAAAAAGGTTGGAAACCATATAAAAAATCTCCCGCTCTGGGTGGAGCCAGAGAGAGTGTCAAACTTTTTCTGACTATAACCCACCCTGAAGGAACACAGTTGCTTTTTAGGGCCAATTTAAGTATTTAGAGTTAAAAACGTATCAAAACCCTACTACTAATGTCTGTCAGATTTTTTTTATTAAAATAGAATTTGATTAATAATTAACTTCAAATACTTTTTTAAGAAATGGGTTAGTTTCAATGCAACTCTCGATCTTTTGTAGGGTTCCGTACCTAAAAATGGAACCCTTATAGGATCACTTTGTTGTCCATCTGTCTGTCAGTCTGTCTGTCAAGACCCTTTATCTCAGGAACGCGTGGAGGTAGCGAGTTAAAATTAAAAACATATACTCAAGTCTGCGGTCCCTTGAAGTTGTGAAAACATCAATATTCTAAAAAAAAGATACGGTCGTTTATGTCGCAAAAATATGGCCGTATATTTCGACAATCTCAAGGGAATCAAAATTCATAGGGTATTTCCCGCTGACCAAGAATTCTGAAATTTGACATAAAGCAAGGTTTTTTAACAAAGGTATAGGAATAAATCTGAAAACAGTATATTTCTTGTTACGTCCCAAGAAAAAAATACTTTTTTGCGATTCGGAAATCTTCGAGATTCAATTCGGGAATTGAACTATTTACATAGGTAAGTTTGTACGGACAACTCAGTGCGCGAGGCCGGCTCGCACTTGCCCTGTTTTTTTTATAATTGATAGGCTCGCGTTTGACCACTGTCTCACCTGCTGATGATATGGTCGACGATGAAGCAGCCCTACCGCTAAGTTGTAGCTATCAGGAAACACAAACTCCGGCAGGGAATTCCACTCCTTAGCTTTACGCACGATGAATGTGTTCCATCTTACAGTCATTGCCCGCTAAGAAATCCAATATCATTTCAATAGCAACACATTTTGATTTGCTTATATTCCGTTCTGCAAAGTTTTGTTGTTCATATTTATTCAGCAGTGTATAAGGGTATCCTTCCGGGAACAAATAGTTCTCCCGCAGAGATTTAAATTGTCACACGGTACGTCACGCCAAAGCTCTGCGACTCAGTGATGTGATGTGTGACAATCGTGACGGGAGTGAACTCGTATAAAGTGTAGTAGAGTAAAAATATTGCAAAGCCGTCGTTAAGGGGTAGATATATGTTTGTTGAATATCAAGCTCCAGGTGTGCTGCTCGTGGTCTGGATGTAAATGAAAAAAATGTAAAAAAACTGCTTGATTCGATTTTTTTATAAGACTGTATTTACGTAGGTATGCGTAGTAACACATTTTGGGACAACCGATATAATATGTGAGTACTCGCAAGGTGTCGGCAAGCGAGTGAGTAGAGAGGGGACGTCCGCGACTGCGATGTGGTGTGTGGCCCGATGTGACGTCAGGAACAATGATTTTTGATGATTTTAAATCCAACATCATGTCTAAGCGGCTGGTCCGTATATTTTAAAAAAAAATATATGTTATACTAGATTATTTGCCCAATAATTTGATATAGCATAGCATAGCATAGTCGGCCTTATAATGTTCCCACTGTTGGGACTCAGGCCAATAAAATAATAACGATAAATTGATAATAAATTGATTATTGGATAATTTAATATACGGTTATTTTATTTATTTTTTTCATAGAATTTGGTGTGATTTATTTTTAAAGTTATGTCTAACACAGACAAAAAAGTGAAGATTAGACAAAAACCGTTGGGTGTATTTTTATGAAACTTTCACAAACTAAAAGATAATTTAATTACTAATCTTTTGATATACGGTTTGTATTCATATTGTGTTTAATAAATTAAGGACATATTGTTATTCGAATAATATTGATGCGCGGAGAGTAACGGTAGCTCCTCTTTCGCTCGCTCAATGTCGCCTTAAGAGGCTCCTTTTTTACTCGCCTATCGTCAACATCGAGCATGGTTTAAAAGCTTGATACTTTGTCTAACGCAATCCAACGCGATGTTTGACAAAAAGGCAACACGGAAAAAGAGAGATAACGCCTGAAAACTCTGTTAGCATTTGATAATTCCGTGGTTTACTCGAATATTTTACAAAATTTGTTCCAGAAAATACGTGTTTTTTTACCCCCTTAAAAGTTTTTGAAAAAAATTGTCGTCATTCAGAATCTTGATTAAATTTGCAAGGCTTCTATTGTTACACTTTTTTGACTTTTTAATTCTTGAGTAAATTATGAAGTGTCAAAGAAGCCTAGATAATATCCACAAGATACTGTGTTTCCAAACTATCTAACGAAAAATGTGTGATAACATTATAATCGTGTAAGAGTGGTTGAATGAAAAACAGTGAAAATTTATGTCGAGTTGCAGCCCCTTAAGTTCCGATATCAAAAGCTGATCTTGGGCAGATCTCATAGCATCTAAGCGAATCACACTAATATTATAAAGGTAAAAGTTTGTGTGTGTTTATGTTTCTTACTTTTTCACTCCCTAAACGGTGTACCGTTTAGAATATGTCCTAGAATAAATAGGAATTTTTATCCCAGGAATATGTTCCCTTGAAATAATTCCCTACCATCACGCAAGCGAAGCCTGTTTTATTTATATATATATATATATATATATATCAAAAGTACACTAAAAGAAAGCTGTACTGTTTTTTTGATTTTCATTTCGAAAACACGAGCAAAGCAGCGGTACAAACAAGTCATACTTATATTCTTTTCTTCATTCTTTTGCATTTTTTTCTTTTTTTTTTTAAACTATGCCACTAAGAATAACTACTGTATCGTTGATGCGTTCACAAACATGTAAACTCACATACACAAGACACCCAGACCTGGAACACGTATCTGCAGGCCATATAAATATTTGTTCCGTGTGGGAATCCAACCCGCGACACTCAGCGCAGCAGCCAATCTCTCAATCACTGCGCCAACCGTGCCGTCAATATTATACAACATTTTATGCATTTTATGTAAAGTATCTGTGTACAAAATTTCATAACTGTACGATGAAAAATCACGAAGTTATAAGCTTGTTATGTTACCTGATTGGCCGCACAAATACATGGTCACCGGATCACCCGAGTGACTGAGGGGTTGTTTTATTCCCGCATCTAGCTGTCAGCTAGTGTCTAATGTCTGCTATAACCTGCCGTGACCTGTGTGTACTTAGTGTCGGTGGTGTCCAACTTGTGACCTTTTTCAAATATTTTTGTAATAAAATATAACATGGTGTAAAAATTATTGGAATCGATTCAGTTACTGATTCTGAACAAACTATATTCAGGTTTTTATACTAAAAATAATATTGGTTAGGCGAAAATTAGTGTAGAACTAAAAAATAATAGGGTTTTTTTAGGTGGGAAATCATGTAATGACATCTCCCGCCCTAGGGCTGAGCGTGAGCTGGGCGTGTCAGACTTTTACTGACTAAAACCCATTCCTTTTCCTTCTTTACCTTTGTTCCAGGGCCCAGGGCTCACTTTTGCACAACCCATGGAAAAAAGTAGGAAGGACCTTTTTTTTTTCATGCTCAAACGGCTGAACTGATTTGGATACACACGAGTAGACCATGTACGGAATAAGACATATGGTAAGTACTGTTTATCCCAGAATTATGTTCCTTGTGATAATTTTCTACCGTCACCCAAGCGAAGACAACAGCAGCGACTGTTTCCATCATAAAGCTTCTACGTCAAAACATTCTGAGAAAATAATTGCATGAAAAATCCTTTATAGAATTTTTCTATCTTTACGATACGAACTCGAACCCCGAGAGGCTTAGTTTAATTTGACCCACATACAAACGTCTGTCAAGATAAGTAGACATCGGGTGAGATGGACTTGTTAAGAACGTACTAAGGTATTTAAATAAATGGTGCAGTTACTGTACTGTGGTTGCGAAATGGCCAGTTAATACAGTCGTTCCTATACTTTTTTTGACCTTTTCTTTTTTTGGGTGCGAGGGCGTGTCAGACTTTTACTGACTAAAAACCCACTCCTGTTCCTTCTTTACCTTCGTCCTAGGGCCAAGTTTTCCTTTCAGAAACAAATCATTGGCCCCAGTAGGCTTCGACCCTGCTGGGCCCGTACGGTTTGCTGACATCTCCTTGTGGCACGCGTGGAACAGTACGCGCCGTCGACGACTTGGGCTCGGTCTGAACGGTTACCGGACGATCGGACGGCGAGCTACCCATTGCTCGCCGTCCGCAAGCCCGCGCCTAAGGTGGCTGGAATTCTGGAATTGGGATCCTGGAATTGGGAATGGGGCTGGGGCGTGAGGGCTGATGCTTCGCAGAAGGTTGACCTAAGACCACTTTGGTTTCTTTGTTGTTTGCAGGGACTAGACGCAAAAAAAAAAAAATTTAACAGACTGCCTCCCTAGCCAAATTACAATCGTATCTTTCGCGCCGAACGCCTCGAGTAGGCCACGCCTCCGATTCCTTTGTTCTGACCACGTGACTGAGCGTTGAAATGACGTCAGAACAAAGGAATCGGAGGCGTGGCCTACTCGAGGCGTTCGGCGCGAGAGGGCAAGGCTCGAGGAAACGATTGTAACTTAGATAGGAGGACTGATATCATAAATTTAAAATTTGCAGTGTTTTAATTAATATGTTACCAAATTTTATCGAAATCCGGTCAACCATTCGAGCGTGAAGAATTAACAAACAAACTAATATACACACTCACAAATTTTCGCCCTTACAATACTAGCTGCTATCAGCGTCTTCGCTTGCGTGATAGTAGGAAATACACCCAGCGCTGATTTTCAGCTGAAACCCCGCAGTGACGCACGGATGATGGTAAATAAAATATAACACATAAATATAACCTATCTATGATATATACCCAGCATAGTTGGCCTTTTAATGTTCCCACTGTTGGGACTCAGGCCCTCTCTCTAGGAGAGGGAATGGGCCGTAATCCACCACGCGGGCCCAGTGCGGGCTGGTGGATGTCACATGTCTTCGAATTTTTGGTTCTAGGACATGCCGGTGTCCTCACGATGTTTTCCTTCACCGTTTTGAGAGCAGTGGTGATGAGATAAATTACACAAAGTAATGCGCCTGGGCTGGGTTTGAACCCGCGACCTACAACTCGTAAGTCGGGGCCGTTACCACTCGGCCACCAGTGCTCCCTCCTCCTCACCTCCTGCTTTTTGTATGTTTATTGATAAACTGGTTAGTTAACAAATATATTTTTCATGCCTATATTCAGGGGCGCCAGCTTATGCTCATTTCATGACTCGAAAAAGTGCCGAAGTGTAAGACGTGAGTGGCGAAATGTGGCATACTGATCTACCATCAAATAAATAAATGTCCTTCTTACAAACTGCGTACGTAATTAGGTTTGATAAAAATATAAAATGAAACCATTATTTATTATCAAGAAATATTATAATTTATACGTAACCTAAGAGGCGATTACTGATCTGTTTCTTGATGTCTATTCTCAGGGGTGCTCGGCACCCACTGTTTATTTCTCATGGGTGTTCGACCCCCGAGCACCTACGGAGTCGGCACCCCTGCCTGTATTCCATATTGAAACTTTTTTTTATCTCAAAAACAAATATTAAAGTTGGCGAGCAAATCTTCTAGTAAGTTTATATATCCGAAATAAACAAGAGCAAAAGTTAGCGCCAACGTAATCCATATAATACGCGATATATACTGTCATATCATACCGCACTATCGTACGTGCGGAGACTCCGATACGTTGCTCTCTCGCACTGAATGAACTCTAGCTTTCTCATCCAACTTACTATCAGTTTGTGGGTGAATGGATCAAGATTATGTTTTGCGAGAGGTATTTTCGCGAAAGTTATTAATTAACGTCTTATAATATTCATTCAGTCATGATCAATCTACTTTTTCGGGTTCCGTACCTCAAAAGGAAAAAACGGAACCCTTATAGGATCACTTTGTTTTCCGTCCGTCTGTCTGTCTGTTCAGAACCTTTATCTCGGGAACGCGTGAAGGTGTCGAATTGAAATTACAATAAACCATATACTCAAGTCTGCGGTCAGTTGTAAGTTAACGAACGAAAAAGATACGGCCGTTTATGTCGCAAAAAACATAAATTTCGACACTCTCAAGGGAATCAAAATTCATACCTCCCGTTGACCCAAAATCCTGAAATTTGGTATGTAGCAAGGTCTTATAGCACAGGTATAGGATAAATCTAAAAACAGTTAATTTGTTGTTAAATCACAAAAAAAAAGTTTTTTTGCGATTCGGAAAAATCTTTGAGACTCCATTCCGGAATTGAACTATTTACGTAGATATGCGGAACCCTCATTGCGCGAGTCCGACTCGCATTTGCCCAGTTTTTTTTTGTTATGGGAAATCATCCAGTGGAGCGAGAGGGTGTGTTAGACTTATCCTGGCTAAATCTACACCAGTGTTCCTTCACTTGCCTTTTGCGTTCGAGGGCCACGGTGACTCTTTCGAACAATCGTATTGATTTTTACAATGTTTCTTTATTACAACATTGTATTAATTACTAGCTTCTGCCAGCGGCTTCGCCCGCGTGATAATCGGTATCTCCATACAAACTTAGGACCCCCGTTGCATCTCCTTAGGGGGTGAATTTCAAAAAATCCGTTCTTAGCGGATGTCTACACCTTATAAGGGACCTACCTGCCAAATTTTAAGTTTGTAGGTGTTATAGTTTCTGTGATTTGGTAATTAATCAGTGAGTGGTATTTCGCTTTATATATATATATAAATATAATAAGCGTGCACTTTCCCACCGTCCAGGAGAACCAAGATACCGACAGAGCCCAAAGAATTGCCAAACTTACTTAAGTTTTGCAATTCCAGTTGTCCACTACCGCTTGGTAGTGGCCAATCTACCCTGATTGCTCGTAGAACAGATGGTCATAGGGGCCAAAAGGTTTTGAAGTAGCGATCACGCACCGGAAGCCGCAGCGTTGGAAGGCATCGCATAATGTGGAATCCTGGTGAGGGTCGTGGTATTCCGATGGAAGCAAGATATACAGGACCGTTAGTTGTGGTGACATTTGGGGAGGGCCTGTTGTTCAACAATAGACGTCTTTCGGCTGAAATTATGATGATGATCCCGCCGTTGAGCAGCTACTTCACAAAGGGTGATCTTTGAAACCGAGAGGGTGTCTCATTCATCTGGCCTAGATTTTTCTTTACAATTTGATATTTTTATTTGCATATTAGTTTTCTCCAATCACTCATTTGAGCCCAGTGGCTTATGACACAAAATAGATAAGATAGGTACAAAAGCTAGGCCAAATGAATGAGACGTTCTCTCGATTTCAAGGAATCACCCCAAAATATGTCTCACCGCTATATTTATTCTTCATAAAAGGTACCTGAGGATTATAAAGTTGAGCTACACGATTTCTGACAAATGCTGGCACTTTCTGTCTCTTTCTACCGATCCAGTCAAATGCGTGTGAGACTTTCTTCAAAAGATCACCTCAGCTTCAAATGACCGCCTACATACTTCTAATATATATTTTTTCTTTTTTTATTGCAGATCTCACCTGATGGAAAGCAATGTGGTTGACGATGGAGCGCGCTTACCTAGAAGTAACCTTAAATATCCCCAGGTTGTAGCTATCAGGAAACACATTACAATGTGATTACTGTAAGGACTTTAAAAGAATCTGATTTCCTTTTGGTTGTTTCTCCTCAGTGTAGTCAGCTACGAAACACTGGCCTCATGTAGTTTAAATTGAAGAAAAAAAAATACGTGTATACGTGTTATTAAAAACGCAAAATAAACACCATTTGATACTGAAAAATCAGTTCTACTATAAATTGGTTTAATATCATTATAATCACGATTGGCTAGCAATCTAAACTCTAATTAGTGTTAGTCGGTGTACCAGGCTACCATAACAAAGCAGTAAGTAGTACACACTATGCAGTTAACAAGTTAAACAGCTGTTGTTCTGCCTACAAATTACAGTTGACCATTATTCCGATCAAACACTTAATTTAGTTAATCATCATGGCTTATTACATCATGTAATGACAATTTATTGACCTTTAATAAGTTCTGTAGTGTAAAGTTTATTAAGGGTATTGATTAATTCTTCACATGACATGGTTTGAACCCAAAAAGAAAGAGATTGAAGAAAAGCGAAGTGCAGTCTGTGAACAACTTTGAATTCAGCGCACCAAAACCGATAGGGATCACATGACAACCTCGTTACTCCCAATTTTTAATTTTTGTAATCCAGTATAATGTTCAAATTTTAATCTTTATGCACTAACAAAAAAAATAAAACAAATTTACACACGTCGTCACAGCAACACACATTTTAAATCAAAGGCTCAAAACTTGTCACGGGCTTTCCAAATCACATTAAACTCAAAACACTGGTACAAAATTAATATTTCCTCCATACAAAAACATTAACTTCACACACGACATACAAACACATACAAAGAGTTATAATAACGAGTTGCTCTCAACATAAAGTGACTAGGACATCATAACTCGAAGGAGAATATTGCGAGAATATTGAGAACAAACTTTGAAAACAAGATATTTTCGAAAAAACTGTAGCTGTTTTATTTGTTACAATCATGGGTTTTGACATCGTGGAATCTCATCACCCTTTGCGAAGTAATTTAGATTTGAAATGCGGTGTCCTGAACGCGGAAACGCTTTTGCTAACTCGGTTTAAAAAATTTGAATTGGAAATATGATTGTAGGATAAATTTGGTCACTTTTTGACACGAAGTACCTAATAATAAAATGATTCGATGCTATAATAAGATAGTTTCAGTCTTAGAACCAAAAGTTCGAAAACATGTGACATTCACCAACCCGTACTGGGACCGCGTGCTCTATTACGATCCATTCCCTCTCTTAGAGAGGAAACCTGAGGTTCAGCAGCCGGAACATTAAAATGCTGATTATGTAATGTTATGTTTAAGATATAATATATTTCGCGTTTGTTCGTAGCAAGCTGGAGTTTAATTCGATTGTATGGGATCCACACGAAACAAAGTACATTCTTCTCATAGAACGGGTACAGCGTAAGTTCTAATTTTTTTCTGTCGGTACCTTTACATGAAAATGTATGGGTATTATCCCTACTTGTATCCCTCTCTGTTCGTGTCAGGAATGGTGGGTATTGATACCCTCGAGCTGAGACGCAAATGTGCGCTCCTTGTGCATTATTTTTTGTTGTTTAATGGTAAAATTGACAACCCTACGACTCTGTCGCGCTGTGGTCTATCCGCGCCGCCTCAATACACGCGACTGCGCTCGCGCCCTCTGCTAGCGACTCCCAGGGTTCGGACTCGTACCGCACAGTATGCGGCAACAAATCAGGCGGTGTCATTGCTCAACACGCTGACTGCTCAGCATCCGGATGTGGACTTGTTCCACTCTAGTGTGCGATTGTTTTTGGAGAGGTGCAAAGAATGTTTTGGCGGTTGGTTCGATTTTCATCAATGTTATATTGCAAATATTATAATGTAAATGATAATGATTATGATAATGATGATGATTTTTATTAATTGTGTTATTTTATGGTTTTTTTTTTTCTAAATATTGTATTGTAATATAATAATGACTCTCTGCACGTGTTGGTTTCGACTATAAGTGCAGAGAGTACCTGAAATAAATAAATAATATTTTTTTTATAACTTGAGTAAATAAAATAAAAATTATTATGTCAGTCGAACGACGACCACTGCTGGGCCTCACCTGGCTGTCGCCACCACGACCGCCCCTGTGTCCCTCGCATCCGTCGGGTTCCCGCGACCCTCATTAGGTTATCAGTTCACCATATGGGAAGCCCTTTAACGCTGCGTCTTCCAATACGCGATCGCCACTCTAGAACTTTTCTGCCCCATCGACCACCCTTAGCTTCACTCAGAACGGAAAATTTGTATCCACCCCACAAAAAACTATGAATTCGGTTTTAGTCAAGGTTTTAATTTTTCACACGTGACAGAAAAACTAAACTAATGAGCAACATTATCATTTCCCGCACGTTCGTTGCAGCCGAGCTACAGCTAGCGTATTTTTACCAGCGGACGCCTGCAAGCTGTTGACAGTATCCCCTTGAGATACCTAGCTATATACAGTGAACTGCTTGAACATTAGACAATTCTATTGCTGTACCTAAACAGGGTTATTTCTAAAACACTAATGACCCTTCAAGGCGTGAATGCACTCACGACTTTAAACAGTTTTTGCTAAGATACTTTTTTTTTGCTATGAGACTTTTTTTTGCTATCAGACTTTTGTTTGCTATGATACCTTTTCCTTGCTACTAGAAGTTTTCTTTGCCATTAGATCTTTTCTTTGCTATTAGACCTTAAGCTTTTAAAAGTTAAGTTATTATAATCTCCAAACGTCGTTTTCTTTCAACATTTTGAGACTACAGGTTTTTTTTAAGTGGGAAATCATCCAATCACTTCTCCTGCCCTTGGGCGGAACGGGAGGGGCTGTCTATTGTTTACCCGAAGATTATATACCATAATCATCATATTCCCGAATTTCATTTGCCCGAATGTTTTCTTTGCCCTAAAAGACATATGACATACTGTTAATTAATAATAAATAATAATAATAATAATTGTTTATTGTTCAAGAAGGTACAGATGGTGCGAAAAAGAACTTAAACTAGTAACAGCAAGATAGTTTACAAGTTTATGAACTATATTATATTTTATTTATTTTATTTTATTTTAATAAGTACAGTGACAGACTACAGACTAAGACAATCAGCACAATTAAAAATAACATACAGTACATAAATCTGAAGGCCAATTATTGCTGTACTACAACACTCAAAGTTTAATATGCTTCAGAAACAGAAAAAAAAAACACAGTAAAGGTGAAGTATTATGGAGAAGTTAATAAAGTACACTAATGTAATTTCATTTTATATAAACAATTTCTAAATTCGTTAAAGCTGTTCAAAAACAAGTCTACCATAGGGCATATTATATTATATTGATTGCACATTCTAAATAACGGGTTATTCTCAGAAACATTATTGTTACTAGCGGGAATACTAAATAATTGTGGAGTGCGCACAGATCGAGTTGGTATTTTAAAGTTTAACTGGTCAAGTAATTTAATGTCAAAGGAGCCATTAGCAATTTTATGCAATACACTTAAATCACTAACCCATCTCCTTCTCTCAAGACTCTTCATGCGGAAGTGTGTGAGCCGCTGATTGTAATTGGGGAGTTTACGTCTGAGGCCACATTTCGCGCTTAAAACTCTGACAAATCTTCTCTGTACAGATTCTATGCGATCTATATGAGTGTTATATATTGGAGACCATGCAGAGGAGCAGTACTCCAATATAGATCTTACCAGGGAATAGTACAGTATTAAAAATGTTTGCGGATCTTTAAATGGTTTGGAGTTTCGTAATATAAAAGACAGTAAACGGTTGGACTTATTACAAATATGATCGTAGTGGGGTCTAAATGACAAAACCGAATCAAACATAACACCCACCCATATGATAGAGCAATATGAAGTACATGGTACATCTGTTGACAATATACGTTTCCCTGTCTCTTAAACTAGGGTATACCTGTATCTTAAGAGACAGTTGACGGCCAAAAGGCTAAGTTCTTATATTACATATTTTATAAGTGAGGACACTGTCGATCTATCCATCCACAATTAAACAATTATCAGAAAATGATAAAAAAGAATAAAATTAAATAGTTAAATTGTTGATAGTCTTGTGAGTGTGTAATGTGTATGCATGTGTGTGCGTGTGTATGTGAGTGCGTGTGTATATGTGTGTGCGTATGTGTATGAGCGTGCAAATGCTAGGTTAAGTAAGTTAAAAGTGATTCTGTGTGATCATAATCTTGTTAGAGTAGCCACTCAGTGAGTTACTGTTTAACTTCCCATTTTGTCAGATCAAGTATATTAAGATGTTTATGAATTTTTCTGTAAATGAGAGAGCTGAGAATATGATATTGATGTTTGGCAAAGGTTGTACTATGAGGAGTACTTGGAGGGATAAAGGTACGTTTTTTCTGGTTGGGAGGGGGTAGGGATGAATGTTTTTTAAGGACCGAGTAGAGCACAAAGAGTTGACGAACTGTAAGAACTTTTTTATTAATTGCCCGAAACTTAGATACTATAAGATACGAGTGCCATACGTATTGTTTTTCATATTTTTAAGTGCCATAATAATTATCAAACATAATATTTAAACGCCATAATGATTAATAGACATAATATTCAAATGCGAGCGAAGCGAGCGAATAGACCTAGCCAAACCTTAAAATATTCTAAGCATGGTTGATGGTGGGCTTGGTTGACGGAGCCCCGATTCGCGGGGCTCCTACTTCTGTGTGGTTTATAAAAAAGGCCTCGACCCTTTTGGGCCCCTACGGTTTTGCTGACATCTCTGTGAGGCACTCAAAACACTACGCGACGTCGACGACTCAGTCTCGCTCGTGACGTTTACCGACGGATGGCCGGACGGCGAGTTACCCATTGCTCGCCGTCCAAGCCCACACCTACTGGTTTTGAGATACAGGTGATAAATTAAGAAGTTGCGCGAGATTTTTTTTTGGTTTTAGATGTGAATGATTATTGGATCTTTAAACCCGTCTCCAGTCCCCTATAGCCATCTCAAACCCTAACTGTAACCGAAAACAATGACATACTTCGTCAAGGAAACACTAGCCGAGCACGTAACAGAGAAATGAATAAAATATTATAGTGTTTCTATCCTCTGTGTGTGCTATCGATCTCAATGATAGACGGTTATTACGTATACTGGTCAATTACGAGTAAGGCTGTTTGTCCACGATAAAGAAATATAGTTTCTTTACTAAATGTGTATTTCATAAGTCAAGTGGAATTTTTGGTAAGTGCTATTTTACTTTTAGAGTTTAATCTTGAATTTAAGGGACGAGTCTGAAAACCTGCTAAATACTAATTAGAAGTTCAAAATCCACAGTTAATTAATCTATGGATTTAATGTGGATTTCATCAACTCACATTTAAGGGTGCATTTCGAGGAGCTGGTCGCAGTGGTGAAGCATCAAAATGACTTCTCGCGCTCTAGGTGGAGCGCCTCCGCGGTCCTAGCTAGCGGGCATCGGCCCTGCTGGGCCCCTACGGTTTGCTGACATCTCTTTGAGGAGCGCGAGGATCACTACGCGCTGTCGACGACTGGGCTCGGTCCGGTTAGTTACCGAACAGCCGGACGGCGAGCTACCCAGTGCTCGACGTCCGCAAGCCCGCGTCTACCGTGGCTGGTAGTCGGGGTCGGAATTACGGTGGCTAGGGCGTGAGGACCTTCGTTCCCTCACGCGTGCAGCCTCCTCCTTCGCTAGCATTACTGCTTCGCAGAAGGAGGCGACCGCCTGCCATTCCTCCTCGCTCCGGACCATAGCCTGAACCAGGGCCCGACGCAAAAAGTCGCTGCCAACAAATGGCCTCCACGAGGACTCGGCGGTGCTCCGCCCAAGCGGGACACACTTCCACCGTATGCTCCACCGTGTCCTCTGGGTGTCATTTGTCGATGCCCGCTGAGGACCTGCGTCATGCGGAAGGTGAGGACGCCGTGTTACCGCTCCAGCCACTCCTCAAAGAGGGGACTTACCGCTATAATTGTAGCGTGCAGTGGTGAGGAGTGGACGGTAAATTGGTCAATCACAGTGTTTGAAATCTCCTCTCTGTTTTAGAGGAAACAGTGTAAATGGAGTGGAGTGGAGCTTGGGCACGCCATAATTATGGCTGGAAAGACCTCACGGCGTTACCTTCCGCGTGACGCAGGTCCTCTCCGGGCATGGTAAGTTCGGGAGGTTCCTGCACTGGATTCGTGCGAAAGAAACGCCCGGGTGTCACCATTGTGTGGACCGCCCGGAGCACACGGTGGAGGTGTGCCCCGCCTGGGCGATTGGCGATGGCAATCTCTCGCACCGGGACTTGGTACAGGCCATGGTCCGGAGAGAAGAAGAGTGGCAGGCGGTCGCCTCCTTCTACAAAGCTGTAATACTAGCAAAGGAGCAGGCCGCATGCGTGAGGCCACGGCCCTCACACCCTAACCACCGCCAGGATTCCGATCCCGATTTCCGGTCATCGTAGGCGCGGGCTTGCAGACGGCGAGCAATGGGTAGCTTGCCGTCCGATCATCCGGTAACCCAAGTCGTCGACGGCGCGTAGTGTTCCACGCGCGCCTCATAGAGATGTCAGCAAAACCGTTGGGGCCCAGCAGGGTCGAAACCTACTGGGACCAAGAGTCGGCTTCTGAAAGGAAGACTTGGCCCTGGTACGAAAGGCAACGAAAGAACCGGGTGGGTTTTTAGTCAATAAAAATTTGACACTATCTCGCGCTCCGCCCAAGAGTGGGGGATGTCACAAGATGATTTTTCCAACCAATAAAAATAAAACTCCATGTTCCAATTACCATTTTACCATTTTTCACAGAATAAATCTAACTGATCGTTGTAATATAATAGACCACTGACAAAGGGCGCTCAAGTTCAATTCCAACTTACATTTAGTTTCTGACGATACCTCCTTGGGGAGCTGGCTTCCTGGTTAACGACTGATCTAGGGGATGAAGTTCACTTCCAGTAATCTAGTGAGTGACATAATATTATAAGTGATCCTTGTTCGAAGAAGTTTACTGAACTGTTCGGATATTTTAAGCCATCTGGAATTTAACGAATTCAAAATGGATTTTAATTAATTGACGTTCAAAAGTACTCGCAAATAAAAGTTATTGATAACTTGTACTATGGGTTCAACTGTGAAAAACTATTCATACAGTGGAAATTCGATTAACTGAACTAATTGCTGTCGTAAGTCATTCGGATTCGACTCCTGCCTCCCTAGTCAAGTTACGACCGTTTCGTTTGCGTCGAACGCCTCGAGTAGGCCACGCCTCCGATTCCTTTGATAGGACCACGTGACTGAGCGTTGAGATGACTTCAGAATAAAGCAATCGGAAGCGTGGCCTATTCGATGCGTTCGACGCAAACGAAATGGTCGTAACTTGGCTAGGGGGGCTGTTGCCGCGGCGCTATGTAATTTTGGGGCTCGCTAAGGCTAAGACTCATACTTGCTAGAGTAACGAGATTGTTCGAAAAGTTTCCACGGCCTTGAAACGCAAAAGGCAACTGAAGGAACACAAAATGATTCTAATCAGTAAAAGCTTGACCCTCTCGCTCCGCCATGAGCTGAAAAAGTTTTTTTTTAAGTAATATAAACTATTGCTTGACTGCGATCCCACCTGATGGTAAGCAGTTATGCAATCATTGATGGTGAGGCGCACTAGTTTATTAAGAGCCTATTCACTCTAGCCTTTAAGAAACCTAAATTATAATCGAATAATTAAATATATTATCTTGACTTTAGAAAAATAACCTATATCAGTCGCATATAGCATAACCAGCCTTTTAATGTTCCCACTGCTGGGACTCAGGGCTCCTCTACTAGGAGAGGGAATGGGCCGTAATCCACCACGCGGGCCCAGTGCGGGTTGGTGGATGTCACATGTCTTCGAATTTTTGGCTCTAGGACATGCCGGTTTCCTCACGATGTTTTCCTTCACCGTTTTGAGAGCAGTGGTGATGAAATAAATTACACAAAGTAATGTGCCTGGCTAGGTTTGAACACGCGACCTACAACTCGTAAATCCGTTAGCACTCGGCCACCACTGCTCCACCACCACTGCTCAGTCGCTTAAGCTTATAAACTATAAGTAAAGATATTTGCATGTGGTTAGCGATCCAAATAATCACGAATTCGTATTTGAATAAACGTATTCCGGTTAACTGAGCCTCTACTAGTGCATACACTTGAGAAAACGGAATATGATAAATTATTTTCGATATGCAATCTTAAGTTCAGAAATGTTGGAAAGTCGTCGCCTCCGTCTGTAAAGTAGTAATGCTAGCTAAGGAGATAGCCGCAACCATGAGAGAACGGACATCCTCACGATCCCCGGCCACCGTAGGCGCAGGCTTGTGGACGACGATCAATAGATAGCTCACCGTCCGACCGTTTGATAAGGGCCGAGTCCGAGTGGTCGACGGCGCGCAGTGTTCCACGCGATCCTGAAAGACATGTCAGCAAAGCCACAGGGACCCAGCAGGGCCGATGCCCGATGGGGCCATGAGATGTTTCGAAAGAAATGCTGTGGTCCTGGATCGCAGGTAGGTTTTAATCAGTAAACGGATGACACGCCCTCTCGCTCCACCCTGGCAGGAGAAAGCATTGGATGATTTCTCCCCACAATAAAATCTCAGAAATGTAGGTAATATCAACTAATATTATTTTATCTCCTACCAACATCTTAACTCCTAGTACCTATTGGCTTTAAAATCGCGTAGGTAGGTTCAAGTTCCTTTGCCAAATTTGAAATTAGTTTTCGTAGCTCCCGTTAAAATCTTTGTTATTCTCTAAAACCGTTTACTGCTAATAGTTTTCAGACAGTTTGTAGATAGGTATCTTACTCTTACCATAATTTACTTTTAAATCAAAGTAAATTTATTATTATATACTGTATTATACACCCTTACAAATACAAAAGGAAACTAAAACACATGCATACAATTGGCGGCCTTTTTTTTGGTGGGAAAATGATCTTATGACATCGGCCGAGTCTTCCTTTCTTCAACTTCTAAAATAGGAGATTGATGATACTAAAAAAATATATGATGTACATTACCATGCAAGCTTCCACCGAAAATTGGTTTGAACGAGATCTTGTAGTCTTTTTTAATACGTCATAAATCCTAAACCGCAATTTTCAAGTTTGCACGGAACCCTCAGTGCGCGAGTCCGACTCGCACTTGCCCAGTTTTTTTATTTTACAATATTTCCATATTACAAACAGTATAGGATTATCAAAAAAAATCTGCTCCGCTGTCACACGTGTATTAAAATAAAATATTAAAATCTGAAACTTAAAAGGGTATTCCAATGAAAGTTCCGAAAATAATAACTACCTTCATGAAACCTGAAATAATGTCAGACAATATCAAAAATTCTTTGAAAACCGATCGTTGTTCCATTCGTAGAATTTATAAATTTAACACGATATCATATCAACAAACACTGAATGTATACTATACATATGTGTATTCTCTTCTGTTAAATCACAAACATCTGTATTCTCGGAAACGGTTTTATGTTCAATTCCAATAAATTGAACTGTACAGAAAATAAGAGGAATTATTGGTTTGGCCACCTAGCCATACAACATGTATTAGCTGGAATAATGCACGTATACAGGGTGTAAATAATGATTGTAAATTATTACAAAATTAAGTTACAATCATTTATATCAATCATCATCATCATTTCAGCCGAAAGACGTCCACTGCTGGCCATGGGCCTCCCCCAAGTGTCGCCACAATGAACGGTCCTGTGCGTCTCGCATCCATCGGACTCCCGCAACCGTTACCAAGTCATCTGTCCATCTTCCACTTTGTCATATAGTACGCGGCAAATAATTTTAACCAAAATCGCCGTCGTTGCTATGGTAACGCTCAGCCCCCCATTTCGATTAAAACCCGAAAAATCTGTTACTGTATTCAAGGTCGATCGCCATTATAGTTCAACTTATATGCTGCATATTGTACACCTGCATAGTTTTTTTTAGAAAGCATTAATCTTAATTGTAGGCAAATAATACGGGCATCAACGCACTACATTGGTAGTGCAATGGTATTGGTATCTACGCACACACGAACACTAGTGACGTAATCAAGATTTGTCAAAATTAGTATTTTTTTTATCTATAATATAAAAATGAATCGCAAAATGTGTTGGTAAGCGCATAACTCAACAACGCCTGGACCAATTTGGCCAATTCTTTTTTTTAAATGGTCGTTGAAGTTCAAGGATGGTTTTTACGGCGAGAAAAATTCGAATAGAGTAGGGTAGAGTAGGGTAGGATAGAGTAGTCAGTTGACGGGAGCGAAGCCGCGGGCAAAAGCTAGTTCTAAAATAATTCTTGATTATATTCATATTCTTCTATAATTGTAATTTGAAAGTAATTTTGTATTTGTATTTAAGTGGGTACCTGGTACTGGATGGTTTAAAAATACGGTAGGTGGCGCTGCAATCGGTTTCTTAATTTTTTTTCAGACAACGTGCCAGCTTTCAGGCAAGACAACGTTTGCCGGGACAGCTAGGCTAAATTTTATGAGTGAGTGTGTGTGTTTGTATGTTTGTTACTACTCTACACTCGAACGGCTAAACAGATTTAGATGACATTTGGCAGACGAATCGAACATTCTGGAGTGGCGACTGAGTACTGGAAGACACAGCGTTGGAAGGCCTCCTACAAGGTGGACCGATGACCTGGTAAAGGTTGAGCGAATCCGATGGATGCGAGACGCACAGAACCATTCATTGTGACGACACTTGGTCCAGGCTCATGTCCAACAATGAACATCTTTCGGCAGATGATGATGATGATGACGTAAATCTAATAGCACACAATACCAATACCGTTGTCGACGTCTGTTAGTCGATACCGTCACCGGCCCACGCTGAAAACCAGCGCTGTGTACATTATACTGTGCGTTTGGCCGTTTTGATCGGACGTGGCGCATATATTCCAATTTTTTATTTTTTGTCATGTAGATTGTTTGCAATATGTTAGTCTTAAGTTTGCGCCTTTTCCGGAATTTTTTTTTTCTTTCTTTCTTTTCTTTATTTCTATAAGTAGACCATATATCCTGAAATAGCACATTGAATACTTGTTATCCCGACAGTATGTACTCTATTTCCACGAAGATGAAACCGCTGCAAGCTACTACACTAGTAATAAAATAGAAAACATTGTAATCCGCTACACGCTTCGTAAACAAGTTATATTTAGCACAAAAGAATTTTCCTTTAACAAATTAATTGCCCCCATTAGAAACCCATTAAAAATAAGTTGCCTTTAGATTCTTGTCATCAAAGGTCAAAGGATACCATAGTAATCTGCCAATTAGATGTAAAAAACCGCTTTATGCTCAATATACTTATAATATAATAGTATAAAAATATCATGCCATAATCATGGCGGTGAGTCCTCTCTTTGAATAGTGGCTGGAAAGACGTCACGGCATCCTCACCTTTCGCATGACGCAGGTCCTCACCGGACACGGACTTTCGAAACGGAAACCCGGGGTCCTGGAAGGCAGAGGCCAATGAAGGAACATAGGTGTGGTTTTAGTCAGTAAAAGTCTGACACGCCTTCCCGTTCCGCCTTAGAGCAGGAAAAGTCATTGGATGAACAACAACAAAAGAACAACAAAAACCACTAGACCTATAAAAATATCGAGAATCGAGGATTTCCAATACTCGATTGTTGGAACCTAATAAAAAGGTATAAATATAACATCTATGCTTATATTCATATAACGCCTACGCGGTGCCAACACCTACATATTGTGACAAGAGCTGGGAGTAAATGATATTAATAAAGATTGTTTGATTTTGTTCCGAATTTATTGGACTGCTTATATAAATCCACGGAGAAGAAACTGCGGAGAACCTCAAGCGGTGAAAATATAATAACCTTGTTTCAAGTTATATTTTCGAACCATCGGATCTCGGGATCCGAGTGCTCACCAACTGTATAAGTATAAGAATCTGTCGAAACGTCTTGTTGAAACTTCGCGTAGCCCAAGAGCTGGTTTTTATCTTGGACAGAGGATAAGCATTGGCATGACCCTTTATCTCGGGAACGCGTGGAGGTATCTAGTTGAAATTAAAACCATATACTCAAGTTTGCGGTCCCTTGAAGCTGTGAAAAAATCAGATTTTTGAGTAAACGAGAAAAAAGATACGGCCGTTTATGTCCCAAAAAAAACGTATGTTTCGGCACTCTCAAGGTTATCAAAATTCGTAGGTACTTTCTGTTAACCTAGAATCCTGAAATTTGACATGAAACTAGGTCTCATAGCACAAGAATAGAAAAAAATCAGAAAATTGCAAATTTGTACTTATGTCACAAAAAAAAAAATTTTTTGCAATTCCTAAAATCTTCGTAACTCAATTCGGGAATCGATCTATTTTCATAGATAAGTTTATACGGAACCTACAATGCGCGAGTCCGACTCGTACTTGCCCTGTTTTTTTAAATAGTTTTTGTTCTTTATTTATTTTTGTGTATATATAATAAAATTGAGTAGGACTGTGCAAAATACTTGCCTTAGCAAGCCTATATATTTAATGAACACCATCTGTACTATGTACAATTACCTATGATCCACAATAAAGATGATTCGATTTGATTTGATTTTTTAATACGGTTAAAGAGCTTTTCTGAAAATCTATTTTTTGAAGGCAAGAATTCTAACATAAGCACAGATGAAAACGAACGACGAATAACTAATTAGATGCACGTGCGTCGTGATAGTGACAAGTAGGCTCGAGCTCAGCATTAAGCTATGCAATGATACCTTTTTTAACCGACTTCAAAAAGAAGAAGGTTCTATTTTCGGCTGAATGTAATTTTTTTTAATGTATTTTCACCTATATCAATTGTGGACTGATTTTGAAAATATTTTTTTTTAGTGAAAGGTTATGCATTCAAGTTGGTCCCATAGAAATATTGTTATGATCAGATCATGAACTTCGAAGATATGGAACAGAACTCTTCATAGGATCACAGCAGAACTGTTTTTTTATTTCTATGGATCCACAGCATAGTCCTGATAACGTACGAACATCGAAGATATTTTTGTTTAATTTTTCACGTAATTTCAAACGAAAACTTAACTATTCAAGCAGACGTTTCACAAGCTTAACTTTGCAAACGACTTGCTTTAGTTGAAAATCTTATAGAACCGCTGATTTCAACTTGAAAGCAGTAGTGGGTAATGGTAGTATTTCCCCCCTGGGTAACGTTAACTTATATGTTTCCTAGACGTGTAGTTGGTAAAGTACCTACTTGACTTAACTTCTTGTTAGCGATCTGAACGGGTAGTTTTGGAGTAATGGAATATGCAGATACTAACCAAATATTTGCCTGTTATGAACACAGTGAATAACAGCGAAATTTAATGGATACGAAAAAAACTTCAAAATACTTATACAAAATGTATTATAACTAGCTCCTGCTAGCGAATTCGTACGCGTGAATGTAGGCTTTTCCATACAAAATTTGGTTCCCTTTCATTCCCTTAGGGCAGCCATACATAGGCAAAGCCTTTTTGGGGGCTCCATGTGAATATTGGTTGTAATGTGGAAAAAAGTCTAAAAATACTGTTGTCTCTGGTCAACTGACGGACGCATCACGTTCTCGCAACTTGTGTCGCACCGCGCTCGGTTTGCTTGCAACGGGACACAAGCTGCAGCAAAGACAGCCGAACATTGTTGCGTGATTGAATCCGGGAGGAGTATCCAGTTCTCCCGGTCCCAACCACTTACTTTTGCAAAACAGTGTTCTCTGCTTACTGCAACAGACGGACACCGAACTTGACGTGCGACTCCAAGTAGTTTTCATAAAACCATCAATTGTTAAAAAATAAAAGCAGTATCATACCTCACATTAGATTTATCTACTATCCTGATGAGTTAATAAAAAAAAATATCCATAAACTTTTTTTTAATTAATGAGCTCCGTCAAATATTTTGCCTCCCAAAAGGGTTCTGTTAGAATAAAAGTTTGAGAATCGTTACCTTCGGGGGTAAATTTTGAAAAATCCTCTCGTAATACTCGCCTACTTCATAAAAGGAATTAATCTTGTGCAGAATTTCGCACTCCTTACTCCAGTAGTTTCAGCTGCGCGTTGATATCGCGTCAGTCAATTTCTCCTTTTAGATTTCAAATTTGGGTACTGAATCTACTTTACTTCGTAGAACGCACAGGGCATCTGACGAACACAGGTGTGGTTTACGTCAGTAAAAGTCAGACACGCCCTTCGTCATTGGATTATTTGCCTCCTCAAAAAAAAAATATTTTGAAAATAAGTATTTTTATCTTAATATTAACAAAAATTATTTTAAGAATCACCTATCTAGATAAATTCTTAGACAGACTTTCTGGCGTTTGACTACCCATTGCGTCATATGCTTTGGCAAATGCTACAATTTATGATAAACCCCAAAGTTCATTAATTATGTATCATTAAAAGCACCCTAATAATTATCAAATTCCAAATGATGGGCAAAAGATTCTTTTCAGAAAAAAAAACAACAAAATATAGTATTTTCATTAAACTAAACTAATCTATATTTACATTTTGTCATTATATTTTGTATTTAGATACAAAATTATTTATTTATTTATTTAAAACTTTATGCACTAAACATTGTGTAAAGGCGAACTTAATGCCTTAGGCATTTTCTACCAGTCGACCTTAGGGTGGTGCAGAGACATAACATGGCAGGCACAACTTAATAGAAGACCGACAGAGAGGAAATAAGAACAATAATAAATATATACTTAGATACAAACATACAAATAAAGAATGATATTGAGAAAAAAAAAACGAATACAACAAATCAAGAGTGTGATGAATCTACTAACTTCTTGCGAAAGTGTTCTCGTGCTTTCATTTTAAAGGACAACCGACTGGATGTCATCCTGATGTTCAGAGGGAGCGCATTCCAAAGGAAGATCGCCTGGACAAAGAAAGAGGAATGGACAAACCCAGAGCGGTGTGTCGGACATCGTAGAAGACGATTATTTGTAGATCGAAGATTTTTATCCTGCGCAGAGCAAAGAAATTGAATTTCTGAAGTCAGATAAGAAGGAGATGAGGGCTTATCCAGAAAAGAAAACAGAGTTGTCAAGGCCCTTAACGCTCTACGCTGGCGAATGGATAACCATTTTAAAAGTGATCGATGCGTCGATACATGATCATACTTACGAAGGTTGAAGACGAATCGAATGCAGTTATTCAGAAGGCGGTCCAGTTTATTGAGGAGATCTGCATTCAGGTCATAGTAGCACACATCAGCATAGTAAATTATAGGAAAGATTAGGGACCGTACAAGCATTGCCTTTATGTGAGCAGGGAGAAGATTCTTCAGTCGATATAGCGACCGTAAATTAAAAATATAACTAAAATTATCAACATTCGAAGATACTAGTGGTAGCCTAGTTGTTGAAATACGACGGAAATTCATGAAAATTTGCACAACAATACAATCTTAAATAAATACAATGAATGAACTTTCATTAAACCCCAAGCGAACGCCGGCGTTCACTCGTTCATTGTGTTTCTATTGTGTCTCTAATTACGCTAAAATCATTCCAATCAAGAACAAATTCAGAACAATTCAGTTGTGATGTAACATTCAATACTTGTTTACCAAAAAACTATTTTATAAAAACGAACGTACTCTTGAAGCTTTACAAATTTAATTCAAGTACTTAATAAACATATTAATGATGGTTCATAGCGAACGTTTAGATGAGAGCGTAATCCTGGCTTAAGTCGTGTTTAAGACTTTGTAAGGCTCCGTCAGCTTCTTTCAGAAACAGCTTAGATGAAGCTGATCATGTATTAATAATATTCTTTCCCCATTCAGCAGTGATTATCTTCAGTTATTAGTGATGGAGATGGGAAAAGTATTCTTCTACAGCAAATCAAAATGTACTTTAGCTTTAATAATCTAAACCATATTGTGATAATTAAAGTTCTAACTAGTATAATAAAACTGGATTTTGTAACAGTATTGTTACATTAAAATAACGTCAAAGATACTAGTGGTAACTAACCTAGTTGCTGAAATACGACCGAAATTCATAAAAAATAAATCACATAACAGTATAATCTTGAATTTGAATTTGGGCAGGGCAGATTGCTTGCAGAACAGATGGCCGTTGGGGCCGAAAGGTTCTGGAGTGGCGACCGCGTACCGGAAAACGCAGTGTTGGAAGGCCCCCTACAAGGTGGACCGATGACCTGGTGAAGGTTGCGGGAATCCGATGGATGCGAGACACACGGGACCGTTCATTGTGGCGACATTTGAGGAAAGCCTATGTCCAGCAGTGGACGTCTATCGGCTAAAATGATGATGATGATAATCTTGAACAAATTCAATCTCAATATCGATTAGAGCACTTGCTATAATTGATATTGAGATTTGATTGGTTGAATGAACTTTCATTCAAGAATATAAGTTGTGACGTAACAACCAATAGTAGCTCAAAGAAGAAAACTTTTATATAAATGAATAATTATAGTTTAGAAGCTTTACAAATAAAATACAAGTACTTAATAAATATATTAATGATGGTTCATCGCGAACGTTTAGATGATAGCGTAATCCTGGCTTAAGTCGTGTTTAAGACTTTGTAAGGCTCCGTCAGCTTCTTTCTGAAATAGCTTAGTTGAAGCTGTTCATGTATTAAGAATTCTATCCCCATTCAACTGTGAATTTATTCAAAATTAGAGCGGTCATCAATCGCAATCAACCGCTATTATTCCGAGGAATATCTAATAGCGTCAATTTAAATGAAGTGACTCTTATATGGTTTTGTTAATTATTTTCGTTTACAAATTAAACTTGATTACAATATATTTAAATAGGAAATTGTGCTATTAAATAGGATTAAGACGGTAGATTAAATTGTATGTTTTTTTTTATATTTATATATATAGTAAATGTAAGCTAGCTCCATTTATCAAAAACAAACCTTAATTATTTCAGAACATAAATGCTAAAGATTTTTTTTTTATTAAAGGACCGATTCGTATCTACTTAAGACAATCTACTTAAGTTATGTAGAGATATTCCGCTAAATTACATAAAACAAAACTAAAGTAGGGATAAAAATATGAATATCAAAATATTGTTCCGTATATCGATAATAACGTAGATCTCTATAAAGTACCCTTAAGGAAACCTGTACAAATCAAAACCGCATAAATTCAATTTCAGAAGCAGGAAGTCAAAAAGTTTCGTAACTTTTCCATAGCAGGAAGGAAACACGCCTAAAAATAAATCCTACTTACCTTATGCAAAACTTCCATAACGACCAAGAAACACAATCAAATTCAGTTTTTTTTACAGTAACTTTCACATTTGTTTTCTTAAAAAAAAATCACCGAACCAGTTTCTTTATTTGAAAATTGTTTGCAAAAAACTTACACAGCCCTAAACTCACAATAGAAATAAAACTTTGCTTTTTTTAATTTTTGTTACACATTTTTTATTACTGGCACAAAATTAATTCTTTTTTTAAAAGATTGAAATTTGAATTTTCCTTTGGCGGGCTTCGGTTGGAAAGCGCGCGCCTCGGTCCGCCCGTCCCGAACATTTTATCAGACTGAACATTCGTGAAATCTGCCATTAGGGACGTACCGAGATCTCGACTTTTATTGTTCACAATAACGTTCGCTATCGAAAACAATATCTTACGTTCGCGCGGAACAAATAAGCACTGCAATAAACGCCTTGCAGTGTTTTTTTACGGATGTAATGCTTTTTTTTATAGCTGAAAAAGTGTGTAGTAAAACGGAAGGGCTGTCTTATGAAAGGTTTATGTTTTAGTCATGAGTTGGCAAGCGATTTGGCGAGACAACAACAGTTTTACAATCTCACAACAATGTACGTTATTACGAGAATCCTCTATAAAAAAAAAAATATCATTGGTAGGAAAATTGTGTATTTGACTTACCATCTTTGATCATCATCCAGTCCAGTTTTCATGAAAGCCATACATTGGAACACAAACCCAAGCTACAATACAGTCCACTAAAATATTCCACCCCGACATTACCCCATCATGCATAACGTCAAAAAAATCAAACCTAAAAAATCATACAACAAAAAAAAAACCTTATCACTAAACGAGTCGATAGTATCGATACCTCCCCCTCCCTACATCGTCTCGAGCGACCGTCACGCACTGTCCATGGCTCGGGAACAACATTGGTCGAGTTCGCGCATGCGCCGCGGGTGTTTTTCTCAACTCAACTTGAAGATCCGTTCGTCTGTATTCGGCCTATAAATCTTAGAGATGAGAAGAAGGCCCATTTGCGAAGATCACAGGTTTTAGTAAACATCTACATAAGTTGTGTTCGACTGTAGAGTTGAATGCCCCAGACTTTGTTGCGGTTCAATGAAAATTTTGTTGTTGTTTTTGAGAAAAGTTTTAATGACTATTAGATTCTTTTAAATATTGCGTGTTTTTTGTTTTTTTTTTTTTGGAAGTTGCTGTATTGATGGGGCTTTTAACTTGTAAAGTGAGATTGTTAATCATAATGCCAAAAGTGAATCTAGGTTACTTTTAGGCAAGCGCGCTCCAACGTCGGCCACATCATCGCTTACCATTAGGTGTGATAGTAGTCAAACGTGAGTGTCGAAATCCATAATAAAAAAACCGGGCAAGTTGGAGTCGGACTCGCGCACTGAGGGTTCGTACAAACTTACTTAAGAAAGACAGTTCAATTCCGAATAAAGTTACGAAGATTTTTCGCAATCGCAAAAAAAGTTTTTGTTTTGTAGCGTAACTCAAAATTTACAGTTTTCAGATTTTTTTCTATACTTGTGCTTTGAGACCTTGCTTTATGCCAAATTTCAGATAGAGCACGCTTGCCTAGAAGTAGCCTATTCACACTTGACTTAAAGACTTATTTTCTATCTGACCTATTAAATGACAGCCTAAAAAAACTAACAAAATTCTTCTAAGAAAATACTATCTTGACAAGTAGACGAAAAATTCAACGTTCATTCCTTAAACCCTCAACAAAAACTCTGTATTTTGTAGTAAATTAATTAATGAATAACATCACCTCCGCGAAGCATTATTTTACGTGGCGTAGCTCGTAGCTAGTAACTCGTAGCCGCGCTACGGCGTAGCCCCGGGCTATTTATTAATAGTCCGCTGCAGATAAGTATCAAGCTTACTAAATATTATAAAATTTGCACGATATCTTTATAAAATAGTTAATATTTTACAAAATAGTTTGTAACTACCGTGGCATATATTATAATATTTATAAAAAGCAAAATTATCACACTTGAATCAATTTTTAGTTTAAGTAAAGGTTATATTTATATGTTATATTTTATTTACCATCATCCGTGCGTCACTGCGGGGTGCCAGCTGAAAATTAGCGCTGGGTGTCTGACGCCCAGCAATTGCTGAGTTGGAGACCCTTACGGTTCGGGCACGCTCAGCGCAACTATATTGTAAATCTGTACTTTTTTTGTGTTGTTGCCTATTATATTACCTGCATCGAATAAATACTATTCTATTCTATTCTATTCTATTATATATATACATATACAAGTAGTCAATCCTATGACTAAACAAATTACGTTAATTTTTTCGCTTTATGTTTTTGGTAATTGTAAATTTGTTGGCACAGTGGTTGAGCGATTGGCTGCTGCGCTGCGGGTCGCGGGTTCGATTCCCGTACGGAACAAATATTTGTATGGCCTATAGATACGTGTTCCTGGTCTGTGTGTCTGAGGGTTACATGTTTGAAAACATACCCACAATACAGCAGTGTAGGGCTTTTTTTAGTTGGGAAATCATCCAATGACCGCTCGGGCGTTTCAGTCTTTTACTGACTAAAACCCACTCCTATGTTCCTCCGTTGTCTTGCATTTCCTGGTTTTCCTTTCAGAAACGAACCCTTGGCCCCAGTAGGCTTCGACCCTGCTGGGCCGCTTCGATTTTTCTGACATCTCCTTGAGGCGCGCGTGGAACACTACGCGCCATCGACGACTTGAGCTCGGTCCGAACGGTTACCGGACAGTCGGACGGCGAGCTACCCATTGCTCGCCGCCCGCTAACATTTGCTAGCTGCCTCTCAGAAGGATCGTCGGAATCGTTAATCTAACTTTTTTAGTGAAAAAAATGAATGAATTACTTTTAAAATTAAAAATGTCATCGTGGTTGATTAGAATAACGGTTTTATCTACCCCGATGACTTTTAAACGACGAATAAACATTTTTTCTTTCTTTAATTCATTAATTATAATTAAAAGGGGAAATATGTTTGTATATCATTTTTATTCCTTGGGCCTATTAAGTTCAAACTTAGCATAAATAGTAACCCAAGCAAATAAAAAATGTTTTTATTTGTCGTTTTTCAAAACTACCCCTTTATAAGGATTTAAGGGGTGTTAAAGGTAGTATGGGAGAATCTTATCCCTTAAGTTAATAAACTTGAAACTTGGCATAAATTCTAATCAAAATTAATATTAAGGCTTAGTTTTTTTCAAAACTACCCCCACAAAATAAGATTTAAAGGGTGTTAAAGTTTTTATAAAAACTTTCTTGCGAATTAAGTCGCTGGCAAAGTACTATAGTTTAACATAAAAATGAAACTGAAATAAAAATATCACACGAGATAAAAGCTCGAATCTCGCAGTCGCGTAGGCCGTCGTAGCGCGTAGGCCGTCGTAGCACGTAAGTCTACGAGCTAGCCTACGCTGCTATCAGGCAGAATATTATAATTCCATTAGTTTATCAGTTCTTTTCTTACCCAAGAGATTTAGAATAATATACCTGATAAATGATGATAAATTATCTTTATTTAATCACAGAATGGTTATAGTATCGACGTATAAAAAAGTCGTGGGTTGAAATCAAGTCAGGCACTTTTTGGAGTAAATTATTTCTTGACTACTGCTCTCATAACTTTGTTTTAACATTATTTATGCATGATAAAGCTGTCGGTTTCTATAATACAAATATAAGAAAGAGGTAAAATTTGTAAGTTTGTATGTAAGTTTTTTATTTATTAAAAATTGACAAAGCTACTTTAACTCAAATTTTGTATAGTTAGTTTTGAAATACATGTTCTTCTATTAGAATAAGCTATTATTATAATGATAAAATTAAGTTAAATCAGTGCAAATGATCATTTAATTTACCCATAATTTAATAATTTTACAATGTTTTTATTTTAATTTTCTTAATTAGTAAACTAAATCAATGATTTTTTATTATAAGTAACCATATTGTTAAGGATTCTAGTTACTGGTTCGCATTTTTTTTTAATAATTTTATTGAAACTGTAGAAATTGTCAAGCTTCGAAATTGACCCTAAAAATGAAATGAAAAAAAACTCTATTTACATATATGAATATAGTTCACAAGCGTCCTATTAATTTAAATAAAACCCTGCTTAACTATTCAGACAAGAATATATCCTAATGTTATTGGTAAATCACTTGTTTGTACAATAAACCATTAACGATATATTCGTTAACTTGTTTGAAAATCATAGTTTTTGGGCCAAATAGCGCGTAATTTGAGTGAAAAGAGTGGAATAACGGAAATGAGGCCTTTACCCTACAGTAGAACACAACGGGCTCTGGGCACTCCATAATTATGGCGATAAGTCCCCTCTTTGAGGAGTGGCTGGAAAGACCTCATGGCGTCCTCACCTACCGCATGACGCAGGTCCTCACCGGACATGGTAAGTTCGGGACGTTCCTGCACCGGATTCGTGCAGAAGAGACGCCCGGGTGCCACCATTGTGTGTACCGCCCGGAGGACACGGTGGAGCACACGGTAGAGGTGTGCCCCGCTTGGGCAGGCGATCGGCGGCAGCGATCTCTCGCGCCGAGCCTTGGTACAGGCCATGGTCCGGAGCGAGGAGGAGTGGCAGGCGGTCGCCTTCTAATCCTAGCAAAGGAGGCGGCCGATTGCGTGAGGCAACGGCAACGGTCCTCACGCCCCAACCGCCGCCGGGATTCCGATCCCGATTTCCGGCCACCGTAGGCGCGGGCTTGCGGACGGCGAGCAATGGGTACCTCGCCGTCCGATCGTCCGGTAACCGTCCGGACCGAGCCCAAGTCGTCGACGGCGCGTAGTGTTCCTCCATGAGATGTCAGCAACCGTAGGGGCCCAACAGGGTCGAAGCCTACTGGAGCCATGGGTGATGCGAAAGAGATCCCCGGGGCCCTGGAAAACAAATGACAAAGAAGGAACAGGAGTGGGTTTTTAGTCAGTAAAAGTCTGACACTATCTCGCGCTCCATCCAAGAGCGGGGGATGTCATGAGATCATTTTCCCAAGCGAAAAAAAAAAAAACGGCCTCATAATAATAATACGATAATATCATTTAAAATAAATATATATTACCGGCAATCTGTATAATTCAGGAATTCTATACAATACCTAGGCAATGTATAGAATACCTGGGGCGTCCAGGCAATGTATGAAATATTATGAATGTTATTTTCCATTACATACTTTACCTAGGTCATGTATAGAATTCCTAGGGATTGTATAATGGAAATAGATTTTGGTATATATTTATCAATGTTAACCGATCTAGTTGTAAAATAACGGGCAAATGAAACATGTTCTATTACTTAAAATCAATGTGTGTAAAAGACGAACGCAGGGAAGGAAGTGACGTAATTTTAGGGCACCCCGAATCGGACACGTTAGGTTAGAAGGTTAAGTGGGGATTGTTTTTTTTACCCACTCAGTAATAGGAGCCTTACTACCCCGCAGATAGAAATAAGACCTGAGTACCTGTAAGCAAATTACATTATGTTATTCGTAGCCAAAATAATTTTTAGTTTCACGTTAATTTTATAATTGACAAATACTCAGGTCGTAAAAATGTCTGCAGCATTCAGGCTTATATTTTTGGGTGGTTATAAAAAAATAATCTCGAAGGCAAAGAAAGGCAAGAGTTCCGCTCCTGCCCTAGCCTTCTAGACTAACCTGTCCGTGTCGGTAAGACATAAAATTACGTCACCTCGTTCCCTGTTCCCGCCTCCTACACACATTACCGGCAGCGCATTGGGTGTTGTATAGAGTACCTAGGCAAAGTACAAAATAAATAATATTTCACACTTTACCTGCACGTTTTAGGGATTCTATACATTGCCTAGGTATTGTATAGATTACCCGATTATACAGATTGCCGGTAACATAATATAACTTATTATTCATAATAACTATCGAAATAATAGAATAGTTACTATTAAAATACTTTCATAAATTCTTTTTATTGCGTATTTAGATTCAGTTTGACTGGCATGTTAGTCTAGTGGTTAGTAGTCCTGAAATGCCAGAGGTCGTGGGATCGATTCCCACCCAGTACAAATGTTTGTGCGATGAGCACGATCATTTGTTCTGTGTCTGCGTGTAATTTATCTTTAGTATGTATGTACAGTGGACTCCCGGTAGTCCGACAAACATTTTGCAGGGCAGTGTCGAACTATCGAATTTGTCGGATTGTAGAGTAGGTACTGCCTAAGACCTCCTATAGTCCGATTTTTTTTACAAAAGAAAGGTACTCTTTTGTAAAAAAATCAGACTATAATCCGACAAATTACAGATCCAATGATAAGATTTTTATATTATATATATGTACTCTGAAGTACAAACCATACTTCATTATGTATGTCAAATTTAGTAAATTAAACAACACAATAGAGAGCAGTGGTGGCCGAGTGGTAACGGCCCCGACTGAGCAGGGGTGGCCGAGTGGTAACGGCCCCGACTTACGAATTGTAGGTCGCGGGTTCAAACCCAGCCAGGCGCATTACTTTGTGTAATTTATTTCATCACCACTGCTCTCAAAACGGTGAAGGAAAACATCGTGAGGAAACCGGCATGTCCTAGAACCAAAAATTCAAAGACATGTGACATCCACCAACCCGCACTTGGCCCGCGTGGTGGATTACGGCCCATTCCCTCTCCAAGAGAGGACGCCTGAGTCCCAACAGTGGGAACATTAAAAGGCCGACTATGCTAATAGAGAGCTTACGTTTTATTATAAAATTGCTATTGAACTTACAAAAAATATGCAATAACTTTACATTAGGAAATAATTGTGTACAGACAAATGTACATACATATTATCAAAAAAAAATTCAATAATAAATAATTGACCATGTCGGATTACAGGGGGTGTCGGATTAGACAGGGGCCGGAACAGCGGGCGTCCACTGTATTTAGAAAATATATAAGTATGTTTATCAGTTGTCTAGTACTCATAGCACAAGCTCTGCTTAATTTGGGACTAGATGACGTTGTGTAATAGTTGTGGAATATTATTATTACTTATTAGTTCTTTGGTTTTTATAAATACGAAGACAAGGAAAAAATGCTAAATGGTGCTGATGGTTGTTATTGGAACGTGAATTTATATCCAAAATTTACATATTGTAATAAGAAACGGGAAGTGTCTAGTTTTGTATTCCTTCTTCACGCTTGCGTGATTTACTATGACGTTTTCTAACTTGAAGAAATAGCAGTATTTCTAATACAAGAAATAAATGTTTGAGTACCTTTTTGAGTTTTATTTAATTCCTGTGTGACGTCAAAGATGTAGCTACATACGATATCTCGAAATAACTTCACCTGCTATGATGGTGCGGGAGGGCGGATGAGACTTTTATTAACTAAAACCCACCTTAACTCATGGCCGTGAACTTAGCAGATCATTTTCCAGCAGAGCACGAAAAAATTTGAGTTCTACTTGCATGCAGCATAGTTCTGGAGTTCCTGATACTTTTCAGGAAAAGTTCTGGTGTTTTTCCTGGAAAAAATTGAAATGAAAATATGATCTGCTAACTTCCGGTGGCAGATCATTTTTTACAAAACGAAAATTTTAAATGTGCTTTCGGTGCACAAAGGTGAGTCCTATAGTTCCTTATTACTTTTAGTAATAGTTCTGTCAATTAGAGCTCACAAAAAAATAAAAACTTATCAATCTAATCACAGCAAACAAACAAGTAATGATCATAAAACTGACGATAATTACACAATACGACGGTTTTCACATATGATTCTAAATATTATCAGTAGTTCAGATGGTACATAAACAAAAAAAAAGCAAAATATAACGGTAATCGATTTCAAGTATCAGCAGAGCGTGGTTGAAGATGTCGATTAGCTAAAATTATGAATATTTTTAGTGTTGAAGTTACAAAAATCATAAGAAACTTCTGAAAGCGCTCAGAACTGAGAACTCCTCGATTTCTTATGTGGCTATATAAATACTATGTGAAAACCTGGAAACCCAATCCAGAACTCCGACTCAAGTATTAGCAGAGCATGGTTGAAGATGGCCATTAACAAAAATCATGAATATTTTCAGTGTTGAAGTTAAAAAAATCATAAGAAACTTCTGAAAGTGCTCAGAACTGAGAACTCCTCAATTTCTTATACGGCTATATATATACTATGTGAAAACCTGGAAAACTAATCCAGAACTCCGACAAAAGTATCAGCAGAGCATGGTTGAAGATGACCATTAACAAAAATCATGAATATTTTCAGTGCTGAAGTTAAAAAAATCATAAGAAACTTCTGAAAGCGCTTACAACTGAGAACTCCTCGATTTCTTATATGGCTGTATTGAACCTATATGAAAACCTGGAAACCAAATCCAGAACTCCGACACAAGTATCAGCAGAGCATGGTTGAAGATGGCCATTAACAAAAATCATGAATATTTTCAGTGTTGAAATTTAAAAAATCATAACAAACTTCTGAAAGCGCTCAGTACTGAGAACTCCTCGATTTCTGATACGACTATAAAAATACTATGTGAAAATCTGGAAACCCAATCCAGAACTCCGACTCACGTATCAGCAGAGCATGGTTGAAGATGGCCATTAACAAAAATCATGAATATTTTCAGTGTTGAAGTTAAAAAAATCATAAGAAACTTCTGAAAGCGCTCAGAACTGAGAACTCCTCGATTTCTTATATGGCTATATAAATATTATGTGCAAACCTGGAAACCCAATCCAGAACTCCGACTCAAGTATCAGCAGAGCATGGTTGAAGATGTCGATTACCAAAAATCATGAATATTTTCAGTGTTGAAGTTAAAAAAATCATAAGAAACTTCTGAAAGCGCTCAGAACTGAGAACTCCTCGATTTCTTATATGGCTATATAAATATTATGTGAAAACCTGGAAACCCAATCCAGAACTCCGACTCAAGTATCAGCAGAGCATGGTTGAAGATGTCGATTAACAAAAATCATGAATATTTTCAGTGTTGAAATTAAAAAAATCATAAGAAACTTCTGAAAGCGCTCAGTACTGAGAACTCCTCGATTTCTTATACTGCTGTATTGAACCTATATAAAAACTTGGAAACCAAATCCAGAACTCCGACACAAGTATCAGCAGAGCATGGTTGAAGATGGCCATTAACAAAAATCATGAATATTTTCAGTGTTGAAATTAAAAAAATCATAAGAAACTTCTGAAAGCGCTCAGTACTGAGAACTCCTCAATTTCTTATACGGCTGTATTGAACCTATATGAAAACTTGGAAACCAAATCCAGAACTCCGACACAAGTATCAGCAGAGCATGGTTGAAGATGTCGATTACCAAAAATCATGAATATTTTCAGTGTTGAAATTAAAAAAATCATAAGAAACTTCTGAAAGCGCTCAGTACTGAGAACTCCTCGATTTCTTATACGGCTATATAAATAATATGTGAAAACCTGGAAAACTAATCCAGAACTCCGACACAAGTATCAGCAGAGCATGGTTGAAGATGGCCATTAACAAAAATCATGAATATTTTCAGTGTTGAAGTTAAAAAAGTCATAAGAAACTTCTGAAAGCGCTCAGAACTGAGAACTCCTCAATTTCTTATACGGCTACATAAATACTATGTGAAAACCTGGAAAACTAATCCAGAACTCCGACACAAGTATCAGCACAGCATGGTTGAAGATGGCCATTAACAAAAATCATGAATATTTTCAGTGTTGAAGTTAAAAAAATCATAAGAAACTTCTGAAAGCGCTCAGAACTGAGAACTCCTCGATTTCTTATTTGGCTACATAAATACTATGTGAAAATCTGAAAACCCGATCCAGAACTCCGACACAAGTATCAGCAGAGCATGGTTGAAGATGTCGATTAGCAAAAATCATGAATATTTTCAGTGTTCAAATTAAAAAAATCATAAAAAACTTCTGAAAGTGTCCAGAACTGGGAACTCCTCGGTTTCTCATATTTCTATATCAGTTCTATATGAAACCATGGAAAACAAATCCAGAACTCCGACACAAGTAGTAGCAGAGCATGGTTGTAAATAAAACTTTTTAAAATTAAAGAAAATTAGCTATGTTAGGAATAAAATCACATTAAACTTTTGAAGAGACTGAGGACCGGGAACTCTTCGGCTTCCCATACAACTATAATCTTTACATTAAAACCAGCAAAGTACAGGACTAGAACTCCGACACACGTATCAGCAGAGCATGGTTGAAGATGGCCATTAACAAAAATCATGAATATTTTCAGTGTTGAAGTTAAAAAAGTCATAAGAAACTTCTGAAAGCGCTCAGAACTAAGAACTCCTCAATTTCTTATACGGCTACATAAATACTATGTGAAAACCTGGAAAACTAATCCAGAACTCCGACACAAGTATCAGCAGAGCATGGTTGAAGATGGCCATTAACAAAAATCATGAATATTTTCAGTGTTGAAGTTAAAAAAGTCATAAGAAACTTCTGAAAGCGCTCAGAACTGAGAACTCCTCAATTTCTTATACGGCTATATAAATACTATGTGAAAACCTGGAAATCCAATCCAGAACTCCGACACAAGTATCAGCAGAGCATGGTTGAAGATGGCCATTAACAAAAATCATGAATATTTTCAGTGTTGAAGTTAAAAAAATCATAAGAAACTTCTGAAAGCGCTCAGAACTGAGAACTCCTCGATTTCTTATTTGGCTACATAAATACTATGTGAAAATCTGAAAACCCGATCCAGAACTCCGACACAAGTATCAGCAGAGCATGGTTGAAGATGTCGATTAGCAAAAATCATGAATATTTTCAGTGTTCAAATTAAAAAAATCATAAAAAACTTCTGAAAGTGTCCAGAACTGGGAACTCCTCGGTTTCTCATATTTCTATATCAGTTCTATATGAAACCATGGAAAACAAATCCAGAACTCCGACACAAGTAGTAGCAGAGCATGGTTGTAAATAAAACTTTTTAAAATTAAAGAAAATTAGCTATGTTAGGAATAAAATCACATTAAACTTTTGAAGAGACTGAGGACCGGGAACTCTTCGGCTTCCCATACAACTATAATCTTTACATTAAAACCAGCAAAGTACAGGACTAGAACTCCGACACACGTATCAGCAGAGCATGGTTGAAGATGGCCATTAACAAAAATCATGAATATTTTCAGTGTTGAAATTAAAAAAATCATAAGAAACTTCTGAAAGCGCTCAGTACTGAGAACTCCTGGATTTCTTATACTGCTGTATTGAACCTATATGAAAACTTGGAAACCAAATCCAGAACTCCTACACAAGTATCAGCAGAGCATGGTTGAAGATGGCCATTAACAAAAATCATGAATATTTTCAGTGTTGAAATTAAAAAAATCATAAGAAACTTCTGAAAGCGCTCAGTACTGAGAACTCCTCAATTTCTTATACGGCTGTATTCAACCTATATGAAAACTTAAAAACCAAATCCAGAACTCCGACACAAGTATCAGCAGAGCATGGTTGAATATGGCCATTAACAAAAATCATGAATATTTTCAGTGTTGAAGTTGAAAAAATCATAAGAAACTTCTGAAAGCGCTCAGAACTGAGAACTCCTCGATTTCTTATATGGCTATATAAATATTATGTGAAAACCTGGAAACCCAATCCAGAACTCCGACTCAAGTATCAGCAGAGCATGGTTGAATATGGCCATTAACAAAAATCATGAATATTTTCAGTGTTGAAATTAAAAAAATCATAAGAAACTTCTGGAAGCGATCAGTACCGAGAACTCCTCGATTTCTTATACGGCTATATAAATACTATGTGAAAACCTGGAAAACTAATCCAGAACTCCGTTACAAGTATCAGCAGAGCATGGTTGAAGATGGCCATTAACAAAAATCATGAATATTTTCAGTGTTGAAGTTAAAAAAATCATAAGAAACTTCTGAAAGCGCTCAGTACTGAGAACTCCTCAATTTCTTATACGGCTGTATTAAACCAATATGAAAACTTGGAAACCAAATCCAGAACTCCGACACAAGTATCAGCAGAGCATGGTTGAAGATGGCCATTAACAAAAATCATGAATATTTTCAGTGTTGAAGTTAAAAAAATCATAAGAAACTTCTGAAAGCGCTCAGAACTGAGAACTCCTCGATTTCTTATATGGCTATATAAATATTATGTGAAAACCTGAAAACCCAATCCAGAACTCCGACTCAAGTATCAGCAGAGCATGGTTGAAGATGTCGATTACCAAAAATCATGAATATTTTCAGTGTTGAAATTAAAAAAATCATAAGAAACTTCTGAAAGCGCTCAGTACTGAGAACTCCTCGATTTCTTATACTGCTGTATTGAACCTATATAAAAACTTGGAAACCAAATCCAGAACTCCGACACAAGTATCAGCAGAGCATGGTTGAAGATGGCCATTAACAAAAATCATGAATATTTTCAGTGTTGAAATTAAAAAAATCATAAGAAACTTCTGAAAGCGCTCAGTACTGAGAACTCCTCAATTTCTTATACGGCTGTATTGAACCTATATGAAAACTTGGAAACCAAATCCAGAACTCCGACACAAGTATCAGCAGAGCATGGTTGAAGATGTCGATTACCAAAAATCATGAATATTTTCAGTGTTGAAATTAAAAAAATCATAAGAAACTTCTGAAAGCGCTCAGTACTGAGAACTCCTCGATTTCTTATACAGCTATATAAATACTATGTGAAAACCTGGAAAACTAATCCAGAACTCCGACACAAGTATCAGCAGAGCATGGTTGAAGATGGCCATTAACAAAAATCATGAATATTTTCAGTGTTGAAGTTAAAAAAATCATAAGAAACTTCTGAAAGCGCTCAGAACTAAGAACTCCTCGATTTCTTATACGGCTATATAAATACTATGTGAAAACCTGGAAAACTAATCCAGAACTCCGACACAAGTATCAGCAGAGCATGGTTGAAGATGGCCATTAACAAAAATCATGAATATTTTCAGTGTTGAAGTTAAAAAAATCATAAGAAATTTCTGAAAGCGCCCAGAACTGAGAACTCCTCGATTTCTTATATGGCTATATAAATATTATGTGAAAACCTGGAAACCCAATCCAGAACTCCGAGACAAGTATCAGCAGAGCATGGTTGAAGATGGCCATTAACAAAAATCATGAATATTTTCAGTGTTGAAGTTAAAAAAATCATAAGAAACTTCTGAAAGCGCTCAGAACTGAGAACTCCTCGATTTCTTATATGGCTATATAAATACTATGTGAAAACCTGGAAACCCAATCCAGAACTCCGACACAAGTATCAGCAGAGCATGGTTGAAGATGGCCATTAACAAAAATCATGAATATTTTCAGTGTTGAAATTAAAAAAATCATAAGAAACTTCTGAAAGCGCTCAGTACTGAGAACTCCTCGATTTCTGATACAGCTATAAAAATACTATGTGAAAACCTGGAAACCCAATCCAGAACTCCGACTCAAGTATCAGCAGAGCATGGTTGAAGATGGCCATTAACAAAAATCATGAATATTTTCAGTGTTGAAGTTAAAAAAATCATAAGAAATTTCTGAAAGCGCCCAGAACTGAGAACTCCTCGATTTCTTATATGGCTATATAAATATTATGTGAAAACCTGGAAACCCAATCCAGAACTCCGACACAAGTATCAGCAGAGCATGGTTGAAGATGGCCATTAACAAAAATCATGAATATTTTCAGTGTTGAAATTAAAAAAATCATAAGAAACTTCTGAAAGCGCTCATTACTGAGAACTCCTCGATTTCTGATACGGCTATAAAAATACTATGTGAAAACCTGGAAACCCAATCCAGAACTCCGACTCAAGTATCAGCAGAGCATGGTTGAAGATGGCCATTAACAAAAATCATGAATATTTTCAGTGTTGAAATTAAAAAAAATCATAAGAAACTTCTGAAAGCGCTCAGAACTGAGAACTCCTCGATTTCTTATATAGCTATATAAATATTATGTGAAAACCTGGAAACCCAATACAGAACTCCGACTCAAGTATCAGCAGAGCATGGTTGAAGATGTCGATTAACAAAAATCATGAATATTTTCAGTGTTGAAATTAAAAAAATCATAAGAAACTTCTGAAAGCGCTCAGAACTGAGAACTCCTCGATTTCTTATATAGCTATATAAATATTATGTGAAAACCTGGAAATCCAATCCAGAACTCCGACACAAGTATCAGCAGAGCATGGTTGAAGATGGCCATTAACAAAAATCATGAATATTTTCAGTGTTGAAGTTAAAAAAATCATAAGAAACTTCTGAAAGCGCTCAGAACTGAGAACTCCTCGATTTCTTATTTGGCTACATAAATACTATGTGAAAATCTGAAAACCCGATCCAGAACTCCGACACAAGTATCAGCAGAGCATGGTTGAAGATGTCGATTAGCAAAAATCATGAATATTTTCAGTGTTCAAATTAAAAAAATCATAAAAAACTTCTGAAAGTGTCCAGAACTGGGAACTCCTCGGTTTCTCATATTTCTATATCAGTTCTATATGAAACCATGGAAAACAAATCCAGAACTCCGACACAAGTAGTAGCAGAGCATGGTTGTAAATAAAACTTTTTAAAATTAAAGAAAATTAGCTATGTTAGGAATAAAATCACATTAAACTTTTGAAGAGACTGAGGACCGGGAACTCTTCGGCTTCCCATACAACTATAATCTTTACATTAAAACCAGCAAAGTACAGGACTAGAACTCCGACACACGTATCAGCAGAGCATGGTTGAAGATGGCCATTAACAAAAATCATGAATATTTTCAGTGTTGAAGTTAAAAAAGTCATAAGAAACTTCTGAAAGCGCTCAGAACTGAGAACTCCTCAATTTCTTATACGGCTACATAAATACTATGTGAAAACCTGGAAAACTAATCCAGAACTCCGACACAAGTATCAGCACAGCATGGTTGAAGATGGCCATTAACAAAAATCATGAATATTTTCAGTGTTGAAGTTAAAAAAATCATAAGAAACTTCTGAAAGCGCTCAGAACTGAGAACTCCTCGATTTCTTATTTGGCTACATAAATACTATGTGAAAATCTGAAAACCCGATCCAGAACTCCGACACAAGTATCAGCAGAGCATGGTTGAAGATGTCGATTAGCAAAAATCATGAATATTTTCAGTGTTCAAATTAAAAAAATCATAAAAAACTTCTGAAAGTGTCCAGAACTGGGAACTCCTCGGTTTCTCATATTTCTATATCAGTTCTATATGAAACCATGGAAAACAAATCCAGAACTCCGACACAAGTAGTAGCAGAGCATGGTTGTAAATAAAACTTTTTAAAATTAAAGAAAATTAGCTATGTTAGGAATAAAATCACATTAAACTTTTGAAGAGACTGAGGACCGGGAACTCTTCGGCTTCCCATACAACTATAATCTTTACATTAAAACCAGCAAAGTACAGGACTAGAACTCCGACACACGTATCAGCAGAGCATGGTTGAAGATGGCCATTAACAAAAATCATGAATATTTTCAGTGTTGAAGTTAAAAAAGTCATAAGAAACTTCTGAAAGCGCTCAGAACTAAGAACTCCTCAATTTCTTATACGGCTACATAAATACTATGTGAAAACCTGGAAAACTAATCCAGAACTCCGACACAAGTATCAGCAGAGCATGGTTGAAGATGGCCATTAACAAAAATCATGAATATTTTCAGTGTTGAAGTTAAAAAAGTCATAAGAAACTTCTGAAAGCGCTCAGAACTGAGAACTCCTCAATTTCTTATACGGCTATATAAATACTATGTGAAAACCTGGAAATCCAATCCAGAACTCCGACACAAGTATCAGCAGAGCATGGTTGAAGATGGCCATTAACAAAAATCATGAATATTTTCAGTGTTGAAGTTAAAAAAATCATAAGAAACTTCTGAAAGCGCTCAGAACTGAGAACTCCTCGATTTCTTATTTGGCTACATAAATACTATGTGAAAATCTGAAAACCCGATCCAGAACTCCGACACAAGTATCAGCAGAGCATGGTTGAAGATGTCGATTAGCAAAAATCATGAATATTTTCAGTGTTCAAATTAAAAAAATCATAAAAAACTTCTGAAAGTGTCCAGAACTGGGAACTCCTCGGTTTCTCATATTTCTATATCAGTTCTATATGAAACCATGGAAAACAAATCCAGAACTCCGACACAAGTAGTAGCAGAGCATGGTTGTAAATAAAACTTTTTAAAATTAAAGAAAATTAGCTATGTTAGGAATAAAATCACATTAAACTTTTGAAGAGACTGAGGACCGGGAACTCTTCGGCTTCCCATATAACTATAATCTTTACATTAAAACCAGTAAAGTACAGGACTAGAACTCCGACACACGTATCAGCAGAGCATGGTTGAAGATGGCCATTAACAAAAATCATGAATATTTTCAGTGTTGAAGTTAAAAAAGTCATAAGAAACTTCTGAAAGCGCTCAGAACTGAGAACTCCTCAATTTCTTATACGGCTATATAAATACTATGTGAAAACCTGGAAAACTAATCCAGAACTCCGACACAAGTATCAGCAGAGCATGGTTGAAGATGGCCATTAACAAAAATCATGAATATTTTCAGTGTTGAAGTTAAAAAAATCATAAGAAACTTCTGAAAGCGCTCAGAACTGAGAACTCCTCGATTTCTTATTTGGCTACATAAATACTATGTGAAAATCTGAAAACCCGATCCAGAACTCCGACACAAGTATCAGCAGAGCATGGTTGAAGATGTCGATTAGCAAAAATCATGAATATTTTCAGTGTTCAAATTAAAAAAATCATAAAAAACTTCTGAAAGTGTCCAGAACTGGGAACTCCTCGGTTTCTCATATTTCTATATCAGTTCTATATGAAACCATGGAAAACAAATCCAGAACTCCGACACAAGTAGTAGCAGAGCATGGTTGTAAATAAAACTTTTTAAAATTAAAGAAAATTAGCTATGTTAGGAATAAAATCACATTAAACTTTTGAAGAGACTGAGGACCGGGAACTCTTCGGCTTCTCATACAACTATAATCTTTACATTAAAACCAGCAAAGTACAGGACTAGAACTCCGACACACGTATCAGCAGAGCATGGTTGAAGATGGCCATTAACAAAAATCATGAATATTTTCAGTGTTGAAGTTAAAAAAGTCATAAGAAACTTCTGAAAGCGCTCAGAACTAAGAACTCCTCAATTTCTTATACGGCTACATAAATACTATGTGAAAACCTGGAAAACTAATCCAGAACTCCGACACAAGTATCAGCAGAGCATGGTTGAAGATGGCCATTAACAAAAATCATGAATATTTTCAGTGTTGAAGTTAAAAAAGTCATAAGAAACTTCTGAAAGCGCTCAGAACTGAGAACTCCTCAATTTCTTATACGGCTATATAAATACTATGTGAAAACCTGGAAATCCAATCCAGAACTCCGACACAAGTATCAGCAGAGCATGGTTGAAGATGGCCATTAACAAAAATCATGAATATTTTCAGTGTTGAAGTTAAAAAAATCATAAGAAACTTCTGAAAGCGCTCAGAACTGAGAACTCCTCGATTTCTTATTTGGCTACATAAATACTATGTGAAAATCTGAAAACCCGATCCAGAACTCCGACACAAGTATCAGCAGAGCATGGTTGAAGATGTCGATTAGCTAAAATCATGAATATTTTCAGTGTTCAAATTAAAAAAATCATAAGAAACTTCTGAAAGCGCTCAGTACTGAGAACTCCTCAATTTCTTATACGGCTTTATTGAACCTATATGAAAACTTGGAAACCAAATCCAGAACTCCGACACAAGTTTTTTTTAACTTCAACACTGAAAATATTCATGATTTTTGTTAATGGCCATCTTCAACCATGCTCTGCTGATACTTGTGTCGGAGTTCTGGATTAGTTTTCCAGGTTTTCACATAGTATTTATGTAGCCGTATAAGAAATCGAGGAGTTCTCAGTTCTGAGCCTTTTCAGAAGTTTCTTATGATTTTTTAACTTCAACACTGAAAATATTCATGATTTTTGTTAATGGCCATCTTCAACCATGCTCTGCTGATACTTGTGTCGGAGTTCTGGATTAGTTTTCCAGGTTTTCACATAGTATTTATATAGCCGTATAAGAAATCGAGGAGTTCTCAGTACTGAGCGCTTTCAGAAGTTTCTTATGATTTTTTTAATTTCAACACTGAAAATATTCATGATTTTTGGTAATCGACATCTTCAACCATGCTCTGCTGATACTTGAGTCGAAGTTCTGGATTGGGTTTCCAGGTTTTCACATAATATTTATATAGCCATATAAGAAATCGAGAAGTTCTCAGTTCTGAGCGCTTTCAGAAGTTTCTTATGATTTTTTTAACTTCAACACTGAAAATATTCATGATTTTTGTTAATGGCCATCTTCAACCATGCTCTGCTGATACGTGAGTCGGAGTTCTGGATTGGGTTTTCAGATTTTCACATAGTATTTATGTAGCCAAATAAGAAATCGAGGAGTTCTCAGTTCTGAGCGCTTTCAGAAGTTTCTTATGATTTTTTTAATTTGAACACTGAAAATATTCATGATTTTAGCTAATCGACATCTTCAACCATGCTCTGCTGATACTTGTATCGGAGTTCTGGATCGGGTTTTCAGATTTTCACATAGTATTTATGTAGCCAAATAAGAAATCGAGGAGTTCTTAGTTCTGAGCTCTTTCAAAAGTTTCTTATGATTTTTTTAACTTCAACACTGAAAATATTCATGATTTTTGTTAATGGCCATCTTCAACCATGCTCTGCTGATACTTTTGTCGGAGTTCTGGATTGGATTTCCAGGTTTTCACATAGTATTTATATAGCCGTATAAGAAACTGAGGAGTTCTCAGTTCTGAGCGCTTTCAGAAGTTTCTTATGATTTTTTTAACTTCAACACTGAAAATATTCATGATTTTTGTTAATGGCCATCTTCAACCATGCTCTGCTAATACTTGAGTCGGAGTTCTGGATTGGGTTTCCAGGTTTTCACATAGTATTTATATAGCTGTATAAGAAATTGAGGAGTTCTCAGTTCTGAGCGCTTTCAGAAGTTTCTTATGATTTTTTTAACTTCAACACTGAAAATATTCATGATTTTTGTTAATGGCCATCTTCAACCATGCTCTGCTAATACTTGAGTCGGAGTTCTGGTTTGGGTTTCCAGGTTTTCACATAGTATTTATATAGCCATATAAGAAATCGAGGAGTTCTCAGTTCTGAGCGCTTTCGGAAGTTTCTTATGATTTTTTTAACTTCAACACTAAAAATATTCATGATTTTAGCTAATCGACATCTTCAACCACGCTCTGCTGATACTTGAAATCGATTACCGTTATATTTTGCTTTTTTTTTGTTTATGTACCATCTGAACTACTGATAATATTTAGAATCATATGTGAAAACCGTCGTATTGTGTAATTATCGTCAGTTTTATGATCATTACTTGTTTTTTTGCTGTGATTAGATTGATAAGTTTTTATTTTTTTGTGAGCTCTAATTGACAGAACTATTACTAAAAGTAATAAGGAACTATAGGACTCACCTTTGTGCACCGAAAGCACATTTAAAATTTTCGTTTTGTAAAAAATGATTTGCCACCGGAAGTTAGCAGATCATATTTTCATTCCAATTTTTTCCAGGAAAAACACCAGAACTTTTCCTGAAAAGTATCAGGAACTCCAGAACTATACTGCATGCAAGTAGAACTCTAATTTTTTTGTGCTCTGCTGGAAAATGATCTGCTAAGTTCACGGCCATCCTTAACTCGCAGTCCGGCCATTCGGGAAGAACTAAGCGTGTGTAACTCTTTACTGAACTGACTCACTGCTCCTAAACATTTTAGTGTTCCGAAATTGGAACAGCAGTACCTACCTAAAGTTTAAAATGCATCATTTGGAACAATTGGAACACTAAAACACTCTTTACTATAAGTGACAGAAAGTGCAGTCTTTTTAAAATTCAAATTAAAACGTAAATAGTGTAAATATAATTAATGACTTGAACTAAAAACATCTGCTATAAATTATTCTCAAATCAAAATTCAATTAAATAAAACTGTTAGCGTATAAGTATGACGCAACATAACAGATCACGTTTCATAACAGTCAGTGTGTATTTGTATCTTTTGAGCAGTTTTTCCAAATATTCCGTTTGTATCTTGTGAGCCGATGTTTCAAATGTTCCAAATGATACATTCACTGATACACTGTTTCGGAACATTTCAGTGATTCAGATGCAAGTGTTCCAATCGCAAAGATAACACACTTTTCCCATGCCTATTAAGGACCGAGCCCGAGTCGTTGAAGACGCGTACTGTTCCACACGCACCCCAAAGAGATGTTAGTAAAACCGTTAAGGTCCAGCTGTACCGATGACCGCCCTGTTACGCAGACGACACGCTGGTCCTGGCGCAGGGGGAGTCACACCAGGCGGCGGTCGAACTAGCGACACGTGGGGTTGCGACAGTCGCGGATAGGATCCAAGAATTGGGACTCGAAGTGGCACTGCACAAGTCCGAGGCCATGTGTTTTCATGGTCCTCGGAACGCGCCACCACCGGGTTCCCAAATAACGGTAGGAGGGGTTCGCATCGACGTCGGGTCGACGATGAAGTACCTGGGACTTGTCCTCGACAGTCGGTGGAACTTTGTGGAGCACTTTCGACGTCTGACTCCCAAACTAGAACGGACCGGGGCTGCCCTAAAGCGGCTCCTACACAACCTTGGGGGTCCAGACGCCTCCTGCCGTAGGCTCTACGCGGGAATTGTTCGGTCCATGGCCCTTTACGGGGCGCCGGTGTGGGCGCCGTCACTGCAAAGGCGACCGGCGGCCATACTGAACGCTTGCCAGAGGGTCATGGCCATCCGGATGATACGGGGATACCGCACGATTTCCCGCGAGGCGGCGAGCCTTCTTGCTGGCCAGCCACCATTGGATTTGGAGGCAACAGTCCTTGCACGCATGCACGATTTGCGCGTGGAGATGCAACGCCGGGGCGAAACTCCGCTGCCGCGCCAAGTCGCGGCATGGCGGACAGAGTTCCGGCGGGATCTAATGGTGGAATGGCGACGGCGACTGTCGCAACCCAGTGCTGGGCACGCTACAATAATGGCGGTTAGTCACCTCTTTGAGGAGTGGCTGGAGCGGCAACACGGCATCCTCGCCTACCGCATGACGCAGGTCCTCACCGGACATGGCAAGTTCGGGAGGTTCCTGCATCGCATTCAGGCGGAAGCAACGCCCGGGTGTCATCATTGTGTGGACCACCCAGAGGACACGGTGGAGCATACGGTGGAGGTGTGCCCCGCTTGGGCGGAGCACCGCCGTGTCCTCGTGGAGGCAATTGGCAGCAGCGACCTTTCACGTCGGGCCTTGGTTCAGGCTATGGTCCGGAGCGAGGAGGAATGGCAGGCGGTCGCCTCCTTCTGCGAAGCAGTAATGTTAGCGAAGGAGGAGGCTGCACGCGTGAGGGAACGAAGGTCCTCACGCCCTAGCCGACGTAATTCCGACCCTGACTACCAGCCACGGTAGACGCGGGCTTGCGGACGTCGAGCACTGGGTAGCTCGCCGTCCGGCTGTTCGGTAATTAACCGCACCGAGCCCAGTCGTTAACAGCGCGTAGTGATCCTCGCGCTCCTCAAAGAGATGTCAGCAAACCGTAGGGGCCCAGTGGGGCCGATGCCCGCTAGCTAGGACCGCGGAGAATTTCTGAAAGGGCAACTCGTAGTCCTAGTACGCAAAGGGTAATTGAAGGATACAGGTGTGGTTTTAGTCAGTAAAAGTCTGACACGCCCTCGCGCTCCACCCAGAGCGCGAAAAGTCATTTGGATGATTTCCCACCTTAAAAAAAAAAAAAAAAGATGACCGCTGATTTTCCTTAGCGTTCTAGGAAGTTCAGAAATTCCTCATGGCCCTAGCGTGCATAGTCTGCTAGGCATTACGGGCCGCCGACGATTCGGGTTCGGGATCTTACTGGACGACCGGATGGCGAGCTACCCATTGCTCGTCGTCCTCAAGCACGCACCTATCGTAACTCGAGATCGCTCGTTGCGTTTTCTGAAGCGGCAGGTGGACGCGAGAATATCCGTTCCCTCGCAGCAGGCAGCCGCATCATATTCCCTGTCGCTCTTTACCATGGCCAGGGCCTGGGCAAGGCCGCTAGCAAAAAATTGTTAGAAATAATCCGCAAACCAAAATCCTGACTACACACTTAGCTAAACGTCTCCAATCTATTTTCAACCATATAATTGTGATCTTCTAAGATCCTTTTACCCAAATATGTCATCGGATCGTTCATAATAATTTCTTCTCCATTACCTACACGTCGCTTAGTAAGTGATTGATGACGGCCTATTGGAGCGCACTAAGGTGGATATGTTCGTATCCTGCGAGGATTTGCTTTCGTACGGGATTCACAAGATAAGACATGGGTTGGTGATCTCTTTATTCATGGTATGCGCCCTATGGGGATGCCATAAAGACATTTGTGTGTTCGGTATACGTTTCTCACGAAAGAAATACCTACATAAGCATTTATCGATCCAGAAGATTGCACTAATCTTTGTGTTTTATAAAAAACTTTTTACAAAAAAAAAACAACAAAAAAGTGCAAAATAACTTTAATTTCGGAAATCGGTGTTTCTGTAATAGTTTTGTCTCTTCATTATTTAACACCGACTTCGTAAATTAAAGTTATTTTGCACTTTTCAGTGTTTTTTTTTACATTGAAGTTACAAAAAAAAACAAATATAACCGTTGTTTATTTTTGTAAAAAGTTTTTTATTTAACACTTTTTAGTTATGGTGCCACCACTAATAAGTACCCCTCAGCCAAACTTAAATACCTCTCAAGACAATTCTAATAATCCCAAACACGGTTAGATTACATTAATTTATTACAGAGTTCGGTGCCTAACTTCAGGCTTCATCATCAGATCAGTTCGATATATTCCGCCTCTTCTTTCAGTCAGCCATCGACTACAAGCAATTTCTCTTGTTACGACGGTTCTACTGTGATCCTATGAGGAGTTCTGTTCCATACCTTTGAAGTTCTTGATCGAATCATAACAATATTTCTAAGGGACCAACTCGGAAGCATAACCTTTAAATCAAGATTTATTTTTTCGAAATCAGTCCACAATTTACCGAGAAATCCGTGAACATATATAAAAAAAAACATACATTCAGCCGAACATAGAAACTCCTCCTTTTTGAAGTCGGTTAAAAAGTCAGTTTCCAAGTGAAATCTTAATTAAGAATTTGTCGTCATAGCCTATTTATCGTAGATCGTAACTATTTAAGTATATTGTTAGTGTAGATACCAATAGTTAGTGTTTCAAAAGACCTGGTCCCCTAGCCAAGTTACAATCGTATCGTTCACGCCAAACGCTTCGAGTAAGCCACGCCTCCAATTCCTTTGTTCGGACCACGTGACTGAGCGTTGAGATGACGTCAGAACAAAGGAATCGGAGGCGTGGCCTACTCGAAGCGTTCAGCGCGAACGATACGATTGTAACATGGCTAGGGGGGCTGTGCTAACTGCGTTCTGTTTGGAGAATCTCTAAAATGCCGGTATTTCGTAAGTTTCAAAAGTAAGTTAAGTATCATATAGATACCTACTGCCGCGCATACAGCGGCAGTGCACAGTGCACCTATCTTGACGCGTTTGTATATACCTACGTTTCTGTTTGTCGGATAACCCATTTTTTAATTTATTTTTTTAAGGTGGAAAATCTTCAAAATGACTTCTCGCGCTCCGGGTGGAGCGCGAGGGCGTGTCAGACTTTTACTGACTAAAACCAAACTGTATCCTTCAATTACCCTTTGCCTAGGACTACGGGTTTCCCTTTCAGAAATTCTCCGTGGTCCTAGCTAGCGGGCATCGGTCCTGCTGGGCCCCTACGTTTTGCTGACATCTCTTTGAGGAGCGCGAGCATCACTACAATATACAGCACGGTCTAGCGCCCAGCCGAGGATGTTAGGCTACCGATTCGAAATACTATGATGGACGCCCAAACACTGATAACTTCACACAAAAATCAGGTAGGTAGGTATGTCACAAGTTCACCCCATCCCCATAAAAAATAACTCTAGAGATACGCCAACGTTTGTTGCTCAAAACTTTTGATCTTGGGTGTTCCACGGATGAAGCAATTGATCTTTATGTTGTGTACAATTGAGCTTATGATTTTTTTTGGTTGGCGCAGTAGTTTAGCGATCGGTTGCTACGCTGCGTGTCACGGGATTTGCGATCTTTCCGAATCTGAATTATAGGTTCGCGAGTTAATGTTTGTGAACGGACCCACGATACAGAAGTAATTTCTATTCTGGGGCAACATCAACCAAATTATATCAACTAAGTAGCGAGTTTCGATAATCGACTACATTTTTCAGTTACAGCAATCAGAAACAAAATCAATTTCAAATTGCCGCTAGTTGCGGCAACCGACGAATTTGTGCTCATTCATCAATCAGTACCCACAATGCGTCGAGCGCCTTCCCCTTCGGCTCCCGCAAAACCCTGCGCTATTCTTGCTGAGATAGATATGTAGATAGATATACTCTATATTGTACACCATTAATAAAATCAATCGCGCGCCAACCGCTGCAACCATAAACAGGTAGTTTTATTGCTGCAACTGGAAATCGTTTACAGAAACTTCGAAAATCTTAAGTTGACCCGTGTACGAACGCACTTTAGATATCAGCCTCTTACCAGCGCCGTAGACTCGTCGCATTTTGCGTGTGGTCACGGCATTATGCAGAGCGTTCGGCCGTTTTGCTCGGATGTGGCGCATATTTTTGACATAATATACTCATAATTTGTTAGTTCTAAATTTGCGCCTTGTTCCGCCAAATAAAATGTTTCTTTTTCCTTTCTTTCATATACAATTTGAAATATTAATCGATTTGTAAATCAATAATTTTCCCGTGGTTGTAAAGGTATATTTCTAGAGGAGCCGAAAACGAGCGGAGCACGACCCGAGCACATATTCGTGTAGTGTGAACCGACTTAAAAGGCTCGAAAGAGCAGGCTTTGAGCGATTGGTTCGTGCTCGACTATGCTCCGCTTATTGTCGGATTTTGACGAACATAAATGGTTTCGCATCACGTTCGAAAACAGTGGTCGTTCGAAGCTCGTTGTACGTTAACACTTGACACCGCGAGTACAGCGGTTCGGCGTGTGCTCAGCTCGTGCACGGCTCCTTTAGCGTAAACCCATCTTAATTGATTTATATTATATCAAATGGGTGAATAGGAACGTAGAGGGTGAATATGAACGAAACTAATTAGGATTTTCACTTATATATATTTTTCTATCTATATATATAAAAAGAGAAACTAGGTAACTGACTGACATATCAACGCACAGCCAAAACTACTGGGACTAGGAGCGTGAAATTTTGCACAAGATTTCCTTTTATGACGTAGGCGAGCACTAAGAGAGGATTTTCCAAAATTCACACCCTAAGAGGATGAAGCGGGGGTCCAAAGTTTCTTCTTTCACGCAAGCAAAGCCGCTGGCAGAAGCTAGTCTATACAACGTGTAACAAAAAGGGTATATACATCAAGAAGCGGTGAAGATTATAGGTGGTATAGAATCTCTACACAAAGTTTTAGCCCAAAATAAATTATTCAAAGAATTGATACCAAATTCTTGGCATCGTATGATTCTTGAATTTAAATCATAACAAACGTGTCACGACACTACGAGGGTCAATAACATTCCACGTCACTTGCTAATATTACGAAACATTTCTTCTGTAAATCTGATCGCCTAGTACACCTGTCTACTGAATTTTAAATTGCGCGGCGCGCGCGTACATGAGACGCTCTGTTCGCCTTAGTAGGTACCTAAAATTTTGCCTCAAAAAATATCTTGCCATAGTCCGAGCAAAGTAAATAATAAAATGAAAAACAATTATTTAACTTACATTTTTAAAGATGTGGTTCGATGTGATTGATGACAACTAAACAAAATCTGGCGAAGCTTCTACCTGATTGCAGTACCACTCACAGAAAGTCACGCGAGACAAAAAATCTGCAGGTGTCAGCTCCTGGGTGCGACGGAAGTGGTATGGGTGCTACCATCATTGTGCAACACTCGCCATACTTGCATATGGTTAGAGGCATCCAGCGCTAATGCAAGCTAGCCGAGTGCTAGTACGTGGGTTACTTTCAAAATGCTCCAGTACGGCTTCCTCAAATTCTGTTCGGGCGACCCCTAACCCAGGAGCGTGGAAGGAACCGGTTTGGTGCAGATGATGTACCATGCGATGAAAACACGCCACCGAAGGAAGCTGTCGATGCTCAGCTTCTGGCCTACCCTCGATAAATCGGCGACGATAAAATTCGAGAGCAGCTCGCACATTACCGTCCTCTCTTCCGACACACAACATCATCTCATAATATTCACTATTACTTAACACCATCACATACGATTGTCACAACCACAATAAATCCAAATCACAAGCACCGCGACGAATATGCGACTGCAATGTACGATTATTGGTCTTTCACTAATGCAAAATTTTACTTTATTTATTTACTTAATTTCATTTAGGGTAGCCTTTCGGCGCGCTCAAAGACGCCGCCAAGAGCCGAACGGACGATGGAAACATTGCCATCTCTCTCACATAATACACGCAGGTGGCGCGTGCGACAGGGACACAATATTTTATCGTATTCAATATCATACTGAAAGGAAATTAGGGATCTGTGATTGCGCAACCCGCTGTTAAAATCAGCAATCACAATTCTCGTTTCTTATGGACTCCTAGTAGGTACTTTTACATGTTTTTCATTTATTTTGAAAAGATAAATTAATACTAAACTGGCTAAACTGTACTATACCTGCTGCTGAGTTTTAAGCTTATAATATTTTTCTAGAAAAGGTTTATTTATTTTTATGAAATAATTACGCAGACTTAATGTGCGCAAACGTATAGTTTTAGTATAATTGATATTATTTAGTAATATTTGACAGTATTTTGACAGGTTTCATTCACTTTGTACTTGTTGGTAGTAAACAACCAAACGCAAATTTACAAAAAATGTTCAAAAATTTTTTGTTCTTTTATTACGAGAAAAGAAACGCAAATATGCTCAGCGCGAGTTCAGCGCGCATGTTTTGAATGGTGTCTTTTCAGTACTGTTCGTTCGCTTTGCAGTCGAAATCGTTTTACGCACTCCTGTTTAAGTTCTACAACACTGTTTTGCCTGAAGAATCGAGTGTAGTGCAAGTTTTGGACTCAAATGATCCGCTTGTTACGGCCTCTTCTTCACTGCCCAGTAGTGCCCAAGTGATTATACTCTAGTGACTATATTGATATTATCATTATGGTTAACACCCCGACTCAGAGCAATCCGACTTGGATAGGTTAGGTATGAAAGTTAAAACGGGAGCGGAACGGAGCTCCCGTTTTAATCTTTGTGGTTATTTTATTTTATAACCACTAACTCCCTCCCCCTCCCTAAACCAAATGCAAATAATGTACCCCAATAAACCCAAAAATTCGACAGCCGGTTAGTACAGTTTTACCATTAAACTTTCTCTTAACTGGGCGTCGCCGTTGCGCTGGCGGGCGACGGCCGACAGTCGTGAAATTCTGTCTGTCTCTGTGAAAACCTCCCCGTGAAAATGTAGGTGAAATAAGCGCGAAAGATTTGTTGATTTGTTTATAATCTCAGGTTAAAATTAAACATAAATAGTAAGTACCTAATGCTGATAAAATATTTTAATGACGACTTTTAACTATGGACATATTTCTTCTTAATAGAGAATGTATGTTGCGCTGTAAGCAGTGTATCACTATAAATGTATACGTTTTAAGTAAAACTAAATAGTATTAATTTCTACGTCATAAAAAAAAATGATTTAAATCAACGATTTTTTTAAATCATTTAATTTTAATCGATATTAAAATTACTTACTATAATCAATTGATTCAAATCATCTCATGCTTGCAAAAAAGTAACAACTTATTAAAGTCCTCCAATTTAATTAAATTCAAGAACAGAACCCACCGGGAATTTATTTGTGCGAAAACTTGTACTAACTTATCATCAGAGGTGACGTCAAGCGTGGGCGACGTGGGCCACCGCCTGCGGCCTTGCAGTCTGAGAGCCTCGCACACGACTTGGAAAAAGCATTACTTAAAAGCCTACTTAGTATTCACTCTCTTACGGCCTGAGTATTCGTGTGCAACAGAATGGCGGGTGTAATTTCCAGATTTGCCTAAATTTATTACGGTTATTTGGTGCTTTCTGTGTACCTGATTGTTATTTATTCTTTGATAGTCGTCATTATCGTTACTATTGTTAGTATTATAGAATAGTAACGCCGTCTAAGAAAAATCTTTTTTTTTATTATTCGCGGCAACCTTACAGTATATCATGTATTTAATACTTGTATCTGCAGGTACACATGAGGTACCAAATTTACTTATACAGTACTCTTGGCTATATATTTTGGTTAGCAGTACACCCGCGGTTCTGATATAAGGATGGCGGGTGTACCTAATTTTTAAAATATCATTGTACGGGTGTAGGTACACAGATTTTCAAGATAGGTACGGAAAGGTACACAGAAAGTACCAAATAACTATAATAAATTTAGGCAAATCTGGAAATTACACCCGCCATTCTGATGCACACGAGTGTTCTTGGTGCCTCGGCTTGCTTAATTTTGCTTAATTATTTGCTGGGTTGCTTAATTTTTTCAATCATAGCCGATAATATAGGGAAAAATACAAACAACTATTTTATAGGCATGTCTTTATTATTTAAAAGATACATACTAGACAGGAATATGAAGGCTGTATTATTATCACAGCACTGAAATACTAGGACATTAGATCTACAGAAGATATTATTGCTATATTGAACGTTACGTGTCGAAGCATGCAATTTCTTTAGTCGATACAATTTTTTTTAACTGTTATACTTGAATCAAAATAGCTGCATAGTTCACTTGTTTGCTAGCGAACTTTTTTAATTCAAATATTGTTACAGTTATTATTTATCATACAGAAATAGTGTCATTAACAAAATCCCGTAGCTCCTAAACCTAAATTAATGACTCCGAGGAGCCTACATGTTCATACAACACAAAGCTAAATGCGTAAATTAGTTTCACCCAGGCAGCAATGGAAATGCGCTTTAAATGCTAAACAGGTCGTAGCACGATTTTTTATGTTTACTTTTAAGTTTTTAACTTCAATTTGTATTGAAACTCGATAAGTGCCACCTGATAACAATAATGTATCACAAACATACGATTTGATGTAAGGGGACGGTTTTCTCCGCGTTCCGAGTCACGACAACATCGATGTTAGATGTTAGCCCAACCGACATTCAGTGATCGTAAGCGGGCCCATAATGATGGACGATTCAGTTTATCGTCAAGTTTTCAGCACTCTTGAAGCGGTGTCAGGTTAACTTAACGGTGTGTGACTATTAGTATGCATGACAAGTCTACCATGTATATGAGCGGTCAAGTATGCATGACGTTATTCAGCTGCAAACTTGACGCTAAACTGGATAGTGTGAAGCTGGCATAAGGCGTCCATCGACGATTTATTTATGCGCTAAAAGTGATGAAATCGTGAGTCGGAACGCGTAACAGTAAACTCGTTCGGTTGTCGATATTCAAAAATAACGTCCCATAAGCAAAAGTTTATGTTAACGCAAGTACAAGAACTGGCACTAAGGCCTCACGAGTGCCTAGTGATCACGTTCGGCGCTCCGATTGGCCCGCTCCAAGTAACCAATCAGAGTCAAATGCGGTAAGCGTTGACTTCAAAACAACTCGCACTAATGCCTCGGTACTCCCATTCAACAGTCAAGCTTTTGATCAATTTAATCTGTTGATTTGCGTGTCACTTCATTCAATAATAATTGTGAATGTTAAAATAGAGATACCTTCTACCACTTCTGAAATGGAGAGCACCTAATGCTTAATAACGAAAAATAAATCAGATCTAATTAAAAAACCTCTATTACTATATTATTTTAAATGTTATCTGTCCTTAAGAAGTATAGTCATCACCACGTAGCTATATAGTTCTAACACCAAGAGGTGTTATTTTTTTAAGGTATTTTTTTTAAATTAAGAATGTTCGATCGTACAATCACGATCGAACATTCTTAATTTTAAAAAAATACGTTAAAAAAATAGCAAAAGCTATACTAACTTATTTCAAATAAAACCTTACAGTGGAAAAAGTCTCTAATTATTAATCACAGAAAGTTATTAACAACCAGAGTCTAATACCTAATTAACTGAAAAAACAATAGTAAGGGGCGGCTCCATGGAACTGGGCGGAGTGGAGAGGAATGGACCATGAATTGGCCAATCAGAAAGGTCGAAATCTCTCCAATCCGCATCAGTGGAAATAGTGTAAGTGGAATTCCCGTCCAATTACAATTTAGGCGCCTCACCATAAACGATTGCATCAATGCTTACCATCAGGTGGGATTGCAGTCAAGCACATTGATATTATTTTTTTTTAAAGTGGAGTGAAGTGGATCTGAGTGGACTTTCAAATAAAACAAATGAACACGCGGCCTCCACCTTTTTTTTCTCGCCCTTGGGCGATGCGGGAGATAGTGTCAGACTTTTACTGACTATAAACCCACTCCTGTTCCTTCGTCCCAGGGCCCCGGGTTTCGTTTTCACACTACCCATGGCCCCAGTAGGCCTCGACCCTGCTGGGCCCATACGATTTGCTAACAGAGAGTCGCTTCCGCACTAATCCGACGCAGGAACTTCACGAACTTACCGTGTTCGGTGAGAACCTGCGTCATGCGGAAGGTGAGAACGCCGTGAGGTCTTTCCAACCACGCCTCAAAGAGGGGACTTACCGCCATAATTGTGGCGTGCCCGCGGCCTCGAGCTGGACAAAACGGAGTCAGGTGCCGAGCGGAGACCCGCTCCGCTTCTATAGAAACACTTGCCAGTTTTCACTGCTCTTCTCCGATCCACTTCGCCCAGTTCCGCTTTAGTGAAAACGCACCTTAATCTTAGAACCGCTTTCGTCAGATATATACGACACTCTCGTGTTTATTCCGCCAGAGACACACATCCACGACCAAATACACCATCTTGTCAGCGCTTCTGTCACCTATGGGGATTGGAGCGCTAAACGAGATGGAGTACCCCGTCGCAAACACACGACCAAGCGATAAGGACACGAAAACACTCGTCGGACAAATCCGACGTAAGCGGTTAAAGGGTTGAGAAGAATATCTATAAATGTATAGTGTAGAAGCAAAATGATCCAATGAGCAGTGGTGGCCGAGTGGTAACGGCCTTACGAGTTGTAGGTCGCTGGTACAAACCCAGCCAGGCGCATTATAATAATAGCATAATCAGCCTTTAAAGGTTCCCCCCACTTCTGGGACTCAGGCCTCCTGTCTAGGAGAGGGAATAGGCCGTAATCCACCACGCGGGCCCAGTGCGGGCTGGTGAAAGTCACATGTCTTCGAATTTTTTATTCTTGGACATGCCTCACGATGTTTTCCTTCACCGTTTTGAGAGCAGTGGTGATGAAATAAATTCACCAATCCGCCCAACAGTGGGAACTTTAAAAGGCTGATTATGCTTATACAAAATGATCCAACTAGGTAACTTGAGATTTAAAGCAAAACGCGTTTTTGTTTATTACGTCTATATTTCCAACAAAATAAAGAACAAAAAAAAAAGATTTTTATTTCTTAGATATTGTGTTCTTAAAAGCAAAAATGCACTAACTCAATTTTGACTACAATGTCAGTTGAATCAGTTGACTTCTACACTATCCAAAAATATTTTATTATTATCTTATTTAATTCAAATAAAAATACCACGTGGAATGGAATAATATTGAATAATCTCAAATCTTTTTTTTTGTTTATTAAATTGCTAAATATTTACGTCACAACTTTCTAAATCCTATTCTGTTGACTGACTTGGAACACATCGCTCGAATAAAAAATCATAGACAAAGAGAATGGACGGAGCAATATCCTCACAAAATTGACCTCGAGACAGAGCGTGTATGCGGCCAATATAACTGTTTTATTCATTGTTTGAATATCGTAGCATATGCTGAGATTGGTGCCTTTTTGACCTCACATAGACCTCACATTTATGTTTTTTTTTTAATTACTGCCTTTTTATTTCGTTTTAATAAGGTCCAAATAATCATACTTATTTCGTTTTAATAAGGTCCAAATAATCTTACTTTTTTCATTTTTCTTTGTCTTTTCTGTAAGTCATTTTGCTGAAGTGACATTGCATACCTGGCCTGTGACTGACCGCATGGTCGCTTCATCTCTCTCTCTTATTTTAAGACCGTATTTACTTTAACGTGGATCGATAATACTCAGTCCATTCTCTATGCACTGTCGTCCCAACTAATCTGTGGTATAATCTTGTTAAGGCTTAGTCGTAGAGACACGACTAATTACGTGAACAATAGTTTTATGAGGACTTACATACCATTTACAATAGTTATGCAACTGTGTACCTGCGAAACAAATGATTTTTATCCTAAAATAATCAAGAATTATTTTAGGATAAAAATAACCTTTTACATTCTTCTACACGTTGTATAGTGTATTGTGTTCAGCAATAAAGGTTTAACTTTGACAAATTCTAACTTCACCGAATAATTTTAAAGTCCCAAATTAATATCAAGAATATGTAAGGAAAATTACCTGCAATTTTACATAACAATACAATTTCCCAGCGATTTGTCACACAAGTCATCAAAAAAATAGGTATCTAATTCACATATAAAGGGGTGACCAGATGATTGCAAACCAACGTCCCAACCAAGGTGACCTTGGTTTATGTGTTTGGTTTGTGTTGCGGCTACATGACGGGCCTGTTGGTCTAGTGGTTAGTGGCCCTGACTGCTATGGCGGAGGTCGTGGGTTCAATTCCCACCCAGGACAAATGTTTGTGTGATGAGCACGATCATTTGTTCTGTGTCTGGGTGTAATTTATCTATATAAGTATGTATTTAGAAATATATAAGTATGTTTATCAGTTGTCTAGTACCCATAACACAAGCTCTGCTTAGCTTGGGACTAGACGGCGTTGTGTGATAGTTAAGGAATATTATATTATTATATTATATTACATGGATGTAAACCACGCGCCAACACGTTCGGTGGTTGAGAAAACGCGCCTCCCAATCAAGGGCGTTGAAGGTAATGGATCACAACTGCTGTCTACACAGATTGAAACTAGCAAGGTCACCTTGGTTGGGACGTTGGTTTGCATCCGTCTGGTCTCCCCTTTAAGCTAAATTATACAAAAGCGGTCTCATAGGCCTGCAGACTCTTACAACTTACCTATAAATGTATGCCTTAGGCCTGACACATGCACCTCGTCCACGATTAAATAGAATTAACTCTTTAACCGCTTACGTCGGATTTCTCCGACGAGTGATACGAAATCACTCGTCCTATTCGCCAGTCGGTTTGCGACTCCATATCGTTTAGCTCTTCACAATCCCCATAGGTGACCAGAAAAGCTGACGAGATAAGAGTATTTGGTCGTGGATGTGCGACCCTGTGTTTGTCGGATATATACGACGAAGGCGATTAAAGGGTTCAGAAAATATAGAATCTCTTTTTGACCGCCAGTCATGTAAAACGTGTCCAACACACCATGGTCACGATTGCGTGACAGATTGAAGAATGAAATCGTAGCTTGGCGTCGAGAGCACGAGTTTCCTTTTTTGATGTGACGGTCAAAAGTTTAATCTAGCATAGGGCACGACTTTTTAAGTCAAACTAATTTCGACCTTGTTTTTTATGAAATAAAATCAGTTTTAGTAGACCGATAGCACATAAAGCGGACAAAAACACGCGTCTCAGGTTAGTGCAATAATATCTTTATTTCAAATACAGAAAGGTCGATATTTGTTTGGTAGTCACAACCTACGCCACGCTAGATTTACCTCGGCCTGTAGACTTAAATAGAATGTAGTTGAAGCCCCAGCTAGCAGCTAGAACGATCTTATTGCTTTCTACAAGTTATAGTTTTACATATCTCATTTTGTAAACTTTTAAATTTTAATTGTGCATAATATTGTTTCAATGCTAATTCGAACACTAACAGTAGCTGACGTTACACATAATAGATGTGTTTCTTAGGCTTAGAATTATTCACCCATAAGAAAAATATAAATTTTGTGCCTTGTCTTACAAAATAAGACATGTAATAAAAACTTGTATGACGTGGATCGCTTTACTAAAGTGACATTAATATAACTACGTATTGAAATCTTACAAATATACGATGTTTCAAAATAATTAAAAAATTAAAATAGCTGTGTCCACTAGCAGATGTCATGTATTGGCAAGATGACAGATCTCACTACGCAATTGTCATAAACTACAAGCAACACTAAATTTTTTCCTTATTTTTATTAAAATGTTATCGTTTCATCACATTACATGATATTTAACAGTGATTGACTTGAGTAAATAATAAGCGTGTGTAACTCTTTACTGTTCTGACTCACTGTTTAGTGGTAGTTTAGTTTTTTAGTGTTCCGAAAAATTGGAACAGTAATGTTTTAAATGCATCATTTGGAACAATTGGAACACTGAAACACTCTTTACTTTATGTGACCTGCAGTCTTTAAAAAAATCAAATTAAAACGTAAATAGTGTAAATTTTAATGAACTTAACTAAAAAAAAAACATCTGCTTTGAATTATACTCAAATTAAAATTCAATTAAATAAAACTGTTAGTGTATATGGCGCAACGTAACAGACCACGATTCATAACAGTCAGTGTCTGTGTTTGTACCTTTTGACGGTTCCAAATGTTCCGTTTGTATATTTTGAGCCGATTTTCCAAATGATACATATCACTGTTTCGGAACATTTCAGTGATTCAGATGCAAATGTTCCAATCGCAAAGATGACACACTTTGCCCACGCCTAGTAAATAATATTCTGTCAAGAATTGATGAGCCAAGGTTTAAACTTCAGTGTCCCAAAAGAGTTCAGAAGAACATTTCTCGTACTCAAAAAACGTTCAAATTCAAATCGCAAAATCTTTTCGATCTAAATCATTGTCAAAAACGTTTCAATATGTAGGCAAATTTTTTATGATAGATAGACTGCAATGTGAATAAGAACATTCCTTAGAAATAAAGGAAGTACCAGGGATACATAACATCAAAGTGATGCCATTATAAATTTCGTCAAGCTGATTGAGTAGACGAAACTTTAAAATTGCAACATCTACAAGAAAATATGGGATACGTCGTATTCATAACTGAGTTATAAAATAGCTTACATCTATTGTCTATAGCTAGAGGACACAGCAGTTTCTCCCTCAGGCGCTGGATGCTTAAATCTTTTTCCTTCTCTTTTCCGGAGTGGTTTGGAAGAGGGCCTCGTCTGCGCGAATCAGCCGGTTGACGGCGCGACTCAACGACACATCTGTCACCAGAAACAACATATCAACCCATTTAGTCGATTTTCCATTTAATATCTTTTTGTTTGTTTTTTTTTTAAGCATGGCAATACTATGTTTCATGTTGGGAGTACTTTTTGGCAGGACGCGGGAAGAATATTGATGTCTTCCAAATTAAAATTGAGTACATTTTATAGTTTAAGCAGAGAATTCAAACAATAGGAACTTATGAGTAATAATAAAAAGCCAGAAGGCACAGTTCAACCAACCAAAAATTAAAGTCTAAATATACTGTAAAAACCATTTTTAGTCTTTTCTAAAAAAAAAACACCTTTTAAAGTTAGAACAGTCAAACAGCAAATTATTACATCACATAGTATTGCCATATTCAAATATTCTAGTAATGGTAAGCAGATTGTGTCAATTGAATCACCCATTGCGGAAAAAATAATTAGGTTAGTTTTAGTGAGGTTAAAATGAAACAAAATTAATTTGGAAAATTCCTCTTTAATGTGATAGAATTTTAACAGTCCACTTACTTTCTTAATAAATTACATAAACACGTAAAAACTGCACGAAAAAGATATCGCACAAATAAATAATGTTAAATTAAATATTCACTTTGATTTTTGGCAGTGACTGTAACTTGGTTGTACTTCATTTTTCCGTGCATATTTTACTAAAAATCTTAATTTATTTATATTGCATCTATTATGAAATTGTACTCATGAAAGGCATCAATACGTTTTCATTAATTTATTGTACTAGATAATTTTTTTTAAATTGTAAAATTAACTAGAAAGTACTTGAGATAAAACTGTCGCCGTGACTTGTTGAATTTGTATGAACACTTTGACTGCTTTGAAAATGATGTCTAGTCAGTCTTAAACTATAGACATTGCCATGAATTTTAGAAGTCTTTAAACAGTAGAATAGCCTAGACAGAGTGTTATTGTCCCTATTAGCGATAAAAATTGACAAAATTCCATAATCCATGGAATTGACACACGCGACCCAATAGCAACGAGGTCAATCCATAAAATTGTAGATTTGACAATTGTTACAGCAAATTGAATGTCACTAGGCTAGGCTAAAGTCCAAGAATATTTTAAGAGTGAGTTGCACCAACTAATGTCATTGAAAGATTTTACCACCGAAAAATAAAAAAGTCTGATTTACCCACTCGCTCCAACCTAGAGCGGGGAAGTCATATGTTGATGATATTCCAACTCTAAAAAAAAACACTCTAAGTGCAACCCCTTTTTAAGTGTGTAAGAACCAATTTTGAAGAAGTTAAGTACGATCGCATCGCATTCGATCAGTCATGTACGAATAGACTTTTTAAGCAATCAAAGTGTTAAAAGTTTTAATACCTCAGTTCATAATAATAATATTAATACTTATAACTAATTAAATATTTTAAAACTGATTTGACTGTTACTTGCAAACAAAGTTAGCCTCACAAATGCGTATTGTTTTAATATATTTTATTTTTATTTTTTTATAATCTGTTTGATTAGCTATTTAATTTTATTAATTCATCTGTTGGTCGCATGCGGCCAATGTAATGGTATATTGTCACTTCAAAGTTATACTCCATCTGTTTAGTTAATTAACAGTTGTCTAAAACTTTTATCTAAAAATGTTTACAATTTGTTATTTACCTATAACGATATTTGGTAATTAATTAAATTTTAATAATCTTTGTATGTCTTTTATACGATTTTTTTTTAAATAAAAAGACATATTAAGATTATTTACGTTTAGTTAACTACCTAAACTAATGGAGTATTTATTAAGTATTACAAGATTATGTAATTTGTCTATTCATTAAATAAATTATCCATTTAATTATAACAAATAAATTAATGCACCCGTTTAAATTAACAATATCATAAAAGCTGCCGATATGGGCTTCATTCAATTAATCGACTATTTCGAATTCAATTGACTATCCACTTTGAAATGACAACATCGCATTCATTGGTTTCGCATTGGCAACACTAACTATATCTCTTTAGGAAGACCAGTGTATTTTTTTTTTTTTTTTAATTTGACTATGGAGGCAGCTCTGTTTATCAAGATCCTTAACACTAAAGATGCTTACAGACTTGATTGATTTCGACGATCGAATAATGTCACTCGACAAAGAATAAAATTTATAACTGAGCTTTTCTTCCGATTGACGTCACCTCTCATATCTATAGTCACCTTAACATTGAAAATTGCAGATTTTTTTATCGGTTGATAGTTAGATTACCTAGCGGTATTTAAATACAATGTAAGTACGCACATTCTCCGAGTATAATTCAACCTAAAAATAAATAATAAAGCCTCAGTGCCTCGTAAGTTATCATGCAACAAAAAATCTGCAACTTACGATCATTCTAACTAAATCAATATTTTAAGTACCATACGCAAAAATATTTGTATAAAATAATAACAACACCTAATTAACAGAAATCCCACCAAAACGTGTATAAATGTATAATGTTTGCAAATTCTACTAATTTTTTAAATATATATTATTCTCATCATCAACATTATGTGATGTATGTAAAAATGTATATAGTAATGTACTGATTTTTTAGGATCTTCGAGATAGTTACGAGAAAGTGTAGATGTATCAGATATTAGAAAAATGGTGTTTAATATACTAGAAATAAAATAACCTTATGAAAATCTACTAGAATCAAGAAACTATTCAGTTTTATTTCTTTTGAAGCCATAAACAAATAAATCCTCAATTTATTGAAAACCATACGATTAGCGTCAATAATAATGTTAGCCTAATGGAATGTAAAGGGTGACTAAGATTTACCAATTAATAACGGTAAATGTCCGAAAAATTTTGTGAATGTTCATTTAGTAATAAGATTTACTTCAAATACAAGGTAAATGTCGATAAACAGACACGTCAGTGTTTGAAAACCGGTGTTAACCATAATAATGGCAATCTTCTCAAACTCAACATTTACCAACCGCCTTTGTTAAAACCTAAGTTTCTAATGGTTTAAGTCCGTAAAACTGCCCCCCTCGAGTAGGCCACGCCTCCGATTCCTTTGTTCTGACCACGTGACTGAGTGTTGAGATGACGTCAGAACAAAGGAATCGGAGGTGTGGCCTACTCGAGGCGTTCGACGCAAACGAAACGATCGTAACTTGGCTAGGGGGGCAGTTCCCCTTTTTTTTTAATACTTATATTTACCAACACATGTCAGTAACTCTTAAGATTTATTGGTAAAAGCTAAGATTTACCGTAGTTTAGGCTTTACAGTAACATATTATCTATATATATAAAAATAAATAGCTGTTCGTTAGTCTCGCTAAAACTCGAGAACGGCTGGACCGATTTGGCTAATTTTGGTCTTGAAATATTCGTGATAGTCCAGGGAAGGTTTAAATGGTCAGAAAATATGGAAAAACTTACGAAAAAAAAAATCGAAAACAACGCCATCTCTAATTAAAATGTCATTATAAAATGGTTATTTATGCTGCCATTAGATGGCGTTATCCTTACTATTGGCGGTACGAAGTTCGCCGGGACAGCTATATAAATATCCTAAAAGGTTGCATAGCAAAGTGTCCTTGACAAACGAAGAATTAATTATCATTTTGTTTATAACGTATTTTCAAAATATGAAGTAGGATAAGTATACCTGATACATCTACCTTTCTAAGGAACTTTAAGATGGTGTTGAACTCAAAATTTTCGTTTAAATTATTACTCAAACTATTGACATGAACAATAACAATTGAGTGGAGTTTGACCTAATTTAATTAAGTTCAATCAAGTGGAATGTCCGATTTTCGCAAACACCATTTCCTTGACTTATTATTAAGCTTCCATACACTATTAAAAACAAGATAAACGAAAAATATTTATTTCAACGCCATCTAGCGAAACATAGCAACGTTAAGATTCCTAGCGTTCACCTCAATGTATATTGTATACTTTATGTACTTGTTTGTATGTTTGTGTTCCTCCCCACCCGAATGTAATATCATCGCATGCTGTACGTGATGCATTCCTAGTACCTATAACTGACTTAAGCTATGATCCTTCCACACAGTTCTTGGGCAAAACTTTCTGAGTTCACTGTCTGCAAACATTGAGCATATCTGTGTACGTCAGTGCATACTCAAGCCCTGGCATATCACAGTAGATACAAAATAAATGATAGCAATATTTTTCTTTTTTAAGTTAGACCAAAAAGTTCTGTCCCTAAAATGTACGGAAAAACTCTTATTCAAAATATTTACCCATTCCATACAACTATGCAGAAGACCTCTGCTTACCCACAGATATGATTGTTGCATTTCACTATAACACCCCTAATACACCGACATAAGGTTCATATTCGTGAAATGCAACAATCACCAGACGTCCAGTATATTTTGGTCCTCACAGCGCTGCTTGCAAACACAATTAATATCAAACCAATAAATTCAGTACTTGTAATTTTAGTATTCTACATCGCCATATGTCAAGATATACTGGACATACATAGTATATTTCTGACTTTAATGGGTAGTATACTCGTGTATGTAAGTATTGTATTTCGCGAAGACGCGTTATTTGAATAGAATACGTGCGTTCGTGAAATATAATAGCAATAATTTAGAATTTTATCTGTGTTTTGATTGAGCAAGTAACTTGCACAACCAGTTTACACGTATCTGATGTATTAGTTAAGTTACGTGAAATATAAATCGTCTTTACTCGATAAGGTGGTGGTCGTCTTTGTAATTTAATGATGCTGTATAAGGCGTGACGTAAATTTTTTAACTTAATATAATAGAATAGTGTACACTTTATTGTACACCAAATCAGTAACAAAAGTTTTAACAACAAACTCAATATCTCTAAATTATTTTAATATTTTTATTAATTATGAATGGATTGGAAAAAATATTTCTATTTGCAATTCTGGATAAAGCTATTTTTTTTTGTGCAAATAATTTTAAGACAAACAACAAAATGTTAAATAGTAGGCGAGAGGAAGAGCGCTTCAATAATTTATCTTATTTAATTCTTATAAAAGGAGAAACTGACCGACTGACATATCAACGCACAGCTGGAACTACTAGGTCTAGAAACGTGAAATTTTGCACAAGGTTATCTTTTATGACGTAAGCGAGCACTAAGAGAGGAATTTCCAAAATTCACCCCCTTAAGGAATATAACAGGGATCCAAAGTTTTTATTCTGCTGAATTAGCTGAATTAACTTCATATACTGCATCATTACATTACAAAAACCATCACAAGCAAGAGTAGCCAGTCAGTTATACTGTATAACTGACTGGCTACTTTTACGTATATCTTATACGCGAGGCGTGAGAGTTACTTGCACAACATAATCACTAGGTAGTTACCGAGAAACCAAGCTTCATAGATTCATGCTTTTACTGTAATCAACGTCACGCTCGAATTGTCTTTCGATAACTTTATAGTTGGTTTTGAGACGTGTTATTTTAAAGAATGATGTTGACATTAACGACATAACTTTAGAAGTAACGGAGAAATTGAGGCAGTTTAATTTTTCATATCAAATAGTACATTTTGATACAAGTGGAGAAAGTTTGTCATTGCGACCGAGGCGCAGGCGAGGGCTATATGGAGCCGAGTGCTAAGTAAGTGTATTGAAAACTTTTTATAGCCCGCTGAGCGTATTTTCTGAGTCTTGAATGAGACTGAGTCTTCACGCTCGGGTATTTAACGCTCATTCGGACAAGTTTGGCTCGAGTCGGCCGATCTTTCCCGAAGGATTACGATTTTATATTATCAACTTTGATGAAGTTTTCACTCCTGCTGTATGCACACGGTGTTTTTTTTTTTTACTTTTAGTTTGAGACAATTTTATTGAAATGAATGTTCAAAGAAAAAGGTAACATAGTAGTAATTATGTACCGAGTAAAGTGGGGTAACTTTGGCCCAAGCTTATTAACCAATAGGAACATGAGAAACTGTGTTTCCATTGGTTAATGAGTTCAGGTCAAAGTTATATCACAGGGCCGAAGCCCACTTTACATAATATATTTTAGTACACTTTTAATTTCGAGTTACATCAGTTTACCCGTCGCACATTTCTAAAGCATGACATCTAACTTTTCCTTTTTTCTATATTTATTTTTAGTTCATTTTAATAAAATGAAACCGTTGTAACAAGCTTGGTCTCTTAGACAGCTAACCTTGTTATATAAATGAAAATCTATACTCCACTCGCAATAACCTTTTTCACTGCCCGTTCAAACGATTTAACTTTTATTGTTTTGGTGGTATGACAAATGGCGGCTGCAGTAAAGTCGGTATTGTAACCACTTTTTTTTGCTTTGAATACCATCCTTATGCTTACGGAATAGAAGTGAAAATCGGTTGATCGGACAGTGAAAATAGTTTATTTAAATGTGTAATCTTCTTGAGAATGGAGTATAGTAGGTAATGGTTGTGTGTGTGTCTACCAACCGGGCGTGGTGTTGGCGAGGCGTCGCATGCGGCGCGTGTTGCGGTCCTGGTCGCGGATTTTCTTCTCCATCTCGGCGTTGGTCAGCGTCTCCAGGTGCGGCGCCCACTGCTCCGCCTCCGACGGCTGCCGGTACGGCGTCTGAGGGATGAGGGGGACAATTATTGGAAACTTATTTTTTCCTCTCTAACAACTGAGCCGGTGTCGAGTATTCTGCCAGTGTCGTGAGGTGACGTTAGCGCCGTTAATACAAGGTGTAACTTGTTTTAGTTGAGCATTATGAATGATGAAATGTCTCGCTGATGGTGACACGTGTTATTGGGTCATTCAGTTCCCTTCAGGTGCCGTCAGTTGAGACTGGTCATCTCTTGCCAGCTTGCAGCAGTAGCTGCCAGTGACTTAATTCAATTTCTATTTTTTTAATTATTATTACTTATCTACATTGTTCTCATAAATATAAGCGACAAGAAATATGTAACACAAAATATGGTTTAAAAGAGTGTCCATGGAGTTTCTTGCACGTTCTTCTCCATAGAGATCTACGCTTTGGAACATGCAATTTAGCTTCACTTTTTTTTTTGACTGACCGACATTTTGACAATTCAAAAGTGCCTGTAATTTTATTCAAAAGTGTCTATTTGAAATAAACGTTTCTGATTTCTGATTTTTGATTTTTTTCTATGGTTTATACTGTGCGAGTCTCAAGTAGAGTCTTTAACAGTATTTCTTCGAGTGTAGTTCAATGTCTCTTTTATTTATTCGCAATTGATTCCTAGTGGATATTGTGATGTAAAATTGGTGTAGTTTTCTATTTAAGTGTCTGCGCAACTAGACAATAATGTGGAATCATGGAAACAGGCACGATCTCGATAAAATGGAGTTGAGAATTTTATTGTATTGTTGACTACCTCAGTGAAGTTTTCCGAAAAGTTGCCTTTATACATATTTTGCTGCTAAATACTACAAAAACATTAGAATGTGTACATCCGTATTCTATTGATAAACAAATTAACTATTCAATCGAAGACATGGCTTAAAGGACTTAATATCCAAGTCAAACCACTACTAAAAAAAGAGTCAAATAAATGTTTTTTTTAAATGCATGTTTCTTTAAAATTTTCGCTCCAACAATCATTTGACGAGTCTGGTATGATTGGTTGTTACTTTGGGAGGTATATTGACAGCTGACATTTGGGAGAAATTCTTAAGCAATCTGTCAAAATATTTAATTTTTGCCACTATGCCGCCGATTCATGAAACACGCGAGTAAAAATCTTAATTTATTCATTAAACATTAGCGTATTTTGTTCAGGAAATTAGATCAGTATAATGATAAACACATTTTTTTTATCTGAAATGGTTTTTAGTTCACTATCTGTAAGAGGAGAACTTCCATCAGAGGCGTAGCGTAGACTAATTTAGACGTGGGCGAAGGCGCATAAGCCAGGCCTTTTTATTTCATAAACTCGAAAATGAGACAGCGACTGTCGCAACCCAGTGTTCTACCATATCGTCGCTTACCATCAGGTGAAATAGTGGTCAAACATGAGCCAATCAATTATAAAAAAGCCTCGTTGCGAAGCCCTCCCTACGAGGGGCGAGGGGCCACTTTACCTACGTATTGCTACGCCACTGGTGGAAGTTGAGATGCGTCTGTCCTCTTACCTCCACAACAGGCAGTGGTGCCTCGCTGAAGGCATACGTCCGCTGATGCCAGCTCAGCTGTCCGCGCACGCTATAAGCAATGCCCGTAACGAACTCGCCACCCAGGCCTAACTCAGCACACAGTTTCATCGCAAATTGTTCAGGGTTGTTCTCCTTTTCTGACATGTCCCATTCCACCTGGAAATAGATAGATTTGTTTTTTAATGGTATAAACTAGAGCCTGACTGCAATGACAAGCAGTGACGCAATCGTTGATGGTGAAGCGCGCTAGTTTATTGAGAGCCTATTCACTCTAGCCTTAAATATACCTAAATTATAATCAGACGGGAAGACCGGTGCAGGCAAATTGTTCCAGTCCTATTTACAAATTGTGGTGATAAGTTACAAAACGTTAGTTTATACGTCATACTTACGAATGCACATATTGTTTACCTGTGCATTGAACATAGCATTTAAGTCGAATTATTATGTAATTATATCAAGTAGCAATAGATCCATCAAGGGAAACATAACATTTTCACTATTGGGCCCACAACAAAGTACAGGTACCGAAAATGGCGATTATTTATTGAAGCCGTGATAAAGGGAACAACTGGTTTGTTAATGACGATTTTAGATTTTCTGTCGACTAAATTGTCTATTTTTTTAAATATTGTATTTGTTTAGATTGTAGCGACATCTATCTATCTATTTGGGTATGGTTTCTGCTCTTATTCCTATGTGGACCATTGTACGTGGGCCATGGCGACCATAACCTTAGGTTATTCCAACCAGCTCACCTCTTTCCAAAAAGCGCCCCTCCAAGTAGCGAGATCTATTTCATCACTATTTATTTCAATTACATACGAGTATTATCTATATATATAAAAGGGGAAACTGACTGACTGACATATCAACGCACAGCCGAAACTACTAGGACTACGAGCGTGAAATTTTGCACAAAGATTCCTTTTATGACGTAGGCGAGCACTAAGAGAGGATTTCCCAATATTCACCCCCTAAGGGGATGAAACGGGGGTCCAAAGTTCGTATGGAGAAACGTACTTTCACGCGAGCGAAGCCGCTGGCAGAAGCTAGTTTTATATATATGTTTACCCTATTCCGTGCGTCACTGCCGGGTGCCAACTGGAACCAGCGCTGGATGTCTAACGCCCAGCAAATGCTGAGGTGGTCACCCGCACGGTGCGAGCACGCGACGCGCACTTTGTACTTTTGTTCTTTTTTACTTTGTGTTTATAACCGTTGTGCTGTGTCTGTCCCAAATAAAAGTATTTCTTTTCTATTCTATTCAAATAGGAACTAAAATTTAAAATCCTGTATAGCAGCATCAGAGTTCCCCGCGAGATTAGAACTTGTACAACAGTCCGAAACAAACTGTCGAGCATTCACCCTGACCACAGGGGCGCCGTCTCCGTGGGTGCTCGGGGGCTCGAGCACCCATGAGAAATAAATTGCGGGTGCTGAGCACCCCTGAGAATAGACATCAAGAAACAGATTAGTAATCGCCTTTTAGGTTACATAAATTATAATATTTCTTGATAATAAAAACTAGTTTCATTTTATATTTTTATCAAACGTTTCTCTTCTCACGCTTCGCCACTTTTTCGAGTCCATGAAATGAGCATGAGCACCCAAGAAGTTTTCTAAAAGTCGGCCCCTGCCTGACCAAACACAATAGCCGACCGATACTTTGTTTGGATTTTTGAGACAAATGGCATCCAATCAATACTTTTTTCCCTTACGGGAAGAACACACAACATTTTGCATTAATTCAGTATCGATTTAATAAAGATTCAGTCGCGAAACAGACGCGAATGTCGCGATGCTGTCGCAATTCATATACGTCGGCCCACGTAACTTCGATTCTGCATCACTAATAACGCTATCTGTCTGCAGTATAAAGGTACAAGTTGGTAGCCGACTGCACGCAGCAGTAGCAGACGACATGTCGTCACGACACGTCGTAGCGTCATGTTGCTGCAGTCATGGTTTCGAACCCGACTGCAGACGGCAACAGCAGATGGCATCCAGTTGGTTCCGAGTGCTCCGTGAAACAAGATGTCTGACATGTTCGAGAATAATCGACGTGTCGTTGCTCCGGCGTCAGCGGCACTACTGATCTGCGGTCGGACGACACTGCCGTCTACCGCTCGACGACGCTAGCTTCATGCGTCTAACTACGGAGGGAATTTCATAGAAATACGTAGAAACCAGCGACGCTCGCTGCGACACGTCGTTTGCTGCAGCTTCATGTCGTCCCGTCGTCCGCTACCAACTTGTACCTTTACAGACGCGGCGCAGCATCGATACAGTCCTGTGAACGCCTGTCGATGCTGCTACAATTTTTTTTTTTTTAGTAATTACAAAGCAATAGAATATAAATAGAACTACTCGCTAAATTGTTTATAAATTTTGATTGCACTAAATAAAAAAAGCACATCTATTGTATTTGACTGACTACCATTCTCTCACTAACCTGATCAACAAGCGAAGTGTTCCCTACATGTATATTAAGTTTGATGACCACTCTCTGGTCCGGTTGCTCCTCTAGAATCGCGGGCGGTTCGCTGGGGAACGCATCAATTTGCTGTCGGATGGACGAAGCGACAGCCGGGATGAAAGTACTAGTGTTCAGTTCCAGGTCATCACATAACACCTCTGCGAATTGCTCTGGAGTTATTATGGACTCTGAAAGAAAACAGAAAATGGGTTATACTAAAAACGGAGAGAAAAGACTGTGCAGATTTAGGACTACTGTCCACGGATACATAGCTTCATAGACGCGTATTCGTCATAATAAAAATAAACAATACCGCTCAAATCGAAAATTCTCGTTAGTCGCGGATCGTACGCCAACGCACGCAAGCCGACTGCGTAAATCGTTGAGGGTTATTCGCACTTCATCCCATTCGCGCTTAGTCCCATGCAAGTAGTTTGTAAGGGAAGTTGTAGGTTTCAAGGTAAAAGAACCCGTGATAAACTATTTACATACCTACAAATTTGTACGGAACCCTCGGTGCGCGAGTCCGACTCGCACTTGACCGGTTTTTTACAAATCCAACCCACTTTGGTCCACAAACCTACCTCTTCCCTTACAAACTACTTGCTTAGTCCCATACTAAGTGCGAATGGGACGAAGTGCGAATAACCCGATCGTTGAAAGGTAGTTGGTGCAGATCTGTCAACTTTTTTATTATTATTAATAGGCTCGGAAGCGCACCGGAAGACGCAGTGTTGGTAGGCCTCCCACAAGGCGGACCTAAGACCTGGTGAGGGTCGCAGGAATCCGATGGATGCGAGACGCACAGGACCGTTCGTTGTGGCGATACTTGAGGGAGGCCTATGTCAGTGAACATCTTGCGGCTGTAAAGCAGTTCATGTAATTAGGACCTAATGCAATAGTTACCATTCTTGTTCCAAGTAAATGTGTCTCTCAGTTTCTGTCCCTCAATCTCCATATCTAGCCTGATGGGCACCAGGATCTGCTTCTGAGAAGAGTTCTCCAGCATAGCTGTCATGTCTGTATCATCGAAACATAGAGGGAATGTGCGGACCTGGGAAATAAACAACGATTATTACGCTTCACTAATAAAAGTAAATCTTTCATTTATTTATTAAAATTAAATATATGCGGTACGAAAACGGTAAAAAAAAACACTGTATAAAGACAGACTTAATGCCTGCTTATGTTATGTAGGAAAATCTTTACTTACTAATATAATACATACATTTTAACTTTAAAACAAACTTATTATAATTATATGTATACATAATTATAAATTGCATTCTTTCAAGTTTTGAAAGCATTAATAATGTCCCATAGGTGAGTTAATAAATTGTATTTATAGTTAATGTCTCAATAAATTCATAACAATTTGGAAGGAATTTTGTTTTTTATTGAATCCAGGTTTTTTCTCAAATAGGTTTATTTTAAATAGAGATAAAAAGAACTACATTAGACCAATGCACACATGTAACATGCCTGATTTGTACGTAGAACGACATCGGATGGCGTGGATCAAGTGTAGCTCTACAAGCTTAGTTTCTATATAAAATGTATGGGAACCGAAGCACCTAGATCGGCGGTGTGGTAGGTACACATGTGTAGGTCTAGCTTCATAACCATACTACCTTCTTGTTATGGACCCTAGTCCTGCTGATCTGTGTAGCTTGCGGTACTGCATCCAAGTGTGAAGAGTTGGGCATAACCGGTAGCCAAGACTGGTTGTGAGGCTTCTTACTCTTGCTCTCCCGAGGTGTTGCCAGCTCTTGGCTGACCGACACTGCTTTGTACCTATATGAAGACCATTATGTCAGTCTGACAGCTAAAGTAGTAGCTGGCATGTTAGTGGTGATTTAAATGTAACCAGCAAAGACGGACTGGACACCATACACCAATATGAGTTAATTTTCAAGTTTAAATGGCCAGTAACCCATGGTTAAAGTAATAAATAATTTTAAAAAATAGTAAAATGAAAATCCACAACCTCGGATGCATAACAAAGCAGACCTGTATGTGTTTAATACAGTACAGTCGAAATATCTTAACCACTCTGAACTTTGAAGAAATGCTTGTGCAGTAACAGAATCATATTTTATGGTGAATGCGTATTTTGTATATAATAGTTCTAAAGGGCCTTGACACTACTTGATATTCAGACAGTCATAGTCAATGTCGCATAGTGTAATAAGGGTTAGACTGGTCTTACTCGGAACAAAAAATAAGACAGTCTGAATATTGTGTGCTGATTATTGTGTAATAGGCCCTATAATGCCAACTTCAGAAGGGCCCAAGTATTTTGATTGTACTGTAAGAAAAAGCAGGTTGTTTTACGCAAATGGTTCCCAAATTAGAAAACATGAGAGATCTTGATAAAGCAGAGTGATGATAATGATAGGTGTACCATCTCCAATTTTCACTTACCAATGTTTTCTTAAACATCAAGATACTCATCACTCAATTAATACCTAAAATAGAAAATAATTATTGTAAAACGTACACATACTTATCATCGTTGCCCTCAATAATATCTTCCACCTCTGAAGCCTTGAGTAGTGATACTGAACTGGATAGCACATGGGCTCCTAGTCCGTTGTCGATGAGACGTTTCCTTTCGTCATTGGTGAGGGTACGCCGGGCCATGCCCGGGTACTTCTTGTAGAGAGACCCACGGAATAACCGTAGGTAGTTGCCAACCTGAATTTAACAAAATAATGTTAAAATCATAAGTCATAAAAGCAAAAGAACTCCAGCTAATATCTGATATTGTAGTAAGGCTTTAGGTCAGTTTAAGTTTATTAAATTATCAGTTATAGAAAAGGAGTATTTATACATAATAGCTCCAGCTCAAGTAAAGTCGACTATTACATAAAGAAAAATTGAACTTCTGTATCAAATAATAAACAAAATGTATGCCACCAACCTCTGAGCCGACACAATAAAACTCTCCTCCCTCTTCTATTTGAAAGCTTATCGGCTTATCGCCGTAAGTTCTCAACGCCATTTTCGCTGTTTTTCTTAGCTTAACTAAAAATAAACTAAACAATACTGTATATTTTCACTAAATTGATAAAACCATTTGCAGCGTTATCGATAAGTCGAATGACATTAAATGAATGAATGAAATGAACGACAGACATGAAGCTGTCACAAAAATGGCGTCTATTGCAATGTTGTCACAATTAAAAATTTGGTCGACTGTGCAACTCTATATTGGTTTAGGGTTAGTCGATTGTTAAAGAACACTTATTCATGGGAAATTTTAACGTTAGTGCTGACAACTCTTTTCTAATTACCCTGTTTCCCAAGATATTTCAAAACATTTCCTATTTTCCCATTAGTTTCAAAATAATTGTCAAAGAGGGAAGTCAACGCAGCCGCTGTCGTAAACGACAAGTGCCTAAAAAGAAATAGTAATGTCTAATAGACCACTAGCATTCAAAAATCCATTCCCTAGGCCATGGATGTCGGAAACAGGTGCAGCGGCTGCGGCTGGCGAGAAAGCAAAGGGTTTGAAAGGTGTTGTGGCCGGCGGAATAACTGGTGGCATTGAAATTTGTATTACATTCCCGACGGAATACGTGAAAACACAGCTGCAATTAGACGAAAAAGGTCAGTTAACTTGTCTCCTCTTTCAACTATAAGCACGGTTTCATTCACCAATCGATATAACCGTCGCTTCCGTGTCATATTTGTAAACATCGCACTTTAAAAAACCATTTGCTATATATAATGCTGTTCGGACGTCATTCACTATTTATATTTTATAATCGGCTCGATATTCATTTGTTTCTGGGTGTTTACTTTCGATTACTAGCAGCTAGTCAGATTCTAATTAGACTGCAAATTAAATAAATTATTCTAGGTTAGTTAACCTTGGACTTTCGGGAAGCGGTCTTTCGCTTGATATCTCTTCAACAAACATACGAAGTATTTTGTACACCTAAAAGAAATGGACTTTGGTCCGCCGGTACCTCTGTTATGTCAGACAACAGACAAATAAAAATATAATTCAAGGCCTTTGCCTTCGGAGCGACACTTGGAGTTTCTTACACGAATTATTACTCAATGAATATTTATTATTTGTATTTTTTGTTAAGTATATGAAATCTAACTTGATTACTTTATTCTAAGTAGATTGACTATCAACAAATTAAATCTCAATTAACTAATAACTTCACTAACTAAAGACTAAAAAAAATTGGTCTAAAGGGTAAATTAACGGGAAATATCATTTGTTTCTCAGTCAGATCATTACTAACCTTGATCTGAGATCAAACATTTAATTCTGGCCCCATTGGACATAGTGAAAATTCAAGCAAATGAAACAGAAAGTGAAATATTTAAATTCAAATGAATTAGAATAACCCTGGCAATAGGCAGTGTTCAACATACTTCAATAACCATTTAATACATAGTTTTATATTTTTTCTGTAATTTTTTTAATATAAAATTATCACACTTATTTTACTAATGGGTATGCCTCTGAGAAGTGTACCTGCAGGAACTAATATCTGTCTTCTATCTGAGAAGTATATATCTACAGGCCTGCTTACTTTAATACATAGCAAGCATTTTTGAACTTTAGGTAGCTAAAGAAGTAGAATAAAAATTCTGATTGTAAATCTTATGTATGAACCAGAATTTAAATTGTGGAGTTGTGGAGTGCTTAAGTAAATAATAGTGTTAGGTTATTTTTTTAATATTTAAAATTATTTTAAAAATAACTTGATATTTAAGAGTGTCAAACTTGAACATTGTCCTAAGGGAAGAGTATCACCCCTCTGATACAAGTAATATTGTAATTTACTAGGGTGGCATCAATTTATGTAGGCTCACAATGTTTTTATTAAAATAAATGCATTTGTATTATATGTGTTTGTATATATGTTTTCAAGTGTACCATATCTATTGGTATCCTGTTAATGTAACAAGCAAAGTCTGCCTAGCAACAACAGCTGAAGGAAATAACATTAGGTATTAAAATTAATATTGCACACACAATTAATTAATATAGTACATAAATCATATGATATTGCCATTACGTTGTATCACTTTTTTTTATGGTGTGAAATCATACAATGACATCTTTCATGTCAGACTTTTACTGACTAAAACCCACTCCTGTTCCTTCTTTGCCCTCGTTCCAGGGCCCTGGGATTCTGTTTTGCATGGCCCCAGTAGGCTTCAACCCTGCTGGGGCCCTACGGTTGCTGACATCTCCTTGCGGCGCGCGTGGAACACTACGCGCCGTCGACGACTTGGGCTCGGTCCGGACGGTTACCGGACGATCGGATGGCGAGCTAGCCATCATTCGAGTCCGCAAGCCCGCGCCTACGGTGGCCGGAAATCGGGATCGGAATGCCGGTGGCTGGAGCGCGAGGGCCATTGCCTCGCACGAGCACGTGCGGCCTCTTCCTTTGCTAGCATTACTGCTTCGCAGAATGCTAGCAAAGGCGACTTGGACTCGATCCGAACGGTCGGACGGCGCCACAAGCCCGCGCCTACGGTGGCCGGAAATCGGGATCGGAATCCCGGCGGCTGGGACTTGAGGGCCTGCAACTTCTCCTCGCTCCGGACCATGGCCTGTACCAAGACCCGACGCGAGAGATCGTTGCCGCCGAGCGCACCCACGAGGACATAGCGGTGCTCTGTCTTCAAAGAAGGGGCTTGCTGCCATATTTGTGGTGTCCCCAGCACTGGGTTGCGATAGTCGTTGTCGCCATTCCACCATGAGATCCCGCCGGAACTCTGTCCGCCATGTCACAACTTGGTGCGGCAGGGGAGTTTCGCCCCGGTGTCACATCTCAAGGCGCAGAAGTAAAACCTACCGTCTAATGCGAAGATTGACGTTTGCATGACGAAAACATAATGGCGATAAGAATTCCGCCATTCAAACATAATTTTTGATTGATGGAATTGATTGACGCTTGCATGACCGTGTTCTGGACGCCTATGGCAATAACATCACCACTTGTCATGTGACTTACCACATATGAACTAAACTACGAAAACCTGCATCACACATCACTTGCCCACACCGGTCTGGTAGAAGGATCCTCCCTTTTCAATGGATGTTTGGGGGAGTATACACTGTTCCACATAAGACCAAAATCTCACTGCCTTACATTTTGTACTTAGCGTTTGACGGGAACACTGACAGAAAAGTAATAAATAATTTATCAGTCCTGCTTTCATATTTGAGGTTGGAGTTAACTCTAATGACGTCAACAGAGTAGATACTCTACACTCGCATTTTTGAACGCGAACGTAGAGTTCAACTGTCACTGTCAAGCAAGTGTCATTTATGGCCGCTTGCTTACACCAACCTACCCTGCTCGGAGTTAGAGTTAGTTGGGTTAACTCTAGGGTAGCTACTCGAGTTATAAAAGAATGACCCTGGGTTGCAACTCGAACCATTTTTGAACGGTTGTAGTAGCGACTCTACCCTACTCTGGTTATTTTTGAACGCAGGGCTGAAAGTGCAGGGAAATGATAAGAGTTGCTGAAACTATGGGTTAAACATGGTTAACCTATAATAACTATACCTGGAGGTCTCAGATTAGGACAGCACAGAAAGAACGTAGTTGTTATTCATACCTAAAAATAATGCTAAATTTCTTATTAGATATTTCATTATCAACTGATTATGAACTAGTATTATAGTTACTTAGTTATAATCCTACAAGGTTATTATCTTGTACAATGTGCAAATTTTATAAAGTGTGACAAATCATTAACATTTTATTAATGGCTAGGCAAATTTTATCGACACTAGCTGAATATTACTTAAATCACTTGTGTAATAGCTATCTAAAGATTTTTTAATAATAATATATATTTTATTCAGAGTTAAACGTCGGATTTGTCCGACGAGTGTTTTCGTGTCCTTATCGCTTGGTCGGGTGTTTGCGACGCGGTACTCCATCTCGTTTAGTTCTTCAATCCCCATAGGTGACAGAAGAGCTGACGAGATGGAGTATTTGGTCGTGGATGTGTACCATTGCGGAATAAACGCGAGAGTGTTTGTCGGTTACAAGGCCTAATTCATCAAACCCCAAGCGAACGCGCGCGTTTGCTCTCTCATTGTCTTTCTATTGTCTCTAATTACGGTATTCGAAAGGTTAAATTATGTTGTTCTGCCTTTTAAATTATCTATATATATAAAAGGAGAAACTGACTGACTGACATATCAACGCACAGCCAAAACTACTGGGACTAGGAGCTTGAAATTTTGCACGAAGTTTCCTTTTATGATCTAGGCGAGCACTAAGAAAGGATTTTTCAAAATTCACTCCCTAAGGTAATGAAACGGGGATCCAAAGTTTGTATAGAGAAATCAATTCTCACGCGGGCGAAGCCGCTGGCGGAAGCTAGTTAGAGAATAAATGGATGGGGCAGGAGGGAAAAAATAGCCTACGGCCTATTCTGAAATCTACCAAAATATACACAAAAAAATTCGTAAAAGTCGGTCAAGCCGTTTAGGAATAGTTCGATAGCAAACAATATGGCGCCCATTACACGATAGGTTTTGCTGTCAGTTTTTCCACAGTCAATTTTTTTTAATTGACGAAAAACCTACCGTGAAATGCGATGAATGACGTTTGCATGACGAAACACTAATGGCGATAAAATTCCGTCTTGATTGACGCCTGCATGACCGTGTACTGGACGCCAATGACACGAGATTTTTATAATCAGGTCCAGAAAGAGATGGCGAGATGATAGAGACCCGTACCACGAAGACTGGTTTGAGACGGCGCGGGAGAAGAACACCTGGAAGGACCTGGGGTCGGCCTTGGCCCAGTAGTGGAACAGTAATGACGTCCATATGCTCTAATGCACAGAGCATTGGTCGAATATTTTAGGTTTTTTTGATGATGGGGGGGCCTGGAGTTCTAAGATACAGGCTTAGGCTTAGTTTAGACTCCAGATCGCCCACAAATTACAAATTCAGATACATAAATTTTTATGCTTTTACTGCTAAATAACATAAGTATTGGATGTTTGAAGTGTGATTTGTGGAGATTAATAAACACTTTTTTGATTTTGATTTGATTTTTTTGAGTAATGACTCGGAAAAAAAATTCTATTCTATATCAACTTGCGGCATGTTAAACAGAAACACGTAAACATAAATTTTGATCTCCTTATCAGTCGTTGTCATGTAATGCCGGTATCGATTCTTGATAGCAGGATCCATGGTACAAATAACACTTTATCAGCTGTTTGCGTTAACTCAAAGAAGGGCCGAAGATAATGTGCATACGAACCAGTGGCGTAACTATAGGGTGACAAGGCTGGCAAATGGTAGGCCCACCGTAGGCGCGGGCTTGTGGACGGCGAGCATTGGGTAGCTTACCGTCCGACCGTCCAGTAACCATCCGACCCGGCCTAAGTCGTCGACGACGCGTAGTGTTCCATGCGCGTTCAGCAGGGTCGAAGCCTAAGGGTCTGATTCTGAAAGGAAGACTTGGTCCCGGTACGAAAGGCAACGAAAGAACAGGAGTGGGTTTTTGGTCAGTAAAAGTCTATCACTATCTCTCGCTCCGCCCAAGAGCGCGGGATGTCATTGAATGATATTCCCACCGAAAAAAAATCGCATCAAAAATATGTACATCATCTGTGAAAATTTCAACTGTAGCTATCACGGTTCATGAGATACAGCCTGGTGACAGACAGACGGATAGTGGAGTCTTAGTAATAGGGTTCCGTTTGTACCCTTTGGGTACGGGACCCTAAAAACGAACACCCAATTTTGATTATAGTAAAGTTTGAAACAAAATCCTGGCTTATGAATTTTGGTGAAGTCTTTTTAACCGAACTCTGAAGTGAACAACCTAGCTTCTTGATCGTTGTCAGTAACTAAGGCACTTACCGTTAATGTAGTATAACTTGACCCATAAAATTCTTGGCCAGTAGGTAGGTACGACCTACGTATTAGTTGTACTTATTACGTGTTTTTCTAGCGATTGTTACATCACCTAACTTTGATGATAGAATAACTGACAAAAAGTAATAATAATAATAATATAATATTCCACAACTATCACACAACGCCGTCTAGTCCCAAGCTAAGCAGAGCTTGTGTTATGGGTACTAGACAACTGATAAACATATTTATATATTTCTAAATACATACATATATAGATAAATAAATTACACCCAGACACAGAACAAATGATCGTGCTCATCACACAAACATATGTCGTGGGTGGGAATGGATCCCACGACCTCCGGCATAGCAGTCAGGGCCACTAACCACTAGACCAACAGGCCAGTAATATTTTGTTACAGTTATTCCTAATTATATTTTGATATAAATATAACTTTCCTAAAATGCTAAATAATATAACATACCTATGCGAACGTGTCAGTTTTTAGGTAGGTATCTAACGTTTCAGCTCAAAGATTCTAGTTTCGGTCAAGCCGAGTATTCGGTTACTTTTTAACTGAAAACGATTTTATTTTTTACATATTATTATAATCTAGTGCTTGACTGCAATCTCACCTGATGGTAAGCAGTGATACAAACATTGATGGTGAGGCGCACTAGTTTATTGGAAGCCTATTCACTCTAGCCTTGATCCGTAAATAAAAATCGTACTGAAAGACCGAATCAGGCAAATTGTTCTAGTCCTTCGATGTACACGATATAAGCAACGAGGCAAACCGCTTAGTCCGGACCGTAGAAGTGTTGACAATGTAAGGGTGGATACTCGCCGTACGTCAGGTTGTACAATGGTAAAAAGGAGATGGTAGAATCAAGTAATGAGGATCAGTCATGATTTTTGTGGACTATGCAGATTTACACTTAGCTTCAAAAAAAAACAGTAAATACTGTGGATCGGACCAAAAATTATGAAGATACAGAAATTTTAGTGTATTCGTTCCAGAAACGCGCCCGAGAATGAAGCGACTCGCTATGACGTCATCTGTCACGATCGGTCTCCACCGGCGAATAAATACGATCAAGCCGTTCGTCGCACGGATCAAGACGGATGACGTCATCGTAAACAGTCCAGCGAGAGCGCGCGTGTTTATAAGTAGCCGTTCAGAAAAACTTTAATAAATCCGCCATTTCTTTACGGACTTTAATAGTTTAAAAAATTAAATGCTCAGTAAATTATTACACATACGATGTACTTGTTTGTGTGTTTCGATGTTGAGATGGATTCATGATAGCACAAGTTTAAACCTTAGTGGTTTTTGGTTGCTATTTAACTTACACTATCCTGTATTCCTTTGTATTAATAATAAAAAATAAAATAAAAAACTTAGTAAAAATCGGATTTGCTATTATGTGATTGATTCTCCAAAATGCATCATCCTGTAAAATACAGAAAGACTACACTCCAGCCGAAACCAGTTTTTAAGACCGAAACTAAAAAAAAATGTACTTAGATAAAGTATCAAATCACCTACTCGATGCAATCGTACGTCACGAAACAAATGTAAGCCGCGGGACGTTTGAAAAACATATGCAGCTCTTAAGATTTTTATTTTCCACCCACACGAACTTATTTTTGTACTCTTCCCACGTTTGTACAAAAGCTGAAAATATTTGGTATGCATACAGCAAAAATGCAGCGTTGCTTTTCATTTAATGTATGCGGTTTGTGCTTATTTTAAACAAGGCCATGGTTTATACAATCTTTTTTTTTATTGATATAAACCAGTGCTTGACTGTGATCCCATCTGATGGTAAGCAGTGATGCAATCATTGATGGTGAGGCGCACTAGTTTATTAAGAGCCTATTCAGTCTAGCCTTGAAGGCACCTAAAATATAGTTGGACGGGAAAACCGCAGCAGGCAAATTGTTCCAGTCCTTCGATGTTCGCGGTATAAACGACGAAGCGAAACACTTAGGCCGGACAGTTGAAGATTAATTCGATCTTTCTGCTGTTCATGAGTAACTCAAAAATGATAGTATCATTTTTCTATGGTCGAATCATCATCGAAGAAGATTCCTTCTCGCAATTTATTATTTACTCAATACTTTATTGCAATCCATATGTATACATAGATGGTCATGAAAATTGTCATAGATCAATGTGGACCCTGTCGGACGTAGCAAAGTTAGGAGAGAGGAAGAGAGCTAAGTAGCAAGTCGTGGAGTTCAATATTTTTGTAGAACTAATGTGATTTAGACATTTTTGGGAGCAGTGGCGGCCGAGTGGTAACGGCCCTGACGTACGAGTCAAGGGTTCAAGTCCAGCCAGGCGCATTACTTGAGACATGTGACATCCACCAACCTGCACTGGGCCGGCGTAGTGGATTACGGCCCATTCCCTATCCTAGAGAGGAGGCCTGAGTCCTAGCAGTGACATTATAAGGCTGACTATGCTATGTTATGCTAATGTGATTTACTAAAAAAATAAGGTTAGCGTAGGTTAGCGATTCATATAATTCTTCTGTACAACGTGTGTTTGTCACCTTAATCCTCCTAAACGGCTTGACTGATTTGTATGAAACTTTGTGTATATATTTGAGTGGTCCCTGGACGATTTGAAAATCAGGTTTTAATTATTTTTTTCTGACGAAAAGCCGGATTTCGGTCAAGACAGTGACTGGCGGGACTAAATTTAAATACTTACTCAAGCTGTAGAAAATCAAATGCCGAAAGCTTTTGAAATGAATGCTCGTGTACTCCATCCCTATTAGAACACGTTTGAGTTTGAAAAAAACTTTGCTGTAAAAACAATTTGGCCAAATGGGCTTCCTCGACCCATCTCTAACACAGTGCCAGTTTAGAGCCGCTGTACAGGACATGCATCACCTGCTATGCTGTACGTACGAGGCCAATAACAGGGCCGTTGAGGTTGCCAAATACTGGTCAGATAAGAGTACATCGACACGAAAAGAAGAAGAAGAAGAACACGTTGGTTGTTAACCTTGGTTTTTTCCCATACCTTTATGTGCTGATTACGATAACCAAACACTTCAATTTTTCAGGAGGCGCCAAGAAGTACACGGGCATCGGCGACTGCGTGAAGAAGACTGTTAAGACACATGGAGTGTTCGGACTCTACAGAGGGCTCAGTGTGCTCATCTATGGATCGATCCCCAAATCCGCCGTCAGGTAAACAGATGTTAATTCTTCCATTAATTTATTTTTTCTGTGTATGGCTTCTCGCAGGTCATCCTATGAGGATGTCGTCTCGTCTTCTTAACCGGCCTAACCTGTGGCGGCCTTCTTAAACTAAAGTCTCCAGCCAGGACTTGCAAAAACTTAAAGCTAAGCGACTACACGCTAAGGGTACCTCCTTTGTCGAAAAGATCCATTTTTTTTTTCACTTTAGATCTTAGAATAACGATTTTACACAGTTTAAATTTAAAATACAGATTTAATTTAAAAAAAAATAGATAAAAGCCGACGAAAAATTCCACCACTGTGGGGAGTCCAGAATCATGTACTGGTTCCGTAGTATTCGTTTGTGCATCGATGTCAAAGACACCGTGCATGATGAAGCAATTACCATTTCAAATATTGGTTTGAGGAAGAGTGGAGGCGTAGTTGGAATATGAAACCAAATGGCAGTGACGTCACATTTCAGTTTGTGCATGCTTAGGGCCTGCGCACACTTGAGACAAGACTGTCTTAGACAGACTTGTATACGACGTCGCAAACTTGTCTGCGACAAGACTGATTTGAGACGTCCATTGTTGCCAACAGTTACACTAACTTACCACTAGAGTCAACTTTTAAAACCACCAGACAACCACTAACAAAAAATTATCCCACACACAAAATCGCAAAATTTCTTACTAAAAAAAATGTGTGTTGTATAAAATAAAATAATTAGGCATATAGGTTATTAGTTTCCTTTAATAATAAGTGATAAAAATTAACAGTCAGTTGATTAAAATACCATTTTTGGGTAAATTTACAGTAGTAGGTAAATCAACATACAAATTATTCAATAACAGCTATATATTAATTCGACTTCAGACGAATCATTCTGTTTGCACCATCATCGTCGGTATCAGATTGATAATTATGGATTCAATGGTGCTAACTTACACCCGAGTGTTTGCATTTTTAGTAAGAAATTGAATTTTACTAAAGCACTAGAAAAATCCACTAGCCACTAAAACCAATATTTCGCAAATAAAAGGGGGGTTAAAACCACCAGTTTTAGTGGAAAATTCACTAAGTTGACAACACTGGCCGTACGCCGCTAGACTAATTTGTCATGATGGTGTGCGCAATGTCGTAGACAAAACGGTCTTGTCGCAGACAATTCTGCGACGTCGTAGACAAGGTTGTCTAAGAGAGTCTTGTCTTAAGTGTGCGCAGGCCCATATACTGTTATTTGACAGTTTCCCCTTCTGCTAGTTGTAAAAGGTTTCTAACTTGATTAATATTGAACGAATTTGAATTTGGTAACGGTTGCGGGAGTCCGATGGATACGAGACGCACAGGACTGTTCATTGTGGCGACACTTGGGGGAGGCCTATGTCCAGCAGTGGACGTCTTTCTGAAATGATGATGATGATGATGAATTTGAATTTATTTGCGATTTTTGATAAAGTTACTTTTTGATACAATTGTACTCGGGTGGGTTACAAGAATACGCAGAGATTATGAAAATCTAAGATAATGTCTTTGTTGACAAGCAACCGCGCGAGATAAGATTGGCTTGGATTACAGTATTCTGTTTTTATCCTTATCTAAAAACGAGTTGCTGACCATTCGGACATAATTTGTTAGGACATAGTATCCTAATTGACTTTTTTTATCTAACTGCACTAAACAGTTTAATTTGGTGGCGTCCGAATATATTGTCTCCCAAACGTCAGCAAATCCTTAAAACATCTCTCGACCTAAATCGAATGAGTTGTTTTCAATTTAGAATGACTCAATTGATAATAAGCTACTGGCTATTACGAGCGTCAAGTTCGTAAAACTGCCCAAATGTAGATAACTAATAATTCTGTGCTTGCGATTTTTTTTTTATTATGGATAGGCTCGCGTTTGACCATTATCTCACCCACAGAACAAACTTTTCTTTATTCCGTGATCTTACCTGATGGTAAGCGATGATGTGGCTGACGATGGAGCACGCTCGCCTAGAAGTAACTAAATCTAGAACTACATTAGACCGACGCACACGTGGACCACGCCTGATTTGTACGTAGAACAACGTCGCGTGGCGTGGATCTAATGTAGCTGTCGTATAAAATGTATGGAGACCGACGTGCCCAGATCGGCGTACGTAGCTCACGTGTGCGCAGTGTAGTTCTACTTTTAATCACTCTTGACTTAAAGACCCGGTTACAGAGTTGTAGCTATCAGGAAACACAGACTCTGATTGATTAACTCTGTAAGAATCTAATTCATTTATTTTATCTTTCACATAAAACAACTAAGTTCTCCATTTCGGAGATGTGTTCCCCGGGAATTAAGCCCTGTTCCCGCGAGAAAATAAAAAGTAGCTTGTTACTTATTATAATATTAGCTTTAGCACAGAGAATGTCCCGTCAAATTTAGTTCAACTGTTTTGAAGACGTATTCCGTAGTTTGGAATCCCGTTCCTGCAGGAAAATAAAAAGTAACCTAAATAAATCCTTGTAACATCAGCTATCCGTCAGTGAAAGTCCGTTCAAAATCGATCCAGCCCTTTCGGAGATTAATCCCTGAGAACATTTTTTTTTATGTAGATTTTTGGATCAGGAACCATCTCGGGCGTGCTCAGAACACCTTACAAACATACAAACATTGATATTTATGTATGTATTGACTAGTAACCCGTCCCGACTTCGCTCGGGTGCAAATTATATAAATATAAGGTATATTTATATAATTTCGTGTTCGTTTATTACTTTTTCTTGTAGTGAAAATAGCATCATAGTCCGTTTTGTGGTATTGCTTAAAACACTGTAAAAACAATGTCGTCAATAATATATGACAAGTCACAGTGACCTAAATCCTAAATCCATACGTTTTCATTTATTTCGGTCACTTTGGGTTAAATCGATAAAAGGCGAATGATTCACAAAGTGATGCCATTTTTGAGTGACTCCTATCCTTACATCCTTATTCTTCCTTATATATACATTTAAACTCGTATATAAACTATACTTAATATAAAACAAAGTCCCTCACACTCCACAGCGTCTGCCCGTTCGCGATTCGAACTCAAAAAATAGCGGACGGTTTTTAGGGTTCTGTGCCTCAAACGGAGAAAACGGAACTCTTATTAAATCACTTTGTTGTCCGTCCGTCTGTCTGTCTGTCTGTCAAGACCCTTTATCTCGAGAATGCGTGGAGGAATCGAGTTGAAATTAAAACCATATACTCTCGTCTGCGTTCCCTTCACACGCGGTTACATCACAAAAAAAAATACGATTCGGAAAAATCTTCGAGAATTCATTCTGGAATTTAACTGTTTACATACTCGTAGGTTAGTTTGTACGGAACCCTCAGTGCGCGAGTCCGACTCGCACTTGCTCAGTTTTTTACTAATAGACAGATTCATTCATGAAAAAGTTTGTGTAAGTATGCACCATGCACATTATAGTAGAGAATTTCAAATAATTCAACACCCGTACGAAACTAAGGCGGCTTTTTTAATGCATACAACATACAACATCATCGTATGTTATCCATCGGATAACATACACCTTACGTCGGGTTATCCGATGGTAGAAAGGTGATGGACGAATCAAGTTTTTTATTATTTTTTATTATTGATAGGCTCGCGTTTGACCAGTATCTCACCTGATGGTTAACGATGATGTGCCCGACGATGGAGCACGCTTGTCTAGAAGTAACCTATTCACTCTTGACTTAAAGATTCCCTAGGTTGTAGCTATCTGAAAACACAGACTCTGGCAGGGAATTCCACTCCTTAGCTGTATCTGTATGCATTATAAATGTGTTCCCAAAACAGTTTGTACGTATGAGTGGGATGTCCACCATGTACCGATGGCGCAACCGCCGTACGTCTGGTGGTCCAATGATGGAACGGACTTAGTGGAATTAAATTGTGCAAAAGTATTTATGTATTGTAGTAAGTCGAAGAGGAGGGATGAAACGCATGTTACTAAAAGAGTTATGAGTTTACATGTGGATGGATGGAGAGGGAGAGGGAGACCAAAGAAAAGATGGGTGGATTGTGTGAAGAGTGATATGAAAGAAAAGGAAGTTAGTGATAGTATGACGAGTGACAGGGCAGAATGGAAGAAGAAAACGTGTTGCGCCGACCCCAAATAACACGGGACAAGGGCAGGAAGATGATGAGTGAGTCATGTAATTCCTGCGCACCCTCTCCAAAATGCATCTTGTATAGTTACTAGTCAGTGGCGGCCTTAGGGGGTGGCGAACAGGGCAATAGCCCGGGGCCTCGCGCAACAACAACTAGCAAATATTTAAAAATATAAAAAAAAAACAACTTTTTTATTTTATTTATTTAAAACTTTTGATTTTGATCCTTAATTAATTACTTATTAAGGTTATAACATAACGGTAAATTAATTGAACGAATTAAATTAATTAACGGTAAAGTTAGTTAACTAATTCATTCATTCAAAACATAATTGAAAAATTCATTATGTACACTGAGAGATTTTTTTCACGAAGGGCAAAGGGCTACGCAAAGACCTGCCGCCCGGAGCCTCGCAATGGGTAAGGCCGCCTCTATTGCTAGTATACAAATAAATATCAGGTACTGTTGATGAAACCGCGTTTTGGTTTCAACCTTATCATGTTTCTGTTATCTGTAATATATGCCGTTATATCTCGTCAAATAATGACCAATATCATTTGAGTCAACTTGACAACACACGAAGGTATTGCTAGGCAAAACATCGTTACTAATTATGATTACGAAGACACCATTATGATAAAAAGCCGTTGAGTGTAATTTAATTGTAGAATTTTACACGCCTTTTACACTTTTTTGAAATGAGAGGTAGATTTAAAAAAATATTTGACTGGCCTGTTGGTCTAGTGGTTAGTGACCCTCACTGCTATACCGGAGGTCGTGGGTTCGATTCCCACCCAGGAAAAATGTTTGTGTGATGAGCACGATCATTTGTTCTATGTCTGGGTGTTATTTGTCTATATATATGTTTGTATTTAGAAATATATAGGGTGACTGGTAATTAGTGACCGATACTTAAACACGTGATTGTGCTCATGATAACCAACTACTTTTACTATGGGAACAAACCTAAAATCGCGAAAAAAAAATCAGCTATTCAGTACATTTATGTTTGCCTAATGTACTGAACAGCTGATATATTTTTCGCGATTTCGGCTTTGCTCCCATAGTAAAAATTGTTTGTTATCATGAGCACAATCACGTGTTTAAGTATCGTACACTAATTACCAGTCACCCTATATATGTATGTTTATCAGTTGTCTAGTACTCATAATACAAACTCTGCTTAGCTTGGGACTAGACGGCGTTGTGTGATAGTTGTGGAATATTACTATATTATATTATTTGTTGTAACATAAAACACACCAAAGCACAAAGAAATCTTAGAAAAAAAAAAACGATCGGTATAAAAAAGTTGTATAGATATGTAAATCTTTTATTATTTGTTGTTATAGCGGCAACAGCAACATCATCTGCTATCACAGCATTCATGAGATACAGCCTGTTAACAGACAGACATAAAGTCCCGTTTTTACCCTTAGGGTACGGAACCCTAAAAAGGACTCCTTCCGGGATTAGTGAAGCGAGTGGGAGTGTCAGACTTTAACTGACTAAAACAGTGTACTGTACGTGTACTGTTTTAGTCAGTTAAAGTCAAATAAAGGGAATGGAAGGCGATTGTCTCGCCTTCCATTCCTTCTCCCTCCGTACCAGGGCTCGGATGCAAGAGCTCGCTGCCGGCCCATAAACAATTGGGCCTGCCAATAATAAAGTGGAAAGTATAGCACGAGATCGTAATAACACTTACAGGCAGTTGCCTACGCAATAAGTAGATATTCGTATCATATTGCCATTGATATTGATACATATTTCACCTTGACCTTAAGTTGACACTTCAATCATAATTAATATTTCCTTGGTAATGTAACTGCAACATAATATCTCTATTATTGAATTTCCTCGTTGAGATAGGCTGTCCCGTCTTGGTGGCAAACTCTACTTAGGAGTGTCTTCCCTTTCTGGGCTCAGTTTACGTCAGGATATGTATTACTTATTGGGTTACTAACGGATACCCAGCGTGTGTGCTACTATACTAAAAAAAACCGGCCAAGTGCGAGTCGGACTCGACCACGAAGGGTTCCGTAGGGATCTATAAAAACTGCAAAAAAAAAAAAATACTGTCTGGTGTATGGAAGCCCCTTAAATATTTATTTTATTCTGTTTTTAGTATTTTTTGCTCAGAAATACATCATCTATGAAGATGATATATAGATATAAGATACAGTCTGGTGACAAACGGCCAGACAGACGGACGGACAGCGGGGTTTTAGTAATAGGGTCCCGTTTTACCCTTTGGGTACGGAACCCTAAAAAGAAATACACTTTGTTTGTGGTTGGATGATTTTGAAGTTTATACGGGCATCAGCAGCAAGAAGATAGAATTTGCAATGAGCTATTATTTTAATTAGTGAAATAATTGATACAATTTTAATCATGTTGTAATTATTGGGCGATAAACGTGTAAAACACATGCTTGATGATGTAACTTGAATTACCTAGAGACATATCCATTCATACATACATCCTAAGACCATAAAACTACCGGCCAAGTACCAGGGTTCCATAACTCGCTAGCAGTTGTCGCATTTCTCTCTAATATATCAAGTCGACACGTCTATCTCACGTTACCGCAAAGTGGAACATTAATGGCTGATAACAACAGTTCATTGTGTCACTTAAACGAAGGTTGATGCAGATAAACACACTCAATGACATTCAGGGCATTGCGTTGCGAGGAGAATTTGCACGGATTTAGTTTATCTTGAATTTACCGTCTTATTCCTTTCTGCTCAATATTCAATCTTTACTTGAAGTAAGAAAGATGTTTCGCAACACTCAAAGAGGTAGGTTCAAATTCCTCAAGTGTGTCCTCTACGCTATTAATGGCACGGCGCACTAGGAAAACAGCTGAGTGTAGAGGTATCAACTACAAGGTCTGTGCATTTCCATGAGTCTACAACAGCTATTATATCAATCACCTACCAAAAGCGGTAAGTAAATTTGTCTGTCTCCAGCAATAAATCAGTGATTAGAGTTCTCATTCTTTGAACCGCACTGTCAAGATGTAATATCACGTGTTTCAGAAAACAAATGGTTCGAAAACGCGAAACAAATCAAATTCTATCGCTTCATTTACATGAAAATGTCCATTAACATATCGGAAAAACAAGTAATTACTATTAAATTGCTAAATAACTCAAGTTGGACTTGAAACTTTCCACAAAAGTACCAGGCAAGCATAACTCAATGGTAGCTAAGTGCTGTAAACATTGATCAAGCAATTAACATGCAGGAGGTGAACAATCTTCATGAATAGTCACGTGAAACTCGACCGATAAAACCGGATAGGAAAAAATATCGAATATTTTGGTGGCAGTCGGAAATATAATTAGAAACGGCCAGTGTCACTCGTATCTTAAACAAAAATACGTGTAAATAGTTTGTTTTTGACACTATGCTAAACGGCTGGCGGTGTTTAAAAAAACAAACTCAAGGTCAAATAAAATGATATCATTTGAATGAGATTATGGTAATAGTGATCTTTCTTGGCCTATAAATGTATTGCAGAAGCGAGCCATCGATCTGTCTAACCCTATTTTAGGGAACTACATGACCTCAATCACGACGCTTTCATCAGAAGGGTTTCCCGAATGGAATACAACTGTTACATAAACTGTCCTTGATCTAATTTTGGTAGCTATATTCTTTATCCCAGTTCTATGGTTCTATGCACTGCGTGACGCGGGTTCAATTCCCGCACGAAAGAAATATTCATAACGCCTTTTTTGTTTTCTAGGATAAGCTTTCAAAAGGCGCCCGGACTTTGGGGTTAAATCCGGGAATTGTGAGATTTTTACCTCGCTAAAACCATCCCGATAATCACCATTAGCACATAGAAGGGGCCCCGTCGTCTCTTAAAAGTTCACTCCGGAACCCGTTAAGGCTAACCCGGCTAAAGAAAACATAGTCGCTTTCTGAGTCTGTCTGTTTATCCGCTAACTCCTAAAGGGCACGACAGATTTTGATGTGATGTTCACTATTAGAGAGTAATAAACTAGGCAGTTTTATGTATATGTCGTGGACAGATTTTAGAATTGATCACTTCATGATATGGCCAACTAAAGCTGGCCAAATCGTTTAAGCGTTACCATTTGATGATATGTCAATCCTCGTTTGGCCATACCATTGATGTAGGATTTCAATGATAATAAAAGGTCTAAAGAAAGTTGGATCTAAGACCTGGCCACAACATGTACAGGGTGGGTGTCTTCGACATCGACGCACAAATTAAAATTATTCAGTAGTTTTTGAGTTTATTAGAAACAAAAATACAATCCTTTCATCTTTTTATTATTAGTATAAGTAAAGTAGATTTATTTATTCATGTATTGTTTATTTCTTAAGCTAAAACTACACTGCTCACACGTGCGCCACACACGCCGATCTTGGCGCGTCGGTCTCCATACATTTCATAATTATGGAAACTAGACTTGTAGAGCTACACTTGATCCACGCCTCGCGACGTCGTTCTACGTACAGATCAGGCGTGTTACACGTGTGCGTCGGTCTAAATGTAGTTCTAGCTTTATGGTAGCAGTTTCTTGGAACTTGAAACTGAAGAAAACGGAACATAACGATGTCTAAAGGTGTGAAACTTGTCACCTACAAGATAATGCCATACAACACAATACTATTGTTCAACATAACCTCGTTATCTGCTATTACTCAAATGCGTTAACGTTCGAGTTAGAATGGCGGTCAGTGTACTTGTAACAAGGAAATTATTATGTACAATGAGTTCCAAATAAGAATAGGATCGGTTCCATTGTTGTGACGTCACGTCATATCAAATCGCAAGAAATTGGGCAAAATTAAGGAACTCGGAGATGAGCAAAATTTAAAAAAAGTTTAATCAGAATCCAGATTCTGATTTACACTTACTACTACTACTTTTTTACTACTTTTTTTTTATTCGGTTTTTTTTCGTTCACAGTTCGTAAATAAATTAAATTTTAAAAATTTCTTGTTTTGGTCACCCTATTATTTATTTAATTTGACAGTACGACGTGACGTCATAACATGGCAATCGATCCTATTCTTATTTGGAACGCATTGTAGTCTAGATTTACGTGAAAACGTCCATTATGTCACACGATAAACAGTGACAGCATCTGCAAGATGGAATCGTTAAAACCTGAAAAATCAGCTTCCCGTATAGGTAGGTGCCTCTTCATTTCAGTCGAAAGACGTCCGCTGTTGGACATAGGCCTACCCCAAGTGTCGCCATAATGACCGGTCCTGTGCGTCTCGCGTCCATCGGATTCCCGCGAATTCATTAGATGTCTACTTTTTTATGTTTTATTTTATACTTCGGCACTGACGTAATGAAGGTGTACCGACACCTATGTCTCCACTTAAGAACTAAATTACAAAATCTGGCACCGCTGTATTACGAGTTCTCCATAGACTAATATATACACCACTAATTTTTAATCAGTACAAATACTTAAAGGGCTTATTAGAAAAGGTCTTCTTATTATTTAAGTAAAGTCTCTCAATAAAAAATATTCGTAAACAGTAAAGTTATTAGCGTTTGTTTATATCCCAAAATGTCACTTAATTTATGGAAATATTGCAGAGGCTATTGATTATGAATGAATAAATGACGATCAAAATTGAAAAACACTGCGCGTTGTATTTTCCAGTAGCATGTTATGAGTACGTATACAGCCCCAATTTTGTTTGTACTTATTAAAAAATAGGGGTGTGTAGAGTTGTCCGTGCGATTAGAAAATATACCAACAGTTCGAAATCAACTGTTGAGCAGTTGCCGGACCAGACACAACACCCGTCTGGTCGGAGGATCCTCCCTTTGCTATACGTAAGTGGTGCTTTAAACCCTGGTCCAAATACCTCTAAAAAGGTTAGGTACGGTGCTAACACCCAAATACACCTATAATATTTATGATCCACGTTGACGAACTCAACCTGCTGAAGGTTCATTCATAGTCATCAGTAGAAGAACTTCTTCTTGTCAATGGTAAATTCCTGAAATTGTTTGATTGGCGGGTGTAATACGTATTTATCATCAATACAGCCCTTTCAGTTCTTACCATATTCAACTACTTTTTCATGATTTACACCTGCTGATCATATTTCAGTCAACATACAATTAAGCTGCAAAATGCAAAAAACTTAATAAAATTTCATCCCCTTAACTGCAGTATCGGTGGCAATCATTTAGCCCTCCAACAAAGTTCAGGCGTATAAGTTTAGGACACTTCAACGGAGAACTAAAAGCTTAAATTCTTCCCCAGATTCGGCGTTTTCGAACAAGCCCGGCTGTACATGGTGAAGGAAGATGGCACTCTCTCTACGACCGGCAAGCTGGCTTGTGGTCTGGCCGCTGGTGTCTCGGAGGCTATCTTCGCAGTCACCCCTATGGAGACTGTCAAGGTCAAGTTCATCAACGACTTGAGGCTGGAGAAGCCAAGGTTCAGAGGATTCTTCCATGGCGTCAGGACTATTGTTAGAGAAGATGGTGAGTTCGAATTCCTTTATTTTATGTTACAAGTGTATGTTCTATGGTCAGTTTTTACCTACACTAATAATGTAAAGAGGTTGTTTATTTTTTTGTTTATAGGAGGTAATCTCTGAATGTACTGGTCCGATTGCGAAATTTTTTTCACCGATAGAATGCTGCTTTATTCCTGAGTGACATAGGCTATTTTATATTAAAAAAAAACAGTAGGGATCCCTACTGAAACTGTAATAACGTAACCCAAGGTGTAAATCGATTACCTATAAATTTCCTTACATCGCGTGCGTCGCAAAAACTATTGATAATAGAACAAAAGGATGTACTACAACTTTGTAGAGCACGTTATTATCTACAATAAAAGTCGCGACGTCATATGTCTAACTATTATAGTTATGTCACAATATCTACTTTTTTCAATTTGAAAACAAAAATTTATTCGCCGCCCCCAGAAAAGGAACTTTCTGATATTAATCCTCATCAAAATAAATTACTTTATAATTAAGTCTGGTTTAATGCTAGTATATTACTTTTTGAATAATTCAATGTTGACATTTCGATCTGATCATCTGTATTGCCTAAATCTAATGCAGCATATCCCACTTCCCAGGTGTCGGAGGACTGTACAAGGGCGTAACAGCGACAGTGATGAAGCAGGGCAGCAACCAAGCGATCAGGTTCTTCGTGATGGAGTCCCTGAGGGATTGGTACAAGGGAGGCGACAGAGACAAGCATGTGCCGAAGTACATTGTGGGGCTATTCGGTGGCCTGGCTGGTAAGATCCATAGTTTCTTATGTTTTTGTATGTCCCACACCAGGTATTACTCCTGAATCAAACAAACATTTAAACTCAGATACACAAGACACGCAGACCCCTGTAGCAACTATCTGTAGGCCTTATAAATATTTGTTCTTTGTGCACTGCGCCAATCGTACCGTGTGATGGTTTTATAGTTATTTAATGATTATCCGTGGAGTTTCTTGCACGTTCTTCTCCATAGTTTCATTTTTTTTTTACTAACCGACCTTGACAATTTATTTGTCTCTAGTCAATGGTTAAATTGAAATAAACGGTCTGAGTTGAATTTGAGTTTTTTTTTAATTGTAGTCAATGTCTATCACCAAATGTCTGTTCACCAACCCGCACTGGGCCTGCGTGGTGGATTACAGCCCACTCCCACATTAATGTTCCCACGGCTGAGTCCCAGCAGTGGGAACATTAAAAGGCTGATTATGCTTATGTTTAAATGTCTATTATTATAAATTGAAACAGGCCAAGGATGGCTCTTGATGCATCTTAACTTGAGAACTCCAGGGTAAACTGAAAAACCATTTTAAAACTTCAGTAAAAAAATATTATTATTAAAATTTTCTTGCTAACATCCCTCAATATTTTTTTTTTTTTATTTATTTTATACTTTTTCTGTGTCGCCATTTATTGTAAAACAGCTGCTGAATATTTTATGTTATGACTTGTTGCTTCTGTGGATATCTAACTCCTAAGCTACAGCATCCCTAGCCAAGTTACGATCGTTTCGTTTGCATCGAACGCCTCGAGTAGGCCACGCCTCCGATCACTTTGTTCTACATTCATCTCAACGCTCAGTCACGTGGTCAGAACAAGGAAATCGGAGGCGTGGCTTGCTCAAGGCGTTCGACGCAAACGAAACGATCGTAACTTGGCTAGAGGGGCTGGGACATACTACTAATTTAGGAGTCATGGCGTTTAAAAATGATGATATATATAATTATTATTATTATTCCCTATTTCAGGTGCTGCATCAGTATTCGGCAATACACCGATAGACGTGGTCAAAACTCGAATGCAAGGTCTCGAAGCAGCCAAATACAAGAACACCTGGGACTGTTTCATCAAGACCTGGAAGGCGGAAGGTCCATTCGCGTTCTACAAAGGAACGGTACCCAGGCTATCTCGAGTAGTCTTTGACGTAGCTATTACTTTCACCATCTATGATTCCATCATGGATCTTTTTAACTATGTATGGAAGTAGTTGATTGAATCAACTATCTTGTTTGTAGGCATATTTTTGAATGAGTCGGTCTTTATTCGGTCGTGGTGATGGGCAAAACAAGCCTTACTGTCTTGGAAAATGACACAATAAAAATATTGCGAAGAAAAATCCGGTTTTGCTACCCATCTGGTCAATGGGCGTGATAGAAATGAGAAAGGGAAAACAATTTTTGACAGTTACGTCGAATAAGAACCGACTCCTATATTGAAATAGGTAATGTGACGGTGGGTTAGAACGTATTTAGTATTTCCCAAAGTAGTACTAGCATGTAACTAATCTCGTTTTGTATACCAACTGGCGTATACCTCGCATTTTATAACGTTAAATTGCCTAAAACAGTGCTAAGTTTTGTGATGTCATAATTATTTTTACAAACAAACAAGCTTAACAATTTAACTAAATCTTATTTTGGCCTAATAAAAACCTAGGGCGATTATTTCAAGCCAATTTAAGCGATACTAATATATATACGCATACTGGATATTGCGAATGAAGTCTTAAATCTTTTTGCTATCAATAGTTGATCAGGGAAAATGCTTATTCGACATCATGGTTCTTCCAATTCGATTTTTATGAATCCACTACAAATAAGTACCAAAACTGCCATTTTTTTTGGTGGAAAGTTTTCAAATCACTTCTTCCGTTCTTGGTCGAGCAAGAGGGAGTATCAGACTTAAAACCTGCCCTTTCGAACAATGTATCCCAAAAATATCAAGACGCTAATATAGATTGTACCGTCACATTGAACTTATGTTATAGACTCATTTATTTAATGTAGATGTACAAATATTCTAGAGCTGCGCCTGCGATCAATATTGTAATTTTAAGTGAAAGCTTTATTTTTAAGTATGTTGAGCTTACGTATTCACAGACATGGACATAATATAGTATCAATCTGCTATTATAAATTAATATTACACATAAGAAAGACTGTAATCATTTTACGCTTATTTGCGAGAGAAGAGCCCTTTGCCCAGCAAGAAAAGAGCCCTTTGCTCTGCAAGAGACGAGCCCTTTGCTCTGCAAGAGAAGAGCCCTTTGCTCTGCAAGAGAAGAGCCCTTTGCTCTGCAAGAGAAGAGCCCTTTGCTCTGCAAGAGAAGAGCCCTTTGCTCTGCAAGAGAAGAGCCCTTTGCTCTGCAAGAAAAGAGCCCTTTGCTCTGCAAGAGAAGAGCCCTTTGCTCTGCAAGAGAAGAGCCCTTTGCTGTGCAAGAGAAGAGCCCTTTGCTCTGCAAGAGAAGAGCCCTTTGCTCTGCAGGAGAAGAGCCCTTTGCTCTGCAAGAGAAGAGCCCTTTGCTCTGCAAGAGAAGAGCCCTTTGCTGTGCAAGAGAAGAGCCCTTTGCTCTGCAGGAGAAGAGCCCTTTGCTCTGCAAGAGAAGAGCCCTTTGCTCTGCAAGAGAAGAGCCCTTTGCTGTGCAAGAGAAGAGCCCTTTGCTCTGCAGGAGAAGAGCCCTTTGCTCTGCAAGAGAAGAGCCCTTTGCTGTGCAAGAGAAGAGCCCTTTGCTCTGCAAGAGAAGAGCCCTTTGCTCTGCAAGAGAAGAGCCCTTTGCTCTGCAGGAGAAGAGCCCTTTGCTCTGCAAGAGAAGAGCCCTTTGCTGTGCAAGAGAAGAGCCCTTTGCTCTGCAGGAGAAGAGCCCTTTGCTCTGCAAGAGAAGAGCCCTTTGCTGTGCAAGAGAAGAGCCCTTTGCTCTGCAAGAGAAGAGCCCTTTGCTCTGCAAGAGAAGAGCCCTTTGCTCTGCAAGAGAAGAGCCCTTTGCTGTGCAAGAGAAGAGCCCTTTGCTCTGCAAGAGAAGAGCCCTTTGCTGTGCAAGAGAAGAGCCCTTTGCTCTGCAGGAGAAGAGCCCTTTGCTCTGCAAGAGAAGAGCCCTTTGCTGTGCAAGAGAAGAGCCCTTTGCTCTGCAGGAGAAGAGCCCTTTGCTCTGCAGGAGAAGAGCCCTTTTCTCTGCAAGGGAATATTTAAACATTTATATGCATTTTTTTCTTTCATTCCTAATTTTATATAGTTCAACTTATTATGGCCTAGTCTGTGAAGACTAAAATATATATTTTTGTAGGTCTTAAGTAAGCGATTGTTTTTGTGTTGTTAAATATGTATTGGTTAGAGATCGTAGGCGCCGCTTTCGTGAAGTCCTGGGTTCTGTCCCCGGGTCGGGCACTATCAGCCTAAATATATTGAATTGGTTAAATGTGGGTGTTTTTGTGTAATCTAATGACGTTTGAAAGTAGTAATAGTAGGCTAAAACTTTGTTACTACATATAAATGTTCATGTTATGGCTTTTCTCCCTCTAGGGATGTATTAAAAATAGTCTAGTTTGTTGACATGAACCAGGGTTTTTATGTATATCATAATTAATATTTAATTTTTTTAATAATTTATTATTTATCAGCGAAGCGGGAATATGTATGTGATTTTTATTTATCGGGTTTTTATGGCTGTATTATTTACTTTTATTTGTTTATTGATTATTAATATTTTTATGCGATTTTTTTTGCATTCGAGCCGTGTGGCCGATTCTTTCTAGTTGTTATGAAATCCAAAAAATTATAGATTGTTACTATGCAAAGTAGATTTTCTACTATATTTTTATAAACCTGATCAGACCGATGATGTTTGTATGAATTTTCTAAATGAAATGATTACTGTTTGTATAATTTTTATTTTGCTATCGAAGTTATTCCATTTGAAAGATATGTCACTAAGTAGATGATCAATTAAATGACCTAATTATCTTGTATTTATTGTAATAATATATTTTTGTACGCGGTGCCGGGTTAGCCACGTAGCTAGAGTAGCACATGCTACAGGCCCCGCTTGGATGTACAAAATTAAGTCAAGCTACCTATACCCTATGTAATCTAACCGATTCCGGATTATCCATAATATAAGCAACAGCCTATCGGATTATCGCTACCTAAGTACTCTGTAGCCGGTGAGAAAAACAAGACGGACAAATTAATTCATTATTATTTTAAAAATAATAAGGAGGTTCCTTGGTAGAATTGGCTACACGCCCCACACAGGCCTAATCCGGCACTGATTGTACGCCTAATATAAACACAGGACAAACATTTATAAAATAAACAAGAGTTTACAATAGGCGGTCTTATCGCAAGGGCAATTGCTTAAAGACAAACTTTGCATCATAAAAACAAATTATAGCCTTGTATATAGTCACTAGAAAAACTAAATAATGATAATTATTGCCTTATACTCGATTTTTTATTTATCGTTGTAGGCGATTTGCTTCGAAAAAAAAGGAATCGGGTCATCAACTTCTATGTTCCAAATATGCATTTCAACTTTTTTAAGAATCATTTAAGGTATCGTTTAGAGTAGGCCGCCTACATGGGCTTGAAACTTTGAGACATCTTAAAGTCATTCCAGAACTTCCACTTTGACGCTAAATAATTATGAATTTGTTATTTTTTTCGTATCGTTTCAATTTTATCAATGTTGACATTTATTTATTTATATTTTCATTTAATAAAATTGTCAGACAATTTAAATATTTCTTTTATTTTTTTTGCACCTTACTAGCATAATCTACACTAATATTATGAAGAGGTAAAGTTTGTTTGTAGGAGGTAATTTCTGAAAGTACTGGTCCGATTGCTAAATTTTTTTTACCGATAGAAAGCTGCTTTATTCCTAAGTAACAAGGGCTATATTTTACGCACGTGGGTGAAACTGCGGGCAAAAGCTAGTATTCTAATATAGTAGCATCAGCCGTAAAATGTTTCCACTGCTGGGACTCACACCAATTTCACTAGTGATGGACGAGTCGAGTTATTGTAACCGAGTTACTCGAGTCAAACAACAAACGAGTCGACTTGAGTTAACTTGGTTGAAAGCAATATGGCGCGACGCCCCGCCACGACTCGGGCGGTAGAACTCCGAGTTGCCTCGAAATCGGTTGACTGGTTCCGCGTCTCTATTGTTCGATGCGAGCGAGATAGCGATATTCGGAACTCGAGTTGGCCAGCATTCTAACTTGAATTGTCGACAATCCCGAGTCGGCCTATGACTAAACTCCACCAATGGCAATGGCTAAGTGAGTTCCTAAGCTCAATACTCGAAAATAACTGATCGACTAATTCTGAATGAACTGTTTGTTGAAGTCTCGAGAAGGTTCTTTTGTGAAGAAAATTGCACGGAAACCCATACCTAAGTCACATTTTTCTATGTTGAAACTATACTATTTGTTGTGATTTTTTTTTATTGAATCAAAATAGCTTTTGATAGAACTACGAGCTGTCGGGTAAGCTAGTGAACAATTCCAATTTAGCTTTAAAATTGTGCGTAAAAATTGCTTATCAATTGCTTATATTTGCTTATCATGATAAGAGAATTGCTTATTTCATATCTTAACAAGAATTTCATCATCTAAGGTTGACCAATCTGATATCAGAATGGCTGAACCGTTTAACACAAACATAACATTATTATACGTGGGGAAAATATATTATACAACAAAAACTAAAATAATAACAAAAATATATATTTTCAACAGGATATATACATTGCAGCATGACAATTTATTTTCCTTACGTATTAATATTAATAAAATAAACTATTATTAATAATATCACATGTAACATTTGCTAGGCACACTATCACAAAAGTTACTCATTTTTGAAAGGATAATTCTTCAGTCCCTTGAAAGCAATGGCAGGGACACACCTGTGATTAATATTAAAGCTATCTACTAGCGCCATCTCACTGTCTGTCAGTTCAAAATCGAAAACGTTCAAGTTCTCTGCAATACGAGATTTGGTGAATGATTTTGGTATCACTGAGATTCCGCGTTGTAACTGAAAATAATAATAAAAAATTCTTATTAGAAATACTTCATAGCATATCAGATACCCTACCACGACCTCTTAGAACGATCCATTTTACGACCTAAACTGAACTGTTAAAGGGATGGAGCTACATAGGGTTTATAGCTCTATCCTTCTTTTTCACTCGCACACCTGACTTTATAAAAGGCCGAGACTTAAAATAGATATATTAATTGTTTGGGACTGTATTTTATAAGCGCTGGTAAGTATAATGCCGTTGAATAAATATTCAAAAATATAACGGTCCCCGACAAACAATAATATTAATTGATTGCCCGCCTAGCCAAGTTACAACCGTTTCGTTTCGATTCTCTTTTCGTTGATCGCCTCCGATTCCTTTGTTCTGATGTCATCTCAACGTTCAGTCACGCTGGGGCAAGGATGTTAGCAAGTACAAAACGGACAGTTTAAAAATTATAAACCATTATTTGGCCGAAAAAACAGTTGACAAAAGTTTAAATTAACGTCTAGAATTATATACTGGGTTCTAGTTCTGAAAAGCTAAGCCTCAATTTCTAAATTAAGCATTTGAAGGCGAGTATTTTTCAAGGTGTAGTTTCGCCTGAATCCTCACACAATCCATTTATATTTTCTTTGGCCTCCCTCTCCCTCTCCATCCATCGACATGTATATTCATATCTCTTTTAGTAACATGCGTTTCATCTCTCCACATGACCATACCAAGCTAAACCATTCCCTTTCAACTTTTCAGTCACTGGAGCCACTTTCAAACTTCCACTAACATACTCATTTCTCACTTCTTTTTAATTGATATAAACTAGTACTTGTCTGCAATCCCACCTGATAGTAATCAGTTATGCAATTAATTGTTGATGGTGAGGTGCACTAGTTTATTAAGGATCTATTCACTCTAGCTTTGAAGACACCTAAATTAATCACCTTATCCATTCTCGTTGCTACACACATCCATCTCAACATTCTCATCTCCGCATATGTTTTTCCATACATTTCCAAAAAATGATTAGCATAATAAATATCTCCTTACCAAATATCTCAATGCAATCTGTGCGCGAGTCTTTCCGTACTTCTCAGCTAAAGCTCCAAGTTTGGGGTCTGTCTTGATCACATCCTTTCCAATGAACTCTGGACGGGCTTCGGATATGAGCCCGAGGGGAGTGTAGGCTACTGGTACAACCGAGTGTTGCTTGCAGAAGTCCACCCACTTATGTTCCGTCAGTGTGGGGTTTACCTGCAAATCATTTTATGGTTTAGAAGAAAATAGCTTGGTGTGGTAATTATTGTAACTAAAAAGAAAATAGTGTGGAGTGGTAATTTCTGTAACTAAAAAGAAAATAGTTTGGAGTGGTAATTTCTGCAACTAAAAAGAAAATAGTTTGGAGTGGTAATTTCTGTAACTAAAAAGAAAATAGTATGGAGTGGTAATTTCTGTAACTAAAAAGAAAATAGTTTGTAGTGGTAATTTCTAAAAACAATAGTCATATCAATTGCAAAGTTACCTCAAACTGATTAACAACAGGCTTAATGGTGCAATTGTTCAGCAGCCTCTCTAGTTGCTCCTCATTAAAGTTGGACACTCCAATAGATTTGGCCAGCCCAAGTTTTACGGTCTGTTCCATGCCCCTCCAGGTCTCCAGGTAATCTATGTCGGCTTCTTCACCTTTATCCTAGAAACAATTTTAAGAGAACTGATGTAATTTGACTTGATGATTTTGATTCTAATAAGAATTGATTGTGATTCTAATGAGAAACAGACTGAGTACACATATAATAAAAATTGCCAGAAAATATTTTTTGGGATTTGCAAATTTATAAGGTTTTTATTTTATATTAATCAAGCTTCAGCTTCAAGCTTAGCAATCAGCTTATACAAATCAAGAAAAACTGATGGATTGTACTGAGCTGATCTTACTAAAATTATTTCCACTATTAATGGCAACTTACATTTACTGAAAATGGCCAATGAACAAGATATAAATCAACATAGTCCAGCTTGAACCTGGCTAGTGACTCCTTCAGTGATGGCACTACCTCACCTTCAGCATGGCGGTCATTCCAAATCTGGAAAATACATAATGTTAGAACAATAGTTTTTTAAGTAAGAAATAAGATTATACAATAGTTTCATTAAATAAGAAATAAAATTATACAATAATTTCATTAATCAAAATTATAATATAGTTTCATTAAATAAGAAATAAAATTATACGATAACTTCATTAAGCAAGAAATAAAATTATACAATAGTTTCATTAACCGAGAAAAAAAATTTGAGACTGCGGGGGCCTTAACGTCACATGTTAAAATGGCAGGTGTGCGAGCAAGAAAGAGCAATGGAGCTATACACCCTATATAGCTCCATCCCTTTCTACAGTTCAGTTTAGGTCATTAAATGGATCGCAGTAAGAGCTTGTGGTTGGACCTCATGTCTAATGTCCAAAATTGGCATATTAAACCTGTTTTTGTTGAGGGAAATCATCAAATGACTTCCCTCACTCTGGGTGGAGCGAAAGGATCTGTATTTAGTGACTAAAACCCAATATGCTTTCAGTTACCTTTTGGGAGGGCCACGGTAACTCTTTCAAACAATCCACAGCCCTACCAGGGGGTATATCAACCTTTCGTATGCCAGAACTACAGACACAATTAAAAAGCCATTGTGTCCCGCATACATTATGCGTACCGGCATACAAAAGGTTAAACCTCTGCCTTCTTTAGAGTACAGTAGCATAATGTTTAGTTCCACAAATAAAACTTACCTTAGTTGTTACAAACAGCTTGTCTCTGGTTACAGTACCATCTTTAATTTTGTTGTTGATTCCTTCTCCGACTTCCTCCTCATTGTTGTAGAAAGATGCTGTGTCTATGTGTCTGTAACCTGCCTCAATGCCCCATTCCACTGCTTGTCTGAACTGACCAGGGTCGGCTTTTCTCTGAAATGAAGTAATTGATTGACACAAAGACTTCAGGATTACCATTACAATCTTAAATTTAGATTCCTGAGTGGGATGTTATCTCGAACTTATTACTTAATAGCTATTTGATAAGACCGTAAAGACGCTTACAGCATAGGTGCCAAGTCCAACCATGGGCATCTCTCGTCCATTCGAAAGTTTAACGCAAAGAACTTTAGACACCATTTTCTACACAAAATATGTATTTTATTGTAGTAATTAAAAGATTAGAAGATATTTTAATTAATAACCTCTGAGAGTTACAAGTTTCTTTCTTTCAGAATCTTATCAAAGACTACCTACAGAGTGATACGGTTTAATCTTATCAATTTATAGGTACTTAAAAGTTCAAGGTCAGTTCAACAACAAGTACACAGAGTACTTTCAGTACTTTGCACAGAGTACCTTTTTACTTTGCACAAACTACAGATACTGTACCAGATAGATACCTCCCCTATATATTTTAGGCTAGTTGAAAAATATCGATACATCGATATTTTGAGCCAATATATTTTGATCCGATACATTGATATATCGATACAAAATATTCAATATGGAAAATCGTATCAAAAACGGTATTTTTTTCAAAATAAAAAATAAATAAAAATTCCTTGGATAATCTGCGATCAGTCTGGTTAACTATAACCGTTAACCCACCAAAATTTTTAACAACAATATATCTGAATATATTGTTGTTAAAAATTTTGGTGGGTTAAAGCCACTGCTTTAAATCTTTTTAGTCATATAGCACATTTGCTCTTTTCAGGCGATTGATTGTATTTCGTATTAGAAGCATGCTTGTCAATGGGTTGGGATGGAGCTTTAATCGTTCAGCGTAGTTATCTGTGCATTGTTTGGCTTCTTCAATGACAGTCTTCATATTTAGGTACTCGTGTATTTCAGAGTTACGAAGTTGTGAACCAGGCTGCAACTTATGGTCCTTAGGGTGTTCTTTTGTGTTCTTTGGAGGCAAAGTGTGTTGGATTTGCTGGTTGAGGACCACAGTTGAATCCCGTAGGTCCAAATCGGTTTTATAACTGAGCTATTGACTCTTAGTTTATTACTTAGGGATAGAGTTGATTGCTTGCCAAGCATCCACAAGAGAATTTTGAATCGATTTTTTACTTCATTCAGTTTGTGCTTATTATGGTCTTTCCATGTCATACGTTGGTCCAAGTAAAATCCCAAGTATTTGACACATTTGCAAGGTGGTAAAGGGTCCTGGTCAAGTTTGACAGTTGGGCACAGCTTCTTTCATAACGTGAATGTAATGTGGTGCGATTTAGGGGCACTCGCTTTTACACACCATCTTCGCAACTTGTCGTTGGTTTGGTTGAGCTGGTTTTGTAGGCATGTACTGGCTTCGTCTAGATCACTACTGGATGCAAGAAATACGGCATCATCCACGAAAGTTGCAACAGTTACGTTTGCAGCTTGAGGTAGGTCATGAGTGAAGCTGTTGTACAATATTGGACCAAGGACCAAAATTAACTAATTAACAGAATTTTGTTGGTTTGGCTGAAACAAAAAATTGGTCTTTAAAATCTTGTTATTTAGTAGGATTAAGATTCTCATATATTAAAACAATGTAGGTTTATAAAAATTACTATTACTTATTGAGCTAGACTGAACTATAAATAAATTATTATGTCGATGTCCGATCTCGGAAAGTTTGACTGATATATCGATATATTGATATTTTTTTCTAATTATTTATATTTTTATAAATATCGATATATCGATATGTCGATATTTTTCATCACTGCCGACATCCCTAGATTAAACAAAATAGTCGTAGCCGTAGGATATAATACAAGTTCTTTGGGTTCTCTATTTCTTATTCTGTGCTTTGGGGAAACTGAACGAACTGATAGATATCGTAATTCGGAACGCAGAGGTTCCGAATTGAGATATTATCGATGTAAAGGGCCGATTACACTACTAGTTATTCAGCACGCGGTATTCTAACGCGATCGTAATTTAACAATTAATAACGCGTACCGAATTACCGTAAACGCTTATATTAGGCGATTTGTTGACACGTTCACAGCGCTAATATCGTAATTCGGAACGTTGTGGTTTTGTCATGTCACAGAACTATTGTCAATTTGACTTAGACGTTTAGAGTCACGGCAAAGTGATAATTCTTGAAAAATCGAAATTAATTTAATTTCTATCATAAACTCTTACTGAAAATGTCAGCAGAGGAGACTTTTAACAAAGGCGCCGCTGAAGCAATAGTTGGCTTTCTAAAATCTAATGTATCAAAGTCAGGACAACAAAATATGGAAGCCGAGCTGAAAACAGATTTTGTTCTTGCTAAAAAAAGAGGTAAAGGACTGAAAAGAAAATCAAAGAAGAAAAAGGTACGTTGCCTTACAAGAGTGGAGAAGAAATCTTTAGGGTTTTATGCAATACCAAGGAAAGGAGTCAAATACGATGATGTTCTACCACTAAACCAAATGTGGCTGAAATATATTAGTGATGTGCTAGAATTAGAAAAACCTGTACCTGATTGCACGAGCAAAGCCTGGGAAACCTTCACTCAAGCTCTCTTCAAAGCAGATTTTCATGGAAGTATCTTAAATGTAGTCAGGTCTAAATGTCCGAGCTATGTTGGGAAAACTGGTATCTGTATTATGGATACTAGAAACACTTTTAAAATTGTATCTAAAGACAATATAACAACTACAATACCAAAGAGAGATTGTGTTTTTGAAATGTATTTAGGTAAAAGCAAAGTTACTTTATTTGGTAAACATTTATGTATTCGGCCTGCAGAAAGATCTACTAAAAAAATAAAGGGACATATTCATCCAGATTTATAAAAAAAACGTTTTATTTAAAAAACTAGCTTCGGTCACTGACTTTGCCTGCATGAAAGTATAACACTATCCTAAGGGAACACTCCTTATATAAAAAGTGTCTTATGTTCTACTCCAAGACATGATCTACCCGTGTAGTCAATTTCATTGAAATTGGTTTAGCTGTGTATGAAGTAGTAACAAACATACACACATACATATTGACGATTGAAAGGCCAATTAATCTGAACAACATTTTTTCCAATATTATACATATTCGGAATCAGCAAATTTTTCTCCTTTGTTTGAGTCAGGTTTCAATTATTATTTTTTTTATTTCGCTTCGATCAATTAGCCTTTCAACCGTCGATACATAAATACAAAATTTTGCCTTTATAATATAAATGTGATCATTCTAAATTACTTCCTTTCCATTATTGTCATATTGTATGTTGTCTGTCTTAGTCTTTACTGGCATGTGTAGGTCTAGTGGTTAGTGGCCCTGATCGCTATGCCGGAGGTTGCGGGTTTGATTCCCACCCAGGACAAATCTTTGTGTGATGAGCACAATCATTTGTTCTGTGTCTGGGTGTAATTTATCTATAATATGTATGTATTTAGAAATATTTAAGTATGTTTATCAGTTGTTTAGTACTCATTACACAAACTCTGCTTAGCTTGGGGCTAGACGGCGTTGTTTAATAGTTGTGGAATATTATTATTATTATTATAACTAAAACAAAAATAAAAATGGCATTTTATTACTGCAATGTAATATTTCAGAGATTAACTAAAAGTTAGGTTACATTTTTTTACGGTTACATTTTTACATTACTAAAATATTAAATTTTTTTGGAGCCTCTATATCCATCTAGTAATTAAGATCACATCATCCACTCATGATAATAACAGCATGAAAACAACAAATTAATGTTTCTTGTGAGGGAAATGATTTTATTATAAATAAACTAGCTTTTACCCCCGGCTTCGCTCCCGTCAACTGTCTACTCTACCCAACTCTACCCTACTCTACCCTATTGAATTAATTTGTTACAAAAAAATTGATAAATGAAGAACCGCTTGACCAATTCTGACTACGACTTTACCCAAGCTTTTAGTCTACACCATATTCATTTCATTTTTAAACGCCTTCAAAAAGGTTCTGTGTTTGGCTGAATGAATTTTATTTTAATGTATGTTCACCGATTTCTCGGTCATTTAGTGACCGATTTTGAATTTTTTTTTTAAATTTAATCCGAATTGGTCCCATAGAAATATTTTTATGATCTGATCATGAACTTCGAAGTTATGGAACAGAACTCTTTGTAGGATCACAGCAGAACCGTCGTAACAAGTAAAATGGCTTTGTTTACACGTGTTGGGCTAAACTGTACTATACCGGACAACGAGTTTTACGCTTATAATTTTATATTGGAAAGGTTTATGTCTAAAAAGTAATTACGCAAAGTCTCAATGTTAGGAAACATATAGTTTTTGAGAAAAAAAATAATGAAAATCAACAATTTTTCGTAATATTTGACGCCTTTATGACATAATTATTACGTTCACTTTTTACTTTGTTTGTAATATTATGACAAAGGTTCATACAGCCACAATGAATATTTAACAAAACGCAAATTTTCTTTTATTTACATTAAAAATGACGAATAATATAGCCAACGTATAATAAGTAACGAGAATCGAAGTACAAAAATACTTGCGCTAGCGCCAGTGAGAGATTCTTATCTGTCATAAGATATTTTTTTTGCATACTAAATATTGGGCTCTCTGACTCGGATAGATCAAGCTAGGTTAGGGTTATTTTTTTTTAAACCACCTAGAAAACTTTTTTTTAAATCTAAATACATGAAAGTATACAATTGCTACAGTGGGAGGTTAGGTTAGAGTTATTTTTTTTTTAAACCACCCAGAAAACTATTTTTCAGTGCACAAATATTTTTATACAATGGTAGATCACTCTCCGACACAACAACAATTATATTTTTTTTCATCGAAATACATGAAAGTATACAATTGCTACAGTGGGAGTTTAGGTTAGGGTTATTTTTTTTTAAACCACCCAGAAAACTATTTTTCAGTACACAAATATTTTTATACAATGGTAGAGCGCTCCCCAACACAACAAACATTAATGTCACCGAGCCGTTCAGGTCCTGCACCCAGCCAGCCCTGGGTGGGACATAGTACGGCTCGGTGACCACAGCGATATTAATCGACCACTGCGCCATGCTCTGAAGCAACAGATCCTGAGCGGGGACGCAGTGGTTGATATTCGCCTGGAGGAGACGTAATGGAGCAATTATTGGCAGTCCATTACAGTCTCCTCCCGAGCTCCCTGTGAGGGCCCTGTCGCGGCAGTTGCGGCGGTAGCTGTGGCGGTGGCAGCAGCAGCAGCAGCGGTGGTGGTGACGGCGGTGATAGGAGAGGGCCTCTTGGCCTTACCCCTGCCCTTGGTGGGGGGAACGCAGTTCCTGCTCCCAGCCCGGTGGTCGGCAGGCTTGCCAGCCGCTGCACACACGTAACAGTGTGGCCCGGCGTTGCAGGCTACGGCTTTGTGACCGGGCCGACCACACTGGAAGCAGTGGTCGCTTCGGTCTACCTCCGAGGTGCAGTGGACCCCCGCATGGTGGCCCACCTGGCAACGGAAGCACCTCAGAGGTTTGGGCTCCAGCAACTTCACCTGCGCAGACACCCAGCCCACCAGGAGCCTTCGGCCCTCTCCAGTTATGGCCTTGGCCGCCGACACGGGGCAGCTCACCGTTACGGTTCGCATGCCCGTGCTGTCAGCACGGATAGTGCCTGCCCGCACCTGGTCGTCAGAACACCTTCCCGCCCTGACAATGGCGGCCACTACCTCGTCCTCTGTCACGGAGTCGTCCAGGCCCATAATGCGCATATCAATGCACTTCGTGGGCCTGGACACTCTGGCCACCTCTGCACCTAGGGACGCTCTGATCTTTTCCGCCAGAGCGTCTGCGGTAGGGCCGCTGTTCGCACCAGGAACCTCCAGCATGCGGCCCCCGGTTGCAGTGGTCCTCATACGGAAGCCCCCGGCGATGCCAAACTCGGTGAGGTCCACCGCCCGCTTCGCTTTGGTCAACACCTCATTGTAGGTCACGCCCTTCTTTTCCGCACTTGGCTGTAGTGTGATCACTACAGCTGCGGATGTCGGGGCGCGAAGCCTAGCCGTGAGGGCCCTCTTTTTGTGCTGCCGGTGCCTTTCGCGCTTCTTGGCCGCCCTTGCCACCTTGCCCGCTTTTTTCCTCTCTCCGACCACTTGCCATTCGGCGTCGGCCGGAGATTCGACAGGATGAAGAAGGGGAGGTGGCCGGTTCCCCACCGTGGCTGGGACTTCCGCCGCCTTGCCTTTCCTGGGAGGGTCAGGCTTCTTCTGCCTCGCCACCACCGGAGTCGACCTCACGGGTTCCGATAATGCGGTTCCGCGCTTGGCTTGCCCCGATGGTCCCGGTTTAGGCCCAGCAGCCGGGGCCGCAGTGGCGGTGGCGTAAGACGTCGCCTTCCGCTGGCCGGAGGCCGCAAGTGGGGGGCGCAGCACTATTCCCTCCAGCACGGAGAATTGCTGCTGGACATGCTTCTGAAACTGCTGTTGCAGCTGTTGCTGCTGCTGCCGGAAGGCAGCTAGCTCCTGCCGCACCAGAGCCAGCACTTGGTTCTCCGTCTCAAGCTGGGACTGTGTGTGGCCCCCTTTGGCTACTCCTCGGAGCCCGGTCTGGTTTGACCGGAGGCTCTCGTTCTCCTTTCGGAGAGTCTTTATGCTGGCCGCCTGGCGAGCGACCTCTACCCGCAACTCTCTAATGGCCTCCACCGCTGCGGCGCTAATTGAGGCTATGGCCTCGGGTATGGCCTTGTCTTTTGAGGCTTTCACCCTCTTTAAGGCCACACCCCTTATCACCGCCGCCACGACCTCCATGAATTTTTTGGGCAGCTCTTGGGTGGAGCAGCCCTCGGTGCCCGGTTCACCGTCGGATGACCCCGAGAGATTAACCTCGTGGCTAGACTTCCTATAGTGGCGCCCCTCCTTGGCGATCTGCAAGGATCGATCCTGGGTGGTGAGCCCTCTCCCCTTTCCTACCTTTCGACCCGCCCCCCGACTTGAGGTGGGAATTTTGCGGGCCGAAGGCCTCAGCTCATCGTCACCGGAGGATGACCCCCGGCCATCGCCGGGGCGAGCGGGGCGCTTGAGGAATTCGTTTCTCCTGGAAGTGAGCTCCACCACCTCCATGTGCCCCAGACTGAGCGCAGAAGCAGTATCGGAGTCTGACTGCTCATCCGCGCTCACCTCTCTCAGGCCAAAGCGTCTTCCGGCCTGTTCGTTGTCCATCGGCGCCGCAGACGTGCTGGGAGTGGATCCCAGGGACTCTGCGGCACCGATAGGTGAGCCACCCTGGCTCGATGCGTCTACAGAAGACGGTAGAGGGTCCGAAGGACCGGTGCGGTGATTGCCCCCCCCAGAATACGAGGGGCAGCCCGAGCTCTGCTCGGGGAGGGATTCTCCTGCAAGCAGGTACCCTCCTGGGGTAGTTATATTTTTATCAGTCGCACTCATATTTTTTGCTGAACTCAGCTTCGCCTTTTTGGCAATGGGGTGGGGTCCCCAATAGACTCGTTCGCCATCAAGGTCATGTCTGCTAAGCAGACACGTACCTGAGGCGAACCCTCCGCGGCAGTCCAGTTTCCTGGGCTCCGCCCTGTGTGTATTCCTCTTGGTCTGGTCTCTCACTTGAGGCCTTCCGGCATGAGTAGCTCTACCGGCAAAGCCCTCAAGATCATTGAGACACACAAGCCCCACCACGACGACAACGTGGGAATACAGTTGGTGGGGACAACAGTTGGAGGCAACAGTTCTTGCACGCATGCACGATTTGCGCGTGGAGATGCAACGCCGGGGCGAAACTCCGCTGCCACGCCAAGTCGCGGCATGGCGGACAGAGTTCCGGCGGGATCTAATGGTGGAATGGCGACGGCGACTGTCGCAACCCAGTGCTGGGCACGCTACAATAATGGCGGTTAGTCACCTCTTTGAGGAGTGGCTGGAGCGGCAACACGGCATCCTCACCTACCGCATGACGCAGGTCCTCACCGGACATGGCAAGTTCGGGAGGTTCCTGCATCGCATTCAGGCGGAAGCAACGCCCGAGTGTCATCATTGTGTGGACCACCCAGAAGACACGGTGGAGCATACGGTGGAGGTGTGCCCCGCTTGGGCGGAGCACCGCCGTGTCCTCGTGGAGGCAATTGGCGGCAGCGACCTTTCACGTCGGGCCTTGGTTCAGGCTATGGTCCGGAGCGAGGAGGAATGGCAGGCGGTCGCCTCCTTCTGCGAAGCAGTAATGTTAGCGAAGGAGGAGGCTGCACGCGTGAGGGAACGAAGGTCCTCACGCCCTAGCCGACGTAATTCCGACCCCGACTACCAGCCACGGTAGACGCGGGCTTGCGGACGTCGAGCACTGGGTAGCTCGCCGTCCGGCTGTTCGGTAATTAACCGCACCGAGCCCAGTCGTTAACAGCGCGTAGTGATCCTCGCGCTCCTCAAAGAGATGTCAGCAAACCGTAGGGGCCCAGTGGGGCCGATGCCCGCTAGCTAGGACCGCGGAGAATTTCTGAAAGGGCAACCCGTAGTCCTAGTACGCAAAGGGTAATTGAAGGACACAGGTGTGGTTTTAGTCAGTAAAAGCCTGACACGCCCTCGCGCTCCACCCAGAGCGCGAGAAGTCATTTGGATGATTTCCCACCTTAAAAAAAAAAAAAAAAAAAACAACAAACATTTTTTTTTTTTGTCATCTCAATACATGAAAGTATACAATGGCTACAGTGGGAGGTTAGGTTAGGGTTATTTTTTTTTTAAACCACCCAGAAAACTATATTTCAGTGCACAAATATTTGTAGACAATGGTAGAGCGCTCCCCGACAAATTTTTTTTTTGTTTTTTTCATTTTTAAATACATGAAAGTATACAATTGCTACAGTGGGAGGTTGGGTTAGGGATATTTTTTTTTAAACCACCCAGAAAACTATTTTTCAGTGCACATATATTTTTATACAATGGTAGAGCGCTCTCCGACACAACAAAAATTATAATTTTTCTTCATCTTAATACATGAAAGTATACAATTGCTACAGTGGGAGGTTAGGTTAGGGTTATTTTTTTTTAAACCACCCAGAAAACTATATTTCAGTGCACATAATAATATATTTGTAGACAATGGTAGATCGCTCTCAGACAACAATTTTTAAATACATGAAAGTATACAATTGCTACTGTGGGGGTGTAGTCCGAGGGGTTTAGGGTGATTCTCCTCCCTAAAACCCTCAAATCTGCCCCAAAAATGCGTAAAATGTACGATTTTGTGGTTTCTAACTTCAAAATTTGAATCTTGAATATCTCCAAAAGTATGTATTTCCTAGATTCGGGAGGGGGTTCGGGGGGGTGGGTACACCCCCTCCCCCAAAAAAACCCATTATTTCGTTGTCCGGTATAGTACAGTTTTACCAAATAAAATAAAACCGACTTCAATGAGAAAAAACCACTGAAAAGTGCTAAATAACTTTAACTTCGGAAGTCGCTCTTAAATAACGAAGAGACAAAACTATTATAGAAACACCGACTTCCGAAATTAATTATTTTTCACCACAGCAGTGAGCAAAACTCGATTTTGCACACTGCGTGAGACAAAGTAACTTTTTATTTTTTTAGCCATACAATTCGAAACATTCGAACTGCACCTCTGTCTCTTTCTCGCCCGTATAAAAAAGCGAGTGAGAAACATGCCATTTCGAAGTTCATTCCGATTTTGAAATTCCTCCACCAAGAAAAACACGTTCGGAAATGCTTAATAAATAGAAAATATTTGTAAAATATTAATTTTTTTTTTTTTTATAAATAAATTATTGAATTTAAAATTGATTATTGTATTTGAACAAAAATAAGAGTACCTGAGTACTTATAGCAGCAGATAAAACTGGCATTTAACCTTTAAATAATTATTTCTAGTTTCAACATTGACTGTTTTAGAAAGTGGTTTAAATAAACAGCGGAAATAAAATAGTGGCAAATAAGATTAAGAATGTTGAAATAATTGTAAAATATGAGCAAAACTAGCGTCAGAAATAGTTTTTATTTTAATTGAAATCATTATTAAATCTATTACTGGTAATTATTTTTTTCCCCAAGTAATATGTGTTCTCGCTGCTGAAGTGAAAAATTATGTGTGTAACACGAGAGCAAAACTTTTTGCATCTCGTGCCTTTGATTGAATCCCTCCCCTCGCTCAGGCTTGTACTTTAGAATCACTCGCTAACGCTCGCTAAAAAACTCTACTCTTATTTTTGTTCAAATACAATAATCAATTTAAAATTCAATAATTTATTTATAAAAAAAAATATTTAATATTTTACAAATATTTTCTATTTATTAAGCATTTCCGAACGTGTTTTTCTTTGTGGAGGAATTTCAAAATCGGAATGAACTTCGAAATGGCATGTTTCTCACTCGCTTTTTTATATGGGCGAGAAAGAGGCAGAGTACAGTGCAGTTCGAATGTTTCGAATTGTATGGCTAAAAAAATAAAAAGTTACTTTGTCTCACGCAGTGAGTAAAATCGAGTTTTGCTCACTGTTTTCAAGCAGCAAAACCTACTTGTTTGAGCTGCTGTGGTGAAAATAACTATTTTACATTTCAGTGTTTTTATTTTACATTGAAGTCGGTTGTATTTTCATTTTTGTATATATTTTTTTTTAAATTCCATCATATTGTTTGTCATCATCATCTTCCTGCCCTTGTCCCGTGTTATTTATGGTCGGCACAACACGTTTTTTTCTTCCATTCTGCCCTGTCACTCGTCATACTATCACTTACTTCCATTTCTTTCATATCACTCTTCACACAATCCATCCATCTTTTCTTTGGTCTCCCTCTCCCTCTCCATCCATCCACATGTAAACTCATAACTCTTTTAGTAACATGCGTTTCATCCCTCCTCTTCTTCGCTTCCCTTCTCTTGTTTGTATTATATGTATTTTATTATTTGTGTACCTATAGTATAAAGGTAATATAAATAGTGCACCACGCACTAAGTACACTGTGTATCTTTTGCTCCTACTCTGACAAATCCATCCAAAGGTGGTCCGTAAAAAAACGTTTTTAGCGATAAGACCGTGCATTGTGATACCCTATTAATTTTAAGTTCCTATTGTAATTTTATTATAGGTGTGCAATAAAAAATATACTTTTAAATCTATCACCTACTATGCTGACAATACAGCTAAAAGTTGTTTTCCATTTATTATAATAAGTCAAGTTGCCTACTGGATGGACAAGGTTAATATAAAAAACTTGCTGGAACGAAGGCAAAGAAGGAATAGGAGGACACAGGAAGGTTATAGTCAGTGAAAGTCTGACACTCCCTCGAGCTCCGCCCAAGCGGGGGATGTCATTGGATGATTTTCCCACCTAAAAAAAAAACCATTTACATTTATTATATACATAGTCAATTTGCCTACTGGATGGGCAAGTTTAGAGTATCCAGGTTGGTAGGAAAATAGTTCTGGCCGGGTTAAGGATACAAGTCGGATTTAGAAATAAAATTATTAGACATAAGTTATGTCGTCTGACAGGCTTTTTAGGCATGACAGCAAAAGTAGGTACCTATCCAAAATAAAATAATTAAATTATTTCAGTTATTACAAAATTGTGGTGTCTCTTCCAAATGCCATTAATGAAGAGTTGAAGTTAAATTATTTTTACTTGTTTATGCCTACAACAAATCCTGGAGCAGTATCAAACTGCTAAAGTTTATTATTTTTGTAATCTTAAAAATGCATTCTTATTAGTTCTAAACAGAATACATAGTTATCTGCTACGGTAACTATGATCAATGCAAGCCGGGTACCTGTCATGAAGCTAACTGCGTAAGAAAGACCAAGAACAGAGATGCAGAACAAAACAGGAAATACTTATAAAATGTTAAAATCAGTCGTCGTATAACAAGGAATAGGTACACATTTTCATTTTATACAGTTACAAATCTCGTGTTTTACTAAAATGTGTTGTCGTTTCCCTGAAATAACTTTCATTTATTGTACAATAGAATTTTGTATTATTGTGAATGTAACAATACTTTTAGTTGCCTATATCTTATCAGTTACAAACTTAATAAGTTATTTTGTGATCTAGGGGTAGACTTTCTGTAAAGTGAGGATTCTCTTTATTGAACTTATAGTGTATAGGTACTTATAAGGTGGATAACACGCGTTTCCGAGTTTTCAACTTTGGCTGTTTTAGTGTGGAAACGAATAACTGGAATGCCATCTGATGATGATGTTGTAAAACGCCATCAGAATAAAAAGATACTTTAATAAAATAAAAGCTTCATAAAATCTTTTCTCTAAATAAAATTGTCTTATTATTTATTATTCAATCGAGAAAGAATGTATAAGTGTTATTCTGATGTATAAGCTATATTTCTATCCGGTCAGTCGTTTTAGCGTGAAGGAGTAACAAACACCACACACATACATACTAAGGGCCGGCGCACACTTGAAACAAGACTGTCTTACTGGCCCGTATTACAGAACCTTACTCAAGTACTACTTAAACTGCGTTCAACCGATTACTGCTTGAGCGAAGAAACTCGACTTAAACATTCAGTTTATTTTAGAACTGTCCTCAAACTCAAATCAAACGAAACTACGCTTGAGTAGAGATTTTGATCTCTGATTTAAATCCACAACAATTTCCATGAGAATCAATGCTCAAGCGTGGTCTCGACTACACTTGCGTAAACAAAGATCAAATCTCGCCTCAAGCAGAGATTCTGAGCTGATTGTGATTTTAAAATAAGGACACATTGAGTGGAGCTCACTCAAGCACTGTTCTATAATACGTAAAAGAAACCATTTTAAAGTGACATTGCTCAGGTGATTATTGATTGTAGTTTCTCTGCTCAAGCCAAGTTCTAAAATGAAAACTCCAACTGAGACTAGTTTTAAGTAATGCTTGAGTCTAGATTGTAGTTCTGTAATACGGGCCTTAGCCAGACTTTTTTACGACGCCGCAGACTTGTCTATGTACGACGCCGCAGACTCGTCTGTGCTCGTCTGCGACAAGACTGTTTTGAGACGTCCAGTGTTGGCAACAGTTACACTAACTTACCACTAGAGTCACCTTCAAAACCACCAGAAAACCACTAACAAAAAATTATCCCACACACAAAATCACAAAATTTCCCACTAAACAAATGTGTGGCATATAGGTTATTAGTTTCCTTTAATAATAAGTGATAAAAATTTACAATCAATTGGCCAAAATACCATTTGTGGGTAAATTAACATTAGTAGGTAAATCAACATACAAATTATTGAATAACACCTAAGTAATAATTCGTCTTTAGACTAATCAGTTTTGTTTGCACCATAATCGTCGGTATCAGATTGATAATTATGGATTCTATGGTGCTGATTTACACCCGAGTGATCGCATTTTTAGTAAGAAAACGAATTTAACTTAAGCACTAGAAAAAGCCACTAGCCACTAAAACCAATATTTCGCAACTAAATGGGGGGTTAAAACCACCAGTTTTAGTGGAAAATCCACTAAGTTGGTAACACTGGCCATACGCCGCTAGACTATTTTGTCTTGACGCCTAAAATCACGGCGGTAAGTCCCCTCTTTGAGGAGTGGCTGGAGCGGCAACACGGCGTCCTCGCCTTCCGCATGACGCGGGTCCTCACCGGACATGGGAAGTTCGAAAGGTTCCTGCATCGGATTCAGGCGCAAGAATGGTACAATAACATTGCATGCCCGGGTGTCGCCATTGTGTGGACTGCCTGGAGGACACATCGATCAATGGGTAGCTCGCCGTCCAGCCGTTCGGTAATTAACTGCACCGAGCCCAGTCGCCAACAGTCGATCCACGCGCTCCTCAAAGAGATGTCAGCAAACCGTGGGGGCTTAGCAAGGCCGATGTCCGCTATAGCTATAGGACCGCGGGAAATTTCTGAAAAGGAAACCCGTAGGTAGTCCTAAAATGCAAAGGGTAATAGAAGGACACAGGTGTGGTTTTAGTCAGTAAAAGTCTGACACGCCCTCGCGCTCCACCCAGAGCGCGAGCAGTCTTATGATGATTTCCCAACTTAAAAAAAAAACGCCGTGTCGAAGACAAAAAAGTCTTGTCTTAAGTGTGCGCAGGCCCTAACTTTCGCCTTTCTAATGTTAGTGTATATAAATATATAAAACACGGATATCGATATAAAAAGTAGTGTCCCATCGGTATTATGTTCGGATCGGACTACTTTTCTCTAGATGAAACCCTTGGTCCAATTGCTGGGTTATTATGGCGCTGCCCAACACAACAATCGGTAAACAAACTGCTGTATTTACATCCCACATGTCGATAACCTCACAATTTGAGACTAGAATAGGCAGTGAATATTCTGTAGCGACATCTATGGCGTCACATAAGAGCTAATACTGCATCACGCAATTAAAGTTCTTCGCGCGATAAGAACATGTAGAAAAGACCGCAATCATCTATTGAGCAGCTACTCACCGGGGCATCATCCCGACTCACTGGGACAGCATCACCCCGACTCACTGGGGCATCACCGCAGACAGTTCCGACTCACCGAGAACTATGCGGCATTCGATTCCGACTCACTAGAACCAACCTACCACTGGTCTGGCACGTATCAAGAAGCATCAAGAATCATCGATCTCCGATCTCCGGAGTGGAGTGATGTAGAGACATCTATGGCGACATATAAGAACTAATCCTGCACCGCGCAATTAAAGTTCGCCGCGCGATTGAAACAGCCCGGAATTATCTATCGGGCAGTTGCCCATCAGACATAACACCCACCTAGTCGGAGGATCCTCCCTTTTCAACGGAGGTTTGCGGGGCTTTACATTCTGTTCCGCCTACCTCCAAAATTCAATAGGTAAAAAAATACATTTTCCAAAAAGTTGGCTTCAAACCACGATAAAAAAAATCGGTTATGTCAAAAGTGAAATGTCAATCTAATTGTCATTCACGATTAATCAAATAATCAGTTCACGAATAGTCGAAAAATCGACCTATTCACGTAAACAAAAACTTTAATCATCTTCCCAAAAAGTATTTCAGGTTGTTTAAATTAAAAAATAATGGCTAACACAAAGGACGAACCAGTCATTCTCGCACACGAGTGTTATGTAAAGAAGGATTACACAGGAGCATTACAACACCTCAATGAATTGGAAACGTTGGTTGGCATAAGTAATAAACGAGTGCAGCACAATAAATCAGTGGTTGAGTTCATGATCAGTGACATGAAGAACGTGGATAAGTTAAAAAAAGCCATCGCACAACTTACTGGCCTCGCCTTCCCGGACATCGATACGAAAGATCTCAGTTCACCCTTCTTGTTATACAATTATGCAGTGTTATTGTACCATTCGAGATACTACTATCAATGTACGGTGCTCCTAGAGAGGTTACTTGGTTGTAAGAACATCAAAGACAATAAATTGTTTCAGCAAATTGTCCTACTGTTGCTGGAGGCTTCTCTGTGTAGAAGGACTTATGACAAAACATTGGACATAGCAAAAACACATGGTGACCCTTTAAAAGCTAACAATGAAGTGAGTGAACTGTTTGAAAGACTCGTTAGTAGAGCCCAGTTGTTATTGGGTCAGAAGGTAAAGTTAAATCTCAAACCAGACTCAATAGAAAATGTATTTATTATAGCCCAACAGCAATATCTCAATGGTGATGTCAAAGAAGCAGCAACCACATTAGGTCAATACAAAACACTCAAATATAATTATGATTTGAAAACTCAGGGAGAAGACATATGGGCAGCCATCAACAATAACCTTGGAGTCATATACTTATCAATAAAGAAACCGTTTTTAGCTTCTAAATACTTTCAACATGCAGTCAAGGAGCACTTCAAGGCTATGGAATGTGAGGATAGTGAAAAGTTAATAGCATGTAGGGATAGACCTCTGTATGTGTTCAACTTGGGGTTAGCGTTACTGGCAGCTAACAACTCAGAAGGTGCTTTTGAGTGTCTGGTTGAGGCAGCCCGCCACTACCCAAACAACCCTCGTATCTGGCTGCACCTAGCGGAATGTTGTGTGAAGAAGTGTTGCAGTGAAGAAGCACAGCAGTACACTGTAAAGAAACTTGGTAGTGGTCCACACACACGCATCTTACTGTCCAAGGAAGGGAAAGATAAATATTCAACCTCAGGAGAATCATTTGCCATCCCCTCATTATCTTTAGAATTTGCTGCATTATGCTTAAGAAATGCAATAACTTTACTGCCGAATCAGGAAGCCCCAGCTGATGTTACTGCACCTATTATTCAAGCTCCTCCGGGCCCACCAATTAACTGGAAACAGAGGTGTGAGCTAAAGAACTCAACATTTGTGCTCCAGAGTTATGTTTTACTACATTTGCAGGATCCATTATCTGCTTTGATGAGTGCTAATGAATTGTTAAGTCAGACTGAAGCATCTAGTAGTCACAAAGCATGGGCACACATTTATGCAGCTGAAGCACTAATAAATCTGGACCGAATAGCAGATGCTGTGGAACATTTACACCCTCCTATGATTCACGATCTTGTGTCAGTGTTGCCATATCAAATGAGAGATATGATAGCAGTCAGTGTGTGGGCAAAGGCAGCTGTCTGTCACATATTGAGAGGTGATTTAGTCACTGCCAGAAAAATTCTTTTGCAAATTAATTCGCCTAGAGTTTTGCCATTGCAGATGTATTTAGAAATATGTACAGGGAATATAGAAAACTGTCACACATTACTAAGAAAACTAAGGTTCACTAACTTATCACAATAATTGTTTACTTCCTAATAAAATGTTTATATATCGAATCTACAACTGGTTTTGAATTTGTTAGTCCTTCTCCATAAAATGTAAAAATTGTTTTACACATCTCTCGAAACAAAAATGTCAAGAATTAATTTTGAACTTTAGCATTTACATCTTTATTTATCAATGTATTCCCAAGTGCTCGTTTACCGAGACGGGGCGTTGTGAATCGCGTTGCGTTGGTCGGTGCGGGTGTGGCCCTCACTAGATTGAAACATGGCATGGAGTGTTTACGGAAAATGTTTTTTTTTTGTATTTGCTTGAAAAGCAGGCGGAGCCTATGGATGGTATCGCCACCGCTGCGCCGCCGCGTCTCACGCGACCGTGGGCGTATAGAACATAGAATTAAATTGTCTTCACAAGTGGCGTATTCTATCCGTACTCCAGACTCCGGAAACTTAGACCTCTCTGTCTTCCAAAATATGTTACGTCGCCAGCTAAAGAAATATATAAATTATGTAATGTCGATAGAAGAGAAGAAGTCCAACTGGGCCAATATATTGGGTACTGCTAGTTGTTTTTCTAGTTCAACTATGAAAGTTAGATGAAAATATATTTCTATTTTTGAGCCAACTTGATATAGCAACATTCATTGGCAATTATTATCTAATGGCAACATTTTTAGCGCACAAAAATAACGACTGTCAAAATTCTCTGTCAATAAATAGTTACGATTTATTTATATTTAACTAAAATTGGAAAAAATGGTTTTTAGAGTGCACAAAAATGACTGAAAATGGTCTAAATATGTAATACAACTAAGCTGACACAAGAAAACCACTGATACTTTCTTTCTACCTTAGTGAGATCAACATGATAACGAAATCAAAACACAAAGTGGGCAGGAGCACAATAATCGAGAAATCATGAATCAAAAAAATGTTTATTCTAAAAAGAATTGAGTTTACATTAGCTGTAATGTCGCGGAGATCGATATTTTTCCTTGCGGCTGCGGTGGTGATGTTATATTTCTCGATAATTCTGTTTATGTTGACACCTCTGCATGGTACGCGGGGTGGTTATTACGGGGGCGGGTATATGAATAACTTCGCTTTCCGTCACGATCCGCCTGTGAACTGGTGCAGTGAGCTGCGCTGGCGGTCTCCGCCTTCCCCAGATGTGGTCGCGCTGGTGTCGTACCCTGGCAGTGGGAACACATGGCTGAGATATCTACTGCAACAAGTTACAGGTGAATTCTACTAATATACTATAAACGTGAAAGTTTGTGGATGTTGGTTACTCTTTCACTCAAAAACTACTGAATGTATTTCAATTAATCTTGGCACATAGGATACATTTTATTCCAGAAGTAGGTATGTTCTCTTGGGATCATAAATCTACTATCACGCGGGCGAAAACGCTGGCAGCAGCTAGTATTACATGAAGTTGTTTTGTGTCATGTGAGTTTGGAGACAGTAGTGAAGTGAGACCTAATAACTGTAGTCATCAGTAGTCTAGTGCGTAAGATAAACATATTCTTGAATAAAATATTGGTTGCTAGGGAGTTGTTTAACAAAGACAATCTGTTTTATTGAGCTACCAAAACAGTTTAAAAGTATAAACATGTATGTGCCTGTGATATCCAAAATATCTCAGAATCTTTATTAACAACTAGCTTCTGCCAGCAGTTTTGCCCGTGTAAAGGTAGCCATGTCCATACAAACTTTGAACCCCTGTTTTATCCCTTTAGGTGGTGAATTTTGAAAAACACTCTCTTAGTGCTCCCCTACATCATAAAAGGAAACCTTGTACAAAATTTCACGCCCCTAGTCCCAGTAGTTTCGGCTGTGCGTTGATATGTCAGTCAGTCAGTTTCTCCTTTTATATATATAGATAATGTCTTGCTTGTTCAAGGACAAGTAAATTATTAGGTACCATTTATTAGCATACTGCTTCAGATGTAGTTAGTTTAGTCTACTCTTTATTCAATTACAGATACTTGATGTTTAAAAATGTCACCTCAAAATTATATGAATTAGTGTTTTCAAAAAATAACTTGAGGAAGTTTTAGAGTTTCACTAATGAAAACCCACCCATGTCCCTTCAGGTACCCATTGAGTTCCAGGGTTACAGTGACTCTTAAACAATCCCACGATAATTTTTAAATATTTCTATTCATATAAAGTCAAAGTGTTTATTGCGAACGAAGTGTTTACAATGTTATTATATTCCCAGGTGTGGTAACAGGTTCAATATACATGGATTATGGGCTAAGAGTACACGGTTTCCCCGCAGAGAATGTAACAGATGGCTCAGTGCTTGTTGTCAAGACTCATGCCGTTCCAATGGACTCCGACAAGTTCCGATCTGCCATACTGCTAATACGGAACCCAAGGGATGCTATACTGGTAAGGAATGAGGTTATATGTCAAAATAGCATACTTTAATTGTTCTAGAACTGTTTTGCTACCAAATTATAATAACATGCTAGTTATGTACAAAAGCGAAATTTAAAAAAATCAAGAAAAAAAAAGCAACCCGTCATATACATGTACAAAGCTTCAACTTGTTTATAAGTTAATATATTAACTACTGGTGTAACGTGAGTCCACCGTGGCTTGTACCGAAAATAGCGCAACGCGGCTCACTCTGTCGGACACGCTCGTGTTCTTTTCATTCCGCCTTTTTAGTCATGTGATGCTCATGAGATAATCACATGCAAACTTAAGCCGAAGGGACGTCGTGTCGGACACTATTGTCCGACGTGGCTTGAATGAAAATATACCGTCGGTCACCAATTCACCATTGTCCGACATGGCAACTAACGTGTTAATCTGTACATGATGTAAAGCTTTTTTTTTGTATGGCAATTGAGCCGAATGTAAAGCCTTGTACTATGTGTTCCAAATAATAATAGGAAAGTCAATAACCAGGATCTGTCAAATGTTGATTGAAAAGTGCGGGTTGCAAAGAAAACTTATTTGCTTATTTGAAGTAAAAACGTTATTGTTTAATTTAAATTAGCTAAATATATTGTTTAAGTCATAATTAGGTAAAAATACTATTTTCTTTCTTATGTTCATTGTTAGGAACAATTCGCGTTCTTCTTCCATTTGCCAATACTCAGACACTTCTCACGGTGACGCAGAAAGGAATAAAAATTGAAGGACTGAATTATAATTAAGCATTTTTCGTTCATGATTCGTCAATATTTATTATTTAAAAAACTTCTTGTTTTGCTCACCCTACCTAATTTTTGATTTGACAGGTATGACGTCACAACATGGCGTAAATATGGATCCTATTCTTATTTGGAACGCATTGTATTTATGGCATACTGAAAGTTTCTGGATTCTGATAAATAAGAGTTTGTATAAGCCTTACGATACATTTATTGTTTTTCAAAGTATTCCCTCGCAATTGAAACCACTGTACAAAGCAGTTGGACCAGTGTTCTTTAGGGACCTCTTCAATGACTTTATGGAACGCATTCACCGCCGATTCAGGGCTTGTAAAACGTGTGCTCCAAGTTTGTCTTTAATTTTTGAAAACAAATAGAAGTCGCAGGGTGCGAGAACCGGGCTGTAAGGCAGATGCGTCATCAGTCGTCATTTGCAGCCTTCAAATAGGCTTCTATTACCTTAGCGGAATGTGAAGACGCGTTATCGTGGTGGTCATTCCTTTGAGGACGCTTTTCGCAAACTTTTTCTAAGACACTGGGTAAGCAAGTGTTGACGTACCAGTAACTGTCCTTTGATACAAAAACCTAAAGAGCTTTCTCGATAAGTACAAACTTATAGCGGACAATCAGTATTGCTTCCGGTCTAGAGTTTCCACTGAAGACGCAGTACTAGATATAACGCAATCTGTAGCTAGGACTCTGGACAATAGAACAAAGTGCCTTGGTTTATTTTTAGACTTCTCGAAGGCCTTCGACACAGTTTCTGTCCTCAAACTTATTTTCAAGCTAGAGTATTTGGGTGTTCGTGGCATAGCTTTGGAAATTTTCAAAGATTACCTGAGAAATCGCACCCAGCTGGTGAAGAATGAAGAGGTCGTGCTATACGGTGTGCCCCAAGGAAGCATTCTAGGCCCCACACTCTTTCAAATCTATATAGATGACCTTTGTAGAATACCAATTCCAGCACAGAATACATCTACTTACAAAGTTTCAACAGTATAGTTCTTATAGTTTAGGAAAAAAGTGGCTGTGACATACGGACGGACAGACACAGAAATGACGAACCTATAAGGGTTCCGATTTTTGCCATTTGGCTACGGAACCCTAAAAACAAATGACAGTCTCGCAAATTAAAAAGTAATATGCTCGCAAAGAGTTCCATTTTCGAATTCAATAATTGTTTTTTCATTCTTTTATTGTAAATGGCCAGATCCAGAGACTTTCAGTATGTCCCACGTATAATTAACTGTTTCATAGTCCTAATAAAATTTGTTTTATGTAAATTATTGTGACCTTAACTCAATGTGTTACTTATTAGTAGATTGGACAAGAATTGTGCTAAACATTTTGCATGTTTGTTTGAGTGATTTGTGACTGTATATTCGATGAAATAGTAAATTGTATTTTAACTAAATTCAACATAGTACTTGTAGTAGGCCAACTCGAGATACATTTCCATAGAACCGCTCTTACGTGATTATGACGTTATTAAACGTCTTTCTCTAGATCAGCCATACTCGACCTTTTCTTCTCGGGCGCACACACATAGCGCTTGAACCACGATGGGCCGAAATAAATTACAATAAAACAAAACTACATTCAATAGTATCTACATGAATGTTATTTTAGAATTTTTGACTAAAGGACAGTTTTTGATAAAATTCAGAGAAAGAACAGAGTTCAGCTTTTTTGTTTTGTAAGCGGGGCAATCATCGATTCACAAGCAGATTTCCGTAAAATAAAACTGAATATCAAATTATACCATCAATATTGTGCAAAGAGAATTAAAACAATTGAGAGCTGATAGACCGATTTCGACTAGGCACTAGGATTCACCATTGCGGGTCGGGGGACGGGGGAAAATATAGCGGTTGTGATTGGCTGTGGTTGTATAGACATTGATATTGTGCTTGACTAAAAAGGCCATTCAGAAATGCTTGGCGCTTGGCCACATGTGGCCCGCGGGCCGCAGGTTGAGTAGGTATTTCCGCTATAAATCAAAACATAAATTTATGTAAAACTATTACAACAAAATTAAAATTTACTTATATTTAAATAATATTTTTATTTTATTTTATGAGTCTTTTTTTAATTTTTGGCCGCTTTAGCTAACCCTATTGAATGTTTTACACGTAATAGTCACTCAGTAAGGGAAGATGAACTTAGAGGGTTGTTTTGATAATTATAACCCTGTAAAGCCATATTTGTTACGGTCTTGGTATGGTCATGTGAAGAGGAGGAATGAAGCACATGTTACTAAAAGAGTTATGAGTTTACATGTGGATGGATGGAAAGGGAGAGGGAGACCAAAGAAAAGATGGATGCATTGGGTGAAGAGTGATATGAAAGAAAAGGAAGTTAGTGATAGCATGACGAGTGACAGGGCAGAATGGAAGAAAAAAACATGTTGCGCCGACCCCAAAAAACACGGGACAAGGGCAGGAAGATGATGAAAGCCATATTTGTTACGGTGGCTAAACATATTTTAATGATCATAAAATCAGACACTATCTTGCAAAATGCAAAAAACTTGGAAATTCGAATTTCGCGGGCTACCCGCAGCATTAGTTTTAAACAATTCTTGATCGATCTCAAAAACCCCTAACATAATAATTTACATAGTTTTATTTTTATTCTATTCATTACTATTACCTCATTAATAATTTTTAAAGCTTTTTTATGTTTTCTGTACATTTTCAGTTTATGTTTGGCGCTGTTTGAATGAAATGCCTTGTTTTTAACAATTTTAGTTGCACTCACACTCACTCACTGTCACTCTGCTTCATGTAATCTTACCAGGCCTACCAGGGTGACAGGGCGACAGAGGAGGTGCTTGGTAATGGTAATTATTATTATTTTGCTTCAGTATACTTTGTTAAATGTGGCCATTAACTGGGGGCACTGCAATGCCCCCGCCAAGGCGAGTAAAAAAGTACCGCGGCCGTACCATCCTTTTCTCGAAACAGGTCAAGCCATTTTCGACCCCCTATAACTTTGTTGTGTATAAAAAGCCTGAATGTTCTGGACTACACAATCTAATTTAATATAATATACGTAATACTTATGAGAATAACATTTTGTTTTCAATCTATTTATTTAAAACATAAAAGATTTGTGATATTGATATGGTCACTATAAGATGTTGCAGAAGGTCCCTTCAGTACGGACTGAATAAATTAACCGACTTGGTATTGAATAAGTAATAATACATGGTATTACATGGATCTCACAACTTTTTACGGTAGAAGAAACGAGTTGCGATTGCGAGACTTGGATTTTTTACAAGTTATGCTTTTGATGGCATACGTTTTGGTGCTTGAAAACAACTATTATTTTGAAAAAAAAAAAAATTGTATTGTATAATGTTTTCTTAGTTTTGAATACCAGCATAAAACTTATAATGGATACTTTTGTCCCACTTATTAATCCTGACTATATTTCTTCAATATTAATTTTGGGGTTTATATTCGTTTTAATTTCTATTATATTTATGTATTGTTATAAATATTTCTAAAAGTATAAAATGTTGTTGAAATGCTTGCAGGCTGATTTCCATAGACTCCATAGAGGACACATAGGAACAGCGCCGAAATCAGCGTTCAAAAAGAAATCTCATGAACATAGGAAATCAGGTAAATTTAAACTTTTTGATATATGTTCGTATATAAAGAAAAACTGTGCGACACATGTAGAGATATCAAAAATACCTAGTTTTTATGCATTAATTAAAAACGTACATTTTCAAAGGGAGCCCCTTTGAAAATGTACGTTTTTCAACTTGTATAAAGTACCTTAAAAGGGCATTATAAAGTTTTAATAAAAATATATGCAATACTTTCATTCATGGTCTTTTTGATGTACAGTATACAAACACTAGAATGGGCGCTAGGTGGCGGGGGTAGTCGGCCCTCAGTAGCCTCAGTTGCAAAGACTACAATAGTATACTGGCTCTCAGTTGTGAGCTAGCCACCGAGCCGGTCGGACGCGTCTACCTCTAGCTCCGGACATCGTAATAAATATAAAGTATAGTGTGTGTCCTAAAACATCACAGTCTTCAATTTTGTACAATTCTTTTTTCATTGATTTTTCTACAAACAATTTAAAAAAATGTCTATTTGCGTTTGTCGTTTGTGATTCAAATTTTTTACGTAAATAATTATCAAAATGAAAGTTATACCTCTCTATATAGAATATAATGATTGTAAATAGGCTTGCCTAACTATCGATAGTTGATGTATCGATAGTTGACCTCGAAAAATAGTCATAATATCGATAGCCCTATTGATACTATTGAAATTTTACAATACTATCGATACTACCGATAGTATCTATCCAAGAAATTGAGCAATATTATTGGTAAAGTACAATACTATCGATAGTATCGATACTATTGGGTATAGATACTATCGATAGTATCGATACTATCACTATTATGGTGTATTTTACCGCAATCACTGTCGATACTGTCGATACTATCGGTACTATCGATAGTTTTACTACATCGATATTTTACCAAAATTCAATAGTATCGTGTTGGATTCAAACCTTTATTAGCGTTTTATGCACAAAAAGTAAAGTAAACCATCGAATTTACTAATTAATAATATTATCTTTGTCACTGACTGTTTTTTTTTGAAATGGGTAAATAGTAATAATCCTTGCAACATTGTATGTTTACTTATAATTAATACAATTATTACACTTAAGAAGAAAGGCGGCATTTTGTACGTTTTTTTCATATTACAAGGCTGTTTTAAGTTGCAAGTTCATAAAGTAATAATTGCCGACTATATTGTTGATATAGTTATATATAATTATAAATATATATAATTTACTTATTAATAATCATGAACTAATAATGTTGACTAAAATTTCGGTGCAATACTATTGAACTTTGGGTTAATATCGATGTAGTATAACTATCGATAGTACCGATAGTATCGATAGTATCGACAGTGATTGCAGTATAATACACCATAAAAGTGATAGTATCGATACTATCGATAGTATCTATACCCAATAGTATCGATACTATCGATAGTATTGCACTTTATCAATAGTATTGCTCAATTTCTTGCATAGATACTATCGATAGTATCGATAGTATTGTAAAATTTCAATAGTATCAATAGGGCTATCTATATTCTGACTATTTTTCGAGGTTACGATAGTATTGACAACCTATCGATAGTAAGGCAACACTAGTTGTGAGCTAGCCACCGATCGGGTCGGACGCGTCTACCTCTAGCTCCGGACATCGTAATAAATATAAAGTATAGTGTGTGTCCTAAAACATCACAGTCTTCAATTTTGTACAATTCTTTTTTCATTGATTTTTCTACACACAATTTAAAAAAATGTCTATTTGCGTTTATCGTTTGTGATTCAACTTTTTTACGTAAATAATTATCAAAGTGAAATTTATACCTCTCTATATAGAATATAATGATTGTAAATATTGTACGAATCCTTTTTTTATTAACAGTACATTTTCTTTGATAAGTTAGCATTTTTTCAATTCTCGGTAGCAAAACGCGCACGGACGTCAAAATGGCAAATCATACAGCGCCTAGCCTTTGGACGGATGGACGTACGTCATTTTTCTCAAAACACTCCCGTATTTACGTAGATTATCGTTCAAGTGTAATATAGGGGAAGAGGGGCAGACAAAGGCTCAAGGTCAACGGCTAATGAGAGCCCCTTAAACTTTAAAATTCTATTTATTCCAAGTCTAAATTCTGCCAGTAGTTTCGCTCGTGTGAAAGCAGGTACCATATAAACTTTGGACCCCCGTTTCATCCCTTTAGGAGGTGAATTTTGGAAATTCTTTATCCCTTATATATCGGGTGTAAAAAGACCCTTAACGTAAACGAAAACTACGTATTGTACCCATCACTGGGATAGTTTTTTTCTTCTAGAACATACCTGGGAAATCACTGGTTCCAGAGATATTCAAGGTCAAAGTAAGAAAAAAAAAGTTGATTTTTTTTCAAAATCGTATTCCAAGTGTCATTAGAAAACTTTCTTCCGAACAAACATTATCAAAATTATTAATTTTTCATAGCAAATTACGCATTTGAAGTTACAAAAATGCAATGAATACAAAATACTACGCACGCTTCGACGCAGCTGTGCGGCTGTGGCGCGCACACTAGCGTGCGAGGTTCCGAGTTCAACGATCAATGCGAAACGCGCCCAGCTGATGACAGTATGGACAATTTATTTATTTTATGAATTGAACAGTTTACGATTTTACGTTTTCAATAAAAACGTTGATTATTATTTGTTTATTGATTTAATTTTGAAATTAGGCATTAAATGGTAGAAATTAAAAGTAGGTACCTACCTACCGTACCTACTTAACTAAGCGCGGCTGCGCTGACGCAGGCCTTCCCCAATCTGGCAGGTCCTGACGCCTCCTGCCAGAGGGTCTACGCTCCGCGTAGACCCCGTGGTTTGTGCAGTCCATGGACGTTTACGGGGCCCCGGTTTAGACTCGGTCACTCGGACTGAAGGTGAGAAAAGGGTCATGGCCATCCTAATGATACAGGGATACCGCGCGGTCTCCTGCAAGGCGAGCCGGCATGCTGGCCTGCCACTGTGGGATTTTGCAGGCAACAATCCTAGTACATGATGATGCAACGCCGTCGAAGGGAAACTCCGCTGCCGCGTCCAATCGCGGCACGGCGCGGCAGACAGAGCTCCAGCGAGATCTTGTGGTGGTATGGTATGAACTTGAAGACAGCGACTGGCGCAACCTTGCGCTGGGCGCGCCATGATAGCAGTAGTAAGTTCCCTCTCTGAGGAGTAGCTAGTGAGGCACCACGGCGTCCTCACTTTCCGCCTGACGAAGGTCCTCGCCGGACACGGTTGTTTCGAAAGGTTCCTGTGTCGGATTCAGCGGAAAGAAACGCCCGTGTGTAACGCGGCCCTGGTATACAAACGGCAACTGAAGGAACAAAGAGAGAGAGAGAGAGATGGAGTTTCAAACTTTTAACTGACTAAAAATCGGTAAAAGTCTGACACTCCCTTTCTCTTCACCCAGAGCGCGAGGGGACATTTGATGATTTCCTATTGCAAAAAAGTTACTTTCTACTTATCTAAAAACTAAACTTAAATCCTAGGTAGGATAGTAAGTTCCCTCTCTGAGGAGTAGCTAGTGAGGCACCACGGCATTCTCACTTTCCGCCTGACGAAGGTCCTCGCCGGACACGGTTGTTTCGAAAGGTTCCCGTGTCGGATTCAGCGGGAAGAAACGCCCGGGTGTAACGCGGCCCTGGTATACAAACGGCAACTGAAGGAACAAAGAGAGAGAGAGAGATGGAGTTTCAAACTTTTAACTGACTAAAAATCGGTAAAAGTCTGACACTCCCTTTCTCTTCACCCAGAGCGCGAGGGGACATTTGACGATTTCCTATCGCAAAAAAGTTACTTTCTACTTATCTAAAAACTAAACTTAAATCCTAGGTAGGATAGTAAGTTCCCTCTCTGAGGAGTAGCTAGTGAGGCACCACGGCGTCCTCACTTTCCGCCTGACGAAGGTCCTCGCCGGACACGGTTGTTTCGAAAGGTTCCCGTGTCGGATTCAGCGGAAAGAAACGCCCGGGTGTAACGCGGCCCTGGTATACAAACGGCAACTGAAGGAACAAAGAGAGAGAGAGAGAGATGGAGTTTCAAACTTTTAACTGACTAAAAATCGGTAAAAGTCTGACACTCCCTTTCTCTTCACCCAGAGCGCGAGGGGACATTTGATAATTTCCTATCGCAAAAAAGTTACTTTCTACTTATCTAAAAACTAAACTTAAATCCTAGGTAGGATAGTAAGTTCCCTCTCTGAGGAGTAGCTAGTGAGGCACCACGGCATCCTCACTTTCCGCCTGACGAAGGTCCTCGCCGGACACGGTTGTTTCGAAAGGTTCCCGTGTCGGATTCAGCGGGAAGAAACGCCCGGGTGTAACGCGGCCCTGGTATACAAACGGCAACTGAAGGAACAAAGAGAGAGAGAGAGAGATGGAGTTTCAAACTTTTAACTGACTAAAAATCGGTAAAAGTCTGACACTCCCTTTCTCTTCACCCAGAGCGCGAGGGGACATTTGATGATTTCCTATCGCAAAAAAGTTACTTTCTACTTATCTAAAAACTAAACTTAAATCCTAGGTAGGATAGTAAGTTCCCTCTCTGAGGAGTAGCTAGTGAGGCACCACGGCGTCCTCACTTTCCGCCTGACGAAGGTCCTCGCCGGACACAGTTGTTTCGAAAGGTTCCCGTGTCGGATTCAGCGGGAAGAAACGCCCGGGTGTAACGCGGCCCTGGTATACAAACGGCAACTGAAGGAACAAAGAGAGAGAGAGAGAGAGATGGAGTTTCAAACTTTTAACTGACTAAAAATCGGTAAAAGTCTGACACTCCCTTTCTCTTCACCCAGAGCGCGAGGGGACATTTGATGATTTCCTATCGCAAAAAAGTTACTTTCTACTTATCTAAAAACTAAACTTAAATCCTAGGTAGGATAGTAAGTTCCCTCTCTGAGGAGTAGCTAGTGAGGCACCACGGCGTCCTCACTTTCCGCCTGACGAAGGTCCTCGCCGGACACGGTTGTTTCGAAAGGTTCCCGTGTCGGATTCAGCGGGAAGAAACGCCCGGGTGTAACGCGGCCCTGGTATACAAACGGCAACTGAAGGAACAAAGAGAGAGAGAGAGATGGAGTTTCAAACTTTTAACTGACTAAAAATCGGTAAAAGTCTGACACTCCCTTTCTCTTCACCCAGAGCGCGAGGGGACATTTGATGATTTCCTATCGCAAAAAAGTTACTTTCTACTTATCTAAAAACTAAACTTAAATCCTAGGTAGGATAGTAAGTTCCCTCTCTGAGGAGTAGCTAGTGAGGCACCACGGCGTCCTCACTTTCCGCCTGACGAAGGTCCTCGCCGGACACGGTTGTTTCGAAAGGTTCCCGTGTCGGATTCAGCGGGAAGAAACGCCCGGGTGTAACGCGGCCCTGGTATACAAACGGCAACTGAAGGAACAAAGAGAGAGAGAGAGATGGAGTTTCAAACTTTTAACTGACTAAAAATCGGTAAAAGTCTGACACTCCCTTTCTCTTCACCCAGAGCGCGAGGGGACATTTGATGATTTCCTATCGCAAAAAAGTTACTTTCTACTTATCTAAAAACTAAACTTAAATCCTAGGTAGGATAGTAAGTTCCCTCTCTGAGGAGTAGCTAGTGAGGCACCACGGCGTCCTCACTTTCCGCCGGACGAAGGTCCTCGCCGGACACGGTTGTTTCGAAAGGTTCCCGTGTCGGATTCAGCGGGAAGAAACGTCCGGGTGTAACGCGGCCCTGGTATACAAACGGCAACTGAAGGAACAAAGAGAGAGAGAGAGATGGAGTTTCAAACTTTTAACTGACTAAAAATCGGTAAAAGTCTGACACTCCCTTTCTCTTCACCCAGAGCGCGAGGGGACATTTGATGATTTCCTATCGCAAAAAAGTTACTTTCTACTTATCTAAAAACTAAACTTAAATCCTAGGTAGGATAGTAAGTTCCCTCTCTGAGGAGTAGCTAGTGAGGCACCACGGCGTCCTCACTTTCCGCCGGACGAAGGTCCTCGCCGGACACGGTTGTTTCGAAAGGTTCCCGTGTCGGATTCAGCGGGAAGAAACGCCCGGGTGTAACGCGGCCCTGGTATACAAACGGCAACTGAAGGAACAAAGAGAGAGAGAGAGAGAGAGATGGAGTTTCAAACTTTTAACTGACTAAAAATCGGTAAAAGTCTGACACTCCCTTTCTCTTCACCCAGAGCGAGAGGGGACATTTGATGATTTCCTATCGCAAAAAAGTTACTTTCTACTTATCTAAAAACTAAACTTAAATCCTAGGTAGGTACCTACCTACAATTTAAACTTCTTAAATAACAACTTGATAAACCTCACTAGGTTCATAAGCATAACATAAACCTCACTAAGTAGGTAAATAAGATGTGATACGAACAGGTAAAACGACGTGATTGCTGCATTTACGATCACAATGATAAAGGAAAAGTAAATTTCGTAATTTCATTTATTATGTTTGAATTAGGTACCTACCTAAAGCTATCGGAAAAATCACACAAAGTTCCATACACTTAATCATCACCTGCTTAGGTTTCTCCCAACTATTAGGGTCTCCTTTCAATCTAACCGGACTGCCTATTTGGCCTGCACAACCTAGTTATCGGATAATACGATAACGATAAAGCCCCTCAAAAATGCCTACAATCCGTAAGTATTGTAGGCATTTTTGAGGATGACTTCTAGTGAGGATGGCTTCTAGTGCATAAGGCTGTAAGGCTTATGCACTAAAAGCTATCCTGTTAAGCATGATTGGAAATAAATGTCGTAGATAGGTACCTCATTTTATAAAAATGTTTAGTAGGTACCCACCTAATAAATTACATATTAAAACATAAACGAGCACGCGGCGCGTTTTACCTGCGTGAAGTCGTTAGTTTGTCGGGAGTCACAGATCGATTCCCGGCCACCGTAGACGCGGGCTTACGGACGGAGAGCAATGGGTAGCTCTCCGTCCGATAACAACCAAGCCCTGGTGGACAGCGCGTTGTGTTCCACGTGCGCCTTAAGAAGCTGTCAGCTAAACTGATGGGGCCTGATAGGAGCGATGCCAGGCACGGTCGCGGGAATGTTCCAAAGATTTAGGTACCGCGACCCTGAAACGCAAAGGCAACCGAAGGATCAACATTGGGTTTTAGTCAGTAAAAGTCTAAAACTCCCTCTCCCACCAGAGCGCGAGATGATTTTGATGATTTCACAACGTTAAAAAAAAAACAAAGCTACTCACGCTTCCGTACACAACTGCAGCAGTCTGAACTGAGATACAATTTGTCTTTAGTGTTTAGAGCGGCCTTCAAAACTACTTGCTAGCTATTTCACAAATACTAACCAGAATTCGGTCAGAATTTCATTTATCTGTATTCATTGATAACATTTTTTTTAATGTAATCACGAGACAACCTACAGAATAATTTAAGTACGTAAACTGATGAAGCCTCTAAATGCTCGTTAGAACTCAAACTCAATTTAGGAAATTATTTATAACTAGAGCGACACCTAAATCTATGAGATCACATTTTGTTATTACACCAGGCTGGCGCTAGCGCCAGTAGCACGCGAGCGGCTCGTGCTCTATGAAAGGGAAAAGCCGCCCACCGGCGGTGCGCGGCTGTGCTCAAAGCATCAAAAAGGCCGCCAGCGGTCCGACCCCCCTCCACAAATAAATTTAAAGGAATTTTATTTATTGCGAATTTACTTACCTACGTGTTTGTTATTAGTTCGGTTTCTTACGTCATCGAATGCACTTGTGGATATTTTTTTTTGCGAATTACTGTTATTAGTTGTGTTTGTGTAGTATTGTGTGATAGACTGATAGTAGTGAAAGCATTGGAGTGATAGGCTTAGTGTAGGTGTATTGTGAGTGCGTTGTATGTTCGTGTGTGTAGTGTGTTCTTTTCAGGATTCATTTAGTTGTAGGCACCTATCGCGAGTTAAGATGCCTTTTCATGTTTATTCGGTGCGCGAGTACGTGAATATTATTTATTGTTACGGCATGGCTCATGAAAACGCTACTGCGGCTCTGTGACTGTACAGGATTAAGCATCCTACCGCGTATCAACCCACGGATTCGCGGATCTTCACCAGAGCTGTTCAGCGATTGCTGGACAACCAACCGATAGTACCAATTTCTCTGGGAGGCGGCCGACAAATACGACCAGCGTTCGATGAGGCCATTCTCGCTGTGATGCAGGAAAACCCACGATTGGGCGTACGAACAGCAGCCAAAATATTGCGAAGGCGGCATGTTCATCACGTTCGGCACATGGTTTCCCATTCTAATGTGCACACAAGTGTTGAGGCGGGATAGGCAACGGCCTTACAAAATCCATCGTGTGCTAGTGCTCGAGCGCTCGTTACGTGATGCGATACGTCGCATGGATTACTGCAGGTGGCTGTTGAGCCAGGAACGAGACTTCATCCAAAAAATAATTTTCACCGACGAGAGCACTTTCACAAATAATGGAATGTGGAACCGCCGAAATACCCATTATTGGTGTTCCGTCAATCCAAATCAAACCCAAGAAACGGGCTTCCAGACACGGCTGGCATTGTGGGAAACCAGATCCTAGGCCCGGTTTTCTTGCCACCGAGAATGGACGGGCCTGCCTACCTCAATTTTGTTACTGGCTACCTAACCGACACTTTGGAAGAGATGCCACTAGTTCAGAAGCTTGGGTTGTGGTACCAGCACGACGGTGCGCCGCTTCATGTTGTGAGACCAATTCGTGAGCAACTGACGACGATTTTCGAAAACAACTGGATCGGACGGTTTGGGCCTAACGCATGTCCAGCACGCTCGCCTTATTGTGGGTTTACGTCAAAGATAGGGTGTTTGACCGCCCCTGCGAGACCGCTGCGGCAATGCGACAGAAAATTATTGATGTGATGAACTTAAGCAGTGGTCAGCGCAAGAAGGGATCCTGGTCCCTGGAGCGAGTTCATGAAAACACACGGGCTAGGGCGCGCATCTGTCTCCGCGTGGAATGTCGGCAGTTTGAACCGAAGCTCGTCAGTGTTGAGAGGCCACCTGTGCAGTGATGAAAGCTAAAGTGATGGACAGTGTAGGTAAGTACTCAGGCTATTTAAAAACTGTACGTATTTCGTATACTTAAGTAATTGTACATGACAGATTTTCTTAATTACCAAGAGCCTATTTAATACCTACACCATGCAAAACGCGCGCGACGCCGAGGCGCCGCCGCGCCGCGCCTCGCCTATCGTATACACGGTACCTATTACACACACACCGGCACAATCAGTTGCGCGCTTTACATTGCTCGCAATAAAAAGCATATTTTTTTTAAAGATGGAAAAAAAAGTTTGTTTCCCAGCAATATTTTTTGTTCAAAATGACTTAGTTATATGTACAGAATGTGTAGTTAACGGGTATGTGATCGGTCTTTTTACACCCTGTATATCGACGGTTGTAAAGCTAATTGATCTAAACGAATTTTTTTTCAATATTGAGTTATATACATATTCGGAATCAGCACATTTTTCTCCGTCGTTTGAGTCAGGTTTCAATTTTTTTTGAAAAAATGTCGCATAGATCATTTAGCCTTTCAACCGTCGATATGATCCCTTGCAGTTTCCTCTTATTCTTTACATCATAAAAATAAACTGCAAAATTTCAGCGTTCTAGGTCCACATATTACATGGCAAAAATGATATAGATAGTAAAATAAAGTGGCGTCTGTTTTGAAGCGGAAAAACCAATTGAATGTAATATAAACCATATTGGCCTCTGGCTCATGCCCCAGACTTGCAAATTGACTGATGGCCAAACGAGTTATTTTTATCACGATTGTTTAAAAACCGTGTTTTGTAAAATGCGTAAAGCGTCTCGTTTACGAGAAACTAACTTCGTGCATGTAGTTTCCGTTTTGAGCAACATGCATAGACTTATTTCTCTAAATTATCATTCATTTTTAAGGAGCTGAGCTGGGGGTTGCGACAGACTCATTCCGTTGATTCCGTTTTATTTAACGAAAAAGAGAATTAGACAGCTTCTGGTCATTCAGCTCACCCGCCCGATATGCAACTTTATATATTTTTTGTAGGTGTGTAAAAAAAAAAAATATAAAGTCAAACTTCGTGGATGTCCTTCGCCCTATGACCTTGAGGTGGGCTCATCACTGACTAAAACCATCCCGGTGTGTTCCCTCACAGTTCAGCTGCCCCCGATTAGTTTTAGCCCGCCAACCGCGGGCCTCATCCCATAATGAAGAGTGAGGTCCGATCGTCCGGTAACCATCCGGACCGAGCCCAAGTCGTCGACGGCGCGTAGTGTTCCACGCGCGCCTCAAGGAGATGTCAGCAACCGTAGGGGCCCAACAGGGTCGAAGCCTACTGGGGCCATGGGTGATGCGAAAGTGACCCCCGGGGCCCTGGAAAAATAAAAATGGCAAAGAAGGAACAGGAGTGGGTTTTTAGTCAGTAAAAGTCTGACACTATCTCCCGCTCCGCCCAACAGCGGGGGTTGTCATTAGATGATTTTCCCACCCGAAAAAAAAAAAAAAAACCACCGCCATCTCGAGTCCTGATTGATAAGGTGACGAATGCCCCCGAATCTGTTGACCCTGGGCTTCCTTTTAGGATGGCCAAAAGACCTGGTACGCATGGTACGCGACGGAAGAGCATTAGTAGTCCCTTTCCTTTCTACTACTTCATTCTCCAAGATAGCATTTTCACAGAAGATGATCATCGTATGCTAGGACTTTGCACAGCCGACCAAGTAACGAATCACGATCAGCAGCGATCTGTGCTTCCTGCTTCCGAAATAAGGGCATGACGCACGCAGCTCCTCCCATGCTGCTCAATCGACCAGCGTAATATGCCACGCCGTGTTCTCTCTAAAGTGGACTCAGTGCTGGAACTGAGTATCCATCTCCTTGGTTATGCGAGTCAGGTACTTTCCGAAGGAGCCGTACACCGAATGCACCTGAAACGTCAAGGAGCCGTAATTCCTCCCAAGCCAACGGTCCAGCACCGGCCAGACTTTCTCGATTTTATTGAGGCCGGCGGTAAGATGCAAAATCATCTTTCACTATTCCACCATTAAGATCTGACGCAACTCTGACTGGTGCAGCGTGATGCGTCGCTGCAACAGTCTGTCGCCTAACGTCTTCGGCTCCTCGTGCTTGAGTCGCGAGTGTTTTCGCTTCCAGGTCCCTAAGCCTTTTCGCAGGCGTTCATGTGATATCTTCTGATGACCCAGACGGCCATTGCGTTCTGCAGTTTATGCAGTATTGCGATGTAGAAGCCGTTAGGCAGAGGCGCTGACTTAAATCTGTGGATGTTCAATTCTTTATAATATAATATAATATTCCACAACTATCACACAACGCCGTCCAGTCCCAAGTTAAGCAGAGCTTGTGTTATGAGTACTAGACAACTGATAAACATACACGTACTTATATATTTCTAAATACATCCATATATAGATAAATTACACCCAGACACCGAACAAATGATCGTGCTCATCACACAAGCATTTGTTCTGGGTGGGAATCGAACCCACGACCTCCGGCATAGCAGTCAGGGCCACTAACCACTAGACCAACAGGCCAGTCCATTTCATCTCCATTTGATGCTCAATTCATACCCATTTGATGACTTGTGTAAAATGACTGGCAAATGGCAAGAAAACATTTGCTTACCAACCATCGATCACATTACCGACCGACGAATCACACTAATAAATGCAAATGTTTGTATTTGTGTATGTACATGTGTATGTTGGTTACTCCTTCACACTCAAACGGTTCAACGAATTTAAATGAAATGTTGCACACAGATAGAACATGTCCTAGAATAGAACTTAAGATACTTTTTATCTTATATAAATGTTTTCTTTCTTTCTTTATTTCTTTCTTTATCCAGGGAGTATGTTCCTATGGGTTAATTTCCTACTTTCACGCGGGCGCAGCCGCTGGCAAAAGTTAGTATATCTATACAACACTAGTTTTTTATTAGTACAAATACTTAATAAAGTCTCTATAAATAATATTCATAAACAGCAAAGTTATGGGCGTTTGTTTATATCCCAAAATTTCACTCAATTTGTGAAAATATTGTACTGGCTGTTATGAATGGTTGATTATGAATGAAAAACTATAGAAAATCACTGCGCGTAGTATTTTTTAGGAACAATTGTTATGAATGACTGATTCAATTATGAATTTACCAATTATGACAAATTTTTGTGGACAATTTTGGGATTTCTGTTTTTTTTGCTTTTGATTACAAAAATGTGATCAATATCGGGTACGGAAAGAGCCCAATTTTTTTTTGTACTAATTAAAAAATAGGGTTGAATATCATAAGACTTAATATAGATGTTCCAAAAATTTAAAAAAAAGGGAGGCCCGAAATTCGGCGGTCAAAATTGGTTAAGCGGTTTAGGTGTGAAAAGTTATTCAATAAACAGACAGACTGAATTTCTTTAGCTTTAATAATATTACTTTGGATTGTCGCTCTTCAGATTGGGCAACTTACGTGTCGACGCAGCTGACGGCGTGGGAGACCCTGCATGAGTTGTGGCTGACCAGGTTCCCCGGGCCGATACACATAGTTTTCTATGAAGTCCTGGTACGCGATACCAGGCATGCGCTGCAAGGAATACTGGACTTCTTGAACTATAATGTAACTGAGGTAAATACTTAATTTAGTGGCTTATCTCCGAAACTACTGAACCAATTTAGACGGGTAGATAGCTGATTTATTTTAGAGAGATCTTAATTAAAATAAAAAGTAGTAAGGCGAACCTTACTACTTTTATTTTAAATAAGATATCTTAAAAAAAATTAAAACCACATATTTTTTTAACAAAATCAAATTCTGTGGCTGACCACAGAATTTGATTTTCTTACTTACATTTTTTTTAAGCAGTTTTGTTGCAGCTATTTTGTTTTTAGGGTTTCGTACCTCAAAAGGATAAAACGGAATCCTTATAGGATCACTTTGTTGTCCATCCATCCATCTGTCTATCTGTCAAGACCCTTTTCTCGGGAACGCTTGGAGGTATCGAGTTGAAATTAGAACCATATACTCAGGTCTGCGGTCCCTTGAAGCTGCGAAAAAATCAAACTTCTACGAACAAAAAAATTTACATTTACATGTACATTTCGACACTCTCAAGGGAATCAAAATTCATAGGGTACTTCTCGTTGACCCAGAATCCTGAAATTTGGCAAAAAGCAAGGTCTTGTAGCTCAGGTATAGGAATAAATCTGAAAACAGTAAATTTGGTGTTACGTCACAAAAAAAAATCTTTTGCGATTCGGAAAAATCTTCGAGACTCCATTCGGGAATTGAACTATTTACAGGTAAGTTTGTACGTAACCCTCAGTGCGCCAGTCCGACTCGCACTTGCCCAGTATTTTTTATTTTGATGAACGTTTCTGTCCGTGATGCGTAATATCACCATATCTCTGGTCATTACCTTATCTGAGACGTTGCTTATAAGTTTTATAACATTTTTTACCAGGTTGACATGAACTGCGCGATGGCAAACAAAGAAGGCATTTACAGGCGAAAGAAAAAGCACCAAGACTTCGAGCCCTTCACAGCAGACATGTACAAAGCGTTAGATCAGGTGAGGAACAGAGTGCTCAATATGGTCATGGACTATAAGAAAAGACACCACGAACCGCAGACAGTAGGATAGGCTGCTGTGTAAGGCCTACTATTCACGGACGCATAGCTTTATAGACGCATATTCGTGATTATACGCTTGTTTTACGCCTGCGTGAAGCTTGCATACAGAACTATGTAACTGTCGACGAAGCGGCAACGACATGACGGCACGACGCCGCCGCACTCAGGCGTACACCAAGCGTATAGTGATGAATACGCGTCTAAGAAGCTACGCGTCCGTGGACCGTAGCCTGTTTGTATAATAAAGTTGATAGGTACCGAAGATTTATTAATTTCCTTATTTGTTAACTTAAAATATAGATTTGCAGGATTTTGCACGAACAACAAAACCAATAAATATTTCTTGATATGCGTTATACAGCCATAATTATGAGGTAATTCATTAATAAGTAAGCAAAGCCGCAAGTACAGCTTGCTTGTTAGTTATGGCCTAAAGAAATATTATTAAGTAAAAAAAACAACAGATAACTGTTAACTAAAATCTAGAAACAAAATTATTTTGTGCTAGCTGTCCTCCGCGGTTTTACTTGTGTTTTCGGTTACTACTCCACTTCTGTGGATCGTGGTGTGATATTATATGGCCTATACTATTCGTCATGAACCTGGCTATCCCATACAGAAAGATTTATTCCAATCCAACCGGTTGTTCCAGAGATTAGCGCGTACAAACAAACAAAAAAACTTCATTATACTAGTATAGATATAGTAAACTTTATTATACTAGTATAGTTTTTATTTATATTTTTGTACTGGCTACCCTACTTAACGGTTTGTGGCAACATTTTCGTTCCCTTCAGGAGCTTACATAATTATATCGAGTATTTTTTTTTTAAATAAATCTTTTGTATTCTATCAATTTAGTTTAAATTTAAGATCACAATTTGATCATATCAGTATTTTTATAAAATAGAACAGTTTTATGTAATAGTGCAGAAAGAGAGAGAGAAAGAGAGAATCAAATAAACTAAATGATAATATTCCCAACTAGCAAAATAACTATAAGAATAATCCGTTATAAGAGCTTAGACCTTTTAAAAGGATTATATCTGTCTTGGCAAAGATTGTGTAACTTATAAAGGCACCTTATAAGACGTTTTGTGCTAAAAGAGACTTGTAAGTGTGTTTGTTCTTACGAAAGCATAATCAAAATTAATGTAAGATGAAAAAAAGCACTTAATGAGACCATCATACAACTATTATAAGGGCAAATAATCTTCAAGGTGCGCCAAATTCCATGCCTACAGACGTTTAGAAGTATGTTATTTGAGACATTTTGCTAGTAGGGTTGTGTTATCACTTTCCATAAGTGGATCGCTAAAATCCTTTAATGAAACGGCTCAAACTTTAACTATGAAAGCTTTTCTAGACAATAGTGTAATTAGTAATAATAAGAATTAAGCTAACGTAGTTTAAAACAAAATGTACAAAAGTATTGATTCTATATGTGTTGTGATGTCATTGGATGTATTTATATATCAAGTTGTTAATGTGGAAAATTATCTATATATTATTAATTCTGACTGTATCGTGAGAACTAAATGCAACGTTAAAACGACAGATGCGTCGTACACACGGGTGTACGAAATTGATCGGCCGCCATTGGTCGCTCTATATCTGAAGTTTAAAGGGTTATTTGTAAAACACCAACAACCTCTTAGGACTATTTTAAGAACATCATAAAAACCACTTTTGTTCTATGACTTTTAAAAATTTATCATACATTGGTTCACCAGATTTTCATACAAAAATAAAAATATTTAAATTGAACGTTCTAAATGTTAAGAAGGCTATGCAAAGCGATAGTACAATAGCGGAGAGGAGCGGTGATCGTGCGCGGGAGGCGAAGGTGGGTACAGCAAAATACAGAGTTGAGATATGTTAGATAGAACAACGAAATATTGAAGGTTTGTTTTTGATAAATGTATTATGTTTTGTAAAAAGTCATAGAACAAAAGTTGTTGTTTATGATATTAGTAATACAGTCCTGCCAAGGTTGTTGGTGTTTTACAAATAACCCTGTATATACTCTTGATGACACGTTCTACATATATTTAATCTAAATAGTTCATTCACTTATTGTTATTATTTTAAAAACTATCGACATGTCAAGAGTTAAAAGGGGTCATTATACTCATCAATGTGAACAACTTTTGAGTGAGTTCAAACCCGATAACGCGAAAAATAATTCAGTTGCTCCATGTATTTTGTCGAGTTCTGTGAACAAAAATGTATGGAGCAGTGGATTTTTAGAATTTTTATAATAAATAATCGGTACATGGTGGACATCCCACCCATACGTACAAAGCGTTTTGGGAACACATTCATAATGCGTACAGCTAAGGAGTGGAATTCCCTGCCGGAGTCTGTGTTCCCTGGTAGCTACAACCTAGGGGTCTTTAAGTCAAGAGTGAATAGGTTACTTCTAGGCAAGCGTGCTCCATCTTCGGCCACATCATCGCTTACCATCAGGTGAGATAGTGGTCAAACGCGAGCCTATCAATAATAATAAAAAAATAAATAAAAAAAAAACATTTTAAAAGTTGTTCATATACAATGACCCCTTTTAAAGAAAGCCCAAATGTCGTTTTGACGTTGTATATCCTGTAATCTATCGGTCGATATCGATATTGAAGAATAATGGCCATCTCTATTGAGAACAAAAGCTTTTATAGACGTATCTATCTAATTAGCTCATTGTATCACACTTCTGAGTGAAAGTCTCCCTCTCCTTTTCCACATACGTCTGTCTTCCCAGCCAGTCCCTCCGCCCGGTAAGAATTAAGTTCACCTCTCCACTTTTGTCTTGGGCTGCCGCGAAATCGCTTTGCGTTTAATGGGACTTACTAAGGGGTTCTTTTAACCCACTACTCATCTGACATGCGGCAGACATATCCGGCCCAATCTCACTTAAGAATAGCAGCTTTAATAGAGATGTTTGTACAAATGAAACTGTACGTTAGTCAATTTATTTTTCCTTTAATATTAATAACAAATTTCTTAATAATTGATTACAATCTAGCCTAAAAGACTAGAGCAGTGGTGGCGGAGTGGTAATGGCCCCGACTTATGAGTAATAGGTCGCGGGTTCAAACCCAGTCAGGCGCATTACTTTGTGTAATTTATTTCATCACCACTGCTCTCAAATTGGTGAAGGAAAACATCGTGAGGAAACCGGCATGTCCTAGAACCAAAAATTCGAAGACATGTGACATTCACCAATCCGCAATGGGCCCGCGTGGTGAATTACGGCACATTCACTCTCCTAGAGAGAGGTGGCCTGAGTCCCAGCAGTGGGAACATTAAAAAGGCTGATTATGCTATTGTGCTAAAAGACTAATAAGTAATTTAACTCTAACCTATTAAGTCATAGGTTTTGTAAAAACTAAGAATAGCACACAATAATGTAGGTACTTACATAGTAATTTTAAATATATTTTTAATTCTAAACACTTCTAAATGTTGCTAAATAAAAAGATTCATTGCAATAATCTTGAATAGCAATATAAGTTAGATGCTCGTGAGTATTGATACAACATTATCGAGACCATCAATGTCGCAGCCCTACTGCTTTTGCCGATGGACTTACGGCCCGTTCACGACCTTGCCGCTGTGAGCGGTAGCTAAGCGCGGGGCGGCGAGCGGTTGAAAAAAAAGTATAAAAATGTTTGAAGCACGCCAACATAACGTAATCAGCCTTATAATGTTCCCACTGCTAGGACTCAGGCCTCCTCAGTAGGAGGGTTTGGGCCGTACTCCACGCGGGCCCAGTGCGGGTTGGTTGATGTCACATATCTTCGAAATTTTGATTCTATATCCAACCGTTTTGATAGCAGGGGTGTTGAAATAAATTACACAAAATAATGCGTGTATGGTAATAAACAAAATGATGGCTAAACTATGATGCTTTATGTTCTGTTGGCTTTACGACTAGTTATAGGTATGACGTTTTCATAAAAAACGGGTTTCACTCTTTTATTAACTCTTTTATATACTTTTGAACAGTCACCTTGTTAAACATAACCAAAGAAATGCTTTATTTATTTATAAGTCTGTATAACTTTATTAGCTCTATCTAGATACTTAATTGTTCCTAATTTAAGGCCTAATTGTTATTGTTTCGTTTGTTAATTTAAATATACTTACATTAGTTTGCATTATTAAATATTATTATTGAGTTTTTGGTGGGATTTCTTCGAGTGAAGTTTAGTGGCTGTTTTAATTATTCGCAAATTGATTTCTATACTCCATCGGTTTAGGTAGTTAACTAAACGTAAACAATCTTAATATATCTTTCTATTTAAAAAAAAAAACATATTAAAGACATACAAAGATTATTTAAATTAAGTTAGTTACCAAACATAACAAATGTAATGTAAACATTTTTATATAAAAATTTTAGACAACTTTTAGATAAAAGACATGTCAAGATTGTTTACATTTAGTTAATTACCTAAACAGATGGAGTATAGTAGAATATATTGTGATGTAAAATTGGTGTAGTTTTGTATCTCAGATATCTACACAACTGGACAATATATCGAATTATTGAAACAGGCGCGATCCTGATAAAATGGAGCTGAGAATTTTATTGTAGTGTTGACTACCTCCGCTAAGCTTTTCGAGAAGGCTGACTCGATACATCTGCTGCCAAATACTTCAAAAAACATTAGCATATTATGTTACATCCTAATTCTAATGGAATTCAAAGTGACTAAAAACTAAATACTTCGTAAACTTGACACTGGCTAAATTCAAACCGCGTGAAGCAAAAAAAAAGTAGTTTAATAATAGTTTAACTAGTCAAAGCTTTAGTCAAGTTAACTTTTTACTTATATCACTATGTTGTTATTATAAAGAAATACTAGGATTGCATAATTCTCACGAAGGCCTCACAGGCACCTAGCTTTTATTAAAGAAATTCAACGAAATTCACATTCAAAGTTCAAAACAAGCCTAATGATGCACTTGGTTAAAATATGCACTGCCTAAGTTTATTAGGTCCTAGTACTTACTACTGAAGTGAACACTATTAACTATAATTGTTTTAGAGATTGTTGTTAGAAAATCGAGGTTAGAAATGAATGATCGCATTTTTATATATTTTTAGTAAGATCTGTATTTTAAAGTTTTTATTTGTTGTTATTAATTAAATAAAAAAGTAGATTTGTTCATGCAAAGTAACATACTGTAGCTTTAATTTGTTATTTTATACGTTTTTTGTTCTTGTTTGTACTCTATAAACATGTTTATTATTTTTAAATCCACTTTTATCCATTCAAATGTACAAATAAATATTACATCTATTTATTTTATTAGCAATATCTTTGTTACTCTATGTCAGCAATTTTATATTGTTAAACAGTTTCATAAAAAAATATTCTATACTTTCTTGACGGACACGGTACTAAGGAGAATGCGCGATTGGCGCGAATTCGATTCCCATCATCATTCATCATCATTTCAGCCGAAAGACGTCCACTGTTGGACATAGGCCACCCCCAAGCGTCGCCACTACGACCGATCCTGTGCTTCTCGCATCCATCGCACTCCCGCGACTCTCACCAGGTCGTCGGTCCACCTTGTGGGAGGCCTTCCGACACTGCGTCTTCCGGTGCGCGGTCGCCACTCTAGAACCTTTCGGTCCCATCGACCATCCGTTCTACGAGCAATGTGCCCTGCTTACTGCCACTTTAGTTTGGCGATTCTTCGGGCTATGTCGGCGACCTTGGTTCTCCTGCGGATATCTTCGGAACAAATATTTATATGGCCTATAGACAGTTGTTCCGAGTCTGGGGGTATTGTGTATGTGAGTATACATGTTTGTTAACATACCACCATACTAACAGAAGTAATTCCTAGTGTGGGCCAATATTAAATAAAAAAATTATTCAACTTTGCTGTGTACAAAAAACCATTCCTTAAAACATTAAACACTCGCTTTTTTCAACAGTTTAAATGTATTATATTTTTATCGTTTTAAGGGAAATCTGACAACGCTGCTAAATTATTAGGTAGGTATACACGATGTCTTTGACATCGACGCACAAATGAATACCACGGATCCAGTAAATGATTCTGGACCCACCCGTGCACATTAAAAAAAAAATTACTTTTTTAAATTTAAACTGTGTAAAATCGTTATTCTAACTAACCTCGATGATATTTTTGGTAAAAAAAAAACAAAATAAATATTTTTATAATTAAAAATTAATTAATTAAAAAGTCATCGGGGTAGATAAAATTGTTATTCTAAGCAACCCCGATAGCATTTTTAATTATAAAAGTAATTCATTCATTTTCTTTTTCACTAAAAATTTTAAAATAAAGATTTTAAGTATACAGTTTAAATTAAAAAATTACGTTTTTTAATTAAAACTGTGTAGTATAAACTGTGTAGATTTAAAAAAAAAACGAAAGAACTGACGAAAAATTCCACCACTGGGGCGTCCAAATCCTGTACTGGATCCGTGGTATTCGTTTGTGCGTCGATGTCAAAAACACCCTGTATATTATATACATCGGGCACTATAACCAGTGGAGAGTGTGTGCGGCGCTACCGCGGTCACTAAACATACGCTATCATTATCAAGCTTATCCGGCGAAATTTTGGTCACTCGCAGCAATTGTACGTTTTGGTTATTGTGCTCCATGATTGTATGGTAGATTAGCCGATTGATGCATTTATTTATTTTTATTGTCAATGTTGATTAGTTGTAAGCACTACTGAGATCGATGTTTGTGAATGCTGAGAATAAATGACTTTCCAATATAGTTTTCATTTTATTTATAGATTGTCTTACTTTTTAACCGATGCCAAAAAAAGGAGAATCTTTGAGACTCGATTCGGGAACTGAACTATTTATTATTACAGGTAAGTTTGTACGGAACCTTCAGTGCACGATTCCGACTCGTACATAGTCTCATAATTCATTAAAAAAATGGGAATGTCTTCATTGGTTTGTAATTTATTTTGAATCAGGATGGATAAGTATTGGTAAAAATAAAAGAAAATAATTCATAAAACTAAATATGCTTTATTTCACATCGTGTCAATATTCATTGGTCACAAACAAGTTTTGCACTTCGACAATACTTACACGTTACTCCGAGCTTTTCGTTTACAATATAAAATATATGCAGTTAACAACAATCCCCTCAGTTTACGAATAAATTACAAAATCATTTTTATTTATATACGAAGCAGATACGCTGTCACGCGGCCCTAGCGTCGAAGCGGGCAGCGGGACTAACATTATTATATTCATGTATAAAAAAATGTTTTAAGAAAATAACCGCTATGGTAGTAAAATCATTTTTCTATTAATATATAATCTAGTATCGGCTATAGTGCGGCCGCCGCCCGCCGGGCCGCGCGCGCCTCACTGGGAGCGGCCTCGCCACACTGGGAGCGGCCTCGCCACACTGGGAGCGGCCTCCCCACACTGGGAGCGGCCTCGCCACACTGGGAGCGGCCTCCCCACACTGGGAGCGGCCTCGCCACACTGGGAGCGGCCTCCCCACACTGGGAGCGGCCTCCCCACACTGGGAGCGGCCTCGCCACACTGGGAGCGGCCTCGCCACACTGGGAGCGGCCTCCCCACACTGGGAGCGGCCTCCCCACACTGGGAGCGGCCTCGCCACACTGGGAGCGGCCTCCCCACACTGGGAGCGGCCTCACCACACTTGGCTCCACACGGACATGCGCGCCTAGTATTTCGACAACAGTTAGATCAACGCACCGCGAGGGTTAAAATAATCACCTGTCAAATTTAACTTCTAACAACATGTTATTAAACTCTTAATCATTACACAAAATCATCATCACAATATCACAAATAAAATACAGAACTCTGACGCTCTACTTTACGAAATTATTACGGTGTGAAAATTTAGTACACAATATAAATGTATCAACGTAATTATAAAGCTTAGTATGGATTTTATAAATCAATATGCCCAATATAGACATCTATTCTTATCCATAAGCAAATTCAGTCGAATATTTAATAGTACAAAGAAATGTATTTTATACATTTGAAATTAATGGAAAATGTCGAATATACAAATTAAGTCTTAAATAAGGTTATCTATCGAGTCTCTCGGTCAGATGACGGCGAGCAGTCAGCTGACCGGAGACTCTGCGTCTGACAAAGTGTGAAACAAAACCTTACTGTACAAAAATAATAATAGAACAAATGAAACACTATCATACAAAATAAAAAAAAAACAAATTTCTACAAAGTGATACCTACGTGTCTGTATTCACACCGGTTGGGGCCGGTTACAACCATCGCTCTCAACTAACAAAAGGAAATAGAAATCAAAAAAAAATATACATTTATTGAATTTATTTTATAGAGACCGAAAAAAACAGTCGTAGAAAAAAGTTTAAATATTAATCGTAGAAAGTCAGCCTTCGCGTAACAATTCACTATACCATTTCCTAACTACACGATCGCGACCAGCCACGCGCAGACCACATCCTCTCCTGGTGCACACAGTTCGCGCATGGTACAGCTCCGACACTCCGGTACGGTCGCTCAATGTCGTTAGCACATTTATCATTTGGACAAAATAATGAAACAATAATGTCATGGTGATATTAATGAAAATAAAGATGACAATCAAAATTTGAATTCTCATACATAATTCGTAGATAAATAGCGTTTTGAAAACGTTTCACAAGCTAGTTATCGAAGCGGCATGACTAGTTTTAAACGTAAAACTGTTTAGACGTAACTATATAGATTACTATTGCTTTTTTATAATGTTATAGGAATGCTAATCTAGTAAGATCGGCCGGTAGACAAGCGGGGATCGGTCTAAACAGTTTCCGCAGTCGCTGGGGGGTGTTGCGTGACGTGACGCGATGACGTCACCGCAGCGCGCGGCAGCGCCGGCACACGCGCATGCTGCCGCAGTCGCCCCACGAGCTCATCTCCGAGCACGACCCGCAGAAGATGCCGCCGCAGCGTCTGCAGCAAACGAGCTCATGTTCATTGTGATACTCTATCATGGCTACGGACTTTAACATACACAAATATATTCGCATAAAAATATGCAAGTATCTTGCATGCCATTGTGTCATAAAGGCACAAAAATACGTAAGTACTTTGCATTCCAGTGAGCTACAACAAACTGATTGGTGGATGTCACTATGGCATGCTAGTAGCTTGCATACTTTAGCGCAAGTTGTGTATGTGGATTGGTGTATACAACTGTGGCATGCAAGTTACTTGCATGACGTAGGTAAGTTAAGAAGGTGCAAGTATCAGGCATGTAAGTTGCATTACATTGTGGACTGCCGAGGTATATTGTTGTGATAGTAGCTTAGCTACAAAAAATATGTATTTCAAAAGAGTGTCCATGGAGTCACTTGTACTTTCTTTTCCATAGAGATCTACGCTTTGGAATGTGCAATATTAATCATTTTTCTGACTGACTGACTTCGTGATAAAATAATATGATTGATCCACGACATTCGCTGTTGCAATTTATAGTGTTGTGAGAAAGACCAATCCGTTGAAATTTCTTTGTTTCTTTCTTTCCATTCTTCTGTGATTATAGCTAAAAAGAGCCTGTTGATTAAAGTTCCGGGGAGCTATGTGGTCCTGGTGCTTACCTGCAGTGATGCCTGCGTCTCGCCAACCAGAAATGGTTTCTGCAGTACTGGCAGCGCGGCGCAGCGCTGTCTGGTAACCACACGACGCCGCGCGCCTCTTCACCTACTTCTACCTCGGATGCGCTGCCGCTGCTACTGCCGCTGCCTAGCACTGATCCACTGCCGCTGCTTGTTTTCTGTACCAGGAGAATATGAGCTTAGAGAGCGTGTTGAGTAATGATTTGGGTAACAGTGCAAGTGAATATGATTTGAAAATTGAGGAGGAGATTGGTAGATGGGAAAATGAAATATTACAACCCATCTTTATTTATTAACAATGTGAAATTTGAAGTCTCAATGTCCAAAATTTCTCAATGTGTGTGTTTAGTTTACCAGAGTGACATAAGCCGTGAGAAAGTAAGAGCAATTTGTATAGCGTGTAGTACGTGATCATACTTGCGTGGGCGTAGCCGCGTGCGGGACGGAGGGAGGGATGGGCGCGGGCGGGGAGGACAATCGCAACGCCTCCCGCGCCTCACGCAATTGTCCACTCAGGTCCTCAACAACTTTCTGTGAACAACACATTTTTGTATAAAGCCAAGTAGTAGGTATATATAAAAAAAAAACGGAATTGCATTTCATTCGAAAACGGTGCACAGCCGTTTTACAAGTTGCTAATAAAAACACAAGGATGCATTTGTTTGCATTCAAGAACAAACTACATTCTATCTGCAGTGTCACTTCAGCAGAAAGTACCAGGTTAACATAAAATCAAAAGACTATTATCACCTTTTGGTAGAGTATGATTTGGTGCAGCCTGGCTTGCAGTGGGTCGAGCGCAGGCGGCAGACCATCGAGCGGGTCGGCACGCGGCGGCGCGGGCGCGCTGGTGGCGGGGGCCGGCGCTCCGCACACGCAGCGCACTCGCGCTCCGCCCAGTGCGCCCCCGCACACTCCGCACCAGCACACTTCCGCGCTGCCACCTGACTCTCCTGATGTTTCGATACCACCTGGAAGAGAAAAAGTAAGATAATACAATATTTGGGATACGACTAAAAAATATTCTTAGTATAAACTACGTGGATGTGGCCTATATTTTTTTTTAGGTTGCGATACTCTATAGCTACCATAGCAATGTTAATATATTTTTCAAGTACCAGGCTGTCATAAATCACAAAGAAGTTGTACTCACTGGTAGTGCTAGTTCTTCTAGAACAGTGGCAGCAGGCAATACGCCGAGGTGAGGTAGGACACAGTGTGAGTTGGCTTGCTACGCGTGTTCGTGTGTGTGTGTGAGCTGTCCGCCGAGGTTGTGTGTGCGCCTCGCCTTCGCTTTCTGAACTTATACTGCTTGATGTTGCTCCGCCTACGCAAAAGAAGAAAATCAAGTTATTTCTTTGTTTCTAATTGTACATACGTCTGTACAACTTGAATGACCTTGAAAAACGCTTAATTGTCGTTTTGTACACACTTTTGTACGAATTTTATTTGGCTGAAAATTTTGGCTTCTATATCTTTGTTTTTCCTGGAAAAATCGTGTTTTTTTTTTTTGGTGAATTACTTAAAAACGTGCAATTACGTAATAATAATACCCCCCGCGCGCGAGGGGTTCTCGTTCAGTCTTAGTGCGTTATCAGCTTATCAGAAAAACAAAAGAAAAAAAGAAATGTTAATAATAAATGGATCACCAATTGAAAGCATGTAACATTCTATCATCATATATTTTGTTTTGGCTATATGGCATAAAAACGGTGTCCGCGAAAGTGCGAGGTTACCCATTTTTTGCTCTGGGTGGAACGAGAAGAAGTGTTAGGCTTTTACTGACTGAAAACCATTTGTATTCCTTCAGTTGGCTTTTGTGTTCCAATGCTGCGGTGATTCTTTCGATTCCGCAGCCCTGGCAGTAATCGGTCCTACCGGGCTCCATCAGTTACGCTGTCATATACGTCGTCAACCCGGGCCTTATCGAACGGCGAGCTAGCAATTGTTCGCCGTCCGCAAGTCCTACGATGGCTAGGCATCGCCTTTCATCTCTTGACTCCCAGATGCGAAGTGACCACAAAAGTGCCAATAATTGTATAACTGTGGGAAAAACGCTTCTTACCATTCAGATCAACTTCAAGAAACTTATTAGCTACATCATCAATCCCGTTCATGGTTCCATTGGTCGTGACTTCATTCTCTCTGCTATGGCTGTTATCAGTAACCACATTGTGGTTGGTCCTGTCTTCTGTGGTGCGGTTGTCGAGGGGCGAGGACTCATGAGAAGTGTTCCTGGAAGCCGGTGGTTCTGCTCGACCCTCGTTGATCTCGAAGCCATTGGAAGATTGGTTGCTTGACTCGGATACGGAACGCCAGGTAATGCTTATGTTGCGGGTACGGGCTGATTCTCTAGCGGCCTGGGGAATAAGTAAAGAATAATAAGGAACGTTCTCTCCCTTCTTCAACATTTATTTTCATCGCTTTCTTTCTTTCTTACTAAACTGCATTCGAAATAAAATGAGACATTTAAACAAGCCTTTTTTGTAGTTACGATACCAACTATTTACTGCAGCCGCCATTTATCATGCCACCAACACAATAAAGGTCAAAATCGCTTGAACGGGCAGTAAAAATATTTGTTTAATGTCTAATCTTATTGCGAATGGAGAGAAATGTCATTGATCTCACCTCAGCCATTCCAAGAACATCAGTATAGGTATCAGGGACGAAGACGGGTGGTTCTTCCGGCGTGTCCACATCAGGTGAAGCCACGATGGCGGCCGCGTTAGCTACACCTTCAGCCACGAGCTGGCTGTCTGCCGACGCGGCCAGGTCCTCGGTGTGGTCGATGACCTGGTCGGGGATGAGCTTGTCGGGGAGCGCGCCGCCCAGCTCGCGCTCCAGTGACGACGAGCCGCTGGCGAGGTCGCGCGGGGCCTCGCTGCTGTTCTCGAAGTGATCGGGGTGGAGCCCGTCGACCTAGACGGACATCTTTCAGTTTAGTTCGTGGAGCCCAACAACATTGAACCAAAAAATCATTTACAATGTACTCGATTCTCGTCAGTAAACCTGTCAGTGAGCGTGGCGCGACTAACACTCACTATCTACTACTACTTGTATGTGTATATTACCCTGGTACTACCCGTGCCGTGATAGTTATCGGCGGTGGGCGGTAATACGGCAGTCGTAGCACTGACCACCGTTTCGCGTGCGACGAGCTGCCCGTACTAAAAGCAGCTCATCGATTTTACTACATATATAGTTATGTCTCCCTAGTACCGATCGTGTCAAGACAGTTGTCGCCAGTGAGTTAGTACGAGGCGATCATCGTTTCGTGTTAATCAGTCAACGTATCCGTACTAAAGACAACTCGTCAACAAAAATTGACTCTACTACATGTATAATTATGTTACCCTGGTACTGACCGTATCATGACAGTTGTCGCTGATGAGCGGTAGTACGGGGCTCGTACAATAAATTCATGGTTCTTCATATTTCGTCTCGTATTCAGCATGCAATTTTTTGTTTATATTGTGGCCATGACTCTAAATTATTAAACAATCATTAAATTCTTAATAAACGTAGTACCGATCATCGTTTCGTGGTTTCATGTTACCAGCAGTTCGTAAACGCAAACCAACTCTACTACTTTTATTTATGTTACCCTGGTACTGACCGTGTCGGCGTTGTCGTTGGCGAGCGGCAGTACGGGCAGCTCGTCAACACAACTGTCAGTGAGCGCTGCGCGACCCTCGCGCCGGTTTTCAGACTCATTGTTTACCACCATTGATAATTTCCTGCAGCAAAAATAGACATATTGGGTTTTTACCTAAGAAAATGCCATTTCATGAAATTATGGATGAATATTACAGAATTCTAAATTTAATATTTAAGGCAAGTTATAACGGGAACCTATTGCTAAAGCTCCGCTGTTCGTCTGTCTGTCACCAGGCTGATCTCATGAACCTTGACAGCTAGACAGTTGAAATTTCCACAGATGATATATTTCTGTTGCCGCTATAACAACAATACTAAAAATAGAATAAAATAAATATTTAAGTGGAGCTCCTTTGCAACAAACGTGATTTATTGCCGGTTTTTTTTTTTGCTATTGACAATACGGAACCCGTCGTGTGCAAGTCCGACTCGCACTTGGCCGGTTTTTTTCCGTAAAATCGTCATATTTATTGTAATTTAAACTTTATGTCAATTATTATAAAATTCATATGACGAGCGCACTTAATTTGCATTGAAAAATAAATTTAAATAGTCGTCTTTTTGAAAAAATATTTGCCAAATTACCAAGATAACATAATTATATCAAGAGTTCACTTACATAACGTCAGGTGCCAAACTAGGGTCGCTTGATCTTCTCTGCGCCGTTCTCTTCTCTCCCTCACTCAGCAGGTTATCACATGATCTCGTCTTCGTCATAAGGCCTAGAATAGATCAACCAATGTTTTTATTAACTGAATCAAGTCTAAAATCAATGTAAATGAGTTTTTTATTGACCGAAATGATTGTCAGTACATGTTAATATATGCTTTGTTATGTCTGTACGTATAAACATACGTGTGCCATGGACGCGTAGCACCATAGACGCTTCAATATACGCCAGGCAACTTGAGCAGTACAGCGTATTAAACCCTATCCACGATGCTTATTACACGCTTACGTTTTCAATCATTTGTGACAATGCCGTCGGACGACGAAAAGGTTCCCGTTATTTTTACAAAAATAAATACGTATTTTCGCTCGATGTACGCCCCGACCAACGACCTCACAGCCACTAGACGTCTAATAACAGGCGACGCATGTTTGTCAACACATATGATTATAGATCTGATGTCTCTACCAATCAGAACGCAGTACCCATCCATTGTTTTGGTGCGCTAGTTCAAGCATGAGGCGTCTAGTGGCTGTAAGGTCGTTGGCCCCGACATATGACATTCGGTGCGACAAGCGCCATGAAGTTGCATGCAGCGACGCAAGTACGACGTTACCGCTTTTTCGACAGAGTTTCATAGTGTCGTATGTGAGAGTGAGCAGGCGTAAACCAAGCGAATAATGAAGCTATACGTCCGTGGATAGTAAGTCTCATTACAGTAGTTGTCATATTAGTACTAGCAAATGAATTTTAAAAGTTACCCCTAATCCATTATGGCGGATTCCTGAAGACGGGGGCTAGTTATTTTTTTATGCACCCGTATGGTATGGTATCAATTAAAAGGGTCTGATAAGAAGAATACAAAAAACTACGTCACAATAAATTCAATATGACGGACAATTTTTTTAAACGTTCGATATTAAAAATGTTAACAAGTTTAATTTTAATCTTAGCTTTCAAAAACTTTTCGGCTTAATGTGATTGATTTTAGATAAGTAACTTTAGAGCCCATGAAAAAACACTTGATATATTACACATATCATTTAATTTCTGCTGTAATTTTATTATTACAATGACACTTTCTATTCTAAAATCAACTTTATTTACAGAACAGTAAAGTTTATAGTTTTAAGTAGATAGATCATCTTACCGTTATGTGTCTGTGGTAGCTGCTGCGCGGGCAGGTCGGGCTTGTGCTCGGAGCGCGGCTCGTCGCGCGGACTCTGCGAGCAGAACATGCCGCCCCACACGCACATCGTTCGCACCGAGTACTCCGGCCAAATTGCTTGCTAGAATATTACAGTTAAGAACTGGAATTAATAATAATAATATTCCACTGCTTTCACACAGCGCCACTTAGTCCCAAACTAAACAGAGCTTGTGGTATGAGTACTAGACATCTGGTAAATATACTTATACATTTCTAAATAAATACATATTATAGATATCATACATCTATAATATGTATTTATTATCGCTCATCACACAAACATTTGTCATTTGTCTTTTACGTGTTTGGGTCACTAACCACTAGACTAACAGGCCAGTTAAAATTTCTCTGCCATGAGTTTTCTAACAGCTACAACTTGGGATGACCACCTTGAAGGCAGGAGTAAATAGGTTATTTCTAGGCGAGCGTGCTCACATCATTGTTTACCAACAGGTGAGATAGTGGTCAGAGGCGACCCAATCAATCAGTCTGCCTAACTTTTCTACTAAATATTTTGTTTAAACGGTGGTAATCATCCAATGATATCTCCCGCCCTTGGGAGGGCGGCAGGGCGTGTCAGACTTTTACTGACTAAAATCACACCTGTGTCCTCTAGTTACCCTTTGCGTTCTAGGACTATGTCCTCGGCCCTTCTGGGTCCCTACGGTTTGCTGATATCTCTTTGAGGAGCGCGTGCATCACTACGCGCTGTTGAAGACTGGGCTCGGTCCGGTTACCTACCGGAGGACGGTTGGCCGGCGAGCTAACCATTGCTCGACGTCCGCAATTCCGCGTAACTGTATACAGCTGGATATCACTTTCAAACATATCAATAATAAAAAAAAGTCCATTGGACTTTGCTATGTGTCTATTTGGTAGGTGTAGGTGGCAACTTTCTCTCTCAGTTTGAAGTACCTATACTATGCGTGAGGGAATGCAAGAATCGGCACGCTTTTCGTCAAATTTCTCCAACTATGCTAAGTTCAAAAAAGGGTGAGGCTATTCGATTTAGTGTATAAACCGTGTCTCCGGTCTATTTATGACAAATTTCATAAGGAAAACACAAATAACATAGTTAAACTTAGAGATCAAACATCATCCACACACAGGACTTCAGCAGTCCGACTACTACCAGGAAAGAAGTGACAGGTGGCTGTTTAATTTTTTTTAAATCTGGAAATCATCATATAACTTTTCCCGCCCGAGAGGAGCGAAGGGAGTGTCAGACTTTTTCTGACTAAAATCCACTCGTGTTCTTTCAGTTGCAGGTATTCGCCCTAATAGACCCCGTCAAGGCTATATAATAATAAATCTTCATTTTTTTTGCGACCATACCTGTTCAAGTTGATGCGGCGAGTACAGATGGTTCCTGTAGGCGGGTGCGCGCAGCAGATGCCAGACGTGCGGCGTGACGTCACTCACGCGACACTCGCTGCGCTCGAGCCCGGTGTTGCACAGGAACGTGCCGAACATGCACGAGTGCACGTGCGTGCCCAGCTTTATCTGTTACATGTTACACGGTCTTATAACATTCACACCTATGGAGATAGGGTGATACGTTTAGTATGTGCTGGACTTTGATTGGGATCAATCGGTGTTGCATAGAAACGTGCCGAACATGCACGATGGAGTTATTGAGGGATTTGGTGTAGCTTTGCACAAAAAAAAAATGCTGCACCATCCTCAAATAAATCTGGACAAGGTAAGAGAATGATAATTATTTCGGTTATATATAGGGATCCTACTTACCAAATAAGCTTCATTAAACTCGAAGCTACAAGGAAACTGCAGCATCATCTGGTGAACAACATCCAGCCATTGGAGGAAGATGGGTGACCGCTCGTTGAGGTCTTCTGGTCCAAATTGATGCCCACAACGGTCGGCAAACTTGTGCCCGAAGTCCAGCCATTCTCGCTCGATTAGTATGCGGAAGCCCTGAGGAAAATATGAATGAATAAAATATACGTCTTTAAACTCTAGCTTTAGTCTGCTTCCCTAGTACCTTGCTAGTTTTGCAGATAGACATACACGGGAAATACGTACGTATTATCATGTTGTGTCGTCGATTCTAATTGAGATCAATAGGAACACTTTCACATCATGCTCTCCTGGTACTAAAATCAGCTGAATCATTGGTCTGTGTGTGTTTTTTTTTTAAATGAAGGTATAGTAATAATAACAATGTGTGAAGGCCTAACTAAGCCTTTCCTTTCAACTATAAAGTCAAATAAAATAAAAACTGTGTAGAGCGAGAGGGCGCCCCTCTACCCTCCTCTTTTATCCAGTACCTATACATCACCGGTATTTCTTCTAAAGACAGTTCGTGGCTAATACTTATGAATCCAGTATGATTTAAGCAGCACCTAAGGAGTGCAGAGTGTGGACATAAGTCTTCCGGTTTCCAATAATGCAGCCCTGGAACTTCGTATAAGACTCACCTCTAAAGTTCTATAATATGGGTCCAGTATGAGCTGAGCTGCGGCCACGATCTGTGGCGTCCTGTCCCAACCATCGGAGCAGTGTACGAGGACGGGCCTGCCTGCGGCCACGGCGCGCGCCACTACGCACGCGGCGCGGACCACGCCCGACACGTACTGCAGCCAAAGTGTGCGCTCCAGGTTGCTGTGCCAACTGGGACAACAGAAAAACAAAGATGTATCAAATTGGTATTTCTTCTTGTAGAAAATTTAAATATCCGAAAAAGAAAAAGTGTGAGGTATGTCTTCTTCTTCTTCTTTTCGTGTCGATGTACTCTAACTAAATTTTATCTGACCAGTATTTGGCAACCTCTACGGCTCTGTTATTGGCCTCGTATAGATCCTGAAAACTGCAGGTAGTTGTGCAGGATGGACAGCATAGCAAATGACGCATGTCCTGTGCAGCGGCTCCACACTGGCACTGTGTTACAGATGGGTCGAGGAAGCCCCATTTGGCCAAATTATTTTTACAGCGGTATGTCATGTTGCATGCAATTATCGGACACACGCTATTATCGATTTACGACGGTATTTTCATTATGATTTCTGCCAAAATTGGTCAACTGGGGATCTTCTAGCATCATTCACATCTGGAGTGAGAGTTATGTGTCCGATCTAGTATCTTCGAGGCCATGGTTGAGCGCTTGAATTTGATCATGAAAGCGGTGTCCGAAAGGGGTGCTGATAATTTAGTCAACTTTAACGCTGCTTTGGGGTCTTTTTTCCGCTAAACCAAGTCAATTCCACCCGGCTCCATCGTTAAAAAGGCAGGTTGAGGGTACTAAGGTTTCATATTTTGCCCAGATGTTCCATGTGAGCCACCAACTGAGTTTGAGGTTGTAGTAGCGCAAGCCAACACTAACGAGACAGTTTAATCAAACAGATTTAATTGAGGAAATAGTCATCCGCCGCTATAAATGCTTTCTAATTATATTGGACACACAAATCTCTTCAGAATTATTTTCATGACCTTGAAAATGACGTACAATCTTAAATATATATAGTTTTTTAAATAAGTTCCGTAAAAAACGTATTACGGCATAATGTTCCGAAAGATATATTGCGGGTATTCGCGAGTCCGATTCAAAACAATGAGGTCACTCTGGCACATTGCCAACTGACATGAAAAATCTGCTGTGCTGTAATACTACCTAGGCCTGCCTATACCTGGTATCGTAAACATTGCCTAATTAGTGCAGGGGGTGGCTGGTAAGCATGGGTCCTCTGGTTATTATTCTCAGTTCATCATCATTGAGCGTACAGTAAAGGACTTGAATCCCCTGCCGGAGTCTAGTTTCCTGTTAGCTACGATAGATATATTTACTGATAGCTAAGTTTAAGTTAAGAGTGTACTTCTAGGCAAGCTCCATCTTGCCATCAAGTGAACTAGTGGTCAAGCACGTGCCAACCAATAATAATTTAAAAATCAAATCTAATTTTGTCCCATATCACTTGGGATCCGTGCCACACGCTTTTTATGATTTCCTATTACTCATTTTTAAATTCAGGAACTTGCCGGATTTGTTTATCTGTCCACCAGCCTGATATGTTATCATTGAATGCAGGAAGTAGCTACATAATTAAACTGCCAGAGGAAACGAATTGTAAAGTTAAACTATTAGCTCGATAACCGTCTAATTGAAGTCCTAAGTGCATTACGGCTCGCCTTTAATGCGCTACCCACATCCATTGACGGCCTGCTATCGATTATGTATACTATGCAGTCGTTTAGTTACGTTTAGATATACCAGGCGATCAGGATAATGACTTTGACCTCGACCGAGCTAACTTCATTCCAAATATTACCTAACTTCAGTTAGAATGTTTGACAGGTATACGCATACGTCACAAAATGGCGAGAGATCAAGCTTGTTGATATTGGTTTACTTTTAAACACAATATCTGTACGTTTGTCGGTGAGTATAAAACGAATTTAACCTTTTTTGTCTGTTTTCGAAAATATCTTTATTCTTGTGTGCATAAAAATGTATACTTGTAAATTATTATTTGCCTGTGTCTACTTTGCATTGAAACTGTACTGAGTGAACCTGTCTCGGGCGGCCAATAATGGATTATGTCGTGGCCAGAGGCCCTACCAGCTTTTAACGCGATACATTTGACGAAATTGAACCATCCCTGTTTCTCGCTCGCACGCTTAATATTTTAACACGTCATGGTAAGGCCCAAGTACTTAGAATTTATCATTTCGTGATATGACCGACCATTTCATGAAATGGTGGCATTTACTTTCTAAACTAACCTGTCCGAGTCGGGCCTGAAGACCCTTAAGAATTATAACAAGTTCATTGAAAGGAGATTGGGCAAGTTACTATGACACTTGGTTGCGCAACTTTTGACACAGTATAGTAGTAAAAGTTAGACACAAAAATGGGGTAGTGTCATGCTTTAAAATCAGGTTAAATACAAAATAATATATTTAGGGGTTTTTGAAAAAATAATAATTTGAGTATTGAGGTTATGTTACATCTCAAAACAATTCGTTTTGAAACTCTGTCTCCGGGCCATGGAATCAGTGGCCTCTCTGATTTGGCGGCTAGGCAGTGGGTGTGCTAATAAAAGAGAACAATTACAGCGCCACATATTGTTTTAAGTCTAGATTAAATCACCATGGACGTAAAAACGTTCTAACAATTCAATTCACACAGCGACTCACAAAAAGAGTCAAATCGCTCGATGTAGTAAATGAACGTGGAAGATTCCTAAAACTCAACACAAATTTACAATTGTTAGCAGAGAAAAGCTACATACAATATTCTCGGCTTGCCGGCAGTTAACACGGTAAACAATGAATACCAGATAAATTTCTTCAAGTCTTATTACTTAATAGATTCATGGATATTAAAAATGTGCTGCATTTAATATCTGCTTGTTTGTCCATGTGAAATACAAAAACTGTCACAAGTACATCGTACTAGCAATTTAGACATAAATATTATAAAAAGTACATATATATGAGCAAAGTTCCTTTTTTATTTAGACCTTTTATTATCATAGAAATCCTACAACAATGATATGGCCAAACTAGCCAGAGCGTTTAAACGTTATTATGTCAATACATAATAACGTTTAAACGATCTGGCTAGTTTTAGTTGCCCATATCATGAAATGGCCGTTCACATCATGAATTTGGGATACATTTTACCAATTTGAGATTTGGCCACGACAGATACGTTTTATCACAGGAATAATACGAAAAAAGAAGGGTTCACGTACGATGGCAACTATTACAAGCGTGGTCAAGCATACGAAAGCTTAATATCATAATTCTCAGGAATATTCACAGGAAAAATGTCACTTTAGTATTTACGCCATTCTACAGGTTTCATAAGTAGGCGTTAATTGGCCACGTATGCTAAGAGGTTCCCCATTACCAATACCCTATGTGGTGATAACTGAATTAGTGGGCGTTATTGTACTTTATAATAAATATTGTTATCGGAGCTGATCAGGCCGTGACATTAACTTATTGATTCACGCAGTGGGAGGAGGTAGTAACTAAATTTGTCATCAAGTAGAAGTAGCATTGTTTTAATGTAGATGTCGATCGATAAAACTAATGTGAATGAATGTGATGACAGTCGAAATACTGTCATCACATTCGTTTTTAATAATGGTTCTGAGAAAAATGCCCGCAGCTTTTTTTTTTAGTTAGTGACCTCTCGGTGGTCAACCTATGAGATTGTAGAATGCTTAACCAGACTAGCCTGTGGGGGCCTTAATAAAAAATAAAGCTTCCAGCCAGGGCTTACTAAACTAAATTTAAAATGGACGCTGTTCTGTAAAGGTCCGTTATTAAAGGAACATTTCCACAAGGTGGACCCTCTACTCTTTTAATTAAATCAACCTTCTCTCTACTCTGTTTCCTTAGTCTGAACGCGGGATCGACTGGAAATGTTCTCACCTGCTGAAAACTTCTGTCTATAGTATGGTCAAAATATGTTGGCAACTCAAGTTGTTGTTCCGAATTATTGAGCATACTTGGAAAAATCGTATTAGCCATATCATTATTAAAAAGAATTACTGAGTGCGCAGTCAATTGTTTTAAGTTCGGAGCGATCAAGATATTTCGGTCGTACTGTACGGGGAAATTGGGCACTCGAGCTTCACGTCATTTAAGTTAACCTCCTATCGTTTATACTTCTTTGGTCTGAATCCTGGGCTCGACTGTTGGTACCCTTACCAACTGGAATCTACTGTGCATGTGGTGGATGTTGGGAAGGTACATGAACTATCCCTCATTAAAATGAACCTCCTCTCAACTCTATTTACTTGGTCTGGTCGCTGAGCTCAGCTGCTAGCGCCCTCATTTATTGGAAGCTTCTGCGCATGTGCTGGATGTTGGGAACACGAACTGTACATAATTTAAGTTAACCTCCTCTCAGCTCTACTTACTTGGTCTGGTCGCTGGGCTCAGCTGCTAGTGCCCTCATTTGCTGGAAGCTTCTGCGCACATGGTGGATGTTGGGTAGGCTCATGAACTGTATGTCAGCGGCTGGGTAATATTGCTGGCATTCGCAGCCGCCGCCTCGGGCACGGTTTGTGACCGCTGAGGCGTACGAGCGCGCGTCTACGATTAGCAGCTTTAGTTGCTGTAACAATAGATAAATTTTTTACAGTAATTTTTAAGAATTTACACTGGTTTTCAGCTGCATTCAGTTAGACAGGAAGTGGGGAATTGGCTAAGCATATTGATTGATAAGAATGTAAATACATGAGAAAGATTTCATTATGGTCTACTATTCACGGACATGGCTTCACAGATGTGTATTCACCATATGCTTGGTGTACACCTGTTCACAGCTTACATGTATGCACGAGTTACGACGTACACCAAGCGTGTAATGAAGAATACGCATCTATGAAACTACGCGTCTGCGGCCAGCAGGCCTAAGGTGCTCCCAGGTAGTCAGCAAAATTCAAATTAAAGTTTTTTTGCAAAATGCAGCTCAATATTGGATAGTATGCAAACTTAAGTTGTATTTAATGTTACGGCATGTATGTATTTACACAAATATACTCATTAAAAGCATCATAATAACTTTCTAATTTAGTGACAAGGTAAAACGTCAAGTCTTTATAAAAATGGCACATTTTAGCTCTTCTCGAAGTTAGAGACTTAAGATAATGATTTTAATGAGTATTATTGTGTAAATAGACTCTGATCATCGAAAGATGACCACTAATTATTTATTAAAGTTCATTTATGGCAGCATTTAAGGACTGTCAATATTGTGTCATTGACGTTTCATACTTCATTCATCTTGGGTTAACATGAATCTTATTTTCGTTTATTTTGTTATAACAATGCGGAAAACAATAAATAGTTCGACGAGGAGGCTTCTCTTCAAGATGATTGATAAATTTAAAGATCAAAAAAGTGAGATTAATCAGAAATCTGCAGAGAATATGGTCGCATTTTCTCTGATGGCTACAATAATTTTATTTTTTATTTTTAGGTTTTGAAGTAGAATAGCTTGCCAGTAAAATAGCTTGATACTTTTCGATTATTTACAACAATTTGCATTATTAATCACTGTGTAATACCTGTAGGAGATATCGACAATGATCAAGTGAAACTTCAAATTACCAGAACGGTAAAAGCATTGAAAACTCTTGAAGAAATTGAAATATCAACTTCTGAAACACAATACATAGGAAAAATATCTTCAATGACAGGTATTTTTCTCCATTCAGACATTTTACATTTAACAGTCACGTACTATTGTTTATAAGAGACGTGCAAGGATGGCTAAATTAAACAATATGCATATACAATTTGTATTATATTATGACATTTGATTGTTTTAATTGCGTGTTATTTTTTGTGGTATTATTAAACTGTTTCGAAAGAATTGTGATTTTTGTTTTCAGACGTAAGTTTGACGACACTGAAGAGAATAAAAAAAGAAGGGTCTATCAATTGAGGAAAGTGGAACACTCCCGGAAAAAAGCGCCTCATTGTGCAACAGTTTCCAACTTGGATAATTTTGATGTTTCGGCTATAAGAAATAAAATAACTGAATTTTATAATGTGAAAAAACAAGTACCAACGAAGCTTGCACAATGAGCTGAAAAATGCTGAAAATTTGGATTTACGGGATGTCTTGAAACACTAAGAAAATCTTACACAACAATGGATTTACATAATTATATTTTTTTTTTTTTTGGATTTATTTATTTTATTATTTTATATTATTTATTATTTTATCAATAATTTTATAACTGTTTCTCAATTTGCATAGTATATCCTTTCCAAATATATAATACACTATAAGATTTTTATTCAACAAGTGCTCAATATTTAACTCTGAACATACGTAATTTGAGGGTTACAATTTGTTGAATTTCTGTACTGTTTTCTATATGGCATCGATAGGTCTTTCAAACGAATAAAAAGTTTCGACGATATCTCACACATAATTTGTTTTATTTAAATTTAACCTTTCGAATACCGTAATTAGAGACACAATAGAAAGACAATGAGAGAGCGAACGTGAATAATGAATGAAAGGTAAGGAGCGCTTTATTTTATAAATAAACTTACTAATACATTATGTTTTGGTTTTATTTTTTACTCGTTAAATAAACATGCATCGCATAATATTTTCATGAATAATCAAAAGTATCAAATCCACTTAAGCAGCGTACAGCCAGGGTGGATAGCTTCAGATTTTTTAATTTGGCCAACTTTTTGTTGTGCCATCTTTCGATGGTCAATTCTAAGTCATTGCCGCAAATATATATTTTTTATCTTACTATTGGGTACTTAACTGTAAATTGCAAAAAAGGCACAGTTTACCCTTGAGCATACCTTAAAGGGCGTCCTTTTGCTAAATAATAATAATAAAAAACTTAAATTAACCAAGGTTACCGACATAGCTTGAGGAATCGCCAAACTTAAGTGGCAGAGGGCAAAGCACATTGCTCTCAAAACAGATGGTCGATGGGGCCGATAGGTTCTGAAGTTACGACCGCGTACCAGAAGACGCAACGTTGGAAGGCCTCCCACAAGGTGGACCAGTGACCTGATGAAGGTCGCAGGAATTCGATGGATACGAAACGCACAGGACCGGTCCTTGTGGCGAGATTTGGAGGAGGCCAATGTCCAACAGTGGACGTCTGTCAACTGAAATGATGACCTAAACATAACCGTATATCTAACTAAAGCTTCCCTGAGGTTTTGAGTGCAGTCTGCATAGTTTTATAAAATGTTGCAAAAGAGGTGGGTCACAGTACTTAACTTGTAGTGAACACCAATCTCCATACTACACAACTGCGATCAATTTTCCTTCTACAGTTCATTCACACTGTAGCAGACATTAAAGGGGTTTACAACAAGCAGAAATATTTAGATATATTAATTTATATCGTCATATTTTCAGCCATTATTCGACTAATGGTAATCCATTTTAATTTAAACGTTATTCCGCTGATCTAAGGTACACAATTGCTACCAATATTTATGTTAATTGAATCTCAGGTTTGTAACACTATTATAAACTTGTTCAATAGTTTCCTGATCGTAACTTGTGTATTGCGGACAGATACTGAGTGGGCAATGCTGAGTAATTATTAAGCTATAAATATCGCAAGTACTTCTTGACATCACAATCCTATTTATAATATTGTCGGAACTACTTATTATGAGCCGAGTAACATTGATAGTACCAGGAGTGCATTATTGCGAGTAAGTTGTGGATTAGTTCATAATGCTTACGTATAGTCTGAACCCATTGTGACGCTCCCCTTCAGATACCTACGCAATCTGATAAAGAAACGAGAATGAAACTAGATCTACACCACAAAATATGGGTAGACAATAGTGAGTGCAGGCAGGCCAAGGAGGCTCTTCCTTACATTGATGACCGCTTCACGAAACAGTTCCTACGACTGACTAAACCTGCGCAAAGTGACAGCCGTTACAACTGGCGACGAGACCTTTAATAAGCACCTCTCTGTCATAGGAGTTACAGGCAGTCCACTCTGCAGAGCCTTCATGGAGGAGGACGAGACAGCAGCTCATCTGCTTCTAAGCTGCTCAGTGGTTGCTGGATACAGGGCAAAATACTTCGGAAACCAAGGTACCCTCCGTGAAACGGTCAGTAACACCAAGGCGCTATTGGCCTTCCTTGAGGAGCTGGGGTGGATCGAATGACCCATTTGTCCCACCCATACAATACGTATAGTCTGCTATTATTTTGTAATTGTAATACATTGTCAGCAGCTAATACTTTTACAATAGTTCACCAAACATAATATTATTACATCATACACTAACTAAACTGAATGTCTTGAGTTTATAAAACAGATGTTCTTGTTTTAAAAATTACACTTAAACATGCACTTGTAGCGGGAACTTTTGATTTTAAATAACTACAGGGTTCATTTCATTGTTACTTGAAATTAAAAGTTTTGACTTTTTTATTTCGTCGTAATCTAGAAGACGAAGAATCGAAAGAACAGCTATTAGCATAGTCGGCCTTATAATGTTCCCACTGCTGGGACTCAGGCCTCCTGCTAGGAGACGGGAATGGGCCGTAACCCACCACCCGGGCCCATTGCGGGTCGGTGGATGTCACATTTCTTCGAATTTTTTGTTCTAGGACATGCCGGTAGGAAACCGGCACGATGTTTTCCTTCACCGTTTTGAGAGCAGCAGTGATGAAATAAATTACACAAAGTAATGCGTCTGGCTGGGTTTGAACCCACGAAGAACAGCTATTACAGACGTCATAACAGCGAAATGTTATTGTCATTATTGACCTTTGTGTCACCCTTAGCCCTAATTAATCATCGTCATTGGCATTTTTGGTCTACCAGCTGCTGTTGACCTTCGTTTCTCCCTGTTGTACAAATCTCTCAAAAATATATGTTACAGGATAAAGTATAAGCTCTGTGGGAGGAACTAGGAGACCAGCAGATATTTGAATGTCGATTCTTGGACATGCCAGTTTCCTTACAAAGTTCTCACCAGCAGTGGAGATGCAATAATTTACACAGAGCAATGCTTGCCTATCGGTGTGGACCACAGTTAGAACTGTGCCACCACTCTCTACTCATCGGGTATTGTCTTTGAGGTGGGAAATCATTTAATTACTTCTCTCGCTCTAGGGTAGAGCAAGAATGCATGCCAAAGTTTTACTGACTAAACCCCAATTGGCCATTACTTTTTAGGGTCACCCTTTGAAACGTTCTCTCAGCTCTATCAGACATCGACCCTACTTGGCCACTTCAGATTTACTCCGCGCGTGAAATGAAACAACACTGCGCTTGCTTATTTTTGATGACATAGAGGGTGGGGGTCTGAATGGTGATTACGTCACAAATATATATTTTTTAGATTTTCTACAAAGTTAATTTTGGCTTAAACACGTATGGCAACCCTGCTTGACTAATACTGCTCATAAATTAATAACGAAACCAAAACATTGAAAAATGTATGTACCTATCAATTTTTAAGTAAGTTTGGGGAGGGGGGGAGAAAGCTGTGCTTACTTTAACAGCTCATAAATGGTTATTTAGTTTAGAATATGTTACCTTATTATTGTTGGGCGGTTGCATGCCCCGGTCCTGGTTGCAGGCGCTGACGAAGGCCGCCAGCAGGCGCTCGTCCTCGCTGGAGCGCCAGCCGAGCCAGCCGACCTCCGGCTGGGACGAGCGCGCGATCACGGCGCCGTTCGCGCGGTGCCGGTACACCACCGCCGGCACGCGCCGCATGGCGCGGAACCTGACACCAAACCGACATTGTCACGCTGCACACCTCACACAAACAACGCATTTTGTATTAGGCCAATCTAGGAAGCCTGGGGCACAGGCGTAGGGTAGCCAGCTTTTCGATATTTTACAGGATGCATTTTAGAGAATTGCATAACTCGATTCCACCATCACCTTTCCTCCATCGGACATTCCGACGTACTTTTTACGTTTATGCCGCGTACATCGAAAGATTGGAACAATTTGCCTGCTGCGTTCTTCCTGTCCGATTATAATTTAAGTGTCTTCAAGGCTTGAGTGAATAGACTCTTAACAAACTAGTACGCTTCACCATTAACGATTGCATCACTGCTTACCATCAGGTGGGATCACAGTCAAGCACTAGTTTATATTATTATAAAAAAAAGGAACAGTAAAGACGATACTCGATATAGTTTAGAAACTGATCAAAATGCTATCGCATCATCGTTCTGGCCAGATGACTGCTAAAGTGACATCATCTTTAGCCATAATTAAACCTTGGAAACTGGGTTTCTAGTAGCCTGTACATTTTTATAAGTTACCATATAGAATGGTTACGATTACCTAGTTAAGAATAGACATTTTCATCTGCATGATGTACAAATAAAAAACAACCGTAGTCCTGTCCCGATTACTTTCTTTTTAGCAATAATAATAAATTTATTGTTATAGAGTCTCGGAGTACATACCTGGCAACGGAATCAAGGTCTTCATCGCATATAGACGCGGGCACCACAATAAGGGGTGGGTACGAGGGGCACAATTTGTACTCCGCGTTAGCTGCCGTGACCCGCCAAGCGCCCTTCGTAGTGAAGCCTAACCGCTCCAGCTGTGGATACGCAACAGGTTAATATGGATAGAAAGGACCGAAACAAAACCGTGCAAAAGGGCAATTGTATCATAGTACTATGTTAAAATATCGGAACACAGAACGGAATTGAAGTCTTTATTTTTTCGCGCATCCACGACGAAATACTCCATTTCAACGTCAACTCTTCTGACACCCATGGGGATTGAAGAGCTAAAAGAGATGAAGTACCTAGTTGCAAACACACGGCCCTGGCGAATAGGACGCGACATACACTTATCGGACCAATTGGACGCGGGTGGTTAAAAAGTTAATGTTTTTGGCTTGGAAACAAGTCCTTTAAGCAATTTCTTCGTATGAATAGTTAATTTGTTTACCATTAGAATATGGATGTACATATCCTAATGTTTTTGTACTATTTGGCAGCAAATTATTAAGTCAACCTTCTTGGTAATTGTCAGCTCTAGATCACGCCTGTTTCAATGATTCCACATATTGTCCAGTTGCGTAGACACTTGAGGTACATGTAGTAGGTAAATCTACAACAATTTTACATCACAATATCAACTGGGAATCAATTTGCGAATAATTAAAACAGCCACTGAACATCCCTCGAAGAAATCCCGCCAAAACTCTTGAAGTGGTGTTTGCTTAGTGACTAAATACGAGTATATCCTTCCGCCATATTTTCTTCTGCAAGTGATAGACGGGGAATTATTCCACGTTATCTTCAGTATTCATAGATAATACTTGAAGAAAGTGAAAGTTTGTCGCGCACAAGTACTAGGTAATCAGAAGACACGAAAAGATAACAGGAGGTTACGATGCACGAGTGTAAACTAAAGCAGATAAATAAATAGGGAGATAAAAAGAAAGTTCTACGCATAAAAGTACCAGGCGGTGAAAATGAGCAAGGAGTTACTTACTTCAGGACCAAACCAATGTCTCTGTGGAGATTGAGATGCCCGCATGAGTGCTCTGTGCACTGACGTGGGCGGCTGTTCCTTGGCCCACGCTGCGTACGCCGCAGCGAAGGTCTCTTGAATAGATCCAATAGGGGCAAGCGCGGTGTTCAACCGCCTCCACCATTCCATACATTGATCCCCAGTGGTAAATGAGCATCTAGAAGAAAAGGAATCATTTTAATGAAGGAAAAATTTCAGGTCTTGTTCAGTAATATGTAACCTAGACAGGCGTTTCACTTTGCACAATTTATTTCATCACTGCTCTTTAAACAGTGCAGGAAAATATCGCGAGGGCATGTCCTAGAACCAAAAATTCGAAGACATGTGACATCCACCAACCCTGCACTGTGTCCGCGTGATGAGAGGAGGCCTGAGCAGTGGGAACATTGTAAGGATGATTATGCTTTGCTAATAGGCTAAACGAAGAAAGTCATCGTTCCAAGCAAATCGACTTACAATACTTCGCATTCACGATCTCCTAGCGTGAAGTTTTTAAGATATGCCTTGCCTGCAATTGACCTCGAACCGGACTACTTCGGATATGTCCAAAAACATGTTAATAACCGTATCAGCTATTTATAAAGATGATGTACTAGTTCAAATGTAGGTAGCAACAAATATTATAAAAATTAGTGTACTCAGATGTACTTTATTATTCAAGGAAAATTTACATGTCCGCTTTCTTTGGTCGTTAAGTAGGTAGGTACCTATGTGTTTATCAGTCAATACACTTATTTTGGTGTTACCGTAATCGAAAATTAAAGATAGTAAAACAACATTGCTATCGGGATTCGATAAATAATTTTATGTACTAACAATGACTTATATGGACTTATGTACTCTAGATAATCATCATCATATCAGCCGAAAGACGTCCACTCTTGGACATAGGCCTCCCCCGAGCGCCGTCATAACGACCGCTCCTGTGCGTCTCGCATCCATCGGATTTAGGCGACCCTCATCGGGGACTTTCCAATGCTGCGTCTTCCGGTACGTGGTCGCTACTCCAGTACCTTTCGGCCCCATCGACCATCTGGTCTGCAAACAATGTGCCCTGCCCACTACCACTGAAGTTTGACGTTACTCTACATACATATATCAAAGACAAATGACTTCATAGCAGAGACAAAATAAAGTGTGAATCTTAAAACTTAAATATTGAATACTTAGCACGTTTTTCGTTCAAACAAGATAATTTTAACTTGTTGTTTCTGTGGCTTATTTACCTATTTGAATAACTCATAACTTTGTATGTAAACACTAGATAATTTAGTGGGTATAATTATAAAATACTTTTAGAATTATCCTATCAGTATTTGAACAAGCAGTACCACAACACAGTATAAAGGTAGAACTACACTGCGCACACGTGTGCCACACACGCTGATCTGGGCGCGTCGGTCTCCATACATTTTTAAATATGGAAAATAGACTTGTAGAGCTACACTTGATCCACGCCACGCGACGTCGTTCTACGTACAAATCAGGCGTGTAACACGTGTGCGCCGTCGGTCTAATGTAGTTCTAGCTTTAGAGTGCCTCTACGTATTTTTATAATACAAGTATTAGTATCTTGTGTACGTAAGTTTACGTATTTGTGAGCGCACCTACGATACAGGACTAATTCCTAGTGTGAGGTAACGATAAAAAAATATAGATATTCAGGCGAAAGTTAACTAAATATAGATCCCGCATCCACGTAATCATTTCTAGGATCGTTTTGTATTGGTAACAGAAACATGCAATATCTATTTCATCTCAACTGGGAATTGAGCCTAAGAACAGGATAGATTAATCATCACATTCCCTAAATAGTGCGTCCACAAACACGCAAACTCGCATACAAATATTTGTTTCGTGCGGGAATCGAACTCGAAACACGCAATGCAGCAGCTGGTTCAACCACTGCACCAACCTTAACGACACATAAAATATGACTTTCACTAATGGGTACTAGGCTATCATAAGACGCAAGGATACTAACTTGAGTTGTCTTCCATTTTTGCAGAGCAAGATCAAGTGCAGCAGGTCCCGTACCTCCAGTGCGTCGATGAGACGGAGCGGGATGGACGCGCCCGGTGCGTTTCTCCGACGAGGTTGGACGTGCAGACGGTAGTTGGACATTGCAATAGTTCCACCGTCCGTCGTCCTACCAACCCACTGCCAACAAATGATAAGTTAGAAGTTTGATTCTTGAATAAATGGCACATACTTGAGATGACGGAAATACAGTAAGTATGTTCTAAAATCATTATTCGTCATTTAGAATCGAAACGAAACACTTTAGATCTAAAATTAATTATAGGTAGCTAGAGTTTTGTTGTGCGATAATTACACTTACAGTTGAAGTACCCACTCCCTTATTTCTGACAATATTTTATAGGTATACTTATGATGATACAGTTATCACGTGCTCAGTTTACTCCAGCTATCACTTGACATAAGTAGTGACCGACCGAATATTCGTTTTCGTTTTCGGTCATTTTCGGCCATAAACTAGCCAAAGCTTCGGCCAAGTCGAATATAAAAAATCTAATCTTAACTTTTTCGTACCTTTGGATATTTTTTTTGCTTTTAGCTTATTAAAATTTAGCATTACTAAAAGTAGCGTAAGGAATACGCTTTTCATTACAATTATAAGGATTCTATCAAGGTATCTGTTTAGTATTAGTTTACTTTAGGAATGTTAATTTTTGACAAAGTTTAGTTGATTTTAATGGTGATCATCGTAGTAATATTGATTGTATTATATTATATAATCAATTAATACAGCAAGAAATAAACGAAATTGTTAGTCTTCTTAGGAAATTATCGTGTTTAAAAAAATATAATTATATTTCAGAGATAACTCTGAATATTGTTTTTTTTTACTAAACAGAAAAAATATTATATTCCAGTATACAGCGGAAATTTAATATCTTCAATTTTAATATCTAAATCATTTTCGTTTTCGGCCGAAAATCCATTTTCGTTCGGACACTAGACATAAGTATACGCATAGTACATATTATTTTCGCAAAGCTGCAGTTTCTACAGTCATAAGTGCACGCTTTGGGCTGATAACGCGCAGTCAACGAACTACCAGGAATGCAGAACTAGAACGGAGCTAAACACTATCGGAACGTCATTGCGGTTCGTTCAACTCGATGCACGCGACCTGCTGACCTTTTAGGCCACCAGCCGTATTACTTAATAATGCGTGTCCTATCTATTTGTTACTATTTCGCTAATTAATTAAATTATTGACATGGACTTTGGACTAGGAAATACGGTTGTTTACCAGACATTTACGTAGCTCATTTGTCATGAAATCATCAAGACTTTATTAAGACGTCATGTCTATTGAAGAGGTTGCGGCAACCGTGTAATTTACGTTGTGAAACAATACCGTACTCATCGTTGGAACTGAGGTTTATGAAGGTAACAAAACGTACTATTAAATTGCAATTACTACAATTTTCGTTTCAAATTACCTAAATCGTGGTTTCCCGTAAATAAGCTGTTATTACCAAAAAAAATTGCCTACAAATAGTTACAAATTGTGGTTTGATTGAGTGATTCTGCCTTCGTCTTGCGTCAATGCACGTCTGGCTGCTTTCAAGGCGATTATAAAGACAAACCCCTACGAAAACAATTTTCCGTTTTCCTTATAGATGTTTATAATTGTAGTGTCAAGTACAAATACTTCGTTATTTCAATAGAAAATCGTCCTCGATTGTCCTAGCATGAAACGACCGAAAACGAAACATTTCATGAAACTTTCCTAAAAAAGTAAATGGACAAGATTTGCAGGCCTGTTTGATTGTGTCTTTATTCGCACTAGAATAAGGTCAATATTGGGGTCTCTTGTACTTCTGCTTGGCTAACTACCCATAATTCCTAACCCATCGCGTTATGACCAGTCTGTAAGGTTCCATCTTTGAGCAATCCAATTACAGACTTGAATATGCAAAATGCACTAACGAGTAGAGCTTTCCTCATAACTAATATAATCCTAGTATTGATAATAAATATTTTTATGGCACATGGCAAAATATAGAAGCTTCTTTATTTTAATCTATCTCACACACTGTTGTATTCAATCACTACCAATGTTTTTTGAAAGATTCTGTTTATCAGTCTCACCTGCACAAACTCCCCACAGATAGGCGTGAACCCTGCATCTAGGCCGGGCTCGTCATAGTGTGTTCGCAAGCGCGGATACAGATCCGCAGCACGCACGCGGTGTGGTGGCGGCTCAGGCTGCGGGGGCGCACGGTACCGCTCGCGGTCTCCCATCTCGCTTGTCGATGGAACTACCACCTGGGGACAAAAGAAAATTACCATTAATTAAGGTTACAACAACAAGAATAAGACAAAATCATATTAGTCGAGCTGGAATTCATTATCATTAGGTACCCTCCTACTATTATTTCAATGAGCCGTTCTCACAAAATTAAAAATAAACAGTTCCAAACATATACACGTGCAAGATGCTAACTACATTTATTTCTGGCCCAAATTGTTCATAAACACATCATAATGATCCGCACTCCTCTATTGAAGAGAGTCATTTCCTGCTATCATTAACGCTTAGAAAATACTAAAAATATTATGAGCATCAAAGGACATCGTAATTTTGGGATTAAGTGACTTTTAGGCAGACGTCAAGGCCTTTCACAGCGTTGGTGATATCAGACATATTGATTCAAGACGAGCAGGATAAATAAATTTTGAAGTAAAGAAAAATTTTTTTACTCTGCATCCGCACAATACCTCGAGAAGGCCAGAGATATTGAGACACGTCACATCGGACATAGACACATACATATTCATATTGAAACAGATTTCGAAAAACTCTCCAATAACAATGAACCTATTGAACAAGTTAATGAACAATCGTTTATAAACTGTGCACACAACGAGCCGCAAGGCCGAATTAAAATTCAACACGAGAACGAAAATGTAAACGGAACAAATTATTTAACTAATAAAGTATTGATCGGAACGCGTTCGCTTTTGTATTCGGTTGTTGTTTAACTGTTACTATAATTGATAACAGCTCCTTTCAGACAACAAGATGGTCCTAAGGTTACCACAAGCCCGAGCGAGATCGCAAACACAGAAAGAGAGATACACTTTCTCTTTCTGTATTTATGTATTGATATATAAGGTATTTACAAACAGAGAAGCTTGTATTACCCAGAACTGTGTGTACCTTATCAAGAAATGTGTGTCTGTTGTTGGAATATGATCTAAATTCTGTTGTCCGTGGAGGGAGGAGCAGAATTGAAGCCGATACAAACACTTGATAAGGAAAACACAAGAGACTATGCGAAATTCTAAAGATAATGGTAGCTCATTCAAAATACAACAACAGAGTACAACAACTAAGGGATAATCTACTGAATGCGTTAGGACATGGGGTATATATTCTGCATAAGTAATGGTGACAGCTTTCCACTTCATCGCTTACATATGAAGCATAACAATAACTTATTCAAAATAATCCGTTTACAACTTACACAAGATGAAAAATCAGTATGGAAAATACTTTAGCCTTTGTCTATGTTTTCCTTTCATTCGGGATCAACTTGGAACAATAAGTACCCATTTTTACACGGAGTAAAGTTTTATAGCTCAAAATACTTTTCTTGAAAATACAAAGAGAAAATATTTAAGGTAATAAACAGCATGCAATTTAAAATTAGTTCTTCAATATAATGTAACTTTTGTTATATAATGACATGCACTATTACGGTGCAGTCAAGTTAAATGCCTAACGAATATATATTATGTAAAAGGCACTGTACGTGAAGTTATGCTGCCTTGGTATTATTTATCGCCGGTATATTACAATAACCAAAATGCTTAGTAATCGAGTCGAATCATAAATAAAGATCTTGCGTGCTTATGATTCACTGGTGGCGCTTTGAAACTTCTAAGTGGAATGTGGTTACTTCTGAGGAGATAATTTAATAGCATGCGTAAGGAAACCTGTCTCGTTACTTAGTTGGCTAATTGGTGAATGTTGTAGTAACAATTAAATTGTTCATCGTTTACCAGTGATTTTTTTTTCGGTGGGAAATTCATTCCCGCTCTTTTGGCGGAACGGGTGGGTGTGTCAGACTTTTACTGACTAAAATCCACTCCTGTTCCTTCGTTGCCTTTCATACCAGGGCCGAGTCTTCCTTACAGAAGCAGACCCTTGACCCCAGTAGGCTTCGACCCTGCTGGGCCTCTACGATTTGCTGACATTTCCTTGAGGCGCGCGTGGAACAGTACGCGTCATCGACGACTTGGGCTCGGTCCGGACGGTTACTGGAGGTCGGACGGCTAGCTACCCATCGCTCGCCGTCCGCAAGCCTGCGCCTGCGGTGGCCGAAAATTGGCGGCGGCTGGGGTTTGAAGGCCGCTCCCTCGCGCGTGCACGTCCTGCTTTTCTAACATTACTGCTTCGCAGAAGGAGACGGCCGCCCGCCGGCCAGAGGCCGGGCGCGAGAGATCGTTGCCGCCGATCTCCCCCACGAGGACACGGCGGTGCTCTGCCCAAGCGGAGCACACCTCTACCGTGTGCTCCACCATGTTCTCCGGGCGGTTCACACAGTGGTAGCACCTGGGCGTTACTTCTGCACGAATCCGGTGCAGGAACTTCCCGAACTGACCATGTTCGGTGAGAACCTGCGTCATGCGGAAGATGAGCACGCGAGGTCTTTCCAACCACTCCTCAAAGAGGGGAATTACCGCCATAATTATGGCGTGCCCAGTGATAAAACACTTGGTCCTTCGAGCCGGATTTAACGGATTTAACCTGGAAAAAGGCTGGGATCTGTCACCTTTCTATGGTTTTTCTTTTAAAAATAGCTCATATCATACCATCAACACGATTCCTCCGTTACAAGTTGACTGCCGAATCGGCCCTTAAAGTAGTACCAAAGAATTCCAACATACGTGATGGAAATTTTAAAAGTAAAGAAAACCCAGCGTTTCCAACCATTGCGCATACTATAAGGCAATTCACACTCGGCTCACGCCCATACCGCATGCCTGTCCCTCGTTGGATACAACAGAACACGTTAGAAAGCGACCTTGCGTTACTTAACTTGCCACTCATGCGCATTGCGTACTTATCCGTACTTTTAAATGCTTGAAGTATTTACAGGATGGCGCTATCAAGGACGGAATCCAAAGGTAACATTTATTTCTGCATTTTAAAATTTATCATTGAATAGTTATGCTGCATATGGCTGCCTGGTTGCTTAAGAACCTGCGTTACTTTGTTTATTATTATTATTTATCTATTATTACTATTTCCTTAAGAATTTAAAAGGTTTTTGCGATGAGGCCGATTTTTTCTCAATGCTAGTATGGTTTTGGTATTCAGTCTTGGCATTCCATTGCGTGTTCTTACTGTTTTGCTGTTGTCCGAGTCAATTCTGCCAATTATTACATTAAACAAGGAAAACTATAAAACATTTACGTATACCTTTTTAAACATTTGCACACAAGACATTATGCATTGATGTTATGTCATGTTATATTTTATGCACAAAAACAAACCTTCGTGACACAAAGATGTAAATAAGTTTGAAGTATGTAAGAAGTCCAAAAGGGCGTCCTACTGACGTTTTCTTTTCTTTATTGTTTTTCAAATAATCGTTACCCCACATTAGTACAGGTATCGGCACGGATATTGAGCGCTCGGCGAAAGAGTGGGGATCGCTTTGCGTACGCGACAGTAGGTAAAAGAAAAAATAAAATAAAATAGGTGCATTTAAAAAAAAAAACGCGTATGCAAAGCGATCCCCAATCTATCGCCGAGCGCTCAAGATCCGTGCCGATACCTGTAATTACTCTTGTTTTGTGGGTGCGTTCATAAACATGTGAACTCACTTGCACAAAACACCAAGATCTGCAGGTCATACAAATATTTGTTGTAATGGAATCGAACCCGCGATACGCAGCGCAGCAGTTAATTATTTATATACTACGTCCCGTCGTTAAAAGTACCCACAGTTTTCCCATAAAAGCATAACAATTGATGAAAAACTTTGCATTGACTCACACCTCCAAGTACTAGGACAGCATAAATAATAAACTGCAGTTACTAAACAATTTTGTAAGAAGTGTCAAGTTTCGCATAAACACCAACAAACAAGTCGACAGTACATAAACACCAACGTACAAGTTACTAGTATTGCTGTTAGTTGTCAAGACTACGTTTTAGGCCAAAAAAGCTGTGTAAACTCAAAGTTCAAGATTCATTAAGTACATGACCATTAACATGAGATACCAAAACTTAAATAATATTCAGTCCTTATTTTTTCAACTGCAGGGCAAAGGTTTCCGGAGGCCATAGTATGAAAAATATGATTTTAATAATTTATATTAAACATGTACTACCACTGTAACGTTCTGTGTTTTGTTATTACAGTAACCAAACACAGCTATTTTATACAGCACGACATAATAACGAAAGGAAATTAGTGGTTAATTGATATGTATGCTATGACAGCGATAGTGCGGCGGTAATTGACCCAATTTGATTTTGTTTAAAAATAATTACATAATTTTGTCGTCTTAACCGACAAAAACTTTCCTTGCGTATACGAGTAAACTGTGACCGTAAAAACAGAGGCATAACGCAATAAAATACTGATATTAAAAAAAAAAGGTGATACTCTTATTATCGGAATCGTGTCTTTGAAGAATAAACACATTCACATAAATAACTGTTCACATATCAAATACACCACAAGTAATAACTCGTAATTCGTTTACGTTAAGCTCCACTTTCCATCAGATATAATTGGTGCAGCATTCCATAGTAATGACGTAATTCCCCGCGGCGGTTCACATGAGCTCGGCATAGAACATACACTTGGCCTATGACTATGATTCATCGCGAAAGATTGCCCATTTAAGCCTAAAGGCTATCATTTAAACTCACATCTCATGTTGTATGCCTGGATGATATACTTCTCTTGTCATTATACGACTCCTGTAGGACAACACTTCATAAGGGTTGAATAGCAATTGTTGTACAGCAATGAAACATTGCCTAACGAGGAATGGGCATATTAAAATATTAGGAGATCGTGGGTGCGCGCCCACGGTCCTTTTAGCGCATTCACCCTTAGCGGTTCAATGAACACAAACTTTTGCGCAACAATGGAGACAGACATCCAAAAAACTAAAAAAGCTTTTTTGTTAGTACTAATCAAACGTGACCAACTATGCCATTACAGACTTGCCTGTAGTTATATAAGAAAGAAAATAGCGTACATTCTTGCGAGATGAGATAATCAAGTGTGTTGTTAACTGTATGACAAAAAAAAAACTAGATAGAAAACGGAGCTATATTTTTTGTTGAACAAAACGTAACGTTAGACGGTTTTATTGTTGTCTTATAAGGCAACAAATCAGAGAATCTCATAAAACGGCAATATATTAAAAGGAGAGTACGGATACTTTTTATAAACCTTAGTGTAAATAAACAAAGCTTACTGTTTAAAACAGAAACAAACTCCGCACTAAAGCACGGTCGTAATCATTAAAAAAAGTCATCAAAGCCTTGCGGGTGGGCGCCTAGAGCCGACTACTACCGAATGACTAACCAACCAACTAGGAAAGCCCCACCGATTATTATAAACTTCCATTGAATGGGGGTACCCATACATATGGTTAGGTTTATAGTTGAATTTGAAGCGTGGGTCGTTCACCTCTTCTGTCGATGGATGGTAATGGTAAACATCACACAAAAAACCCGCCGGCTGTGAGGAGCACCAACATATATTTTAGAACGTTTCACACAGGTATATTATATCTTTAATTTAAACAAAACAGGATCTTGTTTAAATATTTTTCATTGTGCCCTTGAAAAATCGCTTTGTATAAAATTAAAATCTAACGACGTAGTATAGAGGTCGATGTCTTCCTCAATTTTCTTTTATGTCAGCCGCATATTTTCTTTCTTCAAAAGTGAGGAAGCTAAGAGAATTTTAAACAGTATCTATATGTGGAAGCTTTAAAATACCAGGACTGCATAAGCATCCGTTGGTGTGAGAATTATGAATGAAATGGCGGCGCAAGTAAAGCGAGTGTTATAAGGACATAATCTTTGAAACGATATTGTCTTTTATATACCATCTTCTGGTTTTTCTTATAAATTGCCCAAGAGGAATTGAATACAAAGTATATGCAAGTTACATAACGTTTGAATATAACTAGTTAGTTTTTGTGTCCACCTGTAAAACCCGTTTGTTTTTTTTTAACATAATTATAACGTTTATTCAAATGAAGTGGGTAATTGACAGAATTTTAAGCAAAGCATTGAATATATGCTTCAACAAATACTTGAAAAAAAAAAAAAACTTAAACCATGAACACAATGGTAAATACATATTGAAATTATTTTATTTTTGTAAGTTAGGTAATGATCCCGAGACGCAAGATACACGTAAGCAGGATGGCATGGTTTAGTAAGAGTATGATGCGTGAAGAGCTTCATATAACTGTGAATAGAGTGACTTGGATCAAAATGAACGTAGCAAAATAGAGAACAGACATATAAATATAGGTACAAAATAAGATTATTTATAAGGTTTTTGACATTCCCATTTACAAGCAGCGCCGCTATTAAATATACAAAGACGCTTGTTGCATCACACGTTACTTCTGCAACAGACAGATCCCCGACGCTTTTGATAGCGTGGCATTAGGCAATAGCATCTGCGGAAGGGGCAAGCCTTCGCTTGCATAACGTAAAGCGTGACTAATGCAACTGTAGTGTGCGTAGGAGATAGAATAAGGTCGTTTGAGGTTACTGTGTGGACATCATCAGCTCACGTCCGCGTGTTGCAGAACTATACAATTATCACAATACTTGTAGCTTTATCTATAGGAAACATAGCTGCATATTCGTATGATATGTCTTGCAAAGAAGTAATTATATCATTGTAGACAAGTGTAGCTGCAGGAGTAGTGTGTGAAACAAAGGAGCAACACAAAGACTCATAAAGAGATTGAACAAAAAGATTTATTACCTAATTCAAAGCACTAAACTGACTATTATGGCTATCTCTTTGTTTTAAACGTGTTCGCAACTTCACAAGAACGCTGAAATAGTTTTAATAGAGATATAGATAGTGAATGAATGAAAAGGAGCGTTCATTATCCATTCACTCAATCATTCATGTCATTCAACCCTGCTCGAGGCCGTGTGTTGCATTGAAAGGCCCATTCAAGGTTTAGTACTGGCATTTTGTAGGTATGTTATGAATATCTGGTATTGTACGAATTATTAGAACTCGTGAAAGAGATGGGAGATGCGTAGTAGCACAGTGCTACTAGCACTAGTAGCTGTATGTGGCCTCGGATAGAGGAATGATCTGTAGACTTTTGTGTGTCACTCTTCATTGCAACAACAATGGATAAAAAACTTCCGGCGTGTGCAACTATGGGCAACATTATCTGTTTGTGCTCACGTGACTCTGGTTGAATGCATCTGTGACGTTAATGACGTAATGACAAATTGCTTGGCAAGGTGTTCAGCAACATTGAAAACTTTCAATGTTATTGAACAGCTTGTCATCTGGGCTACATAACTGTGTAGTTCTAAAATTATCATCTAGCTGCTCATTTTGGTAATGTATATTCGTCTAATTTGAATTTTGTCACTATTTTTGGAACACGCGGCATTCCTAATGACTGCATTATTGAAATACATAATTTATAATGTGATATTCGTACTGGCTGCAAATATAACCTGGAATTATTTAACTAGGAGCCGTTCCACGGCTTGTCAGTGTCAGTAGCCGATCAAGAACAGTTGTCATGTAAGCAAATCAATAAAATTTCTTGAGTACGTTATCCTGGTCTATCTGCTCTCTCTATGTTAATATCTACCTAACCTACTCTAGTTTTTACCCTCACATGCATTGAGTTTTACAATATTTTTAACCTTTTCACCGTCATGTATACATGACAAAGAAAAATGTGTCCAGGACGCCACAGTCACGATTACAAGACAGACTAAAGGATGAAATCGTAGCTTGGCGTTGAGAGCACGCTTTTGACTTTTTGACGTGGCGATGGCGGTCTAATGTTAAGGCAGTCAAGAACTAATTAACGAAGTCCAAATTAGGATATCCCACACAACATTACATGTGGTCAACAATGACAGTAGCGAGGGAACATGTTTTAGTAATGATTCACAAGTGTGACTCATTACGGTGCATCTGACATTGTACCGACCATTACAGCTCATATAACCCTTCCATTAGCTTCAATTGATAAATTACGATTTTGACTGCGTCTTATAGAGGGAAACTTTTAATACAGATGGATAGCCGGCAGTGTCCAAACAAAGGAAGAACTTAATGTTTGTTATTTGTTCACAATGTAAATATAATTTGGAACACATTTATTTTGAGTGGATGACTCAGTAGATATTGTTTATTGTACACATGTGATTGTTTTCTCTAGAAATGCATACATAGTTGCTGTCATCACCTCGTGATTATCCATACACAGTCATTCATTAGACAATTTGATCGTCGAGCAGTAGCGTAGCTAGATAACTTGTTAGTTACCCGCCCTGCCCTAGGGCAAAAAAATCTGAGGACCTCTTTTTCCTTAGGAAATCTTCAAATAACTTCTCCAGCACTGGGTGGAGCGCGAGGGAGTGTCATACTTTTAATGGCTAAAATGAGTTGCCATGATTTAGATTTTGAAAACGGGGGTTTAATTTTAATTCGCTAGTTCAATAAGGGCCGTTTGCTAATCAGATTTTTGGGGGCCCCAACCCTTCAGTAGCTACGCCAATGCCGTCGAGCATCAAAAGCGAAGAAGCGAAAAACAAACAAGAAAATTTGTACACAAAATCCACAACGAAACACCTGACTTACATTTCAATTAAACTCTTCTGAAATCCCCCCTCATTCCAGTTTAAATAAAGTACAGGAAAATCATAAATAGAATTTTAAAAAACCCTGTTATTTTCATACTACGGAAGTTAATTACTTCAAAAAGTTCCAATTACTCGACGCGAAGACCTACCAAGTAATCATAGGTTCGTCCCTCCCCCCGTTGAATGAACGGACGAGACAGGGGGGTTGGGGGAGGTGGTGGGCGACGTATACACAATTATTGGTCTCAAGGTGAAGGATTCGTCGTGTAACGTAACGTTGCTTTTCCCCGTCAATATTTACTACCTACCTTTATTACATCACAAAAACATAACGTTGAATATTTTCTCAACATTTTTGTTTTGCCATGACGCTCACTAGGAAGTATCGAGTTATTGCAAGTCGATATTCAAGTGATATTTTAATTTTATTTCTGTATTCTTTTGTAACTATCGTGTCAATAATACATTTTCGAAATATAGGATCGATTACATAGATGAAAATGTAATCGATAGTGTTAGTAATTAATGATAATATAAGTAGGTGTTCTGTTGCAAAACAACTTGAAGAAATGATGAAGTATCCCTCACGTACTACAATAATAATAATAATACTTGTTCTGTTTTTTAGGGTTTTATACTGTTCACAGTTCTCGCTGTCTACCAGTTTGCTAGCGGCCTGTACCTATCTCATAAACCGCAATAGGTAAGTAGACAGTTTTAAATCTTTATATATCGTAACAAATAATAAAAATTGCATGGAACCCTTATTTTCAGAGTCTTGGACTAAGTGGTTCCTAGACGTGGCGAGACGAACGAGACAGACAAGTAGGAAACACGTCTGTCTCAGTAGTGCCATAAATCCCTCAAAATAAAGTTCGCTCCAAAGATGTGTAAGACGGTTTTAAAACCTAACCAATAATTATTTACCAGGCTATCTAAAAAAGGAGAAGGTGTAATCTGCACAAACCTGTGAGTATTCTGGCGAGGGCGGTCGGGGCGGGTACTTGGACGCCATGCGCGCGCCGGCTCCACAGCCCTGCACGGCCGCAGGCTCATCCTCCGGATAATACAAGTGCACGAAATCCTCCGTGTCCAAAAACGTATTGATCAGCATAATCCACACGATATAAACACTAACTAATAAATAATTTAACGCAGTCTAACAGATCAGACTTTACGACCACTATGCACTAGTTTAAATTTAAATCACTGTAATAGGAAGCACGCCATCGTAACGCATCGGATTTGTAACGTTCCATGTTTTGAGTCCTCATATTATATCTGGATATGTTAAATAAGTTAATACATTCACTACACTTGTATAAATATAAATTCACATTTGCACCAATCAATCGCACACTTATCTGGTGAAAATAATGTTTTTTTGATTATTATTATTGTATTGTCATCGTTTTTGACACTACTATAATATGGTTGTTATCGCAACTGAAAACGAGGCCTTTTCAGTCGCTTATCAGTAACGGTACAGCTGTTTAAAGGCCACCAGCGAATTTAGGCGTGAACGTTGCTTATCTTTGAAAAGTGGCCAAAAATAAGGATAATTTTATGATATATCCATCAGCTACTAACACTTGAAATAAAAAGTTTCACGATCACATTGCTATTCACAATTGACATTTCATTACCTACTTTATTACTGAAATTTAAATTTTTATTTCGTTCTATTTATGTATCCAATTTATTTGACATGTTTATAAACTACTTATATTTATTTTCACATTATTTATATAAAATTGTTGTGAACGACATTGTCCAAATGATTTTATAAAACTATGTTTTATGACCTTATAAAAAAATATGTGATTTGCGTTCATAATGCAAGAATATTACTAAACCATTTACTAGTAGCACTGGCAACAACTTAATACATATTATTACTGTAATAATCCAACGTAATATGGCGTTCAACGATCATGATGTTACGTTAAACAAATACTAGAACATAAAATGACATAGTAACAAAACGCACTTTGGATAATAACTGAAATAATTTAAATTGTAGATGTATTGGTAGATTTGGTGATGATATTGTAAAGGTCATATTATCCTCTCAGAGTTGCGGGATTTTGCTGGTAAGCCCAAAATTTGACTGGAAATTCCAAGTTATTTTAATGCTGTCAAAGAAAAATGGGTTTCTTGATATTTGTCATCATCATTACCAATAGTATGTTAGCAGGTTGATAAGAAACCTATTATAATAATGGACATTCTGGAGTGACTTGTGTTTTTGGCTTCCAAAAGTAACTCTGAAAACGTCGATATAGGTACCTACAAAGTGACTGATATAATTTGCAATTATTTAGTAAGTGAAAGCACACATGAATGTGAGGATAACTCAAAATTGCACGTGCATTAGTGATAATATTTCAGTTGCTCACGAAAGTAACAGTCAAGAAATGATATTACGAAAGAATTAAAAACCTTAATCTTTTGTCATTCTGTAGGTGAGGAAGAACTCCAAAGAAGTAACAGCAGCTGATGGTCAATCACTAGTACTAGGTGAACATAGCCTCGAACAAGTCGCCAGATAATTTGAATACAGCTTTGTTTACCGTTACCTAATAGTAGCGTCAGAAACTTAGTAATTAAAAACTGTGTGATAGACGCATATTTTAGGTCATGCGTCCAATCGTGTGGGTATGAAGGTTCAATTGACGTCATTCATAATAATATGGCGCTTGTGTGTAGAAAACTGTCTGTGTTGTAAAGCTAGATAGTATTTATCTTAGTAAAGGAATATGACGAATTCAAATAAACATAGATGAACATAATAAAATTAAAGATACAGGATACCGTCATGTCTTCAAAGTGGATTCGCTTATATATAAACATTGTAATATTCCAAACGACAACCATAAAGACGCAGAAGGAATATCAAATCATTCAAGCAATAAACATCTTGCAACAAAGCAAGCAGACACTGTATATAGCCATCGTTCCTTATGAAATTATACAAGAGATACAACTTTATCACCTATTCACCATTCGCAAAGTCGTAACTAATCCTTTACACAACTTTAAAACGCTGACTGGCAGAATTCGAGTTGCATTATCTGAAACCAAAACACTTGCTTCTCTTATTGTTCCAAGTATCTTTTGTTATTCGTCATTCAATAGTATTTGTTATCGCGAACAAATAACGCATGCCTTATTGATATAATTCAAAGTCGAATAGGTTCATTGACCCAACGGATATGGGATCATCCATCCAAATAGCTCAAGTCAATTCTAGAATTTTCCACAAAACAAGCTCTTCCAAATATTTGTTTAGGAATTTGTCACCAGTGTGATAATGTGTTTAGTGATAACACACATGACTAGTACAGAAATACTTGTACTTACTTTTATTAGTACATATATCTATCCTCGTATTCGTCTTCTCTCTCACGTTTGTTGCACCTACCACTATTTTTCTCTGCATCAAACAAAGGTTGACTGGCAGAAAATGCCTAAGGCATCAAGTCCCCCTCTGTACTTGTGTGTGCATAAAGGATTCAATAAATAAATAATGTATTACACAATACTGAAATAAAAAACATTTCAGAGGAAAACAAATGTAAAATGACAGATCACAATGACTTATCTGAAAAAGACTAGACAATTCTAAACCATCAGAGTTTAATCTTGATTAAAATAATAATTAAAAGTAATTAAAGAACATAAAACCAAATCCTTCGGAACCGTAAAAATAATGCAGCCAATTAGAGTGTGTTTAATAAAGACTGACTAGAAAATAGCTAGAGCTATTATTTTTTTTACAGACAATATTAAGCAAATCCTATTATCATACAATTAAGTACGTTCATTGTAGGTATATTACTTATGATGTAACTGGGTTTCAATAGATATCAATATACATGACAGTGTTAGAGACACTGGTCATTTGATTTCCATTCAATAAAGGTATATTGGTCACCATTTCCTTCCTTTCCATTGTTGGAAAATAAATCATCATGATATCAAGATTATCATTTAAATGGAAAAGTGCACAATGGGAATAATTTCCTTTTGCATACATATGGACCCATTTCAAATATAGATACTAGGATCCGTGTAGATAGCGAGAACTATGGTATTGCAAATCTTATAAACGTTGAACGGATGCCTGCTCCACTTTCAATACGCTGCGACGACATAAAGAATGCGGTCACCGGCGCCTACAGAGTGATAGGCACATCTGTAAAACTATACTGTCCTGGTACTTGCAATTTTAAAAATATCAAAGTAGACCATAACAATAGCAATTGTGTAAAAGCAAAAATGATGAAAAAATATCAATGTAAATGTAAATCACGCTGAACGACACGAATCTAAGATAATAAGATCTCAGTGAATTCAATTAAAAGAATCCAAGTATCTACTTTAGCAAGGCCTTTTGAAAGACTAGCAGCAATTATTCCTAGATTAGCTTTTTTTTACTGAACAATACGAATTTCTTGCGCGAATTACAACATCAAATTGCGTGAATAATTCTAATGAAGAAGTAAGCTTGCCATGTCAGTGATTGCAAAACGTTAAAGTGAGGTCAGTAAAAACATTTATCGACACTTTCCGTATAGAGTAATTAAACAATATAGCATGTTTGTAAACGCAGCATTACATTCTTGTGCAATTCGAGCTTAGGTATATGAGAGGCGGATTTTTAGAAGGGGCACGATAATAATTTAGGAAACCAACAATTTATTTAAGAAGGAAATACAACGATTTACAAAGAGCTTTATAACCAAGTCAATAGAAAGATGTGAGCAAAGCGGTCGCGTATCACATTCCTGGACCGCAAACTAGCGTAGTTGTCGCCGCTCGCCAGCATTCTCATGTTTCCTACGACAAACATGTTTTTACATCCAACAAATTAAATTTTCGCACAAAATCCACTCTTAGGCCTTAGAAAACACGGTATTTGAAGTTAGAAAACTTACTTGGATGAATGTAAAGACATTTTTGTTGCGGTCTGTTTTACGGTTGGAAGTAACATGATCCACTACGTTCGAATTGACATGCAGTTTTGTACTTGCGTAACTACGTAACATGAATATTTTTGCAACCAGTAAAACGTACGAAAATAATAACCGATATACAGTATTAGATGTCTGAGGAGCGCATCGTGGAAGCAAAGTAACAAGGAAACTTAAAACCAAATGTAAACCAATCCTTGAAGCTAATTGGCGAAAGATAGATATTTAAGTAGAAGAAAAACAAGGAAGTGGTATGACAAGACATGGAATGACAAATGTAAATATTTATCGTAAGAAAGATTTAAGTCATAATTATTCGTCGTTAGTGGGCCAAGGTCTGTTTTCGGCAAACTGTGTAAAGGATATGAAAATAGCGACAAGATTGTATAGAAAACCTTAAGAACAGACTGCAAATGTTATGTCTCCTTTTCCAGGTACGACATATAGAAATACATAGCAAATAATCACAAATACAAGCGAGTCGGACATTGGACTCGGACGCTGTCTATATGGTACGTTGACGACCTTCTCACACATTCACACAGTTCGCCGATGGATGATCAAATTGATTGGACCTTTCATTAGACACGGCCCCGGCTATCGTTCGTCACAATTCACGAACTGTGATGACAAACATTCAGCGTTCTTTGTATCTTTAAATTTACACAAGATCCTTCGAAGTGACTTGCAAAATGTATATTTAGATTCACTTTAAATGGTGTGTGGATTTGCCTTTGTGCAATGTTTCTGGCTACTTGCGGCGAATATTTTGCGCAATGTTTCAATTACAACGGCTCAAATAGTCAAGTATCGCGTGCTTAAGTGTTAAATTTCAATCAAGTGTCAACTCTGTCCAATCAGGCGCGACGTACAGACAAACAAACGGTTATTATTGGCTAATTCGAGTCGAACCGGTCGTTAGAAAAAATTATAAACATCCTTGGCAGTTGTTTATCACGGTAAATGGACTTGTTAGTAAGTATTAAGTAGGATAAAAACCTCGATTTTGCAATAATGGCACAATATATAACGTCCATAACATTTATCTAAATCGAAAGACATACTATTACTCCGTAATTACGTGTCATTTTGTTCATAAAATATGACTTCAATAACTGTTATAGAACCAATAATATTACAATGACCTATTCCTTGAATTACGTACCTCCATTTTATTAAATTGACGTCAGCTTCATTGCGCTTTTCGCTTGATAAATTGTCAATAATGTCAATATATAAAAAGCTATAAAAGATAATGTAATTATATTGCTTTGCCAAGAAGGAATAGAAGTGTCAAGTGTTAACACTAGACATAAATGGAATGAAACATGAGATCGTTCCGGTACGCTGTATTTAAATACATTATCTAGGCAATTAATTTTCCTCGCTGAATAGTCTAGACGTATGGCCCATTTGATGGTGAATTATCACCATAACATCCATAATAGTCGTGTCATTTCTCTCCCAGTGGGGTTCTTTCTAGTAAAAGCATGCAACTATTTGCAGCCAGCAATGTGATTTCTAGTTTGCAGCTAGAGCTTTTATATTTCCTCCTATGGGTGTCATAAAAGACGATGAGCATTGGTTTGTATCGTCAATGTTCATTACCCGATGGTCACGCCTAAGCCATGCTTTTTGTTTCTTTAAGAAGAAGGCTGCTGTCAATAAATTTCAGAGACATCTTGTTCTTAAAATTTAATCAAGCAGATTCTGACTTTTGGGAATTTTGGGACCAAACGATTTACTCTTTTTAATAAACAGACAGACAATTGTGGTTCAGTGTGTCACTAAATGTTATGTTAATGGTACAGCGAGATTCTGAATTTTGGAGAAATGGCTCACCACAAATGTGTGTTTGCTTATTACAAACAAAGAGCAAAAAATCGTGCGGTGAAAAATATTTGTTCAGCTGTAAGACCTAAAGTGATTTAAAGTAAATATTATCGTATAAGAATTAAAATTTTCTCATTAGTCTCTAACAAGACAGCAGTTAAGATAGAAATTTTATGGTTCGCTTTGCAATTAAACTCAAACCTGTACAGTACGGGCAAGGCGTAAATTACATGCAATTTGCGCTCAATATCAACAGTAGAAAATTGTCTGTTAGAATGACACTTAAATAAAGTACCGCTATAAGGTACGATGCAAGGGGAATAAATCTAGTCAATTTTCACCTTAATCTGTCTAAGGACAAAGCACGGACCTTATTCAATGAGGCTATATTATTCACCTTTCCCCAACTGCTTACGGCTAGAAATCTAGTCTCGATACAACACAGACAAACCGTAAAATAGTTATTTATGGTTTATTGCGGCATAACTTGTTATAGCTATATAAATTATATCAGGAACCGACAGTTATGATTTTCTCTATTTTTATGACAATAAAATAATTTATTATGCATTGTCGCATAGAAAGATCACGAGATCAGTATCACATACATTATTAATATTAAACGGAACTATCCATACGACATTAAAATAAATGTCAAGGCTTTTAAGCAGATTAGATCCTAAAAACGTAGATATTAATACAAACATAAGTTTAAAAAGGTTATTAGAAAGTTGTAACTGCTCGTTTAACACTTTGCAATTATCGAAGTTCAAGATTCAAGTTTCAAAGCATTTTATTTCAAATAAACGATTTACAGGCACTTTTGAAATGTCAAGAAGTCAGTCAGAAAAAATGATGCTAATATAAATATATAATAATGATGCACATTCTTAAGCGTAGATCTCTATGGAGAAGAATGTGCAAGACATGGAACTCTTTTCAATAATGTTTTGTAATTACAAATGTCTCAACAATATAAATAAACTAAAAATTAAAGTAGTTTTCAAAATAGTATTGCACGAGCTGTGAAAACTAAGACTAAAGTAAACGTCGAAGATCTGGTGATAGATAACCTATTGAGGACGCTAAGAAAGTTTTATAACGAGAACCTGATCCAAATGTTGAGAGAACAAGAAAAGACGTGACTGAAACAACGCTTTCCATTCATATTGCTTCAATTAAGCTTAACCGCCCTCAACTTTCAAGAGGTCCACAGAACGTGTATGACTTCAATTGGTTTTATTACATCTATTTATATTCAAATTAGACACTGAACAAGAAACGATAAAGAACCATCTATGGACGGTATAATTAACAAACCAATATTTAAAATATAAACACCGGTGATAACTACAATGACAAAATTATAATATTCAATGACACAATACATCCCAAACATCGAGATACCAAACAATGATTAGTCATCGTTAAAAAAGCTGGGCCGGTACAAACATATGTTCATTGTGATTAACCCAAATGTAGATCCAACCATATGACTCAAGTTATAAGAGCGAAGTCTTTCCCAGGCGGCCTATAAACGCGACCTTGTCGTACACTTGATAGATTTCAACGTAACGGCAGCTGAAAAATCATATGTATACCTAAATAACTCTGAAAAACTTATCAAGCCTCTAGATCCTTGAATACATAAATAAGTATATTATAGCTTGCTTGTATCCTTTTTTAGTATTGTCTTGTATTATTATCGCACTGCATGTTTTCTAAGAATAGAACGGAAATACTGAATGAAATTTAATCCATGTTATTAGTTGGTCTAAAGGTTAGTTAAATGCTTTAAATAAATTTTACACTTTACTAAAAAATAGTATATTTTTTGTACACTAGACGGTTACAAAAGCATGACCAAATTAAGATACTATGACCAAGTGCATATAGCTTGTCAATAGCACTAGGAGCGGAGATACTAGCGTTTATGTAACGAGGTTCGTGAAAGCCGACCAATCGCGTTCGACCACGCCGCCATCATCCGCGAGCCGTGAGCAGCTCAGCGCGGCACATACAAACAACAAGTCATGTGAGTCGTGTGAGCGTCGCGTCCAGGCGCCGCCGCGAGCTCGACCATGACCTTCACCTGTGCACGTCGATGAATCGCTGTAAACGCAATTACTATGTACACAAACCAAACGCTAGAAAGAGCACAACAAAGGGCTATAAAAAAGCGAGAGAAAAAAATAAAAGATCCCGTCGGCATTACGCTGCAATTTGTACAATATATTGAACGGAAGTTTAAATCTTCAGACAATGAGACCGATGACGTTATGGCTATATTTCAATTTGCACACAGAGTCATCATTTCAAATAAGTGCATGGAAAGCACGAATTCAAATGTTCGTGAATAGTAAATGATATCACCGGGAGATTGAATGACATGATTACTTAGAGATGATGATAATAAAACAGAAGGCAAAAATAAACGTAGTTAATTATGTTAATCTTGGGAACGGCTGAATATTTAATTTATTGTAGGCATAGAGAGGTACTCGTCCCTTTAAGTCTTAACTTAAAGAGACGAGGGGTTTCCGCGTTAGATGCAAACGCTTCCGCGATGCAACAAGATTGTAGATAAGTTTTTACTGAATTAGCAACTGTGAAAGTTGACTCTTTGTAAATGTCATTAAACGTGTTAATACGTGTGGCATTAATTGAAGCGGACGTAGAACTGACATTCTCCACTAACGGCAAGGTCGTCTAGACATGACCGATCAAGGTCGCACTCTCAAAACAAGACAAACTTAAAATCTAAATATAAGTGGAATGAGAACAAACAGTGCCTCAGAGCGTTATGTATGATTGCATTATCTATTGTATATTGTATCTGCATTCGTGTGTTCTAAAATTCTTTGTGATGCCAAACTTTCTTCTGCAAATTTCGAGCTATATTTAGCTAGAAGCATAATGAGAGTAACCTCTTAGGGTTTTTTCAATCAACGCACTTCTTTACGCTTTAAATTATAATTCTACAGAGTGTGATTGTAATGAGGGATTCCCCAAAAGCAATATGACGCCGGAATTTTAAACACTGTTTTAAATAGTTGTTTCAATTTCTTGAACTTGTTCCGCGTGCTCCGACTTTGCTTTGTTTACAAATGATTATATCTATAGAAAATTTATGGGTTTGGATGCATTGCGAGAGAAAGTAGACTTGGCAGACACAAAGATCACAAGCGAAAAGCAAATGCACGAGGTACATACTGAAATGGAAATAAGTCACGTGAAACTCGATAAAGGTCGTGCCGTACACGTCTTGGCACTGATACTTATGCAGTTTAATAACAAAGTCTCATGAATATAGAAGGATCATGCTGGTGCACTCTTTGATGATACTGATCGAAGAATAACAAAAATACTTCATGGATCATTAAACAATTTAATAGATGTCTAAGCAAAAGAGAAAGATGGTAATAAAAATCCCTGAAATGAAGCACGCGATGTGTTCGTGGCGACCACGACCTAAAAACATAACGATAAAACGATGAACTTTACGATTGAAGTTGGAGACCAACTTGCAGACGATATTCGAAGTGATTAAAAATATTAATTTATGCCTCAGTATATTTTCAAAGAAGTAAGTAAACTTATCAATTTTATAAGAAACAACCAGAATATTGAACTGAAGCGAGGTTTCACGACAAGTTTGCATTACAAGTATTGAAATTGGACTAGAATTGAAGCTCCGAACATATTTTTTGTACGGATTTAGCAAATGAAAAGATGTCAAATCGTATTTACGCTCTAATATACTTATAAAACCTTTTATCAATATCAACGATTACAATATTAATAATATCACGCTTAATTGGAGCACACATGGGCTTGAATTGATAAAATTGATTATGATTTCCAAATAGTATACATAATTCATTTTGTAATCTAATCTGTAGATCGCACAATAAAAGTGTAACAAATGTTAAAAAGAAATGAGATAAATAAAAGAAAACAATAACAGTGAGTAAAACTCGACACCATAATATGAATAGCGAACTATTATGGAGAAGATAGATGTGGGAGCAATGAAATGAAAATTCTTTAAAAAAGCGGTGAAATTTTTCGACATACCACGTGACGGAAAGTGGGTGCGTTGGACGATGGTAACGATTTTCTCAGAACACAGCTGAGACGAGGTTGTGGACTTGCGCACTAGAGACTCCATCCACGTGGATACTTCATACATTTTTAATTTAGTTCATAACCAACATAACCTAGCTAGAAAGAAGATCGCCAGATTGTTAATATACAAAAAAAATATTCATGATGTGTTGACGCAAACTTGTTCTTGCCAGGTCTGAATTACTGTGGAAGAGATCAAATTCAATCTCTGAATGAAACATTTCTTATTAGAAAAGCAATTAAAGTAATAAAATATATTAGGATATCCAGAAAAATGCTCCTTTTTACTGACGTGTAGAATATAGTTGCAATGTCATGGATCTATCTCCCAGGCATGCGCAGAACGAAGGGTATTTAGTGCCACGTGGCAATCTCCCGTTGCATAACCCCCATATTGCGGTGATATCTCGCTAACCTCGAAAAATTTATAATATTTTTTTTAGATAGTCCGAATTAAGAAGAAGTGAAGAATATTTTGCATGGTTCTATAAGTGATACAGATTCTTGTAAACTAACCCAACGATATTATTTTGTACTTTTAAGAAGCAAAAGAGAATACTCTTGCTTGGCATATAACAGGTTAAAGATGTCAATCCACGAAGTGTCACGGCAGTCGTACTTATTCTAATTAAGTTAATTAGAATGTTTCGCGTGTCATGCATAATTAAAATATCATCGTTATTGCGGGTAAATGAACCTATGTTTGTTTAGCTAACATATAATAAGTGAGACCTACATCAGAATATATTCACACCTATTAAACAATTTTTGCACCCAAGTCACTCAGTTGTGATTTTGAGATCAAGCTTTCAAGAAAATGTTGAAAAATAATTGTCGCGATTTGTTCAATCTTTAACGATTTCAAGTACCAGGAAGTCAGTAATCGGAGAATGTCGCTGACTACGCCTACAGTACCCTATTAGTTAGTAGTAGTACTACTACTACGGCATGTTGCAGCCACGTTGCACTGCTGTGACTGCGCACACATGCACAATTTCAAGACCCACACAAGTGCAGTTCTGCAGAATGACTGCGGATTTTGCCCGCCCGACAGAACGAAACATTTTTAATTTTGGTTTCTAGTGCTTATTGGGATATTTCGGAGGTTTTATAATTGAGGAATACTATAAAAAGCGAATTAATTTACTTTAAGTCTATTCCATAGTTATACTTAACATAAGGCTAGAAGAAGCTCGATATTGGCTGTTTTGTATAGATTCATGCGATTCATTCAGTGGTGCGAAATGATTTGCCAACGTTTTCTTGAGCCAGTGACCTCGGACGAAATCGTACTTTGAAGTCTGAACAAAGCAATAAATATTATTCTCTTTACTTGTGGATTTCTTGACACTCTTTGCAACAAAACCTATAATTATACACTTCTGAAAAGTGAAAACATATGTCATCCATAAAAGCTGGTACCTAAATTTGTACTGCACTGTATCACAATCATTGCATTTATCATTTATTAATCCTTTACATTGGTAATTCATTGGTAGGAATTGTTTTAGCAACAGAATCTTATAAGAATATACGTACAACATTATCAGAAAGCGAAAACCCGCCATAATGTAACGTGGACGCCACGAGTACCTACGCCATGCTGCGACGCAGTCAATCCTTGAATGTAATTAAAAGGAATATTTCTGACTACATGAGACACAATATTTACACTCTCGCTTTACCGCCACACAGACATTAGTAAATCCTGACGTAATTTCCGCAAGCACCATATTATTATGAAGCCATGTGCCGAACACGTCGGCGCGCTACGGTTTGCCATATTAGAAATTCCAATGCGGACCTTATAAAACTAATAGTTTCCTGTGGCACTTTACAATATAATCCATTTATATTTGTCAAAGACTTCGCAGAACCACAAATAAGCGAACTGGATGTTGATAAGAACGCGGTTTTTCTGTATATCCATATTACGGTATAAGGATAGCGGGGTCGCATGGAGTATGCGACGGACGCGCGCGGCAGCTGCGGGGCAACTAAGGCGCGCTGACGGGTGTGGTGCTGCGGGGGGAACATGGCGTGCCGGCGCGCGGGCCTGGGGGGAAAGGAGGGAAGAGGGGCAGGCGGCGTCTGAACCGCGTCTCTAGTTCGCTAGTAGAGGCCCGTCGTGAATTGTGCAACGTCAGCAGGCGCGTGCGTACGGCCGTACCGACTTCGCAACAAAAACCTCGATACAACACTTGCGTCGGCGATTATGCGAGCATCAACTTTTCACACTAACTCGTTATACTATACCCTCATGTTACTTTATAATTATTGTGGGATGCGAGTAGCTTCCATTAATAGTATTAGTTAAGTACTCCAGTCAAGTTTGGCGTTGTTTTTATTACATTCATGATTGGCTCATATTGTTTTGTAAACGTGTTGCAGGTTCATATGCACACAAAATTATTTGTCTCCAAGTCTGCGGTTTGTATTTAGAGGAAATTCTTAGCAAATTAGAAACTGAAGACTTGAAAAATTTTGATAATCAAACAATTTTTAGGAGAACCCTACTCCGATGACGACTTAAATAGAAGATTTAGTTACAAAACCGTTACTCGGTTGCTTTACACTTACAAAGAATGGTGATTTGAGTACCAGACGACGACTGGAATGGCTATGGAAAATTTTGGATTTTCCATCGCCATTCCAGTCGCATAGTAATAACTTAACGACTAATTCGTGACAAGGATATGAAAATCTGATGGGATGATATACCGAGTTCAGAATAATACTATAATAATATTTGAATATAAACAATTTGAATAGATGATCTAATCAAATGGAGAAAAAAGTAAACAAAAATGCAGATTGAAATATGAGATTTGATGTTGACATGCCGAAAGATGATATTATGTCTATGATAGTGGATGACGTGATGCATGCATGCTACTGAAGAGGTGCACGATGAAGTCAAAACAAACATACATAATGATTTTAGAGCACGACTTGAGACAAATGAACCAATAAATAAAATATAAGATTGTCAGCTTAACAGAGTAAATTTTAAGGTATATAGAAATTAATAAGTTGCACAATTAAAGTCTGTATCAACAACCGCCAGATATAAAAAAGTGTATTTATTATTACTCATGAAGTGTCGGTTAACAATGCTAATTAATTATACAATAGGGGATAACAATGTTGTAGACACTATTTATTAAATAACCAACAAACGGTTGGTCCTCTTTGATCATGACTTGACTGAGAATACTTTACACATTCCTAGGCAAGTTTCTGCGAAAATATTTTAACATTTCATTTCTTATGCATGCAGCCCAACCATCTTGTTTAGACATATATTTCCGGTCATTTAATATACACGCCAGACTACAAAAGCAGTTTCTTGCTGACCAAATCAACATAGACCTTGTAACCAGTGGAAAATTTAGGATTTTACCAAGCAAGTAAAATTATAGAATTTTATGGAAAATGTACGACCTTCAAGGAACGTTAACGGATGCTCTGCTTGCTATGGAAATGATTGAAGGATACGATGAAGTTCCAAGACAATAAAAGGACAACCTTAGTATTTTTTTTAAAGTCAACAGTCATTACAAATATTAATAAAAGTCACGTGAAGAATTTAATCAATGATCTCATGGTTCTTTCCACTTTTTTATTTTGCATATTTTGCTTTTTGGTTGAGCTTTTCTTAAAAATTATTGAACGTGTTCCCACAACCTGAAATGTCGATAGACGTCATTGGAATCAAAATCATTTCAAGTTAGGCAAACAACTTATGGAACGTTAAATATTTCAAAATACACTCCCGCAAAATGCTCGCACACCATTTGCAAATATTGAAGCTGAGAAGAAAAACTCCCCAGCAACCTAACTGATGAATGATAAAATAGTAAACATAACTGAAGAATTAATCAATTTCAGATGAACAGAGTGTTACCAAACAGGTGCTGAGTGCCAAGGTGAAGTTATACAACACCGAAAGAATGTTAATACAATTAGAAACGACGATAAGAATAAGCGTGAAGGAAAATCAATGGCGGAGATTTCCTGCGATTGTCGACAGATTCAGCCAAGGGGTTTATTGTCGATTATACCGTATCATGCCATGGTTTTCATTTACCTGCGTTATTTGGTGGCTACTAGATTGATGCAAAATACCTATGGACTATTCTTCCTTCTGCTCTTGAAATAATTTGTTTGTTGTCGTTGTCGCTGCAGAATTTCTTCAATATTTGCTGGAATGGACTGAACACAAGAAGCAGATGGTCTTTTCATGAGACTCTTTTTCTGTTTGTGTTGATCTTCATTTTCAAGGATTGCAAATTTAAATTGATTTGATAGAATGCTAAAGCAGTTGATATTCTAGACTCTATTCAAGTGGTTGGGTTCTAGGATAACAATAATATTTATTTTTTTCCGAAAGTTCGAGCGACATGCGTTCATTAAATATCTCTTTTTTTTCGATCCATTACGTCGTGAAAAATAATGGCTATGTTAGTAGTTATGAGAGTTGCAGAAGGTCGAGGAGGTATACACGTGGAACTCACTGTCGCTATGGAGACTAGTTATAGCAGTTGCATAGTACAATGAGAGCGATAACGAAAATATTTTTATTGCTTTCTGCTCACGGTTTTACAACTACCAATAAAACGTTCGCAGTTCTCCGTTCATCGTTACTAGTTTCTATGCAGAATTCAGAATATTTAACTTACAAATATTAAGAAACAAGTATCTTAATTTAAATAAATAGATGACAACAACAAACAAGTTGTAGTTTTTTATTTCTGATATTCAATAACCCGAGACACACCTGTTTGATGATAACAATAAATAGATTGTCTTAAAAAGAAAATGCCAACCATTTACATTAAAAACCATATAACAGCGACACAAAACAATTAATTAAAGGAGCTTTGCCAAAATCCATGCAAAGTTGTTGAACACGTTTTTAGTCACAATAGTCCAATCCCGGCTTAGGTTCGTCAGTGGCGATAAAAACACCGGACAAACCAGTACCTTGACACAACAATATTGCAATAATGGAACAACTGTGTTTTCAATATCGTACAAGATAGGTTTTCACACGAATACTTGGACTATGATTTGGGAATCGGTTTATTTAATATAGAATGCTAGTCTCGAAGCAGTCAGACGGGACACAGGTGAAAGGGGAGGAGAATTGTATGCAGTAAACTGCAAAAATTCAGTTCCATGTGAACTTCTTGTGTTTTGATCGGGGGTGTGGTGGGCGTTGGTGCGATTCCCCGCCCACATATTTCGCCCACAGTCGGGCGCCACTGAAATATATTGTGACGTTCTGCATTTAATAATGCCGACATAGTTATTCGTACTATTTTAAGTGACCTCGTTTTCAATTAATCAAGTTTGCAAAGAAAATTTTCCGTAGGATCGGCAGACCAAGGCCACTAAGACACAGACTTCGCCTAGTTTGGGGCCCACGGCCACCTCTGATGTTTTTTCTATTTATTTTTTTCATATTTCTATATTTTTCTTTCAAAGTTGTGTGCGTGCTAATAAAAATTATTATCAATTATTATTAATTATTATCATATATTAAAATGGTATACAGATTGATATTTACGCGTTAGTTGACCTCTACGTGTACTTACATTAGTGACAATATTTTTTGAAATATGTATAATTTAACAATTTGAATCTAAAATCGCGGAAATACGTCAATGCTGAATGGTGAACTCTCCAGTTGTATAAATCTATGATTCCTAGTGGCGATTTTCATTTCAATCTGTTTTTGGATCTTTACAAAATTTCACATGTAAGGCCAGGAACGCTTTTAACAATACATTGAAGAAGTTATTTTGTTTCTGACTTGAATATAAACATGCCTGTATCAAGAGGTTTATTTCCAACAAGCACTCAAAGGGTAATACTGTTTTTGCAAAATATGACAAGAGGTTATCGGGTGATATAATTAAGTTTGCTCAAATAAATAATCCTATGTTAATTATATGTGACGTGTTTATAACTATTAATTATACAAATTATGCACTTTGTAATTATGCGATAGTGTATCTTTCAATTGATATGATTAAATCTTGCAATGAATTCAACATTGCAATTTTGCATAATTATTATCATCTTCGGGAGTAAGTCACACATTTAAAAATTATAATTAAAACAGCGCTGTAGCTTTGAACCATGTTATAAATGTCACAAATCAAGTATATGAAAACGTTAAATGTAAAGTAAGTAGTGTATGTGTTAGTGTATGTTGTTTGTATTAAATGTATTTTATTAGTTATGTTTTGTATCTTATATGAATAGTACACCACGCACTATCTGCGTATCTTTTTCTCCTCTGACAAATCCATCCAAAGGTTGTCTGTAAAAAAAGACCGCCCATTGCGACACCCTATTAATTTTAAATTCCTATTGTAATTTTATTATTGGTGTACAATAAAGAATATATCTATCTATCTACATGAGAGTAAAACTTTGGCCACGCTCTCACGCCACGCCCAAGAGCGGGAGAAGTCATAGGATGATTTCCCACCTAAAAAAACGGAAAAGACCTAACAACTCCTAATATAAACAATATAAGTAGGTCAGAAATAAGTTCATAATAAATTGCTAGGGCGACAACTTTCCGTGCCCCATGCAATTTAGCTAACTCAATTCCATTATAAGTACGGCAATCGCAAATCCAACACGCCCAAACTAGTCTAGACGTTGGAGAGAATTAGGACACGGAATCGATCGAACCAGAACCCATTAAGAGTTCTACGTTAGACTCGTGGTAGAGTTTACTATTAACGCTGGAAACAATACTATTATGATTATGAACAAAGTTCACAGGTCGCTTCTATTTTCGTATTAGATTTGTACGAACTATTTTTTTCTGTGGTAATCTATTGGATTGAGCGAAAGGATTTTATAAAAATATTATGCTTTCTGACGCCGCTGTTTATATTGGGGTTGCCCTGATTTATTTGTGATTTCGGATCAGTAAGATAACTTTATGGCATTGTGCTTGAATCAAAATGAAGCTTCGTTTTCAGCATTAATGACGCGCTATGTGCAAGGAAGAGTCACAGTTTATTAAGTATTTTGTTTAGTTCCATTTGTAATATAGCAGCCATTTTATTTATTTATTTAAACTTCATGGACAGTTGTGGTACATAGGCGGACTAAATACAACAAGGCATTTTCTACCAGTCAACTTTTGGGTTAAAAAGACAACACTGTGGTAGGTTTACACAATAAACAAATAACATATTCTACAAACAGAAAAAAATCTAAAATTATAAACTAATAAATACTATGGAAAATATCAAATCATTAAAAGAATCATTAAAAGAACAATTCTGACGAAGAGCGAACTAAGGTTGAGAGGACTTCAAGTAGCATTTCCGAATTTTACACTTGAAGGAAAATTTACTTTCGTTTTCAAGTAAGGGCTTGTACACAAAACTGCGAATCGGCGCGATGCGAATTCGTAACGCAGAGAACTGCGACATGAGTTGCTGCGATGCGATTTCGTGCGGCAAGGTATATCCTTTCCACGATTCGGGTGACCATTCCTTCGACGACCGACAACTGTATAGAAAGTATAACTTAATTATAAACTAGGTCGTGACATGGATCGTAAAAAGAAGTGCTCACTTCTGTTATTACTAAGAAGATATAGGAAAAAGAAACAAAAAAGATTTTGTCATCGCAGAAATGCGTGATGCGAATTAATTTGCTAGTTCTTGCGATGCGTCGCGCAAGCTCGCAGATTTTTACGATGCGACGTCGCATCGCAGTTTTGTGTAGTAGCCCTTAGTTGCTTGACTAAGATAAATATCACTGGTTTACCTCAAGCACAGTTTTAGAAGAGAATGTTAAGCAAAAAATTAGCAAATTATACCAAATCAAAGGTCAAACCAGAATTGGGACAACATCTTATCATTCGCGTTAACTACGGTAACACGTTACAACTTTGCTTGTATCTGCGGATGCTGTAAAGGTGATTATCTTTTTCGACCGACGATCGACTTTTCAGATAAATTTAATTTGTTTACAGGTCAAACTGATATTAAAATCGATACAGTATTTATATTTAAAACTATTTTCTCACTCAGTCCCCTCGGTGCTTTGATATAAGGGGGCGAATGGCCTTCCAGATCCGTGCCTACCGAGAGTAACCGCTACTATTCACCTGGCTTTAGGTCTAAAGTACAACGAAGCAAGAACAGCTATAAAAGTGGCTGCTAATCTCAGTATTAACATTGTCTGTTAGGATAGTGAACTCATCAATTCACACACGGCTGCTCTTCAATCAGACAATAAAACGTTTGCGATTATGATTTCGATCCCTTGCATGTGTTGCATTCTAATGAGCATCGAGTAGTCGAGCTTGTACTAACACAAGGCAGGTGTACATCTCAAAGGCCACTAGATGCCAACTGCATTTGGTGTCTCGCTCGTCATTTCCGCAAGACTTCCGTAAACAACATAGCCTCAACCTCGCGTAAATGGGAAAAACGTGATTCACATCCTCCTCTACGTCATCTTGATCAAACTCTATAGCTTGGTAGACGGCAGTAAGCCACTTAAGATAGGTCTAGACGCTTCGGTCTCGGTGCCCATCGATGACTTGTTAATTAGACATGATCTATCAGCTAACGCTGGCGTGTTTAGTCCAAGGAGGTGATATGTTGTACCTACGCTTTTTTTATCAATTTACTTTTTAGGTGCTGAGCTTTCAAGTAGGTCGCTCTCTGTAGTCTCGTCTATGTTCAACTAGCACAGACTCGGAATCGAATTAGCCGAAAAAAGCGATAGCGCAAAGAAATGGTAAAGATAATGAATCCGTAAGTTTCCACAAAGATTAATGGATATGTTAAGTTTCTTCGACAAGACCGTACTTGTGCAGCTAACAACTTTCCAATTTCCCACACACATAAATATGTGTTACAACTCTTAACACACCGGGGCCCTACTGTGACGTCTTAAATCATAATAATTCCGGCGTAAGAAAGAGACGGAGCTAGACAGGACATTTAACACTATCCCTTTCTGAACAGGAGGGGGGAGACTAAACGGAAACAAGTTAGAGTAACCGCTCATTTCGTAGGAAACACGATACAATGTTGCAACAATAGTATCCGATTTTTCATTCATGTTACAATTTGGATCTTATGTTCCGGCAATAAGAATGCCCAGCTTGCGTTTGATAGTAATTCAGCCATGTGAGGAAATTTCCCAGTCTCACGCAATGTTTTGCATAAAGACATTGTCTAAGATACACAATATAAAGTTTAAATATTTGTAGTAACTTGTTTTTGTATTTATTTCACAGGAGCAAGCCATGTCAAGTCATTTATCAAAAGTTGCTTACGTGAAACTATTCTCGCTCATTAGTAGGTAATGTATTTGCATAGATTGGTGATTTAGACAACTGTTCAGGCACTATTCATGTCTAATTTTGTATCCTGGACATTATTGCCTGTAAACAATTCTATCTAACAATGTGAATAAACTTCTTAACGGAATTATTTTGAAGATGGGAAATCATTAACGTCAGAGAGTATAAGACTTATAAAATCCACGTGTGTTCCTTCAGTCGCCTTATGCGTTCCAGGGCCATTTTTTCAGAAATTACCGAAGCCCGCAGCATATAGCTTGACATCAAAACGCAGATTGAGTCGTCAGTTGGCAGTGTAACAATATCTAAATTACTAAGATGAAATATGATAACGTTTAAATGGTAATAAAAATCATGACCATAAATAAAATAAACAACTATTAAAGTGACGCTTTCGATTATATTTATTAGTCACCATAACATTAATTTGAATGACGTAACTAGGAGAACATGGGCAAGCAGAAGTTCAAAGAACTCGGTAGTATCAATCAACGGCGGAACGACTCGACTGACTCCCACAGCAGCTGATTGACCTAAAAAACAACAAGCCAGAGAGTTCTAGAAAGGGACAGCTAGAGGAATAGAAAAGCGCATGAAGGGCGTCACGTAGGCAAGCGACAACGAAGCAGTAGGGCAAGGTCGCCAATGGAATTTTGTTGATGATTTCGGTAATACTACACTGTCGTTGCGTGTGCACATGTCCTTACTTATTAAGGAAGTAAACGTGAGTAGTAGTAATGAGTATGGAAACAACATGGTTGATTCGTAACTGCTCAGTTTTGCTGAGGTTTTAGGTCGTGTAGGTCAGGATTGTCGATATCTACCCAACTCGTAAATAAGGTGAATAAAAGACGTTGTGAATATTATTATAATGTTACTTTACCAGTACCTACTTAAGAACATATCAAAGCCAAATTTCTTTTTAAGTAATAAAAAAAAATATTTCCTTGTGTAAGTACACGACTACGTCCTTCTACCTTTTTCAATATTCAGCTAAATTATTTCGAGTTTACAAAACTATTTTATTATTCCACAAGAAATTTCTTAAATCTGACAGCCGCAGAGCAATCACTTTTAAAACATTTAAATGTCAAAGGCGAAAGTTTACCTTGGCACAAGTTTTCCTTCTGTACTTATACAGTTTTCCAAACTTTCTCGTTTTGAACAAAGAAAGACTAAAGGGAAAATAATTGAATGAAATAATAAAACTCTATTACTATCTTTATGAACTTGTTTATTTGTTTACTTTTTTCTTATCTGATTCACAAATCGTATGTGGCAAGTGGGTCACTTTATTGTGTGAAGGCAACGGCGACACATAACTATTTTAAAACTGTTTGGTTGGTGTACGTGGTTTCTGACAAGTGTACCAAGGCACCATAAAATACAGGTATCTTTATGTTTCACATTAACATCATTGTAATCTGTTCCCAGGCTTTTGAGAATATTATGCTCCATTCGAATTCCAACCAGGTGTTACAAAGCTTGAACACTGTTCGGTTGATACAGAATTATTGCAGGGTAACCTCAAAGCCATGCAATGGGCCAATTTCATAAAATTAGATTCGCTGTCAACACTTCCGGGTTCTGACTGCCTGGTACCGAAAATATTCGCACGACCGGCCAAAAATATCCCGTCTTACATGCATAGATCTACACATACAGCACAGAATCTATTATTTGAAACACAGTATTAGCTTGGAGGTCAGTCTAAAACTGATGTTCGAAGTACTGCATAATTTCTAGCGAATAGTCTACAAGGTGCATTAGATGTAACAGTTCCAGGGAATTACGAGTCGCATATATGGCTTCGTTACCATCGCTTGTCTATTCATGCGTTGATTTACTCGCCACTTTACGGTATTTAGTGCTTATTGTGTGTTTTATGACGATGATTGGCCGGTGACCAATGGCCAGTAACATTGTATGACTTTGAATAAAAGAATTTTAGCTTTGAATTTTAAATGAAACAACGAACACGCTTGCTGTAATCCTAGTATAGGTTAAGAAGTTTTGAGTAAACCGAGGAGGTCGTGGCTAAGTAATAACAGCTGCTCGGATCGATCTCCAAAGTTAAGCTACATATGTCGAAGTCGGTGAGTAGATGGATGATCATCTTAATATAATCGAGATGCTTCAATGTCTCGGAAAGCACGTTAACAGTTTAGTCTTGGCTATCATTTGTAATCTTTGACAGTCGTTACGGATATTTATTATATTGTTTATTGTACACCACATAAACCAAAATACAGGACAAACATAATTAAAAATAAGTGTACAATGGGCGGTCTTATCGCTCAGGGCAATTTCTTACAGACAACCTTTACATAGCCAGAAGGATAGTCAGAAGCCAGAAAAACTTTCACCAGTTTTTCCAAGGACATTGTGTTACTCAATTGCTGGGTTGTGCAGGTGAGATGGGCGGTTGCTCTATGTAAAAGTAAGTACAAATATCCATCTGCGTTCGGCTAAATTAGAAGCCAACCACAAAAAAATTGGGAATAAACTGGGCATATTAATTGAATTTAACAAAAACAATATGTAGTTTTTTGGAGATACAGGATAAGCTAGGACTAGTACTAAATTCAACAAGCAAAATGTCCAATAGACCTTGTAGCAGCTATCTATACACATTAAAGGAGAAACTGACCGACTGACAAATCAAAGCACAGCCGAAACTACTGGGACTAGAAATATGAAAATTTGCACAAGGATTCCTTTTTAACGTAGCGAATACTAAGAAGAGGTTTTTGCAAATTCAACCTTTAAAAGGGATAAAAAAGGGGAATTTCGCGCATAATCTAATTATGTGTACATACTTACTTGAAAGTAAGCATAAATTGGAAGCTAAGTAAATAATAAAGGTTGTCATTAGTTGTTTTCAGAACTTACTACCCCCAATAGCATAATTTAGGGGCTTTAAAGATTTTCTGGAAGATTCTTATTTCTTGGGTTAATAAGATTGAAACTTAGCACAAATGCTAATCAAGATGAACAATAAAGACTACCATTATAACTGTTCCAAAGAGTAGCATCCCCTTAAACCGTATTTTGACCTTCAAAATTTTCACTGTTTTTCATACAACCGCTCTTACGCGATTATGACTTTATTACACATTTTTCATTAGATATTTTGGAAACACAGTATTTTGTGGATATTATCTAGGCTTCTATTGAAATCAATTCATTTTGTATAAAACTAATCCAGTAAAAACCTCCGAAAATCTGCTATTTTGCATGAACTTTGACACTTCATAATTAAAAAGTCATAAAAGTATAACAATAGGCCTTTGCTATTGCTTTACTCAAGATTCCGAATGACGACAATTTTTTTCAAAAACTTATAAGTGTTTAAAAAAAGACGTATTTCCTATTTAAATTTTGTAAAATATTCAAGTAATAATATAAATCACGGAATTACCGAATTCTAACAGAGTTTTTAGGCGTTATCTATCTTTTTTCGCGTTGCCTTTTCATCAAACATCGCGTTGGATTGCGTTAATAAATGAAGTAACAAACTTTTAACTCTTGCTCAATGTTGACAATAGGCGAGTGAAAAAGGACCCTCTTAAGGGGTTTTAAAGTTTTTATGAAAACTTTCTCCAGAGCGAAGTCGCTAGCAAAGTGTTAGTACGTACCACAGAAATATCTATGGTACATAAGACAAGAATTGGAACGTTTAAAAACCAAAAGTCAGCTGTTCGTAAGCGTTAGATAGTTATCGATGCTAGAGTTCATTTTTCATTTAACAGACTATTAATAATGATCGCGAAATTGAATAAGAAAATTCTTGTAAGCTCACTGTGGCTCTCTCTTTTCAATCATCTACCATGATTATTTATATAGGTGAAACCCGCAAGTGCATTAGAAAATAATTATGCACAGGGGATCAAAAGGTTTTTTGTGTATACCTCATCTTACTCATTACAAGAATAAGTGATTATCGGGAAGTACGATTAATGAGATGATCACTAAGATTAAGTAAAAGAAAAATACTGTTCCTTAGATTACTTAAATTATCCCTACAAAAAATAAATAAATATAAAACTAACAAAGTGAGAGTCAGATTCGCACACGAAAGGGACTCTACTACAATATGAAAATCAAGCGGAAAAAAAAAACCTATTTCAGAAACAATAACGTTTCTTTTGTGGGAACCTCCTTTAATATTTCACTTCATTTTATTTGTTGTGGTAGCGGCACTAGAAATTCACATTCTGTGAAAATTCCGACTCTCTACCTTTTACAGTTTATGACATACCACCGGCTGACGGACCGACCGACAGACGGACGGACAGCTGAGGTTTAGTAATAGGGTCCCGGTGGCACCCTTCTGGTACGGAATACTAAAAAGATAAAAATAAAATACCAACTGTAAAATCAGGTTATGGAATACAAAAAAGATTGTAAGCACAACGGCACTTTACTATTGCTCTTAAGGGTGTCGTTGGGAACTTTTACTGCTGGACAGATCCTTTTGTTCCTTGAGCACCAAATAAAATCGCTGAGAATTTATGGATTTGTTTGAACTACCGATGACGTCGGCGCCGGCCTTAAAACGGTCATTTGTCCAAATAACATAAAGTTCTCCATCATGCATGATGCAGCGACAAACACATTTTACCTGACACTATTTTATCATCGGGAATGAATACGAGAACAATATGAATTTAATTTTTATAAAGAACAGCTGGAATCCACAAATTTGTTATACAAGTCCCGCCGCTATGCCAATTATCTTCCATTGTGATGATATTGTAACTTATTACAAAACCATATTTATTCAATTGTGAGCTCAATAACCCGTATCAATTACCGTATTTTGTTAACTGAATATTTAAAAACATAATTATGGGTACATTTTCGATACCTGAAAGTGCATTGGATAATCAGAAAAATATGACTCCCAAATTAAACGGAGAACTCACTAAAATCAGCGCCAGACCCCCAAAAAAATCGAAATACAAACCAGATTTTTTGCTGTCAAAAAGTGTCTACTGCATTTAAAATGTTGACATGCCCCAAAAAAACCTTTTAAAGCTTTATGCTCAGTAAACAGCCACCCTTTTATACGGAGCGGCGAACGTAACCTTGAAAAGTACTACGGGGATGGGGACTGTCTGGATCAGATTAAAATGGTATCGATTTTACGCATGTGTTGCCCTGGTACTTTCACCCCTGAATTGCACTTCATAGGGGAGTGACAGTCGGTAGTATCGGTTCTTGGAAATTCGCCCGATATTCTCATTGATAAAATATCAATATTCACGCTACTCACTGTTTAATTTCAGCTTCGAACTAGAGTAGAGTGCGAGTTGCAGGATATCTCATACAAAACCTTAAAACTATTCACGCTAGCCCTTTTTAACAGTTTCATCAACGGCCCTAAGTCAGTGCCCTGCGAAACGCCAAGCGTCTTGCTCTGTTTATCAATGTTGACCATTGTATATCCTAACCGGCAGCTTCACACACAGTGCGTGCCAGTGGCAAGAATTTGATTTGCACTAAGATAGAATAATCACATTAGCAGCTGGTATTTCTAAGTAATGTTTATATCATTTTTTCCTCTATTTGTCTGTGAGCCTTCTTTAAAATAAAATAAATAAATAAATAAAACTAGATTTATGATTAAAGAGATCTAAGGGATTGTTCAAATGAATTATGAAATTGATATTTTCAGTCCAACTGTGATTTACTAGCAGAGTTGAATATCATTTATCTTTTACGATTTCTAGAAACGTTTATCAATTTTTTTATCTGTATTGATGGTCATTGCTAATAGATAATACCAATCAGTAGAGATTACTACAAATGGATGGTATTATTAGTACTGGCAAAAATTCAGACACAGTAGATACGAGTTATCTAATAAAGAGCTAAAGAATACTTCAATGACAATCATGTAACCCCAATTACTGGATTTACTTTGTCAAAATTCAATTAGCAGTATTACATAAAGGTCCAGCCTTCATCGAATAAATAAACGATATTATTAGATTAGTGAAATAGGTTTCTCTATTACAGGAATTAACATACTTAACTTACGGTATGTCGTAATTTTGAGACTGTTTATTTATTGGGCAAGCCTTAGTAGGTATAATTTGCCCAGAATTAAATTCTAATCTAAAACTCAAACTAATCAATGAATTCAAGAATATGAATTATTATAGATAATAAGCTAATATTATCATATTTATCACTAAAGTTGACAAGGTCATATCTTCACAAGAAGCGAACAGATAGTAGAGAAAAATAAGGTTGAATTAAACCCGATAGTGTTGACATTCGACTCGAATGTAGTGGTCAGATCGAAAACACGCTCTAATGAGTTTTGAGAAAATACTAAGAACACAGACGTTAGCCCCTAAAATATTCCTTCGTATGAAAAATGTTAGCCCGATACCACTAGATTTTTTTTTAAGACAACTTGGATTCGAAGTCTAGTTCTATAAACGAATTATATAAAAATGAATATAAATCAGACAATATTATTAAATCTTTACATCCATTCATCAAATTAAGTGCAAACAAAAGAACAAGGTTGGAATAAATTTCCACATCATAAAAATCTAAAAATACAACAAAACATTCGAGAACAAAGTCCAAGTTGCTGAAAAAAAAATACAAGGGCAGGGGATACCTTTTTTATTCTATGACTCACCACAACGAGTCTGTCAGATATTCGGATTCGTGGGCTTACCTGAAAATAAAAAACAAAGATACAGTGTGCGATTAGGGATTGGCCTTGGGTTCATATTACAACTCAATGTGGATTTCATTGAGTTGGAAGCAGGTGTAACCGACTGTCAGACTCTAAGTAATGGGGAAGGCGTATCTATGGGTTTCGGTAGCAGCATTTTATGTGACTTTGTGGCGGTATAAGGTACGAATTGATTGATTACTAGCTATATTATAATCTGTGCTTATTTGTATCCATTCAATAACATTAAACTGCAAGTTGGTATTGCCGTGTAACTGCAGATGTTAGGATGTAGCAGGTTAAAAAATGCAGTTGTAAAATACTTTTTTACATCACATTTTTTTAAAAGTAGTAGGTATATTTAAATTTTAGATGAATTCATATTTTATTTACTTTTTTGTCTGCCCTGCAGCCCTGGACCAATATTTAAGACCGCGAAGTATGCGTTTAATGAGAACGCTTGACTGATTATATGGCGCCAAACGAGATTACTTAATAAGGTACAAGGTAACTACAATTTAAAATGCAATTACCCCTATGAAATAGTTTTTCATAATTAGTATAATAACGCTAGTAGGTGAACTAGTAAAACGATTAGCAATGAAACAATATCAATAGAAAGGATGACAATGAGTGTCAAAACTAAAAACATTAACTCTATTACAACTTGTTTTGGTGTCCAATGAGGAATTAAAAAGAAAATATTATTTTAATATATTCACGTAACATGACAAAAACATGCACAATGATACATCACAATTCAATTGACACAAGTGAACGAATCGTCTGCCAAATAATATAAATTAATAAATTAACCTACTTTAAATTCATGATTCATATTTAAGATGTTTATTTCATTTAAGAAGTACCTCACTATTGTTATGGAAATTTTAGGCAACAAGTTGATCACAAATAGCAGCCTACAACATTCCTCAATAGGCTAAAATATCTTTAAAGATATAGACACTAAGGTCTAAGCTGTAATAACCATGAATGGTAATGTCGGCAAGCAAATAAATGCTGGCCATCCTGTTGATAGCAGTAGTCCTATAATCACCTGGACCGACGATAAAGTGGTCCTGTCTGTAGTCAGGATGAGACCACCCGAGAGGTTGTTGATAAATAGTACTTAATTAGAATACTGTATTAAACAACATAAAGTAATAGTCATACGTAGCTAAGATGAAGTGTAAACCGCACTAGTTTTTAAGAATGAATGGATTATTTGAATTATATAAAAGACAAGACAGCCAATGATAGCGTAACATCTGACAGGGAAGAATGGAAAATTAAAACATTTGCATCGACCCTAAATAATATAGAACAAGGCCAAGAATATGATGTTTCTTAATTTTTCTGACGTTTTATAAGTGCCCATGTAGGCCTATACAATAGAATAAACTTCATTGTACACCAAAATAGTAACAAAATTTTACACAATCTTAAATTTATGGGTAGAATGGCGGTCTTATCGCTGACAGCGATATCTGCCAGACAACCTTAGGATAAAATAATTTTTATGCCTAAGCCAAATGCTATTAATAAAATAATAAATGCTACGTTTTTTGATTATAATGTTATTATGCTATTTTGCCTGTGTGAAATAAAATAATTTTGAATTTGAGTTTATTGTACACAAAACTTAATAGTACGCAGTGATTTGACAATTGAAAACTCATTCTTAAGTTAAGCTCGCCTTTGTACATACAAACGCGAGCTTAACAATGAGTTTTCTTTAAAACCTTTGTATGACAGAGAGAGATCACATTCGGGGTAGGATCACATTCCAGTTAACTATATAAACCAGCATAAATTAGACTAATATGTATATAAAAATATGTAATACATACTAATAAATACCAATGTACATAATACTAATATAATGATATCCAGAGAAGGGCTGTCGCAAAGGGAGTGTGGGAGAGAGTCCCAGAGACGCACTGCAGTTAAAGGTACAGCAAAGGAGCCATCATAGCCTCATAAGGGCTTGGAAGTGTAATGCGGAGTTAGAAGAAGAAAAGTAGTATTGCGACAGGGTTTACTCCTAGGGACGGCACTCAAATTGTTCAAGAATGAATCGAGGAGTATTGGGATGGTATAAAGAAAGGATAGAACATGGGTTACTCGCCGACGCCAAAAAAAATAAGAAGATGATGATCTTAAAATATCTGGGGCGTTCCTTGTAAAATTAACAAAAAGTGCTAAAGATAAAACTTCTCAGCGCTGCATTTACTCATTGAGTTGTTTACTTCCGAAAACAGGTTAATTGTTTAAATAAAAAGAGAACTCCTTTAACACGTGGGCGGCCAAGTTAAGAAATACATAAAAAAAAGGTCGTCGCTCTTTCTACGAGCGATAAACAAGTCTGAATTTTAAATTCAAGGCTGTACATCGTCAATGTACTGTAAATAATATTAAACATTAATTTTTGTTTACTAGTCCAAGACATAAGTTTCTACTGTACAACACCTTGGATTTCCTCCGTAACGTTGTACAAGTGCTTGTAAATAAATAATAATAATAAATATTAATAATAATGAGCTTGTATTTAGTTGGTGAGAATCATTTTAAAAACAGCTACTTTACATAAATATAAATTCCGTGGTGTAGGTCACGTAGTTACCTAGAGCGAACAAGGTTTAGGGTGTTCAATAAACAGAAAGAAGAAATAGAAGACATTGGATTACGATATTAAGGAAATTGGTGATAACAGTATCCAAGACAACGATATCCGCATTTCTGTTTAAAGCAACCATCAATTTGAAGATCAATAATGGTATTGACAAGCGTGGTGATGATGACTTGACAATATTGTTGATACAACCGCTTGCCATAGCGGTATGAAAAGCTTAGCCATGATCAGTAACGGTTAGTTGATGATACGTGACAATATTGTCTTACTTATTGTAACCGTCCGTCCTATTAAAACGTGCTTCTCTAAATGCACCTAACAGAAATAGGTTGACTCTGCAGTCAATTGAAAAAACGCAGTTATTGATTAAAGACAACAAACATCGCATTCTTTGGAAAGTACTGAAAACTCAATCAGCGCAATGAAATCTCATTGATTGCCTTTTTAGGTCTTCTTTGCTTTTCAATCTGCACAAAGCAAATATAAAAATTTATTTCTTCAACAACAGATCGAAAAACTAACGAACGGAATTCTCTAGAAAATTTCCTTTGTGAATTTTACTTATTCGGCAACCGTCGGATATTTGCCAAGCATGCGAGAGTTCAGAGAAGTCTGCTAAGAATTCAATTAAATTTCGTATAAAAATGTTTGGTGTATGTCCTGTCAAATTGAAACATCAAAGTCCGGAGATGGTTGGAACCATTCGTCTTGTAACCATCCACAAAGCTTTAGAGTCAAGTGTCAGTTATGAAAGATCAATCGTATTTAATAGCTTATTGAAAACAGTGTTGGTCAATAGTATGATTGACTCATCATTAGGTATTCCACTTTGGACTCCCGCTTAAAAGGCACCTGAGGTTTTCACTTTGGTACGCACAATTTTACTCCACTTATGGCACCTACGGATCTATGGGTACCAGTGTTGGGACCTTATTTTATTATTTTTAGGATGTAAAAATTAAATCTTCGATTAACATCAGTATGGAGTACCTACCGTAGGTGAAATAAGTGGAATAAAATTTTAAATAATAAAGTATTCCATAATGGCACCTGCGAAAAATATCAATAGGTGCCCAAAGTGGAATACCTCAGGTGCCATTTGCTCAAGTGTCGTTTAAGCGAGTGCCCAAAGTGGAATACCTACTAGTTTGCAAGAACATACTAGTATGTAAAAAAAACTAAACTCATAAGACTATTTCTGTCGTCTACTCTCAATTTCAGCTCATACATCGAGGCAAAGGCTCAACTGGCTGCCAAAAAATTAGGGATTTTAGCAAAGGTGAAACGGTACTTCACGCCGGAACAGCTGCTCAACCTTTATCAAGCGCAAGTACGATCGTGTATGGAGTATTGCTCTCATCTTTGGGACGGGTCTGCCAAATACCAGCTTGATGCGCTAGAGTCGATTGAGAGGCGAGCCAAGAGGATCATCGGCAATGATGCACTTGTTGAGTCGAAGCACCAAAGCCTTGAGCATCGTCGCCGACTTGCTAGCCTGTCGGTTTTCTATCGTTTACATTTAGGGGAGTGTGCACTGGAATTGCACAATCTAATTCCGCCAAGTCCATTCCATCATCGGACCACTAGACGTACGGCGTTGCGCCACCGGTACATGGTAGACATCCCACCCATACGCACAAAACGTTTTAAGAACACATTTATTATGCGTACAGCCAAGGAGTAGAATTCCTTGCCGGAGTCTGCGTTTCCAGATAGCTACAACTTAGGGGTCTTTAAGTCAAGAGTGAATAGGCTACTTCCAGGCAAGCGTGCTCCATCGTCGACCACATCATCGCGAGCCTATCATTAATAAAAAAAAAACTAGACTATGTCGGAAGAGTAAACACAAACAAACCATAAGAGAAATGTAAAATAAAACAAATCAAAACAAAGTTTATCTTTAAAACAAATACGTCACACAGAACCTTTGATAACTAAGTCTGTACAAGTTGGACTTATCACAAACACAATGAAAATAGCCCAAGTCTCATACAGCAGCTATCGAATGGGTTATGTAATCGAAGTAAGTGTTCGCAAAACAATAAATACCATGTGCCCTTCAAAGCGTGAAGGTCGTAAGTGTTTGTATAAACAGTTGATAAAATTTGATATACCTTATCTACTCATTTAAAAAATAATTTCGCCTCAAAGTTAGAGATATGACATATAAATGATGTTGAAGAATATGAAATAGGACTGAGTTACAAGATTTATCTGGACTTTAAAACTGAAGAATAAATGCGTATCCGAAACCCGTTGAGTGACAGTAGAGTAATAAAAAACTTTAGTAATTTGTTCAAAGCGTAGTTACCGTAATAGACCGGTTAACTAAAAATAACTTCGACTTCGAAGCTTAATCGCCAACATCTCGGTGCGTACGCACACGGTTTTAATTAAATGGTAAGTAACATAGTATACTATGCAATGATTAATGGAATAAATGAAGTTATAGATTATGTGTATATTTATTGTGAATGCAATGCCAATAGATGAAAAGATGGATAAATCTAATCGTTCAGAACAAGAGAGTTGGTTGTGTTATAAATGCATAGCGGAGATTTGGAAGAATGACTAACTTTGAAAGCATTTCTGTACAAAAGAATGCAGTCAAAACAATAACAATTTTTTGTTTTCGAATTAATGTTTGTTGCAATGAAATCATCCGCACTCATATGAGACGCGATTCAAGTATCAGATACGCGATGAACGATTGCAATAGTTAATTGGAATGCATTCGATGATAGACATGAATCATAATCAAGTAGTTTGATGTCAGTGATGTAATCATTCCAAAAGCAGGCTCGTTTAAATGCACAACTGGGTCAAACGTAAAATAAAATGCGAGAGCCATATTTGAACATAGGTCGACAAATCTGGCGATAACTTCCAATTTGCCGAAGAACTTGGCGCATGACCAAATATTTCAACAGAAGAATAACTTTACCTGTTTTTCTAGGGAATTGCAAATAAAGTACATGTACAATGATAAGGATTGGGTCAAGAATGATTGGGTAATAACGCGATGAAATATTTTTACCTTTAAAATGATCAGTGCATGGAAAAACACGATTGGCGACGCGACGAGACTCGACAAAAATAGCTCGCATCAGTACGATACGGCATTTTGATATGGGCGCGCGGCGCATGCGCCTGGGCGGGGTGCAAGTACAGGAGATTTATTGACAGCAATACAAAACCATCCAACATGTTGAAGGATAATATTCGACACAAGTCTATCGCCAATTATTAAGACGAAGGTGAAGTGTACAGAAAGCGAACAGTGCGATTATGGAAATCAACATTTGAATTACTATTAAGAACTGAATTAGGAATTTTGAAGTTTAATACTTACAAACAACAATAACACATATTTTTCAAATGGAGCTAATGGTTAAAGAAAATTGGAAGAACGTATGTCAAGGAATCATTATGCAGAAGTAAACAATATGCATCCAGTTAAAGCCTACAAGAAATGGATCCTCATCCTTGTCTGTATTAGACTTACATCACGAAGATGACCTTATTGGTCATGATTTACGCAATCGATACAAGACCGCTACCCGCCAGTCCCTTACACCTCGACTCACGCGCATGTACGCTGAGTCAAGGCCAGCCGTGCATCTGCAGGCCTGCGTGCACGCACCGAGGCCATCCCAATATATTATTTGTGTACAAAAAAGTTTTATTACACCTTGGGAGATGAGGCGAAGCCCGTTTTAAAACCCAAGACTTTATCTCAAGTTATGATTGTTATGATCCCAACAACATCAATTTATGGACACCAGTTTGCTGTAATACTCTTTTGCATGTTTTGTAAATAGAATGCTACACATTTCTGGACTGTATTACAATGCGTAATAATAATAGGAACGTCAATGACCTCTATCTGTCAAATGTTACTTTAAACGTACAGTTTGCAAAGAAAACTTATTTGCGTATCAATAACAGCTTTTTTTTAATTCGTTTAACGGAGTCTTAGTTAAATGTAAGTAAAGAAAAACGTTATTGCTGAATCTAAGTTAGCTAATGTATAATTTAAGTCATAATTAGTTTGTAAAAAATAACTGTTTTCTTTCTTATTTCTTGCCACTACTCCGACACATCACACAGTGTGCATCACTGTGTGATGTGTCAGGGCAGTGTTGTGCAGAATTGATGAACTAGATTCTGATTAAACTTTTTTTCGTTCATGATTCGTTAATAAATAAAATTAAAGAAAAAATCTTGTTTCTGATTCGATTTGACAGCTATGACGTCACGCCATGGCGGTAAGTTGATCCTTATCTTTTTTTCTAATGCATAGTAGGTACTGACCATTTTAATCTTGAGAATGTTTTCAAACCTTGATATCAGTGTTACGCTACAAATAGACTATACAATACTGGTACAAACTTGGTAACGGAGCGGAAGCTCGTAGAACTCTCTTTATTAATGACGTGTCTGGAACACAATAGACTTTTTTTCATGATGCACGATGTGCTAAGGATTGTCTGTACAACGGATACGCTAGTCTTGTTGATGCACAATGCACGTGAGCTATTTGCATACTGCGTGTAAATACTCGTAAATAGCGATCGTGACTAGGAGGCGTGATGCCGATGTGAAGACGAGATAAACATACGGACAACTAACTTGTTAATCGTTTAATTGTATTAAGGTATTGGTTACTACGTAAACAAGACTGTTGCTGTGTGAATGCTGTTATCCTCGATCAAGGGCTAGAGATGGATATGGTACGTAACTATCACCAGCTTTAAGTAACTTGTGAGGAAGTGAGCTACATGCCATGCTGTAAACACGACCCCGGAATTATGGTCCATGTTTATAAATAAACTTCACTATAATATCTTATCATTGCTACAAGTTAAATATTATTCTTATTGATCAGAAAAACTAACACGTTTAGAGATGTCTACATTGATGACTTTTTGATGAAATGTTGGCGCCAAAAGAATAATTTTGATCTAATTGATCAAAATTCTTCTGGCTTCGTGGAATTTTGTACTAGAGAAAATTTGATGCATACCTATACTACGCGCACGTGCTCATAGTACTTATCACAATGATCTTTGATGATCTAGTCCTTAATGCAAGTACTTCTTGCAAAATAAAAACTGATATCACGCTAGTTTTCCATAACTGTCATTTAGACTCTATATTAATAAAATATGAAATTACAATTGAAGCATGAAATAGGCAATTCTGTAAGCGATCCGATGGAAGTCTATGGACGCGATATTACGCTCAATCAAATGGTGCGATCAGGCGTGCAGTGGACTTTGAACTGGCACAACTCAGGAAAAAATGTACCTCAGACAGTAAATTAGCTCCGCAAAAAAACAGGTGTTGTTTTTCGTGAACATTATCCTTCCTCAATCAGTAACGTGTTATTTCGTAAATATACACCTACTGTTGTTTAAGGTGCGTAGGTTTTAAATTATGTATTGTTTACCTTTATTTTCAAACCAAAACGTGAAAGTACGTCTAAACTAAGTTTATTCAACGTGAATTTTGTTGTAACCAAAAACCCTCGGGCGTCAGATTGTTTACAATGAAAGTAGGTTATTGAATTTGATATTCTACATAAAGTGGGGGAACCTACGTTTGTTTTTTCAAAATTTAGAAGAGAAAAAAGTTTTTATAAAACAAAAGAGTGCAACGCTTTTTAAATAGCACATTGAAATCTACACCAGTTTGTGTACTTCTATCTCGCAGGGATTCCAAAATTGTGGTCTTAAAAGCCAATTAAAAACCGGCTTTCAAGGCATAAAGTTTATATGTGTCCTTGATGCGATTATCTCTCATTATATTAATTGTCTTTCGTAGTTAATGCATGCATACAATTTATCTCATTGTGCCTTTTTTAGGGCTTTTATAAATAGTAAATTTTAACCTTCGGTAGGTTGGTTGTCTCAGTAAAACTTTATTTAGTTTGTACTTTATACTCGTAGGTCCAGTAACATACGTTGTTGAATCATGCAATCCCTGTAACACCAAGAAAACAGATTCAATAAAGTCACACAGGGAACGAGTCCATTTGTGGCAATTGAAGCAGGCGATGAAAGTGCAAAACTGAGTCAGTCGTTAGGACTTTAGTCTGCATAACCGCGGCTTGGGCTTGCTTATAAATTATGACAAATTCATAACATTGACAATCGCAATTGACGGTGTCAAGTCCTCGTAAGAACTCGTTGGTCGAGTTAGAAAATAGACCGAGGGTGGGGGCGGTTCAACGCCCTCTCGGGAACTGCGGTAACATATTTTAAATAGTAACCACAGCAACACGGAGCTTATAAACGTTGTGTTGTTAGCTGATTGCTTCATTATCTTTAGAGATTTACGGAAAAGATAAAACAATGCAACTTTCATGCTAGTTGACTCTAAGTTATTTGCAGTCATCTACTGACTGCAAATATTAAGTACAATACAACAACCTATTAAGTCCAGCTGTTTCACTTTTAAAATAGATATTTAAACTGGACTGCTTTTAGGTAAATTCCAGATTGGAAGGTAATTATATATTAGACTTAGTTATGTAGGTTTATATTGAACACTGGATCCTACCATATGTTCTCTCTCTATAATTCAAAGGTTTGCTGGGAGAAAACTCATTGCTGAGTTAAGCTCGCCTCTGTACATGAACTGTCTGTATCTCAATTTAATATGTTTTGTTTTTGTGTACAATAAAAAATAAAAAATAAACATAAGTTACTGCTGATAGATTAACGAGAAAGTGTTTAAATTCAAGGATTTTAATTCGTAAATCAGTGAAGGAAATACACTTAAAGACCATACGGAGAACGCTATGTATAAATATTTCGCAATTAACCAAAACAACACTACAAATAATTCCACACTAATCTGCTAACTTGCAATACCTAGTGGTTTTAATTAATCATGGTTTACGAACACTTGGCTTCTACAATTTCGCAGCACAAAATGAGGTTTTATTAGCTTTCGATTTCAACAAACAAACTGCAAGTAACTTCAAGTTGTGAATTGCCGATACACTTTGTCGGTTAATTAACATTCCTGAACCAAAACCGGTAAATTCATTAAACATAAATGTTAATCTATTTTAAGTTCTTAAATGACTTAATGTGGACTATATAATGTTATACTTGTACAACGATGACGCGTTACCTACAATTGGGGCGTGTAGAAATACAGGGGTTTTGTTTTTTTTTTTTCTGGTGGGAAAATCATCTCATGACATCCCCCGCTCTTGGGCGGAGCGCGAGATAGTGTCAGACTTTTACTGACTAAAAACCCACTCCTGTTCCTTCTTTGCCATTTGTTTTCCAGGGCCCCGGGGATCTCTTTCGCATCACCCATGGCCCCAGTAGGCTTCGACCCTGTTGGGCCCCTACGGTTGCTGACATCTCCTTGAGGCGCGCGTGGAACACTACGCGCCGTCGACGACTTGGGCTCGGTCCGGACGGTTACCGGACGATCGGACGGCGAGCCACCCATTGCTCGCCGTCCGCAAGCCCGCGCCTACGGTGGCCGGAAATCGGGATCGGAATCCCGGCGCCGGTTGGGGCGTAAGGACCGTTGCCGTTGCCTCACGCGATCGGCCGCCTCCTTTGCTAGCATTACTGCTTCGCAGAAGGAGGCGACCGCCTGCCACTCCTCCTCGCTCCGGACCATGGCCTGTACCAATAGCTTCTGACGTTTTATAAGTGCCCATGTAGGCCTATGTGAAATAAAAAATTTTTGACTTTGACTTTGACTTGACCAAGGCCCGGCGAGAAATACAGGGGTGAATAGAACTGCGGGATTGTTTGAAAGAGTTACAATGACGATAGAACAAGAAGGGCAACTGAAATACCACAGGTGGTTTTTTCAATGAAATCCCCCGCTCAATCCGACCCTTTGGTTGCTGACACCTTGAGGCGCGCGTGGAAAACTATGCGCCGTCGACGACTTGGGCTCGGTCCGGACGGCGAGCTACCCGTTGCTCGGTCCGGACGGCGAGCTACCCGTTGCTCGCCGTCCGCAAACTCGCGCATGCGGTGGCCGGGATTTTATTCACCCCGCATCTCTATTCACCCCGTGTGACGGTACTGGTTGTTATTATTATTCGAGTAGGTACTGCAGGAGTAGTCAAATACTGCAAATAATATTTAAATAACGTGATAATACCCTTTAAAGTCTTGTTTCTATTCACCCCGCATCTCTATTCACCCCGTGTGACGGTACTGGTTGCTATTATTATTCGAGTAGGTACTGCAGGAGTAGTCAAATACTGCAAATAATATTTAAATAACGTGATAATACCCTTTAAAGTCTTGTTTCTATTCACCCCGCATTTCTATTCACCCCGTGTGCCGGTACTGGCTGCTATTATTATTCGAGTAGGTACTGCAGGTAGGTAGGCACTACTAACAACATCTGATAAGATTGTCTCATTGAGAATTTTTTACCAGTTTCTTGAGTCCTAAAGCTATAGCCCAGAATGAAATATGAACGTCATGGGAATCCAACGAGAGTGGTCGAAGCGTTTTTAGGGTTCCGTAGCCAAATGGCAAAAAACGGAACCCTTATTCGTCATGTCTGTCTGTCTGTCCGTCCGTATGTCACAGCCACTTTTTACCGAATCTATAAGAACTATACTGTTGAAACTTGGTAAGTAGGTGTATTCTGTAAACCGCATTAAGATTTTCACACAAAACTAGAAAAAAAAAACCAAAAAATTTTGGGGGTTCCCCATACTTAGAACTGAAAAACAAAAAAATTTTTTTTTTGAAAACCCATATTTGTGGGGTATCTATGAATAGGTCTTCAAAAACGATATGGAGGTTTCTATAATATTTTTTTTCTAAACTGGATAGTTTGCGCGAGAGACACTTTTTAAGTGGTAAAATGTGCCCCCCTGTAACTTCTAAAATAAGAGAATGATATTACTAAAAAAAATATATGATATACAAACTTCCACCGAAAATTGGTTTGAACGAGATCTAATCAGTAGTTTTTTTTAATACGTCATAAAACGTAAACCGCAATTTACCTTTCAAGTTTTTACGGAACCCTCAATGCGCGAGTCCGACTCACACTTGCTGTTTTTATTATATGATAATTGAAAATGTTAACTTACATCCTACAATTGCAAAGTACACAGAATTCCCAGCGTCCTGCAGTTTCATTACCAATTTTGCATTCAAATTACTTACTGCTTTATCTTAAGCCATTACGGCTATATACGTCATGTTGATATGCTAATTTAATTACGGGTTGAGTAACCGTCATCGTGTATTCTTTACCTCGGTCATCATCATTTTCCTAACTTAAAAAAAAAACATGATATAAACCAGTGCTTAACTGCGATCCCACCTGATGGCAAGCAGTGATGCAATCATTAATGGTGAGGCGCACTAGTTAATAAGAGCCTATTCACTCTAGCCTTGAAAACACCAAAATTATAGTTGGACGGGAAGACCGCAGCAGGCAAGTTGTTCCAGTCCTTCGATGTACGCGGTATAGACGACGAGGCGAAACGCTTAGTCTGAACCTCATGCCAATTTATTTGGGCTTTGTTTTTTCTTCTATACATCTTTGCCGCTACCTCAATAGCTATATGTATAGTAATACATTCTATATCCTACTTTTTTTTGTAGTAGTAGGAATACATTAAACACTTCTCCCGCTTTGAGTGGAGCAGGAGGGGACCCAGACTTTTACTGGTTTAAAACCCATTTGTCTACCTTTAGTTGCCTTTTGTGTTGCAGTGCCATGGTAATTCTTTCGAACATTAGCGCAGCCTCAATAATCTCATCTTTACAGCTATATCAACTTTTACAATCATATTCGTTTCTTTGATCTCTTCTTAGACCTATCCACATTCATTTTTAAAACTTTCCTCACGCCATGTTCAACATCCGTTTTGCATCACTATGCCCTTTACTTGACTATTATTCGGTCATCGATGCCACTTTCAGATTTCCTCTTGCATACTAATCTTATTCTATCCATTCACATCATACATTCTATACCTAAACACATACCTATATAAAAACCAGGCAGAGACCTAACTATGTAAGTCGATCCAGAGGCGTAGCATGGACTAATTTAGACGTGGGCGAAGGCACAACAGCGAGTCCTTTTTCATTCATAAATTCGAAAACGAGACAGTGACTATAGCAACGCAATATTCAACCACATCGTCGCTTACCATCAGGTGAAATAGTGGCCAAACGCGAGCCTATCAATTATAAAAAAAAACCCTCGTTCATAAAGAGTCCTCGCTTATGCGAGGCCCTACGCCTAGCTTCGCTACTGAGTCGATCTAATGACAAAAGTCTATTTTTATGCGTGGGATATTATCAAATGATTCCTCTCACTTTAGGCGAGCGAGGCGTGTCAAACTGTAACTGAATAAAATCCATGTTCCTTCAGTTGCTCTTTGCAGTCCAAGGCCACAGTAAGTACCTAACTCTTTCGACCAATCGTGCAGCCCTGGAAAGCATCGGCCCTAATAGGTCCCAAAATACCACCACATCGCATCCCTGATGTGTGTCCTTTATCTAAACAAGCTATACTCAACTTGCGGCCCACGGGCCGCATGTGGCCCGTCAAGCATTTTTGAATGGCCCTGTACTGTAGCACAATATTAATAGTATAATTCTATATCTATTTTATTTTATATCTCGGAAGCAATTTTGTTGAACGGAAATCTGCTTACTAGTTCACTCCTTGACGACGTATTAATCAATGATGGACCAACTAACAATACAAAATAGCTAAACTACACCAGCCCCCCTAGCCAAGTTACAACCGCTTCGTTTCGATTCTCTTTTTATCGATCGCCTCGAGTAGACCACGCCTCCGATTCCTTTATTCTGGCGTCATCTCAACGCTCAATCACGTGGTAAGAACAAAGGAATAGGCGGCGTGGCCGACTCGAGGTGATCAACGAAAAGAGAATCGAAACGAAATGGTTGTAACTTGACTAAGGGGTAGTATGCAATAATTTTATCGAAAACTGTGCATTTGTCAACAATACAAAAGTCCCATTTATGTAGATACTATTGAATGTTATTCTATTTATGTTACGCTATGTGGCCAGAGAAGAAAAAAAGTTAAGTTGAGTGAGACTGATCTGGGAAGAGGTGGCGAGACGTCCTAGATGCCTACCGCAAGGACTGGTTCGAGGCGGCTCAAGAAAAGAAAACCTGGAAGAAGTTGGGGGAGGCTTTTGCCCAGCAGTGGGACAGAATAGGCTATTAAAAAAATATATATATGACTGATCTAAACAAACAATTATCATTTGTCTACTACTCCGTGTCGTCATAAAAACATTGATGTTGATACGATATCATAAACTCTGAATAAATTGTTAGCACCTAACTGTGAACATTAACATGTGCAGCGTTTAAAAAAAAAAAAAATGGGCATGTGCGAGTCGGACGGAACCCTCAGTGCGCTCGAACTGAGGGTTCCGTATAGACTATTCCTGAATGGAGTCTCGAAAATTTTTCCGCATCGCAAAAAAAGTTTTTTTTCCTATTAATTTTGATTCCCTTGAGTGTCGAAAAACACGTTTTATGCGACAAACGGACGTATATTTTTTTTTCGTTAACTTTGAAGTTTGAATTCAGCTTCAAGGGACCGCACACCGAGTATATGGTTTTAATTTCAACTCGATACTTCCACGCGTTACCAAGATAAAGGGTCTTGACATAAAGAAAGACAGACAGACAGACGGACAACAAAGTGATCCTATAAAGGTTCAGTTTTTTCCTAAAGGTACGGAACACTAAAAACTGTCTAGGAGTAAATTGTTCACTGACTGTTCAAATTAATGTGATCACAGATATAAATATTGTAAAATATTGCTGCTTTATTTTATGGTACAAACTTATCGATAACGATAAAATTTATTACTAGATCATTTCACGGCTCTGACTTCGGACTACGGTCTGATCTAGATGGTCCATAATCATAAGCCTTAATAGCTGCAGGGGCTTAGATCTCTTGCAGACTATAAAGAATGGCAGTGAAGACAATAAATCTGGTTGCTTTAAAGGTCTGTACTTAAACAAGATTCGTCAGTTAATTCGCCAATAATCTCCCAATACAGTTCGCAAGAAAAGCAGCTGTGATGCAATGTAAACAAGTGATATATTACAGCCATTCAGTACATTTTTATGAACGCCTGATCAAATTAAATAGCAACTATTAGTCAGAGTGCGATAAAGTATGAACAGAATTGTAAGTTACTCAGAAAACTATTTTTACGCGGCTCGTTAATTAACGTTGACAAAACAGAAAATATCTATGTTATTTTCACCAGAAGTGATCTCAGTTTTGAGGACAAGGCTTTTTGCTGTTGATGATGCCTTGGAACGAATTAATTTTGTAATCCAGAACAGATATAGATTTAAACCCAATTTTCGCTCCTTTTATTTTAATCTTACCCACGGGTTTCATTTAGACTGTGCCTCCTTGTCAACCTTGATTTTATTTATAATTTGAATGCGGCTTTCATATCTCCAGTGCATAATGTATTACGGTGTACAAAACTTTAAGCGATGCATAAACTGGTTCTTGCATTTTATATCACCCTGGTACTTTTCAAGTTCAATTAGTAGTGGTAGTAATAAATTAGTCACGTTATCCCCTCTACAAAGAAAAAGATCCTTTGAAAATGATCAAAAGAAATCTTGAGAAATTAAAACTAATGTCCTTGTTTGATCTTTTGATCTACAAAATTAAAACTAGCAACAGAAATGTCTTGCTTCACGCAGTTGCACTACAAAGGATCAAGAAAGCACTTCTCCAAGATAAGTCTAACTGCAGTATATAATTCGATAGTAACGTGATTTATCTTTCCACCGAGTGAGCACACTAATTAGGTAATGCAAGCTGTGGAATTACGAAGCAAGTAGAAAGAACACGCTCATAATTATTATTGTAGGTCTCACAGCGACAGATAGCGGGTTAGTTGGATTCCTGATAAATTGAGTGGAAAATTGAGCTTCAATATAGTAGAGGCAGAAAAACGGGCTCTTGTATTGAAAGCCAAAACACATTATAAGCCGCCAAAGTAATGCAGTAAAAAAGCACAAAAGAGTTACTCAAAAACCTTAACTTACCTGCGCAAAAACTGCAGGAAGAAGAATGTAAAAGAAATAATATAGTAATTACAAACCAAAAATTACAAAAAAAAAAAATGTTTTCCAAAAACCAAATCAATAAAAGAGAAGAAAAATGTAGTAATCGATAGTCCATTCGTTAAATGAGAACATCCGCGAATTGACTGCAGTCATGAGTTCTGCTAACCATGGAGACTTAAAACGTGTTAAAACGTCGGTCGTGCGGGCGAGAAAGAGGAATGGAACTATAGATACAGCTATACACCATAAAAAGCTCCATCTCTTTAACAATTCAGTTTAGGTCGTAAAACGGATCGTTTTAAGAGGTCGTGGTAATGCCTCTGTTCTACTTGGCAAAGGATAAGGAGAATATTTGAAGTTTATGAAACTTCATTCATAATCATCATTTCAGCCGAAAGACGTCCACACTTCCTCCCCAAGGCACATATAGGCCTCCCCAAGTGTCGCCACAATGAACGGTCCTGTGCGTCTCGCATCCATCAGATTCCCGCAACCCTTACCGGGTCATCGGTCCACCTTGTAGGAGGCCTTCCAACGCTACGTCTTCCGGTACGTGGTCGCATTCCAGAACCTTTCGGCCCCAACGGCCATTCATTCTGCGAGCAATGTGCCCTGCCCATTGCCACTTAAGTTTGGCGATTCTTCGTGCTATGTCGGTAACCTTGGTTCTCCTGCGGATATCCTCTTTCCTGATTCGATCACGCAAGGAAACTCCGAGCATAGCCCTATGGGTGACTTAAGTCTTCTGATGAGGCCCATTGTAAGCGACCATGTTTCGGAGCCATACGTCATCAGTTATGAACTACTTCCATTAATTGGAGACTGGAAAGATATCAAAAGAAGCAGAAAAATGCAAGCGAACACCCCAAAGCTCAGTGGTTTATGTTTCAATGTTTTAATTGTAGTATTGGACCTGTCATAAGTCGGTTGAGATATCGAGGTCTGCTAAACAGGGAGGCCCCAGGTTCTACATACGTAATGGTAAGGCTACCATGACGTATTAAAATGCGTCAGTTGCGCGAGCGATAAAGAGCGTTAGAGCTAGCACTCTATATAGCTCAATCTAATCAACTAGTGCGCCTCACCACCAACGATTGCATCACTGCTTACCATCAGGTGGGATCGCAGTCAAGCACTGGTTTATATCAAATAAAACAATAAAAAAACTACAGATCAGTTTAGGTCGTAAAATGGATCACGTTAAAAGCTCGTGGTAGGCCAGGATGGTAAAGTCCCGCAATAATGCATTGAAAAGGGAGGATCGTCCGACCCAGACGGGCGATGTGTCTGGTCTGGGCAACTATCTGATAGTTGTATTTCGAAATGATGATATTCTAATCGTGCGATGAACTCTGATATCACGATGTAGGATTTTGTCATTTTAGTTCCTATGTGGTATAGACGCCGCTACAAGGACATAGGATTAACAATAATGACAGCCAAGTCAGAAAGATTTTTACTTTGGTTTAAATTATATAAACTAGTGCTTGACTGCGATCCCACCTGATGGTAAGCAGTGATGTAATCGTTGACAGTGAATCGCACTACTAAGAGGTTTTTATCCTTAATATGATACCAATACCACCCGCGTTGCAACAAATATGTCTGACACTGTACGTCAAATCGAGTTAGCTTTATCTAAAAACAGATCAATTTTATAAAGACATCCATATTAGTATCATTTTCATTTGACCTTTAAAATAGTACGTATCGTACATTTGTCTATGTGTATCTTTTATTTTCGACAGGCTGGCCATTTTGTTTTTGGTAGAGGTGATCCGTTTAAACCACTTTTTCGAGTGTATTGTTGCATAGCAAATTGAAGTTTTAATTGGAATGTTTTATTCTATTGTTATTGTGAAATCTTTTAGCATTATATGAATTCAGCGATGGTTTTCAGGGTTCCGTATCCTAAGGGTGTCAACGGGATCCTATTACTGAGCCTCCGCTGTCCTGCCGTCTGTCAGCGTTGTTCTTATAATCAGAGGTCGGAATTAGGTAGAGTTATTCATGTACTTGCATCGAAAAGTTGATATTAATGTGGATCATCCCGGGATTTCTAAAGAAAAATCTCGTGTACAATATTACAAATAAATAATAATAAAAACCTCAGAGATAAATAATACAAATCAAATAATGATAATTGACATAAAATTTCTATTAGTAATGTTTTTTGAAAAAGATCTCTCTACGTCAGCTGAGGTGAGGTTAACAAATTTGTACAGGAAGATTTTTTCTGATTGTCATAAAAAAAATCTGCTCTTTAAAATTAATCTCGGGATTTGAGGCATATCCACTTTATTCTTTCGCTGTATGAAATCGGTATAAGTACTTAAATAACTTTACCTAATTCCGACCTCTGCTTATAATCCGTAAGAGGTGGAGAGTGAATGAGTGCAATTTTCACTGAATGTGTAAGTATGTCTATTGCTGTTTCGACAACAAATAAAAATCAAGTTAAAAATCAAAGTGGTTTCTCATATATGAATTGTTATTGACTAGCGTGTTGGTCTAGTGGTTAGTGGCCCTGACTGCTATGCTGGAGGTCGTGGGTTCGATTCCCACCCAGGACAAATGTTTGTGTGATGAGCACGATCATTTGTTCTGTGTCTGGGTGTAATTTATCTATACTATATGTATGTATTTAGAAATATGTAAGTATGTTTATCAGTTGTCTAGTACCCATAACACAAGCTCTGCTTAGCTTGGGACTAGACGGCGTTGTGTGATAGTTGTGGAATATTATTATGATTATTTTGTCGGCGCTTTTATGCTCAAAGTACCTTCGTATCTGTACCTTTGTGTGCGAGTCCGCCTCGCACTTGCCAATTTTTTCACCGCTTAAGAAGCAAAGATAAAACGTCATAGGAAGACACTGATTCAATAATTAGCTGTTACACTTTCTTCTCCGTTTATTTTCTTTCGATAATTTTTAAACTCAGTCAAATTTCTTTTTACCAATTCTTGGACTCATACAGCTCGTTGAAAACAATTTCGAGCAAGTGCTTTTACACGTGTTTTCAAAGTTATTTTCGGCTCCCTCGAGGTCTTCAATATTGACATAATACTTAATCAATTAAGAGGGTTCTTTGGTTCTTTTCCACTCGCCTATCGTCAACATCGAGTATGGTTAAATGCTTGTTGCTTAATCTAACGCAATCCATCGCGATGTTGGATGAAAAGGACATGAAAAAAAAAATCTTTTTACAAAAAATAAATAATAGCCGACTTCACTAAAAAAACACTAAAAGGATCAAAATAAATTTAATTTCTGAAGTCGGTGTTTCTTGGTATTGTTTGTTTCTTTTTTAACATCGACTTCCAAAATTAAAGTCATTTTGATCGTTTTATTGAGAGAGGTTGACACGTGGTTTAAACTAAATGGTCTAGTTTTAAATCTTAAAAAAACCCACTATGTAAACTTTTCCATAACAGGACGACAAGCAAGATGTTTGAACGTGCTCATAGATCAAGTGAAAATAGATCAGGTGGAGTCGACTAGATTTCTCGGTTTCCAGGTTGACAGAGGCTTGAAATGGAATGACCACATTGATAGTATGTGTTCAAAGCTTGGCAGCGCCTGTTACGCACTCAGTAGGTTGTCACGGGTTGTCGCACCAGAAATAGTGCGGACTTGCTACTTTGCTACTGTCCACTCAATTCTGCAGTATGGAGCAGAGCTGTGGGGTCATGGTGCTGATAGGTTACGTGTCTTTAGGATGCAAAAAAGAGCAGTCCGAGCAATTGCCCACATATCTCAAGAAACATCTGCACGACCTTTCTTTGCATCGCTTGGAATACTAACCTTGCCAGGGATTGTAATATTTCAGGCTGCTATGTACACGTGGGATAACATGCATTTATACAAAAAGTTAGGAGACAGACATAATTACTACACTCGACAAGCCAATAAGCTAGCTGGAGTACCACATCGACTATCAAAGTCTGATAAGCTTACACACATTATAGGCCCCAAAATATTTAACAAACTACCGTCGTCGGTTACCTCTGCTCCGACGAGATGTAGCTTTAAGGCCAAACTTAAATGCTGGCTCACTCAGAAAGCGTTTTATTCCATAGAGGAAATGCTAGATAATAAAATACCATATAATTCATTAAATAATGATAATGACTAATCAATGTTAATCTATTAAATTCAATGACAATCAATTTATTATTATTTTATATTTTACTATATTACTATTTAATTATTTTAATGAAATGATGAATCAATGGTTTTAATTTTATGTTATTAATTGTTTTATTTATTTGATGAATTAAAAGTATCAATAATTTACGCAACAAAGTACTTCATTTAATTAAAATATATTGTGACTTGTAAATATAATTTTTACCAATAAATATGTTTATCTGTTTATCTGTTTATTGATTCTTTTTTTTTTTTGAAGTCCGTTATTTTTTTTATAAAAAGTTTTTTATTTCACACTTTTTAGTTGCGATACCCTTATGAACCGAGTGCCTATTTCTCATGACAATTCCAATTAAACTAAACACTGCTAGGTTACATTGATTTATTATGAAGTTCCTGTTTCTACCTTCCACTTTCTGGCTACATCATCAGATCAGTTCAACAGTACCTTATAGCCAAAGTGCACCTCATGACAATTCTAATAAGTCCAAACACAGCTAGGTTACATTGATTAATTACGGAGTTCCAGTGACTACCTTCTGACTCCATCATCATCATCACTTCACTTCGATGATACCATTTTAAACGTAACTATTCATTCATTTATTTGTATTGTCATCGCTTAACTATCTCCATTGTGTGTGATATCTATTTGAGTATGAAGTTCCGTTGACCATATCTGGTCTTCATCATCAGTTCCACTACATCAAATGTTACTTTTGCCTGTAAATGCTTAAGTTCTCGATGAAAATATCAAAATCACTATATGGTTGCCAATAATATTTGAGGAGTTCCCTCGATTCCTCATGGTTCCCATCATCAGAACTGGATTTTGGAAAAACTAGACCAATCTGGAAGCATATCCTTATAGGGGGAAAAAAATTTTTGCAAATCGATCCATAAACGACGGAGTTCTGAGGTAAAAAATAAAAAAAAAAACTTATGAAAAAAAAATACAACCGAATTCATAACCTCCTTTTTCTAGAAGTCGGTTAAAAAAGAGAGATAACTCTTGAAAACTGTTGGCATTCGGTAATTCCATAAATTACTCGAACAAAACTTTTTCCAGAAAATACTTGTTTTTTTTTAAACCCAATATTTTTCAGAAAAATTGTAGTCATTTAGAATCTCGATTAAATGTGCAAGGCTTCTATTGTTATACTTTTTCAATTTTTGAGTAAATTATGAATTGTCAAAGTTCATGCAAAATAACACATTTTCGGAGGTCTTTACTGGATTATTTTACACAAGTTTATAAATTTATTTCAATAGAAACCTAGATAATATGCACAAGATACTGTGTTTCTAAAATATCTAATAAAAAATGTGTAATAACGACATAATTGCGTAAGAGCGGTTGTATGAAAAAAAACAGTGAAAATGTAGGTATGTCGAGTTGCATCGCCTTAATTTCTATTAACAATTTCGAGCAGGCCCTTTTACTCGTGTTTTCGAAGTTAATTTCGGCTTCTTTAAGGTCTCCAATATTAACATAATAATAATCAATAAATTTCTGTTCTACATTACACATTAGTACCTACACCATGTTTAGTTGTGTCTTCAGGAAAGTATCTGTGTTTTGAGTGATCGCAACAATCTTTGTTTTTTTATTATTATTACTATTGATAGGATCGCTTTGTATCGCTAATAATGTGATACGAGAGTTTATATCGGCAATCAGGCACATAAAAGTTATGGAGTAGTGTCACTAGCTTCCGCCAGGGGCTTAGTCGGAAATAATAACGAAGGAAACGTACTACGGGAGAAAATAACCCCGAAACAGTCATTTTTTTTTTTAGTTTGGGAAACGGAGACTGCCTTGTCATTTAGTTGGGGTAACCTTAGTCAATTATGTAACATTGAATAAGCTCTTGATAAACTAGTGCGGTTCACCATCAATGATTGCATCATTGCTTACCATCAGGTGGGGTCGTAGTCAAGCTCAGGTTTATATAGATAATAAATAAAAAAAAATGTAAAAATGAAATATTGTAAAAAAAATTAAACCATTTTTTCAAAAGAGTAACCATATTTCTTCTCCATAGGAAACGACCAAGTGGAACCACGCAGCTTCTGACGTTTTATAAGTGACATGTAGATGTACTTGATTTTTTTTATTTTATTATTATGGTTTAGGGTCGGTTTTTATTTTTTATAGTTTAACCGGTTTCAGCGGAACCAGTACTCTCTAAGTGAAGCAACTAGCTATTTGACCTCAAAAAACCAGTAACTGCGTAACCCCTCGAGCTAGACCGAAAAAACTAGTGTCATGGCATTGATTTATTTTTTCAATGTACCTCACGAATTAACTGACAAAATCCAATGTACCTCAACTAATTTTATAGAAATTACAATTAATCGTCTTGTCCATCCAGCGGGGCCCCCTCTCGGTTGTATTACACTAAGAATACATAAAAATAATGCTGATCGTGACTTGTACCAATGTACCTCTCGATTCATGTACCTTTTCTACTAAAGATGCCTTGGAGTTAATTCCAAGGGATCTTTAGTAGAAAAGGAAAAATACATCAGGAAAAAGTCTGCCCAGCAGGGGCCTTCGTAATTACGAGTTCATACGTGCAAAAAACCGCATCAAAATCGGTCCATTTGTTTGGGAGCTACGATGCCACGGACAGATACACAGACACGTCAAACTTATAACACCCCTCTTTTCCGTCGTCGGAGGTTAAAAAGCGCATCATTGTTATGGGCAATGTACCTTTGAGTTCTTCACTATAACCTAATTTTTAGCGAGTTTTCTACATTTTATTTTAAATACAAAATTGTAATCGTAGCTTATCATACTACCTTCATTGTGGAAAAACTAGTAGGCGCTTAGTAAGGTAAGGTCAACAAAACAAATAAGTAGGTATTTATGTAGGTTTCTGTTGTACACTGGATCCTACCCTCGAATATGATCTCTCTATGTCACTCAAAGGTTTGCTGGGAGAAAACTCAATGATGAGTTAATCTCGCTTTTGTATGTAGGTAAAATATCAAATCAATGTATTACGGTTAAGTTTTCTGTGTGTACAATAAAGAATAAAGTTATTCCCCACAATGAGGGATAAATGTGTTTTTTGCGACACGGAGAATTCTCGGTACGTTAAGACAGTCACCCATCTATGGATCGACCTCAGCGACTGTAGCTTAATTTGAAGATAACCCTTACGTCTGTTATTACTTAGCTACGGGCTTCTCTCAGTATAAGAGTATCCTATTTTATTTTTATTTTATTTTATTAAATAGGAGCAACAAACAGTCACATTATAAACATCTTACAACTAATTATAATTAACACAAGTTTTGGCAATAATGCAACCCACAACGTTGCCCACGGGTAGACAAAATGTATAAAAACTATTATAATAAATATTAGATCCAATCTATCTCTATACCATCATCATCACTGTTGAACATAGACCTCCCCCAAGTGTGCCCAGTCCTGTGCGTCATCCATCGTCCATCGAAACCCCGCGAACCTTGCCAGGTGGTCATCGGTCCACTCTGTGGGCGGCGTTCCAATGCTGCATCTACCGGTACGCGGTCTCCACTCCAGAACCTTTCGTCCCCATCGACCCATCTGTTCTGTGAGCTATGTGCCCTGCCCACTGGCATTTAAGATCTATACCCATTCATCACAATTAGTCATGGGAGAGGTTTTTTGAAGTACCAAAAACAAGAGACAAAGGCTACAGAAAAACAAGCTCTTTATGCAAAGACCGAAGAAAACACTTTTTGCCAAGATTCTGATACTAGTTTGTACGGGTTCCATAACTAGCAAAAAACGGCAAAATAATCACGTTTGTTGTCTGGGAGCCCCAATTAAATATTTATTTTATTTTTTTAATATTTATTTATTTATTTGTATTTATAGCGCCAGTGTAATACATCATCAGTGAAAATTTGAACTGTCTAACTATCACGGTTCATGAGATACTGCCTGGTGACAGACGGACGGACGGATATACAGACAGACGGACGGATATACAGACAGACGGACGGACAGCGGATTCTTAGTGGTAGGGTACCGTTTTACCCTTCGGATACGGAACCCTAAAAACTGACTGACTAGTTCGTCTACAAGACAATTAAAAATTTAATTTCGGGACACGGAAGAGATCTTGATCTGAAGGATAATTTTCAGTTCCTATCATTTAAACATCAAGATTTTTTTGATTATGCTAAACATCAAGTTCACTAACAAACAACAAATAGTACTAAAAAGCATACAAAGCTATCTTTTACACAACCCTTTATCCTCTATCCACAACCTTTTGTAAAGCATTGAAAAATAATTCCATTTCAGAGAACAAAAGCCATTCAGCTCACAAACAAACTCGTGGGGAGTTTTATTCTCGCTTCAAACGAAAGCGTAGTGGAAATTCATGCAATCCGCTTCAACAACATTCACCGTTTTCCCAGAACTGTGTCTACGGGAAAAGGGGGATATAGTAGTCAATGGGGGATTACAGGGGTAGGGGCAAAGGGGGGAAGGGGGGAATCTAGACGTCCTTAATTTGCTCCTTGTCCCCACATCTACGTATCGCCAACGCAGATGCTGCGGGCTTATTTAGTTTAGCGTAGGTTTAGGATGGCTCCTTTGAGCTCATAGTCTGATGTAATATGTCCCTGTCATCTAATGAGATGCTATTCAGTTTCTTAGGTAACATTCGTATGACATCATGTTTTTAAAAAATATAACGTGTGCAACACTACCAATGTTTAAAAAACTTTGGAACCCCGTTTTATCCCCTTAGGAAGTGAATTTTGGGAAATTCTATCTTAGTGCTCGCCTACGTCATAAAAGGAAGCCTTGTGCAAAATTTCACGCTCCTAGTCCCAGTAGTTTCGGCTGTGCGTTGATATGTCAGTCAGTCAGTTTTTCCTTTTATATATGTAGATGATATGTAATGTTCCCTACTTATCACTGTGATCATATTATTTTCGCTGTAGTAATTTTCAATTTAATCGTCTGTCTCCTCCTCCTGCCTACCTTTTTTATATGTATGTATTTATGTATCGTTTGTAGTATTAGGTACTTATTATTTACTTTATTGTACACCTCGTAATGTGGACAGAAAGGTATTTAATTTCTGTTAACTTTCATATTTGCACAAAGTGCAACCCCATTTTGTATCCAGTTGCCTGGAAGAAATCGAGGAATGCGATAAACTATATAGAAGCACAAATTTAATATACAAGGGGTGTTCAAAAAGTAGTGAGAATGACGTAGTAAAGGGGGGTACTTGAAAAAAAAAATTATTGTCACGGGAAGATTAGGTCTTTATCATAAAACCCTTAAATAATTAGCTTTCTATCTTGTCTGTGTCAGTTGTATTAATTATTTGTTTGTGACGTGTCGACAACTCTCGCTAAAAATGTATAAAATTGAAATCCGTGCGGTGATAAAATACTTTTGCTTGAAAAATTTTACTACGGAACAAATTTTTAAAGATTTCCGTGAAACATTGGGAGTCGGCTCCTCCATATTCCACAGTGGCTCGGTGGTGTGCAGAGTGGTAGAACATCGGTTAAAGATGACCCGCGCTCGGGCCGCCCTTCGACGTCAGTCACTCGGGAAATTATCGAAAAAGTTGAAAAAATTGTTCTGGATGATCGCCGTGTAACAGTCCGTTTTATAGCTAAAGCTAAAAATCCTTAAAAGCGACGAGGAAAACTGACGAAAAAAGTTTTGTTCCATCAAGACAACGCGCCGGCGCACAAGTCTGCAGTTGCCATTGCAGCAATCCAAGATTCTGGCTTTGAGATCCTCGATCATCCACCATATTCATCGGACTTGGCCCCTAGTGATTTCTACCTATTTCCGCGTTTGAAAGAGCACTTGTAAGGACAAAATTTGAAGATGACGAAGAAGGGAAGGGCGCGCTAAACGATTTTTTAAGTGCTCAAGATAAAGATTTTTTTAAAAAGGGATTTTTGGCTCTAGAAAAAATATTTGCTAAATGTATTGACCTAAAGGGTGATTACGTCGAAAAATAAAATAATATTGAATAAATTCATTTTCTAACATAGCTATTCTCACTACTTTTTGAACACCCCTCGTAAATAAACTTAAAAAACAAAACAAAATTGGTATCTCATTTAGATACTGAATGCATGGATTACAAACTACCTACCTTTTTAAAAATTATCAGAACCCAGAATTTGGACTATGTCACAGCTATTACGTATAGATGAGGGTAGAATGAAGTTGATGGCCGTATGTATACCCGAAGCGAGATATTGGACTTTTTTTTTTAGGTGGGTAAATCATCTAATGACAAATCCCGATCTTGGGCGCAGCGGGAGATAGTATCAGACTTTTACTGACTAAAAACCCACTCCTGTTCCTTCTTTGCCTTCGTCCCAGGGCCCCGGGTTTCACTTTCACACTACCCGTGGCCCCAGTAGGCGTCGACCCTGCTGGGCCCCTACCAGAAATGTGTAGTCAAACCATGATTATAAGACGATTTAAAAATCTTTTACCGTGTATGAGTAGGTAATCATCACTAATATTATTAATTCCGTGGCACTAAACCGATCATTAAAAAAAATATTACAACAACGCGGGGTATAAAACCTCCATGATTACTACAAGCAGCGCCATCTGTGCAAAAACTCGGTAACTAACTGCGAACGATATTTGAACAGCTTTATCAAAAAGGTCAAATATGATCAGGTCATCAGGTGCAATGTAATTGTACACGAGGCCACAAGATTTTAAATAATAACTTTACAATGAAACATACGAATAAATAATAATATATTGAAATATTGGTTTTATATTTTGTGAGTTTTGAACACTATAAAAAAAATTCAGTTGCCCACTACTAGAATTTCATGTCCACCCCCACAACTATGTTCTATAAATTACTAGCACACCTGACGAAAATTGTTCAGCCATATATTATCACATAAGGGGGGTAAAAGGAAAAAATTGCCTACAATCTATTCTTAGACCTACCAAATATAATCAAAAAATTTCATAAAAAAAATAGTTCAAGCTGTTTCAGATAAGTTCGATAACTAACACTGTGACACAAGATTTTTATACAAGTATTTTAGATTATTATAATAATATATTAAATAGGATGTTAGCATAGGAGGACGAACAGAATTTCTACTTTATTCTAAAAGATTTCGCTATACCATTAGCATTACTAATATACTTACTAATATTATAAAGAAAAAAGATTAGGATTTTTGTTTGCAATGAATAAAATCAAAAAAGTACAGGACTGATTTAAAAAAAATTCTTTCACCAGCAGAATGCTACTTTATCATGTCACTGAGTGTCACTCAGTGACATGATAAGCTATCGTATATTGTCTACATATACGCAGGCAAAGCCGCTCGCAGAAGCTTAGCTTAGCTTAGCAGTAATAAGTAAAATGATTATGACATATTTTAGGGCTGTTTTATATCATGCAAGAAACAGAAATGGTGATGTGATCTAGTGATCACATCGGCATTTTTCTTTAATAGGTATATTGAGATATTTCTAAGGTGCTTGTAATTCACTGTAATGTCTAAAAAATAAATATGGCCGTTTGACAAATTTTCTAAAAAATTTTTTTTTTGTTAATTTGTAACTGACAGTTAACAAATCAATCATAAGTGTGTTTTATACTAATAAGACTGTAGTAGTTAAATATTTGTACTTACTGCTTTACAAAAAGGAGAAAAACAAAATTGCTCTGGACCATGTGTTACTTATTGAATGTCTTGCTGCACAATGAAAATTTTGCCTATATTTCTAATCTACCTTCAAAGTATAGTATAATAGATGTTGAGTATTTGTAATAAGTAGGCACATCCAACAAATACATAAAATGTATGTCTAGTTTATGTAGGTAAGTGAAGAATATATTTTTTAGTGTAAGGTTTCCATAACGTAAATTATAATCTTGGTGAAGGTGTGAATAATGGATTCTTATAAGAATTAAGGTATCTCAAACCTCATGATTTATATGTTTCAAATTCAACAAAAATGTATTTCAATTATTCAAAATATCACAACATAAAACACAGCCCTTAGAATCAAAATTAGCTTTATATAACCACATGGAAGAACCTGTTATGTACCTACTTGATTTTCAATAAATTATATCTAAATGGGTAATCAAAAGCTGCTTTAGCAATATTTTATTTGTCCCTATTTTGTGTATTCATTACATTCTGAAAAGGTAGTTTACTATTGTTGGCAGGAACACAGTCAACCTATTAAATCCTGTTACATAATCCTTTATTGATCTGTGTTCCTAGTTCCTACCTACACCCACCATAGCTTAGGGGCTAAAAAATCCTATAAAACCATTAGGGTTCACATAGTAATGAAAGTATGGTTTATTAGTAATGCTAATATTTGTTTCTTACAAAATGTTTACAGAAAGTTGCTTATATCAATAGTACTGGCATTGCCTATCAACATTCAACCTTGTATTATGAGCCATGTAGAGACACAACCACCAGAATATATTTAGAGATAAAATATCATGCAAGACAGGTACATAATATTTATAATAACCACAGGCACATAATTCTTGGATACTAAATAAGTTACCTTCTTTAGTTTTTTTCGTAGTTATAGGTAAGGTAAAATATGGCAGAGTGGAAATGGACAGACTTTTTTTATAGCTTTCTTAATCTAGAAGAAGTATTCTAGATTGAACAAATAAAAAGGTAATATGGTAAATCATAGAAATTGTGGACATTAGCAGTGAAAGTCATTAGACAACACTTTAAAAAGGTATTTGGGGCAAGAGTCTACCAAGGATCATACCATTATGAAATCAATTGATTTCACATACTACTTGAACAAAGAAAATAGCACCAAACTGGTATTTTATTGCTTCAAGGTTGTCAAAAAGATATTATATGTACCAACAGTACAAAACACGATTGTCACTTAGCAAGAAAAATTGTGCGTAGTTTACTTACCTGCTCAGAAAATCCCGCAGCTAGGATCTAAACACCGTAATCCAAGCTCTTTAAATTCAGTCAACGTAAACTAATGATGGGATGTTACTACTGATAAGAATAATCTGCAAAACACAGAAAAATGCAAGACCATCGGACGGAACAACAAGCGAAAACATACCGAACGGCCAAGAAAGAATCGTAAAACAAGGACAGACAGATTGGCATGTCAATACGAAGAGGCTATACTTTGAGCCTGAAATATTTTTTACCTTTATCATTTTCAACAAGAGTAAAAGAGACAAAGCATGTTTTGAAGCAAATTAATTTTTACGTAACGTTGCAGTAAGCATGAAAAGGACAAAAACTAGGCAACATAGAGTAAAATCAGCTGTCGACAGCTGTTGTCAAAAGAGAAAAAGGAGAGGGATGTTTGGAGTTGTATTAGGTATTGACCTAATTTTTTTATGACCAATTTTTTAAAGGTTTTTATGTAAATATGAAAATATGAATGATCTGATGTAGTACAGTCGATGCAGTACCCAAGTCCGGTCCACAGTGGGCACGGCTGGTAGCTTGAATGTGGCTGTCGGCTTACATCACGGGTTGGCTCTCAGTCCTTACCTCTTCCTGATGATAATGGACGCTCTGACGTCGGATATTCAGGAAGAGGATCCCTGGTGTATGCTCTTGCCGACGACATTGTGCTGGTTGCCGAGAGTGGCCTAGAAGTCCAGAACAGATTGGAGTTGTGGTGGCACAGACTGGAGAATGTTGGCCTGATATTGAGCAGAACCAAAGCGGAGTTTTGCGATTTCGGCGGTATCTCCAATCCTGTACCTATAGCTCTCGCCGGAACGCCCATACCAATCTGTTCCGACTTTCGGTACCTCGGGTCACTCCACAGAGTATGTTGGGTCACTCATCCAAGTGGATTGTGGGGTAGACTGAGACGTAACACATCGGATCAACGCAGGATGGATGAAATAGCAACGGGTCACAGGAACAACTTGCGACCCACGGATGTCTCTCATGTTGAAGGGTAAAATTTACAAATTCGTGATAATACCTGTCATACTTATGGATCAGAATGTTGGGCTGTGAAAGATGGATGAAAAAAGATTGCATGTAGCGGAGATGAGAATGTTGAGCTGGATGTGTGGTGTGACGAGAAAGGATAAAGTGAGAAATTAGAGGAAGTTGAAAGTGTCATGTGAAGAGAAAGGATGAAACGCATGTTACCTACTAAAAGAGTTCTGAGTATATACATGTAGATGGATGGAGAAGGAGAGGGAGGCCAAAGAAAAGATGGATGGATTGTGTGAGGAGTGATATGAAAGAAAAGGGAGTTAGTAATAGTGTAACGGGTGACAGGACAGAATGGAAAACGTGTTGCGCTGACCCCAAGTAATATGGGATAAGGGCAGGAAGAAGAAGATGTAACCACCATTTTTTTATAATGTTGATGAAATACAACTACACTACTTAAGCTTAAAAAGTTTCAAGCTGAAACATAGATGAAATCAGTGAACTACTTTATAAAACATACCTTTTTAGAGATCAAAATCTCTTTCTTTGGTTTCAACTTTATGAATAACTAGCTTCTGCCAGCGGTTTCACCCGCGTAATAGTAGGTTTCTCCAACAAACTTCTTCCATCCCCATTTTAGGGGAGTGGAGTGTTAGAAAGAGACAAAAAGTAGCCTATGTCACTCTCCATCCATTCAACTATCCCCACTTAAATAATCACGTCAATTCGTCGCTCCGGTTTGCCGTGAAAGTCGGACAACCAAACAGACACTCACACTTTCACATTTATAATATTAGTGTGGATTATTGATAGGTAAAATTAAACTATTGTAAAGTTTTCAGTTGAGGCCTTTTGTTCGCAGAATTCATTGATGAAGAGTTACTCCAATACACTGAGAGATGGCGCTGTTTTTATTTTCACGTATTTTTGCCCTGCGTTCCGAAAAGCGACAAAAGCGATAACATTGCGAATCCGACCAACGCACAACGTCACAATTATTAGTCAATGGCCCATAGATATTGTGATTACTAAATTTGGTTGGATTCGCGATATAATCATTTTATCGCATTCGGAACGCTGGGTTGGCCAAAGACAAGATCGAGATATATGTCATTGTCATAATGTCATTTTGTGACAGACAAAGTCGTTCGCGATTTTGTAATTTTACGCTTATTGATAAGCTAATTGATATTTTTTCTAACTATATTGGCATCAATCCAAACCTACAAACAGATTATAGTACATGTTTTTTAATATAAAGTTATTAATTCAGTGTTTTAATCCTCATTATTTGACACCAAGTGGAAGCTGAAGTGTTCTGTCAGTTCTTCACAACAATAACCTTTCGTCATTGTGGATAGGCTAATTACGTATAATTAGTACACGAAAATATAACAACAGCGACAGTGAACGCGATGGCAAAGGAGGAAGACGACGACAACTTGCCTGATAAAGATGCGGCTAAAGAATTCTATGCAAGATATGAGCCGAAAGAAATAATAGGAAGGTGAGAAAATAATTGTGGTGCTCACAAGTGTGTCGCGATTTTTGATAAGTTGCGTTGGTGCCAACTTTTAAGGAACTAGGGAATTATTTAAAGCGCTTGGGCATCATTACAAGTGTTGTTATTCATAAGTCTTCTGAGTGACCTTGGAGATGAAATTATTGTTAAAATCCTTTGAGAAATGAATTTTATTGCAGCCAATTACAGTGATCGTATTCCTAGAATTTGACCTTTTGATTTGGCCTCTATTTAGCATTTAATTTTTTCGGTAAAAGTGTGTTAATTGTATATTAAATTTTATCAGCTATTATAATGTAAAAAAAAAACTATGAATCCAAATTATGAAAATATTATACCTCGTGTTTTCTTTCGTCACCCAGGGGAATAAGTTCAACAGTGCGGAGATGTATAGAAAAAGAAACGGGAAGAGAATATGCAGCCAAGATCATAGATCTCAGTCAAGAGTCTCAGGATGGGGTAGACACTCATACCATGAGGGATGCAACACGTCAGGAGATACACATCTTACGGATGGTTGCAGGACACCCTTATATTAGTGAGTGAGTTGCTGGCTCTTTATTGCATAAATGGCTCATGAGTTGCCAACACTGATTGGACATGGATAAGTGTCTGAAAATTGCCCAATGTTATGTCAAAACTGTCTAAAAATTATTGGTGCTGTTGTCCGTTGTCATAATCATCATAATTTTCTTCCTGTCCTGGTACCCATTTTATTTGGGGTTGGTACAACATATTGTTTTTCTTCCATTCTGTCCTATCACTCGTCACACTATCAGTAACTCCCTTGTCTTTCATATCTCACTTCTCATACTTGTTAAAAGTTCTAATTTAGTGTCTAGATTAATGATGATATGTATAATGATTTTAGTGCCAGGAAAATTTTACTAGTAATTAATTTGTGTACTAACATCCTACTTCTCGAATCGTTGTTATTCGTAGCTATTGTTGAACCATGTTCATGCCTAGTACTTGTCTTGCGAGCTTAACTCTTAAGTATACTAAGATTTTTTAAGAATTACAATTATTGTATGAGCCGGTTCCTGTGGCCTTGGCACTAAATCTTTGATTTATTACTCAAAAGGGTAAACCAAGGAGTGGCAGGTAATCCTCAGGCAAATCTACCATCACGTAAAAATATTATGATGTAAAGATTTTCCCAAAAAAAAAACACTGTTACTTTTAGCAAAAAATGTCAAGCAAAGCAGTAATCAAACCCTTGTTCTAATCTGAATCACTAACTAGAACAAATCACCTGAAGTAATATAATTTGTTACAGTTGAGCTGCAGGATGTGTTCGAGTCAGAAACATTCATATTCTTAGTTTTTGAGCTGTGTAAGAATGGAGAGCTCTTCGACTACCTCACATCTGTGGTCACACTGTCTGAAAAGAAGACTAGGTATATTATGAGGTATGTACATAGTTTAACAATTTTATTTACTGCCCACAAAATATGCATTTCTTTTTTTAAGCAGTCCAGTAGTCGCTACAAACAGGGCAAAGTATTCCAGAAGCCCAAGTATACACCGCAAAATGGTCAGTTAACATCACAATTCTATTGGCCTTCTTTGAGGAGCTGGGGTGGAACAAATGCCACACCTGTCCAACCCATACGCAAACTACGCGTTTTTTACTTTGAAGTTGTCGACACCAACCTGTATATACTCATACATGTATACACTTTTATTTTTATGTAAATATGCACTAAAAACGTAAGAAAATTTCTGTGTTTTGTGCTTTATACTATTTTATTTATACATTCCTAGCCATTGTATAAAAAGGCGATTGGGTGAGGCTGGGCCCATTATAAATGCACCATAATTTTTTTTTTATACCGGAACAAAAAAAAATGTTATTATCAAACCAGGAATTAGGTACATTGGTGTGATTAATAAAATGCATAAACCCTTAACCACAAAATCATCAGTCGAAAAAAATACTACCTTGTACCATAAAGCTCCAAATGCAGTAAACTTTTACAACCTTTCCAAGTTGTAACTTTCCTAGCGTTAGATGTTAAAATAAAACAATGTGATCTAACACTCACGTGTAAATTACAATAGAGTAATATTAGTGTGGTCTTAACATGCAAATACAAGCATTTATTAGCCTATTGTCTACGCAACAGTGATCTATCCTATCTGTAATATCTGTTATCAAACTGCGTATTACGCCAGTATCTTGGAGAGAGTTCGCAGTACTTATGCACTTATGAATTATCTAAATTAATTGGCTGCATCTGTGACTATAAAGGCTTCTTCACATTGCCGCGAGCAGCAGCGACACAAGTTGCACATAGGTGCACATTTGCACTTGCATTCTTGGGGAATGTACCTACTTTGCATAATAGGATATTTGCCCTTTTTTAAGTCTTACATATTATTAAACACAGTCCCTCACCGCCGTTTAGGCGCAGAATGTCCAATTCGCAAAATGTCCAATTCGCAGAACGTCCAAATCGCAGGATGTCCAGTATTCATCATAACGTCACCACTAATTAGTGGGGGATTGAAGTATAAATATATCAATAAGTAGTCAAGTTAATTGAAAATCAGTTTTATTTTTGTCACATTTCACATCATTCCTTGAAAACAATTTCAGGGAATGATGTTTGATGTTTGTTGCTTTTCGGTCAAGTAGCATCAGAGATAGCACAGCACTACTGTCTCGGTTTCGACATCCGAATTTTTGTGCTTTTTTATTTTTTTGGAATATTTTGAGAAATCTAAAGGTGTCCCCCACAGTCTTCTATGCTTTCCTGTGTGTTGCCTTCTGCCAACCTGGGCCACAGATGATAAAAAAAAAAACGAGTCGGCGCTTATGTGGAGGAGTCTTTAATGGCCTTTCACCATTCTCGTGTATCGTTTGCCCCTTATGACGCGAACCCAATCTGCATAATTCGCTCATTGTTGTTGTACGATGTGGGTGATAAATAAAACTTAAGTAGGCCGTTTATTATAATATTTTGTACCAAAATAGCACGTGATATTTGCGCGACCCGCTTGGCTGATTTATTCAAGGGCAATCTATTGTGCATTATGGCTTGAGGTACGGGTCACCGGGCATGAGCTTCACTTATCTATAAATGTCGTAAGGTTGCGATGATTTCATATAAATTTTATGTCAATATTTCCGGGGTTAAAACAATTTTGCTCTGCTGGTTAGGAATTTCTTTGAAAATTAAAATATTTAGTATTTGAAATGGTCGATTTAACTGAACTGATTTAACAGAGAACTGTTTATTTATTTTTTTACCTCTTCTTTTAGACAGGAGCAAAAACTAACATTATTCAAAAATGCAGATTAGAAATGGCATTGTCGAAGTACGGCAAAGTACTAGTAGGATCTACTAAAGAGGGCTGCGAGAATAATCGAGAGGGTTACCGTGACCCTGGGATACAAAGGGAAATTGAAGGGACACAGGTGGGGGTTTTCGTCAGTAAACTGATACTCTCTCGTTAAAAACAAAAAGTATCTACCAAAGAAAAAAAATAAGTGTTTTGTAATTTCATTGCAATAGCTAACAAAGAAACTATATTTTCAGGATTTCCATTTTTCTTGTACCAACTTCCGGATGTAGACAACCAGCATTATCTATATATACAAAAGGAGAAACTGACTGACTGACATATCACATATATCGCACAGCCGAAACTACTGGGACTAGAAGGGTGAAATCTTGCTCGAGGTTTCCTTTTATGACGTAGGCGAGCACTAAGAGAGGATTTTCCGAAATTCATCCCCTAAGGGGAAGAAACGGGAGTCCAAAGTTAGTATGGAGAAACCTGCTTCTTCTTCTAGAAGCTAGTCTACAACAAAAAAAATATACATGTATGTTAAAAATACGCTACCGGACAAGAAAGATCCAGATGCGAAGCTTAGTTTGGCTCTAGATAAAAGGTCTCCTCTCAGAATAACCACCGTGTCAGAAATACCTTTACCCTTTTTCGGATGAACCCTGACCCATAACCTATATAATTTTTAAGGTGAAAAAACAAAAATAGACTTATAAACAATGCATGTATGTGTGTATGTTTGTTACTCCATCACGCTCAAACAGCTGGTAGGATTTGGATGAAATTTGACATTTATGGGTAGACCATGTTCTGGAATAGTATAGTAATAATTGATCTCGGAAGTGCGTTTCCTTTTTTTTGAGGTGGGATATCAAATGATTACTTCCGCTTTGGTTGTAGTCAGACTTTTACTGACTAAAATCTACCTATGTTATTTGAAGGAAGGAACATACTAGGTAAGTTTTAGGGCCTTTGCGTTCTAGCCAACCTAATAGCAGCCCGGGAGTATTTTCCCTTGGATAATATTATCTACTTTCATTGCTGGCAGAATGGCTAATAAAGCTAGAACTACATTAGACCGACACACATGTGTAACACGCCTGATTTGTATGTAGAACGATGTCGCGTAGCGTGGATCAAGTGTAACTCCACAAGTCTAGTTTCCATATAAAATGTATGGAGACCGACGCGCCCAGATCGGCGTGTGTGGCACGGCACACGTGTGCGCAATATAGTTCTAGCTTAATTTTTTTTTTTATGTTTGTATTTTTGTTTGTACTGAATAAACTCAAGAACTTAACCGCTTGCGTAGGATTGGTACGAGTGTTTTCGTGTCCTATTCGCCAGGGCCATATGTTTGCGACTGGGTACTCCATGTCGTTTAGCTCTTCAATCCCTATAGGTGACAGTTTTTTTCGGTTGGAAAATCATCCAATGACATTCTTCGCTCTTTATTATTAGACTTTTACTGACTAAAAACCCACTCCTGTTCCTTCGATGCCTTTCGTACCAGGGCCGAGTCTTCCTATCAGAATCAGACCCTTGGCCCCAGTAGGCTTCGACCCTGCTGGGCCCCTAAGGTTTTGCTGACATCTCCTTGAGGCGCACGTACGCCCCGTCGACGATTTGGGCTCGCTCCGGACGGTTACCGGACGATCGGATGGCGAGCTACCCATTGCTCGCCGTCTGCAAGCTCGATTTAGAATAATGATTTTACACAGTTTAAATATGTTTTTTTTTAATTAGGATTAAGCCAACGAAAAATTTCACCACTGGTGGGTCCAGAACCATGTAATGGATCTATGTTATTCGTTTGTGCGTCGATGTCAAAGACACCCTGCATACACGCAGGTGAAGCCGCTGACAGAAGCTAGTACATAAGTAGTTGAATTATGAGTTCATATATTATTATTATTTTAATTTAAAACCTTCAACTTAATATGGTTCTACTCTATTACTTTACGCCATTGACCTAATTCGTTCCAGTTTTTACTTGTAATCTGCAATTTGAATCCGTACAAAATTAAATTAATTTATGACTCTTAAATTATGAATGCAGTTGGATAATATGTGGAACTTAAACTTATAAGTATTTTTGATGACCATCAAATGAATAAAGAAAGTTAATTAGGTTAATCCACTAGCTTGTGCCCGCGACTTCGTCTGCGTTAGACTCGTAAAATAGCATTAATGCCATTTGGTTACAATTTGAAGAAGGTTTTTTTGCGCGGTACCCTTATTCTTTTTCTAAAACAAAAGTAGCCTAAGTTATTCCTTATAACATCCGCTGCCTATCAGTTAAAGCCCCGTCAAAATTGGTCTAGCCGTTCGGATATTAGTCGGAACAAACAGATAGACATAATTTGGCTGCTGCGGTCTTTCCGTCCGATTATAATTTAGTGTCTTCAAAGCTAGACTCTTAATAAACTAGTGCGCTTCGCCATCAATAGGAAGACAAAAATTTGAAAAATTGCAATTTTGTTAGTTTCATAATGTACATTTATTATAGAAATTTTATTTCGATATTACAAACAGACACTTCAATTTTATTTACATAAATAACGTAAAGAGTATATAATATATGTACAGAGTCCTGCCAACGTCTAATGATTATCTACAAGTTTCAACAAGTTCCATTGCCCAACTCTGCTTTCGTTTAAACATATTTTCTCTTATAATCTACATGTACACTAATATTATAAAGAAGTAACGTTTGTAAGTTTGTAGGAACTAATCTCTGGATATAATAATAATAATTTAGACAATTCTTTTACCCGTAGCCTACCTACATTATTCCTGAGTGTCATATGCTAAAATAAGTAAAAAATGTTTGACGCCCAGTGAAGTAGCAGATCTTCTGTGCCTACTTCACTAGGCGTCAAACATTTTTTCATCATTCATTTATAAATATACGTTGTACTAGTTGTACTCGAAAAAGGAGGTTACTCAATAATAACCAGCATTTTATATCAAAACATCAATCGTTATTCTACATTTAAGAATGATAAAGAGGCTATTGAGACGCCTACGTAGGTTTTTATTGCTGTCAGTGAGCTTTTAGGCTAGAGACAAATACGAGCGAAATACGGCGGAAGTAAAATTGTTCTGCAGGCTTGGCGAAATTATTTATTTATTTATATATACTTTATTGTACACCAAGATAATAAATGATACATATGAGCCTTATATAAAAAAAAAAACATACAATTGGTGGCCTTATCGCATTCGCGATCTCTTCCAGGCAACCTGGTATGGAAAGAGATTGTCTGGACATTAAATGGGGTTGCACTTGGTGCATTACAAAATAAGATAAACAATTGGTGAGAAAAAATTAAGAAACAAAGTATATACTTAACACTAAAATACATACATACTAAATAATTATATGGGCAAGGAAACAAGTGACAACTACAATTAATACAGCTAAAAACGAAACAAAATTACAAGGACAAGTAATAAATTAATTTTCTGTTAGCGTGTACCTGCGGAGAAGTGGCATAACATGTCATTACGTGTCATTTCATACACATGACGTAACATTTTGTATGCCCCCGTGTATTTTTCCCTTTTTTTGGCTAACCTTACAAATGAACGTTTATGAGCGGTTAATATTTTTAATAGCAAGCCACCCCAACGACGCACGTCTGTTACAAATCTTAGAAATTCTCAATTTTTCTCTATTATAACATGCATGTATTAGACATCAAAACTTTCCTCATGAATCACTCTTTCTGTTAGTGAAAGCCGCATAAAAGTCTTTTCAGTAGTTTTTGAGTTTTTTCTCGAACAGACAAGACGCGCTGACACGTGCGACAGATTGTGATTTAACAGTTTCACTTCGATAGATTACTCTTACGACAGTTTACAATCTCGCGAGTTAGATTATAATGTAACGGTATTTACAAATATACGGTGGAGTAATGTACAACTTATACTCGTATTGGCAATTTGTGTAAAAACGCGCGTAAGAATGTGATTTCTGCGCATTTTTTCCTGCATCGATTTGTCACTAGCCTTATAATCGACACACACGGGAAGCGGATAATTATAGCAACCGTTGTTTGTAGGTGGTATGCGGGTGTGATGGTAATGAGTATCGTGACCTACTTCGCTGAACAACTCTTCAATTATCTATACATACTATTTTTCTTTTGTTGGGCTAGTCTCTGTAAACAGCGTGAGGTGAAAGCATTTTATATTGATTTTTTTTTAAGGTCGGAAATTATTCAATGACTTTTCCTGCTCTAGGGCGTAGCGGGAGGGTGTGTCAGCCTTTTACGACTAAAACCACATCTATTTTCCTTCTTTGCCTAGCGTTCCAGGACCTCGGGAACCCTTTCGGAAGTCAAACTATGGCCACTGTAGGCTTTGGCCCCGCTGGGGCCCTACGGTTTGGCTGACATCTCTTTGAGGCGCGCGTGGAACACTTCGCGCCGTCGAGGTCTCGGGCTCGGTCCGGACGGTTATCTACCGGACGGCCGAACAAGTAGCTATCTATTTGTAGCTATTTGCTCGTCGTCCGCAAGTCCGCGCCTACAGTGGCTGCTAGTCGGCTAGTAAGAATTTCTATTTCCTCACGCGTGCGGCCGTCTACTTCGCTAGCTTTACTCCTCCGCAGAAGGAGGCGACCGCATCCAATTCTCTCTTGCTCTAGACCATGGCCTGAACCAGGGCCCGGCGCGGCGCCGATCGCCCCACGAGGACACGGTGGTGATCCACTTTGTAAGTCTAGTATCTGTAAACACCGTGGGGTGAAAGATTTATATAAGACCTTTTTTTTCGGTGGGAAAATCATCTTATGACATCCCCCACTTTTGGGCGGAGCGGGAGTTAGTGTCAGTCTTTTACTGACTAAAAACCCACTCCTGTTCCTTCGTTGCATTTTGTACCAGGGCCGAGTCTTCCTTTCAGAATCAGACCCTTGGCCCCAGTAGGCTTCGACCCTGCTGGGCCCCTACGATTTGCTAACATCTTCCTGGGGCGCGCGTGAAACAATACGTGCCGTCGACGACTTGGGCTCGGTCCGGATGGTTATCGGACGGTCGGATGGCGAGCCACCCATTGCTCGCCATCTGCAAGCCCGCGCCTACGGTGGCCGGAAATCGGGATCAGAATCCCGGCGGCGGATTCCGATCCCGATTTCCGGTCGGTCCTCACGACCTAATGTGAGCACCATTGCATTGCGCGTTCGGCAGCCTCCTTTGCTAGCATTACTGCTTTGCAGAAGGAGGCAACCGCCTGCCACTCCTCCTCGCTCCGGACCATGGCCTGTACCAAGACCCGGCGCGAGAGATCGCCGCCGCCGATCGCCCCCACGAGGACACTGCGTTGCTCTGCCCAAGCGGGGCACACCTCCACTGTGTGCTACACCGTGTCCTCCGGGCTTTCCACATAGTGGCGACACCCGGGTTTCGCTTCCGCACGAATCCGGTGCAGGAACTTTACCGTTTTCGGTGAGAACCTGCGTCATGCGGAAGGTGAGGACGCCGTGAGGTCTTTCCAACCACGCCTCAAAGAGGGGACTTACCGTCATAATTGTGGCGTGCCCAACACGGGGTCGCGACAGTCGCTGTCGCCATTTCTTCATGAGAACCCGCCGGAGCTCTGTCCGCAATGCTGCGACTTGTCGTGCGCAGATCGTGAATGTGTGCAAGGACTGTTGCCTCCAGATCCCATGGTGACTGGCCAGCAAGGCTTCGTGAGAAATCGTCCGGTATCCTCGCACCATCGTGGGGTGAAGGATTTATATAAGACCTAGATTTGTTGCAACTCGAGTACACAAAAACAGTGATGTTGTCATCAATCTGACATTTAACAATGTATGTACGTACTTGATTCAGCCAAGTAAGTTAAGCGGCTGATAAATATTAGTTTTGTAACTTGACTCATGACAAACATTAAACATATTTGTAACTAGCTTTTTTCCACGGCTTCGCTCTCGTTAAATTTGGTGTAATATATGTGTATCTACTTTTTCGTAGCCTGATCAATTTAGACATCCAAGGTTACGATAATTCGCACCCAGCTGAAAATTGGTAGGATTGTTCAAAACACCATCATAAATGAAACCTAAAAACTCCTCATCGATCCGACACCTGGAAAAAAAAATACTCGGCGTCAAAAGTCACAAAAACCAGTTTTTCGCGATTTTCAGCAAAACTGTTAGTTTTATCATAAAATTAGCTCAGACAAAAATTGTAGATCAGATAATTATCTACAAATTTTTTTCTAAGTCCGTTTTTGAGACGTAATGATTCAAAAAGTTGTAAGAGGTCATCGTATATGCACACGTTTTCACGCCACCTTTGAGGTAGTGTACTTAGCGCGATTTTAGGGTTCCGTACCTCAAAAGGATAAAACGGAACCCTTATAGAATCACTTTGTTGTCCCAGACGCTGGGATGACCGTACTGCGAGGTCCGCAAGCCCGCGTCTACATAATATAAAAAGAGAAGGCCTGCCTCATCAACGCCCCAACCTAGGTCCAAGGGTTTAGGATGGGCGCTGATGAGTCTGGCCATATCTTTTTATATCTTCTAATATACATATAAAAATCTCGAGTCATAGTGTTTATTATCGAACTCCTCCGAAACGACTTGACCGATTTTTTAATGTTCTTTTCTGTTTGGTGGTCGTAAGCTATTTTTTATGCCCCTAGGTGATGAGGGTGGCCCGAAATAATTGACATAGCAAAACAGCGTCTGCCAGGTCAACTTGTATACCTAGCTATGAACAGGTCATCTATCTAAAATCTTGCTGCGTAGAAAATCTGTTATTGTAGCTACATTTTTGCAACAACGAGCCCCTTAACGACTGCTATCATTTTAAAAATAAAATACGCAGGTCGAGGTTCAGTGCTCGACAAATAAAATTTATCTTCGACAGTTATTTACGTATAACCCAAATGAGAGAATTGAACTCGTGAAGTAACAATTATTATCAATTTCTAATGCATACTTTTGCGTTGGTTGTTGAATTGGGGCGTGAATAGCATATTTGACACACCTCCTTTGTTTGTTCACAGTTTCTTTGAAAACTATCGCCTTGCTTAAAAGATATCTAGCATACTTTGACACCCTAATAAGTCCGGCAGAGACTTAATTAACTATAGATACTTGAAGATAACACGCACATACAGCGTCATTCTAATTATTTTATCGGTGTGTGCGTCGTGTCAGTCGTGTGCGCAGATAAATGCTGGGATTCGCGTAAATTATACGTTGTACGGATAACCCAGTGTTGACTTAACTTTAACGCAGTCTTGTAGTACTTCACTAAAGTGAAATATATTTTTTTTTAATTCAGTTTTTGTTCTAAAATGGCTTTAAGTGTGATCTGCAAGTTTGAGTTTGAGGGGAAATTTCTAAAACGGCAGGAATCAATCGCGTGTGTTGAGTTTCTTGTTAATTATTACAATTATGTAGTTTTAGAAGCTTTGTTTTGTAAATGTTTGAGGTAAAGTTATCGTTTATATTTCTGAATTATTTATCCTTTTATTGTTTGGTGTACCTAGGTATTTGATTTTATCTGGTGTGATTTTTGTTTATTATTTTTCCTCAGTGAGATTTATTTTTAGTAGCTGTTCTATTATTAAGCCAGCTTGATGATAACCAATGCTCTTTTCTAGTGTTATTTACTTTTAAATCTTCAATGCTATCTATATATATATATATATATAAATCACAAAAAAATGTTTTTACCTATGTCCGTTATAGATTTTGAAACCAAACGAAATTTCATTTAATTTTTTTAAATTGTTTTAATAATCTTTTTAAAACTACTTTATATTAATTACATAACAGGCTGCACATAATTTCCTTTTTATACAACACCGAGCTGAAAAGACAAGTACCAGGAATGCATAACTCTCAAACCGTTCTCGTTCTTTTCTTACAGACAAGTCCTGGAAGGCGTGCGACACGTGCACAGCAAGTGTATCGTGCACCGAGATCTGAAGCCCGAGAACATTCTGCTTGATGACCAGCTCAACGTCAAGATCACCGACTTCGGGTTCGCTAAGGTGCTCAAAGATGGAGAGAAACTGTTTGGTAAGTGAAATATTTATACATTAGAATTATTCACCTGCATTCGCTTCGCAGGTCTTACCATGATGTGTTAAAATGTCAAGAGTATGAGCGAGAAAGCGGGATGTAGCTTCTTCTTCTTCTTTTCGTGTCGATGTTCTCTAACTAAATTTTATCTGACCAGTATTTAGCAACTTCTACGGCTCTGTTATTGGCCTCGTATAGATCCTGAAAACTGCAGGTGGTTGTGCAGGATGGACAGCTATAAACCCTATATAGCTCCATCCCTTTAACAGTTCAGTTTAGGTCGTTAAACGGATCACTTTAAGAGCTCGTTAGGGCCTCTGATCTTCATTTTTCTTTCTAATCATATATATATTTTTTTAATTATTATAAACCAGTTCTTGACTGCGATTCCACCTGATGGTTAGAAGTGATGCAATCGTTGATGGTGAGGCGCACTAGTTTATTAAGAGCCTATTCACTCTAGCCTTGAAGACATCTAAATTATAGTTGGACGGGAAGACCGTAGCAGGCAAATTGTTCCTGTCTTTCGATGTACGCGGTATAAACGACGAAGCGAAACGCTGTTAAAATAGATATCTGTTTAAAAACTGTACTCTTGATTATTTTGGAGTAATTAAAGTTTGTACTTCTGGTAGGGCAGTCCTGACAGAAGCATATCTTCATGATTCATAAACTAGTGACCGACCAAAACACGATTTGCAGCCGAAACCGAATTCGTCACCGAATGACTCCGTTCGGCTCTTCTTCCAGTATCAGCGGTAATCGTAACCGAATGTATAACTTTCATAAAATACTAAATAATCTAATAAATCGACGATTACACGAAAATTATAACAAAGGAGTCAGTCAGTATTTAGGTTATCATAATCGTCAACTCAAAGACGCTAGTTTCGGTCTTGCCGAATATTCGGCCACTTTTTGGCCAAAATCAATCATCATCATCATTTCAACCGAAAGACGTCCATTGTTGTAATAGACCTCCCTCAAGTGTCGCCACAATGGACGGTCCTGTGAAGTAGCCAAAATCGATACTCCTTACGAAACCAGTTTTGTTGACCAAAAACTAGACGAAACCGAATCTTTTTTTTTCTTTAAAACTATGCCTTATTTATAACTAAGAATTATTTTTATTATATATATTAGATTGGTCTCTATCGTAAACATCACAATCAATTGAACTTTATACGTCAATCTGTTTTAAATCTCATGTCTACCTACTTAGAAGTTTGGTTGTTGTTATTTTTATCAGCCAAACGTAGATTTACTGATAATAGACTTATCCGGGTTTAAGGGCTTGCCAGCAGCCTCTGGTGAGCGATTGGCTCATATTGCAAATCTGTTTGTACCTTTCTATCGCTAATATAAATGCAATAAAACTGGTATTCTGGATAAGTTTTTTGTTTAGAGGTGAGAAATCATTCAATGACTTCTTCAGTGCTCGGGGGTAGAGCGAGAGGGCTTGTCAGACTTTTACTGACTAAAATCCACCTATGTCCTTCAGTTGGCCTTTGCATTCAACGGCCCCAGTCACTCTTTCAAACGTTACTACAGCCCTAGTAGTCATCGGGCTAGTAACTACTAGGCCCCCTTTTTTAGGCGGAAAATCATCTAATGTCAAATCGCGCTCTTGGGCGGAGCGAGAGATAGTGTCAGACTTTTACTGACTTAAAACCCACCCTGTTCCTTCTTTGCCTTCGTCCCAGGGCCCCGGGTTTCACTTTCACACTACTCATGGCCCCAGTAGGCTTCGACCCTGCTGGGCTCCTACGATTTGCTGACATCTCCCTGAGGCGCGCGTGGAACAGTACGCGCCGATGACGACTGGGGCTCGGTCCGGACGGTTACCAGACGGTTGGACGAGCTACACATTGCTGGCCGTCCGCAAGCCCGCGCATACAATGGCCGGAAATCGGGATCGGAATCCCGGCGGCGGTTAGGGCGTGAGGGCCGTTGCCTCACGCGATCGGCCGCCTCCTTTACTAGCAATACTGCTTCGCAGAAGGAGGCGACCGCCTGCCACTCCTCCTCGCTCCGGACCATGGCCTGTACCAAGACCCGGCGCGAGAGATCGCCGCCGCCGTTCGCTCCCACGAGGACACGGCGTTGCTCTGCCCTGCTAGGCCTCTTCAGTTTTGCTAACATCTCTTTGAGATGCATGTGGAACAAACACCACGCGTCGTACTTGGGCCTGGTCCTTACCGGACGGGTGAACGGCAGGCTAACCATTGCTCGTCGTCGACAAGCCGGCGACTGCGGTGGCTGGGAATCACCAGTATCTCGGATACCTGGGCTTCGCAAATATTACCTAATCATCTCTGATATTTTATTAAATTATCCCAACGATAGAATAGAGCAGTGGTGGCCGAGTGCGAGAGCAGTGGTGGCCGAGTGGTAACGGCCCCGACTTACGAGTTGCAGGTCGTGGGTTCAAACCCAGCCAGGCGCATTACTTTGTGTAATTTCTTTCATCACCACTACTCTCAAAACGGTGAAGGAAAACATCGTTAGGAAACCGGCATGTCCTAGAACCAAAAATTCGAAGACATGTGACATTCACCAATCCGCACAGGGCCCGCGTGGTGGATTATGGCCCATTCCCTCTCTTAGAGAGGAGGCCTGAGTCCCAACAGTGGGAACATTAAAAGGCTGATTATGCTTATATGCTTATATCCCAATTTGGAGAAACAATTATCAGTATTATTTATTATTAAACTGCATATAGTTTCAACAAAGTACAGGGTCGGCGCTACTCGCGGGTCACGCTCCACGACCGTCGCATCTAGTCTTACATCTGGTTCTAAGACAATACCTAATAGTTTCACTTGCGGAACAAAAGCTATTGTTTGTGTATATGCTATCCGTGTACTCTCATACAGTACCTTCGCATATCTTTCGACATTATTCTGTTTATTTGATGGATCAATTTTATTTGGAACGCTAATTTGCTGTACTAACAGTATTTGGTAAACTTGTTTGATGTTCTGTATTACATATATATAAAAGGCAAAGTTTCGACTCACTCACTGAATCATCAACGTGACTCATACCTCTTAGACCTAGAACGCTGAAATTTACAAATAAATTTCTTTTATAAAAAAACCCACTCCTGTTCCTTCGTTTCCTTTCGTACCAGGGCCGATCAGAATCAGACCCTTGGCCCCAGTAGGCTTCGACCCTGCTGGGCCCCTACAGTTGCTGACATCTCCTTGAGGCGCGCGTGGAACAGTACGCGCCGTCGACGACTTGTATAAACATCATCATCATCTTTCTGCCCTTGTCCCGTTTTATTTGGGGTTGTTGCAACACGTTTTATTCTTCCATTCTGTCCTGTCATCCGTCACGCTATCACTAACTCCGTTTTCTTTCACATCACTCTTCACACAATCCATCAATCAGTTTAGGTCGTTAAACGGATCACTTTAAGAGCTCGTTAGGGCTTCTGATCTTCATTTTTCTTTCTAATCATATTTTTTTTTTTAAATTATTATAACCAAGTTCTTGACTGCGATCCTACCAGATGGTAAGCAGTGATGCAATCATAGATGGTGAGGCGCACTAGTTTTTTAAGAGCCTATTCACTCTAGCCTTGAAGACACCCAAATTATAGTTAGGCGGGAAGACCGCAGCAGGCAAATTGTTCCAGACCTTCGATGTACGCGGTATAAACTACGAAGCGAAACGCTTAGTCCGGACCGTTGAAGTTTCAACAACGTAAGGGTGGATACTCGCCGTACGTCGGGTTGTCCGATGGTAGAAAGGAGATGGCGGAATCAAGTCATGCAATTCCCGCGCACACTCTCCAAAATGCAACCTGTAAAATACCGATAGGCTGGCTACCCTGCGCCTGTGCTCGAGGCTTTGTAGATTGGACTTAACCAAATCTGGATCCCCAATTAGCCTCTTCGCACGCCTTTCCACTGAGTCCAAAGCTGCTAGATGGCATTTTGCAGCACCAGCCCATACGTGACTGCAACCTACTCTTAAGCCACTTGCAAAACAAATTAACAATAACATTGTCTGTTGCTCATACGAATTCTTTGAAACATTTATTAACGCCTTATTTAGTGAATAAGGCGTTAATAAATGTTTAGCATAGTCGTAACACCTATAAATTAACACTATTTATTATACTATAAATTAACACACTTTATTTGAATTCCTTCTTGCATCTTCTCTGTATATTGTACTGTATCACACGGAACTTTTAATCAGTCTATACCTATTGCTATTTAGTTTTGGGCCACCAAGATACAGGCTGTGCCTAGTTTGGGGCCCACAGCCACCTCTGTTGTGTTTTCTATTTATTTTCTTCATATTTGTATAAGTCCTTTTTTTTTATTCTAACGTGTGTGTGTGCTAATAAATTATTATTATTATTATTATTATTATTATTATTATTACTATGTATTGCTGTCGACTCTACAAGACAAATATAGGTTGAAGTTTGTCACCACACCATATGATATCCAGTTAGAATTACCAACACTATTTTACTGCCAATTCCGATTCGGTGTGGCGATTGGCGTGTGATTGTCTTCATTAATGAAGTGTGACATATCTCAACTTTGCTTATTAGTCAAACCACATTTTCGATGAAACACGACAGTTGAGTTTTTTTTTTGTGGTAGGAAACTATCTAATGACTTCTCTCGCTCTAGGGCGGAGTGAGACTTTACTGACTAAAAACACACCTTAGTTCTTTCAGTTGCCCTTTGCGTTTCAGGACCACGGGTTTCGCTTTCAAAAGTCGATCGGGCCAATAGGTTTCGGCCCTGTTACGGTTTTGCTGACTTCTCTTTCAGGTGCGCGTGGAACACATCGGGTCGGCGTCTCGGGTTTGCTCCTTACCGGACGGCCGATTGGCGAGCTACCCAATGCTTGCCGTCCGCAAGCCCGAGCCTACAGTAGCCTCTCTTGCGGCGGCGGCTGGGCCGTAAGGATGTCCTCTTCCTCACAGTTTCAGTCACTGCCTTCCTTTGCTCGCATTACTGAAAGAAAAAAAGAAATCTTTTATTTGAGACTCGCACAGGACAAACAACAATAAAATAAAAAGTAACTACTTAATCTATAAATACTTAACTTAAAATAAAACAATATTAAAAAATAAAAATAAAAGACCTGTGCGAGGCTAAAAAGGCCTATCTCAGCATATGCTGCGATATTTAACAAAAAAGTAGAATAACGGAGCGCTACTGCTTCACAGAACGAGCTGACTGCTACCCCATTCTCTCTCGCGTTATCCAGCTGACCAGTTACCGCGACTGACGCGTTACCAGTTCATCAGTCCACCTTGTCTTCGATACCAGGATGCGGTAGCCTCAGGGCTTTTCAGTAAAACCAAATAAAACTACGTATTTATATTCTGGTTGCAGCAACGCTATGGAAAGGGCAAAATTCCGACTGTAGAAAAATAAATAATTATTTACTTATAAATTAATAATTATTAACTCTTCGTTCGTGTTCCAGAGCTGTGCGGTACTCCAGGCTATCTGGCTCCCGAGACACTTAAAGCCAATATGTTTGACGACGCACCTGGCTACGGCAGGGAAGTTGACATGTAAGTAAAAAATATATTAAACTATCTATGCTAGTATTATAAATGTGAAAGTAACTCTATCTGTCTACACTTTCACGGTGAAACTACTGAACCGATTTTGATGAAATTTGGTATGGAGTAAGATTGAAACTCCAAGGAAGGACATTATTATTATTTGTCATGTATTTATTTATCTCCTATCTTTTTATTATAGCTAGCCCATATTGTCCCACTGCTGGGCAAAGGTCTTCAATGATCACAGTTCCTAGTTTTCTTTTTCCAATTTTCAAGGAAGAGAATTGAAAAGAGAAAGAGATCCAGGTCGTCCTGCCATCATCTTTGTGGTCTACCGCGGAACGGAAGGAAGGACATAAGATACTTAGTTCTGACTCCGACTTCCACTTCGTGTCCGCAATAACCGACAATCACGCGGACGAACACGCTGGCTAAAGATGTTAGAAAAAAGGCTATTATCGTGATATTGGCTGAAACACTTTAATTCCTGGACAAAACCATTTTCTAAGCATCGGCACAGTCATTATCATCATCATATTCCTGCCCTTGTCCCGTGTTATTTGGGGTCGGCGCAACACGTTTTTTTTTTCTTTTAATCTGCCCTGTCATTCGTCATGCTATCACTAACTTCCTTTTCTTTCATATCACTCTTCACACAATCCATCCATCTTTTCTTTGGTCTCCCTCTCCATCTATCCACATGTAAACTCATAACTCTTTTATTAACATGCGTTTCATCCTTCCTCTTCACATGACCATACCAAGACAAACTCTTCCCTTTTAACTTTTCAGTCACTGGCGCCACTTTCAAACTTCCCCTAATATACTCATTTCTCACTTTATCCATTCTCGTCACACCACACATCCATCTTAAGCATCGGCACAGTGATTTAGGTCTTTTTTTTAACTTCACCCTTCGAAGTACTCTTGTATCGTGGTTGCGTCCATGAACACGTAAACACACATATAAGGTGTCTAGCAATTAGTGTACGATACTTAAAAACGTGATTGTGCTCAAGATAACAAATAATTTTTATTATGGGAGCAAAGCCGAAATCGCGAAAAAAATATCAGCTGTTCAGTACATTAGGCAAACATAAATGTACTGAACAGCTGATTTTTTTTTGCGATTTCGGGTTTGTTCCCATAGTAAAAGTTGTTGGTTATCATGAGCACAATCACGTGTTTAAGTATCGTACACTAATTACCAATCACCCTATATACAAGCCACTACTACTACCCGGAAATACTGTCTGTAGGCCGTACAAATATTTACATCAGACAGATTCCGCAATCATCACTTCACATTAAGCAAAGAATAGAACGAATTATCATCGTTCGATAATGTTTATTAGGTTTGATAAATGCGCAAATATTTTTTTGCACAAAAAAATCATCAAATCATAGTATTTCCCAAATCGCTTAGTAGGCTTTTTTGTGAGGTGGCAAATCATCAAATAACGTCCTTCGCTCTGGGTAAAGCGAGAGGAAATATCATACTGACTAAAACCTACCTGTGTCCTTCAGTTCCCCTTTGCGTTCTAAAGCCACGGTAACTTTTTCAAATGTTCCCACAGCCCTAGCAGGTATTGGCCCTACTAGGCATCTTCGGTTTGTTGTGATATACATGTCGTGGCCAGCAGTGCTATTCTGTAAATGGTAAATCATTTCGAAAGTCATTTCGCAAATCATCTCGAAAGTCACACTCACTTCGCTTCTCATCTCGCCTGTACAAGTTTCGTTATTCTTATGTCAAGATCAAGGCCAAGTGTTCCGAGAACAGAAGAAGAGTTCCGAGAACCCAAGTGACATTGCTCTATGGTAGTAGTGCAGTGCTGAATTGTGTCTTGTTATGATTTACATCGACTGACTTCATTTAAGAATACGAAACTTTAATTTCACATGATTTCACTGCGGATTCAGAAGTGATTTCGCAAATAAACTTTTCAGAATAGCAATGCTGATCATAGAAATTGATCACTTCATGATATGGCCAAGTAAAATTGGCCAGATCGTTTTAAACGTTAAACTTTAATGATATGTCAATCCTCGTTTGACCTATTTTCTTTAGACTTTTCATCATGTGTGATTTCATCAATGAAGTGATCAATTTCTACGATCTGACCACGACCTACAACACACCGTGCTTACAGCTAACACTTGTATCGAAAGTCTTTGTTTCATATTTGATTGTTGCTCTTGTATCACGTCATATTAAATTTGTTCGTGTAATTAATGTTTTATAAAGTATGCAATAGATTTCTAAGTTTTGCAATATGACCTAGACGTTCCGGTCCAATTTTGTGCACGCGTGTTGAATTACATACAATCTGTTCACTAAAATCTGAAACTCGATAGTCAGTATCATAGTCAGTTGGTGTACTAATGCGTTTAAAATATGCCTATTAAAAAAAAACCGGGCAAGTGCGAGTCGGACTCACTGGGGGTAACGTACAAACTCACCTATGAAAACAGTTCAATTTTAAATCAATTTTCCGAATTGAGTTCGAAGATTTTTCGAATAGCTAAAAATGTTTTTTTGTGACGTAACTACAAATTTACAGTTTTCAGATTTTGTTCCTATACTTGTGCTATGAGACCTTGCTTGATGCCAAATTTCAGGATTCTAGATCAACGCGAAGTACCCTATGAATTTTGATTCCCTTGCGTGTGCCGAAATGCACGTTTTTTACGACATAAACTCGATACCTTTACGCGTTTCCGAAATAAAGGGTCTTGGCAGACAAACAGACAGACAGACAGACAGACGGACAACAAAGTGATCATATAAGGGTTCCGTTTTTTCCTTATGAGGTACGGAACCCTAAAAAATTACCCTAATGTCGAATTACTTTGGCCTTAACGAATTTGGTCCACTTTGATCCACATTCGTTAGCTAAAAGAAACACATTAAATACAGTGTCCCGTGGTTAATAAGCTTGGACCAAAGTATAACCCAGGGCCAAATTAATGCGACTCTACTGTACGAAAAGTTGTAGAAAAGACAAAAAGGATACTTCTACAATTACAACAATAGAAAGACAATGAGCGAGCGAACGCCGGTGTTCGCTTGGGGTTTAATGAATAGGGTACATTTAGATTGATACATGAACAGAATATTATCTCGTCGACTTAATTAAACTTTGCACGCTGACCATAATTATCAATAACAGCTTTTTCTAAAGAATCTTACAAGACAGCATTTGACCTCCTAGTTATGTAATAATATCCATTTGTCATATTGATAAGAGGCAATCACGTTCGTATCTCAAATGACACGTGAAACTCATAAAATGATTGTTATCAATGTTTTTAAATTTCAGACTCGATCAAAAAAATTGCCTTTTTTTTCAATTTATTAAACAAGAAGTCACGTTGGTTAATAGTGGGTTTGATGATGGCGGGTTGTTGTTTATGAGCTCCTTTAATCTTTACTAGATTTTTGATTCTGGGTCAATGTGGACCATCGGGCCACCACTGGTACATAGACTGGTTATCACAAGTAACCAGTGGTTTACCTGTGCCTGCTAGTCCTATAGCAAAAAAAAAAAACTGGGCAAGTGCGAGTCGGACTCGTGCACTGAGAGTTCCGTACCGTAAACTTACCTATGAAAACAGTTCAATTCCCGAATTGAGTCACGAAGATTTTTCCAAATCGCAAAATAGTTTTTTTTTGTGACGTAACTACAAATTTACAGGTTTCAGATTTATTCCTGAACTTGTGCTATAAGGCGTTGTTTTATGCCAAATTTCAGGATTCTGGGGCAACGGGAAGTACCCTATGAATTTTGATTGAGTATCGAAACATACCATCGATATCGGCCGTATCTTTTTTATTCGTTAACTTAGAAGTTTGATTTTTCCACAGCTTCAAGGGACCGCAGATGTGACTGATATGGCTTATTATATATAATTTCAACTCGGTACCTCCACGCGTTCCCGAGATAAAGGGTCTTGACAGACAGACAGACGGACGGACAATAAAGTGATCCTATAAGGGTTCCGTTTTTTCCTTTTAGGTACAGAACCCTAATAAAAGTATTTGCCTCTTATAAAGACACTGATGCAGATAACGATATTCAACCATTTATTATCTTTAAGTTTGTTTAATTAAACTTGATAGTTTTTATGGGTGGGATATCAACAAATAACTTATGCTCTGGGTAGATAGAGGTATGTCAGACTTTTGCTGACTAAAAACCACTCGTGGTCCTTCAGTTGACATTTGCATTCCACGGTGACTCTTTCGAACATCTATTATGGTCTGTAAACAATCCATGTAGCGTTTTTGTGAACAAGTAAATATGTCAATTGGTTCTTGCGATCTTTGATGTGTAAATTGTTATACGAATAAATAAGTAATCAATTGTATGGACAGCTGACTTACACTCGCAACTTTGTAACAACAAGATAGAGAGCGTACCATTTTAGCTAATAAATAAAACAAACTGCACATTATTATTAGGTTGTAAACAAAATGTTTGAAATAATAATTGTTTTTAGGGTTCCGTACCTCAAAAGGAAAAAAAACGGAAACCTTATAGGGTCTCTTTGTTGTCCGTCTGTCTGTCTGTCTTATCTCGGGAACACATGGAGGTATCGAGTTGAAATTAAAACCATACACTCAGGTCCGCGGACTCTTGAAGCTGTAAAAAAAATGAAACTTGTAAGTTAATGAGAAAAACTGATACTTTAGTTTATGTGGCAAAAAACGTACATTTCGACACTCTCGAGGAAATCAAATTCATAGGGTACTTCCCGTTGACCTAGAATTCTAAAATTTGGCATAAAGCAAAGTCTAGGCCAAGGGCACAACTATAGGAATAAATTTGAAAACTGTAAAATTGCTGTTACGACACAATTTTTTTTTTGGCTATTCTGAAAAATCTTCCGAGACTTCATTCCGGAATTGAACTATTTACCTTCTTCCGCCCTTGGGCGGTTGCGAGAGGCGTATCAAACTTTTACTGTATAAAGAAAGAAAGAAAACAAGTAAGTTTATACGGAACCCTCAGGGTGTGAGTCCGACTCGCACTTGCCCAGTTTTTGATGTTCATTTTAATCGACTCTAACTTCATAAGTAACATGTTGTAAGATCTAAATCAGACCAAAAGTTATTTTAGGAATACATAATTATGTATTAGTATTTATCAGTCACTGGAAAGATCAAAACTAATATTATAAAGAGGTAAACAAGTGTGTGTATGTTTGTTATTCTTTAACACTCTAACGGCTGAGCGGATTTGGACGTTCGGCACGTGGGTAGACCATGTCCTGGAATAGTACATAGGATACTTACTACCTTTTATCCTTTTTTTTTTAGGAGGGAAAGTCATTCAATGACATCCCACGGGCGGAGTGGGAGGGCGTGTCAGACTTTTACTGACTAAAAACCTACTCCTGTTCCTTCTTTGCCCTGCAGCCCTGGTCTCAGGGCCTCGGGTTTCACTTTCACACTACCCGTGGCCCCAGTCCGCAAGCCCGTGCCGAAGGTGGCTGGGAATCGGGATCAGGATTCCGGCGGCTGGGCGTGAGGGCTGCTCCCTCGCGCGTGCACTTGCGGCCTCCTCCTTGGCTAGGATTACTGTTTCGCAGAAGGAGGCGATTGCCTGCCACTCATCCTCGCTTCACTATGTCCAAGCGGGGCACACACCGTATGCTCCGCAGTGTCCTCCGGGCGGTTACTACCTTTTATCCTGGGAGTATGTTCCTGTGGGATAATTTATTGGGGGGAAGCTGCTAGTAATAAATAAGAAAACTGGATGTGGACTCGATCACAGCACAGATAGTCGTGTCCGCCAATGATAGATAGATAGATAGATATATTCTTTATTGTACACCAAAAATACAAACGACGAGCCTCAACCAAAATCTTAGTAGGCTCTCGTGAAGCGGTTGAATCAAGGGATATACAGAGAGCGGTGCATCTGGATGCGACTCGCATTGTCGCATTGTTAAGAGGTTCTTATCTCTGGAACCCTGAACGCCGACGCCGATAGCATGGACCCTGTTCCTAATACAAGCGGAATACTATATTGTGTATATATTTTTTAAATATGAATTTTAAAATGTGTTTTTAACCGACTTTAAAACTAGAAGAGTTCTCAATTCGTCGGATTTATATTTGTTATATAAATACATAACAAATATTTAAAAAATCCGACGAATTGAGAACTCTTCTTTTATCCCCGATTATTCATATACGCCTGTTTACACTTGTAATGGTTATCTTCTTTAAGTACTTTATACTATAAAACCTCCACACTGGGGTTTAGGTTTAATTGGTACCTCATATAAAAACTTTTTAGAAAAACTCAAAAACAGTTGTTGTTATTGTGACTTTAACAAAAAACATATATGAAAAAGTGCAAAATAACTTTACATTTCGGAAGTCGGTTTATCTGAATTTATTTCCTTCCTTTTTTTTATTTTTAAATTAAGTATAATTGAAGATGGTTGATGAAAAAATATTTTCATGTATTTTTTAGTGAATAATAATTATTTATAGATAGATCTAAACTGTTATTGTGAACAGAAAACAAATACTTGAAAGAAGTTACCTTTTTTTTATTTATTTGTTTACCATATTGTTATTGATTAACACGAATTTGTTTTATCTTTCCAGATGGGCGTGTGGAGTCATCATGTTTACATTGTAAGTTTTTATTATTTTTATTACATCATCGATCACTAATTAATCAATATATAATGTCTAAGTAAAGGGCTTATCACAAGTATTTGAATATCCTGTTGATCTAATGGTTAGTGGCCCTGACTGCTATGCCGGAGGCCGTGGATTCGATTCCCACCCAGGTCAAATGTTTGTGTGATGAGCACGATCATTTATTCTGTGTCTGGGTGTAATTTATCTATAATATGTATCTATTTAGAAATATATAAGTATGATTATCAGTTGTCTAGTACTCATAACACAAGCTCTGCTTAGCTTGGGACTAGAAGGCGTTGTGTGATAGCTGTGAAATGTTATCATTATTATTTTTTATATTTCATTTATATAAGCATATTCGTTACATTTTTAAATATTTCAAAAATAAAAAATAAAACATTTAAAAATATAAAAAACAGCATCCCACCGGTATCGGGAACAGGGTCCAAGCTACCGGCGGTCAGGCAAATGCGAGCCGTGTCCAGGAGTACCGCTTTCTGAATCAAGCCCTTGATCCAGCCGCCTAACGCGAGCCTCCTAAGGTGTTGGTCTAGGCTTTTGGCTATTAAGCCATTGCCCGACACGACTATCGGCACAATGATCGCAGAGTCCACATCCCACATGTCGACAACCTCGCGAGCCAAGTCAATATACTTGATTTGTTTATCTTTCTCGGCTTTCACGAGGTTCTCGTCATGCGGGACGGATATGTCAACAATCATTGCACGCCTCTCGCTTTGGTATTATTATTATTAGTATTATGCAAGAAAAACTGCATCGTTGTGTAGTGAACGTATGCGCTAAACTGAGCCGAACAAAGTTTTATTGGGTTTTCCCGTGTGGAATTTCTCCGTAGCAACCCCGGCGTCTGATCTTGTGCCCCATTGATGACTTTAGGCTAGCTCCCTGTTACATAGACTTATAAGTGACTGGAGAAATGTCAGTGTATTTTAAATAGAACTCTGCTTAACTTTCGAGGAATACTAATTTTCTTCGTGGATTGGAAAGATTGGATTACTTTGGTTCAAGTTCGTTAACCAGTATAAGCACAGTAAACACTGTACCGTGTTCCTATTGGTTAATAAGCTTGGGCCAAAGTTATACTCAAGGTTCAAAGTAACCCGACTTTGTTGTTCTGACAATCATTTCCATTGCAACGCAACAATTTTTAATGCGATTTTCACAAATAGAAAGAAGAAGATTTACGTGCAAGAATACTAAGAACGACTAATTGACGATAACAATAAAACTGTTATGTATTGTCTCATAATAAATATGACATGTGTCTAAAATGGTCTATGACGTTATTTAGCCATTAGCAGTTTATGTTTCCAATTAGTTAAGCCATAAAAGTGTTTGCGAAATGCCCATAAATGTAGTTAATACGATTAAGGTAAAGGTAAATTTTATTACGATACTAGTGCTAAAATCACTTTGGAAACTTTGTTGAAAATAAAAGAAACCAGTTTTTCTTGGCGGAACTGGCCGAAACTAAACCTTCCATCGGTCTCTAATTATAATAATCTATATATATAAAAGGAGAAACTGACTGACTGACATATCAAAGCACAGCCAAAAGTACTGGGACTAGGAGCGTGAATTTTTGCACTAGGCTTCCTTTTAAGACGTAGGCGAGCACTAAGATAGGATTTTCCAAAATTCAGCCCCTAACAGGATGAAACGGGGGTCTAAAGTTTGTATGGAGAAATCTACATTCACACGGGCAAAGCCGCTGGCAGAAGCTAGTATTTATTTAAAAGACAACATTGGTCCAATGATTAGTAATAATTTATTAATTATAGGGTTAGTAATGCTTAAAACACCTAAAAATACTAACCTACTGCCGCATCGGCAACCACTACCTGTGATTTTGATTACTGCCACAACCCGTTTAACGGCTAAGGTTCCAAGAATGCCATTGGAGCTTTTCCTAGATCTGCTTAGCAACATGGCATACTTCTTCCTCATTATAGCTTGGAAACCATCCACAAGCACTAAAGATAACATACCCGATGCTCTGCAGTATTTAGGCAGCCCCAACAGCACCCTGAACCCATTATTAAACTGAATCCGCAGGGCGTCTAGAGCTAACTAAACCATAACAACAACTAATAACTTTGGCCTTGGGGTTTAACTTTGGCCCAAGCTTAATAACCAATAGGAACACGGAACACTGTGTTTATTGTATTTATTTTGGTTAACGATTTTGGGTTAAAGTTACCCTGCATCGCTGTCCATTGGTAATGTGAAGAATTCGAGAAGACTGCGGCATTGCTACTATTTTCATTTTTATTATATGTTTACAGACTGGTCGGTTGTCCTCCGTTCTGGCATCGCAAACAGATGGTGATGCTGCGCAATATCATGGAGGGGAAGTACTCCTTCACTAGTCCTGAATGGGCGGATATTTCAGGTGAGTCCATCTTATGATGGTCTAATGATGACGATATAATATTTTTTACTTGGTTAAAAACGAGGCATATTGTTTACAACCACATTTACTGAATAGTTTGTGATTGTAAGCATAAAAAGCGAGGCATATTGTTTATAATCACATTTACTGGATAGTTTGTGATTGTAAGCATTAAAAACGAGGCGTAATGTTTACAATCACATTTACTGAATAGTTTGTGATTGCTGAATCAGGATTTATAAGAGGCTAATAACAGCTAGACAGGTTGCCTAATACTGGTAAAAAAATATTTGAGTCTATCGACACGAAAAGAAGAAGAATAAGGATGTCTGAAAAAGAGAAAGATCGAAGAAGTGAAGAATTATAATGGTCCAATGACGATGTACACTTGTTATGGTGATCCCAAATATGGGTTCTCAAGTCGGCAAGTATCCGTGACTTTGAGGCACCTATAGCGAAAAAAACCCAAAGAACTCTCGTGCTCGGTTCTAAAAACTGCGAAGTTCCAGAGTAAAAACCATTATACGGGACGTTTTTATTTTCTATCGACAATCGATCAATACAAAATATAGTGTGACGGAAGCGATATACGATTCCGCTATGTCACGCAAATTAAAAAAATGAGTAATATTATTATCTTATTTGATGTTATCATCAAAATAATATTGGTCCGTTTGCGTTAAATTGGCAAGGTAAAAAATTCAATACTCGAAAGGCAGTACAAAATGCCTTTGAACAATTTGTTGCCTGGGAGTCCAGCTGAATCCTTCAAGAATGCCTTTTCTCTTAGGGTAGGCAGAAACGCCAACTGCTACGACCCTTACATTTCTCTTTGCATCTCTGCCACTGTATTGGCAAAGTTGCATTGGTTGCATATGAGATTACATTGATTAATAGATATAAAAAAATAGGCTTTAAATTATTTCGTGAAAAATGGCAATTTCAAAGACTGATAACATATTACGTTTGACGTCCCAGATAGATTGAGTAGCAGTACACCCATATTTACCGCAAGGCCGAAAGTTTCTGGAGTGGTGACCGCGTACCAGAAGTCGCAGTTTTGGAAGGCCCCCTGCAAGGTGGACCGATGACCTGGTGAAGGTTGCGGGAATCCGATGGATGCGAGACTCGCGGGACTGTTCATTGTGGCGACATTTGGGGGGGCCTATGTCCAGTCGTGGATGTCTATCGGTTGAAATGATGATGATGATGATGACACCCATATTTCGCCAGCCTAATTTGACTGCAAAATTGTTTATTAAATTAACCACATAATTTTTACAGACGACCCAAAAGATCTAATTAGGCGGCTCCTAGTGGTGGAGCCAAGCGAAAGGCTTAACATTATTGAGGCTCTCAACCATCCCTTCTTCAACACTATGGTGAGTGCTGTTGCGATTTATGTTCTCCTGGTAGTTACAATTATTCGGTGTACTGATTTTAAATTAAATTTTTAAAGCTTTTTTAAGCCCACTTTTATCTCAAATCATTAAACACTTTTTGTCTGTCATCGCCAATTTTTATAAAAAAAATTGTTTTTTTATTTGTTTTTTTTAGCACTGAACTATAAAAAAGTTTAGTGATTTTTGTTGCAAGTGGGCCTTAAATTTTTATATTTCTAGTCGATTTTGCTAGTACGTTGAATCGACTATTGTCGCTTCTGATTTCTTTTCTTAACTGCTAATTTTATTTTGAAAAGCTTATTTGACTAATAGAACATCAGAATTGCAGCTGATGTTAATAATTTCCGTTGTAAACATTGATTTCTATGTGCACTAATACAGTGCATGATGCACTGTAGAGCTTATTCTTTTATTTTGCTTATTTATGTGCTCCTAGTTAACTGTTCGAAATAAACACACCGACAAACCGTTACGCAGTTTAGTGGGTGTACAAAATTTTTTCTCCAAAATAAAGAAAGAATAATATCAATGACAAATCTATCAAAATATCAAAGATTTTCCAATTTCTGGAGTATATAATTAAGAGCACATAAGTCAAAGCGATTATGTTGAAACACAATACAAGTGGTACATATTTCTGCGTCCCTGGTAGTTATGGGATCAAGACATGACGCCGCTCAAGAAATCCTTGTCCAGCAGCAGTCGCCGGATGTCTAGGATCGACCAGTTGACGATGGTAATGTCGTTGTGACTAATTTATAACATTAGGGTAATAATAGTAATGACGAGATTTCCAAATATATCTGGTTTAATATTCATTTTGAGGAAAATGGCATGCATAACATGGTATTTTTTTTATTACTTTATGATTTTTTGGGACATAACAAACCTTTTTTGTATGTGATGTAAATATTTTCCTATTTAAATATACTATCTTATTTATATAGAAATAAGTCGTTATTTCAAGAATTGATACAGCCAACAAACAGCTTAGTTACATGTTTTATCAATTCAGAGAAAGTGATGACCAAAGTACTTGATAAATGCTACAAAGTAACGTAATTTACAACTAACGTCATATCTATTACTCGATGCAACATTTTGTGTGAACTATAATGATGTTCTTAATTACTTTTCATTGCGAAATACTAAAACCAGTTCCTTAGATACATAGTTTCAAGTTTTTAACTTTGAAAATTAGCATTAACCTTGGGATTGCTAATGTTCTTGTCACTGTGTCTGTATTCAAAAGGAATTTGTTCATAAATCTCTATTTTCAAAACATTATTTAAGCTTGGGGGATACCTACATATCAAGGATGTTATGGATATGAAATTTCGGAACTGGACACGGAATATATGGATATAGGAATAATATTATCAAGAGCAGGATTTGTCATAAGATGATATTCCCACCCAATGAAAAAAAAACCGGTTTCGCTTACGGTTACGGATATGATATTATTTCGGATTTTCCGCTAATTTCGGTTACGGATATTAGAATTTTGAAATTATATGTGAGAACACTGTAGAATACGTGGATACATAGATTACAGTTTTTTATTGTGCTTTTTGGTACAAAGTTGAACGGTATACACCGACCTCTCATACCTATTAATATTGTAACATGAAAATATTGCATAATATTTTTTTTTTAAAGAAAGAAATACATAATTTTATGAGTTTCTTGCCGGTTCTTCTCCATAGGAAACGACCAATTGGAACCGTGCACTAGCTTCTTACAAGTTATAAGTGCCCATGTGGTCCCATGTGAAATATAATAATTTCGAGTTTGATTGTAAAAGTAAATTAGAAATAGCAAGATTAGAATTTTATTTCTAGTCTAGATTATCACTTGTTTGGCCGGGCAAAACAAACAAAAACCTGTCGTAACCTTTCATTTAAACTCTGCCTTTATCCGAATATTTTTGTATCGGTTCCGGATTTTTTTTATTTCGGATTTCCGATAGTTTTGGTTGCGGTTACGGAGCTCCATAACATCGTTGTTACATACACTCATAAAACTCACACACGTTTACAGACACGAACATATTCAAATTAATGCTTAATTGGCCTCATTTTCTTTTGCATGCTTGCATGACTTTTCCTGCGCAGTCTTATTATCTTGAATGTTATCTCGAACTGAAGTAAATTTTCTCTTTTTTATTTAAAGCACCGTCAGTTGTTTGAATTTAATACTTTTTTGTCAACCTTGTAACATCTGCATCCTAAAATTTAATTTAATGGAGTAAAAAAACATTGGCTGTGGAAGACACACCATTTGGTGCTAATCACCAGTAATGGGAGATCAAGTTTAAGTGTCGCCTCACATGGACCACCTGCCACAGCCACAAACGCCGCCACGAGAAGGTAGAAGCGGCCACAACCCACTTGGGGCAGGTGGCTGTTATTTTTTTTAATCCATACGCGCAGGCAGTATTATTATGGACATTGACGAAGAAGGTTTAAATGCGCGAGTGACGTGTGACGGCGTTTTTTATCGGTGTATAGTGGGCAGTGCGAGCCACAAGAAGCGAGCAGCGACGATTTGCGCCACCGGCGTCAACCGTGTGCGGCGAATCCATATAAAATGTATGAAACCTACAGGAAATTTGCCGGTGGCGGCGTTTTGTGGTTGTGGCCGGTGGCTCGTGTGCGACGACCTTATATGCTCTAAGATAGCCCGCTAAATTCAAATATTCCTAAGGTTTTTACATTTTGTAGGTCAGCTCGTCTTACCTTATTAAACGAATATTTCATGAATAGCTATTCAACAGCATTAGCTGAACTGAGTGACAATACAATCATTGAAGATTTCAATAATTATAATTCCTTAAATAATTACGTATTACATCCGCCAATCGTATTTTAATCAACATACCCTGCAAAATGCAAAAAAAAAACTAAAGAACATTTGAATTTCATGGACCCCTGGTGCTTTCACCCTAATGTTGAACAGTTGTAGTTTTTTTTATGAAAATGAAATTTAAAAATCCTCGGTATTCTATAAAGACATGATGCGTTTAACGCCGCTGCTTTCTATTTATATTCAGATAGTAATAAACTACGCTTTACCATCAACGATTATATCACTGCTTACCATCAGGTGGAATTGTATTAAAGCATTAGTTTATGAGACCGTGTCAGAGTTTGGAAGCCTACTGGTGTTAAGGATAACCTTTCATCATAAAACTGAAAACATCCAGGCCTGCTTTCCACAACCAATGCTCCTTTAAATCCTGTGCTCCTAGTAACACTGTTGAAAACTCCAGGCTATAAAGAGCGGCGGGTTCAACGCTCGCGCCAAGCTGCGTGTCGGCTTAGTTGCAGTGCGAGCCGCCGTACGTCTACGTCGTCTGCCGCACACCGCTACACGCGCGTTGCCTCTCAGCGATGCGTTGCGGGACCCGTATACCATGCGTGTGCTGAGAAAGGTATGCTGTTGAGTTACTTTTATTTTTCAAGAGTATACACTCACGCAGGATATTTATAGCATAGGTACTTAAATTGGGAGTTTGTATGTGCTAATTTTTGTACAATATTTTATAAACGGCAACAAAATTGGTTATTAAATGAAGCAGCATTTAGAATGTCAAATATTGGTTTATGGAAGAAAGGAGGTGTGTGGTGGGAAAAGCTCTCTATCTCTTTTGGGCACACGTAACCTAATGCCGGTGACGTCACATTTCAATATTTGCATCCTTAGTCTATTATTTGACAGTTTCCCCTTCCACCAGATTTGAATACTCGACTAGGCTCTGCTTATTATATTATATACATTTGTTATAAAAAAATGACATCAGCTTAACATAATGGGCTTAAGCTATCGCCTCCGTCTTTGCATATTTTTTACCAACTTCAAAAAAGGAGGTTGTCAATTCGTCGGATTTTTTATTTTTATGTATGTTCCCCGATTACTCGATGACGCCTGGACCGATTTCGAATTTTTTTTTTGATTTGAAAGAGTATGGTTTTCAGGTGGTTCTCCCACAGTTATTTAATTAGTTTTTTTTTTTGGTATATCTTTGTCTCGATGGCAACCTTGAAGAAAAGACTGAATTGAAATTCATAATTAGCCTATAGCGACTCCAATATCCTTCAAAACAGAACAGCAACGTTGCTTGGTATAAATTTTCTCACGAATATTCTATGCCGTCAATTCCAGGTGATAGACGGCTGTGCTTTCCGCGTCTACGGACACTGGGTGAAGAAGGGCGAGGGTCAGAACCGTGCCGCTCTGTTTGAGAACACGCCCAAGACCGAACTGAAGAGCCTGTACGTCAGCAACCTCAGCCGATAGCCGCCCCGACCGCTATGTCGGGAGACATCCTTGCCGTTGTTGCGATCCTGGTATTTTGGTGAGTTTTGTTTTTTTTAACTATAGAGGTTAGGCCCAAATTAACTAATTTCCAGTGAACGATAGTACATTTTGATACAAGTGCAGAAAGTTTGTTATTGCGACCGAGGCGGAATTCTCACGAGCAGTAGGCGAGTGTGTTATGGAGCCGAGGGCTGCAATGATTGATAGTTCTTACGTAAGATCACAGAAATGCGCAAAGTTAAGATTTGAAAAAGTGCGGGCAACCGCGCGAGTGCCGATGTGCGCTCGGATGCGTACAGGTAAACTATTTCCATGGCAACGTCACTGCGCCTCCCCGCTTGAGACGTTACTTGTTTACGTAAACGACAAACTTGTAAAAAATAAATAAACATCAAAACCAACCAAACGTATATTAATTTTTACTTTAGATTTTTACGTAATAAATATTAAACGGGGGGGGGGGGGGGGAGGGGGTCAAAAACTAGTACAAATCGTCTTACGTAATAAATGTATGACCCCTTAATTAGTTGTTCTTATTTCATCAACGTCAAATAAAATCTATGTATGATTTGGAAATCTGCATAGTCGGGTTGAGATATTTTAATTTCAAAAGTTACTTTGTAGGGACGGTGTGACTTTTCAATTTTATTAGAGTTGTCTGTGGATAAAGTCTATCAATATGGTATTAATTTGATTTGATAATTGGGACTTTACAATATGAGAGTAGATTAAATTTCTAAGCTTACAGTAACCACTCAGAGCTTTTTCAGTAGTTCACGTGAGACTTTTTCTAAGTCTCACGTGAACTATTGAAAAAGCTCTGAATCTCAGAATGATTCTTTGATCTTAAAATAGAAACTAGGATGACTGGTTGACTTTTTTTTATAATTGATGTAAAGTGCTTGACTGCGATTCCAGAAGCACACTAGTTTATTAAAAACCTATTCACTCTAGCCTTGAAGAGACCTAAATTATAATCAGTTGGGAAGACAGATCAGGGCAATTTCTTGCAGACAACCTTTGGATGGACTGAAAGAATTACCCGCCACCAGGCTAATTTTTACTCACCATTTTAATTTTACTCAAATAATCTCTGTGTTTGTCTCTTCCAGGAGCTCTTCGCGTACCAGGGTAGCAGAATATTTGAAGACGTGATCTTCTGCCTACTAATCAAGCCCGAAGCCACGTTTCAACGAGTGATAGGTTAGTCGTAGTTACATTGAGTAGTATCATACACGTACTACATCGGTAAACTAGTTCAATTGTCTACCTGTATTATTGAATGGCTAAAGTTGACTATAATATAGTCAGCTTGTTGACTACAACATATTGTGTTGTAGTCAACAATATAATGTAAATTGCGTTTCGAAATTAAGCATAGTACAAGAATGAAAGGTATAGCAATAATCGTTGCTGTGATTATAAATTATCACGATATTCTTGTGTTAATTGTTTTCTCACTATTTTAAGGTTCACATTAGAAATAATTTAGTAATATTAACGTCCTGTATAAATATTGTAATGATCAAATTAGTATACAGGTTATTTTTATTAACAATAGTGAAGATGTGATTATTAGACCTGATGATTGACCTGTAACTAAGGGTTGGTACGGCAGTGCCCTACGTACAAAATGTGTTTAACATAGCAATATTCATCCTTATTTATAAAAAAAAAACTCGCTTACCATATTGCTTAGTTTGAATACTGATTGTCGGATTCGAAATTCAAATACTCTATAGAAAAATTTTAATGACAGATTCGAATTTCGATTTCAAAATTTTGAATTAAGAACTTGCTATTATCAGTGTTTAAAGTAATGACTAATGGTTATTGTTTTTTTAAGTAAGCCCATTGTGTCCGTATGTTTTAGTGACACAGTCATGTAATCTATTAAAATATCACAATAAGGTGCCTTCTGAGTTCTTGGTGCGAGAATTTATATCGTTTTAATAGTAATTAATTTGAAAATGTTTGGTGTGTTAGATAAATAATGCAAAAAAATAGTGCGGGCGTTCCGTTGTTGCATAACATTTAGTTTCGATTCGAAATTTGACGATAGATACATAAGATAATAAATACTGACTAAATAATGTGTGATGAAAATATATATTTGACCAAAATCAAAGAGATATTTTTTTTTAAGAAATTGTATCAATTACAACAGGTATTTTATAAAAAATACATATTTATGAGGATACGTTTTCACGTTAGAATTTCTAGAACGGACTAATATCAACAAACTTTACACATAATACTCAAGAAAAGCTGCACCCAGTTATAGAACTATGTATTTTAATTATAAATCACACACAAGACTTAGTTTTTTGCCGTTTGCCTTTATAATTCGTGACATTTCGATAAACTATAGTGACAAGAAAGTTCACTGTCTCAAAACAATCTATGAAAAATACACGAGTAATAGTATAAAGATGTAGAATGGTTTATTTGTAGGAAGAAATCTTTGGGAGTAAAGTCGGATTACTTTGGCCCTTGGGTATAACTTTGGCCCAAGTTTGTTAACTGTATTTTTATTGATTACTGCAAAATAAAACAAGCTATTTTGATCATACAGTACCTACTGTATGATCAAAATATGTTGGCCACTCTGATCTTGGCGTTTCAAACTATTGAGCGTACTTGAAAAAATTCGCAATACGCATTCGCCATAAATGATTCTTGAAAAGAATTACTACGCAGCCAATTGTTCGAACTTCGGAGCGGTCAAGATATTTTGGCCATACTGTATTTTGATCTTACTTGCTTATGACCTACAGTGTTCGGCTATCATTAGGAGCGTTGTGTCTTATGAATCTACGCGGTTTATGCGACATTTGAAGGGTTAACAACCTTGGGTCAAAGTTATACCTCAGGGCTAAAGTAACCCCGTATTTATCGGATTAACAAAAATCTTTTACCGATAATCTATGCCTACGTGCCATAGGATGCTACAGGTTCCTGTCAGATGGGCCAAGGGAACGTAGACTAGGGAAAAGCTACTCGTTTATACAGGCTATGACGTTTAGTTTATGTGATTCAATAATATGACTAACCACTTATTTACATAAAACCTTAGCTTCTTATTTAATCACAATCACACGAGTCAAGATGGCCGAAAACAATCACGCTTTATACGGGCAGTAACAGAAATAGTCAGTCTTTTGCCCATAGACATTAATAACTTTCTTCAATAAAGTCATAGACATTTCGGAAAAGAAGACTGTACCCTTCATACAAATTTTGCTAAGCTGATGATAACTCACTTATTTTGCTGTGCCTGACGCGGTCCATATGATCTAATTATAAGTTTACCATCTAAGAATACATACATGTGGAATGTAATAAAAATATTGAGTAACTGTTCGAAAAGTCTATACCTATTTTTTTGGGGAATTGTCTATGATGTCATAGACAATTAAGAAAAGACCTGTAAAGAAAGTTCTTTATTTTTATCGGCAGAAGCAGTATTTAAAATACGAACACCCATTTTCGTTACACCCTCTAATAGTAATATTTCACCTTCAGACATGAACGTTCGTATCTAGAAAACAAAGACAAACTTGTTTTTTTTTTAATTCTTTTAGACTTTTTTTGTCTCGGTCCAAACAGGATACGATACAAGTTATATCTTTAACTGGAATGTCATATTTAAATTATTATTATATAATACCTATATAATCTGTCTGTATATACATATTTATATTATGTAAGTCTTATATTATTGTATATTTTTATTGCAAGTCATCGTCATATTTATATTGTAAGATCCGACATGACTACCAAATATAGTTTTGATCTTTTTTATTATATTTAATGTAACTTCTAGATATTAGAAATTAAATAATATGTATTTTTTGTACTGAAGAAGAAATTTCGTCTTTTAGAAAAGTAAAGTTTTAGAATTTCTGAAATATGGCAGGCGTAAACTTGTCTATGGAGTTTTTATTTAAACTTTTTATATTTATAGAAAAGTAGTTTTCTGTTACGACTATTTATTGTTAAGTATAGATTTCTGTATTCATCCTACGTGGAATGTGAGTGCCTGTGATGGGTACATATTCCTGTTCAAAGACAGCTTCTCAATTAGTTATCACAACAATTGTTATTATCCCTTATAGAAGAATAAATTTATTTGAAAATTATGCGTCATGAAGTTTTGTACTTCCCCTCGATCAAACCTATCCTGCTTTGTTCGACTGGTGGCTTCCTCAAAGGAAATATATTAACCGCTTGCGTCGGATTGGTCCGACGATTGTTTTCGTGTCCTATTCGCCAAGGTCGTGCGTTTGTGACTGGGTACTTCATCTCGTTTAGCTCTTCAATCCCCATGGGTGACAAAAGAGCTGACGAGGTGGAGTATTTGGTTGTGGATGTGCGACCCTGGCGAAATAAACTGTAGGTAATTAAAATGTTAATACTGCTGTAAAGGCGAAAATTAATCTGTTCGGGTGCTATGGTTATCTCAGTGCAGTAAAAGTTCCTCGTGGGGGATCGGCGGCAACGATCTCTCGCGCCGGGCCTTGGTACAGGCCATGATCCGGAGCGAGGAGGAGTGGCAGGCGGTCGCCTCCTTCTGCAAAGCTGTAATGCTAGCAAAGGAGGAGGCCGCACGTGCACGCGCGAGGGAGCGGCCTTCACTCCCTAGCCACCAGGATCCCGATCGCGGTTTCTGGCCACCTTAGGCGCAGGCTTGCAGACGGCAAGCATTGGGTAGCTCGCCGTCCGGCCATCCGGACCGAGCTCAAGTCGTCGACGGCGCGTACTGTTCCATGCGCGCCTCAAGAAGATGTCAGCAAACCGTAGGGGCCCATCAGGGTCGAAGCCTACCTGGGCCAAGGGTCTGCTTCTGAAAGGAAGACTCGGCCCTGGTATGAAAGGCAACGAAGGAACAGGAGTGGGTTTTTAGTCAGTAAAAGTCTGACACACCCTCTCGCACCGCCCAAGAGCGGGGGATGTCATTGGATGATTTTCCCACCACACACACACACATTACACAGTGCGGTAGAAGAGGTTTAATAAGTATATCATCATCACCATTTCAACTGAAAGACGTCCTAGGTCGACCATGTGTCACCAAAACGACCAGTTCAGTTCGTCTTACATCCATCGGATTCCTGCGACTCTCACCAGGTCCAGGTCCACCAGTCCTCGTTAAGGAGGCCTAATGTGCCCTGTCCACTGGCACATAAGTGTGACGATCCTTCGGGCTATGTTGGTACCAAGTATATGCATAGCATATAGCTTACCTCAACTCATGAATAAGATAAACATACTGCATAACACACAACATAATTGATATAATGCGTGTTACAAAAATACAGCGACTTTTCTGGATTAGTTCCAAAAAATGACGAACATTTTCCTTCAGTGCGCTGCAATCATCTCACCCTTTCCTTTCGAAGTAAGTATGGGCGCAGGGCACGTAACTGTGCGCTTGTTTACAACTCACTAACTTTTATGGGTACCGTTTTAGATCCATAGCTAACTGTATAGAGTTCATTTCACCTTCCAACAAAAAAATCCTTTGTTAGACGAAATAGTGAATGAATAGCCGACCCTTCCGACCACACTTATTATGACTACACCTTGTACAACTTTTATAAAAAACGTTGCGTAAGTTACTACGCTCTTCTTGAAGAGAGAATCTTACCGTCAGAAGATTGTTCATAAAAATTCAATGAACCTAACAACTTGTTAAGTCCACGATAACTGAGGAAGTGAAAGTCGGCCAGAGTTACGCACGTGCGCGACTCGGAAAGCGCTCTAAGTAGGCGACGCAGCAATGTAGCCACTGGATAACTTGTAACAAATTATGTTTCGAACAATTTTTATCAGGAATCAGCGCCGAATACACAGGAAAAGTATTAGATAAACAAAGCTAGAGTGTGCCGCGTCACCGGCTGCGGGCGGGGGCATGCATTCGATCGCTGCAATGGCATCGATCGCGCCGCCCCGCGAGACGTCGCCGCGGGCCGCGCGCCCATTGGTGGCGCGGCGCGGTCACGTGACGCGCGCGCCGCGCTCCCATTGGCGGGCGCGGCGCCGGCCACGTGAGCTGCCGGCGCGCGTGGCCAGTCGCGGCGTGACAGCGGCCGCGCCACTACCGCGCGCCGCCGGCCGCGAGAACATGAGCCTGCTCGACACGCTGCTCGAGGCGGCGCGCTACATCGAGCTGCAGGAGCGGCGCCTCCAGGCCGGTGAGTACTGCGCGCCGCCAGCCGCGCGACCAGTCGCCGCCACGCACGGCAGCGAGCCGACGCCCGCCGCTCTTGACCTTGAGCAGCACGCAGCCCCCCCCCCCCCCCGCCCCGCCGGCTCCACGCGCTCCCGCCGGCCTCGCCCCACGTAAACAAAGGAAGCCTGAAATTTACTCATCGGACGCCACGCACAGCACGTCCACCTCCGCCTACGAATACTGCGTTTCGTGTACTATCCGTTGCTTACAGTTATCTGTCGTGTTCGTTCTATCGTACCAGTGCACTCGCCCCTGAATGTTTTTATTCGCGCAATACAAAAACAAGACAGAAAAAGCCACACGTACAAAACAATCTGTCATAACGTATTTTCCTAGTGGGAGTGGGTGGTAGGTAAGCGGTTTGTGCGATGTATACGTGGAGCGAGTTAGTCAACATAACGCATGACGCATTGCTTTGGACGAGGCAGGCAGGGGGCGCTCGAGAGTGCGGTCAGCTGATCGACGCGTGTGCGGGCGAGCCAGGGGGAGGGGGGCAGCGGTGCGGCGCGGGGGGGGGGGCGGCGACGTGTGCACACGCATCGCAAGCCACGGCAATGCGCTTCACTATATGCATTTTAAAGTAATTTTAACTCTACATCCTCTCAAAGTGTAGACGCATTAGATTTTCGAATGTTTACTTCAAGAAAAACTAGTACAAGGCACGGTTGCGTAACTGTGCGTGCGTTAGTATCTACTTCATACACTCCTATTGTTCTTACTACTCGATGAACGCATTGTCTTATTGTACATTACCGAATCTGGCGGTAAACACCTACGTTTGCGTTTGCTGCAAAACAACACCGCTTTCATAGTCCCTTTGGACGTAGAAAAAGCTGCTTTATTAACCCAGTAATACGGCATAAAACTTTTATCTAATACAAACGAAATTAATACCATTTTGTAAATAAACAATGTAATTATCTTATCAGTTAATTAGCACTTCGCAAGACACGATTAAAAAAAAACACCAAAACATTGTTGTGTGATAGAATAATCATGTGTAAGTTCACTTTGTACCGTGTTACATTGATGCTTTTCTTTGTGATGTAAAGCAAAAACTCTGTATCCAATACGTCGGCGAAAAATAGGGTCAGACTAGGATCGTAAAACAGTTTCTTTTGAACTTTAAATAGAGCTCTTTTTTTAAGTTGGGAAAATCATCTAATGACAAATCCCGCTCTTAGGCGGAGCGAGAGATAGTGTCAGACTTTTACAGACTAAAAACCCGATCCTGTTCCTTCTTTGCCTTCATCCCGGGGCCCCGGGCTTCGCTAAAGAGAGTTACAATTCTGCTCGTGTTCGTATAGAAGGAAAGGGCTGTAGGAAAATAATATGTATTTATAACTAGCTAAGCAGGCAAACGTTGTTCTGCCAAATAAGATATTAAAGAAAAAAATCAGGGGGTAGGGGTACGTGGGTCCAAGTCGTCGACGGCGCGTACTGTTCCACGTGCGCCTCAAGGAGATGTCAGCAAACCGTAGGGGCCCAGCAGGTTCTAAGCCTACTGGGGCCATGGGTCTGCTTCTGAAAGGAAGACTCGGCCCTGGTACGAAAGGCAACGAAGGAACAGGAGTAGGTTTTTAGTCAGTAAAAGTCTGACACACCCGCATGCTCCGCCCTCCGGGGGATGTCACTGGATGATTTTCCCACCTAAAAAAAAAGGGATAAGAATAGCCTGCCTATTCTAAGACCTACCAAATATACAAAAAAAAATCTTAAAAATCTGTCAAGCCATTCTGGACTATTTCGATAATAAACACTGTGACAAGAAATTTTTAAATACATATTAGATTTATCCATATCTTCACATATTATAAAACTAAGTCCTCCACCCGTCTGTCTGTCTGTCTATTTGCAATAAACTCAAAAACTTAACATCCTATTTTCAAAATTGCTACTTTGATACTGAGTGACATAGGCTTATTTTCTACTTAAGCTGCTGGCAGAAGCTAGTATATTATTTAACAAAGTCCCCCATCCCGTCTGTCTGTCTATTCGCAATGAACTCAAAAACTACTGAACGAATTTACTTGCGGTTTTCACCAGTAGACAGAGACCCGTAGAGAAAAGTTTCTCAAAGAATTTCGAAAATTTCTAACACCCGTGCGAAGCAGAGGCGTGTGCCATAAGAAGTTGGAGACATTTTAGTGGACACATAAAGTTTTAAATGCTATCTAGAAACATACATGAAAGTAGACTAATTTTACGTTCTGACGTTTATTGCAAGACCTATAAAAACTCATTGTTAAGTTTGCCTCTATACAATAATTGTCAAATCACTGTGCACTATTTCAGTTAAGTTTTTGTGTACAATATAGAACATTGATTGACTGTTTTTAGAGCAGTGGTGGCCTAGTCGTAACAGCCCCGACTTACGAGTTGTAGGTCGCGGGTTCAAACCTAGCCAGGCGCATTATTTTGTGTAATTTATTTCATCACAAAACTGTGAAGGAACACATCGTGAGGAAACCGGCATGTAACATTGGTGAATGTTACATGCCGGTTTACCCTAACTGGGCCCGCGTGGTAGTTTACGACCCATTCCCTCTCCTAGAGAGGAGGCCTGAGTCCCAGCAGTGGGAACATTAAAAGGTTGATTATGCTATGCTATGTTATATACAATAAAGTATTAAAGAGCTAAAAATAAATGAAGAAAGAGTAACTTCAAATCACTAAATAGGTAATTACATAATATATAAGAATTCCATTTAGATCATTTATTTATTTACTTAAAACTTTATGCATTAATGAAACATTGTACAAAGGCGAACTTAATGCCTTAGGCGTTAAGTCATATAGAACATAATTAGTTTGATCATGATTGGACACTAACAAAATAAAAGAAACAAAATTCAAAAGACGAGTGCACTGTATTTAATTAATGTATTTATTTCTTTTATTATTCACTAGCGTTTGCCAGCGGCATCACTCGCGTTAAAATAGTAAATTGTCCTATGTGTTATCCCAGAAAATGGTCTACCCGTGTCCCAAATTTCATCCAAAGCCATTCGAGCGTGTAGAATTAACAAACATAATATAACTAGGTGTCGGAATTAGGTAAAGTTATTCATGTACTTGCATCGAAATTTCTAATGAAAAATCCCATGTGGCTAATCATATTACAAATAAAAACCTCAGAGGTAAATAAGACAAATAAAACAAAGATAATTAACATACAATTTATATTAGTATTTTTCATTGAAAAAGATCTCTCTACGTGAACTAAGGTGAGGTTAACAATTTTATACACTTCCTCCTCCTCATCATTAATGCAGGTAGAATTTTTTTCTGCTATATTTCTGACACTGTCATAAAAAAATCTGCTCTTTAAAATTATCTCGGAATTTGAGGCATATCCACTTTATTCTTCCGTATGAAATCGGTGTAAGTACATGTTTAACTCTACCTAATCCCGATCTCTGCATATAACAGATATACACACTTACAAACTTTCGCCTTAATATTAGTATGTTGTACACACACAGGGAAAGAGTAAGAAATAATACATTATAATGAATAAGATTACAAAGGACCTGCACATTTTTATTTTATATATATATAAAAGGAGAAACTGACTGACTCACATATCAACGCACAGCCGAAACTACTGGGACGAGGAGCGTGAAATTTTGCACAAATGTTTCTTTTATGATGTAGGCGAGCACTAAGATAGGATTTTCCAAAATTCCCTCCCTAAGGGGATAAAACGGGGTTCCAAAGTTTGTATGGAGAAACCGACTGTTATGCGGGCGAAACCGCTGGCATAAGCTAGTTTTTATATGAATTTCTTCTAGCAGACCTGCAAAAGGAGAAATTAAAAGAAATATAGACAATAATAATGTGTAAAAACAGGGGAAGAGAGTACCTGTTTTTTTTTCCTGTAGGAATTCATTTTAAGACTTCTCTCGCTCTAGAGTGGACCGGCAGGGCGTGCTAGACTTTTACTAACTAAAATCACTATGTTCCTTCTGTTGCCTTTTGCGTTCCAGCAATGTAGTGGTGGACGAATGAGCTTATCCCATGGCCCTAGCAGGCGTCGGCCCTGCTGGGCCCCTACTATGGTTTGCTGAAAAAGAACCTATGTGAACTCTTAAAACTAAAGTATCAAAAAAGTATTCATACTATTTAAATTGTAACAAACACCTAAATATATGTAGAACTAGCGGTCCCGGCAGACGTTGTTCTGCCCAAAAGCGGGATTTAGTAAAAAAAAAAAATTACCCTACTCTACCCTACTCTACCCTACTCTACCCTACTCTACCCTACTCTACCCTACTCTACCCTACTCTACCCTACTCTACCCTACTCTACCCTACTCTTTTCTTTGCTATAAACCACAAGGAGCCCGAGACCTTTCCAACGAATGCAAAACCGTGGAAATCGGTTCGTGCGTTATGGAGTTATAGCGTCAGGAAGGAAAACCCGACTTATTTTTATATAGTAGATGTATATCTAACTAGCCGGGTCGCTAGTTCGCACTTCGCACGGGCGTTACAAAACATTTAAATTTATTTCTTTTCTCTACTATAATATGCATGCATGTATTATACACCTAAACCTTCCTCATGAATCACTCTGTCTATTGGTGAAAATCGCATGAAAATACGTTCAGTATTTTTTCAGTTTATCGCGTAGAGACAGACAGAGATGGTGTGTAAGGGCCAACGCTGCGTTAAGCGGTCGCCCGCGCGGTCCCATACAAAAGCGCTCCGACGCGGCTAGCCGCGCGAGCACCCGTCGCGGGCAGCCGCGCACTGCGCCCTTTTTACTACGTCATAATACATTAAAGTTCTCCATCGAGACGACTACATGCACATCGTTAAAGTTGAACTAACGACACTACGCAGGTAATAATCCGGTTTCCGCTACGGGGACCGCGACACACGCAAACGCGCGACGTCACGCGACCGGTGCCCGCGCGGGCGGCCGCTTAACGCAGCGTTGGCCCTAAGGATTAATGTTTATAATAACATTTATAATCTGAAATTGTTTGCTCTTCTATACTGAGATGTTAGTCTTTTTCTAGAAAGACAGACAGAGAAAAATTTCTACTGCTTTCTTTGAAGTTTTATCTGTCTTTATAAACAGTAGCGCTTCAATGAAGATACATTGAAATGGGCCAGAATTTATGTATTAATTTATCTAGAAAGGTATTACCATCATCATCTTCCTGCCTTTGTCCCATATTACTAGGGGTCGGCGCAACGCGTTTTTTTTTCTACGATTCTGACCCGTCATCCGTCACGCTATCACTAACTCCTTAATTCCTTAATACTCCTCATTAATTCTTTTTAATTAGGGTAGAGAAACCCCATTCCTGCAAAAAATGCAAATGGTAGTTTACGATGGTCTTTTTAAAAATATATTTTTTTTTTAATTCTTGATAGGTTCGCGCTTGACTGCTATCTCACCTGCTGAACTAAAAAACAAAATACCTTGATCATCACTCTCGTGTTCATTTCCCAAATTTATTTAATATCGATGTTACGTATATAAATTTTCCTCTCTATTAGTCATCTCAATAATAGACGTCAGCATAAAGGCTGCCAGGCTCAGACGTCAGCTGCATGTACAGTGACCGCTGGGCAAGTGTCGCCATGCAGTGGGCTCATGCTGAGGGAAAGCGCAGTCAAGGCCGGCCTAGAAAGAGGTGGCGAGAAGAACTAGACGCGTACCACAAAGTATGGTTAGAGACTGTGGTAGAAGAATGTCAGGAATGACTTGAAGGAGGCCTTTACCCAGCTCTGGGACAGTAATGGGAAAAAATGGTCAGTCTTAGTAGTCTTGTAGCCATTTCTAGTCGTATTTTTCACACACTGAATGTGTTTCCTGATGGCTACAACCCGGGAATCTTTAAGTCAAGAGCGAATAGGTTACTTCTAGGTAAGCGCGCTCCATCGTTGACCGCATCGTCGCTTTCCATCAGGTGAGATAGCGGTCAAGCGCGAACCTATCAAGAATAAAAAAAAAACACTCCATTCATCGTTACTTTGGTACTTGCTACTCTTCAAGCCATCCACTTTTTAACAGGAGGAGTTTCTATGTTCGGATTAATTTTTTCAAATTTATTTTCACCGATTTTACACTCAACATTTTACTGTTATTTGTAGATACTGATTACTGTATGAAAGTAACACGAAAACCTTCCCGTTGATAGGTTCGCGCTTGACCACTATTTCACCTGATGGAAAGCAACGATGTGGTCGACGATAGACCACACTTGCCTAGAAGTAAGCTATTCACTTTTAACTTAAAACGCCCAGGTTCTAGCTATCAGGAAACACAGATTCTGGCAGGGAATTCAAGTCCTAAGCTGTATGCACAATGAATTTGTTCCTAAAATATTTTGGCTGTGTGTTATGTCCACCCGTACTACGTAGTTGAAACTTCAACGGTCCGGACTAAGCGTTTCGTTTCGTCGTTTATACCGCGTAGGTATATCGAAGGACTGGAACAATTTTCCTGCTGCAGTCTTCCCGTCCAACTATAATTTAGGTGTCTTCAAGGCTAGAGTGAATAGGCTCTTAATAAACTAGTGCGCCTCACCATCAATGATTGCATCACTGCTTACTATTAGATGGGATCGCAGTCAAGCACTGGTTTATATTATTTAAAAGAGAAAAAGATTACCAAGAAGACGACTTCTAACTTCTGCTGGTTCTGGTGGCGCTTCTCCACATAAAAAGCAATTAACTAATAAAGCAACAATGTCATTTAAAAAGTGATACACTAACTATAGAGTCAGCAAAGAGGTCCTACACCACAGGCTCTTAATGCGATCAATTTTACGACCTAAACTGAACTTTGGCCTGTTGGTCTAGTGGTTAGTGACCCTGACTCCTATGCCGGAGGTCGTGGGTTCGATTCCCACCCAGGACAAATGTTTGTGTGATGAGCACGATCATTTGTTCTGTGTCTGGGTGTAATTTATCTATAATATGTATGTATTTAGAAATATATAAGTATGTTTATCAGTTGTCTAGTACCCATAACACAAGCTCTGCTTAGCTTGGGACTAGACGGCGTTGTGTGATAGTTGTGGAATATTATATATTATATTATAACTTTTAAAGGGATGGAGCTATATAGGCTGCCATCCCTTTTCTCACTCACACGACAGACATTTTAACACGTCATGTAAGGCCTCTGTTGTAACTTGTAACACAAGGTCGGTAACACGTTGGTCTGCAAACCGCGTTATCATGTTTGCCCGACACTTTATCAGTGGACGCCGCACCGCTAGCCAATACCTATGTATAGTCGCCACTTCGACAGGCTTTAGTACCGTTCACCCGACGTGACTAGAAGCGAATCACGATGCCACAGCAACGATACCCTATCTAAAATCAAAGCTACACACTTCAACATTATTCTAATGACGCTAATGTGACGCTCGTTCTGATTTTGACTTTCCTTTCACCCAAATCGACCCTTTCGTTTTAATTTCAACACGCATTTACATTATCTTTCATGCTTTTAATGTTTATTGGTTTATAACAGTACTGTTTATTGCGATTCAACTCTTTATGAGCGAGCACGCTCCTCCTATAGGTTCCAGTGATTGCTATGGTCGTTCATTGCATCATAAGGTTTCAAACTGCCACTACTACCATTTGTAATCTATTCCATCATGTAATAGACACATATCGCATACTTTTGTGTTATGTAACATTATGTTGCACTGTCTCTAAAAGAAAGGTTCCCTTGATTCTGCAGTCGCCTGCAATGCAACGGAAGAGAGAGTAAAAAATCTGTTCAATTCACTTTGACTGAATAGTATTCATGACCGGGATGAACAAAGCCGGAGTTTTGCACACCTTTAAACGAGCATAGCACAACGAGCAACATTCTAAATGCCTTTCAATCTACCAATCTGAGTTTGCTTGTGCCAGCAACTTCTATAATATCTTGCAGAACTGCAGAAGCTGCATATATAGCCAAATCTAGCGAGTCTGCAATATAGTCACGGTTGGTCGACGATATTCTACGGTTCATAATAATACTTTTACGCCGCTTGTAATTAGTGGGCCCCTCCTAGTGGGTACTGGCGGTTAAGTAGGCGCGGCAAACAATCGTATCATCAAGGCTCGTGTAAGGTCGACGCCGCGACGGTACCGGGCGAGCAGAATGGTGAAAGGGATCGCGTGACCTCGCCATCTGCGACTGGTCTGTGAGGACGCGTACGCGAGCGCGCGTAGTATATTGAACTTCGCAGGAAACGTCGCGCTGCCGCAGCGGCGATGCGTCGCATCGCGCCGACCAGACATTAGTCACACAGACGACTGCCTGTGTTTCTACTTGCAGAAAGCCGATAAGATAATCTGAGTGGCTCCACTCGTGGCAATGTCTTCACATGTACGCATATTATTCGCTTAAATAAATGAAACCTTCAACCCAAATAAAATCTTTCACAGATTCAATGGCTGCTTTCCTCAACGTTCCCTGCTAAATATCCATTAGACTTGTTAATATTTAGCCAGGAAACTGAATAGAGAGAGAGTGTATAACATTATCTAAATATTGCTTATGTATTCGAATTCGACAACGGTAACTTCAGTCATGTACCGTTAGTTTTTAAGATTTCCAATGATTTGGAATACAAATAGAGTGATATCATTAGCAATGTAACAACATTCTCGCTCTTGGTATTTAAGAATAGTGAGTTGATAAAATGTTAGAGATGATATAGGAGGTACCTAGTACAATATTACTAAATGACAAAAACCGTTTTTTTCTGTCTTCTTTGACGGAATATCGCGCAAAAACTAATCTGCCACTTGATTCATGCGAATCATAAATCAATTTGTGTCTTGTCTCCGTTCATTTGCTTATAGTATTTATCTTCTCTATTTATATATACGTTTTGGGTCTTTGAAAATTGATATTGTATATGCTCTGCTTATCAGCGAAATCAATTGCATAAATCAGGGAGCTTTCGCACGACGCAGACGTCTCATATCTCGACATCCGGCGGGAGGATCCCCCCTTTCCCAGAGTTTCCAGTTCGACTCACATGTCGTTAGTGTCATTAATGTTGTTATTGATTGTTCAAATACTAGTTATTTTTTGTGCAGAGCAACAAGAATGCTCACTGGCGCTACTTGCATGTTGCCAACGTATACACTTGGGTCGTGTTTAATTTTGAAGACAGCTTTTGAATTTTAAACACTATATATTAGGTCAGTTTTTGCAGCTTGTCGACTAACGACGCGTGAGAGAATACCATTGTTATCTTTTTCATTACTAAATTCATCGGTTGTTTGATACTTGAAGCTCTTGATTTAATGGGGAGTCTAGCTTCCAGAAATAGAATCTAGGCACGGTGCTAGGTCGCATCGCAACAACCTGCTAAACCGGCAGGTGTGGTTGCAAAAGGTATAAGAAGAGCGAGGGAGGTATTCGTGCGGCGTGGTGTTCCCCGTGTGCGGTGCTGGGAGGGGGAGGGGGCGACCGGGCTGCACGCTGCACCGCACCAAGGTCAGCCGCCGCACGCATGCGCGCCCCTCCTCCTACCTGCCACCTTATCGGAACTCGGAACCTGCACCCGTGCCACTTATGCGTTCCTGTGAGCTGCACTCCAAATGATGTCCGCGCCGTCGCACGACGGGTAAGGAGCTTCAACTTGTGGAATCTTTTATGGCTTGTATTACTACTAGCCATTACTCCGGAAGATACGTTAACGCTACGTTTAGTAGATTTGCAAGATAGTCTGAAATCCAATTAAGAATTGTGTCCTTATCAATGTACTAAACATATGTGTTATCAAGACTGTTCGTTCAGGATGATATTATCCATATAGTTTTTTCGACTAGACGGTTTCTAAATTTTGAATCCAATTATAATCCAATCAAATGACTGCTCTTGTGTCTGCTTGTTTGCGTCTATCAATCATTTCCGTAAGAGATTTAACAGTTCACGTCTGCAGTAAAATGGCTTGACTTGTTTTTTCCGCTTCCGCAAACCGATCAGGGTTCAGGGTTCCACAATACTTCTATGTATTCGACTATTCTTGGCGTTATCGTTGATAGCTTGACTGTATCTAAAATGTAAGATAAATAAACATAAGCATAGGTAGTACGTGTAGCCGAGATAACACGTGCCACTAGCGCCTCGCGCTGACGTTACGCCAAATACTGAACGTTCTGTCGTAAACTTGGAGAAATCCTATTATGAAGATTAGTACTTCTGACGTAAGAGCTTTGTTAATACATGGCAATGCGTATGCTACTTCGTGTTAGATATTGCCATAAGGTTCACACTTTATCCTCATGCTCTACAGTCTCCTTCATTGGAAGATATGTTCGATGTAGCGACTGGTCCTTCGTGCCGGATGCTCATAACTGTCCCGACTTTACAGTAATTCTAGCTTCTTCATCTGGGTCAAACTTGTAAGGTTGTAGTTTTCTGCTAAAGTATGTTTGTGTGTAAAGGGGAAGTCTGACAATGCTGGCTGCGCCGGCCACGTATCATTAGAAAGCCATCCGCCATTGTGGCTCGTGCATAAGGAGCGGCGCGTCGCAGCGACACGATGCCGACTCCTACGTTAGTTCGCACAGTTGCGCCGCTCGACTCGGTTGCAATGTTCCATTCACCTTATTCGTCGGCGACGAGGTTCACTGACTCCGCCGCCGACCGACTAACTCTTCGGAACACGTCATCTGCGTGCTAATGCCGCCGCTGTTTCATCACTTACGGCCGATCGCCACAAAGTTGTTTAAATTCTATAGGTGTCCCGCGGCGCGGCAGTCGGGGCGACCTCTTTTCGCGGGCGACAAGCGAATGCGTCGCGCCGGCCGTGCAGCGTTATGTAAAGTTGAGAGCGGTGCAGCGCTGAGCGTTGCGCTCGACCGCGTGCGCGCACCCCCCCTCCCCCTTGGCCCGCGCCCGCGTCCCTCCCCCTCGCGATTTCGTTCGCCGACGGTTTCACTCGCTGGCCGCGCGCGGGGCCCCGGAGGTCGCACCTCCCGCTCCTCCGCTCCTCGAGACGGAGCCGGTCCGCGGTCCGCAGCGGCCACTCAGTCGTCGAGCGGATTGCGTCGGCGGCGGTCGGCTCCGCGCCTCGCCTGTCGCTTCTAGTCTGATGACCCGCTATCGCGACAGGCCGCTGACACCACGACTCTAGTGAATCGCTCCGTCCGCGACGTCGCGCTCGCAGTATACCACCGGTCGCGCTTCCGTTTCGGGAGTCCTTAGTGATTTCTCGGCTGCGTTTGCGACGGTCACGAACACGCTCGTCGAGCTGACGACGTTGAGTCGAAAATAGCGTGCGTTATCATCGCGACCTCGAACGGCGAGACGAGATAGCGCGAGGTCGGCGGCACCTGCCCGCGCCGCGCCCCACGTGCCAGCAGCACTGCAGCCCACTGCCGGCAATTAATGATGTCCGCGCCTCACTGCAGCACCGTCAGCGCCCGGCGCCTCAACGCGCTGTCTCATCTCGCCGTCGCCGCTCATGCAGCGCAACCATTGGATTTTTGCAATTGACGTTCGGAGCTTAGCTAGATCGTACAACAGCTGACTGGATGGCTTTCCAGAATATCTTCCAAACGACTTCAGACGTGGGCGTTTAACTGAGAAGTCAGATTCAGGCAAATATTCAATCTATCATATAAACTTAATTCGTATAGGCATTATCTTCGTAACGTTGCGATGATTAGTAATGTGTATAGTTGATTGTAATGTTATTGTAATAATTCCTTACGTAACGTAGTAACAATATTGCTTATATGGATATTACAATGGTATCTTTATCGCTACGTGGTAGGACTGCTAGGCATGATCGAGCACCTCGACACATTTTCCAGATAATTTCAAAACTTCACGATTTACATTTTGGCCAATACTTGGCAAATAGTAGGAGGCATGCTCAGTGATTGTCTCGTAAAAACTTATGTCATTGAGATTTCGTCCATGTCTAATGTTATTGAATTACATTCATGAATTGTCTGTCCGGTGTGAAAATCTTGATGTGGGTATTTAACATTGTATTGTTGCGTCCAATCATTATTCTTGTTAACTCCAAAGTCTTTCAGTTGTCATTCATTCAGAATTGGGTTATCGTGCAATATCTACATTTGTTTTTGAGTTTTTACTGAAGTCCTTTGGGTCTTCCATTGTTGATTCTTACGCTCAATATATTTTATAACAATCGTAACCGTCTCGCGAAAATTTTGAAGCAACATTTTCCTTCAAAGGGCGTTTTCTTACGACACGATGATGGTAATATTTTTGTCGGCTCGCCTTTACGAGATGTTATTAACGAATCACAAATTTCTGCTTTATTAAAGTTTTGATTGCCACGAATAAATATCACGTTAAAAAACAATAAAGTTGTGTTGTATCAGATGAGATTAGATTCCTTGTTTTACGACAAACAGCAATAGCCGTGATAGCTAATGAGTCGATCTATAAATGCCAAGAGACGACATTGAGGATGTCCCTAATACCAGAGTCTTTGTAAACAAAAATATTATAAATCTCTGCCCAGAAAACATTATTCTAGGCTGTATCTACCGTTATATAAGTTTTTATGTCGATCAATATAAAGAGTCATCATTCAATGAAAACGAAGCCGTCAATGGTGTAAATAGTTACAACGTAGCTGGGGAACTAATAATGTAACAATTACAAGTTAATGGAATCAACAAGAAAGTTTAGTAGCAATCTGATTAGTCGATAAGAAGAAAATGTAGTGAACCAATAAGTAATGTTGATGAAAAGGCACATATTTGCTGAACAAACAAACGAGCTTCAGGAGCAGATTCCTTTTGTTTATTCCATTAATACAAATACTACGCTTTCATATTTGTGATGAGATTACTAAACGATCTGTTAAGTTTCTTGCTTGAACCGTGATGGAAGCGGTATGTACTATGGTTAAAATATTCATTTTATTGATATTGCGCAAGTCATAAACGGTTTTATGCTACGGACTATTAGCGGTTGCGCAATTTATGAAAAATGCACGCTTGCTGTAGTTTGTCCTACATGTCAAGTAGCTACAAGTATACGTCTTTGCTGACGCGTTGCTTTTATTGTTTCTCTGTAATTAGTAGAATTGAGGTAGGACAACTCTATATTTTATTTTTTCTTCGCTCTTTTATTCAAGAGTGAATAGTTTAGATTTGTTTTGCTTATATTCAGCCTTAAGATTTGTATAGCGGAGCAATTATCTCGAACCCGGTTGTTGGTGAGACGATTGTGACGTCATTTGTTACGTGGATTATTTACGAATTTTCCTCGTATCAAAGCGCTTGTATGTCTTGGGATCTATAGAAAATTAACAATAGCTATAAACTTTAATAGAAATCGGACGCTTGTATTCTTATGTTCAGCAATAGAAGAGTTGAATTCCATATCAAAATAAACTTTCATGAAAAAATCTTGAAGATCTTCAAGATAATTCAAGGTAAAAAAAAAAATAACGGTGATAAATAATATGACATACAAATGACAATAATTATACACAAATGTTAGTAGTTTTTCAATTTGTTGGCATCATAACAGTTTAGTTTTAGCTGCATCAATTAGGAAAAGTCACCACAAAGGGTTTCAAGATCAAATTATAGATAAATATTTCATCCGTCTGCAATCCAATAGTTCGGATAATAGAAATAGTAATATACATAGATTAGGCTTGTACCACTCGCGTTGCGCCCGTAGGTAAGTGTAGTTACATAATATAAACATGGACACGTGTCGCCGTTTGTGTCGTTTATATAACCAGCGCGTGTGTACGCTCGCTTACGTTTGCCTCGCCATGACTGAGCCCTTACTGGAAACTGTCGTGGAAATTACTATTGACCTACATCTTGTTCATGATATCCTGGTTCACTTCTGACGTGTACACATCATTTATTATGTTATTATTATGTTCTTCCAGCTCAGAAACAACTTCAAATGTAATTTTACTCTTATCTAAAATACATTCAGTTTTGATAACAGTTCTGAAAACACCAAATTATCTATCCCCACCAACTTTTTATGATCTAGAGTTTTCTGAAACCGCGTTTGTTGTTGTATAAACTCTGGTTTGTTATTGGTTTTCTACGATAACAGTATGCTTTCTAGGCACGTGCATGTGTACCTAAACTGATCGTTGTGACCAAACCGATAACGTTTCCCACCTGTTCACTTTTCTTTATTTTGTCACACTCTAATGTTTATTCGCCTTAAAGCTTCCATTCGATCGTGGTCGGCGTCGTGCTAGAAAAAAACTCGATTCGATTCGCTTTTTGAAAGTTTCAGTTAGGTACTTATCAAAAAATCTGACAACTCTTTTATTTTGCATTTTTCTGAAAATTTGTTAACCACCCCCAAATAGAATATGACATAGAGTTAATAATTTTTATTTTCATAAATTTTTTACCAACTGAATTTGGTTACACCTGAATAAAAACTAACTTTTCATTGGCATTGTAGTCGTCGCACCGAAACACATTTCCGCACGTTCTTTTGTTTGCCGATGGAAAATCCACTATGTCTGCCAATTCGGTCGGTCTCAGTACCAGGGCCGTATGATGTGGGAGGAGGTACAACTAGCTGTCAATGTCTGTCAGTGCCAGGGGGGGGGTGCGGGGAGGCGCGGTGAGTGCACGTGCCGGCGGGTCGTGCCATGCGTTCGACGCCCTCCCCGCACTTGTTGAGCGCCGCGTCGCAGCGCGCGCTCCGCTGCCGCCGGCAGCACCTAGGTCACTCGCACTTACGACACCCATTCTAACTAGCACCTTGCCGCGCTCTTGTATGCGCCATCTCATTCTTGCGAACTTCATTCCGCGTAGGAATTGAGACTATTGATTTCACTTGGTATTTCCTAAAAGGCAAGGTTCTAATTCGTTTTCATAGGAGATGACAAAATCTGTCATAGGTCAAGTATCGTTGAAGTTTTAGGTCATTCAATTTATCTGATACAGTTAAATGAGCACTTCGGAGAGGAAATTCCTTATAATTAAGACAAAGTACCCACTTGGAAAAGTATTCTTTCAAAATCCATAGGTAAAAAGGTCCTTCAGGTACGTAAAGTTTTATCGCACAACGGAGAGTTTTCCATTGTTTTGTTCTGTTTTTTTTCTTTACAATAAACTCGTTGCGCAAACGCTTACCCTACGACAGAACTGGTTCAAAGAAGCCCCACGTTTCAAGTCAGTTAACTTTTTGTATAAAGCCCACAGATTTCTTAATCGTTTCACAAACTTTAACAATACGCTCTGAACGTCAATTGACCTATACAATCCTTTCAAAGTTCGTTAACGTACCGTATCGTAAAAGTTTTTCTTTGGTTTCTTCAGAAAACTTTTCCAGAATTTAAGCAATGATTATGTGAAAAATTACAAACATAAGTAATCAAGATATATACAATTAATGAACTTAAAAATGAATAGGACGCAAGTGAATCTATGACAATGGAAACTAGTAGTCGTAGTTAGTTAATGTAGTGGCCCATTGTAGAATGGGTATACTTATGGAAACCACCGAAGCGAAACTGGGCACTGCCGGTTACCGGAGACGTCGTGTGCAGCCAGAACTGTTCGGCGCGATGGGAGCCCCCGGGGAGTACTACGCCGACACGCTCCACACCATCGCGATCAACACCAGGGAAACAGAATTCGGCAGCATCGTCGAGCCGATACCAATCACGCTCAAAGCATACAAGCAGCTACAAGCACACGGGCATGCCATCAACGGCTATGGGTTCCCGCAGCAACAAATGATTACATCGTTGGTCGCCGCTTCTCGAGTCCCCGAAGTTGAAAGGCCCTCCACAAGCCAGAACTTCGTACAAAGTCCCATCAAAGAAGAAGTCAAAGACGCTCGAATCCGACCACCCCCTAAGAAGAAGTGGATTAAAGAGTATCTAGGTGAGTTATCAATAAATAGCGACCCTATTTCTTTCTCAGAAAACTTGTAATTTTTTATTGGATATAACTTTTCCAATTTGTCAGGGCCTTCGTCGTGGGCATACTTCTTAGTAATAAACAAAATTCTAAGGATGGAAAGTAATCAAAATATTGATAAGGTGAATGAACTCTTTCCAATGTATGATTTTCTTGCTCTTGAGTTACCGAAAACAAAAGATAAACTTGTAGCTTAAGACAATCCAAATTATATGCAGTGTTTTTTCTATAATTTCATTTTTTGTTGCTCCTGAAACTCTTCAGGCTAGCCGAAACAATTGTAATGCGATATTTGAAAGTGATTCAATAGGTCAAATTGTCCACACGAGTGCATTATTTGACCTTGCCGTGTAACCTCGTCTTGTTTTTGCTCAACGGAATCCAAGAGCACGACTAATACGCATATTTATAAAACTTTATTATATTAAGCGTTGTCAGTAATTATTTTGTTTGATGCCCCTTCCTAAGTATTCTAATTAAAATGATATAATTTGATAGCTTTATTGTATCCGATGACTTTAGCCACCCTTTAAATTTTCTTCAAGAAAATGTCTTCAAGTCTATTCGATCAGGAGGTGTAATTTTATCAATTCTGCGTACTAAGCCTTCCCATTGTTACTAATTAATCAGAATTAACATCTCTTTAGATATTCCTTTCATTTGAATAAGGTACTTGCTCTGCTGTATTATCAAATGGAGTAAAATACAATGTATGCTTTAGTAAAGGTTATTTGCGATTCAAGATACTACAATAATAGAAAACATCAGCATACAGGTCCAACTTTAACTTTAAGCTAAGACCAGCAATTACTACTACACTGTTTGGAACTACGCTGCTTAGAGCTGAGATTGTAAGTGAAGGAAAACCGCAAACAATGATTGCTTACATTCAATCGTTGGTTACATAGCAAAGTTATTCTTTAGCTTTTTTTTTGTTCACAGTGTTTGCATTTTGCTTCAAGTACCTACCGTTTGTTTGAATACACATGTGACCTTACTCGCAATTTTTAAACCCCTTTATGTTGATACTGTAGTTTATAATTCAAATATAATACAACGAAAACGTTTAGTAAATTATACAAAAAATCTTACTTTATCAAACAATTTGAAATTTATAAAATAGAATTAGTTAAAAAAGGATCTAATTAACGATAAAGGATATATTACGAACGGTGTTGTATTAGGGCAGCATAACAGACGAGGAAGAGAAGCGACAAACCAAAACATCGAGGTATTGCGTGCGTACTAGAAGTCAGCGTGTTGCCGTCAAGGCGTTCTTCTTCCCAAGGTCGTAAATATCGGAGCGTATGTGATGTTGTGTCCATAATGTCGGTCTTGTATAGGCATGCGTGTTCCAAACTTGCTCTTTCCTGCGTAAGACCTATTGCTATTATGTCTGTTTTATTATTGGGACCTGACAACCGTCGGTATCCTAACATGGTCATACACCTTTCATGTGGTTACATTGACAAAAAGTGGAAGCCGGCGATACTGAGTTTGCAATAATAAAGTAGTACTTTAGATAAAATTCCAGAGACCAAGCAATTTGTATTGGTATCGGTAGTATCAATAAAAGAAATCGTAGAAGTTATTGAAATGATTGATTCACAATGTCGATTGCTTACACGTACTCATAATTTTCTTTTTGTTACTTAATTCTTGATAATTTTCTTCCGATACTATTTTTTTTACTTCTTAAATTAAATCGGATTGATTATGTAAGTTAAGCAAATCATTTCGAACCGTACCTATTTCAAATGACGCACTGCACATGTCGTGATATTTTTCAACGGTCGAATAAATTTGAATAGAATAATCTATATATATAAAAGGAGAAACTGACTGACTGACATATCAACGCACAGCCAAAACTACTGGGGGACTAGGAGAGTGAAATTTTGCACAAGGTGTCCTTTCATAACGTAGCATAAAGAGCACTAAGAGAGGATTTTCTAAAATTCACCTCCTAAGTGGAGGAAACGGGGTCCAAAGTTTGTATGAAGAAACCTATTTTCGAGCGTGTGAAACCGCGGGCAGAAGCTAGTAACAGATAAGACGATTGAGAAGCTTCCGTGAAACTCACAATCATGAATACAAATTGACAATGATGATTCAATAAAGACCGTCAATTTTTTTGGTTGAAGCGTATGGGAATTATTAGGTTTTCTAAGAATTGTGATAAACAAATTCAGATAGATACAATAACAACTTATATCTCAATAATGAACCAATAATTACAGAGGAAAATAGTAATATTTTACGTAATGACTGGCGGATGTCGCACACAATGAAAGTTGTAATCCAATAAAAATGGCCGGCATGTCAGCGTGACGTCGGTCGGCGCACGGTTGCGTAACACACGTAATTACATAGTTTTATGAGATTAACTACTTAAACAGGTATATGCAGAGGTTCGCGACCACTGGCTCCGCACATCGTGTCAAGGCTTCACCACTTCACACCAAATTCTAAATCATAAAACTTCTAGCATCGTCGACGAGTAAATAAACGTTACATTCGCTGTTTTTGTCACTTTTCGTTTTAAGGTTTCTTCTTGTTTCGCACTTATGATAATGAAGCCATGTTTCAGCATTGTTATTCTGTCGCTAACCTCATCGTAACCATATTTGTTTTCATTAACATTATCTTATCGAGGTTTCTTTTGTTTCACTCTTTCAATTCGGTTAGCTCTGGTCTGCACGTCACTCGCGTGTAATGAGTATCATTTCATTTCATTGTGTGCTCTTTGTGTTTTGTAATAACGCCTATATTGTGGTCATCTGTATTCTGTTCGTAAACTTTATCGCTGACGAGATACACGCTTGACGGTACCTATCTTTGTTCTAGAACTAACTTCATTACAGGGTGACCTTTATTATTAAAGGTTTATCGATTTAAGCTCAGCATTTTGCTGTTATTCTGGCGATTACGTAATATGGGGGAGAAATTTTTGATAGAAATATCTTTTTGAGCAGATAGGGTAGAGATTGCCAAGGCAAATCTAATTGTTATCGAGTGCGCTGGCGTTACACGTGTCGTGCGGTTGTCGCGTAATGTAGCGTTGTAAAAATGTGGAGCGAGCTGCCGCGTATTGGCGAGGTTATTGACATTGAGATAAAATATATCACACCCCGAAATTGTAACACTTTGCTCAGTTTATGGGCGCTTGCCATTTATGGTACTTATGTTCTCTTTCGTTGATGTCTAGAGTATTGGTATTTTGATCCTAATGGTTGGGTTAAACTTGACATGATATTCAAAATAAATTGAATATCATGTCAAGTTTAATGAACTAAGAACTTATTGCTTAGAAAGACTATTACAGTCATGTCTCTTATAACCTTGTTTTATTTCTTGGAAAATTCATAAGATTACAAATGGCTCAGCGCCCTAGAAACGAGCAGTACCTACTGTGCATGTTAATAACTCGGAGTTACAAAAGAATTAATTTTATTGTCCCAATCTTAGTACTCGGAGGCAAGGTGTCAGTATGTGCTAGGTAGATGTAAATCCTACCCCCTCCTCTCAAGAGCGCGTTGCAGCGGCGATGCGTTCGGGTGAGTTCGTGCCGCGTGACGGCTTGTCACGTGCCGATGCCGAGCACACCTCGCCCCCTTCCTCCCGCTAGCCCGCCAGCCCGTCTCTCCACCCATGGTGGCCCACCGGCCCGCTTATCACTTCCAGACCCGAAGGCTCCCGCAGCCCCCACTGCACTCCCACCTAACTGAACTAGTAGCCCCCTCTATTCTATATTCAATTTATTACACGTAACGCTTTTGTTCGGTAGCAAACCTTATCTGGTTATACATGACATACCTACATACTCTCACATGTATGTGCTATGTCTAAATGGTTTCACTCGGGTATATCGTGAAAACTTTAGTGTACTTGAAGATAATATTGTTCTTTGAAGTTGGGTTTCTAATAAAATTCAAATGTAGTTTGTCTGGTCCTACATTTTCAATTCCTTCTCAATAAACAATATCTTTTTCATGAAAATATAAATTAAAGAAAGGATATGTAGGATAAGAAAGGACAATATATCGTATAAATAGGAAAATTGCTGATGACAATTTAAATTTGCGTTACGCACAACTTCAATTACTCTATGGATCCACAATAATAAACCGGAGCCTTGATCAGAATCTCGGTCAAGTCCATACTGGGACATAGGTCAGATCGCAATATGTGAAACGCAAAATTTTTAGGTTTTTGCTCTTAGAGAACGAGTTAACAAAACCTTTTATAAAACTTTTAAAAGAAAAAGAAAATTCGTTCGACTGCGAAAATCACCGATCCGACTCAAGAAACCATTGTGGCATTATGTCGTAGTTACTCAAAACAGTAAGAATGAAGTCCAGCAAAAACTTTTACCATTATAAGGGTTCGCATTTTTGTTTATTAAGCTTCTTTAAAGTTTTCAAGCGAACTCCCGTATACTTATATAACGTCGTTACTTGAAAGGCACGTGCTCGTTCATATACTAAATTTTTTTGTTCTATATTTCGTAACATTTTGGCTTGTAACTCCAATCTTTGAATGATGATTATACATGTCTAAATTCTGTGAAATTTCAGTAGTATTTAAGGTTACAATTACGTCATCTTTGGTTTGGTTAGAGAGTTTTTTTTTAATTTAAAAGTTGTTCGTGGACTTGGTTTAAATTTTTAAATTTCTTAGCAATTTATTTAAGAGCCCTCAAGCGTTTCTAATTAAAGCGAAAAAGTAAAACATCAGTAGTTTCGCAGAAATTGTTCATCGTTTTGCAAGCAACATTCTGCATATAACCAACGCCTTCTCAGATCAGCAACAGATGCACATAGCATCGATACCGGTTCACTAGTGTCTGGAATCACAGTTTCACTTGCACGTGTGGGTGTCCGCGACGTGGGAGATGGTCGGTGTTTGCGTGATCGTTGCTTGTAGGCGCGCGCCCGCCATGCGCAATTGTACCAGGCGGACATAATACAGCAGAAAGTGTTTTGTTTCTTTTAGCGTAGTAGTGTGTTTTAGACCTGTGGAATAATGCTGTACGTATAAAAATGCATGCTTTCTCGATGAATTTTGTAGACTTTTGATTTTTCTTTTTATTTCAGTAATTTTATAAAACTCTAAAATGTGACGATTTCATCGTATTCGCGGGGTAAACTTGGCCAGATATTGCTCACGACAGAGAGGTTTAGAAGGAGAAGTGGAGGCGTTTGCCGAGCATTGGGACACAATATAGGATAATTTTATAGCGTTTATTATTATTATTATTTATTACAATTTGATATTGTAGATTATTTTTATTTTGCAATTTGACTTTTTTTTTCTTTCATTTTTGACATCAATGTTTACTTTGCTAAGTACTTATTACATTTTGTAAACAATATTTTTTCTTTTATTATTGTGAACGTGAGGACTATAATAATAATAATATAATAATAATCCACAACTATCACACAACGCCGTCTAGTCCCAAGCTAAGCAGAGCTTGTGTTATGGGTACTAGACAACTGATAAACATACTTATATATTTCTAAATACATACATATATAGATAAATAACACCCAGACACAGAACAAATGATCGTGCTCATCACACAAACATTTGTCCTGGGTGGGAATCGAACCCACGACCTCCGGCATAGCAGTCAGGGCCACTAACCACTAGAACAACAGGTCAGTCAAACTATGTTGACTGCTTTTCTTTTTCATTTTCAGTAATTTTAACGTATGTCTGGCAATTTGAGTATTTTCTCCGGCCTACCCAAATGTCCTTTCATTGGTATTGTTCGTCAAGTCGTTGAGCTCTTTAGTAGTCCGGAGTTGAGCTTTACGAATACTGACAAATGCTTGCACTGACTGGACAGGTCAAATCAAATTTGTATGGTTCTTTCTTCAAAAGACCATTTCAGACAAATCTGCATGGTTCTCATGTGATTTGACCATTACATATTTACTATATGGACTTTAAAAGAGACTTTGACCCCTCAGTTTGTTTCGGTGTTTCTTCTCAGGGTAGTCAGCTAGGAAACACCGGCCTCATCTAGTTTAAAAACGACAAAAAAAAAAATTGACGTGTAAAAAGTCTTTTTTTAAACCTATTTACAAAATAAATAAAAACAAAATATAAAAAATCAGAACAACCAAGCAGGTTTTCCGAATTTTGCTAAGAGCATTATAAAAATAATAAGTGGCTTTAAAAAAGAAACTGAAATGTGTTGAGAAGTTCGGAGATATATAAAACATAATAATTTGTTTAGTTTCATGTAAGTACTTCAACCTACTTAATCTAGCAACTTAAACACTTTGATAAATAATTGTAAAATTAAGACTAACTGATTAAACGAAACGATGTTACACACGCCGACTAGGCATAGGCGTCAATACACGCTCAAACAAATTTGCACAAGATATTATCATTATTGCTCGGACTAACCATAATATTTTTGTTATTTACGTCATCTTACGGTTACAACTTCGTTTTCCTGTCCAGTTTTCAAAGGTTCTCAAGGGCGAATCTCAGAGGCTATATAACAACCCCCTGTGTGGATTTCAGAAGGCCACTGACGCACGTTACTTCTGCCCCTTCCCCGGCCACTACCTACACGCTCATTCTACCCTGGTACTGCTTGCAATTGACAGCTAATAGCCTATATCATTTTTTTAATTCGATCACTGGACAGCTTGTCAATTATAATATTTGTTTATCCATGAATAAAATATTATGTAATACTTTTATCAAAGAAACGTCAATAAGATAGGTACGGGTGTTCGAGCTGTTGATTCCGACGATTATAAATTTATTTCTTTTCTATATTAAAATCTATTTGACGTGAATGAATAAGTAAATTCTTACAATAAAAAATATTGTTTTCAACTTTTTGCTCTCTGATTCTAATGCAATGAACTCAGTTTCTATCAGAATACTGAATAATATAATGGTATTTTCTCAAAAGTATTCAAATTTTCAAGTTCAATAGTCGTGTAAGTGATTCTACTAAATATTTATAGCGCAATTCCGTATAAATCGGTATTTTGTCCGTATTTTCCAAATCATTGTCCTTTCTATTCCAAGAAATATTTGAGAAATAAAACGATGGAGATTTATTAACAATTATCATAAATGTTATAACAATAGTTGATAACAATTTTGTAAAAAAAGTAGGTACTATATTGCTTGTAATCATTATACTGCGTACATCGAAGGACTGGAACAATTTGCTTGCTGCGGTCTTCCCGTCCAACTATAATTTAGGTGTCTTCAAGGCTAATAGTGAATAGCGCCTCACCGTCAATGATTGCATCTCTGCTTACCATCAGGTGGGATCGCAGTCAAGCACTGGTTTATATCTATTAAAAAAAAAAAAATTGATCTCCAGAAATACACGTCCAATAATAATTACCTTTTCAAATGAAGACCTTATAACCTTATTCAGCAGCCTAAACTTAAAGTAGTCGGAATGTGGTGAAGAGAGTGGACATTACTTACGGATTTATCGGGATCAGTATGTCACATAAATACACTATTAAATGGCTTGACAGTAACTTGGAATGTTTCTGAAGAACGAACAAACGGGAAGAGTTTTTTATTGCAAAATTATTGCTTGGATAATGTTGCCTAATGATGTGGTTAATCAAAAATTCGACTATATCATATTTGGATTTAGATCAGGCTGAATAAAAATATGTTGTAGTCGATTTTTTTTATTTAGATATCATTTAGAAATTATCTACTCTTGAAACTGCAATGGCTTCTTATCATGGCTATGTAGGCTCGATCTTCAAATACTGTCTTCTAATATAGGGTAATTCTTATATTTTTGTTTATTTATTTATTTAGGTTAACCCACAGCACATATATTCACACACATAAAAACAAATCATAGGTACAGTTCTAATATACATGCCAATTACGGGTAAACACAACATTTACAGTTGTGTTGTTAAAGTAATAAAGGAATTATCACCCAAAGAAAATGTGTCAGAGCAATCTGTGGAGTCGGACCGCTTGGATCTCTCTGGTCTCTTTTTAAGAATTTGCGATTTTTGCTTCACACTTGTTTAAATATATTAGAAACTAGCTGTCTGTGTTATTACTCTACTTCCTTGGGTCGTAGCACGATGACAAATGGCGTATAGTCTTCCTTGTTAAATCTACAATCTACGACTAACACTAAAATATTTTTTCAATTTGAACCTGATTTGTTCCAATCATCAAATAAACTCTTTACTTTAACATGCCATAATCAGCCTTATAATGTTCCCACTGCTGGGACTGAGGCCTCCTGTCTACGCGAGGGAAAATAAACTCATTAGCTTTATAATACTACTCGTAAAAGTATTGAGCTTTACACCAAACCCATGGATTTGACTTTGTCTTCTTACATGACTGGCTATCCCAAGATAATTATTATGTCTGTCAAAACATAACCAAAAACTAACTGCAATAATGTTTTCTACAACTTTGTAAGTGAATTTTAAAGTGACTTTGTTTAAGTCAGAACAATTAGGTTATCATGCTAAAATTAATCTCTATTAACATGATGATGTAATTTAACTTTAAATATTTATTTTTTTCACTGACGTTGTCACGCATGATCTCAGTAATAATAAATTGTAAGATAATTTTTATGTGTTTATAAGTATAAAAAAGATCTCAATTGTAATTACTTATTAGTAATTGCAATTTAAAATATGTGAAATGATTTGTAATTAAAATCTTTTAATTGTAAAAAAAAATATATATATACTATTCTAGATATTCCGAGAATTTTACATCAACTTACAGAGAAATTTACATTTTCATCTTTTTATGTTTCTGTTCCTAGTTTTTGAAATATCTTCTCTTGTAGAACATTATTATTCTAATGATTTTGAGGTCACGCTAAGTTTTTTGGCGATATATTGATCAAAGTCAAAAGTTTTTTGTTTCACATAGGCCTACATGGGCACTAATAAAACGTCAGAAGCTAGTGCACGGTTCTAAATTGGTCGTTTCCTATGGAGAAGAACCGGCAAGAAACTCCATGGTTATAATAAATTAGTTTTCTGAATATAAAGAGCATTTAAATAGATATGTAAAGGATAGGTATACACATAATAAGCATGATAATCTTTGCATAAACCCAGGTTTAGCAAGTTTCAGCTTAGATAAAAAAAATATGTTAACATTTTTGCAACAGCAGAATTTTGCTTGGTGATATTTATTTTTATTTGTTATTATTGTTTAAATTGAATGCAAATTCTATATTGTATTAAACTGATGCTGCTTTCTAACGGACAAAAAGCATACCGATAGATTGGTCCCAGGCATTTGACTACACTAACATGTCGACAAGAGAACTGAAAGTTTTTCATTTGAAGTTCAAGACTCGTGGGATGGTGTTAATAACCCCATATTTACGTTATGGTATAGCAGCCGTAAGTAGAAGGCTCATTGATCTAAGTTTATTTTCCGAAGGCAGCTCTATAAAGTCGTGATGTTTGTCAAAGTCATGAGTGCAAAATCCTAGGCCACGTCTAGGACACGCTTAAACAATTCTGATTGATATTGAATACGTTGAATAAACCGGTCAATAACCACCTACCTTTTATGTTTTCCTATTATTCGGTTCGTGGCTCGTGTATTTTGTTTAATTATAGAATTGAACTTAGCAGCTCATCTTAGTAATAAATTTCATTTCATCTTTGTTTAGTGACTTTATGTTAAAATTCTACAACTTTTCCATTTTTTGGATTCATTTCTTGATTATCACCTTTGTTTTATGTTAAAATGTATGTTTTGCAAGAAATATGATGATGATGACGCATTCTTTCAAACAACTTTCGTTCGAGTGATGATTTGATTACACGTGTGTTTGATTTCTATATAAATCTTCATTTACGGCAATAAGTTGACAAAGATCACGCAATCTGTGGAGCTACCTACGTTCAAGTTGTTATGTATATATTTTCTATTGTATCGTACATTGCGACTTTAAATGGTTTCACTTCAGTATTTGCCAACGTTAACGACATTCTATTATCCATTAATGGAATACTAATTCTATTAATAAATATCTTGTATAATATGAATGTAGTGGCGGATGATAAAGTGTTGCCAGCATTCGAAGAAGCAATAATATTTATAATGACTAATATATGAATCTAAAAGGTGACGGTGCTCGTTACTCAGGTCGCAATAATTAGTCATCGAATCGACATTTTATAATGCATGGAAGTCATGACAAGAAATAATACGTACACGAAGCAGTACTGCGTAGTTCCTGTAAGATAAGAAATCAATCATTGGTGTTCGTGCTGCGTTACTGAAGTATATTAGCGTAAAGCCGCTAGCAGTCGCAAAAAGCTAGGTCTTACAAATATAAATAGCGGAGCTTCATTCAGACTATGTATCAGCATTACGTAAACTATTTTTCCAGAAGGTACATTGTATAGGTATTTAAGATGCCATTTAGTGTTCAGCTAAACGTAAACAACTTTGTTATGTATATCTCTAGGACGTGATATAATAAACGTCCAAGATATGTACCTATCTGTTTTTAATGGTGATTCGTCGAAGTTCTTGATAATATTTTTTTATCTATAAAATAATAAGTTTTTACCTACGCAAACAAGATCTATAAAATCGTAGATTTAGCTTAACGTTGAACAAAACAAACCCAACCCAATCTATAGTAGCAGACGCAAGTCATTTTATGGGCCGGTTACGACGAGACTTGTTTTTTCTGGCACCTCGCTGAGCAGCTGATTTTCGGCGTGGCAACTGTTAACGCCAAACAAACCGAAAGCACGCGCGCAACCACATGTGCTGACGTAATTTTATCGTCGGACCACGCCTCCGCTTCCATCTCTTTCACTACACTCGGATGGATTCTCTGTCTCACTCGGCATTGCAGCGTGACTGATTGTCATTAGTTTTACGCTACTATGGACTTTATTACATGTGCGTAAAGTCCACTATCGTGTACCGTTACTATCTGAGAGTAGAGTGGAATGACGCCATCTCATTCACTCTGATGTGGCTGTTTCATTCACTCGGCTACATTGAACGCTTGCAGAATATGTTCGCCTGGTAGTTTACCGCCACGGACTGCAGCCGTCGACGAGCGGTTGACACGGGTTTGACAAGTGTTGACCGACCTAGGACGGCCCGCTCGTTTCTAATAGGATCTTAGTAGACTGATGATCAGGTTTTCGTAATTATAATTGGTTCCACGGTGTGAGTTGCTTATTTCCCTCTTGACGTGTTACCTTTGTTTACAGAGGAGGAGCCGAAGTCGCCGGTTTCGGTACGAGTGGTGACAGAGCTGCCGGTGACGCCGCGCATCAACGGCGTGGTCCGGCCAACGTCGCCGGTGCCGGTAGTGCCCCCCTGCCCGCCTGCGCCTACCATCGTAGCGCTTGAGCCGGTCCCAGCGGCGACTGCACCTCCTCCCGCGCCCCTCCTCGACTTTGCACAAGAACATTCCAGGCCGCGAACGACGAGTATCAGTCATGGGTATGTTCTCCTAGTAACAGCGGTGTCTGAAACAGCTGGAGATTCGCACGACGCGTGACGATCGTTGTTTTGTTGTTGCTAAAATTTATCAAAATGTTTTTATTAGTTTTCAACCGCGTTTCAATATCATGTTGTTATTATAATATGATTAACTCGATTTTGTAGAAGTTGTAGTTATAGACTAAGAAATACTTTTTGAATTCAACATTAATTAAATGCTTCATATAACTGAGTTAAAAAAATTACACAAGTTTTCGTTAGATATTTTCAGTTATTTTTCCTTCCTAGGATACATGAAATAAATTAACAACAATATGAGTATGACAATTGTTTCGTTAAGGAACCCAAAAACTGAAAAAAATTAAAAGGGTTCTAAAATTTTATTATCAAGAATTAGTAGAAGTTAGAAGTTTTATTGAGAAATTTCACCCAGCTCGGTTATATTTATTACGCATAGAATCGCGTTTGGTCTCACCTGATGGTAAGCGACGATGGAGCCGAAGATGGGGCATGCTTGCTAAGAAGTAACCTCTTCATTTAAAGACCCTTAGGTTGTAGCTATCAGTGTACCTGTTCCGTTCAAACCTTAATATGTACATAAATATATACAAACCTTGTTTTGATAATGATTATGAACACAACAAATAAAATTTCAGTTAAATCGGTCAAGCCATTCTCAAGTGATGTTCCGTCGTACAAGTGGCAGTCAATTTTTATTCATATAGATAATGGAATAGGTCTATGAGCATAATCTGTTAAGTATCTAATAAACCGCAGATTAGTGTCAGATTATAGTCAATACAGTTTTTATTTAAATCCGTCATGAAATGCGATAAGACGTTCAAAAAATATCCAATATGAAAACTAAATAAACAATTTCACTAAAAACTGTGTACCAGGAATGGCGAAACTTTATTGGCGAACAAACCACTAAATATTACTATAAAAAAATAATAATAATAACCGCCAAGGAATATTCATTGACTTGGTGATTTAATTGACAGAAAATTAAACCAGATGCTGTTAACCAATGACATTATATTAATTAGAATATCATTGCTATTGACTTATAATTTGCAAGCCGAAATTCGTATATCGTAATGTCGTAACTAAATAAAGGAGAAAGTTAGTATTTTTATTGTTTTTTCAAATTACTTAGATGTTAAACATCTTATACTACTGGTGTACCCGAATTATTTTCTCGTGTGTCACCACTGGCACGTGTACCATATTATTATGTTTAGTATACTAAACATAGGTACTTCTTGACAATAGAAATAACTAAAAGCTTAGATAGAGACAGTACTTTATTTTTATCTTAGAGATAGACAGTACTTTATTGACTTCGTGTACTGCAAAATCACACAAAATGTATACCAGTAATTGATTGATTTGATAGAAATTAAATTATATACGGCACTGACACAAAAAGCGATGGAGGAAAACTGTTTTATTCAATTTATTGTAATATATCCGACATCAAGCAGTCCAGTTAACAAGTTTATTAATAAAAAGAATGAGGACACCTGGTAATGCAGCTCCATCTCTTTATATTTACACTTACTTACTCAAGTTATTTACAATGCTCTGGTGAATTAATCAAGTATATCTAGAACGATCACGTCATAGAAATACAATAAAATGTAAATATTCAGGTCTTAATGAAAATTGAAATTTCATCCTTGCGTGTCATCCTTGCAATGTTATGTTGTCCTAGTATAAACGCTTATGGTTTTTATGTTTTTCAGTGTATTGCTGTCAAGGTTTGGATATTAACAACCATGTTGCATACCTAATCTATCAGCTAAGGTTTTGTATTCATCAGGGAATAAGTCCTTGTCACTATCTGTATCTGTATGCATCATTCATTCGAAGGTACGATTGTACGAGACTATGTTTTCAAATTAAGCTTGTGGAACATTTAGCGGTTTATTTGCATCTATTTTTGTCTCATTAATTAAGGAAAATATTGCTGATCTACGAATATCCATGTTGCATCCGGTAGCGAACAATAAGTTATTGATGTCATTGGTATTAATGTGTTGGGAAAATATTTTTTTTTTTAGTGTATATGTTCAATAACAAACTGCGAATATATCTTGTGTTCATAAATTCGACATTAGCTTTTTGAAATACAACGTTCTCAACTCCCGATACGTTTGTCAGTGGCTGTTGGCCAAAAAAACGGTCTTGATTCCAATAAATCTGTCATACATAAATTTACCTTTTCTGAATTTAATTATAACTTATTCATTGGTACCTGTTTTTTTTTAAGTTGTTTGTATCTTTTTGTATAAAGTATAATCCCAATTGGACGTTGAAATTTCAAATCCTAGTACATAAAGTAAAATCAAGCATCAGGTTTTTTACTAGCTTAGAATATCCAGCTGTTTAAAGGCTTTCCCAAAAATAAAAAGGAAGTGATTAAAAGATTCGCCAAGCTAATGTCATTCATAATCTGCTTGTTCTCATCCAAATTTATTTAGGGTTACCACAGCATTTTTTTTCTCATGTGTCTCGGTTTACCATCATCTCAATAATTATCTTTGTGAATTTATCCATCGTTTCTCTGGTAAGACAATGCAATTAAATTGAATTAATAATTTATATTATGAAGTAATGGAATAATCCAGACAAAGTTATGTCTATGTTAATCACTATAATACGCAATTATCAACAAAGCTATGCCACGCGCTAGCGTTGTCTAGTTTCCTTGTTCGCTTAGGTATATGTAGTATTATAGACATTACTAAATCATAGACGATGCTCTCTGAAGATATGATAATTACAGATATGTAGGTACTATATTGTATATAATAGATATTATACGTCATTTTAATAATAGGTATACTTGATTTAAAATGAGATAGTAAATACGCAAACATCGACGTATGATACTCGTTTTACTATCAAAGACAATCTTTAGGGTGCTTTTAATAATGAATAAAATGAAAACTACATCAGTATTGCGCACATGGAACACATGATTAAGTAGATTACGCAAAAATGGTTACATGAAATACGAACAAAATGATGTGATGTAGTGCATTACGTATATATGTACAATGTAGGCACACTATAACAGGTGACGATATCGCTAGATGACGAATCGATCTTTGGACTTAATATGTATGGTGGGCCAATAGTCCAATCAGCAATTCAATTCTTATGATAGGTCTTCCCAAAGCCGCTAGGTACCTAGTTAGAATGGAAACATAAATACGTTTAATGACTTAATAAATTAATTGTCAACAGGCCACCCCCCATCCCTTCCCCACCATCAGTTAGCAGTAATGGCAGTGGCAGCGGCTGCAGCAACGGTAGCGGTAGTGGGGGCAGCAGTGGTAGCGCACCCCGCGCCGGTACCAGGGAGGTACACAACAAGCTGGAGAAGAACCGCCGGGCACACCTCAAGGAGTGCTTCGAACTGCTCAAGAGACAACTCCCCGCAACACCTGATGACAAGAAAACCTCTAACCTTTCAATCCTCGGCTCCGCTATTAGATATATTCAGGTTAGTATCAATCCAATAACTCTTTGCTGTTATGTTTTCCTGGTAGTCATTGCCTTTGAAACTGATGTCGATGGCCTTCGCGCTTCCCCAATTTGTTTTATTAACATCGTTAAAGCGTTTAAAACATTTACTGACAAACTAATATTTTAGTGAAATTAATTACTACTGTACTAAAATTTTCTTCAGAAAGCTTGGTTATTTATTACTGCGCAATCAAGTACAGCAAATTGGAGTGTTCTTCTTAGTATTTATTTATAGTTCTTGATATGTTTGACTATCAATTTTGCACAACAAACAACTAAATTATCTTAATTGAAAGGTCGAGAAATGTCTCTTTCAGTAGGTATTATTACGTCTGCCATTTTCAGTTTGATTAGATTAAATTGACTTTGTAACTAAAATTGCCAAATTACTTACACAAATCATATCGGTTCTTGGAAAAGCTGTATGAATAATTTTCATTTACATTATCTATAATTCGTCATAATTTAATCACATTAACTCTGTGGCCTCAATTCCAGACAAGATCATTTAACTTTTATTTTATCTAAAGAAATCTGGATGTTACTGGTTCAATCTAGTTAACGCATACTGTAGTCCTGTTTTATACATGCTGCATGCATTACTTATGCACACATGTATGCATGTACGCAAGGTATGCATCCCCTTGATTCATAATTGTTATTCTTAAGTGTTTCGTGCTTGAAGACGATGCCGCGTTGTACAAGGACAAGCTTTTTACGCCATCATGTTGTATTTCTAGTTTATTCATGGGTAACTGTACTTTTCGACGCAATTTATTTATTGGCAATTTACTGTTAAAGTTGTTAACTTATTATAAATTAAAGTTATACTAAAGCCAGGAGCTTACTAAGAATAAATGAATCGAGTAAATTCTACGAAGCTAAACTGGCACTTCAGACTCTTTAAGTTTTTGTTATTTTATTTTCCTTTTTGTTTGTACTAAACGTTTCTGGAAGCACGTCAATAGCAGGTTAAATGAGCGACTAGATTTCGTAATTCAATTAAAAACTACGGCTTCGCCCCTATTTGCAAATTGTGTCCAACTTTCCCTAAACAATTTTTAAACAAAAGTTTTTCAAAGGGGTCAACATTTTGAGAGTTGACTTCGATACTCTTTTCTTTTGTTGCTTTTGAATTGAACCCTTGATTTTCCTCGTCGGGCAGATAAATTAAAAAGAATATTACTTAGTTAATATGATGTTTTCGCTGAAAATTTTATTAAAATTTTGGATTAAAGTCCACTTCTCTTGAGTTATAATATCCTGGTACTTTGTCCACAGGTTCTTCGACGTAAGGAACGCGATTGTGAGCACGAAATGGAACGGCTGGCCCGTGAGAAGATCGCGGCGCAACAGAGGCTCTCCGCCTTGAAAAGAGAGATCTCAGTCCGAACTGTTCGCCCTCTGAGCATTGGTGCGTTAACCTCCTATCTTGTTATGCGCTCCTGGTACATTTGGTCGAGATTATTTAATATTTGGCTTCGGTGCAATTTTTTTAAAATATTTATTTGATTGATTTTAAATTGGGAAAAATTGTGCCGAAGTTTTACATTATTGTAGTTGTTTTTTTTTTTTAAATTACATATTGTGGTGTAGAATTAAGTTATCTCTATTCTATTATATCATTATTATTTGAATTCCAACTTTTTTATAAGTATGTAATTATATATTTTTTTTAAATAAGTAAACAAAGCAAACCGAGCTGCCTATCTCACATTATAATGTATTTCTTTTCCATATGTTTACACCAAATAACTAAATACATTTTTTTTATTATTAGATGCCGTCACGGAAGAAAAAGTTATAGAAGATCCTGTCAATGGTCAAGTTTTAGGGATACCTTTAAGTGTAAGCATTTCTATTTAAAATTCTAATTAGAACATGTAAATAACTAATTAATTTACTGTTATTCTGTTTACTAAGATATTGACATACAATCCTAAAACTGCAAGGTCATCTAAATAAACTGTCCCAATTTCAGATATCAGCGTCGCCGCCTCGTTCCGTATCACGAATGGAGACGTCTCCTCCCCGCACTCTAAATCTAAGCACGAAGTTGCGTACGCTGCCTATACAAATCACTCCCACCACCTCGCAGGTATGCTCGCCTAGTACAATGTTAGAAATTAGAGCTGACCTAATCTTGGATTAGGATTTGTGTTACTCCGTTGCTTAACAAAACTTTTAGCCGAAAGTTAATTGATTGTAATTTAGAAGGTAATTTCGAGTTAATGGAAATTGTGATTTTTGTTAATTTTCCAGGTTGTGCGGACACCGTACGGTACGAGGCCCAGTACGCTTACGCTCACTACGCTTGCGCCAGCGGAACCTAGCACACAAGTTTGTATTTTTTTTAATGAGATTTTAGAGTATAAATTGTGTTTGAAAGAATATTTTGTTTACCAGTTATTGAAAAAGACTTAGGATTGGTAAACTTGTACATACTTTGTTTTAATATAAGTCAGCAAAAAAAACTTTTCTTGTAGAGTATTTGGTAAAGAATTACGAACGAAAGGTTTGTCATTTTTTTTGTTTTTTATAATGTTTGCAAGACAATAAAATAAGTTCTAAATCAGTATGTATTATAGTGGATTTAAAATAAGGTCATTGAGGAACACCTAATAATTTTAATAATGATGCATTTAATGAAATAGTTAAAAATTGTTTTCAGTCTTTCAAAAGTAGCTTATGATATGTGGTTGGATAATTACGTACTTTAATGTACTCAAATGTTCAAACTTGGGCAATAATAATATATATATATATATATATATAAAAGGAGAAACTGTCTGACTGACTGACATGTCAACGCACAGCCGAAACTACTGGGACTAGGAGCGTGAAATTTTGAACCAGGTTTTTTTTTATGACATAGGCGAGCACTAAGAGAGGATTTTTCAAAATTCACCCCCTAAGGGGATGTAACAGGGGTCCCCAAAGTTTGTATGTAGAATCCTGCTTTCATGCGGGTGAAGCCACTGCTAGAAGCTAGTTATACTATAAAAATATGCTCTCGAATATTTTGAACAATATTCCAGGAAATTAGTAGATAATTAATATAATATAATATTCCACAACTATCACACAACGCCGTCTGGTCCCAAGCTAAGCAGAGCTTGTGTTATGAGTACTAGACAACTGATAAACATACTTATATATTTCTAAATACATAAATATTATAGATAAATTACATCCAGACACAGAACAAATGATCGTGCTCATCACACAAACATTTGTCCTGGGTGAGAATCACACGACCTTTGGCATAGCAGTCAGGGCCACTAACCACTAGACCAAAAGGCCAGTCATATACTATTTTGCGCCACCCGTTAGTAGGTACCGAATAGAAAATGTTTACTAATTTTAGACACGAATTTCACGAGTTTCAAATGTCAAACGGATGAATCACGAAATAGGTACTGCATACGTAAGTACCAATTTAAACTCTTTGTGAACGATATCTGCTATAAAACAATGAAGACTAATCTATTTTATTCGACATAAAAAACACATCAGTATTGTTTTCATGGTACAGTATCATGTGACATAGAGCTTGTATTTTTCCTTCTCGTTTGTTTTTTTTTTTAATATTAAGCAGGGGCGCCGGCTTTTAGAAAACCTTATGGGTGCTCATGCTCATTTGAACAGAAGAGAAATGCATAAATTAATAAATTGTCCTACTTACATACTGCGTACTTATAATGCGTAATAATAATAAATTGAGACAATATCACATACATTGTCCTGGCCTCAAACTAGGGTTTTCTCTTGTATTATAGAAACCAAAAACAACAAAGGTACCACAAACACCCACTCCCAACACAAATATCTGTTTCATCAACAAACATTTGTGTTCGTGCGAAAATCGAACCCGCGACCCTTGCGTCTCTACCGGCGCGGCTAATGAAAAAACGCTCATCCCTAAAAGGCGATTACTGATCGGTTTCTTGATGTCTATTCTCAGGGGTGCTCAGCACCCACTATTTATTTCTCATGGGTGCTCGAGACCGCGAGCACCCACGGAGTCGGTGCCCCTGATATTAAGGCCAGGGTTTGAGCTCTGTATGATTTAACGTCACCTTGGTGTAATCTATTCGATCTCGTGAAAGTTCATGATGTCGCATTAGCATCACTTACTGTCTACAGAGGGGCCTTGTTATGACTTTTAAAATGTTAAGCGTGTGAGCGAGAAAGAGTGATGGAGCTATGCGCCCATTCGCGTACCCAGCTTCTGGCGTAGGAGGGGGCAAGTCAGATTTTTTAGATCGGTTCGTCCGCGGCTGTTTTGTCATACACATTACACAAACACACCTACATGAAACATTAGGTATATATATAGTGTAGTGTGTAGGGCAAACAGCCGCAAATGATCCTGCTTTAAAGGTAGTTAAATAAATAAAAGTAAATTTGACTAAGTCAAATAAAATAAATGCTAGTCGCTCGCAACTCTCTACCGAATAGAGCCGAGCGTTCGAACGCTCAGCTCTATTCGGTAGCAAGGCAGCTGCCCTCCCCTGCTCCCCCCCCCGGGTACGCCCATGTATGCGCCCTTTATAGCTCCATCCCTTTAACAGTCCGCTTTAAGAGCTCGTGGTCTCAGATATCATAATACAGTCAACTCTCGTCAATTCAAACTTGCGATAATTTGAACCTCTCTATAATTCAAAGTTATCACTAGTTCCCTAGAAAATCTGTTTATATTTCAAATTAAATCAATACATTTTTATGTCCTTGGTAATTCGAATGAAAAAAAAAATCATCGCTACGTAACAAAACCACGCGTTGATTCGAACTAATCGGCGTCAAACACTCGGCAATTCAAAGTTGCAGAGAGAAAGAGAGAGAAAGATTGCAGAACTTGCAGAGGTATGAAGTACATTATGAGACAAGTTCAAACATGTATCATCGTACGAGCCTTTGTTTTTGTAATTATTAGTTTGACAGCCACTTCCGCATCCGCACGAATTGGTTTGTTTAGTTAAGTTTCAGTTACTGTTACTCACTTTTCGAACCATTTGATATTTCGAACAGTCGATAATTCGTAATATTTTAAGAGTCCCTCGAGTTTCGAATAAACGAGAGTCGACTGTATCGCCAGACGCACCTATTGAGTGAATAGGGAATATGAATGAAAAAAATATTTGTTATCTGATTCAGATTCAGATTCCATTTATTTGCTCAAACATGAGTACACGTACAATTATTATAGTAAACAATGCATGCAAGGTGTTACAATCAAAGGAGTTGTGTGTGTGTGTTATGGTGTGCAAATATTAATAATGTGTCTAGGATTAAAAATAATTTAAACATGAGATTTAGAAAAATAAGTTAAACGTTAAACATTAGATTACACTGCTTGACTATAAAATTAGTTACGTTATATTAGAAGTAGACAGCGAGCTAAAATAGACAGAATATTACGTAAATTTCAAAACATTAAATTACACAAAAATAAAATTAACATATATATAATGTCATTGTTGAATGAATTTCTATTAATATAATAGATAGATAGATATATATATTCTTTATTGTACATCAAAAATACAAATCAAATAATAAAAAAAATAACAAATAATAATAAATAAATAAATAAATTATTATTATAATAATCAAGTAAAGTAAAAAAAAAAATACCATTATAAAAATTATTATTATCATACATATCAAATTAAATTAATTTATAATTCAATGTCAATTCATAATAAATGTCAGTGGGTCCAAAATAAAATAATCCGTAAAAAAATGACATTATAAAATCATTATTATAGTACAAATCAAATAATTTATGTCAATTTAAAGTGGATCTATTAAAAATTCCCTAACATCATAATATGCTTTACTAGCTAAGAAATATTCTCTCTAAGATCTAACCAAGTTATTAATAAATATTACAAAATAGAATAGGAACTGTGAATACAATATCAAAATTGGTAGGAAAGCGAACGAGATGTATAAAAATTTTTAAGGGCCTATTACACTACACGATATTCAGACAGTCTTAGTCGATGTCGCGTAGTGTAATAAGAGTTAGACTCTGGTCTTACACAGAATAAAAAAGAAAACGAGAGAGAAGTCTGAATATCGTGTGCTGAATATCGCGTAATGGGCCGTTTTACATATATTCTATGGCGGCAGTACAGGCGTGGCATGGGTATGGCCTTTGACGTCACAGAATCAGAAGTCCACGTCGAACTTCTCTTTCTTATTAGCAGCTTTGAAGCTTGGTAACTTCTTTGTCGATAAAGATTAAAAAAAAAACTTGTATATTTGTTTATAAAAAATAATTTTTGACTCTAAAATTATTTAATTTGCCAAATAAAAAAAAATGCATGCATATTCCTTATTACGAATTTAAGTTGAATTGAAAATATTTGATCCGTCATTTTATGTATCTGTACATGTGGCTAAATAAGTACATAACATGTATTTTAATTTAGAAGCGCGGGCGTCCTAAATTTGCCTCATTCCTATGTTCTTCTTGCTCTAGTTTTATTATACGTAAAATCGCAAAGTACACCTAAATATGTGTAATACATAATAAAAATATTGTATTTTCAGTTACCAGTTTCATTTGTATACCATCTCTCCGTATTACAGAAAAAAAAAATGGCCAAAATTTACATTGGTATTCCGCGCTTCTAGTGTATTTCTAGCTTTAATAAAGGGACGACCAGACGGTTGCAAACTAGCGTTCTAACCAAGGTCACCTTGGTTGGATCCCAAATGAGAACGGATCTATATAGGCGAAGTTGTTGCCCTATGTGCATTAAAGTTTATAATAAGATTCCAGACCATTTTAAGAAACTTCCAATGGTCCGCTTCAAAAGGGCCTTACGCAGGTGGTTAGTTGAGAATCCCTTTTATACTATAAAAGAATTCCTTCAGTTCAAATTTAATTAATAATAATTTGTTTATTTGTACTACAATTTGAATAATATCGAATTAATTTTACCTGTAAAAAATTTGCATGTCATTATGTTGTGATTAAATATGTTAAGCAACTATTATATATATAACCATTGTAAGAACTTTTATAACCATATTTATCTGCAAATAAATCTTTGACTTTGACTTTGACTTTGGAGCTTGGTTTGTATGTTTGGTTTGTGTTGCGGCTACATGGATGTAAACCACATTCCAACACGTTCGGTGGTTGGGAAAACGCGCCTTACAATCAAGGGCGTTGATGTTCATGGATTACAACTGCTGTCTATACGGATTGAAACTAGCAATGTCACTTTGGTTGGGACGTTAATTTTAAACCATCTGGTCACCCCTTAACGGATACGATTGTTAAAGGATACATAGAAAAGCACACATACAACAATTACTTAAATTTAAAATATATTTTGTTTTGTTTCAGAATGTGCAGACGGTAGAAAATGGCGTAACGAATGCGCTCAGCACCTTAGTACATCCAGCTCAAATACATCTACCCATATCGCAGGTGAGGCAGATCTGTGCTATTTACTTGAACCTACCATCTTTTCTACCTTTCCTTCATATATTGGTGAGCATAATCAGCCTTAAAATGTTACCACTGCTGGGACGCAAGCCTCCTCTCTAGGAGAGGTTATGGGCCGTAATCCACCACGAGGGCCCAGCACGGATTATTAGATGTCACATGTCTTCGAAATTGCATAATATAATGCCGGCAAGCCCATTCCATCATCTGTGACATTAATATGGTGGATATCCCACCCATATGCATACTATAATGGTATATTTTGGGAACACATTCATTGTGCGTACAGTTAAGGAGTGGAATTCTCTGCTGGTGTTTGTTTTCTGATTGCTACAACCTACGAGTCTTTAAGTCAAGAGTGATAGGTTATTTCTAGGTAAGCGTGCTCCATTATTGAACACATCGTTGCTTACCATCAGGGGCCCAAGTCTACTATTTTTATAAATTCTTCTTTCCAACACGATCCCATTGTCATTTTTATAAAAGTTCGTAATCTGCTAATTCATAATGATCGATCATTGATCGGTCAATGGTTTCGTACTAGAGTTGTGGTAGCATGACAATATCGAGCTTATTGAAAGCAATGACTGCACAACGACGTTCTATTCTAATGGTAGGTCACTGATTAAAGGAACTGTTAAAATTTTAGCAGATTAACACGTGGTTGACCACTGGAAAGTCATAATGACGCCATTATATTAGTAGAGCAGTGTAGTAAAGAGCAGTGGTGGCCCAGTGGTAACGGCCCCGACTTACGAGTTGTAGGTCGCGGGTTCAATCCCAGCCAGGCGCATTACGTTGTGTAATTTATTTCATCACCACTGCTCTTAAACCGGTGAAGGAAAACATCGTGAGGAAACCGGCATGTCCTTGAACCAAAAATTCGAAGACATGTGTCATTCACCAACCCGCACTGGGCCCGCGTGGTGGATTACGGCCCATGCCCTCTCCTAGAGAGGAGGCCTGAGTCCCAGCAGTGGGAACATTAAAAGGCTGATTATGCTTATGCTTATGCTTATATTAGTAGATTACCAAACCTGTCAAAAACAAAAATTATTAAATCAATGATAGACCATTCTGATACTATTGTAATAGCAGACTTGAGGACCTGATCAGATAGTGGTCAAACGTGAGCGTATGAATAATAAAAAAAACTGATGGGAGATGTATACTCGTAGGTAGAATCGTGTTACTTCGGTTGAAGAATTTTATGAATGTGTTAAATCAATAAAACTAAGAAAATAAATATTTTGCCAGTTTTAACGATTTTTAACCGTTTTATAAATACGTGTTAAGCTTGTGCGTCACGGTGTATGGTCTCTGCTACTAATACGGTAAATTATGGTTTGTTTGAGGAAGTGTGCGGATATTTGAAGTATTATTGGCACCTACAGATGTACTTTAAGGGCATCCAACTCGACATATATTTTCACTGTTTTTCATACAACCGTTCTTACGCGATTATGATGTTATTACACATTTTTCATTAGATATTTTGGAAACACAGTATCTTGTGGATATTATCTAGGCTTCTATTGAAATCAATTTATAATTTTTTGTAAAACTAATTCAGTAAAGACCTCCGAAAATCTGCTATTTTGCATGAACTTTGACACTTCTTAATTTAATCAAAAATTTAAAAAAAATATAACAAAAGAAACCTTGCAAATTTAATCAACATTCTAAATGACGACAATTTTTATCAAAAACTTTTAAGGGTTTAATAAAAACACATATTTCCTGGAACAATTCTTGAAAATATTCGAGTAAATCACGGAATTACCGAATGCTAACAGAGTTTTCAGGCGTTTTCTCTCTTTTTTCGCGTTGCCATTTTGTCCAACATCGCGTTGGTTTGCGTTAGAAGATAGTGAAGAAGGACCCTCTTAAGATATTGCATATGACTAAAGGAGTGTATAAATGAGGATATATAACCGCGTAGAGTTCTATCAAAATGCTCTAAAAAAATAAATGGGTCTGAAATGCGCTGTTAAGTATCACATGGCAAATTTCAAACATTTTGTGTTTGTTTTACGTTATTGCTGAAAGAATTTTACTTTTCGAGGTTATTCGTTTTATTGTGTCCGAGCAAGTGTTTTTATGTTTTTCAAATATCTGTTTATGTTTAGCAAAGAGTTGCTCTAAATAGAACGTTTTCATGTAGCGATAGACTCACGTTTTTTTGGTTAGCTAGTAACAAATAATGTTACTAGTTAACCGAACTTCGTACCGCCTAACAGTCAATGAATGTAGCATATCTATCGATATAGTCAACCGATTGCGATGAAACAAAGCCTAAGTAATATATCAAGTTACACACAATTTTAATGTATAAAAGTTATCTACATCGATTTCGTACATTTTACGTGATGCGCGCACAATTAAAAACTTCTACAGATTTATATTAAGTATAGATAAATTGAAGCCCGCGAGGTACTCGTAAATTTAGACTAAGATTGGGACGTACCACAAATGGCTATATAGAACCAAACTTGCACCATACAGATTCCTTTGCTATCTAACACCATTTAGAGGTATGTAGAACAGGGTCTAAAATTCCGCAAACCTCTGTTGAATAGTGAGTATCCGCCGATCAGACGTGTGTTATGTCTGATCCGGGCAGCCCTGGAACACAAGGCAAAGAATGTAATTACCATCTTCTAACTTCTGGAAACCCTAGGAACATCGGTATAGTCCTATATTTCCATAAATCGGTTGTGCACCCAGGTAGGCCGCTGCAAACACAACTTGGCAAAATGGGGTTTCATAGACCCGTCGGATACTCAATGTGGCGGCCCCTGATCAGAACATGAGCCACACGTTGGAGTGACCCAAGTACTGGACACCTGCACTTTAGGAACTTAATTGAGTGCCACTGATTCTGCAGTTGACGTACCTACTGGGCCCAAATAATTTATGAAGCTTTTCGTGTTAAAAAATCGATTTCTTAATTAATTCAATACCTTTTCAGTACTTACTCGGGATGGTAGTCCTTATGGGACGATGATTTCTGTCAAATAATCTTATTTTTGTTTCATGTTCATAGGTGGTTGGTAGCAGTGGGCTTGTAGTGGGTTCAGCTGCGCTCCAGCTGTTGTCAACTAGCAGCGGCCTGCGCGTGCTGCAGGGCCCTGTGCATACCAACGGTGAGTTATGATGTCCTGGTACATTGACGCAATATCGTGATGGGGAAAAACAAAAAACAAAACTGGCCAAGTGCGAGTCGGACTCGCACACGAAGGGTTCCGTACGGTCCGTAGCAAAAAACGGAAAAAAGTTTTTTGTATGGGAACCCCACTTAATATTTATTTTATTCTGTTTTTAGTATGTCTTGTTATAGCGGCAACAGAAATAGGTCATCTGTGATTTCAACTGTCTAGCTATTATGGTTCATTAGATATAGCCTGGTGATAGACAGACAGACAGTGCAGTCTTAGTAATAGGGGTCCCGTTTTTACCCTTTGGGGACAGAACCCTAAAAACAAGGAAAAATTGTGGCAAGTTTTGAATTAAATATTCATCATCATCATCATCATTATTTCAGCCGAAAGACGTTCACTGTTGGACATAGGCCTCCCCCAAGCGTCGCCACAACGTCCAATCCTGTGCATCTCGCATCCACCGCCTTCCCGCGACTCTCACCAGGTCGTTGGTCCACCTTGTGGGAGGCTTTCAACCCTACGTTTTCCGAAATGCGAATTAAATATTGTTATGTTTAAAAAAAACAGCAAGGCATAAATGGCTGTTTTATTATAATTATTTATTATACAAAATTATGAATTGTAGTTAAAATTTGGGGTTCCACAAGGTATCATTTTAGCTATTATTTTCTTTGAATTTTCATCTAAAGAAGTCATTCATATTTTATTAAATGTAAACTATGACCTTGTTTAAACTAAAAAATACGTGTGTTTTGTTCCCAGGTGTGACACCAACTGTCGAAAGTAGAATTACTAAAGAAAACGGAATCGTATCTCCGTCGCCCGTGTCCACGACTACAGGTATGTTCATTAACGTCATTTCGATCTTCTATCAATTTATCGTCATAGATAAGAAAAAGGCTAACCTAACCTAGCCACTAGACATAATAGCTACTTAAGTTACTTTGAACAGTGATATCAGGCTGACTTTGAATTATAAGTTCAAATAAATTTTATACAAAAGGTTCTATGTTACAATTTTTTTTTTGTAATCGTGTAAAATCGTGATAGCCCCAGTTATGGCACGCCGTTTTTTAGTTCGTAATTAATGCATAGTTTCTACTTTGGAACTCCTGTAATTAAAAAAAAAAACACCCTTTTAAAATAAAATTTCATGGTTTTTGTAACCATACAGCGATATTACAGAAAATACAAAACACAAAAAACCATTAATAACTAATTTAAACAAAATATACCTTTAATGTATCACAGTTTAAAGTCAAGCACTGGTTTATATCAAATAATAAAAAAAAACCAGCAATTTCAAAAATAGTCTCTATTTTTGAAATTGCTGGTTTTTTATAAATTCTAGCATATACAGCGTTTTTTTTTAGGTGGGAAAATCATCTAATGACAAATTCCGCTCTCGGGAGAGGGATAGTGGGAGGAGATAGTGTCCGACTTTTACTGACTAAAACCCACTCCTGTTCCTTCTTTGCCTTCATCCCATGCCCCGGGTTTCGCTTTCACACTACCCATGTCCCCTGTAGGCTTCGACCCTGCTGGGCTCCTACAATTTGCTGTTTTCCACAACTTACGTCATCGATGATGCGTCGAGCTGATAAACACGGCAGTTTGGGACCCAAAAATAACCGTAGATTACTGGAAACACCACCATAACGTTAAATGTTGTGATTGCTTCGCTTGTGCTTGGCCGAAATAGCGAACACCAATCAATTTCATTTGACAGTTGATTTGAAAACAGATTAAATTAAAATCGGATTTTAGAGGTAGAGTGTAGTTCGTCTATTTTTACAAGCTTTTATTTAACTTCCAATGTTTGTAAGTACTTACATTATGATTACATTATGGTAGACATCACAGCCATACGCACAAAGCGTTTTGAGAACACATTTATTGTGCGTACAGCCAAGGAGTGGAATTCCTTGCCGGAGTCTGTGTTTCCTACAGTTTGTTTTTGTGTGTGATAGCTATAAGTTATGGGTCTTTAAGTCAAGAGTGAATAGGTTAGGCAAGCGTGCTCCATTGTCGACCACATCATCGTTTACAATCAGGTGAGATGGTGGTCAAACGCGAGCCTATCATTAATAAAAAAAATGATTAGCCAATGTGAACTCAGGCCTCCTTTTTTGTGTTTGGCCTCCCGCAGGTCAACCCATGAGCTGGTCGATTGCTTAACCGGATTTGCCTGTGGAGGCCTTACTGAAAATCAAAGCCTCTAGCCAAGGCTTACTTAACTAAAACATAAAAACTAAACGACTACACGCTAAGGGCACCCCCCCCTAGGGTACAAATCTCGACTAAAGGGCCTATTACACTACTCGATATTCAGACAGTCTTAGTCGATATAGCGTAGTGTAATAAGGGTTAGACCGGTCTTACTCGGAACAAAAAATAAAACAGTCTGAATATCGTGTGCTGAATATCGCGTAGTGTAATAGGCCCTTTAGGGCGTCGCTGGGGGAAGGTAGCAAGGGACGGGCTGGATCGAACAAGGGGTCTTCTCCTTTTGCTCCATACTCCATAATACTATTACTTTTATACATTTGATATGGTGCACCTAGTGGAGGAAGGGTATATATTCTTTGCTTATGTTGATATTTCTTTGCAGATGGCAGCGTGGTCGTGGGCGGACTGACCCCTCTAGTAGTATCGCAGCCTGCCACGCATTTGTTACAAACGCACACATTGACGCATAAGGTATGCACCTAATAACTATGAGAAAATGACGGGGGCATACCCCGTCATCCTTTCTATGAGATAAAGATTTAAATTCGTATTAACGGATTCTGAAATATTTAAAATCGGTGTTCAGAGCTTGCTCGTGTTGTGAGAGTAATCCATTTCGCCAGTTGTTCAGAAAGTAATCGTAATAATTACTCCAAGTCAAAATCTAAGCAATCAAGTTACTTATCCAGCCGATTGTTAACTTATCAGAAATAACGCTTATAAGGTTCTTAATCATAAAGAAACCTAACTCAAAAAATTTAGGTATTTGAATCTTAGAACAAAGTTTTAAATTTTTTTGAGTTATTTCTTTTTATAATCAAGCGTGTATTATGTAATATTATTATTTTTACTTACACTTGTATGCGCAAACAAACTGTACTGTCGGGTAACTTTGGCCCAAGGTTATCAATTTATAGGAACAAGGGACACTGTGTTTTCTGTATTTCTATTGGTTAATAAGTCCAAAGTAACCCCTCAGGGGCAAAGTAACCCGACTTATTTAGTATCTTTCTATTCTTAATAAAGAGTGTTTGATAAATGACTGCAAACCTGAAGTGGCGCTGCAAACTCAAGCTCAGACGTGTTTGTAACCTCGACTGGCATCCATAAACCCAGTGTGCCTCCTGTGTCTATTTGAAAGTTGCCGTGTTCTTATAAGGAGAAGACGTGTAAAGAGTCGCGAGTGCTGCGCGCGCCGGGCGCCGCGCGCGCGGTCCCCCACCCCTACCTGCGGCCCGCGGCCCCCGCGGCCCCTGGGGCCCCCGGCGTCCCCGGGGCCCCTACGCTACCCGCTCACCCCGCACTGCACGCGGCCTCTCCGAGACACATTGATAACTCGTATATTAATTTCCTAGAGGTAAATAGTAAAAACATTTAAATTTTATTTATTGTAGTTTTGACTCCGGGTAGTCAGAGGTATGTCTATGTTAGTGTGGTGACAAAAACTTCGGCCCCGAGCGTGCTATGTTCCCGCTAGATGGCGCTGAACTCAACCTTTTTAGTTTATTTTGTTTTTAGCGTATGGCAGCATTATTAAGTCAAGGAAGTGGTATCCGCGGAAATAGGACATTTATTTTACTAAGCTTAGTCTGATTATTTCTTCAATACCTACCTAATTCTGATTGTGTTCACCTTAAACGAGCTTAGGCATCGCGCTAATAAGTGTAATAGTTTTTTTTGTTTCTTTGAGTGAACACTGTGGTCTATATTGTTTGAGTCAATGATTATACAGCCCAGAGACGCCTCATACTTGTTCAAACGCACTAACATAGGATTGTGTGTGTGTGAGTGGTAATAGGATTTTTTACTTACATCATTAGTTATGTTTATCAAATAATGGAGGAAAAATGATAGAATTATTACAAAAGAAAGAGATACAAAGTGAAAGACACCAAGAGTTCTTGAAATAGCTGCATCTGTAACTTAGAAAAAAAAAAAAACTTTAAACTTGTCTAAGTATAAAATTTTATGCTCACCAACGTAATGTATAAGGCACCATTGCATAGTATTGTTTTTTTTTACATTTTCATTCTCCTCTTGTCGTAGTAGTGGTAAAAATTAATTCGAAATTATTTTGTGGTTATCTACTTCAGATCTATAAGTCAGATATCGCCACCTGTTATTAGGCGTTTGTATGGGCTATATGGTCGATAGTATGGCTTTGTTATACTCATGTCTGTGATCCTAGAGGGACACTATAGAGTAATTACACTTGCAAGATGGTAATTAAGGTTAAGATTGCCACGTTGAGTGATTTGTTTGTAATGATTGTATGTAAAAAGTTTATACCACAACTTTGAAGGTTTGCAGTTATTTACCAAGGACTTGCTCAATAGCACTCTACACAGATTCGGAAATGGGAAAAATATTTCCTTACTGGTTTTGCAGATGGTGGAGACGCAGATGGTGAAGGGCACGGTGGCGCCGCTGACGGTGTCGGCGCAGTACCTCAGCGCCACCACCATCGTCAAGCCAGTGGTCGTGGTGTCGGCGGCTGGCGCGCCCCCGCACCAGCCCTCCTCGTGAGGGTCCCCGCCCCCTGCGCCCTCTGCGCCCCCCGCGCCCCCCGCGCCTCCAGCGTCGCGAGCTGCGCAGCGCTCGCGCTCTCCACTAAGCTCCGCCACCACCTGGCTGCTATGACCGCCTGGTAATTTGACACAAAACTCTTGGGCTTTAAGTCAAACATGAATGAGACTGTCCTGCAGCGTGCTAGCGAACCACAAGTTCCAGACGAGAAGTTCTCGTTTCACGGAAGACCTCTGGCTAGGCGACCTAAGGAGAGACAAATTGAGAAGAAACCTTCGCTAGTCGACGCTATCGATGGCTAGGATTGCCATACACTGCCAAAGTAAATTTTCGAGCAATAATAAAATACGTACCTTTATGCCCCAGAGGAGACCAGCGAGCTTTGGATCACGAAGTAACTACAGTGTCAGTACGTCTACCTCACCTGGATGTGACGACAAGCATTCCTTGTGAAACATAAGACGGGTGGAAGGTGGGACGTCCTAGCGGCGTCCTTGTCTCACTACGAGTTGTAATAATAAGTGCGAAAGAGATGAGTAGCCGCCGACGTGTGTCAGGAACGCGGATCGTGCGTCTTATGTTAAGACCGCGCGAATGTATAAAATGATGTATTTATGCAATGCCTACTAGTAAGTGGTCGTTTATTTCAAAGACGGTGATAGCAAAGTGACAAATAGTGATGGACTAAAGTGGACATCAACAGCAGAATGATCCGCGACATATTTTTCTACTAGTTAAAGTTTTCGCATTGTGATCGAATTGAACAATAACTTGAATGGATGTAAAAATTATTTATTAACTTTTATTTATTGTTTAAAGTCAATATAAGAAGCAAGTTTGTGTAGAATCGAGATATGAAATGGAGCGGATGCCTTCGAGAGAGTGGCGGGAGAGTGCGGCACGTTTTATATCAGTTAGCTTAGCGAAATGCGTCCATGTGTTGTTAATCATGTCTTACTATGTATACATAATAGATATATTTATGTGCGCCTGTGCCAGCGAGCGCTGAAGCGAGGCTTGTCTCACAGCATGGCGCTAACCCCAGTCTATACGATCGAGAGTAACTCTGGTTCAATATACGATGTAAAAGATTCCCTCTTTGTGAAATATAGAATTAGGCTAAAGTGTACTTGTTATGTATAGAACTAACAGGAATAAAGTTTATTTTTTCTATATCTGTGATGTGTGCAGTTAGGTACTGTAGTTATGGAAACTCTGTACAAAGACCTCTTTAGGTGTTGTCAATTTCTAACAGTTGTGTATAATGTCAATAATATGGACATATTGGAATTAATTAGCTAATAAATAAATATGTGGCTTATATTTGTCGCGTAATGCAATATGTACTTTAACACCTTTTGTGATAAAAGTGGGCATTGCACCCGGAGACCTGAAGTTCAGAGCAACTTGTAGAACACTTAGGTTATCGTGCTGTCCTGCTCAAACGTTTTATTTACAGTACCGTGTGATGAAATAGCACTATTTGTTAGTTCATTTTAGTTAAGTTGTCTGGTTCGCGCCCAGCTCTCGTGGTTGCTGCGGCCCTGGTCGCCGGATGCAGGTCTCTTCGGGTTGCCGGGCCTCGGGCCGTCCTCACTGTGTGCCTACTAACTGAGTAAGGGAGTTGTTATAGTAAATTGTCGAGTCGTAAAGTGAACTTATAAGTCTGTTCTACTCAATGTTATGTACAAAATTCAACCATTTGTTACTACAGATAATGTTGACAGCTAGATTCGTTCGCGGTCTTAATATGTATTTGTACCATCGACTTAGCTACGGCTTTTTCATGGCATTGTTAAAATATGGAAAATATTAATCGCAATATTTAGTTTATTTTATCCAGATTTTTTGGTGAAATTAACGTAAGTTTTATTATTAAGATAGTATTGAGATCGCGAATATCACAATAATGATTGTTACTGCAGTTTTAATGTTTACTTTAACTTTATGACAATAGCGTCAACGTATGGCCGTAGATGGTACTGATAGCCTCGACCTGTGCCAACACTAGCTGTTATTGTTGAACAACTGTGGCTGCAGTTAATTTATTTATGTCACTAGGACAGCATAATATGTTAAAAGATTGACGAAGGCGTAATTAGGGACAGAGTGTAATATTCTGCTTTTAGTCAGTTGAGACTTGAATTTTTTATTCATTTGTAACTTATGAATGCCTAGTAACATAATGTAGCATTCTTTTTTATAAAGCATTTAATTGTTCTTATTTTTTCCCCGTCTTCGTTTATTTACGACCCTAAGCTAAATCGTACGTTAAGGAACTGTTTTGTAAAAAAAAATAGGTACATACATGTTATCAAGAATCGAGCTTTAAATACCCAATTACTTATAGTGCAATATCAAAATTTTGCTAATCGAAATATTTTTGCATATATATTTTTAATTTTTTGATTGTACCTACAGATCTTTCTAATACTTGACAAAAAACTGGGCCAATTCTTTTAATATATTTGTAGTTATTAAAATTTTAAAGATCTTCCTTCGAACTAAATTATCGGTAGGTACCTGTAAGGATAACTAAAATGATATTTCCTTTATTGATTAAAACTTGAAATCCAAAACACTATGTAATTCTGCTAGCCCTTATCATTTCTACAAGGAAGAGATAGGGTAGAAGAATTATGAAGTATGTTTTAAAGTAATTGACGAAAAAGGAGATTTAAATATTTTAAAACATTTCGGAAATTGATATGATTGGCTGTGATGCTTTTATCCTCAAACAAATACGTTTTGGACAGTTTCCGCTAGTCTTGATATAAAGATTATTCAAACATAATTATATTGTAAGCTCTAAATCTTATATCTCGTGATTTGTTCTTCGTTCTATCTCGCGTATGCCTTTCAAGCGCCATCTATGTCGCTCAACTGTAACCAGGGCCCGCTCCTATGTAGATTCTATTTTTAAAATATTAAAAAAAAAACAGTATTTTTTTCTAATGCTTTTTGATATGCGAGAAGTTTTGTCACTTTGCCTAAGAATAGGTGAAATAAAAAATGTATAAATAATATAAATAAAGAGAGAAAATTATTTTAATTGTAATAATATTGTGAAGCGATAATGCTCATGTAAATAATGAAGTAGTGTATAAAACTAATATGTTAGAAATACACAGGAAATTACATATAAAATGCTTTGTTTTATTGTTTCCTTCGATTTACGACGCCTTAAACCTCAATGTGCCTGACTTTTTGTATAAATTGCGATACTAGACATTCTATTTGTAAGTAAAGGCAGGCAATCTATAAAAATAGACTTAAATACAGGGTGTCTTTGACATCAACGTACAACTGGAATTTTTTGTCGTTTTTTTTTCTATTTTTTTTTAAAATATCTGCATTTAAAAAAAAAACTTTATATTATACAGGTCATTGTTTTATACAGTTTCAATTAAAAAACGTTAAGGGTTTTTTTTAAAATTAAGGAACCGACAAAAAATTCCACCACTGCGGAGTCCAGAATCATGTACTAGATCCATGGTATTCGTTTGTGCGTCGATGCCAAAGACACCCTGTATACGTACTGTATAAAAGTAGACGTACTGTATAATCTATATCTATTTCCATACTAATTGTTTGTTTTACGCTTTCACGGTTAAAGAACCGAGACGAAATTTGATACGGAGTATCACCTCAAAAAACTTTTTTTTTATTTTTATTCTTTGTTGTTAAGGGGTTTTTATCCACACGGATACGTCAACCCCATTATACCTTATAGTCTATTTACACACATAATCATAAACATACTCTTATACTATAGAAAAGGAAAGGGATTTACTGCCTTAGCTTTTGAATCAACCCACAAATTATGCGTTTAGTCCTTACTGACTTAGGGTATGCCAATATATTTTGGATAAGTCCAACATCCCACATATTAAGTTTAAACTCCCGAGCCAGAGATTCCCTTTCATCTTTGTTCCTAGCACACTCCATCAGCACATGTTGTACATCTTCAATTTTATTGCATACCTCACAATTAGGTGATGCAGCCTTCCGCATTAAGAATGCAAACTTTGCTGATGGAAAGTGGCCGGAACGAAGTCTTAGCGCTAACTTGACATAACTCCTAGATAAACTTTTGTCATCAAACCAGGGCTCACGAGGGGGTTCGTTTTGAATGACTTTATACCAAATGCCTTTTTCTTTGGATATTTCATTAAAGAATTTTTTCCATTCGTTGAAGCACACACTCTTAAACTTAGTAAAATATTCCCAGTAATCGGGCAAATATGACCTCAAAAAACTTACTGAACAGATTGCGCTTAAAAATGGCACGCAGATAGTTATGCCATAGGCATGCGCTATGAAAGGATTTTCCGAAATTCACCCCCCAAAAGGGCCAAAATTTGGTTTGGAGACACCTGCTCTCATGCGGGCGATGACGCTGAAATAAGTTGGTATATCATCATCATCATTTCAGCCGACAGACGTCCACAACGACCGGTCCTGTGCGTCACGCATCCACCGCACGCCCGCGACTCTCACCAGGTCGTCGGTCCACCTTGTGGGAGGCCTTCCAACGCTGCGTTTTCCGGTGCGCGGTCGCCACTCTAGAACCTTTCGGCCCCATCGACCATCCGTTCTGCGAGCAATATGCCCTGCCCACTGCCACTTTAGTTTCGCGATTCTTCGGGCTATGTCGGTGACGTTCTCCTCGATTGGTATATAATATCTTCTTACTCTTCTGTCTCGCTTTTATCCCGTAACACGGGGTCGGCTTTCCTAATCATGCGACGCCACAATGCCTGTCTTGTACGTCTCATTGAACATGTTGTTAGTATATAATCTAAGAGAGTATAATACAGTAAAATGTAAGATGTTTTTAGGGTTCCGTACCTCAAAAGGAAAAAATGGAACTCTTATAGGATCACTTTGTTGTCCGTCCGTCTGTCTGTCTATCTGTCTGTCAAGACCCTATATCTCAAGAATGCGTGGAGGTATCGAGTTGAAATTAAAACCCACAGATTCAGGTCTCCGGTCCCTTGAAGCTGTGAAAAAAATCAAACTTCTAAGTTAACGAATAAAAAAGATACGGCCGTTTATGTCGCAGAAAACGTATATTTCGATACTATCAAAGGAATCAAACTTCATAGGGTACTTCCCGTTGACCCAGAATGCTGAAATTTGGCATAAAACAAGGTCTTATAGCACAGGTATAGGAATAAATCTGAAAACAGTAATTTTTTGTTACCTACGTCACAACAAAAAAATACATTTTGAAATTCGGAAATATCTTCGAGACTACATTCGGAAATTGTAGTTTGTACGGAACCCTCAGTGCGCGAGCCCGACTCGCACTTGCCTAGTTTTTTTTTGTTATGTTATATACGCTTTTCTCTGAAATGATCAGTCTGATTTTCATGAGGAATAAATAATGTAGACTATATCTAGCATTAGGCTAAGACTCACTACTAACCTTATATACTTAGGTAGGTACCTATTGCGGAATTGTTTGAATGAGTTACTGCGGTCTTGGAACGTAAGGGGCAACTGATGAAATACAGGTGAGTTTTAATCAGGATTTTAGCCTTTAGGAGTGTTAGACTGTTGTCTGACACTCTTAAAGGCTAAAATCCAAAGGTTGTCTGAAAAAAATCGCTTTTAGCGATAAGACCGCCCATTGTGACACCCTATTAATTTTAAGTTCCTATTGTAATTTTATTATTGGAGTATAAAGAATATATCTATCTCCCTCTCGCTCCACCGAGAGAGAAGTGCTGTTTGAGTGAGTGTATTAAAAATATACCTAATTTCCACTTTACTTCTTATCAAGCTGGAGATAGGTCAAAACTAGGCCGTTATGCACAAAGGAACGTTTACAAGTACGCCCAAGCGGGGCACACCTTCACCGTATGCTCCACTGTTTCCTTCGGGCGGTCCGCACGATGGTGACACCCGGGCGTTTCTTCCACCTGGCCACGTTCGGTAAGGACCTGCGTCAGGCGGAAGGCGAGGACGCCGTATTGCCTCTTCAGCCACTCCTCAAAAAGGGAATTTATCGCCGCGATTGTGGCGTCCCTTACCTACAGTAGGTACCTATACTTACATTTCGTAAAATGTTTTTTACGAGTTTCATGCAATAGGCGGCCATTCAGATTGACGACAACTTCCCAAATGCTAAACCCTAATAACGTTTTACCTGACCCGGTAATCAAACCTAGAACCTCATGCTTCGTAGTTAGTAGTAAGTACTTGCAACTACAAAACCAACGAATCAGTAGATACTAAATCTTAATCTTTAGAATGTATGCTACAAGTAGGTATCTCTAATGTGCCGTAATATGGGACCCCTATATCGTTTTATTGGCTCTACACTACACTTGCGTTGTCTGTAAATTACTCTATCTTACAGCATTAAATAACAATTAAAAGTTACTTGACCCGCCTCTATTTTATGCCTGATTAATTAAACTAGACTTTTATAGTTAGAAAAATACTTTTAAAACTACCATTTTTTTAAGGCTGGAAATTACCAATGACTTCTGCCGCTCTAGGACGGAGCGAGAGGGCGTTTCAGACTTTTGCTGACTTAAACCACACGTATGTTCCTTCTTTGCCTAGCGTTCCGGCGGCTGGGGAGTGAGGCGGTCTGTTCCCACGGACATTACTGCTTCGCAGAAAGTGGCGACCGCTTGCAACTCCTCCTCGCTCCGGACCGTGGCCTGTACCAAAGCCTGGTGCCGCTGTTCAACCCCACGAAGAAACGGAGGTGCTCCACCCAAGCGGGCAAACCTCCACTGTGTCCGCCGGGCGCTCCTCACAATGGTGACTCTCGGGCGTTTATTCCGCACGAATCAAGTGCAGGAACCGCCCGATCTTACTGTGTCCGGTGAGTTCCTGCGTCATGCGGAAGGTGAGGACGCCGTGACGTCTCTCTACCCACAACTCAATGACGGGACTTACCGCCATGATTATGGCGTGCCCAAAAACTGCCTGCCTTCTGTCAATATTGCAAGTTCTCACTTCTAAGAAATATGGAAACTGGCATCGCGGAAAGCCACAAATTATGAGTGTATAATTAGAAAACAAACAGATCCTTCCTTAAAATCATGCAAATTGAGAATGATTTTACAAAAAATACACGATTCCGCTCTTATGACGCTTGTAAAAAATTTGCATAAGTAACGTCATATTAGGCTAGTGTACACACTGCTCCAAAACGAACCATACAACCGTGGTTTACCATACAACTTCCCCACACACCCTTCCTACTCATAGTATGTTTGTTATATCTTTTATAAGTTTCATGGATATAATATAATATAACATAATATAATATAGTTGGCAGTGGTTTTGTCACAGCGCTAATTTGTTTCCATATTATTTGTTTGCACCAATTATTTCAATAGATTCGTGTGTTCTTCTTTTTATTTTTTCGTTGTAGTTTGAGTAGATATGAGTATATATTATATTTAGTGTATTGGTAGTTTATAGGTATGTATTTCCATAAAGAATTTTTATAATATGTAAATAGTAATATTGCACCTACCACAATTTGGTCTCTACATCACCCAAAGGTTGACTGGTAGAAAATGCCTTAAGGCATTAAGTCCGCTTCTGTACTCCTTTGCGCATAAAGTATAAATAAATAAATAATAAATATATGTGTTTGTCTGTGGCACCGAAGCTCTTAAACGGGTGCATTGATTTGAATGCGGTTTTTTTATTATTTATAAGTAGGCTGTATAGTGATGGTTGTTAGACGTGTTTTTATAAAAAACGGTTCAGACATTTGCAAATTATGGGGTGGGGGGTCGTTCCCCCACCCCATAAATTGCAAATGTCAATGTTTTTAAACATGGCCAAGTGTAAAACATAGGGTAAGTAGGTATAATATAAGAATGTACATTATAAAACTGTATGTTATATGAAAAACTGGTTTAACTGTTAAAAGTTAAAGGGGGTGAAAGGGCAAGATAGTGAACTGGGATTACTTGCCGGAGTCTGTTTTTCCTAAAAGCTACAACCTGGGGGTCTTTAAGTCGAGAGTGAATAGGTTACTTTTAGGCAAGCATGCTAAGTCGTCGACCACATTATCGGTTATCATCAGCTGAGATATTATAGTGACTAATTAGTAACTATTAAGCTCAGGTTAGCTTATAAATAACAATAATAATAAAAAATAAGATTCGTCTTTTACATTAAAAAAATTAGGATTAGGGTGTTTTTTCAAATTTAAATTTTATGGTTTTCACTACTCTTATTCGAGTCCATCTTCCGCTTCACCCCTCACGCATTCGTTTCCTCATCTCCGCCCCCGCACTTCCACGAACCCGCGCACTCGACCGGCGACCTCTACCAAGGACGATCGTCTTATGAATCAGTCGCCACATTAGGCATAACCAGTATAACTAATGTGTCTATTAAGCTGACGTTTCCGTGGTCAGTTCCGATTTTTCGGCGCCCTGCGGTTTTGGGTACACGTCATCTATTTATTGTTATGTTTACATTGTTCAATATATCTGTGGAAATATCAGATAGCAAAAATTATATATTTCGAATCATAATTATTAATAAATTATCCTCTTGCCTTCAGTCACCTAGAAACTCTTATAACTTTTGAACCAGACACCGACAAATTCCGATATTTGGCAACTAATTTTGACTTATCACTTACCAAATTTGGAAGAAAACAGAGCTTCGATAGGTGCTCTGGATTTTGAGATATAAATAATAATATACAATAATATAATATTCCACAACTATCACACAACGCCGTCTAGTCTCAAGCTAAGCAGAGCTTGTGTTATGAGTACTAGACAACTGATAAACATACTTATATATTTCTGAATACATACATATTATAGACTAGTTTCTGCCAGCGGCTTTGACCGCGAGAAAGTAGGTTTCTTCATACAAACTTTGGACCCCCGTTTCATCCCTTTAGGGGGCGAATTTCGGAAAAACCTCTGTTAGTGCTCGCCTACGTCATAAAAAGAAACCTTGTGCAGAATTTCACGCTCCTAGTCCCAGTAGTTTCGCCTGTGCGTTGATGTGTCAGTCAGTCAGTTTCTCCTTTTATATATATAGATAAATTACACCCATACACAGAACAAATGATCGTGCTCATTACACAAACAATTGTCTTGGGTGGGAATCGAACCCACGACTTCCGGCATAGCAGTCAGGGCCACTAACCACTAGACCAAGAGGCCAGTCAATGTGGGAAAACCGGAGAGACTCTCTCCAGATCAGCTGCCTATAAACTCTTATAACCTTTAAACCCACAAATTCTGGTTGATGAAAAATGTTTTATCGAAATTAAAATCCGTGATGGTGGCCAAACCAGTGTCAGCGACACGTTATTCCAATTTATTCGGGTTAGACGTAGCATTTATTTTTCTACCCCTAACATCTCCATTTGTTGTCATCTCAAGATCTAACTTCTTTCTTGCTGTATGGTCATATCACACAATCCAACCATCCAAAATTTTTTACTGAACATAGATCCCAAATGGGAGAAATTACGTGTAATATCCAGTATGCTTATGGTTTTTGTTAGGCGGCGGGGGATAGTTTTAATTTTTATCCGGCTCTTATCTTTTTCCTATGGTCTTTGATACGGTTTTACCTTCAAAAAGACAAAGCGAGCGAGTGCCAAGTTATAGCTAGGTGGTCCTCTACCCGACCTATATCCGTAGGAGTACGGGGAACTATGGGGGGTTATCTTAGGAGCTACTGAATCAGAATAGGACTCCTATGCTAAAAGGTATAGTTTGGTTTGAGATAGAAATGAAGATAGAAAACACTGAAGTTAGCGAAAGAACTAATCTAATGAATGTGCAAGGGCAAAAAAGATAAAAAATTGAATTTCCGAAAATTCTGGCTTCAAGAAACAACTAAAAACTTCCAAACGAGTTACTATTCAAGCAGTCTGATGCAGTTTTTGAAATTTATATTTTAGGCAAAGGCAACCACAGACCGAATCCCAAACAACAGGTAGGATTAGCAGAAGATGGTGTGACGAGTTGGACTTTTATCTGGATGATTGCCCAAATGTAGCTAAGGACAGAGAAAAGTGGAAGAACGCTTTCCTTTCTTGGTTCTGCGGTAGACAGCAGACTTATAATAACAAAACTGTAATTTTTTTAGTGAGTTATAGTTTAAAAACGCTACCTCGAGCCTTTTAGTGACACCTTATATGATTTATTCCCAAAAATCACTCTCACCTATTCGCAGCGGCCATTTAGTTTTTTTTTTCAAAATTCATACAGCCTATATCACATGTAATGATGTAACTAACGAAAAGACAAAAAAAAACACATTGAGTCATTTAAGCTACAGGCCGTACTAAAGAAATAGACAAACATAGGTAAAAACTTTTTTATAATACTCGTATTATCCTCAAGTTTATTCTATTGTATGGCCTTGGTCTAGTGGTTAGTGACCCTGACTGCTATGCCGGAGGTCGTGGGTTCGATTCTCACCCAGGACAAATGTTTGTGTGATGAGCATGATCATTTGTTCTGTGTCTGGGTGTTATTTATCTATAACATGTATGTATTTATAAATATATAAGCATGTTTATCAGTCTGGTACTCATAACACAAGCTCTGCTTAGTTTGGGACTAGACGGCGTTGTGTGATAGTTGTGGAATATTTGTTATTATTCTATCCTTCTTCTACGGCAGTCTGGTGAAAATGAGCTGGCTGCTGAAGATATAATAAAATGTAAAACTGTTGTCCCAACGAGATGTAGTCAACCGGTATACTAACTAACCGTCCGGACCGGGCCCAAGTCGTCACCGGCGCGTACTGTTCCACGCGCGCCTCAAGGAGATGTCAGCAACCGTAGGGGCCCAGCAGGGTAGCAGCCTACTGGGGCCATGGATGATGCGAAAGAGATTCCTGGGGCCCTGGAAAAATGGCAAAGAAGGAACAGGAGTGGGTTTTTAGTTATTAAAAGTCTGACACTATCTCCCGCTCCGCCTAAGAGCGGGGGATGTCATTAGATGATATTCCCATCCGAAAAAAAACCTACATTTGTTGGAAGCGGAAGATCATCGAAAACAAAGACCGCACAAATTTATCTAATGTTTATTTATGAAATCACCACAAAACTAAAAACGATAACGCTAACAAGGAAAAAGATATTACTTATATCACACCCATGTAAGGCATATTATATTTAGATACGAAATGTTTAACAACGATGATGCACCGTGACTCAAGACTCAAACAAAACATCATGATATGTTAACGATAATGTTTCCTGAACACATTATATACACTGGAGGTTGTTCCTATCAAGAAATCCTTCCGTTTACTCGCAGATAATGAGGCCTCAAGTATCAACGAACTGAGTTTGGGCATCACAAGTGACACATTTGCTATTGTGACGCAACCTGATCTCTCTCTAGGTCAGAACGAGAGTTATGTCAAGGCAGATGCAGTATTTTGATCGGAATCACTCGTAATTGGTTGGGTTCTTGTGAAATAAAAGGTCGGCGTGGGAAACTGACTCATTTAGGTATTGGAGATGTTCAAAACTTTCGATATGTACATAGCCTTGACCTTTCCACGAGTACTGTCATGTTAATAGTATAACTAGAGACCAGCCTTCCTGCTTAAGTTACAACCGTTTCGTTTCGATTCTCTTTTCGTTGATCGCCTCGACTCGGCCACGCCTTTGTTTCCTTTGTTCTGACGTCATGTCAACGCTCAGTCACGTGGTTAGAACACAGAAATAGGAGGCGTGGCCGACTCGAGGCGATCAACGAAAAGAGAATCAAAACGAAACGGTTGCAACTTGGCTAGGGGGGAGCTTTAGCGCGATCCATTTTACGATCTAAACTGAACTGTTAAAGGGCTGGAGCTATAGGGTGAATCTGTATAGCTCCCTCCTTCTTTCTCCCTCGCACGTTTGACATTTTAGTATGTCATAGTAAGGGCTCTGAAGTGGCTAACTTGTAATCTACTGTTTACTATGTGTTTTTTTTAACGTATGATATCATTCAATGACTACTTTCGCTCTAGGGCGGAGCTGGAGGTCGTGTCAGACTTTTACTGACTAAAACCACACCTTGGGCACGCCATAGTTAAGGTGGTAAGTCCCAGCTTTGTACGGTGTCTTCGCCTACCGCATGACTCAGGTCCTCACCGGACGTGGTAAGTTCCGAAGCGAGGAGGAGTGGCAGGCGGTCGCCTCCTTCTGCGAACCAGTAATGCTAGCAAAGGAGTAGGCCGCACGTGCACGCGCGAGGCAATGGCCCTCGCGCCCCAGCTGCCGGGATTCCGATGCCGATTTCCGGCCACCGTAGGCGTGGGCTCACGAACGACGAGCAATGGATATAGCTCACCGTCCGACCGTCCGGTAACCGTCCGGACCGAGCTCAAGTCGACTGGCCAAACGCGATGGACCGTTTGGCCACCCTACTACATAGGTAGACTAGCTTCCGCCAGCTTCGCCCATGTCAAAGTAGGTTTCTTCATACAAACTTTAGATACCTGCGTCATCCTCTTAGGGGCTAGGAAAGGAAAACTAGGACAAAATTTCACGCTCCTAGCTCCAGTAGTTTCGGCTGTGCGTTGATATGTCAGTCAGTCAGTTTGTCCTTTTATGATATAGAAGATACATACACTTACAACACGTTTTCTTCTTCATAATGAGGATGGCCATTACAAAGATGAGAACGTGTTGCGTCAACTCCGTGTAGCATGGAACAAGGGCAGGAAGCTGATGACACTTGGCCATCATTAAATGGTTAAAAGGTAACCTATTAAACTTAAAGGTCACGTTAGAAAAAGACTAAATTATCTGACGGATCTCTAAAAATTAGGTCAAAACCTATTAAGGATAAAGGTAACGCGGGGAAAGGTACCTACTCGAGGATAAATCTTATAATATCGTCTTGCGGAGTATCCATTTATCTACCTAATTTAAAACAAGGACATCTTCGAATTAATAGTAGCCCACAGCGTGAGTAATTTCTAAAATGAGGACTTTTACATAATGAGAGAATCTTGAGAGCCGAAAAATGTCTTCTTAGTACTTATTACTACTTAACTTGTTTGTTTTAGCAGGATTTAGAAGTTGTTTTCTTGGTAACCTTTTTTCTTTTCAATAATATAAGCTAGTGCTTGACTGCGATCCTACCTGATGGAAAGCAGTGATGCAATAATTAATGGTGAGGCGTACCGTAAAACGGGGTGAATAGAAATGCAGGCGTGCATAAAAACAAAATTTTTTTTTTTTTTTTTTCACTTTGATACCATATTATCGGCTTCTAATAAACTTTGGTTTGGTTTTTCACTTTGATACCATATTATCAGCTTCTAATAAACTTTGGTTTGGTTTTTCATTTTGATACCATATTATCGGCTTCTAATAAACTTTGGTTTGGTTTTTCCCTTTGATACCATATTATCAGCTTCTAATAAACTTTGGTTTGGTTTTTCATTTTGATACCATATTATCGGCTTCTAATAAACTTTGGTTTGGTTTTTCATTTTGATACCATATTATCGGCTTCTAATAAACTTTGGTTTGGTTTTTCAGTTTGATACCATATTATCGGCTACTAATAAAGCATCGACTTTTTAGAATAACAATTCATCAATAAATTGATACAGTTAAATGCTGAGAAAAATATTCAAATATTGTGAAATATAATTTAATTTATTAGAATGAAGAGAATAAAGTATAATTTAATAGAATAAAATCAACCGATTTAAATAAAAAAATGAATTATTTGTTATCCTGTGATTTTTGGGAATAAATCCTTTTCCAGAGCCATCGGCTCGTCATGGGAGTCATAGGTGTACCGGCATTTCCTTAAACACACCGAAGCCTATCCATATGTCCTTAAATTGGCTACCGTGTATAGATTTCGCAGACTAACTGATCCAACCCCCATTGGGAATGCGTCGTGAATTCCAGTCCATTCTTTTTTTTTTTTTTTTTATTCGGTATAAACCAGTGCTTGACTGCGATCCCACCTGATGGTAAGCAGTGATGCAATCATTGATGGTGAGGCGCACTAGTTTATTAAGAGCCTATTCACTCTAGCCTTGAAGGCACCTAAATTATAGTTGGACGGGAAGACAGCAGCAGGCAAATTGTTCCAGTCCTTCGATGTACGCGGTATAAACGACGAAGCAAATCGCCTAGTTCGGACCGTTGGTGTTTCAACAACGTAAGGGTGGATACTCGCCGTACGTCGGGTTGTCCGATGGTAGAAAGGAGATGGCGGAATCAGGTCATGCAATGCCCGCGCACACTTTTTCCTTATTCCTTTTCTTAGAGAAAAGTTACTGCAAGGCAACTATTTTAAGGCTGATAATGCTATGCCATGCTAAATCCAATTGCATCTCTAGTTGGGTCTCAGTCTCGGTTACAATGAAAGTTTCCAATAAATGCGAATTATGAGAAAAAAACCGGGCAAGTGCGAGTCGGACTCGCGCACTGAGGGTTCCGTACAAACTTACATATGAAAACAGTTCAATACCTGAAATTTTTCGTTTTTTCCTTTTGAGGTACGGAACCCCAAAAACAAATGTAGATACACATCCTTTCTTCAAGAACCATCCTTGCTGTCATAGCAAAGGATATGCAAGAAAAGGTTTCGCTTTGTTTTTCCTCGTTTTCAGTTTTTTATACTGTCTTCAATGAAACGGAAACGGATGTTTCAGATAAAAAAATATTGTAAGTGTCAACGGACGGAACGACTCTTTATGAGCGTCAATAAAAGTAAAACAGGTTTTATAAATCTTTATTTAATTGACAGAGGTCGTAAAATATGCCTTTTATAGAAAGACGACTACAATTTGTAACAATTCCAAATATAAAATGTAAACAAAACCATACGAAATTAGTTAAAAACATTTTATTTTGTGAGATTAAAAAATATTTTCAACTAGCTTCCGCCAGCGGCTTCGCCCGCGTGTTTCTCCATACAAACTTTGGACCCTATTTCATCCTTATAGGGGTGAATTTTGGAAAATCCTTCCTTAGTGCTCGCCTACGACATAAAAGGAAACCTTGTGCAAATTTTACGCTCCTAGTCCCAGTAGCTATGGCTGTGCGTCGTTATGTTAATCAGCCAGTTTCTTCTTTTAAATATAAATGTCGTGGCCAGATCTTAGAAATTTATCACTTTATGATATGGCCAAGTAAAACTGGCCAGATCGTTTTAAACGTTAAAGTTTGTTGATATTTCAATCTTCATTTGGCCTACTTTCTTTAGACCTTTTATTATCATAGAAATCCTACATCAATGATACGGCCAAATGAGGATTGACATATCATCAAATGTTAACGTTTAAACGATCTGGCCAGTTTTAGTTGGCCATATCATGAAGTGATTTATTCTAAGAGCTAGCCACGACAGATACATAAACAAGCATAGCATAGCATAATCAGCCTTAAAATGTTCCCACAGCTGGGACTCGGGCCTCCTCTCAAGGAGAGGGAGATAAATAAAACCTTAAGAAATTCGTTTAAAAAACGTTATGTTTTGTGAGATAAAGTAAAAAAATATTTGCAATTATCAGGAAACTTAAAGATTACAACCGTTTTCATAAGCAAAACATCAAAAACAGAGGAAATGTAAATCAAAAAACATTCAAGGCTGCTCTTATCGATTAGTTTACATATTTTCGCTTGCATCCTTTATCAGGAAGTAAGGAGTAACGAACCTTGTCGACATTTTGTCCGTTTGTGTTTACCCTATGACAGGTCTTCGCGACACCTTTATAAAAACGCGCGCCACACCAATTTACTTCACATACCTATTGCTGTTTTCTGATCGCCTAGTCCTTTTCCTTAAAACAAATTTATATTTTAAAATAAAAATATTATAAAATGAATTCGATAGTTTACGTATTTTTAATAGTTTTAATAAGTAGAAATAACGCTTCACCTGCAAGAGGGGGCTATTATAATTTTATAAACTATTTATATGACGACTATGAAGAGAACAGTATAGATGGAAGTCAGACCATCGATGTGTCGAGTTTGGGACCTGAAGCTTATGGACTGCCGAAAAATGAGAGCGGTGAGTAATTGATATAATTATTTATACTTATTTTTGTGGGAACCTCAAGCGACATCTGAGGAGGCCATCGCTAGATGTCTGGATCAAGGGCTTGATTTAAATTTGTAGTTTGGATCCTTTTTTGATAACGATGGGCTACAATTTTATATTTTATTTTAATATTTGAAAATATATTACTGTCGAAATAAATTCCCTTTTTCGATATCGGTGGGCTACAATTTTTTATTTTATTTTAATATTTGAAAATATATTACTATTGAAATAAATTGAGAACCTCGCAATATTATTGTTAGAATTTTTGATGACTGTTTTCGAAAGTACTCAGGTATGTAATAGGGCCAACAGGCCTGACAGAAATTATTTCATAAAAAAGTGTATTCATCTCCATCAGATTAACATCAAACAACAACAATGCAATGCAATTTTTAATCACGATCATTTCAATTAGTGTGATTAATTTATTAATTTGTCCTAAACTATAGGAACAAAACAAATTGAAACAACAATCCAAAATTTAATAACATTTTAAAAAATGGCGCTACATTCACAGTTTACAATAATATTAAAAGATAATAATATACTTTAACAATGTAATCGTTATCAACTTTAATTGTGAAATTAAAGGTAATTCCAATTTATTTAATTACCTAAGTAATTAATTAACAGTATCCTTTATCATGAATTTGCATTTACTGTTGTCATTACGTTTATTTATAGTCCGTCCGGTTTACAGATATACAGGGTGTCAGGGAAACGCTTCCGAAAACGAAGACAGGTGATAGGGCTACTGATTCTCGATACGATACCATCAAAAAATCTGTTTTTTTTTTTAACTATTTTACCTATTTTTTTTAGCATTTTTCGTACACTGTGCATTGAGAACAGTTAAATGAAACCATTATTTGCAATTAAACACATTTTGTTTTCTTTACAACTCTAACAAGCAATGTATCAGCTGACGCTTGCGCGTGACCTCAAGTTCAAAGTACGCGCGCGCTCTCCGACAGCCGCGCGGCCGACGACCCCAAGTCCACGCGCGCGTACGTACGGAGGTGAAGGAGGAAGCGAGATGGACATAGGCTAGACATGGGTCGTACTTGCAAAATCGAGTACCAGGGCTTCCAAGTACGTCCAACATCCACCTTAAAAAACCAGGGCCTAAAACCAGGGCTCGAAATACTTTCAGGTGTTTTCTATCTGCATCGAAAATTGATCCATGACTTCATACAAATAAGAAGTACAATCGTGTATTCAAAAGCCCTGTTGGAAGAAAAAATACTAGCATAGGAAATTGATCCGTGACTTTCCTAAATAAGGAGCAAAATCGCGTTTACAAATAAATACACACAAAAAATACACAAACCAATAAAGTAAAAAAATACTTGCATACGAAATTGTTCCTTATACTCTTATTGATAAATGATCGCATTTGCGAAAACTAACGCAGTTGAGTACCTACGTAGTTGAGCGTAACTTTTGTCGGGCGGCATCGAATGCAGGTGCAGGCGGCATGTTTGATCTTCATAGTACTTCTTTAGTAATCTAGTAACTTTTATTATTTAGTTCCTTTACGACTCGGTTCGTGAGCGAACGTGCGTGAATCAATCCATAGCCATTGAATCGTATTTGTTACTGTTTTGTTAGTTTTGTGTTTAGTTATTATTGTTACGTTTTTAGTGCTGTTTTATTGTTTTTTAGTTTAATTTTTTGTGTTTTTTAACAATGCCTGACGCATACGTGTACAGTGCTCGTGAATACGGCAACATGTTGATGTGTTTAGGAGAAGCCCGTGGCAATGCTTCTCTAGCGTGAGCGTTTTTAATAAACTACGTGCAGAATGTGTTGAGGATGTTACACTGATGCCTCGTGTTCACGAGTCTACACAGCGACGGGCCCGGCTATGCATTGAAATAGATGGCGCGCAGTTCGAGCCAAACCTTATAAGGTCGCAAAGGATTTAAACAGGTACGTAAATGTGAACTACGAATGCGATTAAAATCCAAAATTTTGTGAAGTGTTGTAGGGGTAGGCATTTTGAAAGTGGTTTTTGTAAATTCCGTATTAAATCCGTACGGCCGCTGCTCGAATTTTGCGGACAGCGGGTGGCGGCGACGGCGGCGCGGAAACGGCGCGGGACGTATTAGATCCTGCCGCTCCCGCGCCGCCGCCGCCGCCGCCCCGCTGCCCGCAAGATTCGAGGCAGCGGCCGTACGGAGCGCTCGGCGCCCGCGACGCGCGTTGGCGCGACGTTGCCTTGCGTGTCAGTGACCTCACGTTTTGTACGCTTTCCATTGCGTGTTTGCGAAATATGAAGTCTTGAAAATAATGAATTTAAAGCGAAAGGTTAGTGGTATCCGTTTGCATATAGGTTGTATATAATCTACGTTCTGGCTTCGGAAGCGTTCCCCTTACACCCTGTATATATGTGCTTAAAGGACTTACTTACCTATTCAATATATTATTTTCATTTCTGCGATAATTTTATAGATGTTTACTAAGTGTATTTTATCAAAGCTTTAAAAGCTTAGCTCTCTTGGCTTGAGGGATTGTTCCAATCAGTTACAGCGAGTCTGGAACGCAGAGGGCAACTGAAGGTCTGAAATCTGAAATCTGACACTCCATGTCGCTCCACCTAAATCGCGAGAACTTATTTAATGATTTCCCACCTTAAAAACGAGCTTCCTTAGGCTGTGGGATTTTTCGAAAAAGTTACCGTGGCTCCGGAACGCAAAGGGTAACTAAAGGAACATAGGTTTTTATCAGTAAAAGTCTGACTTCCCCCTTGCTCCTTGCACAGAGCGAGAAAAGTAATTTGATTATTTCCCACCTAAAAAAAAGCTCCTTATTAAAAAAACGTGAGATGTTTTTTAGTTTAGTCATTCTGGGGATCACACTGGTTTGCACATGAATAGGAGTTTATTTTCAAGGAGGTAGGAATTTAAGTTAACAATATAACATCTAGTTAGTTTTAGTTCTTTATTTTATTTATACAATTGTTTTTTTTTTTTTTGCTATTTACTAATGATTTTATATTAGTTTTTGTTTTTAATTTAGACAATATACATAATAAAATGTTCTTGGTTTAGATAGATAATCTAATAGTTCGCTATTGCGGGACAAATTCATCGCTGACCACATCGTCGTTTATCATCAGGTGAGGTAGTGGTCAAACGCAAGCCTATCAATAAAAAAGAAAAAAATATGTGTCTAAATTATTTATTAAAGCCAAAGTATTAACAGGCATAGATTTTTCGTAGATTTTGATTGTCTTAAACTTCGAAAGTACCGTTATAAACATGGGAGCCATGTTTGTAACAAAAACTAAATGCAGAAGAAAGCGAAAAATGTAGGGAAATAATGAAAATGAATAATTAATACATGCAGATCGATTCAGGTCGAGATGCATCGCCTGTCATGTTCACACGACAAACACGGCGACGGGCGTGTCAAACTCATCCGATAATAAAATAACGAAAAGTCACCAGGCGCCGAGTTGACAGCCCACTTCCTTAACTTCATGATATCCTAATCTTGTTATGTACAGTATTACAACGTTACACAACTTTTTCGATGAGTTTTTTTATCTTCATCCATGCTTTTACCGGTTCCGGTGGAAAACGAAATTGATAGCATAAAGCATAATCAGCCTTTTAATGTTCCCACTGATGGGACTCAGGCCTCATCTCTAGGAGAGGGAATGCGTAATCCACCACTCGGGCCCAGTGCGGGTTGGTGAATGTCACATGTCTGCGAATTTTTGGTTCTAGGACATGCCGGTTTCCTAACGATGTTTTCCTTCACCGTTTTGAGAGCAGTGATGATGAAATAAATTACATAAAGTAATGTGTCTGGCTGGGTTTGAACCTGGGACGTACAACACGTAAGTCGGAGCCGTTACCACTGGGCCACCATTGCTCTCACAAAAGGAAATTGATAAGGGTATAATTGAAGATGGTTGTGAAATCATTTTACCCTTGGGTTAAGGGAATGTTGGAGAGAGTTACTGTTGCCCTGGATCGCACAGGGCAACTGATGGACACAGTTGTATTGTATTCAGCAAAAGTCTGACACTCCCCTTGCCTCGCTCCACATAGAGTGGGATGATTTTCCGCAAAAACGAGTCGGACTCGTGCACTGAGGGCTCCGTATAAACTTACCAATAAAAACAGTTCAATTCCCGAATTGAGGTACGAAGATTTTTCCGAATCGCAAAAAAAGAGTTTTTTTTTTTTATGACGTAACTACAAATTTATGGTTTTTAGATTTTTTCCTATACTTGTGCTATGAGACCTTGCTTCATACAAAATTTCAGGATTCTAGGTCAACGGGAAGTTATAGCCCTATGGATTTTGATTCCCTTGAGTGTCGAAATACACGTTTTTGCGAAATAAACGGCCGTATCTTTTTTTTCGTTAACTTAGAAGTTCGAATTTTTCACAATATCAAGGGACCGCAGACCTGAATATATGGTTTTGATTTCAAGTCAATAACTCCTCGCGTTCCCGAGTTTAAGAGACAGACAGACGGACAACAAAGTGATCCTATAAGTGTTCCGTTTTTTCCTTTTGAGGTGCGGAACCCTAAAAAAAGATTATATCTTTCGGGAAGAGGAAGTATGCGAATTTAGCATATTGACTATAGAAACGATTTTTATTGGTTGGGTAAGAACTTTCAATGATTCTTTATTTATAACTAAAATTAACGTTACCGTCAGAACATCTCCCCCCTGGACGCGAATTGCAGTGGCCAGTCTGGAAATCTCTTAACCGACTGCGGACTCAGGTTGGCCGCTGTAAAAATAATTTGGCCAAATGGGGCTTCCTCGACCCATCTCTAACACAGTGCCAGTGTGGAGCCGCTGCACAGGACATGCGTCATTTGCTATTCTGTCCATCCTGCACAACTACCTGCAGTTTTCAGGATCTATACGAGGCCAATAACAGAGCCGTAGCCGCTAGCATGATGTTATGCAGCCTATAACTACTATTCATCACAAATCTCATACCGCAAAGATTTTTTCCAAATCGACCGGTAGTTCCTGAGATTAGCGCTCTTAAACATACAAAGAAACTCTTCCGCTTAGTTATATATAGATAACTAGCTTCTGCCAGCGGCTTCGCCTGCGTGAAAAAAGGTTTCTCCATACTAACTTCCAGCCCCCGTTTTACCCCCTTAAGGGTGGAGATTCGTGAAATCCGTTCTTAGTAGATGTCTACACCCTATATGGAACCTACCTGCCAAATTTTAAGTTTTTAGGTGTTATAGTTTCTGAGATTTCGTGATTAATCTGTGAGTGGTATTTCGCTTTTATATATATAGATTTCTAATTCGGAATCACTGGAACAAGCTATGGAAATATAGCACTAAAGAACCCTGAAACAAATTAATCTTGAAATCGATTTATTAGATACTATTCCAGAATGTCCTGCTGTTCTTATTGCTCTGTAACTTCCAGGTAATGCACTGGCGAGCTGGTCGGAGTCATCACTCATGAACCCTGAGGAAGTAGGGGACTACGCCGAGGGCGACATTCTCATGCCGCTGCAGGAGGGAAGGAACGGTGTGAGGGAGGAGGTACTGCGTTGGCCAAGAGGACATATTGTCTACAAAATCGACGGATATTTCAGTACGTATAATAAAAATGTTGCCCAGTATAAGATACTCCTGCATTGTGGGTGTGTTCACCAAACACGTAAATATATATATATATTATAGATAGTTGTTATCCCGGAACAACTATCTCTAGGCCATAAAACATTTGGTCCTCACGTCCCATCCGCCGCCGGGATTCCGATCCCGATTTTCGGCCTCCAAAGGCGCGGGCTTGCGGACAGCGAGCAATGGGTGGCTCGCCGTCCGACCGTCCGGTAACCGTCCGGACCGAGCCCAAGTCGTCGACGGCGCGTATTGTTCCACGCGCGCCTCAACGAGATGTCAGCAACTGTAGGGGCCCAGCAGGGTCGAAGCCTACTGGGGCCATGGATGATGCGAAAGAGATCCCTGGGGCCCTGGAAAAATGGCAAAGAAGGAACAGGAGTGGGTTTATAGTCAGCAAAGTCTGACACTATCTCCCGCTGCGCCCAAGAGCGAGATTTGTCATTAGATGATTTTCCCACGTAAAAAAAGGCCATAAAATATTTGTTCAGTTTGGGAATCGAACCAACCGTGCTGTCACTTATTTATTAGGTACTGTCTCTTACTATATTACTTAGGTCACTTTTTGCTTTGTTAATCTAGTAGAAGAGCTTCTGCTAATAATGAAGTCCTGGTACTGCATCTCTGGTCTGGCAAAGTATTATTAGTAATTCCATCAAGAATTTTTCAGTAGCAGCCCGGTGTCTAGAACCGGTTACAAATCCAGGATTAATTGAGTCTACCTATATACGTAGGTCTTGTACGTCCTCACCCTTCGGAGAAAGCAGGTGTGATAGTGATAGATCCTCACCTCATACTGGTGTCGTTAGTATCGAGTAAAGGCTGCTCGATTCATTAGAGTTACTGCTGCCCTAGTACACGGGTAGAATATGGCCTGAAATAATATATAGAATACAAATATATTTTAAACCGAAACCCTTAGGATATTCGCTCTGCTGCGCCTACTTCCTTGACTTCATGAGATCCTAGTCATGATATGTTGAACATTACACAGTTACACAACTTTTTCGTTAAGTTTTACCAGTTTTGGTGTAAAAAGAAATTGATTAAATGAGTATAATAGAAGATGCTTGTGAAATCATTATGCCTTGGCCTACGGGACTGCTCGAAAGCGTTACCGCATCTCTGGAAGGCAAAGGACGGAACACAGGTGAGTTTTAGTCAGTAAAAGACTCTCTCTCGCTCCACCCAGAGAGGGTTTTTCTTTTGACGATTTCTCTGTGCGTTGCACCAAAATAATCGAGATAGAGGATTATCATGGTAAATTACGATGCTATAAGTTACCTATTCCTGAAAAAAAATATGTTTTTTTTTGCTTGAAATGAATTGTTTTTTAGGCTCCACCGAACGTGAAACTATAATGAAGGCTATAGCTGACTACCATAGATTGACGTGCCTAAGATTCGTCCCTTACAACGGACAGAAAGATTACATCTCTATCACGAGCCAGAACACCGGCTGCTGGTCCAGTGTTGGTAGAATTGGTAAGTCGCATCAACTGAACAAACAAGTACACAAACTTAAAAATTTAGTTTAAGTACTATATATTTTTCAATACACTTACTCGAAAATTCGCTCGAAAATCCGCTCTTATCCCTACCGCTTGTAGGCACGCAATTTACTGTTTTCCACACTAGTGCGGAAAACTACGCGTGCTCATCTCACCATAATTTATTGTATTTATGCTAAATGATCCGCACTAGTCGCCCGACAAACACTTTTCTTTATTTCTTTGTAAGTGTATTGAAAAACGTTGTTTGATACACGTGGAAACTTGACACTGCAGCAATCGGCTTCGTAACATACATGAAAAACTTTATCCACTCCCTCGTCCATGCGTCTCTGCTAGGTGCCAACTGAACAACCAGCGCTGGATGTCTGACGTCCAGCAAATGCTGAGGTGGTATCCCTTTTAGTACGGGCACGCTCAGCGTAGTCTGTACCTTTGTTCTCTTTTACTTTGTGTTTGTCCCGAATATTTTTTTTCTATTTTTAAATGTCGAATAAAATTGTATAGTAACGCCTGGTAGCTAAAGTATAAAAATGGACCATTTTCCATACCATTCATATTTTGCAAAGAGAAAAAATGCAGGTCCTTTTAAAATATTTGTAGCAGGCTGCAATTCAACAAACGATTCTGGTCATTGACCATCTACTACAGTTTCACTAAATCTGTTTGATTCGTTTACACACTTATAATTATATCCAGGTGGTCGTCAAGAGGTGAACCTGCAGACCCCTGGCTGCGTGTCCAAGAAAGGCACTGTTTTGCACGAGCTGCTGCACGCGATCGGCTTCATGCATGAGCAGAGCCGCCCTGAGCGCGATGACTTCGTCAGAGTGCGTTACAATAACATCCGACCAGGTGAGGAATCATACAGCTGTTACTTTTGTTTTAGACGAGCCTTTCCCTTTAACACTCCTTCTCCATCCTTTGTGGATGGACTATAAGGATCCAAGCCGAACTCAACATTGTAGCTGGTCCGGACCGAAACAGTGATGAAACAAAAGTATGAAACTGTGTCGACGAAGCTGTAACGACGTGCCTTTATGTCATTGCCGCTTCGTAGAGAGAGTTTGTTTTACAGAGACGTAGAACAAGCATATAATGACGAAAACGCGCCCGTGAAAAGTAGGCCTTACCGACTTAATTTTCTGCAGGTTCCGAGACCAACTTCAAGAAGGCTAGCACCAAACAGACGAATGACTTCAGCGTTCCTTACGACTACAACAGCGTCATGCACTACTCCGAGTACGCCTTCTCCAAGAACCAGCAGAAGACCATCGAACCTAAGGTGAGGCCCTACCATGAGCTCTTAGCGCGATCCATTTGCCATCCTAAACTGAACTGTTAAAGGGATGGATGCGATCCGAAATTTGCGATCCGATTTTTATGTAAAAAATCTATGTACAAAATTACAAATTTTTATAACTGTATCATGAAAAATCACAAATTTATAAGCTTGTTATGTCAGCAAAACTACATAGTCACCGGGCCATCCAGGCGATTGATGGGTTGTTTTGCACTTGCTGTTCGCTGGCGCCTAATGCCCGCTATGACCTGCCGTGACCTGTCTTGTGTCTTAGTGTCGGTGGTGTCCAACTTGTGACCTTTTTAAAAATTGTTTAAACATGGTGTAAAAACAATTGGAATCCATTCAGTTACTGATTCTGAACAAATAACTAAAAACTAATGTTGTTTAGGGTGCATAGCTCCATACCTCAGTTTCGCTCGCACGACTGACAATTTAACACATCATAGTAAGGCCCCTGGAGTCATTACAAAATTAACTTATAAGGTTTATTCAAGGTGCAATAATAGGAATTTGCCTGCTGCGTTTTTTCCTACCGATTATAATTTATCAATATACTTACTTGAAAACCCGCTCTTATCCGCTTTTATGCTTGCAATTTACTTTTTTCCGCACTAGTATGGAAAAGTGCGCGAGCTCGGCCCCGCCAGCCCCAGTTTATTGCCTATATCGTATCTGGCTGGGCGCAACGTCCTCGTAAGTGCATTGACGTCGTTTGGTACACATGGAAATTTGTCACTGCAGCACTCGTTATATCACCCTCACCCGTGGCTTGGGCCAATTTCACCTCAGCTGCTATGACAAACTTTCTCCACTTGTATCAAAATATACTTAGGTGTCTTCAAGGCTAGAGTGAATAGGCTCTTAATAAATTAGTGCGTTTCTCCATCAACGCTTGCACCACTGCTTACAGGAGGGATCGCAGTTTAAAACAAGTTTATTTTATTTAAAAAAATATTATTTTACACTATTTGTGGTTATTCCATTTGTCAATTAAATGAGTCCAATTTTACAATAGGATTCTCAGTCACTAATAATGAAAATTAGGTTAATATCCAAAACCGATTTTGGATATTGTTTCCACATCTTGAGATAAACACACGAGTTGCGGAATTGTTGGCAACTGAAAGAACACAAGTGGGTTTAAGTCACTAAAAGACTGACACTACCTCTCGCTCCACCCAGAGCGGGAAAAGTGGTTTGATGAATACCAAAGCTTTAAAAAAAAATCTTGATTTTTAATTTGCTATATTCACAGGTCGGAGGTGTGAAACTAGGGCAGAGAGAAGGTCTGAGCCGTGGTGATGTCAAGAAAATCAACAACATGTACAACTGCAAGAAAGAGTGAGTGGTGGTTTATTTCTAGCTTCTTTATAATGCTCGCCGTCCGACCGTCCGAACCGAGCACAAGTCGTCGACGGCGCGTATTGTTCGAGATGTCAGCAAACCGTAAGGGCCTAGCATTATCGAAGCCTACTGGGGCCATGGGTTCGCTGCTGAAAGGAAAACCCGGCCCTGGTATGAAAGGAAGGAACTAGGAGTGGGTTTTAGTCAGTAAAAGTCGTAGCTCACCGTCCGGCCATCCAAGCTCGGGTCGATGGTGCGTTGTATTCCACGCACGCACTCTATGAAATGTCAGCACGCCTACCAGGGCTGCAGATAGTTCGAAGGAGTTACCGCAGCACTCGCAAAAAAAAGGTGACTGAAGGAAAACTGGGTTTTAGTCAGTAAAAGCCGAAAGACGTCCACTGCTGGACATAGGCCTCTCCCAAGAGTCGCCACAACGAACAGCCCTAGGCGCCTTGCTTCCATCGGATTCCCGCGACCCTCATTAGGTCACCGGCCTGGCTTTATACCTTTATATATATAGTTTAAAATGGTCTAGGTAGACATATACACATCCTTGTTTTATCCGAATCTATTTCATGTTTGTTTTTGATTATAGCATGGCCTAGTCGGCCTTATAATGTTGCCACTGTTGGGACTCAGGCCTCCTCTCTAGGAGAGGGAATGGACCGTACTCCACCACGCGGGCCCAGCGCGGGCTGGTGGATGTCACATGTCTTCGAATTTTTGGTTCTAGGACATGCCGGTTTCCTAACGATGTTTTCCTTCACCGTTTTGAGAGCAGTGGTGATGAAATAAATTACACAAAGTAATGCGCCTGGCTGGGTTTGAACCCGCGACCTACAACTCGTAAGTCGGGGCCGTTACCACTGCTCTGCACTGTTTTTCATTACTTTATCATTATTAAAATCTATGTCTTAATTTTTAGGGAACCACAATCCGGCTGGCTGGGTGGAGTCTTCCAGAACTTATTCGGAGCAAAGTCACGTTAATAGCTATACTTAGGAGTTTCGTTTCACTTGTCTGTATTTAAATCACAAAGATCTGATAGAATGTAAGTTTTCTAGTCTTTACGTTTGTTTGTATAAAATAAAGCGTAAAATTATTTATTTTTGACTTTTCATTATACTTAACTGATGAAAATTATCCCTAGGGAACATACCCCCGAGGTAAAAAGTATCCTAAGTGCTACTCTACGAAAAAAAATATAATTTACCAGTGTGCCAAATTTCATCCAAAGCTGTCCAGCCGTTTGAGCGAAGGACTAACAAACATACATAAAAGTTTCGCTTTTATGTCGTATCGTGTTGTTCCATTATTCTACCTATCTTAACTATACATATATTTAACGTTTAGGTTACATAACTAAAAAAATAACCGACTTCACTAAAAAAACACTAAAAGAATCAAAATAACTTTAATTTCGAAAGTCGGTGTTTCTCGGTATTGTTTGTTTTTTATTTGAGGAGTTCCCTCGATTCCTCATGGATCCCATCATCAGAACTGGATTTGAAAAAAATAGGAGCAATCTGGAAGCACATCCTCTAAGGGGGAAAAAATATTTGCAAATCGGTCCATAAACGACGAAGTTCTGAGGTAACAAACAAAAAAAAATTATTAAAAAAATACAACCGAATTGATAACCTCCTACTATTTTTTTAAGTCGGTTAAAAAGCTATTACTATATGTAAAGAAAAGAAAAGAAAGAAAGAAAAACAGTTTAACATTGGATTCACTGCAGTTATCTATTTAGTCCTTTTCAGTGATATCGATAGACAACGGTTACTCAAGGAAACTTGACATGATTAATCGAAAGAGTTACCGCGGCCCTAGAACGCAAAGGGCAACTGAAGGAAGACATTTGGGTAATAGTCAATAAACTTCCTTTCGCTCCACCCCGAGCGGGAGAAGATTCTTAAAGATTTACTACAACAAAAAAAGGGAATCAGAAAAAAAAATACAAAGTAAATAAGCTGTTTCAGCAATAATGTTTTTTATTCAGTGTTAACTAATCTCTTTAATCTACATTTATTACAATCATGGTTAGACACTGTGTCAGAAGTACCAGGTCAGCATCAGTAACGAAGAAGTATCGATGTCAGTAATTAGGAATTTTCATATTTTTCTATTTCCATCGACATCAAACATCTCAGGAACTGGTAGGATCTTTCACAGAGGCAGGTTTCCTCTGAAAAACGAACATTTTACTTGCTTATTTATAGTAGATGCTGCAGGGTAGCCCTCTCAATTTATGTTATCCTATTGAAAGGCTTCATGAAAAGTCATTCGTTAGGGTTAACTGAAATGATTATTATTCCGTAAATAAATACGTGTCATACCCGCCCATCATATAGTAATCAGCATTCAAGTTAACAATGCCCTGAAACTTTTTCAGGACAAAATTTTGAATTTCGCTCAATCTACATTACACTAAATAATAACTCCCCTCCCTTTGGCGTCGCCGTAAAGGTAGATACTCCTTTAGACGTATTCCTCATTACTGAGGACCAAGAAGTTCCTATTGGAATAGCTTACTAATCTGTGTGTGTCTCACCATCTTACTAATGTGTGTGTGTCTCACCATCTGTGACGGTTCTTGGCATCATAAAGTGCGACGTGCAACTGGGTGTCAAGTTTGGAGCGGACCAGGGACCCATGACGTGTTAAAAGTCAGGTTTGCGAGGCAGAAAGAAGGATGTAGCTATACATCCTAGCTCCATCCTTTTAACAGTTCAGTTTAGGTCGTCAAATGGATCGCTTAAAGAATAGAATAGAATAGAATAAACTTTATTAGCTTGTTAACTTTATGTTTTTAAGAGTTCATGATAGAGCCTCTGATCTACCCATGTTTTTGGGCTGCATCAACTATTCCAGATACGATGATCTGTTCAAAGTTGTGGCCATTTTTCTTGGCTATGTGGCCAAAAAAACTGTAGTACTTTTTTCGTACAAAGCATTTTGGGAACACATTCATCGTGCGTACAGCTAAGGAGTGGAATTCCCTGCCGGAGTCTGTGTTTCCTGATAGCTAGGTGTCTTTATGTCAACAGTGTATAGGTTACTTTTAGTCAAGCGTGCATGGAGCACGTTGGCCACATCATTACTTACCATCAGGTGAGATAGTGATCAAACGCGAGCTCATGCATAATAAAAAAAATGTTTTTTAGCAATAGTACTAGGGTATGATAAACTTACGTCGGTCAGCAGCGCACACTGCAGTCATGTCTCCAATATCATTCATGGGTTTTCCATTCCGTTCACCCGCAAATATGAAGGCAGCCCGCTCGGGGTTGAATTGTTTGCCGTCATCTGATACTATGCCTACGTTCGTGAAGACACAACGAATGAAACACTGGAACACAAGCATATATAGAAGTTAAGTGTCATCTAGTGAGACAATTATTTATTTTTAGTCCTTTCTGTTCCACTACTGGACAAAAGACATTCTTTTTTCCAGTTTTGGTAAAATGTGGATCAATCCTGTGGCCATCTTCGCCTAAATCTGCTGCAATAACACCGTTTGATATTTACAAAAGGATAAATTGCTGAAAGCTAATTGTTACGGCACATTTAGTTCGATTCCCACATGAAAAAATATTTGTATGACCTACATGGTAGATGATCCTGGTCTGCGTGTCTTATCTGGGTTTACATATTTGAGAACGCACCCACGATTCAAGAATAACCCATTATGGGGCAAAAATGTGGTAAAAAGGATCCAGGAATCAAAAACAATGATAAAATTGCTGCAAAATCATCCAATGACATCCCCCGCTCTTGGGCGCCCCTACGGTTTGCTGACATCTCCTTAAGGCGCGCGTGGAACAGTATGCGCCGTCGACGACTTGGACTCGGTCCGGACGGTTACCGGACAGTCGAACGGCGAGCTATACCCATTGCTCGCCGTCCGCAAGCCCGCGCCTACGCTCGCCGGAAATTGGTATCGGGATCCCGGCAGCTGGGGCGTGAGGGCCACGCGTTCAGTCTTTACTTGTTGAAACTGGTTTCAAAAAATTTCTACCACTATTAACTACGCTTTCTCATGTATAGAATTGCCACGTAGGTTTCAACTCCCTATCTCTAAAGTCTTTTGTTCTGGAATTGAGGGGTTTTACGAATGTCGTGCAATATTGTAGAACAGTCGTGGCTCAGTAATGACCCCAATTTACGAATTGTACGAATTCAAACCCAGATAAGTGGTTTATTTTGTGTAATTTATTTTATCACCACTGCTCTCAAAATGGTGAAGGAAACATTGTGAGAAAAACGGCATGTCCTAGAACCAAAGATTCGTTGTTATGTGATATTATATACCCACACTGGGTCCGCGTAATGTATTATGGTCCATTACCTCTCCTAGAGAGGAGGCTAATTAAGCCTCCTCGCTCTTCCCTAGCAGTGGGAACATTATAAGGCTGATTATGCTATCATTATGCTACAGGAATGTTAATAAAAAAAATTATGATTATTATTAGTTCATATTTACTCGCATGATAATATATATAATAAATGCAATTGTCTTTAAGAATTTAACTTACCTTAGGCGTTTTATCAGTCTCGTCTAAAAAGCTGCCGCTCTCATTCATTGCTTGTATATAGGCTGCAATATAAACAAACAGAATTAATGCAATATAAACAATTATAATGTACTTAGAATTTACTGCTATGTGATTTGAGAACAACGAAGCAGTAATGCTAGCGAAGGTGATGACCGCAGCCGTGAGGGAACCATCCACCACCCATGGCCCAGCCTTCGCGACTTGCGACAGGAGACGCTCTGGGCGTCGAGAGTCATAGGGCGCGGGCTTGTGGACGATGAGCAATGGATAGCTCGTAAGAACCAAGTCCCAGTCGTTGACGGCGTGCGTTCCTCATTAAAATAATATAGGTATCGACGCACTACATTGGTAGCGCATCGATACTGGTTCTACAAACAAGCTAGTGACGCAATAATAAAAAACCAGGCAAGATCGATTCGGTAGATAAATTTTGATTCTCATGAGAGTGTCGAAATACATGTTTTTGGTGACATAAACGGCCGCATCTTTTTTTTTCGTTAACTTAAAAGTTTGATTTTTTCACAGCTTCAAAGAACGGCAGACTGAGTATATGGTTTAAATTTCAAGTCGATTCCTCTACGCGTTCCCGAGATAAAGGATCTTGACAGACAGACAGACGGACAACAAAGTGATCTAAGGGTTCCGATTTTTCCTTTTGAGGTTCCCTAATAAAAGATATATGTCAAGAATTCTTTAAAATACCTATTTTGATAAATTTTTAATATTAAGAATTAAATGTTCTATAAAAATTCTTATTTTAAAAACAGCTGAAATTGATTCGACAGCCGTTTCTGAACAGATTACTTTTAGGATGTGTACGTTTAATTATGTTACATGTTGGACCTTGTTGCTCTTTTGTTTAGGCAACAAAAGTATGAATACTGAGATATCGATGAATAAAAATTACACTATCATCATCATCATTTCAGCCGACAGACTTCCCACTGCTGGACATAGGCATCCTCCAAATGTTGCCACAAAGACTGATCGCGTGCATCTCGCATCCATCAAATTTCCGCGATCCTCAAGATCATCGGTTCACTTTGTGGAAGGTTTTCCAACGTTGCGTCATGTAGTACGCGGTCGCCACTCCAGGACCTTTCTGCTCCATCGGTTCTGCGACCTAAGTGCCCTGCCCACTGCCACATAAGTTTTATTTCTTTAGGCTATGTCGGTAACCTTGGTTTCTCTGCTCATAAAAATAACCCTATACGGTTTTTATAAAAATTACCCTATTCAGTTTTTATAAAAGTTACCATATACAGTTTTTATAAAAATTGCCCTATACGGTTTTATAAAGATTACCCGGCTTTCATAAAATTGCCCTCTACGGTTTTTAAAAAAATTACCCTAACTGGTTTTTATAAAAATTAGCCTACACGGTTTTTATAAAATCAACCCAATACGGTTTTATAAAAATACCAGGTTTTTATAAAATTGCCCTCTACGGTTTTTATAAAAATTACCCTAACCGGTTTTTATAACAAATACCCAATACGGTTTTTATAAAACTTACACATCTCAATCCTGAAGCTCTCATTACAGGCGTTCATCACAGCTATGACATCTACATCGGTGCTATCAATGTTACTGTCCTGGTTGGCCATGGTGGTGGTCGTCATGGGTTCCTTCAGCATTGCATCTTTCATTTGCGTATTCGCTGATCTTGTTAGCGCGAATGTGATCACGATTAGAACTGTAGCTAATAGGACTTTCGTCATTTTGATTGTGTGTTACCCACTGACACTGAATATGGTCATTTGGTCACTTCGCTTTATATGTAGCGTGAGTAATTGATTGGTGCAGAGGTTGAGAACATTTCGATTTTTTACGAATTATTGTGATTGATTTACGAATTATTAGATGATTTGTTTTGTGTAGAAATCGAACCCGCGACACCCAGCATAGCAGTCAACCGGTCAACTACTAAATCAATTACTTATGCCTTTTTTTTAGGTGGCGAATTATCCAATGACTTCTCCCGCTCTAGGACGGAGCGAGAGGGCGTTTCAGACTTTTATTGACTAAAACCCACTCCTATATTTCTTCTTTGCCTTCGTTCCAGGGCCCCGGGATTCTGTTTCACACAATCCATGGCCTCAGCAGGCTTCGACCTTGCTGGTAACCTACGGTTTTGCTGAAATCTCCTTGAGGGGCGTGTGAAACACTACGCGCCGTTGACGACTCGGGCTCGGTCTGGTCGGTTACTTGATGGCTGGATGGCCATTGCCTACGGTGGTTGGAAATCGGGGTTGGGATCCCGGTAGTTGGAGCATGAGGAATTCCGTTCCCTCACGCATGCGGCCGCCTCTCGAGATCAGAGGACGTTGCCGTGGATCACGCCGCCACGACGGTGCACCGCCCAATCGGGACATATCTCCACCATATGCTCCATCGTGTGCTCCGGGCGGTCCTCACAATGGTGAAACCCGGGCGTTTCTTCCGCACGCATCTGGCGCGGGTACTCACCGGACTTACCATGTCCGGTGAGGACCTGTTTCATGCGGAAGGTGAGGACGCAGTGACGTTTTTCCAGGCACATACTCAAAGAGGGGACTTGCCGCCATAATTATGGCATGCCCTATCAATTACCTCTGCCCCACGTTCGCGCAATTTTAATTTACAGTAAAATTTAAATCAGGACTGGAGATTATACATATTGTAGATGGAATAAACTGTAATCTCCGCGTGGCTCCTGTTTACCTGGTCACACATTACACACCTGGTTGCCTTTTAATGTTTATTCTTACATACTCAAATGCTATATTCATTACAATACATTAGGCACACGTGCACCTAATACTATCGATGGAACTATATGTTTTGTTCTGTTTTTTAGCTATATTTGTAGTTATATTCGATTGTAAACCTGCTTGCTAAAACTGCATATAATTGCAACCGAAATATAATTGTGAAGGCCCCCCGCTAGGGGGCAGATAAAATTAAAACAAAAAAGACCAAATAAACATAACTATTAAACTGTTTGCGACGGCTGATGATGACACAGGTAGGGACAATTGCAGATAATAAAGAATAAATATGCATATTTTTGGACAATTTTGCAGTAACCTCTCATCATACATTTTTTCTCTAAAATTAGACCAGTTTTTTTAGTTATTATTAAATGCCTACGTTTTATATATCATCATCATCATTTCAGCCGAAAGAGTTCCACTGTAGGAAGGCCTCCCACAAGGTGGACCGATGACCTGGTGTTGTGAACGCACAGGACCGGTCGTTGTGGTGACGCTTGGAGAAGGCCTATGTCCAATGTTTTATTTATTTGCACTCACTGTTTCTTTACTCTCACAATTCTATTGGAAGGTAATCCAACACGACCGGAGATGGGCACGCCATAATTATGGCGGTAAGTCCCCTATTTGAGGAATGGCTGGAAAGGCAACACGGCGTCCTTACCTTCTGCATGACGCAGGTCCTCACCGGACATGGTAAATTCGGGAGGTTCCTGCACCGGATTCATGCGGAAGAAACGCCCGAGTGCCACCATTGTGTGGACCGCCCGGAGGACACGGTGGAGCACACGGTGGAGGTGTGCCCTGCTTGGGCAGAGCAACGCCGTGTCCTCGTGGGGGCGATCGGCGGCGGCGATCTCTCGCGCCGGGCCTTGGTACAGGCCATGATCCGGAGCGAGGAGGAGTGGCAGGCGGTCGCCTCCTTCTGCGAAGCAGTAATGCTAGCAAAGGAGGCGGCCGATCGCGTGAGGCAACGGCAACGGTCCTCACGCCCCAATCACCGCCAGGATTCCGATCCCGATTTCCGGCCATCGTAGGCGCAGGCTTGCGGACGGCGAGCAATGGGTGGCTCGCCATCCGACCGTCCGGTACCCGTCCGGACCGAGCCCAAGTCGTCGACGGCGCGTGCTGTTCCACGTGCGCCTCAAGGCGATGTCAGCAACTGTAGGGGCCTAGCAGGGTCGAAGCCTACTGGGGCCAAGAATCTGATTCTGAAAGGAAGACTCGGCCCTGGTACGAAAGGCAACGAAGGAACAGGATTGGGTTTTTAGTCAGTAAAAGTCTGACACTATCTCTCGCCCGCCCAAGGGCGGGGGATGTTATAAGATGATGATCCCACCGAAAAAAAAAAGAAACGACCGGAGAGAGATTATCGGCAGATGAATGGCTTTACGTGCTTTCCAAGGCACTGGGGTGTCTAACCACCAACTTTCAAACTTCGGGATGCTGCAGAGTAATTTCTAATCATAAATACCAAATGCACTTTTTGCCTGACCCCGACGCTTAGCAGTCGCGCTTACAATTACGATTCCAATGAGGTAGTGAGTTAGCAATAAGTACAAAGCTCTTAGAAGACTCTTAAAGTTATTTTTTTTTAAATTGATACAAACCAGTGCTTGACTGCGATCCCACCTGATGGTAAGCAGTGAAGCAATCATTGGTGGTGAGGCGCAATAGTTTATTAAGAGCCTTTACTCTAGCCTTGAAGACACCTAAACTATAATTGCCTTAGCCATAGATAAGTCGTGGCCAGATCATAGAAATTGATCACTTTGATATGGCCAACTAAAACTGGCCAGATCATATAAACGTTAACATTTGATGATATGTCGATCCTCATTTGGCCTTATCATTGATGTAGGATTTCTATGATAGTAAAAATTCTAAAGAAAGTAGTACAAACGAGGATTGAAATATCGTCAAACTTTGACGTTTAAAATGATCTGCTCCCCTAGCCAAGTTACAATCGTATCGTTCCCGCCAAACGCTTCGAGTAGGCCACGCCTCCAATTGCTTTGTTCGGACCACGTGACTGAGCGTTGAGATGATGTCAGAACAAAGGAATCGGAGGCGTGGCCTACTCGAAGCGTTCGGCGCGAACGATACGATTGTAACTTGGCTAGGGGGGCTGGCCAGTTTTAGTTGGCCATGTTATGAAGTGATCAATTTCTATGATCTGGCCGCGACAGATGTAAGAAAGGAGTTGTTGTGTTTCTGTTTTTTATAATCCTATCGTCTTAGCCTTCAGGAAGTATAACTTTGATGTTATGTAGGTAGATTTTCAAACTGTTTTACGTCAATGTAATCTGTATAATTTGGAGTGAATCACAGTAATCTAGAAGCAGTAATTGCCTTAACTTGAGCGAGGTCACTAGATAATGTGCCATCAATATAATCGGAGCAATTTGTAATCATTGCCTTTGATAGTCTGTTTATTGAACGTGAGAACTTGCGTCCTGTATTTTTTTTTATGTTGTTACAAATTGTTCACTTTAATAACTACGTTTCAATTTTCAGTGCTTGCATTTCATTTTTTTAAATTTATTTAATGATAGTACAAAGGTGTGTGTCGTGATGGTCCAGTGGTTAATGCACTCACCTCTCATGCATCAAGTTGCGGATTCAAAATCGGGCAAGTACCAATGAGAATTTTTCAATTCATATCGACGGTTGTAAGGATAATTGATCTAAACCAATTTTTTTCAATGTTGAGTTATATACATATTCGGAATCAGCAATTTTTTTTCCGTCGTTTGAGTCAGGTTTCATTTTTTTTTTTTTAAATGTCGCTTAGATCAATTAGCCTTTCAACCGTCGATATGTACTTTTGTACATAAGTTTTTTTTTTATTTAGATAGGTTCGCGCTTGACTACTATGTCACCTGATGGAAAGCGACGATGCGGTCGACGGTGAAGCGCGCTTACCTAGAAGTAACCTATCCACTCTTGACTTAAAGATTTCCGGGTTGTAGCCATCAGGAAACACAGATTTCGCCAAGGAATTCCATTCCTTAGCTGTACGCATAATGAATGTGTTCCCAAAACGTTTTGTGCGTATGGGTGGGATGTCCATCATGTACCGGTGGTGCATTGCCGTACGCCTGGTGGTCCGATGATGGAAAGGGCTTGGCGGAATTAGGTTATGCAATTCTGACTCACACTCCTCGAAATGCAATCGGTAGAAAATCGACAGGCTAACGGCGATGCTCAAGTTTGTCAAGGACATTCCTGCCGTATCTCGGAAAGCACGTAATACCATTGGTCCCGTTTGACATTCGTAGATCTTTGGTAGTCATTAAAGGTAGTCAGACGTCAGAAAGTCGGGCCATTAGTCTATGCACGAAGTATCATGTTGCCCAGTAACTGGGTTGTGGAGTTTTGATAGGCAGTCGCTCCATTTAAAAAACGGGTATTCAGCCCCACCCAGTTAGAATGGAAGTTGACCTCAAGCTATTAGATATGACCAACCAACCCGCACTGGACCCGCGTGGTGGATTACGGCCCATTCCCTCTCCTAGAGAGGAGGCCTGAGTCCCAACAGTGGGAACATTATAAGGCCGACTATGCTATGCTATGCTATTAGATATGATATTAGATACTCTCTTTTGTAGTTTGAGGCCTGAGTTCCCGCAGTGGGACCGCAGTGAGATACGACTGATTATACTTTTTTATTGTTTTTAGGTGGGAAAATCATCTTATGACAATTTTCGCTCTTGGGCGGGCGGGAGATAGTGACACACTTTTACTGACTAAAAATTCACTCCTGTTCGTTCTTTGTCTTCGTCCCAGGGCCCCGGGTTTCACTTTCACACTACCCGTGGCCCCAGTAAGTCGACCCTGCTAGGCCCCTACGATTTGCTGACATCTCCCTGAGGCACGCGTGGAACAGTACGCACCGTCGACGACTTGAGCTCGGTCCGCACGGTTACCAAACGGTCGGACGGCGAGCCACCCATTGCTCGCCGTCACTGATTATACTTATAATTATGCCTCATTTTCGCTTAGTTCATGAGACGTTCATTATGTGATCATGAGATCTCAACTTTGTTATTCGACGTCACCGATATAATCACTTAGACTGCAAATAATGAATACAATAATGTGTGAACAAGCAGAAATTTAACATACATATATTATGTTACTTGTCTACAAGTTGTCAAGAGTGAATTCGAATGGATTGCTCATAAAGCATTGTGTTCATTCAGCGTTCTAAAAGCTTTACTGAATATGTATTGCTTGCTATAGTTGCTACATTTATTTTCCGAATGCCAAGGTTTATAATTGATATCGTAAAATAAAACCTCACCATGCTGAGGTTTGGGCACGCCATAATAATGGCGGTAAGTCCCCTCTTTGAGGAGTGGCTGGAAAGACCTCACGGCGTCTTTACCTTCCGCATGACGCACGTCCTCACCGGACATGGTAAGTTCGGGAGGTTCCTGTACCGGATTCGTGCGAAAGAAACGCCCAGGTGTCACCATTGTGTGGACCGCCCGGAGTACCCGGTGGAGTACACGGTGGAGGTGTGCCCCGCTTGGGCAGAGCAACGCCGTGTCCTCGTGGGGGCGATCGGCGGCGGCGATCTCTCGCGCCGGGCCTTGGTACAGGCCATGGTCTGGAGCGAGGAAGAGTGGTAGGCAGTCGTCTCCTTCTGCGAAGCAGTAATGCTAGCAGAGGAGGTGGCCGATTGCGTGAGGCAACGGTCCTCACGCCCCAACCGCCGCCGGGATTCCGATCACGATTTCCGGCCACCATCCAAAAGAAAAACCCGTGTTCCTGGAACGCGAAGGGCAATTGAAGGCATATAAGTGAGGTTTTAGTTATATCACAATTTGTTTGAAGTGTTAATCTCATTTATTACTAAATAAACACAAAGTAGTTGTCGCCTCTTTGCCGTAGGCCTCCCCCTTGGCGTAGTTAGCAGAATTAGCAAAAGATTATTCGAAAGAGTTAAGTTAGAACTACACTGCGTATACGTATGCCACACGCGCCGATCGTCGGTCTCAATACATTTTATATGGCAACTAGATTTGTAGAGCTACACTTGATCCAAGCCACGCGACGCCACGCGATGTCCTTCTACATACAAATCAGGCGTACGTCGGTCTAATGTAGTTCTAGCTTTACTGCGGCTTTGTACACAGGTGAATTTTAGTCAGTAAAACTCTGACACTCCTTCTCGTCCTACCCAGAGCGTGAGGAGTTATTTGATGATTTCTTAGCCAAAAAAAGCTACTTTCTTTATTTATACTTAAACCAAACGTAAAATATTTCGTCTCTCCAGTTAATTTTACTTTACTTTTCGTAAGAATGCATGAACTTACATGAATACACTAAAACAATCCTCAACCCAACTAAATTGTTCAGGAGAACAGCGACGATTTTCGGAACCCAAAGAAAACAAATTCGTTTGTTTGGCAGGCTGCAACGTGCACGAGTCAAGAACCACTAAATCTCCGACGTGTAAACAGTAGCGTTTTAGTTGAATAAATAATGTAATATTAATTTATTACCCACTTACTATAGCTAGCGGCTTTGCCCGTGAGAAAGTATCCTATGTTCTGTTCTAGAACTTAATCTTAAATGCTGGCTCACTCAGAAAGCGTTTTATTCCATAGAGGAAATGCTAGATAATAAAATATCATATAATTCATTAAATAATGATAATGACTAATCAATGTTAATCTATTAAGTTCAATGACAATCAATTTATTATTATTTTATATTTTACTATATTACTATTTAATTATTTTTAATGAAATGATGAATCAATGGTTTTAATTTTATGTTATTAATTGTTTTATTTATTTGATGAATTAAAAGTATCAATAATTTACGCAACAAAGTACTTCATTTAATTAAAATATATTGTGACTTGTAAATGTAATTTTTACCAATAAATATGTTTATCTGTTTATCTACAAATGTGCTAAATTTTATTTAAATGCGTTCAGCCTTTACTCTCGGAGGGGACGCCAAAATTGTCACTCGAACGGTGGTTGCTGAAAACCAGCACCGTAGGTGGCTAAATTTGCCTACCGTCACGGTATATGCTGAGCAACGGCCTATTCTTGCTAAGATGCCACGCATAAATAAAAAAAAAAAAAACTTATATTTCAGACAAAGTCCATAGTTGGTTAGTATACACAGAACTTAAAAACTAGTGTTAGTACTTATAGCTACCAGAAACAATTTTTTATGAATTATACGCCACAGGGGCATGCAGGCGTACCCAATGCTCCAGTATGGGACTGTCCCACCTGTCCGCTATTGTCTTCAGGATGATGTTGGGGCTGACGCGTACCCTGCGCATGATGGAGGCGCATAACTTTGATTCTTAGATTTTATTGTTAAAATTATGTTTTTTTCTTTTATATTTTGATTTATTTTTGTTTGTCTCTGTTGACGCCGGCGTCAAAATGCAATAGATAACCTAGACAACTGTGTTGTCTATGGTCATATGGTGCAATACAGGTATCCTCACGTGCGCCTCAGGGAGATGTCAGCAAATCGTAGGGGCCCAGCAGGGTCAAAAAACACAGTTATGCCCGATACACACATGACCTATCAGGGAATTTGGTTTTTGTATTTTTGTAACGAATTGTGCGTCTATTCAGGCAGAATAAACATGTTTTCTTTCTTTCTTTCTTCTTCTTCGTTTGAGCGTGAAGAAGTCACAAGCATATACACACACAAATAAAGTTTTAACTTTATAATATTAGCGTGATTCTGACTGAAGCCCTACTAATCATAGTAAGAAAATCATCAGATTTCAGTGTGAGAGAGACGGTACTATAGAATATCAATAACACTATCCTATTCTCGCACCGGTGTCGTGATGAATTTAAAGTGTTATGGTAGGGGGGTGAAGGTGTTTATTAATGATGCCAATGCCCTTAGAATTCTAATCTGGGAGATTCGGGAAGAAAATAATGTAATCCAGTCATACTACTCGTACAATATTTCACATTAATATTACAAAAGGGAAAGTTTGTGCGTGTGTATGTTTGAAACTTCTCCACGCTCCAACGGCTGTACGGATTTCGATGAAATTTAGTAAACTGGTAGACCATATCCTGAAATAGCACATCCATTATTTTTATTCTGGGAGTAAGTTCCCTTGGGTAAATTTTCTACTTTCATTCGGAGTTCATGCAGTCCATGGCCCTTTACGGAGCGCCGGTATGGGCGCCGTCGCTGCGGATGCGATTGGCGGTAAAGCTGAAAGCGTTCTAGAGGGTCATGAGCTCATGACCATTCAGATGGTGCGCGGATACCGCATGATCTCCTACAAATTGATGGGACTCCTTGCCGGCCTGCCTACATGAATCTGGAGGCAACAGTCGTGCGTATGGAGATGCAACGCCGAGGCAAAACTCCGCTTCCACGACAAGACGCGGCATGGTAAACAGAGTTCCGGCGGGATCTCATGGCTATATGGCAACAGCAACTGTCCAGCCCAGCCCAGCGCTGGTTTGCAATACCTCCGCGTTACCACTATGAGGCGGTAGGTCCTCTCTTTGAGGAGTGGCTGGAGAGCCGTCACGGCATCCTCACTTTTCACATGACGCAAGTCTTCACTGGACTTGGTAAGTTCGGGAGGTTTCTGCACTGGATTCAGGCGGAAGAAACGCCTAGGTCACCATTGTGCGGACCACCGCGAGGACACGGTGGAGCATACGGTAGCGAAGTGCCCCGCTTGGACCTAGCACCACCGTGTCATCGCGGATGCCTTCGCCGTCGGTGACCTTTCGCGCGTTCAGAGCGAGGAGGAATGGACCGAGCCTAAATCGTAGGGGTTCACTCTTGACTTAAAGATCTCCAGGCACAGGCACCAGCTGTCACGAAACCCACATTCCGGCAGGGGCCGAGATTCCGACCCCGACTACCAGCCACGGTAGACGCGGGCTTACGGACGTCGAGTAATGGGTAACTCGTCGTTTGGCCGTCCGGTACTTAACCGAACCGAGCCCAGTCGTCAACAAGTTGTAAATGATTGATAAAAGAATACATAGTACATTTACTAGTATAATAACTATTAAATTTTAATTAAATCTTAAGAGTTGTGGTTTATTACAACAAAAATACACAACTTTTAAACATATTTCTTAACTAAAAAAATATTTGTTTAGGGTTCCGTAGGTACCTCAAAAGGAAAAAATTTAACCCTTGTAGGATCAATTTGTTGTCCGTCTGTCTGTAAAGTTATCGCTACCCAAGTGTTCGTTAATTTAGTCATATCCTTTTTTTTTGCCGATGAATCCCTTTTTTCTATATAGTCGAAAAGTTTGAATCCTTTTGCAATTTGTCTGATAATGTTTAATGTTCGGTTTCGGTTGTTTTAAAAGGGTTCCGTACCTAAAAAGGAAAAACGGAACCCATAAAGGATAACTTTGTTGTCTGTCTGTCTGTCAAGACTAAAGGGTATCTGGGGAACGCGTGAAAGTATCGAGTTGAAATTAAAACAATATACTTAGGTCTGCGGTCCCTTGAAGCTGTGAAAAACTTAAACTTCTAAGTTAACGAATGAACTACCAAGTTAGCGACAGGCGGTGACCGCCTCCATTTCTCTGTCCACATGTCTCCATACCTTGACCTAAACCAGGGCCAGACGCGAGAGGTCACCCCCTCCGCTGATCGCCTCCATGAGGTGTGTCCTCCGGGTGACCCACACACCCCGGCAGGTCTCCCGCTGAATCCTGCACAGAAACCTCCCTAAACAACCGTGTCCGATGAGGACCTTCATCAGTGAGACTGAGAGACTCGCCCAGTCTTTGGCAAGTCTGAGTGTGGCGTGCCCAGTGCTGGGTTGTAACGGACGCTATCTCTATACCACGTATAAATGATATGTTATAATCTGTTACTCTTTTTATTTTATTCTAGCAATTTACGAACAAAACTTAGGAAGATATCGGAAATTTTCTATGGGACCCATTATTTTTGCGGCCAAGTGTTGTGACTATTGTTGTTCCCTGAGTTGTTTGTAAATGTCACAGAACAAACGATTTGAAATGAATTATGGAACTGTGCCGAAATCGTCTATTTGTTACTGTTCGTTTTTTTTTGTGCCGTTAGGTATTTATTGGGATAGTTTTGGCAGAAAATAGATAGGTACAGAAGTCAAGCTACATATAAAGCGCGCTCGAGCATCGCACACACAGACACCGCTCACGGACACGATATCTCAGCCCGGTTGGAACCAGTGCGAGCGCGAGTGCCATCTGTTTGAGACACGCGTCTGTGAACCTTTTTGTGCCATAATGGAGCAACAAAAAAAAATTATAACTGTTCAGTGGACGGTGGAGTTGTTTCAGAGAGGGAAGTAGGTATTTGCTTGTATTTTGATGATTTGTTTTAACGTAACGCAGAACAGTTAGGTAAAAAGTACCTCAGTGGCCTCCAGTCCCACGCCGAGAAAGAAAGCGAACATGACTTTGTGGCCATGTAATATTTTTACAATTTATATTAGGAATTTATCACTGCACCCGAGCGTGCTCGGTCGGAGCCTCGCCGATCCTAACGCGACCGTCGAGCTTATTAGGCATGAAAAGTGAAGTACATACATGAGATTGACTTCTGATCTATTTTGTGGTTTTGGTAAGAGTGTTATTATTTAATATTAGATATGTAGGTATAGTCTAGATTATCTTTTGTTCGCCATTCGAAAGAGAAAATGAGCATGTTCTGACATTACAGTTTGATATAGTCAAAGACTATAGACCTGCTAAATAACTGAATAAATTAGTATTAAGCTCAAGTGCCAATCCGCCTTCACCAGAATGCTCATATTTTATCGTTGCTTTACAGTGTCCTGTTTATTCCTACAACCCCTCCTATCTCAAAGAACGTTTTAAGCTTATTTATGACACTTCGAGATCATCGGAGAATTTGACCCTTTTGATGCCCTGACATTCTACCAAGTTTTGTGACAAGTCGATTGCGATTCAGGGCGGTGCGTTTGTGGAACGCGTTGCCATTACCAATTAGGCAAGCCCAGTCACTAGTTTCTTTCAAAAACCTAGTTAAAAACCATTTCCTTTCTCTCTAATACTATCCTGGTTTTACATAATTTAATTTCTTCCACCAACCCTACTTTATTCTTATTTTTTTTTTATTCGGTATAAACCAGTGCTTGACTGCGATCCCACCTGATGGTAAGCAGTGATGCAATCATTGATGGTGAGGCACACTAGCTTATTAAGAGCCTATTCACTCTAGCCTTGAAGGTATTCTTATTTTTTCTTCCTTTTTTCGTCCCTTTTTTAGTACACCGCAGACTACCCCTCCCCTATTATTTTAAGTTCTTACGAATCATTCTAAGGTTATCTGGTAGATTTCGCTGTCAGCGATAAGATCGCCATTGTACCGATAGATTTAAGTTTATGTATAAGTTGTGTTACTTGTTTGGTGTACAATGAAATTTATTCTATTCTATTCTGTTGCTTGAATGTTCCCATACCTATTAATACAGGTCAATGTCCCTTTAAAAACTTAAAGCAATTAGTCGTTCAGGCAAAAGAAACCCCCGGGTGTCACCATAGGACACGGTGGAGAATACTGCGTAGGAGTGCACCAATTAATCGTAAAGGTAAAAGTTGGTAGAAGACTGCATGCAGCAGCAGCAGACGACGTGTCGCAGCGACACTACTGGTTTCTACGTATTTCTATGAAATTCCCTCCGTAGTTACCGACATGAAGCTAGCGACGCGTCGTCGAGCGGCAGACGGTGGTTTCGTCCGACCGCAGATCTGTGTGTGTCTCTGACGCCGGACCAACGACACGTCAATTATTCTCGAACACGTCAGACATCTTGTTTCACGGAGCAGTCGGAACCAACTGGATGCCATCTGCTGTTGCCGACTGCAGTCGGGTTCGAAATCATGAGTGCAGCAACATGACGCTACGACGTGTCGTGACGACATGAAGGGACGACATGTCGTCTGCTGATGCTGCGTGCAGTCGGCTACCAATTTGTACCTTTATGATATACGCACATTATTTGTCTAGCTATGAAAAAACTAGAAAAATAATGTGGCTAGTGTAGTGTGTAGGGATTCTTTGAAAGAATCACCGCAAGGGACACAGGTTGGTTTTAGTCAGTTAAAGACTGACACTCCCCTTCGCTCCACCCAGAGCGGGGAAGTTATTTGATGAGTTGCCATTGTAATAATAAAAAAGGGGACTTTTACCGGATTGAATTACAATTATTTGTGGGTACGCCTATAATCATGGCGGTAAGTCCCCTCTTTGAGGAGTGGCTGGAGACACGTCACGGCGTTCTTACAACCGTCCTGACCAAGCCCGAGTCATTGACGGCGCGTAGTGTTCCACGCGCGCCTCAAGAAGATGTCAGCAAAACCGTAGGGGCCCCACAGGGTCGAAGCCTACTGGGCCATGGGTTCACTTCCAAAAGGAAATCCCGTGGTCCTGGAACGCAAAGTGCCAAGAAGGAATATAGTGTGGTTTTAGTCAGTAAAAGTCTGACACGCCCTTTCGCCCCGCCCTAGAGTGAGAGAAGTCGTTAGATGAATTTTCACCTTAAAAAAAACACCAATTGTGTACTGAAATACAAACGCCATGTTGGTTCGCACCTACCACTAATTAAGTAATTATGAGTTGTGTACCTTACTATCGCTTATGAAACTGGGTTAACCGTAGTTTGCAGCCAATTGTTTGTTTTTTTTTTTTCATCGATTTTTTACCAACGTACCATATAAACCTCAGAAGCAAACTGTTCGATTCCTGGAAGCAAATGGCCCTCGAAAAGTTTACTAAGTCTACAAAATGTCGACATCCGTCATCTATTGTGGATGTCTTAAAAACTGAATGTGTTATTTTTCAGTTGCTATAAAGATAATTGTCATGAACAATTACCAGGACTTTAGAAAAATGTAGGAGTATAAAGATGTTCGATGTAATTTTCAAGAGTGATTTGGTCGAAAGGTAAAGTTCTGGTAGCTATACAGGGTGAATTTTCCAAGTGGAAAAATGCCTAAAGGAATAATAAAAAAGATGGATATTACTATTATACTTAATTAGTGGTTTTTTTGAAAAAAATGCATTCCAAGCCAGGCGTTTGATTTTTCGAAATGTATGGGTTCGACCTATAGAGTTTGAAAAAGGAAACGTCGCATTATTACTTACACTAATCGATAGTGTTGCGAGTAAGGGTCAAATTCTAGGAAGTTGCTCAAAATCAGGGCCGAGATTTTTAGTTTTCCTATTCCTTATAGTTTTTGATTTACCTTGCATACCTGCAGTGTTATTGATTTATGATTTAGTTACAAAGCTCAAATTTACGTGGTACGGCAGAAGGTATAATTCTCCCATAAGGTGGACCCAAAACTTGGTGAGAGATGTTGCAGCGCGTAAAAAGTGAGTATTAACTGACTGTTTAATTAAAAATGTCATCAAGACTGATTAGATTTACGATTTTATAAAGTTTAAGATAAAAAAGTAAATAATTTGAAAAAAAAAAGAATTTAGAAATACGCCAACGAAAAATTCCATCACTGGGGTTCTAGAATTATGTACTGCACCATGATACATGTTTGTACTCAGATATCTATATATGGCAACGCTTAAGGGACGTCTATATCCAACAGTGTAAATCTTTCGTATCCGCATGAAAAAGTATTGCAAATGTAGGTTTTTGGTAAGTTTTCGATATCTATGATCAACAACGAGTAAAAAAGAACTCTCCCTCATTTACCCCGTTGAATTCCTAAGCAGCCCTTTATCTTATCTTGACAAATTACGACCCGTTTGACTTACTACAGTTTTTTGTAACAGCAGTAACTCATACGAATGGTCCGCGACTAGTCGTAGTGAAGTAAATAATGAAGGGAAAAGGATTTAAAACAATTTGTATTGTAGTATTGTTGAGCTGTAATATACTGGCAGTTGCAGATGAAGTCGATGGTAAGTAATTTCCAGTATTTATAAAATAGAATAAACTTAAAACCAAAACAGTAGCAAAGCTTGTAAACAAATTTAAATCTATGAGTACAATGGCGGTCTTATCGCTGACAGCTTCTAAAAAAGGAAGCCCACGGTCCCAGAACGTAAGGGCAGCTAAAGGACTCAGGAATGGTTTTAGTCAGTAGATGTCTGAAACGCCCTCCTACTTTACCCTAGAGTGAGAGAAGTCATTGGATGATTTCATACATAAAAAAAGAAAAAACGCTGATAGCGATATCTAAAAGACAACCTTAGGATGAACTGTAAGAATTTAAAATGCATGTATTTTTTAATGAATGCTTCTGCCTAGTTACTCACCAACCGCGTGAACTGTTATTATTTTTTTTATTAAAAGTTTATGGACAAGTAAAAAACATTATGCAAAGGTGGACTTAATGCCTTAGGTATTTTCTACCGGTCGACCTTAAGGTGGTACATAGCTTGTTAAATATTAGCAGGTACTTCAGACATTCTGGCGAGATACCATATCATTTATAAGTAAGCAGATTTCTTACTGTCTAAAATAAAATCTTTACAACTAATTCTAATTTACTATTTCTAGAGTCAAACGAAGAAGCACAGCCAAATTATGAATACATACAAATATTTAGAAGCATACCCGCACTGTTCGAATATTTATTAGATGCATTAGAAGAAAGACCAGAGATACTAGAGAAAAACGATGTCACAATGTTTAAGAGAAACATGGATGTTGCAGACGCCGATCCAGACGAATGTGAAAATTGTGATAGTGAGACAAAAATGGACAAACGTGATGCTGATTGTGATAGTACTAATGTGCAAGATGAACCTGGAGGTTCTAATGAAGTATATAAAAGAGACGCTAGTACTTCTAAGGATGTATCGGAAACAACGGTAGCTTACGAATATGGTAACAGTAATGTTGTCATGAAAGGTTTAGATGAAATAGAAATTAACAGCATTATTTCTAAAAAAATCGCAAATACTGACCCTTTTAATGATATCACTTATAACAAAGGAATGAAAAGGGAGTTACTAAAGAGAAAAAATGTAATAAATCATAAGAAAAGAAGTGCATTGTTTAAGTTAGATGATGATATGCTTTGGAACTATGGTGAAGTATTTTTTGGATTTGAACACTTATTCGGTTTAGATTTAAAGCCCGAAGAAATTGAAGAACGAATACTGATCGCTGAAGAACTGTTGGAAAAGCACAATAATAAGAAAGAGGAAAATAAGAACGATAATTAACAATAGTTTGTTTTGTTGAAAGTTAGATTGTGGCAAGAAATATTGAAGATTTTATTGTGTCTTGTCGCTTTACCATAAATTTAAAAATAAAATGTATCTTTTGATTTTGTTGCAGCGGTTTTTTATTTAGGAATGAACGAGTGAGTTTAAAAGGTTGTTTATAAAATTCCAATTAAATATCTTTTAATGAATTGCAAATATTTATTTGTTGATCAATATACGTATAGCTACAGTTGCACGATGACCACCAAGTATGTAGTGATGCTTCCAAGAATCTGTAAAAAATTATGAGTGTGAGTGAAACTGAATTCATAATTTAGTTTTCAGACAGAAAGAAGAAAAAGAAAAAAAGAAAGAAAAAGAGTTTATTTACGACAAACATGGCACATAACTTAAATATATATATACAACAAATCTATACAAAAGAGTGAAGTTATGCGACACATCCGCGCAAAACAGCCAGCGCACAGCAAAATGCTGGGGCTCATGTATTAAACAGAGCCACAGCGCTGATTTTCAGCGCCAGCCCTCTTCAACGAGTCTTTGAACGGCAGACCATTGAAAATTCAGCCCTTTCACTTGCCCCTAAACCTGACCCACGTAGTCTCACCAAATTAATTTTGTACCTCGGAACCCAGTTATAATCAATAATGTAATCCAGTAGTGGATGAATTTGAAAGTTTTTGGATTTTTAAATTTAAAAAAATTCAAAAACTTCAAAGGAAAAAATTTTACCATTGAAATCTTTCACTTCTTTTTCTATCCATATAGAGCGAATACAGTAAGTTATTTACGCTACACGTTCGAGTTTGGTTCATAGAAGTTCATATCTGTATTTTAATTCATCGGTCCAGTAGACTCGGAGTAATTTGGATTGACAAATGTAGAGACAGACAGCCACACGAGTGATACTATAGAGTTTCACTTTACGTACGCGATGCAAGGAACTCTAAAAATAATAAAGCAGTATATTTTCACATCAAGCTTGTCCAGTGACCAAAAATTTTTTGAGTAGGTTCAGTTGCAGAATAGTATGTTGTAACTTAAAAACAGGCCAAGTGCAAGTTGGACTCCCGCACTGAGGGTTCCGCACCAACTTACCTATGAAAACAGTTCGATTCCCGAATTGAGTTACGAAGATTTATCCGAATTGTAAAAAAAGTTTTTTATGTGACGTAATTACAAATTTACAGTTTTCAGATTTATTCCTATATCTATACTATAAAACCTTGCTGTATGCCAAATTTCAGGATTCTGGATCAACGAGAAGTACCCAATGAATTTTGATTCCTTTGAGTGTCGAAATATACGTTTTTTGCGACATAAACGGTCGTAAGTATCTTTTTTTTGTTAACTTAAAAGTTTGATTTTTTCACAGCTTCAAGGGACCGCGCGTTCCCGAGATAAATGGTCTTAACAGACAGACAGACAGACATATGCAGTTTTTCCTTCTGAGGAACGGAACCCTAAAAAACAGATCGACATCATAGTTGTATAAATTAGACTGTTGCCTACCGTTGTAATAAGTGTCCTGTTCAGTGAAAACATCTTCAGGGGAGCGTAGCTTACTTCATTCAGTACCAAATGCTGGTAGAACATCTGAAGCTCCAACAGCAGTGCGTTGTCTTCGGGAGGAGCGTACCGCATCATCTGGCTAATCAGGTGCCGCGTCATTTCCATCTGAAAGGCTTACTTTAATATGGGAAGCTGCTACTGTAGCTCCTGCCAAAGCAAGCTGTCTTCGGTTTTGAAACTGTTTATAGTAGAGCCTTTTATGGTTCTCTGTGGTCCTAAGATGATCTACATATTAGTGTAGATCTACACTAATATTATAAAGAGGTAGTTTGTTTTTTTTGTTGGTAATCTCTGAAAGTAGTAGTCCGATTGCTAAAATTTTTTCACCGATATATAGTTGCTTTATTCCTGAGTGACATAGGCTATATTTTATGTACGCGGGCGAAGCCGCAGGCCAAAGTTAGTGGATAATAAAGAAGCATGAAAAAAAGGTTATGTTGCTCCGACCCCAAATACATTAGAATAAAAGCAATGTTTTTTTTTTACTATTTAGTTTAGTGTTTTTTTCGGCCAACCTTTTTAGTTTAGTATTTTTTTCCAACTGCTGAATCCTCTCAACGAATATCGCAACGCCGCGCGGTATATCTCTTCCTGCGCCAGCACCAGCGTGTCGTCTGCGTTCCACAAGAGCGGTCCAAGTACCGGTCCCTGCGGAACACCACACCCACCGACACATCATGATTTGGACATCTCTCGCCGTTTCCATTCTCCCTGGTAACTAGGGTAAATGATGTACCTGTACGACAGGTAGGCCTTGATCACACGACAGACGTAGTCCCCACCCGGTGATACCGGAGTGCTCTCATAATGCAACTTCTGGTCAGGGAAATGAAGGCGTTGCGATGTCCAAAGACACCACCAAGACACGCATGCCCTGGAAAACCTCATCCTCCGTCGTGAGAGCTCGCACATGCATGATAGCATCCACTGTGGAGCGCCCCCTGCGAAAGCCGAACTGGCCATCCACAACGTTCGGCCGAGCACGTGCTAGGTGCGCGACGTGGCGGCCTGCAATTGCTCTTTCAAAGAGCTTACCCACCTCGTCGAGCTGCACAACGAGCCGATACGTGGACGGAGAGTCCGTTGGGCACCCCTATTTTGCAATGAGGACCAGTTTCCCCGTCTCCCAGCAAAGTGGGAATTGGCCCTTCTTCATGCATGCGCTGAAGAGCCTTATTAATCGACCCAAGAGCCTCCATGGCCAGGACCCAGGCTTTCCCAGACAAGCGTTGGGTCCTGGGGCGGTATTTATGGCATTCAGCCTTCGTACCACCACTCTCATCTCTACCTCGATCACCTCTGGAGCATTGCCGTCGTCTTCGCCAATGTGGTCCGCGTCGGACACCGCTGGTGGTGAAAGTGCTCACCACACCCTCCACAAGCTGGGGCCGGAGACTCTGCGTCAGCGGGGGAGCCCAAGGGCGGAGTTTATTCCGCACCCCCTTGTAGTGGCAACCCCACGGGCCTCCGTTCATAGTCCCCAGCCACACATTGTAGGCCTCCAGTTTTGCCCGCTTTATCTCCGCTCGGATAGTACGCTTCGCCACTCTGTATCCCACGTACAGCTCCGATTCTTTGGCCTCCGCATTCGGCGGGTGAATGCGGTGCCTGCAGTGTCTGGCGTACAGGCGCCGCGCGGCATTGCACGCGTTGCGCAGTGCCGCAATCTCTAGCGACCATCAGTATACCTGGCTAATCTTTTAATTCGATTCTAGTACTTACCTCATCATGTGTTCGATGACAGGGTTCAATAATGAGCAACAAATTGCCGAAATGTAGCACAACCCAGTTTAATTGCAACAGTGGACTTGAGCGGTCTGATCTGGATTTGTTGACTGTAATAAGACAGAAGAATAAATATATTTCGTCAATTGTTTTTTCGGATTTTCTTTTTTTAATGTCTTAATAAGTGATCGTTTTAATAATTTTGTAAGGAAATAGTTGCCAGAATAGAAAACAGAAAAACAAATAAGATTATTAAGTACTCAAAGTGCTAGGAGCTCATAAACTCTAAGAAGTTACACACTTCACAGTCAACCTACAGATATTAGTGATGACATGGTACGGTGTGATGACCAGATGCAGGAGTAAGCACAGCAGTAGAGCCACCAGGACAGTTCCACTACTATCATTGACCTGGCGAATTACGTCGCATATAGAACAGTACAGCATGGCCAAGCGACGGATCGTGGTTGGGATTAACTTTGGACGTGGTTTTAGTTGGCCTGAAAGTGTGGATGAAAATTATTGGAATATCCTGACCTGAGACATCATATTGGCGATAATAATTGTCGTGACAAACGTTTAACAAAAATCTCACATATAATTCTATGATTTTTATTTGTCTTCTTAGTAGGCAATCAATGCTGTAACGGAGTATTTGAAGCTTGTACTAATCATTCGAGTACACATACATAATATGTTTAAAGGGGTTCCCCAATTCATACCAATAGGAGAATTTCTGGTTCTTGAAAAACAGTTTATATAACTAGCTTTGGAGCCAGGGAAATTAATTTGTAAGAAACTTACGTCAATAAATAATTTATTATTTTATTATTTGTTAAAGGCATACCTCTGTAAAGAGACATGGTGTCGACGACGCTATTGATCGATTTGTTTGTAATGTTATACATGTCTATACGACTTTCCTGGGTTTTCATTGCACGTTTTCCATTCGGTGCTGTAAAGTTCAATACATGAACATTCAAATTAAAATATTACTGCAAATCTAGAATCAAAGTTAAAGTTCTAATCGTACTATATTTGTGTCGAAATCACTTCTTCAACTAATACTGACAAATTTATGAGGTTTGGTGTTCCGCAAGGTAACATCTTTGGGCCATCACTCCTTTTGTCTCCTTGCTCTAGTTCTGTGTCAAGCATACATTAAAAATTGTAAATAATGTGTATTCGTATACCGAAAAGTCTCTGCGCTTTGTTACGATATGGGTCTCGAAGAATTTACTTGTCCCCAGTGTAGTAGAGGCAAAGGATTTAAGGTTTTCCTTTTCTAATATTTTAACTGCTTCACAGAAAACCAACTTTCAAGGGAATTATATGACTTGATTTCGTCATCGTCTTTCTACCTCCGGACAACCCGACGTACGGCGAGTGTCCCTCCTTACATTGTTGACGCTTCTGCGGTCTAGACTGAGCGTTTCGTGTCATCGTTTATACCGCGGACATCGAAAGGCTGGAACAATTTGTTTGCTGCTGTCTTCTCATCCGATTAAAATGTAGGGTTCTTCAAGACTAGTGTGAATACGCCTATAATAATTTAATGCGCTTCACTATCAACGTTTGTATCACTGCTTTCCATCAGATGGGATCGCAGTCAAGCACTAGATTAAGTCGTTTAAAAAAAAAACCGGGGAGATTGAAGCCCTCATTTGCTCACGTGGTAAGCAAATGACTGAGGTCGACATGTGATAGACTTTGTTCTTTTTCTACAAACTATGCATACACATATGTATCTCTTTAACTAATAAGGAATATATTTCACTTACAATTATTCAGTATTTCCTGTAGAAGGTCCCTCAAGCAGTTGTTGAGTGTTTGTAAGGAGGTGAGCACAGACATGACTATCTCAAAGAAAGTCAACAGGATTATTTGTTGTACCGCTGATGATATGTTGTAGAATATGTACATGCATGACACCACAACTGAAAGAGGATTTTTGTTACTATCGGTTTTAGAAGCAAAGGGTGGTTATATAGAGTGTGTTATCCAAGGTTTATTCTAAATAATAAGAAAGTTTGGACGGTTGTTATTAATATACTTAAAAATTTACGTGCATTTTAATGATCAGATTTCCTCAGATTTTTGGGTTTTGTTGTGTTTATAAACGTATTTATAGGTAGAAATAAATTTACAAGAAATTGCAATATTATTAGATAAATAAAACAAATTATTAATTGAAGACATAATAAAAATTTGTCTTTAAAAAATTCAGTAGTTAGAGTTTTCAGTTTCATAGATTAAAGTAATGTGTCCTCTTTGAGCAAGAACAGATTTTAAACAATTTCTAGATCTGCATCTCAAAAATGAGTATACATGTCGTGGCTAGATCATAGAAATTGTTCACTTCATGATTAGGCGAAGTTAAACTGACCAGATCGTTTTAAATGTTAAACTTTGATGATATGTCTATCCACGTTTGGCCTACTATCTTTAAACTTTTCATTATTATAAAAATCCTACATGAATTTTATGGCCAAACGAGAATCGACATATCACCAAATGTTAACGTTTAACGATCTGGTCGATTTTAGTTGGCCATATCATGAAGTGAACAATTTCTATGATCTGGCTACGACATATATTTGGTTTATAGGGATAGTCAGTGTAAGTGAGTCTGAGTCATTTAATATTTTACGTACCCTTTCCATTATATATGACTACTTGGTATATGAATAAACCGTAATCCAGTAAGATGGTGGAGCATGTAAATATCATGGAGCTCACAGCTATCAACATTGTGCAGCTCTCATTCGATGGCTCTTCACGGTACAGACTCAATTTCAGGTTTATCTGAAAACACCATTCCACTATCCAGAGGCCTTACGACATTCGATGACCTACCCCCCTAGCCAAGTTACAACCATTTCGTTTCGATTCTCTTTTCGTCGATCGCCTCGAATAGGCCACGCCTCCGATTCCTTTGTTCTGATGTCATCTCAACGCTCAGTCACGTGGTCAGAACAAAGGAATAGGAGGCATGGCTGACTCGAGGCGATCCACGAAACGAAACGGTTGTAACTTGGCTAGGGGGACTAAACTGACAGAACTGTTAAAGGGAGGGAAGGGACTGAGGATGAAACTATATACAACCATAACATTTTAACACGTCATGGTTTTAACAAAACGAATCGCCAATTATTAAAAAAATAAAAACTACATTTTCTGTAGTTTACATATTAAATTTTTTCTCTAGATTCTATGATGATATTCTATAGACCTATATTTATTATAGAAAATCATAAGTTTATGAAATTAGACACTTACTATTTTTATGAGACTTGCACGATCCGATGCTAAAGAAAAGTTAGACACGTTCATGACTGATTTTTGCGTTTTTACAACGAAACCAGTTAAAGTTCTTGAAGGTACGGGAGAAAATAACATTGGGATTTAAAAAATAAGGATATGCATAATCAGCAGTTCGATCCTATAAGAAAAGAAATTGATATTTGCTTCAAACCGAACTTATTCAAGAAGTCGATATGTCACGGCTGTTCCGGTGTGAAACTGAATATTAAACAGAAAGGAAAATGAAATGTTCCCGGTAAATATATGATAGGTGAAGATAGGGGACCCGATTTTTTATTTAATTTGAAGTTTTTCTACTCCAAAACCATCTTGCTTCCACCTCGACTGCAATGATTGATTGCCTGGAAGTGTACTTTTTCCATATCGCTTTATAAAATCGGTTAAAAGTACGTTACCCACCAGCTTCACCAACTAGACCATGAACAATTTCATCCACAACAGCCTCTTGAAGGATGCAAACCATTTGCCCCAATATCCCCATGTTAGCCACCTACACGGTACGGAGTTACTTAGTTCGCTTTTACTCAATGAGGATTTCCAGTATTGATAGGAACTCTAGAAATATTATGAGTTTAAGAAGTAACCCATCTCATGCAGCTGCAGCAAGTAACCTGTGAGCGACTTCATGCGTATCAGTTTCGTGAAGGCAGCAGGACACACCACGAGCCCCACAGTGTTTACAACCGCGACTCATACGATGCAGGTCTTATTGGTGCAGGTCCAGAATAACCGCTCCGGCTCGATGAGAATATTTAGAGCTACTAGTCAGTGTTGATAGGAACCTTGGAATGATTGGGCCTTTAAGAAAACTCACCTCTTGCAGCTGCAGTAAGTACACCGAGAGCGACTTCATCCGCATCAACCCAGTGAAGGCAGCTGTACACACCACTAGCCCCACAGTCGCTACATCCGCCACCCATACGATGCGGGTCGAGTTAGTGCGGGTCCGGAATGACTGTTCCGGTTTGATGACAATATCTATAGCTATGGTTAGTGTTGATAGAAACCCTGGGGAAGATTGAGACAGTTAAATAGAACGCTTATCTTCATTGATTTTCAGCCGGAATACTACTGGACATAGAGAATCATCGCCCAACAAAAATAATTCTTCAGTGCTTCCTGGTCTCCACTGTACTCACACAGTTCATCTCTTGACAGAAATGATCTGTGTGATCTGTTTTTCTGTCGATTTGACGAGGTGAGGCAGAGAATTCTTTACTAAGTGATCTCATTAAGGCGACTGGCTCAAATTGAACACAAAAGTCGGAAACTGGTAAATACTAAACAACCTGAGAGAGCCACATGTCCAGTCATCATCATCGTCCATCATTACAGCGGAAAGACGTTCACTGCTGGACATAGGCCTCCCAAAAGTGTCTCCACAACGACTCAAAACGACTCATTGGATTTGTGCAACTCTCATCAGGTTATCGGTCCACATTGTGGGACGCCTTCCAACGCTGCGGATTCCGATACTCGATCGCCACTCCAGAACCTTTCGGCCGCATGACCATCTGTTTTACGAGCAGTGTACTCTGCCTACTGCCACTTAAGTTTGACGATTCTTCAGACATATTCGGTAGTTGACTGTAATGAGCCGAGTTGTTTGGTATGTGAAGATTCTGAAGACAGTTATTAGGGCAAAAGCGGAATTGATCTTTTTGACCTAATTCTTCTTTGGTTACTTACACAATATAAACGAGAGTGTCTTCCCGTAGAAGTTAGCAATCTGTGAGACCCGGACACTCCACCCGGCAGCTGTCCTTCTGAAGCTGAGCGGCGCCACCCCGGCCACCTGCGACATCCTCAGCATCAGGTACAATGTGCCCGACACCACGCATTCTGTCTGGGGTGACGGTGAGTGCATCGTTCATGAGTTCCTGGTAACATGTTAACGCATGTGGGCTAAAATCTTTTTTATTCAAATAACTTAGCAGAAACTATAATACGGGGGCCATACTGAAAGTTGTTAGAAAAATAAAAAAAGGATGGATGAACCGAAAATCAAAATCATTAAGCGAAAATCTTATCTAGTGAAATCCATTTCGGCATGACAGAGCACTTTTAAAATTCTCGCCAATTCGTAAGAACAAATGATATATGAATTCAGTACAGAATCCCAACGAAATTTAAATATATTTTTCAATACGCTTACTCCAGAACTCGATCTTATCCCTACTGTTTTTAGTCACGCAGTTTACTGTTTTCCGCACTAGTGCGTAAAAGTGTACGAGCTCGCACATTTTGTTGTAATTATCGTATCAGGCTGGGCGCTGAGCGACCCCCACGAGTATTTTTTTCTTCGTGAGTGTATTGACGTCGTTAAAACTTCGTTTGATACACGTGGATAGTCACTGTAGTACTCGCCTCGATTACACTGTTGCCAGCAGCTAGGGCGAATTCCACCTCGATCGAAATGAGAAACTTTCTCCACTTGTATCAAAAAGCAGGTACTATTTTTAATTTTAACGGCAGCTTTTCTCACTGGCCTATTCTAAAATCTTAGTGTGACCCACATGTTTACATTTTTGTTTTTCAGTTTTATCTTTTCAGCCCACCTCCAACTTTCAATTTTCCTTTTTATTTTTTATATTCATTTACCTAGACCAAATCTTCTTTTTCAGCACAAGTCCGTCAAAACCAACTTCAACGATTTAAGTAGCCATTATGTACTAAGAGAAGTCAATGTTTAATCACGAATAATACGATATTGTGATAAATGATACACAGAATCTTAAATTGTATCAAAAGTCGTAACTATTTGGCTTCAGCAAAGATCAAGGAACCAAAAATTATGGACAAGAAATCAGACCATTTTACTCGACTACGGCAAAGCCAAAGGAACCCTCCTTTTTGATTTTGACAGGCTATGTATGTATGTATGTATGTGAGTATTTTCATCTGTTCCCTCATAGCTCCTAATCTGCTTATCGGAACTCGACGTATGAGGTATCGTTAGAACCATCTTAATTATCCACTGAACATAGGCTACGTGACGTGTCACAAAACTCGATATGTTGCCTTCTAGCGTACAAAAAGTAATGTTTTAAATAATAAAAATGGAGATAAATACGCCGTGTTTGGTATCATTTGAAAGGGCTTTAATTGTACATTTCCAAAATATTGCTCAAATTGAAAGTGACAAAATTTAACACCAAAATTGTTAAAAAAAATAAAGTAAAAAACCAAAAACCCGACTACGACAAAAAAAAAAAACGTTTTTTGTTGTCGTAGTCGGGTTTTAGTTTTTTACTTTTTATTTATAAGCGAACGAGTACTTGAAGAGTAGAAGGTACAGATACTGGAGCTTCCAATAAATAAAAATAGCTGCATAAATCAATAATTCCATCAGCATATAGCAATGTTTTTTCAGCCTTGCTTAATCAATCTTGTAAAAACTTTAGGTAGCTGCAAAAACATTTTATTTTTGTTCATAAATACTTCGTATGTTGTTGTAAAATGTTAATGGTTTGTAGGGTTCCGTATCCGAGGAGTAACCAACGGAACTCTATTATTAAGTCTCTGCTGTCTATCCGTCTATCTGTCAGCGGGCTATGTCTCATGAACCGCAATAAACAGATAGTTGAAAACTGTACGCTTACTGTCTTAGTCAATGTATCCTAGACGTGTTCGGGCTTATTAGAATTGTCATGAGACGCACTTTGGCTATATGTTACTATCGAACTGACCTGATGATGGAGCCGGAAGGTAGACACGGGAACTTCTTAATAAAACCGTGAAATATCTAGCCATGTTTGGGCTAGTTGGAATTGTCATGAGATGTAAGTACTCTGGCTATAACTCTATCACAACTAAAAAGTGTGATGAAAAAAAAAAAAAAAAAAATCTTATTTTTTTTTTGTAAAAAGTTTTTTTTTTATTGCAGGCGTTTCGTTAAATAGTTTAGATCTTCTACATTTTGAGTCTTTCCTATCCATAAATACCTAACTGACATGTTCTTTGAAATAAAGACTATTAATTAATAATATTTGTTTAACATGATGACAGTTTAAGTACCTATTTATTTAATTCTGTTATTTTTTCGGAAAACGTTTGTGTTTGTAAACATCACAGTCATTATACAAACAAGCTTAATGAAACTAGGCCCTATCACGAGTCCTTAAGAGGGTCCCTTACCACTCGCCTATCGTCAATATCGAGCATGGTTTTAAAGCTTGTTGTTTCATCTAACACAATCCAACGCGATGTTTGATGAAGAGGTAATACAAAAAAAGAGAGATAACGCCTGGAAACTCTGTTGGCATTCGGTAATTCCGTGATTTACCAGAATATTTCACAAAACTTGTTCCGAGTAATACGTGTTTTTTTTTAAACCCTTAAAAGTTTTTCAGAAAAATTGTCATTCAGAATCTTAAATGTGCAAGGATTCTATTGATGTACTTTTTTATATTTTTAATATATGAGTACAATATGGAAAGCTAAAGTTCACGTAAAATAGCAGGTTTTTAGAGGTCTATACTAGCTTTACACAAATTTAAGTTTTGATTTCTATAGAAGCCTAGATAATATCCACAAAATAGCTGTGTATCTAAAATATCTAGAGAAAGATGTGCAATAACATCATAATCACGTAAGAGCAGTTGTAAGAAAATGTACCTCGAAAAGGACGCACTTCTTAGCGTATCGATGGCAAAACTAGTTAAATTCCTTGCCTGGCCCAATATTCGGCCACGGCAATGCCGTCCGCTGATGCTGTCATTAGGTATCTACGTGAACAGCGGGGTTACCATGACGTTCAAAGTAAGATTGTTCCATTCTTATTTCAGTGTGGGTAAGAGACAGAGCTATACAGGTTGTCTAGCGCCATCTCTTACCCAAAATGGAAATAAGAATGAAACAATCTTACTTTAAACGTCATGGTACAGGGCTAGGTAACAGGGTACGTGATGCAGGATCGAAGGACGCACTAAATGCGATCCATTTGACGACTTTTACTGTTTTTTTTTTTTTTTTGTTTGTGGCCTCTCGCAGGTCAACCTAGGAGGTTCGAGAAAGCCTCCAGCCAGGGCTTACTTAACTAAACTTAAAACTAAGCGACTACACGCTAAGGGCACCCCCTGTGGGGTACGGACCTCGGCTTAGGGCGCCGCTGGGGGGGGGGGGGGGGGACAGCAAGGGGCGGGCTGGATCGAACAAGGGCGACTTTTACTGAGCTGTTAAAGGGAGCTATATAGAGTGTATAGCTCCATCCCTCTTTGTCGCTTGGAGGCTTGACATTTTAACACGTGATGGTAAAACCAAAGGATTTCGATCATACTGAAGAGAAAGCGGTCTGCAGGTTTGTTCATATGGGGATTAAACAAAGTGACTATTATTTAGTTTTTTAAGAAATCCATGCCTCACTCTAGTAGAATAGGTAATTATTCCTGTATCGTGAGTGTGTTCACAAACATGTACACTCACATATAGATACCGGCACGGATCTTGAGCGCTGACTTCTACAGTTCTACTTGCGCAGAACCACGCAGAAGTGAAATATCGGGTCTCTTTAGTGGTATGAAGAGAGATGCGGGGGCGGGGAGTGAAATCCTTGTACAGTGATTGGCGTGCTGATATTGTACGATGCGCAAAACGATCTCCGCTCTTTCGCCGAGCGCTCAAGATTCGTGCCGCTATGTGTACACAAGACACCCAGACACGGAACAACTATCTACAGGCAATATATATACATATATATATATTTTGAACATAGAATGAACAAGAAAACTAAAAACACTTAACTAACTAAAATTACATATACACAGTAACTCCTACCTAAAGAATATGGCGTCAAAACAACTACAGGCTATATAAATATTTATTATTGGTAATGGTAGATAGACAAACGCGGTGTTTGTGATAATGTATGATGATAATATACTTAAAGATAAATGTACTTAATCCATTTTCCCAAAGTAGGTAATTCTTATAATTTGCCATAAAACTACTACTTTCACAACAAAGGAAAACATTAATTAAATTGTTATTGTTTTATTAAATAACTTGCTGCTCAATTTTAAAGTACAATTTTTACTTTGAAAAGATGATTGTGTTTCCAAATTAGAAAATAAATATGATAAAATTCTATGATTTGAAGTGGGCCGATAGTAACGAATAATAAATATTTATTATTATTGAGTTCAGCAGTTAAATAATAATTATTATTAGTAAAGGAATTATTATAATATTAAATTAATACTACACACATGTTTATAGGAAATCCTCAAATACCACTTAAATAAAAATATATTTTTTTATTCATCATCGTTTTTTCTTCTATTTTTCACCCTAAGCTGGGTAATTTCATAGGCCTCATCACTGCTTGAAAAGTTCCCATGAACATCTGGGTGTCACCATCTCCAGTTGGAATTGGCAGGGGGTTCTCTCCTTCTGCTTGTCTTTTTGCTTTTCCGTTATCGTATTCAGAATCAGATTTATTATCCATTTCTAAGGAATGACTGTTACCGTAATTTAGAAGGTTTTCTTCACTTAATATGATAGAAGAATATTCGCTTGTCTCTCGTTTGTTGTTATCATAATCCTCTTTTTCTTCTTCTTCCTCCTCTATCTCACTTTTGATTTCATATGTTGTTGGTTTATCAACTTCGTCTGATGATCTTTTTGTTAAATATTTCGATAGTTCATAGCTGTTAAGGTTGACCGGTATATCTTTAGTTGTACGGCTGCCTGGTATATCATGCTTAGTTTTAGTGCTATCTTGAACTTTTTCTTCATCTATTACTTCCTTTTTTAAATCAGTTTTGGGTGGAGATAGGACTTTATCGGTATTATAATTCGTAAGTTTTGTGTTTAAATTTTCTTCATCTTGTATCCGATACAGAGTATTTTCGCGTTCCAAATTTAGAATAAGTTTTAGATTGTCAGTTGTCACAATAAGATTTTGAATTAAAATGTCTTTGAAAACTTTATAATCCTTTGATTGTCGTTGATTTATTTGAAAGACTTTAATTGGAAAAGATTCAACTTCAAAAATAGTTGAAACAAAGAGGAGTAGGAATGGTACACCCATATTGCTACGATATTCTTGCAAAGAATAGTTTGTGGAGAGGATGTAACAAACATGAATATTTATTAGGTGTGATAAGGATCAACAACTAGCGGTTGTTTATTGGGGACGATAGTGTTAAACGGTCTATCGTTGTGCATAATTACAGAAGTGTTGATAACGGGAAACTATAGTGTGCCAACAGAAGCATAAAATGAAGTAGTGGCTGTAAAATAGCGTTTACGATAATATTTAGATCGTGATCTTGTAGTCCACTGGTCGCGAGAGGCAATCTGGTCTATGGTAGAGTGGGTTCGATTCCCAGCCCCCTAGCCAAGTTACAACCGTTTCGTTTAGATTTTCTTTTCGTTGATTGCCTCGAGTCGGCCACGCCTCCTTTTCCTTTGTACTGACCACGTGGTCAGAATAAAGAAATAGGAGGCGTGACTGAGCGTTGAGATGACGTTAACTAACGAAACGAAACGGTTGTAACTTGGCTAGGGGGGCAGGTCGGATAAGAAGTGCTATTGCATTTTCCCATTAGGAATTACTCTGTGGTTGGGAAGTTGTGATGTCATGGCACCGTGACTCAGAAAACACGTAAAGGTGTTTTTTCTGCGTCTGTTCACTTTACAGTTGTGCCGGATTGCTGTCCTATTGGCTAAGAGAGAAAAAGAACTGAGTGAGAGTGTACCTGTGTATGAGCACATGCTAGAGCACTGTAATGTCTTCTGCGCACCCGTCTGATCTCCGTTGAGATTGCCAATCATGACTGAAATTTGGTTGAGATTATTATTGAGTTTCTCCATCTGGAATAGATATTCACCCAGATGGGTGGCAGACCTTAATTTTAGGTGGGAAATCAAATATCTTTTCTCGCTCTGGGTAGAGCGAGTGGAAGTGTTAGACTTTTAATGAGCCAAACCCATCGTGTTCCTTCAGTTGCCCTTTGAGTTTTAGGACCACGTTAATAGCTTCGAACCATTTCACAACCCTGGACAATGCCATATCTCTGGTCAGCAGCTCTGAGTGAGGAGTTGTGACGCACGGAGAACTCAAAATTGCACGATGCAGGATTTCATAGTTTAGTTCTTACGTGACGCCATAGATGTCACTACATGTGGTTGGTAGAATCACCCTTTATTAATGGGGCTAAATGTGTATATATTCGATACCCTCTGGGAGTACCGGCCTCACGACATGAACATGAATCAGATATTGAATCTATCAGGGACATGCAATCAAACAAATCAAACATTGCGTTAAACTCCAATAACGTGTCGTGACTGATATGAAGCGGAGATGGAATGTGAACTATTGAACAGTTATGAGCAGTTTCAAGGTCACCAAATTTACGTGTTATACATTATCTTGGTGAGTAATAGTATATTATTCGCCAAGCATTTTTATTAACAACTCTCAAGTTCTTTGTTTAATATTAATACAACATATTATATACATTTAAATCTAATAATAACGTAATTAAAACTAACTTACAAAATAAAAATTAAAGCCCTAAAGTACTAAAAAAAAGCAATCTAAAGTACGGCGTCGAAAAACTCCTCCATATCGCTGTCGACTGTTACCAGACACTGTACCCAAAAGACTGGCGGCATTGCCACGCTGAATGGCAACGCTTATCCTTTGTCCGAAGTAAAAGCCAGCCCTTGGGTTACGCGAAGTGTCGACAAGGCGTTTTGAAAGTTCTTTAAATAATTTGTGAGCACTCGGACCCCACGATCCGAGAGTTTCAACCCCAAACGGCTCGAAAATATAACCTACAAGGTTATTATATTTCCGACGCTTGAGGTTCTCTGCAGCCGCTGCGGCAGCATCGACACAGCACGACGAGCTAGGAAGATGAGATGGCGCAAGAGTATCGACACAAGTAGCGTCCCACACTAAAGGCCTACCCATGTTCCATGGAAATAAAGACATACCGTCTGGTCTTTTGCCATCGTCGCGTGCCAGGCCATGAGGTTCCAATACGGCTGGAACGCCGACGGTGACAAGAGCATGACGGATGATGTCGTTGATATTCGTGTGTCGCGCTATGCGACCCGCACTTCGGCTGCATGACAGACCGTGATGTCCGAGGCTGTTGACAACTTTGCCACAGTGGCAGCGATAAGGAGAGCAACAAGGAGCGCCAAGACGAAGGGAAGCAGCGAGGCGGAAGGTAGTATCGTCGAACAAGGTGCCTATGTTCGACGACGGTAATGCATGAAGCCAGAGACCCGACTCCGTCAACGACTAGGGCTCTAGGGCTCGGTCCTTATAGAACAAGTGGTAGGCGAGCTACCCATTGCTCGCCGTCAACAAGCCCGCGCCTACGTTACCTCCGAGTCGTTACAACTGGGGCGTGAGGATGTACGTTCCCCTCACTCTTGCGGATCGAAATCTGCTGTCTGTGTTTTCATTTGATTAACGTCAAACGGTTCAGTCAGTTCCTAAGGAAACACCAGTCAAGCCTTGACCCAGCTGTTTTGTCTAGTAAATAAGTTACGATTCGGTTTCCAATTGATTAAAAGTTAGCTTTTGCCAGTGGCTTCAGCAGCTTCAACGTCGAAAATTAGTTTTACGGGAACGGAAGATGGCCGAGATCAGAAGTAAACTTTGGTTATAGTATACCCGTTGGACACTGCATATAGCATAAGCATAATCAGACTTTTTAATGTTCCCACTGCAGGGACTCAGGCCTTCTCTTTAGGATAGAGAATGTACCGTAATCCATCACGCGGACCCAGTGCGGGTTGGTAAATGTCACATGTCTTCGAATTTTTGGTTCTAGGACACGCCGGTTTGCTCACGATATTTTCCTTCACCATTTTGAGAGCATTGGTGACCGAGTGGTAACGGCCCCGACTTACAAGTTGTATTAACGGAGTGCCGTAAAATGATAAAAAAGTTTAATGGAGGACAGTGATTGGCTGTATGTATTATCTTGAGAGGTGATGAAACCTGGGAGTACTGCTTTGAACCCGAAAGACAAAGCTAGTCGGCAGAGTGGGTCTTTCCTTATGAAGATTTGCCGACGAAAGTTAAGAAAAGTCGAAGTGTTGGTAAAAAAATAGTTGTTTCTTTTTTCCGCAAATCAGGACGTTACACTACAGTATCGCTTGAAGATTAAAGGACAGTGACTGCAGATTGGTACGTCAACACTTGCTTGCCCAGAGTCTTTGAAAAAGTTCTCGAAAAGCGTCCTCGAAACAATATGTACTCCTCCACCACGACAACGCATCCTCATATAGCGCTAAGGTAACAGAAGCCTATTTGAAGGCTTCAAATGTGGACCTGATGACGCATCCACCTTACAGCCTGGACCTCGCACTCTGCGACTTCTATTTGTTTCCAAAAATGAAACACAAACTTTGAGGCACACGTTTTACGAGCATTAAATCGACGGTGAATGCGTTCCATAAAGCCATTGAAGAGGTCACTAAAGAAGACTGGTCCAACTGCTTTGTACAGTGGTTTCAGCGAATGCAAAAATGCATTAATTTGCAAGGGAATATACTTTGATAAACAATAAATGTATTGTAGGTCTTGTTAACTGAACTGTGGAGCCGTACCCACTCCGGATTGTTGACTAATGTGACATCTGTGGGAGGACCACTGCGGTCCCCTGAGTCTCTGCTTTCACAAAAAGTTGGCAAAATTATGAGTTACCTACTCATAATTTGGCAACTTTTTTTAGTATATAAAATTCGCAAAATACACTTACCTCCTCTCTCATAGAATAGAGTAAATATATCTGTCTAGTTTAATCTGTGCAAGTTTGAAGGAGGTTACAGGTTTAATAAGGTTTAATAAGCATTTTTACGTCAAAATATAGGGTAGAGACTCAGAGGACCGCAGCGATCCTCCCACAGACGTCACATTGGTTGACGGACCCGGATAATTAAACTGTGGAGCCGTACCCGCTCTTCCTTACCAGTCTTTTCTAGTCTTATTTATCAGAATCCAGAAACTTTCAGTATGCCCTAATTATATCATCATCATCATCATCATTTTAGCCGAAAGACGTCCACTGCTGGACATAGGCCTCCCCCAAGTGTCGACACAATGAACGGTCCTGTGCGTCTCGCATCCATCGGACTCCCGCAACCGTTACCAAGTCGTCGGCCCACCTTGTAGGAGGCCTTCCAACGCTACGTCTTCCGGTAAGTGATTGCCATTCCAGAACCTTTCGGCCCCAACAGCCATCCGTTCTGCGAGCAATGTGCCCTGCCCATTGCCACTTAAGTTTGGCGACTCTTCGCGCTATGTCGGTAACCTTGGTTCTCCTGAGGATATCATATATGTATAGATATGGTGGACTCAAGCGTTTTACTAATAAAGTTGCACCATTATCCCTCACTATCTAGATTTATAATTTATATCATAGTACGATCTCTAACTGAACTCAATGGCTCTTCTAAATAGGTATGAAATATTATCGTACTGAATCAATAATTGACAAGAAAATCACGCGTTTAAAAAATAGTAATACACAGACAGCCCTTCTCTGGATGTCTTCAAGAGAAAAATTTAAGAGCCACATTATATATATATATATATAAATATATATATATAAAAAAAAAAATTAATAAATAAAAAAAATATAATAAAAAAAAATATATATATATATATATATAAATATATATATTATATATATATATATAATATAAAGGTAAGTATGTACGTTTATGAATTATTTTATTCATTTTATTTGTAATTTTAAAGTTGTGTACTGGACCCTACCCCCTATTGTGATCTCTCTCTATCACTCAATGGTTTGCTGGAAGAAAACTCAACTTTGAGTTAAGCTCGCCTAGAAATCAGAAACGTTTATTTCAAATAGACCAATTACAGGCACTTTTGAATTGTCAAAATGTCTGGCAGACAAAAAAAAACTTTTTACAAAAATAAAATAACCAACTTCACTAAAAAAAACAATAAAAGGATCAAAATAACTTTAATTTCGGAAGTCGGTATTTCTCGGTATTGTTTGTTTCATATTTAACACATAATCATCATCAGTTCACTTCGATGATACCATTTTCATCATAACTGTTCAGAACCATTTATTTATTTGTATTGTCATAGTCGCTTAACTATCTTCATTGTGATATTTATGTGAGTATGAAGTTCCATTGGCCATTTCTGGTCTTCTTCATCAGTTCCACTTCATCAAATGTTACTTTTTGACTGTAAATGCTTAAGTTCTCGATGATGATACCTAAGTCACCATATAGTTGCCTATAATATTTGTGGAGTTCCCTCGATACCTCATGGATCCCATCATCAGAACTGGATGCTGAAAAAAATGGGACCAATCGGAAAGCATATCCTCTAAGAGGAAAAAAAAAAAATTGCAAATCGGTCCATAAACGCAGGAGTTCGGAGGTAACACACATAAAAAAAAACATGCAACCGAATTGATAACCTCCTCCATTTTTTTAAAGTCGGTTAAAAAAATTTTAGTTAAATTGCATGTTCCAAAGTGTTATTTTATAAGCTGTTATGGTGAACAATAAAGAATTAAATAAATTCAATTTCTTAAATATTTATAAAATATAAGTATATATTATGGACATTTAAAATGTACCTAATATTTTTTAGCTTTTATTTTAGATACTATATTGTATACCTGCATCGTTACAAATCAAGTTAATTTTAATAAACCCGACCTACGATTCGTAGCACATACAATAACAGAATAAAAAATCTGTAAAGAAATTGTTGTAAGAAAACTGTAGGAACACTTATCTACTACGTACGTAAAAAATTCATAATTCATTAATATGCACAACTTAACTGCACGTGCCGAAACTAAACGGCTAACTCCTGATTCTCATTCACAAAAATACAAAGATTTGATTCAACTAAGACGGGTTAAAGCTTTGTTACATTCATTGCTGCTTAAGCATCGCGGTTAGAAAATCCACTTAAACATTTACAGCAGTGTGTACGGTATTAGAAGAAATAATCACGGCAACGAGCGGGCTGTCTCTCAAGCTATGATACGGTTTAGTCCTCGCCCCACCCGCCCAACATCTCCACGCGTTTTTGGGACCCTGGTACTTTTTGCTTACGACATTTTACACGAATGTTACAAGTTTTACATAGTTTTGATAAAACATGGTGTCGATAAATTATATGAATGGGTGAAAAGATTAATTGAAAATAGCGGTTTATCATCGATGGGTATGTAATCATTTTCTTTTTTCAGTTCAACGCTTAATATACTTAAAAAAAAAATGTGATAAAAAGATGGAATTTTTATGTAGTTTTGAGTTTTTCTGTCATTATTTTCACAATTACTAAATCGATTTTAATTTCTATAAATAAATTTTAATTATACAATTTAGTAAGAGCTTTATATTCGTATTCAAATACATATATAGAATCGCGAAGACAGACAATGTTTATATTATCAATGTCGAATACTGCGGGCCTTAATGGATATTAAATGCTTTCTGATACTAACACTGATAAATTTTAACTGCCAATTCGATTAAATTCCGTGTTGTTTACGTTTATATGTCCTTTGATCTATGAGTTGTTTGCTTCTTTTTGTAAAATCGCGTCATTTCACTGTACAACGTCGGTCAAAATCTGTGAAAACATGATTAAAATTAAAACATTGTCTATTTTAAAATCTAAGATAGTGAAAAAGATGCATGTGATTCCTACATTGGTATTGGGTAAGTACATACTGCATATCGTTTTTTGCAATATACTTACTTGAAAACCGGCTCCTACCCTCTACCGCTTATAGACACGTAATCTTGTTTTTGCACTAGTGCGAAAAAGTGTACCAGCTCGCGCAGGTACAATTTATTGTATTTATCGTATCAGGCCGGTCGCCAAGCAGCCTCCGTTTACTTATTTCTTCGTTAGCATATAGAAAAATGTCGTTTGATATTATACGTGAAAATGTGTAATTGTAGCACTGGGTTTCATAAAACCCTCACCTGCGTCTCGGACTAATTCCGCCTCAGACACAATGACACACTTTGAAACATGCTCTTAGGTAACTTAACATCTAAAAAGATTGCCAATGAAGGCTCGTTGCGTTGCTTAAATTCGCTCATCGTGCTCCTCTAAGAGATATTGAGTAATAATCGGGGCCCGTTCGGCCCGATGCCAACCAGGGCTGCGAGATTATCTGAAATGGTCACCGCGACCCTTAAATGCAAAGGGTAATTAAGGGAACACAGGTGGGTATTAGTCTGACACTCCTTCTCGCTCCACCCAAAGCGGGAGTAGTTATTTCCTGATTCGTAATTTGGGGTGCAAATGGGCCAAGTTTTCTTAGTTAGTATGGCTTTCTAGTACCAGTATATTTCTTCAGTATACCTGAATCTTTGAGTCAGTCAACCTCACCCATCCATTTGTTTCTTATTTGATCTTTTTACTACAACATGGCTACGTGTCTGTTTTTCTGAAATAAAATGAGCCTATGGCATTTTGACTATGTTTTTTGCAGTAAATGCCAAAAGCGTTGTCAAATTTAATAATTTTGAATTATTAAATGATGGCTTAAGTGGCAGTGGGCAGGGCACATTGCTCGCAGAACAGATGGTCGATGGGGGTTCTGGAATGGCGACCACGTACCGAAAGACGCAGCGTTGGAAGGCCTCCCACAAGGTGGACCAATGACCTGGTGAGGGTCTCGGGAATCCGATGGATGCGAGACGCACAGGACTAGTCATTGTAGCGACACTCGGGGGAGGCCTATGTCCAACAGTGGACATCTTTCGGCTGAAATGATGATGATGATGATGAATGGTGGAGAAAAGTTGTTCTTTTTCATATCATCAGCAAATATCTAAGATTTTTTTATTGATATAAATTAGTGCTAAACGTGCAATCCCACCTGATGGTAAGCAGTGATGCAATCATTGACAGTGAGGCGCACTAGTTTATTAAGAGCCTATTCAATCTAGCCTTGAAGACACCTAATTTATAATCGGAAGGGAAAAGCGTAGCAGGCAAATTGTTCCAGTCTTTCGATGTACGCGGTATAAACGACGAGGCGAAACGCTTTGTTCGGACCGTAGAGGTTCCAACAACGTAAGGGTGGATACTCGCCGTACGTCGGGTTATCAGATGGTAGAAATGAGATGGCGGAATCAAGTCATGCGATTCCCAAACACTCTTCCAAAATGCATCCTTGCCTAGCAAGTAAGCTAAGCAAAAGATCCAGTAGGGTCGAAGTGCTCTGGTTTTCAAAGCCAGCCCCACAACAAGATAAGATAAGCTAAGCAAGGATGCATTTTGGAGAGTGTTAGTGTAATCACATTAATATTAAAGTGGCGAAAATTTTTGATTGTATGTTTGTTACTCCTTCACGCTGAAACGGCTGAACTGAACGGATTTCAATGAAATTTGGCACATAGATAGACGATGTTTTGTGTTCTATCTTTTACTAGCTTTTGCCAGCGCCTTCGCCTGCACATAAGTTGGATTCTCCATACAAACTTCCAATCCCCGTTTTACCCTTTTAGGGGTGGAGTTTCGTAAAATCCGTTCTTAGCGGATATCTACTCCCTGGAACCTACCAAATTTTAAGTTGATGTTATAGTTTCTGAGATTTTGTGATTAATTCGTGATTGGTATTTCGCTTTTATTAATATAGATTCTGAGAGTATGGTCCCTAGTTGAATTTTCTACTAGGCATCCTACTAGTGAACACGCTGGCAGAAGTCAGTTTTTCCGAATTAGTGAACAGTTTGCGTGCTTGTCCTATACTTGACTCACAAAACGTTTCAGTGAGTGTCAGTGCATATTTATCTGACCAAATGGCTGATATTATGCTGATATTATTTTTTTCCTTAGAAATCCTAAAGCATATATTCAAAGGAGTCAAGCCAAGATCGATGCAACTTTGCTCTACAAATTTGTTTTGGATTTAGTTATAAGTATCAAATTTAAAAACATGAGGCTACGTCCAATATTCGTTGCGGACGCCATTTTTAGGGTTCCGTACCTTAAAAGAAAAAAAAAACGAACCTTATAGGATCACTTTGTTGATAGGTCACTGTCTATCAAGACACGATCGGAGCGATCTCGGGAACGCGTAGAGGTATCGAGTTGAAATTTAAACCATGTACTCAGGTCTGCGGTCCCTTGAAGCTTGGAAAAAATCGAACTTCTAATTTAACCAAAAAAAAAGATGCGGCCATTTATGTCGCAAAAAACGTAATCCTGAAATTTGGCATAAAACAAGGTTTTGTAGCACAAGTATAGGAATAAATCTAAAAAAAAAGGTTGTGCGTCACAAAAAAAAAACTACTCGTACCATTCGGGAATTGAACTATTTACATAGGTAAGTTTGTACGGAGCCCTCAGTGCGCGAGTCCGACTGGCACTTGCCTAGTTTTTTACAAGTTGAACGGATTTTTCTGTATGTTATCTTGTTCAAATCTTATTAAGAGACTAGAAATAGAAATAGGTAAAGAGATAGAGAACTTGATTAAAGCACTGATTGCGTACGAGCGTAACGAATGGCGTGGTGTCAATAATAGATGTTCTGACTTTGTGACTAATAGTATATATAAGTATTGTATAAGATTTGTAGAAAAAGTAATTGTCATTAAAATGCTTTAATGACAATTACTTTTTAACCGACTACAAAAAGGAGTAGGAGAAAAAAACTTTTTATAAAAAAAATTACAACCACCTTCATTGTAAAAAAAAAACACTGAAAAAGTGCAAAATAATTTGAATTTCGGAAGTCGGTGTTAAATAACGAAAAGAAAAAACTATTATAGAAACACCGACTGCTGAAATTAAAGTTATTTTTTTTTTTACATTGAAATCGGTTGAGTTTTTTTTGTAATTTTTTTTTTCTATAATCTTATACTCCTACTTGTACACAAATGCTTGTATACAGGTCGCAGCTATTTGTCCTGTTACGTGAAAGGATACATCATACATAAAAATATTCAACGTGCGTCTGTTTGCGTGTCTATATAAAATGTATATAGAGCATGTTATATTAATAGAATTCTGAAAGTGGTATCGCAGTATGATACTAAAACTTGTGTGAAAATCTGTTGTCCTGGTATGGGCATGTCTGGTCAAAGATTCAGTAAAGCTGAAGAAAACTTTCCCAAAAGAAATGATGGGTTGACGGTCAGAAAGATATTCGACTGGTTTGTTCTTTAAGGGGAGACATAATCAAATAACTTCTCATTGCATGGAGCAGTGTCTGGAAGTGTGGGTTTTAGTAAGGCCTTTACTGACTAAAACCCACCTGTGTTCCTTCAGTTACCAAAGAATTATAAGGAGGTGATGATCATATTCGATATTTTCGTTAACAATTCTTCAAACGAAAATTGTGTTTATCAGTTTAAATACAAAATAGTGACGTGCAAGCAGGCACCTGATTACGTATAAATAATTACAACCTTTATATATACTGTTTACATTGTAATGATCGCGACAGTATAGTTAATTGCTTGGGACACGTCAACAAATGAGCAGCGCCATAATGGACAGAACCAATGTTAGGTTTTTAGTCCATGATTTAGTACTGAGCGAAGAGATTTGCATTTTGTGCGGAAATAAGGACCAAATTTTTTGTGTTTATTTTGTTTTCAAGAACTGTGTTTATTATGTTAGCGGTCGGACTAGTTGACGTGCCTTTTCTTAAGTAATAGGCACCTAATTATTGAGGTGTTTTACAGACTCGTGCAGACATTGAAAGTCTTAATGTAATGTCAATGAAAAACGTTGATAATTGTGCGCCTCAAGACGAACTACGTCTGGAAAATTTAAATATTTTTTTTTTAATTTAAATTTTACAATATTATTATTTATTTATTTAAATTTTATAATATAATTATTTAAAATTTATAATGTTATTTTTATTTAGAGTAGTGATACAGAGGCGGACTTAATACAACAAGGCATTCTCTGAATTATGAATCTGTATATTATGTAAAAATGTGCGTGTTTCTCATAAAAAAGTACGATGATATAGTTTCTTGAATAAACTGTTATTTGTGAACGAAGACGATTCGCAATGTTGTGGAAATGTGGATAACGACACGTCACTATGTCGGTACTGTTGGTACGTATGTACTTGTTACAAACTTTGAGCTCTTGTTTATCTATGAAACCCTAGTACCTACCCGGCTTGTTTATCTATGAGAATCGATGGCGTACTTACTCCTTTATGATTTTAAGACTACCTATTTCTCTAAATAAACAACCACACTGTGCACTGTTTTGACACCTTGTCGATTTATTGATATTCCGAAAAGTGTGTCAAACAAAATCAGAAATGAGCAAGAATATATAATGTTATAATACCGGCCAGGGGCGAGTCGGGCTCGCGCACGATTCCGTACCATGCGTAGCAAAAAACGGCAAAAAATCACGTTTGTTATATGGTAGCCTCCTTAAATATCGGCATCGGCCTTACGGTTTGCGATTTTTTAGTTTTGTTTTTCCTCCGTAATTGTCATTTAAATGAATAAATAACAAATAGGCTATATATAATTTCAGAGCAGTGGTGGCCGAGTGGTAACGACCCCGACTTACGAGTTGTAGGTCGCGGGTTCAAATCCAGCCAGGTACCTTACTTTGTGTCATTTATTTCATCACCACTGCTCTCAAAACGGCGAAGGAAAACATCGTGAGGAAACGGGCATGTTCTAGAACCAAAAAATCGAAGACATTAGACATGTGACACCCACCAACCCGCACTGGGCCCGCGTGGTGGATTACGGGCCTCCTCTCTAGGAGAGGGATCTCCTAGAGAGGAGGCCCGAGTACCAGCGGTGGGAACATTAAAAAGGCTGATTATGCTTGTGCTTATGTTATGCTATATATAATTTATAATAAGGTGAAATTTTAGTTAGCTTGTAAGCAAGCGGGTCTTAGTTAAAATCGTCAAAACCATTAATATCTTGACCTTGAAGGTGAAAAACTTCAGCTACGGGCTTTAGCCATATACTTAAGTATAACGCTATACTTAACCACTATAGCTTTACTTCTATAATAGAATTGTGAGGAATTGGTTGGCTTAGTCTATAATTTGATTAAGTGGAATAAAGTAGAATGTCCGATTTTAGTAAACACCATTTCCTTGACTTAATAATGCTTTTATACACTAAAAACAAAATAAACTAAAAACAGTGAGTTCAGCGCTATTTAACGACGACTGCCCCTAGCCAAGTTACAGCCGTTTCGTTTCGATTCTCTTTTTGTCAATCGCCTCGAGTAGGCCACGCCTCCGATTTCTTTAACGTCATCTCAACGCTCAGTCACGTGGTCAGAACAAAGGAATGGGAGGCGTAGCCGATCAACGAAAAGAGAATCGAAACGAAACGGTTGTAACTGGGCTAGGGGGGCAGGGCCAAATTCGATGCCATAGCTTACACCTAAGGCGTCCAGTACGCGGTCATGCAGGCGTCAATCAATCCCATAAATCATGAATGATGTTTGAATGACGGAATTTTATCGCCATTAGTTTTTAGTTTTTTTAGACGGTAGGTTTTTCGTCAATAAAAAAATTTACTGTGGCAAAACTGACAGCAAAACCTATCGTGTAATGGACGCCTAAAGGTGATTTGCTCGTGCAATTGTAGGACGACGAGCAATTTGTAGCTCGCCATCCGGACCGTACTGCATTTTGCGCGTTTCCCACAAAGTATTCAACTTGAGATATTAATATGTATTTTATTTAAAATTATGCCTTGTTGTTTAAAATAGCTTACGAAGGCTACACTGAACTTAATCACTTTCCAATCTGACGCACAAAGAGCTTTGTACCAGATGAGATGGCGCGTGTCTGAGATAACTGTTTTCCTCGTCTGTGTGTGACTAGTGACTATGTGTGACTTCAGTGACTTGGTAGAGTTTCACTTTGATGCAAAATCCCGCTTTGCTATTCAGACAGCAGATTAAATTGGTCTTGAAATTGTTTCAGTTTAAGGGTTAAATTATTGTAATTGTTTCTTGAGTAATAAATAATAATAATAATATTCCACAACTTTCACACAACGCCATCTAGTCCCAAACTAAGTAGAGCTTGTGGTATGAGTACTAGACAACTGATAAACATACTTATATATTACACCTAGATACAGAACATATCGCTGCTGCTGTGCTGGGCACGCCACAATTATGGCGGTAAGTCCTCTCTTTGAGGAATGGCTGGAGAGACCACATGGCGTCCTTACCTACCGCATGACGCAGATCCTCACCGGACATGGTAAGTTCGGGAGGTTCCTGCACCGAATTCGTGCGGAAGACACGCCCGGGTGTCGCCACTGTGTGGAACGCCCGGAGGACACGGTGGAGCATACGGTGGAGGTGTGCCCCGCTTGGGCAGAGCAACGCCGTGTCCTCGTGGGGGCGATCGGCGGCAGTGATCTCTCGCGCCGGGCATTGGTACAGGCCATGGTCCGGAGTGAGGAGGAGTGGCAGGCGGTCGCCTCCTTCTGCGAAGCAGTAATGCTAGCAAAGGAGGCGGCCGATCGCGTGAGGCAACAGCAACGGTCCTCACGCCCTAACCGCCGCCGGGATTCCGATCCCGATTTCCGGCCACCGTAGGCGCAGTCTTGCGGACGGCGAGCAATGGGTGGCTCGCCGTCCGACCGTCCGGTAACTGTCCGGACCGAGCCCAAGCCGTCGACGGCGCGTATTGTTCCACGCGCGCCTCAGGGTGATGTCAGCAAATCGTTGGGGCCCGGCAGGGTCGAAGCCTACTGGGGCCACGGGTAGTGTGAAAGTGAAGCCCGGGGCCCCGGGATGAAGGCAAAGAGGGAACAGGAGTGGGTTTTTAGTCAGTAAAAGTCTGACACTATCTCTCGCTCCACCCAAGAGCGAGATTTGTCATTAGATGATTTTCCCACCTTAAAAAAAAAAAAAACCTAGATACAGAACAAATGATCGTGCTCATCACACGAACATTTGTCTTGGGTGGGAATCGAACCCACGACCTCCGGCATAGCAGTCAAGGCCCCTGATAACTAGACCAACAGGCCAGTGCATATTAGAAGAGAAGTCATTACAAACATAACAAAAGTACAAGTTTATGGTGTTGCCGTATCCATGTGAATTAAATCCTCTTATATTTATTTACTAGCTTTTGCCCGCGGCTTCGCTCCGGTCAACTCACTACTCTATTCTGCTCTACCCAACTCTACCCTACTCCACCCTACTCTACCCTACTCCACCCTACTCTACCCTACTCTACCCTACTCTACTCTACTCTACTCTCTCTGTATATATATAGAGTTAGAGTAGATATATAAGGAAATCGGTCCAGCCGTTCACGCGTGATGGCGTGACCAAAGGAAATAGGGATTCATTTTTGTATATATAGATTACTAACTGCTGCCGGGTCCCGATTCAGAGAGATGCAGGAATTATCCCAAGGGAACATAGTTCCTGGAAAAAAGGATCCTATGTGCTATTTCAGGACATAGTCTACCCGTGTACCAAGTTTCATTGAAATCCATTCAGTAGTTTTTGCGTGAAAGAGTAACAAACACATACAAACTTTCGCGTTTATAATAATATTAGTAGGATTTTTTAAATGCTTTAAGCATAGCATAATGTGTTTTTTTTTTAAATTTTATATGTTTATAAGATAGAGGATATGTGATAATTTATTACTTTTTGAATTTGGAAACAATAGCATTGTATAATGTAGAAAATTATTTTTTTCCAATTTGTGAATGTGAAGTACCTTGGAGCATTTTTATTAGGTTATAACTTTTATGACATTACGACCATGGCAGTTGAGAGTTTGTTATGTTCACTCCAATGTCTCGTGTTATGGGGTCATTCATTCCCTTCAAAATGGTTGAGCTGAGTGGGGCTGATGCACGCGTCATGCTCGTGAACGGGCGCCGTCAGTTGAGACTGGTCTCTTAGTTGCCAGTGGCTTAATTCAATTTATATTTTTTAATTAGTTTTTTTTTTTCATTACTTATTTACATTGCGCTCACATAATAGAAGCAACAAGAAATATGTAACCAAGATTTATGTAACTCATAATATGCCTTAAAAGAGTGTCCATGGAGTTTCTTGACCGTTCTTCTCCATAGAGATCTACGCTTTGGAACGTGCAATTTAGCTTCACTTTTTTTTTTTGACTGAACAACATTTTAACAATTCATAAATGCCTGTAATTGGTCTATTTGAAATAAACGTTTCTGATTCTGATTCATAGTAATAGCATAATAATGTGCCTTATAATGTTCCCACTGCCGAGACTCAAGCCACCTCTCTAGGACGCGCAGACCCAATGCGGGTTGTTGGATGTCATATGTCTTCGAATTTTTGGTTCTAGGACATATTAGTTTCCTCTCGATATTTTCCTTCACTTGTTTGAGAGTAATGGTGATGAAATAAATTACACAAAGTAATGTACCTGGTTTAGGTAGCGAAACTAGCTTAAACCTAGCGAAACTAGACCAAACTTAGCAAAACTAACCCAAACTTGGCGAAACTAACTTAAACCTAGCGAAACTAGCTCAAACGTAGCGAAACTAGACCAAATTTAACAAAACTAGCCCAAACTTGGCGAAACTTGGCGTAACTAGCCGAAGCCGTAACTAAACCTTAGGCCGAACACTAGTTATATTTTAGCATTGATTTGTAGTAAATATTTTTTTTGAAGTCAAGCTTGTATAACGTTTGGCTTCCAAAATCCATGCATTTTATTTTTGTCAGATCAATTAGATCCAACAAAAATTTCAATTAAAAACGGATAAATTATCAGTTAATACTAATATCCATCGGAGTTTTCTTAAGATTTTCCGCGTAATTTTTTTTTGTTTTCATAATATCTTTATTGTAATACCTGTGTTCACAATTAAGATTGACTGATTGAACCTTTCTGAGACTTGTATAAATAGTTTTAAAGAAACTTCATCCAGATTGGTCCTGTCACACTCGAATTTTACTCTTAACAACGTATTCAGCTATTCCTTTTTGTTTACAATACAAGATAGGTAAAGTATGTAATAAATAACAATAAATCATAGTTTATCATCTTTTACGTGTAGCACATGGTTGGACTAAGAATCGCCAAAAGTAATTTTCCTTATAGAAACTGTTGATTGATTGATAGACGAATATTGAAAAAAATAATGGTCCAGTACTTATTTCTAGATATTGATTTTAAACGAATTCGGAAGTATTGAAAAAATACGTTAATAGTAACTAGCTAGCCAGTATTAATAATAATAATAAAACGTTTATTTATCTCCAACGGCATCTCTATTCTGCGACGCCTTGTTAATTTGACATTTTGTTACTGCGATGTTTTGTTACATCGAAAAACTGTATTGCGAACGACTTTAAAGCGAAAATATCATATTTTGCTTAAAAATCGTTAACAGTACCTACGCTTTTTTTAGGTGGGAAACCAATCATTATGATTTCTTGAGCGTGTCAGATTTTTACTGAATAAAACCCACTCCTATGTTTCTTATTTGTCTTGCGTTCCTGCACCATTCCTTTCAGGTTTTTCTTTCATAAGTAAACCCATGGCCCCAGTAGGCTTCGACCCGGCTGCTTCTAACTATAAAATTATTAAAAGTGTTTAACTTAAATTGTTCCTTGTTATTTACAACGTTAATAATTAAATAAAGACACAAAAACAAAATTGACTACGCACAGTATACATGTATAAACAAATTATTTACAATTCGGTATAGTGTGCCTTTTTTGCATAGTTCCTAAGTAACATTAACACCGCAGTAATAAGACGTTGATTGAAGGCAACAAGGCTTCGAAGTATCATATTTTCGCCGCTTTAAAAGTCGTTTGCAGTACAGTTTTTCATGATGCGTCTTTCGCACTCAAGTAGGTGTTCTATTACAGTTAGGATACTATTATGATCTAATTTTCATGTATGTATGTATTGTTAATATCATGTTGATACACAGAATGAGATTTTACGTAGAAAGGAAATTCCTCCTTTTCATCCCATTAAAGATAAAATTACCAAAAACCCTTTTTAGTGTTCGCCAACGTCATATTTAGGAAAGCCTACTGCAAAATTCATGTTTACTATTCTCAGTTACAATTAGGTACTATTCCGAATGCTCATACGCTTTTTAAAGACCTATCCAAACGCTTAGTTGACACTTCGCGTGACCCAAGGGCTGGCTTTTACCTCGGTCAGAGATTAAGCATTGCCATACAACGTGGCAATGCCGCCAGCCTTTTGGGCACACTTCCAGTCGACAGCGATGCGGGGGAACTTTATGACGCCATATTTTAGTTAGGAGTAGCCTTTAGTGTATACTCTAGTTTTAATTAGTTTTTTTGAAATAATCGTATAAAACATATTTCCTATTGTATTTTTTTTAATATGGTCATGATATATCTATTCTCAGTAGTTTCTCCTTTTATATTGAGATTTATAACGTATTATCTTTTTCTGTTTCTATGTTTAAATAGAAATAATAAAATAAATAAATATCTGTAAAGTATGTATATAAATTATTTTATTGTTACTAAAAGAAATTATAAATCCATGAGAGTATGTGGACTGTGAACAAAAGAGGTGTGTCCTACACGCCTTTTATTTGAGGAATCCCAATACTTACATTATAAATGGTTAAGTTTAGATCATAATCGGAACAACGGTTGTTATATTCCTCGAAAACGCTATTCTTTCTTTTCAGGCTGTTTATAACTATGTAGACGCCTTTGAAATACTTCCGAGAGCTTGTTTTCTGAATATCTGAAGAACCTTTTGTACGTTTTGTTTAACGCTATTGTAGATTTTAGCTTTGTGTTTTTATCTCTAAGTAGGTAGGTAGTTAAAAGTTTTTGTGGTGGAAGATCATTAACCCCTCGAGAGCCGATTGTACATACGTCTGCCTCCCTAGCCAAGTTACAACCGTTTCGTTTCGATTCTCCTTTGTTCTGACCACGTGACTGAGCGTTGAGATGACGTCAGTCGAAACGGTTGTAACTTGGCTAGGGGGGCTGTACAACTTGAGTGACCTGGAAAAACGCTTAATTGTCGTTTTATACACACGTTTGTACGAAATTTATTCGGTCGAAAATGTTGGCCTTTACATCTACGTTTTTCCTAGAAAAATTCAAAAAAAGCTTTTTTTTTTTTTCTTTTTTTTTTTGATTTTACGTAAAAACGCGCAATTACGTAATAATAATACCCCTATACGCGCGAGGGTATCTACTCACACTCTGGGTGGAGCGAAAGTCTTTTGCTGGCTTAAACCTACCTGTGTTTCTTCTTTTACGTTCTAGGGTCGTGGTGCTTTCGAAAAATTCTGCAGCCCTGGTAGAATCTAGTTTGCTTTGAAGTCTAGCATTATAGAGCACTCCAGGTCGTGAATTATAATGCAAAAGATTACACTAGAGTGAAATTCTGGAAAAACAAGTTTTCAATTCAAATCATTTTTTCATAGCAAGCTTTTATAGCGCGGTATATACCTATATAATTAATACTCGTCAAGACCATTCCAAAAATCTCAAACACGCTGGAGTTATCTGAGCTCCTATGGCCACCTTCCGGTTCCATCATCAGATCAGCCCCATATCATAATAATTTTGCATTGTCATCTGATGCATGTGTATCATGCATGCAAAATTTCAGCTCAATCGGTAATCGGGAAGTGGAGCAAATTTAATTTGCAAGATTTGATTACAGACAAACAAACATCGGGACAGGTGAAAATAAATAAAAGCTTGTAAAAAGCAAGTCGATAATAATAGCATTGCTCAGACAGAGGCAATAGTCTTTACATTGTTCTCGGTAGCCAATCCACTTAAGCCTCCCTAAACTATAGCCCTATGTATATCTTTGTTATTATTATATAGACGTAGCGTACCGTTGGAAGGCCTCCCACAAGGTGGACCGATGACCTAGTGAGAGTCGCGGGAATGCGATGGATGTGAAACGCACAGGACCGTTCATTGTGGCCACACTTGGGGAAGGCCTATGTCCAGCGGTGGATGTCTTTCGGCTGAAATTATGATGATAATAATGTTCTTTATTTTTTTTAATTAATGATAGGCCTGCGTTTGACCACCATCTCACATGTTGGTAATCGATGATGTGGCCGACGATGGAGCACGCTTGCCTAGAAGTAGCCTATTCACTCTTGACTTAAAGACCCCTAGGTTGTAGCTATCAGAAAACTCAGACTCCGGCAATGAATTCCACTCCTTGGCTGTACGCACAATAAATGTGTTCTCAAAACGCTACCACATGGTAGACACCGTCGTTGACCGATACATACCGGTGGCGCAACGCCGTACGTCTAGTGGTCCGATGATGGAACGGACTTGCATAAACATCCCTACAATTTTATTTGACTCCAGAGCTAGGTATGTAATTCCAGTAGGTATTTCAGAAGTTGATTATAAAATTCCAAAACTGTTGGCCAGACTTAGTGATTTCTACATGACCTTTAATAATTACAGTCAGGTGACTAGGGAGACAGAAAAAGCTGAACATGAAAGGTCTACGAGCGATGACTGATAACTCGGACATGAATGAAAATTTTCCTTCATAGGTTTAATACGCCATACGCCGTACAATAATAGTCAATATTTACTAAAAAAGGTACTGTCATGAATTTTTGTCAATAGACTACGACGTCATCAGACACACCTCAATATAGAATCAATGTTTGATAAAGGGCTCAGAGCCGACAAGATAGGGCTTAAAATTGAGTGGCAAATAGCAAGGCGTAATTTCGATGGAACGTGTTAAGAATAGAATTTAATCATTTTGTCTGGTGATTGTTTTTTTTTTGAAGGCCCACTCACGACCTCATCAGAAGGTTGCGTGTTCATATCACGTCGGGGTCACCAGTTTGGGGGTAGGCAGAACTGAGAGTAAAGTCCCGCAAACCTCCGTTGAAAAGGGAGGATCCTTCGACCAGACGGGTGTTATGTCTGGTGGGCAACTGCCCGATAGGCGATAGATGATTTCGGGCTGTTCTATATGATCTAATCGCGCGGAGCACTTTAATCGCAATGCAGGTTTAGTTCTTATGTGACGTCATAGATGTCGCTACAATTTTATCTGGTGATTGTCATTTTTTATAGAATTGCGTATTAAAGGAACCCTTTCATCGGACTATATATCTCAGCGTATGTTCTAAAACGTAGTCTCAATGAAATCGTAGTAAACTTCGAAGCTTTGAAAACATACATCATAGAATCTCGTAGTGAAGCGATATAAAGCGTGCTCGACGATGTTCATAGACAATACCTCGAGTTTCTGTTTCCCTAGTCTCCATTGTTCTTTTGGCCTTATATAAAATTATTTAGAGTCGGTACAACACGTTTTCTTCATAAATTTCTTTATTAGTCTTCATCTTTGCTGTCACCCCTTTTTCGACATATTATAGGTACATACAGGCCATCCATGTATTCATACAGGCCGGCCATCCATGAAATCCTTGGTCTTCATTTTCTTGCCTATTAGGGCCGCAGGCTTGTTCAAAAGAGTCATCCTGAAAAACACCTCTGGTGGGTTTAGTCAGTAAAAGGCTGAGACTCCTTCTCACTCACCCAGAGCAGGAGAAGTAATATGATTTTCAATACACTTACTTGAAATCCGGTCTTATCCCATCGCTTTTAGGCACGCAGTAGACTGTTTTCAGACATAGCGCGTGTTCTCATAGGCTAGGCGCGCGTCGACCGCCACGAGTCGCCGGTCAACCCTCGTTTATTCATTTCTTCGTAAATGTATTGAAAAAAGTTGTTTGATACGCGTGCATATTTGTCACTGTAGCCCTCGGCTCCACACTCGCCTACGGCTCGTGTGAATTACGCCTCGGTCGCAATGACACACTTTCTGCACTTGTATCAAAATATACTATTTCCACCTAAAACAAAAACTATGGTCTTCCTCTTCCCTTCTAGCTAACTTGGCGCCCTAGTAACTTAATCTTTAATTAAAAGTCCAATCTGCACGAATCCACGAATTAGTTTCACTTCGATTTTTAATCTCATTCACGTACGAATGGGAGGAGGTGATAAAAAAGCACCTGCCCTCCTAGCCAATTTACGATCGTTTCGTTTGCGTCGAACGCCTCGAGTAGGCCACGCCTCCGATTCCTTTGTTCTGACCACATGACTGAGCGTTGAGATAACGTCCTGACGTAACGTTCTGACGTTATCTCAACGAACGTTTGATCTTTGAACAATCCTGCCTACCTAGTACTCTAGTACCTACCAAGTAAAAGTTACAAAGTGCACTAAATAAAATCACAGTATTCATTTGGGTTGTGTTTGTTCCTAGTCGCAGACGAATGTACGATCCGAGGCCCGGAGCGTTCACAACGAAAATAGCTTTCATGAATCATTAATATTAGGATGATACCAATGCGGATAGTATCGATGACAGAGACTGTCGATATAATCAATTACATGTTGCATGTTTTGTTGGCGGTTACTAGGTGAAATCAATCATAAGTTGTTTAGGCCATGGTACGAAGCGACAGGGAATGGGAGGCGGTTACCTCATTCTGCGAAGTAGAAATGCAAACAAAGGAGGTGGCTGAAACTGTGAGGTGGAAACAAGCCTCTAGCCTCGACCCTCGCCGGCGACGCCCTGGGCGTCAAGAGTAGCAGGACGCTTTCCAGCCACCGTAAATGTGGGTATGCGGACAGCGAACAATAGGTAGCTCGCTGTCCGGCGGTCCAGTAAGGATCAAACCCGGGTTGAAACACAGATGTCAGCAAAATTGACGGGGCCAGTTAGTGCAGCCAGGGTTGCGGAATATTCGATGCTACTACCGCAACCGTTGCAAAAAAGGAGGAAGTTTTTGGGTAAATTGACGGGGCCAGTTAGTGCAGCCAGGGTTGCGGAATATTCGATGGTACTACCGCAACCGCTGTTAAAAAGGAGGAAGTTTTTGGGTTTTAGTCAGTAAAAGTCTGAAAATCCCTCTCGCCCCGTAATTACTCGCCGCCGCAGAAGACGGGAGTCATTGGGAGATTCCCGGCCACCAAAGGCGCAGGCTTGCGTCACGTGACGTGCATTAGTTGCAACTAATTGCAACTGAAGGAACACATGTAGCTGTTAGTTACAGTACAGTTCACTTTGCTAGCGACAATGAAGGAACTAAGTTTATGTAATCTTTTTCTTTTTCTTACATCGATCTTTATATTTAGTGTTTTATCTGTTTTTTTTTTAAATAATAATTTTATTCCTGCATCTCATAGTTGAGGCGTTATAAATATTTTTATCCTTGAGTTTCCAACGCCAGCGGACCCTTTCTTGTTTGTCAATTTATTTCGCTGAAATTAAGTGGAAGTTTATGGCACGATATCAGATATCCAATAAAAATAAGAGCTACATAATTACTTAGTTTAAGACGAATTATTAATCACTTGCCTTTGTCCGTGACTTTGTTCGCGAGAATATATACTTATGCCCAGAAAGAACACTGCTGAAAAAACCCGAACCAAACGATATTTTTTTAAGTTCGAGTCGGACTCGCAGGTTTCCGTACTGTCCATAGCAAAAAACAGTAAAAAATTACGTTTGTTATGGAGCCCTACTCATCATCATCATCATAATCATTTCAGCCGAAAGACGTCCACTGTTGCACATAGGCCTCCCCCAAATGTCGCCACAATGACCGGTCATGTGCGTCTCGCATCCATCGGATTCCCAGAATCCTTACCAGGTCATCGATCCGCCTGTGGGAGGCCTTCCAACGCTGCGTCTTCCGGTACGTGGTCGCCATTCCAGAACCTTTCGGCCCCAACGGCCATCCGTTCTGCGAGCAATGTGCCCTGCCCACTTAAGTTTGGCGATTCTTCGGGCTATGTCTGTAACCTTAGAGCCCTACTAAATTAATATTTTGATTCTGTTTTTAGTACCTATTTGCTGTTAAAGCTGTAAAAGAAATACATCATCTGTATAAATTTCAACTATCTAGCTACCACGGTTCATGAGATACAGTCTGGTGACAGGCAGCCGGACAACGGAGTCTTAGCAATAGGGTCCCGCTTTTACTCTTTGGGTACGGAACCCAAAAAAAAAATGGCTGATTAGTTTCTTATGTGCAGCTACATAAAAGATGCATGGAGATACCAGCGGGTACATGTTTTGGTGATCATACCATTGAACCGATCTGATGATAAAGCCGGAAGGCAGACACCGGAACTTCGTCATAAATAAATGTATCGTAGCTGTGTTTGAGCCTATTAAGGTAAGGTACTATAGAACTGATCTGATGATGGAGCCGGAAGGTAGGCACAGGAACTCCGTAATTAATCAATATAACCTAGCCGTGTTTAGACTTATTAGAATTGTCATGAGATGCACTTTGGCTATAAGGTACTATCGAACTGATCTGACGTTGAAACCAAAAAGGTAGATACGGGAACTCTGTAATAAAACAATGTATCCTAACCTATTAGAACTGTCATGAGATGTACTCTGGTTATAAATAGCTTTAATATATTCTGTAGATACATTATTTTAGGACTCGTGTATTATTTACTTAGGTTTGCTGTGGGGTAACCGAATTCCATATAAAAAATACTAAAAAGTGCAAAATAAGTTTAATTTTGAAAGTCGATGTTTTTGGTTTTGTTTCTTCATTATTTAATACCGACTTACGTACAATGCGTTCCAAATAAGAATAGGATCGATTGCCATGTTGTGACGTCACGTCATACTGTCAAATCGAAGAATTATTATGGTGAGCAAAACGAGAAATTTTTAAAATTTGATTTATTTACAAACTCTGAACGAAAAATGTTTAATCAGAATCCAGTTCTTCAGTTTTGCTCATCTCTGAGTTCTTAATTTTTTCCAATATCTTGCGATTTGACAGTATGACGTGACGTCACAACATGGCAATCGATCCTATTCTTATTTGGAACGCATTGTAATTAACATTTTGAAAAAAGTTTATTTTACCTACATTAAGCGATTAGGTACTTATATCGTAGGTCGAGCTAATTTGACAACGTCACTTCGTTCCTTGTTTTTCATTTACGTAGGTGTGTCGTTACTGCGACAATCATTGAATCCAACAAAAACATAAATGGAAAAGAATGCCTAGTTCTTTTAACGGTTTAGTGGTATACGGAACAGATTGTTAAGTTCTACATAGGTACCTCCGTTGAAAAGGGAGGATCCTTCGACCAGGCAGGCGTTATGTCTGATTCGGGCAATTGCCCGATAGATGCTTTTGGGTCGTCGTATATGGTTAAATTGTGTGGTAAACTGTAATTGTGCGATGCAGGATTTTGAATGTTTAGTTCCAAATTGTTTAGACGCTATAGACGTCGAAGAAGTGAGATCTAACTTCTAACCTAACCAAGTTCTCATGAAGTTCCATAAATCAGATTTCCTGTCATACACCAACGTTCTTCAGTAAAGGGGTGACCAGACGGTTGTAAACTAGCGTTCCAACCAACATGACTTTGGTTTATGTGTTTGGTTTGTGTTGCGGGCGTTGCGGCTACATGAATGTAAACCACAAGCCAACACGTTCGGTGTTTGGGAAAACGCGCCTCCCAACCAAGGGCGTTGAAGGTCATGGATTACAACTGCTGTCTACACGGATTGAAACAGCAAGGTCACCTTGGTTAGGACGTTGGTTTACAACCATCTGTTCACCCCTTTACTTTAGTTGAATTTTTTTTATATGTTCTTTGTTAGTCCACGATGCTACTTTACAAGTTTTTACCTATTAACTTGAATCTTTGTACAACAACATACCGAAAGAACTTTATAACACCACAACCTAAAGCTATAAGTAGGTATCTGTACTTTTTGATGAATAAACACATTATTTTTTCTTGAGCATAAGTAAAATTTTGTCAAGCGTGTTTCAACTTGCCAAGCCGTGCTATTGAGTGCCAAGAAACATAACAATTTAACTTAAAGTAACCGAAGAACTTATAACTAAAGATGAGTTTTACTAGAAAATTTGCAGCATGTTGGTGAAAGAAATTAAAGCTACGAGAGCATTGGTTACAGGATTGTTCTAAACAGTTACAGTGGAACGCAAAGCATTTTCAAGAAACACGAGTGGATTTTAGTCAGTAAAAGTCTGACATTTTCTCTCGCTACACCCAGAGTGGGAGAAATGATTTGATGACTAGCTGCTGCCAACAGCTTCGTTCACGTGATAGTAGAAAATGATCCCAAGGGAACATCGGTACTCCCGGAATAAAAGTCCTAAGTGCTATTCCATGACATGGTCTACCCATGAATTAGAAGCGACAAGAAATATGTAACCAAGATTTATGTCACTCATAATATGATTTAAAAGAGTGTCCATGGAGTTTCTTGCACGTTCTTCTCCATAGAGATCTACGCTTTGGAACGTGCAATTTAGCTTCACTTGTATTTTTTTTTTGACTGACCGACATTCTGACAATTCAAAAGTGCCTGTAATTGGTCTATTTGAAATAAACGTTTCTGATTTCTGATTTCATGGGTCAAGTTTCATCGAAATCCATACAAACTTTCGTGCGATAACAAACACACACACACTAACAAACTTTCGCCTTTATAATATTAGTGTGATGTTACAACACAAAAAAGTGGGCGTTCGAAAGTTTCCTCGAAATGGTTCGTGCAATTTAACACACGGTCAGTGTCTCACACTTTGGTTTCACGAACTTGGCTAACACTCTGCCGTGTCTAAATTAGACGCGACTGACAAATAGTGGTGTTTGTTTTGGTAATAAATTGCCTCGTTAATATTCAAGGAGTTCACGCCCTTTTATAGAACACTCATTAACCCGTGATTGGACTGATTATTGGGGGCTAGCCATCATCATCATCATCATCATTTCAGCCGAAAGACGTCCGTCCACTGCTGGACATAGGCCTCCCCCAAGTGTCGCCACAATGAACGGTCCTGTGCATCTCGCATCCATCGGACTCCCGCAACATGGGGCTAGCCATGATGCGTTAGAATGTCAGTCGTGCGAGCGAAAAAGAAGGATGCCGCTATACGCCCTATATAGCTCTATCCCTTTAACAGTTCAGTTCAGGTCGTCAAATGGCGTTAAGAGCTAGTGGTAGGGCCTCAGATGTTTTATACTTTTTTTTTATGTTTCCGCACTACCTGCTCTATAATGGCCAATTAAGTGGATGCAATTACCGCCGTGTCCTTGTGGGGGCGATCGGCGGCAGCGATCTCTCGCGCCGGGCCTTGGTACAGGCCATGGTCCGGAACGAGGAGGAGTGGCAGGCGGTCGCCTCCTTCTGCGAAGCAGTAATGCTAGCAAAGGAGGCGGCCGATCGCGTGAGGCAACGGCAACGGTCCTCACGCCCCAACTGCCGCCGTGATTCCGATCTCGATTTCCGGCCACCGTAGGCGCGGGCTTGCGGACGGCGAGCAATGGGTGGCTCGCCGTCCGATCGTCCGGTAACCGTCCGGACCGAGCCCAAGTCGTCGACGGCGCGTAGTGTTCCACGCGCGCCTCATAGAGATGTCAGCAACCGTAGGTGCCCAACAGGGTCGAAGCCTACTGGGGCCATGGGTGATGCGAAAGAGATCCCCGGGGCCCTGGAAAAAAAAAATGGCAAGGAAGGAACAGGAGTGGGTTTTTAGTCAGTAAAAGTCTGACACTATCTCGCGCTCCGCCCAAGAGCGCGGGATGTCATGAGATGATTTTCCCACCGAAAAAAAAAAGTGGATGCAACTCGACATACATTTTCACTGTTTTTCATACAACCGCTCTTACGCGATAATGATGTTATTACACATTTTTCATTACATATTTTGGAAACACAGTTTCTTGTGGATATTATCTAGGCTTCTATTGAAATCAATTTACAAATTTGTGAAAAACTAATCCAGTAAAGACCTCTGAAAATCTGCTATTTTGCGTGAACTTTGACACTTCATAATTTACTCAAAAATTTAAAAAGTTAAAAAACTATAACAATAGAAGCCTTGCAAATTTAATCAAGCAAATTCTGAATGACGACAATTAAAAAAAAACTTTTAGGGGTTTAAAAAATACACGTATTTTCTGAAACAGGTTTTGTAAAATATTCGAGTAAATCACGGAATTACCGAATGCTAACAGAGTTTACAGGCGTTATCTCTCTTTTTTCGAGTTGCCTTTTCGTCAAACATCGCGTTGGATTGCTTTAGACGAAGTAACAAGATTTTAAACTGTGCTCGATGTTGACGATAGGCGAGTGAAAAAGGACCCTATAATATAAAGGACCTAACATGTAATATTTCAAACGCGTATCCTGAAAGTAGTATGTTGAGAATAAATTATTTTTAATAAAAATATAAAATTCTTGCTAAGTTCTGATTGCGTCACTAGTGTTTGTGTATGCGTGCGTAGTCATTGGTGTAGCTACCAATACCGATGCGTTACCAACAGTAGTGCGTCAATGCCCATACTAATTGCCTACTATTAGGGTAACTAATTTCTTAAAAAAAATATTGTCTATACCCTATTCAGGGAGCCGTGAGATAAAAGGTAAACAAACCAATTATAATACTACAAAATTATAGACCACTACAAACATTTTACATAAAAATGTGATGTTTTGTAATCGGGTGGGTTAAAATCCACCATCTTTTTCACTATCGATCTATTTGTCTAAACCCACTAGTCTAAACCTGTTAACGTGGTATCTATTACTAATTAATTATTATACACACTGATTTACTTACACTTTCTTATGAAGCAATAAGTGTTTTCTGCACTGACACAGACACAAATAACTTCACAAAAAAAAAACTGATTTTAAAGCCTTACGAAGTTACGACGTGGCCGCCGAATATATTACAAAATGCCTACCGTCTCCAGCAAATATACCCAAATTATAAGTAACTAATAATCACAATATCTATTGTTACTACGTCTTCTTCAGTCCTGACATGATATTATTTATTTATTTTTGTGCCATGTCCAAAAAATGTTAAAGAAAAATAATAAAATTTCGTGAAACCATATTGTGACAACAAATAGACGTCAGTTACAAACGTGTTTACAGACCAGCATTTGTTTAGACTGCTGTTGACGCCGACACCCGTCGGCTTACGTATTTTTATTACCAATACCTGCTGGGTTAGCTTTTGCTGTGAGGTCTGAAGGTCAGTTGTGTCTTTGTTCAAAAATTACTTCAAAATTTCGAAGTGGTCGAGGTGTTAATGTGTGCCACGTTTCTTTAAAAATATTGGTGCCTTACAATGAAAAGCTCGGGAACGTAATTTTGGTAATTTTTATTTTATTAGGTACCTAGATTTTTAGAAATAATAATAAAAAAAAAACATTTACAAAACCGTCAGAAGCTAGTGCACCTGCACGGTTTCAGTTTGTCGTTTCAGGCTAAAAACTTCATGGTTAAAGCTAGAACTACATCAGCACACGTGTAATACGCCAAATTTGTACGTATTACGACGTCGCGTGGTGTCGCGTGGCATGGATCAAGTGTAGCTCTACAAGTCTAGTTTCCATATAAAATGTATGGAGACCGACGCGCCCAGATCGGCGTGTGTGGCACACGTGTGCGCAGTGTAGTTATACCTTAATAGATATAGATTTCTTCATGGTCATCTTTTAAAAAAAAATATAAGTAGTCTTATAAGTGTTAATAAAAAAAGTTTAAAAACCTTTATCACCATTATTGATGGTTCGGTTAGGAGTGGGTTTGAGGATGGTCTTTTTTTTTGGGTAGGAAATCTTCAAATAACTTCTTGCGCTCTGCGTGGACCGAGAGAGAGTGTCACGGCCTGTTCACGACTTTGGTCAGCGTGAGCGGCGCGGCGAGCGGGACGACGGCGGCAAGTGGGGCGTTTTGTACGACACGAACCCTCAGTAGCGGTTAGCGGTAGCGAGCAGCCGAAGTGAACGTATTTAGGTAGTCAGAACGTGCTCAATATAATGGTACCTATCTATATCTAGGTACTATATTTTTGTTTTATCAATTAAAATCATTTTCCAGAAAACGTTGATTAATTTTTTCCCTAAACTTTTTTATAATGTTTTCTTTTTTAATTCTATCTTGGAATCTTTTCATCCATATAGGCGGTCGATTTAAAATTTCCGTGGTAAACGCCTCGATATTCATTACCGCTAAAATCGTCTAAACATGTAATGCCGCTGAGTATCAGTATAGTAGTCATTCCTACACCGCTGTCCGCGCCGCTCTATTTCGTGCCGTCGTATTCATTCGCTTGTACTTTTTTTTCTCGCCGCTCTCCGTAACACGCGCGGCTAGCTTTAGCGATTCGCTCGAAGAAAACCGCGCGCGTTTTCTCTATGAGCGGCGTCTCGTGGCTTGCTTCAAACATTTTCATACTTTTGATTTTCCGCTCGCCGCCCCGCGCTTAGCTACCGCTCATAGCGGCAAGATTATGAACGGGCAGTCAGACTTTCACTAACTAAATCCCACCCGTGTTCCTTTTATCACCCTTTGGGCCGTGGTAACTTAATTTGACTTATCCCGTAGCCCAAGAGGATTTCACTCTGAGGTAACGATATATAGGGTGACTGGTAATTAGTGGCCGATACTTAAACACGTGATTATACTCACGATTACAAACAACTTTCCCAAATAAACTTTTTTTTTATACTAATTTATTGTAGCGTAGAAAACTATCTCGTAATTACCAAAACAATGTGAAACAGCTCAACACAAAATAAATTATCACCCTTTTTGCTTTTGGGGTGGAAAAACATCAAATAGCTGTTAGTACAGCAGACAGGTAGCGGAGAGGGAGTAGAGAGGGAGTGTCATACTTGTACTGACTGTGAGTTAAGCTACATCTATCGGCACCAAATCGTACTTTCCTATGCTTCTATCACTAAAGGTTCTTAGCGACTGCGATGCGCGACCGCAACAAACTGCTTCGTATGGATTTCTATTGAGTACTAAACAAATCCGGCAATGGGTGTGGCTAGAGAGCGGCGTGGCGATCGCAACCCGGTCGCATCGGAGGCAGTGCTGTCGCGCGACGCAGGTGACAAGCATATCAAAATTTTCGCCCTGCAACAACTGAATGGTCGTAGGCGCGTGTCGCGGTTGCTAAGAACCGAATGCTACCTTTAAGACTGCCTCGTTGATTCCGCCGCGTGCGATCGCACTCTCGCTCTAGGATAAAAGCATGGCAAAGTGGGATATGACGAAGTGCCCAACCCTGAAACTCACGATGTAGTTCAATCCTAAAACTCAAGTGAGTTCTTTCAGTTTCCCTCTGCATTCCAGGGCCAGGATGTCTCTTTCGAACAAGATTACAATTCTTCTTTTTCTTTTCGTGTCGATGGACTCAATAATTTTTTTGACTATTATTTGGTTACCTGTCCAGCTCTGTTATTGGCTTCGTATAAATCCTAAAAAGTGCCAGTGGTTGAGCAGGACTGGCAGCATAGCAGGTGACGCATGTCCTGTGAAGCGGCTTCACCCACGCTATCACATCTTAAATGGGTCAGTAAGCCAAATTTTTTTTTGCAGCGGCCAAACTGGATCCGCCTTCGGTTAAGAGATTTTCAGATGGGCCACTGCAGTTCACATTCCGAAGAGAGATGTCCTGAATTTTTCTTATTTGGGAAATCATGCAATGACTTCTCTTGCTCTAGGGCGGAGCGGGAAGTCGTGTTCGAATTTTACTGACTAAACGTTCCAGGACCCCGGGGTTTTCTGTTGCACAACCCATGGCCACAGTAGGAGATGTTCTGATGGGGTGATGATTTGTTGAAGTATAGAAGAGTTGGGTTTTTGCTTCCACAGCGCGAATCTCTCGTCCGCTGGACTGTTTTTCGAAGAGATCATAAATACCATAACATTTTTACGGCTCTTTATACGTGTAGGTTTATTAATTACACTAATAAATCACTTGTATGAGTTTACCGAACAAGACAAATTACTAGTTCCGTATTGTTTTCCATTTCATTTGACCTCATGACCTTAACACCATGTTTACCGAAGGATCGTTTGGACGTTGTTTTGACATCAAAAAGCGTTTCAATAAAGAGATTATAAACAAATTATTTGGGCTATCATTTCTAGTAATGTACAAGTGAGTGACACATGGTTGTTTAGTTTGAACAACACTGAATTTTGAAGTGGAGTGATGTTACTAGGTTATAAATTGTAGCAGGATAGGATAGGAGGCGTTTTGTTTTTTTTTTTGGTGGGAAAATCATCTTATGATAAATCGCGCTCTTGGGCGGAGCGGGAGATAGTGTCAGACTTTTACTGACTAAAAACCCACTCCTGATCCTTTGTTGCCTTCGACCCACGACTGTCGCAACCCCGCGTGTCGCTAGTTCGACCACCGCCTGGTACGACTCTGCCGACTCTGTCAGGGTCGCCGTGCAGCACGTAGTCGTATCCGATGTTCCACAAGGGCGGCAGGATAGGAGGCGTAGGGTAGCGAGACTTTAGGTATTTTACAAGATCCATTTTGGAGAGTGTGCGCGGGAATTACATGAATTGATTCCACTGTCTCCTTTCTACCATCTGACAAAGCGCCGTACGGCGACTATCCACCCTTAAATTGTTGAAACCTTTGCAGTTCGGACTAAGCATTTCGTTTCGTCATTTATTCTGCGTACATCGAAGGACTGGAACAATTTACCTGCTGCGGTCTTCCCGTCCGATTATTATTTAGGTGTATTCAAGTCTAGAGCGAGTAGGTTCTTAATAAACTAGTGCGCTTCATCATCTACGATTGCATCACTGCTTACCATCAGGTAGGATCGTAGTCATGCACTATTTTATACCATGTAAAAAACAGGATGCCCTGAGGCCCTATTACGAGCTCTTAAGAGGGTCCTTTTTCACTCGCCTATCGTCAACATCGAGCATGGCATAAAAGCTTGTTATTTCATCTAACGCAATCCAACGCGATGTTTGACGAACAGGCAACGCGAAAAAAGAGAGATGCGACTGAAAACTCTGTTAGCATTCGGTAATTCCATGATTTACTCGATTATTTGAAAAAAATTGTTCCAGAAAATACGTGATTTTTTAAACCCTTAAAGGTTTTTGAAAAACATTGTGTTCATTCAGAATCTTGATTAAATTTGCAAGGCTTTCTACTCGTATTGTCATACTTTTTTGACTTATTTAAATTTTGTGTAAAAAATGAAGTGTCAAAGTTCATGCAAAATAGCAGATTTCCGGAGGTCTTTACTGGATTATTTTTACAGAAATTTATAAATTGATTTCAATAGAAGGCTAGATAATACCCACAAGATACTGTGTTTCCAAAATATCTTATGAAAAATGTGTAGTAACGTCATAATCGCGTAAGAGCGGTTGTATGAAAAACAGTGAAAATGTATGTCGAGTTGCGTCCTCTTAACGCGATCCATTTGACGACCTAAACTGAACTGTTAAAGGGATGGAGCTATATAGGGTGTATAGCGGCATCCCACTTTTTCGCTCGCAGGCTGATATTTTAACATGTAAGGCCCCAGGTGAGGCTCACGGTGTAACAACAAGCAAGCAACAAACATACGTTGTGGGTGTGGTTATTTGTTCTTCAGTATTTTGAGGAAGATGCGTTTTAGGAACACATTTATTGTACGTACAGCACGGAGTGGAATTCCCTGCCAGAGTGTGTATTTTCTGATAGCTACAACTTAGAGTTCTTTAAGTTTTGACAATTCAAAAGTGCCTGTAATTGGCCTATTTGAAATAAACGTTTCTGATTTCTGAGTCAAGAATTAGGTTACTTCTAGGGAAGCGTTTATTGTCGGCTACATCATCGCTGAGAAAGTGGTCAATTGCGAGCCTATACGTAATAAATAAACTGGGCAAGTGCGAGTCGGGACTCGCGCACTGAGGGTTTCGTACAAACTTACCTATGAAAACAGTTCAATTCCCTAATTGAGTTACGAAGATTTTTCCGAATCGCAATTTTTTTTTTGTTACGTAACTACAATTTTACAGTTTTTAGATTTTTTCATATATTTGTGTTTTGAGACCTTGCTTCATGCCAAATTTCAGGATTCTAGGTCAACGGAAAGTACCCTATGAATTTTAATTCCCTTGAGAGTGTCGAAATACAAGTTTTTTGCGTCATAAACGGCCGTATCTTTTTTTCCGTTAACTTTTGATGTTTGATTTTTTCACAGCTTCAAGGGACCGTAGACCTGAGTATATGGTTTTAATTTCAATTCGATACTTCCACGTGTGCCCGAGATAAATGGTCTTGACAGACAGACAGTCAGACGGACGGACAACAAAGTGATCCTATAAGGGTTCCGTTTTTCCCTTTTGAGTAATAATAATAAAAGCCAAAAACTTCGACGACCATATGTCGAAGCTATCGTTGCGCGCGGTAGGATTAAGGGCCTGATACAGAAGGGTCCTTGAAACGGCTCGCATTGTGAGAAGGTTCCTGTCTCTGGAGCCCTAACCACCGGTAGGGACTTGGACTCTGCACCTGACACTGGCGGACTACTATTTTTTATATTTTTAAATGTTTCTTTTTTTAAATTATTTATTTTTAAAATATTCAAAAATGAACATTATATGTAAATAAGAAAAATAAAGAGATAATGATAATAATTAGCTTTATCACAATAATTATTTAAAAATATAATTTATACATGGTGTAAGTATCAATTAATAAAGAGATTAAAAAAAAAGCTTTATTTATTCCACACAAATATTAGTATCATCAAATCATTAAATATGTATAAGATAAATAAAATCAAAATACACACAAGTGTCGACGTACCCTTTCACATCACTGTCACTTGGAAATTCTGTTTTTTTTTTTTTTAAATATTTATATAAATTTTAGTTCGACATATTTTTTGCTTCTGTTCCGTTTGCTAAGTGGGTAAATGCTCTAATGTTGTTTTGATTCCGTTTTCACTTAGAGCACATTTTGACACTTATAATGATATTACTACTAAAATGTCATTACTTTATTAGTGTTGAATCTACAGAGGAGATTGCTCGGTTGATCTTATTTTTTGTTTATATTTTTTAATTCACATAATAGAATACGTGAAGTGTTTTTGTTTTAAATTAAATAATAAATGTCGATGCGAGACGCACAGGACCGGTCATTGTGGTGACACTTGGGGGAGGGTTATCTCTAACAGTGGACACCTTATTTCTGAAACGATGACGATGCTTGTTACATGCATACATTTTAGAGGATAACAATATTGTTTTTTCTTTGTCTAAAGTGCATGAAAATCGTCACAGTTTATAATACTGAGGCTCTACCACGAACTCTCGACCCATTTGACGATCTAAACTGAACTGTTAAAAGGATGGTGCTATAATAGCTGGTGTACAGTCAGTGGCGTAGTTAGTCCCTATGGGGCCCCATATCAAAAGTTAACTAGGTTTTTTAAAAAAAGTAGGCACTACTAGCACAGAGACATGATACGGAGTCGCGATAGGCCACGTCAGAGATGACTAGATTAACTATAGATAGATTCCGGTCATGTAAGACCAAGACCGATGAGCTCGTTTATTGGAGCATTTTGGAATAGAAGAGAGGTTAAATTTTTATTAATGCTAAAACGAACGGAGCGATCTATAAAAATGGAACATCCTATCATTTAGTAATTATTCATTAGCTATGCACCTCTCGTCAATAAGAGCATTGTGTTGTGTATTTGATATTAATATAAGCGGGTAGAAGAATATGGGCGCGTGCCGCGCTGGTTAACTTTATAACGGAATCAGTCCAATATAAGCTTGAGTTGAATACACGTCTTTTATTTATCACATTGAAGGTTGTGGATAACATGTGACCAATTTTTACACATGTCGGGGCCCCTGTAGCTTGGGGCCCCGTATCATTGCTACGGCTGATACAGCGGTAGCTACGCCCCTGTGTAGAGCTCTATCCTCTTTTCTCGCTCACACGCTTGACATTTTAACATTGTCAAGGTAAGGCCTCAGATCGGTTGTCGCTACAAAAGAAGAACATTAGGTACATCTTCCATGCTGCATCTTCTCCTTCTTGAAGAACATTACGTACATCTTTCATGCTGCATCTTCTCCTTCTTGAAGAACATTGAGTTGTACATCTTCCATGCTGCCATCTTCTGCTTCTTGAAGAGCATTAGATACACCTTCCATGCTGCCATCTTCTGCTTCTTGAAGAGCATTAGGTACACCTTCCATGCTGCCATCTTCTGCTTCTTGAAGAACATTAGGTACAACTTCCATGCTGCATCTTCTGCTTCTTGCAGAACATTAGGTACATCTTCCATGCTGTATGTTTTGCTTCTTTTTATTGCATATTTACGATATTGCACGTTTTTACAATGAACGGCCATGACCGTGATACATTTTCCATTAATAGATCCTCCTCCCCTATGATTCATTGGACACGAAAACATATCATTTATCTTTTATCAATAATAAATAACAGTGCAACTCCTGACTACACGTGCGGAGCTCGTTCCATACACTTACGTGAAAAAAACAAGCCTCCACGATCAATCTAAGTTATTTTCTATGTTCCAAGGATTTTCAAATTGTTTTTATTTTTGGTAATTGTTTAAAAGTAATACTTTGAGAAGAAACATATGTAAGTTTGATGACAAAGCGTTTTTATTGTTCATTAAAAAAATTAAGTCCTAATGAAAGTGTTGTATTGTGATGATTTTTTATATTTTTTTTTATTTGTTAATTATGTTTATGTACGAAAATAGAAGAACAACCAAGTGTATATTGCCATTTCTTAATAATAGTTGATTTATAAGAACTTGTAAAAAGGTAAATAAAATTAAAAGTGAGTGCGTACCGGAATAAAAATGTTACGTTCCAGTTGGACAAATCAAAATAGTTATGCCTTAGGTGAAACTCCGATAGGGAAGCTATTATTTGGTATGTATCACTTTATATTAAGTTATTTATTTTATTTATTTGACTACACACATACAAAGATATGAAATACACGGAATAAACTTATAGATTAGTGCAGCAATTCCTTACAGGTAAGCACAACATGCGTAACTTTACTGTTAATTTACGTTAAAGTAGAAAATATAAAGTACCTAAAGAAGCATTCTACTGGTAAACAAATTTTAAAAATCGGTTCAGTAGCTCTGTGTTCCGAATGGCAAAATTGTGTACGGGAAGTACTTCATGAATTTTGATTCCCTTGAGAGTGTAGGAGTACACGTTTTTTTGCAACGGCCGTCTCATTTTTTTTACGTTCAATCAGGAATTTGATTTTTTCACAGCTTCAAGGGACCGTAGACCTGGGTATACTGTTTTTAATTTCAACTCGATACCTCCACGCGTTCCCGAGATAAAGGGTCTTGACAGACAGACAAACAGACGGACGGACAACATTGTGATCCTATAAGGGTTCCGTATTTTCCTTTTGAGGTACGGAATCTTAATAATATCATCACCACCTTTTTACCTCTATCCATATTACCTTCAAAATATATCAACATAAGATCTGACGTGCAAAATGCAAAAAACTTAGGGAAAGAAAGAAATAAAGAAAGAGAACATTGTTTATTTGTCACACAACTCATACAACTTAAATTAAATATAAAAAAAAGCAACAACCGCAATCACACCACATACACACCTCCTTTATGAAGTCGGTTCAAAATTGCGGTTAGCGTGTCCGAACCGAAAAGATTATTATCTCAAAGAAATGTGTATAACGATATTAATAACTAGCTTCTGCCAGCGGCTTCGCCCGCATAAAAACGGGCTTCTCCATATAAACTTCCAGGCCCCGTTTTACCCCCTTAGGGATGGAGTTTCGTAAAATCCGTTCTTAGCGGATGTTTACACCCTATAAGGAACCTATCTGCCAAATTTTAAGTTTGTAGGTGTTATAGTTTCTGTGATTTCGTGATTAATCAGTGAGTGGTATTTCGCTTTTCTAAATATACTCGTAAATTCAAGAAATAGGTAGGTCCTTCCGCGGAAGGGAATGGGATGCGGTCGCATTCTTCTACGAAGCATTAAAGCTAGCGAAAGAGGCAGCTGCTAAAGGGATGGAACGACCTCCCGTTCCAGCCGTCACGATAGGAAACGCCCGGGGCGTCAGGATCTTGGAATCGATGAGCGATCTCCGGCCACCGTAAGCGCAAACCGTGGGGCCCAGCAGTACCGATGCCTGCTAGGGCCATGGGATGGGGAAAGAAGTATAAAAAAGATTCTCCCTATTACGCAAAAGGCTGAAGGAACATAGGTGTGGTTCTAGTTAGTAAAAGTCTGACACGCCCTCCTGCTCAACCTTGAACGCGAAAAGTCATTAGATTTTCCATCTTACAAAACATAACAAAAATAGGTAGGCCCTTCTAATCTACTTAGCTAGTTATTTTATTTATTAGGGACAAAAAAACAGTTACATGTTAAGGAGATACAAAGGCATGATTAGATAAATAGGTAAACATATACCCCACACTATTGTCCACGGATTAATCAAATAAGCATATGTAAAATTGGAGACTGATTTTAAGAATCAATTTTGTCTTTAATAAGTTATTTAGTCAAATAATATTAATTTGGAATTTAGATTCTAAAGAGCTGACAACGAGAGATTTAAATTTATTATTAAATTTATTGAAAATGTCTATGTCTATGAGGTGTGCGTTATAAGTTTCCACAAGGCGACGAAGAGGAACTCGTGCTCCGGCGTTGGTTTTACTTGAGTCGACATGGAACAGGCGAGGCACGCGACCCCGCGTCTTATAATAGTTCTGGGCACAGTGTAACAAATTTTGTTTGCAATATCCGTACAGTCAAATCTATTGTGGCGCAGACCATGCAACATCATTACATCCAAAAGTAATCGTCTGGATTTCAAACTAAGAATTTTGTACTTGCGTAATAAATGTATGTAGGGAATCTCCGAATGATGATATCTGTAGTTCATGCCACGCAAGAATTTCTTCTGTACCAATTCCAATGTGTTATTATATTTAATATACTAAGGATTCCAAATAGGTACAGTGTATTCTAGTTGTGAACGTATTAAACATTTATATAACATCAAAAAAGTAGTCGCACAAAGTTCTTTGATGATCTCATGAAGAAGCCATACATGTGAAAAGCGTTATTTATTATACTTTGAATGTGCTGGTCAAAGTGCAAAGACGAGTCCATAAAAATAGGTCTTTACCTATGTAATTGGAGATTCTCTAAAATGCTGGTTCATTTTCAGAATTAATTATCTGTGGATTGGCGCGCAATTCGAAATTCAAATAAATTTTATTCGAAAGACGTGTTAATTTAATTTCAATTTCAGTCATTTGTTTTTAGATAGTTTTTTGTTTTTGTGACATTGTGGTAGTTTTTGGCGCTATGGATAAACTGAAAATTCGTACAATTTTCGAATATGAGTTCCTACGTGGAAATACCGCTGCGCAAACAACACATGCTTGCATAAACACAGTCCATTATTGGTTCAATCGTTTTAAATCTGGATATTTTGAGTTGAAGAACGAGCCTCGCGGTCGGCCGGTAACTATTGTCGACAACGACGAATTGAAGGCGATAGTGGAAGCGGATCCATCTCAATGTACAGCTGAGCTTGCTGCGGGCCTTGGAGTTAGTGTCAAAACAACATTGAAGCACTTGCGTCAAATCGGAAAGATAAAAAAGCTAGATAAGTGGGTGCCACACGAAGTAAGCGACCGACAGCGAGATTTACGTGTCGAAGCATGCATAGCACTACTGAATCGGCATAGAAACGAGGGAATTCTTAATCGAATTGTTACCTGCGATGAATTTTTATATTTTAAAATTATCATACAAATCTCCAATTTCATAGGTAAAGACCTAATAACACCTAGGTCGCGGATAGAATCTACCATATTTAAGTGTTGATTATTAATACTGTAAGTAAAAATAATTTAATTCTTATTCTTAGTGAATGATATACTATGGCATTTAGGGATACTGAGAACGAGCTTGTTCACTTTACAATAGGCATCAATTCTAGTAAGATCGTCTTGGAGGAGTTCGCAATCTTGGATATTTTTGCTTTAAGACATATATTTTTATGTCATCTGCGTACGTTAAGAAACGAGCATTAACGAAACATGATTTAACGTAATTTATGTATATAATAAAAAAAAAGGTCGTTAAATAGATCCTTGAGGAACGCCAGAATTTACCGTAACAGTTTCAGATTCATAGCCATTGATAACGACTTTTTGAGTCCTGTTGAAAATATATGAGACAAACCAACGCAGCAAGTTTCTGCGAATTATGTTATAGGCAAGCTTTTCCAAAAGTATTGTATGATCCACCTTGTCAAAAGCCTTTCGAAAATCCGTATACACGGCGTCAACTTGGACACGGCAGTCCATATTTTCAAATAGAAAGTTGGTTAATGTCATAAGGTTAGTAGTTGTGGAACGCTGTTTAACAAAACCATGTTGTTCGGGTGTAATAAGCCGATGAAATTGAGGATATAAAGCACCGTGTGTAAGCTTTTCAAAAAGCTTCGACAAGGTGGAGAGGATTGAAATAGGGCGGTAGTTCTCCACGCTGTCTTTGTCTCCACTTTTATAAATAGGCGTAATGAACGCTCGCTTCCATGCAGCCGGGAAAACCCCTTCGCGTAAACATTTGTTGAAAATTAAGTAAAGAGCAATTTGAATACTATCAGCAATTTCGATGAGAAAAGTGGGTGGCAATCCGTCCAGGCCAGCCTATTTTGAAGGATCGAGTGATTTGAGTGTCCTAAGAATAACATCTTTAGAGAAATGTAATTCACATATGCAGGATGTGTTGTCCCCATAGTTGTTCGAAGGTTGCCATTTTTCAGGATCAAAATTTGATGGCTCATAAACCGAAGCGAAAAAGGTCGAGAATAAGTTGCATATGTCTGTAGGGTTATTGAAAGAGATATTTTTAAAGTGCATGTTGGCTGGGAAACTAGTAAAATAATAATAATATTCTACAACTATCACACAACGCCATCTAGTCTGAAAATAAGCTGAGCTTGTGCTATGAGTACTAGATAACTGATAAACATGCTTATATATTTATAAATACATACATAATATAGATAAATTACACCCAGACCCAGAACAAATTATTGCACACAAACATTTGTCCTGGATGGGAATCGAATCAACAACCTCCGGCTTAGCAGTCAGCCACTAACCACTAGACCAACAGGCCAGTCAGTTGTATAAGGCCAGTCAGTCAGTTGGTCAAGCATCACCGTTGGGACCTATCATAGTCCATCACTAGATGTATAATGTTATTTCATCCTATCAAATTCAAAGCGCAGTTTATTCTAGAGATCGTTACAATTTTGAGAAGCTGATTAGATACGAAACGAGATTTAATACTACTTACTCAAACAATAATAATATCATAAATTGTGCTTATCCCTGTTTACTGGGCAGGAGGATATTGTTAATCTTGATTTATGTTATGTTTCTATAAATACATCGTTTTCAATCGAGATAAATTGGTACTCAATCTATACGTTTTTTTTTTATTGGATGGGAAAGTCTTCTTATGACAAATCCCACTCTTGGGCGGAGCGAGAGATAGTGTCAGACTTTTACTGACAAAAAACCCACTCCTGTTCCTTCTTTGCCTTCGTCCCAGGGCCCCGGGTTTCACTTTCACACTACCCATGGCCACAGTAGGCTTCGACCCTACTGGGCCCCTACGATTTGCTGACATCTCCTTGAGGCGCGCGTGGAATAGTACGCGCCGTCGACGATTTGGGCTCGGTCCGGACGGTTACCGGACGATCGGACGGCGAGCCACCCATTACTCGCCGTCCTCAAGCCCGCGCCTACGGTGGCCGGAAATCTACATGATTGAGTATATTGTGTCCTAACTTCTACAAATATCTTAATTATTTAATGTTTATATTGGTATATTTGCACATGCAGATGGATTTTAGGGTTCCGTACCTTAAGGGTAAAACGGGACCCTATTACTAAGACTCCGCTGTTCATCCGTCTGTCACCAGGCTGATCTGTGTGTGTAATTAGACAGTTGAAATTTTCACAGATGTTGTATTTCTGCTGCCGCTATAACATAAAATACTGAATAAAATAAATATTCCAGGCTCCCATACAACAAACGTGATTTTCTTGTCGTTTTTTGCTACAGACGCTACGTGACTAATAACAATGATTGCACTCAATACTTTCAAATTATCTTTCTGTTTGGTCAATCTTGGGCCAGTCAATAAATATTGTAATGAAATTTTTATAGTGTTGCCCTTTATCAGTGGCGTCATATGTTTATGTCGGCTTTTTTGACACATATTGCTATGCTATGTTATTCGATTTATTGGTAAATAGCCTCCCACGAGCAATATATTTTATCTTTGTTGATGATTTATTCTCTCGGGGAAACTCTTCGAGATTATGTGGGATATTAATGTCATCACGTGGTCGAGCATTTAGGTTGTCAACAAAGTAAGTAGCAGTTCTTGTTTATTCTGATACCCTAGTATTATGGCTACGATTTATTGGTCCTGAGATGGATATAAAAAGGTAATAAATAAATACAAGTGCCTCTTTTCTTGTAGGTTTTTTTGAGAAGACACCAGCTTTTTCCTCTCAATAGCTAATTTTCTAAGACTATGATGACCTTGGCTTGAGATCGCATAAGGTGAAAAATGGAAGTAGGTACTTACACCTTACAATACTCTAACTTGTTGAAAATGATATGAAGATGGTTTTTTCAGTTTAATAAAAAACTAACTTCAGCAACAGGTTAAATAAATAAACTGAAAACTAAAGAACTCTCTGAATAAAATGTAGTGCGATGTTCACGTCGGATTCATTGAAATTCAAATTGTATCTTAGTGGAATACGGTTGATTTTTTATTACCCCTAGTTGAGTGTTTTCAAAAGATAATTAAAAAGTTGTAGTTATCGACAGTTATAAAGACAGATAGGGCAGTTTAATGAGCTCCTGGTACTTCGAACTTTATCTAGTTTGTTTTAAAACGAGGAAGAGAAACACGCTTAGGCTTTTTGCTATCAAGTTCTAAAATTAATTAAAGATAGGTTCTAATAACCACTTTTAGTCATGGAAGAAAGCAATAGAAAAATCCTATTTCATTTGTAAACTAGGGGTGTCGTGCGAGTTTGCAATAAGTGATTTTGGCAATGAATTGTGATAATATCTTTCATAGTATTCCTCATAAAAAAGGTAGTTGAAAAAACAAGTGTTATTGCTATATGGTGCTGAACGTAAAATTTTTAGTTTATGGACATTTTAGTGTAAAATCAGGGATTCCACTTTGTTGAATTTATTCAAATTGTTGCCTTAAAATCCACCTAATTATGACAGTTCATAATTTCAACTATGGTGTTTAATTTAAAGCGCTTCAATTCAGCATTATAGGAACAACCGGGCCCATAGTTTTCTTTATAATGTGATGATTCTCATATGTTGCTATAAGTTAAGATCCGCGGGCATCATAAGTACAAGAGGAATAGAAACATTTGTTGTTTTGTTCAAAGGCGTGGAGTCAGCGAAGGTGGAGGAAGTTACGGCTTCGCCAGTCCCGACCGAGTCGGGGACAAGACCCAACCGTCCTACACACTGCGTGGTTGGCGGAGCACATGCCTTCATACTTAAGGTAAATACTCCTGCAGTTTATAAAACCCTAGTAATTGCTGCAACAGTCTTAGATCTCATAAAGTCTAACCGTAACGTACGGGAGTTATCATGGCCATCGAAATAGGGTAACTAAAAATCACTATGGGTTTGGAGGTATGAGGAACAAAGAGTAAGTCCCGCAAACCTCCGTTAAAAAGGGAGGATCCTCCGACTAGATGGGTGTTATGTCTGGTGTGGGCAACTGCCCGATAGATGATTTCGGGCTGTCGTGTATGCTCAAATTGCAGGGAGATATTTCATTGCGCGATTTTTGTAGTTCTTATGTGGCGCCATAGATGTCGCTACATGCGTTTTAGTCAGTAAAAGTCAGACACTCGTGCACTAGCTTCTTACGTTTTACAAAAAAAAAACATTTTGGATTTTGTAAAAACTTTTCCTGCTGTACCCAGAGCAGGAAAATTAAAAAATAATCTCTTACAGCCTGTATTGTCAGCTCTAGAAACAGCTGCACCAGTCCCTATTGAGGGTTAGACCCGACCAGCCTACCCATTGCTTGGTTGGTGGAGCATAATTGTATGAACTTTTTGGTGAGTACTCCTGCAGTCTATATAGCCCTAGTAGCTGCCCTGCCTAGTAGTGCCGACTGAGGTGGGATCACGACTGCCTCACACACTGTGATTCACTGGCTATATATCGATGTAAATGATAGTCTGCAGTTTATGCAGCCCTAGTATTCATAACAAGTTGTTTCAGGTGTTTTATTGATTCCCCGAATTTGTATCAATTTTTATTTAGCAAAAATATATTTTATTTTATATTTTCCCAATGCTAGCTAACCGAAGGCTTTTCCCAACAGATATTATTTTCTCAAGCTAACGCGAGTTTTTTTTAAGCCTTAATTTCTTTTTTCCAAATTAGCGTGAATACGGAATTAAGAGTTTCGATCCACGATCTCCATTCAACAAATTTTTGATACCAGTGAAGAAAGTTTGTCAATATTGCGACCGAGCCGGCATTCGCCCGAGCCGCAGGTGAGGGTGTAATGGAGGTGAGGGCAGCAATGACAAATTTCTACGTGTATCAAACAACGTTTTTTAATACACTTACGAAGACATACAACGGAAACGAGAGTTGATGCGCGCCTTCATTCGCGCGCGTTCACACTGCGCACATCCTGATAGATTAATGTAATAAAATTATGGCTGACGCGCGCACACGCACTTTTCCGCACTAGTGCGAAAAACAGTAAATTGCATGCCTAAAAGCGGTAGGGATAAGAGCGGGTTTCCGAGTAAGTGAATTGAAAAAATATGTAATTATCTATTTTCAGATCTCAAGTTTCTTCGGGCTAGCCCCCCTGCGCTTCGAGTCCCGCAGCAATGGGTTCACCGTCAGTATATCGGGTGCAATGTGTGTGTACAGCTACATTTTAGTCACAGTGCTTGGTTAGTAGTATATAATACAGTTCTCACCATATTACGCTGGACTTAATATTTTTAGTTTATTTTGTTTTTAATGTATGGGAGCATTATTAAGTCAAAGAAATGGTATTATATATAAATCTAGACTCATGTACTCGCAGTCCACCCTCATTTCAATTCACCCTCACCTGCGACTCGGACGAATTCCACCTCGGTCGCAATGACAAACTTCCTCCACTTGTATCAAAATGTAATTTAAATCTCTGATTATGAAAACTATGTATTTCCCCTTACAGTAATATGCACAATCTTCGGCCTGGTAGCGGAGATCAACGTGGGTGTGGAGCTGTCAGTGCGCATGTCCTCCCGCATGTCGCAAGTGGTGTCCACGTGCGACGTGCTGGTCGTAGTGGCCACTGCTGGTGCAGGAGTGTACGGGGCGCCCAGACGGATGAGTAAGATGCTCAAGTTTATGGAGAATATCGCGTCGGTAAGGAATTTATTGTAGCAATACTGAAGAATTATGTGTTGCATACGGCGGTGTGATGATCGTTGTGTCTACCAGGAGGCTAGGTGTGTCCAGAAGGATGAGGAATTTATAGAGAATCTCACGTCGGTAAGGAATTTATTATATTAATAATGAAGTATTAAGTATGCTGCGTTTAAAATTAAATACGACGTGATGGTCGTTCTGTCCACCAGGAGTGTAGGTGAATCCAGGAGGAAGCTCAAGTGAGAGAATATCGTGTCGGTAAGGAATTTATTGCAGTAACACTGAAGAATTATGTGTCGCGTACGGTGTGATGATCGTTCTGTCTACCAGGAGTCTAGGTATGCCCAGGAGGATGAGAATTTCATAAAGAATATCACGTCGATAAGGAATTTATTGTATTAATACTGAAGTATTACGTGAAGTATGACGTGGTGGTCGTTCTAGACTTAATACTGTTCCCATACACTAAAAAAAAAACTAATGTAAAAAAAAATGAGTTAATAATAATTCGAAGGTAAAAGGTCATTAAAATCATCAAAAGATCAAAGGTTCAGCGAATGAGTTGTTGACCATCACGACAGATTCAATACAATGACTGAAATATATATTTATGTTACCGGTAACATATATTTATTTATTTATTTAAACTTCATGTACAGTAGTGGTACATAGGCGGACTTAATGCAACAAGGCATTCTCTACCAGTTAACCTTTGGGTTAAAAAAGACAACACTGTGGTAGGTTTGCACAATAAACAAATAACAGATACTTCAAACAGATATATTATATGTACCGCAACCCTCTGTTGAAAAGGAAGGATCCGTCGACTAGACAGTGTGGTGTCTGGTCCAGGCAAATTCCAGATATTTGATTATTCAATTGCGCGGGAAACTTTAAGGGCATCCAACTCGACATAAATTTTCACTGTTTTTCATACAAACGCTCATACGCGATTGTGACGTTATTACATATTTTTCATCAGATATTTTAGAAACACAGTATCTTGTGGATATTATCTAAGCTTCTATTGAAATCAATTTATAAATTTGTGTAAAATTACCTCTGAAAATCTGCTATTTTACATGAACTTTGACACTTCATAATTTGCACAAAAATTTAAAAAGTCAAAAAAGTATAACAATAGAAGCCTTGCAAATTTAATCAAGATTCTGAATGACGACAATTTTTTAACCCACTTCAAAAAGGAGGAGGTTATATCTTCGGTTGAATCTATGTTTTTTTTTATGTATGTTCACCGATTTCTCGGTCAATTGTGGACCGACTTTGAAAAATTTTTTTTGGTTGAATGGTTATGCATCCGAGTTGGTCCCATAGATATATTCTTATGATCTAATCATGAACTTCGAAGATATGGAACAGAACTCCTCAAAGGATCACAGCAGAACCATCGTAACAAGTAAAATTGCTTTGTTTATACGCGTAGTCGATGACTGACTGAAAGTAGAGGGGGAATATATCGAACTGATCTGATGGTGAAGCCTGAAGTTAGGCACCGGACCTCTGTAATAAATTAATGTAATCTTACCGTGTTTGGGATTATTAGAATTGTCATGAGATGCACTCTGGCTATAAGGTATTTAAGTTTGGCTGAGGGGTACTTTTTAGTGGTGGTACCATAACTAAAAAGTGTAAAATAAAAAACTTTTTACAAAAAAAAATACAACAAAAAGAATAACTTTAATTACGGAAGTCGGTGTTAAATAACGAAGAGGCAAAACTATTATAGAAACACCGACTTCCGAAATTAAATTTATTTTGCACTTTTCAGTGTTTTTTTTTACTTTGAAGTCGATTGTATTTTTTTTTTTTGTAAAAAGTTTTTTTTTTTCATAAACTTTTAAGGGTTTAAAATTAAAAACAAACAAGTATTTCTTGGAGCAAGTTGTGTAAAATATTTAAGTAAACCACGGAATTACCAAATACCAACAGAATTTTCAGGCGTTATCTCTCTATTTTCACGTTGCCTTTTCGCCAAACATCGCGTTGGATTGCATTAGATGAAGCAACAAGCTTTTAATCCATGCTCGATGTTGACGATAGGCGAGTGAAAAAGGACCCTTTTAATACCGTGATGCTAGATTTTTTAGAATAGTGACGTAGATGTCACTACGACACCACTTTTTCTGTCAGCCAGTTTGAAGTGTATCTTTCTCTGTTTTCAGGTAGACACCAGCATAGGAGGCCAGTACTCGCTGGTGACAGAGCGCAAGCTGTGTGGCATCATCTTGGGGATCCTCATCTTCTTCTCCGTGCTCATCGCTGATGACTTCACCTTCTACGCGCTACAAGCCAAGAAGCTGGATAGAGAATGTAAGAAAAATTTTTTGGTAGGCAAGAATTCTGATGATACGCAGTTGATGAAGTCTGATTGTTGATTAACCTCCCCTCCTCAAATATTACCTACCATCGACAAAAGCCACACACATATTTGTAAGGAAAGCTTACAGATAAGACAAAGTAAACAAATAACATGAAAAAAAAAACTTCGGAAGTCGGACTCTTTTTTTTTTTATTATTATTGATAGGCTCGCGTTTGGCCACTATCTCACCTAATGGTAAGCGATGATGTGGCCGAAGATGGAGCACGCTTGCCTAGAAGTAACCTATTCACTCTTGACTTAGAGACCCCTAGGTTGTAGCTATCAGAGAACACAGACTCCGGCAGGGAATTCCACTCCTTAGCTGTACGCATTATGAATGTGTTCCCAAAACGCTTTGTACGTATGGGTACGACTCGCGCACTGAGGGTGCCGTACAAACTTACCAATGTAAACAGTTCAATTCCTGAATAAAGCCGCTTAATCTTCTTACCAGTCTGGTTTTCTACTAAATCTTGAAACTCTTTAAACTTTTGTAGCACTTCATCCTTTGATTTCAATATGTATTAAATTATTATGTAAATCTGAAAGTAAATTTTCCTTCAAGCGTAAGATTCGGAACTACTACTTGAAGTCCTCTCAACTGTAGTTTGGTCTTCGTCAGAATTATTATTGAGTTTTCTTAATGATTTGATATTTTTCATAGTATTTATTAGTTTATAATTTTAGCATATATATGTATTTTATTATTATAAATAACTTATTTTTTATTTTATTTGTTCTTTTTAAAATATCTGTTATTTATTTATTGTGCAAACCTACCACATTATTTTCTTTTTAACCCAAAGGCTGACTGGTAGAGAATGCCTTGTTGCATTAAGTCCGCCTATGTACCACTACTGTACATGAAGTTTAAATAAATAAATAAATAAATGTATTCGAAGATTTTTCCAAATCACATTCTTTTTTTGTGTCCTTACAACAAATTTACTTTTTTCAGATTTATTCCTATATTTGTCTTATAAGACCTTACTTTATGCCAAATTTCAGTATTCTGGATCAACGGGAAGTACCCTATGAATTTCGATTCCCTTGAGAGTGTCGAAGTATACGTTTTTTGCGACATAAACGACCATATCTTTTTTTCTCGCTAACATAGGAGTTTGATTTTTTCACAGCATCAAGGGACCGCAGATTTAAGTATATGGTTTTAATTTCAACTCGATACCTCCACGCGTTCTTGAGATAAAGGGTCTTGACAGACAGACAGTCAGACGGATAACAAAGTAATCCTATAAGGGTTCCGTCTTTTCCTTTTGAGGTACGAAACCCTAAAAACTGAAAATCATCACGAATGATGGGGTAGAATTAGGATAATACAATGGGATATCTGTTGAGTGCGTCCTAACTTCCCGATCACCTTGTTGGGACAATGTTGTCTGAGTGATGAAATCAGGCTGTTAACCATTTCGCCTGGTCAGATCATCTTTCCTTTAAATAGCACTCTTGTCCCGTTCCAGGGGAGGTAGTGACGAACTACCTGGGGTTCTACCTGCTGTGGTTCGTGGTGCTGATCCTGGAGTTGCAGTTCGCGTTTACGGCGCTGTCGGTTCGCGCGCGCTTCTCAGCTGTCAACGACGCGCTCGCTCTTACTGCTCGACAAGTCTCCATTCCTGGTACTTTCACATTGATATTTATAATTTGAATGATATATATTATAAGTATAGATTATAATATATATTTTAGTTTTATTTGCATAGATATCCTCACAACCAAATGAAGCCCCGGCTTTAGAGCTTGATTTTTATAACTGTATTCCAGGAGTCAGTGTCTTCTTCCTAAATACATGGTGTTTATTGTATGCAAGATTTAAAAACAGTAAAATTTTTGAAACAAAAATAAATAAATTTAATATTATTAATCGATTAAAGGTTTTAAATTTAAATACCTAATATATTTAAATTAAAAATTAGGATTAGAAATTTAAATTACGCCAATTACCCGGTCGAATTGTATTTTCAAAGCGTCCAAGGACCCATTCAAATATACGCAATAATTTTCATCTAAATTGTTCAAGCCGTTTGTTTAGGAGGAGTTAAGTAAGAAACACACGTACGAAAGAATTGTGTTTATAAATATTTAATTAATAAATATATAATTACAAAACAAATAATATGAGGAAATGTAGTTTTTATAATTATTCTTAGGTACTATTGGACGTATTACGGTGGTACATTATTATGCTACAATGTATTATAGCCATAGTAAAATATGGAATTAGCAAGAAACAGAACATTTTTATACAAGAAGAGAAAGTTTGTCATTGTGACTGAGGCGGAATTTACCTGAGCCACAGGCGAGGGTGTTTTAGAGCTGAGTGCTGCAGTGACAAATTTCCACGTCATCATTTACGAAGAAATAAATAAACGGGGGTTGACGCACGACTCGTGGATGTCACGCCGCGCCCATTCTGATACGATAAATGTCTTAAATTGTGGCGGGGGCGAGCGCCAGCACTCTTCTATACTAGTGCGGAAAACCAAAAATTGCATGCCTAAAAGCGGTAGAGATAAGAGCGGGTTTTCGAGTAAGTGTATTGAAAAATATTTTAGTTCTTGAGGTAAGCCAGTACAGTTTTGTTAAATACACGATCACTTTTAAGGGGAACTACAGAAGACTGATTCTCGAGATGTCTCTTTTCAGTGGAGAATCCCAAAAGCGCGTCACCTCTAAACATCTATGCGATTCGGGTGGCGCCAGCTGATAACCAGCGGTCTGCCAACGTAAGCCTGCTGGTGGATTCCGTGACGGGCCGGGAACATGTCGTCATCATTAAGAGAACTGGTAAGATTGTTACCTCTACATATTCTTTACTATCCTAGTAGTTACTCCCAGAAGCCAACGGAAGAAGGGCAACGTAAGGCCAGAATCCGCGTTACCAAAGACCATCCTCTTCCTGCCCTTGTCCCGTGTTACTTGTGGTCGATGCAACATTTCCAGTCTGTCTTGTCAACTGTCACGCCATCCTTTCTTTCATATTACTCCTCATATAATTCATCTATTTTTTCTTTGGCCGCCCTCTTCCTCACCATCCATCAATATGTTTGTATACTCATAACTCTTTTAGTAACATGCGTTTCATCCCTCCTCTTTACATGACCATACCAAGACAAACGATTCCCTTTCAACTTTTCAGTCACTTTCAAACTTTCGCAGTTTCGATTGGTAAGCCGGCCTATATCCGTAACAGTTTCTCTCATTTCAGCTAGCGGAGAACCACGTCTAATAGTATCCCCGTGTGACGCCGTCAGAAGACTGGCAGCGTTGCACGGCACCCTCTGCGACGTCGTGAACAGTATTGATGACAGCTACGGGTTGCCTCTCATAGTCATACTGATATCGACGCTGCTGCATCTTATTGTGACGCCGTACTTCTTGATTATGGAGATCAGTGAGTGAATTTGTTTAATTGGGTACAGTTACAGATCGCCACGTGTCTTCCAAAAAAATTGTACTTCTCTGCTGTGTTAGTTGATAACGTCACCGCCCCACGCTGAAAACCAGCGCTGTGGACTCGTCGCGTTTTGCGTGTGGACACGGCACTATGTTGAGTGTACGGCCGTTTCACTCGGACGTGGCACATATACGTCAAGCAAAATGTTAGTTTTAAGTTTGCGCCTTTGCCAGTAAAGAAAAAGTTTTTCTTTCTTTCTTTCTGTGCGAAGGCTATAACTTCAATTTGGTTTAGTTTAAGAAAGGGACATGGACGTACCCAGCATTTGCTCAGGGGTAGGGGCAAAAGTGCGGCATCTCTCGTATTGTCTTGCCGGGGTCCCAGGGCAGCAAAACCAAGTAGGGCCCTTCGCCTTGCCACGAATTAATCTTGTTTGACTTATATCAAAGAAAAGTGATATAAAGCAGAGTGATATGAAAGAAAAGGAAGTTGAGTGATAGAATGACGAGTGACAGGGCAGAATGGAAGAAAAAAACGTGTTGCGCCGACCACAAATAACACGGGATAAGGGCAGGAAGATGATGATGGCTTATATCAAATGAAATGGCCAGCTAAACAAACTGTAAAATTCTAGATCTTATTTCACCAATATCAGGGCTTTTTTGACTTTCATACAACAGCTGCATTCTCGCTTTTCTGTATAAAAGCGGGAATGTAGGACATAAGAACGAGCTAAGCGAGCTAGAAACTGTATGGGCCTATATGATAGATTTTCGACAGTTAAAAAATAAAATCTGTACACGTCTCAGTCATCGTTGTTTTCTTTTCTTTCAATTATCAGTTACTTTGAAGACTTATAGAGAAAAGTTTGAGAATGTAAAATGTAAGAACGAACGACCGGTTAATGTTTTTAGATGTTCTTGAACAGGGTTTCAATGAATTACACTCCTTGACTATACGCACAAAGTGTTATGAGAACACATTTATTATGCGTACAGCCAAGGAGTGGAATTCCTTGCCGGAGTCTGTGTTTCCTGATAGCTACAAATTAGGGGTCATTCATTAAAACCCAAGCGAACGCCGGCTTTCGCTCGCTCATTGTCTTTCTATTGTGTTTCTAATTACAGTACTCAAAAGGTTAAGTCAAGTGTGAATAGTTTACTTCTAGGCAAGTGTGCTCGATCGTTGACCACATCATCGCTTACCCTCCGGTGAGATGATGGCCAACGCGAGCGTATCATTAATAAAAAAAAGGTTTTTTTAAGGTGGGAAATCATCCTATGACTTCTCGCGCTCTGGGTAAAGCGGGAGAGCGTGTCAGAATTTTACTGACTAAAGCCACACCTGTGTCCTTCATTCCAGGACCACGGGTTTCCTTTTCAGAACTTCCCCGCGGTCCTAGCTAGCTAGCATCGGCCCTGCTGTTCGGCCTTACGGTTTGCTGACATCTCTTTGAGGAGCGCGTGAATCACTACGCGGTCTTGAACAGGGTGGGGCATGCAGCCCCACCTGCCTTACTCTGGGTACGTCCATGAAAAGAGATGAATATATAGGATCTAAGATTCATTAAAACGGAATGCAATGGTGTCTCTACTTTAATACGGGATCACTTTTACTTCGTAACGCACTGAAGAAATAAAATTGTATGTTACCTTTTAAATTAGTCGAAAAAGCTTTTAGATTCTTGAACGTTACGGGGTGTAATAAGCCCCCCACCAGAGGTCTTAAACGCCCCGTATCGCAGGAATGGAAATAGTACAAAAATGAGTGCTGCTATCAACGTGTTAATATTATAAAACCTTTTTTTAATATTGCAGTTGTGTCCACGAACCGCATGCACTTCCTCGTGCTTCAGTTCCTGTGGTGTGTGACGCACATGCTGCGTATGATCGTGGTCGTGGAGCCAGGACATTATACTATAGCTGAGGTAAGCCTATACAACATTAGTTTTAGTATATACGAAACCCGGAACACGTGTCTAGTATTTTTATGTAAAGAGTTTGTGTACAAAATTTCATAACTGTGCGATAAAAAATCACGAAGTTATAAGCTTATTATGTTACCTGGTTGGCCGCACAAATACATGATCACCGGGCGACTGAGGGGTTGTTTTACTCCCGCATCCAGCTGTGAGCTAGTGTCTAATGTCCGCTATAACCTGCCGTGACCTATGTTGTACTTAGTGTCGGTGGTGTCCAACTTGTGACCTTTTTCAAATATTTTTGGAAAAAAATATAACATGGTGTAACAAATTATTGGTATCGATTAATATATTAAGCAGATACGTGTATGCATAAACATAAATATACAATAAATAAATACCTATAAACATACATATTTATGGGTCATGTTGATAAAAAATATTCCCTAATTCTTCCCCTGAAAACCTCCAACGAAGGGCTAGCTCTCAATGTATGTGGAAGAGAATTCCAGAGGCGCACAGCACGAACGGTAAAAGATCCACTGTAGCGACTTGAACAGTGAGGAGGAAAACGAAGGAGAAGAGAGGATGATGAGCGACACGGTTTTCCTTTCGGAACAAGATACTCAAAGCGTTCCGGAAGATACAAGGGGGAGTTGGGATTATGAAGAACAGAGAATAAAAAAGAAAGAGTGTGGCAATCCCGACGTTGTCGAATAGGCAGCCACTTCAATTCACAACATTATTTTTATTACATAAAGTAAAGCGCCTGCCTGCGTATGCACCTGCGACGTACGACTCGTAAATCGGAACCGTTACCACTGGGTCTTTTCAAAGCTTAGTTTATTATTTTTTACCGGTTCCGTACCCGAAGGGTCATCATCATCATCATTTCAGCCGAAAGACGTCCACTGTGACCCGAAGGGTGCGGAACCCTAAACGGGATATTATTACTAAGCCTCCACTGACTGTCCATCCGTCTGTCGATCTGTTTGTCCGTCTGTCAGCGGGCTTTATCTCATAAATAGAGGTAGAGAGCTGAAATAACAAATAACAAAATTAACCTTTCGATCCACAAGCGTTTCGCGGCGTCCGCTCTCTCCCAATTTTTTGTAGACCTTATTTTAGATTTTAACAGACTACTTTAGAATTTATTTACGTCTTTAGTTAGATTATTTATGTTCTTGGATATTTTTTTTATAGATTAAACGCATACCTAATTTTTTATCTCACTCCGCCAATCTGCTTTTCGGTTTGACATTTACTGCGTAATAGTGGGGCGCGCAGAAGCTGACTTCCGCTTAAAGATTAAAAGGGGGGTTCCATAGAAGAAACGTTATTGTTTCGATGTTTTTGCTCGATTTTAACATTGTAGTTCGGAGCCCTTCGTATGCGAGTCCGACTTGCACTTGGACAGTTTTTGTAAAATTTCTATGAAATATCCTTTTTGTTGTACCAGGGCAAAAGAACGGAGGGGCTAGTTTGCCGGTTGATGACGTCAGCACCATCTACAGGCGTGCTGCCCTCGCGGCTGGAGATCTTCTCGCGCCAGCTGATGCTGCAGTCGGTCAGCTACGCACCCATGGGGATGTGCACGCTGCATCGGCCGCTCATTGCTTCTGTAAGTTCAAAAATACCATCATAATTATTTCAGTCGAAAGATGTCAGTGTTTGACACAGTGTTCCCTGTAGAACAGAGGCCTCCCCCAAGTGTCGCTATAATGATTGGTCCTGAGCATCTCGCAGCCATCGGAAATATATTATCAAAAATATGTTACTAGCTATTAATTCCTGCAGCTTTCCTCTCGACGCGGACTAGCTAGCTGTCTCCCGCGGTTTCACACACGTTTTTACTGCTGCCGTGAGCAGTTATAGAACCTATAGTCTTTCTCGATAAATGGGCTATTCATCACTAATAATAGTACATATTGATACAAGTAGAGAAAGTTTGTCATTGTGACCGAGGTGGCATTCACCCGAGTCGCAGGCGAGGGTGTCATGTAGCAGAGGACAGCAGTGACCAATTTTCACATGACGTTTTTCAATACACTTACGAAGATATATAAATAAACGGGAGTTGCCGCGCGACAGGCCAACTCGCAAGAGGTCGCCGCCGTCGAAAGCCTCCATGAGGACATAGCGGTGCTTCGCCCAAGCGGGGCAAACCATCGCCTTATGCTCCACCGTGTCTTTCAGGCGGTCCGCACAATGGTGATACACGGGCTTTTCTTCCACCTGAATCAGGTCCAGGAACCTCCCGAACTTACCGTCTCCGATGATAAACAGTGTCATGCGGAAGATTAGGACGCCGTGTCACCTCTCCTGCCACTCCTCAAAGAGGGGACTTACCGTCATGATTTCGGCGTGCCCAATCATATGTAAGGATAGTTCAGATTTTAGAGTTAGTATTAGTGTGACGGGTGACAGGACAGAATGGAAGAAAAAAACGTATTGCGCCGACCCCAAGTAGTATGTGATAAGGGCAGGAAGAAGAAGAGTACAAATTTTAAAGTAATGATTTTCTTTTGTTTTTACAGGTAATAGGAGCAGTTACGACGTACCTGGTTATCCTCATACAATTCCAAAGATATGACAATTGATACTGATGACGTTAAAATAATGGCTCTAGTCATATATGGGTTCCTAGTATTTTTTACAAGATAAATGTATTTTATAACGAAATGAACGATGGAGAGAAACAGACGGGTTTGTAAATAAATTGTGTATGTTTTAAGTACAAAATAATAGTTCATATACAATTGTGGTGTTTTATTATGTCTTATTTCTTTTTTAATAGATTTTTCTATACAAAGGTCTCCCCTTTCTAGCCAAGTTTGCCTCGCGAACATGACCAGATCATACACTATCTTCGCCGCAGTCGAACTCGACGGTGTCGACCTCCCTCGGGCGTCCAGTGAGTGAAAATCCTCACCCATCTCTCCGGGTGCATTCGTGCGTCGTGGTCATCCCACTTCTACTTCACCCTGGCTGTTTTTTCCCCGACATCTGCTAAATAAGCTTTAGAATGACCGAAACAATAAGAAATATCAAGTGTTGATAAATCGATTAGCGCTGCACAATGAGATTATAATCATATTATTGTATTATAATCGACGTCAACACACACGAAAACCTCGTGAAAGCTGAAAAAGAGAAGTAAATGCAATATCACAACTAATTACAAAAGATTGTCGACAATTGGAAAGTGGACTTACTTGTCATTGCGCAAATTGTCGTTATCATCAACGGCCTGATGACCAAAATCCTCGATGACAAAGTTGGCGTTGTCAGCCACCTATTGCTCGCCGTCCACAAGCCCGCGCCTAAGGTGGCCGGTAATCGGGATCGGAATCCCGGCGGCGGTTTGGGCCTGAGGACCGTTGTCTCACGCGATCGGCTGCCTCCTTTGCTAGCATTACTGCTTCGACTGTGGCGTCGTTAAAAAATAAAACACGTATTTCCTGGAACAAGTTTTGTGAAATATTCGACTGACTGATGGAATTACCGAATGTCAACAGTGTTTAGGCGTTATCTCTCTCTTTTCACGTTGCCTCTTTATTAACATTGTGTTGGATTGCGTTAAATGAACCAACAAGCTTTTAAACTATGCTCAGGTTGACGGTAGAGGGGTCAAGATAATTTTTTTTCAAGAAATTCGACCGGATCTTAAGAGTGGCCCTCTTAAGATCCGGTCAAATTGCATGTTGCAATTTTCATCTATATGAAAGGTAAAAAGAAAGGCAAGTGTCAACAGCGGATGCACGTCCTCTCATTTCAAGTGCACCTCTCAAATATTAGAGGACTGCACTCCAATCTCGTTGCGGTCCACCACCATCTTGAGACTGGTCAGCCACACTTGCTTTTCTTGACGGAGACCCAAATTAGATGTCCGTCTGATACGGCGTACCTCAACTACCCGGGATACTCACTGGAGCATCATTTTTTGCAGCGTGCTGGGGTCTGTGTGTACGTCCGTAATGACATCTGCTGCCAGCGTCTCCGTCACCTTGAAGACCCTAATTTCTCCACGCTATGGCTGTTGGTGGACACTGGTATGGACAAAATTGTTTATGCCTGTGTCTACCGTTCGCACAGCGGTGATCAGGAGACGCCTCGGTTGTTCGACCACCTCAGTGAGGCCGCCGATAAGGCTCTGCATCGGCACCCTGATGCGCAGCTCGTCGCTCTGGGGGACTTTAACGCCTGCCACCAAGACTGGCTTTTCCCATACCAGAGGACCGACCACGCTGGGAGAGAAGCGCGAAACTTTGCAGTATCGATGGGCCTTTCCCAGCTGGTCAAGCAAGCGACTAGGGTGCCTGATGTAGTTGGTCATACTGCCAATTGTCTGGACCTAACCGATCCGGACAGATGTATCGTAACAGTTTCCTCACCACTTGGAACGTCAGATCACTGTCTGGTGAAGTCTGTTTCGTCCTTCTCCCCACCTGACTGCGACTCACGCGGCGAACGGCGAATGTGGCGTTACAGGTCAGCAGATTGGGATGAGATGCGACATTTCTTTGCGTCTTATCCTTGGCAGCGGGTCTGCTTCTCTTCTGAAAGTCCGTCGAGCTGTGCGGATGCTATATCCGATGTGATACGTCAAGCTATGGAGTTTTTCATCCCTTATAGTGACGTACCCATCAGAGGCTCAGCTCGCCCATGGTTCAACGCCGATTGCGTTCAAGCTGAAGAGCGTAAACATTCGGCGTTTCTCGCCTGGGTTGACGCTCGTGACCGCAAAGCTCCGGATTTGAGCTTAAAGAAGAGTGCTTTCAACCGTGCTGCCAAGTCCTACAAAAAGGCACTGAAGAAGGCTCGGTTCGACCGCATTACCCGTATTGGCTCAAAGCTCTCTGCACAGCCGTCCGGTAGCAGAGCATTCTGGTCCCTTGCCAAGTCGGTTGAAGCGAACTTCTGTGGACCCTCATTGCCTCCGCTGGTAAAACCTGATGGGACACTGGCTCACTCGGCGAGAGAGAAAGCAGGTCTCTTTGCATCTCTCTTCGCCCATAATTCTCGTCTTGATACTAGCAGTGCTACTCCACCGAATTTACCTCACTGCAACACCTCGATGCCCGAGGTTCGCATAAGGAACAGAGAAGTTTTGAGAGCACTGTGTCGTCTAGACGTGAATAAAGCTAGTGGACCAGATGGTATACCAGCAATATTTCTCAAGGCATGTGCACCCGAGTTGTCTCCTGTATTGACGCGCTTGTATCGCCTCTCATTTAGGACTGGTATAGTGCCCAAATCCTGGAAGCTTGCCAACGTGCAACCCGTGCCCAAAAAGGGCAGTCGAGCCGATCCCGCCAACTATCGGCCGATTTCAATAACCTCCATACTCTGCAAGATTATGGAGCGTGTATTGAACTCGCGCCTCATGGCATACCTGGAAGGTAACGATTTCCTCAGTGACCGACAATACAGGTTTCGCCACAATCGGTCTACTGGGGACCTACTAGTGTATACCACTCACATGTGGGGCGAGGCCCTCGAGAAGAATGGAGAAGCAATTGCTGTCTCCTTAGACGTTTCGAAGGCCTTCGACAGGGTATGGCACGCCAGTCTTTTGAGTAAGCTTCCAGCGTACGGCATTTCCCCTGGTCTGATTAACTGGGTAAAAGACTTCCTGAGTGAACGGTCTCTCCGAGTTGTTGTCGATGGATGCTCATCAGAGCCCATGACCACTAATGCCGGAGTTCCTCAGGGGTCAGTTCTCTCTGCGACTCTTTTCCTGCTGCATATTAATGATCTGCTGATGCCCGGTATCTATGGGTATGCAGATGATAGCACAGTTGTAGAGAGATGCCTTCCGGGTGCTCGGGCTAGTAAGGAACTAATCCGGTCCGAACGAGAGGCTATGGTGGAGCGTACGAATGTTTCTCTTCAGACAGTCTCTAAGTGGGGTGAAACCAACCTGGTAGAATTCAACGCCGCCAAAACACAAGCATGTCTGTTCACCGCCAAAAGGAGTCCGTTCACCTTGGCTTCTACTTTTCGGAATGTATCCCTGGAGTGCACCGACCGCCTTCTGCTCTTGGGTGTTGAAATTTCTTCTGACCTCAATTTCGGGCGGTTTATTGAGTCCAAAGCCAAGGTAGCTGCTAGAAAACTAGGCGTTCTTGCAAAGGTCCGGCGGTACTTCACACCGGGTCAGCTTCTAATGTTATACAAAGCACAGGTCCGATCGTGTGTGGAGTACTGCAGTCATATATGGGCTGGTGCTGCAAAATGCCATCTGGCAGCTTTGGACTCAGTAGAAAGGCGTGCGAAGAGGCTAATTGGGGATCCAGATTTGGTTAAGTCCAATCTACAAAGCCTCGAGCACAGGCGCAGGGTAGCCAGCCTATCGGTATTTTACAGGTTGCATTTTGGAGAGTGTGCGCGGGAATTGCATGACCTGATTCCGCCATCTCCTTTCTACCATCGAACAACCCGACGTACGGCGAGTATCCACCCTTACGTTGTTGAAACACCAACGGTCCGAACTAAGCGATTTGCTTCGTCGTTTATACCGCGTACATCGAGGGACTGGAACAATTTGCCTGCTGCTATCTTCCCGTCCAACTATAATTTAGGTGCCTTCAAGGCTAGAGTGAATAGGCTCTTAATAAACTAGTGCGCTTCACCATCAATGATTGGATCACTGCTTACCATCAGGTGGGATCGCAGTCAAGCACTGGTTTATAGCGAATAAAAAAAAAAAAAAAAAATTTGCACATCGGTGGAGTGACTTAATTGTGTTGCCTGTTTTGTTGGAAAAATGTTCTGTGTGGTTTTTGTTTTATCCTCGTAAGGCCTAACAACCCTAATTTAATGACAAAAATATTTAAATTTCAACGGAGGTATGTTTTTTTTTCGGGTGGGAAATCATCTCATGACATCCCCCGCTCTTGGGTGGAGCGCGAGATAGTGTCAGACTTTTACTGACTAAAAACCTACTCCTGTTCCTTCTTTGCCATTTGTTTTCCAGGGCCCCGGGGATCTCTTTCGCATCACCCATGGCCCCAGTAGGCTTCGACCCTGTTGGGCCCCTACGGTTGCTGACATCTCCTTGAGGCGCGCGTGGAACACTAGGCGCCGTCGACGACTTGGGCTCGGTCCGGACGGTTACCGAACGATCGAATGGCGAGCCACCCATTGCTCGCCGTCCGCAAGCCCGCGCCTACGGTGGAACGGAGGTATGTGGGGCTTTACGCTCTGTTCCACATACCTCTGCCATGAATTCACAATATTTTAATTAATACAAATTTTTACTATGAATATACTATTCCAATATACTTTTTGCATCAAATAGTTAACTTTAGGTATGGAAATATTGCTTAAAAGAATTTAGGTTCGTTAAGTTAAGAAAGAAAAAGGCCTGCAACTACTTGCAACTGTTTTTAGTACATTTGTTTCGGTCGTAATGTCTATCGATCTAAATTTAGGCTGAGCCTTACGAGGTTATGACATATATAGTTTGTATGCTATGTTTACAAACTTTGGACATCCATTTTGTTTTTTGAAAGGACATTGCTCGTCGTCTATACATAGCTCGCCTAAGATCCAACAAATACACCCCGTATTTACTCTTTGGGTTTTAGATAATGTATATATTCGATTAAACCTAAATTAAAACAACGGACACTTTTGAGAATTCTGAAAAAATCAAAACACTTTCGGATTGTGAGGTTATAATTACGTCAATAAAAACATTCAACTTCAACTTAACTCTTCATTATGGCATTTGTGGATATTCGATAAATAGCAATAACTTAGCATTTATTACTAAATGACATTACTACCAAATGTCAAATGTTGTCATCAGTCAATTCGTCAACTGTCAGTGTCGATATTATTGCTCGTTTCAAATAGCGCTTTCAATCGAGTTTTTTTGATAAGGCTTATTATAGTTCCGCGACATCATAGCGGACTGTTTGTAACTAAAAATCATTATCGTATATCAAGTGTTGAGAATACTGACGCCTGTCTGTGTCAAACTCTTATTAAGAGTGCTGTTACAAAGACTTGGCTGTATGAGCTATAATACCTTTTGCCTATTAAAAACCTCAAATTGTTAAGACGGAAGCTAAGGACGAAAGTAAATACTTTTTAAAATGTTTATTATATTTATTGTAAATAATGTATATTATTAAAAGAACTAGTAATTATAGTAAATATTTCATGCATGTTGGTTCATAGGCCATTTTTTACAATGTCCTTTGTAAATCCTCATTTAGTGCTCGCTTACGTCTTAAATTTTAGGCCCTGTAGTTTCGCTAGTGCGTTGATGTTAGTCAGTTAGTTTCGTCAAAATTAAAATGGTGAAAGAAAGAGAATTGTTTTATAACGATTGTTTCTATTTCCTTCGCCCAAAAGTAAAGTTGCGATTTGAACTAAGCTTACTCTCTTAAACTTTACACCATGGATCCGATCTGATTAATATCGCAGATGAGGTTTAAGAGAAGATAGATATATCGTTTCTCACAAAAGAGGCTCATAATCCTGCCTGGGCCTGAGGGGATGACGCTTTAGATGCCGTCTGCTAGGACTAACCTTCTATAGTTTGCCCCTTTGTCACGAGCCATACGTATTGTTAATAATATAGCACTATCGGAGGATATATTTGGCCAAAACCTTCCGAAATTTTTAAAAGCAGCTCAAATAATTATTGAGAAAGGTCTGGACATTACATCCTAATTCATTTAAGAATACCATAACTATGTACATATTAAGTGCTAGTTAAAACATCGCCATAAAGGTGTTTTAATGTAATAAATAAATAATTACTATTATGGATGTTATTCATAGCTATGTCTTATGAGATCACGAATTTTCATTTTAGAAGCAGGATTTCGAGTAAAATTTCCTTGAAAACAGTGTTTAAGCAAAATAACAAAAGTAACCACGACACACCACTTTGGGGCCGTTTTGAAGATATGAAAACATGTTGCATATTGCACGACTACGAGGCGAATATTAAAGTTTGGAGTAGAGCTAAAATGCACACTTATAAGTTAGCAGCTTTTACAAATTATATCCTAGATTTTGTAAGTGAGATAGATGGTTATATCTAGACAATTCAATTATAAAGTGTATCTGAAATACGCTAATAAAAAAATAATGCAGAAACTGCACAAAACACTGGCAGCATTGCTATCTTGAATGGAAATGATGATTCTTTAGTAAAAACTATCTCGTAATTTCCAACACTAAATAAATGATCAGCTTTTTATGGTTTGGGAAATCATCAAATAATTCCTCCCACTTTGGGTGGAGCGAGAGAGAGTGTCAGACTTTTCCTGACTAAAACCACACTTGTTCCCTTCCCTTCAGTCGCGCTTTACTTTTCAGGACCAGGCTTCTCTTGTAGAATTTTCCCGTCACACTAGTCAGAATCGGCCCACCCGTGTTCCTTGTTGCCCTTTGCGTTACAGCCCTGCGGTGACTCTTTCGAACAAGGTACCGTAGGGTTCCGTACTTCAAAAGGAAAAAGCGGAACCCTTATAGGATCACTTTGTTGTTCGTCTGTCTGTCTGTCAACACCCTTTATCTCAGGAACCCGTGGAGGTATCGAGTTGAAATTAAATTAATGTACTCAGATCTACAGTTCCTTGAAGCTGTGAAAAAATCAAACTTCTAAGTTGTTAAGTCTGTTAGTAAACTTCGATCGCAGTTTGGTTGTTGCAATTCACAAAGAATGCTGCTGCCCATTCTCTGGTATGTCCCTTAGTCGCCTCTTACGACACCCACGGGAAGAAATGGGATGGTGTTATTCTTTCCGTCCGGACACCATACGGAACGGAAAACAGAAACGGAAAAAATATGGCCATTTATTTCGCAAAAAATTTATATTTCGACACTCAAGGGAACCAAAATTCTGGAGCACTTCCTGTTGACCCAGAATTCTGCATAAAGCAAGGTTTTATAACACAAGTATAGAAATAAATCTGAAAACAGTAATATTGTTGTTATGTCACAAAATAAATGCTTTTATTTGCGATTCGGAAAAATCTTCCAGACCCCATTTGGGAATTGAACTATTTACGAGTACATACGTAAGTTTGTACGGAACCCTCAGGGCACGAGTCTGACTCGAATTTACCCAGTTTTTTTTTAAACGTTACCCCACAGTAGAAATTACTCTTGTATCGTGGGACACTCAGACTCGGAAAAACTATCTGTTCTACAAATATTTGTCCCACGCGGGAATCAAAATCGCGACACGCAACGCAGCTGTCAAACGCTCAACATCTGCGCCAACCCTCGGCCGATCGCGTGAGGCAACGGTCCTCACGCCCCAACCGCCGCCGGGATTCTGTGAAACCCGGGGCCCTGGGACGAGGGCAAGGAGGGAACAGGAGTGGGTTTTTAGTCAGTAAAAGTCTGACACTATTTCTCGCTCCGCCCAAGAGCGGGATTTGTCATAAGATGATTTTCCCACCTAAAAAAAAAAAAAAAACCCTGCAATACACATTACATTATTATACCTTACTATACTAGCTGTACCACTATAAAAGCAATCGTCCTAATTAAATTACTACCTGGCACTTCACAATTTCCATTCTGAAATAATACATTCCAAATTAACCCAACTTCTAAAATACGAAGCTAACTAACCACTAAACAATTTCTCGATCTGTAAGACTAATTCAATCTCCTCTCCGCTCACCTCGCCACAACGTTGGTGAGAGCGAATGAACGAGCGACATAGCTTCCATTGAACGTTGAACATACATTAAAAGTTACTCTGCGTTGCAACTCAACTTTAATGTAAGGGGCGTGCTAGAAAGCAAGCGGTAGCGGAGCGGAAATTTTGTTTGTATATTTTTTTTACAGGTAAGAAATCATCTTATGAATAAAACCCTATGTTCCTTCAGTGGCTATTTACGTTTCAGGACCACGGCTTTCACTTTCGTAAGTCAACCCATAGCCCAAAGTCAACTCATGGCCCTAAGTCAACCCATGGCCCCATTGGTTTGTCTATGCGGCGCACATTTTGCTTAAAGCTGGTATTACGCCAGTGAGGCGAGAAGTGGAACGGATGGACGAGAATTGAAATTTGTATGGCCTAATTTCACACTCTCCCCATCTTTGGTGTAAAAGACGATGCGTGAGGATGTGTGAGGCGAAAATTGAAATATTTTTTGTCAGTACAATATTGAATTATATTTCTCAACGAATAGAGAGTATTTATTTACTTTATGTCACAGCTTCAGAAGTAGGTGGATCTTTCTGTTCTGTGTAGTACAGAAAGACACCCTTATTATTATTTTATCAGTGGGATCTCATCAAATGCCACCTCCGCATCTAGGTGGAGCGAGAGAAAGTGTCTAACTATTACTAAATAAAATCTACTAGTGTTCTTTCAGTTGCTTCTTGCGTTCCAGGTCCACATACATATTATAGACAAATTACACCCAGACACAGAACAAATGATTGTGCTCATCATACAAACATTTGTCCTGGTTGGGAATTGAACCCACGGCCTCCGTCATAGCAGTCAGGGCCACTAACAACTAGAGCAACAGGCTAGTCATATAATATTAGTGCGATGTTTCTCCGCTCCCCGCCATCTGTGTGACACGACCTTTACATACTGCATAGTTTAAGCAGCCACTGTTAAATAGAAGCGTTATGCTTTTATTCTCACGTGAGCTAAGTATAGTTTAGTTTGAAGATATAATTTGGAAGTGAAATATTATTATGTTATGCTTTATTTTCAGTTGCACCGGTGTTACGAGTAGTTCGAGTTCGGAATATGTTTTTGTGGTAAAATGGAAGTTGTAGGATCAAGCTAGTTTGATGAACCGCTTTACTGCTATTTACAAAGCATTATGAAGCCGTTTGGATTACGTCGGGATCCCGATCATGGCCGTGAACTTAGCAGAGCACAAAAAAATTAGAGTTCTATTCGCATGCAGCATAGTTCTGGAGTTCCTGATACTTTTTAGAAAAAGTTCTGGTGTTTCTCCTGGAAAAATTTCAAACGAAAGTATGATCTGCTAACTTCCGGTTTTAAAAGTGCTTTTGGTGCACAAAGTTGTGTCCTGTAGTTCCTAATTACTTTTAGTAATAGTTCTGTCAATTAGAACTCACAAAAAAATAAAAACTTATCAATCTAATCACAGCAAAAAATCAAGTAATGATCATAAAACTGACGATAATTACGCAATACGACGGTTTTCACATATGATTCTAAATATTATCAGTAGTTCAGATGTTAAACAAACAAAAAAAAAGATCCCGATTTCCGGCCACCGTAGGCGCGGGCTTGTGGACGGCGAGCAATGGGTAGCTTCCGATCGTCCGGTAACTGTCCGGACCGGCTTAAGTCGTCGACGTCACTTACTGTTCCACGCGCGCCTCAAGGAGATGTCAGCAAACTGTAAGGGCATAAGTAGGTCGAAGCCTACTGGGGCCAAGGGTCTGCTTCTGACAGGAAGACTCGGCCCTGGTATGAAAAGCAATGAAGGAACAGGAGTGGGTTTTTAGTCAGTAAAAGTCTAACACAACCTCTCGCTCCGCCCAAGAGCGGGGGATGTCATTGGATGATGTTCCCACCGAAAAAAAAAACATTAACCACTTAACATTATAGTTTTAGAATATACAAAACCAGATGTTTCTGGTTTTGTATATATGTACGTGTCTAGTATTTCTATGTAAAGAATCTATGTACAAAATTTCATAACTGTATCATAAAAATCACAAAGTCATAAGTTACCTGGTTGTCCACAAAAATACATAGTCACCGGGCCATCCGGGCCATCCGGGTGACTGAGGGGTTGTTTTGGTCCCACACCCAGCTGTGCACACTAAGCGCACTGCACCTTCGGCCTTCATGTAACCGAATGATTCCAGCTGGTCGATACTACCTCAATTTTGCATCAAGTTCTTGGTGCAAAAACACAGAACTACATCCGACTTACTGGATATATATGCAGCTCTGTATCTCATCCAGCACCTGGAGTATATATAGGCAGCATCACAAGGTGTGTGGGATACGCATCAAAACCCATCGATCTCTGATCACCGAAGGGGAGTCACATCTACATATGTCACCATAGGAACTAAATTACAAAATTCTGCATCGGAGTATCAGTTCTCTGCGTTATTTGAAAATATTCTTTAAAGTAACCTCTTCCTGTCCTCTCTTTTTTATAATGCGAACACTGTAGACTCCGCGAATTCTTAGGTTACTTCCTATTACGACTCTCTTTTTATTATGATTAGTTTTATTGTACTTTTTAGTACAATATTAACACAATTGAACAGCATTTTTTTAAAAAGAGTAACCATGGAGTTTCTTGCCGGTTCTTCTCCATAGGAAACGACCAATTTGGAACCGTGCACTAACTTCTGACGTTTTATAAGTGCCCATGTAGGTGCCATGCTATGTGAAATAAAAACTTTTGACTTTGACTTTGACTTTGAAATATAATTTAGGTGTTTTCAAGGCTACAGTGAATAGTTTCTTAATAAATTAGTGTGCCTCACCATCAATGACTGCATCACTGCTTACCATCAGGTGGGATCGGTGTGCGTACGCGCAGCGGAATGTTGTTGAATTTAAAGATTTTAATTATGCAGATATTTAGTGTATGATGTCGTATAATTGTGTACGGTAAAAAAAAATTTGTGCACGCAACCATTGTGGGGAAATTCACCAAAAACTGATTCCGCTGGGCGAACGTTGTCCTGGCGGAACTTTTTTTAATCCATAGACTTTAGAAGAAAAGAGATGTGTCCAAAAATTAGTGTGTATTTGTGTGTAATTGTGTATGTATGAATAAAACTAGTGCATGCATAAACTTCGGAGAAATTCAAGTTTCCGCTACGCGAACGTTTGGCCATTAGCTAGTTTTCATATAAAGCGCTTACATAGAGAACTGTAGATTTTTACATACGTTGTTTTGAATTTGTTTATATTTGTTTAAAAAACAGATTTAGAAAAAATCGTAGGGCTTAAAAGATAAAAATATAAACGTAAAATACGCTTTTTAGGTCTTAGTTCTTAAAGTATGCGCTTTGGGGTCTAGATTTTCACGTTTATACAAACCTTGTAAGTGTCTGCAACATGTTGCCAAGTATCAATGATGTTCCGTTAGTAACTAAAGAGTTATAGGACAAATTTACCATGAACAGATCACTGTTTACAAAGCAGTCAAATATCACGACGTTCTGAAGGAATTGCATGGTAATATGTATGTCAATAATTAGTGTATTCATTCAACTATTCTTATGCAAAATTTCATGTCATTAAATTCAGTAATTAAAGAAAAACAATTATAATACTGACGAAGCATCGAAAACCTACATAACCCGACCAAGTTCGGATGGCTACCAAAAAGCGGCCGTGCAATATATTTAGGTAACATCCCAAAATTTACAGTATAATACCGGTATTGAATTGGTATAGGTGATAACACAATTGTTAATCTGTGATTTTATTATTGAAACTAGAAAATATTAGGTATACCTACTTAGAAATGTTGAGGTTATTTACAGTATTTGCTACTCATTTAAGAATATTGTCTTGAAAATACCTTTTATATATCAATGTTTTAGTTTATAAGCACTTTTTTAATGTTGATCAAATCTAAACAACTGAATAGGTTAGTTATATGATGTGTTTTTAATTTTTATTGAAGCTCGAAATATTATACTTACCCTAAGTTTCGTCATCCACGCGAACGATTTCGCGGGCAAAAGCTAGTTCATAATCTATTTTAGTTAAAACACATTTAAGTCTATTGCTGTCATTGCAAGCGTTTGTTAACGTTATTATAATGACATAATTAAGTATTATATGTAATTAAAAATATTTTTGTACGCGGATATTTAAATAGAGAAGTACTTGTTAATTGAAGATTGATTTGTTTTTATCGTAGATAGTGGCGTTATTATTTAAAAAATATTTTTCATTCAAGAAATGAAATTGTTTTATTTTTTCCTAACGCTTGTGTACGCAACTGTACCATATTAATAAATACTATATTGCAAGGTTAAGAACGTTTCTTAGATATATGGCACGGCCGCTTTTTGGTAGCTATCCGAACTTGGTCGGGTTATGTAGGTTTTCGATGCTTCGTCAGTATTATAATTGTTTTTCTTTAATTACTGAATTTAATGACATGAAATTTTGCATAAGAATAGTTGAATGAATACACTAATTATTGACATACATATTACCATGCAATTCCTTCAGAACGTCGTGATATTTGACTGCTTTGTAAACAATGATATGTTCATGGTAAATTTGTCCTATAACTCTTTAGTTACTAACGGAACATCATTGATACTTGGCAACATGTTGCAGACACTTACAAGGTTTGTATAAACGTGAAAATCTAGACCCCAAAGTGCATACTTTAAGAACTAAGACCTAATAAGCGTATTTTACGTTTATATTTTTATCTTTCAAGCCCTACGATTTTTTCTAAATCTGTTTTTTAAACAAATATAAACAAATTCAAAACAACGTATGTAAAAATCTACAGTTCTCTATGTAAGCGCTTTATATGAAAACTAGCTAATGGCCAAACGTTCGCGTAGCGGAAACTTGAATTTCTCCGAAGTTTATGCATGCACTAGTTTTATTCATACATACACAATTACACACAAATACACACTAATTTTTGGACACATCTCTTTTCTTCTAAAGTCTATGGATTAAAAAAAGTTCCGCCAGGACAACGTTCGCCCAGCGGAATCAGTTTTTGGTGAATTTCCCCCCAATGGTTGCGTGCACAAATTTTTTTTTACCATACACAATTATACGACGTCATACACTAAATATCTGCATAATTAAAATATTTAAATTCAACAACATTCCGCTGCGCGTACGCACACGTGGGATCGCAGTCAAGCACTGGTTTATATAAATTAAAAAAAAAAATCATCAGTGCGTCGTGGTACTACTAAACGCGAAGGCCGTAGATAGGCTGCCGCGTAAAGTTAATCCACAGACAATATCACTGATAACTAGGCCGTCCATTATTATTATTCAGTACCATATTATTATCTACCGCCAGATGTTGGAACAGCTGACGAAGTTGCACCATGTTATCTGCGCCAATCTCGATAAGTTTCAGTCGCCATCGCTGAACAACTAGTGAAACAGATACCGATACCAACTTAGTGGCTCACTGGCTTAGTTTCAACAGTATTTTGATATTGACCTAATTAAGTTATTTAAATAGTACATTTTGATACAAGTGGAGCAAAGTTTGTCATTGCGACCGAGCTGGCTTTCGCCCGAATTGTAGGCGAGGGTGTTATGGAGTCGAGGGCTGCAGTGATAAATTTTGCATGTGTATCAAAGGACTTTTTTCAATACACTTACGAAGAAATGAATAAACTGGGGTTGACCGGCGACTGGCGGGGGTCGATGCGCGCCCGGCGGTGGTATAAGACCGGGTTTTCGAGTAAGTGTATTGAAAATAATTTTTCAATACACTTAATTGAAAACCTGCTCTTATCTCTACCGTCTGTAGGAACGCAATTGACTGTTTTCCACATTAGTGCGGAAAAGTGCGTGAGCTCGCCCCTGCCACTATTCTATTACATTTATCGTATTAGGCTCCCACGAGTCGCGCGTCAACCCCCTTTATTTATGTATTTGTGAGTGTATTGAAAAACGTCGTTTGATACACGTGGCGAGGGTGTAAAAACCCTCGCCTACGTTTCGGGCGAAAGCCGGCTTGGTCGCAATGACAAACTTTCTCCACTTGTATAGAAAATAACTATAATTTAGCAAATAAAAAAATTACATGCATGTGTCTTTTTTCAACAATTAAAACTAAAAATATGTTTTAAAGTTATCACCATCCATAACTCCCACATTTTCGCAGTATGCACCTAAAAATAACCGTTCCATATTTCAGTAACTTTTTTAATATCTAAAGCATTCACATACGATTGGCATGAAGCACGGCCTGCATGCATCTGCTGAATGTGCGGCGCTTGATGTGAAAACTTGTCTGTTGCAACCTCCTTTTATTTATGCTTGCCCAATGAGCACTCGCTGTTGTTTCAATGAAAACTACGTGTTTTTTGTATTTTTCGTTTATATTTTTGGATGAATGTTTCTGCAAGTTCTGCATCACATAAATACTAGTATTTATAGTATACTAGTTTCTGCCCGCGGCTTCGCTCGCGTAAACGTAGGTTTCTCCATACAACTTTGAACCCCTGCTTCTTCCCCCGAGGGAGTAAATTCTGAAAAATCCTTTCTTAGTGCTCGCCTACCGCATAAAAGGAAACCTTGTGCAAAATTTCACGCTCCTAGTCCCAGTAGTTTACTTATTTATTTATTTATTTAGGTTCATCCACAGCACATATATACACACACATAAAAACAGATCATAGGTACAGTTCTTATATACATGCCAATTACGGATAAACACAACATTTACAGTACACATTCCAGTTTACCGTTTAGTAGCTAACTTAAATTATTTGTACAATTGTGACACAAAACGAAGAACAGAGGACAATAGAGGAAACAAGTTGAGTTTCGGCTGTGCATTGATATGTCAGTCAGTCAGTTTCCCCTTTTATATATATAGATATACAGTGTAAGTCATTATAATGTGCACATATCTAGATGAGGGAATCTATGCTTAATTTGATCGACGACAAAAATATTAAAAAAAAAAAAATATTTATTTATATTTATAATGGATTTTTAAAATAATTTGTTTACTTTTGTGACACCATTGTATATAAAACAGGGTAACTTTAAAACTAAATGATCTATCACGATGAAAGAAACTCCATAATGATTGGAACTAATTAGGCGTCGTCATAAAATGAATATTGTGGAAAAAAACATATAATAAAATTTTTTTTTTTGCCAATAATCTGATTTTTTTCATCATTTTTTACAATAATTGAAAAATTTCTCAATAACACGCCCCCAATACCTCTACCTTTTTATTACTTTAAGTTATTCTTCAATGTATTAGGAACCTAGCGGTAAAGGTTGCATGTGTTTAACTCAACCCTAACATTTTTTAACTCATCCCAAATATTTTTTTTGGAGTAGGAAACCATCAAATAATTTCTCTCCAACTAGCAAGCAAGTGAGCAAGAACGAATATTCATCCATCTTCAACGCCGCGTACCGCGCACCCCGTACATCGAGGGACTGGAACAATTTGCCTGCTACGGTCTTCCCGTCCAACTATAATTTAGGTGTCTTCAAGGCTAGAGTGAATAGGCTCTTAATAAGGTAGTGCGCCTCACCATCAATGATTACATGACTGCTTACCAACAGGTTTTTTTTTTTTTTTCGGGTGGGAAAATCATCTAATGACAACATGGGCGGAGCGGGAGATAGTGTCAGACTTTTACTGTTTAAAAACCCACTCCTGTTCCTTCTTTGCCATTTTTCCAGGGTCCCGGGGGTCACTTTCTCGACCCTGCTGGGCCCCTACGGTTGCTGACATCACCTCGAGGCGCGCGTGGAACACTACCCGCCGTCGACGACCTGGGCTCGGTCCGGACAGTTACCGGCCGATCGGACGTCGAGCCACCCATCGTTCGCCGTCCGTAAGCCCGCGCCTACGGTGGCCGGAAATCGGGTTCGGAATCCTGGCGGCGGTTGGGGCGTGAGGACCGTTGCCTCACGCGGTCGGCCGCCTCCTTTGCTAGCATTACTGCTTCGCAGAAGGAGGCAACCACCTGCCACTCCTCCTCGCTCCGGACCATGGCCTGTACCAAGGCCCGGCGCGAGAGATTGCTGCCGCCGATCGCCCCCACGAGGACACGGCGGTGCTCTGCCCAAGCGGGGCACACCTCTACCGTATGCTCCACCGTGTCTTCCGGGCGGTCCACACAATGGTGGTACCCGGGCGTCTCTTCTGCATGGATCCGGTGCAGGAACCTCCCAAACTTACCATGCCCGGTGAGGACCTGCGTCATGCGGTAGGTAAGGACGCCGTGAGGTCTTTTCAGCCACTCCTCAAAAAGGGGACTTATCGCCATAATTAAGGCGTGCCCAGGACTGGGTTGCGACAGTCGCCGATGCCATTCCACCATGAGATCCCGCTGGAAGTCTTTCCGCCATGCCGCTACTTGGCGCGGCAGCGGAGTTCCGCCCCGGCGTTGCATCTCCATGCGCAGATCATGCATGCGTGCAAGGTCTTTTGCCTGCAAATCCTACGGTGGTTGGCCAGCAAGGAGGCTCGCTGCTTCGCGGGAAATCGTGCGGTATCCCCGCACCATCCGGATGGCCATGACCCTCTGGCTTGCGTTCAGCTGGGCCGCCGGTCGCTTTCGAAGCGACGGCGCCCATACCGGCGCCCCATAAAGGGCTATGGACCGAACGATTCCTGCATAGAGTCTCCGGAAGGAGGCGTCTGGACCCCCTAGGTTAGGCAGGAGCCGCTTGAAGGCAGCCCCAGTACGATCCAGTTTGGGAGCCAGACGTCGGAAATGCTCCTCGAAATTCCATCGGCTGTCGAGGACAAGTCCAAGGTACTTCATCGTCGACTCGACGCCGATATGAACTGCTCCTACCGTTAGTTGGGAACCCGATGGTGGCGCATTCCGAGGGCCGTGGAAGCACATTCCCTGCTGGAGTCTGTGTTTCTTAATAGCTACAACCTAGGGGTCTTTTAATCAAGAGTGAATAGATTATTTCTAGGTAAGAGTACTCCATCGTCACCAACACATCATCGCTTACCATCAGGTGAGATAGTGGTCAAACGCGAGCCTATCAATATTTAAAAAAAAGTTTGATTCGCTGTCTTGCTCCACCCAACGCTGGAAAAGTTATCTGATGATTTTACCACCTAAAAAAAAAACAAGGTACGTGGCTGATGTGCATTATTTAAATATCAAACTAGGTTGTTTTGTACAAAATAATGTAGTTCATCATCATCATCATCATCATCATTTCAGCCGAAAGACTGTTGGACTGTTAGACATAGGCCTCCCCAAGCATCGCCACAACGACCGGTCCTGTGCGTCTCGCATCCATCGAATTCTAGCGACCCTGACCAGGTCATCGGTCCATCTTGAGGGAGGCCTTCCAACGCTGCGTCTTCCGGCACGCGGTCGCCACTCCAGAACCTTTCGGCCCCAACGGCCATCTATTCTGCGTTCAATGTGCCCTGCCCATTACCACTTAAGTTTTACGATTCTTTTTGCTATGTCGGCAACCTTGGTTCTCCTGTGGACAAAATAACGTAGTTAAAGAAATTTAATTGTTAGATATGGTTAACCACGCAAGCTTTTTGTAAAATCAAGAAAAGAAATGAAACTAGGCACACAATATCCTGTGTAAAGCTGACCCGAGGGTACTTCAGTACAGACTTGAAATAGTTTTATGTGTAAGTATTTTTAGGTTCGTTCGAATCGGAAAACCATTGGATGTATCGTTTGCTTCACTCGAACAAATTGAACAGTGAATTCGGTAACATTTTGCTGAACGCTGCGTTTAACATTTAGAAAGAACGAACGTTTGTATTGTGGTTATTATTAGGGTTCCGTATCCCAAAAGGAAAAAACGGAACCATTATAGGATCACTCTGTTATCCGTCTGTCTGTCTAGGCCCTTTATCTCGGGAACTCGTTGAGGTATCGAGTTGAAATTAAAACCATATACCTACTCAAGTCGGCGGTCCCTTGAAGATGTGCAAAAATCAAACTTCTAAGTTAACGAAAAAATATAATACGGCCGTTTATGTCGCAAAAAACGTATATTTCGACACTCTCAAGGTAATCAAAATTCATAGGGTACTTCCCGTTGACCCAAAATCTTGAAATTTGGCGTGAAGCAAGGTCTCATAGCACAAGTATAGGAAAAAATCTGGAAACTGTAAATTTGTAGTTACATCACTTTTTTTTGTTTCGGAAAAATTTTCCTAACTCAATTCGGGAATTGAACTGTTTTCATAAATAGGAGTTGTAAAGACTACCTAGATTTTTTACCAGTTTATGAGTATAAAGATAAGAGTTATAAAGTAATGCTGATATTACATTGAAGCTCAGAATTAATTTTATACCTGTGGCATAAAATAAATTTTGTTTTGATATGAGAGATTTTGTTTTGATACGGGAACATATGTTTCTTCCCAAAAAAAGTCGACATTTATTGGCTACTTTGTTAGCTTTTAATATACATGCAGTTATTGATAATTTAACTGAGATTAGGTTAAGTGACGAATCAGTATTATCTAGTATTCCTAATAATACTGATATAGATTCTTTAAACTTTTAGAAACGACAAAAGAGAAGCCTAATAATAACATTTTATTGTACCATCAGAATATAAATCGCTTCTCTGGCAAAATTCTAGATGTGGAAATGTTAATAGATAAATATCATATGGATATCTTGTGTTTTTGTGAAACTTGGTTAAAACCAGATAGAATGGTGTTCAATGTGGATAATTTTTCAGTTGCCAGTGCGTACAATAGATCATCGGTAGGGGGTGGTACCTTGATATTATGTAATAATTCTTTAAGATATAAGGAAAGGAAAGATATCACTGCTTGCTCTGTTGATCGCTTATGTGAGGTAGCATGTGCAGAGGTTGAAGGCCAAACTTTCTTATGTGTCTATAGACCACCTGCATCAAACTTGACATCTTTTTTGATCTTAATAGAAGAAATACTAAATAAACTTATTAGAGATAACAAATTAGTCTTCGTTTGTGGGGACTTAAATATCAATTTACTGGTAAATTCACCAGAAAAATGTAAACTTCTCTCACTGTTTAGTTCTTTTAATCTAAAATGTATTTTTCATGAAGCAACAAGAATAACACCTACCTCAGCTTCATGCATAGATAATATATTTACTAATTGTAATATAAAAAACTCTTCCATAATTAGTGGCGCGAGGTCTGACCACACTGGTCAACTCGTATCTTTCGAGTTAGTCAAAACGTTACAATTAGATTCACCTGCAGAGTTTAGACCGCTTACTAAAAATAAATTAAATTATTTTAATCATAATGTTTTTAGTAGTCTCTCAACAGCCAATTTTGATTCGCAAGACCCCAATGTAAACTATGATACATTATTCTCTACAGTATGCCGAGAATTTAATAAGGCGTGCCCAGTTAAAAAAGTTAAAATCAATAATAAATCCAAATTTAATGAATGGGCTACTGCTGGAATAAGAAAAAGCAGAGATACTTTATATCAGCTATATCATGAAAAATCCTTGTCATCTGATCTTAACTTGCATAACCACGTTAGAATGTATTCAAAGTTATTCAAAAGAGTCTGCGCCCAAGCTAAATCTAAATCAATAAGTAAGTTAATTGAAAATTCTAATAATAAAATAAAAGCTGTCTGGAAGGTGATAAGCAGGGAAACTGGAAAGACAAACCAACGAGATCGGAATGAATTGTCGCTAAAAATTGATAATAAAATTATCTCAGATAGGTCAGAAGTGGCTGAGACGTTAGAAAACTTTTTCACCAACATCCCAATAGAAGTTACGAAATCTCTCCCTTCCTCGTCTTTGTTGGCTGAATCTTTTTTGAAAGAACATTTCACTAAGGATATACCAACCTTTGAATTTAAGCGTATCTCTGTTGATACAATTATAAAAACATTCAAAAGTCTTAATATAAAAAACACTGAAGACTTATGGGGTATATCCGTTAAGGTTCTTGGAGATATTATTGATACTATTGCTCCTGTCCTAACAGGCATATTTAATCAATGCTTAGACAGCGGAATGTTCCCTGATTTAATGAAACATAGTAAAGTAGTACCAATTTTCAAATCAGGTAGTAAGAGTGATCCCTCTAATTATAGACCTATATCTGTGCTTCCAGCATTGAGTAAAATCTATGAAAAAATCATGCTCGACCAGATGTTGTCTCATTTCAATTCAAATAAGATTTTGCATAGTCATCAGTTTGGCTTCACGAAAGGAAGGTCAACGACGGATGCAGGAGTGAAACTCATCAGTCACATTTTGGAATCCTGGGAGAAGTCCCAGGATGCTATTGGCATATTCTGTGACCTCTCAAAAGCATTTGACTGTGTTGACCATAATACTCTGATCCGTAAATTACATCATTACGGAATTCGTGGACGAGCTGCTGATCTTGTTTTTTCCTATTTATCTTACAGGCAGCAAAAAGTATCTATTAATGGGGCGACGTCTTCGGGGTCTTTAATAAAGATGGGCGTGCCCCAGGGTTCAATTCTTGGCCCTTTTCTTTTTCTAGTTTATATTAATGACCTTCCTTATATGATGGCTAATTTATCCGATATAATTCTGTTTGCTGATGACACTTCTCTTATTTTTAAAGTGGATAGAAAAGATAGGGATGTCTTGCAAGTCAATGAAAGTCTGACTGTTCTTTCGAAATGGTTCGCAGCTAATAATCTCTTATTAAATGCGAATAAAACTAAATGTATGAAATTTTCATTACCAAATGTCCCTCAAGTTGGCGTCAATCTAATTCTAGACGGCAACAAACTTGATGTTACTACGGAAACTGTGTTTTTAGGTATAACTATCGATTCTAAACTGCAGTGGGGCGCTCATATTAGAACTCTTTCAGGTAGATTAAGCTCAGCCGCATATGCAGTACGAAAAATAAGGCAATTGACAGATGTAGCCACCGCTAGGTTAGTTTACTATGCTTATTTCCACAGTATTATGTCTTATGGCATTTTACTGTGGGGATCTGCAGCTGATGTGGACTCAATTTTCATATTGCAAAAGAGAGCAATCCGGGCTATTTATAAAATGGGTCCTCGCGAGTCCCTCAGAAATAAATTCAAAGAAATCGATATACTTACTCTGCCTTCTCTTTATATCTTGGAAAGTATTTTGTACGTTCGTAAAAACCTAGGACTTTTCAAAATTAGAAGCGATTTTCATAACATAAATACGCGCAGTAAACACGAAATTGTATTACCCAAATGGAGATTAGCTAAGACCAGCAAGTCATTTTTAGTAAACAGCATACGCTTTTATAACAAGCTACCAAAGGCGGTGACTGAACTTAGCGAGGGCAAGTTCAAAACCCATATTAAGCGTGTCCTAACTAAAAAAGCCTATTACAAGGTTAAAGACTATGTCGAAGACACGCTTGTTTGGCAATGACTGCTTCTGCACATGTGGCCCCCTGGTAACTCATAATGTTGTGTACATCTGTCTATTAACTGCTCCACATTTGTTGTAATATATACATTTTTTCTTTTCTTCCTACACATTGCTTTTGCAATATTTTTTATATTAGTAGACGCCAACCACCATACATTCGTTAGTAATTTTCTTTTTGTTGACATGTCATTTATTGATAATTGTAATTACTAATTGTTCTTGTTTTTTTTTTTATATAGCTTCTTTTTTTTTTAATGTGAATGTGAGAACACCGTGGACTTCGCGAATTCTTAGGTTACTTCCTATTACGACTCACTTTTTTTTTTTTTTTTTTTTTTTTTAAATATTATTATTTTTATTGTGCTTTTGGGTACAATATCGACTGGTCTACACTGTTCTTACATAATGTCTATTAATACTGTAATATGAAAATATTGTAAACAATCATTTTTTTAAAAGAGTAACCATGGAGTTTCTTGCCGGTTCTTCTCCATAGGAAACGACCAATTTGGAACCGTGCACTAGCTTCTGACGTTTTATAAGTGCCCATGTAGGCCTATGTGAAATAAAAATTTTTTGACTTTGACTTTGACTTTGACTTTGACTTTGAATTTAAGACAACAGTAACTTAGGTTATTACAGAGGTAATTAAATTTAAATGTGATAAATTTGACTTAGGATTCAGGAATGAGGATATCCGCAGAAGAACCAAGGTCACCGACATAGCACGAAGAATCGCCAAACTTAAATGGCAATGGGCAGGGCACATTGCTCGCAGAACGGATGGCCGTTGAGGCCGAAAGGTTCTGGAATGGCGATCGCGTACCGAAAGACGTAGCGTTGGAAGGCTTCCTACAAGGTGGACCGATGACTTGATAACGGTTGCAGGATTCCGATGGATGCGAGACGCACATGACTGTTCATTGTGGCGACACTTGGGGGAGGTCTATTTATTTATTTATTTATTTATATATACTTTATTGTACACCAAGATAATAAATGTTACATATAAGCCTTATATCAAAAACATACATGGTCTATGTCCAGCAGTGGACTTCTTTCTGCTGAAATGATGATGAATGATGATGAAATTAGACTTTCGAGTTAATTAAATGAATCAATTTTCGTATAGACCAGGGAAGCCTGGCATATTAGAATCTCTCAGCAGTGGCTGGTTTTATAGAAATCACCAAACGACTTCTACTGCTCTAGGGTGGAGGTAATGGGCGTGTCAGACTGAATAAAATCCATCTCATCATAGTTATAGTCGGCCTTTTAATGTTCCCACTGTTGGGACTCAGGCCTCCTCTCTAGGAGAGGGAATGGTCCGTAATCCACCACGCGGGCCCAGTGCAGGTTGGTGGATGTCACATGTCTTTGAATTTTTGGTTCTAGGACATGCCGGTTTCCTCACGATGTTTTCCTTCACCGTTTTGAGAGCAGTGGTGATGAAATAAATTACACAAAGTAATGCGCCTGGCTGGGTTTGAACCCGCGACCTACAACTCGTAAGTCGGGGCCGTTACCACTCGGCCACCACTGCTCTCAAAATCCATCTATATAATAATAATAATAATATTTCATAACTATCACACAACGCCGTCTAGTCCCAAGCTAAGCAGAGCTTGTTATGAGAACTAGACAACTGAAAAAAATACTTAAATATTTCTAAATACATACATATTATAAATAAATTACACCCAGACACAAAACAAATGACCGTGCTCATCATACAAACATTTGTGGGTGGGAATCAAACCCACGACCTCCGGCATAGCAGTCAGGGCTACTAACCACTAAATCAACAGGCCAATCTACGTTCAACGCAGTAGTCCTTTTCGTTCCAGGGTTACAGCAACTCTTTCGAAAATTCCCGCAACCCCAGCGGGCTTCGACCCTGCTGGGGCACCACGGTTTTGCTGACATCTCTTTGAAGCGTGAATTAAGTAAGCGACAACGGAAGTATTTAAAAAAATAACTTTATTCCGACAGAGTTACAGCTAAACAGTTCTTGTCATCTAATTAAATATTGATTTTATATACTAACTTTATTATACAGAGGCCGTCTTAAAAATAATGTCATAAAAAAAATAAAAAAAAAGCACAATCAATAAACGCACGAGTATCACACTAACACTTGCAACCAATCTTACCCTTCTCACACGCACTCAGACACTCTCACCTACAACACTACACTCATTACATAACACTTCCCACACTACATTCACTACACCACACTCTTTGTTATCATATCTTATAGTTTAGTTAACTATTGTCTTTGTTATTGTACCTTTCGAATACGGATTGAAAGAGACTGGACCCCACAACACAGGGAATCCTAGTGTGGGATTCAGGGCTTCATCTAAATTTGTAAAATTTAATGAGACAATAAATAATTTTATTATTATTATTGCTAACGTAGTACATGCATGGCGTGATCAGATATGACGCACGTCCTAGATTATTCTGGATGCTGATCAAGCAATGGAATATTTGGAAATTATATGTCTAATAAATACTTATTGGCTGACAAAGCTAATATTGGTAGGGTGGGGTTCCTTAACTCGTGCGTGGAACAGTTCGCGTCGTCGACGACTCAGGCTCGATTGAGACTCCACAAGAACATGGTGATGCTACACCCAAGTGGAGCAGTCTTTCACCCAAATATGTACATTAAATATATACTACCAATAGACAGGACATAGCGAAAAAAAATCATAATCCGATACTTGTTACCTAGTGGTAATAACACCCCTACACGTCAAGTCGTGTTTGTATCCGCTTTATGCACTAAAAGAAAAGCATTTTCTGAAAAAATATGCCGAGTTGCGCATTACGCTATTGCAAATCTTGTTATAATAAAATGACTGGACCTAACTTCGGTTTATTTTCGTAAATATTCTTGGTATTTACGCTGTAATTAATTAGAATTTAATAATTTTCATCATAAATAGTTCTAGAACATTTGCTGATTTTGTGATTAACCCTACCTAGGCTCATACTGAGGCTCTACCACGAACTCCATTTTAAGACCTAAACCGAACTTTTTAAGGAATGCAAAGCTAGTGATGGAGCTATAGCTCCATCACATTTTTTCGCTTGTATGACTGAAATTTTAACATATCATGGTAAAGCCCGTAGTCACCTACCGAGCGTTAGATAAATTTATATAATCTATTTTGACAAAAAACGCGTGTTTGCTATTGAAAGCTAGATGGCCTCACTGAGGACGACAGTTTTTCTAAGATATTTCTCCTGGTAGCTGCTCTATTGTATCTCTTTAAATCTCTTTTCTTTCACCGTATTTTGGCGTCCATAGAAGCCACATACATATTGCTAATTTGCAAACTGACAATATACCTTTTAAGGTTCGAAAATAAGTTTGGAGATGTCAAATAAGTAAAAAATATAGGCGGACGTAATTTTTATATAATACTGTAATATAAAGAGTGCTTCTCGCAATATAATATAGGTAGTAAATTTACAATAGAAGCGCTTTATTCGCCCCGTCCTAGCAGTATACTTCACCATTTCCTTCAGGCGTTTTTTCCATTTGAACCCGAAACAGGAGCCTCCCGAACTGGCCCTAGACTGGCTTTGGCGTCAGGTGGATGGTGAGAACGCCGTGGCGCCTGTCTAGCCAATCAAAGGGGGGCTCCCACTTACCACTAATGGTGGTAATGGAAAATGAATAACAATTGGAAAAGATCTAGGCTTAATTATAGAAACATAACGCCTTAATAATACCAAAACTTAACCCTGCAGCCGAAGTGTGTGAACTTATTAACTACAGACAATTTCATAACTAATTAGTTGATAAGAAATAATACGCAGTTTAGGAACAATCGGTAATGTGCACATAAATTAGTAGGCTGCAAACAAAGGAAGCTGGCGGCTTTCAAACTTGCACTGCACCCCTCGATGCAGGTTTAATACTTGTGACACACACTCGAATACAACCAAAAACTTATGAAGTCCTGGTAAGTTGGGTGACTTGGTTTTTAATAACGAACAAAATACTAGGATGCTAGTATTGCTAGGAGGCTTCTTAGCTTTGACAAGGTTATAAGCAATTACTAATTACTTTTTTTTTTGAAAATGCATTCGGCACCTACAAATTAGCCGCAAAGTGCCGCGCCGCTGCATTTTTATGGCTTCTTGCTTTGACAAGGTTATAAGCAGTTATTAGTTACTTTTTTTTTGAAAATGCCTTCCTAAGGGTGCCTTCAAATTAGCGGCAAAGTGCCGCGCTGCTGTGTTATTCCATAATATAAAAAAAACGCGCGACTGCTGCGCTACACCCGCGCTGTCATCGCGCGGCACTGCGACTAATTTGAAGGCGTCCTAATTCTGTGTTGGATTCAATCACAATCGATGACGAGATGACTGAATAAATATCCAAAATACAAAAGATGGTAGACGAACTAATGAAAACACATTGTTTTATTTATTCACAGAGTCTTTCAAACACTCCATCTGTGTGTATACATATGCAATGCATCTCCCACTTGGCGCAGTAAAGTAGCGGATGTAATGCACTCTTGAGTTCTGGTTCAAGTCTTGCACAGTTAAGATACGGATCAGTAAAACTGCGCATTAAACTCCCCAGTAACTGTTTTACAATAGAACTTGTGGGTAGGGAGATCTTGCTAAATACCTGTGCTGGAGTTCGGAGATAGTTGGAAGATAAAGGTAGTTAAAACGAGGAATAAATAATTATATTTCCTTAAAATCTGATGTCGTAATAAGACCAGCAAACCATTTACATGAAGCATGACAAATAAACTAAATTATTAGATATATTGAAGGATATATTTTTTCTTCTATAGTTTAGTAATAAAAAAAAAAAAAAGCCAATTATTCACACACCTTACATTTTAAATGTTATTAATAATTGTTTGGTAAGTTTGCATATATTATGTTAGTAATAATAGGTCTATGAAATTGACGTTTTTTAAAACGGGTTCCTTTGATGTATTATATCTTTGGATTGACTTGGAATTATAAGTTCAAATAAACTTTATATTAAAGGTAATATTCTTTTTTCGAAATTATTTCGAAAATGGTTATAAGTATTGCGATATTACAGAAAATACAAAACACAAAGAAATCAATAAATACCTAATTTCGAAAAAAGAATAGTGTCCCTTTAATATAAAGTTTATTTGAACTTATAATTCCAAGTCAATCGAAAGATATAACATTTCAAAGCAACCCGTTTTAAATTTCATAGGTAAAGATCTATTTATTAATATCTTAAGTTGAAATATGGACCGCCTTCTAAGGGGGTTCATATTTCAACTTGCCCTTTACCTCTAGGTAAAGGCCTTCTCCATCTTCTTCCACGACTCTCTGTCGTAGTAATAAACTATTAAATTAAAACATAACTCTTTAATTTAACAGTTTCAGTACGGAACTCTAGAAACTTAATAAGATTCTTCATCAAAATAATTTAGTTGAAATGTGTTCACAGCGCAATAAGTAATTTTCTATTTTATAGATCCCGGGCTTTAATCGTCATGTTCATGAATCCGGGATTTTAATGGAAAGCTAGATAATATTCACAAGATAGGTATCAGTGTTTCCAAAATATTTGAAGAAAGATGTGTAATAACGTCATAATCACGTAAGACTTGTATGGAAATGTACCTCAGGTAGGCCGCTCTTAACAGGGTTTACTAACTGAAATCTACCTATGTTCCTTCGGACAGCGAGTAATGTGCAGCTCGCCATCCGATCGTCCGGTAACCGTCCGGGCCAAGCCCAAGTCGTCGACGGCGCGTACTGTTCCACGCGCGCCTCAAGGAGATGTCAGCAACTGTAGGGGCCCAGCAGGGTCGAAGCCTAAAGCCAATTAGGTCTAATTCTGAAAGGAAGACTTCGCCCTGGTACGAAAGGCAACGAAGGATTAGGAGTGGGTTTTTAGTCAGTAAAAGTCTGACACTATCTCTCGCTCCGCCCAAGAGCGGGGGATGTCATAAGATGATTTTCCCACCGAAAAAAAATCTATTTTTCTTCAGTTGCCCTACATGTTCCAGGGTCAGGGTAACTCTTTCGAACAGACCGGTAAATCCGCTATTACTATGCCAATGAAACTGCACCTCCTCACCGAATCAACTCATTCAAACATAAATTAAACTCTTTAAAACACTCGGGCTAAGCTTTATATAATTAAATCCAATTTAACTTCTTATAATCCTTTTTGCAATAAGAATTGTAGCCATCTTATCGTCAAAGTAAATGCCGATTGCTCACACGAACCATGCAAGGACCGGCATGGTCGCGCCTTACAATAAAAATCAGACGTTAAGCCTAATAGATGCTAGCGGGCGCCTTTATTGGCAGCAGGCGTTGTAGGGATCACAAACAAAGGTAGAACAGAGATGCAGCTTAGCTACCAAACCAGACCTCGCTCCGGACCATGCATGGCCTGAACCAGGGCCCGACGTGAGATGTTGTCACCGCCGATCAACTCCACGAGGACATAGGTGATGTCCAACCAAGCGGGATACTCCTCCAGTATGTCCTGCAGGCGGTAAGTACACTGGTGACACCCAGATGTTTCTTCTACCTGAATCCGGAACAGGAACCTCCTTAACTTACCATCTCCGGAGACGACCTGCGTCAAGGGGAAGGTAAGGATGTCACGGTGCCTCTTCAGCTACTACTCAAAGAGGAGATCTACCGCCATGATTGTAGCGTGTCCAATGTTGGGTTGCGACAGTCACTGTCGCCATATTGCCTTGAAATTTCACCCGAACTCTGACCGCCATGCCGCGACTTGTCGTGGCATGGCATTTACCCTCGGCGCTGCGGACTGTTGCCTCCAAATCAAGGCAAGAAGGCTCGCCTATTCGCAGGAGACCGTGCAGTATCCCTACATCATCCGGACAGCCATGACCTTCTGGAACGGTTGCAGCTTGGCCGGCAGTAGCTTCCGCAGCAACATCGGCGCCCCATAAAGGGCCTGCATGTTCCCCGCGCACGGGTGTGTCGTTAACAGAAATAAAATATCTTCACGAAAGACGTCCACAACTGAAAATATATACCACCATACAGCATATCAAAGCTGGATCGTGATAACCGACCCTTACAAGCCCGGCCGCCTATATTAGCAACCGCCAGCCTTTAACCGTAGGTGTTGTAAATCGGCTCGTTGCATGCAAAGTCGCCGTCTCACAGTACCAGGGCACCACACATCCGAGGCACGTCGTAAAATCCTTATGCAAACGATACTTGTAGTGTTGGGACAACTTTTGTCGTGGCATACTGTAAATTGTGGTTGTAGTGAAGTTGTTGGTCTGAAGTTTAGTTGTCACTAGCTATTTCCAGCTGTTTTGCCCACGTGATAGTGGAAAATGATCCCAGGGAAATATAATCTCGGCATAAAAAGTAGTCTATATGTTACCGATATACTGAGTTTCATCAAATCACGTTCAGCAAATTTTTCGGGTTACTTTCTTACTTTTGAAACCAATCTGTCTTACATACCTACGATTAATTAATTACATACAAAATAACGGCTATTCGTTCGTTACCGTTAATCAAATTTTTATTTTTTTGGTTTAAAAACATCAAATAACTTTTCGCGCTTTGGGTGGAGCAAGACTGAGTGTCAGATTTTTACTGACTAAAATCCACCCGGTGTTCCTTCAGTTACCTTTTCGTGGCAGGGCCGCGGTGACTATTTTAAACAATTCTGCAACCCATCACAAAAATCCTTTAGAAAATAATTAACAGTGGTCATTTCACTAATACTAATATAATAAGCAAAAGTTTGTAAGTGTGTATGTATGTTTGTTAGTTCTTCACGCTTAAACGGCTTAACGGATTAGAATGAAATTTGGCACACGGGTAAACCATGTCTTAGAATAGCACATAGAGTACTATTTATCCCGGAATTATGTTCTTTTAAGATATTTTTAGGGTTCCGTACCGTTACCTCAATAGGAAAAAACTGAACCGGTATAGGATCACTTTGTTGACCGTCTGTATGTCTGTCTGTCTGTCAAGACCCTTTATATTGGGAGCGCGTGGAGGTATCAAGTTTAAATTAAAACGATATACTCACTTAACTCTGCGGTCGTTTGAAACTGTGAAAAAATTAAACTTCTAAGTTGACGCAAAAAAAAGATACGGCCGTTTATGTCAAAAAAATACGTATATTTCGACACTCAAAATTCATAGGGTACTTCCCGTAGGCCCAGAATGCTGAAATTTGGCGTAAAAGAAGGTCTTATAGCGCAAGTATAGGAATAAAGAAAACAGTAAATTTGTCGTTACGTCACAAAAAAGATACTTTTTTTTTGTGATTCGGAAAAATCGACGAATTACGACATTCGGGAATTGAACTATTTAGATAGGTAAGTTAAAACGGAACCCTCCGTGCGCAAGTCAGATTTGCACTTGCCCAGTTTTTTTTCTATTACGCGGGCGAAGCCGCTGGCAATAGCTAGTTCAGTCTATAAAAAATTAAAAGATGGATTGCAAGTAAAGAAAAAAAAACATTTTATTTTGCGCAAATTTAGAATTAACAAATTATAAGTAATTTATGTGAAAAAATATGGGCCACATCCACGCAAAACGGCTGAACGCTCAGCATAATGCCGTGACCACACGCAAAATGCGATGAGTCTACGGCGCTGGTTTTCAGCGTGGGCCGGTAAGGCTGCGTTTCCACCAGAGATGTGCGATGGAAATGTGCCGTGCGAGGATGTAGACATCCTCTGCTGCTGTACTGGGAAAATATGAGAGGGTTCCCACCAAAGCTGTGCGATGAAAATGTGCCTACGAGGATGTGTAGCGGAGCTGTGAAAATGCGCATTAATGTGTGGTGCGAGGATGCGTTGCTAAGCTGTGAAATGCGTCGAGGGGGGCGTGGTGTAGTGGGAGTGGAGTAATGGAGTAATATGGGTACGTATCCAAAACCTGTGTTCTTCTATTGCTCAAAATTATAGAACTAATAAACTCCGTTTCTTCTGCTTCCATTTCTTCATCGCAAATTGTTAAATATAAAAGTATTTTTTTTTTCAATTATCCATATCTATTTTGCGTACTTTTACTTCCAACAAACTCCGTCTATGGACTGGCTGGTACAGTATGCGCAAACCTCGCAACACATCCATCTCAACACATCCCTCGCACACATCCCTCGCTTGTTTTGTATGCGCAAAAATCTAGCTCCGCTGAGCCGTTTCCACCAGAGCTGTGCTGACCGAGGCAGGGTAAATGAAGCGATTCTTTTGGTTCGTTACAAACACATCCCTCGCTACGCATCCTCGCACATCTCTGGTGGAAACGCAGCCTAACGGTATCGACATAAAGATGTCGGCACGGTGTTGTGTGCTAATAGATTTTTATAAGAAAGATAAATAAAAATGAAAACAAGTCACACTTAGTATCGTTTCATATAATCTCCCTTTCATCCTCTCTCATCATTTCCATTCGAGTTAACTCCGCTTCCTAAATACCGGTGTTCACTCACTAACCCGTAGTCAGTAATGTTAATTGCCTAGCAATAATTAAACGCATATACTGAGCCGCACATTGCTGGGATTAGACGGGATTACTGTGTTTGATGTATGGTGTGTAAATTGTAGTAGTGAAACTGTATTACATTATAGATTTAATGTGTAAAAATAGTAGGATTTTGTACAAACGATAGGTATTTTTTTTTAAAATTGATATAATCTAGTGTTTGACTGCGATCTCACCTGATAGTAAGTAGTAATGCAATCGTAGATGGTGAGGCGCACTAATTTATTGAGAGTCTATTCACTCTAGCCTAGTCTAGTCTAGTCTATGCATTCTATTATTTTTTTAATGCGTGTGGTTTGTAACATACATATAAAATTAGCTTCTGCCAGTTTAAAAGAAAACTATCGACCTGAGGGAGCCTAATCTCGGAATGCACCTACTATAATTTGTCTAGAACCCAAAGGTTGAGTGGTAGAAAATGCGCTTCGTCGTTTATACCGCGTACATCGAAGGACTGGAACAATTTGCCTGCTGCGGTCTTCCCATCCAACTATAATTTAGGTGTCTTCAAGGCTAGAGTGAATAGGCTCTTAATAAACTAGTGCGCCTCACCATCAATGATTGCATCTCTGCTTACCAACAGGTGGGATCGCAGTCAAGCACTGGTTTATATAAATTTAAAAAAAAAAAACTTTTACTGACTACAGCTACAATAATTGGGCACGCTGTAATTACGGCGGTAAGTCCCTTCTTTGAGGAGTGGCTGGAAAGGCAACACGGCGTCATTACCTTCCGCATGGCACAGGTCCTCACCGAACACGGTAAGTTCGGGAAGTTCCTGCACCGGATTCGTGCGGAAGCGACGCCCGGGTGTCACCACTGTGTGGACCGCCCGGAGGACATGGTGGAGCATACGGTGGAGGTGTGTCCCGCTTGGGCAGAGCAACGCCGTGTCCTCGTGGGGGCGATCGGCGGCGGCGATCTCTCGCGCCGGGCCTTGGTACAGGCCATGATCCGGAGCGAGGAGGAATGGCATGCGGTCGCCTCCTTCTGCGAAGCAGTAATGCTTGCAAAGGAGGCGGCCGATCGCGTGAGGCAGCGGTCCTTACGCCCCAACCGCCGGCGGGTTCCGATCCCGATTTCCGGCCACCGTAGGCGCGGGCCGACGGCGAGCAATGGGTGGCTCGCCGTCCGACCGTCCGGTAACCGTCCGGACCGAGCCCAAGTCGTCAACGGCGCGTGCTGTTCCACGCGCGCCTCAAGGAGATGTCAGCAAATGTAGGGGCCCAGCAGGGTCGAAGCCTTCTGGGGCCAAGGGTCTGATTCTGAAAGGAAGACTCGGCCCTGGTACGAAAGGCAACGAAGGAACAGGAGTGGGTTTTTAGTCAGTAAAAGTCTGACACTATCTCCCGCCCCGCCCAAGAGCGGGGGATGTCATAAGATGATTTTCCCACCGAAAAAAAAAAGCTACAATAATAAAAACCAGTATATAAACCAGTTTATATCAATAAAAAAAATTGCCTAAAGACATTAAGTGCGCTTCTGTATTTTTGTGTGCAGAAATAATTAAATGAATAAAAGAAAAGATATCCTATTTATTACAGATAGAAAAATTCAGTGTAGTACAGAGTAAACTAACAAACTATGAATGTAAATTTAATATAACAATAATAATATCTAAAAACATAACACAACAACGACATTGTCTTCGATATACCGAAATTCATATACATCCGTTCAGTCATTTGAGCTTGACACACTGACAAACATAAACACATACACGGATATTTAAATTTTCGTCAGTATAATATTAGTGTGATTATCTACCACTAAGAGACCGCGCGGAAAAAGACCTGTCGTCAGCAAAATAGGAATATAAGGGCTACGAACAAACGTAGCAATGGGCTGACAGCTACGATAAAGCGTAGCAAATAATAATAATAATAATTCTTTATTTTCAGATAACTAAGATCCAAAGTGTTAGTAATTACAATAATGACTTAAGACTATTGTTAGTAAAGTGACACAATATTGGTGATTTTTATTTATTGATCACTGTCCTTATTATTTTCTTAAAAACTGGAGAGGTAATATCCTCCCCTATTATTTTGAGGATGCTGTTGCTAGCTCCTCGTACTCTGCTTAATAGAGATGCCGTTTTTTTGCGTATCACCTCATGAAAACCATCGGTTCGATTCTGCACAAACATCTCTGAAGCACTACAAAAGCGAGGCCTTCGCAACAGCATCCTAAAAATATTATTATACTGGACGCGCAGCGCGTCCATCGCTCTTTTGGCATACGCAACCCACAGGCTTCCCGTGTAGAAACTTTGGCAGTATGCTTTAAAAAGGGTGATTTTGACATCTACACTACATCGGGAGAACCTGCGTGCCAGCATATTACCTCGGACCGATAACGCCCTGCGCTCCCTTTCAATGTCTACATTATCCTTAAGGTCGGCGGTGAGGAAGTGCCCGAGGTACTTGAAAGAATCTACCTTATTTAGTTTCGAGCCACTGAACATAATGTCAGGTATAATTTCAGGGCATTTACCGCCGGCCTTAAAGACCATGTATTTACATTTCATCACATTATATAACAGTCCGTGTCTAGCCGCATAAACCTCACAGCGCTTCAGTAGCTCTCCTATAGACCGTACAGTAGGGCCCAACAGCACCATATCGTCTGCATAGCTTATGTTATTTACACTAACACCGCCCACCCTGCATCCGACATGCATGCTGCTGAGCTCCACTAGTAAGTCATTTACATAAAGGTTGAAGAGCCGTGGGGACGTCAACCCCCCCTGTCTCACACCGCACTCCAACCTGTATGAGTTTGAGAGTGTATTGGACCATTTGACATGGTTTAATTGGTTAGCATACCAGTACTTCAGGATGTCTACCACTTCCGTCGGTACGTTCCTGTCCCTCAGCTTTCTCCAAAGCATATCATACGACACAAGGTCAAATGCTTTGGAGAGGTCAAGGAAACAGGCGTAAACCGGCGTTTTCCTATCTGTGTAGTATTGAACAGTGTACTTAAGACTGAGGATGGCACTCTCTGTTGACAATCTGCGTTGGAAACCGAATTGTGAATCGCACAGGGTAATACAACTCTCCAAGTAAGTATCGAGTACACTGTCCAACACTTTCGCAGCTGTGGTCGCCAGGGATATAGGTCGGTAGTTTCCCCTGTCCGCGATGTCTCCCGTCCTGTTCTTAATTATAGGTACAACGATTGTTTTCATCATATCGGATGGTAAATATGAATGCCTAATGCACAGTGTATAAAACATGGCCAGTACCCTCGGCAGGTGAAACCCCGCAAACTTAAAATGTTCAATACTGAGACCATCGTGTCCGGGAGATTTGCCTCTGCTCATGTGTGTAATAGTCTCTTTTACTTTTATGGCTGACAAACACATTTGTGACTCTTCTCCCCGACACGTGGACTCTTTCTCCGTCAAGGACCTAGAAATGCCAAGCGGCGACTTTATTCTAAAATGTTCCATGAACATATTCGCGATGTCCCCTGGGTTGCTTTTTCCATCCACACTCACAGGGAGGCTAGGCCTCGCTTCCAACTTTCCTGTGGATTTCCAGAATTTAGCAAAGTTTTTTGAAGCTCTTTGTTGCGTTATTTTGTCCATTTGAATCTGCGTTTGATTATCCTGGCACCACTTTAAACGACTCTTAAAAATCTTACGTGCATCTCGCATTCTTTCATAAACGTTACCAGAACTCGGTTTATTATGAAATATCCAATTTAGAAATTGAAGCTTTGCCTCACTGTGAGCGTCTTTAACGTGCCTGTTCCACCCGCACAATCTTTTACGATTCACAACACTATGACTCACTGACTCACACGACTGCGTGGCAGCATCAGTCAAACTCTCAATAATTCTACAATATAACTTGTCCAATACATGTCTATGCTCAACCATGCTACAGGAACCAAAGCTGCAATTAGAAAACTCCATTGGAAAATCTATTTCACGTAACTTGTCGTTGCAAATTTCATGATACTTATTTATTTGCGTTTCGTTTCTCACACCCCAGATAACTTGACTTCGCGTTTTGTTTTCCAATTGCAGCTTCTGCTTAACCGCACCCAAGTCACAAGTCATATAAAGTGGCACGTGATCCGAAACAAACACATCTTCATATACACCTACATTGACAATCGTTTGCCAAGCAGATAGGGAAACCACACAGTGGTCCAACCACCTCCTACACCCATGAGCATCACTTACAAACGTGTGACAATTACAATTTAATCCTATCTTTTCTATATCTGCACAGATCCAATCCTGATCATTGCAAAAATTCATTAATTCATTGTAAAATAGTTCGTGTGGATGTGCGTTAAAGTCACCCAACATAAAAATACTTTCTACATCCATGCTCGCTACAATAGCACTAATTTCTCCTAATACCTCTGCAAAAATGGGTAGGTTTTCTATTGAATCGGTAGGCATGTAAACAGAGAAAATAACAATAGATCGCCTCCCTGTACTGGCTCTTATAGCACATAAGCGACAACTCTCACAATTTATAACAGAAACCGATTCAAAGATGCCCTTCCTCCAAAGGATGGCCACCCCCCCATAAGGTCTCCCAACCATTATGCCCGCTGAAGTATCAACGGCGGACTTACCTGTGTATTCAAACTTACTGTCAATAGATCCAAGGTATGAAATGTCATGGGGAAGCAGCCATGTCTCCTGTAAAGCCACCAAATCCGACGATTCACAGAGAAGTCGAACATCGTCAACTGAACGCTTAATCGACCTACAATTAAAAGTAGTAAATTTACTGTAATTATCATTACCCATATTTATGCATTTTTAAACGTTCGGACTTGACGGCTTCTGCAGAGGCACAGAACGCATAAAGCGTCTAAAAGTTATTCCATCTGGCCAAAAACTGTCATTCATAAATAGTTCTAATTTCACTTTTGGAACAAATATTTTAAAAGCGTTGTAACTCTTATTTATTTTCATATTTATTCTTTTAAGCGCAACAGTTATCTGCGTTTTACTTTTAATATAGCTTATAATGTCTTCTTCACTCGTATTTATACTGACATTCGAGATATATAGCGGTATATCAATATCTGCCGCCCGGAATTTAACATCAGGTGTAGTAAACGCACAACCTTTCTGACCAAGTAGTTTAAAACGTTGTTTATGTGTCACTAACGTCCACTCAGAATCACCGTTTGGTACCACTGGTTTACATTTTAGGCTCGAAACGATTTCACTCGCACGGCCCGTTTCTAACGACACTTCATTCGAGTTAGACTTAGACACACTCACTGTTACCTCCGCCGATCGTTGCACGTTGGTAGGGGAGTCGACCGGTGCGCGCTCGCAGGTATTCAACTCGCAAACCGGTTCCTTCGAAACCGCGGTGTCACCCGACGCCTCCATACGCAGCACCGGTAGCGCTGTCTCGCTCGCACTTACACTGTCTCTCAAACTGCGTCTCCTTCTACGACTGATGTTCGAAACCGCAGTAGTCGCTTTCGCCTCCACTCGTCTTAGCTTATCTGTCTCATAATTATGTTCGCTAATGAAAGAGTTGACACTACCCTCACTGTTGTTTTTTATTGAGGAATGACGAATCAATGCGGAGCATTCATTAACCTCACAATCAGCTGACCGTTGCACCGATGTTTCTATAGGCACATAATGCAATCCAATAGGTCCACTGTCGAATAAGCTGTTTTGCAACAAACCGGCCCCTCTTTTTCTGTTTACGTTCAAATTTCCATTTAGTGGTTCTACTATTGATGCATATTTCATATTTTCTACATCCATTTTTAGTGCATCAAAATTCTCCTTATTTACTGTTTTTTCTTCTAACACACTAACCTTGTTTTGTAGTCTCATGATATCTTTTAAAAGTCTGGTCACATCCACATGGTCAAAGGATACCGGCGGTAGCTTGTCAAGTTCCTTTGCCACGAAAATTGGGAATAACTCAGCATCGGTACTTTTCATTAAACCTATGATGTCTTCCAGGTCTCGGGATAACTTTTTCTTCCCTTCCTTTCGACGTTTTGGCATCTTCTTTGACCCAGGTAGCGAGTCACATAATAAATTCTTCGCCTTCACTATATCTTTTTCTGAGAAAGACGAGGAGCATAGATGGTGGATGCTCTCCTCATCCATATAATCCAACACATGGTACACAAAAGCTAACACTTCGTTTATTACTATATTGCAGTTCGTACACTTTACAACTGTCGAGGTCATTGTCCCCGCTCTGAGTCACCGTTTAGAGAAACACGGCACACGTCCGCACTTCGTCGCGCGCGCACGGACACTGAACACAAAGACACAAAGGGCTGACTGCTACGATAAAGCGTAGCAAAGAGCTGACTGCTACGATAAAGCGTACCAAAGAGCTGACTGCTACGATAAAGCGTACCAAAGAGCTGATTGCTACGATAAAGCGTATCAAAGAGCGGACTGCTACGATAAAGCGTACCAAAGAGCTGACTGCCACGATAAAGCGTACCAAAGAGCTGACTGCTACAATAAAGCGTAGCAAAGAGCTGACTGCTACGACAAAGCGTAGCAAAGGGCTGACAGCTACGATAAAGCGTAGCAAAGAGCTGACTGCTACGACAAAGCGTAGAAAAGGGCTCAAAGCTACGATAAAGCGTAGCAAAGAGCTGACTGCTACGACAAAGCGTAGCAAAGGGCTCAAAGCTACGATAAAGCGTAGCAAAGGACTGACAGCTACGATAAAGCGTAGAAAGGGGTTGACAGCTACGATAAAGCGTAACAAAGGGCTGACAACTACGATAAAGCGTAGCAAAGGGTTGACAGCTACGATAAAGCGTAGCAAAGGGCTGACAGCTACGATAAAGCGTAGCAAAGGGCTGACAGCTACGATAAAGCGTAGAAAGGGGTTGACAGCTACGATAAAGCGTAACAAAGGGCTGACAGCTACGATAAAGCGTAGCAAAGGGCTGACTATTATTATAAAGTGAAGCAAAGGGCTGATTGCTACGATAAAGCGTAGCAAAGGGCTCACAGCTACGATAAAGCGTAACAAAGGGTTGACAGCTACGATAAAGCGTAGCAAAGAGCTGACTGCTACGACAAAGCGTAGCAAAGGGCTCAAAGCTACGATAAAGCGTAGCAAAGAGCTGACAGCTACGATAAAGCGTAGCAAAGGGGTGACAGCTACGATAAAGCGTAAAAAGGGCTGACTATTATTATAAAGTGTAGCAAAGAGCTGATTGCTACGATAAAGCGTAGCAAAGGGCTGCCAGCTACGATAAAACGTAGCAAACGGCTAACTGCTAAGATAAAGCGTAGCAAAGGGATGACTGCTACGATAAAGTCTAGCAAAGGGCTAATTGCTACGATAGAGCGTAGCAAAAGGCTGACTGTTATGATAAAGTGTAGCAAAGAGCTGACTGCTACTATAAAGCGTGGCGAAGGACCAATAACTTCAAGAAAGCATAGCACTCAGTTACCAGCCCAGCCCATACAACAAAAATAATATATCAAGTTTCATACCTCGAAAAATTGTAGTATTTTACGAAAAGAAAGCTAGAAAATATTCTTATCTTATCAAAGCAAGTCAAAATAAACTCTCTAACACATTAGCCGCGTACAGGGTCGTGGTAACGACGTATTATTCTGTCAAATTACTGTCGAACGTCCGTAGGGCTTTTAAGAAACCTTTTGTGTTAGTAATATTGGTGTCTAGACGCTGTCTGTAGAACAGTAGTCTTTGTAAATACATTAACATTTTGTTGGTTAATTCTAAATCAATGTTGAAGATAATAGGAGAGCTAGGTAATATTTCGTAGAACTATCGTCAAGTGGATTAAAATAATATAATAATATAATATTCACACAACTATCACATAACGCCGTCTAATCCCAAGCTAAGCAAAGCTTGTGTTATGAGTACTAGATAACTGATAAACATACTTACATATTCCTAAATACATACATATTATAAATAAATTACACCCAGACACAGAACAATTAATGATCGTGCTCATTACACAAACATTTGTCCAGGGTGGGAATCGAACTCACGACCTCCGGCATAGCAGTCAGGGCCACTAACTACTAGACCAACAGGCCAGTCGATGTCTAGCAACAGTGAGCTTTAAAATGGCTGATGGATTATATTTTGTTCTTTTTTTAGTTTTTTTTTATCGTGTGTTGTATTGGTCATTAGCAGACATATTTGTTCTTTAGTTGACACTTATTTTTAAGGTGAGAAATCATTCGATTACTTTTAGAAAATGCTCCCTGGGCCCTGCTGGGCTCCTACGGTTTGTTGACATATCTTTTATGAGTGTATGCACTGTCGATGACTCGGGCTTGGTCTGATCGATTACCGGGCGACGAGCCACCCATTGCTCGTCATCTTCAAGACTCCAAGCATCTACAGTGGCTGGTAGTCAGGATCGTGGCTGAGGCGTGAGGATACCGTGTTCGTTCCCTCACGCTTGCGGCCGTCTTCTTTGCTAGCATTACTGCTTCACAAAAGGAGGCGACCGCCTGCCATTCCTCCTCGCTCTATCAAAATTTTATCTTTTAAAAATCTAATTTAAGTACTAAGACATAACATAACTCGAGACCATATTTTTACTGCATCACTTCCACACTTCACTTTTAACGATAAACTTGTGTTATATCGACACGTGGCACATCACTAGCGGTGTAAAGTGTTTACGTTCATATTTGCAAAATGGCGGCCTCACGACTTGATACGCGCAGAAGGGGTAAGCACAAAAGTAGCTGGCTTCTGTATTATATTTGGATATATTTTTACGTGTTGACACTAAATATGAAGAACTGTTTCGTTTACCTAAGTTTGATAAATGATAAAATACTAAAACTGTCTCACTATTTAGGACACGATGCAGTGAGTCACGACACACGCTCTGTCTACAGACTAGCTTGTTATTAGCAGTCCAGTGGTGAGAATGACCGGACCAAACAAGATGAAGTTTTTTTTTTTTTAATTTGTGTTATGAACAGAAAATTAAAAAAAAAACAGTGCAAGTACGAGTCGAACTTTCGCACTGAGGGTTTCGCACAACCCTTACCTATGAAAACAGTTCGATTCCCGAATTGAGTTACGATGATTTTTCCAAATTGTAAAAAAAAAGTTTTTTTTTGAGAGTTCCAGAGACACACAGTAGTTATAGAAATTGAGCCATCATAGCGGCTGGAAATGTTACGCGGAGTATGAAGGTGAAGAGAAGAGGTAGTGCGATAGGGTTTACTCCTTGGGATAAGTTACTCAAAGCGTAAACCTGCTTTTTTAAAGACGACTGAAATCTAACTTAAAAAAATCAAGAGCCCGTCAATATAACCGATACTTTATTAACATAATTATAAATATTCATTACATCAATTTAACTGTAAAAAAAAAACATTTCAGGTCGCGATTGCTTCAAAAACCGGCCAGGTGCGAGTCGGACTCACGCACGAAGTATTCCGTACAATTTTATCTATAAAAAATTAGGCACTACATTAAGTATAACCGTTTTCTCCCCTTTTACGGAACGCTAAAAATTTATCACTAATAAATTAAAATAACGTAAGTTTCTTTCAGTGCTAAAAATGGGGTCATAAAAATTATCTCAATTTATGCAATAAAATTCGTTGCGTTGAAAAGAGAATAAAATATTCTGAAGAAGACATTAAATAAGTTTTAAAGGAAGGCTTGATCTTTGAAAGGCAAATTAGTTTCTTTACTAATGAATTAATCATTATTGTAGGATAGTACTGTACCTTAGTTAAAATTATTAGAATAATTTATACAAGCATGTACAGTCAGGGGACAAAGGAGCAGTTGCACTTTACCAATGCTTTTTTTTTTTCGGTGGGAAAATCATCTTATGACATCCCCCGCTCTTGGGCGGGGCGGGAGATTGTGTCAGACTTTTACTGACTAAAAACCCACTCCTGTTCCTTCATTGCCTTTCGTACCAGGGCCGAGTCTGCCTTTCAGAATCAGACCCTTGACCCCAGCAGGCTTCGACCCTGCTGGGCCCCTACAGTTGCTGACATCTCCTTGAAGCGCGCGTGGAACAGCACGCGCCGTTGACGACTTGGGCTTGGTTTGGACGGTTACCGGACGGTCGGACGGCAAGCCACCCATTGCTCGCCGTCCGCAAGCCCGCGCCTACGGTGGCACACAGTGGCGACACCCGGACGTCGCTTCCGCACGAATCCGGTGCACTTTACCAATGCTAAAGTGCCTAAAATTTCTGTATAGTAGACGTTCAATGATCCAAAAGTCGTTTATTCAATACCTTAGATACTAGTCTACAAATTAAAATCATTCATAAACTATTGACCCTCTTCTACAAACAAATGTTAGTCACTTTAGCATTAGTAGAGTGCAATTGCACTTTCTTTCACGGTTCTGGAATGGCGACCACGTACCAGAAGACGCAGCGTTGGAAGGCCTCCCACAAGGTGGACCGATGACCTGGTGAGGGTCGCGGGAATCCGATGGATGCGAGACGCACAGGACCGGTCATTGTGGCAACATTTGAGGGATGCCTATGTCAGACAGTGCACGTCTTTTGGCTGAAATGATGATGATGAATTGCACTTTTGACCCCTGACTGTACGTAGTAGCTATTGTTTTTTGGTTGGGAAGTCATTCAATTATTTCTCTCGCTCGAAGGTGGAGCGAGAGAGCGTATCAGATTTTCACTGTCTAAAACCACACCTGTCCTTCCAGGTTTTCCCGTTTCGGCCTATTGGGAATCAAAACTTAGTATTTCTTATGATACGGGAGAAATGCAAAAAGGTACTGCATGGATTTCGAGTTTACAATATTATTTTAGAAGATAGAAACTAAATGCCTTAAAAAATGATCGACGACATGGATTTGAAAATGATGTTTACTGTTTTTCAATAATCTAGTAAATAGGCTATTTTCATTTGAAGTATTCTTCCAACGAAAGTGACATAGCAAGTGTTGAAACCAATCTCGTGTTATCGAAATTGGGATATTACATACTTTGTGATATTACTTTATTAGAAAGATAAAGTTAGAATAAAACAAAGTCTTTATTTTTTTTTTCTTATCAAAATATCCAGCTCAATGAAAACTTAGTCCACTTCGATATTCACAAGACACATCTAGACGGTACCACATTAAGCCACATACAGCAGACACATGAATCTTTAGTTAGACGTCCGAAGTTTGATAAAAAGAACTCGAAGATCTGCGCCTAGGGAGTTTAAGGAATAAGTGAGCGAGTAAGGTCGTTAGCTGCCTCCCGCGGGACATCGCCTGACTTGCGACGGTGCGGCCACTGTATATGTGTCTTTGAAGCGTGTAGTCCAAAGCTTATGTTTGGTTCTTGGCGAGTTATGTTTTTCTGGTACCTGGTAACTGAGCAGTCCTGTTGTTGCTTTTTTTCTACTACTACCGCTTATACATGGTGTCTGTTTTTTGTGGAAGTCATTTTCAGTCAAGAGTGATTATTCCTAATTTGTCAAATTGAGTAGAGGACATTAACTATAGATAAAGCTCTTTAACACTATAGTGATTAAGTATAGCACTATAGTTAGAAACATGAACAGTCAGATTCAGGCAGGTTTTGAGGCAACAATTTGACTAAGTTCGATAAAGTTGAATGTCCGATTTCCGCGGATAGCATTTTCTTGACTTAATACTGCTTTTATACATTAAAAATAAAATAAACTAAAAATTTCGATTTTAGCACCATCTAGCGGGAACATGGCCATGCTTGTTTTCGAAGCATTCACTTTTAATTAATAATCTCTAGATATCGAAAAATATTAGCACACGCATCAAATACTAGGAGTTCATAAGTGATTGGTACTTGATTGGCTGAAAATGGAAAGTATGTGAATTTCGAAATATGTTTAACTATAATCCTAAGTAACAGTTAAAAATCTTTTACCAAAAAATGGTGTAAATTGATTTCTAGTGGATATTGTGATGAAAAATTCGTGTACATGTGTATTTCAAGTGTCTACATAACTGGACAATATGAGGAATAACTGAAATTGGCGCGATTTCGCTAAAATAAAGAAAATTTTAATATAGTGTTGACTATCTCAGTTAAGCTTGACGAGAAGACTGACTCGATACATTTAAAAACAAATATCGCAAAAATGGTAGAATGTGTTTCGTCCACATTCTAATGGATTTCAAAAGTGTTCAAAGTGACTAAAAACGAAATATTTACTTTCTAAATAGACACTGGTTATATATACATATAACTAGTGTCAATTTAGAAAGTAAATATAAATAAACCGTGCATTGCCAAACAAAAAAAATTGCAAAATCTTTTAAAAATCTGAGAATGGTACCTACACATAAATTATGTATATTTTGGTCCTTAAAAATACGCTTTATCTGCCTAACTTGAGCCCTGCATATTTTATGCACGTGTATACTTCGTGAGTACTCTTCCGATTCTGAGAACCCATATTTACCAGGCAAACATAATTACGTAAGATATTTAGATTAAGTAGGACTTGAGCGGGGGAACTTTGGGGCACAAACTGTTACTGTTTATGGGGGTACAAACTTGAGTAGGGGTCAATGCCTTTTCTTATTAATAGTAGAATGTGTGGAAGAATTAAACAGTGCCATCTGCTGTATTTTACGCCGAAAAATACTTTTTTATACTTCAATACACTTACTTGAAAACCTTTTCTTATTCCTACCGCTTTTAGGCACGCAATTCGCTGTTTTTCGCACTTGTGTTTTTATAGGTTTTTCAGGTATAATTTAAGCAAAAATATTTTTTAAATCATAATTTTGAATATTAGTCTTATGTGACTCGATTCACAATTCTAGCGAATTCACAAAGTTATAAAAAGATTTTTATGGCATGTGGCACATCACTAGCAAGAAGATAAACTAGAGAATTTTTGGGGAAGTTGGAAGACTCCGGTCGCTTTTGGTTTTTTTTTTATAGCCATGTAAATATCTGTAATATGAACATCTTTAATTTAAGTCCAACACTTTGCAAGTCAATTAAAAAAAACTTATCTAGTTTTTTTTGCTAATGTCACTAATTTTAAATTTAAAAGTAATACAATACACATCTAACTAAATTAAAATTCAGAGTCTACGACTTATATATTTTTTTAACATAGTTTTTGAATGAAAAATTTGGGTCTTATTTTCATAAAACAATAAAAAGTCGATGAAAAAAAATCCACGGGGCATGAGAAGTTTTTAGGGGTCTGAAATGATAGCAGACCCCTCCCGTTGACCATTTCAATTTGGCACACGATGCACCAAACACCCTGTATACTTTCTAGTACGCAGCCCGGGTAGGGACCAAAATACTGGGTACATACCTTATAGGTTTTTTTTTTTTTCGGTGGGAAAATCATCTTATGACATCCCCCGCTCTTGGGCGGGGCGGGAGATAGTGTCAGACTTTTACTGACTAAAAACCCACTCCTGTTCCTTCGTTGCCTTTCGTACCAGGGCCGAGTCTTCCTTTCAGAATCAGACCCTTGGCCCCAGTAGGCTTCGACCCTGCTGGGCCCCTACAGTTGCTGACATCTCCTTGAGGCGCGCGTGGAACAGCACGCGCCGTTGACTTGGGCTTGGTCCGGACGGTTACCGGACGGTCGGACGGCAAGCCACCCATTGCTCGTCGTCCGCAAGCCCGCGCCTACGGTGGCCGGAAATCGGGATCGGAATCCCGGCGGCGGTTGGGGCGTGAGGACCGCTGCCTCACGCGATCGGCCGCCTCCTTTGCAAGCATTACTGCTTCGCAGAAGGAGGCGACCGCTTGCCACTCCTCCTCGCTTCGGACCATGGCCTGTACCAAGGCCCGGCGCGAGAGATCGCCGCCGACCTTATAGGTAAGTATGTTATATAGAATATATCTATCTATATATGACGTCATACCTGCTGAATTTAAGGAACATTAAAATAACACCATAATTTTAATACCAGGCTTTCAAGGCATCGGTATTGCATACGTTTCCACATCGAGATCATAGACATAAACCCGGAAGACGGCCGTTACAACTGGCCACGGGGCCTTGAATAAGCACCTTTCTGTCATAGGAGTTAAGTACAGACAGCCTACTCTGCAGAGCCTGCATGGAGGAGGACGAGACAGCAGCTCATCAGCTTCTAAGCTGCCCAGTTGTCGCTGGATACAGGGCAAAGTACTTCGAAAACAAAGGTACCCTCCGTGAAACCTCAACCTCCGTCAGTAACACCAAGGCGCTACTGGCCGTCCTTGAGGAGCTGAGGTGAATCGAATGACACATTTGTCCCACCCGTACGCAAAATACGTGCTTTTATCGTGGAATTGCGGACACCAGCCCGAGATACAATACAATACAAGTATTTTGAAACCCCGTTTTTGTACCGGGTATTTGATGATACCCTTACCTTGAAGGCTAAGTATTGAGATTAGCAGAAATGTGTCATCTCTACTACATACTAGGAGCTCAAAGGTGAAAGGCATTAGTTAATAGTGGCATTTGACAGTCCTTCGACCCTGAGCTTTACCTTTTATAGTTGATGTGCATGAATTAAGTAGCGGTTAGTGCAAAAATGTTATGTCATCAAAACGTAGGGTTTTGATGACATAACATTCAATGTTTACGACCCCATTACCTTTACTCGCTTGTTTCTATTATATTTATTCTGGAAAACAACCTTTTACACAAAACAAACGCCTAAATCCTGCTTTTATCGTGAAACAAAAGGCCTAACTCGAAATTACAAACAAAGAATTACTGAAACGTAAAAACAAACTTTTATTTCATTACATTTACACAAAAAGGTGTCTGGGTCCCTCCCCTTGCCCTCTCACACACCGCATGGTCCTAACGTTTCTCCCAAAACTTGAGACAAACGTTAAACGCTAAAGAAACGAACTTTATTAATCAAACTTAACTAATACAGATTTAATGGTACTGCCGCCCTGGTAGGGTCAGCTAGCCTCTGGGGTTTAATTACTAGATTAAACTCAGTTTAATTGTGTGATCAACGTTGGGGTACCTTAGAACAGCTGTCATGGTTGTGTACTTGGGTGTTATAGAAAGTACCGAACAACTAAAATCTTCGTAAATTACATTATGTCTTCTTGATTCGCGATATACACGGATATACAGAAAGATTACAATTTGTCTTAAATTTTAATAAAAAAAGGCACTAAAGAAAGCTGTTTCATTCTCTTACTATCCCCCTATAATTTAAAATGAACTACCAGGAATACATAGATAGAGAAGCGTCTACAATAACAGACAGTCCATCAGATAGTGTTTGCTTTCCCCTGAAGGTAATAAAACTAATATTGTATTATCATAATAAGTAAATATGACCCTTCCTCCATTTGTTAGTGGTAGTAAAACCAATATTTTTATATAGAGTCTGAGTTAAGCGAAAATGAGGTTTTTGATTTTTTCTTCTTTTCTTTTTGTCTGTCGACAACTGACGGATGAGTGCGAAAACGTAGAATAGAAAATACAGGTGTAAACCGTATTCTCTATTCCATGTGCAAAAAAGTGTAACGGTGGCGTATATTATCCAATTTAAAGCTGGCCCTTGAAATTAATAAACTTAAAAATTTTAACATATAAATTATTTTTCGACGGAGCCCGATTGTCGTTAAAAATGAAAAACATCCATTAATCCCCAATTTTAATTCAATCAATGTCCATGAAAGAAAAACATCATCAGTCATAGTAGTAAAAATTCGAAGACATCCCACTTTGAAAGCTATTATCAAGAGAACGTGTGAGAGAAGTAATTTGTGACAAGCCGCAGTAATTTGTGTTGCAGTCTGTGACATCCACCAATCCGCACTGGGCCCGCGTGGTGGATTACAGCCCGTTCCCTCTCCTAGAGAGAAGGCCTAAATTTCAGCAGTGAGAACATTATAAGGCTAAAGCTGCTTATGTTGCCAGTAAAAACAGTATAGAGTCGCTTGGAAAACACTATAGCCTCTTCAGTTTGTATTCTTTAAAATAAAAACACCAGAAAAAATGTTTAATTAGTCCCCACTGTTTAAGAAAATTTATTTTCAAAGTGCGATGCTCGTTGACCTGGAAAAACGGAGACTGTAGTCTGTTAGGCATCGTTTGCATAGCGAGTTTTTTTTTTTTCATAGTTGGGCGTTTAGTCGTCCGGTTTTAGTCGCTAATAAATTGGTAAGCTTAACTAATACTCGATAAACGATGAAATCTGCTGGACGCCATTTACATTGCCGTGACTCTTTTTTATACTCGCTACATAATTTTTAGGGTTCCGTACCTAAAAAAGAAAAAAAAACGGAACCCTTATAGGATCACTTTGTTGTCCGTCCGTCTGTCTGTCAGTCTGTCAAGACCTTTTATCTCAAAAACGCGTGATGGTATCGAGTTGAAATTAAAAACACATACTCAAATCTACGATTCCTTGAAGCTGTAAAAAAATCAAACTTCTAAGTTAATCAAAAGATACGGCCGTTTACGTGGGAAAAAAACGTGTATTTCGGCACTCTCAAAGGAATCAAAATTCATAGGGTACTTCCCATTGACCTAAAATCCTGAAATTTGGCATGAAGCAAGGTCTCATAGCACAAGTATAGAAAAACTCTGAAAACTGTAAATTTGTAGTTTTTTTCGGAAAAATCTTCGTAACTCGTTTCGGGATTTGAACAGATTTCAGAGGTAAGTTTGTACGGAACCCTCAGTGTGCGAGTCCGACTCGCTCTTGCCTGGTTTTTTTATTGATTTCTAATACCTATTTTTTTCCATCATCATTTCAGCCGAAAGACGTCTTGATGTGGGGCTGGCCTTAAAACCAGAGCACTTCGACCCTTCTGGATCTGGATCGAAAGACGTCTACTGCTGGACATAGGCCTCCCCCCAAGTTTCGCCACTACGACCGGTCCTCTGCATCTCGCATTAATCGACTCTCACCAGGTCATTGGTCCACCTTGTCGGAGGCCTTCCAACGCTGTCGTTACTCCAAAACCTTTCGGACCCATCGACAATCTGTCCTGCGAGCAATTTGCCCTGCCTACTGACATTTAAGTTTGACGATTCTTCGGGCTATGTCAGTACCCTTTTTCTCCTGCGTATGTCTTCATTCCTACTTTGGTTTTACTTTAAGCCTTCTGATGAGGCCCATTGTAAGCAATCACGTTTCAGAGCCATAAAACACGCACTGATTATAGATTATCGTCTTGAGATACTGTGGTGGTATGTTGGACGGCAAATACCACGCAGTTTTCCGAATGCTGATTGTCCTCTTTCTTGAAGTTAGACCTACTCAGCTGGACCGTAAGTTCCAGGTAAATGTAATCGTCCACAATTTCGACTGTAGTCGTCGTTGGAGTGAGTCACCAACCTTGATAGGAGTGGGTGCTACATGGTTGTTTACAATGCCTTCGGTTTTGCCCATGTTCATTTTAAGGCCCACTCTTTCAGAAGCTCTACTGAGGTCATCGAGCATTGTACTGAGCTCCGCCTTAGTCTTTGCCATGACTATTAAGTCGACGGCAAAAAGAAAGTAAGTTCTCACCATGACTTATTAGTAGATTACCAAACATGTCCTACCAGACCATGCTGACACTATTGTAATAGCAAGTCTGCTGACGCCCGCAACCCTATTACGAGAACATCATTGACCGTTCAATGATCGATCATTATGAATTAGCTGATTACGAACTTTTCGCAAAATGACAGTGGAATCGTGTTGGAATGAAGAATTTATAAAAATAGCAGACTTGGGCCTCTGACAGTTTTATGCTCTGAATCGGCAACTGAATCGAATACATCTTTTAAAAAAAATGGTAATTGTTTTTATCCAAAAATTAAAAAATTATTTGTTTATTTTAGAATTAAAAAAAAATACGTCTTTTGATATGTATTCAATTATTAAATATCGATTGTGTTACTAGCGTATTTATGTGTGCGTGCGTAGTGCGTACCAATACTGATGCGCTACGAATGTAAAACAATTTCTTAAAAAAATACTAAGTGCATTTCATGCAACTCGACATATATTTTCACTGTTTTTCATACAACCGATCCTCCGTGATTATGACGTTATTATATATTTTTCATTAGAAAGTTTGGAAACACAGTATCTTGTTGATATTATCTAGGCTTCTACTGAAATTAATTTATAAATTTGTGTAAAACTAATCCAGTAAAGATCATTGAAAATCTGTTATTTTGAATCATGAACCCTTCATAATTTACTCAAAAATTAAAAGAGTCAAAAAAAATAGAATAATAGAATTTTAATCAAGATTCTGAAAGATAACAATTTTTTTCAAAAAATTATAAGGGTTTTAAAAAAAACACGTATTTCCTGGGACAAGTTTTGTAAAATATTCGAGTAAGTCACGGAATTATTTATAATATACTTTATTGTAGGTACATAAAGAAACATAACAAAGAAAAACTTATATCTAAAACACATACAATGGGCGGCCATATCACATTCCGCGATCTCTTCCAGGCAACCTTGAATGGACAGTAATTGTCAGAACATGATATGGTTCTGTCATAAGTTTGACAATAAGCACCAATATTAATTACCGAATGCTAACAGAGTTTTTTTTATTATTGATAGGCTCGCGTTTGACCACTATCTCACCTGATGGTAAGCGATGATGTGGGCGACGATGGTGCACGCTTGCCTAGAAGTCAGGAAACACAGACTCCGGCAGGGAATTCCAATCCTTAGCTGTACAAAACAGATCCAGAGGAAGAGGAGCCAGCTATCAGGCGTTATCTCTCTTTTTCGCGTTGCCTTATCGTCAAACATCATGTTGGATTACGTTAGATGAAGTAACAAGCTTTTAAACCATGCTCGATGTTGACGATAGGCAAGTGAAAAAGGACCCTCTTAAGCTAGAATATAACTTAATTTTCTAATTGGGGTGTGTAAGGGTGAGTATTATTCCAGTTATATGTTGTATTTTTTTTTTATAATGTGAATGTGAAAATACTGTAGACTCCGCGAATTCTTAAGCTACTTCCTATTACTACTCACTTTTTTTAATATGATTATTTTTATTGTGCTTTTGGGTACAATATTGACTGGTCTACACTGTTCTTACATAATATCTATTAATACTGTAATACGGAAATATTGTAAACAACCACTTTTTTTAAAGAGTAACCATGGAGTTTCTTGCCGGTTCTTCTCCATATGAAACGACCAATTTGGAACCGTGCACTAGCTTCTGACGTTTTATATGCCCATGTAGGCCTATGTGTAATAATAAACTTTTGACTTTGAATAATCTCCGTATTTTGCGACTATTTCCCACCAGTCAGTAGAAAGTAGTCGTGTAAACAGACCTTTACTCAAGTGCCCAGACGAGCGGAAGTAATGGATTTAGCTTATAAAAACATTTCAGCTTCAGGACCCAACGTTTTTCACTCATTAAATATTTGACGTCCGATTTTATTTTTTTAATATTTTTAAAGTGTTTGACGCGTTTGAACGCATTTGTTTCACCATTATAAATAATATAATGGTGAAATAAATGCGTTCAAACTTAAAAGATGAAAATTAATAAACCACATCCCTGTATTTTCAAATGACATTTCCTTTTTTTATAGGTGGTCGCAAGCGTGAATGCTGAGCGCTAGACCTTGGATTTTCTCAGTAGCAGCCCTGAGTTTGGAAGTTGGTGGTAAGACACCTCTACAGGATTCAAAAAACATGTAAAGCACGGTTTTGTAGCACGTTACCTCGCACTCTTCTTTTGGGGTAGGAAATAATCAAATAACTTCTCTCGCTCTCCGTGGAGCAAGAGGGAGTACTAGACTTTTACTGACTAAAACCCACCTGTGCTCCTTCAGTTGCTCTTTACGTGCCAAGCATATGCATATCAAAATCAAATATTTTTGGTTAACATAATTTATTAGTAAATTTTTTAGAACAATGTTTGAGAAGACGAGAAGTCATAATTATATATCAGAACATATATGTATGTCTGTAGTAAATATATTTACATAGCATAGCATAATCGGCCTTATAATGTTCCCACTCTTGGGAATCAGGCCTCCTCTCTTTTGTGGATGTTTGCGTGAATCCACCACGCGGGCCTAGTACGGTTTGGTGGATGTCACTGGTCTTCGAATTTTTGGTTCTAGAACATGTCGGTTTCCTCACGTGGTGTTCGAGTGATAACGGCCCAGACTTAAGATTTGTAGGTCGCGGGTTCAAACCCAGCCAGGCGTATTACTTTGTGTAATTTATTTCATCACCACTGCTCTCAAAATGGTAAATATATTTACTTGAAATAAAGAAAAACTAATTTACTTTTTTACAGACAAAGACACTTCCGTAGGTGATGTTTGTGACGGAGTTTTATGAAATGTTTATTTTCTTGTAATAATAGGAGAGCTAAGCTGAAAAACAGAACCCTTCTTAACGGTCTGGTAAATATTTGATTCAATCAATTCTATTTAAAAAAAATAGAATTGATAAATGATACTTATTCTGCAAATAAGTTTAAAAAGAACACTTTTACGCGTCATTTTTTTTTCGTGTTTTTAAACTAGATGAGGCCGGTGTTTCCTGGCTGACTACCCTGAGAAGAACCACCGAAACAAACTCAGGGTCAAAGTCTCTTTTAAAATCCATACAGTAAATATGTAATGGTCAAATTACATGAGAATCACGCAGATTTGTCTGAGATGGTCTTTTGAAGAAAGACCCATACAGATTTGAGTGGACCTGTCCAGTCAGTGCAAGCATTTGTCAGTATTAGCAAAGCTCAACTCAGGACTACTAAGGAGCTCAACGACTTGACGAACAATACCAAGGAAAGGACATTTGGGTAGGCCGCAGAAAATACTCAAATTGCCAGACATACGTTAAAGCAATCAACATAGTCCTCACGTTAACAAATTAAGAATGATTACAAGGTTCAAACCAAATTACCCTGGCCAAGACTATAAAATAACAAGACATCAGGTGAAGACCGACCTCGAAATGAAATAGTGCTTAATAGAGGGAAGAGAATAACGAGTGTGTACCGAGTGGTACAAAAGATATTAACCACAACTACAGTCACAACTATGAAGTTTTTGACCCGTTAATAATAAATAATATATTTCACAACTATAACACAACGCCGGCTAGTCTCAAGCTAAGCAGAGCTTGTGTTATGAGTACTAGACAACTGATAAATATACTTATACATTTCTAAATACATACATATTATAGATAAATTACGCCCAGACATAGAACAAATGGTCGTGCTCGTCACATAAACATTTATCCTGGGTGGGAATCGAATCCACAACCTCCGGCATAACAATCAGTGCCACTAACCACTAGACCAACAGGCTAGTCTACGTTTGTCTCCATTTTCCAACGTTGACCACATCATTGCTTACTATCAGGTGAGATAGTAGTGTGGTAGCCAAACGCGAGTCTCTTTACATCTACATTGATATTATAAAGAAGTAATTTCTAGGTAAACTTTTTTTTGTATTTTTATTGTTTATTAGGAGGTAATCTCTGAAAGTACTGGTCCGATTGCTAAAATTTTTTCACCGATAGAAAGCTGCTTTATTCCTGAGTGACATAAGCTATACTTTATGTCCCCAGGCGAAGCTGCGGGCAAAAGCTAGTCAGTAATAAAAAGTAATATAGCATAGCATAATCATCAGCCTTTTCATGTCCCCATTGGTGGGACTCAGAGCTTCTCTCTAGGACAGGGAATGGGCCGTATTCCACCACGCGGGCCCGGTGTGGCTTAGTGAATGTCACATGTCTTCGAATTTTTGGTTCTAGGACATGCCGGTTTCCTAACGATGTTTTCCTTCGCCGTTTTGAGAGCAGTGGTGATAAAATAACTTACACAAAGTAATGCTCCTGACTGGGTTTGAACCCGCGACACATTTTAATAATGACCATTACTTAACTCCCATAAATTCTAATAACGTCCTAAAAATAGTCTAATTGAAATAAATTCTCGCTGACGTTTTTTTTACTTTATCTAGACTGCCAGTTTTAGTACCCACTCAGTGCTTAATATTTTAAATGAGTGCCAGAAAATTGCCTCCAGTCAGCTGTCACAAGACGCTCGAATAACATTGCTCGGGGCAATGCCCTCAAATTTAAAACTCTTTTTGTTCGGTAAGTATACCTACATCCATTATGTTGATACCCTTGTCCGTATTCGGTTGATCCCGTATATTTAGTATAAAACTTTTTATACTTATGACATCCAAAATCATAAAAACATATCACTTACGTGTTTCTAGAGAGGATAGGCAGAGATATGCACCGTCACCAGGGGCGCCGGCTTTTAGAAAACCTCATGGGTGCTCATACTCATTTGATGACTCGAAAAAGTGGCGAAGTGTGAGAAGAGAAATGCACTCTGATCGACCAACAAATAAATAAATGTCCTACTTACATACTGCGGAACAACGAAGGTGCAACAAACACCCAGACCCAACACAAATATCTGTTTCATCAACAAACATTTGTGTTGGTGAGGGAATCGAACCCGGGACCCTTGCATCTCAACGCGCGCTATAAACTGCGCAAAACGGTTTGTCGGGTTATGAAAACACGCCTATCCCTAAAAGGCGATTACTGATCTGTTTCTTGATGTTTATTCTCAGGGGTGCTCGGCACCCACTGTTTATTTCTCATGGGTGCCCGAGCACCCGAGCATCCACGGAGTCGGCGCCCCTGACCGTCACTATATTTATAGTTTTCTTGCCCGATTGCATTACGTAGGAAGATATCCGTAGAAGAACCAAGGTGGCAACAAAATTCGAAGAATCGCCAAACTTAAGTGTGGGCAGGCCAAATTGCTCGCAAGACAGATGGTCGATGAGGCCGAAAGGTTCTGGGGTAGCGACCGCGTACTGGGAGGCGCAGCGTTGGTAGGCCACAAGGTGGACCGATGACCTGCTGAGGGTCGCGGGAATCCGATGGATATGAGACGCGCAGGACCGTTCGTTCTGGTGACACTTGGGGAGATCTATGTCTAACAGTGAACGTCTTTTAGCTGAAATGATGAGAAAATATGCAGACTATACGGGCTGCTACTGAGAAATTCCAGATGGAAAAACCCAAGAACACTTTTCCCGATCTGAGAACCGAAACTAGGACTTCGTGCTCAACAACAGCACTTGTGATAGAGTGGATCACTAGGCCAAAAAGGCAAGTTTATAATAATAAACGACACGTTGTGTTACTGAGGTAGTATATCTTTTATCTGATAGGTATTTAAACAAACTGAAAATAATGATATGTACAAACGGGTAGAAAAAGAAATCATAGGGTATTTAAAAATTCGTCCACATCGACGTCAACAGGAAAAATGCCCAGAACGCTGGCAGCATTGCCACGTTGGATGGCCATGCTGATTCGTTGACCGAAGAAAAGCCCAGCCTTCTGGTCACGCGAAGAGTCGACCAGCTGTTTGCTGATATCCCGAACAACTCGATATACGCTCGGACCTCAAGGCCCTAGTGTTTTAACCCCAAACGGCTCGAACATATAACCTCGGATAAGGTTATTATATTACGCGGTTTGAGGTTTTCTGCACCTGCAGCAGCAGCCGCAGCACAGCCCGCCGTACTCAGAAGATGGGATGGCGCAAGGGTGTCGACACATGTTGCATCCCACACCAAAGCCCTGCCCAATTTCCAAGCCATCATAGTCATCCCGTCTGGGCTCTTTACATCGTCACGTGCCAAGCCATCGCGTTCTAAAACAGCTGGCACCCCGGCGGTGACAAGAGCTCGACGGATGATGTCATTAATACTGGCATGTCGTGCTATCCGACCAGCGCTTCTACTGCATGACAGGCCATGTCGTCTAAAGCGGTCGACTGCTTCGCCGCACTGACATCGATGTGGAGCTCCACTAGGAGAACCCAGACGCAGGCATGTAGCGATACGGAAAGTTGTGACACTCAGCATAGTATGAATAATATATGTATGATGAACCAACCTTTTACCGAACCAACATATATTCTATGAACTTTGGAATTAAAAAATCTGAAACGCGTTTTTTTTATTTCTAATAAAACAATTATTAAAGACTGTCATTATTACTTTTCAAAACTACCCTCAAAATAATGGATGTAAAAAGTTTTATGAAAACTTTCTCGTGAACGAAGTCGATAATATAGGTTATGATATATACAGGCACTTTTGAATAGTCAAAACGTCGGTAAGTAAAAAAAAAGTGAAGCTAAATTGCACGTTCCAAAACGTAGATCTCTAACGGAGAGGAACGTGCAAGAAACTCCATGGACACTCTTGTTAAACAATACGGTTACAATCACGTTAGGTCCATTTACTTCAGCTTGAAACGTTACCCAATAACGGTGTACCATTAATTGGCACACGAGCGATCGCTTTTGACAGGCGATTGGCAATCTCAGGATAACCACATCAAGTTACTGGCGACTACCGCCAAGGCGCAGCCCCCCTAGCGACCCCTAGCTTACGATCGTTTCATTTGCGCCGAACGCCACGCCTCCGATTCCTTTGTTCTGACCACGTGACTGAGCGTTGAGATGACGTCAGAACTAAGAAATCGGACGCGTGGCCTACTCGAGGCGTTCGACGCAAACGAAACAATCGTAACTTGGCTAGGGGGGCAGATGATTTCTTCCAGCAATAGGGATGCTAGTGACTAAAAAAGTTGAAAGGGAATCGTGGTTTGTTTTGGTACGGTCATGAGGAGAGGAGGAATGAAACATAATTACTAAAAGGGATATGGATGAATGGAGAGGGGGAGGGATGGTGAGATGGATGAGGGATTTTGAAGGCCAGTCCGCGGGACGGTGCGCCCTAGGAGGTAGCCAACGATTCCCCTTGGGTACTTCTGCCTAAGGGGTCTCGATTTTCGCCTGCGAATATCCTGTCTGAAGGAACATTTCCACGCGTGTCCCTCTGCAGAAGGCACAGTCGCGAAGTAAGAGCAGGCTCGGTGGAAAGACCACACGGCGTCCTTACCTACCGCATAATGCAGGTCCTCACCGGACATGGTAAGTTCGGGAGGTCCCTGCACCGGATTCGTGCATAAGAGACGCCCGCCACCATTTTGTGGACCGCCCGGAGGACACGGTGGAGCACACGGTTGAGGTGTGCCCTGCTTGGGCAGAGCACCGCCGTGTCCTCGTGGGGGCGATCGGTGGCAGCGATCTCTCGCGCCGGGCCTTGGTACAGTCCATGGTCCGGAGCGAGGAGGAGTGGCAGGCGGTTGGATCTTGCAGACCGTGAGCAATGGGTAGCCCACAGTCCGGTAACCGTCCGGACCGAGCCCAAACCGTCGACGGTGCGTATTGTTCCACGCGCATCTCAAGGAGATGTCAGCATAGGATAGTGCGAAAGTGAAACCCGGGCCCGGGGAGAAAGGCATAGGAAAAAACAGGAGTGGGTTTTTAGTGAGTCTGACACAGCCTTTCGCTCCGCCCAAGAGCAGGAGATGGATGATTTTCCAACCAAAAAAAAATGTAGGATTGTAGGTACTAGGAACTTATGTAAATCAGGTACCTAAATGAGCATTATTCACACCCCAACTACATATATTATTCAGGTAAGCAACACTTACTGACAATACTAACGTAATCGCCTTATTCCCACACGATGACGGTCGACGAGTGATACACTCTGAGTCCATAGATATACATATTATTCGTACTCGTACCATTAACAATACTCCAGTGCAAAATGCTAGACCTCAGTGAATCAGCACCGGCCGCATATGATACATTGATAAGTCACAAAAGATATAAGATGGACAAGGAAAAATACAGCTTGTAGTCTATAACAATAGGTAGGAATTTGAAGAACAGGTTCCATCTCAATCTACTAAATAACTAAAACGATCCGAATCAAGACGAAGAAGGTCAAAACTGCGACGGAAATTAGACGAATAGGTCTTTATTGGCACGGTGCGAAGAGTACATTCATGCAGACGCTGCACCGGGGGGTTGAAACAACCCTCCAACCACTTCCCAAAACGTTCAGTGGTTCAGTCTCCGCTAGACCGGACAGCCGCACGGACGCTTCGCGCGCGCTCTCACATTTTCACCGAACTTTTAACTCTATATTTGAAGACCAGTGTTTTTTTTTATTTTTACTTTTTTATCACGAGGCCGATCGGCGCCGCCATTCAGGTAAGTGCAGTTTTATCTGTTTAATATTCATTATTCCCCATAGAGGATGTGTCCGAACAATGAAAAGATTCCTTTTTTCGTGTTTTATGACTAAACTTATGTAGTTAATCCAACGATTTTCCTTTGGGAGGCCTTATTAAAAAAGTTGAAGTTTAGGCGGTGTATTTAAAAAGTCCTTGGAGAGTATTTAAAACGGTTTGGCCAGGAGACTTCTTAATTTTTATGGTTTGGCAGTATTATAATTTTAGAGGGACGTAATTTGCCTGTATTGTTTTACTTTCAATTTGTCTTTGGTAAGTTTATATTAATAATAGATGTGTCTTCGTACGCTGTCTTCTTATACAATTAAGTAGGAATTTCTTTTCATATAACAATGTTGAAGCTCTTACTACTTATGTATCGATTTTATTTTTAAATAGGGGCTTCCAAAATGATGTCAATTTATTTTTGTTATTTGTTCGTCTATAGAGGGTAAATTATTTTAATTAATGGAAGAACAGCCTTTGATCAACTGCGTTTTAGAGACTGAAGACCATTTTAAATCCAGGTGTTTCCACGATGATTTTCTTTTATCATTAGTGTTTAAAATTAACTTTTATACATTTTTAACTCGTCTTGTTGTTTGCAGGTTTTTAAAAGATAGAATACACGTCATTGTAGGTGCATCAAAATTGTAAATCTACTCTTTCATAATATTAAAATTCTAAAATATTATATTTCACATAGGCCGACTTTATATTATATACGTACGGCCTATTTCATATTTCTAAAACGTCATACGGCTCCAATTGGTCGTTTCTTATGGAGAAAAACTGGTAAGAAACTCCATGGTTACTCTTTATTTAAATTTTATCCCTTTTGTAGGCAGAGGGAATATTTTTACCACCATATTTTACAACTTATAATTATTTATTTATTTAAACTTCATGTACAGTAGTGGTACATAGGCGGGCTTAATGCAACGAGGCTTTCTCTACCAGTCGATCTTTATATATAAAAGGACAAGTTTTGTTTTTATTGACCCCATTTGACTGAACCAATTGTTTTAAAAATTATATTGTTTAAGATTGTTTGATGACAAAATGAAAAATACCGGTCAAGTGCGAGTCGGACTCGCGCACAAAGGGTTCCGTACTGTGTGTAGCATAAAAAACGGCAAAAAAAATCACGATTGTTGTATATGAGCCCCCTGAAATATTTATTTTAGAATTAGTTTTTATAGCGGTAACAGAAATATATTATCTGTGAAAATTTCGTTTGTCTTGCTATCACGGTTCATGAGATACAGCTTGGTGACAGACGGACAGACGGCGGAGTTAGTATTAGGGTCCAGTTTTGCCCTTTGGAAAAAAAAACCGATTCTACAAAAAGCATCCCAACAAAAAAGATAATCGAAAAAATTAAACACTACTTTTTTATAATTATGTTTTAATTATTAAAAGTAATTAATTAGTCTTGTCATCCGCAATTTATACGACCACATTTCGCACCTAATTTGTATTAAGATAACTAATGTGATATCAGGGCAAATGAATTAAATAACGCGGCGCAATCTACGCACGCGGATAATTGGGTACTTCGTCCTAATAGCGAGCAAAACTGACGGTCGCACAGTACCACAGTGTAGATATGGAACAGTACGGAAACTACGTACAAATGTTCGAAACGGCACACTCACATAAACATACGCATTGACGAGACTCATAAGCGTTTATTGTATTCTTGTATTCTTTATTGTACACATAATTTTATATAAACAATAAAATATGACAGTTGATGTACATAGGCGAGCTTAACCCACAACTAGGTTTTCTTGCAGCAAACCATGTTGGTAAGAAAGAAATTTAAAAATTATAATATTAATAATAAAAAAAACAAAGAAAAAAAAAATATTTATTATTAATTATATTTATTTATTAATTATTATTTTATTATTATTTTATTTTATTTATTTTAATTATTTTTTTATTTTTAGTTTCTTGCTACTGACAGCACCGCGAGAAACACTTAGGAGTCTCGTCTATGCGTATGTTTGTGTGTGTGCCGTTACATAGTTTCCGTACTGTTCCATATTTATACTGTGACAGTACCCTAAAATATTACAGAAATATTGCTAATAGATAAGGATTACGGACCGTAATGACTCGTATGAGCGATATTTATTACTATAATAAGATTAATAAATTAATTTGGGCGTTTTTATTCGGAAGAGTCTTCTATAATATAATGTGTCTCTTCTTCTCTTTTCAGGGTTCCGTACCTCAAAAGGAAAAAATGGAGCCCTTATAGGATCACTTTATTGTCCGTCTGTCTGTATTTCTGCCGGTCTTTCAAGACCTTTATCTCAGGAACGCGTGGAGGTGTCGAGTTGAAATTAAAACCATGTACTGAAGTATGCGGTCCCTTGAAGCTGTGTAAAATTCAATTCAAAAGGTACGGTCGTTTATGTCGCAAAAAACGTATATTTAGACCCTCTCTAGGGAATCAAAATTCATAGGGATCCCGTTGACCCAGAATCCTGAAATTTGGCATAGAGCAAGGTCTTATAGCACAGGTATAGGAATAAATCTTAAAATGGTAAATTTGTTGTTACGTCACCAAAGAAAAACTTTTTTTGCGATTCGGAAAATCTTCAAGACTCCGTTTGGGAATTGAACTATTTACAAGTTTGTACGAAACCCTCAGTGCGCGAGTCCGACTCGCACTTTCCCAGATATCTACTACCAACTAATTTATGTCATGTTTTGTCTGTCTTTGTATCCGTCCGGTTAATGTCAATAGGATTGCCCTCTTTTCTAATAACTACCGTGTGAGTATAGGTATTATTATAGAACTAGTGGTCAAGCGCGAGTCTAATAATAATAAAAAACACTACTTAATGTTCAGTAGTAAAACAAAAGGTTGAAAAAACACATAAATTATGCACTGAACTCACTCACTTAAATTACACCAGCCAATCCCACTAATTCACCTGTCATGTGAATTGACGACCACCATTTTACCTGTTACAAAAGTTCTGGAATTATCGATTCATCCTACATCAAAGTAACAAAGGAATATAATATTCCACTCTGTCTCCCTTAGGAATCGCTTAATCTTAAGGACGAGCCTTCTTTGGCAAAGACGAAACGTGATTGAGTCGTAAAAAAACTTAAGTTTATTATAGCAGACTAGTTTTTGTCAGCGAATTCACTCAGGTGGGATTTGAGACAGATTTCGTAGAAAAAAAAGACTAGGCAATCATAAAACTTTGTAATACTTTTCCTAAGGGATGTCTAGTACTCGAGTACTATACTTTTTGAAGAGGCAATAATTCTAAAGTTAGCATGTAAAGTCGCGATTGCGTAATCTTAGGGCCCCTATACTGCAATTAATTTATTTATTTGCATAGGCACACCAACGATTTTTTTACAATATGATTTTAATAATATAATAATAATATAATTATAAGAGGTGGTCCTGTATAAAAAAGTCACTTACAGGTATGCACAACATTCACAGTAAGTCTGATAAATAATAAATATATAAAATACAAAAATAGAAATTAAAAACTAATGTCCAACCTTAAAAAAAAAATAGGTACTAAAATAATAATATTATCAATTAAAATTAAATTACATTATTAACATATAGATATATATTATTATTAATTTAAATTACATAATAAAAAAAGTTATTTAAAACATCATAAAATCACCGTTTTATAAAGTGTATAATTACAATTTTTACAATGTCTTAAGCAAAAAATATCTTTTAAAAAAAACACATTTATTGTGCGTACAGCTAAGGAGTGGAATTTCCTGCCGGAGTCTGTGTTTCCTGATAGCTACAACTTAGGGGTCTTTAAGTCAAGAATGAATAAGTTACTTTTAGGCAAGCGTGCTCCATCGTCGGCCACATCATCGCTTACCATCAGATGAGATGGTGGTCAAACGAGAATATAAAAAAAAAATTGCTATAGAATGGTGCTGGTGACAGCTGTCGGAATCATGTAGCTACCCATCCTCTTCTTTTTTAAATCATCATCATCGTCATCATTTCAGCCGAAAGACGTCCTGAGTCGAGAGACGACTGCTGGACATGGGCCTCCCCCAAGTGTTGCCACAATGAACGGTCCTGTGCGTCTCGCATCCATCGGACTCCCGCAACCGTTACCAAGTCATCGGTCCACCTTGTAGGAGGCCTACAACGCTACGTCTTCCGGTACGAGGCCGCCATTCCAGAACCTTTCGGCCCTAACGGCCATCTGTTCTGCGAGCAATGTGCCCTGCCCATTGCACTTAGTTTGGCGATTCTTCGTGCTATGTCGGTAACCTTGGTTCTCCTGCGGATATCCTCATTCCTGATTCGATCACGCAAGGAAACTTCGAGCATAGCCCTTTCCATTGACCTTTTTTTAAATGTTATAAACTAATGCTTGCCTGCAATCCCACCTGATGGTAAGTAGTGATGCAATCGTTGATGGTGAGGCGCACTAGTTTATTAAGGGCCTATTCACTCTAGCCTTGAACACACCTAAATTATAATCGGACGGGAAGACCGCAGCAGGCAAGTTATTCCAGTCCCTCGATGTTCGCGGTATAAACGACGAGGTGAAACGCTTAGTCCGTAACTGGACCTCTATAGTCCGGAGTCCAGACCGTAGAGGTTTCAATAACGTAAGGATGGAAACGCGCCGTTCGTCGGGTTGTCCGATGGTAGAAATGAGATGTCTTCTCTCATCTTAAAGATGCATATTTTCGTCTCGCTGTCATCCTACCAATGCTATGTAAAAGAGGCCTTAGTTAAGACATAGGGCCCTTTTTTGCAAGGTAAATCATCGAATGACTTCCGTTCTGAATAGAGTGTTACACTTTTGGTGACTAAAATTCCCACGTTTTGAAAGCAGTGGTGATGAAATAAATTACACAAGGTAAAGTTCCTGACAGTTCTGCGTTCAAATTTGAGCTTAGAGTTAACTCTAATGACGTCATCGTAGGAACTCTACGCTCGAGTAGGGACTCTACGCTCACATTTTTGAACGCGAACGTAGAGTTAAACTGTCAATATCAAGCTAGTGTCATTTATGGCCGCTTACACTAACCTACCCTGCTCGGAGTTAGAGTTATTTGGGTTAACTCGAGTTATAAAAGAACGGCCCTGGGTTGCAACTCGAAGCATTATTGACCGGTTGGAGTAGCTACTCTGCCTTACTCTGGTTATTTTTGAACGCAGGGCTGGGTGTGGATCCCGCGGCGTACATCTTTTAAGTCGAAGCCTTTACTACGGAGCTACTACTGCCTCCCTAGCCAAGTTACAATCGTTTCGTTGGCGTCGAACGCTTTGAGTAGGCCACGCCTCCGATTCGTTTGTTCTGACGTCATCTCAACGCTCAGTCAGGTGGTCAGAACAAAGGAATCGGATGCGTGGCCTAATTGAGGCGTTCGACGCAAACGAAACGATCGTAACTTGGCTAGGGAGGCTGCTCTTTTTGGAATAAAGCGCTCATAGATATCTTTAGTTGCGTAGATATTTGATCCGACCACAGTTTGTGGCTTCGGCTTCTAGGTATTTTCCTCTCTATTCACAGAGGTCTAGGTGGTAAGAATTTGTAGATAGACTGAAATATAGATGAAAACATTCTTTAATGAACACTGAATATCTATGGTAAAACTAATATTGGTAGAGCCATTAAGTTTTTGGCGGGATTTCTTCGAGTGAAGTTCAGTGACTGTTTTAATTATTCGCAAATTGATTCTTAGTGGATATTGTGACGTAGTATAGTTTTGTATTTCAAGGTTCTGCGCAACAGGACAATATGTGGAATCATTGAAACAGGCGCGATCTCGGTAAAATGGAGCTGAGATTTTTATTGTAGTGTTGACTACCTCAGCGAAGTTTGCCGAGAAGATTGACTTGGTTTTGCTGCCAAATATTAAAAAAAAAATTAGAATATGTACATCTATATTCTAATGGTAAACAAATAAACTGTTTATGCGAAGACATGGCTTAAAATACTTAGTATCCAAGCCAAATACAGTAACAAAAAAAATGGTTAGTAAATATTCGATTTCCTAGTTAATTAGAGTATGATTAGTTTATTGTTTACCATCTAGCAAGCTAAAAATAGGTCAACCCTTCCGGACCTATGGGATACGTTTATGGAGTATGTGGCTATAGGTACCTTTGACCAAAGGATCTGGTCAGGTGGAAGGGTGGTCATGGTATCCAGATAAACACAAAAATAACAAAACGTAAAGACAAGGTAAACATAAGCTTTTCTGTTAGGTATTGTTTGTTTTTGAGGTTCCGTAGCTAAGTTGGCAAAAATGGAATTCTTATAGGATGGCCACCGTAGACGCGGGCTTGCAGACAGTGAACAATGGGTAGCTCACTGTCCGACCGTCCGGTAACCGTCCGGACCGAGCTCAAATTGTCGACGGCGCGTATTGTTCCATGCGCGCCTCATGGAGATGTCAGCAAATCGTAGGGGCCCGGCAGGGTCGAAGCCTACTGGGGCCACGGGTAGCGTGAAAATAAAACCCTGGGACGAAGGCAAAGAAGGATCAGGAGTAGGTTTTTAGTCAGTAAAAGTCTGACACTATCTCTCGCTCCGTCCATGGGCGAGGGATATCATTAGATGATTTTCCCACCAAAAAAAAACCCTTATAGGATCACTTTGTTGTCCGTTTGGCAAGGCCCTTTTTCTCAGGAACTCGTGGAGGTAAGAATCAAGAATCAAAGCGCTTTTTTTTTCAAATATATCATTTACAGGCACTTTTGAATTGTCAAGAAGTCCGTCAGTCAGAAAATTATGCTAATTCCATATTCCAAAACGTAGATTTCATGGAGAAGAATATGCAAGAAACTCAATCGACACTCTTTTCAATCATAATGAAGCGAAATTAAGACGAATAGTCCCTTGAACAGCTGCCCCCGGATAGAGCCCCGCTGACCTTTAAATCCATTTTCTTTGCAAAATATTGATTGATTTACATATGCTTTGTACATTCTGAAGAGCAATTAACCAGAAATTCATTTTGAGTAAACATTTTTCTAAAGATCAAAGCCGTTTAAAAGGAATAGGGGAAACAAACAAAAATATAAAGTTGTAAATTTGTTTTTTTTTTTTGTCAAAATATTTATCATTTCAGCCGAAAGATGTCCACTGTTGGACATAGGCCTCCCCCAAGCGCATCCACAACGACCGATACTGTGCGTCTCGCATCCACCACATTCCCGCGACTCTCACCAGGTCGTCGGTCCACTTTGTGGGAGGCCTTCCAACGCTGCGTTTTTATAAATAAGTATTAGTCTTACTAGAAAATCATAAATGTTGATAATGTTGTACCTATATTATTATCGCTAGACTAAAGATTGTGTCAACTGGTCCTCACGTAAATTGCACGTCTAGTCTCCTCGTGGGTAGTATAGCAATTTGTCAATATTCCTGTGCTAAATATAGCCCCTAAGTGCCGTTATTGTAAATAGGGACACGTTTAGTTAGGACTCATTTACAAACAGTGGAGAGCAGGGATGTAACGCGGTTATATTGAAAACAAATTCAGTAGCCGAGTTAGTGTGATGAGCACGATCATTTGTCCTGTGTCTGGGTGTAATTTATCTATACTATGCATACGTATGTATTTAGAAATAAATATGAGTATGTTTATCAGTTGTCTTGTACTCATAACACAAGCTCTGCTTAGCATGAGACTAGACGGCATTGTGTAATAGTTGTGGAATAAAAAAATGGGTCTTCCTCGACCCATCTCTAGCGCAGTGGCAGTGTGGAGCTGCTGCACAGGACATGCGTCGCCTGCTTTCAGGATCTACGAGGGCAATAATAGACCTGTACAGATTGAACACTAGTCAGAAAAATATAGTTTGAGAACATCGACACGAAAAGAAGACAAAGATGAACAATAGGAATTGCATCTCCGTAATATCTCTGGTGTAGAATGAAGTTCAGGGCCCTTTGTGTTAACTTATTAAGCGTGTGAGCGAGAGAGGATGGAGCTAAACACCCTATATAGCTCCATTCCTTAAACAGTTCAGTTTAGGTCCTCAAATGGATTGCGTTAAAAGCTCATGGTATAGCCACTGTGCCAAGATGGATCCGTCCGTTGAAGGGGTCGCTCTTTGGACCGGGACCATGGTTCCAAATAACATAAAAAAAAATTTTTTTGAGTAGTATTTTGGGACCACAAATAAAACAAATATAGTTTATTGGTAACTGTACTATGGATATTTATTTATTTATTTAGTACAGCGAAATAGCCATTAATACTAAAATACGTTAATCCTTTCACTCTGTCTTCTCACAGAATCGCAAACTTTCTAATAATATTGTCTTCCATTCATCAGCAAACAAATCCAATCCAGGGTTGGTTTCCATGGGCGTATTGAGCATCGTTAGCATATATAATGCCTTTTTCCATGTGGTACCAAAATATTACTAAAAAAAATATATTTTTATAAATGGAAGTTGGTACCGTGGTCCCGGTCCAAAGGACCCCACGGCCCCGTCGAAGACGAATTCTTGTTAATATCTAGTTATTTATTCCAAAAGAAGTATAAAACGAGAAAAGTTCGTATGATTTTTAGGCTTTCTTCTTTTAACGTAAGAAAGAAAGTAAGAAATGATATTACCGAATACCATTTCAAAAGTAAAAATATTTTAGACGTACGTGTGGGGTGTGACCGGGATAGTTGACACACTTTTGAAAATAAATTTAGGTATATCTCTCAATATATATAAAAAAATATTTTGTTTGTAAAACCGACTGGTACTTACTAAACATTATCATTGACATTTTTCTACTGTATTAGCGATTATTGCGGATCTCCACATATTGAGATATCTGTTCGATAGGGGTGGTGGTTAGTTTTACAAAGGCGAAAGGTTGTTTATAGGATATTATCTACTAACTGGGTAGCTAGGACCGCGGAGAATTTCCGAAAGGGCAACCCGTAGTCCTAGTACGCAAAGGGTAATTGAAGGATACAGGTGTGGTTTTAGTCAGTAAAAGTCTGACACGCCCTCGCGCTCCACCCAGATCGCGAGAAGTCATTTGGATGATTTCCCACCTTAAAAAAAAAAAAAAAAAAAAAAAAATCTACTAACTGGGTATGACTGTTCTACCGTATTTTCGTTTTTAAAATATCGCATTAAAAAATGGGGGGTGGAGGAAGGAAGGTGAAAAATACATTATGACCTGTTCTCAGACCTACCAAATATACACAGAAATATATATAAAATTCGGTCAAGCCGTTTCGGAGGATTTAAATAATAATAATCTATATATATAACAGGAGAAACTGACTGACTGACATATCAGCGCACAACCGAAACTACTGGGACTAGGAGCGTGAAATTTTGCACAAGGGTTCCTTTAATGACGTAGGCGAGCACTAAGAGGGGATTTTTAAAAATTCACCCCCTTAGGGGATGAAATGGGGGTCCAAAGTTTGCAAAGTTTGCATGGAGAAATCAATTTTTCACGCGGGCGAAGCCGCTGGCAGAAGTTAGTCTAATATAAAAATATAAAAATCTCGAGATTTTTATATTAGACGAGCGGACCCGAACCCGGCAAATAGTGTCCTGCTATACACCACTAATTTTTAATTAGTACAAATACTTAAAAGGCTTATTAGAAAAGGTCTTGTTATTATTTAAGTAAAGTTTCAATAAATAATATTCATAAACAGCAAAGAATAACTTTGCGGTTTAGTATTTGTTTATATCCCAAAATGTCACTCAATTTATGGAAATATTGTACAGGCTATATTGATTACGAATGAATAAATGACTATCAAAATGGAAAAACACTGCGTAATATTTTCTAGTAGCAATTGTTATGAATGATTAATTCTATTATGATTTTAACAATTATGACAAATTTTCGTGACCAATTTTGGGATTTCATTTTTTTTTATTTTTGACTACAAAAATATGATCAACAACGGGTACGGATAGAGCTCCATTTTTTGTATTAATTAAAATCTAGGAGTGTAAAAAAATAATCAAGTAAAAAATTAGGGGGTGAAAGTAGAAAGGTAAGCCCTACCATCTATTCTCAGTTTTTTTTTTTCAGAGGAGTGTCACGAGATTTTTATTTATTAGATATATCCATATCAGTTCTTACCTGTGGTCGCGTTACGTTTTCTTGTACGTACGATTCCATTTGTGTAAATCATATAGAATAAATCTCTAGAAGCTTTTAGTTGTGCGCGCATCACGTAAAATGAACGAAATCGAAGCGGATAACTTTTATATATTAAAATTATGTATAACTTTGACTGGCCTGTTGGTCTAGTGGTTAGTGGCCCTGACTGCTACGCCGGAGGTCGTGGGTTCGATTCCCACCCAGGACAAATGTTTGTGTGATTTGCACGATCATTTGTTATGTGTCTGGGTGTAATTTATCTATAATATGTATGTATTTAGAAATATATAAGTATATTTATCAGTTGTCTAGTACTCATAACACAAGCTCTGCTTAGCTTGAGACTAGAAGGCGTTGTGTGTTGTGGAATATTAAAAAAATAAAAAAAAAACTTGATATATTACGTAGGCTTTGTTTCATCGCAATCGGTTGACTATATCAGGCGGTACGAAGTTCGCCGTGTCAGCTAGGTCTAAGTATTTTATTTCACTTAGGCTTATAAAAAGTAAGTAAACATGCAAGTAAGTATTTTAAAACGACAGAAGCTCGAAAATATTAAAAATATTGTTTATTTTATTGTGTTGTAATATTGCTTCTTTTGTTTTTACTTATTTTAGGGTTCCCTTTTAAAAATATAAGTTGTAAAATTTTTGCCTGTATACCAGCGAATAAACGTGGTTTTCTAATTGAAAGAAAACCTTTATTAAATATCTAATAAATAAGTAAGGTTTTAGTTAAAATTTACTTTTTAGTGTTATCACGCTAATATTATATAGGCGAGTTGGTGAGTGTGTTTGTTACTTGTTTATGCTCAAACGGCTTAACAGATTTGGATGAAATTTGGCACACGAGTAGACCACGTCCTGAAACAGCTTATAGGACTTTTTATCCCAGGAATATGTTCCCGTGGGACAATATACTACTTTAAAGCGGGTAAAGCTAGTTGTTTATATTTTTATTTTATTATTTAAGTATATAAATACCTTAAATACCTACATTACGAATGGTGCTGAATTTAACAACCAAGTGGTTAGAAAAACTCGTGATCTTCTTCTGATAGTTATATTCTACATACATGTATGTATATTATGTAAGTATGTTTATATATTAATGAATTCATATTGTTTGTAATTTTAAAATTGTGCACTGGATCTTACCCTCTATTGTGATCTCTCTCTATCACACAATGGTTTGCTGGAAGAAAACTCAACTTTGAGTTAAGCTCGCCTATGTACATGAACTTTGTTATCAACATATTTTTGTAACTTATACGCGTACAATAAAGAATAAATATAGTTTTGCTAGTGTGGACCCTTTATTTCCACTCAATTTACATTATAAAATCTCGTCTCTGCGCATAAGTGCTACTAACAAATATTGTGGACCAAAAGTTATAGTATTATTAATATTTTTTTATTATTATTATTATTTTGATCTTCTGGCATCTTTTAGCTGTACAATTTTTTTTTGTTATACCTCCTTATTTTTTATTATATTTCAAACAAAACGTACAATAATAGAAAAAAGTTTGAAGTCGTTATATATGAAACGAAATCGGACAATATTTCACAAGCGAAAACATTTTCGTTAGATATTATTTAAATGCTCGGAGAAAGTGAGTTAAACTAAAAAAGTTTTAAACATAATTAACATAAATTTTGGCTGCTAATACAAAATTGTAACGCGCAAGGCACGGGAAACAAACTTAAACGATTCGAATGTCATTAATCTCACTTAAACTATATGTAATTATTTTCAAGCCAATGTCGCCCATAGACAAATAATTAAGCTTTTGTTTGTAAATGTTTTAGGCTTGGATACCAAGTCTTTTAGCCATGGCTTCGTACTATGACTAGTTAAATTGTTTACCATTAGAATATGGATATGTACATATTCTAATGTCTTTGTAGTTTTTGCCTGCCGAGAAGGTGGACTTGATACATTTGTATCAAGTCCACCTTCTCGACAAACTTCGCTGAAGTAGTCAACACAAGGTACAATAAAATTCTGAACTCCATTTTACCGAGATCGCACCTGTTTCAACGATTCCACATATTGTGCAGTTGTGCACACTTGACATACAAAACTACACCAATTTTACATCACAATATCCACAAAGAATCAATTTATGAATAATTGAAACAGCCACAGTTGAACTTCGTACTCCCGTTGGGTACTTCCGGGGTAGGGTACTTCCCGTTGATCCAGTATCCTGAAATTTGACATAAAGCTAGGTCTTATAGCACAGATATGGGAATAAATCTGAAAACTGTAAATTTGTTGTTCCGTAACAACAACAAAAAAATTGCGATTTGGAAAAATCTTCAAGAATCCATTCGGGAATCGAACAGGAAATTTTCGAGAAATTTTCAAAGGTAAGTTTGTACGGAACCCTCAGTGCGCGAATCCGGCTCTAACTGGCCCAGTTTTCTGTCATTTGTTATCTAAATCACACTATTATATTATTATTTGTTACTCCTTCACGCTCAAACGGCTAAACAGAATTGGATGATATTTGGTACTAAAATGTCTTATATCCGGGATTAAGACATACACATATATTTATTCTGTTGATAAGAACTAGTTTTAGTGCATCTATATATATAAATGAGAAAATTGACTGACTGACATATCAACGCACAGCCGAAACTACTGGGATTATTAGGAGCGTGCAATTTTGCACAAGGTTCCTTTTGTGACGTAGGCCAGCACTAAGAAAGGATTTTCCAAAATTCACTCCCCAAAGGGATGAAATGGGGGTCCAAAGTTTGTATGGAGAAACCTACGTTTACGCGAACAGAAGGCCAGAAGCTAGTACAAAATAAAGCCACGAATTTGTACTACTACCTGAAGCAATAGAAAACGAACGGTTTTCAATGTCTATTCTATATTTCTTAACACATTTTTGAACGCAATACCAGTGGTAATACCTATCCCACGATCTCCTCCAATCACCTTAAATAAAAACCGATATTCTGAATCATAAAGCAAAAAACGCGAATGTAAGTTAGTTAGGGATGGAAGCCAGACGGATAAACCAATTATCCAATAAGTCTAGATTGCAGGATCCTTCTCTCCTAGTACCTGCCTTCTGTTACGTGATAATAATAATGAACACCGAATCGTAGAATTGTCCCCAAGTTATTGATTACAAGGAATACGGTGAAACATTATTCTGAATCAGAGTCAGAATCAAAAAAATAGGGGTTAAAGTATGAAATCGCCGTTTTTTAAAACGGGTTGCTTTGAAGTGTTATATCTTTGGATTGACTTAGAATTATAAGTTCAAATAAACTATAAATTACAGGTACGTTATTCTTTTTCCGAAATTAGGTATTCATTGGTTTTGTTGTGTATAAACACTTCAATGCAACCCGTTTAAAAAAATGGCAATTTCATACTTTAACCCCAGTACATTTTGATACAACTGGAGAAACTTTGTCATGGCGACCGAGGCGGCATTCACTCGAATCGTAGGCGAGGGTGTTATGGAGCCCAGGGTTGCAGTGACAAATTCAAATGAAAACATGTGTCAAACGACGTATTTCACACAAAGATATAAATAAACGGAGGTCCCTCTCCTAGAGAGGAGGCCTGAGTCCCAGCAGTGGGAACATTGAAAAGCTGACTATGCTATGTTATGACGTGTGACTCGTGGGTCGCTTAGCGCGTGAAGAGTTGAAATTGAATTTGAAAACCTCTCGGCTAAGTGGTGCCAACTGGTGTAAATTTTCTTGAGAACCCTAATTTTTCGCTTTATCAACCAACTTTTGTAAAACAGTGTCTACTCGTTTCGCATTCAGATCACCTAAATAATACGTGTTCATAATTAAATAATTATAAATTCTAGTTTAATCTATACTGTATATTATCCCCTGGGGTTAGATAAGGTGGATGATGCCGTGAATACTAAGCGTGGGTTGTGTTCGGTATATTAAATATCATCGATTTAAATTACGTAATTTTGTGGTACATTGAAGTGATAATAGAACAGCCCCCCTAGCCAAGTTACAATCGTTTCGTTCGCACCAAACTTCTCGAATAGGCCACGCCTCCGATTCCTTTGTTCTGATCACGTGACTGAGCGTTGACATGACGTCAGAACAAAGGAATCGGAGGCGTGGCCTACTCGAGGCGTTCGGCGCCAATGATATGATTGTAACTTGGCTAGGGGGGCTGGTAAGTAAGCCTTTGTTTTGATCTTTCTTTACGGTTTTACTAGCTGAAACTACATGAGTCACTGTTTAGTAGGATTATGGAAGCTTTGATGAATGGCGCGCTGGTGAATTTTTTCCGCTCAGATCAAAGGCCTTACCACGTTGTTAATGGGATGGAGCTATATAGGGTGTAAAGCTATGCCTCTTTCTCACTCGAATGAGTTTTAACAAGTCATGGTAAGGCTCCAGCACTGAGAGTTGAAAATCAAGCGTATTCGTATTCAGCCTTTTAATGTTCCCACTGCAGGGAATCAGGCCTCCTCTCTCTAGGAGAAGAGGGAATGGACCGTAATCCACCACGCGGGCCCAATGCGGATTGGTGAATGTGACATGTCTTCGAATTTTTGGTTCTAGGACATGGCGGTTTCCTCACGATGTTTCCTTCACCGTTTTGAGAGCACTGGTGATAAAATAAATTACACAAACTAATGCGCCTGGCTGGGTGTGAACCTGCGACTTACAACTCGTAAGTCGGGGCCGTTACCACTCGGCCACCACTGCTCAAATCAAGCGATCCGCTTTTACTTACGTATTCATTTAGTTGTGGTAGTAGTGAAAATGAGCAGTGGACTAAATGATAAAATAACGATGACGATATTTTTTTTCGATGTTGGTTATCAATACCACTTTTAGAATGGGTTGAACTAAAACTGCAGCTACATTAAGGGGACAAAAAGTCCCGCTGCAACGTTGCCCAGTGCCCCGAAATTAGTCCCAACATTTTGCAATGGTTTCACGTAACGCGGGGGTTTTTGTTGGACAATTTAACAGCGTTGCGCGTCACGTTCGGTAGGTAGGGGACATTTTGTCCCCTAATGTATCTGAGGCTTTAGAACTACGTTACAGTTTCTGTCAAAATTAATTTTAACAGCAACATTAACCATGACCATTGAATTTTATCATCTGCTATTGCACCATCATGTAAAATTATGTAAAAAAAATCGTAATTAAATATTTGTCATCTGCTTTAAATTCTAGTAAAAGTTAAAGCTTTGGCTATCGTTAAAGTGAGTGATTATTTTCTTTCATTATTTGTTTTTATTATAAAAACCAATTTCAGCAAAACATTGACATACGTCTTAAAATTACCAGGAGTCCAGACTTCAGAAGAAAAACATCATATCAAGTCAACCAAAACAAGATTCCAATTTCAATTTCATTGGTCGCCACACGAACGCGTGTCGATAAGGTCGCGACTCTAACATTCAAAATGTTTATTCTACAAATTGGCGCTCAAAACACTTGCGTATCCTCTATATATATATGCCAAAACCAAATATTAATCGATCATAAATGAATGGAAAGCCGAGCAGTCGAATGTTCATTTCAAATTGATCCAATATTCAGAACATTAGCACATTGATTGAAAAGCGAACGCGGTTTATTTACATGTCGGTAGAATGCTTGGTACTTCAGATTCTCGAGTTCCCACTAGGTATTCGGTACCCTCGCTTATTCCTAAGGTTTTGCTTATTTAGCCGTCTGACAGGAGACGTACAGCCTGATGGCACTCGTTGATAGCGTGGCTTTCTATTACTGAAAGAAATTTGATAGTAGGTATCTACTTACAGGGATTAATTTTATCTCGTAAATAAATTTTAAATTTTTAGTCTATATTACAAAAAGGCGCTTCGTCAGAGGGAAAGGGCCATGCTCGGAGTTCTCTTACGTGATCGCATCAGGAATTAAGAGTAGGAGAACCAAGGATGCCGACATAAGCCCGAAGAATCGCTATTCTTAAGTGGCAGTGGACAAGACACATTGCTCGCAGTAGGTACAGATGGTCGATGGGTTCGAAAAGTTTGTGTGTGGCGACTGCGTACCGGAAGGCACAGCGTTAGAAGGCCTACCACAAGGTGGACCGATGACCTGGTGAGGGTCGCGAGAATCCGACGGATGCGAGTCGCAAAGGACCGGTCATTAAGGCGACACTTGGGGTAGGCCTATGTCCAACAGTAGAAGTATTTCGGATAAATGATGATGGTGATGATGAGTCTGATATTGTATTGTCCATTCAAATATGACTTTCTACCAAGTGACAGCTCTACAAATGTAATTAATGTAATGCCAGCGTCTGCATTGGAAGTGTTTGACACCGTTGACCAATTAGAACGGCTACAGCATTTATTAGGAGCTCAGGATCAATTAGCAGAGTTGTGCAAAGTTCGTTCCCAATTGCAGGGACTGTGTGCACTTTCTGAACTCCTAGTAACCTAGTTTAGAAGAGGTAATTGCGATTGTGATATATGTAGTTAAATAGGTATATCTGTTCAGTTTGTTGTGGTACAATTTAACTAATGATTTAGCGAGACTAGAACATCAAATACAGAAGAGTTATCTCAAAAATCCCTTTCCATTACATATTTTACATAAATACAATTATAATATGTATTTATTTATATGAGATTATTCTCCCCACTTTATAGAAGCGTATTTTCCGAAGGCATATGGTGCAGACATGTCCATGATAATAAACCACTCTACTTTACTGCTTGCGAAGAATTTTCCTCGTGATAGAAAATACTCCAGATCCAAATGATTTGCCCAAATTAAGTGAGAGATATTGTTACTGCCATGGGGCTTTGATCCGGTCACACTTCATCAGGGAAGTTTACGTTCCTTATAGGTAACCATTACCTCATTGAGAGAAATGTGGAACAATCGAGAACAGATATCATAGAAAGAAAGAAAGAAAATATGTTTATTTGGCAAACCATGATTCATGAACCAACAAGTAATTGATTTGCAAAATAAAATAAAAAATAAAAAATATGGAGCAATAAAATTAACAATAATGCCAGACAACTACGTAGCAGTTGCCTGATGCTGGTTTTCAACTGAACCTTAGAGTGTAGGTACGGATGAAAATCATATCCTAGTAGAGTGTGAGACGTGAACACTTCTGCAAAAATCTGTTTGGTTACCCTAAATATGTTTGGAATCAGCGTTTTAGCTAAACTTATGTCGAACGAGGCCAGAATTCTTTACAAAATATATTGCAATTATATTAATTATAAAATTTAAGTTAAATTAAAATATAAAATTTAAAACTCTTTTGGCTATGACTGAGCGGCATTGTCAGTAGTATAATAAAGCTCATTAATAAAGACATATAAAAACAGTAATCAATAAGTGAAATATTCACTTATCTAAATTATAATTATAAAAGGAGAATCTGACTGACATATGAACGCACAGCCGAAACTACTGGGATTAGGAGTATGAAATTTTACACAAGGTTTTCTTTTGTGACGTAGGCAAGCACTAAGAGAGGATTTTCCAAAATTCACCCCTTATGGGGTTGAAACGGGGTCCAAAGTATGTATGGAGAAGCTTACTTTCACGCGGGCAAAGCCGCTGGTAGAAGCTAGTCAATTATTAAAGTAATTTACCAAGACTTGCTTATACAAATTTATACTAAAATGCGAAAGCAACTCTTTCCATTATACTTACACGCTTTTTTTTTAGGTGGGTAAATCATCATATGACATCCCCCACTCGTGGGCGGGCGGGAGATAGTGTCAGACTTTTACTGACTAAAAACCCACTCCTGTTCCTTATTTGCCTTCATCCCGGGGCCCCGGGTTTCGCTTTCACACTACCCGTGGCCCCAGTAGGCTTCGACCCTGTTAAGCCCCTACGATTTGTTGACATCTCCCTGAGGCGCGCGTGGAACAGTACGCGCCGTCGACGACTTGGGCTCGGTCCGGACGTTACTTTTATACTTTCATGGTTAAACTACGAAACGGATTTTGTTGAAAATTGATAAGGAGTAAGCTCGAACTCCAAAGGACATGTTGACATGACAGGTTACTTTTTATCTGACTTCGACTTCGCATCCGCTATAATCATATAATATAACCGACATTCAATTACAAAAGTGCTAAGTTTATACCACTAAACACTAAGGACGGAATTCACCAATAAAACTAATCGCGTTTTAACGTTTGGCTCGCATAATCTGAAAATATCTGTATTTTTCTTTTGTTGTATTTTTACAAGTGACACTAGTGACAGCGGCGATAATGTAAAAAATAAACGCGATTATGCGAGTCAAACGTTAAAACGCGATTAGTTTTATTGGTGAATTCTGCCCTTAGATGCTCAATGGTTTATAAGATAGCTCTTTATCTTTAAGCAGTCTATGCTTAAAGATAAAGAGCTATATCTACCAGATCAATGGTTTAAAGACTCATTCAAGTAGCCTAAGCCAACAAATATACCCAATACATAAAGGCCTATGAAGCTTTGTTTGTCTCACTATCAATGGATAACGATAACAAATGGATGGATACGCAATCTAAGGGACCCATAAGGTTTTCATGTACCAGGAAATCAGAAAACAATAGAAGGTATCAGCTGTTTATCTTCCGCAGATCGTAACAATAAGTGATTAGGGTAGGGGCAGGCGGGTTGGCAAAACGTCGGTACTTAATGTCTTTGGACGAACGATGTATGGATTCGGCCCATAAGGGTGAGATTGCTATTTCACACGTAGGAGTGTATAAAAAATGTATAAATATGTACCAACTGGTCAATTAAGAGGATTTAGGGATTTCTGAACAGTCTTTGTTCTTTTTATAAGATTTTTTTTAATATACTGATTTTTCTTTATAAACTAGCGTATCATATTGATTACAAAACAAAAACTAAAATAAGACAAAAAATCTTTTCTCTTTCTCTCAATTATTAATTGTATTAGTTTGACGGCAGGGTTGGCATAGCATAGCATAATCGGCCTTATAATGTTCCTACTGCTGGGACTCAGGCCTTCTCTCTAGGAGAGGGAATGGGCCGTAATCCACCAAGCGGGCCCAGTGTGGACATGCCGGTTTCCTTATGATGTTTTCCTTCACCGTTTTGAGAGCAGTGATGATGAAATAAATTACACAAAGTAATGCGCCTGGCTGGGTTTGAACCCGCAACCTATAACTTGTAAGTCGGGGCCGTTACCACTCGGCCACCACTGCTCTCAGGGTTGGCGCAGTGCTTAAGAAATTAACTGCTGCGCTGAGTGTCGCGGGTTCGATTCCCGCACGGGACAAATATTTGTATGGTCTACAGGTAGTTCTGAGTCTAGGTATCTTGTCTAAGTTATTCCTATTGTGTGTAAACATTTTATATAGAAAAAAGTTAGAACTTTAGATTTGCTAATTTAAAAATCCGGTAAATTAAAAACAAAATATCTGCACTAATAATAAGAAATCGCTGTTTATTATTCACTGAAAAGTCCTAAAATATTAGGTAAAAACACTTTCAAATAAAGTAAAAAAACTTAGGGGTACTCTAGGATTCCATTACCTTTGTGATAATCAAATTTGGTACCTAAGGGTAATATGATAATATTCCACCACTTTCATTCGACGCCTTCGACTAGATGGCGTCGAGTCGTCCTAAACTAAGCAGAACTTATGCTATGAGTACTAGACTACTGATAAACATACTTACACATTTCTAAATACATACATACTGTAGATAAATCACACCCACATATAGAATAAATAATCGTGCTCATCACAAAAACGTTTAACTAGAGTGGGAATCGAACCCATGACCTCAGGCATAGCAGTCAGGGCCACTAACCAATAGACCAACGCCAGTCAAAATCTATCTAAGGACCTTCGTTTTTAGTTAGGTGAATATTTATGAAGATGGTTAGTGAAAATGGGCAATGCTTGTACATTTATGTATGTGTAGGCGGCATATAAAGTAAAGTAGGATCAAAGATTGATCTACCTTACATCCATTATGTAACTTACATATTAAAATATAAAGTCCCGCACTGCGTCTGTCTGTCTGTCAGTTGGTGGTAAATTCAAAAACTACTAAACGGATGTGATTTATGAGGACGGTTTAGATGTCTTATACAAACCGCCGAGAATGAAAGCTAAGAAGTTCTCGGAAAGAATCTCGTGAACATTCTCGGGAAACTTTCTCGTGAAAGATCTCGGGAAAATTCGCGGGAAAAATGCTCGGAAAATTCCCTTAGTGTTAAAATTCTTAAGCTAGTGTAAAATAAAGAAATATCAAAAATGTATTTACCTATTGGCCATAAACAGGGGTAATACTTATAGTAAAGGCCACAATAATCTTTACTGATAAATAAACCTTTATCTATATATATAAAAGGAGAAACTGACTGACTGACATATCAACGCACAGCCAAAACTACCGGGACTAGGAACGTGAAATTTTGCACAAGGTTTCCTTTTATGACGTAGGCGAGCACTAAGAGAGGATTTCCCAAAATTCACACCCTAAGGGGATGGAAAGGGGGTTCAAAATTTTTATAAAGAAACCTATTTTCACGCGAGCGAAGCCGCTGGCAAAAGCTAGTAAAATAATAATATTAGTCGATCTTAATATTCAGTTAGTCAAGGCTGTATTTTCAATTCAAGTCCTCAATTATTTCCTCATATTGATGTCTATTTCAGTCTGTACATGGCTTAAATATTCTAGTCCGAATCCAGGATAAGATTGACATTTGGGTCCTAAACGAATCCCTCACATTATTCCCGGACTACCAAAAACAGGCTGGGAGTGAAGTGACGATGACTTTAATCGAGGTCTGCCTAAGCTATGATACCCTGGTATTATATTAAAGCCCTTTAGGCATTCCACTCAGAATATATAGTAAAGAAATGATGAATAAAATGCCACATAAAGGTAGATTTTACATGGTCGATTTATGGTTGAAAATTGTTTCATCTATACTTACTTTACATTATAAAGCTAAAGAGTTTGTTTGTTTAAACGTACTCATCTCAAAAACTACCTACTGCCCCCCTAGCCAAGTTACAAACGTTTCGTGTCGAATTCCATTCTCCAATCGGTAACGCTTCGGTGTCAGCAATTGTAGAAAACGATAAGTTGGTAGCCATGTTGACGCGCCTAAGTCGGCCGCTCGTTCTACAATGTCATTCTACAATAACAAGGGATTTAGGCGTTGAACATTGTAGAAACAATAACAATTCATTCTATCATTTTGAACGATGTAAACTTGACTGCGAATTTTCTATTTATTTGTTCTGACCACGTGACTTAACGTTGATATGATGTCATTCCCATACATTTGATTAGTTTTCGACTAGCGTTAACGATTGCAGATTGTCAACTTGGCTAGGGGTGCTGGTTCGATTAAAGTGTTGTTCATTTAACGAGGAAGGCTATATGTTTAACATCACACCATGACTAGTAGGAGCGCAGCAGTAGCCAAAGACTTACTACTTGTAACTGCTGGAAACTGCTATCTACACTTCTATACTATATACTTTACATCACACCCGCCTACAGATATACAGTGGTAGTCATATAATTAAGAACGATTTGTAGTACCAGACATTTAAAAAAAAAACAATGTCATATGTACTTTTATGTTCCTTCTCAAAAGTAATTAATTATGTTATGAAATAGCTACATGGATAGAGTAAGCGGGATTATATTAAAATCACTTATTATTTTATATAATTCAAGAGTTATGAGCATACATGTGGATGGATGGAGAGGGAGAGGGTGGCCAAAGAAAAAATGGATGGATTGTATGAAGAGTGATATGAAATATAGGAAGTTAGTGATAGCATGACGAGTGACAGGGCAGAATGGAAGAAAAAAACGTGTTGCGCCGACCCCAAATAAAACGGGAAGGAAGATCGACAGTTACAATTTCAAATTTCTCTTTTGCAATATGAAAATAGAGTCTACATCAGCTGCAGATCCTCACAGTAAAATGCAGTAAGACATAATACTGTGGAAATAAGCATAGTAAACTCACCTAACTGTGGCTACATCTGTCATTTGCCTTATTCTTCTTAATATGCAGTAAGCAGCTGAGCTTAATCTTACCGAGAGAGTTCTAATATGAGCGCCCCACTGCAGTTTAGGATCGAATGTTATACCTGAGAACAAAGTTTTCGTAATTACATCAAGTTTTTTGCCGTCAAAAATTAGAGTGTCACCAACTTGAGGGACATTTGGTAATGAAAACTTTATACATTTAGTTTTATTCGCATTTAATAAGAGATTATTAGCTGCGAACCATTTCTAAAGAACATCCAGACTTTCGTTGACATGCAAGACATCCCCATCTTTTCTACCTACTTTAAAAATAAGAGAAGTGTAATCAGCAAACAGAATTATATTGGATAAATTAGCCATCATGCCATGTATTCCTTTAAGGGCATGCAACTCGACATACATTTTTACTGTTTTTCATACAACCGCTCTTACGCGATTATGACGGTATTACACATTTTTCATTCGATATTTTGAAAACACAGTATCTTGTGGATATTATCTAGGCTTCTATTAAAATCAATTTTTAAATTTGTGTAAAACTAATCTAGTAAAGACACTTCATAATTTACTCAGAAATTCTTAAAAGTATAACAATAGGAGCCTTGTAAATTTAATCAAGATTCTAAATGACGACAATTTTTTTCAAAAACTTTTAAGTGTTTAAAAAAAAAACAAATATTTCCTGGAACCAGTTTTGTAAAATAATCGAGTAAATCACGAAATTACCGAATGCTAACTGAGATTTCAGGCGTTATCTCTCTTTTTTCGACTTACCTTTACGTCAAACATCGCGTTGGATTGCGTTACATGAAGTAACAAGCTTGTAAACCATGCTCGATGTTGACGATAGGCGAGTGAATAAGGACCCTCTTAACAGTCGTACGTTGGTATTGTAACCGACATCATTATCTGTTCTCCTGGTACCTAATGACGGCGATGTCCTGTAACAAGTACAGTCAACCAAGGCTCGTTATCTCATTGCCGGCGGTCATTTCGTTCATTACTGAGATGCGTCACGATACAAGTGTCAAGTTTGATATTTACTTTATTTCTTAACATTTCTGAAACAATGTCTTTAATTAAATAAGGGATCTGAGGCTTTGTTTATCGTGTTTTTGTTTTCGAAGGTTAATGTTGAAGAATTCTGTTATTTCGTCAGTATTACAAGATTTTTTTTTCTGTACCTAATTAATAAAAAACGCTATAATCCTTACAAATTACGAGTACATATATATTAATAAACTCCGAAGCGCGTAGGTATTTTGTCTGTATTAGAGCGATTTTTTTTTTGAGGAGTGAAATCATCTAATACTTTTCCCATTCTAGGGTGGAGCAAGAGGTTCGTGTCAGACTTTTACTGACTAACACTACACCTATGTTCTTTTAGTTACCTTTTGCATTTTAGAACCACGAGTATCCCTTTTATACGTTATCCCATAGCCTACGATTTGGTGATATCTCTTTATGCCGCGCGTGGATGACTCGGGCTCAGTCTTTATAGGACGAGCGGACGGCGAGCTACCCATTGCTCGTCGTCTGCAAGCCAGTACCTATGGTGGCCGGAGATCACTCTGCGATTCCCTACGCCCAAGACGTCTCTTGTCGCAGTGGCTGAGGCGCGAGGATGTACGTTCCCTCACTTTTGCGGCCGCCTCCTTTGCTAGCATTACTGCTTCGCAGAAGGATGCGCTCGCATATCATTCCCTTTCGCTCCATGAACCATGGCCTAAAGCCCAGCGCGCGAGGTCACCACCACTGATCGCCTCGACTAGGACATGGCAGTGCTCCGCCCAAGCGTACGTTATACTTGTGTGATTTGACTATCACATATTTACTGTATGGACTTTAAAAGAAACTTTGACCCCTGAGTTTGTTTCGATGTTTCTTTTCTGGGTAGTCAGCTAGGAAACACCGGCCTTATAGTATAGTTTAAAATGACAAAAAAAAACTGGGCAAGTGCGAGTCGGACTCGCGCACTGAGGGTTCCGTACAAACTTGAAAGGTAAATTGCGGTAAACGATTTATGACGTATTAAAAAAAAACTACTTACTAGATCTCATTCAAACTAATTTTCGGTGGAAGTTTATATGATAATGTACACCATATATTTTTTTTAGTTTTATCATTCTCTTATTTTAGGAGTTATGGGGGGGACACATTTTACCACTTTGGAAGTCTCGCGCAAACTATTCAGTTTAGAAAATAATGATATTAGAAACCTCAATATCATTTTTAAAGACTAGCTATCTATAGATATCCCACACGTATGGGTTTGATAAAAAAAAAAATTGAGTTTCAGTTCTAAGTATGGGGAACCCCCAAAATTTATTGTTTTATTTTTTCTATTTTTGTGCGAAAATCTTAATGCGGTTCACAGAATACATCTACTTACCAAGTTTCAACAGTTTAGTTCTTATAGTTGCGGAAAAAAGTGGCTATGACATATGGACGGACAGACAGACATGACGAATCTATAAGGGTTCCGTTTTTGCCATTTGGCTACGGAACCCTAAAAATTGACGTGTGAAAGTGTTTTTTTATACCTATTTGCAAAATAAATATCATTTATCATTTATGAACACGATAAATTCAATTTTCATTCGGTTTTCATCAATAAACAGAATGATTCATGAGTAAGCTTTTAGTGTAATGCATATTATAGTAGAGAGAAGCCTAGACATTCAAACATTTCTTAAACCCGTACGAAGCTGGGGCAGGTCGCTAGTACCGTTATATAAGAAAACTAACACTTTACCACGTTGTATGGCAATTCTTAATCTCTGAAGTGTCTATGAGCACTCGGACCCCACGGCCCAAGAGTTTCAACCCCAATAAGAAGAAGATAAATTTGCTCATAAGCTTTTCAAAGAATTATCCAAACGCTTAGTAGACACTTCACGTGACCCAAAGGCTGGCTTTTACCTCTGTCAGGGATTAAGCATTGCCATACAACGTGGCAATGCCGCCAGCCTTTTGGGCACACTTCCAGTCGACAGCGATGCGGAGGAGTTTTATAACGCCATATTTTAGCTAGTAGTTTTTGCCTTTAATGTATATATATATATAGTTTTAATGAAGACTTTTAATAAAGGACTGGCCTACCGATCTAGTGGTTAGTGGCCCTGACTGCTATGCCGGAGGTCGTGGGTTAGCTTCTCACCCGGGACAAATGTTTGTGTGATGAGCACAATCATTTGTTCTGTGTCTGGGTGTAATCTAAATATATAAAAGGAGAAACTGACTGACTGACATATCAACGTACAGCTGAAACTACTGGGACTAGAAGCGTGAAATTTTGCACAAGGGTTCCTTTTTTGACGTAAGCGAGCACTAAGAGAGGATTTTTCAAAATTCACCTTCTGAGGTGATGAAATGGGAGTCCAAAGTTTGCATGGAGAAATCAAATTTCACGTGGGCGAAGCCGCTGGCAGAAGCTAGTTTATCTATAATATGTATGTATTAAGAAATATTTAAGTATGTTTATCTGTTGTCTAGTACTCATAACACAAGTTCTGCTTAGTTTGGGACTAGAAAAAAAAAAAATTGTGTTTTTATTGAATTATACAAATAAAAACACTTTACCACTGACTTTGTTCGCGGCAATGTTTTCACAAAAACTTTACAAGGCTACAACTTTAAAAGAACATTCGAAATCCTCCATACAATCTTTAAAACCCCCTATATTGTTGTATAGTATTATTGTGCGTAAAGTATAGTTCAGACCAAACGTATTGTCAGCTGCCGACTGTGAGCGCGCGTTACGCAGTTTATCGCTTTTCATATATATTAACTTCTCGTTCACAGTGAACCGACTATATAATATGCCATTACGTAGAGCCTTGTCGCTGACTTTTAGTGGCTGATTGTTATACTACGCTTCTATGCACGGTGGACGCAGACTGGCTACGTTGCCGAATGTACCTAACAGTGTTTTAGATTGCAGCATCCTGCGCTACGGGTACAATTCATTTGAGAAACTGCAATGCGTAGAGAACTAAAGACGTGTATCTCGCGATGTTCGACACCGAAAAATTTATTGCAAAAGTACATTTTAGCTCTTGTATTTGGAATGCGAATTTAGAATAATATAGCAACTGAAACATACGAAGACACGCATAGCTTCTATTATGTATAAAAATTGGGGGGAGTATAGTTTTCCAATATACAGGATGGACCCAGAATCTGTTCTTTTTCCTATTTTCGTCTTCCTCCTAGAGCTTCGCAAATAGCAACTATCAGAATGGGCATCATTTACTTAAAAATTCAGTAACCCGTCTTGATTTGAAAAAGAAAACCCCTAGTTGTATATAATGAGAACCACGAGTGAACTCAGAGATCGTTTGTGAAATACTACCTCTTTTATCTGTTGCGTGAATATTACGAGCAACTTCAAATACTGGGTCCTATTTGTAATATGTGTAGAATAGTCGGCCTCTCACGATACGCTTGAGTGAACTTACACAAGCCTACTTTTTTGTTCACACAAGTAGCGCATTGTACGCTATAGCGTATTATCGGCTTGGTGAGAACGCATACTGCAGACTGAGTCCACGTTCACACTGGGGCTGACAGTGAGCATACTCATAGTCGGCGGCTGACAATACGTTTGGTGTAAACGATGCGTAACTGAAAATTTGATCTATATATTTGATGAATGCTAAATCTCACTTCGTTTGCCAATATACTTGAATGATAACACAAACAGTAAACAATAGTATTTTTTTTTAAACGATTTAAGGGGTGGTAATTTTTTTATGAAAATATTCTCGCTTCGTTGCGAAGGCAAAGAGCTAGTATATGTAACTTATGTATATACTTATATAAAAATAGGTCTTTACCTATGTAATTGGAGATTCTATAACCAGCATTTTCAGAATTAATTATCTGTGGATTGGCGCGCAATTCGAAATTCAAATAAATTTTATTCGAAAGACGTGTTAATTTAATTTCAATTTCAGTCATTTGTTTTTAGATAGTTTTTTGTTTTTGTGACATTGTGGTAGTTTTTGGCGCTATGGATAAACTGAAAATTCGTACAATTTTCGAATATGAGTTCCTACGTGGAAATACCGCTGCGCAAACAACACGAAACATTAACGACGTGTACGGGCATAACACTGCTTGCATAAACACAGTCCATTATTGGTTCAATCGTTTTAAATCTGGAAATTTTGAGTTGAAGAACGAGCCTCGCGGTCGGCCGGTAACTATTGTCGACAACGACGAATTGAAGGCGATAGTAGAAGCGGATCCATCTCCATCTACGGCTGAGCTTGCTACGGGCCTTGGAGTTAGTGTCAAAACAACATTGAAGCACTTGCGTCAAATCGGAAAGATAAAAAAGCTAGATAAGTGGGTGCCACACGAACTAAGCGACCGACAGCGAGATTTACGTGTCGAAGCATGCATAGCACTACTGAATCGGCATAGAAACGAGGGAATTCTTAATCGAATTGTTACCTGCGATGAAAAGTGGATCCTGTACGACAACCGGTAAGCGTTCGTCTCGGTGGGTGGACCCGGGTACAGCACCTAATCAGTGCGCTAAAAAAAAGATTACTCATAGGAAGATGATGGTGACTGTCTGGTGGACCAGTGCCGGACTTGTACATCACAGCTTCTTACCGAATGGCACAACTGTGATGTCTATTGCCAAGAATTGCAAACAATGATGGAGAAGCTCGCAATTCAACAACCAAGACTAGTCAATCGCTCTTCCCCATTGCTTCTCCACGACAACGCGCGAGCTCACACTTCACGACAGACCATCGCAAAGCTACAAGAGTTACAGCTGGAAGCTCTCCGTCACCCACCGTACTCACCGGACCTTGCCCCAACAGATTTCTACTTTTATCAAAATTTAGACTATTTTTTTAGTGGGAAAAAATTCAACACCCGTGATGCAGTACAAAACGCTTTCGATGACTTCATCGCCTCCCGTCCGGCAGACTTCTACAGTAAAGGGATAAATAAACTGCCATCAAAATGGCAAAATTGTATAGATAATTTGGGCCAGTACTTTGATTAGCTGAAATAAAAAAATTACCAAAATTTTTATATTTTAAAATTATCATACAAATCTCCAATTTCATAGGTACCTATGAAATTGGAGATTTGTGGAACCTAATATATATATATTATCCATTATCCATCTTTTATTCCATTATATATATATATATAATGGAATAAAAGATGGCCGAATTCAAAGGTCGTAGGTGCGGCCGAAGATGTACATTCAATCAAAGAGAGATAACGCTTTTAGACCTACGTACTCCTTTTTGATAGCTTTTAGAACTGAATGTTTTCTGAGGTTATTTTTTATCTTCAATCAGAGATGTGACGAAGGTTCGATTATGATTCCAAAAGTTCGGAACTTCCATTTAATTTTACACCTCCAATTCTGATTTTAGTTCCGATATAATACATATTGATACAAGTGGAGAAAGTTTGTAATTGCGACCGAGGCGGCATTCGCCCGAGCCATAGGCGAGGGTTTTATGGAACCGAGGGCTGCAGTGACAAATTACGACGTGTATCAAACGCTATTTTTTAATACACCTACGAAGACATAAATAAACGAGGGTTAGCGCAAGACTAGTGGGGATTGCCGCGCGACTCGTGGAGGATGATGCGTGACTCGTAGGGGTCGCGCCGCGCCAAGCCTGATACGATAAATGTAATAAAATTGTGGCGGGGACGAGTAAGTGCACTTTTCAGCACTAGTGCGAAAAACAGTAAATTGTGTACCTAAAAACTGTAGGAATAAGAGTGATTTTTCGAGTAAGTGTAGGTATTGTTTTTTTTTATCGCAAAATGTATCGGACGTACTTGTCACGTGGGAAACCTCCCTCCTCCCGTGCCTTCAGTCTGTAGATTATGTACACTTTCACTTATTGTTTTGTTTCGTATTTGGAATATTGTGAATACCGCGAATTTGCTCTTCATCTATACTTATCCGAATACCGAGTTTTTGATTAGATTTTGTAGTAAGTATTTCATTTCACTCTTCTGTCTTCGCCACCGCCTCGGATTTCGGTTCCGATTTCAATTCTGGTTCCGGGAACATAGAGGCTTGTATACAGGGTAACACTACACTATGTAGGATCTTGATGCTCTCTTGTCTTTTTTCACAATAGAAATTACCTCGAGGGCAAAGGTTGCTGCCGCCGTTCGTCTCCAAGAGGACACGGCGGTGCTCTGCCCAAGTAGGACACACCTCCACCGTATGTTCCTCCAGGCGGTGCACACAATGGTGACACCCGGTTTTCCTATGTAGACAGTAGGATCTAGATGCTCCTGACACGGAGGAACATACGGTAGAGGCGTGCCCCGCTTGGGCAGAACACCGTCGTATCCACGATCTCTCGCGCTGGGCCTTGGTATAGACCATAGTCCGAAGCGAGGCGGAGTGGCAGGTGGTCGCCTCCTTCTGCGAAGCAGTAATGCTAGCAAAGGAAGAGGCCGCACGTGCACGCGCGAGGGAGGGTCCCTCACACACCAGCCACCAGGATCCCGATCCCAATTTCCGGCCACCGTAGGCGCGAACTTGCAGACGAGCAATGGATAGCTCACCATCGGATTGTTCGGTAACGGTCCAGACCAAGCCCAAGTCGTCGACGGCGCGTAGTGTTCCACGCGCGCCTCAAGGAGATGTCAGCAAACCGTAGGGGCCCAACATGGTTGAAGCCTACTGGGGTTCGCTTCTGAAAGGAAAACCCGGCCCTTGGTATGAAAGGAAAAGAAGGAACAGGAGTGGGTTTTTAGTCAGTAAAAGTCACACCATTTCGCTGCGCCCAACAGCGAGAGATGTCATTGGTTGATTTTCCCAGCTAAAAAAATAAATTTAAAAAAATCCCTGTTTTCTTTTTCACACTAGGAATTACTCTAATAGCGACGATGCGTTCACAAACATGTGAACTCACATATACAAGACACCCAGACCTGGAAAAACTATTAACTATATTGTAAGCCTTTCAAATTTTGTTCCTTGCAGGAATAAGTCCGCGACACGCAGCGTAACAGCCAACGTTCAACCACCGAGGCAACCATGCCGTTAAAATTGAGTAACCCTACCGTTCGTCTGGCAACAATCTTAGCATACATAACCAAACCTTGATAGACTCTTGCGTCTCCCTCGGGATCTGAAAGCGAAGGACGTCTGGCATCGTCTATCTCTTTCTAACAATCTTCTCCAAGTCATAAGACCCTGGTAGTCATTTCTTTTCGATTCTATAACATATCGAAGGGAGAAAAGTGAATAAAGTCATGTGTAATTTTGCGATTTTCTGATAATTAACTAGTGTTAATAAGTGAATATAATCAGCCTTTTAATGTTCCTACTGCTGGGTCTCAGGCCTCCTCTCTCTAGGAGAAGGAGTGGGCCGGAATTTTGGAATTTTTGGTTCTAGGACATGCCGGTTTCCTCACGAAGTTTTCCTTCACCGTTTTGAGAGCAGTGGTGATGAAATAAATTACACAAAGTAATGCGCCTGGCTGGGTTTGAACCCGCGACCTACAACTCGTAAGTCGGGGCCGTTACGTCGTGCTCGGCCGCCACTGCTCTAATAAGTGAATAATAAGCAGTTATTACCTAAGTATTTTTTTTTTATATTTTTGAATAAACTACTATCATTTCTGCATTTTTGACACTTGAAAGACGATTTTCGTTGTCTTAGAATATGAATATTTAGTAAGTTTCTGCAACTATCAGAAAATCGCAAAATTACAGATTACTTTATTAACATTACACCCGTCGATATTATACTCACATAAAGTTTTCAAAGAAGTTAAGTTTGTGGCCTCGTCCGCCAGAACTGACAAATAATTTACTTTAAAATTCATGTAGAAAAGACGAATAAATAATTTTAAGGCGTATAGTCCCTTTAACATCTGGCCGGAGTTAATGTTCACTCATATATACCGCCTGCGGCCCATAAAGCCCCGCTAACCTTTAAAACTATTTTCTTTGCGAAATATTGATTGATTTACATATGCTATGTACAGTGAGGGGTCAAAAGTGCAGTTGCACTCTACCAATGCTAAAGTGTCTATGCATTGGTAAGGTGGAACTGCACTTTTGACCTCTGACTGTATATTCTGAATAACACTTAACCAGTATTTTTTTATGTAAACATATTTCTAAAGATCAAAGCTGTTTGAAAGGGGTAGGGAAAACAAGTGAAAAAATATGATGTTGTTAATTTTTTTTTTTTGGCTCAAGTGTTAGTCATATGAAATGATCATAATTATGTTGATAATGTTAGAAAGAAAGGAAATATTTTATTTGGCACACATGGATACATACACTGTAAAAACAAAATTTAAGACAACTAGGAATAAGAAGAAAAAAACAACGTGAGACACACATTGTCTTTTTTTCTTGTAAAAACAAAATTTAAGACAACTAAGAAGAAGAAAAAAAAACAATGTGTGTCTCACGGCTGCGCCAAATAGGTCCAGTTCAGCAGAAATGCCAGACAACTACATGGTAGTCAGTGATAGTTGCCTGACGCTGGGTTTCAACTGAACCTTATTGAGAGTGTTCTATATGAATCTATAGTAAATATATATATTTTTTCAAACCTATTGAACCTGTTGATTCCGCCATCTCCTTTCTACCATCGGACAACCCGACGTACGGCGAGTATCCACCCTTACGTTGTTGAAACTCCAACGCTCCGGACTAAGCGATTCGCTTCGTCGTTTATACCGCGTACATCGAGGGACTGGAACAATTTGCCTGCTGCGGTCTTCCCGTCCAACTATAATTTAGGTGTCTTCAAGGCTAGAGTGAATAGGCTCTTAATAAACTAGTGCGCCTCACCGTCAATGATTGCAACTCTGCTTACCATCAGGTGGGATCGCAGTCAAGCACTGATTTATATCAAATAAAAAAATAAAAAATAGCCGTTACCGAGGTGTAGGCTTTAAAAAAAACACTTTTTTATGGCACTGCTGGGGAGCTAGGGCCTTAAGCCATATCTTCGTATGAATATTTAATTTGTTAAATATTAGAGTACGAATGTGCGTATTATAATGTTATTATGGTATTTGACAGCAAATGTATCAAGTCAACCTTCTCGGCAAACTTCGCTGAGGTAATCAACACTACAATAAAGTTCTCAGCTCCATTTTACCTAGATCACGCCTTTTTCAATGATTCCACATATTGTTTAGTTGCGCAGACACTTGAGATACAAAACTAAACCAATTAAAACAGTCACTGAACGAAGAAATCCCCGAAAGAAACCAAAAGTTAAAATTTTCATTAAAAGTAAATATTTTCATAGATTATGTAATATTCATCACTGATGTCATCATTTTATGCATTTATATATATTTATACATAAATTATAATAATAGGATTTGAAGTCAACTCAACCGAAAAATCGTTCCCGAATTATCCGATACTGACAAAAGTAGTTTTTAAGGTAAAATAATAAACGTATTTTCCGCACAGGCAAGCTTTGTTAATGGTTGATGTTGATGACAGTGGAATTCAATACCCCATTTATCAATGGCTCCACGTATTTGCGAACAGGTTTACATTATGTATTAATATCTATATATATAAAAGGAGAAACTGACTGACTGACATATCAACGCACAGCCGAAACTACTGGGATCAGGAGCGTGAAATTTTGCATAAGGTTTCCTTTTATGATTTAGGTGAGCACTAAGAAAGGATTTTCCAAAATTCACTCCCTAAGGGGATGAAGCGGGTGTCCAAAGTTTGCATGGAGAAACCTACATTCACGCGAGTGAAGCCGCGGGCAGAAGCTAGTCGCTAATATAAAGGATTCCAACAATTCACCAATATGTAGTATTAAATGAAAACACGTCGACGGAATGCGCTCACTCAAAGCAAATTGCACCCAAGCGTTAAATGATTCCATAGCTTTGCATTTTCACAAGAAAATATTTATTTACAAAAAGCTCGACGTCATTTTTTTTTCTAAAGAATAATCTCCACGGGACGGATACAAATTCTTTTGAATATTTTTTTTATAGGTATACAAAGTTTACACTCTTTTGTAAACCTAGTTCAGCTTTCGGCTTTACTTGCGCTAGTTCGCAATAAGGATAAGGTTTACATGATTCTGAAATATCGTGAAAAGCTCTTTGTTGTGGCTTTTTCCGGAAAAGGAGATGGATTTCGTGAAACCCAAAATAAATTATACGATACCGTCAATGGTCACATTACCTATAAGCATATGAAGAAACAGACTGGTAGTAGGGTCAGAAATATACGGTTTTATGTCACATTGAGACCCGAAAACCTTATTTTCCTTTCCCTACGTGTTAACTACAATCTATGTAAGGGACCGGCGAAAATAATATTTTCAAAGCAAACACAATGAGGCCTTTGTAAGAAGAGGATGTGGTCTTTGTAAGGAGCACATACGTTGAGCTGTTATGCGAAAATACTTGTGTGGCCGTGCATGCCCTCAATTCCATTAATAGAAGGCTCTTATTCTATTATAGATTCCTGGTACTTCGTGATGGATAGAGTAGATGGCGGTCGGATTCAAAGTTATCTTATAAAGCTTGGAAGCCGCGTCGCATTTCTTTAATTGACACGGCCCCAGGACGCAGGTGTTTGTGTAAAATTGAAATGTAATAAATGGATCCGCGTCTACGTCTGTGTACTAAGTTGTCTCGGGCTCAGCAAACAATGGATGAATATGTATTCAGAGCGGTATGGAGCTCTCATTGTTAGTCAATCCTTACTTCGCTGAATCAATAATGTAGTCTGTGGAGTCTCGAGTAATTTCACTCTGTTCAGAATGACTGAACCCTTCCTTCATTATAGATTGGAAAGAAGATAGATTGCTTACATATTGATAAAAACAGCCAGCTGATTATTTTTAGGATGGAGGTTTTTATCTTTTAAGGTAGCCATACACGCAAGGGTGTACCTGAGCAGGTTTGCCTGTGCAGTTGAGTTTTACAGGTAAACCGAAGCGTGTATGTTGCACATCTGTGCAAGTTTCCATACAAGCTTACCTGACAGGCAAACCTGTCGGGTACACCCTGTTCCTTCTTTGCCTTCGTTCCAGGACCTCGTAGGCTTCGACCTTGCTCAGCCCCTGCGGTTTTACTGACATCTCCTTAAGACGCGCATGTAACACTACGCGCCGTAGACGACTTGGGCTCGGTCCGGACTGGTACCGGTAGTCGGACGGCGAGCTACCCATTGTTTGCCGTCTGCAAGCCCGCACCTACGGAGGGTGGAATTCGAGATCGGGATCCTGGCGCCTGAGGCGTGAGCGGCGTCACCTCGCGCGTGCGGCCGCCTCCTTTGCTCGCATTACTGTTTCGCAGAAAGAGGCGACCACCTGCCACTCCTCGCTCCAGACCATGGGCTGTACCAAGGCCTGACGCAAAAAATCGCTGCCGCTGATCGCCCCCACGAGGACATGGCGGTGCTCTGACCTGGCGGAGCACCCCTCTACCGTATGCTCCACCGTATCCTCTAATCGGTTCACACAATGGTGACACCCGGGCGTTTCTTCAGCACGAATCCGGTGCAGGAACCTCCCGAAAACCTGGACGCCTACCGCAAAGTCTGGTACGAGGTGGAAAAAACGACCTGAAAGGATTTGGAGAGGCCGGCTAAATAAAAAATAATAATTGATAGGGTCGGGATTGACCTAGTCATCGCTTACTATATTAGGTGGGGTAGTCCTCATTTAATAGTAAGCGATGATATGGTTGACGATGGAGCACGCTTGCTGGAAGATTGTTTGACATTTTCTTTCTATTTTCAAGTTGTGGTTTTTTTTTTCAATAGGTGGATTTAGTGGGTTATGAACCGCAGAACAGATGGCCGTTGGGGCCGAAAGGTTCTGGGATGGCGGCCACGTACCGGAAGACGTAGCGTTGGAAGGCCTCCTACAAGGTGGACCGATGACTTGGTAACGGTTGCGGAAGTCCGACGGATGCGAGACGCACAGGACCGTTCATTATGGCGACACTTGGGGGAGGCCTATGTCCCAGCAGTGGACGTCTTTTGGCTGAAATGATGATGATGATGATGATGATGATGATGAACCGAATTTTAATTTGATTTTTGATTTTTTCATTTTATGTATCTACTAATAGATTTTTTCTTGCTACAAGACTTTTTCAGTACAACAATAGATACCTGCTATAAAATATGGTGCAAAAGTACTAGTGTTTTTTTTGGGTGGGAAAATCGACCAATGCAAATCCCGCTCTTGGGCGGTGCGAGAGATAGTGTGAGACTTGTACTGACTAAAAACCCACTCCTGTTCCTTCTTTGCCTTCGACCCAAGTCGGGTTTCACTTTCACACTACCCGAGGAACTTACTAGTGCTATGGTATTATTAGTAAGTTTTGCGATAAACGTTTTGGTTTACGATGAAGGTGTGTAAACTTGTGTATAACATGATCATTTCCAAACTTGTCATCTTACCTCCGATCCCATAAAATTGACAATCGAAAAATTTCCCTAAAGTAATAAAACGATATAATAACTATCACACTTTATCGCTATAGTCATTTTGGAGGCAACAGTTTGGATAACACCATAAACGGTTTTTATATTTTATACATTTTTCCGGAGCGTTACTCTAGAGAATATCTCTATGATCGAATAGAGATGGGCGAAATAGCTATTCGGTATCGCGTCACACCACTACACGCGAATGTGGTCGCTACTCGATGTAGCGATCACATTCGCGGATGATTTATGTTAACAACAGCCGATAGGCTACGCAGATATCAAAGTAAAGTTGTCTCCCAAACAAAAAAAAAATATTAAACTCGTTTGAAATATGTCCGGCAGATAAAAATATATCTCACAGATTTGAAAAGTTATTCGTTAGGTTATTTTTTTTTATTTATTTAAGTTAAAACGACTTATTGTGCATTATTCCTATTACAAATATCCATATCATCTTAAATATTGCGTTTCAAAGCAAATATGCTACCCATTATGTTTTCCATAGATTACGATCGAATAAATCTATTGACTTTTCTTACTCTAGGGCGGGGTGTAACAGACTTTTACTGACTAAAACCACACCTCTGTTCCTTCAGTTGCCCTTGCATTCTAGGACTACAGAGTAACACAATTAACATATCTACATTACCCACACAAGACTGGTCATTGTCCTACAACTAATCTCTGAATTTTTTAAAATACCTAATATAAAAAAAGAAAATTTTCACATTAGGTACTTACAATATTTTATTTATTTATTTAGTTCTGCTTTCATGTAAACTAAAGATGACAACTTCTTGCTTATTTATCGAACAACGATACTTTTGGTGACAGATTTGACAAACCTTTTCGGTTTTTAAATCGGAAACTAACTTTAAATAAATATTTGGCTTCACATAGTTTGTACATTTAACAAGTGTCAAGTTTAGAAAGTATTTAGTTTTTAATACTTAATACAGTTACTTGGTTTCCATTAGAATGCTGATGTAACATTCTAATGTTTCTGCGGTATTAGGTAGCAGATATATAGACTCAGTCTTTTCGAAAAGCTTCGCTAAGATAGGTAATGAAATACTCAGCTGCTTTTTACATTAATCGCACCTGTTTCAATGATAATATTGTGCAGTTGTGAAGACACAAAATCATACCAATTTTACATCACAATCATCATCATCATTTCAGCCGAAAGACGTCCACAAATGTCGCTACAATGACCGGTCCTGTGCGTCTCACATCCATCGGATTCCCGCGACCCTCACCGTCATTGGTCCACCTTGTGGGAGGCCTTCCAACGCTGCGTCTTCCGGTACCTTTCGTCCCCATCGACCATCTGTTCTGCGAGAAATGTGCCCTGCCCACTGCCACTTAAGGTTGGTGATTCTTCGGGCTATGTCTGTAACCTTGGTTCTCCCGCGGATATCTTCATTTCCGACACGACCACGCAAGGATACTCCGAGCATAGCCCTTTCCATTGCCCTTACATCACAATATTCACTAGGAATCCATTTGCGAATAATATAAAACAACTACTGAACTTCAGGCCAATAAATCCTGCCAAAAACAAATGAACAGTCAGATATAAATATCATTTTAGAGGATTAATTTCATAATTATGTCAGTGTTCGTTATTCTTAACAATCGACTGTCGACATGAATTCAAAAAGTTTCATCCATCTCTATTGCGATACCTACCAGGAAAATATAAGTGCAAAGAGAAAATCCGATAATATCGAGGCTCGTATTGTCTACCGCTTATTGTCTTTTGGCCCGTATTCGAGTCTTTGTTATTCTTCCCACAGCTCTCTAAGCTAACTGTAATCAACATTTTTCAGGTTTTTCGGCTAATAGTTTCATTAGGATCTTCTTTGTTATTGAATTGAACAGTATCTTAGAAATACGAGAAGATTTTTTATTCAAATTAAATGCTTGGATTTTGTTCTGCCAGCGAGCATTAGTCGCAGCGCTTTTGAATAAATCTATGGTATAAGTGTATTGCCAATTCGACGAAAAAAATTGGCTATTAAAATTCTATCCCATAAAATAAGATTAGTTGTGCCATTATCTTTTTTGTTCAAAGTTGTTTTACGTGAAACAATACGTGAATGAAAAACAAAAGCATAACAAAAACAAAAAGAATTCGAATTTAAAACTTCAATTGTTTTTTTAGCTATCGCGTCGGAACTTTCGATTGAGCTCGTCGGAAAATCCGTCAAAAAAAAAAGAAACTGTCGTCAGTATAAATCTCACAACGGGCACGTTTAACACTCGCTGTACTAGGTGCACATACTTTCAAAGTTATTTTTCATGTAAACGAGAGGCAGCATAAACCGTATAAAGGTGCCTATATTTTATGCGGGCCTGGTGTTTTCTGCTCGGGACAATAGTGTAAAAAGATAAAAACCTGTGAACGACCGGCACATGTATATACGTTAAAAGGATTTTTTTAATATACCCACGAAATAAACGGGTCCGCGAATATACGGGACTATTTCGTGTTCATATTTCTTGTTGAATGAGGTTTATGAATGCTGTTCATATTTAATTCTTTGAATCCCGGTTGCTTCTGACCGGGATAACATAACAAGCTTTCATATATTTTTGGAGATTCATATCATGAATGAGAAATTGAACATAAACGTTTTTTCCCTTTTATATTTGTAGGTGGTATGTGAATTACGGGATTTTATAATATATTCTGAACTTAACATAAAAATAATTAGCCCAAAATAGCTGAAATGCTGATTCAGCAAATAAAAACAATTTATAGTGAACATACGTAACCTTAGCGTGACTAACCTAAACCAATATTTACGATCGTGATATTTTTCAACCCAGGCTTCAGCAGTATTTCTATTAATATCCAAGTTTCTTAGTTACATAAACCGTTGAGCGAACTTTCGTGACATCTATAAACAATGACTGATTAATATTCGACTTGCTTTCAATATTAGCGCGCACAAAACATATTTTACTTTTTCGAAAATATATTTAAAATCTTACAAAAGCCTCGTCCACACCGATCAAGTTTCGTGAATAAGTGGCTACATAATAATATTATGTTATGCGACTTTTACCGGGACAAATGCACGAGAAAAATGTGTGTTACAAATGGGTATACCCGAAGTTTGAAAATGATAAAAGTTCCTTTACCAGTTTCTTTTCCGTAGAATTCAGCTGATTTCTCATGTCCCTTTTAGGTTTTCTTTGTCCCGAATACTGATGCGTGCCGTCAGTTCTGTTTACCCTTTGAATTGTAATCTCCTCTCTCATTATGTTGTCCTAGTACATTCTATCCACATATTCGACCCACATTGTCCTTTCGTTTACTGACTGACCTTTTCTTTAAACCTCGTGTGACGTCATGCGTTTTTCTGAGTGCTCGCATTTCGAAAGCGTTTATTTGTTTTATTATCTCTTGTAGGTCCATGTCTTCCTAGTACTGTTAATAGGATAATTACTCCGTTTTTGTTGTGTTTGGCCGTGTCATTTATAACTAAATGTAAATCTTAGACAGTATAGTCGTTAAATTGTAATTTTTTTGAGATATTTTGGTAATCTAATTTGAACAATTTTACAATATAACTCGTAAAACTCATCGTAAAATCCCAACACCACAATTAATAAACATTTGTATTCGGAAGATCCACACAGGAACTTCACAATATACAGAAATGTTCCTTTGTGTCTCGGTTAACCATTTGAGCGGTAAGTGGATGCATTGCGGTAAGTAAACGATGCAAATTAGCCTATTGCCTCCTATTTACCTGCAAACTAAGACAATAGTGGCGTGTCGACGGAAATTCGGCTCCAGCACGATCTGAGCTTCAGACAAACAGACAGACAGCTAACGATTAATGCCTAAGTGGAGCTGGCAAGTCTATTTTCGGTAATATATTTTAGGGATGTTATGAAGCTCCATAACCGGAACTGAAAGTACCGTTGAGTAAAGTAGTTATATCAAAACCATTACTGTAATTAACAGAAGAAGACGTCATTCTATCCAGTTTGGAAACGTACCACTTAAAGCTCGCTAGATTCTATGTTGCCGAGCATTTGCGAGGTGAAGATAGTATATATACCTAATATTGAGGTATCTTCTGACTCTAGCCACACGTATGTCGCAACACGGACTTGTGACCGAAAAATACTCGTTAGTTAGAGTCCACACATTATCGAGGCACTTATCGAATAAAATACATATATATTTTGATCAAAGTGAATGTATATTTATATAGAACCCATCGAAGCCTATATGGCTTCGATTGGTTTTCTATCCTTTTTTTTCAGTGGGAAAGTCATCTTATGACATCCCGCGCTCTTGGGCGGAGCGAGAGATAGTGTCAAACTTTTACTGACTAAAAATCCACTCTTGTTCCTTCGTTGCTTTCGTCCCAGGGCCCCGAGTTTCGTTTTCACACTACCCATGGCTCCAGTAGGCTTCGACCCTGCTGGGCGCCTACGATTTGCTGTCATCCCCCTGAGGCGCGCGTGGAACAATACGTGCCGTCGACGACTTGGGCTCGGTCCGGACGGTTGCCGGACGGTCGGACGGCGGGCTCGCCGTCCGCAAGCCCGTGCCTACGGTGGCGCCTTGGGTAGAGAAGCTATCGAAGCCTATTTTATTGCTTCCGTATAACGGTATGAGAACTCTAGGCCAGCTAGGCTAGGCCCTCGGCCTTTGCTCACACTGTTAACATAATATGGTATATGGTACTTAGGTATTGGCAGGCACCTAGATAACTTCACAGGTCCGACAAGTGTCTCCTGGGATCGATATAATCATTGAGAGTAACAACACAATTTAAAAATGTTGTTTTGTAATAAAACTGTGCTTTTTAATATTGTTGGTTTTTATATATATTTTTCGTACCAAAAATGAACTCTAGGGAGCTAAGTCAGACCGACTTAGCTTTTTACACAGAAAATATGTCTGGTTGTTTATTTGGTCTACAAAACAGAAATAGGTGCGGTTGTTATAACACTTAGCAATTAAAAATGCAATAAAGAAGTTATCATAACTTTGGCCTATCATTCATTCGTTCATTTATTTTTGAGTTATTCAATTAAGCCTTTTCGAAATTACACCTAGTCTAAAATGCTACAAAGTGGGTACGGGGTCTATATAAAATTACCCATTGTTCTTTGTACAAAGGTTATTTCAAAAAGAAATTTCTTCCAGCAGACCTGCGAACACACAGACCACGCACAGGACCGTTCATTGTGGCGACGCTTGAGGGAGGCCTATGTCCAGCAGTGGACGTCTTTCGGCTGAAATGATGATGATGATGATGAGACCTGCGAAAGGAGAGATTAGAAGAATTGTAGACAATAGTGTGTAGAAATAAGAAAAGAACATTTTGTGAAATCTTATATTAAACAAATAAATACTTATATAACTATAATAACTATATATCTATACCTTATACTAAATATATATACATATATATATATATATATATATATATATATATGATTGTCACACGAGAGGAAAGATAAGTGCTGTTTTAAGCAAAATAATATACCTATCACCAAATGCACCAACCACGAGGTGGTGATCTTCCGTAGGGGCCCAGTAGGGCCGAAGCCGTAGGGGCCCAGCAGGGCCGAATCCTACGGGGGTCATGGGTTGATCATCGTCATCGTCGTGGTCGTCGATAGGTCTTCTGTAAAGGAAACCCGTGGTCCAAGAACGCAATGAAACTAAAGCAGCATAGCTGTGGTTTTAGTCAGTAAAAGTCTGCCCCCACATCTCGCTCCACCCTAGACCGGGAGTAGTCATCCAATAGTCTTCCACCTCAAAAAAAGACAAATTTGAGTGGACAAGAAGTTAGTCAGAAAAATAAAGCCTCCAAAATGTAAATCCCTATGAACAAAAACAGGCAAGATCATTATAACAAAATTCATAATAACAAAAATCATTATCAGTGCTTCAACCTAAACCAGTAAACTCCACAAAAAGTGCCATAAACTGTAAGTGATAAATCACTACTTTACACACACCCTCAACTTGGTACTAAATAAACCCGCCATGATAATACGTGCTCACACCCCGCATTGCGCATCAAGCCCAGCGCACAAACTCGACGCTATTCTACAAAAAAAAAAACGTATAAAACACATACGCAAGGCAAATTCTCCCTTTTCACGACATTAAAATTCACGTAGGTACCCATTCATTGTGCGGTGAAGATAAATCGAGCATAAAATTGTTGTTCGGAATTTATTAGCTATTACCAGGGTATACGGTTCAATTCTTTAATTATCTATAGAATAGAATAGTTTATTGTACACCAAAAATGTTACATAACTAGAGGAACTTCAATGTATGCGTCAAATAGTGGTATTAATCCTTGCATACATGCACGATCTGCGCGTGGAGATGTAACGCCGGGCTGAAACTCCACTGCCGCGTCAAGTCGCGGTATGGCGGACAGAGTTCCGGCGGGATCTCATGGTAGAATGGCGACAGCGACTGTCTTGTAACAGTCGCTGTCGCCATTCCACGTCATTCCGTCGCCCAGTGCTGGGTATGCCACAATTATGGCGGTAAGTCCCCTGTTTGAGGAATAGCTGGAAAGACCTCACGGCGTCCTTACCTTCCGCATGACGCAGGTCCTCACCGGACATGGCAAGTTCAGGAGGTCAAATGCCAGGGTGCACCATTGTGTGGACCACCTGGGGACACGGTGGAGGTGTGCCCCGCTTGGGCAGAGCTAAGCCGTGTCCTCGTGGGGGTGATCGGCGGCGGTGATCTCTTGCGCCGGGCCTTGGTACAGGCCGTGGTCCGGAGCGAGTAGGAGTGGCAGGCGGTCGCCTCCTTCTGCGAAGAGAAGGCGGCCAAACGCGCGAGGGAACGCCTCTCACGCCAAGCCACCGGGATTCCAATCCCGATTTCTAGCCACCGCAGGCGCGGGCTTGCGGACGGCGAGCTACACATTGCTCCGTCCGAACCGTCAGGTAACCGTCCGGAACAAGCCCAAGTCGTCGACGGCGCGTAGTGTTCCATGCGCGCCTCAAGGAGATGTCAGCAAATCGTAGGGGCCCAGCAGGGTCGAAGCCTACTGGGGCCATGGGTTTTAGTCAGTAATAGTCTGACACGCCCTCCTGCTTAGCCCAAGGGCGGGAGGTGTCATTGTCAGGTGAGATAGTGGTGAAACGCGAGCCTATCATTAATATAAAAAAAAGATGATTTTCCACCTAAAAAAAAACAGTGGTCTGGTCGCTGACAGCGATATCTACCAGACAACCTTTGAATGAACTGTCATACTGTAAGAATCAGAATGTTGGGCTGTGAAAAAAAAAGATTGCGGAGATGAGAATGTTGAGATGGATGTGGTATGACGAGAATGGATAAAGTGAGAAATGAGTATATTAGGGGAAGTTTGAAAGTGGTGGCAATGATTGGAAAGTTTAAAGGGAATCGTTTGTATTGGTATGGCCATGTAAATAAGAGGGATGAAACGAATGTTATTAAAAGAGTGAGAGGGAGGCCAAAGAAAAAATGGATGGATTGTGTGAGAAGTAATAAGAAAGTAAAGGGAGTTAGTGATAGCGTGACGGGTGACAGGACAGAATGGAAAAAAACTGTTGCGCCGACCGCAAATAAAACGGGACAAGGAAGCTCGATGAAGCTTTAGTTGGACTGAAAGAACTAAAAATGAAAGGGAAAGAAGGAAGAAAATAAAGAAAATACATTAATTGTTTAGCACACAGACATACACAATAAAGAAACGAGTACTTATGTAGAAACTTAAATTAAAAAAAAAACAATATCTGTCTCACGGCTGTACCAAACAGGTCCAGTTCAGCATAATGCCAGACAACTACATAGTAGTTACCTAATGCTGGTTTAAAAATTCAATTGAACTTCGGTCTTGTATCAACAACCGTATTTTAGTAATACTAAAACAATAATAAATTTAATTGAAATAACGTTTACTAAAAATTAACATTAAGCCAACAGTAACAAGGTTTCCCATACAATTACAGTACCTAAAAATATCCTAAAACTAAAATATTATTAAAAGAGCAATTAATAGTGGTTAGGAATTGAAATGTTTGATAGTGGGCCGCTCGATCTAGGTTAATTTAAATCTGTGTTTTAGGCCATCACGTTACTAATAATAAATGGATAGAAGGGTTCTAAGAAAAAAAAAGTTGAATAGTAATCATCTTACGCCTAATTCCTAAAGAATTCGAAGAAGAATATCTAACTTTTCAGTAGATCAGCGCTAGATGCAGGCGATCAGAATCGATCAGTCGATCTCCAGTCGGGCGCCAGTTAATTCAGTCAATCTCAGTAAGCAGCAGATTATTTACTTTTAGCGGATAGCTAATTAAGTATTATCGGCCCTACCACATTCTATTATCTTGCCGCCCCGTAAATTCTTATTTGCCAAAAGAAAATTGTCTCGCTGCCATCGTATTACCGCGACCCTATCGGTCCAACTTGTGGGAGGCCTTACGACACTGCGTCTTCAGGTACGCGGTCGCCACTCCAGAAGCTTTCAGCCCGAACGGCCATCTGTTCTGCGAGCAATTGCCACTTAAGTTTGGTGATTCTTCGTGCTATGTCGGCAACCTTGGTTCTCCTGCGGATATCTTCATTCCTGATTCGATCACGCAAGGAAACTTCGAGCATAGCCTTTTCCATTGCGCTTCGGGTGACTTTAAGCCTTCTGATGAGGCCCATTGTGAGCGAGTACGTTTTGGAGCCACTTTTGCACTGATAACACGCACTGGTCTCCCCCAAGTGTCACCACAACGAACGGTCCTGCGCGTCTCGTATCCATCGGATTCCCGCGAGCCTCACCAGGCTATAGGACCACCTTGTGCCCTACCAACGCTGCGTCTTCCAGTACGTGGTCGCCACACCAGAACCTAATTCGTCCCCATCGACCATCTGTTCTGCGTGCAATGTGCCCTGCCCACTGCCACTTATGTTTGGCGATTCGATTGAACCAGTCGTTATCGCGACACTTGGGGACGAACAGTGGACGTCTTTCGGCTGAAGTGAAGATGATTATAATGATGAAAAGAAAATCGAAAGTATTCGAGGCAGATTGCTAAAATTTTTGATCTCACTTCGCTTGTTCATTCATCTTTGATTACCCGATTTTTCAGCATAATGCCACAGGGGTTTTCATTATATGGAAGTTTGTAATATTGAAACTCTTCGAAGCGTTGTGCTAAAACTGTTATTCACTCGCGGCTTCACTTGCGTAAAAATAGAAAATTGTGTCAAGGGAACACACTGCCGGGACCAGAATACGGTTTGTTGTCTGGAGGCTTATATGTGAAAAAATCCGAAATAGAAAGCATTTTTTTTCAACTGAACTTGTCCACGATTGTCACGTCATAGTGGCCTAGCTTGTTCCTGTTTCCCGTTTGGGAGAAAAAGAAAATTATCCCAAGGGAACATATTCTCGGGATATAAATGTTTGGAGGTATGCGGAACAGAGAGTAAAGTCCCGCAAACCTCCGTTGAAAAGGGAGCATCCTCCAACCAGACGAGTGTTATGTCTGGTGTGCAACTGTTCAACATTTCGGGCTGTTCTATATGTTCAAATCGCGCGGAGAACTTTAATTGCGCGATGCAGGATTATTTCTTATGTGACGTCACAGATGTCGCTACAAATGTCCTATGTACTATTCCAGAATATGGTTTACCCGTTTGCCAAATTTCAACCAAATCCGTTCAACCGTTCAAGCGTGAGAAGTAACAAATATACAAACATAGAATATTTACTTTCATCTCCATAATATATAGTCAATTCAGAAACTGGTTGATACCGTTTCATTTTACAACATCAGCCCTTAAAACTTTATTATGACATTTGAAAAACAAAAAGTCAAAACACGAAAAAATTAATCTTGTTTTCAAAATGAAAATTAACCTAATGTATCTATGTAATCTTAGTACTTATGTAGAACATAGAACGTAGCTTAGTGACGGAATGCTTCAGTGCCTTGTATGCACCAGGATTGCATAACACGCAACGTGAGTTTCTTACAAACGCGTGTAGCTTGTTCCACAAAATAGATAAGTAAAGAAGTCAATCTACATAAAAAGCGCGCTCGAGCAACGCACACACAGACACTGCTCACGGACACGATATCTCAGCCCGGTTGGAACCAGTGCGAGCGCGAGTTCTATCCGTTTGAGACACGCGACTGTAAACTTTTTTGTGCAATAATGGAGCAACAAAAAAAAAGTTATAACTGTTCAGTGGACGGTGGTTTAAATTCAACATTAATTGGTTAATTATTTGGTAAGTGGAAAGGCGTGCGAAGAGGCTAATTGGGGATCCAGATTTGTTAAGTCCAATCTACAAAACCTCGAGCACAGGCGCAGGGTAGCCAGCCTATCGGTATTTTACAGGTTGCATTTTGGAGAATGTGCGCGGGAATTGCATGACTTGATTCCGCCATCTCCTTTCTACCATCGGACAACCCGACGTACGGCGAGTATCCACCCTTACGTTGTTGAAACTTCAACGGTCCGAACTAAGCGATTTGCTTCGTTGTTTATACCGCGATACACATCGAGGGACTGGAACAATTTGCCTGCTGCGGTCTTCCCGTCCAACTATAATTTAGGTGCCTTCAGGGCTAGAGTGAATAGGCTCTTAATAAACTAGTGCGCCTCACCATCAATGATTGTATCACTGCTTACCATCAGGTGGGATCGCAGTCAAACACTGGTTTATATCGAATAAAAAATAAATTTAAAAAAAAAAACGTTTTTTAAACTACCAGTTATTTCAGAGAGGTAAGTAGGTATTTGCTTGTATTTTGATGATTTGTTTTTGCCTTATTATTAAGATTTCTGTGCGCAGAACAGTTATTTCGGTAAGTGAGTACCTCAATGGCCACCAGCCCCGCGCCGAGAGAGAAAGCGAACATGACTTTGTGGCCATGTAATATTTTTACAATTTATATTAGGTATTTATCACTGCACCCGAGCGTGCTCGGTCGGAGCCTCGCCGACCCTAACGCGACCGTCGAGTTTAGGCATGAAAAGTGAAGTACATACATGACATTGACTATCTTCAGTTCCTATCTATTTTGTGCCAGTACAATGTTCACGCCATTCTTTATACTAAGCCCTTCAGCTATGTTACGTAGTACGTCGTATTTGAAAAGCAATATCGCACCTAGCCTAGATTACATTTACAAATTCAATTCGGTACCATGAAAAAGGAAAACGGCTATGTTAATATTTGAAAAGTCTTTTGTTGAAAGAAAAATTCTGAATCTAGAACATTTTCTAGACAAAATGTTAAAATAATACACCTTAATATTTACAATCGAGGTATCTTTTAGCTGTTTAGTCTTAAATCGTGTATTTTGTGTAATCTGTTACTTTAAAAGTCCGTACTACGGTAGATCCTAAAATTTACTGGTAAAGATTGACCATCGAACCTGTTATGGTAAAAGTCCGAAAAGTCTTGTGATTTTCGTTTATTTCGAGCATTTACCGCCATTCATTTGGTAAATCTCAAGATTTACTTCAAATACACGGTAAATCTCGATAAACAGACATGTAAGTAAGGGTGGTTTAAATAAAATAACCACGAAGGCTAAGGCAGGAGCGAAACGGAGCTCCCGCCTGCTTCCACTCTGAATCGACGTGTTAACCATAATGATAGTATTCTTTCCAGTACCAAAATATACCAACCGTCTTTGACTTTCACCTAACATGTACCAATGGTAAAAACCGCAGCAGCCGTAGCAGTTTCAAATGATAAAAGTCCGAAAAATTGTTCCCTGTTTATTAATAAGTACTTACTTATAATTGAAGATATCCGCAGGAGAACAAAGAAAGAAAGAAAGAAAACATTTATTTGAGACTCGCACAGGACAAACGACGATAAAATAAAAAGTAACGGCTTAATCTATAAATACTTAACTTAAAAATAATAATAGAAAACAATATTAAATAAAAGACTAGCGCAAGGCCAAAAAGGCTCCTATCTCAGCATATGCTGCGATAATGTACTAAAAAGTAAAAATAACGCAGCGCTGGTATTCTGATAGGGCCTGGTGACAGGTGATGCCACGGACACACTCACGGAACACAGAGACAACAAAGGTTGCTGACATAGCACGAAGGGTCACCAAACTTAAGTGGCAATGAGCAGGGCACATTGCTCGCTGGACCTATTTGGCGCAGCCGTGAGACACACATTGTTTTTTTTTTCTTCTTAGTTTAAATTTTGTTTTTTACAGTGTGTGAATCCATGTGTGCCAAATAAAATATTTTTCTTTCTTTTCTTTCTTTCTTTCTTTCTTTCTTTCTCGCAGAACAGATGGCCGTTGGGGCCGAAAGGTTCTGGAGTGGCGACCACGTACCGGAAGACGCAGTGTTGGAAGGCCCTACAAGGTGGACTGATGACCTAGTGAAAGTTGCGGGAATCCGATGAATGCGAGACGCATAGGACCGTTCATTGTGGCGACATTTGGGGGAGGCCTATGTCCAGGAGTGGACGTCTATCGGCTGAAATGATGATGATGACTTATATTTACCAGCTCATGTCGGTAAATCTTAAGATTTATTGGTAAAACCTAAGAATTACAGTATTTTCTGCTAATACAACTTTTACATATCCAACCCAATTTTCTTTCCGACAAATAGAATCCTAAACGAATGTAAATTCCGTTCAGAACAACATTTCTTAACGGAACCATTTCTTAATCCGAAACCCGAATAACTTCAGCCGTCGGCAGACTTAAGGATTAATAAAAAATAAATGTACTGCGTCTGTTTCAGTTTCACTAAATGAAGTCTGAGCTGGAGATAACGAGATTCAAGCAATAGTGGAAGCCGTTTCTTATTTAATTATTAAATCTCTTTTAATTAAACGCGGTCCGGGATCGTTTTGATTGCATCTTTAGTTTAAATTAATGTTTATGGAGTGCACTGATGTTTATTTGTTCATTCGTGGTTGGATTGCGAAACAATTTTCAAAGTAGGAATTTTTTGTAAATTAATTATATTTTTTTTATAACTGAAATAGTACATGTTGATACAAGTGCAGAAAGTTTGTCATTGCCACTGAGGCGGAATTCGCACGAGCCGTAGGCGAGTGTGTTATGAAGCCGAGGGCTGCAGTGACAAATTTGCACGTGTATCAAACGACTTTTTTCAATACAATTACAAAGAATTGAATAAACGGGGGTTGATCGGCGACTCGTGGGGGACGACAAGCGCCCAGCCTGATACGATAAATGTTATAAAATTGTGGCGGGAGAGAGCACGCGTACTTTTCCGCACTAGCGGTGGGATAAGAGCGGGTTTTCGAGTAAGTGTATTGAAAAATATTTAACGGGACCGCAAGCTATAGATACAGTGGTGGATGATAGATTCACACGTTTTGTGCATAGGAGTGGGCTAGCGGACGACAAGCAATGGGTAAAACCGTCTGTCCGTCCGGTTTTGACCGAGCCCGTTTCGTCGATGGATCTATATAGGGAATGGGATGGAAGTGTTCCACGCGCGACTCAAAGACATGTCAGCAAACCGTAGGGGGCCAGCAACCCTGACAAGAGAACATGACGGTACGGTTAGCGCTGCGTGTCGCGAGTTAGTTTCCTGCACGGAACATATATATGGCCTACTGATATACAGGGTCTGAGTATCTTGTTATGTGAATTTAAATATTTGTGAACGCACCCACAATGCAGGAGCCACGCCATAATTACGGTGGTAAGCCCCCTCTTTGAGAAGTGGCTGGAAAGGCAACACGGCGTCCTTACCTTCTGCATGACGCAGGTCCTCACCGGACATGGTGAGTTCGGGAGGTTCCTGCACCGGATTCGTGCGAAGGCGACGCCCGCGTGTCGCCACTGTGTGGACCGCCCGGAGTACACAATGCAGGAGTAAATTTTACTAGTGTGAGGCAACGTTTTTTTTAAAAAAAACCGGTCAAGTGCTAGTCGGACTTGCGCACAAAGGGTTCCGTACCGTTCGTAGTAAAAAACGGCAAAAAAAAAAAACACGTTTGTTTAATGGGAGCCCCATTTAAATATCTATTTTATTCTTTTTTTAGTATTTGTTGTTATAGCGAACAAAGAAATACATGATCTGTGATATCACAGAGGCAAGAGGCCCTCGCACCCTAGTCGCCGGGATTGCGGCCACCGTAGGCGCGGCCTTGCGGACGGCGAGCAATGAGTAGCTTGCCGTCCGACCGTCCGGTAACCGTCCGGACCGAGCCCAAGTCTCCGACGGCGCAGAGTGTTCCACGCGCGCCTCAAGGAGGTGTCAGCAACCGTAGGGGCCTAGCAGGGTCGAAGCGTACTGGGGCCATGGGTGATTCGAAAGAGATCCCCGGGGCCCTGGAACAGTGGCAAAGAAGGCACAGGAGTGGGTTTTTAGTCAGTAAAAGTCTGACACGCCCTCCCGAAACCTACATATAATAAAGTTGAAAGTAACAACAATTTATCAAAAGAAATAATAACCCCAACATTGAATGGGGTGAAATAAAACTCCTCTAACTTATGAAGTGTAATAACTATGAGCAATTATTACAACTTCGTAGTTCCCAGCTATTTGGACTTATTTATTTCCTATCCCCTCCACAATATTAATACTTTATTACACTTTCTTTACTTGCTACACTTTTGTTTCTTTTTCTTAAAAAGATACAGCGTATCATCTGTTTATTATCTTTCGTAAAAGATTACTGCGGAAAACATATTGAGGAAAGATAACTAGGTGGCTTGGGCAGCTGGTTTGTGTCATGTTTTTTTTTTTATAATTTTCAAAAACTATATTTTTTTGTTTTTTCTATTGACTAGACTCTGCCAATTGTTCCGCTTACATGAAAGTAGGTTTTTCCATACAAACTTTGGACCCCATTTCATCCCATTACGGGACGATTTTTAAAAAATCCTCTCTTTTAGCTCGTCTACATAATAAAAGGAAACCTTGTGTAAAATTTCACGTTCTTAGTCCCAGCAACTGTGGCTGTGCGTTGATATGCCAGTCGGTTTCTTAGTCCCAGCAGCTTAATCTGTGCGTTGATATGTCAGTCAGTCAGTTTCTCATTTTATATTATTTTATAGATAGGCTCGCGCTTGACCTCTATCTCACCTGATGGTAAGCAATAATGAGGCCGACGATTTTTTTTTAAGATGTGAAATCATCTAATTATATCTCCCACTCTAGGGCGGAGCACGAGGGGTTGTCAGACGTTTACTAACCAAAACCACACCTGCGTTCTTCAGTTGCCCTTCGCGTTCTAGGTCTACGGGTTTTCTTTTTCAAAGATCCCCGTGGCTCTTGCGGGCAACGGTCCTGCTGGGCCCATACGGTTTGCTGACATCTCTATGAGGAGCGTGTGGACACCACCTATTACCTTATTGGTGCATGTACTACCCACCTATTTGCAAAACAGACATATTTATATAATATATATATAATATAAACCAGTGCTTGACTGCGATCCCACCTGATGGTAAGCAGTGATGCAATCGTTGATGGTGAGGCGCACTAGTTTATGAGAGCCACTTCACTATTATTCTTATTAGCTTTAGATATCATTCACTAGCTGCCCCCGACGTTAAATTAAAAAAGAATTTGACTGGCCTGACGGTCTAGTGGTTAGTGGCCCTGACTGCTATACTGGAGGTCGTGGGTTCGATTCCCACCCAGGACAAATGTTTGTGTGATGAGCACAATCATTTGTTCTGTGTCTGGGTGTAATTTATCTATAATATGTATGTATATAGAAATATATAAGTATGTTTATCAGTTGTCTAGTACTCACAACACAAGCTCTGCTTAGCTTGAGACTAGACGGCGTTGTATGATAGTAGTGGAATATTATTATAAATAAAAAATAAATAAAAAAAAAAAAAACTTCAATAATTGGGTTATCTAAGACTAAAACAATTTTTCAATACGAACCAGTTTTTGAGACTGACGCATTCAGTCAATTAAACAAACTTTTCAGCTGTATAATAATAGTTTAAATAAACTAGTTTATCCGTATATTTGAGACATTTACTTCTCACGATATAACTTTTGTGACAGAATAATAATAAAATTTTATTGTTCTCTCTTCACGATGAATAAGAATCTCCTTTGCGAGAGACGAGTCCATACTAGGGAGACCCTGTATTACGGATGAGAGAATGGCGTCTGTCAGGTCTCCTAGTTAATAATATCAAGCTAAAATAACAATTTATTTTATTAAAATCGGCTTTAAATCTCAAAACAAAAGACTATATAAGAAATATAATAAAGAATAAGTGTAATACTCGGAGATTTTTGGCGGGATTTTTTCGAGTTAAGTTCAGTGGCTGTTTTAATTATTCGCAAATTCAATTCCTAGTGGACATTTTTTTTTTATGTGGGAAAATCATCTAATGACAAATCTCGCTCTTGGGTGGAGCGAGAGATAGTGTCAGGCTTTTACTGACTAAAAACCCACAGCTGTTCCTCTTTGCCTTCATCCCGGGGCCCCGGGCTTCGCTTTCACACTACTCGTGGCCCAAGTAGGCTTCGACCCTGCTGGGCCCCTACAGTTTTGCTGACAGCTCCTTGAGGCGCGCGTGGAACACTACGCGCCGTCGACAACTTGAGCTCGGTCTGGACGGTTACCGGACGATCGAACAGCGAGCCATCCATTGCTCGACGTCCGCAAGCCCGCGCCTACGGTGGCCGGAAATCAGGATCGGAATCTCCTTTGCTAGCATTATTGCTTCGCAGAAGGAGGCGACCGCCTGCCACTCCCCCTCACTCCGGACCATGGCCTGTACCAATGACCAGCGCGAGAGATCACTGCCGCCGATCGCCCCCACGAGGACACGGCGTTGCTCTGCCCAAGCGGAGCACACCTCCACCGTGTCCTCCGGGTGTTCCACACAGTGGCGACACCTAGGCGTGTCTTCCGCACGAATTCGGTGCAGGAACCTCCAAGTGGATGTAGAATTAATGTAGTTTTGTATCTCAAGTGTCCGAGAATAGTGTGAAAGCGAAGCCCGGGGCACCGGGATGAAGGCAAAGAGGGAACAGGAGTGGGTTTTTAGTCAGTAAAAGTCTGACACTATCTCTCGCTCCACCCAAGAGCGAGATTTATCATTAGACGATATTCCCACTTTAAAAAAAAAAAGTGTGTATGCAGCTGAACAATATGTGGAATCATTGAAACAGGCGCAATTTCAGTAAAATGTTGCAGAGAATTACCATATAGTATTGATTACCTTAGCAAAGCTCACCGAGAAGGCTGACCCGATACATTTGCTGCCAAATGCTGCAAAACATTAAAATGTGTTAAATCTGTGTTCTAATGGAACTCAAAGTAACTGAAAACTTAATATTTTCTAAACTTGACTCTGGCTAAATGCACAAACCTTGCGAAGCCAAAATAAAATAATACTCACATTCCCCACACCTATGGTCTCAATATTCAACGAGTGGTCGCAGCAATAACAATGCCAAATACCGTCCGCAGGGGTCGGTCACCGCTGGCCGAGCTCCAATTGTTAAGACCCTCGTCTTCCTCTGTTGTCCTGGTACTCTCATTACGTACGGCGCGTTAGCTCAGTTTTATGCTTTGTTTTATTAAAAGACTTTGGACAGACAGACTAAGGAATTGTTGATGCAATTAGTTTGTCCAGTGTATATCGTGGTTTATACTAGTTTTGAATTACTTCACTTACTTAAATAAGGCATTCTATAAAACATCTTAGTGCGAGCACAGAATAATAATAGAAATAGGTGCGAGTTAGGTATTTGTTAGGACTAAATTCAAAAATATCTTCGAAGTTATTTATTATAGAAACACACTGTGACGTTGGAATAATAGTAAATAAAAATATCTGTATTACACAAGTGACTTAAATATTAACTATTTAAAAAAATGATCCTTAAAAGAAATAGACAGACAGGCACGACGCCACAATCTGACAAATCGTCTTCTACAAATTAAAACGTTATTCTACAATAAAATACTTCTGTTTAAAGTAATACGTCTTTATAAAACTTTGTTACTTATCTACGACTTGTCATTTAAAGGTTTAGCAAAATGAAACTAATCTACAAAATAGACAATCTACCAATTAAGTTAATTAAAACAGTTATTACAAACAATTTTGTATCGTAAGTCCAAATTTTCTGGCTTCATTATGATGTACCAAAAGTATCGTACAAACTTTTGATACAATTCACTACGAGATTAATTTCAGTTAACGTGGTGTAAAAATTGATAATAAACATAAGGAAAACCTTCCGAATTTATGTCAATAAATCGTAACTCACATTCTAAAGCGCAGTTTAAAAGGCAATAGTCATTAATTCGACGAAGCACATTAAAATGGACGTGCAGTTTTATTTACTCGCTATAAAACCACTCGGTGTCGTATGCAGTCTCAGTAGCGGGACAATTGGCGGGAAACAACGCTCGATGCTTGACGGTAGTTCATTACGTCTGAGACATGCCAAAGATTATTTCCTTGGCAATTTTTAACTCATTTCTTTTTTTTTTGCAGTTAAAAATGTTGTGGTAGGTAATAGCTTCTTGATGGATATGAGGTCCTAATACTAGGGAAAAGGCAATCTAACATACAAAAAATAATTACTTGGCAATTTTAAACAATTTTCCTTTTTGAAGCTGGTTAAATTAATGGGTAATTATTACTTTTTGGTTTTTATGCGCTCCTAGTAAGTTGAAGGTTTCAGTCTGGGTCGGGTCAATTTTTTTTCAGTGTCAACTATGGCTCGTCTAATTAATCTTAAAACAAGCATGTCATTATTGCTAATGATCGAGCTTATTGAATTTGCAATCGATTTGGAATGTGCAATTAGAATATTTTTTCAGACTGACTGACTTTTGACATTTCAAAAACGCATGTAAATGGTTTATTTGAATTAAAATGCTTTGAATCTTTGAATTTCATAGTTCCATTTTCACGCCAGGTGCTGTTAAACAAATAAGTTACTGTAGAAAAAACTTGACAAATTGTCGAATTATCCCTTAGTGGTTTTACTAATTGCAATGTTCACACTATGGTCCAACCTGACCAAACTACAACCACTATACAAAGCCAATGTGCCAAAGCTCTCTAAAAATTATTGTTATAATTTGAAATAATTTTAATCCATCTCCAACACAAGTTTCGACGTTAGCGGTTTGTGTTTTTAGTTGGTTTTTAAGTGACGCAAATGGTTAAAAAGGCCCTATAAAAAAATATATGGCTTGCAATGAAATTTGAACTGTATCATTTAATCTACAATTATTTGTTCCGAATAATTACAATCGCTCTAGAAAGCATAAATTATTTAATGTCTCATTTTGTCGCACTGTAGCTCGATCCACCTCCCCTATACCGCGTATGCTAACGATGCTCAACGCGCTCGTGGAGACCAACCCTGGATTGGATTTGTTTGCTGATGAATGGAAGACAATATTATTAGGCAGTTTGCGATTCTGTGAGAAGACAGAGTGAAAGGATTAAATTAGTTTAGTTTAGTATTAATGGCTTTTTTGCTGTACTAAATAAATAAATAAATAATAAATAAATCTACAGTTTTTTGTTCTAAAATTTTATGATTTCTTTTCTTTCTTGTGCTTCGAAGAAAGGAGATGATGCTATGCGGTTTCTGTAATCGTTTTGCACCTTGCCTTGTTCATAATTTTGTTGTACCGCCTTTTCTAGTCTAGTAGACTCGTCCAATTAAAATTTAAGTGCTCTGCAGGCTTTTCTGAATTAGAAATTCTTTGGTTCGTTCTTATTTTGGACCAAGCCCTTTTATTACCTTCTGCACTTATAATTTAATCAATTTTATCTAGTCTGTTTCATTTAGGGTTTATTTTTCTATTTTCATAATTTAAGTTAGCTAAATAAGATCTGCAATATTTCGAGGAAACAATAAGTAACAATGTAAAATATTTGGATTTTAGGTGGGAAATTATCAAATCATTTCTCCCGATCTGGGAGGAGCGAGAGGGAGTGTTAGATTTTTACTGACTAAAACCTTTCTGTGTAGGAACACAAAACGCACAGTTTTAAAATCTCAACGAACCCACAACATTAACAATACAGTTAACTGTTAACCATACAGTATTACCAGGAGCGCATAGCTCAAAAAAGTTTACTATAAACAGAACTTCGCCGTTGCTTCTTAGGAAGCGGATATTGCACCCTCTAGCGGGTGGCATCCGGTTTGAAGCCGGTAAACCACTTCCAACCGGCACTTTGAACCCAGTTCACTACCGGGAGATCAGAGCTTATGAAGCATTTTCTTTGTTTACGGATGTTAAGTGCACGAAGGCCATAGGGTAAGAGAAATGGTACCTACAGACTGTCAAATGTGTGTCAGCCTCTATGTTTAGTGCCCACTGAATTCGGCAATGCCTGTGGGAGAAAAAAAGTCTAATAATGTGCGGCTCCGAGAAGAATAAAAAAAAATATGCCAACTGAAGAAAGAAAGGAAAAAATAAGGAAAAAGATACAAATATCCGTTCAGTTCAAATTTTTCCTTCTTTTTATCCAGTAAAAAAGACATTAAATGACATACTTAAACCAATAAATAAATATAATATTTAAAACCGTACCATAATGCATTCATAAGTCTATCGAGAGTGTTAGCCATAAAAATTCACTCGCACATCAAATAAAAAAGCTTTTAAAATATTAAACACCCATTTTGTAGTAAAAGCGCGTATAACTGAGTTAACAGGGCCGAACAAACCGTTATTTCAGTTTAGTGGTTGTAATAATGGCAGTTGATTGACCACACGTGTGTTTTGACGGCTGGACATGCTTAACAGATAAAACTAGGTACAATGCGTTCCAAATAAGAATAGGATCGATTGTCATGTTGTGACGTCACGTCATACTGTCGCATCGCAAGAAATTAGACAAAATTGAAGAACTGGCTTCTGATTAAACTTTTTTCGTTCACAGTTCGTAAATATATAAAATTTTAAAAATTTATTGTTTTGCTCACCATAATAATTCTTCGATTTAACAGTATGACGTGACGTCACAACATGGCAATCGATCCTATTCATATTTGGAACGCACTGTACATTTTTATATTTATCAATATTTCTACCCACACTAATCACACTAATTGCTTAGTACACTAAAGGCGAAAGTTTGTGAATTTTTGTATGTATATGTATGTTTGTTGCTTTTTCACGCTCAAATGGCTCAACAGATTTTGATGAAACTTAGTATACGGGTAGACCATATACTGAAAATAGTATATAGGATACTTTTATCCCCAAAGTACGTCCCCTCGTATTACAACCGCGAATCACATTTTTATTAATATAGGTTCAACTTGGCTCTCACAAAAATGCAAAAAACTTCAAGAATATTTGAATTTCGTAGGCTACCTTCGCTCTTTCGTTGATTGCGAAATTTTTGTGAATTTAGTTTATACCAGTTATTCAACCTCAAAACATTGCCAATAAATTCAAACCAAAAGTTCAATCAATAAGAAAATTACAAGACATTTCACCAAGAAAACACAAAACAAAATAAAGTATAATTTATCAATCTCGTCTGTATTTGTCGATCTGTCGTTGTGCTAATAGATGGTCACCACAAGTCATTTGTCTTGCCGATGCTGCTTGAGCGATTATTTGGGAGCCCGCAAATCTCTGCGTTAGTGATGATAGCCTAGTATCTGATTTACTGTTTATGGGAAGATTTAAGATGTAATTGATTAATGATGGGTTTGTTAATTGCGTTTAAAAGCTTTTGGAGGTCGAATTCAGGTTAAAGAAGATATTCCATGTAATGTATTTTAATATTTGGAGGCATATCCTAAGTTACCAGATTAGATTTTGGATAATATAGGTTGGCGGCGTTCAATTTAATTCTGCTAAGCCTATTCCATCTTCAGACAACGCGTACAAACGATTTGAGTAAAATGTACATAAGAATTTCAAAAATTTATTCAATTGTATCTACTAACTAAACTATAGCATAGTCGGCCTTATAATGTTCCCACTGTTGGGACCCAGGCCTCCTCTCTAGGAGAGGGAATGGGCCATAATCCACCACGCGGGCCCAGTGCGGGTTGGTGGATGTCACATGTCTTAGAATTTTTGGTTCTAGGACATGCCAGTTTCCTCACGATGTTTTCCTTCACCGTTTTGAGAGCAGTGGTGATGAAATAAATTACACAAAGTAATGCGCCTGGCTGGGCTTAAACCTGCGACCTACCACTCGTAAGTCGGGGCCGTTACCATTCGGCCACCACTGCTCGACTACTATACTAAAACCTAACTATGTACATAAATATAATACAAAAACACAAAGTACACTCAGGTGTCGAAGTACTCCTCCACATCGCTGTCATCCGGAAATTTGCCCAGAAGACTGGCAGCATTGCCACGTTGAATGGCAATGCTAATTCTTTGGGCTAAGAACGAGCCAGCACTCTGGTCACTCAAAGTGTCGATACTGAGAGTGCTGGCTCGTTCTGTCAGCGTGAAATTTTCTTAAAACGGAAAAAAAAATCTTCCAGTCTTCTGGGCACATTTCCGGATGACAGCGATGTGGAGGAGTATTTCGAAACCTGAGTGTATTTTGTATTTTTTATTATATTTATGTACATAGTTTGGTTTTAGTATAGTTTAGTTAATATTTATGTATTTTATGTAAGAGAGTGTTCATAATTATGTACTAATATTAAAAAATATATTTGTTACTCAAATCTTCGTTTGATTCTCGTGGACAATTGTCATTGCAATCTTTCAGCTCCATTTAACCACTCGACCAAAACTTGGTAACTTGCATCAAAATTTACTATTTTGTAACAGCATTATAGCATTTTTTTGATGAGCATACGAAATATTCATTTAAAAAACCATTGATTTAAGAGATTGATGAAACCAAGACAGTCATCTGTGTGTCTCATATCACAAATCTAATTTAAAAAAGAAAACAAATTCAACCAATTTAGTCGCAAAAATCTTCTAGTTAACATAGCCATGTTTAACAGTAAAGAGGCAACAATGAACAGTCTCAGCCATTACCGCGACTGTTGGCATTACCAGCACTACTGTAGATCATGAACACTCCCGGCCATGTCACCATTACCACGATGCTTGCCAGTGTACATCATGAATCACGTCGGGCTCCCCACTGAGCTCACATTAGCTGCGACACATTACCTTATATTCTTTGCGACTGCACTTGATAGCTATTATGCCTGAATACGAAGAATGGTTATTGTTCCGAGCACTATTTATTAGGATAGTTGGCATTATTTAAGTTTATTTCACATTTAAATGAAAATAAATGCACTGTGCAAGTAGGTGAGGGCAATAAATTGTAAAAACTTTTTTAACAAAAACCAAGGTGTTTTAAATGAGTCTTAAAAGAAGATGGATATACACCCGTTTGCACCCCAGATTTCCACCCGCCATAGGCGTGGGCTTGCTGAAGACGAGCAATGGGTAATTCGCTGTCCGGCCGCCCCGGCCGGTCCGGTAACTATCCGCTCCGAGCCCCAGTCGTCGACGGCGTATATTTCACGCGCTCCTTAAAAAGATATCAGCAAAATCGTAGGGGCCCAAGCTTAATAAGGCCAGGAGTACGATTCCGTTAAAAGTCTGACACGACCGCTCCACCTTAGAGCGGGAGAAGTCATTGGAAGATATCCCATCTAAAAAAAAATTCATACGAACAAAACTTTTTGGGGACACATTCATTGTGTGTATAGTTAAAAAGTGGAAAACCCTGCTGGAATCTGTGTTTGCTGATAGTTTACAGCTATCAGGAAAGTTTGTTTCACAATACACAGACTGACAGACAGAAACACAGACTATAGCTATCAGTTGCAGGTTCAAGGTTTTCAAATCATAAAAGTGAATAGATTACTTCTAGGCAAACGTGTTCTATCATCCACCGTAACAGACCGTAACGATTCCAGACTATGAGAGACTAGGTTGACATAAATGAAAAGAGAGAGATGTTTTTTAACCGAATTCAAAAAGGAGGAGGTTCTATGTTCGGCTGAATGTGATTTTTTTTATGTACACCGATTTCTCGGTCAATTGTGAACCTATTTTGTTTTTTAGTTTTTTTGATTAACTGTTTATGCTTCCGAGTTGGCCTCATACAAATATTGTAACGATCTGATCATGATCTTCAAAGATAAAGAACAAAACTCCTCATAGGATCACAGCAGAACTGTCGTAACAAAAAATTGCTTTAACCTGATCTGATAATGAAGCCTGAAGTTAGGCACCGGAACTTTGTAATAAATTAGTGTAATCTAACCGTGTTTGGGATTATTAGAATTGTCATGAGATGCACTCTGACTATAGGGTATTTAAGTTTGGTCGAGGGGTACACAAAAAATACAACAACTTCAATGTAAAAAAAAACACTGAAAAGTCCAAAATAACTTTAATTTTGGAAGTCGGAGTTTCTATAATAGTTTTGTCTCTTTGTTATTTAACACCGACTTCCGAAATTGAAGTTATTTTTCACTTTTCAGTGTTTTTTTTTTACATTGAAGTCGGTTGTATTTTTTTGTGAAGTTTTTTTTTAAATAATGTAAACAGTATGTAGCAATGTAAGTAAAAGAGAGAATGAGAGAGTTACGATTTGAAAGATTTTTGTTTTGTACTAAGAGTACAGAAGTACAAGTTGTAGTAATGTCAAATCAACATAAATCCAAGGCATACGTAATGAATATCGGTTAAAGGCGTCTTTAAGATTTATTTACAATAATATTTAGTCCTTAGACATAAGAAAAGCTGTGTTGTAAGCAATGATCGTCTATTCGAGCTAATAAGGCACTCTCTTTTCCCGGAGGACTCCACAGACTCAAGGGATTACAGACGGATAAGCTGCAGTAACAACATCGTATTGATCGAAGAATGGCGGATTATTTATACATATACTTTTATTAGAAACTGTACGTACAGTCACAAGAATTAAGCTAAATACATTGTCACATTTTCTATCTATCTTAACTTCTTTCATTCAAGAAATAAGTGTTCGACTATCATCATCATCATTTCAGCCGAAAGACGTCCACTGCTGGACATACGCCTCCCCCAAGCGTCGTCATAATGAACGGTCCTGTGCGTCTCGCATCCATCGGACTCCTGCAACCGTTACCAAGTCAGGGGTCCACCTTGTAGGAGGCCTTCCAACGCTACGTCCTCCGGCACGTGGTCGTCATACCAGAACCTTTCAGCCCCAACTGCCATCCATTCTGCGAGCAATGTGCCCTGCCCATTGCCACTTAAGTTTGGCGACTCTTCGTGCTATGTCGGTAATCTTGGTTCTCCTGCGGATATCCTCATTCCTGATTCGATCAAGCAAGGAAACTCTGAGCATAGCCCTTTCCATTGCCCTTTGGGTGACTTTAAGTCTTTGAGGCCCATTGTAAGCGACCACGTTTCGGAGCCATATATTATGTCATCACTGGCAACACGCACTGGTCATAGACTTTCGTCTTGAGACACGACTATATTTGTTCTAAATTCCCTGTTTGTGGTTATCTAATTAAAAACAAATGGCGTACACTGTCACATTACATATTTATCTTATTGCTCGTGATTGTCGTGTATTGTGAAAATTTTATAGCTCTTGACTGTACTATTGCTAGCTTTTTAATGCAATTAGGTTTTTTGGTGTCTAAAAATCTTCCTTCGAATGCTACAGGCTTGTTTCAATTTTAATTCGAGTTAAAGCTAATTGACTATCATAAACCACTTTTTGGGACGATCCTGACATAATATTCTTTCTTCAACTCCTGATGGCCAGGATTGTTGATTCTAGCGACTAACAGAAACGCGCTGTGGTAAATAAATGATGCCAAAAATTGACCTTATGAGGTTAATGTACCTATTAGCTTACTAGGAAATTAGGAATATTGGATGGTGGCGAAAACCGTCAATCGAATTAAAATGTTGGAGTGACATTATCACCAAGTGATAAAATTACATATAATTAATAATGAATTAAAATGTTAGCATATAGGTACCCACATCCTGCCAAAGCCGTGGCTGATGTTATATTCATGAGCAGGTAGTGTCGAAAAAAAAAACCTCAGTCAGAAAATACAAGTATTCAGTATTGCAGTCTGTAGTGTACCTAATGTGGAAGATTGTGTCACGAAATGTGAAACTTTCTTTAAAAAATCGGTCAATTGCGAGTCGGGCCCTCGCACAAAGTATTCCGTACCGTCCGGTCCGTAGCAAAAAACGGCAAAAAAATTACGTTCGAAAAGAAATACATCGAATCTTTGACAACTTGCAACTATCTAGCTTTCACTGTTCATGAGATACAGCCTGGTGACAGACAGACTGACAGCGAGGTGATAGCAATAGGGTCCCGTTATTACCCTTTGGGTGTGGAACCCTAAAAATATATGTTTGGTAGTTGTAGCTTTAATTTAGGTCATTTTTGTTTGCCTACTGGTAAAATGTTTGATATTTTCTACTTACTCGTAAATTAAAAATAGAATGTAGGCACCAAAAACACAGTCTCCCTAAATTTAATTAATTTGTTTCACGTATATTTATATTCCGTGAAAAATGTACAATACAAATTTAACCATATGTATGTTTAGGACTCCGTACCTCAAAAGAAAAAAAACGGAACCCTTATAGGATCACTTTGTTGTCCGTGTCTGTCTGTCAAGACCTTTATATCGGGAACGCGTAGAGGTATTGAGTTGAAATCAAAACCACATACTTAGATCTGCGGTCCCTTGAAACAAATCGTTTGTGTTGCAAAAAACTAGGGTTTCGACTCTCTCAAGGGAATCAAAATTCAAAGGCCCGTTGACCTACAATCCTAGAATTTAGCATGAAACAAGATCTTATAACAAAGGCATAGAAATGAAATAAATCTGAAAAACAGTATATTTGTTTCTTTTTCATATGTGGGAATGTAAATGTGATGTTACGTACCAAAAAAGAAAAATTTGCGAGACTCGGGAATTGAACTATTTACATAGGCAAGTTTGTGCGGAACCCTCAGTGCGTGAGTCCAACTCTCACTTGCCCAGTTATTTTCCTTTTTATTTTTTCTCTAAAATATCGTGTCACTTTTTTTTCCATAATAAATTTAAAAAATAGGGCTGAAATTTGTACTAGTTTATTTTGCAAAATCAGCTATTATCAACTAACTTAGATTTCACATTCCAAGAAACTGAAGCTTCAAATACTGCCAAGTAAATTCCAATTAATGGTACTAATCTATCTATGCAAATATACTCTATATAATATTAGTACGTACAAACTATGTATTTACAAACAGCCCGAAATCACCCCATTTGTAGGCATTATGGTAAATATTACTATTTGGGCATGACTACATTTCAAATGAATTTGTAATTACATCAGCTCGTGTGCTATGATATCCTGGTAGCATTAATCGTGTAATTATTATTAATGCATTCAACGTGTGGGGTTTAACTTGTATTTTGTTAGTGCAACATTGAGGTTAAGAAACATACGGGATTTATTTTTGGACGTGTCCATAATCTAACTCAAATGTTGGCACACTAAATAATGTATATTTTCTTTGGTTATCTTTCAGGGGAGATTTCTTTTCCTTAATTTGTATTGAGAATTCGCTAGTATAACTAGCGAAATATAATTTGAACTAAGCATGATGGTGAATTGCATAAATAAAGCTGCAGCTACAGACAAGGTTCCGCCCTTTCCCAAAATATTCAAGAATCAAAGCATTTATTTCAAATAAACCATTTATCGGCACTTTTGAATTGTCAAGAAGTCAGTCAGTAAAAAAAAAAATGCTAATTACACATTCCAAAGTACGCTTTACCCATTCTTCTCCATAGAGATTTACGAATCTTTTTGGAGAAGAATGTGCAAGAAACTCCATAGTCACGTTTTAGTGGATATTTTAAATATCATATTTTGACAGATTTAATAATCCGATATTGTAATAAGTTTGTACCTATGAAAGAAATTGCAGTTCTTTAAAACGGGTGGCTTTGAAGTGTTGCATAAGTATTTCGATTGACTTGGAATTATAAGTTAAAATAAACTTTTTATTAAAGGTACGTTATACTTTTTTTTTAAATTAGGTATTTATTGGTGTCTTTGTGTTTTGTATTTTCTGTAACATCGAAGTACTTATAACCATAAAAGCTATTAAAAAAAACGTTTTTTTCTTAATAAGAGTTCCAACGTAGAAACTATGCATTTCAAAGGGCAAGCAATATCAATGACGTATATCTACGGCTTTCTTCTAACAAAAGAACTCTGTGTTCTTGGTTTAATAGCTTTCGTTTTGCAAATTTTGTCTTGTAGCCGCCCTGAGCAGAAAAGTTATTCATAAGATAAGATTTCCCAACAAAGTCAGTAAAAGTCTGACACTATCTCGCGCACCGCCCAAGAGCGGGATTTGTCATAAGATGAGTTTCCCACCCAATAAGAAAAAGGCACCTAGCTGCATTGTATGTATCCGACAGCTGTCACCCGCACCATCCTACAGTAACTGTATTGTAGTCTAGATTTAGAAATTTCTCGCTGGGATTCTTCAAAGTACATCCATCATATACAACCCACTCAGTTCCCATTAATTCCGTTTATAATGCTCTCTCTTTCGCAACACGTCCCTACATCGTAAACCCATTAAATTGATACCCACAAAATTGTCACATAACCTCTCTACGTGTACCAGAATAAATAATATTACAAATAACATTGCTTACACCAGTTTGCGGCGAATCTGATCAAAGCACGTCATTTGAACCTTGCCTCAGGGGAACCTTAATGTGTTTAGATGAGAAACGAGACTGTTTTAAGAGGGGAAAACATAATATTATATGAGGAAGCAGGTTATAAATAGATTTAGGATAAGGTTGATATAGTGTTGGTAAAGTGTTCTTAATATTAAACTAGATTTACTGTCGATTTCTGAACAAAAATGTAGATAATCCCCCCTTTTTAAGGTGGGAAATCATCCAATGACTTCTCCCGATCTGGGATGGAGCAAGAGGACATGCCAGACTTTTACTGACTAAAACCACACCTATGTTCCTTCTTTGCCTTTGGGTTCCAGGAACACGGGTATCCCTTTCGGCAGTAAACCTATGGCCCCACCCCATCGGGAGAGGCCGTCAAAAAATAAATCAAAAAGCAAATGAAGGAACATAGGTAGGTTTTAGTCAATAAAAGTCTGACACGCCAACTCGCTCTACCTAAAAAGTAATTTAATTATTTCACACATAAAAAAAACAGTAATGCTACACTAATTTTGCGTACTTTTTGTTCCACAATCGAAGCAATAATGTCCAAAAATAAGCCATTTAAGTACATCGGTAAATCATTCATGAAATTCAAATAAAATCTGAAATTCTGTGATATTTTTATGTTCGCAAAATATACATTTTCATATATCCTTTCTCCAGTTTAGTGGTCAATAAGGAAGCTTAAGTAACTGGTCATACCAGAATATATTCCTTTAGTCTAAATTCAGCTTTCAGAATTCAGACGTTTAAATTGAAAACCGCAGCGGACACAGACAAAATATAATCCTGTGAAGCACTCACTATTCATGAGATTAACCATTTATCTGACCCCGGGGTCACGTCACTCGTTGTCCGTTACAAATTATGTATTATTACATTTGCCACACGAATTTCAATCCTATACAAAAGCAATAAGAGCGGATAAGCTTCGGGTTTGAATTTAGAAAACATTTAGATTTCGAATCTCGTCTTAATCCAATCCTTATTTAGTATTTAAAGGTTCCATGAGTTTCATGATGCCTTAGTTAGCATTAATTGACGTAGGGACGTGAATGAGTGAGGGTGAATGTTTCACGTCTAATGAATGTCTTATGAATGGATAGATAACATACAATTTGTGGGGCGCTTTAGTTGGTTTCAGCTATCTTGTGATGGGTATATTTAATTACACTTTACATAAAATACTAGTGTTTGAGTTACTCGGCAAAGATGTAATTAGTAAGGGCTGAGATGGTACGCGATCCCTGTACTGAATAAATATTTTGAATGGCTTTTCAAACACGGTGACAAGCCGCGGGTTTAAACCTAGACAGGAACTTTACTTTGTGTAATTTATTTCGTTACCACCGCTCTCAAAACGGTGAAGGAATACGTGAGAAATCCGGAATGTCCTAGAACCGAAAATTCGAGGCCATGTGTCATCCACAGTTCCGTGCTGAGCCCGTGTGGTAGATAATGGTCTATTTCAAACTCCAAAGCCTTGAGCATCGACGCCGAGTTGCTAGCCTGTCGGTTTTCTATCGATTACACTTCGGGGAGTGTGCGTTGGAATTGCACAATTTAATTCCACCAAGTCCGTTCCATCATCGGACCACTAGACGTACGGCATTGCGCCATTGGTACACGGTGGATATCCCTCCTATACGTAAAAAGCGTTTTGGGAACACATTCATAATGCGTACAGCTAAAGAGTGGAATTCCCTGCCGGAGTCTGTGTTCTCTGATAGCTACAACCTAGGGGTCTTTAAGTCAAGAGTGAATAGGTTACTTCTAGGCAAGCGTGCTCCATCGTCAGGTGAGATAGTGGACAAACACGAGTCAAAGAACAAAAAAAAAAACATCTCTAGAGAGAAGGCCAGATTCCCAGCTGTGGGAATATTTTTATGTTAATGTTTTAAGCCATCTCTACGACACTTTAGTTTTTGCTTTTCAGGTTTGTTCAATACTCAAAGTAAGGTACCTATTTAAAAGAGAAAAATAGTACCTAACATTTATTACGTTTTTTATTGAGTGGTTGTGCTTCCGAGGTGGCCCCGTAGAAATATTGTTATGATCTGATCATGAACTTCGAAGATATGGAACAGAACTCCTCATAGAATCACAGCAGAACCGTCATAACAAGTAATCTAACCGTGTTTGAGATTATTAGAATTGTCATGAGATGCACTCTGGCTATAAGGTATTTAAGTTTGGCCTAAGGGGTACTTTTTAGAGGTGGTAGCATAACTAAAAAGAGTAAAATAAAAAACTTTTCCAAAAAAAAAAATACAACCGACATCAAAGTATAAGTCGGTGTTAAATAACGAAGAGACAAAACTATTATAGAAACACCGACTTCCGAAATTAAAGTTATTTTGCACTTTTCAGTGTTTTATTTTCTACTTTGAAGTCGGTTGTATTTTTTATGGAAAAAGTTTTTTATGAATTGAATATTTTAAATTATGAGCATTTTTTTTTTCCGGTGGGAAAATCATCTTATGACATTCCCCGCTCTTGGGCGGGGCGGGAGATAGTGTCAGACTTTTACTGACTAAAAACCCACTCCTGTTCCTTCGTTGCCTTTCGTACCAGGGCCGAGTCTTCCGTTCAGAATCAGACCCTTGGCCCCAGTAGGCTTCGACCCTGCTGGGCCCCTACAGTTGCTGACATCTCCTTGAGGCGCGCGTGGAACAGCACGCGCCGTTGACAACTTGGGCTTGGTCCGGACGGTTACCGGACGGTCGGACGGCAAGCCACCCATTGCTCGCCGTCCGCAAGCCCGCGCTTACGGTGGCCGGAAATCGGGATCGGAATCCCGGCGGCGGTTGGGGCGTGAGGACCGCTGCCTCACGCGATCGGCCGCCTCCTTTGCAAGCATTACTGCTTCGCAGAAGGAGGCGACCGCCTGCCACTCCTCCTCGCTCCGGACCATGGCCTGTACCAAGGCCCGGCGCGAGAGATCGCCGCCGCCGATTGCCCCCACGAGGACACGGCGTTGCTCTGCCCAAGCGGGGCACACCTCCACCGTATGCTCCACCGTGTCCTCCGGGCGGTCCACACAGTGGCGACACCCGGGCGTCGCTTCCGCACGAATCCGGTGCAGGAACTTCCCGAACTTACCGTGTCCTGTGAGGACCTGTGTCATGCGGAAGGTAATGACGCCGTGTTGCCTTTCCAGCCACTCCTCAAAGAGGGGACTTACCGCCATAATTACGGCGTGCCCAGCACTGGGTTGCGATAGTCGCTGTCGCCATTCCGCCATGAAAATTATGAGCATGGTATTTCAACAGTGATTATTACAGTAGATGGCTCTAACTTTAGCACTCTAATTCAGAAAAACTCAAAGACTTTTATAACTGTGACTTATTGAATGGTGGAGCAATGATAGTTTTTCTGACGTTTTTCAAGAATGGTTTGAGAAGTTAACTGACCATGTAGCCCTAATTGAAAAAAACAATAATTTAACTGTGAATTTTTAATTGCAAATAACTTCATAATTTTGTAAAACAAAATCTGTTTAAGATATTGTTTTATAAAAATATGAAGTGGTTTTCAAAATACTGTCTTATCAACACTTCCTCAATATGTAATTAAGGAAGTATTTTAAAGGTGAAAGATATTAAATTCAGTTCAAAGGCCAAGTTAAACGATAAATCGAATAACTTTTGTTGTTTCGCAACATTGAAAGACACTAACGAATGAAGGAATTCAGTAATATTTTTATTTGTTCCTATTTTGTTACTTTATTTATTTATTTAATCTGCACGCAACATAAAGTACAAAGGCGGACTTAATGCCTGAGGCAGTCTACCAGTCAACCTAGGGTGGTGAAGAGACAATATGGTAGGTGCATAAAAAGAAAATTTAATATGAAAAACAAGAGTAAAAAAAAAGTATACATATAATTAAAATACACATACATATAATATATTTAATATATACATATATATTAATATAAAGTAACGAAAGAAGTTTGGAGACAATTCTGCTATTGGTGGAGCAAATGATTCCGCAACTTCCGCTTAAATGCATATCGACTTTCGGCTGTCCTGATATCGAGAGGAAGCGCATTCCACAGAAGGATGGACTGTATATAGAAAGACGAATGGACAAAATCAGAAGTATAAGAAGGACAGAGCAGTAGAAGATTGTTAGAAGAACGCAGATTCCTTGCGCGTGAAGAACATAGGTATTGAAAGTGACTAATGAGATAGGACGGAGGCGTGGGAGAGTTGAGTAGAGAGAAAAGTGTAGTCAAAGCGCGCAAAGTTCTTCTCTGGCGAATTGACAACCATTTGAGCTCAGACCTGATTTATGGCATTATAAAACTACTGAATATTTCGAAATTAATCAATAAAAAATAAGGTTGATATCATTTCATTAGTGTAACGTTTCAGGTCCAAATTCTACCGTCTCCTTTGACTGAATCTCTTTCATACTAAATTAGTTTTAAAATTCGAAATTTCGTATCCCTAATTCATAAAGCGAAGAATTATATAAGTTCACTACCCGAAATCTTATCATACATGATGTCACTGTGAAGCGATTGCTTTCATAGGGTTGTTTTTAGGGTTCCGTACCTCAAAAGGAAAAAACAGAACCCTTATAGAACCACTTTGTTGTCCGTCCGTCTGTCTGTCAAGACCCTTTATCTCGAAAACGCGTGGAGGTATCGAGTTGAAATTAAAACGATATACTCAAGTCTGCGGTCCCTTGAAACTGTGAAAAAATCGAACTACTAAGGTTAAAAAAAATACGGCCATTTATGTCGCAAAAAATGCATATTTCGATACTCTCAAAGGAATCAAAATTCATAGTGTACTTCCCGTTGACCCTGAGCGCATGTTACTAAAAGAGTTATGAGTTTACATGTGGATGGATGGAGAGGGAGAGGGAGACCAAAGAAAAGATGGATGGATTGTGTGAAGAGTGATATGAAAGAAAAGGAAGTTAGTGATAGCATGACGAGTGACAGGGCAGAATGGAAGAAAAAAACATGTTGCGCCGACCCCAAATAACACAGGACAAGGGCAGGAAGATGATGATGATGACTTCCCGTTGACCCTGAATCCTGAAATTTGACGTAAAACAAGGTCTTATAGCACAGGTATGGGAATAAATCTGAAAACAGTAAATTTGTTGTTACCTACCTCACTAAAAATATACTTTTTTGTAATTCGGAAAAATCTTTGAGACTCCATTCGGGAATTGCAGTTTTTACGGAACCCCCAGGGCGCAAGTCCGACTCGCACTTGCCCAGTTTTTAATTTTTATTTGTAACTCAAAAACTATTTGACCAATTTTAAATGTTTCACTACTAGAATGCTATTTTATTCACTGCTAGTAGAATCTAGTATAATTTATTATCAGAAAAGTTTTTTGTACCTAATTGAAATACGTAAACCTATGTGCTCATTTTCCTTTACGAAAAAACGCAAACAAAAGCTTAGCTGAAACTGGCGAATTTGACAAACTTTGCCGGTTTCAGATTAATTTCGAAAAATACGCGGCTATCTAAGTACTTACTTTGTAACATAGCATTGTTAATTTGTTAAAAACGTATTCTTGTTTTACCTATGACATCGATGCTTCTTGTTCTAAATCCTCCTGAGAAATCATTCCATGTTCGTTCAATTTATTTTGACAAGGTAGGTTATAAAATATACAATAAATGTTATTCTTATATAGGTTTTCTATGATACTAAACGAATTATCTATATGTATATATAAAAGAGGAAACTGAATGACTGGCATTACTGGGATTAGGAGCGAGAAATTTTGCACAAGATTTCCTTTTATGACGTAGGCGAGCACTAAGAAAGGATTTTACAAAATTCATTCCCTATGAGGATGAAGCGGGGGTCCAAAGTTTGTTTAGCGAAACCTACATTCACGAGAGTAAAGCCGCGGGCAGAAGCTAGTATCCAATAGTAAAGAAGGGTCGTCATTGTTTTGTGATTGATTATAGGCTCCTTATAGAGAAGTCGAAGTGAAAGATAAAAAAAAAAACTACTTAAATATATTATGTACGAGTATATTGAAAGCAGGGTATTGAAGGAAATAGGAAAATTGAAAGGTAAATAAAACCAGCTTACATTCCCCAAGACTCAAAATTATTTTTGTACGACAAATGCTTTGCGTGAAACTACCAGGCGCTCAGAAAGTTGCAGGATGTTCACACAAAGTAAGCGGTTTAACGCCGCTTTACCGGGATTAGCTGTTTATCTGGACGGGTAGACACGCTGGTCCAGCGGACTTACATTACCCTCTGTTAAGCTAAAATCGATAGCAAACGTCGAATATGATTTCCTGATTCCTTCTGCCCTGATTACTGTATCCTTTTAAGATGAATATTTAAGTCAGCTCTCCGGCTTAATTTATGGCTTGGCTTTACGTCTAGAATCCCAAACATCTAAAAATAATTTAGACGAATAATTTAGTTGGCTTCAGTTGTATTTCGAATATCTAAGAGATGTTTAGAAAATAGGTCAAATGGAAAACGATTTAAATACGCGAATAATTGAAATTATTTACCTGGATTGTTAATTTCTGAAAAATAGGTACTGGAAAAATAAATTGGGGAATATTAGCAACAAATCAACTAGCGAATATAATGAGTCGACGGGTAGCGAACCATTTAGTGACGGGCTTTGTACCGCTACGGTACTAGCGGATTACATTATTATCTCAAATGAGGGGATACATTGAACCATGAGCAAGGCACGGAACAATTAGCTATAAAAGTATTTATCTATATAATATACCTATTATATAAAAGGAGAAACTGACTGACTGACATATCAACGCACAGCCATATTTACTGGGACTAGAAGGGTGAAATTTTGTATAAGGCTTCCTTCTATGACGTAGACGAGCACTAAGAGAGGATTTCCCAAAATTCACCCCCTGAGTGGATGAAAAGGGGGTCCAAAGTTTGTATGGAGAAACCTACATTCACGCGGGCAAAGCCGCTGGCAGAAGCTAATCTTCTATATAAATACAATTGAATGGCTAAATGTGTCGCTAAGCGCAAAACTCGAGAATGACTGGATTAAATTGGAAAAACATTTAAAAAAAAAAATATAGTATCAGGAATTTTTCCATAAAAAGACAATTGGAGAAAATTGCCCCGTAATAAACTCATTTTTCTTAACTACAGGAAGATTACAGACAAACTGTATCTAGTTGTCAATAGTTGGGGTTAGCTGTCAATCCTTACTATAAACTTTTTTTTTTGGATTTTCATGACCTGGTCACTTGGACCTTTAAGTCAATAGTTACTATAAACTAGATTTGACACTTTTCCTTTTTTTTTGTCTCCGTGTTTTTTTAGCATATTTTGGATGTTTGTGCGTTTATAAAATCACCATCTCCTTCGCTCGCATTACTACTTCGTAGACGGAGGTGTCCGCTTTCCATTTCCTCTCACTCTGGACTATTGTCTGACCCTGGGGCGGGAGCGAGAGACCGCCGCCAATCTCCAGAAAGACGTAAGACACTATTATCAACAAAGTAAACAAGCTTTATCATTAACAAAGTACCAGGCAATAATGAACTAGTCGAAGGGTAGTGCAACGTTTAGTGAGGGGAGCTTAGTGCTGCTGCCACGGGATTAGCTGTTTATCTCACCGGGACTGTGCCGTCATTGTTGTCCACAGTGCATTTGTATTGGTCGCAATTTATGAGGCTAAAGCGATTTGCTTTTTATTTTTGTATTTGGAATTAGTTTCAAAATTTATAATAGTAACGGAATCCTCGATAGCAGTTAGCTTTTATATTATGAAGTCAGAGTGATGTCTAGGATATTTCACAAATAGAGGGCTATATAATCACTGAGCTTCGTTATAGGCTGGGTATATAATACAGTCCCTAAAAAAAAAAATCTTAACTATCACGTGACATTCAATAAATTCACTACTATATTATGATTCTATAGCTTTAATTTTCTATAATGCTAGCTTTTTCATCACTTTTTTTAGGGACTCGTCAGTAATCACATTTTATTATTTTTTTTTGTTAGTTGCCAGTTTGATTTTTGAATTTGTTTTAAAGTTGTTTGATGCACGTGCATTTTAATTCACTTAAGTAATTGTTTTTTTTTTTCAAAATAATAGTGTTTGACGTTCCAAATTCAAATCTCATTATTCCTTATGGATCGTTTATATTACATTTTCTCCCTAGGAACAGAATGACTTGCTATAAGTGATGGCTGTATGACATTTAAAAGGGTATTATCGAGCAGGTGGTGTAAAAAATCTATATTTTGAAGACAATTTGTTTTTCACCTCTTTCTACATTTTATATGTAGTCGCATGTAACTTGGTGTATCTGTCAACCGCCAACAGGGAAATTAGTTGCGACTGCAATGGCTTTGTTAAATTATACGCGATACTCCATTCATTCGCCTCAGCTCCACTTTGAGGATATTATCCAACTTATTCACCGCTGAATTAACTTAATAACTTTATGAATTATATTTGCCAAGTTACCAAGGTGGCAGAAGTAGGTAGAGATGCAATTGGGAAATCCAAACTTAAACCCTCATCTAAGTGGTGCCCTGAGTGCAATTAGCGAGTAAAGTCCTTTGAAATGTTTAAATGATGTGTAGGAAGAAATGGGTCCATCAACCGTTTTCTAAATAGGCTGAAGTAGGTACAAATCCCTAAATAACTGTAATATAATTAAAAAAGCGGGGCCTTCGAAATACAAAACGACCAATTTGCATTCAAAATGGTTGAGATTTTCTCGAGAGAAATGCTAACAGATAATAGGGACAATGAACCCGGTATAACTTTTTAATTTTTCCCGTTTCAAATGTTAAAATGCTAACTGTATTTGATGCTTGGGTTGGCGGTGATTGAAATTCTCTTGAAGAATAAATTCAAGAGTCAAATATGTCGGAACTTGCCTCTGGGACCTAGACACAGAACTTCTTCAAGAACACGGGACATGCTGTTTTAATACTTTACATTTCTCAACAAATCGATAACTTTCTTCCATCCAAAAATCATCTGACTTAGAAAATAATCCAATTCTTTTATTTATCAGTTTCAAAACCTGTGCTTAATTGCATGATCCATTTAAACGTATTTGTCTGACCAGACCACAAGTTATTGTTTTTGGCTTGGATACTAAGTCCTTTAAACCATGTCTTTGTATGAATAGTTCATTTGTTTACCATTAAAATATGGATGTACACACTCTAATGTTATTGTAGTATTTGGCAGCAAATGTATCAAGACAACTTTCTCGACAAACTTCACTGAGGTAAACAAAACTACAATAATTCTTAGCTCCATTTTACCTAGATTATGCCTGTTTCAATTATTCCATTCTGTATAGACACTTAAATTGAGATACAAAACTACACCAATTTTACAACACAATTTCCACTAGGAATCAATTTGCGAATAATTAAAACAACCACTGAACTTCACTCGAAGAAATCCCGCCTAAAACTCCGCCCACAAGATAAAAGTACATTTTTCTGACCAGCCAACAAGTTAATAAAAGCTATTTTTCATGTGAACTCCTTCGATAGCATAGAACGCTCTATATTTCAAACTTCGAACGTAAAGTTGGATCCCACTACGTCTCTATTTTAAAGGTTGGTTCAGTTAACTCGTGCAACTCCGTATAAAATGTGTGTGTCTAAAAGATTTGAATAGTATTGAATACGTGGCGCAGTTTAGGAGTCGCTTCGTGCCGTCGAATGCTTATTGTGAACAATCTATTGTTTAAACCTCTCGAGACGTATAGTGCGATGTGTGTACGGATAGAAGAAAAGGCAGAATGACTAAGTTTATTGCTTTTATTTTTAGTCTTTGGATGAAAAACAAATAAAAAAATTAAACACTATTTGGGATATTGTTTATTTATATATTATAAAAAACAACCAGTCACCTTTATGAATTTAGATATATAAATAAAAAAAGCGGCAAAGTGCGGGTCGGAAACACGCACGAAGGGTTCCGAAACGTCCGTAGCAAAATCGGGCAAAAAAAAAAAAAAACATTAGGTGTATGGAAGTCCATTAAATATTTATTTCGTTCTGTTTTTCAGTATTTGTTGTTATAACGGTAACAGAAATACATCATCTGTGAAAATTTCAACTGTCTAGATATCACGGTTTATGAGATCAGCCTGGTGACAAACAGACGGACATCGGAGTCTTAGTTACAGGGCCCTGTTTTTACCTTTTGGGTACAATTCATTTCTTAATAAAAAGCCTCTAATTAACTACTACATTACGATTATGACTACTATGTTAAACATACTGAATTATAAGACGGTATTCCAGCAAATCAAAATTCTTCAACGAATTTAAAACACTATCCAACTTCCCAGACGTGTCCCCGCAGCACTGATGGCCGCCATCCCTCCACAATAAACTCACTAATTATTAATTAGCATAATTCTACAACTTCAGACTATCGGGAGAATTGACTTTCAACCCTTTGGCTAATTAAGCACGATCTATTTTCATCCCCTGGGGTATACCCAGGGGTATCCGATGCCAAAGGTTGAGGCTTTTGTAGAAGATGTTAATGTTTTGAAACCATAGAAAAGTTTAATAGAGCGTATTTATAACCCCGTACTTAGACTTCATCCGAAAATAACATAGTGTGATGAATCATAAACTTCAATATCAGTTATAAAAATATTCTATTCACTTTGATCAACTCATTTTCATATTTATCATTCTATTAGCAATAATTTTCATATACACGGATTGGTAGGACATGTTCACTGTTTAACAACTCAAAACAGACACTGATGGTGGCGCGTGTGTTGAATCATGCAGGTTCCTTCAAATGTGTGAACTGAGTACTGATATGCACGTCATGTTCGTAAACGAACCCTGACAGTTAAGACTGGACATTTCTTAAACTACTAGTGGTTCATATTAGTTCCTATTTATTAAATTGGGTTGTTTTTTTCTTTATTTACTTTCATTCATCCAGCATAATGCTAAATTATGTTAATCAAAGTGAATAAAATATTTATGTAACTGAAGCTATATACAATAGAGAACATGATACCTATTGTATAAGATACAGTTCTGTGACTAATATTATCATTTATTTATTTATTTATTAAAACTTTATGCACTAGTAAGAAACACTGTACAAAGGCGGACTTAATGCCTTAGGCTTTTTCTACCAGTAGACCTTAGAGTGGTGCAGAAATGGACTGGATAAACCCAGAGCGATGTGTGGGACATCGTGGTAGGCGATTATTGATAGATCGGAGAAATAAACTTTATATCCAATAACGTACGAAATAAATTTTTGAGTATATAAATTTTACATGAAAAGAAATTATATCAACAGTCGATATATCTCACGTTTATTATATCTTGTGAATGTTATTGAAGTGAAAATATACCAAATAACATTATATGATATGAGACGCACCCCACCTAATGGTAAACAGTGATGCAATCGTTGATGGTGAAGCACACTAGTTTATTAACAGCCTATTCACTCTACCCATAAATGATTTACATTTTTAACCATAGAGTTCATCAGTTCCAAGCCTTTACCCTAGATCCTAACAGTGACTAACCAAACACTAAATGTACGATTCGTTCATTTAACGAGTTGGGTACCTGTATGAGTAAAATTTTTCGCCCAAATTCAATTGCCTGAAACAATTTCCGAATTCAATTAGAAATTTTTACAAAAAATAGGATCAAACAGTTTTGTTACGTGTTTGTTCGATACTCTCTGAAATTGGATTCTAAACATAAACAATTCTAAATATAAAAATACTAGATGCTTATTTTTTTCAATATTTATTCATTAAACTTACAAAGACGGACTTACGTAATACCTCAGGCGTTCTCTATGCTTTTTTTTTCTTAATTTTAATTATTGTTATTTAAATTCTCTAATTGAAATTTTAGGTTCGGTTTTCAAATGTATAATCTAAACCGTTAACGGTTGTTACGTGATTTTGAACAAGTAGTGAAGTCCTAACCTCATTTTCTGTTAGCGACCAGTATTAAACACAAGGTAGATGGTATATCCCGCTGTCATTTAAGTCCATTTGCCGTTAATCAGGGACATTAAGTGAGTTAGAGTGCGGTGGTAATTGATTAAGGCTATATAGCCTATATATATATACGTCCGTTGCCCCGGTCATTAATTGACACTCCGTCCATAAGGATACCACAAGCTGAACGACAGACAGATTCTAGTACTGATAATAGAGATGATTGTGGAGTTTCTTGCCGGTTCTTCTCCATAGAAAACGACCAATTGGTACTGTGAACTAGCTTCTGAACTTTTATAAGTGTTTTAAAAAGTTTTAAATTTGGCTATTAGTGGTTACAATAATTAGCTCTAATAATTCTATCACTATATAATTATATAAAAAATATTGGACAGAGATTTCTCGCTTTATTGAATCAATAAAACTTTTTTAACTCATTGCATCTCTTTAGGCAAATTTTGACAACGCACACAATTGTCTGTAGCGACATCTATGACGTCACATAAGAACTAATCCTTTTTTGCGATTAGAACAACCCGAAATATGATGAATACGATGATTTGATGATTGGCCGGAGGATCCTCCCTTTTCAACGGAGGTTTGCGGGACTTTACTCTCTGTTCCGCATACCTCCTAATGTCTTATTTTTTTTGTTTAAAAGAAAAAAATAATTTCTAATATTTTTTGGTAATCTATCTCACGGGGGAAGTACGAGTCTTTAGTCTATAGCTATGAAAAAAATGTTTGAACATTCACATTTTATCTACTACCAACAATGTCTCGAAAAGTATTCTGTTTAGACAGAATTTAATTTAATTTTCCAAAAGGTAGCATTTAGATGGGACTGTGAATTTTTGCCCTTAATTAATTTAGTTTCTTTAATTTCATAGTCAACCTTTTCCGAGATAATTAAATATGATTCTGGGTTATCACACCGTAACTTCGTAACCCGGATCCCAAAAAGGTTTCATTTGCATAACATTTTGAATATCTTGTACACAGGGCAGAAATATCGATTTACGGTGGCTCAGTGGGGGAAAAGCCCGATGCCCTAACTGCATGCAATTAGTGATTAACCTACATGGTTTTATGTTTAATTTCCCGCCAGTTAAGAACATAAATATATACACGTAGCCTACGCACCCTTTAACCAGTTATGTCGGATTGGTCTGACGAATGTTTTCGTGTCCTATACGCCAGGGTCGTGTGTTTGCGACTACATATTCCATCTTGTTTAGCTCTTCAATTCCCATAGGTGACAGAAGAGCTGGCGAAATAGAGTATTTGTCGTGGAGGTGCAATCCTGGCGGAATTAATACGTTAAAGAACCCAAACTTCGAATATTTTCATACATTTTCCCTAATATTCAACTAAGAGAGTAACAAGCAAACATGACAGGAAAGAAGTGATTTAAACAAACATTGTTCTTTTCTTGCCAACAACATAATCTGGCATCATTCAACAATTCAAGCATGATTACTCTTGTGATAATACATAACAATGGCAGCTCAGAACAGCCAATTTATTCTTAAACAAAAAACTAAATAAGCTCGTTGGGGGTATACGTGATTTTAGCAACGCGGCGCAATTGCGTTAGGTCCTCGCGAGACGCCAATTGTGTCGAGTAGCTGAATCGTCCCCGTCGCCATCTTTACCGACAATTTTATCCTGTTGCCGCAAATTCGCGTTTTGTCTCACTCTTTAGTATGCTGTGCTCCTAGTACACGGAGAATACTTTCATGATTTTAAAATTGTTGGCGTTGCCAATTACGTGGTAGCAAGCTACCTTCACTTTATTGGTTTTTGATTTTAGACCAGATTCAAGTTTCTTTTGAAAACATTTAGTAGCCTTAAGGCCTACAATCCACAGACACGCAGCTTCATATAGACTCTATCAACAAAGCGGCAACGACACGGCCTTAATCCTACAGACAGGTTAAAATTCTGAATAAACGGAAAATTGAATCCTCACTTTTCTACCAACGCTACCTGTTTAGTCACCCTATGAATGCATAAGTCGCTGGCATTGTGCCAAGCGTCCCGTATCTCTGATTCGCTAATAGATAAATCGCTACTCCTTCTGTCGGTTGCACTACATAGTACAACTACAGCTGTCTGCTGGAGCAGACTCGAGGGAATATCGTTTGTTTACATTTGGCTTTCATATTTTCCGCTGTTTTTGTTTTCTGATAGCCTGGTACCTCATACGTAGTACACGTGAAGTAAACATACGAGATGAGCTCAAAGAACAAATAGTAACATGTATCTGGGTTTGCTTTTCGAATTCAAAACCACTGGTCATCATCATCTTTATCACCATTTGAGCCAAAAGGCACTATCATTGTCATCGCTGTTGGATCAGGCCTTCTCCAAGTGTCACTACAACGACCGGTCTTGTGCGCATCCATCGGATTGTCGCGACCTTTATCAGGTCATCGGTCTATTTTGTGGGAGTTACTTTATAGATTGCTCGCACAAGCCAGATGTCAGCCTGTACCTGATTACACCATCGTAATATCAAAACATCGTAACAGGCTAACATCTGGGTTTTTAGTGACGGGTCAAACTAGCTTTTGGGTCGTTTGCTAGATTCGCAGAGGGTTTCTTAATTAATATGTACAACTGTCTATAGAAAGTCTCAATCTCCCGCGTACAATCCGATTTGCCGAATATGGTTCTGCCATCGTCAGTCTTCTGTTTTCTGAGCTGGCACTGCCCAATAATCAGTAACCAGAGCTAATATCTTGAAGCCCTTATTCTTCTTCATTGCGTCTTTCACTCCTCCTCGATCCGGACCATGGCCTGTATCAAGGCCCGGCGCGAAAAAATAACATTATACTAGTGAAAGATTTTTAAAATCGGTTCAGTAGTTTTTGAGTTAATTCATCACAAACAAAAATACAAGTTTTTCTCCTTTAAAATATTAATTATAGACCAATAGTATCGGGACACTAATCAACCCGCACTGGGCCCGCGTGGTGGATTACGGCCCATTCCCTCTCCTACAGAGGAGGCCTTAGTCCCAACAGTGGAAATATTAAAAAAAAAAGGCTGATTATGCTTATGCTTATGCTTAGTATCGGGAAACTAAATTACGTATTCAAAATTCAAATAATAAAATTTAAAAAAAAATCTCAGATACCTTTTACAATCCTACCCAGAAACCTTTTACAATCCTATAAAAATATTAACAGAAATACTAAACTTATTTCGCAGATATTGCCAAATGGGAACCCTTTCAACAAATAATATTCAAATCGCACATCCAAGAGAACCCAAAAATAGGCAGGTAAATAAGTTTTATGCTAAATCCAATAACGTCTTAAAAAAACTTTTACACGACCAATCAAAATCTAGTAAAAGTAACTCTCTATAGGCAAATGGGGTGAAAAGAAACTCAAGGGTGAATCGAAGAAAAACTTCAAAGAGTATTTTCATGATATTTGAATATTTTTTGCAGCATAAATATATCAATTTATTAATTAACTGTTATTCTGAAAAGTCGATGCTTTGTTAGAAGCCGACAATATGATATTAAAGTGAAAAAACAAACCAAAGTTTTGTATTCACCCCGTTTTACTACGTAACCAGGCCGGAAAATATTTGTTTTTGTTGAAAACTGCACAGTAAAGTATAATAGTAGGCATGAAGGGCATGTACTTAAACCTCTAAGAAGATTAGGGTTACCGTTACCTCTACATCATACAGATTACACAGACCCCGGACTTTACGGAAATACCTAGTCGCAACAAATAGCCTCTTCTCACATAAAATTTACAAAACCTAACATTTTGAATATAACAGTCATAAAATTACCTCGTATTTTGTATCTTAAATTTCAGTTTGCGCATAGCCTTCGGCCTCCCTAAAGCCACTATTGAGTTAGTATGGAGATAGGATATAGCAAAATGTGTACAAATTATCGGCTGCCTCGCAGCCATATTACATAGTTCATTGGATCAACGTAGCTCACGTCAAATATTTGAATCTAGAATTTGGTTATGTTGAATGACGTTAATCCCAAAATGGCTTCAAATTTTCGAAATTAGAACATGCAAATAGACAAGACCAATTCATGACTATTTCATTCGTGATTCGAGAGGACGAACGTTTAGTGAACGTTGAACTCTATAAAAATAATATTAAAAAAGGGTTCCATCAAATTAACTGATCTGATCGATTAGCTCATCAATTTAAATTTGCAAAAGCACTCTTTTTAATTTTGTATGAAGACAAATCAATCAACTTGAATGGACATCGGAAGTATGTCCATTGTCGACCACTGTGTCAATAGACACACGAATCAATAGGTTCATATTTTAAATATTCGTTAGCTGGGCAAGCAAGGGTGCATTTTAGAAGCATAAACTTCTATTTTTACGCAGAGGCATAAAATTTTTCAGCCTATGTTCGTCTGGAAGTTTTTATCTGTTCATTTTATATTCTATTTTCGTGAGAGTTCGGCTCGGCTTTTAAGTGGGAGGGGTGGATATTGGCAGGCAGAGGCAGGTATCGCTTGCCCGTTTTATGTAGCTCGTAATGATCGAGTTTCGGGTGTCGTAATGAATAACAATTAATTAGAGAGTTAACTTAGCGGGTGGTTTTCGATATGATAGAAGTTTGAGATGAAACTTTTGTGTTCAATGAAGAAGGAAATATTGTATGTTTTGGTAGAGTATAACAAGGCTGCGAGAATAGTTGAAAAAGTTACCCTGGCCTTAGAACGCAAAAGGCAAATTAAGGATCATAAGTGGATTTTAGTCAATAAAGTCAGATACGCCCTTTCGCTACACCCTAGAGCGCGAAAAGTCATTTGATCCCTTAAGAAAAAGTTGGTTGTACGTATTGCAATAAACCGAAGAAAGAGGTGCATTTATTGGAAATAAATTACTTGTTATTGTTACCTTCCGGTCACCGTCGACGCGGGCTTGCGGACGGCGAGCAATGGGTAGCCCGCCGTCCGACCGTCCGGTAACCGTTCGGATCGAGCTCAAGTCGTCAATGGCGCGTATTGTTCCACGCGCGCCTCAGGGAGATATCAGCAAATCGTAGGGGCGCAGCAGGGTCGAAGCCTACTGGGGCCATGGGTAGTGTGAAGACGAAACCCGGGGCCCTAGGACGAAGGCAACGAAGGAACAGGAGTGAGTTTTTAGTCAGTAAAAGTCTGACACTATCTCCCACTCCGCCCAAGGGCGAGATTTGTCATAAGATGATTTTCCCACCTAAAAACACCTCAAATTTTAAAACTGGATAAACACAATTTTCCCACACATGCGACCGAGAGGAAATTATGGAAAATTGCAAGCTTGGTCATGTTTTACTTATTTTAATTAATATTACATAGAAGTGGCGTTAAACATGAAGTTCCTCAAAAAGAAAATTAGAAAATGTGAACCTCTTTGTAACCTGCCGTTCCATTAATCTAAAATGCGCAACTCTTGAAAATCAAGGATGATACTCAAAATACTCAGATGAAGAACCGCCTTGACCGATAAAAATCGTAATGGGGCAGGTGAAGAGATACCTATGTATTGACATAAGCAAAGTACAAAGGTATTAAATTCCTCAGAAAACCGTACCATTATGAGCTTTCATTAAATATTATCTGTTCGCAGCTGAAAAACCTTATTCCCCTCATATTTTAAGAACTTATTTGGGCCGTGACAAAACATTCATTTGCGATATGTAAAACAACGTCAGACTGTCGAGTCATCATCATAAATTCACAAAACAAATATCAAAATAAAATATGGAACGAGAATAAGCGAGACATAACTTTTGCTTGTCAGCCATTAACCAGGCCTCCAGCCAGTTAAGCAAGTTGCCTGTTCAACGTTCCTAACAGGTACAGTGTTGAATAAAGGGAGAACTGTGAAACTACACGCTTCACGGAAGTTATTAAAAATGCATTTTAATTACTTCGGTGTAGCATAGAGTGTGCGGCCATTTTGACACATTTTAATTTTTACCCGCCAATGATATATGGCGGGAAAAAATGTTGCCAGTGTTATCGTAGGATTTAACGCCGCGTCGCCGTAAACGTGTGTGCGAGAATAATATTTATGGTAGTTTATGTCGCGCTGCCTCTGATGATTTCACTGTGAAATTCATATTTAGTTTTTGTTTGCACAATATATAAACATATTTTTGTGTATTGCAGAATTTTCGTAGTTTGTGTCATATCATTATCGAACGACTAAATAATCGAAATACGCTCGATTATTTGGCGTTTGATAGTGAGTCATAAATAATAATGTTATTACTGATTAAAATGCACTAAAAACTAATTATTATACATTAAGTTACGTCATGTTAGTTCTCTAACATAATTTGTATCTACTTAACTACACTTAATTTTACACATAGGTGGATTATAAGAAAATTTATAATTAATTATGAAAAACGCAAAAATATGTGACTAGAAATGTCATAATAATAATAAAAGCTAAAAAAAGCGTTTATGTGAATTATTTATTATTTTGTCTTGTTTATTTTAAAAAGCTGTACGAAACCACAGTCTCGCTGTTACACACAAGTACTAGGCTGTCATGAGGCTAGCAGAGTTACATCACTAAAACGTCAGCGCAGCATGTTGTCCGAACGGAACTGCGTTATCAATATTTATTGCGCCGCGCGCGTGTGACGTCATTAATTGAGGAGAAGTGACACACACTGCGCTGTAGTTTAGGATTTGAAATGTAAACAGTTGAATCTTTAAATAATTTTTATTTAGCAAAAATATATTTTTTTAGTAAAGTTATACTATTCAACAAATCATTCACTACAATAATATCTGTTGGTTATTCTTTTGCGTGATCACATCAGAAATGAAGATATCCGCAGGAGAACCAAGGTTGCAGATTTAGCCCAAAGAATCACCGAACTTAAGCGGCATTGGGTAGGGCACATTGCTCACAGAACAGATGGTCGGTGGGGACGAAAGGTTCTGGGATGGCGACCGCGTACCAGAAGACGCAACGTTGGAACGCCTCCCACAAGGTGAACTGATGACCTGGTGAGGGTCGCGGGAATCCGATGGATTCAAGACGCACAGGACCGGTCATTCAGCGACACTTGGGGGAGGGCTATGTCCAACAGTGGAGGTCTTTCGGCTGAAATGATGATGATGATGATTCTTTTTTGGTTTTTGGCTCATTAACAAACCAAAAATCATATCCAGGTACAATCAGGGATCAAAAGTGCAGTAGAACCTTTAGCATTGATGGAGTACAACTGCATTTTTGACCCCTGTACATAATAAACTAGATAATAAACAGGCAAAACAGCACATAGGCTACGAGAAATCGTAGCAAATATTGCTACGCTATGCTTTTCTACAACGCTACGAAACTCGTAGCACTGATGGTTGCGATATCCTGCGCTAGTCAAAATATCAAACTTAACTTTACAGTCAATAAAAGTTTTAGTGTTTTTGGCCTGTGGACACTTAACGCACTTTCAGCGCCGTGCGGGGTCAATTATATTGTATATTAGGGTACAGAATATTGATAGGGCTACCCGTACCTCCAGTGCGTCTAGTATGTTCACAGAGCCATATGTCATCATCAGACATCGTCAAACAGAAATCTGCCTCTTTGCTGTGCAGTGTGCGGGCTAGCTTTAACTTTATCCAATTAAAACCATAGCAGGGAGGTACGACTCTCTTTTATTATTTGATTTTATTCGAATCCGAAAGATTTTTTTATGTTTACTATAAAAATTAGAATTTACAATAAATATAATTACTAAAATTATCTTGGTTTCTTAATTTTATTCTTGTACTACTTTTTTTTTTGTAGGTGGGAAAATCATCTAATGACATCCCCCGCTCTTTGTGTCAGACTTTTACTGACTAAAAACCCACTCCTGTTCCTTCGTTACCTTTCATACTAGGCCCGAGTCTTCCTTTCAGAAGCAGCCCCTTAGCCCCAGTAGGCTTTGACCTTGCTGGGCCCCTACGGTTTGCTGACATCTCACCAATTTGAGTCTTATATCTTCGTTTTTCCTAGAAAACTCAGGAAAAAAGGATTTTTTTTTGACGATTTTACGTAAAAACGCGCAATTACGTAATAATAATATCGCACGGAGGGTTAAGTTCTAAGTTCAGAAATATTGATCATTATTTTTTAATTGGCCGAATGATAACGGCCCCGACATACGAGTTGTAGGTCGCGGGTTCAAACCCAGCCAGGCGCATTACTTTGTGTAATTTATTTTATCATCACTGCTCTCAAAACGGTGAAGGAAAACATCGTGAGGATGGCATGGCCTAGAACCAAAAATTCGAAGACATGTAACATTCACCAACCCGCACTGGGTCCGCGTGGTGGATTACGGCCCATTCCCTCTCCTAGAGAGAGGAGGCCTGAGTCCCAGCAGTGGGAACATTAAAAGGTTGATTATGCTATTATGCTAATTTCGAATTAAAACGCTTTCTAGTTATTTTGCTCTTATATTATGTTTCGATACCTATATAGTTTTATTTAACCTCCGTGAGTGTGACCGTGGCATCACCGCGGGCCCTAACAGAATACCAGCGCTGCGTGTTTATATATCGTTTCAAATATCGCAGCATATGCTGAGTCTTTGACCTTTTTGACCTTGCACAGATCATACAGTTTTTTTTTATATATTTATTTATTGGCACACCAACAGCATTACATACATGATTTTTAGCGAAAAATATTATTAAAACGTATTATCTGGTTTGCATGCCTATTATAGGTATGCACAGCTTACACCATTAAATTATTACCACAAAAATTAAAAATACAAAATGGAAAAAAACATACAATTTTTATAAAAATAAAATAAAAGTGGAAAGTAGACAAAAGAAAAAAAAAACGAATCGTTACAAAAAAAAAAGAGGGTAGTGTATTAAAATTAAATATACGTACTTAATTTTGCTATATTTTAATCCCAATGTATTCTACTGTTTTTTTTTTTAATTTTACTGTATGTGTGAGGTATGAATAAACGTTTTTTCTTTCTTAATCGTTTTAAAATATTGCTGAACATGTTAGCCAGTCTAACAACCAGTGTGTCACCACAAAAACATGTGTAAAGCGTAACCAACCGAACTCTGCGGGCGTGTTCGAGCATAACTCATATTTCTAGCGCTTTATAACTGTAAATTATCTAGAATAGTCTTCCAGCTCATTACAGAAGTAACCATATTTTTCATGAGCACTTTAAAGCGATTTGTCGGCTATTCCAGTTGGAAGTTTTTGTTCCACGATCGTTGTTCAAGATTAGGTGGACAAAGAAAAGTTGGTTGCTTCTGGGAAGAACTGTATTGATCAAGGCTTAGGATAGAATTGAACATTGGCGCGTCGTGTGACGTATAGCTTTAAAAATGAGAATCAATCACATAACAGCAAGTCCGATTTTTACTAAGTACATCACATGTGTAATAATTTACTGAGCATTTATTTTTTTTAAATTATTAAAATCCGTCAAGAAATGGTGGATTTATTAAAGTTATTCTGAACGGCTACTTGGAAACGCACGCTCTCGCTGGACTGTTTACGATGACGTCATCTGTCATTATCCGTGCTACGAACGGCTTGATCGTATTCATTCGCCGGTGTAGACCAATCACGACTGACGTCACAGCGGGTCGCTTCATTTTTGGGCGCGTTTCTGGAACTAATACACTAAAATTGCTGTATCTTCGTAATTTTTGGTCCGATTTAAATAATTTCTTCATAGTATTTACTGGTTTTTTTTTGACGCTATAAGTTTGCTTAAAGTTTGTTTAAAAATCATGAATGATCCTCAAAATAGGTCTTAAACTATCTTAATTTACCTTTCTGAACATAATTGGAAATAAAAAATGTTCGTTAACTTCTCTTGTAGATATTTTATCAAGGATTTCTTAGAAGATAATACACGTATTCTCTCATGTTGGTACCTTCTGATAAATTCCTAATTCGATCACTAATACGCTTTGTGTTGAAGTAGACGGAGGTACGTGAATACTGAATTATATTTTGACGTTGTTTCTATATTACGAATATAATAATATTGGTAACGTAAAACATTACATTTGAATTTAATTTAAAAGCAGCCTTCTCAGAAATTTTAAATAAAGGCAATGAAACTCAAATTTCAACACGATTATTTTTAACTATTTTTACATAGTTGAAATTGAGCCGATGTAAAAACATTAGGGCCATGGGGTCCGAGCGCTCATGAAGTTGTTCGAGGCATTAGCAAATAGCCAGTTGACTCTTCATGTGACCAAAGAGCTGAGTTTTACCTTGGAAAGAGGATAAGCATTGATATACACCGTGGCAATGCCGCCAGTCTTTTGGGCACACTACAACTCGACACGTCTACGAGTCGAGAGCAGTGGTGGCCGAGTGGTAAAGGCCCCGACTTACGACTAGTAGGTTGCGGGTTCAAACCCAGCCAGGCGCAATACTTTGTGTAATTTATTTCATCACCACTGCTCTCAAAATGGTGAAGGAAAACATCGTGAGGAAACCGGCATCCTGGAACGAAAAATTCGAAGACATGTGACATCCACCAACCCGCACTGGGCCCACGTGGTGGATTACGGCCCATACCCTCTCCTATAAAGGAGGCCTGAGTCCCAACAGTGGGAACATTATAAGGTTGACTATGCTATGCTATGCTATTCAAGTTGCAAGAAGAGTTTTTGGTACCATATTTTCAATTGTTTTTATAAGTTAGTTTTTTTTTAGTGTATATATAAGTATAGTTAGTTAGGTGTTTTTAAATATGTAAATAGTATGTAGCAATTTGTTAAATAAATTCCAGGTGAGTAAAGATAAAAAAATACATAATTGAACTTAGATTTTTCTCCTCTTTTTGTCATCCTACTCGAAAGACAGCAAACAATCCCAAAGATGTTTCATTCGCATTATTGATTTTATAATTATACAATATCAAACGTATATGACACCCAGACCATAATACAGTAAAGAACTGATTAAAACCTGTACCATCAAAATAGGTTATGTAGTTTCACCGCTACAGTGGAACATACGTACCCACAAACATACATACACAGCTAAAATAATAACCCTGCCTTTGGGTTTACGGCAAAAGGAGAATTATTATTTTAGGCGGGTAACAAAATAAACCATAGGAAATTCACTTTAATTCACAACCACAAATACTAGGATAACAGAAAGGAAGAGCAGCTTGAAGTAATATTTCATATTGAACTTCGAAAATTGAAAACGTGTTGAAATTGTATTAATACTGGCTGGTAGAATATATTGTACCATTTCAGGGTTAATTTACGAACGGCATCGGGGGATTTAAGGCTCGTGTCACGTTAATCCGCGGCTGAGAGTCGGATTAATTGTAATGTTGCTCTCAGTTGGGTTCGTGGAGTTTTACTCTCCTGGTACCGACTGCGAGGCAGTATATCTCAATTTAAAATAACTTAATTTGTTCCTCGAAGTCCCGTAATTTTCGTAAACAGCATTTTCTTGTACACACATGCCTCTCATTACGGAAACAATTTTAAATTTTTACGGGTGAAATGTATTCTTTTGTAACATATACTGCCACCCCACAAATGTTGAAAATTAATACCAAAAAACATAAACCACGCTCAAACACGCATGATATTGAAACTCTTTTATTTTTTTACAGAATAATAACCAGTCGAGGAGGCAACGTTTCGGTAAGTAATTCCCCTCTTACCAGGGTCGTATAGGCCCTTGTTATTATACTTTATCTTATACTCCCGGCCACAAAGTTCACGCACAAAAGACCGCGGGCACAAAATATCCCAGGTTATTAATTTTGGGAGAGTAATTACGTGAAAGAATATATATTATGAGCCACGCCTTTTCAGGTAAGATTAAAATTTTATTGTAATATCGTAAATTTAAATTGCTATTAGGAGAATATGAAGTTTAGGAGGTGTTCTGATGCCATTATTTTGGTAAAATTTAAGTGGATCCCGTTAATAAAGGCTGTATCTATCGGTTGGTTTGTAAGGAAAAAATAGTCTAAGCCTTGTCAAAGAGATCACTCTATACATACATATAAATTGTTTTTGGTAATTTGTTATCGTCCGTAAATAGCTTAAATTTTTAGCACTTTTTTGAGGTAAGAAATAATCCCATGACTTCTCCCACTCTCGAGTGGAGGGAAAGAGCGTGTCAGATTTTTACTGACTAAAAACAACCTGTATTCTTCAGCTGCTCTTTGCCTTCCAGGACCACGGTATATCTTTCAAAAAATCCCGTGGCCCTAGCAAGCATCGGCCCTACTGGGCTCTACGGGTTTGCTGACATCTCTTTGATGCACGTGGAACACTGCGCGGCGTCGAAAACTCGGGTTCCATCCTTAAAGGACGGCCAAACGGCATGCTAGGCACCACTAGTCGTCCACAGTGGGTGAAAATCGCCCTGCGACTCTCGACGCCCAGGCCGTCTCTTGTGGCGGCGGCTGGGGTGTAAAGATGTCCGTTTCGTCACGGTTGCGGTCATCTCCCTCCCGAGCGTTACTGCTTCGCGTACGGAAGCGCCCATTTCCCATTTCCACTCGCTCCGAACCATGGCCTGAACCAATGCCCGGCGTGACAGGTCGCCGCAGCCGATTGCATTGACGAGGACACGGTAGTGCTCCGCCTAAATGAGGCACACCTCCACCATATGCTCCACCATGTCCTCCGGGCACTCAGCACAACGGTGACACCCAGGCGTTTCTTTCGCTTGAATCCGAAAGGAACCTCCCGAATTTACCATGTCCGGTGAGGATCAGAATAGTTCGAAGTAAAGTAATTATACTAAAAATGCTCAATCAGAAATGAAGATATCCGCAGGAGAACTAAAGTTGCCGACATAGCACGAAGAATCGTCAGACTTAAGTGGCAATGGGTAGGGCACATTTCTCGCAGAACAGATGGCCGTTGGGGCCGAAAGGTTCTGGAGTGGCGACCTCGTACCGGAAAACGCAGTGTTGGAAGGCGTACAAGGTGGGCCGATGACCTGGTTAAAGTTGCGGGAGTCCGATGAATGCGAGACGTACAGGATCGTTCATGGTGGCGACATTTGGGGAAGGCCTATGTCCAGCAGTGGACGTCTATCGGCTGAATGATGATGTTGATGATGACTTAAAATGCTACATTTCAATAGACACGTAACAGGCTCAACATAGCTTTCTGTTTATTTTTTTCGCCTGCGTTCAGAACAGTAATTACCTCCATTGCTTCTTACTAATGTTTTGGAACAAAAAAAGAACTCTAATATGTTCTTTATAAGACACTTTATTCTAAGAACTCAATCTTATTTTTCTTTCCGACTTGCAACTAATTATAAGTAAACACCTGGCTCAAAAGATAAGAAGCCTTTAGCCACATAGTTTCTAAACATGATTCATCTTCCTTGGTGTTGCCAGTGCGAATGATGATAAATGTTGCCAGCAACGCGTCGAAATTACCTACGTACGTGGTAAATGCACTTTCAAGATGGCTTCTCATGAAGATTTATGTGTGTGTACCACACAAGGAAGAATATTTTAAGGTTATGGATGATGGCAACGGTTCTCAGCCATTTTAAATTACGTTAGGCACTTTTTTATTTTTACTGCCAAAGTTTTATTTTTGAAGTTCTTTTTTATCGTGTTGGGAAAATGGGGAGCTTTTTTTTGTTGAACACGAAGGGAATGTATTTTTGTATTTATTGCGACTAATGAGAATAAAGCATGATTTTTTTTTAGGTGGGTTATCATCCAATGACTTCTCGTGCTCTTGGGCGGAGCGCGAGGGCGTATCAGACATTTACTGACGAAAACCCACTCCTGTTCCTTGTTTGCCTTCGTTCCAAGGCCCCTGTGTACACTTTCGCACAACCCATGGCTCCAGCTGGCTTCGATCTGCTGGGCCCCTACGGTTTGCTGGCATTTTGAGGCGCGCGTGGAACACTACGCGCTATCGACAATACCGCGTATATCCAAGGACTGGAACAATGCTTGCTGCGATCTTCTCGTCCGATTAAAATCGAGGTGTCTTCAAAGCTAGAGTGAATAGGCTCCTAAACTAGTGCACCTCACAATCAACGATTTCATCATTACTTACTATCAGATGGGAACGCAGTCAACCACTAGTTTATATTATAAAAAAAAATACCAATCATAGTAGCATGCCATAATATGCTTTTATTATTGATAAAGAGCATCAGCATTTCAATTTCCCAGAACTCTCACTCAACATTCTTCTAGCATAAACTCAAAGCTTTATGCTACCCTGGTGTGTATGTGTGTGCATGTGCACAAAATTTGACTCCCGTAAAATGGCGGCTGCTATTCAGAAAGGTATTGTCCTGCACTGAATTGTCATACCTGTCAGCCTGTCCAACTGCTGTAGCATTCCGGACATGTGCGCAACAAAACGATGAAAAAACTCTAAAAAACTTTTCCTGTCTGCATCCGACATTTAGTTTGGATATAGATTGTTAAATGTATTTTTTTACGTGCAATCAATGCTACATCGTAGACCAAGTATATGTAAGGTACCATAAATTTTATAAATGCTATAGTTTAATAAAAAGAACTTATATATACTTTCTACATAATATACATATATTATGTTCGAGGTGTTATGGTCATTTGTTTCGTTCATGACAATATTAAGTCTTGCTAAGTAATGTCGTAATATTATTTTCTTAATTTAGTATTAAAAACTGATACGAATCAATTATACGATACGATTCCCACCCAGGACAAATGTTTGTGTGATGAGCACGATCATTTGTTCTGTGTCTGGGTGTAATTTATCTATAATATGTATATATTTAATGAGTATAAATTTTATAAGTATGTTTATCAGTTGTCTAGTACCCATAACACAAGCTCTGCTTAGCTTGGGACTAGACGGCGTTGTGTGATAGTTGTGAAATATTATATTATATTATTATTATTACATAAAGTTGCGGTATAGTAAATTAATTTAACCATAAACCACACAGAACTCCTGATTTATTAGTTTTCTTTGTTCTACTGTGAAATCAGCGAAGAATTTTAATTACACTAGCTCTTGCACTATTAAACACAAGAGACGGACTTTGGCAATAGAATCGAGCAAGTTACGAACTCGGTAAAGTCTGTAATTAACGACCAGAAACCTATTAGATGTGCATCCTACTATGTATGTGCTCATAATGGCCGAGATCGAGAGGTCAATGGTGTACAAAGATATTCTACTAGGACTACATTATATTCCGCGATAGTATGTATTGCTGTTGCAAGTCGCTACTGATATAAATTTTAAAATATCTTTATTTGAGAACATTTTACTCTAATTTAAAATCTTGTCTTAAGAGGATATTATTAATTTATTTTATTTACTCATTTATGTACATACAAACACTTAAAATCGAAAAGAACAAGATAGACGAGCACAAAGGTCCTGCTTATTTCTAACGAAATTTCTTCCAGCAGACCTGCGACAGGAGAGTTGGATGAAAGATGTAGGCGCAGTGTGTATAAATAATTTAGAAAAAAAAGAGAATTAAATAGACTATATTTTCTAAATTAAATCATATAATACATACATATATATATATCAATAACAGTAAATAAATGTACACATAAATAGATACAATAAATAAATTATAAAAATACATAATATATCTATCATATATAACTTCACGAGATGGTGGAGAGATAATGTTCTTTAACTAGCTTTTTAAAGACAGATATATTTCGTCACGGACCTTAGCTGGAACTGAATTCGATAGTCATACCGCATGAAAAGAGAAGGAGTTGGAATAAAAATGGGTTTTATGGGCTAGGAAATTGAGATGGTATTTAAGGTGGGATCTGGCATCGGCAGGGAGAGTGAACAAAAATCGATCACGCAAGTAGTCAGGATAAGCAGAGTTGAATAGGATGTTGTACAAGAGATATAATACCCGATTGTTCCTACGAAGACGGATAGCGAGTCATTTAAGATCCTTGCGGAATTGAGAGACGTCGTCATATATTCTTAGGTCAAAAACAAAACGAATGCACAAGTTTTGCAAGCACTCAAGCTTATTTATTAGCTCCTCAGTGGCAACTAGGAAGCAGGCATCAGCATAATCAATGATCGCCTGAATCAGAGATTGAGCTAAATAAATTTTGGTTTTAAATGGAAGAAACCTTTGAAAGGATTTAAGACTGTCAAAGGAAAAGTGTACCTTACGGCTAACCTCGTTTAGCTGCGCTCGCCAAGAGAGGTTGCTGTCAATTAAGACACCGAGATTCTTAGCTGTGTCAGTGTACGCAATAGTCGAGCCTATTAATATAATTATCGGGATAATGGCATCAAGGTAGAAGTGTTTTTTATAAATCTGTAAGCCGTAAGATTTGGCCCACTGGATAATACTCTCCAGGTCACGATTCATGGCATTAATCGCTGAGCTTGCTTCAACCAATGTGAATTGACGATAAAGCTGCAAATCGTCTGCATAAAGATGGAAGTTGGAAGTGATAACCTTAGTAACAGTATTTATAAATATAGAGAAAAATAGAGGAGAAAGAACGCCACCCTTAGGAACACCAGCAGTGAAATCACACCAATCAGGGAAAATCTCATCAAGGTGCATACACTGAGAGCGACCCCGAAGATAAAAGTCATACCAGGCTAACGCAGAGGAAGAAAAGTTAATAGACTAAAGAATTCCAAACAGGATGTCAAAATCTACTGAGTTGAACGCACAACTGAAGTCAAGTAGAACTAGTACAGTAAGAGATTGTCCATAGCCAAGCGGATGTCGTCAGTGACTTTAAAAAGTGCAGTCACAGTACTATGACCAGAGCGGAAGCCAGATTGATAAGGGGAAATAATAGAATTTGACAAATGGCAAATGATATTTATTTTGCAAATAGGTTTTTTAAAAACACTTTTACACGTAATTTTTTTTTTGTCAGTTTCAACTAGATGAAGCCGGTGTTTCCTAGCTGACTACCTGAGAAGAAACACCGAAACAAACTCAGGGACGATAACAATAGACATCTGGTGATTTGACCATGAACAATGTGTTTGAGAACTTTAAAAAGGAAAGGCAAAATGGAGATGGGTCTTAAGTGAGATAAGGACGATGGATTGTTTATCTTAGGAAAGTTCCACGCTGAGGGAGATGTGCCAGAGAATAGGAAATAATTAAAAATATGAGTGAGAATTGGTAGCAGTTGTGGGAGAATAGAAATTATCATTCTCGAACACAGATTGTCATGGCCTACAGCAGAAGAGAAAACAGCAAGGATAGATTTGACATCGTCTGCAGTGACATGACTAAGATTAAAAATTGGATAGTTCGGAAATGACATTTTTTTGGAAAGCTTAAGCAGAGTGGAGGTTTAACACTTGAATTCAAGAAGATAGGAGAAAGAGAAAATTGCTTATTAAGAGCGCTCAAGTCTACACCTTTACAGGTAACAGAATGAGATTTACCAACACCGACTATCTTTAGGAATTTCCAGACATCAGGAGACTTACGATCTACAAGAGAGAATCGTGGAAATAGCGACTCTTTGCATCTCGACACAGACGCACAGTTTTAAAGTGAACAAGATTCTCCTCCGTGGGTCTATGTCTGCACCTACTCTTAGCTTTCTCCTTACTGGCGATAGCGCTGTTAATTACAGCAATCATCCACGGAACAGGATCATGCTTGATTTTAGCTCGCCGACGTGGTGCATGTTTATCATATTAACTCAGCATTATAGAGCTGAAGCAGTTTACCTTTTCGTCGATGATGGTGCTTTCACTGACGGAGGACCAATCGATATCTCCTGCACCACGCGTCAACGCCTCCATATCACATTATAGTTTCGCAGGTTACTGAAGCGAGGCTTACGTTTGGGAGGTCGGATACGATAGGATAAATAGATGAAGTCATGATAGGAAAAGGTTACAGAGAGCTGCCCAAACTCAGCAACATTGTGAGGCGATGATCCGATCATGAAGTTTAGAAGAGAGGGTGTGCTGTTTGGAGAATGATGTGTCGCAGAAAGAGGTAAAATTTCAAGGATAAAGGAGGATAAGAGGGAGCGGAGTTTGAGTGAACGAGAATCATCTTTAAGTAAACAATTAAGTGTTAAAATCACCCATTAAAATAACATGTTCGTACGATGGACAAAGATTATTAAGAGATGATTCTAAAGAGTTTAAATAACTAATATAAAGATTAGGGGAGTAGAATGCAGCAAGTATTTTTTTTTTATTAATAATAGGCTCGCGTTTGACCACCGTCTCACCTGATGGTAAGCGATGATGTGGTCGACGATGGAGTACGCTTGCCTAGAAATAGCCTATTCACTCTTGACTTAAAGACCCCTAAGTTGCAGCTATCAGGAAACACAGACTCCGGCAAGGAATTCCACTCCTTGGCTGTACGCACAATAAATGTCTTCTCAAAACGCTTTGTGCGTATGGGTTGGATGTTTACCATGTACAGGTGGCAAAACACCGTACGTCTAGTGGTCCGATGATGGAACGGACATGGTGGAATTAGTTTGTGTAATTCCAGTGCACACTCCCCGAAATGTAAACGATAGAAAACCGACAGGCTAGCAACTCGGCGGCTATGCCCAAGACTTTTGAGCTTCGACTCAACAAAAATTTTCGAGTTATTTGTTGTAATTTCTAAAAACAAGAGTTCTGCCGACACAGAATACTAAGATGGAGAAACACTAACAATTTTGTGCGGTATGTCAGCTCGTATAGATAGCTACACCACCACCACCCTTACCATTCCTGTCATTTCTGACCAGAACATAGCCAGGGAGTGCATAGTGCGTAGAAAGAAGATCGAGGGCTTGAGAAAGGTTTCTGATATCAAAAGTGCATCAAGATGAACAAAAAGAAACTCTGCAAAAGGATGCCAAAAAATCAAAGTAGGGACCAGGAACACTCTGTGCATTAATATGAGCTAATTGCAAATTTTTAGGAAAGTGAAAAAAAAGAGTGGAGATGTTGTCATGCAAAGTACGAAACGGAGTCTCACAGTCTGTACTCACATAACTGGAAGTCGAAGAACATGAAAAAAAGCTGTCATTAAAGTCAACTAGACTATTATGACTGACTGTTTGACTGTTAGGTGTCATGTTTGTACAAATAAACTATTTTTCTTTCTTTCTTTCTTTCTTTCTTTCTTTCTTTCTTTCTTTCTTTCTTCTTCTATTCATAAATAAATACGATATTCAAATAAATAGGTACCAATAAAATTAAATTAAATTTAAAAATAAACTATTGATTGCTTTCTAAACAACCATCCTCACTCACTGGTGTATTGGAAAAAATTAACAATACTTATGAATTGTGATATGATTTTTTTGGTTTACACCAAAAAAATTAAAAATATAACTACGAAAAAAAAAAAACCAACATAACATAAAACGTAACATAATTATTGTGAGTTTAAAGTAAAATATTAGATACTTATTTACAAATATCCTGTATATTAAAAGAATATTTCAAAAGCGAGAAATGAAATTGAAAAATTATTACTTTTTGTCGCCTATACTTTAAAAATAAATAAATAGGCGATTCTATCTACATTTTTCTCAAGGATAAACTTTTAATATCCATGAATTGGGCGTGAAGAAAATTCTTCGTCGTTTCGTTCGTTTCGTTCCAGTTTTCATTATAAAAACTTTTTCGTCATGCCTTCGACGTCCGAAACATTTCATTTGTCATTTTTACGCGGACCTCTCCCGACCTCTTTACCCTTTCGGTTGAGCATGACATATTTTTGTAAGGGCATTTCGAACGTTTATTTTGTTTTCATGCTCTTTGATAGTACGCATACCTACGGATTAGTAGTTTACGGGTTACTTAAGGCAGTAATGTTTTCTTAAATAGACGATTGAAAAATTTCAAGCTTTGTTTGTTATAATTCGTAAGTTGCATCATCTCATCGCAATAATAAATAACCAAAAGCTACAACTCACCAGATTAAATTTTGTAAACAATTTGTAACCGTTTTCCTGTTCCAAAACACGGTAACTGTACATTTTCAGTAGGTAAAAGCTTGCTTTGCCTTATAAATTACAGATTGTTGCAAATTAGTCCAGGTACTAGAGGACGACAATACTAAAAGAGCTTGAAAAACACCTCATTAGCATTGCCACAGAATAAATTTTTGGAGCATCCAAACGTTTTACCAAGTAGCGGAGCTTAATATCCAACGAGCGGTCGAGTTAATCTATTCCTTCGTTTCTCTGCCCTCCTAGTACTTTACTACTGAATTTATTTAAATTTTAAAGTTGTCCTCGCTAACTGAGTGCGACTTAATTAAACTTTTATGAATACCAATTGATCTCCGTTGTATTTTATTTTACTAAAATGTTTCATGGGATTCTGTTTCGTAATATCGGGTATTTCTGTAAAATTTATTTAATAAAACTTCTGTTAGAAATGCCAAATAGCTCGTAAGTGCTACCTGTACACATCTATACATATTTTTTAATTTTGTGCTGTGATAACCAAGCATTTGCATAATAGCCATGTTATTTAATCTATAATATTAAAAAATGATACTTTAGATATACTCTATACTTAAACAATATTTTATTAAAAGTGAAGACAGTACAAACAAAACGATTCATAATATACTTGAGATGTTATTAACATTTCCAAAGATATGGTACTGCTACGTTAGACAGACTGACGACTGCTCGCAAGTTCGTGTTCATGGCTTTGTCATAATTCTTCATAAGTTCGGCGTCAAGGAGTCCTCCTTGAGAGACAATACCAGCATTGTTGACTAGAACGTCGAGCTTTTCATACTTATCGATGGTTTTGATGATAATTTCGGTAATGGTTTTGTGATAAGGTCGATTAGCATTGATAAATATAGACAAAAATCTAGTTATTTTACGTCACCTCCTTCCCTGCTCTCGTCTTTTATACACATTACCGGCAGCGCATTCGGTATTGTGTAGGATATCTAGGCAAAATATAAAATAAATAATATTTCTTACATTACCTAGATATTTTTGGTATTCATTGCCTAGGTATTGTATAGAATACCGGATTATACAGATTGTCGGTAACATAATACACTAAAGACAATAACTCCTAAACAAAATATGGTGTCAAAAAAATCCTCCATTACACACATTGTAGACACTTGAGATCATCGAAAAATTTTAATCTTCTAATGCCCTCACATTCCACCAAGTTTAGTGACAAATCGTTCACGGTCCAAGCAGTGCGATTGTGGAACGCGTTGCCGATGCCAATTAGGCAAGCCCAGTCACTAGATTCTTTTAAAAATTTAGTTAAAAATCATGTTCTTTCACAATAATTAATTCTGCTACTATCCAAATTCAGTTCTTTCCCTTCTTTTTCTTTCTAGTCCTTTCACTTTCTTTGAAATTGTGTAACATATAATATGTATATATATATAATGTTTATGAGTTTGTTTTTTTGTCTTTTATATATAATAGCTATGTAATATAATTTTATATCTATATATAGTCTAATGTATATTTTAAATTTAATTTGCAGTACACCGCAGACTACCCCCTTTTTTATGTCAAGTTCTTACAGTCCATCCTAAGGTTGTCTGGTAGATATCGCTGTTAGCGATAAGACCACCTTTGTACCCATAGATTAAGTTAGTTTATAAGTTTTTGTTACTATTTTGGCGCACAATAACGTTTTATTCTATTCTATTCTATTCTATTCTATTCTATTCTATTCTATTCTATTCTATTCTATTCTATTCTATTCTATTCTATTCTATTCTATTCTATTCTATTCTATTCTATTCTATTCTATTCTATTCTATTCTATTCTATTCTATTCTATTCTATTCTATTCTATTCTATTCTATTCTATTCTATTAGTTATATAACATACCGTTTTCAAATAGGGAAATAAACGAAAACAAATTAAAAATCATCACATCACTTTATTTGTTGCTATAAAAAAATAGCCACACTAGTGACCGAGTTTTAGCATATCACCGTTGTCGATAGTAAAGTTAGCACCAGTAATACTCTTCGCCTTGTCACTTGCTAGGAAAAGGATCATGTCTGCCATTTCATCTGGATAAGCTACTTTGCCTAAAGGTGCATGCTTAGCATATTCGTCCCATATTTCAGGCATGCCAGCAGTTTTTAAAATATCAGTTACACATTCGCCAGGACTCACTATGTTGACTCTTACACCAGAAGGTGCCAGTTCCAAAGCAGCAGTTTTTGAAAACTGTTCCACTCCTGCTTTTGATATGCAGTATGCCATCATCCCCGGATCGACTTTAGTTCCTAGTATACTTGAGATATTGACAACATTTCCTCTTGACTTTACAAGATACGGCACTGCTATATTGGTCAGATTGACGACGGCTCGCAGGTTCGTGTTCATGATTTTATCATAGTTCTTCATAAGTTCGCCGTCAAGTAGTCCTCCCGGGAACACAATACCAGCATTGTTGACCAGAACGTCGAGCTTTCCATACTTGTTGATGGTTTTGTTGATAATTTCACTTGCTGCTTCATCTTGAGAAACGTCGGCTCTGATGACGAGTGGTGTGACTCCATGTTGCTGGCACTGTTCAGTGACAGTTTTTAGTTTAGATTCATTGCGGCCCACGATGGCAACGGAAGCTCTTTCTTTGGCAAATAATACTGCTGTGGCAGCACCAATACCAGAACTCCCGCCGGTGACCAAAACCACTTTATTTTCGAAACTCATTTGTGAACGACTTAACACACAAAATACGTCTACTATATTTGGCAGTCCAGCTTGTAAGACACTTGTGTAATATGCTCTTAGTATTTATAACACGGTTATCACACAAATAATAAATGTTGCGTTACCTGATTTTATCTATTCTCCTGTTATCAACTTAATTATTAACCTTGACAATATTCACTGCACTCAGCAGCTATAATTTGCATCAATATTTTTACGTAGGTAAGTTTGTTAGAGTACCCAGGATATTATTTGGAGAAAAAATGACAGCTTTTAAAACAAATAATCACTAGAAAACTTCAAATTTTCTTTTCTCATTAATAACGTAGTAGTAATAACGTAGTAGTAAGTACCTACGTCTCGAATTTAATTCATAAATAAATCTGTATTGTGATTTCAAAGTACTAGGAAACCAGTAATTAATAGTGGTGGCAGATCGACTGACCATTAGCGGCAGTGAACCTTCGAACTAGTGAGTATTCGTGTTTCTTGTTTAGATTGATGTCGCCGCCAGAGCTGCCACTGAATAAATAAACGTCGTGAATACGTCGATAGATGGTTCTGGACGATGTTTTGAACATGGACTACAAATTGTCACAGACAAATACGGAGGGTTCGCAAAGATATCAGACAGTTGTTTTTATTGCATTTTGAGTTTTAAATTGGATGCTAAAAGTAATCTTTTGTTGACTCAAACATTACATAATTTAACATCGCAATTTACATATCTTATACAAAGCAAGTAATATTATGAATACTATCGTTATGTATACCCTGCGTTAGTGCAGTGTCGTAAATTCTTATCTATTAAGCTTAGTTTCTTTACAGTCTAGTAAATAAGTCAGAAATTACAAACGTATAATTATCCTAATTACCTACCTATTCACATCAATAAACTCCGTACTCCTTAATTTATCTACTAGGTACACAATCTCCATCCAATTACAGATGATAGTTACTAGGACTCCAGAAAAAAGAAGAGGTTTTCGCTTCACTGTTAAAACTTGAATATAATATATGTCCACCATTGTATTAATCCTGACAGCCCCCTAATTTTCATTTTATTTAGGGATCCTAGCTAAAACCGACGAGACTTCGAGTGGAAGAGAGGCTCGTACTCCAATATTGTGAGAGAGCTCATTATCGGCCACTATAATAAAGTAGGAGACTAAAGTGGGAAGACTTTTTATAAGAGTTCGCCAGCTCTCTGCAATGTTGAACTTTACAATACTGTTACGGTTTTTATCGCACAGCTGTGGACCAGTGTAAAGAAAATCAAGTGGATATTGAAATTGGTTTTCAGTAAGTTGTTATTTGATGTTTGAATTACTTTCAAACCCCGACCAAACATAATGGTCTTATAAGTTGAAAGTGTGAAAGGATGAACCAGTTTTGATTCAGTTTTTTTTTGTTTTTAAGGTTTCTTTAAGTTGAGACATCATCAAATAACTCCTCACGCTGTTTGTAGCTGAAGGGTAGAATCAAACTTTTACTGATCCATTTTTAAGAACCGTGGTTATTCTTTCGAAAATCCTGCAGCCCTGGTAGACTTCAGTCCTAAAGAGCCCCATTGTTTATAATACTGACAACATTCTAGATTTGCGTGTGCGATCACAACGCGCCCTCCCTTCCTTTTTATCACGCTTTGCGTTTCAAAGTCACGGTAAAGTCTTTCGACAGTCCTGCAACCCTGGTAGGCTTCGGCCCTATTGAGCCCCGTCAATTATGCTATCCCTTTGAAGTTGGCGTGGAACACAACGCACCGTCGACCCGGGCTTGGTCCTTATCGGACGGTGAGCTAGACTGTGCTCGCCGTCTTGATGGTAAGATAACTTGTTTGAAAAATATTCTCAGGTATGATTCAAGAATTCAGACGTTCGTAGCTAATTCTAATTACCTGCTAAGGTTAATTTTACTCATTTAGCGATCCTCCGACGCGATGAAGCTTGGATCAAAATATTATTACTACTTACCACACTAATATTATATGTGTATTTTTGTAACTTCTTCACGCCCGAACGGCAAAACGAATTTCAATGAAACTTGGTACACGAGTAGACCATGTCCTGTAATAGTACATAGGATATCTTTTTATCCCAGTAGTATATTCCGTTGTCCAGTTGGGTAGATCTAACTTCGAGAAAAAGGTCAACCATCGAATCCGACTCGGCTGGGCAGCGTTCGGGAAGCTGCACGGTATCTTCTCGTTCAATATACCACAGTGTCTCAAGATGAAAGTCTATGACCAGTACGTGTTGCCAGTGATGACATATAGTTCCGAAACTCGGTCGCTCACAATGAGCCTTATCAGAAGGCTCAAAGTCACCCAAAGGGCAATGGAAAGGGCTATACTCGGAGTTTCCTTGCGTGATCGAATCAGAAATGAAGATATCCACAGGAGAACCAAGGTTGCCGACATAGCACAAAGTATCGCCAAACTTAAATGCCATTGGGCAGGGCACAATCCTCGTAGAACAGATGGCCGTTGGGGCCGAAAGGTTCTGGGGTGGCGACCGCGCACCGGAAGACGCAGTGTTAGAAGCCCCCTACAAGGTGAACCGATGACCTGGTCAAGGTTGCGGGAATCTGATGGATGCGAGACGCACAGGACCGTTCATTATGGCGGCATTTGGGGGGGGGGGGGCTATGTCCAGCAGTGGACGTCTATCGGCTGAAATGATGATGATGATGATGAGTATGTTCCGTTGTAAGTCAAAAAATAAATTGAAAAATGCCGCTATAGATCTCCTATCCTACCTACCGGCACTAACAAAAATTCTTCACTCTCCACAACAAGAACTTTGATCAAAAGTCCTATAAATTCGCTACTTCCATCCGGGCTTCGTTAGAAATAATAAGAATCAAGAGACCTAAAGTACCACAAAAAATCGGTACGGTATAGCTTTAGCTATCCTAATGCCGGTCTAAGTACTAGGTATTATTAGTAATACTTTGCAATTCTGAAATAACAATAGGTGGTCTTATCTATTATAATATTTTTGTTAAGGATAAACTTTTAATGTCACTGAGTTGGGCATAAAGAAATTCTTGTAGGTCTGTCGTTCATTTTATCCCAGTTTAATTGTAAAAACTTTTTCGTCATGCCTTTGACGTCCGAAACATTTCATTTGTCATTTATACTCGAACCTCTCCCAACCTCTTTACCCTTCCAGCTGTTCTATAAATTTTTGTGAAGGCATTTCATTCGTTAATTTTGATGTACATTATCGATCGAACAAGGCCACTCGAGCTAGACCAGGCGCGGGCTTGCGGACAGCGAGCAATGGGTGGCAGGTGGTCATCTCCTTCTGCGAAGCAGTTATGCTCTTCTATGGCCCTCACGCCCCAGCCACCGTGATTCCGATCCCGATTTCCGGCCACCGTAGGCGCGGGCTTGCGGACGGCGAACAATGGGTAGCTCACCATCCGATCGTTCGGTAACCGCCGGACCGGGCCCAAGTCCTCGACGGCGCGTAGTGTTCCACGCGATTACAGATAGATAATATACCTCTATCTAGTTTTTATCAAAAATTTGCAAGAAGTGTGACCGCAGGATGCCTGCGTAGTACCTTCGGAAGGAGATGTCATCATAACAAGTAATCAACATTAGATACAAATGCACATAAACCTTGATAATTTACCAATTTCAAATAGGAAAAAAATTAAAGACAAAATAAAAAACAGCATCTTTTATTTGAAGTGATAAAAAGTGGTACCACACAACACATATTGATTATGTACTAGTTTCCAGTTTTTAACATTTTACCATTGTCGATTGTAAATTTAGCACCAGTAATACTCTTCGCCTTGTCACTTGCTAGGAACAGGATCAAGTCTGCTACTTCGTCTGGATAAGCGACTTTACCTAAAGGTGTGTGCTTAGCTAATTCTTCCCAAATTTCAGGCATACCAGCAGTTTTCAAAATATCAGTTACACATTCGCCAGGACTCACTATGTTGACTCTCACGCCAGAAGGTGCCAGTTCTAAAGCAGCAGTTTTTGAAAACTGTTCCAATCCAGCTTTTGATATGCAGTATGCCATCAAATACTGATTGACCATAGTTCCTAATATACTTGAGATATTGATAACATTTCCTCTGGATTTTACTAGATATGGCACTGCTGCATTGGTCAAATTGACGACGGCTCGTAGGTTCGTGTTCATGATTTTATCATAGTTCTTCATAAGTTCGCCGTCAAGTAGTCCTCCCTGGAAGACAATACCAGCATTGTTGACCAGAACGTCGAGCTTTCCATACTTGCCGATAGTTTTGTTGATAATTTCACTTGCTGCTTCATTTTGAGAAACGTCGGCTCTGATGACGAGCGGTGTGACTCCATATGCCTGACACTGATCAACGACAGTTTTTAGTCTAGATTCATTGCGGCCCACGATAACAACGGAAGCTCCATCTTTGGCAAATAATACTGCTGTGGCAGCACCAATGCCAGCACTGCCGCCGGTCACCAAAACTACTTTATTTTCGAAACTCATTTGTGAACGTCTTAACACACAACACGTCTACTACACTTGGCACTTCAGCTTGTAAGACACTTGTGAAATACGCCCGTCAAATTTATAATACGGTTATCACACGAATAATACTTGTTGAATTACATTATTTTTATCTATTCTCCTGTTATCATCTTAACCTTGACAATTTTCACTGCATTCAGCGGCTACAATTTAAATCAATATTTTCAAGTAGGTGAGTATGTCAGTGCTTGTACCTTTTATTAGGTAGGAAGTCACCAAATGACTTCTCCCGCTCCAGGGTGAATGAGTATCGTGTCAGACTTTTTGGGCATGGTGGTGCTCCGCAAAAGCGGGGCAGACTTCTACCGTGTCCTCCGGGCGATCCGCACAATGGTGACACCCGGCCTTTCTTCTGCCTGAATCCGAAACATAAACTGGCCATGTCCTGACTGCGTCAGGTGAAATCTGAAGAATCCTTTCAAGCCACTCCTCAAAGAAGTATTCGTACCCAGGGCAACATTTTTAATGTGGAGAAAAAATTACATACCTTTTACAACAATTAACCACAAGAAAACTTCTAATTCTCTTTTCTCTGTCTCTAGACATCCCGAATTTGCATAAGGTGAAGGTGTGCCTCTCTTGAGAGCATCCTCACAGCCCAGCCCGACGCCGACCTCGCTACTCCGACCCCGACTATCAGGTATGGTATGCGCAAGCTTGAGGACAACGTGCAATGGGTAGCTCGCCACCTGGCCGTCTGATAATCGTCCAGACCGAGCTCAAGTCTTTGACAGGGCGTAATGTTCCACGTGCTCCTCGAAGAGATATCAGCAAACCGTAGGGGCCGCAGGGCCGATGCCCGGTAGGGCCGCGGGAATTTTCTGAAAAGGAAACCCATGGTCCTAGAACATAAAGGGCAGCTGAAGGACACAGGTGTGATTTTAATCAGTAAAAGTCTGACACGCCCTCCAGCTCCACCTTAAAGCGAGAGAAGCAATTGGATGATTTCTGACCAAAATAAAAACAGACATTCTGAATTAAATGCATAAGTAAATCTGTATTGTGATTTTGAAGTACTAGGAGAACAGTAATTAATAGTAGCGGCTGATCGGCTGACCATTAGCAGTGAACCTTCGAACTCTGGAGTATTCGTGTTTCTTGTTTAGATTGATGTCGCCGCTAGAGCTGCCACTGAATAAATAAACGTCGCGAATACGTCGATAGATGGTTCTGGACGATGTTTTGGACATGGAGTACAAATTGTCACAGACAAATATGGATGGATTAAGATACCAGACAGTTGCTATTATTGCATTTTGAGTTTTAAATTGAATACTAAAAGTAATCTTTTGTCGACCCACGCATTGCAGAATTTAAAATCAACTTAAAATTAACTAATTGATCTCCGTTGGATTTAATTTTACTAAAATGTCTCATGGAATTCTGCCTCATAATATCGGGTACCTACATCAGTGTAGAATTTATTCACTAAAACTTCTTTAAGAAATGTTGAATTACCATTAAAAACTAAAAGTTACGAAATAACTTCTATTCGGAAACCAGTATTTCTGGTTTTACTTCTTTTGGTTTTTAACACCGACTTCCAAAACTAGAATTATTTTGTAACTTTTTTTAAAGTCAGTTTATTTTTTGTGATTTATTTTTATTTTTCAGTTTTAGTTACGATAATAATACAATCTTAAGAGTGAGTAAGTTCTCTGGTAATGGTAAGGTACTAGGAATGACCAAATGACTCAGTCTATACATTGTTTTGGGACGGGCAAATGAAATATTCGTCATACGCTTGGTGTACGCCTGCGTCGTAGTTTTGTATGTAAGCTTCAAGCAGGCTTACGACGAATACGCGTCTATGAAGCGACGCGTCCGTGAACTTATAGGACCACCACTTGTCTTACCAGGAGTTATAACTTGACCCACCACAATACAATCATCAAAATGGACTCATAAATAAAAAAGTTATGCATGAATCGAAAGTCCTTACAGCATAAAGTTTTGAACATAATAATGAATGAAATGAAGGTAAACCAGAGTGAACTTTATACATCTACGTACCGGTACCCCTTTAAAGAGTACTTGCTTGAAATGGTTTTAACAATAAACAGATATGCGATTGCAACAATCGCGGAATATCTGCTATCATTTAATGAAGAGTTCTATGGTTTATATTCGAAATTCTTCATCAAATCTTCACAAAAATCAAATGTAGCCTGGTGGTAAAACTATTCCAAACACGAACAAGATACAAAAAAAAGAAACATTAATCGAATTGAGAACCGACTCTTTTTGTGAGGTTGGATAAAAAAAACATCGTAGGTGCTCGCCTAATTGTAAGTAGACACGTATTCTAACATCGTTTTTTCTAAAGTACTTTTTGTTAAACGTGAACATTATCTACAAACAAAATGTCTAGAATAATCTTATTAGCGTCACCACAAAGTAAACATTATGTTGTAATGCGAAAATGGAACCAAAATAGAAGCACTCAATTTTTTATCGTATTATATACTGAACATTATATTTTAACAAACACACTTGATATATTTATATAACTGCTGCCAGTGATTTCGCCCGTGTGATTATAGAAAATTATCCCAAGAGAACATATTTCCGGGATAAAAAGTGTCCTCTTTTGTATTACTATTTAATAATATATTAATATATATTAATAATATATATATATTTAATAATTTACTCAATTCTAAACTTCTCAAGCTATACGATATCCATGCACCTGTTCGACCCGTGAAAATCAAACACCTGCCGGCCCCTTGGTTGTCTGAAGATTTAAAAAACATGTTGAGGAGGAAAGCAGCAGCTAAGTCAAGATTTAAAAGCAGACCAAATTCTTCAAATCAAGAAAAATATGTTGCAATCCGCAATCGCAGCAACCTGATGTGTAGAGATGCCCAACGCCACCACATTCATAAGTCCGTTGAAAACGGTGACCCAGCTAAAGTTTGGAAATTTCTTAGATCAATGGGAGTTGGTAAGTCGCGCCAAGATTCTATTCCTAAGGATGTGGATCTTGAATTACTCAATCAACATTTTTCTTCATCTTCTAACTTCAGTGCTACTATCAAAGCGAAAACTTTAAATAATCTTTCATCTCTTCCTACTCCCGATTATTCACCTCTTGTTTTAAATCAATTCTCTGATTGTGATGTTAAGAAGAGCATAGAATCTATCACGTCTAATTCTGTTGGTAGTGATTGTATTAGTCGCAACATGATACTTCCTATCCTCGACGAAATCCTTCCTGTCATCTGTCATATCCTTAATTATTCCGTATCTTGTAGTGTTTTTCCCTCTACATGGAAGGAAGCCCAAATCACCCCACTTCCAAAAAAGTGTAATCCTGTTTCCTTCTCTGAATTCCGTCCTATCTCCATTTTACCTTTTCTATCCAAAGTCCTTGAACGCCTTATCCATTTTCAACTTAGTGCTTTCCTGTGCAAAAACCGCCTCCTTAACCTTTTCCAATCCGGGTTTCGTCCAGGTCATAGCACTACAACAGCTCTCGTTAGCATAACAGATGATATTAGACTTGGTATGGAAAATGGCAATCTGACGGTCCTTTCCTTGTTGGATTTCAGCAACGCATTTAATACCGTCGATTTTGATATACTACTCGGAATACTTAGCTCTCTTAACATATCTCCAACGGCGATTGATTGGTTTCGTAGTTACCTGTGTGGCCGTCGGCAACGTATTCACATTGAAGGTTCGTCCTCGTCTTGGTGCAATACATCTGCCGGCGTACCGCAGGGGGGCGTTCTATCTCCTCTTCTTTTCGCTATTTTTATAAACTCTATTTCCAATGATCTTCTCTCTTCATACCATCTTTATGCTGACGATTTGCAAATATATTCGCAAGCTCCGGTAGATGAACTATCTGAAGCGGTTAATATGGTCAATAAAGATTTGGCTCGTATTGCCGAGTGGAGTGTGGCTCATGGTTTGAAAGTCAATCCTAGGAAGACCCAAGTCATTGTTGTCGGCAGCCCTAGGTTGCGCACAAAAATCGACTGGACGCGGATACCACCGATAGTTTTTGATGGCTCGATTATCACATACAGCAATTCAGTGAAAGATCTAGGTATTTTTATTGACAAAGACTTTTCGTGGGGTCCTCAATTGCAGGAAGTTAGCCGCAAGTTGTTTGCGTCTGCGGGGTCTTTGCGAAGGCTGCGCAATTTTCTTCCAACTGCCACCAAAACTGCGCTTGCCCAATCCCTCCTTCTCCCAATCCTTGATTACGCCGATGTCAGTTATTTAGACCTAACTGAAGTGCAGCTAGATAAGCTTGAGCGACTCCAAAACTTTTGTATTAGGTTCATATTTGGTTTACGCAAATATGATCATGTTTCTGAATTCCGTATTAAGCTCAAGTGGCTGCCGATCCGCCTTCGCCGGAATACCCATATCTTATCGTTGCTTTACAGTGTCCTGTTCATTCCTACAACCCCCTCTTACCTCAAAGAACGTTTTAAGTTCCTTCATGACACACATTCTAGACACTTGAGATCATCGGAAAATTTGAAACTTTTAATGCCCTCACATTCCACCAAGTTTAGTGACAAATCGTTCACGGTTCAAGCAGTGCGACTGTGGAACGCGTTGCCGATGCCAATTAGGCAAGCCCAGTCACTAGTTTCTTTTAAAAATTTAGTTAAAGATCATTTTCTTTCACAATAATGAATTCTGCTACTATCCAAATTCAGTTCTTTCCCTTCTTTTTCTTTCTAGTCCTTTCACCTTTTTGTATTTTTTGCTTTTTTCTCTATTTCTCTCTTTGAAATTGTGTATCATATAATGTGTATGTATATATATATATATAATATTCATGAGTTTGTTTTTTTTTGTCTTTTATATATAATAGCTATATAATATAATTTTATATCTATGTATAGTATTATATATATTTTTAATTTAATTAAATTTATTTTGCAGTACACCGCAGTCTACCCCATTTTTTATGACAAGTTCTTACAGTCCATCCTAAGGTTGTCTGGTAGAAATCGCTGTTAGCGATAAGACCGCCATTGTACCCATACATTATGTTAGTTTGTAAGTTTTTGTTACTATTTTGGTGTACAATAAAGTTATATTCTATTCTATTCTATTCTATTCTACTATTCCAGAACATGGCCTACCCGTGTAAACAGACTCACAAAATTTCGTCCTCTATAATTTTAAGTGTGATTAATTTTAAACAGGTCAATAAACGACAAAAAAACAACAGTACCTATCATCATTTTATTTGTTAAGATAAAGAAATAAAACACCTAATGATTATGTACTACTGTCCGTTTTTTAGCAATTCACCATTGTCAATAGTAAAGTTAGCACCAGTAATACTCTTCGCCTTGTCACTTGCGAGGTACAGGAGCAAGTCGGCTACTTCGTCTGGATAAGCCACTTTGCCCAAAGGTGCCTGCTTACCCCATTGGTCCCACATATCAGGCATGCCAGCAGTTTCCAAAATATCAGTCAATACTGGGCCAGGACTCACTATGTTGACTCTCACACCAGAAGGTGCCAGCTCCAAAGCAGCTGTCTTCGAAAATTGTTCCAATCCAGCTTTTGATATACTGTATGCCGTCAACCACGGGTCGGATTGACTCCCTGCTGTACTTGAGATGTTGATAACATTTCCTTTGGATTTGACCAGATACGGCACTGCTACATTGGTCAGATTGACGACGGCTCGCAGGTTCGTGTTCATGATTTTATCATAATTCTTCATAAGATCGGCATCAAGCAGTCCTCCCTGGGCGACAATACCAGCATTGTTGATCAGAACGTCGAGCTTTCCAAACTTATCGATAGTTTTGTTAATAATTTCACTTGCTGCTTCATCTTGAGAAATGTCGGCTTTGATGACAAGTGGTGTGGCTCCATGTTCCTGGCACTGTTCGGCAACAGTTTTTAGTCTGGATTCATTGCGGCCCACAATAACAACGGAAGCTCCTTCTTTGGCAAATAATACTGCTGTGGCAGCACCAATGCCGGCACTCCCGCCGGTGACCAAAACAACTTTATTTCCGAAACTCATTTATGAACGTCTTAATTAACACACACAATACGTCTACTACACTTGGCTCCTCAGCTCGTAAGACACTTGTGTAATATGCTCGTTGTATTTATAACGTGGTTATCACACAAATAATAAAGTTTGAGTTTTATCATTTTTATTTATTTTTTTGTTATCGTCTTCACCTTGACTTATCACTGCACACAGCGACAACAATTTGTATCAATATTTTCAAGTAAATGAGATTGTCAGTATGTACCTAGAATTACGTTTTCATTATGTGGCGAAAAAATTACATAGCTTTTACAATAAATATTACAAGAAAACTTCTAACTTTGTTTTCTCATTCCTTAGTATTTTTCGAATCTAATCCATAACCAAAGCTGTATGCTATGTTTCAAAATACTAGGAGAGCAGTATTTAATAGTAGCGGCTGATCGGCTGACCATAGCGGTGAACCTTCGAACTCTGGAGTGGAGTGGAGTGTGTTCCTTGTTTAGATTGATGTCGCCGCCAGAGCTGCCACTAAATAAATAAACGTCGTGAATACGTCAATAGATGATTCTAGACGACGTTGCGGACATGAACTACAAATTGTCACAGGCAAATACAGATAGTTTGCAAAGATATCAGAAAGTTGTTTTTACTGCCTTTTGAGTTTTAAATTGGGTGCTAAAAGATATCTTTTGTTGACTCACACATCGCATAATTTAACACCCACAATTTACTTATAGCTGCAAAACATGACATAATAAATGCATAAAAGAATAGGTACGATCATTCTTAGACACTCATATACTGCGTGACTGCAGTGATATACATTCTTTGCTATCAAAGTATCTTTTTAAAGTTTAATAAATTATTAACAATAAATTAAAAAGTTTTTTTTAAGTGGGAAATCATTGAACTTTTTTCGATCTTGGGCGGAGCGGGCGTGTCAGACTTTTACTGACTAAAACCCGCTCCTGTTCCTTCTTTGCCTTCGTTCCAAGGACAATAGGCCCCAGTAGTCTTCGACCCTGTTGGGCCCCAACGGTTTGCTGACATCTCTTTGAGACGCGCTTAGAACTCTACGTGTCGTCAACGACGAACGATACTTACAGTGATGTAAAATTGGTGTAATTTTGTATCTCAAGTGTCTGCGCAACTGAACAATATGTGAAATAATTGAAAAGGGCGCGAATACGATAAAATGTTGTAATTTTATTGTAGTTTTCGCTACCTCAGCCCTGCGTTCAAAAATGAGATTTGAGTTAACTTTAAAGACGTCATCGGGTAGGTACTCTAAGCTCACATTTTTGAACGCGAACGTAGAGTCAACTGTCAATGCCAAGCAACTGTCATTACACCAACCTACCCTGCTCGGAGTTAGAGTTAAGTTGGGTTAACTCTAGGGTAGTTACTCGAGTTATAAAAGAACGACTCTGGGTTGCAACTCGAAGCTACTCTGGTTATTTTTGAACGCACCCCAGCAAAGTTTGCTGAGAAGGTTGACTGATAAACTGTTTAGACATTTGCTGCCAAATACTACAAAAACATTAGAATGTGTACATCCATATTCTAATGGTATACAAATTTAATTATTCATACGAAGACGGCTTAAAGGACTTAGTATCCAAGCCAAAAACATTGACAAAAAAATAATCGTGCATGCAAATTAAAACAGGTACATTATCCGTTTAACCTTCATTTATAAAGACACTCTTCGTACCCCTTAATTTATCTACTACACAATCTTCGCCATTAAACGATTCCAGTTTATAATTATGTACTAGGATTCCAGAATTCGGAAGAGGATATCTATCAATTTACTGCTGAAACTAGAACCTAGTACTGTACTACTATAACCTCAATTTTTTTACCCTTAACAGCCTCTTAATATTAATTTTAATTAAGTATCCTAACTTAAACCGACGAGACTTCGAGTGGAAGAAAGGCTCTTACTCCAATATTGTGAGAGAGCTCATTATCGCCCACTATAATAAAGTAGGAGACTAAAGTGGGAAGGTTTTTTATTAGAGTCCACCAGCTCTCTGCAATGTTGAACTTTACAATACCTACTGTTACGTTTTTTATCGCACAGCTGTAGACTAGCGTAAAGAAAATCAAGTGAATATTGAAATTGGTTTTCAGTAAGTTGTTCGTGATGTGAAGTACTTTTTAACCCCAAAGAAACAGAAGAGTGATATAAGTTTGAAGTTTGTCTCTGAGCGTGTAAGTGTGTGTGTTTGAAAAGGTTAGCCAAATTTATAGGTGGTTTGATCTAAAATGTTTTTAAGTACAACCCGGGAATCTTTAAGTCAAGAGTGAATAGGGTACTTCTAGGTAAGCGCGCTCCATCGTCGACCGCATCGTCGCTTTCCATCAGGTGAGATAGCGGTCAAGCGCGAACTTATCAAGACTAAAAAATGGTATGAATTACATTATTTTTATATGTATATTATATAATCAAGAAAATCTGCTCACAATTTGTAATTACATACTAAGTTGTATTTTGATACCGCGATCCCTCGATTCGATGACGCTTCAATCAAAATACGAGTAGACATCTTTATATAGATATATAATTATTCTGTATGTGTGTTTGTCACCTAACTGACCTCCTAAATGGCTTGACCGATTTGAATGAATGAGTGTATATTTAAGTGGGTCCCTGGATGGTTTGAAAATACAAGTGAACCGGTGGTGCTGCAATTAGGTTCTCAATATTTTTTTTCTAAATCTAATTTTCGGGCAGGACGTCTGCCCAGACCGCTAGTTACTTATTTAAAATATAATTATGATCATGATTGTTTTTTTTTTTTGAGATTATTCAAAAAAGATTTTCTCAATGATGTGAAAATAATTGCATACATCACCCATTGTTTATTATTTTATTATAAATAAATATTCATTCCAAAGACGGGGTTTCCCGCTCTTTTGCTAATTGGATGTCTTCACCTCGGCCGAAAGACGTCCACTGTTGGACCAAGGCCTCCCCTGAGTGTCGCCATAACGACCGTTCCTGTGCGTCTCGCATCCATCGGATTCGCACGACCCTCACTAAATCATCAGTCCACCTTGAGGGAGGCCTTCCAACGCTTCGACTTCCAGTACTTGGGCGCCACTTCAGAACCTTTCATCTTCATCGATCATCTGGTCTGCGAGCAATGTGCCCAGCCCATTGCCACTTAAGTTTGGCGATTCCTCAAGCTATGTCGGTAACCAACCAAGGTTAGGTTAGCTCCTGCGGATATTTTCATTTCTGCCCCTCTAGCCAAGTTACAACCGTTTCGTGTCGAATTCCCATCTCCAATCGGTAACGCCTCGGTGTCAGCAATTGTAAAAAACGATAAGTTGGTAGTCATGTTGACGCGCCTGAGTCGGCCGCTCGTTCTACAATGTAGCGTTTGTATAACAAAGAATGTAGCGTTGAACATTGTAGAAACGATAACAATTCATTCTATAATTTTGAACGATGTGAACTTGGTTACGAATTTTCTATTCGTTTGTTCTGACCACGTGACTTAACGTTGTAATGATGTCATTCCCATACATTTGATTAGTTTTCGACTAGCATTAACGATTACAGATTATTAACTGATGTTTTCTTACGACTTAATAAAATTAATGAAACTAGCAAAATATTTTTATTCATTCCAATCCCTACAGAGTATGTATAGCAAGTAATAAACTTATAATTCATTAAATTGTTGAATTCACATTCATACATATTTGCCGTCTGGCAACACTGCTGACAAATTAATGACTAATGGAATTACTATTGTGAGCCATCGACATGTTAGCTAAATAAAGGTAAATTCATATTTGAACAGTCACTGTTCAATTAAATTGAATGGTTGCTGATAAATTAAATTGAATTGGCCGTTTAGTTATTAATTAATCGATATTTTAAATTGTTTTTTTTTTTGGTGACTATACATAGTGTTTATAAATAATTCGATATTAAAACGCTTGTGTGATACTAATTATTTTAATATTTGTTATTGTGAAAATATCTTTACTATTAAAATACCGATAATAATAAACCTTACTCGGCAATAATTCAATGTAACCTCCAAGAGAATATTACTGTAGTGCTGAATGTATAAAACAGGGGTACCAGGATAACACACATCGTAGACGGTCGCGTCTGAATCACTAGACAAGCAAGATCTGTCAGTGACAGCCGCCGCTAGACAGCGCCCTGGGAAATTGCACATCTCGACAAATTGCTCGAAAAGAGCATCGAAGAGCAATAGGGAAATGGCGTGGGCAATGAAATTGTGGTATGAAAATACATGTTCGAAGATGTTTCAAAGAACAGAAAGAGCGATGGGTGTGGGTGTTAAGATCTTTTAGGCAACAGACAGAAGAAATTTACATTCCTGAACACGTTTAACGTTACCTAGTCCTTTTAAGTGTTACTACAGAAACCCGAACAGCGATAAATCCAAGGAATCACCAGTAAAACCTAAGCTTTTAGTACCAATTCTACCTAATTTCGGACTTTTACTAGCATTTGCTCGGTAAATTTCCGGTTTTACTTCGAAGACACGTAAAAGTTGGAAAACAGTTATTTTAAGCGATGTTAACAAATACCATTTCCCTGACTTAATAATGCTCCTATATATATCTAAACCAAGTACAAAACAACACGCACACATTCTAAGTCCTTAAGGTCATCGGGAAATCCAAAACTTAGTACCTACCTATTAATATGCATTCCACAAATCTTTTACGATACAAGGGTCTCGTTTGTGGAATGCATTGCCCATAGAAGTAAGGCGAGCCCAAACGCTACCAAAATTTAGTTTTTCTTCTCCTTTTTCAATAGTAAGTTTATCTTTTTATTTACTAGTATATTATTTGGTATTGAATTTATCTATTATATACACAGGATTACTGGTAACTCGACGTATTCCTTATAGGACGTCATGGTAGGAATAAAATTCAATAATTTAGCCACCAAATGTTCTACCGATATTCAGTAGTTTTTGAGTTAGTAAGATTTTTAGATTTCTTATGCAAAATTCCAGATTAAATCATTTAAAGCCAATTTAAAAACTATTTATGGCGCAACTGAACAGAAATTTAAGCTATTATCATAATTGATGACGTAGCAGATCTTTCTTAGTAATAAAAAGTCCAAAAATTATTTATTTATTTATTTATTTATTAAAACTTCATGCAACACAAAAGTACAAAGGCGGACTTAATGCCTTAGGCACTAAAACTTTGGCAAATATCACTAACTAAAGTTTTTTTTTTTTGTAACTTTATTATTTCATCACCACTGCTCTCAAAACGGTGAAGGAAAAACATCGTGAGGAAACCGGCCTGTCCTAAACCAAAAAATTCAAAAGACATGTGACATTCACCAACCCGCACTGGGCCCGCGTGGTGGATTACGGTCCTTTCCCTCTCCTAGCGAGGAGGCCTGAGTCCCAGCAGTGGGAACATTAAAAGGCTGATTATGCTATTATTATGCTATTGGCAATCATACCTTTCTTTCTGAATAGCTGATAAGACTACATCAGGCGTAGTATTTTTTTTTGGCACTAGACAACATTTCGTACGAAGTATTAGTAAAAGTTACAAAAAAATAAATTTTTGATTAGTGATATTTGCCAAAATATTACTCATTTTTATTTATTTATTGTAACTTCATGTAAGTAGTGGTACATAGGCGGACTTAATGCAACAAGGCCCAATCAACCTCTTCATTAGTAATTTTTCAGTCATGGCTTGCTGTCTGGACCGAGCCCAAGTCGTCGACGGCGCGTATTGTTCCACGCGCGCCTCAGGGTGATGTCAACAAATCGTAGGGGCCCAGCAGGGTCGAAGCCTACTGGGGCTATGGGTAGTGTGAAAACGAAACCCAGGGCCCTGGGACGAAGGCAACGAAGGAATAGGAGTGGGTTTTTAGTCAGTAAAAGTCTGACACCATCTCACGCTCCGCCCAAGAGCGAGATTTGTCATTAGATGATTTTCCCACCTTAAAATCTGTTACGCCATCAATCTGGATAATAATTTATATTTCAGTACAGATTAAATCTGGGATTTTTTATAAAAGTCTAAAAATCTTACTAACTCAGAAAACACTAAATATCGGTAGAACATTTGATGGTTTTATTAGTTGCATTTTAGTCCTACCATGATGTCCGGCTAGGAATACGTCGAGTTACCAGTAACCCTTTATATTTCAATTTTTTATATGGTTGTACACTAACAGCCCTAAATCTTTTCCTTTCGTTCAGTCCATCCAAAGGTTGTCTGTAAGAAATTGCCCTGTGCGATATAAGACCGCCTATTTCTCTATTCTTTATTGTATACCAAGTGTATAACGAAGAAAATAATAATGATAAACTAAAATGTGGGTATGTGTTCATAGTTTTCACCACAATATACTCCTTTTGCTTCGTTAGCGATCATAGATGTACCTAGTCGACACAAAGTCGGAATACTCGCATCCATAAATACATATCTTATTTACCGGAATACTCGCCCACGTATCTCGATTGCTCATCCGCTACAGATTGCTGATATTGATTGATATCAAGACGTGTACTGGCCATGTATCGTGCACAATTCAGTCAGATTATTGGCAATCAACGTCCAAACTGATTGAAATTTGCATTCATGATGATATACAGCAACAGCATACGGGCCGGACGATGCGGATAGGTATCTTTATTGATACGGACATTAATATCCAGCGAATGAAAAATGAACGAAGATTCGTTTGCATATTTTAAAAATTAATGCTGCACACCTGAGCCGTTTCTTGTTGCCTCGTTTTATACTTTCATAAACATAAAACGAGGCAACAAGAAATGGCTCTTTATAACTATTTGTATATATCGGAACTTTATAACTATTTTAATCCTTCATCATTTTATTCTTAAATTAAAATAAACGGGAAAAATTTAGTCTCTCATGAGACTAAATTATTTTTCTTCTTATTATTTTTCGGAATAAAAAATGAAATGAAGGATTCAAATAGTTATAAAGTCCCGATGATTGTCTCAACTCTTTTCTTGTCCCAAAAAGTTCGATCGTACGTGACCCTTGCCGTCGTCCCCTAGAGACGCGGTGGTACCCCAAACCCGTATCTCACAGGGGGCCCTTAGCGTGTAGTCGCTTCATTTTGTATAAGTTCTGGCTGGAGGCTTTAAATTTATTAAAGCTGTCACAAGCAAGTCCGTTTAAGCAGCCAACAACTTGATACCTCACAAAAAAAATGCCTCCATCTTTTTTGAAGTCGACTAAAAAGTCTTCTACATTTCAACACATATTACATTGTGTACATATCAGTAAGAAAATCAACAACTTATTCATAACCATATTTTAATTAATGCTGCTACAACTTGCAAAGTTTCAGTATTTTAAATTCATGACTCCACGTATGAAACTTTAAGACATGTAGCGTTTCAGAGACTTACAAACTTCGAAGTAACACGACAACAATACGACTAACGGCGTACCGAGCAAAACTGTCGTAGTATTCGTCGTATTTTTACTTGGGACTCGCTCGCTTAGTTTGACTTATAAAACTACGAGGCTTGCAATTTGTGAGACCTGCATACTTGCATTAAAAGTTCGTATCTGCATGGTTAACTTAAAAGCTGTCAAGCTTTGAAAATTTCAGCTTGAATTTTGTGATTCCTTTTTGACTGATATAAGACGATTTCTTCATTTAAATTCGGCTAAAAAAAACAGTTCCGGGAAGAAACTAAAGAAATTAGATACTTTAGCTAGTTTTTATAACTACAATATTTTTTTGATTTGTAACAAAAAAAAAACAAGGTTTATTTTTTTTTTTTTAATAAATTTGATAAATTTTAATATAGAACGCAACTCTATAAATATGTAAATTAATACCAATGGCTATGGATCGCAAGCTCGTGAATTGTGATTGATGACATTTTTCTGATTGATCACTTTAGCAATCGGAATATCGAAATCAAATTCATCTGCTTCCCCGAAATGAAATAAATGGCAGTACCAGAATATTGATTCAATGTAAAAATAATAACAATCAACTTGATAGGTTATTCTATCCACCTTAGCCATTATTAGTTTCCTTCTGATTCATAAAAACTGCTGCTATGTCATTACTGTAATGATTTCTTTTTTTAAATCGTACCAGGCTGTTATAAAATAAAAAGAGTTACTTCAATTACCCTGACATATCCGCTGTTGTTGGAGAAAGAGGCGACAATTTCATTACATTGATGACATGTGAATATTTGAACAAATATTTTTGTATTCCCTTGTTTGCCCCGGACCCTTTTCAGGGACTGCGGTCAGTCCAGGTGAGGTTATATTGGTTCGAGATAGAACACCTGTGGCAACATTATGTAATCCTAGTACTTGGTTTGCTGATTTATTTGTTGTTTCGGTGATATTTTTAAAATACTTCAGGCAATTGTGGTCAATGTCGGATTTGCTTTTAAATGTTGGATTAGTTTTGGTTTTATTCAGGTTTTTGCTTCATTGTTGCTGACAACTGATTAGCAAAATTCTCTGTGTGGACAATTTGAATTTAGAACTTGCTTGGCAGTATTAGGGTATACGTTAGTTACAGTCTGTTATTTAGAACAACGAATGTATCGTAATTTTGGAAAGAAAGTGTTTTTGTTATAACCCATCCTGCAGTCCGGACGATTTCCCGCGAAGCGGCGAGCCTCCTTGCTGGCCAGCCACCATGGGATCTGGAGGCAACAGTCCTTGCACACATGCACGATCTGCGCATGGAGATGCAACGCCGGGGCGAAACTCCGCTGCCGCGACAAGTCGCAGCTTAGCGGACACAGCTCCGGCGGGTTCTCATGGAGAAATGGTGATAGCGACTGTCGCGACCCCTTGCTGGGCCAGCCACAATTATGGCGATAAGTTTCCTTTTGAGGCGTGGTTGGAAAGACCTCACGGCGTCCTCACCTTCCGCATGACGCAGGTTCTCACCGAACATGGTAAGTTCGGAAAGTTCCTGCATCAGATTCATGCCTAAGCGACGCCCGGGTGTCGCCACTGTGTGGAACGCCCGGAGGACACGGTGGAGCACACGGTGGAGGTGTGCCCCGCTTGGGCAGAGCAACGCCGTTTCCTCGTGGGGGCTATCGGCGGCGGCGATCTCTCGCGCCGGGCCTTGGTACAGGCCATGGTCCAGAGCGAGGAGGAGTGGCAGGCAGTCGCCTCCTTCTGCGAAGCAGTAATGCTAGCAAAGGAGGCGGCCGATCGCGTGAGTGCAACGGTCCTCACGTCCTAGTTGCCGCCGGGATTCCGATCCCGATTTTCGGCCACCGTAGGCGCAGGCTTGCGGACGGCGAGCAATGGGTGGCTCGCCGTCCGAGCGTCCGGTAACCGTCCATACCGAGCCCAAGTCGTCGACGGCGCGTATTGTTCCACGCGCGCCTCAGGGTGATGTCAGCAAATCGTAGGGGCCCAGCAGGGTCGAAGCCTTCTGGGGCCATGGGTAGTGTGTTCGTTACACACACCCGGGGCCCTAGGACGAAAGCAACGAAGGAACAGGAGTGGGTTTTTAGTCAGTAAAAGTCTGACACTATCTCCCGCTCCGCCCAAAAGCGGGATTTGTGATGATTTTCCCATCTTAAAAAAAAACCCATCCTGCAGTGAATTCAAATTTTGCTATAACCTGACCTTAGAAAGCTAACCTTGTGGATAAGAAGAGACCGAATTATGACTAAGAAAGAAACACGGGAGAGATACATTACAATATATCGACTCACTATACGAGGGTCTACATTTTGAAGATTTTCTCGCAAATTTTTTTTGTATGCAATTTTGTGTTCTTTTTTTGAAAAAAAAAAGTAACTTGGTAGATATTTTCACGATATCTCTAATTTAGATACTTGATTATTATTTTAATTTCCTTGTTCAAATAACATACCTACATTAATGGTAATGTACGCACGTTACCTTGTACAAAAATAACCGGAGGTATAAAGGCGTGCGCTCACCGGCGGTTATCACGCATGAGCGCTGATCAAACGCGATTATCAGGCGAAGCGTGTGCGGGACACCTCACCGAACATAGACCGTTATCGCTTTTTAATGTGTGCACACGCCTTTAGTTTGTGTACTTATATTTTTTTTTTTTACTTTGCGAGTGAGGCACAGGTAGTGTTCAAAGACTGCACAGTTTTTATTTGAGTTACTTAATTAGCTTATGAAAATGTTATGCTTTTCCATTGCTAAAAGCATTCAATGAGTTGTTTTTCGTCATAGAAATGCTTGTAATTAATAAAAAGTAGATTTTATAGGTATATAAACTTTTGACTGGCCTAATGGTCTAGTGGTTAGTGGCCCTGACTGCTATGCCGGAGGTCGTGGGTTCGATTCCCACCCAGGATAACTGTTTGTGTAATGAGCATAATCATTTGTTCTGTGTCTGGGCGTAATTTATCTATATATGTATGTATTTAGAAATATGTAAGTATGTTTATCAGTTCCCATAACACAAGCTCTGCTTAGCTTGGGACTAGACGGCGTTGTGTGATAGTTGTGGAATATTATTATTATATTATAAAGGTAAAATACGTAGAATTTTCTGAAGGTAATTAGTTTTTTTTTTCAATACTGATGGCAATCGTTGATGGTGAAGCACAGTAGTTTATTAAGAGCCTATTCACTCTAAGCCTTGAAAATTATAAAATCGAACGAGAATACCGCAGCCGGCAAATTGTTCCAGTTCTTAGCTTGATTTTCCTAGCCACTAAAGTGACAAAACATTTTTCCTTCGTTCGAATTTTCATCGAAATTTTCTCCCACTGCGAAGTAACGTTTAATTTTAAAATGTACCTTTAAGGAGTCAAGAGGGGAATCAAAACGATTGCTACTCGTACTTACAGAGACACTTGGCAACGCAATTCCGAATCTCATCAAATCACATTGAATTTTACACATCCTAGGGACGGCGCTACCGTCTGGTTTAATGAAAGGCACACGTGGCCAAATCGGTAAGCTCCTTGAAGAAATCTCCACTTCCAAGTAAACATTAGAAATAAATTAATTTTCAATACACTCACTCGAAAACCCGATCTTATCGCACCGCTTTTAGGGACGCAATAGACTGTTTTCCGTTCTAGTGCAGAAAAGTGCGCAAAATTTTATTACATTTATCTTACCAGGATGGGCGCGCGTCGACCCCCACGATTCGCCGGCAAAATCCCATTTATTCATTTCTTCGTAAGTGTATTGAAAAAAGTCATTTGACAAACGTGCAAATTTGTCACTGAAGCCTTCGGCTCCATAACACACTCGCCTACGGTTCGTGCGAATTCCGCCTCGGTCGCAATCGCAATGACAAACTTTTAACTCTAAGAGAAGATAGATGATTTCCCACATTAAAAAAAGGAAACATATGTGGAGTTCAAAATTGCCTAGAAATTCATGAAAATATTTAATGCAAAATCTGAATTTTGCAACCTCGTTCAATCCTCATAATATTATTTAAATTAAAACCTTTATACAAGCTCGCGGTAAACCTATGATACCAGGATCGCATAATTGCTAAGATAAGCTATATTGACAATAAACACATTTCATGATTCATAGTTGATAAGACTATCGCAATCAGACACGAAGTTAGTGTACCTATCAGTGCGATGTTAATAATTACTTTGTTATCACGATAAGATCTAAATATTTTAATAATAATCACATAAATATGCATGCAACGAAAACGACGAAATTAGTTTTTGTAATTGCATTTACGTAGTGTGTGGCATTTTGAAAAATTCGAAGTAAGCTTCGAAAACTCGAAGGTAAGACTTTTTTATGAACGTTTCAAAATTTTAGATTTAATATTAAAAATACCACAATAATCAGTTCGATACACTGCAAATCATTTTACCAAACCACTTTTTCGAGTTTTTATTGTTTTGGAACTGCACCCATATTATGACGTATCATTGCAATCATGAATCCGTTGTGCAGAAAGGGGACAGAGCTATCTATCCTGTATAGTATGCGCTCTCTCTCTCTCTCTTACGCCGTATTAAGAGGGTCCTTTCCACTCATGTAAAGTCAACGTCGAACATGGTTTAAAAGCTTGTTGCTTCATCTAACGCAATCTAACGCGATGTTGGATGAAGAAAGAGGCAACGGGAAAAAAGAGAGTTAATGCCTGAAAACTCTGTTGACATTCGGTAATTCCGTGATTTGCTCATATATTTCACAAAACTTGTTACAGGAAATACGTATTTTGTTAAAACCCTTAAAAGTTTTTGAGAAAAATTGTCGTCATTCAGAATCTCGATTAAATGTGCAAGGAAGATTAACGCAAAAATGAAAAATGGAGAATGTGGAAGGGGGCTTAAATGTGGATGTACTTTTTTATAATTTTAAAATTATTATTTACATTTTTTACACATTTTTAAATACACATAGATTTACATGCACATTAATTTTTATGTGTGTAAGCTATTTTCATTAACACGAACACTGCGAGCTTACACATAGAGAAATAAAAGTATTCGCCAGTCACAATGATTGATGATTGATCCATCCATCTTTACTTGAATAAATGACATAGGGTTTGTTGTTCCAAAAAATGACAATTCTCTGGAATTCTTTATTCAAATACTAGTGAGCCGCCCCGGCTTTACTCTTCAAATTATATATATCCACCTTCCTCGTTTATTGGTCTTTCTGTTAGTAAAAACCGCATCAAAATTCGTTAAAAAGTTGCAGATAAATCAAACTTTGATAGCTTACTGAACCTATTTTTCATAAAATTTTCTAGCATTATGTTTGTACAAATACAGTGTTTGGAAATCAAACGGCATAGGATTTAATTTGTAGCTGAATGAAGTTCCAAATAACCGCTGCCAATAGTCTAGTCTATATTGTCCGTCAGCCATGAATTTATAAAAAAGTTACCATTTCTTTGAACAAAGCGCACTCGGTATGGGTACCTACACCACATAAATAATTTAACAACAAAACACAAGAAATGAGAATAATTACACGGGTAGGGGTACCTAATTGTAAGGATAACCTTTCATTTTAAATACCCTAGGCCCAAAAGCACTCATTTGTTATTCAAAAAGTGAAAACAAATGTTTTATTGTAATGATAATTGGTTCACAACGTAATAGGAGTCCAACAATGTGAGAGCGTGTCCGACCGTTCATGAAAATTATACGTTAGCAATGCAAATGAATACCACTCCGTTTTCATGTCACCCTGGTAATTCTACCAATCCACGTAACATGGCGCATTCTGCTACCTGGATAACAAACATTGAAATTACAGCAATTTACATAGAGAGGTGTTATTATTATTTGTATCGTGTTCTTAAATATCAAATTGTTTTATGTAAATTAGGTAACATTACGCCTAATCACGAACGTTTTATATTAACAACATATTGCGCGTTACAATCGAAGTTATTATCTACAGCGAACAGTTAGCAAACGGGTAAGCAAAAAGAGGTTCTATTATGCTATACAGTTGTCCTATCTCGAAGGCGAGTTAGTTTTGGTCATGTATGTAGATACATTGTTTATGTGTGCGTAAGGTATGAATGATCATATCGACAGTTGAAAGGTTAGCCTTTCAACCGTCAATATATAGAAAAAAAACACATGAATCTACCAACCTGCATTGTTGAAAAATATAATTAAAAGAAAAGAAAATCACGACTGCGTAAAAAATAACTTTACATAAAACAAAAAAAAAAAAGCAGTTCAGAAGTGTAGAAAGCAATTAAATTACAAAATTGAAACAATTTCATAATACATAGATAATTAGATACACACATAAAATAAAACAAATAATGATTATTCTAGTACGGAACCTACTGACTGCAACAGTCGGGACCCAACTGGGGATAGAATGATTTTAGTCTAGATCATTTAATAGTTCGCCCTCGCCCTCCTTGGCAGTTGTGTAAAAATGAAAAAAAAAAAATATGAAAAAAAGAATTTTGTTTTTTTTTTTAATGGTCTAATAACATTTTTATCTTTCTAATTAAACTGGTTTGGGGCACAACGGTTAAACAGTTTTAAAGCGGACTTTTGTAGAAATATTATTTGTGTTTTATTTATATATAGATAAAGTAAATATAAAGAAGACGTTGCTCGAAAGTTAAAATATAAACTGCAGCAAAAAGTTTCCAGTTCCACCTCGTTTTCAGTTAATTTCGCTGACCGTTGCAAAAGTTCAGAAAGCGGTAAAAACCATATTTTACGGCTACGATAAAATCAGTTTTCCCGTAGTTTCTTTTCAACATTAATTTTCTAAAACTTTTACGAGTTTGACCTTTTAAACTTAGAACAATAATTAAGAACTTAAATTATTTTACGGCCAATTTTGTCCAACGATCATTCTTAGATAACTCAAATAAAATCCAGTAATTGGACGATGAGACAAATAAGGAAACTATTTGTCTATGGGTGATTGAAACGGACCGCTAAAAGCCAATTTCTTTGTTTAATTCTAAGCGCCGTTTTAACGTACGTGCTTGACTGCGATCGCACCTCATGGTAAACAATGATGCAATCGTTTTTTAACTCTAGCCTTTATGACACCTAAATTATAATCGGACGGGTAGAACGCTGCAGGCAAATTGTTCCAGTCCTTTGATGTGCGCGGAATAAACGACAAGGCGAAACACTTAGTCCGGACCGTAGCGGTTTCAACAAAGTAAGAGATTCACCCTTACTTTGTTGAAATGTACGGTCCGGACTTACTGTACGTCGTGATGTCCGATGGTAGAAATGAGATGGCGGAATCAAGTCATGCAATCCCCGCGCACACTCTCCAAAATGCATCCTGTAAAATACCGAAAGGCTGGCTGTTCTCAAGGCTTACTTACAAGGATTTCCTTTTGCATATATTTTTTTCTTGAACACATAATAAAAGCACAGAGACGAGATTAATCAATTATTCATGCTCACTACCAGCATAACATATCACGAAGTTTCTTAGTACTCGCAGTCTGAGACACCTTTATTATGTTAATGCTTGCAGATTCTGAAATGCACTCCGTTCTCCAGCCATATCAGAGTGCTTACCTGTGTAACATACAAGTGAATTTCTACTCCTAACAATCATTGTTTCCTAGTACAGAGAAGTTTATTTGCAGGGTTCCTGTGTGGGATTTAGTGAAATTGTGCTTTGCTTTAATTTGAAATATGGTTCAGAATGTTGATAAGTTTATCATGGAATTAATTATTTTTCTCTTTTTTGCAGGTAAGTTGGAGGTTCATAGCAACGTGATTATCTAGTAAGAAAAACTATATCTGCTAAAGCATACTTAGGACCAAGAGGTACTCGTAGCTAAGTTAGTGGTAGTAAAGTAACACCTATCACAAAAATGTGAATCTGATTATTCTTATCAGTATATAAATAGTATTTACATGAAAATGCACACGCTGATACTTACTTGCAAGTGTTAATACCACCTTTAAAAAGAAAACTCTATATCTTTAACGGTAAAAAGTAATCTAGTAATGTAATAAACATCTTTTTTTAATCTACAAACTCGTCCAGAATACCCTAGGGATGCATCCAATTTGCGGATACCCTTTATTTGCCTATCAAACGAATCGTTTTAGATACACACACATACTCGTAAAATAACAATCAATATTATGTGCGGAATGCGTCCCTCCCTACCAACACTGCTATCCTAGTACCACACAGCGCAGATAAAAAAAAAAGCCAAAAAATATCCTAACCTAAATAAACGTTACGGATCCGTAACAGGTAAATGCTAAAACAATGTTGAACACTAAATGCCTAAAATATAAAATAATGTATCATGACGTGGGTATGTATTACAGGTTGGCACAGATGCTGAAACCACCTTTTTACACTGTTCATAAATCCAAACATTTTTTTGGGACAAGTATGGTGGTGGAGGTATTATTTATTTATATATGATACTATAGGGATAAAACGCATGTTACTAAAAGAGTTATGAGTTTACATGTGGATGGATGGAGAGACCAAAGAAAAGAGAGTTTGTGATAGGGTGACGAGTGACAGGACAGAATGGAAGAAAAAAAACGTGTTGCGTCACCAAATAAAACGGGACAAGGGCAGGGGGTGTCACAGCCGGTATGAATGCCTATTTATTGTTATACACAGCTTACAACATGAATAAACTTAAAAAATATAAATAAGATTTTATGAACATGTTGTAGGAGAATGTAAATCAGTGCCTAAGAGGATTAACGAAAAAACTATTTTTTTTGGTGTCGCTAATATCAATTAAAAGATATTTCTTCCTATGTTGAGTTTTGGTAGCATGAAGCGTTGTGGAGTTTTTTTCTGCAACATTTAGCAACCACACTAACTTTTTCTGTTACGATAACATTATCGAGCTTATTTGAAACGGGCTCTCAACTTTTCCTAGTTAGGCGTGCGTTCTAATGAAGCAATCAACTTACCGCCACAAAAGTCCTCATACAAGGACGTCTTCATATAAGTACGTACCTACTTCGTACTCGTATGAGTACAAGCATATGGTGCTGCAAGCTATTTACCGTCCAAATGCCATGTGTTGCTAAACTGCAAAACCACTTGCTCAACTGTGGCGTTTGAGTTTCAGACTTGGAGAACTATTAGATGAAATATTGTGGTACGGTGAGGCGCTCAGCTACTAAATAGGCTGTATGGTTTCTTGTTGCCCTGGTACACGTGGGTGAATTTACCGTCTTCCTTTCTTCTTCTTTTTTGTTTTTTTAATAGGTAGGTACATATTAACTACTAACTTCCGCCAGCGGTTTTACCCGCGTAAAGGTAGGTTTCTTCACACAAACTTTGGACACCCGTTTCATCCCCTTAAGAGTGAATTTTGGAAAATCCTCTATGAGCGCAATTCAACGTCATAATAACTATCTGCGTGCTATTTTTCAGCGCAATACGGTCAGTAGTTTGAGCTGTGTGTTGATAGATTAATCAGTCAGTAAAGTTGGCCTTTTATATACATACATAGATTTAAACACCTACTTTTTCAAATATGGAAAGTCATGTCTTACCATTCTTTGTGTAATTTCGAAAGCATTTACCATTAGCTGGTCATTTGTCTGAATATTTGATGTTACCTACTAGTTTTTCTTTTCAGCTTCGTTCTAATGGCCTGCTCCCCAGAGTGAAAAGAACTTTGACACTTAACCACAGACTTGACGATAGTGTAGTGCTTGCAGTGTAAATGAAACATTGCATTATGAATTAAAATTATAGGATTTCACAAGAAACAATTTTACTTCTTCATTATATTAAGTACAAGTAAAGATAAACCTCGAGTTCCATACATTCGTATTAGAGTCTTTTTCATAATATTAATGAATTAGTATACCACCATAACTGAAAGTTTATAGTAGGGCGTCGTTCCTACCTGTGTTGGGGATATGCACTGACAAACTCAGCTTGCCTATATATATGTCGTGGCCAGATCATAGAAATTGATCACTTCATGATATGGCCAACTAAAACTAGCCAAATCATATAAACGTTAACATTTGACGATATGTCGATCCTCGTTTGGCCCCATCATTGATGTAGGATTCCTATGATAGAGAAGTCTAAAGAAGCCAAAAGAGGATAAAAATGTCTTCAAACTTTAACGTTTTTATAAAACGATCTGGCCAGCTTTAGTTGGCCATATCATGAAGTGATCAATTTCTATGATCTGGCCACGACATGTATGAAAGCGAAATATCACTCACTGATTAATCACGAAATCTCAGAAACTATAACACCTACAAACTTAAAATTTGGCAGGTAGGTTCCTTATAAGGTGTAGGCATCCGCTAAGAACGTATTTTCCGAAATTCTCCCCCTAAGGGGATGAAACGGGGGTCCAAAATTTGTATGGAGAAACTAGCCAGTATATTATAAAGTGACAAAAGTCAGCCACGGGCTCTTAGGCTACATCTTTTACTTTCGTGGCAAAGCTCTACTTGTCCACTCAAATAGCAACTAATATCAAATGATTGATAACATCATCAATCTTAAAAACCTTCACTTAAATACCCTGAAAAGCGAATAAAAACTGCAATCATCAGACGTACTTACGTTAACTGATAAGCGTGGGAATTTATCACATTTCGGCACATCGACATCGGTGTGATTTCCGAGCCAGTGGCCGTAAAAACGATAACGATTTTTATTTCCCTTCATTCCTACATTTTTACACATATTTTTTTATATCTGCTACTTACTGATTTATTGGGTTTCATATCAATGTTGCGGAGCTGTTTGATGCTTATACTAAAGTCAAGGAAAATCGACGCCTTTTCTTAATCGTAACAAAATATTGTCGTACTTTTTTCTAATACCACTGCCATGCAAATTCTGAAACCAATGAATTGTCGTCGGTAAATCGAACGTGACATTTCGGTAGCACATGTCAATTCTTATTTTTTTTGTAGTATTTTTCGCTGATATAGCTTTGTCTACGTTTCCTTTGGAATAGGTAGGTGAAAGGGATTTTGGCGAGATTTTTTCGAGTGAAGTAGGCTGTTTTAATTATTCGTAAATTGATTCCTAGTGGATATTATGATGTAAAATTGGTGTAGTTTTGTATCGCAAATGTCTACGTAGCTGGACAATATTTGGAATCATTGAAACAGGCGCGATTTCAGTCTGAGAATTATTGTAGGTACAGCGAAGGTTACCGAGAAGGCTGACCTTGATACATATGTATCAAGGTCCGTATATCCGTATTCTAACGGTAAACAAAGCAACAGTATTCGTACAAAGACATGCTTAAACAACTTACTTTTCAAGCCAAGAGCAATAAATAAATAAAACAAAGGAATGAATAGATTTATTAAAGCAAACTAGCTTTACCTGCGACTTAGTTCTCTGAGCTTATCCCACATCTTATAACGTATTTTTTTCGGAATGAGAAGTAACCTAAATAACAGAGATTACTCTTTACAAAAATATAAACTACATAACTGCAACTCAAGCAAAAAAATCTCTATTGTAAGTACTACACAACATCATGCAGGGGATGCAGGGAGGATAGCTCATTTAAAATAGAGACAATTTTTTATTTCCTTTACCTTCATTCGGGTACATCTAGTACCAGGCTCCCATAACATTAAAGTAATGGAAAAAAACCAGTAATGGTGTGTCCCGTTTCCTTTTAAAAAACAACAAAACGAAAGCTTCGTTAAACACTTTTTGAATCAATTATCTTTTATTGTCGCGGCTCTGCCCGTAGCCCCGTATATATGATGGCTCGTAATTAACGTACAAACAACTCCCCTTAATTAGCAGTTTACAATAAAAAACCTTTTCTGTCATTTTGTGATTTTTCCTGTTCTTTTTTCGGCCCTTATTTATTTAGTTGACAAACGGAGAAGAAAGCCTCACCTAATTATTTAGTAGATACATTATTTTAAAGGACCTTTTCGTGTTGCGAAAAATGGAGATTTTAGGTATGTAGAAAAGGGCAAATGGAGGAAATTAAATAGGAAGGTTTTAGTCAGTATAAGTCTGTCTAAGTGTGAGTCTGAGGACATCCTCAGGCTCCATTTTTTTTTTGATAACCTCGTGTTTGACCACTATCTCACCTGATGCTAAACGATGATATGGTCGACGATGGAGTACGCTTGCCTAGAAATAACTTATTCATTCTTAAAATAAAGACCCCAAAAATGAGTTCTCAGTTTCCTTGGAGCGGGAGAAGTCATTTGATGACTTTCCACCTCAAAAAAAAATGTAGCCATAGTACATTTTGATACAAGTGGAGAAAGTTTGTCATTGGGACCGAGGCTCTTTGGCTCGAGCTTTAGGCGAGGGTATTATGGAGCCGAGTGCTGCACTGACCAATTTCCACGTGTATCAAACGAAATTTTTCAATACACTTACGAAGACATAAATGAACAGGGGTAGATGCACGACTGGTGGGGATTGACGCGACTCGTGAGGGTCGCTTAGTGCCCTGGCTGATTCGATAAATTATATAAAATTTTAGCGGAGGCAAACACGCGCACTTTTCCGCACTAGTGCGAAAAACAGTAAATTGCGCGCCAAACGCGGTAGGGATAACAGAATAAATGTATTGAAAAATAATTTTCAACATGAATATCAGTGATAAAGACTAGTCACGTTTATAGTTTGAATTATGATTCATATCTTTCCCACAGACGGTAGCCGACGAAACGATCACCATAAAAAATGATATTCATATCCTGTTTTTCCAGATTCAAGACTTCAAACATAAGATATAAATAAAGATCTAGCTTTTCCATCCGAACTCATTAATCACTCAAAGTGCCCCTCACAGCCGGCAAACTACTGACTATAAGACAAATGCGTACATTTTTCTCTAGTGGTCATGTTGCCTTAGTACTCCTGGCATTGTTTCCTGAACTACCGCCATAATTAATTTTCTTCCTGTTTCGTTCAAAGACAGACTGATTCTTGTTTCGAAGTTTGTATTGGCGTCGTGTTTCTTCGTTTTTCTTATGAGATATTTTAGCTTCACTTTTTTCTCAACTAAGAAGTCTTTTGAAATAAGTATTTATATATTATGCTTGTGGAATAAATTGTAAACTCTTGTGTCAAAGACGTTTAAAAATAATAAAACCACATACATAGACACGTATTTTTTTGTTTTGGCTTGGTTAGTTTTTACAGAATCCGAATGTTTTTGCATTTTTGCAGCAAATATATCGAGCAAGCCTTCCCCGCAATCTTTCCTGGGGTAGTCGATTTTCAGCTCCATTTTATCTAGATATCGCCTGTTTCAATGATTTTTAATATTCCAGTCCAAAAGCACACTAATTTTACGTCATAATATCCACTAGGAATCAATTTAGGTACGAATAATAACAGCCAGTAAACTTTACTCGAAAAATTCCCTCCAAAAACTCTTTTTGTATCTATATTGCAGGTGCGTCAACATAAATGTAGGCTTGCGTTAGTTAGCCAAGTTTACATACATTTACAGTGACTACGATGCAAACACAAGTGCAGTCAGAATTGCCCGTATCGCCTGTTGTTCGGCTTGGACAACAAGCCTTATTTATGGCTTGCATGTACCTACTATCGTGTACCGAACCATCCAGCCGATTATTGTTTCTGATTGCCTGGTATCTGCTAATCCGTAACCGCTGGAATTAATTAACAAAATAGGATAGCGAGTGGTCGAAAATAAAAACGGTTTTTCAGGAATAATGTTTTATTAATTTGGTTCATATAAAGCAACAAAAACTCACATGAACGACCAAACATATGTTTCAAAAAACCTGAATTTATAATCCTTCCGCCACGTCCGGATACTGGCATCGCAAGGTCAATGTAAAAGCTGAACCATAAAATATTTCAGAGTGTGTATCCGAATCTTTTCGTCACAAACATAATGAGAGAGCTACCGCCTGCCATGCCGCTATCTCTCGCATTTCCCAACGGAAATGAAATCGGCGGCATTGCGCGGTAACGCACCCTTTCGGCGGTTAGCCGACGGGTCGTGAAAAATACAGAGGTTCGAGAATAAAAAGTTAGGCCACTGTTTAATGTTGGTGTGTACCTATTACATCACTTTGATGTAAGTAGGTACCTTTTTGTGGGTGGGAATTAATCAAATAACTTCTTCCGATCTGAGTTTAGCAAGAGGTAGTATCAGACTTTTACTGGCTAAAATTCACCCGTGTTCCTTCCGTTGCCCTTTATGTCCATTTATTATTTGCATACCTACACAGGTAAGGTAATGGAAGATAATTAATCTTAAAGTTTAAACACTAAAGATAACTATACTACTGTCACCTTTATCGTCATCTTTTCAACCAAAATACGTCCACTGCTGGACATAGGTTCCCCTGCGTCTCGCCATCAGATTTCCGCTACCCTCACCAGGTCGTTAGACCACTTTGGTCGAGTACACTAAAATTTTCATTGCATCGCTCTTCACTCCCGTAGTCCTGCGGTTTGTAGGACACAGGCTGCGGCTCGATTTTATGTACTCCTGGTAGTTGTGTTAGCCATATATCGATGCACATTTACACGCTACAGTGCCTAAATAGGTAATGCAAGTTTAGCAGACGATCCTTGAGCCATCAAAATGTACCATTTAGAGTTTGCCAATATATATGGACTGGAAAGCTAGGTCACCTATAAAGTTTATAGCTACCCTTTAGAAGTGTACTTTTATGGCAAATAAGCTGATGTAGAAATATTTAACGTTGATTATTGAGTTTCATTATGTAAGAAAAAAAATTGTATGCATAATATTGTATTTAATAATTCACCATAATTTAAAAATTACATGTTGTAATATAAAACTTCGATTTATATAAGTACAGTTAATTTCTTAGTGTCTCACGCTATGAAAATGGGAGTGCTTCTTTGAGTCATGACCATTCCATCTTGAATTAAGTAATAAAATTTTTATATCAACTAATAATAAAGAATTAAGATGGTCGTGTCAGCCACGAGTCTCGACCGACATCTTAGGACTTTAGGAGATTCGCGTCAAAGGCTAAATTCAGAAAGTGGTACTTTGGATACGGCTCGCATTGTTAGGAGGTTCCTTTCTTTGGAGCCCTGACCGCGGCGTAGCTTAACCTTGTTCCCGATACTGGTGGGTGGGATTCAGATTTTTTAATATTTTTAAGGGTTTTTATTTTTTTATTGTAATGTATATGCAAATTAGGGAAAAAAAGAAAAAAAATGTATGTAGAAGGTAGATCTAGAAATAAGACTTACTTACACGAAAAAAACACAGTGTTTTAGTCAGTAAAAGTCTGACGAAAGGGATCTTGCTCCATTCAGAACGGAAAAAGTTATTTGATTCCTTGTATCGTTGCAAAATGCACGATTTCCCTTGAGCGAAGCCACGAGAAAAAGCTAGTTCTGCATAATAGCTTATTAGTTACTACCAGGAAATCATAGCGCTTTCAGAGTAACATTTACAAGATTGTAACAAGTAACAAACACTGTTTTGCAAGCCTTGCAAGTGCCTTGTTTGTGCAAGTAAATGCGCATGTTTCCGCAAATGTAATTAAATGCGTCTAATTTAACTGTACGTGAACTTCTATTGCGGAAATTGGTTTAACTTGCAAACTGTTCGGATGCCTTATGAATCCATATTGGTAGTTGCAAACATGAGTTAAACAGAACGTTTGAAAGAGTTACCTTGGACCTAGAACGTAAAGGACAATATGCTCTTTCAGTCCACCCTTGTGCGGGAGAACACATTTGATTATTTACCACCTCTAAAATAAGCAGTGATTAGGTAAACGGATGCGTCGAGAAAGGCCTTCACCGCGTTTATACAACATTATTTTTAGTAGCAAAACCTCTTCTTTCTTTTTCTTTTTTCCAAAAATATTTAAAAAAGATCACAAGTTGGGCACCTCCGACACTAAGTACAACACAGTTCACGGCTGGTCATAGCGGGCATTAGGCGCTAGCGCATAGCTGGGTGCGGTTGCAAATCAACCAATGTAATTTTTTTTATTAACATAACAGACTGCGAGCTACCCATTGCTCGCCGTCCGCAAGCCCACGCCTACGGTAGCTGGAGATCGGGGTCGTGATCCCGGCGGCTGAGGCGTGAGGAAATCCGTTCCCTCACGCGCTATCGCTAGCATTACTGCTTCGGAAGAAGGAGGCGACCGCCTGCCATACCTCCTCGCTCCGGACCATGGCCTATACCAGGACCCGGCGCGAGATTTCCTTGCCACTGATCGCCCCTACGAGGACAAAGCAGTGCTCCGCCCAAGCGGGGCACATGTACTCCGGGCGGTCTACATCGTGGTGACACCCAGGCGTATCTTCCGTAGAATGTCACTCATGTCCCAGATAAACTTAAAAGAGTACATATGAGTTAGTAATTTTGAATACTTATATTGAATAAACGTAAGTAGTAATTTTGTCTGAATTTATTTCTTTTGTCCATGCACCTTACATTATTACAGCAACAATATTACTATGTAAGTTTGGTCGTTTTGTTAATTGGTTTTGGTATTATTATCTCCTTTATTTCACTTATATGAACATATTAATTACATTTTTAAATATTTCAAAAATAAAACATTTAAAAATATAAAAACCAGCATCCCACCGGCATCGGGAACAGGGTCCAAGCTACCGGCGGTCAGGGCTCCAGAGAAAGGAACCTCCTAACAATGCGAGCCGTGTCCAGGAGTACCGCTTTATTATTATAGTAAATTTAATAACATTAATTATAAACACATACACACACATACACTAAACACTACACACACATTTCAATAAAAATATCCCTCTTCCTTCACACTTAACATGTCTATCTCTCAAATATCATTTACCATAATCTTACAAACATAAGATTCATGTTTATGTGCCGCAAACTGCGATAATGTTTAAAAGGGTGTGAGCCTGGAGATCTGTCTTACAGGTCTCGAACCTAGTTCAGACTCCAGCTCTCACAAAGGTTTTTTAGACTTAAAGAAAGAATTGTAAAATAAACTTGTTACAATGTACGTATTATGAGAGAAATAAATGATATTTATTATTATTATTATTTATTATTATTATTTGTTTAGTTCTTTATAGTTCTTCCCGTATAAGAGAGATTAATAAACCTTACACACGGGCCGGGGCCAAGTATGTAAGGCGTGATTTAAATGGAAAAGGTGGATGTCAGTGTTGAAGAAGTCAGGAACTTTCTAGTGATACGACAGGTGTTAAGGGTAGTGGCTTTTTGGAGCATATACAATGTTTGAGCTGGCATCTGTAGAGTGTTGAGGCTTTGTGCGAGAGATTTTGGTATTATGCCAGTAGACGAAAGAACAATCGGGACTATATGAACTGTTTGAGCTTTCCATTGGGTTTTAATCTCTATGGCGAGATCTTGGTACTTACAAAGCTTTTCGGATATTGTGGTTTGAACATTGTGTGAGTTAGGTATTGCTATGTCTATCAGATATACTGTTTTGTTAGTTTTATCGTGAACAGTAATATCGGGTCTATTGTAGTGAATTGTTTTGTCTGTAATAATAGTCCGATCCCAGTAAATTTTGATGTCCTTACTTTCTAAAATTGTTTCTGGGGTATATTTATAATACGGCATCATTTCAGTTACAAGTTTATATTTGTATGCTAAATGTTGGTGTATAATGGCAGCAACTTGGTCATGACGGTGTTTATAATCTGTTTGAACTAGCGATTTACATGCTCCTGTTATATGTTGGATGGTTTCGGAGGCACTGTTGCAGTGTCTGCAGAAATCAGTCGGCTGACTCTGGTCTTTCATGATATATTTTCTGTAGTTACGAGTGGCTACTATTTGATCCTGTATCGCTAGCATAAAACCCTCAGTCTCTGGAAACAATTCGCCTCGTTTGAGCCATTCGTTCGACATCAATTTATCGACGTGTGGCTGGCTCAGGGAGGCTCGGTGTCTTCCATGAAGGGCTTTTTCAGACCATGCTGCAATTTTTTGTTGTGTACTTGTAATGTGTTCATTTATTTGCGTGTTCCTATTTTGGAGATTTAGTGGCGTAAGTTTTTTATCTATGTCCGATATCTGTTTGTGTAGTAATGAATTTTCTGATTTATAATGGAAGTACACTCTGAGTGAACGTATCTGTTTATTGTGTAAATTTTGGATGTCTATCAGTCCTCTTCCTCCTTCTTGGCGAGGCAGTGTAAGTCGTTGTATGCACGATTTTGGATGGTGTTTTCTATGCTTGGTAAGGAGTATGTGGACAGTACGCTGTAGTTTTTTGATATCAGTCTTTGACCATTTTATAATTCCGAAAGAGTATGTGAGAATAGGTATTGCAAATGTGTTGATGGCTTTTATCGTATTTCTAGAGTTCAGGTTACTTTTTAAAATAAGGTTTAGGCGGTGTGAGAATTTTTTGAGCAGTTCTTGTTTTGATAGTTTTTGTTGTATCTGTCTGGACTGTTTAAAACCTAAGTACTTGTAAGTACTCTGTTCATCCATTGGGTCGATTGATTCACCTGATTCTAATGTGTAACTATTATTTTGGATTTTACCTTTTACCACGGACAAGATTTTGCACTTATCCACACCGAATGACATACAAATGTCATCAGAAAACCGCTGAGTTGTATCAGCTAGTTGAAAAAGTGCTTCCTTGTCTGCTGCATATAACTTTATGTCATCCATGTACATTAGGTGTGTTAGTTTGTATTGTGTATTATGATTTGCCAGTATGAATCCCACGTCTGTTTTATCTAGCAAGTGTGACAGTGGATTAAGTGCCATGCAAAACCATAGAGGACTCAGAGCGTCTCCTTGAAAAATTCCACGTTTAATAGAGATTGGTTCAGTAGCTACTGTCAACGAAGATGAGTGAATTCTAAGAACAGTTTGCCAGTTCTGCATAGACGTTTCTAAGAATTGCTTCAGAGTAGGGTGAATTTTGTATAAATTTAAAACGTATAATAACCAACTGTGCGGAACTGAATCGAAAGCCTTTTTATAATCGATAAACATAGTATGAATGTCTTTCCTACATTTAACAGCGCTGTTCATTGCTATCGCGTCAATGGTTAGTTGTTCTTTACATCCTTGGCTATGCTTACGACATCCCTTTTGCTGTTCTGCTAGAATGTTATTTTTTATCAAATGTTCGTATACTACTTCGCTTACGCAGGCGGTTAATATTTTGTACAAGGTTTGTAGACAAGTAATTGGTCGGTATTTTGCGGGGTTTGTGGTGTCATTTATATCTTTAGGTATCATGTAAGTTACTCCGTGTGTGATGTATATTGGAAGTAAATGTGGTGATTGTATGAATGTATTTAAATGGTTATATAAGAAAGGATGTATGCTAGAGAATTTTTTATACCAGTAGTTATGGATGTTGTCAGTGCCTGGTGATTTCCAGTTGTGTGTACGCTTAATGACTTCTATAAATGTTTCTATAGGTATAAACTCAAATTCCATATCAGGAATTTCTGTACCTACATCGCTGACCCAGTCTACATGTTCATTATGGTATACTGGATTTTCCCAAATATTGGCCCAAAATTCTCGTAGTGATTCCGGTGAAGGTGTATCTAGACTTTCGTTAGTAATGTCTCTGTTGTTAGACGTAAGGTTTCTATAAAATATTTTTTCATTATTTTTAAATTTTGTGTTTTGTACTTTGCGATTAGTGCATGTTATATATCTTTTAAGTCTACTGGATGCTGCGCTTAATTTTTGTTTTAAGGTGTCCAAAAAGTGTTCTATTTGTGTATTAGAATTTTCATGTTGAGCGTGTAATTGATATTTTAACTTTATTTGTTCGACTGCTGCTACTAATTTTTCACTTCTACTACCATTAATAAAATGTGTTAGCCTACCTATATTTGCTCTTAAATTTTGGATTCTCTTTTCTAACCTGATTTGCCACTTTGGTTTTCTAAATGTAAATGTACGACGTTCATTTTGTGTTGAGCCCGCTATTTTGGCTCCGTTGCATATAGCTGCTGTCCACGCTGCACAGTAAATTATTGTCTGCATTTTGATAAACTCGGTATCGCCATTAACGTGTTTAGGAAGAATGACATTATTTATGTACGAAACTATTGCAGAAAATTTTTTAGAGGTCTTCTGCTTGGGAATGTATGGCCTATTAGTGGGGTGTGTATTATTAAAATTTAGTTGAGCTTGTTGAAATGTGGCTTCTATTTCGGTCTTGCTTTCTGAGATAAAGTTAAGATTGTCTTGCATAGGCTCAGATTGAGCAATATTGATGTTATTCAAGAAATTATTATCCTCTTCTGTATTTACTTGTGATTCAAGGACGATTTCTAAATTTGCGCTGTTATTCAAGACTACGTTTGTTGTGAGAGTGTTTGTAGGTGTGTCAGAGAAGTTAGCATTTGTACCAAGTAGATCTAACTCGGTTTGCGATTGTGTATTCAAATGATTGCCACTAGTTTGTTCAGTATTTTGGTTGTTAGTGTTGGGATTGTCTAATTCTATAGCTACCTGATTTTTAATTTCTTCTAACTTTTTGGTGTCTATGTATGCATTATTTATAATCGCTCTCACTTGATCAGATAATCTTTGTTCTGTTAAATGTGTTAATTCGGGGTATATATTTATAAATTCTTCACGTAAATGTTTTCTATAAGCTGTTTTATTTGTTTCTAATTGCGTGACAGTATAATATATTCTAATTATTACTTCATTATGTTCATATGTCCATCTCATGCGCTGGCTGGATTGTGTGTTAGATTGTGTGGAGTGTTGCTGTATCCGAGTATGAAACATTTGTAGTTCAGCCCTGACCTCTTCATAAATCTGGTCAATTGTGTCTTGTGGGAGCAATTTCTTTTGAACTATAGCTCTACGCTGGTCGCCTATTCTTTGTCGGCTAACTTGCATATCTGGGTATTTTTCTAAGAACTTAGTATGAAGTGATGGAAGATATGCATTTTTGTCTGTGTCCATATTTGTAAGATAAAGATAAGTGCGTAGGATGAATTTATTCATCTCAATACTCCATTTCCTACGACTTGTTGCAGTCCTAGCAGTGGGTACAGTATCATCGACAGAATTTGTCTCCTGTACAACATCCGCTGACTGTATTGATGATGAAGATGGCGTCGGAGTGACGCGGAAAGATTGTGAAGATGACGGGATTGATGAAAAAAGAGATGAAGGAGATAACGAAAAGATTTGTGAAGTTTCGTCATCTATCTGAGGCATACTTGCCAGAAGTTGTTTTTTAGTTTTTGATCTAGTATTCATGATATTCCCACGAGTAGCTAGGGACTTAAAAGTCAACCACAGCAGAGCCCTGCGTTCACTGCGGCAAGGGTAAATAAAACTGGAGGTTCCCTATTATCCAGAGTTTGCACACTAGCGACTAGTGCATTCCACTAGCCATGCAGCCCTCGGCATGTGCAACCTTGGCTTGGATTGTATCTCTCTTAGTCTGGCCCTTTGCCCTAGACCTGTCTCGACAAGGTAAACTCTGTCGTCACAGGCCCAGGGTTCGGAGCACGCAAGCCCCATCACGGCGTCAACGTAGAGATACGACGATTATTATTATGAGCCCGTTGTGTCCCACTGCAGGGCAAAGGCCTCCCTTCCGTTATTCTATTCCTTTCTGTTCTTAGCCACTTCTGGCCAATCCTTAAGGTAAGAGTCTAAATCGTCACGCCAACTCCTTCTGGGCCTACCGCGTCGCCGGCTCCTGCTGTTCGGAATCCAGTCAGTGGTTGCCTTCGGTTTTGGTAATTAATATATAAATATACAATGTGAGTCTTTATAATGTGCACTTATCGAAATGCGGGAATCTATGCTTAATTTTATTGACGCAATAAATATTTTAAAAAATCTAAATATTTATTTAAATTTATTGTGTTTTTTTTTTATTTTTTTTTAGCTTTTGTGTCCCCAGTGTATACAAAGCTGTGTAACTTTTTAAACGACAATTATCTTGATCAATCGATCGGCCGGCAAGGACCGGCACACACCTATAACTCAAGAACGGCTGAACCGATTTGGCTGAAAATTGGTGGGTAGGTAGCTTAGAACCAGGACACTTTTTATCCTGTAGAGTAGGGTAGAGTAGTAGTAGAAGCGATTTTAAGCAATAAAGCATTAATCCTTATCCAATTAATCACCTTAAATACATTTTGCATTTAATATAGATCAATATGGGCCTTTACAGCATTTAATTTAAATTAATATTGTTACTTAGCTTTCATCCCCTCTCCTAACTTTGCTGTGCCCGACAGGGTCCATATTGATCTTGACAATATTTTATACCATCTATGTACATAATATGGAATGCAATAATGTATTGAGTCTTGAATATTTTCGAAGATATTACAGATTTAAAATGCAGGGACATAGCGGTTGCGGTGGTACAGCGATGTGGAGGAGTTTTTCAATGTCATACTTTAGATTGATTTTAGTTAGTTCATAAGGGTTTTTTATTTATTTAGTCTACATATATACATAATGGAAATTAACTAATTATATATTTAAAGGAGAAACTGACTGACTGGCTTCTATCAGCGCACAGCCAAAACTACTAGGGAAAGGAGCGTGAAATTATGCACAAAGCTACACTAAGAGAGAATTTTCCAAAATTCACTTCCCAAGGGGATGAAACGGGGGTCCACTGTTTGTATAGAAAAACCTACTTTCACGCGGGCGAATCAGCTGGCATAAGCTAGTAAAGATACCGGCACGGATCTTGAGCGCTGACTTCTACAGTTCTACTTGTGCAGAAGCACTCAGAAGTGAAATATCGGGTCTCTTTAGTGGTATGAAGAGAGATGCGGGATCGGGGAGTGAAATCCTTGTACAGGGATTGGCTTGCCGATACTGTACGATGCGTAAAACGATCCCCGCTCTTTCGCCGAGCGCTCAAGATTCGTGCCGCTATCTGTACCTAATATAAATTACCTACCTTCAGATGTCAGAAGCCGTCAGGATCCCAACTAACGGATAATAATTTGTATAAAAGTTATATTATTTCGCGCCATTCCATCTAGCTATTGTCTGGATTTCATGAATTTGTTATTACTTTCGACCTTTTTGATTGACATTTTCATTTCCCTCTCTCATATAACGTATAACATTCCTGTAATATTATATATACTAGGATAACAGTAAAATCGTTCACAGTATCTGTGAACTAAAGTAATTATTATAGTTTCTGTTCAGTTATTAAGGCCGAGTGCAGACTTGAGTCACGACAGTTTTAAGACTGACTGTTGCTTTACAAAACATATGAAGACGCGCATACTTCACAAAACGTCTCATAGACAAAATTGTCTAATACCTACAAAAACTGCACAGCGACAAATCTGACTAATGACTGTCTCCTTCCCTTTTGTTCGACAAAACTGTCTAGCGACGTACCTCCTCTCTTTAGTAGTCTTGTCCGACGTTCAGAGAGTAACCACGTCACATCATCATTAATACAACAGTATCAATGATGTCCATTTTACGGCCTGTTCACGACTTCTTCTCGGTCTTAGAGGCAAGCAGCGCGGCGGCGGGCGGGGCGTCTTAGGTACACGGGCGCGCGGCCCTATGAGCGGCGTCTCGTGGCTTGCTTCAAACATGTTCATACTTTTGTTCTTACCGCTCGCCGCCCCGCGCTTAGCTACCGCTCACAGCGGCAAGATAGTGAACGAGAGTGGTATGTGAGGAAAGTCTGTCTTAAAGCTATCGTGACTCAAGTCTGCGCTCAGCCTAAATAGATGGAAACTACCTACTTACTATGTAACGTTATCATAAACTGTTGTTCAACTTTCAAAGTACATAAATCTCAGCGTTTGACATTTGAACTTTTGGATAATGAGATAGGTATAACAATGAGAGCTTTTATTATACATTAACAAAAAGAAAATGGTCATCATTATAAAACGAACTAAATAGGTACAAAATATGACGTCCAAAATATACTCCTCCGCATCGCTGTCGACTAGTAACGTGCCAGAAGTCTGGCGGCATTCCACGTTGTAATGTTTATCCTCTGGGATAAACATTGCCACACAACGTGGCACACGTGGTCTTGGACAGAACTAAAACAAAAGCCCAACCTTGGGTCTCGTAAAGTGTCACCAAGGTGTTTAGATAGGTATTTATCCATTTTTTGTTTTTTTTTTTCAGGGTTCCGTACCCAAAGGGTAAAAACGGGACCCTATTACTAAGGCTCCATTGTCCGTCTGTCTGTCACCAGGCTGTATCTCATGAACTGTGATAGCTAAACAGTAGAAATTTCGACTGGCCCCGACTTTCCGTTTAATTTCAACTTCCATAAGCTGGATAATGGCATTCGAAGTAGCGCATATCTGAGAGTTCGTCAAATCTTCAAACCCTCATAACTCGTAAATCATACGAAACACGATAAAAATATTGTGTACGTATTTCGGGAACATAGACATATTATATAACATATTCATAAAATCGTAATATTACTAAAATCGGGTACATCGCAATTTTTTAATTGTGCACTTTACGTGAAATGCCCCCACGATCAAGCCGTACGCCGCACGGATCACGACAGATGACGTCGTCGTAAATAGCCCAGCGAGAGCGCGCGTTTCTAAGTAACCGTTCAGAAAAACTTTAATAAATCCACCATTTCTTGACGGATTTTAATGATTTAAAAAATTAAATGCTCAGTAAATTATTCACACGATGAACTTAGTAAAAATGGGATTTGCTATTATGTGATCGATCCTCATCGTATCGAGACGAAAATATGGCCATAGCTATACGGGACGCAATAACTATTTCCATGCGTTAGTTATATGTCCTGTCTGTTCCCGGTTTGAGGAATCGAACTCTTCTGAATCTCTATATAAATATTAAATAACATGTAATACACGAGATACAACCCGTAACCGTGTTTGGATATTAATCTAGTTTCCTCGTCATTCCAAAAATATATTTTTAAAACACTAATATTATAACACTAATATTTGCGAATGTGTACGTGTGTTTGTTACTTCTTCACGCACGGCGGTACGGATTTGGATGAAATTGGCACACGGATAGACCATAAAACATTCTCCTCTCATTAATATACATCTACCTAAAGTAAAGTACAATATTCCACAACAACGACAAATATGAATTTAGTACCTACTATTATCGGCGGGATTCCTATCCCGATTTCCGGCCACCGTAGGCGCGGGTTTGCGGACGGCGAGCAATGGGCGGCTCGCCGTCCGATCGTCCGGTAACTGTCCGGACCGGGCCCAAGTCGTCGATGGCGCGTACTGTTCCACGCGCGCCTCAAGGAGATGTCAGCAACCGTAAGCGCCCAGCAGGGTCGAAAGAAATCCTCGGGGCCCTTGAAAAGTGGCAAAGAAGGAACAGGAGTGGGGTTTTAGTCACTAAAAGTCTGACACTATCTCCCGCTCCGCCCAAGAGCGCGGGATGTCGTAAAATGATTTTCCCACCCGAAAAAAAATAAAAAATTAAACCATTATACTACCGACCACTAAAAACTAATTAAAAACAGTACAATTCTAAGTTCATTTCACAATACTAGGATGTCTCTCTTAGGATTATAAAATAAATAACAAAACAAACCTTTACTTATACTTCTTAGTTATTTAAAAACAAAAGCATTTGAAAAATAAACAATTATCTATGGCCTGAGTTGCTGTGACGTACACTCGGGTCTAGGGCTCTTTGGACCAGGACCTACCTCCATCTAGAAAAATAATTATTTGTTTTTAGTAGTATTTTAGGACCACAAATCAAATATAACTAAATACAGTTTTTTTTGTAACTCTAATGTCTTCGGGCCTGCGCACTCTTGAGACAAGACTGTCTTAGACATAATTGTCTATGACGTCGCAGACTTGTCTACGACGTCGCCGCTAGAGTGTTTTGTCTTGATAGTGTGCCCCGTGACGTAGACAAAACAGTCTTGTCGCAGACGTCGTAGACAAGTCTGCGACATCGTAGACAAGTCTGCGACATCGTAGACAATTCTGTCTAAGACAGTCTTGTCCTAAGTGTGCGCAGGCCCTTTTTCATTGTGGACCGCAGAGCCCCACGACCTGTACAATCGTCCACAAATTCACAAATGCAGCCGCGGGTCTGAGTTGCATCTCTAACATTTTACCGCCGTAACGAGCTGCCGCCCTACTATTGGGTGACAACTCGACTGATTATCACACCAATATATTTTAATACACTTAAAAACTCGCTCTTATATCTACCGCTTTTAAGCTATTTACTGTTTTCTGCACTAGTGCGCGAGCTCACCAATTATTGTATTTATTGTATCAGATTGGGCGCTAAGCGACCACCAATCGCTGGTCGGCGCCCATTTATTTATTTCTTAATAAGTGAATTTTAAAAACGTCGTTTGATGCTCGTGGAAATTTGTCACTGCAGCACTCTGCTCCATAAAATCCCTCGCTCGCGGCTCGGGCGATTCCGCCTCGATCGCAATGACAAACTTTCTCCACTTGCATTAGAATGTACTTACTATAAGGATTTTTCTCCCTTTTACTTTTTTTATGGTTACACTGTTTGTGCCTTTAGCCAGCGCCAAGTATAGAAAGTATTTAGTTTTCAGTCACTTTGAAATTCTTTGCGTTCCAGCGGAATGCGGGGGTAACACATTCAAATTTTTTTTGCCAGTATTTAGCAACAAATGTATCGAGTCTGCCTACCTAGCAAGCTTTGCTAGGGTAGTCAATAGGTACTGCGATAACATGCTCAGCTCCATTTTCCCGAATTCGCGCCTATAGCAATGATTCCACATTCCAGCTGTATTGATACTTGCGATACAAAACTACACCAATTTTACATCACAACATCCATTTGGAATCAATTTGCAAATAATTAAAACAGCCACTGAACTTCGTTCGGAAAAACCCCCTTTTTTTTATTTAAGATGAAACTCTATGGTTATTAGATTGCCAGCCAGCAACTTTAACAACAAAGCGGATTGTTCAGGTTCAGGGTACCGCGAAATGTAGCAACGTACTTCGAGGATCTTGTAGTTAATGCACTCCTAGTCCCCTTTCCGACAAAATGCAAAAGTAGACACTAGAGTAACCGATATAGAACGAATATTATTCAGTCACACAACGATGGGTGCCCACCCACGTTTTTTGATGATTTGTCCACTTATTGTGCAATGCGTTCTAAATAAGAATAGGATGCCATGTTGTGACGTCACATTATACTGTTAAATCGCAAGAAGATGGGTAAAAATTGAAGAACTCAGAGATGAGCAAAATTGATGAACTGGACTCTGATGACTCTAAACTTTTTTCGTTCACAGTTCGTAAATAATTAAATTTAAAAAAAAAATTGTTTTGCTCACCATATTTCTTCGATTTGACAGTATAGACGTCACAATATGGCAATCGATCCTATTCTTATTTGGAACGCATTGTACAGAACTATAGAACAACCTTCGTCAGAGCAACAAAAAACATTCTCCAACGCAAAATAAAATGGAATGAAAACAAAATCAACGTATTTTCTTATATCCTCGTCACGCATTTCAAGCGTGATAATTATTTTAATATCTTCCTTGAAATTCTAATTCTGTAGCTTGTACGTTAAACTGGTGACATTTTACAAGCTTTTAATGTTGTGTTATGAAAACAAAATGGCACGTTGGAAACCTTTTCATGTGTAGGTAGAATTTTGTATGAAAATAAGTTAGACAAGGTACAGTGAACGCGAAAGCGTGACGTTGCTACGAACGTTTTAAAAGCAATAGCTGTTTAACTGGTCCTCACAGCGAGGATTTAGATTACCTCTTGTTCTTTATGATTTCCGTGTGTCCTCTTATTTAATTCTTGAATAATTTACTACGATGGTTACTCAAATTACTTAACTAAATTATGTTTAGCTTGATTATTAAGTTCAAAACGTAGATTTATGCACCGTGGAACGTTTTATTCTATAGTTATTATTTTATGTGATTGTTTTCTAGTCTCTTTATTGACAGATTTTTCTGCATTCAAAGACTTTATCTTAACTCTACAAAAGCTATGGTTAATAGAGAAGTAGTTAGGTGCCTTACATATATACCTATGTAGATAATTTTTACACATGCAAAATCCTAGCTTCATTCGCAGCGAGTTTTCCCCGAGTTCTCCCGACAATGGTAGCCCAACTGAATCTATGTCGAGTGGGCACCACTCCTGCCGTTCCCCGCACTCGAGCAGCGATACTATTCGAATGGCCGACCAAAGAGCGCGCAGCTTTGTTCCCTCGTTTTTTGCAACCGTTAGACATATTTTTTGAATTTTAGAACGCAGAACAGTGATGGTTTGTAATTTTAAAGTTTTTTTTTTTTGTTTTATTCAGGCTAGTGACTTTCTCTTCTAGAGCTTTGCAGCTTGCTTTTGTCCTGGAATTTATGTTTTGTAATGTCTGACTACTGAACTTTGTTCTAAATTAATTAACGGGTGGGTAATAAAGTAACATAATACATACAAGTAGGTACATAACAAATATTATTATCCTTTTATAACTATGGCTTTTTTTTAAGGTGGTAAAATCATCTAATGACAAATCTCGCTCTTGGGTGGAGCGAGAGATAGTGTCAGACTTTTACTGACTAACAACCCACTCCTGTTCCCTCTTTGCCTTCATCCCGGGGCCCCGGGCTTCGCTTTCACACTAATGGCTGTAATAACAATTAACGAAAAAAAATATTATTAAAAATTCGAAAATTATCTCAAGGGAACGAACTCCCGAAATAAAAAGCTAAATAACATAATAATATGTACTATTCCAGGGTATTGTGTATCTGGTGGCGTGGCGTGAAAGTGTAATAAACAAACTCGCATTCGAATTTATAATATTAAATTATGATTTACTGCAGTCGTAGGTACCTGCAAAATAATTAAAAAACCGTTGCGAAACCAAACAAAATTAAAAGTTGCTCAGAACATCCTCCTAAGTAAATGCCCCTGGGTACTTTTGTCCGGCCGTCCGCCCGCCCGGCCATCGTCCGGCCAGCACCGGACATTGCTCTCGGCGGCCTACTAGAGCAACATAGAATACAGCATTCCGACACTACAGCAGGAAATTGCACTTTTGCAATAACTCTACTGTGTAGGCGAAGATCTTTGTCTATTGTGATTTAGGAGTCTAGTTCTAGAATATGAACGCTTTTGAGAAAAATAAGTTTATGTGTAATATTGAAAAATATCGTATGTAAGCACTTTCGATTCTTGAAATAGAAAGATTATTTAAGGACTGATTTGGACCTATCATTTACAGCAATTTAAGCGTTTACCAAGAAATATTACCAAGTATTAGATAAACAACTTGCCGCTGGCGGATGCACAAGAGTGCTAAGCCATATTCTCCTGTCGATGGAATGGGAGGAAACAAAAAGTATTAGATATTTCAAAAATTACGCCATTTTTTTTTTGTTAATGTAAGGCTTGGATAATAAGTCCTTTAAACCATGTCTTCGTGTGCATAGTTCATTTGTTTACCATTAGAATATGGATGTACACATTCTAATGCCTTGGTACGTAGTATTTGGCAACAAATGTATCAAGTCAACCTTCTCAGCAAACTTGGCTGTGGTAGCCAACTACAATAAAATTCTCAGCTACATTTTACCCAGATCGCGCCTGTTTCAATGGTTCCACATATTGTCCAGTTGCGCAGAGCGCAGACACTTGAGATACAAATCTACACCAATTTTACATTACAATATCCACTTGGAATCAATTTGCGAATAATTAAAACAGTCACTGAACTTCATTCGCCCTCAAATCCCGCCAAAAAACCCTACGATATATTTATTTATCTACAGACACAGATTATTATTTTAACAAAAGGAAGTGTAGTAGGTATTTTCAAAATTATATTATAGTTATTAGATATAATTTTGAAAATACCTACCATCACACACTTCCTTCTGTTAGTAAAAAAATAATCGTAATATTATTTTGAAGTAACAAACCATATCTATTCTAGCACATGTGTACCAGGATTACATAAGCTTAGAACACATTACGAAGCCCTAAGCCCTCAGAACTAGAAACAATAGCGCATTACTGGCACACTGTTTACTATTGTTTCCGCACTATTTTCATAATATTCTCGGAACAGAATTCCATCTTTGAGCATTATTTCCAGTTTAATCTTCTAGGAAAATACAAGACTGTTCTAAATATTTAAGAGAGAAACTCAAAAACAAGGATTTTGTCGTAGAAATTCTTGTTTGTTTATAGTGTACTAGCTTTTACCCGCGGCTTCGCCCGCATACATAAAATATAGCCCATGTCACTCAGGAATACAGCAGCTTTCTATCGTTGAAAAATTTTCTCCGAAAGTCTCATCACGTGTCTTTAAGACGTTCGGCTACGAATGAAGAAGCTCAAAAAGTAGCAACTTTCGTGTTGCTAGACTATGGAAGTAAATGACGCTTTAAACGGTAGATTCCATAGATATAAGATTCTCTATGGGTTTCTTCAAGGGTCACAGTGTACAGGAAGTGTAGGGACGATCATTATGGTCAATCTGGAGTAAAAGCCGCTCCGATCCTCAACTAAGCGTAAAATCGCCGCAAAAATATTACAAAACATTTTTATTCATAAAAATCAATGAACTGTTTAGCTCCTGACAAGCAAATCATTTAGCAAGAGTCTGCATAAAGAATTTCAATTAAAAAAATCTTTAATCGGGTTAAATTTATCGTTTAAAAGCAGATTGTGGAAACAGCTTTAAATATTTTTTTACCGCTGTTCAGATATAAAGCTAGTTTGTTTATGTTACCGTAAATCAGTAATAGAATCTTGTTTTTTTAAACTCTTCGACTGGCCTGTTAGTCTAGTGGTAAGTGGCCCTGACTACTATGCCGGAGGTCGTGGGTTCGATTCCCATGCAGAACAAATGTTTGTGTGATTAGCACGATCATTTGTTCTGTGTCTGGGTGTAATTTATCTATATATATGTATATATTTAGAAACATATAAGTATGTTTATCAGTTGTCTAGTACCCATAACACAAGCTCTGCTTAGCTTGGGACTAGACGGCGTTGTGTGATAGTTGTGGAATATTATAATTATATTGAACTGCTACAAGATCAAGTTCCATTTTAAAGTAAACTAAACTCATTAGTCTCGACCGTGAAAGTTGAAGAGCCAATCCACACATTACGAGTACCTACACTAGCTCACTAGCAGAGAACACACGTTCAATCATGTAGATAGTTGAGAGTTAACTGTTAACTATTCTCTTAGAAATGACTAGGGTAACATAGTTCAACTAGAGGTTTTCGGTAGGAGGTGAAGAGGTTACTAGTTCGGAGGTAAGCCATATTTGCATAGCAGCTCAAGAAGTCTGCCAGACGGGCATTCTCGTATTTTTAAGGAATGTTAGATTTTAAATCTCTGTTACATTCTGTCAAATACACATGTAACTATCCCGGGACATCCACGTACAATGGTCCACATAGGACTAAAAGGACTAGGAAACCATACCCAAATAGATCCTGGGACATTCTGATCAGTTTTCAAAAAGTCAATGTGTTGTTTGCTGATTACTAGAGCCACAGGGATTGTCTGTAAAGGAAACTCATGGTCCTACAACGCAAAGGGTAACCGAATGATACAGGTGTGATTTTAGTCAGTAAATGTCTGACACATACCTAAAAGAAAACTTTGTTTTATATGCTTTATTTTTAAATGACCATTTTGTATTAAAAAAAATGTCCTACGAGAAGAAAATGTAACCCACATTGGAATTTAAACATTGTCTTGTATTTCAGATTTTTGTTCCAATTTTAAAAATATTCTCGAATTGTTTATTCAAAAATAGCTATCGTCATCTTTGAAAATAGAAAATAAATAGTAGATCTGGCTGGTTGGCGGATATCAAATGGCTGTCGTTGCTTCTAAAATATTGATATGATTCAGCCGGCTAGTCTAGAACTAATTCCACCGTAACTTGAAAGACGCCAAAAGGATATTTAACTCTTAAAAGGCATAAATATTAAATAGCTTTGGTTAGATCCGAAATATTCTGACTCAATTTCTAATAGAATATTGATTTCGTGAGGCTATATTTATTGGTAACGAGGTTCCTTTCATTTTTCCTTACATAGTATAAAACAAAATACAGCAATTACGCGTCTGTCTGTCTGAGTCACGTCGGTCTATTTTTCTGTTCGCAATAAACTCAAAAATTACTGAACGTATTTTCATACAGTTTTCACCAATAGACTAAGTGATTCATGAGGAAGATTTAAATATTTATTACATGCATATTATAGTAGTGAAAACTCAAGAATTTCATTAATTTCTAACACCCGTGCAAATCTGGGTTGTGTCGCTAGTATTAGATATTTTAAATTATTCAATATTTTATCCCTTTATTTTGATGTACCATATTATTTAATATTTTGTCTCACTTTTCCCAACGTGTTTTTCTATTTCCTATCCTTTTTTATTAGTCTTCGGCATTTTATCCATAGTTAATCTTACTCTTTCAATTTCTCCTCTCCTAGTACTTATTGAATGAAAAAAAAAACTATTTAGGCTTTTAATTTTATCACAAGATTTATTTAACCCTCGCGTTACCTTAACCCAATGAAGTTGGATATGAATAAATAACCGGTCATCGATTTTCATTCGTTCACTTCAATCCGTTCCATAACTTGTGCCTTTCTGAGAGATTGATTCTACGAGACTACGTTGGTATAGATAGCTCGTACTTATAATTTAGTTAGTCATGAATAGGTACCACGTGTTATTATAGATGCTTAATAAATTCATAAATAAAAATTAATTAATTAACACTCGAAATTCAAATAGCTACGACAGTTTTTCATTGGTTTTGAGGTAATAGATACTTTCCTCTTTGGAAAAATGTACTAGGTAGTCAGCAGTTGCCTCTTTTAGGTAGAAACAAATTAAAAAGATAGATACTTTCTTACTCAACTCTTATTTCTTTTTATTATTATTGTTTAACCTATATTATTAATCTTAAAAATAAATGCTCAATAAACACTAAAACATAGAGTTCATTTAAAAAGCAGCCTTCGCAGAATTCACTTTGCCTGTAAAACTCATGTAGAGAAAAGTACATTTTGATACAAGTGGAGAAAGTTTGTTATTGTGATCGAGGCGGCTTTCTCGGGTGAAAGCCGCCTCAAACTGCCTGTATTAAACGAGGTTTTTCAATACACTTACGCCTAATTACTCTCTATCACATCCTCGCCTAAGGCTCGGGTGAATTCCGCCTCGGTCGCCAAAACAATTTTTCTTCACTTGTATCAAAATGTATTTATTTACTCTCATATCGTATTGTCCGATTATGAAATAAATATATGATTATGAGATAATACCGTGAAACGAGGTAGGATAAAGTAAACAAAGCTTTTAAGGGTAATGTCACGTTATTTGAATAAAAAAACTACTCAACTTATATACATATATAGGTTTCATCAACAGACAGAGTGAAATCAGAAATCAGAAACTTTATTTCAAATAGACCAATAACAGGCACTTTTGAATTGTCAAAATGTCGGTCAGTTAAAAAAAAACGAGTGTGCTTATGACCACACGACTGAAGTGAAACTTCTTTCGCTCCATCTCGTATTTGGCTATGAGAGGAAGAGAGAAAGAAAATGTGCACGCGCACTGCTGTCTCTTGCTTATATCCCCCACTTAACTTCCGTTCGCCTTGCCCGATCACACTCTTTCGTAACGCTTACGTCACGCGTTCGCCAGGTTACTCCCCAAGTCAAGCGTGCGTAAAGAAGTTTCACTTCAAAAAAAAAGTGAAGCTAAGTTGCACGTTCCAAAGCGTAGTGATTCATGAGACAGGACTGCCCCCCTAGCCAAGTTACAATCGTATCGTTCACGCCAAACGCTTCGAGTAGGCCACGCCTCTGGACCATGTGACTGAGCGTTGAGATGACGTCAGAACAAAGGAATCGGAGGCGTGGCCTACTCGAAGCGTTCGGTGCGAACGATACGATTGTAACTTGGCTGGGGGGGCTGGTATAGATGTATATCGGGCTAAGGTATACATAGGTATAAGTGTATGAATGAGAGATTGAGAAATTTGTAACACCCAGGTTAACCGGAGCGGGTAATGAAAGTAGAAAATTGTCTTCGAATAAAAAGCTACCTTTTATGCTATTCTTAATATAAAATATATTTAATTTTTGAAGTGAAACTTCTTTACGCACGCTTGACTTGGGGAGTAAGCTGGCGAACGCGTGACGTAAGCGTTACGAAAAGTGTGATCGGGCAAGGCGAACGGAAGTTAAGTGGGGGATATAAGCAAGAGACAGCAGTGCGCGCGCACATTTTCTTTCTCTCTTCCTCTCATAGCCAAATACGAGATGGAGCGAAAGAAGTTTCACTTCAGTCGTGTGGTCATAAGCACACTCGTTTTTTTTATTTTATTCTTATTTGCTATAGGGAGGCCTGGGCCCTACAGTAGACGTCCTTCGGCTGAAATGATGATGATGATGATATGCTATTCCATAGGACACGGTCTACCCGTGTGCCAAATTTCATCCCAATCTGTACAGCGATTCGCGCGTGAAGAAGTAACAAACATACAAATATACACATTCACAAACTTTCGCCTCTACAATATGAGTGTGATATTTTAATTAGTGCTTTTGATAAGATTATTAGATAAAATTATTAGTGCATGCACAAATAATTAGGCCTTAAGGGGTGACCAGACGGTTGCAAACCAGCGTTGCAACCAAGGTGACCTTGGTTTATGTGTTTGGTTTGTATTGCGGCTACATGGATGTAAATCACGCGCCAACACGTTCGGTGGTTGGAAAAACGCGCTCCCAAACCAAGAGCGTTGAAGGTCATGGATTACAACTGCTGTCTACGCGGATTGAAACTAGCAAAGTCACCTTGGTTGGGACGTTGGTTTGTAACCATCTAGTCACCCCTTAACACATTAGTGTGATACTATTACTTTTTTTTGTGTTGCCTTTATTGTGTGACAGTATCATAAACTACTATAGATAATATAACGTTGCCCATTGAATTTATGACCAGGCATATTTGAAAACGCGCCCACACTTTACATAATTTATTTACTCAAGAAATATTGCTAAAGATCACACAGTGACAATACCAATATTATTAGTACCAATACTAGGAGAGCATATTCCCGAAGCGCTTTAAAAATATAAACAAGCCAAGTTTAGCATGTGAAAGCCCGATATGTTTTGTACGTGCAACCGAAAGTCCACGATAGTTTCTTAGACAAGACTAACTTGTAACCTTCTGCAACGTGGTTTTGTACCGATATCCGTTACGAGGTACCAATATTTAGTATCAATACGTGAAGACACAAGGAAGACATACCATGTTTGTAATTTGTTTTTTTTTGTTATTGTTTTTGGCTTGGATACTAAGTCCTCTAAGCCATGTATTCGTATGAATAGTTTCGAATTTGTTTACCATTAGAATATGGATGTACACATTCAGATGTTTTTGGAGTTTTTGGAAATGTATCAATCAATTCAACCTCGGCTAACTTCGCTGAGTCAACACTACAATAAAATTCTCTGATCAGATCAGATCTCTTACCGAGATCACGCCTGTTTCAATGATTCCACATCATCATTATCATCTTCCTGCCCTTGTCCCGTGCTATTTGGGGTCGGCGCAACACGTTTTTTTCTTCCATTCAATGATTCCACATATTGTCATACAAAACTACACCAATTATACATCACAATATCTACTAGGAATCAAATTGTGAATGATTAAAACAACTACTAAACTTCACTCGAAAATTTCTTACCAAAATCCCAAATTGAATTAAAATGATCAACCTCCTCTCTAACAGAATATGTTTCGCACTCAAAAAAGTTTCAAGGAATAAGGTTAAATTTGACGCCCACCAATGTTTGCCTTCTTTTGTTTCTCTTTAGAGTAAATTATTGACAGTTTACGCGAAGTTTTCATTTGTGTTTCTTTAGGAATAAGCGAAGTTACCGTTTTTTTGTGAACATAAATTTTGTAAAGAGCCCAGCCCTCGATCTGGGCTTTTCTTAGGTCAACGAATCAGCATTGTTATCCAACGTGGCAATACTGCGAGAGTTCTAGGCACTTTTCCATTGTTATTGATGTGGATGATTTTTTTGATGATAAGTAAAAAGTAAAATAAACGTACTTATTGGGCTTATGCAGGTACAATTTATTATTTTTAGTATTTATAGTATTTGTATATACCTATTACGTTATAATATTTATTAGTTTAGATGTTTATAAATGATGATGATGAATGACTAAAATTATTAAATAATTTTAAGTACTTAATTTTTAACATGTCAATTTATGTTGCAATATAATTAGTATTTATATATAGAGAGCAGTGGTGGCCGAGTGGTAATGACTCCGACTTACGGAGTTGTAGGTCGCGGGTTCAAACCCCGCCAGGCGCATTACTTTGTGTAATTTATTTCATCACCACTGCTCTCAAAACGGTGATGGGAAACATCGTGAGGTTACCGGCATGTCTTAGAACCTAAAATTCGAAGACATGTGACATCCACCAACCCGCACTGGGCACGCGTGGTGGATTACGGCCCGTTCCCTCTCCTAGAGAGGATGCCTGAGTCCCAACAGTGGGAACATGATAAGGCCGACTATGCTATGCTATTTATAATAGGAATTTCTTGATATATGTACTGTGTATTTGTATTAACATAATATTAAGTAGGTAAATACTTACTGTTCTAACAAAAGAATATGGATCGTGAATATGGATCGTGTATCTTAATCAAATAAATAATTACAATAATAATAAATAGATCTATATGTAGATAGAGAAAGTTCCTTTTATAAAAAATCAAATTACAAAGGTAGATAGGTATCTATCATATTGCCAGAGGAAAAAAAAATAAACCTTGTCACCATTTTTTCGTCCGTATTCAATACGTATTTAGAATTCTCAATTCGGAGAGCTCAAATTATTTCTTTACGTGTCAAACTTCTTTCAACATCAAATCGAAAATTAAATACGTAACTTACAAAGCTTATTTTTTTTTTTTTAATAACGTCCTGTTTGCGAACGGACATTGATTGATCGTGGCGCGAATGGATTCTTTATAATCGGTCATCGTAAAACGATTCCTTTTCTGAATTATTGTCGTAAAGAATCTTTCGAACGGATTTTCTTTTTATCACGTTGGAGCCTTGCTCAGAGTAAATAGGTATTCTTATTTTAATATTAGAATTTCCTTTTAAACATGAAAGCTACTCGGTACGCGATTCTATCCCAAATTAAAAAAAATAGTATTTGTTGAGATAAAATACACATTAAACATCAAGAAATAGGACTTTTTATACTACCTACTACTTTTTTTCACCTTACTTTTATCTTTTCTTTCGCACATTCGTCAATTTCGCCTCTGGTAAACGCCTACGCCTGAATCAACGCTAGTGCGATATCATCGCGAAGGAAAACAAACCAACTAATGGGACGGCGGCGATGCAGAGATCCATCACGCTAGGACAGATTGTATCCCGGTGGTACCTACATACGGACAATGTTCCATTTCCAATGTTTAGCTTGACACGTTAATGTTTCTCTTTGTAGTTAATGTACTCCTGGTATTTTGGAATGAAGGTTGTCCCGACTATCATTTGTTCTCTTTGACAGTCGTTCCCGAGAATCAGAAGTTCATACCACAGAACATCTTCCAATGTAATTTCCATTGTTTCCCTTGACATGTTCTTACACTGCTATGCTCTTTGTAGTTATGTACTCCTAGTACTTTTGCATGAAAGTTCACGGTATTGGAAAGCAAGTTAAGCCGCTGGTTCTGGCAGTTTTTTTTTAAATCAAATGTACGCATTAAGTCCGCCTTCGTACTTTTGTGTTGCATAAAGTTTTAATAAATAAATAAAATATTTAAAATCTGCTCTATAGTCTATACACTACTGTAGAGACTGCAGCTTTGTATTGTACTGTAGTACCTAAGTAAGAAAGTAGTCTACCACGGCACTAGTTACAAAAGAAAATTTTACTTGAATAACCCTTAACTAAGTTACCCAGCTATCACAACTGAATGCACCCCACACCCCAACCCAACAAGACCCCATATAACTCGATATTTCCGCAAATAAACGATAGGAAATCAACTTACACAGGGCCTTTTCACACAAAATACTTCGTTAGGATTGTTTAATGTGACTGCGTCATGAACATGGCATCATAAGAACTTGTATACAGAACTCCATTAAAAGTTCACTCGCCCACACACGCTCAAGACGTATGTAGTCTTTGACATTGTTTGTGCGATGTTGGTATAATTGTTCTATCTCACCAAAGTGGGTTAGTCTGTTTATAGCTGGGAAAATTCATCAAATTGTGGCCGGACGAGCACGCGCACTTTTCCGCACTAGTGCGAAAAAAATTGTGTGCCTAAAAGCGGTAGGAATAAGAGCAGGTTTTCGAGTAGGTAAATGTATTGAAAATAACTTTTCCCGCATTGGATGGAGTGAGAAGGAATTTCAGACTTTTACTGACAAAAATCTGTCTGTTTTCCTTCAATTGCCCTTTTCGGTAACTCTTTCAAACATTCCTGCAGTGACCTCATCTGTCTGTCGAGGTTTTTCTTCAATATCTCCCTACCAGCTATCGTTTTGTGAGTTCCTAGTTACGTCATCTATCTCCCATCTATTTTCTTAACTACCGTTACCAAATAAATCACAGCAATCTGTAGTATTCACTGTTCCTAATACAGGAACACCTGAACGAAAGCGTTCATTATCTTTTATTCATGATGAGGTATCTTTTCTTTTTATGCAAAAGATAAGATCAAACGTAAGCAGAATGTTTTTTTTACTGACCATAATGCCAATGTCGGTCTAGATTTCTCTTCAATACCTCTTTACTACCCGTCGTTTCTGAGTTCCTAGTCATGTAATTTTCCACTAATCTATGTTCTTAAGCTTATCCTCCTTTTTATGGGGGGTGGTTGACGAAATCCACCTTCATGGAAAGCCATAAAGGTGGATTTAGTCAGTAAAAATCTGACACTTCTTCTCATAATTCATGATTTCCCCACCCATAAAAATGAGGATAAGCTTAAGAACATAGATTAGTGGAAAATGACATGACTAGGAACTCAGAAACGACGTGTAGTAAAGAGTTATTGAAGAGAAATCTAGACCGACATTGGCATATGGTCAGTGAAAACGAAGAACACACTGACACTTCTTTAGTTGCCCTTTGAGTTCCAGAGACACGGTAATTCTTAAGAACAATGCCGCAGTTCTGGCCAGCTAGGGCCACGGGGTATTTCTAAAAGGAAAACCACGTGGTCCTAGATCGCAAAGGGCAACTGAAGGACACAGGTGGGTTTTATTCAGCAAAAGTGTGACACACCCTCTCGCCCCACCCTAGGGCGCGAGAAGTCACCCGATGATTTACCTACCTCCTCAAAAACAGCCTTGAAGACTACCTCTCCTTACCAAATAACTAAAGTTTATTTATGTCAAAACCCAAACTGGATCGTGTAAGTTACTCTATTATTGATGTATTCAAGTTTTTGCGTAGTTCACAAGTTCCTCCCGTTCAAGAAGAGAAGGAACAATTTGTTTACTCACAATATTGGAGTTAGTAACTCACCTTGTTTGTTACCATTAAACTTTGTTCTACTTTTATTATGTTAGCTTTCGTTTTGAATTGATACATGTTTGGGCTCGTCGTAATATTAGCAAAAAAATGATGATTGGTGTGTTATTGTGGTTTTTTGACATTTTATTATATCAGGTTTTTTGGTACTATTTGACCTAAACCAGTATTTTTCTTTTGGTGTGTAAATCGTCTCATGTCATCCCCCGCTCTTGGGCGGAGCGAGAGATAGTGTAAGACTTTCATCATCATCATCATCATCATTTCAACCGAAAGACGTCCACTGCTGGACACAGGCCTTCCCTAAGTGTCGCCACAATGAACGGTCCCGTGCGTCTCGCATCCATCGGACTTCCGCAAGACTTTTGCTGACTGAAAACCTACTCCTGTTCCTTCGTTGCCCTTCGTACCAGGGCCGAGTTTTCCTTTCAGAATCAGACCCTTGGCCTCAGTAGGCTTCGACCCTGCTGGGCCCCTACAGTTGCTGACATATCTACTTGAGGCGCGCGTGGAACAGTGCTTGCTGTCGACGAGTTGGGCGCGGTCCGGACGGTTACCGGACGGTCGGACGGCGAGCTACCAATTGTTCGCACCTATACCGGTATTGGAATGAAATACCTAAGTTGACGGCACTGTTCGCGCAGAGAATGAGCGATTGACTGCTGCTCTGTGTGTCGTGGGTTCGATTCCCGCGCGGAATAAATATTTGTATGACTTATAGATAGGTGTTCCAGGTCTGATGCTTGTGGGTTTTCATGTTTGTGCACGCAACCACAATAAAGGAGTTATCCCTATTATGGGGCCAAGTTTAAAAATAAAATAAGAAAATCTTCCTGTATCAACCAAAATCCTGAATTTATTTTCAAAACCCATTTACAATTACTAACGTAATTTTTTTTTGGGTGTGAAAACATGAGATAACTTCTCGCGCTCTGGGTGGAGCGTGAGCCAGTGTCAGACTTTTACTGACTAAGACCCACGACCCACCTACCTGTATTCCTTCAGTTGTCCTTCGAGTTCCAGGCACGCGGTAACTCTTTTAAAATCCTGCAACCCTGGTAGGTATCGGCCGTGGCTAGCTCCGTCTGCTGATACTCTTTAAAGACACGCGAAACACCACGCGCCTTTGAGGCTACTAGAATTACTAAAATGATACTAACAGCAATCATAACCTGTATCGTGAAACCAAATCCAGTTGCTCTGGGCAGGCCATAATTATGGCGGTAAGTCCCCTCTTTGAGGAGTGGCCGGAAATACCTCAAGGCGTCCTTACCTTTCGCATGACGCAGGTCCTCACCAGACTTGGTAAGTTCGGGAGGTTCCTGCACCGGATTCGTGCGGAAGAAACGCCCGGGTGACACCACGGTGTAGACCACCCGGAGGACACGGAGGAGCATACGGTGGAGGTGCGGTGTGTGGTAAAAGTCTAACACACCCTGCCACCCCACCCAAGAGCGGTGGATGTCATTGGATGATTTTCCCACCGAAAAAAAAACCCAGCTTAAGAATTATACTCTGGCTCTAAAACCTCTATAATTATATTAGTTTATATAATACCTTGATACACGTGCTTTGGAACATAATAACCATTGTGTGGAGAACCCAAGTAAGCTATTTAAGATAAGGTACTAGGGCATCATGGCACGTGAGAAGACATTTAAGTGACTTATGTATATGTTAATGTATTTATGAAGTTCCAGGTAGACGGTGCCCGTCCTTCTAGGCAAAACTATACATAATTGATATTGGAAGTTTTAGGAATGTTACCTAACCAAACCTATTTTTTTTGGCAGGATATCATCGAATGTCAAAACATCAAAATATCCATTAAGGAACAATTTGTAAATAAATCTGCCTTAGAACTTCACTTAAAAAAATCGCGCCAAAAACGCCCACCATATTTTACTTAAACGCAGCACTACAGCAAAAAAGAAAAGAAAAAACCATAAACAACGTACAATAGTGCTGTCCATTCTCAGTTGATGATGTTTCATTCCGTTTCCCGCCACAATCCATAGACTTGTTGAGGTCTCCACACACTGCAATAAAATGATAAAAATCTTAAAGAGTTTTTTTACAAAATTGTACAGTAAGACCGCAGGCTTATCTCGATATATTTTTTCCTTTTTCTGAGATAGGCGCTGTAAATTGCAACCTTGTTTGCTTATCAAAATTGGAGGATATGAACACTGAATATATGAGTAGACGTACGCTTAAAAAGTAGATAAGTTACATTGTTGTTATAAAGAAAAGCTTAATGCATAGAATAGCGTGGAATTTAGGAAGTTTATTTTAATTCTTCGTGCGTAAAACGTCATCAAACTTTAGATTCTTATTCATTAATCATTCAATTAATTCTAATGTTTTATTCAAAAAAAGAACCTATCTTATAACTTTAACGTATGCTTGGCCGTTAGTCTGCAGATTACCTAGGAAATCTGTAGATTATCTAGGTAGTATTAGAACTTAAACATTTTTTTCCACTTTAATGGAAACAATGCGATAATCTGTAGATTAACAAGGCACTCTAACCGATTTACGCATATTGGCGGTAACATGTATAAAAAACTGGGCAAGTGCGAGTTGGAATCGCGCACAGAGGGTTCCGAACCAACTTACCTATGAAAACAGTTCAGTTACCGAATTGAGTTACGATGATTTTTCCGAATCGCAAAAAAAAGGTTTTTTTAGTGGTCAAACGCGAGCCTATCATTAATAATAAAAAAAATATATATATGTCCTTGCTTCATGCCAAATATCAGGATTCTGGGTCAACGGAAAGTACCCTATGAGTATATGGTTTTAATTTTAACCCGATACCTTTACGCATTCCCGAAATAAAGGATCTTGACAGACAGACAGACAACAAAGTGATCCTCTAAGGTTTCCGTTTCTTTCCTTTTAAGGTACGGAACCTTAAAAACATGATATCTATTATGTTCCACCGAAGATATAGTAATACCTATTTATGTCGAATATTACGATATACATATATCTACGTAATACCGAACGTGCTGACCGTACATAAAAGTGTATAATCTTTTAAAATCGTAAAACCAATTTGAAATCAATGTGTCGATTCTCAGCAGATTTATTCATCACAAATCTCATCATCTCTGCTTTCCCAAATCCCAAGTCCTAGATTAAAGTTATCAATAATAAACAGTTTTATGTAGATTAAAATACATTTTTTTTCATATAAACTTATAAAACCATATTATTCTAATTTTGCGAATTGAAATAGATATATTTAGGTTTCTTGGACAAAATAATAAACTTATTTTTTTAGTGCAAAAAATAAGTTTATCATTTTTTCTATCTGTGTATTTTTATTATTAGTTCTATTATTTATATTGATGGATTTTTATTATATTTTATAAGTTTTCTGCTTATTTTTATTTCTTATTTATTTATTCGCTTAGGTACATATTTTATATTCCTATTAGTATATTTAATATAGTCATTATTTAAATATATACTTATATTTATGTAACTAAACAGTTATATCTATTAATTATTGGATTTGTCCATTAGATTTTCGTCTATAGTGTAATAGCTTTATTAATAAAATGACGATGAAAAATTAAGCGTAAAACAAGTCTTCAGCACTAAGCGACTTGAGAACAAGAATATTTTCCGATTATTTCTGTTCAAACCTCAGTCTGATGGACAGGCGCCTTAAGAACCCTTTTTGCGCGGACATTTTTACGACACCAGCCGATAAGCCCGCACATCACTACTCCGCCATATTTAGAACGTAAACTTGTGTTTACACAACTGTATGTTTTCATTCTGTGAGAAGATTTTTACGAGAGAGATACGTTTTATTCTTTTATTAACTTATCCTTTGATTAGGTGCATACTTATATTCAGAGCCCCAAGCAGCAGGGGCCCCGTGTAAAAATTTTGTAACATGTTATCCACAACCTTCAATTCTCTGAGAGGTGCGAAGTTAACGAATAAATTACTAAATGATAGGATGTTCCATTATTATAGCTTGCTCCGTTCATTCTAGCATTCTCTACATAAGACCATGCCTATTCCAAAATATAGGCATCCCCTATATTAGGCGTGCGCGTTCCTCGGGCGTGTGAGTAGCGTGGGCGCCGCGTGCGCACCGCGAGTGCGCTGCGTGAGTGTCGCATTTTGATTTAGATAAAGTAAATAAAAAACGATGTTTGAAAACTTAGCAATCCTGCCAAAATAAAATTCGTTTGCGACCGCTACAACATTTTTCATCCCCACTCCACCCAGTCTGTGTGAGCAGCGCAAGTAATAGCCCCACTTCCATGTAATAAATAATTCTTTTAGAATCAGTGATAGATCACTAGACTCGCACACGTGGCCGGGGGCTGTGTGACCGTATTTTATATATATTCATGGCAATTTTCAAGACAGGTTAAAGTTAGAAGCTCCTACAACTAGAAATAGCCAGAGTTAGCGCACTAAGAAAAAAATCGGACAAGTGCGAGTCGGACTCGCGCACTGAGGGTTCCTATAAACTAACCTATAAAAACAGTTTAATTTCCTAATTGAATCACGAAATTTTTTCCAAGAATAAAAGTTTTTTTTTTGCGTTTTTTAGATTTATTTAGTTTATTTAATTTTTTTAGATATACAAAACTGTTTTTAGATTTATTCCTATACTTGTGCTGATAAGTCGTTGATTTATGCCAAAATTTCAGGATTCTGGGTCAACGGGAAGTACCCTATGAGTACATGGTTTTAATTTCAACTCATATCTCCACGCGTTCGAGATAAAGGGTCTTGACAGACAGACAGACAACCAAGCAATCCTATAAGGGTTCCATATTTTTCTTTTGAGGTACGGAATCCTAAAAAGGAATTGTGCAAAGCCTTACTTTGTCTTAGTTGTTTTAGTTTACGTCTTTGCTGGTTATGACATCTCAACAAACCGAGGAAACAGAAAAAATTCTAGTGCCAATTATATATTATCTGCGAAATGGTAAACTATTCTAGTATACTAGTGCAGGATGGTTATGGTGCCCTATAGTACAGGTGCCATAATATATATGGTAGTGTGTAATACATACCTGCATCAGGCACCAGACTCTCACAAGTTAGCTCTAAACTATACCTAAGTTCATTGATACAATATAGCGTAAGAAAACTTTTGTGATGGGTACATAAAAATTTTTTTTTGGTATTATTATCTCTGGTCTATACATTTAAACTATAAAGTTATCATTACCAAAACATTTCTATAATACAATAAAAATCTCTGTTTGTTCCACTATATACCAGGCTATCATGGACGGTCCGTAAGTAATTTAGCGTAGTACAGACAACCCTCGATTTATAGGGTATTAGTTTAATCTGATGATCGAGCCGAGTGAGCGTCGGAATACTAAATTTGAAACAGATATTTTTTCCTTTTAAACTTGTGTGGAGTACGAGTATATCGAATTGCTGAAATCTCTGAAAAACTAGCTTGTATTTTATGGGTATGTAGTAAGGAGAATGAAAGTTTTGCCATACATAGCTGGCATGTTTCTTTTTTCTTTTCGCCCATAGTGAAGCCTGGGCCATATAGTGAGGGACTGTATGAAAAATCAATGGCGGAAAGAATTATGTCTACCAACCGTAACCGAACGAAGTTAGAGACTATTTTGTAGGTCGCTATTGTTTTTTTGTCAGGAGTTATTTTTCTTAAATAAAAATATTCCGTGTCTGATATTCTCATTGTCAATTATACCACACGGTTTCTTAATAAGGTATTCTGTATCCCTCGCTTCCGCATTTATCGCCGGGTGTGGTAGGGGGCATCTAATATTGCAAAGAACTCGAGTCCTCAAGTCGTGTTAATTATAATATAAGAAAAATAGGTAACGCCTAACAAAAAACTAGGTAGGTACTAACAATTCTTCTATAGGTATCTTCGTTTGGTTACGGTTCGTAATCTCGATTCATGTATTAACAACTCCAAGGGATCTAACTGAACCGGAGAAATTCAGCAGGAATTTGTCTATCCAGCAGGGTCCTTTGTAATTTAAGTTCATACTTGCAAAGAGGCACACCATTGTTATGTATTACCAATGTAACTTTGAGGTCTTCACTGTTGATAAATTTTTCGCGAGTTTTCTACATTTTATTTTAAATACAAAATAATCGTAATCGTAACTTTTTTATTATTATTATTATTGATAGGCTCGCGTTTGACCACTATCTCACCTGATGGTAAGCGATGATGTGGTCTACGATGGAGCACGCTTGCCTAGAAGTAAACTATTCATTCCTGACTTAAAGACCCCTAGGTTGTAGCTATCAGGAAACACAGACTCCGGCAGGGAATTCCACTCCTTGGCTGTACGCATAATGAATGTATTCCCAAAACGCTTTGTACGTATGGGTGGGATGTCCACCAAACACCGATGTAACTTATCATACTACCCTCATTGTGACAATTTTATAGGTAAAAACCAATTATCTATATACATTTAACTTCATTCTTACAGGACATAAATAAGCCTACACGCTATGAGTCACTTGGATTTCCCATACGATTCATAAATATGACATACGCTCCATTTTACTGACCGCCTTACACCCTCTTTTGAATAAAACATAATGTTACTATGAGAAACAACTATGTAGCCGGTTTGGCAGGTGATATTTCTTTTATTAAGAAAGTTTGAGAGCGTATGTTATGCCTGCTAACCAAGATCAGTAAGAAAAAATCGGTAAGGGTGGCGTGTGAATACGAGACGCACTGGACCGGTCATTGTGGCGACACTTGGGGGAGGTATATATGTCCAACAGTAGACGTCTTTTGGCTGAACTTATGATGATGATTATTACATATTCAAGAGGATAACAAAATTCTTTTTTTTTTTAATTTGTGTGACTAATGGACGAAATACGTTACACTTTATTGTACAGGGGCCTTACCATGACCTGTTAAAATGATCCAAACCTTCAATGTACACGGTATAAACGACGAGGCGAAACGCTTAGTCCGGCCCGTAGAGGTTCCAACAACGTAAGGGTGGATACTCGCCGTACGTCGGGTTGTCCGCTGGTAGAAATGAGATGGCGGAATCAAGTCAAGCAATTCCCGCGCACACTCTCCAAAATGCAACCTGTAAAACCTATTAACTCGTGTAATGTTACTGAGGTGAGAAAGAAAGGCGTTTCAAACGTGGATCTACCGCACCACCCCTAGAGACCCTAAAGGATATTGCAGTTTAGCTTGAGAGAGAAATCTATTAATATAATAGATTGAACGAAAATAAATTCCATCGACTGCAACAGACTTATCAACCACTGCGAACATTTTTGTTTAAAACGTTGTCCCAGACAGGGGCGCCGGCTTTTAGAAAACCTCATGGGTGCTCATGCCCATTTGATGGCACGAAAAAGTCGCGAAGTGTGAGAAGAGAAATGCGCACTGATCGACCGATAAATAAATGTCCTACTTACAAACTGCGTACTTAATTACTAATTATGTTTGATAAAAATATAAAATGAAACCATTATATAAAAATAATACTTGTTTTTATTATCAAGAAATACTCGTATTATAATTTATACGTAACCAAAAAGACGATTACTGATATGTTTCTTGATGTTTATTCTCAGGGGTGCTCGGCACCTACTGTTTATTTCTCATGGGTGCTCGAGCCCCCGAGCACCCACGGAGTCGGCGCCCCTGGTCCTACATTAGGATTTTCAGTCTGTATCATATGTGTGGGTTAACAAACATATAAACTTATATGTTTATTAACCCACACATATGATCTTAGCCAAGGTGAGACAGTACTTCACGCCGGAACAGCTGCTTAAACTTTATCAAGCGCAAGTTCGATCGTGTATGGAATACTGCTCTCATCTTTGGGATGGGTCTGCCAAATACCAGCTTGATGCTCTGGAGTCGATTGAGAGGCGAGCCAGGAGGATCATCGGTGATGATGCACTTGTCGAATCTAAACTCCAAAGCCTTGAGCATCGACGCCGAGTGGCTGGCCTGTCGGTTTTGTATCGATTACACTTCGGAGAGTGTGCGTTGGAATTGCACAATTTAATTCCACCAAGTCCGTTCCATCATCGGACCACTAGACGTACGGCGTTGCGCCATCGGTACATGGTGGACGTCCCACCCATACGTACAAAGCGTTTTGGGAACACATTCATAATGCGTACAGCTAAGGAGTGGAATTCCCTGCCGGAGTCTGTGTTCCCTGATAGCTACAACCTAGGGGTCTTTAAGTCAAGAGTGAATAGGTTACTTCTAGGCAAGCGTGCTCCATCTTCGGCCACATCATCGCTTACCATCAGGTGAGATAGTGGTCAAACGCGAGCCTACCAATAATAAAAAAAAAAAAAAAAAAAATATATATATACAAGGTGGACCGATGACCTGGTAAGGGTTGCCGGAATCCGATGGATGCGAGACGCATAGGACCGTTCATTGTGGCCGTTTGTGGCGACACTTGGGGGAGGCCTATGTCCAACAATGGACGTCTGAAATAATGATGATGATGAAAATTATTTATATACACCATCATTCACACAGAAGTAATAGAAGGTTTTTCTGTTTTTATGTGGAAAATCATCAAATGACTCTCCCACTCAGGATGGGAATATCACTTTTACTGACTAAAATCCACCTATATTCCTTCAGTTGCCCTTTGCGTTCCATGTTCACGGTAACTCTTTCACACAATCCTGGAGCCCAAAACGGGGTGACTGACTACTGAGATGATGACTAAAAGAGAATGATAGAAGAAAACATTTTGGATCAACCAGCAAGAAAATGACAAAGTAAAAAAACTATAAGCTACATTACATTTTCTAAACCAGAAAAACCAAGGAAAAAGCAATTAGATTTTCTGCGTGTCATTATTTTAAGCGAGCTAAAAAGTTTGCCAACAAAATTAAAAGTCATTTTAAAATAAATAATTTACACTAGCAACATTTAACTAAGTGTCAACCCGCACAAAAAGCTGCGTTCACATGGGAGTAAATAGTGCAGACGATAGCCAATTTTCATTAGAGGTGTCATCCTCTCTGAAAGTCATTGCCGCCGTACGAGCTAGGCATTTCCCCCGGGCGTTACTCGCGACGTATTTCCGAGGTAATATCAGAAGTAATTCTGCAAAAATGGTACTAGGAAAATTCGCTTGCTACTCACTTTGAAAGCGAGTGCGAAAGGTGAAATTGTAGATATTTAGGTATTTTTTACAGTCATCATAATTACCTTTTTATTCGAAACATTAGAAGTTATTTAAAGCTAGGAAAACTAATGCTTTTTCTGTAAAACTAACTGTAAGTACCTCAGCCCCCCTAGCCAAATTACAACCAAGTTTCGTTTCGATTCTCTTTTCATTGATCGCCTCGAGTAGGCCACGCCTCCTATTCCTTTGTTCTGTCCACGTGACTGAGCGTTAAGATGATGTCAGAACAAAGGAATCGGAGGCGTGGCCTACTCGAGACGAGCGACGAAAAGAGAATAGAAACGAAACGGTTTTAAGTTGACTAGGGGGGCAGAGATACCTAAGCAGTTTATACTTTCTTTATTTTTGTCTGTTCTTAATACAGAAGCAGGGTTATTCCGATAGGAACGACCTCAAAAAAAGCCTCTTAACCGTATCGGCTCGATTAGTGACAGATATGATCAAATCTATGGTAACAGCATCCTATTGGTATTCTAATGACAGACCTATTAAGCTCGCCAACCTGCCCGATAATATTGTGATAATTACAGTAGTTTGCACGCAAATTGTCTGATTCCACAGTTTTAGAAAGGAGACTTAACTTGGCAATGGACCATAGACTATTGTAGTTATAAAAGCTGCGTAGCTGAATAAGTAGTAATCATTGCCTTAGATATCAAACTAAACGAACAAAGGTTGGAAAATTAAATACCTAAGTCGTTTCGGCTACAGTAGGTTATAATTAGTAAAAGTGACACGCACTCTCGCTCTAACCAGAGAGGGAGAAGTTGTTTGGTTCATCCATCATTATCATCATCATTTCAGCCGAAAGACGTCCATTGTTGGACATAGGCCTCCTGCAAGTGTCCCCACAACAAAACGTTCTTATGCGTTTCGCATTTATCTAATTCAAACGATTCTCACCAGGGCATCGGTCCACCTTGTGGGAGGCCTTCGATCGCTGCGTCTTCCAGTGCGCGGTCGCCACTCTAGAACTTTGGCCCATTGCCACTTAAGTTTAGACGATTCTTCGATTTGGTGACCCCCACCTCACAAAAATAAATACATAAAAAAAAGGGTTATGCTCAGATTTCCCCGTGTAATCAAAAATGAAGAGATCCGCAAAATATTCAATCACCAGCAGCGGACATATTTTGACTGAGATACTTTTTTTTTTCGGTGGGAAAATCATCTTATGACATCCCCCGCTCTTGGGCGGAGCGAGAGATAGTGTCAGACTTTTACTGACTAAAAACCCACTCCTGTTCCTTCGTTGCCTTTCGTACCAGGGCCGAGTCTGTCTTTCAGAATCCGACCCTTGGCCCCAGTAGGCTTCGACCCTGCTGGGCCCCTACAATTGATGACATCTCCCTGAGGCGCGCGTGGAACAGTACGCGCCGTCGACGACTTGGTCTCGGTTCGGACGGTTACCGGACGGTCGGACGGCGAGCTACCCATTGCTCGCCGTCCGCAAGCCCGCGCCTACGGTGACGGAAATGGTTATGAATGTAATCATCATATCTTCAACATTTCATTCGAAAGACCAAACAATCAACAACAATTTCTCAACAATGTGTCTATGTCTAGACATAGGCCTCCGAAACGTGTCCCGAGAACGACCAGTCCTGTCCGTCGGATTACCGCGACCCTCACCAGGAATGTGGTGGTTGGTCTTAATTAATCCGTCCCTCCATAAATCCGTCAAACCACGTATCTCACCAGTCTTAAGTTTAATCGCAAAATTGAAACTGTAGATGGAGTAATTTGTAATAAATCACACAAGTGACAAATTGTTTTAGTTAGGGGTATGTACTTAGTTACCCGTATCAGTTGATTAGAGATCCTATGTTATTAGTTATGATCGTAATTGTCTAGGCTGAAAGATAGGCGTTATCACACACACCATAACACAATATAATATAAAGACATTTTATAATACCATCTCTAACACAGTGCCAGTGTAGCCGCTGCACAGGACATGCGTCATTTGCTATGCTGTCCATCCTGCACAACCACCTGCAGTTTTCAGGATCTATACAAGGCCAATAACAGAGCCGTAGAGGTTGCCAAATACTGGTCAGATAAAATTTAGTTAGAGTACATCGACACGAAAAGAAGAAGAAGAAGAAGAAGAATATTATAAAGACGAAAGTTTGTGAATGTGTGTGTGTATACTGTGTATGATTGGTACTTCTTCACACTCGAAGGGCTGAACGGATTTCCATAAAACCATCCATAAAATAAATTAAAGTTTAAACATTTTCTAAAATTGACACTGGCTAGATAGGTACACAGACTATAAAAACCCAAAAAAATATATTTTATAGATTTTGATCTGAACGTGACACTGGCAAAATAATCGCAATCGGCCCAATTGCCAAAAAAAAAAAAGATTATGACGATAGACTGACATAATTAAGACATTTTACGTATGTCTTTTCTTCCACTACCATTTATAAATCTATACTCCATTCGCATTAATTCGATTAGAGATTAGTCACTTTAACAAACCTGTTTTTACTGTCCGTTCAACCGATTTTGACTTTTATTGCGTTGGTGGCATGATAAACGGCGGCTACAGTAAATAGTTGGTATTGTAACCACTTTTTTGCTTTTAATGCCATCCTTATGCCTACGGAATAGAAGTCAAAATCCATTGAACAGACAGCAAAAAAGGTATGTTTAAATGTCTAATCTTAACCCGAATGGAGTATATACTAATATTATGAAGAGAAAAGATTTATATATTTGGATCTTTGTTTGTAGTGAACAAACTAAACGATTCCAAAAATTGTTTCATCCAGAATGCTACCTACTTTATCACAGAATGACAAAGACAATATATTTAATTCTATCACGCGGGCGGAACAGCAGGCAGAAGCTAGTGATGAATAAATATGACTAAGAAGGAACGTCACACGTAAAACCCGCTTCGAATTTGACTTATAGGTATAGAAATATTTATTTTCACAATTTTCTTTGTACTGTTACCTATATAGTACTTCCTAGATGCAACATAAGCAGCTTTCCTTCACTTTAAAGGAAATATGGAGGAGCTGTTTTATATATTTCCTTTCATATTCGGGATTAAAGCCTCGGCAAACTCGGCATGATGTGTGGCAACAATGGTAGGGAAGCGAGGTAAAAATGTAAATTGTTCCTCGCATTTGAAAGCTCGGCCGACGTTGCTCTTATGCATATTTTACATATCATATCATGTGTCGATAAGCAAATTTGCATGTGTTAACGTTGGTAGAGAGATCTTTGTCTTTATGAGCGCCTGGTAGAATTTTTAACGTACGCTGAAATAATAAAACTTCACTCGTTAAACTGTCGCTGTTTTTGAGTTCCTTTTCGTATTAAAAGGTGATGGGGTGGTTTAAATTATAATAGCTGTTGCCAGCTTTAAGAAATCGTTCTCGTTTATGTAGATGGCCGTCATTCAATTCATGGCCGCCATCTAGGCGCTGAATAATGGTTAACCGAAAATAAACGAGCTATTATATAGGTTTTTATTTAGTGTTATGGTAAATATGTCTGCATGGTGGATTGCGGCCCACTCCCTCTCCTAGAGAGGAGGCCTGAGTCCCAGAAGTGGGAACATTAAAAGGCTGAATATGCTATGATAAATATGTATATACATTAAACGACTTTCGTAAACACCCTGTCAATCAATTAATCAAAGCATTTATTTCATGTAAATCATTTACAGACACTTTTGAATTGTCAAATCAGTCAGAAAAGTGATGCTAATTGCACATTCCAAAGCGGAGATCTCTATTGAAAAGAATATGCAAGAAACTCCATGGACACTCTTTTATATCATATTATAATACAAAACATGTTATCTATATATATAAAAGGAGAAACTGACTGACATGTCAACGCACAGCCGAAACTACTGGGACTAGGAGCGTGAAATTTTGCACAAGGCTTCCTTTTATGACGTCGGCGAGCACTAAGAGAGGATTTTCTAAAACTTAGTCCAAAATTGGTATGGAAAAATCTATTTTCACGCGAGCGAAGCCGCTGGCAGGAGCTAGTATGTTATAAAGATCTCGGCTATATATTTCTTCTCGCTTCTATTCTATGAGACTAATATAAAAAGAAAACAATTCAAAATATAGAAATTAAAATAAGAATCAAAGCATTTATTACAATAAACCATTTACAGGCAATTTAGAATTGCCAAGAAGTCGATCAGACAAAAAAAAGATTCTAATTGCACGTTCAAAAGCGTAGATCAATGGAGAAGAATGTGCAAGAAACTCTATGGACACTCTCATTTCAAGCAAATAAATTATATTATTATTATTAATAAACGTCGTGTATCATCCAACGGGCTATCATTTCGTTGGCTCCAGCGCAGACACTCCCTTACACTACCTAATTTCATAGGAATAAATCCTACGGTTAATGCGCATAAGCCTTTTCATTATCTCCTACCCTTACAATATCTATTAAGTCATACTTGTAGCAAGTAAAATGTAAATTACTGTCATGTGACCATAAGTCGGATAACTTAGTAACAAAATTAAAATTATAGAAAATACACATACAATTCAAATGTCTCACTGATGGTGGCGCGTGTGTTGGATCATTCGGTTCCCTTTAAAATGGTTGAGCTGAGTGGTGCTAATATTCGCGTCAGGTCCGTGAACGGGCGCTGTCAGTTGAGACTGGTCATCTCTTAGCTGCCAGTTGCTATTTTAATATCTATATGTCGTGGATTGATGGCGCAAGGGTGCGACGGACAGCGCCATCTAACAATTAGTTTCGTAAACTAATAATATCGTCACCGGAAACGCAAGCGGCACCCTACCGCTTGGACACGATCGTCGGTAGGAGGGATGCAGCGAGGACTGGAGGGAAGCCCGAGAGGTGCGGCATTCTACCTCGGACAGCCTCGGCATGCGCTTAGTACCAACGCACGTGTTTGTTTCCTTTTGTAAAACCGTTATCAAAATAAAATTATTCTGATTCAAATTATCTTTCGTTCGAGTACCCAAGTCAGTGCCCACATTTACCAAGAACTATGTCGGATCGTGATGAAGACCCAATGTTTTCCATTTCGGCCACCCATGATGCGACATCAGAACTGGGATACACTCGAGCTGAAGAAACCGAAGAAATATTGCAGAATGGAGCCATGACGTCACGGTGCGACGAGAATTTACTTCGTACGCTGCTGGCTGCTCAAAATCGGAACATGATGTCCCTGATAGAAGCCATCAAGGGCCCGGCAAGTACCAAGCATATTTCTTTGCCTGAATTTGACCCGGATAAGCCGGATGTAGACGCACGGGCCTGCTGTACTACAGCGGATCTGTACCTATCTGAAGTACCACTTCAAGGAAGTGCCTTGATCATCACCTTGGACAAGGCAACCAATATTACCACTTCAAACCAAAGAAGAAGTTCTTCAAGGCCAAAGCAGCCTTCGGACTTCGTCTGTTCCTGATGCCTAAAGCAACATTAGAGGTGTCGGTGTGGCTGGAGGCCCGAGCAGTTCTGGGGCAGTGCCTGCGGCAGCAAAGCGCAACGAGACGTGTTGAAATTTGCTATGTTGGCAATCCCAGCAGTAGTACGCTGATGAATCTGGTGAGTCATAGCCATTTTATTATGATTCTGGTGCCGAATGCTCTCTTATCAAAGATTGTGTTGCGTCAAAGCTTAGTGGCAAGCGTGTAAATAACATTATCAATTTGACAGGTATCGGTCATGGTAGTGTGCAAAGTACCCTACAAATTTTATCTGAGGTTATGATTAACGATTTACGATTAGAGATATTATTTCATGTTGTTTCAAATAGTTGCCTTAAAAATGATATTTTAATTGGTCGTGAGATTTTAGATCAGGGATTTAACGTTAGTATGACGTCTGATAGTATTGTTTTGTGCCGTGATAAGATTGTCAGGTTATGTGACGTTTCAAATAAACTCGGAAACGATTCTAACTGTCAAATTTATTTTGACAAGGTTAATACCGACATCCCGTTAGAATTTCATTCTCAATTAATTAATCTTTTGTCAGAATATTCTTCTTCGTTTTCTAGTGGTGTTTCTAGATCCCGGGTAACAACAGGAAAGTTGCAAATCAGGCTTGTAGATCCGAGTCGTACAGTTAATCGTCGTCCTTACAGGCTTAGTGTCAGCGAACGCGATGTTGTTACTGCTAAAGTTCGTGAGTTAGAGGAAGCAGGTATTATTAGGCCGAGTTGTTCACCCTTTTCTAGCCCAGTGTTGCTTGTCAAAAAGAAGGATGGTTCAGATCGCATGTGTGTCGACCACAGGGAGCTGAATGACAACACTGTATCGGATAGGTTCCCTTTGCCGTTGATAGAGGATCTTGTTTCTAGGCTAGGTGGTTCTAAGTGGTTTACGTGCCTTGATATGTTATCAGGCTACCATCAGATCCCAGTGCATCCTGAATCGATAGAGCGCACCGCATTCGTTACACCCGATGGTCAGTGGGAATATTTGACCATGCCGTTTGGTTTAAAAAATGCGAGCTCAGTTTATCAGCGTGCAGTGTTGAATGCCTTAGGTGACCTTGTTTATAGCTATGCTGTTGCGTACGTCGATGACATTCTTATAATAGGATCATGTGTGGAGGAGAGTTTAGTTCGTCTTCGCACTGTACTCGATAAATTAACAAAAGCTGGTTTTTCCCTGAACTTTGCTAAGTGTTCATTTCTTAAACGACGGGTTGAATATTTAGGCTTTGTTGTTGAGGATGTCCAAATCAGACCTAACCCTAATAAAATTGCAGCTTTGTCTAGACTTCCCCCACCTAAAACCATCACTCAGCTGAGACAATTCATAGGGTTGGCCACTTATTTCAGACAATTTGTGCAACAATTCTCAAAAATAATGGCTCCTCTGTTTCGTGTAACGAGTGGTAAGAATAGGTCCATTAGTTGGGAACCCAGTCATGGGGCCATTCGCCAGAAAATAATTTCTTACTTAACCAGTGAGCCAGTTCTAACGATTTTCGATCCTGCGCACCCAATCGAGTTGCATACCGATGCCAGTGCCGAAGGATATGGTGCCATTTTTATTCAAAAGATTAATGGAAAGCAACATGTAGTTGCTTATTATAGTCGTCGTACGTCTACAGCTGAATCGAAGTATCACTCATTCGAGTTAGAAACGTTAGCAGTATTTAATGCAATAAAGCATTTTCGACACTATTTATTAGGTCGTAAGTTTACTGTTGTGATAGACTGTAGTTCGGTTAAAGCCTTTAAAAATAAAACTGACTTGTCTCCCCGAGTTCATCGTTGGTGGGCTTACATGCAATCATTTGAGTTTGCCATTATTTATCGTGAAGGCAGTAGGATGAACCACGTCGACTTTCTTTCTAGAAATCCTCTTCCAACACCTAAAGGAGATTTCATACGAGTAGAACAAAGGCGTGTCGATTTAGCTGAGCTTTCTAGTAACTGGTTGCAAGTTGAACAGGAAAAGGATGACGAGATTAGTAAGATTGTGTCTGATCTCCGTAATGAAGTTTTTCCTGAGGAAACTCGCAAAACTTACGAAATTCGTAAAAATATTCTGTACTGTAAGATTCAGCGGAACGGTCGCACTCGTTGTCTGCCGATTGTACCGAGATCTCTTAGGTGGTCAGTAATCAATAACATCCATGAGTCTGTTATGCATTTGGGATGGGAGAAAACTCTCGAAAAGATTTATGAACACTATTGGTTTGAAGGCATGTCGAAATATGTTAGGAAATTTGTAGACAATTGTATCACTTGCAAAATAGCGAAGCCCCACTCAGGTAAAGTGCAAGCAGAACTTCATCCAATTCCCAAGTTTAATATCCCATGGCATACAATTCATATTGATGCTTCTGGTAAACTGTCTGGAAAGAATGACATCAAAGAGTACGTGTTTGTCATCATAGATGCTTTTACCAAATTTGTATTGCTCCGTCATTCGCTTAACATCGACACTAGCAGTAGTATTTGTGCTATTAAGTTCTGTATAGCATTGTTTGGTGCGCCAAAACGCATAATAGCTGATCAAGGTCGTTGTTTTGCTAGCAAAGAATTTTCTAATTTTTGTACTTCTAACAACATAGAGCTGCACTTGATAGCTACGGGAGGCAGTCGTGCAAATGGCCAGGTCGAAAGGGTAATGAGTACCCTCAAGAGTATGTTGACAGCTGTAGAGACTAGTCGTGACCGCTCTTGGCAGGACGCATTAGGAGAGGTTCAGTTAGCTATGAACTCTACTGTCAATAGGGTGACTAAATCTAGCCCTCTCGAGTTGATGATAGGAAGGGTAGCACGGCCACTTGGTTTAGTGACCGCTGATGATGATGTGTCAGAGGTTAATTTAGATGAGATTAGAGAGCAAGCGACACAGAATATTGAAAAAAATGCAAATTATGATAAAAATTGATTCGATCAAAATAAGGCTCGGGTTTCTAAGTTGCCTATCAATGATTATGTTTTGATTGAAAGCGAGGAAAGAAATCAGACAAAATTAGATCCTAAATTCAAAGGTCCATTTAAGATTATTGATGTGTTAGATGGGGATAAGTACCTACTAAAGGCGCTTGACTCTAAGCGAACATACGAATACCCCCATGATCGTGTGAGGAAGATCCCCGATCACCAAGTTCCTCGAGAGTTAGATGTCATAGTTGATGACAGTGGTAGCGAAACCAACTCTGATTAAGTAATGCTTGTATACTCACACTCGAAACTCTAGACCGCACCTCATGAGTGACATGTGGCGATGGGTCTGCAAGAAGTCGTTGGTGCGATTTCATTCTGGACCGCACCTCATGAGTAACATGTGGCGATGGGTCTGCAAGAATTTGTTGGTGAGTTTTCACTCTGGACCGCACCTCATGAGTAACATGTGGCGATGGGTCTGCAAGAATTTGTTGGTGAGTTTTCACTCTAGACCGCACCTCATGAGTAACATGTGGCGATGGGTCTGCAAGAATTTGTTGGTGAGTTTTCACTCTAGACCGCACCTCATGAGTAACATGTGGCGATGGGTCTGTAAGGAATCGTTGGTGCGATTCAGGTTGTGCTGGTGCACAGAAACAGTAAAAGTTTAATGAGTTGAGTATGCATAGCTAATGGGTAAAGAGACAGTATTGTTAGAATTACCTTGTTGAGTTTTTTTTAACTTGTTGGTCGGATCTTTTCTAGTGAAATATATTGTGCAGGGAGCACTGTGTACGTAAGCTTAATTACGAGGCATTTTAAGTTGTGAAAGTTGACTATTGTACTTAGATTTAGTAGAAATAAAGTACTAATGAGAATCAGCCACCTTTGTTTCTATTGGCAGGATAGCCGAGCTAGTTTACTCTCTGAGCATATTTTGTCCCCAGGTACTACACCCGAGGACGGGTGCTAGTCAGGGATGGCCGTGTCGTGGATTGATGGCGCAAGGGTGCGACGGACAGCGCCATCTAACAATTAGTTTCGTAAACTAATAATATCGTCACCGGAAACGCAAGCGGCACCCTACCGCTTGGACACGATCGTCGGTAGGAGGGATGCAGCGAGGACTGGAGGGAAGCCCGAGAGGTGCGGCATTCTACCTCGGACAGCCTCGGCATGCGCTTAGTACCAACGCACGTGTTTGTTTCCTTTTGTAAAACCGTTATCAAAATAAAATTATTCTGATTCAAATTATCTTTCGTTCGAGTACCCAAGTCAGTGCCCACATTTACCAAGAACTATGTCGGATCGTGATGAAGACCCAATGTTTTCCATTTCGGCCACCCATGATGCGACATATATTTAGTTTTTATTTTTACTTTATTGACATTGTTCTCACATGATAGCGACAAGAAACATGTAACAGACATATTTGTAATTGCAAAACACGATTGAAAAGAGTGTCCATGGAGTTTCTTGCACATTCTTCTCCATAGAGATCTACGCTTTGGAATGTGCAATTAGCATAATTTTTTCTGACTGACTGACTTCTTGACATTTCAAAAGTGCCTGTAAATGGTTTATTTGAAATAAATGCTTTGAATTTGAATTTGAATTTGAACAATTATTTATAGAGGCCCTACCACGAGCTCTTAATGCGATTCAGTTTACGACCTAAATTGAATTGTTAAAGGGATGGAGCTATATAGGGCGTATAGCTCCATCACTCTTACTCAAGCCTGATATTCGATAGTCACCGCCTAGCCCGAGTTGTTACGTTTAATTTACATGATTTTAAGGCAAGAATTTCTTCAAACTAATAGCACTCAAAGTAGCAATTAAAATGAGAAATTATACATTTCTCATTTTAATTGCCATTTATAACTTTTCTTAAAACACAGACTGAACGTATCTAGACAACGGCTTGACAGGAGATCATAATTTGAGAAGAGGTATATTTCAAACAAAATAATATTGGGAGGGAGAATATTGCAAAATAGTTTTTATATAAAGTCATACTAATATTGCAAAAGTGAAAGTTTGTGTGTGCCTGTAAGTTTGATATTTCTTCACGCTCGAACGGAATTCGATGAAACTTGGTAGGTACACGGGTAGACCATGTCCTGGAATAGAACTGTTTTTTTTAGGGTGGGAAATTATCCAATGACTTCTCTCGCTCTAGGGTGGAGCGACAGGGTACGTCATACTTTTATTAACTAAAACCCACTCCGATGTTCCTTCTTTGCCTAACGTTCCAGGACCCCGGGGTTCCCTTCGGACAAGGTATGGAAATAGGACATAGGATATTTTTATCTGGGGAGTATGTTCCCTTTTCATAATTTTCTACTATTACACGCCGTTAATAGTCTTAATAAAAAGATAAAAGTTTGTTTATATGTGTTTATAATTCCCTCACGTTTAATTGGCTAAAATGAATTTGGATGAAATTTGGAACGTAGGATTTATTGATTAAATTTTGTATCCTGGGAGTGAATCATTTTCTACTATCACGCAGGCGAAGCCGCTGGCAGAAGTTAGAGTTATATAAAGCTGGGTTCAGATCAGTGGCGTAGCTAGGCCCTCAACGGCCCCGTATCAAACATTTGTTTTTTTGAGCTCGTTTATTGGAGTGTTCTGGACTAGGATAGGTTAAGTTTTTATTGGGATCTTATGTAGAAAAAGCTAGAACGAGTGGAGCTAGCTGATACAAATTTTTGCGCACGTTGCTTTGGGGCCCTTGTTGCGCGGGGCCTCGTAACTACCTCCATAGATACGGAGGTAGCTACGCCCCTGGATCAGATGAAATAAAAGACGAGGGTATGATTATGTGTATAATGGCTTTTGCATATTGACAATGATAAATGTTGTAAGTGTACAGGCACGTGATCGAACTGTCAAAAATATACCACAAAAAATTTGCATGCGGAATATGAGGCGGAAAATGAAGAAACAATATTGTATTTTAAGACCTGTACGTTGGTAGGTACAGGACTTTATATACAAAACTTATATTTAAACGTGTATTTCGACACTATAGGGAATCAAAATTCATAGGGTATTTTCCGTAGACCTAGATTCCTGAAATTTGGCATGAAGCAAGGTCTCATAGCACAAGTACAGGAAAAAATCTGAAAACTAAATTTGCAGTTACGTCACGAAAATTAAACTATCCGCGATTCGGAAAAATCTTCGTAACTCAATTCGGGAATTGAACTGTTTTCATAGGTAACTTTGCACAGAACCCTCAGTGCACGAGTCTGACTCGCCCGGTTTTTAATATATTAAAAACCTTCGTCCGGTTTCAGCAGAATTCCTTCAACAATTCCAAGCCTAAACTCCACTTCTAAACATAAACAATCTTCTAACAATATCGTATACTAAGCAGATATATTTGCAACCGTATGCTAGTAATAATACAGGTGAATGTGACCAATTCACTGATGAAGGTAATCCTTTAGCCGAGTCCTGTGTCACGGACGGGTACGGGTTACGTGGCTATTTTTAAATTGGGGACGACATGGGTTCGTGCATAGACCTTTAAAGGTAAGGATTTTCGTTGACTTTTCTGTTTTCACTTGTTGAGAGGCTCAGCTCTTTTAGTTTTGATTCAATAATATATATGTAACTACAATTACCTTTTCCAGATTTTATTTTACTTAAAGTATACAGATGCTCCTCAAGTTAAAGAGTAAGACCTGTAATACTGTATGGAACAGAATGTAAAGCTGTGAAAAAAAACGGCCGTAAAAAGATTACATGTAGGAGATGATGTTGATATGTGTGGTGGATAAAGTGAGAAATAAGTATATATTAGAGGATTTTTGAAAAAAGCACTAGTGACTGAAAAATTTAAAGAGAATCGTTTATCTTGGTACGGTCATGTGAACAGAAGAGGAGGGATGAAACACGTGTTAATAAAAGACGAGAGATGGAGAGGGATGTCAAGGAAAAGATAGAGGATTGTGTGAAGAGTGATATGAAAGAAAAGGAAGTCAACAAGGGCAGGAAGATGATGATTTTACTTAAAGTATTCAAATCAAGAGCTATGCTGAGTTAGTTTAACTTTACTCATGATGATGCACTCGTCGAGTCAAAGCATTCATATCTTGATTATTGTGACGCCGAGTTGCTAACCTGTCGGTTTCTATCGGTTGCATTTTGAGGAGTGTGAGTCGGAATTGCATAACTTCATTCCGTCATACCAATTCAATCATCGGACCACTAGACTTAGGCGTCCAACACGGTCATACAGGCGTCCATTACACGGTCATGCAGGCGTCAATCAATTCCATCAATCATGAATGATGTTTGAATGACGGAATGCTATCGTCAAAGTGAACAAAAAAAAAACAAAGAAAGAAAGAAAGTGAACAAGTGCCGTGAAGTGTTACTAACATAGTCATAAGTCGTATTTAATAAAAATAAATTGTATTTAATTTACTTTGTGGGCCAAGATGCCTGAAAATAAATGATTTATTAGTTTATTCGTCATGCAAACGTCAATCATCGCATAAGATGGTAGATTTTCCGTCAAACAAAAAATTGACTGTTGCAAAACTGACAGCAAAACCTATCGTGTAAAGGACGCCTTACGGCGATACGCCACCGGTACATGGTGTACACCCCCACACGCACAAAACGTTTTGGGAACACATTCATTGTGCGTACGCACGTAGCTAAGGTGTGGAATTTCCTGACGGACTCTGTTTTTCCTGATAGATATAACCTGGGCATCCTTAAATCAAGACTGAATAGATTACTTCTAAGCAAGCGTGCTTCATCGTCCACCACGCCATTGCTTACCATCAGTTGAGATAGTGGTCAAACTTCAGGTTATCAATAATACAAAAAAATCGTATATAAGAAAGAAAAAAAAAACATTTTATTTGACCACAAACAAACTAACAAATTATAAGTATGTGAAAAAATAGGCGCCACATCCGCGCAAAATGCGATGAGTCTACGGCGCTGGTTTTCAGCGTGGGCCGGTGATGGTATCGACATAAAGATGTCGCTACACGGTATTGTGTGCTAATAGATTCGAATAAGATAGATAAATAAAAATAAATTTTAGGGAAATAAATAAATTATAGCTTTTTTTTTTTTAAGGTGGGAAAATCATCCAATGACAAATCCCGCTCTTGGGTGGAGCGAGAGATAGTGTCAGACTTTTACTGACTAAAAACCCACTCCTGTTCCCTCTTTGCCTTCATCCCGGGGCCCCGGGCTTCGCTTTCACACTACCCGTGGCCCCAGTAGGCTTCGACCCTGCTGGGCCCCTACGATTTGCTGACATCACCCTGAGGCGCAAATAAATTATAGCTGAGTTATGCATAGCTTAACACTTGTTTACATAGCTTTCGGTTTGTACACAAGTATTAATTAGTTTAGTTTTTGATCAGCAATCGGTGTAAAATTACTTATTATTCATTTATTTATATAAACTTGTTGCCTTGTTGAACAAGGCATTCTCTACCAGTCAACCTTTGGGTAAAAAGAGACAACAGTCTGGGACTGATGTACACAATAAATAACATTTACCAAAAAGTTTCAAATTTATAAACGCAGTCTTCGTCGACCTAGCTTACTTGTCCTGCCAAGGACACGAACAAATTATGCTAAAAAGAACCTATGAAGGAGCCCAATTGTATAATAGTTTGCCATCTTATATAAAAACGTACCCTCTTTTAGTGGTTTTAAATCTCAACTGTCAAATTACATTTTAGGGACTCCTCACTAACTATACATAGTATAAGCCATATGATCTAATGTTCGCTCAAACTGGTAGGCCCGCGTACGACGTTACATCATTCTCAATTTGGTATCAGAAACGGTTGAGTCTAGGCGTATTAAAGCTCGCAAACGCAATCTGGTAGCTAGTTCGAAAATGAAGCGAAGATATGATGAGGAACCTAGGGACACTCTATAGAAAAGGTGACTATGTATTATGGCATCATGCGCCGACTAACAGCGTTGGCCAAGGTAACTCGAAATTAGACGACTTATATTCGAGTCCCTATGTAGTTGTTAAGGTTTTAGTTAACGATCAGTATATATATTTAAGATTAGAAGTATGAAAGGACTCAGGATATAAACAGTTTACCGGCCTAGTATCAGCAGACGCTATTCGTCCATATAAAAGTAGCCATAGCCACATAGTGAGGAAAAATAAGTCGGGCCCTGGAGCGAAACTACTTTAAATCCTTAAGTTGGCTAATTTATTCCTTTATTTTTAAAAAGAAACAAAACTGCATTCATAGATTTTATAAAAATCGTTTGCCTCGCCCGAGACTCGAACCAACTAAAGTAAAATAAAAAACCCAAACGCTATTTTATTATACTAATCGACAGGATTATTATTCAGGATACAATTTCTCTAACAAACATTTGGGCTTATCAGGAGCACAAGGATCGATGGAATTATGGCGGTAATCTCGACGCATTCCTTCTTTATCAACTATGTTAGCTTGTGAATCGAAGGGCCTCAGGTCTGCAGCAGTGGTGAGCAGTGGCGGCCGAGTGGTAACGGCCCTGACTTACGAGTTGTAGGTCGCAGGTTCAAACCCAGCCAGGCGCATTACTTTATGTAATTTATTTCATCACCACTGCTCTCAAAACGGTGAAGGAAAACATCGTGAGGAAACCGGCATGTCCTAGAATCAAAAATTCAAAGACATGTGACATTCACCAACCCGCACTGGGCCCGCGTGGTGGATTACGGCCCACTCCCTCTCCTAGAGAGGAGGCCTGAGTCCCAGCAGTGGGAAGGCTGAATATGCTATGCTATATGTAGGTCTGCTATCACAATAGTGTCAGAATGGTCTATCATTGTTTTCATAATTGTTGATTTTGACAAGTTTGGTAATCTACTAATAATAGATAATGGCGTCATTATGACATTCCAATGGTTAACCACTGACACTTCATTGAAAGAAGTGGCATAGAATGGTAATCTGGTACATATTGACAAATTTCTGATGTACCTATGCGGTAATCTGCAAAAATTTTGACAGTTCCTTTGATCAGTAACCTATCATAAAAACGTCATTGAGCAGTCATTACTTTTAATAAGCTCGATATTGTCATTCTACCACAACTCTAGAACGAGACCATTGACCGATCAATGATCGATCATTATGAATTAGCAGATTACGAACTTTTAGCAAAATAACAATGGGATCGTGTTGGAATGACGAATTTATGATAATAGCAAACTTGGGCCCCAGATGTTATGCATGACTGATTTTTACATTTCATTTATCTATAAGTTAAGTTTTATATACTTTAAACAAGCGAACCGTTCAAAATACAGCTACGTAGGATGTAAAGTAATCGTATGAATTGTAATGTTCTTGTGAACAAAAGTAATTTATCTTTTGTAAAGTGGGAGTATTAAAGTAACTTTATTAGATTAGGCTTGCTTTTACTGTTCGCTCCTTATCGTTACATCACTTGCAAATAAAATACTTTCAGCTTTGCGATAATGATATAAAGATTTTCTTCTAAGAAGTCCCGAAAAGGAACGAACGCACAAAAAATCTCTTAAAGCTTTTTGTAAGCTAATTAAACGTCTCATGTAAAAAAGAAATAGGTATCCGATGTACAAATTGAACCTACTTAAAGATAATTTCCCTCAGGAAAACTTTTTACAAATTCCCCAATTCGAACTTCAAACGAAAAAAAAAAACAACACTAAAACTGTCTAAGAGTCGGGAGCGGGCCCTTAGACGATTTTCCGCGACTCTTAACGCTGTGTCGGCCGCCGAGCATAAAATTAAGCGCGTAAATATAACAGCATATAGCAAGTAAACGGGCTCGAGCGTTTTACGGGCGGCTGCGTGGACGCCTCTTCAATTAGTGCAGTAGACGGAAAATTAACTCTCGTCACCTAAATGCACACCTGCGCCGTTCTACGCGACTAACCGAAATAAACAACCTTTGATATATCATGGCACAAACGAACCAAGTAGCTATTTAGTTTCCTCATGAAAATTAGGTACATATTCCCGACAAACTTCTAGCGTAGAACTTCGAAAAAATCAAGGAACTGCCTAACTTGTACATACGTTAATTACGTTACGTGAGATGTTTCTTTTTCTTCGTTAGTTATAATGTAATTAACAGGTACAGGGATTTCCTTGAGGCTCATCATAATTTATTGTTTTATACGTGGATAGTGCTGGAGTGTGTAATTATGTGTGTGACCGATCAGATGAGATTTGTTATCGCGGCCCTGGAACGCAAAAGGCAGCTGAAAGAACATAGGTAGGGTTTTAGTCAGTAAAAAGCCTTGCTGATTCCTCATAAAAAAAGACACATTATTCTATGTTATGGTCTAAATTGTACTGCTATAAACTGATGTAATTCTACTTGTCACAAAATACCTTTTATTATTCAAAATATTCTTCTCCAAGTGTGAGAGAAAGATCTACAGCATCCATTCTTCATCTCTGGAGGTACCAGGAGCGCAGCACTTCTCAGGAGGTCCATCAATCACGCGTCAGATCAGACACGGATCGTTGCGCGGCGCACAGTAGATAAATTGTCTCCGTTACAAACACAAATATTAAAGGAGTTGAGTGATATTATGTGCTTGAAGGTTTGAAACAAATGATTTCGTTTTGATTCTTGATATAATGTGAAATTGTGAAGAAAGGGCAACTTTCACACACAGGTAATAAAAAATAAAGTGATTGGTGATATTTCACATGAGCGATTTTGATGTTAAAAGTAGGTATTTAATAATTTTAAAGTTTGGCTACCAAACATAATTAATTAAAAGTGGTTGCTTATAATGGGCCTTATCAGAAGGCTTTAAGTCACTCAAAGGGCAATGGAAAGAACTATGCTCGGAGTTTCTTTGCGTGATCGCGTCAGAAATGAAGATATCCGCAGGAGAACCAAGGTTACAGACATAGCCCGAAGAATCGCCAAACATAAGTGGCAGTGGGTAGGGCCCATTGCTCGCAGAACACATGGTCGATGGGGACGAAAGGTTCTGGAATGGCGACCACGTACCGGAAGACGCAGCGTTGGAAGGCCTCCCACAAGGTGGAACGATGGCCTGGTGAGGGTTGCGGGAATCCGATGGATGCAAGATCCACAGAGCCGGATTATGGCGACATTTGGAGAAGCCTATGTCCAACAGTGTACGTCTTTTGGCTGAAATGATGATGATGATGATGATAAATTAAAGTCAAACATAAAACCAGCTCAATAATTCTGCCAACTTTATCTATTAACTAGTTTGTGGTAAACTTGTAAAAACGTAGTAACCTACCCGCGACCTCAACGCGGCGTCAACGCAGCGTTAACGCCTAACCGACGTCTTAACTGAAGGGGGGGACCTTATAAACAACTGCTGCATTTCCTAAAAAAATCCGTTCGCACTCATTAAAACCACCATAAGACATCAGCCGGTAGTATCCTCACAACTCCTGGAACCCTAGTACATACATAAGTACAGGTAAATCATGTGCGTGCTCATACATATTCAGCAGCATCACACTCACTTACTCTCGCCTCGCCAAACGCCATCTTACCTTTTATCTTGTTTATTTTCATGTTTTCCTGCTATCTTGTGTACTTGTGTTAAGTACGGAAATATTCCTATCGCTGTGATCCCAGTCTAAGCGTTTTTTTTATAAATAGGGGTATTTTATGGGAATTAAATGGTGTATTTATTGAAACCATGTAAAGAAATCTACTTATTGTTTTCGAACAAAACTAGACTATTTTTGGGCCTAAAACAAAGGTAAAGTAATTGGGTATGGTTTTCCCATCTTACCAAGACTGAGGATAATTATCAAAATAGTACATTTTGATACAAGTGCAGAAAGTTTGTCATTGAGACTGGGGCCGAATTCGCACGAGCCGTAGGCGAGTGTGTTATGGAGCCGAGGGCTGCAGAGATAAATTTGCACGTGTATCAAACGACTTTTTTCAATACACTTACGAAGAAATGAATAGACGGGGTTGACCGGCAACACGTGGGGGTCGACGCGCGCCTATCCCGATACGATACATGTAATAAAATTGTAGCGGAGAGAGCACGCGCACTTTTCTGCACTAGTGCGGAAAACAGTCAATTGCTTGCCTAAAATGGGTGGGATAAGAGCGGGTCTTCGAGTAAGTGTATTGAAAAAACTTTTCTCGCTCTAAATGGAGCCAGAAGCCGTATCAGATTTTTACTTATTAAAACCCTCCCTGTGCTCCTTTAGTTGCCTTTTGCATTCCAAGGCCATGGCAATACTCTTTCGAACAATTTCCACAGCCTAATAAAGTTAAGCCATACATCAGTACTAACTTCAGCCCAGCCTAATGGTACTAATGTACCCCCGGGCTTGTGGACAACGAGCAATGGGTAGCTCGCCGTCCGGTCGTCCGGTAACCATCCATACCGAAGCCGAGTCGCCGACAGCGCTTAGTGTTCCACGTGCACCTCAAAGAGACGTCAACAAAAGTAGTCCGAAAGGGAAACCCTGGGTACCGGATGCAAGGCAAAAGAGGAACATAGGAGTGGGTTTTAGTCAGTAAAGGTCTTACAGGCCCTCTCACAACGCCCCAGAGCGAGAGAAGTCATTGGATGATTTTCCACCTGAAAGAAAAGCTATTAGTACCCATGCTGCTGAATATACCTCGTTCTCAATTAAATCTTCACAACACAATTTGAAATCAATTTCGTCTTATAACACTTTTCAATTTCAATTCTGGCTCACCTAAGCACATATAAAGCGAATCCTCTTAAAAGTGTATTTATTTATCTTCAAGCACATTCTATCACAAAGACAGCCTCTATCGATTTCATATTACCCTGGTACAAAATAAGCTTTGCTGAATAAATCATGCAAGGAAATAACAATTTGTTAAAATGTAGGCGCCGACAGAAAATATTGCACGGTCATCTAGCTTCGTTGTTTATGTTTCTACTTTGTGTATTGGTATCAAGGCTCAGAGTAATTTAGAGTTTTATTGATTTTCCAGATGTTTTCGCTTTGATAGGCAATCAGTTCGCTTAGATTAAAAAATAATATAAAGTTGACGTCATGGTGGGGCTCGCGCGCTCCAATAAACCCTAGGTCTGTACCGGTAAAGTTTGCTTTGCCGTAACATACCTAGGGTCAGGGGCCAGACTAAGAGAGATACAATCCGCAGGGCAGTTTTGTGGCGAACTGATGGGCATTAGCGACCCCACCGATCTCCTGGGAGAATTCTTGTTCCTCATCTCCGGCTTGCCTTTGTTGGCCGGCCGTAGTGAACACTGACGAGGACCGGAGCTCGCACCTCTCTCTCTTGCCTTTATTGGCTGGCTTGAGTGGAGATTCGCAAGAGAAAATGTGCTCAGGAGAAGGATAATCCAGTATAATCCAGTAAGATGCTGGTAGGGATCTTGATAGCCGTGGTATACCTCTCCGCTCCTCAAGTACCTCAGGATATGTTGCCTTCTTGTTGCTAAGTCACTTCGTGCTAGCGACCGTTTTTGGGGGCCCATTTATTGAGTGTGCAAGTAATCCCCTGTCTTTTTATCGATGCAAATTAATAACATTGTTCAGGCAGGGGCCACAGACTTAACATAGTTCCTGGTAACCAGTCCACTTAAGACTACAAAAACCATAGCCCTATTTCTTAGTTTCTCATATGTCGCAATAGTTTCTCATTAACCGGGGCTTATCCTTGGATGCACTAGCATAGCATACAGGGATAATCGCCGGTTGGTACCACGATCCATTAAAAGCGTATAAGGGGCTTCTGCGAGTTGGTATTGACTCCTCGTACGCCTTCCAAAGGTCCAGGACCCCAGGGTTCTGAGATATAATAACTCATAAATAGTAATAATAATATTTGTTTATTGATCAAAAAGGGTACAGATGATATGAAAAAAACAAAACATAAACTGCTAGCAAGCAAGATATACTCGTACAAGCTACTTAAGTAGCCACATTTTATGGGAGAATATATTTGTGGAAATACATGGTACATCTGTTTACAAATTACGTTTCCCTGACTCTTAAACTAGGGTATACCTGTATCTTAAGAGACAGTGAACGACCATGAGGTTATGTTTTAATTGAGGACCCTGTCGATCTATCCACTAATTAAAATTAAAATTAAATAAATCAAAATTAAATAAATTAAAACTTATATTAAAATCAAAATTTTATTAAATTAAAAATCAATTAAATTAAAAATTAATTAAATTAAAAATTAATTAAATTATAAATTAAATAAATTAATAATTAATTTAAAAAATATAAAAGTCTAGATTGATATTGTATCACATCAAAATGACAATGGTGCCATTTGATAGAGACCACGAGTTCCATTTGACGGCCTAAACTAAAATGATAAAGGGATGGAGCTGTATAGAGTGTTATATCATCATCATCATCATCATTTCAGCCGAAAGACGTCCACTGTTGGACATAGGCCTCCCCCAAGCGTCGCCACAACGACCGATCCTGTGGTTCTCGCATCCACCGCACTCCCGCGACCCTCACCAGGTCGTCGGTCCACCTTATGGGAGGCCTTCCAACGCTGCGTCTTCCGGTGCGCGGTTACCACTCTAAAACCTTTCGGCCCCATCGACCATCCATTCTACGAGCAATGTGCCCTGCCCATTGCCACTTTAGTTTGGCGATTCTTCGGGCTATGTCGACGGACCTTGGTTCTCCTGCGGATACCTTCATTCTTTATGCGATTATGCAAGGAAACTCCGAGCGTAGCCCTTTCCATTGCCCTTTGGGTGACTGTAAGCCTTCTAAGGAGGCCCATTGTAAGCGACCATGTTTCAGTGCCATATGTCATCACTGGCAACACGCACTTTCGTCACCTCTTTCTCAAAGTTAGACCTACCCAACTGGATTATCTGTCCCAGGTAGCGTAATCGTCTACAACTTCGAGTGCAGAGCTATCTATCTTAATCTACTATTATTATAAGTTAATTAATGCCACATAAATGGGTGAATTATAACCATAGGTGGTATTGAAATTGACAGATTTTAGGTAAAAATGTTATAAGATGACAACCCCAACCTGCATACAAAACTCTTGCCGAGGAGTCATATTTATGACGCGAAGCGGTATCTGGACATGGGTAATTCTTATGAAATTTCAGAGATATTATTGAAGTTTCTTTTTTTTTATAAAATAAGATATTTTTTTTACAGACATTAAAAAAGTTGCTTTAAGATATCTATTTAGGAGTATTGGTTTTCACTCCTAAATGTAGTGAGGGAATGACGAATTTTAACTAAAGCTACAAAAACACTGCACATAACCTCAACTTGCTTGTTACAAAAAAAAAACAAATTATATATACATATATTAAAATGCTTAGTACATTCATGTAACGTGTAGTAATGATTGCCATAAATATTACTCTTAACAATTTTTCACATAATAAGTTTTTGCACAAACTCACCTACGGTTCAGAAGAAATCGCCATCTAGAATCATTTCAAGCCATTTGAGCGTGTAGCCAGGTACCTACTAAAAAGTTAAGGTTGCTTTCTTAAATATCGTTCGATACGTTCAGAAATCGAATATTCATAATAAACCTATTATGAATATTTTGTTTGGTGGGACATATTATTTAAAATCGCATTACCGTTTTTATAAATTCGTTGTTGTAAGATGGAAGCTTGTATAGACAATAACAAACATCTTTTTAATATATTAGCATAATTTTATTATTAAGAACATTGATATATTTGAGACGAATAGGCATTTTAGTAATGTTTTTGAACTAAGGGACATGCTGAGGGAATGACTTTCATGGTAAAAAGTAGCCATATCTTTTTTGTTTAGAGGTACATACAGGTAATACGTTTTCTTTTTAAACAATTTTGGTACATACTGCGTATATTGAAATAATAAAAGATTTATGTAGTTAATGCCTATGACTTGGGAATCAAATTTCGAAATTTGATGAGAATTTACCCAGATTTATATTTAAAACACACAATACATAGCTGTTATTGAATAATTTATATGTTGAATTACCTACTAATGTTAATTTGCCCACAAATTGTATTTTGATCAACTGATTGTTAATTTGTATGACATATTATTAAAGGAAACTAAAAACCTATATGCCTACTTATTTTATTTCGTACAAGACACATTTTTTAGTGGGAAATTTTTCGATTTTGTGTGCGGGATATTTTTTTCTTAGTGGTTTTCTGGTGGTTTTAAAAGTTGACTCTAGTGGTAAAGTGTAACTGTTGGCAACACTGGACGTCTCAAAATAGTCTTGTCGCAGACAAGTCTCCGACGTCGTAGACAATTCTGTCTAAGACTGTCTTGTCTCAAGTGTGAGTAGGCCCTTAACAAGTGGCATCATTTTACCCAGTAACTGAAATGAGGAGGTTGCTCCATTTAAAATACCTGTCAGATCAAATGACTATTGGAAATATTGTTTAGTTTTTTTTACCTACAGATGGCGTTGTTAGGTGAGCGGCGTTTCCTAAATCGCGGCGTTAAGATTCTCCGTGTTTTGACTAGGGTCGCGATAATTATCGTAATTTTTATATTAGTGTTGCATATGAATATAAATAATATCCATATCTATATGCAACGTTAATATCTTTAAATAAATATAATTATATCTAAAAGAGGGTTCCCTCATAATATCAAGGATAGCACTGAACAAGTAGATACTCAACTTATGATTTCATAAAGTTTCTCAATTCAATAACATCGTGCAAACTGCTTGCACGGCCAAACCTCACCGGACGACTTGCAATTTGAATATGAAATGATTCTATTGCTTCTCTTTTGAAACTCGACTCTTTGCACAAAAGTTTACAGAAATGTATTCTCTTTAGAATATGAACTTTATATATATACTCCAAAAACATTTTAACACGTTGACAGTGGCACTTATTTTTGTATTATTTCTATTCCTGCGGTTAGAGGGGGGTAAGACTTCATTTAAAAACTATCATTATGGCGGTGAGGGGCTTATTAGACCCCGCAGCGTTTAAGGCATTAAAAACTTTTTTGGCTTAGTGCAGTACGAGGTCAAAGTGACCCCGTATTATAGTAGATACACCAGTGCACTTCTATTTACTACCTACATGTTTGTAACCGTGTAATAAGCCTATATGTTCATAGTTTTATGATGTAAATGCTTTTTTTTTTGTGTGAAATAAATTTATTTATTTTAATAGTATGTTTAATAATATAATATATAATAAATACTTTAATAGTATTTAAATTTATTTATTTATTTTAATATGGCTCGAGCACTCATGAGAAATAAGCAGTGGTTGCCGAGAACCCCTGAGGATAGACATCACAAAACAGATCAGTAATCACCATTTAGGTTACGTATAATTATAATATTTCTTGATAATAAAAACTAGTTTCATTTTCATAATAATTATAATGGTTTCATTTTTATCAAACATTTTTAGTTATTAAGTACGCAATATTTACGTAGGACATTAATTTATTTGTCGGTCTATCAGAGTGCATTTCTCTTCTCACACTTCGCCACTTTTTCGAGTCATCAAATGAGCATGAGCACCCATGAGGTTTTCTAAAAGCCGTCGCCCCTGAATAATATATATGTATAGGTATTCAAAATATTGCTTAAGCGCATGGTTTACACTGAAAAATGTCCAAATAAAAGACAGTTAAAGCTATAAAATAAATCAATAACTAATCTCGATGATCTGTTATCTCGTAAAGCCTCTGGTCCCGGTTGTCATTTGACAGTTACAGGTAGTTGGGCACGCCACAATTATTGTGGTAAGTCCCCTCTTTGAGGCGTGGTTGGAAAGTCCTCTTGGCGGCCTCACCTTCCGCATAACACAGGTTCGCTCCGAACACGGTAAGTTCGGGAAGTTCCTGCACCGGATTCGTGCGGAAGCGGCGCCCGGGTTTCGCCACTGTGTGGACCACCCGGAGGACACAGTGGAGCACGGTGGAGGTGTGCCCCGCTTGGGCAGAGCAGCGGCGGCGATCTCTCGCGCCGGGCCTTGGTACAGGCCATGGTCTGGAGCGAGGAGAAGTGGCAGGCGGTCGCCTCCTTCTGCGAAGCAGTAATGCTAGCAAAGGAGGCGGCCGACCGCGTGAGGCAACGGTCCTCACGCCCCCACCGCCGCCGGAATTCCGATCTCGATTTCCGGCCACCATACTCAATACTCAATACTTTATTGCATTCCATATTATGTACATAGGTGGTATAAAATATAGTCAAGAGCCGTAGGCGCGGGCTTGCGGACGGCGAGTTATGGGTAGCCCGCCGTCCGACCATCCGGTAACCGTCCGGACCGAGCCCAAGTCGTCGACAGCGCGTTTTGTTCCACACGCGCCTCAGGGAGATGTCAAAAAATCGTAGGGGCCCAGCAGGGTCGAAGCCTATTGGGGCCACGGGTAGTGTGAAAGCGAAACCCGGGGCCCTGGGACGAAGGCAACGAAGCAACAGGAGTGGGTTTTTAGTCAGTAAAAGTCTGACACTATCTTCCGCTCCGCCCAAGAGCTAGATTCGTCATGATTTTCCCACCTAAAAAAAAACAGTTACAGGTAGTCAGACACCAGAAAGTCTGACCATCAGTCCATCCAAGGAGTATCGAGTTGCCCAGTTTCGGACTAGGGTTGTGGAGGTCGGATAGGCAGTCGCTCCATGGAAATTCAACCACATCAAGCTATAGACTGGAAGCCGACCCAAGCTAGTTGAGAAAAGGCTAGGGAGATGAAAAAAAAACCGGGCAAGTGCGAGTCGGACTTGCACACTGAGGGTTCCAAACAAACTTACCTATGAAAACAGTTCCCTAACTCAATTCCCGAATTGAGTTAGGTTCGAAGATTTTTCTGAATGGCAAAAAAGTTTTTTTTATGTGACGTAACTACAAATTTACAGTTTTCAGATTTTTTCCTATAAGTACTTACTTGTGCTATGAGACTGCTTCATGCCAAATTTGAAGATTCTAGATCAACGGGAAGTACTTCTATGAATTTTGATTTCCTATAGTTTCAAAATATACATTTTTTGCAACATAAACAATATCTTTTTTTTCGTAAACTCAAAAGTTTGGTTTTTTCAGCTTCAAGAAACCGCGGAACTGAGTATATGGTTTTGATTTCAACTCGATATCACCACGCGTTCACGAGATAAAGAGTCTTGACAGGCAGACAAACAGACAGACGGACAACAAAGTGATCCTATAAGGGTTTCGTTTTTAGGGTTGCGTAGCAAAAATAACAAATAGCAAAAAAAGGATCCCCTACGTTTTGGGTATTTATGAAAAGGTCTTCAAAAATGATATTTTCTACTATCATTTTTTTCAGACACTTCCAAAGTGGTAAAAGTTGTCCCCCGCCCCCCCCCCCCCCCCCCTGTAACTTCTAAAATAAGAGAATGATAAAACTAAAAAAATATATGATGTACATTACCATGCAAACTTATGGTAATGACCATGCAAACTTTCACCGAAAATTGGTTTGAACGAGATCTAGTTAGGAGTTTTTTTTTAATAAGTCTTAAATCGTAAACCGCAATTTACCTTTCAAGTTTGTACGGAGCGCGAGTCCGACTCGCACTTGCCCAGTTCTTTTTTCCTTTTGAGGTACGGAACCCTAAAAAAAGGCTACGTCACAATAAATCCAATTGGCGGGCAATTGTTATTTGAACTGCTTGTTTTTAATAAAAAAAAATTAACATTACCAATCTTAAAGCTGTTATTCTCGCTAATAACAACAGGTATCTCTCTACAAAGTACCCATTGAAAACCGTTACAGCCAAACTGCTGATCTTATTAGGAGTAGGTACTTTTTCCTCTCAACCTCCGGCCTACTGCGTTATCATAGTGTACGTGTCCTATCGACGACCGTGCTGCCATCTAGAGTGGTTCTCAATCGCTACACTTCATATTAAATTGCGTACGGTTAACATCATAACTTCACAAGTTACGTATATTGTGTTATATCTAACGATTTTTAGGGTTTTGTACCTCAAAAGGAATAAAACGGAATCCTTATATGATCACTTGTTTTTCCGTCTGTCAAGACAATTTATCTCGAGAACGCGTAAAGGTATCAAGTTGAAATTAAAACCAAATACTGAAAAATCTGCTGAGGAAAAATCAAACTTCTAAGTTAACAAAAAAACGATACGGCCGTTTATGTCACAAAAAACTTATATTTCGACACTGTCAAGGGAATCAAAATTCTTCCCCTACTTCCGGGTACTTCCCGTTGACTCAGAATATTGGAATTTGGCATAAAGCAAGGTCTTATAGTACAGACAGAAGAATAAATCTGAAAATAGTATTTTTTTGTTATATCACAAAAAAACCTTTTTTGCCATTCGGAATTTTTTTCGAAACTCCATTCGGTAATTGAACTATTTACATAAGTAAGTTTATAAGTACGGAACCCTCGAATCCGACTCACACTTGCCCAGTTTTTTATTCTATCGTATTTATAAATATATAATATAAATGTTCTGTCAAGTACTTACTGGCAATGGTACCTATTGCAAAGTAATTGAGGTAGGTACAGACAGTAGGCACAATGTATTAAAAGACTGGATTAGTTTCCATCATCTTGACGCTTAATCTCAACTGAACCTAACGTAGTGTACTGATCAAAGTGAATCAGCTTTATTACTTCATCATCATCATCATCTTCCTGCCCTTGTCCCGTGTTATTTGGGGTCGGCGCAACATGTTTTTTTCTTCCATTCTGCCCTGTCACTCGTCAGGGCAGAATCAAATCAGCTTTATTACTTAATGGTTTTTTTCTTTTGTTCCAGATCTGCACCATGGGCCAGCGTTACTTAATAATTTTGTGTGCTTTGATGTTTGTCGCGGCGGGCTACTGCCAAACTGGTAAGTAATATAATAGTGAGCCCTTCGATCCTTTAAAAACAAATACTTTTTATCTAACTGCCAAGAAAGCGTTGTTTTTCAAGTAGGTAGGTAGGTATGTTTCTATGTATTTCTTTTAAATTCTTTTGTTATCTCGTATGACTGACTTCACTGATTCCAATAGTTAGGGTACTTATCGATAGATTTGTCGAAAAACTCGATGTTTAAAAAATAAAATCAAAATGGCTTATTTTTGGCGCGAAATTGTAAATCGTTAATATCTTTTTTAAACAAAGAAACACTTTTATAGAAACAGAGCCTCCAACAACTGCCACCACGAAGGCTCCTGCCACGACTACCGTGGCGACTTCTACCACCACGGCCTGGGAAACAGAGACCCTGAACGAGGGCCAGGCGATACAGAAGGCGCTACAGTACCTGCTACAGCATCGCCAGCCCGACTGGGGTTGGGGTAACGACACGCACCATGTCATGCTAACTCTGCAGGTCAGTAGTCTGTTGTTACACGAGAGCTAAATGATACAGAAGGCGCTACAGTATCTGCTATTGCAACACCAGCTCGACTAGAGGTGGGACAACGATATGAACCATGTCATGCTAACACTGCAAGTCAGTAGTTTGTTATTACACGAGAGCTAGTTGGTATAGAAGGTGCTACCGTTTCTGCTATAGCTCTGCCAGATCGAATAGAAGAGAGGCAACAATATGAACCGCATCATGCTAATTCTGCAGGTCAGTAGTATGTTGTTACACGAAAGCCAGATAAAATAATAATAGTCTCAAGCTAAGCAAAGCATGTGTTATGAGTACTAAACAACTGATAAACATACTTATATATTTCTAAATACATACATGTATAGATAAATTACACCCAGACACAGAACAAATGATCGTGCTCATCGCACAAACATTTGTCCCGGGTGGAAATCGAACCCACGACCTCCAGGTCATAGCAGTCAGGGCCACTAACCACTAGACCAACAGGCCAGTCAAAACAGATGATACAGATGGTGCTACCGTACCTGCTACAGCACCAAAAGAACGACTTAGGTATCGGGCAACGGTAAGAACCATGTCATGTTAACCCTACAAATCAGTAGTCTGTTGTTATACGAGAACTAGGTTATTCAGAAAGCTCTGCCGTGTCTGCTACAGCAACACTAGACCGACTAGAAGTGGGGCAACAATATGAACCACGTCATGCTAACTATGCAGGTCAGTAAAATGTTGTTGCACGAGAGCCATACGATACAGAATGCGCTATCGTATCTGCTACAGCATCGCCAGTCCGAATGGGGGTGCAGAAATTAATATTTTTTCTTGTCTATAGAATCATCATCATAATCATCATTTTCCTGCCCTTGTCCCGTGTTATTTGGGGTCGGCGCAACACGTTTTTTTCTTCCATTCTACCCTGTCACTCGTCATGCTATCACTAACCACCATATAAGTGCATTATTTTTTTCTAATTTAAAAAATATATTTATCCCTAGTGTTGGTAATCCATCTACAAACTTCTACATTACATATATGACCTTTGCCACCATCCTGGTTAAGATGACTTAGACAAGCCTATAATCGGATGTTAGAGGTTACCGAGGATAAAAATAAGCCAAATGTCGCTTCATTTATTTTGTGATTGTGAAACTCGACGACATAGAGGCCTGTGGTGCTGTTGACTTTGAATTAAGAGCGACTAAAATTGGCTTAGGAATGAAGATATATAGGAGAACCAAGGTTACCAACATAGCCTGTAGAATCGCCAAACTTAAGAGGCAGTGGGCAAGGCACATTGCTCGCTGAACAGATAGTGGATGAGACTGAAGGTTCTGTAGTGGCGACCGCGTACCGGAAGACGCAGCGTTGGAAGGCCAACCACAATTTAGACCAATGATAAATGATGAGTGAGAGTCGCGAGATTGCGATGGATGCGAGACGCACAAGACCGATCTTTGTGTCGCCACTTGGCGGTGGCCTATGTCCAGCAGTTTCAAAACGTCTTTCGGCTGAAATGATGATGATGCATCTTGTGAATAAAGGTACATCAAATCATCGAATCATCATTTGGCGAACAATCATGAGTACGCCAATTCTTAGACAAACATTTGGCCAATAACCAACTATATCAGGTGGACAAATCTGACAGCAAACGTATTTCCGATACATCTCAATATCGCATATTGGCATCTGCCTTAATCCGCGGATTATCTAGCCAATACCAGCATGCCTGATTATTGGGACAAATTACCTCTAAACGTAGAAGTGTATTTGGCAATTGGGCACATAGTTTTTTGTCCAACAAACTAAACTAATATTTTAATGTGGTATTGTGTTATTATAATCTTGATGTTTTATTTTATGATGCGACTGCGCGGGATTATTTTATTTTTTTAAATAATCCTCCCTGGATATCTATTTTCTTTAGGTAGTCTGTGGTCCGGTAGTGTATCTGTGGCATCTGGCCCGAGATTATTAGCACTACGGCGTTATTTTTTTTAATAGGTTTCGGTTTCGATATTCTGAGATAGGAGCCTTTTTGCCCTCGTACAAATCTTTTTTCAATTTGTTGCTTTATTATAGTTAGTCATTATTTTAAATTTTATTTGTTTGCCCTGTGCGAGTCACAATTAAACTTTTTTTAAGTAAAATTATTTGATTGTAGTATATATCACTCATATAATTATAAAATTCATTCACTGTGAAGAGGTGGCGAGACGGTCTACCACGTGGACTAGTTCCAGGTGGGTCGAGAAAAGAATACCTGGAAGAATTTAGGAGTGGCTTTTGCCCAGTAATCGGAAAGTATATGCTAAATAAAAAAAATCACTGATATAAAGCTACACTATTACTGAATGTGATATACTTTTCCTTCTTGTTTGTTGTAGGATAAATAACCTACGGTAGCGAAGTGGGAAGAAGCTAATAACAAAATTTTCCTAGGAATAACAAGTATAATATCAGTAACAACAACAAATTAAAGATACCACCTACGGTATTATGATCTCCCAGTTCAAGATAACATGGCCAATCAAATTCATAAAAAGTTTGTCCCTAGTGTAAAGAGTCCCCGTCGCTTAAGAGCATTCATCCATTAAAACCACGCAGAAGCAAAATCAATTATTTAAGACGGACAATATAACAATAATGTGCACTACAATACAATTAATTATTTGATATCACTATAACATAGAAAGACTAAAAGTATGAAGACCTCGGCCGCCACTAAGCGCTGACGCGATTCGGCGTCTAATATAGTAATACTAAATAATTAATTGTAGTGTAAACAAGTAAGGAGGGAGTAAGGGGAGAACGGAACTAAGATCTTATCCGACCCTATTGTCAACCTCACCTGCTCGCGCCGGTTGGTGGCGGGGTGGCGTATTACTGCCCCGTGGTGCTCCCTGCTAGACAACAGAAGAGGCTCTGGCGACCGAGCAAATGGCGGGATAACCATTCACCTGACTGGGCAACCGGTTTGAAGAGGCTAAAACGGCCTTGGGATTTAAATAACCTCTAAAAGGCTTAAATGCAGAAGGCAAGGGGAAACCACTGCATAACAAATTCCCAAGAAAGTCATCATGAAGGTACAGTCAAATACACAGAGGAGGCCATGCGACCCGCTTAGCAACCGGCGCCGTGCTGCGTCCGGGGCAGACGGTGGGAAATTGGCTACCGGCCATACGGTTGTAGGAGACCAGGCAACGTATGGAAAACATGCTACTGGAGACTCCATGAAAATGCGACATATTCAAAAGATAGGGACATGGAATGTTCGCGGTTTACTTCAACCAGGCAAACTAAAGATCCTAGAGAAGGAGTTAACGAGGTGTGGCATTAATATCTGCGGCATTAGTGAAACTCACTGGAAGAACAACGCTCATTTTCTCACAGAGACACATGCCATATACTTCTCTGGAAATGACCATAATAGCAGAAATGGAGTTGCCTTCCTTATTCCAAAAAATCTAAGGAATAGTGTAATGGAGTATGAACCTGTTAGCGACAGGATAATGAGAATAAAGTTTAAAGCGACACCTGTGAATTTTAATCTCATTCAGGTTTATGCACCGACTAGTGCTGCATGTGATGATGAGATAGAGAGCTTTTACACAGAACTGGAGAGTACCATCGAAAAGATTGCCAATAGAGAAGTTTTGATCATCTTGGGTGACCTTAACGCTAAAGTGGGAGCTGATGCACATCATCTAAGTCATTGTGCGGGTAAATTTAGCTTAGGGCAACGCAACGAGCGAGGGGAGCGGCTCATTCAATTCGCAGCTGATAACGGTTTGGTAGTATCAAATACATTCTTTGAACATCACCAGCGCAGACTATATACTTGGATATCGCCAGACGGCAGACATCGCAATCAAATTGATTATATCCTGATTAGATCGCGATGGAAAACTTCCATCAAAAATGCTCATACTCTACCGGGAGCAGACTGCGGGTCAGATCATCAATTGCTGATATCGAAAGTGCATCTAAAGTTAAGAGCAGTTAGGAAACTCGAGACACGACGAAAGATTGAAGTAACTGACAATGCGAAGTTTTTAAGTGCACTGGAGCAAGCGATGGTACCGTGGACGAGCGTAGACTCCAGCACAGAGACTCCAGATCAGTTGTGGGATCGGGCTAAAAACGTTATAGCGAGCTCGAGCAATGAGTCTGGTGCAAACGCACGGAAACGGAAACGGCAGCATTGGATGAGCGATCCAACGTTAAGTCTTGTGGAGGAAGGCGAAACATGAAAGCATCTGGAGCTGATATAAGATCCCTCAACGAAATGTCCGCTAGAATTCAGAAAGCTTGTAGGCGGGACCAGAACGACCAACTTCAGGACATTTGTGCAGAAGTGGAAGTCCATGCAAATAAGCATGAATCTAGGGACCTACACCAAAAAATTCGCGCCATCACAAAAACCCTGAGTAGCAAGACCTGGGCCATCGAAAACTCAACTGGAGAAACGGTGACGAACATAGAAGCAATAGCTGAAACTTGGAGACAATATTGCCAGTCTCTCTTTCAAGACCCGAAATCAGAGTGTTATGCCCCTACGGATCCCGGAAACGAAGATCTTGAGCCTGATATTCTGAAAGATGAAATACGAGCCGCTATTAAGTATCTGAAGAACGGCAAAGCCACAGGGGCGGATGCAATACCGATCGAGACAATATAGGGATCGGGCGAATACGGTGTCCAAATCTTCCACACTCTATGCAATAAGATATGGCTCACGGGACAATGGCCAAAAGAATGGGCTCACACTATCTTTGTCCCCTTGCACAAGAAGGGTTCCACCAAGACGTGCAGTAATTACCGACTTATTGCTCTTATCTCTCACGCAAGCAAGATTTTACTGCAGGTCCTGAACGAGCGTCTAAAGTCCTACTTGAGCAAAGAAATTGCTCCTGAACAGGCTGGTTTTGTTAAGGGGAGAGGAACCCGGGAGCAAATTTTGACGGTTCGACAAATTATAGAGAAAGCCAGAGAATTCAACAAGCCTACCTACATATGCTTTGTGGACTTCTCTAAGGCGTTCGATTCCGTTAAATGGCCCAAACTCTGGGAAACGCTGACGGCGATGGGTGTTCCAAAACACCTGGTACACCTCCTGCGAAAACTGTATGAGAATGGTACAGCCTCAGTACGCGCAGATGACATTCAATCCAATCACTTCCACCCCAGCGCCGGAGTCCGTCAGGGATGTATTATTTCTCCACTACTGTTCAATGTGTACACAGAGCTCATAATGAGGATTATACTTGAAGACTGGACAGATGGCATCTCGATTTGTGGCTTGAAGATCTCCAACCTGCGATATGCTGACGATACCACTTTGTTCGCCACCAGTACCCAGCACATGGAACAACTTCTCGCCAAGATGGAACGGGTTAGTCTTGAGTTTGGACTTAAGATAAACCGGAATAAAACGAAAGTGATGATTGTCGACCGCATGAATAACAATTCTCCAGAAATTACACAAATTGCTAATTGTGATGTGGTGCAATCATACATTTATCTGGGGGCCTTAATTACGAACAACGGTGGATATATCGATGAAGTGAAGAGGCGTATGGCAATTTCCAGGTCTGCGATGGACAAGTTGAGGAAAATATGGAGAAATCGCAACATATATAGAGCCACAAAAATCCGGCTAGTTCGGGCACTTATATTCCCCATATTCTTGTACGCCGCAGAAACGTGGACCTTACGGGAAATAGAGAAGAAGAAGATAGACGCCCTAGAGATGTGGTGCTGGAGGAGAATGCTCGGAGTATCGTGGACTGAATTCCGTACCAACGAGTCTATACTTCGGGAACTCGGCATCAAGCAGCGTTTATCGTCTTTGGTACAGTCTCGTATTCTCACCGTTTTTGGTCACGTATGCCGCAGAGGGGAAGTGGCTATTGAGCGACTTGTAGTTCAGGGAAAGTTTGAGGGCACCAGGCCACGAGGAAGGTCGCCTATGAGGTGGACTGACCAGATTAAAGCGGCAGTAAGTGGCTCATCATCACTGCACGAATGCACGAGGAAGGCGGCCATCAGAGAGGAGTGGCGGCGCGTTGTGAAGCTTGCCACCAACACCTGAAGTGATGACCACGACCACTCTGTCAAGAGTGATATCGACAAGGAAGAAGTGTAAACAAATAAGTTATTAAAAAAAAATTGTACCATGTCATATATCGTAAATGTGTTCAATTAATTAGTCTAAAAAAAACTAAAATGCCACATATTTTATCCTAAACTAACACGTTTAATATCTCGAAATGACAGGACTGAAATTACTTTTCTTGAATAAAACTTACAGTAATCGTGTTTTTTTTTTAAGCTATGCACTAGTCAATGTTATCATTTTTTTTAAGTAAAATTGTTGTAAGTTTGTCATACACGGTTTAACTACTATCTCGCATCTGCGTTGACCGTCGATTGTTTTAAAAACGGCTTGAATAAGAACTGTTCTAATGGAAAAACTATACGACCATTTAAAAATGTTTTTAAACCATACACAAGATTATGAAATTCCCAATAATATGACGTCAATTTCTTATCTAGAAATTAAACACATTATTGTTATATTGTCCGTCGGAAATCATTGATTTTGGCTTCTGCGTGGTTTTAACGGATGAATGCTCTTAAACCTTTGCAACAGTTTTTTTCCTAAGCTTTATGTGGCTTATGTACGCCTGGTACTATATATAACCCTTTGCGATTATGTTTGCAGCTGGCCAATAACACTGGCAAGGAGATTGAGCAACAAGGTCTGGAGATGCAGCTATCGGCCAAGCAGATGGAGATTGAGATACTGCTCATGATGTCCAAGTGAGTCAGCCTTTTTTGCACACCTATGATACGACTCTGCTTAAAATAAGTACGATCAGCCTTATAAAGTTTGCACTGCAGGGAATGGGTCGTAATCTATCACGCAAACCCAGTGTAGGTTGGTGAATTGTGTGGTTGGTCACATGTCTCCCATTTTTTAACCGACTTCCAAAAAAGGAAGAGGTTCTCAATTCGTCTCAATGTTTTTAGTGTTCCAATGCCTCAAAAGGAAAAAAACGGAACCCTTATAAGATCACTTTGTTGTCTGTCTGTCTGTCTGTCAAGTCCATTTATCTCGGGAACGCGTGGAGGTATCGAGCTGAAATTGAAACCATAATTATACTCTCTGCGGTCCCTTGAAGCTGAGAAGAAATCAAACTCAAAACAGAGTTAAAGAAAAAAAAAGATACGGCCGTTTATGTCGCAAAAAAACGTGTATTTCGACACTCTCAAGGGAATCAAAATTCATAGGGTACTTCCGGTTGACCTACAATCCTGAAATTTCGCATTATGCAAGGTCTTATAGCACATGTATAGGAAAAATTCTGAAAACTGTAAATTTGTAGTTACGTCACAAAAATCTTCGAACTCAATTCGGGAATTGAACAGTTTTCATGGGTAAGTTTGTACGGAATCCTCAGTGCGCGAGTCCGACTCGCACTTGCCCGGTTTTTTTTTATCTTGTTCAGAAATATATTCTCTAAATGGGAACCGATTATGACGATTCTATTTTGTTTCATACAGTTCGCCTGCTTGGTGATCCCAGTTTTTGGTGAAGATTTGATGAACGTGGGACTTGGAATAATTTTATAAGATAGCAAATCTTTCAGAATGGCTGCAATCGCATATCTGTTTATTGTTAACACAATTTCATAAATTGGAGTCACTAATTTTTCGTCATCAATTTTTGCAGACACCACGAGTCGCCCCCTCCTCTGGGGCGCTTGGCCGCCTACACCCTCGCCCTGGGCGCTCTCTGTAAGGACCCCCGCTCCTTCCACGGACGCGACCTGGTGGCTGCGCTCCTGCACCGCGAGCCTCCTCATGACCTGGAGTTCGCCTATGCTACTCTGGCCGCCTGCTCCTCAGCAGCCCATGTGAGGCGCCGCCATATTAGGAGGCTACTGGATATTGCTAATGCTGCTTCTGACCATAGTCTTGGTAAGTGCTTTAGAACTTAAATAAGAACGAAGTAACGAGTGGAATATGGTACATTTTGATACAAGTGGAGAAGGTTTGTCATTGCGACCGAGGCGCACTTCACCCGAGCAGTAGGCGAGCGTGTTATGGAGCCGAAGTGCTCCAAAAAAAATTACCACGTGTATCAAATGACTTTTTTAATACACTTGATCATCATCATCATTTCAGCCGAAAGACGTCCACTGTTGGACATAGGCGTCCCCCAAGTGTCACCACAACCATAGGTGTGGGCTTGTGGACGACGAGCAATGGGTAGCCGCCCAGTAAGCGTCCTGACTGAGCGCTAGTCGTCGACGGTGCGTAGCGATCCATGCGCACCTCAAAGAGATGTCAACAAAACTGTAGGGAGGCCAGAAGTGCCGAAGCCTACTGGGGCCACTGGGGCCATTAGTTTGCTTCCGCAAAGGGAACCCGTGGTCCTGGAACGCAAAGGCAGGAAGAACACAGGTGTGACTAAAAGTCAATAAAAGTCTGACACATCTCGAAGCGCCCTAGAGTGGGAGAACTCGTTAGAAAAAAAGTAGATTATTCTGACGAATTGTCAAAATTTAGTACTTACCTAGATGTTTTTCGTGTTCGTGTATATTATTACCATCACTAAAGATACGAAGACACGCTAAGAAGTTCCTCCTGACAAATTGCAGACACGATCTCAATGGTGATCCTGGCGCTCCGCTGCGTGGTGCAGGATCACCGTCACCGTAGCCTCATCCATTTCGTGAGGCGCCCCATGGCCGGGCTCGCGAGGCAGCAGCATACAGACGGCAGCTTCGGTACCCTCACCACCACTGCGCTGGCTATCCAGGTAAACTTTAGGAGTGTTTTACACTTTGTTACTACCAGTTCAGTTGTCTTATCTACTTTGTGAGGCGTTTTAAGGCTGGTCTGGTGAATCAGCAACATATTAATGGTAGCTATGTTGTATTAAGAGCGTCGAACCCGAAATACATTTCCATACAATCACTCTTGCGTGGTTATGACGTCATTACACATCTTTCTCTGGATATTTTGGCAACACAGATATCTTGTGGATATTATATATGTTTCTTAATTAAAGTCAATTTGTGTAAAACTAATCTAGAAAAGAAAAAAGAAAGAGAAGAGAAAAGATTTGAAGAGCTGAAGAGTTCATGCAGATTGACAAAATAGCAGATTTTCAGAAAATCTGCTATTTTGCGTGAACTTTGGCCTTTTATAACGTACCTACTCATAAATTTAAAAAGTAAAGAAAATCTGTATATATAAAGGCGAAATATCACTCACTGATTAACCTGTTGTATGCCAGAACGCAAATGTACGCGGGACACAATGACTTTTTAATTGTGTCTGTAATTCGGCATACGAAAGGTTAAACAAAGACAAACTTCAAATTTGGAAGGTACTTATAGGGTGTAGACATCCGCTAAGAACGGATTTTACGAAACTCCACCCCTAAGGGGGTAAAACGGAGGTTGGAAGTTTGTCTGGAGAAACCTATTTTTACGCGGGCGTAACCGCTGGCATAAGCTAGTATAACTATAGAAACCTTAAACACACACTATCGAAATTCCGAATTATGAAAATATTTTCCAAAAACTTTTAAGGTTTTAAAAACAAACACGTTATTCTTGGAACAAGTTTTGTATAATATTCGAGCGAGTGACGAAATTACTGAATACCAACAGAACGTATCTCTCTTTTTTCGCGTGGCCTTTTTCATGATCACGTTGATGATAGACGATCTGGAAAGAGCCCTCTTAACTATGGTAGAAAATGTTCCAAACATTGACTACATCACATAGCTATTCATATACCTATTTTGTTTGGTTTCGATTAGGTATGTTTTATAACGGTTTCGCTGAATTTCATATTTCTTGAAGAACGAGAAAAACAAACTTAATGCAAAATTGCAGGATTCTGGGTGAATGGGAAGTACCCCATGAATTTTGATTTCCTCGAGGGTGTCGAAATATACGTTTTTTGAGACATATACGGCCGTATCTTTTTTCTTCGTTAACTTAGATATTTTCACAGCTTCAAGAGACCGAACTTGAGTATATGGTTTTAATTTCAACGTAATACCTCCACGCTTTCTCGAGGTAAAGGGTCTTGACAGACCGACAAACAGACAGACAGATGGACGGACAACAAAGTGATCCTATAAGGGTTCCGCTTTTTCCCTTTTGAGGTACGGAACCCTAAAAATGGTAATAAATGAGCCCGTAAAGGTACACACAGTAAGCCTCTTCATTGTATAGCGAACGTTACATTTTTATCCTCAAAGTTAGACTTTAACTATAGGGATAAAAAGATAACGACCTATGTGTACCTTGTTACTTACCTTTCCAAGGAGGTAAAATTGTACTACAAGTTCTTCTTATACACAAATAAAAAGTCGTCCTTTTAATATTTTCGACTTTAGTTAGGGATTTTAGAACTTTAGAAAACATATAGAAATCTAGCTCTCTCTAATTATTATTTCCTACGTTCGTTGATTTATCAGCGCATGCAAAACTCCATTGAAAGAGAGGATCATCCGACAAGGGTTTTGTCTGGACTATATTGCAACTGCCTTAGAGTTGATTTCGAACTGGAAGTTGTAGTTATACATCACTATATTTTAATTAGTACAAAAAAAAATATGGGGCTCTATCTGTACCCGTTACTGATCACATTTTTGTAGTCAAAAGTAAAAAAAACGAAATCCCAAAATTGTCCACTACAATTTCTCATAATTGGTAACGCTAACTACGCGCAGTGTTTTCCCATTTTGATCGTCATTTATTGATTCCTAATCTGCCTGCCTGTACAATATTTCCATAAATTGAGTGACATTTTGGGACATAAACAAACGCTAATAACTTTGCTGTTTATGAATATTATTTATTGAGACTTTATTTAAATAAAAACAAGACCTTTTCTAATAAGCCCGTTAAGTATTTGTCCTAATTAAAAATTTGTGGTGTATGTTTTAATCATACGGAGAACTGTGATACCGCTGCAAGATTTTGTAATTTTGTTCTTATGTGACGACATAAATTTCGCTACACTACTAACTCTATCTACATGAATGCACCACATGACTACTTACAATGAAGGTTAAGTACAACACCGCAAAGTGTCTGACATATGTTTTGATTAAATGGATCAATACCACCTCCTTAACCATACTTATTCTACTAACTCTCTTCAGGCCCTTGAAGACTCGGAGTCCGGTCCAGGCGCGCACCAGCACTGGAGCTTCCCTGCGGCGCGCAAGTGGTTGGTGGAGCGTCAAAGGGCTGATGGTGGCTGGGGAGACGTCGCCAACACTGCTGCTGCTGTAGCGGCGCTGACACCAGCCTCGCTGGCAGCTGTGCGACCTCCGCACTGCTCGGATAAGCTGCTTGATAACCGACATGAACCATTAGGTAAGGAAAACTGCTTCTTTTCGAATCGATGGTTCTCTTTTTCCTGTCCCAGGCCAGTACCTAATATTTGATAAGGTTGCGGGCAAGGCACAATGCTTCGCAGAACAGATGGTCGATGGTGCCGAAATGTTCTGGAGTGGTGGCTGCGTGCCAAGAGATGCAGCGTTGACGCGGCCTCCCACAAGGTAGACCAATGACCTGGTGAGGATCACGGGAATCCGATGGATGCGAGACGCACAGGACCGGTCGTTATGGCGACTGATGCTGCGCCGAAATGATGATGATTTGGCCCAGTAGGTATTCACATTTATAGAGACGTCAGTGGTGGTTCTAAGCTCCTCCAAATGCAAATTTAGGGACAATTGGGGCGCTTGATTTAGTAAGTGGGCCATCATCTAGTCAAGAGCACCACACTCGCACTGGACATCAGAGGGGTCTATAATCCCCCATTTTGCCAGGTTATGTTGGAAACGAGATACCTCGGGTACCTCAAAATACGCAAAATCACCTTACTTTTTATTAACTTCCTATAGAGCTTTAAACACCAGAGTGTATGTATCTAAAAAGGCACTAGATTTACTTTGTCACAGTATTTTTCTAACCTAACTAAATGACTAAGATAAGTCTCCGCACTGTTTCCTCTACTTTTCTCGGCTACGCATCCTATCAGCAACCTCATCAGGTAATGAGAGAAAAACAGATCATCTGAGGGATCCATATATGTTAATCTGCGAGTGTAACATGTCAGTAGTCACAAGTATTTTATGATTTCGTTCGAAAGCCTATGACTTTCAGTAAATGTGATTATTTCAACATTCCAGACAGTAACGGTGGAGATGGCACTCTGAAGCTGGCGTACCAGTCGGGCAGCACCAGTAATGACTCCGACGCTCGCAACGTGTCCTTTACGTACACTCTGTGGGTCGGCACTAACGTCACCGAGAACTACACTCTGCACATGGTCGCTCCTAGGTAAGATCAAGTACTAAGACCGCATAATTAACAAGGAGAAACGGCTCCGTCGCTCGCATAGCATCTGCTGTAGGTACACCACTACACGCTGTGGGTCGGCACCAATATCATCGGGGACTACCTACACCTTGTATATGGTCGCTCCTAAGTAAGAATAAGTAGGTACTAAGGCAACATATTTAGTAAGGAGCAACGGCTCCGTTGTTCGCATAGTGTCTGTACAGATACTCACTGTAGGTTGTCACCATCGTCCGTCACTGAAAACCACACCACCTTGAACATGGTCTCTCCTAGGTAACATGTAAAACAAAATACTAAAATAACCTAATTAGTAAGAAACAACGACTGCGAAGCACGCACCGTGTCTGTAAAAGCTTTGCGATGGTACCAGAATCACCGAGATTAACTGTGCCTTGCACATAGTCGCTCCTAGGCAAGAATAAATAAGTACTAAGACAACATAAATAGTAAGGAGATCGACTCCAAAACTCGCGATGTGTCTTTTACGTAAACGATGTGGGTCGGCACCAACATCACCGAGAAGGTGTACCATACACATGGTAGTCCCTTCTAGGTAAAAACAATTAGGTACTAAGATAACATTGAGTCCGAAGCTCACACTGCGTCTGTACACGCTATGGTTCGGCACTCGGCACTAACGTCACCGGGAACTACACCTTGTACATCATTGCTCCTAGCCAAGAAAAAGTACTAAGACAACATAATTATTAAGGATCATCGATTCCCAGGCTCGCACTTTGGCTGTACACGCTGAAGGTCGGCACCAACGTCACCAAGGACTACACCCTGAACATAATCGCTCCTAGGTAGAAACAAGTACTAGGAAACCATAATTATTAAGGAGCATTGACTCCGAAGCTCGCAATGTGTCCTTCACGCACACGCTGTGGGTCGGCACGGCACCAACGTCACCGACAATTACACCCTGCACATAGTCGCCTCCTAGGCAAGAAACAGTACTAAGAAAATCTAATTAGTAAGGAGCAAGGACTCCAAATCTAGCACCGTGTCTGAACTCGGTGTGGGTCGGCACTCTTTTATCTGTTCTGTGGTCAGCAACGCAACGTCACCGAAAACTACACCCTGCACATGGTCGCTCAAAGAACAAGTACTAAAACAACATAATTAGTAAGGAGTAATGATTACAAAGCTCACGTGTCTTTTACGTATACATTGTGGGTCAGCACCAACGTCACCGCGAACTAGAACCGGTACATGGTCGCTTAGGTGAGAACAAGTACTAAGACCACATAACTATTAAGGAGCATCGACTCCAAAGCTCGCACCGTGTCTGTACACGTGTCTGTGTTGGCTTTACAGTGAGTCATCAGGGTCGCAGCCAACATGACCATCATGATGACTTGGGTGGGTCGGTGAGTCAAGTAGTGCGAGGTATCAGGTACTAAAACATTCACGCACCAACCACAGCATACACCCTAATACAGCAGCAGAATGCACATGTACAAAAATCCATAACTACCAAGCTAACAGGATAAGCAAGGAGCCTGATGCGGCGTGTTATTTTCTTTGTTCTTAGAGTTTGATAATTGGGAGTAACGTGTTTAACAAATGACTATTTCATTTAGGAAATAGCTCCCAACGATCAGAGACTCTTTTTTCCTTATTTAAATTTATAAAAAATTAAATTACAGGAACATATCATTCTTCCACGTGATGCAAATCGCCGCAGAAATGCACCCTAAGTTCAAGTTCGAGGCTAGCGAGTGGCCCAACGGTCACTACGTGCACACTATCGCGGGTCACAAGGAGGAGCCCATGGGTTACCACTACTGGCTGCTGTACCGCCTGCCGGAGAAGCCTGACCCTACTAGCCCGCCTGGCAACCAGCTTGTGGCTCCCGTTGGTAAGGACAGTTGTCAACTATTTTACGCCTGTGCCTAAAGAGGTAAAATCACATTTGGCCAGTAATATAAGTGTAGATAGGATAGGCATCCATTACTATCAATTGGGCAGAAATTTCAACCAAATATTATGGCACCCTATAAAACGTTATCGGGATTAAAAACCCATCTCCGGCCTCACCACGTCTTTCTTTAGATCTTAGCCATTCAGCAACATTTGCACGTGTCGAAATTAATTGAAACACAACATTTAATTACTGCAGTTTTTATCTAACTACGCTAACCAAATCTTTCTGTTTCAGGTGTGGACGACTTATTAGTTGAAGACGGAGAACATTACCTGTTCTGGTACAAGAAGCTGTAATTCTTCCACCAACAAACCTTATCGTTCGTTACCAAGTTAATTGCAGTCCCTGATTTATCTAATGTACCTACCTACCTTATTTGATACGCCATGACTTGTTTCTATCACTTTTTCAACGCCCAGTTCCGTTAAATTGGTAAAAATATCCGAAACTAGTTGTAAGATTCGCAGTCATTATCGTATGTATTTTAATAGAATTTATAGGGTTTAGGAACTTATTTATCAACGTATAATAAATTAATTAAATCTGAATACTTGAATCTTTCATGAGGCATAGTCTAGCTGTGGTCAATTCTCTAACGTTACTATAGAACATTTCTACGAAAAATGTAAAAATACCATCTCCTTTTCCATATGAAATGTATGCTGTGAAAGATACCAAAGATCTATGTTTTTCATGCCCAGAAGGAGTGATTTTGATGTAAATATTTATATAATGGTTAAGCTTGAGATATTTATTATTTAGGCCAGACTGTAGAGGTCCTATGATTGACCCTTGCGGAACCCCTTGACTAAGAAGGAAACGTAACTAGTCATACGTGTTCTATTTGGAATTTTTGACTATACCCTTAAACATTTAATAAATATGGTTCTTATTTGCCTTACGGCAAGGCAAGAAATTCTATTAGAATTCAATCCGAGGTCTTTGTAATTATCTCAAGCTAAAGCAAATACTGTAGTTTCTATAAATGACGATCAATTTACTTCAGTGTTTACTTAATAATGCATTATATTTTAAAGGTGCAATCATTCTGTAATTTGTATGTAACCGTCAACAATATGGTCAGAAAATTTACTTCCCAAGGCATTTTCTGAAAATAATCTTGGCACTATTTATATCTGCAATACCTTGCATGCGTTAGTTGGCATGTATAATAGCGACTAGATCAATATTAAGATTCATGTTAAAGTAAGTAATTCTCAATTTAAAACCTTTTGAATGCAACCGTCGAGTTTATAGAGAAAAATGTTAAACAAAATAAAACTTTTAGATTCTCTGATTACATTGATTACGCACCAAAGTAAATCGATTACGCGCTTGTACGATATTATGTCGTAACATCGAAAGTGTAAGTACCTACCTAAAACACATCTTTTTTAGAAAATTGTTTTATTAATTTGACACAAACTTACCTTGTAATACATTGAAATAAACAGTGGAACAACTGAAAAATAAATCATAAAGGTTAGGTACTACATTGGGCACACGTGGAACACGAAAGTCGATCTGAGCGCGTCGGCCTCCATACATTTTTGGGACGACGCTGCGTACGCACCTGTCGCGGGCAGGCTGCGCCCCGCGCCCCTTTTGCTACGTAATAATACATTAAAGTTCTGCATCGACACGACTACATGCACACCGTTAAAGTTGGAATAGCGATACTGCGCAGGTAATCTGGTTTCCGCAACGGGGACCGTCGTACACAAAACACGCGCGACGTCACCCGACGGGTGCCCGCTTAACGCAGCATTGGCCCTTATACGGCAACTAGACTTGTAGAGCTACATTAGATCCTCGCCACGCGACGCGACTTTACGTACAAATCAAGCGTGTACCACGTTTGCGCCGGTCGAATGTAGTTCCACAACACCTATTATTACACGTATTTTGAAAGTTTAGCATGATGTTTTTTTTTTTGCAAGTTCTTTATGTTAACTTGTAATCAATTTGTTACATTATTTCCATAAACTCGATGCCTATTGTAATATTCTATATAATAGTATAATATGATGTGTACTCTCGGAAACAATAGATTTAAAACGAATCATTTTAGACGAGACTGAACGCAGCGTTATCTGATTGAAGTGCGTTAGACTAACATTTTTATTGTACCTATTGAATGGTTCTTAATAAAGTATGAAAATTCAGTAATTTTTGAGTATTTTTTCTCCAATCCTGACTGCCTGCCCATCTTTCAATACATTAGAATTACCTTCTTCAGGAGCCCTTTTTGTGACAATCGGATTTATGAAGATAGTTCTGTTGGCGTTTTCTTTTTTTATCTGAAGAATAAAAATGGCAGGACATACCTGACAACTCCCTGACTGGCCTGTTGGTTAGTGGCCCTGACTGCTATGCCAAAGAACGTGGGTTCGATTCCCACCCAGGACAAATGTTTGTGTGATGAGCGCGATCATTTGTTCTGTGTCTGAGTGTAATTTATCTATAATAAGTATATAAGTGTGTGTGTGTGTGAGTTGTAGGTCGCGGGTTCAAACCCAGCCAGGCGCAATACTTTGTGTAATTTATTTCATCACCACTGCTCTCAAAACGGTGAAGGAAAACATCGTGAGGAAACCGGCATGTCCTAAAACCAAAAATTCGAAGACATGTGATATCCACCAACCCGCACTGGGCCCGCGTGGTGGATTACGGGCATTCCCTCTCCCACAGAGGAGGCCTGAGTCCCAACAGTGGGAACATTATAAGGCCGACTATGCTATGCTATGCTAAGTATGTATTTAGAAATATATAAGTATGTTCATCAGTCGTCCAGTACTCATAACACAAGCTCTGCTTAGCTTGGGGCTAGAAGGCGTTGTGTGATAGTTGTGGACTATTATAATATTTAATTATTTATATATATATATATATATTCATTTAAACGAGACCACACGATTGACGATTAAAAATCGACCTTAGGAAGTACTCGCGCAGCGGCATTGTTCGAAAGAGTCCCGTGTTTCCTGATGGCTACAACCAGTGGATCTTTAAGTCAAGACTCAAGAGTGAATAGGTTACTTCTAGGTAAGCGTGCTCCATCGTCGACCACGTCATCGCTTACCATCAGGTGAGTTCAGGGGTACCAATTTTTTTAAGTCATTAAATGAGCATGAGCACCTATGAGGTTTTCTAAAAGCCGGCGCCCCTGAGTGAGATAGCGCTCAAGCGCGAGCCTATCAATAGTAAAAAATAAGAGTTACCGTGGTTCTCGCAATGCGCAACTGAAGAAACAATGGGTTTTAATCGGGAAAAGTGTAACTTCCCCCCGCTACACCCAGAGCGAGAGAAGTCATTAAAATTTGATCTTCTTCTTTTCGTGTCGATGTACTCTAACTAAATTTTATCTGACCAGTATTTGGCAACCTCTACGGCTCTGTTATTGGCCTCGGATAGATCCTGAAAACTGCAGGTAGTTATGCAGGATGGACAGCATAGCAAATGACGCATGTCCTGTGCAGCGGCTCCACACTGGCACTGTGTTAGAGATGGGTCGAGGAAGCCCCATTTGGCCAAATTATTTTTACAGCGGCCAACCTGAGTGCGTAGTCGATTAAGAGATTTCCAGATTGGCCAGTGCAATTCGCGTCCAGGGGGGAGATGTTCTGACGGGGTGATGAAATGTGTAGGACTTGGGTGCTTCTGCTTCCACAGCGCGCATCTCTCATCCTCTGCACTGTCTTTTGAAGAGGTCGTAAATCGCATAAAGCTTTTACGACTCTTTAGACGTGCTGGTATAAGTTGATGTTTATGCAGGGGGTGACGGCCGTCCCGTTCCTGTTTACTCTTCTCGATGCGGCTGGCTATCTCGCGGCGAACTTCTGGAGGAGCTATACCTGCTAGAGGGTACAACATTGCAAGAGGGGTAGGTTTTAAGCATCCCGTTACGATGCGACAGGTATCGTTCAGCGCTATGTCCACTTCTTTAGCGTGAGCGGAACGATGCCACACTGGGCATGCAAACTCTCCTGCCGAAAAAGAAAGGCATAGGCCTGAAGTACGAAGAACTTGTGGTGATGCTCCCCAGGTGCTGGATGTAAGGCGGCGAAGGATATTGTTCCTAGTCCCAACTTTTTGTTTTGTTTTTAGACATTAAAATTTGATGATTTTACAAGTTAAAGAAAAACATGAAAGTACTCCAATTTTCGCTATAAGACAAGCTATCTATAATAGGTCTATTTTACAGTAATTTGTTTGTATTCTTCACTTCAGATCCAGTCTTCCCAAGAGGTTTCAGGATTGTGTTTGTCAGATTATCGATTCCTGTATTTTTTCAACAATGTATTGAAGCAATAATAGCCAGTAACAAGATCCAACATTTATTAAATTTGTACAATTTACACATAACACCAATATGACCGTCGGCTAGGTATTGTCACCTACAGTGCTCTCCACTACAAAACGCTCCATATATGGCTTACAAAAAAGAAAAATCATATCCTCATAAAAATATCTTTAGAATATATTTTTATTTGAAAGTGCTTATCATAAGAACATACATACATAAGTTATTAACTAACTGAAATCATACATGCAACCTTCATTTATAATAATAAAGTAATGTAACACAAAATAATAATGGTTTTCAAGTGAGAAAAAAAAAATTCACAGATAATAAATTATATAAAGCTATGGTTTTAGCTGAGGTTCGCCAATGAGAATTAAATTCGGAAAATGAATGCGACAAACTGATTTAAACGGTAAATTACGTTTCATTGAACCAATCGTAGCTGAATAAGCACGATTGACAATTTTTCACATTCAATTTGTGTTTTTCATTTTCGAGAAACTGTAGTTTAGTGTCTCATAACGCCAGTCCTGTCAGTTATTCTTGTTCTATTTTGTTTAATTTAGACGCAAAAGATATCGAATATCTCCTTCGTGAAAACCTTGAGGCTTATTAACCGTTTCACCGCTTATGTCGGATTAATCCGACAAATATTTTCGTGTCCATTTCGCCAGGGTTGTATAATTACAATCAAAAACTCCGTCTCGTCAGCTCTTCTGTCACCTACAAGTGACACTGGGAATTGAATTCTATTCGTTTTTAATGGCAAATAGAGATGTCGACTATTCTGCCAATTTTAAAATAAGGTAAAATTAAGTACAATAAATTCTGCCAATGTCAAAAGTAAATTGGATAAGCAATATTATATATCATTCGCTGACAGAACTAGAATGTTAAAAACATAGTAGCTGTATGCATAAAAATCTTCGATTGATACTGTTGAACTTGATGGGTTAGTACTATATTGAAGAGTAAAATTATATTTGTCGGATTAATCCGACGTAAGCGGACAAAGGGGTAAAAAAATCTAAGATTTGCTTTTAAGGCTAGTGATAACTAAGCAATACTTAAATCTGAAATCTCTTCTAAGGGTGGGTTTCTGAATTGAGTATTTTCAATTAAGAACGTCTCAAACCATACTTAACTGCCAAATTTTGACAGGTTTTCAGGGCAAAGTAGAGTTTGAGTAATTCTCAACTTCAAATGCTTAAATCAGAAACCGAGCTTAAGAAAGCTGCCACCACACAAACTTTTTTAAAAAAAATTATATTGAAACATACAAATATCTTTTTTTGTCTGTAAATCATTTGAAATTAGTGACAGTATACGGTGAGCTATAATAAAAGAGATTTTAATATTTTAAAACATCATGAAACTATGAAAATGCATTAAAATAATAAGTATTACGCAGCATTCTTCCCATAACCAATATCCATAGATTCATATAAAAAAAACGAATTCGATATAACATAAATTATACAAATATTTTACTTGTTTGCTTGTTTCTTATTTAATAAATTCAATCTAATAGAAATATAGATAAATAAAATGAGCAATATTATTAAAAATAATCAAAAATTGTGCATAATTATTATAAATCATTGTGTCGATATAATCTATTTACATGTGCGAACACGGTGTGTCTAATAAACACATGGATTTATGTGAACTTAAACAAAGGAAGGTAAATTTCACGAAAATTCTATCTTCTATTAAAAATCCATAGCAGAAATAACAGGAAAGAGTCACCGCCGCGGTGACTCTTTCCTGTTATTTCTGCTAGAATAAAATGCCTAGAATGCAACAGACAACTGAAGGAACACAGGTGGGTTTTAATCAATAAGTCAGACCTCCCTCGTGCTTCACTCAGAGCGACCACCAGGAGAGGCTATTTGATGATGACCCATAAAAAAAAAAATAACTGGAAAAATATATTAGTAAGTACAACAAATATCTCTGTGCGTCTATGAATATCATGTGTATGGTTTAGTGTCCACTTTGATATAAAAAAATATTATCAATCAAAAATTTATAAGTCACAGAGAGAATACACAGAGAGGAAAAAAAAACAAGTTTCACCACTAGCGGCTATTGCAGTGCCAATAGTAAGTGTAAGTAGGACACGGATTGCCTCCAAGCTTAGAATATAAAATCACTCTGAAATTATTACATACCCGTATTTCTGGAATAAATTCACGGTACACAACCATGAAAAAAAGACCAACCAACAAATTGTTAAAAAAAAAACTCACATGAAATTAGTTTACAAAAATCGCGATACTTTACCTTCCCTTGTCCAAGTTCCTAAAGTGCTATCACATTTCAATTATTGGATCTATAAACTTTTTTTTTTATAATGTTGCTAGAAAAGATAGATACGTAGAAAATCTTCAATTCTGCGTACACATCACAACGGCTATACACATCTTTGAATATCTTGTAAACACATTACACACCAAAACCGCAACTGTTCTATTTATCCTTTAACCGCTTGCGTCGGATTTTCCCGACGAGTGTTGTCGTATCTTATTCGCCAAGGTCGTGTATTTGCGACTGGGTACGCCATCTCGTTTAGCTCTTCAATCCCTATAGGTGATAGAAGAGCTGATGAAACAGAGTATTTGGTCGTGGATGTGCGACCTGGCGGAATAAACGCGAGAGTGTTAAAAGGTTAATTACTTTTGTCACATCACTTCACCTTTTTCTATACGAGGCTAAAGCTCAGTTTTTGAATAATTCCGTAAATGCGCTTTGGCCCCCCAGGGGGTCGCACTGCAAAATGATAAATACCTATATCTCATTTAGCAAGGCTTGATAAAACCTTATATTAAGTATATATAGGGTAAGACTAAGCTATTTTATTTAAATTACAGACTTTAAAATGATTTTATTTCATTTTCAAGCTGTTCTCAGAGAAATAATTGTTGTTTCATACAAAAAACACTTAAAAACTGTGAAGGATTTGAGTTAAACTGTGCTAGAGGTGCTTCAGAGTGACGAGTGCAAGTTGTCAAAACTTTTACTGAGTTTGGCTTTCTGATTGGTTAAAAGCTTAGGGCGGACCAATCGGAGCGCCATACGTCAACGTAAAACAAAATCGCACTAGGCACTCAGATTAATTTTAATGATACAAGATAAATATGTGTAATTGTGGTTTCAGTGCATACTGCGCGTCACGTCATAAGACATTAAATTCGAACATTTTCTAACTGGCAACAATACCACAACGTACATCCTAATACTTTAAAATGTGCGTCGAACTATTGCTTCATCGAAAATATAAATACCAGCTTTTAGCGAAGTTTTATTTACAAATATAATGGAATAGAGAAGAAATAATAAAATACTTAAGATACAGTAAACTCGTATTACTTTGGTCCTGGGGTATAACTTTGGCCTAAGTTTAGTAACCAATAAGAAGACGGGACACTGTGTTCCTATTGGTTGACGAGCTTGGGGTCAAAATTATACCCTTGGGCCAAAGTATCACAACTTTAAAGTACATATTTTATATCACATAGAGTACCGAAGAGGTAATGGTTTTAGATCAAATCACTTTATAAGTTAGAACGGACTGGGCCGCAACGAACTAGAAATAACATAACACGGTCTGCCTCTCCGAAGGGCTAGATAGATGTGTACATATTATTATATTACTCCTACATTTCACTAATAAAAGCTACGGGTCCAAGCGTGGCCATGTCCCCGCTAGATGGTGCTAAACTCAATAATAGTTTATTTTAGGAGTTTAGGGGTTTATCATCGCTTACCATCAGGTTAGATAGTGGTCAAACGCGAGCCACAATAAACAAAATAAAAAAATCGTTTTAGTTTGTTGAAGTACTATGAAGGCAAGGTATTTGCTAAAATAGGGTATCCCACTTCATTGAACTTAGTAAAATAACTGCCTCAAAACTGTTGACTGTTCATGTCTGTTACTATAGTGCTAAGTGAAGGGCTATGTTGAGTTCAGCGCCATCTAGTAACAACATAATCACGTTTGGGCTTGTAGCATTCATTTTAAGAGGATGCTCTAGAGTAACCCTCGAAATTCAAATTTTCTGAAATTTTTGCATTTCGCAGGACAGCATCAGATCCTATGCTCATTAAAATATAATTTGTGACCGTAACAAATGTGGCTTTACTGAATTATAATCATTAAAATCATCAACCATTTCAGTTCAGCTATCGCTATTAAATGACTTTTTCATAAAATAACCATTCAATAAGGTCACAATTCGTATTTTAATGAAGATAGAACCTAACACTGACCTACAAAATGTAAAAAACTTAAGAATATTGTATTTTCGCGGGTTACCCTTGCGCTTTCATAATGAGTCTCTTTTAATCCAGACTCAAGAAATGTCTCCCTCTTCCATCCCTGTATAATATGCGTTAGATATTCTATCATTTAAACCGAATGTAAAAAACCCACACAGCCACACGATAAAATCAGCAGAATTGAAATTCAAAATACTGAAACAGTGCAACCTTAGAATTAAGGCACTCAAACGAGCCCAGAGTCAAAATACACACACACAGTGACTCAAAAACGTCATATTCTATTTTATAATACTTATTACGGACATCAATTATTCTTCTACGTTTTCATTAAGCCTTTAACCGCTTGCGTCGGATTAGTCCGACGAGTGTTTTCGTATCTTATGCGCCAGGGTCGTGTGCGACTGGATACTCCGTCTCGATTAGCTCTTCAATCTCCATAGGTGAGTATAGTAAGAAGAGCTGACGAGACGGAGCAATTTGGTCGTGGATGTGCGACCTTGGCGAGTGGTTGTCGGATATATCCGACATCGGCAGTTAAAGGGTTAAAAGTATTCAGACACCGGTTTACGGCCATAACACCCCTTAAGCTCGTTTACGACCCAGTCCTATAGCAAAACTGTATTTCAATATTATATTTCACGTAGGGAGGGTTGGTCTTGAATGTTTGTATGTATACGCCATTCGCGTTAGGATTACACATTTAAATAAACTTTTTGTACCGTGCGTTCAATCGATTTTGACTTGCTTTGGTGGCATGATAAATGGCTGCTGCAGTAAATAGTTGGTATTGTAACCACGTTTTTGCTTTTAATGTCATCCTTATGCCTAGGGAATAGAAGTCAAAACCGGTCGAACGGACAATAAAAAAAGGTTTAAGGTGGGTATCGCTTGGATAAATAAAATATTTTATTATTATATATTTAAATGTCTAATCTTAACTCGAATGGAGTATAGATCTGACATACACACTGTTCCTGTGTGCGTATGTTTACAGAAGTATGCGGTAGTGTGTTAAGTCCCTACTACGTTGAAAAGGGAGGATCCGCCTCCGCAGGCGCAGGCTTGCGGACGGCGAGCAGTGGGTGGCTCGCCGTCCGATCGTCCGGTAACCGTCCGGACCGAGCCCAAGTCGTCGACGGCGCGTACTGTTCCACGCGCGCCTCAAGGAGATGTCAGCAACTGTAAGGGCCCAGTAGGGTCAAGTGTGAAAATGAAAACCCGGGACTCCGGGGCGAAGGCAACGAAGGGACAGGAGTGGGTTTTTAGTCAGTAAAAGTCACTATCTTGCGCTCCGCCCAAGAGTGGGATTTGTCATTAGATGATTTTCCCACCTAAAAAAAAAAGACTAGACGGATATTGTCTAGTCTAGGTAACTACCCGACAGTTGATTTTGAACAGCTTTGTATGTTCTAATCGCGCGGAGAAAATTCTTGATACTCGCGGTATCAGTCTTCTACAGGATTTTAATTTTTTTAGTTGATTGTGGCGACATGAATGTTGCTACATGTTTATTCTCTTTGACAACAAAGGATCCGAGCTTATGCACACAGAAAAAAAATGGTGAGTTATTAAATTGACACTAAAGAAGTGAAAACTTCATCAAGGCGAGGTTAATGATACAAAATCGTAATCCTTCATGTAAGATCGGCCGACTCGAGCCGAACTTACCCGAATGAGCGTTACATAGCCGAGCGTGACGTTTCAATCTCATTCAATACCCACAAATAAAGAGCTCAGCGCGCCCAAAGATTTTTTTCACTTCAAAACAATGTACATATGTGAAATTGTGAACACACATTCAAGACCACCCCACCTGGGTGAGATACAATATCTATAGTACTCCAGCGAAAATATGACACATGGACCTTTATTACTGGTTTTCTTTTTATCTTGCCGAGCCCGTTCTTTGATAATGTTTCATATTTACGCTATATTTTTGGTTGATTGGTTTGTCATCCGTTTGGTATCCATCTTAAAGAGAAATAACTCAAAAAATTAGGTATTTGTTGATTGAATCATAAAACATATGCTATCATTATCATCAACATTTCAGCCGAAAAATGTCCACTGTTGGACGGCGGCGGCGGGCTCCCCGAGCATATCGCCTCAGACACCGATCCTGTGCGTCTCGCATCCATCGGGTTCCCATCACCCTCACCAGGTTATCGGTCCACGTCGCTACTCCAGAACCTTTCGGTCCCATCGACCATCTGTTCGGCAAGCAAAGTGCCCTGCCCACTGCCACTTCAGTTTGGTGATTCTTCGAGCTATGAAACATATGCTTTATGATTTAATATTCAATTATTATTATTTCTTTTTGTGTTCGTGTTTTTGACTTGGATACTAAGTCCTTTAAGCCATATCTTCGTATGAATAATAAATTTGTTTACCATCAGAATATGGCTGTACACATTCTATTGTTTTGTAGTATTTGACAGTAAATATATCAAGTCAACCTTTCTCGGAAAACTTCACTGAGGTAGTCAACACTGCAATAAAAATCTCAGCTCCATTTTACCTAGATCGCGCCTGTTTCAATGATTCTACATAGTGTTTAGTTGCACAGACACTTGAGATACAAAACTACACCAATTTTACATCACAATATCCACTAGGAATCAATTTACGAATAATTAAAACAGACACTAAACTTCACTCGAAGAAATCCCGCCAAAAACTCCTCGAATTATTTCTCTTTATGACCAAGTGCGTTGTGTTGCTACTAATGTTAAGGGTGAGTCTGCTGACGTCACAGCGGTCGCGTGACGTCACTACGGCATGATGACGATACGGTTCATGACGGTCGTGTAGGCGAGCCCCAGCGCCCACGAGACTTCGTGCCCGTTCACTTTCTTGAACAACTGGAAGGAAGAAGATTTTATTAGTGTTTTTATAAAGCACTAGCGGTCCCGGCAGACGTTGTTCTGCCCAAAAGCGGGATTTAGTAAAAAAAAAAAAATTACCCTACTCTACCCTACTCTACCCTACTCTACCCTACCCTACTCGTTAAAAAGTACCCTATGTCCGTCTCCTGGTTCTAAGCTACCTCCCCACCAATTTTCAGCCAAATCGGTTCAGCCGTTCTTGAGTTATAAACAGTGTAACTAACACGACTTTCTTTTATATATATAGATTTATAAAGACACCCCGAAAACAACCGTGCACTGAACAGTTAGAATAAGGTTTTTTTTTGTTGGTCCATTATTCCACAAAAAAGATCACAGACGCGTGTCTCAAACGGATAGCACTCGAGCTCGCATTGAGCTGAATTGAGCCGAGATATCGTGTCCGTGAGCGTCTATGTGTGCGTTGCTCGAGCGTGCTTTGTATGTAGAATGACTTCTGTACCTACCCATTTTGTGCTTATATATTTAAATGGAGGTGTTCACTATTTTACTATCGTCTACGACTTTTTTTGCGGTGACATTAGATTGTCATGATAGTGGGAACGGCTAGCACGATCATATCATGTCAAATCAAATCATGTGTCGTTGAAAAATGTCAAATCATGTGTCGCTGTTGCGACTATCTGTCGTGGCTAAGACAATCAGTTGTTATAATGGAAACAGGTAGAGACGATAGTTCGACAATAAATTAACCGTTACTAGTGAGAACGCAGCCTTACTAGGAATTGTAAAAGAAATAAAGAAAGAAAACATGTTTATTCTGCCCAAATAGACGCACAATAAAATATAGTAATCTGTCGGGCCATGTGCAAACCGGGCATAACTGTGCTGCACCATAAACACTAGACAATCAACACAGTTGACTAATGTCTACATAGTCTGTGGTTGTGCTTCAATGCTTTGCTTCCATGTAACACAGTAACTTCGCCACAACAACTAATTCAGTAAGTAAGGTATGGATACATACGCTGATGGGCTTGTTGTTCTCGATCTTGTATGCGTCCTGCAGCAGCGTGACGATGTACACGAGGTCGATGCAGGCCCACGGCTGGTCCACGTTGGCCGACGTGCACGCCGCCACAGCCGCCGCGCGGTACGCCTCCACCGACACCGTGCCGCCTGACATTACGTCTGGAACAAATAGCGAGTTAGAAGGGTGCATGGACTAGTTTTTTGGGCCGTATTAAGGGTGGAACAGACGGTTGCAATCTAGCGTTCCAACCAACCTTGGCCTTGGCCTTGACCTTGGTTGGACCTTGGTTTGTGTTTCGTCTACATGGATGTAAACCACGCACCAACACGTTTGCAAATCAGTCTACTACTACGGTGGGGAGATCGCGATCGCCCACCAAGGGCGTTGAAGGTCATTGATTAAACTGCTGTCTACACGGAGTGAAACTAGGAAGGTCACCTCTCTTGGGACGTTGGTTTGCAACCTTCTGGTCCACCCTTTATAGATGAGTTCCAAAAGACTCGATAGATTTTTTTTGCGTGGGAGGTCATCTAATGACTTCTCCGCGTGTCAGACTTTTACTGACTAAAACCCACTCTCATGTTCCTTCTTTGCCTTAGGACCCCGGGTTTCCCTTTCGGAAGCGAATCCATGGCCCCAGTAAGCTTCGGCCCTTCCGGGCCATACGGTTTTGCTGACATCTCTTTGAGACGCGCGTAGAACAGTACGCACCGTTGACGACTCGAGTTCGGTCCGAACGTTTACCGGATGACTGGATGGTGAACTACCCATTGCTCGCCGTTCGCAAGCTCACGCCTGCGGTGCCTGGAAATCGAGGTCGGTATCACAGCGGCTGGGGCGTGGGGAAGTCCGTGCCCTCACGTGTGTGGCCGCCTCTTTTGATAGTATTACTACGCAAAGGTGACCGACTGCCATTCCTCTTCGCTCCAAACCATGGCCTATACAAGGCCCGGTGAGACGCGAAGGGATCTTTGATTTTGGAAGCTGTACTCACCGATCATGCCAGCATCAGCGGCCACGTCATAGAAGTAGCTCATAGCGGCCACGCTCCCCAGCGGCGGCTGCGTGGGCTCCCAGTCCAGCGTGTCGAGCACGTAGCGCTTCACGATCGCGTGGCACGCGTTGTATACTGCTGACGGCTTGCTGCCGTGCGCGCGAGGGGATCCGCTGTAGAGGGAACAGGAAGATATTTTTGCATGAAAAAAAAAATCAGACAGAAGGATAGTTTGATTTGAAATACAAATCAGACTAGATAGAACTCACAACTCATGACTCCGTATTAAGTTCACGTTGCTGTCACGATCTACTAAGCGTAAAAACGCGAGAACAAAGGTGAGTTTCACGCAATAAAAACGCGAGAACAAAGGTGAGTTTCACGCAATAAAAACGCGAGAACAAAGGTGAGTTTCACGCAATAAAAACGCGAGAACAAAGGTGAGTTTCACGCAATAAAAACGCAAGAACAAAGGTGAGTTTCACGCAATAAAAACGCGAGAACAAAGGTGGGTTTTACTCAGTAAAAGTATGAATCTACCTCTCGCTCAACCCAAAATGGAGTCATTTGATGAATCCCATGTAAAAAAAAAACACGTTCAGTTCCGATGTGTCATTGTACCTGGCAGTATAGCTAACCATACGAGGAGGCAATACCAGCACCGAGTGTATTTTCTGTAAGCCACCTCGCGAAACGACACCTGAGGCGATGCGAACTTACTTGTAACACGCAGTAGAGGGAACCCATAGGACATGATTGGCCTAAACTATACTTGTATCAATAATTCGAGTTATTCGCCTTTATTACCGACTCATGTATCGACTTTAGCGTCGCAATTAAAGTCAATTATAAGTTACAATTTAAAAGCCCATGCAAATTATTGGCATGATTTACTTTTTTCTTTTCACCAGAAATGAAACCTAGGTTAGAGGCCAATACAAGAAATCAATAGCAAAAAGAACCAGGTCCTTAAACCGTAACCGAACGAAGATACCTATAGAAGCATTGCTAGTATGTTTTTGTCAGGCATTACCTATTTTCGTTATATTATGATGAAATGGAAATGTAATACGTAATATTTTGAGGTTTTTATTGACTAAGTTGGTTATTACTGTTATATATTTTTCGCACTCGCAGTTTTTTATTACTAAAACTAGTAAAAAAAACTTCGTTTGGTTACGGTTGGTGGACATACATTTTTTTTCTGCTATTGATTTCTCATACAGTCCTTTAAGATATGGCCTAGGTTTCAATTTTGGCAAAAAGAAAAAATATATATATGCCAGCAATATATGTTAAAAAGTTTCGATTCCCCTTTAAGATGCTCTATAAAAATTGTTGCAATAAAATATGAATATTGAATTGAGTTTGTGGTTGTAAATTTTTTCATTGACCTGAAGAAAGGAAAGAAAGAAATTATGAAGAAAAAATGCGAAACTCGCAAGCGCACGCACGGGATTCTAAGGGCGAACACTCAATTCGTCTACTAGGTGAACAAAATGCAAAATCGTCGCGCTGCATGAATGACAGTCGAGCGCTTATGATCTTTATTTATTTCATGGTTCGAGTGGTGAGTTTCAAGTAAGATAAAAATAATTCTTCCTCTTCAACACTAAAATGAATTGCTTTTCACTTGTTATGACCGATTATAGTGTGACGTGGGCTGAAAAAACATCAAATCTGAAAAAAAAAGGAACCCGGGCGAAGCCGGCCCGGGCAGCTAGTATAAGATAATAACATTGTATTGAAGGTAGAGACCAACCTCACAAAGTAGTTGTTGTTGGCGTAGGTCCAGGGCTCGCGCTGGATGATGGGGTCCACGCAGGGCGAGCTCAGCGACGAGTTGCTGGCGCTCGACAAGCGGAACACGCCGTAGCGCGCCGCCAGCAGCCCTAGGTTTAAGTAGCTGGAACAAATAACAGAAGCCTTCACATTTTCATTATTATCATACGCATAATCAGCCTTTAAATGTTCCCACTGTTGGAAGTGTTGGGACTCAGACCTCTCTATAGGAGAGGGAATGGGCCGTAATCCACCACGCGCGCCCATTGCGGGTTGGTCACATGTCTTCGAATTTTTGGTTCTAGGACATGCCGGTTTCCTCACGATGTTTTCCTTCACCGTTTTGAGAGCTAAAAAAACTATAAACTTTTCAGAATAGCAATGCAGTGGTGAAATAAATTACACAAAGTAATGCTCCTGGCCGGGTTTGAATCCGCAACTCTTCAGTATTATGCTTCGGAATCATAAACTTTCTTCATTTCAGCCGGAAGACGTCCACTGCTGAAAGGCAACCCCCGCTTATATCACATAGTATCGAATCCTCGCGACCCTCACCAGATATTTAACTAAAAGCTATTATAGGAAGGAAGCGTGCAATTAGGTACACCTACACAGAGAGGTTTTGTTTAGTTTGTATACAGATTGTTTATCTCTAATTTTTTTTTTTTTTGAAAATGTTTTTATTTTAGTAATAGTTTTAACAGGCCTGTTGGTCTAGTGGCCCTGACTGCCTTATACTTATCAAATTTTGAAACAATACTTGGCATCCTATTGGTCTAGTGGTTAGTGGCCCTGACTGTTATGCCGGGGATCGTGGGTTCAAATGCACCCAGGACAAATGTTTGTGTGATGAGCACGATCATTCGTTCTGTGTCTGGGTGTAATTTATCTATAATATATATAGTAGTCTAGTACTCATACCGCAAGCTCTGCTTAGTTTGGGACTAGATGACGTTGTGTGAAAGTTGTGGAATATTATTATTTTTATTCTAATGGAGCTCGCAACAATTTATTACTTTTGTATCTTTGTATAATGTAGAAGTATTACATTGTATAATCATGTAGAAGAACCTTTTTTGTTTTTAATTTTCTGAATATAAACTACTATGGAGCATTTTATTAGGTTACAACTTGTTTGACATAAACAAACATAGCAGTTGAGAGTTTGTCATGCTCACTCAAATGTCTCACTGATGATGGCGCGTGTTGTTGGATCAGTGTCTCACTAATGGTAGCGCTTGTTGTTGGATCAGTAAGTTCCCTTAGCTCAGTGGGACTGATGCACGCGTCATTCTCGTGAACGGGCGCCGTCAGTTGACACTGGTCATCTTTAAGCTACCAGTTGCTTATTTCAATTTCTATTTTTTTTTTTTTTCATTTTTAGTTTCTTATAATATGATTTAACCCCTCGCGCGCGGGGGTACACCAAAGGAACAGCAAAAAAAAACTGTTCTGGATTTCTCTGTTTGTCGATTTGGACCACGTTGTTTTTTTTTTTTTTTTGATTTTATATATTTAGTTAACAAAATTATGTATATATTATATTTACCTATATTGTGTTGTATCTTATCTATGATTCATTTGTATATTTTTTTTATATTAACCTCTTTTTTTTCCTCTCTTTTGTCGCACCTAAAATTATTATTCTCTGCATCACCCAAAGGTTGACTGGTACAAAATGCCTAAGGCATTAAGTCCGCCTCTGTACCTTTATGTGCACGAAGTATGTAATAAATAAATAAATATAGAAACAAACATTTTCGGCCAAATAAATTTCGTGCAAACGTGTGTACAGTACGACAATTAAGCGTTTTTCAAGGTCATTCAAGTTGTACAGACGTATGTACAATCAGCGCTCGAGGGGAGTGTCCATGGAGTTTCTTGCATGTTCTTCGTAAAGATCTACGCTTTGGAACGTGCAATTTAGCTTCACTTTTTTTGACTAACTGATATATTGACGACAGTTGAAAATTGCCTGTAAATGACCTATTTGAAATTAGCGTTTTCAATTTTTGATTAATATTTTTTTTTCGGTGGGTAAATCATCCAATGACATCCCTCGCTCTTTGGCGGGACTCTGCTGGGCCCCACGGTTTGCTGACATTTCCTTGAGGCGCGTGTGGAACAGTACGCGCCGTCGACGACTTGGGTTCGGTCCGGAAGGTTACCGGATGATCGGACGGCGAGCTACCCATTGCTCGCCGTCCGCACGGCCGCGCTTACGGTGGCCGGAAATCGGGATCTGGCCCTCACGCCCCAGCCGACGGGATGTCAGCTGAGGCGTGAGGGCCGGGCCCTCGTGCGTGCACGTGCGGCCTCCTCCTTTGTTCTGATTACGTATGCGTACCTATACAGGGTGTTATCCTCACCTGTGTGTATAGAGCGTGATGTTGTTGCCAGCTGGCACGACGTGCTGGTCCACGGCGGGGTAGGCTTCCTTGTCGTCGTCGCTCAGCTGATACGTGATCTGCGTGGAGCCTCCGCCCAGGTCCAGAGCGGCCATCGTGTTGTCTTCAATTAGGTCTGGAATGGAAAGAATAAAATGATCAGTCTTTTTTTTCAGGTGGGAAATCATCCAATGACTTCATCCGCTCTAGGGCGGACTTTTACTGACTAAAATCCACTCCTATGTTCCTTCTTTGCCTTGCGTTCCAGGACCCCAGATTTTCCTTTCAGAAACCAACCCATAGTCCCAGTAGGCTTCAATTCTGCTGGGCTCCTATGGTTTTGCTGACTTTCCTTGAGCCGCGCATGGAACACTACGCGCCGTCGACGATTTTGACTCGGTCCGGACAGTTATCGGACGGCCGGACCGCGAGTTACCCATTGCTCGCTGTCCACAAGCCCACGCCTACGGAGGCTGGAAATCGGGCCCGGAATCCCAGCAGCTGGGGCATGAGGAAGTCCATAGGTTGTAGTGAAATGCCTTTAACCTGCCTCGATAAATTGACTGTCCACCACTAAAATATTTTTCAAACTCTAAGTTTCTGGGATTGGCGCGTTCAAACAAACTCTTCAGCTTTATAATACTATATTTATAATACTAGCGGTCCCAGCAGACGTTGTCCTGCCCGAAAACTGTCTTTTCGTCAGAAAAAAAAATTGAGAACCCGAATGCAGTGCCAACTACCGGATTCGATTGTATTTTCAAACCAGCGATCAAGCTGTTTAGGAGGACTTAGGTGACAAACACAGGTACAGAAGAATTTTTGTCTGTCTGTCTGTTTGTTATGCTTTCACACCTAAACCGCTGAAACATCGACATAACCAAAATTTTAAAGGTTATCTTTAAAGTTTATCTATTTTAAATTTTATCTTAATCTCACGCATTATTCTCTGTGTTTATCCTCTAGCCTTTGTATACTAAAAACATTAGCTTAACTTAACTTTGAGTTAAGCTCGCCTATGTACATGAACGTTGTTATCTACTTATTTTATAAGTTGTATAGGTGTACAATAAAGAATTAAATAATTTAATATTTAAGTCATTGATTCGACTTAAAAATTAAATTATTTAATTCTTTGGAACTTGCAAGGAAAACTTATGGTAAAATAACAATTTATTTTAGAAATGTAGTGTAACGTAGCATTACCTCGCACACCAAATTCCAGCATTATATTAACCAATGGCCATTTAACGCGGATGTGACACTGTTCTTTTCCTGTTTGCATCAGTTACTCATTTTGTCTTTTTCCCTACATACATAATTATGGTTTGCTTAGCGTAAATATACTCATATTAGATATTTTAAACCTATGTAAGTAGTATGTAGTTTTAAACGTACTTCATTAGTTTACAATACAGCAGAGTACCCCATTTTTAACTGATTTCAAAAGGAGGTTCTTTGTTCGGCTGAATACATATTTTTTATTTTATGTTATTACATTTCATTTTAAGGTCCTGTGCACACCACGTTTTTTAAACGCGCCGTTCACGCGCATTTTAGAAACGTGCGTCGACGGCGCGTTTTTGTCCTATTAAAGGATGCGTCTGATTCACGTCTGTATCTCTACAAACGCGCGTCAACCGCGCGTTTGAAAAACGTGGTGTGCACAGGGCCCAAGGTTGTCTGGTAGATATCGCTGTCAGCGATAAGACCACCATGTTACTATTTTGGGGTACAATAAAGTTTATGCTATTGTATTCTTTTTCATTATTTCTTTCTTTAAAATGTAATTAGTGTAGTAAAAACTTACTGTGTAATAGATTGATGGTGTACCAGATGAAGATTCCTTCGTCGGCGCCGTCCATGATCTTCACTCCGTCGGGAGCCACGTCATAGCCCAGTCTATAAACATACGAATTTAGATTAACTTTGATATTTTTTGTGTCATGTGTATTTTTGTTCTGTTTAATAATTCTTATTTAATTATTATTAATTTATTTGCTACAAAAATTTTGCTTTTTTAGATAATTGTTCCATAAAATAAGGTAAACAGACTCTTGAAACAAAGGTATTATACACCAAAAAATTTTTATTAGTACAAACACTTCAAGGGCTTATTAGAAAAGGTCTTATTATTATTTAAGTAAAGTCTCAAAAAATAATATTCATAAACAGCAAAGTTATTAGCGTTTGTTTATATCCCAAAATGTCACTCAATTTATGGAAATATTGTACATTCTGAATTTTAAATTAAATTATGAATTAATAAATGACGATTAAATGGGATGGGTGGGATGTGTGGTGGTGTATGTGGTATGGTGGTGGTAGTGGTGGTGGTGGTGTGGTGGTGGTGGTGATGGCTGGTGGTAGGTCACTTACTTATTAATAGCCCTAGCGACGCTATCGATGAGTTGCTGCGCCTTGTCGGCAGGTAACAGCCGCAAGCCGGCGGTGGCGCGCACGATGAGGGGCGTAGCTTTCCTTTTGTTAGGAGGTGTTAGGAACTCCGCTTTCTTTATTAGTTGCACTATTGTATCCGCGCCCTGCAAGTGGAAAATTCGTCAAAATCTGTGTAAATAAAAGGTAAAGTTCTGACTTACTAGCTTAGCAACGCCCAGTCCAAAATCTTGGACCTAGAATGCTGAAATTTTGCAGAGGTTCCTTTTTTTTAGAATAAGGAACAAATTTCCAAAATTTACCACCTAAGGGGATGAAACGGGGGTCAAAAGTTTGTATAGAAACCTACTTTCACGCGGGTGAAGACTGGCAGATAATAATTTTTTTATTACATCACAAAAAAAAATCTTATTTTGCGATTCGGAAAAATATTCGAAACTCCATACGGGAATTGAACTATTTACAAAGGTAAGCCCAGTTCTTATTTTTAGCCCGTTCAATCACTAAATCTGTGCTTCTTTTGACAATTTTAATGAAAGTTTCCTTTAACACTTACTTTAACCTGGGGGTCGAACCCCAAAAATATAAATCATTATCATCATCATTTCAGTCGAAAGATATACACTGTTGAACATAGGCTTCTCCCAAGTGTCGCGATAACGACCGGTCCGGTGTGTGGCAGTATGTTCTGCGAGTAATGTGAAAATTCCAGAACCTTTCGTGCCCACCACCACGCACCGGTAAATCTGTCTTCCGGTTCGCCACCACGTACCGGAAGACGCGTCGTTGGAAGGCCTCTTATAAGGTAGACCGATGACCTGTGAGGATCGCGCGAATCCCATGGATGCGAAAATATAGTTAAATACAATAAATTCATATAAGCTAAGTAAACAGAAAGATAAATACCAACTAACCTTTTCAGGATCATCAGCATAAGACGACAAACCCGGCTTGGATTGTTCAAAATATTCATCTACTAAGTCCAAGTTTCCCTGGCCGAATACTGAAACAACATATACTACATATGAATGCCATATTGATGTTAACTGAACAAACAAACATACACTCAAGCCTTCTCCCGGGGGGAGGGTATAGGCACAAATTAAAGAACGTCATCTACAATCAACTGGCTTCATCTTCATCATCATCATGACTTGCCTTCTCCCAATGTTGGCGACGGTTGCCCAACAACGGCGATAACCCAGTTACTGAGAGTAACTACTACACGGTAGGATGCCGTTCTTCTTCTCTCGTGTCGATCTAACTCAAATCTGGATTCGCTCTCACATACATACAAACATTGTAAATTAAATAAGAGCTTGTAAAACTCAAGTATTCGGTATTAAACCACGTTAAAAAACAAACAACACATTCAATAATTTTTCCAACAAAATGCCATGAAATCCGTTTTATGTAGGACGTACTGGACATATAGTAAAAGGCTACGACCATGAAAAACACATGTAGTTAATACCACAGGTACATGATATCCTAGTACTCTCATTGTATGGCTTACATAACATCATTAAATAGTTTACTGATAACCGGTAAGGTAACTGATAAAATGTGTGTTTCATGTACTAATAGTACAAGTACAAACCTAGCTATTATTGAAATTATGTGTACTCATGTAATGTAAATTGTCATATTTCCGGGGTAGCTACGGTATACAAAGTACAACATACGTATAATGTTCATCTAACAAAATTTAAATTAAGACTGTATTTTATTATGGAAGTAGATAGAGATGTATGAGTAAGCCCAATTTCTCTGGGTTGGGTACTCCTGCCCCCCTAGCCAAGTTACGACCGTTTCCACGCGGAGCCTCCGATTTCTTTGTTCTGACGTCATCTCAACGCTCAGTGAAGTAGTCAGAACAAAGGAAAAGGAGGCGTGGCCTACTCGAGGCGTTCGACGCAAGAGAATCAAAACAAAACTGACGTAACTTGGCTCGGGGGGCTGAGGTATTTTGGCCAACTCAAGAATCTAATCCAGGGCCGCAGCACGTTAGCAAATGTCGCATTTATAGCCATTTACTAGGCCTTAGGTAGATGCTTTTTATTCGAATAATTTCTTAAAATGATTAAAAACATTTCATTAGATGTTATTAGGAGTAAATTTGACTGACCTGTTGATCTAATGGCTAGTTTCATTCCTACCTTCCTTTGTGTGATGAGTACGATAATTTGTTCTGTATCTGGGTGTAATTTATCTATATTATGTATGTATTTAGAAATATATAAGTACATATGTTTATCAGTTGTCTACTCATAAAACAAGCTCTGCTTAGTTTTAGAGTATATGGCGTTGTGTGAAAAGTGTTGAATATTTATTATTACTATTATTAATTTTTTGTATATAATGTACTCAATCTCAAGCAAAAATATTGTTTCCAACTGGATCTGATAGAATCACACATTTGTATTAATTAACTTTAATGTGAGTCCCAGCAGTGGGAAAATTATAAGGCTGCTATGTTATGCTAATGGGAATCAGTTTTTTTTTTTTTAATTTAAATACAGTTATGACAAGAGTATACCCTCGTCATAAGGAAATAACCGAAATGGTTATTATTCTCATCAGTACTATCTTATCAGCAATAATAAAACTGATTGGAAACCTACTCAGCAATACTGTTAACTTTATCGTCAACTAAATATTTATTGGTCTAACAACCAGGTTTTGTAATTAGTAAGTACTAATTGTTGGGTTCAAAAAAAAATAATTGGTATCACTTCTGAGAAAAAATTGAGTCAGGTTGTCAACTGAGACAAACAGTTCCGTACATTTTTTCAGGTAGGGAAATCATCAAATGATTTCTCCTGCTCTGGGTGGAGTGAGAGGAAGTCAGGCTTTTACTAACTAGAACCCACCTGTGTTCTTCTTCTTTTCGTGTCGATGTACTCTAACAAATTTTTTTCTGACCAGTATTTGGCAACCTCTACGGCTCTGTTATTGGCCTCGTATAGATCCTGAAAACTGCAGGTAGTTGTGCAGGATGGACAGCATAGCAAATGACGCATGTCCTGTGCAGCGACTCCACACTGGCACTGTATTAAACATGGGTCGAGGAAGCCCCATTTGGCCAAATTGTTTTTACAGCGGCTAACCTGGGTCCGCAGTCGATTAAGCGTCTAGCTGACTAATCCTTTCACCACGATGTCTCAAACCCACCTGTGTTTCTTCCGTTAGTTAGAGCGCAAATAAATCGAAAGAGTTTATAATTCGAGATAAGTAATTTATTTTTTTTTGATAATTCCCAGACTAAAATTGAATTTATAATTCGAGATAATTTAAATCAATCGCTACCAACTTGAATATCGATTCTGTATTTTGTATTTTAAGGTAATAAGTTATTTAATGTGTGGGCCTAAAAAAATAACGAGATAAAATGTAATTTCAAGTTTAGGACAAATTTTAATTACAATAACTATTAAAGGAGAAAAGATTTGTATGTTTCTATTTTTTTGGTATGCTATCTAATTTATCAGTTTATCACTGAGTGAGATAGGCATAACATAATTATAATAATATTCCACAACTATCACACAACGCTGTCTAGTCCCAAGCTAAGCAGAGCTTGTGTTATGAGTCCTAGACAACTGATAAATATACTTATATATTTCTAAAATCATATTATAGATACATTACACCCAGACACAGAACAAATGATCGTGCTCATCACACAAACATTTGCCCTGGGTGGGAATCGAACCCACGACCTCCGGCATAACAGTCAGGGCCACTAACCACTAGACCAATAGGATGCCAAGTATTGTTTCAAAATTTGATTAATATCAATAATTCTAAATTCAAATAAATGTTATTCATTTGACCGCGCAAGTGACATTCAATCTTAAGGTCAAATCATAGGAAGACAAAACATAGCTATACAATACAGAACTTTATTTAACAAACATTTAGGTACAAAATTCAGTGCAAGCATTCGAAAAAAAAAAAACAAAACTATATTTTTATATAGTCAGAATCCACAATTAGTCGGTGAAGTTCTAACATTACAGGACTCATTTTTATTTTTATAATAATTGATGTTATTGGCTGTTTGACGAAAGATAATATTGAATTAAGAAAGCTTGTATGTTTAATTTCAGCAAAATCAGAAAGAAAAAAAAGGCTAAAAAATACTTCATCCTTTTCCTAAAATGTAGGTATGTTCTAATCATAATTTCCTATTGTAATTTGTCTGAAACTATTTTTGTTTTACGCACTGTTAGAACATCACTGAAGAATAACGACCAATAAGTATTTTAAAACTGAAGCGAATTTAATTCGCCACATCATCGCTTACCATCATATGAGATAGTGGTCAAACGCAAGCCCATGTAATCGTGGCCTGATCCTAGAAATTGATCACTTCATGATATGTAAATCCTCGTTTGGCCCATTTTCTTTAGACTTTTCATTATCATAGAAATTGATGTAGGATCAATGATATGGCCAAACGAGGATCGACATATCATCAAATGTTAACGTTTAACGATCTGGCCAGTTGGCCAAGCCATGAAGTAATCAATTTCTATGATCTGGCCACGATATATATATATAAAATAAACCTACCTACAATTTTATTATGACATAAATATATCCAACGCATTATTAGACTTTTCGCACTTTAGAGTATGATTATATTAACAATTATTCATGTAATGACTAAGTATTTACAATTTATTGACATCATATATGTAATGTTGTTTTAGTGATTTTTTTATAATTATTATTTATATATTATTATTGATAATTATTAATAATTATTTAGTTATTGATAATTTTTTTGTGTTGTTATTAATGAATGTACCTACCTAAGAAAAAATTTAAACATAATGCACATTTTTATATGAATCAATAAATAAAATTTTAAAAAATGGATATCAGACACTCACCTGTAAAAGGTACTCTAAACTTATAAGCAAGCACCCTGGAGCCCGAAGAACCGGCGTCGATGATGACCGCATGGTGGTAGACGCTTTCGTATCCCAAACTCTTGGCGAGGCCATCCAGCCATTGTGACTGGCCAGCAAACAACCCTGCGACAAAAAACCTTATTGTAAACTTGAAGACCACAGACAATACGTTTCCCAACATACTCTATAAAAACAATCTCCCGCGATTTTTAGCTGTCAAAAACTTTCGCGGTATTTTAACTGTCAAATATTTTTTAATTTCTCCAGGAAGGAATAGAAATTGTCTGATAAATGGCTAGTATGATCCTAAACTAATGTAAGTAATTAATGGATAAACAAATAATTTATCTAAGTATATTAAGAGAGGGGATAAGTTAAACATAACATGTTTAACATCACATGATTTATTGAACTTTGAACATTAAGACACTTCTACTGGTGTTGAGCGTTGCGCATACATAGGTTCAAAACCACAAGTACTATGACAATCATTATAAAATCTACCTTTTCACGAACAAGAACTGTAAAGAACTGTCAAACTGCAGGGGCGCCATAAACAAAATGGTGGCGGGAATATGACTTTTTACAAATAAAAACGAAAAATAAAATATAGGAGGGTATAGACTATAAAATATAATGCGTTCAATTTATAGGAAATTTATCCAAGAACGTAAGTAATCAAACTTGTTCATACAAAAGTAGTCTCTAAGTGTTGAAAATAGGGCCTACAATGAAGTGGGAGAGAGTGAACGCCGGCGGTCGCTTGACTTTCGGCCGAATGCGAGATGACGTCACGCGCGACCGCCGGCGTTCGCGTGACTCTCAATCGGACCGGTCGCCAGGGTCGTGTGTTTGCGACTGGGTACTCCATCTCGTTTAACTCTTCAATCCCCATAGGTAACAGAAGAGCTGACGAGATGGAGTATTATTTTAATCATAGATGTGCTACCCTGGCGTGTTTGTCGGATATATCCGACATAAGTGGTAAAAAGGTTAATGGGTACAATGTGTTCCAAATTAGAATAGGATCGATTGCCATGTTGTGACGTCACGTCATACTGTCAAATCGCAAGAAATTGGGCAAAATTGAAAAACTGGATTCTGATTAAACATTTTTCGTTCACAGTTCGTAAATAAATCAAATTTTTAAAATTTCTTGTTTTGCTTACCCTGTTAATTCTTCGATTTGACAGTATGACGTGACGTCACAACATGGCAATCGATCCTATTCTTATTTGGAACACATTGTATCGAATTTTTACTCGACTGCTAAAAAATTACCTGAGAACGTTTTTATTGTATTCTTTAATTATAATTTATTGGTAATTACGTTAATTTTTTTACTATTTACTCAGTAGGGTAGGCACTTACTATGTGCAACTACACTACAGGCACTTTTGTATTACCTGTCTGTTTACATATCCACAATTTGCATATAAATAACCATAAATTACTACATATAATATAACATACTTAATTGGTTCCAATTTTTATACATCATCATCAACCTTATAATGTTCCCATTGCTGGGACTCAACTCTCCTCTCCATGGGAAGGAATGGACCATAACCAACCACGCGGGCCCAGTGTGCATGGGTGTACGTCACATGTCTCCAAATTTTTGCTTCTAGTACTAATTACAAGGAACAAATTGACAGCAGTGGACAAGTTCCAGCTGTCGACGAACAATACCATTATTATAGCTATCGCTTTTGTTCATCTAATTAAAAATCACGATGTAAAAACTCGATAAAAGGTAATTAAATATTACATAATTAGTTTTGGTTTGGTTATCGACAATGAGATACCTTCGTATAGCCGTTATACGAATTTAAAAGAACTTGCCAAGTGTGAGCTGGACTTAAAAGTACATAGTATAAGATTAGGGAAAGATCAAATAAATGGTGGACAGTGTCTAAAAGATGCTACATAATTATGGCAAGACAGTGGTGACTACTGAGATGTAGTTTTGCTCATGGTAATCCATGTTTTGAGCATTTTGCCATCCCAGAAATCATACATTTCACGGTCAGATAACGCGAAACTTTGCCATAGTAGCTGGCCTTAGAAGACCTATCCTTCACCTATCCCTAAATATTCACCTATCCCTATATATTTTAAACAAGTTTCGAGTAAAATCTGATTGCAGATGATCGCAATAGGAAGGGATTACTACGACCAGAGGTCCTAGCACGAGCTCTTAACACGATCCATTTAACTACCTAAACGGAACTGTTAAAGGGATGCAGCTAAAAAGGGATATTAGCTCCATCTCTCTTTCTCGCTAGCACGCCTGACATTTTAACATGTCATGGTAAGACCTGATAGCGCGTGTGGCAAATTGGTTAAGGTTCCGTAGCGAACTAGGTCGCTCTTTTAGTTTGTCTCCTGACTCGAACCAGAGAAAGGAAGATCGTTCGCTCGCTTTGCTAATTCCACAGACTAGACAACTAAAGGAAAGATGAGAAGCGCATGTGCAGCGAGTGATTGTACGGTAGTAGAGATGCAACTAGCTCGGGTGATGCTGCGTTCTCGTTCACTTTCTCTTCAATAATTACTAATAAAAGTGAACACACACTTATTTATAACTTATATTCTTTATAAGAAATTCTATGAAACCCCGCACACCTAACCGCATCGAATCGTCCTACTGGAAGGACTCCAGAATTACGCATTCTTAAATTCTTTTCTTTCGATTCGTTCGACGCTTCGGATAAGTATGCATTCACCTTAAGTCAGTCATATCAAATGTACTAAAGAGCGACAGATCTGGGATCTAGTTCGCGTAGTACGCCCGTGGAGCGCTCTAACGACCTAGTTCATTCGAGATGAAGATATTAGAGTAATATGTAAGTCTAGTTGTGCCGACCCCGAATAAATTAGTATACGAGAAGAAGAGAATTATAATGCTAGCTTGTATTTCACCCCATGATAACACAAAAAAAAATTGCAAATCGGTTCATAAACAACGAAGACCTGAATTGAGAACCTCCTCCTTTTTTTGAAGTCGGTTGAAAAATTGCTGTCCTTATTAACCCAAAGGTTGACTGGTAGAGAATGCCATGTTGCATTATGTCCGCCTATGTTACACTATTGTACATGAGGTTTAAATAAATAAATAAAAAGAGCTATGCTGAATGCTAATCTAATTCAATCTCTACCCTCATTCTCTACTATGATACAGGAAATCGAGGTAAAGTTAAGGAAATTAACTGAAACTTTACTAACATTGAAACTATTGAACCGTCAGTTAGACAAAAAAGGCCTTGTTCTTTTATAACATTGAACTAGGTGATAAACAATTAACTTCCCCGACTGTACAAGAGCCAGGGCTCCAATTATAATTGTCTTGTAGTATCGATAAGTAATCACACTGATATTTTTTGTTATTGATATAAATTCTAGTGCTTGACTGCGATCCCACCTGATGGTTAGCAGTGATGCAATCGTTGATGTTGAGACGCACTAGTTTATTAAGAGCTTATTTATTAAGTTTGTGAGTGTGTCTAAGTTTGTTACTTCGAGGAAATAAGACATTTTCAACCAACTAAGCGTAGTTGGTTCAAAATGACCGTGTCGGACTTCATCAGAGCCCAATACTGGCCGTCATATAGTCCGCTGGATTATGATTTATCGCCAGTTTTAGAATCTATGGCATGCTCTAAACGTCATGATAATTTGGAGTCCCTAAAATAATCTATAAGAAAGAAAGAAAGAAAAATATTTTATTTGGCGCACATACATAGATACACACAATGTAGATAAACATGTTGAAACTTAGAAAACAGAAAAACTAACATTGTGTCTCACGCTAGCGCCAAAAAAGTTCCAGTTCAGCGAAAATGCCAGACAACTACGAGGTAGTTAGTTGTCTGGCGCTGGTTTTCAAACTGAACCTTATTTATTGAGAGTGTACGGATGAAAATGAGTCTACCTAACGATATTTGGTAAGACTGGCAGTGAAGAATTTTCCCATGGAGAGTGCGTGTTTCTATTGATAACTAGTCTCAAAGTTCAAAGGATTGTATAAAGTAATTTTGAATGAACTTCATATATTTTTAACGTATAAACTAACACACATCATAGTAACCGTTTGCACGTGTTTAAAAAAAACTAATATAAAATGGGATAATTTCATTAACATTATATTATAATCTAAAATAAATTAAAACTTAATCTACGAGTCGCAGATTTAAATATTTCCTGTTCGAACTTAGTACGTACTACAGAGTAACCAGAGACAAAACTTCAAAAAAAGAACGTTCAAGTACCTATTTTGATAGGGTTGGCACAGCAGGATAATAGAGTGGTGTTGCAACAGAACTGTGCTTCTGCTTCCGCTTAAGTTCCGCAACCTTTTTTACTTCCGTTTCCGTTTCTGGTTCCGCAAACTTTATAACAGAACTCTTCAGAACAGAAGAATACAACGAGGAGCGTCGGGGTGGGGGGCCCATAGACGACTGGACACGACGGAAAAGGTACGGAGGAAGGGGAGGGGGTTGGTACACAAACGTGTCGCAACGTCTTTCTTTGTTTACAATAATACATTATATTTTTTTGGTTCATTCTGCGCATTACCGCGCATCTTGACGTTTAGCGTAAGCGCGTAACTCTTCTGTTGTTTTTTTTATTATGTTTGTAGTTTGTTTTGTTCTTCTGTTGCCAACTGTTCGCTAATACTTATCAGCTCCCCCCTGAAGTGTAGCCAGTGAGCAATTATTTAGCGGAGCTGGTTTAATATATAAACAAATCCGAAACAGACTCAAAGGTGTAAAAGCAGCCAAATTACTTTTTATTAAATATAAGTTGCCTATGTTTAATTTCGAGAATTAAATTTGTATTTCGTACTAAATTAAAACTTAAACAAATTAACAAACAAATCTTTTTCATGGTATTAAATAACACTTCCGCTTCCGCTAAGATTTACTTTTGACATCTGTTACTGTTTCTGCTTCCGTTAAGACACTTCCGTTACATCATTACAAAGGAGTAGGGTTACTCTGTGCGTATCATCGCGTGCACCGCGATCGCGAACGTGTATATTTTTCCTTAAAGGTGAACCAAAATAAATTTGTACTTAATAAAAGTTTATAAAGAGTATTGAGACTCAAAATGATTTTGGTTCATGGAGCGCTTGCTACAAAAAAAAACGCAAAAAAGAGAAATACTCAGTTTGGGCAATAACTATTGTATTAATGTATTTTAAACATTAAATAAGACGGTGTAATAAGATTCAATTTAATGTAATGATAATCTAATGACTGAATGAAATCTGAATCCGATGTAATTTAAATTAATTTAATGTTAACATTTCATTGTATGTAATTTTATGATATATATTGTCTGTATGTGTATAAGTAACTAAAATGAGTCTTTGGTACTTGAAATAAATAGATAATTAATTAAAATTAATTAATTAAATAACAAATTATTGTAATATTGCATTTTTAATTTTTGACATATTATTATGTATTTTATTACTTTTAATTGTTGACATTTTTTATGATTGTTATTGTATTATTATTATTATTGTCAAAATTTCTGAAGCTTATATGAGCCTAGTTACCTGAAATAAATGAATTGTTGAATGAATAATTGCTTTGAGTTACTATTTTATTTATCTCGTAAAAGTCAAATTAAAAAAATTATATCTATAATATACATTTAAAAATAGTCAGATACTGTTTTTATTTTTTAGTGTGTGCGAAAAATGCCACTTATCAAACCTCCTTCTTTAAAGAAACAAAACTTTTATTAGCTGTTATTATGAAATAGATATGTTTAAAGTTAGAATATATTTTTACCCGACCGCGGCAAGACCAAAAGGTAGGGTTACGATTTCAGCAGTCTATGTTTGTACGTATGTTCCACCGTAGCGATCAACATGCTGAACCGATTTTGATGACAGAGGTGTCAATCGATTCAAGTAATTATGGTCCGGATAACATAAGCTATAATTTATATGAATAAAATTAATATACAGGATGTTGCGTGGGGTGTCCCAAGTGAATAATTATAGTAACCTTCGTGTGACCATGTTTTTAAAACTAAAAAAGACAAATAATTTTAGTAATATTATTTAAAAAATTGTGCAAAGCTCATAGGTAGAATATACTTATTAAAAATATTCATAAGGACAGGTTTTTTTAACATTTGAATTAAAAACTATATTACTTTTTGCTTTGAATTGAAACTTATTTTAATTTCTTAATAAGATGTCGGTTTATTTTTTTATTATATTATATATTCAATTTTTATTTTATTTTAATAGCTACAAACAAGTCCTCAGGTCCGAATGTCAATTAAGATCATATGTTTTCAAACGCAAATTTCACTACATAATAAAATGTTTTACTGTCGGTTATGTACATAGTCTACTATATTGTAATATAGTAAATAATATTAAACAATTTAGGTACTCACTCAACGAACCACAACAAAATACCTGATATCGTAAACATCGTACGCACTAACATGTTCGTTCCATTCATCATTTTCCACTTTATTTTCTTCTCAACAAGCAAACAATATCAATGGCTCTGCGAGACCGACTCAACTGTCACCATTTTTTCCGGAAACTTTATTATAATAGGCAACTATAAATAACACATTATACATAGGTCGCTTAATGGAAATGAATCTTTACTGCTTGAGAATTAAAGTTTGTTTTCGAAAAATATAATGCGACATTGAAAAGTAATATCGTCTTTGCGAAACTCGGTTTCGAAACACGTTTTAAGGCTATGTAGACACTGTTTTTTTTTTTTTTTGTTTAAAATACTCTCAGCAACAATAAATGTGTGTACAAATTAATAAGCTGTTTTATGGTTTTCATTTCGCAGGTCAGAGTCAAGTTATAGATATTTATATTGATTAAAATAGAATTGGCCTATTTCATGAAATAGCTATTCAACTGTACCAGTGTGAAGATATATTAAGAATTTGTGTAAACAATAAATAAATGATGCTATTAACGATGTGATTGTAGCAATCTTGGGAGATTTGCGATCAATTTCTGAGGAGTTCCTTTGTCTATCTCGAAATTCTTCATCAGATGACCTCGAGAACACATCGGGACCACCTCGAAACGAAAACTTTTCGAGAAAAAAAGAAGCATCACCTTGTGCCTACCAATTTTTCTGTTTCCTTCTTCTTTTCTTTTATTTGTGTATATAGATCGTTAAATAAATAACTAATAAGATTTCGAATCGGATAACCAATAGCGGAAGATATCGCTGAAAAACTTCTAGTTGAATTGAGGACCTCCTTTTTTTTTTTGAAAGCGGGTAAAAAATGCAATTAAAAAAGTTTCCGGAATGTGTTTTTGAGTAAATGTAGTTTCTAAGACCACCAGACCTCGCTTCAAACAGTATTACTCGTACGTATTATTATATCGTTACAAATTGTTGTTATCGGCCGTCAAATATGTCGAATTGTCGACAGAGGCAGAATGTGTCACTTTTTTAAGGTTCCGTAGCCAAATGGCAAAAACCGGAACCCTTATGGATTCGTCATGTCTGTCTGTCTGTCTGTCGTATGTCACAGCCACTTTTTCCGAAACTATAAGAACTATACTGTTACTTGGTAAGTAGATGTATTCTGTGAACCGCATTAAGATTTTCACACAAAAATAGAAAAAAAAATACAATAAATTTTGATGATTCCCATCCCATATTTAGAACAGAAACTCAAATTTATTTTTCATCAAACCCATACGTGTGGAGTATCTATGGATAGGACATTAAAAATGATATTGAGGTTTCTTATATAATTTTTTTCTAAACTGAATAGTTTGCGCGAGAGTGAAGAACTTCCAAAGTGGTAAAATATTTGTCCCCTCCTGTAACTTCTAAAATAAGAGAATGATAAAACTAAAAAAAAAAATATATGATATACATTACCATGCAAACTTCCACCGAAAATTGTACAAATAATTTAAGTTAGCTACTAAACGGTAAACTGGAATGTGTACTGTAAATGTTGTGTTTATCCGTAATTGGCATGTATACATATAAGAACTGTACCTTTGATCTGTTTTTATGTGTGTGTATATATGTGCTGTGGATGAACCTAAATAAAATAAATAAAATTGATTGTTGGTGAGATCTAGTAATTAGTTTTTTTTTTAATACCTCATAAATCGTAAACCGCAATTTACGTTTATGTACGGAACCCCCAGTGCACGAGTCCGACTCGCACTTGCCCAGTTTTCTAAGGTAGGATATCATCTATGACTTCTCTCGCTCTAGGGTGGAGCGAGAGGGCGTTTCAGACTTTTACTGAGTAAAACCACACCTATTTTCTTTCAGTTGACTTTTGCGTTCTAGGACCAAGAGATGAGAGTCACTGAGCCACAAGAGACCTTTATTTCACGTATCTTTAAATTACATAATATAAAAACACAGTTGCGTTCTGCATCCGTCTGTTCATCCGCTCACTAATAGAAACAGCAATAAATGCGACAAGTTTTAAATTAAATAGTTATTTCATGAGAACCACTGAAGAGTTAACACAAACCAAGTATTGATACTTTAATAGCAATCAAAACTCAAGTATAGACTATATTTGTGTAATATAATTCTTCTGTACATATGTTTGTTACCTAACACCTCCTAAACGGTTTGAACACGGTAGTTGCCCTTCAGTTGAAGGAGCACAGGTGGGTTTCACAGTTAATATACAGGATGTTGCTGTTACAGTTATTAAATGTCTTACACTCCTTCTCGCTTCACCCAAACCGGGAGAAGATAATTGATGATTCCCACCATAAAAAAAAAATAAGGTTAAAATATCGCTGACCATCGTATACTACTTTTTATTCCTGAAAACTCTATAGTATAGTTTCTGTGGGACTAAGACGAGACGAGCGTATACGCGGAACAAAAACTAGTTTACACATAATTTTATTGGCACTTAACCGCTCGCCAACATGATCCAATGACCTGACGTAATGACTCATATCTGAGCAACGATCATGGTGAATATAAGGCGACAACACATATTGGTTATTATAAAATAATGCCAAAACAAAAAAAAATGCTGTTCATCATAAAACCAGTTATTATAACTTGACCTTTTGCTAAAGGTCAAGTTATAGGTAATAACTGGTTTAATAAACTATTTGAAAAGGACGTGAAAATAACTAAATAAATAATTATTTATATTTTTTTATTACTCGTCACTCTTTTGAGACTTTCAATAGTACTAACAATTTTATGGAATGTGTCTCTGAAAAAAGAATTATACAGGGTTATTTGTAAAACACTAACAACCTTGCAGGACTGTATTACGAACACCATAAACAACAACTTTTGTTCCACGACTTTTTTTCAAAAACAAACCTTCAAGATTTCGTTGTTCTTTAAAACACATTTCAACTCTGTATTTTGCTGTACCTACCTACTACTATCACATTATTATTTTTTTCTATAAAATTTTGACATAAGTCAATATTTACTTTACTAAGTATTACATTTTGTAAACTATATATTTCCTTTTATTATTGTGAACTTGAGGACTATGTTGATTGCTTTTTTTTTACCTTTTCAGTAATTTTAACGTATGTCTGGCAATTTCAGTATTTTCTGCGGCCTACTCAAATGTCCTTTCTTTGATATTGTTCGTCAAGTCGTTGAGCTCCTTAGTAGTCCTGAGTCGAACTTTGCGAATACTGACAAATGCTTGCACTGACTGGACAGGTCCACTCAAATCTGTATGGTTCTTTCTTCAAAAGACCATCTCAGACAAATCTGCATGGTTCTCATGTGATTTGACCATTACATATTTACTGTATGGACTTTAAAAGAGACTTTGATCCCTGAATTTGTTTCGGTGTTTCTTCTCAGGGTAGTCAGCTAGGAAACACCGGCCTCATCTAGTTTAAAATAAAAAAAAAATATAAAAATTGACGTGTAAAAGTGTTGTATAAACCTATTTGCAGAATAAATATCATTTATCATTACGCCTCCCGCGCACTGTTCTCGTAGTGATAGTAAGCAGGCTTCTGAAACATTATCATCACACCACCACCAAGCATTCGCACCATTTCCGTGTACTCGACATTAGAATATTGATACGCCATCACATCATGTAAAGATAATTACGTCCGCACTGCCGAATTTCGCTACAAGGACACGTATGACGCGACACAGGCGCATCAAGGTGACCGACTGAATAGGTCAAATTCATGCGCCCCCGCCGCCCGATCCCCGCTCCCCTCCGTTATTGTACTGTCGCTTGCTTCGCATAGACTTCGTAACATTTAGAACGTTAAATTTAAATATTTTTATTTTTGTATGAAAATCTGATGAACTAAAATATGATGAATTTTCAAAAGTGTTGTTTATGATGTTCTTAACTTAGTCCTGATAGGTTGCCAGTGTTTTATAAATAACCCTGTATTATATACAATTATTTATTTATTTAGGTACTATCCGTATCGGTAGTGGTCGCATTATACTTAATATAATAATTCCTAATGCGGCGGTGACGTCACATTGTAGTTTGTGCATCCTTCTTCTGTTACTTGAGTGAAAACTCAAGTAACCTTCCACCAAATTTGAAAGGTTTCTAACTTACGGCAAATTTCACCAATAAAACTAATCGCGTTTTAACGTTTTGCTCGCATAATCGCGTTTAGCCGCTGTCACTAGTGTGACTTGTCTGTATTTTTCTTTTGTTGTATTTTTACAAGTGCCGCTGTGGCTAATCGCGATTATGCGAGCCAAAACGTTAAAACGCGATTAGTTTTATTGGTGAATTCTGCCCTTACTTAATTTTGAACGAAAATTATTCCTTTAAGCGATCTTGAATAAAGTATCTTTTTGATACAAATAATAAAACTAGGTGTATCCAATTTATTGTTGCAAAAGAAAACTTACACTTTCGGGAACTTTACATAGGTTTTAAATATTCAGCACGCCATTTTAATTTACATAATTATCAATTTGCAGAATCTAAGAACTCAGTTGCAGAAGTTTCATGACAATGAAATCTTATTAAATTTAATTACTTACATGCTATTGTTATGTTTCACACTTCGTAAATTGTATTTTTTTATGCAGGTCAACTAACCACAATGGCAACATTGGGTTGTACTTCATCAACTAGCTTCTGCCAGCGGCTTCGCCCGCGTGAAAGCCGGTTCCTCTATACAAATTTTAGACGCTCGTTACACCCCCTTAGGGGGTGAATTTCTGAAAATCCGTTCTTAGCGAATGTCTACAGCCTATAAGTAAACTACCTGCCAAATTGTAAGTTTGTAGGTGTTATAGTTTCGGGGATTTTGTGATTAATCAGTGAGTGGTATTTGGCTTTTATATATTTAGATTAGCTGTTGCCTGCGTCGCGACGTCAAACTTGTCAAACAAAGAAAAACATGCAATAATTTCTTGCCTAACTTCTTTTTTTTATTATAATTGATAGGCTCGCGTTTGACCACTAGCTCACCTGATGGTAAACGATAATGTGGTCGATGATGGAGCACGCTTGCCTAGAAGTAACTTATTCACTCTTGACTTAAAGATCTCTAGGTTGGAGCTATCAGGAAATACAGACTCAGATTCACCCACTATGTGGATGAAACGGGGGTCCAAAGTTTGTATGGAGAAACCTAATTTTGAGCGGGCGAAGCCGCTGGCAGAAACTAGTTTAGTATATAAATAATATCTGACTCAGTAAATTTTGTTCTGCCTTATAAATCATTAAAGGAAAAAATAGGTAAGAGGGTAAAAAATAGCCCACGGCTACGACCTATTCACAGATCTGCCGAATATACATAAAAAAAAATCATAAAATCGGTCAAGCCGTTTCAGAGGAGTTCGATAGCAAACACTGTAACACGAGATTTTTATACAGGCTGTCTGACATCGACGCACAATCGAATACATGATTGTGGACCACCATTGTTTTTTTTTTTTGGTGGGAAAATCATCTAATGACCTGTTCCTTCTTTGCCTTCGTCCCAGTGCCCTGGATTTCACTTTCACACTACTCGAGGAATTTTTCGTCGGGTTTTTACTAAAAAAAAAATAATCTTTACGTTTTTTAATTTTAACTGCTGTATAAAATCGTCATTCGAACATTTTTAGTGAAAAAAAATGAATGAATGACTTTTATAATTGAAAATGTCATCGGTATTGATTAGAGTAACGATTTTATCCACTCCGATGACTTTTTAATTAAATAAGTTTAAGTCTAAATATAAAAAAGTACAGATTTAAGAAAAAAAAATAGCATAAAGCATACGAAAAATTCCACCACTGGGGTGTCCCAAATCATGTACTGGATCCGTGGTATTCGTTTGTGCTTCGATGTCGGAGACACCGTGTATTTTAAATAGATTTATTGTTTATAAATTCTTACCGGAAAATGAGACCTCAGTAATATTCCGTTGTGTAGGCAAGTATGTCCCTATTTCCCTACATTTCACAAACTCGATTACCATAAAATGATAGAAAATACCAACAATTTTCTTCATTACAATATCCGCTTCCCACTTTGAATTAACGAGCAATGAATGATTTTATGTTTTCCAATCACAGATATTGTTTAATATAACAACGCAATTAATGTTTACACATTCAGAATATAGGAATGTTAGGCATGCATGTGTGGGACAAACAAGAATGGGGCACGTGTATTATCTTGAAAAGTCCTGATGATCTTTTTTATGAGGTTGGAAATAATTTAATGACTTCTCCCGCTCTGGGATGGAGCGAAGAGGGCGTACCAGACTTTTACTGACTAAAACCATACCTATGTTCTTTCAGTTGCCCTTTTCGTTCCAAGGCCACAGGTTTTCCTTTCAGAAGTCAACCCATGGGCTTTGTAGGCTTCAGCTCTACTAGGCCCCTAAGGCTTTGCTGACATCTCTTTGTGGCGCGTGGAACACTTAGGCGCGATTCAACCGGTTACCGGATGGCCGGACGACGAGCTACCCATTGCTCGACTTCCGCAAGCCCATGCCTACAGTGGCTGGAAGTCGGGGTCCCGGCGGCTAGGGCGTGAGGGCGTCCGTTCCCTCACGCTAGAATCTTATAATCTGCAGGATTATTCCAAGGAGTTACCGTGGCCCTAGAAAGCAAAGGACAGCTGCAGGAACACATGTCGGTTTTAGTCAGTAAGAGTTGAGCTACATCTGCCACTTCTGCCAGCACCGAATTGCACTATCCTTTGATTCTATTATTTTCTGTTAGTTAGTTCACTTTTATAAAATACTCTAGTTGCCTTATCAACTCAGCACATTCCACTATTCCTTTCCTGGTTCAAATCTAATTGCAATCTGTGTTATTCATTATCAGTAATTATCAATTTAAGTTGCTTCATTAATGTATCTATTCACCTTATAGGGGGAAGGGTGTCCTCGTCCTCTAAAAAACTAGTGGTCCTTGTGTTCTTATGAGGCGGGAGCCCCGCTCCGCTTCGCTCCCGCCTTAGCCTTCTAAGACGGACAGGTTAGTGTCTGTGTCGGGGTGCCTTGAAATTCCGAGCTCACTTCGCTCGCTCTTAGGTGAGTTCTGACCTACACGTTACGAGGTATAATGTAACATTCGCATCGAGCGTGTTTCGCATCGAGCATGTTACGCTGTGTTCTAAAATCGGCGTGTTCCGTGTCTGTGCTCCGTTTTCGTCGCCAGTTCACTCAAGATGGTCGACAGAGAGGACGTGTTGGTATCTTTGATTCTACTTAATTATTGTTTCATCCAAATTCATAAATACAGAGTTTTTTCTCCATGTTTTAAGAGATAAATGAAATAACTAGGAGAGGAACGACGTGTGATCACTCGCTACGTGCGATGAACCACGTGCGCTCGTGAAGACTTGCAACAGCGTACTGACTGAACTGCGTAACAGTCAAAGGATTCGCCAAAAAACCGACAGCCGAAAAGCACTCAAAGCGAGCAACAAGCGGCTCGTTGCTCGCTGGTTTCCCCGTAACACGACGTACTGACTGCACGAATGCTCGCTGTGTAACACGTTACATTACGCCCCGTAACGCCGGTCAGTACCCAGCTTTAGAGTAATTATTTGTTGACACCATTTTCAATTGTGACGTCATTTATGTTGTTTATGCAGAGCTCTGCACAAGTAGCTACTTGTGGGGATTATTAGAAATAAAACTTTCAAAGGGACGTATCGATTATGCGCCCGTCTGTATTTTGGGCTCAACGCTACAAAGCCGCTTTGACGAACGCAAAGTGCGCCAACAATGAGGCGTACTTCATTTCAGCTAAATTGAAATCTGGCTAAACGTGCGGTAGCCGCATTACATTACAGCAATGTTTCAACCTGGACCTGTACCATGTCGTTTAAAGATTGTTTCATTCTTATTTCCAGTGTGGGTTAGAGATGGCGCCAGACAACCTGTATAGCTCTGTCAAAAGTTATGAAACAATCTTACTTTGAACGTCATGGTAACCAGTCTGATAGACCTAATGATTTTCGAATAAATAAAACTTTATATCCAAAAACGTTATACGAAATAAGTTTTAGAGTAAATAAAATGTCAAGAAATTATATCAACAGTTGGTATATCGTGTCACGTTTATTATATTTTATGAACGTTATTGAAATGAAAATACACCCATTTACTTTATCAGGTCTAGTACATCGCGCAAACCTGCGAGCCAATATATTACGCCGGACAGGCAGCGCCCTCCGCTCTCGCTCAATGTCCAGTTTTCCACATTGGCCATGGCAACTCTAAGAGACGTCCCCGAAAATGTTATCTATAGCTAAACTTTTATATCGAGGTATACGTTTCTGCCCGCCAGAGTTGTGGATTTGTTCCTAACAGTTGACGTGGTCCTCGCAAAGGGCTACTGAAGGAACACACGGGGGGTTTTAAGTCAGTAAAAGAGTGACACACCCTCTTGGTCCGCTCAGAGCGGGAGTAGCCTTTAGATGAATAGCCACGTAAATAAAAGAAGTACCTACACGTTTCTGAGCGAGGAGGAATGGCAGGCGGTCGCCTCCTTCTGCGAAGCAGTAATGCTAGCGAAGGAGGAGGCTGCACGCGTGAGGGAACGAAGGTCCTCACGCCCTAGCCGCCGTAATTCCGACCCCGACTACCAGCCACGGTAGACGCGGGCTTGCGGACGTCGAGCACTGGGTAGCTCGCCGTCCGGCTGTTCGGTAATTAACCGGACCGAGCCCAGTCGTCAATAGCGCGTTTAGATCCTCGCGCTCCTCAAAGAGATGTCAGCAAACCGCAGGGGCCCAGCAGGGCCGATGCCCGCTAACTAGGACCGCGGAGAATTTCTGAAAGGGAAACCCGTAGTCCTAGGATGCAAAGGGTAATTGAAAGATACAGGTGTGGTTTTAGTCAGTAAAAGTCTGACACGCCCTCCACCCAGAGCGCGAGAAGTCATTTGGATGATTTCCCAACTTTAAAAAAAAAAAAACCTACAACACGTTTCTGCCTACTAGTCCAAGATCCCAGAGCGATCAGACATAACTTAATTTCACATCGATGAAACCTTAGCACACAGGTATTTCAAAGCACGTGAGACGCTACTGAGAACCTAAGGTTTCGTCCATGTGAAAATAAGTTATGTCTGATCGCTCTGGCAACTTACTCTATACTCTTTCCGGCAAAGCAAACCGACATGATGACAATTTTAGTGTAGTTGTACTCAGTGGCGTAGCTAGGCGACCAACAGCACAGGGGCCAAAAAAAACTTAGGGCCCCTTTTTACATGTGAAATCATCAAAAAACCTCTCCAGCTCAGGGTGGAGCGTAAGAGTGTCAGACTTTAACTGACAAAAACAAGTTGCCATGATTAATGTAGTGTTACAACCCATTGTATTCAGATTTCGAAGGTGGAAGAAGTTATCGGTAGTTCAATAAGAGGTTTGCTAATAAGGTTCCTTTTTTTTAGGTGGGAAATCATCCAATGACTTCTCGCGCGCTTGGGTGGAGCGCGAGGGCGTGTCAGACTTTTACTAACTAAAACCCACTCTTGTTCCTTCTTTACCTTCGTTCCAGGGCCTCAGGGTTCTCTTTCGCACAACCCATGGCTTCAGTAGGCTTCGACCCTGCTGGGCCCCTACGGTTTGCTAGCATCTCGCACACACTACGCGCCGTCGACGAGCGAGGCCCCCTGAGTTGAGGGCCCCGGGGACGCCTAGTCCTTCGGTACCTACGCCCGTGGTTGTACTATCAATAAATTCGTGCGAATGTTAGTTTTATAGCAAGGTAGAATAAAGGTAGATAGCAAGGCGGTAACCATGCCATTATTGATAAAATAAAACTTGTTTTTATAGGGTATCATGCATACGTTATTAGTAGTTGTCACGAAACTTAGGCGATTACGTAAAATATATGTTTATTTTTATTGTTAAAATAATAGTTACTTCATGCCTGCAATAAAATTCTTTTACCGATTTTCTATCAATCATTAATCTAAGTATCAACATCTCATCTATTGGGTAGTTGTATTTTTTTTCTCGCTTTTTTTAACCGACTTCAAAAAAAGGAGGTACTTTACGCGAGCGCGCTACGTTACAATAAATTAGAATTAAAAAAAAGTTTCTTTGGGAAAGTTGTTTGTAATCATGAGTACAATCACGTGTTTAAGTATCGGTCACTAATTACCAGTCACCCTATACATATATTTGGGCATGAAAAATAAATTAATTACCTCCTGAAGATCCGGTCACTGGTGACCGGTACTGGTGGTTTCTGGTACATTAACCACCAGTATCACGAACGTGAACAGCAGCGTGATTCGCAATGAATTCATGATGACTACAGACAATACAGTAAAACAGCTGAGCCTGAGAAATGTGCTATATCTAACTAACATTACAAGTTGCGTTCAACTTATAAAGTATTTATAGAAAAAATCGTTAGGAATATTATAATAGATTGATTGGGTACCATAGTAAATGCTTTACTCGGATTAGTTTTGATGAGTCCATACTTGTTCGTTATCGTCAAATCACTAACCTAACCAGATTAATATTGCGCTACATAATTATTTTAACGAATTGTAAAACTTGGAGCGTGTAATATGGATTCAAATCGATTTATTTGTATACTTAATTATAATGTACCGTACTCCCATCCTAGTTGTCACGCGCAGGATAGTACACTAGTCTAGCTCTAGATAGCTTATTAGTTGATATCGTCATGAAGTTCGTTGTGCAGGCGGCTAAATAGGCAGCTCGCAATCCAATATCACATCATTCACACTCGCGCACTGATGGTTTCCAGGCCATCATGCGCAAAAAAGCAGCTTCCCTGCTGGCCCGTATACGGAGTAGCAACAACGGCATTCTGAATACAATTGCTGTACGTTTTGACTGTCCCTTTCAAAATTATTGGGTCATGTCTTGTAAAGGTGTGGCCTGTCATGGCAAATAAAATTCTAGTACTAGGTTAAGTTTTCTATGGGTCTGTGCCACACGAAATAAAGTTGTTATTATTATTACATCGCTGTTATTTTTTACTGTAAATTATTATCTGATCGGTGTTTTTTTTAAGTGTGGAAATCATCTTATGACTTCTCGCGCTCTAGGCGGAGCGAGAAGGTGTGTCAGACTTACTAAAACCACACATCACATGTATACTTCAGTTGCCCTTTGCCTAGGACTACGGGTGTTCTTTTCAGAAATTCTCCGCGGTCCTAGCTAGTGGGCATCGGCCCTGCTGGGCCCCTACGGTTTGCTGACATCTCCTTGAGGAGCGCGTGGATCAAAACGCGCTTTTGACGCCTGGGCTCGGTCCGATCAATTACCAGCCGGTTGGACGGCAAGCTACCCGTTGCTCGACGTCCAGCCACTCCTCAAAGAGGGGCCTTACCGCCATAATTATGGCGTGCCCAACAATTATGGCGGTAAGTCCCCTCTTTGAGGAGTGGCTGGAGCGGCAACACGGCGTCCTCACCTTCCGTATGACGCAGGTCCTCACCGGACATGGCAAGTTCGGGAGGTTCCTGCATCGGATTCAGGCGGAAGAAACGGCCGGATGTCATCATTGTGTGGACCACCCGGAGGACACGGTGGAGCGGACACGGTCGAGGTGGAGGTGTGCCCACATGGGCGGAGCACCGTCGTGTCTTCGTGGAGGCAATCGGCGGCAGCGACCTCTCGCGCCGGGCCCTGGTTCGGGCTATGGTCCGAAGCGAGGAGGAATGGCAGGCGGTGGCCTCCTTCTGCGAAGCAGTAATGCTAGCGAAGGAGGTCACACGCGTGAGGGAACGAATGTCCTCACGCCCCAGCCGCCGAGTTTCTGACCCCGATTTCCGGCCATCGTAGGCGCGGGCTTGCGGACGGCGAGCAATGGGTGGCTCGCCGTCCGACCGTCCGGTAACCGTCCGGACCGAGCCCAAGTCGTCGACGGCGCGTGCTGTTCCACGCGCGCCTCAAGGAGATGTCAGCAGCTGTAGGGGCCTAGCAGGGTCGAAGCCTACTAACGCCAAGGGTTTGATTCTGAAAGGAAGACTCGGCCCTGGTACGAAAGGCAACGAAGGAACAGGAGTGGGTTTTTAGTCAGTAAAAGTCTGACACTATCTCCCGCCCCGCCCTAAAGCGAGTAATGTCATAAAATGATTTTCCAACCGATAAAAAAAAAACCGCCATAATTGTGATGTGGGTGTGTGTTGAGATCGGTGTTAAAGTACCTACTTCAAAACTATCCCGTTTCGTAAGTCCTCACCTACGAAATTGCCGTTATTTAAAACGGGTTACTGTAAACTGCGATATCCAACGAAATGAGTTCTGCATTATGCATTTCAAAGGGCAAGCAATGACGTACACATACGATTTTCTTTTAAAGAACTAGCTGTGGTTTTGGAAAGTCGTATGTCAAATGGTAAAATAAAATAAAAAACCTTGTAAGTTCTAATTGTATGATAACATTTTAAAAAAATCATCAAAATCAAAATGTAAAATTAAAAATAATCATCAAAAAAAAACTTTTTACAATAAAAATAACCGAACTACACTAAAAAAAACACTAAAAGGATCAAAATAACTTTAATTTCGGAAGTCGGTGTTTCTGGGTATTGTTTGTTTCTTATTTAACAGCGACTTCCGAAATTTAAAGTTATTTTGATCCTTTTAGTGTTTTTTTTAGTTGGGGATATATATATTATATTTAATAGTTTTAAATAGGGGATTCCCCATACTTAGAACTGAAACTCAAAAATTTAATTTTCATAAAACACGTGTGGGGTATCTATGGATAGGTCTTCAAAAATAATATTGAGGTTTCTAATATGATTTTTTTCAGTACAAGTTTGCGCGAGAGACACTTCCAAAGTGGTAAAATGCCCCCCCCCCCCCCCCCCCGTAACTTCTAAAATAAGAGAATGATAAAACTAAAAAAAAATATATGATGTACATTACCATGCAATCTTCCACCGAAAATTGGTTTGCACGAAATCTAGTAAGTAGCTTTTTTTTAATACGTCAAATCGTAAACCGCAATTTACCTTTCAACTTTGTACGGAACCCTAAGTGCGCGAGTCCGACTTGCACTTGTCCAGTTTTTTTTTTAGTGAAGTCTGTTATAATGTTCGTTATCGAACTCCCCAAAAACTGCTCGACCGATTTTTATGAAATTTTTTGCGTGTCAAAATTTTATGTATGTAAAAAAAATTGGGGTGCCATATAAATTAACCAAATATTTATATGGCACCCCAATTTTTTTTTGGGTAATTTATATGGCAGAACAACGTTTGCTTGTTTGTTTATAAGTATTTTTATTATCTTTTAATTGAATTTAATTTTTATTCAAATTTACAATCTAATATAAACAATATATTTGATTTAATTATTTTTATTTTTTATAATTTTACTTTGACATAAAAAAAAATAATTGAATTGAATTTTAATGTAATTTTGCATAATTGTGTAATGTGTATTTGTGTCAATTGTAATCTGAAGTGGGAATAATTTCCTAATAAATAAATGGTTAACATTTGCCAGTTCAGCTAACAATATTACAAAATGCTGAATATTTTACTTATTTCTTGAATTTCGTTAATTTTGGACAAGCCTCTAGGTTAAGCAACTCTTGTCGAGGTTCGCCGGTGGATGGGTGACCATCTTGTCATGCCGACATTCCTCCGTGGAAAACATTAAAATCAGTTCAATAGTTTAACCGTGAAAGCATAACAGACAGACAGTTACTTTCACATTATAGATTGGCATACATTACTTTCATTGTTTTAATATAATAGAATTATTAACTTAACCCCTCGAGATCACTCCTTATACCAAACACAAGTTTTTTTATTTATTTAACCCTTTACAGCTATCTTTACAAGACTTAACATAATGCGAGAATGAAGCTAAAAAAACAAGGTAGTTTGAACCTACGGTGTTCGGCTGGTATTTCGAGCATTGCTCAAATTCAATGCAACATTTGAGGGATTTATACCGTAAACATGCAGAAAACAGGAAAATATTTACATTGCTATCACTGAGTGACTAATCAGTCTATTGACACCTAATTCAGCAAGACGTGTAAGCATCGCATTGCAAATACGAAATAGATAGCTCAAACTATCTGCTTGGTACTTAACATTTATCAACTAAGTACAAGTGTATTGAATATGTTTTATTTCAATTTTAAGTATACTTGAGGCCAATACCAAGGCTGTCTCAGAGGCGTTCATTTGACAACCTAAACTGAATTGTTAAAGGGATGGAGCTATATAGGGTGTATAGCGGCATCCCTCTGTCTCGCTCGCCTGACATTTTAACACGTCACAGTAGGGCCCCTGGTCTCAATTCAAAATCCATAGAGTAAAATTTCTCTGATATTTTTTTAACTTGCAATGCAATGGTGGCCCAGTGGTAATTGGCAATGGTGGCCCAGTGGTAATTGGCAATGGTGGCCCAGTGGTAATGGTCCCGACTTACGTATTAGTCTAGGTCTAGGGTTTAAATTAAACCCAGGCATGTGCATTACTTTGTGTAATTTATTTCATCACCACTGCTCTCAAAACGGCGAAGGAAAACATCGTGAGGAAACCGGCATGATCTAGAACCAAAAATTCGAAGACATGTGATATCCACCAACCCGCACTGGGCCCGCGAAGTGGATTACGACCCATTCCCTCTCCTAGAGAGGAGGCCTGAGTCCCAGTAGTGGGAACATCAAAAGGCCGAATAGCCTATTCTATGCTATATATTTTTTTGAGAATACCATGGCCATGACAGTGAAGCCGTGGAGGAAAAATCTTGCCATCATCATCATCATTTCAGCCGAAAAACGTCCAATATCTGTTCTCCCAAACACACTGCCACTTTGGTTTGGCCATTCTTTGGGCTATATCTCACTATTAACAGATAAAACTGCTTCACTTAAACAAAAACGTTTAAACACCAGGTTTGCCACTTTTTTAAACGGACATAACTGAACCAACTTTCAAAGTCATACTATCACTAACTTCCTTTTCTTTCATATCACTGTTCACACAATCCATCCATCTTTTCTTTGGTCTCCCTCTCCCTCTCCATCCATCCACATGTAAACTCATAACTCTTTTAGTAACATGCGTTTCATCCCTCCTCTTCACATGACCATACCAAGACAAACAATTCCCTTTCAACTTTTCAGTCACTGGCGCCACTTTCAAACTTCCCCTAATACTCATTTCTCACTATATCCATTCTCGTCACACCACACATCCATCTTAACATTCTCATCTCCACTACGTGCAATCTTTTTTCATCCGTCTTTTTCACAGCCCAACATTCTGATCCATACAGTATGACAGGCCTTATCATGGACTTGTAGATTTTACCCTTCAACTTGAGGGGCATCCGTGGGTCACAAGTTGTTCCCGTGACCTGTCGCCATTTCATCCATCCTGCGTTGATCCGATGTGTTACGTCCCGGTCTACATCACAATCCCCTTGGACAATTGACCCTAGGTACCGAAAGTCGGAGCAGATCGGTACGGGTGTTCCAGCGAGAGCTAAAGGCACTGGATTGGAGAGACCGCCAAAATCGCAGAACAAGTATTCCGTTTTGGTTCTACTCAATTTCAGGCCAACACTCTCCAGTCTGTGCAACACACCTCCAATCTGTTCTGGACCTCCAGGCCACTCTCGGCAACCAACACAATGTCATCAGCAAACAGCATACACCAGGGAGCCTCTTCTTGAAAGTCCGATGTCAGAGCATCCATTATCATCATGAAGAGGTAAGGGCTGATAGCGACAGTCACATTGAAGCTGCCATTGGTGCCCACTGTAGATAGGACTTGGGTACTGCATCAACTGTACATTGCTCACATCAACTGCACATACTTCCCAGGCACACTAGCCTAAAAGGCTATAAAGTAATTTAACTCTAACTTAATATTATATGTTATAGGTTTTGTTAATACTAAGAATAGTGTAGCGCACTTTTATAGAAGAATTATGAGGTTGATTATGCTTTTACATATTATACTTAGAAGTCACGTGACATGGATCATGTCTTGTAGCCATGCCGCTATGTCATAAACTAATAGTGCTTGACTACCATCCTCCCTAATGGTAAACAGTGATGCAATCATTGATGGTGAAGCGCACTAGTAGCCTATTCACTTTAGCCTTGAAGACACCTAAATTATAATCGGACGGGAAGACCGCAGCAGGCAAGTTGTTCCAGTCCCTCAATATACACAGAATAAACAATGAGGCGAAACACTTGGTCCGGACCGTAGAGGTTTCAACAACGTAAGGGTGGATACTCGCCGTTCGTCAGGTGTTCATTGAGTAAAAAGGTTAGCCTTTAGGTAACATCAGGTATGAAACACCAAAAATGTTGGCTCTTAAACCATTTAGCAACTGATTAACAGATACTAAATTCAAATTTTCTACAGAGAATGTGAATTTAGATGCTGTCTATGGTAATCAGTTTATAGATTTTTATAAATAAGGATCTTAATGTTCAGCTATGATAGAATAAGTTTAACAGAACTCACCCAAAAAGTATGTGATACATAGCGCCAACACGATGAGGAAGATAAAAACTTTCTTCAGCTTCCGCGGGTGCTTGATAGTCCTACTTCTAACATTGATATGTGGGGCTGAGGTATCATCTTTTAACTGCAAAAAAAAAATTAAAACCTTAGTACACAGTTTATGAAACATTGTTAAATACTAAGACATGCTGCTTATTGCACATTTTGCTACTAACTAATATAGAAATCTTTTATTACCTAGTTGTGTAAAACAATAAAATTCAAAGATATTTATTATTTCATAAAACTTCAACAAATTTTTATAGTTGGTGCAAAATTCCCAACAGAAATCCTAATCATTTATTTTTTAATTTATGAATGATACAAACAAATTAGAATGTCATATCATTGGAAAACTGTGTAGAACTCCAACCTATGCGTACATGAAAGTAATAAATCTGTGAGTGGGTACTGGAACTAACAGCATCTAATGCAATTACCGTTTTTGATTAGGTTTTCATTATTTTTATCTTAATAAAAACTGAACAGGAGTAATAACAATCTTTTAACCTTTCTTGACTATTATTTGAAGTACCTAGCTTTGTTTTATTGTTCTATTATTATTCAACGTTTGTGTATTACCCAAATAAATATGTAAACATTCCACTGAACACAAATTACAAAAATACCCACCTCTAAGTACCTGTACGTGCTGAACTTTCCCATGTTGACTTAAAATAAACATCACAACCAATAAATCAGGTAATATAATATTATTTCTAATTGGAATACAATAAACTGTTCGTAGACATTTTATATTTATTTTTTTACGAAAAGAACTTGAAACACAACGTCACTCTGATATTATTTTTTGGATAATGTCAAAAATTTTGACAGGTCATGTGTGCATGAATGACATTCAGGCCGCGACCGCGTTCCGAACCACGTCAAAATCGCTATTAGCGCGTCAAGAAATCGATTATGTTCACGTTCACGGTTCACGCGCCCAAACAACGAGTTTAATGTGCGGAACTATCGTCCTTTGAATTGTCAACTTTTTTATCTTTTAGCTTGATTCGGTTTGTGTATTTAGCCAATACTTAAATACTCCTCGATATCAGTGTCATCCGGAAATTTGCCCAGAAGACTGGCAGCATTGCCACGTTGAATGGCAATGCTAATTCTTTGGGCAAAGAATGAGCCAGCCCTCTGGTCACGCAAAGTGTCGATCAGTCGGCGTGAAATTTCCTTAAAAAGGAGAAAGGGCTCAAAAATGTAATTACCAATAAGGTTACAGTATTAGCGCCGTTTAAGGGTCTCAGCGCCAGCACAGCCCGCCGTACTTGGAACATGAGATGGCGCAAGGGTGTCGACACAAGTTGCGTCCCACACCAGAGGCCCACCCACCTTACATGGCACTAACGTCATACAAGTTCAGAAAGTGTTTAAATATATACTATGTATCCCTAGTTTTAAATACAGACATATAGGTACCTACTTTGATTGTCATTAGAATGCGGATGTAACATAATTTAATGTTTTGCAGTACTTGACAGTAAATGTATTAGGTCCACCTTCTCGGCAAACTTCGATAATGTAGCCAGTACTACAACAATTTTACATCATATCCATTTGCAATTCGAATCAATTTGCGAATAATTAAAATAGTCACTAAATTCCACTCGAAATAATCCCGCCAATAATGACTCCATTGTCTATTAGTGATGGCACTAAGTTAGTAATACTAGAATAGTATGTCAGCAAGATACGAGTATGGACTGTGGATATTTAGTCGATAACGGCTAGTGGCTAGTATTAAACGTTATCGACTAAATCTTCATTTGATTTTATTAGTCTTGCAAAACCATTTTGAAAAAAACATTGTACTAATGTACTTACTTTGGTACTTACTACTTATTTTTACTTTTAATGGAAAATAATTTGCACGACACAGTTTAACACGAACCTTTGATTCAACGATTAATTAAAATAAATAGTATGGTTTTTGTTTACACGAGTGCGCAAATGGAAATATTTGAGTAGCCTAAAAGAATGTTCAAATAACTCACAACATTAATTCCCTAATTATTCAAAATTGGATAGCATACACTGCGTTTTCTATCTTACTTGCAGCTGTTTGTTAGTACAATAAAATACATTGTTACTACAGTTTTGCGTCTTGCCATTCCGTATCTGCCTCAATACAACAAGCAAACAGAACAGGAACAGACAGTGGTGATCAAGTTATCTTAAGAGCCAAGGTAAGTCTAATATCTAATAATCAATAAATTAAATGAACGGTTTTTATTTATCTTAACCTAGTTTTTGTAGATTCACGTGAAATAACGACATGAATATTGATAAAAACATAACCTTCAAAAACCAAGATAAAAACTACTGTATTAGCTCAACCTTTGAACCAAATAAGTACCGGAAGTAAATAAAATTAAAACTTTGACATAACTTACCTTTCTTTGGCGTACGTTCATATTATTTATTAATCACTTCCGCTATTTAGCACAAAAATAAATAAATATAACTAAAAAAAATAACTAAAAAATAAATTTTAATACGCCTTATTCAACACTTGCCGAACGTAAACTAACTTGACTTATATCAAGTAATTACCTTGACCTTGAAATTACGTGGTATATAATAATTTATAATATAATCACAAATAGGTACATAACAGACGTGCGCATCACATAGAGCCACAGACTATACAAGCTTATCTGTTTATACAACTTTACTACTGAATATTGTAATGATGACTGAGCATCATTGGGAACAGTAGGTACATAAAAGGCGAGTTTATCTTTTAAGTAATGTATCATAATGACTTAGTATTTTTCTTACGGGACTTTTACACTACGCGTTATTCAGCACACGATATTCAGACAATCATAGGCGTCCATTAAACGGTCATGCAGGCATCAATCAATTCCATCAATCATGTAGTAAGTGCACGTTATTCAGTCTGGTGTAATCGGTGTAATAGCGAGCTGTTTACGTAGACTCTAAGGCGTCCATTACACAATAGGTTTTGCTGTCAGTTTTGCCACAGTAAAATATTTTGATTGACGTAAAACCTACCGTCTAATGCGATGATTGACGTTTGCATGACGAAAACATAATGGCGATAAAATTCCGTCATTCAAACATCATTCATGATTGATGGATTGATTGACGCTTGCATGACCGTGTGATGGACGCCTTAGGGGTCCAATACACGATAGGTTTTGCTGTCAGTTTTGCCGCATTCAAATATCTTGACTGACGAAAAACCTACCTTGTAATGCGATGACTGACGTTTGCATGACGAAAAACGCATGGAGATAAAATTTATTTATTTATTTAAACTTCTTGTACAGTATTTTAAGTTTTATTAAGTCCGCCTATGTACCACACATAGGCGGACTTAATGCAACAAGGCATTCTCTACCAGTCAACCTCCGTCATTCAAACATCATTCATGATTGATGGATTGATTGACGCTTGCATGACCGTGTGATGGACGCCTTAGACAATCTTACCCTTATTACATTACGCGACATAGACTAAGACTAAATATCGAGTGGTGTAATAGGCCCTTATGTCGTTCAGATCGCAATTAAAATGAAATAGGCAGTCGTCTAGCAACTAGTAGTAGGTACTTACCTATCGTTCTTATGATAGCGATAAAATCGGCCTGCAAATCAAATACGTTAATAGAAAAATGATTTTGACCTTTTGATTCTATCAAGAGGAGTATTCTTATTGTGTTGTAATACTAAAGTTATTAATAGTTTCATATTTTCGACAAACACCGACCACTGTGCTAACTAGATAGATATTTTTAGAAGATGGACTAAGTTCCTACTTATTTTACAAGAATTTATCAAACAAGTTCGATAAATTGTTGCTAACCTTGGCCTTGAGATTCTTGGTAAAAATAAATTACTTAAGTAATTATAGTTCTAGAACATTTGTTTTTTTTAAGGTGAGAGATCATCCAATGACTTCTCCCACTCTTAGGCGGAGCGAGAGGGCGTGTCTGATTAAAAACCCACTCCTATCTTTTTTTGCCTTGCGTTCCAGGGCCCTGGGTTTTCCTCTCAGAAGCGAACCCATAGCCCCAGTAGGCTTCGACCCTGCTGGGCCCCTTCTAGAACTTTTGCTAAAGCTATATCGAGTCTGTTTATGAGGCTTAGCAGTAGCATTATCTTTATTATTCCCCTGTACCCCTACAGGGGAACTGTTTTGAACTATCCTGCAGCGCTTTGCAGAAGTGATCTACAAAGTGCTGCAGGAGTGTTGCACTGCGGCCTTGCAACGCAAAGGGCAACTGGAGCAACACATGTGGGCTTCAGTCAGTAAAAGTGTGACACTCTCTCTTTCGCTCCACCCAGAGCGGGAGAAGTTTGGATGATTTCACACCTATAAAAGACGTAGGTACTTCTGCTATAAAACTCCTTTTGCCAAATGTGTACGGTTTGTCATTTTTTAGTCATGATTTTTTATGTACTAGGCTGATGAAATAAGGTGTAAAAATAGTGTACATTGCAGGAGACTGACCTTTAGAAGTGATGAATAACTCACACCTTTTATCTATTTATTGACAAGCTCAATTCTAGGCGTCCGATTAATATTATTAAGCGAACCAAATCCGTCCATCTGTAGAGTAGGTAGGTAGTCCGGCGGCCGGTGGCAGTTATTTGAGCCCGTGCTTATTCTGTGGTGTAGGTCCGCTAGCGTACAGCGTGCACTTAGCATCGTACGGAGAGCAACTGTCCGATCCGGGCGTCTCGTCTGTTGCGTGAACGGATTTGGTCGGTCAAACCAAATTCGAGTGTGTGTAAACTGATAACAAAACTAAAGGTAGAACTACACAGCGCCACGTACGCCGATCTGGGCGCGTCGGTCTCCATACATTTAATGTGGGAACTAGACTTGTAGAGGTACACTTGATCCACGCCACGCGACATCGTTCTACGTACAAATCATGCGTGTTACACGTGTGCGTCGGTCTAATGTAGTTTTAGCTTAATTCATCATGTCAACAAGAATTCTTCTAACAAAGTCCAAACTTGTTAGAAGAAACTAGACTCGTCACTTTAACGTAATCGTTAGGAAAAAAACAGGGCACATTATTTTTATCAGGTAGGGTACCCTGGTATTACCCCATCATTCCCTCTGGACTTATTCTTACCCATTAAGTATATTACGTAATCACACAACCGCTACATCTATACTGTAATTTTAAACCAGCGATGTTATGTAACCGAAACTATAGAACCGCCGAAATAAAAAAATATCCGTAAACAAAACCGATATAAAAGTTTCAGATAAGGCGTTGTCTAAATGACAGGTTACGACCGGTTTTTGTTTGTTTTTTCTGACCATACAAATGATAATCTAGGCTAGATATCACTAGATAAAAGTCGAATCTTGCTATATATTCTTATATTTCACTTTTAATCATTTAAAAATTCTAATCGTCGTAACCGTAACTATCTGAAACTTCAAACACATTAGCTATAATTATAATTAAGTAAGTGTAATTTTGAATTATACTACATTTGCGTAGTGGTTAATTTTTAAATGGCTCTCCAGCATATGCAACGTTTTTTTTTTAATCTTAACTCCAGTATAAGAAATATTCCTGCCTATCGGGTGCGTGCCTAAACAAGTAAACTTACTTGCACAAGATAACCAGATCCGGAACAACTATCTGTAGGTATACCATAAAAATATTTGTTCCATGCGGGAATCGAACCCGCTACACACAGCACAGCAGTCAATCTCTTAACCACCAATCCTTTGTAATATATCAAACCAAACAAAAAAAAATGTTCTTCAAAATACAGTATTCTTCTTTGGAGGACAGGGGTCTTATTACTTCATACGTCACTCATGCCCATTCTTATATTATCAGCACCGATGTTTACGCTAATCTTTTTACTAAAATAAATAATTAAGTACTTACTTCACTTGCACATGTCATTCGTTATCTATTGATACGCTATTTATAGTGAATGCACGACTTCACGGTTTCGTAATCTACTTCATCATTGATTATTAGCTGAATAGGTTAATCAGACGACGTTGTTGCCATCGCAGTTAAAACGTAGATCTGCGGAATTTTTCAAAAAAAATCACCTGATGGGCTGACACCCCTTCTTGCTCTCTAATCAGAACCTATTTGGTAACTTAAAAGCAGTGAGAGTAACTAAAAAGTAGTAGATGAGTGAGGGCTGGAGCGTTTCTCGCCATCAAACTATAAAGTTTGGCGAGCTAAAAATAACATATTTTTAGCTCGCCAAACGTTATAGATTTAAAAATGTATGTAAACAAATGTTAAAAATGTATGAGAGAAAAAAAAAGAAAAGACAGAGGCTTTACCACGAGCTCTTAACACGATCTATTTGACGTTCTGAACTGTTGAAGGTATGGAGGTATATAGCTCTATCCCTCACGTCATGGTAATGCCCCAGGTCTGTGCCCAGAAGCTTCATCCTCATTGTGCTAATAGGTACACTATTATCACCAACATGCTCGAGCTCCCGAGCACCCAAGGGGTCGGCGCCCCTGTATTATACCAAACGTTTGTATTCTATAATTAAATGTTTTAACGTTTAATTTCTTCTTTTACCCTCATTCCAGGATGGAGACCAGCTACTTGCTTGACAAATTAAAAGAGTATGGTGTCGGTCGTCGTAAGCTGGATGACATCCTTTTTATCAACGACAAGCCCCCGCCTAGACTTGGCGTATATGACTTTGACGAAGAAAATCTCTGCCATGAAGTGTATGTAGACAGAGTAGCATTGTAGGAAGCTTATGTGTACCTTTGCTAAACCTAAAAGCTTATGAAACCTTTTTCGTAATAATAGATACCATTTATCATAGAAGATATACAGTAGCTAGAGCTTATCCTTATTTATTGAGTTTAGTCGAGTTTATTAGGAGTTGTGATACTAACTAAGCAGAAGGTATTGAGGGTTAAATCGATTTTTGAAAAAAAGGAAAACAAGAGAAGAGAAGAACGAGAAGATTCCCTACGGTTATTTTCTCACACCACTCAAAGTTAAGCTCACAATTGTGCGAACAAGATCGTTTTTATATAGATCTATTCAATTCACATAACAGATTCAATACAAGGCCATCAAGTGAATTGTTCATTTTAGAACATCGTCCCGTACCTATTTGAGCAGTGCAGTAACCCTCGAGGTGTGGAAGTCGTATATTACAATCAGCTCTACAATACTTACGACAATCCGTACAGTTTATACTTCAACGTTTTATGTTGCCTATTTCATAGTTGAGTAAAACATGCATGCATGCATGAGCATAGTATAACGGAATGTCGACCGCCAAACTTCTATTGAAGATGGATTTTAGCAGAATTTTATGTGTTTTAGCATAAAATCTACATGCAACATTCCTGGATGCGACTTCACGTCGGAATCTTTATTGGAATATGAAAATCACTACAACGCATCACATCGGTACACCTGTGCTCGATGCAAAAAGATTCTACCATCACCCCATTTACTGGACTTGCATGTACAAGAAACTCACGATTCATTTTTCGCAGTTCTATCTGAGAGGAAGCCTTCGGTAAGACAAAAGTATGAAAATGTTGTACTCGTATATAGCGTACAGGCAATATGATATATGACTTTTAAAATTTTGCAGTACTGCTGCTACATTGAAGAATGCAAACTAAAGTTCATGACCGCCAATGAGCGACGTCAACATTGTATAGAAGTACATAAATTGCCAAAAGAATTTCGGTTCGATATTAAACCGAAAAGTAAGAACAAGAAAAAAAACAAAGCAAGCTCTGATGAAAACCCGATGTCCATGGAGGTTGAGAACGAAAGCACTAGCGAAGGGAAAAACAATCTTGTGCTATCTACAAGCAGGCAAAAGACTTTTGCGAAATACAGTGGCAAGAAATTCACGAAAGCCGATGGCAACAAAAACGCCAAAGATGTTAACATGGATGAAGTGATGGCAGACTTAAAAGAAAGTTTGCCGGAATAAAAATACAATCGAAGTATGTTTAATTACGATTTTATTATTAAACCTCAAGCTTTCTACATGAATAAATATCATAAAGTCGTCTGGTAACCACTGATACATGGAAGGTATGTCTTGGCAAACTCCCAATAAATGATCTCTTGGATACAAAAGTGATTTTGAATCTCAATTTAAACATTCTGCAGAGATTTGAGATCAGATTGCAGATTTTTGTTGATTGCATAACGAAATTTCTTATTTATACATAATTAGATCCTCTATAATGTCAACCGTCATGATAACATTAAACATCTACAACAAAATAATTTACTGTTTAATTCTTAAATTTACTTGGCCTTGCCTTGGGAAGCAACGGCTTCCATCGCTTTCTTAACGGTTTCCTCGTCACCGAGGAAGATCATGGAGTCGACTGGTTTCATGTCCTCATCTAATTCATACACGAATGGAATGCCAGTTGGCAGGTTCAGTTCCATGATGGCTTTATCACTGAGGCCTGGAAATAATGGAGAAGTTTTAGTAACTGACCTCTGAAGTGTCCTCCCGTGACTTTTTGGTATTTAGCTACCATTTTACCGTCACAGTCTATAAAATTCCGTGTGACTAACTACAACCGCGACAATCTTATAGGACTTAACAATTAGGTATGGCTTATTGTTTTATATTTCTATTGGAGTCTCAAAAAGTTTGTTCTGTCCATCCAAAAGTTGTCTGTAAGATATATCGGATTGCTGTCAACGATAAGATCACCAATGTATCTAGAAAGAGTTGGGTACTAGCCTGTTTATTTTTGTACTAAACAATCAATAACACTAGCAATTTTTTTTTCTGAAAATCGCGTCATTATTGGTTAAGAAATTAACCAGCAATTGCATGTATTCCCGTTCGTCCCACCAACTTCGTCCCCTCGTGGGATGAATAAGCATTTACAAAGATAATATTAAAGTTCCCGATCGTCCCACCACGTCCTAAAGGGACGAATGGGAATATATTTAAAAATTTGTACCATTCGTCCTACTCAATTAGTACATTTGTCCTCTTATTCGAAACACCAAATAAAAATTAATAAATTATAAGTACCCGTTTGTCCCGCCCACCGATACTAAATGGGAAGAACGAAAAAAAAAAAGAATTCCCAAAGTCCGGGACACACGCAATTGCACTTCAAATAATTACATGAGAAAGAGTGGACGCATGGTGGGAACATCTCGCTATCTCTTTTCTAATCGCGTCTACTAATGGCGGTGACGTCACATTGTAGTTTGTGCATCTTTTTTCTGTTACTTGACAGTTTCCCCTTCCACCAGATTTGAATGATTTGTAACTTACTGGAATATTTTTTTAATCTGCGATTTTGGGTAACGTTACTTTTTGATACAAATAATAAACAAAAATAAGCCAAGTAGGTACCTAATTTAGGTGTGTACAATCTATTATATTTATCTAAAGATCTACTTGAATTCATATGAATTCAAGTTATTTTAGGCAAAGTTTATTTTAGGGAACTAATACTAGTTTCCCAAAATAAACTTTTGCGTAAAAAAATACAATGTTACATACCATCTAAATGCTTAACAATACCCCTGAGGCTGTTTCCGTGGGCTGCGATAATTATCCTCTTTCCTTCTTTAATCTGAAAATATATGATTTTATTTATCAGTAACTTAGTTATTATAATGTATGTAGAAAATACAGGTTATATTAGTTACCGTTTTAAATAAATGAAGTTCTTATCATAGTAACTTTCATGACAGGCTCTCAGGCTCTTCAGAAAATCATAAAAAAAATATGAACAATTTATGAGATCTACATAGATAAAGAAAGCCATTTATATGCTTAACTAGTAACTGTTTTTTTACCTAGCGCCTATCCAGATTATATTCTTTCTAAGGTAATAATATTAAGTAAACAAACACCCAATAAAATGTGTGTCCCACTGGTGAGCAAAGCGTCACCTTTCGAACCTTCGCCAAGTTCTTCTGTCTATGGCCAAGTTTTTCTGGCTACACATCGTAATAAGGAATATGCATGAAAAAATATTTGTTATCTAACCAGTTTATCAATAAATATAAAAAAAATAAAATACTAATTGAGAAAACAATATCTAATTTGGAAAAAAAGCAAACCAGATAATTATAACAATTTTAAACAAATATATCTGTCTCTCTCACAAAGACGCTGATGTCATACGTACCTTCAGCCTTTGACATCAAAGACCATGTTGTACTTGTCTTTCTTATTAGCAGCTTTGAAGGTTCATTGTTGATGAAGATATTTTTCTTTATATATATATTTGTTAACTAGAGTTAAAAAGTATTTGATTTGGTAAATAATTGCAATTGCATGCATATTCCCTATTATTATTATTGTATTTACTAATAATTTAGATTAAATTATGCTATTTTTGAGGGGTTTTTTTCTATGGCAAAGGCCTTTTTACTTGTATTTTTGTTGTTTCTTGCTAAAAAACAGTTATTAGCTACAAATATAATGACTTATTTTTTATCAATCACAGGGACCTACCTGAGGTACAATAACATTGTTCCAGTAAGGCAGTGTCCTCTCAATAGTAAGCTTCAAGCTCTCGAACATGGGGAATTCTTCAGGTTTCGGGTCGCCAGCGTAACGGGGGTCGTTGACGATGGTGTCGTGGTAGGGATGATCCTTCTCCATGGGGGGAGGAGGCACATCGAAGCTACGACGCCAGATTTGTACCTGCAGAAATAATTCAAATACATTATGAACAGAAATATAAGTAAAAAATCTGTTTGACATAAAATAAATAGAAAAAAAATCTATTTAGTCCATCAATTAGATTAACAGTGAAGTCATACAATTAGTTGATGGCAATAGACAGGCCCCTTAAACATGGGACTACATAACAAAACTGCCAAAACGCAGGTGAACAATGTTTACCAGGGACTGTGCAAAAACTAAACTACAAAAATAAAATATAAAGATAATATGGGTACAGAGGTAATGTTATATTTCATTAAAAAATACAATAAAAACAAGTGTTGCAAGAGCTGCAACTTATCCACAAAATTTGTCATAAATTAATGAGGTCAAATAAAGGTCTGCCAAAAAGATATCTAGATAGCGGTTTTAATAGGTATAATATAGTAAGTATTGGGTCTGACTCCAATTGAGTAAAAACTATAATAATAGGTACTTCAATACAAGGGTTACATTATGTTTATAGATATATTTAGTAAAAAACAGTTTTATACTCACTTGTGCTTCACCATACTTGGCAGCTGTCTCGGCCTTGTTAAGACCAGTGAGACCACCGTAATGTCTCTCGTTCAATCGCCAGGTCTTCTCTACCGGTAAGTCTTCCTTACCAAGCTCTTTCAAAATTGTGCCCAGAGTGATTTGAGCGCGTTTCAACACCGAAGTGTGAGCCACGTCGAATTCGTAGCCTTCGGCTTTCAATGCCTTACCGGCAGCAACAGCTTCCTCACGTCCTGGAACGTATATTAATTATATCCGTATGAAACGAAATGATAAAAATAAAGATCTTGTAGGTATTTATTTCGAACTTACCCTTATCGCTAAGGTCAGCGTCGAACCAACCGCAAAAAAGATTTTTCTGGTTCCATTCACTTTCGCCGTGGCGAATCATAACAATCTTGTATTTTGCAGGCATTTTTATTGAATTTTCGAAACTAGACCGGCGTCGATGTAGTAATAGAAGCCGATACCTATCCACTTTTTCTACTTGACGTAAATAACCTGAGTGACCTCTAGTCAAAGTCAATACAAAGTCGCGTTCCGTAGTCTTAAGAAGACGATATTCAGTATTTAAAGCATAAAAGTAAAAGAATAATAATCGACTAAAGCAGTTAAGTCTTTACGAAAACAACATTAAATTAAAAATTAAACTAACGCTATGGGGGACCTTAGACAATTGGTCCAGTTTTCTTTGGTTCCAGTTTACGACCATGTTAGCGTTAGAAAATACCATGGAATTAGTATAATTATATTCTGAATTACACATCGCTGAAGTGATAACCTCCGTTTATAGTGTAGTCTATGGTGATAACGTTCGAAGCCTAAAAATTAGTTATTATTTTGAGTTCGAAGCACATGGACATTGGACTGGCTCCTTTCTAACAAAGTAACAAACCGTATGTATTCGGTACTGAGTAACGGGTGCGCCATCTAGTACCGAGTAACGAAACGTTACTCATGAATACATTTCGTTACTCGTTACTCAAATTTTTCGTATCATGGGTTCCTGCACTGTTCAGTTTACGCAAGTACCGTTGGTAGCAAACTGTATGTGTTTGGTACTGAGTAACGTGTACGCCTTTTAGTACCAAGTAACGAAACGTTACAAATGTCGCATTTTTTAACAGTATGGATACGACTCTTTCAGTTCACTCAAGGACCGTTGATGAGTGTATTCATGTATTGAAATGTTTACTGATCTTATGTTTTATGCCTCCACGCGCTTATTCGGTGATTTTAAAAGCGTATGTTACAAAGAATGATGTTTATTTATTAAGTAAAATATAACTTAAACACAAGTCTAAAAAATGCAGCTTACGGAGCAACGTACGTACGTATACGTATAGACAAGTAGGTATGATTTCTACAAATTATGAATGTTGCTTAAGCTATACGACTTGTTTCGTAGCTCTAAAATAGCATGTTATGAGGTATCAGAAGTAACGAGTAACGTAACGATACGATAGTATCGAGTACTAATTGTTATAGTAACGAATACATACGGGTACGCTTTTTTTCGTTACTTTTACACCTCTATTCCTTTCATTCACTTAGTTCATTCCTATGTTTGGTTCACTCATTCACACATTGTCATTTTGTTATGTTCTCGCATAAATGGAGGATATAATATTTGTTCTGTGAAAACTAAATTAATAAATAAATTATTGGCCAAAATGCCACCAAAGAAGGTAGTTCAATCGAACAGGAAGAGTACAGAAAAAATGCGATCCATTCGCAAAGAAAAACCTCATTTAAATATGCCTGCTAACTTCAAAGTTAGCATACCTTTAAAAACTTCAGGTATGTTTGAATCCAACAATTTGCAAGGCATGCAAATCTGCAGTAAAATTGTATAATATGTATCTTGGTCCCCGATTTCTTCTGGCCAGTGTATAAAAACGTAGCGGAAATGTTTGTATCCAGCATTACAAGATCTGCAAAATTGCCTTAGAGGTATTCATCTGGAGCATCAAATTTTTCTTCTGAAGCCGGACTGTGTTATGGATAAATGTTTTTGGAAGATATAAGCTAGCCATTTTTGCTCCTACATATACCAAATCTAGTTTACATCCCAGCCAGTTAAAATTTTTAATGGGATAGTCAAATCAAAAATAATTTAGCAATTATTCTGGTTTGATACTTATTAGCGAAAAGTTCCACAAATCATAAAAACAGAATGGTTTTATACCTATTTATGCAATACCAATTTTTGTACTTTCGCCAGACCATGTTTTATTCACATACTTTTCACAAGATTCTTACTATACTTGTGATAATTTGTTTGAAAGTTTTTCAATACAAATATCACTTACATTTATACTGTAGGTGTATTGTCCAAAGGTGGTGGTGATCACTTACCATCACAGGGACAGCCTATTGATTTGCTACTATATGACTGACACAAAAATATATTGTGTACTAACAATTTTGTACTTAGTAGCAGTAGTTATTAATGAAGATCTTCACTAAGATATATTTCATGTCAAAAATCAGTTGAGAAACAAATATTACACATGTTAGAGTCAATAGTAAATAAATGGTACCATAATCAGAGAAAAATGCTTACATTGGCCATATTTTGTGTAAAATAATCATATAAAAACTTGAAATAAAATACTTATTGTTACCTAGAACACTGAAATTTTACACAAAGGTTCCTTTTATGATGTATGCAAAAAATAAAGAATTTTCCAATATTCACCCCCTAAGGGAATGAAATGGGGTTTCAACGTTGGTGTGATGAAAACTACTTATACACAGGTGAAACCACAGGCAGAAGCTAATATTATTTAAACACACAAACATTTTTATGTCTTTATAACATTAGTTTACAATTTAAATAAGTAAGCATATAATATTGACAAGTTTTTATTAGTTTTTTTAGCCTTGTCTCATATCATTCCTTATAAATGTGTGGGTCACAAACTTGTAATGTGCAGCTCAGCAGCCAATTGCCCAAACACTTGCCAATCATATCATGTTTTAGGAATGTCGAACTGACAGATGAAAAACAAATGTTTTTTACAGACCGAGTAGGACTTCAGGTTCCAATTGTCAAAGGTCGGCGCCCTCCAATGTATATGAAGCATTTGGACACTGAAACTAAAGTAGAACTAGCAAATTCAGGTATATTACGAAAAATTATTAAGTATTATTTTTGTCCTAGTACAGACTTGTTGTTTATTTGTCTTTGTCATTTATTCACTTTTCATTTATCAAGTAAGTACATTTAATTCATTTTGAAATACTTAAAAATAAAGGTCAAAATTGCATAAAACCAATGTCTACTTGAATAAGATAGGTTTAGCACATTACTCAATACTCAATACTTTATTGCATTCCATATTATGTACATAGATGGTATAAAATATAGTCAAGATCAATATGGACCCTGTCAGGCACAGCAAAGTTAGGAGAGGGGATGAAGGCTAAGTAACAATATTCATGGAATTAATTATTATCATAGGTAGATCTAATAGATGTAGGTATATGTATATTATTGTGTGGTAAATTATGTTAGATATTTTAATTTATTTTTTGTCATTGTTATTATTAAATTATGTACCTATATAATTAAATTAAATTGTGTATGCATGTTATTTATAATGTATTTTGTCAGATATTTTATTTATTTTTATCATCATCATTATTAATTTAAAGTAATCATAAAGATATTCTTGACTTTCATGGATCAGTAAAAGGCATTCTAGTAAGTAACAAATTACGGTAACTAGTTACTGCTATTTTTGCCAGATTCCAAGTCTTTGGGCATTTATTTTGTGCATTACACTGTAGCAAAATACTTCATTCTGTGGGAAACAATGGGCCGAAGCCATGCAGGTTTTCGGGATGAAATCATAATACTCTAGAGATAGTATCTATTTTTGTTTTTTATTGGATCAAATGACATACTTGTCCTACCCCTAAACAAAATACGCTCCTTGGATGTGGAGTTGCAGATAACAGACTGACATTCATACATAGACATTTATACATTCAGTTTGTCATAGTACCTGATGTGAATGATACTCAGATTTCAACAAGACTGATTTTTTTAAATCAATTTATCAACCAGTAGTTGAAAGTAATAAATAATTTACAAGTAACCACACTCTGTACCATAGTATCTATTTTAAATTTCGTAAAAAAACGTTTTTGAAAAATACACTTTGCTGAATATTGCAAAGTATATAATGTCATGGCCAGATCATAGAAATTGATAATTTCATGATATGGCCACGTTAAACTGGCCAGATCGATTTATATATTAAACTTTGATGATATGTCAATCTTCGGTTGGCCTTCTTTCTTTAGACTTTTCATTATCATAGAAATCCTACAAATGATCAGGCCAGTTTTAGTTGGCCATATCATGAAGTAAAAATGTCGTGGCTAGGTCTTAGAAATTGATCACTTCATGATATGGCTAAGTAAAACATCCCAGATCGTTTCAAACATTAAAGTTTGATGATATTTTAATACTTCATTAAAATCCTACATCAATGATATTGCCAAACGAGGATTGACATATCATCAAATGTTAATGTTTAATGATCTGGCCAGTTTTAGTTGGTCATATCATGAAGTCAAATTTCTCTAGCCACGCGACTTATTCATAATATATTTTACTGTTTTCTTGTTTCAGTTGCTAGACAACAATTGGTGAAAGAAGAACCCCCAGCCTTCCAAATAGACAATGTTGTTCAATCAATAGGCAGAGTGAAGAGAGGAAAAAAGAAGAAAGCTGCAGTAGTATCAGATTTTTTCCTAAACCGTGTAATCATGGAAACGAAACCTGCAGGTTTGCTATAAAAATGTTAAAAAATTATCACATGCTTCCGGGAAGGTGTGTCCAGGATCTAGCGAATGCGCTGCTAGCGAGCCGCTTGCGAACTGTACGCGTGCATATCATATTCGTACGGAGCCCTCGAGAACTCGAGCGGCGCTGTTCATAGTTTAAACGCGAAAGAAGCTAGAGATCCCGGCATGGATCTTGAGCGCTGACTTCTACTTGCGCACAAGTAAAATATCGGGTCTCTTTGGTGGTATGAAGTGAGACGCGGGGGCGGGGAGTGTCAGTGATTGGCTCGCCGTGTATCGCATCATAGACGTCACTCGTGATTGGTTCCCTGAACTTGCTGCACGTACCTAACGACGACGAGTGATGGCCAAGTAGCTAAGGCACCCGCTTCTTATGCCTGAGGTTGCGGGTTCGAAACCGGACAAGTACCAATATAATTTTCAATTCATATGCACTTTTCAAGTTCATCTAGGACATTAAGGTTGGTAAGGTTTTCTAAGGTTGTCTGGTAGATATCGCTGTAAGCGATAAGACCGCCATTGTTCCTATAAATTTAAGTGAGTTTTTTTTTGCACAACTATTACACAACGCCGTCTAGTCCCAAGCTAAGCAGAGCTTGTGTTATGGGTACTAAACAACTGATAAACATACGTATATATTTCTAAATACATACTAGTATATATAAATTACACCCAATTACAGAACAAATGATTGTGCTCATCACACAAACATTTGTCCTGGGTAGGAATCGAACCCACGACCTCCGGCATAGCAGTCAGGACCACTAACCACTAGACCAACAGGCCAGTCAAAAGTTAGTGTGAAAGTTTTGTTGAACAGACTATTTTGGTGTAGAATAAAAAAAAAAAAAAGTTTATTCTATTCTATTAACTGACACTCTGTACCTCGGAAAGTACCTAAAGCTGTTGGTCCCGGTCGTCATTCGTAGATCTTTGGCAGTTGTTACATGTTGTCAGACGTGTGAAAGTCTGACCATCAGTCTATCCAAGGAGTATCGTGTTGTGCAGTAAGTGGGTTGTGAAGTTCTGAAAGGCATTAGCTCCATGTAAAACACGAGTTTTCAGCCGCATAGTTAGGTTGGAAGCCGACCCCCTAGCTTATTGGGAAAAAAGTATAGCGAGATGTTGATGTTGATCATTACTTACATTTTTACATTACTTACATTTTTTTTTTTACAGAAGTCTCTTCAGCAGATGCAACGCTACCACAAAAGGATACACCTGGAAAAAAGCATAGTCCAAATAAACCGATACCTCCACGGAAAATTCGTAAGTAGTCATTCTATGTAGGATCATGAGCGCTGACTTCTACTTGCACAGAAGTAAAATATCGGGTCTCTTTGGTGGTATGAAGTGAGACGCGGGGGCGGGGAGTGTCAGTGATTGGCTCGCCGCGCATCGCGTCATAGACGTCACTCACGACGAGTACACTTCAGTGCCATTAAATTGACTCGTGATTTTTAATCCATCGTTTTTATTAGTGGTTATTATGTTATCATAGTTTAAAAAAATAATTATACATTTGATTGTCATTAAATAGGTACTTTTTTTTTAATTTTAATATTATAGTAATGACGAGATTTTCGCCAAGTGGTGCGGGCGGAGTCGCGTGAAACCAATAGGGGCAAGTGATGTAATACTAGTTTTTGCTAATGGCGAATTTTTCATATATTTCCCGTATTTTCTCGTTAATCTGGTATTTATACAGCCTATATCTTTCCCCGCCTCTACATCTCCGTTTACCTCTAGGTATGTTAATTGATATTACGATGGATAAAAAATAGTTTAGTCGAGAACGCATAACAGGCACACAGACAAAGCCGCACACGTGATGGAACGGACGTCCTCTGGTCGGAGGTTTCTCCCTTTTCAACGGAGGTTTACGGGACTTTACGCTCTGATCCGCCGACCTCTAAAAAGTAACATTTTGGCAACGCATCCAAGCACGCTATCCAGGCGTGCTTGGTTATCATGTATCGTCGGCCACATCCCATTCTGCTCATTCCGCACCTTTAACGAATCTCAAAATCGAAGGGCCGATACCGAGGGCAATAGCTAGTTTTAAATAGTTATTGATTTCAATTGGTTTTTATTTGTCTGTGCTTAATACATGCGCGCGAGTTAATGACAAAAAGTAGGTAAAATCAGAAGGTGCCAACTCGCGACCGCTCGCGAGTTTCACAGTCGCGAATTGACGAACATCATCATCTTCCTGCCCTTGTTCCGTTTTATTTGGGGTCGGCACAACACGTTTTGTTCTTTCATTCTGTCCTGTCTCTCGTCATGCTATCTGTAACTCCCTTTTCTTTCATATCACTTCTCACACAATCCATCCATCTTTTCTTTGGCCTCCCTCTCCCTCTCCATCCATCCACATGTAATTTCATAACTCTTTTAGCAACATGCGCTTCATCCCTCCTCTTCACATACCAAGAGTAACGATACTCTTTCAACTTTTCAGTCACTGGCGCTACTTTCAAACTTCCCCTAATATACTCATTTCTCACTTTATCCATTCTTGTCACATCATCATCATCTTCCATCTTAACATTCTCATCTCCGCTACGTGCAATCTTTTGCAGCGAGTTGATGAACAAGTCCTTTATAATGGTAGTGTGTTATGGTATAGACGTTATATTCTTATTTTCAGTAACTAGAAAACGGGTAGCAGATAAAAAAGCACAAGATGATGCAAAGCGTGCTAAAGTCGAACCAACCAACACTGAAACGCTTAGCCCTAAAATAAAAGTGGAAGACAATACTCAGGTAGATTTACCTGCAGAACCCGAGTTTGAACCTTTCGTGGAACAACCTACGGTCGTACAACCAGCACCTGTAGTTGAAGAGCCAACACCAATAGTAGCACAAGAGGAACCTAAAGTGGAACCGGTACAACCTAAAAAATCCAAACCTACAGTCAAGCGACTGCAACCCACGCCAAAGAAAACACCGGCAAACAGACAGCCTGGACCTGCAAGGAAGCGAGGACCAAAAGGTAAGCAACAAAACGCTGAGCCACAAGTTCAAACACCGTCAATAGTCGATCTATTAAAAAATCAAGCAGCCGAGGCTGAAGAAAAACTCAGGCTAACCCAACAAAACCCACCAGAATTAGTAGAACCCAATGAGAACTCTGTTGGTAGCAACTCGAGCAAGTCATGGACCAGAGACATATCCACTTCCAGCAATAACACTTGCATTGGATCCATTGGTTCCAATGACTTTGTCCGTATTGATAACAAGTTACCAGTACTTAAACTTATGAATATTGATAGTGAAGTTAAAAAACGTCAGAATGAAGCCCTAAAAGCTGCATCTGCTATTATAGATGAGGCTAATGAAAATCTCTCAGACTCATTTGACTTTGATAGCTCCGACAGCAGAGAAAGAAAGTTTTCCGAACAGTTAAATGACTCATTAGGTGTGAACTCTGTGCATTTGAGCGTCTCGTCTAGTAGTCAATTTACATATTCACGTAGAAAGGAAACAACTGATTACGATAAAGCAAGTAACAAACTAAGCCAGACAATGGAAAAATTGGACCTAGAAATAATTAAATGGATGGGCTCGGAAAATGAAGAAGTCAATGAGAACCTCGTTAAGTTTAGAGACAAAATGTTCGAAATCTTGGATAGGGAATTCGGAGTAATAACGCATTGTTGCCATCTAAAAGGAATTGTAAAACCGCAGTCAAAAGAAGACATTGATGATGCTTGTGTTCCTGAGCACATTCGAGATTGTGTTGCTAATGATGGCATAGAACATGATCTGGTTGAAGAAATTGCCCTAGTCAAAGAAAAAACTCCAGTCAAAGAAAGTGCCCCGGTCAAAGAAATTACACCAGTTAAAAAAAAAACTCCAGTTAAAGAAACTGCTCCAGAAAGTACTCCGGTCAAGGCAAGTGCACCAGCCAAAAAAAGTACTCCAGTCAAGGAAACTGCACTGGTCAAAGAAAGTGCATGGGTCAAAGAAAGTGCATGGATCAAAGAAAGTGCACCATACAAAAAAAGTGCTCTGGTCAAAGAAAATACTCCCGTCAAAGACGATACACCAGTTGAAAAAAATACGAAAGAACTTGAAAAGGAGTTTGTAGTACCAAGACGACCCAGTAGACATCTATCAAGCCATTCTGAGGGTAATGTTTCTACCGCTAGCAGAGACGCTACCTCGGACGGCGAGTCGGCTGCCTTCGACAACCCCGATTACGACTACGACAACCACGATGATGACGACACCCTTTCTCTGTTCGCTGAAAGCATCAGCGGTTTTGAATCTTCTAGAATGTACACACCGGCTTCCTCAGCTATTGTCTCCAGACCACCTCCAGTCGAGGAATACATTCCTCAACCAGTCAAGGAAGTCTACCAGCCAAACACAGAAAAACAAACTTACTGTCCAACAAAAATTGGAGAAGACGCTCAAATGTTAGCATCCCAAGTCATAGCAGTTTGCGAAAAACAAAACGCGGATTCAACTTCAATATTTAAACAAAGCAATAGCACAGACGACGCTGAGAGTTACCAAGACTTTACTGATGACATATACCTAGACACGAGGTTAGACGCTCCGGATTTGGTCAAGAAACCCCGTCTGATGGACTCTTACTTTGAAGGGTTACCTAAAACCAGAAGCATCGTCTTCGGCAACCTATGCTTCTACAATCTGATGAACTGTTGTCGGAATTATTTTACTGGAGTTTGTCGGTTTCTGCATTTGATACCGACAAGCGCGCAAATTAAAGAGAAACTTAATCATTTAGACGAGAGGATGTTAATACAGGAGTATTTGTTGGTGAGGAAGTGGTCAGAGCTGAGGAGACGGTATGGCATGTGCTACGTGGAGGAGAGCGCGAAGCGGGGGCTCACGAGGATACTCGTAGAAATGGCTTATGATTTCATTGTCAAGGCCAAAAATGAATCCGAGGAAGACACGAGGCTAAGAGTTGACACAATAGAAGTTACATTGTTACATTTGAACAATGTCGACTTGAGTATTTGTGAAGATCTGTTGAAGCTGCCGATTCATCCAGACCAGGCGAACAGGACGCTGCTGTGTGACGTGTTCATGGCGACGATGTCGATAACGCAGAACTTCACGCGATTCAAAGCAGTGTTTTTGACTTTGACGTATTTCATGGTGGATAACGACCGGACGTTTAACAAAGATGTGGTGGAGCATATATTGGAGCGCGTGTGTATATTACAGTTTGACGAGCCGGTTGCGCGGGCATTGATACAAATGATGCGGTTAACGAAAGCGGATATCTTTAATAATTCGATGATTGGGCACTTTGAGAAGCAGATATCTGTGAAGAAGGAAGTGTTTGAGGAGTACACGCTGCTGAAGAACCAGTGTGCGTTGTCGTCGCTGTTGGCGTCGTCGATGGCGGCGCCCGCGCCCGCCGAGTCGCAGCCCCCATCAGCGTCGCCCGATACCACCAACGTCGACAATATGGTGAGCTATTTTTGCTAATTCAGTAAGGCCTATTGTTTACGGACGCGTAGCTAGGGTTGTAACGGAGGCAATCTTAGCGGAGGCGGAGAATTTTCGTATCACATCTAGTTCCTGAGTTATATGTTGTCAAAGTACAGAACAATAGATATTTCGGTACTTTACAAGATTTATTAAAATATTAATTAACTCAACATCATATTTCTCAAAGTACCTACGAATCGAAGGAATTCGTCAGGTTGATTCATGTTATGTCAAATTGACATGCCCAGCTCCACCTCGACCGCGTTCCCACCGCGCACACGCTGATTCTTGACCATTGCACACGCAACACACGGCCGGACGGCTAAGTCGTCGTCGAGCATCGCTGCTCGCGCGGTATTGTTCTATGATTATAACATAAATAAAATTTTGCGGACGCGGAGGCGGAAGCGAAGATACGATTTCTTGCGGGACTTCCGCAGTAACGGAAGCGGAGTACCGTTACAACCCTACGCGTAGCTTCATTGACGTTTATTCGTCATAATACGATACGGCGGCACGACGCTGCCGCTTCGTCGATACAGTTTTATAGTTTTGTATGTAAGCTTCACGCAGGCGTATACCAAGCGTATAATGACGAATACGCGTCTGTGAAGCTACGCGTCCGTGTACAGTAAGCCCAAAGCTAAGGGTAGTGATATGATTAGTAAAGTAAACATCCTTCATTGTATAGATTTTTGTTGAATCTCTATTTTGCGTTCTCATATAATAATTTTGAACAATCTTGATTATAGGTAGATACATTTATAACTGGTGGTCATTGCGATTTATACTCATTATTTAAATGCTGAATTCTCGCTGATTTTCAAAATGGACCAAGTAATCGCTTAAAAGAACAATGGTTACTTTGGATATTCAAGAGTCCGAAATAAAGGTTTGTTATCAAAATGAGAGTTTCACCAGATTTCACTTACAATATTACCTACAATAATACACCTTATTGTTATTACTGAACACCATCTGCCCCCCTAGCCAAGTTACAATCGTATCGTTCGCACCGAACGCCTCGAGTAGGCGACGCCTCCGATTCCTTTGTTCTGACGTCATCTCAACGCTCAGTGACGTGGTCAGAACAAAGGAATTGGAGGCGTGGCCTACTCGAGGCGTTCGGCGCGAACGAAACGATTGTAACTTGGCTAAGGGGGCTTTTTCATGTTAAAATCTCGTAGAAATTAAATTTTCCTACATTTTAATTGATCATAATGTTTTTTAACAGAACAAAGCAACCGAGGAGCCATCAAAGCCAGTTATAACTAGGACCATAGGCATGAAATCGCCAATCGTCTTCAACCGGAGGGCTACGAGTCCGAGTGACTCGCGCACCCATGTCAGCCCTGGTCTCTCGCAACCTCACATCAACAACACCGGGTCGGATTCCAGCGACAACTCGGTCAATGTCAGGACGTGGAGGAATCGGTCGATATTCCCTCATTCACCTCTGATGGCCAACCGGGGCGGAATGCACGGCCCTTCTACACGGGGCACCACTACACGCGGTACCCCTACACGCGGTACCCCAACTCGAGGGGCCCATACACGCGGTACCATGAGGCCTCCGATGCGGCCTCACATGAGACCGCCTCAGAGACTGCCTTTTAATCAACGGCTGGTGACGTTCAAGAGCCCTTCTGTATGTATACCTGATTTTATAACACCTGCTGGGTAGCTTTCGAACTGCCATTTGTATTTTTAGGGTGTTACCACACCAATCGATCTTAATTGATTTCGGTCGATTGGGTGGTAACTTTTAGTGTAGTCATGTAGTACAACTGTTCAACCGACGTGATTTTCTTTTCGTGTAGCTAAGCAATTCAACAGACAGACTCCATGGAGCTGACCGTTGAATGATGAACTTTTTATTTTTTTTCACTATCACACAACGCCGTCTAGTCTCAAGCTAAGCAGAGCTTGTGTTATGAGTACTAGACGACTGATAAACATACTTATATATCTCTAAATACATACTATAGATAAATTACACCCAGACACAGAACAAATGATTGTGCTCATCACACAAATTGAGCCTCATTAACTACAAACTATACTACCCTTTGAATTCAATAAATAAACAAGTGGTATATAAGTTGTACCAATTAAGACCTGTATACAGGGAGCAATACTTCATGTAAACGGGTCTTAATTTTAAATAATTATTTGACTACTAATAAAAATATACACGAACTAGTGACTTGCCCTAGCTTCGCACGGGTGCTATCTTTGAAATTCTCGACTTTTCTCTACTATAATGTGCATTAACTTTTCTCATGGCAAAACGCTCTGTTGGCATTCGGTAATTCCGTGATTTAGCCGAATATTTCACAAAATTGTTCCAGGAAATACTTGTTTTTTTTTTAACCATACTTATTTTTTTAATTATTCGTCATTCAGAATCGCGATTAAACGTGCACGGTTTCTGTAGGTTATATATTTTTAATTTATGAGTACATTATGAAGGTTCACGCAAAATTGCAGATTTTCAGATACACAAATGTATGTTTTAATTGCAATAGAAACTTAATTAATATCCACAAGATATCCGTGTATCCAAAATATCTAGAGAACGACGTGTAATAACGCCATAATCACGTAAGAGCAGTTGTATGGAGTTGTATCTCGGATTGGCCGCTCTGATCTTTATTTTTTTTTAATGATTTTTTCGCTAATAGAAAGAGCAATATATGAGGAAGGTTTGTGTGCATAATTTGCACTCGTACGAAGCCGGGATGAGTCACTAGTACATTTTAAAAGACGTAAGGGGCCGCCTGACGCCTCTCTGGGACGCCATGACGATGTAGTCAGGTCATGATGACGTCAAAAAATGTAAGGTTGACTGTGTGACCAACAATGGCCAAGTGAGATACACACCATCTATATTTCATTCGAGATTAGTCATTAAAACAAACCATTTTCATTGTCCGTTCAACTCATTTTGACTTCTTTTCCGTTGGTGTAACATCAAAAATAGCAGGTTTAGTAAAACAGTTTGTATTGTAACCACTTTTTTTGCTTTGAAAACCATCCTTATGCCTACGGAATGAGAAGTCAAAATCGGTTGAACGGACAGTGATAAAGGTTTGTTTAAATGTCTCATCTTATTGCGAATGGAGTTTAACTGCATGTGTTTTCTTATCTGCGCGAACTGTCAGCACTGCCAAGGCGTCCCAGTGAGACACGGGCCTTAACAATTTTGCCGTCTTTTTACTGTATCTTGGGTTGGTTTTTTTTTTTAAGATATCTCAAAAAAATAGTCAAGCACCCTCTTCTGAAGTCCCAAATGATCATATTTAGTTTACTAATATTTTTTACCATTCTTTTCAGAACTTTGTAATCCGACAGTCGGGGCCGAAGTAACGAAGCTCTTGACTTTGTTAAGTAAGTTACTGTTAAGCTATCATTAGAACACAACCAACATTGTTGTAAATATCGTTCTTACAGCTTTACCATGCGGTATTATAAACTTATACCCCTGTTTCTGAATTGGGCATTCGTAGTTGAGTATTTGGACGCTTTTGTGGTATGAGAACTTGCCAAACTGAAGAGTTATACTTTAATTCCTAAGGCTCACGGCCGCGTAGCTTCATAGACGCGTATTCGTCATTACACGCGCACGTCGCAGCGTCCGTCGTGCCGACGTCTTGTCGTCGACACAGTTTCACAGTTTTGTGTGTAAGCTTCACGCAGGCGTACAATGACGAATACGCGTCTACGAAGCTACGCGTCCGTTGACAATAGTCCTTTTATTCGAAATATTTTCAAATCAATTTAAAGTTGATCTTTGAATGAAAATTGTATTAAAAAGGCTTTAAAAAAGTGGATTGCAATGGAATTTAAACTTTATTAAGTATGATATTTGGGTCTCAATTCAGAAACCAGGGAATAGTTGACTAGTTGTATTAATATTATGTTAGGGACTATATAACACCCGGTGAAAACAATGTAAGGTCGTTTCGAATTTGAGCAGCGGGTCTAAAAGAGTATATATAATATATTTGTGTCTAAAGTAATCTCATGTCAGTGCTCAATTTCAAAATGTCCAACTCTTTTCGTTTTTATTTTTACTTAACACTGTATGTGCAATTAGCCAAAGTAGTTAGGGCCACCGGCCACAATTACAAAACAAAACACAAAACGCCGAAATCGGCATATTTCCTGCAGTTTATATGGACTTGCCGCACACGTTTGAAGCCAGTGGCCGCCACGAGCGACAAACCGTCGCTGCTCGCTTCTTGTGGTCCGCACCGGCCACTAAACGCCGCCACACGCGCAATTAAACCACCTTCATTAGAGTCAATTATGATAGATACTGCGCGCAAAAGTAGCAGCCACCGGCCACAAGCGGCTCCAATTACCTTTGTGGCCGCTTCTAGTTTCTCGCTGCGGCGATGGTCGCTTTCGCGTGTGGTCCGTGTGTGACGACCCTAAGTTTTGATACAGAATACAGTCACTTTTGATTAGAATGCAAATATAACTTATTATAATGTTCTTGCAATATTTGGCAGCAAATGTACCGAGTCAGTCGCTCATAACTTAATAACAGACAAGGTAAATAGTCAAGTTTTTATTAAAATGCCACATTTTAACTCTTTTCTAAGTTATAGAGTTATGTTTATGGTTTTATTTACATAATTATATGTAAATACATACATGTCATTACCGCAAATATAATTTTTATTGCCTTACTATACGATACTGAATGGTAAATTGCAAAAAACCGTACGAGTTTTGAATTTCGTGGGCTTTTTTTAGGCTTGCATTCACCATAAATACAATGGCCATTTAGCCGTCGACGTTACTAACTTTTGTTGTTTATGCTAGCAATTTAAATACGGATTTTGTTCCACTAAAAAGTTAACACAGTCTTATTTTTGATAGAAGTATTGCTAAAGGTATCTGGTCAAAAATTGTAATTGGCGTAAGTTTAAATATAGTCATGTATTGTGACGACTGGGATAAACGTAGTTCCCGTCGATGAACCCTAAAAATTTAATTTACCCAACTAACTTCCCCACCCACGGCTTTGTTTACGAGACCACCAATGCCAAAGACACTATAAATTTTACAGAGATCAAAAGTAGCTTATGGCACTCATAAATAATGTAGTTTTCTTAGATTATTTTAAAATAGCATATTATTATATAAAGTCCATCCACAGCGTCTGTCTGTTTGTATGTTCGCGATAAATTCAAAAACTACTGAACGGATTTTCATACAGGTTTAACCAATAGACACAGTGATTTATGAGGAAGCTTTGGATGTTACAATACATGTACATTATAGTAGAAATAAACCAAGATTTGTAACACCCTTGCGCAGCTGTGGTGGGGTTGAAATATTTATTCGACAAAAACACAGTACAACAGTAACAAAACAAAAAGTAAAAAAGGAAAAGAAGTACAGAATACGCCAAAATTACGTTGAGCTTGCCTCTACTGAAATGCCTTGTCATATCGGCATTTACTGAGCGTCAGACACCCACTTTCAAAGTTTATCTCTTAATTATACCATTTTATTTAGTTTAGTCTAACCGTAGTTTGTTATTTGCTCAAACTGAAATAATCTAGTCTGCTTATGGCATCTTGGAGTCGAATTCACTTACAAATTCATTCGAAGTGAGAGTTTTATCAAACATAAGTGTTGTTTATTGAAATAGTCTATTTAATAATAAGGACTTATGTTAGTAGCTATGCCCATTATAATATGTATAACATATTTTCAAAGAAACAAATAAATTATATCAATACAAATTATAGATGGACATACAGAGGCTAATAAACTTTTTGGCTTGAGATGTAAACTTCATACATACATATTTCTTGAAAGGAAAACTTGAATATATATGCATATCATTGTTTTTTTTTTGTTATGAAACAGTTACATGGATATAATGAAAAGAATTACAGAAGTGAAGGACTGTGGTTGCTTATTTTGCTTGGACACCAAATAGTTATGACTGTATCTACTTATCTCATATCTGTATCGTTGTTAATGAGGCAAGATTTTGCACAAGTTACTGTAACTTTCTATCGCTAAAGGATTAGCTGCAATCTTCATTGAAAAGGGAGAATCTTCTGACCGGACTAATACAGTGTCTGGTCCGGTCAACTACCCAACATTGCTGGTTGTTGTATGTGTTCAAATCATGCGATGATTTTTGTGACGTCAGGTCTTTATTTCGTAAATGGCGCCATAGATGTCGCTACAGTAGGTTCTTCGCAAATGACCTAAATGCAAGTCCTATTGTTTGGAAGTTTCAAATTTCGTCAGCGCTATTCTTATGTTTTGTTCGTCTTCTTAGACTATAAAATATTGAGACTTATCGCTACAATGGATGTAACTCCAAATCTCATGCTTTGAACAATAAACAAAAATAGAAATTGTAAATAAATGATTGAGATCTATAAGGAAATATTTGGTAGTAAAAAATATTATTTTTCGTCGTTGTGCATGTATTAATATTCAGTTTGAAGTAGTAAAAGTGCCATCAAAGTCAATTCACCCAAAATGGCTTTTGTGCCCTTGTAGCAGTCGATAAGTCCGAGTTCGTTGACTATTTGAATCGAATAGGCTGTTTAGTTGGTCGTAGTAGTATTCATTTTAATATCTCGTCGTTTTTGAGTGCAGATTTTCTGTAAAAATCTTGCAAAATATTTATAAAAGCCTATCGTCTAGGGAAAAACTTGTTTTTTTTACGGAGGTCGGAATCTTTTTCATATTATACCTACACTAAGAAATCACGTTTATGAAAAAAAAAATAACATTTATTTGTATGTATGCAGTCTTAGGGCATGTATTATCTTAAAATTCGTATACGGAGTCTTCAAAAGTGTCACTAACTATTAGGTTTCGTTAATTATTTTGTTATTACTTTCTTAGTTAAGGTAAAACTGTAAATATTATTATTACCTCGTTATTCATAAGAAAACTTGACATGTTTGCGGAAATGAACATAATTCTTAGTAACTAAAATCTTGTTTATTTCAAAGAAACTGATCATAATAGAATAATACAATTTAATGCTAAGCTCTACTGTCCACGGACGCGTAGCTTCATAGACGCGTATTCGTCACTATACGGCTGGTATACGCATACTCACGAAGCGAAGCAACGATACGACGCTGCAGCTCCGTTGTCAGTTTTATAGATTTTTATGTAAGCTTCACGCAGGCGTACACCAAGCGTATAATGACGAATACGCGTCTATGAAGCTACGCGACCGTGGATAGTACGCCTAATTCATTTAACAGAACTACTTTAGTCCTAACTGCATTTATTTAACTAAGACATGTTCCAAACCATTGACTTATATGTTTTTAATCAATTTGAAAAAATAATGATCACACTAGATTGACTAAACTAGCAACCCAAATATTGGGCCAAGCTTTAAGTACAGCATGGGTATACTATTGACGCTGAAAAAAGGCTGTGGTGTACTATAATATTATCTAAAAGTTCTATAATAGATTCTAGAAAAGATTACTTTTACTGCATAGTTTTCATTTAGACTGCCATCAGACGGAATGCATCGCAGCAACCGCGCGCCGTCGATATATTCAACTGCATGCAGTTGTACGTGCCACTTCGTTCAGTCATGACTTGACGTGGTTGGCTGCAGTTGTGTGAAGTGAAAAGTTCATACAGTCGTGTAGTTTCGACGCACGCTGTCCATCGCTAACCACATACAGTTATTGTGCATTAAGTCAAGGAGCATAACGCGCGTCGGTCGTGTCGAACGCACATTGACATTATACGATCACTGTCAACTTAATTTTGAGGCTCTTAAAGATCAAATCTTACACTGAGCTCCTGGGCTAGATGCGTGGCGTCAACTGCGCAAAGTCAGATCCGACTGCAGATAACTGCAGGCAGTTGAATATATCGACTTCGCGCGGTTGCTGCGATGCAGTCCGTCTGATGGCAAGGTTCTAAAATATTCTTGGACATAAACACATGCCACTTTTTTTCATTATTTGATCATTTCTGCAATGTCCAATCCACCTTATCATAAATATAGGCACCTAGTTTTATATTCTCGATTTGTAAATACTTAGATATTATGGTTTAAACTTTTTATTTAGACTAAACAGTTTGTTATTATGACAATCGAGTTGATTATTTTTAAGTTTATTGAGTAAAAAGAAATATACGTTGGCTGTTATGTGACAGGTAGTTAAGAAACTATTTTATGAACATTTAAAACTAAACTAAAACGCTTTGTCTACTATAAAACTGTAAATAATTCATTATCACTGACTTCATTATGATGTACTTAGAATTTGTAAGCGACACCTTAAGATGAAAACTACGGGACATATTCTCGGTAGATGGCGCTAAACTCAACATTTTTTTTCGTTTTATTACTCTTAGACGTGAACAGTCAGAATTGGGTGGATTTTTGAAGTAGTTCATTATATTGGAATGTTTGGTTTTTTCAAATACCATTTCCTTGATACTAAAATCTAAGTAAACTTAGAATAGAATGAATAGAAGAAGAATGTTGAGTCGAACGCTATCTAGCGAGAAGATGGTCACGTCCGTACCTTAATAATATCTACCATTTTCGTCTCAGACGTGCAACGTAGATACATAATTATATCTGCTGCCTCTAATGTTAGGTTAGGTATTAAACTGTTTTCATGGATGGCGTATCAGCTCCCACGATCCCGGTCCAAGTGTGGGAGGGAACACCGAGGTGGTTTTAGTCTGACAGACCCTTTCGCCTGCCCCAGGCAAAGGACATCAATGACGGTTTTCCACCCCGGCAACAAAAAAAGGTATTAAACTGTTTAAAAGTATATTAACTTCTTTTTTTTAAAAATAACGTTTATTTTTAACTACAATTAAAAAAAAATGGTTTTAAAATAAGAAACCTACTTTTATAATTCTAAAAGGCATCAGATTGACTCTTGAGCTAGTTTTAATTAAAGTACACCATCCAGTATGGATTAAACTACTTAGTTTACGTGTCTGATTATAATAATCTGTTTAATAAGTTTGAGCTGTGAAGATGTTTTTAAAATAAAAATATGGCTGTAATTATAAGTTTTATTTTCCTAACTATAAACTTGACCGTAGACTGGGTGACGCAGCGTTGGAAGGCCTCCCACAAGGTGGGCCGATCATATCTGGTGGGGGTCGCAGTAATCCGATGAATCCAGTCGTTATGGCGACGCTTGGGGTAGCCTAGTGTCCAACAGTGGACGTCTATCGGTTGAAATGATGATGAGACCACCAGTGTTCCAATCACTTCTATCTGCAAATACCCACTAATATTGAACAGTTTTTAACACGTTAGCGAGCCGCTTTATCATAAACGTAATGGTGGGACCAACTTTTGCTATTGGAAAATCCTACCACGTATATTTTAACTAGTGTTGCAACAGAACTCTGCTTCCGATTCTGCAAAAGTTCCACAAGCTTTTTCACTTCCGTTTTTGGTTCCGCTAACTTTATAACAGAACTCGTTAACAGAAGAATACAACGAGTTGCGGGGGTGGGGGCCCGTAGAAAACTGGACACGACGGAAAAGGCGTGGAGGGGAGGGTTTTTTTGGTTCGTACTGCGCATCACTGCATTTGTATTTTGTACTTAGTTACTACAGTACTCGAAATTAAACAGGCAAATTATATTTAATAAATAGTAATTTGGCCGTTTTTACACCTTTGAGTCTGTTTCGGTGTTCTTCATATACTAAACCAGCGGGGCTATTGCGTAACTCTGTTGACAGTTCAAGTGATGGTCACTTGTTAATAATGTGCATCATTGAACTGTCAAACAGCTAGTTTCGTATTGCCTATCTTCAGTGACCAACTGCAGTGACGTTATTAGCTACTGGTGCCTTTGATAGCCACCGTAATACGTTTCGACAGATGTTATTGTATCGATACTTTTAAAATTGCGATTGTGTAACCTTTTAAAGCTGTATAATAGTCGATAAAATTTTAGAGTGGTCACAATAGGCACCGTAAATTTTTATAATTCACCACATTTCCACCGTAGTTTGTTAGTCACTTGCGTGATACGTAATACCAATTTTATGAAATTGTCAGTTGACAACTCAGTTTAGTGTGCAACGAATGCTAGTTGTCAACTGTCATTGAAAAAGTTAGCCAATAGCCCCCCAGCTCCGCCAAATTATTGCTCACTGGCTAGGCACACTTCTAGGGGAGCTGATAAGTATTGGCGAACTTTTGGCAACAGAAGAACAAAACAAACAACAGAAGATTTACGCTAAACGTCACGAGGCGTGGTGATGCGCAGAATGATAAAAAAATATAAACCAACTCGCTGCGACACGTTTGTGTACGGCCTCCCCTATCCCTCCACGCCTTTTCCGTCGTGCCTTCTTCAGTTAAGAGTTCTGTTATAAAGTTTGCAGAACCAGAAATGAAAACGGAAGTGAAAAAGCTTGCGGAACTTCTGCAGAAGCAGAATTCTGTTGCAACACTAATATATAGGGTGACTGGTAATTAGTGTACGATACTTAAACACGTGATTGTGCTCATGATAACCAACAACTTTTACTATGGGTACAAACCTGAAATCGCGAATACAAATCAGCTGTTCAGTACATTTATGTTTGCCTAATGTACTGAACAGCTGATATTTTTTTCGCGATTTCGGCTTTGCTCCCATAATAAAAAATGCTAGTTATCATGAACACAATCACGTGTTTAAGTATCGTACACTAATTGCCAGTCACCCTATATAGGTAATTTTTAACAGCGGTTGGCATGAAATTTATCTCAAGCGATAAAAGATAAGAAATAACCTAACTGTGTGCCTATTTTTTTCATCTTAATCCGTTTAACAATTAGAAGGTAATAAACACAGACTGACGGACAGTTATATTATCACTACATAGTATAAAACAAGGAGCTACCTGTCTGTTTGTCCCTGTCTGCTTAGATCTTTAAACTATGCGACGGATTTTGATGCGGTTTTTTTTAATAGATAGATTCAAGAGGAAATTTTATATGTATAATACAGTAGAGAAACACAAATTTTAGCGGTTTCTAATGTGATGTCGTAAATAAACTCTTTTTTTGCGTTTGCAATGCAAACGCTGCCTAAACCCTACGAGATAGATCAAAATAATGTACTACAGTATTGTACACCTGAAAACGGTCTACAAAAAAGTCCACAAAAGATATATATATATACAAAACATGTTTGTATTTTCTAATGACAAAAAAGTCTGTGAACGTTGTATATAAAGACATTCTGTAGTATATTTAGTATCGGCATTGCACCCGTGGGAAGCCGGGGCGGGTAGTATAAATTATAACCAAGGATTTTGTTTATGATAACGGTAATATTACGTTTCAAGGATTACAAGACGTATTAAAATAATAAATGAAACACCAATTTATAGAAAACCAAATATAATTAAAGGACACCACAGTGTCTAATAGCCAATGCATTACATAAAAATAATGAAAATACACTAAAAATAAAAATACATACCACCATTATAAAATATTAGCTGGGTACGTTTGAGCCTCGACTACTTATAAATTAAAAGTACAAATATTCACCTACAAGACAATCAGTCTTAACAGTACAGTCAACGCCATTTTACACTTATTCAAAAAGTTGCCATCTACAAAAATCTTTTCGTATAATTTTCCAAAAATTATGCTTTCTCATGACGCAGACTGCATTCGACAATAAATTAAAAAGAAAAAAAACTTCGGATTTTCCTGAAATAAAACACACGATCTTAACCTACGTATAAATATAAATAGGCGACTACAATATTGTCATAGCGAAGCGTATTATTAGTGTAAAAAATCTATGTAACGTGTTCAGTCGAACAAAAATGGAGTAGCATAAAATTAAGTACGTTTTTCAAGTCCTATGTCCAGCAGAGGATCTCAATTACGGGGACACTATCAAATATCTTCTTTAATATCTAAACTAGTTAGTAATGTAAAGAATAACTGATAGTTCTAAGTTACAAATCTAAAAACTCATCTCTGTAACATGCATTTGTATTTTTTCTACATTTCATATTACTCCATTTTGTCCGACGATACTTATACAATTTGTACTCGAAGCTATACAATTTGGCGTCATAATACTGGATAATAATATGCAATAATACACGTTATCTTAATATGATTCAATTGGATATATAAGTACATACATAAATCACATATTTGAACTAAATTCAAAGGAATTTTGTAGTTATCTTAAAAATATTAAATATAATATTAGTACATAAAAGACTGCCTGCTTTCTTACGATTCGCATTATTTTTTAAACAACGCTTATCAGTTTAAATTACCCAACGGTAAATGATGGCTACAGTCTTACAAGCAATATAAAATTAATCCTTTCTAACTTTCCACTATTATAAGTTATTATTCAACGGGAACAAGCCAATCGCGGATGTATTACGATTATAAGAAAATACTATGAGTATAGCACCAATTGCATACAAAATATCGACAATATTAGCGACCTGAGATTGTCAATCACAAAGGTCCACTTGCACCAGAAATCACTGTACTTGGTTTCATGAATTAAAACAATGAGTTTTCTAAAATGGTAACACTGAGTCGTCAGGTTCAGGCACCTGTCAAAACGCTTAAATTAATGACATTAGTTAGACATCAACGTTGAAACTCTCGGATCATGGGGTTCGAGTGCTCACAAAATAAAGAACTTTCAAAACGCCTTGTTGACACTTCGCGTGACCTAAGGGCTGGCTTTTACTTCGCACAAAGGATAAGCATTTCCATTCAGCGTGGCAATGCCGCCAATCTTTTGGGTACATTACCAGTCGACAGCGATGCAGGAGTTTTTCGAAGTCGTACTTTAGATTGCTTTTTTAATTCCTTAGGGCTTTTATTTTTATTTTTTAAGATGTATTAGATATATGATAAATAAATTGATTTACATCAACGTCATAATACATGACGTTGATGTAAATCAATTTATTTATTTTTCAAAACTAGTAGACCTCTCGGCTTAGTGGCGCCAACTGGTGATGTGAATTTTCTGAAAATCCTCATACAATATGTCCTTAAAAACTCCAATACGTATAGACTTAAACCTCAGAACCTAACCATACACTATGGGTCAAGATGTCCTCTAACATGACGTGTAACACTGTCAAATTGTCCACATGAATGCATTGTAAAATGTTGGAGGGCAAGTAGCGGGACATTGGGCAACATATTAATAAGGCCCTAAGAAAAAGTATAGGCGCAGGGATGGGGGAGCAAGCGGGTACACTCGCGGGTTGCTAGTGGCTAGTTTTCAACATAACATACAAAAACATTAAAATTTATATTTAATGTTTGAATGACAAAAAAAAATTTAAGAATATTATTCCTAGCATATCCGAGCCGAGGTACTAAGGATATTGAGCTCGCTTTGTTTTATCCCACAGGCATTTTACGAGCGTTGGCGCTTCTCCAACGTCTGCGCAGCGTCAACGTATGCGACGTTTTAGCTGCGCAGACGTTGGAGAAGCGCCAACGCTCGTATAAAGCCAGTGGAGAAAAAGATAGCGGCCTTAGATCTATCTGTATGAAGCAATGTGCTGAAAATGCACCCTCCTAAAAACAGTTCAGCCAGTGCTCCTGTGGGTCGCAATGGAAATTGAATCTTGTCTTTTACACACAAAGTTTGTAGTTCCAAAATTTAATAACTATCTCCAATCCTGAATTGTGGTGCAAGTGTACATGAATTGTCAATGATGACCAATATTAATCTGAGCTTGGTTTAACTGCCGTAAAAAGATATGTTTCAACTCTTATTAGCACTTACATAACCAGCTTATTGTAGACCACGGCTGGACATAGGGATTTAGAATTTTGGTATCAAGTACATCAGATAACTTATCAAAGATTATCTGTCTCAGTGTGGGCCTTGTGATGAAGTTGGATGAAATTCATCTGACTTAAAGAGTGATGAAGATGGATAGATAGAGATGTCAAAGAAAAGAAGAATGGATTGTGTGAGGAATGAAAAATGAAAGAAAAAGGATAGTGTTGTGATTCACATGGAAGAAAATGTGATGTGATGACTCCAAGTATACATATAGATACATGCATCCGAACCCTAGGATCCCTTACCTGAAAAACCTGTGAGGCCTAATCTGTTTTTGGAGAGGGGTGGACTGAATAGAACAACCCCACCAAAGGATGGCCGCCATGGCCTACTTACAATAGTCCACATAGGAAATGCGGAAACCAGACTCCAATAGAATAGAATATACAAGGAACATGAAACTTGGCAGGTAAATGTGGTTTGCTAGCCTTAACTCTAAAATAGCGAAAAATTCTACTCCAGAGAACACGAAGGTCCTCAAGATGTAAACTTAACACCCGGTGCAACGTGATAATCCATATAATTTTTTACTACAATAAGTAGCAATTACATACCAAGTTTTCACCAAATATTTCATTATTTGGCCTCAAATTCACCATCATTTGACAACAGACGCTTGTGTGTAACAATCTCATGCAGCATTACAAAGCTAGTCTTACATTAAGCGGTGGGATACATTTGTGCGTTGAGGTATGTGTAGTAATAGGAGCTTTAGTGGAAGAGAGCTCGGGGTCTCTTCTTGGCGAGGATGTGCCAGGAGTGAGTCACGCCTTTGCGCCGTTTCGGTGACAAACTGGAAGTAACAGAAGGAAACATGTTAGGCAAATGTTAACTACTACAAGGAAATTAATCCAGTTGCAGGCTAGGAGATATTAGTTGAGCATGCATGGGTAATTGATCCATATTATGTGTTCCGTTTGACGTCTGAAGTCCATTATGAGAGTACATCGTCTTTTTCCCACGTTTACCCGTTAGATTATACAACTTCCGCCACCTAAAACGACCTCAGCGCCTCCCGTGGCCGCATCTGGAACTAACTAACAGCACAGAGCAAGCCACCGTTCGTTCGTCATTGTTGCGTCGTTCTTCGTACCGCGCGATTGTCGTTAGATTTTAAACTTTTCATACTTCCCTTTTATTTAAGTTTCTGTAAAATTGATTTATCTTTTGAGATTAAAAGCAGAAAGTAACTAATTTAAAGATAATATCTTTCGAGACTAAAGTAGAAAGTTACCTACTAAGTATATAAAAATTTTTTTTTTTTTCTTCCGCTACCTACATAAAATTGTCCGTTATTTTTCCTTTCTTTTTTAAAATGACCGATAAGGATAAAATTACCGATTCGAGCGTTGATAATCTCGCGGGCGCTTTTAGTGATCGCGAATCCGCTCGGTCACGGAAAAGGGTTAACGCGGGGCCGTCTAGCGTTTCAAATCTATCAGCAGCAAGTTCAAGTTCGAGCGAAGAGGATGCACTGCCTCCAAAAAGACGGCGCCGGACCCGTTCAAGCGAATCATTGCGCGAATTGGATCAAAGGTTTGAAGTATTGTCGCAGCAGCTGGTGAGTCATGTTAATTCTATATTCTGTGCAAATTTCGCTGCGATGCAGACCAGTAATCCTTCTTTAACGGCTGTACCTACATCAGTACCAGTTAATGTACCTTTAGGGGATCCGTTTTCATGTCCACCAGACAATATTGCTGAGCTGGATGTATCCATCAAAGAACCATCGGTACTTAAAGCTAATCCTGACCGTGTCACTAAGTTAGCTTCGATGCAAAGGTTTAACTCTTCAGATTGGAACTCTGTGCGTTACATAGACGTCCAAAAGAAATATGTTGCCGTTCCGGCGTTTACTGAACTGAGAGTAAACGAGGAAATGAGACGGTTCGAAGACCCTTCCGTACCGTTTCGATGGGGTTTAATGGAGCGTAGTTTTGCTGCCCTATCAAACGCCTTTTTAGCTCAAAATGAGACGGTAAATGTAGGTTTGCGAAATTTAATTGAATGGTCGTCTAGACCGGATACGCAGCTCTCGTCAACCGCGATTATCAGTAAACTTAAAGAGTTATTTGGTAATGAGTCAGAGTACAAAACTATTTCTCACGACATTTTGCAAATGATTTGCGGCAAACGTGCAGAGGTTCTGCAGCAACGGCGTAAAGCTCTTCTTAAAGGATTGAAAAGAAGATATACACGCGAAGATATTGGAAAAATTCCGCCATCAGTCGAATATTTGTTCAACCCTCAAACTCTATCGGCTTATATACAAAAAATAGGCGGAATCGATAAATTAGTTAAGGAAGCAGTGCCTTTGCATAAATTTAAATCTTCGGAACGTGCCAAATCTCCGGTAGCGTCCACTTCCCGTGAAAAACCCTTTCATTATCAACAAAATAAATCCAAGCAAGGAAGGAACAAAAGCAGACGTAATCCTGACAATCAAAAGAAAGGAGGGGGGCGAGGCGGTGAGGTTAACAGGAGTAGTCGCAAATGACTCGATGTTTATGGGGGGTTGTCTGAAACATTACAGAAAAGTGTGGGCCCAATTTGGGTCCCCCAAATCAGTTCTCAAATTAATCTCTGCGGCTCGCATTCCATTCATTCAGACACCTCCGCTTATTTTCCCAACGTTAGACGTTATGAAAACCTTTCAAACTACACGCTCTTCAGCGATGACATTAGAAATTCAAGCCATGTTTCAAAGCGGGATCCTCGAGATCGCACCCTTAACTCCATCCTTCATATCCCCGCTTTTCATCTTAACGAAAGACAGCGGAAAGAATCGGGTTATTTTCAATCTAAAGGCGCTGAACCGTTTTTTGCAACCAAAAAAATTTCATCTCTTTCATCACCATCAAATGCCCAATTTCTTACAAGCGGGCGACTGGATGGCCAAGATCGACTTAACCCAAGCCTATTATCATTTGCGAATATCACAAAAGCACCGCTGTTTTCTTCGCATAAGCTACGAAGGCCAACTATTACAAATGACGTGCCTTCCATTTGGTCTGGCCGCTGCTCCAAAGATGTTTGCGTCAGTCACGAACTGGACGGCCGAAGTGTTACGCAGCAAAGGTATTCGCCTGGTCTTATATCTAGACGATTATTTGATAGTCCACAAGAACAGGGAGACTTTGATAGCCCATGTCCAGCAAGCATTAGAATTCCTCACCTCCCTAGGTTGGAATATCAATATGGAAAAGTCTGTACTAATCCCGACAAGGAGTATAGAATTTCTGGGAATTGTCTGGGACACGCAATACAACTCCAAGAGTTTGCCTCAAGACAAAGTTTCCAAAATCCGTCAGTGCTTATTGTCCCACCTAACAACCGGCAGTTGGACCCTCAAGCAGGCGCAACGCCTCTTAGGACGTCTCAACTTTGCAACCTTCGTCACCCTCCGGGGAAGGTTGCATTGCCGTACGTTGCAGCGCCACAGCCATCGTCTTCAGAAAAATCCACACCAGGCAACTCGATTCACAGACGAGGTACGGCGGGAATTAGATTGGTGGGTAAGAAATGTCAGTCAGAAATCTTGCATTCACCCCAAGAGCTTACCAGTGAATTACCTGGTCACAGACGCCTCAGATATTCAGTGGGGGGCCATAGTGAACAACAAAACACTAAAAGGCACTTGGAATCGCCATCAACTGAAGTGGCACTGCAACTTAAAGGAGATGTATGCAGTGATAGCGGCTTTATCCTCCGAAGCAAATTATCTAAAAAATTCAACTGTGATCTTACAAAGCGACAACAGAACCGTAGTATCGTATATAAAAAACCAGGGTGGAACAAAGTCACAGAATCTCCTGGAGTTGACGAAACAGTTATTGGCACTGACGGACAGCCTCAAGGTTGTACTAGTCCCTCACCACCTTCCAGGACAGTACAACACGGAAGCCGATCGCCTCTCTCGAAACCGGGCAGGCTCCGAGTGGCACCTACTGAGCGAAGCGACGGACAAAATAGACCAATCATAGACCTGTTCGCGTCACAAGTCGCTCACGTCGTGGGCAACTATGTTACTCTAGACTTATCAGACTCGAACGCTTGCTTTCACGACGCTTTCAGCAGATGTTGGAGTTACGACCTAGCATGGATATTTCCTCCACCAGCTCTGCTCCCGCGAGTGTTACACCATCTCAACTCGTCGAAAGGAAAGTATGTAATAGTAGCACCCAGGTGGAAGAAGCCCTTTTGGCGTCCAGATTTGAAGAACCGCGCTATAACTCGTCCTATGAAAATCAGGAATCTGGAAACATCATTGGTGGACACAATGACTGGCCGACATCCAGCTCAAATTCACAACCTACAGCTGGAAGCCTGGCTCATTTCGGCTGGGACTCGCTAACCCAAAATTGGTCTAGTGAAGAAAAGCAACTTTTGTCTGCGTGCTGGAGAGCTTCAACAATCAAGACTTATACGCCCATATGGAGCAAATGGGTACGGTGGTGCAATCAAAATAACTTAAATTATCGCCGTCCGATCCCTTCTGACGTAGCCCGGTACTTAGCAAAGCTTTATCTTGAGAATCGATTAGCTTACCGCACTATTCTGGTTCACAAATCGGTTATAGCATCGGTTTGTGAAACTCTCTCCGATATTAAGATTTCCTCAAATCATTTGGTGAAACATATTTTAAAAGCTGTATCTTTAGTTAGAGCAATTCCACCAAAATTAGCAATATGGGATGCAAGAATAGTGATCGAATTCTTAAAAACCACTGATGTTAATTTGCAAAGCTTATATGATGTATCTAGGCGTACTGCCACTATATTGTTGCTGGCATCAGGGCGTAGAGTACACGATCTGACTCTCTTACATTGCGATTCAGAACATTTTAAGGACAATGGGAATTCGATAACCTTGCATCCGGTATTTGGCTCAAAAACTGATTCAGTGTCATACCAACAATCGAGTTGGACGTTGCTAGCTTCACCGGATCGAAATACAAATGCCTTGTTTTGGTTACGAACATTAATAAATATTTCAAAAAATGTTAGAGGATCCCTGACAAATTTATTTATCACTACAAGGGAGCCTCGTAAACCAGCCAGCACCATAATTATCGGTGGATGGATAAAACGTACTCTTTCCGAAGCAGGAATAGATGCTTCTCCGGGAAGTTGTAGGTCAGCAGTTTCATCTCTAAACTGCTTAGAAAGGTATCCAATTAATGATATTCTAAGTAAAGCTAATTGGCGCCATGAACATACCTTTAGAAAATATTATTTTAGAGAGGTAATAAACTCCAGCCTCGATAATAGATCTCAATCAGAGAAATCACTTTCTCAATTCTTTACTGTTACTGATTCATAAACCTTTATCATGATTTACGAGTGGTAAACTTATGTTAATTAATCAATGAGCAACTTTGATTACACTATTTGTGAATTGATTGCCTTGTGATTTTATTTTTGTTGTTATTAAACTTCTTATACGATTATTAAAACAATCACATTGTTGCGTTTTACTAAGCAAGCCACCAGGAGATAACAAACAGATCTCTCATAATGGACTTCAGACGTCAAACGGAACACATAATATAAAAATTTTACCTTGAAATAAAATTTGTATTATGTTTCCTAAGACGTCTGAAGTCCAAATAATTTCTTCCTGGTGTATACCAATCATCATTACCATTATGAGCCGAACAATGACGAACGAACGGTGGCTTGCTCTGTGCTGTTAGTTAGTTCCAGATGCGGCCACGGGAGGCGCTGAGGTCGTTTTAGGTGGCGGAAGTTGTATAATCTAACGGGTAAACGTGGGAAAAAGACGATGTACTCTCATAATGGACTTCAGACGTCTTAGGAAACATAATACAAATTTTATTTCAAGGTAAAATTTTTATATTATCCATACTTACATAATTATACTTATTATAAATGTGAAAGTGTCTGTCTGTCTGTCTGATACGCTTTCATGGTTAAAGTAATGAACCGATTTTGATGGGTATGGAGCTAGCTTGAACCCCAAGGATGGATGGATTCCACTTCGCGCCCGCTATAACCAACATTCACGAGGACAACGTCGCTGGAAGGAGCTAGTTATTCATAATTACACAGTTCTGTTAACATAGTTGCCATTCTGCAGATAAGTATGAAAATTACCTCACCTAGCTGATATTAATTAAGTTAATTTAGCTTAACTCATGGTCTGCAACCAGTTCCATACCTTTTCGTAAAAGTGGTGGAATTATCAGAATACTGTGCGAGGGTAAAGTTTTCACTGAGATGTGGCAATCAGCAATATCTTAATTTTTTTTTTGGGCTCGGTCCGGACGGTTACCGGACGGCGTGCTACCCATTGCAAGCCTTCGCCTACGGTGCCTGGAAATCGGGCATGGGCGTGAGGAACGCTCCCTCGCACGCGCGGCCGCCGCCTTTGCTAACATTACTGCTTCGCAGAAGAAAGCGACTGCCTGTCACTCCTCCTCGCTTCGGACCAAAACCTGTACCAAGGCCCAGCGCGAGATGTCGTTGTCGCCGATCGCTTCCACGAGGACACGACGGTGCTCTGCCCAAGCGGGGCACAACTCTACCGTATGCTCCACCGTGTATTCCGGGCGGTCCACACAGTGGTGACACCCGGGCGGTCCACACAGTGGTGACACCCGGGCGTTTCTTCCGCACGAAGCCGGTGCAGGGACTTCCCGAACTGACCATATTCAGTGAGAACCAGCGTCATGCGGAAGGTGAGGACGCCGTGAGGTCTTTTCAGTCACTCCTCAAAGAGGTGACTTACCGCCATAATTATGGCGTGCCCAAAATTCGTGGCGTTTCTCTCATTTCTGTTGACTAAAGCAAGAAATTGGTAGGATAGTAGCCAGTGGTGTTCTGCAGTTTTTGCTTACGTCCACGAGAAAAGGAGGTCAAGGTTATCAAATTAGACCATTTCCAATACTGCCAGTAAAAAATGGTCAAATGAAAATAAACTTGTTTCCACAAGCTCCATTAATATGGTAGTTAGAACCTCCGCAGATTGCATTACCAGCAGCACAGCTATTGCTATACAAAGTCCTCCAAAAAAATCTGAATTCCTATACAGATTAAAAAAAAACCTTACCCACACTTGGAATTACTCCAGTATCGTCATTTTCCAACATGTAAATTCACTTATACAACACACCCAGAACCAGAACAACTATCTGAGGCCCTACCAGGAGCTCTTAAAGTGATCACTTTAAGAGCTCATTGTAGGGTTTCAAACAATGGATCCATATGACAACTTAAACTAAACTTTTAAAGGGATGGAGCTATGTAAAGTGTATATAGCTCAATCCTTCTTTCTTGCTCGCATGACTGACATTTTTAAAGATGATTATGATTACATACCCATGGTCCGGTGTATCAGGCATGTACGGTGACATTCTGAAGTCCCGGCTGTGCGGGGTCTCTATACCGAAGGGGCTGTACAGCTTAGTAGGACTCCTGCCAAGTATCTGGAAATATCCAGACACATGTTAAACTAGAAATACATCTTGGGAATAATACTATGGAAATAAGGTTCTCCGAGATGGTAACAATGTTAATATTTCTGCATACATTATATTATTATTGGGACCGCGTGGATTATGGACCGTTCCCTCTCCTAGAGAGGAGGCCTGAGTCCCAACAGTAGGAACATTATAAGGCCGACTATGCTATGCTACATAATATTAAAGTATAGATAATTAGAAAATCATTCTATTTTTTTCCTTTTTTTACATTCTGTTTATTCGCTTATTAAATTTTTTGGATCAAGCGGTTTTAAATATTTAAGATATATTTCTTTTTATAAATACTTCTTATTTATAAAACATTTGTCAAAGATTTTCATTTATCCTACTTTTTAAATTGCACATTTGCATGTTTGATTGTTCTTCCCCACTTTCACCATCCTTATTCGTGTCCTTTCGTCCCTAATAACTTTTAAACAGTTCCGATGCTACAGACATACAACAGACAGACCTGTCAAACACACCTCTTGGGTTGTTAAGGGACAAAAAAGTTACTCTATGCACAGTGAGTTGTCATTGGATTCCATAATTTAAAAGATTGTGATTGCTTCAAAATGGCTATTTTAAATTTGGTTTTGGTGACATGCACTCCAGAGACCATACCACAAGCTCTTAACGCAATCCATTCAACAACCTAAACTGAACTGTTACAAGGGATGGAGCTATATAGTGTACAGCTACATCCCTCTTTCTCGCTTGCATGCTTGAAATTTTTACATGTGCCAATGTGGGGCCATAGTAAGGCTCCAGGTTAGCAAACAAATCTGAATATGGTACCTGTTTCTTCTTCATGACTGGAGTGGTGGGAGTCCTGCAAGGAGAAACTGGTTCGGTGAGCCGGTGACGACGCCTGCCTCCTAGTCTGAAATGCTGAACAAAAATATTTTTTAACTATGGTTAGTTTTATTTATTGAGAGAAGTTTTTAACATCTATCTATATATCATCTATCTATCATATTCATTTATCTCATAAACATCTTAATCATAATCATTTATTTTGTTTGTAACCTTTTCTATTACAAAGTGCAAAGTTCGATAGTACACCTCACGGTGCTGCTGTTACCACATGGTACTAGTGGAATAGTTGGCATAGGCTCAGTTTTCAAAATGGAATAAAAAAACCAGCCAAATGCGAGTTGGACTCACGCACAAAGGTTTTGTATCATCCATAGTAAAAAAAACACGTTTGTTGTATGTAAGCTCCACTTTAATATTAATTTATTCTGTTTTTAGTATTTGTTAATGTACAAATACATTATCTGTGAAAATTTCAACTGTCTAGCAATCATGGTTCATGAAATAAACCCTGGTGACAGACAAGCGGACATCAAGTGATAGCAATAGGGTCCCGTTTTAACTGTTTGTGTAAAGAACCCAACGTTTATATATTGTAATTCAAATCCATTGATAAATTTTGAACCAATAAGCTCAGAATGGCTGAATAAATAGAGTGAATGATGAAGGAGAGCTCTCTAATCACAAGTAAAAGTTTATGATATTAGTCTACAGTGTAATTGTCAACAAATAATTAAACAGGCTGAATTTGAAGGAAAATTAAGCTAGGAAAGATGTGACTACAAAATGATTTGCTTATTGATTTGTTGCACTCAAATTGAAAAGATCATAAAGATCAGTAGCATAGTTACGCATGGACGAAGTGGGCCCTCGCCCACGGCCTCACACAAAGCGAGGGCTCTTTAAGAACAAAGTTATTTTTTATAATTGGTAGGCTTGTGTTTGACCACTATTCATTGTCACTTACCACCTGATGGTAAGCAACAATGTGGTCGGACACTGGGTTGTGACAGTCGCTGTCTCATTTTAGAATTTATGAAAGAAAGAGACCTTGCTGATATGCCTTTGCCCAAGTCTAAACTAGTCCATGCTAAGCCTCTGATAAGGATATAGACCGAGATATAGATGTAGTCAATAACTAATTTGTTTTATTATGGTTAATGTAATTAGCCTAATTGTGTCCCACTGCTCGGTTCCTTATCACATCTGTCTTCTGCCATTGTGGGCCAGTCCCTTAGGTAAGTCAAATTAATCACTTCACCTTCATCTTTCGTCCACAGCTCATCTGACATGCAGCAGATATCATCATCATACTATGTTCCATTCATTATTTTTTTACATTACAAAAAGAAATTGCCAACCTAATTTTTGAGCTAATATTAGTAATTTTGAAGTTCAACCATTTCTTGCTAGTTAAAAGTGGTTTTGACCAATTAACAGTTTAGACTGTGACACATACATGACAAAGAAAGTAGTGAATGTAGAGATATTTTTTAATAAAAAGACATGAGACATGGCTCCAATCATATCAAAGCACGCATACAATTTATTCTAAGTGGTAAATGATAAAGTCATTTGTTGGTTCACAATGTTCACATGTTATTTTCTTGGTATGATTTGAACAAAGTTTTAAAATAATTAAGTTCACACAACCTCTCAGAAGATAAGGTAGTTAATGATTTAACTACATAATTAGGAAGTCTAAATAACATATAATGTAAAAAGCTGAAAAGATCGATTACTGTTGCCATGGAACTTTTAGCCATGCACTTCGAGCTTAATTTCGTTGAAAAGCGTATTGTATGTTAATTTTGAAGAATACCGGTATCATGATAGACATATATAGAAGTATTTTAAGAGTTTTAGCTGAAGATTTAGAAGGTTTTATTCGGTTCATTGTAGTAAAATATGACTGCAAATTACCTGTGACAGATTTCCGAAGGTGTTTCTAACACTTCGAAATGTTCTCGATATCTTATCAGCACCTGATTGCAAAGCACGACGGGAGTTCGCGAACGAACTAGTCTTGAATATATTCTTGTTGTAGCAACCTTCCACATTTCTGAGACTCTCCCTGGCCGGCGAATCAATAACCGAATCCTTAACAAAAGGATCCTTCATTTTGTTCGATTTGTACGTCGCACTACTAATATGTATACACTAGCAGACTACTAATACTAATGTCTTACTGCGAATCTATTGAAAACTTACACTTCGATACACATTTTCGTTAATTTCGATCTAAAAAATCAATCAAGCCGAACACGACAGAGACCGTTGCTTTTGTTGATTTTTTAAAACGGAAACTTCTATTTTCTTCGTTTCCATGCTTGAATAGCTGCCTTTTGGCTTTGTCAGAATCTGTGGTCGGAATATATAATACTTTTAGCATGCGATTTAGTTCATAAATGTTATTAAATCGCTATTATTACACATAGTACTCATATTCAATGTAAGATTTTAAAGGCGATAATTTGAATGATGTGTCACTTTTCACGCTCAATAACCGAACGGATTTGGGGTGTACGGGTAGGCCATGTTTTTTGATTATTTCTCGCGACTCAAATCAGTTGCTTCAGCTATAGTATAAATCTTGACAGTACCTCTTACATTTTTATAGCATAATTATTAGCTGACCCGGCGAACTTCGTACCACCTAATAGGCGCCCAGTATACGGTCATGCAAGCGTCAGTCAAACCCATCAATCATGAATGAAACTTGACTGATAATTAATGAACTTCATTCATGATTGATGGTTTTGATTGACGCTTGCACGACCGTGTAACGGACCCCATAGAATGTTGATAGAAAATTTTAGCTAAATTTTCAAAGGATAACGCCATCTACTGGCATTACCAGAACAGTACCTGTAATTCGTTTTATAATGACATTTTAAATAGTGATGGCGTCGTATTTGGATTATTTTTTTCGTGATTTTCCCATAATTTCTTACCGTAAACCTTCCCAGGACTGTCACGAATATCTCAAGACCAAAATTAGCCAAATCGGTCGAACCGTTCTCGAGTTTTAGCGAGAATAACGAATAGCTATTCATTTTTATATACAATGTAAATAGATATAAAAAAGATATAATTAGATTTAAAGATTGACTCTCTAAATGATCTAATATAGGTCTATATAGGTCTTAAAATGTTTAATTTAGTCGTCTGAAGTCCCCCTTAGAACAGTAGTGAAAGTCATGGGTTTTATTCCACTTAATCTATTTATTAAAAGAGTAAAATTTAAATTAATTGTTTATTGCTAATGATTACTAAATGTAATATAATTTATTTTTTAAATGTTTATTTATCCACGTTGATGCATGTAATAATCAATGACTGTCGAAAATGCTGCGAAACCCGCTGCGCCGAATATTCCCGCTCTTAAGCCACCTGAAATGAAAGAGAAGAAGTTGGTCAAGATAATTTTAATACCTGCACAACAATAATCAATTGTCAACAACACTAGCCGAACAGTGAAACAGTTGGCAGTGGAAGTCATAAGCCATTTGCCAACAGCCGGATGATTCAGTACGGTCAAAATATGTAAGCCACTCTGAAGTCGGCGTTCCGAACTATTGCGCTTACTCGAAAAGATATGCAATGCACCAGAATTCTTGTCTTCTATGCATCATTATCATCATTTACAGATTTTATTTTGGGTGGGAAAATCATCTAATGACATCCCTCGCTCTTGGGCGGTGTGGGAGGGCGTGTCACTAAAAACCCACTCCTGTTCCTTCTATTGTTCCAGGGCCCATGAATTCAATTATGCTGGATATTGGCATCTCTTTTCTTGCCCAACTCTTTACAGTCAATGAAAATTTTACCCGGGCAATACTGAAACTTTATATTCAGCACTGTTTTTATGTAATCTTGCAGAAACTGCATGCATTTTTAATAAGTGTAATAATATAAACAAATCTAAATAAGTTTACCTCTTAACCCTATTAGACCGCCCGTGACCCCACCAGCATAAGTTCCATTCTTCCAATCACTCTTCCCTCTAGCAGACTCTATACAGCATTCAACTCCAGAAAACACGGCACCAAGGATAGCAAAGTTCTTTGCATAACTGAACATGGATGTTTTCATTTCACGCAGTATTTCTCTGGCTGATTGTGTTTGCATGGGATCTGTTACAGCAGTGGTTGGCATTAAAGATGATGTGAAGAGACCCACTGCCATCCCAAGACCGTAACCTGAAAAGAGCAAATTGTGTCATAGAATTATGTTAACTGACTAGAAGTAGCTGTAGACAAAGTCAAGTTTTCAGTTCTGTTTTACAGTGGGAGGTCAGATATCGACGGCAAAGTGGCAATAACTCCTAACTGTCAAAATAAAAAAAATCCTCTCCCAAAAGCATTGAGGTAATACTATAAATTGACATGTTGGTTTAATTAGGATGTGTTTCCACAATTTAATTTGATGCAGTTGCAACTAAATACCTGCTTCGGAGATTTTACTAAAACATGTGGGTTTCCACATGTTTTAGTTGATATATAAGTGCTAAAAAATATTTTTTTCCGTTAACAGCGAATTACCAATACACCCTATTGGTATTTCACTGTTGATATAATAATGAATAGTGTTTGTTCACTAACTAAGCAAGTTTATTGCTTTTAATTTGTTTCATTTAATATACTTAATTGTTTACCAAAACTAATTAGATGGTCCTGTTGTGCAAGATAAATTAATTGTTTAATTTGGTCATTCTATTAATATTAATTATTAACACTACTTGGTAGTGAGTCTAAACTCTTATTTCATTTTTTATAAATATTTGATGTCCAACCGAAATATGATTTGCAACTGAAACTGAAACCGAATGTTCAGCTCCTCCTTCAGTTTCAGCAATAATTGAAAACAGAAACTCACATAATACAAGAAAAACCGTCTAAAATAATAATTTTGTCTAAAATGAAATCCAGGGTCCAGAGAAAATTAGGATCATATATGATAAACTAAAAAAAAAATTTTTGGTACACACAGATGAATGCGACAATCGTAAATCAAAAATGTAACAAGAAATTTTATAGTTTAACATCATTGGCACCAGATTTAGCTAGGCAACCTATTCACAATATCTTAATAAACGCATTATCTAGCATTATCAGATATTTATCATAATCAAATAACAGATGAGGGAAGATATTTCTTCTATCGGATCTTAGATCAATAGGGGGCTGAGGATTCTCTAATCTCTTTTACATAACAAGGGACTTTCTATTTCCATATCAGAAATGAAAACATTTATTGACTCAATTAGTAGCCAGTAATCAGACTATTAACTATAGGTATGGATAGCGGATACTGCTTTATTCATATTATTATACATACTTATTTAAAACCCAAATTAAATTAATTATTGAGTGCATTATGCAATGTTTTTTTTCCTTTTTTAAGTGGAAAATTCATCTAATGAAAAAAACCCACTCCTGTTCCTTCTTTGCCTTCGTCCCGGGACCCCGGGCTTCGCTTTCACACTACCCGTGGCCCCAGTAGTTCGACCCTGCTGGGCCCCTACGATTTGCTGACATCTCCCTGAGGCGTACATGGAAAAAAGATAATGTGGCCCTGCCAGGACATGCATTATGTAGTTATGAGCATCAATAGTTCTGCTATTGCATACTTGAACTATTGTTCTGTAGCAATAACTTAACTCTAGTTAACCTTAGTGTTAAAGTTAACCCTACTGACTAAAGTGACTGCAGGCAGTCAAGGTCTAACCTCTAATTAAAATTAGGTAGCAAATATCTATTTACGAATTCAGAATATAGTAAAAATTAAAAATTTACCCAAAATCTTAACTTACCAATAACACAACTGGTCACTGATTTGAAGGGACAGCTTTCAATAGTAGCTTCAATCATTTTCTCTTCATTAGTTTTAATGATGACTGGCCCAAGGATCCTTGGTATTATGATGTTCTCTCGAAACCTGTAGTTGTTGCCCACCAGGTACCTTGTAAGTGAGTCGTAGTCATTTTCTTCCATAAATTTTGATAAATTTGGGTCTGGAGGAGGTCGCCATAGTATAGACATTGTGAAAATTAACACGGATTACACTTGCTCGTTTTTACACACAAAACATATGTTTTAAAAAAGTACTGCACAACAATCGATAATGAATTTTATAACCTATAAAGTAAAGTAATCAGCTGCTCTTGTTCAGAGAACAAAATAGGAAATAAAATCAAACTACAATATTTCGTTCGTCCGGGGTGTGAGTTTGACATTTTGTTTTCAGTTTCTTTGACAAATATCCAATCTAACTCGGTACTTTATTGGGGGCGCTACTTGCTATGGTTAGTGTCAAAGTCATGGGAAATTCCGCCTATTCAGCTGATTGTTTCTAATTTTGCCGTGGGTCAAGAAATACTGGACAATGTCCGTCTTTGTTTTGACATTGACAGTGACACTCACTTGACAGTTACCTGGTTTTTTAGATTTATGAAGCTAGTTGTAATTAAATGAAGGTGCTGATTCGCAAATAAAAATTGTTACGTTTGACGAATATTGTATTTGTATTTATTAAATAGTATTTATCACAAAGAACACTATAAATAAATGGATAAAACCAATTTTAATTTGAGTTTTTCAGCGAAATAGCAAGCGAGCTTCATGAACAACAGTAAACAAAATAGAATTTCAGGTTAATGCAGAATTGTAGATTGCGGACGCAATTTTCTGTTTACTTATTATATAATAATGTCTGATTCTTCAGAAGATGAGGATCTTTCGCGTTTCAGAGAAGTAGTGGATATATCTTTTACTAAATTGATAAACGAATCACGAGGGCAGACGACGAAAGAAGACCATGTCAAAAGTAAGTTTTTATCTTATTTAATGATTGATTACCTATCACTGCAAGTTTCAGCTGTAATGCAAGGCTGCCCAGTTCTACATTTTAATGCCTTTCTTTCATTATTGTTGATAAAAGTACCATCTACTATTGATTAATAAATATTTACTTAACCTCACTAATGTACAGGACTGTATTTGGGTTTTGACAAATTGTCTCCGATAAATCAATCAAAATAAAAGTATGAATAGATTTTTTTTTTGAAATTTGTAGACTTTTCATGAGTGGGGTCGTAACGATTTATTATTGTACTAGCTTCTGCCAGCAGCTTCGTCCTCGTGAATATTGGTTATTGCGGACGCGAAGTCGAAGACAGATAAAAAGTAGCCATGTAGTAGTGTCCATTCTTGGAGTTCCAGCTTCCTCCATAGCAATTTCATCAAAATCAATTCAGTAGTTTAACACTGAGAGCATAACAGACAGACGGAGGATATTGGTATGGATTGGTTGCATTTAAAAGAGTGTTTCTATTTTACAGACCAGGAAAAACCTAAATCTGAAAGATATTTAGAAGTATCATCCCACTACAATGATGTGAAAGTTCCAGCAGAAATGCAAAAGAGAATTGGTGCTAAAGTATCTGCAATCATTCAGAAGAAAATGGAATTTGTGGATGTGGAAAATAAAACAAAGTAAGCTTATGCTAAAAATAGTTTTATCTACACTTTGAACATAGGTTTATGTTCTATCTAAGATTTCTCAAAATTACCCAATATCATTATAACTGCGAGGACATAGACATCCTCTGTTGGAGGGGGAGGGCTATATTCCAACTTTTTTTTGCCCCTAATCCACCACGAGGGCCCTGTGGGATTTTGTAATAATTACCCGAGTGCCCTAGAAGGAGGGTGGATAATTTAACAAGAGCTCAGTTTCTAAACAGTCTGTTGTTGTCGCGATAGTCACATCAAATCCGAGATAAACCCTAAAAAAAGATCAAAAAACTGCATCAGACTGCTTAAAAAGTTAAGTTAGTGATAGTATGATGAGTGACAGGGCAGAATGGAAGGAAAAAACGTGTTGCGCCGACTCCAAATAACATGGGGCAAGGGCAGGAAGATGATGATGATGACTGCTTAAAAAGTAACCTTGGATGGACCTATTTAATGGTTTTATACCTAATGCCCATAGTGCATCTAGCGTTATTTTTCAGGGAGGACTGATATGACTGCTAAAATTACTAATGTCTATATCTTTGCAGAAAAAGAAAGATCAAAGGTGGTGTAAAACTATTTAGGGCTTCTGAAGGATTTTTGTCATGCGAAGAGGCTAAGGATACTTACACAGAATCTCACAATGTTCAATCTAAAAAACTCAAGAATAAAAGAAGACACATTGATGAGGAAACAAAGATAAATGAAGATGGTAAGTTTTTGTAATCTTCCACAAACACTTTTTAAAAGATTTTAATAAGAATAGAAATATCTACTATTTTCATGTTCCTAGAATTGAATTTATGAGCATGTAAGTTTTTCAAATGAATAGTAGTATCTATCACTTTCTTTTTTTAATATAAAGATCAGTAGCTAATTGACCAGAATTCTCTTGCTTATATAAGAGATCACAATTTAAATATATAAAAGCGAAATACCACTCACTGATTAATCACGAAATCTTAGAAACAATAACACCTACAATCTTAAAATTTGGTAGATAGGTTCCTTATAGGGTGTTGACAACCGCTAAAAACGTTACGTAAAATTTTACGAAACTCCACCCCTAAGGGGGTAAAACGGGGGTTGGAAGTTTGTATGGAGAAATTGGCGAAGCTGCTGGCAGAACCTAGTAGATACAAATTGTAAAAAGTTGCTAATCATATTTAACTAGTACTAAATATTTTTTTTTTTAACTTTTAGATAAAATAAATGCTGTTGCAGTCAGTGGAGAATCTATTTTGTCAAAAGAAGAAACAAAAATGTGGAAGTCCAGAAGAAAAGAAAAGCTTTTCAAATATAAAGGACATAAGAAAAGCAAAGTTTTGACTGAAGTTGTATAGTAATATGAATTTACACTACTATTTACAACTTACTCTACATAAATTGAAACTATTTATGTAAAATATTGTTACCTATGTCAAAATGATTATTTAAATAAAATAATGGCACATCAACACCTTGAAGTGGAAATAAAACACTTATAAAACATTAAATATTTATTTACAATGCTCATATAACTACAAAATAAATATGTACAAAAGATCATTATCACATAATAACTGCATTCTACTAAGGATTTTTCTTTTTATTATTTCAATTGAACAACCAGAATGAATAAACGGGATAGAATATATTAAGCTGCAACTATCCCATAGAATATGAAAGTCTTTTGTATTTATTTTCACTTTGGAGAACTTTGTTTTTCGATGGAGTACATAAGTTTTTCAAAATTCCAAGAACCTATCAGAGACATCATCTCTTGTACCACTATTGGTAAAGAGATCGTGTCTTTGAGTTGTATATTTTTCATTACATAATTTTTAAGTACCTAAATGCAAAAAAAAAACAAAATTATGCACAATAACAACTTTTGGGTAAATTAATTACAGTTTATTGTAGTCTTTTTGAAAATCAACTTTTTTGAACTTACAGTTTTTAAATTTGACGTAAATTTTCTGCTATATTTTCACGTAAAGACAGTGCTGTCAAAGTGGTATTGAATCAGAGAAACCTCACTCTAAAATGACTTTTGCGTAATTTAGAAAACAAATAATATGTCAGACAACAATAAACTGCAAATTCATAAAAAAATAAATAGAATGTATTCAACAAAATGACACTGAACTTAAAATAAACTTAAAACAACTTATTCTAAAACTTAACATTCAGACATAACTTATTGGTACAAATACAATGCATATTATCTAAGACCAAATTGCTCATCACCCATACCTGCAGCCAAATTCAGTCAAGGACGTTTTTCAGTATTGTAGGCATGTTGATGAATAAGTTTTTTGCTTACTCCTAAAGGAACATGCATTGTTTGAAAGTCATGTTTAGGCTTTTTATCAACTTTGATTTGATTTGTCATGCTAAATCACAGCCGCGTGAAATCGATTCATTGTTTGCTAAATTGTTAGGCGGATAGAATAGAATAAAAAATATTAATAGATCTAAATATCGAAACTTATTTTGAGCAAGTAAATTGGTAACCTACTTATTTTATTAAGATTTTGTAGGTTTGGAGATTAATTTTCCAAAATGTGAGATTCTTAAGTGACGGAGTTACATTAAAAAAAAAAGTTTTTTTTTTAGTTCAACATAAAAAATAATTAGCTTTGGAAAGAACGCATAAATTACCAATATCGAGCTGTCAAAACCTGTCATGCACCCATTTGTACTTTTATTGCACCTATAGACATCCTGAATACGGCCCTGGGGGCGTTTCATAAACTTATGTATGTAGTCCTTTGTGCTAGCAGTTCTTGACTGTAGTAGTTCATGGTCCCCTGGTATTTCATCCGAACAATATTGATAATCTACAGTCTTTCGCTGGGTGCGATAGGTAGGCTTCTTCCTGCGTTCCTGGTGGGTAGTTCATCTTGAGTGAAGGCCCTGTTATCGAGGCCGGTTCGTTTGGGCTCCTCTGTCGTTATCGCTGGCTTTTCGATTGGACCGTCCATCAGGAACATTGTTAGGAAGAACATTATGCTGCCTGTAGGGTTGAGAATGTATATGATTAATATTTTTTGTTGGTTACAAGATAATCTGTGTCCTTATTTAAATTTGTTCTAATATATATTATAGCTATTTTTCATGATAAGCATCGTATTTGACGGAAATGAGGATGACTGTTGGCTGCTACGCTGCGTATCGTGGGTCCTATTCTCGCATGGAACAAATAATATTGCCTAAAGATAGGTGTTCCAGAATTGGGTGTCCTGTGTTGGTACTTTACAGGTTTGTGAACGCAACCACAATACTTATTTTTAGTGTGTGCGTTATTTCTAGTGTGGGGCATTTTTTTTTTTTTTTTTAAAATAAGGAATTTTTTATTTTCATCTTATCATATTAATTAGAAATATAGATAGTTTTTAAGACTGTTATCTGCTCAAACTTACTTATGCCGTAAAATCCAGCGTAGAAAATCATAATGGCCTCCCTGTACCCGATGATCTTGGAGACGGGGTCCACAAGAATGGGCAGGTTGCCGCCGACGTTGTTCATCACGAACAGGAACACTCCGACCGTGGTGGACCGGACCGACAGCGGGACGATCTCCACGAGGATGGCGAATACGATGCCGAACCACATCTCAGCTGGAAGGGAAGGTTTATGTTAGAGAAGACTTTAAAGTAATATTAATACTATTCCACAACTATCATACAACGCTATCCAGTCCCAAACTAAGCAGAGCTTCTGCTATGAGTACTAGACAACTGATAAATATACTTATATATTTGGAGCGAGCTGTTTTGGAGGTATGCGGAACAGAGAGTAAAGTCCCGCAAACCTCCTTTTGAAAAGGGAGGATCCTCCGCCCAGACGGGTGTTATGTCTGGTGGGCAGCTACCCGGTAGATGATTTCGGGCTGTCGTATTATATATTCAAATCGCGCGGAGAACTTTGATTCCGCGATACAGGATTAGTTCTTATGTGACGACATAAATGTCGCTACAAGGTATAAAATACATAAATACAGTACCAGGTAATCCTTAAATATATAATTCTTCTGTACGTGTGTTTGTCAACTAACTCCTTAACGGCTTGGATTTGGATGAAATTTTGCGTGTAGATATATTTGAGTGGGTCTTTCTCTGGATGGTTAGAAAATATAATTGAACCTACCGGGTTTGTAAGTATATATTCTATAATGGCGCTACAATCGGATTCTTAATTTTTAGTCTGACAAAATGCCAACTTTTTTTTTTCACAACCTATTTACAGGTTGCATTTTGGAGAGTGTGCGCGGGAATTGCATGACTTGTTTCCGTCATCTCCTTTCTACCATCCTTACATCCAGTATCCATCCTTACATTGTTGAAAATTCAACGGTCCCGACTAAGCTTTTCGCTTCGTCGTTCATACCGAGTACATCGAAGGACTGGAACAATTTGCCTGTTGCGGTTTTCCCGTCCTACTATAATTTAGGTGTCTTCAAGGCTAGAGTGAATAGGCTCTTAATAAAACTAGTGCGCCTCACCATCAATGATCTATCATCTCTGCTTACCATCAGGTGGGATCGCAGTCTGCAGCACTGGTTTATATCAATTAAAAAAAAAACTTTCTGGCAGGACAACGTCTGTCGACACCTTTAGTATACAAATAAATATCAAGTATACTATTATTACACATAAGTAGCTATAATTTAGTATATGTCCTTACCGAAGAAGTAAGAAATAGCAAGAGTGATCATAGCCCATAGAGGTCCAAAGACGACGGATCCAAAGGCAGGCAGGGTAGCAATCAGTTGAGATAGCGCAAGCACCAGTACTCTTGAACGAACACCCATCTTCTCCACATACCTGCACAAAAAAATTTAGATAAAGACACACATAAAAACTTGCCAAGTGTTAGTTGGACTTGCTCTCGAAGGGTTCCGTACTACAATTTTAAAATTGAGCAAAGAATACCGACAAAATAACGTTTCTGGGGATTGTATTTATGTATTTTTTTAACTTTATTATTTTGCTGTAGCGGCAATTTACATAAGCCTACATAGGCACTTATAAAACGTCAGAAGTTATAGTGCACGGTTCCAATTGGACGTTTCTTATGGAGAATAATGTAATAGGTTCCCGTTAGTACGGAACGCAAAAAATGGCAGCGTAAAATATTCAGAATGAATTTTTATGCTGACTTTCGAATAATGAAATATGTTTCGTATGTGCTGATGTGATCGCAATTTTTGTGGATCCTATTAACGAAGATAAACAAGGTAGATATCGTTCGCTCAGGTTAGGTATGACCTCGTTTATTTTAAAATACCTGTGTAAGTTGGAATTTTTATCAGTACTTTTCTGAAGCTTTTTTACCGACTGCAAAAAGAGGAGGAAATGCATTATTGCAATGAGTTTTTTACACTTAGGTATTTTACTACAGTAATTTGTTACCAGTAGGTATAATGTTTATTATTTAACTTTTCGCCTACTAAACTAGGCCAGCTTAGAATCAAAGTTGTACCAATGATGATATCCTATAACAGTACCTATCTACCTAATATTTTTTTTTCAACACCTATTCGCTAAGCTGGGGCAGCTTAGCGAATAGGTGTTGAAAAAAAAATATAGCCTAGTTACAATTGTATCGTTCGCGCCGATCGTCTCGAGTAGGCAACGTCTCCGATTCCTTTGTTCTGACATCATATCAACGCTCAGTCACGTGGTCAGAACAAAGAATTCGGAGGCGTGGCCTACTTGAGGCGTTCGGCGCGAATGAAACGATTGTAATTTGGTTAGGAGGGCTGGCTTCTGACTTATTTCTCGGAATAATTTATATTACTAAATATCAAAATCGGAAATTTACAAGTTATGGGGGGGTGTGGGGTGTGGAAGTGGGAATGAGCGACCAAATGTTAATAAATATGGCTTATAAATGAAAGGGATATAATACGATAATAATAGGGTAGATTACAGGGTAGATAATAGGGTAAAACTGCGTGCCAATTAATGCTATGTGTGTTATGGGGGGAGGAGGAAAGGGCATAATTCGTACTTCACAATAAAAATATAATTGGGATGGAGTGCTTACTTTTTTTTAATTTTTATTTTTATTCAATCCTACTTCTGAAGTAGTACTCAAACTATTCTAGGGCATAGAACGAAACGGTAAAAATAAGTTCATACTTGTCCGAAATGATTCCTCCAGCCACAACTCCGACGGAGCCGATACCGACGGTCACGGCGAACAGCCACCAGCCTAGATCCACGTCGGGGAAGTAGTCACGGTAGTACAGATCAGCGTTGTATGCGAAGCACATACCTCCTGTGAAACAAAGAAAGATTTGGAGAGATTAAAAATAATAATAATTTCTTTATTTGTATTGAATGCGGGTGTTACAATAATGGTTTATGTGTACCCAGTACATTCTGTTGGTTGGTATACAAAAATATACATTGGTTAAACTTATAGATTATTTTATAGATTATAAAAACTAGGTATAGAGTTATAGGTAGACAAAAAATACAATTCATCATTAATATAATATAATATGCTGGTCCAGCTCCACTACCACCGGGGTGTACAAATTGATTAGTTTTGAAACTATTATTATTATTCTTTAATGATTTTTTTTTTAATCTGTAAAATATTATTGTTGTGAATTAGTATTGTATAATGTAGAAGCATTTGTTTTCAAAGTTTGTAAATGTGAGTACCATGGAGCTATTTTATGGTTTTTATTGGACTTGTTTGACATAAATGAGCATGGCAGTTGAGAATTTGTCATGCTCACTCAAATGTCTCACTGATGGTGGCGCGTGTGTTGGATCATTCGGTTCCCTTTATAATGGTTGAGCTGAGTGGTGCTAATATTCGCGTCAGGTCCGTGAACGGGCGCTGTCAGTTGAGACTGGTCATCTCTTAGCTGCCAGTTGCTATTTTAATATCTATATTTAGTTTTTATTTTTACTTTATTGACATTGTTCTCACATGATAGCGACAAGAAACATGTAACAGAGATATTTGTAATTGCAAAACACGATTGAAAAGAGTGTCCATGGAGTTTCAAGCACATTCTTCTCCATAGAGATCTACGCTTTGGAATGTGCAATTAGCATCATTTTTTTTCTGACAGACTGACTTCTTGACATTTCAAAAGTGCCTGTATATGGTTTATTTGAAATAAATGCTTTGAATTTTGAATTTTTGAATTTTGAATAAAATCGACAACAGAGTACCTAATAACATTTCTCTGTCAGCAACGATGACAAGAGTTTTTTTTTTAATTTTATTAAGGGCTGATCCTTAACAACACTGCAACATTTGGCAACACTGGTATTTAGACTGTAATGGTACAGCAGGATGGATAAGACTGGTCAGCCCTCTCGCTCCACCCTAGAGCGAGAAATCATTAGATGATTTCCAACCTCAGAAAAAAAGACGTCCACATGGACATGGTCTTTTCGGAAAGAACGCCAGTTTTTTTAAATAAAAAGTCGGACTCGTGCCGTGAGGGTTCCGTACAAACTTACCTATGTAAATAGTTCAATTCCGGTATGGAGTCTCGGAATTTTTTTCCAAAACGCAAAAAAAATATGATATAACAACAAATTTACTGTTTTCAGATTTATTTCTATACCTATGCTATAAGACCTTGTTTTATGCCAAATTTCAGGATTCTGGGTCAACGGAAAGTACCCTATAAATTTTGATTTCCTCGAGTGTCGAAATGTACGTTTTTTGCTATTTAATCCAAAGTATCTTGATTTTTTTACAGCTTCAGGAGTCCGCAGACACATATATGGTTTTGATTTCAACTCGAAACCTCCACGCGTTCCTGAGATAAAGAGTCTTGACAGACAGACGGACAACAAAGTGATCCTATAAGGGTTTGGTTTTTCCTTTTGAGGTACTAAAAGGTAATAAAAAGCGGAACCCAAAGATTGTATGGAAAAAACCTACTTTCGCGCGGGCTAAACCGCTGGCAGAAGCTAATTAAAATATCCCATTGAACAAGCAAAGCTTTGACTTTCTCACTAGATGTTTATTCGTAGTGGATATGGAAGTCGGGATAAAGAAAATGATATATGTAGCTAAGTTGGCAGCTAATACTTCTACCAATGACTCCATTAAATGAATTTCTTTGCTAACCTAGATAAGGTCAAGAAGAAGATATACATGTCGTAGTAACTGGATTATCCGTCTGTGCGAGTCCGCTTTACTATGAGAAAGTATTATGGGCACGGAGTAGTAAGAAATGGAGAGCTTACTTACGGTTCACTGTAATTCACTTCACTTTGAAGTTTGAAGAGGACAACTGATTGTGTTAGAGTTCTATTACCTACATCATTATATGTCTATCATACTTTATTCCCTAATATATTTACATAGTTGTTAATATGTGCATATATAAACGAAACCGTCACTTAAGATCTACTTAAGCTGTTTACTTTAGATTTTTTAGCAGTCTTGCAATGTCATTATAATTCTGTTATGACGAGACATTGTAGTATTTACCCTGGACAGACAGTGTCAGATTAAGGATATACCTTTGTTAGTAGAACTTTTCATAATATTATTTTGCATAACAGCAGTTAGCATAAATTTCATTTTGCAGAAAATCGTTTGCCATACAATCATTTATCATACATTCAAATCTCATAATTTCGTTAGTCAGAACCATATTTAGTCCGACCTATCCATAATAATTAAATAGCAGAACTATCATATCGCAAAAAAATTACAGACCTAATCGTCTTCTGGCATACATTAGCTGCGGTGGAAATGATATCAAAACAGTAATCTAAATATTAATTACAAAACACTATCGGCTTGGTTAGTGTCGACGAAGACTTCCTGCGGGGGGGGGGGAACTCCTATTTCTGTCTGAAGGGTTTAAAGTAACCTAACACGAAGGAGATAACGGGAGCTTTGTTCACTCGTTTCGTTCACTCACTTTAGCTCACGTCATCTCAAGAACAGATCCAAATAATGCTTGGGTAGGGCCAACGGAAGCCCCCTGCGGGATAATACTTTCTGTATTATTTCGCAAAAAAAATTATAGTCCTAATCGTCTTCTGGCATACATTAGCTGCGGTGGAAATGATATCAAAACAGTAATCTAAATATTAATTACAAAACACTATCGGCTTGGTTAGTGTCGACGAAGACTTCCTGCGGGGGGGGGGGGAACTCCTATTTCTGTCTGAAGGGTTTAAAGTAACCTAACACGAAGGAGATAACGGGAGCTTTGTTCATTCGTTTCGCTCACTCACTTTAGCTCACGTCATCTCAAGAACAGATCCAAATAATGCTTGGGTAGGGTCAACGGAAGCCCCCTGAGGGGTACTTTCTGTATTATTTCTGTCTGCGGCGGTTTAAAGTAAAGCGAAACATAGCACTCCATTTCTTCATCCTTCATGTTTTGCGACTCGGTGTTATTACTTTAAATGTGATTTAGGTTCTGATTCGCTGCTGTGTACAAATGTAGCTTCAAGAAAAAGTATTTACAAGGAAAGCTTTTTATTTCGTACGTGTAAATATTTTCTTCTGTAACGACGGTATAAAGATAAAATAATTTTTAATATTGCATTGGTTTACAAGTAAGGGGAGAAGTAAACAGGCAGATATGGAATTTGTTTTATCTTATTTAGTGATAGAGAGGTGCAGGTAGATTTGATGCCGAGGTTTAAGATTAAAAGTAAAGTCGCCCAGACGCCCAGCCTTACACGTTCACCGTTTTCTATTAACAAAGTTTACATAATGTATCCATTCCTGTAATACATATTTTTCATAAGTCATAGGTTGGTACCAGTATGGTTTAGCTGTCCAGGGTGTTTTTTTTTCGGTGTGAAAATCATCACTCTTGTTCCTTCGTTGCCTTTCATACCAGGACCGAGTTTTCCTTTCAGACTGACCCTTGGCCCCAGTAGGCTTCGAACTTGCTGGGCCCCTACGGTTTACTGACATGTCCTTGAGGCACGCGTGTAACAAGTACGCGCCGTCGACGACTTGGGCTCGTTGCGGATGATAACTGGTTGGTCGGACGACGAGCTCCAATGGGTAGCTCGTCGCCTACGGTGGCCGGAAATCGGGATCGGAATCCGCATGGCTGCTCCGCCCTAGGATATTGGGCTATCAATTCGAAATTTTACGATGGAGGCCAAAATACTGATAACTTTACATAAAATGAGGTATGTTAGGGGCCAGGAGACTTGTCTCGAACGACTGACATTTTAACAATGACGTTTTAAATGTCAGTCGTGCAAGCGAGAAGGAGGGATGAGCTATACACCCTATATAGCTCCATCCCTTTAACAGTTCAGTTTAGGTCGTCAAATGGATGGCGTAATAGCGTTAAGAGCTCGAGGTAGCACTGCAAACCCCCTTTAAAAGTAAAATAAGTCAATCAAAATCAAAAATATTTTTAATTCACATAGGCCTACATGGGCACTTATAAAACGTCAGAAGCTAGTGCACGGTTCCAAATTGGTCGATTCTAAAGGAGAAGAACCAGCAAGAAACTCCATGATTACTCTTTTAAAAAAAAGTGGTTGATGTTACAATATTTTCATCATCATCATCATCATTTCAGCCGAAAGACGTCCACTGTTGGACATAGGCCTCCCCCAAGCGTCGCCACAATGACCGATTCTGTGCTTCTCGCATCCACCGCACTCCCGCGAGCCTCACCAGGTCGTCGGTCCACCTTGTGGGAGGCCTTCCAACGTTGCGTCTTCCAGTGCGCGGTCGCCACTCTAGAACCTTTCGGCCCCATCGACCATCCGTTCTACGAGCAATGTGCCCTGCCCACTGCCACTTAAGTTTGGCGATTCTTCGGGCTATGTCGGCGACCTTGGTTCTCCTGGTATATTTTCATATTACAGTATTAATAGATAAAAGTAAGAAAAATACGCTAATGACAGTTGGACACTTTTTACAGAAGTTTTCTTGCACGTGGAAACGCGGTATTGTTTCCATCAATGTCATTATCTAAACCATTAATCCTACCATCGCTAATCCTGGCGCGTATTGTTCCAAGCGCGCCTCAGGGAGATGTCAGCAAATCGTAGGGGCCCAGCAGGGTCGAAGCCTACTGGGGCCATGGGTAGTGTGAAAACGAAACCCGGGGTCCTGGGACGAAGGAACAGGGGTTGGTTTTAAGTCAGTAAAAGTCTGACACTATTCGCTCCGCCCAAGAGCGAGATTTGTCATTAGATGATTTTCCCACCTAAAAAAAACTACCGCTAATCCTTTTACTTACTTATATTTTTTAAATAGAAATTATAAATTCATGTCTCAAGAAAATGATTTAGGTTAGTTAAAAGGCCTGTCCCTTTCAGCCATAACAAATACAATTAGGCTGGAACGAAGATACTTTAGCGTTGAATAAACTAACAAACAAAGACATCTCGAAACAACTACAAAGGATTGGATTTGACAGACTATTACGCGGAGAGCTTTGCGCCCCTCGACTCTCTTGACGGGCCTGAATTCGGCCCTGTCATTTTTTTTTAAATACAAAGTCTTTTAGCATTACTTATAGGTTTTTTAAGGTTCCATACCTAAGTCGGTAATAACGGAACCCTTATAGGATCACTTTATTGTCTGTCTGTCTGTCTGTCTGTCAATACTTATTCTCAGGAACGACAACGGAAGGCACACAAACAATATATGTAAACACGAAACTAAACAAAAGAGAACCAAAAAAATAAATATATTTACAATTGTGCGCCTCACGGCTGCGCAAAAATAGGGCCAGTTCATCATGATTGCCAGATAGTGCCTGACGTTGGTTTTCAACTGAACCTGAGGTTGTGACGTAACGGACGCAAAAAACGTTGTTTGTACCTATGATATAAGAGTAACCACCGATACGTGGTGCACATCCCACCCCTAACTAATCAAGTGTGGCCCCGGGATGAAGGCAAAGAGGGAACAGGAGTGGGTTTTTAGTCAGTAAAAGTCTGACACTATCTCTCGCTCCACCCAAGAGCCGGATTTGTCATTAGATGATTTTCCCACCTTAAAAAAAAACCCTACCTACATACTCACAATACGTTTTGGGGACATTCATTGTGCGTATAACACAGGTAAGAAGTGAAATTCCCTGCCGGAGTCTGTGTTTCCTGATAGCTACAACTTGGGGTATATTTAAGTCAAAAGTGAATAGGTTACTTATTAGGCAAGCGTCCTCCATCGTCGACTTCATCGTTGCTTTCCATCAGGTGAGATACCTATACTACCTAGTGGTCAAGCGCGAGCGTATCAATAATAATAATTATTATTATTATTCAAAACCATAGCCCTATTATCTTTGTTTTCCTATGTCGCAATAGTTTCCCACGAACCGGAGGTTGTCCTTGGGTGTACTAGCATAGCGCGTACAGTGATTTCGTCGGTTGGAAACATGTTCCATTAAGTGTCTAAAGGGCCTCTGCGAGTTGGTTTTGGCCCCTCGTATGCCTTCCAAAGGACCAGGACTTTAGGGTTCTGAGGTATATTGATACATATGATAATGATAAGAGCAGTGGTGGCTGAGTGGTAACGGCCCCGACTTACAAGTTGTAGGTCCCGGGTTAAAACCCAGCCAGGTGCATTACTTTGTGTAATTTATTTCATCACCATTGCTCTCAAAACGATGAAGGAAAACATAGTAAGGAAACCGGCATGTCCTAGAACTAAGAAATCGAAGACATGTGACATCTACCAACCCGCACTGGGCCCTCGTGGTGGATTACGGTCCATTCCCTCTCCTAGAGAGGAGGCCTGAGTCCCAGCAGTGGGAACATTATAAGGCTGATTATTCTTATGCTTATAATAATAATTAAAACAACCAGGTAAGTCTCTAATAATCAAATATCAATACGATATACCTAAGGGCCCAGCAGGGTCGAAGCCTACGGAGGCCACCAGTAGTGTGAAAGTGAAACCCGGGGCCCTGGGACGAAGGCAAAGAACAACAGGAGCACAAGAGAACAGGTGAACAGAACAGGAACAGGGAACAAGAGTGGGTTTTTACCCACTTAGACCCAAAAATAATAAAGCTTATAAAACCTTTCTTCATTAAATTGCCTTTTAAAATATAACAGACGCAAAAGTCGCCGAAACAACGGCTAATTTTAATTATGAAAAAAACAACAGTAATTTAATTAATATTCAGGACGGTGTATCTGCAAATGCTTTTACTACCAACCCCACCAACCCTAACAAATTACAATTCAGAACCCAAACTCCCAGAAATCAGCAAAATTCAAAAGAATATGATCTTGTCACTCAACGTTGATTAGGTATAAAGGAGATTAGGAAGGCATTTTAACACAATCTTTATGAAACCTTTGGCTTTATGGACATGATGTCTGAAATATATCGCTCCTTAACAATCTTAAACGAGGTATAACAAGATCCCAGAGAGATCAGACATAACTTATTAACCGACTTCAAAAAGGAGGAGGTTCTAAGTTCGGCTGCATGTATGTTTTTTTTTACATATGTTCACCGATTGCTCGGTCAATTGTGGACCGATTATGAAAATTGAATGCTTGTGCTTCCGAATTGTTCCCTTAGAAATATTGTTATGATCTGATCATGAACTTCGAAGATATGGAACAGAACTCCTCATAGGATCACAGCAGAACCGTCGTAACAAGTAAAATTTTTATAGTTTTTTTTTTGTTTGTACGTGTAGTCGATGACTGACTGAAAGAAGTGAGGGAATACATCGAACTGATCTGATGATGAAAACTATTTTTGCATGAAATATAAGAAAACTCGCATTATTTTGAATTTTGAGTTCTACCGTGAAAACAATGTGTCTCAAGCAGTATATTAACTATAATTAAAATAAAATAAATAATAATAAAAACCCTAATCTAATTACAACTAGCTAAAACTAAAATATGGCGTCAAAAAACTCTTCCACATCGCTGTCGACTGGTAATGTGCCCAAAAGACTGGCGGCATTGCCACGCTGTATGGCAATGCTTATCCTCTGTCCGAGGTAAAAGCCAGCCCTTGGGTCACGCGAAGTGTCAACTAGACGTTTTGACAGATCTTTATTGATACAGCAGTATATTGATGATGTATACAGACTTAAAACTACTAATGAATGGTATGTCTATTTTTGTTTCAATCACTTTCGCGTGGGAAATTTTATCTCACGAATCACTTTTCTCCTAACTGCGGTAACAAGATAAAATTTCCAAAACGAAAGCTATTAAACCAAGAGCACAAAGTTCTTTTGTTAGAAGAAATTCGTAGGTATACGTAATTGATATTGCTTGCCCTTTGAAATGCATAGTTTCTACGTTGGAGCTCTTAATATAAAAAAAAGACATTTTCTATTAGCTTTCATGGTTATAAGAACTGCGATATTACAGAAAATACAACACACAAATAATCCAATAAATACCCAATTTCGGAAAAGAAATAACGTACCTTTAATATAAAGTTTATTTGAACTTAAAATTTCAAGTTAATCCAAAGATATAACACTTCAAAGCAACCCGTTCTAAAAAACGGCAATTTCATAGTTAAAAACCTAATAAAATGGTGTTTTAATTCCCAGAAGAAATACAATGATATTACTCAAATATAACCGGTGTAGGTACTTGCAATGGCACTTTTAGTCGCATAAATCCAACCTTGTATTTCGCGACATGACAACTCTATTACCGTGACTGCAGGGTACTGACTGCAAACTTATATTTGCGCTTAAAAACTCCATTGTGAGATCAAAAATCCGCATTTGAATCCTTATTAAAAGGACATAAAGTGATTGAATAAAAAATAAAGGGCTTTTTAAATTGCAATGTTTATTTTTAAACGCTCTTGTCGTGAAACTCGTGATTAAGTTTTTTATGTAGGTGTAACTAGTCATAAGTACGTATGTAAATAGGTACCTAGGTATACATTATCATATTAATATCGATTATGTAAAATTCATTATTTTATTTCCAATGACAAATATAATTAATTACCAGGGGCGTAGCTACCGCCATATCAGCCGTATCAACGACAAGGGGCCTCCAGGTATCGAGGGCCCCGACTTGTGGAAGCATTATATTGTCAAATATTGTGCACACGCTCATGAAAATTCTTATTAAACAAACACAAAGGAACTAAAATTCAAAATATCTATATCGCAGTATTAGAGTTCTTCGTACGATTAGAACATGTACAACAGACCGAAATCAACTATCAGACAGTTGTCCAGACCAAACATACCTCGTCTGGTCGGAGGATCCTCCCTTTCCAATGAGGGTTTACACCCTGTTCTGCATGTTTCTAAAATAGTACGACATCGGGTCTGTGTTTGCCCTACCACGTCTTACCACTGAAATAGTATCTACGACAACAAGTCTGTTTGCCCTGCCAAGTCTTACCACTAAAATAGTACGACATCAGGTCTGTGTTTGCCCTACCACGTCTTACCACTGAAATAGTATCTACGACAACAAGTCTGTTTGCCCTGCCAAGTCTTACCACTAAAGTAGTACGACATCAGGCCTGTGTTTGCCCAGCCACGTCTTAACACTAGTCTATCACGAAGCACTAGTCCACAATTCCACACAATTCTCAAATGTTATATAATAATAATTTCACAACTTTCACACAACGCCATCTAGTCCTAAACTTCCAGACCATGTGCTATGAGTACAAGACAACTGATAAACATACTTTTATATTTCTGAATACATAAATATAATAGATAAATTACACCTAGACACTGAATAAATGATCGTGCTCATTACACAAACATTTGTCTTGGGTGGGAATCGAACCCATAGCAGTCAGAGTCACTAACCACTAGACCAAGAGACCAGTCGTAATTAAAAGTGTGTATTAATTATAAGTGAAAGTAGAACTCACCACAATGTCTGATTGAAGCGGCGAGGCACAGCAGTATGATCCTGGGCTGTGCGATCACATGCCAGATCGTTACCTGGGGCATTTTCTTACCAGACTCCAAAGTACTGTCACCAGCTTTGTTTCCTGTTCCTGTACAGAAAAAAGATTATGCAAAGATTGTTGAAAAACAAAATACAAGAAATTAAAATGATTTTCGTAAAAGTAAAGGAAGTTAATACAGAAAGCTCAAAAAACAGAGTCAAAGCCCTTTTATTTATTTTTTGCTACATGATGTGTCTTTTCAGTGGAGTAGCCAGATCAACCACGGCCCTGGGGCAAAAAAAAAACTTGGGCCCCTTTTGTAAGCGGTACGTATTTGGTGAATAATAACATCTCCCGCCTGGGCGCGATTTGCAGTGGCCTATATGGTAAGCACTAAATCGGTTGGGAACCCAGGTAGGCCGCTGCAAACACAAATTGGCAAAATGGGGTTTTATAGACCCGTCGGATATTCAATGTGACTGCGGTGCTCCTGTTCAAAACATGAGCCACATACTAGAATGCCCTAAGTGCCCATACACCTGCACTCTGGAGGATTTGATGAGTGCTACCGATGCTGCTATTAATGTAGCCACCTATTGGGCCCAAACAGTTTGACGAGTTTACCATCGAATCAAAAAGAAGAAGATCTTATTTAGATTTTTCGTTAGTTCATGAGGTTTGTTAATTAGGTTTGGGCCCCCCTTCCGAGCTTGGGGGCCACGGGGCACTGCCCCGCTTAGCTCTTTGATAGCTACGCCAGTGCATCTTTTCCAATCATGGGACCTGACCTCCTACTATGACGTGGTAATGGCATCAAGATGCCGTTGTTGATAGATGTTCCCTTCTTCGCAACGGATACATGCTGACAATAATACCTCAATCCTGGTTAAACGTGATACGTTTTGATACACTCGAAAGTTCTCATAGTCGAATCGGGAGTCTCTCAAAATGCTCAAAAGTCAAAAAAAGACAGACCAATATGCGAGGGTTCTGTGTGATAGGCAGAGATGATTGGTTGAAGAACAAATATATGTAGGTGTTCGTACCTTCTTCTCCAATGGTAGTTCTGGACGGTTCCCGAAGAGTGAGAAAGGTCAATAGGGTTATAACCAGACCGACGATACCAGCTCCGTAGTAACACACACGCCAGCTCTGTAGACACAGTTTATTACTCTTAGCATGTTTTATAAGTAGGAAGCTTTGTTTAGAGGTTTTAGGAACTCCAAAAAAAAGTAGTAAAATCAGCATTTACTAAGGCCCGGCTCCCGTTATCGGCATCGATAAGGAAAAAGATCCTTCGGCATTCCTACATGCATGCCAAGGCATAGTTTCCGACAAAACGGAAAGCCGGGATGCCGGTTGATTCACGGAATGCCGAAAGCAAAGTGAAAAGTATACAGAATAGGTGTTAGTACACTGCTCTTAATATCAGGTGAGATCGCAGTCAAGCACTAGTTTATATCATTCCCTGCCGGAGTCTGTGAATCCTGATAGTTACGACCTAGGAGTCTTTAAGTCAAGAGTGAATAGGTTACTTCTAGGCAAGCGTGCTGCATCATCAGCCACATCATCGCTCACCATCAGGTGTGATAGAGGTCAATCGCGAGCCTATCCATACTAAAAAAAAAGTTAAAAAATACAGAACTCACCAAGCCCCAAGCATTAACTTCTGGTATATACCGTCCAACAGGGAAGGCAATACCGTATCCTCCATAGATTCCCCAGTTGAAGATAGACAAGGCCAGGGCCCTCTGCTTCTCAGGGAACAGGTCTGTGAGGATCCCTGTGGCGAGGGGGTTGCAGCCTGACTCCCCGGCCGCCATGATCATACGCAGGACTACGAGGTGCCAGTACTCCTTGACGGATCCCATTATCAGGATGGCGATCACGAAGACTAGGGTGCAGAAGGAGAGGATTCGCGCTCTGTTGAATCTGCAGGAGGAAAAGTGGGTTATGATTTGTAGTTTTGACATCGGATAGTTGATAAGTGTTTTGTAGTGGTGATGTAGAACCCACAGAACAGATAAAAAATTTGGAACCCATAGTTATTTTCAGGTATCCCTAAAGAATTAAGCAATGTATACCTACGCTTCCTATAAAACATATTTGTAACAAGAACTTCAAGAGCTAGCGGGTAGTAGCATCGGATCATTAGGTAGGTATCTAGTTAAAGCTCGCTATCCGACTAGAATATGGTATATTGTAATACCATCTTTAAGTTGGATAGCCCGCTTACTATTTGTTTCAGAAATTAAAAGGAATTAATGGATCTGATCAGAGAGCTATTAAGGTTCTTATAGTTAGTATAGGATCTCTCGTCCTGCAGAATTTTATTATTTGATTAGTTAGTTGATGTTTGTGTTTCAAATAGTTTGGAAAAAATTAATCGGCCCAACCAATTTTTCTTCTGCTATTGAATTATATTATCGTAGTCAAACCTCCTGACTGGACAAGTGCCTATTTGGTTTCAAGTACTAACATTTCAAAATAAAATATCAGACTTACTTGTCAGCGACCACGCCGAGTATAACACCGACAACAGTGAAGACTGCCATGAAGGCGGGTCCAGCCAGCACCTGGTAGTCGATACCCAGACCATTGTAGCCCCATTCGCAGTACCGAGTGCCGTTCAGCGTGAGAGTCGCGCATCTGTGGAGAAAAATATGAAAGGTTATTTTTATAGTAGTACTAGCGGCTCCGACAGACGTCCTTCTTGAAATAAGCCAGATTTCGGGAAGGACGTACAAATACAAAATACAAATACAAAAATGTTTATTTCGTTATTACACGTTATACAAAGTTATACAGTTGGTGACGTCCCCTTTTAAGCATATAGATGCCTGTACCAGGAGGCGCCGCTCTTTTATATCATACAAGTGTAATTAGTTACATACAAGAGTGAAAAGGAATAATTAATAGTCTAATTCTAGTTTTATCATAGTCTGTTGGTGTGTGTGTGTGTGTGAGAGTGTGAGAGTGTACGTGCGTGTGTGCTTGTGTGAGGGGCTGTGTGTGTGCTTGTGTGAGGGGCTGTGTGTGTGTTTGTGAGTGAAAGGGTGTGTGTGGGTGCAAGGTTGTTTTACATGGAAAGAGGTTTGTGTAAATAGGAACAGTTGAATTAAGATTTAATGTTTATTTAGATTTAACAGCAGATTCTCTGTTTCATCATAACATAACTTGTTTATCCAGTTAACCAGCAACGATTTGCAATCTTTAAACGGTTTAGTATAGATATCTATTTCTTTATTTATTTTATTATATAAGTAAGACGAGCGTCTGTCGTACTGAAATTTAGCAAATTATGTTTTTACCCGAGTGGTGCAAGCAACATTGTGTTTTCTTCTTCTAGCTAGGGTTTTAGGCTAGGACGTCTATCAGATTTCTTTTTATTAAAACCCGACTGCAGCGCCACCTACCAATTCAATTGTATTTTCAAACCATCTAGAGCCTCATTAAAATAAAGTAAGGTGACAAACACACGTATAGAAGAATTATATAAATAAAGATATTTCGACTCAAAGATAATGACGTTTGTGTAGTCGCGTTCAGCTGAGCAGAACCCCACCCCTCAGCCCCGCTGTCACATGAATTTGCTATTGCGCAGTAACTTGCAGAGTGTTCAGAGCCGTCATAAGCTTCGATTCTACCTGTACTATACTTCATACGCAATAAGATTAGACATTTAAACAAACATTTTTGTCCTTTTAACCGATTTTAACTTCTATTCCGTAAGCGACAAATATCAACAATTTACTGCAGCCGCCACTAACGCAATAAAGGTCAAAATCGGTTGCATGTACAGTAAAAAAAGATCTGTTTAAAAGTCTTAGCTTATTGTGAAAGGAGTATAGGACCTTAAGAGGCTCCTTTTTCACTCGCCTATCGTAAACATCGAGCATGGTTTAAAAACTTGTTGCTTCATCTAACGCAATCCAACGCGATGTTTGATGAAGAGGCAATGCAAAAAAAGAGATTTAACGCGATAATAGATTTAGTCACAAAACTTGTTCCAGGAAATACGTGTTTTTTCAAACCCTTAAAAGTTTTCAAAAAAAAAATGTCGTCATTCAGAATCTCGATTAAATGTGCAATGCTTCTATTGATGTAATTTTTAAATTTTTAATATATCAGTACATTATGAAGGGCTAAAATTCACGTAAAATAGCACCTTTTTAGAGGTCTTTACTAGATTAGTTTTACACAAATTTATGTTTTGATTTCTATAGAAGCCTAGATAATATCCACAAGATAGCTGTGTATCCAAAATATCTAAAGAAAGATGTGTAATAACATCATAATCACGTAAGAGCGGTTGTATAGAAATGTGCCTCGAAAAGGACGCTCTTAAAGGCTTTATGGTGCTTACGGTAGTAATTGGTAGCACTGCTAAAGAATCAAGCAGGCAAAGTAGAAGATCGTAAGAGTCAGTCACAACTATTATCATAGGAAATTTATTCCACATATCGTCTCTTAGCTAACAACACCGCATAAGTCATTTTTACCAACTTTACAGGAAACGAAAAAAATTGTGCGGTGTTAAGAGTCCAGCCGACTTGCACGCTATCACTACTTTTCGAATTATGGCTTCTGATTGGCTGAAATCTATATCATGTGACCAATAGAAAGACGCGCAATAAGCAGCTCTATCTAAAGGCATTCAAATGTGAAAACTGCCAATTTACTTTTATTTAGCTACTTATTTAGCAATGGGACGATATGGATCTAGAGCTGAACTAATCGAAAGAATAGCCGCGGTCCTGGAAAGTAAAAGGCAACTGAAGGGACACAGGTGGGTTTTAGTAAGTAAGTCTGACTCTTCCTCTCCATCTAGAAGGGTAGAAGTTATTTGACGATTTTCCACCCTAAAAAAGGTACCTATGACATAACTAAAGCGATACGTAAGTTCCAAAACTAATTCCTCTATACTAAGATAATTCAATAAAAGAAAAGATTAAGGATCTGCGCGAAAAGAATCAATCGCCTAAGGAAAGCTGTCGATTATCACTTTGTTTCACTTGACGCGGGATTGATGTGATGGGGTGATGTCTTTCTTTGTAGTAAGCTCGCCTGTGTACATCAGCTGTCTGGTTTTTATTGTTATGTGTTTGTATATGTAGAATAAAAAAAAGTAGTGTGTAAGATCGCAAGAAGTCCATTCTATAAGACCTTCATGGAGACAAGAGGACCTGCACAAAACCTGGAGGCGTAAAGTGTTTACTCCAATATTTAGACCAAGGAGGCGATATGTCTTTGGAGCAAAACGCCTATAATTCATCTGATTATGTTATTATCATTATTACACCGTGTAAATCATGGTGAGTGTCACGAGACGCTGTTTATATTGACGATAAATCATGGTGGAATATAGTTTATAAGCTGTTTGCTTGTGCGTAAATAAAGCTGCATTGTCAAGCCTTCAGAGTGTGTTGTTGAATGAAAATCATGATGGTAGGTAGGCTGTTTTTTTACTTGTGATTGAATTGATACCAACGCTAGTTTGCCTGTCTTACCGAAACCGTGAACTTTACACCACTATCAATAACTGTTTTACTAAAAAAAACTGGGTAAGTGCGAGTCGGACTCGCACCCTGAAGGTTTCGTACAAACTAATTTACCTATGTAAATAGTTCAATTCGCAAATCTAGTCTGGAAGATTTTTCCGAATAGAAAAAGTTAACAGTTTTTAGATTTTTTCCTAATCTTGTGCTATGAGACCTTGCTTCATGCCAAATTTCAGGATTCTAGAACAACGGGAAGTACCCTATGAATTTTGATTCCCTTGAGAGTGTCGAAATACACGTTTTTTGCAACATAAACGGCCGTATCTTTTTTTTTTTTCACAGCTTCAAGGAACCGCAGACTCAAAGTAGATAGTTTTTATTTCAACTCGATGCCATCATGCGTTCCCGAGATAAAGGGTCTTGACAGACAGACAGACAGACGGACGGACAACAAAGTGCTCCTATAAGGGTTCCATTTTTTCCTTTTGAGGGACCCTACCATGACATAATAAAATCATCATTATTCCATCATTCTAAGATGTCACGTGGACCTACCTTTTAAACGACCTTTTACATTTGTAACATACAAAACAATGTGTTTTTAAATTGTAATTACGATTAAATCTGTCCTGCAGACCTGCAGATGGAGGACTCAAACAGACTTAATCTCTACTACCTGATCTGACCTTAAACTCAATCAACCTGGAGAATCTACACGCTAGTAACGTTAAGATAGCGATGCAGCCTCCGATTGATGACAATGCGTCGCAAGATACAACCTTAAAGTACCTATACTATAACCCTCCCGACCGAATTACGATCACAGTGACCATTGCAATATCAACAGATATTGGCAGTTTTAAGATTAGTGTTTGGCAACCTGTACAGCTCTGTTATTGCATAAGCATAATCAGCCTTTTAATGTTCCCACTGCTGGGACTCAGGCCTCCTCTCTCTAGGAGAGGGAATGGGCCGTAATCCCCCACGCGGGCCCAGTGTGGATTGGTGGATGTCACATGTCTTCGAATTTTTAGTTCTAGGACATGCCGGTTTCCTCACGATGTTTTCCTTCACCGTTTTGAGAGCAGTGGTGATGAAGATGGCCGTTACCACTCGGCCATCACTGCTCAGTAATCTATAAATATTTAACTTAAAATAAAAAATAAATAAAAGAAAACAATATAAGGACGGATTGGACGGTAATCCGACACGACCGGACACAGATCAGGCCCAGGACCAACGGCTTTACGAGCTTCTTGAGGCGCGTGGGTGTCATACAACCAACGCCCAAACCCCGGGCTGCTACAGACTAATTGCTAATGGAAAAACCCAATAGCACTTTTTGTCCGACCTGGGATTCCAAACCCAGGACCTCATGCTCAGCAGTCGTGTTTGCGACTATGATACCAACGAGGCAGCTAAACCATGAAAATAATCATTAAAATCATATACTATACTACAATACCATTGTACATATACGTCTTAGCACTTAGTACAATATATTAAGATGGCTATCCTTATACCCAGAGGCGTAGCGTGCACTAATTTAGACGAGGGCTCTTTCATTCATAAATTCGAAAACAGACAGCAACTGTTGTAACCCATTGTTCGACCACATCGTCGCTTACCGTCAGGTGAAATAGTGGTCAAACGCAAGCCTACCAATTACAAAACCCTCGTTCTTACAGAGCCCTCGCTTGTGCGAGGCCTCTTTGGGTGCGAGGCCGTGGGCGAGGGCCCACTTCGCCCACGCCTAGCTACGCTACTGCTTATACCATCTTGTAGTATTCAAAGAAGCAGTAAATAACACTGAATGCAGTCCCAATAATAATCACAAAACTGGGAAATATAAATACACTTACGATAATATCTCTATACCTTTTGATACAAGTATGAAAAGACTTCCAATTCCTTACAAAAGTGGGAAAGTAAACATTGAACAAAGCCGAGGGGTGGAATTTGATCGAAGGCTCAGGACCATAGAGTGCGGTAGTATGATAATTATCTATTTTTATACGGGCGAAGCCACTGGCAGAAGCTAGTAATTTCTTCTTTTTTTTTTCGGGTGGGAAAATCATCTCATGACATCCCCCGCTCTTGGGCGGAGCGCGAGATAGTGTCAGACTTTTACTGACTAAAAACCCACTCCTGTTCCTTCTTTGCCATTCTTTCCAGGGCCCCCGGGATCTCTTTCGTATCCATCCGTACCCATGGCCCCAGTAGGTTTCGACCCTGTTGGGCCCCTATGAGAAGCTAGTTATTTAATGAATTAATTATAGATAGATATGGATGTTTATCAAGTTATTTTGTATTAACAATATATATACTATTATTCTAAAAATAATAAAGTATTCGGAACCGTGCAATGTGAGCTATACATTTCAGCCTATTTCTATTCTATTATAGTCATACCTAGTCGGGATTGCCCAATCCGTTAACTTATTTTTCCGAATCGCAAAAAAGTTTTTTATTTGTGACGTTACTAAAATTTTACAGTTTTCATATTCTTTTCTATATTTTTGCTATGAAACCTTGCTTTATGCCAAATTTCAATATTCTAGGTCAACGGGAAGTACCCTAAGAATTTCGATTCCCTTGATAGTGACGAAACATACGTTTTTTGCAACATAAACGGCCGTATCTTTTTTTTTCGTTAACTCAGAAGTTTGATTTTTTCACAGCTTCAAGGGACCGTAAGCCTGAGTATATGGTTTTAACTTCCGCTCGATACCTCCACGCGTTTCCGAGATAAAAGTTCTTGACAGACAGATAGACGGACAACAGAATGATCCTATAAGAGTTCCGAGTTTCCTTTTGAGGTACGGAACCCTAAAAACGATTCCTTTTAAGTGTTATTTGTTATTTAGTATAAAGTATTGTACAAAAATATACTGATACGCTTATTTTGCATTTTTTTTTGTTTGTAACGTTGAGCGAGAAGACTATCTCAGACGATTACTGTCTAAAACCAACCCGCAGCGACTCTTTAGAACAACCTAACCTGGTTTGTTCATAAAGTTTGATAATGCCGTGTCTAGCAGTTGTGTGGTCTACGTTTGGGAAGATGGTTGCACGAAGATTACGATTAGACAAGATTATATAATTTATTTTTAGAATCCAATTAGATGCCGTTAATGATTAAGGATTTGGGATTTTGGGAACAGATGTTTAATATTGAACGTTTAATTTTTTATTTCAATTTGAGAGTCCTACTTTTAGAAGCAGGGCAGAGAGGTTTCCTGTATCTACTATTGCATTTTTTATGTGGTAAAAGGCGCCGAAAGTAGCGGATGCTTTTGTTAATATGCATGGCTTCACGCTTTTAGTCCCTGAGGTGTAAGCAAGAACATGGCTTGGTAAAGATTTATGTTTAAGAAAAAGATGCGGGCGAATTTTTAGAGCCCATTTGTGCATATTCTCTATAAATTAATATAATATAATTTTATTTTGCTTGTTCGTGACTTTAATTTAATCAGCTTGATATCTCTACGCATTTCTGAGAAAAATTGTCTTATCAGTCAGACAAAAATGGGACCCTATAAGGGTTTTGTTTTTGCCGACTGAAGTGCGGGACCTTAAAAATAAAAACCGGGCAAGTGCGAGTCGGACTCGCACACTGGGGGTTTCGTACAAACTTACCTAAGAAAACAGTTGAAATTTCGAATTTAAGAAGATTTTTCCGAATAGCAAATTTACAGTTATCAGATTTTTTCTTGCTTCTTACCAAATTTCAGGATTCTAGGTCCTAAGAACCTACTCGGAATGCAATTCTTTAATTAAAATACAAGGTATAAAAGCCATCCAATTATAATGTGAGAGAGATCTGCAAATTGATACAGCATTGTCATAATAAGCGTCCGTGAGTTCATTCACCACATTGTTTTAATATGAAAGGGACTAAAGCCTTATCCAGAAGAACGATTTAAACTGTCTAAGCTGAAACTGTCTGTTCTGTAGGAAGGTGTTTGAAGTATACTATTTCAGGGAGAGGTTCTTGCACAGATTTATTATAATGATACTTTGACATTATAGGTACACGTATACCACACATATAAACGAAATTGTGTAATTCACTAAGCAAACGCACTAAAATCTAAATTTCTCAATATAGAGAAAGTTGCGTGAGAACTACGCGAGGATGTGCGTAGCGTGCTACGCCGTAGCACCACCTTTCTACGGGAATTGCTACGAAAAAGAAATGGCTACGATGCGTAGACACACTACGGTGGCGTAGGCAAGGTTTGTTACTTTGTGGTTTCTGGTTTCCTGGTAGGACGAATGAATATTATAATTATGCAGGCTATGAATTAGGAGCGCATCTCTTTCTGGTTTTTGGTTTCCTGGTAGGACCTAAGAACATTATATGTACTTCTATGAACCGGCGAAGTGTGAGTTGGACTCGCGTACGAAGGGTTTCGTACGATTATCTATACAACATTGGACACTATATTGTAACCTTTTTTTTCAGTTACACCTTTCCCGGTGTTTTTTTGTTGAAAAATCATGTTTGTTGTATGGGAGCTGCATTTAAATATTTATTTTATTATGTTTTTAGTATTTTGTTTTTAGGGTTTTTAGTTTTTTGTTTGTTGTTATAGCGGCGACATAAATACATCATCTATGAAAATTTCAACTATTTAGCTATTACGGTTCATGAGATACAGCCTGGTGACAGACAGACAACCGGACAGTGGTGTCAGTGGAAAGTAAGAAATTGTTTTAAAAAATAAGTTTATAGTTTTCCATTAAAATGCATTATCTCATTGTCTTAAACCACTTATTTTGTTTTTTTTTTAAGTTCCACCGACCCTAAATACTATTTTCTCCAATTTTTCATTTTATCGTCCGTCTGTCCAAAGACTTAAGTTAAAGCTATGTGCAAGTTATCAAAACAGTATGAATTTAATATGGCAGCACAGCCAGAGGGCGCGGTCTAATCAAGTTATAACTTAGTTGAACTAAGTTGTAATGGCTAGTTACTTGTTTGGCTTTATGGTCGACACGCCGTACAATATGCAAGTACTCTGTAGAAGTCAATTGTGAATTAATTTGTTGATTATAAAACTTGCTTGATTATGCACTTTATCTTTGTTGATTGATGAGGGAGTTAATTGAACTCTAGGTTAGCTATTTAAATAGCAAATTTAATAGCCATAATTTATATATATATAAAAGGAGAAACTGACTGACTGACATATCAACGCACAGCCAAAACTACTGGGACTAGAAGCGTGAAATTTTGCACAATGTTTCCTTTTATGACGTAAGCGAGTACTAAGAGAGGATTTCCCAAAATTCACCCTCTAAAGGGACGAAACGGGGTTTCAAAGTTTGTATGGAGAAACTTAATTTTACGCGGGCAAAGCCGCTGGCAGAAGCTAGTCTATATATATAAAAGGAGAAACTGACTGACTGACATATCAACGCGCACCCGAAACTACGGGGATTGGGAGCGTGAAATTTAGCACAAGGTTTCCTTTTATGACATAGGCGAGCACTAAGAGAGGATTTTTCAACATTCACCTCCTAAGGGAATGAAATGTGGGTCCAAAGTTTGTATGGAGAAACTTTTTTCAAGCGAGCGGAGCCTCTATCGGAAGCTAATTGTGTATAAAATAATATCAGGTTTGTGTTTCCCGGATGAGACAGGCAGGAATGAACAGACAGGGGTCAAACGTGCAGTTCTACTCTACCAGTGATAAATTGCCTAAAACTTTGTAGAAGAGGGACAATGGTTCATGAATATTCAATTCAAAATATAGAAACAAAAATACACTAGTTAAGAAATGACCAGTCTCAACTGACACCGTCCGTTCACGAACATGACGCGTATATCAGCACCACTAAGCTCAACCATTTTGAGGGAAACTAAATGATCGACCACACGCGCCACTATCAGTGAGACATTTGAGTAAGCATGATAAACTCAACTGATGGCAGTTGAGGCTCATTTATGTCAAACCTAAAAAAATGTATATTCATTTCTTGATCTGTATCAAAAGTGATGATAGATTACGATGCCAAAAAATTATAATATGTATATCCCGATATTCATTCGACATAGTTATCAACGTATTACTAAGCTAGCAAAAACTACTCGAATTTGATAAATATACGTATTTTTTGTGGCTATTACATTATTAAACAAAAAATACGTTGTTAGTTTAATTGATTGGGTACTAATTATGGTAGTCCGATGTATGAATGTGGAAATACGGTCGAAAGCTTCAGGCAGTACTTGGAAAAAAAATGGAGGTGTGTTATTTATACGACATTTTATTATTATCTCAAGTCAAAGTTAAAGCTATCTATCTATCTACACTAATATTATAAAGAGGTAAAGTTTTTTTTTTTTGTTTGTTGCACGTAATCTCTGAAAGTACTAGTCCGATTGCAAAAATTTTTTCACCTATAGAAAGCTGCTTTATTCCTGAATGACATAGGCTATATTTTATGTACGCGGGTGAAGCCGAGGGCAAAAACTAGTTTACTATAAATGTGGTACAAAAGATAGTAACTTTAGAGGTAGGTATGCGGCAACGGAGGATCCTCCGACCAGACATGTGCTATGTCAAGTGGGCAACTGCTCAATAGATGATTTCGGGCTGTTGTATATGTAATGGCCAAATCTTAGAATTTACCACTTCATGATAAGGTCAACTAAAACTGGCCCTATAGTTTAAACGTTGACATTTGATGATATTTCAATCCTCATTTGGCCATATCTTTGATGTAGGATTTTTATGATAATAAAAGTTCTAAAGAAATTAGGCCAAACGAGGATTGAAATATCATCAAACTGTAACTGTATAATATGATCTGGCCAGTTTTACTTGGCCATAACATGAAGTGGCTTTATAACTATCAGCAACACAAACATAGCCATAAACACAATCACATATGTGTGTCATCGAATATAAATGTGTTTTCTATTATGTTTTTGGTAGAGTAATTATGTTTTCCTTATTTTATTATTTTTTAAATTCTATACCTAGTATTTTTTAAATTTATATTTTAAGTTGGGAAAATCATCTAATGACAAATCTCGCTCTTGGGTGGAGCGAGAGATAGTGTCAGACTTTTACTGACTAAAAACCCACTCCTGTTCTCTCTTTGCCTTCATCCCGGGGCCCCGGGCTACGCTTTCACACTACCCGTGGCCCTAGTAGGCTTCGACCCAAACTTTAAATCATTCACAATGTTATTATTTAATCTAATTTGTATACCTGTAAGTCTTGGGGGGCCTGGTGACCCCTAACACAGGTATTCTTTACCTATTTCGGGCACCAGACTCTCACAAATGTTTTTTATTTAGACTAAGTATTTTTGTTCACTATATTACATTTATGATGAGAAATAAATTTATTTATTATTATTATTATTTTGTTAGAAAAATCTAAGCCATAGTAAAGACAAAAAATGTTTCTAAATAAACCAAAATCATATCCATTTCGGATAACAAGCACGCACGCGCCAAATTTTTTTAACCTACGCCATTTAATTTCGGAAACCCAGCTTGCCAAGTCACGATCTACCAATAAGTTAGTTACGAACATGGCTGTGTATCACAAAAAACGTTTCTCGAGAACCCAGGAGCAACAAGAAGTGACCGAATAGATCCTGCCACCGTGTTTTGTAAATGTTTTTTTGTCATACTTCCGCGTATTAGCAAAAAGCTGCGTAGATCAGAAATTTTATAGATCTCTTCTGCCCACCATACACTAAAGTGCAGTAACAGCAAAATCACGATTTCGAGTAAAACGCATTTAAAGTTAAGAATTGATTTTAAAAAATCAACAGAATGTATAAGCAAAAAAATTTGAATGCAGAAAGGTTGTAAAGGCATAGGTTCACACGTTAAAGCAATAAAAAAAAATATATCTTAATAACTGAATTTATTATGGCCATTTATTCTTTTTGGTGCCTATTACTGCATAGCCTTTTTTGTAAAAAATACCATTTTAAACTTAGTAAAATGCAGCAAAAAGCCCTATTACTGCGTTTGGATCAGTTATTTTGTCAAGAAACCCAACTAACATGCAGTAAGGTCAAAAAAATACTGCATTTTAGTTAGTTTTTTAAGAAAAAAGTGTTCAATTTACTAGTGCAGTAAGAAAAATAGCTAGTTCACATTTTAAAGACCGTTTATTTCTTATTATTTAAAACATTAACTGCAGTTTAGCTAGGAATAATCATATCTGTGTCATTATGCTATCCAAACTAATCTGCAGTAATGCTGTATTTTACTGCGTGTTAGTCAGTTTATAATGATAAAAGAATGTTAAGTATTCACAACTAAAATGCGACAAGCTTTGATTTTACTGCATTTTAGTTGGGAGTTCGTGACAATAAATTGTATTTTCTTAATTTGCAGTAAAAATAGCTTGTATGGCGGTAAATTTTACTGCGTATTAATTTTTTTTTTAATTTTTTTCCAGAAATATAAAACTATCTAAAGAACTGTAAAATTATATTGCTTACTGCATTTTAGTTATGAAACCTTAAAATTTAATCTGCAGTATAATTTATACTGTATTTTAGTTGGGAAATCACGCCAAATTGTTAATTTTTTTCGTTTGCAGTAAGTGAAAACTGTTAAATAAAAACCATTCTTATAGTCTTAGAAATAAGTAAGTTAATTCAATAGAAAGCTTAAGAAACCCGCTTTCAGAATCACTAATAAAACGAAAAATCACAAAAGGGCTGTTACTGCTCTTTAGTCTCTGGTGGGCAGTCTTTACTCGTAAATTATAATATCTATATATATATAAGGTGAAACTGACTGACTGACATATCAACGTACAGCCGAAACTACAGGGCCTAGGAGCATGAAATGTTGCACAAGGTTTCCTTTTATGATGTAGGTGAGCACTAAGATAGGATTTTCCAAAATTCACTCCCTAAGGGGATGAAACGGGGGTCCAAAGTTTGAGAGATCTGTTTCCATGCGGGCGATGCCGCTGGCAGAAGCTAGTATTACATATAGTAGCTGACTCGACAAACGTTATGGCCACTCTTATTACCTAGGCCCTAAGGGTATAAGAAGTAACCTACGACTTATTCTTAGACCTAGCAAATACACACACCAAATTACATAAAAATCAGTAAAGGATTTGCTGATTTTTATGAAATTTAGGAGGGGTTTGTTAACAAACACTGACACGAGATTTTTATATATTTTTGCGTTTGACGTTTGCTTTTATATCTATGTTTATTTTTAATATACATCATTAATTTTTAATCCGAACTAACACTTAAAGGGCTTATTAGAAAAGGTCTTGTTATTATTTAAGTAAAATTTCAATAAATATTATTCATATACAGCAAAGTTATTAGCGTTTGTTTATATCCCAAAATGTCACTCAATTTATGGAAATATTGTACAGGCTTTTATTGATTAGATATGAATCAATGGCGTTCAAAATGAAAAAACACTGCGTGTAGTATTTTCTAGTAGCAATTGTTATTAATGATTGATTCTTGTATGAATTTAGCAATTATGGCAAATTTTCGTGAACATTTTTGGGTTTTTTTTTTTACTTTTGTCTACAAAAATATGATCAGTAACGGGTACGGATAGAGCCTCATTTTTTTTTACTAATTAATAAATAGGTAGGTGTGAGTGTGTATGTACATACATATTATGTAGCTTCATAATCAAACCTTCATTCCGATAACTTCGATGACAGTTACTGAGCTGAGCCCCATAACATCTCTGATCTAGACCAACTAACTAACCTAACCTAACCTAATTAAACATCTTAAAAATATTAACAGGCCAATTAGGAAACAGTATAAAAATAGGCTGCTTGCTCGGCTTTAGTACAGAATCAACTCAAATGGAACTGGAATCAATAGATGTTATTACTATAACATCTATTGATTCCAGTTCCAATTGAGTACAATTAGGGAATTTTTGACCAGTAGACTAGAATTAATCTAACATTTTTTTTTTGTATTTTTGACTCTTAATTAATTATTTCACTTTGACATGATAATATTGATTTGATAACATAAAATAAACTTGAATTTGTCTGTTTATGTTTTAGTCCTAAGCATATTATTATTGCAACAGTCTTTTGTATACCTTAGCTATAATAGTTAGTATATCATCAAACTTGACAAAGACCTCTGATCTGTACCTACTTGCTGTGCAAATAATAAAAAAAATTAGAGGTCTATTCCATTCCATTCCATTCCACTCCATTCCATTCCATTCCTTTCCATTCTATTCTAGTGTGCTTAAAAGACTGGTGGCATTGCTTATCTCTGGCCGAGATAAAAGCCTAGCCCTTAGATCATGCCTACCAGTATGATTTTATGTTATGTTTATGTCTAGATTTCTTTAGACATTATGCAAAACTGAAGATCTACCAAGTGACTGAACAAAGTTTTCCGGCATGAATGTTTGCAGCTTTTGTTTTGTCGTTCAAGCGACTTCAAGTTGTTCGTGACTTTTTAATTTCTTTGGAGTTTAGTCGTGAATTTTTGATGACTTAAGGCTGCTTATTAAATATTGAATTGGTTCTTAAGGAAAAGACTATGTTTTGTTACCTTTAAATACCACTTGATCTGATTTTGTTTAATTTGCGCTGTATTTAGATATTTATTTATGTAAAATTTTATGCATTAATGAAACACTGTATAAAGGTGGACTTAATGCCAGGGCTTACTTCAGGACTACTCGTCTTTGGTGTTATCTTCATCATAGTTTCAGCCGATAGATGTCCACTGCTGGACATAGGCATCCCGCAAGTGTCTCCACAACGACCGGTACGATACGCACAGGGCGTATCGCATCCATTGGATTCTTGCAACCCTCACCAGGTCGTAAGCGTCGGTCCACCTTGTGGAAAGCCTTCCAACGTTGCGCCTTCCAGGGCACAGTCGCCACTCCAAAACCGTATCTTGCTTAAGAAATCTGAATCCAGAGATTACCTATTTGTATTAAATCATTGCGTAAATTCTAGTCTTATCTTCACTAACGACAACTTATAAAATAAAACTATAGTATCTTGACCACTTATTGTCCAGTCATTATGTATTTTTTATAAACAATACCTATATTAATTTAAAAAATAGGAACTGGTTTAATTGAAGTGTTGTTGTTGTTTCCTGATTAATATGGAGATTATGTTTAGCTGACCTTGGCCACAAATAATACAGATATATACAGTAACTGGCAAAGACTTACTGGTCATACCTAAGGCCTATGTACACGGTAAGACGTATGTCGTTGTTTATATTTTATTGTCATTTGTACCTATTGTGGTATATAATTATGAGATAACTTAAATATTAATAAACTAGCATTTTGCACGCGACTTGATTCGCGAGATTTTATTCATAAACACTTTAACACCCCTTAAGCACGCGTGAGTCAACGGTCCTTACGCCCCAGCCGCGGACGGCGGGCTTGCGGACGGCGAGCAATGGGTAGCTCGCCGTCCGACCGTCCGGTAACCGTCTGGACCGAGCTCAAGTCGTCGACGGCGCGTACTGTTCTACGCGCGCCTCAAGGAGATGTCAGCAAACCGGCAAACAGCGTCGAAGCCTACTAGGGCCATGGGTCTGCTTCTGAAAGGAAGACTCGGCCCTGGTACGAAAGGCAACGAAGGAACAGGAGTGGGTTTTTAGTCAGTAAAAGTCTGACACTATCTCCCGCTCCGCCCAGGGACGGGGGATGTCATAGGATGGTTTTCCCACTGCAAAAAAAACAACCCTTAATCCGTTATTTGAAGGTAATTTTGAAAAACTAATAATGACAGTCTTTATTATTCATTTTGATTAGAATTTGTGCTAAGTTTCAAATTTATTAACACAATGAATAATGAAAAATAAAAAAAGATTCTTCCATATCTACAACTTTTAAGACCTAAATCGTTTTATAGGATTAGCTTTAAAAAAACAATAAAGAAAACCTTTTTTATTTATTTAGTTAACTACTTATTTTAAGTTTCAGGAATATATATATTTCAAGGAATAAAATTTTGCATAAAATTGGATTTTCCCCGTTTTACCATTTTCAAAAACCCCTTCTTAGTGCTCGCCTACATTATAAAAGGAAGCCTGGCGCAAATTTTCACTTTATTAGACCCCAGTAGTGTCGGCTGTGCGTTGATATGTCAGTCAGTCAGTTTCTTCTTTTATATATATATATATATAGATTTAACCTAACTTCGTAAGTATATATGACCATTTCAGACAAATCTGCGTGGTTCTCATGTGATTTGACCATTACATATTTACTGTATGGACTTTAAAAGAGACTTTGACCCCTGAGTTTATTTCGGTGTTTCTTCTCAGGGTAGTCAGCTAGGAAACACCGGCCTCATCTAGTTTAAAAATGACGAAAAAAAAAAATTGACGTGTAAAAGTGTTTTTTTAAACCTATTTACAAAATAAATATCATTTATCATTTATTATCATTTATACAGCGAACTCAAAATACACTTAGGTGTTGAAGTATTCCTTCACATCACTGTCATCTGAAGACGTGCCTAGAAGACTGGCAGCATTGCCACGTTGAATGCTAATTCTTTGGACAAAGAACGGGCGCATTAGATGTTTCACGGTACTTATGCACATGCATATTAATATTGTTATTAATTTTTTATTAGCTTTTGTCCGCGGCTTCGCCCGCGTACATAAAATATAGCCTATGTCACTCAGGAATAAAGCAGCTTTCTGTCGGTGAAAAAATTTTAGCAATCGGACCTTCGACTTTCAGATATTACCTCGTCAACAAAAAAAAAAAAAACAATAAAAACAAAAGAACAAAAAATCTCCTTATAATATTATAGTGTAGATTCGATATTCAAAAACATTGATACCTAATAAGATAAAGTTACAAAACTACGAAGGAAAAGTAAATAAAATATTTCAAACACTACATATATTTAAATTTAATCCAACCAACTAGCTATCTCCAGCTAATTAATTTTGTAAGATGTTTTAAAGAAAATATAAACTTTTGAAATATCGGAATATACTTAATAATTGCTACACCTGACTCTTACAGTTAGATCTGAATCAACGCGTGTGTACCTACAGGCTTTCATTTACAAAAAAAAATCTACACCTCCAGATCCTTTTTTGAAACTTAACTTTTAATTACCGCATTATACGCAATTTGCATAAATAAGCTTGAAGTGGTCACCCACTTCAGTAATGCCGAAAAATAAAAGGTATTTTTATGGTAAGGTAACCTTTCCTTAAAAATTCATACTATCTTTGTCCTTAAAAGTTCATATCTCTAATTGGTGTCAAAATACTTATCAACTTGTTTGAATTATTGGGTTTAGTAAACTCTCCGACTCAGACTACCTTCGCAAGATTCTGCAATACTTCGGTCACATTGCAAGGAAAAGCGCCATGGCCTTAGTACAGGCCATGGTCCGAAGCGAGGAGGAGTGGCAGGTCGGCGGCCGCCTCCTTCTGCGAAGCAGTAATACTAGCAAAGGAGGAGGCCGCATATGCACGCGCGAGGCAATGGCCCTCGCGCTCCAGCCGCCGGGATTCTGATCCCGATTTTCGGCCACCGTAGGCGCGGGCTTGCGGACGGCGAGCAATGGGTCGCCGTCCGATCGTCCAGTAACCGTCCGGACGAAACCCAAGTCGTCGACGGCGCGTAGTGTTCCATGCGCGCCTCAAGGAGTTATCAGTAACCGTAGGGGCCCTGCAGGGTCCAAGCCTACTGGGGCCATGGGTGATTCGAAAGAGATCCCCGAGGCCCTGGAACAATGGCAAAGAAGGAACAGGAGTGGGTTTTTAGTAAATAAAAGTCTGGCACTATCTCTCGCTCCGCCTAAGAGCGCGAGATGTCATTAGATGATTTACCCACCCGAAAAAAAAAACCTCGAGAGGCTCATCATAACTGGTACAGTATATGGGAACAGGCCTCGTGGGGGCAGCCCAACACATTGGTCCGATCAATCCGCACGACGGTATAAAATGCCCTTCACACCAATAGAGCCAGAACCAGGTGGAGAAATATCATACAAGTGAAAGTGAAGAAGCAGGGAAGTCATAGTCACGACAGCATTGGGGAAGGACTCTTATGAACTATCCTGCAGCCTTCATCCATTCTACCTTGCCAACAGTGAAGTTATTAAATTCTAAAGCTAGAACTACATTAGACCGACGCACAAGTGGACCACGCCTGATTTGTACGTAGAACAACGTCGCGTGTTGTCGCGTGGCGTGGATCTAATGTAGCTTTGCAAGTCTAGTTGCCATATAAAATTTATAGAGACCGACGCGCCCAGATTGGCGTACGTGGCACAGGTATACGCAGTATAGTTCTACCTTAAGTCAAATATTATTTAAATTTACGTACTTCCAAATGAGAACGTGTCAATTACCTACCCAGGTATAACCCCTGTTTAATAAACACAAATAATTGGGCTCTTAACCGCAATTTATAAGGCGTAAATATAGTCGTTATGCCAATCATGCTTAGTAACTACTTTAATAAGTCACTAGCTACCTACCTAGGTAAGTGTCAGATAAAGTTGCATTAGCGTGAATCAAACATGGATTAAGAACAGATTTCCTTTATTTTTTTCTTTTCAATTTTTTATATTTACATGATTATTTCAAAAACACTTAACTAATTAAAATTATATATATACCTGTGTCCATACTTTTGCGCCATCCCATCTTCCTAGTTCAACGTGCTGTGCTGGTGCTGCCGCTGCGGAGAACCTCAAGCGGCGGAAATATAACAACATCGTCGGCGTTTATATTTTTGTGCCGTTTGGGGTTGAAACTCTGATCCCACATACACTTTTTAAAGAACTATTCAAACGCTTAGTTGACACTTCGCGTGACCCAAGGGCTGGCTTTTACCTCGGTCAGCGATTAAGCATTGCCATATAACGAGGCAATGCCGCCAGCCTTTTGCACACTTCCAGTCGACAGCGATGCGGAGGAGTTTTATGACGCCATATTTTAGTTTATGTCTTTTATTAGATCTTTTTTTAGGGTTCCGTATCACAGTCGGTAAAAATACAATTTTTTTCAGGAATGCGTGGAGAAATTGGAATTAATATCTAATACTAAAGTCTGCTACCCCTTGGAGCAGTGAAAAAATCAAACATCAAAGTCTACGGAATCTAAAGATAAGAACACTTATGCTCCGTGTAGGCGCATACTTTGTTACTTTACCCGTTGACCCTAGAATCCTGTGGCAAGAAGCAAGGTCTCATAGCACAAATGATGGATTAAATTCTCAAAATCTTCAAATCATCAAAGACTTTTTACCATTCGGAATTTTTTTAGAAAAACATGATAGCCAGGTAACGGGCGACATACTAGGAACGCAAAGGGCAACTGAAAGAACACAGATAGGTTTTAGTCAGTAAAAGTCTCACACTCCCTCTCGCTCTACCCAGAGCGAGAGAAGTTATTTGATGATTTCCCATTTCAAAAAAAAGGAGAAAATAAATGTATGGGTCACTTCTCCCTAAATGTAGGTAGGTACACTAACAGTGGGTAGATATCGACGAGCGAGAGTACGTCATAGCCTTTTGCATTACGTTCTAAAACAACATTCAGACTCGTTTTAAAGCTTTATTAATAATATTTTTATGTTATTGGATGACCATTTTGTGGTTTTGGGTTTTTGCACTTAAAATCTTAATCGATTCTCAGGTAAGGGTAATGACCATTGACGTTATGTTAACTCCCACTCCCCTAAAACTTGTTGACCGCATGAAGTTTATATGAAGATATTTTGAAAAGTCACCTTCATTTGTTAGTTACTACCTAAATCCTTCTTTTGTATATGTCACCGTCAAATTGCAAACGCCGTAAGATTATAAAATGTCGAGAGAAATTGAAAACTATTTTTTTTTTTCTAAATAAGACATGTTTATGTTGGAAACTAATGGATTTGGATATGATTTATCGTTTAGAAAAGATTTTTTGAAAATATATAAATTATAAAGGCGAATGTTTGTGTGAAAGTGACTATGTGTAAGAATCTAGAATGTTCCATTTCTTCTTCATGCTCGGACTTTTTATTTTTATAGAATACGTGTTTCGATTTGATATAAAGAAAAGGAAATTGTTTTGTAACGTCAGAGAAGTCAGGTCGGGTGTCAGCTAGGTGTTTTAATGTTTTTTTTTATACAATAATAATTAAGTTCTTCTAATAGTTTATTTATTTATTTTAGTACAGCAAAATAGCCATTAATACTAATAAAATACGTTAATCCTTTCACTCTGTCTTCTCACAGAATCGCAAAGTTGTGGGAAAATCATCTGGATCGAGCTACAGTGCGATGAAATGGGACATTAAATAATTTATGCTTTTTAGAGCAAATAATTGACACAACTCCGCATGTAAGTCAGACTCATATGTGTAACCATTAATAATTTTACAGGCTGTTGTAATTTGGTAAACAACCCGCCTAACCTTTAATGAATTGCAATTTAAGCATCCTAAAATAAACATAGTAGGATACCTATATGGATAGTAACCAAATAATAAAACTGATAATTAACTACACTGCAGTATTTCATTACATTTCTGTCCTTACAGTATCTACACAGCGAAAAAAGATTAATGCAATTTAGGAGCTAGGAGCGGGTAAATAAATGTAAAAAGGATCATTTAAATTTAAGAATGCTATTTGGCATACTTTTTCACATTAAATGATGAAGGATCGGCCTTGCTGTCTGGTTACAGTACTAGGTATGCTTCCATGAGTTTTGGCCACCAACCAAATCGTAGATTTTTGGCAACTTTAACAAATTTTAATAAGTTTTGTTTGGTTTAAATTTAGTTTAAGGTGGTTGGAGAAGAGTTCTTTTTCTGTTAAAAAATAAGCTTTTTTCAATTTTGACAAGGCTTTGTAGTCAATATTATACGTTGGTTAAAACTATATGTTTAGACATCTGCCTGTCTCTATCAAGATATAAAAATGTTTAAGAGATTTAATTTAAGTTTGAATTTTTGTAATATTTGTTCTGGTTTTAATTTCACCATCATTATTAGTTTTCAATTATCTGTCAAGTATACAGTGAGTGAGTCCTCACTCACTCACTTACCCATCAGCATCATTAAAGTCTTTACCTTTTATATATGTCGTGGCCAGATCATAGAAATTGATCAATTCATGAAATGGCAAAGTAAAACTGGCCAGATCGTTTTAAACGTTAAAGTTTGATGATATTTCAATCCTCGTTCGGCCTACTTTCTTTAGACCTTTTATTATCATAGAAATCCTACATCAATGATATGGCCAAACGAGGATTGACATATCATCAAATGTTAACGTTTTAACGATCTGGTCAGTTTTAGTTGGCGAAATCATGAGGTGATCAATTCTATGATCTGGACACTACATATACACAAGAAGACGTATTTATATGAGCCTTATTTGTATATAGGAAGCAGACGAATAAAAAAATAATTTTGTATCTACAATCAATTAATCATTATTCGGTGAGATCAATTACAAAGTCTATGGCCGGACATTAAATATAGGTAACTATCTTACACAATATTTTTTATTTGGCGCCTAATAACCACTCAATAACATTGTTAATTAAAATGTATATATATTAAAGGAGAAACTGACTGACTGACATATCAACGCACAGCCGAAACTACTGGGACGTAGAGCGTGAAATTTTCCACAAGGCTTCCTTTTATGACGTAGGCGAGCACTAAGAAAGGATTTTTCAAAATTCACTCCCTTAGGACATGAAGCGGGGGTCGTAACGTTTACGCGAGCGAAGCCGTGGGCAGAAGCTAGTGTATATATATTAAAGGAGAAACTGACTGACTGACATATTAACGCACAGCCGAAACTATTGAGACTAGGAACGTGAAATTTTGCACAAAGCTTCTTTTTATGATGTAGGTGAGCACTAAGAGGGGGTATTTCATATTTATAATAATAAATAATAATAATATTGCACAATTATCACACAACGCGATCTAGTCCCAAGCTAAGCAGAGTTTATGTTATGAGTACTAGACAACTGATAAACCTACTTATATATTTCTAAATACATACATATATAGACAAATTACACCCAGACACAGAACAAATGATCATGCTCATCACACAAACATTTGTCCTGGGTGGGAATCAAACTCACGACCTCCGGCATAGCAGTTAGTGCCACTAACCACAAGACCAACAGGCCAGTCTATCAACTTTTAAGGGGATGAAGAGGGGGAAATTCGTTTGTATGCAAAATTTTATCTTGAAACTTAGTATACATAGCAATCCAATTAAAAAAAAAAGGATTTCATTGCCCAAAACTACCCCTAAATACAAAACGATGTGGGGGTTAAAGGTTGTATGGGAGAATCTTATTCTTTGGGTAATAAACTTGAAACTTGGCAAAAATTCTAATCAAAATACATAATAAAGACTATCATTAGAAGTCGGTGTTAAAGTTTTTAAGAAAACATTCTCGCGAACGAAGTCGCTAGCAAAGTGCTAGTCTACACTAATATTATAAAGCGGTAAAGTTTGTTAGTTTGTAGGAGCCAGGAAGTAATATCTGTAAATACTGGTTCTGATAACCAAAATTTTTTCACCGATAGAAAGCTGTTTTATTCCTGAGTGACATCTACACTAATATTATAAAGAGGTAAAGTTTGATTTTTTGTTTTTTTTTGTTTGTAGGAGGTAATCTCTGGAAGTACTGGTCCAATTGCTAAAATTTTTTCACCGATAGAAAGCTGCTTTATTCCTGAGTTATATTTCATGTACGCGAGCGAAGCCGCGGGCAAAAGCTAGTAAGATATATTTCATGTACGCGAGCGAAGCTGGCAAAAGTGCTAGTACTAAATAAACATAAAAGTCTGTCATGCTCCATTAGACAGATACTAATCTAAATAGTCTTGTTTTAATTAAGATCAATTGACTAAATAAGAGATCTGTTTTATGTCCCCGCTGGTAGCGATATAGCCGTGATGACGTAAGCGATATTTAATGATGACTGAGACGCAATTCTTTATGTGTCATAGTTATGATCGGAGTAATAAAACGATGCATCTTCGCGTGTACAATATTATCTACTAGCTTTTTTCTGTGGATTTGCTCCATGGAAATATTTTTTTCATTTTGATACTAATTTATAATTATAATTACTAACTGACCCACGAGGGAATTTCTTCCATATTTATTATCAAAGAAAAACATGGAGGGTGGGTACGTAATAGGTAGAAGGGAAAAAAATTGCCTACGAATTATTCTTGGACCTACCAAATATATACTAAATAAATCAAAAATAATTGACATTGTGTTATTGACTAATTATTAACTTATTATTGACATTGTAATATTGACTAATTATTATAATATATAAATATAATATTCCACAACTAACACACAACGCCGCCTAGTCCCAAGCTAAGCAGAGCTTGTATTATGGGTACTAGACAACTGATAAACATACTTATATATTTTTAAATACATACATATTATAGATAAATTACACCCAGATACAGAACAAATGATCGTGCTCATCACACAACCATTTGTCCTGGGTGGGAATCGAACCCACGACCTCCGGCATAGCAGTCAGGCCACTAACCACTAGACCAACAGGTCTGTCAATTAAATTATTAACTCATTATTGGCATTTTTTACCACTGAATGAACTTACAAATTGAATGATTTATATTGGACTTTTTAACATTGTTTCATAATTAATTCTACAAAATTTTTTTTTGTATCCCTCACAGTAGGTATAATATACTTATTTTTTTCGGGTGGGAAAATCATCTAATGACATTTCTCGCTCTTAGGCGGAGCGCGAGATAGTGCCAGAGTTTTACTGACTAAAAACCCACTTCTGTTCCTTCTTTGCCATTTTTCCAGGGCCCCGGGGGTCACTTTCGCATCACCCATGGCCCCAGTAGGCCTCGACCCTGCTGGGCCCCTACGGTTGCTGTCAACTCCTTGAGGCGCGCGTGGAACACTACACGCCGTCGACGATTTGGGCTCGGTCCGGACAGTTACCGGACGATCGGACGACGCGCCACCCATCGCTCGCCGTCCGCAAGCCCGCGCTTACGTGTACTGGATCCTTCTCTTAATATCATACTGTTGTACCTACATTTATAGCAAATAAATTATTTCATTTCTTTCAGTTCATTTCATTTCAGTCATAAAAATTGGTCAAGCCGATTCGGAGGAGTTAAAAAAAATGTTCGATTACAAACACTGGGACACGAGATTTTCATATATTAGATAAGTTTAGATGACTCTAAGAGATAATAAAAGATACATCTTTATGACTTACTAGTATCTGCCAGCGGCTTCGCCCGCGTGACAATAAGTTTCTCCATACAAACTTTAGACACCCGTTTCATCCCCTTAGGGGATGAATTTAGAAAAATCCTAGTTAGTACTCGCCTACTACATAAAAGGAACCCTTGTGCAAAATTTCTCCTAGTCCCACAGTAGTTTCGGCTGTGCGTTGATATGTGATTAAGTCAGTTTCTCCTTTTATATATATAGATAATAATATTATCTATCAGTAGATATTAATATACTTATTCCTGATTTTAAACAAGCTTGCATCTGCGAATGTAATTCAAATACGTGACAATATACTAGTCTGTTGATACATTATATATTGTTGTTGTGAAGCAAGTTAAATGGTCATTAATGTAAATTGCATAACATTGTGTTTGGCATAAGGCATGTGCATTCATTGATAGATTTTATGCGATTATTGATTGTTATAAAAACTACCAATTAAATTGGAATTACATCACGCAATTGCTTTAAAATTACTCGTATTTAAATACTTCGTCAATGGCTTCACCCACTAGAAATTGATAACTTCCCTATAAGTCTACCTACCTAGTCTACCTATATCTACCTATATATTATTTTAATGTTTAAACTATGTAAAGGGGTGACCAAACGGTTGCAAACTGGCGTTCCAACCAAGGTCACCTTGGTTAGAGCTTGGTTTGTGTTGCGGCTACATGGATGTGAACCACGCGCCAACACGTTCGCAAATCTAACACTGTGGTTGGAAAAACACGGCGTTGAAGGTCATGGATTACAACTGCTGTCTACACGGATTGAAACTAGCAAGATCACCTCCGCTGCGACGTTGGTTTGCAACCGTCTGCTCGACCCCTTTATTGTAAAGTGTCTACCGATTCCGTTCAGCTGTTTTGTTTTTATTATTGATATGTTTGCGCTTCACCACTATCTCACTTACCTGATGATAAGCGAAGATGTGTTCGATGTTGCCTATAAGTAAGCTATTCACTCCAGACTTAAACAGCCTCAGGGTATTGCTCAGAAAACACAGACTCCATCATATTTGAGCGTGAAGGAGTAAAAATATACTCACAAGCTTTCGCCTACATTATATTAGAGTGATTACCTATATCCTAATTCGTGAGCCGGACCATGTTTCGGCCAACTACGTATCCATTTAGCTTCTAAGGAGAGATATATGCGAACATCGAAATCAAAAACAATTTTTTTTGTTTACTAAGTATTAGGAAGTAGAATTTAAAAAATATTTGAAAAAAGCCAATCACGTTTTAAATTAACGCTTAATATATATTTTTTAAATGTTTCCTTCACACTTTTCCTCAATTAATATTCATAAAAAAAAAAACTCTGTAATTTCCACATTGTTACCTTTCAATTATTAAAGAAACCGCACAAAGGGGAGGTTCGGTAAAACTGTCCGGAACGCTTTGGACGGGTCGGCTTATACGAAATTATTGTGTCAAGGTGACGGTGGTCCGACCAATCTTCATTAGTCCGACAGTTGGATCCGATCGATATTTAAAATTGGAATGAATAATTTGCTTCTGGTTCGTCTTGACCCATTTTTAATTGAATAAAAATATTCAACTTTAGAACTCTGTCCTTGATTCGATAATATTATCTATTCATCGTGTCACGTTTTTTTTTTATTATAAAATATGTATGGCATCTTGTATTCACACTTACGAAGGTAAAAAATATCATATAAGTACTAGAATAAATTACCATTATTTAGATTTTTATCTCTAAGATGGACCGAAGTTGATGACCGATAGATAAGCTATAGCTTGAGGTAGGTCATTTCTGTGAGACTAACAAGTCTCGCAACTTGATGAAAATCATACGAACTTAATTACCTGTCTCTTGTTGTAGTAATATTTTTGTGTAGGCAGTAGGCTTAGGCGTTTTATCTAACAGCCTTTTAGTTCGTGGTAAGGGCAACTCCATTACGTCTATGCATTAAGGGGCCATCTACAGCTATGCTAACCGTTCGGACCGAGCCCAAGACGTCGTCAGCGAGTAGTGTTCCACGCGCGCCTCAAGGAAATATCAGCAAATCGTAGGGGCCCAGCAGGGTCGAAACCTACTGGGGCCATGGGTTAAGTGAAAATGAACCCCGGGGTCCTGGCACGCAAGGCAAAGAAGGAACAAACGAGTGGGTTTTTGTCAGTAAAAGTCTGACACGCCTTCTCGCTCCACCCAAGGGCGGGAGATGTCATTAGATGATTTCCTAACCTAAAAACATTCAGCCGAACATAGAACCTCCTCCTTTTTGAAATCGGTTAAAAAACGGCTAAATAAGCTGATCCGGGAAACAATGTTACACGTCCAACAAGAATGTTTAGCTATTATAACTATTATTTTATTTTTTCTTTATTATTTACTAGCTTTTGCCCGCGGCTTCGCCCACGTACATGAAATATAGCCTATGTCACTGAGGAATAAAGCAGATTTCTATCGGTGAAGAAAAAAATAGCAATCGGACCAGTACTTTCAGAGATTACCTCCTACAAATAAAACACAAAAAAATAAACAGTTAGTGTATTTAAATTAAAGTTTACAAACTTTACCTCTATAAAATATTATACAACGTGTTTTTTTATATCCAGTAACTCTAAGGCATATGAATTATTTTTCAATTATCTTCTTTTTTTTTTTGTTTTCACTTTCCATACAAAATAATTCGATAAATTCACGATTATTTATGTTGTCACCCTTACGTGAAATACGACAGCGTAAACATGTAATGATTCAGATTCAGATTCATTTATTCATTGTAAAACATAGGTAGGTACATTACAATTTCTTATTTAATACATTGAGGGCGCTATGTTTTGCCTCTGTGGCGTACAAAGTAATAATACATGCAATATAATTAGACCAAGAAATTAATATAGATTTATGAATTACAAATAAAGAATTAAATAATTTAGATCATTTAAATAAGGAAAATTTAAATGTCATTTGTTTATTTGCAAACTACTTTAGACTTCATCGAGACTGGCAACATCATAAAAGAAAAGATTTGTTATACGGGTGTAAATTTTTGATCTAAATTAATTATTATTGATGATATCTTCGAAACTACGCATTTTTGGACCACATATTCTTGGACTCTTAGTATTATTTTTCCTTATAGAATATAAACCGTGAGTTATGGGATATCAAAAATAACACGTTGTATATAATAATGTAGATTTTCTTCGGGCGGTTCATTGAGTCCAAAGCCAAGGTAGCTGCTAGAAAGCTAGGCGTTCTTGCAAAGGTCCGGCGGTACTTCACACCGGGTCAGCTTCTAATGTTATACAAAGCACAGTTCCGATCGTGTGTGGAGTACTGCAGTCATATATGGGCTGGTGCTGCAAAATGCCATCTGGCAGCTTTGGACTCAGTAGAAAGGCGTGCGAAGAGGCTAATTGGGGATCCAGATTTGGGGATACAAAGCCTCGAGCACAGGCGCAGGGTAGCCAGCCTATCGGTGTTTTACAGGTTGCATTTTGGAGAGTGTGCGCGGGAATTGCATGACCTGATTCCGCCATCTCCTTTCTACCATCGGACAACCCGACGTACGGCGAGTATCCACCCTTACGTTGTTGAAACACCAATGGTCCGAACTAAGCGATTTGCTTCGTCGTTTATACCGCGTACATCGAGGGACTGGAACAATTTGCCTGCTGCTGTCTTCCCGTCCAACTATAATTTAGGTGCCTTCAAGGCTAGAGTGAATAGGCTCTTAATAAACTAGTGCGCCTCACCATCAATGATTGCATCACTGCTTACCATCAGGTGGGATCGCAGTCAAGCACTGGTTTATAGCGAATTAAAAAAAAAAAAAAAAAGTCTGTAACTCGTGAGTGTGACCATGGTTTCATAGGCCCAGAATACCAACGCTGTGTTATTGTTAGGGTTCCGTACCTCGAAAGGAAAAAACGGAACCCTTATAGGATCACTTTGTGGTCCGTCCGTCTGTCTGTCAAGACCCTTTATCTCGGGAACCCGTGGAGGTATCGAGTTGTAATTAAAACCATATACTCAGTTCTGCGGACTCTTGAAGCAGTAAAAAATAAAAAATCAAACTTGTAAATTAACGAGAAAAAAAGTTACTTCGGTTTATGAAGCATAAAACGTACATTTCGACACTCTCGAGGAAATCAAAATTCATAGGGTACTTCCTGTTGACCCAGAATCCTGAAATTTAGCATAAAGCAAGGTCTTATAGCACAAGTACAGGCATAAATCTGGAAACTGTAAATTTTTTGTTACATCACAATTTTTTTTTTGAAATTCTGAAAAATCTTCCGAGACTCCATTCCGGAATTGAACTGTTTACATAAGTAAGTTTCTATGGAACCATCTAAGCGCGAGTCCGACTCGCACTTGCCCAGTTTTTTTAAATGTTGTTTTAATTATGGTAAGATTTTTTTTTGTTGAAATTGTTTTCTGGTTGTAATAAAATTACATACTTTATAGTACACTTTATAGTACATCTTCTTTTAGTTATATTTTTATTTTGTTCTTATGCGAGTCACAAATAAACTTAAAGCCACTTAAAAAAAAAGGCTATGGTCAAAAGCATGGCGATTATATCAATACTGCTGCTACTGTATGCACGCAAGTGCATAATATGCGCTGGTTTCCTGCCCACCTGGCGACGGCGACAATTTGTCATATAAATTAATATTCTCAGCACCTATTGAGTGGCCTTCGTAATTATAATGTAGGTACTTTGTGACTAATAAAATATTTTTATGTAATTTAAAACCTGAAGTAGGCGCGCAGCAAGATTTATCAGGTTTTATGACTTCCTTAGTAGATTTACATATTATATTATTTGTTTATTTATTTATTAAATACTATTTTTTAACAGCGGCTTCGCCCGCGTCAAATTAGGTTTCCCCATACAAACTTTGGACCCACATTTCATCACCTTACAGGGTGAATTTCGAAAAATCCTCTCTTAGTGCTAACCTACGTCATAAAAGGAAACCTTGTGCAAAATTTCACGTTCCTAATCCCAGTAGTTTCGGCTGTGCGTTGATATGTCAGTCAGTCAGTTTCTCCTTTTATATATATATATAGATAGATAACTTTAGTTGTGTCGCCTTTTTGTCTCAACCTCCCTATTTTTAATAAATATTCATCATCTTTCCTTTGTCTCATGTTTATTTATTTTATTTATTTAACAATTTATGTACACATAATAATAAAAGAAAATTTTATTAAGGATAGGCTCGCGTTTAACCACCATCTCACCTGATGGTAAGCGATGATGTGGTCGACGATGGAGCACGCTTGCCTAGAAGTAACCTATTCATTCTTGACTTAAAATACCTATTAATATTTTAATATGGAAATATTGTAAAACCATGTTTTTTTCATGGAGTTTCTTGCTGGTTCTTCTCCATAGGAATCGAACAATTGGAATCATGAACAAGCTTCTGACTTTTTATAAGTTACCATTTAGGCCTATGTGGAATAAAAACATTTCGAATTTTGACTTAAAACTCCTAGGTTGTAGCTATCAGGAAACACAGACTTCGGCACGAAACCAGGAAGCACGGATCTGTGCAACGCGTTTGTTTCTTCCATTCCAGTCCTGTCAACCGTCACGCTATCACTAACTCCCTTTTCTTTCACATCGCTCCTCATAAAAAACCATCCATATTTTCTTTGGCCTCTCCCTCTCCATCTGTCTACAAGTATATTCGTCATTTAAACATCCTTAATAAATATCGTGAACATCAATTAAGTAATTAATCTAATTAGAAGAAGAATTACTATTAAGTAACTAGGTAAGTTAATTAAGTAGACAGCCGTCCAACTTTTGGTCCTAAACTCCTAACTGTATAATGGGACCAGAAAAGTTTCTTCAATGGAACGAGGGAAATAAATTACTTTTCGAAATAATCCACATTGAACAGAGTGATTACGATCGCTCTTAATGTGATAGTAATAAGAGATAATTCAAGTTAACGTTCTAGCACATCATTAACTTTATCTTGAAGTGGATAATTTAACACTTCTTTCTTTTAAAGTACTATTTAGAACAGGATAGCATGAGTTCTATATCGAGGTTTCAAGCCCAGACAGGCGCTTTATTTTGCGTAATTTATTTAATTACCACTGCTTTCAAAACAGTGAAGGAAAATATCGTGTGGAAACTGGTATGTCCTAGAACCAAAAAATCGAAAAAGTGACATCTTTCATATCGCACAGAGCCCGCGAGGTGGAAAAAAACTTCAGTTCTCCGCATTTATAAATCATTTACACAGTAAATGTGTGCCCAACAAAAATGTGAACTGGGACCAATGGCCTAGCATGATCAGGCAGTTTTAATACGCAAGCGTTGCTTAAGGCCCTAGTTCCTGAGCAGTGCCGTAAAACAGTGATTTTCTAAAGCCTACTCCTCGGTAACTCCTCCGTTACCGAGGAGTAGGCTAATTCAAAACGTTCGAAAAAAAAAACATTATAGAATCCTATATAACATTATCACCATATGATTTTTTCAAATGACTAATACATTTGCCAAAAAATTTTTTTTTTTGCTATGTGATATTTTTTCGCTTTTTTCCCTACTCCTTTCAAACGGCTTTGATAATTAGAAATATTTTTACACAAAAAAATTGCTGGTTATGTGTTCTTCAGAATGTACATAGTATATGTAAATCAGTCAATATTTCGCAAAGAAAATGAATTTAAAGGTCAGTGGGGCTCTATGCGGGCGCAGGCTGCAATAGAGTACGAGTATGTGTGCATTTAACTCCTGCCAGGTGTTCAAGGGACTATACACCTTAAACTAGAAGGTTTAAGCAACGCTTGAACCTTCTATCCTCTTATATCTTTTTATACTTCTCCTTCTTCTTTCTTTTCTTCTCGTCTTCTCCGTGTAGCTATTTTATTCTCCCAGGAGCTCGTCACAAAGTAAAAGCAAGTACTTACATATCACTGGAGTTGACCTTCTCGCAGACAACAGGCAGGTCACTCAGGGAGACGTGACTCAGGTTCAGCATGCAGGATTTGTCTCCATAGTGAAGGTCGTCAGCCGTGACCTTCGAAGTTGTACCTGAGGACCAGAGAATGGGATCGTTACTATGTTTAGACTCATTTATCTCCTTTACCCTTTTTTTGGATTGGGAAATCTTCAAATAACTTCTCCCGCTCTAGGTGGAACGAGGGCGAGTGTCAGACATTAAGTTCCCTTATTCATTTAGGTGTTCTTTGTGTTCCAAGGCTGCGATTTTAATCACTTTAGGCCTTTTGTTATTTTATTTTGGTTTTATTGTAGTTAGAAATAGTTAGTAGTATTTTTTAAATGTTAATATATAATTTACATTTAAATCATTATATGGCTAACTAAAACTGGCCAGATCGTATAAACTTTAAAAATTGATGACATGTCAATCCTCGTTTGGCCAAATGATTGATGTAGGTTTTCAATAATATCTAATAAAAGGTCTAAAGAAAGTAGACCAAACAAAGATTGAAATATCATCAAACATTAACGTTTAAAACGATCTGGCCAGTTTTACTTGGCCATTTCATGAAGTGATCAATTTCTATGATCTGGCTACGATATGTATATAAAGAAAATAAACTAATTTATCACAAATGTAACGATTTTAATAATACTTTCACCAGTAGAATGCTACTCTATATATTGCTAGTTTTCTTGCTAGTTATATTACAAAACTAGTTTCATTTACAAATCCCAAACATAAAAATAACATGCAGTCACTGAAAGCTAACAGCCATTGTATATATTGGCATGTGGAGTTCAAAGTCGTGAGCGAAACATTAAGTATATTCTTGTTTACATAAGTACCAACAAGTTGTTTCTATAAGTACCTTCCCACGCAACAATTTACTTTAAAATACACTTAGATAAGGCTAAGAGGTTGTAAACAACGTCCTTTCAATTGAACCTGTCTATCAATGACATAAGCACAGTCTGCTCAATATGTTTTTACTGTTGGGACTCAGGTCATCCTCCTCCTTACGTCGTATTCCTCAACGGTCGTGAACTTCTTGCTTTATCATCGTCTCTGGCGGTGTGAAGGGCCTGGTATACCGTATACAGGTCACGATGAGCCTTACGATGTTGCTACTGTCTTTCCTTTCAATGTGTCCGAAGTATTGCAGAATCTCAGACTCAGGTCATACAGGCTTCCTATTTGTGTGACGGAGTGGACTATTTTATATTGCGGTGGGAAAGATTCGAAGATTCAAAAGATTTTTCAATACACTTACTCGAAAACCCGCTCTTATCCCACCGCTTTTAGGCACGCAATAGACTGCTTTCCGCACTAGTGCAGAAATAGCACGTGCTCTCCCCCACCACAATGGTCGACCCCCGCCAGTCGCCGGTCAACCCCCGTTTATTCATTTCTTCGTAAGTGTATTGAAAAAAGTCGTTTGAGACACTTGCAAATGTGTCACTGTAGTCCTCGGCTCCATAACATACTCGCCTACGGCTCGTGTGAATTCCGCCTCGGTCGTAATGACAAACTTTCTGCACTTGTATCAAAAATATCTACACTAATATTATAAAGAGGTAAAAGTTTATTTTTTTTGTTTGTACGAGGTAACCTCTGAAAGTACTGATCTGATTGTTAAATTTTTTTCACCAATGAAAAGCTGCTTTATTCCTGAGTGACACAGGCTATATTTTATGTATGCGGGTGAAGCCGCGGGTAAAAGCTAGTTTCAAATAAACCATTTACAGGTATTTTTGAATTGTCAGAAAAAATATGACAATTGCGCATTTCAAAGCGTGGACACTCTTTTAAATCATGTTTTGTATTACAAATATCTCCGTTACATATTTCTTGTCGCTACTTAAAATAACTAATTACTTAAAAATCATCAAATAACTGCTTGCGCTCTGGGTGAAGCAAAATGGTGCGTCAGGTTTTTACTGACTAAACCCACCAGCGTTCCTTCAGTTGTTGTAGTTATTTTCCAGCCCCACGTTAACCTTTTCGAATAATTTCGCAAGATAGAGTGGACCATAGGCCGTAATCCACAACGCGGAGTTCAGGATTTGATGGAGCAATGAAAGACGGACTTTAATGAAAGGCCATAATCATACTTTATGTTTTTTTTTAAGATTATCTTCGGGTACCTATCTATTATCGGAAAAAGAATAAAACTAAAATGATATAAACTAACAAAAATAAGAAACTATACAATTTATTGGTAAGCCTTTCAATGTCATAGTTGACACAAATGTGTTTACTAATATTTGTATGCCACATACTGTGCCAGAACACAGATACATTTTAAATATTTTTGTAACATATACAATATATTTTACCTGTGTCCAAATAAACTTATTCGATTTTGATTTGACTTTTTTTTTATTTAGGTGGGAAATCATTCAATGACTTTTTCCTAATTGTTTTGTCAAAGTCAAAATTCCATTGCCGGTATTTCATAACATAATACACATTTTTTGTAACTCATGGATTAAACTATCGTACTAAGTAAACGAAATAAAATATACTTAATATTATTTCTTAAATAGATGTTGAGCTAATAGCGACTTGGAAATTTTGATATATTTGTGGAAAATCAAGAAAAAAAAATAAAACTGTAAAAACTTTCACTTTTTGACATTCATACTATTATGGGTTTTTTGTTTCAAATAAACCAATTAAAACTTTATATTTAACCGTTATTAAAACTGCAAAAAACTACAATATTTGTAATGCAGTTCGAATTTCAAATGTATAAAAGAACAATATTTTTGTAATAGCGCCCTTAAAGATACATTCTTGTTCAGAATACACAAGTAATTTGATCCAGTTGTGCAATGTTACTTGAATTGAGAAATCAACGTCGCGGTAGCTTGTGCTTGTTTCATTGCAAATTAAACTGGTAAACCTACTAGTTTAGAGAGATTGTATGCGAATTTATGGGCACAAAACAACTTATGTCTGTTATTGTTACAGATATTACAACTGTTGTCTATTGTTGTTAAAAAGTAATGTTCGATCAATTTGACTGGCCTTTGGTCTAGTGGTTAGTGGCCCTGGCTGCTATGATTCGATTCCCACCCAGGACAAAATGTTTGTGTGATGAGCACGATCATTTGTTCTGTGTCTGGGTGTAATTAATCTATAATATGTATGTATTTAGAAATATATAAGTATGTTTATCAGTTGTCTAGTACTCGTAACACAAGCTCTGCTTAGCTTGAGACTAGACGGCGTTGTGTGAAAGTTTTGGAATATTATTATTATTATTAATTAGAACCGTGCAAACTTAGCTTTTGACGTTTTTAAAGTACCCATGTAGGCCTACTTACAAGTAAAAAAAATATTTAAAATATTGGTCTAAGTACAATATCTACAATATATTGTCATGTTCAGACGTTTGTAGCAGCTGCGCTAGTTATTTAAGAAACCTGCCTATAACTCCATTATAATATTACGCTCTTTTTTCTCCGAAACTGAACTATCTATTTTAATCTCTTCAATTATTCCAATCACTGCAGTATCTATCGAAAAAATGCCTTATACATTCCATGGAGCGTTCAAACGTTGCATAACACTGTCATAAAGTAGTGGCCACTTGACCGATTCACTGGCAGCATGTGAACTAGGCCGTACGCCGTGCCAATGATAATGACTTTGAACGGCCTCGGTAATGACTTACGTTACGATTAATTTACTTTTATTGTCTGATTTGAAACGCTGGTTTTTGTCAGTTTTCGACTGATTACTGGCAAATAGATTAAAAGTTATTTATACACTGTAGATAGATCTTGTTCTGTATTTGTGTAATATTGCACAATATTGAGTATTCCTTTAAAATTAATTACATAAACTTGACTTGATTTTATGAGTTTAATATATTAATAATTAACCTTGCGTTTTATTAATTCAACTTTTTAATTAGTTGAATTTTATAATGTAGATATTAACTGACAAATTTTGTTCTGCCATACATATAAATATGGGTTCGATTCCCACCCAGGACAAATGTTTGTGTGATGAGCACGATCATTTGTTCTGTGTCTGGGTGTAATTTATCTATATATGTATGTATTTAGAAATATATAAGTATGTTAATCAGTTGTTTAGTACCCATAACACAAGCTCTGCTTAGCTTGAGACTAGACGACGTTGTGTGATAGTTGTGGAATATTATTATATTATTATACATATAAATATTTAAAGAAATCGAACGTAAGTATAAATCGAAACAAAAATACTAAAATAAAACATTGAAATCGGTCGAGTCGTGAAGGCGACCACAAAAACCGTGATACGAGATATTTAGATGTATGTATATTATTTCATTTAACCCCACGCGAACGCCGGCGTTCGCTCGGTCATTGTTTTTCTATTGTGTCTCTAATTACACTACTCAATAGGTTATTTAGATTAGATGTAAATGCCTTCTGGTGGTATATAGTCCCAAGTGTGATAGTTGAGTTATCATCTACTATTGGTTTAGTTTTTCTTCAGATCATCTTTTATTTTTATCATTTGACTTTTTTTTTTACTCTCTATTAATTTTTGACATCAATGTTTACTTTGCTAAGTATTACATTTTGTAAACTATATTTTTACTTTTATTATTGTGAACGTGAGGACTATGTTGATTGCTTTTTTTTTCTTTTTCAGTAATTTTAACGTATGTCTGGCAATTTGAGTATTTTCTGCGGCCTACCCAAATGTCCTTTCTTTGATATTGTTCGTCAAGTCGTTGAGCTCCTTAGTAGTCCTGAGTTGAGCTTTACGAATACTAACAAATGCTTGAACTGACTGGACAGGTCCTCAAATTTGTATGGTTCTTTCTTCAAAAGACCATTTCAGACAAATCTGCATGGTTCTCATGTGATTTGACCATTACATATTTACTGTATGGACTTTAAAAGAGACTTTGACCCCTGAATTTGTTTCGGTGTTTCTTCTCAGGGTAGTCACCTAAAAAACACCGGCCTCACCTAATTTAAAAATGACGAAAGAAAAAATTGACGATTGTGTGTTTTTTTAAACCTATTTACAAAATAAATATCATTTATCATCATAATAATGTTTCCCTTGTTTTAAGGGTGGTAAATCATATCTGCTTCCACTTTGGGTGGAGCGAGAGGGATTGTCAGACTCTAACTAACCTGTTCCTTCAATTGCCCTTTGCATTCTTTCGCAGATACGATGGGCCCTGTTTTTTTTTTAAGCGTGGAAATCTAACTGAAGGAACTCAGGTGGATTTTAGTCAGTAAACGTTTGACAGTCCCTCTTACTACACCCTAGAGCGATTTCCCACCTCAAAAAAAAAAACCCTTGTCCATGTAACTTGTGGTCGGCGCTACACGTTTTATTCCTCACACTAAATTCAACATTAGAACTTCAACGCTAGAACTACATTAGACCAACACACACGTGTAACACGCCTTCCCCCCTAGCCAAATTACAACCGTTTCGTGTCGAATTCCGTTCTCCAATCGCTACCGCCTCGGTGTCAGCAATTTTAGAAAACGATAAGTTGCTGGCCATGTTGACGCGCCTGAGTCGCCCGCTCGTTCTACAATAACAAAGGATGTAGCGTTGAACATTGTAGAAAGGATAACTATTCATTCTATCATTTTGAACGATGTGAACTTGGCTACGAATTTTAATTCGTTTTTTCTGATCACGATGAGATGATGTCATTCCCATACATTTGATTAGTTTTCGACTAGCGTTAACGATTGCAGCTAATTTGTACGTAGAACGACTTCGCGTGGCGTGGATCAAGTGTAGCTCTACAAGTCTAGTTTCCATATAAAATGTATGGAGACCGACGTGCGCAGATGGGCGTGTGTGGCACACGTGTGCGCAGTGTAGTTCTAGCTTTATTTTCCCCTTCATCCATCTAAGATTATTTTTTTACAATGAAATTAGAACTATCTTCCCCATTTAATGTTCTCTTGGGCTGCAGGATTGTTTCAAAGAGTTATCATTGCCCTGAAATGCAAAAGGCACTGAAAGAACAAAGGTGGGTTTTAGTGATTAAAAAACCGACACTCTCTCTCTCTCGCTCTAACTAGAGTGAGAGGAGTGATTAAATATTTTTTTGATAAGGTGTGTATGCACGGAAAAACCTTTCATATGTTTCACAAATAAACATTCGCATTCCTCAAAAAAAAAACTCTAAACATAGTTATTCAGTTAAATCAAAACTTCATTCGTTTGATTGTCCTAAATATAAACTAACTCTAGTCTCGTCTGACATTTAACGTGTAACAGTTTGAAGGCTAGGTTAGTGGGACACAGCATCCGAGCAGGTTCGATTTGATTCTGAAGTATTTATGTTATGAATAAGTAAAGGGCCCCCTACGTACCCGAGTGTTTGTCGCAGAGGGGACCAGAGTATTTGAGAAGGGACATGTAATTGTATTGTGAAACAATGTCGGTAATAAGTTTGTCTTTCTGATCAATATGAGGTAGAACAATATCAATAAACTCAGATCAATATCTGGGTTTAATTGTTCTATCTCATCAATACGGGTTGATATTGGGAGTCTATGTAAGTTCACGTAACTACAGTTCTTATGGTTTCGTATCTCAGTCGGTAAAAACAGAATCCTTATGGCAGTTCTGCCACAGTCAAATATTTTGACGGACGAAATACCTACCACGTAATGCGATGCCTGACGTTTGCGTGACGAAAAACGTATGGCGATAAAATTCCATCATTCAAATTTCATTCATGATTGATGGTTTTGATTGACGCTCGCATGACCGTGTAATGGACGCTTATAGAATCACTTTGTTGTCGCTCTTGACATCTGTTAAAACCCCTTTTGGTGGAGCTGGAATTAATGTGAAATCCTTAGGAGCCATGAATCAGTGAAAATCAAACATCTAAATCAAAGCAATCTAAAGGTAAGGCGTTTATGGCGTATATCTTGACGCTCGCAAAAGAATTAAAACCCCTAGTGCACACAAAAACTCTAGTAATACTCGTACTATCAATATTTATCACGAAATTAAAATAGATTTTTCTTTTTTATGTTGTACTTAGGAGACGACTTGAGAGCAGTGGTGGCCGAGTGGTAACGGCCCTAACTTACGAGTTGTAGGTCGCGGTTTTAAACCCAACCAGGCGCATTACTTTGTCTAATTTATTTTATCACCACTGCTTTTAAAAAGGGAAAGAAAACATCGAGAGGAAACCGGCATGTCCTAGAACCTAAAATTCGAAGACATGTGACATTCACCAACCTGCAGTGGGCCTGCGTGGTGGATTATGGCTCATTCCCTATCTTAGAGAGGAGGCCTGGGTCCCAGCAGTGGGAACATTAAAAGGCTGATTATGCTTATAACTTAGGTGTCTATTTTAAAAAGAGCTTAAATCGGTTGTGTTGCCGATTTTAGCACATATTACATTCAGCATGTTTTTTTTTTTTTCGCTGGGAAAATCATCTAATGATATCCCCCGCCCTTGGGCGGGGCGGGAGTAGTGTCAGACTTTTACTGACTAAAAACCCACTCCTGTTCCTTCGTCCCAGGGCCCCGGGTTTCGTTTTCACACTACCCATGCCCCAGTAGGCTTCGACCCTGCTGGGCCCCTACGATTTGCTGACATCTCCCTGAGGCGCGCGTGGAACAATACGCGCCGTCGACGACTTGGGCTCGGTCCGGACGGTTACCGGACGGTCGGACGGCGGGCTACCCAACATTCAGCATTTGCGTTTATTGTTACATGTTGTATACAGACACATGTATAAAATTATTGTGAAGTGTACCTAATAATCTGAAGATTACCACCACATCCATCAAAATAATGAATTCAATCGGACAAGTGAATCAACACAAAGTGGCCTATTGTGTAGAGACAACCCAAGAAGATCATGTCTACTAGATATTAAGGTATCACAATCACGATTCTATGAATGAAATGTGACTTCTAATTCCCACGACCGTAATGACCCACTAATACAGTGATTCATCCATTTATTGTTTTCTTTTGCTATCAAATAATTTTAATACTGATTTATCGCTTGCCTACGTGACTATGGCCACAGCTAGACGTAGGCTACGCTCAAGAGCCGATGCTAGCCGGGGTTTTTTTTGAAGTGGGAAATCGTCCAATGATTTCTCCCACTTTAGGGTGGAGTCGGAGGGCGTGTCAGACTTTTATTGACTAAGGGCTATATTTCACCCGGACACCACGGCAGCGCGACCAGTTGCGCCAAACCCACCAAACTAGACACCAAACAGACACCAGAGACGCTACACAGACTGGGACAGTATCAAAATGGATCTTAAGTGCACGCGTCCGAGCTAGTCACGCCGCCAAATTGGTGGCGCATTCACACGGATACCAGACCCCCTAGCCAAGTTACGATCGTTTCGTTTGGGTCGAACGCTTCGAGTAGGCCACGCCTCTGATTCCTTTGTTCTGACCACGTGACTGAGCGTTGAGATAAAGCCAGAACAAAGGAATCGGAGGTGTGGCCTACTCGAAGCGTTCGACGCAAACGAAACGATCGTAACTTAGGTACCTTAACTTAGGTCCTACAACAGAAAATCTCCACGAGTGACTGTGGGCGGACACAGTGGCGAACAAGAGCGGGGTCGGTGTGCACTTACCCTGCCACCGGGCAGGCAGGAGGAAGACTTGCTCCTCCTTCTGCCACCGTTAGTCTCGTAACCCCAGAGATTGTCCAAGGTCATGTTTCTGGCTTTTGATAGGGGTCGAGGGTCTCGGCTTAACCGTCCGGGTCGCGAGGAAGGCAACCTCTATAAAAAACTAACCTAAACCTCCAAGAGGCGGTGCACTGTGAGGAAGGTTGTTAGCTTGACTAATGGGTAGCTAAATTAGTCTCTAGTGCGAACCACTATCTTGAGCAAGTACACAAAGTTTTTACTCGTGGGAACAGCAATGGAATCACAAAAAACAACTATAGGTTTACGGGGCGCTGATAAACATGAAAATTTATCTCTAAGATACCAAATGTCTACATATGAGGTGCTGATCTGAACGTGTTAACATTCAGAGCAAAAATATCATCACATTCTCGACCAGGAAACACGTATAATACCGATATTATATCTGAATCTCATTCCCTGTATAGAAGTTAATTCAGCCGGATCAACGTGTATCGAATCGGGTCCCTCGGGACATTAAGTATTCATACCTCTCGCATTCGTTCACGGCTTTATTTACCATACACAGTGTATATAAATGTATGTATTCATATATACATTTGTTTTTACCATTTTGTATGGAGATGCCATGGAAATTGATACTTGTCAGTATCTGTTTATTTGTCGCTGTTTCATACAAATTCATCACTTATAAATATGTATTTGGTGAGGGGTTTAATTGATGAGAAGGGAATCGGATTTGCAAAATACATTGTTCTAATATTTCTATTTCATGGCCAGTTAACTGTACTTAATTACTTGGATGTTTTCTAAAGCTTTAGGTGTAGTAGTTGACGATGACTTTGTGATCATCGGGAACCGAATTCATTTTTAGGGTTCCGTACCTCAAGAGGATAAAACTTAACCTTTATAGGATCATTTTGTTGTCCGTCCGTCTGGCTGTCTGTCTGTCGGTCAAGACCCTTTATCTCGGAAACCCGTGAAGGTATCGAGTTGAAATTAAAACCATATACTTAAATCTGCAGTCCCTTGAAGCTGTGAGAAAATCAAACTTCTGAGTTAACGAAAATAAGATACGGCCGTTTTTTGTCGCAGAAAAACGTGAATTTTAAAACGTGTAAAGCAAGATTAGATATAGGAATAAATTTGAAAATCGTAAATTTGTTGTCGATTCGGAAAAATCTTCTAGACTCCATTCGGGAATTGAACTATTTACACAGGTAAATTTGTACAGAACCATCTGTGCGCGAGTCCGACTCGCACTTGCCCAGTTTTTTTTTGTGGTTGAACATCGACACGTCTCTTCAGATGATTGAAAGTATGCTTCTATATCTCGTCTCTCTTGTGAGTATCAGAAATCAGAAACGTTTATTTAAAATAGTTTAATTTACCCAGTCTCAACTGACGGCACCCGTTCACGAGCATGACGCGTGCATCAGCCTCACTCAGCTCAACCATTTTGAAGAGAACTGAATGACCCAATAACACGTGACTCTATCTGCGAGACATTTGAGTGAGCATGACAAACTCTCAACTGCCATGCTCGTAATGTCAAACAAGTTGTAACCTAATATAAAAATGCTCCATGGTACTTAACATTCACAAAACTTGAAAAAAAGTGCTTTTACATTATACAATGCTATTGTTTCCAAATACAAAATGTAATAAATTATCATAAGCTATCAATGATAATGTGGTGTGGTATGACAGTGGTGGCCGAGTGAGAGCAGTGGTGGCCGAGTGGTAACTGCCACGACTTACGAGTTGTAGGTTGCGGTTTTAAACCCGGTCAGGCGCATTACTTTGTGTAATCTATTTCATCACCACTGCTTTCAAAACGATGAAGGAAAACATCGTGAGGAAACCGGCATGTCCTAGAACCAAAAATTCGAAGACATGTGACATCCACCAAACCGCACTGGGCCCGCGTGGTGGATTATGGCCCATACCCTCTCCTAGAGAGATCCAGATTCAGATTCAGAGAGAGAAGGCCTGAATCCCAACAGTGGGAATATTATAAGGCCGACTATGCTATGCTATGCTATCAATGATAATGGTATCGTTGTACTCACCAATAAGATAATGTCCGAGTTCTCCTAAGATGTAGCCGACGGACACCAGACCCAGCACATACCACTTGTAGAAGCCTTGTAGCTTTGACAAGATGCCTCCGTGAAACATTTTGTATTATTCTGTGGACAAGAAAAAAATAATGTTAATATTAAAGGCTTTGAACCGAAAAGGAAAACTAAAAGAATATATTTCCTCAGTTACCCCTTTCGTTTACACCACTTAAAACCTACCCGTTAGTGGTTATTCCCACTCTCGAAAAAAAAAAACATTTTTAAACTATATATATTTGTATGATTAAGAGGAAAGTGGAGTGCCTGGTCGCGACAGTTAATTACCCAAGAAATTACTGATACTATTGTTAGCGATTTTTATGATTAGTTACATACATTATGATTATTTTCTGTATTAGCAACATTAAAATGTATTTATTTTGCACTGACAACTGGAATAATCTGTGACTTGAGAGCGCAGCGGTATGACACTTGAAGGGTTTATAAATTAACGCGCTACCCCTTCCTACTGACTTCTATTCCCTAATGACGAATTTCTCTCCTAAAGTTGTCTAACTCCTATCCAAATTCCTAAATGGCAATAACATTAATCTGTAGCCTGCCACTAACATCTTAGATCTAACACAAAGTGCAAAGTTCGACGGCTCACCTTACGGCGCTGCCGTCACCACATGACACTGGCAGAATAGTCGACACCGGCTCAGTTGCCAAAAAAGAAAAAAAAAATTAATGCGCTGCGCTGTCCTGACACATTCCATTCCAGTTTTCGGGGTAAGCAACATCTCGGTGTAAGTGCTACTATATAATTATTATTATCTTAAATGGTATTGATTTATGATATTTGTAATAATTGTGTGCGGTCAAGGCAAAAGTATAGAGGGTGTGTTACCCGTTATGGTCGTTTTATTTAAAACCTTCCCGCTACACTATATCTAGTTTATTCTAATTCTAATTTATCGCTCACACGAATACAATACAATTTAATTTAATTTAAATTAATTTTATCGTTTAAATATTTCGAACTATATATTTTTATATTTTTCTATTAATGTATTTCCAGAATCTTATCGAATCAACATTTTATAATTTATATCCAATATTAATTGAATTAATTTATAATAAATAATTTATATGTGTTATCAAATTGTATAAGCTGTGGACACCTTTAATTGACATATTTGCACAGAATCGTATGTTTATATAATTACCTACCAGAATGGCATCTTGTTAATTATGTCGTTGGTGTTCCTCATAATAAATAAATAAATACACTAAATATGTTTCTTATCCAATCTTTCTCTAAAGTTAACACACTAGGTATGCGTTCCTAATAAGAATAGGAAAGTCAATAACCTCGATCTGTCAAATGTTGGTTGAAAAGTACGGTTTTTTCGTAATAACGGTTTTTTGTCTTGCTTTGTATTACTGAGTCTTAGTTAAATCTAGGTGAAGTTAAAACTATTTTCTTTCTTATTTTCATTGTTAAGAACAATTTGCCTTCTTCTTCCAATTGGCACTACTCATACACTGCATATGACGCAGGGATTAACAAAATTGAAAAACTGGATTCTGGTTTAACTTTTCTCGTTCATGATTCGTAAATAAATATTATTTGAAAAAATCTTGTTTTGCTCACCCTACCCAAGTTTTCGATTTGATAGCTATGACGTCACAACATGGCGTATAAATCGATCCTATTCTTATTTGGAACGCATTGTTAGGTACAATGCGTTCTTAGACTAGAGAAAAATTTAATAATTAAAATGCGAATTAACTATAATCGAATTACTAACTAGCGTCAAGATACTTTAAAGAACTAATGTTATAAAGGCAAACGTTTATGAGTGTGTGTGTGTGTTTCTGTTTGTTACTATGTAGCGACATCTATGGCGTCACATAAGAACTAATCCTGTTTCGCGCAATTGAAGTTCCCCGCGCGATTAGAACATATAGAACAGCCCGAAATCATCTATCGGGCAGTTGCCCACCAGACATAATACCCGTCTGTCCGGAGGATCCTCTCTTTTCAACGGAGGTTTGCGGGAATTTACTCTCTGTTCCGCATACCTCCAAAACTTCTTCACGCTCGAACGACTTAACGGATTTCGATGAAATTTGGTACACGAGTATCTAGATGATATCCGGAATAGCACATAGGTTACTCTTTATCCCGAGGGAATGTTCTCTTGGGATAATTTTCTACTATGACGTAGGCGGAGCCGCTGGAAGTAGTTAATATTCGATAAAACTAACTTATTAGCTGGTGGTCCTCGACACCAGGATGCAGGCAGGCCAAGGAGGCCCTGCCACATTTCAATAAAGCCCTCACCAAAAAACTCTTAAGACTGGACAGAGGTGGCCTGCGCCTGGTGACGGGGACCATCACCGAACACTGCACACTGAATAAGCACCTCCACACAATAGGCATCACAGACAGTCCCCTGTGCAGAGCATGTTTCGAGGGGGAGGAGACAATTGCACATGTGTTCCTAGACTGCACAGGTGTCAATGAAATACGCACACGAACCTTAGGATCCCCGAACTCCCTTATTGATGGCCTGAAAAACCTAAGAGGCCTAATCTGTTTTTGGAGAGAGGTGGGCTGGTTGGAAAAAGCTAAGGTTATGGCCGCCCTATCCCGCGCACAATGGTCCACATACGACTAAGTGCGGAAACCTAAATAGATAGATAGAACTAACTTTTAATAAGCTACACACCCAAAATATCTCACCTAACATAATATTTTCAAGTTGTAACACCGGATGAGATCAATAACGCGCTAGTGCAGATATTTTAATCACCACCATGTGTAAATGGCCTCATATTAAAATAATTAAACCTTATAGGTCTAAACTGTATCACGTTCGTGACATACTTCGATCTCATTTTGAAAGAAAAACTGCTATACGCCCTGAAGCAGGTATTTTATTAGTTATAATGGTAAGTTTATGTGGTACAGACAGCGGAGAGCGGAGCAGACACTGTTCGGTTTAATAACCGAGCACCCGCTAATGCAGCAATTTACTACAATCGTACTTTAACACCAGTGCATTACGAGACACCAAACGGACGGGGTGCATTCATCTAACATAACATTTTAGCGTAAAATTTAACATAACATTTGAAAGAACTTTTTAATAAACTATCCAAAACCGAGCTATACAACTCCACACCCCGCACAGACACAAAAGTCAACGCTCATGTGTTTTCATGAACTAGGAGGGTGATACAAATGACTTTTTCAATACAATTATTCGAAAACCCTCTTTTACCGCTACCGCTTTTCACGGGCTTGCGGACGGCGAGCAAAGGGTAGCTCGCCGTCTGACCGTCCGGTAACCGTCCGGACCGTGCCCAAGTCGTCGACGGCGCGTAATGTTTCACGCGCTTCTCAAGGAGGTGCCAGTAAAACCGTAGGGGCCCACCAGGGTCGAAGCCTATTGGGGTTATGAATGCTGAAAGGAAGCTGGAATGTAAGGCAACGAAGGAACATAGGAGTGGTTTTTAGTCAGTAAAAGTCTGATACGCTTTCCCGCTGCACCCAAGGGCGGGAGAGAAGTCATTGGATGATGCCCTACCTAAAAAAAAACCTCTACCGCTTTTAGGCACGTAATTTTTTGTTTTCCTCGCCACGGTCACTCTTTCAAATGTTCCCACAGCCCTAGCAGTCTAATCACTGCTGGGCCCCTTTTACTGAAATCTCTTTGAGGCGACTCGGTCCTGGTCCTTACTAACAGGTGGACGACGAGTAATTGGTAGCTCGTCGTCCGCCTGTTCCTGCCGCTACCCTGCCAGGGTCAAGAGTTCATAGAAGTTATGAAATCTAAGGTTGCATCCATCGTCATGTTGGCATAGCCCACGCATCTGTATAAGAGGCGAGTGTACGGCGAGTATACAACCTTACGTTGTTGAAACCTCTATGGTCCAGACAAAGCGTTTCGCCTCGTCCTTTCATCGAAGGACTGGAACAATTTGCCTGCTGCGGTCTTCCAATCCGATTATAATTTGGGTGTCTTCAAGGCTAGAGTGAATAGGCTCTTAATAAACTAGTGCGTCTCACCATCAACGATTGCATCACTGCTTACTATCAGGTGGGATCGCAGTCAAGCACTAGTTTATACAAAAAAAAGCCTTCATGGACTTTCCGTCCGTTTCGTCCGTTTCGCTTCTAATGGAACTGAAGGCTTATATTCTGTCAGCGGAAACAACATGTGAATTATGTGACAAGCTAAGGAGACATGGAGGCCGCTCTAACGACGCTTACTTTAGAGGTGTTCCGTTTTTTATTAACTGTTGTGTGTGACATGAACGTTTGAAATTAGCTTAATTACGTGCATTATTTACGTGATTGTCCTATAAATCCTGGTATATATATATATTTTTTTATATTCCACAACCATCACACAACGCCGTCTAGTCTCAAGCTAAGCAGAGCTTGTGTTATGAGTACTAGACAACTGATAAACATATTTATATATTTCTAAATACATACATATTATAAATAAATTACACCCAGACACAGAACAAATGATTGTGCTCGTCACACAAATATTTGTCCTGGGTGGGAATCGAACCCACGACCAGCATAGCAGTCAGGGCCACTAACCACTAGACCAACAGGCCAGTCAATATCTATACTAATATCATAGTCATATATCTATACTAAAATTATAAAGAGTTAAAACTTGTAAATTTGTATATAGGGAGTAATCATAATGAACTCTGACAAAGTAGGTTTAAATGCGCGAGTAGCGTGTATCGGCGTTTAGTGGTCGGTTCGGGCTACAAGATGCGAGCAGTGGCGAAAGCGTGTGGCGGCCACCGGCGTCAACCTTGTGCGGCGAATCCATATAAAATGTATGAAACCTACAGGAAATATGACGGTAGCCCGTGTGCGGTGACCCTTAAAGATACAAAGAAGGGCTGTCACGTAGGGAGTGTGATCATCAGTTATTCTAATCATGATAATAGTCAAACCAAACTAACAACAAAACAGCAAATCACAAAGCCGTCATCATCAGATTTGACAGAAAAATTGAACGAGCCATTTAAAACCATTGTCGAAGTACCGACCCTAAAAATAGCTACAAACAGTCAGTCATATTTTAGGATCCGCCATTAACCTGTCAGAGAGTCTTATTTTCGGATAATAAAAACATAACAATGACCTAGATGGTAACAATGACGTGATAATAAGTGAATTTGACGTCGCGTGTCTTTATCCGCCATTGTGGCGGCTGCGCAGTAGTCTCCTAAGTAACCAGCTCTTGGAAACTAATTATAGATATTGCAGGCTGAGGGAAAATTTGTCTTTTAGTTGAGTTTGAGTTTGGATTGAGCAGATTAGTTTTTAAGAACTTTTTAGGTATGTTTTTCTATCTTCTTTTTCTTTTCGAATTAATGGTAAATTCTTAACTTTGTTTGGGCCCAGTTAATGGCATCAGTGGCATTCATTATGCCCTCCTATTTATGAATAGGTGAGGCCACTTGGAGTACTCCAACACGTGACATCTGTTCTGAACAGGGGCATCGTTCTCATAAATTTTTCTGTTTCTACTTTTGATACGAAGTTTAATAAATAATGTTAATTTTTAGGGTTTCATACCTCAAATGGAAAAAATGAAACCCTTATAGGATCGCTTTGTTGTCCGTCCGTCTATCTGTTTGTCTGTCTCTCCGTCTGTCTATCAAAACCGCTTATATCGGGAACGCGTAGATGTATCGAGTTGAAATTAAAATCATATACTCAATTCTGCGGACTCTTGAAGTTGTAAAAAAAAATTAAACTTATAAGTTAACGAGTAAAAAAGATACATCGGTTTATGTGGCAAAAAATGTACATTTCGACACTCTCGAAGAAATCAAAATTCATAGGGTACTTCCCGTTGACTCAGAATCCTGAAATTTGGCATAAAGCAAGGTCTTATAGCACAAGTATAGGAATAAATCAAAAACTGTTTTGTTGTTACATCACAATTTTTTTTTGCGAGTCGGAAAAATCTTCCGAGGCTCGTTCCGGAATTTAACTATTTACGTATTAATATATAGGTAAGTTTGTATGGAACCCTCAGGGCGCGAGTCCGACTCGCACTTGCCCAATTTTTTTTTAATGGTATAAATTACTGCTTGACTGCAATTGCACCTGATGGTAAGCAGTGATGCAATCGTTGACGGTGAGGCGCTTTTGCTTACTAAGGGCCTATAATATTCACTCTAGCCCTGAAGAAACCTAAAGCATAATCGAACGGTAAGACAGCAGCAGGCAAATAGTTAAACCATTCAATAGCTTCATTTAACAAACTTAAAAAAAAATAACATGTTCATACATGTTATTTTTTTTTTTTAAGTTTAAGACCGCTCATTGTACAATGGTTTTTATGTTTCTCCTGTGTTTTCATGAGGTGAATAGTAAAGAAGAAGGGAGTAAAGAAGAGAAATATAATAATATATAAATAAAAGTTGCACGAATACAGTCGTCCTAAGTTGCCCGAAGCAGCTTTCATACCGTAGGCGCGGGCTTGCGGACGGCTAGCAATGGGTAGCTCGCCGTCCGAACGTCCGGTAACTGTCCAGACCGAGCCCAAGTCGTCGACAGTGCGTACTGTTCCACGTGCGTCTCAAGGAGATGTCAGCAAATCATAGGGGCCTAGCAGAGTCGAAGCCGGTGCCACAGGTAGTGTGAAAGTGAAACCCGGGGCCCTGGGACGAAGGAAAAGAAGGAACAGGAGTGAGTTTTTAGTCAGTAAAAGTCTGACACTATTTCTCGCCCCACCCAAGAGCGGGCTTTGTCATTAGATGATTTTCCCACCGAAAAAAAAGCAGCTTTCATTTACTTTTTTGTACAGAGTCGAATTCTTCCGACAAACTTCACCTACGACCTTGGGCTTGAGTTAACGTGTAGTCTTCAAAACGTTAATTATTTGCAATACAAACAAGCTTCCGCGTTTGCATTAATTTCACGGGCTTTTACGTCAATCGAAGATTTCGCAAAGTAATGACTTTCGTCATTCTGATGCAAGTACTCATAGGTATGCGTCAGGTCAGCGTGGCTGTGGTGGTGGACAGCGTCGACCTTTAGGCGTGGCCGACTCGAGGCAATCATTGAAAAGAGAATCGAAACGAAACGGTTGTAACTTGGCTAGGGGGGAGCTAATCTAAAGGTATGATCCACTGCTTAAACAGAGTTAGAAAAATATATGTTATTCTTCACGATAAACGCTAATGCTTTCAAAACATAATACAGCTGATTTATGTTGTATTTAATGTAAGATAGAAAAATCACGAAGATGCTTCTAAAAATTACTTTTCGATCGATTAAAAACCAGACTAATATACATGAATCGAACAAATCTACGGTTCCATAAAAATTACTACATACGAACGAGTCAGTCAGTTTTAAAATATCTAACTGTTACCGTTTTAACCGTTAGCTCAAAGATAGAGAAAGAAAGAAGATAAGAAGAAAAGAGAAAAAGTAGAAGATAAAGAAGAAGATAAGAAGAAGAAGAAGAGATGGTAGAAGAGTTTTCGTAAGCCAAATATTCGGCCTCTTTGTGACTGAACCTTCGGTACATCTCCAATGATTAGGTCATACATCAGTGACCGAGATTATTTATAATTGTACATAGACACACGTGAATCAGCAGAATTGTCATGGAAATGGTAATTAGGGAAAGTGTGTGATGGTCATCCGTTATGTGATCTATTAGTGCTGACTTACATTGGCAGGGTTTGTAATGACTAGATTTCTAGTAAGTAAGACGTCACTGTTTTAGGTACCAGGTGTGATATCGTGAGTTTAGTTAGCTAGGGATGTAACTGAAGTGGTTATATTAGAACCGAATTGGGACGCGAAGTTTTTAAGTTTGGTTATTAGTAATGAAAGTGTAAAATAAAATCAATCGAAAGTTCTGAACTTTCGGAATTGGAATCTAATCTCCGTTAGAGCTTTATTACTTGCCTAGCTAAGACTAGCATAGCATTATCAGCCTTGTAATGTTTCCACTGCTGGTACTCAGGCCTCCTCTCTAGGAGGGGGAATGGGCCGTAATCCATGTGGGCCCGGTGCGGTTTGGTGGATTTCTGCCTACTTTTGATTAACGACGATTACTGGCAATTTTAGTTCCATTGGCAGCTTCTCAGTGTCTTTAGCTTCTGGTGATTTAAATTTGCAGATGGCCGCTAATACTTCATAATTCAGCCCAAATATACTTAAAACTTTGACAAAAACCAGACCCCTATTAAGAAGAACGTTCTTTGGTTTTGAATCTAATTTCTGACATGAACTTGCTGATGAAAAACATTAGCTGCACGTCTATATTGATATAAGTGAGTCTCATTATTCGCAGACACATTCCGCCGCGCTTCCCATACGCGAGATGTACCCCCATCAGTAACATTACCTTCTGATTGGACTCTGTTTTTGCTCTCATCTCCAAGAAATCATCTCGTAAACCTGGGAATATGCAACGACGTAGGTTTACACGATATAGTATCCTTGCATAATGTTGAGCTAGATAATTTAGGAGGTAATAACTTTGCTACTGAGATTTGTAACACCGGATAGAAAGGAAGTTGAAATAGTCGATTAATTTAATATTTAAGTTGTTTATTTTAATATATGTATTAATGTGTGTATTTAATAATTTTAGTCTATGTTCCGTAAGTGTGTCCGTGGCACCCCATGCCACGTAATTTTTTATATGTCACATCACGTGCTCGTGCTAGATTGGAGCCTTTTTCGCTTCGTACGTGTCTTTTTTATATTTTTTTATTTTAGTTTATAATTAGTTAATCATTCATTTTGTTTTGTTTTTAACTCTGTGCGAGTTACAAAACTTTTTTCAATCCTTCATTAAAATTTACAGTAATAACATTCTAGAAGGCATTAATTTTCGACGATTTATATGTATAACTATAAACACTTTCTTTGCATTTCAATTCGTTACGAGCATCCCCAACGGATATTGATTCTGTGGCTAAGGTGGCTGATCTAATGTCTCTACAGCTTACAACTTATTCTGAGAGCTACTCTTGTCTGTGTTATTGACCCAAGAATTTTTCTTCCTTCCCTCTCTCAATCTGCACTAGCCGCGAGATGGAATGCGGCCTATTTATTTTGCTAGAGACAAGGTCTGAGTCTCAGCTGTGCGAACATAAGACTGATTGTGTGATGTTATGTTAATAACTAAAACTTAGCAATTTTCCTCTCATAATTTGAGTGATTATTAAAAAAATACTTCAATAAAATGTATTGAATGATCGTATACGAGTATATGTATCCTATTTTAATTGCTCAAGTATCTCGATGTCGTACAATTTAATAACAATTTTAATTGATATTGAATTTTAATTCAAATTTGTCGTAAACTTGTCTGTTTCAAGGTACATACTAAGGTGACATAGAAGGTGTCTTTGTATCCATTATACTGCTTACATCATTAATATCTGTACGGATTAGGTAAGAATTATTATTGTTATTGGCCTACATATTTGCTAGATAATACGAATAGTTTTTATAGTGTTTGAGCTAATATTCTCGTTTTATTTAGTGTCGGTTAGACCACAATTAGTTAGTTACTTTTTTCTGGTCACATAATTTGTTTAGTGCTATGTTTTTTTTTAGATGGGTTGTCATCCAATGACTTCTTTCACTCTAGGTTGTGTCAAACTTTCTGACTCAAATCTGTATCCTTTAGTTGCTCGTCGTGTTCTGGGATCACAGGTTTCCTTTTCAGCATTACGCTTAATCAGTGTTAATACATATTAAAGTTTATGTTAACGTGTTTGAGTTAACACGTTAACTCGTCACCGAGGCCCGTCTTCCTTTGCTCGAACCAGCCCGCGCTGGCGTGCCTGTAGTCTTAAATTAGTCCCTAAATAGTAATCTATGTTGGATCCCACCTGTCCCTGCGACGCCTTAAGCCAAGGTCCGATCCCACGGGGGCTGCCCTTAGCGTGTAGTTGCTTTATTTTAAGTTTTTAAGTAAGTCCTGGCTCGAGGCTCTAATTTATTAAGGCCACCTCAGGCAAATCCGGATAAGCAGACACCTCATAGGTTGACCGGCGAGAGAATAGTCATAAAAAAAGGTGACGACGACATGAGACGTACTTAATTTCTTTTTTTACCTCAAAGTCATCATTGTTGTAGTTTGATTTTTCACGCAACAGTTCCAAAAATCTTATCATTTCATTGTGTAGGTATTTACTTGAAAATGGCCTATCAACTGATTACGAAATACCGAGCATTGTGTTGAAATTCATTGGAATTAAAATGCCGGCCGAATGTCATCAAAGTGATCGCAGAAATACGACGGAAGAATTCTGAATTAGAATTAGCACACTGTGTTCTCTAAGTAAGACTTCTAGGTCATCTAAATTTGCGGGATCGTTAGAAAGTGATAATGCGGCCTTGGAACGTAAAAGGCAGCTGACGACTGAGGCTGGTACTATTTCTTACTTCGTCCAGGACAGGAAATGATGAATGAATGATGACGTCATGTTAATTTGCATTTATTTTGTAGCAGAACATTTGCCACCTAGACACGAACTGCACCTGCTGCTATCTTTTAAGTTGCACCTGCCATGTTATGGTAGAAAATGCCTCAGGTGTTAACTCCGCCTTTGTACAATATTTCATTAGTAAATAAAGTTTTAAATAAACTGCAGTGGCCAATCTAAAAAATCTCTGAACCGATTACAGGTTCATGTTGACCGCTGCAGAAACAACCTGGCCAAAATAGTGGGAAATGGGAATCCTTGAGGACTCATCCCAAAAACAGTGTCAGAGTGGAGCTTGTTCACAGGATATGCGTCACCTTCTTTCCTGAGCAGCGTTTTTTATATTCGTGCATTTGCGCATTCACAAGCATGATAAACAAGTCACCAAGACCCGGAACAACTGTCCTACTCATCGCACTGACTTTTTTCACTGTTCTTTCTTTGTTCAGGCTATTTCTCTGTGGAATGCGCTCCCCCAAGAGGTCAGGATGGTTATAAGCCGATTAAGATTCAAGATTGAGGTTCGCGAGCATATTCGTAAGAAGTTGGCAGTAGTATCATCACAACGTTAATATTTCTCTGTTTGTCGATTTGGACCATGTTTTATTTATTTTTTTGTTTTTGAGTATATATATTTAGTTCATCAATTTATGTATATATTATATTTACCTATATTGTATTGTATCTATGATTCATTTGTATATCTTTTTTATATTAACCTCTCTTTTCCTTTCTTTTGTCGCACCTACCACTATTCTTATCTGCATCACCCAAAGGTTGACTGATAGAAAATGCCTAAGGCATTAATTCCGCCTCTGTACCTTTATGTGCATGAAGTAGTAAATAAATAAATAAACAATCATATCTGTAGTCCATACAGTCTTATGTTCCATGCGGGACCTACGGTACGCAGCATAGTAGCAAATACTCAACCACTGTATCAACCGCCAAGGTTTGAGAGAAGGAGACAAAGATATACCCTTTATCTTTGTCTCCTTCTCCTTCCAAACGTTGGTAAAGATATACCTTATATCTTTGCCCAGTACTGGTGAAAAAAAAAATTAAGGTAGAAACATTGACTGTTTAAATCAATGATAAAAATAGATCTAGGAACACATTCATTGTGCGTATAGTTAAGGAGTGGAATTCCCTACCAGAGTCTGTGTTCCTTGATCGCTATAACCTAGGGGTCTTTAAGTCAAGAGTGAATAGGTTGCTTTTAGGCAAGCGTGCTCCATCGTCGACCACATCGTCGACCGAGCCCAAGTCGTCGACGGCGCGTACTGTTCCACGCGCTCCTCAAGGAGATATCAGCAAACCGTAGGGGCCCAGCAGGGTCGAAGCCTACTGGGGCTAAGGGGCTGCTGCTGAAAGGAAGACTCGGCCCTGGTACGAAAGGCAACGAAGGAACAGGAGAGGGTTTTTAGTCAGTAACAGTCTAACACGCCCTCTCGCTCCTCCCAAGAGCGGGGGATGTCATTGGATGATTTTCCCAGCTACAAAAAAAAAAAAGCTCAGTATAGGCCTTACTCTTTCTGTGCGTTATTATTAATTGAGCCGTTTCATATTTTTTGTATATTCTTTGATATTTCCAGTTAATTCAGCCGCAGTACCATTTACTGATATCTCTATTGTAATTGTGTGATCAACCCAATAATTGTTGACCTCAATGTTTTTTTTTTCTGATATTGTTTAAAGTCCTACAACTGTTTTATGTTTTGTCCTTCGCAAAATGCATGGTTAGTTAAAATGTATCAATTTCATGGATGAGTAAATGTCACGCATTCACAATTATATCGGCGCCAAAGTGATGTTTATATTTCTTTTCAGTGAGATCGCTTAAGTTCATTGTTTGCGAGTAATCAAGGTTTTAGTTCATAATGTGGAGCAGGCAGAGCGTAGTCGTACAGCCTTAGGCTTTGGCGAATTGAAAAAAATCAATGTAGGTCTTCTAATCTAAAAAAACGGTAAATTAATTTTACCTTTTATGTTGAACTTGAACTCGCTAGAATTACAACAGTCAACAAAGTTAAGTAAGAGTGAAGAGTGCAATTTGCCTGCTGCGGTCTTCACGTCCGATTATAATTTTGGTGTCTTCAAGACTAAGAGTGAATAGGCTCTTAGTAAACTAGTGCACTTCACCGTCAATGATTGCATCACTGCTTACCATCGGGTGGGATCGCAGTCATGCACTAGTTTATATCAATAAAAAAAGTGGAATCGAAAGCAAGAAAGAAAAAAAGAAAGAAGTAAAGACAGAAAAAAAAATATTAGCGGGAAATGACGCAATCTTAAGACTCTTACTTACAATTATAATAATCATTCTATAAGGCTTCACATCCGTGGCAAAAGGGCTGAACGCTCAGCATAATGCTGTGTCCCCATTTATAATGTGACCAGTCTACAGCGATGGTTTCAGCGTGGGCCGGCAGCAACACTTACCGAGATCGCGCGGTCTGCAGATATCAGACTGAGACCATCTTATCATACCAAGACTCGACGTGCCTCGGAAAGCGTGTTAATCCATTGGTCACGGCTGTATAGTCAGTAAAAGTGTGATACGCCCTCTCGCCCCACCCTAGAGCGCAAGAAGTCATTTCATGAAATACAATCTCAAAAAATAAAATCAAACGAAACTGTTTCCTCATTCTACCTGTAGTTTCATTAATTAAATAACTGTAGCTAGCCGCATATTACGGGCGCGGGTTGAGTTTTAATTAACTTTTCGTAAGTCAAACTTCATTAAAAAGGAATAATATACTTTGTCGTGGAAAATCAGTTTAGGGTTAATAAAGGCACCTTCTTAGTGTGCTTTTCACGAGTTTATTAAGTTTAAGTTGTTTTGAAAGAAACTTCTTTCCAATCTGGAAATCAATAGAGTTAAGAGTGGACTTCCCTACAGGAGGGGCCTTAGTCGTCGACGGCGCGTGGTGTTCTACGCGCGCCCTAAAGAGATGTCCGTGTCCGCCACGAGATTTTTTGAAAAAGATACTATGTTCCTGGAACGCAAAAGTAATTGAAGGACACAGGTGGATTTTAATCAGTAAGAATCTAACACGCTCCACCCTACAGCGGGAGAAGTTATTAGATGATTTATGCGCCCGCGTGTTAATTTTATTAAACCCTGGGCTTCAATTAATTCATTACTAGGCAATCAACTGTTTTGTTACGCATAATCCTTCGCTATACTAAACAAAGGCAACGGAATTAACATATTTTTCTTTTAATTATTCATCAGATTATGCAGAAAAAATGATCCGTTCATAATTAAAGACAATAGACAATCTTAAGGACGGCCCTAAACGCTTGATGCATATTTAAATTATCTTAAATATTACTCTTAAATGATTCGTGTCATAATTATTTATACCGCATACATCGAAGGCCTGGAACAATTTGCCTGTGAATAGGCTATTAATAAACTAGTGCGTTTCACCATCAATGATTGCATCTCTGCTTACCATCAGGTAGGATCGCAGTCAAGCATTAGTAATACTAGTATATTGTATGTACCTCTGAAAATCTGCTATTTTGCATGAACTTTGACACTTCATAATTTACTCAAAAATTAAAAAAGTATAACATAGAAGCCTTGCAAATTTAATCACGATTCTAAATGACGACAATTATTTTCAAAAAATTTTAAGGGTTAAAAAAACACGTATTTCCTGGAACAAGTTTTGGTAAAATATTCGATTAAATCACGGAATTACCGAATGCTAACAGAGTTTTCAGGCGTTATCTCTCTTTTTTCGCGTTGCCTTTTCGTCAAACATCGCGTTGGATTTCATTAGATGAAGTAACAAGCTTTTAAACCATGCTCGATGTTGACGATAGGCGAGTGAAAAAGGATCCTCTTAACGCGATCTATTTGACGACCTAAACTGAACCATTAAGAGGGTGGAACTATACAAGTGTATAAATAGCCCCGTCCCTCTTCTTACTAGCTCGCATGCTTGAAACTTAAACACGTCATGGTATAGATATATATATACCTACTAGCTTGACTATGCGATTAAATATACATCTAAATAAATATTTATGCTCGTATAAGGTGGATAATTCTTATGCTAACACACGTAAATTACTTCCGACACTTGCAAAGTTGCAATTTCCGAAAAGACCGTGGCCATGATTGTACTTCTGTTTCGACCTTAACCGTTCATTAATGCTAGACTGTTGTTATTTATTTAAACGTCTTTGTACATACAATGAACGACAATTAAAGACAAACATATTTGATTTGAGAAATTTTTTGCAATGTATAATTATGTTTTATGTTTTAAGAAATATGTATTTTATTATTTGTTAGGTAAATATGTGTTTTGGAGTTCTTTGCGACAGTAAAATGCCTATTAAGACCAAAGGTATAATCTATAAAACAGTGGTAAGGCTATTCTTTACTCTACGGCTGTGAAGTCTGGCCGACAACTAAGACTCACGAGCACGAGCAGAAACTACATACAACGGAGATGCGTATGCTGCGCTGGTCGGGTGGGGACAAAGTACGTAATGAGCATGTGATGGGCTTCAGGGTGGCCTCCATAACTCATAAAATTGGTGTGGCTAGATTGCGATGGTCACGTTATAAGAAGACCAGACGATCACGTGATTAAAAAGTGCCTCTCCATAGCTACAAGAAAGAGGGGAAGAGGGTGACCCCAAACAACCTGGCTGTCAATTGTCCAGAAAGACATGAGACTATTAAATTGGGACTTCACAAGAACAAGACGTTCGAGATATATATATAATTGGCGTCGCATGATTGGGAAAGCCGACCCCGCGTATCGGGACAAAGGCGAGGCAAAAGATAGGGCCGAAAAATTCTGTAGTGGCGATGGTGTCCTGGAAGACGTAGACTTGGTAGATCGTCTACAAGGTGGACCGATAAACCGATAACCTGGCGTCAGGGAAACCAATGGATGTGAGAAGCACATGATGGTCGTAGTGCCGACACTTGGAGTAGGCCTATGTCCAACAGTGGATGTCTTTCGGCAGAAAAATGATGTTGTGCCAATTAGATTTAGTCATGATCTTGTTTACTTCGCTTTTGTCGGTTTATGCAAAAAAAACTTACCTACTATAAGTCTCGGCCTTGCTCTAGAATCTAGATATCTTAGTTATCATCTTAAACGGAATGCATTCCTTCACGTTCTCAGTTAGCTTTTTATTATATTGTGTGTCACTTGAAGCACTTAAGTTTTTTTGGGCAGGTTCGCTATTACGTTAAGTTATTTATTAAATCTCTGTACAACACTAAAGTACAAAGGAAGTTTTGGCGCATTTTTTTCGAGTGAAATTCAGGGGCTGTTTTAATAACTCAAATTGATTCGTAGTGAATATTCTGATGCAAATTGGTGTAGTTTTGCATCTCAAATATTAATATAACTTGGCAATATGTGGAATCAATGAAACAGGACAGAGAGCAGTGGTGGCCGAGCGGTAACGGCCCCGACTTACGAGTTTGTAGGTCGAGAGTTCAAACCCAGCCAGGTGCATAACTTTGTGTAATTTATTTCATCACCACTGCTCTCAAAACGGTGAAGGAAAACATCGTGAGGGAATCGATCTAAAATTCGAAGACATGTGACATCCACCAACCCGCACTGGGCCCGCGTGGTGGATTACGGCCCATTCCCTCTCCTAGAGAGGAGGCCTGAGTTCCAACGCTACAGTGGGAACATTATAAGGCCGACTATGCTATGCTAATGAAACAGGTGCGATTTCGGCAAAATGGAGCTGAGAATGAATGCTATTGTAGTAGATAGAATAGAAGATCTAAATGCTGTTCGTCAATAAAACACGTGGTATAATCTTTTTTAGGCAAGCTTTTATTATCATCATCATGATCATAATTTTAGCCGATAGACGTCCACTGCTGGACATAGGCCTCCCCAAAGGTCGCCACAACGAACGGTCCTGTGCGTCTCGCATCCATCGGATTCCCGCAACCTTCACCAGGTCATCGGTCTACCTTGTAGGGGCCTTTCAATACTGCGTCTTCCGGTACGCAGTCGCCACTCCAGAACCTTTTGGCCCCAATGGCTTTATTATAGTCATATTTAATGTTTATTTAATGTTTTGTTTCTAAGCACTTTCTAGCCTGAAGCACAGGAGAGGGAAAATTTGTATTAAAAAAAAAAAAACTTAAAAACTACAGAGCAGATTTAAAAAAATCTTTCTCCTTTAGAATGCCAATTTAACACTGAATGACAAAGGCATATATATTTTCTACAATCTCGCGGGCGAAGCCGCTGGGCAGAAACTAGTGTTTTATATTTACGTATTGTTTGTTAGCCCCGCATTATAGCATCGGATTTCAGTGAGGCGATACTATTTTTCAACAGTTAAAGACAGTAATGGTTCCCTAGAAATAGACGAATGAAGTGTATCGTGTAATTAACACGGTACTTTAGATAAGTGTGTTCGTTTAGAATCGTTTCAGGTTGCTTAATATCTAGCTTCTGACGTTTTGTAAGTGCCCATGTAGGCCTATGTGAAATAAAAATATTTGAATTTAGAATTTATTTTTGAATCTCACGATTTCACGAAGGGATAATACTTACTTGAAGTCCTCTCAACCTTAGTTTGGTCTTTGTCAGAATTATTATTTGATATTTTTCATAGTATTTATTAGTTTATAATTTTATTATTATAAATTACTTATTATTTATTTTATTTATTCTGTTTGAAGTATCTGTTATTTGTTTATTGTGCAAACCTACCACAGTGTTCAAGGGTTGACTGGTAGAGAATGCCTTGTTGCATTAAGTCCGCCTATGTACCACTACTGTACATGAAGTTTAAATAAATAAATAATGTGTTGTAAATAGCTTTATTTTCGTCTATGAAAAGGCCTTATTTTTTCTTGACTGGGTGTGCGTTCTTGTTTAGAGGGTTTTTATTTTGAAGGATTTTCTAATGGCATCAAACGTGTGAATGTCGAAATTTAATTGACATCATAGGTTACTCGCTGCAATCATATGGCAGAGGGCCTAAGTAAAATGTCCTTCTGGGTTCCCACAAATATATTTTTTAAGGTAGAAACTATTAGCTACACTCAACTGCAGGTCTACAAATCATAGCAACAACAAAAAAACTAGATGTAAAGGTATGTCTGCGGTACAATACATAGCATAGCATAATCCTTTCAATGTTCCCACTGCTGTATAGAAATTATTAGCATGTAGGAACTAAAGGTCTACAAAACATAGCTACAAAAAAAGAAACTACATGATTATATATATCTGCATCGCAATGTATATGTTCATATGTTAATAAGTTTTTTTTTACCGACTACATTACACATTACACTACGACCAATAAACTGCCATTTCAAGGACTATAAAGGACAAATTATACTGCTAAGGTTCCGGCTAGAAAAACCAAGTAATTGATACCATAAGAATGCGGATTACAATCCAAGATGACAACTACACGTAAATAGTGTTGTAACTTCGGAAAATCTCGTAACGCTAATGTCATTGCATGAACGAATGAGTGAATGTAATCTTCTCACGTTCCTCGCAGAGATGTCAGCGTCTAAATATTAAACGTGCTTACAACCGGATACCAAATATCCGGGAACCCGTAATAAACTACGATGAGATCTGAATTATGAAATATTTATTGAGGAAAACTAAGTGACGGAAAGATATATAATGAAAATATTGCGACAAGACGCTTGCCAGAAGTTTTTCGATGATCTTACGAACACGTTCTGTCTAATCTTAAGATCTTTCCATACTCTAATAACAGTAAATGCTTGAATTGTATAGACATTAGGGACCGCTAAACTTTTGCAGTTGTTAGGCAAGAGGCGGCTTGCGCGCGGAATAGTGGGGGTGAAGTCGAGCAAACGAACTTTTTTTTTAAAACGTGACGGATGTAATCAAATCTTTAGTATTTATAAAGAAAAATGCATTTTTTTAATTGGCCCTATCTCTGTTCTCAGGTGAATTTGCTATTTGTTGCCAGTATGAAATAGAGTAGTAATTATAAGCTTTAACCTTTCGAATACCGTAATTAGAAACACAATAGAAAGACAATGAGAGGGCGAACAACGCTTGGGGTTTAATGAATTAATTTGAGATATATTTCAATTCTGATGGACTTACGCCCATTTTGACCATCATTCTTTCATAAATGACATACCATGCAAGCAACAACTTTTTTTACACCACCTGCTCGATAATATCCCATTTATATGTCATACAGCCCTTACCTAAACCAAGTCATATTGTCCCTAAGGAGATAATGTAGTATGGGCGCTCCCTAGAAAATAATGATGTTTGAATTTGGAACGTCAATACAATTTGAAAAAAAAATTGTAGGTTGACTTAAAAATATGTAGGTGCATCAAACGAGTTTATTCAAAAATCAAACTGGCAACTAACCAAAAAAATAAAAAGTGTAGTGTTACAAAAAAAATAATTATGAAAGTATGAATAAATATGTAGGTTATATTAGTATGTTCTCTTGGGATATTTTTTTAATATTACACGGGCAAAGCCGCTGTCAGCAGCTAGTTATATAATATAATTTTGATAGTGTACCTTTACATAGCATGTTATATTATTTCATTCTCATAATAGATACGAAATACACCAAAAAAAAAAATCACAGCGGAAAATTTAGCAAGAAGGATTTGCGTACTTAGATTTGTTTGTGCCAACAAATACAATTTGCGTTTTTTGCTTAACAGTCCAAGAAGTGAAAGTCATCCTCTTGCTCAATTACCGTCAGACCTTGGACCAGGTCGCACGCAGTCCTAATTCGTCACACTGACTATCAGATTCAGAAGCTATTTTTACTGGCCGTCCATGACTTAAGATATAGATTACTTCCTTTATGTCTATTGTTCGTGATGAAATGGCCGATTATGTGATGAAGTTAGTAATGAATTGCGACATTTTAGGTTGACTTTGGGATTTAATTGACCGGTGGTTGATTAATTAGGCATTATTCGTACTAATATTAAGACAAGAGTGAATAGGTTACTTCTAGGCAAGCATTCTCCATCGTCACATCATCGCTTACCATCAGGTGAGATAGTGATCAAACGCGAGCCTAACCATAATCATTAAACAGGGCAAGTGTGAGTCGGACTCCCGCACTGAGGGTGCCGTACAAACTTGCCTATGTATGAGTGAATAGTTCATTCCTGAATGAAGTTTCGAAGATTTTTCCTAATCACTTTTTTTTTTGTGACGTAACTACAAATATACCTACTGTTTGCTCTATGCCAAATTTCAGGATGGCTGGCTCAACGGGAAGTACCCTATGAATTTGGATTCCCTTGAGAGTGTCGAAATATACGTTTTTTTTTTTTGCGATATAAACGGCCATATATATTTTTTTCGTTAACTTAGAAATTTGAGAATTTTTTCACAGCTTTAAGGGACCGCAGATTTGAGTATGTTCTTTTAGTTTTAACTAAATACCTCCACGCGTACCCGAGATAAAGAGTCTTGACAGACAGACAGACAGACAGACAGACGGACGGACAACAAAGTGATCCAATAAAGGTTCCGTTTTTTTTCGTTTTGGGGTACGGAACCCTAAAAAGTATTACAAATGTGATAACTGTCTGTCTGTTACGCTTTCTAGGTTAAACTACTGAACTGGTAATATTTGGTACCGAATTTACTTGAACCCCAAGGAAGTAGATAGGCTAAATTTTATCTAACTTCGCATCCACAATAACCGATATTCATGCGAACGATTATTAAACAGTTTATTTTCACGTAAACCAATGAATAGTAAAAATAAGTATTTTCTCACTTAAAATCTCGCAAATTATTGACCAAAAATTTCACTAGGTGGTAAGCAATAATGTGGTTGGCGATGGACCACGCTTGCCTAGAAGTAACCTATTTACTCTTCATTTTAAAGATCCCCATAATGTAGCTATGTTTATTTATTTATTTATTACGGCACTCCAACGAATAGTTCACCGATACATTTACAAAAAAAAATCTTATTAATATACAATTATCGCAGTGAATTCTTCACTTAAAGTTGTGCACAGCACTTACAGAGTTTAGTAAATTAGTAATAATAATATTTTTTTTAGTTATCGCCTACCATTGTATTACCCCTTTTAAAGAGTTTTGGAAGGCCACCCACAAGGTGGGGACCATGGAGCACCATAGTAGGGACCGACGATCTGGTAGGGTCGCGGGAATTTGATGGATGACCGGTCGTTGAAGCGACACTTGAGGGTGGTCTTTGACCAGCAGTGAACGTCTTTCGGCAGAAATAATGACTCATTTTTTGTTAAAAAACAAGTCATTAATCAATGTAGGAATTTATTACCAGAAATAATTAGAATTGTTTACTTAGGTAAATCATTTCTACGAAGTATGACCACAAATCACTCTGTACTAAATGACGAATCTATTAAACTCTGTAAGAACTTAGATAACTACCTTGACGAATGCGTCATAAAATAATAGTTAAGTTTCCGACTATTCAACCTATTCAAACTTTTCCATGGTAAAACTGAGAATTCCCTAAACACTACGGAAATAAAAACACTGTTCTTATTTAGTATGTAAGCATATACTTACGTTATTAATACGCAAATAAGTTTTCTTTGCTAACCGTACTTTTCAATTAAAATTTGACAGATTGAAGTTAATATGGCAACTCGTTTTTAACATTACTGCCAGTTTACAGTCTTGAGAGTTGCACGGTACAAAATAAGAAAAACACAAAAAAGAAGGGAAATTAAGGGTGGATAAAACGAAAAATAAAGATTAAAAAGAAAAGGATCAGGTTTCACAGTCACCCGTTTACCTGGAATAATAATATGATAAAAGGGTTAGAAAGGTACAGATTGAAGTTATTGGCTTTACTATTCATATTTGGAAGGCATAGTACCTAGATTGGTGATTCATGTAGGTAAATATAACGAAGCAGGATTGTGTACATAATTTGCACTCGTGCGGATTCGTGGGACGGCTAGTTTATTCAAGTTATGATGTGATAATATTATTATTGAACACTTGATCGACTGGAGCACATTCCGAGTGTGCACTGACCGCTATAGGCACTGAAGTTTGATAAACTGATGCAGGTTACTTGACGACGCTTATTTCATCAAAGTAACAGAGTTATTTAGCAAATTATAGCGTAAGTTACACAAAACAAAACAAAACAAAACAAGAAAAAGAGAAAGAAATAGTAATTATAATTGTATATATTGTTTAGGAGTGGTTACAGGTGTGTGAGTGTATATTGTGTGTGTGGGTGAATGTTGTGTGTGTGAGTGAGGGAGTATGGTGTGTTAGAGAGTGTATATTGTGTATATGAGTATATGTTTAAATGCGCACCATGAGTCCACTTGGTTAGCTTCCAATGTCTATACAATGCAGGTTAATAGACCTTCGGTAGCGTAATACTGAAGAGTTTGGAGCCACTGTGTTAGCTTCTTTTTAGCCTCTAGACGCGTGAGTCTACCTATGTCCAACCTCTCATTTGCAGTATTATACAACTTACATCTTAAGATGTCAAACTGATGTTTAGCAAAAGCAGTTCTGCGTGGGGCAGCGGGGGATATGGAAGTTTTTCGTCGTTTGTTTGGGTCTGGGAGAGGCGCAGATGGTTGTATTTTTTGGATGGACCTTAACACATAAAGTTGGCGCACTGTAAGGACTTTATATTCTTTGATAAGTTCTGATGTGGGGAACCTGTACGGTTTCTTGGTCATGACTTTTAGTACCGCTCTTTGCGCTCTTTCAAGATAACAGCTCTACAATACAGTTGTGCTGAGCGTGCCTGAACTGAAAAGCGTTTTTTTTTGCTGTGTATTACTGAGTCTTAGTTAAACCTAGTTGAAGTAAAGACGTTATTGTTTAATCTAAATTAGGTAAATATATATTATTTAAGTCATAATTAGTTTTAAAAAAAACCTATTTTCTTTCTTATTTTCATTTATTTATTATTTATTTTATTGTAATCGGAAAACAAACAGTAAACAGTATTAGGAACAATTTGCCTTCTTTTTCCATTTGCTACTACTCAGACACTTCACACAGTGACGCAGAGATTCTGCAAAATTGAAGAACTGGACTTGACTGGCTGGATTAAACTTTTTTCGTTCATGATTCGTAAATAAATATTATTTAAAATATTTATTGTTTTGTTCACCCTACCCAATTTTTCGATTTGACAGCTATGACGTCACAACATGGCGTAAAAATCGTTCCTATTCTTATTTGGAACGCATTGTACTAAGCTTGGAGCACAGGCTTATGGTAACCTGCTTTTCTGTATTCAATAGGATGTATTTTGAAGAGTGTCCACCCTTAAATTTTTGACACCTCTACGGTCCGGACTAAGCGTTTCGCCTCGTCGTTTATACCGTGTACATCAAAGGACTAGAACAATTGGCCTGCTGATGCGGCCTTCTCGTCCGATTATAATGTAGGTGTCTTCAAGTCTAGAGTGAATACGCTCTTAATAAACTAGTGCGCTTCACAGTCAACGATTGCATCAGTTACTATCAGGAGGAATCGCAGTCAAGCACTAGTTTATATCATTAAAAATGCACAGTTTGTTTTGTATAGGCCACGGAAACAACGCTGCGGCAAACAACGCTGATACAAAAGTTAGAAAGTCACCCAAGATTAAGTTTCCGGCATAATTTTATCGCTGTCGGTCGCCATATTGGCACGACCACAAAAATATAGGATACAGATCAATCAAAAAGATACCTATTACGGAACCAAGATCAATATCTGCAAACCAGTTTCACAACAAGAAGTAAACAATAAAAAATGAATGAAGTGTTTACCTATCTACGTGTTCGCAACTTGTACTGCTTCTTTTTTCGTCTGGCAAAAATGTTGGAATGAGAGAAAAGAAATACTGGTCAGATTATTTCATTTACTCAGCTCTTTTAGTGCATGCCCGTGTCCTTACAATGTTTTCATATCTCCGACGTTATCTTCGTCTTCATCATCATCTGACCGTAGGGGCCCAGCAGGGTCGAAGCCTACTGGGGCCATGGGTAGTGTGAAAGCGAAACCCGGGGCCCTGGGACGAAGGCAAAGAAGGAACAGGAGTGGGTTTTTAGTCAGTAAAAGTCTGACACTATCTCTCGCTCCGCCCAAGAGCGAGATATGTCATAAGATGATTTTCCTACCTAAAAAAAAAAATCATCATCTGACCACTACTGGAAATAGGCCTCCCCCAGGTGTCGCCACAACGAACGGTCTTTTGCGTTTCGCATCCATCGCATTCCTGCGACTCTAAATCTAAAAAAAAAGATAACAATTCTTCATAATAAAAAGCCGTTATTACCAGATAGTTATGACATAATTCGTAATAAAACAGTATCAGAGTATTATCAGAAGTATGCCAAGGGCGATCGCTTCGATAATGACCGTGGACCTCACATATACATGGTGTCACAGCCCAGCAACATCAGTAGAACAACTAGATGTAACAAGCTTACCCATCCGTGAAGGCTGACCAATGTAGTTAGTTTGAAAGAGTTAGTGATTAACTGAACATAAGCATAAGCATAATTAGCCTTTTAATGTTCCCACTGCTGGGACTCTGGCCTCCTCTCTAGTAGAGAGAATGGGCCGTAATCCACCACGCGGCCCCAGTTGGTGAATGTCAAATGTTTTCGAATTTATTGGTTCTAGGGCATGCTGGTTTCTTCACGATGTTTTCCTTCACTGTTCAGATATAATGAAAAGCCTTTTATATTCATATTACATGCATATTCCCAGCACACTTCCAACGCACTTTTCCTGGTCCACACGCAAGAGAAGATGAAGACTCTCATTGACCACGGATATGGGGATGGCGTTGTATAATGCGTCTCAACTATACACAAAGCCCAGGCTCTTCGAGTATAGTCTAATTCCGCATGTCTCATGTGCCATTTCTTGTTTCAAGTGAGCTTGCTGGATATTTCTGCACTGCGCAGGGCCTTCGCTTCTGACAATAGATAGGTTCGCAACATTATTAGGTTACGTCCTATGACTGAAATAACTGATGATTATAGTGTTGCCATGTTATTACTTATTACTACCGTTCGTGAAGATGATATGACAGTTTAGTCATTTATAAACTACATACGAGTAATATTGAAGTTCGCCAATATTTACAGACCTTACAATTAAGTTACTATTACTTATTTTAAATTTTAACGGCAACTTGTGTAACAATGGTTCAATAAATTCTGTTTATTCCGTAATATTTTTTACTTTAAATTATATTTTTAAATATTTCAATAGAAAAAAAAATGTTATTATTATTTATTATTAATTAATCGGAGGAAATCGCAAGAAAAACGTACCTTGTTTGCGTGTAGAATGATGACCGACATAGTTGGATTTTAAATCAATTCATCTATAATATAAAATTGAAGGGTCTGTTTTTCCAACACATGTTTTACAAACTGTAATTTTTAGAATGTTTGACCGTCTGTCTATCTGTTTGTTTCGGCTATTCTCCGAAACGGCTGGACCGATTTTGACGGGACGTTAACTAGCAGATGCTGCTGCAGCTGGGGTTATCAGTAGTAACTTAAGCTAATTTTACAAAATATTTGGGTATTGCGCAAAAAAAAAAATAGTTTTTGAAATTGTGACCAAATTAAATCGTACGTACTGATTTATAATTCTGACGCAGACGAAGTCGGAGGCACTGCAGTTAGTTGAGAAATAATAATTTAACTTTTTTTTTTAATATGCGTGACAGTGTGACTCAAGGCCAGGGACAAAGTGGACCGATGACCTGGCGAGGGTTCCGGGAATCCGATGGATTCGGGATGCACACGAGCGTTCATTGTGGCGACACTTGGTGAGACAATGTGAACGAAATACGCCTCCGTCACACTTTTTGTATCGATCGATTGCCAGTAAAAAAAGAAGAATGTTGCTAATAACAATGCTCTAGCATAATATAAACAAATCTAGATATATAAAAGCGAAATACCACTCATTGAATTAATCACAAAATTAATCACGAAATCTCAGAAACTATAACACCTACAAACTTAAAATTTGGCAGGTAGGATCCTTATAGGGTGTAGACACCCGCTAAGAACAGATTTTCCGAAATTCATCCCCTTAGCGGATGAAACGGGGGTCCAAAGTTTGTATGGAGAAACCGACTGTCGCGCGGATGAACCCGCTGGCAGAAGCTAGTGTTAAATATCAACACATGCCGCTTCAAAGGACAAAGCACATTGTTTTTGTATCCTTAGACATGAACAAGATTTATTTAAACTCCAACCTCCCGCCCATATCCGAGGTCCTGTCACGACCGGACTGTTCGCACACAATCCGCCGTGACGTGGCTTTGTAAACGTTACCTATTTACCATACTGGGTCTAGCTTAGCGGAGTTGCCCGGGGCTTGTCACGAATTTGCTGTTTCCCTATTTGTTTGTACTTTGTATGTTGCAAGTTTTGAATTGAGTCTTAAGTAATATGGATTGATTTAGCTTAGAGGTTTTTTGTGATCTGTTGTGAAAAAGCTGCAATGCTACCATTTGACGACTTAAACTGAACTAATATAATAATAATAATACAGTAATATTCCACAACTATCACACAACGCCGTCTAGTCCCAAGCTAAGCAGAGCTTGTGTTATGAGTACTAGACAACTAATAAACATACTTATATATTTCTAAATACATACATATTATAGATAAATTACACCCAGACACAGAACAAATGATCGTGCTGATCACACAAACATTTGTCCTGGATGGCAGTCAGGGCCACTAACCATTGGACCAACAGACCAGTCAAAATATTCCATTCAATTGTATAAGGGATGGAGCTATAAAGGGCGTATAGCTCTATCCTCTTTTTGGCTCGCACGACTGTCATTTAAACTTGTCATGGTAAGGCCTTTGATCATTTTTAATTTGTCCGACAACGAAAGTGGTTTTTGTGGAGTTCGGAAGTCATCCAATGACTTCTCTCACTCTTGGGTAGAGCGCGAGAGTTAGTTAGTTAGTAGCTTTAGTTGCTCTTTGCGTTGTGTCTTACCACGGGTTTCCTTTTCAGAAATATGAGTAAGTGTAAAAGATCAAAATTCAGACTAGGTTTGTGGTTTTAAATGCTTTGGGTTCGGTACCTCAAAAGAAAAAAGCGGAACCCTTTTATGATAACTTTGTTGTCCGTCTGTCTGTCAAGACCCTTTATCTCTGGAACGCGTGGAGGTATCGAGTTGAAATTAAAACCATTTAATTAAGTCTGCGGCCCATTGAAACTGTAACAAAATCAAACTTAACAGTACTTATACAAGCATTATATATACCCATATAAGACAAATTATATCGTTTTCCTTTAATAACAACAATGCAATATATCAGAATCGATCGACTTCCGTACAAGACAATCGAGTGCGAGGTCGACACTCGGTCTTGACCGACGATTAGCTATTGCAAAACTATGAGCTCTAGAGTATATACGGTGACCAAAATTTCTTGATACCTCATGATGGCGTTACTTGCAAACACAGCAACAGTTATTCATGTTTTGTTTACTGAGGTAAGTGGGACAGGGTATCAAGCCCCGCAAACCTCCGTTGAAAGGGAAGAATCCTTCCAGACAGGTGTTGTGTCTAGTCCCGGCAACTGCGATAGTTGATTTCAGACTATATCTTCTGATCGCGGGGAGAACTCAAATACCGCGATAAACGATTTTAATATAGTTTCTATGTGGTGACATAAAAGTCCTATAACGAACCTTTATAGAATGTTCAAACATCTCTTATCCACCAACCCGCACTAGGCCCGCGTTTTGAATCACGTTCTCCTTCCTCTCACAAAGGGGAGGACTATATCACTGCAGTGGGAAACTTATCCTCCTCCTTGCGTCGTACTCCTCAATGCTGAGGGTCGTGACCATGCTTCATCACTTTCATTCGAACAATATTTCTCCATCTGTTTCTGTCTCTGGCGGTGTGAGGGGCATTGTATAGCGTAGAGTCAAGAGCGGTGTGGATCTAGACAGACTAACGTATTGGGCTGCGTCCACGAAGCCTTTTCCCATCCACTTTGCCAGTCACGATGAGCCTTTTGAGGTTGCCACCATCCTTCCTTGCAATGTGGCCGAAGTATTGTAGAAACTTGTGTAGACACTGACGACAACGGCCGCGAGCAGATATTGATAGCTCGCAATATGTATACGTTGTTCAGAAATGGTGTCAAGAAATACGGAGCATCCTTCTCCAGCACTACATTTCAAAGGCGTCAATGCGTTTGCGGTCTGCAGCTTTTGGCGTTCAAGTCTCGACACCATATTATTATGAAAAGATCGAGAAGACCAGGGTCCGTACGAGTTTGGTTTTGGTCTTTCCGGAGATGTTGAGATCCCTCCAGATTTTGTCAAGCTGAAACATGGCGCTATTAGCCATGCCAATTCTCCTGCGAACTTCCTACTCGCCCGAACCATCGTTACCGATATTGGAGCCCTGGTAAATAAAATTGTCCACTATTTTTAGGTCTAATACGCCAGTGAGCTTCTATTACCCAGGTCTGTCTGCCATCATGACCTTGGGATTTGGATTTGTTTATGGAAAGCCCTATCTCCTAGCTAATCTGTTCCATTCGGTCCAGGAGTGCAACTTTAACATTATAGACCGGAACATTATAGGGCTGATCATTTATTTTAATTTATTTACTAACGTCGGCTAATGGCTTCTCCCGCATGAATATAGAAAATTATCTTAAAGAAACATTTACTCTTACTATGACTGTTAAAGTGCTAAATCATCCAATGACTTCTCCTGCTCTAGGGCGGAGCGGGACGTGTCAGACTATTACTAACTAAAACAACATCTATGTGGCAATGGATAAAGCATACGAAGAATATATTTAAAATATATTATTCATTTTAAGTTACAGTAGCTTATATACATTTAAATCTAATAATAACGAAATTAAAACTAACTTACAAAATAAAAATAAAAGCCCTAAAGTACTAAAAAAAAGCAATTTAAAGTACGGCGTCGAACATCTATGTTGCTTCTTTGCTTTGCGTTCCAGGAACACTTTCGCAAGTCAATCCATGGCCCCAGTTGACTTTGGCCCTACCGGGCCCCAACGGTATTGCTGACATCTTTCTGAGTGGAGAGTTGGACGGTAAGCTACCCGTTGCTCATTGTCCGTAAGTCCACGCCTACAGTGGCTGGAAATCGGGGTCGGTCGGAATCCCGGCGATTATTAATGTGATGATTTTCAATGAATAACGCTAGCTAGGTTAGTTTAATACACTTCCATGTATTGTTATCTCTCAAGTTTTGCTGTTCATTGATACGTGCGAAGGTTCGCATCTTCGTTGTTCTAGTAATTATTATGATGTTGCTAATTAGATGTTACGTTAGTACTAAGGTATGTAAATTACTCTCAATGGGGTACCAGCTGAGTTAACTACTAACTGTATTACTTGGTACCTATGCTTTTCAACGAATAGTCTATTGAAGTCAGCGATCCATACGACGACCTCAACTGAACTGTTAAAGGAATAGAGATATATAGGGTGTTTAACTCCATTCCTCTTTCTCTCTCTTTTTTTTTTGGGTGGAAAATCATCTTATGACATCCCCCGCCCTTGGGCGGGGCGGGAGATAGTGTCAGAGTTTTACTGACTAAAAACCCAATCCTGTTCCTTCGTTGCCTTCGTCCCAGGACCCCGGGTTTCGCTTTCACACTACCCATGGCCCCAGTAGGCTTCGACCCTACTGGGCCCCTACGATTTGCTGACATCTCCCTGAGGCGCGTGTGGAACAATACGCGCCGTCGACGACTTGGACTCGGTCCGGACGGTTACCGGACGGTCGGACGGCGGGCTACCCATTGCTCGCCCGTCCGCAAGCCCGCGCCTACTACTGGCCGGAAATCGGGATCGGAATCCCGGCGGCGATTTGGGCGTGAGGACCGTTGTCTCAGGCGATCGGCCGCCTCTCTCGCACGCTTGCCATTTTAACAAGTCATGGTAAGGGCCCTGATGTATGTCCGTGGTATCACAGCGGGCCCTAACAGAATACCAGCGCTGCGTTATTTATTGTTTTAAATATCGCAGCTTATGCTGAATTAGGCACTTTTTAGGGTTCCGTATCTCAAAAGGAAAAAGCGGAACCCTTATAGGATCACTTTGTTGCCCGTCTTGTCGGCCTGTCTGTCTGTTTCTCAAGACCCCTTATCTCGGCAACGCGTTGAGGTATCGAATTGAAATTACAATATAATCAGGTCTGCGGTCTCCTGAAGGTGTGAAAAAATCAAACTTCTGAGTTAACGAAAAAAAAGATACGTCTATTTCGACACTCAAGGGAATCAAAATTCATAGGGTACTTCCCGTTGATCTAGAATGCTGTAATTTGGCATGAAGCAAAGTCTCATAGCACAAGTATAGGAAAAAATTTGGAAAACTGTAAATTTGTCGTTTACGTCACAAAAAAAAAAACTGTGCGATTCGGAAAAATCTTCGTAACTCAATTCGGGACAGGTAAGTTTGTCGTTCAATATTAATCCAGTTAGAAATATTTCAAAGAAAAGGGGAACCTGTCAAAAATTTAAGGGTGCACATACTGAAAGGACGTCCCTGCTATAAGGTAACGTGTGCACAAAAGAGCTAGCGAGATATTCTCACAACGCCCCCACTCTTCTTCTAGCCAATATTCGCAATGATAATTTCTGCTTCATTTAATAACCAATTTTAGATTTCTTTTACTTTTATTTGTTGTTTATTATAAAATATTGTACAAAAATAAGCACAAGCAAATACCCAATTGTGTTCCAACTTCAGTAGGTAAGAGGTTTAAGTTGGTACATACATACTTGACATTTAGAAATTTGATGTTCATAATACTTATATTATAAGTATTCAAGAAGTGCCGACCTTTATAAAACGATGTAACATGTCTTTGCTTAAAAAACTGGGCAAGTGTGAGTCGGACTCGTGAACTGAGGGTTCCGTACAAAGTACCATCTCGAAAATTTTTCCGAATCGCTCGAAGATTTTTGTTTTGACGTAACAAAAAATTTATAGTTTTCAGATTTATTTTATTTATAGCTGTGCTATAAGACTTTGCTTTATGCAAAATTTCAGGATTCTGGGTCAACGGGAAGTACCCTATGAATTTTGATTTCCTCGAGAGTGTTGAAATATACGTTTTTTGAGACATAAACAGCTGTATCTTTTTTTTCCGTTAACTTAAAAATTTTAATTTTTTCACAGCATGAAGAGACCGCATACTTAAGTATATAGTATTAATTTCAACTCGATACCTCCACGCGTTCTCGAGATAAAGGGTCTTGACATACAGACAGACGGACGGACAACAAAGTGATCCTATAAGGGTGTCGTTTATTCTTTTTGAGGTACGGAACCCTAAAAACAAATCAAAAACTTTTTATAAGTATCATTTGAACAAAAATGCTTCTTTTCTTTTCAATTATTCTTGTGTAACTTTATATTTATGTTAGCAGATGGATTCAAATCAGTCGCAATGGTATCGCTACAGTTACAACATTAAAGCAAGTAGAAATGTTATTGATTTCTTGTCTTATGTTTTCCTTCCATCAAAGTCAAAGTCAAAGTCAAAAGTTTTTATTTCACATAGGCCTACATGGGCACTTATAAAACGAAGAGAACATCCAGATATGGTTGATAGATTACTGTTGTACACCCTACTCTTCAGATAACCCTAGAGTGAAAAATCCAAAGGTCTGGGCTATGTGCAGGAGATGAAGGAATTAAACAAGAAAGCATAAATTACTTAACTTCTGAGGCGCATTTTCATGAATGTTAGTGATCGCTTTGAAGAGTGTCAGAACAGAGAAGGGTGACATTTGAATAATGTTATTTTTGTAAAGAATTTTTTTATGTCTTCCGTTTTTGATTGTGTAAATTAAATAAGTATACAACATTAGTTTTAGTATATGCGAAACCCGAAATACATGTCTAATATTTCTATATAAAGAATCTATGTACAAAATTTCATAACTGTACCATGAAAAATTATAAAGTTATAAGCGTGTTATGTTACCTGGTTATCCGCATTAATACATGGTCACCGGACCATCCGGGCCACTGAGGAGTTGTTTTGCTCCCGTACCCAGTTGTGCGCTTGGGCCTAATGCCCGCAATTACCTGCCGTAACCTGTGTTGGTGGTGTCCAATTTGTGACATTTTTTAAATATTTAAAAAAAAAATTACATGGTGTAAAAATTATTGGAATTGATTCAGTTACTGATTCTGAACAAACTATATTCAGGTTTCGCATATACCAGAAATAATGTTGTATATAAATGTACATATTTGGTCCTTTTTTATGTATCTACAAAAGTGAATCATTTCTAAGACATCCATAATAAAGACGATAGTGTGTATGTATGTGTATATTTTTGTTACTCCTTTACGCTCAAACAGCTGAACCGCAGCTGGATTAGTATGACATTTGGCTCACAGGTAAACGATGTCCTGGACTAGGACACATATAATCTATATATATAAAAGAAAGTCGTGTTAGTTACACTGTTTATAACTCAAGAACGGTTCAGCCGTTCTTGAGTTATAAACAGTGTCCGATTTGGCTGGAAATTGGTGGGGAGGTAGCTTGGAACCAGGAGACGGACATAGGGTACTTTTTATCGAGTAGGGTAAAGTGGGGTAGAGTAGGGTAGAGTAGGGTAGAGTAGGGTAGAGTAGGGTAGAGTAGGGTAGAGTAGGGTAGAGTAGGGTAGAGTAGTCAGTTGACGGGAGCGAAGCCGCGGGCAAAAGCTAGTATTTTATATAAAAGAAAAGAATGAAATATAAATAAAGGAGCATCAATGACCTTTGCGGCTGTCAATTTGACTGATGTAGGTCTGTCTTGTATATATGTTTTACGGATTTCCCTCTCAGCTGTCGGGCACGATGTAGCGTATACTAACTGAAGTATTGAAAGGGTCACAGGTTATGTCTTACTTGTTAGAGTTGATTCCGTTTATGACAACATTCACATAACAAGAATCTATCATTTACTTTTAAAAAGAAAGTTAAACATTTCCTGACAGAGCTTATTATTATTTAATGCGGTAGTAATGAAAAAAAAAAAAATATCAAGACATTTTTAATGAATTATTACTTAAAAATATAATATTTTAGATCGAGAATAATTTTATTTAGACTTGTATTTTTTTAATATTAATATTAGCATGATATTTTTAATGCTTTGACTAAAAATTACATGCTAGACTGTTTTTATTTTTATATGTTTTGTATTATTCATAATGCATGTCACTGTTCAAGGCAAACATGTGCAATTTTTTTTTTTAATTTATTAGCTCTGCTACTCTGTATGTTTGATGTTTGAGCAAATAAACAAGTATCTTAAAACAGCACTATTACAAGTAATTAAAGTTCTATAAAGAGTGGCTAAATAAAATGTTTTAGCAGCATTATCTGAACACTGAAGTTCAATTCAATACAAATAATTAACTTAAGAATATCTTTTATTCACACAATATAAACAAGACACCAAGACCCATTTAAAATGGCACAAAAACTAAATAGCGAGCCTATTCATTGGACTGACAATAAAATGCAGTTACTACAAGTATCTACTATTTATACAGATAAAGTCGGAATTAAGTGGTTGTCGGTTACCTTGCAGGTTACGTTCTTGATCAAGGACCCACGCATTTCTACTAACTTAATCTAATTTATGTAAAAAAGTTGATATTTTATGTAAATTAAGGTCCGTTGTTTGCGTCATTAGATTTGGTGGTATGCCGTTAATGGTTTTCTTCCGCATTCGGTCTCCTAAATTAGATGTTAAGTTGACTTATGCGTTTTTTTATTATTTATTAATCACACTAATATTTAAATGAGAAATTAGTATATTAGAGGAAGTTTGAAAGCGGCGCTAGTGACTGAAAAGTTGAAGGAGAATCGTTGGTCTTGGTATTGGCATGTAAAGAAGAGATATGAAACGCATGTTACTAAAAGAGTTGTGAGTATACATGTGGATGGGTGGAGAGGGAGAGGGAGGCCAAAGAAAAGATGGATGGATTGTGTGAACAGTGATATGAAAGAAAAGGAAGTTAGTGATAGCATGACGGTTGACAGGATAGAATGGAAGAAACAAACGTGTTGTGCCGATCACAAATAAGAAGGGACAAGGGTAGGAAGATGATGAATCACACTAATATGCTTTAACGGCTGAACGGATCTGAATAAAATTTGGGGCAGCTTAGATCCTGGATTAGCAATTCATATTGGAGGAAAGTACTAATTAGAGTACTCTAGAGCTGTGGTGGCCCAGTGGTAACTGCTTCGACAAACCCGACCAAGCGCATTACTTTCTGTTATTTATTTCATCACCACTGCTCTCGAAACGGCGAAGGAAAAAAATTGTGAGGAAACCGGCATATCCTAGAATCAAAAATTCGAAGGCATGTGACATACACCAATCCGTACTGAACCCACGTGGTGGATTTTCCCCATTCTCTCTCCTAGAGAGAAGGCCTGCCAGTGGGAACTTTGTAAGGCTGATTATGCTTATGCTTACTAATTCCATGCAGGTGAAACCACTGTCAGAAGCTTGTTACGTAAGAAATGCTTCAATCAATAAAATCAAATGCATGCAAAAAATGTCGTCCATATAACAATTACCTCATATATGGCACTGACACATTTTTAATTATTATTAACATTTTTTTTTGCCATTATATATTGCCATACACGCCACAACGTGTAGTCATAGATTGTCTTGATGAAGATTTATTGTTCGTTCGTTTAGATTAGGCATTTAAGACACACACACACACTGACATGTTGATCTGATGGTAAGCGATGACTGTGTCCAAGTTAGAAAAAATACTTGGAAGATTTTTTGGTAACACTGGCCTATTGCGATATAATAATGTGAAATCTAAGTTTGAACAAATCGTGTTAGGGAGACATGTGCACCCTTATATATCACTATTGCCAAACCATTATTTTGACTGACCTGTTGGTCTAGTGGTTAGTTGCCTTTATTGCTATGCCGGTCGTGGGATTGGCATGATTATTTGTTCTGTGTCTGAGTGTAATTTGTCTAGAACAAGTGTGTATTACAAGCATGTTTAACGGTTGTCTTGTACTCATAGCACAAGCTCTGCTTAGTTTGGCTCTGGATGGCATTGTGTGAAATTGTTTTTTTTTTGTGACGTAACTACAAATTTACAGTTTTTTTTTCTTTAACTTAGAAGTTTGATTTTTTCACAGCTTCAAGGGACCGCAGATTTGAGTATACGATTTTAATTTCGACTCGATGCCTCCACGCGTTTCTGAGATAAAGGGTCTTGACAGACAGACAGACGGACGGACAACAAAGTGATCCTATAATGGTTCCATTTTTTCCTTTTAAGGTACGGAACCCTAAAAATAATGGAGATTCTGATCCCACTGATTTAATAAAAACACGTGTTAAATAACTAGTAACATCATCTTTTTCATAAAATCAAGTCATAACTTCTGTATTTCTTATATAGATAAAAAAAACTAAGTAATAGCTACAATACTTATGGAAATCTATCTCATCAGGATCCGGATTTGTTTCCAACAGACGTGAATCGGTTTTAAAGCTGAACACGCAGCCATCAATAACACCGAACCGATAGAACCGTGGCCTATTTTTATCTCTGGGAAATTTAACCCTCTGTAATTTATTTATCGGATTTACATATGTTCTAAGATACGTAAATAACATGTAAGTAGCCTGTTAAGGGGGACACTTATTGGATCTATTATTTATTTAAACTTATGTACAGTAGTGGTATATAGGCCGACTTAATGCAACGTGCTTAACCAGTCAACCTTTAGATAAATAAAATATATATATTTTTTCTTTCTTTCTTTTTTAACATATTAAAAGACGTTTTACTGGTAGTTAAACTTTTCAGAGGCTCTACGACGAACTCTCAACGCGATCCATTTTACGTAATAAACTGAATTTTTAAAGAGATGGAGTTATAATAATAATAATATATAATATTCCATAACTATCACACAACGCCGTCTAGTCTCAAGCTAAGCAGAGCTTGTGTTATGGGTACTAGACAACTGATAAACATACTCATATATTTTTAAATACATGCATATTATAGATAAATTACACCCAGACACAGAACAAATGATCGCGCTCATCACACAAACATTTGTCCTGGGCGGAATCGAACCCACGACCTCCGGCATAGCAGTCAGGGCCACTAACTACTAGACCAACAGGCCAGTCAAAGTTATATAAGGTGTATAGCTCCCTCCTTTTACCTCGTTCGCATGACTTACATTTTAAAACATCATGGTAAGGCTACAACAGTCAGAAAATTGAAGTAAAGTAATTCTTTAACCAGTATTAATAGACGTAATTATAGAATGGCTCATTTAATTAACTCTTTAACAAGTCCGCTCCACGTGTTCATTTATAATTAACTGCCTACCAATTGATCTTAATGATCGATTTGAATAAAAACCTACGGAAGTTTCTGTACAGCGTGCGTCAATTGTCACGTCACAATCGCTATTGCATATAGTTTGCAACTGCACTAAAGATTGCACGAACAATTAAATAAAACTGCGTACAACCTTGAACTTCAAACAAGTCTGCCCAATTCAGTGAAAGGATTGGATCACGCTATGCGGGAATGAATAAGTATTTTTATAAAGAGTAATGGCAACAAAATTTTGTTGATATATTTTTTTAGCGTAGTGATGAAAAATATAAAAAAAAATATATAGATAAGTATAAGAAACTAAACAAATTTGATAAAACTTAGTAAATTATTTCGTCAGTATCTATCACGGTGAAATGTGAGAGCTTAATAATTTTACTAACAATTTTCTTTCCCATGTTCATTTATAATTTTAATTCCCAAGTTTTCTCGATATATGCCATACAATAAGATAATGCCGCCAGTCTTTTGGGCACAATTCCAGTCGACAGCGATGAAGAGGAATTTTGTGACGTCAAATTATAAGATAGGTATTTAGTTAGGAGTTTTTGTTTTATGTGTAATATATATAGAACAGCTAGTTAAGTTTTTTTTTCTACGTATATTTTTCGATTTTCTCTTTAAAAAAGAAAACACACCTCTCAATTAAAAAAAATCTTATTGCCAAAAAAAGTAGTATCCATATTAAATACATAAATAGATCTGAAGATCGATTCGACATCACTCTGAGTGGATCGAGAGGGAATATAAGACTTTTACTGACTAAAACCCACAGTGTTCCTTCAGTTGCCTTTTACGAGAGCTACGGTAACTTTTTCGAACAATCTGCAGTTCTAACAGGTGCAAGATACATACACATATTTACACACACATACACAAACACCACACACATAAACATACACACACACACACGTATAAAAAAGAAATACTATCTTGTGCGATTGCGATGGTAATCGGTTATGTATTTTTTTATGGTGAAGCGCACTAGTTTATTAAGAGCCTATTCACTCTAAGCCTTGAAGACACCTAAATTATGTAATTTATGTTGACAATTTTACTAGCAATTATATAACACTTGATTATCTTTAAGCTGTTACTTGATTACTGAAGGTAAAACTAATAATGTAGGCATAACATGTCATGTCTTCGCTGTTTTTAGGCTAAGGGCGCGTAGTCACGGCAATTATCTTATAAATAAGGCTAAGGCTATTATTAGATACTTATAAAAACATAGCTGATCAAACGCAACTAGTTATTATTACTGATTTTATGTTGTTAATTAGAAATATTTCTTTAATAACGGCTCATCATTATTTTATTAGTCACAGATCATAAAATTCACTGATCTTATCTAAATTCATTTGTTAGCCAACCTAGACCTGTAAAAAAATTATTGTGATTTGTATAAGCTTTAAGAGCCGGTTACAGTCATAGAGTATTTTGTGGGTAATGGGCCGGGTCTATGTCGAGTTTGCGGCCCCGTAACAGCGATTTTACTTTTTACAAAAAAAAAGGAAAGTAACTATTTAAGATTTTACCAGACCTTTTTAAAAACAAGCATTATTGTTTTATGTTAATTTCAAATATTTCTGTGACGTAATCTTGTAGATACACGTTTGAAATCGCAAGTTAGGGTCAGTTTCCTTTTTATTTTTATCGAGCCAACTAATTTATGTCATGTTTTAATTTTATCCAGCGCGCAGCGGTTGGTTATACAGTCAATTTTAATAAAACATTTTTCGTGGTGTTCTCTTTTATCTAAGTGGATTTCCAGCGGTTAAAAATTTCAAAATTAGTGCAACCTCGCCTTAATTTGTATTAGCTTTAATTAATTTTAATCGGATTCGCTTTAGAGGCAATTTACTTGCCGTTGGATATCATTTTACTTGGAGACGCAAAAAGCCGTGAATCCTGAGTTATTTTTCCCTAAGGAGGTTAGGACAACGCCGGCTTACGTGCTTCCGTTGAAGTAGTTATTTTAATTAAGTAATATTATAATTAAAAATGTGAATGAAGGAAGTAACACTATGGTTTTTATTTACTAGGTTTGCCGGTGTTGGGGTCTACTAGGTACCTTTAGAAAATTTTTGAAGCGAACATACTCACGGGACAAAATCTATGTGTTATTTCAGGACATGGTATGCCCGTGTACCTACCAAGTTTCATTGAAATCCGTTCAGCCGCTCTTGTGAAAAGCAACATATTTTTTGTAAAATTGATTGTAGGTACTAGTAAATAATAGTTATTTTTTTAATTATTTATTAATTTATTAATTTTAAGTCCCTCATATAATTTTTATTTTTGGTGTACAATAAAGAATATATCTATCTATCTATCTAATGTTTGAAGTCACTATGACACGTCTTTTGCTATTCTCTGGGAGGAGCGAGAGGGAGCGTGTTACACTTTTACTGACAAAACCCGCCTATGTTCCTTCAGTTGTTTTTGCGTTCAGAGCCATGGTAAGTTTCCACCGCGCCTCAAGGAGAGGTCAGCAAATCGTAGTGGCCCAACAGGGTCGAAGCCTACTGGAGGCACGGGTAGTGTGAAAGTGAAACCCGGGGCCCCGGGCCGAAGGCAAAGAAGGAACAGGTTTTTAGATTTTCCCACCTAAAAAAAACCCCTAAACGATTAACAATGGATTTAACACGTTCAATGTGGAACGAGGTCTAATACACCTCGTACGTGTCTTTTTTGCGATGTGGCTCAGAAAAAATTGTCTTCTCTGACGTGCGGAGGCTATAACTTCAATTTGGTTTAGTTTTGAAAAGAGATGAATATATACTTAAAATGACCTATTAAAACAAAATGCAGTGGTGTATCTACTTAAATAATTATGGGGACTTTGATCTCGTACAGCATTTAACAAAAAAAAATTGTAGTTTCTTGAACGTTACGGGGTCTAAAAAGCCCTTTACCGTAATAATAATAGTTTCCAAACGAGGTCTTAAACGCCCCGTACCGCAGGAATGGAAAAATACAAAAATGAGTTTTTCTGCCAACGTGTTGAAGGTTAGCTTGTCAAAATAATAAATAAGTAGATGAGGATAAATCTGTATTTCCCCATAGTAACATAATATTATGGTTCAGTTGACAACAGCTATGGTAGATTATATTAATTGATAGTTGCATTTGATATGTTCTACAAGTATTTTAGCATAAAGTAATAAATCAAGTTCATGAATAAAACGTTTCTAATGAATACGGATATTGTAATTGTTAATGTCGTGTCGGTAAGGTAACTATTGTATAGCTAGGTTGAAAGGGTAACTGAAGGAATACAGGTGGGTTTTAGCCAGTAAAAGTCTGACACTCCTGTATGTTGCTCTGTAAAGAGTAACTTATCATCATTTAAGTACACATTTTTTTTAGAAATATGAAATTATTATATCAACCTTGGGACTCAGGCCTCCTCTCTCTAGGAGAGGGAATGGGCCGTAATCCACCACGCGGGCCCAGTTCGGGTTGGTGAATGTCACATGTCTGCGAATTTTTGGTTCTAGGACATGCCGGTTTCGTCACGATGTTTTCTTTCGCCGTTTTGAGAGCAGTGGTGATGAAATAATTACACAAAGTAGTGTGCCTGGCTGGGTTTGAACCCGCGACCTACAACTCGTAAATCGGGGCCGTTATCACTCGGCCACCACTGCTCTTCTTTCGTATATTTTCAAGTAACTATTCAACTTTATTATGCAATAAAAATGTCGACACTGTTATTATTTTTATAATTTTATCGATAGCAACTATAAAAGGGCCTACAAACTAAGTTCCTGCTTCATTCTCGCATAGTGCCGTCCCCTCTAATCGTATTGTTACGGATATTGACCCGCAACTGGTCCGGCCAGTTTACAAACCAGCCTTTTACTGCTGTATGTTCTTTAAACAAAGACATTCGTATTTATGTGTCCTTGGTAGTTTAAAACTTTTTGTAACATGTCTTTATGTAATATTACGTACCTACGCACTTGAACTTGTTTAATTGTGAAAAAGAATTGTCGAGTGCTTTTAACTTATTTAAAGGCCTATTACACTACGCGATATTCAGCACACGATATTCAGACTGTCTTATTTTTAACCGACTACAAAAAGGAGGAGGCTTTCATGTTCGGCTGAATGTATGTTTCTTTTTTATGTATGTTCACCAATTTCTCGGTCAATTGTGGACCGTTGTTGAAAAAATTTTTTTTAGATTGAAAGGTTATGCTTCCAAGTTGGTCCCATAGAAATATTGTTATGATCTGATCATGAACTTCGAAGATATGGAACAGAACTCCTCATGGGATCACAGCAGAACTGTTTGAAAGAATAGGGGGAATATATCGAACTGATCTGTTGATGAACACTGGCTATAAGGTATTTAAGTATGGCTGAGGGGTACTTTTTAGTGGTGGTACCATAACTAAAAAATGTAAAATATAGTTAAATAACGTAGAGACGTAGAGACAAAACTATTATAGAAACACCGACTTCCGAATTTAAAGTTATTTTGCACTTTTCAGTGTTTTTTTTTCTACATTAAGTCGGTTGTATTTTTTTTTTGTAAAAATTTTTTTTTTGTTCCGTGTAAGACCGGTCTAACCCTTATTACACTACGCGACATCGACTAAGCTATCTGAATATCGCGTAGTGTAATACACCCTTAAAACGTTAAACCAAGAACACATAGCACTTTTATTAAGGGCCTATTACACTACTCGATATTCTGATAGTCTAAGTCGATATCGCGTTATGTAGTAAGGGTTAGACCGGTCTTATTCGGAACAAAAAATAAGACAGTCTGAATATCGTGTGCTGAATATCGCGTAGTGTAATAGGCCCTTTAGAAGAAACTCGTAGGTATACGTCATTGATATTACTTGCCCTTTGAAATGCATAGTTTCTACGTTGGGAGTTTAGAACTCTTAATATGAAAAAACATTTTTTTTTATTAGCTTTTATCATTCATATACGTACTGCGATATTACAGATAATACAAAACACAAAGAAACCAATAAATACCTAATTTCGAAAAAGAATAAGGTACCTTTAATACAAATTTTAATTGAATTTACTGGTCTATTGACTGTTGGTCTAGTGGTTAGTGGCCCTGACTGCTATGCTGGAGGTCATGGGTTCGATTCCCACCCAGGACCAGAACAAGTGTTTGTGTGATGAGCACAATCATTTGTTCTGTGTCTGGGTGTAATTTATCTATAATATGTATGTATTTAGAAATATTTAAGAATGTTTATCAGTTGTCTAGTACTCATAACACAAGCTCTGCTTAGCTTGGGACTAGACGGCGTTGTGTGATAGTTGTGTGAATATTATTATTATTATATTATTATTATTAAATTATTATTATTATTTATAATTCCAAGTCAATCCAAAGATATAACTACATACATATACATAACGTATACTTTAAATCAAACCGTTTTAAAAACGGCAATTTCATAGGTTAAGACCTATTACATGTATTCCCTCTAGACTTAAAGACACCTAGATTGTAGCTATCGGGAACACAAAAGTTTCCAGCAGGGAATTAGATGCCTTAGCTGTACGCACAATAGTAATGCTAGCAAAGGAGGCGGCCGATCGCGTGAGGCAACGGTCCTCACGCCCCAACTGCCGTCGGGATTCTGATCCCGATATCCGGCCACCGTAGGCGCGGGCTTGCGGACGGTGAGCAATGGGTAGTTCGCCGTCCGACCGTCCGGTAACCGTCAGGACCGAGCCCAAGTCGTCGACGGCGCGTACTGTTTCACGCGCACCTCAAGGAGATGTCAGTAACTGTAGGGGCCCATCAGGGTCGAAGCCTACTGGGGCCAAGGGTCTGATTCTGAAAGGAAGACTCGGCCCTGGTACGAAAGGCAACGAAGGAACAGGAGTGGGTTTTTAGTCAGTAAAAGTCTGACACTATCTCCCGCTCCGCCCAGAGCGGGGGATGTCATAAGATGATTTTCCCACCGAAAAAAAAAAGCTAAAACGCACAATGAATGTGTTCCCAAAAACTTTTGTGCTTACGGGTGGGATGCCCACCATGTATTGGTGGCGCATTGCCATTCCCAGAGAAGGCTGAGTCACCCATTCATGGGACTGGTTGCATACCCCAGTAAGCGTTGCTTATCCAAAATCTAAGAAAGGTATAATATATTTGTTAATTACTTAATGATCGTGCAATATAATGGCAGTAGTAACACAATCGGTTGGTGTTCGGCGATCTCCGGATAATGTTACACGACACCTTTACAATCTAGTATCGAATTAAGAGAATTAAGTTATATCGATTTGACTGACCTGTTGGTCTAGTGGTTAGTGGGCCTGACTGCTATGACGGAGGTCGTGGGTTCGTATCCACCCAGGACAAATGTTTGTGTGATGAGCACGATCATTTGCTCTGTGTCTGGGTGTAATTTATCTATAATATGTATGTATTTAGAAATATATATACTCATAACACAAGCTCTGCTTAGCTTGAGACTAGAAGGCGTTGTGTGATAGTTGTGGAATATTATTATTATTAATTGTGTTCTAGTTAATCATTAGAAACTTATTCGTTTGAGGTAACAAGTTCCAATAAGTAGTTCCATTTTTTTTTTGATGTTGGAAAACGTCCAATGACTTCTCGCGCTCTAAGTTGGAGCGAAAGAGCATGTCAGACTGTTACTGACTAAACCATACCTGTGTCCTTAATTTTTTTCTTTTTTAGCAAATCCCTGCGGCTCTAGCGGGCGCCCCTACGGTTTGCTGACATCTCCTTGAGAAGCGCGTCAAGTATCGACTTGAGCTCGGTTCGAACAATCACCGAAGTCGGAACGGCCGGACGGCGAGCTAAGTTATATTATGTAATGTACGAAGAGCTATATTTGCCACTAATGGTCAAAATGGCAGTTAATAAAGTAAGTTCAATACTATGCGTTCCAAATAAGAATAGGAAGATCAGTAACCTCGATCTGTCAAATGTTGATTGAAAATTAAGGTTTGCAAAGAAAACTTGTTTGCGTAGTAATAACGGGTTTTATTTGCTTTGTATTACTGAGTTTTAGTTATATCTAGGTGAACTAAAGACGTTATTATTTAAACTAAATTAGCTATGTAACTCATAATTAGGTTAAAAAAACCTATTTTCTTTCTTATTTTCATTGTTAGGAACAATTCACCTTCTTCTTTCATTTGCCACTACTCATACAATTCATACAGTGACGAAGAGATTAGCAAAGTTGAAAAACTGGATTCTGATTTAACTTTTCTCGCTCATGATTCGTTAATAAATATTATTTAAAAAGAATCTTTTTTTGCTCACCTTACCCAATTTTCGATTTGACAGCTATGACGTCACAACATGGCGTAAAAATCGATCCTATTCTTATTTGGAACACACTGTATGCTTCTCAGTTCAGCTAACTTTATTTAGAATTTTCATGAAGTAGTAGATAATTCAATACGTTTGGATTAATTAGGAGGATGATTTTAATGATTACCTATAATTCTTTAAATAAATAACTACGTATTGAAAACTTAAGAAAATTTTAGTTTCTTGGGATACCGTAGGGTACGTTTTTACCTTAGAATGGATCATTAGTGGCCTTAACGACTTGCACGTAGGTACCAGGGAAGTATGATACTAAAGGAGGAGGTCGAAAAGTTAAAACAGTCGCTGAACAATGAAAACACATCGTCAGTCAGGAAATCAAAATTGTCTATAGGTTAAAGAATAATTATCAAAAAAATAGACAAGACTGGCTGAATGTGTGAACGACCTTTGCTTGCATAAGTGCGAAAAGATAATTGTAAAAATATTAAATAATCATAGCGCATAACGTAGCACTCGTACCTAATTAAGTAGGAGTACTTTAAGTTTCTAGTGGATATTATGTCGCAAAATTGATTTAGTTTTGTATCTCTAGTAGTCCACAACTGGACAATACATACAATCATTGAAACATCGCTATCTCGGTAAAATTAAGCTGATAATTTTATTGTGTTATTGATCTTAATGAAGCCTGCCGAGAAGTATGACTCGATATATTTGCCGCCAAATACTGCAAATACATTGGAATGTGCTAAACTCGCATTCTAATGGACGTAAAAAATCATTGAAAATACTATAAAAACTAAGCTCGACACTGCCTAAATGCATAAAAATGATGTGTCTTTTTTAACCCAATGGTTGACTGTTAGAGAATGCCTTGTGGCTCTCCGCCTACGTACTAATACTGTACACGAAGTTTAAATAAATAAACTGTGCGAAACCAAACCATGAACAAAAATTGGTACGCTTACGCAAAGTTCTATGTTTTTTTTTTATTTATAGCAAAAACAGTAATATACAATGAAAACTTTGAGTTCATTTTATTAAAAATCAATAAATATGTATGAAATGAGAACGGAGATAGAATTTATATATTTCTATAATATTTTATCCCTACTTTTTAATCTAGGAAATCACGTAAACGTGCCGTGTGAAATATAATTAGTAACTACCTACTTAACAATCCATTTAGCGATAATTGTGAGACATATATATATATTTTTTTAATTCAGTTGTTTTTTATAATGCTCTAAAAAGAACTAAACGTAGCTAACCGCGCATTGTTCTTCAAACAGATTAGATTGCAAAATTTTAGCTGTTTCAAAAATTAAAATTCATTTGTAAGATTTTATTTAAACAAACGAAAATTGCTATAAATAAAAGCTTTTCTAAAACAGAAAATCCTTTAATAAAAATGCTTGTATAATAATAACTTAATTATCAGCTGTTATCCATCCATTTGATCCAATGCCTTTCCACATAACATTTGCATACAATAACAGTGCATTTTGTAATTAAATATTGTAATTTTAAACGTATTAAGTTTTTATATCCTTGCAAAATGTTATTCTATCTCAAAGCACTATTTTATAAAGATGTTGTATGTAAGTCTCCGCCTCTGTCAGAAGGATCAGAAAAAAAATACCATTGCTTTACTATGTGTAGGTATTCAGGTGGTACTATCTATTATTGCGACCTACAGATTATAAAGAGTGGAAATACTCGTACGGAGCTTACGCATGCGCTGACAGATAAAAAAACGCGCCAAATTCAATGTGATCCATGCATGCGCCAAAAGATTTCTAAAACGGAATTCAAATTTGATGAGGATTTAAACATGGCAGATTTTTTTTTTAAACTTGTGATCGTCTTCGCCTTTTAACATTCCATTAAATTTTTGAACAAAAACCATAATTGTTCGCCGATTACTGAATTTATGACGATGATGTAACGAAATAATAATATCTACACCAAAAAAAAACATTAAAAAAAAAACGACTAAACGGTCAGTTAGAACTATTAAATAAAACAAAATAAAAACTTACCAAAAACTGCAAAACACTTCTTAAAATATCACCTTAATTTTTCAAATTGCAACACTACGAGATCCCGCCAAAAATATGCGCGCGGAATTCGAAAAAAAAATCAAACACGTACGCTTCGACTTTTCAATATCGAACTCGACAGCTTGATATATTTTTTAATGTTTTTTTTTATTTTCCTAAGATGTTCCTATACAACCTCTATGTATTCCAAATAGGTTGTAGCGGTAACATGGGCGCGTGCGCCGTGGTTTGGTGCGCGTCGACTACTGACCAGCCTGGTTTCCTTACGAACCTTGAAAGCTACTGAAAGCCCCGCCCGCCTTCGCATTCTTGGTAACAATTCAATAAGATCGATGTTTTAGTAATACACTCCTTCGTGTCGCTTTGTTTAAATTAAGTGAAAAAATCGGGTCGTCAATGAGAATTAGTGCTCAGTCATTGTCATTAAGAATTGATGTCAGATGATCAGTTGGCAAGGTTGGGAAAAAGGGAAAAATGATGGTTTTCGCAGAAGTATGTTAAGTAGTTTAAATGATGCCACCAGTCGTGGAAACGACAAAGGTTATTGGCTGATACATAATATGGTACTTAGTTAGACAATAGAGTGTCGTTAACTAGTGTTAAGAAGGTAGCAATCGCGCAACCGGAAACCTGCGTGAATTAATTAATCTAGATCATAGACAAAGGAGCACGGTGTAGGCAGCATAGATTTTGTGCGGTTATTGCAATATTAAAATAGTGAAATAAATAATTTCCTGGTTTATTGATAACGCATATTGATGCATTTAGTAGGGCTTTAATAATAGCTGCGTAAGGTAAGCTAGTAACCTGGTTGAGTGATTATTTATTTATTGTATACTATTACATACAAAAGGAAACTAGAAACAAAAAATGGCCCCAGTAGGCTTCGGCCTCGCTGGGACTCTACGGCTTCGCTGACATCTCTTTGAGGCGCGCGTGACTCTAGCTCTGTTCTTACGGTTAACGGACGGCCGGACGGCGAGCTACCCATTGCTTGGCGTGCTCGGCGTCCGCAAGCACACGCCTACGATGCCTGGTAGTCGGGATCTGGGTCTAGGCGGCTGGGGCGTGAGGAGGAATCCTGCTACCCTGAGTGTGCATGAGTTAAAAATAAATAAATTCGACCATTTAATATCTACTTAACATTATTCATTATCTCTATAATTTCTAGTTAGGTACTATACTTCGTCGTTTATACCGCATACATCGAAGGACTGTAACAATTTGCCTGCTGCGGTCTTCCCGTCTGATTATAATTTAGGTGTCTTTAAGGCTACAGTGAATAGACTCCTCATAAGCTAGTGCGTCTCGTCATCAACGATGGTATCACTGCTTACCATCAGGTAGCATCGCAGTCAAGGACTAGTTTATATTATTAAAAAAAAAAACTTCATTCAGTTACCCAGGGCCTTACAGTGATGTGTTAAAATGTCAGAGGTGCGAGCGAGAAAGAGAGATGGAGCTTATACACCATCATCATCATCATCATCATTTCAGCCGAAAGACGTCCACTGCTGGACATAGGCCTCCCCCAAGCGTCACCACAATGAACGGTCCTGTGCGTCTCGCATCCATCGGACTCCCGCAACCATTACCAAGTCATCGGTCCACCTTATACACCACTAATTTTTAATTAGTACAAATACTTAAAGGGCTTATAAGAAAAGGCCTTGTTATTAGTTATGTAAAGTCTCAATAAATAATATTCATAAACAGCAAAGCTATGAGAGTTTGTTTATATCCCAAAATGTCACTCAATTTATGGGAATATTGTACAGGCTATTGATTGAATGCCGATAAAAATAGAAAAACACTGCGCGTAGTATTTTCTAGTTGCAATTGTTATGAATGATTGATTCAATTATGAAAATTTTTCGTGGACAGTTTTGGGATTTCGTTTTTTTTTACTTTTGACTACAAAAATATGGTCAGTATCGGGTTGCTTGATATATCTGTTATTTATTTATTGTGCACATCTACCACAGTATTGTCTCTTTTAACCCAAAGGTTGACTGGTAGAGAATGCCTTGTTGCATTAAGTCCGCTTATATACCACTACTGTACATGAAGTTTAAATAAATAAATAAACGGGTATGGATAAAGCCCCATTTTTTGTATTCATTAAAAAATAGGGGTGTATAACTTCATCTCTTTAACAGTTCAGCTTAGGTCGTAAAATGGATCACGCGAAAAGCTCCTGCTAAGGCCTCTGTTTGGTATATTCAAAATGATGAAGCTACGCATAGCCACATGGGCGTACCCAGGGGGGGCAGGGGAGGGCAGCTGCCCCCCCTTGGAAATCTCGCAGAACATGTATGAACTCGCCTAATTACTAATTAAAGTGCAAACGGGGCCTTACGCTCTAACTTTTAAATAAACCGCACAGTAGACACTGGCAAAATGCACGATGCAATTGCCAAAAAACCGCGAGCGACTAGCATTTATTTTATTTGACATAGTCAAATTTACTTTTATTTATTTAACTACCTACAAAGCAGGATCATTTGCAGCTGTTTGCCCTACATACCACTACATATACCTAATGTTTCATGTAGGTGTGTTTGTGTAGTGTGTATGACAAAACAGCCGCGGACGATCCGACCTAAAAAATCTGACTTGCCCCCTCCTACGCCAGAAGCTGGATACGCCCATGCATAGCCACTATTCAAACGAGAATTTCCTGAGAAACCACATAATCACTATACTACCCTTTGATGTATCTAATTGAACCACAAACAGTAATACCTACCCTACATCGTTCCTAATTAATGTGAGTTCATAGTTAGTCATGAATAAGGCAGTAATATAAGATCTGTAATTAATACTAGTGGTCTAGATAAATTTCTAACAAAATATTTTAGATACATTGGATCTCGTTAGTAAATTCGCGTGACTTCGTGAGGTACATTGAACAAACAAAGCATTGCCACTAGTTTTTCGGTATAGCTTGAGTGGCCTCGGTAGATCTATCTACACTTGAGCTGGGGTGGATCGAATGACACATTTATCCCACCCGTATACTAAATACGCGCTTAAGGACGCGTTCTCACTATAATAACGATTTTTTTATCGTCAGACGACTGTCGTCCCACTAGGTCGTGATGTGATTTATCGTTTCAAGGAAGTCCTTTTGTCGTTTGCACATCAGTAGCAAGCTACACAACACAGCTGACAATTTTTTATTGTTTTACCACTGTCGTGTTAATAGTTCTCACTATCTTGACAAACTGTTGTTACCGCAAATAATGTCGTAGATGAGAGTTTAGTCGTGTCGTCATATACATATGTGAACATAGCATAGTCGGCCTTATAATGTTCACACTGTTGGGACTCAGGCCTCTTCTCTAGGAGAGGGAATGGGCCGTAATCCACCTCACACGCCAGTGCGGGTTAGTGGATGTCACATGTCTTCGAATTTTTGGTTCAAGGACATGCTGGTTTCCTTCACGATGTTTTCCTTTACCGTTTTGAGAGCAGTGATGATGAAATAATTACACAAAGTAATAATACTCCTGGCTGGGTTTAAACCCGCGACCTGCAACTCGTAAGTCGGGACCGTTACCACTTGGCCACCACTGCTCCTACTGCTGTGTATGTGTACGTCCCCATTTAAATATAATATAAGCCACGACACTTAAAACTACACGATCATGTGTCGTCACGACAAAGTGGGAATGTGACCTTAGACGTAGAGCTGCGGACACTAACTCGTCATTTATACAATACATTACATTTTAAATGACATGTTTACATTATAATGATATAATTCATAATAAAGAAAAAAACAAATATAATAGATGCTTTTAAACCATAGAAACATAAAAAAACAGGAAACACTTACAGAAATTAAAATAGAAATGGGCAGGTCATGTAGCCAGATTACATGACGAAAAATGGTCCCAGCAAATAGCAAATTGGACGGGCCTGATAGGAAAACGCAGACAAGGATGACCCCAAGAGAAATGGGCCGATGAGATTATTAAGGCGTATAGTCCCTTGAACATCTGGCCGGAATTAAATGCACAGATACTTGTACTGCCGCATGCCGCCTAGGCTGCACCCGGATAGAGCCCCGCTGACCTTTAAATCCATTATGTTTGTGAAATATTGATTGATTTGAATGGCCTGTTGGTCTAGTGGTTAGTAGCCCTGGCTGCTATGCCGGAGTTCGTGGGTTCGATTCCCACCCAGGACAAATGTTTATGTGATGAGCACGATCGTTTGTTCTGTGTCTGGGTGTAATTTATCTATATATTGGGACTAGACGGCGTTGTGTGATAGTTGTGAAATATTATTATTATTTAAATATGCTATGCACAATTGTACATTCTGTAAATATATTTCTAAAGATCAAAGCCGTTTGAAAGGAGTAGGAAAAACAAGCGATAAAATGTCATGTTGTTAAGTTATTATTTTTTTGGCAAAACTATTAGTCTTACGAAAAAATCATATTTATTTTGATAATGTTGTACATGAACCTATAATAAACATTTACCCCTGGGGCCAAGGGTCTGATTCTGAAAGGAAGACTCGGCCCTGGTACGAAAACGGAAGGAACAGGAGTGGGTTTTTAGTCAGTAAAAGTCTGACACTATCTCCCGCCCCGCCCGAGAGCGGGGATGTCATAAGATGATTTTAGCACCGAAAAAAAAACCCAGAGAGGGGTCCTTAATTAAATAAAATTAAATATTAAAAAGCTGAAAGTAAATTTTTCTTCATGCGTAAAATTCGGAACTACTACTTGAAGTCCTCTCAACTTTAGTTTGGTCTTCGTCAGAATTATTATTAAGTTCTCTTAACGATTTGATATCTTTCATAGTATTTATTAGTATATAATTTTAGCATAATTTTAGCGTATTTTATTATTATAAATAACTTATTTTTTTATATTTTTTCTGTTTGAAGTATCTGTTATTTATTTATTGTGCAAGCCTACCACAGTATTGCCTTTTTAACCCAAAGGTTGACTGGTAGAGAATGCCTTGTTGCATTAAGTCCGCCTATGTACCACTACGGTACATGAAGTTTAAATAAATAAATTAGATGTTAAGTTTTACAACCAACGCTAAATAGTAATTAAGAAATAAATAGACTTTTTTATTTATTTATTATTTCAGCCTGTTAGCCTGTGCCTCCTGTCTGTGAGACGGGGTAGGCTTCACAATCCACCACGTGCGAATTGACTGGTGTCAGATTCCATCAAATATCTTGTACACTTTTTTACTTTGCAACATTTTTAAGAGTAGTGCAGCCTGCCTAGTCTAGTGAGTCCAGACAGGGCGAGATTTTTGAAGAATACCACTTCTGTAGTTCAATACCACTAGCTAATAATTAAAGATTCATTGAAATCGATTGTTTAGCACTACTTTGCTTGACCTATTTACCTACTTTTGAATCAGAAGGGAAGTAAATTATTAATTGTTCTTTGCTGACTTTCACATTATAGGAGTCTTTTATTATTCTTCAATATCATGGATGCATTCATTTTGTGTCAATATTAATTGAACAATAGAACATCATTTGTTATTCTTTGAACTAATCACCGTTGGTCTTTTGGCGCCAAAATAATTATCTACTAATACCGCCATCTTGTTCTTTCCTCTATAATTTCCACAGATATTTTTGCTAATATATATTATCTATAGGCTAAGAGCCCGTTTTTTTTAGGTGGGAAATCATCCAATGATCATCTCCCGCCCTTGAGCGGAGCGAGAGGGCGTGTCTGACTTTCACTGACTAAAACCTACTCCTATGTTTCTTCGTTGCCTTGAATTCCAGGGTCGGGTTTTCCTTTCAGAAGCGAACTCATGGCCCTAGTAGGCTTCGACCCTGTTGGGCCCCTACGGTTTTGATGACATCTCCTTAAGGTGCGTGTGGAACACATCGCGCCGTCAACGACTTGGGCTTGGTCCGGACGGTTACCGGACGGTCGGACGGCTAGTTACCCATTGCTCGCCGTCCGCAAGTCCGCGCCTACGGTGACCGGAAATAGGGATCGGGATCCCGTCGGCTAGGGCGTGAGGGCCGTTTCCTCGAGCTTGCTGCCGCCTCTTTTGCTAGCATTACTGCTTCGCAGAAGTAGGCGACCGCCTGCCACTCCACCTTGTTCCGGACCATGGCCTGTACCAAGGCCCCACGCCAGACATCCTTCAAACTATCAGCTTTTATAAAATGACAAAAGCAATGGGAGATTTTGGCGGTTTTTTTTTTAGTGAAGATCTGTGACGGTTTTAATTATTCGCAAATTGATATTGTAATGAAAAATTAGTGCCGTTTTATATCTCAAGTGTCTACACAACTGGATAATATATGGAATCATTGAAACAAGCGCAATCTCGGTAAGATGGAACTAAGAATTTTGTACGAACTACCTCAGCGAAGTTTTCCGACAAGGATAAGTTGAATCAATTACTACAAAAACATTAGACGTAACATCTGTATTCCATTGGAAAACAAAGTGACTGTATGCCGAATCAAAAACGAAATACTTTTTAAACTTGACACTGGTTAAATGCACAACTGTGCGAAGCCAGAAGAAACAAAAAAAAAACAACGCAATATCATTAAAGCACCCAAAGATCCTTGAGGCATCGTAACACGAAAATCCCAAAACATGTTCTCTCATTATTGTTGTCATTCCACTAAAAAGCTGACTACATCATAGTGTGAAGAGTGCAAAAAGTTATTAAGCCAAAAAAACTTAATCGGATACTTTATAGCGGCACTAACTGAATCGTAGCACGTATTACGCCTGCGGAAAGTATCCAACATTCAACGAAATTTTAACAATAAAATTACTAGGAAGGAAAAGAGACAAAATGCCGAAAAGTACAATAACGTAACTGTCACAACAGTTTTCAAGGAGCAATAAAAGTTGAAAAGGCTAAATGAATCTTGAATTGAAATAAGAAATGAAATGTTTTAAATATCGGAGTAGGTATTTGCTTGTATCTAGGTGCCTTTTTGGCCTCACAGATTTTTGATCAATTGTTTTTTTTTTAATTATTGCTAATTATCATTTTGTTTCTTCCTTTTTTTCCTTTCTTCCTTTTTTCCTTTCTTCCTTTCTTGCTTTCAACCTTTCTTCCTTTCTTTCTTTCTTCCTTTCTTCTTTTCTTCCTTTCTTCCTTTTTTCCTTTCTTCCTTTCTTCTTTTCTTCCTTTCTTCCTTTCTTCCTTTCTTCCTTTCTTCCTTTCTTCCTTTCTCCCTTTCTTTCTTTCTTCCTTTTTCTGTTCTTCCTTTCTTCCTTTCTTCTTTTCTTCCTTTCTCCCTTTCTTTCTTTCTTATTTTCTTCCTTTCTTCCTTTCTTCCTTTCTTCCTTTCTTCCTTTCTTCCTTTCTTCTTTTCTTCCTTTCTCCCTTTCTTTCTTTCTTTCTTCCTTTCTTCTTTTCTTCTTTTCTTCTTTTCTTCCTTTCTCCCTTTCTTTCTTTCTTCCTTTCTTCTTTTCTTTCTTTCTTTCTTTCTTTCTTTCTTTCTCCTTTTCTTTCTTTCTCCTTTTCTTTCTTTCTTCCTTTTTTCTTTTCTTCCTTTCTCCCTTTCTTTCTTTCTTCCTTTCTTCTTTTCTACCTTTCTTCCTTTCTCCCTTTCTTCCTTTCTTTACTTCTTTCTTTCTTACCTTCTTTCTTTCTTACTTTCTTTCATTCTTTCTTTCTTCCTTTTCCGCCCTTCTTTTATTTTTTTCTTCTTTCTTTCTTTCAAAATACTGAGATCCAGCATCATCTGATTTGTCTCGACATTGACCCTAACATGGTTGGGAAAAGGCTCCGCAGATAGGTAGAATTTATTAAAGTAGGTTTATAAGAACCTCACATATACTATGCTTTTTAGCAAAGGCATAAATAAGGTCATTCATTGAAATAGGAAAATGATTTCATCGAGGATAAAAAAGAAGAATGACAAAACAGTTTTCATTCGTTTTTTTTTTTGCTTTTTTTACTTTACATAATGCACACCAAGCGCATTCAGATTATAAACACTTTACCATTTAAATCGTTTAAATTCTAAATACTTTTTTTAAGAAACTAGGAAATTGAAAACGAGTAACAAAAACATAAAATAAACATAGAAATAAATGGTTGGACTGATGCATATCTAAAAAAGGATAATTGAAGGAATTGTATTAAACTATTCATGTGACTTTGTTGTATATATATTACAGACAATATTGTTATTTAGTCAAAATTAGTATTGACTAACGTCAGTCACCTTGAACACTGTTGAAGTAGGCACTAAAAGCCTAATGAAAATCACACACATGACCATTATACCGTGTCATACCATGACCGTGATAGGAACGTATCAGGCAAAAAACATTCGGTTTGGAAGGTGCAGGCAGCTTCGTTTGTCTGATTAACCGATTTCTAAAATAAAAATAAAGATGTAAATACTTTGAGTCTAATTGAGTTCGCATTGTCATTGGTTTTGTTAGATACGGTGTGTGGGCTCTCCTTTAAATTTGAATAAACATGGAATGACCGACGACCGGGGCGTGTCTTAGTTAACCATAAATAATAAATAAATAAAAACCTAATACACCTGACAATAATTATAGTTCCACAATAAGTACTTCATAGACAATAATAATTTATACATCATGTTATGACTGTTACGTAATCATTCTGCATGATGTGATCTTTGATATTTATTAGGTTTTTGCCTAGGATAGCATAGTCGGCCTTATAATGTTCCCACTGTTGGGACTCAGGTCTCCTCTCTAGGAGAAGCAATGGGCCGTAATCCACCACGCAGGCCCAGTGCGGGTTGGTGGATGTCACATGTCTTCGAATTTTTGGTTCTAGGACATGCCGGTTTTGACGGACTCGATGTTTTCCTTCACCGTTTTGAGAGCAGTGGTGATGAAATAAATTACACAAAGTAATGCGCCTTGCTGGGTTTGAACCCGCGACCTACAACTCGTAAGTCGGGGCTGTTACCGCTCAGCCACCACTGCTCTCAAATGATGATGATATATGGATGCCTAGGATACTAAATACTTAATATAGAATTATGAATACTGCAGATTCCCAGCAAAACCGTTGAGGCTCAGCAGGACCGATGCAGGCTAGGGCTACGGAGAATTTCTGAAAAGGAAACCCGTGGTCCTAGAACGCAAAGGGCAACTGAAGGACACAAGTGTGGTTTGAGTCAGTGAAAGTCTGACACCCTTCTCGCCCTACCCTAGAGTAGGAGAAGTCATTAATTGAGTTTGCAATAAAAAAACTTTTTTTTTCGTTCGTTTGTTTTGCAGAATGCGTAGTGACTGTCAATTACTGGCCGGACGGCGTAACCAATGTTCATCTTTTGAAAAAAAATACTGCACTTTAATGACCAAAACATCTTATTTTTTTGTTCTTGAATCCCGGTTAGGTTAGTAATTAGGAAATTTCCTATACCACTCTTTTTTTAACTTTAAGATGCCTAGAGAAAGATAATTAAAATTCCTAATAATAATATAATATTCCACAACTATCACACAATGTCGTCTACTCCCAAGCTAAGCAGAGCTTGTGTTATGAGTACTAGACAACTGATAAACATACTTATATATTTCTAAATACATACATATTATAAATAAATTACACCCAGACACAACAAATGATCGTGCTCATCACACAAACATTTGTCCTGGAAGGGAATCGAACCCACGACCTCCAGCATATCAGTCAGGGTCACTAACCACTAGACCAACAGGGCAGTCAAATGTTAAATGAGTAGGTATATTATGCACCAAAGGTTGACTGGTAGAGAATACTTCGTCCGCCTATGAACCACAAGTGTACGTAAAGTTTAAATAAATAAAATTATAATTAGATCAAATAATCGGTAGGAATTTAAAATATATATGAAATACTCTTTAATAAATACGTAAAGAGCAATATTCGACCAACTTTATCCAGCCTGGACCACTGTGTAAAGGGAACATTAACCACGTTCGTCCATTAACTGTTGATGAGTAAAAAAAGTGACGTATGATGTGTTCACTTATCTCTCCAGCTGTAATCATAATTTAATGAGAAAGATGAACTATTATGTTCTTTCCATAGCTTTTATCTATATATATAAAAGGAAAAACTGACTGATTGGCATATCAACGCACAGCCGAAACTACTGGGCTTTGTAGCGTGAAATTTTGCACAAGGCTTCCTGTAATAACGTAGGCAAGCACTAAGAAGGGATTTTTACAAATTCAACTTTTAAGGGGGTGAAATGGGGTTCCAAAGTTTGTATGGAGAAACCTACTTTCACACGAGCAAAGCCGCTGGCAGAAGCTAGTATTTCATAAAATATTACTGGGTAAGGAAAGCGAACGTGCAATTTGGTAGCTCCAAGAAATGTAATATGTTCCGATTCCAATATTTTTTTAAAGGGTGGATCATCCAACGGCTTCTCCCGCTTTGGCCGGAGCGCAAGGGCGTGTCAGACTTTTACTGACTAAAACCACACTTGTGTCCTTCAGTTGCCCTTTGCATTCTAGGACTACGGGTTTCTGTTTTAGAAATTCCCCGCGGTCCTAGCTAGTAGGTAATGTGATGAGTGAATGAGAGAACGAATGTCCTCTCGCCCCAGCCGCCGAGATTCCAACTCCTTCCGAGTATCTAGTTAGGTTATGGATTTGGGGCGGCAGGATTGTTCGAAAGACCCTGGAACACAAAGGGCAACTGAAGAAACACGGGCGAGCGAACAAAACAGTACAGGATAACTGCAACAGTGAGGGAACGGACATTTTCACGCCCTAGTCACCGCGACAGGAGACATTTCAGGTATAGGGAGGGCGATCCCCAGCCACCATATTTAATTCTAATTGAACTGGCAATTCATACTACATAGCATAGCATAAACAGTCTTTTAATGTTCCCACTGCTGGGACCACAGGGACTCAGGCCTTCTCTGTAGGAGAAGGTATGGGCCGTAATCCACCACGCGGGCCCAGTGCGGGTTGGTGGATGTCACATGTCTTCGAATTTTTGGTTCTAGGACATGCCGGTTTCCTCACGATGTTTTCTTTAACCGTTTTGAAAGCAGTGTTGATGAAATAAATTACACAAAGTAATGCGCCTGGCTGGGTTTGAACCCGCGACCTACAACTCATAAGTCGGGGCCGTTACAACTCGGCCACCACTGCTCTCATACTACGCATTTACTAATTCATTTATTCGAAATAGTTGCTATCCGAACATAGTCTAAAAATAAATCAATTACACACTATCATCATAATAAACCAATTCGTTTCCATATCGACGATTAGGAAAAGCAAAAAATACATTCAGCCGAACATAGAACCTCCTCCTTTTTGAAGTCGGTTATAAACTGCAATGACGACGTCTCTACAACCGGAACGAACCCGTACTGATTGTTTAAAAATGTGTCAACCGGTTCTTCGGTGCGATAATTTATTTATATGGCATTGGGAAACCCAGGGCCGATACCTTGTATTATTAAAATATCTACGCAAAGCCGCCGGCATAGCTAGTAATATATGGCTTATGGTGTGTCCACACTGTACTGACTTACGTAGATTTAGTGCAGACAAATGTCAGTGTAAATGGACATGACATGCTCCATAAGATAAAAGTCTATAAAAAAATGTATATTATATAAATCTCTGAGTCTGTACTTTTGGTGCGAGAGTTTCAGACTTTTACTGTCTAAAGCCCACCTGTGCTCCTTCTGTAACCTTAAAAAACGCTTAAGGTAACAGAAGGAGCACAGGTGGGCTCCGAGTGTCCCTTTCATACTTTTCCCGATGGCCCTAGCAGTTTTCAGCCCTGCTGGGCCCCTATGGTTTGTTGCGCGTGAAACTAGAACGGTACTGGTAACGGTAAATCTTTCGAAAAATCCAGCAGGCATTGGCTAGTGCATAGCTTAGCTAGTGGGCCCCGTTCCTTTTTGTTGTGTTGTAGTTTGCAAAATGAACGGTGCCGTTTACAGCCAGCTACTCATTGACCGTACGTCTGTACAAAAATGTGTTTCATTTAGACGCACCATTAGATCCATCTTTATAATATGGCTCAGACCTCCTCACTATGGGTGTTTGTAGATGTAAGGAATCTTATTTATGACTGGCCTGCTGGTCTAGTGGTTAGTGGCCCTGACTGCTATGCTGGAGGTCGTGGGTTCGATTCCCACCCAGGACAAATATTTGTGTGATGAGCACAATCATTTGTTCTGTGTCTGGGTGTAATTTATCTATAATATGTATGTATGTATTTAGAAATATATAAGTATGTTTATCAGTTGTCTAGTACTCATAACACAAGCTCTGCTTAGCTTGAGACTAGACGGCGTTGTGTGATGGTTGTGGAATATTATTATTATTATTATTATTTACATTGGCGATCCTAAATTTTATAATTGTGTATTTATGCAACTGCATGACACCAATGCAAACCCTTGTCTTGCCGATATTTAGATGCTCGTAGCTCGCGGTTTTTTTTGAGATCTTCAAATGGTTAAAAATAATTTTTCATATGCTGATTCTCATCTTGAATGTAAAAGGTCTTTAATAGGACGTGTTCGGAGGCAATAACAAATAAATTACTTACTAGAATTGTGGCTTTGGTTGATGCTTTATTACGAAGTCAGAAATCCTTGTGTGACCTCCATAATGAAATTTTAAAAAGTATAAGCATAATCAGCCTTTTAATGTTTCTACTGCTGGGACTCAGGCCTCCTCTCTGGGAGAGGGAATGGGCCGTAACCCACCACGCGGGCCCAGTGCGGGTTGGTGAATGTTGCATGTCTTCGAATTTTTGGTTCTAGAACATGCCGATTTCCTCGATTTCCTTCACTGTTTTGAGAGCAGTGGTGATGCAATAAATTACTCAAAGTAATGCGCCTGGCTGGGTTTGAACCCGCTCGTCGGAGCCGTTACCTCACAAAAATGTTAAAAAGTAGGGAAATATATTATCAACGCCTAACAGTCAATGAATGTAGTATATTTTTCGATATAGTCAACCGATTGCAATGAATCAAAGCCTAAGTAATATATCCAGTTACACACATAATTTTAATGTATAAAACTGTATCTAGTTACTTCGGTTTCGTAAATTTTACGTGATAGGTGCACAACTAAAATCTTCTACAGATTTATTATATGACGTATAGATACAATATTTTCCTGCCCTTGTCCCATGCTATTTGGGGTTGATGCAACACACACGATCTTTTTCGTCCATTCTATCCGTCAACTGTTACGCTATCACCGATTCCCTTTTCTATCATATATGATGACTAGCTTTTGCCAGCGGCTTTGCCTGCGTTAAAATTAGGTTTTTCTATACAAACTTTGGACCCCGTTTCATCCCCTTAGAGGGTGAATTTTGGAAAATCCTCTCTTAGTGCTCGCCTACGACATAAAAGGAAGCCTTGTGTAGAATTTCACGTTCCTAGTCCCAGTAGTTTCGGCTGTGCATTGATATGTCAGTCAGTCAGTCAGTTTCTCCTTTTATTTAAATAGATGATAATATCTATGCCAAATATATTTTAAATAATGAAAAACATAAAAAGGAAGTGATACCTAAATTAAAATTCGTGTTTTTCCTTGTGTTCGATAAAACTGCAAGCTAGCTCATTAATAAAATGGTTTTTATAAATTACTGGCCTCTTGTTAATTCAATGCTACGAGAAACCGCAAAAATCTCAGAATAAATTATGTAGCGATAATTCAGAATCTACCGAGTCAATTCAACGCGAGCCTATCAACAATAATAAAAATAAAATTGGTGTGACAGCTACATAAGCTTAATAATATTATATTATAACGAGGAAGGCTGTTTGTTTGTTTATAATCTTAAAACTATGAGCCGATTATCTAATATATATATATATATATATATATATATATATGGCCAGATCGTATAGGTAAACGTTAACATTTGATGATATGTCAATCTTCGTTTAGCCAAATCATTGATGTAGGATTTCAATGATAATAAAAGGTCTAAAGAAAATTTTAACGTGTAAAACGATCTGGCCAGTTTTACTTGGTCATTTCATGAAGTGATCTATTTCTAAGATCTGGCTACGACATATATATATGTATATAAAAGGATAAACTGACTGAAACTATAAGGTGAAAATTTGCACAAGGTTTCCTTTTATGACGTAGGCGAGCAATAAGAGAGGATTTTCTAAAATTCACCCCCTAAGGGGATATATTATTATGTTCCACAACTTTCACACAACGCCATCTAGTCTCAAAGTAAGCAGAGCTTGTGTTATAAGTACTAGACAACTGATAAACGTACTTATATATTTCTAAATACATGACATATTATAGATAAATTACACCCAGACACAGAACAAATGATCGTGCTCATGAGCTCATCACACAAATATTTTTCTTAGGTGAGAATCGAATCCACGACCTCCGGCATAGTAGTCAGGGCCACTAACCACTTGATCAACAGGCCAGGGACGAAACGGGAGTCGAACGAGAACAAAATTTGTCTTAAATTTTTAGGGTTCCAATTATTTTTCGAATTTTTGAATTATTATATTATTACAAATAGACAGTGAGAATTTTGTGAGAATTTGTGTATTAGTGGAGGGACTATCTAGAACCATTCCATCTATGAATTTGAGAATTTCTCTCACCATTTTGACGGCTTGGTACTCTTGACCTACCGGCCATGGATGAAATCGAAGTCCAAAGTTTGTACTTTCGCGCAGGCAAAGTTGCTGGCAGAAGCTTGCAAATATGGATATTGTAAATACAACAATTTTTTTTAAAAGAGTAACCATGGAGTTTCTTGCCGGTTTTTCTCCATAGGAAACGACGAATTTGGAAGCGTACACTAGCTTCTGACGTTTTATAAGTGCTCATGAAATAAAAAAAAAATGATTTTTTTTGCTTGTTTGATATATAAAAATCTCGTGTCCTAGTGTTTGTTAACAAGCTCCTCCGAAACGGCTTGACTGAAACTTAAACTTTTTGTGTATTTGGTAGATCTGAGAGTAGGTCGTATGTCATTTTTTTTACCCTCCTATCCCACCCCCTTTTTTTAGGGTTCCGTACCTCAAAAGGAAAAACGGAATTCTTATAGGATCACTTTGTTGTCCGTCTGTCTATCAAGACCCTTTATCTCGGAAACGCGAGGAGGTATCGAGTTGAAATTAAAATCATATACTCAGGACTGTGGTTCCTTAAAGCTGTGAAAAAAACAAACTTGTAAGTTAACGAAAAAAAAAGATATGGCCGTTTATGTCGCAATAAACGTGTATTTCGACACTCTCAAGCGAATCTAAATTTGTTGTTGCCTAGAATCCTGAAAATTGGCATAAAGCAAGGTTTCATAGTATATGTATAGGAAACAATCTGAAAACTGTAAATTTGTAGATACGTCACAAAAAAAAATTGTGATTCATAAAAATCTTTGAGACTGTTTTCATAGGTAAGTTTGGACAGAACCCTCATTGCGCGAGTCCCACTTGCCCAGTTTTTTATTTTTATTTGTATGAAAGAACAACGTTTGCCGGGTACCTATAGGTATAATACTGCACTATCATTGGGTGTCGTGTCTTAGTCCATTTACTTTATTTCCCGAAAAAATGCACAATTCCTGCAGGATATACTTACTGTGGGGGCCAGGCCACAGAACAAAATTAGTCTTTAATATTTAATAATAATAATAAATATTTTTAGGATTTTTGTTACTTATATTTTTATTATTGAATTATTATAATATTAGGTCTTTAATTATGAAACTGCCTTTTTTTAAAACTAGTTACGTTATTTCTTCAAAGTTCAAAGAAACCAATAAATACCTAATTTCGAAAAAAGAATAACGTAGCTTTAATATAAAGTTTATTTGAAGTTATAATTCCAAGACAATCCAAAGATATAACACTTGAAAGCAACCTGTTTTGAAAAACTGCAGTTTCATACTTTAACCCCTATTATTACAAAGAGACGGTGAGAATTTTGTGAGATTATGTGTGTATAAGTGGAGGGACTATCTGGAACCATTCCATCTGTGAATTTGAGAATTTCTCTCGCCATTTTGACTGCGTGGTACTCTATTTCGGGTGGCCATCGACTATATCTATATCTATATCACTATATAACCCAGACAAAGCCGGGGCGTACCGCTAGTAGGTACACATAGGTATCATAGGGAAACCCGCTTGCTTCACCTCGGGTGTCAGAATCAATCACTGTCAAGCACACATTCTTAGAATCATTGCATTAACTGTAGCGCTGTCGACACAGTACCGGAATTGACAACGCCCTGATGCACATAAAAAACCGTGGAGATTTGTATTTTTGAAAAAAATATTGTACCCTTTTTTTGTTAGCCTGTTTCTTCCCAGTCCTGGGTTAAGGTCACCCTCCACTTCTTCCATCTTTCGCGGGTCTGCGCTACCTCTTGCCAGTTCTGTTGAACCTGTATATTTACCTACTAGCGAAAAAATGCATTTTCGGAAATTACATTTTAATATAATACTTGGAGATTTTATTAAGGGTGTACTAAAAAAAATGAAGATGTCACTTATTTAATTGTTTCTGTGGTCAAAGAAGTAATTATTTAATTAATTACGAATTAATTTTTGTTACAAAATAATGTCAAATTAAGCAGATTTCTGCTTACCCACAGAAAAAAAAACACTTCCGTAGCTGATTCGCTGTAGATAAAATCTGTCATGTAATTTGTGTTTACTCGAGATTTGCGTAATTCGAGTCCATTATTGTTTTTTACTTAATGCGTTTATCCTAATTAGTTAAGTTTCGGTTCAAGAACTTCTTACATTGTGGTACCTACTAATTAGGTACTATTTATAATTTTATACAAAAACCATTGAGTGTAGGAGTTTTTATCAATATTGTTTTTTTCCTGTAGGTACCTACGTAAGCCCGTGACAAGTCAATCATGTCTAACTAAACTTTTGAGCAAAATAATATCATGTATTTGGTGATTATTAGCAAAAAATAAAAGAATAAATAGGCTCTTAATAAACTAGTGCGATTCACCATCAACGAATGCATCAATGCCTACCATGAGGTGGGATCGTAGTCCAGCACTAGTTTATATAATTAAAAAAAAGAATTCCCATTAGGGGAAAAGGTTTGAAAAAAAAAATAGTTGTAAAGACTACTCGACATATTACCTAGTTCTAATCGCATACCCTTAAAAGTAACAATGGAAAAACTGATATAATAAGTTATTAATTGTCCGATTAAGAACATAAAATATTACAATACCATGGCATATAGGGAACCTAGACCTCTTTACCTAGAACGGATGTAGGAAATATATTCTTATCATTGTTAGTTCCGATTGTTACCTCAATGTAAACCTATTTCTGTTTTTTATAATAATAATACCTATATCTACTTTAGGAAACAAAGCCTACCTTAAAAAAAATCGGTTAAGCGCGAGCCTATCAATAATAATAATTAAAAAACAACTGGGCAAGTGCGAGTCGGAATCGCACTTGTCCAGGGGTCTCGCCCTGAGGGTCCAGTATAAATTTACCTACGTAAATAGTTCAATTCCAGAATGGAGTCTCGAAGATTTTTCCAAGTCGCAAAAAAATATTTTTTTTTTGTGACGTAACAACATGATTGTTTTCAGATTTATTCCTCTACCTGTGCTGTAAGACATTTCTTCCAAATTTCAGGATTCTGGGTCAACGGGAAGTACCTTATGAATTTTGATTCCCTTGAGAGTAAACGGCCGTATCTTTTTGTTCGTTAACTTAGAAGTTTGATTTTTTCACAGCTTCAAGGGACCGCAGATTTGAATATATGGTTTTAATTTCAACTCGATACCTTTACGAGTTTCCGAGATAAAGGGTCTTGACCAACAGCCAGACAGACAGACAGACGGACAACAAAGTGAGCCTATAAGGGTTCCGTTTTTTCCTTTTGAGGTTTTTTTTTTATTTGGGAAAATCATCTTATGACAAATCCCGCTTTTGGGTGGAGCGAGAGATAGTGTCAGACTTTTATTGACTAAAACCCCACTCCTGTTCCTTCGTGGACTTCGCCCCAGGGTCCGGGTTTCGTTTTCACACTATCCATGGCCCCAGTAGGCTTCGACCCTGCTGGGCCCCTACAATTTGCTGACATCTCCCTGAGGCGCGCGTGGAACAATACGCGCCGTCGACGACTTGGGCTTGGTCCGGACGGTTACCGGACGGTCGGACGGCGGGCCACCCATTGCCCGCCGTCCGCAAGCCCGCGCCTACGGTGGCCGGAAATCGGGATCGGAATCCCGGCGGCGGTTGGTCCGTGAGGACCGTTTTGAGGTACGGATCCCTAAAAATTAAAGATTTGTTTATTTATACTTAAATACTTACAAGCTACATATTTTATGTTATCATAATAATTAAATTGATTGATTGAGATAATTGTATTGTAATGATTAGATTTTTGTATCTGATAAATTATATTAATGTTATTTATTCAATTTTATTTAAATATTCTTTAAATTTGTTGTATTGTGTTGTTAATGTTAGTAATTGATTTGAATTGTATGAACTTAATGTTATATGATTTATTTTTGTTCTAAACTATCGCATTGTGTTTCAGTGATAGTTTGAACTAAAGTGCACTAACGGCCTGTTCACGACCTCGGTCTTAGCGGAGATCGGCGCGTCAAACGGGGCGGCATCGATAGGCGAGTGTCAGGTGTGCTCTGTGAGTGTCTAGTGGCGTGTTTCAAACATTTTCATACTTTTGTTCTTACCGCTCGCCGCCCCGTGCTTAGCTACCGCTCACAGCGGCAAGACCGTGAACGGGCCGTAATAGACCTCGGGATGGGTGGCCTGCAGTATTATTTGAAAGAGTTACCGCAATCCTGGAACGTAAAGGGCTGCTGAAGGAACACTCGCTCGACCGAGAGCGGGAGAAGTAACTTGATGATACTTCAACTTAAAAAACTTAAAAAAAGAGATCTCTGGGCTGGTGGGCTCGATCGTCAAGGGCTAAGGCAGATACTACGTATTATAATTAAATATTTAGATTATAATGCGAATTTGAATAAAATAGAGGCCACTGACTAACAGCTTCTCGGTAAGTTCATGAATCAGACGAGGTAAGCGACTTGACGACAGTTTATTGCCGAAAACTATTTTGTAGATAATTTGTTGGGCATTCAAATAATTGTAGTTGCACATAGCCAATATTTGTATATATTGGGGGATGGCCAATTTGATTCAACTTAGGGCTATATTTCACCGCGACCAGTTGCGCCACCATGGTGTCCGTAAGCTACCAAACTAGACACCATACAGACACCAAAGTCGCTACACACCACTGAGACAGTATCAAAATGGACCATAAGTGCACGCGTCTTGGTTGTGCAACCACATGGACACCAGGTGAGTAACTCTATAGAGCTGTATACATTTTGTTGATAGCGGCTACTGGTCGCGCCACTATGGTATCCCGGTGAAATATAGCCCTTAGGGATGGCGATTCTTCCAATGTTTGATTCTAATCAAAGTGTAAAGAATCGATTCAGTAATAAATCGAGTTCTAAAAGATCGATCCGTTGGTTGCCGTGCAGGGACTGAGTCCTAAAAAGCATGGTACAAGATGCTCCTACATAACAGTGCACATGTGTTTTATGGCTGGTTGTTAATCGGATGCACCTACAACATCCACATAAAAATTAGCTTGAGGAAAGTAGATGCTTTGAAAATTTTAAATAATAATATAGTTGCATTCCACAGGAAAAACATCGAATCTCGACTTCAAGCTTTTGAAATCGATTTACAGAATCAGTCCAGTGTTTAAGAACATTGCCCTTTGAGTGACTGTAAGCCTTCTGATGAGGCTAGCGACCACTTTACAGTGCCCTTATGTCAGCACTGGCAACACGCAGTTCCACAACTTTCACACAACGCTATCTAGTCTCAAAGTAAGCAGAGCTTGTGTTATATGTATTAGACAACTGATAAACGTACTTATATATTTCTAAAGACATACGTATTATAGATAAATTACACCCAGACACAGAACAAATGATCGTGCTCATGAGCTCATCACACAAATATTTGTCATATGTGAGAATCGAATCCACGACCTCCGGCATAGTAGTCAGGGCCACTAACCACTTGATCAACAGGCCAGGGACGAAACGGGAGTCGAACAAGAACAAAATTTGTCTTCAATTTTTAGGGTTCCAATTATTTTTTGAGTTATTATATTATTACAAATAGACAGTGAGAATTTTGTGCGATTTTGTGTATTAGTGGAGGGACTATCTAGAACCATTCCATCTATGAATTTGAGAATTTCTCTCGCCATTTTGACGGCTTGGTACTCTTGACCAACCGGCCATGGAAGAAATCGAAGTCCAAAGTTTTTACTTTCGCGCAGGCAAAGCTGCTGGCAGAAGCTTGCAAATATGGAAATATTGCAAATACAACAATTTTTTTTAAAAGATTAACCATGGAGTTTCTTGCTGGTTCTTCTACGTGGGAAACGACCAATTTGGAAGCGTACACTAGCTTCTGACGTTTTATAAGTGTTCATGAAATAAAAAAAAAATTGAATTTTTTTTGCTTGTTTAATATATAAAAATCTCGTGTCCTAGTGTTTGTTAACAAGCTCCTCCGAAACGGCTTGACTGAAACTTAAACTTTTTGTGTATTTGGTAGATCTGAGAGTAGGTCGTATGTCATTTTTTTTTACCCTCCTATCCCACCCCCTTTTTTTAGGGTTCCGTACCTCAAAAGGAAAAACGGAATTCTTATAGGATCACTTTGTTGTCCGTCTGTCTATCAAGACCCTTTATCTCGGAAACGCGAGGAGGTATCTAGTTGAGATTATAACCATATACTTAGGACTGCGGTTCCTTAAAGCTGTGAAAAAATCGAACTTGTAAGTTAACAAAAAAAAAAGATATGGCCGTTTATGTCGCGATAAACGTGTATTTCGACACTCGCAAGCGAATCTAAATTCATAGGGTACTTCCCGTTGCCTAGAATCCTGAAAATTGGCATGAAGCAAGGTTTCATAGTATAAGTATAGGAAACAATCTGAAAACTGTAAATTAGTAGTTACGTCACAAAAAAAAAATTGTGTTTCATAAAAATCTTTGAGACTGTTTTCATAGGTAAGTTTGTACAGAACCCTCATTGCGCGAGTCCCACTTGCCCAGTTTTTTATTTTTATTTGTATGAAAGAACAACGTTTGCCGGGTACCTATAGGTATAATACTGCACTATCATTGGGTGTCGTGTCATAGTCCATTTACTTTATATCCCGGAAAAATGCACAATTCCAGCAGGATATACTTACTGTGGGGGTCAGGCCACAGAACAAAATTAGTCTTTAACCTATTGAGTAGCGTAATTAGAGACACAATAGAAAGACAATAACGCCGGCGTTCGCTCAGGGTTTAATGAATTAATGTTTAATAATAATAATAAATAATTATTTTTAGGATTTTTGCTACTTATATTTTTATTATTATTGAATTATTATAATATTAGGTCTTTAATTATGAAATTGCCGTTTTTTAAAACTGGTTGCTTTGAAGCGTTACATCTTTGGATTGACTTGGAATTAAAAGTTCATATAAACTTTATATTAAAGTTACGTTATTTCTTCAAAGTTCAAAGAAACCAATAAATACCTAATTTCGAAAAAAGAATGACGTAGCTTTAATATAAAGTTTATTTGAAGTTATAATTCCAAGACAATCCAAAGATATAACACTTGAAAGCAACCTGTTTTGAAAAACGGCAGTTTCATACTTTAACCCCTATTATTACAAAGAGAAGGTGAGAATTTTGTGAGATTATGTCTGTATAAGTGGAGGGACTATCTGGAACCATTCCATCTGTGAATTTGAGAATTTCTCTCGCCATTTTGACAGCGTGGTACTCTATTTCGGGTGGCCATCGACTATATCTATATCACTATATAACCCGGACAAAGCCGGGGCGTACCGCTAGTAGGAACACATAGGTATCATAGGGAAACCCGCTTGCTTCACCTCGGGTGTCAGAATCAATCACTGTCAAGCACACATTCTTAGAATCATTGCATTAACTGTAGCGCTGTGTACACAGTACCGGAATTGACAACGCCCTGATGCACATAAAAAACCGTGGAGATTTGTATTTTTGAAAAAAATATTGTAAAAAGAAACAGGCTAACAAAAAAACGTAGCCTGTTTCTTTCCAGTCCTGGGTTAAGGTCACCCTCCACTCCTTCCATCTTTCGCGGGTCTGCGCTACCTCTTGCCAGTTCTGTTGAACCTGTATATTTATCTACTACAGGAAAAAATGCATTTTCGGAAATTACATTTTAATATAATACTTGGAGATTTTATTAAGAGTTTACTAAAAAAATTAAGATGTCACTTATTTAATTGTTTCTGTGGTCAAAGAAGTGATTATTTAATTAATTACGAATTAATTTTTGTTACAAAATAATGTCAAATTAAGCAGATTTCTGCTTACCCACAGAAAAAAAAACACTTCCGTAGCTGATTCGCTGTAGATAAAATCTGTCATGTAATTTGTGTTTACTCGAGATTTGCGTAATTCGAGTCCATTATTGTTTTTTACTTAATGCGTTTATCCTAATTAGTTAAGTTTCGGTTCAAGAACTTCTTACACTGTGGTACCTACTAATTAGGTACTATTTATAATTTTATACAAAAACCATTGAGTGTAGGAGTTTTTATCAATATTATTTTTTACTGTAGGTACCTACGTAAGCCCGTGACAAGTCAATCATGTCTAACTAAACTTTTCTGCAAAATAATATCATGTATAGGCTCTTAATAAACTAGTGCGATTCACCATCAACGAATGCATCAATGCCTACCATGAGGTGGGATCGTAGTCCAGCACTAGTTTATATAATTAAAAAAAAGAATTCCCATTAGGGGAAAAGGTTTGAAAAAAAAAATAGTTGTAAAGACTACTCGACATATTACCTAGTTCTAATCGCATACCCTTAAAAGTAACAATGGAAAAACTGATATAATAAGTTATTAATTGTCCGATTAAGAACATAAAATATTACAATACCATGGCTTATAGGGAACCTAGACCTTTTTACCTAGAACGGATGTAGGAAATATATTCTTATCATTGTTAGTTCCGATTGTTACCTCAATGTAAACCTATTTCTGTTTTTTATAATAATAATACATACTTTAGGAAACAAAGCCTACCTTAAAAAAAATCGGTTAAGCGCGAGCCTATCATTAATAATAATTAAAAAACAACTGGGCAAGTGCGAGTCGGAATCGCACTTGTCCAGAGGGTCTCGCCCTGAGGGTCCCGTACAAATTTACCTATGTAAATAGTTCAATTCCAGATTTTTCCAAGTCGCAAAAAATATTTTTTTTTTGTGACGTAACAACGTTATTGTTTTCAGATTTATTCCTATACCTGTGCTGTAAGACATTTCTTCCAAATTTCAGGATTCTGGGTCAACGGGAAGTACCTTATGAATTTTGATTCCCTTGAGAGTAAGCGGCCGTATCTTTTTCGTTCGTTAACTTAGAAGTTTGATTTTTTCACAGCTTCAAAGGACCGCAGATTTGAGTATATGGTTTTAATTTCAACTCGATACCTTCAAGCGTTTCCGAGATAAAGGGTCTTGACCAACAGCCAGACAGACAGACAGACGGACAACAAAGTGAGCCTATAAGGGTTGTTATTTTTATTTTTTTTTACGTGGGAAAATCATCTTATGACAAATCTCGCTCTTGGGCGGAGCGAAAGGTTAGTGTCAGACTTTTACTGACTAAAAACCCACTCCTGTTCCTTCGTTGCCTTCGTCCCAGAGTCCGGGTTTCGTTTTCACACTACCCATGGCCCCAGTAGGCTTCGACCCTGCTGGGCCCCTACAATTTGCTGACATCTCCCTGAGGCGCGCGTGGAACAAAACGCGCCGTCGACGACTTGGGCTTGGTCCGGACGGTTACCGGACGGTCGGACGGCGGGCCACCCATTGCCCGCAAGCCCGCGCCTACGGTAGCCGGAAATCGGGATCGGAATCCCGGCGGCGGTTGGGCCGTGAGGACCATTTTGAGGTACGGATCCCTAAAAATTAAAGATTTGTTTATTTATACTTAATTACTTACAAGCTACATATTTTGAGTTATCATAATAATTAAATTGATTGATTGAGATAATTGTATTGTAATGATTAGATTTTTGTATCTAATAAATTATATTAATGTAATTTATTCAATTTTATTTAAATATTCTTTAAATTTGTTGTATTGTGTTGTTAATGTTAGTAATTGAATTGAATTGTATGAACTTAATGTTATATGATTTATTTTTGTTCTAAACTATCGCATTGTGTTTCAGTGATAGTTTGAACTAAAGTGCACTAACGGCCTGTTCACGACCTCGGTCTTAGCGGAGATCGGCGCGGCAAGCGGGGCGGCATCGATAGACGAGTGTCAGGTGTGCTCTGTGAGTGTCTCGTGACGTGTTTCAAACATTTTCATACTTTTGTTCTCGTACCGCTCGCCGCCCCGCGCTTAGGTCCCGCTCACTGGGGCAAGACCATAAACAGGTCGTAATAGACCTCGGGGTGGGTGGCCTGCAGTATTATTCGAAAGAGTTACCGCGATCCTGGAACGTAAAGGGCAACTAAAGGAACACAGGTAAGTCAGTAAAAGTCGGACACTCCCCCTCGCTCTACCCAGAGCGGGAGAAGTAACCTGATGATATTTAGCCTTTAAAAAAAAAGATCTCTGGGCTGGTGGGCTCGATCGTCAAGGGCTAAGGCAGATACTACGTATTATAATTAAATATTTAGATTATAATGCGAATTTGAATAAAATAGAGGCCACTGACTAACAGCTTCTCGGTAAGTTCATGAATCAGACGAGGTAAGCGACTTGACGACAGTTTATTGCCGAAAACTATTTTGTAGATAATTTGTTGGGCATTCAAATAATTGCAGTTGCCCATAGTCCTTTATATTTGTATATATTGGGGAGTGGCCAATTTGATTCAACTTAGGGCTATATTTCACCGGCGCGACCAGTTGCGCCACCATGGTACCCGTAAGCTACCAAACTAGACACCATACAGACACCAAAGTCGCTACACACCACTGAGACAGTTTCAAAATGGACCATAAGTGCACGCGTCTTGGTTGCGCAACCAAATGGACACCAGGTGAGTAACTCTATAGAGCTGTATACATTTTGTTGATAGCGGCGACTGGTCGCGCCACTATGGTGTCCCGGTGAAATATAACCCTTAGGGATGGCGATTCTTCCAAAGTTTGATTTTTCAATCGATTCTAATCAAAGTGTAAAGAATCGATTCAGTAATAAATCGAGTTCTAAAACATCGATCCGTTTGTTGCCGTACAGGGACTGAGTCCTAAAAAGCATGCTCCTACATAACAGTGCACATGTATTTTATGGCTGGTTGTTAATCGGATGCACCTACAACATCCACATAAAAATTAGCTTGAGGAAAATAGGTGCTTTGAAAATTTTAAATAATAATATAGTTGCATTCCACAGAAAAAAAATCGAATCTCGACTTCAATGTTTTGAAATCGATTTACAGAATCAGTCCAGTGTTTAAGAACATTGCCCTTTGAGTGACTTCTGATGAGGCTCATTGTAAGCGACCACTTTACAGTGCCATATGTCAGCATTGGCAACACGCACTGACCAGACTTTCGTCTTTAGACACTGTGGTACGTTGGACGAGAAGATACCGCGCAGCTTCCCGAACGCTGGAACGCTGCGACTTGGGCTCGGTCCGGACGGATACCGGACGATCGGACGGCGACCTACCCATTGTTCGCCGTCCGCAAGCCCACGCCTACGGTGGCCGTAATCGGGATCAGAATCCCAGCGGCAGTTGGGGCGTGAGGATCTTTGCCTCGCGATCGGCCGCCTCCTTTGCTAGCATTACTGCTTCGCAGAAGGAAGCGACCGCCTGCCACTCCTCCTCGCTCCGGACCATGGCCTGTACTAATGCCCGGCACGGAGTAGTAGATGCAACATGGTTATTTACCATGACAAACTTACGCCTCTATAAAATTAGTGTGAAAATATAATGCGACTAGTATGGATTAGATTACGATGAAAACATGAAGGTTTTTACAACCCAACATTTTCTCAAAGCTCTAAAACACGTTTTGTTCACAAAACTTTTCTTTTTGTTCGTTGCCGAAAGCCTTTTTAGTTTTGTTTTTTTTCTTAGTTTGGCCCTTTGGAGTGAAAAGGGTCGTATGGTAATCGAAAGTGTGTTTTGATTATAAATCTGTGGTGAAACTTGAAAAAAAAAGAGTATTAGGGTTCCGTACCCAAACGGAACGGATAGCGGCACGAATCTTGAGCGCTCGACGAAAGAGCGGAGATCGTTTTGCGCATCGTACAATATCGGCGAGCCAATCACTGTACAAGGACTTCACTCCCCGCCCCCGCATCTCTCTTCATACCACTAAAGAGCTCCGATATTTCACTTCTGCGTGCTTCTGCGCAAGTAGAACTGTAGAAGTCAGCGCTCAAGATCCGTGCCGCTATCTATACTAAGACTCCACTGTCCGTCTGTCTGTCACCAGGCTTGAATCTCATAAACCGTGACAACTAGACAGTTGAACTTTTCACAGATAATGTATTTTTGTTGCTGCTATAACAACAAATACTAAAAACCGAATAAAATAAATGTAAGTGGGGCTCTAACACCACGATTTTTTTCGTCTTTTGCTCGATATAATAGTTATACGAGTAATAAGTGCCTAATGTTCACTCATCGCATTTTGCGTGCGGTCACGGCATTATGCTGAGCGTTCGGCCGTTTTGCGCGGATGTGGCGCATATTTCTCTCACTTAATATACTTTTAATTTGTTTAGTTCCAAATTTGCGCCTAGTTCCACCAAATAAAATGTTTTTCTTTCTTTTTCTTTTCTTACTTTCATGTTTTATAGATGGTACAGAACCCTTCGTGCACGAGTCCGACTCGCACTTGGTCGGGTTTTTACATCTGATGCCATCATCGATACTTATAAAAACGCTAAGGATGAACTAAGGATGTCGTCGACCTGTGCTTTCCTGCTTGAAAATAAATGCGATTTTTGTGCCAAACGTATATTATATGTAAGTGGTTTTAATGAGGCAATGAGAATAAGGCCTTCCTTGCGATAAGAATAAAAAATAATAATGCCTAATAAGAGCAAAACGGGTTTAATTAAAAATAGCTCAATTGCTAGTACTTACTTCCACCGTAAGCACAGGATTGCGGACGACGATCAATGGGTAGCTTGCCGTCCATCGATGTTCCACGCGCGCCTCAAAGAGATGTTCTTGTATTTTTTTATCCAAATGTTGACTTGTAGAAAATGGCTTGTTGCAGAATTTTCTACCATTCTTGTTACATTATCTAAGTCCACCTAGGTATCACTACTATATATGAAGTTTAAATAAACAAATAAATATGTCTGCAAAACCGTAGGAGGCCAGCAGGGTCGATGTCTGCTAGGGCCGCAGGGAATTTCTAGAAAGGAAACCCCGATCCTTGAACACAAAAGACAATTGAAGGACACAGGTTTTGTTGTAGCTAGTAAAAATCAGACACCCCCTCTTGCTCCACCTTGATGTGGGGCTGGCCTTAAAACCAGAGCACTTCGACCCTTCTGGATCTTTTGTGCTAAACCTTGCTCCACCTTAGAACGGAAGAAGTCATTGAAAGACTTACCTAAAAAAAAAAATTGAGGCTTATTTATATGTACTACTCCTCATCATAAACCAGTCATATTAATTAAAACCAGTGCATGATATCATAAATCTATGTACTCCTGGTCACGTTGGTCACGTCTAAGACCGGAAACAAGCGAATATGTCCCCTATCGGCAATGATATTGTATTTATTAGCTTTGATTGTAATCTGATTGTGTCACTCTTGTAACTTGCCGTGACCTCTGCGGCTCTGGTAGACATGTGTGATAAGAGGGAGGTCGTTGTGGAGTTGTGACACTGTGGGTGGTAGCTTGTCAGCCTTTATTTATTTATTAGGGAAGGAAACAGTGATACATTACATTTTATAGAAAAAAAAACCAAATAACTTGTTAAAGAATACACAAAAGATTTTGGCAAAGAATGCGATTTAAAATTTTAAAAGACTCACTCAAACCAAAATTTTACATTATTTATGGGCTCCGTACCTAAAAGGAAAAAACGGAACCCTTATAGGATCACTTTGTTGTCCGTCTGTCAAGACCCTTTATCTCTGGAACGAGTAGAGGTATCGAGTTGAAATTAAAACTATATACTCGAGTCTGCGGTGGATCTAATGGACGCTCTAACGTCGGACATTCAGGAAGAGGCTCCCTGGTGTATGCTGTTTGCCGATGACATTGTGTTGGTTGCCGAGAGAGGCCTAGAGGTCCAGAACAGATTGGAGGTGTGGTGGCACAGACTGGAGAGTGTTGGCCTGAAATTGAGTAGAACCAAAACAGAATACTTGTTCTGCGATTTCGGCGGTGTCTCCAATCCAGTGCCTTTAGCTCTCGCTGGAACGCCCATACCGATCTGCTCCGACTTTCGGTACCTCGGGTCACTCGTTCAAGGGGATGGTGAGGTAGACCGGGACGTAACACATCGGATCAACGCAGGATGGATGAAATGGCGACAGGTCACGGGAACCACTTGTGACCCACGGATGCCCCTTAAGTTGAAGGGTAAAATCTACAAGTCCGTGATAAGACCTGTCATACTGTATGGATCAGAATGTTGGGCTGTGAAAAAGACGGATGAAAAAAGACTGCACGTAGCGGAGATGGATGTGTGGTGTGACGAGAATGGATAAAGTGAGAAATGAGTATATTAGGGGAAGTTTGAAAGTGGCACCAGTGACTGAAAAATTGAAAGAGAATCGTTTGTCTTGGTATGGTCATGTGAAGAGGAGGGATGAAACGCATGTTACTAAAAGAGTTATGAGTTTACATGTGGATGGATGGAGAGGGAGAGGGAGACCAAAGAAAAGATGGATGGATTGTGTGAAGAGTGATATGAAATAAAAGGAAGTTAGTGATAGCATGACGAATGACAGGGCAGAATGGAAGAAAAAAACATGTTGCGCCGACCCCAAATAACACGGGACAAGGGCAGGAAGATGATGATGATACTCGAGTCTGCGGTCCCTTGAAGCTGTGAAAAAATCAAACTTAAAAAATGTATTTTTCGATATTCTCAAGGGAATCAAAATTCATAGGGTACTCTTCCCTTTGACCCAGAATTCTGAAATTTGGCATGAAGCAAGGTCTTGCAGCACAGATATAGGAATAAATCTGAAAACAGTAAATTTATTGTTACATCAGAAAAAAGAAATCGAGACTCCATTCGGGAATTGAACTATTTACATAGATAAGTTTGTTCCGAACCCTCAGTGTTCGAGTCCGACTCGCACTTGGCCGGTTTTTTTGTAACATAGACCTACATGGGCACTTATAAAATGGAGAAGAACCGGCAAGAAACTCCACGCCTACGCTAGATTCTGCCCCAGTAATACCCCTGTAAACCCCGTTTAAACAATGACGATTGGCCGAGGCGGGGCCCACATGTAAAAAGCTTGCATAAAACTCAGTACGCGTTCTAACTAGTATATCTCACCTCTATTTCTTGACAACATTGCTCTACAAATTGGACAAAAGGTAAAGCATAGTACTTAAATACCTATATTTATTAAATAGTTCCTGTTGCAAGCTTATTGAGACTCGCATTTTGAAATGAAACCATAAACAAACAAGTATTCTAATCGCTGACTTAAAATGGTAATCAGAATTGGTTTCCTAGTGTATCCAAAATAAGAACGATGTCAATTTATTGGTATGCTGTTGGTTGGCAATACCTTGTTGAGCTCAATGTTTCCCTGCCAGGACTGCGGGACTGTTCGAAAGAGCTACTGTAGCCCTGGAACCAGGGGCAAGCTCGGTAGGTACGCCCCTGATTCCATTCCTTTCCATTTCTGATTCTTGATTTCCCTGATGCGGCGGTCAGTATCAGCCGTATCAATGATACGGGGCCCCCGGGCTACAGGGGCCCCAAATGAGCCAAAATCCGTAATATGTTATCCATAATCGTAAATTATCTTATTGACAAGAAGCCAGTGAATGAATAATGACTATGATAGGATAATCTAATGCTCTAATTATCTCGGTTCGCTTCTTTTAGCATTTTCTACATAAAACTTAAACTATCCTTTTTTTTTAGGTGGGAAAGCATCCAAATGACTTCTCGCGCTCTGGGTGGGGCGGGAGGGCTTGCTTGCTTTTTACTGACTAAAACCACACCTGTATCCTTCAATTACCCTTTGCGTTCTAGGACTGCGGGTTTCCCTTTCAGAAATTCTCCGCGGTCCTAGCTAGCGGGCATCGGCCCTGTTGGGCCCCTACGGTTTGCTGACATCTCTTTGAGGAGCGCGAGGATCACTACGCGCTGTCGATGACTGGGCTCGGTCCGGTTAGTTACCGAACAGCCGTACGGCGAGCTACCCAGTGCTCGACGTCCGCAAGCCCGCGTCTACCGTGGCTGGTAGTCGGGGTCGGAATTACGCGGCTAGGGCGTGAGGACCTTCGTTCCATCATGCGTGCAGCCTCCTCCTTCGCTAGCATTACTGCTTCGCAGAAGGAGGCGACTGCCTGCCATTCCTCCTCGCTCCGCACCATAGCCTGAACCAGGGCCCGACGCGAAAGGTCGCTGCCACCAATTGCCTCCACGAGGACACGGCGGTGCTCCGCCCAAGCGGGGCAGACCTCCACCGTATGCTCCACCGTGTCCTCTGGGTGGTCCGCACAATGATGACGCCCGGGCGTTGCTTCCGCCAAAATATACTATCCTAGTACAGAATGCTTCCAAAAACGAGCTCATTTTCATTTTCACGATCTGTTATGACTCTGACACGCTGTTTCAAAGCACTAGTTCATTTTTTACAAAAAATACCCTCAAAAATGTTTGTTACAGGGCCCCTTTAGATATTGCTACGCCACTGCCTGGAATGCAAACAGAAACTGATAGAACTCGGGTGGGGTATTAGCCGGTAAAAGTCTAACACTCCTTCTTGCTTCACCCAGAGCGGGAAATGTTATTCAAAGATTTCGCAAGAGAAAAAAGAAAATTTCTCTGTTTACCCTCACAGCTTCATGTCTTGGGGTCGAAACCGAGCGACCAGGATCATCTCCGATCTACAAAGTAGACAAAGGGATCCTCAAAGGGGTTTATTCTGTCAAAGTCCTGGGGTGAAAAATTAGATTAAGGCATCATCATCATCATCATTTCAGTCGAAGAACGTCCACTGCTGGACATAGGCCTCCATCAAGTGTCGCCACAACGAACGGTCCTGTGCGTCTCGCATCCATCGCATTCCCGCGACTCTTTCCAGGTCATCGGTCCACCTTGTGGGAGGCCTTCAATCGCCGCATTTTCCGGTACGCGCTCGCCACTCTAGAACCTTTCAGCCTCATCCATTCTACGAGCAATGTGCCCTGCCCACTGCCACTTAAGTTTGGCGATTCTTCGGGCTATGCCGGCGAGTTTGGTTCTGCTGCGGATATCTTCATTCCTGATGCGATCACGCAAGGAAACTCCAAGCATAGCCCTTTCCATTGCCCTTTGGGTGACTATAAGCCTTCTTGATGAGGCCCATTTAAAGGTTGAAGAAAGCTGTCAATCCACCCGAATATGCTAGGAAACCGCGATGACAATGAAAAAACCGCACATTTTATAGGCCAAGAAATTCCAACTAACTCACACTAATATTATAAAGCGAAAATTTGTGAGCGTTGTACGTTGTGTGAGTTTGTTTTGTTACATCTTCACGCTCGAACGGCTGAACAGATTTAGATGAAATTTGGCACACGGGTACACCGTGTCCGGGAATATGACATAGGATAGCGTAGTTTTAGCCCGGCAGTCAGTCGGCGTTCTCAAGGGATATTATTTTACTATCACGCGATCGAAGCCGCTAGCACCAGCTAGTATATTAAAAAATCATAGCACGAAATTGTTTGTTTAAAACCAGAACATTAAAATGGCGAAAGGTCAATCTTGTTCCTTTGTAGAAGTGGACGACATTCATGTCCATGTCACGACCGGCGCGTGCGCAGCGTTCTCTGTCGGTGTTGCCAGTTGCGAGACAATTATGTATCGCACCGACAGCAGTTTAGTTAATTGTGTTCTTATCATTCTTATATTGGCAGCTTGTAATGATACCTGTCATGGAATAATGGCACACTTTTCTGACCGATAACTTGAAAAAGAATTCTAGGACATAGTGTAGGTACCTGTGTACTAAGTTTTTAGTTGCAGATTGCAGGTTGACAGATTTAGTTGGCCATATCATGAAGTGATCAATTTCTATAATCTGGCCACGACATGTGTATTGTTTATTTGAGAGCTGACTAGGTTTACCCACGCTTGCATAAATAAAGGCTTAACTAAGAATTAAGGCTCCACTAAAAACTTTTTTAAGGGAGGAAGTCATTCAATGACTTCACCCTCTCTAGGGTCAAAGATTCAAAGCATTTTATTTCAAATAAACTATTTACAGGCACTCTTAAAATGTCAAGAAGTCAGTCAGTCAGAAAAAAAAATTGTAATAGCAATAGGGTAGAGCGGACAATAGCATTGCAGACTTTTTGTGTACATCATTTGCCCTTTTGCGTTCCAGGGCCACGGTAAACGTCAACACTAACCAACGTATGAAGAAGCAGGTTCGGCAGCCCTCAAGCCAAATTTCATCGAATTTCGACGAATGAGTTAAATACCTACCAATTATTTACAGAAACCCAATTTCTGAAAAGGATACCGTGGTTCTGGACGCAAAGGGCAACTAAAGGACACAGGTAGGTTTTAATCACGTCGTCTCACCCCACCTTAGAGCGAAGAGAAAAAAGTCATTGAAAAGGTAGATCCTCTAAAAAAAAAGTCTCGCGCAGCTGATTTGCATTATTGATCTATTTTGTTTTTGTTAAAAATTTTGGCTTGGATACCAAGTCTTTTAAACTATTTCTTCGTATGAATAGTTTATTTGTTTACCATTTGAATATGGATGTACCTACATATACTGTGTAAATGTTTTTGTAATATTTGGCAGCAAATGTATCAAGTCAGCCTTCTCGACAAACTTCGCTGAGGTAGTCAACAGTACAATAAAATTCTCAGCTCCATTTTACAGAGATCGCGACTGTTTCAATGATTCCACATATTGTTCAGTTGCGCAGACACTTGAGATACAAAACTAGTCCAATTTTACATCACAATAACATCCACTAGGAATCAATTTGCGAATAGTTGTCTAGTACTCATAATGCAAGTTTTGCTTAGCTTGGGACTAGACGGCGTTGTGTGCTAGATGTTGTGGAATATTATTATTCCATTTATTTATTTTTTTACATTTTTAAATATTTCTTTAAAGAAACATATTAAATAAAAAACATTTAAAATATAAAAAAAATTGTCCGCCGGTGTCGGGAACAGGGCCAAGCTTCCGGTGGTTAGGGCTCCAGAGACAGGAATCTCCTCACAATGCAAGCCGTATCAAGGAGTACTGCCTTCTGTATCAGGCCCTTGATCCAACCGCGCAACGACAGCTTCGACAGATGGTCGTCGAAGCTTTTGGCTATAAAGCCATTATTGTTATTATTACTATCAAAACAACCGCTGAACTTCACTCCAAGAAATTCCGCCGAAAACCCCACTAATAATTGATATGAAGTCTAACGGGTTACTACCATTTAGGTATAGGAAAACACAGGCAAGTAATAATATACTCGTGGGTATCACTGACGCAAACAAAGTTTACTACTATGGTTAGGTCAAGGTTATTCTTTTTTATTTTATTAAAAGTAGGTAAATATTGTTGTTGCTTGCTGAATGGAAACTTATAGCATGCAGGCTAGTACCTGTGAGCTGCTGGAGAGTTTGAAAGATTTATCGCTGCCCTAGAACGCAAAGGGCAATTGAAGGAACCTAGATCGGTTTTGGTCAGAAAAGGTCTGACACGCCTTATCGCTTCATATACCTAAAGACGCTTGCGGACATCGAGCAAAGGGTAGCTCGCCGTCCGATCGTCCGGTAACCGTCCAGACCGAGCCCAAGTCGTCGACCGCGCGTACTGTTCTACGCACGCCTCAAGGAGATCTCAGCAAACCGTAGGGGCCCAGTGCGGTCAAAGCCGATTATAATTTAGGTGTCTTCAAGGCTAGAGTGAATAGGCTCTTAATAAACTAGTGCGCATCACCATCAACGATTGCATCACTGCTCACTATTAGGCGGCACTATACTACATTTGTTTAGGTAGTTAACTAAACGTAAACAATCTTGATATGTCTTTTTATTTAAAAAAATCGTATAAAATACATATAAAGATTATTTAAATTTAGTTAGTCACCAAACATCGGTATAGGTAAATAACAAATTGTAAACATTTTTAGATACAATCTTTAGACAACTTTTAGATAAAAGACATGTCAAGATTGTTTAGATTTAGTTAATTACCTAAACAGATGGAGTATATTTTATATCATTAAAAAAAAGCACTGCGACAACCATGCTATCAATTCGTTACTGCCAATAGAAGAATCGAAATATGTTTAAGAGATGCCTCGGGCGTCAGGAGTCGTAAAGCGATCACAGCTACCATAGGTGCGGGCTTGCGGGCGGCGAGCAAAGGGTAGCACGTCGTCCGGTAGCAACCCAACCCAGGACGACGCTGGCGCCTTTTATTCCACACGCGCCTCAAAGAGATATCAGCAAAATTAACGAGGCCCGTTAGGGCCGATGCTGGCCAGGGTTGTTCAAATGAGTCACGGTGGTCCACACAAAGGGCAATGAAACACAGGTGGATTTTAGTTAGTAAAAGTCTGACACTCCCTCTGAAAAGCTTGTATGTACTTTGTTTGTTTCAAAGCTTGACTGACAACTGACAAGCAATTAGAGGCATCTTAGCTATAGAGTAAAATACCGGGAAAAAACTTACATATTACTATGTCTATCTAGTTGACATTTTCTTTTTGACGTATTCCCTTTTTACCGTCGACCCCGACATGGGATCGGAATAACATAGCGCTCAATAAATAAAGACGTGACCTGACTATGTATTGGCACTCGACCTCTCCCGTAATGCTACAAATAACAACATCCAAAGGGAAAAGGAAAAATATAGCGGTATTTTTTTAAGGTTGAATTTTGCTATTGCGCTGTAGGGAAAATTTCTTGCATTTCGTTTTAATATTGTATTGAGAAGTATTTCTCCTTATTGTGACTCTTCGAGTCACAATAATAGTTATCACAAGGTCTTGAGTCTCATTAATTTTGAGTCAGCATTAGTTTTAAGAAGCTGGTGGCTGCTGCTGGAGAGCAGTGGTGGCCCTGTACTATCGGTTCCGACTTACGAGTCGTGCCATCATGGGTCCAAACCCAGGCAGTCATTTTACTTTTACCAATGCTCTCAGAACCGTGAAGGAAAATATCGAGAGGAAACCGTATGTCCCAGAACCAAAAATTCGAAGACATGAGACATTCACCAACCAGATCGTCATAAACACACGCCGGCTGCAAATACTCACTGCCGTCGTGTGTGTATTAGTATCTGTAGAACAATACAACTCTATACAAACTAAAAAAAAAAAACATAGAAACCACAGTATCTATGACCGGTAGCAACAATCAAATGTTCCTACAGTTTGAAGGTCAAAACATAACGAACTTTCACGAACCATACTTCCTGAACTTTTTGTTTTACAACCATTAAGATAAATAACTTCAATTAAGAGGAAAAAAAAATGTACACACGGTCATCTAAATAAAAAGTGTGTGGTATTTGACGGTAGCGAGGACGGAGAAAGATTCTGATTGTTTTCGCATTGGTTCCAACCTTGAACCTTGCTAGAAATTAGTTGCGGCGTTTTGTGGTGAAAATGTCTGATGTTTCTTGTGATTCATTTCAACCGAAAGACATCTACTGTTGGCCACAAGCTTCCCCTAAGTATCAGCACAACGACCGCTCTTGTGCGTCTCGCATCTATCGGATCCCTGCGAATCTCACCAGGTCATCGGTCCACCTTGTAGTGGACGCCTTACAATGCGGCGACTTCCTATACGCAGTCGCCACTCGCCACTCTAGAACCTTTCGGCCCCATCGATCATAATCCTAAGTTTCGCGATCTTCGGGGTATTTAATACAAATTAAATTTAGTAATTTATATTACAGTACCGTTTTTCAATACGCCGCGCCAACTTCTAATAATAACAGAGTGTTAACGATACAACCACGACAAATATATATTTTAAACGATAGACCTAATGATTTAGAATGACATAAATTTTATATCCAGTAACGTTATACGAAATAAGTTTTAGAGTATTTAAATTTTATATGTAAAGAAATTATATCAACAGTTGGTATATCTCACTTTTATTATATCTTGTGAATTTTATTGAAATGAAAATATACCAAATAACTTTATGTGATCTGAGACGCACCCATTTACTCTAGCCTTGAAGACAGCTAAATTAAAATCGAACGGGAAGACCGCAGCAGGCAAATTGTTCCAGTCCTTCGATGTATGTACATGTTTTAAACGACCGACGAGGCGAAACACTTAACCTGCGGGGTTACCATAACGTTCAAAGTAAGATTGTTTCATTCTTATTTCAGTGTGGGTAAGAGACAGAGCTATACAGGTTGTCTAGCGCCATCTCTTACCCACACTGGAAATAAGAATGAAACAATCTTTCTTTAAACGTCATGGTACAGAGTGCTTAGTGCGAGTTTGTTTTACGTTAACGCGAACGACACGTTTATGACGTGCGGGGCTCCGATTGGCTCGCTCCAAGCTCTTAACCAATCAGAGAGCCAAACGCAGTAAACGTTTCGATTGCGTTATCGTCAAAACAACTTGCACTCAGCTCACAGGTCCAGAACTGTAAAGGTGTCAAGATAGTGGCCAACCACGAGCCTATCAATATCAATCATCGATAACAATAATAAAAAAAAAATGAAGTTCAAATAACTATAATACGTGAACGGTCCGGGTAATAAAAAACGGTATCCCAATAAATATTGAAGGGTTTCTCAACAGGAAAATAATATCAATATCAAATGTAATCTTATCGATGGCAATGGTACGAGTATTATGATTACAGATGAAATTGATATTATTGGAGGGCAAGTCCAATAATATCAATTTGTATGGAATATGGACCCACTGCGAGGATTTTTGGCTTCGTTATTAACTCTCAACTTACAATAGGTATTTGGAATGGTTATAGCACGTGTAGTGTAATTAAAATAAGAGCCAGTCACAGAGTATTTTGTAGATACTGGCCCGGGTCTATGTCGACTTCGCGGCCCCATAACAGTGGTTTTAATTTTATTTATATATATTTAAAAAAGAAGTACTAGTTCCAAACTATTAGTATTTTTACATTAGAACTCATATTTTTGACATGATTGTATTTTATATATATATATATTTTTACATAATTAGTAATACTCTGACATTACAAAAAAAACCTAATATTACATACGTAAATTCCTAATATCAAAAAAGAAAAAATCGTTTTAAAGGTAACATGTGTCCACACGAGCTACAGACATCACTTTCGGTGATCGTGCCCGGTCTCTGGGCTTTAATTTTGGTGTACCGGTAATAAACCACATAGTAACCTGTGGTAGACATATCTCCTATACTGACGTGATCCTGCTCGCTACCATACTTAGGGATGGATGGGTCCTTGGGTTTTGTATGCTTTTATTTAGTTTCATTCGTTAATAATTTAATTTTTCTTTTGTTCTTGCGGCAGACATGTCCAGGCGAGTCCTACTTAAGTTGGGAAGCCTTCTGAACCACGTCAATGATCTGCGTTTTGGAACGCAGTATAGTTTTATGAACGCGATTCGTTATTTTCGTCATTTTAACAGTATGCTACGCTCCATAGCACGTTGGCAAACCTCTGTGCACCATAGATTAGGATGGGGAGAATACACATGTCCAATAGAGAATACGCATGCCGATCGAGCGATGGGCCAGTAAAACACAAAGTTGGTACCCTGAAATCACACCATGGGGTCGCGGCAGACCAAGAAGAAGATGGCGGGACGACTTAGATGTCTTCCAGAATGGGCAAGATATGGCTCCAAAGCCGGTAACAATTGAAGGAATGGAGAGAGGTCTCGATAAATTCGTAAAATTATCATCATTTAGCATCATCATTATTTCAGCCGAAAGACGAACACTGCTAGACATCGGCTTTCCCCAAGTTTCGTCATAACCACTAGTACTGTCCGGTCCTGTGACCGGACAGTATTTGTTTTTGATATGTTTTGTATATGATAAATATTTGTGTCAGAATGTGTGATTACTTTTACTTCGTTGTAAATTCAGGTGCTAAAAGTTTTCGTGAATGTACTTTGAAATCAATACTTAAAGCCACTGAAAAAAATCAGAATAATTAAAAAACAATCATTATATTAACGCGTCAGCAAAGTTGGAAGTTGGTTAGACTTAAGTGGCAATGGGCAGGGCACATTGCTCGCAGAACGGATGGCCGTTGGGGCCGAAAGATTCTGGAATAGCGACCTCGTACCGGAAGACGTAGCGTTGGAAGGCCTCCTACAAGGTAGACCGATGACTTAGTAACGGTTGCGGGAGTCCAATGGATGAGAGAAGCACAGGACTGTTCATTGTGGCAACACTTGGGGGAGGCCTATGTCCAGCAGTCAGTCTTTCGGCTGAAAGGATGATGATGATGATGATGAAAGTTGGAAGCATCTGAAGCAGGGTTGAATATCTAATGTATTTATTGTAGAAAGCCTAGTATTTTAAAAATATTTAACTTCTACATACCAGATCTGAATGCACCTAATACTCGGCATTCATGACTAGGAACTCAGGAGAGCTTGAAGTATTTCTGTTAACGGTAGAGATGAGAGTAAATAATAAACTACCGAGTACCTAACTATTTTGAAAACATTTAAGTATCATTCTAGGTTGGTTTCTACCTAGAAAAAATGGTGCCGCTAAATAGTAATGTGGGGCTCTGGGCAGATATAGTTATAACTAGCTTGTGCCCGTGACTTTGTCCTTGTGTTTTAAACTATACTAGATCGACAAGACACTCAGCTGTTTAGAATTAATAAATAAATTATAGTACAATAGCCGCTAATGTTATAACAATATCAAACCACAAATTGCCAGACATATTTCACTACTGACTGACATTGACATTGACTTGATTGATACAATAACTACTTTCACTGATATAGTTACTTAACAAGAATAGAACAGAATGTCGAGTCCATTTAAACAGGTGAACACAGGCACCACGCACACATAAACACGTACGTACTTTGCACTCACTGAAAGTACGTGAAGCGTGTACAAGTGTGCGTGTGTTTTCTTTTGTTTTTACGCGGTGTCCGATCCGGTGCGGTTCACGCAAAATCAACGCGACGCGGTGGCTTTATACTACGTACTCGTGAAGTCGCGGCGCGCCGCTTCAGCCACCGTTTATGTATATAAAACAAGTCACCGCACCGCAGGAGTTTACTCGAAAATATCAAACCAAATTATCGCGGCCGCTTCGTTTCGCTGGCCGCCGTACCACACCTACGTATTGTTGATCACGTAGGCCCCTGCAATATAGTTTTAATTGTTTGTTTCATTCACACCGCATCGGTTCGCGTACGCCATTGCATTGAATCACCTACATCGGATACCGCGTTTGAACCAACCTTTTTTTTGCTTGGATACTAAGTCCTTTAAGCCATGTCGTTTACCATTAAAATATGGATGTACACATTCTAATATTTTTGTATTTGGCAACAAATGAATTAAGCCAACTTTCTCGGCAAACTTCGTTGAAGTAGCCAAAACTACAATAAAACTCTCAGCTCCAGTTTACCGAGATCGCGTCTGTTTCATGCGTCATGATTCCAAATAGTGTCCTATTGCGCAGACACTTGAGAGAGTTTTTGGGCGGGATTTTTGAGTGTCATTCAGTGGGTGTTTTAATTATTCGCAAATTGATTCCTAGTGGATATTGTGATGTAAAATTGGTGTAGATTTTGTATCTCAAATGTCTGCGCAACTGGACAATATGTGGAATCATTGAAACAGGCGCGATCTCGGTGAAATGGAATCGACAATTTTATTGTAATTTTTGCTACCTCAGCGAAGTTTGCCGAGAAGGCTGACTTGATACATTAACCCGCACTCTAATGTGATACATAGTGCAGTGTTTTGAAAAATAAAAACTTACATCAATTTTACATCACAATATCTGTTAAGAAACCATTTGCGAACAATTAAAACAACCACTAAACTCCACTCAAGAAATCCCGTTAAAAACTCTTGAACCAACCTTCTGTCCCTATTTCGTTTGTGACAACTTTATTTCTAACTAGATTAAAATGTAACCTTGGTAGAGAAATGAGACCGTGTTCAAGCATGTATGTGTCATTTATGTTTATTGTGACCTAGGCCTCCAGGGCTCCGTAAGTAAATTAAAAAAATTATTATATTAATTATTAGAATACATTAACAACGCGTGTAGTTGACAGGATATTAACAATTAATTTGCGTGTAAAGCCGTGTACGCACGTACGAACAAATTTGTTGCGTTGCATGATGTGCAACAACTTGGTTCGCACGTGTGTAGGTACCACTAACGAACATGGAACACTGTTCGTCAAACATGTTTGCAGTGATCCTATTAGTATGTTCTGTATGGACGGTGTTCTTCATGAATCAAAGCGAACACCAAAAATGTTTTCGCTATTTCACAATCGACCACTTCCAACGACGCCGCTATGGCTATTAAGAGAGTTCACGACTGATGTGCGCGAACTCGATTCGAACTATGTTCGCGTTCGTGTTCGAATATGCCGTCCATACGAACAAACCAAATGTTTTAGTTTGGTGTTTTTGTTCGCTATGTTCGTGTTCGTACGTTCGTACACGGCTTAATAAGAGCTATTTACGGATGAAGAGTCCGAACATTTTGATCTTGGAGCAATGGAGTTACGTGCAGAAATCTCGTTAACATAAAATCAGGGTGGGAAATCATCAAATCACTTCTCCCGCTCTGGGTGAGGCAGCGAGAGAGAGTGTCAGATTATTAGATGAAGAGACGAAAACCCACCTGTTTTCTTCAGTTGCCATTTGCGTTCCAGGGCCACGGTGACTCTCCCGGTGACTCAACCGGTCAGTCAGTGGGTACTTCTAGTGGAGCTTCACATCGTTGTCAATGTGGTGAAGTAATCGACCGCCTCAGACACCTTGATGCTGGTCGGATAGCACAGCACGGCGACATAAAAGAAACTAGTTAATTGACTCATCATCTTTCTGCTTTTATCCCGTGTTACTCAGGGTCTCTGCACACGGGTCACCGGCCACAACCAATGAACTGCACAACGAATTGCATATTTCCTGTAGGTTTCATACATTTTATATGAATTTGCCGCACATGGTTGACGATGGTGGCCGCCACATGCTACAAATCGCCACTGCTCCCTTCTTGTAGCCCGAACCGGCCACTAAATGCCGATACAAAACCCCGACACACTATACTCGTGCATTTAAACCTTCTTCGTCAGAGTCCATTACGATACTGCACGTATGGGTTAAAAAAAGTAGCAGCCACCGGTTACAAGTGGCTGTCGCGCGCTTCCTTTGTGGCCGCTTCTAGTTTCTCATGGTGGTTATTATGGCTGTGGCATGTGGCCCATGTGCGGCGACACTTAGGGTCGGCGCAACACGTTTTTTTCTTCGGTATGTTTCGGGTTTGGCATATACTAAAACTAATGTATATTAGATTTAGTTATATAGGTTTACATTGAGTACTGGAGCCTACCGTCGTATATGTTCTCTCTCTGTAACGCAAAGGTTTACTGGGAGAAAGCTCATTCCTGAGTTAGGCTCGCTTTTGTACATGAACCGTCTGTATCACCGTGTACTATGTATGTTTCTGTGTACCATAAAGGATTAAAGAATATTCAAGTCAAATTCTTTGTTACGATATAGTAATAAAATATTTAGACAAGTGTTCGCGTGTAAAATTTTTACATACATTTTTTTCGCTGAACTGGACCTTTTTGGCGTTAGCGTGAGACACAAGACATGATGTTAGTTTTTCTGTTTTCTAAGTTTCAACATGTTTTTCTACATTGTGTGTATCTATGTATGTGCGCCAAGTAAAATATTTTTCTTTCTTTCTTTAAATAAGACAAACGTTTCCCCTTCAACTTTTAAATGAGACACCAGTCAGCAGACTGAGTACGTACACGAAACTGTACTCAGTTGTACTAGCATTTTAAGGACCTTTCTAAAAGTTTCCTTTTGTAGCAGAGATGGTCAACCCGGGGCTAATATTATGTAGTCTGTGCTAAAGGATTTAGTGGGCGTCTGGGGTGTCGTTGACGTTTATGTAGAGTACACTAACGTTAGCGACATAAAGTTTATTTAAAGGAAAATGGAGAGGTACGGGAAAGGCGACTGGATCAGCTTTATGTAGGTGCTTCCGTACCATAAGTACGTTTTATGACCTACAATTTATTCTGTGTAAGTGGTTGTGGGGTTTCTCTTATTATCAGAACTACTTCTGATTAAGAAACCGTGGTTTGAATGTCGGTAAGCCTGTCCTGGCCTCGTATTTTTCCTGGAATGTGACATTGTTTGTGCAGGAAGAACAGCAAGGCAGGTGACGCCTGACTTTCCCGTCTTCCTGGGAGAGAACTTGTCAGACTTTTACTACTAAAACCCACCTCTCTTATTTTAGTTGCCCTTTGTGTTCCAAGACCACGGTATCTCTTTGAAAAATTCCCGAACCTTACGCGTTTGCTGACATCTTTTTGAGACGCGTGTGGGACACTACGCCACCAGTCCATACCGAATGGCTGCACGGTGAGTTTGGAAATACCACCCTGCGCTCCACAAGTCAAGTTGAGGATGTTGGAGGAAAAACAGCATTGCTGAAATCAGATTGGGCTGGCCATGTAACACGAATACACCAGGTGAGGTGGGTAAAGATCATCACTCACAAAACGCTTAATAACATAGAAATCCTAGACGACGACAATGATAAAATCTATATCTATAGATTAAAATGGTCAGTCTATTATCTAGACTAGACCAAATAAAGGAGCATGATAATCGTATCCGCTGACTTTGATATAAATAATAACACTTGACGGTTTCTATTGAAGGTATTAGAAGGAAGTATTTGTTCGAAGTAATTTATGTATCCGGAGCTAATTGATTGGACTTAGATCCGAGACCGCAACTAGTCGGAGCTTTAAAAAGAATTCTACTTATAATAAAATAATATTTATAAATGGTATGTGAGATATTTATTTTATGAATTGGTTTCGATTATAAGGAATCGTAAAACAATTTTCTGTTTTTTTTTTTTTTTTTTCGGTGGGAAAATCATCTTATGACATCCCCCGCTCTTGGGCGGGGCGGGAGATAGTGTCAGACTTTTACTGACTAAAAACCCACTCCTGTTCCTTCATTGCCTTTCGTACCAGGGCCGAGTCTTCCTTTCAGAATCAGACCCTTGGCCCCAGTAGGCTTCGACCCTGCTGGGCCCCTGCAGTTGCTGACATCTCACCACGGCAACAGCACGCACCGTCGACGACTTGGGCTTGGTCCGGACGGTTACCGGACGGTCGGACAGCAAGCCACCCATTGCTCGCCGTCCGCAAACAATTTTCTGGTTAGGACCTGTACCATGACGTTTAAAGTAAGATTGTTTTATTATTATTTCCAGTGTGGGTAAGACATGGCGCTAGACAACCTGTTATTATCTAATACTTCAACTGTATAGTGAAACGACTTGAGTCATGAACAAGACTATATTAATACAAATTACAATGACTGTCTTACACAAAGGTTAGTTTAAAACTGCACAAATAACATCTTAATATTTGATGGAAGCACTGGGTCTTGCTACAGTTCCCATGTTTAAGTCAAGAGGTTAACGGATGTTTTTTTGTCGGGGCTCGGGGTACCGCAGCCCGAGCACTTGAACTGACATGCCGATCCCGTGACGTCACCCAGCATTCCAACACCGTCGCCGTCCGTCGATGACCCTCAGCCTCGCCAGCACCGCGATCTCCAACACTGTATAGCATAGCATAGCATAGCATAGTCGGCCTTATAACGTTCCCACTGTTGGAACTCAGGCCTCCTCTCTAGGACAGGGAATGGGCCGTAATCCACCACGCGGGCCCAGTGCGGGTCGGTGGATGTCACATGTCTTCGAATTTTTGGTTCTAGGTCATGCCGGTTTCCTCACGATGTTTTCCTTCACCGTTTTGAGAGCAGTGGTGATGAAATAAATTACACAAAGTAATGCGCCTGGCTGGGTTTGTACCCGCGACCTACGACACTGTATAGCTCTGTATCTTATTCACACTCGTCATGGTAACCCCGCATATTGCTGAACGTGAACGCAGTACTTGAACTAGAAACCTTTCAACCGACTGCGGACCCAGATTGGCCGATGTACTTACAGATAATCTAGCCAAATGGGTCTTCCTCGATTCATGTCAAATGCAGTTGTAATTGGCACCTGGGCTACGGGAATGTTCGAAAGACTTACCGTGACCCTGGAACGCAAAGGGCAACTGAAGGAACACGGATGGGTATAGTCAGTACAACTGTGACACTCCCTCTCGCCCCACCCAAAGCGGTAGAAGTAGAAGTTGTTTGATGATTTTCCAAAATAAAAAAAGGGATGTATAAAAGGACCTTATTTTGCACAGTCTGGGGTCAAAAGTGTAGTAGCACTTTATTAATGCTAAACTGTCCAAAATTTCCGTGTAGTAGAAGTCTAATAAATAATAATAATTTATTAACTAGACAACATTTCGTCCACAATATATGTTAGTAATTCTTATATCTACGTTAGTTCATCATCGAATATAAATAATAATATATACAAAATTAGACTAATAAAATGGTCCACAACTAGTATTTTCAATACTTTAGATAATATGCTATAAATTAAAGCTCTTGCAGTCATATCATTGACCCTTTTCCTCAAATAAACAGGACTCTCTAGGTGAGTCAATCAGTCACTGAGTGGCTGCTCCTAGGCGAGCTCCAACTCATTATCTATGCAGTGTAGTAGTCGATCGCCTTACCCGGACGCTGGTCGGATAGTACAGAACGTCTGCATTAAAAACAGACTTTTATTGACTACAACCCAGCCGTGTACCTTCAGTCGCCCTTTTATCATCATTATCACCGTTTTGACTGGCCTGTTGGTCTAGTGGTTAGTGGACCTGACTGCTATGCCGGAGGCCGTGGGTTTGATTCCCACCCAGAACAAATGTTTGTGTGATGAGCACAATCTTTTTTTCTATGTCTGGGTGTAATTTATATATAATATGTATGTATTTAGAAATATTTAAGTAAGTATGTTTATCAGTCGTCTAGTACTCATAACACAAGCTCTGCTTAGCTTGAGACTAGACGGTGTTGTGTGATAGTTGTGGAATATTATTATATTATTATGTTTCAGCCGATCGTCCACTGCTGGACATGGCCCCAAATGTCGCCACAATGACCGGTCCTGTGCGTCTCGCATCCATCGGATTCCCGCAACTTTTACAGGGTTATCGGCCCACCTTGTAGGGGGCCTTCCAACACTGCGTCTTCCGGTATGTGGTCGCCACCCTAGAACCCCTTGACCCCCCCCCCCAAACCCCTTTTTTTTTTCGGTGGGAAAATCATCTTATGACATTCCCCGCCTTTGGGCGGGGTGGGAGATAGTGTCAGAATTTTACTGACTAAAAACCCACTCCTGTTGCTTCGTTGCCTTCGTCCCAGGGCCCCGGGTTTCGTTTTCACACTACCCATGGCCCCAGTAGGCTTCGACCCTGCTGGGCCCGTACGATTTGCTGACATCTACCCTGAGGCGCGCGTGGAACAATACGCGCCGTCGACGACTTGGGCTCGGTCCGGACGGTTACCGGACGGTCGGACGGCGGGCTACCCATTGCTCGCCGTCCGCAAGCCCACGCCTACGGCGCAAGCCCACGCCGACGGCGCAAGCCCACGCCTACGGCCCCAAACCCCTTGAGTTGCCCTTAGCGTAACTCTATCGAAAAATACGACAGCTTAAAGCTATTCTATAATTTTATAACTAAGTGTCGGCATAGAAAGTAATTTATTTTGAAGGTTTTACTATATCCTTGCAACTCGCACACTTACCTACGGCTTGACCGGTTATAAGCAGCCTAATTTTGGTGCCAACACAGCTATGTTAACGCTATCATTTGCATTTACAATTTATGATTGATCTGATCTAAGTTTATTATTTAACTAACACTTTACCACTGACTTTGTTCGCATTTTTTTTTAAACTTTAACACCCCTTAAATTGTACTTTGAGGATAGTTTTGTAAAAGTAATAATGGCTATTTTTATTATGCATTTCGATTAGATTTTTATGTAAAAAATAAAAATCCTCCACACAATCTTTAAAACCCCCTAAATTGTACTATTGGGGGTAGTTTGGAAAATAAATAATTACACCCTTTATTATTTACTTATGTTTCTATATGTGAAAATAACAAAGAATGAGATTTTGCATACAAACGAAATTCCCCCTTTTCAGCCCCTTATAGGATGAATTTCCAAAAAAAACCTTTTTAGTGCTCGCCTACATCAATTATACAAAAAAAATGTGTGCAAAAAAAAATACTATTAATTTTGGAAGTCGGTGTTAAAAAACGAAGAGACAAAACAAAAATACCGACTTCCAAAATTAAAGTTATTTTGCTCTTTTCAGTGTTTTTTTTTTACATTGAAGTCGGTTGTATTTTTTTGTAAAAAAGTTTTTTATTTTAGATAGATAGATATATACTTTATTGTACACCAAAAATACAAATTACATTAGGAACTTAAAATTAATATGGTGTCACAATGTCTTATCGCTAAAAACGATTTTTTGCAGACAACCTTTGGATGGATTTGACAGAGAAGGAGAAAAAAGATACGCAGGTAGTTCGCGGTGTAGGTACTATTTACATATATACAATACATAAACTTTTTACACTTTTTGTTTATGGTACCACCACTAAAAAATTCAAAATCGGTCCACAACTTACCCAGAAATCGGTGAACATAAAAAAAATACATACAGTCGAATATAGAACCTTCTCCTTTTTAAAGTCGGTTAAAAAGAAGCCTCTTGCAAAATTAAACATTCCTAGTCCCAGTAGTAACGTCTGTGCGTTGATATGTCAGTCAGTCAGTTTCTTAAGTATATAGGTAAATGTGTGTTTAGACAAGCATCAGGGAATGTTTCTGCTCATAATAATTGACCAGTTATGCAGCATCATAGCCTTGGTAATATTAATCGATTCAATTTATGTAGCGTGCAATTTACTGTCTGAATAGATCGGTTATAAATCGATGAGCAGCTATTGCATAATATATATTTACATAGACACTACTATTATTCATATCTTAGGAAGTCTGAGATTATTGTGTATGTTGTAACACGTTTTTTTTTTCTAGTTTGCTCACCAATATTTTAAACGTGAAACAAACTGCCTGTTTACTACTTTACGCTAAAACTACTAAACCGATTTAAATGAAATTTCGTACGGAGTAAGCTACGGAGTGAACCCCAAAGAAGGAAGGAGATAACTTGAGATTTGAAATGCCAATGCATTCAACTACTTTCCTGGATAAGTAATTTATTGTCCAAGCCGCTTATCTATGGAATGCATTGCCACACACCGGCCACAACCACAAAACGTCGCCACATATTTCCTATAGGACGCCGGTGGCCGCCACACGCTTTAAATCGCCGCTGCTCGCTTCTTGTGGCCCGCACTGGCCACTAAACGCCGACACAAAACGCCATCACACGCCACTCGCGCATTTAAACCTTCTTCATTAGAGTCCATTATGATACTGCGTGTATGGGTTAAAAAAAGTAGCAGCCACTGGCCAAAAGTGGCTTGTGACCGCTTCTAGCTTCTCGTGGCGACGTTTGTGGCTGTGGCATGTGGCCCATGTGCGGCGACACTAAAATGTGTGCTAACACTGCCTGTGTTCAAAAGGCTTGTGTAGGAACATTACTTGTCACTGTGTTTTCGTTTTACCACTTATTCTATTGTCTATATATATTTTGTATATATGTATCTATTTCAGTATTAAGTAACTATTTAATTTCTGTTTAATTTTATCTTTGAACCAAGTGCATATTGTGTTCAGGCTATCTTTGTCCGTTTCAGGTTGCCCGGATGAAATCGCCGAGTGTGATCAAGCCGCCAATTGTATGGTTTTGTAAATTGTAATCTAGGTGTACAATGAAGTATATATAAATAAATACAGACACGAATATATATATTAATATATTTTAACACGACGATACACGAATTAAGTAGTGAGTCAAAGTTAGTCTTGTAACTAACCTACCAAAGGTTCGGATTTACGTTCAAAGAAAATTTTCCGTCTCATCTAAATCGAATTGGAGCAGGAAAAAAACATTCTATCAAGAACATAATGCGATTCTACAAAACATGGCGCTGGAAATTGCCGACTACCTGGGCTGCGAGTTGTGATAATATATTATGCAATATGTTATTTAAAATTTTTTAATGCGTACTACATGGCGCTTTCTGAAAAAAAACCGGCTAAGTGCGAGTCAGATTCGCGCACGAAGGGTTCCGTACTGTTTCGTAGCAAAAAACGGCAAAAAAAAAATCACGTTTGTTGTATGGGAGGCCCACCTAAATATTTATTTTATTCTATTTTTAGTTTTTGTTGTTATAGCAGTAAAAGAAATACATCAATATCATACAAATAATCATACAAAATTTCAACTGTTTAGCTATCACGGTTCATGCGATACAGCCTGGTGACAGACGGACAGACCGATAAACAGACAGACGGACAGACAGCGGAGTCTTAGTAATTGGGACCCGTTTTACCTGTTGCGTAGTAAAATTTTTAAAATTCTGCTACGTAATACTTTTTAAAAAAAATCGTCTAATGACATCTCCCGCCCTTTGACGGAGCGCGAGGGCGTGTCAGATTTTTTTTGACTAAAAACCCACTCCTGTTCCTTTTTTGTCTTCATCCCAGAGCCCCGGGTTTCACTTTCACACCATCCGTGGCCCCAGTAGGCTTCGACCCTGGTGGGCCCCTACAGTTTGCTGACATCTCATTGAGGCGCATGTGGAACAATACGCGCCACCGTGTTACTGGACGGTCGGACTGCAAGCTACCCATTGCTCGCCGTCCGCAAGCCCGCACCTACGGTAGCCGGAAATCGGGATCGGGATCCCGGTGGCTGGGGCGTGAGGGCCGCTCCCTTGCTTACGTAATACTGGGATTCACAAGTTTAGTATCCCCTTAAAATTAAACTGCTAATCGAAGTCGCTCAAAGAAAATTGTAAACAAGCAAAGATATGCAAAAGTTACTGCCTCTTCGCAGCAAGGCCAACGTAAACTGCCTCCCGCCAGAGGAAATAAGGATAATGAGATGTTTCCTGGAACGATTCAACAATGATGAGGTAGGAAGCATCTGGAACTTGACACGAAGTTCCGCTACACGGCCCAACAGAAACACTTCACGGAGAAATATAATTATAACCGAACGAACCTTTATTTAAGGTCTGTTTTACATAGCATGGGTAGGATGACAGCAGGATGAAAATATGCATATATAAGACTAGCTTCTACCAGCGTCTTCGCCCGCGTGAAAATAGGTTTCTCTATACATACTTTGGACCCCTGTTTCATCCCCTTAGGGTGTGAATTTTGTAAAATACTCTCTTAGTGCTCGCCTACGTCATAAAAGGAAACCTTGTGCAAAATTTCACGCTCCTAGTCCTATTAGTTTCGACTGTGCGTTGATATGTCAGTCAGTCAGTTTCTCCTTTTATATATATAGATGAGTAAAAAGGATCTGTAGCTACATTGTATGAATTTGACAGCCACTGAACTTCACTCAAACAGATCCTGCAAAAAACAACAATTTGGAAGCTTTATGTTTGAGCGTCGAAACTTCTTTTGTTTTGTGTTACTTTTTACTTATGGTTTTGGTTTTATTATAGTCTATGTGTTTTAGGCAAAAACAAGTGCCAATGTAGCGACACTCTCAAATTATGAACTCTCTAGTTGGTCTTCATGGCTAAACGATGGACCACTGAGCACTAGTTTATATCAATAAAAAAAAAATGCAGGCCCTCGGCCTAGTTTGGTGGTTACATTAAATGTCCTTACTGTGAAACATTGTACTAGCTGAATGTGACTCTTTAACCACTGTATTATGTTAATTGTGTCAGATAAACGTTTTTATTCTATTTTTTTTTTATACTTAAGTCAATTTTGCAATTTTTGATAAATTATGTGCTCAAAAAAAAATCTGTTGACAGACCTGTTGGTCTAGTGGTTAGTGGCCCTGACTGCTATGACGGAGGTCGTGGGTTCGATTCTCACCCAGGACAAATGGTTGTGTGATGAGCACGATCATTTGTTCTGTGTCTGGGTGTAATTTATCTATAATATGTATGTATTTAAAAATATATAAGTATGTTTATCAGTTGTCTAGTACCCATAACACAAGCTCTGCTTAGCTTTGGACTAGGCGGCGTTGTGTGATAGTTGTGGAATATTATTATTATTATTAAAGGTGCAAAGGAAACCTTTTTTTTGCCCAACCCTTGGCAAGCAATGGGTGGCTCGCCGTCCTGCCGGTGGTAGGACCGAGCCCAATTCGTCGACGACGCGTAGTGTCCCACGCTAGCTTCAAAGAGATGTCAGTAATACTGTACAGGGCAGTAGAACCACGGGGAACTTCTAAAACGAAAATGGTACTAGAATGCAAAGGACAACTGAAGGACACAGGTGTGGTTTTAGTCAATAAAAGTTTGTTTGACATCCGCCCGCAAAGGAGTTCTGTTTTTATTTTTCTATGGGTTGCATGTACAATGAGTTCCAAATAAGAATAGGATCGATTGCCATGTTGTGACGTCACGTCATACTGTCAAATCGAAGAATTATTATGGTGAGGTAAACAAGATTTTTTTTATACTTAATTTATTTACGAACTGTGATCGAAAAAAGTTAAATCAGAATCCAGTTTTTTATATTTGTTCATCTCTGAGTTCTTAATTTTTGCCCAATCAATATCTTGCGATTTGACAGTATGACGTAACGTCACAACATGGCAATCGATCCTATTCTTATTTGGAACGCATTGTATGTGTGCTTCTGTAATTTGTATTAATTATATGTATGTGTGTGTGGGAGGACGATTTGTGGTGTGATGTTATTTAAATGCTATTGATATTGTATGTAATTAGTAACCATTTAGCTAAATGTTGACACATCCGTTCTAGGTCTTAGGAATTACGAAATTATAATTCAGTCGTATAAAAACAAGGACAAAAAACATAGGAAGTAATTTAAAAGCGTGAACGTCACCGATCCCTTTAAATGTAAAAAAAAAATGTTAATTATTCAAAAAATATGTCCAAATAAAATAATTAAATCCCACACGGTGTAATAAATTGGTCGAATGATGTCACATCACATATTGACGTCGCTCATAAATAATATACCTGACGATATTTTAATATGTTTATTTGTTGTTTACGTATTTTAAGGTTATTTTATTTTGTAAGTTGTCGAGAATTCGGTTCGATTTTTTACCACTTCCACGTAGCGAATTCGCTCACATAAAATTTCTCCTGTATCGTGGGTGCGCTCAAAAATATATAAACTCACATACACAAGACAGCCAGACCCAAAGCACCTATAATGACTGATCTGTTGGTCTAGTGGTTAGTGGCCCTGACTGCTATGCCGGAGGTCGTGGGTTCTATTCCCACCCAGAACAAATGTTTGTGTGATGAGCACGATCATTTGTTCTGTGTCTGAGTGTAATTTATCTATAATATGTATGTATTTAGAAATTTATAAGTATATTTATCAGTTGTCTAGTACTCATAACACAAGCTCTGCTTAGCTTAGGACTAGACGGCGTTGTGTGATAGTTGTGGAATATTATTATTATTACAATATTAGTACGGCCAACCGCCATACAAATATTTTCTCCATACATTCATCAAATCTGTGACACGCAGCCCGTCAAATGTAAGTTGGACTCGGATACGAAGGGTTCCGCACGATTGAGGAACCACGCTTCTTGTGAAATTTCCAGTTCAACTCACACTTGACTGGTTTTTGGTGTTTATTGGTTGTTATATCTAATATATAAAATTCTCGTGTCACAGTTTTCGTTGCCATACTCCTCCGAAACGGCTTGACCGATTTTGATGAAATTTTTTGTGCTTATCCGGTATCTATGAGAATCGGCCAACATCTATTTTTCATCCCCCTAAATGTTAGGGGTAGTCCACCCCTAAATTTTTTTTTTTATTTTTTAGACAAAAAAGTATTTATATGGCAAAACAACGTTTGCCGGGTCAGCTAGTAATATTGTAGTGTTCGCACCACAGGTATATATATAAAACAAAGTTTGATACTCCTATGTGTTACAATTTTAATGATAGAGCGAAAACAAAAATAACAGTCCTTAATTATTTATTTTTTGTTGTTGGTAAGTAGCCAGTCACAACACACACATTCTGTAAAAAGTAAAAAAATATCTTTAATGTTCTATATTCATAAGGTTTATTACATACGTCATACAGGGTCAAAAATACAACCCTTTGACTGACAGGTTTTTTTTTTTTTAGGTGGGAAAATTATCTTATGACAATAATGTCAGCCTTATAATGTTCCCACTGCTGGGACTCAGGTCTCTTCTCTACGAGTGGGAAGGGGCCGTACTGGGTCCACGTGGTGGATACCACGTGGACCCAGTGCGGATTGATGGATGTCACATGACTTTTTTTTTAGGTGGGAAAATCATCTAATCCGCTCTTGGGCGGAGCGAGAAATGGTGTCAGACTTTTACTGACTAAAAACCCACTCCCGTTCCTTCTTTGACTTCGTCCCAGGGCCCCGGGTTTCACTTTCACACTACCCGTGGTTGACAGACAGGTAATTTATTGTACAGTGAGGTTTAATAACCACCTTTTTGTTGTTATTTTATTGTCTGTGTGATAGGATCCTATGATGGTCGAAATAAACGTATTATTAACATTTATTTATTATCTATACATATCTTTTATATTTAAAAAAAATTATTAAACATATATATATAAAAAACATTTAAAAATATACAAAATAGTAGTCCACTGATGTCGGGAGCAGGGTCCAAGCTACCGGTGGTTAGGGCTCCAAAGACAGGAACCTCCTCACGATGCGAGCCGTATCGAGGAGTACTGCATTCTGTATCAGCTCCTTGATCCAACAGCGTAACGACAGCTTAGACAGATGTTCGTCAAAGCTTTTGGCTATAAGGCCATTTTCGGTCACGACAATCGGCACAATGACAGCCGAGTTCACATCCCAAATGTCAACAATCTCGTGTGCTAAGTCGAGATATTTGATTTGTTTCTCCTTCTCAGCTTTCACGAGATTTTCGATATGCGGGATGGTGAAAGTATTATTAATATGATTAGAGTTTTTACCCTACAGATACGGTATCCTAATTACTAATTTAAAACTTTTTTTTTAAATTTAAAGTTGCGTAAGATTTTTAAAACCTGCGTCAGAAGTTTGCATTTTTTAGCGCTCCTAATTTGTTATCTGATGGTCATATATAATTTTAGAATTTTTGTGACGTTCATAAAGCTATGCATTATGCAGTCGCGTCCTAGCATAGGTCAAGTATTATTTAAATGGGACTTGTAATTACTTTGCTAGTGTCAGTTTTAATAAGGGTGAACTAATAAATATTTCATCATCATCATTGTTGTTGTTTTTGTTTATTTCAGCCGAAAGTCCACTGCTGGACACAGGCCTCCCCAAGTGTCGCCACAATGGCCGGTCTTATGCGTCTTGCGTCCATCCAATGCCCACGCCTCTCACCAGGTCATCAGTCCACCTTGTGATAGGCCTTCCAACGCTGCGTTTTCCAGTACGTGGTCGCATCTCCAGGACCTTAATTAATATTTTCGCTTCTGTAGAGATAATCTGGAACAATGTTTATGAGTATACCTGTTTTAAATTGGGCGTTGATAGCTGCGCTACAGTATTTTACTTTTGTCGCTATCTTCGTTTTTCTGTAATCTGTAAACTTATGTTGCTCCAAATAAACTTTATTATTTATTATGTTTTAAATTTATAGGGTTCCGTAACCCTAAAAATTTAAAGCACCCACGATACAGGAGAAATTCCTAGTATGGGGCAACTACACTTTTTTTTTTTTTTTTTCGGTGGAAAAATCATCTTATGACATCCCCCGCCCTTGGGTGGGGCAGGAGATAGTGTCAGACTTTTACTGACTAAAAACCCACTCCTGTTCCTTCGTTGCCCTTCGTCCCAGGACCCCGGGTTTCGTTTTCACACTACCCATGGCCCCAGTAGGCTTCGACCCTGCTGGGCCCCTACGATTTGCTGACATCTCCCTGAGGCGCGCGTGGAACAATACGCGCCGTCGACGACTTGGGCTCGGTCCGGACGGTTACCGGACGGTCGGACGGCGGGCTACCCATTGCTCGCCGTCCGCAAGCCCGCACCTACGGTGGCCGGAAATCGGGATCGGAATCCCGGCGGCGACTTGGGCGTGAGGACCGTTGCCTCACGCGATCGGCCGCGAAATATATATTTAGAAATATATAAGTATGTTTATTAGTTGTCTAGTACTTATAACACTAGGTCTGCTTAGCTTGGGACTAGACGGCGTTGTGTGATAGTTATGGAATATTAAGACGTTAGCGAGATGCCACTGATTAGCAATGGGCTCACCCCAATTCCCCCACAAAATTAAATAGGCGCACTTAATGCCTTAGGCATTTTCAACCAGTCAACCTTAGGGTGACGCAGAGACAAAATAGTGGTAGGTGCATAAATAAATTAAAACATAAACCCTTATTTATTTATTTATTATTTATTTATATATACTTTATTGCATAACAAGATTACAAATTTAAAAATGGAAATAATAGTACAAAAGAAAAATATAATTGGCGGCCTTATCGCACTTACATTTTATAAAACAAAATTCCCCACCGTATCTGTCTGTTATTTATCTATTCATATTTTTATTATCCGCCTGTTCGCGACAAACTCAAAAAATACTGAACAGATTTTCATGCAGTTTTTACTAATAGACCGAGTGTTTCATGAAGAAGATTGATTTTTTATTTTCACGCTGGCAAAGCCGCTATGAGAAGCAGTTGTAAAAAAAAAAACAAATTAATCAAAACAGAACTGCTCCAAATATTCCGTTTTTAAATATATAAATATTCATTCAAACAAATTATGATTATAATAATTATGTATGACAATGCCAAGGATTTATTTTATTGCAGTTCCACATTTTTACTTGTGCAATATTTACTAGAAAAAAATATTATTATTGTGTAATACTTAGATTATTGCAACGTCAGTATTTAATTTATTATCTGTAATAATTATTAGTTTTATTCAAATTAAATAGCCTTTTCCTTGAGAGTTAATAAATGTTTTATTAGATTCCAATTTTTTTTATTACTTGCATAAGTTTACACCAGATATGAAACAACTGAATTAATAAAGCTTCAGATACATTTGGGGACCAAATGTCCCCCAACATGACGTGTAACGTTTAAACTTGGAAGTCCTTGCCGGAGTCTGTGTTTCCTGATGGCTACAACCTGGGAATCTTTAAGTTAAGAGTATAGGTTGCTTCTAGGTAAGCGCGCTCCATCGTCGACCGCATCGTCGCTTTCCATCAGGTGAGATAGTGGTCAACCACGAACCTATCTATATATATAAAAATGAAACCCGTTTTCCTTGGTCACGGCATCACGCGTGAATGGCTGGACCGATTTCACTAATTCTTTTTTTGTTGTATTTGTTATTATTAGGAGAAGGTTCTTACGGAAAAAAATATTAAGAAAATCTCTCAAAAATATTGAAAAATATACATTTAATTTTGCATATTTAAAAAAAACGCGCGTAACGAATGTCAATGTCATTCACAGCCATAGACTATATTGAAAGAGCATTGTTTGTTCGGAAACGTAGTTACTTAATTAAATTCGAGCATCATTTGTGCCAAAATAAAGTAGTGCATCATTGCTACGCTAAGGCGGTACGAAGTTCGCTGGGTCAGCTAGTTAAGAATAAAAAAAAAACTATGTGACGTTGCAACGTTGCCCAGTATCTGACGATGATAATTTGACAGTGTTGCGTGACTGAATCGTGTCGCGCAACACTGTCAAATTATCCAACATATTGTGTTGTTGGATAATTTAACAGTGTTGCACGTCAGGTTTGGGGATACTTTGTCCCTTAGTGTATCTGAGGCTTTATAATCGTGTAGCTGCCAAGTTCTTGTCTGCAATCACTTCCTTTTCCGAGATCGGAACACAAAACTATGTTGACCTCAAACACGTTGCACCAAGTGTCTGTAGGAATGTGGGCGGGTAGGTACGCTAAACACGAAATTACCTAGTAGAATTTATAAGTCTTGTTTTTGTGAATGTGCTATTCGATTGCACCGTTATCATTCTACAGAAAACACCACGAAAAAATAGTTTTTTTTACTTGTTCTGATGCCACGACGTACCTACTTTGTTTTTACAATTAGTAATTCGGAGCTGTTACCACTGGACCATAATTGTTCTTACTAAAAACGTACCCCCCTTATAGATTGGACCACACAGAGACCACGGTAGAGCATATACGGTAATGGTGTGCCCCGCCTGGGCAGAGCACCGCCGTGTCCTAGTGAGGGCGCTCGGTGGCAGCGATCTCTCGCGCCAGGCTTTGGTACAGTTCATGGTATGGAGGAAAAGTGGCAGGCGGTCGCCTCCTTCTGCGAAACAGTAATTTTAGCATAGGAGGCGGCCGCATGAGCGCCCTCACGCCCCAGCCGCCGGGATCCTGGTCCCGATTTTCGGTCACCGTAAGCACGGGCTTGCGGACGGCGAGCTATTGGTAGCTCGCCGTCCGACCGTCCGGTAACCGCCCGGACCGAGCCCAAGTAGTCGACGACGCGCAGTGTTCCACGCGTGCCTCAAGGAGATGTCAGGTACCGTAGGGACCCAGCAGGGTCGAAGCCTACTGGGGCCATAGGTGACGCGAAAGTGTACTATGAGTGAACGAAGGCAAAGAAGGAACAGGGGTGGGTTTTAGTCAGTAAAAGTCTGACACGAAAAGGGCGGGAGATGTCATTAGATGATTTCCCACCCAAAAAACCCCTTAAAGATATTAAATGGAATGAGAAATAGAAAAATAACAATCTCTTCAAAATTTTTAAATAAAGTTTATTTTGCAAATTCATACTTATTATTTTATTACTAACTAGCTTCTGCCAGCGGCTTCGCTCGCGTGAATGTAGGTTTCTCCATACAGACTTTGGACTCCCGTTTCATCCCCTTAGGAGGTGAAGTTTGTTAAATCCTCTCTTAGTGCTCGCCTACGTCATAAAAGGAAACCTTGTGCAAAATTTCACTCTCCCAGTCCCAGTAGTTTCGGCTGTACGTTGATATGTCAGTCAGTCAGTTTCTCCTTTTATATATATAGATAATATAAATGTGAAAATCTATCTGTATCTGTGTGCCTGTGTGTATGTGTGAATCTATCTGTTACGCTTTTACGGTGAAACTACTGAACCGATTTTGATTAAAGGTATGGAGCAAGCTTGAAACCATCAGAAGGATATAGGGCAGGGGCACCGACTCCGTGGGTGCTCGGGGGCTCGAGCACCCATGACAAATAAACAGTGGGTGCCGAGCACCCCTGAGAAATGACTATTCTGAGTAATGGCAAGAAACAGATCAATCAAATCGCCTTTTAGGTTACTTATAAATTATAATATTTCTTGATGCTAAAAACTAGTTTCATTTTTATACATAGCATAGGTATAATGGTTTCATTTTATATTTTTATCAAACTAAATTAAGTAATTAGGTACGCAGTATGTAAGTAGGACATTGATTTTGACAGACCTGTTGGTCTAGTGGTTAGTGGCCCTGATTGCTATGCCGGAGGTGCTATGTGCGTTCGATTCCCACCCAGGACAAAAGGTTGTGTGATGAGCACGATCATTTGTTCTGTGTCTGGGTGTAATTTATCTATAATATGTATGTATTTAAAAATATATGAGTATGTTTATCAGTTGTCTAGTTCCCATAACACAAGCTCTGCTTAGCTTGGGACTAGGCGGCGTTGTGTGTTAGTTGTGGAATATTATATTATATTATTATATTTATTTGTCGGTCGATCAGTGTGCTTTTCTCTTCACACACTTCGCCACTTTTTCGAGTCTATCAAATGAGCATGAGCACCCATGAAGTTTTCTAAAAGCCGGCGCCCCTGACATAGGCTACTTTTTGTCTGGCTTTGACTTCGATTTCACGGTTGCTATAACCGACAAACACGCAGGCGAAGACTCTGGCAGGAGCTAGTCGGTTATAAAACCTTAGTTTTAGTCTAGGCGAAACGCGAAACACATGTTTAGTACTTTTATGTAAACAAATTCATTACTGTATAATGAAAAATCACCGAGTTATAAGCTTGCTATGTTACCTAGTTGTCCGCACAAATGCAAAGTTACCACGACATCGACGACAGACGGATTGACGGACAGACGGACTGACAGACAGACGGATTTCGTCAAAGAGTTCAATTTTTGGCGATTTAGGTACGGAACCCCAAAGAAAAGAAAAAATTTTTAAACCTCACCCAGGAGACCATTTAAAAGGTGGAAAGATGACATAATCAAAGTAGCTGGTAAACTCTGGGCCAGAATAGCCAGACTACGTGAGCGATGGAAACATTTGGAGGAGGATTTTACCGCTACAGACGGTCCTTACATTGAACATGACAGCAACGAAGACAAATATACATAAACATAACACACAACACTAACAACTATAGGTATATAGTCTTATAACTTTATTGAAACAATTAAAAAAACCTTATAAACAAAGTTAAGACTTACATACATTACTTACATTAAATTTGAAAGGTATCTTCTAATATTAGGACCCTGCCTCCTAAACTAGGTAAGACCTGTGACTTAGGAGTCAGTGTTCTGCAGTTACATCGGATACAGTTCTGGTACGTTTTTTGCAAGTCTAGCCTCAAATAATATAAGTTTTAATAAAATGAAAATGAATCGAAAATGAAAATAAAAACTGTGTAAAGTGTGATGGTGTGTGTGGATAAGTGTGCATGTATATGTGAGTCGGTGAGTCCGTGTGTGTGTGTGTAATTGTGTTGTATGTTTAAGACTAGCGTTGGAACGCAAGCAAGTCCTCAGTCCGAGAATAGTCCTGATTGTACAGCCAGAGCTTCAATTTAGTCTTAAGCTCATGCTTATTCAGTTCATTTATTTTAATGTTCTTGCAGATTTTTCTGTAGATAAGTGAACCCAGAACATAAAGCTGACGGCCAGCAAAAGCTGTTTTGTGGGGTATCGCTGGGCATGTGATTTTAGCTCTGCGTTTGGTAGGGTCTGGTGGGGGGATACAATTATGTGTACGAAGGGTGGCTTGGAGCACAAAGAGCTGCCGCACAGTGAGTACCCTACAGTCAGAGTATAATTCGGAAGTAGGGAATCTGTACGGTCTGCTCATCATCACCTTCAGCACAGCTCTCTGCGCTCGTTCCAACCCAAGCATCTTCGTTTTACCGCTGCCACCCCAGACAGGAATGCAGTAATTGAAGATGGACTCACAGAGAGCAAAGTACACCATTTTAAGGGTTTTTGAATCTGCGCATTGTCTTAATAACTTAAATATATATATGAGTTTCCTGACTTTTGACGCTAGACTATCAATGTGAGTGTGCCATTTTAGTCCATCATCAATTACGACACCCAGGTACCTCGTGCTGGTGACTTGAGATATCATTGTACAAGTACATGTAGTGCATGAAGGATACTCTGAGCATACGTGTGCAGTTATTGTAAAGTCAGTGGGAGCTTTGGTTCTAGAGCTAATGCAGAAGGGTATGTAGTTCGTTTTGCCCAAACGACTAACAATTAAAAGACTAACCAGTAACTCTTAACTATTTGCTGTAAGAAATAATAAAAGCTTTTTTATTTTTTTTTTATTTAAACCTCACTCAACCTGGTTATTCAAGTAACAAACTAACAATACAATAAACTTGCATAACATACCTTCTATAAGGGGATGCAACTCGACATACATTTTCACTGTTTTTCATACAACCGCTCTTACGCGATTATGACGTTATTGCACATTTTTCATTTTGGAAACACAGTATTTTGTGGATATTATCTAGGCTTCTATTGAAATCAATTATTTATAAATTTGTGTAAAACTAAACCAGTAAAGACCTCTGAAAATCTGCTATTTTGCATGAACTTTGACACTTCATAATTTACTCAAAAAATTAAAAAGTCAAAAAAGTTTTACAATAGAAGCCTTGCAAATTTAATCAAGATTCTAAATAATTACTTTAAAAAAAAAAAGTAATTATTGGGTTATTATTTGGGTTTAAAAAAACACGTATTTCTTGGAACATGTTTTGTAAAATATTCGAGTAAATCACGGAATTACCGAATGTTAACTGAGTTTTCAGGCTTTATCTCTCTTTTTTCACGTTGCCTTTTCGTCAAACATCGCGTTGGATTGCTTTAGATGAAGTAACAAGCTTTGAAATCATGCTCGATGTTGACGATAGGCGAGTGAAAAAGGAGCCTCTTAAACAAGTGCTTACGTCGTTAAGGACTCGAGAACCATCTGTTTAGGGTACAAACGTACTGTATTTACATATGAGTATCACGTATCAAAGGCCCCTATTTAGTAAGTACTTGAGCAAACAAAGTTGACGATCCCAGCTAAGCCTACCGCTTGTGATTTATTGCCGACTGGCTTCCTAGTGTGGCTTTGCTTGTGGCATTTTGTATTTATAAGATTATATTGATACTTTGATTCTTGGTGAGTGTTGAATTTTATGTGAAATGAAATTTTTACTGTTGAAATATATGTCTTTTGTAAAATGTACTGAAGAAGAGTTCAGCTTTTCTTCCTCTTAACTCGACTTCTCGCGCCTTAGGCAGGAAAGAGAGGGCGTATCAGGCTTTTGAGGTTTGAGATTCCCATGACAATTACATATTAAGAATTACAATTTCTAATGAATTTCTAAAAAAAAAATTCTTATGGGAAATAAAGATATCTCAACCCTCAATTTACTTGGACGTATTACAAAACTAGATATCGACTACCTATAACATGTTTTGAGGGTAAATTAAAAATAAGTTTGTTCGATACACTGGTTCACAGTCTATCAAGGTAAGTTAACAAGTTAACGTTAAAACAACGATAAGCGGATATAAAGGTGACATTTGAACCTCGGCTGCAGGCTGCGGTTGCAGGCAGCACATGCAGCGGCTGTACGAAGCCGGCTGCAGCTGCACGACTGGTTTTCTATGTAGTTTGGATTTTTGTGAAAACCATTCCAAACGCGGCTGCGGCCAAAAACTGTAAATTTGTAGTTACGTCACAAAAAAAGCTTTTTTTTGCGATTCGGAAAGTATTTGTAATTCTTTTCGAGAATTGAACTGTTTTTTATTTAAAGGTATGTTTGCAAGGAACCCTCAGCGTGCGAGTCCGACTCGCACTTGCCCGGTTTTTATATTTAAATAAATTGTTACGCATAGTTACTAAAATAGTTTTTAAGGAAAATAATATGTGTCATAATGGATTTTGTCCGAATAAATAAATATGTTATTATTTAGCTGTGGTTTGGCAACTAACATCACTGCACTAACAATTACCGCCAACAATTAATTAAATAGTGTAATAGAGCATCACCCAGCTAACCTATAAACACACAAATAGCCCCGCAGTGGCTACAGGTGGCGGCGCAGTGGCTCGGAAGGGTGGCTACTGAGCCGTGAGCCCCCGGCGTCAGCGGCGCGACAATTATGTCCATTTACCTTCCATTCAGCTGGGCGTAAATCATGATGAGCCTTTATTTGATTCTTCAATAAGCTGACATGTTAACAACGTTAATGGACATAATGTTCACACAAAAATTTAACATTTAATGTGCAGTTTTTTTTTAGGTGGAAAATCATCCAAATACTTAGTTCTTTCGCTACTAACTAAAACCCACCTCTGTTCCTTCTTTGCTTTCATTTCAGGGTCCCGGGGTTGTCTTTCGCACAAGCCATGGCTCCGGTAGGCTTCGACCCTGCTGGGCCCCTACGGTTTGCTGACATCTCTATGAGGCGAGCGTGGAACACTACGCTCCGTTGAAGACTTGAGCTCGATCTGGACGATTACCGGACGACCGGACGGCGAGCAATGGGTAGTTCGCCGACCGCAAGCCCACGCAGTATACGGTGGCTGGAAATCGGGGTCGGGATCCCGCTGGCTGGGGCGTGAGGGCCGTTCTCACACGCGTGCTACCGCTTCCTTCGCTACCACTACTGCTTCGCAGAAGGAGGTGTCCACCTGCCACTCCTCCTCGCTCCGGACCATGTCCTGTTCCAAGGCCCGACGCGAGATGTCGTTGTCGCTGATCACCCCCAGGCTCTGCCCAAGCGGGGCACACCTCTATCGTATGCTCCACCTCCATCTGTGTTTTCTGATAGCTGAGTGAATAGGTTACTTCTAGGCAAGCTAGATCGTCGGCGACATCATCGCTTACTATCAGGTGAGATAATGGTCACACGCGAGCCTATCCATAGTAAAAAAAATGTTAGGCACACTTATTCTACCTTCTTGTACAATTTTCTAGAGTTTTTAATTTTATTTTCTTATTATTTTTTAAATTTCCCGGTCAACGCAAACTAACGTAATAATATTCCACAACTTTCATACAACGCCATCTAGTCCCAAACTAAGCAGAGCTTGTGCTGTGCGTACTAGACAACTGATAAACATACTTATATATTTCTAAATACTTTGCAGAGCTGCTCTTCCCACCGCCTCTGAGAAGAAAGGATTCTACAAAGTGAAATAAATAACACCGTGATTAGATTAAAGCCCAATTTGCTATGTATAAAGTAGCCAAAAATATTTAATTAAGAATAAGAAACTCCCAAGTTAATTACGAAAAAAAATGCGTCAGAAAAATTACCCTGATTCGTGGAGTTTATTTCTAAAACGCTCATCAAGTTGAAGGGCACCGTGAAGGGAACATTTACAAGTAAACAAACATCGTGTTTTTATGAAGACCTTTCTTTTGGAAAATGAAGTCTTCTTTATTAAATCAAATCAGGTTTGTTTACCTAGGTGATCATTTGTATGTCTTATGAAAATTAAAAAAAAAATACATGTTCCTTAAATCGCTCGTAGAACGGATGGTCGATGTGGCCGAAAGGTTCTGGAGTGGCGACCGTGTACCGAGTCGCGGCGATGGAAGGCCTTTGACAAGGTGGACGGATGACTTGAGAGGCGTGGGAATGCGATGGATGCGAGACGCACAGGACCGTTCGTTATGGAGACACTTGGGGGAGGCTTCAAGAGAGTTCAGCAATGGACGTCTTTCGGCTGAAATGATGATGATGATGATGATCCCGTAAATCATTGCTAATGCAAGTTCACGCGCTGTAGTCGTGAGTTGAGGATACCAGCCCGAAATACAATAAAATAGATAAGGGAACACAATATCCACTTTATTTGGGAGTGGAGGAGAAAATAATTCCTTTTTATGGTTTCGTACCTCAAAAGGAAAATACGGAACCCTTGTAAGATCACTTTGCTGTCCGTCTGTCTGTCTGTCAAGACCCTTTATCTTGAGAACGCGTGGAGGTATCGAGTTAACATTAAAACCATATACTCAGATGTGCGGTCTCTTGAAGCTGTGAAAAAATCAAACTTCAAAGTTAGCGAAAAGAGATACAGCTGTTTATGTCTCAAAAAAACGTATATTTCGAAACTCAAGGGAACCAAAATTCTAGAGTACTTCCCGTTGACCCAGAATCCTGAAATTCCAATCAGGAATTGAAATCTTTGAATAGGTAAGTTTGTAAGAAAACCTCAGGGTGCGAGTCCGACTCGCACTTGCCCAGTTTTTATTCCTGAAATCGCAATGACAATTGTCCACGTGTATCAAAACGTCTTCGCATTTTTGCTTTCTCGATTGGAAGATTTCAAAGTCTATTACTGATATGGGTAGATATTTTTTTGTTTTTATAATTTGTTTTTCTGTCACCCAGAAATTAATATTTGCATAAAAATAATATTACATTCTATTACTACCCCATTTTAAATTAAAACCAGGGCTACTCAACATTTTACCGAATGTTTTCGTATTTCTCATTACCCCGGGTTCCAGACGGCCTTTTATTGTTCGCAGTTCTTTATTTTGGATGTTTAATAAACACTCAGACTGCGTGGCAATGCTCGGGCTGTGAATGCAGTGAATTGTGCGTCTCTGGTATTTAAATAATATATGCAGAGTTCTAGCGATATTTATGAAGTGAGCGTCGTGAATAACGCCTAGTGTTTTACGTAGAGCAAATTTAGCTTGTGCAACACTAAACAATTACAAAAGTTTATAAGTTGAAAGTTTTATTTTGTTTTTAAGTTTAGTTTCATTGGTTTTTAGGGTTTCTTACCTCAAAAGGACAAAATGGATCCGTTATAGGATCATTTTATTGTCCGTCTGTCTGTATGTATGTCAAGACCCTTTATCTCGGGAACGCGTGAAGGTATCGAGTTTTGAAATTAAAAACATATACTCAGGTCTGCGGTCGCTTGAAGCTGTGAAAAAATCAAACTTCTGAGTTGACGAAAAGAAAAAGATACGGCCGTTTATGTAGCAAAAACGTATAGTAGGTATATTTCGACACTCAAGGGAATCAAAATTCATCGAGTTCTCGTTGATCTAGAATCTTGAAATTTGGCATGAAGCAAGGTCTCATAGCACAAGTATAGGAAAAAATTTGAAACTGTAAATTTATACTTACGTTACAAAAAAAAATCTTCAAATTCAATTCAAAATGGTTTTTTTTTCTTGTTTTTTTTTTTCAAATAAGCAGTACCTTTATACTAAAATTTATAATCTTTTTCTGTGTCTACATAAATAATAAAATAAATAAGTTAACCTTACTTTTAAGAAAGCTATTAGTGTTTTAAAAGAACGGTACACTACTACATCCAGTGTATACTGATGTGAGCTCCAAAGTTCAATTGTTTAAAAGGAAAAGAGTGAAAACCTAGATTTATAGCCTGGAATCGGCAACTCGCCATAAGCAATTAAGCAAGTTTACTGCTGGTACCTTCTCTGTAAGAGGTTTTTACTCTGTAGTTGTCAGCATCTGTTACAAGCATTACCAAAACATTCCTCAACATAACAACATTCATCGAGTTAACCTACAAACCCAACACAATTATTTTTAGCAAGCAATGTTGCTCCACAAACATTTGCAGCAAAATTTTCTCAAGGCGCTGTAACAAAGCGGCAACGTTCATAATATGTAATACCTTCTCACACCACACAAATTATAACCGTGAACTTAGAACGACTGTTCAGGTCAACATGAACGCAAGTCGTGACCCAAATCCGGTACCATCGACCTATATTTATGACATACTGACATTTACCTACGGAGCTTTTAGAATCAATCGCATTTTTGACGGGCGAGTTAGCGTTGAATGCCTTAATAACCTTAATTGTTGGGATTGTGAGCGTCTGTTAGTAGTTGAGGAGATAAAATAAAAAAATAGATTGCCAATAGGTTAAGGCCTGCTGTCTACGAACGCGTAGCTTCTTAGACGCATATGCGTCATAACACGCTTGGTGTACGCCTTCGTAAAGCTTACATACAAAACTATGGCCTACTGTCCATGGACACGTAGCTTTATAGATGCATATTCGGCGCTGCCGTCGTGTTCTTGTGTAAGCTGTGAGCAAGCGTACAACAAGCGCATGATTACGAATACGCGTCTACGAAGCTACGCGTCCGTAGACAGTATACCTAAAACTGAATTCGCTCTCCATCAATAATCTCTTCTTTTTCTTCCAAATTAATTAATTATTTTAAACTTTTATAATATGGTCAACTAAGGACTGATATCATCAGTCGCTATAAAAACTTAGTTCAACAAAACTGAGCTCAGCGTAATCTAATTTATAGATCAGCGTTGATCTAGGCTTATGTCAAGCCGATTTCACCAGCACCATTTTAATCGCGTTTACCAAAACTTAAGATAGAATAGGAGACGACATAAAATGCCGTATTCGCGTTTTGTATCTACAACATGTGTCAGCGAATTCAGCGAGCTGCTGCCGTTTTCAGATATATTTTTAGGATTAATATATTTTTAATGAAATTACAACCAATCGTAATAATAGAAAATTGTTTAAAATACAATGTTTATTAATATTATGACATTAACAAGTGACACTAATGACAGCGGCTAAACGCGATTATGCGAGCCAAAGGTCGAAAATAAGCGTTTAGAATTATAACTGAGTTTAGCGTAAACTAGATTCAATTCATAGCGGTGAAACGCAAAATGAAGCTATAATCTCGATTAGACGCTCAAACTGAGTTTTGTTTGAAATAATCGCGATTAGTTTTATTGTTAAATTCCGCCCTTAGTAGTCACACCCTCGTCTAGCCATATCAGCTTTCGCATAGTCCATCCTTCGTATTATTCCTTCCTGTTAGCAATTCATTTATCATGCTAGAGAATGAAGCATATTCATTAATCTTAGCAAGCCATGTCATTAAACAACTTTAGCTCTCGAAAGGATAAAATAAGAGTTAGGCAGTTAGTAATGTGAGTGAAAGAGGAAAGTGTTATGTGGAGACAGGCCACTACAGGCACAGGCTTGCAGAAAGCGGGTAATGGGTAGCTCGCGGTCCGTCTAGGCCCTGGCCTTTTTATTGACATGCAAAATCATCAAATTACATCTTTAACTGTTAGGCGGAGTGAGAAAGCGTGTTGAACTTTCATTGACTTATATCACAGGTGTCCTTCAGTTGCCCTTTGCATTCTAGGACCACGGGTTTCCTTTTCAGAAATTCTCAATGGCCCTAATGACCGAGCCTTTGCCGACGGCGTGTTATGTTTCACGCGCGTCTCAAAATAATATCAGCTAATGTTGCCTTTTTTGCCATTTTTCTTTTTTTTGCTTTTCTTTTTTCCTTTTTCTTTGCCCTTTGCCTTTTCCTCAGGGTGGAATTATTAGAGCGTTACCGCGGCCCTGCCACGCTAAGGGTAACTGAAAGAACACAGGTGGGGTCAGTAGAAGTCTGTCGTCTGATACTTCTTCTTTCTCCACCCGGAACGGCAGGAGTCATTTGATGATTTGAAACTGAAGAATTTGCTTAGAAGTTAAGTTGGTATCAAGTGAGTTTAGATTATACTCAGCTTTTAGACCAGGTTTACACTGACGTGTTAAAATGTCAAGCGAGCGAGCGAGATAGAGCGATGGAGCTATACACCCTTTATAGCTCTATCTCTTTTACAGCTCAGTTTAGATCGTCAAATAAATCGTAATAAGAGCTCTGGGTAGGGCCTCTGGACCGCACGGCGCAACAGAAAGTACCTAGGTGGGTTTTAGTCTAGCTCGCCGTCCGACCTTCCAGTAACCGTCCGGACCGAGCCCAAGCCGCCGACGGCGCGCAGTGTTTCACGCGTGCCTCAAGGAGATGTCAGCAACCGTAGGGGCTCAGCAGGGTCGAAGCCTACTGGAGTCATGGATGATGCGAAAGAGAACCCCGGGGCCCTGGAACGAAGGTAATCGAATAGGAGGGTTTTAATCAATAAAAACAGTAAAAGTCTGACGCCCAAGAGAGATGATTAACCCACCATAAAAAAACAGTAGTTGTGGGTTTACACATTTGTCGTCAGCAACTATAAAATTTTTTGTTGCCTCTCTTGACCCGTACAGTGCGATCTAGTACACAATTATTGTTTTGTTTTTGTCAATGATATTGTAATTTTATTGTCGTGCAATATCCATATTTTTTGGGTGGAAAAACTTTTCATATCTTCTCTCGTTCTGGATGAAGCTAGAGGTCGTGTCAGACTTTAAATAACTCTGTCTGACGCGCCCTCCCGCCCTGACAAAGGTCGGGAGATGTCATTAGATGATTTCCCACATAAAAATAAAAATGTGGGTTTTAGTCAGTAATAATCTGATACACCTTCTTACTCCACCTGGCAAGGGAGGAGTAACATGTTGATAGATTCAAAGATTCAAAGATTCAAAGATTCAAAGATTCAAAGATTCAAAGATTCAAAGATTCAAAGATTCAAAGATTCAAAGATTCAAAGATTCAAAGATTCAAAGATTCAAAGATTCAAAGATTCAAAGATTCAAAGATTCAAAGATTCAAAGATTCAAAGATTCAAAGATTCAAAGATTCAAAGATTCAAAGATTCAAAGATTCAAAGATTCAAAGATTCAAAGATTCAAAGATTCAAAGATTCAAAGATTCAAAGATTCAAAGATTCAAAGATTCAAAGATTCAAAGATTCAAAGATTCAAAGATTCAAAGATTCAAAGATTCAAAGATTCAAAGATTCAAAGATTCAAAGATTCAAAGATTCAAAGATTCAAAGATTCAAAGATTCAAAGATTCAAAGATTCAAAGATTCAAAGATTCAAAGATTCAAAGATTCAAAGATTCAAAGATTCAAAGATTCAAAGATTCAAAGATTCAAAGATTCAAAGATTCAAAGATTCAAAGATTCAAAGATTCAAAGATTCAAAGATTCAAAGATTCAAAGATTCAAAGATTCAAAGATTCAAAGATTCAAAGATTCAAAGATTCAAAGATTCAAAGATTCAAAGATTCAAAGATTCAAAGATTCAAAGATTCAAAGATTCAAAGATTCAAAGATTCAAAGATTCAAAGATTCAAAGATTCAAAGATTCAAAGATTCAAAGATTCAAAGATTCAAAGATTCAAAGATTCAAAGATTCAAAGATTCAAAGATTCAAAGATTCAAAGATTCAAAGATTCAAAAGCATTTATTTCAAATAAACCATTTACAGGCATTTTTGAAATGTCAAGAAGTCAGTTAGTCAAAAAAATGATGCTAATTGCACATTCCAAAGCGTAGATCTCTACAGAGAAGAATGTGCAAGAAACTCCATGGACACTCTTTTCAATCATGTTTTGAAATTACAAATATCTCTGTTACATGTTTCTTGTCGTTATCATGTGAGAACAATGTAAATACAGTAAAAATAAAAACTAAATATAGATATTAAAATAGCAACTGGCACCACTCAGCTCAACCATTTTGAAGGGAACCGAATGATCCAACACATGCGCCACCATCAGTGAGACATTTAAGTGAGCATGGCAAACTCTCAACTGCCGTGCTCATTTATGTCAAATAAGTCCAATAGTAACATAAAAAAACCATAAAATAGCTCCATGGTACTCACATTTACAAACTTTGAAAATAAATGCTTCCACATTATACAATACTTATAATATTTTACAATTCCCAAAAAAAAGCATTAAAAATAATAAAAAAAAAAAACGAGTGTGCTTATGACCACACGACTGAAGTGAAACTTCACTTCCGTTCGCCTTGCCCGATCACACTTTTCGTAACGCTTACGTCACGCGTTCGCCAGCTTACTCCCCAAGTCAAGCGTGCGTAAAGAAGTTTCACTTCAATAATAATTTCCAAACTAATCAATTTCTATACCTCGGTGGTAGAGGAGCTGGACCAGCATTGAGCCAAGCATTTTTATCTTGAATATAATCCTCCAACTTATAATATGCTTGCCTGCATAGTGTGCGTTTAATACAAGATTTAAATTTCGTTTCATTGATTTCTAATATTTGTATAGGTATTTTATTATAACATTTTAAACAGTACCCCATGAAAGAAGAGGCCACTTTAGCCAGTCTAAAACCTGGTTGAAGTAACTGGTCAATATTTCTTGTAACATAATTATGTCTATCGCCTCTTTTGCTAAATAGATGAAGATTTTTTCTAACGTACATGATGTTTTCATAAATATATTGACAAGGCACCGTCATGATGTTAATATCCTTAAACAGTTCCCTTAGAGAATCGCACCGGCGAAAATTGTAAATAGCTCTGATAGCTCTTTTCTGTAGTATAAAAATTGAGTCAATGTCTGCAGCCCGTCCCCATAGTAAGATACCGTATGAAATGATACTATGAAAATAACTAAAATAGACTAGTCTAGCGGTATCAACATCCGTAAATTGGCGGATTTTTCTAATAGCATATGCAGCTGAGCTAAGCCGTCCTGCAAGAGGTGTTAAATGAGGACCCTATTGTAGCCTTGAGTCAAGCGCAGCGATATTTCAGGTAACAAAAACTTTGAAGTTGGTAGCAAGTTTCCAAGGCTGAGTATAATCTAAAACGGTTTACCAATGTGGGGCCTTACCCTGACGTGTTGAAATGTCAGGCTTCATCATCATCATCATCATCATTTCAGCTGAAAGACGTCCACTGTTGGACATAGGCCTCCCCCAAGCGTCTCCACAACGCACGCAGACGCACAGGATCGGTATCCTGTGCGTCTCGCATCCACCATCCATGTCAGGCTTGCGAGCGAGAAACAGGGATGGAGTTATATACCCTATATAGTTCCAAACCTTTAACAATTCAGTTTAGGTCGTCAAATGGATAGCATTAAGACCTCGTGGAAGGCTTTCTTGGCAAGATGTCCTACTTCCAGTAACTATCGTAGTTTATACACACTTTGTCCGTAATTTGCTCTATAAAACTTCATCATCATCATCATTTCACCCGAAAGACATCCACTGTTGGACATAGACCTCCCCCAAGTGTCGCCACAATGAACGGTTCTGTGCGTCTCGCATCCATCGGATTCCTGCAACCCTTACCAGGTCATCGGTCCACTTTGTAGGAGGCCTTCCACGCTACGTCTTGCGATACGTGGTCGCCATTCCAGAACCTTTCGGCCCCAACGGCCATCCGTTCTGCGAGCAATGTGCCCTACTATGTTATAATACTGCTACATGCTGTTGTAAACAGCCATTTTATTTAGTTCAAAGTAATGAGTTTGCGATCCAGAAGCGCACTCATAAAAAATACCTATCAAAGGTTGGCAATAAAACATGGCATAGGCTTGTTTTATCTCCTCAAAAAGTCATAAGTTTCGTATTTCATGAGATAGAACGCGTGAGGAACATCAAACTGTGTTGACCCCTGAAACATTACAACTTCGGGGTTTGGTGTGAGTTTCGAATGTTGGCAGCCCCTGTTTTGTTTGTTTCTCAACTTTCGCACGTTTAGGTTTTCACTTTCTGATGTTTCTACGAGATTATTTTGCTGTTAAAATGTTATCGTGTTAATGTTTTTTTAACGAAGTGCGTTGTTGGATAAATTCGTAATTTTTGCGTAGTATTACTAAATTAATTATAATAATATTATGTAATTTTAATTAGTTAAGTGTTTTTATTGTCCTTGTTATATCGTATGTTGAAAATGAAATTAATTGATATGTAAAATAAATCCCTACATTTTACAACAATTATAATAATATTACTTAACATTGTTAAGGCATGGCAGTATTAATAGTTTCTGGTTACCAGTCCACTTAAGCCTCCAAAATGTTGTAGCGCTAATAGAAATACAGATTCTGTGATAATTTCAACTCTCTACTTTTTAGTGTTTATGAGATACAGCCCGATGACAGTCGGACGGATAGACCGACTGACGAACGGATAGCGGAGGCTTCGGGTACAAAACCCTAAAACAACCTAATATTCTGTAGCTAGTTTGAAGTACAAATATGAAGACTCAATCCGCAACCTTTTTATCCTCTTTCATTCAATGTTTTCTTTATTCTCAGCTGCTAATTACTTCCCAACCCCGGAAACTAAACACATTGCTTGTTTACTAATGCTAAGTATTCCCCGATACCCTCCTTTCCGCTTAATTACTGGCTTTTTGTTTAAAATGCTAATGAAAGCGATACCTTTGAACTTGCCTTCGTGCGCCTGATTGAATTTTTAGAGCAAATTCCGTTTGACTGACGCTTTGGAAATTGGGCGACTATTAGGCGCTCTAAAAAATTTGAGGAATTGAGTTTAAGAATTTAGTTAACTGTGTCTATCCAATTATTTAACGAACAGTTGAATGGATTATTGAGCCTTAATATTAAATGAAATATTTTTTTTTCCTCAAAAGACCATCACAGACACCAATCTGCATGGTTTTCATATGTTTTGACCATTACTTCTTTGCTCTATGCACTTTAAAGGAGACTGAGTTTGTTTCGGTGTTTCTTCTAAGATAGGGAAACATCCATCCTCATCTAGTTCAAATTGACGAAAAAATTTACGAGTAAAACTGTTTTAGAAAATGCAAAATAAATATCATTTAATTCCGATAATACAGTGGTTTTTGTGAAATCATCCAATGACTCCTCTCGCCTAGGGCAGAGCGGGAGTGCGTGTCAGACTTTTATAACTAAAACCACATCTATGTTCCTTCCGATACCGCCCGATACCTTCCGAAGCGATACCGCCGTGATCCTGGAACGTAAAGGGCAAACCTTTACGTTCCAGGATCACGGCGGTATCGCTTTCGTTAGTTAACTCATGGCCCTCCTAGGCTATGGCCCTGCTGGGCCCATATGGTTTTGTTGACATTTCTTTAAGGCGCGCATTCGGGTTCGGTCCGGACGTTTACCGGACGGCCGGACGGCGAGCTACCCATTGCTTGTCATCGGCACACTCACGCCTACGGTGCCTGGAAAAGGGTCCCGGCGGCTGGGGCCTGAGTACGTCCGTAAGGTCCTCTTTGCTTCGCAGAAGTATTGTCATTCCTCCTCGCCCTACGCCACCCAAGCGGGGTACACTTCTACCGTATGCTCCACCATGTCCTCATAATAAAATGAGTAACAGTGGCAAACCTATTCTATGTCCATTTAAAAGCATTAGGTACTTATTATTTGATTTTCACTCATGTAACTATTATTATACATAAAGCATTATACATGTATACCTCTTTGTTAAGATACAAAAGCTAAACGTTCGACTGTACGATACCTACTAGACTTCAGCAAACATTGTTAGGAGTGGGACACACCACACGAGACATAGCATCAAAGAGCCTGTCGTCCGCTTCCGTCGCCACGGCAGGAAACCGACAACTCTCGGGGAAATATTCCGTACAACCGTAGACATAGAAGGATGGACTGACCGTTCCATATACGGCTGTTTCTGTTGACAAAGCGGCAACGTCAGTTTATAGTTTTGTATGTAAGCTTTACGCAGGCGTACACCAAGCGTATATTGATGAATGCGTGTCTATGAACTTACACATCCGTGGACAGCAGGCCAAAGGGTTATTAGAACACTGACATTAGCTATTCAATAAAAAAAAAAACTGTAATTTCTTTCCTTTTTAGGGTTTCGTACCTCAAAAGGAAAAAACAGAACCTTTATAGGATCACTTAGTTGTCTGTCTGTCTGTCTGTCAAGACCATTTATCTCAGGAACGCGTGGAGGTATCGAGTTGAAATTAAAACCATAAAATCAAGTCCGTGGTCCCTTGAAGCTGTGAAAAAATTAAAGTCTCCTGATGATAAGTGATGATGTGGTCGATGGTGGAGCACGCTTACCTAGAAGTATCTTATTCACTCTTGATTTAAAAACCATTAAGTTGTAATTATTAGGAAACACAGTGACTCGACCGAAGCGTACTCGGTATGCGAACAATATATTCGAGAGCGGACGTATGTGCGATATATTAAAAATGCCCGTCATTCTTGTATTTAATACGTGTGTAACCGACGTATCTTACTAATTAAAGGTTATGAACCTTACATGCATACCTACAGTCATTTTTCACTCTCTACAAAACCAAAAATTTTGTGGCAGCATCGCTCAGTCCATTCTCTATGTCAATACGTACATTCGTACAACGAAGTATTATCTACAGACAATGTTGGCGTGTGTGTATGTGTGTCTATTGTCCTATAGATGAGTAGGTACGCTCTTAAAGAGGGTTTTCAATAAGGTAGTTTTTGATCTGTGTGTTTGTCAAGATGTGGTTTTAGGATATTCTTTATTAACCAGCTTTTACAAGTTCATGGAAGATAGGTAGATAGGAGAGCCGTGGTGGCCGAGTGGTAACGGCCCCGATTTACGAGTTGTAGGTCGTGAGTTCAAACCCAGCCAGGCGCATTACTTTGTGTAATTTATTTCATCACCACTGCTCTCAAAACGGTGAAGGAAAACATCGTGAGGAAACCGGCATGACCTAGAACCAACAATTCGAAGACATGTGACATCCACCAACCCGCACTGGGCCCGCGTGGTGGATTACTGCCCATTCCTTCTCCTAGAGAGGAGGCCTGAGTCCCAGCAGTGGGAACATTATAAGGCCGACTATGCTAAGCTAGGTAGCTATAAGATGGTACCTAATATAGTTGTCACGTTTGGAAATAGTTACCTGCATTCAAAGAATTCTTTAATTAAAAAATAAATCAAATAAAGAAAAAGTACATAAGTTGTCCTACTCCTACCTCAACATATGACGTGATTATAAACGTTTTCAGGTTTACGTACCTCAAAAGCCAGGTAGCACGGTTCTGGGAGATTCCTGGGGTATGTGTCTACCTCCTTCCGAACCGAACTATTGCCTAGCTCCACAACTCCCATATGGAGTCGAACGTTTAGGGAGCCAGGTTTTGATCCCTCCCCGTGGTCGTCTGTGGGGACTTTAAGGCCAAGAATTTGGTTTGTAGTCCCCGGTATACTGATCCACGGTTCCGGATGGTAGAGGACTGAGCTGTAGAGACAGATCTGGTCGTTCTAAACCAGGGTTCTGTCCCCACGTGTGTGAAGATGCAGAGCGAAAGAGTGGTGGACAGTTCGTTCATCAGCCCCGCTCTGTCATCACGAATTGTCGACTGGTGTGTCGTGATGAGGCTGGAGACGTACTCAGATCACCGGTACATCTAAAAAGAAAGAAAAGGTTCGACGTTTCCGCCGAGATCTCGACCACGCCGGGTCAATAGCTACAAAGCACACAGTACCAGCTGGACTGGAGGCTCCTCCTGGAAGCTGCGATCGTGCAGGCCTAGGCTGGGGCGGATCCAGGATTTTTTCTGGGGACACAAGGGGCGGACGGGCAAAAAAATCAACAATAACTGTTAGAAATATACTTGAAGTACAGTACTAGTATTATCGTACTTCAAGTTTATTTCTACAAGTTTTTATTCATATTTTAACAACTGATTTACTTCTAAATATGTTCTGTGATGGAATCTCTATAGTAAACAAAATACCTTCGGGGGAGGGGGGCGTGCCCCCTTTAAATCCGCCCTTGGGCCTAGGTGTCGTTTCCCAGACCGACTTGTCGACATTAACGTTGAAGCGGGGTGGTTCCAGGAGGCCATATCGGAAGTTTACGACGTGAAAATGCCCCGGGTCCGTCTAGAACTTGTCTGGCGTCAGGCTAGAGGCCAGAGATGATGAAATTTCACAAAGTAATGTAGTTCCTAGAATTGGTTAAAAAAAATTGCTCCACACTGAGAACAATAATAACTCCTGTATCATGGCAGCATTCACAAATGATGTAATCTTTTAGAGGCATGTGGAACAGAGAGTAAAGTCCCACACGGGTGTTATGTCTGGTGGGCAACTGCCCAATAGATAAATTCGGGCTGTTCTATATGTTCTAATCGCGCGGAGAACTTTAATTGCGCGATGCTGGATTAGATCTTATGTGACGCCATAGATGTCGCTACAATCTTTTAAACAAAACACACCCAGATCCTGAACAATTACGTGTAGGCAATAAAAATAGTCTATCTTCATATACTTGATTTCTTTATCTTTTTCGGTAGTCGCGGAGTTCTATTTAATCTTATCAATCACCAAAAAAGAGCGCTGTTATCGAGAATATTATCACCATTCTAGTCTCAAGTTTATATCAATAATAGATAGTCTTATCAGTGGCTAACTACTTATTTCAATTACATGTAGTGGCCAATCACAACGGAGATTAGCCAAGTACGATAGGAGATCATAAAGTGCACAAGTGTGTGCGCAAACTCAGGTGCACTCTCTGTTATTTTGCTCTCATAGTTCGATGAGAAGGCAATCTATATCTATATACTAGCTGGCCGCAAGATCCGGCTCCACACGCGCCAGATGCGCGATGAGGCGGTCTGCAATAATTTTTTCAAAGAACTTGCCCACCTCGTTGAGCAGCGCGATGAGCCGGTATGCGGACGGAGGAGACCGCACGCGTGAGGGAACGAATGTCCTCACGCCCCAGCCGCCGTGATTCCGACCCCGACTACCAGCCACGGAAGACGCGGGCTTGCAGACGTCGAGCAATGGGTAGCCCGCCGTCCCGCCGTCTGATAATTGACCGGACCGAGCCCAGTCGTCATTAGCGCGTAGTTATCCAGGCGCTCCTCAAAGAGATGTCAGCAAACCATAGAGGCCCATCAGGGCCGATGCCCACTAGCTAAGACCGTAGGGATAATTTCTGAAAAGGAAACCCGTAGTCCTAGAACGCAAAGGGCAACTGAAAGACACAGGTGTAAATATTTTTTTATAAAATGCGCATGATGCATGTCTAATATTTTTGGGTGCGTCTCATATCATAGAAAGTCATTTGGTATATTTTCATTTCAATAACATTCACAAGATATAATAAACGTGAGATATACCAACTGTTCATATAATTTCTTAACGTATAAAATTTATATACTTTATGTATTCAACCCAATTTGACTGGCCTGTTGGTCTAGTGGTTAGTGGCCCTGACTGCTATGCCGGAGGTCGTGGGTTCGATTCCCACCCAGGACAAATGTTTGTGTGATGAGCACGATCATTTGTTCTGTGTCTAGGTGTAATTTATCTATATATGTATGTATATCAGAAATATATAAGTATGTTTATCAGTTGCCTAGTACCCATTACACAAGCTCTGCTTAGCTTGGGACTAGATGGCGTTGTGTGATAGTTGTGGAATATTATATTATTATTATATTACTAGCTTTTGCCCGCGGCTTCGCTCCCGTCAACTGACTACTCTACCCTACTCTACCCTACTCTACCCTACTCTACCCTACTCTACCCTACTCTACCCTACTCTACCCTACTCTACCCTACTCTACCCTACTCTACCCTACTCTACCCTACTCTACCCTACTCTACCCTACTCTACCCTACTCTACCCTACTCTACCCTACTCTACCCTACTCTACCATACTCTACCATACTCTACCCTACTCTACCCTACTCTACCCTACTCTACCCTACTCTACCCTACTCTACCCTACTCTACCCTCGTCTATTCGATTTTTCTCGCCGTATAAACCATCCTTGAACTTCAACGAACATTTTAAAAAAAGAATTGGCCAAATTGGTCCAGGCGTTGTTGAGTTATGCGCTTACCAACACATTTTGCGATTCATTTTTATATTATAGATTTAAAAGGAGAAACTGACTGACTGACATATAAACGCACAGCCGAAACTACTGGGAATAGAAGCGTGAAATTTTGCACAAGGTTTCCACGACGTAGGCGAGCACTAAGAGAGGATTTTCCAAAATTCACACCCTAAAGGGATGAAACAGGGGTACAAAGTTTGTATAGAGAAAGCTAACTTCACGCGGGCGAAACCGCTGGCAGAAGCTAGTCTATAAATATAAAAGGATTAATCACGAAATCTCAGAAACTATAACACCTACAAACTTAAAATTTGGTAAGTAGGTTCCTTATAGGGTTTAGACATTTGTTAGGAAAGGATTTTTCAAAAGTTACCCCGTAAGGGACTAAAACGGGGGTTCAAACTTTGTATGGAAACCGACTTTCACGCGGGTGAAGCCGCTGGCCGAAGCTAGTTATATTTATAGACTCCCCGTCCCGGCAGCTCTTGTCCTGCACAAAAGCTGGATTTTCGTAAAAAAAAAAAAAATTAATGACAGCCCGATTGCAGCGCCACCTACCGGGTTCAATTGTATTTTCGAAACATCGAGGGACCCCACTCACATATACACACAAAATGTCATCCAAGTTGGTCGAGCCGTTTAGGAGTTAAGTGACAAACACGTACAGAAATAAAAAACTGGGCAAGTGCGAGTCGGACTCGCGCACTTAGGGTTCCGTACAAACTTACCTATGAAATCAGTTCAATTCCTGAATTGAGTTACGGAGATTTTTTCGAATCGCTAAAAAGTTTATTTTTTGTGATGTAACTACAAATTTACAGTTTTCAGATTTTTTCCTATACTTGTGCTATGGGACCTTGATTTATGCCAAATTTCAGGATTCTAGGTCAACGGGAAGTACCCTATGAATTTTGATTTCCTTGAGAGTCTCAAAATATACGTTTATTGCGATATAAACGGCCGTATGTTTTTTTTCGTTTACTCAGAAGTTTAATTTTTCACAGCTTCAAGGGACCGCAGACCTGAGTACCTATATGGTTTTAATTTCAACTTGATACCTTCACGCGTTCCCAAGATAAAGGGTCTTGACAGACAGACAGACAAAGTGATCCTATAAGGGTTCTGTTTTTCCTTTTGCGGTACGGAACCCTAAAAATGTAAAGATAAGTATGTAAATCCTCTATATTTTACTGTTTGTGCATTTCAATTACTTATTTATACTTTATTTACCTACGTACTTATGTGCTTATGGCGTATGTACCTACTTAATATAATATCCACATAATCGGTATTTTAGAACGCTTATGAGCACATCTGCGAGGAATAAAAATAACTAAGTCTAGATGATGCGTTTTGATTCTGTTTTTGCATATACGAGTATGTAGATAGATAAATTTATTTATTTATTTAGTACATGGAGGACTCACAGCTAATAAAACCAGACAAAAAAAAAGGAAACCATAATCACTAGAAAGCCAATTACAAGTCCTCACGTATAGACAATACAATAAAAATTAAAAATGGTGTGAGCACAAAAACAATAAAACTTCGCTTTTTAGTTAAGTAGGAAGTACAGTATAAATCCTTGGTTTGCAGTTAAACAACTAATAAACAATATATTAAACCTAATGCTACTTAAAGAATTTGAGGCTTAAACACCTTCTGGCTGAGTTCATACTAATTGTGAAAGGATCCCAATCATAAAGATAATAAAGTAATGTTGGCGGTTCATGCAAAGGGAAAATGTTATAGAAAAATCTCTCAGCATTATACCTAGTCTGACCATTTGTTACACTTAAAAAATTTATAATTTTTAGGGTTCCGTGTCTCGGTCAACAAAAACGGAACCCATAAAGGATCACTTTTTCGTCCTTTAAAACCCTTTTTCTCAGGAATGTGTGGTGGTATTTATTTTATTATATTATCTAATGCTCAGGTCTTTTATCCCTTGGAACAGAGCCTAATGGTGGCCGTTTATGCTCTATTTATGGAGCATATTTTGACGCTTTTAAATGAAAACTTGTTAGGATCCCGATGACCTAGAATCCTGAAAGGATAGTTCATAGTCATGCTTTCTCATAAGTATCCCCACCGCATACGTAGTTAAATCATGTTTATAGTCATCACTGTCACAAGTTCACAACACAATGTTGGCATTTAAGTGGGTCCTTTTTCACTCGCCTATCGTCAACATCGAGAATGGGTTACAAGCTTGTTACTTCATCTAAAGCAATCCAACGCGATGTTTGACGAAAAAGCAACGTGAAAAAAGAAAGATAAAGCCTGAAAACTCTGTTAGCATTCGGTATATTCCGTGATTTATTCGAATATTTTACAAAACTTGTTCCAGGAAATACGTGTATTTTTTTTTAAACCCCTAAAAGTTTTTGAAAAAATTTGTAGTCATTCAGAATCTTGATTAAATTTGCAAGGCTTCTTTTCTTATACTTTTTTAATTTTTGAGTACATTATGAAGTATCAAAGTTCATGCAAAATAGCAGATTTTCAAAGGTCTTTACTAGATTAGTTTTACACAAATTTATAAAAAAAAAACTTGAGAGGTGTCAAGGGACATCCGAATGAAATGGAACGAAGTTCTTTTCGATTGATTAGTGAAGGAATTGTAATAAAATTTTATTCCATTTCATTTCAGTTCATTACATTTCATTCCATGCCATGCCATTCCATTCTATTCCATATCATCATAATCATCATAATAATCATTATCATCATCATCAACTTTTGGTCTTAATTTTTTCCGTCTAGCCACCTTTCGCAACGCGCGATAAGGAACTTCGTTCCAAAAACATACCGGAAGACGTAGCGTTGGAAGGCCTCCTACAAGGTGGACCGATGACTTGGTAACGGTTGCGGGAGTCCGATGGATGCGAGACGCACAGGACCGTTCATTGTGGTGACACTTGGGGGAGGCCTATGTCCAGCAGTGGACGTCTTTCAGCTGAAATGATGATGCCGATGATGATTATAAAAAAAATAAAAATATGTAATGAAAAACGTGTAATAACATCATAATCGCGTAAGAACAGTTATATGAAAAACAGTGAAAATGTATGTGTATGTGTGTATGTAGTGTATGTATGTGTGTATGTGTGTGTATGTGTATGTGTGTGTGTGTGAGTTGCATCCCTGCTAATTTTTAGACTAGTATTACTACTTTATTTTTTTACTTTTTTTTTCGTAGTTGCACCTACTATGGTAGGTTTCTGCAGCACCCTAAGGTTGACTGGTAGAAAATGCCCAAGGCATTAAGTCTACCTTTGTACAGTGTTTACTAGTGAATAAAGTTTTAATAAATAAAATCTCTTTATTCTTCTTTTTTTTTTTCTTTATTATTGTTTGTATTATATGAAATTTATTAGTTTATGTATTGTATATATGTAAATAGTACCCCACGAACTACCTGCGTATCTTTTTTCTCCTTCTCTGTCAAATCCATCCTAAGGTTGTCTGTAAAAAGTCGCTTTTAGCGATAAGACCGCCCATTGTGACACTATATTAATATTAAGTTCCTAATGTAATTTGTATTTTTGGTGTATAATAAAGAATATATCTATCTATCTATCTATCTATCTTTATTTAAAGAAGTGCAGGCTTCAAGAAGGTCGCATCTCAGTCACTTGCCTCGGCGGCCCACACTTCTTCCATCCAAGTGCTGTCACTTGATAGTGAACTGTGACAGGTACTCCCTGCAAACTTCATAACCTTGCCGTATTTAGTCGAGTAGTTTCGGACCGCGACCTCGCTACAATAAACTTTTGGTTAAGGTAAAATGTAGAATAAACAGAAGATCAATTTTAGAAAAATACGCATTAAGACAATATCAAGCCCGTTCCATCATCGGACTGCCAGACGTAGTACGATGCGCCACCGGTACAAAAATCCTACCCAAACGCACAAAATGTTTTGGTACAGCTTTTTTTAAGGTTTTGTACCTCAAAAGGAAAAAACGGAACCATTATAACTTTGTTGTCCGTCCGTCTGTCTGTCTGTCTGTGAAGAACCTTTATCTCGGCAACGCGTGGAGGCATCGAGTTGAAATTAAAACCATATTCTCAAGTCTGCGGACTCTTGAAGCTGTAAAACACTCAACACTCTGGACGTGTTCCCAGAACGTTTAGTGCGTATGGGTGGGATGTCCACCAAGTAGCGGTGGTGCATCGCCGTACCTCTGGTGGTCCGATGATGGAAAGGGCTTGGAGGAATAAAGGACAGGATTCATGAGATTCACTCGATACCTTCCATTGCAATAGTTAAACCAGCGATGCAGTTATGAATATCATCAGTTTACAGTAATAATAATAATAATAATCCACAACTATCACACAACGCCGTCTAGTCCCAAGCTAAGCAGAGCTTGTGTTATGGGTACTAAACAACTGATAAACATACTTATATATTTCTAAATACATACATATATAGATAAATTACACCCAGACATAGAACCAATGATCGTGCTCATCACACAAACATTTGTCCTGGGTGGGAATCGAACCACTAGACCAACAGGCCAGTAAAACATTCTTCACATTCACATTGTTCGATTAATCAATATATCGTAGCCTCTCTCCTGAACACGAGTTGCTAGGGGTACGGCGGGCAGGGTATAGGTGTTTGCGCGACGTCTCTCTGCAGACCATGTCCCACCTTCGATCCTGCATCACGTGCCCTGCTAACGTAAGGACCTAATGACAGCCGAATACTGGGCCAGGCAAGGAATTCAACTAGTTTTGATCGAACATCGATACGCTAAGAAGAATATGTTAATACACGTAACGCAACACGTGAATTGATAATTATTATATAAGTATATTTTTTTTATCGGGCCATAGTAAAAAAATATCTTATCAATTATGTTTTTGTGAGGTATACAATTAAGCGATTAGTCACTGTTTTTGCAATAACAAAAAATATAGACTTACATATTCGAGTTAGTAAAGCTCAAAAAATCGCCAAAAGAAGGCCTCCCATAAGATTTAATAATTCATCATCATCATCATCATATCACCCGAAAGACGTCCACTGTTGGACATATGCCTCCCCCCAAGTGTCGCCAAAATCAACAGTCTCGTGCGTCTCGCATCCATCGGATTCCCGTAACCCTTACCAGGTCATCGGTCCACCTCGTAGGAGGCCTTCCAACATTGCCCAGTGCGTGCATCAAAGACCAGTGCTTGTTGCCATTGTGAAACGTGGTCGCTCACATTGGGCCTCATCAGTCACGCAAAGGGTAATGGAAAGGGCTATGCTCGGAGTTTCCTTTCGTGATCGAATCAGGATTTAATAATTACACCATTTTAAATGGCAGTTTTGAGTATGTGGAACAGAGTGCACAGTCTCGCAATACCACTGTTGAAAAGGGAGGATCCTCCAATTGTTGTGTCTGGTGGGCAACTGGCCGATAGTAGATTTCATACTGTTGTATATATTATGTTCTAATCGCATAGAGGACTAAATTACCACGATGCAGGATTTCGAATTTCAGTTATGCATTGTATGAGCACAGGGGCGCCGGCTTTCAGAAAACCTCATGGGTGCTCATACTCATTTGATGGACTCGAAAAAGTAGCGAAGTATGAGAAGAGAAATGCATACTGATTGACCGACAAATAAATAAACGTCCTACTTACATACTGCGTACTTAATGACCGCTTATGTTTGATAAAAATATAAAATGAAACCATTAAATAAAAATTGAACTAGGTTTTATTATCAAGAAATATTATAATACATACCTAATCTAAAAGGCGATTACTGATCTGTTTCTTGATGTTTATTCTCGGAGATGCTCGGAACCCATTGTTTATTTCTCACGGGTGCTCGAGCCCCCGAGCACCCACGGAGTCAGCGCCCCTGTATGGCCCTTTACTCTTTCTCGATAATTTTCTCAGTCATGTAAGATTTGTGGGTCAATTTCTTCAAAATAATTCTAGGGGGGGTTTTTGGCTGCCGTCCGACTGTCCGGTAACCGTCCGGACCGAGCCCAAGTCGTCGACGGCGCGTACTGTCCCACGCGCGCCTCAAGGAGATGTCAGCAACTGTAGGGGCCCAGCAGGGTCGAAGCATACTGGGGCCAAGGGTGTGATTCTGAAAGGAAGACTTGGCCCTGGTACGAAAGGCAACGAAGTAACAGGAGTGGGTTTTTAGTCAGTAAAAGTCTAACACTATCTCTCGCTCCGCCCAAGAGCGGGGGATGTCATAAGATGATATTCTCACCGAAAAAACAAAGGGTTTTTGGCTGTTTTTTTTCTAGTCAACATTCATTGTGGGGTTATTATAGCCAATAGGTGTTCAGGCGGTCATGCGACTGATGTGCTCAGTTAGTTTAGGTCTAATTAACCTAAGACTTTAGCAACGTTATGTTTCCACAGGAAATAACTAAAAGTCATAATTAAACATTGTACTTCAAATGGTAAATAATATACATTTATTTTTAATTAAAAACAAATGAAAAACACCGCTTCATAACACTAAGATAATCACCACAACTGTGATTATAGTTATGTAAACATCATTAACTGTCGAAGATAAGTGTAGATTGTGGAAAACATATCGCTTACTTGATTGTTCTGTTTAGTTACAAGTATTGTCCACGTGGTCGCTTACAATGGGCCTCATCAGAAGACTTAAAGTCACCCAAAGAGCAATGAAAAGGGCTATGCTCGGAGTTTCCTTGCGTGATCGAGTCAGGAATGAGACTATCCGCAGGAAAACCAAGGTAACCGACCGAGCACGAAGAATCGCCAACCTTAAGGGCACATTGCTCGCAGGACGGAAAGGTTCTGAAATCACAAGGCCACCTACAAGGTGGACCGATGACCTGGTAAGGGTTGCGGGAGTCCGATGGATGTGAGATGTACAGGACCGCTCATTATGGCGACACTTTGGGGAGGCCTATTTCGAAGAGTGGACGTCTTTCGGCTGAAATGATGATAATTATGATGGTTGTGCCTGTTGGAATTCTCCATCGGTAACTTCCCCCCGCCCTCTTTTTTAGTTGAAGTTAGTCCATCCTAAGGTTGTCTGGTATATCGTTGTCAGCGATAAGACCACCGTTTCTCAAAAATTGATACTATTTGGGTGTACAATAAAATTCTGCATATAGTGTGGTACATAGATCTTATAGTCCGGTCAATTTAGACATTGGAAGGTGCATAAAGTCCCAACAAGCTGAAAATCAGGAAAATTGTTCAAAACATTTTTTTCTTCTTCTTTCTTTGTTTCTTATATCTCAGAAACGGTGGCTCGTAGGAAAAAAGTATTAATGCATTTTTTATAGATAATTTTATGATCTGCAATTTTTGTCTAAGGTACTTTTATGATAAAACTTACCGTTTTGCTGAAAATCGCGAAAAACTCATTTTTTTGACCTTTGACCTTGAATATTTTTTTTTTCCATACACGGGAATGATGGGGAACTTTTAAATATTATTTATAACTATGTTTTGAACAATTTTACTGATTTTCAGCTTGTTGGGACTTTATGTACCACTATTCTCATTTTTTGGTCTAGATTGACCGGACTATAGGGAAGAGCGCTGATATCTGAAATACGGATTTTATTATCTAGTTCGGACACAGATGTCCCTCACTAACACATAATCTTAAGTACAATGTCAACAAGGTCTACAATAATTGTATGTTTTGTAAAATTTTTGGAAACAATACATTTATTATTATTTATTTTATTATTTTATTTTCAAGAGTCCTGAGCTAGATTGTGGGCTTTTTATTCGGGTGGAAAAATCATCCATTTTTCTAGGGCCCCGGGATCTCTTTCGCATCACCCATGGCCCCAGTAGGCTTCGACCCTAATGTAGAGACCTCTACGGTTGCTGACATCTCCTTGAGGCGCGCTTGGAACACTACGCGCCGTCGACAATTTGGGCTCGGTCCGGACGGTTACCGGACGATCGGACGGCGAGCTTATTGTTTGTAAAAGCTAGCTAAGATATCTGCTTTATTCCTGAATGACATAGTCTATATTTTATGAACGCGGGTGAAGCCGCGGGTAAAAGCTAGTATAAGCTATATTACTGTACAATTTCATCCAAATCCGTTCAGGTGTTATTGCGCGAAAGAATAATAAACATCCATCCTTACTTACACATTTATTACAATACTAATTGTGGCCAGCGGCTTCACTCGCATGAAAGTAAAATTGTCCCAAGGGAACATATTCCGGGGATAAAAAATATCCTTTCTACTATTCCAGGACATAGCCTACACGTATGCCATTTTTTTTTTCTAAATTCGTTCAACTGTTCGAACGTAAAAAAACTGGGCAAGTGCGAGTCGGGCTCGCGCACTGAGGGTTCCGTACAAACTTACATTGAAAACAGTTCTATTCAAGAATTGAGTTACGAAGATTTTTTCCAATCGCCAAAATAGTTTTATTTTTTGTGACGCAACTACAAATTTACAGATTTCACATTTTTTCCAATACTTCTGCTATGAGACTTTGCTTCATACCAAATTTCAGGGTTCTAGGTCAAAGGGAAGTACCCTATGAATTTTGATTTCCTTGAGAGTGTCGAAATACACGTTTTTTTGCAACATAAACGGCCCTATCTTTTTTTTTTCGTTAACTCAGAAGTTTGATTTTTTCACAGCTTGAGACCTGAGTATATGGTTTTAATTTCAACTCGATACCTCCACGCGTTCCACGCAACAGACAAACAGACAGACAGACCGACAAAGTGATCCTATAAGGGTTACGTTTTTCCTTTTGAGGTATGAAACCCTAAAAAAGTAATAAACACACACTCAGGTTTTCGCCTAAATTAGTGTGATAAAGAAACAGGTAATTTTTTCAAGTAGATGTGGATGGCCATGGCCACAATATCCGAAACTGATCAGTTTTTTCTTTTACTACTGCCCCGAAATTCCTTCGAGCATTTTCCGCTATTCCTTTTAGTTTTAGTTCAGAACAAACAGGCCCACTTAAAAAAAATACTCTGTATCTGTACTTAAATTAGAGAACACACATTTTACCTCTTATCTTTAAAAATAACCTTTTATTTTTCTTATATCTCTATAATTATATAAAAGAAGAAACTGACTGACTGACATATTAACGCACAGCCGAAACTACTAGCGTAATATTTTGCTTTCATTTTACGACGTAGGCGAGCACTAAGAGAGGAAATTCACCCCCAAAGGGGGTGAAACGGGGTCCAAAGTTTGTGTGGAGAAATCTACTTTAACGCGGGCGAAGCCACTGGCTGAAGCTAGTAGTGTATATATTAGAAGAATCTACTAGTTTTATGTCTAGTTTCCCGTTCGCACGAACTTCCTCCCTTCCCAGCCCTCACGTTTGATCATCTTCAACATGATGCCCTGGTCCTTTGGTTGCGTCAATATTGCTCTTGGATCTAAAATCAAGGTCTCCGGCATGCCATCAGCTAGTTCTACTCTATACTTCTTCAGGATCGTTATGAGACCAGACATCACCTGCATCTTCGCGAAACGCATTCCTGAAAAACCAATTTTCGAATTAAATATGGAAGATAAATACCTATATACTATTCTATGCTTCTTTAGTTGTGATATGTGTATTTAGAAGTTCCTAATTTTGTCAAGAACACAATTTTGCAAGAATTTTTGTTCTAGGAACAATCCCGACTTTAAATATGATTTTATTAAAAAAAAAATATATATAGATGGTATCTAGCCTAGATTAAAGACAAAGCTAGTTTAGATATGCTAGCGTCGGCCATTAAAAATGTAAGCTCCTATAATGTATTCAAAATACAACTTACTCGACATGTAGTCGAAAAATAATAATAATACCACTCTACTAGCAGCCTACTATTATTGAATAATAATATTAATAATAGAAAGCCACCACCAATACTATCACTTAATTATAATACTTATTCGTCACGGTTTCTTTGCTATTTATAACATTAAGACCAATATTTAAAATAAATTACGAAATTTGAATCGAGTGTACAAAACGATAATTAAGCGTTTTTCAAGGTCATTCAAGCTGTACAGACTTATGTACAGTAATCTCATACGAGCAAGTGTCAATAGTCTTTTATAAGAAAACAATTATTTAAATACAGATAACCAAGTATATCTAAGGTTTTAAAAAAGTGTAAGTAAATTGTAATTACCAATACATATTCTGGGGCCTGATCCGAACGGGAAGAAGGTATAAGGTTCAACCTTGTCCTTATTTTCCGGCAGAAACCGTTCTGGCTTGTACTTCTGAGGTTCCGGAAAGTATTCAGGATTATAGTGCATGTGGTAGACTGGTACATGAACACGTACACCCACGTCTAGTTTCAGGCCCGTAGGGAGAACGTAGTCGTCCATGACCTCGCGGGTAAGGTTTCCTATCACTGGGTACTTCCGCAGGGTCTCATTCATACAAGCTTCTAAATAAACCATTTCATGAACACAGTCGTATTTTAATTTGTTCCCGTGACGTCGTAGAAAGTCATCCACTTCCTCAGCTGCTTTCTGCTGCGCCTCCTGGTTCTTCGCGAGCTCAAATAATGTGAAGCCCATTGTAGATGCCGATGTCTCGAAACCAGCCGCAAAGAACTGTACGCACTGAGCTACCAACAAGTCATCATCTACCTTCAGTTGTATCTTCTTATCAGCGCCAGTTTTTGCGTTAGTGATACAGTCTCCAGTTATACTATCTTCTTTCTTTAAATTTAACACTAGGTCCACGAAGTCATTTCTCGATGATGGCTTGTAGCCTCGGCTTTCGAACACTCCTTTTAGTAGTTTTGAGAAAAACTTGTCAATTGTAAGAGGAAAAATTTGAAGTCCAATTCGATAGAAAATGGAAGGCCATATAGCCCTGAATATGATTTTAAAACCACGATACTTTGAAGCTTCGAATATTTCTTGTCCCATAAATCTGAAAGGGTTATTCTCTTCAGGTCCCATAGTGTTTGATTCAACTCCAAAAGCGGCAGAGCATATGCAGTCCATGGTGTACCTCATACTTATTTGTCTCATTTCAATGACGTCAGATATCTTAGTTTCATAGTCGAGCATATCTTCGAAGACGAAGCTGCATTTTTCTATCAAATGGTACATGTTCTTCATCTTTGAGGACGAAAAGAGTGGTGTGAGATTTTGTCGAACTATTTTCCATCTGTTCCCACCACTGAAGAATAGAGTCTGGGTGACAATTTCACTTTCCGAGTATTTAGTTGCTTCCCTACCATTGACGTAGTAGAAATCTTTAGTTAACACATGCTTGATAACGTCAGGGCTCTGTACTATGAGGACAGGCTCCGTACCGTAGAAGGCTCCGAAATAAGGCTGACCGGGGAACTTTTGGCAAAGTTTTTGTATCACCTGCCCAGGATACTCTCGTTGCAAAATATATCTTCCGTAGTTGCCCAGAAGAGGTACAGGTTCAGCGTATGGCACATTCTTGAGTTTCCAGTAACCGAACTTTCTTTTAGATATTAAATATATTAAATAAAAGATTATTGTTAATAAGGACCCGAGAACAAGTAAGGTGTTCATTTCGGAAACCGTTATGCTAAGAACTGTTGGTCGTTCGCATCTTTCGTATCGATATCATTGATTAAAAAAAATATATGATAAAAAACCCACGTGAACATATCATATCATAGTCCTTAACATGGCTAATCAGCTGACAAGATTGCAGTTTGCAAAGATATCAGATTATTAATAAATACAGGTATTTTATGACTTATCTATTCTTAGGTGTCGGACATATGATCCGCTTTTCTTTCTTTATCGCATAAATATATAACACTAGCTTCTGTCAGCAGCTACGCTCGCGTGAAAATAAGACTTTCATACAAACTTCCAATCCCCGTTTTTCCCTCTTAGGGGTGGAATATCGTAAGATCCGTTCTTAGTTGATGTCTACACCCTTTAAGGAGCCTACCTGCGAATTTTAAGTTTGTAGGTGTTATATTTTCTGAGATTTGTTTAATCAGTGAGTGGTATTTCGCTTTTGTATATATAAGTTGATCTAAATATATAAGAATAGAAACTGACTGTTGAAATGATGATGATGATGACGAAGTGAGATCACTTATCACTTGCCCTTCTCCTCCTCTTCCTAGCGTCGTGTTCTTCGTTAATGTAAGTCGTGAAGTTACCATTGGATCAGCCTCTTACTGATGGTGTCTCGCAATCTGCGTCGGTCTTTGGCGTCACGTAGTGCGAGGTGTAATTGAGAGTCCAATGTAGAGTGTATCAGACCTGCCCATCATCATCTCAACAACCCTTATCTGGTATGGGGACTATTTATTTTAATGGACTAAGCGTTTCGCCTTGTAGTTTATATACCGCGTACATCGAAGGACTAGAAGAATTAGCCTGCTGCGGTCTCCCTTCCGTTTATAATTTAGGCGTCTTCAAGCTAGAGTGAATAGACTCTGAATAAACCAGTGCGCTGCACCATCAACGATTGCATCAATGCTTACGATCAAGTGGGTTCGCAGTCAAGCACTAATTTATATCAATTAAAAAAAAATGACATACTGTCCACTCTGTTCCTCAAATCAACAGTATCCCGCTAAACGGAGCATCCTCCTTTTTCAATGAAGGATGAGCAAGTTTTCCTTTAATTCCTCATACCTACAATAATTGCTCGGTCAGAGGAATCACGATTGAGAATTGTTCACCTAGTACGTCATACCAAATATAAGTAACAGCTCTATGGGGATGCAACTCGACATACATTTTCACTGTTTTTCATACACGGTTGTATGAAAAACAGTGAAAATTCTCTTAAAACTCTTACGCGATTATGACGTTATTACTCATTTTTCATTAGATATTTTGAAAACACAGTATCTTGTGGATATTAACTAGGCTTCTATTGAAATCAATTTATAAATTTGTGTAAAACTAATCCAGTAAAGACCTCCGAAAATCTGCTATTTTGCATGAACTTTGACACTTCATAATTTATTCAAAAATTAAAAAAACGTTAAAAAGTGTAACAATTTGACAAAGCCTTGCAAATTTAATCAAGACTCCGAATGACGATAATTTTTTTCTAAAACTTTTAAGGGTTTAAAAAAACGCGAATTTCCTGGCACAAGTTTTGTAAAATATTCGAGGAAATCACGGAATTACCGAATGCTAACAGAGTTTTAAGGCGTTATCTCTCTTTTTTCGCGTTGCCTTTTCGTCAAATATCGCGTTGGATTGCGGATGAAGTAACAAGCTTTTAAATCATGCTTGATGTTGACAAGAAGCAAGTGAAAAAGGACCCTCTTAAGTTATAATTTCTGCTTTTATTTCGGCGTATTATCTAGGTAAATGAGCAAACCTGGTATAGTTTTTTTGTATTGATTGTGTTATCTAACCTTATACTATCAAGTAGAGTTACATAAGGTTAGTAATAATACTGATAATACGGAAAGATATAATTTATGTTAAAAACACAATTAAAAACAAAAGATTTGTAATCAGAATGGTTATTAGATAATACATCTTTTGCTTGTTATGCTTAATCAGAATCATATTTTTTTTTAATAATTTTTAATTCGGATAAGTGACATCCATAGGATTTAAATATATAACTTCCTCTGTTAATTTTCTTCAACATTTTTTCAGAGGAGACCTGAGTCTCAGAAGTAGGAACATTATACCTAAGACTGACTACGCTATATTGTCTATGCTTACTAAATTGAGTTTAATTAGAGTGTTGATTGTCATGTGGCATAAAAAAAAACATCTATAACATTGCAGGCATAAATAAATTGAGGTAGCCCCAGTAAGTTACAGGAGTACTTGTGTTGGGGTTGTGGCGCACTTTCCTTATCAGCTAGCTGAACTATTTTCATGTTACCAATGATAATAAAAAAAAGAGAGAAAAATACAAACAACAACAAATAAAACAAAATACAATAGGATTCATTACAATATTAATACATTAGGTTATCACTTTTAAGGTGACGGCACGTGCACACATTCGCAGGAAGTTGGCGTTTCATTACAGCATTGATTTGTTGGATACGTTTCTCATAATTTCGTTGTTAATTTGCATGTATGTATCTAAGTATATATATGTTATTGTATTTCTTTTCTATTTCTTTACTATTAGGCTACAACTGGAAAAATCTTCGTAACTCAATTCGGGAATTGAACTGTTTTCATAGGTAAGTTTGTACGGAACCCTCAGTGTGCGAGTCCGACTCGCACTTGCCCAGTTTTTAGGTTGTTGCATCAACCATTTTTTGTTTCTGCATCACCCTAAGGTCGACTGGTAGAAAATGCCTAAGGTATTAAGTCCGCCTTTGTACAGTGTTTATTACTAGTGCATAAAGCTTTAATAAATAAATAAATAAAAATAATAAAAATATGAAAAGAATACAATTATATACTTAAGCAACCCTTAGTGTGTAGGGTAGGATGTGCATGTATGATGGTGTGAAAATGTGTGTGAAAGTGTGATTGTGTGTGTGTATTTCGTTATCTTAACTTATTCTTACCAATATGTTTTCGGTTCGGCATTAGACATGCAACAGGGGTATATCAGAAATGTTTCTGGGAATAAATTAATATAGGTAAATTCTTTTTTAAATAGCATGGGTAAGATGACAGCAGAACGAAAATATGCATTTTTAAGATGAGAGAAAACGATAGGTTGCTACATTGTATGAATCCGACAGCTGTCACCCGCACCATCCTATAGCGATTGTAGTGTAGGTAAAATTTTCCGTTACAGATAGTCAGAAGCTTGAAAATCTTACCAAATAGTATCATAGTGGTTGTATAGTGGTATGCGGGAAGCATCGGTTCCTGGCAGTTCCGACGTGTCGTACAGTTGCTCACTGCAAATCACCCATACCGCGGACACTCTCTCTCTCTCTAGACAAAAACACCGATTTTGATACGTTTGGTGAAGAATGGAAGACGATACTGTCAGAATGTATGAAATTTTGTGAGATGAATATATGATTGTGTGTAATATTTATTAAATAGGTCCCCTTAAAAGTCCTGCGTGACTTCTGACTTGTCTGTTTTTAATTTTAATTATTGTTTTATATTTTTTCGGTAGTGTTTAAATGATGTATTTGGCTTCGGCCGTTCTTTTTAAACTAATTAAATAAATAAATAAATAGTGATATTGTCACCCTGTTTCTGGGTTATGGAAACCAAAGAGGCAGTAGTTTAATATAAAATAGTGATAGTCGGCTGCTAATACTAATACTTGACATCAATAAAGCTGAAAGTAAATTTTCCTATCAAGGGAATAAAAATAAATAATGTAAATCCGTCATGGATTATATTGTAGGAATTGTTATAGTTATCGGCGGCCAATCTTTCCAATGAAGATGGATTAAATTCGAATAGCAGAAATTATTTGGAAAAACACACACCTGATTTTAAATGTGTTAAAAAAACTGCAAATATTGTCTAGACGGTGCGAAATGATTGCAAAGACGAGGACACAAGGACGAGAAGGTTTTTTGTACGTCAAATTGTTGTCATGCTGGTGAGCTATGAGAATGCTTTAACTAAGACTACTTCAGGATGTCCTGAGCTAACTGCGGTCGTAAGACAAAAATGTTTATTGTATAAAAAAAAATATAGAAGTCGTTTAGATTCTCGATCACATCTTGTAAGCATGGTTCACCGACTTTGGAATAAGACTTGTGAAAGAGATCTTAAATTAGTCCTCTATATTCATTAAGTCTATGACCAGTGCGTGTTGCCATTGATGACATATGAATCTGAAACAAAGTCGCTTACAATGGGCCCAAATGGGCCCCATCAAAAGGCTTAAAGTCACCCAAAGGGCAATGGAAAGGGTCATGCTCGGAATTTCCTTGCGTGGTCGCATCAGGAATGAAGATATCCGCTAGAGTACCAAGGTCGCCGAAAAATCGTCAAACTTAAGTGGCAGTGGGCAGGAAACGTTTTTCGTAGAATAAAGGGTCGATGGGGCTGGAAAGTTTTGGGGTGGCGACCACACACCGGAAGATGCAGCGTTGAAAGGCTTCCCACAAGGCGGACCGATGACCTGATTTTTGTTTTAAGTGGGAAATCACCCATTGTCACCATTTATTGACTAAAACCCACTCCTGTTCCTTCTTTGCCTTCGTTCCAGGGCCCCGGGGTTCTCTTTCGGACAACCCATGGCCCAAATAGGCTTTAACCCTACTGGGCCTCTACGGTTTTGCTGACATCTCCTTGAGGCGCGCGTGGATTACTACGCGCCGTCGACGAGAACCGATGACCTGCCCCCCTAGCCAAGTTACAACCGTTTCGTGTCGAATTCCGTTTTCCAATCGGTAACGCCTCGGTGTTGACGTGCCTGAATCGGCCGCTCGTTCTACAATAACAAAGTATGTAGCGTTGAACATTGTAGAAACGATAACAATTCATTCTATCATTATGAACGATGTGAACTTGGCTACGAATTTTCTATTCGTTTGTTCTGACCACGTCACTGAATTTTGAGATGATGTAATTCCCATACATTTGGTTAGTTTCGACTAGCGTTAACGATTGCAGATTATCAACTTTGCTAGGGGTGCTGGTGCGAGTCGCGGGAATGCGATAGATGTGAGATGCATAGGACCGTTCGTTGTGGCGACACTTGGGGAGACCTATGTCCAACAGTGGACGTCTTTCGGCTGAAATGATGATAATGATTCATATAGCTAAGCAATAATACAAGCACATAATAAAATTATAACTTAATTAATACAGCGAAGTTTAAATAAGTCAACAGGAAGCTTCTATTAATATTAAAGTCAATATAATTTGTTATCTAAACACTTACCTAATCAATATTCAGTGACTGCAGGTGCTAAGAAAGATTACTTCACGTGTTGTGTGATTTTTTCCGACCCAAAAACTAATGTTCCCCACATTGATTTCACTTATAATATTAAAATGCACAAAAAAAGTGGAAAATTACTTAATTAACGGAAGTCGGTGTTTCTATAATAGTTTTTCTTTTTCTTCGTTATTTAACACCGACGAAATTTAAGTATTTTTTTGCACTTTTTTACATTGAAGTTGGTTGTAATTTTTTGTAAAAAGTTTTTATTTTGCACTAGCGACTATTTTGTTTTTATTTAGCTTTTTAGTTGTGGTACCCTTTAGCCAATTTTTTTTATTCTCTAAAAGAGTGCCCATGGAGTTTCTTGCACGTTCTTCTCAATAGAGATCTACGCTTTGAAATGTGCAATTTAGCTTCACTTTTTTTTTATGACAGATAATTTGACAATTCAAAAGTTCCTGTTATTAGTCTAACTATACATTATTATTATAATAAAACAGTAAAATTATTTTCCGATGTTTACAATTGACGGAAAAACTACTAAACCAATCCTGTTTAAATGTTGCCTTCAAAATCCTTATAGTTCAGAGCAACTTATAGGCTATAAATTATCACGCTATTTGTTATGGGGTGAGCAACAATCCAAAATGTCGGTATTGAACTACATTTTGCTGCGACTTCGATACCCAGGTAAAGTGATTATTTTTGTAAGTATTTTGTGGTCTGTTTTGCATAAAATATATGATGTTTTTGCGTTCTTACTGACATCTCCTAGAGGCGCGTGTGGAACAATACGCGTCGTCGACGGTTTAGGCTCGGTCTGGATGGTTACCGGACGGTCGGACGGCGAGCTACCCATTGGTCGCCGTCCGCAAGCCCGCACCTACGGTGGCCAGGAATCGGGATCGGAACCTCGGTGACTGGGGCGCTAGATCCATTGCCTCGCGCATGCGGCCACCTCCTTTGCTAGCATTGCTGTTTCGCAGAAGGAGGCGACCGCCTGCCACTCCTCCTCACCATATCCGGTGAGAAACTGCGTCATGCGGAAGGTCTGGACGCCGTGTTGCCGCTCCAGCCACTCCTCAAAGAGGGTACTTACCGCTGTGATTATGGCGTGCCCAGTACTGGTTGCGAGAGTCGTTCTCGCCATTTCACCATGAGATCTTGCCAGAACTCTGTCCGCCAATTTCAAATTAAGGAGATTCGCCCGGGCGTTGCATCTCCATGCGCAAATCGTACATGCGTTCAAGGACTATTGACTGTTGCAAGAACCGTGCAGTATCCCCGCACCATCCGGATGGACATGACCCTCTGGCAAGCGTTCAGGATGGCCGCCGGTCGCTTTTGCAGCGATGGCGCCCACACCGGTGCCTCGTAAAGGGCCATGGACTGAACGATCCTCGTCTGGACCCCCGAGGTTGGGCAGGAGTCGCTTGAGGGCAGCCCCAGTCCGTTCCAGTTTGGTAATCAGACGTCAAAAGTGCTCCACAAATTTCCACCTACTGTCGAGGACGATTCCCAGGTACTTCATCGTCGACCCGACGTCGCAACCCCGCGTGTCGCTAGTTCGGCTGCCGCCTGGTGTGACTCCCCCTGCGCCAGGACTAGCATGTCGTCTGCGTGACAGACCACGCTGACCCCGTCGGGGAGGTCGCCGTGCAGCACGTAGTCGTGCGTACCCGATGTACTACAAGGGCGGTCCTAGTACCGATCCTTGCGGAACATCGCTCGACATCTCTCGCCGTTCCCACTCTCCCTGGTGACCAGGGAAAAACGTGTCCTTCAGGTAGGCCTCAATCACACGACGGAGGTAGTCGGGCACCTGGTGATACCGGAGTGCCCTCCTAATGCTACTTCAGGGCAGGGAGTTGAAAGCATTAGTGATGTCCAAGGACACCACCACGACGATCGTGCCCCGGAACATCGCATCTCCGTCGTGAGGGCTCGCACACTCTTGATGACGTCTACCGTGGAGCGCCCCCTGCGGATTCCAAACTAGCTGGCCGCAAGATCCGGCTCCACACGCGCCAGATGCGCGATGAGGCGGTCTGCAATAATTCTTTCAAAGAACTTGCCCACCTCGTCGAGCAGCGCGATGAGCCGGTATGCGGACGGAGGAGACCGCACGCGTGAGGGAACGAATGTCCCTCACGCGTGCGGTCCCGCCGTCCCGCCGTCTCGCCGTCTGGTAATTGTCCGGACCGAGCCCAGTCGTCATTAGCGCGTAGTGATCCACGCGCTCCTCAAAGAGATGTCAGCAAACCGTAGGGGCCCATTAGGGCCGTTGCCCACTAGCTAAGACCGTAGGGTTAATTTCTGAAAAGGAAACCCGTAGTCCTAGAACGCAAAGGGCAACTGAAGGACAGAGGTGTGGTTTTAGTCAGTAAAAGTCTGACACGCGGAAAAAGTCATTGAATGATTAAAAAAAGGCACTAAGTCCGCCTTTTTACTTTTGTTTGCATAAAGCAAAAATAAATATTTTTTTATAAAATGCGCATGATGCATGTCTAATATTTTTGGGTGCGTCTCATAACATATAAAGTTATTTAGTATATTTTAATTTCAATAACATTCACAAGATATAATAAACGTGAGATATACCAACTGTTGATATAATTTCTTAACGTATAAAATTTATATACTTTATGTATTCAACCCAATTTGACTGGCCTGTTGGTCTAGTGGTTAGTGGCCCTGACTGCTATGCCGGAGGTCGTGGGTTCGATTCCCACCCAGGACAAATGTTTGTGTGATGAGCACGATCATTTATTTTGTGTCTGGGTGTAGTTTATCTATATATGTATGTATTTAGAAATATATAAGTATGTTTATCAGTTGTCTAGTACCCATTACACAAGCTCTGCTTAGCTTGGGACTAGACGGCGTTGTGTGTTAGTTGTGGAATATTATATAATTAAATGAACATAGGGGATCAATTAAAGATATTTTTCGAAATTCCCATTTTCAAAATTAGTTGGTAGGTAAGTTATGTATGGAACTTTGAAAAGTTCTATGGTGTTTCCATGTGCCTGTTTTGTCAAGAAATTTAATTGATATTGTTGGATGTTGTTATATTACAACAACGTCCTACAAAATTAATCAAATTTCTTGTACCTAGAACTTTGTAAAATTCACGCCGGACACAGTTTTAATTAAGTTTAATTACCTATTACAAAATATTATGCTAAATGTTATGACGTAGATGAGCGGTAATTATTGTTCTAACTTACAAATAAACACCATTATTTATGAATATATATTATGAACCGGTCATCTGTAGTAATAGTATAAATCTTGTTTTTTTTTGCTGGATAAATTAATTTATTATGCAAATAGATTATGAATAAATAAATCATTTACTCGCCCACTTAAACTTGTTTCCTAAACTCTGAGACGAAACAGGTCAAAGTCTCTTTTAAACATGTAACGGTAAAATCATATAAAAGCCATATATTAACACCCACTAGATTTATGCGATCAAAAATTAAGTTCGCGCCTAAATTAGGTATTTAAGAGTAACCCGAACAACATTATTTATTTATTGTTACTTCAAAAATACAACATTAACATTTCCATACAACCGTTCTTACGTGATTATGACGTTATTACACATCCTTCTCTAGATATTTTGAAAACACAGATATGTTGTGGATATTATATATTAGGTTTCGTTAGGATAATTAGGTTTCTATTGAAATCAAACATAAATTTGTGCAAAACTATTCCAGTTAAAACCCTCTGAAAATCTGCTAGAACTTTGGCCCTTCATAAAGTACACATAAATTAAAAAAATAAAGAAAATATATTTTTACCTTGTACATTTAATTGAGATACTGATATAAATTAAAAAAAAAAAAAAAACACTTCCTGGAACCAGCTTTGTGAAATATTCGTTTGAATGCGGAATTATCGAATGCAAACAGAGCATTCAGACATAATCTTTTTTTTTTCACGTGGCCTTTTTTTTTTCGGTGGGAAAATCATCTTATGACATCCCCCGCCATTGGGCGGGGCGGGAGATAGTGTCAGACTTTTACTGACTAAAACCCCACTCGCGTTCCTTCGTTGCCTTTCGCACCAGGGCCGAGTCTTCCTTTCAGAATCAGACCCTTGGCCCCAGTAAGCTTCGACCCTGCTAGGCCCCTACAGTTGCTGACATCTCCTTGAGGCGCGCGTGGAACAGCACGCGCCGTCGACGACTTGGGCTCGGTCCGGAAGGTTACCGGACGGTCGAACGGCGAGCCACCCATTGCTCGCCGTCCCCAAGCCTGTTCACGTGGCCTTGGAAATTCAATGCAATCAAACATAACGTTGGATTGCTTTGGATGGAATAAGGTTTTAAAACACATTCACATTTACGATAGATAGATCGGGTATCAGCCCTCTTAACAAAATGATGAAATCCATTTTTTTCTCGTTGCCGTTTAGGACTCTGACATTAATGTCAAGGTCCTAAACGCCAACGAGAAAAAAATGGCAATGAGTATGTTTTGGCTGAGTGTCTTATGTATAAGACTTTATTTATTTTTTTAAGTACTCACGATACAGGAGTAATTCTTAGTATAAAGCAAAGTTAAGAAAATAAATATTAAATTGCAGATTGTTGTAAATTTATTGCTGCATAATGTCAGCCTTATAATGTTCCCACTGCTGGGACTCAGGTCTCTTCTCTACGAGCGGGAAGGGGCCGTAATCCACTACGTGGACCCAGTGCGGATTAGTGGATGTCACAAGACTTTTTTTTAGGTGTGAAAATCATCTAATCCGGTCTTGGGCGGAGCGGGAGATAGTGTCAGACTTTTACTGTCTAAAAACCCACTCCTGTTCCTTCTTAGCCTTCATCCCAGGGCCCCGGGTTTCACTTTTACACTACCGGTGGATGTCACGTGACTTTCAATTTTTTACCTGGTTTCCTCACGATTTTTTCCTTCATCGTTTTGAGAGCAGTGGTGATGAAATAAATTACACTAAGTACTGCACCTGGCTGGGTGTGAACCATCGACGCACAACTCGTAATCGGGGCCGTGTCCACTAGGCTACCGCAGCTTCTTGCTAGAGCCGCATGACGCAGGTTCTTACCGAACATGGTAAGTTCGGAAAGTTCCTGCATCGGATTCGTGCGAAAGCGACGCCCGGGTGTCGCCACTGTGTGGAACGCCCTGAGGACACGGTGGGGCACACGGTGGAGGTGTGCCCCGCTTGGGCAGAGCAACGCCGTGTCCTCGTGGGGGCGATCGGCGGCGGCGATCTCTCGCGCCCGGCCTTGGTACAGGCCATGGTCCGGAGCGAGGAGGAGTGGCAGGCGGTCGCCTAATTCTGCGAAGCAGTAATGCTAGCAAAGGAGGCGGCCGATCGCGTGAGGCAACGGTCCTCACGTGCTAGTCGCGTGGATTACGATCCCGATTTCCGGCCACCGTAGGCGCAGGCTTGCGGACGGCGAGCAGTGGGTGGCTCGCCGTCCGACCGTCCGGTAACTATCCGGACCGAGCCCAAGTCGTCGACGGCGCGTATTGTTACCCCACGCGCGCCTCAGGGTGATGTCAGCAAATCGTAGGGGCCCAGCAGGGTCGAAACCTACTGGGGCCATGGTGTCAAAACGAAACCCGGGGCCCTGGGACGAAGGCAACGAAGGAACGGGAGTATCTAGACTATCTCCCGCTGTCATAAGATGATTTTCCCACCTTAAAAAAAAAAGCTTCTTGCTAGAGAGCATATCATAATGTAGACAAATTGTGTTAGCATAGAGTTAAAACTAAAATTTATATACAGAACTGCCGAAAGACAGCCCAGTACATCGTGCTTCATGATACCCACATAATAACAAAACCGTACAAACATACCTATGTAAAGAGTTCAATTCCTGATTGGATTCTCGAAGTTTCTTCCAAATAGCAAAAAAAAATAATTATGACGTAACAACAAATTTACTGTTTTCAGATTTATTCCTAAACTTGTGTTACTCTAGAATTTTAGGTCCTTTGAGTGTCGAAATGTAAGTTTTTTGCGAAATAAACGGCCATATCTTTTTTTTTCGTTAACTTAGAAGTTTGATTTTTTCACTGCTTCAAGGGACCGCTAACTTAAGTTTATGGTTTTATTTTCAACTCGATACGTATACGCGTTCTCGAGATAAAGGGTCTTGACAGAAGACGGACAACAAAGTGATCCTATAAGGGTTCCGTTTTTTTTTTTCAGGTACGGAACCCTAAAACCTTATAAAAGAAATAAATGAACAGCAGCTGCTTTGGTCGCATAGTAGTCCTTGTTCCTGTGTGTAGGCCCCAGAAATATTATCGAAAAATTAAAAATGAACCAGTTTCTCGAACAGCTGCATAAGTGATGAGGCCTACTGTGGCCGGCATCTGCCAGGGCTTCGGAAATAATGACTGAAGACTTATCGCGGCCTTGGAACGCAAAGAGCAACTGAAAGAACATAGGTGGGTTATATTCAGCACAAAACCAGTACCAATGATAACATGGCACTGAAACGTTGTCGCTTACAATGGGCTTCATCAGAAGACTTACAAGTCATCCAAAAGGTAATGGTAAGGATTATACTCGAAGTTTCTTTGCGTGATCGCATCAAGAATGAAGATATCCGTAGGAGAACCAAGGTCGCCGACGTAGCCTGAAATGGCGCTAAACTTAAGTGGCAGGAAGCAGGGCATATAGTAGAGCAGACGATCGATGGGGCCGAAAGGTTCTGGAGTTGGGACCGCGCACCGGAAAATGCAGCGTTTGAAGGCCTCTCACAAGGTGGACGGATGACCTGGTGAGAGTCGCGGGAATGTGATGGATGCAAGACGCACAGAACCGTTTGTCTTGGTGACGCTTGGGGAATATAGACCATGTTCAGCAGTGGATGTCTTTCGACTGAAATAATGATGATGAAGACTCAAATGCATATACTTGGCACCGTAGGCGCGGGCTTGCGGACGGCGAGCAATGGGTAGTCGCTGTCCGACCGGTTACCAACCGAGCCTAAGTCGTCGACGACGCGTAGTGTTCCACGCACGCCTGAATGAGATGTCAGTAACTGTAGGGGCCCAGCAGGGTCGAAGCCTACTGGGGCCGTGGGTGATGCGAAAGAGAACCCCGGGGCCCTGGAACGACACGAAATGTCAGACTTTTGAGTCAAGACATGTCATTAGATGATTTCCCACCTTATAAAACAAATATAATAATAATAATATTCCACAACTGTCACACAACGCTGTCTAGTCTCAAGCTAAGCAGAGCTTGTGTTATGAGTACTAGACAACTGATAAACATACTTATATATTTCTAAATACATACATATTATAGATAAATTACGCCCAGACACAGAACAAATGATCATGCTCATCACACAAACATTTGTCCTGGGTGGGAATCGAACCGGCCTCTGGCATAGCAGTCAGGGTCACTAACTACTAGACCAACAGGCCAGTCGTGTCGAATATATATATACTTTACCCCACACTAGGAATTACTCTTGTACCGTGGGTTCACATACACATGACACCCAGATCCGAATCATCGATCTGTAAGCTATATTGAGCTGCACCTGGCTATTGAGCGACTTGTGGTCCAGGTAAAGGTTAAGGGTGCCAGACCAGGAGGAAGATCGCCTATGAGGTGGACAGACCAGATTAAAGATTAAATGACTCATCATCATTGCACAAATGCACGAGGAAGGCGGCCATCAGAGCGGAGTGGTGGCGTGTTGTGAAGCTTGCCACCAACTCCTGAAGTAATGACCACGACCGCTCTGTCAAGAGTGATACCGACAAGGAAGAATAAGCCAAATAAATGTTTATTTATTTAAACTTCATGTACAGTGGTGGTACATAGGCGGACTTAATGCCTGTGCCAGAATAAAGGGAGACTCCGGAAGAAATTAAACTCTGGATGCTCAATGCAAGTTAGATGAAATTTAATTAGGTGTGAACAGTAAGACGATTTTTGGACAAGTGAAATGTCATTGAGGCCGTACACATTACAAACTAATTGAAGCTAATTAGACGCCTTGATGCTATGTGATGTTCATCAGGCGTTCCAAAGTTTAGAAGTGCTTGTCAAGCATTGGATTGACGCAGGCTGATGGTGATGATGATGACGACGCTCCAATAATGCCACAAGGCATTATCTATCAGTCAACCATTGGGTTAAAAAAGACAACACTGTGGTAGGTGTGCACAATAAATAAATAACAGATATTTGAAATAGAATGTAGTATCGTTAAATTAAGTGGCTTAAAATAATAAAATACGTATATATGCTAATATAATAAACTAATAAATACTATGATAAATATGGAATCATTGTAATTAAGAGAACTTAAAATATAACAATAATGACGAAGACCGAACTAAGTTTGAGAGGACTTCAAGTAGTAGTTCCGAATTTTACGTTTGAAGGAAAATTTACTTTCAGCTTTTTTGATGTCAAGGGGAAGCACATTCCAGCCCCCCTAGCCAAGTTACAATCGTATCGATCGCGCCGAACGCCTCGAGTAGGCCACGCCTCCGATTGCTGTGTTCTGACGTCATCTCAACGCTCAGTCACATGGTCAAAACAAAGGTATCGGAGGCGTGGCCTACTCGAGGCGTTCGGCGCAAACGATACGATTGTAATTTGGCTAGGGGGGCAGAGTTTTATGGTAGAGACAGTGCGTGAAATGTTCAGTGCAGGAATCGAACCCACGACACGCAGCGTAGTAGTCAGTCGCACAACTATTACGTCTATTTTGCTACTATTACGTGGCCTCTAGCAACAGCTAAATCATAAATCATAGTTTTTTAGTCACTCTTATCGCTCGATATGTTATTACATTATTAATTTAATAAGCTAGTATAAAACCAACCAGAGATATAAAAAGCCCTGAAAGGTTAATGTGATTAAGTGATGGTTTATCATCTATTACTCGGTAGATAAACGATTGTGAATGACGAATAGAATATTGAAAAGAATATTTATTTATTTGCTTTGAATGTAGGTATTTACAATCATTCATTCATGCAATAATTTCAGCCGAAAGATGTCCACTGTTGGACACAGGCCTCCCCCAAGCGTCTTCACCATAACGAACGATCCTGTGCGTCTCGCATCCAACAGATTCCCACGACCCTCACCAGGTCATCGGTCCACCTTGTGGTAAGCCTTAAAACGCTGCGACTTCCAGTACGTGGTCGCTACTCTAGAACCTTTCATCCCCATCGAACGTCTGTTCTACGAGCAATGTGCCCTGCCCATTTGTATTTAGAATAAGGTGATTAAAATAATATTAAAAAAAAAAACAATTTTTGTATGCAAACATTCATTCAGTTCATCATCAAACATAATAAATATTGATACACAATTACTAGGCATGCCTCGTAAAATTGATCAACTAGAAAATTCGATAAGGAGTAGTAACATTTGTTTAACAGAAGTGCAGTTTATTTTTACTTAAAAGTACACAATAATTTATAATATAATTGATTTCAAACAACTAAACTAATAAACAACACAATAGATGTGTATGTGTGGCCAGATCTTAGAATTGATCACTTCATGATATGGCCAACTAAAACTGGCCAGCCAAGTTAAAACAGAATTTAGGAATCGAAGGCATGGCCTACTTGAGACGATCGACGAAAAGAGAATCGAAACGAAACGGTTGTAACTTGGCTAGGGGGGCTGGAATTTGGAACGCTATCGTTTCTCTCTTAGAAGTAGGCGGTAATAGCTGTGACAGTTTTGCAACTAAATGTAGCTATTAACGTATACAATACAGTTTGTATGAAATGTGTTTTTGTTCAAATAGTACATATCTATTAGTATTTGTTATGTTAACAATTCACTTACCTACTTAATGAGGGTATGAGTGATCCGAAAGGGAACCATGGGATCCTGGAACATAAGGCAAAGAAGGACGAGTGGTTTATTAGACGATAAAAGTCTGACACGCCCTCCTGTCCGCCCTAGAGCGAGAGAGAAGTTATTGGATGATTTCCCACCTTTAAAAAAAATGGTTATATAAAAAACATTGTTACCTACCTTTATAACATATGGTTTAAATCCGTGAAGCTTTTAAGCACCATTTAAAGTGGTGTCAGAAAAACGAGCAAAAAATTATTATCATTATTACATTATCCTCATTGTACTTAGCGTCACGCAAAACGCTGCCAAACGATACCTGCGTGCGAATAATACGATCCGATTATCGACCCTCGTAAATATTTACAAGTCATGCTTCTAGTTTTTTTTTTAATAGCCTATACTGTCCCACTGCTGGGCAAAAGGCCTCCCCCCCTCTTCCAGGTATTCTTTTTTTGGGCCACCTCGACCCAGACTTTACGGTAGGCATCTAGGTCGTCTCGCCACCTTTTCCCAGGGTCGTTTTAAACAAAAAAAAAACACATTTCTTCAATCTGCTGGCTTAGCTAAGTTTGTAATCTATAATCGTTAACGCTAGTAGAAAACTAATCAAATGTATGAGAATGACATCATCTCAACGAACCTTTCGATTGCTTTCACAATTAAAAAAAAAATCTTAAAATGGTGAAGGATGAAACATTTAGCTCAATAAAATGCAGAGGCTTTTTCTAAAGTGAGCCAATGGTGCTCACTCGACAGTCGAAGTCACGTGATCGGAATAAGCGAATAGAAAAGTCGTAGCCAAGTTCGCATCGTCCAAAATGATAGAATGAAATGTAACCGTTTCTATGCACGCGTCATGCTCGTGAACGGGTGCCGTCAGTTGAGACTGGTCATCTCTTAGCTGCCTGTGGCTTAATTCAATTTCTATTTTTTAATTCGTTTTTTTTTTTAATTATTATTACTTATCTACATTGTGCTCACATATTAGAAGCGAAAAGAAATATGAATTAAAAAAGTGTCCATGGAGTTTCTTGCACTTTCTTCTCCATAGAGATCTACGTTTTGGAATGTGCAATTTAGCTTCACTTTTTCGACTGACCAACATTTTGACAATTCAAAAGTGTCTGTAATTGTTTTTTTTTTTTAATTGATATAAACCAGTGCTTGACTGCGATCCCACCTGATAGTAAGCAGTGATGCAATCATTGATGGTGAGGCGCACTAGTTTATTAAGAGCCTATTCACTCTAGCCTTGAAGACACCTAAATTATAGTTGGACGGGAAAACCGCAGCAGGCGTAGAAACGTTTATTTCAAATACACCATTTGAAATAAACGTTTCTGATTTATACAATGTTTGTCGCTACATAAAATGGTAGTCAAGTTACAATTTTTGTAGGACGAGCAATCAACTCAGGCGGGTCAACTTGGCTACCAACATATTGTTTTCTAAGATCGCTTACGCGCCGAGGCGTTCCCGATTGTAGAAAGAGATTCGATACGAAACAGTCGTAATTTGACGAGGCCCGCAGTTTTTATTTTCAATAAACTCCAAGCGAACGCCAGCGTTCGTTCTCTCATTGTCTTTCTATTGTGTCTTTTATTACGGTATTCGAAAGGTTAGAGGTAATAAACAGCTACAGCATTTTCTTTTTTGGACAGGCTCGCGTTTGACCACTATCTCTATCACTATCCATTGTAAAAAACAAAAAGCTATTTAAATATATATAATTAAGTTATGGAAGAGGGGAGTCTCCTAATACAGGCTTTATTAACCTAAAAGGAGGCTCTAATCACAAACTATTGTTAGAAAAAAATAAAAATAAAAAAAATCTTCTCAATAATAAAATTTTGTATTTGTATTGTATCTCACCTGATGGTAAGCGATAATGTGGCCGACAATAGAGCACGCTGATCTAGAAGCAACCTTTTCACTCTTGGCTCAAAGAACTGTAGGTTCCGGGAGACTCCGGCAGGGAATTCCACTCTTTTAGCTGGACTCACAATAAATGTGTACCCAAAACGTTTTATACGATATGTTGCACATACACACACACATTTTAAGAATAGATGTTGAAGCTTACTGCATTAGCCGCAAATTAAACACAAATAATAATAAAATCAGTGGTTGTCACCAGATAGATATTTAACATCTATCTAGTGACAACCACTGACTCATAAAAACATTACGAAAAAATATTTTTAAGAATATGTTTTTTGTAATATTTGATTTAAATTTAGATTATGAGCATGAAAATATATGTCAATGATAATAAAATTTGAATTATAACATTCAAACATTCTATGGTATTTAAATATGCAAAGAATAAATCACACATGTCTGCAAATGTATAATTTTTTCCGGTTCGGTTGCTAATTATGTACATTGAATATTTGGCGAGGCTGGAGCATGTATGCTATGATTTTATCAACGTTGTGCGAGATGCTAGCGGCCGCAGTTGTCAGCAGCGCGGTTAACGAAATGAACGCCCTTCTCGTTCTCGTGGTCTTAGTATCCGTAATCTTTTATTTATTATATTTATTAACCACAAGAAAATTTGTCTATTGGAAGAAAAAGAATGTACCTTACATTGAACCAGTACCCCTTTTGGGTAACTATGGAAAATACATTTTGCAACAAGAATACCCTGGCAAGGTGATACAAAAACTTTGTCAAAAGTTCATCGATCAACCTTACTTTGGAGCCTTCTACGGTACGGAGCCTGTTCTCGTGGTGCAGAGCCCTGAGATCCTCAAACATGTGTTCACTAAAGATTTTTACTACGTCAACGGCAGGGAATCATCCGATTACTCAGCAAGTGAAGTGGTCACACAGAACCTGTTCTTCAGTTCTGGTGACAGATGGAAAGTAGTCCGCCAAAACCTTACTCCACTCTTCTCTTCCGCAAAGATGAAGAACATGTTCCATTTGATAGAGAAGTGCAGCATTGTTTTCGAAGATATGCTCGACCATGAAAATAGCATTACTGACGTCTTGGAAGTGAGAGAAAGTACTGCGAGGTATACGATGGACTGCATATGCTCCGCCGCTTTTGGAGTGGAATCCAACACTATGAGCAATGAACCCAACAACCCTTTCAAATACATGGCAGATGAAATATTTGAAGCTTCAACCTACCGCGGTTTTAAAATTATTTGCAGGGCTATTTGGCCGGCCATATTTTACCGAATAGGACTTACAATTTTCCCTCCAACGATTGACCAATTCTTCTCAAAACTGTTGAAAGGAGTGTTCGAAAGCCGAGACTACAAGCCATCACCGAGGCAAGACTTCGTGGACCTGGTCCTGACTTTAAAGAAAGAGGATTATATAACTGGGGATAGTTTAAGTAATGCGAAGACTGGTGAGGATAAGAAGGTACAATTGAAGGTGGATGACGAATTGTTGGTAGCGCAGTGCATCGTGTTCTTCGCAGCGGGTTTCGAGACATCAGCGACAACAATAAGCTTCACTTTGTTCGAGATGGCGAAGCACCCGGAAGTACAGCAACGGGCGGCCGCGGAGGTGGACGAGTTCCTGAGACGTCACGGAAATAAATTGAACTACGAGTGTGTGCACGAAATGCCTTATTTAGATGCTTGTGTGGACGAAACTCTGCGCAAATACCCAGTTCTGGGGAACCTGGCCCGTGAAGTTATGGACGACTACGTTCTCCCTACGGGCTTGAAGCTAGACGTGGGTGTCCGCGTCCATATCCCAGTCTACCACTTGCACCATAACCCTGACTTTTTCCCAGAACCAGAGCAGTACAAGCCTGAACGGTTCCTGGCTGAAAATAAAAACGATATCAAACCGTACACATACTTCCCATTCGGATCTGGTCCTAGGCTGTGTATAGGTAATTATAATTTTAATTATTTGCATGCTTCATTATCTGTATTTGTGAAATTGGCCTCAGGCCAGGTGACTTCTCCTAGAGAGAAGGCCTGAGTTCACCGTATTGGGAACATTATAAGACTGCTATGCTCATGCAGGTAACTTTAATAAGAAACGCTAATATTGTTGTAACTGTAGATAAAAACTTGCGATTCATCTTGTAAATCATGAAACTATCCGTAGTCAATAACAAAGTAAAAATAGGTACTTAGTAACTCAATTACTTACCTATAGATAAAGTTTATTGAGAGATAAATATTTAGGTATGCACTCATGATGTCGATAACATTGTAAGCATTAAATTAGCACCTGTGACAAACATACAGACGAAGTGTCACCATCAGGCTGGCTCGCCGTCCGACCATCCGGTAACCGTCCGGACCGAGCCCAAGTCGTCGACGGCGCGTATCGTTCCACGCGCGCCTCAAGGAGAAGTCAGCAACTGTAGGGGCCCAGCAGGGTCGAAGCCTACTGGGGCTAAGGGTAGTGTGAAAACGAAACCCGGGGCCCTGGGACGAAGGCAACGAAGGAACAGGAGTGGGTTTTTAGTCAGTAAAAGTCTGACACTATCTCTCGCTCCGCCCAAGACCGGATTTGTCATTATATGATTTACCCAACTAAAAAAAAAAACCATCAGGTCATCCAAGTTCCTGCCAGGGCTGCGGAATTAGTCTCTAGCCCTGGACCGCAAAATGCAACTGAAAGAAAACAGGCGGGTTATAGTCAGTAAAGTCTGATACTCACTCTCACTCTACCCAAAGCGAAAGTTATTTGATGATATTCCACTGAAAAAAAAGGTAATCTGGGTTCCTTTTTTATCATTTTGGCACGGAACCTTAAAAAATAAAGCATTGTATGTGTTATTACAATACCGATTCGTTCGTTTTAAAAGATTACATAAAAATAGATTATCTTTTGAACTTACTTGAGAAAAGGTTATCTTGCTACGAGTATTTATACATTTAGATATAACTCAAAACTATTTACTTCATAGATTTTGCTGATTCATTATGTAGAACTATGTATAACGACATTATTGTATTTTTGTACGCACTCGGTATGATTTCGTTTAATCATTTTATGTCATTAGAGATTTTTGTTCCGGTGGGAAAATCATCCAATGATATCCCTCGCTCTTGGGCGGAGCGCGAGATAGTGTCAGACTTTTACTGACTAAAAACCTACTCCTGGTCCTTCGTTGCCTTTCATACCAGGGCCGAGTCTTCCTTTCAGAAGCAGACCCTTGGCACCAGTAGGCTTCGACCCTGCTGGGTATGGTTTGCTGACATCTCATTGTGACGCGCGTCGAACAGTACACGCCGTCGACAATTTGGGCTCGGTCCGGACGGTTACCGACGATCAGACGGCGAGCTACACATTGCTCGCCGACCGCCCATAAAATAGAACTTAAATTACTTAGTTACTGCTTCTCTGTGATTCGACATCTTAGCTATAGTAGCAGCGTCTTCTGAAAACTTCGCAATAGTCTTGTTTTCTAGCTCTGGGATATCACATATGTATGTATATCAAGCTAGGTCCTAATCCAGCTTTTGTAGTTTTTATCTCGGAAGGTGCAGGTGTTACAATTATAGTTTTTTTTAATATTTTCGATAAAACGGGCATCAAGGAAATAGGTGTTTCCCTGACTCCGCAATCATAATTACTCCAACTAAATTCCTCAGATACATTTTTTTAAATCAACGAAAAATGAAAGCATTTATTTCTAATGAATCATTTACAGGCACTTTTGAATGTCGTGAAGTCAGTCAGAAAAATGATGCTAATTGCACATTCCAAAGCGTAGATCTCAATAGAGAAGAATGTGCAAGAAACTCCATAGAATTTTTTTTTTAAAAATCATGTTATTTATTTACAAGCACTTGTACAACGTTACGGAGGATGTCTAAGGCGTTGTACAGTAGAAACTTACAAACTAAAAAAATACATTTAATAAAAACAATAATAACAAAACTACACACGTTGAAGAAAAAAAAAGAATAATCTTACATATAATTTAGAAATAAAAAAAAATACATATACCATTAAAATAATATATCCCACCAAACAAATAAAACAATGTTTATTTTTTATGCATCTTCTCACAAAACATTAGACATTCACGAAACAAGTTATGTATTACAATTGGTTCTTATTGCTTCTATTATGTGAGAGAAAAATGTAAACCAAGTTAAAAAAAAACAATTCAAAATATAGAAATTAATTTAAGCCGCCGGCTGCTAAGACAAGACGAGCCTTAATTAACTTATATATAAGTTACTTAATGTATCTTCATCATCATCATTATTTCAGCCGAAAGACGTCCACTGTTGGACATAGGCCTCACCCAAGCGTCACCACAACGACCGATCCTGTGCGTCTCGCATCCACCGCATTCCCACAAATCTCACCAGGTCTTCGGTCCACCTTGTGGGAGGCCTTCCAACGCTGCGTTTTCCGGTTCGCGATCGTCACTCTAGAACCGTTGATAGATAGATAGATAGATATATTCTTTATTGTACACCAAAAATAAAAATTATATTAGGAACTTAAAATTAATAGGGTTATCAATGGGCGGTCCTATCGCTGAAAGCGATTTTTTGCAGACAACTTTTGGATGGATTTGACAGATAAGGAGAAAAATAGATACGCAGGTAGTTCGTGGTGTACTATTTAATATTTAATTTGGGCCCCATCGACCATCCGTTCTACGAGTAATTTGCCGTGTATGTTTAATATACACATTATTAGATAACCCCTAAGTAAACTCTCCTTAATCATACTCACAAAATCTATTTGCTCTTTTCAGGCATGCGTTTCGCGAAGATGCAGGTGATGTCAGGTCTCATCACGTTCCTGAAGAAGTACAAAGTGGAACTGGCTGATGGGATGCCAGAGACTCTGGTCTTAGATAGTAGGACCTTCCTTAGTCAACCAAAAGACCAGGGTATATTGCTGAAGCTGACAAAACGTGAGGGCTGGGAGGGAAGGAATTTTATCCGAGAGCAAAACAAGGCATAAGAAATTTAAAAAGACAACTACGCCACAGTATAGATATATGGAACAGTACGGAAACTACCTACAAATATTCGAAACGGCACACTCACACAAACATACGTATCGACGAGACTCCCAAGCGTTTGTCGCAGTCCTGTCAGTAGCGAATGCCGCTTAGGAGTCACATCGATGCGTATGTTTGTGTGAGTGAGCCGTTTCGAAAATTTGTAGATAGTTTCCGTACTGTTTCATATATTATATATACTGTGACTACGCCGAGAGATCGCTATCTCACTCACACTGCATACCTGTAGTTCCCTAACTAAGGGAGCGCTCAGTTCATTTTCCGCCTACATCATTCTGATTTTGGATAGTTTCATCTCCCTGTAACACTGGAATAATCAAGGCAATGTTCAAAGGACTATATGATCTAAAGCGCGGTCACTCTCGGACTTCTTCTTCTTCTTTTCGATTCGATGGTAAACTCGTCAAACTGTTTGGGCCCAATAGGTGGCTACAATAATAGCAGCATCGGTAGCACTCATCAAATCCTCCAGAGTGCAGGTGTATGGGCACTTGGGGCACTACGTGTGGCTCATGTTTTGAACAGGAGCACTGCACTCACATTAAGTATTGGAAGATATTTCTTTTTGAAATAAGCAGTACCTTTGTACAAAATTTATATTAAGATACCTATCTTCTTCTTTGTATTTGTGTGTAAATAAATTATAAAATAAATAAATAAGTATGCGACGGGTCTATAAAACCCCATTTTGCCAAGTTGTGCCAATCACAAACACTCTCTCGGACTGCATACAAAAGAAAAACAAGAGACGTGCTTGTAAATATGAAGGATTTTAGCCATTTACTAAAAATGATCCTAAATCAACCAATCACATACTTTTGCGCATTGTAAAACTCGCGAGTAGGCCCTATAGTCTTCTTAAAGTCATTATATGGACCCAGGCCCAAATTGGGAGTGACCGTTATAAAGAACGAATGCTTTACAGACCATTTTTGAAGTTTGTTGACCATTTAAGGGTAGTTCCGAATGGTATTTTCTTAAAGCATCTTCTCTCTTCTTTAGTTTAAAATAGATTTATATTGGAAATCATGACCGATTGGATATTCCGATTGAATTTGTCAAAATTAATATTTAAGTTAATAATGAGTGGAATAAATCATTTGTATAAAATTGTATTAATAGTTTTATTTTAATAGAATCATTTTGTGTTTTGTGAAACAAATATAAAAAAAACTGGGCAAGTGCAAGTCGGACTGGCGCACTAAGGGAACAAAGGAACTCTAAAAACAAAGTGGAAGAGATTTTTTTTTACTATTTAAATGCGCTATCTCTTGAACTATACAGATTGTCTGTAAGAGATTGTCCTGTGTGATAAGATCTCCCATTTTACATACATAAATATCTGTCCTGTGTTTTTTTATGCGGCGTATAATAAGGAATGTAATATTAATAAAATGTCATACATTTTGCGTAAAGATGACATAATTATACTATTACATAATATATGCTAATGGCCTAAACGACGCGACCGAACATCACGACATTTCTACCATAGTACCTTATTTGGATAAAAACCAGTTTTTTATGAAGTAGTTGTGATTTAAATTTAGCATTCAACGTAACATGCTATTTGCTGTATTTCGTACATTATTATGTCCGATGTTTTAACCGACTTCCAAAAACAGAAGGAGGTTATCAATTCTGATGTATTTTTTTTGTGTTTGTTACCTCAGAACTCCGTTTTTATGGACCGATTTGCAAAAAAATTTTTCACCTTATATGATATGCTTCCAGATTGGTCGCATTTTTTTTTCAAAATCCAGTTCTGATGATGGAATCCTTGAGTAATCGAAAGAACTCCTCAAATATTATAGGCAATCATCATAATAGTGATCTTGGTATTTTTATCCAGAACTAAATCATCAGAATGAAGATAGTTAAGCGACAATGACAATATAAATAAATAAATGGTTCTGAATATTTATGTTGAAAATGGTATCATCGAAGTGATTTGATGATGATGATGGAGCTGGAAGATAGGCACCGGAACTCCGTAATTAATCAATGTAACCTAGCATTGTTTAGCCTAGTAGTGTTTGGGCTTATTAGAATTTTCATGAGATGCACTTTGGCTATAAGGTACTATGGAATTGATCTGATGATGTAGCCGGAAGGTGGAAGGTGGACACGGGAACTTCATGATAAAACAATGTATCCTAGCAGTGTTTGGGTTAATTGGAATTGTCATGAGAAATAGGTACTCTGGCTATAAGTGTATCGCAACTAAAAAGTGTGTAAAATCTTTAACAAAAAAAAAAACTGATTTCACTAAAAAAGAGAAAAATCGACTTCCGAAATTAAAGTTATTTTGACCGTTTTAGTATTTTTAGGGTTCCGTACCTCAAAAGGAAATAACGGAACCCTCATAGGATCACTTTGTTCTGTCTATCTGTCCGTCTCTCAAGACCCTTTATCTCAGGATCGCGTGAAGGTATCGAGTTGAAATTAAAAGCATATTAGGTCTGCGGTTCCTTGAAGCTGCGAAAAAATCAAACTTCTGAATTAACGAAATAAAAAGATACGGCCGTTTATGTCGCAAAAAACGTGTATACTCTCATGGGAATCAAAATTCACAGGGTATTTCCCATTGACCTAGAATCCTGAAATTTAGCAAAAAAAGAATTCAGAAAAAAATCTGAAAACTGTAAATTTCTAGTTACGACACAAAAAATAACTTTTATTGCGACTCGGAAAAATCTTCGTAACTCAATTGGGAATTGAACTGTTTTCATAGGTACCTAAGTTTGTACGGAACCCTCAGTGCGTGAGTCCGACTCGTACTTGGCCGGTTTTTTTCGTTTGAAACACGTGTCGTAAATTGTATGCTGTCAACGTTCTGATGGTTAGCAGTATATACCTACATAGCAACCTCGGTTATTTTTTTTATTGTAAATAGTTTTTTTGCATAAAAAACTCGTAGTTACGTGGACGTACCAATAGAAATAACTTGACATTCCATAAATATGTGAATTGAATATTCAAACAACCTGATTTATTAAAATAAAATATTCATCTTTTTTAACCGACTTCAAAAAAAAGGAGGAAGTAATCAATTCGATTTTTTATTATTATTGTTACCTCAACTCCGTCGTTTATGGACCGATTTGTAACATTTTTTTTTCTACTTAAGGTAGCTTGCTTCCAGATTGGTCCCATTTCTTTCAAAATCCAGTTCTAATGATGGAATCCAAGAGGAATCGAGGGAACTCTTAAATATTATAGGCTAAAATCACTATATGTATATAATGAGTTTAGTATTTCATCAAGAACTTAAGCATTTACAGTTAAAAAGTAATATTTAATGAATTGGAACTGATGAAGAAGACCAGAAATGGCCAACGGAACTTCGTACTCACATAGATTTATTTATTCATTTACAAGCACTTGTACAACGTTACGGAGGATGTCCAAGGCGTTGATAGATATTACAATGAAGATAGTTAAGCGACTATGACAATACAAATAAATAAATGGTTATGAATAGTTACGTTAAAAATGGTATCATCGATGATGGAGCTGGAACATAGGCACCGGAACTCTGTAATGAATCAATTTATCCTAGCCTTGTCTCATTGTCTGGGCTTATTAGAATTGTCATAAGATGCACTTTGGCTATAAGTTACTATCGAACTAATCTTATGATGAAGTCGGAAGGTGGATGGTGGATACGGGATTTTTATAATAAAACAATGTAGGATACATTGTTTTATTCATAATTTCAGCCGAAAGACGTTCACTGTCGGACATAGGCCTCCCTCAAGTGTCGCCACAATGAACGGTCCTGTGCGTCTCGCATCCATCGGATTCCCGCAACCCTTACCAGATCATCAGTACAACTTGTAGGAGGCCTTCCAACGCTACGTCTTCCGGTACGCGGTCACTATTCCAGAACCTTTCCTCACCATCAACAATCTGTTCTACGAGCAATGTGCCCTGACCACTGCCACTTAAGTTTGGCGATTCTTTGGGCTATGTCTATAACCTTGGTTCTCCTGCAGATATCTTCATTTCTGATGTGATCACGCAAGGAAACTCCGAGCATAGTCCTTTGAGTGACTGAGTCTTCTGATGAGGCCCAATGTAAGCGACCACGTTTCGGAGCCATATGTCATCACTGGCAACACGCACTGGTCATAGACTTTCGTCTTGAGACACTGTGGTTTATTGAACGAGAAGATACCGCGCAGCTTCCCGAATGTTGATACTCTGGCTTTAAGTGTATCGCAACTAAAAAACTTTTGAATTATTCTTATAACACAAGACCTAGCTTTATGCAAAATTTCAGGATTCTGGGTCAACGGGAAGTACTCTAGAATTGTGGTTCCCTTGAGTGTCGAAATATACGTTTTTTTCGACATAAATCGCCATATCTTTTTTTTCGTTAACTTATATGTTGGATTTTTTCAAGCTTCAAGGAACCGCAGAACTAAGTCCACACGTTCCTGAGATAAAGGCTCTTGACAGACAGACAGACAGACAGACGGACAAAAAAGTGATCCTATAAGGGTTCTGTTTTTTCCTTTTGAGGTACGGAACCCTAAAAACACTAAAACGATCAAAATAACTGTAATTTCGGAACTCGGTGTTAAATAAGAAACAAACAGTACCGAGAAACACCAACATCCGAAATTATAACTTTAATTATGATCGTTTTAGTGAAGTCGGTTATCTTCTTTTTGTAAAAAGTTCTATTATTATCATTAGGTATATAAATCGCGTTTGACTACTATCTCACCTGATGGTAAGCGATGATGTGGTCGATGATGGAGCACGCTTGCCTAGAAGTAACCTATTCACTGTTGACTTATAGACCCTATAGGCTGAAAGGAAGACTCGGCCCTGGTACGAAAGGCAACGAAGGAACAGGAGTGGATTTTTAGTCAGTAAAAGTCTGAAACTATCTCCCGCTCCGCCCAAGCGCGGGGGATGTCATAAGATGATTTCCCACCGAAAAAAAAATAAAAATAGGTTGTAGCTATTAGAAACGCAGTCCGGCAGGCAAGTTGCCTGCCTTCACTATGCGTACAGTTACTGTACATAGTGATTAATAATAATAATAATAATCTTTATTTGAAACTAGAAATAAATGTAACAATTTATTTATGTACGATGATAGCTGCAATAGTTTGAAACTGAGGCGCAGCTATCAACGCCCACCTCCAGAAACATAAGAACAGGAGTAGTTCCATATCTTATACATTATAATATTTACTTATCCTAACTTAAAGTAGTGCGTGGTGTGTAGTGTGTATGTAGTGAGGGTGTGGAGTGGAGGGGTGTGTAAGGGTGTATGTGAGGAGAGTGTATGTAGTATGTACATTTCTATAAGTTTTTCGCTTTCATCATAAGTTTTTGATCTTAGCCAATCGGTTTGAATGTGTTCCTAAAACGTTTTGTGCGTATGGGTGGGATGCCCACCATACATACCGGTAGGACAACGCCGTATGTCTGTTGGTCCGATAAAGCAACGGGCTTGGCGGAATTAAATTATGCAAAACCGATGCACACTCCCCGAAATGTAAACGACAGAAAACCAACATGCTGGCAATTCGGCGTCCATGCTCAAAACTTTGAAAACTTAGACTCGACGAATGTATTATTGCCGAATATCGTCCTGGCACGTTTCTCAATCGGTTCTAAAATGCGTTTTTTAATTCCAGATAATGATTTCACAAGTGCTAATGTCAAACTTCAGAAATATGTTAGTTGCCTGCTTTTTGATAAGTGCATTAGTGCATCAAGCTAGTATTTGACAGATTCATTCCAAATATGAGAGCAGTACTCCATACACGATCGAAGACGCTCGTCGATGGCGCGTACTCTTCCACGCACGTCTCAAGGAGATGGCAGCAAACCGTAGGGACCCAGCAGGGTCGAGGACATCCTACTGGGGCCATACGTGATGCGAAAGAGAACCCCGGGGTCCTGGAACGAAGGCAAAGAAGGAACAGGAGTGGGTTTTAAACAGTAAAAGTCTGACACGCCCTCTCGCCCCGCTCAAGGGCGGAAGATGTCATCATATGATTTCCCACCTAAAAAAAACCTTAGGGGTCGATTTCGCTAAATCTTTTCGTGTTCTATTTAGACCTATACACCATTAAAGTATCGTCTGTACAAAATTCCAGCGTTCTAGGTACAAGAGTCTGGACTAGGCGTCGATGAGTCAGTGAGACTTATAGAATAACTTGGTATGTAGGCACATACCTACTGCTATACCAGATTATAGAATAACTTGTTATGTAGGTACATACTGCTAACCATCACAACGTTGACAGCATACAATTTACGACACGTGTTCCAGACGAAAAAAAAAACCGGGCAAGTACGAGTCGGACTCGTGCACTGAGGGTTCCGTACAAACTTAGGTACCTATGAAAACAGTTCAATTCCCGAAGATTTTTCCGAATCGCAAAAAAAGTTTTTTTTTGTGACGTAACTACAAATTTACAGTTTTTAGATTTTTCCTTATACTTGGGCTATATAGATCTTGCTTCATCCCAAATGTCATTCTAGAAATGTTGATACCCTCGAGAGTGTCGAAATACACATTTTTTGCGACATAAACGGCCGTATCTTTTTTATTCGTTAACTCAAAAGTTTGAATTTTTTACAGCTGCAAGGGACTGCAGACTTGGGTATGTAGTTTTCATTTCAACTTGATACCTCCACGCGTTTCCGAGATAAAGGGTCTTGACAGACAGACAGACACATTCATTGTTCTTACAGCTAAGGAGTGGAATCTAAAATCCTTCCCGGAATCTGTGTTTACTGATGGTTACAACCCGGGAATCTTTAAATCAAGAGTGAATAGGTTACTTCTAGGTAAACGCGCTCCATCGTCTACCGCATCGTTGCTTTCCATCAGGTGAGATAGCGGTCAAGCGCGAACCTATCAAGAATAAAAAAAATAAAAGACAGACAGACGGACAACAAAGTGATCCTTTAAGTTTTCCTTTTGACGTACGGAACCCTAAAAAACCCAATTTAAATATGTACTCTGCTATATCGGTAGTTCTTTGCAGATTTTTTTTCAATGTACTCATTTGAATATCAAATACGTGAATGAGTATTATAACAAAAAAATGGTGATGTATACGTATGCCCTGCGTGATGCGAAATTCCGTAGTTTTTTTGTACTTAACATTATTTATTTATTAGTCGATATATCAGGTTGTTTACTTTGTTAGTAGCAAACAAACTAACAAGTTTTTACGATTAGATAAACATAGATTTTAAACCGACTTCAAAAAGGAGGAGGTTCTATGTTCGGCTGAATGTATGTTTTTCTTTTATGGTATGTTCACCAATTTCTCGGTCAATTGTGGGCCGATTTTGTTTTTTTTTTTATTGATAGGTTATGCTTCCAAGCTGGTCCCATTTTTTTTTTTTTAAGTTGGGAAAATTATCTAATGACAAATCCCGCTCTTGGGCGGATCGGGAGATAGTGTCAGACTTTTACTGACTAAAAACCCACTCCTGTTCCTTCGTTGCCTTCGTCCCAGGGCCCCGGGTTTCGTTTTCACACTACCCATGGCCCTAGTAGGCTTCGACCCTGCTGGGCCCCTACGATTTGCTGACATCACCCTGAGGCGCGCGTGGAACAATACGCGCCGTCCACGACTTGGGCTCGGTCCGGACAGTCACCGGACGGTCGGACGGCGAGCCACCCATTGCTCGCCGTCCGCAAGTTTGCGCCTACGGTGGCCGGAAATCGGGATCGGAATCCCGGCGACGGTTGGGGCGTGAGGACCGTTGCCGTTACCTCACGCGATCGGCCGCCTCCTTTGCTAGCATTAGCCTCGTGGAGGCGACCGCCTGCTACTCCTCCTCGCTCCGGACCATGGCCTGTACCAAGGCCCGGCGCGAGAGATCGCCGCCGCCGATCGCCCCACGAGGACACGGCGTTGCTCTTCCCAAGTGGGACACACCTCCACCGTGTGCTCCACCGTGTCCTCCGGGCGGTCCACACAGTGGCGACACCCGGAAGTCGCTTCCGCACGAATTCTGTGCAAGAACTTCCCGAACTTCCCGTGTTCGGTGAGAACCTGCGTCATGCTGAAGGTGAGGACGCCGTAAGGTCTTTCCAAACGCGCCTAAAAGGGGGCTTATCGAAGTTGGTCCCATAGAAATATTGTTATGATCTGGACTTTTACCATGACGTTTATAGTAAGATTGTTTCATTCTTATTATAAACTACATATAAATAAAAAAATAAATGAAACAATCTTACTTTGAACGTCATGGTAACCCCACTGATCATGAACTTCGAAGATATGGAACAGAACTCCTCATAGGATCACAGCAGAACTGTCGTATCAAGTGAAATTGCTTTATTTATTCGTTTAGTCGATGACTGACTGAAAGAAGAGGGGGAATATATATCGAACTGATCTGATGATGAAGCCTGAAGTTAAACACTGGAACTCTGTAATAAATTAATCTAACCGTGTTTGGTATTATTAGAATTGTCATGAGATGTACTCTGGCTATAAGGTATTAAGTATAGCTATGGGGTACTTTTTAGTGGTGGTACTCGGTTTTGAAGACTGTTTTTCTCAATATATAATGCAAATTATTTACCAATAAGTCACCTGCGGAACTGTTTCATTGTAGAAAAGTGATAAAGTGATTCGTTTTGAGCAAAAAGTGTCAATTTGCGGAGTAGAACGCAAATGAAAAATGTATGAACAGGCCAGCGGAACATTCACCATAACTAAAAACTATAAAATAAAATACTTTTTTTTTACATTGAAAACGGATGTATTTTTTTTTTTGTTAAGAAGTTTTTTTATATTCAAAGTCAAAGTCAAAGTCAAAGTCAAAATTTTTTTATTTCACATAGGCCTACATGGGCACTTATAAAACGTCAGAAGCTAGTGCACGGTTCCAAATTGGTCGTTTCCTATGGAGAAGAACCGGCAAGAAACTCCATGGTTACTCTTTTAAAAAAATGATTGTTTACAATATTTTCATATTACAGTATTAATAGACATTATGTAAGAACAGTGTAGACCAGTCGATATTGTACCCAAAAGCACAATAAAAATAATAAAATTTAAAAAAAAAAAAAAAAAAGTGAGTCGTAATAGGAAGTAACCTAAGAATTCGCGAAGTCCACGGTGTTCTCACATTCACATTAAAAAAAAAAAAAAGAAGCTATATAAAAAAAGAACAAGAACAATAAGTAATTACAATTATCAATAAATGACATGTCAACAAAAAGAAAAATACTAACGAATTTATGGTGGTTGGCGTCTACTAATATAAAAAATATTGCAAAAGCAATGTGTAGGAAGAAAAGAAAAAATGTATATATTACAACAAATGTGGAGCAGTTAATAGATAGATGTACACAATATTATGAGTTACCAGGGGGCCACATGTGCAGAAGCAGTCATTGCCAAACAAGCGTGTCTTCGACATAGTCTTTAACCTTGTAATACGCTTTTTTAGTTAGGACACGCTTAATATGGGTTTTGAACTTGCCCTGGTTAAGTTCAGTCACCGCCTTTGGTAGCTTGTTATAAAAGCGTATGCTGTTTACTAAAAATGACTTGCTGGTCTTAGCTAATCTCCATTTGGGTAATACAATTTCGTGTTTACTGCGCGTATTTATGTTATGAAAATCGCTTCTAATTTTGAAAAGTCCTAGGTTTTTACGAACGTACAAAATACTTTCCAAGATATAAAGAGAAGGCAGAGTAAGTATATCGATTTCTTTGAATTTATTTCTGAGGGACTCGCGAGGACCCATTTTATAAATAGCCCGGATTGCTCTCTTTTGCAATATGAAAATTGAGTCCACATCAGCTGCAGATCCCCACAGTAAAATGCCATAAGACATAATACTGTGGAAATAAGCATAGTAAACTAACCTAGCGGTGGCTACATCTGTCAATTGCCTTATTTTTCGTACTGCATATGCGGCTGAGCTTAATCTACCTGAAAGAGTTCTAATATGAGCGCCCCACTGCAGTTTAGAATCGATAGTTATACCTAAAAACACAGTTTCCGTAGTAACATCAAGTTTGTTGCCGTCTAGAATTAGATTGACGCCAACTTGAGGAACATTTGGTAATGAAAATTTCATACATTTAGTTTTATTCGCATTTAATAAGAGATTATTAGCTGCGAACCATTTCGAAAGAACAGTCAGACTTTCATTGACTTGCAAGACATCCCTATCTTTTCTATCCACTTTAAAAATAAGAGAAGTGTCATCAGCAAACAGAATTATATCGGATAAATTAGCCATCATATAAGGAAGGTCATTAATATAAACTAGAAAAAGAAAAGGGCCAAGAATTGAACCCTGGGGCACGCCCATCTTTATTAAAGACCCCGAAGACGTCGCCCCATTAATGGATACTTTTTGCTGCCTGTAAGATAAATAGGAAAAAACAAGATCAGCAGCTCGTCCACGAATTCCGTAATGATGTAATTTACGGATCAGAGTATTATGGTCAACACAGTCAAATGCTTTTGAGAGGTCACAGAATATGCCAATAGCATCCTGGGACTTCTCCCAGGATTCCAAAATGTGACTGATGAGTTTCACTCCTGCATCCGTCGTTGACCTTCCTTTCGTGAAGCCAAACTGATGACTATGCAAAATCCTATTTGAATTGAAATGAGACAACATCTGGTCGAGCATGATTTTTTCATAGATTTTACTCAATGCTGGAAGCACAGATATAGGTCTATAATTAGAGGGATCACTCTTACTACCTGATTTGAAAATTGGTACTACTTTACTATGTTTCATTAAATCAGGGAACATTCCGCTGTCTAAGCATTGATTAAATATGCCTGTTAGGACAGGAGCAATAGTATCAATAATATCTCCAAGAACCTTAACGGATATACCCCATAAGTCTTCAGTGTTTTTTATATTAAGACTTTTGAATGTTTTTATAATTGTATCAACAGAGATACGCTTAAATTCAAAGGTTGGTATATCCTTAGTGAAATGTTCTTTCAAAAAAGATTCAGCTAACAAAGACGAGGAAGGGAGAGATTTCGTAACTTCTATTGGGATGTTGGTGAAAAAGTTTTCTAACGTCTCAGCCACTTCTGACCTATCTGAGATAATTTTATTACCAATTTTTAGCGACAATTCATTCCGATCTTCTTGGTTTGTCTTTCCAGTTTCCCTGCTTATCACCTTCCAGACAGCTTTTATTTTATTATTAGAATTTTCAATTATCTTACTTATTGATTTAGATTTAGCTTGGGCGCAGACTCTTTTGAATAACTTTGAATACATTCTAACGTGGTTATGCAAGTTAAGATCAGATGACAAGGATTTTTCATGATATAGCTGATATAAAGTATCTCTGCTTTTTCTTATTCCAGCAGTAGCCCATTCATTAAATTTGAGATTTTAACTTTTTTAACTGGGCACGCCTTATTAAATTCTCGGCATACTGTAGAGAATAATGTATCATAGTTTACATTGGGGTCTTGCGAATCAAAATTGGCTGTTGAGAGACTACTAAAAACATTATGATTAAAATAATTTAATTTATTTTTAGTAAGCGGTCTAAACTCTGCAGGTGAATCTAATTGTAACGTTTTGACTAACTCGAAAGATACGAGTTGACCAGTGTGGTCAGACCTCGCGCCACTAATTATGGAAGAGTTTTTTATATTACAATTAGTAAATATATTATCTATGCATGAAGCTGAGGTAGGTGTTATTCTTGTTGCTTCATGAAAAATACATTTTAGATTAAAAGAACTAAACAGTGAGAGAAGTTTACATTTTTCTGGTGAATTTACCAGTAAATTGATATTTAAGTCCCCACAAACGAAGATTAATTTGTTATCTCTAATAAGTTTATTTAGTATTTCTTCTATTAAGATCAAAAAAGATGTCAAGTTTGATGCAGGTGGTCTATAGACACATAAGAAAGTTTGGCCTTCAACCTCCGCACATGCTACCTCACATAAGCGATCAACAGAGCAAGCAGTGATATCTTTCCTTTCCTTATATCTTAAAGAATTATTACATAATATCAAGGTACCACCCCCTACCGATGATCTATTGTACGCACTGGCAACTGAAAAATTATCCACATTGAACACCATTCTATCTGGTTTTAACCAAGTTTCACAAAAACACAAGATATCCATATGATATTTATCTATTAACATTTCCACATCTAGAATTTTGCCAGAGAAGCGATTTATATTCTGATGGTACAATAAAATGTTATTATTAGGCTTCTCTTTTGTCGTTTCTAAAAGTTTAAAGAATCTATATCAGTATTATTAGGAATACTAGATAATACTGATTCGTCACTTAACCTAATCTCAGTTAAATTATCAATAACTGCATGTATATTAAAAGCTAACAAAGTAGCCAATAAATGTCGACTTTTTTTGGGAAGAAACATATGTTCCCGTATCAAAACAAAATCTCTAACAAAATTGTTAGTATCAAAATACAATAAACGGTCACTATGACGGCATGAAAAGATGTGCATTAAGTTATTAAGGCTAAAAATATGATCATTTTCATGATCATGTAAACAGTCCGAATAAGGCAATGCACATAATATTAATTTAGCCAATTTCAAATTAAGCAGGGTTTCGATACCTATAACTATGTCCCTTTTAGTTATACTTAGACTATTTCCCATTAAAAGTACCACTGTGGTCTGCTCATTCATTGGTGTATTTTTTATTTTATGAACAAGCTCATTAAAATGCAGGTTATGGTAACAATGACTCACAATGGTGTGTTTGCAACGGTTATTTAACAAAGATCCAAAACCTGTCCCTAATCTATCCGAATACACCAAAATATTACTTTGACAAGGGATTACAGATTCTGTAGTATGAGGTTCATGTTTAGAGGATCCTGATATTTCATGCTGGGGCATGGGAGGTGGTGGAGTGGGAGCACAACTACAGGTGAGATGGTTGGTCAATGACTCATACCGCTCTGCATTGTACTTCACCAAGTCCACCAACTCACAAGCCTCCTGCATGCGCTCACTCAACATCTGTTGGCTAGACTCATACTTACAAAAGATTTCTTTTATTGTATTTTCCCTACACTGTAGTTCCTTTTGAAGGTTCTGTATATCAAAGTTATACATTAATTTGCTATTTTCCAACTTATAATTACTTTCTTTTAATTGTTTTTGTAAGTTAAAACGCTGCTGTCTAAGATCAATATTACATTTATAAACACTCTGAGTCTTTAAGAGTTTCTTATACTTTTTAATGTTCTTAGTGATTTTAATGTATTTCTTAATTTTATTGTGACTACCTAAAATTGGACATTTAGTTAGGGTATCGTCCCCAGTTAGGTCTATGGTTACGGTGGGTTTCTTACACTCACATTCAGATGTACTGCCAATCAGCTTATCAAAGAGGTTGTTGGTGTTGGCAACCTGTTCACTAGCTCTCAAAGTATCGACGGTGGATATAGTGTTGCGAGCCTTGCACAATTCCGCTTCAAGGCCTGATATGCGATTCAGTGCCTGGTCATGGGTGTCTCTGCATTCTTGAAAATCTGACACCAGTTGACGGAGATGGTTATGCTGGTCTAGTATATCCACATGCTGGGTGTGCAGTTCTGCAAGTTGCCTATATTCAGATTCAGATTCAGATTTCATTTATTTGCTCAAACATGAGTGTACATACAATTATTATAGTAAACAAGGCATGCAAGGTGTTACAGTTAATGGAGTTGTGCTAACATATTTACCATATTGTCATGGTGTGCAAATATTAATAATGTGTTCAGGATTTAAAAAATCAAAATTAAGTAAAAAATTGCAATTAAATACCATTATAAAAAATTATTATTATCATACATATCAAATTAAATTAATCTATAATCCACACACACACACATACAGCCTTCTGAGCGTGTTCGTGGGTCGCTGGGACTCGCCGATATGGCGGCACTGGATGCGATTACACACTGAGGGTGGTCGCGTCCAGGGCCTGGCATAAACTGGTGTTACTGTGCGGTGCAGCTTTGTGATTGTCTTTGTATGTAGGTACTAACAATAGCTTTATAAAATTTCTTGTGTTACTAACAATATATGGACTTTTGTCTGAAATAAATGTCATATTATTATTATTATTATTATTATAATTCAATGTCAATTCATAATAAATGTCAGTGGGTCGAAAAAAAAAAAAAAAAGATAATCCGTAAAAAATAAAAAATGTCATTATAAAATCAATATTATAGTACAAATCGAATAATTTATGTCAATTTAAAGTGGATCTATTAAAAATTCCCTAACATCATAATATGCTTTACTAGTTAAAAAAGATTTCAATTTCCTCTTAAATAGTTTTAAGTTTAGCTCTTTCAAGCTATTCGGAAGCTTGTTGTAAATAATGGGAGCCATACAAAAAACACTCTTGCGCATAAGAGCAGTCCGAGATCTATATTGGCAGAGTTGACTATTGTCACGTCTATTTCTAGGAAACACATCTGCCATCTGGGGAAATAAATTAGGATTCGTTTTAACAAATATTGCAATTTCCAAAATATAAATTGATGGTAAAGTCAAGATTTTGTAATTTATGAAAAATGGCTTGCAACTATCTGTCGTTTTTAGTCTAAATATGGATCTAAGGCATTGCTTTTGGGCTTTAAAAACTATATCTCTATCCGTAGAATGTCCCCAAAAGATAATGCAATATCTGATAATCGGCTCTGCTATGCCGTAATAGGTAGTTAATAGGACATCAGTATTAAGAATTCGCGATAGTTTATATAGTGCGAATGCACTGTTACTTAATTTTTTGCTAATGACCTCTATGTGTGCCTTCCAATTTAAATTTCGATCCACCGTTAATCCTAAAAACTTAGTAGAATTCACTTCGTCAATTTCATTATTATTATATTTAATTTTAAAAATTTTGGAAACTTTAACGGTCTTTGGCTGAAATGCATTATTACCGTTTTATTCAAATTGATTTTAAGGTTATTATTTTGTAACCAAAGAATAGCTTTAGTTAATGTGCTATTTATATCAGCTTCATAATTATGCTTATCATCACAGGGAATGATTATCGTGCTGTCATCTGCAAAAAGTGACATACTGTGTTCTATATATTTAGGCAAATCGTTGATGTTAAGGGTAAAAAGCGGCGGTCCTAATACGCTTCCTTGCGGTACGCCATAGTTGACGGTACGCTCCCCAGATGTATAAACTACCTCACATTTAGTGCTTGCATTAATCGTCGCTATTTTTGTTGTTTGCGTCCTTTTTTGTAAATATGACTGTAGAAGTCTTTGAACATTTCCTCTTATACCATACACCTCAAGCTTTTTTAATAGAATGTCATGCTGAACATAATCAAAAGCTTGCGTCATATCACAGAAAATTGCAGAGATGGGGGTATTTTTATCCATATACATCATAATTTTGTACAAAAAGTCATAAACTGCCATATTTATTGTTTTAGTTTCTCTGAAACCGTATTGTTCATTACAAAGTATATCATGTTTATCTATATACTTACTAAGTTCTCGAGAAATATATTTTTCAAATATCTTAGAGTAACGGATATTAATGATATTGGTCTGTAATTTTGCATCAAGTCTTTTTCTTGCTTCTTATGTAATGGTTTTACAATCGATCTTTTCAAGGCATCAGGAAATATTCCTTCACAAATACACAGATTCATGATATGACACAATGGGCCAGACACAATATCAGCGGCAGATTTAACGATCTTTGTACTAACATCATCATAACCCACACTGTTAGTGTTTCTAAGGGCCAGAATAATATTGACTATGTCTGTAGGTAAGCACGGAGTCATAAACATGGAATCCTTTCTATTCAGGATATGATGAGTGTCATTTGAGCTTGCCGCAATTGGCTTTATTTTGTCAATAATAAAATCATTAAACAGGTTTGTAATTTGTTTAGGGTCCGTGATAATTTAACTAGGCGGATAGATATTTTATTCGATACAACACACAGAATAATCACTACATAGTATAAAAGAAAGTCGCTTCCCGCTGTCTGTGTATGCTGAGATCTGTGATCCGATCGAGTTCCATTCTGCACAACTAGTTGATCGTTTCCGTTGATCGGAGCGGAAGTACCGTTGTAGAGAAACACTGATTTTAGAGGTTTCTAATGTGATGTCGTAAAGAGACACCTGTTTTTGCGCTTACATTGTAAACGCTGACTGAACCCTGCGAGATAGACCAAAATAATGTACTACAGTATTGTACACCTTAAAAAGGTCTATAAAAAAATCCGTGATGGCATATATCTATCTCTAAGGGATAACATACAATAACCAGTTTTTATCCTTTACTTTTTTATGAGAAATAATGGCTTATTTACGATGTGATTTTAAGCGATACAGCATTAGGTAATCCTTATCCAATTAAGTACGTTAAAAACATTTTCGAAGATATTACAAATTTAAAATGCAGGGACATAGCGGTTGCGGTGGTATCAGCATTGCACCAGTGCGAAGTCGCGGCGGGTCGCTAGTAACCATATAATACACAAGAGCAGTTTAAGTGCTTCATTTCAGCCGAAAGACGTCCATTGTTAGACATAGGCCTCCCCCAAGTGTCGCCACAATGACCGGTTCTGTGCGTCTCGCATCCATCGGATTCCCGCAACCCTCACCAGGTCATCGGTCCACCTTGTGGGAGGCTTTGTGACACGTCTTTCGGCTAAAGTGATGATGATGATAAGGTTTTTATCCCGGGAGCATGTTCCCTTGGGTAAATATTCTACTTTCTACTACTCTACCCGGGCGTAGTATAAATAATAACTGTAACATATAAACAAAAGTTCATATATTCTTTATAAATGTTTTCGTAACCACCCAAATTGAAAAACCAAACCTCGGTGTCATCACTCAACCCGCGAGGACAAAGTCAAAGCAAAACTATAAAGAAACCAGGATAAAATCCACCCCTATCACTTACAATTAGGGGTGGAAATGAAGATCAATGCTTCAAGCACTTACAGAGGCTTAAGGTAAATCCCTCAAGAAAGGGACGAAGGCGAACTTTTGAAATTTAAATTTTAAACAAACGTTAGTAACTTTATTCGCAGTATCTGCCCCCCTAGCCAAGTTACAATCGTATCGTTCGCGCTGAACGCTTCGAGTAGGCCACGCCTCCGATTCCTTTGTTCTGACGTCATGTCAACGCTCAGTCACGTGGTCCGAACAAAGGAATTGGAAGCGTGGCCTACTCGAAGCGTTTGGCGTGAACGATACGATTGTAACTTGGCTAGGGGGCCTGATTCTTCAGTACCTCAGAAAGCACGGTAAGACGTTGGTCCCGACTGTTCTTTGCCATTGGACAGTTGTTACGGGTAGTCTGGCGCCAGAAAGTCTAATCAAATCAAATCAAATAATTTTTCAACACACTTGCTCAGAAAGTGACTCTTATTGTACTGCACTTAGGTATATATTTAATGACACTCGTTAACAAACTGGATAAAGTGAGAAATTAGTATATTAGGGGAAGTTTGAAAGTGGCGCCAGTGACTGAATAATTGAAAAGGAATCGTTTGTCTTGGTATGGTCATGTGAAGAGGAGGGATGAAGCGCATGTTACTAAAAGAGTTATGAATTTACGTGTGGATGGATGGAGAAGGAGAGGGAGACCAAAGAAAAGATGGATGGATTGTGTGAAGAAAAGGAAGTTAGTGATAGCATGTCGAGTGACAGGGCAGAATGAAAGAAAAAAACATGTTGCGCCGACCCCAAAATAACACGGGACAAGGGCAGGAAGATGATGATGACACTTGCTACCAAACTGTGACATTTTGATTACTATTACGCACTAGTGCTATAATGTAGGTAAAACCTTTTTGTTGAACCTCTTTGTTCGCAAAACAAATTTTGAATTCGAATAAAATTCCCATTCAGTTATTGTGTTCAATAGTATATAAATTAGTGTCTTACTTACTTCATCCAATTTACAAATTAAAATGGTCAAATTTAACTTGTACAAACGATTTATTTAATAAAAAAACATTTAGTAAACAAATCGTACATAAGCAGTAAGTAGGTAAGCAGTGATGCAATCTTTGATGGTGAGGCGCACTATGAGGAACTTCTCTTTAGCCTTGAATACACCTAAATTATAATCAGACGGGAAGATTGCCAATAAAACCTTAAAAAAAAATGTTTGCAAGCGTTTTTTTATGAAACTCACGTAGTAAGTAAAGTATAATTGAACAAAAACATTAAAGAAAAACCAACAAGGATATAATTTAATTTTGACCTTGAGAGGATCAAAGCCGTGACATGATCTAAAGTGTGGTCACTGTCACTCTTCATAGAAGAGAAAAAGATGCGCGATTTGGCAAAACGTTTTTTTAGAAAACTTAGTAATTGCAACGTCATTCGCAAAAAAGCAAGGTAATGATTTTTCTAGTTCTTATTTTAGCATTAAGTTAAGTTTTAAATCTTTTGTGTAATTACGATGGTCTATTTGGTCATCCTCAGCTTCATCCGTTTACATTATGCACGCCATAATCATGGCACACCCTCTGAAAGGAGTAGCTGGAGAGGCATCACAGCGTCCATACCTTCCGCATGACTGCTAGGGCCATGGGAAGATTTCTGAAAAGGTTACTAGATAAGGTACTCGTGGTCCTAGAACGCAAAAGGCAACTGAAAGAACATATGTGTCATTTTAATCAGTACAAGTCTGACGCACTCTCTCGCTCCACCATAAAGCGAGCGAAGTCATAAGATGATTTCCCACCTAAAAAAAACCTTACCTGTACACGTATTATAAAAACAGACCCCCACCGCATTTATCTGTCTGTTCGATAACCGATAAACTCAAAAACTACTGAATGGATTTCAATGCGCTACCCTCCGCGAAATGGTCAGTAATATCAAGGCACTGCTGGCCTTCCTTGAGGAGCTGGGGTAGATCGAATGACACATTTGTCCTTCCTTAAACAAAAAAACGCGCTTTAGAATGTTTTTAATATCGTGCGGATTTAACCACGCATAATGAATTGCCCGATATCACGCCCCGCATCCCGCGTGCGTATTCAACACATTACAATAAATAATTGTATGAAAAGGACATTTGCGCGGGGCTACACGTGCGGAACAATCCCGCATGCGTGATAAAATCTGTACGATATTAAAAACACCCCTTGACACGGAGTTGCGGACATCACCCCGACGTACAAAACAATATAACTATTAATAGCCAGACTGCCTACATCTCATGACAATTCTGGACAAGATAATAATATATATATATTTTTTTACTTTTTTTTTACGGAGTTCCCACTTCCTGTCCCTACCTTTCGGCTTCATCAGTAAATCAGTTCGACGGTACCATAAAGCCAGAGTCGAAACAATTCGAATAAGCCAAAACATGACCAAGCTACATTGTTTTATTATGGAGTTTCCGTGCTTACCTTTCAACCGTGCTATGATAGCATCAGTGGGTTACCATGACGTTCAAAGTAAGATTGTTTCATTCTTATTTCAGTGTGGGTAAGAGACAGAGCTATACAGGTTGTCTAGCGCCATCTCTTACTCACACTGGAAATAAGAATGAAACAATCTTACTTTAAACGTCATGGTAACCCAGCAAGTACGCACCTTCTTAAGGAACTAGACTGTCACGCTTACGATACCTTTTTTGCTGAGAGGACATCAAATGAGTCCTCTCGCAGCTTCCAGTCTGGTTGGAGTGAGAGGGAGTGTAATACTTTTACTGACTAAAATCCACCTGTGTTGTTTCAGTTGCCCTTTGCGTTCCAGGTAGAGATATACTAGGTAGAATGCGTACTGAGTCTTAGAAGTACACGTCCGCCGAAATACTTATTCTAAAAACTAGGTACACGAGTATTTAGGCGTCTCGAGTTTATCTATGTATATAAAAATGAATAGCTGTTCGTTAGTCTCGCTAAAACTCGAGAACCGCTTTACCGATTTGGCTAATTTTGATCTTGAAATAGTTTTGATAGTCCAGGGAAGGTTTAAACGGTGAAAAAAAATGGAACATTCACAAAAAAAAAAATCGAATACAACGCCATCTCTAATTAAAATGTCATTATAAAATGAATTATACTGTTCTGGTAATGCCAGTAGATGGCGTTATCCTTACGATTAGGCGGTACGAAGTTCGCCGGGTCAGCTAGTTTATAATAACAATAGACTATCGATATCGATATGAAATCGGTAATTAAGTGATAACGGCGATGCTAATGATACTTATAAGTATATCAGTACAGTGAAACATACCATTCAGTATTCTTTAACCGACTTCAAAAAGGAGGAGGTTCTATGTTAGGCTGAACTTTTTTTTTATGTATGTTCACCGATTTCTCGGTCAATTATGGACCGATTTTGAAAAAATTTTTTATTGAAAACTTATGCTTCCGAATTAGTCCCATAATAATATTGTTATGATCTGATCATGAACTTCGAAGTTATGGAACAGAACTCCTCATAGGATCACAGCAGAACCGCCGTAACAAGTAAAATTGGTTTGTTTATACGTGTAGTCGATGTCTGACTGAAAGTAGAGGGGGAATATATCGAACTGATCTGATGATGAAGCCTGAAGTTAGGCACTGGAACTTTGTAATAAATTATTGTAATCTAACGGTGTTTGAGATTATTAGAATTGTCATGAGATGCACTCTGGCTAGAAGGTATTTAAGTTTGGCTGAGGGGTACTTTTTAGTGGTATTTTATTTTTGGTAAAAAAAAATAATTGACGTTTCCTTATCTAGCAAGTCTTCGTACGTATAAGTAAAATCGAGACGATCCAGTAATGAGTATTTTCGGTTTAAAAGGCATAGGACTGATATATTTTTTTATATTAAAATATAGAAACTTATATCAAATAAAAGCTGGTGTGTTTAGAAGGTTTCAATTAGTTTTATTTTCAAAATTAATTTTAATTATCTAGGTTATTTTTACAAGTTTAACATTTTTTGTTTTATTTTTTATGTTTTTTTTTGTTTAAGTTCTTATATATATTTCTTTCTATTTTTTGTTGTTTGCTTTTTTAAATAGTATTTCTGACACGTTTCTTACGCCTAGTCTTCGTGTTCATCGACTCGGTAGTCCATCAAGTATTTACGTGTCAAACGCCATACGCCTATACTCGAAACGCATGTGGTGCGCATGGAATAAGTCTTTGCGCGTTCAGCCACAGACCTATTCTAAAAACCTGTTCCAGTATGATAAATGATATTTATTTTGTAAATAGGTTTAAAAAACACTTCTATATCTTACACGTCAATATTTTTTTTCGTCATGTTGAACTAGATGAGGCTGGCGTTTCCTAGCTGACTACCCTGAGAAGAAACACCAAAACAAACTCAGGGGTCAGTAAATATGTAATGATCAAATCACATGAGAACCATGCAGATTTGTCGGAGATGGTCTTTTGAAGAAAGAACCATACAGATTTGAATGAACCTGACCAGTCAGTGCAAGCATTTTTCAGTAATCGTAAAGCTCAACTCAGTACTACTAAAGAGCTCAACGAATTGCCGAACAATACCAAGGACAGGACATTTGGGTAGGCCGCAGAAAATACTCAAATTATACTAATATAATAATTATACAAATAAAACTCAGAATATACGTTTCATTTCTAGTTCCAGGGTTACTCTTACAAACAATTCCGTATCTCTGGCAGGTACTGTGGTACCTTACAATATATTTACGTTATTTATGTAGATATGCCTGTATGACGCAGGGAGACTATCGAACGGAAACGATGACTTTGCTAAACGTCAAGATAATGTCCACTTGACTATTCGAACTGTTTATAGTTTCTGCTATGTAACTCATAAACGTTGTATTTACAAACAAAACACTCGATATTGTACCTAATTATATAATGATACGTTTATTCTTATAACTAGCAGAGATTAGCTGAAGATACATGACATACTTGTTACTGTGACTATTTCTTCGATATTCCAAGCCAAGATAGCTGCTAGGAAACTCGGCGTACTTGCAAAGGTCCGGCGGTACTTCACACCAGGACAGCTTTTAATGTTATACAAAGCACAGGTCCGTTCGTGTGTGGAGTACTGCAGCCACATATGGGCTAGTGCTGCAAAATGCCACCTGGCAGCTTTGGACTCGGTGGAAAGGCGTGCAAAGAGGCTAATTGGTGATCCAGATCTGTTTAAGTCCAATCTACGCAGCCTTGAGCACAGGCGTAGGGTGGCCAGCCTTTCAGTGTTTTACAGGATGCATTTTGGAGAGTGTGCGCAAGAATTGCATGACTTGATTCCATCGTCTCATTTCTACCGTCGGACAAGACGACGAATGGTGAGTATCCACCCTTACGTTGTTGAAACCTCTACGGTCCGGACCAAGCGTTTCGCCTCGTCGTTTATACCGCGTACATCGAAGGACTGGAATAACCTGCCTGCTACGGTTTTCCCGTCCGATTATAATTTAGGTGTCTTCAAGGCTAGAGTGAATAGGCTCTCAATAAATTAGTGCGCCTCATCATCAACGATTGCATTACTGCTTACCATCAGGTGGGATCGCAGTCAAGCACTAGTTTATATCACCTAAAAAAAAAAAAAATCAACAACGGATTCCGCCACTGTTTTTTTTTATTATTGTTGTTTAGGCTCACGCTTGACCACTTTATCACCTGATAGAAAGCGACGATGTGGTCGACGATTGATCGCACTTGCCTAGGTAGTGATGAAACAGGCACCATGTCTCTATCTAGCCTATTTGTTAAAGTTAGTTTCTGATACATAGAATAAAATATAATGAATCAAGTACCCAATTATTATTACGGGTAGTACAGATATCTCTTATCGAAATAAATTGTCTACGCGGGATGAGTTCACTAAAATGAGACATTTGACCCTGACTTCTCAGCCTGTACGAAATATCTAAACTAATATTATATAGAGGAAAGATTTGATTTTTTGTCCGTTTTGTTTGGTTTGTTACGAATTAACTTTTTTATTATAAAACACCTTTGTTTTTTTCTCTCCCTTTATTATGTTTTCGCTATCAAATATGTTTTCCCCTGGATAATCATTTTGCAATAATATTTACTTTTTATTTATATAGTTTTTTGGATAACTGTGTCCTATCCAGGTTATAATTGTATAGTCATACGCGCACATAATTTCGAAGGTACACTGACTTCTAAGAAACAGGTCATTCCTAGTTTAGAAAGCAGGATCTTTTTTCTCTGGCTCATTTAGCTATGCTCCAAGAATGTAACATTTGTGTATGTTTTTAGAATAATAAAGGTAAAGGTTAACTCAAAAACTACGCGACTGATTTTAAAAATACATTCATCATTAAAATGCTACATCTTCACCGAGTAACATAGGCTATATAAATCTTAACAGTCATTCCATCATCGGACCACCAGTCGTACGGCGATGGGCCGCGTACATGGTAGACATCAGACCCACACGTACAAAACGTTTTGGTTGTGCATACCGACAGCTAAGGAGCGGAATTCCCTGCTGGAGTCTGTACTTCCTGATAGCTCCAACATGGAGTTCTGTAAGTCAAGAGTGAATAGGTTACTTCTAGGCAAGCGTGCTCCATCGTCGACCACTTTATCGCTTACCATCAGGCTCATCATTATCTCAATAATGATCAAACGCGAGCTTATCTACAATAAAAAACGTCGAGTCGGACTTGCGGACTGAGGCATTGAGAAACTTACGTAAATAGTTCTATTCCCGAATGGAGTCGAAGATTTTTCCGAATCGCAAAATTGTTTTTTTTTTGTGACGTAACGAAAAATTTACTGTTTTCAGAATTATTCCTATACCTGTGCTGTGCTATAAGATCTTGCTCTATGCCAAATTTCAGGATTCTGGGTCAACGGGAAGGGCCCTGTGAATTTTGATTCCCTTGAGAGTGTCGAAATATATGTTTTTTGCGACAAATGGCCGTGTCTTTTTTTCGTTAACTTAGTGTTTGATTTTTTAAAGCTTTAAAAGACCGCAGACCTGAGTATATGGTTTTAATTTCAACTCGATACCTCCACGCGTTTTCGAAATAACTGTTCTTGACAGACAGACAGACAAACAACAAAGTTATAAGGTTTCCGTGTTTTCCTTTTGAGGTACGGAACCCTAAAACTCTAAGATAGTTGGTCCTACAATTTACAGTTTTACATCTCTCATGCACGTTGAGTTAACATTGTATTACTAAATACAAAATTATATATAATCTGAGACTGCTAATTACTAAATGGCGTGTTTGTATGCACTAGCTGTACAATTATGTACTCACGCGCCACGTGGACAGTGGGTACATATAAATTATATGTTTTAACAATATTTTTTCACTTTTGTTAATAACACATTTAATCATCATCATCTTCCTACCCTTGTCACGTTTTATTTGGAGTCGGCGCAACACGTTTTTTTCTTCCATTCTGTCCTGTCACCCGTCACGTTATCACTGACTCCCTTTTCTTTCATATCACTTCTCACACAATCCATTCATCTTTTGTTTGGCCTCCCTCTCCCTCTCTATCTCTCTATCTCGGTCTGAACGGCCGGACGGCGAGCTGTCCATTGCTCGCCGTCCGCAATTACCCACGCCCACATTGGCTGGAATTCGGGGTTGGGATCCCGGCGGCCGAGGCATGCGGGCGTTCCCTCGTGCGTGTGGCTGTCTTCTTCGCTAGTATAATTTGTTTCGCTGAAGGAGGCGACCGCCTGCCATTCCTCCTCGCTCCAAACTATGGCCTGTACCAGGGACCGGCGTGAGAGGTCGTTGCCGCCGATGGCACCCACGAGGAAACGGCGGTGCTCCGCCCAAGTGGGGCACACCTCTACGGTATGCTCCACAGTGTCCTCCGGGCGGTCCAAACTTTGGTGACACCCAGGCGTTTCTTCTGCCTGAATCCGATGCAGGAACCTCCCAAACTTGCCATGTCTGGTGAGGACCTGCGTCATGCGGAAGATGAGGACGCCGTGAAGTCTTTCCAGACACTCCTCAAAGAGGGTACTTACCGCCATAATTATGGCGAGCCCAGCATTGGGTTTCGATAGTCACTTCCACCATGAGATCCCGCCGGAACTCTGTCCACCATACCGCGAATTGTCGCGGCAGCGGAGTTTTGCCCCAACGTTGCATCTCCACGCGCAAATCGTGCATGCGTGGAAGGACTGTTGCCTTCAGATCTCATGGTGGCAGGCCAGCAAGAAGGCTAGCCGCTTCGCGAGAAACTGTGCGGTACACCACCGGCACCCGGTGATACTCAGAATTTCCAGTGTAGTTTGTACGGGTACTTTCGCATGCCTTCTAGTTAAATATGTCTGATGCTTATTTTAGGGGAGGCCATGTCCAGCAGTGGACGTCTTTTGGCTGAAACGATGATGATAATAAAAAAAAAAATTCAGACTAATTCCAATGTCCATATTATGTTAGTAACTGAAACTTAAAACACGTAGTTTTAGTATAATATTCAAATGCATTAAAATATTAGTCACAAATTAAATTAAATTAAAATAAGTCATTTCAAAAACACAATAATCATAATAATTGTCAAAACATAACACACAATGAGTAAATAGTTTATAATTTATAAAACGTGCAGTTTTATAAACCTATCCCGCACTGGTGACTCTGGGCTTTCAGCGATCATCTTTAGGATCATGTTACCACTGCCCCTAATTCGACGCATAAGTGAGGCTGACTTTTTACGCATTATCGCATAAAAGTCATCCACACCCGCGTCCGCAACCATGCCTGAGGCACTGCAGAATCGAGGAAGTCGTACCAGAACCCTAAAGGCGTTGTTGAACTGGACTCTAAGAGCACTATAGACCCGCCGCGTGTAATTGGTCCACAGGGCACTGGTGTAAAAATTTTGACAGTAGGCTCTGAATAAAGTTATCTTTACTTGTACTGTACACTTAGCAAACCTGATAATGTTTTTTGTACTCATATAATACCATACCAAGGCCTGATACAGGCCATGGAGCCTGGAGCCTGGAGCGAGAAGGAATGGCAGGCGTCTGTCTGTCTGTCTGTCTGTCTGTCTTGAACATAGAACCTCCTTCTTTTTAAAGTCAATTAAAGAATACTGAATGATATGTTTCACTGTACAGATATACTTGTAAGTATCATTAGCATCACCGTTATCACTTAATTAGCGATTTCATATCGATACCGATAGTCTATTGTTATAAATAAACTCGCTCGATTCGAGACATTGCCCTAAGTGCCTCTGATAGTGATCCACGTTGGTCATCGCGTGACATTTAGATCTGCACTTATGTTTTTTCGATGATCGACCGTTTTTCATGATGTTATCTAAGACAAGTAGATAATTAATTGATAGTAGTTATTAATTATAACAAGTACTATCAATTAATTGCCAACTTCTCTACGTAACTAATTATCTTTACTTCTATATTATAATAATCGATATAATCTATCTGTCTATGATATATTAATAATCTGTATACATCTGATTGACTGGTTGATTGATTGATTGAGTCGTGTTAATTACACCATTTATAATATAACTCACCGCTGACCGCTGGACCGATTATAATGATCTTTGCTTTATTAGATTCGTTTCCATCCCGTATAGCAGAATAACTATTAAAACAACGGAAAAATTAACGTAAATAAAAAACAACAGGCAAGTGCGAATCGGACTCGCACACTGAGGGTTCCGTAGAATTCCTATTGAAAGAAAGAAAGAAAGAAAATGTATTTATTTTGTCACAACGCAAGGCACACAAAAAACACAAAATCAAACAAAAGAGAACCAATAAAAATTAATAATAAATATATAAACTATTAAAACAGTAATTCCCGAATTGAATTGAAAAATGTTTATTTTTGTGACGCAACTACAAATTTACAGTTTTCTGTTTTTTCCTATACTTGTGCTATAAGACCTTGCTTCATGCCAAATTTCAGGATTCTAGGTCAACGGGAAGTACCCTATGAATTTTGATCCCCTTGAGAGTGTTGAAATACACGTTTTTTGTGACATAAACTGCCGTAAAATTTTTTTCCGTTAACTCAGAAGTTTGATTTTTTTCACAGCTTTAAGAAACCGCAGACCTGAGTATACGGTTTTAACTTCAACTCGATACCTCAACGCGTTTACGAGATAAAGGGTCTTGATGGACAGACAGACTTACAGACGGACAGCAAAGTGATCCTATAACGGTTCCTGTTTTTCCTTATAAGATACGGAACCATAAAAGTACCCCTCAGTCAAAGTTAAAGTGTGCAAGTTCTATAGTATGGTATTTTAAATGTTTTATTACGGAGTTTTCGTGCTTACTTTCCATCATCAGATTAACTCGATGGCACCTCATAGCCAGAGTACATCTCATGACAATTCTAATAATCTCAAACATGGTTAGGTTACATTGATTTAATACAGAGTTTCGGTGCCTACCTATCGGCTTCATCATCAGATCAGTTCGATATATCCGCTCTCCCTATTCCTTCAGTAAGTCATCGCATACACGTATAAACAAAGCAATTTTACTTGGTACGACAGTTCTGCTGTGATCCTACGAGGAATTCCGTTCCACATCTTCAGAGTTCATTATCAGATCATAACAATAAGGTAAAGGTATCGGAGGCGTGGCCTACTCGAGGCGTTCGACGCAAACTAAACGATCGTAACTTGGCTAGGGGGGCAGGATCGATTAATAAAAATCTTTCACCTGTAGAATATGCTACTTCATCTCTAAGTGATATATATTATTTTCTTTCACCCGGGCGACGCCACTGGCAGAAGCAAGTATGTAATTTATTGTTACTAATTATCGTTGATACCTTTACTATTATTTTACTATAGAGCAGTGGTGGCTGAGTGGTAACGGCCCCGACTTTGGCCCCGATTGGAACATAAAAAACAGCCCGAAATCATCTATCGGGCAGTTGCCCACCAGACATAACACCCGTCTGGTCGGAGGATCCTCCCTTTTCATTTGAGGTTTGTGGGACTTTATGTTCCGCATACCTCCAAACATATATTACATATTTTAGGAACAAATATAATAATAATTTTATCTTTTGCTTTATAATATTGGTTAAGACAAAAAAGACAAAGAAAAATGCAGAAATTTTGTTTTTCATTTAATTATCACATTGACTTTAGCATTGCAAGATTAAAACGTACATTAAATATATTTATATGCAAGTCATTATGAAAACAAAGCAATAAACCCAAAAGCGCCAGTCATAATGACTTAAGTTTTTAAATCCATAAATAAGTTGGCGAAGATTTTATTATATTAATGACATATAGAGGGTGTATAAAAACTTAACCTATAATATCTTTTTTCAGCCTTTGAAATTGATGGTTATCTGATTTAAAATTTTTTCAAAAATATTTGTAACAAAACATCTTTTCGTTTTGATCTTATTGTGATTTTTAAAATCAATGTTTATTGCAGTTTCCATAAAACTCTTAAAAATAATAAAATAGCTTTTTTTTTTTCGGTGGGAAAATCATCTTATGACATCCCCCGCCCTTGGGTGGGGCGGGAGATAGTGTCAGACTTTTACTGACTAAAAACCCACTCCTGTTCCTTCGTTGCCTTCGTCCCAGGACCCCGGGTTTCGTTTTCACACTACCCATGGCCCCAGTAGGCTTCGACCCTGCTGGGCCCCTACGATTTGCTGACATCTCCCTGAGGCGCGCGTGGGTAAATAAAGTAATAAAATAGCTAAAGGCCTGTGAACACCTAGTTTTGTAAAACGCGCCGGTAACGTGCGTTTGTAGCGATACGCACGCGAGTCTGAGTCTGACACAGCCTGTAGACCTCTTAATAGGACAAAAGCGCGCCGTCAAAGCGCGTTTAAAAACCGTGCTGCGCACAGACAACTTTGTATCTTGTCGGAATTTTGACATGTACAATCGAGTCGTTAATACCTTCGTCAATTTAAAAATTTATTCTTTTATGAGTCAGAATAGCTTTGGAAGCTACGCCATTGAGCAGAGTATTTAATAGAAAACTAATAGTTTATTAATTTGAAAACAAATGTATAGTAATAACCACTCGCCAATCGAATATAAAATACACAAATCCAAGTTAATCGTTTAATTGTCACATTGTTATTGCATATGCGCTAAGGAGGATATCCACAGGAGAACCAAGGTTACTGACATAGCACGAAGAAAAATCAAACTTAAGTGGCAATAGACAGGGCACATTGCCCACAGAACGGATGGCCGTTGGGGCCGAAAGTTTCTGGAATGGCGACCACGGAAGACGTAGCGTTGGAAGGTGGACCGATGACCTGGTAAGAATTGCGGGAATCCGATGGATGCGAGACGCACAGGACCTTTCATTGTGGCGATACTTGGGGAGGCCTATGTCCAACAGTGGACGTCTTTCGGCTGAAATGAAGGTGATGATGCGCTAAGGCTTAGATTTACATAGCCCTTAGTGTCAATTTTATAAATTAATTTTCGGGACTGTTCAAAAGAGTTAGCGCGGCTCTGGAAAACAAAGAACACATGTGGATTTTAGTCAGTTGTCAGTAAAAGTCTGTAACTGATGATCGCTCAACCCAGAGCGGCAAGAGTTATAGGATGATATCACATAACTCTTGCCGCTTTAATTAAAAAATAAAAAAGCTCAATAATCTGGCGTTTTAGAATTCCTAACTTTATGGCTTAATTATTTTTATGTTAATTACACAAACTCTTCTTTTCATTAATTAACATACTGTGACATAAAAATTACGACAATATTGACTCGGTAAAAAGCAAAAACCTTAATCCATCGAAAACTTTGTAGATTAAAACAAATCATATGGTGACGCACCTATTTCTACGGTGACTGTACAGAAAAAATTACAAAAGATCAAAACTTTTTTAGTTATCCAAAAAAACATTAAAAATCACTCTGTATAACTTGTTTTGTAACTAAGTTGTACTGATAATAGGCTTAATGTTGACAATCAGTCACTACACGTGCTTACGAACTGCTACCACACTTACCGTACTTTTTGAGACAGTCCAGGAATAAGAGGACCCATATCAATTGGCCACGTCACAATCCCTTCTTTAAGGAGTGTTTAGAGAGACACCATGGCGTCCTCAATTTCTTTTAATCGCAGGACGTTGTTTAGGAATGTTCCTGTTTCTTGGTGGGTAGACCTATCTTCCCTGGAGACACGGTGGAGCATCGATAGACGCGGGTGACCTCTCGCGCCGCAACCTGTTCCAGGCCATGGTACGGAGGAATAGGGCAAGGAAAGCCGTCACCTTCTTCTGCAAAGCAGTAAAGGAGGTGGTGGAGACCGTAAGGGAGAGGCAATACTCACGCACCAGCCATCACCGAAGACGCGTATATTGGGAGTCACAGGGCATTTCCCGGGCACTATAGGCGGGTTTGCTGATGATAAAAATCAGGCCCGAGTGGACGGTGGGTTGTCTTGTTCCACGTGCTCCTAGAAGACCTGTCAGCATAACTGCCCACCAGGGCAACGATATTGTTAAAAAAAGTCACCGGAACCCTTGGAGCGCAAATGTAAATTAGAGGAACATGGGTAGGTTTTCGTCAATCAAGGTCAGACATCCCTCCGACTTGATCCACCCAGACTGGAAAAAGTTATTAGATGATTTCTTGTCCTAAAAAAAGCGGCAAGTTAGCCCAATTGTTAGCAAAGACTTTTCCAAATGAAGACACGTGTAAGTTGTTTGAAGATTGAAACACTCCAGGGTTGAAGTAGCACTTAATTTCTCTCGAGTTCAATCAACACCTATCTAAATATAAAACAATCTGTAATGGGAAGTTCCTAAAATTTCATGATAACGTGGTCAGCCTCAAGTACACCAAGCTCATTATCTACTAACTATAAATAAGAACCCAAACACATGTCTAACATAATCACTATCCTCGAAACTTTAACATGATCGCGTTACTGCTGCTCTCCACAATACCGCTGATCCTCTACGCGGTATATCTCCTGTCTAAAAGAAAGTTCCAATATTGGGAAGATAAAAAAGTTCCACATATTCCACCGGTCGCGATTTTCGGGAACTTTGCCGGATATATCTTGCAGAAGACATATTTTGGGCAACTCGCTCAGAAAATATGCCGAAAGTTCCCGAATGTACCGTACGTTGGCGCCTACTACGGCACGGAACCCACCCTCATCCTTCAAGATCCAGAACTCATCAAGCTCGTCATGACTAAGGATTTCTACTTCTTCAGCGGCCGTGAAGTCTCTAACTATTCGCATAGAGAGGTGTTCACACAAAACCTGTTCTTCACTTATGGTGACCGGTGGAAGGTGATGCGACAGAACCTCACTCCGCTGTTCTCCTCCGCAAAGATGAAAAACATGTTCCATTTGATCGAGACGTGTTCTCACATATTCGAGAACATCCTCGACGAGGAAGTGCAGAAAAACAACGACGTTGAAGCGAGGGCTCTCGTGGCGAGGTTCACCATGGACTGCGTTGGAACCTGCGCGTTCGGCGTCGACACGAACACCATGGTAGATAAAGAAAATAATCCTTTCACACAAATTGGCGATGTTATCTTTGATACTCATAGGTTTAGAGCATTCAAGAATGTTATGCGTGCTATCTGGCCGGCCATCTTCTACGCATTGGGCTTCAAATCATTGCCAACAGAAGTTGAACACTTCTTCAACAACCTGTTGACAGGAATTTTCAAAGGACGTAATTATACACCGACGTCAAGGAACGACTTTGTGGATCTTGTGCTGAAGCTGAAGAGCAACAATTCTATGACAGGCGACAGTTTAAAGAACATGAAGGATGAATCAGGAGGAAAAGTTAATTTAGATGTAGATGATGATCTGTTGGTGGCACAGTGTTTCTTGTTTTTCGCTGCTGGGTACGAGACTTCGGCGACTACTCTGAGTTTCACTATGTTTGAGTTAGCGAAGCACCCTGAAGTTCAGGAACGTCTTTTGGCAGAGGTGGACGATTACTTGCGTCGCCACAACAACGTGTTGAAATACGAGTGCGTTGCAGAGACGCCGTATCTTCAAGCCTGTATTGATGAGGCACTCCGTTTGTATCCAGTGTTGGGAGTGCTTACACGCGAGGTGATAGAAGACTACACGTTCCCTTCAGGCTTGACTCTGGAGAAAGGTCTCCGAGTGCACCTACCGGTATACCATTTGCATCACAACCCGGAGTTTTTCCCAGAACCGGAGCAGTACCGCCCGGACAGGTTCCTTCCTGAGGAGAAGCAGAACATCAAACCGTACACTTACATGCCATTTGGAGACGGTCCCAGGATCTGTATCGGTAAGTGTCAATTATTATTTTATGTCTCGCTTTTCGATTTAATACTGAATACTTGTACCGATATTATTTTCTTTTTTTAAACCGTTGCACCGACACTAGGAATTAATTTGTATTGGGGGGTTTGTTCACAAACGTGTATATCCATCCAGACCCAAAATAATTATCTGTCTGTATCTGTCTGTCGACTTTGTGGGGGTATTTGTCTCGTACGGGAATCGATCGCCAACAAAGCTATCATATTATGTTTCCAAGTCGAACAAGGTGTAGGTGAGCCGTAGGAGTGTACAAAAGAATTGTCGTGGCCCAGTGACTCGGCGGGACGAGTCTCGCTCCGCCAACGGGAGAGGTTATTTCATGATTCCTCATTAAAAAAGCAAGGCATGCCTTTATGCTTGCACCTTGCTTTTGTTTTCAGACAGTAAGCATATTTTGACAGTTATTGCGTACGCAAAGAACACTTATCTAATAGCAACGACCTTACAGCCACTAGACGTCTAATAACAGGAGACGCATGTCTGTCAACACATATGATTATAGATCTGATGTCTCGACCAATCAAAACGTAGTACCCTGTTCCTTGTACCAGAAATCAGAAACGTTTATTACAAATAGACCAATTACAGGCACTTTTGAATTGTCAAAATGTCGGTCAGTCAAAAAAAAAAGAAAAAACAATTGAAGCTTAATTGCACGTTTCAAAGCGTAGATCTCTATGGAGAAGAACGTGCAAGATACTCTATGGACACTCTTTTAAATCATATTATACCAATCAAAACAAATCAGAACGTACTATCCCACTCCCCGTATCTCTGCTAGTAGACAGTTATTTTGGTGCGCTAGTTCAAGCATGAGGCGTCCAGTGGCTGTAAGGTCGTCTAATACTTAATGTAGTGCCAACCAACGTAAAAACATTTGTGCCAACTTGAGAGACACTCACAGGTGTCAGTTAATTTCTACGTTTGATGATGGTAGACGTGGCCCTTCGAAAACTTATCATAATATATTTTGAACAATTATTTTATACCAAGACTAGCTTATGCCAGTGGTTTTATGAAAACACTTGAAAATACTTACTTTCTCCATACAAACTTTAAAGTTTGAACCCCCATTTCAATCCTTAGTGACTGAATTTTGGAAAATCCTTCCTTTCTCTTTGTATAATATAATTAATTATAAATAAAAGGAACCTCTATGCAAAATTTCAGTGATCTCTAGAGGTCTAAAGGTTTGGTTATTGATGACTTAGTGAGTGAATCAGGACTTGGCCTTTTATATTTATTATGGATAATCTTAAAACCATTGTTAAAACCTTTAATGGCAAATGGTCAGAACTTATAACCCGGTTCATTAAAGGAAGGAATCTTAAATGGCGGCGCTTATCATGTTCTCTCGCTCGCACACTAGTGCCATCTATACTCACTCTCGCGCGTACCGTAAACAGAAAAACAAATTAGTCTTGATTTGCTTCCACGCTGTCTTAAAATTCTTTAATGATAATATGTGGAGCCACGTGTCTTTAAAATTTTCTAGTTTAACCCGGGCGAAGCCTCTGGAAAAGCTAGTTTGAAATTAATGTGACCCAGTCTTGTTTTTATTATTTTTAATTTAAAAAAAAAACTTTTTCTTGAAATTTTATATGCTGTCTGTACTATCTGTCAATGCAAGTACATGCCGCCATTTAAGATTCCTTTCTTTAAAGCACCGGCTTATACTAGATTATAGCATAGTCGGCCTTTTAATGTTCCCACTATTGGGACTCAGGCCTCCTCTCTAGGAGAGGGAACGGGCCGTAATCCACCACGCGGGCCCAGTGCGCGTTGGTGGATGTCACATGTCTTTGAATTTTTGGTTCTAGGACATGCCGGTTTCCTCACAATGTTTTCCTTCACCGTTTTGAGAGCAGTGGTGATGAAATAAATTACACAAAGTAATGCGCCTGGCTGGGTTTGAACCCGCGACCTACAACTCGTAAGTCGGGGCCGTTACCACTCGGCCACCACTGCTCTCGCTCGGCCACCACTCCTCTCATACTAGGTTATGCAGGTTATTAATAGTCTTGTTTAGGTCAGTGTGTTCCTCACTAGTTTCATGACAACATGTGCTGACATTTGTTTTAATATCGTGCGGTTTTGATCACGCATGCGGGATTGACCCACACTCGTAGACCCCGCAAATGTCCACTTCTTACAAGTTTTTTGCATTATAAAATTTCTGCATGCGAAACAAACCCGCATGCGTGAAGTACATCCATATTATATTAAAAACACCCTAATAAAAGTTTTTAGATCACTGAAACACAGAAGAAGACTATGCGCATACTGTGCGGTTTTTTTTAAATAGTGTGCTTAAATTTATTCGAAATCAATAAAACAATCATCATTATCTTTTCCAGGATTGAGGTTTGCAAGAATGCAAATGGCGGCTGGTCTGATAACAATACTGAAGAAATACCGCGTGGAGTTGGCGCCAGGTATGAAGAAACATCTTACCTTCGAGCCCAGGGCAATCATCACGCAGCCAATCGGAGGAATCAGACTGAACTTTATTGAAAGGGAGGGCTGGCAACAACGCCTGCTGAAATCGCCTTGAACATGCACCCTAATGTTAGTTTTAAGTACTTTTTATACCACCTGCTCGATAATGTGATAATGTCATACAACCATTACTTAAAGCAAGTCATTCTGCCCCTAGGTATATAATGCAGTATTAGCGATCCCTAGGAAATAATGAGATTTGAATTGGGAACGTCAAAAACGTGTTTAGTTATGTGATTGGCGTGCGGATAAATCAATAACAAACTCACGTCTGGAGGTCCGCAAATCCTTACATAAATAGGAGAAGGCACAATAGGGGAGCGTAGTAGTACAAGCACGAGAATATGAAGGTGGAAGATCTGAGGAACTGATTGATGCAAGAAACGGGTGCTCCGCGTCGAGTTAATATCCTGGCTGTTCTATATGTTCTAAACGCGCGGAGAACTTTGATTGCGCGATGCAGGATTAGTTCTTATGTGACGTCATAGATGTCGCTACATCACTCCCCTCCGGAGATCGGAGATCGAGGGTTCTTGATGCTTCTTGATGCGTGCCAGGCCAGTGGTAGGTTGGTTCCAGTGGGTCGGAACCGAATGCCGCATAGTTCTCGGTGAGTCGGAACTGTCTGCGGTGATGCCCCAGTGAGTCGGGGTGGTGCTATCCCAGTGAGTCGGGATGATGCCCCAGTGAGTCGGGGTGATGATGTCCCAGTGAGTCGGGATGATGCCCCAGTGAGTCGGGGTGATGATGTCCCAGTGAGTCGGGATGATGCTGCAGGCTCCAGTGAGTCGGAGTAGTGCTGCTGGCTCCAGTGAGTCGGAGCGGTGCTGTGCGATGTAGTGGCTTGACTGCTTGCGTCGACCAGGAGAGGTTCTTCATAGCTCTTCATGTGACTGGCCGAAGGTGCGGTGTGATTAGCCAAGGTCGCTGATGAGGCTGAGGGTGATGACCAGGTATGACCAGGTAGGCATGCTGGTGGTCAGGATACCCTTTAAAGCCGTGGGTGCTGGCTGTATGGCTCGCTGCTCGAAAGCTTGAGGAAGTGATGATGACGTCACGAAGTAGTTGCTGCACGAAGGCTGCGCTGACGTTCTTTGTCGAGGGTCACCAGTTTGGAGGTATGCGGAACAGAGAGCAAAGTCCCGCAAACCTCCGTAGAAAAGGGAGGATCCTCCGACCAGACGGGTGTTATGTCTGGTGGGCTACTACTGCCCCATAGATGATTTCGGGCTGTTCTATATGTTCTAAACGCGCGGAGAACTTTGATTGCGCGATGCAGGATTAGTTCTTATGTGACGTCATAGATGTCGCTACACGTGAATATAAATACATGCATCAAACAAGTTTATTCAAAATTCAAACTGGCCACTAACAAAAAACTAAAAAAATAAAACGTGGTAACTGACGAGTTTCAAAATAAAAGGAATGAAAGAACGGGAGAGAAAATTGAAACTTTAGAATCTTATATTAGTAAATTTTGTTTGTTTCAAATTTCAAATCTTGTTGAGTGATAGTTAAGATTAACTTGTAAATAATATTTATATTTCTCTAATGTGTGATTTGACTAATGTCTTTTAATTATCTCACAGAGATGGTGTAAAAAGTAGAGTATCCAACACGGGGATAAAGCTGTCTTTATCTTGGGCGGCTTGAATTCCTCACTTCACTTAGGTTTCTTTATTAAATCCCTCACTGACGTTCGGGATTAAAATAAGCAACCTTCATTTCGTTCGGAATTCAACATGCCACCCGCGACTTAAAGACACTGCTTTATCGCCTAGTCACATAATACTTATAACATTTAACTTTCAGATGTCAAACCATGAGCTCCTAACGTGATCCATTTGACAACCTATACAGAACTGTTAAAAGAATGGAACTACATAAGGTGTCTCACATCCCTCTTTCTCGTTCGCACAACTGACATTTTTACTTCATGGTAAGGCCCCAGAAACTTGTACCATCAGTTCTTTTGGGGGTCACGATTTTTTCGTATATTACCAAATTCTGTTTCAAAGTATTAACACGAGTTTATTGATTTGTCATGAATAACAATTTAAAAAAAATAATAAGAACGTTGAGACAACTTAAATTAAAAATATTTTTTTTTAAATAATATTTTTTGTTATCCGGCTCGAAGGACCAACAGCCGCGACCAATTTATTAAAAAGTTTAATGTGATAATTATTATGGATTATATATTAACTTCAACAATTGATATTATTATAGTGTTACCCATTTAGTTTTAAGCATGTAAATATATTTATAAGACTATTTGCAGACTTATCTGACAATTATAAATGTGATAATAATTTGTATTTCATACGACTTGAACCACTTTCACTAAAAAAAAAAAACAAAAATAAAACAAAATTTATTGAAATCAAAGTTTGTCGTTTGTTATTTCAGTCAACACTTGGAATTAATTCCGTTCCCGACTGTTTGTTTGTTCCGGTTTCAGACAGTTTCCTTTCCGACTCCTCCGTCTTTAATTTTGGTTTATGACTTGCTATGTGAAGAGGCGGCTGAGAAACGGATGGAGTATTTTTTTATACACACATACAGACACATACACACACAAACTTTCGCCTTTATAATATTAGTGTAATAAACGAGGTCGGAATTAAGTAGAGTTATTTAAGTACTTATACTGATTTCATACAGCAAAAGAAAAAAATGGATATGCCTCAAATGCCGAGATTAATTTTAAAAAGCAGTTTTTTTTTATGACACTATCAGAAATATAGCCGAAAAAATTTCTTCCTGCTTTAATGACGAGCAGGAGGAAGTGTATAAATTTATTAACCTTTGTTTGGTCTATCTCTGAGGTTTTTATTATTATTTATTTGTAACATTGTTGGCCACATGAGATTTTTCATTAGAAATCCTGGGAAGATCCTTAATAATATCAACATTTCGATGCAAGTACATAAATAACTCTCTCAACCTCATAGCTAGTGACACAGACATATTCTGTTATTCTCTGAGTGAATTTACAATAAATGTCTTATTTGTGATAAATTATAAACTAAATTGAATAATAAGTATATGTATGTTATTATATAGATTAGCAGAAAAACAATAAATACACTATCGCATTAGGTTACCCTGTAAAGATAGTTGTAAGTTGGAAAAAAGAAAAAAAAAAAAAACACTGCCTAATTCCGGCATCTGTTAATAAGTGTGACGGCAATAAATACATAAATTAATCACTTGTAGAATTTAACATTTTCTAGAACCTCAGCCTGCACTGGATAATAAAAACTTGACCAGGAAGCTTTAGAAAAACAAATATGATATTTTAATTTAGCCTTTCTATGTGGAATTTTTACTTGTGAACTTTTTATAGTAGGTATACAATTATCTCGTTATTCAATAGATTTAAGTGCGCGAATGAACATTATTTGTCGCAGTGATGTAATCGTCATTTATATTTTTGCCTATAGTTTTAGTATGTATGAGTGTATGTCTATAAATAGTATATGGATGTATTTGTGTCTCCACCGGCCTCGTCTAGTTTAAAGTAGCAAAAAAAACTTACGTGTAAATGTGTTTTAAATCTATTTGCAAAATAAAAATCATTTATCATTTACATTGTAATCTTCTGTATATATAAAAGCTAAAAACCTGAGTCCCTCACTGACTCGTCGACGCCAGCTCAAACCCTTAGACCATCCAATAACATCTCACGCTATTGGGCAGAGCGCAAGGGTGTGTCAGACCTTTACTGGCTAAAAACCCACTCCTGATCCTTTTTTGCCTTTCTTACCAGGGCCGGGTTTTCCTTTTAGAAGCGAACCCATGGCCCCAGTAGGCTTCGGCCCTACTGGGCCCCTACGGTTTGCTGTCATCTATTTGAGGCGCGCGTGGAATACTACGCACCGTCGACAATTTGGGCTTAGTCCAAACGGTTACCGGACGGTCGGACGGCGAGCTACCCATTGCTCGCAGTCCGCAAACCCGCGCCTGTGGTGGCCGGAAATCGGGATTGAGATCCCGACGGCTGGGGCGTGAGGGCCGCTCCCTCGTACGTGCACATGTGGCCGCCTCCTTTGCTAGCATTACTGCTTCGCAGAAGGAGGCGACCGCCTGCCACTCCTCCTCGCTTCGGACCATGGCCTGTACCAAAGCCCGGCGCGAGAGATCGTTGCCGCCGATCACCCACACGAGAACACGGCGATGCTCTGCCCAAGCGGGGCACACCTCTACCATAAATCCCTAGAATTTTGAAATTTTGCACAGAGATTCCTTTATGATAGATTAGGCCCTCGTTTCGTCCCCTTAGGAGCTGAATTTTGGAAAATGCTTTCTTATTGCTCGCCTACATTATAAAAGGAAGCCTATAAGTGCATAATTTCACGCTCCTAGACCCAGTAGTTTCAGCTGTGCGTTAATATGTCAGTCAGTCAGTTCCACCTTTTATATATATACATACATAGATACAAAGAATAAGGATATTTTGAAATTCAACGCTTGAAGGGGTGAGATAGGGGTCCAAAGTTTATATGGAGAAACTTACTTTAGCGGCAGAAGCTAGTATATTACAGGTATATTTAAAATCTAATATTGGTATTGTCACACCAGTAACAACTCTATATCATGTGCAGACAATTACCGTCTATTCCAAATTGTCTGAAAGAGATTGCGAAATGCGATAAAGTCTTCCATTGCACGTGGGACACTCACAGAAACTTTTGAAAAACTAAAAAACTGATTTCTACGGATAAAATATGTTTATTAAATCTTTTCAAAAAACTACCAGCCGCTATACAAAGTATCATGCGTCTGAACCAATTTTGGAATCATTTTTTCCAATCCACCGCAGACACCTTTTCCACGGCCTTTTAGAACGCTGCTGGCACGTCTTTCGGCGATGAAAACTGTATCCCTTTTAGCTGATTTTTTATTTTAGGGAATGAAAAGAAGTCACACGATGCCAGATCAGAGCTGCAAGGAGGGTGCCCCAAGACTCTGATCGGTGTGGTGTGCAGAAAGTCCCTCGTTTTGAGCGCTGAGTGCGCAGGCGCGTTGTCATGGTGAAGCAGTACCCCGCGGAGCCCGGTGTTCGGTCGCTTGTTGCTCATTGCAGACTAAACTTCTGGCACTCATTTTGTGGTATACCATTCGGCGTTGATGCTGCTTTAGTCTCGTAATGGAATTAAAATCAGATACCCCATCAAAATGAAGAAATTAGCGATCAAAATTGTCCTTGCGCTTCTCGATCGCTTCACGTCCGTAGGCGTTCGTTCGTTTTGAAACAGCCAAACTGTCGACTGACGCTATGTTTCTGATCGTTTTGATAAATCCAGCATTCGTCACCTGTCGTCAACGCGTCGAGACGAGCTTGCTTTAAATTATTGAATCATATCACGGCAACACTCCACACGGGCCTGCTGAGCTTCGGTGAGGTTGTGCGGCACCCAGCGGCAAACTATCTTCCTCACGTGAGTTCGCTATACCAGCGGTAGATGGTTGCTTTTGAAGGTCTTTCATCCATAAAAGCAATTTGAAGTCGATCAAATGACTCGTCAGGTTTTAGGCCACATTTATAATCATAGAAAAACATCGCACAAAAATGTTCTCGATGCAGATCCATTTTTAAATGAGACACGATAAGTGGCCAGTGCCTTATACATAAAAACAATTTTTCGCAAAAGTTTCTGAATGGCTTGGTATGTATGTGCTTTTAGCCTGAAAACCTGTCAAAATTTGGTACTAGAGTAATTTGAGACAATCAATTTAGAAACCCGACTTCCGATTTGAGTTTCCTTTTTTGTATATTTGTAATGGTGTACAAAAAAACATATCAACACAACAACTATACACTAGCTAGCAACAATACTCTAGCTAGACATCGCACGAAGAATCGGAATTATCAATTATAAGTAAACTGAGTCCATATAAAATGCACTTTTCAAAACATTTCTCGATGCAAGTCTTCTGGTATCAGACTAAGGCTGGCAACTTTAAGTCTTAATCTGCAACCAGGATAGTCATGTTTCATCAATATATGAAGGTAATATGATGCAGTAGTACCAAAAAATGTTCTAAAATAAAATTTAAATCAAAAACGAACTAATCTCGGCCAAAAGGTGTCAAAAAAATCAATTACTTTTAAAAATAAATTTGTCGCGGGCAATGTCGCGTGACTTTGGTGTAACATTCAATGTTTCTTTAAACCCAACTGATGTGCGTGAGCTGTACTAGGATTGCAGCTATCTCAGAAGGCTTATTCTATACATAAATCAGCAGCTTGTGTAATATTATAAGGTGTATTTTCGAAATCTTTTTGAAAGAAACTTCTTTGGACGACGAGCAATGGGTAGCTCGCCGTCCGGCCGTCCGGTAACCGTCTGAACCAAGCCCGAGGCGTCGACGTTGCGTAGTGTTCGATGCACGCCTGAAGGAGATGTCAGCAAAACCGTAGGGGCCCAGCGGGCCATGGGTCGTGCGAAAGAGAACCCCGGAGCCCCGAAACGAAGTCAAAGAAGAATCATAGGAGTGGGTTTTAGTTAGTAAAAGTTTAACACGAACTCGCGCTCCGCCCTAGAGCGGGGGAATTCATTGGATGATTTTCCACCTAAAAAAAGGAAACTTCCTCGACTCCACAAGACTCACTCCTCCTAACAACAGAATAATGGAACTCTTGAGTCGAGGGGACTCAAGGACATTATAAAAAGCTAAAAACGTCTATTAGCTGATTCAAGTGGAGTGAATTACTTTCAATATCAGTAATAAAGAAAAATAAGGTCCAAGATCCTGTGGCTGCTCATAAAGACGACAGATTATGTTAATAAATGGATAATCCTGCAAGGGTCAAGGATCGAGTAAATGATACCAGGGTAGCATAAAATGGAAGCAAGCATTGAATTGGCAGGCTCATTAGATTGAAAATAGAAGTCTAGAGCGAACAGTGTAGATACAAAGTTGTTCCTAATTTAAATTTAAAACAAATCTATTGAGAAGCACGTCATATTGATCTAATCTCTTTTGCGTCATAAGACCCTAGTAACTGTAATTGTAGCATAGTACCTCTTTCAACAGATTGATAAGAAGCAAGTACTGTCAGCATTAGCATTCATATCCATGTGTTCTTGACCTTATTCTCCCACAATACAGTCATGGTTCTTCTGCACTAAACTGCTCATCACAGATAGACATAAGTATACAAGCTAATATGTGCTCTGTTCAGAGTTTCAGACAGACGGTCCGGGGCTGCGCGCATGCGTGTTAGCTCCTTTCTGCTGGACTCACCCTGACACGGTAGGGTGACCATCTTGGAAAAATCGAGGGATAATGCCCGTATCAACAGGTTGAGGTCATGTTAATTGGGGTCATAAAATTGATGCTCATTTGTTTAGGGAATCTAATAAGTTAATGAAGGATTTTGTAAAAAGCTTCTGGTAGATGTTTTTGTGAATTTTTATGAGTTGTGGTCTATTTTAAATGCAGATTTTACTACGATATAAATAATTGTAATAAGTGTAGATAAGCTGTAAGTAGGAAGACACCACGTCAATGAGAAAAAATACGAAACATGATTTAGAAACGTAAGTTTCCAACAGTAGTACACAATGTACTCAAATTTAATTCACGAACGCCTACACAAAATTTCATACAGTTAACCTGCAAAATCTTTTGCGGATTAAAAACTATCAGGCGTAGCAACAACAAACTAATTCTGCAATTCATATCCAATTCCGCTCTATTTCTCTAACAAATATTTTCCCAAACTAATCCCCCAGCTTCCAACAATATGGTCACTCCAAATACTCACTCCACGATACGAGCCCAGTGTTCTGACGCGTTTCAAGCGTCGCCCACAAGCGCAGACGTAGCAAAATTTTAGCTAGCTTTTAGACAATAACATATCCAAAAACTTCAATCATATCAGTAACAAAATAAGAAGAAAAAGCTCTATTTTGTAACGATTTGTAACAGTTTTTTCCAATTGTTATTAGTGATTGTGATAAAGTGTTAACTATGGAAATGTAGTGAAAGAAATCCGTGTTGTGAATTTGAAATCGCTTTTTGAAAGCGTATGTGTTTTCTAAGTAAGTTTTGTGGTACTTTTTTATTATTAATATTACTTTGCTTCGTGTCTTGATTACGGAGAAAATTTAATCTAAAAGGAAATATTTTTGTAAAGGTATTTTCATGGAGGTTACTGCACATTTTTTTTTTCTAATTTACTGAATTTTTAATGCCTCTGCAACAAATTGATCAAATATTATGATCAGGCGTACTAAAAAGGTGCAAAAATCTTGGCAAAAAATCTTTATTTAATCGTATCTCTCCTCTGGTTGATAAAACATATCAACAGTTGTAGTAGGTAGATAATTTCAAGTGGGCGTTTACACGTGTGACAAGATACAATAGCCGTCGATGCCCGCATCTCTGGCCCACTTGTATTCATTAAAGGCTCCATTTAGGGCGCCTACAATACGCAGTGCGTTGGCTTGTTGCTATGAATAACATTGTAGGCGCTTTGTTTCAAAATGAGGTTGTGTTCGTTGGAAAAAGAATTGCTCTACCTTCTTCTAACAATTTATTTACATGATGATTTGAAATATGGATGATAATTTTGTGATAATTTAATTGAATGAATAACATACCTAGCAGGTATTATAGAGTTTTTATACCGATTGTGAAAAAAAAATATCAATAGGTAGATTTTTTAAGTTTTTAAATTGACATAGAAATATTTGTAACAGCAGCGTTAAAATTAGTACCTAACCAACAAAATGCTCTGAATTTGGAAATACTACAAAATACGTAAAAAAAAATTGATTACTGCTAGACTAAAGTTTCGATAATGTCGCTCAACGAAGTGCAATTAATCGATATATATAAGCGAAAAACCACTCACTGAATAATCACGAAATCTCAGAAACTATAAACTACAAACTTAAAATTTGGCAAGTATTTCCTTATACATATAGTATAGACATCCGCTCAGAACGGATTTCACGAAACTCCACCCCTAAGGGGGTCAAACAGAGGTTGGAAGTTTGTATGGAGAAATCGACTTTCACGCAGGCGAAAACGCTGGAGAAGCTAGTTTAATATAATACTAGCTAACCCGGCAAACGACGGTACGCCATTTAAATTAACAAAGAAAAAATGAGGGCTGGGTAGAAGAGTAAATACCAAGAATACAAAATCTTCTTCTTCTTTTAGATTCGATGAAAAACTCGTCAAACTGTTTGGGCCCAATAGGTGGCTACATTAACAGCAGCATCGGTAGCACTCACCTCCAGAGTGCAGGTGTATGGGCACTTGGGGTATTCTAGTATGTGGCTTATGTTTTAAACATGTTGTAACCAATACTGCGACAATTTTTTTAAATATATTTAGTAATACCTAAAGAAGATTTACCTAATTTGTGAATGCAACAGTCGCCATCCCACGCGAACACACACTACTCCTACGCTTTTTAAATATCGATACAAACAGTACGTTTATTGACTTCATTATTAGAGCCCATAATGATGACCTAAACTGAACTGTTAAAGGGATGGACTCTTACACGGTCGCACGCTTGACATTTTAACAAGTGATGGTAAAGCCGCAGTTCAGTTTAGATCGTAAAATGGAGGAGATCTCGAGGTAGCACTACAGACTTCCAAATTTCGAGCTGCAGCCGAGCAATTCTTTATTAAAAACCCAATAACACTTTTTGCACAACCCAGGAACAAGACCAACGGGGTAGTAGAAATCGGGTTGGACTTTTTTTGTAGGTAGGAAAATCATCCAATGACATCCCGAATAAGCATCAGCGAAAGGGCTTGCCAGAAATTTACTGGTTAAAAACCCACTCCTGTCCCTTCTTTGCCTTCGTCCCAAGGCCGAGTTTTCCTTTCAGGAACAATCCCTTGGCCCCAGTAGGCTTCGACCCTGCTGGGCCCCTACGGTTTGCTGACATATCTGGACGGTTACTGGACGGTCAGACGGCGAGCTGCCGATTGCTCGCCGTCCGCAAGCCCGCGCCTACGGTGGCCGGAAATCGGGATCGGGACCCCAAAGACTGGGGCGTGGGGGCCGCGCCCTCGCGCGTACACGTGCGGCCTCCTCCTTTGCTAGCATTACTGCTTCGCAGAAGGAGGGGCCGGCCTGCCTCTCCTCCTCGGTTCGGATGGCCTGTACCAAAGCCCGGCACGAAAGATCGTTGCCGCCGATCTCCCCCACGAGGACACGGTGGTGCTCTGCCCAGGCGGGGTACACCTTTACCGTGTGCTCCACCGTGTCCTCCAGGCGGTCCGGAATCAATATAATTGCTATAACTTGTTAGGTTAGCTTAATTGACTATTGTGAACACAAACAAGGCACAAACTAGAGTTAATTGCTAAAGCAAAGATCAAAGATGTCTCATCCCAGATACTGATCGAATTCCTAATTGCGATCAGTGACTGGCATTTTTTTGTTTGCGAGAATTTGTGTTATAATAAAAACCATTGTTTGTAGATCGAGCTTTTTTATTCTGATTTTCGTTATTGTTTGGACGACATGCGATCTCCCCCAATTTATAAAGAAAGAAAGAAAACATTTATTTGAGACTCGCACAGGACAAACAACAATAAAACAAAAAGTATCTACTTAATATTGTTTTTGATAAAGATACTTTTTCATACTTCACTTTTTTATCAATAGGATTTATTTTGATGGGGTTTTACAACTGGGGTGTGGTCTTAACAACTGAGCTATAGTTTTTCTTTGTTTAAGTAAAAAACAGATACTTAAACAGATAAAAAAAGTTTTTACATAAAAATAAAAACGAATTAAAAAAAAAATAAGTTTCTTGTATTATTATTTTTTTCGTTTTTGGCCCGAACTTCCGAACTTGAAAGCTTTTTTGACTGGAGAATTTCATTCTTTTTTGAAAGTTGGTTAAAAAGGACAACTTTCAATGAAAGGTCAGCTTTCTAACCACGATCAATAGATTGCAATCCATTATAATTTGCGATCAACCGACGGTCGACGCGCCACTGGAATCTGTTCTTAATGAATACTAGCCTCCATTCACTTCTGCATTAAACAAAAGAGGTTCATAGAATCATCAATTTTAATAAATAATGGTTTCCATATGAAAGAAAGAAAGAAAAACATTTTATTTGCCGGAAAAGGCGCAAACTTATAACTAACATATTGCAAACATTTTGCAAGACAAAAACATAATTAACTCAAATTGACAAGTATGCGCCACGTCCGAGCAAAACGGCCGTACGCTCAGCATAATGCCGTGTCCACAACGCAGAAATGCGACGAGTCCACAGCGCTGGTTTTCAGCGTGGGCCGGTGACGTTAATCGACCAGCGACGGATTAAGACTACTTGATGCCCTAAGCAATCTACGCCTGTGTGTGTAGTTTTTTGTAAAATAAGGTGATGAGATGTAACGTACCTTAGAAGTGGAGTAGGTGCAACAACAATAAAATCAAAGCATAATTTATTTATTAGGTAAGGGTTAAAGTATGAAATTGCCGATTTGTACTGAAAAATTGTTTTTTTTTTTTTCATTTAACATATTTATTTAATCAAAATAATTACCATTATTACCTATACATTGCTGCCATCTAATAGGAAGGTCATTTATGCCTTTGCGATAGAACTATGGTGATCAAGATTCAACAAACTGTGTGAAAGCATTTTGTTCTGCCTCCTGAGAAGAAAACTTTTTATCACGTAGAAAATTGTCCAAACCACGAAAAAAATGGTAGTCCGTTTCTAATTGCAGGTCCTGTAGGTTTAAAACGGTTTTTCGTGCTGTATGAAGTCTCGCGTTATCATGGAGCAATAATGGCGAAGATTGATTCGTACGTCGGGGCTGTTCCGAGTTCGGCACAGTAGACATCTGCCGTTATTGCTTGACCAGATCGAAGAAAGCTATAGTACCTAAATAACACCATGCTGAGGTCACCAAACAGTAAACGCGTAAATTATCAAGCTAGTCCTAGAAACTTTTTTTGGTGACGTGAGAGTGAGACGTGATGCCCTAAGGACGGATATTTTTTGTGCTTCTTCTGGTGCCCCCCAGATGTGATGCCCTAGGCAATTGCTTAATTTGATTAAGGGTTAATCTGTCACTGTAATCGACTAACAGACGTCGGCAACGGTATTGTGTGCCAATAGATTTGAGTAAAATAAATATAAATAAATTTTAAGGACAAAGTCATAAATGGAAATCACAGTAATAAATAAATAGTGAGGAAATACAATTATATACATACGTATAAAGTGGCAACATTACGCCACGTCTTTAAAAAGGGCGGTGGCTTAAAGAACTTTGTATCCAGGTCAAAATCACTACAAAAAAAGAAAAAAAATTAACAATATAAAATTTTAACATTGCCTACTTAAATAAATTAGATTATTGTAACGTAAGTACTAAGCACTAAGATAGATAAATGAAATGGTTATTTTTTAAATAAACAACTTTATTTCAATTTTTTTTTTTTAAGTAGCTTTTCAACAAGTTTGCTCACTACAAAACATATGAATTGTAGATAATAGAAGGCAACAAGATTATTATTTATCACTCATACAAATAGAAATCTATTTATATAAAAGGAGAAACTGACTGACTGACATATCAACGCACAGCCGAAACTACTGTGACTAGGAACGTGAAATTTTGCATAAGGCTTCCTTTTATGACGTAAGTGAAGAAAGGATTTTTGGAAATTCAACTTTTAAAGGGGTGAAACGGGGGTCCAAAGTTTGTATGGAGAAACCTACTTTCACGCGAGCGAAGCCGCTGGCAGAAGCTAGTAACTAATATAATATAATGAAAGATGTCCCAGGTACTGACAACCCCTGCTTCTTTTAGGTTTTTAACATGGACACTACTAGTATAAGTAAGAACTAAATTATTTGTTTTAATTAAAAGCCTCGTAAATTCAGAAAATGGATAGATCAAATGAATTCATTTAAGTATAACAGTTTGGAATATAAGTTGATTATAATAAATTCAGCATTAATCATAACTGTAATAAAGCACAATAATAATAATAATAATAATAATATTCCACAACTATCACACAACGCCGTCTAGTCCTAAGCTAAGCAGAGCTTGTATTATGGGTACTAGACAACTGATAAACATACTTATATATTTCTAAATACATACATATATAGATAAATTACACCCAGACACAGAACAAATGATCGTGCTCATCGCACAAACATTTGCCCTGGGTGGGAATCGAACCCACGACCGACACGACAATATACATATATTGTATTTTTATTACAAAGTGTACCCTAAAACAACCTTTTTTAACTTCTGTCTAATGCTGTCGCGAAAAGAGTATAGGTATTGATAAAGATTTATTTATACATTTGTTTGTTTTACTCTATAAAAACGGCTATTACGTTAAAAACTACTTTTACGCGGGTGAAACCGCTGGCAGAAGCTAGTAATTTATATGGCTGAACAATGTGTACCGAGTCAGCTAGTATCGAGCTAATTCATTTTTAACCGACTTCAAAAAGAAGGAGGTTATATGTTCGGTTGAATGTATGTTTTTTTTTATGTATGTTCACCGATTCCTCGGCCAATTGTGGACCGATTTTGAAAATTTTTTTTAGATTGAAAGTTTATTCTTCCGAGTTGGTCCCATAGAAATATTGTTATGATCTGATCATGATCTTCGAAGATATGGAACAGAACAAGTAAAATTGCTTTGTTTATACGTGTAGTCGATGACTGACAGAAAGTAGAGGGGGAATATATCGAACTGATCTGATGACGAAGCCTGAAGTTAGGCACCGGAACTCTGTAATAAAACAATGTAATCTAACCGTATTTGGGATTATTAGAATATCATAAGATGCACTCTGGCTATAAGGTATTTATGTTTGGCTAAGGGGTACTTTTTAGTGGTGGTACCATAACTAAAAAGTGTAAAATAAAAAACTTTTCCAAAAAAAAATACAACCGACTTCAAAGTAAAAAAAAAACACAAAAGTGCAAAATAACTTTAATTTCGGAAGTCGGTGTTAAATAACGAAAAGACAAAACTTTTATAGAAACATTCATAGATTCATTCATTTATTTCATTCATACTATTATTTGTTATATTGACTGTAAGATGCCCCATTTGCAAGTTCTTTTGTGTTGTATTTTAACAATAACCCAATTTCGTGAGGCTACGAGATTGCTACGAAATTGCTATGAGGCCAGGGTGCTACGGAGTTGCTACGAAACGATTATGAGTCATTTCGTTTTCTCTTTGTTTTTCTACAAACAAAGAGAAAATATTGGAATATTGCTGCAACAGACTGATTGCAGGCAAAACATTGCGATATTACAGAAAATACAAAACACAAAGAAAACAATAAATAACTCATTTCGAAAAAAGAATAACGTACCTTTAAAATAAAGTTTATTTGAACTTATAATTCCAAGTCAATAAAAAGTTATAACATTTCAAAGCAACCCGTTTTAAAAAAACGGCCATTTCATAAGTAAAGACCGATTTATATTTGAGCTTCAAAAACCATTTTGCCGTTCAAACTCTGCTGACCAGATTGGTAAACTTTTTTACTTTTATACTTAGGAACAAACAAGTATGTAAGTGTGTAACGACATCTATATAGGAACTTTACTAAAGACATTCAGAAATTATCATCATAATTTCAGCCGAAAGACGTCCACTGTTGGACATAGGCCTCCCCCAAGCGTCGCCATAACGACCGGTCTTGTGCGTCTCGCATCCATCGGATTCCCGCGACTCTAACCAGGTCATCGGTCCACCTTGTGGGAGGCTTTCCAACGATGCGTCTTCCGGTACATGGTGACCACTCCAGAACCTTTCGTCCCCATTGACCATCTGTTCTGCGTGCAATGTGCCCTGCCCACTGCCACTTAAGTTTGGCGATTTTTCAAGCTATGCCGGTAATCTTGGTTCTCCTGCGGATATCTTCATTTCTAATGTGATCACGCAAGGAAACTCCGAGCATAGCACTATTCATTGCCCTTTGGGTGACTTCAAGTCTTCTTCAGATTCAGATTCAGACATATTTCTGTATATGCTGTGGTAAGTCTGTCTGAGCTCTGGACATCGTTTGGTTAAGCAGAACTTCAGTCCTTTTGACTGCCACAGTTAGCAAAGTGTGTCCAGTACGCCACGGGCACGACTGCTTGACAGATTGAAGGATGGAATCGTAGTTTGGCGCTGAGAGCACGCTTTTGCTTTATTGACGTGACGGCGATCAAAAGGATATATAAAAGGCAAAGTTCTGACTTACTCACTGACTCATTAACGCCCAGTCCAATTCCTTGGATCCAGAACCCTGAAAATTTTCACAGGGGTTCCTTTAATGATGTATACAAATAAGAATACGGATCTTCCTAAGAGAATGAAATAGGAGTACAAAGTTTTTGATCGATACGTACACATTAAATAGAGTGACAGTGAAACTGAGCACACTGCGGCATCGCAGCCCGACGATCACGTCGGGGTCACCACTTTAGTAAATTTATGTAGATAGTGCGGGTATGGTAATAAAAGTCACTAAGTATATAGTTACTCACAGTGTACTCGCACTGTTCCAACACAACACAAATATAAAAAAGGAAGAAGGAAGAAAGAGAAGGAGTAAATAGACAGAAGACACACACAATATACAGTCACAGCACAATGCAATATTCTATACAAGCAATTGAGATCACGTAAAAGGTAATAATCATAAACTTAAATTGACTTAAACTTAACTTGAAATCTACTTTCATATAGACGAAGCCGCTAGCAGAAGCTAGTGTACTTATACACGCATAAAACCGCCCGAAAAACCATTATCGGGTAGTTGCCTTGATCAGACACAACACCCGTCTGGTAGGAGGATCCTCCCTTTTGAATGATGTTTGGGGGACTTAAAACCCTGTTCCTCATTCCTCTGTAAGTTTGCGGACGGCGAGCCATGGGTAGCTCGCCGTCCGGCCGACCGGTAGCCATCCGGACCGAGCCCAAGTCGGCGCCTCAAAAAGATGTCAGCAAAACCGAAGGGGCCCAGCGGGGTTGAAGCCTACAGGGACCATGGGTTCGCATCTGAAAGGAAAACCTGGGGTCGTGGAATGCAAGGCATAGAAGGAACCAAGGAGTGGATCTTAGTTAGTAAAAATCTGACACGCCCTATCGCTCTGACCTAGAGCGAGAGAATTCAAAAAATACCTAACGACGCGAGGTTGGTAGATATACACATTTGTTCGCGAGTTTGTTCACGCAAAAACTTCTTGTTGTTCTTGCCTCTTCTGTTGAACCGTTGTTCAGATGTCTTTTCACTAAGTTTCCTCATGACACTGATATTATAAAGGCGAAAGTTTGTACCTATGTTTGTTACTGCTTCACGCTCGAAGGGCTGAACGGTTTTAGATAATGTTGCAACAGAACTCTGCTTCCGCTTGCGCTTCTGCAGAAGTTCCGCATACGTTTTCACTTCCGTTTCTGGTTCCGCAAACTTTATAACAGAACTCTTAACAGAAGAATACAACAAGGGGCGCGGGGGTGGTGGGCCCGCAGACGACTGGATACGGCGAAAAAGGCGTGGAGGGGGAGCGGTACACAAACGTGTCTCAGCGACTTTTTTGTTTATAATGTATTATATTTTTTGGTTCATTCTGCGTGTGTTCATCACCGCACCTTGTGACGTTTAGCGTAAGCGCGTAAATCTTCTGTTGTTTTTATCTTATGTTTGTTGTTTGATTTGTTCTTCTGTTGCTAATACTTACCAGCTCCCGCTAGAAGTGTACCCAGTGAGCAATTATTTAGCGGAGCTAGTTTAATATATAAAGAACACCGAAACAGACTCAAAGGTGTAAAACTTTTTATTAAATATAATTTACCTCTGTTTAATTTCAAGTACTTGTAGTAAGTAAAGTACAAAATACAAAAATTAAACATATCTATATCATATTTCTAAAGAAATTAAATTTTATTTTTTGCTCACTTCCGCTTCCGGTTCCGCTTCCGCCAACATTTACTTTTGACATCTGTTTCCGTTTTTGCTTCTGTTACGACACATACGTTGCATCACTAGTTTTAGATGAAATTTGGCACACGGGTAGACCATATCCTAGAATTACACACAGGGTAATCTTAACTATACAGAAAAAGCTTATGAGAATTCTAGTCAACAGAGATGAAACTGTCAGTTGTAAGCCTCAGTTTAGAGAACTGGAAGTTTTGACCTTGTCTTGCCTTTATATATTTGAAATTTGTAAATTCGTACAGAAATATCCCGAATTATATACAAAAAGAGAAAACATACAGAATAGATTTACTCTAGCACATAAAAACAGACTAATCATTCCAACAAAACTTAATCTCTGACATTTACTGAAACAAATTTAACTTAATTTGTAATGATATGCATGTGCCTATTATTATTATTGACTTTATATTTTTATATAAAGTATATATATATAAAGTTGACCTATTTTAATGGTTCTGAATTGTATTTGACATTAGTATAAATATGACATATAACATAATCGCTGTGACATTTAGTAAAACTAATATATAATTTAATTTAATTTGTAATGATGTGCCGATTAATATTAACTTTAAATTTATTACTTTTTAAATTATTCTTTTGTTAAATTAAAGCTATTTCTAATAAACAAAAGCCAGTTTATCATTAGTGAATGATAAACTGGAATTGCAATAAATTTTATGAAACAATGACAAACACAATGAACAATGGCAAAGAAGGAATAGGTGTGGGTTTTTAGTCAGTAATAGTCTGACACTCTTCCCTCTGCCCTTACGGTCCGCCCAAGAGCGTGGGATGTCATTGGATGATTTTCACAAATAAAAAAAATAAAAAAGTCAAGTAGGAAGTCGTATCGTTATGCAGCAACGATCGGTCGCCTCCTTCTACAAAGCAGTAATGCTAGCAAAGGAGGAAGCCGCAAGTGTGAGGCAATGGCCCTCGCAGCCCAGCCGCTGGTATTCCGATCCCGATTTCCGGCCACCGTAGGCGCGGGCTTGCGGACGGCGAACAATGGGTAGCTCGCCGTCCGACCGTCCGGTAACCACCGGACCGAGCCCAAGCCGTCGACAGCGCGTAGTGTTCCACGCGCCTCAGGAAGATATCAGCAACCGCAGGGTCGAAGCTGAGGGGTTGCGAAAGAGATCCCCGGAGCCCTGGAACGAAGGAACAGGAATGGGTTTTTAGTCATTAAAAGTCTGACACGCCCTCGCGCTCCACCCAAGGCGGGGGACGTCATCAGATGGTTTTCCACCTAGTAAAAAAGTCAAATAGAAAGTCGTATCGTTGCTGCATGCAGATTGAAAGTCTACATCGGAAATGTAGGTAACCTACAAAAATAGTACAATCAGCCTTGTAATGTTCCCACTGCTGGGACTCAGGACTCCTCTCTAGAAGAAGGAACGGGCAGTTATCCACCACAGAGCCCCAGTGCGGATTGGTGTAAGTCACCGTCTTCTAAATTCTGGTTCTAGGATATGTCGGTTTTCTCACGATGTTGCCTTCACCGTTTTGAGAGCCGTCATCATCATCATCATTTCAGCCGAAAGACGTCCACTGGTTGGACATAGGCTTCCCCCAAACGTCGCCATAACGACCGGTCCTGTGGCTCATGGAATAAATTAAAGCCTGACGCCCCGACAATGTACAGTTTTTGAAGAAGCCAGACAGGTTAATTCTCACTCCTTCCTGAATCCAAGTTATTTCTCTCATTAGAATAAATCAAATTGAGAGTTACATCTTGTTATTTATTGAAATTCTTAACATTTCTGAGCCCAAGTTCTTTTGAAAGAAACTTCGTCTGCTTTGTTCGAATCAGACACCATGATAACGGAAAAAATCTCTCGATGAATAAAAAAAAAAATCACTTGTTGTTCCGATGTCATGGTGACTGATTCAATCGATCACTGATTTAGTAGACCTAGGTACTGTCGCCACTCTGCGACAGTAGAACTTCGGTAGGGGATCTTCTACTTGATTAGAACTCTTGGGAGGCTATCGCGTTTTACTTATACTATTCATCAGGATTCGATATCAGCTCATTGCGCTACAATGGTTATGTCCGAACTGAAAAAACTAGACATTTCTTTGCTCTTCTCAATTTTTAAACCTATTCTAGAACTGCAAAATCCTTAAAAGTATATTTTACAAGCCAGTTCGCTAGCTATAAAACCTAACTCATGCGATCTCCTTTCGATATCACAGTACTTACAAACCCTTTTCAAGGACAGGTCCTTAAAAAGGATTTAAGTCTATATTAAGCCCTATCCTCCAACTCGACTAGACTTCGGAAAGAGGTGGTGAAAAGCGTGACGGTGAGGTCATCCTCCGTTGCTGAGTGATTTTCAGCCACCGTAGGCACGGGTTTGAGGACGGTGAGCAATGCCCGATCCACCAGCCACCAGGCCAGGCCCGAGTTGATAGCTTATTATGTTCCTCAAAGAGGCGTCAGCAGCATAATCGGTAGAAACCGTTAGGGCCGGTGCCTGCTAGGGCTGGGGGATTAACACTCCCTCTCACTCCATCCAGAGCAGAAAGAGTATCCACCCTCCAAAAAGACCTTCACTCGATCTTTGATTAAGAGCGCCCAACCCGAGATATATTTCTATACTACCGCTCTTACGTGATTATGACGTTATTACACATGTTTCTCTAGATATCTTGTGAATATTATCTAAGTTTCTATAGTAATCAAAACATTATTTTTATATACATTTTGTTACATTCTCCAGTGGCAAAAAGCAATTTTATTTTTACTATTTTCAACTTCGGTCCGCAAGATACAGGCGCCGCCTACTTAGTGGACCACCGTATACTACACAATTGAAGCCCGCAATTAGTTACAGACCTATAATACATTAAGATTATTTAATTTAAGGTACCGTTTGGAACAATGATTCTATATTATAAATTTTACATACATTTGTTTAAAAGAAATTCAGTAAAGACCTCTGTATATCTGCAATTTTGCGTGCATTTTACCCTTCATAATGAAAAAAAAATTACTTATATCTATAAAAACTTTTGAGGTTTAAAAAAACACGTATTTCGTAGAGGTTTTGTGAAATATTCCAATAAATGGCGAATGCCAACAGAACCTTCTGGCGTTATTTCTCTTTTTTCGCGTTGCTTCTTTATCAAACATTTGGTTTGATAAAACAACAAGCTTTTAAACCAGGGGCGCCAACTCCTATAATAAACAGTGGATGCCGAGCACCCCTGAGAATAGACATCAAGAAACATGTCAATAATCGCCCTCTAAGTTACGTATAAATTATAATATTTCTCGATACTAAAAACTAGTTTAATTTTTATAAAATGGTTTAATTTTCTATTTTTATCAAACATAATTAGTAATTAAGTACGCAGTATGTAAGTAGGACATTTATTTATTTGTCGTTTGATCATTGTGTGCATTTCTCTTCTCACACTTCGCCACTTTTTCGAGTCCATCAAATAAGCATGAGCACCCATGAGGTTTTCTAAAAGCCGGCGCCCATGTTTTAAACCATACTCACGTATATAATGGAGGGCTCATGAAGGGCCTTCCTAATGTCAATAAACAACATACGTAACAAGCTATAACTGTCAATTTGATTATTTCAAGCAGAGTCCAGTTACATATTCTCTAACTTGGAATATAGGAATAAAAACACAGGCCTTATTGTTCTACATACAATTCACGTCCTTGCGCCCGTTCCTCCATTGGTCTTCAGCCCATAAACTTGGTTTGCGACCACTAATACCCACATTTGATGACCGGGCCGGGTCGGGCAGTAATTGTGTTGTCTGCTTATTGTCTCTGCTATAGAGGTCAATGAGTTTGACGAATTTTAGAGGGAATTGGTACTTATTCTTTGTTGTTACGGCTTAAGGCTGGAGAGAATAGGCCGTTGGAAAAGATGTTGAATTGAACTTAGGAAAGTGTATTCACAAAGACAATGAAGACGGAATTGTATACCTTTGGGACCATTCAAGTGTTACAGATTTCAAAGGTGGTATTAAAACTTTAATATTTTCGATTATACGAAAATATTAAAGTTCGAGAAAAAGACGGAGATAAGCAGATCGTTACGACCAGGCCCCCTAGCCAAGTTACAATCGTCTCGTTCGCGCCGAACGCTTCGAGTAGGCCACGCCTTCGATTCTTTTGTTCTGACCACGTAATTGAGCGTTGAGATGACGTCATAGGGGGCAGAGGTCAGAATTAGGTAGGACTTAAACATGTACTTACACCAATTTCATACAGCGAAAGAATAAAGTGGATATGCCTCAAATCCCTAGATTGATTTTAAAGAGCAGTATTTTTTTGACACTATCAGAAATATAGCAGAAAAATTCCTTCCTGCATTAATGACGAGGAGGAGGAAGTGTGTAAATTTGTTAACCTTACCTCAGTTGACGTAAAGAGATCTTTTTTTAACTCAGAAGATTGATTTTTTCACAGCTTCAAGGGACTGCAGACATGAGTATATTGTTTTAATTTGAACTCGATACCTCCATGCGTCCCCGAGATAAAGGGTCTTGACAGACAGACAGCAGGACAACAAAGTAATCCTATAAGGGTATCCGGTTTTTCCTTATGAGGTACGGAACCCTAAAAATGTGCTCAGTATATGTAGCTGATATATAATTTGGTCTCTGATTCTCTGTGTATCGACCAGTGTTACAAATAGACCGTTGGCTTTGTTAGACTTTACACAGTGGACTGAGCTGCTTTTATGACGTACGAGACCGTGTCTGAACATAAAAGGAGAAACTGACTGACTGACATATTTATGTATAGACGAAACTACTGGGACTAGGAACATGAAATTTTGCACAAAGCTTCCTTTTATGACGTAAACGAACACTAAGAGGGTTTTCGGAAATTCAACCTTAAAAGCGCGAAAAGGAGTATTTTTAACCGACTTCGAATATTTTTTTGTGGTGGTACCATAACTAAAAAGTGTAAATTATAAAACTTTTTACAAAAAAAAAATACAACCGACTTAAATGTAAAAAAAACACTGAACAGTGCAAAATAACTTTAATGTCGGAAGTCGGTGTTTCTATAATCGTTTTCTCTCTTCGTTATTTAACACCGACTTCCGAAATTAAAGTTATTTTGCACTTTTCAGTGTTTTTATTATATTTTTTTGTAAAAAGTTTTTTATTTTTATTGAAATACCTCTTTAAAAATATAATTTTATATATGTACCTAGTTACGTTGACTGGTAAACTTTTAATCTGTACTTAATATATATTAAGCTGAAGAGTTTGTTAATTAATTTGGTTGATTGCGTTAATCTCAGAAACAACTGGTTCGAATTGAAAAAAAAATAGGGTTGAATCTCCCATTTATCGGCGAAGGATGTATAACTTACCCACGCTACGACCAATAGTAGCGAAGCAGGAAACAAAGACGCGGGTGATGAATCAGTGATTGGTATTTCGCTAACAGGGGCGCCGGCTTTTAGAAAACCTCATGGGTGCTCATGCTCATTTGGTGACTCAAAAAGTGGCGAAGTGTGAGAAGAGAAAAGCACACTAATCGACCGACAAGTAAATAAATTTAATAAATAACAATGCACAGATAACTACGCTGAACGATTAAAGCTCCATCCCAACCCATTGACAAGCATGCTTCTGATACGAAATCCAATCAATCGCCTGAAAAGAGCAAATGTGCTATGTAACTAAGGAGAGTTAAAGCAGTGGCTTTAACCTACCAAAATTTCTAACTACTGCAACATATCTGATTATAGTAAACTAGACTGTTCGCAGATTATACAAGAAAAAAAAATAATAATAATAAATTGAGAAAACATCACATACTTTGTCCTGGTCCCAAACTAAGGTTTTCTCTTGTACTTACTATGGAAACCAGGAACAACGAAGGTACCACCCACAAACACCCAGACCCAACACAAATATCTGTTTAATCAACAAACATTTGTGTTGGTGCGGGAATCGAACCCGCGACTCTTCCGTCTCAACCGGCGCTCTAAACAACTGCGCACACACCCATCTCTAAAAGGCGATTACTGATCTTTTTTTGATGTCTATTCTCAGGCGTGCTCGGCACCCACTATTTATTTCTCATGGGTGCTCGAGCCCCCGAGCACCCACGGAGTCGGCGCCCCTGTTCGCTTATATATATATAGATTAATGGTCATGTAATAATGGTATGAATAATAGAAATAAATTTGAACCTATCTGAGGTTAACATTTTCGAGCTCGCTTCTCTTGAAAGAGAATGTAGAAGAATGAAACTAAAGGCAAACGGAGCCCACATCATCATCATCATTTCAGCCGAAAGATGATGATGATGTATCCACTGTTGGGACATAGGCCTTCCCCAAGTAACGACCGGTCCTGTGCGTCTCGCCTCCATCGGATTCCCGTGACCCTCACTGACACTGGTCGTCGGTCCCTGGCGGGCCGATGACCTGGTACCCACGCATGCCACTTAATTTTTAAGTAAGCACATAAGAGGGTCCTTTTTCACTCGCCTCGTCAACATCCAGAATAGTTTAAAAACTTGTTACTTCATCTAACACGATCCAATGCGATGTTTGATGAAAAGGCAACACAAACAAAGAGAGATAACGCCCGAAAACTTTGTTAGCATTCTGTAATTCAGTGATTTACTCGAATAATTATTTACAAAAATTGTTCCAGGATTTTTTTTAAACCCATAAAAGTTATTGAAAACAATTTTTGTCATTTGGAATATTGATTAAATATGAAAGGCTTTTATTTTTATACTTTTTTGATTTTTGAGTAAATTATGAAGTTTCAAAGTTCATGCAAAATAGCAGATTTTCACAGGTCTTTACTCAATTAATTTTACACAAATTTATAAATTGATTTCAATAGAAGCCTAGATAATATCCACAAGATACTGTGTTTCAAAAATATCGAATGAAAAATGTAATAACGTCATAATCGCGTAAGAGCGGTTGTATAAAAAACAGTGAATGTCGAATGTCAAGTTGCATTCCTAAGGCCCTAGGGCCCGAGCAGTGAAATAAAACAGTGACATACTAAAGCCTACTCCTCGGTAACGGCTTAGTAAGATTTGAAAAAAATATATCTTTATCATAGATTCATGTACAATATTATCAACATAATGATTTTTTCGTGCGATTAATAAATTGGCAAAAAAAAAAAATTACGATATTTTTTCGTTTGTTTTTCCCTACTCCTTTCAAACGGCTTTGATCTTTAGAAATATGTTTACACAAAAAAATAGCAAATCAATATTTTTTTTAAAAAGAAGGATTTAAAAGTCAGCGGAGCTCTATCCTGATGGAGCGGCAATAAGAGTATGTGTGCATTTAACTCAGGCCAGATGTTCAAGGGACTGTATAATTACAAAAGGGCTGCCAGTTTTTTTATTTTTTTTATTGGTAGGCTCGCGCTTTAACAGTATTTCACCTAATGGTAACCGACGATGTGGTCGCCGCTCTGGAACACAACACGGCAACTGAAGAAACACGACCTCTAGCTCCTTTCAGAACGAGAGAAGATATGTCATGTTTTACCACCCAAAAATATCGATAGTGCACGAATAATAAAATTACAATATCATTGAAAAAAACAATCATTGTGAACTAGGATATCGAACTGTACAGGTCAATAGAGGCAACAAAAATTTGAATAGTTGCTGGCGATAAATGTGTAAACCCTCAACTACAGTTCATAATGTGAGTGATGATATTTAAGTACACAGTAGGTTAATGAGTCCTCAAAAATATCTAACTTTTTAGAGATATGTGGAACAGAGTGAAAGCCCCGCAAACCTCCGTTGAAAAGGGAGGATCCTCCGACCAGACGGGTGTTATGTCTGGTAGGCAACTGCCCGATAGATGATTTTGGGCTGTCGTATTTAATGCTCAAATCCCACGGAGAATTTAATTGCGCGATGCAGTATTTCGTATTTTTCCACGCGCGCCTCAGAGAGATGTCAGCAAATCGTAGGGGCCCAGCAGGGTCGAAGCCTACTGGCGCCATGGGTAGTGTGAAAACGAAACCCGGGCCCGTGGACGAAGGCAACGATCGAACAGCAGTGAGTTTTTAATCAGTAAAAGTCTAACACTATCTCCCGCTCCGCCTAAGAGCGAGATTTGTCATAAGATGATTTTGCCACCCAATAAAAAAAAATAAAAAAAATGTGGCGCCATAGCGGCGATTCTCACCCAGGACAAATGTTTGAGTGATGAGCACGATCATTAGTTCTGTGTCTGGGTGTAATTTATCTATTTATGTATGTATTTAGAAATATATAAGTATGTTTATCAGTTGTCTAGTACCCAGAAAAGCTCTGCTTAGCTTGGAACCAGACGGCGTTGTGTGATAGTTGTGGAATATTATATTATATATTATAAAGATGTCGCTGCAACTTAATGTGAAAAATATTGCGTAAAATAGGTAGCACCAATCCGCGGTGGTATATTTCGGCACATTCCCTTTCCTAGAGGCTCGAGTCCCAGCAATGAGAACATTATAAGGCTGAGTTGTGTAGAAATAAATAATCAATAAAAATACTCCCACAACTGGCAGATTTCAGAAATCTCCCCAAATCAAACCTCAGTGCTCCGTCATTTCGCTAATTAAATTGGCTCCCATCTATTCACACACTCCACAAATGTTGCCTACGAAAAGATCAAAAAGATCTCTCATTTACCACATTATTGGAATTAGATCACCAACTCTCAGATGTTTGATCAAACGTTGGCGGTGCTACCCAAGCGCTCATGCAGACAGATTAGGGGTCGAACCACAGAGCACCTAAGACTGACAGAGACGGCATTGTCAAAATTATTATTTTTGTAAAAATTAAATTTAAAAAGAAAACAAGAAATAATAATAATATATATAAACAAAACGGAAATATGTTAATCTTGTAATTATGAACTTTATGATATACTAGATGATTAGAAATTGATTCTGTAAATAAAACGAATTTAAACTTTCTAGATGATTTATGTTTCTATATTTTATTATAAAAAAGCTATCAGTCTTAAGCGTGTTAAACCGAAGTAGGTATTACTTTACATAAGAAGAGCTATCGCTAGTAGGAAACGTCAAAAAACTCGAGACACCGAGTTTTTGGAATAAATATTTCAGCGGATGCGTCTTTCTGAAACTCAGTACGCTTTCTACTAAGTTTATCTCACCTCTATTAGTAACTGGCTGCTACCAGCGGCTTCCCCTATGTGATGGTAAAAAATTATCCCATAAGAACATACTCCCGGAATAAAATGTATCTTTTGTGCAATTCCCAGACATGGTTCACCCGTTTCATTGAAATCCGCTCTGCCGTTCAAGCGTGAAGAAAGAAAATAACAAACATACTCACACCTAAGGGTCAACGCACACCAAGACCAGAGCTTTTTCTCAAACAACGCATACATTCAAACATGATGCTCGAGCTTGCAAGATGCGTGTTGTGTATTTTATTTTGCAATGGATTTATTTTTCCGTAGTCTTAGAAAATGCTCTGCTTTTGGTGTGCTGACGCTAAGAGAGAATTAGAGTACCTACCTATATACACCCATAGTTTTTAATTAGTACAAAAAAATGGGCTCTATCTATACCTCATATTTAATCATATTTATGTAGTCTAAAAAAAAACTAAATCCCAAAATTGTCCATAAAAATTTGTTTAAACAATTATTCATAACAATTGCTACTAGAAAATATTATGCGCAGTGTTTTTCTATTGTTTTTCATTCATAATCCTGTACAATATTTCCATAAATTTTGTGACATTTTGGGATAAAAACAAATGTTAATAACTGTGCGGTTTATGAATATTGAAACTTTACTGAAATAATAACAAGACCTTTTCTAATAATCCCTTTAAGTATTTATACTAATTAAAAACTAGTGGTGTATTTGTGACCTTGTAAAGTGTTTTTTGTTTTTGCGAAATAAAGATTTATTATTTATTTATTAATTTTACATACAATCACTCACAAACTTTATAATATTGGTGTGATATCGTCTTTAGTCGTTGCCAACATTTCGATTCCGTGGTCTGTGGTTACAGCCGATCACTAAACCTGTCAGCCGCTAAACTGTTTGCACGGGCTACGGATTATTTTACTTAGGTAGCGTGATATCATGCTCAGGTACTTACGTCTTGGTTAATTATAATGTATCCTTAGAAGTTTCACTCTAGTTAAATTTTTAATTTTTACCCGACTACGGAAAAGCAAAAGGAGGGTTATGATTTTGACAAGCTATGTATGTCCGTATGTTCATCTGTTCCCTCATAGCTCCTAAACTACTTATCAGAACTCGACAAATGAGGTACCGTTAGAACCGTCTTAATCGTTCGCTGATCATAGGCTACGTGATGTGGCACAAAACTCGATGTGGCGACCTCTAGTTTTTTTCTTAACTTTTTAAAGTGAAGCGCACAAAAAGTTAAGCATTAAAAAACTAGTTAAGAAAATCCTGTTTCATACTTTTTCAGCGTCGTTATTTTTGTCGTACCTTAGTTGGGTTTTAGATTTTTTTTTTTTTTATACTTTTAGTTTTTTAGAGATTTCTTTTCATAATTGATTTGCTCGCGCCTATTCTTAAAACACTGGGTCCTTATATTAGGGGTTAAAATAAAGTAAGAAATTTCCGTTTTTAAAAAAGGGGTTACTTTGAAGTATTAATATCTTTGGATTGACTTAGAATTATAAGTTCAAATCAACTTTATATTAAAGGTACGTTATTATTTTTTTCAAAATTAATTTTTTATTAGTTTATTTGTGTTTGTATTTTCTGTAATATCGCAGTACATGTAACTATTTTTGTATGAAATATAAGAAAACTCGCATTATTTTTTAATATGATTTCTACCCTGGAAACAATGTGTCTCAAGTGGTATGCATTATTGATGATGTATATGGACTTAAAACTGATAATGAATGGGAAGTCTATTTTTCTTTCAATCACTTTCACGTGGGAAATTTTATCTCTCGAATAACTTTTCTCCTCGGTGGGGCAACAAGACAAAATTTCCAAAACGAAAACTATTAAACCAAGAACACAAAGTTCTTTTGTTAGAAGAAAGTCGTAGGTATACGTAAGTGATATTGCTTGCCCTTTGAAATGCATAGTTTCTACGTTGGAGCTCTTAATATAAAAAAAAGGTTTTTTTATTAGCTTTCATGGTTATAAGAACTGCGATATTACGGAAAATGCAAAACACAAAGAATCCAATAAATATCTAATTTCGGAAAAAGAATAACGTACCTTTAATATAAAGTTTATTTGAACTTATAATTCCAAGTCAATCCAAAGATTAACACTTCAAAACAACCCGTTGTAAAAAACGGCAATTTCATACTTTAATCCCTATTATTATAAAATAAAGTCACCAGCTCACTATCTATCTGTCTTTTCATCATGTGTTCCAGCTAAGGAGCGAAATTCTCACCAGCGCCTGTGATTCCTGATAGCTACAACCTGGGGGTCTTTATGTTAATAGTGTTAGATTACTTCTAGACAAGCGTGCTCTATCGTCAATCACAACATAGATTAGGTTTTGGTCAAGCTTGCTCTCAAAACGGTGAAGGAAAACATCGTGAGGAAACCGGCATATCCTAGAAACAAAAATTCGAAGACATGTGACATCCACCAATCCGCACTGGGCCCGCGTGGTGGATTACGGTCCATTCCCTCTCCTAGAAAGGAGGCCTGAATCCCAGCAGTGGGAACATTAAAAGGCTGATTATGCTTATGCTTATACAAGCGCAAGCCCATCAATAATAAATAGAAAATTCAAATAATACTAAACGGATTTTCATATAATTTCTATCAATATACAGAGAATAAATTTTAATGAATTTGATAGTAGAGAATCGACGAGAGTTTCAAATATTTCTAACGCCCGTACTAAACTGGTTCGGGTTGCTAATCTATCCATCTATATATAAAAATATATAGCTAAAATTCAAAAACTGCACTGATTTGGCTAATTTTGGTCTTGAAATATCCGAGATAGTCCAGGGAAGGTTTAAACGGTAAGAAAAAATAAAAAAAAAACACAAAAATAAAGAATACAACGCCATCTCTAATTAAAATGAGTTATGCTGTTCTGGTCATGCCAGTGGATGGCGTTATCCTAACTTTTAGGCAGTACGAAGTTCGCCGTGTCAGCTAGTTGGTTATAAATAACACTTTTACGCATCAATTTTCCGTCGATTTAATTAAACTAAATGAGCCCGGTGTTTCCTAGCTGACTACTCTGAGAAGAAACACCGACAAAAACTCAGAGGTTCAAGTCTCTTTTAAAGTCCATACAGTAAACTTGTAATTGTCATATCATATGAAAACCATGCAGATTAGGAACGTATATGAGATGGTCTTTTGAAGAACGAAAACACACAGATTTGAGTGCAATAAAAATAATCATATTTATTTTTATTGTACTTTTGGGTACAATATTGACTGGTGTACACTGTTTTTACATAATATCTATTAATAAGTGTAATATGGAAATATTGTAACATCAACCACGTTTTTTTAAAAGAATAACCATGGAGTTTCTTGCCGGTGCCGTGCACTAGCTTCTGACGTTTTATAAGTGCCCTTGTAGCCCTATGTGAAATAAATTAATTTTGAATTTTTGAGTGGACCTGGCACGCCCGACTGTAAATAAATTGACATAGGAAGGACGAGAACCTATATATGTCTGCTGCCTTAACGTACTGATTTATTGGTATCGAAAAACTCGGCTCGCACTAACTCAACTGTCTAAAATTCAATTGGTCTCGGTTCACGCCTCCTGAAGACCCGATATTTTGGCATCGGCTTTACCACAGTTCAGATGGAAACAGAAAGTCAACTCGATGTTATCATCGGAAATATACTTAGTTGGAGCAGAAAGTATCTATAGCAAGGATCTTATGGTTATGAAGCTTCAGACCTGGATAGGGTTATAGGAATAATATTATATTCGTAATAGGTTTCGGCTACTAGAATTTGTTTGAGATCGCCGTACGTCTCCGTCTTTGTCGATAAGTTATTTCAACAAAACCGCTCTCAAAACAGGATGCTGGCAGGTCAGAACAGGATGCTGGCGGCCATGGCAGTCCCAACTGCCATGGCGCTGTAGCGTTTCGGGAATGTTCGCAGTCTGCTACTGATGGTGTCGACGCCATCATGCGTAAAAAAGTGGCCTCCTTACTGCGGCGCCTCCATGGTAGTGACAACAGCATTATGAAGATGATTGAATGATTGCTGCCAGACCGGACTGTCCCTTGCAGAAACCCTAGGTGTCGACAGTCATAAATAACCGTGTCCATGGTGGCACCTGGGCGTTTCTTCAGCCTGAATCCGAAACGGGAACCTCTCGAGCTGGTCATATCCGTTGAAAGCCTGCATCGGGCAAAAAGTGAGCCACTTCCCAAAGAAAGAAAGAAAGAAAGAAAACATTTATTTGAGACTCGCACAGGACAAACAACGATAAAATAAAAAGTAACTACTTAGTCTATAAATACTTAACTTAAAAATAATAATAGAAAACAATATTAAATAAAAGACCAGTGCGAGGCCAAAAAGGCTCCTATCTCAGCATATGCTGCGATATTGTACTAAAAAGTAAAAATAACGCAGCGCTGGTATTCTGATAGGGCCTGGTGACAGGTGATGCCACGGACTCACTCACGGAACACAGAGACAAAGGAAACATTGTAAACTGACTATGGGATGCGTCTATGTGTACGTAATTTTTAAACTCTCCTTCTGCGAAGCAGTAATGCTAGCAAAGGAGGCGGCCGATCGCGTGAAGCAACGGTCCTCCCGCCCCAACCGCCGCCGGTATTCCGATCCCGATTACCGGCCACCGTAGGCGCGGGCTTGCAGACGGCGAGCAATGAGTAGCTCGCCTCCGACCGTCCGGACTGAGCCCAAGTCGTCGACGGCGGGTACTGCTCCACGCGCGCCTGAAAGAGATGTCAGCAACTGTAGGGGCCCAGCGGGGTCGAAACCTACTGGGGCCAAGGGTCTGATTCTAAACAGAAGACTCGGCCCTGGTAGGAAAAGCAACGAAGGAACAGGAGTGAGTTTTTAGTCAGTAAAAGTCTGACACTACCTCACGCTCCGCCCAAGAGCGAGGGATGTCATAACATGTTTATCCCACCAAAAAAAAACTCGTATATAAAGCAAACCTTTTGCACCTCTCTACTTTATGCGCCGGCTTTACTTGCTCTGGTAAATCACTTGAGATGTTGGTTAAATGTCAAAAGACAAACGATTTCACGATATAGTGGGATTGGCTCAGTCCCGAGGGATATGTAAATAAGTCGTTTATGTGGAGGTTACGCATTTGTTATTGATTTTATTCAGTTTTATCCGATCACTGACATGAAGCGTTAAGCTTAGCAATCGAATAAATGGGATTCGATTTGAGGATCATTGACTGTGATGCGGGATTGTACGAAAGAGCAGGTAAAGGAATACAGGTATACATTTGATGATTTCCCACCTAAAAAAGGGAATCATTGACTTTGAGAAAAGATTTTGTAACTGATAAATGTAGCCACATTATGTGTTATTTTTACTTTTTAGTATAATATCGCAGCATATGCTGAGATAGGAGCCTTTTTGGCCTCGCACTGGTCTTTTATTTAATATTGTTTTTTGTTATTATTTTTAAGTTAAGTATTACTTTTTTTTTTATTTTATCGTTGTTTGTCCTGTGCGAGTTTCAAATAAATGTTTTCTTTCTTTCTTTCTTTCCACACGTTTATTTCTGACTTAAAAACATAAAAAAATAATAAAAAACATGATATTTCTTAATTCATAGAAAACTGAAGAAAGTAATCACTCATTGACTAAACACGGAAATTTGGAAACTACTTGATCTTCAAAACTGAAATTTCCAGCGCAGACAGCGGATTACTCTGTAAAATACTTTCCTATATTATAAGAAGTTACTCGACTGCGATGGAAAATTCAATAGCCTATGTTACTCCGGGACAATACAAGGATTCTAACGATACCTCATACATGTAAATCAGCCAATGACATCTCGCCCTTTTCGTGTTAGACTTTTACCCCCGAGTAGGTCCCCGCGGTTCTCTTCGCCGGCGTTCGCAACACCCATGGCCCCAGTAGGCTTCGACCCTGTTGGGCCCCTATAGTTGCTGACATCTCCATGAGACGCGCGTGGTACACTACACGCCGTCGACGACTTGGGCTCGGTTCGGACGGTTACCGGTCCACACAATGGTGACACCCGGGCGTTTCTTCCGCACAAATCCGATGCAGGAATCTCCCGAACTGACCATGTCCGGTGAGAACCTGCGTCATGCGGAAAGTAAGGACGCCGTGTGGTCTTTCCAGCCACGTCTCAGAGAGGAGACTTAATGCCATAATTGTGGCGTGCCCAAGTCATTTAGAAGTTATGGTGGAATAAAGAAACTCACATACATACTTATATACATGAACCCTGAAAACTGTCTCAAAACTGTCTCACTCCTTTTTTGAGCAGTCGTGTAAAAATAGTTTCATTAAGACGCTTCATCTATTGAAATGTCAGTTTGTAACATCCAAATATTTTTTTTTTTACTAAATGCGTAAGAAAGTATATTCGATACCTATAACAAAAATGTAATTTTTAAAACTTCTGTCCATCTGTCTGTTTGATCTGGCTAATCTCCGAAAGTGCTGGACCGATTTTGACGAGACTTTCACTGGTGCTGTAAGGCAGATGTTGTTAGGGGTAACTTAGGCTTTTATTTTAGAAAAAGAATTAGGATTCCGTGCCAAAAAAACTTGTAGTTGTGACCATTGGGCCACCACTACATGTTTTAGAGATAAGACCGCTCATTGTAACACCCTATTAATTTTAAGTTCTTAATGTAATTTTTATTTTTGGTGCACAATAAAGAATATATCTATCTATCTATCTACAACAAAAAGCTACAAGTTTTTATTAGGCATTGCGAGATATTGATGAGCGATCTATTTTTAACAAGTTTTGCGTTACTTGGTACTGGCTGGCCAGACAGACATTTTCCTGTTCAAATGTCAAGAGCATATACTTCATTAAAATAACCTAAATAAAGCACTTCTCGCTACCCGTTTTTCCCGAATATTCTTTCTCTATTCGGAAAAAAAATGCTAATTGGATATTTTTACCATATTTTACTAAAAATAAATCTTATTCTAAAAATAGTATCAAAATTGGTTGTTAAATATAGCAGCAATTAGTATTTCAAATATTAGGATGAGGCAGAGAGTGGGTGCGTAGTGGGAACATCTCGCTATCCTTTTATACTTTGAAATGTTAATTTTTATCCTTTCAGAGAGCATCATTTTTTTGTTACTTGACAATTTCCCCTTGCACTAGATTTTAAAATTTCTAACTTACTTATTTTTGAACGGATTAAAAATATTCTTCTATTTGTGATTTTGGTTAAAGTTATTTTATGATTTTTTTTTTTTTTAAATGGGTCAGCTACCCTATTTGGTCAACCCAAGCGATACGTTTCCCAACTTAATTTTATTAAATACCTAGTTGGATTGTCATTTCCAACAACTTTAAACTCCTGAAAACTGTTAGGGGTCCATTACACGATAGGTTTTGCTGTCAGTTTTGCCACAGTCGAATATCTTGACTGACGAAAAACCTACCGTGTAATGCGATGACTGACGTTTGCATGACGAAAAATGTAGGGGTCCATTCATGATTGATGATTTTGATTGACGCTTGCATGACCGTGTAATGGACCCTTTAGGGTCGCGAAACATCTGCGGCGCCTAGTGTTGCCAGATGTCTCGATATGCGCTGGACGTCCCGATTTGCACCTGATCGGGACGCTAAATGTCCCGATAAATCAAAAAAATATTAAAGCCATTATTATTCCAATAAATTAACCTATCGCATTCGCATCACCAGGTTAAGTGCGTTCAAAATGACACACGGCGTATCACTGGCTAGTTGTTTCTCTCTCGCACAGAGCGGCGTCGTCTTCGTCTAATGTCTTTCATCTGCTTTACTCAATTCACATAATTATAAGTAATCTGTGACTCAATTAATCGATCTTCGTTCATCCATTCCATTCATCGTTATGTAGTAAAATATTAAAAATAATACAATTTTAATATAAAAAATTTTAAACTTTTAAAACAGCAGTTTTTTTTTGCATTCATAACTACAATTATTATTTTTTTCGTTTTTATTTTATTTACACGGTGGAGCAGACTTCCACCACATCGCGGTGTCCTCGTGGAGGCATCTGGCGGTAGCGACCTCTTGAACCGGGCCCTGATTCTGGCCATGGTCCGGAGCGAGAAGGAATGGGAAGCCGTCGCCTCCTTCCGCGAAGCAGTTGACCGCAATCGCGAAGGAGTTGATCGCAAATGTGAAGAAATGGACACCCTCACGCCTCAATCGTCCGTCTCGGATGTTCCGGGTGTCAGGAATCGCGCCGCGATTTCCGGCCAAAGTAGGTATGGGTTTGCAAACGACGAGCAATGGGTAGCTCGACGTTCACCCGTCCAATAAGGACTAGGCCCGAGTCGATGGCGCGTCGTGTTACACAAGCTCTTCAAAGAGATACCAGCAAAACTGAAGGAGATCAGTGAGGCCGGTGCCTGCTAGGGTTGCGAGAACGTTTGAAACAGTGACTGTGTCCCTGGAACGCAAAAAGCGACTAAAGAAGTCTGGGTTTTACTCGATAATTTCAGTTTCACACGTCTTATCCTTCCACCTTAGAGCCGGAGAAGTCATTGGATGATTTCCCAATAACCATTATTAAAAAAAAAAATGTCCCGATCTAAAACCCTAAATCCCGATTTGTTTTACCATTTGTCCCGATTTTTATCCAATCGGACCTGGTAACACTAGCGGCACCGTACGATTGGCGCCGAACGTTCGGTTGAATACGCTCACAGTGTTTTTCAAGTTCCCTGTGACACAGCCGAAATTACGTCAGGTTCATATGCAAGTGAATTACATCACGCGACGCGTCGCGACTGAAAGTTCGGCGACGCGTTACGTGACCGAAAGTTGCCTGTTGCATTTTTCTTCTTAATAGCCTATATGGAATAAAATCCATTTTGCTGGGCAATTCAACATGTCGCAACCGCATACCATAAAGACATCGACTGCCGCGCCTTCGCGTTTCTGATTGTTCGGAGCGTTTGATGGGTCATACCAACCGAATATTACGACCGATAAAACAGTAGCTGAAGTGTCGGCGCCGTACGTTCCGCAGATGTGTCGCGAGCTCACGACCCTTATAAAAACCATCACCACCATAAAACCATCATTCTGGCTCGAGGTTTGTTAGCGAGCCATGGAGCGCAGTATCTTGGGTGTTCGAATTTCCGACCGCGTAAGGAACAAAATGCTGCGCGCCAAAACTAAGATAAAAGATGTTACCCGAAAACTTTGAAGTGGGATTGGGCCGGACATGTCTGCCGCATGTCGGATGAGCGGTGGGCTAAAAGAGCCAATTATTGGGTCCCAGTAAACGCAAGGCGACACCGCGACAGACCAAGGTAAAAGTGGAGAGATGAGCTGGATAAATACTAGAGGGACTGGCCCACAATGGCCGAAGACAGACTTGTGTGGAAAAGGGAAAGGGAGGCCTTTGCTCAACAGTGGGACATAAATGGGCTATAAAAAAAAAACTTCCTGATGTTGACTGATGTAATATCTACTGTATTTTTCTGCCTAGAATATGAAACCGGATAGTATGTTCGCCGGCGTGTAGCCGGAGCCTGCGCATGGGCAGCCTACCGGACCTGACGGAGCGCTCGCGTCCGGCGCCCGTCCGCGCCGCAGTACGGACCGTGTCCGACCCACACCGGAACCGGACTATCCTTACACCAGTAAGTTAATTTTTTTCAATAGTCATTTATTCGAATTCATGTCGTCATCACTACCTAGTGTTTTAGCTGGGAAGAAATGGTGCAACAAATCCTCCAGCAACACATAACTAGAAAGTAACTGGCAAGAGTTTTAACCATACCAATATAAACCCGAACCCATAGTCCAGCTTTTGATACAACAGCTTTGATATAAAAAGCAGGGAGTTTGGGTGTACTTGCCAGAGGTTGTTTCCTAATAGCTACAACCTAGGGCTCTCTAAGCCAAGAATAAAAAAGTTACCTCTAAGTAAGCGTGCTCCATTATAGACCACATCATTGCTTACCTTCAGGCGAGATAGTGGTCCGACGCAAGCCTATTTTATCAATAATAAAATAAAAAAATAATTCAGAATGGGTTCGATAAGGTGCAAACGTAAACCTCCTTTCAGTTATCTCTGTCTGACCAGCATTTTTATTCACAGATACCAGTGAGCACAATATACAAGAAAGAATGGCCTTGGAAAAAGCAGAAGACTCCAATCCGAGTAGCGGGGTCTTGCATTGGTCCTCGCCGAAGAGACTCAGCGGCATCATCAGTCGGAGCTGCTTCAGTTCGTCGTCTCCTAGCGAGACAGCCACCGAAGCTGCCCAAACCTCTCGTCAACAGATTTACGCTACTATGCATATCCAGCGGCCTCTGTGCGACTGCCTTGCTGCCTTTCACAGCGTTTGCTGGTGCAGAAGCCGGAGCAATGCCTCTTGCAATCATGCACACGGCCGCAGCAGTCGTTGCTCCATTTTCACCTCTCGTTCTCCAAAAGACTGGCACGAGATTAGTGATAGCCATGGCACACACCTTAGTCTGTGTCTTATTAACTGCTCATACAGTGGAAACTCCTCTTCCTGTACTTCTAGCTTTGTATGGAATCTGTGGCATAACGCTATCGCCGATGTCTCTAGCCTTATCAGCATCAGCGACTTCTCTCGCACAAGCGGCAGGCGATGAGGCCAGAAGAAAAGTTGCTCTCAGAAGAGGTTTGAGAGCTCTAAGGGCAGCTCAAGACTTAGGCCTGGTGTGTGGGTCCCTACTTCTGGGTTTTGCACTGTTGATATGGTCTGAGGAGGTCTCGAAGCCTGTCACTCCGGTGCCAACGAATGTTTCTGTGCCAAGATGGCCACCACCTGAAGAATACTTCTTAGAAGATGATTATGAGGTAAGTTTAACTTTTCATTCAGTATTCTTCGATTCCACTCTGATTGGTTAAGAGATTGGAGCAGGCCAATCGGACCGCCGAACGTCATAAACGTATCAATTGCGCAAAACAACTCACACTCTGCTATATAGAACGTGCATGCAGAGCTAACTAGCGTTAGTTACGCTTTTAATGTGTTCATCGGCCACGAATTCGTGCGTAGCATGGCCGACGGCCGTGGGAAGTATATATGTCAATGTATGTCAATCTTGTGGACAATCTTCCATATATTTACCCGTGAAAATATGTACCCGTGGGTAGCACTGGAACAGAGCTTTAATTATCAAATCTTAATATTCATTATTTTAATTTTCCTTTTCCAGGAGCGCATATGTGGGGCGGCCGGCTGCCCAGACATGCAGACCCTATCGGGTACAGTGCTGGACGCCGACGGCAGAATGTTACTAGTGGCCATGTGGGCATTCCTGGCCCTGCTGTCGGTGGGGATAGGCGTATACGGTGCACCCACAGCGCCCGCGCCACCACCCGATGCGCGCTCTGTCTTTGGGGACCCTCGGGCCTTGCTCGGGATGCCCATGGGACTGTTCATAGGACTCCAACAGGGATTTATTTATACGTCGTATATTAAGGTATAGTACCAACTAATATCACATACCTTTACAAGAAGCAATTCTTGTCTGACTTAATTTCAACATCTTGTGGTAATTAAAAAAATTTTGTACGTAAAAGAACCTTTTGGCATTACAACAATAATGATGTTTTTTTAGTACTTGTAGGTATTAAAAAATATGATTATAGTATTATATTCCATCGTTTTGACATGAAATTTCGTGTGTTAGTATAAAAGAAATAAACAGCGTAGAAGGCTTTTTAACCGACTTCAAAAAGGAGGAGGTTCTATGTTCGGCTGAATGTATGTTTTTTTATGTATGTTCACCGTTTTCTCGGTCAATTGTGGACAGATTTAGAAAAAAATTTTTTTGATGAATTGCTTCATTTATACGTGTAGTCGATGACTGACTAAAAGAAGAGGGGGAATATATCGAACTGATCTGATGTTGAAGCCTGAAGTTAGGCACCCGAACTCTGTAACCGTGTTTGGTATTATTAGAATTGTCATGAGATGTACTCTGGCTATAAGGTATTTAAGTATGGCTGAGGGGTACTTTTTAGTGGTGGTACCATAACTAAAAAGTGTAAAAAAAATACTAAAAAAAAAATACAACCGACTTCAATGTAAAAAAAAACACTGAAAAGTGCAAAACAACTTTAATTTCGGAAGTCGGTGTTAAATAACGAAGAGGCAAAACTATTATAGGAACACTGACTTCCGAAAGTTATTTTGCACTTTTCAGTGTTTTTTTTTACATTGAAGTCGATTGTATTTTTATCCGAAAGTTACAAAGACAATAAACTAATTCCAGTGGTACGGAGTTTGCGTGGACGGCTGGTGGTGTGCCTGGCGCTCCCTGTGCGGGACCGGCGTGCTGCAGGCGCTGGCAGCCGGCACGCTGTCCATGGCCGCAGCACGCGGCAGGCGCGGCGCCCTCGCGGCAGGCGGCGGTGCGGCGCACGCGTCGCTGGTGCTGGCGTTACTGCGCTGGAGGGCCGCTAAGACCGACCTAGCGCTGCCGGCGCTGGCGGCTGCTGCGTGGGGCGCTTGTGCTGCTCTTTGGGATGTACTGCAGGTACGCATATTAAGGTCCATCGATCAAAGCCGTACTTACTGAGATGACGATATTCGACAATATTACAGGCCTGTTGGTCTACTTGTCAGTGACCCTGACTGCTATGACCTGGTCGTGGGTTCGATTCCCACCCAGGACAAATGTTTGTGTGATGAGCACGATCATTTGTTCTGTGTCTTTGTGTATTTTATCTATAATATGTATGTATTTAGAAATATATAAGTATGTTTATCAGTTGTCTATTAGTAATAATATCACAAGCTCTGCTTAGTTTGGGACTAGATGGCGTTGTGTGATAGTTGTGGAATATAATTATTATTATTTTGGTGGAGTAATGTACAGCGAATCAAAAGTGAAGGCTTATTAGTGTAGATAAAGCAGCGCTTAACTGCGATCCTACCTGACGGTAAGCAATGATGCAATCGTTGATGGTGAAGCGCCTAATCACTCTAGTCTTGAAAACACCTAAATTTTAATCGGTCGTCCTTCGATGTCGAGTTTAAACGACGAGGTTAAAGCTATAACCTTTGCGGAAGGTACTAATCTTGTCTTCCTGCCCACTCGGAGGCCGTATCTGGTGATATTTGCAGATTGTGGTGTCCGCTATCTAATCTTATTAGCCCAATGGTATAACCTTCCACACGCTTCCGGACCTCAATAAAAACAAAGAATAAAAGTTACAAGGTAAAATATTCGGTGTTTTTTTTATAATTTATGATTTTTTTCTGAAATAATTAGTACAAAAGTTGGTTCATTTCTATACGCACAAGGAAAACATGACAAGATTTTCTAATCATTAGAACCCCAATTTCCCCTCTGCTAAAGAAAAGCTATTCTTCCCTCAGTCTGGCATCTGCATAGGCGGCCCCGGCTGGCGAGGCGCTTGGTCGATGATCTTGGCAGCACGGCACTCGGGGCTGGCCCTCGCGTGCATTGCGCGACAACTGCTGTGCGTGCGAACACAGCTGGCGGTCCTGGCCACAGCCCTGCTCGCTGCGCTGGTGACGCACACCATGCTGGAGCTGAGGTTGCGCAGAGGTAAGGCTTAAAGATGTTTTGGAACGTGAAAGAGGGTGTAGCAGAAAGGCTCCTTTTGTTGCTTACTAAAAAACACCACAAAACCTATTTGTTTTACTTTAACAAAAAATTGCTATTCTTCAATAACAATAACATTAATTAAAGAATATTTATGTATATGTCGTGGCCAGATTATAGAATTGATCATTTCATGAAATGGCCAAGTAAAACTGGACAGATCATTGAAACCTTGACATTTGATATCAATCCTCGTGTGGCCATAACATTGATGAAGGATTTCTATGATAATAAAAGGTCTAAAGAAAGTAGGCCTAACGAGGATTTACATATCACCAAATTTTAACGCTTAAAACAATCTGGCCAGTTTTACTTGGCCATTTCATGAAGTCATCAATTTCTATGATCTGGCCACGGCATATACACATAATTCACACACTCCTGATGAGTGTTGACGAGTCGGCCACGCCTCCGATTCCTTTGTTCTGACGTCATCGCAACGCTCAGTCACGTGGTCAGAACAAAGGAATAGGAGGCGTGGCTGACTCGCGTGGCTACTTGGTTGTAACTTGGCTAGAGGGCTGTGCTGCTAGCTGTCACTCGCTCATAGCTAACGACCTTACAGCCACTAGACGCCTCATGCTTGAACTAGTGCACCAAAATAATTCTGTCAACTAGCCGAGGTACGGGGAGCGGGGTACTACGTTCTGACTGGTTCGATTGGTACGAGGGAGCAGGGTACTGAGTTCTGATTGGTCGAGGTATCAGATCTATAATCATATGTCGCAGACATGCGTCGCTTGTTATTAGACGTCTAGTAACTGTAAGGTAGTTGCTCATAGCAAAGTCACGAACAGACATACCATATCCTGGAATAGAATTTTTATTCCGGGAGTATGTTCCTTTCGGATTGTGTGCACTAATTTGACATTTTACAAGTGCCATGTAGGCCTATGTGAAACAAAAAGAATTTTTATTTGATTATTTACTTTCACGCTCAAGTATTAAATATTTATTTAATGTCACAGGGGACGCGAACCGCCCAAGATCCTAGCGAAGACCAACAGCGACGCAACTGGCGGCGCTAGCACCGACGACGTCAGACGACGTCGACGAGCCTGACGTCCATGACGTCGCCTGCCACGTCATTAGTTAACGTCGCTGGCGAGTGACCGATTTTTGTAATAGACGTCACAGGGAAGTGAAAGACGTTTGTAATAGGCTTCGCGACGAGTGAACAATGTTAGTACATACATCCCGACGAGTTAACGAAGTTCGTGATCAACGTCCCGACGAGTAAATGACGCTCATAACAGACGTCCCAACGAGTAAACGTCGTTTATAATAGACGTCGCGACGAGTGAATGTCGCTGGATGTATCAAATATAACGATGTGTTGTGACACTAGACAATGCAGTTTATTGACATTAAGACATTATACTGTTAAAAGACTATTTATCTACTTTTCAGAAGCACTAACTGTTCTATAAACGAGTGAGATCTCTTTAAATTTCTACTTCTTGATAAATATTTTGTGAATGTTCTTGTGGCGTAAGATATCAACCAATGGATCTACATTTTTTTCTCGATTATTTGTTTATCTATTTGATCATTAAATACATACAACTAACTAATTATTATAAATCCATATTTAATATAAACATTGCAGAATATCAGTTCATCTTACGCCATAAGCTGACCGTGACTTATGGAAGTATGGTACAAGTAATTCAGAAAACGGCCTGACAAAATGACATTAAGGTGACAGCTATGGTCCTAAACGTGGCCATGTTCGTCTAACTAATGACTAACCGAACAAGACTAAGCTACGAATGGCCCTAGTGCGGGGTTTTTAACGTAAGTGCGTTTACGTATTCATCAATTTGTAATAAAACTGTCTATGCGCTATCAGATGAAAGTAAAGGAAAGCCTTTTTTTTCTATACGATTTCACATAAGCGAATCTTTACGTGAACCCGATCTAATAAGTACAAGAAAAACCTTGCATTAGGGCCCCTAGCCAAGTTACAACAGTTTCGTGTCGAATTCCGTTCTCCAATCGGTAACGCTTCGGTATCTGCAATTTTAGAAAACGATAAATTGGTAGCCATGTTGACGCGCCTGAGTCGGCCGCTCGTTCTAAAATAACAAAGGATGTAGCGTTGAACATTGTAGAAACGATAACAATTCATTCTATAATTTTGAACGATGTGAACTTGGCTACGAATTTTCTATTCGTTTGTTCTGTCCACATGACTTAACGTTGTGTTGATATCATTCCCATACATTTCGACTAGCGTTATCGATTGCAGATTATCTACTTGGCTAGGGGTGCAGGTAGTAAGATAATTACCTTGCCTAAAAGATTAACCCAATAAGACCAAAGTCTTATTTGGTTAGTAAGACTACGGTCTTCTTAGATTTGGTCTTGTTTGGTCTAGTTGGCAAGATTTGTATAGTCGGAGGTTCAGTCTCAACTTGTTCTTGATTGTGATTTCTGTCCAGTCCTCCCCTACTTCCTAAGCCATGGCCATACAAAATACACTATTAAACTACCACATAAGGACCCCTAATCTATTCTGTTTTATAAAAAATATATTTTATTTTAATACCTACTTATTAAATCCTTGACTGACTGTTCACTACTCTAAAGTCAATGTTTTATAAATGTTTAGGATAAAGTCGTTGAAATGTTATTAGACTGATCGGGTTTGAACGTTTATCTTGATGGCTACGTTTATACGACATCAATGGTGGCATTACGTTAAATTAAAATTTTGCTATCATTTTCGAAACATATTTGATTGCCTGCTTGAAGTGTCGTTATGGCCCAGCGGTTAAGGCTCCCGCCTCTCATGCACGAGGTTACAGGTTCGAAACTTAGACTTCTACATCTTTCAAAACTTTTTCTACAGTCGGTAACGCCTCCGATTTCTTTGTTCTGACCACGTGATCTAACGTTGAGATGATGTCATTCTCGTACATTTGAAGTTTTCTACTAGCGTTAACGATTGTAGATTATCAACTTGGCTAAGCCCTCTGGTAGGCATCGGTCCTAATATGGCCCTGTAAATTTTGTTGACATCTCTTTGAGGTGCACGTGAAACACAACGCGCCTCTGACCCAGGATTGGCCCTTACCGGACGGCTGGACGGTGAGCTACCTATTGGTCCTGGGTTTGATTCCGGGCTAAGCATAATTTGGTTGTTTTGTAAGAAATTTCTTAAAGTAGCTCGGAGTCTGAATTTGTGCCCATAATAATAGCATAATCAACTTTATTATGTTCCAACTGCTGGGACCCATGCCTTCTCTCTTCTGTGTGCCAAATAAACGTGTTTTCTTTCTTTCTCTCTAGGAGAGGAAATCAGCCGTAATCCATCATGCAGGGCCAGTACTGGTTGGGTTTTTTTTTCAGTGCGAAATCATCCAATTACATCCTGCGGATCTTGGGCGGAGCGCAAGGGTGTGTCAGACTATTACCTATATTACTGACTAAAAACCCACTCCTATTCTATCCTTTAGTTGCCTTTCATACCAGGGCCGAGTCTTCCTTTCAGAAGCTGACCCTTGGCCCCAGTAGGGTCCAAGGCTTCGACCCTCCTGGGCCCCTACGGTTTGATGACATCTCCTTGAGGCGCGCGTGGAACCATACGCGCCGTCGACGACTTGGGCTCGGTCTGGACAGTTACTGGACGGCGTACTGATTGGATGTCACATTTCGATTTTACGGTTCTAGGACATGTTGGTTTACTCACGATGCTTTCCTTCACCGTTTTGAGAGCGGTGGTGTTGAAATGTATTAGGTACATAAACTGCCTGGCTGTGTTTAAACACAGCCAGGCAGTTTTTTTAGTTTGTTCGCCACCACAACTCAACAGTGTTATTGATTTGTGTGCGGTTGATGTCATTAAGTTCGCTACCTCTTACATGGATCTTCTTAACCCCTTGACCGCTCGCCTCGGTTTCGTCCGACGAGTGTTTTTGTGTCCTATACACCAGGGTCGTGTGTTTGCTACTGGGTACTCCATCTCGTTTAAAATCAAAAGACATACCAAGATTGTTTACGTTTAGTTAACTATTTTGGCCCAGTCATGTGCCTTCCTCCTTAGTGATAACTACTTCATTCATCATAGATTGTCGTGACGGGACTCCCACGTCCCTTCTACCGTCACCGCACATTTCCAGGTATTTCGCCGGTGGGATCTTTGGCGAGGTCGAATCAGATATTGTTACAAAAATAAACTTGAAGGGCAGGAACAAGAGGGGAGCCTTCGACGACCTCTGGGCCCGACGTCAGCCCTTAACCTAAACCAATGGAATATAGTGATGCGGTTGGACTTTTTAGATATACAAGTGCTATGTGTGTTTTGTTAAGGATAGCAACATTTTCAAGCTACATAATATTGGTACAGAGTAAAACCGAAATATTGTCAAAACCTCACGCTTCAAGCGTAACTGTCGAATAAACACTGCCTAATGAAAAAAAAACTGTAAAGTTTCTAAACACTCTATAATTATTGTTATTTTAACACGGAAATCAAACTATAGATATTTGAGAAATCATCTTGTTAAACTGCCATTAATTTTTTTCAATCGCAACACTTTGAAGACAAAACCGTTTTTTTTTTGTCCAAATACCTAAAAACCGTAAAAAAAAATGTCTAAAGTAAATAACAAAACTGTCATCTTGTCGCCTTTCGCAAGACAGGCGGCAATTGGAATAATTGTCTACATGAAATAACTTAATTCACAAACCATTTCCCAAAATATCCCACGATTTTATTACCTTGTAAACTTTTTGACATCGACGTCAATTTGTCAAATTAAATTTGTGTAAACTTGTTATTTTGGTTGCAAAATATCATAAAATGTTCAGACAATATTATTTGGATACGCGATAAGTAAAATAACGATGTTGGATGTGAGTGTTAGGATATAGTTATGTTTACGACGAAAATATGAGAATAAATCATTGTTGACTGAATTTTGTTTTTATTTATTACTAGCTTCTGCCAGCGGCTTCGCCCGCGTAAAAGTAGGTTTTTCCATACAAACTTTGGACCCCCATTTCATTCCTTTAGGGGGTGAATTTTGGAAAATCCTCTCTTAGTGCTCGCCTACGTTATAAAAGAAAACCTTATGCAAAATTTCACGCTCCTAATCCTAGTAGTTTCGGCTATGCGTTGATATGTCAGTCAGTCAGTTTCTCCTTTTATATATATAGATTATTCATGTAACTAGATGGCTGTTTTGGACTCAGATGTTTTTATTTGTCCTGAGGTTTTCAATTGAATAGGAACCTACACTCATCTCTTTCATTTCTATGATATTAAAAATAACTACATCGTGTCCGACTAAAAAAATTACCTAAGTAGGTACATTTTAACCTTTTGACACAATAGAAAGGCAATTAGAGAGTGGAGTGGGTGGGTTGGGCTTGAGGTTTAATTAATATAGAAATGTCGCATTTTGGACCAAATCAAATTTGAAATACTTTTGAACTAAGTCCTACCTTCGGTTAAATTAAAAAAGTCGGTATTAAATTGATCGTTTTAGTGCTATTTTTGCAGTGAAGTCGGTTATATATATATATATTTTTTTTTGTAAAATGATATTATATCTCACTTTTTATTTGCGATACACTTATAACCAGAGTACCTATAACAATAACAATTCTATATACATATACATTGTTTTTTATTATGAAGTTTTGGTGTCCACCTTCCACCTTCACCGACTCCATCATCAGATCAGTTCAATAGTAGGTACCTTATAGCCAAAGTGAATCTCATGACAATTCTAATAAGTCCAAACACGGTTAGGATACATTGATTATTCACAGAGGTACCTAACTTCCGGCTCCATCGTTACTATCAGATCAGTTTAACAGTAGGTAGGTACCTTACAGCCAAAGTGCATCTCATGACAATTGTAATAAGTCCAAACACGGTTAGGATACATTGATTATTCACAGAGGTTTCATTTGACACACGATTTCAATAACCTCCATGCTCTGCAAGATTATGGAGTGTGTATTGAACTCGCGCCTCATGGCATACCTGGAAGATAACGATATCTTCAGTGATCGACAGTACGGGTTTCGCCACAATCAATCTACTGCGGACCTACTAGTGTATACCACTCACATATGGGGCGAGGCCCTCGAGAAGAATGGAGAAGCGATTGCTGTCTCCTTAGACGTTTCGAAGGCCTTCGACAGGGTATGGCACGCCAGTCTTTTGAGTAAGCTTCCAGCGTACGGCATTTCCCCTGGTCTGATTAACTGGGTAAAAGACTTCCTGAGTGAACGGTCTCCGAGTTGTTGTCGATGGATGCTCATCAGAGCCCATGACCACACACCAGTTCCTCAGGGGTCAGTTCTCTCTGCAACTCTTTTCCTGCTTCATATTAATGATCTGCTCTTTAGCAGATTCCCGTTATCTATGGGTATGCAGATGATAGCACAGTTGTAGAGAGATACCTTCCGGGTGCTCGGGCTAGTAAGGAACTAATCCGGTCCGAACGAGAGGCTATGGTAGAGCGTACGAAATGTACGAATGTTTCTCTTCAGGCAGTCTCCAAGTGGCGTGAAACCAATCTGGTAGAATTCAACGCCGCCAAAACACAAGCGTGTCTGTTCACCGCCAAAATGAGCCCGTTCACCTTGGCTCCTGCTTTTCGGAATGTATCCCTGAAGTGCACCGACCGCCTTCAGCTCTTGAGAGTCGAAATTTCTTCAGACCTCAATTTCGGGCAGTTCATTGAGTCCAAAGCCAAGGTAGCTGCTAGAAAACTAGGCGTTCTTGCAAAGGTCCGGCGGTACTTCACACCGGGACAGCTTCTAATGTTATACAAAGCATAGTTCCGATCGTGTGTGGAGTACTGCAGTCACATATGGGCTGGTGCTGCAAAATGCCATCTAGTAACTTTGGACTCAGTGGAAAGGCGTGCGAAGAGGCTAATTGGGTATCCAGATTTGGTTAAGTCCAATCTACAAAGCCTCGAGCACAGGCGCAGGGTAGCCAGCCTATCGGTATTTTACAGGTTGCATTTTGGAGAGTGTGCGCGGGAATTGCATGACTTGATTCCGCCATCTCCTTTCTACCATCAGACAACCCGACGTACGGCGAGTATCCACCCTTACGTTGTTGAAACTCCAACGGTCCGGACTAAGCGTTTCGCTTCGTCGTTTATACCGCGTACATCGAGGGACTGAAACAATTCGCCTGCTGCGGTCTTCCCGTTCAACTATAATTTAGGTGCCTTCAAGGCTAGAGTGAATAGGCTCTTAATAAACTAGTGCACCTCACCATCAATGATTGCATCACTGCTTACCATCAGGTGGGATCGCAGTCAAGCACTGGTTTATATCAAATAAAAAAATAAAAAAAGGTGCCTAACTTCCGGCTCCATCGCCATCATCAGATCAGTGGATTAAATGGTATCATTTTCAACTATTCAGAACCGTTTATAAAATCGTATTATCATAATTGCATAATTGTCTTAATTGTGATATTATCTATGTGAGTGTTAAGTTCCATTGGCCATTTCTGGTCTTTTTCGTCAGTTCCACTTCATCAAATGTTACTTTTTGACTGCAAATGCTCGAGTTCTCGATAAAAATATCAAAATAACTGAGTATATCATTGCCTTTAATAGAGGAGTTCTCATGGATTAAATCAATCCATCAACATCGGAGTTCTGAGGTATCAAACATAAAAAAATACAACCGAATTGAGAACCTCCTCCTTATTTTAAAGCCGGTTGATAACCGTCAGTGTTGCCTAGTATTATAGTAAAGCTAACTCTAAGGGACGGACATAAACCATATATTTCACTCAATATGGCTACTCACCAGCACCCTTTCAACTCATGGTGAGGTTATAAAGGCTTCAGCCTAATCGAATGCTATTCACATAGAATGATTGCATACTGACCTTCGAATATACATACCCTTCGGAATATAATATATATACCCTTTGGTAAGACTTACATACATAATCTTCCTTTTAATGTTTCCACTGCTGGGACTCAGGCCTCCTCTCTAGGAGAGAGAACGGGCTTACCCACCACGCGGGCCCAATGCGAGTTAGTAGATGTCACATGTCTTCGAGTTTTTAGTTCTTGAACATTGTTTCCTCACGATGTTTTCCTTTACCATTTTGAGAGTCTGGTAAGGCTTGGTTTGCATTATATTACATTACTGTTAAGTATAATTAAATCCCAGCAATAAAAAGTCTCCCACGAGGTGGAACGACGACATGGTGAGTATCGTGGGATTTCGACGGATGCGAGACGCACAAGATCGGTCGTTGTAAAGACACTTGAGGGAGGCTTATGTTCAACAGTGGACCTCTTTCGGTTGAAATGATGATAAAAATGACGATAAATGAAACGAACATTATCAACATTAACACATTATTTTTATTTTTCCAATGTTGTCTAAGACTAGGAACCCCGTCGCATCGTCGTCATTTCACCAGTCCTTAAAGTTCATGTTTGTGTTAAAATCTATCAGCAAAATGACGAGGGCAAGCATTCTGCCGCAAAGCGACAAAATATTGTATATTACATTTATAACGTATATTCATTTTTTTTTGCCCAGAATGGAACCTGTAATATTTTACACCACCAGACAATTTTCAAAATTTAAGTTGTTTAATTTTACATTTCAGCGTCAATTACAATTAGGTACAGACTGACGTAAGAATATATTAATCAAAAATGCCTTCTTCTATATTTGACGACCACGAAACAGGGTACATTACATTCGATACAATATGACTGTAGGTAGGTACATAGCACTAGCGGCAGGGATCATTTCTACAACCAACTATTAAAAATTCCATTTTCAAATCGCTTTAATATTTTTTTAAGCTAGCAGCACTAGATATTTAGCTGTTGCTATAGGTGTCAGATAGTTACATTTTACTGGATGTTGTGATGTCTATTTTTTTTTCTAGTGCAGCATAAGTTTATAAAAATCTTGTCTTAGTCTAAAAGCTATTATCGCCAATTTGCATTCTAAGTTGGCGTTTATTCCCATATGGTAAATTATCATTTATATATCGCTAATAATAATATTGATTGCAGAAACCATCTTTGCCTTTCATATCATAGGTTAAAGATAAAAATATTAGGGGTTAAAGTATGAAATTGCCGTTTTTTAAAAAGGGTTGCTTTGAAGTTTTATATCGTTGGATTGACTTGGAATTATTAGTTTTAATAAACTTTAAATTAAAGGTACGTTATTCTCTTTTCAAAATTAGGTATATATCGGTTTCTTTGTATTTTCTGTAATATCGCAGTTCTTATAACTACGAAAGCTAATAAAAAAAAAGTTTTTTTTTTCATATTAAGAGTTCCAACGTAGAAACTTTGCATTTCAAAGAGCAAGCAATATCAATTACGTCTTTCTTTTGTCGACTTTTTTCTAACAAAAGTACGTTGTGCTCTTGATGGAACAAAGAATCCAATGAATATCTAATTTCAGAAATAGAATAACGTACCTTTAATATTAAATTTATTTGAACTTATAATTCCAAGTCAATCCAAAGATTGACTGCTGATTGACACTTCAAAGCAACCCGTTTTAAAAAACGGCAATTTCATACTTTAACCCCTATTACTAACACATATCATATCATATCATACTATTATTGTCTGCAATAATCGATTTTTATTTCTAGCTGACAAAAACGTACAAAAAAAATTGATCGACAGCAATCCTCCACCATTTTTCTGCTATGTCGTTTCAAGTTTCAATTTTATAAGTTATTTAAACATCAACAAAAGATTGACTTCAGTCTAATAACAGTTATTTTATGACATTGCAAGCATTCGTGTTTTTATTTCTTTAAAAAAAGATACATCTAGACACATTCATTACTTTTTAAATACATAATTGACATCTAAAAAAGTAATGCTGGCGTATGAAGCATATAAATAAGCACCTAATAGAATAACTCGTTAATTATGGACATGTTAGCTACATCGCGTGCTGTATCAATAGCTTGCTTTATATTCAACCAACTACGGGTTATCATATTTGAAACTATATCATAATATCTCACATATGTCATTTTTTCGCCACAAAATGTCAAAGAAACGGGAAAAAAGGTTACAAAAGAGGAAAAATAAAAATAAAAGAAACGTATCAAAACAAGTTTTGTCTTTATTAAAAGTCTATCCGTAAATTAATCTAAAAATAGCATCACATTAATAATTAATTAGCGTACGGTAAATTATAGAACGTTTACAAATTAATAAATAAAATTGTGGACGAAATAAACGCTTACAAAAACAAAATACAATTTCAGGACTAAAATCCACATGCATTTCATTTTTAAAATGAATGCACGTTGATTACACTAACACTAATAATTCAACAAAATATTTGCTTTAGTTGTAAAATGTCAAAATTAATGACACTGCACACTATACAACGTTTAATGACACTGCACAACTAACTTTCGGGCAAAGACGTTGGCAAGTGTTACAAACATAGGACTTGATTATGAGTACCTACACAATTATCTTAGTTGTAGGAACTGAGCACAGCTACGGTTTAACAACTCTCAAAGCGAATACACACAGGAATTCTATCAAATAAAATCGATGGATCTATACAAAATGTCCGTTATCTTGTTCCATTTTTAAAAAGTATCAAAACTTATAATTTTATCAGTTGTTTAGGCAAATAAATTTTAAATACGATACCGCAGCTATAATACACGTGATGCGGGCTATTGACGATTAAAGTCTTGCTCAAAATACATTTTTGCATATAGAGTTGTTTGTAGGATAACGGCAATAACCCGGACAGTGGGACAAAACAGGGGGCTAACGATATTACACAATAAATAACATAAAACTTGATTATACCTTATGAGAAATTTGCGTGTAGCTATGCTATCTAAACGGTTCAATTTTTTTGTTTCTGACTCCAACATGCATAACACGCGCTATACACACAGATACAGGAAAGAATCTTTACATTATTTTCGAAAAAAAATCTTGAAGGCTCTTTCTTTAAATGATGTAGGTGTACAAATATTTATTCAGTTATTCCACAGACTTGAAATCAGATTATTAATTCAATGTTTTGTTTTGTAAAACCCTGTCCTATGAACAAAATATTTAATTGCATTTCTATTATTAAAAGACGACCGCAACACATTCGATTTTTATCGTTATTTTTAAGTATTTTAACATTCTACTTTATATAAACAGCGATCTAAGTTCGATTTTTAACACTAGGTATAGATATAAGCGTCAATAAATATTAAAATATACATAATCATAATTACGTTAGTAAATAAAAATACTGTAAGAAGCATAGACGATCAATACTGTTCGCCATCTTCTTTTCATTCGATTTATGAAAATTGTTGTCAGTGTTGTCATTGTGTCAAAATCATTCTCATTTTTTGATTTATTAGCGAAATGTTATGACAATTTGAGTAGATTTGGACGACGGACAAAGAGGTATATTATCAGATTTAGACTGAACAAGGGCCAACTGAAGAAGAGTGTGGTCAATAGAAAGGGACAGAAGATCACATGGCCCTCTTTAAGCTAGACCAGCTTGGTTGCAAGTAAGCCATTGTGTGACTGCTCCTTTTTGCTCACGCCTTTGGACTGAGATGGTCTCTGCACAATAGATATCATTTACAAAAAAAAAACATGTCATTAATTCAAACACTGTTATGCGGGTTATATAAGATTTGAATTTGGAATCCGCTAGTCAGAATTTAAATTAAGAACTATGGTTAATGAGTTTTTTTTTTTTGTAGCGTGTGGCATTACTTACAAGTTGTATTATCTTTGTGGCTTTTCCGGATTTTAGTTTAAACACTGTTTCTTATTTCAAACTTTTATAAGTTTTGCAAATTTTATAAATAAGACTAAATAATTATGTCTGTACAAGCAACGCTGACATAGTATTTTATTCATTATACAAATATTTACAACTCGGTCTGTTTAACATTATGAATAAATACAAAACATAGTAAGTACATTTTGTCGTTATTGATAAGTATTAAAATGAATTCGCAAACATTTTGTATGATGAAATAAATAGACGGCTAATTCAGTTTGACTTTGGCGTTTTTACACGATTTTAGATCCTTTATTTTAAATACGGCATACCAGACGCTACATTGACTTATGGACACGTTATTTAGTTCCTTATCTTGCTTTTTATGCCACATATTTTTTTATATTCTCTTCACCGCCAGTTCTGGCAACATTTCACTTTCCATCGGTTCATAAAACCTCTTTCAAATGATAATTTCTAAGCTTAACAATTTGGTATTCAAAGAGCCTGATAAATAAACTTAATTAAAATTACATCTTCTTTAGCTTTAATGACGAGATTACGATACCATAGTTATATTTATCAAACTCGATTAAATTACCTATAATAGTTTTTATTTTATTTTACCTACACAAACATTGTGTTCTTAATTAGAAATATCTGTTCGAAATAGGTTTTAAGGAAATAGTTCCTGGACAACCGAATTACCAACAATCACAGACAGCCTACCAAGGATGGGAAATAACGCGATTTTATCGACATCGATGTTTGGGTCGGTCGCAGTGACGACACTCATAGAGTTTCACGAGTCCTGTACCGAATGATCAGCACGATATATCGATAAATCGCGTCGACTCGTTCAAACGCTTTACTAAACGTATAAACAGCGACTAGAAGTCTACATAAAACGCCACGTCATCACTCCGTACATCCCGCAAAGTAAATTATACTATAAAACGTGGACTTAAGGTGTATATTTACACGGGCGTATAGCGCCCGACTGGTTTGTAGAACATCTGGCCGGTAAAGACCCGGCGGAAGATTTCCTGGAGGATCAGTTTCTTCTCCTTCTTGATCTTCTTGAGGAAGCCTCGGTTCTCGTTGGCTCGTCGGGACAAGTACGGCAGGACCTCGACCACGGGGCCGTACGGGACGTACTTGTAGGCTGAGTAGCCGGCTTGACCTGAAAGGATTAAAAAAAATTTAGAACTAAATTTCGGTACAATTTTTCAGGTTTTCTCATTCATAAAATCGACAATACAATTGGGTACTTTACAAATTTTTTTTTTATTGTTTGTATCAAAAAGAAACTTTATCCAAAATCGGAAATAGAAAGAAATGTTCAAATTCGACTTCTGCACATGTGGGTACCCTGGTAACTACTCCATCATTATTTGAATTTCATTATTTAAATACACAATTTTTCCTCTTTTGTGACATTATTTTCGCATATTTTCGGTTTTTTTTTTTATATTATTTAAACCACAGCCACTTCATTAATAATTTATTATTGTACAGATCTCATTTATTGATAGGTATATTTTTATTTTTGTATAGCTTTATGAGTAAACTCTCTAGACTCCGCAGATTCATCGTTTACTATTTTTATTGTGCTTTTGGGTACAGAGTTGACCGGTCTGCATTGTCCTCTCATATCTATTAATAAAGAGTAACCATGTAGTTTCTTGCTGGTTCTTCTCCATAGTAAACGACCAATTGCTAATGACGTTTTATTAGTGGCCATGTAGGTCTATGTGAGACAAATAATTTTGAGTTCGAAAGGGTCTCAGGTATCATAGGTATCAGGTATTGTAGATTGAAAAAAATAAAATAAATAACTTACCAAGCGGGAAGGTGATGTGGTCGCACATGCCGAGCAGCTGCCCGAAGCAGACCACCCTATCTTCCGGCTTGATGTCGTGCTCTTTCATCAGCTGGATGGCGTACCGCACTGTGTCCTCGTTGTGAGAGGCTACCATGATACCAAGGCGCTCCTTGTTGGGTCCCTGAGGAAAATTATAGATTTTAACAGCTGTTTATTAACATCTCAAACGTTGAACAATCGAGCCTGCATCTTGGTTGTTTTAAATCACATAAACCCGACTCAAAGTAGACCTTACTTTAAGTTGGCTGCAACAGAGAAGGAATCGACGTATCCTGGCATCAATCCACTCTATAAAGTACTCAATTTTTTTTCCTCAAAGTCATCAAAGGCCATAGGACCCAAACAAAACACTGCAATGCAACGTTGTATCGTAAAATTAACTTGCATCTCACATAATTTTCAAATTCAAATTTCAAATTCAAATTCAAAGCATTTATTTCAAATAAACCATTTACAGGCACTTTTGAAATGTCAAGAAGTCAGTCAGTCAGAAAAAATTATGCTAATTGCACATTCCAAAGCGTAGATCTCTATGGAGAAGAATGTGCAAGAAACTCCATGGACACTCTTTTCAATCGTGTTTTGCAATTACAAATATGCCTGTTACATGTTTCTTGTCGCTATCATGTGAGAACAATGTCAATAAAGTAAAAATAAGAACTAAATATAGATATTAAAATAGCAACTGGCAGCTAAGAGATGACCAGTCTCAACTGACAGCGCCCGTTCACGGACCTGACGCGAATATTAGCACCACTCAGCTCGACCATTTTAAAGGGAACCGAATGATCCAACACACGCGCCACCATCAGTGAGACATTTGAGTGAGTTTGTACGGTCACCTGAACGGATGCTTTGCCACACGAAACCACATCGTAGGTTTCTGCGATGCGGCTTCGTATCGCATCGCGTCGCAATTTTGTGTGGGAGCAATGATCTCGCCTGGTATCCAACGGCTACTTGCAGCCATCACCCTATTGGCCATTTCTCCTATTCTGGTTGTTGCCTTGGGGGAAGGACAATTTGATGATGATAATGATCACATAGAGCTCACCTTAGCCCTGCTGAGGATCTCCTTGAGACACTTGTGGAAGGACACGGTGGTGGCGTCCACGGACTCGCACGTGGGGTCGTCGTAGCCCATCGCTGCCGCACGGGCGCGTTCCTGAAAAAAAGTAAACGAACATTACTTACAAAAACTAAGCAGTGTCAGATTAAGCCAACATGGGGCCTGTAGCAAATTCTCCCGCTAAATTTTCGGCAAATGAAAACGAATTAAAAATCTTCCAACTTATTTTTCTCACAGGCCGCCGGGCTTTTAGGTAGCGATAGACCAATTGCATTTGTTTACAATTGTCTTTATGGATATTTGGGAATTGGTTAAATATCGTATGATACAGGAGGTATCGTGACCTGTTTTTGTTCCGTTCTGCGTGGGGCCCGTAGCACTTTCTACTCTTGCTACGTGGCTAGACCGGCACTGATTACTAGAGCTCCAGATTTAAAATAAGTTAACTTTTTAACTATTCTTTCTTCTTTCTTTCTTTCTAATTGTTTTACATTAACGCGATCAAAACGTTTACTGTGTTTGGCTCTCTGATTGGTTAACTCCTCGAGCGCCGATCGTACATACGGCCAAAAGCAAAAGTGCATAGGTACTACAGAAATAAAATCGTGTGAAGCGAGAAATGACGCCATCTAGCGTAAAACCAGATTGAAATGTTGCTATCGACAACATTACATTATACTGTTAATAGATGGCGCCGCTGTGCTTCAAATGATTAATGCTTAATTAATGCTTATTTTTGTACTTTCTTTTTGTTTCTTCAAACATTGAAATAATTTATAATTTCTTTTAAAGAGATGAAGATATTAAAATTGAATATCAATTTATAAATATTTGATTATCTATATGTTAGTTTTCAAACTTGAGAGGGTAGGTTGAATATGGATTTACAGTGAGGCCGCAAAAGTCCATAAGAACGCTAAAGATTACATTGCTACGAACCGAGCGAGCACGATACTTCCGTGCGTATGTGTGCGCGTGTATGAGTATCCACATTCCACAGATAACACACACTAAGGAACTGTCGTCGCACTGAGCTTAAAACATCATTATTATTTTTCTGTGCCATTGAATACGCATCATACAGTCACAGAGGCGACTTGTTCTTACCATTGCTTTGATAAAATTCACGCAAATATGTCATGTGCTGGTAGCCGTATGAACTAAGTGTTGGATTCGCAAACAACGTAGCCCGAGTTCAAATCATGGTCGGTCCGTTGTGGTTATTTCTTACTTTGAAAATTCCCAATCTATATTAATATAGTTGTTTTTTATATTTATAAGTTGATGAAATTATGAACTACAATCAGTTGTTGACGACAATGTGCGTCTTGTTGTGCGTCTTGACCACCACCTGGTGGACAAGACGCACAAAACGTTTTAGGAACGTTCCTGGTAAGGCTAAGGAATGGAATTCCCTGCTGGAGTCTGTGCTTCCTGGTAGCTAAGGCTAAAGAATGGAATTCCCTGCTGGAGTCTGTGCTTCCTGGTAGCTAAGGCTTAAAGAATGGAATTCCCTGCAGAAGTCTGTGTTTCCTGGTAGATATGGAATGGAATTCCCTGCCGGAGTCTGTGCTTCCTGGTAGCTAAGTCTAAGGAATTGAATTCCCTGCTGGAGTCTGTGCTTCCTGGTAGCTAAGGCTAAGGAATGGAATTCCCTGCCGGAGTCTGTGCTTCCTGGTAGCTAAGGCTAAGGAATGGAATTCCCTGCCGGAGTCTGTGCTTCATGGTAGCTAAGGCTAAGGAATGGAATTTCCTGCTGAAGTCTGTGCTTCCTGGTAGCTAAGGCTAAGGAATGGAATTCCCTCCTGGAGTCTGTGCTTCCTGGTAGCTAAGGCTAAGGAATGGAATTCCCTGCTGGAGTCTGTGCTTCCTGGTAGCTAAGACTAAGGAATGGAATTCCCTCCTGGAGTCTGTGCTTCCTGGTAGCTAAGGCTAAGGAATGGAATTCCCTGCCGGAGTCTGTGTTTCCTGGTAGATATGGAATGGAATTCCCTGCAGAAGTCTGTGTTTCCTGGTAGATATGGAATGGAATTCCCTGCCGGAGTCTGTGCTTCCTGGTAGCTAAGTCTAAGGAATGGAATTCCCTGCTGGAGTTTGTGCTTCCTGGTAGCTAAGGCTAAGGAATGGAATTTCCTGCCGAAGTCTATGTTTCCTGGTAGCTAAGGAATGGAATTCCCTGCCTGAGTCTGAGCTTCCTGGTAGCTAAGGCTAAGGAATGGAATTCCCTGCCGGAGTCTGTGCTTCCTGGTAGCTAAGGCTAAGGAATAGAATTCCCTGCCGGAGTCTGTGCTTCCTGGTAGCTAAGGCTAAGGAATGGAATTCCCTGCCGGAGTCTGTGCTTCCTGGTAGCTAAGGCTAAGGAATGGAATTCCCTGCCGGAATCTGTTTTTCCTAGTAGCTTAAATCTAAGGTTCTTTTTGGCAGTGAATAAGTTACTTCTAAGCTAGCGTGTTACATCGTTGCTTACCTTCAGGTGAGATAGTGATGGATCGATAATTAAAAAATAATAATTATATCACTTAAAACACGTGTTTCCATTACTAGAGTATAGATCAACATACCTGTTCGATGTACGCGCCACGCACGAGCTTGGCGCCCCAGCAGAAGTTCTGTCGCTGCGCCTGCTCCAAGTCCGTGATGATCTCCTGGTACGTGTTCTTCAGGTAAGTCTGGTACGTGTTGAACACTAGGAACTTTTCCTGGGTAAGAGAGAAGATACTTAGTACTAGTCGAGCCTGAGAACTGTCACAATTTATTGAAGCTGCATAATCAGCCTAATAATGTTTCCACTACTAAGACTCAGGCCTTCTAAAAAAAACAAAACTTATACTTTTGACCGCTACAATTACGCATACAAAACAAAATGTGTCCAGTACGCCACGGTCACGACTGCATGACAGACTTAAAAACGCTAATAAATCTAGAAAGAAAGTTTTTTTTTTATTTGTGTTGTTAAAAGAGGAAATCACCGAGTTGCCGTGGAAAACGAGGCCATGCTTTTGCTTCTTTGCCGTGGCAATCAAAAAGATAAAAAAAGAAATAGAGAAAAATCCTTCAGCACTCACTTTGTTATATCTCCTCATCATCTCCAAGCAGATCCTAGAGATGGCAGGCTGGAAGTAGGTCTGTTCCGCATCAATCATGATCCTGACATCAGCCTCGTTCGCGATCTTGATGATGTGGTTCAAGCGACGCAGCATGTTTCTAAACATCTCCTCCTCCTTTGGCGAGATCTGCGAGATCAGGCGACGCATCTGACCAGTCTTCGGGTCAGGAACTCGGAAGGAATCGGACAAGTTCATGTCTTCGTCGAGAATGTTCGACCAGGGGAACAGGTGCACGATTCTGGAATCGAATTATGTTTGTGAGATCTTTTGAATTATTTTTTTAGCTATAGACGTGGAGAATGGATTGGAATAAATAGAAAAGAAAAAAAGAAAAAAGAAAGACGAAAAAAGAACGACTACGAACGCCGACACGACGACGACGGACGAGAGAAGAGTTCGCTTGAGCGGAAATATTTTTATGTATAACTAGCTAACCTAGCGAACTTCATACCGCCTAAACAGTCAATGAATGTAGTATTATCTTCCGATATAGTCAATCGATTGCGATGAAACAAAGCCTAAGTAATATATCAAGTTACACACAATTTTAATGTATAAAAGTTATCTACATCGATTTCGTACATTTTACGTGATACGCGCACAACTAAAAACTTCTACAGATTTATTATATGTATAGAATAAGTAACCCGCCGCGGCTTCGCACAGATGCAATGCTGATACCACCGCAACCGCTATGTCCCTGCATTGCCAGATCTTTAACCAGGCCTCATCACTTGCTTTTAGTATCATCTTCATTACTAAGACCAACGGTTAAGAGGACCCTTCTCCACTCGCCTATTGTTATTGTCGAGCATGGCTTAAAAGCTAGTAACGCCAACGCAACGCAAGTAATATCTAACGCCTTTCAGTATCTAACGTCTGAAGACTCTGTTAGCATTCGGTATTTTGTGATTTGCTCGAATATTTCCCAAAACCTGTTCCAGGAAATACATGTTTTTTTAAAAACCTTAAGTTTTTCAGAAAAATTGTCGGTACCTATTCAGAATCTCGATTATCTGTAAAAGGCTTCTATGGATGTACTTTTTTATGTTTTTAATACATGAGTACATTATGGAGGGCCAAATTTCACGTAAAATAGCAGATTTTCAGAGGCCTTTACTGGATTAGTTATATATAAATTTATATTTTGATTTACATAGAAGCCTAGATAATATCCACAAGATATCTGTGTATCCAAAATATCTGGAGAAAGGTGTGTAATGACATCATAATGACGTAAGAGCGATTGTATGAAAATGCACCTCGAGTTGGCTGCTCTTGAGAGACAGATATGATACGCATAATCGCTCTGTATTTCTACAAAGTGGCATTTTGTGAGGGTATTACTCAATCCATTCTTCACGTCTATATTTATAACTAAGACATATAAGATACTGTGTCGTTATTTTTTTTTTTTTCAAACAAACATAACAGTTATTATGAGATTTGGCAGCAGTTGACTAATAGCGTAAAAATATCAATCTCTATAGTTTTATAACTATAAAGTTAAAATTATATTTGGCACTTGCAAAACTGGGAGTTACTAATGTTAATAATAATCTTGCCTAGCATAATAATAACACATTTTAAGAGTGTAAAATTTTTCAAAATATACAGAAGCTGGGGTTCGTTAATTTTAGCCTAAAAAAAAAACAAATATCTATTATAAAACATAGCAATCAACGAACGGCACGTCACACGGAAAACACCACGAAGAAGACACCAGTAAGGATTAGAAATGGCCTCACTTGAGTTATTTGTATTTCACTCAATCAATTTTTTTGAGAACTAGTCACAAATACTGGGCTGCAAGGATCTTATGGCGCATGAATCAAATTGACAGGAGATCATCACTAGTACAATTTGTAAAATTGTCCGGGAACAATATAAAAAAAAAACTGAACAAGTGCGCGTCGGACTCACACACAAAGGATTCTGTATTACAATATTAGAGAGCAAATAAATATTCTGTGAACATTTCAAGCTTCCTTCTGTTACCCTCAAAAAAGCGACAAAACAATCACGTTCGTTGTATGAGAGCCCCACTTAAATATTTATTTTATTCTGTTTTTAGTATTTGTTGCTTTAGCGACAACAGAAATACATCATCTATGAAAATTTCAACGGTATAGCTATCACGGTTCATGAGATACAGCCTGGTGACAGACAGACAGACGGATAGTGGAGTCTTAGTAAAAAAGGGTCCCGTTTTTACCGTTTGGGTATAAAACCCTAAAACAATGATGGCAACATTAGTTTCAATTACGCGCCAAAAGATCCTTCGCGAAATGACGCGTCTCGATTTCTTTCATACTGTATGAGTGAGATACAAATAGCTAGCAGCCATTTCTAAAGCCATGCCTTGTGAAGTAGTGTAGTAAACACACTAGCAACATTTACGAGACAGCGCTTACAAATGTTACAAGTTGTCGCCACTGACCGGTCCCACGGGAATAGGTGGACCACACTGAAATTACCAAACGCTTTGAATACAAAAAAAAAAAACAAACGCGTCTAGTGGGATACCAAAAAAAAAAATTAAGGCCGTAGGTACATCAAATAAATCGAACTACCATTCTGGTTAAAATTAGCAAAATAATTAAATTACATTTAATTAAAAATTAAAATAAGATATAATAAGGATATCTTGGAAAATTGCGCACAACAAGGTACAGTCCGTTTTGCCAAACAGCCCTTTGTTAGGCTTTACCGGTCCCGAAAATGGCGGTCAGTATGCGGTTGCAAACTAACGTCCCAACCAAGGTGACCTAGCTAGTTTCAATCCGTGTAGACAGCAGTTGTAATCCATGACCTTCAACGCCCTTGGTTGGGAGGCGCGTTTTCCCAACCACCGAACGCGTTGGCGCGTGGTTTACATCCATGTAGCCGCAACACAAACCAAGATCACCTTGGTTGGAACGCTAGTTTGCAACCGTCTGGTCACCCCTTTAGGCACATTTAGGATCGTAGGCGCTACAGGAAAAAACTTTAACTCGGTTTAGGACAGTTCAATTACAATTCGATCAACCCTCTGAAGTATAAAAGTAAGGCGTTATAGGCCTGAATCATCGAAACAACAAAATTCCGAAAACTCAACACAGTTTAGGTAAACAATTCCAGAATTCTTCTGACATTGACACTCGGGTTTCAAAATGCCCGTGACATAAGGCACTGCTTTATCCTCTTGAATAATCTACTATTTCGTGATTTTTAAGAATAATATTCGCATTAGTTACAAACACAAATACGAATCGTGAGTTCACAAAGTCTTATCTGCCTCAACGGTCACGTAGGTACTTGACGTACCTCATCATCATTTCAGCCGAAAGACATCCACTGTTGGAGATAGGCCTCCCCCAAGCGTCGCCACAACGACCGATCCTGTGCGTCTCGCATCCACCGCACTCCCGCGACTCTCACCAGGTCGTCGATCCACCTTGTGGGACGCCTTTCAACGCTGCGTTTTCCAACCATCCGTTCTACGAGCAATGTGCCCTGCTCACTGCCACTTTAGTTTAGCGAACCTAGACGTACCTAGTTCAATATATCACAAACAGTTGTTACTCACCCCTCCTTATCCGAGGTGATCTTCTTCATGAACTCCTGCACCTGCGGCTTGGAACTGTGGTCGCCGAAATAGCGTTGGAAGTCCTCGATGGTCTTGTGGTGCGTCAGCACGTTGCCGGTGCCTCCGCCGATCTGTTGCATGTAGTTGCGGGCGCGCATGATTACTTCTGATAGTTGCAGCTGAAAAAGAGAAAAGTTCAGAGTTAAAACAGTAGTTTCCTTGTAGTATGAACTCTCACCCATCATGTAACACACCTACTGACGTAAACCAAACGGTGGTTCCGTTTGGTTTACTTCGGTAGGTATTTTCAGAAAAGAAAACCTGAGCCTAGAACACAAAGGGCAACTGAAGGTAACTGGTGTGATTTTAGTCAGTAAAATCTAACGCGCCCTCTCGCTCTACCCTGTAATAGGAGAAGTCATTGGATGACTTCCCACCTCAAAAAAAGAATTAGGTGATGAATATTTAAAAAATTTAAACATTTATGGACCCTGTCGTCGTCCCCCCCCCCCCCCTACAGCAATAAGGGCAATCAAATCTCCCGACAATCATCGCCAGAACTGTATTTGAGCTGCCCCGCACCCTGCTCACCAAGGACGCGCACGGCTAGCGCATGGTGGTTTGAAAACAGTCGGTGCGCGCTTCTACAAACATGCCCGAGGCACTACAGAAGCGGGGCAGTCCCAATACCGCCCTGAACGCGTTATTGTACGGAATACGGAGGGCACAACGTTTAAACAACGTGTAAATCAAATTTGCTCGAAATCCAAAACCCATTCCTGCAAAAAACGCAAATGGTCGCTTACTACATTCTTCCAAAAAAAAATCGTTATGATACTTTTTATGAAGGAACAATGTTCCATTGAATTCATTTTCTACTCTAACAAGTAAACTCGTAGAGACGTCTATAGCAACCTGTTAGGAAACATAAAATTAAATGTAAGTAGTGATAGAAAAACCACAAAGGTTCTGAACATTACTTACCACCCGTCACGAGGAACATTTATTAAAATTACACACGTCAATCAATACATAAATAAAAAAAATAATGATCAACTTACAAGTAACTGTGGTCTGCCGAGTGCAGTCAGTTTGATTGCCATCAAACCTGTGCTTTTGGTAACGGCTGAAAAAATAAATAAAAAGAAAATTCAGAAAAATTCAAAGTGTACTTCATGCCTTTCATTGTAATGTTCAAATTAAAATGTTAAGGCTACATAGATCAAAAATTATAGAGTGACGTCTTGGCATAGATAACAACAATGCAAATTGACATGTCAATTGCAAAGAAAATACGAGCTCATTTTTATATTTGAATAGATTTAGGTCTGATGAGACTATTTTTATAGCTGTAACGTACTCCGTTCTAGGCTATAATGCCCTGGTTGGCGGTCAATCAAGACCCAAACCCAGTGCGGATATATCAATTTAACGATAGTGTCCGCCGCAGAAAAACATCGTGGGTATTAAATAATAACATTACGCATGTTATGCTGTCCTAGTTGCTATTGTAATAATGGAAGATCAAAGACACGATGGATGGATAGATTGCGTGAAGGACAGAAAGGTCAATACAGAGATGACAGTTGACAGATATGTAGGCAAACACAAAGATGTTGTTGCGTTGACCAAGATTGAAAATGTCCTGATAAGTAGATCTACTTCTTTATCGCTTTAGTGAGGGTTTTCAGGAAAAGTTACACCACCAGTTGGCGCCACTTAGCCGAGAGTTCATTTACTTTTGAATATGTAACGTTAACGTCAAATTAACTAATGTCATTGACATAAATTGTTTTGACATGTTCCTGGACCAGACGACTCAGTGCTGCCACCTGGTGAACGTCATTATAATAAAACCCTCGTTAGAGGAATATGTTTATTCCAATTTCAAAATTATTCGAAAAGAGGTTTGATCATATTTGGGACTTAAGCGATAGCGATACATTAGATAGCGACAACAGTTTTTTTTCTGGAATCGTCATATTTCAGGAAAAACAACAGTTCTTTTTTTAAATTACGTAATATCGTTAGGCGAGGTTATTTATAAAACATACTACAACCACATGTACTCGAACAGACCAGAAAGAATTCACCCGATTTTTATAACAATGATTGTATAGATATGCCTCTTGGCACCACCAGATCGATCGTAAATCAGAAGCCAGCTTACCAGCAACAGCATCAATACTCTTCAAGAAAGCTTCCATATTCTTCTCACAGGAAGCCTCATTGAGGTAGAAGTACGTCCTGGCACTGGTGACCTTGTACCGCCTGTCCGCGAACCTCTGTTCCACATGGTACTGCTTCAGCTGACCCTCCTCTTGCTTGTCACCGCAGGCTGAGATTGAAGCACTGGAAATTGAGGACGGGTGGTTAGAATGGCAATCGAAAGAAGAAGGATAATAAATCTAACTAGTTCTTCTTCTTCTTTAATCGATGGCCTTCTTTTCGCTCAAAGCTTTGTGGGCCCAGTAGGTTGCCTCGTTCATAGCGGCGTCAGTGGCGTTTTTTAGGTCCTCCAGAGTGCAGAGACTGTGTATGGAATGTTTTGGGCACTCTAATAAGTGGGCTATCGTCTGATCGGGGGTACCTAATAAGTTTTAGAATACTAACTGTGAAAATAAAATCAAGATTGATTGAAAAGCAATGTCGCGTGTGTATCGCGTCTGTATCGGCAAAAACGCGCGTCAACGGCACGTTTAAAAAACGTGGTGTGCACAGGTCCTAAATGACAGGTTACATCAGTTTTTTTGTTCGTATTTGCCCTGCCAAACAAATGATAAATCTAACTATAAATAAAAGTCAAATCATGCTATCTGCATTTTACTTTTATGATTATAATATCCGTAACTAAACCAAGTGGATAATCCGAAATAATTTCACATCTATAACCGTATCCCAAACCGGTATAATATTATTCCTACTTATATCCTTATCCAGAACTTTCAATCATTCGAAACACCAGTTCCTGAGATTAGCGCGTCTCACTCACTGTATCATTGACTAACGCGTTTCAAGACATGTGCCAACTGTACTGGTCATACATCAATTAGCTGACACTTTCATTGCTATTATAAAACACTACGTTTCATCATCGTGGAGACGAGATCATTTATCAGTAACTAATTATATTAGGGTGCTAATTAAACAGACTTCTTTTTAGTAGCATTATTCGCCTCTAAAAATTTACGTTGCCTTCTAAATGATTAAGTTCGTCATAATTAACAAGCGTTTAAATGATACTATACATACATATATATGCGAATATGCCTATGCCTTTTAAGTAAGCCACTTTATGGGTGGTTATAAATATCATAACCACGAGGACTAAGGCGAGAGCTCCGCTCCACTTCGCTCCCACCTTAGCCTTCTAACCTAAGCTGTCCGTGTTGGAGTGCCCTACAATTCCGAGCTCGCTTCGCTCTTTCTTGGGCTAACAATATTTAGTTGGCATTTCTCGTTGCTTAAATATAGTTATAGTTTAATCACGAGGCCAATACAGATATGTGTGGAATAACTGATAATTTCTCATTACTGAATTGGATTGGGCTATATGTATGTATTATATCCTTTTCGGATAGGAAAATACGGATATCCGCATTGCTATGCCGTCACATTTTGTCGACCTCTCCCCAACACTAAAAATGTGATGTAACTTATAGACAGGCCTTTAGTTTTATATAAGGCTGCGTTTTGACCTGCAAGTTGCAACAACCATTCTCTAAAAGTCTAAAAGACTCATCATGTCCTACACATCCCATCGTTCATTAACCTATATTCCGAACAAAGACGACCGTCATCAAACTAAAAATAAACTCCTAAGTTTCCACTTTCACTATCAATTTATTGGCACATTTCATTCCTCCCCATCCGACTTAATATCGACCTAATTTCGTTGGGCCTACGGTACAAATTGAATTGTTAAAAATTAGATCATATTAAAATTTGCATGCTCGACTCAATCTTGACGGATCTAGGTTAGCTTAATAGATCATTGAAAGTTATTTTCGGATACGCTTTCTCCTTAGTTTTTTCTACATTGTTGCTTAGTATTTGGCGGAAGGCGCAGCGTTGGAAGGCCTTCCACAAAGTGGACCGATAACCAGGTTTTGCTTTTTTCGGTGGGAAAATCATCTTATGATATCCCCCGCTCTTGGGCGGAGCGAGAGAAAGTGTCAGTCTTTTGCTGAATAAAAGTCTACTCCTGTTCTTCCTTTCGTTGCCTTTCGTACCAGGGCCGAGTCTTCTTTTCAGAATCAGACCCTTGGCCCCAGTAGGCTTCGACCCTGATAGGCCCCTACAGTTGGCCGATGACCTGGTGAGGGGGGAATCCGATGAATGCGAGATGTACAGAACCGGTCATTATGTCGACACTTGGGGGAGTTCTATGTCTAATAGTGGACGTCTTTCGGCTGAAATGATGATGATGATTTGGAAGAATGAATTAGTAGGTTGGCCGATATATCTAGGACTAACGAAGACATGGCTACATAATCATACTGCAAATATCTTTGAAAGAGCGACTTAGGTTTTACTTTTCTATGTTTATCTAGGACAATACTGATATCCTGTGCTTCAGGAATCACATAAAGCAGGTCCCAGTTTTAAGTATATAATATGTATTCCTTGCTGGCCGATCAACGCCTCACCGTCGACGACGGCTGGTGCTGAACATCAGCGCTGAGGCTTTGTCTTACACGAGCCCCAGCATTTTGCTGAGCGCTGGCCGTTTTACGCGAATGTGACGCATATCCTACCACTTATAATATAAGTCGTTGTTGCTATTCGTTTTTATTTTTAAGGTATGCGCCATATTTGACGTAAATAAACTCTTTTTCTTTCTTTCTTTCTTTCAGTTCTCATTCGAAGATCTTTGACTGTCGTCACAAGTACCTAGTCTGAGCATTGACTGATGGTCAGACACCAGAAAGTCTGACCATCAATCAATCCAAGGACTTTCATGTTGCCTATCAACTGGTCTGATAGGCAGTCGGTCCATGTAAAACACGGGTATTTAACCGCATCTGTTTAGACTAACCCGGGGCCCTGAGACGAAGGCAAAGAAGGAACAGGAGTGGGTTTTTAGTCAGTAAAAATCTCACACTCCTTCGCGCTCCGCCCAAGAGCGAGATTTGTCATAAGATGATTTTCCTAACCTAAAGAAAAATCTGTTTAGACTGAAAATCGACCCATGCTAGTTGGGAAACGGCTTTGAGGATATAGGATGAGGTGGGTTTTAGTCAGTAAAAGTCTGACAGTCCCTTTCACTCCACTCTAGAACGAGAGAAGTCATTTCATGATTTCCTACCTCAAAAAAAATTGCTACGGAATCATGGCTGATGTAGGACTTGTAATCGGCAACAGTCGTAGTCCGATTAATAATATAGTTACATTAGAAGAAAAAGTATGTAATTAAAATAAAAAGTACACACCGTACTGTAGTGTACTGCTTGTAAATGTATCAACCAAGGTCTTTTTAACATAACATGGGTAGGATGGCAGCAGGACGAAAATATGCATCTTTAAGATGAGAGGATAGGATAGGTAGCTAAATTGTATGAATCCAAAAGCTATCACCCGCACCATCCTACAGGAATTGTAGTGTAAAGGGGTAACCAGATGGTTGCAAACTAGCGTTCCAACCAAGGTGACCTTGGTTTATGTGTTTGGTTTGTGTTGCAGCTACAGGGATGTAAACCACGCGCAAACACGTTCGGTGGTTGGAAAAACGCGCTTCCCAACCAAGGGCGTTGAAGGTCATGGATTAGAACTGCTGTCTACAAGGATTGAAACTAGCAAGGTCATCTTGGTTGGGACGTTGGTTTGCAATCATCTGGTCACCCATTAAGGGCCTGTCCGCACGATATTTCACCGCAAGGTTTTTTTTCGTCATTCGATGGGCCATAAAAAATCGGCCGATAAAAAAAAACTGTAATTTAATGCAGATTTGACGCGATTCGGTGCTGAAATAAATCCGCGCGAATGTTTTGTGCAGTATAGAGTAGTTATGGCTATGTCAGCACTGCGAAATAAAGTTCTCGTGTTATGGTCAGTCCGGCAATGGCGGCGCTATGTAAAATTTTTGCTCTATTCTAGACGTGCGTCTCAGCCGGGAACAACATTGAACTGACAAAAATCGTACGAAATTTTATTCGCAGTGCGTACTAGTGTAATTCCGATCGTGATTCATTCATCTCAAACATTTTTCATACATCAAATAAAATATAATACTACCCACATCGAATTTCTAGTGAAAACATTCATATGTGCAATATTATAATAACATGATCACGCTACTTTTTATTTTTGAACACGTTTACAAATAATATTATAGTGGAATTCATATTGACTCGGCAACAACGCGTCTTTAAATTGAGTTAATTTTCTACACATTTCTAGACACAGTAATAGTTCAAATAGAAAAAAAAATACATTAAACGGTTCTATATTTTTTTTAACATTTATTGAAGCTGACCCGGCAAACTTCGTACCGCCTAATAGTAAGGATAACGCCATCTACAGCATAATTCATTTTTAATGACATTTTAATTAGAGACGGCGTTGTATTTGGATTTTATTTCTTGTTATTTTTTTTCGTTTAAACCTTCCCTGGACTATCTCAAATATTTCAAGACCAAAAATGGCCAAATCGGTCCAGCCGTTTTTTAGTTTCAACGAGAATAACGAACAGCTATTCATTTCAATCGAATGGTCATAAAGACCATTGTTTATTTTACTAGGCAGCTAATCTTGTGCATGATGCTGCAAATCACTGAATAAATTTGACATCTCCAGCAAAAAAAAAAGAGACCTATAGGTAGGTACTGTACCTACCAAGAAGGCACCAAAAATCATACTGGCATACCGTACGTCAGAAAATCAATTTTATTTGTTTAAATGTTCACCAATGAGTTGGTGACGTCCATTACGAGTTCTCATTCGTCGACTGAATCGAATGAAGCCCTTCAGTAATTGTTAGTTCTAATTATATATGGGATATTGACTATATGACCTAATGGTGTTTATTTTGCAAAAAAAAATACAAGATGATGATAAAAAGTTTTAAGATATTTCTTATACCCAGCAGCCAACAAGGTCTCAGTCTGTGTCAGAAAGATTAAACAAATAATAACTAAATAACTGAAAATAAACTAATAAACGTAACTACCCAATTTTACTTATGGACCTACAAATAAAATACAATGAAAAACACTAGGTATGAAAAACTGATAATAATCTACGAAACGTTTCACATTAAGAAACCATTTACAAGAACAATTATCGAACTAATAAACAATAAGAAAATAATGAAACGATCGTGAAAACAAAACCGCGAAGGTCAGCCATGATGAAATGTCTACGTCACATGACGTTATAATGACAGTTACGTAATGACAGCTACAACTTGTCAAAAATACCTTGTCCCGTTGGCCGTCAACGAGTGACAAGGCTCAATGAAACAGGACCTTGGTCCACAGATATTTTCGTCACACTACACAAAACTATGGGAATGATTAAAAGAAGAAAAAAAGAAACCCAGCAACGACTAGTTCTTGAAAATTGCTTGATTGTTTTAGTAATTCCGACAAGCGCTCACTGGTTAAACTGCCACTGAAATGAGGGGGAGAAACAATTTTATAAGAACAGAAAAGGATAAAATAAAAAACGATGTAAAAAAACTAGCTACTGAAATTTGTCAAAAAAATCATTTTTTTTTTTTGTTATTGTCTGTAAATATTCGAATCTAACATCTTAGATATTACAGAAACTGCCATTTATAGGGATAGAGATTAATTTAAAAAATATTATGTTCTCAAGATCTAAACATATTCGTAAATTATTCAAAATCATACGCAAAGCGATAAATTTGAAGTCCAAGATGAAAATTCTTTTTAAAATAGGAGTAACTAAGTTATAATTATTTTTAATAGAGAACGTGATGTTCATGTCCCGCTTGTGTGTTTTGTAGTTTCAAACAAAGTAGTAGGAGGTTGGACATTATCACAATGCGGCCATGATTGGTAAACGCTTTTCAAGACAATAGCACGAGTCAAACCAAGGCGACTATGCCTCTAAAATGCTAAAATGAAGAACGAAGAGTTCTGTCAATTTCAAGAGTGGACATTTTTTTTTAAGGTTAGATCGGAATTCACCAATAAAACTAATCGCGTTTTAACATTTCGTAGGTGTCACTTGTAAAAATACAGACAAGTGACACTAGTGACAGCGGCTAAACGCAATTATGCGAGCCAAACGTTAAAACGCGATTAGTTTTATTGGTGAATTCCGCCCTTAGTTATGTTTTAGGGCTAACTGAATACTGCGAAGTTAAATTAGTATTGCCATTTCTAACAGCAAAAAATATAAATATCCTTCATCATATTTCTATCATATTTATTTAAGTATATCATATTTTACTATTTGATCCAGCACCTTCTTTTAACCGTTTTTTTTTCAAACTGTACACTTTGAACTATTGAACTTTGGATTTACTTCGAAATCTAAGTTCAAACATTTTTTTTTTATTTTAACCAGTCTGACACTCCCTCTTGCTCGCATTTAGAGGGATGAGGTTATTTGATGAAAAAAGAAATTGCCTATATAAATACCAACCTCTTCAAAAAAAGGTGGACTATGGCTAGGATTGCGGTACAGGAAATTTTATAACCTGCTAGTACATTCCCTTGACATTTTCAGTATATTACAAAGTACTCTGTGCTTGAGATAATTGTCAACTTTCACGTTAGCGAAGTCGCTAGCAAAAGCAAGTATTAACAAAAAAAATTAATCATGCGTCATAGACGATTTTTTTAAAGTAATTGTAATACTTTAATTTATTTAGTAATTTTACCTGAATAGTCAATGTAACTAGATAGGTACATTATAAAGAAAAAATTTGAATCAAACTATTAAAAATTATTCCATTTTAGAATTTCACACATTTTCAACATTTAGAAAAAAACAATCGACGTTTATGATTTCGAAACTGTAAATTCGAGCACTTCTGGTTTAATCAATGTAAACCGATATTAATCTATAATTATATAGGAGAAACTGACTGACATATCAACGCACAGCCGAAACTGCTAGGATTCGGAGTGTGAAATAAGAAATTTTGATTTTTCTAAATTCTAAAGGGATGAAACAGGGGTTCAAAGTTTGTATGGAGAAACTTATTTTCACGCGGGCGAAGCCGCTGGCAAAAGCGAGTTATGTGTGTTATATTTTACAAAAAAAAAAGTAGGTACGAATTTCTCGTTCAACGTCCGAGATGTTCTCCAGTTTTTATTATATTTTTCTGTTATTGTATCCCTAGTCATTTCTGTTCCCTTTCCCTTTAATTAGCTACACAAATAGATCCTTTTTTTGCTGTAAGTTTTACCGCCATTACTCCCAGTCGGCCTCAGTGCCTCAGTCATCATCGTTCAGCTCGCGATTACCTACGCTTGATCTTCGCCTTGAAACCGTTGCCATGCGAGCACGCGTCACAACGCAAAACGCCGTAACCGACATCGATGAAATTGTTGAGTTACTCATAATGTACGCTAGGTATGCGCACGTTTTTACTATGTTCTAAAAGCTAAGTTAAAAGCTAATCTAAAAAGTGCAGTTTGACGTTTCATATTTTTCATGCCGAAATATCTTTGTATAGGTGTAACTCACAAAATTTAAATTACCTTTTCTGTAAAACTATGGGATTATGAAGCTATTTTTATTTTATCACAAGATATACAATATTTAATCAATTTTAAATTAATTTTAAACTCTCTAAAAAAAAAAAACAAATTAACTGATATTATGTATATAAAAGATAGCTTTTCTCCTAGACATCGTGTCAAAGTCACGTAGTAAGGTCTAGGCGTGTGTTACTCTTTACTGAACCGATTCACTGTTCCGAAAGATGAGAACATCAGTAATGTTTTACGAGTAAATGCATCATTTTGAACAATTGGTACACTGAAACACTCTTTACTTTAAATGACCAGCAGTCTTTTTAAAATTCAAATTATAACGTAAATAGTGTAAATAAAATTGCATAATTAAAATTAAATATATGTAAGTTATTGTTATTTTAAATAAATCTTTGTAAGTACGCACATGTGTTACCTCTGTTTAAACTACGAAACTTAAGAATTTACTAAGTCGGTTAGGTTAGGATGGAACTGAAAAAATCGAAAAAATATGTCTCTTATAAAGTTACAATTAGTTTAAAGTACACGCGTTGCTATATCCTAAGATTCACTAGTAAAATCTAAGATATACCAATAACGGGCTTTTACACATAAATCTGTAAAACTGTAACCGATTAGTAAATAAAAAGAAATGAAATCAATATCTCTTATGAATCGGAAATTATAGTAATCGATTTCTTTGACCCCATTTCTCACAAGTTGAAGAAAGGGTCTTCAATCTGTCAGAAATGCCAAACGGTACTTCTTAGATTTGGCGGGCTTTATTAAAAGAGTGAAATATTTTGAGTTGATTATATTATAAGCTATATATAAAAATCTGTTCTAAATTTAATTAGAATTAAACAAGAAAACCTATTTCAAATGTTTATTGATTTTTCAATTGAACACCATTTTTTTTAATCATTTAATTAGTGTTTTTTTCTTATTTGTGATAGTTTATAAGAAATTTTACTTTTTCAACATGTCTTGGATTATTTTGACCCTATTAACAGTTAAGTTCCTGAAAGATCATTCGTATTAATTTCTTGATAGCTGTGGTCAATTCTTGCATACAATTAATGATTTCACTGACATTTTTAATTTATTGAGTCTTATTTTTCATTTTTCTTTTGAATTTTAATTTTCATTGACAAGTATAAGAATACCAAAATTGTTATCTTATTATTATTATATATTTTTATACATAACAAATAAAATAGAAATAAGTGCTAATACTAACAAATATTGTGGACAATTTGTCTAATTATTAGTAAATTTTTATATACTTTGGACCCCTGTTTCATCCCCGTAGGGGGTGCATTTTGGGAAATCTTTCCTCTTAGTGCTCGCCTACGTCAAAAACCTTGAGTAAAATTTACGCTCCTAATCCTTGTTGTTTCGGCTGTGCGTTGATATGTCACTTAGTTAGTTTCTCTTATTATCTATTCTATTATCTTATTATTATTATTTTATTATATATATCGTGACCGGATCTTAGAATTGATCATAATGGTCAACTAAAACTGGCCAGATCGTTTATAGGTTAACATTTGATGATATGTCAATCCTCTTTTGGCCATATCATTGATGTATTCTATAATAAAAAAAATATTATTATACCTACGAGTACCTACTCTCTAACTTCTCAAGCACGCTTTTAATAACATAATAGTTCGACACCATTATTTCGCGGACAATTGTGTGGGTTACACGTTCACTTTGACTGGCCTGTTGGTCTAGTGGTTAGTGGCCCTGACTGCTATGCCGGAGGTCGTGGGTTCGATTCCCACCCAGGACAAATCTTTGTGTGATGAGCACGATCATTTGTTCTGTGTCTGGGTGTAATTTATCTATTTAAGTATGTATTTAGAAATATATAAGTATGTTTATCAGTTTTCTAGTACCCATAACACAAGCTCTGCTTAGCTTGGGACTAGACGGTGTTGTGTGATAGTTGTGGAATATTATTATTACTTAGTTTATATGTTAATTCTTGAATACCCTAATAATTGTAATTTGTAACTGTTATATGTTCCAAAAAAGTAAAATAAATAAACAAAAGGTCTAAAGAAAGTAGGCCAAACGAGGATTGAAATATCATCAAACTTTAACGTTAAAACGATCTGACCAGTTTTAGTTGGCCATATCATGAAGTGATCAATTTCTAAGATCTGGCCACGACATAATTATATATACATAGATAAACAGACGAGCTGACTAAGACCAGACATTTAATTCAAGGAACGAATGAATGATCGGCTTTTCAGAACCACATAGTTCCCGCTATAGTAAAGCATAAGCATAATCAGCCTTTTAATGTTCCCACTGTTGGGACTCAGGCCTCCTCTCTAAGAGAAGGAATGGGCCATAAACCACCACGTGGGCCCAGTGAAGGTGCCTGCTATATTACTGAAGGATTATTATCTGTGTTTCACATGAAAGATAAACGTATTTTTCATTAGTTTTGTTTACAACCTTACAAAGAGAACAGAAACAAAGTTAATGAAGTTGTCTCTGACGCTAATACTCAATTAGTTACAACAGAAGTACGGAATTTATTTGAACACGTTTTGTTTTACGTGATCTTTTGTCATCCATTTGTAATTTTTTCCTCTTTACTTTTTTTACAAATATTAAATAGCCATTTACATGATACTAATAGGTACAAGCATGAATGTAGAATTTAAAATTCAAATTGTTGAAAATATTTCCCATAAAAAAAATAAGTTAAAATGTAAATGAAGTAAGTACGTACTATAAAAAGTTCACATCACGCAATCACGAAATCCGTGGAACCCCAATTATTTGAAATATTTCCATGGACACGATCATTTTCGTTTTGTTAATATTGATAAAACTGTTTCTTGTATCTGCCCTTTAATCAGTTTGGGTCGTAGGGATCTTTGGACCGAGACCGTGGTCAAACGTCAAACAATTTTTTTTTTACAAAGATTTTGCAACCACAAATAAAATAAATATAGTTTTTTTTGGTAACTGTATTTTAATGCCTTTTTCCATGTTAATTATTTTTTTAGGTCGAAGTTAGGACCACGGTTCCGGTCCATAAAGCCTCACGACTGAGGGGTCGGGGGTTAAACTGAGGAGTTTAACTACACGCCATAAAACTTACCCCTAGTTTAAAAAACCAATAATAATAATAAGTTCGGTTTTCAAATGTGGAGTCAACTTATTTGATCAATGTTTTTTTGACTGGGCTGTTGGTCTAGTGGTCAGTGGCCCTGACTGCTATGCCGGAGGTCGTGGGTTCGATTCCCACCCAGGACAAATGTTTTTGTGATGAGCGCAATCATTTGTTCTGTGTCTGGGTGTAATTTATCTATAATATGTATGTATTTGGAAATATTTAAGTATGTTTATCAGTTGTCTAGTACTCATAACACAAGCTCTGCTGCTCAGCTTGGACTAGACGACGTTGTGTGATAGTAGTGAGAATAAAAAAAAAATGTTTTGAATGAAAAATCACAACTGTCTAAAACCTCAAATACATAGTATACTAAGATCCCAGAGCTGTCAGACATAACTTATTTTCACATAGATAAAACCTTAGGTTCTCAGTAGCGTCTCATGTGCTTTGAATACCTGTGTACTTGTGGAGCTCCCCCTTGGTCTACAGCACATTATATCCCCCAACATAAAGCTGCAATTTTACAACGCATTCACGTGACGCAGAAGATGTTGTTCGACAATTTGACAGCGTTGCGTATTATGTTGGGGGACATCTTGTCCCCCTAATGTATATGAAACTTTAGGCTCACATACAATAGCTTCGCAGAGTAAATTCATAGTCATTTGACCGCTCCTTCCGTCGCTGCCGAATTAGGCAGTCGCCTTTTCGTAAGCCACATCCAAGCCGTCTGCAGACGACCTAGCTAGTGTAAATGAGCCAAAAGTCAATATTCTAGTCGACGAAATAAAACAGCTTACAAAAAAGAGATTAAACAGCATTGTTACTGCTATCAGTAGCCCTAAATACAGACTTCGGGCTACTGATAGCAGTAACAAAAACATTTAGGGCTTTCAGAGAACGAGAAAAGAACACGTCAGAACAAAATTTTAGAAAAGGAAGTCTCAAAATAGAACGTAATCGATATTTACCTCACTTCTCGCTTCTCGGCCTCCTCCTGGGACAGATCCTCCTCTACGGAGTAATCGAGGATTGACTTCACTCCGAAAGAGCGCAATCTGAAAAATTACAAACATTACCCAATTTAATTCAATGTATAAAAGTCAATCTTGGGTGACAGACATTTCTCGTTTTCTTGTAACTAAAGGAAAAAATGTATGTATTAAATGATGTACTGATATGTTAGATTGTTAATAAAGGCTATTATTATTATTATTATTATAAAAGTCAATCATCTGAATAAAAATCTTTCTCTTCAATTCGATATTCAGAAGACACCCACCCCGCCAATACGAAAGGTACCTAACATAGGGTGTATTGATCTTGATTTGACGAGGGTGGATCCGTCTCAGTAACACTATCGCGAAAAACGTAAAAACTACGGAGACTATAGGTTACTTATAGACACAAAAAATTATGTTAGATCAAGGTTTTGAAGAAGAAAAAGTTAAAGCTGATGTAGACACCAATTGAACCCAAGCAATATCTATTACCTTCGATACTTAAAGAAGAATAATAGGAGTTAAAGATGAAAATTACAGTCATAATTTTACAGGTCACTTTTAAAATCTACAAAACCACTGCGATGAAAAAGGGAGAAAACATATCAATCCAACTTATATTCAATTAAATCTTACAGTTCATTTAATATTACCAAGCAATGAAATAACAATTAAAGTGCTGTCATTACTTTATGCGTCATTACTAATTGCAGCTTGTAAAGTTATAATGTTTGTGTTACACGTTACTATAAATGTTACGATCATGACGTTTCAAATCATTCATGCATTTGCTACTAGAAGGTGATTCATGAGATCAAAGGCTTTCGCTGGTTCCAAAGAGACTGCCCCTAAAATGAAATAATTTGCTAATTTAAGTTATGTAATATCGTTAGTGCCCTGTTTTCCTAAGCGTTCATTTCATCTCTCACCATTACAGTTTTTGATTATTTCCTTACTCTTCTAAAATTGTGTCTTTATTTTACAACAATGCACAATCACGGGCACTAGTAAATTAACTTCTCTATAGATAAGTATGAATCACAATCAATGTACCTAAACCTCGTTCAAGAGCCATCAGTGTCAATATTCCATAGCAACGATGGTACTAATAGCTCCCGAATTTGGTTTAGAATCGCATTTAGTTTGATTGGTTATATTCGAGTTATATTCACCTCTCGATAGTTGGTTTGATGGTGTTCTGGTCCTCCCCCGCGACGAACTGGCCGTAAAATGTGGCTTTCATAAATATCTCGAACATTCGCTGTCCCATCACCTGGCGCATCCGCTTCATCAACTGAGGACATGGAAAATAAAATTTGCTTAATGGTAACGAACGGTAGAATAATCTTGTATCTCCAGAAAGTTATACCAGAGATTTAAGAAATTTATGTGGCTACTTTCAAGTATTTGTTGGTGATTAAAAAATGAGGCTTCTTAAAATGATTATGTTAATAATAATTGTTGTTATTCTGTTAATTATTATAAATAATATGTTGTTAATAAAAAATCATCTTCATCAACCTATTCTATCCTCTCATTTGTTTCTTTCATAATTTCTGTCACACAACATCTCAATATTCACTTTCTTTTCAGTCATATCATTTATTGTGCAATAAATTCATCACACTTATATTATTATAAAGGCGAAAGTTTTTATAAAACCGATATCTTTATTACATTATAATTTATCGATATATATTATGAAAAAATCGTTTTCCATACGATAAATCGCATCCAATTTCATTAGTTTCCAACATAACCGTGTCTTATTTAGAAAAAATAGTTTATAATTTCTCACGATTTTTTTCAATCTTCCGGCGTTTGTAATTTTCCGGTGACATATACATGTGTGTGTACAAACTGAAACTATGCTCTCGCGGGCGAAGCTAATTATTTATAACTAGCTTGTGCCCGCAGCTTCGCCCACGTACATAAAATATAGCCTATGTCACTCAGGAATAAAGCAGCTTTCTATCAGTGAAAAAATCTTAGCAATCGGACCAGTACTTCCAGAGATTACCTCCTACAAACAAAAAAACAAAACTTTACCTCTTTATAATATTAGTGTAGACTAGTGTACATATACAACCTTGTTAAAAGTATTTTTACAAGGAGTAGGTAACTTTTTATACAAACCATACAACAATGATCCTAATCATTTCTTGATACAAAGATGGCATGCAAGTAAATAATGACAAAGATAGAAATTACCATTAAATTATTCCATTACTTCCACGTTTACGTTGCTACCATTAATATCGTTTACTTATCTGTCCTTCAATTTAAATAAAAGCCCGCATTTTCTTTGACAAGTATTTTTAGAGTTTTTTTGTAGAAGGAATATAAGTAGAAAACTTTGCCAAGTTTTACTCGCTTCTTTTACTTCAGTAAAGTAAAAATAATAATATGGAAAAGTTTGGAGATGTAAATGGACTTATAATGTCAGGAAAATGTATTCCTAATGTCTATATTTTATTTACATCAATGAAAGTGAAATTGATAAATATCTATAAATTTAGGAACGAAAAGTAACAAAGTAAAATATTTAACCCTGTAGAATCCACCTATGAAAGGCATATTTTACTTCATAAAAGCATTTGACAGGCATGACAATGATCTTCGTTCAAATAATGCCTATTCAACTTCGATTATGTACCAACGTACCGACATAAATGAGTATAAACTTGTGAAATTGAAACCAGCATGGTCCATTGTCAAGGTTACAAGAAGTCTATTTCCAGTCAAAACTAAACAATCATGCAAGCAAAGATAATCCTTACACTATTAACATAATGCATATATTCGTATATTTGAACATGTTGTACTTATATGTCAGCTGTTTAAATACTGGTTCTTGCTGATGAGTGTAAAAACATGGCTCATCTTCCCACGCTACACTACTAGTCATATGACTTATAATTCTATTTATATTGCTCTAAAATCTAGAATTCATTGAACCCGTCGTACCTGCCTCAAATTGAAGTTTTCAATTGGCTTTTTTGACAAATCTACAAAAATCGAATAGAGCGATTTGGTAGAATATCTTAAGTCGACATTATTCCTTCTTGCTCATAATCTGTCTGTATATAATTATAAAAGGCATGACTAAGAGACTCATCATCAATTTTAGTATTTGTGTTTTTAAGAAATTAGTTATGCTAATTGCATGCTAATAATATGGACATCAACGTTGATTCAGTGGCCGATTCTAATCATACTACTTTCAGGCTGAGCGTTTATTATAAAGCATAATGCATACATAAACATGTAACATATTACTTGTTGTATATAATAATACGCTTCTACCACAGTAAAATCAATTAAAACGACCAGTTTCAGAATAACAGAGTATGTAAATCAATAGATTTACACCTTAGAAAACTAGATATCGGACATCGAATTCACCAGTAGACCACTTACTAAAAGGTGCCCGAAATCCTGCAATGCGCAATTTCTATTTATATATTCAAAATATTGCATGGCTCTTTCACATATAGCCGTGCATTATAATAAGGCTTTCCTATTTCACTTTTATAACTTTCCAGCACGCTAAGAAAATCAATAGGGGATGCACTTTTAATCCAAACCCACATACTGGTAGTATTATTCAGACACCAATATAACATACACTGTTGAATATAGAGACAGAACAAAGAAATTATGAATGGATTCTGCAAAGGATGATGAGGAAGAAGATAATAAGAAAATGAACACTGAAATAGAAGCTGATATTGATGTAATGAAGAAGAAGAAAAAATACTGCGCCGACCCTAAAGTAAATGGGATAAAAGCTGCTTAAGAAAAGTATTCCAAACCAACATTGAAGTCGAAAATAGCTTAGTTACAGGAAAATCTCGATAGCATAATGACGTCAAATCCGATAACAGAGTTTCCTTATTAATCAAGATAAGCTATTTTTATATGAACCCTGACGAATGGAAAAAGCGGTTCATTCCACAGAGACTTTCACAGAGCATGACATAGCCTGGGTCCTAGCTGTGGGAACAATAAAAGCTGACTATGCTGTGTTATGCATATTACACGTAAAACAGGTAACCAACGGGGTCTTCTTCGTGTTTACAATCTCTTATAGATATTTTATGTCAGCTACGACCAAAATTCAGCCACGTTGACATGAAACTCACCAAAGTCATATTCATATATTTATATTCCACTATGATAGTAATACTCGTAGATGTTAACAAAAGACTTTGGGCAAACTATAATCGTAGGTCTTGCTAGGTCAAAGGAACATTTATAAATTAATAGTATTTAATTCATGGTGCAGGTATTAGTGAGCAAAGAACAGGATGAGAGATAAGGAGCCTTACCATGAAATGTTAAAATGTCAGTCGTTCAAGCGAGAAAGATGGATACAGCTATACACCCTATATAGCTCCATTCCTTTAACAGTTCAGTTTATGTCGTAAAATCGATCGCGTCAAGAGCTCGTGGTAGCACTAAAGGTATCGTTTGTTGTATGGCTTTACAGTCACTACCACCGTGGTCTATAGGACCGAAAGGTTCTGAAGTACTGGGAGCTACTGAGAGAGTGTACATAAAATATTGGTTCAATCTGGTTAAGGTCGCGGAACAGAACATATAGGAGACTTGATAAAAGCGATGATTTTGAGAGCCTTTGTAAAGAAAGATGATGAAAGCAAGAAGATAGATATATATTACATTGACAAACGACAAGTTTGTGAAAAACTAAACCGGTGTGGAGATGACGGAGGAGAGTCGATCATGGCGATGAATTTGAGAGGTTCAATCTGGCTAAGGTCTCGGAATCGCTAGATGAAGAACGTAGAGGAAAGTCGATAATAACGATGATTTTGAGTCTTTGTAAAGAAAGATGATGAAAGCAAGAAGATAGATATATATTGCATTGACAAGCGACAAGTTTGTGCAAAACTAAACCGGTGTGGAAATGACGGGGGCCGGTTCACAGCGACCTTGGCAGTGAACACATAATGAGTTCGCGCGCTTAGTACGCTACGGAACAATGACTCATATTTTACGATCTTTTGGCGATTTATTGTTACTTGAGTATAAGTGCAAGCCGATAAGTACTGAAATAACTCCAAATTCTATTTGGAATGCGGTCACAAAAATATTTTTGACTTCCTAAGTTGTATGTTGACTATTGGATGGTGGCGGTAACTGCGCAAAAGAAGAATCTGGATTTTTTTACATATGCTTTAGCAAAAACTAGGTTTATCTACATACTTATTTTGTATATGTTTAGTCCGAACGTCTAAGCCGTTCTTCATACGACCTTCCTCAAAGTCGCTATGCAAAAACTTGATACCCAAATGTTATAATTGTTTTAGCATAATTTTAGAATAACATAACTAGACAATTTTTTATGCGATTTACTATTAAACGGTTTTTGAAAACCACTCGAATATGGACATGACTTGAGATAAATTCAGCACTTTAAGAGAAAAAAAAAATATATAAAAAAAAAAACAAAGTTTAAAACGTTAATAAGTCAAGGCTTGGTGAAGTCCTTTTATTCAATTGAACGCTCTCTATTAAGTTCTTGACTGACTGACTGTCATTATGTGATGTAGGCGAGCAATTAGAGTGGATTTTCTAAAACGGGGGTCCGAAGTTTGCATGGAAGAAACCTACTTTCACACAAGTGAAGCTGTTGGCAGAAGCTAATAACTTCTAAAAAACACTTTACTTCTTAATAACATCCTTTGGTAACAATTCCTAAAATAAAACTCTTGTTCATTACATAACTAAATTATCGTGTGAAAATTTACTAAATGAGCCAAGTTTACTGAAACGTACTGTTTGTATAACGTGGCTTGGATTACGCAATAGTAAACAAAATTCCTGGCTGCAAGATTGATAGGTAGGCTACTGATATAGGCACGAACGAACTCGTAAGTCGGTGCCCGATAGTTTGCTTTACTAATATTAGAAAGAGGAAAGTTTTTAGTTGTTACACGTCACATTGAGACTATTAATATATTAATCTTTTACTACACTACGAACTACGTTGCTATGGTAGAAATATCGGCCAGTCAGTGTAGGGGTCATAATGCTCATAACACAGATGACTTTCCGTGATACGCATTGTGAATATTTTATAATTGTTTAAAAACGCTCAAAGCACCTATTTTCCTCAAGCAAATTTTTATGTGAATGTTGTACACCCGATTACTCACTAGTCATGAAACACGTGTGCAATTGCATTCTAAAATCATCTGTATCGTGCTTTTTAGGAATCAGTATCCTCAGGGTCTGGGGCCATAGGTTCCTTTCCGAAATGGACAATATGTCCTGGCATAGAACATAGGATACCTACTTTTTAATCCCGGGAGTATGTTACCTTGGGATATTTTTAGGGTTCCGTACCTCAAAAGGAAAAAACGGAACCCTTATAGGATCACTTTGTTGTCCGTCCGTCTGTCTGTCTGTATATCTGTCCATCAAGACCCTTTATCTCAGAAACGCGTGGACATATCAAATTGAAATTAAAACCATATACTCAGGTCTGCGGACTCTTGAAGCTGTAAAAAAAATCAATACTTCCCGTTGACCCAGAATTCTGAAATTTGGCTTAGAGCAAGGTCTAGCACAAGCATAGGAATAAATCTGAAAACTGTAAATTTGTTGTTACGTCACCATTATTTTTTTTTCGATTCGGAAAAATCTTCCGAAACTACATTCCGGGAATTGAACTATTTACATAGGTAAGTTTGTACGGAACCCTCAGGGCGCGAGTCCGACTCGCACTTGCCCAGTTTTTTTTACTTTAAAGTGGGCGAAGCCGATGGCAGAAGCTAGTACTTCATAGAACAACTCCTGGTAGCAGTGACTGATCAGGGTGCACCAAGTCGTGGAGGATGTAGTAATATCTTTTCAAGCAACAACTTAAAGTAAAGGATGGAAGGGTCAACAGCCCACTGATGTTTTTAAAACAGGTGTGTGGATCCATTGTTCCTAGTTTGGGCAGAAGGAACCTAAGCGTATCTCTAGGAATGGATCTCAGAATTCGCGGAATCGTATGATTACGGCATTGCGGATTTGTTCAAGAGTTATAGCGACATTTACAGGGGTGACTAGACGGTTGCAAACCAATGTCCCAACCAAGGTGACCTTGCTAGTATCAATCCGTGTAGACAGCAGTTGTAATCCATGACCTTGAACGCCCTTGGTTGGAAGGCGAGTTTTCCCAACCACCGAACGTGTTGGCGCGTGGTTTACATCCATGTAGCCGCAACACAAACCAAACACATAAACCAAGGTCGCCTTGGTTGGAACGCTGGTTTGCAACCATCTGATCAACCTTTTAGACACCACATAGGAACCAAAAAATCAAAATCCTGCATCACGGTATCAGAGATTTCCGCGCGATTAGATCATATACAATAGTTCGAAATCAACTACGACCAGACACAACACCCGTCTGGTCGGAAGATCCCCTTTTCAACGGAGGTTTGCGAGATTTCAATACCACTAAAGAGTTACCATGGTCCTGGAACGCAAAGAGCAACTGAAGGAGCAAGTGGTGGGAAATCATCAAATGACTTCTCTTGCTCTAGCGATGAGCAGAAGGGCTTGAATGACTAAATCCACATCTGTGTCCTCTCAGTTGCCCCTTGCGTTCTAGGGCACGTTTCTGCAGTTCAGGTACTGTCACCTACAATGTAGATCTGTTTCTATAATGTATTGAGAAATTATAAGTCAAGCCACACGTTTCATTAATGGCCACGTGATCAAACTTCTCATTTTATAACTAAGCAACGGGAAATGAATGCCTCTAATATACTAATCCGTATTTTTCACGACCCGCGACGTCAACTAAATATTCTTAGTCCAAGAACGAGTGAAGCGAGCTCGAAATTTTACGGCAATTCGACACGGACAGTTTAGGTTAGTAGGCTAAGGCGGGAGCGAAACGTAGCGGGCTTTCTTCTCAGACATTCCCCGTGTCCGAGCATCGGACCTGCTGGGCCCTTACGAATTTGCTGAGGCGCGCGTGGAACACTACACGCCGTAGACTACTGGAGGCCGCTACAAGTTACGGGTAAGAAAAAGATTATGAAGAATAATCTCACGTGTTACTTCTAGTTTTTGTTCCCGAATTAGCACGAATTACAAAAAAAAAACCACACCGGCACATGTTTTTTTTGAAGTTTCATTTTGTTTTGTTTTTGACCTGTTCATACACTGCCAAGATTCATCATACTTGTACCTAGTACCACAGTAAATATTGTTGCCGAGAGCTGTGGGAGCACAGCCCGCCTAAAAATACGCATTTTTTCCACAATTGACGTGTGAGGTGCCTTGGAGAGTTCGGTACTTTTGGCAAATGACTGCAATCCACTTTTCGCTTCTTTTAGCGAGGTTGGTTTGTGGATGGGTGATAGTCATAAGTCACCGAGATACCTTCGTACCTCGAAAAGCAAATAATGCCATTGTTTTCGGCTGTCATTTACAGATATTTTATATTTTTATATTTTGATACAAGTGGAGAAACTTAGTCATTGCGTCCGAAGCAAATTTCGCCCGAGCCGCAGGCGAGGATGTTATGGAGCCGAGTGCTTCTGTGACAAATTCTCACGTACGTATTACTACATTTTTCAATGCTCTCGATTTCAATCCGTTCAATCAAACAAACAAATAAACCAACTCTTCAGCTAATCAATCTTAACTTTATGAATGAATATGAATTTATCTAAACTTATGAAAGAATAATCGAATCGTTGCCAATAAGTCGTAGTAGTAGATAGAAAAATATTGACATATTATTATTAAAGTTACATGTTGGTAGCCGACTGCACGCACCAGCAGCAGACGACATGTCGTCGCTTCATGTCGTCACGACACGTCGTAGCGTCATGTCGCTGCAGTCATGATTTCGAACCCGACTGCAGACGGCAACAGCAGATGGCATCCAATTGGTTCCGAGTGCTCCGTGAAACAAGATGTCTGACGTGTTCGAGAATAATCGACGTGTCCGTTGCTCTGGCGTCAGCGGCACTACTGATCTGCGGTCGGACGACACTATAGACTGTCGCTCGACGACGCGTCGCTAGCTTCATGTTGCTAACTACGGAGGGAATTTCATAGAAATACGTAGAAACCAGTAGTGTCGCTGCGACACGTCGTCTGCTGCTGCTGCGTGCAATCGGCTACCAACTTGTACCTTCACACATAATACACACATCAATTGTGTGTTTATCGCTGTTTCAATGCATGCTGGTTTTCGGTAGTAACTGAGTTTTTCCTAGCTGATCATTAAATAGGTAGATATCTTCACATTATAAATTTTACCACATGTAAATATACGTCTAAAACCTTTAAATCTTCCATAGTAAACGACCGGTACTTATATCCCGGTCTTACCTATTTAGTCACATTCAAATTTTTTTTTTTATTTTGATATGCTCTTTATTTATTACATTTTGTAAACCAACCTTCTTTTTAGGGTTCCGTACCCAAAGGGAAAAAACTGGGCAAGTGCGAGTCGCACTCGCGCCCTGATGGTTCCGTACAAACTTACCTATGTAAAGAGTTCAATTTCAGATTGGGGTCACGAAGTTTATTCCAAAGAGCAAAAAAAAAAATTGTTTTTTTGACATAACATCACATTTTCTGTTTTCAGATTATTTGTATATAGATTTATTCCTATACTTGTGTTATAAGACCATACTTTATGCAAAATTTCAGGATTCTGGGGCACCGGGTACCCTATGAATTTTGATCCCCTTGAGATTGCCGAAATACACATTGATTGCGACATAAAATGCCGTAAAATTTTTTTTTGTTAACTCAGAAGTTTGATTTTTTCACAGATTCAAGAGACCGCAGACTTAATTTCAACCATATACGTCCACGCGTTCCCGAGATAAAGGGTCTTTACAGACAGACAGACGGACAACAAAGTGATCCTATAAGGGTTCCGTTTTTTCCTTTTGAGGTACGGAACCCTAAAAGCAGGACCCTATTACAAAAACTCCACTGGTCGTCTGTCGCACAGCATAAGAGCTGTGAATGTCGAACTCGTCCTTATTTTATTTTAGTAAGTGGTAAACAGTTCATGAAAAATAAAATAAAAAATTCGTGATGACGCAAATTATATTTTGCGGTCTAATTACTTGTCAAATTCAACTACATTTTACCTTACAGGCAGGAAATATATTTACAAATATACATTCATAAAGAATTACTTACGTATGACGAATGGTTTTGCCATAGCTACTAACCTAATATCGAAGGTAACCAAATATGGTATTCATCGAGGAAAGACGATATCGTTCCCTAACAACCGCAAAATAATTTACCTTATAACGTTAAATAACGCTGGTCAGCATCAAAATAAGAAAAAAACTATGGATAATTATGTAGACTTGATATATGTATATGGACATGGTAAATCCATATATTATGTAGTCATGTTATCTTCAGTACGGTAAATGAGATACATGTGATGACAATTTACAGCATATTTGTTGACGATCCAATAAAAAAAAAACTGGGCAAGTGCGAGTCGGACTCGCGCACTGAGGGTTCCGTACAAACTTACCAATGAAAACTTTACGAGTTACAAAGATTTTTTCGAATCCCAAAAAAACTTTCAATTCGAGATAAAGGTTCTTGACTAGACAGACAGACGGACAACAAAATGATCCTGTAAGGGTTCCGTTTTTTCCTTTTGAGGTACGGAACCCTAAAAATTAGTTTTTTTTTTTTTCTTCAAATATGTTTCGTCATCGTGAGAATACATACGGCAGATATATATGGCAGGTTGAGCTGGACTCCTACAGACAGTACATAAGCCACGAGCTCTGTTTTTGATTTTGACCTTATGGCTTTAGTTTTTTTTGCCTTCTGATTTTACTCTTTTAATGTAAAAATAGCATGAGAATCCTGGTACCCATAACACAAGTTAAATCTTTCCTTGGGTACCAGATTCACTACAAATACTTACTTGTTACTTCTGACTCTAATTGTTCTTGTTCTCTAATATCTGTTTGTTATATTGTGTTGTTTGTGTTTGAGTATACAAAATATTTTAATTCAATAAATTTTTATCAATTATAATAAATAAACTAAAATAATAATTATTATAAATTATATAATTATATTATTATAATTATTATTAATAATTATTATAAATTATTATTCCCTTTATTTCACATATAAACATATTCGTTACATTTTTAAATATTTCAAAAATAAAAAATAAAACATTTAAAAATATAAAAAACAGCATCCCACCGGTATCGGGAACAGGGTCCAAGCTACCGGCGGTCAGGGCTCCAGAGAAAGGAACCTCCTAACAATGCGAGCCGTGTCCAGGAGTACCGCTTTCTGAATCAAGCCCTTGATCCAGCCGCCTAACGCGAGCCTCCTAAGGTGTTGGTCGAGGCTCTTGGCTATTAAGCCATTGCCCGACACGACTATCGGCACAATGATCGCAGAGTCCACATCCCACATGTCGACAACCTCGCGAGCCAAGTCAATATACTTGATTTGTTTATCTTTCTCGGCTTTCACGAGGTTCTCGTCATGCGGGACGGATATGTATATATAAATTATTATTATTATTATTCTTAACGCGATCCATTTCACGATCTAAACTGAACCGTTAAAAGGTATGGAGCTACATAGGGTGTATAGCTCCTTCCCTCTTCTTCGCTCCCACGACTCAGTCACTCAGGTTTGGAAGGAAGAAACCCGGCATTTGCCTCGGACAGAACACTTTGACTGGCCTGTTGGTCTAGTGGTTAGTGACCCTGACTGCTATGCCGGAGGTCGTGGGTTCGATTCCCACCCAGGACAAATATTTGTGTGATGAGCATGATCATTTGTTCTGTGTCTGGGTGTAATTTATCTATACATGTATGTATTTAGAAATATATAAGTATGTTTATCAGTTGTCTAGTACCCATAACACAAGCTCTGCTTAGCTTGGGACTAGACGGCGTTGTGTGATAGTTGTGGAATATAAAAAAAAAAGAACAGGACAGAACGTGATGTAAAATGCTCATTTACGCTTCAAAATTAATTATTAGTACCATCAAAGCAATATTATTTGAAACAAACGCTTATACAGGCTGACAATATTCAGGCCAGCTTCAACACTGACCTAAATATAGACGCTATCCATTTTTACTTTCCCTACCGAGGCTTTCTTCAACTTTCCACCCTGCACCAGATAAATATAAATCATCATCATTTCAGCCGAAAGACGTCCACTGTTGGACATAGGCCTCCCCCAAGCGTCGCCACAACGACCGATCCTGTGCTTCTCGCATCCACCGCACTCCCGCGACCCTCACCAGGTCGTCGGTCCACCTTGTGGGAGGCCTTCCAACGCTGCGTCTTCCGGTGCGCGGTCGCCACTCTAGAACCTTTCGGCCCCATCGACCATCCGTAAATATATAAATAGGACATCTAATTAGATTAATGGGCGAAATAGCGAACAAAAAAGGTGAACAGTGGCGTGAAGAATTGGGTCAAAACACGAGGTGACGAAAAGAAAAACCTGTAAGAGCTGAGAAGGAATGCTATTAATGAAATTTATTAGAAATTTCAGTGTATTCTCACTCATCAGATTAAAAAAGGTAGGCATTAGGTTTACCCTTATACAATAATAACTTCAGCCAACGACTTCCAACACATCATCATAATCTTCCTGCCCCAGCCCCGTTTTATTTCGGGTCGGCGCAAAACGTTTTTTTTTTTCCATTCTGTCCTGTCACTCGTCACGCTATCACTAACTCCCTTTTCTTTCATATCACTTCCGACGACTTCCAAAACATATAAGGTGTAAATTATCCTATGTTATGAGCAGTGGTGGCCGAGTGGTAACGGCACCGACTTACGAGTTGTAGGTTGCAGGTTCAAACCCAGCCAGGCGCATTACTTTGTGTAATTTATTTCATCACCAATGCTATCAAAACTGTGAAGGAAAACATCGTGAGGAAACCGGCATGTCCTAGAACCAAAAATTCGAAGACATGTGACATCCACCAACCCGCAATGGGCCCGCGTGGTGGATTACGGCCCATTCCCTCTCCTAGAGAGGAGGCCTGAATCCCAGCAGTGGGAACATTATAAGGCCGACTATGCTATGCTATCCTATGCCCTACTCCAGCATATTCTACCAATCTACCCATGTACCAAGTTTCTTCAAAATATATTCAGCCGTTAAGAAGTGAAGAGGTAACAGATAGACAAGCAGTCAAAGTTACTTTCACAATTATAATATTGTTGAAAAGTGGCAGCAAAACCACCGTTTCATCAATATTCTGATTGCTGGAGTGAGTATACACTTCCCATATGCCTGCAGTCCATCTTATCCCATATCGAAAACATTTTATCCCCATATAAAACCGATAAGATGTAGGTATTATTAATAGTAGGGGAGCCCAGGATGCTAAATTTGCAGTCACTAAAGCACTAGTTTATAAGTTGTGTATGTCTTTACTAACCATAATGGATTGTATTATCTTGAAAATAAATTATTATTATTAAGGCGTCATGGGGAGCGTATTGAATTGTGAAGATTAGGTTCTAAAACGAAAAGTCATGTAAATTTTTCCATTTTACTGGGGGGGAGAGCGTGTAAGAATTTTCAAAAATGTAAAAAAAAAAATAGAGTCACATGGAAATACTCGAGCGCGTCAGACATTCATAGTGTATACGCGCTTTGTCTTTCTGATAACCAATAGGTATTAATCTGTCGATTAACTAGTGGAGGGTAGCCGTAAAAAGGAGTAAAAAAAAAACAAAAAAAAAAGTTATTCGAGCGTGTCAGGTATACAGAGTGAATGTTAAGTGAACTCAAAAATTTTTCCTAAGACTATGACTGACGATTTGGACGCGACCAAATAATTAATGATTTTTGATAATGTAAAAAAAAACGTGACTAAGATACTCGAGCGCGTCTGATTTTTATACAGAGGGTTCAACTTGATGTCTTAGTCGTTGAGGGGTAATGTTAATCTACAATTTGAAAAAAAAATTATAGCATAAGATTCATAATAAAATAACCAAGCGACATTTCGAAAATTTTAAACTGGTACATTGTATTATGACCATTAAAGATTAATATGAATTGAAGTTTTTGAAAAAATTTAACCGTTTACTAACAAAATTACGTATTTTTGTTTATTTTTGCGAACTGTAATCGTTAACACATTCATTGTGGTGCTCATTACATATTTTTTATGGTAATTATGGTAACAGTATTGGCATCTATATTACATAAACTGTGACGACCGTTTTGAATTCTTTTGGTCGGCAAAGTCTTAAACGACCCATATTTTCCATGATGGGACGGTGCGAGAGAGTGAGAGATAAAGAAAGAGTGAGAAGGAAAGAGAAGCGCGGAGTGGGGAATACACAGTCCTCAGTATCTGTAGGTACGCTTCATCCTTTATTGATGGTTTTAGCTACATCGCCTCATGAAAGCCGTAAGATTATATGAATTTCGTTTAAAATAAAATAAAATTTCATGCAAAAAAAAAAATTGACAAGATTATTGAAATATACACTGTTCTACATGTAACTTACCTTGTCTTAATCTGACGCGCTCGATATATTAAGAGTTCATTTATAGTAGTGGTACAATACAAGGTGCAAGTTTTCTCGCCATATGATTTTCTGACGCGTTCGAGTAACGCGCAAAATCCCCGCTGAGGCTCCCCTACTATAAGATTATAGGTGCCACTACTACTCCGATTCTATAATCAAACGTAATGACGTCATATCGAAATGATGTTATAAACTCAATATGTTTACATTTTGACGTCACTATTAGATATCAATGAATACGCGATGAACATTAACAAACGTACTTTAAGGAACAGTTTTTGGAAATAAGAAACAAGACAAAACAATATAAATGTAAATGAACAATTAGGTACAGAAAAAATAAAGAATCAAATTGAAGGAAGCAGATAGCTTTAAATTAATTCCCAAACAAGAAAGTCTAAAGGGGTGACCAAACGGTTGCAAACTAGCGTTCCAACCAAGGTGACCTTGGTTTATGTGTTTGGTTTGTGTTGCGGCTACATGGATGTAAACCACGCGCCATCACGTTCTGTGGTTGGGAAAACGCGCCTCCCAACCAAGGGCGTTGAAGATCATGGATTACAACTGCTGTCTACACGGATTGAAACTAGCAAAGTCACCTTCGTTCGGACGTTGGTTTGCAACAATCTGGTTACCCCTTAAAACCTAAAGAACCAATCAAGCGAAGAAATAAACATAAAAGTGCCCACTAACGAGTTATTACCACTAAACCGCAAAATACTCCATAAAACTTCAATAGACCGCCAGCCGTAGAAACCGCTCCACCCGACGTTCTAATTCCGTGAGAAAATGCCCAGAGCTCACACATGAAATACGTTCTACTTTTAAGTTTCTTTAGAAAAGCAGAAAATCTCTCGCATCTGTATGATGTACTTATGTATTTCAAAGCTAATGAAGTGACCTCTGTGAAAGCTCTTTGGCTTAGTAGGTCTTCGTTGGTTTCCTTTAATCAAGGAGAAAAATTTCGCAGAAGCAATGACGATAAGAACTTTGATTAAATTCCTCTCAACACGATGGTGGCCTATATTGGTAACACCTTTACCAATATAGGCCACCATTATGTTGAGAGGCTTAAATGAAAGGCGAACTGTAAATGGCAACGCCGGTAAGAACTAAGTCTGGCCATAGATATTGGTGATGTACATCAGAAAGATCATCCATCCATAGACTTATACAATATAAACAGAGAATCGCGTCCTTGTTAATTTTTTTTTTTTGTATTGATTTCGACCTGGATACTAAGTTCTTTAAGCCATCGCCCTTGTTGAAGACGTGACGCAATGTTACTACTTTATACGTATGTAGATAAATGTATTTCGTTTGAAGCTTTATATAACACACACACTAGTTCTTGAAAGGAATCTAAGAATGACAATGACAAATCAATTGCAATAGGAAAACAATAACGTTATGTAACCAAGGTGAATAGTACGATTTAAGACAAGACGGCTGCCAAGAAATGCAGCAGAGCAAAACTATGGGAAAAAGAGAAACATCTTAAAAATTCCCGGTAATTAGTAAACTTGATTGGCATTTTGGAAACTAAAAAAGTCTTTTGGCAACATGGGACAATTTTTTGCGTGGTGGGATATACACCACTATTTTTTAATTAGTACAAAAAATGGGGCTCCATGCGTGACGTACCAGTTACCCGTATTTGTGCATTAAAAAGTAAAAAAAATGAAATCCCAAAATTGTCCACGAAAATTTGTCATAATTGGTAAATTCATGATTGAATCAATCATTCATAACAATTGCTACTAGAACATACGACGCGCAGTTTTTTCCATTTTGTTCGCCATTCATTCGTTCATATCAGTAGCCTGTACAATTTTTCCATAAATTGAGTGACATTTTGGGATAAAAGCAAACGCTAATAACTTTGCTGTTTATGAATATTATTTATTGAGAATTTACTTAAATAAAAACAAGACCTTTTCTAATAAGCCCTAGTATTTCTAGGTACTAATTAAAATTTTGTGGTGTATAATGGACATTTTTGTAAAGACTTGATTGTTAACGCTTGCCTTAACTGGCGTAGCAACCAGCATGGATGGTGTATCCCCAGAAGGGTTGGCATATGCGTAGGATACACACAAACCTCTAGTTTTATTCTCAAGTCCCATGCTATAATAGTTCGTGGGTGTCAGCTGGATACGGGAAGCATAAGACGAGCCATAGTAGCGATGCTTGAGGGAGGCCTAAGTCCAGTAATGGATATTTTTCGGCTAAATGACGATAATGATGTAATAAATGACCGATCTATAGCTACCAAAGGAAAACTCTCACTTATGACGTACAATATCTACCGTGACCTAGGTAAACAGATCTATGCAAATGCATTCAGTTTAATACGAAGACTAGTAGGTAGAAATAGGCATGTAGCTAATGCATAGCGTAGCATTATAATCTAGCACTATTTATAAACACATTATTCAACTGAGTCTAGCAGACAGAAAGTCGACTGGTCACTCAAAATGTAAAGGAGACAGCTAAGAAGATTAAAGTAATAGTAAATTGGGTTCAGACTTTAGATTTAGACAGATTTCTACTTCGTCCTTGAAGGAGAATCGTTTGTCTTGGTATGGTCATGTAAAGAGGAGGGATGAAACACTAGTTATTAAAAGAGTTATGAGTAGGTTTTTTAAACAAAACGAAGTCGAAACTTGTTTGTTCTGTTCTGACAGCTGTTTTTTGTTGTAACAAAAACTGCAGGACATGTTTTTAGTCTAAGTCTTCCAATGCAGATACAAGACCGGTTTGTATGATGCAACAGTTTTCAATATTTTCGTATTCCTACTTTTTGAATAGACATGGCTACTGCTACTACGACTGTACTATGTGCTAGACACTATTATACTTTTCTTCAGTGTCTTTTTCAAATATTATTGGAAACCGAAACGACAGTCATAAAGCTCGAACCACAAGTCAAGATCAAGAGGGTCCTGAGGGATTAGGGATATATATTTTTTAATATGGTTTTCTTATTTTTTATTTTAAGTTAAGTATTTATAGATTAGAGGGCAGTGGTGGCCGAGTGGTAACGGCCCCGACTTACGAGTTGTAATAATGTGTAATAACCTGTGCGAGTTTCAAACAAACGGTAGACATCTAGGTCGTCTCGCCACCTCTTCCCAGGTCGACCTCGGCGGCGTCGTCCATCCTCAGGTACCCACTTAGTGGAGACTCTTGCCCACCGGTCAATTTTACGTTTACATAATTATATATTTATTCTGGGATGGATTCTTTAACAACTACGAAAATAACGATTCTATCAGCATGGGAAAGCGAACAGGTGCACTCGATGTTATGTTATCTTGATTGTGTGACAACTTCCTTTAGTGAAAGTGTTTGTCTTTCTAGAGTCTATTGTGTTTGTGACAGCCGACCAGTGAGGGGTTTTCGATACAATCAAATTATCTGGTACTTATTGTAATTAGTATTTATCACTAAACTGGATAATAATCTCTTTTCCATTTTCCAAATTATATACGGGTGGTATATTTGTAGCGCCATCTATAACGCCACATAGGAACTAGAATTCAACCATCGGTTAGTTGCCCGGACTAGACAAAACTAACTATTTAACTAAACTCTTTTTTATTTTTTACTAACTATTTTAGTTTATTGAGTTTTAATTTATTGAATTTTGTTTTATTTATTGTATTGTTTTTGGAATTATTATTTATTGAATATTGGAATTTTAATTTTTTTTTAATGCTTACATTGATTTTAATTGAATTTTGTATTTTAAGCAACTTATTTTTTAAGATTGATTTCTAATTTGGGTTCTTACCCGAAATAAATGAATTTTATTTTTTATATAAAACGCCCGTCTGGTCGGAGGATCCTCCATTTTCAACAGAGGATTTTGGGATCCAATACAAGTACCCTGTGGCACTCCAAGCGTTGCAACTTAATATTTTGGTTCGTTTGGTTCCTTTTACTGTTTATCGCTTACAAGCTGTTACGCAAATATGTGTAGTGAGTTATTATATCCTTTTTTTACTTTAGGGTCATGCATTACATTTTTTTTTGTTTTGGCAGGAGTGGGAAATCTTTATGAATGCCCAAACTGCCCCACAAGAAAAGCATCCTGGGCATTGCCGGACACTCACCGGCTAAAACCACACTCCTGCCATTGCCAGTGTCCTCTGAGATTATCAGTGACTTAGTACACTCTGTAATATTTGGGGCGTCTAGGGTTGCTTTAGAGTCCACTCGTCGTGAGAATGATAGTATATTAAACTTGTCCAGGTCCAAGTTCATCACTTGAAGGCATCCTATCTGCCTTTAGGATAAAACGCAAAAATCTTGGTACTTGATGTTAAAAAGGTTTAGTTTCAGTTGTACTTATGAAATAGCAATTGCGCATTGTAAATGGGCTAGCATGACGATTGACAGGACAGAATGGAAGAAAAAAATACGTGTTGTGCCAACTCCAAATAAAACGGGACAAGGGCAGGAAGATGATGATGATTGCCAAAACCACGCCAAAACGTACGTTGATAGAAAAACAAGTACACCGGCTGATTCTACCGTTACATTTATTCAACTACTCAATAATGTGAACAGCGATAACGTTTAGAATAAAACTATTGAGGTCGCTAACCGCTGCACAAACTAGGCCAGGAGGATTACACTGGCAACATAGTAGTGGATCAAACAAATTACAATACAGTGCAACTTTCTTACGCCTAGTAACATGACAGCCCTGTGCCCGATACATCAGAAATAGAACTATATTGTTCAAACATAAGACTGAATTTACCTTGTCACTGCAATTTTTTTAACTATCACGAATGCCATTCCTCTTGTTTTTCAAAATTACATTGCACTTCAATTTCTACTTTATATTCAGGTTTATACGTTCTGAAATCGATTGGCCTTACGTTTGATGGTGGTTAACATTCTTCATCCGTTTGCAAACCAGTTTCAGGGTTTTTATCGTCAATGCGAAGTTCATTGACAGTCTTCCTTGTTATGTAAGATTTCTATAGTTTGAGACCCCTTTTCTTTATTTATTCCTGTTTCGATTTTTTCTGTATCCACATTTTAAAAAGTTTCTCATATTTTTTCAGTAATTATTTTTCTTATGTTGTTGAACAAAAATGTAACAGTTGCTTGAACTGCCAATAGTCTATAAGTTCAACATAGTCAGAATTGTAATTAATAAAAGTTTATTTTTACAGAGAAAGTTTATAATTACTAATGTTATTAAAATATTGCAACGTACCTATTAATCTTGGATGTCATATCTATTTCACACATTGTTTTAGGTCATATGTTTACAAAATATATCTATCTCCTTAAATATCCATACAGTCGCCACTAATTTAATTTGTATTTTTTATAACTACAATTAGGTGGATTGTGTGAAGAGTGATATGAAAATATGGCGAGAAAGGAAGTAAGTGAAGTAACTATTGAGATGACTGCGAAAACTGAAGTCTAAAAGAAAACATAAGAGCAGGAGGAAAACAATAAGCGAAAAATCTAAAATTAAATATTCATATACATTCTACTTCAATGTTTGAAAAATTGTTTACTATTCAAGCAGCTCATTTATGCAATGCAATACCCATAGAAGTAAGGCGAGCTCAAACAGCACCGACGTTTTATAAAATTGTGAGGATTACCTTTCACTATAATTTTTCCAATTCTCCTTTCTCAATTTTATATTTGATATTTATTATTATAGAATCTATAGGTATATAATAATTGGCATTGTAAGTAAATTGTATTATTACGTCTTTTTAATAAAATAATTGTTTATGGTTTTTCTACACAGATAGCCCAAATTCTATCTTCTTTCGTGCAGTTGATTTCGATAAGATCACCCCTTGTACACCTGTTTTTATATGATGAATATGAGGTATATTTATTTTATTTTAATAAGTACAGTGACAGACTATAGACTAACACAATCAGCACAATTAAAAATAACATACAGTACATAAATCTGAAGTCCAATTATTGCTGAACTAGAACACTCAAAGTTTAATATGCTTCAGAAACAGAAAAAAAAACACAGTAAAGGTGAAGTATTATGAAGTATTATCATAAATAACATAATAAACTAATAAATATACAAGGCATATGATACTCCGAACTATAAAAGACATACGCAAGGTCACAAGAATATGCAACTAGCCGATTGAACGAGGAAATTTTTCGTAGACTAGCGCCATGTGGTTACGAAGTCACGATTCCATTATTTCGAGCTGATATGCCAGCCGGTCGAGCAGTTGTAACCATTAAAGTGTTAATAGTCTTTCAATTAGGATGCAATGTATAAAGATCTGATAACGTTTGATTAGAGCAGTATGACATGAGGAGAGTTCGGTAGCTTCGGAAAGGTTGTAGCATACCTACATTTCAAGTGCAAACCCGATGACACGAATGGCATTGGTATGGTTGATAAAACGACGTTTTGGGAAAGCCTATTAATATAAAGCTTAGGTTAAGATGAAATCCTGAAGATGGACGAAGCCGCCGAGGACGACCTGGAAAAAGGCGATTCAAGAAAAGAATTTGAGGCAGACCTTTGTACAGCGCAGTGGAAAAAGTATAAACTAAATAAAAAAATAACCAAAGCTAATGTTTCGGTCAGACTGGTCAAATGTAACGACTATGATGTGTTGGCCTAAACATATTTTTCTCTTGTGTCGTGCGAGGAGCACATACACTGTTCAAAGATTCGGCAGTAAGCAAGAATCGTATGTAAGTATCTGGTAAATTACCAGAGTACACAAGACGCACTCTCGTGTTTTATGACTATATTTTGTTTTCAGGACTTCAAGTGAAATAATTTTTTAAGAGCCATCAGTGGACATGCCAACAAAAAAATTTATTTTTCCGTTCGTCCGTTTTGTCCGGACATGACAACCAGTCGACTAGCTAATCAGCTAGCAAATAAATCTACGCAATGGAAATATAGCCACAATAAACCCAGTATATAATAAGTCTAAGTCTGATTAGCACATCTGTTTTTTCTCTGTTAGCGCATGGCAAATATCTTTAAGAACCAGTTGTAACTGGATTAGACTGGTTCATGTTCGGCAGACATGTATTATTTTGTGGGATTTGCAATGATAGCGCGACTTGTCAGCCATACTTTTTAGTTTTCAGTTTATATATCAACACTAGCTTTTGCCAGCTGCTTCGCCCGCGTGAAACTAGGTTTCTCCATACAAACTTTGGACCCCCGTTTCATACCCGTGAATTTCGTACTCGCCTACATCAAAAAGGAAACCTTGTGCAAAATTTTACGCTCCTAGTCCCAATAGTTTCGGCTGTGCGTTGATATGTCAGTAATTCAGTTCCTCCTTTTATATAATTATATAGATTAAATTAGATATTTGACAATAATATACGTAGGTAATTCAACTCCTAGAAGAAACAAACCAAACAATACGTGTGCAGCTTTCAAATTAGTTTTGCACAACGATGACGATTCGAACTATCAGCAGAACACAAAAACTCAAGCAATTTTAAGTAAATTAGCGCAAACCAGTGAACATGCTGTAATTACCCATAATCATTACAATGATAGGATGAATCATGACTTAATTAAACAACATAAAAATTTACTGAATGACATGACACACTACGACTAATGTATTGAAACTTTAAGAGAACTGATTAGACTACGTTAACCAGAGGGAGGTCCGGTGCTCGAAGAACAGATGATCGATGGGGCCGAAAGGCTCTCTAGTGGCGACCGCACACCGAAAGACGCAGCCTAGAAAGGACTCCTACAAGGTGGACCAATGGCCTGGTAAATATCGCAGGAATGCAATGGATGCGAGACGCACAGGACCGTTCGTTATGGCTATACTTAGGCCAGGCTTGTTTATGTATCAACAGTGGCCGTCATTCAGCTGAAAATATGATACAATACCGCCTCTTGCGTGCATTTGAAGGAGACTATATCAAGCAGTGAACTGCTATAGGCCCATCACAGAAAAACCACGGTGAGTAAAGAAAAATAGGATGGCGAAAATTTTACCACGTATTTAGGGCAACATTTCAATTGACCATTTTTTCACCAATTTAAACTAAATGAGAGCGGTGTTACCTACCGAAACAAACTCAGAGGTCTAAATCTCTTTAAAGTCCATACAGCAAACATGCAATGGTCAAAAAATATTACAACCATGCAGATTAGTGTATGAGATGGTTGCAGAGGTATACGAAACAAGGTGCCAAGTCCCGCAGACCTCCGTTGAAAAGGAAAGATTCTCCAACCAGATTGATGTCTGAGATGGTCTTTTGAGGAAAGAACCACACAGATTTGAGTGGACCTGACAAGTCAGGTATTCGTGTAGCTCAACTCTGAACTAATGAGAAGCTCAACAACTTCACGAACAATACTAAAGAAAGCGGATTTGGTTAGGCCGTATAAAGTACTCAAAACTGCCAGACATTTAAGTTAAAATTACAGAAAAAGAATATTCAAAAACCACTGGTCAATTCAAACAAATTTGAAAGCCTCTGTTGATAGCATGCAAACCAATTCACTGCAATGCACGGATGCATACAATTCGCATAGTTATCGTATTGTGATGCGCTCACCGGCTCACGTAATTTTAATCCGACATGGTTTATTTATCATACACCTTTGAGTGATTGTGGTCAAACAAAGTCATCATAACTTGTAACAATCTTATTAAACATAGGTTTTTCCTCGTATAAGATTGACAAACCTAGAGTTATATTTGATTTTCGTTTTAAGAACTTGTCTTTATGCCAGTCTCAAAGTACAGTGGCCTACTATGACAGTCTTGCGAGTGAGAAATAGGTATGGAGCAAAACACCCTACTGAACTATTAAAAGGATGGAGCTATTCTATCCTTTGAACAGTTAAGTTTAGGTCGTTAAATGGATCGCGTTACGAGTTTGTCGTAGGGCATTTGAAGCTATATCAAAATTGCTTTATATTTGGGAAAAATGGTAAATGATATATATTTTTGCAAAATGGTTATAAATAACACTTTTATACGTACAATTTTCGTCAATCTAAACTAGATGAGATCTGGTTTTCCTAGCTGACAACCCTGACAAGAAACACTGAAATAGATTAAGATTAAAATGTTGCATGTCTATGTCAATTCTCAGTCTGACATGGTTCTTTCTCTATTTGAGTCATAAATATACTATTGGGGACCACGGCTTCCTAAAAATCTACTACGCCTGTCTCTGCTCTCGATTCTGCGTCTTATGATATCCCTTGTGTTATCTATATAATATAAAAAGGGAAACTGACTGGCTGACATATCAACGCACAGTCCAAAGTACTGGGACTAGGATTGTGAAATTTTGAACAAGGTTTCCTTTCATGACGAAGGCGAGCACTAAGAGAGGATTTTTCAAATTCTCTCCCTAAAGGGATGAAGTGGTAGTCCCAAGTTTGTATGGACTTTCACGCGAACAAAGCCGCTGGTAACCACACCATGACCGTCATCACGTTCTGTGACGTCTTACGTCTTGCAATTTTCACTAATCTACGATCTACATAACTACATACAAACACATAAATCCTAACTCCTAAATCTCTAGCTTTTGAAGTTTATCTAGCTTCTCAAGCAACTTCGCCATTGCTCGAGACGCAATGAACGAAATTTAACGGTGCTTTTATAGTAACAATAACTGACCGAATGAGCTGTAAATATGTTTGACGCAAGCTAGGTCGCAGTGTACAGTCAGTTAATGGTGATTGAATTCTAGTTACATTACACTGTATATGCGAAATAGTGCAAAAACTCAAATAGTAAGCAGATTCTATCATCGAGGCAGTGGCGTAAAATTGCCCTGGGACAGAAAATTCAGGGCTAACTTGTCCTGCTCTAGGTTAAGCGGGAGGGAGTGTCTTTTACTTTTACTACCCAAAACGAGTTGCCATGATTAAAGTAGTGTTGCAACCTATTTCATTCAGATTTCGAAGGTGGGAGAATTTTTCGCTAGTTCAAAGAGGATTGCTTATCAGGATTTGGGCCCCCCCGGGCTTTGAGTTCACGGGGCCCCCGAGCTCCCCGGGGCCTCACCTGGCTCTTCAGTAACTATGCTAGTGCATCGAAGTATACAAATGCTACAGATGGGAATTTTATGGAAAGCCTTTATCTAGCCGCGATTATTAAGGAGATGGGATAGAATTATGAGTGTTACTAAGGGCGAATGTCAACATTGAAATAGAACACGATCATATCATCTAAACTTAGTGCCTACAAGAGTTATTAATGTCATTATTCCATTGTAATAATTTTATTTGTGAAATTGGGTCTGTCTAAAAATATATATGTATACATCCAAATGCAGCTTCTCATATTGGTTTTGTATTGTTTTACTAACATATTTTGTGAGGAAATTCTGACTAACAAAACTGTACAGTAAACTAAACATTTATTTATTGGGTTCTTTAAAAATATATCTGTATTACAAAAATATGACTCCATGGTTTTACACAAATCATAAAATATGTTAATCTTTTTTTGGTTTTTCTGATGTCTGTATGATCAATAGGAAAGGAAAAACAAACTAAAGGGTAAATGGAATTACGCGGCCATAGGTAGACAAGACATGGGTATTCAATAGGTACACATATTTTTGTAATGATTAATTTAATTTCACAAAATACCCAATTATTGTGTATTATCCTTGTAGAATATGGTATTTCTGTATTGAGCTCATTTTATTTATTGAATTTTAATAAAATAAACTCGTCGGTCTAACCACGTAGTAAAATACTTGTAAGTATAATTATAGGTACCTGTAATTTTTTTTTACTTTACCTTAGTAGGTACTAATGTGGGATAAAGTTAAAAAATAACAAGTATAACGCATCCCCGATACGTACGTACGACGTTACGTTCACAACCACTTAAGGGCCGGTTGTAGTCACTGAGTATTTTGTATGAACTCCGCCCGGGCCTATTTCGAATACGCGGACCCGTGACAGCGGTTTTATTTTGATACAAAAAAAAAACAATAAATATTCAAGATTTTTGGTTTTGCGAGACCCTTTAAAAAAAACAAGCTTTATATTTTTTGTAACTGTCAAATATTTTCGTGACGTAATCTTGTAGACATAAACGTTTGAAATCGTAAGTTAGGCCCTTCGTCCACGGCGACTTTTTACAGCATTGTGACTGTATCGTAGCGCATACGCATCGATACAGTCACGTTGCTGTTGTTGCGCATTGGCATTTATAGCGCTTGCAAATGCGACTGAGGCGCGTTAGTAGCAATGCTGTTACAGGGTTACGAAACGCGCGACACAAACAAAAATTCGTCGTGGGCGAGGGGCCTCAGGGTCAGATTCGGGATTTCTTTTTGCGAGCCAACTATTTATATTGTTTGGATTTTGGCCCGGCTCTTTTATGTTTGTGGATTTACAGAGGTTTAAAAGAGGTCAAAATAAGTAGAACCTAGCCTTAAACTACGATAGGTACTCAAGACACACAGGCCTGGAACTACTGTTAGTAGGCCATTCTAATATTTGTTCAGTGCGACAATCAAATCCGCGACACGCAGCGCAACCGCTCAATAACTGCGCGGACCGTGCCGTGCGGTTTTCCGAGGTCATTGCACCTTTAGGGAAATAGTTTGAAGCATTCTTCATGACGTGCTTAATTAAAGCGTGTTATCTATTACAAACCTGACTATATAGTTATTATTGTACCGTAACTCTTATTTTATTCGTCTCAGTTATTATTTTATTATGTAATAAGTACAGCAATTAGTAATAGTAATTAGTAGTAGTATTATTTTATTATAATAATAATAATTTATTTATTAAAAGACTACATGGGTCCAATGGTTAGTAAAAAAAACTTATCAACTAAAAGGGTTATTAATAAACTTAAAACTAATGCCGTACTAACAATTGCAACCAGTGCTTGATCACTGGCGCATCATGTTTATTATGTACCTAGTTGATACCCGCGATTTTGAGTTGCTGACGATTCGGACACAATTTATTCGGACAGAGTCCGACCGAATCGACACATTTTATTTTCAATATTTTTTCACTGACAATTCAGACACCACCTAATTTATAGAAACTGTTTAGTACAGTCAGAAAAAAAGTTTTAAAATCGTCAGTAAAAACAATATTGAAATAAAAATAAGTCAAATTGGACACTGTGTCCGAATCGTCAGTAACTCGCGATTACGTTTACGTCAAACTCGTAAAACAGAACAATGCCATTAGGTAACAATTTCAAGAAGTCTTTTTTCTAATCATTTTTCTTGCCTGCATAAGTTACTCCTTATAACATCTGTTATATAACAGTGAGTCTCGTCAAAATATGTTAAGCAGTTCCAGGTCTGTTCTTCTGTCTGACAGATAGACAAACAGACTGACAAAAAATAAAAATTGAAAAAAAAATGCATTTTTGTTATTGATATAACGAATAAAATTTCATATGCAAGTAGAAAAATCTCATTTGGATATTACAGACACTTCATTTTTATTTGTATGTGGTATAACAGCGGGTACTGAATTTTAATAAGATGTATTTAAATTCCACACCCAACAAGTTTATATATATAAATATATAAAAGGAGAAACTGAATGACTGACATATTAACGCACAGCCGAAACTACTGGGACTAGGAACGTGAAATTTTGCACGAGGCTTCCTTTTATGACGTAGGCGAGCACTAAGAGCAGTATTTCCAAAATTCACCCCCTAAGGGTATGAAACGGGAGTTCAAAGTTTGTATGGAGAAACCTACTTTTGCAAACGGGCGAAGCCGCTGGCAGAAGATAGTAAGAACATAATTTTGGTGTACAATAAAAAAAAAATCTGTTATGTATTATAAAACCGATGATGAAATCAGAAAGACTGCAGGTGAAAACTGTATTCCCAAAGCCCAGGAAGCTGTGGAGTAAAATGGAGGAGGCCTTTACTCGATTAGAGGTCCTTGATGACAAAAGAAATCAAAGAAAAAATTATATCAATAATTAATTTTTATTTATTCAATATAAAATAAAAATCAGTGCAAATTAAAAGAAAATTAATGATAACAATAATTAATGTAAATTGGAATTGTCAAGGAATATTAAATGGCTAAATAATAATAATGTATTATAAAACCACTTTTGCTATTTTAATATCTATATTTAGTTTTTATTTTTACTGTATTTACATTGTTCTCACATGATAACGACAAGAAACATGTAACAGAGATATTTGTAATTACAAAACATGATTGAAAAGAGTATCCATGGAGTTTCTTGCACATTCTTCTCCATAGAGATCTACGCTTTGGAATGTGCAATTAGCATCATTTTTTTTTTCTGACTGACTTCTTGACATTTCAAAAGTGCCTGTAAATGGTTTATTTGAAATAAATGCTTTTGAATCTTTGAATCTTTGACTTGCTTCTGCTAGCAGCTTCGCCCGCGTGAAAATTGAAAAATAATATATATATATATAGCAAGTACTCAGGGATAGTTCAGCTACACATTAATTAATGAAAGAATTTTCACAATCAGTGCAGTAGTTTCAGAGATTACCCCCTACATACAAACTTAAAAAATTGACCTCTGTATTATTAGTAGTTATAGATATTCCTCACCGTGACTGTCTGTCTGTTCGCTATAACTCGAAAACTACTGAACGGATTTTCATGAAGTTTCTACCAATAGACAGAGTGATTCGTGATGAAGGTTCAAGTGTCTAATAATTACATATTACAATAGATAAAAACCAAGAACTTCAAAGATTTCTAACACCCGTGCGAAGCCAGGTGTGTCGCTAGTTAAGAAAATATTTTACACATTATTGCTCTCCGAACCAGTCATTACTCCATCTGTCTTCAAAACGTTTCAATCACATTAGTTATCAATGTATCAATGTATCAAAACACGTCAATATAAGCCATTATGAAAATTAGGTATTATAGTATTTTACACCTGTGGTATATGCTCGCATAAAAATAATATATATTATACTACATACATAAATAAGTACTTACTTAGTTTTGACAAAGCTTTTATGAACATACCTACACTACACTAGCTTCTCCAAGCTGCCTCGCTTGCGTAAAAATAGAAAATTCGACTGGCCTGTTGGTCTAGTGGTTAGTGGCCCTGACTGCTATGCCGGAGGTCGTGGGTTCGATTCCCACCCAGGACAAATGTTTGTGTGATGAGCACGATTATTTGTTCTGTCTGGGTGTAATTTATCTATAATATGTATGTATTTAGAAATATATAAGTATGTTTATCAGTTGTCTAGTACCGATAACACAAGCTCTGCTTAGCTTGGGACTAGACGGCGTTGTGTTATAGCTGTGGAAAAAAAAATATCCCAAGGAACTTCCGGGTTAAAAATGTATTGTTTGTGCTATTAATAAAAATATTGCAAACATGGATAGCGATAGCGAGCAAATTGTTCCAGTCCTTCGATGTACGCGGTATAAACGACGAAGCGAAACTCTTAGTCCGGATCATTGAAGTTTCAACAACGTAAGGGTGGATACTCGCCGTACGTCGGGTTGTCCGATGGTAGAAAGGAGATGGCGGAATCAAGTCATGCAATTCCCGCGCACACTCTCCAAATTGCATCCTGTAAAATACCGATAGGCTGGCTACCCTGCGCCTGTGCTCGAGGCTTTGTAGATTGGACTTGACCAAATCTAGATCCCCAATTAGCCTTTCCGCACGCCTTTCCACTGAGTCATGGCATTTTGCAGCACCAGCCCATATGTGACTGCAGTACTCCACACACGATCGGACCTGTGCTTTGTATAACATTAGAAGCTGTCCCGGTGTGAAGTACCGGAAAGTAAAGTAAATAAAATAATATATTGACTTTTGACTGGCCTGTTGATCTAGTGGTCCTGACTGCTATGCCGGAGGTAGTGGGTTCGATTCCCACCCAGGACAAATGTTTGTGTGATGAGCACGATCATTTGTTCTGTGTCTGGATGTAATTTATCTATAATATATATGTATTTAGAAATTATAAGTATGTTTATCAGTTATCTAGTACTCATAATACAAGCTTTGCTTAGCTTGGAACTAGACGGCGTTGTGTGACAGTTGTGGAATATTATATTATTATTATATAATATATATATAACTAGCTGTCCCGACAGAGGAACCTGATTGCAGCATCACCTACTGGGTCCGATTGAATTTTCAAACTATCCAGGGATCAACTCAAATATACACATAAAATTTCATCCAAATTGGTTAAACGGTTTAGTAGGTAGAAGTTAGGTGGCAAAAATACATACAGACGAGTTATATATACTTATAAAGATTTTGGCGCATAGTAAAGTATGGATATTTCATCTAACATTATGTCATGGAAACAATAAAATTTCAATAGCCATTATACTATATTTGTAGACAAAACAACACTAAGGATAAATTTTAACAACTATTTTAATTGGCTTCATCATTTTGATATCCGTTTTACTCAAGAATTGATTGTCATAACACAGTAACTCATGTCTATTTAAAGTTCGACATTTTGTGCGGTATTTATTAACGAATATTATTTGTATTACCTTTAAAAATACTCCTAATAAAAAAATACTAGAAGTATAAATGAAAAAGTATTTTATGAGGCACTTCCAAGTTTTATTTGCATTTCTTTCAAGAAAACTCTGATTTCAGCAAATACAAGCAACATATCACTAAAAACGATAACGTAAATCCACGAATAAGGAAAGGTATCAGCAATAAACAGATAGCATTACGTCTTGTCTGTCGTATGTCTACATTTCAGATCTAACCGGCTTCCCTGACCGTTTGTTAACATTTAAATATTTAATCAGGCAACACTGAAACGTGTATTTAACTATCTGTTATCTTTATGAAGCATGTTTCTGGGAAATGTTGGATTGTACAGCTTAATCTGCATTTCTCAGTATTAAACAAATGAGCACAATCAGCCTTTTAATGTTCCCACTGCTGGAGCTCAGGCCTCCTCTGTCTAGGAGAGGGAATGGGCCGTAATCCAACACGCGGGCCCAGTGCGGGTTGGTGGATGTCACATGTCTTCAATTTTTTGATTTTAGGGCATGCCGGTTTCCTCACGATGTTTTCCTTCGCCGTTTTGAGAGCATTGGTGATAAAATAAATTACATAAAGTAATGCGCCTGGCTGGGTTTGAACCCGCGACCTACAACTCCTAAGTCGGGGCCGTTACCAGTCGGCCACCACTGCTCTCTATTAATCTAATACTTTAAGAAATTCACTGAGAAAATATTGACTGCTAAAGGCAGCAGGATCATAGAATTTGGCTTAACAACGAACGCGAATAAGATAAAAAAGGGCATGCTGCTGACGTACTGATAAATCTTTTAATTAGATTTCATGTCAGCAATTCCCAGAATTCGAGCTTTTATAAAAATAAAAAAAACCCTCATAACGTCTAAAAAGCGACATTGCAACGAACTAAAAAATGGCGGCCACCCGGTATCCCACCATTTTTTCCTAAAAAATAGCGAGGTGGGAAGGCGAAGTTTTCTCATCCCTCCAGAAAAAGATGTCCTAACTTCTATGATCAAAAAGCTACATTTCGACAAAAAAAGATAAAAGTACCCAAAACGAGTTCATTCAGTTTTGGGTACTTTTTATAAGTAAATGCTAACATTCTAACATGAGCCTAACTGCCTACCAAGGAAGAAATCACAACGAAACTTCGTGCATGCTATAAAAAGCTTATGTCAAATCTGTCGCAAGACTGAAGACTGGCTTTATTACATGAGATTATATTGTAAAGACGGCGGCCATGACCGATTACTGAGAACGAATTACGGAAGGCTTATCAATGTATATTACATCACTCTTTACAATGAGCGGATACGAGGTGGGAACACACATTTTTTCAGAGTAGGAGAGTCGTAGAGGCTGAACGGATCTGAATAAAGTTTAGCACACGGGTAGACGATGTCCTGGATTAGGGAATAAGATATATTTTTTTATCCTAGGACTAGAGCATAGCATAGGCGGCCTTATAATGTTCCCATTGTTGGGACTCAGGCCTCCTCTCTAGGAGAGGGAATGGGCCGTAATACACCACGCGGGCCCAGTGCGGTTTGTTGGATGCCACATGTCTTCGAATTTTTGGTTCTAGGACATGCCGGTTTCCTCACGATGTTTTCCTTCACCGTTTTGAGAGCAGTGGTGGTGAAATAAATTACACAAAGTAAAACGCCTGGCTGGGTTTGAACCCGCAACCTTCAACTCTTAAGTCGGGGCCGTTACCACTCGGCTACCACTGCTCAGGGACAACTTCCTGGGATGACTTCCTGGGACTATGCTAATTCGGTATTATTCCCGAAGTTCACGCGAGCGAAGCCGTTGGCATAATCATAAATGAACGACGCAGGTTTAGGCACTAGGTAATGGAAGAAGATCATTGATCAGTCAGAAAAACTACGAATAAAGAATAATTAACAGAATCGACAGTCAGTGTATTGCGGCAGACACAGGCAAAGATAGCGGTAAAAGTATGACACTATAGACAGGATTGGTTAACACTAGCGTAAAACAGAAACGACTGGAAAGTAGGAAGAAATGCTTTTGGCCTGTCATCCGAGATAATAACAACGAAGATAGTTTTAAACCAAGATCTTCGGTTTGCATTACGATAAAATTAATTTAATTTGATGTTATGTGTTGTTTTATGAGTCTTCAAGCTGAGCCAATTCCGTACACAATGAGTACTTAACAAATTATTGTGCATAGACTAACAAATAGATATTATCAGACAATTGGAATTATCTTTTGTAGAGGTTGAAAGTTTTTTTTTTCATCAAATAACTCTTCTACTTCTCGCCCTGGGAGCGATAGGGAGCGGAGAGGAGGACTTTTGCTGAAGAAACCCATCCAGTTGCCGTTTGTGTTCCAGGGCTTTGAGACGCGTGTGGAACACAAGCACAACGCGCCGTCACAGCGTCGACTCGGGCCCGGGTTCGGGTGGGTCGAGATCTAGACCGACCCAGGAGAGACCAAGAAAAGTTGAACTCCTACCTATAGGATTGAGCACATTTTATAGAAGAAAAATTATAAGAAGGCATCTATCCTTCATTGGGGACACTGCAGGCTCATAATATGATTACTGAACACTTAAGTAACTCAAGCAACATAGCAAGCATAACATCGCAAAATCACTTCACTTCGTTAGTAGCTCACATAATCGTCAACAAACAATGGATTCAATTAACGATGTGTATCTAGATAATCCATTGAAGCGAATCGCTAATAAATTAGATTAGCTCCACCCCCTACATAGACATTGTCGGTATCTGGATTTGCACGCAATTCTGACTCACGAATTTTGTCCAACCGTGTCTCAAGAATCGTCCAAATAGTGATACAAAGTATCGGAAGTGACGTAATTCGTGAATAAGGAATTTTGTCCAATCTTCTCAGATAATTTTTGGGCCCACGATAGTAGGTACACACATAAACACAGCACAGAGATAGGTACGAGGAAGAAAGTTGGAGAGAAAAAGAGATTAGAAGAGAAAATTACCCAAAGTTGTAATTCATATACAAAATAGCTTTTGTGTGTGGGCTTTGCAGTGATGTACAAAATTGGGAAAATGACATTTATGTAATATTGTAGCTTGCGAATATTTTCTAGTCTTGTCGCAGGCCACTCATGTCTCGTTTTATTGCTGGAATACAAAGTATACGGAGCGTGGAATTCCTGTACGCGAATAAAATTGAGATCTGTGGTGTTTTTTTTTCAGTTTGGACCGACCTATTTATCAGTTTAATTTCCAACAGAAATATTGAGCCTAATGGTGGGACAAAAACTTGGTACTTATCTTATCCGTGGGGAAGTGGCTATTGAGCGACTTGTGGTCCAGGGAAAGGTTGAGGGTACCAGGCCACGAGGAAGATCGCCTATGAGGTGGGCTGACCAGATTAAAGCGGCAGTAAATGGCTCATCATCACTACACGAATGCACGAGGAAGGCGGCCATCAGAGAGGAGTGACGACGTTTTGTGAAGCTTGCCACCAACACTTGAAGTGATGACCACGACCACTCTGTCAAGAGTGATATCGAAAAGGAAGACTTAACATATTGTTTTTTTTTGGTTTGGTGTGATGTTTCCAAATAAATTCTCCGGCTTTAAATGGACCGAGACTTAACGAGAGGAAGTGCCATAGGTTCTGACTAAAACCCACCTGTGTGCCTCCGATTCCCCTTTGCGACCCTCAACTCTTTCGAATATTCCTGCAACTTATAATAAGTGTAGATGATAGGTATGAGTAGATATTGTAATAATATGACACTTCGTTAATCAGTCCATCTTAACCTCTGTAGTAATCTATATATATAAAAGGGGAAACTGACTGACTGACATATCAACGCACAGCCGAAACTACTGGGGCTAGGAGCGTGAAATTTGGGCAAGCACTAAGAGAGGATTTTTCAAAATTCGTCCCCTAAGGGGATGAAACGGGGGTTCAAAGTTTGTATAGAGAAAAATATATTCACGCGAGCGAAGCCGCTGGCAGAAGCTAGTAAGATCATATAATCGCGCGAGATTCTCTACTGCATGTTATTGTTGAAAACTTTCAATAATATAACCTGCTCAGATATCGAGTCGAAATTTTATTTAGACAGCACCAGAAAAGTCAAAGCAATATTCACCTTTACGAGTACCATTATCCTCAATAAATTTACTATCGGCTGAATAAGTACATTGTGCGTGTAAAAGTTATGTAAGTAGTAAACTTTTTCATCTATGTAGTTCTGTTTTTTTTTTTAATTGATATAATCCAGTGCTTGACTGCGATCCCACCTGATGGTAAGCAGTGATGCAATCATTGATGGTGAGGCGGACTAGTTTATTAGGAGCCTATTCACTCTAGCCTTGAAGACACCTAAATTATTTATATATTATTTTTTTTTACCGTTATGTTTTGAATTGTACAAAATATTGTTCTACTTAAGTCTACTTAGTTTTGAATGAGAGATATTGCAATTTAAGGTAAACTAGTTACAACTACCTTCATATCGTTGTGTTTGCTGGTTTTACCAAGTTACAGTGTAAATCATTAAAGGAAACCTGCTCCTAGAAAGTCCAGTAATTTACCAAACTTGATATCAATGGTGAATAAAAACGCTTGAAGTCTACTATGTCCTTAAAATACCTACAAATTGTTTCAGCGTGTGGGTAATTCAATTTTGCAAAATAAGTTCACGTCATTCATAAATTGTAGTTTTTTTGTGTGCCTAAAGATACTAGCAGGTACCAGGACAGCACTCATGCGCCGGTCTGCCTTCCGCCTACTTAACTATAGCCAGAGTGATATCCATGATACCGTCTCAGATGCTAGTAATAAGCCTTCTGCGCCGCGTCACGAGCCACGCGACGCCGGCGACTGACTGCCGGCACACGACAGGGCAGCGGGGCTGGCCGACCGGCACGCATGCGCGCTCACTAACACAAAAATCCATTCCTTCTACCCATTCATTCCTCTCACGATTAGGTAACACGCTTCCCTTCACCCTCCCCAACCACATGCTATCCTGGTTACTCCCTCACGGCCTCTCTATTCCCCAGACACTCCCAAATTTACTTTGGAAAAAAAGAGAACCACGCCGCGTAGATCTAAATACATACTCATCAATCACCAATATGTAATACAGACGCAAGGACGCCTACCGAAGCTAATTTAGAGCTGAAAGATTGCCGGCGAGTAAACATTGCTATGCAGATCTTACGTAAGCTAACAGCTGAGGTGTATCGATCTACTCACCATATCATTGTTCTCAACCAGCCAGTTAACCGAGCAAATTTGGTACACGAAATACGCCCGCACAAGTTCGCTCGTCTTCTTACTTTTGAATGCATCTTTGGGGCTGTTGAAGTTGAGGTCGAGGTCGTCCCGCGACGGCGGCGAAGAGGATAGCGCGCGTACTTTCCGGGGCGCATTCACCGCTAGCCGTCTGAGCAGAGCCATGTTCGGAGCTCCGCGAAATACAACACGTACACAACACGCGCCGTCCGTCGTCCGCGACTGACAACTGACAACTGACACTGACGTCCGCTCGATACCGAGTCGTCTGCGCGCGCAGCCGATCCAATTTTAAATCCGTCCGACCGTCGCGGAGGTGTGTCCTGAGTGAGCGCTGCGATTGGTTGCACGAGCATGCGAACCTGCCGTGAATCGTGACGCGACGCATTATAAACAGCATTGTGCGGTAACCTCAAGGACCGGAACTCAAGGGCAGAGCCGGCAGTGCAACAGCTAGCCGAATACTTTGATGCAACCTCCCCAACTTCATTAATCTTTGAAAACTGTAGAACAATCTTAACAACATTCACTTCACAGTTTTCATCTATCCATCGCGTGCAAAATTTTCGTCTAACCTAAAAAAATGAAAATGAGGGGTTTATGTAACCAGCGGCATCGAGGGAGGTTACGTAAAGCGATAGCCAGGGTTCAAGAACCTGGGGCGACCCGCGGGCGGCCGGCAGCAGACGTACTTAGGTACTTATTCATGCCTTTTACAACTAGTAAAGACTGCGCAACGCCTGGCACTAGTTTGAAGGCAGTTCTAACTAACTGAAAAATATGAAATAACTATTTTGACTTATAATTTTTATTACTTCATTTAACATCTAAGACATTTTTCGTCTTGGTATGGCCAATGTGAACAGGAGAGGTGAAACGCCTGTTACTAAAAGAGTCATTAATACACATGTGTATAAATGGAGAGGGAGAGGGAGGCCAAAGAGCAGATAGATGGATTGTGTGAGAAGTGATATGAAAGAATAGGGAATTAAGGATAGCGTGAAGGGTGATAAGACAGAATGGAAGAATAAATCGTGTTGCACCGACTCCAAATAACACGGGATAAGGGCAGGAAGGCGATGATAATGAGCATCTAAGACAGTTCATTCATAAAAACTAAACAATCACAATTGAAGTCTTGAATGACGTTTGATACAAGATGAGGTCATTTAGTTTCGTTACCATAAATTACCGTTACAATTTTATAAACTCATTTCATTGAACAATAGTTGTTAAGACATTGTGATCGGCCTCTTTTTTCATCAAATGCAGGACACACTTAGCCCGCTTGGGTGGAGCGACACAGTGTTAGACCTTTACAGACTGAAACCTGTGTTTCTTTAGCTGTCTTTAGTGTTCTAGGGCCACGTGAACTCTTTTGAACTATCCCGCCGACGGAGTCATAAAAGGTAAAAGGTAGAAGCATGAGCTTCTATCTCTACCTCTGGGATCTAGTGCATGAGCACTAGATACATGCATTGGTTGCAATTTCTTCTCTGAGATGACAATACACCTGCAAATCTTCTGGAATTTTAATACCTCCAGCTTTGCAAGGGTCTTAGAAATCTTTGTAATTCTCCTTCCTTAGAATGACTCTGTCTATTGGTGAAAACTGCATCCATTCCGCGGGCTTAAGGTGCGTCCAGATCTGGCGAATGCGCCGCTCACGAGCGTGCATTTCATGTTCTTCATGGGACTACGTACGAACGAGCCGAGCACGAAATGCATGCACGCCCTTTCGCAAGCGGCTCGCGAGCGCCCGCATTCGCCAGGTCTGGACACACCATTAGACTAATGACTTTCCTGTTAGCGTTCCCGGCAATGACATTATCTATCACGTCACTTGTCACGTGACTTCTCCACAGGCAATGTCATTGCCATGCATTTTGTACTTAACGTTTGACGGTAACGCTAGCGGGAATAATACATTTTGAATAATGTAGAAGAGAGTGTTTTATGGAGCCGAGGGCTGCAGTAACAAATTTGCATCAAACGACTTTTTTCAATACACACAAAATGAAACGGAGGTGACCGGGGACTCGTGGGGTCGGTGGTAAAATTATGGCGGGGGAGAGCACGCGCACTTTTCTGCACTAATGCGGAAAACAATCTTTTGCGTGCCTAAAAGCAGATAAGAGCGGGTTTCCGAGTAAGTGTATTGAAAAGTATTTTTTTTAAGCCTGCACGAGTTTTTGAGATGATCGCGTTCATGCAGAGAGATGCGGTGGGGGACTTTGTTTTATAATATGTAAAGATGTGTGTGTATAATAATTTTTAAATAAATAGAAACCTTTGACTATCAATGCCGTTGTCTACGAGTGTCGAGTATTATAAAGGCCGCTTTTTGTCTAGCTAGACAGATAAAAACTTCAATCATTTAATAAATTACTTTGGCATCATCCACGAGAACGAATTCTTCATTTCAAGTATTTTTTTATCTATCAATACTTATTTAGTGACCTAGGAAACTAACAAACACTCTTATAGGGTGTCAATATTAGATAAAAAAAGAGGCGGCATACGATTTTAGTCCGTGTGAGTTTGAAATACGACAGCTTGTGGCGCGTAGCACGGACTTGGCATAAAAAAAACAACAGCTCCGATCGTAGAGCTGGGAACTATTTGAATCTGTTGGCATCTCATGGCCTCTTGCCGACACATGTATATCCCACAAGAGCAGGAAATTTCCTGCTCTTGTTGCTTGGATCATGTTTTATTGAAGTCTCGGCTAGATTCTGTCACATTGGTCTTTGAATGTTTTATTACTGATCATTGTCCAACGCTTTTTACAATATCTTTAACGAAAACACCAATATCATCTGGTGTCTATCGCAATGGAATTATTTACTGTGCAATACGTGACGCTTTAGTCCAAGTAGATTTTACGTCTGCATTAAATACATCTGACGCAAACTTTGCTGCAAGTTTTTTTCGTTAGTGTAGTATCAGAAATAATTAAAAACAACACTAGCAGTTATAAAGTATCGCGAAGAAAAAGAAATGTAAAGCCCTGGATCACGCCGGGGCTGATACGTTGTATTCGTAACCGAGATAGAATGCACATGGCACAAAAAAGGGATCCCACAAACGTTGTACTTAAACTATCATACATTAGATACAGAAATTTCATTAATAAATTACTTAAAAAACTCAAAATACAATTTCATAAAAATTTACTTCAAGATGCAAAAAACAATTCGAAGGCTACCTGGGACGCTATTAAAACTATAACAAACTCGAATAAGAAATCATCATCAGCTAAATCGCTTCTTAAAATTAAGGAAAACCCGACTTTGTCAGTAAATGCAGTTAACCATTTCTTCACTAACATTGGTAAGGAGCTGGCTACACAAGTTCAGCGGAAACCATCTTTTTGCACATCATCTCCCAATGACTCACTAGTTGCTTCTCAGTGTGATACGCTAGTTCTGATTCAAACCGACGCTGAAGATGTGGAGCTTCTCATAAAAAAATTACGTAAGGATTGTGCTGTCGGCTATGATAGTATTTCAGCATTTATTCTACAGTCTTCACTCGATATATTTGTACCTGTTTTGACGCACATCTGCCAACTATCACTTTCTACTGGAGTCTTCCCTGACGTCTTTAAGCGGGCACTTGTGCACCCCATTCATAAGAGTGGCGATGGTGACGTTGTTAGTAATTATAGGCCGATATCGGTATTGCCAGCCATGTCTAAAGTTCTTGAAAAACTGCTAAGTAATCGACTGACGAACTATCTAGAATCAAAGGGTTATCTCACATAATCAAATTGGTTTTCGGAAAAACAAGTCCACGGAAGATGCAGTCTTATCATTGGTCAACAATATAGTGGACAGTCTGGACGAAAAGGAGAAGTGCCTGGGATTGTTTTTAGACCTCAAAAAGGCCTTTGACACCGTCGCTATTCCGATTCTTATCTCTATGCTGGAGAGAATTGGCGTCAAAGGAACGGCTCTAAAATTATTTAAGGACTACCTGACAAATAGGACGCAAGCGGTGAAAATTGGGGATTGCATCAGTGTGGACGAGGGGTTGGTTTTCGGAGTTCCACAGGGGAGCATATTGGGGCCTCCTCTGTTCACAATCTATATTAATGACATGTGTGAGCTAAAATCTCCCAATTGCCAAGTATTTGCTTACGCAGATGACACTGTACTCTTTATTTGCGGTCTCACATGGACTGATGTGAAAGCTGATGCGGAGGCCGCGTTAAGTAGAGCCATGTGCTGGTTATCGCGTAATCTACTGACGCTCAATATTGAAAAAATCAAGTACGTAACTCTTGCACTGAATAACTCTGTTCCTCCTCCAACCTCTGAATGCTTTCTCTATTAAATCCCATACTTGTGATCTAATTTCTGACTGTCGTTGTGTGGAAATATCCCGAGCCACACCTATTAAATACCTTGGCATTAATATTGACCAATTTCTAAACTGGCAGTGTCATATTGATGCCCTGACCTCAAGTGTAAGAAAGCTAATCTACGTGTTTAAGCTACTCCGTAATGCTGCTGATTTGGATACCCTTATGTTGGCCTACCTTGCACTATGCCAATCGATACTATGTTACTGCATCACAACATGGGGTGGGGCAGCGAAGACTATAATGCTACCTTTAGAAAGGGCACAAAGAGCTGTTCTTAAGGTCATGTCAAAAAAGACGTTTCGATACCCAACTGCTAAACTTTATAGTGACACGGCTACCCGGACTGTAAGACAGCTCTTTATACAGCAAATAATAATTAAGAAATACACTACTCTAACTTTTGACCCTTCAATTTATAAACGAAAACGCCGATCGGATATAGTCTGTCCCCCATTCAGATACAGAACAAAAATGGCTAAAAGGCATTATAAAGTTATTAGCGGTTTTTTGTACAACAGAATTAATAAAATTTTAAACTTGTACCCATTATGAAAAATGGAGGCAAAAAGGAAATTGAAATCTTGGCTTAATAAACTGGATTATACTGACACTGAGAATCTCCTTAAATAACATATTTAATAAATCCCTTTTTAAAAGTTTAATTCCCCCAGATAATAGCCTAATTTAATTAATTTTCATCTGTCATATTATTTTACATAAACACACTCACAACAGTACACCTACTACCACTCACCCTCTCATACACAGCACATAGACACACTCCTACACGTCGTGAATGTGGCACATTCGCACTTTTGATTTTAGTTCGTAATTGTTATGGATTCCCTATATACAGGCATACCTAGATGGGGAATCCAGTGATTCAGAAACTTTTTTCTTCAGACGGTTAGTGTAATGATCCTAGTGAGGTGATGGAGCATCCCCTAATGTCCGTAATACAGGTTAACTCCTAGCACGGGACTGGGTCTTGCCACGTTATCCACTGTAGTCTTTTATCCGTCACTCTTGATGTAGTATTAAGTTAATTTGTACTTTGGTTTTATTACAATAAAGATTTATTATTATTTTATTATTATTATTACTTCTTGATCTGCCAGTTGCATTTTGGGGAGTGTATGTCGGAATTGCAAAATTTAATTGCGCCGAGCCCGTTCCATCATCGGACCACCAGACGTACGGCGTTTTGTCACCGGTACATGGTGGACATCCCCCCATCACCATACGCACAGAACATTTTAGTAACAAATTCATCGTACGAAGGTACAGCTAAGGAGTAGCGCTTCACAGCCGGAATCTGTGTTTCCTGATAGTTACAACCTGGAGGTCTTCAAGTAAAGAGTGAATAGGTGAGATAGTGGTCCATCAGATGGTGGTCCAACCCATCAATAGTACTAAAAACCTGCTCTTTTATTACGCACCTGTACTATCCTACTACGGCAAAGACCTCCCTACTCTCCTTCCACTCCTCCAAGTCTTCTGATGTATTGTGCAAGTCCTTTGACGAGTCCAGCTCAGCCCGCCATCTCTTTCTGTGGCTGCCTCGTTGTCATTTTCTTGCATTAGGGATCCACTGCATGGTAATTTTCGCCTATCGCTCCTCCGACATGCAGCAGATGTGACCAGCCTATTTCCACTTTATTTGTGTTTTGATCTGCTCTGCAAATCACACACAGGCTAGAGTGAATAGGCTCTTAATAAACTAGTGCGCCTCACCATCAACAATTGCATCACTACTTACCATCAGGTGGGATCGCAGTCAAGCACTAGTTTATAACAAATAAAAAAAAAACTCACACCCATGGCCGGTCCTGTCGTTTACCTCGTTACTAAGTAAACATACAGTGATTGAGGATATGAGCGCATCCTGAGGAGCCATCCCTACTACTGCCATTAACTCTTCACAGGTGTGTCCTAAATCAAACCGAATATTATTTTCAGAGAATCAGCAAGAAGTTACTTCAAAAATGCGGTAAAAAATATTTTTAAAAACCAGTGGGATACCTAATGTAACTGCGGTGCCTCTGTTTTGGACATGAGCAACACGTTGGAGTACTTCAAGTGCCCATATACCTTTACTTGAGGTCTCCGATGCTGCAAACTTACTAGGCCCAAACAATCCAACCATCGACTCGAAAAGAAGAAATGACTCGTACTTCAACCCTTGATTGTTGCTTTTTGACGGGGTCTTCAAAAGTCTCTTGCCAAACGCCTGTGATGTTTCAACTTCAATTGTTTTGAATGTTTGATTCATATTGGATAACTCTTCAGTTGCTTTTCTTTAGGGCGCTTTCAATTTATGCGGTTTTTGACGGCCTGCTGCAGTGCGTTAGTCGTACTGCGTACGGACGATCCTGTTTTTCATACAAAGCGCGCGTCGCGGCAAACGTGCAGCGAACGTTCTACAACAGGACGGCAACATCACAAGCACCACGTGTTCAATTCGGTGTTGAATAGTGCGGTGTTGAACAGCGCATCACTGGCATACAAACGCACGGCAGATAGATACGTTTTCAATTTAGGCGCTTGTTGTCGGACTGCTAACGTACTGCAACGCGCTGCTAACGTGTTGCAGTACGCATAAATTGAAAGCGCCCTTATACTTTATAGGCAGATCGCCACCTGTAAAATCACAAAAGTTTTAAGTTATGTCCTAGTCCGTAATGGTTAATGATAAACGCAATAAAATGCCTTTGACAAGTCACAAAAGATTTAAAGTTTTCACAATGTCTTCTAGGAATGCTGTGAAAAGTTTCGGTAAGCTGGTATAGCCCTGTCTCACACCACGCTTGATCAATACCGGTTTAAATAGAGTATGTATTCGGACCTGAAGAGTGACCGAGCCTGCCGAGGTGTATAGTTCCCGTTGCACATCCACGTAACAGGAATTGATGTGTAGTGACGGAGAGCGTGGACCACGGCCCAGTGCTCGACACTGTCTAAAGCTTTCTCGTACTCGATAAAAGCCATGCACAGCGACTGGGCTGGCGTTATATTCTTGAAACTTCTCCATCAGCTGCGTTACCGTGTGTGGATGTGGTCGATGTAGGAATATCCACTGCGGAAACCGACCTGCTTGATGGGTTGGACTTCATCAAACTCGACTTAGGCTTAGTCAAGACTTTACCCAAAAGCTTATATACCTGAGAGAGGAGACTAAAGTGTTCGTAGTTCTTTAATTTTGAAATATTCCTCAAATAACATCACACGATCGAATGATCTCACTATTAGTAACTCCTGGCATCAATGATTTAGGTTAGGTTTAATGAAGTTATTACTCATTAAGAATAGGTACCTTTAAAGATTCTTAATTATCCTTCTATTACTCATGCACTTAGGTACAATAGCCAAACCTAAACCTACATTTTAAGGTACAACAAAGACAAGGAGCCCAATTACGCATTTCAATATTATTTTAAAACATAAGTGTTCACGAAGAGAAAAGAAGAGAAATTAATGTACAGTCAGCAAAGATGAGAATACAAGCAACTACCTTTATGCTCATTAAACAAACTTATGACATAAGTCATCTTTTTCGTCTTTTTTTTTAAGGTGAGAAATCACCTAATGACTTCTCAGGTCAGACTTTTACTGACTAAAACCATATCTATATTCCTTCTTTGCCCTTGCGTTCTAGGATAATAGGCTTCGGCCATGCTGGGCCCCAAAAAAGCATCTGACCTTCGTCTAAAATACGAGCATAATTAAACAGAAAAAAAAAACACCAAACATCAAAAATGAAAAAGAATTTTCAGCATACCAATTTCATGAACTTTACGTTTAACTTTAGAACAGTAAGAGTATTTATTGTGTCTGTATTTTCTATGTATACCTATAACCAATTGCATGTTATATTATTCCATTGCTAACTATGTTGTGTGTACTTATTTTACTATTACTCACACGGTGTCTACATCTCTATTTTGTCCAACTTTCCTTTCGCAATTATTCTAGAAGAGATTTCTATAGAAATAAGCATCACCTTTGTACCCATTTTTCTGTTTCCTTCTTCTTATTTTTTTATTTTATGTGTGTACATGAGTTAAATTCGGAAAACCTATATCTGAATGCAGCGACTACCGACCAAAGGCGTCTGGTAGGAAGTCGATCGATAGGTCGCGAGTTCAAATGCACGCTGGTTGCCAAGGGAACCTTTGTAATACCGATGCAGACAACGTGATTACATGGTAAAACTTATATAGCAAAAGCAGGCCTATCTGAAAGTTCATAAACCCCTTTTGTGCGTGATTAATTCTGAATTATGAAGAAGCAGGTACCTGTTAAGTGCGTTTCAGTTCAAATCACTCGATATAGTGTAGGGATCAGCTGTTTTTTTTGCCATTTCAGGGTTTGGCCAATACTGAAAGTAGTCGGCGTTCATGAGTACTTTCAACCCCTGAAAGATTTTTAAAGAATTAAATGTCGGCCTACAGGTAATTTTTTTAAGTACCGATATGCCAAAATGGAAAAAGCACTCAATCTGTGTGGTTTCACTCAGTAAAAGTCTAACACGCCCCGCGCACCACCCTAGAGCGGGAGAAGTCACTGGATGGTTTCTCACCTCAAAACAAAAAAAAACATATGAAATGGAAGTTTTTAAATTGCAATTCAGATCAGTGGCCTACTATGACGTCTAAAAACCATCATTGTTCCGCTATGAGTCCTACACAATGGAATCCTGATGACATTAGGACTTCGTATTACGGCCCCAGAAGAGATACAAAATAGTAAATTTTTATACAAGTGGCGAAGGTTTGTTACTGCGACCGAATGGGCCCGAGCCGCAGACGAGGGTGCTATAGAGCCCAGTGCTGCAGTAACTTTCCACATGTATCAAACGATGTTTTTTAATACACAAGGTAGGGGTCGCTTAGCGCCCAGCCTGATACGAAACATGTAATATTTTTTATAGATATAGATACCGTCTACCGTCAGCCCTCAAATGGTCATTTTTATTTTGCTCCTAAACTTTATTTCGAAAAAGTAGTAAAAAGTGATTCATTATACATTTATGTCTCTGATATCGTTGCATTGCTAGTGAAGTGTACTTGCGAATGATGAAAACCGGAGTTCAATACAACCACGGAGTGCAAAGATATTGGTAAAAATCTTTACAAACTTTTTAATAACGGCTCGGAACCCGGACTTAACCCGCTGAGCGCTAGATACTCCTCGCGCACTCCGGACCCCTACCCGCCGGCGCCTGCGCTACTTGGTTCGTTTGGACTCGCGATTGTCGGCTATCACGCTAACGTCGTTTGGTACTTGCTGCGAAGCGGGAAGATCAAAATACATTATTATAATGCCGCGCGTCCAGCGTTCTCCTCCGGCAGCTGCTGCTAAGCAGAATGTTATGCAAGCGTCTGAGCCTATCTTAGCCCCGACCACGCCTGGTAGTAGTAGTACAGACGTAACTTCCAAGGTTTCTGTTAGATCCAAGCGACCAAGACTGAACGACTCACCTGGCAGTGACGGCACGTGCGAGAAAGCCTTGGAAGATAACTCATCTGACCAGAGTGCGGTTCCTCATTCCTATAAACTACGCAAAGAAATTGAGTCTGTGATGTCTTTGCAGCTACAGGAATCGCTCAAGTCATACTTTGGAAATGAATTTCTAGAGCTGAAAAAAACCTTGAAAGGACTAGAAGCGTCAGTTGAGTTCATTAGCAAGGACTATGATGTAATGAAGATAGAACTGGACCAAAACAAGAACATCATCAGCTTAAGAAAGAAAATGATGAGTTGAAAAACTGCGTTTCAGACTTATCTGTAAGACTTAATATTGTAGAGCAATATTCTCGTCAGGAAAATCTGGAAATAAATGGAATACCTGAAAATCAAGCCGAAAACCTGTTGAGTATGGTAGTTCAACTGGGGAAAACAATCTCATGCAATATTGATGCTGTCGACGTGTCATCAGTAACTCGCGTCAAAAAACTCGACTTGAAGAGTAGCCGCCCGCGCTCAGTTATTGTGAAACTAAAAAATACAAGGAAACGTGATGTAGTCTTAGCATCAGTGACCAAATTTAACCGTGCAAATATTTCCAACAAACTTAATTCAAGTCACTTAGGCTATGGTGGTGCTAAGCAGCCTGTCTTTGTTTCTGAACATCTTTCACCCCTCAATAAAGCTATACATGCACAGGCTAGAAAAATGGCGCGTGAGAAAGGTTATAAATATGTTTGGGTCCGAGATGGCCGCGTATTGGTTCGTTAGGATGATGGAGCAAGACCTATGCAGATAAAGAACCTCGTCATTCGGACCAAGCGTACCAATAGAACGTTTGCCACTAAGCCATGCCGAACCAACCTGGGTCGGCACGCCCCTCTAAATAGAATTTTGACCTACTATAACAAGGCCTGCTCTGTCGACAGCAGCATTGATATCTTTTTTGATAGTCTGCCAAGATTTAGAGCCAAAATCATTCAAATTGACCTGTGATCGGCCGCCTAATTTTACTTTAACTTAATTATTATTAATTTTTTTTTACATTTTAAAAATTGTAATTTTACACTTATAAGATAGATAATTGTTTGTTTTATGTAATTTAATTTTAATAATAATGTGATTGATTGATATGTTAATTATGTGATTTGATTTTAATTTTAAATTGAGAATAATGTTATTTTAGTATTATAATTTATTTATTTTAAAGTTTGGACATAAGGTTTTTAATTTCTGTTATTTTATGTGTTCATTATTTAACAGTTTGTCACCTATTTAATTAGTTAGACTTTTGTGAATGTTGTGCATACCTATAGGTGACTTTTTTACACAGGATCACCTCATACTAATTATTATTATATTATTGAATACAAATTGTAAACAAGTCGTTGGTGTGCCTATATAAATAAATAAATAAATGTAATAAATTGCGGTGGGGTGAGCTCGTGAACTTTCCGCACTAGTTCGGAAAACAAACATACATTGCGTGCCTAAAAGTGATAGGGATAAGAGCGGGTTTTCATTGTAAGTGTATTGAAAAAAATATTTTGTTCCATTTTAAGTTAATTTCTTATGTAAAACCGATTTCGAAGTTTAACTAATTAAATACTAAAATGACTTACCACCTTAAGGAAAATAATAACCTACATAATAATAGCCTAGTAATGTGAATGTTTAATTTGATCATGTCAAACTTGCGTGGCCAGACCACAGCGTTATCCGAAGACGAGTAAATACCAAACACTCATACAATTTACCCACTGAAAACAATAATATAATCACAGGGAAATTAGCAATGCAAAATCAATTCTGTTTGCTAAAATATTAATTTAATGGGAAATCCGGACGAGAATAATTGTGATTTGAATTTAAATATTTTCCTTAACCGTTCGAATACCGTAATTAGAGACACAATAGAAAGACAATGAGAGAGCGAACGCGGACCCCAAGCGAACGCCGGTTCGCTTGGGGTCCGCGTTCGCTGGACTTTAATGAATTAAGTGACCACTTTCTCACCTGCCCCCCTAGCCAAGTTACAATCGTATCGTTCGCGCCGAGCGCCTCGATTAGGCCACGCCTCCGATTCCTTTGTTCTGACGTCATCTCAACGCTCAGTCACGTGGTCAGAACAAAGGAATCGGAGGCGTGGCCTACTCGAGGGGTTCGACGCGGCCTACTCGAGGCGTTCGGCGCGAACGAAACGATTGTAACTTGGCTAGGGGGCCTGATGATAAGCGATGATGTGGTCGACGATGGATCACCTAGAAGTAACCTATTAATTCTTGACTTAAAGACCCCTAGGTTGTAGCTATCGAGAAAGACTTCCACTCCTTACCTACACGCACAATGAATATGTGTTTCTAAGTTGAGAACTCGAGCTATACCGAAAAATCTAGTGGTATTGCTTTGTTTGTTCAATGTACCTCACGAATTTACTGACAAAATCCAATGTACCTCCACTATTGACTGGCCTGTTGGTCTAGTGGTTAGTGACCCTGACTGCTATGCCGGAGGTCGTGGGTTCGATTCCCACCCAGGACAAATGTTTGTGTGATGAGCACGATCATTTGTTCTGTGTCTGGGTGTTATTTTATCTATAATATGTATGTATTTAGAAATATATAATTATGTTTATCAGTTGTCTAGTACTCATAACACAAGCTCTGCTTAGCTTGGGACTAGACGGCGTTGTGTGACAGTTGTGGAATATTATTATATTATTTAAATAGAAATTACAAATAGTTGCCTCGTCCATCAAGCGGAGCCCCCGGTTCTATTACGCTTGGAATACATAAAAATAATATGATCGTAACTTATACCAATACTACAATTTTTTTTTTTAAGGTGGGAAATCATCCAAATGACTTCTCGCGCTCTGGGTGGAGCGGGAGGGCGCGTCAGACTCTCTACACACTACCAATGCTAGAGAGTCAAAAATTTATTTGTAGGAGACGTTCAATGGTCCACAACTAGTTTATTCAATACTTTAGATTCTATGCTACCAATTAAATCAGTCATGAACACATTTTAGCATTGGTAAGGGTGGAATTGCACTTTTGACCCCTGACTCTATCTCTAGATTCATGTAGAAATTACATTCATAAGCAGATTCAATTATTATACATATTTTTTTCAAAATACTAATTCGAAAACCGGCTCCTATCCCTACCGCTTTTAGGCTCACCAATTGCTGTTCCCGCACTAAAGCGGAAAAGTGCGCGAACTCCCCCCCGCCACAATTGATTGTATGTAGGTATCGTATCAGGTTGGGCGCTAAGCAACCCTCAAGAGCCGCGCGTTAATCCCAGTTTATTTATATATATATATATTTTATAAATTGATATAAGCCAGTGCTTGACTGCGATCCCACCTGATGGTAAGCAATGATGCAGTCATTGACGGTGAGGCGCACTAGTTTATTAAAAGCCTATTCACTCTAGCCTTGAAGGCACCTAAATTATAGTTGGACGGGAAGACCGCAGCAGGCAAATTGGCATATCTTTGCGTAAGCGTATTGAAAAACGTCATTGGAAATTTATCAATGCCGCACTCGGCGCTATAACAATGTCTCCATACAAACTGTCCAATCAAGTTTATAATAATAATATAATATAATATAATATTCCACAACTATCACACAACGCCGTCTAGTCCCAAGCTAAGCAGAGCTTGTGTTACGGGTACTAGACAACTGATAAACCTACTTATATATTTCTAAATACATACATACATTTATAGATAAATTACACCCAGACACAGAACAATTTTGTATGGAGAGGCCGATTTTTTTTCTATTCCTGTAAAAAAATCTTGTGGAAGGTTGTTCAGTTTCGTCAACTAAGCAAACCCTTAAAAGTTTACAGAAACCTGTCCCTTACACCCTTTATAGCGCTATACTTTGGTGTTTTTGACGAATTTAATTTACCTTGAAGATAAATCACAATATTTACGCAAGAAATGTATTAGAATATGAATACATAAATATTCCCCCCCTTTCCAAATAAAACAATTAAAATAATGTATACATAGATATTTTTATTTGAAAAATATTTCGTGTAGCTAACGAACTAATCACAATATGGCATTCTACATCCGAATTAATGTATTTATACAAAACGCTCTTACGCAAATAATATACATCGGTCATCACATCGAAAATGCCCACATATTCGCACTTATACTAACAATGTAAGTTACGCGAATATGTACATTGTACAAAGATTTCTCATCAATCAAATTTCAACCTTATTCCATAAGAAATAACGTTGTAAAGTGGTTGACCCGTACCTTTTTCAGATTTACCTCCCGCGAACATTTGTGATCGATAAATTTTCAACCTTATACTAAAGAACATAACGTTAAAAATTAACCGACATCCAAAGTTCGCTTACATACGTAGGACAATTTAGAATTTTAATACATTACTTCTCAATCACAATCCAATAAATTTTATTTACATTACCATCGTTTGAAGAAGGGTGTGGACACTCGACACTTAAAAAAAAGTGTTTCTACATACTAGTTTCTTCATTAATTGTGTCTGTGAGCCAAATATACATGCTTTTTTCTTTCTTCCTCAACGAAAAGGCGATATTATTAAAAACGTACTTTCCTTAAACAAGAACCGGTAAAAGGACAATGTGTGAGAAACTTGTTTGATTTCAAAAGTTCTCTGAAACCGGAATATCAAATTCATTCGGGACTTCTGGAGTCAAACCGGTTGTAAACTTTTCGTACACGCGTTCTCAATGAATTCATCTCGGAGGGGCATGTCAGTTGGCTTTGTGTTGCTTTTATGAACGCGAAATGCTAACACCGAGAATTACTTCTACAGAACCAGATATATTGTGTACTTGAATAAAATAGCCTTGTTTTAGTGAAAGTGGACTGGGCCCTTGTGAAAATGGACTGGGGTCCTTATAAAGTGGACTGGTCCGTTTGCTAAAAGACAAGTTTTGCAAGTAAAAATAGAAAGGAGAATTTAATTCAGATCTTAATGATATTACTATAAAGATACCCTGAATTATCTCACAAATTAAAAATAATTGGGTACTTGAATGTTTTAAATTTTTTATTATTTGTTTCTAAAATTAACTTTAAAAACCTTTTATAATAAATCAGGTAGAAGAAGAAACTGTCAAGCAACAGAAAAAGGATTCACAAAGTGAAATGTGACGACAGCGCTATTAGTTTACGCGCGTAAAAAAAGTGATGGCAGTATGTCCCCACCGCTTACCACTCGTGTTATTTGTTATTTACTACAAAATATAATACAAAAATAGTATACTATATATTTTGGTATACCCAATTGAATACCCAATTGCGAAAATACTCGTAAACACAAAATTTGATTCATTCGTTTTTAACAGACTTCAAAAAGGAGGAGGTTCTATGTTCGGCTGAATGTATTTTTTTTTTTTATTTGATTTCAAAACTTGTTATGTATTTATAGTTCCATACCCTTCTTAAAACTACAGCCTCATCCCTTCGCACAAAAACTTCCCAAAAGGCCGAAAAATACATGTATCTAGCACAAAAGTATGCAAGTAGCTGGCATGCTAAGGTCTGTACTACATAGCATGGGTAGAATGACAGCAGGACGAAAATACGCATCTTTAAGATGAGAGAAAAGGATAGGTTGACATATTATGAATCTGGCAGCTGTCACCCGCACCAGCCCACAGCAATTGTAGTGTACTGATGGCTCAGTACGTAACACGTTCTGATTGATGGCATGCACGCTACTTGCATATTTATGAACTGAAACATTCCATAACTCATTGGCATAAGTATGTTTTATTTTAAGTTTAAAAGGGAGGTATCTCCAAATATAAGCGGAACAGTTAAGATTACTTATAGGAACTTTACAATCAAGGTTTATTGCCATCCAATCTAATGAGCTTTTCCATACACTTGTATGTCTTTTCAAATCAAATCTATTCCGGCTTACATTAGGTTCAGGCTGCTAGTGATTCAAAATAATTACAAAATAAATTACCCAGGTGTATCATGTTTCGATTCACATTTTCCTTGTTATAATAATATAAATTGCCATTTAAAACAGTTTGTCCATAACTGGCGGAGATTTAGCGTCGTCATCGTTTGATTTATTTTTAACTTATAACATAATGGTTTAAATGCAGTTTTGTTTTTGGAATTTTAGGATTTCCTTGATCGATGTCGATCAATATCTTCGATAAACGATCGATCGATTTGTGTGAACTCTTAGGGCCGATTCGCAACGAAATGGCAACTGCCGGTAGACACGCGAAGAGGCCAATGGAGCCGGTCACTGGCTACCACTGGTGGAGCTAAAGATAAGACGCCCCTTTTTGCGCTACTAGACTTTTAAGGATGAAGATAAAGTTTAAAATTATTTAACTCTAAAAGTGCTCGCCGCTTCGTTGCCAGTCGCTGCCATTTCGATATGAATCGACCCCTAAAGTATACTTTACCAGAGTTTCTTAGGAGATGAATATTTTTAAACGTTATACAATGTTTTTTCTCGTTATCTTGCCAATTATGAACACAATGTTTAATATATTCTTCCCATCACATATTCGGTATAATACGCCTATAAATGGAGTAAATAAGAAAAAAAAAACTATATGCCTCATGTATTGGCAAGGAAAGTATTAGTTATAAATAAAAAAAAAACATTGTGTGCCGGCGAAAAGCATGTCCTCTTATACTTAATATAATATACTTTTAATATAATATAGGTGACTAACATAATTTGGCCGCGCTAAATAGGCCACATACTACAAGTCTCAGATTCGATTCGTCGGCGAAACTTCACAGTCCTGACGGTGCATCGCAATACTACTATGATTGTCTAAATTTAAACTTCTTTCTTCAAGTTAGTATTAAATTGAAATTATAACTGGATAATGATACCTTTTATTTGATTTATCATGTTTTAATATCGATACGAAGTCTATGTGAAGTTTCGCCAACTAATATCTCAAATGTCGCATGAACCGCTGAGGGGTCCATTACACAGTCATGCAAGCGTCAATCAAAACCATCAATCATGAATGAAGCTTGACTGACGGAATTTTATCTCCATACATTTTTCGTCATGCAAACGTCAGTCATCGCATTATACGGTAGGTTTTTCGTCAGTCAAGATATTTGATTGTGGCAAAACTGACAGCAAAACCTATCGTGTAATGGACCCCTTAGACTCATAAGAAAACGCTTGAAATGAGCATAAAAAGTTCAACATTTTTTTTTTAGGTTCTCCAGCGGTTAATAAATATCTACGGTTGTCTTAGACATACACGGAACCGGTTTGAGCAGGCTGAATTATTACTACGCTGCAAAGAAGCTGCTTAGGTCGGTCTTAGGTATAGTCGTTCTATTTCACGAAGGCGTTATGTTTCAAAACACAACGCGTTCGTGAACCCAAAAAATCCACTGCTCCATACATTTATGTAAAAAAAAAATATGGAGCAGCGGATTTTTTTCGTGATGTCAGGGTTGATCGCGTAGTAAAAAGTGGTTCACATTGATGAGTACAATGACCCCTTTTAAGGAAAGCCCATCTGTCGTTTCGACATTGTATACGGTATATGAACTGTGATAAAACTATTTTTTAAAGCTTGCTGAAATCGTTTCCATGACGGTCTTTGAGTGGACCCTCAATGAGCATAATGATTATTTTAAATACGATTTATTTTCCATTAAAAATTAAACTAACTAAGTTTTAAAAAGTATCGTCGAACACTGCACCTTATTTGGACACTATGTCAAAAAGATTTTAGCGGTGAAGGCGGAAGTCAAGACTAATTATATAATAAAAAAGCCTAATTAACGTGGCCACTAATTATATGTTATATGGTAAAAGAAACACATCTAAATATATCTTACAAATACAAATATCTATTACATCTTAAAATTAATAATAAAACTTAATTCTAGTCTACGTCTAATATGTACAACTCATATATTTTTAATGATATTGTGATACTTTCCGCATTTATATCATTCATTAAAAATCACTTTCCGTATTTTATAAGCATTGTCGTTTTAAAAATACTATTTTTTTTTCAACATTTTGAACGCCAGCGTCATATATTTAAGACAAATAATTTCCACGCTTATAAAATAATTTTAAAATAAATGATTTCGGAAATTGCGGCGTTGGTCACACCATAAAAACGTTCTCTCAAAAGTACTTAATATTTTAAAATGTAAAAGTATTGCATTATTGGTGTATGATTAAGGCGATTTAATATAACCGATGCTAACATTCATCTGTTAAATTATACAACTATTATACTTTATAAGGACACCGATACACTAAACAGGGTAATATGAAAATCTTTTTAATTTTTTGCGCCATCTACTCGATTGAACACAAGACTCCCTACGTCCAGCATTGCGTTCACTGAGATTCTTTAGTCCCATTAATTAATAAATAAAAATATAAATTCGTTCTTCGGCTAAGTATAACTCCTAGCTGTCAATAAAGAATTAATTATAAAAAAAAAAAGATCACATTAAAAAAAACCTATTGCTCATAAAAGCAAGTAGACTCATTTCTTGCATTAAAAGTCTGCAAATGATAGTGTACTTAAAATTGGTCGTCTCGCACCACTGTTTACATAAAAAAGGATTATCTCGCTCGTAAAAGTAACACAATGATAACGCTCTCCTGCTTTAACATCGCATCTCTCTTTCCCCCATTCACGCGCTCGCATATTTACAAAGCTGACGTCATACAAATCTTGTCCAATCTCAAAACTGTACAAAAATAACGCAGGACACACAATATTATGTATTTTCTTTAATATATACAACATCTAAATTTAATAAACGTCTTGGTGTTACCAATTTATTGATATTAATAATAATTAATATTATTTGTTACATAAACTAGAGTATAAAATTTGACTCCAATCAAAATACAACACATTCTGCTATTAAATGAAAATTATTACTTTATATAATGTAAGATTCACACACATAGAATTATATATAGTTTTTTTAATAGTATTATAGGCACAAATGAACAGTATTGGGTGCCTTAAGCGTCACTACCACTACTTATAAGTAGGCGAGGGGTTTTAGTCCTACAAGTATATCCGTATTCACTAAGGGACGCCTTCCCTTCAATAATTCACACAATCCTCTAAAAACCTTTCCAATTTTAACATTTTAAAGAAATAAATAAAGCTGCCTGATTTAAAAAAATATAATAGAATTATGCCGATTTGTCTTTTATCGTTAATTTCGATATGATTATGACTAGTGTTTTTCAATCGCAGTATTTTTTTGTATAATACAATTTATGAGAGATCGAATATGTTGTGAATATTGCGATTGTAGTCAATATGCTACAATTTGTAGTCTTATAAATGAAATAAGACACCTCTGCCCTGCGTTCAAAAACAACCAGATTAGAGTCGCTACTCCAACCGTTCAAAAAGATTCGAGTTGCAACCCAGGGTCGTTCTTTTATAACTCGAGTAGCTACCCTAGAGTTAACCCAACTAACTCTTAACTCCGAGCAGGGTAGGTTGGTGTAAGCGGCGATAAATGACACTTGCTTGACATTGACAGTTGAACTCTACGTTCGCTTTCAAAAATGCGAACGTAGAGTATCTACCCTGATGACGTCATTGAAGTTAACTCTAACCTCATTTTTGAACGCAGGGCTGTTTTAGGCGAGTGTCCACTGAAGTGTTATGTACAATTTCCACCGAGCGGCACGCGTTGGAGCGCATTGGAAAGAACTCTGCAATATATTGCGGGAAATTTAAGCTATTTTGTAATAGTTGTCATATTCGAATCTGCACGCACACCGAGATAGCACACATTATTTTCTTCCAAAATGTTGTCTGGCCAGTATGTAGCTACATGGACAACTTTGTCATGAGCTAAGTTCAGATCGTGGAAGGTACACCTTTACCCTATGTTGCCCTTCATGCCCAACTACCCAGTTAGACCTGACGGGCAGGAAAGAAGGTGGGTAATGTCCCGCGAAGGGTTAACACTAGTACTGGTTTTTGGGATGGGTTGAATGACCTGATAAACTGGACCGATGACCTGATAAAGATCGCGGGAGTCTTTTTGATGTGAGATGGATAGGACCGATCGTTGTGGCTACACTTGGGTGAGGTCTATGATATGGTCGGTGATGATGTTGGTCGCTTCAATTTCCATTGACACATTACAGAATGCGCCCCGATGCGACCAGACGCGCGACCGTTGATGTAAGTTGTGCTTAAATCTTTTCAGTTACATAGGGGTTAGTTTAAGCTATGTTGGCGCGCCAGTATTATGTAATGACGACATCAGTGGACAATATTAGTGACACTTATCATAAAAGCAATATTATTAATACAAACTTTCGTAAATAACTCCACCTCTACTCGAGGGAACATAGAACACAGAATGACGAAATTAAAAAAACATTTGAGTTACAATTTAAGCCTCAAAACTCCTTTAATTTCATCGCAAAATGAACTTTAATGTCTCTCAAATAAAGGTCGATTTATAAATTATATTCTCTCCTATACTTTCACTTTTAGCATTTTTCTTCGCTGACAACCGTATTCTAAGTAATTTCTTTGAAAATTCCTCGACCTACCGCTTCAAGTCATCACTACTCTCAACCCACGTAGTAAGCATGCAAAAATAAACTTGTTCCCTAAACCACGACTCGATACTTGTTTCTTTACTAAGAGGAATATTTACTGCCAGCGTCAAAACACAAAAACCGATCGACCAACAAATTTTCAGTCGTTTCTAGAAACATGTTTACTGAAGTATTCCTCATCTAAACAAAATGGAATAGTATTGCTTAATTCATAGACAAAAAGAATGGACTGAGTGATACCCTCATGAAATTCAGCACTCCGTAAAAAAATACTAAGTTAATTTGCGGTCAAGTATAATAAATAACACTTTATATTATATTTTCACTGTTGTGAATCTTGATTCAAAAGTAGGCTTAATTAAAAGATTGTACATTTTTAAGCGTTATCAGCAGGTCAACCAATGAGTGATTTTGAGTTGAATGAGTTGTTGTCTGCTCAACTAAACTTGCTTGTATGAAATTACAAAAAAGGGTTTACAAGAAACTTATCATATGCGACTACGCACTAAGGGTAGCTCTTGTGGGGTACTGATCTCGGATTAGGGCGTCGTTGGGACGAACCTTTGATTTGACATTGTCTCTGTAGTGAACTCATCTGCTCATGCAAGCCTGCGATGAGGGCCAATATAAATGTAAGAACAACTAGCGTTCGCTTGATCCCTTACACTTTTCTGCCCGAATTTACTTCAAACCTCTTTGGGGAACGCTCAATCCATTCTCTACATCGTATGGTTCAATTGAAGTATAGGGCTGAAGGATTGATTGAAAGGCTTGCCGTATTCCTGGAACGCAAATAGCAACTGAAGGAAAACAGACGGGTTTTAGTAAATGAAAATCTGAGCGGGAGAAGTTAGTTGACGATAAAATACCTCAAAAAAAAACATGGTCCAATTGAAATTGCAGAGTAAAAGCGTTTATCGAGTCAATTTCAAAGAAACGTCTCATAATACGGTCGTTTATCGCTTAACACTGAACCACCTATCCCTACTCTACGCCTAATAAAGACTGCTCATAAATTATGCAACTGTATCCTCTATTGTCATTGACCGTAATTTATTGTTGCTACTTCATTCATTGCACTAGACATGCTGACTGCTAAGTCCAACCATCAGCATGTATTGACGACGCGATGGAATAAGATCATACAGCATTTTGTGTCAAACTATTTTCTTATACACAATCACAGTCACGTGACCTCTTTCTGAAACAATAATAAATTCTACGTATTGTCTTGAATTTCATCAAAAAAATCGGGGGGGGGGGGGGGGGTTGAACGAAGTTTAGAAGGAAAACTTCTGGTCTAAAGAAGTCGGAATTAGGTAGAGTTAAACATGTACTTACACCGATTTCATACAGCGAAAGAATAAAGTGGATATGCCTCAAATCCCGAGATTAATTTTAAAAAGCAGAATTTTTTTATGACACTGTCAGAGATATAGCAGAAAAACTTTCTTCCTGCTTTAATGACGAGAAGCAGGAAGTGTATAAATTTGTTAACCTCACCTCATTTGACGTCCAGAGATCTTTTTAAATGAAAAATATATACTAAGACATTTTACCAAACATTTTTTACTGTACGTTTAAGGGATTTTGATTTTTATTGCGTTGGTGGTATATAGCGGCTGCAAATAGTTGGTATTGTAACCACTTTTTTTTGCTTTTAATAACATACTTATACCTACGGAATAGAAATCAAAATCGGTTCAACGGACAGTAAATAGGTTTGTTTAAATGTCCAATCTATTACGAATGGAGTATCTGCCGAGTGAAGTTAACTATGTTATTGCATTTGGTTGGAGTGTCACTTACATATCATATATATATATTAAATGACAGTCTAGTTCTCCATGTGACAATTGGGATATTGTTTTTTTTTTTTTAATTATATTTGAGTGTTTTAAAAATTAACTTAATCCAAAATAGCTAAAAGATTTTTTTTTTAACCTGTTCAAAATTCAGCAAGTTAGAAACCTTTCAAACCAGGTAGAAGGGGAAACTGTCAACTAACAGACAAAGGATGTACAAATTGAAATGTAACGTCACCGTTATTAGGTTACGCTCGTACAAAAGAGAAAGATATTCATTCCCACCACATCCCAACTCTTCATTCATGGGTTGTCCGTGATCCGCGTTGTGAAAGGGAATCCCGGGGTCCTGAGACGCAAGGCAAAGAAGGAACATAGGAGTAGATTTTAGTCAGTACAAGTCTGACACGCCCTCTCGCTCCGACTTAGAGCGGGAGAAGTCATTAGATGATTTCCCAACTAAAGAAAAAACCCCAACTCTTCCTCATATAAATATTTAAAATATTAATTACTGCTATGTTAACTAATTTTGATGCTGTGACAACAGTGAAAGATTTCTTATTAGTGTTATTTGTAGTTATTTATAAAATATTGTCTAAAAACAAACATACAAAAATACCCAATGAGGTTGGAAAACTTGTTTTTTCTAGAAATTGGTGTTGCTAAACAATAAAAAAACCTGTGACATAATTACTTTTGATTTTCCACCGTTGGCTACCCCATCCCATCGCGCCGCCTTACATTTGAGCTACGCCGCCACACACACCGCTAATTCTGACGCAAAACACTAACATTAGTAGGAAGTAATCACGCATACGTAACACTACGCTATCTGAGTCCCGACCTCCGTCGAAGCACTTTCTAGAGGTCACTGGGTTGGCTGCCCGCTACTAGTATTGTACTGTGTCTTACCAGGCAGGGGAGGGATACCTGGAACAAAATGTTATATGATTAGGAATAATTATCTTTGTACAACTTTTTTTATATTAGCCTTTTCACTCTCACTACTGGGCAAAGGCCTTGCCCAAATCGTTGGACGAGGCCTTTACACATTTTTGTGTATTTTACTGCACTTGTGCAGAAAAGCATGGGGTCGGCGCTCGTCGCAGGGTAGACGGTAAGCGACCCCCACGAGTTACGCGTCAACCCACGTTTATTTATATCTTTGTAAGTGTATTGAAAAACGTCGTTGAATACACATGGGAATTTGTCACAGCAGCTCTCGGGTCCATAACACCCTCGCCTGCGGCACGGACGAATGACAAACTTTCTCCACTTGTCTCAAAATGTATGTACTATATCGACACGCCGTAACACACGATTAGCTCACAGTACACTCATCTCATCCACTCTTCTTTCGACATGCGGTAATCCATTGTAACTCGCAAAAAGACTGCGCGGCGATTTGTAGCGACTCGATGTGCTGACGGAAGGAGAACTAATCACCCAACGACAGCACTCGCTCGTCAAAGTGGCGCCTACTGACTGATATTAAATTATTAATTACTATTGAAGTGTTCCCTAGGAAACACATACCTAGTCAGAGTCCGTGTCGTCGTTGACAGAAGACCTGAGCTTGGAGAGCGTGCGGCGCGCGGCGGGCGTGTCGTCCTCCTCGTCCGACGAGATCACGATGCGCTGGCGCGGCTTCACGCCCGTCGCTCCGCGCGTCATCCGTCGGGACACCGAGCTGTCCTTGTCCGCTGCTAACATACAATAAATAAATCACAACACACATAAAACAATTTCCTAATAATGCCTAACGCTAGGCGATTTGCGAAGGTGCAGGACCCTATACAGAAATAGAAGCCGTCAGCTTATCTTCCTCACGACTGTCGTCAACACATTGCCGACTCAACATCAAGTCAATATGTAGCAACAGAGAGTGCACAATGGCTACTCCGAACTTTTTCCGAAATTTTGAATTTCCGAAACCATATCGTAATTAATATTATTATTTTTTGTCAACAGCATCGCGGTCGCATCTGATCGTGTCTTTATCAATTGCCATAGACAACACAGCTGAGTTGCATGTTTGTGCTATGGACACATCGTGATTTTACCACTTTCTATAAATGTATATCCTTCTAATTTTTTATTTATGAGTTTACATGCACATTTTTATTTCTTTTTTTCCTTATTCTACACAAATCTATTGGCACATTACAACGTTCAGACGTCTGTGTCTACACCGCCACTAGCCCACGCTGAAAACCAGCGCTGTAGTTTTATCGGATTATGCATGAGGCCATGGCTTTAAGCTGAGCGTTCGGCTGTATTGCACGGATGTAACGCATATTTTTTCCATATACACCACTATTTTTTAATTAGTACAAATACTTAAAAGGTTTATTAGAAAAGGTCTTGTTTCCGATTATACTTCTCTGTGCACTTTGCTCTAGTTTAGTCTTTGGATGAGCTGTCACTTTTGACAGGTCACTACATTTGTTGTCCCTGTTCGGGCGCCAAATGTAGAGTGACCTGTGTGTTACAATAGGCGAGTCCGACTCGCACTTAACCGGTTTTTTTCCCAACAACTTCAGTACTTACCGACGACTTCTTTGTGCTTGACCTTGGCTTCCTTCTTAGCTTGTTTCTCTTGCTCCTTCTTCTCGATCTTGGCCTTCTTCAGCGCCTGGCACTTCTCAAGCGTAGGTTTGCCGTCAAGACCGGCTGCTACTAGCAGGTCTAACATCTTCTGAACGCGTTCTTTGTTTTTTGTGCAACCTGGAACATGGTATATTTTTGTCGGGATTTCTTCGAATAATGTCCAGTGGCTGTTTTAATTATTCGCAAAGTGATTTCTAGTGGATATTGTGATGTAAAATTGAAGTAGTTTTGTATCTCAGGTGTCTGCGAAACTGGACTATATGTAGAATCATTGAAACAGGCGCGATCTCGGTGAAATGGAGCTGAGAATTTTATCGTAGTGTTGTCTACCTCAACGAAATTTTCCGAGAAGATTGAATTGATACATTTGCTGCTAAATAATACAAAAAAAAAACATTACAATGTGTACATCCATATTTCAATGATAAACAGATTAACTATTCAAACGAAGACATGGCTTAAAGGACTTAGTATCCAAGCCAAAAACAAAAAACAGAACTGTTTATTTCTTGATATCAATTTATTAGTTTCGGAGACAGATCATTTTTTGGGTAGAGCGAGAGGGAGTGTCAGACTTTTACTGACTAAAATTTATCTGTGTTCCTTCAGTTGCCTCTTGCGTGGTGACTCTTTCGGACAATTACGCTGCCCTGACAGGATTTCATTGATTGAGAGTTTGACTTTACTGTATTTATGTACCTTTCTCTATATTGTATAGATCCACTCTTTTAAGGTTTTAGAACCAATGACACATTTTGAATAAGTCAAACATTATTTCGAGTTTTAATAATGGATAGATTGTCTGATGAGAATTAGGATGGCTGTAAAGCGTCGTACTCTCGGTCCATCTTGCTGTACACCCTGTTACGCTGTTCGCGCTGCCAAGCACGAGCACGTTGCACGATAATGAAAGACAGTAAATAGGCTGGAGGTAAGTCATAATTATTATTTTGTTTGTTTGATACTGTCGTGCGTCAAGATGGATGGTGAGAACAGCGCTTTAGGTCGATAGGCACTAGTTTTTTTTTTTTTTTAGGATTTACTTACTAATTCCGTATTGAAAAAAATACATTGCATATGTTAAAACTGATATAAATCGAGTAAGAAATTACCAGTATCTGTATCCAAATTTGTTTTGGACATCAGAAATCAGAAACATTTATTTCAAATAGACCATTTATACGTACTTTTGAGTTGTCAAAGTTCAGTAAAAAAAATGTGTGAAGCTAAATTGTTCCAAACCGTAGATCTCTATGGAGAAGAATGTGCAAGAAACTCCGTGAACACTCTTTTAAACCATATTTTGAGTTACATAAATCTTGGTTAGTTATTTTTTGGTCCGACTTACCTTCAACAAGCTTCTTATAATCGAACCGTATGCCCGCAGCTTTGCAGAACTTCTTCATATCCGTGATCCCAGGCTGCCGCAGCTCAGGCGGCACGGGGGGCCTTCCTCTCTTGCCTCCCGGGGTGCCTGGAGTCCCCGCGGGCTTGGTGCCCGGGGTCCCTGGGGTCCCGGGGGCCCGCGGACTGTTCTTCGTGCCCTTCGGCCTGCCTGGGCCGCGCTTCAGTGGCGTACCCTGTTTGTGATAGGCGCTCATTTCACTCGGTATGATTGATTATGATTTATGGAAGGAGGGGGTGATTTAGTCTACGCTTGAATTCATGATCTAAGATTATTTCTAATCCAATTCCATTTAAATATGTTTTTTTTAATATGTTTTAAGATTTTTTTTTTTATTACGATCGAATTTATACTGTTTAGTGACATCTATGGCGCCACATATGAACTAAACTACGAAATCCTGCATCGCGCAATTAGAGTATTCCACGCGATTTGAACATATACACAACAGCCCGAAATCATCTCTTGGGCAGTAGCCCAGATCAGACAAAACACCCGTCTGGTCGGAGGATCCTCCCTTTTCAACGGAAGTTTGCGGGACTTGACACTCCGTCTGTATCTCTGAAAGGCATGCGGAGCCTCTAAATATTTTTTTATTTATTTATTTTAATAAGTTTAACAATTTCCTCAGATTCTGAATTCAAATATAAGTGATGAATGCGATTTCAAAATGCACGATGTTGAGGTTGTTTGTATTGAAAAGCATTTATGTATTTGCTGAAATAATGCTATATCTAAAGCAATAGAATCAATGAATGTGAAAATGAATTAATGTTAAATGTATTGGAGATGAAAAAAAGTAATATTATTTTGATTTCACATTACAGGATATTTGACTGTTATCAAAAACAAATGAATGTTATTATTAAGTCTCTCTCATAGCCTAGCCTTATCCTATTTTATGTGGGGTCGGCTCTCTTCGTCGTTTTTAGCCAGCCATTTCGGTTCAGATTCAGATTTATTTATTGTAAACATAGGTTACAGATACACATGAGTGTGAGATGTTACTTTTTTGTTGGTTCTCTATGCTTTGTCATTAGGCGTACGTGTTAATATTTATTTTGTAAAATTTAAAAATTATAGAAAGCGCTAGTGTTGGAATATTAGAAAAACATTCACCTGACGATTCAGGGTCGTCGAGTCATTCACTTGAGCTTTTTTTAGGTCATTGCTAATTACAGACATCTAAGTGAGAAAGTGTCTACCACGGTTTTTTGTACCACTCATACTCACGTGTAGGACTTGCCTAGTCATATATTTTTCAATGAATGTTATTATTCAGTACATTATTTAAAATATGAATTAAAAAAACACAGTTTTGAAAAGACTAAAAATTAAAAGAAATTCTATCTATCTTATTTTGGGTTCTGACACAAATCTTCATTAAAAATACAGTCAAACACCCTATACGGAAGATAAAAAAACATGTTAAATATCAAATCGTTTGTAGTATTTACGTACTTCATCTTCCTCTTCCGAGTCGCTGCCCGAAGAACCGGACGAGTCGTCTGATGATGACGAGTCCACAGTCGTCACCTGCAGGCAAGGAGGAACGGTTTCAACATCACTACCAGTGTTGGGCAATATGAAATATAACTACTGATTAATAACTACGAGTGCATACTGTAGTTAGTAATCATAACTACAAATTACTATAAAAGTTGTGAAAAGTAGTTAACATTTTGATTACTAACTACAAATTAATATATATTCACACAATAATAATATTCACACAACTATCACACAACGCCGTCTAGTCTCAAGCTAAGCAGAGCTTGTGTTATGAGTACTAGACAACTGATAAACATACTGAAATATTTCTAAATACATACATATTATAGATAAATTACACTCAGACACAGAACAAATGATTGTGCTCATCACACAAACATTTGTCCTGGGTGGGAATCGATCCCACGACCTCCGGCATAGCAGTCAGGGCCACTAACCACTAGACCAACAGGCCAGTCATTTAAATATTGAGAATAAACAATTGTAAACAATTGTAGTTGCAATCACGTTTGTGAGAATACTTTTTATAACTACACATTTAAAGGTCGATTTTTTATTAAGTACTTGTCAACCAACGCAATAATAATATTATGTAATAAATAAAAGTACTAATCATCTACAACTTCAAGCCTTTGTATTCAATTATTCATGAAAGTAAACATACGTGAATTGTTTATACAGTCAGATTCCTTTTTTTATTATTTAAATTTTAGAGCTAGATTCAGTTTTGATAAATCAATACTTCCAACACATTACACGTTTATTTAATTGCAAAATATAAATTCTTAGTACTCAAATAATTAGTAATTATAACTATTAGATTACAGCAATCAAATCAAAAACTACTTCATTAATTGGTAGTTAAGTTACAAGTAATCAAACTACATGTAGTTTAACTACTTTCAAACGTAATTTGATTACAAAGTAGTAGTTAACTACTAGGGCGTAGTTGAACTGCTGCACTGATTACAATGCGTTTCAAATAACAATAGGATCAACTTAGCGCCATGTTATGACGTCATAGCTGTCAAATGGAATCAACTAGGGTGAGCAAAACAATATATTTTTTAATTTAATTTATTTAAGAGTGATGAAAAACAACATACATAACATATTCTTGACAAATCTAAAAATGTGTACTACATATTCTTAAGAAATATAAAAATTGCTGGGAGCAGAGTGTCTGTCAATGTATAACATACATTTAGTTTAAAAGGAATTTTTTCCATGATAATAATGGGCAGTGATACACACACATTTGACTGGCCTGTTGGTCTAGTGGTTAGTGGCCCTGACTGCTATGCCAGAGGTCGTGGGTTCGATTCCCACCTAGGACAAATGTTTGTGTGATGAGCACGATCATTTGTTCTGTGTCTGGGTGTAATTTATCTATATATGTATGTATATAGAAATATATAAGTATGTTTATCAGTTGTCAAGTACTCATAACACAAGCTCTGTTTAGCTTGGGACTAGACGGCGTTGTGTGATAGTTATAAAAAAAACACTATAAAACTTGTCACAAAACGTACCTCACTGGTAGCAGGCATGAGCCCCCTCGCCTGCAGCTTGGCCGCCGCTAACTTGGCGGCGGCGGCCTTCTGCGCGGCGATCTGTGCGGCCTGGGTCGCGAGCTTCTCTCTCTCCGCGTTCGCGTCGTAGTAGTTGAACAGCACCTCCATGGACACCGGCACGTCACCGAAGTACACCTCGTTTGGGATGTGAGACGAGTCCAGGCAGTCGTCACTCCATCGCCTTTGGAAAATACGGAGTTAAAGCGTGCATTGGGAGGATAACTTGTTGTAAAAGTTTAGTGCTGAATCGAGACAGATATAATAATTTATTTAGTTAATTATTTAAAGCAGTATTTATATCCTTGTATTTAGTTTTACATGATCAGTATCTGTCTTTGTTGCTTTATAGACCACCCTTTTGTTTGGTTTCTAATCTGTTAATGTTTGTTTGTTCATAAGAGCCCCTAACTTTTACCCAAAACTGTCTCTTTTCACATTGAATCACATAAAATCTGCTGCTTAGAATAGGGATGTCACTTCGCTTCAACCGCATGTAATATAGACCGCTAACTCTACTTAGTGCCGTTGTAGTTCATTCACTTGGTTTGAAAGTAGCCTGTAGGTCTAGTGGTTAATGGCCCTGACTACTATGCCGGAGGTCGTGGTTTCGATTCCCACCCAGGACAAATGTTTGTGTGATGACCACGATTATTTGTTCTGTGTTCAAACACAGAATAAATGACATTCTCGTCCGCGTTAAAGTAGTGCCTAGTACTCATAACATAAGCTCTGCTTAGCTTGGGACCAGACGGCGTTGTGTGAAAGTTGTGGAAAAAAAATATATATAGAAAAAATATATATATATATATATACTAATATATATTCTGGAAACGCCGCCTTAAGTCTGTTTTGGTATCTATCTATCTTTAAATCAAAATATGAACAGCTTAATTGTATCTTGTCATTAGAGTATACCAATACTTAATATGCAACTATGATGTTCAGAGCTGCGGGATTGTTTTAAAGAGTTACCACAAGCGTAGAAATCAAAGGGTTTCTAAAGGAACACGAAAGGGTTTTAGTAAAAGTTTAACAATCCTTCTTTCTCCACCCTGAGCGAGAGAAGTTATTTGATTCCAACCCAAAAAAACCTATAATAATAACTATGTATTTCAACATCTTCAATGAAATCCACTTTATTTTTTTATTTTTTAAATGACGAAATCACAAAAGTTAAAAAGAAAAAATGCCAAGTATTTTGCAGCCGTCAATAATAGAAGTTGTTGATCCCTATTAGTTATGGTTACACCATCACCCATTAGAATAATTATGACTAATTATTTCAAAATCCCAAAAAAAAATAACAAAAGAATACCAACCTTCTAAACTGAATCCCAGAGAAGTCCTTCCTGAATGGTCTGATAGCATACTGGTAGCCCGTCGCACGCGGCCGAGGAGGCGGCGGCAGCGAGCGCGGCGGCGGGGCCCGGGGGCCCTGCGGCGAGGGGCCCGGCGCGCGCGGGGCCCCCGGCGCCTTGGGCTTGTTGGTGGAGCCCTTCGGTCGTCCCCGCGCCTTCTTGGGCTGTCCATGGTGAGTATTTTATTCTCAAAATTTAACGGATGCAGTGCAAATGTGTTACGTGTATGAACAGCTAACGATACTCGTCTAATCTAACATATAAAAATCTCGTGTCACAGTATTTGTATTCGAACTCCTCCGGAACGGGTTGACCAATTTTTGTTTTTGTTTTTTTTTGCGTTTTGGTTTTTTAGTAGGTTTGAGAATAGGTGGTCGTAGGCCATTTTTTTACCCACCTACGACCACCCCCTATTTTTTTTCTTTGATATTTTATATGGACAAAATTATATGGAGAACAATGTTTGCCGAGACAGCCTAATATTAAGGAATAAAATAATTAACACTATCATATAGATAAAATACCAAAGTCTGTCTCACTACATTGTAAGTAGTACTTGCTTATTACTATTGTAAGTATATAAAATAAATTACATTAATTAAAATGTAAAATCCATGGACAATACTGATAACACAAGTATTTTTCTGTTATATGTGAGTAAATTAATTATAAAATAAATAAAGGTTGAAATAATATATAAAACTAAAGTCCGTCAAATCTAAGAAGTACCGTTTGACAGTTCTGACAGATTGAAAGAAAAGGGATGGGGTCAAAGAAATCGATTATTAAAATTTCCGATTTTTAAGAGATTTTGTTTTTTTTTTATTATTAATGATTTTTAATGAGTTTGACCACCATCTCACCTGATATATTAGGCGATGATGTGGTCGACGATGGAACGCCTAGAAGTAATTATTATACTATATACTATTTGACTTAAAGACCCCTAAGTTGTAGCTATCAGGAAACACAGACTCCGGCAACGAATTCCACTCCTTGGCTGTACGCATAATAAATGTGTTCTCAAAACGCTTTCTTTGTATTTACTTATCAAGTACAGTTTTACAGATTTATATGTTACTGTAAAAACCCGATATTTAGTATATCTTATATTAATTACTAGTAAATCTCAGGATATAGCAACACGTGTAGGTAAATGTCAGAATTATATAAAAAAAAAAATTATTTTTTTGAGTTTTTCAGTTCCATCCTAACCTGACCGACTTTGATCTTGAGTATCGTTAAACTACGATCAACTCTGTTTAAACTACAAAAATTTATTTAAAATAACAAAACTTACATATATTTTATTTATGTACATAAGTTTTAGTATATTTTAGTTAATGTTTAAGTTTTGAATGAGAATGTTTTCAATTGAAAAATAAATATATTTTTTATTTTAAGTATGCACTTTCGTCAACAGTTGGATGTCTGCTGAAGATTAAATACTAAAAGACGCTTGGGATGAAAACGGCTTGTTATTACAAGTTCGATTATCCGGACATTTTTAACGATTATTCGTATACAAGTGAATTTAAAGAGTCGTAACATTACGGTAAAAGATCTTACTACATGACTTTCTAGAACAAAAGCTGTCTGTTGTATGTTTTATGTTGTTCTAATAATCGATATATTATCTCGATTAATTAAATTTGCTGATCAAAAATTGTATATCTTTTGATAAAATAAAAATAGCTTCATGATACCATGGTTTTATGGAAAAGGTAATTGAAATTATGTGAGTTACGCCAGTAAAAAGTTATTTCGGCTTTGAAAAGTGTGAAATGTCAAACGATGCTTCTTAGATTTGATGGCCTTTAATCTACACTTACTTAAATGAGATAATGGTGATGCTGATGACAATGAAAAAAAGGGTTTTTATAAAATATCAGTATAAAACTAGTTTACCTCACTGCCCGGCGTCGAAATTTTCCCAGGTATAGACCCTGATTTAGGAAGCTCTGGACTGCTGAACGGTTTTCGGTCCTCTTCGCTGAAACAAACAATAAAATATAAAGACTGTAGGAATAATTCATCATCTTCCTGCCCTTGTCCTGTGTTATTTGGGGTTGGCGCAACATTTTTTCTTCCATTCTGCCCTGTCACTCGTCATTTTATCACTAACTTCCTTTTCTTTCAGATCACTCTTCACACAATCCATCCATCTTTTCTTTGGTCTCCCTCTCCATCCATCCACAAGTAAACTCATAACTCTTTTAGTAACATGCGCTTCATCCCTCCTTTTCACATGACCATACCAAGACAAACGATTCCCTTTCAATTTTTCAGTCACTGGTGCCACTTTCACACTTCTCCTAATATACTAATTTCTCACTTTATCCATTCTCGTCACACCACACATCCATCTTAACATTCTCATCTCCGCTACGTGCAATATTTTTACATCCGTCTTTTTCACTGTAGGAATACTTCAAGACACTGAAAGTCTTAAAAGACTTAGTCTTAAAGAGTTTTTTTATCATAATATAAACAAGTGCTTGACTGCGATCCCACGTGATAGTAAGCAGTGATGCAATCGTTGATAGAGAGGAGCACTAGTTTATTAGGAGCCTATTAACTCTAGCCTGAAGACACCTAAATTATAATCGGACGAGTAGACCACACAGCTTTCAGGCAGGGTTCCAGGTAGGCACTTTACTTTGTGTCATTTATTTCAGGATCACTGCTCTCAAAACAGTGAAAGAATAAATCGTGAGGAAACGTGTGTCTTAAAACTAAAAATTTAAAAACTTGTGACATTTCCTCTCCGAGAAAGCCCAGATTCCCAGCAGTGGAAACATTATAAGACTGAATAATTATGCTATATTATATGCATTTCACAGTCAGAGATTACTATAGAGAAAAAAGAAGGAATAAATTTTTTTAACGCCTATTTTTATTTATTTTAGGTAAATAAGATTAAAAATAATGCACACCAAAATAATAAATAAAATTATAATAATTTGCACACCTTACTAGGTCATAGTGCTGCGTTCCTATTATAAAAAAAAATCTTATATTTCGGACATAAATAAATAGTTATATAGATATACACTCTATTGTAATATTGTAATTTTATTTTTGGTGTATTGTACACTTACATAAGTTACATTAGGAACTTAAAATTAATAGCGCGTCACAATGGGCGGTCTTATCGTTAAAAGCGTTTTTTTAACCGACTTCAAAAAGAAGGTTATATGTTCGGTTGAATATACTTTTTTTTTTTAATGTATTTTCACCGATTTCTCGGCCAATTGTGGACCGATTTTGAATATTTTATTTTTATTTTTGGTTATGCTTCCGAGTTGGTCCCATAGAAATATTGTTATGATCTGATCACGAATCACAAAACTCCTCATAGGATCACAGCAGAACTGTCGTAACAAGTAAAATTGTTTTGTTTATACGTGTAGTCGATGACTGACTGAAAGTAGAGGGGGAATATATCGAACAGCTTGAAGTTAGGCACCGGAACTCTGTAATAAACTAATGTAATCTAACCGTGTTTGGGATTATTAGAATTGTCATGAGATGCACTCTGGCTATAAGGTATTTAAGTTGACTGAGGGGTACTTTTTAGTGGTGATACCATAACTAAAAAGTGTAAAATAAAAAAAAATACAAAAATAAAAATACAACCGACTTCAAAGTAAAAGTTTTTTATTACAGTCAACCTTTAGGGCTATATTTCACCGGGACACCATGGCGGCGCGACCAGTTACGCCGCCATGGTGTCCGTAAGCTAACAAACTAGACACCATACAGACACCAGAGTCACTACACCACACTGAGACAGCATCAAAATGGACCTTAAGTGGACGCGTCCGAGTTGGTCGCGCCGCCAAATTGGTTGCGCAACCACACGGACACCAGGTGAGTAAATCTCTATAGAACTGTATACATTTTGTTAGTAGCGGCGACCGGTCGCGCCGCCATGGTGTCCCGGTGAAATATAACCCTTAAAGTCCATAGTTGGTGGGCTGGAAGGAGTTGGTTGGTTTGTACTTGGTAGTCCGTAGTTGGTTTTATTATACCCACATGAAATTGGTTGGTTGGGGTTGGTTAGTGGTTGGTTGGTTTGTACTTGGTAGTCCGTAGTTGGTTTTATTATACCTACATGTAACACCATTTTATACTTACCTGTATTATAAACATACAAATAAACATAAATTGTTATTGATTGATTGAATGGTTTTTACCTCTTGTCAGTGAGCGCGGTGGGTTCGGCAGCGCGTTGCAAGTCGCCCGCGCCGCCCTCCGCCGCACCTTCGGCTTTGCACACTTCTGCACAACAAATGAGACGATGCTTAGTGAAGACCAAACTGTATTTTGAGGGTAGTTTTGTAAAACTGTTAATGACAATCTATGTTTTGATTAGAATTTGAAGCTCCCATACAACCTTTAATACCCCCAAATTAAATCATTTTATATGGGTTACTTTAAAAAACAAATAATAAAAACCTTTTTTATTTACTTGGGTTACTATTTATGCTAAGTTTTAGAAATATAGTCCACAAGAAATACAATTTCGTTTACAAACGAAATTTCCCCTTTGCACCCCCTTTAAAGTTGAAGTTTCAAAAACCCCCTTCTGCTCGCCTACATCATAGAGCCTTGTGCCAAATTTCACGTTCCTAGTCCCAGTAGTTTTGGCTGTGCGTTGAGTCAGTCAGCCATTCAGTTTCTCCTTTTATATAAATAAACTAGCTTCTGCCCGCGGGTTCGCCCGCTTGATATTCGGATTCTCCATACAAACTTAGGACCCCCGTTTCATCCCCTAAGGGGGTGAATTTCGAAAAAATCCGTTCTTAGCGGACGTCTATAGCCTATATGGAACCTACCTGCCAAATTTTTTGTTTGTAGGTGTTACAGTTTGAGATTTCGTGATTAATCAGTGAGTGGTATTTCGCTTTTATATATATAGATTATGTTAAGGAGGATGCTCCAATGCTCAAAAGTAACCTGTAGCGACATCTATGGCGCCACCACACAGGAATTAAAAATAATCGAAATCCTGCAAGTTCTACGCGCGATTAGAACATACACAACAGCCTGAATTAACTATCGGGCAGATGCCCCGGCCAGACATAACATCCGTCTGGTCGGGGAGGACGATCCTTCCTTTTCAATGAGGGTCTGTAGGATTTTACAGCCCGTTCCGCATACTTTTAAAAGCCCGCGAAACTCAATGTGTGTATGTCGTGTCTGTGTTTATTCAAATGTTCTTAAGTTTTTTGTTGATTCAAATATTATTGGCGGCCGTAATACGTATCTATTTAAATAATTATACTCATTAAAATCCTTAATCCCTTAGGCATTTTCAACCAGTCAACATTTGGGTGACGCAGAGAAAAATATTGGCAGGTGTAATAAAAGAGAGAAAAAAAAAGGTGAATATAAAAAAGATATACTAATGAATCGTAGATACAATAACAATTGAGGACAAAAAATATTGATTGATTATTATTACGACAATAACTTTAAGTTCTATTTAGGGCTTATTGCCAGGCTTTTTATACCTGCAGACTGTGGACCAGATACACGCAGAAGACATTTAATGCCCTGCGTGTGCAATACAACAATGTTTTTAGGATGATGATGTCGCTGCCACGTTTCTGTTCGCGTATGTTCGCAGCAGCGTGCACAGATGACTTCTTTGCGATCATACGGAAAAGAACCGCTTCACTACTGCGTCGGATGCGGGGCGGTGGCAACATTCTGCTAAGTATTGTTGCTAGTAAGACTGAAGGCCACCTAATGGGGCACCTGCGTGCAGTGCATGTACAGTTGCCCGGTGTGTCCGGAAGGTGGCGAAATTAATAAAGCATTATATTAAGTTTGTTGTCGAGTATATTTTCAACATAGTATAGATTATACTAACATAGGTTAAGTAATACTAACGATTTTATGGGTAATCTGCCTTAATCTATATATATACAATAAAAGGAGAAACTGACTGACTAGCATATCAACGCACAGCCTAAACTACTAAGACTATTAGCGTGAAATTTTGCACAAAGCCTCCTTTTATGACGTAGGCGAGCACTAAGAGAGGATTTTTCAACATTCACACTCTAAGGGGATGAAACGGGGGTCCAAAGTGTGTATGACGAAAAACTTCTTTTACGCGGGCGCAGCCGCTGGCAGAAGCTAGTTAAAGATAAATAAATTTGTTTTGTGGTTGGATATTATCAAATAACTCAGGGCAAACCCATCGTGTTATAATAATATGTCCTTCATTTATTAAACACAATATGAATAAAAACCGTTTATCAAAAGATTGGTAATTAAATTGTCTTTTAGTTTTTGAAAAATACACCTAATGGTTTTTGCCTGATCTTCGCTTTTTTGTCTGTGTTAGACATAACTTTGAAAATAAATCACACCAAGCTCTATGAAAAAAAAAATGTAAATAGGTATTCGTATATCAAATAGTCTAGTTTAACATATATTTTTTTTCAAAACTGTCAAAACGTCTAAACGGCTAGTCTGTAGACTAGCCGTTTAGACGTGATGTTGGATTTAAAATAATCAAAAATCATATATCTGCCCCTTAGAAGCTCTTTGGTTCATACAACGCAGTGTTTGATAAAGAAGTAACGCGAAAAAAGAGTGAACATCTGAACGCTCTGCTGATATTCGGTAATTCCGTCATATACTCAAATATTTCACAAAACTTGTTTCATGAAATACGTGTTTTTTTTTTCTAACTTCAAAAGTATTTAAAAAAAAAATAAAGCATAATTTAAAATCTTGATTAAACGTTAAAGATTTCTACAATTTTTTTAATTTTTATTTACAATTCACGCAAAATAGCAGATTTTTAAAGTACTGGATTAGTTTTACATAAAAAATATGATTTTATTTCAATACAAACCTAGTTAATATCCAATTATTCACAAGATGAGAGCAGTGGTGGCCGAGTGGTAACGGCCCCGACTTACGAGTTGTAGGTCGCGGGTTCAAACCCAGCCAGGCGCATTACTTTGTGTAATTTATTTCATCACCACTGCTCTCAAAACGATGAAGGAAAACATCGTGAGGAAACCGGCATGTCCTAGAGCCAAAAAATCGAAGACATGTGACATCCACCAACCCGCACTGGGCCCGCGTGGTGGATTACGGCCCATTCCCTCTCCTAGAGATCAGGTCTGAGTCCCAACAGTGGGAACATTATAATGCCGACTATGCTATGCTATTCACAAGATATGTGTTTCCAAAATATCAAAGAGAAAGATGTGTAATAACGCCATTATCACGTAAAAGCGGTTGTATGAAAATATATCTCTGGTTGGACATTCGTAAGTAAGTCGCTAATTTTGGACAATAGGTGTCAAATGTCAAGTAATAAATATTCACTCACCGACTGGCTTATCGATCAGTTTGTTTTCAACTCCAATGATTAGGTGGCCGTCATCTGAAAAATAAAAAGCGGAAAATGATTTTTCAATTGTGTTTATAAGCTTGATTTTGCTTACGCTAGAGTAGCAAATGATCACAAATAACTTAATAGTAATAATATTCCACAACTATCACACAACGCCGTCTAGTCCCAAGCTAAGCAAAGCTAGTGTTATGATTACCAGACAACCGATAAATATACCTTCTTATATATTTCTAAATACATACATATTATAGATAAATTACACCCAGACACAGAACAAACGATTGTGCTCATCACACAAACATTTGTCATAGGTGGGAATCGAACTCACGACCTCCGGCATAGCGGTTAGGGTCACTAACCACTTGACCAACAGGCCAGTAACAGTGAATCTAGATCTAATTGGAATCTAATTAACCCATTATGTCACTGCTGGGCAAAGGTGAAGAAGAGAAGTCTACTTGTCGGAACCAGTGGGTTACTGTGCTAGCAGGACCCTACAATCAGGACGTCCATCCATACCCATGACGCAGCTATACGTTTCAAGACTATATCACACTACGAAGTTTGAGGAGATGATCGTGGACTTTCGAGATTCGCACAGTTAGAGTCGCACCATAACCCTAACTTTATGTCGTTAGTGGTGCGGGTGCCGACTCACCATTTGTAGGCCTTCCTCAAATGAGAGTTTTAGCCAAAGGGTGTCGTGATTCGATGATTTCGTGGAAGCATACCGACCTCACAGCGAAACACGACGCCGTCACTTCGTGTGCAATAGTTTATAATTTTTTATGATTTAATTTTTATATTTATTATATTGTAAGATTATGTGTATTTTGTCTATGAGCCTCAGTTGCCTGATAAAAAAGGAATATTATTATTATTAAAGGCCTCCCTCTCCCTTTTCCATAAACTGTTTAAATCTGTTCTCTGCCATCGTGAGCCAGTCTATCTGGAAAGACTCAAGTTTATCCTTCCACCTTCGTCTTGGTCAACCGCGATGTAACCTAACGTGTAACGGGACCCAATAAGTAGATATGTTAGCCAACAGCTTAACAGTCATTTGTATTTTCTGAGGTGGAAAATCATGCAAAGACTTCTCACTTTATGGTGAAGGCGTGTCAGATTTTAACTGACTAAAATCACACCTGTATCCTTCAGTTGCCCTTTGCGTTTCCACACCACGCCACAGGTTTCCATTTCAGAAAATTCCCGTGGCCCCAGCGGGCATCGGCCCTCCTGGGCCCCTACGATAGTTTATCTGACATGCGGCAGACATCCGATCCGAAAACAAAGAAGAACTTTTTGTTCTTATTCAAGTTTTATATTTGACTAACTTCTACCAGCGGCTTCGCCCGCGTTAAAGTAGCTTTCTACATACAAACTGGACCCCCGTTTCATGCTCTTAGGAGGGTGTATTTAGGAAAATCCTGTGCAAAATTTCAGCATTCTAGGTCTAATTGGTTTGAGCTGGGCGTTGATGAGTCAGCAAGTGGGTCACGGTGTTGCTCTTATATATACAGATTTATAATAGTATTATTTATTTATTACATACTCTATTGTACATTACATAATGAGCACAGGATAAATACTTATAATAACAAGCGTACAATGGGCAGTCTCATCTCACAAGGCAAACTCTGGCAGACAACATTTGGATCAACTGTCTGAACCGAATATCTGTGTTTTACAAGGAGTGACTGTCAGACATCCACAACCCAGTTACTGGGCAACTCCTTTGATAGACTGATGGTCAGACTTTCTGGCATCTGACTATCTGTAACGACTGTCGCAGATCTATATATGACAATCAGGACCAACGGCTTTAAGTGCTTTGGGTGTCAGTAATGTCATAGCTATAAACTTAGAAAAGTACATATTGGTTGTTGTTGCCAGGTTTCGAACCCGCAACCTCCTGCATGAGAGGCAAGTGCTTTAACCACTGGGCTCTTACAAAATCTAATAATCAAAGAAAATTATAGAGTTAATAATAATTTCTAGTAAGTACCTTTATTTTGCAGATCAGCAGGCTTCTGTGACACATCCATTGATATAGACTTTTGGCCGACATCTATAATGAAATAAAATAATCAAATAAAATACTCTCCCCAATAACTATTTAATTTAACACTAGTTTCTGGTTACAGTTTCGCCTGCGTAAAAGTAAGAAAAAAAGTGTAGTATATGTCGCTCAGTGATAAAGTAGCTTTACCAGTAAAATACTGGTAAAAGAATTATAATATAATCTGAAGTTAAATCGGTTGAATAGTTTTTGAGTTTATTTTTTAGACAACCTTTTTTTTTCACTTTATACTATTAGTATAGAAAAGCAAGAATGGCAATAATAATGACAGATCAAATCGTCTACTTCATGAAGAGTAAAAGAAATAAATACATACCAGTCAAGCTCTAGTTTATAATTTTATTTTTTTTAAATCCATCTATATTTGAATTCCCAATCTATATTTATTTACATTATAAAGCTGAAGAGTTTTTTTGATAGAACACGCTAATCTCAGGAACTATGCGAGTAGTACTCGCGCACGAAGGGCTCTGTACTATCCATATAAAAAAAATGCCAAAAAATCCGTTTGTTGTATGGGAGCCTCACTTAAATATTTATTTTATTCTGTTTTTAGTTACTGTTATAACGGCAACAGAAATACATCATCTGTGAAAATTTCAACTGTCTAGCTATCACGGTTCAGGGGATACATAGAGCCTGGTGACAGACAGACGGACAGCGGAGTTATACTATACTATTAACCCTAAAAAAAAAAATAGATAGCCTTTTTTACGAGGAAGGCTATTAACATTACGCTACGACCGATAATAGCGGAACAGTAACCAAAGACAAGGGTGTCACCGCGGAGGACAGCTATTCGAGACAATTATCAAATTTTGGAACCAAAAAATCTCTATATCAAGACAAAGTATAAATTCCATTGCAACCTACACTTTTCTTATAACCTTTTTAAGAGTTCACTTAAAAATAAACTCAACATACACAAAGCTAAAGTTGATACTTGAACTGATGGTGATGGATTCAAATTATTTTGAATGATTGAAGTATACATACCAATAGGTTTATCTTGTCTATGCGCTAAATCGTCAGGCTTGAATATATCCGTCTTTATCTTTATTTTAGGTTGATCTAGATCCCCACCCTGAAACAAAATGTCATTCATACTTTCAATCATTCATTCAAATGAGGAAGAATTTACTATTTAATACAGTGGAACCTTTTTTATTATAACATTTCTGTGATCTGTTTGAATGAAAGTGTTTCTAAGGAGTTTTTGGCGGGATTTCTTCGAGTGAAGTTCAGTTGTCGTTTTAATTATTCATAAATTGATTCCTAGTAGATATTGTAATTGAAAATTGGTGTAGTTTTGTATCTCAAGTGTCTGCGCAACTTGACAATATGTGGAGTTATTGAAACAGGCTCGAACTCGGTAAAATGGAGCTAAGAATTTTATTGTAGTGTTAAATACTTCAGCGAAGGACCGAGAAGGTTAACTTGATACATTTGCTGCCAAATACTACAAAAACATCAGAATTTACATCCATATTCTAATAATAAACAAATTAACTATTCATACGAAGACATGGCTTAAAGGACTTTGCATCCACGCCAAAAACGTTAACAAAAAAAATGTGGTTTCCAACAGTCGAACGCCAAAACGAATGAAGAGCAGAGATTTTTTGACGACATTGAATAATAATCCTTATTTTAGTGTCATAGAGTACAAAACGGAGCGATTCACGACGCTTGAGGACCCGCTTTAAGATTGCTTAAATCTTTGTACTTAAAGGCTTTTTACACTATACAATTTTTAGAAAATCTTTTTCAATACTATGAATTTTGATTCTCTTGAGAGTGTCCGAAACATACGTTTTTTCGCGACATAAACGGCTGTATTTATATACTTCTTTTTTTTTTATTTAACTTAGAAGTTTGATTTTTTCACAGCTTCAAGGGGCCGCTGACCTGAGTATATGGTTTTAATTTCAACTCGATACCTCCACACATTCCAGAGGTAAAGGGTCTTGTCAGACAAACGGACAGCAAAGTGATCCGTTTTTTTTCTTTCTCTTCTGTGTAAGGATTCCGTTTTTTTCTTTTGAGGAACCCTAAAAAGCGGTTCAATATGACACTAGTGCATGTTTAGGACCTTCACGACTTTAGAAATTTTTTGAGACTTGATTTCAAGCAATTCGATCACTTGTTATATTCCCATTAGCGAAAATTTATAGAGCATAAATAAAGATAAAATTTTTTTGGTATTCGAATATCATTAATTAAAAAAGAAGACAGTCGTTCTAAATCGTATGCTGTCATCACAGTCCTAAATTGTACACAATTTAGGAAGTAGAGCAGACAGAACCTCCAATTTACACTAAATCTGATCCAATCAGTTATAACTGCGATAACATCTACCGATTTCCTAGTTAGATTTCCTAAAAATTGGATAGTGTAATAAGCTTTTAAAAAAAACTGATAATAAAGTTTATTATTCAATATCAAAAAATCTTGCTACGCACTTCAAAATAAAGGGTGAAATCTGATGTTTTGATCTGATTGTTATTGCAGCTTTTTTTTAATGGCATATGTAATTGTGATTATTATCATAATAGACTTTCTTATTAGAACTTCAGCAAAGATCAATAAGACATAGAACTGTTAAATTTGTTAACAAAATTATGTAATTTTTACAGATCACAAGGATATTTCGATATTTAAACTTTTAACCATCCGACAAATATATGTCAAACATGTGACAAATATATGTTGGACATATCCGACAAACACCATCGCGTTCCGAGATGCGACAAAAGTGATAATATCGCGAATCCGAACAACGCACATCGTCACAGTTATTACTAAATAGCCCTTATATATTGCGACTACAAAATTTTGTCGAATTCGCGAAATAATCACTTTTAGCGCAATGGTAACCACTTTTAGCGCAATTCGGAACGCTGGGTTTATTTCGCCAGGGTCGCACATCCATGTCCTAATACTCCATCTCATCAGCTCTTCTGTAAACGAGATGGAGATAGATGGCCTATGGGGATTGAAGTGGTAAACGACATGGAGTACCCAGTCGCAACACTAGTCGGACCTATCCGACGCAAAGCTGTACCTCACCGAGTGTTAACTGCACCTACAAATCTTTTTTTTAATCTACTTATATTTATTTATTACACATAAAGGTTCCACTGTATTTGTATAATATGTTTTAAATATTAACCAAAGTACTGGGAATGTGGACATTGAACTCTCTCTGCCGTGCCTGCAGTGCCTGATTGAACATATACACACATTATTATAATACACATAAAGAAAGAAAAATACAACAGTTACAAACTTTTTAGATTCATGACTGCTAATGGTTCACTCATATCTGCGATTCTCTATTATACTCCATATTTCGAAATCAAAATCCGTTGAACGGGCTTTAAAAAAATGTTTGTGTAAATATCAAATCTTAATGGAAGTGAAGTATTGAACCATAAACAATCATACACAGTTTAGTTCACAGAAATAATAATAATAAGGCAATAGAAGTCGCAAAGACGCGTGACCTTGTCGCCGCGCATGTGTCTCGTAGAACACAAGTGCGCTAAGTGTGAGTGAGCGCGCGATATCATTCCCTGCTTCTCGCACACGTGTATTATTAAGATTTCTGTGGTTTAGTTAGACAAAGAAACTAATACATTGTTACAATAAATTAATCAAAAAGTTATTTGAAAAATGTGTAACTAAGAATAACTAGAAAGAAGCTTACCCAGTACTTTAAAATAAGCTATAAGAGAAATTTAATTGCTGACATTTAAATTAATCAAGTATTTTCACTAAAGGCTCAAACATGCATGCACTAGACATCTAGATCCAGATTGAAACAGCAAATCTACACTCTAAAAAGCCAATGTACCTATAATACTTACCATCATGTCATTCTCAGGATGCGGTCTCTTCTGAGCATCTGTCGGTTCCAGTTTGATCTCGGACTTCAGCTGCTTCACATCAAGAGGCTTCTGCGTGTCGAGCGGCGGCAGCAGGTGCGGTTGTGGAGGCCAGGCCGGCTTGTGCACTCCCACGTCTCCATAACCTTGAACTGACAAAGTGCAGTCAATTCACAATATACAACGCTTATAAGATAAATAAATTATAATTATAAAAGTTTTGTACTTAGTATAGCTTCAAGATGAAAGACATAATGAGAAAAAACAAATTTATAAATATTTTTTGTTATCAGTTTTTAGGTTGCCTGTTAAATCAACACCATAATCAACATTACAGTTGAGCAAGAATAGTGATCTTAATTATTACATACTTTTTGTAGAAAAAGTTTGTAATACAGCTTCCATAGATAAAAATAATTGTCAACAATCTTTAAAATCTGTCAAAAATAAACATACAAATATGACCTCTATTTTCTATTCAACAAAATCTATTATAGATTACAAGCAAACAATGTTTTGCTATTTTTTTAGAAAAAATGTTAAGGAAATTTATACATGTAAACTCACCCATATGGGACTGTGGCATGTGCAACTGTGCCTGGGGCGGCTGTTGTGGCGGGAAACTCTGGTGATGAGGATAGTTCTGGTGCGCAGGAGGCGCGTAAGACAAGTTCTGAGGGGCATAGCCTCCCGGGGGTGGAGGCCCATACGGCGAAAACGCTTCCGGAGGCGGATAATGAGTGTTATACGCGCCAGCGTACGGTTGATAGGGTATTTGATGACCATTATCTACAACAATGAGAACAACGTTTAAATTTCCGTAATATAACCAATTTACATTGTGTTTAACACTCAAGTTCACTTACCTATGTAATTTAGCGGCAAACCGTTCCCCTGGACAACACCGTGGCCCGGTTCGCCCTCCATTCGCAATCGCTTCTGATTCATGGCTCTTTCGGCTTCATAATTCATCTTGGTAACTAAAAACAACAACCACTTACAATAGCACAGTACACAATCGCAATAAAACTCATTTCTACATCGATATCGCAACCATACAACGCATATTAAACATTCTCGCGTTAATTGTGACGGACGCCAACCGGACGCCAGCACAAAACACAGGTTATAAGCTCAGCAAAAGCAAACACAAGCGTACCTTTGTTGGTCAATGATTGTTATTGATTTTAGTTTATAGACGCACTTAGAGCATTCCCCGCGATGATTTGGTACATAATAGAGCACTTTAACAAGTCAAAATAACTGTTGCATACAAAATATGCATCAAATTATCGGCCTAATGACAGTAAAATTAGAAAAAAAACACAAGTGAAGCGGAGTTCGAGTATTTTTTTTCTCATTCTTTTGTGATTTTTTAATATGGCAACTTATTTTTTTTTATTTTTTCTTGCGGTGCAAGAGGGTTTTACGAATTGAATGATTGAAACTGTTGTGTTCTCAAAATGTTGGATAGTCTCGTATATTTTTGCTCGTTTTAATAATAATATAGGGATTTTATGAATATTTTCATAAAATTTTAAAAACCTATATAAAGGCACATGTAAATGTATTGATGTATGCTTGAAATTCAATGATTCTATGGAACGTGCTGCAAGCAACATAAAGAAAATAATGGGCACAAAAACAAAAAGTACAAAAAAAAATTAAATTGTGTTGCTGTTGTCACTCTGTGCCATCGACCTTAGCAGGTCGTTGATAATAATAATAATTATAATAATAATTTCTTTATTTGTATTGAATGCAGGTGTTACAATAATGGTGTTATATCTGATATATGTGTACCCAGTACATTCTGCCGGTTGGCATACAAAAATATAGGTTAACTTACAAACTATAAAAACTAGGTACAGAGTTGAAGGTAAGCAAAATTACAATTCATCATTAATAAAATCGGCAACAGAGTAATAACATTTCTCTGTCAGCAACGACGTCAAGAGTTTTTTGAATTTTATTAAGGGCTGATCCTTAATACAATTTGGCAATCTGTTAAATATAATAGGTGCCATACCAATAATATTTTTTTTAAGTAATGCAGTGTTATAACTACCAGTACATAATAAACCCTGATATTTTGATCTCATAGTAGTAGTTCGCTTCCTCGTATCATTCAATGCTGGAAAAAGATGCATGTTAGTTTTAACGAAAATAGCTACTTCGAGAATGTATAAACTAGGAAAAGTTAGTATTTTGTGTTTCTTAAAAAATGGAATGCAACTATCTGTAACCTTGAGATTAAAAATGGATCGTATGCACCGTTTTTGGGCTTTAAATATGGACTCTCTTTCTGAACAATTACCCCAAAATATTACACCAAACCTTAGAACAGAAACTACCAAACCGTGATATGCTACCATTAAAGTATCAATGTTAACTTTCTTGGACAGATTGTAGAGAGCATACGCAGACGTGCTTAATTTTTTGCAAACTTCTTCAGCCTGTGGTTTCCAGGTTAATTGACCGTCAATCAATATACCCAAGAATTTTGCCACGTTAACACTATCAATAGTTTGTCCCTTATAATTAATGCTTAGGTTTGAAGGAAGAATTTTTTGATAAAAATGCATTATATTTGTTTTATTAAGGTTTATGATAAGATTATTATTGTTGAGCCAGTTTATTATTAATTTTAGAGAATTATTAATTTCATTTTCATAAAGCTCTTTGTTGAGGCAATCAATTAGGACAGTACTGTCATCGGCAAATAACACACAAGGGTACGGAATCTGTCGGGGCAAGTCATTAATATATAGCAAGAATAATAATGGCCCTAGAACGCTGCCCTGTGGGACGCCATATTTAATTTCCCTCGGACCAGACAAATATTTAATCTCACGTTTTGATTTGGCGCATAATTTAGAGATTTCAGTATATTGAACACGTCCACTTAAATATGATTTTATTAGACGTAGAGCATTCCCTCGTATACCGTAAGTTTCAAGTTTGCCCAAAAGCTTTTCATGGTCCACATAATCAAAGGCTTTGGTCATATCGGTAAAAATGGCACAAATTGGTATTTTTTTATCTACATTACCCATTATTTTATTTATTAGATCGTATATGGCCATGTTAATATTTTTATTTTTACGAAAACCTTTTTGTTCCTCACATAATATATCATATTTTGACAGAAATGAATAAAATGACTCATAAATTACTTTTTCAATGATTTTGGAAAAAACGGGGATCAAAGCTATTGGCCTATAGTTAGTCATGTCTTCTTTATTGTTCTTCTTGAGGAGTGGTTTAACTATTGTGGTTTTAAGACTATCGGGGAATGTTCCAGAAAATATGCTTGCATTAATAATGTGGCTTAGAGGGTTAGCTATAGTAGAGCAGACAAATTTTATAACGGTAGTAGAAATACCGTCATATCCATAACTCTTCTTGTTTTTTAAAGATTTAATCACCCTTATAATGTCTTGAGGGACAACAGGGTCCATAAAAATAGAGTGAGGGTTATACGTTATTCTTGCAGTATTTTTAGTTGTGTTCCGGGGGGGGTCTGAGATCTGATCAATAAAAAAATCGTTGAAAGATTGAGCTATTTCATTAGGATTAGTTAATATTAAATCATTTTTTTTTATTTTTGTTATGGGCTCACTAATGGATTTTGTACTATTTATTATTTGCCAGGATGTTTTTGATTTATTTTTAGAATTTTTAATTAGAAAGTTGTTTTGTGCTCTCTGTGTCAGTTTGATAATTTTTTTAAATCGTTTAGAGTACTGTTTAAATGTCGTTTTATTTTCACTAGTAGGATTAAATCTTTGTTTCCAGAGTAATTGGCGTTGTTTTTTGCTGCAGATTCTGATACCTCTAGACAACCATTTGATTTTTTTTTCAGATCTTAATATTACTGTTTTAAAGGGGAAGCATAGATTATACAGGAGTTGAAATATTTCTAAAAAGTTATCATAGGCTTCATTAGGGTCCTCTGTGCTAAATACATCAGAAAATGATAAGTTACGGAGGTGATTACTAAAGATAATTAAATTTTCTTCAGATATGTCTCGTCTTGATGTTTTCCACTTTTTAATTGGATGAAACTTACTAACTTTCATAGTAAATATTTGAGCCGTATGGTCGGATAATCCGAAGTCTATTACTTCACTTTGGCAGCTTTGTTTTGAATTGTGAGCAAAATTATCTAGACAAGTTTTACTGAGGGGTCTGGTCGGTTTATTTATTTCTAGCTTCATATCAAAGTTCATCAGAAAATATTCAAAATCCATGCTGATTCTGTTCTTTTTAAGAATGTCTATATTAAAATCTCCGCACATAATTATTTTTTTGTTTGGTTTTGAAATCTTTTTAAGTATGATATCTATGGTTTCATAAAATTGGTGTAGGTTAGTTATTTTTGGAGGTCTATACACACATAGGATTGTAAGTTTTTGAGAAGGTAATTCGATTGCGCAACATTCAATAATACCAGTTACCGAATGTCTCATAATGTCAGGCAATTCTTTATATTCGATGTTTTTTTTAACTAAGATACAGGCTCCACCGCGCTTAATGTTTTGTCTAGCATAACATGCTGCTAACTTATAATTTGGTATATGTAGAAGTTTCTCTTGGCCAGACATTATGAAATGTTCGGTTATACATATAACATCGAGATTAATTTGTTTACTTAACAATTCCTGCACATAAATAGTCAGTAAGTCAGATTTGCTTAGAAGACCGGCAATATTTTGATGCATTATATTTACATGATTAAAGAAAAAAATCGCATCGTTGAGACGTTGAGCTTGTTTGGTTGTCAACTATATTATCTTGTTGAGTAAATGAGACATAATCGGCTATAGTTACCGACAGATTATAGAACACATTTTGCATTCCACGATCATTTATTTTCCTACTGTACTTAGAGAACATTGTAAAATCGTAACACAAGTCTAAATTAGAGTCCAACGCCGTTGCATAGTTGAACGTCTGCAAGTCTAAATGAAGTAGATTATTAAAAGTTTCAATGCGCCAGTTATACAAAGTTGAATGGTCGCTTAATTTAAAAGTAGGTACACATATTATAATATTTGTGTGTTGTATTTTCTGCAAATTTTCTTTCATTTTAATAATTATATCCACATAGTTTTCCGTTTTATGAAAGTCTTTTTCTCCAATTAGAATAATGCAGAAATCATTTGTTGTATATTCTATTAATTTCTTCTCCAAGTTGGTGATAAGCTGCACCGTGCCAGAGTCAGGGAAAAGATAATGGCAAATTTCACAGTTTTGAAATGTATTCTCGGCTATAGACAAAATCTTGTTATTTTTATTTGCACTTACGATACATAGTTTGCGTTTAATGTTTATGTTAGGTTTGATAAATATTTCGGTTTTTTGGGATTGAAGTGCTTCAGTTTGTCTATTTTGTACAGAGAGCTTTTCCTTGGTTGCTGGTGACTGTGAAGGAATGAGAATTTCTGGAGAATTTGTAGGTACATTTGCACATAATTTTGCCAATGTGTTTTTAGCTTTTTTCTTCGGGGTAACGGTTATCTCAGATGTTAGTTTACTTGTAACTTGTTTCATTATCTTGTTCTTTGAGTTTAAATTTTGAATTTCTTGTTTTAACTTCATGTTTTCTAATGATAAATTATTAATTTCTTCATGTGCTGCGCTTAGTTGTAAATTAACTTTTTGTAGTTCATTTTTAAGCTGAACGATTTCTTCGTTTTCGTCATCGGATATGTTAGGAGGTAGGCTACTAGATGTGCCATCTAGCGGCGAATTTGCAGAATTATTAAGCGTACTTTCGTGTATTGTATCATTTGACAACGATGTGGCGCGATTTCTTATCCGAAATGTGATATTTTCTAAGAATTCCATTTTAGTAACTGATAAACGTCGAGAAATAAATAGAAAAAGAATTTCTCGTTTCGGCTGGATTTGAACTCGGACCTCAAACGTGCACCTCGACACAAGAGACACCTTTTACCAGTTTAGCCAAACGAACATTATTTTTAATGACGAAAATAGTGTTCGGTCTTTATTATGATATTTTTGAATTTTGATTTGACCGTTTTTTTTCCTGTTGCTGTTTTTAGTGACCGCGATTTGAAAAAAGTTGTTTTAATTGCTTTTTATGTTTTTTAACTTAGGACGATCATAAAGTCACCAGGTTTTAGCGCTGTATCTTTTAAACTCCTTATTTATACCAAGATTGCTTGTGTTTTAAGGAAAGTTTTAGTTTATATACACTATGTTTACACTGTTTTATAGTTTTAGTTTAAACACTAGTATTCACTGACAGAATTGTTTACTAACACTGTCACTTATTTATCGTGATACACTGATGTTATTTCGCTACTTATTCACACTTGAAGAGCATTTAGATAATTTAAAAACAAATTTAATTACGGAGCCGAAGTTAGCATTGACAGCTACTCCTTGAACTCCTGAATAAAACCTTTGAAACGGCTACATATTTTTTTTTTTCGTAAATGATGGGTATTTCCCCTATCTAGAAAATTGTTCCTCTTCTATCTATTATTATAGTTTTTTTTCTAAAAATGGTAGCCATGTAGTGAATGAATCGTTACATTTTTATTTATTTAAATTAAATGTCAAAACACACAAACTACATTTCTTCCAAAAAATACTTTTTTGCGAAGTTTTGTCTAAAAAAAAGGAAATATTTATGTTTGTTGGAAATATTTATGTCTGCATCAAAAGGGCAATTTGAAACAAATTTGAAAATTCTCACCTCTCCTCCTTTTCTCGGAGCCTCTCCCCCCCCCCCCCCCCTGCAGCTCGCACCACTCTAGTATCTCTGCTTAGTCTGTGCACCACTCAGCACCACTCTCAAAGTTGGATGCAGAGTGCAAGCAATGTGAAGTCGCCACTTGCGAATTTTGTGTTAGTTTTATTTGAAAGTTTTTTTGTATGTGTTAACTAAGTGTTGAACTGTGTTGTCTTTCATAAATAAACATTTCTAGGACTGTTATATTTTGAATTTGGGCTGATTTTAATATTAATAGGTAAGTTTATTAGCATTTCACCATAATTTTAGATGAAGTTTGAAAATCACATTTTGGTGAATTTTTACTTCGCTATTTTAATCCAGAAGAAGAAACGCTAACGACGATCTCAGAACTTTTAACAAAATCCATTTTTAATATAATATAATAGTTTTATTCATAATATTCATAACTTTTCGTCTTCATTGATAAAGTACGGGTGAGTTTTCAGTTGGCAAAAAAAGTTATCACAAAAAAAACAACTTAGTTATCAAGAAACTCAATCGTACTCACCGATGTAGATAAAATAATGCGCGAATTTTATGAAGATTGAGTTGATTGCACCTAGGATATTAGTTCGTTATAAGATAATTCCTAAGTTGTAGGTTATTACATATCATTACACTTTTCTTTACTTTTTTTAGCTTTTAAAAAAACATACATAATATCGTCACAGAAACAGTTTTCATTTCATCAGAAAAATGTTTTTGTATGTATTCAAGATGATTTTGAATCCTAATATATAATTCAATATTATCATATTGAATTAAAACACTGTTTTAACTTTGTTTGACCATTTAAAGTTTTTTGCTATTATGAGTTAGATACCTATATATTTTGATGATTTTACAAACAAGAAGAAAAATTATTTGGAAAATACGTTTATTTCAGAACTTAGTAAACTTTTCTAGATGAAAATAAAAATTCTTTTTTCAAAATTACAAATAGGATGTGATAATTATGATAGGTTATGTAGGAGTTTGTTGTCAACTGTGAAAATCACCATACTTCTATCATTTACCTATATTGTGTATTGTTAGCTGATTCAGAAAGCTATTTAAAAAAAGATAAAGCTTTATATAATATCTGCTTTCATATTATCTATTCTCATCAATATGATTGGTTAATCACAATAGGTTTTTCACGATTCTGACTTCAGATTATAGGTGATAAGGGTTTTTTTTCAGAAGTTATGCTACCACAGGTATAATTTTCCTCTTAGCCATGACGTAAATAACACTGATAAAAGCTTATCAGTTAATACTCTAAAAAGGTTGACATAATTTTCGAGCGATGTCAATAATGTCTCAAATGAAATAAAATGTAATAAATTTTTAACCCTTTAATGGACAGAACAAATTGGCTAACAGAAAAAAACTGTTATACAAACTTATGTTGAGAGGATTTACTGATGGGTTAAAAATTTTCTTCTTTGTCTTTGAATATTTGATAACGAAATATGGTCATAAAAATCTTCCTTATGCCTGTAAAAGAGATGTCAATTTGATATAGTTACAATGGCCCCACCATTATAACTATATCAAATATATCAAACCCTAAGAAGCAAATCAAAATATTTACTAAGTTTATTTTCAGTATTTCAATTGTGTCAGGAATTTAGATAGATGAGACTTGTGACAAAATTATTAATAGTACTGTAGTTTGCACTGATTTAGTTTTAGATGTTACTCAGTCATTGATTGTGCAGTGCCCTTAGAAAAGTAAATTTTCTGTTAGCATTCCTACCAAACACTAAGTACAAAATCTATGGTAATGTCATTTGGTTAGAGTTAACTCTAATGAAGTGATCAGGGTAGATACTTTACGCTCGCATTTTTTAAAGTGAATATAAAGTTCAACTGTCAATGCCAAGCAAGTGTCATTTATGGCCGCTTACACCAACCTAACCTGCTTGGAGTTAGAGTTAATTGGATTAAATTTAGGGTAGCTACTCGAGTTTTATAAGAACGACCCTGGGTTGTAACTTGAAGATTTTTTGAACAGTTGGAGTAGCGACTCTACTCTACTCTGGTTATTTTTGAATGCAGGCCAGGTAATATCAGTACCATACATTTTATTATACTTAGTGTTTGGCAGGAATGCTTCCAGAAAAGTCATTTGTGTAAGCTTGCAGGTTAGAGAGGCAATCACTCTATGTAAAATACGTATAAATAATAAATAATAATGATATCCAGCTTAACTAACAGCTTCATTAACTATCTCAACGGAGTTGGAAAAACGTTAGGCTAATGCTTAAAAACAGGTGTATTGGCACTACAGGAATTAGATAACAATATCTAATTCCTGTAGCACCATATTTGAATATGTGAAAACCCAATAAATACAACTAATGTGACTCATTGTTCTAGAAATAATCATGAATGACTCACCCAAGTTTTATGATGAATTGGAACCCTACCCGAGCTGCATCAATGAAATATTGTAAGTATTACTATTTTAACTTACCTTAATTTTTTATTGTACCACAAAAAGTTATGTATACTATAAATATATGTGGATAACAGAGTTCATGTACATAACTTAACTCAAAGTTGAGTTTTCTTCCAGAAAACCATACAGCAATCTTGTTTTGATATTCTTCTTGTCGAGTCTATGCTTAACTCCTTAAATTGTTTCGGTCCAGTCGATGCTTTTGTTAACTGCAGCGTCCGTGGTATTAAGTCCTTGAAAACGCAGGTGTATGGTCACTTAGGGCACTCCCATCTTGTGGCTTATGTTCTGAATAGGAGCACTGCATTCAAAGATACTAATATATATATCTATACTAATATTATAAAGATGTAAGAAATGTATTATTGTATGCTCATAATGAATGAAAAAACTACTGAGTTTATTTTAAAAATTATATCAAGACAAAAAAAATTACTTTATCACTTAGTGATATAGGCTATGTATCTCTCTATACTTTCATATCAGACGAAACCGCTAGCAGAAGCTAGTAGTTATTAAGTTTAGCTCTCAAACATTCTTGACATATTTAATTATTCTATAAGTCTGACTGATATTTACTATAAGCAAAAGATAAAAAGCCTAAATATTTTATCATTTTCAGGGACATTGATACATATGGTCTGCAATTGGAAACATTTATTCCATCGCCAGATTCAGAAACTATGGACATTGCCTGCAAACCAATTCCACAAAATGACAATCCAGTAACTCCTGTAAGTCGATTGAAATCAACTTTTTGTTTTGACTTGTCACCAAAATCTAACGTTAAATAGTAACCGTAAAATTGCAAATACCGTTAGATTATAATCTATCTCGTGAGATTGTAAACTATCGAAACATTTTGAACCATACTACTTTACGCATTATTTTTAGATAGATTATAATCAATCGAAGTGAAACTGTTAAATTACAATCTATCGCGCCTAATTGGTTGGTCTTACAGTAGTCCGTTCTCTGCTAGCTATGTTTGGTGCCTAACACTAACTTATTTATTATTCAAACAACACTTTGATTAGCTAATTCTAAAGCTGTAATTTATTTCCGACACGAAATAAATTTACAATCGCTAACGCTGTTTGTTTACATTCGACAACAAACAATGTGCGCGGGGCACATGGCGTTCAACCAATCAGCGCTTGAGATGCGTTAAGTTCTATACCATTTCTAAATTCACCAGTTTAACTTCGATAGATTATAATCTACCGCAAAATAATGCGTGAAATTGTAAGCAGTACGAATACGAATTTCGCGAGATAGATTTTAATCTAACGGTATTTACAATTTAATGGTGACAAATACACTATTAAGCTAATGCCAAAAATGCATTTCTTTTAATAATCCATTTACAAAACAAATATGTTTTTTTCTACTGTCGCCGCTGGTAGATTCAAGTAAAAGTATCAACATTCATATTGTTCCGTTACAGATCGACCCTCAAAATAAAGAACAATTAATTTCTGTTCAGTTCTCTCCCCGAGGCCCTCCAGAAAGGAGCAGCATTCCCGGGGAGTTCAACTTCTGTGTGGAAGTAAACAGCACTGATGTCCACAAGAAGACATTCTTGGTAAGTCTCTTGCTATGATGGTGGTCTTAAACAAAGTTTGTTGGAAACAGGCTAGAGATAATGAGTTTTAATGGTTTAAATATTAACCTTAAGTTGTACTAAGCTAGGCACCAGATTTTGCAATAATTGTCTTTGACCCTCTTGCATTTATAGACATTCGTAATTACGTCTTATTATCGTATTATGTCTTTTTTTCTGTTTTTGAAATTTCAAAAACAGAAAAAAAGACATAGGTATATCCTTTAGATTTTCAAGTAATCCAGAGATATTAGGGAAAGGTGAATGTACTTTATCGCAAATTTATCTGCCACCTACCATAATTTGCTTTTTTATTATCTTGATAACATTAGGCTCGTTTTAAGCTAGCATAGTAAGCAAATTATAACCTGGCTTGGTATATTACAAAAATGAGAATAGGACTCGATCACTTACTAGCACAATTTCGTTGTCCTAGCTTGAAAAACTGCCCCCGTCTAGTGCCCCCAGCACTAGACGGGGGCAGTTTTTCCAAGGGTCTGCTTCTGAAAGGAAGACAGCCCTGGTACGAAAGGCAATAAAGGAACAGGAGTGGGTTTTTAGTCGGTAAAAGTCTAACACTATCTCGTGCTCCGCCCAAGAGCGGGGGATGTCATTACATGGTTTTCTCACCAAAAAAAAAACACCGTCTAGTTAGCAATTCCATCCGTAGATATAAGAAAGATTGAAGATTACTCTTAGAGATAGATAAGAATAATCTTCAATCAAGTTTGGAAAAAAAATGTCTTTTAAAAATTACACACACTTGGACTGCATGATTTTCTTATTTCTTCTATAACCTAGGGGATTTGTAAGTAAAGATTTAATAATTTAGCTGTATACTGTAATATAGCTGTTGTAGCTTACGGCATAGCCAGTGAATAAGTCTATGTTAGTGGTTCCCAACCGTTTTTTGATCTGGGACCACTTCAGTTTCTTTGTTGTCAGCAGGGATCAAAGGTCCTAGAGTTTTTTTAAAAAAAAAATGTAATGACAATGTCATAGAAGACACAGCATTTCTGATTGAAACTTTAGATCACTTTATGTTTAAGTTATAACAATAATAAAAAAAGTACAAAAATTTAATGTCTTTTGAATCATACTTTAGCTCTTGCGGACCTTTCGTTGGGAATTCTATTCTAGGCTACCACCCCATCACGTGAGATGGTCAAGGGTGAGTTAATCAAGTTAAAAGAAGTCTAATAATACCCATTTTTTTTATCAACAGTATTCACACCAGCTGTCCCGCATCTATGTGGACATGAAATGCAATTTCAGCATCCAATTCAACTGGGACTACATGAAGGCCCCTCACATGTTCGTGCGCGCAACCGTGGTGTTCTCTGACGAGACGCAGGCTGAGAAGAGGGTGGAGCGGTGTGTGCAACATTTCCATGAGAGTTCTACGGCTGGTGAGTGATTCTATAAAACTTAAGTCTTTCTCCTTGCTGTTTGTATGTTTGTGGTTGAAGAAGCATTTTTATTTAATTAGTTTAGGGCCCTATGTGATCAGTTGAAACACAGATATGCAGGTTCTTAATTGGGTACTTACCTGTGTTTAGTGTTCTGAAAACTGCATCAAAATTTATTTTAAAATGGAGAGCATTTACCATTTTGTATGAGGAAGATCACGTGTGGTTAACATTTGCTATCTTATTTGTTTTATTTTATTTTTAGGGTTCCATACCTCAAAAGGAAAACGGAACCCTTATAGGATCACTTTGTTGTCCGTCCGTCTGTCTATCTGTCTGTCAAGACCCTTTATCTCAGAAACGCGTACAGGCATCGAGTTGAAATTAAAACCGTATACCCAATGCTAATAAGTAATAATTTTCTGAAATTTCCCAGTTCCCTGCGCAAATTTATTAAGTTTTCTTTCTGTAAGAATCTTCTACAAATTAGGAAATTTAAAAAAAAAATGGATTGTAATCGGTAGTCTTTCTCATGTTATGGTGTGTCCAAGCTAAATAAAGGTTCTTTTTTTATTCTTGATAGGTTCGCGCTTGACCGCTATCTCACCTGATGGAAAGCGATGATGTGGTCGACGATAAAGCGCGCTTACATAGAAGCAACTAATTCAATCTTGATTTAAAGATTCCCGGGTTGTAGCCATCAGGAAACACAGATTCCGGCAAGGAATTCCACTCCTTAGCTGTACGCACAATGTGTTTCCAAAACGTTTTGTGCGTATAGGTGGGATGTCCACCATGTATCGGTGGCGCATTGCCGTACGCCTGGTGGTCCGATGATGGAACGGGCTAGGCGGGATTAGGTTATGCAATTCCGACGCACACTCCCCGAAATGCAACCGGTAGAAAATTGACAGGCTAGCAACTCGGCGTCGATGCTCAAGACTTTGAAGCCACGACTCAACGAGTTCATCAAGCTGGTATCGGGCAGATCCGTCCCAAAGATAAGAGCAGTACTCCATACACGATCCAACTTGTGCTTGATAAAGTTTGAGCAGCTGTTCCGGCGTGAAGTACTGTCTGACCTTCGCGAAGATTCCCAGCTTTTTTGCTGCCAATTGAGCCTTTGCTTCGATGTATGGCCCAAAGTTGAGTGTTGACGTCAGCGTAACATCAAGGAGATCAAGATGGCCGGTTATCGGTACGGTTACGCCCCGGAAAGTTGGAGCAGGGCCGAATTGGCTCGTTTTAGCGGAAAATAGACACGCCTGGGTTTTAGCAGCATTGGCCTTGACCAAATTGGCATCGCCCCATTCAGAGACTGCCTCTAAGGACAAGTTCAAGCGCTCGACCATAGCCTCTCGGAGAGACTGGATCTGTGACCCATTAGCTCTCAGCAACAGTGCTGTCGTCTGCATACCCAAAGGTACCGGGCTTAAGCAGATCATTTATGTGCAGCAAGAACAATGTTGCCGAGAGCACTGACCCCTGAGGGACCCTGTGACCTTTGAATTAATAGCCATTTGACCGGACGAGCAACCATCAATGGCCACTCGGATGGACCGGTCACTCAGGAAGTTTTTCACATTCCAGCAGGTATACCGAAAGAAGGAAGCATACTAATAAGGCTTTCGTGCCAGACCCTATCGATAGCCTTCGAGATATCGAGGGAGACGGCAAGAGCTTCCCCGTGTTGCTCGATGGCCTCACTCCAGATGTGGATGGCATACGCTAGAAGATCACCAGTTGACCGATTTCGGCGAAAGCCGTATTGTCGGTCACTTAGGATGTCATTAGCTTCTAGGTATGCCAGGAGGTTAGTGTCGAGTACACGTTCCAGTCTTACAGAGAATGGACGTTACTTGTGGTTCGTTCGGTACATGGTTCATTTTTATATAAATATATTTATATATTTTTAGAAAGAGAGCTTAGTTGGAGTCTCAAAATTATATTCTATCCTGTTTCTTTATTATTCCACTATTTAGCTTCAAAAAGTACTCAAAACAACAAACTACTTAATATGTAGCACAGTTTAGTGTAAAATGTACACATAGCCAAACAGTTATGTATGCAAGACAGTTACAATACTCGGCTAAACTATCTAAAACAAAAATATGGAACATTGGTATAAGGCGAAAAAATAATAACATTGATCATGCGGACACTTCCACACTATTCTTATTCTCCATGCATTTCAGGCATCCAAAGAGAAATTGGCAAGAACGTCCTCCATTCCTCCCGAGAGATAGGCACCCAAGGCGTCTATTACTGCGGGGACGTAGACACAGCCGATTCCTGGTATTCCGTGCTGGTAGAGTTTATGAGGACTAGCCCGGAGCCATGCTCGCATGCCTACCAGTTCGCTTGCAAGAACTCTTGCGCCACCGGCATTAATAGGCGAGCTATTGCCATCATTTTTACGCTAGAAGATGAAAGGTGAGTGTTTCTATTTTTGTGTATTTTTTATTTATTAATCCTTTTACATTGTAAAAAAATCAAATTATATGACTACTTCTTATTTTTGTGTCTATAGTTCATAAAATTACACTGATTGGATCCAGTAATTTGTTTGGTCTAATGTAGGTATTAAGACAATTTTGATGACAAAATATTTTTGAGACGTAAATTCTGCTCAAGAATTGACATAAAAAAAAAATAGAAATGCATTTAGTAGTAGTAGTGCAATAGTCTGCTGGTTTATCAACCTTCCATAATTGTCAGCTTCGAGATTTACATAAACAACACCAATTTTATCACCTTCTCTTTCATCCCATTAGTGGTCACATCTACGGCCGTCAGAAGGTCGGCGCTAGGGTATGTGCGTGTCCCCGACGAGACATGCTCAAGGATGAGACGGCTGAAGGCGTCTACAAGTCTGGTAAGAAAAGGATCCCGTCCAACCAGATCGAACCGCCCAAGACTAAGAAGATCAAGGTGGAGAATCTCGTGGATTTTGATGACACAGTGTACAAACTACCTCCGGTAAGTCCACACCTTTAATGGATTTTTTTTCACAATTTTGGTCCTGTTAAAAACAAGAATGTGTTTACTTATTTTTGCTGTCAATCAAAAATGACACTCAAAACATTTAAAACATGACTACTAACGACGGATTCCTAAGTTCCTCTTTTCTCGGTGCATTAGAGAAAAATCTAAATAGCCATTTCTTCCTCAGTTACAAATCGTCGGTTCAAGAGCAACACTCAGCGGCCTGAAAATTATGCAGGAAATGATGGAACTGCAAATGGAGTGCCGGAAGAATGATCCAGAAGCCATCGGCCTCTATGAAAAGCCCATCGCTGACCTCAAAGAAGCCATAAAAAAATTGGAGAAATCCAAAACACCGACACAGTAATATTTGTACCTTCTAGTTAGTAAGTTGTTCTTATTTTTAGTTATTTCAAACTTAGAATTATTTTTTGATATGCCCTGTTTTAAGTTGACACTTCGTATTTTGTTATAATCATGACTTTTTTTTACTTTATGAGTACAAGCAGTGTCTTTTTGCCAAAAATTTTGTATTCTGAGACATCGTGTTTCATGTCTATAGTCATAACTATTATGCCGTGTGTACTTTACCGTTTTCAGCACGTCAGAATGTAAGGCCTGCATAAATTCTCCCACCAATAAAATTTATATTAGCAGCAGTTAAATTATGTTGTACGACATGAGATATTTCTTTTCCTATGTAAACCAAGTGACAAGGCACTGCCCATTTCTTTAGTTACCTTAAAAATATTTTAACCATCTGGTCCCACCCTAACTTAAGACATATAGGTACGTAAGTGTTAAACAGTAAGAACCACTCGATGCACTGTCTTATGAGAGTTCATGCGTTTAACCCTTTAACCGCTTTCGTTGGATTAGTCAAACAAGTGTTTTCGTGTCCAATTCGTCGGGTTCGTCTGTTTGCGACTGGGTACTCCATCTCGTTTAGCTCTTCAATCCCCATAGGTGACAGAAGAGCTGACGAGATGGAATCTTTGGTCGTGGATGTCCGACATTGGCGGTTAAAAGGTAAAGGAAAGTTAATGATACTTCACAGCCTAAGGCTTAAATTAAAAAAGAAGCACAAATTATTTCGAACCTTATCATGTTTTTATTATAATGGCGTTTTTTTATTAAATTTTAACTTACCGCCTAAAACTGTTAGACACTTGAATGACATCAAGACAATCCATAAAAATGCTTTAAATCACACAAATATAATAGATAGCACCGTCATTGGCTTTAAAGAAGACTGATCTAATATTTTAATTCAATTGGTGGCGGACCTTAGTACCAAACAAAATTACTACAACTTTTAAGTGTTTTATACCATTGTTTTTCGTCCATAACATAAATAATTATGTTAGTATACACTTGATGAAAAAACAGACACTGAAGAGGTCTCTAAAAAAATAAATACAAAAATTAACTTTACCAAGAAAGAAATAATATTTTTCTAAGTGTATACTTATCTATGTTGTGGACTGTATATTATATAGGCAATAATTATGGTACGAGTAAGATAAGTTGACTAAAAAACTTTTAAAAAATTATTAAAAAAAAAATGTCTTAAACTTATTTGTTAACTTGTATACTTAATTTTGGAGATAGAATTCGTTTTTAAAATATCATGTTAGTTGAAGTTAGAAAATAAGTAACCAAGCTGTTTGAACAACATTTTTGTATCTAATAATGATATATTTTATATAAATGTATAACTTTATAAATATGTGATAAACTGTAAATGTATTCTCGGTATTGTTTCTGTCCTATTGGTAATTTGGAATAGAATATCCCAGTCTTAATATGTATAACGTATGTATCTTTTTATGTAACAATTAAACCTACCCAATCTGAAATTGTTTGGAATTTAATACAAAAAATGATTATAAATCTAAAGTGCTCTTAACAAATTTATTATATTATAAAGCAAAAAGCAAATATAGATGTAAGTGATTCAAATCTGCAATTTATTTAAAGGTGCTATCACTTAAAATAATTTGTTATAGATTTGTTAGTTTTTTACGTCCCATTGGGCCATATGATATTTGACAGGACCTAGGATTACTGTCTCTAGGATTAACTAAAAAGTGATTTTACTTATTCAATTTTTATAATGCAACATAATATTATCTTGAAAATACATAGTACAATACATGTTGTATTGATAGACAAGCAAATACTTTAATATTTTAGTTACGTAAGGATTTGATTGATTTTAAGTTTTTTTTTTTATATATAATGTAATTTAAAATATATTATGGACATTGTACCTAATATATTTCAAATTAGCCGCCTTCTCTTTCAATAATTGAAATACAAAGATAAATAAATGGATACATAAGGAAGAAATTGTTTTCTTTTTGGACTCTCGACTTTGGTATTTTTACTAGCTGTCCGCCGCGGTTTTACCCGCATTTTTGGTTAATACTCAATTTCCATAGTCTGTAGTGTGATGTAAGTATAGCCAATAAATAGCCTTCCTCGTTAAATGGCCTATCCACCACTAAAATAATTTTTCAATGCAAACTAGAAGTTCCTGAGATTAACGCCATCATACATACAAACTTTTCCGTTTTATAAATCAGTATAATAATCAGTCGTAATATAAATAAAAGGAGAAACTGACTGACTGACATCAACGCACAGCCGTAACTAGGGCCTAGGACCGTGAAGTTTTGCACAAGGTTTTTTTTTATGACGTAGGCGTGCTCGTCAACGGCCCGTTCACGACCTGGCAGCTGAGCGCGGGGTGGCGAGCGTTATTTATGAACAAACATATGAAAATGCTTGAAGCATGCCACGAGACGCAGCTCAGAGGCGCGCGCCCGCCGATGCTGCGTCGCTCGTCCTTATGACGTGAACAGGCCGTAAGAGAGGATTTTTAAAAATTGAAACTAGGGTCCAAAGTTTGTATTGAGAAACCTACTAACACGCGGGCGAATCCGCTGGCAGAATCTAGTATTAGTATATATTTGATTGTTACTGGCTGGGAATGTGATTGACCTTGAGCCCCAAACATGGACAGGTCATACTGGGTTTTTTAGGATATTAGACTTTCCTTTTCATTAGCTGAGCATTCATTGAATTTTCCGGGCATTGAAATTGTGTATTCTGAGACATCGTGTTTCATGTCTATAGTCATAACTATTATGCCGTGTGTACTTTACCGTTTTCAGCACGTCAGGATGTAAGGCCTGCATAAATTCTCCCACCAATAAAATTTATATTAGCAGCAGTTCAATTATGTTGTACAACTTGATATATTTCTTGTCCTATGTAAACCAAGTGACAAGGCACTGCCCATTTCTTTAGTTACCTTAAAAATATTTTAACCATCTGGTCCCACCCTAACTTAAGACATATAGATACATAAGTGTTAAACAGTAAGAACCCCTTGATGCACTGCCTTATGAGAGTTCATGCGTTTAACCCTTTAACCGCTTTCGTTGGATTAGTCAAACAAGTGTTTTCGTGTCCAATTCGTCGGGTTCGTCTGTTTGCGACTGGGTACTCCATCTCGTTTAGCTCTTCAATCCCCATAGGTGACAGAAGAGCTGACGAGATGGAATCTTTGGTCGTGGATGTCCGACATTGGCGGTTAAAAGGTAAAGGAAAGTTAATGATACTTCACAGCCTAAGGCTTAAATTAAAAAAGAAGCACAAATTATTTCGAACCTTATCATGTTTTTATTATAATGGCGTTTTTTTATTAAATTTTATTTTACGGCCTAAAACTGTTAAGACACTTAAATGACATCAAGACAATCCATAAAAATGCTTTAAATCACACAAATATAATAGATAGCACCGTCATTGGCTTTAAAGAAGACTGATCTAATATTTTAATTCAATTGGTGGTGGACCTTAGTACCAAACAAAATTTCTACAACTTTTAAGTGTTTTATACCATTGTTTTTCGTCCATAACATAAATAATTATGTTAGTATACACTTGATGAAAAAACAGACACTGAAGAGGTCTCTAAAAAAATAAATACAAAAATTAACTTTACCAAGAAAGAAATAATATTTTGCTAAGTGTATACTTATCTATGTTGTGGACTGTATATTATATAGGCAATAATTATGGTACGAGTAAGATAAGTTGACTAAAAAACTTTTAAAAAATTATAAAAAAAAAATGTCTTAAACTTATTTGTTAACTTGTATACTTAATTTTGGAGATAGAATTCGTTTTTAAAATATCATGTTAGTTGAAGCTAGAAAATAAGTAACCAAGCTGTTTGAACAACATTTTTGTATCTAATAATGATATATTTTATTTATATGTATAACTTTATAAATATGTGATAAACTGTAAATGTATTCTCGGTATTGTTTCTGTCCTATTGGTAATTTGGAATAGAATATCCCAGTCTTAATATGTATAACGTATGTATCTTTTTATGTAACAATTAAACCTACCCAATCTGAAATTGTTTAGAATTTAATACAAAAAATGATTATAAATCTAAAGTGCTCTTAACAAATTTATTATATTATAAAGCAAAAAGCAAATATAGATGTAAGTGATTCAAATCTGCAATTTATTTAAAGGTGCTATCACTTAAAATAATTTGTTATAGATTTGTTAGTTTTTTACGTCCCATTGGGCCATAGGATATTTGACAGGACCTAGGATTACTGTCTCTAGGATTAATTAAAAAGTGATTTTACTTATTCAATTTTTATAATGCAACGTTAATATTATCTTGAAAATACATAGTACAATACATGTTGTATTGATAGACAGACAAGCAAATACTTTAATATTTTAGTTACGTAAGGATTTGATTGATTTTAAGTTTTTTTTTTATATAATGTAATTTAAAATATATTATGGACATTGTACCTAATATATTTCAAATTAGCCGCCTTCTCTTTCAATAATTGAAATACAAAGATAAATAAATGGATACATAAGGAAGAAATTGTGTTTTCTTTTTGGACTCTCGACTTTGGTATTTTTACTAGCTGTCCGCCGCGGTTTTACACCGCATTTTTGGTTAATACTCAATTTCCATAGTCTGTAGTGTGATGTAAGTATAACCAATAAATAGCCTTCCTCGTTAAATGGGCTATCCACCACTAAAATCATTTTTCAATGCAAACTAGAGGTTCCTGAGATTAACGCCATCAAACATACAAACTTTTCCGTTTTATAAATCTAATATAAATATAAGGAGAAAGTGACTGACTGACATATCAATGTACAGCCGTAACTAGGGCCTAGGACCGTGAAGTTTTGCACAAGGTTTTTTTTTATGACGTAGGCGTGCTCGTCAACGGCCCGTTCATGACCTGGCAGCAAAGCGCGGGGTGGCGAGCGTTATTTATGAAAATGTTTGAAGCACGCCACGAGACGCAGCTCATAGAGGCGCGCGCCCGCCGATGCTGCGTCGCTCGTCATTATGACCGAAGTCGTGAACAGGCCGTAAGAGAGGATTTTTCAAAATTGAAACCAGGGTCCAGTTTGTATTGAGAAACCTACTTTCACGCGGGCGAAGCCGCTGGCAGAATCTAGTTACTGGCTGGGAATGTGATTGACCTTGAGCCCCAAACATGGACAGGTCATACTGAGGTTTTGGAATATTAGACTTTCCTTTTCATTAGCTGAGCATTCATTGGATTTTCCGGGCATTGAAAAATGTTTTGTTTGATTGTGGATGTCAGCAGTCCACCAATGGCACATCTTGTAAACTATTGAAGTACTACTTGTCTAGCGTAGCGAGGTACCTACTTATCTTATCTTATCTTGGTGTGGGGCTGGCCTTAAACCAGAGCACTTCGACCCTTCTGGATCTTTTGTGCTAATCCCCCTCCCTTCTACTCAAACCCCAGACCTTCGTCATGAGTCCCAGTATGGCCTTGATGGGGCTTGCCTATAGTCCTCTGGTCTTGGAAATGGTTGGCCCAGATACTCGTCTTTTGGAGCCTAGTGCTGCACAGTCGCACAGTAAGTGTAGCATATTCTCCTCTGCCTCTCCACAGATCCTGCAAGTCGGGTCGCTTGCTAGTCCCATGTTGTAGAGCTGAGGTACCTACTTACTAATTTCGCCTTGCAAGGTACTTATTTTATCTTGGTAGGTACTTATTTTGTCAAATCAAATAATTTATTCGCATAATATGGCTAGATATGTATGGTACATGAATGTAACATTACACAATATAACAGTAAAGATCCTGATATTCACCATTTCTTGTTTGCAGAACTTAAAATATTAATTAAAAGGAATGGGTAAATACCTATACTCTTAACATTTACGTGTCTAGCAAGAAACTAATTTTGTCTAGGAAGGTACTCATTTTATCTTGCGATGTCCTGATTTTGTCTAGCAAGGTACTAACTTTATCTTGTGAGTTACTAGTTTTGTCTAACAAGGTACTAATTTTATCTTGCGAGGTACTAGTTTTATCTTGCGAGGTACTAATTTTGTCTAGCAAGGTATTAATTTTGTCTAGCAAGGCATTAATTTTGTCTAGCAAGGTATTAATTTTGTCTAGCAAGGCACTAATTTTGTCTAGCGAGGCACAAATTTTGTTCTGCGAGGTACCTACTAAGTTTCAGTTTAGATTTGAGGCAGGGTATCAGCACCTCAAACTTGTAATTGACAACCAATAACGTGGTTCTACAGACTGAGTGTGCCCTAGTACAAAAATATCGGTTATTTTTTTTACGAAATTTAGTCACATAATGAAACCAATTTTATATAATTATGTTCGTTTCCTGTGGTCCTACGATGGGGAGTTGTGGCTACCGGACAAACTACATAAGTAGTAAATTTTGACAAAAACTAATGAGTTTCCTAACAATTCATTTGTTCGGGTACTAATTACCAATTAAGTAGAACATTTGAATAAATAGTCAAATAAACACTGAATATCCAGAAAATCTCATTATATTGACATTTGGTCAGCTGCAGCAGCTGATAATATACTGATGAGTCAACAAAATAAGTTTTGTGCGTGTTCGTATGTTATAAAAGAAAGTTAAAAAAAAAACAACTTAAAATAAAATATTGAACTTATTTTTTGTACGGCATTATAGACAAATAATTAGATGGACTAACTTCCAAACAGAACATTCCAAAGATTAAAGAGAAGAGCACGACCAGATCTTATATTGACCTGGCATAATCACTAATCAGCCTAATAATGTTCCCACCGTGTTGCGACTCAGGCCTCCTCTCTAGGAGATTGAATGGGCCGTGATTCACCACGCGGGCCCAGTGCAGGTTGGTGGATGTCACGTCTTTGAATTTTTGGATCTACTGGGACACGCCGGTTTCCTCGCGATGTTTTCCTTAAATTTTTTGAGAACAGTGGTGATGAAAATAAATTAAACAAAGTAAAGCGCCTGGCTGCGTTTGAACCCGCGAACTACAACTCACAAGTCAGGGCCGTTACCACTTGGCCACCACTGTTCAATGGATATTGCTCCAGGCACAACCAAGTGAACTATTTAATTTCCCATTAAATGTCGAATCAACAGGTTGCAGGATCAAGAGAAAAAAAAAAGGTGTTATAAGAGGAAGTTAAAAAAAAAAACAACTTTAAATAAAATATTGAACTTATTTTTTGTACAGCAATATGGAACAATTAATCAAGGGATAGTTTTATGAACACCATGAAATCAACTTCAAGTTTTAAGCTGTGTTGTAATTCTAACAAGTTTTGAAGCTTTGCTCTTTAACTGTAAGGTACTACAATTGTTTCAACAATAATCATGATTTTCATGACCATAATTGACCTGCATTAAACCTTTCGTGTGTTTTAGACGAGGATCCCCTCAAGACACAATCGTTTTTTAATTGTGTCTCTAATTACGGCATACGAAAGGTTGATAACTATTTTGTTTTGTTATTTTTTTGCTTGATTCAGCTTTCCATAATACTGTCAATTTAATAACTTAAAATGCAGATCCTTAAAATAAGTATTTACAACAATTTCAAATGTCCAGTCACTTTGTCAATAACTCCTTTTGGAGCAGGACCAATGCCAAGTACCGTGATGGAATTGGGAGCAATCTGTGTCCGACCTGCATCCCGAATTAAGGACGTAATGAGTCCCATTTTCTTTGCGTTATCACTGATTTGTTTGATTTCGTCCACAGAATCTGTTTTAAGTGCTACTTTTGCTTGCCCATGGTATTGCCAAATTTTGAGTGCTTCAGGGTCTTTATGCTGAGCCTTCTCAAAAGCTCCTACGGCTGCATGACAACACTGTGCTGCCATTTTTCCTTTGCTCATTCCAAGGTCAGTTCGTACTACCAGTACCAGTTTGAATTCTTCATCAGAGTTATACTGGAACAAATTGTGAATGAATAAGATTTATTTTTGGAACATTCTGTGACAAATTTGAAGGGCATGCCTACCACAACTTAGAATCAAACCTTCACCTCTTAAGAAACTATATCCACGGGATTGTCTTGCATTGCTAAATAGTTCCATACAGACCCAAATTCAGTTTGGTTTATTTTGTTTCTGTAAGTAACAATATCTTAAAAAACATTTTTTGTTGTCCTGAGTTCAGAAGGTTTAATATTTTCTTTAAAGGAAATTTTGTGATAAATTTTGTAGTTTTGCTTACTACATATTTTAATATTTGCATGCCAACTCATGGTGAAATGTGTCTTTGCGCTAATAAATTATAAGTTACCATCTCTTGTACTGCATTTAATGCAAATAAATGGCTTTGATTTTGACAAGAATTGTCAAGAAGTTAAATAAGGTTCAAAAGTTTGAAAATTCGTTGATGGAGCCATACAATCAAAAATTGAATTGAATTGAAGTTTGAAAAATATAGGAGATAATTTTTAAGACCAGACATATTAATATTAACTTGCAATATTCATTGCAAAATTCTAAGAATGTGTGATTGCTGATGCAATAATTGTAAATTAAGCAAAACTAAACTTTAATGTAGTCAGATTGCGAGTTTAGATAAGTAATAGATAATAAGAAACTATTAAATGATATAACAAACAGAACAAAACAATATTGACTGGTATAGGTTAGGAAATACTCTTATCAGAATAGAATAAACAGAGTGCTGTACCAAGAATTAGATTAGGGTATGCTCACCTTAATTGCAGCTTTTACTGCTTTCGCAGCTGGACTACTAGCACCGCCCGCAAAATACTTTTTTAGTGCAAATAACGTAATACCGATACAAAGCCCACAGCCTACGCCGGTTACAAAAGAAAGGTTGAACTCCATTTTCCGTTGAGGTGAAATGATTGTGTTTTATATTCGACTTTTAGTTATTTTTTCCTTGGCTATTTTAATATAACAATCTCAACGAGTGGTGCGATAATATTACTTTATGGAGTGGTGATTCGTGAAAAATCAAATCAAAACGTGAATCCCCCCGAAACTGACTGATGATGATGACATTGACAGTGACAGAAGCGCAAGTGCAGCCCTGCGTTCAAAAATAATTAGAGTTGAGCAGAGTCGCTACTCCATCCGTTCAAAAATGCTTCAAGTTGCAACCCAGGGTCATTCTTTTTTTATAACTCTAGTAGCAGTTAACCCAACTAACTGTAACTTCGAGCAGGGTACCAGCAGTAGTAGTAGTAGGTTGGTGTAAGCGGCCATAAATTACATTTGCTTGGCATTGACAGTTGAACTCTACGTTCATATTCAAAAATGTGAGACGGCGTTATTAGAGTTAACTCTAACCTCATTTTTGAACGCAGGGCAGTAGCATTTAGGTCATATCTGAATTTCAACTCATTGCTAGGCAACGAACAATATTGACGTTATTTACGCTCGATTTACGTGCGATTACCCTCAAGCAGGATAACCAAAACTTTTTCATTTATTTTAAAGATTCAATCTTACAAATATCAAATAAAATTTAATAATCATGCCTAAAAACAAAGATTTGGCCCCCATCGCCATCCCCCATGGCCCTCCTGTGGAGTGCACTGCGGAGTATTTCAAATCCTTGATGGAAAGCGAAACAATGGTTAAGTGAGTAGTTTAATAATATCCCTCTACCACACCAGTCTCAGTACCTAAGTTCCCTTACTCTCTCCCTGTAAAAGCACGGGCAGGTCTCACATCTCGTCCCTGCCTTACTTATTACAAGTTGTGATAGTTCCTATGATCGTGACAGAAATAGGCATACCTCCTCATGCGCATAGAGACGATGACTTACAATACCTAGTTGTAGACGTTGTAGTACCTACGATTGTTTATGATTAAAGTCGGGGTGCTCTAAATAATGTCCCTCCACACGTGAAAACCCGTAGCCTGCCCACGTATTCCTATCCCGCACGCCCTGGCGCCTCCCGTGCCGCCTCGGCCTATCTTCTCATAAGTTTTACGTCTTGTACCGTTACCATGTTAAACAAAATACAGTTTTCTTCTTAACTTGAATGTATTCTTTATTTAATGCTCCCCGACTAAATTCTGCAATTTATAACAACATACACTATATTTCTCCTAGAAAATATCCAGTATGGGATGTCGCACGGCCCACTCCTCAGGTCCTCATGGAACAAGCTCGTCGCGACCTGATGGAGGCCGACACAAAGTTGGCCATCAAGAGAGAGGACGAACAGAGAAACAGAATCACTATGGACGCCAAGTGGGAGGATTTGAGGAAGAAAGAGAACCTGCTTAAAGAGTCTTTTATCAGCTTTAATAAGGTGGGTAGTTAGAGGATAGGCATTTTTGTATTGATTAGTGTTTGATTGCAATCCCACCTGATGGTAAGCAGTGATGCAATCAATCGTTGATGGTGAAGCGCACTAGTCTATTAAGAGCATTGATAACCGTGATTAAGACCCTATTCATTCTAGACTTGAAGACACCTAAATTATAATTGAACCAATCTTTCGATGTACGCAATATAAACGACGAGGCGATACCGAATCAATTACTCCGGACAGTAGAGGTGTCATTTGTCAACAATGTATGGGTGGACACTCGCTATACGTCGGGTTGTCCGATAGTAGAATGGTGATGGCGCAATCAAGTCATGTTATTCCCGCGCACACTCTTTAAAATGAATCCTATAGAAGACCGAAAGGCTGGCTACCCTGCGCCTGTGCTCCTGGGTTTGTAGATTGGTCTTAACCAAATCTGGATTATCAATTAGTCTCTTCGCAAGCCTCTTCACTGAATGCAAAGCTGCTAGATTGTATTTTGCAGCACAAGCCCATATGTGGCTACAGTACCTACTCCACACACGATCAGACCTGCCCCCCTAGCCAAGTTACAATCGTTTCGTTCACGCCGAACGCCTCGAGTAGGCCACGCCTCCGATTCCTTTGCTCTGAGCACGTGACTGAGCGTTGAGATGAAGTCAGAACAAAGGAATCAGAGGCGTGGCCTACTCGAAAAGTTCGGCGCGAACGATACGATTGTAACTTGGCTGTGCTTTGACTATCAAATTCAGAAATGAGTAAGAAAATTTGTAACTTTGCATACCTTGATTATCTGTCCCTATACCGCTATTTCAAAAGCAGTTACAAAATAAAAACACAATGTATTCCTTATAATTTCATAGGATATATAGATAATAGCTTATAGTTGTCAACTTATCTATTATAGCCACTTATCTACCTTCTGATTTTCCAAATCACCGATAACTTCGAATATGACACTATCGGTCTCTCTACTTGAAAAACAGTATTAGGTACCTATTTGTACAAATAAAGCAAAATATCCAGGTTGCCTGGAAGAAGTCGCCCAGTGCGATAAGGCCACCAATTGTATGTTTTTTATTATAAGCTTTCTTTTTTGTTAATTGTAATCTTGGTGTACAATAAAGTACTTATATATAAATAAACAAATAAATAACATATCATATTTACTTACGTTTTGTACTTAGCTTTCACCTACAGCTAAGGAGTGGAATTACCGGAATCTGTATTTCCTGATGGCTACAACCCGGGAATCTTTAAGTCAAGAGTGAATAGGTTACTTCTAGGTAAGCGCGCTCCATCGTCGACCGCATTGTCGCTTTCCATCAGGTGAGATAGCGGTCAAGCGCGAATCTATTAAGAATAATAAAAAAAAAGTTTCGCTTTCCACCTAGTTTATCAGGGAGAACCAAGAGAAGCGAGACCGAGCTGAACGGAAGATGAAAGCTGACACCGAAGTCCTGGAGAGGAAGACCAAGGAGACCGAAGCAATGAGGCAGAGAGTCATCGAGATGGAAGAAGTCAAGAAGTTGATGGAGAAGCAAGTCAAGGACTATACGATTTACGAAGTAAGTTCTTCCTTCTTTTTAGGATTCCGTACCTCAAAAGGAAAAAAACGGAACCCTTATAGGATCACTTTGTTGTCCGTCTGCCTGTCTGTCTGTCTGTGTGTCTGTCAAAACCCTTTATCTCAGGAACGCGTGGAGGTATCCAGTTGAAATTAAAACCATAGAGTCAGGTCTGGGGACTCTTGGAGCTGTAAAAAAATCAAACTTGTAAGTTAACTAGAAAAAAAGACACTTTTAATTGGCAAAAAACGTACACTTCGACACTCTCAACGAGAAAATCAAAATTCATAGGGTACTTCCCGTTGACCCAGAATCCTGAAATTCGGCATGAATCAAGGTCTTATAGCACAAATATGGGAATGAATCTGAAAACTGTAAATTTATTGTTACGCTACAATTTGTTTTTTTGTGTTTCCGAAAAATCTTCGAGACTCCATTCCGGAACTATTTACATAGGTAAGTTTGTACGGAACCCTCAGGGCGCGAGTCCGACTCGCACTTGCCCAGTTTTTTAAAAGTGGTCCTACTCTAGGAATTATCATAGGTGCGACCACAAACATGTAAACTCGAAACTGTAGACCATACAAAATTTTTGTTCCGAGAGTTAATTGAACCCGCGACACGCGGCAGCAGCAAAAGAGAAACTGTCCTGTAACCTTAATAAGACGTGTTAAATAGCCAACATTTTATATATGGAGATGGAGCTATAAGTGGTTCCTGGTCGTCAAGCTAAGAAAGCTGAAACTTATCGATGGTTTTCAGAATTGAATATTTCGTGTTAAGCACGTGTCAAACCCTACTTAAATGCCAAATTATGACAGTCCTTCAGGCTAGAGTTTGAGCAATACTCAACTTCAAATGCTTAAATCCGAAATCGAGGGTTACACATTGAAGACTTGTAGCCAATGCTTAACGAGCTCTGTCATATAAATACAAATTATCATAGACTTTTATATCGGTTTGCATGAGCGGTATTTTTAAATCTGAATTATCCTTTCGCAGACTATATTTTAGCTCTTGAAGACCACTGCCATCCGCGCTACATAGGTTGGCAACCAATGAGCTATATATACAGAACGAACTTCCTCATCTCTTTTTCGCAACGTACCAAAGATGGCGAAGGTATAAAAGTAATACCGTCCTTTTCTTCTAGGACTACCTCATGTCAGTGGTTCATAATTATCCTGAGTTCAAACAACCCCTGGACGTACTCAACCGTTATGAAGCTTTGGGTAAGCAATGATTCCTCATGATCATTATTTCAGTTGAAAAGTCACTCACTGTTGGACGTATCTACGCTTCCCCAAAATGTTTCGCATCCGGCGGATTCACCAGGTCATCAGCCCACCTTGTGTGACGCCTTCTAACGCTGTATCTTCCGATACGCGGTCGACACTCCACGTCTTACGTACATTGGATTAACAATTCAATGGACCTACTATACATTGGATTGTTAATCCAATGTCCTCATATTATTAACTTATTTATATTTCGTCGCTGCGGCCAGCGCTGCGCTCAAGACTGTTTTCTTGGAGAATAGCACTGCTGAACCTTCCGGCTCTAACAGCCATATGCGGCCCTACCATGAACTCTTAACACGAACCATTTTACGACTTAAACTGTAAAAGGCATGGAGCTATCTACTGTGTATAGCTCCATACCTCTTTCTCGCCTGACATTTTAACACGGCCTCTGTTCTGCGAGCAATATGGGGTTAATAAAATTGTTGTTCAATGATTCCTGATAATGAAAATAATTTAAAATTATTACAAGTTCTACGTGTGGCATCTTCAATTTTAAGTGATCCAAACCTCATTTTTCATAAGTTCTTAAGTAAAGAGATATCAAATCAAATCAAAAGGATTTATTTTAACAGGAAATATTGAATACTCAAATGTCGGTCAGTCCAAAAAAAAGTGAAGGTAAATTGCACGTTCCAAAGCGTAGATCTCTATGGAGAAGAACGTGCAAGGAACTCCATGGCCACTCTTTTAAATCATACTTATAATCTTGGTTACATATATTATGTTGCTTCTTTTATGTGAGCACAATGTTGATAAGTAATAATAAAATATACAAAAACTAATTAAAAGATAGAAATTGAATTAATCATCTGGCAACTAAGAGATGACCAGTCACAACTAACAGCCATTCATGAGCATGAAGCGTGCATCACTCAGCTCAACCATTTTGAAGGGAACTGAATGACCCAATAAGACGTCACCATCAGCGAGAGATTTGAGTGAGCTTGACAAACTCTCAACTGCCATGCTCATAATGTCAAAAAAGTTGTAACCTAATAAAAGTGTTTCATGGTACTTAACATTCACAAATTCGAAAAAAAAAAGCTTCTACAATAGACAATGCTATTGTTTCCAAATACAAAAGCATACACAATACAAGATAGAGCCGGACACCTTAGCCAAGCAATGGGACAATATTGTCATCGTCCACTGCCGGAATTCGCCAAATGCGGAGTATACCCTCTCTTCTCTTGTATCCCTCACCTTCCTGTACCCTCATTCAGATTCTACCCGCGATAGCAACAATGTTCTCTGTCCGTCTCTTTGTCTGACGACCAACACTTATCTTCTTCTTCATCTTCTTATTTCTTCGATCCCAGTATGCCACTCTGTCACCAATATAGGTTGAACAAAAAAAAATAGCAAAGACGATGAAACATGACGTTCCCAGCGGCTGCCAAGTCGACGCTGGCTGATCGACAAGAGCATGACCTGGAGATGCTGGAGAACGCTCGTCAGGAGATCGCGTCGCTGACTGAAGAGAAGAAGCTGTTCATCATGGGACTCAACAATACCCTCGCTAGTTTAAGGGTACGTACTTAAACTCGTTAAAAAATAAAAGGCCCAATTTGACATTTGAGAAATACCCTAGAACGTAACTTGGAACGAAACTGAAAGGAACAATAAAATAATAATGAATTACGTAAAATGTTAAAAAAAGTATAAGTAAAATTTTTTTGGCGCGCTAAATAATATGATGAAATATATTGCGAATATACTTTTTTCGTATTTATGTATTCGTTTTGACAAATATTAAAACGGGCCTTATATTTTTTGACAACTGTACAAACTGACAAACTTAGTAGGTATATTATGTTAGTATTAACTATGACTGATGGTGATGAAAACTTAAAAAGTTATAATCGCTTGTTTGGCTTGCGGCCGGCGAGCAATGCGTAGCTCGCCGTTCGGCCCTCCGGAAAGGACCAAGCCTGGGTGGACAGCGTTGCATTGTGTTCCACGCGCGCATCAAAGAGATGTCAGCAAAATTGACGGGGCAAGTGAGGGTCGATACCTTCCAGGGCTGCGGATTGTCCGAAGGAGTTACCGTAGCCCTCGCAAAAAAGGGGAACTGTCACATTCAGTAAAAGTCAGACACTTCCCTCACGCTACTCTTGGTGGGAGAATTCACTTTGATGATTTCCTACGTAAAAAAAGTATGTGACTAACTGATTAAGTTGTGAGGAAATATAAAAGAAAATAGAGTGAATCATAGCGTAGTGACAAGGGGTAATAGAAAAAAATATATAGAACCAAGTATCATCGGGGAATGGCAGGAAGATCATCGGGGTGATACAGGCTAGTGTAGATAGCAAGGCTTTAACAAATGGCAAAGAACATAAAAACATAAAACAAACCAGTCTGTGCCAAATAAGAATAGTTATTTGTGCAACAAGAGAGCAAAGTTGTTTTTTGCTGCGAGTGCTAATTTTGAGTCCCGAGCAAGCGAAGGATTCTTTGATTGAATCACGAGCGTTAGCGAGTGATTCTAAAGTAGAATTCTGAGCGAGGGGATCATTCAAAGGCACGAGATGCAAAAAGTTTTGCTCTCGTATTACACACATAATTTTTCACTTCAGCAGCGAGAACACATATTACTTGGGAAATAAAATAATTAACAGTAATAGATTTAATAATGATTTCAATTAAAATAAATACTATCTCTGTCGCTAGTTTTGCTCATATTTTACAATTATTTTAACATTCATATCTTATTTGCCACTATTTTATTTCCGCTGTTTTTTTAAAGCTCGTTCTAAAACAGTCAATGTTGAAACTAGAAATAATTATTGAAAGTTTAAATGCCAGTTTTATCTGCTGCTATAAGTACTCAGGTAGGTACTCTTATTTTTGTTCAATTACAATAATAAATTTAAAATTCAATAAATTTAAAAAAAAAGCAATTTTATATTTTACAAATATTTTCTATTTATTACGCATTTCCGAACGTGATTTTCTTTTTGGTGGAATTTAAAAATCGGAATGAACTTCGAAATGGCATGTTTTTCACTCGCTTTTTTATAAGGGCAAGAAAGAGATGGAGTACAGTGTAGTTCGAATGTTTCGAAAAGTATGGATAAAAAAAAAAAAAAAAAAGTTACTTTGTCTCACGCAGTGAGCAAAATCGAGTTTTGCTCACGGTTTTCAAGCAGTAAAACCTACTTGTTTGAGCTGCTGTGGTGAAAAATATATAACTTTATCCAGCTACAAAATTAGATCTGGATTTCGGACCTACGTTTTACTTGCTAGACCTTAGTTTTACTTGAAAACTAATAACATGCATCTACTGGATATACACCTACTAATATAAACCGAGTATCTCTGCAGTGAGAGCAGTGGTGGCCGAGTGGTAACGGCCCCGACTTAAGAGTTGTAGGTCGCAGGTTCAAACCCAACCAGGCGCATTACTTTGTGTAATTTATTTCATCACCACTGCTCTCAAAATGGTGAAGGAAAACATCGTGAGGAAACCGGCATGTCTTAGAACCAAAAATTCAAGGACATGTGACATTCACCAACCCGCACTGGGCCGGCGTGGTGAATTATGGCCCATACCCTCTCCTAGAGAGGAGGCTTGAGTCCCAGCAGTGGGAACAATAAAAGGCTGATTATTTGTTATGTATGCATGTTCAGTGGCGCTACGACAAAATCCGGAACAGAGTGATAAAATGGGAGCTGGCGCTGAACCGGCTGAAGGAGACGGCAGCGCGGAGACACGTCGAGCTCTGTCACGTGCGTGCTGCCATCTGGAGCCTCTACGCTAAGATCTGCAAGCAAAAAGGTAATCTAAACAAAACCATTATCTACGTATTACAAAGCGGTAAAATTTAGTATTTAATTCGTTTTTTTTTTTGTATAAAATAATAACTAAAATAAAACGAAAGGTTTTTGCAATCTGGTTAAAATTTAGTAAATAACTTTGAAATCTGGTGGAAGGAGAAACTTAACTAACACAAAGAATGTACACACTCAAATGGAACGTCACACACATTACCGCCATTATGTTAAGCACCTACAAAAGACATAGCGAGAAGTTCCCACCAAGCCCCGCTCTTCCTCATATTAAGTAATTGCTGCTTCTTTTAAGAAAAGGATTTACTTTTAGTGTTAGTTATAGTATAGTAAAATCAAAACATTGTCCACACATAAACAGGATAATATCAGTGTTTGCGTGACGGTAAAAGGTCTCTAGAAGCTGCCCCCCTAGCCAAGTTATAACCGTTTCGTTTCGATTCTCTTTTCGTTGATCGCCTCGAGTCGGCCACGCTTCCTATTCCTTTGTTCTGACCACGTGACTGAGCGTTGAGATGACGTCAGAACAAAGGAGTCGGAGGCGTGGCCGACTCGAGGCAGTCGACGAAAAGAGAATAGAAACGAAACAGTTGTAACTTGGCTAGGGGGGCAGGTATTAATCCGTTTTCGCAAATTTTACTGTTAGAAAACTTATCACACTACTAGCACTATTAATACCACTACTTCTACCACTGCTACCGCTAATACTACGAATTTTTTTGATATCTGGAATAAATGCACGTTTTCTGTGCCAACGGATACTATATCCGTGGGAGTGGAAGACTCCATGGGAGGGAAGCTGCAACGAAAAGATAGCGCAGAATATGCAACCAAATCATAGCAGCAGGCAGTTTGTTTTTCTGTAGAAGAGCTCGTCAGAGTCTATCATTTAGCGTCTGCTAAAACGGCTACATTTTCAGTAAAATTCGTGCATCCATCATTGTGGTACTTGTTCCTTGAAGACCATTCCATTTAAGTGGTATATGTTGATGTCTTGATGATAATTTCTAACTCTACTGAAATAAAGTGTAAGCTACTCACCTCCTTTCTTATATTTATGCTACTCACGATAAAACTTTTTGGTCTTTTGTAAAGGTCTCGCTATAGACGTGGCGAGCGGCGACTTCGAACAGCAATTGGTAGTCATCATGAGAGCGTTGCTCGAACTGCGGAGAATTTACAGGATCGCACAGAGAAGGTCTAAGGAAAAGTGAGTGAAATATTCGTAGTAGGTAGATATATAGTGGAACGGTCAAAACGTTTTTGTTTTCTTGATCAGAGGCCCTACCCGCGACACATTTGACGATCTAAACTGAATTGTTAAAGAGATGGAGCTATATAAGGTGTATAGTATATCCATCCCTCTCTCACTCGCAAGCTTGACATTTTACCATGTCATGGTAAGGTCTCAGAAATCCCGGCTCGTGCCAGCCCGCGTCGCTGAGCCTTAATTTTATTACTTAGGGGCGACCCTAAGTAATAAAATTCAATATTCGATCCAGCCCATCCCTTGCTGTGCTCGGGGTACCAATGCCATAAACCGAGGTCCATGCCTCACAAGGGATGCCCCCCCCTTACTTAGCGTGTAATCGCTTAGTTTTTAGTTTCAGATTTTTATAAGTCCTGGCTGGCGTTTTTTATAGACAAACCCCGTTAGAGAGTATGTACCTTACCACCTTGTTTGTACCTTTAGACCACCAGCTAAAAAAATAAAGACGTACTCTCAGCGCCAAGTTACGATTCCATATTGTTCGTTTTTGTGATCTAATTGATAAATTTGAATGAAATAAATAGTAAATAGTTCACATAATATAAATAAGGATTAGTTTACCTACATAACTAATGATACAACTAAGAAAAACAATACTTTTGTTAGATTTATTAGCGTTTAAAACGCATAGCGTCAGTCATGTAGTCATGACGAGGGCGTGCAGAACACATTTTACTTTATCATGTATATGACTGCGGCGATCATTGCCTTTAGTTTGTACCTGACTGTACCAAAATAATAATTTCGAACTAGGGGTCGAAAATGGACGAGGTATGTCTGTCCTTTGTATGAAAATTCAGTCTCACCCCCTGGGGGTCGAGTGAGAAACAAGGTTTAAGGGTTGAGAGGACACAAATAGACAAACATTTTTTTAGGGGTCGAGGGGCCGAGAGTGGACTAAGGCCAAAAAGTGTAGTTCCGATAGACAAAAATTTTGATGGAAATTATGTTTTCATTTTCAGAGGAGATGCAGAATCGAAGCAATCATAAGAATTTTGAGATTTGTAGAAACTACTGCTTTATTATATTGTACCTACGTTATCTCTGAGATGCCAATGTTTTGTCTTTTACTGTATTGTATTCATTTATTGTTAAATATCTACTGTGGAAATATATTTGTAATGGACTTATTTAAAAGTTATTTAAAATAAACCGCTTCTTTTTCGTATTCCTTTACCTAAATAATTATGTACGTACAGTCAGGGGTCATAAGTGCAGTAGCACTCTACTAATGCTAAATTGTCTAAAATTTCTTTGTAGTAGAAGTTTCATAGTCCACAACTAGTTAAATCAATACTACGCTATTCTATGCTACAAATCAAATCAGGCATGAACCATTGACCCTCTTCTACAAAGACATTTTAGACCCTTTAGCATTGATAGAGTACAACTGCACTTTTGACCAGTCAGGGGTCAAAAGTGCAGTTAAAGAAAAGAAAAGAAAGAAAGAAAACACGTTTATTTGGCACACAGGTACACACAATGAGATAACAATTACACAGAAACTTAGTGCAGTTGTACTCTATGCTGATGAAAATTTTCTAAACGGTGGTAGACCGTAGTCTACGGATGGAGATAGAGGTAGTAAATTCAAGTGGCTAACTAACTTACGCTATAGTTAGCCACTTGAACTGCGAGAACTGGCTTTGCTAATATCAGACTTGTTTTCCAAAGTCAAGGTATGTCAATGTGCTGTGGGGCGCAGCAGTGCTAATACGAGCTTTTAGCGCGATCGGTTTCATGACCTAAACTGAACTGTTAAAGGGATGGAACTATAAAGGGTTTATAATAATAATTTAAATGTTATTTCAGACGAACGTCCATAGTATTAGTAGTCACAATTCTCAATATCTTATGTTAGTTTAAGGTACCTATATAATTATAAATAAAATTAAAATTGATTGTTATTCAATTTTATGGAATTAAATTGAAATATATATTGATCTAAAATAAATTAAAAACAGTTAAAATTCAGCGTGGAGCTGTAACCACCTCTGCACCATCGGGGAGTCCCAGCGATCGGCGAACACCTTGAGGAAAGCGTTGGTTTATAGCTCCTTCCTTCTTTCTCGATCGCGCGCCTGACATCACACCATGGTGAGTACCCAGGTATGCTTAATGTTAAAGGGACCTCGTTCGAAACACTGCTTAAGTGCTTATATAGTTCCCCAAAACACAGATCCTTGATGTCGCTTAGAAGGCTGCCCAGCTTAAGTGGAATTGAGCTGGATATGTTTGTGCTGCCGCAGCAGGCCACGAAAAAGTTCGCGGGACGACTTAGATTTCTTTCTTAGGAACTAGCAAGAGGTAGCCCAGAGCCGAGAGCAATGGCAGGAATGGAAGGCCCAGCTATGGGATAGTACAGGCCAGATATGATAAAATCGGAGTTTCCTACACATTCTTCTCCTTAGAGATCTTTTATTTTAGGTGGGAAATCATCTAATGACATCTCCCGCCCTTTCGTGTCAGACTTTTACTGACTAAAACCCATTCCTGTTCTTCTTTGCCTACGTTCCAGGGCCCCGGGGTTATCTTTCGCATCACCCATGGTCCCATTAGGCTTCGACCCTGCTGGGCCCCTACGGTTGCTTGCTGACATCTTTAGACGCGCGTGAAATACTACGCGCCGTCGACGACTTGGGTCTCCATAGAGATCTACGCTTTGGAATATGAAATTACCATCATTTTTCTGACTGACAATTTGACAATTCAAAAGTGCATGTAAATGGTTTATTTGAAATGTTTTGATTCTTTAATAGGTACTTAATTATGTAACTTTAAAAATGTTTATCCTTCGGAGTATCTCATAAATCTATAGGTACATACATACACATAAATAAAATTGAAGTGTCCGTTTATAATACCAAAATATTTTTTTTTACTCAATGCAAAAAAAAAAATATTTTATTCAATGCCTATAACGAAAATGAAACTTTTAAAATTTTTGCCTGTCTGTTTGTTCCGGCTCATCTCCGAAACGGCTGGACCGATTTTGACGGGACTTTCACCGGTAGATAGCTAGCGTTATATCCATTATATCAGGTGGATATTCCTTATTGGTGTACTAAATTAGACTACTTTTATTTTAGTAAACAAATAAGGGTTCCGTGCAAAATAATAAATTTGAAATTGTGATGAAATGCACTGCGCTGTTTCAAGAGAATGTAGTCGCGGGCACCAGTTACTAACATAATTATAAAATCACGGGAATACATAGTTTAACCTATTTTAATGATGAAGGTATAATTAAAAACTATAAGAACTTGCAAACTCACTTAAACTAAGGGCAATTAGTCGTTCTAAGTAATTGAACCTCGTTCCGATAGCAATTACTGTACAGAATTTAAATTAGCAAAGTTTCAAACAGTACTTGTTAATCTTTATGAACTGTTTTGTGACCCTTTCATACATGAAAGGATAAAAGGGTTTATTAAGGCATATATTTTACCGGGACACCATGGCGGCGCGACCGACCAGTCGCCGCTACCAACAAAATGTATACAGCTCTAGAGAGAGTTACTCGCCTGCCCTCCTAGCCAAGTTACGATCGTTTCGTTTGCATCGAACGCCTCGAGTAGGCCACGCCTCCGCATTCCCTTGTTCTGACCACGTGACTGAGCGTTGAGATGACGTCAAAATAAAGGAATCGGAGGCGTGGCCTACTCGAGGCGTTCGATGCGAACAAAACGATCGTAACTCGGCTAGGGGGGCTGGTGTCCGTTTGAGCGCAACTGGTCGTGCCGCCGTGGTGTCCTGGTGAAATATAGCTCAAAGAGCGGCCAACCCAAGATACATTTTTTTTTACTTGGTAACATCATCACCATCCACTGACTTGTTCCGCTCTAGGGCGGAGGGCGTGTCAGACTTTTACTGACTAAAACCATACCTATGTTCCTTCTTTGCCTAGCGTTGCCCCAGGACCCCGGGTTTCCTTTTCGGAAGCCATTTTCATACAACCGCTCTTACGTTTTTATGACGTTATTACTCATCTTTTTCAAGATATTTTGGATACATAGATTATTAATCCAGGTTTCCCTAGAAAACAAAATATAAATTTGTGTAAAACTAATTCAGCAAAGACCTCTTAAAATCTGCTAATCTGTTAATCGAAATTCTGAATGACGAACATTGTTAACCGACTTCAAAAAGGAGGAGGTTCAATGTTCGGTTGAATGTATGTTTTATTTTATTCAAAAACTTTTAAGGTTTGTTAAAAAACACATTTCCTGGAACAAGTTTTGTGAAATATTCAGATAAATAACGGAATTACCGAATGCCAACAGAGCGTTTTGGCGTTATCTCAATTTTTTCGTGTTGCCTCTTTATCAAACATTGCATTGCATGAAACAAAAAGCTTTTTATTAAAATATTAATTTATTAATAAGGCTTGAGCTATATCTGTCAGCTCCGGATCGCACTTTCCTTTGCTTCTATCCTTTAGAACCGTTATTTATTAGAACGAGAAAGAGAACGGGAGTACGATCGAGGAGCCAAAACCAACTCGCAGAGGCCCTTTAGTCACTTTTAATGGAATTTGTTACCAACCGACGATTATTCCTATACGTGCTATGCTAGTGCACCCAAATAACTCCTGGTTGGTGAAAAACTATTGCGATATACAAATGGAAAACAAAGACTATAAGGCTATGGTTTTTGGAATATTAAGTGGACTGGTTACCAGGAACTATGTTAAGACTATGGCCCCTGTCTGAACCATGTTATTAATATCCATCGATACAAATGGGAGGGGGTGACTTGCACACTCAATAAATGGGCCAAAAACAACGGATTATTATTATTATACAGAATAAGCGACCAGCCCCAGCTTCGCGCGTGGATGTTAGTAATCTTTGAAATTCTCGGTTTTACTCTACTAAAATATACATTAAATACCTACACCTAAATCTTCCTCATGCTTTCTCTGTCGTCTGTAGTTTATCGCGAACATACAGAGAGACAGACGCGTTGGAGACTTGGTTTTTTAATATGTAAGGATGAGAAGAGAACATTTTTAACCCTCTGCGGCTGACGTGTTAGTCCAACAGACACCGCGAAATATAAAATTCGGTTTATTACCGTTAATTTTCAAATTTGAGCGCCACCGCTCTCAGTACCTTACTGTCGTGAGCTCACGCGTCGGTCAGTGTGCAGGAGGCGGTCGTAGCGAGCGCACGTTTGCGTAGTGGGAGGCAGGTGTCCACGAGTCTACCACACCAGTGTCAAGGTAAGTTTCTACTATACTACCACCTCAATAAAATGGTTATAGTTTCATAGTGTCTCCTAAACTACCACATCAGTAAATTATTTTAGTTTATCTTACGATAAGGTATTTTTTTGGTAATAATTCTCGTTATTTTAGAATTTGATTTTATTTACGTATTTTACTTAAAACTATACTTCTAGCCAAACTTAAGTGGCAGTGGGCAGGGCACATTGCTCGTAGAACGGATGGTCGATGGGGCCGAAAGGTTCTAGAATGGCGACCGCGCACCGGAAGACGCAGCGTTGGAAGGCCTCCCACAAGGTGGACCGACGACCTGGTGAGGGTCGCGGGAGTGCGGTGGATGCGAGAAGCACAGGATCGGTCATTGTGGTGATGCTTAGGGGAGGCCTATGTCCAACAGTGGACGTCTTTCGGCTGAAATGATGATGATGATGATACTTCTAGACCAATATTTATATGAAAGCCCGAGTATACAATGAAAGATTGCCAAGAGAACTGCGCATGACCATTACTAGGATTTTAGGTGAGGATACCCCCCCTCCAACACCGGTAGTTCGGTCTGTTCCACCAAGTGGCAGAAAACGATGTTCCATTTGTCCAACAAAAATAAAAAGACAAACCAACTATTGTTGCTGTGATTGTTCGAAGCCAATTTGCCTTCAGTGCTCGAAGCCACTATGTGAAAATTGTCAAACGAAGCTGTGATTTTGAAAGTGTCTAATTTTGAAGTCAACTAACGAATTTATGTTATTTTTTCTAGACTGATTACTGTAATTGTTAATTTTTTAAATGTCTACTGTTAAATTAAAAAAAGTTGATTTTGTAATTTTTTCTATGTCATTAATGTTTAAGTAGAGATTCTTAGACTGATTTGTGATAAGTCAATAAACAATGTTTAATTATGAAAATACAAATTGTTTTTTTTATAAATATTATTAAACATAAAAAATAGGCTAACAATCTTATAAATATAAATATAATAGCTACATGATTTAATTAAATAAAAATATTTGATGTTGAAATGGTGTCTCATGTACTACCACACCAGTAAAATTGAAAAAAAAGACCCACGTCAGTCGCAGAGGGTTAATTGTTGTTAAGGACAATGTGACATAAGATAAAATCAGATAGATAACGTTGTTTATTCAATGCATGTTATCTACAGACATAAGTACCTACCTATGTACATTCTAATCACTAGGTACTTAACGCGTTATGAATACAGGACAACTCACAAGATAATTCGTAAACACCTACTAATTTTAGATGGAAGGTTTGAAATAGGTTGTTTATTGTCATGCATTGATACAAATAGCTGTAGTTACTAAAGAATTGGTCCTTCTTCAATTGGGATAAGGGCCCAAATACAAAACTGCGCAAGAACTTGCGATTTGTTTCGTATCGCACATTGTTATGGTCACTTGAACCAACACTTTGCTGCACGAAATCGCATCACTACAATTCGCATCGCAGTATTGTTTTAATAACCAATTAGCATTGAATATTGATAACAGTAAAACCAGTAACTTTATATCAAAATTTGCCCATCGTTCTCCCATTAAATATTTTCCATCAACCCAATGTATGAGGCTCTTTAAATCCTACAAACGCTTATAAGCTACTTAACAAGTTTAGAATATTTAGTTCCTATGAACTTCAATACGTTAACAACAACTAAAATGCCGACTACAGAACCAAAGACCACATTAAATTCAGAAAAATCAGAGCCTTATATTCACTACATAGAAAGACCATTGAAGATAGCCGGATGCTGGGATTTATTTCCCAAATCTGCCAATGAACGAAGACTGGTTTTCAACGATATATATTTAGGAATAGTGCTTTTTGTTCTCACATACTTACCAATGGTTTTGACGGTACATTTATATACGGAGTGGCAGGATGTTATGTCTAGTTTAGCAACTATAGCAGACTCTCTCCCCCTCATAGTTTCTTTGATAATCGTCGCTTATTACGCTTTGTATCGCAAAGATTTGTACAAATTATTGAAGTATATGGATAAGAACTTCAAGCATCATTCGGCGAGGGGGTTGACGAATATGACAATGGAGCAGAGTTATATAAAGGCCAGGAGTTTTGCGAGGATATATACGGCTTGTACTGTGTTTAGTGTTACCATGTATGCGACGATGCCTGCAATTATTCATTGTAAGTAAATTGCGATTTTTTTAAGTCTTGTCTGTGGAATCAACAGTGCGCCGGTCAAGTTTATCGAAACACCGATGATTGTTGAACTGTACTAGTCTTCATGGAGAGATTATTATAGGGCAATATAGGTTGGATCGAGTACAAGGCTTCCGCAGGAAAGCGAAGAACCAGGTGCTGTGCCAACTTAGTAGAAGCCTATGTCCAGTAGTGGAGGCAGAAAGGCTGAGTTGATTGAGATGACGACAGACTCATCATTTATCGGTCCATATCCAATTTTATATACTTGGGGTTGGCTCGATACGATTTTTTTTTCCATTCTCCTCTTTCGATCTTCTCGGTATCATGCAATTCATGCGTTTTTCTTTTATCTGTTTGTCTCTCCATACATCGACATTTACATTCATCACTCTTTTAGTAACACGCGTTTCATCCCTCCTCATCACTTGTAAATACCAAAATAAACGTTCATCTTCAACAGACCGTGTATACTAATCAGGATGTTTTCAGTGTGGACAAAAGAGCCAATCCAAGGTTGGATTTACATGGACGTGACTCGATCTCCTTTCTACGAGATTCTGTTTTTGATCTCTTGTGTAGCGCAGTTGTACGTTGGACTTGCTATGGGACAGTTTGGTAAGTAAATAAATAAAAAAGGACACGATTTTTTCTCTCTGAAAGAAATGACATATCTCTTGCATAGAGTTTTAACAGAGCAGGTGCTAGTTGAGTGTGCATTACACGGATTTGTTACAAAGGCCAAATATAAACGGGCCAACGCTGCGTTAAGCGGGCGCACGCGCGGGCAAACGTCGCGTGATGTCGCGCGTGTGTCGTGTGCGACGGTCCCCGTAGCGGAAACTGGGTTATTATTACCTGCGCAGTGTAGCTATTTCAACTATAATGGTGTGCATGTAGTCGTGTCAATTTCTATTACGTAGCAAAACGGGTGCGGGGCGCAGCTCCCCACAACGGGTGCCCACGGGGTCACCGCATCGGAGCACTTTTGTATGGCTGCCCTAAAAGATAGTGTCAGACCTTAACTGACAAAAAACCCTCCAGTGTTCCCTCAGCAGCCCTTAGGGCCACGGTGATACTCCCAAATACTTCCCAGCCCTGGCATCGACCTATAATGCTTCAATTCTGAAGGTCACAAGGCCAGATTGTTTTAAATTTTCACAGGACAGTAAATATTGGACGAAAAAGAATCTCTGGCTAAGTGATAGATAAGATTAGCTTTTTAACTTACCAATTTGATTTCAACAGGAGTATTCTTCGCCTCTAACTCGATCCTGATCTGCGGGCAACTGGACTTGCTATGTTGCAGCCTCCGCAACGTTCGCTACACCGCGTTGCTGCAACACGGCGTGAAGCATGCAGCGTTGGTCGAATCGCACGCGAGCATTCAGGATGACGAGGAAAATAACTATATCTACAATGTTTCAGAAATGAAGGAGTCGCAGTATCATTATGATGAGAAAGTGGTATAGCGTCTTGGTGTTATGTTAGTGGGCTGGAACAAGAGTTAGGCGGAACTTCATTTAAAATATTGTGGTTTGTTTCAGATAAATCCTTTCGTTGGTGCGAGAACTCAATTTGGTACGTACTTACCAAGTTATGATGAGGTAAGTAAGCTAAGACTGCACCCTTACAGTTGGGCAAAGATGGTTAATCAGAGAGAAGAGGACATCGCCGTTAATATCGACCCTGGTGAAGATGGTGTGACAGTCTGCAAATGACCTTAGTCCAGCAGTGCAACACCACATAGTGCAAACTAAAAAATAAATAAATTTGGTATCCATTTAGTTTTTTCAAGAGCTCGTCTTCATAATTCTTACATAATTAATCTACGTTGATCAAGCAGTTTTGGAAGACAAAAAAGCTAACATTTTGGATATTTCAGACATATACAGCTCAGAGTACGACGATGCAACAGTGGCCGCACTCCGGGACTGCGCCTATCTCTGCCAAGTAGTGAACCAGTACAAGGTCATGTTTGAGAAATTCGTGTCCCCTCTCCTGGCGCTCAGGGTCGTGCAGGTCACTCTGTATTTGTGTACGCTACTATATGCTGCTACGGAGGTAAGGGGTTAACATTAATTACATCTTACCATACACTTACGAACCTGTAGAATAATGTACAGTCAGGGATCTAAAGTGCATGCCTGATATGATTTGTAACATAGAATCTATAGTATTTATTAAACTAGTTGTAGACTATAAAAATTTTACTACAAAGAAATTTTAGACAGAGTGCAACTTCATATTACTATATTATACTAAAATTATAGTTTACAATTTGGTAAATATTTAGTCAGAAAATGAAAAAAAAACTGGGCCAGTACGAGTCGGACTCGCGCGCTGAGGGTTCTGTACAAAACTTACCTATGAAAACAGTTCAATTCCCGAATTGAGTTACGAATTTTTTTTCCGAATCGCAAAAATCGTGTTTTTTGTGACCTACAAATTTATAGTTTTCACATTTTTTTCCACGTTAGTTTAGTGTTATGTGACCTCGCTTCATGCCAAATTTCAGGATTCTAGGTCAACGCGAAGTACTCTATGAATTTTGATTCCCTTGAGCGTCGAAAAACACGTTTTTTGCGACATAATCGGCCGTATCTTCTTTTTTCGTTAACTTAGAAGTTTGATTTTTAGGGACAATTTAAAGGGACCGCAGTCCTGAGTATATGGTTTTAATTTCAACTCGATACCTCCACGTGTTCCCGAAATAAAGGGTTTTGACAGACAGACAGACGGATAGACGGACAACTAAGTGATTTTATAAGGGATCCGTTTTTTCCTTTTGAGGTACAGAACCCTAAAAAGAGCTAATTCACTATCCAGGTAGATTTTGTGATGGTTAAATTATTCTAATAAAACCGGGGTTCATCAAGGCTCCACAATCGGCCCACTTTCATTGCGAAGCTCCAGGTTCCAGGGTATCAAGGCTGACCGTTTTCTGTTCTCCAGAAGTTCGACATGATAACAGTGGAGTATTTGGCAGCAGTAGCATTGGACACCTTCGTGTACTGCTATTATGGAAACCAGATTATTTTACAGGTAAGACTACTGGATTACTGAACTCATTGTTCGGATTTGACATTCTAGAACCCTTGTATTTCCTAATGATAGTGATCAAAACGCATCTCCCTTTCTCATTGTACCAAGGATGTTATGTTTATGAAAATGCGGATATAGGAATAATAATTATACCGGAATTTTTGTTTCCTGATGGCTACAACCCGGCAATCTTTAAGTCAAGAGTGAATAGGTTACTTCTAGGTAAGCGCGCTCCATCGTCGACCGAATCATCGCTTTCCATCAGGTGAGATAGTGGTCAAGCGCGAACCTAACAAGAATAAAAAAAAAACCGGTTTCGGATATGAAATTGTTTCAGATGATCCGTTATTTTTGGTTTCAGATATTGGAATATTAAAATTATTAAAACAGCAAGAATTAACTTATTGCTAGTTTAGATTACTATATACTTGGCTAGGCAAAACAAACAAAAACCTGTCGTAACCTCTTTAGACTCCGCCTTTATTCAAAAACTTTATGAATATTTAAACGGATATGGAATATTTTTTTTATTTCGGATTATATCCGATACTTTCGGTTACGTTAAGGAACTCCATAAAATCCCTGTTTTGTACTAAGCTTTTATTTGTACGTTACGTTTATTTTTTTAACAATTTTATTTCCAATATATCAGGCTGATCGCGTCTCAACGGCAGCTTACCAAAGCATGTGGCACACAATGGGCATCCGTCCACGCAGAGTTCTTCTTAACTTACTTCTGGCTAACAGACGACCAGTCGTTGTGAGGGCTGGCCGGTTTCTGCACATGGATCTGCATACTTTTGTTGTTGTACGTATTTTTTTTTGTGGTAACACTGTTGAGATCTTGCAGTATTGCCAACAATTGAAAGTTGTGTTTGTAAGGTTATATAGGTACTAGTGTAATAAATACATTTTTTTTTTCAGATTATAAAGACTTCATTTTCCTATTATACGCTGCTAGTTAACGTGAATGAAAAGTAGAAAAATATTTCAAGTATCTTCTAAAAGCACTGTATTCGATTTTTGTGTGGTGTAGAGAATGTAAAGGCACAATAAATAAAACATTAAAATTTTCAGAAGTATTTTATTTAAGAAATTAATATACAATTCTTTTCATACATAGATCAATGATTCAATTTGATCGGCAGTCAGCCGCGTGTATCAGTCTAACACATTCAATAGCAATTAAATAAAAGAAAATCATCAGTTATTTCTACCCTTTACTCTTATGCGTCCTTTTTATTTTCCCGTATGGTAACTATCGGTGGTGTTTGGCAACACTGACGAAATGGACCGTTGATTTGAACATTCAAACATCGAGTTTATTTTAACAATTTCATGTTAATCAGTTAAATTATGATTTCATAGTTAGCGTAGTCTATCAACGGTAAAAATCATCGTTTGCTATTTCTAAACATATTTATTTAAGCGACCACATTATTCGCGCGAAGCATAGTGCGAACTAGGATCGCATAAAGAGTCGGGCGACAAAGCAATGCTACACGTAGTCCTATTGACCGACCGAGGGGACGGTGTAACGTTACATCTAAATACGCCCACATATTGACCACTTGGCATCTTAATTAAATGCTTAACAACCTGGTTCCTATTTCAATAACGGATCGCTCATCTTACCAATACATATTTAAAAACTCTAACTAGTCCTCTGAATAGATTCTGGAGACATAGTTCACCTGATTCTGAAGGAGCTAAGAGATGAAACCTTTTCGTTAACATTTTAACTGCCAACGTATATGTACGACCAAATACTCGCATCTCGTCAGCTCTTCTGTCACATAGGGGGATTGAAGAGCTAAACGATGTGGAACACCCAGTCGCTAACACATGACCCTGGCGAATAGGACACAAAAATAATCGTCGGACAAATCCGACGCAAGTGGTAACCACGGACCTTAAAGAGCTGGGTACATGTAATACCTCGTTATACTATAGTTATTTAGTTACTAAAAACAGTAAATGCATGGTAAGGAAGTTATTTCACGTTATAGTTACAGATACAAAAACCACTTGCTACTTGAAAATGAATTTATTACTTATGAAACTAAACTTTAAATCTAGAACATTCCTTATAACAAGATGTGTGTTTTTCTTGTGATGGGAATGTACGGATTCGTCAATGTAAGTACATAAAGAGTTGGAGCGTTCTAGCATACTTGGCTAACTTCAACCAAATTGGTCCAATAGTGTGGGCGCGATTTGTTCATTATATTATCAACAAACTACGGCATCGTTACGATATTTATGCTTACTACTTATCGTTATCATACTTCCAATATTTCTATCATTGAATTCTGTCATCATTAAATTTTACTGGGGCACAACTTCGACAACGCGTCACTTGGCGGTAAACGAAATAATCTCAATAAAAAAGGAGAGGAGAGGGGGGGGGGGGAGGTCGAAGCACAGAGCACCGCGACGCCCGGGGGGTACTGCTAGAGACGTCGTTGTGGAAACTTGCCATATAGACCAAGTTAGTACACTCATCGAAATTGACAGCTTGTGCCAATTCTAACTGGCTACTTTGACGTGTCAAAGTTAGAAAGAGAAGGAGCTATATATGATGTGCGTTGTCCCTTTTTCACAACGGAACCATGATGGATTTAACATGTCATAGTGGGGGGAGGTGGCAGCTTTCTACAATACCGTCTCTAGTCCTACCCGCAGGGATGCCGTACTCTGGGTTTCTAAAGGAGACGTCGAAGTTGCAGCCGCGGGTATACCTTACATTAATTGTTGAATATTGAATACGACACAAGCATCCTTGGAGCAGTCATACATACACGCATTTGCTCAGACATCATTAACTTTATTCGTGGCATACGAGTGCATCCGTCCACATGTGAATCGCCCACGGGGAGCCCCAGAGCCGAGTGATAGACCGCCATTTTGAGAATAAAAAAAATATTTAACGACATTAGTCGTTCGCTACAATCTCTGAAAGCTACAAAAAAATAACAGTGGACTTTATTTTTTTGCCACATTTCGTCGAAAAGTGACTACGAAGGGGGCTGGTATTGCCATAAGTTAAAATGTGACCATTAAATTCGATTGCGACCTCTTTTGAGGATTCTTTCGAGAATATTCGAAAAATTATCACTTTTTAACTGATGGCAAAGTTTTAACAGTGTTAGTCCTAACGCACATGTCCGAGGGACAATTGTCCAGCAATTGATCAAAATTAAACGTGCGTACATAGTTTGGGTTGGCAGTTGACCACTTTTTAACCTTATTGCTAAGAGCATAAGGAGCAAATTAGTCAACCGCCAACTTTGACGACTGTATATTCAAAAGAGAGCAAAGCGAGATTTCGGGAGGTACAACAGGAAGTATTATTTCCTTATAGTCATTTTATAATTAAAATCTAGATGGTTACTACTAATGTTAGTAATTTATTTGTTACTTTTTAACAAAGTAAACTATCAATTTTATCAAACTCACTTCGTTCTCTTTATAACATTTAACATAATCGATTTTTTAAATTTCAGAGAGCTGATGATTTAAACAATACTTGACAATAAAAAAAAACATCATATACTTTAAAAAAAACGTACAAATGTAGTCTATGAATCATAGACAAGCGACAAGGAACAATACGAAATTTAAATCACTTCTCTTTGTAGCTAACATAAGACTGACGTCTATACTTTAAAATGACCTTGTACCGTTTTACTTATAGACTGGACAAGCAAAGCCATTTGACATTGAATTATTACATTTTAAAGGAATATTGTAAAGAGCCATATCACCAAAAAACTACACCGTATTATAAATATGATACAAAAACTTATTTATTATCCATTGCGCGCTTCTCAAAAGACAACCGTACATGAGTTTTATCAAAACACGCAATGGAAGGTTTGATTAGCACACGGTAGTGGTATAAAGTCCCTTAACGCTGTCTAAGTTACTAATATTTGTAATAAGGTAGGTGATAAGTAGGTACGTGGGAGTCCATGCGAGGCGACGGCCGATCGGCGCGGGCGCGCGGTGGAGCGACTAACTGGTCATCGGGAACAAACACAAAGTAATACGTGAGATGATAGTCATTGGCTGCATGTAGAAAGCTGGTAACTGCTCACGGTTGCTCCGTGCACTCAGTTGTTAATTTTTATGTAGGAATCATTTTAAATAAAACGCTTACAAAGCTCGATTTTGAATCTTTTAGCAATGGTTCGTGTCGGGAAACCGAACCCAGCTACGACCTTTCTATGTGAATGCATCCATATATTGCAATTTAAAATAGGAATGTTGTATTAATTATTATTCCAACTTTCTATGATACAAATTCATCGACTTTGCTGAACATTGACAACACTTCTTAGGGCGGAATTCACCAATAAAACTAATCGCGTTTTAACGTTTGGCTCGCATAATCGCGTTTAGCCGCTGTCACTAGTGTCACTTGCAAAAATACAACAAAAGAAAAATACAGACAAGTGACACTAGTGACAGCGGCTAAACGCGATTATGCGAGTCAAACGTTTTAACGCGATTAGTTTTATTGGAGAATTCCACACTTACAAGTTTACATTAAAAAAAGTAACTACTATAATGTCAATAAACAGTAATGATTATTAACTTTTTAACCGTCTACGTCGAATATATCCGACAAACAGTCTTGCGTTTAATCCACCAGGGTCGCACAACCACGACCAAATACATTCATCTCGTCAGCTCTTCTGTCACCTATGGGGATTGAAGAGCTAAACGAGATGGCGTACCCAGTCGCAAACACACGACCCTGGCGAATAAGACACGAAAACCGTCGTCGGACTAATCCGACGCAAGCCGTTGGGTTAAAAATAAAATAAAAACAATGATAATGATGTTTAACATAGGACAGACAATCACTGGATTGGCGGCGCGAGGAACATTCTACTTTTGAAAACTGCTAAGGTGAAAACTGTGGGTCGGAGCGTAGCTAAATTCTCGCTAGATGGCGTTGTACTATATACTGTGGGGAACAAGGTCTGGTAGGTAGGCTTTGGATCCTGGGATGAGTGCTCAGAGCAATCAAACTAAACGTAAAACAAAATAAATTAAAAATGTCTATTTCAGCGCCATTTGGCGACAATGTGACCCGTAGTTATCATCTCAAGGCGAAAGCGAAATAGCAACCCGCGAAATTCAAATTCTCTTTGGTTTTTTGCATTTTTCAGGTCAGTGACAAGTTTTATGTTGATTAAAAGGCGGCCAACACTTATTCATGGAATTATATAATCATTAAAATCATTAATACAACTCTCAGTTCGTCTAACCATAAAAAGTAAGCCTAAAGTTATTCAAATTACCTGCAAAAGGCAAGAAAACAAGAAATTTTGAATTTCGCGGGCTACCGTAGTACCTTAAACTGAGGCGAATTACGATGTTATTGCGCACGTGTTTTAAGATGTTATTCGACTATTCGAGTCAGTTTCCTAAAAGACTTTAGTCGACATATCAGCATGAGTAAATGTCTTTTAGCATTCGCCTCAGTTTTGGCTGACCTTAGTGTATCTACTGTCTCTAGACTGCCATAATCCTCCAGAAAAATATATAAGTTACCTGCCATTGTTTCTACAATACATTGTAAAACAATCTTTTCGTTTTTAGAAGTTCCTACTAAAACACAGTACCTACGCCTCGCGCCGCCGTTAAAAATCATGCACGTATTCTATCTGCATACAATCAATACAGTATTTATTTTTAGACCAGTTTTATTATTCACTTCTGTAAATTATATTTTAATGTGGTTTAAAAATTTTAATGAATAAAAAATCGTTAGGCGCGTTTTGTAAATTATTAGTCTTGTGCAAGTTTGCAACCCCAGTGAGTGTTACTAGTGCAAAATAAAAGATGTTTGTTAATTTATGTCAAGATGCATTTCAAACGTCACACGTCGTTTGGTACCTGTTGTATAGCAGCTTCAAATAATGTCTCTGCGATTATAAAAAGATTTATTTTAATCATTTGTGAAATATAGTTAATTTCATTGGTAAGTAGACTGAACCTCATAAACTGACGCTTGGAAATATAAACTAGTAATAAGCAAGGATTCTGTTTGCTTTTTTATGTGAAAGGTTAATACACGGTTCACTATAAAACAACATTATTGCATATCATCCGATACTAGAAGGGATCACTGAGACAGTTTTAATCTCCTTTTTTGCTATGTAAGTATCTTTAGAGTATACATGTCTGAGACTGTATTGCCAGATGACAAAACCACTCTTTAAAATACCCATGAATTTTAAAATGATGTGTCTAGGGTGTGTCAACTCCTAAGGTATAATTTACGAAATTCAAACTACCGAATTAAATGGGGAATGCTTTATTTTTTACATGTCACTTAAAGTACACTTACATTTAAGCCCCAGCTGTTAGCATTACATGACTTAAACAACTATTATTCGCATACAATTTCACATTATTATAACCAATTCAATTCATCCTCGATATTACTAAATTTGGCATAGTCTGGCAATATAGCAATGATAAGAACTTATTTCGTGCTGATTTTGGCAAATGATTTTTTTTTTAATCTGGCAATACTGAGTGGTATACCAGTCAATTTGGCAATACTAGAGTAGCGCGGTGCACGTAAAATTGATAACAGTAACATGTTATTTAAAAATACTAGTTTGCTCGTAGCTGTATTCTTATTTGACGAGTAGAATTTGACTCATCACCTCTAGATATAAAGGGGGTCGTCCTAGTTGGCAACAAATACGAACTACTCATGCAATAGAATTAAAAGACGAATTGCATAAAGAGGCTCGTTCCCACGACAAAAAGACTGTTTGTATATAAAAAAAAGTCAATTCAATTACGGAGATTAGTTCCATTACTGCCAACTCGTGAGGTTGATTGCGAGTTACGACCTCACGCAGTATTACGTATCCATTACCATGCCCTATTACCAAACTCACACCCATCGTTTTCCCTATAATTTCCATCGTTGTCTGCACTGAGTACTAAGTATGGCGTGATAAATCGATACCCTCATTGGACGAGTCACAGAGCAAGAAAACGAGCGCTGTTAAAGGCATTTAAACCAAGCGTGTCACCGTTTTTGCACTACGATATAAATTTAAACCTAAGTAATATTATGTTTGTACAATCTAATCTCGGGAAGTACAGTTCCGATTATGAAATTTCATTCCAGCTGCTATAAAGCGCAGTGTCATCGGTGTACAATCCCTCTACTATTAGTTTTTGTCTCGGAAAACACTCAGTTCCTGTGGAGTAGGCTCCGAGACTAAACTAGTAATATGTATGGACACTCATAGCTCTAAATGCCATATGCGACACTAAACGCACGAATATTACAAGAACAGTCGGCGTGGCCATTCCGTGCTCTGTATGACTACGTAACGCGTCATAACACTGACTTCTGATTGGTTAATTCCCACATCATTCTTATTACTCGGTGCAAGTGTACAATGTTAGTGCAACAGTAGAGTGTGTGTGTGTGAACTCACTTCTTTTTGTTCTTGGGTTGCGCGCGCGGCGGCGTGTTGGGCCGGCCCATGTTGAGGCCGGAGTAGAGTTTGCGCTTGTCAGCCGGTTTTAGGATCTGGAACGAGCACATTAGTGTCTCGTCCACTGACATGAGGGCTCCTGGAACCAGAAAACATGAGGATTAGAAACAAGGTACTTTGAAGGGACGAGACAGCAGCTGATCTGCTTCTATGTTGCGGTGTGGTCGCTGGATACAGGGCAAAGTACTTCGAGAACCCAAGTACCGTCCGCGAAATGGTCAACAACACCAGGATGCTGCTGGCCTTCCTTGAGGAGCAGGGGTCGATCGAATGACACATTTGTTCCACCCGTACGCAAAATACGCACATTAGACGTGGAGTTGCCTGAAATACAAATAAAAAACAAAACAATGGACTGTGATAAGATCAATAAAACAAATTCCTTGTCCGTGGAGTTCACAGAGCATTCTTTTATTTTTCCTGAGAGGAAATTAATTTGCCTCTCGTCGCCTGTACTTATGTGTTGCGTTACTGCTTGACATCGCATATTTAGGAGACGTCGTATCCTCAGCATAGGGCGAACAAAGACCAAGTAGAAAGGTACCAACCTGCGTTATCAAACTCGCCGCAGTAATTGGGCGCCGAGAAGAGCGTCACGAGCTGCCTCTTAGCGAAGAACTCGTAGCCGTCCTCCACGACCTGGTGCGCGCGGCAGATCAGGTCGAACTCGTGCTTCGACAGGAACTTGCCGACCACCTGCAAATGACGCAGAATATGTTTAGGAAATGTATTGGAAGAAAATAATATAATATAATATTCCACAACTATCACACAACGCCGTCCAGTCCCAAGCTAAGCAGAGCCTGTGTTATGAGTACTAGATAACTGATGAACATACTTATATATTTTTAAATACATACATATTACAGATAAATTTCACGCAGACACAGAACAAATGTGTCACGAATGAGTGCTCATCACACAAACATTTGTCATGGGTGGGAATCGAACCCACGACCTCCGGCATAGCAGTCAGGCCCAATAAGCACTAAACCAACAGGCCTGTCAAAATCACGTTTATACAGGAGTTCTGTCACCCAAAACTTCAGTTTTACTATAAACATTAATCTGGTTAGCATTCACTTTATTGAAAAAAAATTTTTGATTAAATCCACATACCGACGGTGAAGTGCCAATACCTTCTAACTAATAAAATTACTTTTTAGCGCTTTTAATTCAAATGTGTTTCCGCATGTTTTTGTGAAATCTCTGAAGCGAATATTTAGTTGCAACTGCACCAAATTAAATTGTGGAAACACTTCCTAACTAAACCAACATGTCAATTTTTAGTATTACCTCCTAACGTTTTTAAAACAAAACATTTTTGACTACCGACAGGGAGGAGTTCTTGTCACTTCGCTGTCGATACATATATATTATAAGAAACTTAAATATTAACTAAATTAAGTATTTATACTAAACCTAACTATGTATATATACTACAAAGACACAAAACATTCAGGCGTTGAATTATTCCTCCACATGGCTGTCATGCCATGTCATGTGTGTTGGTTGCCACGTTAAATGGCAATGCTAATTCTTTGGGCGAAGAACAAGCCAGCCCTCTTAGTCACGTAGTGTCATTCAGTCGGTGTGAAATTTCCTTGAAAAGAAGTCGTGTACTCGGACTCTATGACTGGTGTAAAACAAATTTTAGTTTATTTTCAAATCATAGAATAAAATGCACACAGTTTAAAACACTATACTGCGATCTAAAACGCAAAGCTTAGATGTGGCTCAAAAGGGTGTCCAACTTAAATGGGACTGGGCAGTAGACGTCTACTGCATGTGTATTTATGTCTGATGAACTGTGGGTCAGAATACAGAATTGGTGAAATGGCAAAGCGACTCGGGATCGCGGCAGACCACAAAAAAGACGACGGGACAATCTGGATGTCTTCCTTAAGAATTGGAAAGAAGAGGTCGTGATAGAAGGAATGGACGAGGGACTTTGGCCAGCTGTGGGATAGCTGCTTACCTCTACATGTGCCACACAGACTAGAGCACAATCTAACACAAACACTATAATCAGTGACAGACCGCGATAGTGCGCAGAGGTCAGGCACGCGGGCGCTTAGTTCCAAGCACTGCATGCGTTGATAACGTAACGTAAAACGAGATCACCTTTTGAGCTTGTTTTTCTAAGATAGGGCTTATTTTTTTATTTATTTTTCTTGACGGGTGACAGTAGTTCGTTTAAATAACAGTTTTTTTTTTCCTTTGACTTGTGTTTAAACGCTTACCGAATGGACTTATTTTACTAACTAAACTCGAAATAACTAGCATAATAACAGCCAGAATGGATAATTGCTCACCAAATTGTGATTCATGAAGTATTGTAAAAAAGAAGCTATTTTCCTTTTTATGCCATAAAAAAATATAAACGTCTATAAAGGTAATTTCAGACGGCTTGGGTAGGGTCGACGGAGACCCCTGGGCCTGTTTCAGTCTGTGAGCTTTAAGAGGGTCCTTTTTCACTCGCCTATCGTCAAAATCGAGCTTGGTTTACTTCATATAGCGCAATCCAACGCGATGTTTGACGACAAGTCAACGAGACAAAAGAGAGATACAGCCAGAAAACCAGAGTTTTCAGAGTTTTTATTGTGATATAAATGCTTAGAATGTTGAATCGGTTGCTTAGTAGATGCATGGTCTTTATTTGGCAAGCCTTAGGCTCACACCGCAGCAGCTAGCAAGCTTTCATTTGGCACGTGGCATGCAAGGCACGGAGTAAGTTTCAACGCTGAAATATTCGTCTGCCGTGTTCGAGTCACTTGGCTTGATAACGGTTTTAGGAACAGTTTTATTGCTTAACATAAAGCCTAACGCAGTAATATTGTGAGAAAACTCTGTCCAGGTCAGGCACGACCTCTGGAACGACTTTTATATGTAATGAGGCTTGCTAAGAGCATTCTACTTCGTGTAGAAAGTAACGAGACCACTCTCACATTCTTAAGGATCGTATTAGGAGGTTTAACCAGTTTCTAGGATTTATTCTTGTATTATGGGTGCGTTTACAAACATGTAAACTCACATACACAAGATACCCTAGACCCGGAATAACCATCAGTAGGACATATAAATAATTGTTCTATCCGGGAATCGAACCCAAAACACGTAGCACAGCAGCTCAACCACTGCTTCAACCGTGCTGTCAAGATGCTCCCATAAAGATGTTTTGCAGCCATTATCGTACGTATCAGACTAAAAAAAATTTCACTGATTGACTACAGACTTAAGTTTTGTCCAACCAGTATTCAGCCCGTATGTCAATGCCTGATTGTCCATGATGGGCAACAATGAAGTTGGTGCAGCACTCGGATACTCCATTCACAATTGTTCATACGGTTGACTGGCCTGTTGGTCTAGTGGTTAGTAGCCCTGACTGCTAAGCCGGAGGTTGTGGGTTCGAACCACACAGGACAAATGTTAATGTGATGACCACAATCATTTGTTCTGTCTGGGTGTAATTTATCTATATTATGTATGTATTTAGAAATATATAAGTATGTTTATCAGTTATCTAGTACTAATAGCACAAACTCTGCTTAGTTTGGGACTAGATGGCGTTGTGTGAAAGTTGCGGAATATATTATCTATATTATATATTGCTTTACAACCTGCCATCACATTTATTACACAGATACCGAGTTTTGTTATAGGATGAGGTCACGAGATCCTTCAGCTAGAAGGATGAAAATAAAGTCTAGGAAGTCCCCTCACCTCAGTTCCAAATGTAAAGCTGACACCACGATCATTCTCGCCCCATCCGGCGGTGTCCTTGTCGGGGTCGGACCACAGCAGGTCGCAGAGCAAGCCCTGATCGGGCACGTCGGTGGGCCTCATGATCCGCCGGATTTGTTCCATCGCCTGCAGGTCGGGAGATAAACCGCCATGGCAGCAGAATATCTTCTCGTCAACTGTAACAAAGAGAGAAGAAGAATTTAGTTTTAGAGTTCACAATGACAAGAATTCTTGTAGATTTTCCGTATGGTATACTTTTGATGAAAACGAGTGATCAGGCCAGCATAGGAAGCTGACTAAAGCAGACTAACAATTAAGTAAGAGTTAATCGCGAGTTAAAAGCTAGTCCGACGCACACGTGTAACGCGACTGATTTGTACGTAGAACGACGTCGCGTGGCGTGGATCAAGTGTAGCTCTACAAGTCTAGTTTCCATATAAAATGTACGGAGACCGACGCGTCCAGATCGGGGTGTGGTACACGTGTGCGCAGTGTAGTTCTAGCTTTATAATGCGCAACAGTATATAATCCACTGCAGTAAATAGAATCAGAAAAATATATGTTTCTTCTTTAAGATAGCTAGATATATAGTGTATTCAAAACATAATACAGCTGATTTAGTATTTATCAATTAAAAGTCGGACTATAAGTACGTGCAATCATTCTGATTGTTTGTCAGATTATTCTACAAGCAACGCTTCACCGATAGTGTTTTAATTTTATAATCAAATCAGCCCCCCCCCCCCCGATTCCTTTGTTCTGACGTCACGTCAACGCTCAGTCACGTGGTTAGAACAAAGGAATTGGAGGCGTGACCGACTTGAGTCGATCAACGAAAAGAGAATCGAAACGAAACGATAACTAGGCTAGGGGCGCCGTAGATTTTTAGTTAATCGCTAGCAGTGCTTCATATTCGTAATCAATGTGTGACAAAATATATGTGTCTTTGCACATCTATTTCTTTTGTATGCTGTTCACGTAAGCATGCTTTAGGAGCTGTTGTCCTCCTAAGGTCAGATCTTCAAACTGTTTCTCAGACAATGAGAAACGAAAACAACGAAAAATCCTTAAGGTCAAAATTCTTTAATCAAAGAATATTTTTGCTCAGTTTCAGTCGCATCGCATGTAAGGATCGATTTATGAGAATATTATGATTCATGAGATACGAACTGAGGGCGTTGACACCGTCTTCGAAGGTCTCTTTTGTAAATAAATAATATCTCGAAAGGGATATTGTAGCTGAACTGAGAGGTACTGACTTACAACTTGATAGAATATTTGATCTTAAACTTATGTGCCACAAGGATTAACTAAATTATTAAGTTTAAAGTTTTGACAGGACTGAAGTCTCTTATTTAAGGTTATCGGTGACATCTCGCGTCAGAGTTATCAAGAGATCACCTTACCATGATGTTTAAAATGTCAAGAGTGCGAGCGAGAAAGAAGGACGGAGCTATACAACCTATATAGCTCCGTCCCTTTTAACAGTTCAATTTAGGTCGTCAAATTGATTGCGTTAAGCTTTTGGTACAAGTAACTTGGAAAGGCGTACATGCGACAAGATGTTGAGTGCGGCTGATGAAGTGTGTGACTGACTTCATCCTCAAGAATCATAATTATCATGCTCTTACACTTGTCCCAGTAAAATTTGGGCTGGTGCAACACGTCTTCTTTCATACATTTCTATTAGCTTTCGTCTCAATAGTCACCTAAATTCTAGCCACATCGACCTTCGCACGATCTTTTCATCACTAGCTGTCCCGGTTTCATCCGTAGCTTTGGCGACTGCTCCTCTCCTTTTAGCTTACCGTCTTCCTCGACAAATGGACTTCCCCAACACTAAAATATTTTTTTCCAATTCGAACCAGTAGTTCTTGAAATTAGCGCGATTAGATTTGCTCTTCAGGTTTATATTGGTAAGTAAATATTATTTTGGCATTGCTCTAACTATATAAACATTCATTCAGACAAAAGATAAAGAAGTTGATAAATCAATTTAACATAGACGGGCCCAAAAAGTTTTATTAAATAGGATAAATTGTGTCGTAAGTCGTTTGTGTACTTAGGATAACATCTAGTTATCCTAAGTACACAAGTGAGTGAATTTTTTTATAGTCAAGTACTGCAAAATTATCTGATGAAGTGACGAGTAAACAGTAAGTACATCTAGGGTTATCTTCGTCTACCGTCCGGCGCCGAACACAACACGATCATGTAACGATGTTTAATTTATATCATTATGCAACAGAGCTTCTGGAAAGATCTTTACAATCTAGTACGATCCCTAGAAACTGGTCAAGTGCTCGCCTGCAGTCCGCATACAAACTTATTAAGGCCTTTCCTGTGCTTTTCTCATCATCATCATTTGTCCACAGCTGGACATAGGTTTCCTCCAAGTGTCGCCATAACAACCGGTCCTGTGCGTCCATTGGATTCCCGCGGGCCTCACCAAGCCATCGGTCTACCTTGTGGGTGGCCTTACGCGTGGTAAGTGTGGTACGCGATCGCCACTCTAGAACCGTGCGACCCCATCGATCATCTGTTCTGCCCACTGCCACTTAAGTTGTGGATATCTTCATTCGTGACTTGGTCAAGAGACTTCTGATTGCCCTTTCGGTGACAAGACAAGTCTTCTGATGAGGCCGATTGTGAGCGATCAAATTTCAGAGCTATAAATGTCATCACTGGCAACACGCATTTGTCATCGTCGCCGCGTCGTCTTGAGACTGTGATATGACGGTTTAGTTAGCTGATATAAAATTCTGAATAAAAAACCTCCTTAAAGACCTTCAACTGTTTAACATCTGTTAGGCTAAGTTCTCACAGTTAATATTTAGTGCAGTAATAAGACTACAGACGATAAACTTTTTGTTATATTAAATCTAATTTTGCTTAACCTTTTATGAGATCGAGACTATCTGAGCAATTTAAACTCGAGACGATCTGAAGGTCGTTGAAAATTCGATACAGTCTCAGGTCACCTTGCTCGTCAAGTCTAACTAGTCAAGGCTTAAGATATGCCTATAATTCTAGAATAGAGTATTAATACTTGAGTATGTTCCTTTTACATTTAACAAAGGACGGTTTTCGCTTGAGTAAGCGTTTGGCCAACCCCTTTTGGGACCTCTCAAAGTTATTATAAATGACAATAGATAGACCCTTTTCGATCGCTGAATTTTACAACACAGAGCTTCATAAGTTCATAAAAACAAAATTGGATTCATAATGGCAAAATTACTTTATCCTCTGCCCTGACATTGTAGGGTATATAAGTTTCAATTTGGGTCCAAAATCGAAAGTCGAAGTTCAATTTGTGATCGTGTGCTCCTAGTAACTGCTTTGTATCGAATAACCCAAGAGCGAAGCTCGCGAAGGGACTTGAAGGGAAATTGGAGCGGATGATTCTTGATTAGGTACTTCGCTTTCCTAAATCAACATTCCTAGAACTCTCGAAAGAAAAGGAAAACAGGAAACGAGAACCTTCGAAGGGATTTTATTAAAACAACACGAGTAAAAATGGCACGTTTTGGCACAGCTATAAGAAATCTACCAAATATACCTGCAAAGTTAATGCCGCAGGGGGAAAGACTACATGAGACGTTAAGCCATTTATCACCTCCCCCAGCTTTTAATGCTACGGCGTTTAAAGCATAATGCACATATGAATCTCCAGAGGAATGCTTGCTTGATAAAAAATTGGCATCATAAATATTTCTGAAACATATTTATGATTGTGTATTAATAATTTACGGTTTTGCTAAGTGCAAGTTTTTTTTTTCTTGATAGGTTCGCGCTTGACCGCTATCTCACCTGATGGAAAGCGACGATGCGGTCAACGATGGAGCGCGCTTACCTAGAAGTAACCTATTCTCTCTTGACTTAAAGATTCCCGGGTTGAAGTCATCAGGAAACACAGATTCCGGCAAGGAATTCCACTCCTTAGCTGCACGCACAATGAATGTGTCTAAGTTTAAATGGTTTATCAAAGTTTCCAGGTACTAATTGGAATGAAGGCAAGTATAATGTTGCATTTATTGATCGATTAAGCAACGTTAATCCTTGTGCGAGTTCGGTGCTCCTGTTTCAGGCTACGTCCCATTTAGTGGATTGTCCGAAATGCCTGTTTACTTGCATTTTAGCAGACCTGCGCAACGCCGCAATTAACGTAAGTATGATTAAATGTACCATCAACACGAAGAACCAAGGGTTTCTAACTAGATAGACAATCAAGAAACATGCTGAGTAAAAGCGTACCTACATAACCATAAACATGAACGATACTCCTAAAACCTACGACGAGGAACTTAGGTATATTTCTCCAGAAGTGATAAATTCATTAAGTTGAGACCTGGGAGCCGTTACAACGAGCTTGTTCTGAATATAGAAACCATTTTGCAAGTGAGGTTGTAGTTTAAATAAATTACTAACGATGTTGCTGGGAAGATACGCCTCGCCTACATTCTGCCTGAAATATAAATGCTTGGGATAAAGACAATACCACTTTAGGGAACCCTAAACTATAGTTTGGGGTACATAATCCTTTAGCTCTGTAGATTATAGGTTTTATCTAGGGCAGAAGAGAACACATCTATATTGTAGTGTTTTCGTGAATAAAAATACGATAAAAAATTATCCATCTCGCAAAATTGATGGCCAGGACTTGAAGGCACTTAAAAATGCGTGTTTCTTCGTACAAGGTTCTTGGGAGCTTAACGAGATAAGAGCGCTGTTATAAGTGAAAAGGGGATTGAAGCATTTTTCAAGATGTTATCGACGAGATCAAGAGAGTTAACAAAGTTACGCAACGTCAGAGGCTACAATTTCGGGATTATTCACTTGAAATGTACCGTAAACGACAATGTTTGGTGAATGAAATCGTGGCAAAAGCTTAATTAGCACATGGATAAGCGTGCGCCCGACGTACACTCGTTACACGTACGCAACAGATCAATAGTCTCCTAAAATCGGGTGACATTGACGCAGAATATTGCGCGAAACTTTGGCGGTTTATTAAAGAGTCTGGCCACACGGTGCTGCGTCTTGTAAATACATGACAAGGCATCGCCGAAAAATCCTTTGGTTGAAGACTAATCGCGAACTTTTAGACGAAGCAACGCCTGAACAACACGCTGTCGTGGTACTGCGCAGCAATGTGTCGCGGTCAGGCCTACCCACACCCAGATGCTTTTTGTAAATCTTTTAATACCATTAGGTAACGGTCGTCTAAGATGACAGTAAAACTTTTAAACTTTGACCGTTGGAATCCTTTGAGAGAATGCTTGTAGTATGTCAGTCTTGCCAATGATTTGGTGAAAAAGTATGCAACGAAAAACTGCCTGAAAGAGTTTCAAATGCGTCGTAATGCTATCGTATTTATATGGATACGTGCCAAATCTCTTCCATCGCTCCCAACGCGAAATTGATTTGATAAAAAATTTGTTTACGTGTGTCAAAAGTTATTTTATTATGATAAATATATAAAGGGTTATTTATTGTAAGATTAAAGGATGTCCTAGTTATGATCTGGCAGGATTGCTAATTAATTGCCCTCGAAGTTAAGCCATGCTAATGTCCTGTTGTAACCGAAAACTAGCAACAAATTATAGTTGGACAGTTCTGCAAAGTTTTAACGCGATATTAATTAACACTTTTAAGTTTTGGATATTAAATGTAATTTATTTAATGGGTTTTATATTTATAGGGTTTGGAATTTAAATTTTAGGCAGTGAGAATAAACTGACGCTTCCTTAAACTGTTCTTATAGGTTCTGCTTTCGAAACCTTTTTTGGTTTAGATTGTACAGACAGCGGCATCAATTGGGTACCCCATACGCATTACAATATTACAAAAGGAAGGTAAATAACGCCGCCCTTACATGCTACATAGTCTAAATTGCTATGTAATCAGAACTTTTATCGCAGTTTCCATTTATTTTATGAGTGCCTCTCATCCGCAGGACTAAAACCTTTCAGTTTAAATGTTTTCACATTAAATGTCCTGTGTCGGCCATTTTGTTAATCTAAGTGGCAGCCACTCAACCTGCGCATGCCTAAGGACTCTGTTGACAGTTTTTTTTTTTAATATTGATGGGATCGCGTTTGACCACAATCTCACCTAATGGTAAGCGACGAGCACGCCAGCTTAAACTTTTAAAGAAGCACCTGAACGCTCTGTTGGCATTCGGTTATTTACTCGAATATTTAAAAAAAATTGTTACATGCGTATTTTTTTAAAATTTTTAACGTTTTGTGCCATGTTTCCATAGATATTTTTAATTTACGAATTATGAAATGCCAAAGTTCACTCAAAATAGCAGATTTTCAGAGGTCTTTACTGGAATAGTTTTACACTAATTTATGTTTTGATTGCAATAGAAATGTAGATAATATCCATAAAATATGTGTTTCCAAAATATCTAAAGAAAGGTGATCACGTAAGAGCGGCTGTATGGAAATGTATATCTGGTTGGGCGCTCCTATGTAGAGCATTAGAGTACCATAAGCTCGTCTGGAGTGACCGTTTGACAGCCAAAGGCGACTAAAGAGTCATCATCTTCCTACCCTTGTCCCGTTTTATTTGGGGTCGGTACAACATGTTTTTTTCTTCCATTCTGTCCTCTCACTCGTCACGCTATCACTAACTCCCTTTTCTTTCATATCACTTCTCACAGAATCCTTCCATCTTTTCTTTGGCCTCCCTCTCCCTCTCCATCCACATGTAAATTCATAACTCTTTTAGCAACATGCGCTTCATCCCTCTTCTTCACGTGACTAAAGAGTCTGACCTCTAAAATGTTATTAAGTCATTAAAGATGAATCATTCCATTTTTTTTCTGTATCACGTGCGAGCTAACCTCGTGAAGTATAGATCAGTAGTGGTAACTAATTGCAAAATTCACGTCGTTCAACTAAACAGAACATTTTTTTAGACCAGCGTATTAATAACTTGCGAAACAATTAGCAAATGACAAGGTTGTTCTAGGCATTTGTCTTCTGTGAGGTTAATGGTCTATGTTTCGGTTTAGAATTTAGTTCTTCTTTGTCAGAAAAGTCAGTTTTTGTTCTCTACTCCTCAAATAAGCAGTAGTGGTTTATCTTCTTAAATATTTTTTATTCCAAATACTTTTCCTAGTTTTGAAATGCTTTTATCAGCACTTAATGCAACTTTTGAGGTATGCGGAATAGGGTGTGTCCCACATACCTTCGTTGAAAAGGATGATCCTACGACCAGACGGGTGTTTTTTCTGATCCGAACATCTACACGGCCCACGCTGAAAACCAGCGCCGTAGACTCATCGCATTTTGCGTGTGGTCACGGCATTATGCTGAGCGTTCGGCCGTTTTGCGCGGATGTGGTGCATATTTTTCACATACACTTACTCGTACCTACTTATATTCGTTAGTTCTAAATTTACGCCTTGTTCCGCCAAATAAAATGTTTTTTTTTTTCTTTCTTTCTGCCCAATAGTTGATTGCGGGTAATATGTTCTAATCGCGCGGAGACTTATAATAGCACGATGCAGGATTTTGTAGTTTTTAGTCATTTTGTGGTGACGTTTGAGAGCTGTGGTGACCCGGTGGCAACGGCCTCGACTTAAAAGTTGTAGGTCGCGGGTTGAAAACGAGCCAGGCGCATTACTTTGTGTAATTTATTTCATCAACGCTGATCTCAAAACGGTGAAGGAAAACGTCGTGTGGAAACCGGTATGTCCTAGAACCAAAAATTTGAAGACATGTGACATCCTCCAATCCGCACTGGGCTCACGTGGTGGATTACGGCCCTTTCCCTCTACTCAGGAAGGAGGTCTGAGTCTCAGCAGTGGGAAAATTATAAGGTTGATTATGCTACAAGCTTCTGTGGCGTCATATAAGTCGCTTCACAGCCATTTTCAATAAGTAATATTTTCCCATAGTCATACTACTGAAATCGTACATCAGTAGCTTTTGGCAATTTGCGAAGCCGGAACTCACTTATAGAGATTGCTTTCGACAAACAAACAAATTAACTTTTCATAGTATTTGTTTATATAACTTAAATGAAGCGTCAGTAGTAGTTGCGTTTCAAATGAGGAGGGGTGTATACTAAAGCGTAGGCGCGCGAGCCGGTCTGAATGCGTGATGATAATCAAACACGTGTATGCGCACGCGACTAGGTACGATCGATGTGGGCAAGCGCTTCAATCGTAGATTTACGATACGTCGAATGACCGGATGTGTCATTGGTTTGGATTATTTTGTTTGTGCTAGACCGTTTGGTAAACGGTTTCATCTTGGAAATTGTTTTGCCTCGTTATTTGCGTTTTGTGTTATGGCTATATGGGATCTAGTGTATTATTTACACTTCTTTTAACGTCTGGAACTCTTGCCCTTTGTATGTGTTCTCCATGTTCCATAGCCCAGCCTTTAGAACAAGAGTGAACAGACACCTTCTTGGCTAGTTAGTTCTATAGTAGATTGTCCATCCATCGCTTTCCATGAGTCACGGTCGTGCTCAAGAGCAGATACGGAAACAAAAGTAATCAGGAATTCTAACAGGCCGAACTAACCTAATCCCTTGCCATTTCTTGCTAAAGCTGAGGGACTGTTCGAAAGAGTTACCTTAGCCCTGGAACGCAAAGGGTAACTGAAGAATACAGATGGTTTTTAGTCAGTAAAAGTCTGACACAACCTCTCGTTCCGTCCAAAGCGAGAGAATTTATTTGATATGATTTCCCACCTAAAAATGCCTTTGTCATTTGATTGACACCGTCCCTTTCTGCTTCTATCAGTAAGAGTTTCCTACTTAAATTCCAATTTAATTTTCATATATTTTCACCAGTTCACGACTAGCAGAACAATACAAAATGTAAGTTAATTATAGCCTCAACATACTTTACAAGCTCCCCTGACGACCAGGCACCGAACAAAACGCCCGAAGCTCACCGTTTGAAACCTCACTTCTGTATTTATAAGCATATTACTTGAAAATAAGCCACAGTGGTATATTAAAGGTTACCAGTAACTATTTCTGTATTCCGGGGATGTTTGCTAGGGGTCACGACTTAATACTTTCGTGTTAGACGAATTTAGTCCTTTAACCTTGGAGCATTAACGTGGAGTGATGATGAATTGTGATTATATCCTAGTGACGTTTTTTGTTGGTAAATAAGATTTAAAATCTGTATTTAGCTGGCCAGTTTTCTAGGTTTTTTTATTTTATTTTTAAGGTGGGAAATCATCCAATGACTTCTCGCGCTCTAGGGCGGGGCGAGAGGTCGTGTCAAACTTTTAATGACCAAAACCACACCCTATGTTCCTTTTTTGCCTTGGGTTCCAGGACCCCGGGTTTCCCTTTCGTAATGCAACCCATGGCCCCAGTAGGCTTCGGAACTGCTGGGCTCCTACGGTTTTGCTGACATCTCTTTGTCTTAGAGGCACGAGTGACATCTGATTGAGGTAAGTTGGTAATCTTGCCTCGCATACACTTGAGGATCTTATGACAGCATCAGCGAGCGAAGTACTCGTTTGGGAAACACATTTTGGAACCAGCCCACTCTCAAACAGAGCAGTTTCTGTGTTCCAACAGTAGGACATGTTTAAAATTATTATGCCGTTAATTAATGCATTATACAACATGGTAAAAACAAATGATGCAACCGCCCCACCTAAACGCTTCCATGACCACCGATTGCAAATTCAAGTTAACCACAGCGCCCATGCATCTTTCATAGCGTCCAATTTGACATTCTCGGCCCGTAAGCCCTGTGGGCGGTGACGTCAGAGGCACTAAAAGAAAGCGGCGCGGTGGGACGGGTTCTGTACTTCAAACGGGAGTCATGCGTCATTCTGGGACGAGTGTTATTTATTAAACAGGGCCAGTGTTTTTGTTTTTGGTCCAAATTTTCCTTAGTTTATGGTAGGGTTTATTAATATTGATTGCATCTGAATATTTCCACCGAATTCATTTGAAGAAAGAAAGTAGATAGCGTATCGTGTATTGGGGCAGCTTTAATTGCGATACGTAGAAATATTTGTATTATCTTTTGCATGCAAGGCTAAGTTAACATAAGCCATATTTGGACCTCTCGGAGCTTTATTCTTGGAAACATCCGAGTCGATGACCTGCAGAATATAATTTAGACCATCGGCTGTCAATCAATTACTACGAATGAGCAGAACTTCGCAATGAAATGACGTCAGACTTTCAAGATGTACCCCTTCACATACCTCACTGTCTCGCTGTCGGATTCGAGACTGAAATAGCATTGATCTTGTCAGGACTTGGAACGCTATCCAAGACATCCAGACTGATAAGATAAAATAAATACTTTTTAAAATTATTCGCCTCAGCGAATTATGAAGATGTCAACAACTCAAGACCACCTGTAGTCTTTATTCATCAGATAAGTTACAACTACATTTTATGATTCGTCTTTACAATGTAAACAACCGAAAGGTGTTTAAGGCCATAATTATATTTATCTTTCAGTCCCTTGAGTACGAGAACGTGTTTTCTTTGCTTAGAGTTTGTAGAACAAAGAATAATCACAAACTCATGCAAAAAGTCGAAGATCATAAACATCATTCGCAATCAATCAATTGACACTAAGCACTAGATACAACCGATGACGTAATCAGACACAACAAAATGTATACGGTTAACCGCATCCGTAGTACTTACATAGTCACACAAAAACCTACGAAGTACTGGCTTTGTCGAGCTAAATTCATGCCACAGGCGTGCCGTTGAGTGTACCATCCAAACGTACTTTTAAGACACTGTCATTTGTTTCTTTCTGGCTCGATAACCACGTGTAGTGGAGGGAGGAAGTGGGACTCCATGCCGCACATGGTGCGGGGTACCCCCTCCCACTCCGTCGGCACTTTGGACAATGACACTCTAGAGATAGCGTTGTAACAAGCGACTCTGTTGTCGTGTTATGAGCTTCTGTATTTTGTTTGACACGAGTTCTAAATATTTTTGTTGATATTTCGTCGTGCACTATGTAAATTATGAGCATTTGAGAGACGGATGAGACAGAGATTTAATAGTAAACTGTGTTAATGTATTCGAAATAAAACTAATATTGGAGTAATGAAACTTACAAACTTCAGTGTGGGTGCCTAGTAGACTTTCTTGAGAAGCATAGAGAAGAACAACTGTGCTTGTAGTTAAGAATTTTATAGTGTCGTATCGACCGAAGTATCGATCGACTCAACTATCTACTTTGAAATAAATTCATAGTTTGAACTGCAGAACACAAGCAACGAACACACACTATTTTCTAAAGAAAAACAAAAGTCAACGAATATAACATACTGAACATAAACACACCGCATTGCGTCGTATCCGCTGAACTGACAACTGTCCACAATTTTTGGTGAAATATTTGAGGAGTAATAAAACCAAAAATTTCCAATGATCGAATATAGTCCAAGGCTACCGGTGTGCCTACTGACCCTGACTTTCATAAGGAAGTTCAGGAAATGGATGTTTACCCACCAACCCCTGCAGGAAGGGATGAGGAAATTTTCAATATACTGTGGGAAGTCAACACGACAATACCTATTTATGGAGTTGACGTAGACGAGAGTTTGTCAAGTTTATGTAATAAATTTTCCAGTTCATAACGAAAACAATAAGGGTTAGTAAATCAAGTACCGAAACATAGCTGGTAAATGAATTTACAACAATTATAATTTCATGCTGAAGGATAATTTGACTAGATGAGACGATGATTGAATATAATATTAATGTTTATTACTGGAAATTCCTTTGAGGAATAGAAGCTGACATTTAACATTTCAATTTTCGTAGTAAATTATTGAGTTCACGAAATTGTGGAGTGTGTTTTAATAGTATTATAAAGATTAAAGGATGTTGACTGTATTTACAGTATCGAACGCTGAAAGTGGCCCAGCTGCTTTAAAGTATTGGCAAAACAATTGGATGAAACAATTTAAAAAGGTCAGAAACACGTGTTGGAAATCCAACAACTCACTGGCAAGGAGAAACTTCGTTTACAGTACCCAAAAGAGCACTATCAAAAGGAAATAAGATTCCCTGCCAAGTTTTTATGGGCACTAAAAATTGATTTACGCTCAAAGTACTGAAAAGGTCATAACTTGACAATGTAAGTACAATTCCAATACGAACAGTAGTCAATCAGTCGGTACTAAATGAATGGGGACGACCTTTCTACAAAGCACATTTTTGTTTGATGAAGAACAAGGTTTACGCAGCGCTAACAATACAAATTATGTAGAGCATGCCAAAACAGTAATTTCAAGGTTTAACGAAGTAAAGAATTATTTTACAAAGAAAATGATAAGTAAACAGTTTAAAGAGAAACATGATGAAGTAATAAAAATATCAGAGCTGACATTATTTTATATTGTGGCGGATGAAAAGAAAATGTCATAATTTTTGTTTGAAACTTTACAACAAACTGTGAAGAAATTCTTAAATTAGTTTTGACCTTTTAATACTACCTACGACACATCTGGAATGCCCGGGCATAGCTATTGATGAAATCACCTTGTTCAATCACAGTAATTCAAAAATCTTGTAATAGATCTCAATTTGTCTGTTTACAGCACATTACAGAGAAAAGATCCATGATAAACATAAAACGTTTCACTATTGGCTGAAGCGGCATCAACGTCAGGAGTTTAAGCAGATGTGCTGATCGATACGCGACAAATGGACGATCAAAATCCTATAAAATCTACGAAAGTATATGAATAAACCATTCTATTTCTTCTTATGATGTTGTTTTGAGGAAAATTTTAAACTCTAACCCTAAAGTTGTATGATTAATGGAGCACGGGAGATGAATCATACGATTACAAGAAGTTCGCACGTGCCCGCTCCGGTTTGAAGCGTTGTGTAATACTCGTTTAGATTTATTGAGATGTTAGATCAGAACTGTGAATTCAGCACTCTTCGCAGAAATATAAATGTTGAGTAGACCACGAAATTAGATTGTCTCTCCTTTTAAGCCAACAATTTGGGCTGTTTTTGAATTTGACGAGGCAACATTAGGTTTGATTGACAAGGCACTTTGTTCAAAATCCGCAGCTGATTTTTGCCGGTTCTAGACTCAACAAAGTCGATATTTCACTCACTGCCAAGTCCAGATCTGTTTTCTAAGAGGTCACTACACTGATATAGGTATTTAAAGACGTTTAGTAATTAAAATCAAACCAGGTTGAAGCAGCAAGTGAACGTATTACGTATTATTTTACACAAGATAATATAAACAGAGAAGGATATGAAAGCACCGTTGCTATAATAACAATTTCTATATTTATCACATAATAGCATTTCTAGAACGAGGAGCAAAACCATTTCCATCGGATGTTTACTCACTGATACATAACATGGAACGATTGTTCTTCCACGTCTTAATGGAAGGCTGTCTTAGTAATTATCTATATGTAGATATAGGACAAACTGACGTGACTGACATATCAACGCACAGCCGAAACTACTAGGACTAGGAACGTGAAATTTTGCAGTTTCTTTTTATGACGTAGGGGAGCAATAAAGGAGGATTTTTCAAAAATCACCCCCTAAGGGCACAAAACTGAGGTCCAAAGTTCGTATAGAGAAACCTACGTTCACGCGGGCGAAGCCGGCAGAAGCTAGTTTAGCTATATTAGGTATAGCTGGATTCATTCGCAGAAGTAAAAAGTTACATACATAATCAGCTTCATAATATTCCTACTGCTAGGACTCGGGCCAGGAGGCCTGAGTACTCTTGTACTGAGAGAGGACTCTAGGAAAGGTAATGGGCCACAATCCACCACACGGGCCCAGTGCGTGTTGGTGGATGTCACAGGTCTTCGAATTTTTGGTTCTAAGACATGCCGGTTTCCTCACGATGTTTTCGAGTAGAGGTGATGAAATAAATTAAACAAAGTAATGGCTAGGTTTGAACGTGCGACCTACTACTCGTAAGTCGGGGGCCGTTACCACTGGCCCACCATGTTTATTATATAGTCGAGTTTAAATCTTGGGAAGCGAATGACAAAAAATGAGTTGATGTGGTTGACCCCCAAAAGCCCGACTGTAAAAAGCAACTAAAGCAGAATCAGATGTGTGAACTAAAACAAACCAATAACATTAGACTGCTTGAAAGTGTCGGTTTCAACTTTTAAGTCGTTTTTTTAGTCGGGTTTGTTTCTTTCAACACTGTTATACGTCTTTGATTCGTCTCGTGATGTGCGTGGTTTTGGAGATAGTAACAAATGACCTTTATAGTAAAAGCAGCGCTAATATTATCTTTAATCTTGAACTTTACTTGCCCTACATACTTAGCGATGTTTAATGTCTTCATTATTCGAGACAGACTTATAATTATGTTTCTGCTCAGCAGTGATATTCACAAGAGAATTCAATATTTTGTTCTGATGTTACTTTAATATCATTTCGTTTTCAATATAATTACACCCAAAGGGACCTCAAGAGATTCCGTAATAATTATGTATCATTATTTCAGTCGCAAGACGTCAACTGTTGGACACGGGCCTCCCCCAAGTGTCGCCATAACGACCAGTCCTGTGCGTCTCGCATCCATCGGATTCCCGCTACTCTCACCAGGTCATCGGTCCGACTTGTATAATAATAATAATTACTTATATTCAAAAATAAATTATTTCATGCGTATAAAAATAATTTACGAAATAAAAGCGACACGGTAAGCTGTCATATTTAATGATCTAAAGCTGGGACTTGGCTCAATTAGTGTGCCGGCCAAGTAAAAATAGCTCGGTGGCTTAAGCAAACATCCTTTTACGTCACCATTTCAGGGACAAGTTTGCAAAGAAAACGCTTTCTCGTAATTGATCATCTACTTTCATTAGGGTTTAGCTAAGGTTTCAAGATAATAAAGCAGTGTCCTTTATTATCTTTTTTCACAACTGTAACTAATTTATTAGGTTTAGGCAAGCCTAAACCTAATAAATTAGTTACAGTTGTGAAAATGTAAAATGTGTTAAAATGTGTGTTAAAATGTAAAATGTTAATAAAATAAAGCAAGCTTTATTTTATTAACATTTTACATTTTAACCGCCTACGTCGGATATATCCGACAAACACTGTCGCGTTCATTTCACCAGGATCGCACTTCCACGACCAAATACTCCGTCTCGTCAGTTCTACATATTGTCACCTATGGAAATTGAAGAGCTAAACGAGATGGACTACCCAGTCGCAAATACACGACCCTGGCGAATAGGACACGAAAACACTCGTCGGATCAATCCGACATGTCATTTATTGATAATTGTAATTACTTATTGTTCTTGTTTTTTTTATATAGCTTCTGTTTTTTTTTTTATGTGAATGTGAGAACATCGTGGACTTCGCGAATTCTTAGGTTACTTCCTATTACGACTCACTTTTTTTTTTAATATGATTATTTTTATTGTGCTTTTGGGTACAATATCGACTGGTCTACACTGTTCTTACATAATGTCTATTAATACTGTAACATGAAAATATTGTAAACAATCATTTTTTTAAAAGAGTAACCATGGAGTTTCTTGCCGGTTCTTCTCCATAGGAAACGACCAATTTGGAACCGTGCACTAGCTTCTGACGTTTTATAAGTGCCCATGTAGCCCTATGTGAAATAAAAAAATTTGACTTTGACTTTGACACAAGCAGTTAAAAGGCCAATAGAAAGACAATGAGCGAGCGAACGCCGGCGTTCGCGTAGGGTTTAATGATATGGGGTTTATCGCGTAAAAGCGCTTGTATGAAAAACAGTGAAAATGTATGTCTTGTTGCATCCCCTTAAATACAATATAATTATTATATAATTAACGTTGAGAAAGAGAAAGACCATAGTGTCAAAGTATAACAGTGATGTGTTGAAGTAGGATGCATTTGTTTAACAAACATTATATTATACACTCACCAACTTTCGCTTTTATAATATTAATATGATATTATATCATTTGTTTTTGCTTTTAGGTCTTTTCTAAAATACATTTTTATTACTACTGTTAAAAAACAGCAGCAGCCAAGTTTCCAGGCAGAGTTTTGGCAACAACAGTTCTTTATATTTTGCTTTTAGCAGAATCGCTGAAACTTTCGCATCGCAAGCACTTGCTTCACAGGTGTTTCAAAAGTTTTTCTATTGTTTCTCCACATTTTGCAACGTACTGCGTTAATCTAATCTCCTCGTTTTATTCACAGTGTAAACAATACTTATTGGCTTTATTACGGCGCCTGCGTAACATAAACTTATTAATAAAGCTAGATAAGATAGAATTGGTTGCTGAAATACACGTGAACATCAATCATCACAGTGCTAACAACATCATTGGTCTTATTAATGAAATCGGAGTAAAAACAGAGTTTTTCACTTCCAGTTGAAACAACACACGAACGTTTCGACGTGAAAATAACGAGGTGGGTATTATCTACATCCGTCATGTCACAGAGATATGTAAATTCATATCCACCGTACCGCCACAGAATAGGCTGCATCAGAAGACCCGATTTTCAGACATGTCAAATGGCATCAAAAAAGGCCCAACAGGAAATAAGAATGCAATTTTTTTATTTGCTATAGGAAATCATTTTTAACTCTACTAAACACATATGAAAAATTATTTTTCCTTAATTCTTTATCTACAACGAATTTATAAGGGTTCAAAGCTTCTAATAAAAAAAAAAGAAGTCCCATATGGTCATGACGCCTGTACGGCCGCCGATTTTGTTTTAATTGTCAATAGGCTCGGGTTTGATCACTATCTCACCTGATGGTAAGCGATGATGTGGTCTACGATGGAGCACGTAACCTATTCACTCTGACTTAAAGACCCATAGGATTGGTTGTATTTTCCGACATGTTAAAGGTACCAGTTTAGTTGCGTGTTACCGGGTCTTTTATAACGCATTGTGTGCAGCAAACAAACGGGTAGGTAATGTGTTTGCGAACGTGCGCGACGACGTGTATCAGCAGTTAGCCCGTATATGTACAATCATAACAAAATGACAGTTTGCTGGTACAACGCCACATGAGGACATCAGTAAACGTCACAATATTTATTCGGTCGCTGATAAAACGATCGATTGTGAGAGATAATATGTCCTAAGTTAATATGCCCAAGAATACTATATCTCTATATATATAAAAGGAGAAACTGACTGACTGACATATCAACGCACAGTCGAAACTGCTAGGACTAGAAGCGTGAAATTTCGCACAAAGCTTTCTTTTATGACGTAGGCGAGCGCTAAGAAAGAATTTCCCAAAATACACCCCCTAAGGGAATGAAACAGGTATCCAAAGGTTGTATGGAGAAATCTACAATCACGCGGGCGAAGCCGCTGGTAGAAGCCTAGTTAACTATAAAAACGTACTTTTTTAGGAAGCGGTTGCTTTAGGTAACCCTTAAACCGCGTAAGTCGGATTAACCCGATCAATATTTTCGTGTTCATTTCGCTAGGATCGTATAAGCTTGAACCCCAAAAAAGGACATAGGCTACTTTTTAACTGGTTGTGATGTTTCGTCCGCTATAACAGACATTCTTATGACCGAAGTCGTTGGGCAAAAGAGTACTCCTACCCTTTATAATTATCTCTTGTTCTGTTTACATTTTTTTTTTTGTCGAATTATATCAGTTTTGACATAACACTATTATTTGTTGTTAGGAGTCCGACATAGCCTTCAGTTGTACTCTCACAGCAAACACAAAGTTTCTTTGTTTGGATTCAACTTCTGCAACTTCTATACCAAGGAACCCTTTTCATGAGGAGTGGGTGTCTCCACCCCGGTCCTTCTGATGTGTGCAGTAGCCGACTCGTTTTAAAGACACGTGACCCAGATACAGAAACACCGTATGAAGATGTTCTTCCATTCTGGCGTCTAGACTCTGCAAGACAATTAGAACAGAGCTTTGAATCGTTATGAGTGTTTAGGTAAGATGATGTCGTCATACATGTCTTGGTACATTTAAGTGTTTCTTTTTATCTTTTGACGATAGAGCTATTACTGTGCTTACATTTACAGAAAGTGTAACATCACAGCATTAACATCAAATGGCTGAACATTTGGTTGAAATTTGGCATGTCCTAAAATAGAACATAGGTTAAGTACTTTTTATTTCGATTCGGGAGTATGTTGCCTTGACATTATTTTCAACATTTACACAGGCGAAACCACGGGCAGAAGTTAGTGGGATTTGATAGCAACAATTTAAAAAGTTTAATCGTAATTAGTGCCTTAGTGCATTAGTTTAATCGTAGTTAAGCACTCAAGCATACACCAAATGCAGGGAACGTTCGAAAGAGTTACCGTGGTCCTGGAACGCAAAGGGCAACTGAAGGACACAGATGAGTTTCAGTCAGTAAAAGTCTGACACGCTCTCTCGCTTCACCTTAGAACGGGAGAAGTCATTTGATGAAACCCCACCTAACAAAAAGCCTATACCAAAATTAAGTGGCATAGACATTCACCGGACCATCAATAGGTATTCTCTTGATGGTCCGGTAAATGTCTAATAGGACAGGAAAATCTAAGTCGAGGATACAACTTCCCAAAAGGCTGCCCTCTGGGCTGATCAAAGACTAAGTCGCATCTACCCTCATAAAATGAGAAAATATTTGCTCATCCATCTGTTTGTTTAAAATTTGCAGTTAATTTTATATTTTCATTATGGGTGGATATAATTAGAAATGTTTATTGAAAAACATCATTATTTATGCAGAACGGTCGCTGTTTGTTATGTGGAAGGTTAACATTGTTAGAGGCCCAAGGGAAAATTCGCATGTGTACATCTACAATAATAAACATAATAAATGTATGTATTTAACCTAATTTTGTTTCGTATTCATGTGTGTGATGAGATAAGTTTCTGTTTGTACATTAGGTCAGGTTTGTTACCCACATAAATATTTAATTTGTTAAGTCCTTAAATTAGATTTATTTTGTGCCTTTTTGCTTTTAGGATCCCGGTTGATGGATGCTATATTAGCGATTCTACGTAATATATGTTCCGTACCTCACGTAAATTGCCTTCTTAATTATTTACAAAGCAAATCCTACAGCATTTTATTTATGACTTAAGTTTCGTTAAATAAAAACCTTTCTGAACTAGAGTAAAATGCCGCCACGTCATAAATATTTCTAAGGTCTTCTTTATAACCTTGGAAGTTTATGTCTTTAACCTTGATTGATAAGAATCATGCTGAATTAGTTGCTTATCGTCTATTATCAGTATAAAAATGTACAAAAATTACCTCGCCTACCTCACGCTGTTCACCAGCGACATTCCCAAAAGTAAAAAGGCCCAGTTGGCTCTATTCGCCGACGACACGGCAATTTACTACACCGGTCGTGACCCCAGAGTTATCGCTCGAAATCTCCAAACCTCCGCAAACATTTTGGGCAAATGGTTCCGGAAATGGAGGATCGAGGTTAACCCTGATAAGAGTCAAGCTGTTCTCTACTCGAAACAGCGGAAGTCCGTCCCCCCTCCCCCTCCGATCACCATGTACGGTAAGCCGATCCCCTGGGAGAAGCAAGCCAAGTACCTCGGAGTGATCCTCGATCAGCACTTGTCCTTCGCCGAGCACATAAAGCAGGCTCGCTCGCGAGCCGCTTTCGCTCAAGGTAGGCTCCATTATCTCATGACTGCCCGCAGCAAACTGTCACTTAAGTGCAAGCTGCGCCTCTATACGGCAGTAATCCGCCCGATCATGACGTATGCATGTGCAATCTTCGCACACGCCAAGCCCCGCTTCCTCCATAGGATGCAGACCCTTCAAAATAGGACCCTCCGTAAAATTCTCGGTGCCCCATATTATGTCCGAAATGAGAATCTACATCTAGATCTCAAAATCCCCACCATCCAGCAGTTCATGAAACGCCTTTGCAAGCGTTTCTTCGATACTGCTGTAAAACACCGCAACCCCCTCATAGTATCGGCAGCCCGATACGAACCCTCCCGCATCTCTAAGATTCGCCGTCCTAGGCATACTCTCGTCACCCCCGATGACCCCACTACCCTGCTCCAAGAGAGCCGTAAGGAAACAAGTACAGTTCGTAGACAATACAGACCGCCGTCCTTCCGTCCTCGCCGCCGAGGCCCGCCGCGACATTCCCGTAAACGTCCTCCCCGTCCCTTGCTCGAGCCAGCCCGCGTCGCTGAGCCGTAGTTTTAAAATTCCCCGATAATAATAATAAAATCTTTGTTCGATCCAGCCCGTCCCTTGCTGTCCCCCCCCAGCGACGCCCTAAGCCGAGGTCCGTACCCCACAGGGGGTGCCCTTAGCGTGTAGTCGCTTAGTTTTTAAGTTTTAGTTAAATAAGCCCTGGCTGGAGGCTTTGATTCTTGAATTGAGGCCGCCACAGGCAAGTCCGGTTAAGCAGCCGACAACCTCCTAGGTTGACCTGCGAGAGGCCACACAAAAAAAAAAAAAAAAAACCTCGCCTACCTGTTTTATTTAAACGGAACATCAAAAATACACATAATTTACTGATTTTGTTCGTTTTTACCACGACTAAACGATAGGGACATTTATTTTGCAAAAAGGTTTTTAAAAACACGTCAATTTTTCCGTCAGTTTAAACTGGATGAATCCAGTGTTTCCTGACTGACTACCCTGAGAAGAAATACCGAAACAAACACAGGGGTAAAAGTATAGTTCATACAGCAAACATAATGGTCAAATCAGCATGAGAACCATGTTATTTTAATTCCCAATGAATTGTAAAATTGACAACCAATTTTACAATTCATTGGGATGCGGACGATAAAGGACATTAAAACCGTGTCTAGAAGTCGTGTATAGACGATATATGGATCACTAGAAAGGTCATGCACACACAAAAATTGATCCCTCCTTTCTTTTATGCGCATGTTTAACACAAATATCTCACTAGCGTGTTTGTGTAAATATTTCTCCTAATAACGACATCGACCTCGTCAAACAATAGCGGGTTCTATAGCCCAAGTGTCTACACGATGTTACACTCAACATCATGACGTGCTCCATTTGGGCTTTCCTAAAATGGATCCGTGAAGCCCACGCTATTGAGTTGACAAGGGTTGAGAAAAAACAAAAGCATACTATTTAAGTAAACATGAGAATAATTAGGAGGCCGGGATGTGAGAAACACCGGCCTGAATGATGACGATGCTTGTGGGAGGCCGATGTGGACGGTGGACGTCTTTCTGCGGAAATTATGATGATGATGGTTAGACTTAGACCGTTCAGCAGTAAGTAGACTACGATGGGAATTTGATTATGAGGAGTAAATAGTTAAGTGGAACTTATATATGTTATCTATATATATAAAAGGAGAAACTGACTGACTGACATATCAACGCACAGCCGAAACTACTGGGACTAGGAGCGTGAAATTTTGCATAAGGTTTCCTTTTATTACGTAGAAGAGCATTAAGATAGGATTTTCCAAAATTCGCTCCCAAAGGGGATGAAACGGGGGTCCAAAGTTTGTATGGAGAAATCTACTTTTATGCGGGCGAAGCCACTGGCAGAAGCTAGTACTAAATAAATCTTGTTCTGAAACCACCATCACCATCTGAAGCAGTAATTAGAATTTAAAATAGAGTGGAGGCGTGGTTTGAACATCTCGCATGTCGGTCTGTGCACTCTTTTTCAAAATTAAGCAAGTGTCAAGACTTCCTTAATTTTGGATAAAATTACGTTTTGATACAATAAAAATAAAATCAATTAACTACTCAATTAAATGTATGGTTCGGTATTGATTAGACATGTTTCACCGGGGCGAGCCAAACAATTTTGCTCCGGACGTGTAATTCCGATTGACCGTAATATGGGGCTTTTATTTAAATTGTCTTTCAATAAAGTCAGATTCTATTAGGTTGTATGCAGCCAAAATGGTTATTTTAGCAGGTGTGTTGATGAGTCCAGCAAATTAAGGCGTATCTGCAAAGGCGCCAGGATTCTAAAAAAAAAATCAAGTCCTCAATTTGTGCTCACAAAGGGATCTATTCTCCATTGAAAAACGTTGTCAAGGGATTAGAACCTTTTCTTAAAATACCCTTTTTTAAAAGCGATAGCTGTTTTTCCAGCATCACTCTCAATCTAAGGCAGTTCGGCGGGGACATTCGCTTGAAGGTTGGCTGTTAACAAAGAAAACATGTATTCCAAGAATTTTCAATAATAACTTTTTCTATCAATAGTTTCGTTATTTTGAGTTCGGCAAGTTTGCTGACTAAATTCGTGACTGGCGTAACAAGTATAATTTGAAGATTCGTTATCTTGAAGGGCCAATCAAAGTCTGAATACATATTTCTCTAGCGAGAGAGGTCTGAGATTAATAAGGGGCGCCGAAATTGGAAGGTGATCGATATTATAATATTTCTCATTAAGATCTTGATGGTTTTCAGCGTGGTACCGTTACGTTTTTATTGCCTTCGGTTTTGCACCTAGTGTCGGCGTTTTATATATATTTTTCTCTTGTAACCTTTTTTAAGGGGGACCTTTTTCAGAGTCAGAGAACATATTTACATAGTTGGATTCTCTCTAGTGACTTGAGATATTATAATCTTCGTTATGCCATTCATAACGTACCTTACTATCGTATAACCTGCCAACCCACGCGCCTGTCAACAAAATTAATTCTTGTGATATCAATACCGAATCCCATGCTAATTAAGTTCATTGATCTAATGTCAAAACGTAACGTCACAATTTCTGATAGTTCGATGGCACGACAGCATGTGAATTTATTTAAAGCGTGGGTAGACTAATACAGGCTTGATCGAAGTATTTCGGAGCAGTTACGCTAAATACGGCTAAGCCGCAGACCCGTACTGTTTTCATTTTACGAGCGCAGACGAATTTGAATCGATACAAGAATAATAAAGCACTATGTTGAACTGAAGTTTTGAATTTCGAATTTTGACCCTTAACCGCTTGCGTCGGATTAGTCCGGCGAGTGTGTTCGTGTCCTATTCGCCAGGGACGTGTGTTTGCGACTGGGTACTCCATTCCATCTCGTTTATCTCTTCAATTCCCAAAGGCGACAGAAAAATTGATGAATTTGAGTATTTGGTCGTGTATGTGCGATGCTGGTGGAATAAACGCGAGTGTTTGTCGGACATATCCGTTAAAGAGCGCAGCCCGTTCCATCATCGGACCATCAGACGTACGGTAATTCACCACATGGTGGTCACCGAAATAAGAATACAAATGTTTTCATTTCACATAGGCCTACATGGGCACTTATAAAACGTCAGAAGCTAGTTCACGGTTCCAAATTGGTCGTTTCTTAAGGAGAAGAACCGGCAAGAAACAGTAAGGAAACTTTCTTTTAAAAAAATGGCATCTCTTTCATAAGCACAAAACGTTTTGGAAACACATACATTGTGTGTACAGCTAAGGAGCGGAATTGCCTGCCGGAGTCTGTTTCCTGACAGCTATAACCTGGGGATCTTTAAGTCAAGAGTGAATAGGTTACTTCTAGGAAAGCGTATTCTATCGTCGGCCATTTCGTCGCTTTCTATAATGTGAGATACTGGTCAAACGCGAGCCTATTAACAGTAAAAAAAGGACTCGCATTTCAGTTGACGTGGAATAAAATGAGATCTTTATAATTAGGTGATCTTTACACGTTGTTGAACAATTTCTGGGCGATTGCTATGCTCTCTAAAAGTAACCGTACACGCTAGGGTATACCTGACAGGTTTGCCAGTACAAATGAGTTATAGAGGTAAACTGGAGCATGTATGTTGCAACTGTGCAGGTTTCCACACAAGTTTACCTGACAGGTATAACAACTGTGCAGGTAAACCTGTCAGGTATACCCACCCTAGCGTGTATGGCTACCTTAATCAAGGCGGTGATCGGTATAGATAGCGGCACGAATCTTGAGCGCTCGGCGAAAGAGCGGGGATCGTTTTGCGCTTCGTACAATATCGGCGGGCCAATCACTGTACAAGGATTTCATTCCCCGCCCCCGCATCTCTCTTCAAACCACTAAAGAAACCCGATATTTCACTTCTGCGTGCTTCTGCGCAAGTAGAACTGCAGAAGTCAGCGCTCAAGATCCGTGCCGATATCTATATGGTTGTTGATAGTGACGTTTCAAGTGCTCGCGCTGGGATACCCCGAGCCCAAACAAAAATCATTCAATAACCTCTTGACTATAGGAATTTTAGTCATACCAGTGTTTCCATCAAATATTAAGACATTATTCGTGCAATTTTGAACTAACCTTTGTGTAAGACAGTCATTACGATTTTTATTAATATAGTCTTTGTTCACGACCAAAGTTGTTTCACTTGAAGTAATATAGTTAAAAGAGTACCTAGTTTACAAATTGTTATTATTATCTTCTCTTGTTATCGGGATGAAGAGAAATGTTGACATTCAATTTCCTGTTGTAGATAGGATCTGAACGAGAGGTCATGTAGCGCTTCGATTCCGTTTGATACACGTAACAACTCGAATAGCACATCAGTTGCGTAATAGAGATCAAGCTAGCTTAGTTGAGAGATATAAATAGCTGATATTGTATATTCTTTGAAACAAAATGTAGCGATATCTCCGATGTCACATTGGAACTAAAATTCAAAATCCTCCAATCACGGTATTAAAGTTCACCGAGCAATTACAGCACATGTACAGTCTAAAAAAAACACGGCTAAAATACATTGATTTATTGCAGAATTCCGATGCCTACACCTTCCAGCTTCATCATCAGATGAGTTTGATTTATCTCTTCACCTTCTTTCTTCAGTCATACGACAGTTCTGCTATGAGGAGTTTCGTTTCCTATCTTTGAAGTTCATTATCATATCATAACAATAATTCTATGGGTCGTATAAACAAAGTAATTTTACTTGTTACAACAGTTCTGTTATGATATGAGGAAACGAACCTTCTCATAGGATATGAGAAGGTTCGTTTCATATCTTCGAAGTTCATCATTAGATCATAACAATATCTGTATGGGTCCAACCCGGGAGTATCATTCAATTAAAAATTTTTTTTCGGCCCGTAATTTTTTTTGGTAGTTTTTGAAATTGGTCCACAATTAAAAAATATATAGGTACTGCCGAACATATAACCTCCTCCTTTTTGAAGTCGGTTAATGAACTATTGGGCAGTCGCCCGGAACAGACGCAACACCTTCCGGATCCACCGACAAACAGTCCGAAGATCTTTCCTATTTAAAAGAGGTTTGCGTGACTTTACACTGTGTTCCGTATGCTTCTAAGAATATAATAAGATTCCTCTACTTCCTCCCGAGATTTTTGCACCCAACTGCATTTTTACTAATTCGTCTGATAAACATCTACATACTGAACAGTTTTCTGTTGATAAAACCATAAAACAATTCTAAGGATATTTTAATTACTTCTGCCGCTATTTTTCTATGCCAAGGTTCCTTTCACAAGCAGTTTTTCCCCCTAGTCCTCGCTTGTAAGTTAACCCAGTTTTTGCTGCAAGACCAGCGAGCTATCTAACCTAGTTTATGCTGTAAGTGTGGTTTGAAAGAGCCTAGTCTGTGTAGGGTTACCATATCTCAGGATTTTTGGACTCGTCTCTATTCTCCTCGAATTCCGGCTGGATTTTGCAAATCTCATGAAATCTCAGGATTTTAAGAATTTTGAGAATAAAATGACAAACATTTACATTGTAGATCTTTTTAATGAAAAGTTAAAGAAACTAAAAATAATACTACAAGTACATTTGTTAAAATTTTCAAGCTAAAAAATCTCAGAATTTTTCAATGAGAATCAGGCTTTCTCCGAATTTTTGATATTTTCATCTGGTAACCCTAAGTCCAGTGTCGTAATCAGATGGCCGCGTTTTACAGTTTGATTCTCTATGGTTGTTCACTCGACTGTGAACCGTTTGTAGTAAACGATTGACATGAATACTGTTGACGTTGGGCGATTACATCATATACTTAGTTTTAAATGTTGTGATTATTAGTTTTAGATCGGCGCGGCGTCAGGTTGTAGTAGATTTTGTGACGGAGCCAAAAGAAGTTCTTCCTGGTCCTAGCTTAATCGAAACGTCGGACGAAACCAATCGGGTGGTGTGTGAAACTCTTTTGGCACGAGATGCGCACAATGTTAAAAGCAGACTGCTTTTTTGCCAAAGTTTATAATATAGTTTTTAGTTACACCAATTTATTGTACAAAAGCATAAGGAGTCGAATTCCTTGCCGGAGTCGGTTTTCTGATAGCTACAACAACCTGGGGAACCTATACTCACTTGAGTTACTTCTAATCATTACCAGCTGTAGTAAAAAAAGTACCCCTTGACAGATGCATGTCAATAACGACGTCTGTAACACCTGGGAGCCGTGAAAATAAACTAGGTACCTATGAGTAGAAGCATCTGCTTACATCTGGATCTCTGCCAGAGTTGGTGACACGGTTAGTGTTTCAACTATATTAATTGAACCAGTTAATTAATATTAACGGGGAAGAATTAAATGTTACCGTTTCTTTTATCGCGTACATCGAAGGACTGAAAAAAATTGCCAGCTGCGGTCTTCCCATACGATTATGATTTAGGTGTCTTCAAGGTTAAAATGAAAAGGCTCTTAATCAAATAGTGCGATTTACCATCCTCGATTGCATCACTGCTTACCATCAGGTGGGATCGCAGTCAAGAACTAGTTTACATTATTTAAAAAAATATATACTGCACCGCATTTTCAGGATGGAGATCTAGTCCATCTATAAAACGTTGAAGAAATCTGTTATCGTACAGATTTCTTCTATTTCTTCGTCCAAATTAAGAAGAAAATAACTGTCCCTCTTCTCGCTTAGAAGAAACAGCTAAAATTAAATATAGATAACTACTTTAATCAGTTTGAAAGCCTTCCCAAGTCCGTATTGTTCTTAAACCAAGTAATTTGTTAGGAGTCATGATGATTGATGTAATAAACAGTTTCCACGATGCGGATAATTTAGGTCAAATACTTGAAGGGCCAGAATGTAAAATGACTTAACTTTCGGGGCCATCGAAGGGTCAAGGTATGTCAACCCTTAGCTACTGCAGCTGACACATTAATTTGTGTAATTCTCACATTTCTATTCTAAATTGAAAATTTAATAAATTCTGAACATGGGAGGGAGTGATGACGTAGTTTGGTGCAGACAAGAAGGCACTTTCTATTCTATAGATCCTGATATCGCTTATCTTAGCGTTGGCATAGACCTTTCTAACGGCTAGAATATATTACTCAGCCCTGACTAAGATAATAATATGGTCACGATATTGAATGAGATTATCTTGTATTGTACGGATGTGGTATTAGATATGCTTATGGAATGCGCTTCTGATATATATCAAGATGTTTTAATGTGATAAGTTCTTATATTCAAATAACAAGGACAAAGGGCTTGGGCTTGCCTGTTATATAAAAATGATAGGAAGATGAGGAAGTATTAGTTCCAAGATATTGTACATTCCTACAAAAACATAGAAAAAGAAAATTGTAAGTACTCATAACATGATATAAAAATAAACGTGAATAATGTATTTGGTTTGAAAACATCCGTATTCTATTTTCTTCGCCTACAGCAGTTTCCGTCGCGCTCTTCGAAAAGATACGAATGAAATTAGAAGGTTTCTAAAAATCACAACAGTGCTTTTTAAAAAAGCAATCTCGACCGGGTTATAAATTGTATGGATCCCTATACACTGTTTTCTCTTTGTGGACATCAAAATCATTTGAAGGAATTCTTCCTCGTAAGATTACATCACAACCACAACCTTTTAGCAGTCCGTTTTAACTCAATTCAAAATGTTCAAGAAAAACTTCAAAGAAAGAAACCTCACTAAAACCCGTGTTTATATTTTCCTTGAGGCAAGGCTTTCCAGTTCTGCCTGTTGGAAATATAAGTTGTTTGTTATCAAAATGACCAACTTTGGACAAGCAACAAAGCACGCAAAACTCGGGTTACGGCAACAGTTTGCACGTTTTCTCTTTTGTATTTTCAACAAGAACCGTAAACAAATTTGCTTGCGAAATTAAAAAGTATTTTCCTTATGTAATAAGGTTTTACAAGGAAAGCCTTAAGGGGCGGAAAATTGGTTTCAACAATGCGTAAAATTGTATAAATTGGGTCGAATTTCATATGGAAAGCTGCCTCAATATTCTCCCAGACAAAACTAATTTGAAATTTTCCAATATCTAATTACGTATTCGCATTGTTACTTTGTATAATCAAAAGAAATAGTTGGAGCATCTCTCCCTTTCACAGCTGCAAATCAATTCCTTCACGAAATATAAAACGGGGAATCTTCCTATTTCGATAATCATAATTTCAGCCGAAAAAGAAGTCCACTGTTGGAAATAGGCCTCCCCCAAGTGTTGCCCCAACGACTGGTCCTGTGCGTCTCGCATTCATCGATTTTCCGGGACTCTGACAAGGTCACAAGTCCAGCTTGTGGGAGGCTTTCCAATAGATCATTCTTTCGATATGGGTATGGCAAGCACAACTTTATTTATTTTTAAAATTTCTTTGTAACTGATATGTCCGTGTTAAAAATCTTATTTTATTCCTGATGGGAACAGATTGTAAGACAGTTCCTATAAAAATAGCTGATTGCAAGCGATGTAGCCTTGCTGGTCACGTGCGTCTGGCGTCACATCTGCCTCTTCGCCACGCGTTAGCCCGAAATAGCCCTGGCTAACCTTATGAGGCCTTGAACCTGTCCGAGAACAGATGCGTTTAATTAATACAGAGTATAAGTATCGCTATATTGCAATCAGCACGATACTCCAATGTTGTGCTGCTGTGTAACTGTTATTGTTATATTTATAAACAAGCTTGTGCTAGCGGCTTCGCCCGCGTGAAATCTGATTTCTCCATGCAAGCTTTGGACTACCATTTCATCCCCGTAGAAGGTGAATTTTGTAAAATCCTCTCTTAGTGCTCGCCTACGTCATAAAAGGAACCCTTGTGCAAAATTTCACGCTCCTAGTCCTAAAAATTTCAGCTGTGCGTTGATATGTCAATCAGTCAGTTTCTCCTTATATAAATAGATACTACCTACTTAGATACATATAAGTATAGTTGGGTCCTATGTATTAAAGTTACAACCGTAAAAGTATTGCTTCAAAAGTTCATTCATGGTGATGCATGCAAATATCCTTTCTTTTAAATAGTTCTGCCAGGCTCTTATGGGTTTGGGCGGGGCACGATGCACAGTGACCGCTGGATAAGTGTCGACACGCAGTGGGTTCATGCAGAGGGAGAGCACCTTGTAGGCCGGTCCAGAAAGTACCACGAGAACAGGTTCCACATGGCGCGACAAAAGAATGTCTGGAAGGGCTTGCCCAGCAGTTGTGACAGTACCGACAAGGAATAAAAAAATAGTTCACAAAATTAATTAAACCGATAAAATGATTAACCATGAAAAAATGAAATTGATCTAATTATTAGTTGGTCCCATAAACCCCGATCCATCGATATTTTGTGGAGAAACAGTGGTGATATTATGATGAATTAATTTTAGTTCAATTAGATTTAATGTGTTGGAGGTGGAGTAACACTGTTCTACGAGAGAATTGAAAGCAATATCTTAAAATGGATGGTAGGCAATAAAACGAAGAGAGAAACGCATACAAATGTTACAAAATTTCGTGAGGAATTCGCACATGTAGAGCAATTTTACTGATTATTACAGAAGTCTTACGAGAGATGAAGGAATAAAAGGGCTTTCTGAATGTATTAAATACTAGCTTATACTAGCGGCTGACAGCGCAGGAACATTATAGATGTACTGTACTCTGTAGGTACGTCATAGCAAATTGCAAAAAGAACTAAGATATATCAATCAGCCCCCCTAGCCAAGTTACGACCGTTTCGTTTCGATTCTCTTGTGTCGAACACCTTAAATAGGCCGCGCCTTCGATTCCTTTGTTCAGACGTCATCTCAACGCTCAGTCACGTGGTCAGAACAAAGGAATCGGAGACGTGGCCTACTCGAGGCGTTCCATGCAAGAGAATCGAAACGAAACGGTCGTAACTTGGCTAGGGGGGCAGGCAAGTACTACATATTTTCGAAAAATGATGACCCTTGGCAACAGAGTAAAAGGCTGTCAGTAAAAGAACTTTCATCCAAATCTGTTTAGCGTTTAAGAGTGAAGTAACAAACATACATACAAACTTTGGCCTTGACAATTTTAGGATGATCAATAACTGATGCTGGTATTAAAATGTCTGTATGAAGTCATAAAATAAGATAACTAAACAAGATTAGGGACTTTGCATATTTCTTTTGCGACGTAACATTTATGTAATCTACGTTCTAAGGCTAGCTTGTAAGAATTCCAAAAAAACATTATTATTGATTTTTATAATTTAAAAAAGACGAGCACTTGTGGCCTCGTGGTAACGGCTCCGACTTACGGTTCTAACCCAGCCAGGTGCATGTGTAATTTATTTCATCACCACTACTCTCAAAACGGTGAAAGAAAACATCGTGAAGAAACTGGATTATCCTAGAACCAAGAATTCGATGACATGACGTGACATTCAGATTACAGCCTCTCCTAAAGGGGAGGCCAGAGTCCCAGCAATGGGAACATTGTAAGGCTGATTATTGAATAATATTATCGACACCCGCATCGAACAAGGCAGTATCTCTGAGTACAGTCCAAACAAAATTCAAACATGGCACGCAAACTTTTAGGTTCATTTATGACTAAAAATGTCTGAATTAATTTAAACAAACTCGTTCGTTGCGGGTGTCGTAATGTCTGTTTAATAAAAAGGGTAACATTTTTAGTAAAAGGTTTCTAAAATACATATTACTGAAAGGTTTTATAAAAATCCGTGCAGTGCATGGTTCAGAGGAATAAGTTTTACGGCACTCCACTACAGATGTTCCCGAAGTCTGATTGAAGGGTACGATAAGGAGGGATCAAAGACGAATGAAGCTCAATATTTGTAGCTTTTGCAAAAGCGAGATGTGACAAAAGTTTTTAAACGACGGACGCGCAAATTAAACCAGTTTGGGCAGTTTTCAATGAGTGATGAAAAGGAATGAAATAGATAGTTTGAATTAATTTGCTTCCTTTTTAAACATTTTACGTGATTTGTCTACAATGATTTAGTTAGAACGTTGATATTAGAATTATAGTTTCAATATCGGCTTGTTTATAAACGTATTGTGAGTTGCAAGGAAAATATCGAATTCCTATTTTTAACACCAATCAGTTAGTTACCTTTTCAAATAGGTGCCTACATGAACGACTTGTTTGGAATTGAATTAATACTTTGTCATATTAATAAAATAACATGGAAGTAAGTTACATTAGAGCGAGATGGTTCGCAAGTTACCGTGGCCCAGACCACAAAAGGTAACTGAAGAAATACAGGTAGGTTTTAGCCAATGAAATCTGACACCCCCTCTCCACCCAGAGCAAGGAGAGTCATTTGACGATAACCCATGTAAAAAAAAAAGTTACACTAACTTATAAAAATGAGCCTTCAGCCATACGCAGAACAAACAGTGTCAGATCTGATAAGTTTTCAGCGCTTTTTTTGCTTCCACGTCGAAAAACCCACAAGTATTTTCCTTTATATCCCTCCATCAACCGTTAAAAAACTACCTGTATAAAGAAGAAACAAAAAGACACAATCACATTCAATCGTCACAGAAAATCGTGCTGTGACACCTATACTCGCGTCAGTCTCGCAGACCGATTATGCCCAATTACGACCATACGTAATACTAGCACAAACGCTTTTTTTGCCCCTAAATGACCGTAGCAACAAATCCGGCAGCTAGCAGAAAGAACAAAATGCCATAATTAATTATAAAGGAAAAATACATGACTGTCTTACAGAGTATTGCACGACTGTAGGAGGGTAAAGCTAGGACTATACTTCGCACACGTGTGCCACACACGCCGATCTGGGCGCGTCGGTCTCCATATAATTTTATGGAAACTACTTGTAGAGCTACACTTGATCCACGCCACGCGACGTCGTTCTACGTAGAAATCAAGCGTGTTACACGTGTGCGTCGATCTAACGTAGTTCTAGCTTTAAAGTAGAACTACACTGCGCACACGTGTGCCACACATGCCGATCTGGGCGCGTCGGTCTCCATACATTTTATATGGAAACTAGGCTTGTAGAGCTACACTTGATCCATGCCACGCGACGTCGTTCTACGTACAAATCAGGCGTGTTACACGTGTGCGTCGGTCTAATGTAGTTCTAGCTTTAGTCTTCCGACCCACCCACGGTTAAAAACTTACCTCTACAGAGCGTCGATGTCACTAAAGATAGGCAGCACCATATAACTTAGTAGCATCTACATACTACATAGTAGGTAACACACAACTACTCCAGTGACAAGAGGCCTTGAACTACGATCGTAAACAAGCCAGTGTCAACCCACACTAAGGAAGGTACATTTTATATCAGCCACCCATTACCTAGATTACGTGCTAAAAGTCCGACTTCCATTTATCATGGCGTCTTTTGATGTATTGCCGGGTGCTCCTATTAATATCAATTATAAATGTGAAAGAATCTATGTTTCCCAAATTACTATTTATTAATCATGCTTCAACGGATTTGGGATACAAGTAAACATTTTTTATTTTCTTTTGGTTGTAATATAATTATGTCGTTTATATCGCATACATCGAAGGACTGCAGCGGTCTTCCCGTCCGATTATAAATTATATGTAACCAAGATTTATGCAACTCATAATATGATTTAAAAGAGCATCCATGGAGTTTCTTGCACGTTCTTCTCCATAAAGATTTACGCGTTAAAAGTCTGACACTATCTTCCGCCCCGACCAAGAGCGGGGGATGTCATAAGATGATTTTCCAACCGAAAAAAAAAGCTTCACTTGTATTTTTTTTTGACTGACCGAAATTTTGACAATTCAAGTGCCTGTAATTGGTTTACTTGAAATAAACGTTTCTGATTATAATTTACGACACGTAAATTATAATCAGAAATCAGAAGGCTAACAAGGCTAGAGTGAATAGGCTCAAATTATTGCGCTTCACCATCATCGATTGCATCACTGCTTACCGTCAGGTGGGATCGCAGTCAAGCACTAATTTATATAAATAAAAAAATATATATCATCTAATTGAGTATCAAACCCGTGCAGGATCGTGGTAACTCTTTCGAACAATCCAGCCTCACTAACAGGCTTCGGCCCGAGCGCGGGCATCACAAACCTTAGATTAGATTAGGACATAGGATACTTTTTATATATTCGTTTATAATTTAATTTGATCTAAATTACTTCAATATTTGAGAAGCAAGTAGGTACGTTACGACCTCAACATCCTTATTGATCTTGAAAAGTTACTTCAGATGTCAAATATAGCTAACCGCGAAGTAAGGAAGCGTGTCACTTAGTGAAAATAATACCTGTCTACAACACATTTTCACTTTCACACTATATTAATAGTATTGACGTTTTAGGGTAAATATTCCAAAGCCGTATTGACGTTTTAGGGTAAATATTTCAAAGCCATCTATCTGAAATCTATAAAAGGCTATGGTTTACTACGTTTTTCCGGTTTTTTCAGTCATAAAGTTGAAAAATATATTTTGAACACAAAAAAGCGTTTACAAAAAACTTAAAATATTAAATTTAATATAAAAACCTTTTTTCTTTTATGAAATGCGATGTCATCCAATGGCTTCTTTTCTTCCGCTCTGGGGGTTGAGCGGGAGAGCGTGTCGGACTTATACTGACTAAAAAAACCACACCTTCAATTACCCTTTATATTCTAGGACCGCGAATTTCCTTTACAGAAATTCCCCGTGGCCCTAATTTTAGAAGTTGGTTGGTATCAAAAAACCAAGAAAGAATCCTTTAAAGGCGTGTTGGACTAACAAACATCCACTTCCACATTTACAATATAGTAGGTATTCCGAAGCTAACCCAAAAGTGTATAAGATTGTTGTAGTCACATTTAGGTTATGTGGATATTACAATTTTCCCTCAAGACCGTTCATTGTGGCTCTCCGTGGAGGCCTATATTCTGAAATGGATATTACTGGCAGAAATTGCTTGGTATTAGATTCTATAAATTGTTATTGCGCTGAAAATACATAGTAAATTTACTTTAGCTCATCACAATGTTCGTAGAAAACTAATCAAGTAAATTGACTGTCGACTTTGTAAGGGTTTCAGTCTTCTCCCTAGCGTGTTGATAGCAAAAACGAGTTTAGTACTTTGATTTTTAAATAAAATTCATTGCCCCAGTATTCGACCACGGCAATAACGTCCGCCGATGCTGTCATTAGATCCCTACGTGAACAGGTAACCGGGAATGTGACACCAGATGGAAGGTGGGACATGGTCTGCGGAGAGACGCCGCACAAACACTGAAGATCGTAGAAGTCCTAGAACCCCCACATGTGGAGATTATCTTTGCTGCGTCAAATCTGGCTGCGGAGTTTAAAGGTTACCAGATTGGCCATGGCAATTCAGAGAAAAGGAATTATATTACGTGATACCGTAGCCTAAACGAATACGTACGGTTGATTAAGAGAAAGTAATTTTTCGATATGCCTTTAAATGCAATGCCCTTAGCGCCAATAGTATGTCAAAAGAATTGTAGTACTATTATATAGGATCCTATTCTGTGGTAAACCAATTAAATTCTAACTTTTCCTTGTGTTAATGATCTGTTGTTTTTTTTTTATTTTTTGCGACTGTTTACTTGCATGAATGTAAAAAAATATGCCAAGAGAATATATTCTCGGGACAAAAAATATATATATACTATGTGCTATTCTAGGACATGGTCTACCTGAGTGATAATTTCATTCAAAATTCGTTTAGCCGTCCATTTGAGAGTCAAGCTAACGCCGGCGGTCGCGCGTGACGTCATCGCGCATTCGGCCGAAAGTCAAGCGACCGCCGGCGTTCACTCTCTCCCACTTCATCGTAGGCCCTATTTTCAACACTTAGAGACTACTTTTGTATGAACAAGTTTGATTACTTACGTTATTAGATAAATTTCCTATAAATTGAACGCATTATATTTTATAGTCTATACCCTCCTATATTTTTTTTTTCGTTTTTATTTGTAAAAAGTCATATTTCCGCCACCATTTTTTTTATGGCGCCCCTGCAGTTTGACAGTTCTTTGTATTTCAACGGGTTAAGCGTGAAGGAATAACAAACTTAGATGTATATACGTGAGTACACACATAGAAGCTTTGGCCTTTAGAACATTATTAGCGTGATTATTGATATTTCTTCTCACGATTTTGCTAATCATTAGGAAGGATACAGTTCCGAGGTTAAAATCTTTCAAGTAAGTACGTTCCTTGATCTTTATTAGTATGATTCTTTAAAAGTCAACAATAATTAATGCTAAATTCATTTTTATGAAGTTCTTCAAACGTTTATTGTTTACTGTAACGATTCTAAAAGACCTCTGAATTGCTTTCGGTGTTTCTTCTCAGGGTAGTCAGCTAGGAAACACTGGTTTCATCTGATCCAAATTGACGAAAAAAAATTACGTGTAAAAGTGTTTAAATAATCAATTTGCAAAACAAATATCATTTCCACAAAATATTAATCTTTACATATGATATGTATTTGTAAATTAGGACACAGAAATCTTGAATATTAATCTTACTCTAAGTTTAAATATTGACATCAAGAACTCTACTAATACTATATCTGAGAAAGTTTGTGACTATGGATGTATGAATAAATATTTGTTACTGTTTTTTTTTATTCTTGATAGGTTCGCGCTTGACCGCTATCTCACCTGATGGAAAGCGACGATGCAGTCGACGATGGAACGCGCTTACCTAGAAGTAACCTATTAACCCGGGAACCCGGGAATCTTCAAGCCAAGAGTGAATACTCTTGGCTTGAAGATTCCCGGGTTGTAGCCATCAGGAAACACAGATCCCGGCAAGGAATTGTTAAAAACTACTGTTTCACGCAAAACAGTAGTTTTTTAATGTAAAAGGATTTTAAAGAAATTTGCATAATAGCAAATGTACATCAGAATAACATGTAGGTTATAATTTATAACTGAATGAATTAGTATTTAATACTAATTGAAAGGTTGTAATGCTCCTGCATGAAGAGCGATGTATCATGATTTATGCAATCAAATGCCTCAGTTAAGTCACAGAAGATGCCCATGGTATTTTGTGCTTCTTCTTTTAAAAAATATGTTTTAACCTTTCCTGTGTTTTAGACGCGGATCCATGCGAGACACAATCATTTTTTAATTGTGTCTCTAATTACGGTATACGAAAGGTTAATTAGGAAGACACATTGCGTATAATTATTCTGTTTTCTTTTTAAATTAAACTTTTGATTGAGTATTAGATTTTCAACACCTTACTGAGTATAATTTGTATGATTGAATAAAACAATTCCCTAAGGAAAGTCAATACTCATTAGTATTAATTCCATGTTGGCGAAGTCGCTGACATAAAGTATACTTAACAATAAGTATATATTAAAGTTAATTTTAACAAAAGTAAATATAAAGCCAGCTTACTTTACGTAAAGAAAACATACCTTCTTATTTCATCAAATCTTAATTTGAATTTTCCTTTTCGTACAATTTCTCGGCAATTAGAATTCTGAAATTCTTTTTTTCAATTCTTTTGTTGTGTTAATTTGCCTTTGAGCAGTCCTTTGCTATAATTATACATAATACAACTGGCTAGCGTGTCTTTTCGTTTGTGTTCTTATTGAAGGCTGAAGGTTCTTCCTTATCGGTCAAGCTAGTGAAACTGTCACGATCTATCGTTGTGTGGACACTACGTCACTTTTCTTATATCTACATAAAGACCGGCAGGGGCGTGTCTTGCCTCGTGATCTAAAAGGGGGGATAGGAGTGTTTAATAGAATTTTATTTAAAGACTTTACTTTCCCAAAAAATATGATTTAGGCCCGGAGTAAGAAGTATTTTCACTAAGCTTAAACTTTAGGCCAACAGTGACAAAGCATTTACGATTATGTCTCATCCAGAGAAGAAATAAACTAGCTACTAAAACTACCTCCTAAACCTTAACGTAAAATGTTCATCTACCCTCCATTTACGACCATTCCCACCAATCAGGACTGCCAAACGTCCGATTCGGGGATATTACTGTATCGCACATAGTTTTTCGTTAGATAGCGCTTCGTATAAGTACCACGGGTTGGAAATCAAAAGGGAGGGACGTGGCAAGAAGGTAAGGGATATTTCGGGGTTTATCTGCTATTTACGGGTTTCGGAAACTGAGGGATACGGAGAAGTGGGCAAAAGGAAGCTTAAAACGACGTTATTGTTTTTATGGTCAGCAGTTGAAATCAGAAGAATAGGAAACCTTTAAACTGACTTAATTAACATATCAAGCAATACCAATTTAATGCTATGAAAAAGGAGGAGGGTTGATAAGAGGCTTTTTTAGCTTATTACACGCTCAAAAAATAAAAGTTTCCTGCAGCAGTGATGCAATCGTTGATGGTGAGGCGCACCAGTTTATTAAGAGCCTAATTCAAACCTTGAAGACATCTAAATTATAATCGGGCGGGAAAACCGCAGCAGGCCAATACTTAAAATAGGTCAGAAGAATGTGCAACAAAAACATCTAAAAACAGAGACACTTTAGAAAACTTATATCCGCAAGAACGTATCGTCACATTACTGTATTTATGCAGACATACAATCGTTACTGAGTAATCGTATATCCTGTTTTTGTAAGGCGTCTCGGTTGACTGACTCGAAACAAAAACACTACTTAAAGGAAAATAACAGTAATCGATACTGAGTTATTGTTTTGTTTAAATGAATTCTTTATTAAAGCGGTTAAATAAAATAATACTTGTCAAATTCAATCCGAGACAGAAAAAAGTACTACAAGTTTACTCAGAAAATTATTCAACAAAATTAAAAAACTTTTTACGAAATTGCTAATTCACAAAAGAACAGTCGTTTAAATAAAGCAATAAATATCTGTTAGACATTCGCAAAGTTTTACAATAAATCCTAGCGAGATGCTGTAACAAATAACTCTTGAGTTAGATACGAGTATGAGAAGAAATATCAATATACCGACTAGAGTGCTCTACTTTTGGAGGTAACCCAATAGCAAGCTTACTGCTTCTCGTTTTCACTATCATTTATTTCTATTTCGACGTAAGTAATATTGATATCTTCAAGTGAAAATAGGCCATGGTGGCAGGTAAAGGGAACAGAAAATTCAATAGGAAACCTCGATTGACCGACATCGTTTGCTTGCAAAACAGCTTTTGTTTAACGAAGTTGAGCCAGGCTTTTACCAATATCTGGCTGCCTTAAGGTCAAACTTAGATTTAATTGTGTCGCCGCATTAATATTTCAGAATTCTTGACACACTTCTACTTTCAAAGACTACAAATTAATCACATCCTTCGATCCTTGGACCAGAAGGGAAAAGTGATGATTCGACACAATTGGAGTGATAATCCTAATTACCCCAGTGGTACCTTTGTGTCACGTTTTTAGGAAAGACATTAAAAAGTAATTATTTAAATGGGTTTAAAGCGTGTCTGGGCTGAACATTTTAGGATGGTATAAAAGTAACATCTGTTGCAAAATGAGTTATGAAATTGAGCTTAGTAATTTTAGAGTGGTTATAAAATTTAACAAAAGAGCTACCAACATGTTTTTAAAAACATAAAACGGTTCTCGTAAAATATGTAAGACATTTACTGTGAAATAAGTATTAAGTACTCGACAAAGGCGAAAAGTTTTCAAGGATATTGCTGAAATCAATAGCTATGTTGTTTACCCGCTCAATCTTTACTTCCGGAGTAGAATGTAAACAGGTAACATTGAGAGACGATTATTATCGATTAATAATCAAGTTTACAGTTAGATTGTGCTCACCTTAATAGCATATTGATCTCAATAAGCAACAGATCCTTTTCAATAATTGTCGAAACACGCAAGCAATATCCATCAGCAGAAGTGCCATTCAACCTTTGTATCAAATAAACCTAGACTAGAAACGACCACAATCAGATCGACAATCGATCCGCAATCAAATTATAACTTTGTCGTATCTCGATTCAAATTCGCAATCAATATCGAAAATTATACTTTTTATTAAAAAGTTGGGAGAGCCAAAAATCAAATCTAGAGATTTTATCGAATTTAGTATATTTGATTAAAATATATCCACTTCGAAGCCCAGCAATCACTTCACAGATGAAGTAGATGAACGCAGAATTCTGGACGCTAAACCGTGCAGACTTCTTCAAACAAAATTACATTTTTGTCCACCTAAAAATAACCTCTGAATTTTCATATTCCCATCCAATTAACCCAAATAAATGTTTTGAACGTGTCACATTCTCCAAGTCACCATTACGTTCTGAACGTCACCCAGTTTTGAGCTCGGCTCGGGTCAACAACCGGTAGTAATATAATACGGTTCATAATTTGCACTGCAGAGGTTTTGCATACGTCTGTCTCCATGGCAACCTGTGCCGTTGTGCATTGTCAGTGAATGCTACCTTTGTCGGTATATAAATAATAGGCAAAGTGACTCATCAACGCCCAGTCCAACAAAACCTTATACACAACCTAGAACGCTAAAATTTTGCAGAGGTTCCTTTTTCGATGTATCCAAAGAAGATTTTACAAAATTCACCCTTTAAGAGGATGAAATGGGGTTCCAGTTTGTATGGAGAAACCTACTTACGCGTGGGTGAAGCAGTTGGCAGAAGCTAGTTGGAAATATAAAGTGGAACAGAGGAACCTTTAGAGCTGGGAACACCAAAGCAGAAAAATGCACATTAGAGCCAGTTCAATTTGAATTGACGCGAAGTTCTTCAAGCTTATCATGCTAATATTTCAAGTGACAATTCTATATCTTTTAAACCGTGACGGCACCATACTATCATCACTGCAGTTGCAGTATCTGTTGTTTAATGATTTAATCAAAACATCTGTGTAGCGCAGACGATTGACCGATAGCCGTCCTAAAGATTGCAATGATAAATATTGTATGACAAGTTTACTGATCCCAAGCATTTGATTTGACACATAAAGCAGCTGTATAACCGTTAATCGTTGAGCAAATCTTTATTATGATTCACGCAAATTAATTTAACAGGTTTGTGTGTGGAACTCCCTCGTGTAGTAGCACCACATTGCCTTATTGCAATGTAAATAAATGCATAGAAAACTGTTTAATATTCATTCTATCAAGCTCGCATCATATGTGGTTCGATCAATATCTAGATTTCTTTTGAGTTGAACAAACCTGTTTCCAGCTTTTTTTTCATTCGTTATGGAAATCATGGAATATATTGGAATAAGGCGTGAGGTTTATTGAAAGATAGAAATGGTATAGTTTGAGTAGCAGCCTGTGTCTGGAGAAGGCTTAACGTCTTTCATACTTTGGCATATATGGAAAGATATATCAGTCTTCCATTTTTGTTTTGTTTCATTTCCAAATTTTGTGTGGAAGCGTATAGCGGTTTGTAACGAGAGAGGTTGAAGCAATGTCTATATATATAAGGAGAAACCGACTGACTGACATATCGATGCACAGCCGAAACTACTGGGTCTAGGAGCGTGAAATTTTGCACAAGGCTTCCTTATACAACGGAGGCGAGCACTAAGAGAGGGTTTTCCCAAATTTACCCCCTAACAGAATGAAACGGGGAATTATAGTTAACATGGAAGAAAGAAATACTTTTACTCGGCCGAAACCACTGGCAGAAGTTAGTAAAGAATATTATACTAAACCTACACTATACTCTGGCAAGACCGAAAATTTTAAGCAAGCCGGTATTCTTAGTTGGATCGCGAACAATTCTCTCAACAACTCATTAATTTATGTCGTTATAAAATTAATCACAGATTAAAAAGTTTTTTAAGACCACATTCAAAGCCATATTGTGTTAAGTTTCCAGACCAACAATATCAAGCAAATTGCCAAGCTCGGTAAACACTGCGATGTCACAATCAAGGTCAATGCTATGGTATGTTATGGTAGACTTAAACTGGGCTTGAAGCAAAAACTGCAATTAATATTTGTTCTCAGTATCTGTTCGGGTTTCCGTTCTAGCTTTTAGGTCTTTTGACTATTATTGCCAATCGCTAAATTCATTTTATACTAATTTATATACTGACAAAATTTTTAGGTCAATATTGTTATATAATTTTTAACATGTACAATGTTTTTTTCTTCATTCCGATATCATTTAAGTATGATCAACTTTACTCCTTTTGATATTTCCTGCAATACCGATGCCGATGGCAGATCTCTCAATATTGCAAAATGCAAATGACGAATCAGTATTCCTCAAAAGCGCCATCTCCATTAATACAGGTCTCGAGAAACAAACATTCGCGCGTCTTATGTTAATCCACACTTGGTTACATAAATCTTTCCGTATTTATAGCCAGTTCCGGCGTGGGGTCGCCAATTTATTCACTTTTACTTGTCAGCGGCCGTGAGATGTTCGTACGCATCTTGAAAACATTATCTTTTGGCAATTTGATTAATGCTATTGTTCTGGTTTCTCTTTCCTCGTTGTGACTTCCGACATGTATTTCTTTAAGGAATATATTTGACTTTTCGTCTCCGAAACTCGGAAGTTGAATTCCAGAGAGAATTCATAGGCAAAGTCACCTTTCGCCAGTAATGTTTAACCAAGTCCCACAGGAGCAGAGCCGAGATTCATGATCATCATGTATCATTGACATGAATCATTCTATAGTTGGTGTTGGAACATTTCTCAAAGATATTAACGTTCTATTTCTACAGTTGCCGGTTTTATAATTGAAACCTTCGACAGACCAACAAAGACTTGATTTTATTTCAAACAATACAGTCTTAATGAATAAGATTAAAGATCTATGTGCCTAGTGTTCCCTCGGCGCCGGAATCTGTTCAAGTAATAGACACTTGACACGTCTCATGATAGTCTTTATTGTTATTGTCTTTAACAGCTTCGAATACAAGTATTTTAGCAACAGTACCGTTGACTGTAGTAGTTTGCGTGTTTCTCGCCGTTTTATTGTTCAATTTGCATGTTATTGTTAACAAGTTAACATATTTTTTATGGTAATAATATTCATAATCTTTTGGTCATGATCAAGAACAAATGCGGGGAAGCAACAGCAAAGGCTAAGCGTTATGAATTTTTTGCTTTGAAAAATTGACAGAATTTAGAAAAAAGATTTCATATGGCACTTAAGCAGTGCAGCAAAAATTTTACACTACTGAATTGTAAAGATGAGTCATTTTTGGACAAGGCAGCAGATATGGGTTCACCAAGATACAGGCTTAAACTAGTTTGGTACACATTGCTAACCTGTTAACGTCATTCTTAGTGTAATTTCTAAAGATTCTTATGTAATTGTATAAAACTGAATGTTTCAATAAATAAATATGCAGTATTAGACAGAGCACTGACAGTAAGACATCCCATTTCTTTGCCATGATAAGATGAAGACTCGTTTTTTATTTTAAATTAATAACAACACATTTTGGCAGAGCATATCAATCAGCCTACCTTTCAAGTCGTCAACATTATGCTTCATCTCAATCAAGCAACAAAGTTCATTTAAAAGCATCACTGAAGAGCTGTCTCTTCAGTGATGCTTTTAAATGAACTTTATAATGTTGTTGTTTTTTAAATGTTGTTAATTGTATAATGTTGTGTCTCATACACAACATTATACAATATCCATATGATTACTATCTATCTATAAATACTGTAGCATCAAAAGTGTGTAGCGTGATCGGATAAATATAGCCGGGCGTATATTCGACCTTCGTGTTGCGGTAAGCGAGTCAACCGATCTACGTACAATGTTATAGGGAATTGAGGAGCAACAAGGTTAGGGTGAAATTGTACTGAAATGGGAGTGCGGTGAATATCGGATATTTCTAGTTTCGAGGTCAATCTTCGGTCCCGTGCGGTTTGATTTTTTTTGTCGGATGTTCCGTTTTTAGTCGGTACTTTAGAGTATATAATTTTTGATCGTGTGGCTTTGTCAATTAGATCAGAAATTACTCAATACTTCTCAATAATTACAGTAAGAACAAAAAAACGTATCCAATTAAATTGCATTGCCTTCGATGTACTAAAAAAAGTGCATACGATCATTTCCGTCAGTTGCATGATGGCTGGTCAAAATTGGGTTAATATTGCCCCTAACAAAGTTAGACTCTCCAAAAACAACGCAAATGTTCGTGGCAATCTTGGTAGTTTTCACCATCGCTTAAGTTTTTGGTATAATTTCAGATATCGTGGTTCCAATGGTTTCAAATTTCTGCTTCAACTTAAACAAAATATATTTTGCAACAATGTCTACGAACTAACAAATTTTAATATGGATTCAGTGCCTATCTGTTGAGCGGGGTTCATAGTCGGCTGAGCGACTAATTAGATCAATCACCGAACTGAACCGGCATGCAAATACGGGTCGGGCACAAAAAATACCCATTGTAACAGGGATGGACGATGACGTCATTATAAAAAAACCCGTATTTATTTTGATTCAAGCCTGCGAGTAGAGTCCCTAAGAGAGTTGTGAAGAATGCGACGATGAAATGGGTGTCATACGACTGAAAAAAATAATTGAGCTGGTAGATGTTTCTTAAAACGTAAGTAAAAGTCATAGCGTCAACAACCGTATATTTGAATGGATAATAGTTTTGCTGTGTTGAAAACCGTACCGTAACCGTAATGTGAGGTACTTAGTGAAAAAATTACGTAAATCTGCGAAAATATCAGACAGGGTCGGTCGTTAGATGTACGAAGTAAGACATAATGTCATAAAATTCATGAGATACTAATAATTCCTTGAATTTCTATAGCCTAATGGACATTAAGTTACTTTAACGTTATATTTAAAGCTTTCCCAGACACATAAATCTAGACAACACCGCTGTATTTAAGTCTAGTTAAAACAGACACAACTGAAGTTTTGTAGAAAAAACTTTCCCTTGATTTTCCTGTACTTTTGTTGGCGTTTTGTCAAATTCCGGTTTTCGATGCAGCAGCAACCACGGACAGGACCGGTTACGAACTTTTTTTGTCTTTAGTAAAAAGCTGTGCGTTACGTGAGAAAAATATTGAAGCAGCCACTTCTCGAGTTTTCGGAAAGGCTTGTTTTATAACACTCGAAGAGCAATCAAGATAATGATAAACTTGCTGATGTAATGACAAACCTTTTACAATTTCATCCACTCGAGCGCCTATCTTCTCATACCATACGCAAAATAATTTGTTTTTATTGTGTGCCTATCCACAATAAAAACAAATTGTTTTACGTTTGGTATAATCGCGCTTGACCACTATCTCTTTATCCCCAGGTTGTAGAGCTTTGAAGCAACACAGACGTATTTGAAACCGTATTTAAAACTAGCAGACCAGGCGAACTTCGTACCGCCTAACACTCAATGAATGTACATCGTATATCTTTCGATACAGTCAACCGATTGGGATGAAACAAAGCCTAAGTAATATATCAAGTTACACAAAAATTTAAATGTATAAAAGTTATCTACATCGATTTCGTGCATTTTATGCGATGCGCGTACAACTAAAAACTTCTACAGATTTATTATATATGTATAGATAGATATTTTGAACCCACAGCTTATGAACTTACGTTGTTCGGCTGACATTTTGCAAAGCTCTGGCGCGTTGCAAGTAATATAATAATAAGATCTAAGAAGCGTTTAAACAGCTTTCACCATCGTCTCCCAGTAGGGCAATAGTAACTAACATCGTGTTCGTTCTAGATAATTTCTTCGGCTACCTAGCTATTCCATGGCAGAAACCGCACTTGGTTACTTAGAAGTGATGGAGTGTAATGGGTATAGGTAATGAGGGAACTAAGCGATTAATCGCACGCGATCTTTAGGTTTTAGTGCAGCGATTTTCTTTTTACGTGTTTTGATTTGTAAGCTGCAAAATATCCTATAATAATTCTCCCGATCGAATTTCGATCACGGTGGATAATAACAATAGAGATTAGCCAAATATGCAGGAGATATAAGTATAGTGCGCAAGTTTGTACGCAACCACGGGTGCACTCTCTCATACTGTTCCCCCAAAATCAACGAGAGAGACGATTACTTCGTGATCGGATTTTGATTAGAGCTCCAAAATAATAATTTATACAATGCGTTCCAAATAAGAATAGGATCGATGGCCATGTTGTGACGTCACATCATACTGTCAAATCGTTTTGCTCACCATTACAATTCTTCGATTTGACAGTATGACGTGACGTCACAACATGGTAAACGATCCTATTCTTATTTGGAACGCATTCTACTAGAAATAAAAGTCAAATCTTGCCATTTGTAGATATTTTAGTTTCTTAGTCCGATCGGACAGCGATCCGACGCAACCTGGGAGAGATTTGGTGCAGGACCTGGTGGTCCTGTGCCTGATATCTGAAATTCTGAAAACAGCTGATTTACAAGGCACGAGGATCCTTAATAGAACCAACGAGACAGTTAAGGCTGTAAAAATCCTGCAGATAATTCGAAGTTAGTTATTTAAAATAACTTAGTAGACTCACCTATCGCAGCAACCGGTAAGCAGTTGAAGCAGTCTGTGAATGTTTTCCATAGCTTGATGTTATACCTTCGTTTGCATTCGTCGTAGAATCTGTTGGACAAGAGAAAACCTTCATAAGCTCATTACAAGAAAATTCGATTGAGTTACGTGGCGTTTGTTTCGTAAATCGTCGCGTAGAAGGCCGCTGCGGCAAAGTTAGAGGCGACCAATATTGCAGGCTAATGCCACCTAACGTTTGAAAGAGTGACCGTGGCTCTAGAAAGCAAAGGGCAACTGAAGGACATATCAGGTGGTGGTTTTGTCAGCAAGTCAAACACGCTTTCTCGTTCCACCCTAGTGCGGGAGAAGTCATTGGATGATTTCCCACCTCAAAACAATAGAAGCTAATGCCGGCTACTATAGTGAGTAGTGAGGTATGTTTTGAGAGAAATATTTATTGACTGTCATTTTTTTATTTGTCAGTGATTTTCACTAATAGAAAGAGCGCTAAAGAGGATGGTCTTTTTTTAAAGGTGTGAAATGATATAATGACTTCTCGCGCCCTAGGGCGGAGCGCGAAAGGCGTACACTTATGTTCCTTCTTTGCCTAGCGTTCCAAGAACTTGGATTTCAATTTCAGAAGTCAATCCATGAGGAAGGTCTATGTATATAATTTGCACCCGAGCGAAGTCAGGGCGGATCGCTAGCGAAATATACGCGAATTACTTTGAAAAATACTGCGTTGTTTAAACAATTGCCATATTTGTACAATTTATTTATTTTCCTGGTAGACCTATAAATAGATATATAATTTATATAGGACGATGACTTATTTATTACCTATTACACGCCGTTTACGCGCTTAGATTGATTAGGAAATTTTTACGAAAATATTGTATAGAATTTTCTGTGTGAAGGTACACAGAAAATTCTATTCTATATGCAACTCTTTACATTTTGTCTGTTACATTTATACGTCTAAACAGCTTTTTTATATATTAGATGGATTGTTGGATCTTTGATAATGGCATAGAAAACACTATTTTTTCGTGGGAATACATTTCCATGGAAAAATGTTTTGACATTCACGCGGACATATACCATTAGAAAATGTTAGTATCATCGACCCACAGGACCTCCCAGGACCAATGAGTTACCATGACACTGCCATTCTCCTTCGTATCTCGTATCTAATGTTACATAATATCTAACTACTTTTTTGTAAAATGATTATGTTAATACATTAGCCGTCATCATCCCCGATCATAGGTTGGCAAGAGTTCAAATACAAACGTCACGGACGTCTGCGTCACAACGTCATTTTTTATGTTTTGTGGCGTAATATTGCCCCGGTTATATATGCTAAAAATGGGGAATTCAGTTTTTTTTTAATGTTATTAACTAGTATTAGTGCAAACAAGGAGTGATGCAATCGTTGATGGTAAAGCGCGCAAGTCTATTAAGAGTCTATTCACTTTAGCCTTGAAGACATCTAAATTATAATCAGACGGGAAGAAGGCAGCAGGCTAATTGTCCTAGTCCTTCAATGTACCCGGTATAAACGATAAGGCGAAACGCTTAATTCGGACCGTAGAGGTCCAGCCCCCATAGCCAAGTTACAACCGTTTCGTTTCGATTATCTTTTCGTCGATCGTTTCGAGTCGGCCACGACCTTCGATTCCTTTGTTCGACGTCATCTCACAAGCTCAGTCACGTGGTGAGAACAAATGAATAGGAGGTGTGGCCGACTCGAGGCGATCAACGAAAAGAGAATCGAATCGAGACGATTGTAACTTGGCTAGGGCGGCAGGAACCAAATAAAGCATTAAAAATAATGGATTAACAGAAGTTTCCCTTTACAATGATAGATGATATTATAAAGGTTAGCCAGCTGCCATTCAATTTGCTGATAAAATCTAACCTTCCTCTAGGCTTAATTGTAGCAAAGTGGTCACTAAGAAATGGCGACTATTTTTTATTAAGTGATTATTCTTTATGTGTAAGTTTTAACGAGGTGACTTAGCTTACGTGAAAGTAGAAAATTCATGTTTACGTCACTCAGTGACAAAGTAGCATTCTGTAGGTACAATAACTAAAAAAATCGGTCCAACAGTTTTTGGGTTTATTAATTACAAACAAAATACAAATATTCCGTCTCTAGAATATTAGTATAGCTTAAAATGGTCCAAGTCTTAATAACAATCATCAAAATGCAAAAATACGAAAAAAATTATAAATCACTTATGTAATATAGGCAGTGGCAGTTGTTATATAATTTTTGAATATTATTGATTTTAGTTAAGATTAAAGTTCAATCAAAAGGAAATAAGAGAAACTATAGATTATGTAATATTATATATAATACTAGCTTCTGCCCGCGGCTTTGCCCACGTGAAAGGTTTCTTCATACAAACTTTGGACCCCCCATTTCATCCCCTTAGAATTTTGAAAAAGAGACACTAAGAGTTTCCTTTTATGACGTGGCGAGCACTAAGAGTTCTCCTTAGTGCTCGCCACGTCATAAAAGGAAACTTTGTGCTAAATTTCACGCTTTTAGTCCCAGTAGTTTCGGCTGTGCGTTTCAGTTGTCAGTCACTCAGTTTCTCCTTTTATATATTTAATAAAGATTAGAAAGAGGTACGGTTGATAAATCTTACACCATCATCGCTTACCATCAGGTTAGATAGATATCAAGCGCGAGCCTAACAATAATTTAAAAAAAAAACTAGGTTAATAATCTTGGACGTTCGACTGGAATACCCTGCCAGTCTAAGTAATATCAGTGATCATCATCATATATAGGCTTCCCCAAAAGGTCCCCATAACGACCGGTCCTGTGCGTCTTGCATCCATCAGATTCCCGCGACCCTCACTAAGTCATCGGTTCACCTTGTGGAAGGCCTTCCAGGTTTTTTTTTAATGATGAAACATCAAAAATGGGAGTGACTATTTCACATAACTAAAATTGATAGTTTACAAGCTAGGGTTATTTAAGCCAAGAATTTGCCTACTTTTAGGCAAGTGTGCTCCATCGTCTACCACATCATCGCTTACCATCAGGTGAGATAGTGGTCAAACGTGCGCCTAATAATAATAAAAAAGATATATTTATGTAGAAAACCAGCCTTTTTTTTCTATTTTATGTAAACACATACATTCACGGACACAGACGGACTTAAAAATAAAAATCTGATCAGCGAACAAATGTCCTTGAAACCATAATCAAGTTGGTAGTTTCACAGACATACCATCAAACAGTTTGCGGCAATAAACCTCATTAGTTCTTTAACTGCATGCTGTACATAAACACGAACACAAATACTGACTCATCCTACGTTATTTATTAATGTTTGACACATGTCTACTACGAGATAACGTTTAACCACATTTAAATATAAGGACTGACACACAACAACGACTTTTGAACTAACTAAAAACCGTCAAGAGAGAGGCCTTAAGACACTGTCGGCGAAGCGGCAACGTCGTATTGTCGTGTAGTTGCCTCTTCGTCGACAGCGTTTGATAGTTTTTTTATGTAATCTGTGAGCAGGTGTACACGAAGCGAATAATGACGAATACGCGTCTATAAAGCTACGCGTCCCTGGACAGTAGGTAGGAGAGAAATTGTTGTTGCTAATAGGTGTTTTATTGAAAATAAGAAACGTTTCTAATTTATTCATAATCACGAGGATAGACTAGGTACTATAGAAAAATTAGCGAGGTATTAAGAGTGAACAGCCCCCCTAACTAAGTTACAACCGTTATCGTCATCTCAACGCTTAGTCACGAGGTCAGAACAAAGGAATAAGAGGCGTGGCCGACTTTGGCGAGGTTGGTTACTTCTGGGCTCTGGGCAAGCGTGCTCCATCGTCGACCATATCATCGCAAGATAGTGGTGAATCGCGACTCAATCAATAATAAAAAGCTTGTGCCACTATATCAAGTCGAAGAAGATGAAAGTGCAATCGATAGTCTCAACAAGACCTTACTTGTTCTAGTTTAGATAAAATCAACATTTACGACTGAACACATTTAACTGTAGGAAAATGTGAATTATAAGAAGCGTGCCATCAAGGCCACGCTGGGCCAACGTTTTTTCTATAGATAAGTATATTTATTCTTTTTATATTATCTATGCCTCTTGGGAAAGAAACTGAATATCATCATGGGTGAACTCGAAGACATGTGACATCCACCAAACCAATACGCACTGGACTCGCGTGGTGGATGATTACGGCCTATTCCCTCTCCTAAAGAGATGGGTCATCATGGGTTAAGTTCTGAATTCGAATGACCAGTATTTGTGACATTATAAGATATTTAACATTCTTTTGTTCCTAATATGAAACCAAAGCCCCACCCAATAATTAGTTACTTAAAGAATTATAAGTATACGTGTAAATGGATGGAGCGGGAGAGGGAGGGCAAAGAAAAGATGGATAGATTGTGTGAGAAGTGATATGTAAGAAATGGGAGATAGTGATAGCATGAGAGTGACAGTACAGAATGGAAGAAAAAACAGTGTTGTGCCGACCTCAAATAAAACGGGACAAGGGCAGGAAGATGAGGAATAATAATAATTCATAGGATGAAGTTGGTGTACCCGAGGCATTGATATATCAATGACCTGAGGAGTCGATATTATTTATCTAAACACATTTGCAAACACGGAGCCACAGAAGAGAACACAAACTACAAAGCTTACAGAAAAAAAAAACCGGGCAATTGCGAGTCGGACTCGCTCACTGAGGGTTCCCTACAATTATCTATGAAAACAGTTAAATTCCCGAATTGAGTTACGAAGACTTACGAATCGCAAAAAAGGTTTTTTTTTTGTGACGTAACTAAGTTTACAGTTTTCAGATTTTTTGCTTAACATGTGCTATAAGACGATGCTTCATGCCAAATTACAGGATTCTAGGTGAACGGGAATACTTCCCGTTCACCTAGAATCCTGTAATTGACCCTATGAATTTTGATTCCCTTGAGAGTGTCGAAATACACGTTTTACGCGACATAAACGGCCGTATTTTTTTTTTGTTAATTCAGAAGTTTGATTTTTTCGAGAGGTTTTAATTTCAAATCGATACCTCCAGGCGTTCCCTAGATAAAGGGTCATGACAGACAGACAGTCAGACGGGCAACAAAGTGATTCTATAACGGTTCCGTTTTTTCTTTTTGTGGTACGGAACCCTAAAAACCGAATTGTTAAAAAATAATCTAATCTACAGATTAAAAAAAATATTAGAGACTACAGATTGACGCTATGGGCATTCCACTCTAGTGAACAAACGCCCACGATCACAAGATTTTCAAAAGAGACAAATGAGAGAATACAGCACATTTTATTATTCTATACAGTCCACATTCTACGTAAATTTAATATAACAGACAAATAAAGTAGGTCGTTGAGCCGGTAGATTAATCTGAAAAGCGAATTTATTTGAATATTCCAGCTATATTAGGTACCCCCTCCTTCATATCTTTTCAGTAGGTACGTAAGGTTTTCTTTAGTCACCTTTCACGGTTTATGAGATACGTTTGTGTAACACATGAGGTTTCATTGAAGTCTATTTCAGAAGCTTTTATTTAATTTCACCGGTCCCGATGTTTGCTTGTCTGTAATCAACGGGGGTTTTACCATGACGTTCAAAGTAAAATTGTTTCATTCTTACTTCAGTGTGGGTAAGAGACAGAGCTATACAGGTTGTCTAGCGCCATCTCTTACCCACACTGGAAATAAGAATGAAACAATCTTACTTTAAACGTCATAGTACAGTTCCTGATCTTGCAAATTAAATTTGATCCACTTCCCGGTTACCGATTGAGCTGAAATTTTGCGTGCAAACGTGTAAATCAGACGACAATGCGAAATTATTATGACATGAAGCTGATTTGATGATGGAACCGGGAGGTGGTCATAGGAACTCGGTAGTTAAACGTTACAACCCCATCAAGTTTGGACTCGTTTGATACGTCTTGACGAGTAGTTTGGTCCTAGAGGTGGTAACTAGGGTCTGATGATGGAGCTGAAAGATGACCATAGGAACTCGGTAATACGCGCAAATAACCTTATCGTGTTTGATTTTTTTGGAATGGTCTTGATGGGTATGGTACAGACCGACAGATGGTAAATTGCTATGAAAAATGATTTTCATTGAGAACTTATGTATTCTTTTTTTTTAAGCCAGCAAAATTTTGATCACGAGGAAGATTGTCACGCGAACATTGGAAGGTTTGGAAAAACCAAAGTTGCAAGTGTTGGTTTTTCCTAATACGTTTTAAGATGTGAAGTCCTGATACCTAGTGACATGGTAACGTACAGTTCCTACGAAACTGCTGTTTACGTAATTATAAATAATAATAATATTCCACAACGCCATCTAGTCCCAAACTAAGCAGGGCTTGTGCTATGAGTACTAGACAACTGGTAAACATACTTATTAACAAAACGACAATGGGATCGTGTTGGAATGACGGATTTATAAAAATAGCAGACTTGCACCCCTGGGTGGAAATCGAACCCACGACCTCCGGCATAGCAGTCAGGGCCACTAACCACTAGACCAGTCATACTCAGTGTGCTCCGCGGAACCCTAGGGCACCGTAAAGCCTCTTTGCGGACTCCATGTGAATACTGGATATAATGAGGAAGAAAGTAGTAGTAGTAGTCTAAAGACCAGGCCCTCTAGCCAAGTTACAATCGTTTCGTTCGCGCCGAACGCCTCGATTAGGCCACACCTCCGATTACTTTATTCTGACCACGTGACTGAACGTTGAGATGACGTTAGAACAAAGGAACCGGAGGCGTACTCGAGGCGATCGGCGTGAACGATACGATTGTATCTTGGCTAGGGGGGCAGGTGTCTTTAGACTAATGGGTCAATTATGCTTACATCTCTTTGAGATTGCTTAGCCCTGAACATTCTACATACTATTCGTCTGAATAAGAATTACCACACGGAGTTTTACTTAAAACCCACAACAAGATCAGATATTTTTTTGTTTGCAATAACTTTAGCTACTCATTTGTTCGTTATTATTTATAGACAATGAAATACGATTGCAGACAACCTATGAGTCATTGACACAATTATTAACGTGCCAACGTACGGGAAATGGTCGTAAGCGATTTTGTTATTATGCTCATTGTTATAACAAATTGGTGAAGTTACTTTTTGAATGTTAACGCGCTTGGAATTCATCTTCCGTGTTTACTAATGCTCGTTTTATTGTTAGGCAATAATCTAGGATTATGAAGCAAGTGCAGCATTATGCTTGCGACCCGGAAATGAGGCCTTGTTAATGAAATAGGTTGTGGCTGTGGAAATAGGTTCCTTGTTTTTTTTTCATTTACTTTGATATCAGATCAGAGAGAGATTCTCTGCGTTTGAGAAATACCCGGCTCAATTCAGCGCACGTTTGTTTTACAAACGAACCGAGTTGATTCATACAGCTTTAGGCAAGGCATAGACCCGACTAACGAACGTGCAGTAGCTTCGCGAATCAAGTTTATTGTCCTTCACTGACCATGCAATCCGAGGCTATCAAAACCTATTCATCGGAGGACGTTGCACCACCTGAACTCGGCTTTATTCTGTTTTGAATTAAGACTGTGGGATGTGACCTGAATTTGTAATGGTAACTTCAATCGAGTGTAAACCATTTTACGTTTCAGTTGGCTTCATATTTACTGAAGTACTCAAAATAAATTGCTGTTTCGCTATAGACAGTTTACGCGGACTCGATCAATTTCTCTGTTAGTCAGATTGAATATCCCATTAGTCAACCTCTTTTATCCGGTCGTTCGCGTGATTCAATGAATATTGGGTAGATCGAATGGTATTTGGAGCATATAAAATTGTTGCGCTCCCTGAAAAAATGTTAAAAGGCTGTGATAAATCAATATAATCGCGCTTATTGGGAAATTTACGACAGTAATATCATTGTCAATGCTTCTTTTGAGTTATTATATTCGCTTTGATTGCAAATCTCAACTATTTTATAAAATGTATATCTCAGTGAGCTGGGTGTGCGGAGGACAATGAAGGAGATTGCGGAGCGAACTGGATAGATCTCGCTGGGACTGGAAGGCGGAAAAGCGCGCCCGTGAAAGATGGAATGTGTGGAGGCATGTCTTTGCCATGGAGTGGGACAGATGATGGTAAAATATGGTACTGATTCGATTACGGTAATGACTTTACATCAGTGAAATAATAGTATCGCTTAGTGGCATAGATAACATATTAAAAAGTTTCTATTAGTATTTCTATTATTAAAAGGTTTGCTCACAAACCTATGAGATATTAAAAAAAAACTGACATTATCACTCAGTAATTGAATCATTCGTCAGTACCGAAAATTTTACTGGCATTTCTATTGTCAGAAACTAAATTAATGTCCGTAAGTATGATTTATTACTTGCCTATTTATTCCTGACGAGACCCGAATGGCGTTTAGTGATAAATGGGGTCTTTATCCATGAACACAAATAAAATAATAACATGTTGTGATGCCAAAGTCGTTTAAGAACTGAATGGAGGACAATTTTATACAACAATCTTAATTAATTTATTGGTGAGATACAATTTTCTATTCACTTGTTTCGAAAAATAGGATACCTTTTTCGAATGTATTGATGTTCTTACAAGAATTTTTAATTGATGGCACGCTACACTATCAAAGAGTGTGTTACTAATAAAATTGACCATATTGTTGTCTTTTTAAATATAACTAATTAATTAATATACTTACTACAATATAATAGAAAACATTTATTCGATTCGGTCACAAACACACGACATCAACTTTTCAAAAATATTTTTCATCGACTGATCGAAACTGCGTCAACAGAGGCGGGCTGAGTCGTTCTTTTTTTTCAAGAATTAGTATTGCCTTTCAACGTGATAATGCTACCAGTCTTCTGGGCATAATTCCAGCGTGTTTAGATGACAACGATGAATATTTCGACTCCTAAGTGCATTATTTGATTATACCTTTGGAGATAGACGGAACAGAGAGTAAAGTCCCGCAAATCTCCATTGAAAAGGGAGGATCCTCCGACCAGACGGGTGTTATGTCTGGTGGGCTACTACTGCCCGATAGATGATTTCGGGCTGTTCTATATGTTCTAAACGCGCGGAGAACTTTGATTGCGCGATGCAGGATTAGTTCTTATGTGACGCCATAGATGTCGCTACATCACTCCCCTCCGGAGATCGGAGATCGATGGTTCTTGATGCTTCTTGATGCGTGCCAGGCCAGTGGTAGGTTGGTTCCAGTGAGTCGGAACCGAATGCCGCATAGTTCTCGGTGAGTCGGAACTGTCTGCGGTGATGCCCCAGTGAGTCGGGGTGTTGCTGTCCCAGTGAGTCGGGATGATGCCCCAGGGAGTCGGTTTGATGATATCCCAGTGAGTCGGGATGATGCTGCAGGCTCCAGTGAGTCGGAGTAGTGCTGCTAGCTCCAGTGAGTCGGAGCGGTGCTGTGCAAGTAGTGGCTTGACTGCTTGCGTCGACCAGGAGAGGTTCTTCGTGGCTCTTCATGTGACTGGCCGATGGTGCAATATGCTTCGCCAAGGTCGCTGATGAGGCTGAGGGTGATGACCAGGTATGACCAGGTAGGCATGCTGGTGGTCAGGATACCCTTTAAAGCTGTGGGTACTGGCTGTATGGCTCGGTGCTCGAAAGCTTGAGGAAGTGATGATGACGTCACGAAGTAGTTGCTGCACGAAGGCTGCGCTGACGTTCTTTGTCGAGGGTCACCAGTTTGGAGATAGACGGAACAGAGAGTAAAGTCCCGCAAATCTCCATTGAAAAGGGAGGATCCTCCGACCAGACGGGTGTTATGTCTGGTGGGCTACTACTGCCCGATAGATGATTTCGGGCTGTTCTATATGTTCTAAACGCGCGGAGAACTTTGATTGCGCGATGCAGGATTAGTTCTTATGTGACGCCATAGATGTCGCTACATACCTATATATGTATCTACATAGTTATACAAATATATGTATGTAGTTAGGTTAGTTAATATTTAAATTATTTAAGTACTGTTTCATCTCGATAAAATGGACGGTTCCGTTGGGATTAGCTGCGGAAGCGAAGTCGCGGACAAAAGCTAGTTGTTTACATGGACAAACTGGTAGGTAGCCATACTCTACCATCAACTTTTTTCCTCATTCGGACTTAAGACGTGGTCAGAATAATAAGTTGTCTACACACAGGTGCGTTTTCCTTCGGCGGATGTCTGCGACAGTTATGGAGAGACCAAACTAAGGAGGGGAAAATATTGCTTTTTCAATTGAAACTTGAACCTGCAGTTTCCCGGTAACTGGTTATTTCCATAGCTTTTATTTAACTTCTCGAGTGTCGCATAGGTTCATAAGAGAAAACACTTGAAATGTCAGTCGAACATCGTAGGCTCATCAGTAGGTTAAAATAGTTTTTTTTATAAAGGTATAGGAACTTGAGAGATAGGCATTTTTTCCAGGGAAATATCAACTAATTTTCTACATCTTTTTTCTAGTATTTCCGATTAAAAAGTACGCTGTGAAAAGTGTTAATGATGCTTCAAGAACACTTATTAAGGATACGTTGCTTATTCATCTTAATTTTTGAAAATCAGAAAGCTGTTAACAATTCCCAGTATATTAATTATTTTTTTAATTGTTGTATAATAGTGTTTGACTGCGATCCCACCTGATGGTAAGTAGTGATGCAATCTTTGATAGTGAGGCGCACTAGTTTATAAAATGCTTTTCTACTTTATACATAATTGTTTGTGTTACTTCGCTTAAAAAATAATCAAAAAATGCCAACGTCAAGCTCCTGGATACACAAATACGCTAATTTCTAGGAAAAATCCCTCTTAGAACCTAACGTACTTAAATATTTGTACAGGGGCTTTAGGCTCGATCGAGAAAGAAGGATGGAGCTATACATCCTATATAGCTCCATTCCCTTAACAAACCAGTTTAGGTCGTAAAATGGGTCGCTTTAAGAGCTCATGGTAGGGCCTCAGTTCAAAAAAAATATTACACAATAATGACATCACTGTTTTGTTTCGAGTAAGATTACCCCTATCAATCAATGGAATTATCGTGTTTAACTCTGTCTTATCTGGTGGATAGCTCCAGATAAGAATGAGTGGCGTCACTAGAAGAATAACATTTTACGTTTCAATGTTGGGATAATGGCGTCATTAGATTTTGAATGCCCGAGTATAGACTGGAAAAATTTATAAGGTCCTATATAATAAGCGTCGTTGAAATCAAAGTTTCAAAGCCTAAACAAGCACACTGTTGTGTGAAGCGTTAAGCCGAGGTGTATAGTCAAGTTTTGAGGTGGTAATAATAATAATAGTTTATTTTCAGAAAAATACACAGAAAAATCAATAGATAAAAACAATTTTGACAAATAATAATTAGTAAATACAGAAAAGGAGTTTAGTTGGTACCTGTACTAATGAAAAACATTGTATCACAGGCACCAGCATCAGTCATTCTTTCATAATAAAGGATAACTTTAGCTTTAAAACAGTCCAAAAACGATTTACACAATGACATTATAATAAAAATTTAAGATTCAAAGAGTAAATAGAAATATAATAATGTAATAATTTCAAAAACTATATAATAATAATATTGAATAATTAATATTTTTGAAAATCATCATTTCACATAGATATTAATGGAGGTCACTTTTGTGTGCACACATAAAATCATTAAATAACTTATCCTGCTCTAGGAAAGGGCGAGAGGACTGACAAAAACCGACATGTTCTTTAATTACCAAGGTAATTCTTACAAACGTTCCCTTAGCCCTAGCAGACATCGGCCCTGCTGGGTACAAATAGTAGGTTCCTATATCCACATTTCACAGGTAGCAAACGAATGCTGCTTTAATTAAGCTTTTTAGGTTAAAAATGACACAGGATTGACACCCAGAAACAGCGACACAGAGGCAGAAAATCGGCCATGAAGATGGCGGAACGACCTGGATGTTTGATAATATCCATAAGATACTGTGTTTCCAAAATATCTAATAAAAAATGTCTAATAACGTCATAATCGCGTAAGAGCGGTTGTATGAGAAACAGTGAAAATGTATGTCGAGTTTGTTTTTTAAGAAATGGGAAGAGCGAAAATTGCGAAGTGATTATGTGGTCGACGATAGAGGGCGCTTGCCTAGAAGTAACCTATTAACTTTTGACTTAAAGACCCCCCCGGTAGTAGCTATGTTAAATTGTGTTTTTTAATATTGTCCGATGGAAGCAATGAAGAAACCTTTGTTCAGCAGTGGGCGGTCCTGATTAGTAAGTAAGCTTTTTTAGTTCTGCAAAGTGGTCTAAATCAAAAGTATATTGTCCAAATGAATTTTGTATCGATCGACGACATTTTAGCAACGTGGTCGGTCTGACGGTCTCAAGTGGTTCTCGACCGACTAGACCACTAAACAGCTCCATCGATCAAATAAGAAAGTATCAGCTACTACATCTTTGTCAGAAATACGTACATGCATTCTTAATCAAAATGCATCGGACGTCAGCGTTCCATCAATTGAAACATGACATTCGGAGCAATACGATTTGTGTCCGGAGATAGCGCTTTGTTATGACAAGAGATGTGTTTTATGAGAGATTCGGATTTGATAAGAAAGTTTGGTTTTTGGAGGATCCCAACACTTAAACGAAGGGATTTTATATAATATATTTTTTTTAATAGCCTATACCCTCCAACTGCTGGGCAAAGGCCTCCCCCAACTTCTTCCAGGTATTCTTTTCTTGAGCCACCTGGAACCAGTCCTTGCGGTAGGCATCTAGGTCGTCTCGCCACCAGTCCCAGATCGACCTCGGCGGCGTCGTCCATCTTCAGGTACCCACTTTGTGGAGACGCTTGCCCACCGGTCAGAGTGCATGCGGCTGATGTGCATGTGACCCGCCCAGTCCCATTTTAGCAGCCATTTTTCCTACGTCCATAATTCCCGTCTTTTGGCGCAGCGTGGTGTTCCTCACTCTGTCGGCCCTCTTGACACCCAGAATGCTGCGTTGAAAAGGTATGATCCTCCGACCAGATCGCGTGCGGTGTGGTCCAGATAACTGATGTTATAAGGTATAACTTGAGCTACTTTTATTTTAAGAATTAGGGTTCCGCACAAAATGAAACTTCATCAAATTGGTTTCTTCAACTTGTTTTTTTCGCAACGCCTCAGTTTTATTCTTTATTTATCGAAGTTAAAACCGATAAACCGAGCCGCCAAGCACCTCGAACTTGACTGGTAACTGCTTATCGACCTCGAACTAAGTGAATCAAGCTTCTGACTCATCGGAGTTTACCGCATATATGTATGAAGGTACAGGCAGGGTGACTGATTGCGATCAGGCGGGGGGACCAGGCGTGTGATTCATTGATTAGGTCAAATGTTAAAAGCTAGCAAGCAGTCTACAGTTTTCTTTTTGTTGGAAAATAAAACAAGCAAGTTTATTTAACCTCCGTGAATGTGTCCATGGCATCACAGTAGGCCCAAACAGAATACCAGAGCTGTGTTATTTATCGTTTAAATATCGCAGCATATGCTTTTTTCAGATGGGAAATCGTTTAATGACTTACGCTAAGGGGCGGAGCGGGAGGCGAGTGTCAGACTTATTAAAACCCACTCCTATGTTCCTTCTTTGCGTTGCGGTTCAGGACCAGGGATTTACTTTTCGGAAGCTAACCCATGGGCCCCAGTACGCTTCGGCCCTGCTGGACCCCTACAGATTTGTTAGTATCACGTTCAGGCGCGCGTGGAACACTACGCGCCATCGTCAATTCGGTATCCGTCCAGACAGTCCGCAAGCCCACGCCTACGACCCGAGTCCCTTCAGTTGCCCTTTGCATTCCTGAGCCGCGGGGACTCTTTCTAATTCAGCAGGCCCGCGTAACGCGTTGAACGCGAGCTAATCTTAATACAGCTTCAATAAAAAAGAGGTCATCTATAATAGTTTTGTTACCGCAGACGTCCGGTCTAATGTGTTAATGGTCCTATTCGTTTCAGTGACCGACCTAAACACGACTTGCAGCCGAAACAGTAAAAAAAAAAGCCGAAACCGTAACTGAATGTTCGGCTAGTCTTCCAGTATCAGCTATCGGCCGTAACCGAAACTGATGCGACCATAAAAACTGACAAAAAAAAATATATTTCGATACAGTTATTCATAACTACTATTCGATACCTGAGATATATGAAAGCAGTGGTGGCCAAGTGGTAATGGCCGCGACTTAAGAATTATAGGTTGCGGGTTCAAACCCAGCCAGGCGCATTACTTTATGTAATTTATTTCATCACTACTGCTTTCAAAACGGTGAAGGAAAACATCGTGAGGAAACCGGCATATCTTAGAACCAAAAATTCGAAGACATGTGATATCCACCAACCCGCACTGGGCCCGCGTGGTGGATTACGGCCCATTCCATCTCCTAGAGAGGCCTGAGTCCTAACAGTGGGAACATTATAAGGCCGACTAAGCTAAGCTATTCGATACCTATAGTTATGCCTTATTGGCTAAAATATAAAAAAAAAATGTTAGTGTTAATTATGGCAGGATATGCTGGAACCAATATTGTAACATCTATTGTACTATATTGTAACAAATAAACATTTTTCATAATTTAATTTTGATCGAACTCTTACGAAACTTTTGATTTTCGTGTATATTAGGTAGGTCTGAGAATAGGTCGTAGGCTACTTTTGATACCCCTAGGCCATAAACTTACTATCATGCGAACGAAGCGTTTGGCAGCAGATAACTTTCATAAAATACTAAATAATCGAATAAATCGACGATTACTTACTTATAAAATATAACATACATAGACGAACTAGTCAGTCAATTTTAGGTATCCATCACAATCGTCTAGTCGCTCAAAGACGCTAGTTTCAGGCGAGTCAAATATTCGGTCTCTTTTTGGCCGAAACCTAAACTCCAGCCGAAACCAGTTTTTTTGCCCAATCTTCGGTCGTCTCTATCTCATTGCCCGAGTAAGTGTTGATTCCCAAAAATGTCAATAAACAAGCATTGATCTTTAAAGTTAAATGGAGGAGTTAGCGTCCAAATATTACTGAGTTTAAAACTAGCAATATAATACAATTAACGTTTATTGTAATAAGCACAGCACTTCCTGTTGTTACTATTGAAACTACAATGTAAACACTCGCAGACCTCGCAGTTCGTTATCTTTTATTAATTGTTTATATATTTTAAACTTATGTCGGCCTGTATAAAATTCTTTGTCATTCCTTTTTCTGGGCTTTATTTCACATTACTGTGAAATAAAATAGAATAATACATCCACTGTTTTTCCATTGAAAACGCTATCCTTATTAGTGTTACTAATTCATGTTTTTCAGGATGATAAAAACAACTACGCCTGCTAACAGTTACGCGTATTTTCATAAAAAATATTTGTCTGTGAAAATGCTGAAGAGTTCAATGGACTTTGAACAAAAAAGCCTCTCACCTGACCCGAAGTAGGGTTCAACAACAAGTATTCATTTATTAGAAAAAAAAACTTTTGTTTTATCAGATAGAATAATAAAACGTGGGCAGAAATCAGAATTTGAAATGAACCGATGAAGTCAGATACTGTTCGGTAAAAACATTAAAGTCGTTCATGACACTGACAAATAATGCACGGCCGGATCTAGAGACATCAACATCGCACTATTACTCGTATAAAGGCGAAAGTTTAAGTGTGAATGTTTGTTACTTCGTCACGCTCCAAGGGTGAACGGATAAGCTAGTATTTGCGTAAGTATTTTTGAAAATTCAAAACGGGTTAAGGGATGAACACTAATACGGGAAAATCCAATGATCTTGTCTAGTCCAGAATAAAAAGTTAAGATCTTGAGGTATCTAAAAATTACTTCTTCTTTCGTGTCTCGAATTATGTCCGACCAATATTTTAGGCACCTGAATAACTCTATCCTTGGCCTCATTTAAGACGTGGAAAGTGCAGGTGGTTGTGCATGATGAGCACAAAACACATTAGGTACTAAGAGTACAGTACTGATTAAATATCAGATTCAAAGATTCCACTGACAAAATCTTTTAAGAATAATTTTTTGCTTGTCAAGCCGTACTGGCCACAGCCTGCCAAAACAGGTATGGTACAGGGGACAGGTACATCCAGTTTTATAAGATGATGTCAACGCGCAGGCTTAGTAATACGCATCAGGCTTTGACAGTAGCCTTATAAGGGTTTCGAATAAGGAAAGTGCGTCACTTCTTTATTTGCGCATTGACAAAATGATTTATTGTGATTCAAAAAATTATTAACGGTGTGTAAGAAGGTCTGGAAGAAAGAAAAAGACCTTAGCGCCGATGCCAAATACAACACGGTTAATTGTTAAATAGCCCTTACTGTTTAAAGTGTATTATTTATTGTTTGGAGGGGAAACTTAACATTTATTGTGCGTACAGTCAAAGAGTGGAATTCCTTGCCGGAGTCTGTGTTTCCTGATAGCTACAACTTCGGGTCTTGAAGTCAAGAGTGAATAGGTTACTTTTAGGCAAGCGTGCTCGATCATCGACCACATCATCGCTTACCATCAGGTGAGGTGGTGGTCAAACGCGAGCCTAAGTATCATTAACAATAAAAAATAAAATAAAAATATTAAAAAAAAACACCGTAAACCCTTTCTTTAATTCCAATTCCTTTGGGATCGATGGAATACGACTTTATAAGAGCAGGGCAGATACGGAGCAATGGGGGCCTAATGGTAGAGGCCCTGACTTACGAATTGTAGGCCGTGGTTTCAAACTTAGGCCGGCGATTCCCGATAAGTAATTTTTTACATTACCACTGTTCTCAAAACGATGAACCAAAACATCGTGAGGTGGCCGACATGTCAAAGAAATAAAATTTCGTAGACATTTATGTCCATTATACGCACTGGGCCCGCTTGGTGAATTACGGCCCATTTCCTCTCATAGAGATGAGGTCTGAGTCCCAGCAGTGGGAACATTATAAAGTTGATTAAATGCAATGCTATTCAATACAAATATGCGATATCTAGTTCGGTAGTAAAATCTAAAATTCTATTATTGAACTAGACATTGCACAGACAGAACCTTTAAGGACTACATATCTTCAGACTAATTGGAGTGTCGGGCTTACTCGTAAAACCCCTTCAAACGTATTCAAAGGTACACATTTAATAAGAGGTCGTACAGGTTAGGTTCGGAGACAGCCGGCTGTATGAGCAGTGTAGTTTTTTTTTTAAAGTCATCGGTGCATGTCGGATGCGTAGACGCGTGCTTACTTCCCATGACTCGTACCAACATATGCGAGTGTTTTCTTTGCATAATGTGTAGGGGAGCTTCAAGGATAAGAGTATTTTTGGAACAGGTATCGGTTACTAATTTCGTTTCGATCTTTTTTATTATTATTGATAGTGATACCACTAACTCACTTGACGGTAAGCGATTTCATTGCCGATGGACCACGCTTGCCTAGAAATAACCTATTCACTCTTGACTTACAGACCTCCAGTTTGTAGCCATCAAGAAACAGACTCCGGCAGGGAATACTACTCCTCAGCTGTACGCACAATGAATGTTTTCTTAAAATGTGTGCGTGTGTATGGGTGCGATATGTCCACTATATATCGGTTAGCGGAATGCCGTACGTCTGGTGGTCCGATGAAACCGACGTGCTCAAGACTGGAGTTTAGCCTCAATGGTATTGATTAAAAGGACGAAGGAGGGTGTTGAATTTTCCTAAAACATAATTAGGTTTGCTTACGAAACGAAGGGTAGATTTATTTTTGGAATGAACTTTAAAAGACGGAGAAAGTTCTTGACGAAAGAGGCGGAAACCTTCAAAAATTTGAAAATGTTTTTTTGTTAAACAAACGAATTGAAAGGAAGGTTTATTTTTGGAAAGAACTTTTAAAGACGGTGAAAGAGAAAAATTAAACGGTGAATGTTTGTCCTGTATTTTTTTGTTTATGCGGTGTACAGTAAAGAATACAATAAATAAATAATAATAAAGAGTCGGAAAAATAATATTATAAACGTAGCAAAAAAAAAACTACGGTTTTTTTTTCCAAAATATTTTAAGGTAGATATAAAAAAAGAACACGTATTACCTGGAACAAGTTTGGTGAATCCGAGTGAACGACGGAAGTTACCAAATGCCAACTGAGCGTTCAGGCGCCATCTCTTTTTTCGCGTTGCCTTTATAACAAACATTGCCTAACGTTGGATGAAACTAACATTGACGATAGAAGGACCTCGAAGGGTCCAGTGTGTGGGAGTAGATACTCAAAAACTTTGTGGAATAACATCTTCAAAATTTATAATTAAGAAGAAAACAGGTCACCAGAATCAGTGATATTTCACTTATGTAAGCTCATACTTGCGTTTTTTTTAGAAAGATGCAAATGGACATTTTTTTTTTCTTTTAAGGTATACCGAAAAAAACACGTCTTGTCATGAGTAATATAACCAGTTACGTTCGGTTACCGAAATATTTGCACAACAACGTACGTTTCATTACTCTTTTTTGTAACCAAATCTTGTTATGCACAATTACTTTATGTAATTTTTACTTATTTCATAAGTTCGATCTTGTTTTGTGCCAATTTCGCAGTTATAGTTAGTTTCGTTTACTCGAATATTGTGTGTAGAACAATATAAACTTTATTGTAGACCAAAATAGGACTAAATTTGTACACAAACTTAAATCCCTGCTTTTACAATACTCTTCTTTCAATCTATCAATTTTCTTTCTTCTTATTTATAATACTGCTGGTTATTATAAGGTAAACCAGAATAAATTTGATATCAGTCTTACCAAGGGGTATGTTATCCAGTTACTGGGTTTTGGAGATCGGCAGTCACTCCGGTTAGACTGCAGTCCGACAGCCAACGCAATCATCATCACCATCATCATTTCAGCCGAAAGACGTCCACTGCTGGACATAGGTCTCCCCCAAGTGTCGCCACAATGAACGGTTCTGTGCGTCTCGCAACCATCGGACTCCCGAAACCGTTACCAAGTCATCGGTCCACCTTGTAGGAGGCTTTCCAACGCTACGTTCCGTTTAATTTTATTTATTCGAGACCTATAGTTTCATAAGCGATTTAACAACTTTCCATGGAACTCGTGACGATTTGTATGGAAAATAATTTTGTTTGCAATTTTTGCCTTACAAATTCTTTCTTTCTTCATTCTATTTTATATCTACAAAGATGTAAAAACCATGGTCCCCTGCCTAAAAAATGTTATTAGTATACATCGATAAAAAGGCAGAGGGTGACTTGCACACTCAATAATCGTGCCCTTAAAACGGTCGCTAGCATATAGTGACGTAGCAACAATGGGGCAACAAAATTTAAGTAGTATTTTAAACAAGAAGGTCCATACAACAAAACATGATGGCTTCAATCCCGTCGATCGCGATTTTGATGCAGGATTGGATTTCTATTAGACTTATTCCAATCACTAAATGTTACATGAGTCAGTTTACAATGTTAAGTATGTATCCTGCTTTAAAATCGACTTTCATTCTCCGAATGTGACCTTAGTATTTGTCTCAAAAGGACAAACTGGCTCAAGAGTTAATTACAAAGACTATTAAAGTAGATTCAACTTTAACGATTAAGTTCATTATTGCGACACACGGTTGAGAGTTAAGACTACTAATTAATCCTAATCCTTTGACAAGTTTCTCTTGGTTCTAATTAAAAACATAGGAGACGCCCTTTTAAGTGGGCTCTACGAACATTATGAGCAACTTTATGGAGTACATACATCATCTCTGTAGCCTTTTTCCAACTAGCTTGGGATTGCGTCTTCTCAGGGTAGTCATCTAGGAAACACTCGGCTTCACCTAGCTTAAATTAACGAAAAAATTGACGTATAAAAGTGTTATTTATAAACCTACTAGCTTTTGCCCGCGGCTCCGCTCCCGTCATCTCTATTCTGTTCTACCCAACTCTACCATACTTTTTTATTTTTTTCTTTCATAAAATTCTTCTCCTTACATCAACAAGCATAAGCATAATCAGCCTTTTAATGTACCCACTGCTGGCACTCAGGCCTCCTCTCTAGGAGTGGGCATGGGCCGTAATTCACCACGCGGGCCCAGTGCGGGTTGGTGAATGTCACATGTATTCGAATTTTTGGTTCAAGGACATGTTTTCCTTCACCGGTTTAAGAGCAGTGGTGATGAAATAAATTACACAACGTAATGCGCTTGGCTGGGATTGAACCCGCGACCTAATCTCGTAAGTCGGGGCCGTTAACACTGGGCCACCACTGCCCTTTTTACCACTGACATCATCAAACACAACAAAAAATAAAATTTGTGAAATCGGTCCAGCCATTCATTCGTGACGGCGTGACCAAAGGAAATAGGGATTCAGTTTTATTTAAATAGATTTGCAAAATACATTTTGGCTTCCAACTATTTGTAGCGAAGAAAGCAATTATATGTTCCTGATCTTCATTTCTATGCCCCAAAAGATGGCTAATAGGATATCATCATACCATATCTGAGATACAAGTATTTATTTTACTTAGTTTAGGAGTCAAATGTTCATTTTATTTCCACTGATCAGTGTTTGTACAATTATTATATCTGTTCATGTTATATTATACTGTTACTGTGTGTGTTAAATGTACATAATAAAGATTATTATTGTTATCATAACTCGTATATATTAGATAATAACTATACATGCTATGATCTTTATAATAGACGACATTGGGCGTTCTACGAGACACGAAATCAGCATAACGTATTCTCATTTGAATATGTAAACGTTTACAACCTTAATTTGCATAAAAAACACGAATTTATGATACAACTGAAGACAGCTGTTGAAGACGTTATTATTTGATACAAAAAGTTTGTATCTGTGGCAAGAAAAAAAAAGTAATAATCGTTCCTTTTGTCTATGATGTTGTATCACGCAAGAGTTCAATAAACTAAAAGCGTTTTGCACATTTTAAATTGTTTAGCGTACCTATTTTTGACGTGTCTTTTGATGATAAAACCAATATCAGCAGTGATTAAGTGCTTAACTGATTAACAGATAAAATTGTCCTTAAATGTAGCACATGTTTTTAATCAAGTAAAAAATTGGCCAAGTGCGAGTCGGACTCGCGCCCTGAGGGTTCCGTACAAACAGTTCTCGAAGATTTTTCCGAATCACAATTTTTTTTTTGTTGTGATGTAACAAGAAATTTAGTTTTCAGATTATTCCTATAGCTGTGCTGGGTCAACGGGAAGTAGTACCCTATGAATTTTGATTTCATTGAGATTGTCGAAATATACGTTTTTTGAGACATAAACGGCCGTATCTATATCTTTTCATTAACTTAGAAATTTGATTTTTTCACAGCTTCAAGAGACCGCAAACTTGAGTATATGGTTGTAATTCAATACCTCCACGGGTTCCCGAGATAAAGGGCCTTGACAGACAGACACAGACAGACTGACAGACGGACGGACGGACAACAAAGTGATCCTATAAGGGTTCCGTTGTTTTCCTTTTGAGGTACGGAACCCTAAAAATATATTTAAGTTTATTGATATCACCATTATATGGCTGAAAATGTATGTTACATGTAATGATGATGAAGGTTGAAATATATAGAAGGAAGGTTCGGGTTTCTCCAGGTCACGAAAGGTATAGCGTTGGTCGCGATCCTCGAAATTTTGCAGGTAGTAAAATTGAAGGATCCCTTTGTGTTTTGAGTAATAGCGACCTCTGAGCCGGCCATACACATGTCTTATCCATCAAATATGAAGTGAGATTTGCATGTATGTATTTGAAGCTGTATTACTCTTGTTTTATTTTCAGATATAATAAACTCATACAGAATTCTGCATTTAAATAACTAATGGGTTATATCTTGGTCTTGGAAGCCTAAACAAACGTCTGGAAACCACTTTTCAACAATATCGGTAACATTTATACTTTTGCTTGAAAGATATCAATTTCCATAGACACACCTTTTTTTAATAATTGGACTGTGATTCACAGCTGGCTGAATGTGAATCATACACAAAATTATTAATTTTATTTAATATATAAACTGGTGCTTAACTGCAAGTCCGCCTCCCATTGTTGTTGGTGAGGCGCACTAGTTCATTAAGAGTCCAGCCCAGTTTTTCGATGTACGAGGTATAATTGAACTTTACGTGCAAAAAGAATGTTTAATAAAATAATTGTTTGAAAATTTGCATTGAGAAACCAGCCCCCCTAGCCAAGTTACAATCGTTTCGTTCGCGCCGAACGCCTCGAGTAGGCCACGCCTCCGATTCCTTTGTTCTGACCACGTGACTGAGCGTTGAGATGACGTCAGAAAGGAATAGGAGGCGTGGCCTATTCGAGGCGTTCGGCGCGAACGATACGATTGTAACTTTGCTAGGGGGGATATTCTTTTTTTGCGTTGATTAATTTTTAGCGGAGGGAGGCCTTTGGATAGGCAAGCCAAAAAACGTTTTCGCCATACAAAACTAATATCAAAATAAGTTCAAAACGAAGTGTCCACTTACCCATAAATCCTATTAATGCTAGCGCACTCGTGGTTGCCACGTAAAAGGAAGAAGTTCTCTGGGTACTTGATCTTGTAAGCGAGCAGTAGGCATATGGTCTCCAGGGATTGCTTCCCACGATCCACGTAGTCGCCGAGGAACAGATAGTTGGACTCGGGGGGGAAGCCTCCGTATTCGAACAACCTGAGGAGGTCGTAGTATTGTCCGTGTATATCACCTGTGGGAGAAAGGAAGGGGTTTAGATTTGTTTGTAATAATACCAGCTAAGGAGTGGAAGTTCCTGTCGGAATCTGTGTTTTCTTATTGCTACAACCTAGGGGTCTTAAATTTAAGTCAAGAGTGAATAGGTTACTTCTAGGCAAGCGTGCTCCATCGTCGGCCACATCATCGCTTACCATCAGGTGAGATAGTGGTCAAACGCGAGCCTATCCATAATAAAAAAAAATAATAACTAGGTATCTCCGGGCCAACGTCTCTTCTCATATGTAGAAGGCACAAGTATTGTGAAGTTTGGACCAGAATTACGGGACCAGTTATTGCAGAAATTTATAGAATAGAATTTATTCAACTTACTGATGATTCGGACACAATGTTTAGTACAGTCAGATAAAAAGTTTTCAAATATAATATATGGAAAAAAAAGCGTTACTAAAACTATTTTAGGCTGGATTTAAGGCGGCAATTTCGGGTAATAAATTTCTTTTAAATATTATCTTTTAACTCATTTTTATCAGACTGTACCTGTAGCCTTAATAAATTTGGTGGTTTCCGAATCTTCAGTAAAAAAATATTGAAAATTAAATGAGTCGATTCGGACAGTGACCGAATCGTCAGAAACTCGTTTATTCAACGCAGGCAATGCAATAAACGGTAACAACACAAAATTATAAAAAAAGAGTACAAAAATACAATACAGTTGCGCTATTACCACTTTTGGTGTCGAATTATCACAATAGTTGAAACCAAATAATAAAAGTTCATGATGTCACCGAGTCATTGCTAAGATAATTTATGAAATGCGAAAATCAAATAGAATCTGACACACAATAACAATAATATTTTCAATAAAATGGTTAATAATAATTTGTGAGTCATGCGGTTGATGCTTCCATCATAATATTATGACATTAGCTATGCAATAACTTCAGATTCTGGCCACATTACGTTAAAGTAAAAAGGCGCGACTGACTGCAGCACGCTATAGCATCGTCCAGATAAATGGTAACGTGTCGTGTTGAGCATCACACGGTACAGTGCAAAACCCCCAACACCGTGTAGTTCAAGCATTGCGTCGTCAAAAATTTCGCTATCAGACTTCAACTAAAAGGTTTTGCAACTGTATTTTGTCGTGTATTTACTCGAGACGGTACCGTACCGGGCATCGTGTCTTTTGCGCGGCACGCAAAGTTGCATTACTATAATAATATCGCCAGGCTCTCACTCAGTGTAAAGCCTAAAATGTCATTGTGCGATGGCAAAAGAGTAGGTACACCTAAAGATAAGAAACTTGGGGGCTTTACCATGATGTGTTGAAATGTCAGTCGTGCGAGTGAGAAAGGGGGATGGAGCTATACACCCTATGTAGCTCCATACCTTTAACAATCCATATTAGGTTGTAAAATGGACGTTAAGGTGATGCAACTCGACTCACATTTGCACTGTTTTTCATACAACCGCTCTTACACAATTATGACGTTATTACACATTTTACATTAGATATTTTGGAAAAACAGTATCTTGTGGATATTATGTTATATTAATTTCTTACTCAAAAATTTATAAAGTCAAAAAAGTATAACAGTAGAAGCCTTGCAAATTTAATCAAGATTCTGAATGCCGACGATTTTTTTTTCAAAATCTTTTAAGGATTTCAAAAAAAAACACTTATTTTCCTAGAACAAGATTTGTAAAATATTCGAGTAAATCACGTAATTAACGAATTTTATCAGTTTTCAGGCGTTATCTATCTTTTTTCACGTTGCCTCTTCGTCAAACATCGTGTTGGATTGCATTAGATGAAGTAACAAGCTGTTAAACCATGCTCGATGTTGACGATAGGCGAGTAAAAAAGGACCCTCTTCAGATCATCAGAACTCATGGCAGGGCCTCTCATGGTTCAATTGAACTTTTGAGTCTTTGAGTTTCATTCAACAGAAAAATATTAAAACTAAATTAAATAAAACAAAGGAAGTCAGAAGCTACATTCTATTGATACAATCAACTGGTAAAACAAATTCATTCAATTTAAATCAATAACATCATAAAAATTATAGCTAATGGCCAGTTGAGGAATTTGAATTGCTTGTTGGGACTTCTGTCACAGAACTTTCTCTCTATGAAATGACCATAGATCTACTATTTTATATTTTGAATACTTGTACTGTACATATTATTTTGCCCGGGCTAAGGCTGTTTGAAAGAGTTACCGTGGCCCTCGCAAAGTCATTCATGGATTTGCCACGTAAAAAATAAATAAATAATTAAATATAATTTTGTAGTAATATATCATCAGCCTAATTATCAGAATGCGTAACTCCACAAAATATCAAAATAAGATTTTTAAAGCCATCTTGAGGAGTATTTTGAAGCCTATTTATTAGCCTAGTCTATTTTTGAAATTCCCATGCACTGTAAAAATAAATAATTTTTACTTGCTCCTGTAATTTTCATCTAGGAGTTACGCATTCTGATAATTACGCCAACAATATGATTGTTGGTAGACTTTTCTTTCTTTGGGATTTGGACATAGAACTATCAAAATTAGTTTTTTTAGTATTAATCAAAAAGAAGAAAACAAAAACACTTCAAATGTCAGAAAATCCTCAAAGGTTCAAACTGCTGGTCACCATCATCACTATTGATTAATATGACATTCAGGAGGTTAAGACTACATTGCATGGGGCTGGTATTCACAAATTCCTTGATCATAGTAGTATATTTTGTGTGATAATGTTTTGAATTATTTTTTATCCCATTTAATTTATCAATTAATTTACTGCACTATGTATAATATGTTATCAAATGTACCACTTGCAAATGGATGAAAACACTGGCTACTGTAACTCAGGTTTGCTACCTATACTCCATCGGTTTAGGTAGTTAACTAAACGTAAACTCTTATATGTCATTTTATTTAAAAAAAAATGGTTTATAAGACATACAAAGATTATTAAAATTTAGTTAGTTACCAAACATTGGTACAGGTAATTAACAAATTGTAAAGACATGTCAAGATTGTTTACCTTTATTAATCATCTAAACAGATGCGAGTATAGCTCAGGAGCCAGGGCTTCAAATAATTAGTTGTATTACCTGTTTTTTTTTTTGTGATATTAAAAAAAAATATTATTATCATGAATTAGTTCATTTAGCAGGGATGTTTGATCCCAAAAAGCAGCATTAAAACTCCTTATCTATTATCAATAATATCAGTGACAATTCCACATCCATTCAGTAATTATTAAGTACCTAAAATAAACAGTTGCACTGATGAATAAACAAAATTGTTAGTAAAAAATCAGGTTTCATACACAAAAATATGGAAAAGACTTCATCATCAATCAGAAATGATTTCATTCCCAAATTAATCATTGTAGATAGTGAAACATTACTGATAACTGCACCTTTGTATAATACAGTTGGAATTTATGAATGCTGTGTATTTGACATGGCTGGCTTAGAGGGTTATATTTATTATTGCGACTTGGAGTACAGGCTATAAATTTAGATCAGGGCAAGACCAGGATAATGATGTTATTCCATATTATACAAGGTTGAACTTAAACTTTTGAATACCGTAATTAGAGACATAATAGAAAGACGAAAGCGAACAAACACCAGAATTCGCTTAGGGTTTAATGAATTAATACACAAAATAGTAGTGCTCAGAAAGAAATTTAATTTTTAAAACTTATGAATGGAAGTGCACTTTGTTCATTAACAAAATCAAGGTTTTGCAAGCTTGTGTAACAGAATATATTAATTGAGTGCACATAAAATGAAGAATACTTAGATTATGAGATATTATGCTGCTAGATTACCCAGAGAACTATTGAATGATTATTCATAAACAAAAAGCTAAGCTGAAAGTATTTTCTATGTTAAAGTAACGTAAATTCCCTAAACCATTCCATTTTCCATTGCACTTTTTCATTTTCATTGCCTAAGGCATTATGTCTGCCTTTGTATCTATATGTTGCATGAAGTTAAATAAATAATTTAAAATATTTTATTTCACTTATGCCTCTATACAGTGGAGCTACAAGAAGCAGCAAGAAACTCTACAGATAAATACTAATTAAAAAAAAAAGATGACAGATCACATAACCTTATGGTAATTTTGATAAATCTGGCAGACTGACTGATAGAATTTATATACAAAACAAATACCTACAATATTATTTAGGTAATACTGATGACCCTGGCCTTATCAGGTAGCATTATTTTTTATATTTTAGTGGTAAAGGGATTATTGTTCTTTGACAATTGTTTTTAGATTTAATAGGAAGTTTTTATTTTAAGTAAAATCGTTGATAATAATAATTAATACGCAAGAACTATCTCAAGAATGTGTCAAAGAAATCAAGTTATAAACGGTTACTCTAACCTACCAAGTTTAACTTCAAGAATATGGTATAAAATAGGGTAATTATAAGGTGTTCGCCAAAATACCTTCAAATAGCAAGAGTTGATAACGATCTTAGCTTAATATAAAAGTTTAAAAATGACATAAACGGCGAAAAATGCAGTTTCATCATTTCGAAAGTGGAAGGTAGCATTGGAAAGTAGCAGTATTGGTTAGAAAATCGTCATAAGACCAAGTACTTACCGCAAATTTTTAGCGGCGCTTCCAATTCAAGTAATATCGGTTGTGACAAGAATATTTCTCGCGATTTCAAACATAGCCCTTTGATCTCTATTTCCGTTAACTGTACATTCATTCCAGGCTTTTCGCCCCGAACTGAAAACAAACGTAAACATATCACTAACACGTAAAAAACACAACTTTTCCACACTTTAATCACTTTCTTACACCATTATTATTAAGATTTCACTGATTCAAAGGTAAAAACACTTGTAACTTTGTTTATTTCAAACCGTATCAACATTTACCTTTTAATAATTTTTTTATTACATTATCGATGTTTAACTCATCTGTGTCTCTGTCTGCCATTTGATATAATTGTGGTGCACGGAATATAGCTAAATAGAACAGGCAAAGGAAGAAAGATTATGAAGATATTTGCCGATTTGTGAAAGGTACAACCTATTTCAATTCTCGGCTAAAATGAATTTCAATGGCGGAGACATCACTCACACACACAAACAAGAGAAACACATCACCGGTGTTCCCAGCTTTATATTCACGTTTCCCCGTAATTTAAAAAAATATAAATGTAATGTAATGAAATGAAGAAATGAAAAGAAAGTCATCGAATTTTATTATGACAGGATAATTATAATAACTGTTGTTGAATTTACGAAACATAATATGACGCATTTCAATCCAAAAAAAAAATATATAAGTGTTTAGTGTGTGTAGTAATTCAGAAGTAATGAAGTGATAAAACAACTCTACGTTTCCATTATAGTATAACGTAGTTACGAAGCATTTGAATAAAGTAATGTATTAACTTAATTTCAATTTCTGATAAATTAAATCAAGCTATTTTTCAATATTTATGGGATATTTTTTTATGCTGGAAACACTAACTTCTTTCAGTGTTGCCAAGTTATAACAAAGTATGTAATGTTGCAACTAAACAAAAAGGTTTCAATGTTGCCGTTAAATAAATAAAATTACTACTATACTTTCAAATTAACGAATTTGACAGCTGTAGTCCTCGCAATTTAAAATTAAGTTTAAATTCGTTATCGTTACAGTTTCTGTAGTTTATGATTAACTAATATGAAAACTACACCAAAAATACTTCACTATATTTATTTATCACTTTTTACAATACATTCACAAAGAATCCAGAATAACAAGTCAAAAAATTATTTACCAAAAATATACAACTGTTACAACCTTATTTTTACTGTAAACAGCTTAGCTGTGATTCAACAATGATTACAATATAATAATATCAAGTTCGCAGAATGATATAATAATAATATATTAATTTCCTTGGCCCTTGATTAGTCTTTCTTTCCTCGGAATGGGTGGCGTTTACTGCAAAGAAAATGTTTTTTTAGACAATAATCCTTTCAAAGGTGGATTTAATACCTTAAGCATTTTTTACGAGTGAATGGGACAGTTATCCAACACGACCGGAGAGCGATCATGCTCAGGACCAACATTTTAATGTATTGGCTGTTGCCTGATGCACTAGTGCATAACTATTTTGTATTTTATCATAAATCGACAATACTTTGGCGGATGCTTGAACAGCTCACACCAAAGGAAAACTGTGGTACAATTTTTTTTCAATAGGTTTGTGTTTTTTACTTACGCAGGTATAGTGAGGGTGTAAATCTCGAATTTGGTGTTAACATCTTCGAGGTGGAAAATGTAATCGACGTATTCCTTATCGGCTGGCACCGCTGGAGTCTCAAACACCAAGTTCATTATGTAGTCCTCCACGCAACTAAAACGAAAAAAGATAATTGCAATTTAAGATCATTTTGATAGGTACGGTCTTAGCAGTTTAAGTCTTTTTGATGGAAACGATTGTGGAGCAATTGATAACATTCTCAAAATTCCCTTGTGTTTTACAACCCACTGCCTTTACACTACTCATGATTGCAGTTTGTTTATGTAGTTTAATAGGTAGGTAATATGGCAGTTATAGTTTGAGCTATTCTCTACCAAGGGTTACTATTACAGTTAGCGGAGGATTAGTACTAGGGTTCAGTTTTTGACTGAATGGATACGGAATCCTAAAACTCCCTGCTGAGATAATGATATTTCATTATGTACCTATTTGCAGTTCCATATGTTAATAGTAGGAATTAAAACGGTAGGATTTCAAAAGTTCTATTAAAGTGCGCACGGAAACACCACCGCGCCATGACGCCGCGCGCCGAACGTGCTGGTACCGACTAGATTCAAGATTCATTTATTCATTATATTAGTGCTCATGCGCTGACCACTAGTATCGGTTGTCATTTCAATAGTCAGAATAAATTGTCATTAGCCTTCAACATTCAGGCGTGACATTACCACGCTCGGTTTGTATAGATAGTACTGACTAATCTAAAGTCTATCGAAATACACATGCTGGCCCAAAAGTATGCAAGTAACTGGCATGCCATAACAAGTTCTGTTTGTTGGATGTCACCATGGCATGCATGCTGCTTGCATATTTTTTTGTCACCTACAGACATGTGTATTTCGGCGTTCAAGTTGTATGCCATGGCATACACCAAGCAATATATATGCCATGGCAAACAAATTACTTGCATACTATTCTGCAAGTTATAGGCAGGTGTGTGTAACTTACTATGCACAAGGCTGGTAAGGGACGAGCTTCTCAATCCTGTTCGGTCTTAGGATTTCTACGTGTGGATCCGCTACTAGTTTCGTTGTTCCAGGAATTGATAATTTGCGGGCTTTAGGCGTTGGAGCTGGTGGCTATCGGAAAAATATGGATATTATTAAATTGACAAGAATATAAAAAGAAACAACACATTTGCAGCTGAAAATCAACGTTTCAAACGAGGTGCGTGATATGTAAGTGTTGCCACATGACATTATGCTGAGCTAATGTCTGTTTGGAAGTATTTCTGGAAAACTTGTACATATCTTTAGATTTATTTATTCGATATCCTCGCAGTCGATTTCCAATAATAGCAATTACATCAACAAAGCGTGTATTAATTCTTCTTCTACTGCTTTCCATCATCCTGTCTGCGGTACTGAATATCGAGTGGACGGTGATGGGTAACGCATGCCCAGTTGCAAAACATCAGCCCAAAACTCCATGGTCCCACATATACATATTACTCGTATATTCCACTAGCGACCCGCCCCGGCTTCGCACGGGTGCAATATAGGTATTTATGTCGTGGCCAGATCGTTTAAACATTAACATTTGATGATGTATCAATCCTTTTTGGCCATATCATTGATGTAAGATTTCAATGATAATAAAAGGTTTAAAGAAAGTAGGTCAAACGAAGATTGAAATAGCATCAAACTTTAACGTTTAAAACGGTCTGGCCAGTTTTACTTGACCATTTCATGTTTGTCAGTTTTACTTGATCTGGACACGACTCAAACAAACTTTCCTCTTTTATCACACTCTTTTTTTTTTTTCCGGGTGGGAAAATCATCTAATGACAACCCCCGCTCTTGGGCGGAGCGGGAGATAGTGTCAGACTTTTACTGACTAAAAACCCACTCCTGTTCCTTCTTTGCCATTTTTTTTTTTTGCCAGGGCCCCGGGGGTCACTTTCGCATCACCTATGGCCCCAGTAGGCTTCGACCCTGTTGGGCCCCTACGGTTGCTGACATCTCCTTGAGGCGCGCGTGGAACACTACGCGCCGTCGACGACTTGGGCTCGGTCCGGACGGTTACCGGACGATCGGACGGCGAGCCACTCATTGCTCGCCGTCCGCAAGCCCGCGCCTACGGTGGCCGGAAATCGGGATCGGGATCCCGACGGCGGTTGGGGCGTGAGGACCGTTGCCGTTGCCTCACGCGATCGGCCGCCTCCTTTGCTAGCATTACTGCTTCGCAGAAGAAGGCGACCGCCTGCCACTCCTCCTCGCTCCGGACCATGGCCTGTACCAAGGCCCGGCGCGAGAGATCGCTGCCGCCGATCGCCCTCACGAGGACACGGCGGTGCTCTGCCCAAGCGGGGCACACCTCTACCGTGTGCTCTACCGTGTCCTCCGGGCGGTCCACACAATGGTGGCACCCGGGCGTCTCTTCTGCACGGATCCGGTACAGGAACCTCCCGAACTTACCATGCCCGGTGAGGACCTGCGTCATGCGGTAAGTAAGGACGCCGTGAGGTCTTTCCAGCCACTCCTCAAAGAGGGGACTTATCGCCATAATTAAGGCGTACCGAGCACTGGGTTGCGACAGTCGCCGTCGCCATTCCACCATGAGATCCCGCCGGAAGTTTTTCCGCCATGCCGCTACTTGGCGCGGCAGCGGAGTTTCGCCCCGGCGTTGCATCTCCATGCGCAGATCAAGCATGCGTGCAAGGTCTTTTGCCTGCAATTCCCACGGTGGTTGGCCAGCAAGGAGGCATGCTGCTTCGCGGGAAATCGTGTGGTTTCCCCGCACCATCCGGATGGCCATGACCCTCTGGCTTGCGTTCAGCTTGGCCGCCGGTCGCTTTCGAAGTGACGGCGCCCATACCGGCGCCCCAGAAAGGGCCATGGACCGAACGATTCCTGCATAGAGCCTCCGGCAGGAGGCGTCTGGACCCCCTTGGTTGGGCAGGAGCCGCTTGAGGGCAGCCCCAGTACGATCCAGTTTGGGAGCCAGACGTCGGAAATGCTCCTCGGAATTCCATCGGCTGTCGAGGACAAGTCCAAGGTACTTCATCGTCGACTCGACGCCGATGTGAACTCCTCCTACCGTTAGTTGGGAACCCGATGGTGGCGCATTCCGAGGGCCGTGGAAGCACATGGCCTCGGACTTGTGCAATGCCACCTTTAATCCAATCCCAACTGTTGGATCCTCTCCACGACTGTCGCAACCCCGCGTGTCACTAGTTTGACCGCCGCCTGGTACGATTCTCCCTGCGCCAGGATCAGCGTATCATCTGCGTAGCAGACCACGCTGACCCCGTCAGGGAGATCGCCGTGCAGCACGTAGTCGTACCCGATGTTCCACAAGGGTGGTCCTAGTACCGACCCCTGCGGAACACCGCACGACATCTCTCGCCGTTTCCATTCTCCCAGGTGACCAGGGTAAATGTACCTGACTGATAGGTAGGCCTCGACAATATGACAGAGGTAGTCAGGCACCCGATAATACCGGAGTGCCCTCCTAATGCTACTCCAGGGCAGGGAATTGAACGCGTTGGCGATGTCCAAAGACACCGCCAAGACACACCTGCCCTTTTATCACCCTCTGTGTTAGTAGGTTTAGATTTAGAAGAAGCAATGCAAGTTTATATAAACAGACAGAGCCTTAATTATTTTATTCAGTATCTCACACAAGATTCAAAGGTAACAACGGTTTGCTGGGAGAAAACTCATTGTTGAGTTAAGCTCGCCTTTGTACATGAATTGTCAAATCACTAAGTATGTAATATTTTTGTGTAATTTTTATTTTTATTTTGTAATGCGTATTTAACAAACCTTAACGGCGCCATACACAACTTGGATGAGACTTTTGACTTCCGCCTCCAGAATCCTGAGGAACTTGGAGACGTTCCACTTGGTAACCTCCTTGTGGTTACCGAGGAGAGACAGAAGTGGGGTGCAGTCACATCTCGCTAATCTGTAGAAGATTTATTTCATTTTATACCTAGTGACGTTTTTTTCTTAAAATTATAGATACCAAAAATCGACACTGGCAAGTGTTTATTTTTATACAAAACTATAATCTATTCTGAAAGAAACAAAAGAAAGAAAAAGAGTACCTATATTTGCACAAACATGGCACATATATATATATACATGGTATATATATATATAACAAAAGAATAGGAAAGAGTGAAGTTATGCAACACATTCGCGCAAAACGATCAGCGCAATTCGCGATAGCATCAAAAAAAGTACAATATATATTTAGGTATAATGTGCTTTATTACTGCTGAATTTATTATAGGTTATCAACTTATATACCAACTGATATATAATTGATGCAGACTGTGCCATAAGTACTTACCGAACAAGATCGTCAATGCCTTTCAACACCTTTAACGTAGTAGCATCAGCCATATTGTTGGCGTCCTGTTTCATTTGCGTGCTCGCTCGAAGGACCTCCACCTGCTTCGTCATCATCGCTATTCTTTTGTCTTCCCTCTCTTCCCGAGCCTCGTTTACATCACGCTGGTCAACTGGAAATGAGAAATCATTACTAACTAGCCTTAGCTAGTGAATGGTTTAAATCAAACCAAAGCTTTTATTTCAAATAAACGTCTTCGGTCCAGACAGATTGAAGGATTGGAACAATTTGCCTGCAGCGGTCTTCTCGTCCTATTATAATTTAGCTGTTAAGGCTAGAGTGAATAGGCTCTTAATAAACTATTGCGATTGACCATCAACGATTGCATCCCTGCTTACCATCAGGTGGGATCGCAGTTAAGAAAAAATGATGCCAATTAGGTTTAAATAGTTTAGTTTTTTTAGGTTTAAATTGCACATTTCAAAGCGTAGATCTCTATGGAGAAGAATGTGCAAGAAACTCTACGGGTCCATGAGTTATATTGAAACATCATGACGTCATCGTGGCAGACTAAGGCGTAGATGATGAGATGAGTTTGACTCCCAACGAAAAGACTGGCCAGCATTTGCAGAAAACAGAACCTTTCCTCTTCCCTCTCGGTCCGGACCACGGCTTGAACTCGGACCGAAAGCGAGAGGTCACTGCTACCGATCGCCTCCACGAGTATACGACGGTGCTCCGGTCAAGTGGGGCAGACCTCCACCGTGTCCTCCAGACGATCCGCACAATGTTAACCCGGGCGGTTCTACCCGCCAAATTCGAAACGGAAATCTCCCAAAACAACCGTGTCCAGTACTGCCTTAAGCGGAAAGTGAGGACGCCATGATGTTTCTGGACCTATTTGGTGTAGCCGTGATTGTTATTGTTAATTTTTATTTCTCCTTATTTTTTTTTAATGTTTAATTTTAGTTTGTTAATCAATTAATTTTTGATTAATATATCATGTATCATGGATTTTAGCAATTAATGTGTCATGGTGTGCCAAATAAACATATTTTCTTTCTTTCTTCATTCTTTTCTGTAACCACTCTTCAAAGTGAGGTCTCACCGCCGCGGTTGTAGCGTGTTCGCGAGCAAGTCTGCGGTCAAGTTCGCCGATCTTCGCTCCTTTATGTTTTTCCTAAGCCTGTTTAGTATGTGACCGTCATACAAAGGCTAAGAATGTCTCATGGGAAAGTATATTTGAGGTAAAAACGTAAAAAGTGTGTGACTAAAGTAAAGGTGATGTAACATGTTGTAATGGTACTTATTTTAAATCAAAACTGCCCCCCTAGCCAAGTTACGACCGTTTCGTTTCGATTCTCCTGCGTCGAACGCCTCGAGTCGGCCACGCCTCCGATTCCTTTGTTCTGACGCCATCTGAACGCTCAGTCACGTGGTCAGAACAAAGGAATCGAAGGCGTACTCGAGATGTTCGACGCAAGAGAATCGAAACGAAACGGTCGTAACTTGGCTAGGGGGCTGGCTAATATACTCATAATGTACCTATAAAGAGATTTAATTATAAGATAACCTAGATGGTAATCACGTCGGGAAGAAGTATGTAAAACAGGTTTAATTAAAGTCCCACAAACGCAGACGGGTGTAATGTCTCGTCTAGTCAACTGCCCGGAAGTTGATTTCAGACTGTTGTAAATGTTCTGATTGCGTGGAGTAAGTACTCTAATATACTCTAATCCCGCGATACAGGATTTGAATTTTAGTTCCTATATTTTATTTATAATATCTATTTATAAATAATAATAATAAATGAATAGCTGTTCGTTAGTCTCGCTAAAACTCAAAAATGGCTGGATCGATTTGGCTAATTTTGGTCTTGAAATATTTCGAGATAGTCCAGGAAAGGTTTGAACGGTGAGAAAAAATGGAAAAAATCTCGTAAAAAAAATAATCCGAATACAACGCCATCTCTAATTAAAATATCATTTTAAAATGAATTACGCGGTTATGGTAATACTAGTAGATGGCGTTACGAAGTTAACCATATTATTTAAAACTATTTTACTACTATCTCTGAAAAAATAAATCGATCTTTCTAGTAAACTCCACTAGGTAAGTGATTGAAGATGATGACACAAGTACAAAAAAAGACTCACAAACATTTTGCCTCAATGTTTCCACCTCCTTCCTGAGCATGATGGCCTCCTGCAGAACTTCACACAGCAGAATGAAACAGGAGAAGTTCTCGATCTCATGGATTTGAAAGCGGTTGATAATCGACTCAACTCTGTCGGAACCAGCGTAAGCCTGAAAACGGCATTCATTTGAAAACTACGCACGCGCCACGGATTTGTAAATCCAAGTATCCACTATGTTTGCGACCCTCTTGCGCTCCGCATAGTGGATATGTTCGCGCTCCTGGCCCCCTAGCCAAGTTACAACCGTTTCGTTTCGATTCTCCAGAACCAGCAGGAGCTTAAGATTAGCACAAGAAAATAGAGGGTGTTTTTAGCGAGAGGAAGAACCAGACTATTATTGACAAAAACTCACCTGTGTTCCTTCAGTTGCCCTTAGAGTTCCAGGACCGCGGTAACTATTTCACATAATCCCGCAGGCCTGGAAGGCATCGGCCCTAGCAGGCCCAAGAAAACAGGAGCCTATACCCAGCATTGAGCGAAGTCGAGCTACGGAGGATGATAATGAAGTATCGGAGAATAATTATTCTTCACTTACAAATATTTCTTCAAGCAACTTATCGTGCCAAGCGATGTCTCGTTCGCAAGCCTGCATCTCTTCCAGTCGCTTCATCTCCTCCTTTTCATCCGCCTCGCAGATCCTTCGGGAACCTTTAACTCGCAAGAACTCTTCCAGCTTTGCCAAGTGATTCAAATCACTTTCAAAAGATTGCATTTCCTGCAAATGTGTAAAATTGTTATTACATTTATTTAATAGAAACTTAAATCTAATCATAACGTAATTAAAACTAACTTACAAAATAAAAAATAAAAGCCCTAAAGTACCTACTAAAAAAAGCAATCTAAAGTACGGCGTCGAAAAACTCCTCCACATCGCTGTCGACTGGTAATGTACCCAAAAGACTGGCGGCATTGCCACGTTGAATGGCAATCCTTATCCTTTATCCGAAGTAAAAGCCAGCCCTTGGGTCACGCGAAGTGTCAAGGCGTTTTGAAAGATCTTTAAATAATTTGTGAGCACTCGGACCCCACGACCCGAGAGTTTCAACCCCAAACGGCTCGAAAGTATAACTTCCAACAAGGTTATTATATTTCCGCCGCTTGAGGTTCTCTGCAAACATGTTAACAAAAACTTATGTCATAAAACCGCTAAATCGTCTGTTACATCTTTGGGCTACCACACAAAACTGCGCTGCGATGCGAATTGCTGGGATGCGATTTCGTGATTCAAAGCGTCCGTTCAGGCGACCAAACAATGTGCAATGCGAATCAATTCGCAAATTATTGCGATGCGTCGTGTGAGCTCGCAGATTTTCACGATGCGACGTACGTAGCATCGCATTCATTTCGCGTTTTTGTCAAAATCAAATAAAACCAAAAATGTTTATTTGCCAGAATATGGTACAATAGATATTACAGTTTTGGTTCCAGCAGTATGGCAGAATATCCATACCATGGTTTTTTTTTTCGGGTGGGAAAATTATCTCATGACATCCCCCGCTCTTGGGCGGAGCGCGAGATAGTGTCAGACTTTTACTGACTAAAAACCCACTCCTGTTCCTTCTTTGCCATTTGTTTTCCAGGGCCCCGGGGATCTCTTTCGCATCACCCATGGCCCCAGTAGGATTCGACGCTGTTGGGCCCCTAGGGTTGCTGACATCTCCTTGAGGCGCGCTTGGAACACTACGCGCCGTCGACGACTTGGGCTCGGTCCGGACGGTTACCGGACGATCGGACGGCGAGCCACCCATTGCTCGCCGTCCACAAGCCCGCGCCTACGGTGGCCGGATCCATACTATGGTGGCGTACAAATATTTCTATAAGAATGAAGGCTTGACATCTTATGCAATGACTAGCTTCTGCCAGCGGCTTCGCCCGCGTGATTATAGGTTTCGCTATACAAACTTTGGACACCCATTTCTCCCATTAGGGGGTGAATTTTGAAAAATCCTCTCTTAGTGCTCGCCTGCGTCATAAAAGGAAACCCCATGCAAGACTTCATTCTTCTACTCCCAGTAGTTTCGTCTGTGCGTTGATATGTCAGTCAGTCAGTTTCTCCTTTTATATATATAGATAACTAACTAATCTTATGTGTTTTAAAATCAAATGTTTTGTGTTAATGTAGTGATTGTCTCTAAGTGTTGCAGCACTTAAATAGATTAGTACAGTTTTATAATGATCCTGTAAATTCTCAGTGCATGTAATGTTGACGATCCTAATAATAAATAAATAAATTAAAAGGGCTCATTTATTAACCTACTAATTAACAAATATGAATAAATTAATAAAATATAAATATTATTGTAATAAAGATTGGGATTGTATTGAATTAATAATAAGTCATGTCATTATAATTTAATAATTATGTCATTGTTGGTTAAGGTAGAACAAAGTCGACTTATTTTCTAGATATTTTTTTTTCCAATAACAGCCTAAATCATTGTCTTTGGGCCTTCAATCTAAAACCTTATAATTGACCATCGAAACACCTGTTGGGCTGATGGGCTGCTGGGTTTTAAGCTGTAGGCAACCTTCAGTTCCTATCTCTCTGTAAGTTCTAAGTATACCTACTTATAATCTTGGAATTGCCTTAAATTTCTAAGTGTTGACATCATTATTAACATAAATTAACAAGAATTACTGATGATTTGCTCATGCGAGTAAGCTTGAACCCCAAGGAAGGTCATATTACTATTTCTTATTCTGTATCATAGGGTACTTTTTAACTATATTTACTGGCAGAAGCTAGTACTATATTACTACAAAGATTTGTTTTAAATATCTAATATTTTATACATTTTAGATTTCCAAATACGTACAGCAATATTTTTTTATTTATTAAATACTTCATGCACAAACGAACAAAGGCGGACTTAATGCCTTAGGCATTTTCTACCAGTCAATCTTTGGGTGATGCAGAGATAAATAGTGGTAGGTGCAATAAAAGCATAAGTACGTATTTTATTATTATAAGCCAATTTAACGATACTACATTCTATTTCAAATATCTGTTATTTATTTATTGTGCACACCTATCACAGTGTTGTCTTTTTTAACCCAATAGTTGACTGGTAGAGAATGCCGTGTGGCATTAAGTCCGCCTATGTACCACCAATGTACATGAAGTTTAAATAAATAAATAAAAGAGAGAGAGAAAAAGCGAATAGGTACAAGAAAAGATATACTAATGAACCATAAACAAAAAACCAACCATAATATCCCTGTTAAGTTGGAACAATCCTTTCCACTTCAGAGCCTCGACTTTTCGACAGCATTCATCCCTGTTGGCGAATGCCACTGAAGCAATCTCGAATATATCCATGAGGTACATCTTCCCTTTCACCAGCTTGCCTATGGTCCGGTTCCATTGGATGTTGAAGCCGTTCCTGGGTAGACAAACGACTTTATTAGTGTTCCTCTAACAGCACGTACATGAACCACATTGGGTATGTCAATATGAATTTCGATGCATTTATCCTCTCACTCTGGTTGCGAGAGGAAATGTCACACTTCGACTTATTAAAACTCACCTGTGTTCCTTCAGTTGCCCTTTGCATTCCAGGGCCGCGGTAACTCAGTTAATAGTCTACCCATGTTCCGAATTTAATCCTAGTTTGTTCAGTTCAAATCCAGGGCCGCAGACTTGAGGCCCTGGATATTACAATAGTGTCAGAATGGTGTATCATTGACTTCATAATTGTTGATTTTGACAAGTTTGGTAATCTACTAATATAATGGCGTCATTATGACTTTCCAATGGTCAACCATTGGAAGAAATGGCAGAGAATGGTAATCTCGTACATAATGACAAATGAATGCCTGAAGATTTTGACAATCCCTTTGATCAGTGTCCAGAACGTCGTTGTGCAGTTATTGTTTTTAATTTGTTACGAGACAGCTCGAGAAACCAATGACTGACCAAGATCGACTATTATGAATTTAGCAGACAACGAACTTTTAGCAAAATGACAATGGGATCGTGTTTAAATGACGAATTTATAAAAATAACAGATTTGGGCCCCAGTTCTGAAGGTACCTACTTTTCTTCTCTTTTACTTTGTTTGTTGCTTTTGTGTCGACTAAATATTTTTCATTCCATTCCATTCCAGTCTACTTCATTCCAGTTTATTCCATTCTGTTCCATTCTATTCTATTCCATTCCATTCTATTCCATTCCATAATATGAGTAGGATTAGTAAAATGACAAAACCTACTAACCTCTCAACCAGCAGTCTATGGATCTCTTCCCTGACTCGTCGGTTGTCAGTGTTGACAACACAGAATCTCTTAGTGGCCAGGTCTAGTCTGTTCTCCATGCGGCGAAGGCGGTTGTTGGCGTTCTCTATCATTGCTAGTTCCTGTGTATTAACTTTTAGAAATTAAGAGACTCAATGGAACGGAGTGGAAGGATTTTAAAAATGGTTTGGCTCTCTGTGTATTGATAATGATTTAACTCGAGTCTATTCACGCATAGAGTCCTAAGTTATTAATTTCGCATAGCCTGCCTGGGTAAGCCAAACGGACCATTATAAAATACACACAATGTTTTAGTTAGGTACCCTATATCATCCTACTTCTGGGCAAAGACCTCGCCAAAATTCAGGGATCTTTATCCTGAGCCACATTCACTTTATCAATCCGATACACTCCAGGTCTACGTAAATTAAAAACCAAACATTCAAGAGACAAAACTTTATTGATGATTGAATGTACTAAGAATTTTGATTTATACTCCCTAAAGCCAGTTCAGAGATCATGAAAGGTTGAAATTGCAGAATCAATCTTTCTCCTTTACTTGCGTTTGCGAGTACTCACATCAGCCTCAGTAGGGACCTTCTTGGAGAGTTCGATTACGTTCTTCTGCGCGAGGTAGTTAAGGCAGTCCAGCTCTGCCTGCTGCGCCCTCTCGTCCCGCAGCTCACTCTCCAGCTGTTCGTACTCCACGATGGACTTGTGGGTCCCGCTCTTCACGTAGTTGTCGCGAACTGCATGCTGGCCTTTTCTGGCGAGCTGGAGATGAATGGATAACATGACGGGTTGGGTGCGTTTGATTTTGTTAGACTAGTTTCTATCTAATAGCTACGCCTAATGAAGCGTAATTAAAATGTCTAAGCCATACTAAGCTAGATTAGGTTGAGCTAGCCTTGGTTTTAATAAAAGAAGTAAGTAAGAAAATGCAGTCTAAAAGATCTGCTTGGGCAGATTCCGCACAATTGTTTGTTAAAGAAAATAATTGAGCTCGTCATGATTAATAGAAGTTTCGTTTTCTTGAATTTCTTTCACAAGGATTACTTTGGACCGGGATCAGATAAAAAAAAATTGCACAATACTTGTTCAATCAGATTTTTGGGCCATCAGGCAAGAAAGCCTAATACTGGAGATCACAGTAAGTATCGAGCTTGAAGATGGGCGGCTTCAATGACCAAAGAGGATCGTCCTTATCAAGTGGACGGAACGCAACATGAGTACCTTTTGGTACACTTATTATAATAAACACCCAGTGAGATACCAGATTATCAGCTCCCCTACCCCAAGGTCGACTGGTAGAAAATACCTAAGGCATTAAGTCCGCCTTTGTACAATGTTTAGTGGATAAAGTTTTAAATAAATAAATAAATACCAGATTATCAGCTCCGCTACTAATACAACACTCACGACGTCTGCTCGAGGCGATGGTTACTGCTAGACTGCCGAGCGAGAGCGCACCCGTGCAACGTTGGCACTTCTTAGACGATAATATTATAGCCTTCACTTTCTCACATTTATTACAATACCCACGCATCTGATGTGCCTCTGGTATTGCTCAGGTAAAATGTATAGGCGGCACTCTATGGCATATTTCTTTTTAATGTGGTTAGGCTTCTAACCACTGTCTCACCTGATGGTAAGCGATGATATGGTCTACAATGGAGCACGCATGCTTATTAAAGTAACCTGTTTACTCTTGACTTAAATTTAAAAGAAAATTGAACAACTAACATTGATGCAAAGCAGAGTTTCTTTGAGCTCATACGTGAGGATGTTGAGCTGCTTCTCCTGAGGTGCGAGCTGCGGTATACCACCAGCTCGCTTCTCCACGCTGCATTGTGGCGCAAGTTTCAGGTACTGTGGGCATGAACACGCAGAATAATTAAGATATTATGCTGCTGTTACTAATTGACACTGGAAATAATGAAAGACTAGCTTGTTCGCGCACATTTGCTCCTGTGAACGTGACTGTTCATTTGTATGGGATAAAATGTAGCCTGTAGCAATCAGCTGTATATCGGTGTGTTAAGTTTTAATGTAACTTATGCAGTCTTAACTTAAAAAAAAGCTATCAGGAAACACAGACTCCGGCAAGAATTCCACTCCTTAGCTGTATGCACAATAAATGTGTTCTTAAAACTTTTAAAAGTATGGGTGGGATGTCCACCATGTACCGGTGGTACATCACCGTGTCGGATTGCTACCTCATCGGATTTTAAAAGCAAAGGAACACGGAGTGTTCCTGTGTTTCCGCATACACTTGCACTATATCTACTGCATCATGATCGAAATTCGGTTGGGAGTATTTATCCATTAGGTTTTAGTGTTCAAGAAGAAGTTGAGGATTTGCTTACAGTTCTCACGGCATTGCTTAGCTCGGCTTCGGGGTCAACCACCTTCTGTTCCACTTGGTTAGGCTTACGTTCCTCTTGGGGTGGCATTTTGAAAAACGATTACTAAAATATAGGGATACAACAAAAGAAAACAATATTATTTATAAGATTATAATGTTCTGTAAACAAATGTAAGATTCACGTTGACATCTCAGGTCGTTTTGAAATGTAATTTCTTCTTTTTTGTGGTTATTCTTTCTTTTGGAGTAAAAAGTCTTGTTTCAGAATGAAAGGCTTCATTGCACTGGCTGCGGGAATGTTCAATAGTTAGCGTGGCCCTGGAATGCAAAGAGCAACAGAAATTCCCGTGGCACCCCCTCAATAGATAGTTATGGCAGTAAGGCCCCTCTTTAAGGAGTGGCTGGAAAGGCAACACGGCGTCCTTACCTTCCGCATAACGCAGGTCCTCACCGGACATGGTAAGTTCGGGATACGCCCGGGTGTCACCATTGTGTGGACCGCCCGGAGGACACGGTGGAGCATACGGTAGAGGTGTGCCCCGCCTGGGCAGAGCACCGCCGTGTCCTCGTGGGGGCCTTGGTACAGGCCATGGTCCGGAGTGAGGAGGAGAAGTGGCGCCTCCTTCTGCGAAGCAGTAATGCTAGCAAAAGAAGCGGCCGATCGCGTGAGATAACAATCCTCACGCCCCAACCACCGCCCGGATTCCGATCCCGATTTCCGGCGACAGCGGGCAATGGGTAGCTTGAAGTCCGATCGATGTTATGATTTTCTTTGTCAAAAAAAATTGAGGACTATGTCTCAGATCCTGTTTTATTTTTCCGTAAGTGGATTCTGCTCTGTCATGTCTCATGTCAACTGAGAATATGGAACGCAATGATTCGCATATTATCCGGGTGGGACAGGCTTCTTTTTGTGTTACCTGCTGACTGTAGATTCTGAAGTCTTGATCCTCGAAGCAGGATGCTGGACGAGTTCGGATTACGGTCTTTGACTCGTGCCTCTGACTGGGATACTATAGAGTTCAGTTCACGCAGTCAATAAAATGAATGCTGCTCGTTGGTGTGTACCTCACCTGGCCACTATTGTTCACGCAGTCATGCAACCATAATTTTTTTTGACATCATGACCTGGCTACGCTGCCATGGCTGAGCGAGGCACGGCTCTTGAACAGGACGACGCTGAATTTTACATGGAACGACTGCCACCTGATCTCCACAACGCAGTAATTGTGTGTGATAAGATAACCCTTGGCAAGACTGATGGATTTGGAAGTCTTCCTTTCCATTTTATAGCTTTGGTCGACCCGTAAAGACTGTCAAACAAACGACTGTCAAGTCAATAAATAGCAGTCGGGACGAACAGCTAAACGTACCTTCCGAGACATAACGGAGTGACCGTCCTCACATATATATTATAAAGTCCCCTAATGTGTCTGTCTCTACGCGATAACCTCAAAAACTACTAAACAGATTTTCATGCAGTTTTCATCAATAGAGCGATGAACAGATTAACTAGCCTGTTGCTCTAGTGATTAGTGGGTCTGGCTGCTATGCCATGGTCGTGGGTTCGATTGCCACCTAAAACAAATGTTTGTGTGATTGAGCACTATTATTTGTTCTGTGTCTGATTGTAATTTACCTAGAATATGTGTTTATTTAGAAATATATAAGCATGTTGATCAGCTGTGCCATAGCACAAGCTCTGCTTAGTTTGGGACTAGATGATAAACGTCATAATGGCGGGACCAACTCTTATATGTTTTAATACTACCACCCACACCCTCTCCCATACACACACACACACACCCCCCCTCATCACAACGCTCACGTACACACATACATATTAACTTGAATATTGCAGTATGGTTATTTATTATGTACCACTTTTTTAATTATTTCGATTTTATTTTTTCTTGTGATCGTTTTTATTTATTTTCATCCATTTTAATATGCTAAGTTTTATTATTTACTTTATTCCTTGTAAACACATATAAATTACATTTTGAAATATTTTTTTTAAACAAAATAATACTAAATAAAACATTTAAAATATAAAAAATTGTACCCCTCCGGTATCGGGAATAGGGCTTTATGATTATTATTATTACGAGTATTATTTTGTCTTAATTCTTTAACTTCACTCTTAGTTTGATTTTGTTAATAATCACCATGTACAACTTTTTGGATATAAAGAATATGTACATCTCTGATCCCCAAGATACAGACAGACTAACGTCTAGTTTGGGGGTCACTGTTCTAACAGACATGTATAATGTACTTGATATTAATAAACTATTATTACTGATAAACTATTATTATTAATGAGCCTACCATGTATACGTGGGATACTCAGAAAGTTTTGAGAAACTAAGAAAACTAACTTTTATGGGTAAAATATTTTTATTAAATCTTTTCAAAGAACTCCACCAGCTCTATACAAAGTTTCATACGTCTGAACCAATTTTCGAAACATTTTTTCCAGGCCGCCGCAGACACCTCTTAAACGGCCTTCTCGAACACTAGCGCGTCTTCTGACGATGAAAACTGTATCCCTTTCAGCATTTTATTTTTATTTTAGGGAATAAAAAGAAGTTACAAGGTGCCAGATCAGGACTGTAAGAAGGGTGCCCCAAGACTCTGACCGGTGTGATGTCCAGGAAGACCCTCGTTTTGAGCGCTGAGTGCGCGGGCGCGTTTCATGGCGAAGCAGTACCCCGCGGAGCCCGGTGTTCGGTCGCTTGTTGCTCATTGCAGACAAAGCTTCTGGCAGGCATTTTTTGGTATACCATTTGGCGTTGATGCTGCTGTGGTCTCCTTACTCGCAATGGAATTGAAATCAGATAACGGGGTATCTGATTAGTAACGTGTTATAATGATGGGGCCATGGTTATCGTGAAATTCTGTTTACACCGTGTGAGGTAAAAAAATTCAGGACAGGTACAAAATAGTCCTAAAGCGTACTAATAAATATACGTAGTAGAATCATTCTATTACAAGAGTTGGTTCCGCCGTTGGAAGTTGTGGCATATTATTATTATTATATATTATTCTTCATGAGATGGTTTGGGTGTAAAAGTCAAAACATATCTATGTTTTGAGAAAACGGTTTGCTTTTCTTTTTTTTTTCTTGTTGACCTATATGTGTACCAACCTCGGTAAAAGTTGCTTAAACTTGAACATTGAGTCGTGTAATGGTTATAATTAAACCACGGTCTTCTGCAGTCCGGAAATGTATTAATCTTCAGGTTCAATAAAGCAATCTTTTCGTTTGTCTCCGGCCTATGTAATTAAACGTGTTACTCGTCCTCTAACGTTCAGCGCTCCGATTGGCAAGCTCTTAACCAATAAGAGAGCCGAACGCGACAAACGTTTCGTTCGAGTTAACGTAACAACAACTCGCATTCAGCGCGCTGATCTTAGTGTTAACGTAAAGACAACTCGCATTCAGCGTGTTGATCTCAGCGTTTACGTAACAACAACTCGCATTCAGCGCGCTGATCTTAGCATTAACGTAACAACAACTCGTATTCATCGCGCTGATCTTAGCGTTAACGTAACAACAACTCGCATTCAGCGCGATGATCTTAGCGTTAACGTAACAACAACTCGCATTCAGCGCGCTGATCTTAGCGTTCGTAAAACTAACTCGCACCAGGCACTCAGATCTTTTTTTATCTGGAAACTTCATCAATAGAATAAGTAGAAAATAAAAATTAGAATTACAGTTTAAACTCACTTTATTAATTAATTCCATAAACATAATTAATTATTTATAATGATATTTCTAGTCACTATTAAGATCTTATAAATTACGATTATTTAAGTACTTATGAAAATGTGTTTATTAAGTACACTTGCACTAATAAAACGATGGATTAGTTCATGTAGTAAAATTTGTATTAATTTACATAAAATGATTCAAATGGATTTATTACATCACCTGTTAAACCACATATTTTAAGGATTTCTGACCAAACGATCAAAGCACCTTGCTGAAATAATGCTTCAAAAAATTATTTTTTTAAAAACTTTTTAAATTTTTTTTTCTCCATGAAACCAATCATTCATTTTTAAATGATAAAAATGAAAATGTTTCTTAGAGTTTAAAAAAAAATGTAAAATCAATTTAAAACCGATTTTATTTTAATGTAGAAAAATTCGTGTTTCTTTAAGTAATGTAATATTTCCATGGAATTTATAGAAAAATGGAATGACTAAGAAGTTATACTCGCCATAACAGTGTTTTGTGCTAAATAGAAAATAAAGTAAAAATACAGAAAAATATTGTTAAAAAATATTAAAATGATCTGCAAATCAAATTTCGGACACAGCGTTTAATAAAATCAATAAGTATTATTATTCAATAATTAGTTCAGTCTTAAAAATAAATTAAGTACAATAATATCTCTTCCGAATAAGTAATGGAAATTATTATATTTTAAATCTTACTACCAATGACATAAAGTATAAAGTTGATCGTACAACTATATACATATAAATACATTTTGCAATAAATTATATTGCTTTTGCATTACCCTATTGCATTGTTATGTAAAACATTAATAACATTGAACATACAAAAAATGGAAAAATAATTCGTAAAGCTTTAAAAATATTATAAAGACACCAGCGCCTCTATCGGTTAACTGAGGAACTATGAAAGGTGCCTATCAGTACTTCAGTGGGAATCCTATTTTATTTCCATTCTTTAATAGTCTAAGAAAAATATTATTAAATTCAAATTATTAAATTTTATTTAGTTCATGTCAATTAATATTCATTTGAGTTAAAAATACATATTTGCTTTTATTTTATTTTGAGTAAGACCATTACAGGGTTAATTTTTATTTTAAATCTGAACAAAGCTAAACATATTTTTGTAAAATCATGTTTTAATTTTAGTGTTTGTATTTTTCAAATTTCAGAGATAGATTTTTAAATAACCAAACATATTTTGCATTGATGCATTTTAAAATTTCTTTTAAAACAGAAAACAAATATTCAAAACATAGGTATACGTGACAGATACATTATTGTATGTATACAGGGTGACGGGTAATTCAGAGTATTCCTTAAAATTTGTTGAATTAGAGCTTATTTGCAACGATTTTAACTTAGATATTAAGGGCGGAATTCACCAATAAAACTAATCGCGGTTTAACGTTTGGCTCGCGTAATCGCGGTTAGCCACTGTCACTAGTGTCACTTGTAAAAATACAACAAAAGAAAAACACAGACAAGTGTGAGAGCGTGCGAGACAAACGTTAAAACGCGATTAGTTTTATTGGTGAATTCCGCCTTTAGTTTCAGTCTCAATCCTGCTCAAACTGTGGAATGTTAAAACAAATTAGGTAGGTAAATCTCCTGTAATTTTTTACTTTAATGTGTCATTTATTTTTAGTAAGAACTCATGCTTACAAGCGGCATGTTGCCAACGGCAGAGGTAACTGCAGCCATCGACGTATGTGTACATCGTACGTGACACTTGACACACTTGCTTCGATAAAGGAGAGAAGAGACTTCACACAATTACTTAGTAGGTTTTGGATAAAAAGTTTGAGATTTCCAAAAATACTTAAAATGTGCGATAACTCAAAAATAATTTAATTTAATTTGAGATTATCGTTGAAAACGAGTTGTTTTTTTTTCTGCCTTTTTAACGAATACTTCGAATTACAAGTCACCATCAGTTATAGATACTTGAGCATGTTTATAATATAAATATTCTAATATAATTATTTGTTAAACCGTACATAGATATCTATTTTTTTGAACCTTTTTCTAACTGACAAAAGTGTGGTTTTTTACACATATACATTATATTTTATGCATAAACGCACTTTCAAGAGAGCTTTGTTTAATTCTCCCGGATGTTCGTGTTATGGAGGTAAATTTTGTGTATGTGTGTCATTTATTATTAGCTAAATCTTTAGAGAAATATCCTTAGACCTGGCTTAATGCACTGCCATGCACGAAAGTTGAGATGGCAAATTTTATTTTTTTAAATTGACTTTGTATTTAAAATCTAGATATATTTTATTTTTTAACTAAGTTTAGACATCGGTTTTCTTTAGGGCTGAAACTGGGTAAAGCGGGCGCCCGCGTGATTCCATACTAAAGTGACCCGCGCGGTCTATTTTGTTTAGAACCGCGCGGGCAGTTTCAGGCCTTAAAGTTAGTGTGAAAATCCATCAGAATATGTTCTAAGGCTGTACTGGTATTATAAATACAATAAAATTGACATTTCTATAGAAAAGGCACTTTAAAAGGCCAGGTACTTTTAAGGCACAGAACAATATTTAAGTACCAACTATATTACTATTGCAAAACAATTCAAAATATATATTTATTTAAATACTTATATGTGATTTTTTACTAAAATTCGTGAATTATGCTACACACAAAATTATTCTAAAAATCCACCAGATCATGTTGAAATCGCGACTGTTTTATACTACTGGGCAATGTTGACAATGGCCAGGGAAAGCGTGGCATTGTTGTGGCTGTTTTGTGAAACGGATATAGGTTCCTGCATTTGAATAAAGAATTCGAGAGCAATAAACTTTTTCCTATTGACAACGTTTAAATTCAATATTTGAGCTGATGGTAAAGGATTAAAATTATCTCGAATTATTAATCGACCAATAACACTGCATAACAGCCATTGGATATTGGTCAACCACAGAATCTGATAATGTTCACGTCAGACAAGATGCAACTGAAAGTAGGTTTAGTCCTGTTTATCATTTCGGCAGCGCCAATCAAAATGCAGTTCCTCGCTTTCTCGAGTAAGTACAGCTAGTTGATAAACTTATTAAAGAGAAATAAGTAAGTAAGTATAATATATATCTCTTAAGAATGAATTCGAAAAAAAAAAACGGAAATTACAGTAATCAATTTCTTTGACCCCATCCCTATTCTTCAATCTGTCAGAACTGTCAAACGGTACATCTTATATTTGATGGGATTTAGGCATCTAGAAGCTAAATAGTCGATGGTCGATGACAAGACAATAATATCAACATTCGCTGGTCAATGTCAACATTGGACGTCAAAGTGGATCCTACCAGTATTCTGTATAACATTATAGTAGGTAATGTAAATAATATGGCTATTAAATGTTTTCATTATTTAGCAATCTATTTCTATTAAATCTAAAGGCCTGTTTTACCACTTTTTTAATAACTTATTTAGTTAAAGAGACTGAGCAATACCAGATCAGAAAATAGTAGGTACTAAAAGTTTTTTTTTAAAGCAATACTTTTTTAGCAGCGTTTCTGACAGCTGCCCTTTTATAATTTACCAATGGTAATGTTAGGATGTTATGATCGGAAGGGGGATATGATTGGAAGGGGAATGCAATAAAGAACCCCATTCTTAAACTTAGGAGTTTTAAGCATTTTAACTTGCTAACTATCAACTAAGATTTTTTCTAATAGAAAAATCCAATTATAATTTCGCCTGAATTGGGCTTTGAACCCTTCAGGCTTACAAGACCTTGCAATATTAATCAGAGTAGTTTCTTCCTTCCTTTTTTAACATATAGGTAAGTAGGTATAGTTTCCTATATGTATAAAGCAGGTATAACTCAGCCTCTTTTAGAAAGATATTCTGTATTAAATTAACGTAAAACTACCTAATTCGTATTCTCCGTGGTAAAAACTGGCGGTAAAACTAATTTTACACTTTAGGTGCACCAAACATCTCACTTGAAGTGAAGAGTTACGTATAAAGTATCAACTACACAGGTAATCTCAATTACTAAAACATTATTTACAAATAAAGCAATGGTAGGTAAGTTAATTTTCAAAATGGCTGACGTATTAAAATGGCGGATTACATGACTTATTTTAAAGTTAGATTTTTTTTTCGTTTCAAATCGAATCGTATTTAGAGTTTTATCGTTAGTCGAGACACGGACCAAAGATCTTAAATCTCTTGGAATCGTCCGCTTAATAAACATATATCTGTTGTACTAAATCCGCCTTATAATGTATGCTCAAGTGACAAATCTTACCAGCCATTTTAGAGTGGACAATCAAAAAAAAGACACATTAAAACATTAAAAATTAAACGTAAACTAACTATGAACAATCTAACTACGAAACTAACTATCACTGCGATAGTGTAAACATCACACGGTTTATAAAATAAAATAAGAAAATAACCTAGAAACTCGGTGATGGCGGCCACGTCCGCACGGTAAAACAAAATGGCGGCCGCTGCGATTAATTTTGACAGATTTTTGTACAAAAGTATTAAAAATAAACTGTAGGCAGCTGGTAATGTCGATGGATGGTAATATTTGATGATGATAAGGTAGAGAGTTGATATGGTAGAGTGGTCTATGGCTCTATAGAGGCGCACCAAGAGTGGGGTACAACAGATCACCGGTGAAAAAATCCAAGAAGCCGAGATGTTCTGGTGGGTGGAGGCTGTTCAGGGAGCTTCCTTCGCTTCTCTTGCGTCGTCAGCTTGTGTTTCATCTGCTCATCAATCAGCTCCTGCATGTCCATCTGGAATGGGAAAATTGGATTGAGTAAAGGATTTTGGAATGAATTGATTAAATCACAGCTTTAAAAGATCTTCTGTGGTGGGTTCCATGTGTGATTATAGACTAAATTATTTTCACCATTAAGAGCCGGTTGTAGTCACAGAGTATTTTGTATGGTTTTGCCCGGATCTATGTCGATTTCGCGGCCCCTTAACAGCAATTTTATTTTTATATAAAAAAAAACGTAGTAAGTAACTATTCAAGATTTTTGTTTTTACCAGACCCTTTTAAAAACATGCTTTATTATTTTATGTAATTTTCAAATATTTTAGTAACGTAATCTCGTAGATATACCAGTTTGACATCGTAAGTTAAAGTCTGATTCATGATTTTTTTATCGAGCCAACTAATTTATATCATGTTTTGATTTTTACCCAGCAGTCGATTTTAATAAAATATTTTTTCATGGTGTTCTCTTTTATATTTGTAGATTTCCAGAGGTTCAAAAAAGTACAAGATTAGTAGAACCTGGCCTTAACATTTGTCTAGCTTACTCCGTTTCTTTCATACTACATTCGACTCCCAGTCAAAACGGATCCAGCTCAATTAAATTAAAAACAAGTAGGTACTAGCTACTTTACAAGAAGAGACTCCCATATCTGACCTCATTTCTCGCAACCCTGGTATAAAAGAAACAATACCCAAGTCTCTAGTTATTCAGGCTTAAATAACCAAAAACTTGATTTAAACAATTAAAATATTTCGTTTAAATACTTGAATGTATCATTTGATCTTCAACTTGAAAAGCATCAGAGCTACACAGTGCTGTTTCACTTGGTTCCACCACTAACTTTGATTGTTTAGTATTTTAACGATTCTTTTAATTTAGTCAAGCCTTTGAAAGGTTTTTAAAGACTTCACGGTAATTTGAATAAAATGTGAGATTCAGTACTTATGATTAGGAATTTGTAGACCGTGACTGATTTTGGAAAGTACTTACATTTTTATAAAAGAGATGAAACGGATTCTTTGGTAAAAAGTCCTAACGGTTGTCGTCCAATTCATTATTTAGTAAATATATCATGTTGAAGGAAAACTGGGTTCTGTTGATAGATCGCTAACATTAGAAAGAGTCAATTGAGAGACTAATAATTTTCTTCGTCCTGCTATATGAACTTTTTTTTATGCCATAGAGTAGCGAAAAAGCAGGCGGCCAACCTGACGGTAAGTAGTCATAGACGCCTATAGACAAGAGCAATACCACCGGTACGGCTGCGGTGTAGGCAACGCGGCAGCCATTAGCCCTTTGGCCCTTTTTCTAAAAATGTCTACTTTCTTCAATTTTTGTTTAAAGCGGTCAATGTCGCAACTCACCAGATGCAATTCTTCAATATTATAAAGTCCTCGTGACTCTTTATTTGAACGCGATAAACTCAAAAACTAATAAACTAATATTAATGCAGTTTTCACCCGTAGATAGTGTGATTTATGAGGAAGGTTTAGGTGTAAAATACATGCATATTATAGTAGAGAAATGCTGAGAATTGCAAAGTTTTCTAACAGCCGTGTCAAGCTGGTGCAGGTCGCTAGTAATTTTATAACCAAACACCATGTCCACGTTTTGTTACATACCTGCCACTGTTCCAGTTGTTGTCCAAGGTCCACCTTCTGGCGAACTGCTTCGTACAGCTGACTGTTGGCTTGCATAAGCTCCACCCTGGTCTTGGCGAGGGCCACCTGAAAAAATAGTAGAACACGTTAATATAATATATTGTCCTTCGTAATATTTTAGGATTAGATACGTTGTAAAAAACATAATAGAAAAAGACCACTAACTTAAAGTGATTATTAAATAGTTATTTATTTAATAATCACATAAAGTTAGTGGTTTTTTGGTTTTGGTTACTGGTTATATTACCAAATATCTGCTGGTATTAATTCCGGTGTTAAATATATTAATACAGCCGCAACAAATTCAGTCTTACTTTGTAGTTTGATCTTACTAGGTACTTTCTCCTAAAACTTACTTTCCCAATAGTAGTTTCTGTTTTTAATATCGCATCTGTTTTTGTATACAATTCCAGACGTTTATCTGTCTGTCATATTGTAACAAGTTTTCAATGAAAATTTTTTTTCATGATATGCTTAATATATTTATAATTATAGCGCGGTATATAGGCACCTACACAATTAATGCTCATTAAGACCATTCCAAAAAGCTCAAACACGATAGGGTTATATGAGTTCCTATGGCAACCTTTCGGTTCCATCATCAGATCAGCTCCATGTCATGTCAATAATTTTGCATTGTCATCTGATTTACACGTGTACGCAAAATTTTAGCTCAGTGGGTCCGAGATATGGATCAAATTTAATTTGCAAGATAGATTACAGACAAACATCAGTACAGGTGAAATTAAATAAAAGCTTGCAAAATAGCGGTCATTGATTGACCCTTCTATATTTATTGACATTCTTAATTCCAATAACGGAATTAAAGACATAAAGCTGGCTTGACTATACTTTTACAAATAATAAACAGTTCATTGTTTATTTTTTGGTTACCTGAGCAGAGGAATTAGACAAAGGTCAATGTATGTATATGTTTTGTCTACCATTGTCGTTATGTAGAAAGATAAATAATTGTTGCGTCGAGTAGATACAAATAAATTGGTATATCGATTAAACTTGTAGCTCAACCATGAGTTTAACCGGGGCCACTCACATGCGCGCAAACATTCGTACATCGTACGAATGTTTGCACGCATATGAAGGGCCGTCAGACATTCATTCGCAAACTTAGCGGATTTGCAAATGCTTCCTCTTACAATTGTTTACGAATTTCTCAGTCTTGCTTGCGATTTTTTTAATTTTATCTTTACAAATCGATAGTGTCTCATGTACCGAATCGAGCCTCCATGGAATTAAAAGGAGCAAAATATAACGGTGTATGTATGCCTGAACTTATACTGATCAGTAGTTCGTCACACAAACTATAACAACGACATGATCGTTGGCTTCGCAATCGTGTGCGCAACTGGTCACACGAATGTGTGGGAGACTACGCGAAGGATCGAGGTTCGCGCGCTTTGATGTGCGTTAAAAAACCGACACAGCTTGGAAAATCGCGAATGCAACGAAAACTTCGCACAATCATTTGCAAATGTCGTCCTACACTTGTGGTTTTGCGTATTCGTGCGAATGTGAGTGAGTGGAGAAAGCAATAGTATTCATCCTATTCGATACCTGCGCCATTTTTTTTTCGTATATCAAATTTTACAGCGCCTCTAGCGGTCACTTGTAGAACGAAAAACGGCAGTATGAGACATCAAATAGAAACCTATCAAACGGTTCTCACTAGAGGGTAGTAGTTTGTTACATATATGTTTTGGTCAAGAAATAGAAAACGTTCAACTCCTTACCTCAGCAGCCTTCTTCCTCTCCATGGCCTCGTCTCTTTCCTGTCTCGCCTTGGTGACGGCCTCATCATTCTGGAGACTGCTGTAGTTGGCGTCGTTGAGCAGCTTGTCGCGTTCTTCCGCAGCTGCGCGAAGTTCCACTTCAGCCACCGACAACTGGAATTAGGGAAATTATTTTTATGTGAGTTTTTTTTGTACTAAATAAAATATCCACACTATTCAAGGAACACAATCTTTTTATGGGCTTAAGTTTATATGTGTGTACCAAATAATCATATTTTCTTTTTTAATCTAAAGGCAACGACGCTTATTCATAGAAATGGTTCTTTAAAGCAGTTTTATATAAAAAAAACGTGTCGTAGCGTTAGTGTCGCTTTTACACGTGGCACCTGCCTGCAGAAGCGTTAACTTCAATGGGAGGTGGTAGACAGTTTTTTTTTTGGTTAGCCTATTCTGTCCCACTCCTGGGCACAGGTCTCCCTACACTCCTTCCATCCTTCGCCAGCCCGTGTTTCCTCTTTTCAATTCCAGCAAAATCTGTCTAGTCTAACCCACCATCTCTTTCGTGGTCTACCGCGACCCCATCTCAAGGCACCAATTTTGAGCTACTTTGGCTCATAGAGATGTCCAGCCCAGTCCCATTTAAGTTGGGCCGACTTTTAAACCACAACAACTATCCTAGTTTTCTATATAAATAGATAGACGACGTAGATGTAGAAATTTTGAACTCAATATTTTAATTCAGAGATAATACTGATTTTGCCAAAGGATATCCCAAGCCATCACCCTCACCTACCTACATATACTTATTCAAATTGGCGTCGAATACTTTCTAAACCATAGACAAAGTAGGTAAGCCTCGTGAGTTTGGGCCGTGTCGACGAGTCCGTGACTTACTCCTATAAGGAAAGCCGACCATGACTGTAGCTCTACCCAGAATGGGCGGCCATTTGGATTAGGACGAAAAGATACCTTCACTACACCTTATTGCACCTTATTTCCTTATTTGTATACACTGTGTCTACATCTCTCATCCAACTCTCCTATCGCAGGTCTGCTGCAAGAAATTTCATTTGAAATAAGCAGTATCTTTGTGCTGTTATATCTGCTTTTGTTCTTTTCATTTTTAAGTGTTTGTACATAAATAAATAAATAAAAATATAAAGACTGAAAAAAAAAAAAAAAAAACGATAACTAAGTAAGACTGCCAGAAAATACTGTCTCGCTTTATCGAATAATTCATTCAATGAGTCATTTTTATTTTATCGCTTCGCTTTTAAGTATTTATAAAAAATTAATAAACTAGTGCGCCTTACCATCGACGATTGCATCACTGCTTATCATCAGGTGAGATCGCAGTCAAGCACTAATTTAAGTATGTCATTTAAAAATATATTTAAAAAAAAAGCAGAGAAAACCCAGTTGTGGATTAAGCCCGCCTATGTACATCAACTGTCCTATTTTTGTGGTCTGTCTATAATTGTGTGTACAATAAAGAATATTTACTAATGTTTCAAGATGTTATCTTGAAACATTTCTAGCACTAAGTAGATAATTTATGTGCCTGTCACTTTTCTGACACAAAAAATATACTTTTCATTATTTCTTCTTTCATAAACAAACACGTAAGTACCTACAGTAATAGATACTTTCAGCCATTCCCCATAAACATTACGTCTCACCAACATCACAGATCTTCAGACATTTCATTCACAACAATAATATTTCATAAACTTCTTTCACAAACACTGTTTTCTCCGTATCTCCCACGGTTTATTTCCGCATCACCCGGCCGTTCCGCGTATTGCCCGGCCGCAGCTGAAGTTGAAACCACTATTGTTTGTGTTAGCTCTTCGTAACGCATCGTATTGTGATTTTGTGTGTTATTAAATTAAACCTATAACTGTCTACGTCTCATATAACCGACAGGATCGCACATCCACGACCTAATACTCCATCTTGTCAGCTCTTCTGTCACCTATGGGGTTTGAAGAGCTAAACGAGATGGAGTACCCAGTCGCAAACACACTGGCGAATAGAACGCGAAAATACTCGTCAGACGGAAGGGTTAAATAAAAATGTCCGTAAGGATTGAGGTGGCACATTTCGTATTTTAATGAAATTAAATACTTATTTAGTAGTAAGTTTAAAAAAATTTTGGTTTTTGGTTCGATCCTCGATTTTGTAGTATAGTAGTTCAAAAGTTACATAACCATGAAGGTGGCACCTCAATCTAAATGTTTGAAGTGAGTAGCCACGTCAGAACGAGGAACATCATGGATGAATATTTATCATAATTTGGTATGATTCAGTAGCATTTTAGAGTAGTTAGTAGACAAAATTTGAGCTCTGTAGTGTTAAAATTAAAAAAGTTATATTAATTTGGCTCCTCAGACCATACACATGACTCGCCATTTTTCAAAGAAGCATTATTTCAATTATTACTCAATTTCTTCATCATTTAGTAGTAATTATATTAGATTTGTAGGACACGAACCGGATATCAGTAATGTGTGGATTGGGAGATATAGCACATTTTAATGTGGCTCCTCAATTGAGATGCTTCGGTAAATACATTGGCCTCTAATCTACTTATTCTTGTGACGAAATTAACGCCACTGTTTAATCAGTTGTCCGTTCATCACCAATTACCCATTACATGTTAATAGACAAAAAAAGGCAACATAAACCAATTTAAAATACAAATTACCTCTAAACTTTCAACCTTGAACAGAACAATAACAGAATATAACAAAAAAATAAAAATAAAATGATCTCGGCCGTAATTTAAAAATTACCAAATAAAAAAAAAGAAAGTGGGCCATTGCATGTTACCCACACATTTATGGTAGATCATAGCTAATGTGAGAACTAGCCTTAATACATAATTAAAAGTACGTGTAAAAAAGAATAAATTGTCTTTGTTGTAAAGCTTGGGATACATTAGCGGTATAGTTATGCGGTTTATGGTGTTGTAAGAAGTTTATGGTGTCGCGTCGTTATTCGTTACTCGCACTCACATCAGATACGGAAAACTGTCCATTCACAATGTCTATGGTTGGAATGCTCGCAATATATTTTTAAGCCATTTAACCGCCCGCGTCAGATTGGTCCATCCATGGTCAGATTGTGAATGGACAAAGTTTTCCCTATCTGAAGTGAATGCGAGTAAAGAAGAGAGAAATAAATAGGTACATTACATTAAGCTTGCATGAGCTCTTGTTTGAAAAAATTACTACGGCCCACACGAGGGGCAACTGAAGGAACAAAGGTGTGTTTTAATCAGTAAAAGTCTGAAACAGCCTCTCGTTTTATCCTAGAGTGGAAGCAGTTGTTGATATCATACTTAAAAAAATGCCTTGTAAGAACGGATGAGTTTTACACTTAGACTAATAGAAGATATGGAATTAAAAATGGGTCTTAGCATGACGTGTAAAAATATAAGGCGTGCGAGTGAGAAAACGAGATGGAGCTATACACTCTATATCTATAGCTCCTTCCCTTTAACCGTTCAGTTTAGGTCGTCAAATTGATCGCGTCGATTTCGTGGTGGGGCCTCTCAGATATTGACTTCACAGTTGTTTCGTCGTCGTTACGTGTTTTGTGCTTTCTTCAGTGTAATTCTTAGGGCGGTATTCACCAATAAAACGAATCGCGTTTTAACGTATGGCTCGCTTAATCGCGTTTAGCCGCTGTCACTAATGTCAATTGTCTGTATTTTTCTTTTGTTGTATTTTTACAAGTGTCACTAGTGTCAGCGGCTAAACGTGATTATGCGAGCCAAACGTTAAAACGCGATTAGTTTTATTGGTGAATTCCGCCCTAAGTCTATTCTCTATGTCCATGATGTGTTCCGAATTCTAGCTTCGAAGCCTTGAATTCACACAGAGTAGATTTTCCTTAGTTTTAAGAAACATTATTTTCAGGAAATAAATGAGTAAGCTGTCTAGAATAATTGTACCTAATTTGAATGCTTGCTTAGATGGAATGGATAACCACCTCAGAACTTCACGGTCTAATCACCAGAGCGCATATCATTGTTGTTTAAGACGTTTTCCTTTACTTTTTTTGTTTTTCGGTAATGCACCGTAATATGATTTCTCCTGTGGTGGCGCGCCTTACACCAGTTACTTGGGCAGAAATATAAGATTGATTGTGATTACCCAAGACGCAGGGAACTGGTTTAAAAATGAAAAAAGGACTGTATTGATTGGGGTTGACAATGTGCGATCACATGATCATGATCATGTGTGTGTGTGTGTGTGATGTTCGTGACCTTGCAAATGCGGCTCTAATTAGACGAAGAAATGATGACATTGGGTTATGATTATGGATATCCATGTCTCACAGTCACACATGATCACACAAACGACCATCCATTTTTTATTCGCAAATTGATTCCTAGCGGATATTATGGTGTAAAGTTGATGTAATTTTTATCTCAAGTGTCTGCACAACTGGACAATATGTGAGATCATTGAAACAGGCGCGATCTCGGTAAAATGGAGCTGAGAATTTTATTGTAGTGTTTTACAGCCTCAGCGAAGTTTGACTTGATGCATTTGCTGACAAATACTAAAAAACGCATTAGAATGTGTACGTTCATATTCCAATGGTAAATGAATTAACTATTCATACGAAGACATGGCTTAAAGGACCTAGTATCTAAGCCAACAACATTGACAAAAAAAAATCGTTCAAAATTCCGTTTAACCACTGCTCTAGAGCCAGTTCATCAACCTAAAGTAATCATTGTTTTACCTACACCTTCCATAAAGAAAAGAAAAAACAAATTAACAATCACTCGTTTTAAATACCGAATCAAAATGGCGTCGTCGGTACAAAAACGCGCGAATTGCTACAAAATGCTTATACTACGTCCGCGTTGGGGTGATTGACCTTTGTGACGTGTGGCTACGTCACTGGGGTCACGCCATGCGGTTAGCTTGCAGTCTAGTCTAGAATTCTAGATCGCTAGGCTGTGATTAGGACCTAAGGTTATTCTAGATTTAGAACCTGTGTAGGTAGGACCTATTTTCGTTTCAAGATCAGATAGCGATTTGCTATTGTTTTTAGGAGCTTATTCGAATCTAGATTTTTCTACAGGTATTATTATTTCATTGACTATAGATAATGTTCTAATGATCTTTTTTACGTGGGACGTCAACCCCCGTTCTCTTTTCCCGCTCTTAGTGGAGCGCTCTCGCTCCAAGATTCAAAATTTTACCGACTACCCAAAATTAGAAAAATTCCTGGCGTCGAGCAAGTTTAAAAAAAAATTGACCTTATTGTCTTTATTTTTTGGTATTTTGTTTATGGTCAAAGGACAAATTTATTTCAATACTACCTCATAGAAGCCACCACGAGCCCTTAACGCGATCCATTTTACGACCTAAACTGAATTGTTAAAGGATGGAGCTATATATGTCGGGTGTATAGCTAGCCATCATCATGGTCATGTGAAGAGGAGGGATGAAACGCATGTTACTAAAAGAGTTATGAGTTTACATGTGGATGGATGGAGAGGGAGAGGGAGACCAAAGAAAAGATGGATGGATTGCGTGAAGAGTGATATGAAAGAAAAGGAAGTTAGTGATAGCATGACGAGTGACAGGGCAGAATGGAAGAAGAAAACGTGTTGCGCCGACCCCAAATAACACGGGACAAGGGCAGGAAGATGATGATAGATAGCCATCTCTCTTCCTCATTCGGACGACTGCATTTGAACATGTCATGCGTTATGTAAGATCTTTATGAATTGTATTTCGCGTCTGTCTGTAACCATTCAATCTACTAGATTTGCAAACAAAAGATAATTCGTTTTTAATTGCTCTAAAAACCTCTTAGCCAATTCTGTCTCAAGGTTAGCCTAACAAAAGCCTAGATCTGTCGTATGTGTAACACGCCTGCCTACGCCCACGCGTGGGCATTATGTAGACTCATAACCATCCTTGTTGGGCAATACATGTAAGGAGTAACTGGTTCTCGTTTTATGGCAGGATTTGGAAACCGGTGAGGTCATGTAGTGGAACAATGAGGACGTGTGTGTTTAAAAGAAATCTAGATTTTAATATGGAATTGCAGCATTTTTTTATGACACACGGCTACTGAAGAAACACGGGAGGGTTCTAGTTACTAAAAGTCTGGCTCTTCCTCTTACTCCACCCAAAGCGAGAGGACTTATTTGATGTTTTCCCATCAAAAAAAGGTTAGCTTATGTCATTGATAAAGTAACTTTCTAACGGGGGGTGAAAAACGATAACGTTGACATCTACCCTGAATTTTGACCCTTACATCGAAGCAAAAGCTCAAAAAGTTGGCGATCATAGCATAGGTGAGACGGTATAGCACTCCGAAACAGCTGCCATCATAACTGCTCTTTGCGTACCAGAGCCGCGGTGACTCTTTTAGTTCGAGAGAGCTAAACCCCGGGACAGCTGTGATATTGTAAAGGTTCTAGCACTATATAAGACGTGCCCTGTACCCTGGTCGCTTTATATTCAGGTAACCCAATACGCAAATCTAAGTACCGCGATCGTCCACATAATTTAATGTCAATGAGAACGTAGACCCAAAAATGGTCACGTACTAAACAGAAGAATAATTCTTACATAAGATTATTTAAACAGTAAATGAGCCAAACGGGTTGCGCAACAAATTAATGTTCGTAACGCGGGGTGACGCAAAATGCATTGCAGTGCACTGGCGGGCCTCCATTCCGGGTCTCTATTGAAAGTTTGAAAATACAGTGTAGTGCAAAAAAAATGTGTTGTAATTATTGGGTTAAGGTGTACCCGTTTTTTTTTGTGTTGGGAAATCATCTAGTGACTTTTTCAGTAAATACACATACTCGAAAACCCGCTTTTAGGCACACAATTTACTGATTGTCGCACTAGTGTAGAAAAGTGCGCGAGCTCGTGCCACCACAATTTATGATATTTATCATATCAGTCTGTGCGCTAAGCGACCACCAGGAGTTGTGTCAAACTCCGTTTATTTTCGTAACTGTATTGAAAAACGTGGTATGATACATGTTTTTTATTTGTTTCGTTTTATCGGAACAGTTGGCGCAGTGGTTGAGTAATTGGCTGGTGCGCTGTGTTTCGGGGTAGTTCGATCCCTGCACGGAACAAAATAAAAAATTTTATTCTTCATTAATTGGTGAAATATTATTCTTCATTTATTGTGAAAGATGATGCCAGTTGAATTACGACGTCTACATTCTGCAGCATCTAATTCGTTCAAGGTCGTTTCCGGCAACTTTATCGTCGATTTAAGCGGATTACGTAAGTTTAAGATGGTTCAGCGTTACTGATTTGTTAGTATACAACAGCAATAAAAAAATGCAGACGTGAAAGAGATGCGGCAACAAGATCAAATTGACCAAATTTAAAAAAAAAAAAACTGGGCAAGTGCGAGTCGGGCTCGCGCAGTGAGGGTTCCGTACAAACTTACCCATGAAAACAGTTCAATTCCCGAATTGAGTTAGGAATTTTTTTCCAAATCGCAAATGTGTGACGTAACTACAAATTTACTTTTTATTTAGATTTTTTTCCTATACTTGTGCTATGAGACCTTGCTACATGCCAAATTTTAGTGCCGAAATACACGTTTTTTGCGACATAAACGGCGGTATCTTTTTTTTTTGTTAACTCAGAAATTAGATTTTTTTACAGCTGCAAGGGTCCACAAACCTGAGTATATATGGTTTTAATTTTAACTTGATACCTCCATGCGTTCCCGAGATAAAGGGTCTTAACAGACAGTGACAGTGATTCTATAAGGGTTCCGTTTTTTTTCTTTTAAGGTACGGATCCCTAAAAGTGATTAATTTCAATTCTTTGAGTGGTAGTCTCAGGATCAAGTGATACTTGACGGGCCTGTTGGTCTAGTGGTTAGTGACCCTGACTGCTATGCCGGAGGTTGTGGGTTCGATTCCCACCCAGGACAAATGTTTGTGTGATGAGCACGATCATTTGTTCTGTGTCTGGGTGTAATTTAATTTATCTATATATTTATGTATTTAGAATTATATAAGTATGTTTATCAGTTGTCTAGTACCCATAACACAAGCTCTGCTTAGCTTGGGACTAGACGGCGTTGTGTGATAGTTGTAAAATATTATTATTATTATTACAGTGATAGGTAATTATAGTTCGCCTCGTGGTGTGAAAGTTGTGGAATATTATATTATTATTAATTATTGAGATTGACATCACGCATGATGGATGAAGCAAGAAGATTAAGATATCAAAGCTAATCATCGACTGATCAATACACTGGATTTCTTCAAACATTCCTCTATCGAGCGCACCGAGTTTAATTACTTATCTATCTGATGTTATCATTGCTCTCAATTGAGGCGTTACAGAGTCTTTATTGGTAAAGCATGTTATGAAATCGGTATTGCATTGCGGAGTTAAGATAATACTTATCAGATAGTTAAAGTTAGATTGGTAGATTCTGTCTGTAACTCAGAAATTGTAACGCTCAGATGAATGCGATGTGGAGAACTACTTCGACGTCCTAGGGCGGAATTCACCAATAAAACTAATCGCGTTTTAATGTTTGACTCGCATAATCGCGTTTAGTCGCTGTCACTAGTGTCACTTGTAAAAATACAACAAAAGAAAAATACGGTTAGTTTTATTGGTGAATTCCACCCTTAGTGTATTTTGATTTGGTTTTTGTAGGTATGTAGTTAGGTTTAGTATAAATAGGCATATTGTCAAAGGCGTAGCGTGGACTAATTTAAAAGTGGGCGAAAGCGCATCAGCGAGGCCTTTTTCTTTCATAAATTCGAAAACGAGACAGCGACTGTCGTAACCCAGTGTTCGAGCACTTCGTCGCTTACCATCAGCCTTACCTTACCCTAGTCCAGAATACTGTAATTAAACGAGCTCATTTTCAATCGCGACTAGTCAATCTATCCAGTCTCGGGCTAGCTTCGCCACTGCTATGTCCAGCCTATGTCTAGCATAGGCTTCCCACAAGTGTTGCTACAATGAACGGTCCTTGTGCGTCTCGCATCCATCAGATTCCATCAGTCCACCTTGTGGGAGGCCTTTCAACGCCGCGTCTCGCGTCGTCAAATTGCTAAGTAGAGAACTGCTGTCGAATTTGTACGTCAGAAACAGAAGGTCAAGGGTGGAGTATTAGTAAAACGTGATCGTCTAACGGACTTACAAGGATTATCTTGTAAGGAATTTAAGTGGTTTCCTTAGTTAGTGACGAGAGCCATGTGAGTGTGGGCGGTAATAGGATCAGAGCCTGTGAAATAAATATGGCAAGCAATATTCTACAACAAAACTATAGATGGGACAAGTTTTTATACCATTCTCTTTATTATTTATTGTAAACACAAAAAACTTAACCTTAATGGGATACGGCGCGTACTGTTCCACGCGCGCCTCAAGGAGATGTCAGCAAACCGTAGAGGCCCAGCAGGGTCGAAGCCTACTGGGGCCAAGGGTCAGATTCTGAAAGGAAGACTCGGCCCTGGTACGAAAGGCAACGAAGGAACAGGAGTGGGTTTTTAGTCAGTACTCCTCCGCCCAAAAGCGGGATTTGTCAAAAACCTTAATGCGATGAATGTGGTCAACTCTTGTGAAAATTTTTCAAATCCGTCCAGCCGTTTCTTCGTGAAGAAGTAACATAAACACACACACATACAAACTTTTACCTTTATAATATTAGTGTGTACCGTGACTATATTTTAATATTCATTCTACATATAAAACTGTCCACTTACAACCACCGAGCTCTATTTACCTCAAAAACAAATCTAAATCGATAAACTAAAACACTAACGCTAACCGATCATCGATCTAACCGAATCGATTTCGCATTAAATCGATTTAAATCGGTTTAGAGCACAAACGGTATTTCAATTGGCCTAACGTGTAGTTACTGTGTAGCCGATGCATTGCTATCGAAATATAACTGTTTCGATAAAATCGTCAGCTATTTGGTCTGTCTATGTGATTCCATTATTTCTGTAAATGTCTGAAAAGCAATTTTCTCTATGAAACTGTGTATTCGAATGAAAAACTTTGTTAATATAAAGTTAATCTTCTTCACTTCTTCCCTCTCCTAGAGAGGAGGCCTTAGTCCCAGCAGTGGGAACATTGAAAGGCTGATTATGCTTATGCTTCTTCACATAGTAATAGCATCTGTGAGCGGCTTTGCCTTCGTGAAAGTAGAGTATCTATATAGGTATATATAAAGGGACTATATATATATTTTTTATGATCGTTATGAATTTTTTATTATCATTTTTTTATGATTTTAATGATGTTTATGATTTTTATGAATATACATTTTTATAACTTTTTATGTGTTACCAAAACGTTTTGTACGTATGGATGGGATATCCACCATGTATTGTATAATTAATAGATTTGTCCTTAACATGTTGGGCATTTGACCAAAATTTTACATGGAGTATCTGTCTGCCTGACCTTCACAACCCAGTAACTGAATAACATAAATAACACAATATCACGACAGTAGACTTTCGATCAAAACGACCGACAAAATCACAGGTTTTCCAGTTAGTTTTAAAAGCTAACATAAAACCAATGTGCGCCAAAATCGCTCCATCATTTTACATTGTTTGGTCCTTACGGTAAAAATCGATGTGTATCAGTCAATGCCTCATTGAAACACTCTTTGTTGTAACTTTTTGCACTTTTTGTTGTCCTAGGCCTACCGTTACCTGTTAGTTGTGACACTGTGTGCTGATTCATTTTTGGCACGTGGCGTAGCTGAATGCGCTGAATTTTTTTTTGAGCTTTTCTTTTAGATTTCGTATCTTTGGAATTTTATGGGTCAGTATTCAGCAAAATGGCAGCAGTCCGTGAACGGGTGCTGTCAGTTGAGACTAGTCAGCTGCCAGTTGCTATTTTAATATCTATGTTTAGTTTTTATTTTTACTTTATTTACATTGTTCTCACAGGATAGTAGCGACAAGAAACATGTAACCGAGATATTTGTAATACATAGCATGATTGAAAAGAGTGTCCATGGAGTTTCTTGTACATTCTTCTCCATGAGATCTACGCTTTGGAATGTGTAATTAGCATTTTTTTTTCTGACTTACTGACTTCTTGAGATTTCAAAAGTGTAAATGGTTTATTTAGAATAAAATGCTTTGAATCTTTGAATATCTTTGGATCATACTTGATGCCTTTGTCGGTGATCTTCATTTTATCCTTTTTTTGAAGTGGGCATTTATTTAGTGGGCAAAAGGAAGCATCATACATTCCTCCTCACCTGCGTTCCTTTAGCTGCTTTTTGCGTTTCAGGGCCAGCCATCACTACAATATTCAACCGCAGCCCATCTATTGGATAACTATTGTGCATTGGATTGGATACAATTTTGTCCTTGAGTTTTGTATCTAATGGCTAACCAATGATTTTTAGGAGTTGTCACGTTGTAGACCTAGTTAAAGGTATTGCTGGTACACCGTCATTTACAGAACAACGACTCATGGCCTTTAATATCATCCAGCTTCATCATTGTGGAGAACACACAATTTAAAGTTATTACCCCTAAACCTGCTTACAACTTTTTTTCCCTATAAAAACATTTTGTAAAAACTATTACCGTTCATTCATTTATCAACTACTGGAATTATGTCTCTTCCGTACATGCATAGGCATTTCTGCAAGAGTTTTAATTTGACCTTGTAGCCTGTATAAAAATATCAATTTTCTTGCTAGAGTTGTCTCTTTGCTTGAGTTGTCCTGTATAAAGACATAGCAAAATTTACTAACCTTAGAAGACAAATCAGCAATAATCTCATTTTTCTCATCGATCTGCCTTTCCCTCTCCAGCGCCCTCCGTGCGTGCGCCGCTATGGAGTCTCTAACACGGGACCCTTCGAGCGTGGCGTATGCTGCCACTGCGTCTGCGCACGCCGCTGCTAGAGCGCCGCGGCGGAGTGTCTCGCCCTCCTCACCGTCCAGAGATGTGAGGGATAAGTCGGAGTGCAGTCCTGGAAGAAATAATATTGGTTTTAGATCAAAACAAACAACAGGCGCTAGGTTTAGTACTGGGTTAAGTTAGATGTGGATGATGATGATGATAAAATAAGATTACCTTCGCCGGATATTGAGAGTGCTTTCTTGTTTAAATACCTGTTTAAATACCATAGATTACAATGCGATACATAACCATATAATTTGGGATGTATCTCTAGCTTTTGACAATACTTTTATCGCCTTCAGGAATCTCATTGACATTTTCAGTCATATTTTAACATCATCAGCCTTATGTTCTCATTTAAACAAAAACAATTATGAGAAAATTGCAAGACAAAGATACTAACAAAACACATCTCAATCTATTTGTAAATCGATTTTAAGTAAGTAATGTTTTATTAACTTATCCATAACGGATATTCTTTTAATAACACTCAAGGGATGGACAAATGGAATTATATCAGGTGTAACAAAGATATTATTGTCAGTTGGTTTCATCAAACAATCTCCGCGGTTGAATTGATGGGTACCAATTGATTATACTTCCATTGTTCCTCTACAAGTATCTATCGTACTTGTATTATTGAAGACTTCGTTTAACACAGTTTTATGGTCAACATTCTCATGATCTTCTTGCCATTATCTCAATATCTTTTGGTTTTTTAATATATTTTCTTCATCGATTTCAGCTTTATTAGCTGACATCTCATTTATAGTCTGCCCCTTTCTGGCCGTATGACCATCTTTCACACTAACAACATATTAAAAGAAGTATAGATGTGGTCAACTGCTGGCTATTCATTTTAAGGAGCTTAGATTAGATCCTATAGACAGCTGAATGTGATGAATGAGACGTATTTTATCAATGTAGTAGTAGTTAGTATTGAAGCAAGGCATATGGTTAGTGCGTTTTAAAAATAATGTCAATAACGAGTGTGGCCTGTTTATTTGTTTGTGTGTTTGAAAGAGTCACCGCATCACTGAAACGCAAAGAATGACTTAAGGAACAGAGGTTAGTTTTAGTTAGTTTATATGTAAGTGGAAAATCACTTAAGAAAAAACATAGTCCAATAATGTACCGTGGTTTACGCTCAAGACCAGTAAACTCTTAATTGCGCACATATCTATAACCCAGGAAAATATAACAGCACATTGTAACGATACCACTTTCTCCATCTACCACTTTCCCATGTCTAAATTGTTCACAATCCGCGTATTGTCCACGCCGCATCAACCATTGCGGAAATATTACAACCAGATCAAGTGAGTTGATCGATGATGACTTCTTAGAAGTTGGAAAAGTAATGATCGTGGTTTACAAGTAGAAAATGTTATTGTACTTTATATTTTTTGTTAACATTAGATGTTACTGGAAAAGTGCAGCGATGCAGTTTCAACCAGCGATAGCAATCAAGCGAAGAATTTGGAAAGCTTGGACACAGAATTTTGAAGGGAAATTTTTAATTCCGACGAAACTGACTATAAAGAAGTTGAATAGAATAGCGCAATCATTAGATCTTCCATTCATGGTTCCAAGGCTGTTATAGAACTGGTTTAAAAAGGAGTAACCCCAAAACTGACTGAAGGTAATGACGAAACGTTAGTTAGAAAGAAAACAAACAACGTGGAACGTTCGAGTCTAATCACCGAATGAGCATTGACGAAAAAACTGCACTTGTTTGCAAAGTGCATTCAATTTTGTAACGAAATACAACAGTTACGAAATGAACCAGCTATTTGCACCACACCTGATTTCGACTGATATTGACAGACAAATAAAAAGAGTCACACAAAGTTATTGACCTAGGATTTGAAAGGGATTTAATGTTGAAGACATAGTTTTGAATACAATATCAGTAGGCAGTCGGTCAGGTGAGCCTTTCTATGTAAAATTTTGATATACAGCATTATCTGGTAAGACCGATTTTCAGAGAAGACATCCAGATGATAATAATGTAAAGCTTAGGAGTGAAAAAACATCATGACTACAATTTTTTTTTTTTTTGTAACGTGAAATGCAATCAGCTATGTAGTTAACCAGGACTACAGATCCTAAAACAATAATATCCTTCTGGATTCCTGGTTGACTTGACCCCAGTGGTGAAACACAAAAGTATTTTTTTAAACATAGCATGGCGACTTAGATGTCTTCCTTAGGAATTGCCAAGAAGTAGCTCAGAGCCGGGAACAATGGAAGGAATAGAGGGATTCCTTTGCCCAGCAGTGAGATAGTATAGGCTAGATATAATATCATCTTCCTGCCCTTGTCACGTGTTATTTGGGGTCGGCACAACACGTTTTTTTCTTCCTTTCTGCCCTGTCACTCATCATGCTATCACTAACTTCCTTTTCTTTCATATCACTTCTCACACAATCCATCCATCTTTTCTTTAGTCTTCCTCTCCCTCTCTATCCATTTACATGTAAACTCATAACTCTTTTAGTAACATGCGTTTCATCCCTCCTCTCCACATGACCACACCAAGACAAACGATTCCCTTTCAACTTTTCGGTCACTGGCGCCACTTTCTAAGTTCCCCTAATATACTCATTTCTCACTTTATCCATTCTCGTCACACCACACATCCATCTTAACATTATTATCTCCGCTACGTGCAATCTTAGGCTAGATATAATATAATAATAATAAATAAGCATGGACTGAAGAAAATCTTAAGTAATCCAATTGACCTTCCTGACTTCAGTTCTAGAAATGTCAAGACAAAAGCTTTAGAAGTTATATATAGATATACGCGTTCCTTTACAGAATGATGTCATATACTGTCACGTCAGGTTAGAGCCTGGTACGCCATGACACCTCGAACCACGGCATGCCCGGCAGTCAAACGCCGCATGATGGTAAATAATGTGCCCAAAATATTAGGAGCACATGATTTGAAATGAAAGTGATCAATAGCTTCCAGTTTAGAAGGGATAAAGATGAATATAAAGGAATCAAGAGAGAATATGTATGTTGATGTGTTGTTGTATGGTGGTGTTGTTGTTGTGTATGTTGATTTTTTTAAGCTAGTCATCGAATTTATTGCAAGTAATCAGATTAGCTCAAAATCTTGCTAGTTTTGTTGTTTTTTGATTATCTACGATTAACAATGCAAGGGTTCTCTTTGGAATTAACGCTTCAAAGTTAGGTTAGGTTATTGGATATTTAGGAACTCATGATGACTAATTGGAAAGCCTATATCGGAAATCTCAAGATTGTGACAGTATCCCGTCACAATTCCATGAAGTAACCCAACCCTGGACTTCCATTATGTCCACCGCACAAAGGATCCGCTTATGGCGATAAACGCAATTTTTTTCTTAAAAAAGTTTTTCAGTTACAACATTTTATGGTGCAATTACACAAAGAAATCTAACGCCAAGATCGTGATTCAGATCGAATTTTAATGGTTTTCATACATCGTCTAATGCAGCAATGTTTCCGTAAGCCAACGATTCAGGAACCGATTACGAAGGTCGAACACAATTGTCTGCAGAACTGCGTATACCTTTATGCCGATGTTGAGCCACTGAGCAAAGAAAAAGCAGTATAACAAGAGGCCAGTAAACAACAAAAGAGGAAAGTAAAACAAAAAAAATAGATGGAATTTAAACGGCTCAAAATCATCAGGGTGGAAGAATAAACGTTTCTGATGATGAAATTATTTTAAGTACTAAAGCTAATATTAAAATATTGGCTGTGTATATAGATAACCCAGTAGGCGTTGGAGTCCTAAAACCAGAAAGACTTGGTGCATAGGTAAACTGTTTGTCAACAATCAAGTAGATGCCGAAGAAAATATACTTATCCCTAACACTATTTGGCAAATACAAAGCAAGATGTTTGTGGAAGAAGACCTTTGCGGGATTGTTCGAAAGTGTTCCCGCAGCCCTGGAAAGTAAAGGACACCTAAAGGAACACAAATCCTTCTTGCAGAATAGAAGTTAATTGATGATTTCGTAACCCAACCAGAAAAGATATCATTACTATTAAAAAAAAAACTCGTTACCGCAGGTCAGTGCTGTGACTTTAGATCAGATGACTAACAAAATATCGAGGGTAAAAATGATGTCATTGTAAAGTTCAGTCGGTAACACGGACCTACGGTGAGTTCATCAAATGACCTAATGTTACAATCCGTGCACATAACATCACAATTGTTATCTCTCCCCCTATCATTGTCTATAACCGTAGCTATGTCTTTTACCGTGTCGCATTATCTATTAAGAAATCTTCTCCAAGGAATTGTTTTTAAACAGAGAATAGTCAGTAAGATGGACCTATGGTTTTCATAATATTATAAAAACATATTTCTTCTATTATATTTAAATATTGCATAAATCGTGATTGTACTGTCAGCTTTTACTGAAAAGAAAAATACTATCAACGTTTTTGAAAGAGAAAAGGTTAGAGACATGAAATCTCATATAAATCTTTCAAATCTTACATACATTAGCAATGACAATAATAAATTAGCTAATAAAGACCGAGCAAAACGTATTAAAAGTATTAGTATATCTGGAAAGGAGACTACCGAGTTGACGACCGAAGAAGAAGACATTGCGCCGCCTACTATTAAATAATATAAGGGCCAGAGATGACAGAGATGTGCAGGAGTAACTCGACGTCTAAGTGTGTTTGTTTTTGCATGTACGTAGTAATGTTGATTGAATAGAATGAAAAAAACTTTTATGTACAACAAATTAGTAACATAATTTTACATAACGTAAATCAATGGGGACACTGGCGATCTTATCGCATGCAGCGATATCTACCACACCACCAGCTTACTCGTAGGATGGACTATAAGAAATTGAACTAAAAAAAAGGGGTACCGTGTACCAAATAAAATTTTACATTTAACATAAAGTTTTATAGTTGATTGTTGGTTGATTATAAATATTCGTAGTTACTTAATATTAAAGTCATTTATATACATATCTATAATTATTATTTCCACAAGAGAATGACGATTTAAGTATTAAAACAATTGAGCATCTTCCGAAGGCTATTCAAAGTGAAGCTTCTGCCACGCAACTACAATACTGCTCACCTACAAAACAGTCACGCGAGCTGAGGCTACATTTTACTAGATATATACGAGTATTAATACCGTTTCGTGCAGGAAGTGTGCTTGTGAACTATTTATTTAGTTAACAAACTTATTATAAATATGAAAGCAAAAGCCTACTAAATTCAGGTTGATATTTATTAGGCACTTTAGAGACAACTTGAAGCAAATTTTTAGCTTAAAAAAGATCTCTGAATGATAGAAACATCTTTCAAAGGAAACATTACTTTAGACTGAAACTGGAGTAAGGTATTCTGACTAAATTTTTCTGTTATAATATCCGCTGGTGAACATAAAGTTTTCTAAAACTGCGGTCATTATAATAAGTAGGTAATTCTAACAAAATGACGCAATAACGCGGGGGTGGTAAATGTTAATAGCCCTTATAGTATGACGCACTTCTTTACGTATTTGATGTATTTCACCGACTGATCAAGTCTGTGAATAATCAGAGGGCTGGCTCGTCATCATCATCCTCATCATCACCGACTGATCAAGTCTGCGAAAGATCAGAGGGCTGGCTCGTCATCGTCATTCTCATAATTTCTATTGGACATAGGTCTCCCCAAGTGTCGCTACAACGAACGGTCTTGTACGTCTCGCATACAACGGATTCCCGCGACTCTCACCAGGACATCGGTCCACCTTGTGGGCTTGTGGGAAGCCTTCCAACGCTGCGTCTTTCACTCGTGCTTTACCAAAAAAAATTTCATGCCATTCAATGTGGCAATGTCATCAATCTTTTAGGCGCGTTTCTGGCATGCCCAGATGACAGCGATGTGGAAAAGTACTTCGACGTGTATTTTTGTTTATGTATTTAATAAACATAATTACCTACTCCTTTACAAATTATTTTAATAGTGTAAAGTTGATAAAACTGTATCTACAACATGGTGAATACACTATCTAATGTATTACTATTAACTAGCTCAGGAGCCAAGAAATTTCATTTACGTATGTAAAACTTATATCAACAAATAATTTTATTATTATCTTCATTTTAATGTACATAAAAAGTACATTTTTAAATATTTCAATAAAAAAACTTAGAAAACAGTATCCCACCGGTATTTATAAATACTCGGAGTTAGTTAATATTTAAACCATTTATTATTTCCTATTCCTTCACTATTCATTATTTTCGCCAATGACAACTTAAGATATGCAGTCCATATAGTTTTCACTTGTATCAATACAACTGGTTAGTCTACGTTTGATTTAATTATTGATGTGAAACGCCTTTGGTGAAACGCATTGTCGATACTGAATTCAGAAAAAAGATCTTTAGCTTTTACGGTGCAGTGAACTATCTAAAATTTTTACCTTGGGAAACGTTTCAAAAATTTTTCAACTGATCTAGCAGCTGAACCCTTTCCTACTATGTATCGTGTACAATGCTTTCCAAATAAGAATAGAACCTATTGCCATGTTGTGACGTCACGTCATACTGGCAAATCAAAGAAATATTATGGTGAGCAAACAAGAAATTTTTAAAATTTAATTTATTTACGAACTGTGAACGAAAAATATTTAATCAGTATCCAGTTCTTCAATTTTGCTCATCTATGAGTTCTTCAATTTTGCCCAATTTCTTGCGATTTGACAGTATGACGTGACGTCACAACATGGCAATCGATCCTATTCTTATTTGTAACGCATTGTACATGTAGCGAGAGTTATACACGAATATGGAACTCAGAAACTTACTTGAACTTTAGAAAAGATTTATGGTAATCTTTATTTTATAACATCGATCTCCTTTATCGCATGAGAAACGTAGGTACGTACGAAAAAAAAGGCATATTTCTTAATATATAATAGGATTTGACTTTAACAAGACAATAATTGAATTGTTTCAGTCTACTATTACAATAGTGTCGGAATGGTCTATCATTGATATCATAATTGTTGATTTTGACAAGTTTGGTAATCTACTAATATAATGGCATCATTATGACTTTCTAATGGTCAACCACTGACACTCCATTGAAATAAGTGGTAATCTCGTACATACTTGCAGATGATTAACTGACGTATGCGGTAAGTAATCTGCTAAAATTTTGACAGTTCCTTTGATCAGTGACCTACCATTTAGAACGTCATTGCTTTTAATAAGCTCGATATTGTCATTCTACCACAACTCTAGTACGAGACCATTGACCGATCAATGATCGATCATTATGAATTATCAGATTACGAACTTTTAGCAAAATGACAATAGGATCGTGTTGAAATGACGAATTTATAAAAATAGCAGACTTGGGCCCCAGGTGCATTGCTTAATGTGTGATAGTTATTCGCTGAACAACATATTTGATACAAAAAGCCATTCTTTCTAAACCTTTGAAAAAAATTTATGTTACTCATAAATAATTTGTACGCAGTTAATCCGAATAAGCTGAACACTACAGTCGATCGATGTGATCGCGTGATGTTCAAATTTGTTATTGAGGTTATTAGGTATTATGTTTGACGTGTACGTCTGAAAGTTTCGATTTTTATGTATTACTAGCTTAGGGCAGCGGCTTCGCCCGTGTGAAAGTCGAAAATTATTTTAGAGATATTCCTCTAAAATAATTTATCGCTATCGCGATAAAAACGTATTTTAGGTACATTCTATATATAGGTCTTACACCATTAAACTAGTTTTTATATAAGTAGGTAATTAAGCCAAACTTTTTAGAAACTACTAAGTATATTTTTATGTATTTCTTTGAAAAAGTACTTAAATAAATTATTATTAAAATTTTATTGGTAATGATAAATGATATTATTATTGCAGGACATAGGTAGTGTACTTATCTGCATAACAAATTTCATCCACATGTTTGAGCATGAAAGAATAACAAACAGACACAAACATACCAACTTTCGCTGTTATAATATTAGTGTGGTGGTACGACACATACAATATATGTAGGTGCCAATAACGAGATTTTGGTATGAATTCGTTGAACTTCTATGGGGAAATAGAATATTACGATCGAAGGCTGCATAAGCTGTTCTATTTGATACGCTATCGTTAATAATCATACTATTGCCTATTGTTTTGCTCTCTGTTATTTTTATTTTAATAAAAAATCACTCTTTTTTATTGGAAAATACACTTCGATGCGCTCTGATACATTCCATTAACTACTATATTTATATTATCACATATACTGAACCATTATAATAGTCATTCATCAATTGTGAGAGTTCTTTAACATCATCTGCTCAGTCAACTTCCTTTTTTCTTAGGTAAGAAATCATCAAACCTGTGTCTGAGAGAGTATCACCGCGTTCTTTAGTTGCTCTTTGCATTCCATTACTGCAACTCTTTCGAACAATTCCACATTAATCACCTCTTTTCATCACCTCATTAATCAGGTTGACCACTGGGTCACACTAGTGCTGGTAACATTATAGACTGATGACATTATATATTTAGACTTCATACCTGAATCGTCATCATGTCCAGTATTTAGCTGCAGCGCCAGCGCCCTCAGCTGCTTATACACCTGAACTGCTTCACTCCTCAGCCAGCCATCGTCCTGGTCTTCAGGTTCAGACTCCATCTCTGCATGAAGAGACCTTGCGGTATCTGTGGTGTCGATGGGGTCAGGCGCTCCGATCCTCTCGGCTAGCGTGTCGTGAGATCTTTGTAGGCGTTCCAGTTCTTTTAGGGTGTTGTGGTAAAGATGTTCCTGGAGGAAAATTGAGGGTTATTATTGTGTAAACAAAGGGTTGGTTCGGTCTTTGCCCAATGAATGAGCATTGTCATTCAACGTGCCTATGCTGTCAGTGTTCTAGGCACGTTTCCGGTAAGAGTATATGCCAAAAGCGGATATTAGAATTAGATCGTACACTCATCGTGAATGAATAAATTGTATTGTTGGACAAAGACCTCTTATATATTTATTTATATAATAATAATAATAATAATATGATTTATTTGCCAGAAAACACGTGCTTTACATTTCCTTTACGTACTACTTATGCCTAGATTTACAAAATGCATATTATATTAAAAGTACACAAAGGAAAACAAAAATTACTGTTGAACTCCACACTAGGTCGAGCCTGTCTCGTGGAGTCCGAGAGTGAGGTTGCCAAGAGAACGCGTAGTGAGGTAATACTGTTTGACTATCATTGCAAACAATAATAGTCATTGTTGTATACCCTAAAGACTAATTTTAATTTAATAAAAGAAAAATACATAGCAAGCATAAAAAAAAAAGATAACGGAATAAGGAATAAATACAAACATGATGCGCAAAGTACACAGGGATGGGCACAAGTGTAAGTGTAGGTCTGTGTATAAGGGTGTGGGGATGTGGGTATACACCTACATCCAAGTGTGTGAATGTATTGATGTGAGTATGTGTGAAGTTAGCCTGCTCAGTGTCTTATGTAAGTATTCTTATGAAGGATTCGGTTTCAGAGTATGATTGCGTTAACAGCCATTTACCAACAATCTTTTTGACAGCGCTTATTTTGCAGGTTTTAATATCACATATTTTGGCTACTTTATTATAAATGTGGTTAAGCATAAAGCATTGCATGTGCTGAGCAAAAACAGTCCTGTAGCCTGATTCACGTAAAATCGAACAAGTCAAATATCGTTGAAGTTTTATAGTCGTTCGATTGTAGTCCTATCCAAAATCGGTATTCACGTGTTCCTTAATCGGGATTGGATAGAACGACAATTGAACTGACTCGAAACTAAACGATCTATCAACGACTTATTGCCGGTTACCACAGAGTACTTTGTAATATACTGCCAGTTACATAATTATTTATTCTACCAGGATAATGAAATACAGATTTTATTTTTTTGAAATTCTATTTACGGCATAACGAATAAAAAATAGAATTAAAAACGATGTTTATAACCATTTAATGAAAATCGTTACTCATAATATAAATTTCACCTAGAAATTTGCTAAATTGTGGTTTAAAAAGTAAAGTCTATATATATTTAAATATTTGTCTCTGCATTATCTGTCAAAATAATGTCAATCATCAGATTGTCATTTCAAAATCTAGGGGACACATTTTACAAAAATCGTTTTATTACATAATCTTGCTAATCTAATAAGTCCCTACCAAATACAAAAACACCAGTGGTTTAAACTTTCATGAAAGCAAATATATGTATTTAAGTATACCGATACCTGGTAAGTGTACCATTCACTCCTTGATTGTGCTTACTAAGGGTTCTCCCTTAGCATTGTGGACCGAGTAAGTAGTGGAGAAGTGTAAATAAAAGCATCGTGCAGAACTGCCCACATTTGAATTTGAAGGCCGAAGCTGGTCTAGATAATTTAGGGACGCATAATCAGAAGAACTAAGTGCACTTTGCCCATGTCACTGAAGCGTAAGCTGATGGACATATGTATTCTTCCCATTCTGAACTGTGGTGCCAGACTTGGTCTTTGACTAATATCCCAAAGTCCAAATTAAAGGTTTTCCAGCGTGCTATGGAGCGCAGCATACTATGTGTTAAATTAACAGACCATGTTCGAAACACAACACTGTGCACCAAAACGCAAATCATTGATGTGTCTCAAAAGGCTGCCCAACATAAATGGGACTGGGCAGGATATGTCTGCCGCTTTTCTAACGAGCTGTGGGCCCGTAAAACGTAGGATTGGTGCCCAAAAACAGCGATGCGGGGCTGCGGCAATCCACGGAAGAAATGGCGGGACGACGGGAGAATGGAACGAGACAGCAATGAACCGTGATCGTTGGAAAGAAAGGAGGGAGGCCTTTGCCCAGCAGTGGAACAATACGGGCTAACTATAATAATATGATAATCATAAGAACTCAATTTATTTTTTCAGATTTGATGAACCCATACAACAATTGATTGTACTGTGCTTCCTAAAACAAAATAAAAAAGAAGAAATCTATACATATGATAAACCTGCAGAAGTTTTATTTGGTGCGCGCATCACGTAAAATGTACGAAATCGATGTAGATAACTTTTATACATTAAAATTGTAACTTCGATTTATTACTTAGGTTTTGTTTGACTACAATCGGTTGACTATATCGAAATATATACTACATGCAGGCTTTCAGCTAGTTATTAATAAATTGGTATGCCTGATGCCCGAGACAAGAAAGTTCAAAATTTACTCGTCATTGACTCGTCTATTGATTTGGTAAATGATAAGCAACTGTCTGCATCCGAATAGATTTAGCAGCCGACATAAGCTCAACTTTTATTTGGTTTTTAACTAATAAACTGATTTATTGAATTAATCATTATTTTATTTACACACCCTATACAGTTACTAGAATTTAGTCAATGAGATATGCTATGCATAAACCATAACAAAACCTAGAAAGTGCTCTTACTATGTTTTGAAACTAATTGCAATATGAGGCAAACTATTTCTCGACAATTATCACAGTAAGGTAAATATGTAATATACACTTATTATATTAAATGTTGGTAGCACTCATTATTTAGTATTTTTTACTATCAATACTACTCCGTAAGAGAGCGTACGTGACCCACCACCACACCGCGCCGCTCCTTTGATGACTACAACTCCACCGCGCACATAATGTTACAAAGTAGCATATTCTGAACTAATTGACCTCCTTTGGTGTAATTGCTGCAAGGAAGGAAAGGAAGAGGGAAAGAAATGTGAGAATAAACAAATAAATAAATAATAGAATTTTTTTTAAGCATAACATACATAGCATAGTCAGCCTTTTAATGTTCCTACTGCTTGGACTCAGGCCTCCTCTCTCTACCTAAATTAAATTCTTTTCATAGGTCCTATGCCTACTACCTGACTATTTTACGTTTATGAGCTCTCCTGTCAAAGGTTTTAAGTCCTTACTAAGTTTTGAAATGGGTCAGCCGATGATATCTTGGACAAGGACTTTAGTCAACGTCAAAAGCATCCCATTTTGAACACCTTAGTCTGTTTGTCTTTGGACAAGGTGGAGGTGTGCCTAACTTGGGCGGAGAACCCCTGTGGTCTCGTGGGGGCGATCGGAATCAACGACCTCTCACGCCGGGCCTTAGTACAACTATGATTCGGAGCGAGGAGGAATAGCAGGCGGTCACCTCCTTCTGCGAAGCAGTAATGCTAGCGAAAGAGGCGGCCGCACGCGTGAAAGAACGGACTCACTCACGCCCCAGCGGCTGGAATCCCGACCCCAATTTCCAGCCACCGTAGGCGTGGGCTTGCGGACGATGAACAATCGAGTCGTTGACGGTGTGTAGTGTTAAACACGCGCCTCAAGGAGATGTCAGTAAATCCCTGCCCTGGAACGCAAGGCAAATAAAGAACATAGGAGTGGGTTTTAGTCAGTAAAAGTCTGATACGCCCTAGCTCCGCCTAAGAGAGGGAGAAGTCATTGCATGATTTCCGACCTAAAAAACATGGTGTCTCGTTTTTCGATATAATTACAATAACTTTGTGTATGTATTGTTCTCATAAATGAGATTTACACGATACTAAAAGTTAGTTTTAACTAACTTTTGTTCAACGACATTTGAACCGCAATATTTGACGTTAAGTCGTTGGCATCCGACCCGATCAAACATCGTTTCTTTACGAGAATACCTTCGAGTCGCTTCGAGTCAACGATTAAATGACGATTGTCTTAGCTGAATACGCGTCAACGACTTTTCGATCGAACGACTTTAGAATCGTTGTCGTTCAAACTCGGTTGATGGATGCGAATACGATAATGGTCTAAACGACTAAGTCGCTACGATATCGTTACGGTTTTGATTACGAGAATCGGGCTTCTGGTCTTAACCGACCCACACATAAACACTCGTCGCTTGAGAAGTTGAGGATATTCTGGTGATTGGAGGATGATTTTGTGTTGTTTCAGAATTAATTTATGGATATATAATTGACGAACATTTAATACGGTAGCTTCCTTGTATAAGAGATCGGTTGGATATTGAAATGGTTTTTTGTACATAACTTTCAGTACCGAACGTTGGGCTCTTTCGATTTGGATCATAGTTGAGATTCCAACTCCACCCCAAACAGTTATGCAGTAGCAGAGAACTGATTCACACAATGCCAGATAAACCATATGTAGGATATTTTTATTGTTGGTGTTACGTAAGAGTTTCATAATGTGAATCAGTCTTCTGCAGCGCTTGGCTACCAATTCAATATGGGGTTTGAAAGAGAGTCGTTGATCTATTAAAACCCCTAGATATTTAATCACATCCACCTGTTTAATGCTCTCGCAGCGGCAATAGATATATATATATCTTATATACCATATTAAATGTTCATGGCCTTAAGTGGCGTTTTCTTTGCTATTGAAAGTCATGATACCCAGACCTACCAGTGTTTTGAGATGCTTTAAAGATTCTGTTGCAACAAGTGAACAAAGTAACCAACAATTTAAAATTCAGACTGATTATTCACAAAGAAATAAAAAAGGATATTGTTTCAAAAACTTTAAAATAAGTCAGTGAAGGTTGTGGAGCATATGTGCAGAATAACAAGTACGTATTAAAAAACAGGTGTTCTGAAAACAAACAAGAAAGCCTTGGAAAACGCGCCACCTGAGCGAAGCATTGTGTAATTTATACCAATTGTGAATAGTCACGTTCATACGATTATAGACTTAACCATATTGCAAGCAAAATGAATATAAGAATTTCTAAAGAATATCGAAAATGATATTCTACAAAATATTGCGAAAGAACACTGTCCTAATGCAAAAAAGTAAAATAAAAAGAAATGCCATTAATAACTGCAGCCAAAGCCAATTCCGTTCAAGTGGCTGAGTTCTAGTCAAAGCTTTAATAAAATATATCAAAAGAAAGATATGAAGAACAAGCTACAGTCTATCTGACAAAGAAGAAAATGTAAGAAAATGACTAACTGTTAAACTACTGCTCCTGCGACGAAAAAGAAATCATCTATAGGATGGACCAGCATCACTATAGCGATATCATACGAAACAGCTGGATAGCTATAGGATATATATATATGTATGTATAAATCTTTCCGAGCATTCTTCTCCCCCGCTGTCATAAACTAGTCTTCGTAGTACAGAAGACGTTTTCCCTCTGCAGGAACCCTCTGCGTGGCGACACTTGCCCAGCAGTAGACTTAAGACATTGAATAACCTTGCTACCAATAAAACAACCACATAAAGCGTCATACAAAGGGTCTCGTATAGAAGGACCATTACGGATAAAGCAGAGCCCAAAGCGTTGCCCAACTGTAAGACCTTCGAGCCGAGATTAGTTTTTAATTACTGTCCATTGTTCTTGGCTAATCCGCCGGATATTGTGAAGTGAAAGGATTACTTTGTTTAGGGTTAAAATTGAATGAAATGACTAATTAGGTAATATGCTTGATTTATTTTGTCAATAAATTTTTGGGTTTGATGAACTTACTTGAAACCTAAACTTAGGGCTCCCACCCATAATTGCGATACGATGCATTACGACTCCACGTCGCAGAAACTTGCGATGCGATTTCGTGCGGCAAACCATACAATGATGTCCAAGTTACCACACAATGTACGATGCGAATCAATTCGCAAGTTTTTGCGATGCGTCTTGCGAGTTCGTAGATTTTTACAATGCAAAGTCATCGCAGTTTTGTGTTTGGGCCTTTATGTCTACTTCTATCTGTTTTCTTTCGTGGACTTCAGAACTAGCATAAAAACTAAATTCTATTTTCAAAAACACTTCTAATTTTACATTTGCTTCGGTGTTGATTTGTACCTTTCAGCTGCTCATTAAGTTGATTCTTTAAATTATATGGTAGCACAGTCTATTCTTGTGAGTCGAAATATTTTATTTTTTGTTTAACAGTGTAATGGTGTCTTTTTATTGTACTACCTATCATTAAAAAGTGATATAATCGTCTATTTGTAGGAAAAACATGTTATGGAAAAATCTAGTAATATATACCTACTTATATACTTGCTTATATATCACAACGTCACCAACTACAAACCCTAAGCAAGGGCTTAGTACGTAATAAGGCGATATGTGAGCACTTCCCATGCAACTACTTACGAAGCCATACAAAAATGATGATATTTTTCACAATTCAATTATATCGCAAGTTCCACAGGAAATCATGTTACTATATTACGCTCAACGAAATTAAGACAAGAAGGAGACGGTGAAGAGAAGAAAGTTGTAGGTTTAAACAAAGCTCGATAGGATATTATTTTCTATGAATTTGTTAATCTAACAACAGCATTGGAAAATAAATGTCTGAATAATCAAGGCAAATGACTTGGAAGTTGTCAAACTAAAATCAATGAACCACGAAAAATATACTTTTTGTAATACTTTGATACTCTAAAACGATTGCCATTTGACAGACAGACAGACTGGCTTAGTAATAGAGTCCTTTAGGCGAACTTTTTGTATGGTTCGTCGCAACCGTAAACAAAAGAAACTACATAATATAACAACTCTGACTTAGCTAAAGAAAACAAACGATACGTAATAACCAGAGAGCCAATATATCAAGTGAATGTTGCTCCAAATCAATATTGAATATTTTTATTACAGTAACGGAAATCCTTGTGGCTCAATATCTCAAGTGACTTACTCGAGATATTGAACACATTGCACAACGCTGCACATCCATTATTCTATTTAGATCTAAATCAAATTAGGTACCTCTCATCTTGTAACCAACGTCATTAGAATTATGAAAGTCAATTCAATAATAAAATATTACAACAGAACAAACTTTGGAGGTCGTACTGAATTTGCTGATTTGAATCAATGCGAAGCAAAAATCAATGATTCGATAGAATCATTTGATTGAGCAAGGATTGTCATGAAAGTATAGATTATATAGAATATTATTTATCAAGTAACATTCTCTACAAATGAAAAGCTTCGAAAAAAAATATTCATAGATTAAAAGCGAGATCATCTGGAGATAAAGAACACGAATGATTGTTATTAAGTGGTAAAGTGAGTAATTTAGGCCAGTACGATGTGAGCAAAGTAATTTCATAGTATTTCAGTTCTAAACTTAATTACCATCAAGCTTTCAAAAAAGCCAAACAATGTACAATACGGTTTACTAAGAAACAAACTTTTGAGCTATAAAATTCTAAACACGCATTTCCCGGAAAGGATGGAATATATTCCTTGACTTCACAAAGTTGCCGCTACCGTGGACCTACAAACTATAATTTTATGAATAAAACATTACATAGAAGTAGCTTCTATTGAATCCACAGTTACAGTTTGGTCACATGCGTGTTTCTAAAATAGTCAAAGCAAAGGAAAATCTATAATGTCATTACTCCTCAACGGAAACAAATGTCCTCTAATTACCCGTTGACGTATTATTAAACACAGGGTTTAATCACAACTGTCTATGAAATGGGATATGCCATTGAGGTCAAAATGCTTAACACATTTACCAATCTTGACTCGACTTAGGAATTATCCTAGGAATGTTTATTGCTGAAATTATGGTGGAGCTCATGCTGCATTCCATGCATCTATAATTAGATGTCTAATTATTTCATTACTACAATTTCCTGACCCTAAAAAGAGGTGGAAATGGCTGAGAATATAGAACTATATTCGCAGTCATTTCCTCTACTCGACTCAAACTTCTAATGGAAATGAATCGAGATTATTTTTTTGTTTTTGTTTGTTTCGGTGATTGAGTCGAGGAGTGAAGTATTTTCCATTCAAAAAACTTATAATTTAGACCTATATCCCTTTAGTAACATATAAGACCCCTTTCGAATTCTGTTTTAAGCCAAAACCATTTTTTTCTTCCATACCTGTTCTTTCAACTGTCTCTCCAAAGCGACGATCCTATCATTTGCCTCGTCAAGCTGCTGCATCAGGTTATCCTTATCTTGTAGCGATCCCGTCAGCCTTCTTTCTAGATCTGTCTTCTTGTCTGTCACCATCGCCAGCTCCGCTTTCAAGGATTCCAGACTTTGTACATGGTCCTGTTGGAAAATTTACTTAATAAGAACATAGAAAATTTTCTCCAATGAGATTTCAATTGCTAAAATATGGGAGGCTTGAAGTATCGAGTGGATTCGTAGCTTCTAGCCTGTATCATTGTCGACCACAATATCATTGCATACCATAAGAGGGTAAAGTATTATTCTGACCACGATAAAGGTTGACAAAAAATTTATAAATGATTGAAATATGTCATCAAAATTTCATGGGATCAATCCCAAACGTTTTAGTCTTTGACATCATTATTGCTGATAGTTTTTTTTTTTCAGAATTTTAAATTCTAAAGCCTCAGATGAGACAATGATCAAACGCGAAACTGTTCAAATTGAACAAATAAAGACAATATTTACTGCGCTTGAATCATGGATTGGATAAGATGGATTTCTAAAGATTGCGTAATTAGCATACTGAGCAGCATTCACCAATTAGCAAATTTTAAGGTTTAGCCAGGGTTATTCATTAAACAAGTGCAATTGCTATCTTTAATTGTTAACTTTAGAGTGGCAAAGATTCTCTTTTCCTAGATTGTTGGAACTAATTCGATAAATGAAGTAATTCTGGTGATTGTTGAAATAAATATAAAAATTCGATACTTTTTAGTAACGTAGAAGACGTCTTATATCTATATAAATTTATACAGCCGGAGTGCGATATGCGTTGTAACCCTGTTCTTTTGAAGATGACTTTTTTTATATTTTTTTAAATATTGTCCCACATTATATATTACTTCTGTAGGTGCGTTTACAATCATGTAAACTCACGTCCATGAGACACTTAGATCCGGAATATCTATCTGTAGGAATATCTATACAAATGTTTGTTCCGTGCGGGAATCGATTCGCGACACGCAGTGCAGCAGCCAATCGTTTAACTACTGCGCTAACATACCATCGTTTGCATTCCTTTACTATCTTGTGGTCTGAAGATAATGTATGCTGCTGTCTGTGATAACAGCCACGTCAGTCATTCCTTTAATAATGATGCCTCTGTTATTGAAAGTCTCCTAAAATAGCAGATACCTCTGTTTATCGTGTGGCCATCTTGGCCTACAAGCTCATAAATGTCATAAAAACAACGAACCTGTAAACTGGTTTTCCTCATAGAGCATTGGTCCTTTAGTCCCTCGAGTTGGGCCAAAAGTAGTGCTTCGGTGGCTGATGACTCCTTTAGCTGAACCGTCAATCTAGAGTTCTGTGCAGTCAGCTCGGCTATTAGGCTCTGTTTTTCCTCATCACGCTGTGGACAAAGATTAAAGATACTTTAGTTTAATGTGAAGATAGTGTGACGGTTGATAGGGAAGAATGGTAAAGCTAACGGTTTTGCTGGAAAAATTATCACGGCCATGGAACGGAAATGCAAAAGCAATGGTGGGTTTTAGTGATTAAAAGTCTGACACTTCTTCTCTCCTCACCAATGGTAGTGCTAGGGTGGCAGGAGAAGTTATTGAAGATTTCCCATCACAAAAAAGAGGAGAAGATGGTAAAAGAAAATAGGTTGCATCGAACACAAGTAACATGGGATTAAGACATAAAGGTGATGAAGCAAACTTTTCATTGTTAATGTCCTCTCATTCATTATATTTTTAGTTTTTTAATGCCAGATTGCACAAGAGACACGTTGGGTCACCACCAAATCACACACACACAGTCACATACAGTTATTCACACATAAACGTCTAATTCTATTGATTAATATAACTGAACAATTAGATACGTTAAGAAGTATGAATAGTTGAGTATGTGTTTGCAAATATGTATAGTCTTATTTAATAGCGATAGAAAAGCAAGTCACTTATAAGACCCATAGATTATAATAGTGCTCATCCATGTAGACGGTAGCAAAATTATTTGGTTTATGCTTTGCACTGTTTGTGTGTTAGTATTACAATTTATCTGAAGTGTATTATTACAAGTGTACAATTTTACAGGATTTTTCATAAACTATCAGTGTTTGAGTATGACGTTCAGTTTTGTTAAGACTTAAAAAGACAACAAAGCAACAAAGGTTTAAAATAGAACCTAAATCCTCATACTACGCAGACAGTGTATAAATAAAGTTTATGTGATAAATAAAGCCCAAGGCCAATACATTTTCATGGTTGTAATACGTGAAATCATAAAAAGCGTAAAATTGCAGTTCTGGTTAGTTTGTATATCCATGAAAAATTATTATTTTCAAGACACAACATTCATAATGCATAACATATTACATTGTTTGGCACAATATTTATCTTGTTTACTTAATGGTTGTTTACTAAGAGTAATTATTTTATTACTTGTTATCAAAAACAAGTTAACACTTAACTAAACAAGCAAAGATTAGGATAATTTCTGCGAAATATTGCCTATCGTCTGTTATGAACTGCGTAAAACCTATGTGCAAAAATGAACTGGCTATACTCGGAAATAAAAAGCAAACATTATCTAATCTGAATCCAGATAAAATACGAGACTCCACTCAAAATTCGCCAGAACACAGTAAAGAGCGAAACAAATGACTAATAACACACTTTACTGATACCGCAATCAAACATTTAACCATACTTCTAAACTACATTGTTACTAACATCAAGCGTGGTTAATCCTCTTAATAGGTGTAACAGCATAAAGTTAAAGCAATCTGAACTTTCATCCACTAGTTTTAGAGATCATTATTATATCATCCATATAATTTGCGAAAGAGTTTTTTCCGAGTAGATTTGGAAGGACGTCAGATCAAGAGGCGTGACGCGTTTCAACATTGTCTTTTGCAGTAACATGTTTGCTTATGTTTTAAATCTGCATTATTGTGATCATAGTGTCAATATTGAAGAGCAATATCATTTACTGTGATTTGACAAATTCCAATAATGTTTGAATTAGGAAAAATACTAAATATGGCCTCGTGTATACAATAGCTTTGATGTAAAGTATATCCGTTTGGGAAACTACATGGTAATGAATAAGTATTAGCAATTTTTTTTTTTACTAACAAATTACGATAATAATGATTTTCACCATATTACATTACCAGACCAGCTGAATGCATCTTCCAATCTAAATTATGTTTATCAAATTATTACATATTAACGTAACAAAATATAGTTCATATTAACGTAACAAAATATATCTTTACTTAGCTCGTTACCCAACTCTTCGGCTGGGACCAAATTGCCAACACAGGTAATTGCAGAGGATGTGATGGGACGGAAGCCAAGCTATGGCATCCTGACAGGAAGACCACGAAGGTCTGATTTCAACCATGAACTAGAAGAATTTGATGATTTTTTGTTTAAAGAGAAAAGGACACATTATTTCCATGGTCAGTTTTAGAGGATGGGAGAGATAACGAAGGTTGTGAATATGATTGTTTAGTATAGAGAATTAATTGTGAATATCACACTTAGTTAAGGTTACATGAAAATACAAAAAAAAATATTTTGTCATCAGTGAGCAGTGGTGGCCGAATGGTAAGGGGACTTACGAGTTGTAGGTCACGGGTTCAAACCCAGATAGGCGCATTCCTTTGTGAAATTTATTTCATCACCACTGCTCTCAAAACGGTGAAAAAAAACATCGTGAGGAAACCGGCATGTCCTAGAACCAAAAATTCTAAGATATGTGATATCTACCAACCCGCATTGCCAAGTCCTCTCTAGGAGAGGGAATGGGCCAATGTCCCAGCAGTGGGAACATTGTAAGGCTGATTATTATTGTGCTATAGCCTTGTCATCAAATTTATTTTCGACGACATACTTTTCAAATGACAAAGAATGATATCCAGAAAGCAAAAGTTACTTACACGCAAAAAGAAGTAGTAATCAATTCCAATTTCGGCAAAGAAAGTCATTCTTAGACATAAAGAGCCTATAAAAAATCTATTTCTCCAAGCTAACCATAGAAAGATAGCTTATAATGACAAACGGTTGCTAGACAATCAAATAAAAAGTGCTTCAGTAAGGTGTGGCGTTAATTGGCTAATTGGCCCTGAAAGCTTTCAGGGGCCGGCCCGATGACTATAAATTCCCTAGAATTGCGTAATTCTAACATGTAATGTCACTGCGTCCTTGACTTTCCGTCCATTTCTGTAGGCGTACCTACGATTATTATCATTATGATATGTTTCGCGTTTCCTGGAAAAGGGTACTTTGTTTTTGATGTTGTTTTTGTTACAATAATAATAATGTTTCCTATGGAAATGTTTTGTTTTGCCATTGGAATTATCACCCTCTTTAGGTATCTTAATAAACAATGTACCACGCTGAGCTCAAAAACAATCTCTGTTTTTGTAAATATAGATATAGAAAGTAAAGCTGCTAGGTTAACATGGGCAAGAGTCTCCACAAAGTGAGTGCCGGAAAACGGATGACGCCACCAATGCCGACCTGGGAAGATGTGGCGAGACAACGTAGCCTGCCGCAACGGCTGCGGTTGGGGTTGCTCGAGAAAAAAATACCTGAAAGGATTTGGGGGAGAATTTTGCAATTGGACAAATGAGGCTACAAAAAAACATGTAAATTTGATGTTAATTTATTTAGGATCGGTTCAGCATATTTATTTTCATCCATACTTTCCTTATAGCAGCCATCTAAGCAGTCGATCCCTCCCCTATAATCTTCCACACAGTTAATTCATCGGCCTACATTTTCATGAGCAAAAAATATTATCTCTCGGTCACTTAAATAATATAAATTCACGAAATCGACAAGAGAGCGAGGCTATCAAGATCAGTTTGTTTGGAACCAAGGTTGATCGCTGGCTGGATAAGTTAGCAACTTCCCATCTGCATAATATGTGAGTCAGTCATTGTGTAACAATCACTTTGTCGATGGAGACACATTAAGATAATGTGACTAAATTAAATTGTATCACAGTTATTGTTGCTAATTGGGCCTTGATATGACCTAGGTGTGAAACTAGGGTCTTAATCTTAGTTAATTTATTTGTAACACTTTTGTAACAGTAGTATCAGCTGACTCAGGCCTTCAATGTAATTCAGTAAGAGTCATATGGTTTTATAGAACTAGCATTCTACATACAGGGAGTTCCGGGGTGGTCTTTAAGGAGTTCACTGGAACTCTTCATGTACTGTTGGTGATCACGGGGGTGGTTTTAGTGAGATGAAAACCCTGAGAGTGTGGGGTTCAATGCTTCCATAATTTTCTTCTTTGAACAAATTGGATCCTAATATTGCACTTTGAAACGTTTATTTATCTATGACTGTTAGAAACACTAATGGCAGAGTAATAATCTCAAGATTTCTAAACACTTTCTTCACGTCACTTACAATCCATGCAACATCTACTTTATACTCATTAGCTATAACATTTTCAAGATCTTTGAACTCTTTCGTAACAACAATGTGTTGTCCTAAATAAATAAAATTGAACAAGACATTACACGTACACATATCATCATCGAAATTACGAAAGTACGGAGAATTTGGCAGTTGACCTGTCACGTTCTTCGGATTTTTTGGAGTAATCGAAGTTTTTGCTTAGTGTTAGAATCTAACGGAGTTTTGACACTCGTGGCGGTTACATCAATTGAGAATTGATTGATGCAAAAAGCAGCCCTTTTAGACGAGCTTTCACGAACGTGCGCTCGGCTAAATAAGCGTGGTCGGGTTTTTTGAGTCAACAAAACTGCTTAAAACCCAGTTAAGTACGTTTGCCAAAAAGAGGAGTAATTTTTGATTTGGTGGTATCATTATGTGGTTAAATTTAGACCTTACAAAGACTCTCACAGAACAGGAAAGCATGGCACAAAAGGAAGAAGACATATTGAGTGACACTGGTCCTTCGATCCGAATAGTACCAAATTTCAACCTATTAGATGACAGAAGGATTAATGACCGCATTGTAATGTTAAAGGCCACTATACTGAAGTCGTGTCCTAAAAGTTGGTCTATTAGTAGATTACATATTCAAGCTAAGGTCAGACCAGCTGATGACCCATCAACCATGCATAAATGGCTTAATATATCGTTCGGTCTCTTACAGGCCGTTAATAAAATAAGTTCGTTAACAATATACGTTTAACGAAACCTGTTGGAGGACATTAGGGTAAGCCTTCGCACAGTAATAGGATTACGATCGACGAAATTAAACTCGGGCACGTTTTTTGAACAAAAGTAAGGTTTCTGTCGTGGTGAGGTGCTGTTGTATGCGGGTCGCAAGATTCAGGTTTCTTATTGTGACGTTTTTCAATGGCGTTGAAGAAGAGAGTTCACGTTTTCAATAACTTTGAATTCTTCCGTTATAACAATGGTTTATCACAAATAAATCAAATTAAACCAAACGTTACACGTACCTACATATATTGTCGTCGAAATTACGAAAGTACTTATGCTGGGTTTAGGTCGATATTTTTATTAATTATAGTTTTAAATTGTGTTACAGCGTTCTCCACAAATCAACTAAAGGTGATAGATACTATGACAGAATAATACAAATTTATGATCTTTCACTAGTCTACATCAAGTATTTAGTAGTATTTGATACTCGGGTAAAGGTTTCATATAGTTTTTTTTTATAAAGGTTGATGGGTTTGCACTTGCAGAAAATAGTCGAAACACGTCAGTCGAAGCCACAGGAAATCAAATCTCGTTGTCATAGTCTATCAAACAAAGACAGTGAAATAATATTTAGTAAAATAACCCTGGATCAAAACAGTAGAAAAGACTCAACCACGTCAAAGAATTTCGTCAATGTCGTTGCTCATGGCTACGAACATATCCTTGTCTCCTGTCATGCATAACATTTTGTTGGTATACACAATAACTACTGTCATAAGACTGACGAACGATTTATTCTTGTACTTGTCCCATTTTCCATTTTTTCATTTCAATTGTCACGCTATCAGTCACTGCTTTTTCAGTCAAACCATCACAAATTATCTATTTTTTATTTGCTATCTTTCATTCAACTTCAAAAAATACTGTATCATCTTTCTGTCCTTGCCACATGTCGCTGGCACTTTCTATTGTTCCATTCTCTCCGGTAAACCGTAGTTCTTAATTCAGTCCCTTTTCTTTCATATCACTCCTTATACCATTCATGACCTTCCTCTCCTCTTCGATACTCTTAAAAGAAAACTTCTGCATAACTTTCCCTTTGAAAAAAAAAAAAAACTAGTTGACAGTTCGCTAACACAGGCACCTCGCCTCAGCCTTGACTCAGTTCACTAATAGTGGTAATGTACGTTTTCAATGTTAATTACATTGAAACTACGAAGTTTGGACACAAAGCCTTTTTGTGCCAAATCTAGGGTCAAGGGGACCGGCTTATTGTTTTAAATTGTGGTCATTTTGCATTATACACAATAATACAATGTGAAAAAGCTAGTGTTTAAATTGTTCTAATTGTATGACAATTGATAGGATATCTGAACTATTCTGAAATGAATTCTGAGTAGGCTAAAGACTGGCTTTATTTGAAGAGTCGGGATAATACGGATCTTATCCTTTCCAAATTATTTGGGGAAGGCTTTACGTGTGTTATCTCAGCATTATTGTACAAACAAAAGTTTGTATGTATGTATGTGTAGATATATTTGTTACTCATTCACGTTCAAATGGCTGAACGGATATTTGGTAGACGAGTGTACGAGTACTATTGAATTTGAATTGAATTGAAAATATTTATTTCAGACACAGTAATGACACATGTCCATATTATGTTAGTACAAACTTATAACTATGTTAGTAAAATTTAAAATTATTATTATTTTGGACGTGCATGAGCGACCACTGCCTCAGGATTTGGCTGTCTACTCTGTCCGACACCACGCCCAGAAGCGTGTTGGTGCTCCTCTTTATCCAAGACCACAGGGAGGCTGTTCTATGCCCTGAAATAAGCCTTGTATGTTCCCTTGGGATAATTATGTACTTTCTTGCGAGTGATTCTTCTTCTTTCATACTTCTTCATTAGTCTTTACATAATTTTGCTCGTTTTCCTATCTATAAATCAATAATTGTGGGGTGGAATTAGGCGGGTCGGTCTCGCAGTGGGTTCCTGCAGAGGGAAAGTGCCGACGAGGCCACGAGATGATCTAGATCCCTTTTTTTGTAATTTTTGTGCCTAATTTATTAAATCAATTTAATTTAATATAAACTTAATTAATTTGAAATTAAAAAAAAAATTGACTGTACCTTTTTATTTTATTTTTCAAATCTTTAAAAAAAAAATTAACTTTTTTGTCATTTTTTTGTTTTTTGATTGAAATTTGAATAATATTTTTTTTTTATGTAATCAGGACTTTATACAATGTAATGGATGTAAGTGGTCTGAAATTAAATATATTATTATTTATTATTATTATTATAAATTTATTGAGGACACTAGACTAGATCTGGCTAAAAGTAGGGACAGTCGCTTACTGCTGCTTAACGCAGAAGGCAACTGAAGATACAGGACTAGGTTTTAATTAGGTTAAAGTCTGACCCTCCCTGTCGCTCCACCTAGAGCGTGGGGAGTTATATGATGATTTTCCAATTCAAACAAAAACTTTGTTAATTTCATCAAGATCTTTAGGAGTACTAACAGCTGAATCGCTTACAATAATCACTAACGGCTATTACGTGATTGTTTCTGTAGTTTGTAGCTCTTTAAGTTGACCAGCTACTATTAAATACCTTCCGTATTTCAGATATTGCAATCATATACCTTCCACTGTCTTCCGTAACTCCAACTATGTAACGGACAATCTGTATAGCACGACAAACTACTATCGCTAATTGCTTATCTTGTAAAATTATAGCCTAAGCTTCATTCATGAAGACTTTAACAAATTGGTACCTAATTAAGATACTCTTACGTCTAATATTACATAAAGTCTAAGCTAATGGCAGTAGCCGTAATTATAATCATCATCATCGTATTAGCCTGAAAACGTCAACAGTTGAGCGTGGGCTTCCTAATGACTACGTTGAAGACATTTTGTAATTAACATACTTGGCAGATAGATTGGTGGTAATAGTGATAAGTTGGTTAATGCTGACAGATGGTGCCAATCTTCCTGATATAATTCCCGAGGTGTTCTTTGATGCACCAAATGGTTCAACCAGAGGGCTCTTACTAAGAATTTGCTAAAAGAAAAGTCGGTTAAAAATCGCTTTCTTCTTCCAGGGGAGGCCACATAGTTCCTATTTTTTAATAAATGAGCTTCTACTAGTAGAAACTCATCCCAAGGGAACATACTTCCGAGATAAAAAGTAGGTATACTGTGTGCTTTTTGTAGATAGTATTTTTTTTGTTACAGCCTTTATTTTGTTCGAGACCGACTACTTACGACGTGAAGTTGTAGCTCCCCAGAAAGAGCCTAGAAACCCATTTCCTATCAATGATGCATTATTAAATAGTTATATTGACATCTAAAATTCAAATTCTTGCATTCAACTACCATTCAATTGTTCCCACAGCTCTTTCTTCTAGAGAGGAACCTTGAGTCTTTCACGCCTAAGTTTCATGAAGACTGTTTTAAAATTCAAAAATCCACTACACGTCCACTTCTTCGTTTTTTAACGTTGTAGATCATCCATTGACTTCTCTCGTTCTAGGGAGGAACAAGAGGGCGTGTCAGTTTTTTACTGACTAAAACCACACCTGTGTCCTTCAGTTAACCATTGCGTTCTAGCAACAGGGTAGGATACCAAAAATTCCCCGTGGAACTAGCGGAGCTGTATGCCCAGTGCAGTTTGGATTGACAGTCTACTAACCAAAACAAACCGCAAAACTATAATACCGATAATAATAATTCTCATAATGGCTGGTTGACAATCAAATGACATTACATTATATTGCAAAACAACCATTACGCATAATGTCCAAGACATTAACTGCAGGTGTTCGAACTTACTGGTAAATTACACTATTTATTATCTACTTAAGTGAATGTCAATCTATGTAGTATTAATGTTCTTAGTAATAGTTGAATTAGATTTAGGGGTTCTGGGAAAAGGACCAAGGACCAATATTCAGGCTTTATTTATCTATCTATACCTTCCTATAGATGTACAAAAGGAGAAACTGACTTACTGACATATCAATGCACAGCCGAAACTAATGGGACTAGGAGCGTCAAAATTTTGCACAAGTTTTTCTTTTATGATGCGGAGTCTCCTAATACAGGCATCTTCATGCTTAAAAGGAGACTCCAATCATAGACTAATCTAAACTACTTGTTATAGAAATAAAACATTTTTGTATTTGTATTTATTGTATTTTTGTATGGCGTAGGCGAGCACTAAGAGAAGATTTTTCAAAATTTACCCCCTAAGGGGATGAAAAGAGGGTCCAAAGTATGTATGGAGAAATGTACTTTCACGCGAGCGAAGCTGCTGGCAGAAGCTAGTCCTTAAATATCATAAAAAATGTCCCCCACCGCGTCTGTCTGTCTTTATGAACGCGATAAACTCAAAAACTGTTAAACGAATTGACTAATGAGCTGAATTGTAAGCTAGTTAAATTTTTTAGGAGACTATAAAATTCAGGGGCCTAATTCTGTAAAATCTAGGAAAGCCGGCTACCGCTTTTATTGTTACTAAGACTACCCATCTCATTAAACGATCAGATTACACGATCGCGATGTTCAAAACACGTTGCACGACCAATATTTAATTGGTCAAACGATCAGGACCTGTACAATGATGTTTAAAGTAAGATTGTTTCATTCTTATTTCCAGTGTGCGTAAGAGATGGCGCTAGACAACCTGTATAGCTCTGTCTCTTACCCACACTGAAACCCCCCTAGTCATTTGTGCGCACATTGTCAAAAAACGCTACGCAAATTGACCGTGTAATTGCACAAAAAAGGTCTGTCGTAACTCTTTCTAATAAGATAACAGAGGTGATAGGCCACCACGCTTCGATTGCTTATTGATTTGCCTTGAAATTAAAAAAGAAGCTAAAACCTGACGAATAAGCCACGGGTAAGCCATAACCGTGTTGTATTACCCGTGGCTTACCCGTGGCTTCTAGTTTCCTTTTATGATTTTGTTACGAATATCTGTTACGAAACCTAATTTCTGTGTCCATAATTTGGAATATTCAAGATAAATTTTCAAATAGCAGTAAAATGCGAGGGGTCAAGTCTAGCATCACAAGAATTTTTCGTTTGCTTTCAGTAAGAAACCCAGACCAAAATTTTATTCAAAATATACGAAATTCATTATTTGGGGCCCCATACTTGTTTTTCAATTCAAAACTGTTTTATTTCACAAAGGCCTACATAAGCACTTATAAAACTTCAGGAGCTAGTGCACGGTTCCAATTGGTCGTTTTTCTATGGAGAAGAACTATCAAGAATCACCAAGGTTACTTGTTTGTTGATATTTAACGATGTTTTTAAAATACAGGATCTTCTCACAAAAAGGTGTCCTATGTCCCAGGCAACTGAAGAATTGACACGGTGGGTTTTAATTAGTAAAAATATTAGACGCGCTCTCGCTCCACCGAGAGCGAGAGAAATTATTTTCCACTCAAAGAAGGGTAATTATTATGCTTATACTATGTAGTAGCGTAATTCAAACGTTGCACTAATCAACAACATCAATAATTCAATTCAGAAAACAAATACTGCACTAGTTTTACGTAAACTTATCTAAACAATAATTCACAATCATTTCTCGTCCCCTTACGTTAGACCAAGAACCATCTTTGCATCCTAAACAGATCTTTGTATTAGTCATTGGAATTTATTTATTAGATTTATGGTATACTAGCTTTTTCCAGCGACTTCATCCGCGTCAAAATTAAGTTTCTCCATATAAACTTTGGACACCCGTTTCATAACCTTAGGGGAAGTATTTTCAGGCGGTCGCCTCCTTCTGCGAAGCAGTAATGCTAGCGAAGGAGGAGGCTGCACGCGTGAGGGAACGAAGGTCCTCACGCTCTAGCCGACGTAATTCCGACCCCGACTACCAGCCACGGTAGACGCGGGCTTGCGGACGTCGAGCACTGGGTAGCTCTCCGTCTGGCTGTTCGGTAATTAACCGTACCGAGCCCAGTCGTTAACAGCGCGTAGTGATCCTCGCGCTCCTCAAAGAGATGTCAGCAAACCGTAGGGGCCCAGTGGGGCCGATGCCCGCTAGCTAGGACCGCGGAGAATTTCTGAAAGGGAAACCCGTAGTCGTAGTACGCAAAGGGTAATTGAAGGATACAGGTGTGGTTTTAGTCAGTAAAAGTCTGACACGCCTTCGCGCTCCACCCAGAGCGCGAGAAGTCATTTAGATGATTTCCAACCTTAAAAAAAGGGGAAGTATTTTGGAAATTCCTTTCACATTCTTTGTATAGGTATGTCGTGGCCAGATCTTAGAAAGTGATCACTTCATGATATGGGGAAGTAAAACTGGCCAGATCATTTTGAAAGTTAAAGTCTGATGATATTTCAATCCTCGTTTGGCCTACTTTCTTTAGATCTTTTATTATCATAAGATATACATATTAAGATCTGGCTACGACATTATGCATTACATTTTTCTTGTTTTTTTTTTTTTGTTTTATATAGCCTCTTTTTATAATGTGAATGTAAGAAGACTGTAGACTCGAATTCTTAGATTACTTCCTATTATGACTCACATTTTTTTAAATATGATTCTTTTTATTGTGCCTTTGGGTACAATATTGACTGGTCTACACTGTTCATAATACCTATTAATACTGTATTATGGAAATATTGTAAGAACTAAGTACCATTTTTTTAAAAGAGTAACCATGGAGTTTCCTGCCGGTTCTTCTCCATAGGAAAGGACCAATTTGGAACCGTGCACTAGCTTGTGACGTTTTATAAGTGCCCATGTAGGCCTATGTGAAATAAAAATATTTTTAATTTTGATTTCATACAAGGAACCTCTGTGCAAAATTTCAGCGTTCTAGGTCTAAGGGTTTGGGCTGAGCGTTGATGAGTGAGTGAGTCAGGACTTTGCCTAATAAGGATGAGACGAATAGACGGACTAGAGAACAGTCCAATTTCACACAAGTTAGAAATCTTTGAAATTCTCAGCTTTCCTCTACTATAATATGCATGTATTATACAGTTTTCAGCTTCCTCAGGAATCACTCTGTCCTTTGATGAAAACTGCATGAATATCCGTCTTTCGAGTTTCTCGTGTTCATACAGACAGACAGATGCGGAGTTTTATATGTGTAGATATATTTACCTGATCTTGTATTCATGGGAGATCGCTATTATTGAGTAAGAGTCATGTTGTTAGTGAATTACTTCATACCAGTGACTAAGAGGTTGTATAAGTTGAATCAACTGTAGCATTAATTGCTAAATGTTATATGGTTCTCAATGTTGTAGAAACATTAAGTTCCTACTGAGTTAGATAATGATTTTAACAACATTCAAAAAGAAAGACTATGAAGAAGATGGCGGAACGATTTAAATGTCTTCCTTAGGAATTCGTAAGAAGTGGCTCAGAGCTGACAACAGCGGAAGAAATGGAGGGAGGTTTTTGTCAGCAGGAAGACAGTACAATATACAGTTACAATATAATAATTAATAACAATATAATTCAAAAAGAACAACGCTACGCCTATATCAGATAGTTAGGACAAGATGGTTATTTTCAAGGAAATCGTTACAATCATGAAGGTTCGCCAAATAAGAGTAGAACTGAGAAAATTGGACCAATAAATTTAAACTGTTTTGTTTTTTTTATAATAATTTTCCACAACTATCACACATCGCCGTCTAGCCCCAAGCTAAGCAGAGCTTGTGTTATGAGTACTAGAGAACTGATAAACATACTTATATACTTTTAAATACATGCATATTATAGATTAATTACATCCAGATGTGGATGAAACGAACGATCGTGCTTATCACACAAACATTTTTCCTGGGTGGGAATCGAACCCACGACTTTCGCCATAGCAGTCAGGGCCACTAACCACTAGACCAACAGGCCAATCATGATGTGATTGTGAATACATTTGCACGCCATGTTATGGCATGATATACTAAAACAAATTTATTGTAACACCTTATGCTATGTACCCATATCCAGAAAATGATGATTTTTGATTTGAACGTTTATAAGGGTCGCCGTGACTGTGGAACGCACAAGCAATTGAAGGACACAGTCAGGATAACATTAGAACCAACCACCTTTTCTTACCACGTCATAAGTAAATTATGAGGATGTTGATGACTTTTTTTAGGTGGGAAATCATCTAATGATTTCTCTGCCTCCAGGGTGGTGCGAGAGAGGGCGTGTCAGACTTTTACTGACTAACATCCTATGTTCCTTCCTTGCCTTGTGTCCCAGGACCCCGTGGTTCCCTTTCGGTCGACCCATGGCCCCAGTAGGTTTCTGCAGACCTTACTAGGCCCCTACGGTTTTGCTGACATCTCTTTGAGGCGTATCTTCAAAAAACTGATAAGTTTTAAAACTAACCTGTTTGACAGAATTGTCTCTGGAGTCGATCTTGGCCGTGAGCTCCTTGATGTCGTTCTGTAGCTCCAGCATCCGTGCCTCGTACTCCCCTTGTGTTGTGTCCAGCCGTCGTCTCAGCAGGTGTTTCTCTTGTTCTAGTTCCTGGGAAGAAGAAGAGAGATCAGTTATCTATAGATAGATATATATATTTATAAATATAAAAGAAGAAACTGACTGACTGACTGACATATCAACGCACAGCCGAAACTACGAGGACTATAATAGGAACGTGAAAGTTTGCAGAAAGTTTCCTTTTATGACCTAGGCGAGCACTAAGAGAGGATTTCCCAAAATTCACCCCCTAAAGGGATGAAACAGGGGTCCAATGTCTGTTTGGAGAAACTTACTTCCACATAGACGAAGCCGCTGACAGAAGCTAGTTTAGTTAATAAAAGGGTTCGTGTAATGCAACGACTTAGTTGTGGATGTTACATAGGCAGTTTTGGAATCGTTCCTTCTTGATACGGTCATGTGAAGAGGAGGGATGAAACGCATGTTACTAAAAGAGCTATGAGTCCTCGCCCTCTCCATCCTTCTACATGTATATGTGTATGGATGGAGATTGAGGTCAAAGAAAATATGGTTGGATTGAGTGAGGAGTGGAAAGGAAGTCAGTGATAACATGACGGTTGACTGGATAGAATGGCAGATAAAACGTGTTGCGCTGACCCGAAGTAAAATTAAACAAGAGTAAGATGATGATGGAGGTCAGGTAGGCTGTTACTCCATGCAAAGTCTTGGTTGTACTCAACTAGACTGGATATTGACCATAATATAGTTGGAAAAATGCCAGGGAAATGACGATTTATGTATATGTTATTGGAAAGAATATAGGTGCGAGGAAAACTGTACCATGTCCGATGTCCACGTATGATTTTTTTTAAACGACCACAAAAGGATGATAAGCTGTATGTATGTATGTACAATTACATGAAGACGGATGGAGAGGGAGAGGGAGACAAAAAAAAAAGATGGATGGATTGTGTGAAGAGTGATATGAAAGAAAAGGAAGTTAGTGATAGCATGACGAGTGACAGGGTAGAATGGAAGAAAAAAACGTGTTGCGCCGATCCCAACACGGGACAAGGGCAGGAAGATGATGATGTATGTATGTGTGTGTAAAATAATGAAGAGACAAAACTAGAAACACCGACTTTCGTTTGCACTTTTTAGTGTTTTTTTATTGAAGTCGGTTGTAATTTTGTGTAATTTTTTTTTAATCTTTATTAATACTTGAATAATTTATTGTTTTACTTTTTAAAAACTCTAAGTAAGGAGTACCGTCAACATACACGGGGGCTTCTGAATGGAAACCCGTGGTCCTAGAAGTGGAGGGTATAGGTGGGGTTTTAGTCAGTAAAAGTTTGACACGCCTTCCCGCCCCACCCTAGAGCGTGAGATATCTTTGGATGATTTCCCACCTTAAAAAAAAACCGTCAATTTCCACATAATTTACTTATGACTTAAATAAAGTAAACAGTTTAATTAAAAAGCACTGAACGGTTTAATTGAAAGACACAAGCATTAACAAAAAAAGGTTTTATCATTTCCGCGCCGGAAGAACAATGCGAACGAAGTATTTCCGCCAGCCATCTTGATTCCCATCCATTGTCTCTGGTTGAAAAGTGTGCTATTAGAAAGCATAGTTTACACGTTATCGCAAATAAACTTAATTATTGTTGTCTATGGGAATTATGAGAAATATTATTCAAATAGGAAATGATTTAGTTTTACGTTGAGTTTCGTGTATTTAGTTTTTATTGTGAGATACAAGTAAAAGCGAGAGTACCTAATTCATAAGTTACCAAAAGAAAGATTGGGTGCGAGAAACTTTTGTAGGTATGTTAACATCGTTTCGTTGGTCATACAGCCAATACAAAAAGTTGATTAATGTTTCGATATTTTTATCGAAATGATTTAATTATTCTGCAAAAATAATATACCTAGTTATTTAACAATATAGATCTTTAGAGGTAAGCGGAACAGACTGTAAAGTCCCGCAAACCACCGTTGAAAAGGGAGGATAATCCGACCAAACGAGTGTTGTGTCTGGTGGGCAATTGAAGGAACACGGGTGGGATTTAGTGAGTAAAAGGCTGACACTCCCTCTCGCCCCACCTAGAGCATGAAGACTTATTTGATAATATCCCGTTCCAATAAAAACTCTTTGTTAATTTCTTAGAGTACTCCTTCATTTTCTTGGAGTACTAACAACTGAATCGTTTACAATCATCATGGCTACCTTTGCAGCTGCCAAGTAATCAACATCTATTGTGAAATACAAAAGTTAAGGCCAACAATAAAGGATTAAATTAATAATGCGTCTGCAAACGATAATCAACAATTACAAAAGTTACAGACAAAACAAAGTCGGTATATCGTCACAGCATATTATTACAATTTTACATTTGTGTAAATAGATAATTTTATCCACGAATAGTCTGCCAGCGGCTTTGCCCGCTTGAAAACAGGTTTTTCTATACAAACTTTGGACCCCTTTTTCATCCCTTTAGGGAGTGAATTTTGGAAAATCCTCTCTTAGTGCTCGCCTACGTCATAAAAGGAAGCCTTGTGCTAAATTTCATGTTCATAGTCCCAGTAGTTTCGGCTGTGCGTTGATATGTCAGTCAGTCAGTTTCTCCTTTTATATATACATATAGATACCCGATATAAGGCCATACGCCTCCTATACATGATAGACATCCCACCCCTACGTACAGCGAGTGGAATTCCCTGCCAGAGTCTGTGTTCCCTGAAACTATAACCTAGGGTCTTTAAGTCAAGAGTGAATAGATTACTTCTAGGCAAGTCTGCTCCCTCGTCGACTACATCGTCGCTTTTTACCGGATGAGATTGTGGTTAAGCCATCATAAATATCTTCCTGCCCTTGACCCATGTCACTTAGGGTCTGCATAACACATTTTGACTGACTCCATTTTCTTTTATACCATTCCTCACACAATCCATCTTTTGTTATGTTTCTGTATCCATCCACATGTTCAATTATACCATTATTAATAATGAAATTCAAGTGGGAATCAGAATGTGAAATTTTGCTGTAACTGTTTTTTTAAGAATGAAAATATTTTCGCAAATAATTTCAAAACTAGTGATTTCTTCCAGAGACATTAGTTCTAACGTCCTCCTAAATATCGAGCCATTTCAGGAAGAACATCGTAAGCGACAATATGCGTTTTTTTGCAGGAATGGACTTTCTCTTTCGTACTTAAAAAGTATTTATAAAAATATATTATGTTAATAGTAACTATTCTATTTTTTTTTTTTTGATATAATGAAATAATATACTAAGTAGCAGCAAAACGTCTAGAAACAAATACCGGAGATCAATTACGATACAGTATGTAATGGTAATCTGTGCTATCCCTCTGCTGTGCAAATACCTCCTGTTCCTAGTTCTGTGATATTTCTTCCCAATTCTTCATCACAAGTTATAACAGAAACACAGCTGAAGAATACCAGCGTATTCCACAATTCACTTTCATTATTCATGTCTTCCTAATTATTTACAAGTGAGAGTGTACTGGTGACCGATACTGAAAGTAAGTCGATGTGGGCATTATCTTCGTTATGGGCTATTGACAAAAACGACGACACCGAAAACTGGGTCGATGGAATAAAAACAACCAAAGTAATAACTGCTCAGCGTTTTGAAGCTGAAATGATTGGAGATACAGCTATGGCCGACGATAGAACAGTTCATAGCGTGAAAATACTTGAGATGTGGTAGGCAAATCAATATATCATAAATCTTTACAGATATTTTTTGGTGAAAAAGAAAGAAAGAAAGAAAAAGATTTTATTTACGTCAAGCATGGCGCATACCTAAAAAAAGCCAATAACAACAACGACTTATATTATAAGTGGTAGGTGTCACATCCGCATAAAACGGTCAGCGCTCAGCGAAATGCTAAAGAAATAAATATAGTGATGTTACCATCCCAGATGACGAGACCCTCGTGAAAGCTGAGAAAGAAAAACAAATTAAGTATCTCGACTTAACTAGAAGCCTCGGTTACCATCAGTTGAAACTGTCGTTACACTTGGCTCAAGGGCTTGATATAGAAGTCATTACTCCTCGATACGGCTCGCATTCTACATCACACCACGAAGGCTGAGGAGATCGTGGAGTATGTACGCGTGAAGACAAACTGGACTTTGAGAGTCGTGCAGTTGGAGTCGCGCCATAACACTAATTTTAAGTCGTTTGTGGTGCGGGAGCCGACTCAACACTTGGAGACCTTCCTCAAAGGAGAGTTTGGCCGAAGGGTGTCGTGTATCGACGATTTTGTGGAAGGATACCGACCTCGAAGCGAAACTTGACGGCGTCACTTCGTGTGTAATAGTTAGTAAAAATAAATAGACTAGTTTTTGTATGTATTAATTTATTATTTTTAAGATTATTTCTTTGTATTTTTTCTATGGGTCTAGTTTCTGGAGACCTAACTACCGTTAGTTTGGACCGTCCTCCTTGATGGTATACAAAGAATCCGAAGATCTGATGTTGATATGTCCAGCAAAAGATCACGATATATTACATTGATTATTATCAAAAACCTATTTAACGGATAATGAACCTGTGCATTCAAGCTATCCGATGTATTTAGTTACAAGACACGACAGTTAATAATTTCCGTTTATTAACACCGGATTAGTGTATCTAGCTAAACGACCGGATCTATCATAATAATACGGTTTAACTGTAAGTCTTATATTATAATTAATCTGTACGTTAATGCTAAGTTTAATGGGAAGCTATAGAAACTAGTCTTATCATCATCATTTCAGCCGAAAGACGTCCACTGCTGTACATAGGCCTCCCCCAAGCGTCGCCACAATGAACGGTCCTGTGCGTCTCGCATCCATCGGACTCCCGCAACCGTTACCAAGTCATCGGTCCACCTTGTAGGAGGCCTTCCAACGCTACGTCTTCCAGTACGTGGTCGCCATTCCAGAACCTTTCGGCCCCAACGGCAATCCGTTCTGCGAGCAATGTGCGCTGCCCATTGCCTCTTAAGTTTGGCGATTCTTCGTGCTATGTCGGTAACCTTGGTTCTCTTGCGGATATCCTCATTCCTGATTCGACAAAAGCAATTGAAGGAATACAGGTAGGTTTTAGTCAGTAAAAGTTTGACACGCCCTCTCGCTCCACCCACAGCAGGAAGAGATATTTCACACAGCCAACAGCTGTCTAACATAACTGGTGGATGAAAAGGTTAAGATAGTAGGATTAAATTCATTTCGAGACAATTTTTGTTTGATATTGACACTGAATTTGGCTTTTGTTACATCTTATTTTCATTCTGGTACCTTACTGCATCATTACTATGATTCCTTTTTTATTTTACGTGGGAAATCATTGAATGACTTCTCACGCTTTGGTTGGGCGAGAGGGATTGTCAGACTGTTACGGACTAAAACCACCCGTGTTTTTCAGTTGTCCTTTGGGTGGCTACGTTACCTCTTTCAAACAATCTGCAACCCTTGCAGATATTGGCCCTGTTTAGTATGAAGTAATGATCTCTTCCATTTGTGTAGCCTCTTCTTTTTTAATTTGGACTGTAACTAGGCATTTTAACTTGGCTCTGTCAACTTCATCATCATCATCACCCAGAGTTCGACCAGGCATAGACCTCTCTTTGTCTTTTGCAATCTCACCCTACGCTCCTGTAACAACCTCATCTAGTGATCTCCCATAAGTTACTAACGAGATTTCGGTTGGCCTAAAACCAATTTATTAAGCGCCAATATTGAAACTTTACTGGATCATGTGAGACACAGCATAATAGACAGGATCTTTAGAACAACGTACGTGATACCTTTTTAATCTGATTCAAACAAAACGAAACGAACTGAGACATCAACTCATCAAAAGAATACCACTTAACAATCTAGACAACACATAATTAATTACACAGCAAAGAACCATTTTGACATTAGAAACCTCATGGAAACTAGGGTTGTCGAAAGTCATTGTTAAGAAGCGCACTGACCCACTTGGCTGCACCAAACCAACAAGTTGTCAACTTATGTGAACCCCTGAACCATACCAGATAATAATGGCGATGGGTACTTGAACTGGGGCATTTTCACATCTTTCTTTAACTTTTTCTTTGACAATACAATGTTACCTTTTGATGTTGCTATGATTTTATGAATGATGGAGAAAATCATATTGTCTAGGATGAGTTCTGTGATGGCACAATCGGTATTTCTTTTCTGATGTCTGTTATGATTATGACTGTGAGAGATTAGGAAATTTTGTGGTTTATAATACACAGTTGCGTAATTGAAGATCAATTTTACATTTCTTGATCAATCGTGAAGAGGGAAATGTGATTTCATAAGGTAAATCGACAACCCTGTGATCCGTACGGGACACCGCTGGATGTGTAGAGTAACTATGTACCAAATCCACGACCCGTCGTTGCGGTAACACTTTTAGAAGGACTATGTAAAACAGTGGAAAGTGTAGCCCAACACCTTGGTAGGTACTTAAGGAAATAAAAAAAACATAATCGTATTAGCTAACCTAAGCATTTGTATTCAGAATTAGTTCTAGATGTGAAAATCTATCAATTAAGTCCATACAACTATTCGAGCACGTTCCCTAAAGAATTCTAGATGATCGATTAGCATGCCCGCGCGGCGCTCATGACGTGTCATGCTCAAAAGACGACTGTCAGTCACACGCTGTCATAATTTGAAAATGTTTAGCAGGCGTTGTTTTCTAAATTTTTTGAGAAATGTGCTGTACAAAAAAAAGGAAATTTTGATTCGAAGTTTTCAAAAGAATTGTGAAAAAGAGTAAAAAAGTCAAAAGATTAAATATTGAGAGAAGTGGAAAGAGACTAGTTTTGCGGCAGAAAAAAAACATTATACTACAATATATTTTTACTGTAAAGGAATATTTCTTTTCAATATTCAGACAGCATATTACATTTGCATACCAAATTTATGAAAGACACGGTAGTCCTGGAACGCAAAGAACAACTGAAGCTGCAAACGTCCTCTCGCTCTGCCCTAGAGCGTGAGAAGTCATTTAATGATTTCCCACCTTCAAAAAAAAAACTAATGGTTTTGGTAATATGTGACAAATTCTGTAATTTGTAAATACGAGAAAAAATTAAGGGTATGCGGAACCGGGTGTAAAGTCCCGCAAATCTGCGTTGAAAATGGAGGATACTCCGACCAGACGGGTGTTATATCTGATCCGGGAAACTTCCTAATAGTTGATTTCGGGCCGTTGTATACGTTGTATATGTTCTGCATATATCTGAGCAATAACCAATCCTAGGAGTATATCAAGGTTAACTTATACCTTACATTAATAAAGTAGAACTACACTGGGCAGACGTGGGCCACGTATGCCGATCTGGGCGCGTCGGTCTCCATACATTTTATGGCAACTAGACTTTTAGAGCTACATAAGATCAACGCCATGCGTCAGGCGTGGCCCACGTGTGCATCGGTCTAATGTAGTTCCTGCTTAATCTTTGCATCTAATCCGCTTCTGCTTACTTCAGACACACGTAGCATAGCTATACAAAGCATCGACGCGCACGCAGACAGCATACATACCTAGGTACATGCTACGCAACCGTCTGTCTGTCCTGCTGATATACTTTCACTCATACTAATATTGCACCAATAGTTTCGATCATAATATAGACTGTATTCGTGATGTTCTTGTCTTCGTTGATTGGGTTGAAATTCTATTAGATATTGAAAGAGCTCGGTTCTTTTTTTGTGTTAGGAATTCATCAAATAACTCGTCCCAGTCTAGGTGGAGAGTGAGGAAGCGTCAGAATTTTACTGAGCATAAACAACCCGTGTTCCATCATTTGCTCTGTGCGTTCTAGTGCTGTGGTTACTGTTTCGAACCATACCGCAGCCCTGGCAAGCAACGACCCTAGCGCTATCGACCTTATTGGCATCTGCCCTAACGGCATTGGCCCTTGCGGCATCGGCCCTTGCAGCTTCGGCCCTTGCAGCATCGGCCCTTGCAGCATCGGCTCTAGCGGCAACAGCTGTAGTGAAGTCAGCCCGGCTTCGTCAATAATTATTCTTTTACAATGTAGCTCTATTTGTCTAACTATGCAGGAAGTGAAAAATGCATCCCTAATGAGTTTCAAAATTAATAATTATATATTTTAAAACAAATGGCAGGTTATCAATTTTACTTTTGGGGATAAGTATCTGTTCCTGCCATTATTGTCAATGAGTTCATAAAATTTTAGTTTGTTAATGGTTAAACATTTTTTTGCGAAACGCTAACATTTTTCTAGATTTTTACATTATTATATGCTCATAATGTTCTTGTTAGCAGTTCCGGTAATGCAGCATAAATATCGTTTTAATGTCTAATCTAAAAACTAGTACTTTTTTTTTGTAGTTTAGTTAAACCAGTTATACACAGTGCAACATTTTTATGTTAATAGATAGATAATTGCGAATGTAGACTAATTTCTGACAAAATCACGGAACACTGTAGACTAGAATTGCCCAATTGTAGTAACATTAAACATTTGTCATGAGTACATAGAGTATTGCACATTTTATTCAACCTGTGGCATTGGCCTGTCATATCTCAAAGCCATCTTTTAGCAAAAGTCGAGTCTAAACACTAAATAAATGACCAGGAAATGTAACGATCACAGTGGACCATCGGTTGTCAAACTTTTTTGTGTGTTATCGAATAATATAAAGGAATTGACAAGGAAAAATCGTTTGGCAGTAAAATTAGACTGATTGTATATTATTTTGATATCTGTGAAAGTCTAGACTTATTTTTAACAATTGAATTTATAATTATGTACAAAGAGCCAGCCTACAATCTAGGTCATTAAGTTAAGAGTGAATGGGTTCCTTCCAGGCAAGCGTGCTCCATTATCAACCACAGCATCAGTTACCATTCGGTGAAAGTGGTACTTGACCACTTAATTATCAATTATAAAAAAGGGAATCAGACTATTAATCTATGTATATATATAAAAGGACAAACTGACTGACTGACATATCAACGCAAAGCTGAAACTACTAAAATTAGGAGCGTGAAATTTTGCACAAGGTTTCCTTTTGTGACGTAGGCAAGCACTAAGAGAGCATTTTTCAAAATTCTCCCCCTACGGGGTTGAAACGGGGTTCCACAGTTTGTATGCAGAAGCCTATTTTCATGCATCTGTCACGCTCGAATAGTTGAAAGGAGGATAGAATTTGGCACAAGGTTAAATCATGTTCTAGATTCGTATAGGATGCCACATATCTTTAATACGAATTTAGGGACTAAAATCTTTTAATGATTGCCCACACAAAACAAAATTGTATTCCTTCTCTTATAAGGTTATTAATGGTTGTATTTATATTAGTAATTTTTATGAAAAAGTTTTATTACTATAATACAGATCATATTAAGATTATCTTGTACCAAATCAACCGAGGCGTCGCCATTACATCTACTGAGGGAAGAAGGAAGCCATAATTTTGAAATAGATTCAGGTTCAGTACATGTATTCATGTATTTAAATAAACTTTGAGAATCCCTGTGATATATGACTAACTTTACCTCTCTGCGATGAGTAGATGAGCTAATCCTTTTATTTATATGTCACGAAGTTATATATAAGCGTGTTCTAATATCGCATTAAATTGTATTTTGCGCTGATTGCAACGTGAATGCAGACAGTATTCACGTCTCCTCACCTTCCGCATGACGCAGCAGGTCCTCACCGAACATGGTCAGTTCGGGGAGCCAGAATTTCTTAAATTCACTAACTCATTCACAGACGTATTCGCACTTATTCTATTTTACATTCCAATAACCACAGTACAAGCTATTTATTTTAGCGTAAATAATCGTAATTATGTACAGTCATAAAAAAATAAATAAATAGACAGTTACAAGATTTATATGGCGCTAAATGGTTATATTAGAAATAAGTGGAAAATGGTAATTTGACAGTAATTATTTAGCCATTTTTGTGCTGAGACTAAACATGTTGATTGATTGTATTTAGTTATTAGCAATCTGCATAACGTGTTTTTTTTTACACTAGCTGTAAAAACTTAATTAAATTTGTAGCGTGTTCAACGTGCTGTTGTCTTTTTTTGAGGTAAGAAATTATCAAATAATTTCTCCCGCTCTGGGTGAAGCGAGAGTATAGGATTTTTATTGACTAAAACACACCTGTGTTCCTTCAGTTGCCCTTTGCGTTCAAGGACTGTGTTGACTCTTTCGAACAATCGTGGAAACGTGCTGTGTTTTGGGAGTGAAGTTTCTTTTTTCCCCTAATAATTGAGTGCATTCAAAGGATGAACCCTATTTTTTATTAGATCTAGACTTGTATATAGAGTAATAATTATAACGTAAACTAATACATTGTCCAAAACTAATATCGATTATGGACGTTTTTTTAGGTGTGAAAATCATCTAATGACACCCTCCCGCTCTTTAGGCAGAGCGGGAGGGCGTGTCTGACATTTACTGACTGAAAACCTACCCCACTTCTTTGCCATTGTTCCAGGGCCCCGGGGATCTCTTTCGCATCACCCATGGCCCCAGTAGGCTTCGACCCTGCTGGGCCCCTACTGTTGCTGAAATCTCCTTGAGGCGCACGTGGAACACTATGCTCCGTGGACGGTCGGACGGCGAGCTACCCATTGCTCGCCGTCCGCAATCGATTAGGGACTAGGAGTGAGTATTATATAACAAACCCTACTAGACTGCCAGAGAATGTGAAAGTTTTTTGGCAAAAGCAGAAAATATCTGTATTAAGTTTTGAAGTTACTCAACATCAAAACTTATACATCAATTAGATCTAGTTTCTTCCTCAAATAGCACGGGCAATGAATATCTTCATAGAGCCAAGCCAACATATCAGTTTCTGTCTTTACAAACTTTTTTGCTGCCCGTACTCACAGTAACTGCACTTTCGTCTGTAGAACTTGACGGCCTACATTCCTGGGCGTGAATTAGGAACACCACTGATCACAATCGCTAGTGCCATTACAATTAAAATAGCCGCAAGTTATAGGTGACAGCGGTGACGCTTGTGGAACTATTTTTTTTTTAGTATATATATTTAGTTCATTCAATTATGTATACATTATATTTACCAATATTGTATTGTATCTGTGATTCATTTGTATATCTCTTTTATATTAACCTTTATTTCTCTCTCTCTTTTGTCGCACCTACCACTATTCTTCTCTGCATCATAATATGTATGTATTTAGAAATATATAAGTATGTTTAGTACTCATAACACAAGCTCTGCTTATCTTGAGACTAGACGGCGTTGTGTGATAGTTGTGGAATAATATATTATTATCACCCAAAGGTTGACTGGTAGAAAATGCCTTAGGCATTAAGCCTGCCTCTGTAACTTTATGTATTAAGTATGAAAAAATAAATAAACATTTTTATATTATATACTCAAACAACTGCTTTCTCTATGAGTGGAGCGGGGGGGAGTGTTAGACTTCTACTGACCAAAAATTTTTACAAAAAAATAATAATATCGGTTCTCCACAACCCAGTTAGTGGGCAAAACGATACTCCTTGGATTGACTGATGACCAGGCTTTCTGGCATCTGACTACATGTAACTACTGTTAGAGATCTACGAATGATAAACGGGACCAACGGATTTACATGCTTTCCGAGGCACGGAGTGTCAGCAATGTCTTAGACAAACTTAGAAAAGCACTTAGCATAATATGAACTGAAAATTTACATTGTACTTGGCCGGTTAACGAACCCGCAACCTCATGTATGAGAGGCGGGTCCCTTAACCAATAGGCCATCATGACATTTAAACTAAAACAAAAACAAACCTAATAATTGTTAAATTACTTTCAAGTTCGTAAGTCTGAGTTCTGGTATATACACCATCTGTTTAGGTAATTAACTAAAGGTAAACAATGTTGACATAATGTCTTTTATCTAAAAGTTGTCTATAATTTTTATCTAAAAATGTTTACAATTTGTTATTTACCTATACCAATGTTTGGTAACTAACTAAATTTAAATAATCTATGTATGTCTTTTATACGATTTATTTTTAATAATAAAAAGACATATTACGATTGTTTACGTTTAGTTAACTACCTAAACCGATGGAGTATAAATTTTTCGTTTTTGTCTCCGATTTCAAAACTTGAAACAAGATTTTTCTGACCAATCAACATTTTGAATTAATTTGCCTTATTAAGACAATTATTATTACACACACAGTTCACTCCTCATTCAAGTCTCTTCTACTGTCCTGAATTAAATCTACTGTCCCTAAACTTCCGCATTACCAATACCTAATTACCTCATTCCTCTACCAAACAATCGAAATTCCTTCCACCGTGTAACTTCCATACCTCTACCATCAAATCTCCTATGCCTTAAACCACAGTACAAAGGTCGCACAAAACTCTTGGGCAATGCCTTCCGTAAAAACTGAGCATTGTTTCATTACAACATGTTCGTGAGTGAACATTCAACTGTTTTACCTACGTGAGAAGCAGAATTGACGATCATTGTACGTATCGGTTCTCGATTTTATTGCATAAAATGACTTTTCCCGCCCTAATGCGAAGCTAGAGTGCGTATCAGGCTTTTACTGACTTAAACCACACCTATGTTCCTTCTTTTAAGGAAAGAAAGAAAGAAAAAAAACAGTTTATTTACGCAAAATAACGCATACTTAAAACTAGCTAACAAACATAATCAATAGATAGGGAAGATAAGCGTCACATCTGCGCAAAACGGCCGAACGGTCAGCGTAAAGCTTCGGCCTCACACATAATACTATGAGCTCACAGCGCTGGTTTTCAGCGTGGGCCGGTGGTGGTGTCGACATAAAGAACGGTACAGTGTACAAAAAGATTTGGTTAGAAAAGGAAATAAAAATACAGATAAATCATAAATAAGAAATAAAATTAAAATAAGGCTCTGCCTTGCGTTCCAGGACCCCGGGTTTCCTTTTCGGAAGTCAACCCATAGTCCCAGTAGGCTTCGACCCTGCTTTTGTTTTGCCGACCTCTCTTATACTACCGTCGACGACTTGGGCTCGGTTTGGACGTTTACTGGATGGCTACCCATTACTCGTCGTCTGGATGCCCACGCCTACGGTGGAAGTTTGAAATAATATTTATTGTCTAACCAGTTTATCAATAAATACACAAACATAGAATATTAACACTGGAAACAACATCAAAATCGGTAGAGAAGCAAACGAGATATGACTATTTTAAATAAATACTTATATTTTTCTCTTTCGTTAAAACGTCGTTTTCTAAGGCCATATGGGCGTGATAAACTTTGACGACAAAGACCACATCTGACTTCTTTCTTATTAGCAGCTTTAAAGCTTAAAAAATCTTTCATATTTGTTTATTAACGTTAAAAAACATTTAACTTAGCAATTAAAAAAAATGCATGTACTTATATTTCCTGGATGGGTATGAGTATCGCATTATTTTTTCTCATTACACCATATTGCCACTGAGATTAGATCATGGCTGCAAGTTTCCCGTCGCCGCTTCCAGATAGGAATGCGACAATCTCCTCAGCTCACAACAAGACAAGCCTCTCAAGACTCAATCTTTATAACAATCATCTCAGACAGTTATAAAGACAATTCCTAGTTTAATTGCTTATCTCACAGGTTGTTACAGAACCGTTTCTGCAATTGCTAGTAAACTTAAACCCGGAATCTTAGGGACCATTTTTTAATTTTAATTTATTTTTTCAATTTATTGTATTTGATTTTGATGTGTTTAATTTGATTTGGATCTGTTGACTTTGATTTTAATTTATTAAAGTGAAAGTCTCGTCAAAATCCGTCTAGCCGTTTCGGAGATTAAGCAGAACTAACAGAAAGTATGACACAAAATTTTAAAAATTGATTTTTATTACGGGCTTTTTGAAAAGGAAGTGACCCTAGAACGCAAAGGGCATCTGAAGAACGCGGGTGTGGTTTTAGTCACTAAAAGTCTGACACACTCTTTTGCTCTACCTTAGAGCAAGAGAACTCATTGCATGATTTCCCATCTTAAATAAAAGGTTTTCCAATATACTTTCATATTTATTTAGTAAAAAAAAAAGTTTTGATGTTACAAAGAGACACTTCTATTTTCTTTATGTTTAGATATAGACAACACAGAACTTAAACAAGAGAGATCTCATCTAAAACTGTCGTCACAACAGTAGCAAATAATGACAGCCTCACACACTACTAGCAGAGTCTGTAATTACTGACAGCGTCTCGTAAACTGATGACAATCAGTGTTAACTATGTTCGCTATAGATGCGTGCAATAAACGTGGCTTTTTAGACACGACAGGATGGTAAGGCATTATGTATGACTTTTAGATATAAATAACTGAAATTTCTATCTATATCTAGTGCTATCTAGTGCAGTAATGACCCATAAAATATATCCTATGTCACTCAGTAATAAAGCAGCTTTCCATCAGTGAAAAAATTTTTGGAATCGGACCATTACTTTCAGAGATTACCCCCTACATACAAAAAACAAACTTTACCACTTTATAATATTATTATATATTCGCATTCGAGTGGTAACGGCCCCGACTTACGAGTTGTAGATCGCGGGTTCAAACCTAGCCAGGTAATACTTTTTGTAATTTATATCATAACCACTATTTTCAAGTTTAAATAGGTAGTTCTTTTGTTTTATTCTTTTATTAACAATATATTATTATCTTATTTGTCTCTGTGTTCCGTGAGTGTGTCCGTGGCATCACCTGTCAGCAGGCCCTATCAGAATACTAGCGCTGCGTTATTTTTACTTTTTAGTATAATATCGCAGCATATGCTGAGATAGAAGCCTTTTTGGCCTCGCACTGGTCTTTTATTTAATATTGTTTTCTATTATTATTTTTTAAGTTAAGTATTTATAGACTAAGTAGTTACTTTATTTTATCGTTGTTTGTCCTGTGCGAGTCTCAAATAAATGTTTTCTTTCTTTCTTTCAAAACGGTGAAGGAAAAAATCGTGAGGAAACCAGCATGCTCTGGAACTAAAAATTCGACGAAATATGACATTCCAACGCGATTGGGCCCGCGTGGTGGATCAAGGCCCATTCTCTCTCCTAGAGAAGAGGCCTGAGTCCCAGCAAGAGAACTTTATAAGGCTGATTATGATATGATAATTAATAGAAGTTGGTTCATTTAACTTCTGGTTATAAAAGGCTACAAAGAAGGTCTTCTTATATGAATAAAATGAACTATCATAATTATAAGGAACATATCGCGTATGGAACTATATCCTACAAAAAGCTTAACGCACGGTACAAGAGATTAGATCAGCAAATGTTTCCAATCAGCTTTTTCATTGAACTTTATCAAGAATACGGCAGTGATTGCAATAATCTGTCTATTACGAAGTGACACGAGGTTTTCCCATGATTTCCCCATTTTCTGCGAATGACAAACACTTTGACAAAGTATTATAATTAGCTTACATGCATGAGAATTACGTTACTCAATGTGTAGTAAAAAGGTCTTAATTTCTTCAGGAAATGTGTAAATCGATTCTTAGTAGGTTATATGACGGCTTGTTAAACTTTTCCGTATCAAGTCTAACATTTTTTTCTTGACGTAAGGGAGTTATAAAATAACTTTTTCAATATACTTGAAAACCCGCTCTTGTCCTACTGCGTCTAGTGCGGAAAAGTGCGCGTGCTCGCCCTCACCACAATTTTATTACATTTTTCGTATCAGGCTGGGCGCGCGTCGAGCCCCTCGATTCGCGCGTCAACCTCCGTTTGTTTATGTCTTTGTAAGTTTATTAAAAAACATCGTTTGCTACACGTAGAAATTTGTCACTGCAGTCCTCGGCTCCATTACACCCTCGCCGTGGTTCGTGTGAATTCCGCCTCGGTCACAATGACAATCTTTCTCCACTTGTATCAAAATTTATTATTCCCGTTCTGGGTGGAGCGGGAAGCCACCCATGATCTTCCTTCCAGAGCCGCAGTTGCTTTTTCAAATAATCTTGCAGCTCATTAACTCTCCTCATCATCACCAACCGAAAGACATCCACTATTGGACATAGGCTTCCTCCAAGTGCCGCCACAACGAACAGTCCTGTGCGTCTCGCATCCATCGGATTTCTGCAACCCTCATTAGGTCATCGGTCTACCTTGTGGGAGACCTTCTAAAGCTGCGTCTTCCGGATTGATACTTACCACTAGACAATCTAAAAGAATCGCTTGACTGTCCCGTTTTATTCAAACTAATCATTGTCTACAATCAAAGATTGAACCTTCTATTTTAAAAGAGTCTCCAAGTCCGTACTTAACACGCAAACCAAATAGGTTCTTGACCGCATAGATTTAGTCCAATTGCTCTAATACAGTGGTTTTCAACCTGTGGTCCGAAATAAATAAAATATGGTTCGTAAAAGGTCTAAAAATGACAATTTTTTCACCTGAAATGTAAGATTCATGTAACTGATTTAAGTTTCTATCAGAAATTATGTGTATTATCATGGGATATTGGTCGTAATTTTTTTATTTTTAAGAATAGTTGTGCTATAAGTTTTGAATTTACGATATACTCGTAAGTATACCTAATATACAGATACCGGCACGGATCTTGAGCGCTCGGCGAAAGAGTGGGGATCGCTTTGCGCATCGTACACATCGGCGAGCCAATTACTGTACAAGGATTGCACTCCCCGCCCCCGCGTCTCTCTTCATACCACTAAAGAGACCCGATATGTCACTTCTGCGCAAGTAGAAGTCAGCGCTCAAGATTCATGCCGGTATCTGTACCTACCAAAATTTAGTCTTTTTTAACTCAAAGGTTGACTGGTAGAGAATTGTACGAGTATTAATTTAATTGTATTACATTGATTAATTAATTAATTGTTTTGTATTGTTATTGAATTGAATGGTATACTTGTTATTGTACCTAATTTATATTATTTTTATTTGTCTACACTATAGTATTGGATTTCTGTAAAAAAAAATACCACCCGCTGTACATTTTTAATTAAAGAAGTTTTAATAAATAAATAACTTAATTGTTTTTTTTTTCATTCAGTTTCCTTTCTGATCTTCTGGTCCCTGTTAACCACAACAAAGTAAAGTGGTCCCCAATCAAAAAATGGTTGAGAACCACTCTAATATCACTGGTCACCAACCCTTGTTAGCCTTTTGCGATACCCAAGGTGACCTAAACGCTGAGGGTGGCCTTTACTTGACCAGGTATCACAATAGAATGCCTACATTCCTTAGCCTACAGAGACTTGAACAATTGCTCATAAGTCTTAAACTTTAACATATAATGGGAACCCACACAGCGTTCAATGTATCACATTCATTGGCTATAGCGTAGTCCAACCCGATGAGAGAACTTAGTGAACAAACTTTTGTAAGGAATTGCATGTATATTGAAAAAACAATTGGCCAGCTTTTAACATAATCGCATCAAGTTTGGTTTTACGTTGCCTGAGTGTAACTTGAGCACTTTACTGTATATGTTTATTGTCATAGAGAGTGATTTCGTAATACTGTACTTACTTGTTTTGAAGTAATTTCGCAAACGATGTTTCCGTGCATATGTGTAACAAGCAGCTTTAATATAAATTTTATCAGATAAAGCAGTTACATGGAAATAATATGACAGTGTGATGGATAAGATCGAAAAATATTGTTTTGGTGGAAGAAATTCTTGGTATTATCTAGATGTCTGTTCTGGCAGACTTGCTGACAGCTTACAGTTCTGCAGACATGTTCCATTACCAATGCCTCCCGCATTGGTAATGCTGGAACATTGTCTAAAGTTAAGTTTTGATTTTGATTTATTTAATTTCATTAATTGTAATTGTTTTGTTGTAATGTAACTGTTTTGATTTAATTTAATGTAATTGTTTTGATTTAATTTAATGTAATTGTTTTGATTGAATTTAATTTAGTATAATTGATTAGATTTTATTTCACTGTGATTTTATTTTATTCTAATTATGTGTTTGTTTGATTGGGTTCATTTAAACGTATAAATCATCATATAAAAATATGGAAATAGCGATAGGAGTATATTCCTTGAATAAAAAAGATTTTTTTTCTATTCCTGGAACCAACACGTTTGCTAAGAGCGATTATAGCACAGCAGCTGTTCTCACAAAGATTCTACCAGCTTATTAGGAACACCATATTCAGCACCAGAGAACAAGTTACCAGGAAACCATAAATCCGGAACAGTTACCACGCTAACAACTCTTAATTAGCAGCCACTTAACGGAGAGAGCTAAAATAATGCTCTGACACTCACAAACATGCTAATTTCATACAGGGTCCATTCAGCGCAAACTCACGTACACCTATCAACACAAGTTGGAGCGTTATCACGGTAACCTCGGTGAGAAATCCGACGCAACTTGAATGGACGGCTGTACGCAGAGATTACGTTGATTCTCACGTCTTATGTAAAGGATAATGGGACATTCATGGACGTACCTATCCAAGTTGTAAGGTTTCGGATGATTGGCACGTTCTAGGATGCATTTTCAAGTCGTGTGGTTTGCCTCATCATTTAAGCCGAAAAATGTCCACTGTTGGACACAAGCCTCCCCCAAGTGTCGCCACAGCGAGTAGTCCTATGCATCCCGCATCCATAGAAATCCCACGATCCGGCCAAAACTCTAGAACCTTTCGGCCCTATCGATCATTTGTTCTGCAAGTATAGTGCCCTGCCCACTGCCACTTAAGTTCTTCTTGATTTAGTTGAGATTTATTGGCTTCCCACTCCGCCCTAGTACGCGAAAAGTCATTAGATGATTTCCCACATAAAAAAAGCTCGCGACTAGACAAGCGTGTTCCATCACTTCATTACTTATCTTCAGGTGAGATAGTGGTCAAAGAGCGAGCGGTCGCGAGCCTATCAATCATAGTCATCATCATCATCATTTCAGCCGAAAGACGACCACTGTTGGACATAGGCCTCCCCCAAGCGTCGCCACAACGACCGATTCTGTGCGTCTCGCATCCACCGCACTCCCGCGACTCTCACCAGGTCGTCGGTCCACCTTGTGGGAGGCCACGCCAACGCTGCGTTTTCTGGTGCGCGGTCGCCACTCTGGAACCTTTCGGCCCCATCGACCATCTGTTCTAGTCATAGTAACAACACCCATTTGGAAAACCTTCCTCTTCAGCATGATCCCAATATTTTATCTGTTCGTCTTTACGATTGCAATCTTCTTTAAAGCCAACATAATGGCCAACACATTGGCCAAACATTATCCCATTCAAGTATTGGATAATGTGGTTACCAAATACTGCTGGTTATATGTAAGACATGGTTTTTGCGAACCATCGTGAATAGTTACATGTACTTACTCAGCTCTTCACACTACCATTAGAAAGCGATGATGAAGTAAAAATACTGGGCAAGTGCGAGTCGGACTAGCACACTGAGGGTTCCGTACAAACTTACTTAATGTAAATAGTTCAATTCCCAAATCGAGTCTCGAAGATTTTTCCGAATAGAAAAAAGTATTTTTTTGTGACGTAATTACAAAATTACAGTTTTCCGGTTTATTCCTATACTTGTGCTATAAGACCTTGCTTCATGCCAAATTTCAGGGTTCTGGGTCTAAGGGAAGTGCCCTATTAATTTTGTTTCCCTTGAGAGTGTCGAAATATACGTTTTTTTCGACATAACTGGCGGTATGTTTCTGTTCGTTTACTTAAATGTTTGATGTTCCAATCGCAGACTTAAGTAGGTATATGGTTTTAATTTCAATTCGATACATCCACGCGTTCTCGAGATAAAGGGTCTTGACAGACCGAAAGACAGACAGGACAAAAAAGTAAGTCTATAAGGGTTCCGTTTATTTCCTCTTGAGGTACGGAACCCTAAAAATTATGTCGTTGTGGCGACGCTTGGGGGAGGCCTATGTCCAACAGTGGACATCTTTCGGCTGAAACGATGATGATGATCATGACTAATTACCGTAGTCAATTTCCCGTATATCTCAATACTAATAACAATGTACATTTTTCAGTTTTAATGAAGCGGCGTATACCGCATACTATACGATACTTAGAACTAAAAGTGAAAAGCGCCACCGTTTTCCGCTTTCTCGATCCCAATAGAAATAGTTTAGTGTAGAGGTAAGCGGTACAATTACTAAGATATTCACATATGCTAGGTTATGTAATTATTTTATTTGTTATGTGCTGGATAATTAAAAATCAATTAAGAGATTGTGTTTTGTTTTTTTGTTTTTTACGGTTCCGTACGTCAAAAGGAAAAAACGGAAACCTGTCTGTCAAGAACCTTTATCTAATAAAATTATTATTATTATTATTAAAAAAAAAAATATCTAGGGAAAGCGTAGACGTATCGAATTGAAATCAAAACCATATACTTAAGTCTGCGATCCCTTGAAGCTGTGAAAAAATCAAACTTCTAAATTAACGGAAAAAAAATATATGGCCGTTTATGTAGCAAAAAACGTATATTTTACACTCAAGGGAAACAAAATTCTAGAGTAGGTACTTCCTGTTGTTCCAGAATCCTGAAATTTTGCATAAAGCAGGGTCTTATAACACATGTATAGGAATAAATCAGAAAACAGAAAATTTGTAGTTACGTCATAATTTTTTTCTTTTTCAGGTTCATTCAACTTAATTATTCATTCGAGTAGCATAACTTATTATTTTTTAATTACTAGTGATCCGCCCCGATTTCGCACGGCTACAAATTATATACAGAAACCTTCCTCGTTTATTGCTGTTTCTATTAGAAAAACCGCATCAAAATTCGTTGCGTACTTTAGGAGAAATTAGAGGATAAACATAGACGCGGGAAGTGATTAAAAATATTTTGGATATTTTTATTCTTACTGAACTAATAAAACCTAGTGTTTAACCCGTCGTAATTATTAGATGCAACGATAAATATTATGCAGATCACTCATGCTCAGTGCGCTGAATGGAACTTGTTTTTACGTCAACGCAACCGAAACGTTTACCGCGTCTCTGATTGGCTAAAATCTTGGAGGGGACCAATCGGAGCGCCGAACGTCATTAACGTGTTTGTACCTACTAAAAGCACTCGATGTGTGTTTTGATGCTACAACGACAACAGATGAAAATATACCATACGCGTAAACTGCTAAGTTCATAAACCACTCAGTAGTCGAGTAATTAACCCTACTAATAACTAAACAAAGATGACGTCAGTCTACATAAAATTATATCACCCTCATCTTAATTATTTGTTCTAACAGTAAGAGTCTTAATAATTCTTACGCACAAACTATTCGGATTCAAGTACAGCGCAATTATTTAGGGAAAGTTGAGAAATGAGTATTTTCCAAGATCTTAATGTTATGGCCGCGATTTGAGTTACTGTTTCGACTTCAAATTATCGCATTGAATTGAGAATACTTTTATGAATTATTGTATGAACTGGATGGATGTGGATGGGTGTTTTGTCATGAAATTTCATCACACTAATATCCCATGGGTAGTGTGAAAACGAAACCCGGGCCCTGGGACGAAGGCAACGAAGGAACAGGAGTGGGTTTTCAGTCAGTAAAAGTCTGACACTATCTCGCGCTCCACCCAAGAGCGTGATTTGTCATTAGATAATATTCCCATCTAAAAAAAAATCACACTAATAATACAAATATCATGGGTAGTTCGAAAGAGAACCCCGGGGTCCTGGAACGTAAGACAAAGAAGGAAGTTAAGTGTGGTTTTAGTCAGTAAAAGTCTGACACGCCTTCGCGCCCCACCCTAAAGCGGGAGAGTCATTGGATGATTTGAACCTAAAAAAAAATGTATTATAAAGGAGAAAGTTTGTATATTTGTTAATTTCTTCACTCTCGAACGGCTGAACGAATTTGGCATAAGGGTAAACATGTCCTGGAATAGCATACCTATACAAGGAACACTAAAAACTGAAAAATAATTTTACATTTCAATAGGTCAGTCTATCCAAGGAGTATCATATTGCACTGTAAATGGGTTTTGGAGGTCTGATAGGCAGTAGCAGTATTATTATTTTTTTACTTTTTTTATATCTTGTAGGCTGCCTTTTTTGAATTAATCATGTCTATGGTCAACCGTCAAGATGGCATATCAAAATTTTCCGTATTTTTCAATTTAAATTAATTTGCTTTGTAAAAACTCATCGAAAGAGCTTTAACATTTCAATATGTGTTCGATATGGGATTTGATGCATGTGGAATTCTGTAGGAGCGATGGCCTGATGCTGCGTAAGCGAGCGACGTGACCCTCCACCGCGCACACGATGTTGGAAAGCAGCAGATTTTGGATTAACTGTGCTCCATTGGTGTAATTGCTGCAAGGCGTTCCGATGTGAGATTGAAAATAATAAAATAAATAAATGAGATTAACAGCATATTTGCCGATCATTATTATATAATATTTATTTATAGATCTTACTAAAATCAAAACAAAAGATACAAAAACTCATTTTCGCAACACACAATTTAGAATATTCGTCATTTAGAAACCACACATGTTCGTGAAGTTTCGACGTCCCTTCAACAATACGATGTTGCAAAGCAATCATCTGCTCATCGCACGAGCGACCTTAATTGATGCTGTCTGCCATAGAGCAGGGAACGCCGCGCGGCAGACACTAGTGACGCCATCTTCTCATGAAGAGTGTAACGGAAAAGTGTGGTTATATTCAAAGAACTCTTTCATCATCACCATCATCATTTCAGCCGAAAGACATCCACTGTTGGACATAATTAAGACTCCCGCAAGTCTCGTCACAACGAATGGTCCTGGGCGTCCCGCATCCATCGGATTCCCGCAACCCTCACCGGGTCATCTGTCAACCTTTTAAGTGGCCTTCCAACGCTGCGTTTTCCGGTACGCGGTCACCAATCCAGAACATGTCGGCTCCATCGACCATCTGTTCTGCGAGCGATGTGCTCTGCCCACTGCTACTTAAGTTTGAAGAATTGCTTCTGTTCATAGAAAAGATAAATTTTCTTCAAGGAAGTCACAACGGCGAGCAACGTGTGGCTCGACGTCCGATAAAGACCTGCCCCCTAGCCAAGTTACAACCGTTTCGTTTCGATTTGCTTTTCGTAGATTGCCTCGAGTAGGCCACGCCTCCTATTCCTTTGTTCTGACCACGTGACTGAGCGTTGAGATGACGTCAACGGGAAACGAAACGGTTGTAACTTGGCTAAGGGGGCAGGCCCGAATCGACGACGTTGTGTTCTATGTACGCCTCAAAGAGATGTCAAGGAAGATTAAAGGGTCCCCGAAGCCTCCCAGGGTTTCGAGATTATCCAAAAGAGTTGCCATGGTCCTGGATCGCAAAGGGCAACTGAAGGAACCCCCTGTCCCCTGCGCCTTGTCCTGAATTATTTGATGACTACCCATTAAACAAAAAAGCAATGTCCACCGCGGTGACTGCATGCTCTGTGAGTCGTGCATACATAATAAGGAATTTTGTTAATGTAAGTGTCTCTCACGTTGTATCGTAAAACACAAATGTAATGTTTTTGGGCCTACAACTAAATAATCAACATAATAACGTTTCCACTGCCTTTTTCGGTTGGAAAATCATCCAATGACTTCTACCGCTTTAAGAGGTGGAGCGAGAGGCATTGGTTATCTTTCAGGGGGGGTTATTTAGGGTTATTTTTCAATGGAGTTATCAGTATTATAGCGTCCATTATAATACAATTTCGTATCGGTAGCCCAATATATACTAGGATGGATACGGCCCACTATATACGCCTAAGGCGAGAGGGCATATCAGATTTTTACTGCCTAAAACCCACCCGTAAACCTCCACCACTAAATCCTGTGTTCTGTTGCCCTTAGCGTTCCAGGACCACGGCATCTATTTCTAAAATTCCCGCGGCCTTAGCAGGTATAGCCCTCCTGGGCCTTTACAGTCTTGCTGGCATCTCTTGGAGGCGCGCGTGGAGCGCTACGTGCTGTCGATGACTTGGGCTCGGTTCTTACGTGTTACTTGCCTCGTTCTGTCAAAAAAACTGGGCAAGTGCGAGTCAGACTCGTGCACTAAGGTTCTGTGCAAACTAACCAACTAACCTATGAAATTACAGGATTCTAGGACAACGGGACTCCCTATGAATTTCGGTTCCCTTGAGAGTGTCGAAATACATACGTTTTTAGCAACATAAACAGTCATATCTTCTTTTTTCGTTAACTTACAAGTTTGATTTTTTCACAGGTTCAAGGGACCGCAAACTTGAGTATATGGTTTTAATTTCAACTCGATATCTCTACGCGTTCCCGAGATAAAGGGTTTTGACAGACAGACAGACGGACAACAAAGTAAGGGTTCCTTTTTTTTTTCTTTTGAGGTACTGAACCCTAAAAAGGTGTGATTACATGCGAGGAAGGATCAAAATTTACGAGTTTTAATTTAACGTTAGAGATGACTTGTCATATGTTTTAGTACGTACTTTGGATCAACGAACTAAAGCTTTTAAATCCTTTATCCACTTTAAAAACGATACATTTAAATCATGGGAATTAAGTTTTTTAGCAGTATTGTTTAAATTGGGTTTACCAAGTGAATATTGTTTTTGTCTGTCTTACGCAATTTTAATTGTAGATGTAGATGGAATGTTGGTTTACCTGTAATTAAACAAAAATATGGTTAATTGATGTATCAGGAAGTGATTAGAATTAATCAAGCAAAGTTATAAAGACTTAATTGTAGAACAAAGTTAATACAGGCGGGTAATATAAACATTTGGGTCGTAGGACTCTCTAGACCGAGACCGCGGTCCCAGCTTCCATATATATTGTTAAAATTTTACTAAAAAAAATCAGTACTTTTATAGGTGGAAGTTGGGACCACAGTCTCGGTCTGAAGAGCCCTATGACCCAAACATTTTAGTTGGAACGAAAAACATATTCTAAACTTATCATACTAGTAATACAAAGGCGAAATTTTGTACGTCTATACTGGCCCCCTAGCTAAGTTACAATCGTTTCGTTCGTGCCGATCGCCTCGGGTAGGCCATGCCTCCGATTCCATTGTTCTGACCACGTGACTGAGCGTTGAGATGACGTCAGAACAAAAGAATTCGAGGCGTGGCTTACTCGAGGTGAGGTGAGGTACTTCACGCTCAAAAAACTGAACGGATTTTGATGAAATTTGGCATGTGTCAAGCCGCCAGTATCACCTGACGCTGATATTTTGATGGATCTCTGGTCTATGAGTAGGTATTTTCGCACTCTGCGACGGTATGACTATGGTCCGGGATATTTTGCTTCAATTAAATACTTGGGATGTTATAAAAATTTACTTATACTCTTCTTCAAGATTGAATATCGGCACATCGCACTACAATGGTTGTGTCCGAACTAAAAAAACTAGATATTTAAATTTTCAAACCTATTCTAGAACAGCAAAATCCTTAAAGTATATTTTACAAGCCAGTTCGTTAGCTATAACAAACCTAACTCATGCGATCTCCTTTTGATATCACAGTATTCAGTCAAATCTATATAGTTTAATCGCACCTACGTATTACTCTAGCAAGAGTAAATACTAATATTATAAAAGCAAAAGTTTGTATATGTATGTTTGTAACCAAAATCAGCCGTAAGCGCGGGCTTGCGGACGGCGAGCAATGAGTAGCTCGCCGTTCGATCGACAGTAGTTCCACGCGTGCCTCAAGGAGATGTCAGCAAACCGTAGGTGCCCAGTAGGGTCGAAGCCTACCGGGGACAAGGGTCTGCTTCTGAAAGTAAGATTCGGCCCTGGTATGAAAGGCAACGAAGGAACAGGAATGAGTTTTTAGTCAATAAAAGTCTGACGCACCTTCTCGCTCCGCCCAAGAGCGGAAGATGTCATTGGATGATTTCCCAATGAAAAAAAAAACACCAACCAAAATCAATTAAAACACTCAACTTATAAATAATTACGCACTACAACATTGTTCGAAGCGGAACTATAAACTTAAGCGAAAGAAATCAAGAACAAAGCAGTGTCCTTGTAAAACAAAGAGGTACCTCGATTGTAACTATAAACCACACAAATTGTTATTGTTCAGGTGCCTACTTATTAAGTAAATTGCTGGTTATAGTTTAATAATATCAGTTTTGATTTTCGGGAAATAGGAAGCAATGTTAATGTCAAAATCATTATTTTTACCGTTTTATTTTAAGTCGACTGGCATCCTGCCCCGCTAGCCAAGTTACAACCGTTTCGTTTCGATTCTCTTTTCGTTGATCGCCTCGAGTCGGCACACCTCCTATTTCTTTGTTCTGGCCACGTGACTGAGCGTTGAGATGACGTTAGAACAAAGGAATAGGATGCGTGGCCGACTCGAGGCGATCAACGAAAAGAGAATCGAAACGAAATGGTTGTAACTTGGCTAGGGGGGGCTGTGCGATTAGACCGCCTATTGTACACTTGTTTTTGTAAATTTTGGTTCTGTGCTCATTATAAGGAGTACCTTATTGTACAAATTGTAAGTAATGAGCACAGGGCAGTACAGGTATGTAAGCAAAACTTTGTAAGGAAATCTGGCACGTCCTAGATCCAAAAAATTTGAAGACATATTGTGACGTCCACCAATCCGCACTGAGCCCACGTGACGAATTAGGTACGGCTTATCCCTCCCCTAGAGAGAAGACGTGATTTCAAGCACTTGGAACATTGTAAGGCAGATTATATATAAGTATATATACAATTAATCTATAAAAGGAGAAACTGACTGCCTGACAAATCAACGCACAGCCGAAACTACTGGGACTAGGATGGGATAGGATAGGACGTAGGTGAGCACTAAGAAGCGGTTTTTGGAAATTCAACCTTTAAAGGGGTGAAACGAAAGTCTAAAGTTTGTATAGAGAAGCCTACTTTCACGCGGGCGAAGCCGCGGACAGAAACTAGTGTACACATATAATAAACAGACAAGAAAAAGGAAATGGAAAAATGGGTACAAAGGTGGTGCTTATTTCTAAAGGAATCTCTTCCAGCATACGTGCGACAAGAGAGTTGGAAAAAATATATCTATATATATAAAAATAAATAGCTGTTCGTTAGTCTCGCTAAAACTCGAGAACGGCTGGACCGATTTGGCTAATTTTGGTCTTGAAATATTCGTGATAGTCCAGGGAAGGTTTAAACGGTCAGAAAATATGGAAAAACTTACGAAAAAAAAATCGAATACAACGCCATCTCTAATTAAAATGTCATTATAAAATGGTTATTTATGCTGCCATTAGGCGTTATCCTTACTATTGGTGGTACGAAGTTCGCCGGGACAGCTAGTTATCTATAAATATTCAGCTTTCAAAAAAAAAAAAAATACAAAATCCACGATTCAATTATTACGATTCATCTTCAATGATCTAAGATGACACAGAAAACGTCAGTACCATAAGACTCACAGCATCTTTACCGTGGTCACGATCTGCAGTAACAGTTACTTGATCTGGCGTCGTGCTGGGAACTGACTTATCTCAAACTATTGCGTTAACAGTTCGTTTTTTTTATATAAAAAACATCGGCTTTTGTAATGTCTTATGTCATAGATGAAGATGGTCGTTTTTGATGGTGTTGTTTAAAACATGACGAGATAAATAGGTTAGATTTTATCACGCTTTCTGATCGACTGTTTCATATTTATCTGTTTAGTTTTACGTGTTGCCTAAAGTAGGTAGATTACATTTCAACGTATAGTATTTAACAAGTGTACAGGTATCGGCACGGATTTTGAGCGCTCGGCGAAAGAGTGGGGATCGCTTTGCGCATCGTACACATAATATGGCAAAAAAAATTACACATATTTTTTTTTTAAACTTCTTGGTATTAGGTAAAAGCAAAAATAAAATAGGTGTACATTAAAAAAAAACGCGTACGCAAAGCGATCCCCACTCTTTCGCCGAGCGCTCAAGATCCGTGCCGATACCTGTACTCGATACCTATCATCATCATCATCATCATCATCTTCCTGCCCTTTTCCCGTGTTATTTGGGGTCGGCGCAACATGTTTTTTCTTCCATTCTGCCCTGTCATTCGTCATGCTATCACTAACTTCCTTTTCTTTCATATCAGTCTTCACACAATCCATCCATCTTTTCTTTGGTCTCCCTGTCCTTTTTGTTATAGGTACTCGATACCTATAATAAAAAAAAATACATTTTTATCTGACAGTCGTTACAATTAGTTAGATGCCAGAAAGACTGAAGGAGTAACGTGTTGCCCAGTAACTGGATTAAAGAGGAAAAAGAATATTATGAAGGTCTGATAGGCAGTCGCTCCATGTAAAACATGGGTATTCAGCCGCATTCAGTTAGATTTGAAGCCTAAACTAGTTCAGAAAAGGTTCCGGCTAATCTCTGAAAGATAGATAGCTGATGCTGGTGATAAGGAATGACGTAGGTTACATACTTTTATTTAAGAAAAAGATATAGGTTTCCGCACCAAAAAAACTTTTTGAAATTGTGACCAAATGGCATTGTAGTCTGATCCGGATGAAGTCGTTCTCTCATTTTTACCGTTTCTCATTTCTCCAACCATTCCTTCTTCTCCTTACCCAGTAAGCTTTTTTTTAGGTGGGAAATTCGTCTAATGACAAATCACATTCAACTCACATCACAATCACACATCTAGTGTCAGACTTTTACTGACTAAAAACCCCACTCCTGATTCTTCGTTGCCTTCGTCCCAGAGTTTCGCTTTCACACTACCTGTAGCCCCGTAAGTTTCGACCCTGCTGGGCCATCTCCCTGAGGCGCGCGTGGAACAATACGCGACGTCGACGACTTGGGCTCGGTCCGGACGGTTACCGGACGGTCGGTCGGCGAGCTACCCATTGCTCGCTGTCCGCAAGCCCGCACCTACGGTGACTCCGTAAACCTGACAATTTCATACGCCAGTTGTACACTACGTCACTTTAATATAAGCGCACGTGTAGCGCTGGTATACCTTCGTCATTAAGTTCCAATCAATAGTCTTATCGGTTAACAATACGGCTACAATCACGCACAAACAGTATTGTTCGATTTTTTGTTTCGATATTTACAATTGAGAAGCAGTGTGTAATTACTGCCTGGTTATTTCTAATAATAAATAATAATAATAATCCATAACTATTACACAACGCCGTCTAGTCCCAAGCTATGCTGAGCTTGTGTTATGAGTAATAGACAACTGATAAACATACTTATATATTTCTAAATACATACATACTATAGATAAATTACACCCAGACACAGAACAAATGATCGTGTTCGTCACACAAATATTTGTCCCGGGTGGGAATCGAACCCACGACCTCCGGTTTAGCAGTCAGGGTCACTAACCACTAGACCAACAAGCCTGTCAAAAAGGTAATGTTGGGAAAAGATCTCCTGTTGGTCTAGTGGTTATTGGCTCTGACTGCTATGCCGGAGATCGTGGGTTCCATCCCCAACCAGAATAAATGTTCGTATGATGAGCACAATCATTTGTTCTGTGTCTGGATGTAATTTATCTATAACTATGTATGTATTTATAAATATATAAGTATGTTTATCAGTTGTCTAGTACTCATAACACAAGCTCTGCTTAGCTTGGGACTAGACGGCGTTGTGTGATAGCTTTAAAAAAAAATGCAGTTATCTCATACAACTTTTTTTTCTACATTACGCAGACATCAGATCCTTCAATACAAAAACCCTACAAGTTTTTCACAGAATATCCCAAGGAAGCTGGTTGTAAGTACCGGATAGGAAAGCCTTTGATGTATGGAGCTGACGGTAATCACGGACTAATGACTGGTTTCTAGATAAACGCTTCGTTTACTGCATTTTTGTAAAGTCACGTTCTTTGTATTCTAGTCAATAAAGGTGCTAGAAGTGAAATCGTAGGTTGGCGGTAATTGTTCAAACCGCTTTTCATTTATAATAACTGAGACGGACAATTATCATTTTGTCAGTTGAAAGTCAAGTTTATTACTAACTAGCTGACCCGGCAAACGTTGTTTTGCCATATAAATAATTTTTTGTCTAAAAAATAAAAAATAAAAATTAGGGGTGGACTACCCCTAACATTTAGGGGGATGAAAAATAGATGTTGGCCGATTCTCATAGATACCGGATAAGCACAAAAAATTTCATCAAAATCGGTCAAGCCGTTCGGAGGAGTATGGCAACGAAAACTGTGACACGAGAATTTTATATATTAGATTTTTTTATTAATGGGAAATTATCAAAGTCCGCTTTTAGCGAAGAATAGAATAGAATAGTATTTATTCGATGCAGGCAATACAATTAGGGTTGTCAACTTTTTTTTACAAGTAATTAAGTTTTTTTTTTATCTGAGAAGAATATTAAACAGTGTTCACGAACAATGAACAGTATTTTATTAGATAAGTTTTAAATACATATTTTTAGAGTTTTTTGCACCACTTATTAATTTACAGTAATTTTTAAAAAATTCATTCTACAATTATAAATAAATTAGGACCTAATACGATTCGTTCTGAAACTTTATTATTGTGATTTGATAAAAAAAGTAGTGTGAGCGTCTAAGTGTAACACTTATGAGTATAGTTACGAGCATTTTGATGCTGAAAACAGTATTTTGTATACTTTATTTTTGTTCAACAGTTTTTGGTTCTTAGGATATGCCCGTCTCCTCACGATGTTTTCGTTCACCGTTTTGATAGCAATGGTGATGAAATAATTTGCACAAAGTAGTGCATGGAGCCGTTATCACTGCTCACCACACAGATACACTAGATAGGGGTACCTAAAGGGACTTATATTGCAGTTGCATAAAATTACGCAAATGCCAGTCAATATCACATTACGGACATAGCCGTCATAGGCGGCTTGGGTTGCAGAGGTAAGCTGCATTACATGTAATGACGCAAACAAAACGACAAGACAATGCAAATGAAAACCCTAGATACACGACCTAGGGTTCAGTTTAGGGCTAGGTACGATGTGAACAGGAATGATATGAAACATGACATAAGATCATGCGTGGACAATGCGTCCTAAATAAGAATAGGATCGATTTCCATGTTGTGACGTCACTTTATAGGTACTGTCAAATCGAAGAATTATTATGGTGAGCAAAACAATAAATTTTTAAAATTCTATTTATTTACGAACTGTGAACGAAAAAAGTTCTTCGATTTTGCTCATCTCTAAGGTCTTCAAGTTTGCCCAATTTCTTGCGATTTGACAGTATGACGTGACGTCACAATATGGCAATCGATCGTATTCTTATTTGGAACGCATTGTGCACACTTTTTTTTCATTCGCTCTAGGTCGAGCGGGAGGCTGTGTTAGACTTTTACGTTACCACCCGTGTTTTTGAAGAGCGTCTAACCCGAGATACATTTCATTATTTTTCATATAATCGCTCTTACGAGACCTAGATCATAGACATCTGGAAATCCTCTGGTCTAGTGGGAAATCATCCAATGACTGGCCGGTTGGTCTAGTGGTTATTGGCCCTGACTGCTATACCAGAGATCGTGGGTTCGATTCCCACCCAGGACAAATGTTTGTGTGTTGAGCACGATCATTTGTTCTGTGTCTGGGTGTAATTTATCTATTATATGTATGTATTTAGAAGTATATAAGTATGTTTATCAGTTGTCTAGTTCTCATAACACAAGCTCTGCTTAGCTTGGGACTAGGCGGCGATGTGTGGTCGAAGGGGAAAAAAAAATACTTCTCCCGCTCTATGGCGGGGCTGGAGGACGTTTCACTTTTACTGACTAAAACCACACCTACGTGTTCCTTTTTTGCCCTTGTGTTCTAGGCCCCTTCAGTAGGCTTCGGCCCCTACGGTTTGCGTGGCACGACCCCATGTTTTCAGATTACAGTTTTTCAAAAATTCCAGAACCAATCCGAAATATACCGCTCGTTACTTTACTTATTTCATTACTCATTGATTGCGATGTCGGTGTTATTTTACAGTTTGTTTTTATAACTGAAACACGTGTCTTGAATACTTTGAACTTTTCAATCGTTCAACAGATCAATTTAGAATTACATCAAACCACTATTTTTATCACGCAGTATTTGGTCCGACAGATCTTGAAATTATTTGGTACTCCTTTTTTCTCTCGTGTGTCGTGAAAGCTCATACTATGCCTGTTGGCCTGTTAGTCTAGTGGTTAGTGGCCCTGACTGCTATACCGGAGTTCGTCGGTTCGATTACCACCCAAGACAAATGTTTGTATGATGATCACGATCATTTATTCTGTGTCTGGGTCGAAGACATGCTTGTTTGGCAATGACTGAATGAATGGAAAAGAAGGAACAGGAGTGGGTTTTTAGTCAGTACAAGTCTGACACTATCTCTCGCTCCGCCCAAGAGCGGGGGATGTCATTAAATGATTTTCCCACCCGAAAAAAAAAACCCAAGAAAAATTTTTGTGTGATGATCACGAACATTATTCTGTGTGGGTTTTGATTAAAACGTTCAAAAACTAGGTATAAATATCGAGCTATTTAAGTTACTAATCCATTAAGCCACTACCCAGAAAGGAAATTACAATTCCAAACAAATTGTATTATTACTTGATTTAAATATTCTTGCAAAAGTGTTGAGTCGGTTTAGAAATAAGGTATCAAAGTACTACGAGCAATTTACTTGTCAATACTGATTGCGATACAGCTGTTAATTTCTTAGACTTTGATTTATATTTATTGTGGCTAAAATGTAGGAAAACCTTAGTATATTTTCATATATTTATCAATAAATACACTGCTCAGAAAGTGACTAATATATTACTACAAAGTTACAAAAAAAAAAAGAACAAGCTACTTTTATCATTGTAGTAATAGTTAGTTAAATAGTTTTTCTTCACAAGTATATTGAAAAACTTTGTATGATACACGTGATCACGTGATTATTGATGATTACCGACCTAAATACTGCCGCAGCGGTAACAACCGAACCAGCAGGCCTTGCCAAGTTACGACTGTTTCGTTTTGATTCTCTTTCGTCGATCGCCTCGAGTCGGCCAAGTCTCCTATTCCTTTGTTCTGTCCACGTGACTGAGCGTCGAGATAAAGTCAGAACAAAAGAATCGGAGGCGTGGCCGACTCGAGGCGATCGACGAAAGAAAATCGAAACGAAACGGTTGTAACTTGGCTAAGGGCAGCGTCCAATCGCTCGACTACTGCACCAAGCGTGCCGTCACCATATTACGATTGTCTTTCAATTGAATTGTGATATCTCAGTCTCGGTAAAACCCAACAGAATGGAAAGTGAGGGATTCATTTCACTGTCAATTTCTGTGGTGACGGTTTAAGTTACGTTTTGTTATACATACGCGTATGTCTGTATCATACCACAAAACAATGAGATTTACAACATTAGTTCTGGAAAGAGCGGGTCTCTGAACGAAATATTTTGAGTTAAGAACGTCTCAAAACCTATTTTAATGCGAATGTTGACACGTTTTCAGGTTAAAGTAGAGTTTGAGAATTATTCAACTTCACATACTTAAATCAGGGATAAGTGAAGTACTAAAAGTAAAAGTCGAAAATTATAAACAAAGAAACTCATGCGAGAACTACGCTAGACCGACGCATGGACCACGCCTGATTTGTTCCTACCAGCGCGTTGCGTGGCGTGGATCTAATGTAGCTCTGCAAGTCTAGTTGCCATATAAAATGTATGGAGACGAATCTATAAATAAGATTTTAGATAATAACGAAAAAAAAAGATACGGCCGTTTATGTCGCAAAAAACGTGTATTTCGACACTCTCAAGGGAATCAAAATTCACAGGGTACTTCCCGTTGACCTAGAATCTTGAAATTTGGCATGAAGCAAGGTCTCTTAGCAGAAGTATAGAAAAAAAAACTGAAAAGTGTAAATTAGTAGTTACGTCACAAAAAATTGGATTTCGCCGATTCGGAAAAATCTTCGTAACTCGATTCGGAAATTGAATTGCATAGGTAAGTTTGTACGGAAACCTCAGTGCCCGAGTCCGACTCGTTTGTATGGAGCAGCTACCTCCTACACCCTAAAAATACCGTATTCCGCAGATAACACCGCGGGGCGTAGCTAGTTAGTGTAGTATGAACCTACCAATAAGTTATAATATCAATAAAACACCGTCATTCAAGAGTACAACATTGGCATTGGCATAAGATCCCCAGTTTATGATGCCACGTGATGTAACCTGACAGACGGCGCATACGACTCATTAAAGTGAGGGCTTCGACTTTATACCGAGTAGTTCTTCCATAATCTGCTTACCCAGAGCTTATATTTTCATATCAGACGGTTTTTTTCCAATTTTCCCTTAAGTTACTTTTTTGGGGTGCCACGTCATTAAAAAACTTCTCCTTCTCTTGGTGGAATGCGACGGAAGTTCAGGCTTTTAACATTATAAGGCTGATTATGCTGCGATGCAAACAGATTAACTTTGATTTCGCATCTAGTTGCCAAAGCCCTTTATTGCCCTTCAGACGAAACAAAAACTAAATGAAACATCACACTCTAATTCCTGGCACAGCCTTCACGATTATGTAGGTAGGTCACTGTGATCGACTCGACGCCGTTTATCTGAGCCACTGTGTGAGGGAGATGGACAGAAGGCTTATTTATTTATTTATTTATGTACACACAAACACTGAGCTATGAAGTGTAGCCCCCCTAGCCAAGTTACGACCTTTTCGTTTTGATTCTCTTGCGTCGAACACCTCGAGTAGGCCACGCCTCCGATTCCCTTGTTCTGACCACATGACTGAGCGTTGAGATGACGTCAGAACAAAGGAATCAGAGGTGTGTTAAATTTGAAAAGAAAAAATACAGATAAAAGAGTACAAAGGTCCTGCTTATTTGTAACGAAATTTCTTCCAGCAGACCTGCGACAGGAGAGTTGGATGAGAGATGTAGACGCAGTGTGTATAAATAATATAGAGCAAAAATAAATAGACTATAATATCGAAATTATATACATACATATATAATTATTAATAACAGTAAATAAATGCTAAATAATAATAATAATTAAATTCATTAATTCATATTTCTCCGGACGTGTTGGCGCGTGGTTTACATCCATGTAGCCGCAACACAAACCAAACACATAAGGTAAGGTCACCTTGGTTGGAACAATAGTTTGCAACCGTCTGGTCACCCCTTAAGTAACATGCGGTTCATCCCTCCTCTTCACATGACCATACCAAGACAAACGATTCCTTTTCAACTTTTCAGTCACTGGCGCCACTTTCAAACTTCTCATAATACACTAATTTCTCACTTTATCCATTCTCGTCACACCACACATCCATCTTAACATTCTCATCTCCGCTACGCTCCATCTAGAATGGAAGAAGTTAGTTCATGAATTCCCAACTCGAAAAAAAAAAGATGAATGCCAAAAAGATTGCAAAAAAAAAATGTGCAATAACAACTTCTTTTCTGATTCAAACTCCAACATCATTGTGTTCTTGATCAAACAAAATACAATTTTATGTTCGTGTTAATGTTTATAGCTCAGTGATAATGATTTAATTGCTACCTATGAGTTTAATATAGTGCGAGAAGCTAGCGTCCATTAAGTTTAATGATTTGGGAAAGATAATAGTAGATTTATACTAACAATGGATTTAAAACATTAAAATCTTTCTGCGATTGCAATGACGTTGTGTTCGTAATGATTTTGTGTGTGAGCCTAACTGTTCTGCAAACAGTTTACCAATTTAGTTTGGTGTAACTGGCACACTTTTTCGAACAAGTGTGATAAGCAGTAAATTGTGTGTTGTAAGGGCGGGTTTTCGATGGAAAACATCCCAAAAATAAAATTAACCTGCAAATAACATGTTTTCCCGCACTGGGCCCGCGTGGTGGATTACGGCCCATTCCCTCAGACCTCCTAGAGAGGAGGCCTGAGTCCCAGCAGTGGGAACATTAAAAGGCTGATTATGCTATGCTATGCTTAACAGATTTCTAATAGTGACTTTTCGTTTTCAATCAAACTTCTCAAACGTTTCGAATACCGTCTTTAGAGACACAATAGAAAGACAATGAGAGAGTGAACGCCAGCGTTAGCTTGGGGCTTAATGAATTAATTTCCTCTACTTACAATATAATGATCATCAAATGAGTAACACTTGAACAGAACATTTGGAGCCAGTTTAAAAGCCTAAAAGAAAAATCATCCTAACCTTTTTTTTTGTTATTCGATATAAACCAGTGCTTGACTGCGATCCCACCTGATGGTAAGCAGTGATGCATTCATTGATGGTAAGGCGCACTAGTTTATTAAGAGCCTATTCACTCTAGCCTTGAAGGCAACTAAATTATAGTTGGACAAGAAGACTGCAGCAGACAAATTGTTCCAGTCCCTCGATGTACGCGGTATAAACGACGAAGCGAATCGCTTAGTCCGGAGTTTCAACAACGTAAGGGTGGATACTCGCCGTACGTCGGGTTGTCCGATGGTAGAAAGGAGATGGCGGAATCAAGTCATGCAATTCCCGCGCACACTCTCCATAATGCAACCTGTAAAATACCGATAAGCTGGCTACCCTGCGCCAGTACTCGAGGCTTTGTAGATTGGGCTTAACCAAATCTGGACCTTCTGTGACCAACCTACATAGTATCCAACAGCATCAAGTATCTTATATAGGTCCTATACCGACTATTTATATCTCCGGCGCCTCGACACATAGGATATTTGCTTCCCAACATATTTTTTATGGCCGATAGGATACTAGACTAGTCTGACATGTCCGTCAGCTGTCACCAGCTGTAATTTGGCTCCATTTGTAGATCTATGTTACATGGTTTTTGTAAATGTAGAGAGGAAGTAGTTACTCTTGCTTCCAGCTAGGGGCGCCGGCTTTTAGAAAACCTCATGGGTGTTCATGCTCATTTGATGACTAGAAAAAGTGGCGAAGTGTGAGAAGAGAAATGTTCAGTGATCGACCGACAAATAAATTAATGTCCTACTTACATACTGCGGAACAACGAAGGTATCACAAACACCCAGACTCAACTCAAATATCTGTTTCCTCAACAAACATTTGTGTTGCGGGAATCGAACCCGCGACCCTTGCATCTCAACCGGCGCTATAAACCACCGCGCTAAATCGGTCATCGGGTAATGAAAAAACGTCCATCACTAAAAGGCGATTACTGATCTGTGTCTTGATCTCCATTCTCAGGGTTGCTAGGCACCCACTGTTTATTTCTCATGGGTGCTCGAGCCCCCGAGCACCCACGGAGTCGGCGCCTCTGCTTCCAGCCGGTAAATGAAGTGGCAGATTATTTACCCTCGGCCACCACTGCTAATATACATATAATAATATTATAAAGCGGTAAAGTTTGTTTTTTGTTTGTAGGAGGTAATCTCTGAGAGTACCTACTGGTCCGATTGCTACTTTTTTTTCACCGATAGAAAGCTGCTTTATTCCTGAGTGAGATAGACTATATTTTATGTAGGTACGGGAGAAGCTAGTTTACAATAAAGTACCTGTTCGTAATATCTAAAAGATGGAATGTAACTAAATGTAGGAGGATCAATGACCGCTATTGCAAATTTATCTAGCGCCTACTTATAGGCTCGAAATGTGGTGTATTTTGTACTAGTGTGGAAAAGTGTGGTGGTTTTCAAGTGTGTTGAAAACAATACTTAGGTTTCCTTTATCTGTTCTTTTCATAAATTTCAACTCAAGAATTCATGTTAAACGATCAAGAATAAATAATAAGGCAACCGCCCCAATTACTAGACGCGTCAAACTAGAAACAAGATAAATACCGAAGCAATTATATGTAAAATATAATTGGTATCACATACTTTATAAATGTGGTACCTATGGAATAAAAGTGAAGGGCTGCCATTTGTGGTAGCTACCTTAGCGACTGGTCATCTGTTTATGCGAACATTCTGACCTATTCTTGAGAACGAGAGAACAGTGAACGTTTTGTGACCAATGTGACTGGAATTTGAATGTGTATCGTTAGTAGATTATAACAAACTGCCGTCGACCATTAAAAATCTAAGCTCCTATAATGTATTCAAAGTACAACTAGCCCGACAGGTAGTCGAAAAATATTAACCATACTCCACTAGCAACCAATTACTACTAAATGCATTGTAGAAGTACCTACTCATACAAAAAATATATATTTATGAACGACGAAAATACTAATAATAAGCACTGTTTGTACCATGTTTCTCATGTAAGTGACTGTAGACTTATATGAGAATAAACTTCTTTAAACACTGATAGTTTACTCATACATACCATAGGTGCGTTCCACATTCAACATTTATTTCTTGGGCTGTCGATTTTAACCGACTTCCAAAAAAGGAGGAAGTTCTCAAGCCGTCTGTCTTTATTGTCTTTTTTTTGTTGTAGTAATAGATACTAGCAATAAAAAGTATCCTATGTGCTAATCCAAGACATACTCTATACCGGAGTACCAAATTTCATCTAAATCCGTTCAGCAGTTTGATCGTGAAGGAATAATAATAATAATATTCCACAACTTTCACACAACGCCATCTAGTCCCAAACTAAGTAGAGCTTGTGTTATGAGTACTAGACAAATAAATTACACCTAGACAGAAAAATGATCGTGTTCATCACACTAACACTTGTCCTGTGTGGGAATCGAACCTCCGGCGTAGCAGTCAGGGCCGCTGACCACTAGACCAACAGGCCAGTCAATCAAAATCAAAAGTCAGAATAACAAACTTAGTTTACACACACCACTTTCAATTTTCTTTATAACATTAGTGTGATTTTCGCCAGAAAACGTAAGAAGTAACAAACATACATACAGTCACAAAATTTCGCCTTTATTATAGTGTGATGTTTCAAAGAGCAGTGGTGGCCAAGTGGTAACGGCCTCGACTTACGAGTTGTAGGTCGCGGGTTCAAACCCAGCCAGGCGCATTACTTTGTGTAATTTATTTAATCACCACTGCTCTCAAAACGGTGAAGGAAAACATCGTGAGGAAACCGTGACATTCACCAATCCGCAATAAGCCCGCGTGGTGGATTACGGCCCCTTCCCTCTCTTAGAGAGGGATGACTCCCATCAGTTGGAACATTAAAAGGCTGATTATGCTATGCTTATGCTATGTTTCAAAGCAGACAGACAAAATGTGTTCGGTTATTTGGAGACTGTAAGTCCTTCGACAAATCCAATAAGTCGACTCCAACAGTCATGAAACATTTTTATTGAGGCTGTAATGTTTTCATCTCTTTTATTGTGAGAGACATCTCATTTTACGACTTACTAACACAGTCGTTGGCCGCTTTAGCCAACGTTTGATGGCCAATCAAACTATAAGTATTTTTATAGATGGCGTCTGTTTTTCGAGAACCAATTTTATATTTGAGATGGCGTGACGGTTTGGATTCCTACCTTAAGGATTGGCCAGAAGTGGCTGTTTTTTTAGGATCTATCTATCTATCTATCTTTGTTGTCCGTCCGTCAGTCCGTTTTTCTGTCAAGACCCTTTATCCCGGGAACGCGTGGAGGTATCGAGTTGAAATTAAAACCGTATGTTCAGGTCTGCGGTCCCTTGAAGCTGTGAAAAAAATTAAACTTTTATGCGGAACGTGTATTTCAACACTCTCAAAGGAATCAAAATTCATCATTCATTCTTGTTGACCTAGAATCATGAAATTTGGCATGAAGCAAGGTCTCATAGTATAGGAAAAAATCTGAAAACTAAATTTGTAGTTACGTAACAATTTTTTTTTACGATTTGAAAAACTCTTTTTGAGCGAATTGAACTGTTTTCATTGGTAAGTTTGGAACGGAACCTTCAGTGTGCGAGTCCGACTCGGCCCAGTTTTTTTTATTATGGATAGGTTCACGTTTTGACCACCATCTCACCTGATGGTAAGCGATGATGTGGCCGAAGATAGATGGAGCAAGCTTGCCTAGAAGTAACCTATACTATGCAGGGTGTAAGGGACAGGTCTCCGCAAACTTTAAGGGCTTACTCAGTAGACGAAACTGAGCAAATGATAGCCTTCCACAAGATTTTTAAGGAAAAGAAAAATAAAATCGGCCTCTCCATACAAAATTATAAACTTGATTTAACAGTTTGTATAGACACAACAAGCTCATAATAATAATAATCACAATGTTATTGGACCATCTTTCAAATTTAAATTTAGAACACAAGGACATTTCCGAGTTACCAAAGACAATGGGCTATCATAGACTATTTTAGTTTGTCTGCGTTACATTTTCTGCCCCCATTCATTATATAATCAGACCATAAACAATAATGTTTTGTTTATATACAAGTAAGAAAGAGACAACACATATTCCCTCTCATTTGATTGACGGCATTTTGTCGCAAGTTTTCGAGATCACAAAGTTTCATAACTCCTGTCTTCTTAAAAATAAGGATGATATTTGAATGGCAAGATGGGAAATAAAGAGCTGACAAGACAATGGAACTGGGGCACGCGAAAGTGATACGATGACAAGAAAATTGTTGCAGATTTTCGAAATCAGTTTATTATATTATTTGGAGACATGAATGCAAGGTCAACTGTGATAATGGATGGCATTATATCTTGTTAAGACCCCATTGTAAGTCAAAATGACGTTTCTGAAGGATGAGCTGAAATTCTAGAAATCGTGGGAAGTGACAAATGAGAAAACTTTATGAAGTTTCGTTTGTAATGTCGATAACTGATGGCATAGATAGGTACCTAATCAGAAATGATCATAGAAATATAAAAAAATAGCTTATATCTATGGAAATGATACGTCTTCTTTTTAGAAAAACGTTACCCCACACTAAAAATAACAGCCCCCCTAGCCAAGTTACAGTCGTTTCGTTCGCGCCGAACGCCTCGAGTAGGCCACGCCTCCGATTCCTTTGTTCTGACGTCATCTCAACGCTCAGTCACGTGGTCAGAACAAAGGAATCGGAGGCGTGGCCTACTCGAGGCGTTCGGCGCGAACGAAACGATTGTAACTTGGTTAGGGGGGCAGGGATGCTATCACAAGCATGTTACTCACATGCACAAGACACCCAGAACCAGGAGTACAATAATTTCCCTTTCATTGAATTCATCTCCCATTAAAATAATTAGCCCTAAGGATCCTGTCTTTACTCTTTTGCCATAACAGTCAAAGAAAATAAATGAGGTCGTTATCTTTGTTCTCGAACTCAAAAGGACTAAAAACCATTATGACATACTTTTTCCAACCATAATCCTATCCCACGTGCACCAAATAATGAGCCTACGAGTCCACTACCAAATATAACAACATTTTATTCGGCTGAATCGGGTAAACAACCTGTATGACTCACAGATACCAAAGAATAGATAGTTGCAGAAGGTAAACTCCATTCAATAAAACTGTCTCCCCTTTTTTAGGGTTCAGTACCTCAAAAGGAAAAAACGGAACCCTTATATGAACACTTTGTTGTCCGTCCGTCTATCTGTGGAGGTATCGAGTTGAATTTAAAACCATATACTCAGGTCTGCGGTCCCTTGAAGCTGTGAAAAAAACTAAACTTCTAAGTTAACGAAAAAGAAAGATACGGCCGTTTATGTCCAAAAACGTGTATTTCGACACTCTCAAGGGAATTAAAATTCATAGGGTACTTCCCGTTGACCTAGAATCCTGAAATTTGGACTGAAGCAAGGTCTCATACTCGTAGCATAGCGTGCACAAGTATAGGAAAAAATCATAGTCAATCAACCATAGTCGTCGTTCTAGTGTAGTTCTCGCTTAACTCTATCAAACCACCCAGCAATCATTCAACGGCTTAACGAAAGGTACTGTGAGAGCTGTAGAGGGTCCTCAGATAGTAAGGTCTGCTCTTTACTGCGTAGTAAACTGGCGCACTCACACAAACGCATACGTACAGGCGATCTCAAACAAATGCCGATCGCGAATGTACTTGCACTCGCTGTACGTGAAGCGTGTCTGTGTGTGCGTGCGTGCTCACTCGTTGTATAGATCCGACCTTCTATATTACTCTATGAGTCACAGACTATGTTTCATAGACACATTAATTTGAGAACCAGGTCAGTTAAACCAATCATTCGATACATAACTGTTATTTATTGGCAATTTCACACCTGGCTTTTAGAATTTTGTAGTTCATTTAACTTTTTGGTACCTACTTGTTGCCTTAGAATTTTGGCTATTGATATCTAGTTACTTATATACCTACTGTGGTGCTTTAGAATAGCTTCCAAAATTCCTAACTTAATTTGGTCTTCGTCATAATTGTTATATTTTGATTTCTCTTATTTATAATTGATACTAATATAATATAGGGAAAAAGTTTGTTGTTTATTTAAACGCGGTGATCTTTACAACTACCACTCAGATTGGAAAAAAAAAACAATGCTTGACTGCGATCCTACCTGATAGTAAGCAGCGATGCACTTGTTAATGGTGAAGCGCACTATTAAATAATGATCATCATCATCATTTCAGCCGATAGACGTCCACTGCTGGACATAGACTTCCCCTCATAAAAAGCCTTATAATGTTCCCATTGTTGGGATTCAGGCCTCGCCTCGCCTTTTCTAGGAGAGGGAATGGGCCGTAATCCACCACCCGGGCCCAGTGCGGATTAGTGGATGCCACATGACTTCCATTTTTTGGCTCTAGGACATCTAGGTATCCTCACGATGTTTTCCTTCACCGTTTTGAGAACAGTGGTGATGAAAATAAATTACACAAAGTAATGTACCTGGCTGGGTTTGAACCCGCGACCTAAAACTCATAAGTCGGGGCCATTACTACTTGGCCACCACTGCTCCTAAATAATGATACTTAATTCTATTTCGAATAATATTTTTTTATTGTTACGTACTCTCCTACCTACCAAAGTGTAGTCTTTCTTAACCACAGAAATCGTATTGCTTTATTACCAAGATTTCTGTGCAACCCAGAGGTTGACAGATAAAGAAAGCCTTGCTGCATTCAATCCAATATACCGTAAATACAGTTTAGCTCACGAACATCTTAAATGTTGATGCATAATCACGGTATGGGATAGATAGCGTCATAATATCTAGTTTATGCTCAACGCGAAATTATAAAGATATTATGGCAATAGACAACAGAGATATTTGAACAAACCAGACGAAATATTAAAAGAAGAGAAGAGAAAGACGAAAGAAAGTCACAAGACAGGCAGAAGCAATAAGGCAGGCAGGCAGGTAGAAGAGGTAGGGCACATTGCTCGCAGAACAGATGGTCGTTGGGGCCGAAACGTTCTGGAGTGGCGACCGCGTACCGGAAGACGCAGTGTTGGAAGGCAGGTGAAGGTTGCGGGAATCCGATGGATGCGAGACGCACAGGACCGTTCGTTGTGGCGACATTTGGAGGAGACCTATGTCCAGGAGTGGACGTCTATCGGCTGAACTGATAATGATGATGGAAAGACATTTCTGAAACATTTATTTAATCATAGGAGAACCAACAGCTATAACAAAAGAATAACAATAGTATAATAGACATTGAGCCAATTACAGGTTCCCACGGGTAGAAACTTACACTTCGGAGAGTGTGCGTTCCATCATCGGACCACTAGACGTACCGCGTTGCGCCATCGGTACATGGTGGGATACCCATACGTACAAAGCGTTTTGGGAACACATTCATAATGCGTGCAGCTAAGAAGTGGAATTCCATGCCGGTGTCTTGTGTTCCCTGATAGCTACAACCTAGGGGGTCTTTAAGTCAAGAGTGAATAGGTTACTTCTAGGCAAGCGTGCTCCATCGTCGGCCACATCATTGCTTACCATCAGGTGAGATAGTGGTCAAACGCGAGCCTATCAATAATAATAAAAAAAAAGAAACAGGTAAAGAAAAAAAAAAGAACATAATTAAACCTCCCATAAGTAAAATTAGCACTAAATTAGCTAAAAGAAAATAAATAACCAGAAAATAGTTTTAAGAAAGTCTTAGAAACTAAGTTTCTTAATTTAGTATGATCGAATTAAATGAAACGAGAGCCTAGCCTTCGATGACTTTTGTTCTTTTTAAATATACTGTCCACAAAGCTTTGTAAATTAGTAACGTTGAGGTAAATTAAAGTAAAAATCGCATTTTATTCTCAAATTATTAGCAGAAGGACGTGATTTGTGCACGGTCTGCAGAGTTAATTTAGTGTTAAACTTACAGTTTTTTTTTTTTTTGTTTAATCTAAAAAAGTTGTATTATTTTAGAAATTACTTCTGTTGAACTAATGCTTTACACGGATTTTAAATTAGAAAATAGTCTTGGCCTGTTAAAAAATCCTTCATTAAGATCAAATAAATAAAAAGAATAAGAAACTACGAATGAGAACTGCCGGAGTCTGTGTTTCCTGATAGTTAAACCTGGGTCTTTAAGTTAAGAGTGAATAGGTTAGTTCTTGGCAAGCGAGCTTCTTTATCGACCACATCATCGCTTACCATCATCCCCCCTAGCCAAGTTACAACAGTTTCGTTTCGATTCTCTTTTCGTCGATCGCCTCGAGTAGGCCACGCCTCCGATTCCTTTATTCTGACGTCATCTCAACGCTTAGTCCCGGCGGTCAGAACAAAGAAATAGGAGACGTGGCCGACTCGAGGCGATCAACGAAAAGAGGATCGAAACGAAACGGTTGTAACTTGGCTAGGGGGGCAGGTGAGATAGTGGACAAGCGCGAACCTATCAATAATAATACAAACAATGAAGAGAATGTGTTAGGCCGATCTCAAGTAAATACGAGACAACGACAGAAAGACGATGACGAAGATAATACAGATAATAAGTAAGTAATAGTGTTGCAACAGAACTCGCTTCCGTTTCCGCTTCTGCTTCCGCAAAATTTATAACAGAACTCTAAACGGAAGAATACAACGAGGAGCGCGGGGGTGGGGTAGCGTGGACGACTGGACACATTAGGAGAGGCGCGGGGGGGTACACAAACGTGTCGCAACGAGTTTCTTTATTACTATATTTTTTGGTTCATTCTGCGCTTTACGACCTAAAGCTTCTGTTGTTGTTGTTTTAAAAAAATTAAATTGTGCTGTTTCTTCATATTTAAGTATGAACACTTCCGTTTCCGCTTCCGCATCCGCAAAGATTTACTTTTGACACCTGTTTGCCTGACGTTGACAACTAATGTTTTTTATTTTTTATTTATATAAACTAGTGCTTGACTACGATCCCATCTGATGGTAAGCAGTGATGCAATCGTTGATGGTGAGGCCGAATAGTTTATTAAGAGCATATTCACTCTAGTCTTGAAGACACCTAAATTATAATCGGACGGGAAGACCGCAGCAGGCAAATTGTTATAGTCCTTCGATAGTACCTACTTACCGGTATAAACAACAAAGCGAAACGCTTAGTCCGGAATCAAACACCACGAATCTATTACTGCAAATAATAGTTCTAGCACACAAAATACTAACTCGATACGCAACAAAACAATCAGCGCACTATATCAGGAACTTCATAGATAATACCGCAAAAAAAACTACCGAAAACGGAACCCAGCGAACCAAAAATCGAATCAAGCGCAACGAATTACTAAAATCGATTATCTTTGGCTTTAGACAAACGGTACTAGAAACAGATCATCCATGGACCATGATGACTGCTCACCTCACAAAATAACGGTAAGCTAGAACATACGCGCATCACAGAATAGAAATATACCTACAGAAGGCTGACTCCATAGAACAAGTGAAAACTGACGTAAGTAAACATTGTTAACTTTTTTTAATACTTATTTGTAAAAAATCATATTTTTATCATAAATTGAAAATAGACTTTTTTTTTATAAAGTGATCGAAAGCTTTGAAATGTGATGGAAGGAAAAACTGTCAAAAAATAAAAAAAGGATGCACACACTAAAATATGACGTCACTACCAGGTTACGCGTAGGTATACAAAATAAATTGCGAGATGTTCTACCTCGCCCCCACTCTGTCTTATACCAATATTTGAAATGCTAATTACTGCTGCAATAAAGTAAGAAATTTTGATGCTGTTTTTAGAAAAAAAATCTTAGTGAAATTTGTTATTTCGTTTAAAATATTTTAGAAAAATAAGTACCAGGAAGTATCTAAATGCCGGTCGCGAGTGAGCTGGCAAACAGGTACGATCAAAATATGTTAGCTACTCTGAAGTTAGGCGTTTCAAACTATGCACATATTCGAAAAAATACGAAATACGCATTCGCTATATGATTTTTATTAATAAGAATTACTGCGCAGGCAATTGTTCGAAGTTCAGAGCGGTCAAGATACATATTTCGCCCATACTGTGCAAGTTGTATTTACGAAACGTTTAACGCGTTCAGCTCTCTGATTGGTAGAGAGCTTGGAGAGGCCCAATCGGAGCGTCGAACGTCACAAACGAGCCAATCACGGTAACATGAAACTCGCATTAGGCCCTCTGTACGTGAAGAAGTAAGACGTGTCTATTTAATAAGTACATGCGTTTTAGCTCGTTGTAACAACCAACCTTCTGTTCTTACTATTTTATGTGAGAATGGTTCAAAGAAACCAGCACAAGATCGCGTGAGAAGTAAGGATTAAACTTTCGATTTTAGTCGACCGTACTGTTCTGTCTGTTGGTCGGATTGGCACGCAGAATTTGGAATACACTGTTAAATTGTGTTTGAAAGCAACTGAATAAGCAGACATGATAGCTGTTGATGCTAATTGTTGCTATTTTTAGCAGGAAAAATATGTATCAATGGGTCTGTTGAAACTACGAATGAATGGAGCTGAGGCCCTCCACGAGCTCTTTGCGACCTAAACTAATAAAGGGATAGAACTATACAGGGTGTTTAACTCCATCCCTCTTGCTCTCTCGCAAGACTAACCTTTTAACACGTCATGGTAAAGCCCGTAATGGAATATTGAAAATTTGCTGAGTGTTCTAAGATAATTTAAGTTTTAGAGATTATGACACCACACCTTATCGACTTTCACACCACACCGGCCGATCCTCCACAGTAAAACCTTGCGTTCCGAGACCGTGGGTTTCCCCTTTTGTAAGTAAACCCATGGCACCAGTAGGCTTCGGCCCTACTGAGCCCCTATGGTTTTGGTGACCTGGTTTTGATCTCTTTGAGGCGCGTGTGAAACACTACGTCGACCGCCAACGACTCATAGTATGTATTTAAAGTTTTTTTCCACAACGCATAATAATAAAATTTTTGTTTTTTTTTTCAATTATTTTCTTTTTCTCCCTTTTTCCAAAGGACCATATTCTAAAATAAAAACTTAGTTTCCGACCTGATAATCTGTTTGACAGGATTTCTTAGTGCATATACCAGTCTACCACAAAGAAATAATTGTATTGTTTTTTTATAATGTTAGTATGCACTAAGTGGCAAGTAAGGCACTTTAGTGGAAGAGAAATCAATGGTTCTGTTATATTATTTATTGGATTGAATTTTAGAAAAGTCAGTTGTCTGTCAGTACATATCAAGTCCAACTGAATTAAATTGTTTAAAAAAAATATAGATCGTCTAAAACCGTGTCTACATAACTGCTCGTTTACTTGAATTATTTAGAAATTTTAACAAAACTAATTTACGAAAGTTTACCATTTTCATAAATTTTGACCTCACCTAAATCGCCTTATAAGAATAACAGTATATCTTTCTTACCAAAGATGTATTTTCCAATGATGACATCATGTTCGCATAAGTTGTGGCTTTACATGAGATCCTTTTTGCATTCATATTTGTTAACACGATCTCTCGCATTAGTCATAAACTTATGAAACCTGTTCACGATCGCGTTCACCTTCATTGCTTTACTTAATCCCTTTTTAAAGTTATAGTAACTAAACCAATAGAAAAGCTTGAATGTAAATTGAATGGGTACAATTGACTGACTACGACTGTTTCTTCATTAAATGGGTCTTTCTTCAAAGAGGATAATCATCTTTCATGATAACCTATGTTAATAGGATCATTGATCATCATCATCATCATCTTGCTGCCAACACGTTTTTTTCTTTCATTTTGCCCTGTCACTTGTCATGCTATCACTAACTTCCATTTCTTTCATATCACTCTTCACGCAATCCATCCATCTTTTCTTTGGTCTCCCTCTCTCTCCCTCTCCATCCATCCACATGTAAACTCATAACTCTTTTAGTAACATGCGTTTCATCCCTCCTCTTGACATGACCATAGGATAATTGATATAAATATAGACCATAGGAAAATTTATGGATATCAATAGCATCATTGATCATGTCCTCTTAATATAAAAACCCTATGCATTGAAATTCCATCATCATCCATTCCTTTTTAATCCACTTTCACAGTATGGTTGTCTGGTAGATATCACTGTCAGCGATAAGACCACCATTGTACCCGTACATTTAAATTTCTGTAAAATTGTTACTATTATTTTATTGTTGTACAGTAATGTTTATTATATTCTATTTTAAGGCCATAAATTTTCATGTATATGTGTATGTTTATTGGTCCTTCATCCCCAAACAGTTCAACGGAATTGGATGAAATTTAGCATATGCTTATTCCAATAATACATTGAATACCTTTAATTCCAGGAATATATTCTCTTGGTATCATTTTCTACTTTTTCGCAGGCGAAGCAGCTAGTAGAAGCTATTTGATTTTAAATGTTGTTTGTGTATGCGACAAACCTCTCGTATGTCTCTAATCTAAATAGATATTCTATTTTAAAACTTCAAGTCAGTTTGACAGTATTCAAGTCATATCTATCTATTACTATCGACTCGCCTCAGCCTCGCTCGAGTCTCAAAAATTTTTGAAATATTTGGCAGCTTTTAATTATAATATGCATACGTTACACATATTAAACCTTCCTCAAGAATCATTCAGTCTATTAGTGAAAACTGCATGACAATCCGTTCAGTAGTTTCTGAGTTCATTGTGTTCATTGTGTTCATATAGACAGAAAAACTATATTTATGATATGATATCTCTACTGTCTTACAAAAACCTTCAAGTTTCCTTCCGCAGTTTGTAAACGTAAGCCAAGTTAACTTCTGAATCATCTGTAGCTCTTGACTTTGTGCCCACGGCTCTACACGGATGCTTATGACTTCATACAGTCGGAATCGTGACCATACATGTGAGTTTATGGGGCAAAACACAATGTTGTGCCGGTGGATCCTTTACTATTCATGTCGTGCCCCTAGCATTTGCTTCAAAACAAATCAAAGGTCGTTCAATGGAAAAATATTAGAAAAAAAATCCAAATCCGGTCAACATAGCCTGTAAATATGTATTTATTGTATCTATATACGGTTCTTGTGTGTCTCGCATCTATAGCGCCCCTCAATAGGTCTATCTTGTGGGAGGCCTTTCAAAGCTGCATCTTCCTGTACGTGGTAACCACTCCGGAACCAGTAAGTCACGGAATTACCTTATCTCTCTTTTTTGTATTACCTCTTCATGAAACATCGCGTTGGATTATGTTAGACTAGCTTCTGCCCGCGACTTCGCTCGCGTAAACGTAGGTTTCTTCATACAAAATTTGGACCCCCACTTCATCCCCTTAGGGAGTGAATTTTGGAAAATCCTTTCTTAGTGCTCGCCTACGTCATAAAAGGAAACCTTTTGCAAAATTTCACGCTCCTAATCCCAGTAGTTTCGGCTGTGCGTTGATATGTCAGTCAGTCAGTTTCCCCTTTTATATATATAGATGAAGCAACAAGCTTTTAAACCACGCTCGATGTTGACGATAGGCGAGTGGAGAAGAAATCCCAAATCCTGGGTTAAGATTTCCTTTGCGTATTATCTATCCTTTGTCATTTGTTCTATTTATATATTTGGTTTTGTGCAATAAAATATAATTTAAAAAAAATTATAATTGATGACTGGCCTGTTGGTCTAGTGGTTAGTGGCCCTGACTGCTATGCCGGAGGTCGTGGGTTCGATTCCCACCCAGGACAAATGTTTGTGTGATGAGCACGATCATTTGTTCTGTGTCTGGGCGTAATTAATCTATATAAGTATGTATTTAGAAATAATTATATAAGTATGTTTATCAGTTGTCTAGTATCCATAACACAAGCTCTGCTTAGCTTGAGACTAGACGGCGTTGTGTGATAATTGTGGAATATTATATTATATTATTAATTACGCAGAATAAAAATTACAGTTTCCAACCATTCCATTAAAATTAATGAACTTAAAAGTGTTTACGTCATTCGTGAGCCTTGAGTAAAGTAAAAAGCCTTGCTAATACATTACTTAAAGGTATTATAACATTACTTGACCAATCAGCGGGTTGCTTCAGTTTTGCAATACCATTAGCAATTATCATTTCATAGCAAATCACTGTAATTAGTAACAGTTTGTTCTGACAGTGATGGGCTAACTACTTACCTATGGGGTATTGAGAAATCAAAGTATAAGTAGAATTGATTGATCAATACAATTTATATCATCATAGTTTCTAGGATTTTTTATTTTAACTAGCTTCTGCCAGCGGCTTCGCCCGCGTGAATATAGGTTTTTCCATACAAACTTTGGACCCCCTTTTCATCCCCGAAGGGGGTGGATTTTGGAAAATCCTCTTTTAGTGCTCGCCTACGTCATAAAAGGAAGCCTTGTGTTATCGAATTTTACGCTTCTAGTCCCAGTAGTTTCGGCTGTGCGTTGATATGTCAGTCAGTCAGTTTCTCCTTTTATATATTTAGTTACTTATGTAGTTGACATCTCTGAAGTTTTGCGAATTTGAAATTCCGTATCGTGGTATTAGTTGTCCGCGTGTTGTTGTGCGTCGGGATGAAGCCCCAGTGAGTCGGAGCGGTGTTGTGCGACGTAGGGCCGGTGCTATCGGGCAGTTGCCCACCAGACATAACACCCATCTAATCGGAGGATCCTCTCTTTTCAAGGGAGGCATGTGGAACTTTACACCTTGTTCCGCATACCTTTAAACTTGGGTAACAGTGGGATTTGTGTCCATAAGCACAGGCTTTTCGAGGAAATTTGTGTTCCTATATGAAATAACAGTGAATTAATTTATTTACAATTTGATTCCTAGTAGACACTGTGATGTAAAATCGGTGTTTTTGTTTCAATCATTGAACAAACGCGATTCCGGTAAAAATGGAACTGAGAATAATTAGACTACTAGTTACTCAGACCTCCTCTCCAGGAGAGGGAATGGGCTGTAACCACGCGGGCCTAGTGTGGGTTGGTGGATGTCACATGTCTTCGAATTTTTGGTTCTAGGACATGCAGGTTTCCTCACGATGGTATGCGCCAGGCTGGGTTTGAACCCGCGACCTACAACACAGGGGGTTCAAACCCAGCCTGGCGCATTACTTTGTGTAATTTATTTTCATCACCAATGCTCTCAAACAACACTGGCACAAACCATGTAAAGACAAAAAAAAAATAAGTTAACACTAAAGTTATCCCTTTTAAAACATACCAATAATCTAGCTGTAGGAACTAATATTATCAGAGGACAGATTTGTATTTTCGTAATTTTGTTTGCAATGGATGAACTCTAAAACTACTGGTCGATTTTTTAAAATTCTTTCACCAATAGAATACTACTTTATCGCTGAGTGACATAGGGACGCGGGCGAAGCTGCCGCCAGAAGCTAGTCTAATATAAAATACATAAAGAGAATAACAACGATATTGATATATATATTAAATGAAAGTGAAGCAACTTGAGCCAATTCAGTCACATTCACAAAAACGAAACTGTTTAATAAAAATTTGAACATTTTTAATGTATGTCACGTATTTTAAATTGATATAATGCAATCAGTCATGTATTTCCCGCCTGCCTCTTCCGATTGCACCATTCACGAATTACAAAAGGAAATAATGTAACTCAACTTCTAAAATGGTTAGTATGACTAATATAGTGATGTAAAACATGATTGAAGAGAATTTATGTGATAGGTGCAGTATTGATATTGTTTTTGAGTCTTCTTCATCAGCATCATCATCATCATTTCAGCCGAAAGACGTCCACTGTTGGACATACGCCTCCCTCAAATGTCGCCACCTGTGCGTCTCGCATCCATCGGATTCCCGCGACGCTCACCAGGTCATCGGTCCACCTTGTGGGAGGCCTTCCAACGCTGCGTCTTCCGGTACGTGGTCACCATTCCAGAACCTTTCGTCCCCATCGACTATCTGTTCTGCGAACAATGTGCCCTCTGCCACTTAAGTTTGGCGATTCTTCGGGCTATGTCTGTAACCTTGGTTCTCCTGCGGATATGTTCGGAAGGAGGAGTCTTATTGTGGTAACAAAAATGGTTCCGTGGTGTTGTGTCGACTGGTCAATGCATACAAAAGAATCTGCCTTCTTCGCCAGCCTGTAGTTATCACAAAGGGCAACTGAAGGAACAAAAATGGGTTTTAGTCAGTAAAGTCTGTCACTCCTTCACGCTCCATGCCTGTATCTAGATCAAAAGAAGAAAGAAAGAAAACATGTTTATTTTGCCCAAATAGACGTAAAATACAGCAATCTGTCGGGCCATTTGTGTGAACCGTAACTGTGCTGAACCATAGACACGAGACAGAAAACAGTTGTCTAAGTCCAAGAAAAGTCCAAGGTTGTTAAAAGGAGTTATTTTATGATTTCTCACTTCAAACTTTATGATGTTTTTCAAAGTGATATGATTTTTATCTTTAAATCAACTCTGTGATTTTTTTGTCAATACATCAAAACAAGTCTGTGATACTTTTGAATCCAGTCTTCAAAAAATTGGCCAAATAAATAAGACTCATGATGATCGCAGTCACCTATCACGAACAAATGGAAAGTAAGCTCTCTACACGATCTAATGTCATTGAGGACATTCGGATTCTAGATATAGATACCTACATACCAATACTAGCTGCATATATATTACCCACGAATGTGAGCGATTGTAAACCAGTCACTAGTGGCTATGCACCAATCAAGATTCTAGTAGAATTACTATGTTGTGGGATAGTTAAGACGAACCACTGCGACGCGGCTGGAACACAAATGGCAACTGAAGGACCAAAGGTAGGTTTTATCCGTGTCGCTCCACCTAAAACGGGAGAAGTATTTGAAGACATCAGCCCCCAAAAACAAACTCTACATTAGATAACATGCATCTGGAATATGATTTAAAATGTTTCTCTGAAGAAGAATATTCCAATACGAGAAGATATTGAAGTAAGGATAACATTTCTAAAACCTGAAATCCATTTAAAACAGCAAGTCAAGCTAAACAAGTATTTGAAACATAAAACATTGTATATGATGAAAATGAAATGGAACATGGTTAAAACACAATGGAACCACAAGGTAAAACATGTATTTTACTTTGTCACAAGACCGCAGAATTATTAACAGAACCACTGAACATAAAAAGCAAGACTTATCGATTGAGTGAAGCAATGTAGGCACAAACCAACAACCTGCCTCTGCATTATTGAGCAGTATAAAGCTAGCAAATTTATTGTTCTACGCAGTAGTACCAGGATATTCCAACTGTAGATAAAATAATATTCATAGATATTGTGACAATAGGAAAAATAAGAGCATACAAGACAATGGTATTTAAATTTTGTTTTTAAGGGAATGAAGTGCTTCCTAACTAAAATAAATAAATAAACCAGTTATACAAATACACTCTTGCAAAAAAGAAACTAATAAAATCGAATAATTTACAATATTTTATTGTTCCTTTTTCTCAGGAACGGTTTGAGGTATTAATCTAAAATTAATATATATAGCAAATAATCAGGTATACCACTTAGACCAGTAAACAAAAACAGATTTCTAAGTGAACGTAATCTAAAGATAACGCCGTTTATGACCCATATTTTGACGCTCGCATTGAAATCAAAACCACTTCCAGTTGACCTAGAATCCTGAAATTTAGCAAGAAGCCAGATCTCATAGCACAAATAGCAGGAGCTGATCACTTACCATTCCCTCTCAAACCATACCATGGCCTGAACCAGGGCAAAACGCGAGAGGTCGCCGCCGCTAATCACACACCTTTAGGACACAGTGGTGCTCCACCCAAGCCAAGCGAGAATTCGATTATCCTAAGGTTTTTATTTCCACTTGTAGAGAGAAACTTTGCATCTAATCTAATCTAACATGGTAATCCACGAGCTGTAGCTATATCTAGTAAGTTCGATATTATAGACGATAAAAACCGGTTTTATAACAAACGGAATTCTGATCGCCGCGCTATTCGTTCTACATACGAACACGAAAGAAGGTCACGCAAAATTTTAATTCGCAACGCCTTACCGAACTACTGTTTTGGTAACTGTATGAATTGAACGATTAAGTTGTACGGTATTTATGGAAATTTTTGCAGAACAAATTGATCCAATGATGGTAAGTCCATAAATATTATAAAAGAAAGTATTCGCAATAAACTTAAAAACTACTCAACGGATATTCATGCGGTTTTCACAATAGATAAAATGATTCACAAGGAAGGTTTAGATGTATAATAAATGCATGTTATAGTAGAGGAAAACAGAGAATTTCAAAGATTTCTGACACTGGAGCGAGTCAGTTCGGAGTGAAAATGTGAAATGTGTTTCTTGCAATATCGAAAATTATAATGTACGAATATGAGAAACGAAGAATGATGAAGCACCATCAGCACTGTTGGTGAAATGTAATTATGATTAACTAACTTCTGCCAGCGGCTTCACCCGCGTAAAAGTAGGTTTCTCCATGTAAATTTTCAACACCCTTTTTACCCCCTTAGGGGTGAAGTTTCGTAAAATCCGTTCTTACCCGGCCAAATTTTAAGTTTGTAAGTGTTATAGTTTTTGAGATTTCGTGATTAATCAGTAAGTGGTATTTTTTTGGTTTTATATAATGATTAATTTCAGATCAGCGAGTTGAGGTCAGATATGAAGTCACTATGTTTAACACAGATAACGGTATACAGCTTTGTCCGGTTAGATGGATAACCGATTCTAAGACAGTTGAAAATGTCTAGACATATGAAGATTGTAAAATTTCGATTAAAATCTTAATTATGAGCTAAAGTTTTTTTCAGGGTGCGAAACCATCAAATAACTTCTCCCGCTCTGAGTGTAGCGAGAGGAAGTGTCACAACTGACTAAGGTTCTTATTGCCACACTAAGGAAGAGACTATTCTTTTACACTACTACTAGCTATATCGAGTAAGTTACACGATAAAAGAACTTGGAAATATACTTCTGGAAATCATGAAAAATATGGCTTTTATCAATCGGAATCTAAAATCATCAAATCACCTTTTCTATTTATTGACAAGGTAAAAAAAACCCGACGTAGAAACAGAAACACACATAACAAATTTCAAACACAAATCGATTCTAGTAATTCCTCTAACCACACGTACAAACTTAAATCACAATACAACTGAAATCAAAGCTACATCTAAAATCAAAAGTGATACTCCCGACAATGCAACATCAAACATGGACACATTAGCAACAGACTTCAAAGGAACACTTACACTTGAAGCATACGTAACGATATTTAGAAACACGGACGCTTTGTCTTTATGAATGCTAATACAGACTAAAGGCTGATTTACAAGGAACAACTTGAGCGAAAGCTAATAGGAATATTGGTCGAACAGACGATGACAATATCAAGCAATCGGCAGGTGAATACAAACAACAAATCTACTGATTTTTGAGCTACAAATAACATTCATCTATATACACGCCAATTATTTTTGATAAAAGATATGAATAAAATCTGTAATAAATATAACTAAAATACTGCAGAAAGACTACGGCCCATTCCCTCTCCTAGAGAGAGGAGGCCTGAGTCCCAGCAGTGGGAACATTAAAAGGCTGAATATGTATGTATGTACTGTAGATAGACCGACAAGACTTATTTCAATTCATCCGCGAACACGTCACAATCAGGTTTAACATCCAAGAGAGCTGAGATTGCGCGAGGGATAAGAGACATAGGGCTCGTACCTCCTAGTACCATAGTTGGTTATAGCAAATAGTTGGGATAGCGCGCCGAACGATTGTTCAGGATCAGAATTAGTAAGGAACAAAACTGCTATACTATTAACAATATTGTGGGAGCTCATAACCATTGAAAAAAAACAATGCCTGGACTTAATATCTTTACTGAGTGATAACATTTTGCAGCTAGAACCAATCTAACATTAAGTAATTAATAGCGGCTATTTTATACCAGCATGACTATTTAAAAGCATTAAGAGTTATGAGTATGCATGTGGATGGACTGAGAGGGAGAGGGACGCCAAAGAAAAGATGGATGGATTGTGTGAAGAGTGATATAAAATAAAAGAAAAGGGAGTGATAGCATGACAGGTGACAGGACAGAATGGAAGAAAAAATCTAATTGCGCCGACCCCAAATCACACACAAGGGCAGGAAGATGATGATGATGATGATGACACTTTAAAAGCAGCCAGAAGTATTTTCAGTCATTATGCATACTACAAAGTTTCTTGCAGCATGCAACCTTCCCAGTAACTGGCGACTATAGCCGACAATATTCTCCCGTGTAAACACAGCTTTACAAAGTATAAATAAATGCACAGAGTTGCACTTACAGATGCCGAGTGCATTCTTAATTACTATGGTGAATGTGATAACTCTATTATACTGGGTTCCTGAGTTAGATGGACGTATTTTATTATATACTAGTGATCCGCACCGGCTTGCCTGAGTGCAAATTATAATTAATTTATCTTCCTCATTTATTGCTGTTTCTATTAGTGAACCTCATCAATGGACCTCATCAGAGGGCTTAAAGTAACCAAAGGGTAATTTAAAGGTTGGAGTTTTCTTGTGTGGTCGCATAAGAAATGAAGATATCCGCAGAAGAACCAAGGTTACTGATATAGCCAGAAGAATCGCCAAAATAAAGTGGCCGTGGGCAGGGCACATGGCAATGGCCATAAATAGGTTTTTTTATTTGACCAGTCTGTCACATCGCTAGTTTTATTGAACTGTTTCAGCCACGTCTTTGGTTACTACTCCACTTCCGTAGGTCATAGTCTTCCTCGATAAAAGAGCTATCTAGCAGTATTAGAATTTTTCAATTCAAAACGGCAGTTCTTGAGATTAGCACGTTCAACCAAACAAACAAACTCATCAGTTTTATTTTCTAAAATATACTAAAATCTCGTGTCACGATGTTTGTTATCATTCTCCTCCGAAACAGCTTAACCGTATTTGGTAGGTAGGTCTGAGAATAAATCGTAGGCTGTTGTTTACCCTCCGTCCCCCATTTTTTTTCTTTGATAATATAATTTATACGGCGGAATAACGTCTGCTGAGCCAGCTAGTATTAATACAACTTTAGAGTTCACACAAACTTGAATAATATTGAGAAACCTCTAAACCTTTGATTTCCACCAACCACCGGAAAGATTTGTCAATCAGATATACCGAAAATAGAATAGCCAATAGATTACAATTTGTTCCGCAGTTCACAATCAATCTCGATCACAAAGAACGCTTAGATCGTTTGATTTGAATATAACGGATTATAACTCTCAAAGGGACAGAAAAAAACATCGGTTTTTGTGATCATTTCCAATAGCTATGCAAGGTTTACTGAAAACTATTGCGCGGTATTGGACTTGCCCAATGCCCATACATACTAATATTATGAAAAGGTTAAAATTTTTATGTATGCCAAATTTCACCAAGTTATCTTATCTACCTTATGGAAGGCTTACCAATGCTGAGTCCTTCGGTACGCGGTCGCCAGTCCAGAACTTTTCATTTCACATTTCTGATAGAAACTTAAAATCAGTTCGCGCAAAATTAGGATCGTTTCGTGGACCTTTTATTAGCAGTTTAGGAACCACTGTATACAATACCTAACTACAATATATTCATGAGTAATTGATGATGTCAGACCACTCAGTGACTCAGACGGAGGCTGACCTGCCGTCCTCAAACCGGACCTGAATTCGAATGCGGTGTTGTTAGGACCGAGGAAAAGTGAGACGAGAATTTGTCATATAATATAGGTAGGTAAATTGTGAAGGTATACTATGACGGTTTTATTGTTTTAATATATTATGTTTAATCTCCGTAAATGTTGGAAGTTTCATAGTTGCTTCCGTATAGCATAGCATAGTCGGCCTTATAATGTTCCCACTGTTGGGACTCAGGCCTCCTCTCTAGGATAGGGAATGGGCCGTAATCCACCACGCGGGCCCAGTGCGGGTTGGTGAATGTCACATGTCTTCGAATTTTTGGTTCTAGGACATGCCGGTTTCTTCACGATGTATAAGTTCCGGTAATTTATCTTTATCAGATGTATAGTCTAATACGTACGCTATGAGTCCAGAGCTTCAGTGAAACAAAAAGAACAGAAATAATGTAGACTGGCTGTTGGTCTAGTGGTTAGTGAACCTGACTGTTATACCGGAGGTCGTGGTTTCGATTCTCACCTAAGACAAATGTTTGTGTGATGAGCACAATCATTGGTTCTGTATCTGGGTGTAATTTATCTATAATATGTATGTATTTAGAAATATATAAGTATGTTTATCAGTTGTCTAGTACTCACAGCACCAGCTCTGCTTAGTTTGGGACTAGATGGCGTTGTGTGAAAGTTGAGAATTAAAAATATATATTCTAATGCAGTTGATGATGTCAAATCTATGAATTGAACTGAACTGCTTCAAGTGACTTGTTTAGAATTTTTTTGTTGTTGTATTTTTGCGGTCAAGTTTTTTTACACTGCCAACTTTTTTTTACATAAGTTTTATTTAGAACAGAATATCCTTTTAAAACTTTTAAAAAAGGAAACAGCTGATACTCAACCCCAGTCCCTAAACTTATTTCTACCATTTGTCAAAAGTTCCCCATTTGTCATAGACAAAACTGCACAACTTCCTTCCGCTCTACCAGCTGCCCTACCCACAATGTTTTGATAAAAAAAGAATGCGCCACCGGGGAATTGAACTCCGATCCCTCTTGTGGTAGCACGTGCTATTGATATAATGAAGATAAAGAAGAGTGGGGTGTGTTCCTGTGCGTGGGCGCGTAAAATTGTATCGCAAGTGTTTTTAATCTTGCTGTAAGATGTTTTTAATGAAGTAAGAGTTTTTTTTAGGTTGTCTTCAGACTGAGGGGATCGGAGGACACAGTGGGGCATACGGTAGAGGTGTGCCCCGCCTGGGCAGAGTAACGCCGTGTCCTCGTGGATCGGCAGCAGCGATCTCTCGCGCCGGGCCTTGGTACAGACCATGGTCCGAAGTGAGGAGGAGTGGCAGGTGGTCGCCTCCTTCTGCGAAGCAGTAATGTTATGCAAAGGAGGAGGCCGCAAGTGCACACACGAGGCAGCAGCGGGATCCCGATCCCGATTTCCGGCCAGTGTAGACGCGGGCTTGCGGACGGACTTGAGCAATGGGTAGCTCACCGTCCGACCGTTCGGTAACCGTCCGGACAGAGTCAAAGTCTTCGACGGCGCGTACTGTTGCACGCGCGCTTCAAGGAGATGTCAGCAAACCGTAGGGGGGGAACCAGCAGGGTCGAAGCCTACTGGGGCAAAGGGTCTGTTTCTGAAAGGAAGACTCGGCCCTGGTATGAAAGGCAACGAAGGAACAAGTATGGGTTTTTAATTAGTAAAACTCTGACACACCCTGTCGCACCGCCCAAGAGCGGGGGATATTATTGGATGATTTTCCCACCTACAAATAAAGTCTGAAAAGATAGTTTTGTGAAATAATTATTGTATGTGTTACCCATTGTTAAAACAGCGCTAATTCATTCTGTATCATTTTACCCGAACAAAAGAGAGGTAGAGGCCGCCCGTCATTAACCTGGTAGTCTAACATCGAAAGACACCTCAAGAAAGCTCAATTGTCAAAATCGACAACCCCAGACGCGGCGCAGTATTGTGGGAAGAACCCACCCTAGATAATGGGAGCAGGAACGGACAAAGAAAAAGAATATTGTAATACCTGTTAAAAATAGGTTTTAGTTAATCTTTTTGTTAATTATCAAATAACTCCTCTCCCTCTGGGAGGAGTGAGAGGAAAGTGTCCGATTATTGACCAAAACCCACCAGCTGGTAAGAAATAAAAGCAACAGTACATAAATTATACTTTAAGTACGAAGTAAAGGTAAATAAACAAGATAAGCTTTTAACAGCGCCATTTTAACGACTTCAAACCGGAAGCAACTTGAAGCTCAAGTGTCGGCCGGAAGCTGTGAGAGTATTTAAGCTCAAGGGAGCAGCTTTTATCATAATTGGCGCCCAAATAGGTGCCAGTGCTCCCCGAAAATATTATTAATTGAGTTGATATAAGAATTCAGAATATTGAGTTCTATTTACACGTTTTCTTACGTAACATTGATCTATGGCCGAAACCTTTCTAAGCACTTTAGTAAATTGAGCGTACTGAATTACTTTTTTTTTGTGTAATGGATATCATCAAATCCATAATTTCTGTCAATTTCTCTCTTTGGCCCTAGAAAGCAAAGGGTCACTAAAGGAACAAGAGTGGGTTTTAGTCAGTAAAAGTTTAAGTATCGCCGCACATGGGCCCAGGAGCGCTGACTCCGTGGATGCTCGGGGGCTCGAGCACCCATGATAAATAAACAGTGGGTGCCCCTGAGAATAGACATCAAGAAACAGATCAGTAATCGCTTTTAGATTACGTATTTTAGCTTCATTTTTATATAATGGTTTCATTTCAGATTTTTATCAAACATAATTAGTAATTAATTACGCAGTATGTAAGAAGGACATTTATTTATTTGTCGGTCCATCAGTGTGCATTTCTCTTCTCAACTTCGCCACTTTTTCGAGTCATCAAATGAGCATAAGCACCCATGAGGTTTTCTAAAAGCCGGCACCCCTGCATGGGCCACACACCACAGTCACAAACGCCGCCACGAGAAGCTAGAAGCGGCCACAAGCCACTTGTTGCGGTGGCTGCTACTTTTTTTAACCCATACGCGCAGTATCATAATGGACTCTAACGAAGAAGGTTTAAATGCGCGAGTGGCGTTTTGTATCAGCGTTTAGTGGCCAGTGCGAGCCACAAGAAGCGAGCAGCGGCGAAGAAGCGTGTGGCGGCCACCGGCGTCAACAGTGTGTGGCGAATCCATGTAAAATTTATGAAACCTACAGGAAATATGCCAATTGCGGCGTTTTGTGGTTGTAGCCGGTGGCGTGTGTGCTGCGACCCTAAAGTCGGGTTTACAATATTGTGTTGTGTCGTGTCGTGGAGCCTTTTGACGTACTTGATTGGCTACATAACTCATTATGATATGACGTAATCTTGAACACAGTCGTTTGATTGGTGCATCCCGCACCACGACACGAGACACGAGAAGTTATAACTGAACCTTTTGTAGGGGTGGGAAATTATCCTATGACTTTTCTCGCTAGGGTGGAGCGAGAAGGCGTGACAGACTTTTACTGACTAAAATCACACCTATGTTCCTTCAGTTGCCTTTTGCGTTCCAGGACCATAAGTAGGTCCTGTTCAGAACCGATCCTATGGCCAAGTTATAACTGAGCCTGTGTGACTTTAATCTGGCAAAATCATAATTGTCAGTCTCAACTGTTAGAGAAAAAAAAAACAAAATAACAATCGCATACACAACCATTCATTGATTAAGCCACACTTTCCTTTAAGAACAACAGCAAAAAAACAGTATTACATATACTGAATTTCCTTGTAAGGTTATGAAACTCAATGATACATTAATAAATTTTCTTTCAAGACGATTAATTACCCATTGTGAAGAACAATAGATGTACAGATGATTATATTGTCAATTTAATGGCAACATGGAAGACTATTAAGCATGGTTATGAACAAAACGACAGTTTGACGATTAATAAAAAGTATATTCTTACGTGAGAATTGTGAAAAAAAGGCAGTAGCGAAGAATAAAATATGGGTTACTATGTGATTTTTTTATTCACAGGATTATGTTTATTGTAACACGTTTTTTGTTTCTATTATTTCCTGTCAACCGCCACGCTATAATTTTTCTATCATAACACTCGTCATACAATCCATACAATTTTTTTTGGATTCCGTCTTCCTCTCCATCCAACTCTATGAAATTATCGATCATCATCATCATTATTTCAGCCGAAAGACGTCCACTAGTCGTCATAGGCCTCCACCAAACCACAGCGACTGGTCCTGTGCGTCTCGCATCTAACGGATTCTCACCAGCTCATCGGTCCACCTTGTGGGAGGCCTTCCAACGCTGCGTCTTCCGGTACATGGTCGCCACTCCAGAACCTTTCATCCTCATCGATCATCTGTTCTGCGAGCAATATGCCCACTGCCACTTAAGTTTGACGATTTTCGGGCTAAGTCAATCATTGTTGGACCCAATTCCAATAAAAATAGACCCGTAAACGGCTCAACTTCAGAAGAAAATGTCACTTGTTTCACCCTATATATTGAGAGATCCAGCCGGTGTTTACAGCTGTATAGTTGAACCTAATAATACCATAATAAAAAAAAAAAAACACCACCGGTACTCTCTTCATCCCATTATGAGAAGATATTCTCGTCATTATTAGACAAAAACTTGTCAGCTGCCGCGCGCACGCGTCAAGGTGCGTTTCCTGACATTTCAACAAAGGATCAACTTGATCCCGTTTGCAGCTGCCCTAAATTCCAAAAGGGTTAGCATTTCACTTGACAGTAAATGTCATAGAGAATTGACCATTTATTTTAGCACAACAACTTTGTGATCGTCGTCGTCGGCCCGTTATGTCAAATGTGTTCGGTCATTTTGAATTTTACAAAATAAATGTGGCGGGATAAGTGCGAGTTTTATACCTTTTGTATTATTTTTATATTTTGGTATCAAACTAACATATACAAAAAATATAATTCTTAAGATAATTGTTTCCTTATAATAGATCTATAGTGCCGACACTGTAATATAATGGTAAAATTAAGTACAATAAACTCTTAATACGGAAAGACGCGTTTGAATCATACATATTAAATTTTTGTTTAAGAATATAAGTTTACTGAAACATATTATGAGGATATAATAATATTAGGAGAATAAACCATACTATTCAAGAAACTAAAGAATTCCCTTTTGGACAGTAGACATAATATAATATAGGGACATTGGAGTGCCCATAACCCACTCTCTCTAATAAGCCTTTTCCTAACTAAGTTTGGGTCGGCTTTTACTTTAACCGAATGCTACTAAATAAACAAGCTATCCCTTGGCAAGACTAGTGTCAGATTTCGTAGCTTCTGCCTATGTGTACCAACTGTCAAAGATGTGCAAATGGCAGGTGAGACCACCAGCATAACGTCCGAGATACGAAGGAATCTCGGTGTGTTAGGATCAGGATGATCACCCGTCCGCAGACCGGCCTCGACAAGCGTTGCTTAACCTCGGAGATCGACTCGTGTAGCTCGTGCATTTTAGCCACGAGATTCTCAAGTGTCTATAAATCAACGACGCCTCTAATAGTCCTAATAGATCGATCGATCTAGTAGATTAAGAAATAAAATTAATTAACATGAATACATAAATTGGGACAGTGATACTCAACATAAAAGCATAGAAACAAAGACCGCACTTTTAATATTCAAGTCATGTACATGACAAAAAACAGGTACCTAGTGTTAAAAGCATATTGATGAGAACCAGAGTAAATCTTCCACACTGACAACAGCAATAAATTCCTATCAATTTATTGTTCTTTAACACCTTCAAATACGTACATAAGTACGTTTAAAAAACATTACGGGTACAATCAGGCAATCAGGGTAACTTAACAGAGACGGACTGGAATTGTTTTTTATAATAAAATATATATATATATTAAATCGAGCCTTTTTAGGAAAAAAATCGAATGCTACAGTTTGTGCTTATTGCGGAAAAGAGAGTTTTACTTTTATAACAGCATTTTTCAATATACTTACTCGAAAACCTGCTCTTATCCCACCGCTTTTAGGCACGCATTAGACTTTTCCCGCACTAGTGCAGAAAAGGACGCGTGCTCTCCCCTGCCACAATTTTATTACATTTATCGTATCAGGCTGGGCGCGCGTCGACCCTTACCAGTCGCCGGTCAACCCCCGTTTATTCATTTCTTCATAAGTGTATTGAAAAAAGTCGTTTGATACATACACGTGCAAATTTGTCACTGCAGCCCTCGGCTCCATAATAGACTCTTTCTAAACTTATATCGAAATGATAATAATACGTTAATGGGAACTATTTCTAATAGATCAGTAGATATAGTCAAAAATCATCATCAGGTAAGATAGTGGTCAAGCGAGTAGGTATGTCAATAAAAAAAAAATAAACTTCTTAATTAGGGGAGAGAAAACCCATTTCTGCAAAAAACGCAAATTGGTGCTTACTTCTAAGAAGCGGAGTTTCTTCCAAAGAATTATTATTATTATATTTAGCCTGTACTGTCCCATTTCTTCCACTGTTCCCGGCTCTGGACCTCTAGCCAATTCTTAATGAAAACATCTGAGTCGTCTCGCCTTCTCGTCTAAATCATCTCCTTCGTGGCCTGCTAGTCTCGCGATTTCAGGGTACCAATTTTGTGTTTTATTTTGAGACATGTCCAGCCCAGTTCCACTTAAGCTATATATTTTTTTTTTAAGCAGGGCAACCTTCTGAGCCAGCTGTCTATGTTTTGGAGCGCAGAATAATGTTTCGAACGCGGTCTGTTAATTTAACACCAAGTACTCTGCACTCTATAGCACGTGGGCAAGCAATGAGTAGGTTTTTTGCGTGCGTTTTTTCTTAGGGTATTACACTCATTTTTGAAAAGTGTCTCATCTCAACTAGATTCTAAAGTGCTAATAAACCACAAAAAAAAAACACAAAATTTTTATTCAGTCGCTAAGTACCCTAAAAACGTATTTAAAATTTACATTTTTAAATTTAGCGCGGAATTTGAAAACGCAGAGGACGCCATATTTACTCTGTGGTCGTGACGTCAGTAGGCTGCGTAAACATATGCGTTGATAATAATCACTCAGTATGGCCAATCAGTTGACAGCTGTCACTTTAATTTACACAGCCGAATGACGTAATAACATGGTGGCTACTATTTCATGATGATAAAGGACAGATAAAAAAAACTGAAAACTTTGAATTGAATTTTAAAATTTATTTTGTTGTTTTATGAACTAAAATTAATTAATATATTTTTAGATTTTTTCTCATACTCTATATGAGAAAAAATCTAAAAAATAATAAATAAAATACCCTATTCCAAGTTTGTCCCTTCCAAAGCCGGTTCTGAGTACTATAATTAGAACACTCCAGCCTTATGTCCAGCACCAAGGACAAACAAACTAATTGTATGTTAATATAATTAGCACAAAGAATACTAAGTAATGCGAGTTATTCTTACGACGAAAATATTTCAATACTTTTATAGACTTCGTATAATTTATTCGAAATCGGTTGGTGGGAAAATAGACGGTCGATTTTCCTTGGCTATAAAAAATCATGGTGTTGTATAGCCGCCAAGTGGTCTTAGCCAAATAAAAAAAAACTAACTTATTTTTACCTACTATATTGTATAATAATAATAATAATTTATTAGTCCAGTGTTACAGAATGTATCTTAATCTACTAAAGTTATGTTACATTGGTAACTGGTAAAATTAACATTAAAGTGAACTGTGGTCCCCAAACTAGGCAGTGCCTGTATCTTGGGGGCCGGAGTTACGTTTAGTTACATTTAGACATGCTAATTGCTAACTTTCATAATTGTATACTATTGTAAACTACCTGTTGCCCGCGACTTCGTCCGCCTCAAACTAATAAAATTTTACAAATGCTACATAATAATGTTCGCGATTTATTCCGAAAAGATCTGCCCCCCTAGCCAAGTTACAATCGTTTCTTTCGCGCCGAACGCCTCGAGTAGGCCACGCCTCCGATTCCTTTGTTCTGACCACGTGACTGAGCGTTGAGATGACGTCAGAACAAAGGAATCGGAGGCGTGAACGAAACGATTGTAACTTGGCTAGGGGGGGGCTGATCTTATTTACCGAAGAAAAAACATCAGATAATTATGTTTTGTTTTGTAAGTAGGTATTGGTTGACCGATCCTGTTCAAATTTTGCATACATAATCCTTATAGGCCAGATCAATTTATAGCCTATAAATCATCACGCTGATGAGCAATATTGTAATAAGGTGGTATTGAACGACATTTGCCCCGAGTTCGATCCCCAACTACAGCTAATATTTTTGTGATTATTTTGGTGCTTTTTTATACATAATATAAGATGATATTTAAAACGAATTTATTTCAACCTACTTTATTATATATTAGTTAAGATAGCAAGGCAAGTCTAATAAAGGTTTCTGTTACTTAATAATAAAAATAACATGACAGGTGGTACGTCAGGTATCGACGGGGAATTTCTGAACGGGAAGCCACAGGAACCACCTGGAACGCAAAGGGACACTAAAGGACACAGGTGTGGTTTTAGTCAGTAAAAATCTAATACGCCCTTTCACTCCACCATAGAGTCGGAGAAGATATTGGATGATTATCCACCTCAAAAAAAAGATACGTCGGGCAAGCCCTGTCCCTGGGCAATCAGCCCCGATAATAAAATCATCAGGAAAAATCTTAAAAAAAAAATAAGATTTTTCGCAGGTCCACCCATGAGATTGTCGTTTTCTAAACCCCCTGTTGGGTACGGACCTCGGCTTAGGACGGCGCTGGGGGAGAACAGTAAGGGAGAGGTTGGATCTTACATCTGGGGGAGGAACACCAAGAGACGGGTTGTATCCGACAGAAATGCTATCGGTCTAGTGACAAATGTCGTTTTAATGTTCCCCACAGAGAGTGCCACCTATGTACTAAATTATTTAAAACATATTAATTATTAATCACTTCTCAAAACATATTATAAATGCAATATTTATAAATGCCTCTCCAACTAATAATGTTGAATCATATCAATTACAACACAATGTTATATTATGATACCTTGTCAAAACTATATCGCCGTGCCACTAACCGCGGACTTGACAATATAATCGAATTTCAATATCAAATAGATCAAATTATATCTAATTTACGTTTCTGTAACCGGACCTCGGCAGAAATCAAGGTTATATCGTAAGGCTTGATAGAATGGGTGACAATAGAGGATTCAGAAAAAAAAACAGCGTCAGAAAAGTAACCGTGTCTAGCGTGTCCCATGAGTTCAACCCACCAGGGGCAAATTCAATAAATAAAACTGACAGTTTTTTTGACGGGATTTCTTCGAGTGAAGTTCAGTGGCTGTTTTAATTATTCGCATATTGATTCCTAGTGGATATTGTGATGTAAAATTTATGTAGTTTTGTATCTCAAGTCAGTCTCTCTGTCAGTTTTGGCTACCTCAGCTAAGTTTGCCGAAAAGGTTGACTTGATACATTTGCTACCAAACACTACAAAAACATTAGAATGTGTACATTCATATTCTAATGGTAAACAAATGAACTATTCATACAAAGACATGGCTCAAAGAACTTAGTGTCCAAACCAAAAACATTAACAAAAAATAAAAATAAATAAAACTGACAGATGTCAGTTTTGTAATTTTTTTTTTTAAGTTATAGTCTGATAGATAGATAGATAGATATACCTACTCTTTATTGAACACCGTATATAAAATTACAGAAGGAACTTAAAATTAATAGGATATCACAATGGGCGGTCAAATCGCTAGAAGCCATTTTATTATAGACAACCTTTGGATGGATTTCACAGAGAAGAAGAAAAACATACGCACGAGTTATTTTACAGAAACTGACGTGTAAATGAGTAAACATCATGTTTCGGCAAATATGTATGTCAGGAATTGTTATTTGATTCTTCGTAAGAAAATTTTTGTTGGCAGGCCTTCCATATGGTGAACCGATGTCCTGGTGAGGGTCGCGGGAATGCGATGGATGCGAGACGCACAGGACCGATCGTTGTGACGACGCTTGGAGGAAGCCTATGTCCAGTAATGGACGCCTTTCGGCTGAAATGATGATGAAAATTAATAGTAACATGAAATCTGAATTTGAACTCTGACATTAGACGTCTTAGGTGTCTTCTTCAAAACAAACTATATTAACGATACCTAAACTTAAGGATTATAAATAAAATATTAATTATTTTTATGGCCAATGTGTCAACACTGCATCAATACAAAAGAAACCATAACAAAAAATGTATATTTAATTGTATTGTGAAAGTGTACTATGCTCATTCGGTAATGGGTTCTGTCACCATCGCTTATGGACACCGTAACGACGCGTTTCCTCCTGATGATTGTCACGAGTTTCAACATGCACGCCTTGCACATTCTTGTGTTATTTTAAGAGCACAGATCGTAAAATGTAAAGAAAACTCGATAAATTAAGTATTTTATTTGTTTACATTACAATATTTAATGGCCCAATGCTGAAAAACCAGTGAAACAATGAAAAAAAAACAAACGTTTATTAACTGTCAGTTTGACTTATCTTCTTTTAATATGAATTTAATAAACTTTAGTGCTGGCCTGTAACAACCTCAAGGTTTTTCATTTGAAAATGGAATAAAAACATGAAATAACATATCATGGTTCATATCAATAGTGGAACGTCAAAATGCTTGACATGTGACGTAGCTCTTGTTATTTATATACAAGTGGCAACGCTCTAGTTATTTTAATGAAAATATAATATTCGTGGCTAGGAGCAGACCATTAAATTAGTTACCTCATCATAATAAACTTCTGTGCAGTTTCGAATATTATTTTAATAATTATATTGGCAGTTACAATCGTCTCTAAAATTATGAATGGCTGCCATTTTAAGTAATTGATTTGAATGGATTCATCTCATAAATTATACGTGTAAGGCAATAAAACCTAGATAACCGTAAACCAATAATAAAATGTCAAGAAGATCATATAACTGTACTTTACAGTTACTTTGTCGTATGAAATGTTTTCTAAGAACACTTTATACAAAACATATCACATTTACAGTTTTATTTCTTTCAACACTTGGCTCTTACACACCTGTATGTATATATTTCAGTCTCCTTGAAAAATGCAGCTGTACATTATAAAGTTATTATTATAAAAATACTTACGCGCTAACGTTTGTAGAAAGGCTGAATGGAAACATAGTCCTTACCTGGAAATAGTAAATAAAAATTATTTAAACTGTTGCCATTAAAAAAAATAGTCAATTTTACTGTAACCGCAACACATTCATGATAAAACGGATTTTTTCAATTATTTAATTTTTTCTGAAGAAATAATTTTAGAATAGGTACCTAACTAAGGCCTCAAAATATATATTCCTGTAATTTGGGCGAAGGAAACTAATCTTTTTTATCACACAACAACCGCTCAAATTATCACATCTTTCCAAAAAATCTAAGATAATTGATGAAACGTAACCGTCACAGTTAACGTTACGTTACGTTAACATTAATCCAATAACGTAGTTATCTAGACAGGTTGACACGCAATAACTGTGGTTAGCCGCTAAACCTGACATAACTAAAACATTCTTTGCGGTTTTTTTAACTACAATTTTTCTTACGAGATTTTTGGTGGATAAAAATGCGGTCAAGTGCGTTTTTGGTGCTGGTAACATTAGTTAGAGATGTAAAGGCAATAGATGTATGTAATTGGCGGAAATTCGAGAAGCCAAAAAAAAAAAAATGGCGCAAAAATTTGAGTTTATGGCGAGATTTTTTTGAGTGAAGTTCAGTAACTGTTTTAATGTTTTGCAAATTGATTCCTGATGAATATTGTAATGAAAATTGATGTAGTTTTGTATTTCAATTGTCTACATAACTGGACAATATGTGGAATCATTGAAATAGGTGCGATCTCCGTGAAATGGAGCTGAGAATTTTGTTTTAGTAAGTACTAGCTTTTGCCCGCAGCTTCGCCCGCGTACATAAAATAAAGCCTAAGTCACTCAGGAATAAAGCAGCTTTCTATCGGTGAAAAAATTTTAGCAATCGGACCAGTACTTTAAGAGATTATCTCCTACAAACAAAAAACAAACTTTACCTCTTTATAATGCCATTTTTATCAAATAAACTACATAGAAAACAAAATAAAACCTCTACATGAATGCATATTTCTGAGAAGATACCGACTTAAAACATGGATTCGGAGGTTGTTTTTTTTAATTTTCTTTCAGTATTTTTCCGTCCGTACCATGCAATTTTAAACACCAATGTTTTTGAATGAACCAATCTGTTTAACAACATTGCATTCCAATATACATGTACTGATTAAAATTCTACCAGTAGTGACAGTGACATCGAAGTGTTATTGTTACTTTTCGGATTCTTTCTTGACAAAGGAATAACAACCCTAAGTAAAGAAAAAACATTTCAATTTACTTTGTGCCAAAACAGTGGCAAAAATGCTGACAGACAAAGGTACTTTCAACTCTATTAACAACACAAATGGGTAGATTTTTGTGTGCAGCTCGTATGTTTAGTTTTACGCATGTTCAACACTCGTATGAATATTGCATTATTTGATATGAAATATGAATTTTAAAAAAGGAATAAAAAAGTGATTTCGGTTTTGTAGCGTTTTTACGCCAGGTGTTTCAGAAGAGTTTTGTAACAGAGGTGTTTGAGCCAGTTTCAATACCATTTTAATTTTTTTAAACCCTTTTGGGGTAGACCACTGTCTATCTCTATAGTTTTTTAGTTCTATTTTAACACCTAAACCACAAAACTTTTTTGTTAACGAATTTATACATAGTTGTCTATGTATAAATTCGTTAACAAAAAAACTTCTGTCAGCGGCTTAAACATACTGCCGGCATAAAAAAAAGTATCCTACGTGTTATTCCAGGACATCGTTTACCCGTGCATCCAGATCCTTTTAGCCGTTTAAGCGTGAAGGAGTAATAAACATACACACTGACATAAACGTACAAACATTCGCCTCTATAATATTATCGTAATAGATTGCCTTTGGAGTAGCACATAAAGCTTACTAGGTGCATGGGTCGCCTTCTAAAAAGGGGGACCGAAGATGGTTTTAGTCAGTAAAAGACTGACATGCCCTCCTGATCCGCCCTAGAGGGAGAGAAGTCATTAGATAATATACCACCTTAAAATAAGAGTAGGTACACTTTATCCTGGGAGTACGATTCCTAAGAATTATTTACTTTTTTTAGAATAATTCGTCAGACAGAGTTAACTATTACAGTCTGAATTCAAATCTATTTTCTGTACAATCAGCTAAATCTAAGTTATGATGTTTACCAAAACTTGTCATCGTAAATCGTTCGTCTTTGCCTCGTCTGCATAAATAACCCACTCAAGCTAACATTTGCTGATTTATTGCTCAGACAAAATCTAGATAAAGAAAATAGCACGTAGGTACCTACGTAATTTTGTAAGTAGGAATCATTGGCATTAGTAAAAAAATACATTTAATACGATGGGTGGCTATTTTTGTCAATTACAAATAGAAACAAAAAAAAAATTGGTTGTAAAAATAAAACTCACAAATTACGTGGCAACACTAATGAAAAATAAACACAATCTACTTCATTAACACTCAATATCGATAAATACCAATAAAATAAATTGAAAGCAGTTCAATTAATTCAAATAACGAAACAAATTGAATTTCGTAACGCACCTATGCTATAAAATGACGTAGACACAAAACGTCTATGTCTATGATAGACTAGACAAAAAATAAATAAAATTAAAAAAATAACTCTACGTCAATAGTCGACGACAAAATAAGTGCAGACACACAATAACAATTGCGACAGATATCTAATAGCCGCGATTGCAATGCATGAGGAAATGGGCGAGAAACAAGCGCACATTCAAGTTTCCCACACTGACTGTGCGACTAAAACTGTCACAATAGTAGTTGACAATACAACAAGAAATTAAACACTTTTTAGGCCACTTATTATGGACTATGAACTAGATTTATAAAAATTAGAAAAAGGTTTGTAAAACCGAACCTACAAAAAACCATAGCTGAATCACTTCTATTTAGAAAAAAGTAATTTTTTATTAGGATTTTTTTTTTGTCAAAGCAGTTTCGACATTAATCATCATGCATGAGGGTTTCTCCACATTGTCATTCATAATAGACCTTGTAACAATGTCATAACTTGCACACAAAGGCAACCTAGAGTCCAAGAACACGGCTCCATTACCATTTATGGTTTGCAAAAGGCAGGATAATGAAGGGAAAAACTGGAATAGGCTACTCTTGTATCCTTTGCTGTTAGGAATGTTGATATTGAATTGCATTTCGTTAGACTAGATAAAGTTAAACATAAAGCTGGACAAAGGCTTCAAAAATGCAAACTAATAATAGATCAAACAGTTGGTGAACACAATATAAAATAGTATACAGATAATAAAGTATTATAAATACGCAAAAACATGAAAATACGTTTATCATGTAAACGTATTTATGTACAAATAAACCCGAAAGGCAACGAAATATACAAAAAGTACCAACGAAAAGAAACAAAGATTAAATAGCTGTAAATAAATCGTTTAAAAAAGAAAAGATAGTTTGCTTAAAATTCAATAGAAAAATTATAGAATTTAGATGAAATAGAAGAGAAAGACACTCAAACGCATGACCATCTTTAAAAATTAGACAAAAAAAAAAGAGAACTATTCGCTCAACACAACCATCATTCACAGTTCAACTCATAGACAAAAACCACAATCTAGTTTAACTACCACTAATTTCAACCACAACTTATTTGTTTCCTGTTGTAAGTATTATAATTTGATTCCTTAATCCATTAACGCACAAATCATTATTTATAGCTTACCTATAACTAACTCTGAAAGGATATAAACTTAAGTTTTTGCTCTTTTCTTTGCCACTAAAGGCTACTGAACTAAAATACAAACGATTACTCGAATTGAAGCATTCACTCGACCTTGGCTATCGATTGGATTATTTTTTTTATCGCCTTTAGTGTATAATTTGTCTATTTTGTAAAATAATGTTGTTGTTTTTTGCTACATTAGGATACAATTCGCCAATTTCAGGAGCAACACTGGATTTATTTATTTATTTCTTCATGCAACACAAAGCTACAAAGATGGACTTAATGCTTGATTTAGTTTTTGTTGCATTAGTGTTAAGCTAATGTATATCTATAGTTACTGCAAAGAAATTGTCATTTTGTAGTTTAAGTTTAGTTGGATTATTATTAAGTTCTTTTGGATTAATGGCTTTAGATTCATCATTCATTGCTTTGGGCGATCTCTTAACGCTTTTCTTAATAACATTATTTATTTGAATCATTATCAAATCACCGTTCAGTTTCGTTTCTTGTTATTTCATTGTCATAACAGGCAACTGAATCTTTCTTCTTAAATCTTCTTGTATTTTTCTTTGTGTATCATAATATTCTATAATTAACACCTCACACTACATGTCATCATAATTCGTACTATATCAGTAATTACGTAAATACGTACTTATGAATGTAAACCAGCACTAATGCCATAGTATGCATGAAATAACCATCATTCATTGTAATTACAACATGTTCTTCAAGTACCTTTGCATTACGGTTAAAAGTATTAGCCTTTCCCTCTTTATGAAGACCTAAATAATTGAGGGGATTTACTTAAGCTGTTACAGGAGTACTTAAAATTATTAGCCCTCCCCTCTTCGTCTCTTTATGGAGACCTAAATAGTTTAAGGGATCTCCTTAGCTATTACAGGAGTACTTACTTAGTCTTACGCAAATAGGTACAGACCCCTTTAGCGTCTCCCCAAGGAAGTGTACAAACAGGCGTTGTACAGCGGAGCATCCGGGTGATATATTGACGACATTCTTTTGTTTTCAGATTTGTGTTTTATTGTTCTGTCTGAAAAATTGCATTCATTCATTACTTTGAAGCTTTGCTTGGCTTCGGCTGTTCTGTTTGAATCAATCACATCACACTAATATTATAAAAGCGAAAGTTTGTTAATGTGAGTATGTGTATATTTCTGACCTTTTTACGCTCGAACGGCTATAATTTTTCACATGTCCTGGAATGGCATTTAGCATAGTTTTTGTCTCTCATGTTCCCTTGGAACAATTTTCACGGCTCAACCATGCTCTGGAATGGCACTTGGGATACTTTTTGTCACAGGCGTATGTTCCCTTGGGACAATTTTCTGCTTTGAGGCTGGCAGCAGGTAATTAAATAAAATATATTTTAAGTGGCCATGGGACCCTCTTTCATGTGCTGATGATGATCACCTGGGTGCTCTTAATAAGTCCAATAGCTTTTTAAAGGTTAACACCCGACAAAACGAAGGTAAAAACAGTTCATAATCTATGATATAAAAATGAATCGCAAAATTTGTTGGTAAGCGCATAACTCAACAACGCCTGGACCAATTTGGCCAATTCTTTTTTTAAAATGTTCGTTGAAGTTCAAGGATGGTTTCTACGGCGATAAAAAATCGAATAGAGTAGGGTAGAGTAGGATAGAGTAGTCAGTTGACGGGAGCGAAGCCGCGGGCAAAAACTAGTTTTAAATAAGTTAACACAAACTAAAATAGCCGTGTAATAAGTTCTATAGTTAATTACCTAAACCAGTCTGCAGTGGGTGTGACTTGCAACTTGTCCATTGTCAGGTTATTGCACTCACTCGGGTACTGCACACTGCATAGCTACAAGTACCACTATTGTTTTTACCTTTTAAACATATCAATGCTGTATGCAACTCAATATTCAAGCCAGGTGTGCTTGCAAAGGATGGCCATTTCCTGTGACAGGCACTGACTAGGAAGAAAGTTGTAGTCCTATAATACAAGGTTAATTTTACATCAGTCCTGAGGCTCTATTATCACCAGAGGACGGTCTTAGGTAGGGTTATTCATTTACTTACGCTGATTTGATACAGCGAAAGAATAAAGTTGATATGTTTCAAATCCCGAGATTAATTTTAAAGAGCAGATTTTTTTTATAACTATGAATTATAGCAGGCAATGACGAGGAGGAGGAAGTGTATAAATTGGTTAACCTCACCTCAGCTGACGTAGTTAGTAGTTAGTAGAGTAGTTCGATTTTGTTTTGGTACCTATAGGGTCTAGGACATACTGGTTTACTCACGATGTTTAGCATAGCATAGCATAGCATAGTCCTACTGTAGGGACTCAGGACTCCTCTCTAGGAGAGGGAATGGGTCGTAATCCACCACGCGGGCCCAGTGCGGGTTGGTAGATGTCACATGTCTTCGAATTTTTGGTTCTAGGACATGCCGGTTTCCTCACGCACGATGCTTTCCGTTACCGAAACTTAAACTTACCGAAAAATATTATTATTTTTGAGAGCAGTGGTTAAAAAATAAAATTACACAAGCCTGGCGCCGTTAGAACCCACGATTTATCATAATAGTCCATTCAGACTAATACAATATAAATCCTGAAATGACTAACGCCAATCCGCTATGGTTGAACTAGCCGAGCCAGACTATACTCTTGAAAGGTTACAGAAATCTAGGTCTTTACCTAGACAACTGCGAAATTAGCGAATTATACCCACGTAACTTAAAAACTGGGGCACTGACAAAGCGTGAAAAGTTTTTGGTATGTAAACATAAATGCATATTATACATACATAATAAAACACATACATAATTACCTAAATGTTTAGTAAAACATGGATTGTGAAGAAAGAAAATATGCCTATTATTTCAGAGGAACTAATAATTAACAAACTTATGAAGAACAATATTAATGATAATTTAATAATAATTGTGTGTGAGGACTATGTTGATTGCTTTTTTTCCTTTTCAGTAATTTTAACGTATGCCTGACAGTTTGAGTGTTTTCTGCGGCCTATCCAAATTTCCTTTCCTTGGTATTGTTCGTCAAGTCGTTGAGCTCCTTGGTAGTTCTGAGTTGAGCTTTGCGAATACTGACAAATGCTTGCACTGACTGGACAGATCCAAACAAATCTGTATGGTCTTTTCTTCAAAAGACCATCTCAAACAAATCTGCATAGTTCTCATGTGATTTGACCATTACATTTATTTACTGTATGGACTTTAAAAGATACTTTGATCCCTGAGTTTCTTTCGGTTTTTCTTCTCAGAATAGTCAGGTAGGAAGTGCAGGCGTTATCTAGTTTAAAATGACGAAAAAAAATTGACGTTTAAAAGTGTTTTTTTAAAACCTAATTGCAACATAAATATCATTTATCGTTAATATTGTCTATTTTAACTTATTCGTACACACTGTGTCTTCATCTCTCATCCAACTCTCCTGTCGCAGGTCCGCTGGAATAAATTTCGTTAGAAATAAGCAGTACCTTTGTACTCTTCTATCTGTATTTGTTGTTTTCGATTTTAAGTGATGTTTGCAGATAAATAAATTGTTTCATGTTAACACTTTACCGAGACAAAAGAAAATGTGTGAAAAAGATTCTGAAATTTTGCCGAATAATCTATATATATATAATTGGAGAAACTGACTGACTGACATATCAACGCACAGCAAACTATTGGGACTAGGTGTGTGAAATTTTGCACAAGGCTTCCTTTTATGATGTATGCGAGCACTAATGAAGGATATTCCAATATTCAGCCCCTAAGGGGATGAAACGGGGTTCTAAAGTTTGTATGGAGCTAGCCACTTTCACGCGGGCGAAGCCGTTGGCAAAAGCTAGTTTATTTATATATTGAGAATTTAGCGACTCGCCCCACGGGTTGTAGAAATCTTTGAAATTCTTTTGGCTTTTCTCTTCTGCAATATGCATGTATTCCTCGTGAATTCCTATCTATTGATGTACACGAAGGCCTCCCACAAGGTGGACCGATGACCTGGTGAGGGTCGCAGTAATCCGATGGATGCGAGAAACATAGGACCGTACGTTGTGGTGATGCTTGGGGGAGGTCTATGTCCAACAGAAGACATCTTTTGGCCAAAATGATGACGATGAATGCCTATCTGACCTCCACAATTCAATAACTAATTAATATTATCCCCCTTGGCAAGAATAGTGTCAGTCTGCCAAATCAAGAAACCCATGACGGAAAATAACACTTTTTATCTTCACTTATTTTAATCATTCCCCGAAGCTCAGCCTACCCTATATGCGTATATAGCGTGAAGCATGCAAGCTACCCGTCAGCGCAACGACCTGGACATGCGAACCAAATTAGCGTAAAGGTTATCGGCGAATATCTAGGTCTCCTACCTAAAATGTGACTATGTGAGTGAAGCCGCTTTTTAGTTTTACACGAAATAATATGTTAGTGCCTTTGGATATTTGATGGTATTTTGACAATACAAATGGGGAATTAGGAAGTCAATTGATCACTAAGGATTAGCATTTCCATATACTCAGGTCTGGGGTCCCTTGAAGCTGTGAAGAAACCGAACTTCTGAATTATCAGAAAAAAAAGATACGACCGTTTATGTCGCAAAAAACGTCTATTTCGACACTCTCAAGGGAATCAAAATTCATAGGGTACTTCCCGTTGACCTAGAATCCTGAAATTTGGCAGGGTCTCATAGCACAAGTATAGGAAAAAATCTGAAAACTGTAAATTTGTAGTTAAGTCACAAAGAATATTAGTAGTATTTTTTACGATTCGCAAAAGTCTTCGTAACTCAATTCAGGAATTGAACTTTTTTTCTTATGTAAGTTTGTGCAGAACCTTCAGTGCGCGAGTCCGACTCGCACTGGCCCAGTTTTTTTAGTAAAAACCCACCTGTGTTCGTGTGTTAAGGTCAACTGCAACCCTTTGCGTTCTACAAAAATATTCACAACCCTGGGTGACATCGGCAGTAGCGGGCCCCGTCTTGAGAAAATATGTTCGGTTTAGTATTACCAAATAAAATTACAAGAAAGTACACTTAGTAGCCGTAAAGGTGTAAGTTAGCACTGCTAACTTAGTAATAAGTTGTCAAACAATTATCACGTCTCCGGCGTCAGTACACGCTAAACAATGCATACGGTCGTAAGTAACTTTAAAAACAGTGTCCATTGTTATGTGAACCTACTGTCTGTATAACATTTAATCATTTTGATTTGGTAACATTTGGTTTGGTATAATTTTGTCTTAGATTATATTTCTCCATCCTATACGTTTTGTTTTGTCTCATTAAGAGGCAAAATGTCTAGGTAATGGTCAAAAGTTATGGTAATACCTGTATGTCAATATAGACATTATTTTTCAATACACTAACTCGAAAAAACACCCTTATCCCTACCGCTTTTATGCACGCAATTTACTGTTTTTCGTACTAGTGCGGAAAAGTGCTGGCGCTCACTCTCGCCACAATTAATTACATTTATGGTATCAAGCTGGGCGCTCAGCGACCTCCACGAGTCGCGTATCAACTACCGTTTATATCTTTCTAAGTGTCTTAAAAAACATTCGACTCTATAACACCCTCGCCTACGGCTCGGGCGAATTCCGCCTCAGTCGCAGTAACAAACTTTTTTTACTTGTATCAAAATGTACTACTTCTAAACCAGGCTGAGAATCAGCACAGCATCAGTTAAGTAAACATCAAAGTTATAGAGATAAGACAGTCCAGCAAAAGGAGACGAGCGCACGCCCGTCACCATTTCAATGGACTTATTAATGGATGGATTGTGTGAAGAGTGATATGAAAGAAAAGGAAGTTAATGATAGTATGACGAGTGACAGGGCAGAATGGAAGAAGAAAACGTGTTGCGCCGACCTCAAATAACACGGGACAAGGGCAGGAAGATGATGATGATGAGATGATGATCAGTGCGAGATTGGCCTCGTAGCAAGAGTAGCAAATGGTACGGGCCCCGCGCATCAGGAGGCCCCGGTCGGACGTACAAAAACAGATCAGCCCCCCTAGCCGAGTTACAATCGTTTCGTTCGCGCCGAACGCCTCGAGTAGGCCACGCCTCCAATTCCTTTGTTCTAACCACGTGACTGAGCATTGAGATGACGTCAGAACAAAGGCATATCTAACCAATTTCGGAATATCTATAAAGATAATGTTAGCAAATGCGATGGTGCTATCGCTACCTAAGGGCCCTGCGGCCTATGAGAAAAATAAGTTGGAGGAGTTTTAATTATTTTTTATTTGCCATAAATTTAGCACGCCCCTTGGTAGAATTTTGCTACAGGCCCCGCGCTGGCTAACTTAACAGGCTGGTCTTCAGTCCCATTGAGTAACATCAACGTCTATAGCATAGCATAGCATAGTCGGCCTTTTAATGTTCCCACTGTTGGGACTCAGGCCTCCTCTCTAGGAGAGGGAATGGGCCGTAATCCACCACGCGGGCCCAGTGCGGGTTGGTGGATGTCACATGTCTTTGAATTTTTGGTTCTAGGACATGCCGGTTTCCTCACGATGTTTTCCTTCACCGTTTTGATAGCAGTGGTGATGAAATAAATTACACAGAGTAATGCGCCTGGCTGGGTTTGAACCCGCGACCTACAACTCGTAAGTCGGGGCCGTTACCACTCGGCCACCACTGCTCTCATATACATCTATAACATCAGCTCATTTAGCGCTATACTGTAAGCCCGCTAACTCGTCAAACTCGCGCCAATTTCATGAAAAAGGTCAAATGCCGAACAATAGTGAGCCTTCATTTCCAGCATTACTGATTGCCCGATAGCGCATGAGAAACTTTAGACTAAAAACCTCTGCCGAGGTCATCGACTGTTAGTGGAAACGTTAAATCACGATAAGTCACTTTATTCTCATTTTTATTGTTGGTAGGGTTGCCATACGTCCGGAATTTTCCGGTAATACAGTTCCTTATTAGGAAGGCGTGGGAATTTAAGTCACCCAGTCATCAAAAATTTGAGAAAAAAAAAAACATTTTTAATGATAGTAAAAACGGTTAAAAAAATTCGCAGATGAATTCAAGCATCTTCACTTTAAATCTATGTAGGTACCATACTCACATTTTTTTTTATGTTGTAAAAACATCTTATGACAAATTCAGAGATAGTATCAGACTTTTATTGACTAAAAACCCACTCCTGTTCCTTCTTTGCCTTCGTCCCAGGGCCTCAGGTTTTACTTTCACACTATCCGTGGCCCCAGTAGGCTTCGACCCCTACGATTTGCTGACATCTCCTTGAACCGCGCGTGGAACAAATCGCGCCGTCGACGACTTGGGCTCGGTCCGGATGGTTAACTGACGGTCGGAAGGCGAGCCACCTATTGCTCGCCGTCCGCAAGCCCGCGCCTACGGTGGCCAAAAATCGGGATCGGAAAGCCGGCTGCGGTTGGGGCGTGAGGACCATTGCCTCGCGCGATCGGCCGCCCTCTTTGCTAGCATTACTGCTTCGCAGAAGGAGTCGACCGCCTGCCACTCCTCCTCGATACCCACATAATATTATATGTTTTACAAGAATGTTCGGAATTTAAGTATAAAGTCCTATTTTTCTCCAGACTTGATTTTTTTTTTTGATCTGGTAACCCTATTGTAGGCTGGTGTGTGTCAGTGAACCTATGGGAATGAGGAGTGTGTGTCTATGGTATCCTAGTAACGGACCATGAGTGTATTGTTAAGGTTTTTAGTTTCCGCTTTTCATTACTTTTGTGTGCGGTATTGTGTGGTTTTTAGGTAATTGGAAACTAGATCATAGTCTGGAAAGTACTTAAATAACATGTGTGGTAAATTAAGTTGGTTTCCAAATGAAAGACTAAGAGGGACTTCAAAAAGTTACATTATTTATGTTGTATCGATGGGCCAAATGTGTGTGGGGTTGGGATGGTCAATAGGGACGAAAGGTTCTGGAATCTGTCGCGGGAATGCCTTCGATGCGAGACGCACTGAACTGGTCGTTATGGCGACACTTGGGTGAGGTGTGTGTCCAGTAAACGTCTTTGAGCTGAAATGATGATGATGGTGATGGGGTTGGCATACGTCACGTATGTCACGTGGTAGTTTCGACCAAATATTTTGGACTCTAAAAAATTGTCATCGCAATATCACTTAACTAAAATCCGCTGGATGAGGGAAACACAGGATCGGTCCTGTCACTGTTTTTCTAGGCTTATCAACGGCCGGTCAATGTGACATAGAATGGGGGAGGCTGATGATCAGTAGTGGACGTCTTTCAGCTAAATAACGAAAATTGGCCTGTTGGTCTAGTGGTCAGTGGCCCTGACTGCTATGCCAGAGGTCGTGGGTTCGAATCCCACCCAGGACAAATGTTTGTGTGATGAGCTCGATGACACTCTCTTTTCAAATGTTAGAAAGAGAGAGTCATAATCTTCTATTTCTTTATCACTAGAAAGACTTTATTTAAACACTAAATAAATTTCATCTAAAAAACAGTTAGGCTGTTTTTTCGAGATCGCTTTATACTTAGGTATCGATCATTGTAACAATAGCAATGAAAATAAACGTGGAAGGTCCAAAGCCTAGGGCCTTACCATGAAGTTTTAAAATGTCATATGATTTGACCATTACCTATTTACTGTATCGACTTTAAAAGAGACTTTGACCCCTGAGTTTGTTTCGGTGTTTCGTCTCAGGGTAGTCAGCTAGGAAACACCTTCATCTAGTTTAAATTGATAAAAAAATTACGTGTAAAAGTGTTTTCAAAAACCTATTTACAAAATAAATTATATCATTTAGTACGAGTGCAAAAGGAGGATGGAGCTAAACAGCCTATATAGCTCCATCCCTTCAACAGTTCAGCTTAGGTCGTAAAAGGATTGCGTTTAGAAATTGTGGTTGGAGCTCTGGCCTACTGCCTATACACCATAAATCTCAAGTATTAACACTAGTCTAAAATCAAGAAGAAATTATGAAAGAGCTCCATGGGCGTACCCAGCTTCTGGCGTAGGAGGGGGCAAGTCAGATTTTTTAGGTCGGTTCGTCCGCGGCTGTTTTGTCATACACACTACACAAACACACCTACATGAAACATTAGGTATATATAGTTTAGTGTGTAGGGCAAACAGCCGCAAATTATCCTACTTTAAAGGTAGTTAAATAAATAAAAGTAAATTTGACTATGTCAAATATAATAAATGTTAGTCGCTCGCTACCCTCTACCGAATAGAGCCGAGTGTTCGAACGCTCGGCTAGATTCGGTAATGTACGTCCGCCATCGTCGCGCGCGGTTTTTTGGCAATTGCATCGTGCATTTTGCCAGTGTCTACTGCGCGGTTTATTTAAAAGTTAGAGCATAAGGCCCCGTTTGCACTTTAATTAGTAATTAGGCGAGTCCACACATGTTCTCCGAAATTTCCAAGGGGGGGCAGCTGCTCTCCCCTGCCCCCCTCTGGGTACGCCCATGAAGAGCACAGTATTTCTGATATCGAAATGTATCTAATAGTGAAAGTAAGTACAGTTTATTACTTACTGCCCCAGTTAAATTGCGGTATGTGGAGTTGTAGAGTATCTTAGTAAAACGGCTTATTTCTTATTATGATTGATGCATCATATTAATGTGTGATCATGTCTCATCATGAGCGCTATTCAATTTTACATCAAATTTATATTCTTGGGGCAAGAAATGCACATTACAAAATGTGTATGAGGTTGTATGTAACGTTAGCTGTTTCATACACCGCTAACTAATCATATCGGATAATGGTGAATTGCCTCTGCTTAACTAACACTAGTTATAAGTTTTTATACTACTAATAAATTGGATCCTAGTTATCATAAATAAACGTTTTAATAATATTATCAACACTATTTTATAAAAAAGTTATTATAATGTTTTATAAACTGGTAACACTAATATAGACTTATTTTTATGTCTTTGCAGCATTTAGTTGCCTTTTTATTTATTTAAGATTGATGAGAAAATATGTTTATGAATAGAGAAGGAAACGAAAGATAAAGAAAAAAAAAAATTTAAATATAAAAAAAATCACAAGAATATGAAGCAAGTAATGACAGTCAGAAAATATCTAAAGGTGACATAAATTTATGGTTTTGAGAATGAATCAAGAGTACAAAAATTGCGTCTTCTGTTGAAGTAGGTACCGGTAGTCCGGTACCAAACAAAACTGTAATTTCTTGGCTATTGAGCGATCAAAACTGAAATTGATTTAAGTTGAACTGGATTAAACGTGATGTTTACGCGCGTATCCATCTGGCAGCTACAGACGTGTGTGACGAAAATCAGGAATGAAATCAGTGCCGGATTAGCCACGTAGTAAGAGTAGCAAATGCTACGGGCCCCGTGCATTGGAGGCCCCGTGCATTGGGGGCCCCGTGAATTGGGGGCCCCGTGCATTGGGGGCCCCGTGCATTGGGGGCCCCGTGCATTGGGGGCCCCGTGCATTGGGGGCCCCGTGCATTGGGGGCCCCGTGCATTGGGGGCCCCACTTGGACGTACTAAAACAATTCCAGATTATCCATAAGGGCAATGTAGGCGGTTGCCTATGGGCACTTGTGCTTCTTACTTTGTCATTTACTTAGGAAGTAAATCATGAAATGACATTTTCCGCTTTGGAAGAATGGGTCAGACTTTTACCTATTACTTATTCTGTGTTTTTACTGGCTAAAACCTACCCATGTTCCTTCCACCACGTTAACTCTTTGGAACAACCCCCGCTGTCTGAGAAAAATAAGTTGAAATAGATTCAATTCGTTATCATTTTACAAAGATTTAGCGAGCCTCTTAGTAGAATTTGCAGGCAGGGGCGTGCTACCTTAACCCGGCCCTGAATGAAATGATGTGACTGATAGCTTGAGGGCGACAGGGGCGACTCCAAATAACGTGGAATAAGAGGAAAGATCCTGTTTGTAAAGTTACATTAGACAGATTTTATTTAACCACTTTATTTCCACCAAGTAAACAGCAAAAGAACTACTTCCTACGTAATAAAAGAACGGCCTAACAAGAACGCATTATATTTATCGATCAGTCTAACAATAGTAATGACAGTGAAAGTGGAAGGTCAGAGGCGTGGCCAACTGACTGTTTACCATAAATCGTTAGCTTCTACTAAGAAATTGAATCATTCTGATCGATACTTCAAGATTTTTTGTCGTGGCTTACATACTTTGGCCCTGGAATGTAAGGAGCTACTGAAGGACACAGGTAGTTTTTAGTACAGCTCCATGCTGAATTTTAACTGTTTTTAATTTATTTTAGATCAATAAATATTTCAATTTAATTCCATGTTATTTAATTCAATTTTAATTTAATTTAATTTAATTTTAGATATGAAGAGAATTATATATAAAATTTAAATTATTATTATTATTTAGTCAGTAAAAGTCTGATACGGCCCTCTCGCTCCACCCTAGACCGGGAGAAGTCTTTGGATGATTTGCGGGATTTCGTCGAGAGAAGTTGAGAAGAAGTTTAATTATTCTTCGCAAGTAAGTTATGATTCCTAGTGATTGGTGTAGTTTTGTATCTCAAGTGTCTGCGCAACTGAACAATATGTGGAATTACTGAAACAGGCGCGATCTTGGTAAAATGGAGCTGAGAATTTTATTGTAGTGTTGACTACCTTAGCGAAGTTTGCCGAGAAGCTGGACTTGATACATTTGGTACCATCATCATATCAGCCGAAAGACGTCCAGTATTGGACATAGGCCTCCCCACATCAGATCCCCTCGATCATTTTGTAGTATTTGGTACCAAACACTACAAAAACCAGAATGAGTACATCCATATTATAATGGTAAAGAAATTAACTACTCATACGAAGACATAGCTGAAAGGACTTAGTATCCAAGCCAAAAACACTAATAAAAAAAGATGATTTCCTAACACAAAAAATAAATAGAAAATGCAGGTACGTTGAAGGACAAATACCTATAGAACTTTTTAGGGTTAACTAAAATTGATTGTATCTACAGACATTTTGGGGTTAATGGAAGAAAAGGCCCTGTAATTTATGGTAGGAGGCCATTGCGTAGGCGTACTAATGTAGGGTCGTGACAGGTGACTGTACCGTTCACGGAATTTTCAAGGACTTGCCTAATGCCATTTTTATTTGTAAAATGTATTTGAGTTATATTTAAAAATGTAAAGAATATGTATATAAAAATAAATAAATGGAATAATAATATTGGGCGAAGGCAACCATTTGACTGGATCCCGAACAGTCGGAGCCGGCGACGCAGTAGGCCCAGAAGGAGATGGAGTGACAATTTGGAATCCTACCTAAAGAATTGGCCAGAAGTAGCTAAGGACAGAGAACAACAACTACAAGAATTCCATTAAAAAATTTAACGATTCAAAATAAAGTCAATCGATAAATTCAAATTGCAGGATATTGTTCAAATTTTTATAGAATATTGTTCACATTTTTGTAAGATATTATTATTGTTTACTGGACGACCGGCCGGCAAGCTATACCTACATTGCTCATCGTCAAAGTTCGAAGGAACACAGGTGGGTTTTAGTCAATAAAAGTCTAACATTCGCTTCACCCTAGAACGGGAGAAGTCAATTGATGATATCCCACCCCAAAAAAAAAAACACGCACATCCTTATTTCTTCACATAATCGAGGAAAAACGTAATTATATTATAATACTGTTACTTTTATAAAACATACCAACTATCAAGTTTCGATTAAGGATACAGTACCTAAAATACTACCTACTACCCAAAATTAGTACAATGGCGTGCAAATAATCGCAAGTGTCGATATTGATACATATAATTTTAGACCTAATCAGGACAGATTACGATTGATAATTGCCTAACAATTGAGGTTGATATAACACTTATAAGCTATTTGAATGAAACCGTGCGTGATTGTATGTTGGGCCTTGTACGATTTTCCAATAACTCAAGCGGATCGGAAGGAAACTTAGGTCTATGTTTTATTCTACTAGAATATCTTGAAAATATATTAGTTTTTTACCTACTTACGGTTTCATGTCTATGATTTCCCTAGAGTCAGTATAGACTAGAACAGTTTTAAAAATTTACACGTGTCTAGAGGAGACCCGTAACTAGGGCGGTGGCATAGGTGTCCAGCCACAGGCCGCAGACCCTGCTGGGGCGCCGAAATAAACAAAACAAGGCCAAGTTTTGTATCACTCACTTCATCAGTCTTACGTACCATGGCCTGAAAAACATTACATGTCATTGTTTGCATTACATATATTTCGGTCCGTAGTTAGGTAAATAGTAGGGACATCACGATTTACTTAGGTACATATCTTGTTTCGTTCTCTGTCTAATCCATCCAAAGATTGTCTGTAAAAAAAAACCGCTTTTAGCAATGAGACCTCCCATTCTTACACCCTATTCATTTTAAGCTCATATTGTAATTTTTATGGTGTTTAGTAAAAACCAGGTCTATGGTTTTAGCTACCACAACAATAACAATGTCAGTACATAGATTTAATCAAGTACGTAGCTAAAACAAAGACTTTTTGGTAAGAGCAACACCTTGTAAGAAATCCTGAAAAGCCCTGAAATTACCCGTAAAACTATCGAGGCGAAAAATATACCTTAACTTCGAGAGGTCACATCCCATGGCCAATTAAAAATACACCCCTTAATTAACAAGAAAATTAACCTTAAAAACCTAACCTCCAAGTTCTATAAACTATGGTTTTATAAACCACAGCCATGGCCCATGTCCTTGGACCTAACAGGGTCATATATTTCTACGTCAAATGCCAGCCTCGGTCACACAATGGGCCAATAAAGGCCATGTTGATAAAAACCTGACTGATGCCTGCAGGCACGTCACTACAGGTCTAACTGGCTAGGACAATGGCGAGATATTTATAGGCTCACAGGTGTAGTAACATTCTAAGATAACGTTGATTATTGAGTAGGTACGAGTTATTTATTTATTTATTTAAACTTTATGTACAGTAGTGGTACATAGGCGGACTTAATGCAACAAGGCATTCTCTACCAGTCAACCTTTGGGTTAAAAAGACAATAATGTGGTAGGTTTGCACAATAATAAATAACAGATATTTCAAACAGAACAAATAAAACAAAAAATAAGTTATTTATAATAATAAAATACATATATATCCTAAAATTATAAAGTAATAAATACTATGAAAAATATCAAATCATTAAGAAAACTCAATAATAATTCTGACGAAAACCAAACTAAAGTTGAGAGAAGTTGAGAGGACTTCAAGTAGTAGTTCCCCACGGGTAGTGTGAAAGCGAAGCCCGGGGCCCCGGGATGAAGGCAAAGAGGGAACAGGAGTGGGTTTTTAGTCAGTAAAAGTCTGACACTATCTCTCGCTCCACCCAAGAGCGGGATTTGTCATTGGATGATTTTCCCACCTTAAAAAAAAAAAAAAAAAAAAGTAGTAGTTCCGAATTTTACGCTTGAAGGAAAATTTACTTTCAGTTATTTATGTTTTTACTGAAGATTGTTGCAATCGGTACTATACTTAATGGTTAGGCTTAGGTATATGGCGGACATCTCACGCATACGAGCTAAACGTTTTGGGAACACATTAATTGTGCGTAAAGCTAAGGAGTGAAATTCCCTGCCGGAGTCTGGTAGTCTTTAAGTCGAGAGTATATAGATTACTTCTAGGTGGGCGTGCTCCAATGCAACCATCAGGTGAGGTAATTGTCAAACGCGAGCCTATCAATAATAATAAAATATAATGGGAACATGACGTTAAAAACATCATTATATAAACCTATATTCTTGGGATTGTGGACCCAAATGGCCAATACAGATTTTTTTAGACCTTCTCTTACCTACCGATGGCGAAAACAATTTTCAAGCTAGCTGAAAAATGAATTTTCCAGAAAAAGGAAACAATGGAATTAGAATATCAGAAAATACTTAGGTATCCTATTATCACCGATCATTTCGAAATCCTCAAATTATTATTTCAAGAAATAATGGTAAGCTTTAAAGTGTTGCCAAATTACTGTTTAAAAACAGTAATTTGGCAACACTGTAACAGTCCGCCTTTTCATCAGTTCGAAACTAAGGTCACATTTTAATACTGACCTCGATCATAACATAATTGAATCGACAAGACTGACGTTACTTATTTAAAAGAGTGACTAAGGAGAAAACATTCAGCCTTTAAAAAAAAATCCACGAAAAATTTACAAAGGAACAAAAAAATATCGAGTAGGTATATTTCCTAATTTTTTTGGAAGTTGAATTTTTTTTCGCCCTAAGGTAGAGCGAAAGGGCGTGTCAGATTTTTATTGAATTAAATCCACTTGTGTCCTTCAGTTCCCCTTTGCGTTCCAAGGCCACGGTATCTCTTTCAGAAATTCTCTCCGTAACCCTAATGGTCTACAGTTTGTAGCCCTAGTGGGCATCGGCCCTATTGGACCCTTACGGTTTGGCCGTCTTATCTTGGCGGCGCACGTGGAACACTACACGCCGTCGCCAACGTCGCCAGCGCGAGTTCATAAAAAAAAAACATATTTTTGTTTCAGAAGTCTTGAGTATTCCACTAGGATCAATTTGCTAATAAATAATTAAAACAGCCTACAACTACAACCTACTCTTAACTTTAAGTCAAGAGTGAATAGGTTACTAGGCTAGCGTGCTCCATCGTCGGCCACATCATCGCTTACCATCAGGTGAGATAGTGGTCAAACGCGAGCCTATCAATAATAAAATAAAAAAACCTCACTCGAAAAAATCCCGCCAAAACTGCCGGGTAGGTACCTACCGGAGTGGTACCACATATTTTTAAATATTTACCACAGACTACCAATATTTACCTCTTACAGCCTGTCAACGTGAACTTTGAATTTAGAAATGTCATAATATTATTTGTCATTTCTCAAGTCTTGTCTGTGGATGAACCATTGTAAATATTACTACTTAGATTATTTTCCAATAATAACTACAATCATTAAGTATACGATGCCAAAACATTGGCAATCTTATAATAATCTGATTAGTTTGGGTTACTTAGTAAGTTTTGGATTTAAGTATCTAGTTTCATCATAGCAAATCAAGCGAAAATATTGCAACAGTAGCGATCAACGCTTTAACACCGTAAATCGTGATGGAGTAACAGAGGTTTCGATTTTGAAAACCCTTTGTTTGATTTTAGATACTTTTCAGCACGAGATTAACAATGATGGAAAGAGATTTTATAATGTTCAGTTTATGCGGAAGGGGCCCCATTTGGGTAGGAATATAAGATGTACTACTTACCTAGGTACGAAACTATAAAGACACTAGCGGTCCCCCGCAGTTTCAATCGCGTCTTTAGTTAGGTACTATCTGCTCGTATTATGTCGTGGTATGTTATATATAGCCTATGGCCATCCTCGATTTAGACTGGCCTGTTGGTCTAGTGGTTAGTGGCCCTGACTGCTATGCTGGAGGTCGTGGTCGATTCCCACCCAGGACAAATATTTGTGTGATGAGCACAATCATTTGTTCTGTGTCTGGGTGTAATTTATCTATAATATGTATGTATTTAGAAATATATAAGTATGTTTATCAGTTGTCTAGTACTCATAACACAAGCTCTGCTTAGCTTGAGACTAGACGGCGTTGTGTGATGGTTGTGGAATATTATTATTATCAATAACTGGGGTAGTTCAACCACTAAAAGAATTTTTCAATTCAAACCAGTAGTTATTGAGAGTAGTTCAAAAAAACACTTAGTGTTTTTAATATCCTGTGGATTTCATTACGCATGCGGGTTTGCCCTTGTATGAAATGGACCTTTGCGGAGGTTACGCGTGCGGTGCAATTCCGCATGCGTGATCAAAACCGCACGATATAAAAAACACCCATAGACTTTACAATATGATTGATTAGTATTACTTCAAAGTATTAGTAGTATAGATTGATATACAAACAAACGCAAAGGAACAACTCTTTGTTTATAGAAAATGCAAATACGGATTTATGATTAACTGTCACATCTGTAGAAGTAATTAAGAAATAAGGGATCTTGAAAAAAATCTAATACTAGGTGGAAAAAGACTTCGTTATGACAGTTTAAAACAAATATCAAGATCATTACACTTTGCAATTTTTAACTTCATAAATAATTATATATATTATATTTTAGGTTCCAAACAACCACAAGGTTGCTAGATCAAAGAACAAGAACAGTTATGAGTATTTTTAATTCAACTTTTTTACTATTTTTACCCAAACCCTTCACGGTCACGAAATAAATCCGTAACCCGTAAAATTCGTTTCGTTACAATGCGTGACGATTTTGATAAATAAAAGAAATCGATAAATAGTTTTGGCAATTTACTGTACAAATGCAAATTATATACTGAGTGTCCAGCCTTACGTTGTTGACATACATCAAAGGATTGGAAAAAATTACCTGCAGCGGTCTTCCCGTCCAATTATAATTTAGGTGTTTTCAAAGGCTAGATTGAATAGGCTCTTAATAAACTAGTGCGCTTCCCCATCAACGATTGCATGACTGCTTATCACCATTTGGAATCGCAGTCAAGCAGTAGTCTAAATTATTAAAAAAATCATTCTAAAATAATATTTTTTTTTACATTTGGGATCCTCAAAGCAGTTGGTATTTCACGGAACTTAAAACCAACCATCCCTAACACGATACAGTTCAAAAACTATATGATGCATTACTCTCACCTAATTTTTATTATTTCAATAAAAAAACGCACAAGTAGTCCGCCCCTCCCATATTGTTCACCCCAGGTGTACCGTTAAGGGTGGTCGCACACTGCGCCACAACCATCTGTTTCCGACATATGCGACTCAATGCATTTTTTCTATGCAAACGAACTGCGTTTTTGGCGAGACCATCACTTGATAGAAACGTCTTGGGAAGCATTTTTAATGGCGTTTTTTTATTGAGATATTTGAGAAAACGGAACCTTTGAACGCAAATGGATTGTTAATGAGTTCCATATCTTTTTTCTATATTTTACGCTAAGTTTTAAAAGTTCTCAAGATTAAAATCGCTTTGTAAAATCTTTATTGAGATTCGTACCTTAATTTTGATTTTACACTTTTATATCATGCTACAAATTGTTTTACACCAAATTGTAGCATGATATAAATATTAGGTACGTTATTAACTAATAACTTAATTTATCGTTTTAATGTTTTAACTCCGTCATTGTTTTTAACCTGATCTCTTTATAAGGTCTGAAATAAAGATTTTTAACATTATTATTAATAGTGTAATAATACCTATTCTTCGAAAATTATTAGGTACAATAAACTATAAAGTTTCAAGAAATCTGGGTCAGTTTTACATTTAATAAAGCAGCAGGAAGTCTTTTGTTGCACTGTAAAAGACTACTTACTAAACATTAGGTATAAATATATAATTTTTACACAAACTATTATTACATATTTTAAATACATTAACATATTAACGACAGTTTTATCATCATTCACATTAATTATATTATCAAACAAAAATAATTAAGAAATGCTCTAAATATTCACTGAGCTACAAAAACGTTTACAAACTGCCAATTTAATTACTAATATCCGTGCCGTTCGCAAGGGCGACTAATCATAAATAAACGAAGAAGGCCACTCCTTTCTCCCTTTGAAACTAAAATAATTGCGAGCCACAGAAGACAATGGACTATAAGACATAATATGACCCGGTCACAAGTAATTATTAGACATATACTTATATAAATAACTAGCTTCTGCCAGCGGCTTCGCCCGCGGTTTCTTCATACAAACTTTGGACCCCCGTTTCATTCCCTTAGGGTGTGAATTTTCGAAAATCCTTTCTTAGTACTCACCTACGTCATAAAAGGAAGCAGCCTTGTGCAAAATTTCACGTTCCTAGTCCCAGTAGTTTCGGCTGTGCGTTGATATGTCAGTCAGTCAGTTTCTCATTTTATATATATAGATGATGACAGGGCTATGACTATACTTATATATTTTAGCCAACAATTTGCTAATAGAACGACAGGTGGACTTAAAGGTCGTCTTATAAATATCAATTTTAATTTTATTTACAAAGTTATATGTCATTGCAACGCATCGTTGATCATCGTCGTTGTTGCTGACCTTACTAATTAAAAAGTATTTTGAAATGATAAAAGTATAGGTAAACTAATAACTATGTGTGTGTATTCATCTTTATTTATTTATAAAAACATTATGCACTAATAAAACACAACAAAAGCGGACTTTATGCCTTAGGTTTCATTTATTTAAAGGTTAAATTCTAAAGCTTTAGGTTACTAACTACCGTAGTTTACAAGTGGTTTAATTTTTTGCGAATCTTTAAAGAACAACATTTCTAAAACCGTAAAAAACAATTTGAGTCCTCAATTTCTGTACTGTATACTAAGTAATTATTCGGTCTTTCTAATAACGATTCGGTAAAATATAATATTTCAGCTTCAACGAAACTCAAAATGACAAACTACTACCTAACAGTCTAGCCAAGGCTGCGATACAACAGTTACCAAAGCAACAAATAGTAATATTAGCGCTGACAGCAACACACAATGCTCACGAAAAACTAAAATTAAAAATCAAAGCAGAAATCGAGGAAGGTAAATCACACAGTGATACGATTATAACTGTTCATAACAGCCATTCACACAATGAGCACAGGGTCCCTGACACTAGGGTCAGCCATGTGAAACAGGCCCGGAAGACTGAAACATGTACCAGATTTATCTACTGGCTAAATGATGAATGTATTTTTTAAACCGAGTTACAGTATGGGCGAAATATGTTGGCCACTCTAAACTTAGCCGTTCCGAACTATGTATGCACATACTCGAAAAATACGCTGCATCCATTGGCCATATAATTGTTAAAATTTAATACATATAATTACTGCGGAGCGAAAGGGCGTTCAGGAAAATTCAAACCAGCAGTTGACGCCACTTACCCTTACTTAACGTTGATGTCAAACGATTGACATTGATGTTGATGTCTAACTAAATTCATTTACATAAGCGTTTTGCCAGGTGCCTGGACCTGACGGCTCAGTGCTGTCACCTGGTGTACGTCATTTTAGAACACCCACATTGTCCGAAGTTCGGAGCGGTCAAGATATAGCGGCCGTACTGAGTACCACGAGCGCTTAACGCGATGCATTTGACGATCTAAACTGAACTTGTTAAAGGGATGGAGCTATATAGGGTGTATAAAGCTTCAGATCTGAGGTCAAAGAAGAGAGCCTTCAACCATGCTGCCAAATCCTACAAAAAAGCACTAAGGAAGGCTCGCTTCGACCGCATTACCCATATTGGCACAGAGATCTCTGCACAGCCATCCGATAGCAGAACATTACCATCAGGTGGGATCGCAGTCAAGCACTGGTTTATATCAATTTTAAAAAAAAAAACCTCCATTGCTCTTTCTCGCTCGCACGCTTGATATTTTAAAACATCACGGCCTGTACCTCAGTGTGCAGATACCCCTATGTCCTTACAAAAGTATATCTCGATGAAATATTTAAATCAGAGAAATACGACGACGTTTATGTAAGTTTGTTTTGAACATTCATCTTTTATTAAAAAAAACATATAGGTAATAATTTGTCAACTCTAAATTGGCGAGTAAAAAATAATTTCTCTGTAATATTTACCAAGTAAAACAATGATCTCATCTTAGTATGTTTTTTCTGTAAGGACATACGGGCATTTTTTTGCGTAACGACATGACGACACGATTTTTCCATTAAAGCATTATGACCAACCAGATTTTTTTCATTGCTATTGTTTGAAGCCGGTTGGTGTTTCGTGAAATCCTAATTACCAAGAAAGTGTAAACTATCGTCTCCAGTCTACATATGTGTGATACGGAAGTAAATAGCATGGCATAGCATAATCAGCCTTTTAATATTTCCACAGTTGGGACTCAGGCCTCCTCTCTAGGAGAGTGAATGGGCCGTAATCCACCACACTGGCCCAGTGCGGGTTGGTGAATGTCACATGTTTTCGAATTTTTGGTTCTAGGACATGCCGGTTTCCTTACAATGTTTTCCTTCACCGTTTTGAGAGCAGTGGTGATGATATAAATTACAAAAAGTAATGCGCCTGGCTGAGTTTGAACCCGCTACCTAAAACTCGTAAGCTCCGACTTACGAGTTATAGGTATTATACCGTTACCACTCGGCCACCACTGCTCTACGGAAGGAAATATTTGTTCATAATTTTGTTATGTCACCACTATTTAAAAACACACGCACATATAACGAAGTGGGAAGAGGGATGTCATCGCCAAGGGAAGAGTAGGACAGCTTGTTGACTTCGAAAAGTTTACAGACTTATTGGTCAAAGAAGACAAAACGCCAGAATGAGTAAGGTCATAAACCTTTTCCGAACAGTGGAACAAACCTTTAAAAACATGGGAGCACATTAGCAGTAAAACTGTCTATTATAAGCCTCCTATGGCCAGGTCGACAGCGCGTTGGGTTCTACGCGCGCCTCAAAGAGATGTCACCTTAATTAACTAGGGGTCCTACCAGAACATTTTAAAATGTTAGACGTACGAGCAGTGGCGTAGCTAGCCCCCAAAGGGCCCCATATCAAATGTTAACAAGATTTTTTTACAACGTAGGCCCACTGGCTCAGAGACATGAGACGGAGTCGCGATAGGCCACGACAGTAATGACCAGACTAACTGGATAGATGTCGTCTACGACATTATGTAAAACCGAGACCGATGAGCTCGATTATTGGAGCATTTTGGAATAGAAGAGAGATTAAGTTTTTTTATTGTGAAAAAAAAATACATTCAGCCGAACATAGAACCTCCTCCTTTTTGAAGTGGGTTAAAAACAAATTACAAATGAACTTTTTCACATAAATGCTTCACAGTATTGATCGTTCTTTGAAAGAAAAATAAAATTAACCATATGCTTTCTATAGCCTTCAAATATCGATATGTGACCGCCGACTAGTTCAAGGGCATATGTTTGATTAATGAGACATTTTATCGACCATAAAGTACACACATTCTACTAACGATGTATTGATAATTTCAAAGTGGAATGGCTGCTAAATGTCAAACTACCTCGTATTTTATCACTCTTATATTATAATTATATTCGGAGTTTCCTTGCGTGATCGCATCAGCAATAAAGATATCCGCAGGAGAACCAAGGTTACAGACATAGCCCGAAGAATCGCCACACATAGTGGCAGTGGGCAGGGCACATTGCTCGCAGAACAGATGGCCACTAGGGACGAAAGGTTCTGGAATGGCGACCACGTACCGGTAGACATAGCATTGCATCTTACTCCCAATGTATTCTACTGTTTTTTAATTTTACTATATGTGTGAGGTACGAATAAACGTTTTTTCTTTCTTTCTTTCTTTCATTGGAAGGCCTCCTACAAGGTGGACCGATGACTTGTTAACGGTTGCGGGAGTCCGATGAATGCGAGACGCACAGGACCGGTCATTACGGTGACATTTGGGGGAGCCTATGTCCACACTGAATCTACCGTTGATTTGGTCTTTCTCTCTTAAAACTATCCATATTCGTTCCTAAAACAAATCTTCTCGACATATCTCATATTCTCCGCACCACCACCGTAACAACATTGACTGGTAGAGAATGCCTTGTTGCATTAAGTCCGCTTAAGTACCACTACTTTACATAAAGTTTCAATAAATAAATAAATAAACATTAGTTGTTCCATACGATTTTTAGGTCACCGGTGTAAAAATCGTATTTCAAGAACGAAGGAATCAAGTGAAAGTAACTTTAAACGTCAGTCATGTTCATCGTCTAGACTATATTGTTATTCTGTGGCTTGTATAATATTTAGCCTCAGTTAGTATACTGTTCCTTTTGGATTAATAAATATAAGGATAAATAATAATGCACTGGAACCTAAAATCATAAAAATATTGTCTAAAATTCTTAGTCTTCATGGCTAAATTCAAGCAACTTCCTTCTAAACATCAATAAAAGAAAGCCCTTGTGCAGTGGAGAAGTCGGACTATAGATATTGATAATGTAGTAATAATAATATGTTTTTTTTAAAGAAATATTTAAAAATGTATTTAATAAGTTAAAATGACCAGTTATTAAAACTTTATGCAACACAAAGGTACAAAGGCGGACTTAATGACTTAGGTAAGGGTAGTGAAGACAAAACATAAAAAAAGAAAATAAAAACACATCATCATTACTAAAATCACTTTAAAAATATACCTAAGTGTTGTCTGTCACTCGTGCTAGGAGATCCTGTATCACAAGAGCCAGACTTCTCACTATGGGATTTTAATATAGTAGAGACAAGGTAGACAAAAAAATTATAACAGAAAAAATAAATAAAGTAACTAACCGAAATAAATGAAAAGCACTTTTCAAAAAGACTTCTACCATGATCGATTATTATAATTTCTAAAACATCATCATTCTCCCACAAACATTATTAGGTACCGTCAAACGCAGCTCATTCAACTCAACCCCAAGACAATAGCCCCAACAAAAACATAGTACAAGCTGAAACGCAAGATAACATGTAAACTAATAGATTTCACGGCCCCGACCATGTAGGGAACGCGGTGAAACCAGCGCTTGCGACTGTTCCGAATAGTGATGGACGACAGCGCAAGCCTAGACTGTAATGAGCAAGACGGATTAGTCACTATACTTTTTAACTTAACATTATGATAGAAGTAGGCACTTTCAAACTTCCCCTAATATACTCATATCTACATATTCCAGTGACTGAAAAGTTGAAATGGCATCGTTTGTCTTGGTATGGTCATGTGAAGAGGAGGGATGAAACGCATGTTACTAAAAGAGTTATGATTTTACATTTTGATGGATGGAAAGGGAGAGGGGGACCAAAGAAAAGATGGATGGATTGTGTAAAGAGTGATATGAAAGGAACAAAAAGACGTGTTGCGCAGACCCCAAATAACACGGGACAAGAGCAGGAAGATGATGATTAAGTTAGAAGTAGGCAGAGGAGCCGTTACCCGTTATTTAAAATGGGAAATCATCTAATGACTTCTTGCGCTCTAGGGTGAAGCCGGGCGTGTCAGACTTTTACTGAATACACCATACCTATGTCCTTTAGTTACTCTTTGCATCCCTCCAGGCGGACCCTTTAACAAGTCGATCCATGACCCTATTCAGCCCTGCTGGGCCCCTACGGTTCTGCTGATATCTCTTTGAGGCGCGGGTAGAACACTACGCGCCGTTGAGGACTTGGGCTTAGTCCGGACGATTACCGTACGGCCGTTACTCTACGCTAGCAACCGAGCACAGGTCAAGACTGCTGGATGCACTTAAGAATATTTATTACTTGACGGGGCTCAATAAGGTCTGTGCCTGGAAAGCAATGAGCAACTGAGAGAAAACAGGTGGGCTTTACTCAATAGAAAATCTACACTCCTCTCTCCCCCTCCGTGGGAGGAGTTATTATTTGATCATTTTCTACCTCAATAAAGTTATACTTACCACCCGCAAATAACTAAAGGAAAAAAGGGCAATTCCAGACAATCGATTTTAAAAGGCATATTTTAAAACAGACAACTGTGAAGTAGTGAATGGGTTACTTCTAAAATAACGGTGCTTCATTGTCGAATGTCACATCATCGTTAACAATCAGACCCCCTAGCCAACTTACGATCGTTTCGTTTGCGTCGAACGCCTCGATTAGGCTACGCCTCCAATTCCTTTATTCTGACGTCATCTCAACGCTCAGTTACGTGGTCAGGACAAAGGAATGGGAGGCGTGGTCTACTCGAGGCGTTCGACTCAAACGAAACGATCGTAACTTGGCTTGGGGGGCAGGTGAGAAACGGAAATCAAACGTGAATCTATGAATAAAAAAGAGGTAGATTTCGTTTTAAACATTAATTTATTGAAGACATTTTAAATAATCCTTACCTAAAGAATCAGAATCAATTTAAAATGTTCACTCATTACGGAATCGAATGTTTCTTCAAGGTTTTACAAGCTAGTCTTAGTCATACATGGCCTAACAATTCATTATATAGAAGCAATTCAATTAAATCAGACTTTACATCATCGATGATAATATAAAAGTCATAGTCGTTAATGTCATGGCTTTACTATAAAAGGATACTATATAATATCGATGTTATAACGATGTATAACAAAAAGCTGTTTTGCTAGCTAGGTGTGGCTATTAAAAACACCCACGTTATGAGCTGGTCTTCTTATATAGCCTTTACAGGTTTAATGACTTAGATGATAAGAAGTCATTAATCATCGAGACATGATATATTTAGAATGATATCTCATAACGGTAATAATACTCAATATAATTTAGAAGTCTAGAATTGGTCTAATGGGGCCTTAGAAGATAACCTTGAGGTACCCCATCGGACTAAAACAAAAGTTAATCAAAGAAGATGATTTAAAACAAAAGTTGACGAAAGATAATAATGGATACTAAAAATGTACTGTACTTGAGTTATAAACTCAAGTTTAGTTGTTAGTGTAATATATTGTTCAAGATAGTTTTAACATTTTAGAAAACCAACTATGTCACATAATGATAGTCTTTAAACACTGCAACCTCATACAATTTTTGGGACTCTTTATACAAATTATCACTTAAAAACAACTTAAAATATAAAACGCTATCACAGAAATGTGTTAAATATTTCAGTTACATCTGGCGGTTCGAACACCGTAGAATGAGGCCTTAACTACGGGTAAGTCGATACTTAATTTGGTAACGATATGGATTAAAATTGTCTCGAATTGTTTATTCAAACTATATATAATAGTCAATATGTATATATAATAACCATAACATCATTAGATTTGCCAATGGCATGCTTGTTTTAGCTATATTGAACCAGAATAATACTACATGTATCTTTATTTTTATCTTTAGTTTTATCAACTATGTTGGACCAGATTTTAGTCCAACCGGATGTTCCTAAATACCAGTATTTTACATAAAGCGATTGCCTTTCAAATTAATTTGCAAATTACGTGGATTCTTGTAAATACTCTTGTAACCAATCTTGCAAGAAATCCCATCTCTACTGGCACGCAAACGCCTTTCCTGATTAGCAATACTTATTAGCCTCACGCTATAAACAGCATTTAGTTAGTTATATAATGTACTAATTGATGATTGTTATTATTCTTTACGTAGATTCAATCATCACTTTCATTTTTATTATTTGCGTTAGATTTCTTTAAGTTTCCCAATCTTTAATCATTTATAATATATACCGATTGATGAAATAAATTTTCATGAAAATTATTAAAAATTGTGTGAAGGCCCTGACTACCACCGTTAGGGCCCGGGGAGAAAGTTGAACTCACAGATTTAGAACAAATTATTAAAATAAATAAATTGGATAGTTTAAATATTGTGATAAATGATTCAGAGCGGACATGTCATGAGAAGGGATGAAGAGTACCCAATAAAGAAGGCCTTAGCTATCCCGGAAAGGAGTAAAGGCAGAGGGCGCTTTCTAGCTACGTGGTGGACAACCGTATCCAAAGATCTGGAACGAGCTCAGCTGGACGCATACACAACCCAGGATAGACTATCCTGGCGACTAAGAACCGACCCCGAATAAAGAGATAAGGAAAACAAGAAAATAAATGATTCAGAGCCACTGCCAAAACTGCAGAACCGCTCGACGGAGACTATGTCCAAAAGCCCAGTAGTCAGTGGTGACGATGATGATGAATTCTGAATCAAAGAGTTTTGTCTGAAAACTAAAAATATGTTGTTTAATCACACCGACCACTGTGACTATTCCGTTTCAATCATTTGCTTCAATTCAATAACAAACACGCATTTGTCAGCTCTTGTTTTACGCGTCACATGTTGTATTGACGTTACATGTACATTCCCACGTCTAGATTATTTTCAATTTATCTTACTCTTATATTTATCATGAACAAAATCTATATTATAGTAGATATGGGCGTTGGCTATAGATTTTGTATTAAAGAGAGCATAAAAATGGTTTAAGATCACCAAAATGTACTAAATTCTGTTTATTCCAAATGGAAAACAAAACATGATAAAACAATAAAAAGAGTTATGACTATGCTTCATCAACACTGTTCTTAAAACAAAGAGACGACGAAACAGAAGCAAGCATCGACAAACAACTGGCACGAAAAAAATAAAAGATCAAAAATTCAAAGACGTGTGTGACATCCGCCATTCTGCACTAGGCCCGTCGTGTTGGATTACTTTTAGGGCCGCTTTCTCTTGTAGGGAGAAGACTTGGGCTGCACGGAGTTCCCGTGACCCTGGAACGTAAAGGGCAACTGAAGGAATACAGGTGGATTTTAGTCAGTATAAGTCTAACCTACGCTACCTATCACTCCACCCAAAGCAGAACGAGTAAATTGGAATGATTTCACACCAAAAACTAATGGGAAGAGAACTGTTTTTCAGCAATGGAATCCTTTATGATTATGCTATTATAACAAGGCCATTCATATTTAATAATATTACTATATTACAGAAATACTATTGCACCATCCCCGACCATCATCTATTACTAAACCCCGAAATCGGCCCTACTCGAATTAACTTTCGTTGGACGGCTCATAAATTTTATTTCTTCCAAACTTTGTTTTATGTAAACTACCTGACGTGCAATCTATTGTTCATTCAAATTGTATTCAAACGATTTTCCACTGCCGTGATTACTTCCATAGCATGTAGATATGCGACTTTATGCTAATTTTGTTGGTAAAAAACCTTTCGTTGTTCGACAGAATTGAGCAAGCGCCTCAATTTCTCAAATTACAATACCTTTTCACTATGCCACGCTGAATTGAAGCAGTTTTTTTTTGTGCGGAATGATAATCAAGTTAACTTGTTATGACAGACAGACTCAAATAACGTCCCTGGTGGAGTAGTTCGTGAACCAATAAATTTAAATGCATATCGGATTGACTAGATCAAAGAAACAGTAGTTGAACTGTTTGATGAAGATAATTTGGCTACAAAAGAGGTGAATTCTGAGGAAACGACTATATTGATAATGATGATCGAAGATTGATAAAAGAGATTTACAGTTACACAAGCAATGAGCTGTGGATAACTGAAGAATGTGTGAGTGAGTGAATAGGTTACTTCTAGGCAAGCGTGCTCCATCTTCGGCCACATCATCGCTTACCATCAGGTGAGATAGTGGTCAAACGCGAGCCTATCAATAATATAAAAAATAAAATATTTGACGATATGCCACAGTCAGGGAAGATCAATGTTTGAGAACTTGAGGAAATTGAAACCTATGTTTATGCCCTATAGTACTAAGGAGCGGTTATCAGTCAAATAGAGCTTCTACTTGCATCTTATAAACAAATTCAAAATACTATAGGTAAGGGTATAGCAATTCTACTTGTATCTCGCAAACAAATTCAAAACTATACAGTTGATAAGTTCTACATAATCAAAAACCACAACAGGCTTATGAAAACAAACAAGCATTTTCGCAAAACAATGGACGAACCATATTTACAACTTCAAAAGTCATTCCTATAGTATTTCATTACGACATTCGCACAGGTGGATGCAGCTGCCAATTCTCCAAGTAAAATGACTAAAGATGTTCAACGTTCTTTGTATAAACACGATGCCCCACGTCTCAGGAATGCAACTACAAATTATGTTTAAGAGATGTTTCGTGTTTATGTAAATATACATAAGATTTTTTTTATTCCGCATCAACAGCCACGCGATCTACGAGAGAATTTGCGTAAATTATATGTAATTGATCAAATTTACTCTTCCTACAGTTCTGTTACTCAATTCAATCTTTTGGTAAGTGTCAATTAGACTAAAAGGAAAAAAATATCAAATAACGGACGTGTTCTGTTTTGTCTGAGAAACATTTTCAAGTCGAATTTTGATGTTTACCTGGACTAGCAATAAATCGTACCCTTATTGCAAAGTTGACGACGCGTACTGTTCCACGCGAGCCACAAGAAGATGTCAGCAAATCGTAGGGGCCCAACAGGGTCGAAGTCTACTGGGGCCACGGGTATTGTGAAAGTGAAACCCTGGGACAAAGGTAAAGAAGGAACAGGAGTGGGTTTTTAGTCAGTAAAAGTCTGACACTATCTCTCGCCCCGCCCAAGAGCGCGATTTCTCATATGATGATTTTACCCCCTAAAACAAAACCCTTATTGCGAAAACCTATCTATCTGCAATTTTTTACCCAAATTAAGGCGTTAAATATTAGCTATCGATTCGTCTCATCAAGACGAATCTACAGGTAAAACCAGTTATTAGCTACGACACTTATTTACGTATTACTAAGATAGCTTCGACAAAAAGTAAATAACCAACAGATTTGATCGAATATAATATAGAAAAATGGTAGTGCATTTAGTTGGTTTTCACATTAAGAGCACGAAATAAACTAGTAAATCTTTACGATATAAAAGGTACAACCATTTTTTTGAGGGTAGTAAATCAATAAATAACTTTTTCCACTCCGGGTAGAGCGAGAGGTAGTGTCTTTTACTGACTAATACCCGCTGGTTTTCTTTCAGCTGTTCTTTGTTCCAGAGCTGCCATGAGTCTTGCGAAAAATTCCGCACCTAGGTTTCAAACTCTACTCATCATAATCATCATCATCATCATCATTTCAGCCCCAAGACGTCCACTGTTGGACATAGGCGTCCTCCAAGTGTCGCCACAATGAACAGTCCTGTGCGTTTCGCATCCATCGGATTCCCGCAACCCTTATCAGGTCATCGGTCCACCTTGTAGGAGACCTTTTAACACTGCGTCTTCCGGTACGCGGTCGCCAATACAGAACCTTTCGGCCCCAACGTCCATCTTTTCTGCGAGCAATGTGCCCCGCCCATTGCTACTTAAGTTTGGCGTTCCTTCGTGCTATGTCGGCAACCTTGGTAACCCTACTCATATACTGAATATATCTAAGAATTGTAAAAAAAAAATCATAGTTATTTATAACTAAAAAATATACAAGTCTAAGCCGACGAAAAAAACAAAATTCATTAACTGGTTAGTCCATAACACCATACTATGACAGCCCACATAACTGAACCATATAAGGAACCAATAGACATATAAGTGTGTAGTTATAGCCACTCCATTTGAAACAAATTGATCAGCCTATTTAACTGCCGGAACTTTTTGACATATTTGTCAAGTAATGATCACATTTCGACTGGCCTGTTGGTTTAGTGGTTAGTGGCCCTGACTGCTATGCTGGAGGTCGTGGGTTCGATTCCCACCTAGGACAAATGTTTGTGTGATAAGCACAATCATTTGTTCCGTGTCTGGGAGTCATCTATATATATAAAAGGAGAAACTGACTGACTGACATAATCAACGCACAGCCGAAACTACTGGGATTAGGAGCGTGAAATTTTGCACAAGGTTTCCTTTTATGATGTAGGTGAGCACTAAGAAAGGATTTTCCAAAATTCACTCCCTAAGGGGATGAAGCGGGGGTCCAAAGTTTGTATGGAGAAACCTACATTCATGCGAGTGAAGCCGCGGGCAGAAGCTAGTTTATCTATATATGTATGTATTTAGAAATATATTAGTATGTTTATCAGTTGTCTAGTACTCATAACACAAGCTCTGCTTAGCTTGGGACCAGACGGCGTTGTGTGATAGTTGTGGAATATTATATTATTATATATATTATTGTAAAAACTGATATTATAGAAGGTATATCAAAAGAATTAGGTAAATAGATATTTATTCACCCAAAAAAACTAATTCCATCCGAAATCCCATTGCATTTGTTATAACGTAGTTCTAATACCTTGGTTTCCTAACCCATATTAACCGGAAGCGTGTTGGACTGTGCCAAGACTCCACAGCTGTAGTTCCTACATATGCGACTGTCGATTTGCATACATTTACACTTAACCTACGTTAAAAATTATAGTAGCTATGTTTCTGTCACATAAGTGATGGATTGTACGAATGATAATATTTCCAATAGCATCCGTGAACATAATAATAGGTGTTATATGATTTGTTATGAAATATCACAGTATGTTGTAATGTATCACATTATTTATAAACAAGAAAGTCAGTATGTTATGTGCAGGTACATAATAAAATAATAATAAAAATAGCTCGCAGAACAGATGGTCGATGGGGCCGAAAGGTTCTGTCTGCCCCCCTAGCCAAGTTACAATCGTTTCGTTAGCGCCGAACGCCTCGAATAGGCCACGCCTCCGAATCCTTTGTTCTGACCACGTGACTGAGCGTTGAGATGACGTCAGAACAAAGGTATCGGAGGCGTGGCCTACTCGAGGCTGTCGGCGCTAACAATACGATTGTAACTTGGCTAGGGGGGCTGGAGTAGTCAACGTAGATCGATGTCCTGGTGAGGGTTGCGGGAATCTGATAAATGCGAGATGTACAGGGCCAGTGTCCAGCAGTGAACGTCTTTCAGTTGAACTGATAATGATGAAAAACAGTCGCATTTCGGCGTCTGTCTGTTTATCCGTTATCTCCTGACCACGGATTTTGATGCAGTTTCCATTAATAGTAGGAGCGGTAAACGAGGAAGGTTTATGTAAAAACCTCACAATCAAACTACCCATCCGTCCAAAATTATGGCAACACTAGTCATTCTATAGAAGATGATAGATCAGAATTTAAAAATAGGGATGGGGTGTAAAACTATTTTATTTTTCAATACACTCACTCTAAAATCCGCTCTTATCCCTACCGCTTTTAGGCACGCAATTGACTGTTTCGTCACTAGTGCGGATAAGTGCCGCTACAATTTATTGTTTTTATCGTATCAGGCTGGGCGCTATGCGAATCCCACGAGTCACCGGTTGAGCCCCGTTTATTTATTTCTTTGTAAGTGTAGGTATTGAAAAACGTCGTTGGATACACATGGAAATTTGTCGCTACAGCACTCGGCTCCAAAATGCCGCGTCGGTCGCAATGGCTAACTTTCTCCACTTGTATCAAAATGTACTATTTCCAAACTATCGAGTGGCTAGATTTGTGCTAAAAGTTTATTATGATTAAATTCCTAACCTATTTAGCAAGAGATGTGACATCGTGAGTGATACTAATAAAACAAGAGGTAGGTATGCGATCACTGATAAAATGATAAACATTATCAGTACTAAGATGGAAGTCATCTCGTGATATCACGCTGATGGAACAGAAATATTTCTTTGTCGATAAGATATAAAAAGATCGTGAAGAAATAGTACATTTTGATACAAGTGCAGAAAGTTTGTCATTGCGATCGAGGCGGAATTCGCACGTGCTGTAGGCGTGTGTGTTATGGAGCCGAGATCTGCAGTGACAAATTTGCACGTGTATCAAACGACTTTTTTCAATACACTTAAGAAATGAATTGACCGGCGACTCGTGAGGGTCGACGCGCGCCCAGCCTGATACGATACATGTAATAAAATTGTGTCGGGGGAGAGCATGCGCACTTTCCTGCACTAGTGTGGAAAATAATCTATTGCGTGCCTAAAAGCGGTGGGTTAAGAGCAGGTTTTCGAGTAAGTTTATTGAAAAAATATTTACGAAGAGTGTGCGAGGGAATTACATGACTTGATTCCGACATCGCCTTTCCGCATACGACTAGTGTCCACCCTTACATTCTTGATTCCTCCACGGTCCGGACTAAGCGTTTTGCCTCGCCGTTTATATCGCGTACATCGAAGGACTGGAACAATTTGTCTGCTGCGGTCTTCCCGTCCGATTATAATTTAGGTGTATTCTAGGCTAGAGTGAATAGGCTCTTAATAAACTAGTGCACTTCACTATCTACAATTGCATCTCTGCTTACCATCAGGTGGGATCGCAGTCAAGTACTAGATATAGTATATAGACTACGTATTTTTTGTGGTTTCGCTTACCGGTCATGTTTCTGTAGTGGTGTAAGAGTGCTTTAAAAAAATCAGTATTACCTGTAACAAATAATACAAATGATGATCATAAGAATCCATAAAATAATAATCTCTCCGACCGAATTTCAGTGGGTTGTTACCAAAGGTCAACGAGTTTATTGTTCTCGAAATCGAAATAAATGTTCCAACATTAGTTCCCAATGAGTCCACGTTTGTTCAAATATTAAATATTTTCTTTTCCTACGAGTCCATGAGAATATTCGGTACAGTCAGCAATAAAAGCTTTTATCTTTTTTTTTATTCAAAAATCGAGGGCTTTGTCGCACATGCGACTATGCCGCCCTGGTTAGTTCATCAAAATCATAATATATTATTCTATATTTAACCTAACCTTAACTTAGTTAGTCCGTAGAGTATTCTAGCTGCATCAGAAAGTGAAAAGCTTTGATAAGGGATAAATATGTATTATTTCTGTTTCAAAAAAATTAAATACAATGAATATTTTTATTTCATCTATACACTTATAAAACGGTAAAAATTACTCTCTCACGTCTCCAAAGAGGTGAATGGTCGGTCATAACGATGAAAAAAAAAGTTTTATAAAAATTACACTAAATAATTTTAATCTTACACTAAAATAGACTGCATTATGAATCACAGTTTCAGAATTGTCACTGTAAATGGTACACGGATAGATAACGTCATGATAATTTTCATACCGTGAGTAAGTTCCTTTAGGATAAACTTCCACATTCATACAAGTGAAGCCGCTAGCAGTAGCTAGTAAATTATAAATTCAGTTATGAATTAGGTACAAAGTGAACAATTTCTTTTGTTCCACAAATTCAATTAAAGTGTGCAATCGTTGGATAACTACATAATATGAAAGTAACTGCTACGCTTCCGATTTCTCCACGAAAATAATTTACTTGTTTATATTTTTAAAGTTATTTCGTGAGCAGGCGTTTCGGGTGTTCCAGTTTGAATCAAAACTTGGGGATACTTTGTTTGTGAACGACGAGTAATAGGTAGCCTGCCGTCCAGGCCGCGCGCCTCAAAGAGATTTCAGCAAAACTAATGGCGCCCAATAGGGTCGATGCCTGCTAGAACTGCGGGATTGTTAGTTGAAAGTGTTATCATGGCCTAAAAATGCAAAGGGCAACTGAAGGAACAAAGTTGGGTTTGAGTTAGTAAAAGTCAAACACTCAGAGCGGGAGGAATATTTGAGGATTGCCCACCTAAAAAAATAGCTCCGAAATTTTTACCAAAACGATTTTAAACACAAAGCCAAAATACGGAGCGCCATAAAACCTTGAAGTCAAATCAAGTTATAAATCCTTAAACTTTCTCGTTCGTGTATCAAGTTTTCTATTACCTAAGGGTTGTCGAGGTCACCTCGAAAGCTACCTGACCCCACCCAAGGGAAGGCTGTGACATTTAAACAAACACACAGGTTATATTACTATATATGTTTACTGATTTTCACGCACATTTTTCACAGGTAAACTTTTTAGGTAATCGTGCTTCACAATTTTCGAGGTTAAATATTTTTAATTTAGCGTTGAAACTTCCTGATTAGTCTAGATTAGGCCTGAATACTTTATCCACAATAGAATAAACTTATAACAACAAAATACTAACATAAGATTTACATAAACTTAAATCTTTGGGTGCAATGGCGGTGTTATCGCTGACAGCGATATGTGAAAATGAAAATGAAAAATGTTTTTTTCCATAACAAGGTTGGTTCAACAATGAGGTTGGCCTCTCCTTTTAAGTGTAAAGACACATGTGCCAGGAGAGGCCGCTCTCCCTTAACTTGATTACATTTTTGTATGTTACTGTTGTAGACAGTTCTAATCTCTGTTGTGCAGACCTATTTCTAGTTTATTTTATTTTACCAGGTAAGTCATTTTAAAATGTTCTATATTTTAAAATATTTGTATTGCCTAGTTACTTGCTTATAAACACTTATGACAGTAACATATTTTCTCTTATTTATTTACAATTCCTTTATATAATTACGAGCCTTCATCCTATTATTCTAACAGTTACTAAAACTATGTGAGCGTGCACGCAATGTGCGCACAGATATGTACCAGACAACTTATGGATGGACTGTAAGAACTTAAAATAAAGAGGTAGTCTACAGTGTACTGAGTAAATTATCTAAGCATTGAAATTTACATATTTATGATTATATAAAATTATATAGCTAATAGCTGTCCCGACGGACGTTATCCTGTCCGAAAGCTGGCTATTTGGCAGAAAATTGCAGCGTTAGACTTTTACTAACTTAATACCTATGTTCCTTCTTGGCCCTGCGGTCCAGGACCCTGAGTTTCCATATCGGAAGTCAACCCATGGCCCCAGTAGGCTTCGACCCTGCTGGGCCCCTACGGTTTTACTGATATCTCTTTGAGGCGCGCGTTGAACACTACGTACCGTCGACGTGTTACCGGACGGCCGGACGGAGAGCTACCCATAGTACGATTGGCACAATTACGTTTCATTTCCCGACACAGGAACCGATTACCGCAGAATAAAAAACGGAACATTGTATAAGACAATCGTGTAAAATAGCTAAGACACGTGTTAAAACGCAGGTCGGTTACCTAACAGTTAGCAGTTACTAATTGGATAACAACATAGCTTGATCTCAACGTTTATGTCGGTGAAACCGTTTAGTTTCATTTTATTTAGATGTGACACGCCAAGGGTAGTCTATGTAGAGCAGTTCTTTGGTGAAACTGGAAAAGTAGGTCGCTGTATAGATTCAATTATTTTATTCAGTACTATCTGTCCTCGTGGTTTCACCTGTGTCTTTAGTTACAGCTCCACTCCCGTGTGTCGTACGTTTTTTTTATGTTTTTTTTTTTTTACGGGTGGGAAAATCATCTAATGACAACCCCCGCTCTTGGGCGGAGCGGGAGATAGTGTCAGACTTTTACTGACTAAAAACCCACTCCTGTTCCTTCTTTGCCATTTTTTTTTTTCCAGGGCCCCTGGGGTCACTTTCGCATCACCCATGGCCCCAGTAGGCTTCGACCCTGTTGGGCCCCTACGGTTGCTGACATCTCCCTGAGGCACGCGTGGAACACTACGCGCCGTCGACGACTTGGGCTCGGTCCGGACGGTTACCGGACGATCGGACGGCGAGCCACCCATTGTTCGCGCATTGTTCTCCCGTGAGTCGTAGGTTTTTTTTTATGTTGAGAAATCATCCAATAACTGAGCGGTGGAGCGGGAGGAATTTTTACTGATTAAAACCATACCTGTGTCCTTCAGTTGCCCTTTACGTTCTAAAACTATGGGTTCATTATTACTAGTGACCAGCCCTAACTATGTACGGATGTTAGAAAAAAAATATTCTAGGCTTTCCTCTACTATAATATGCATGTATTATACACCCAAACCTTCCTCATTAATCACTCTGTCTATTGGTGAAAACTACATGAAAATCTGTTCAGTAGTTGTCGAGTTAATTCGTTCATACAGACAGAGGCACGGTGTGGGACTTTGTTTTTAACCGACTTCAAAAAGGAGGAAGTTCGATTTCTCGGTCAATTGTGGAGTGATTTTGAAAATTTTAAAAACCTCGAATATATGGAACAGAATTCCTCATAGGATCACAGCAGAACCGTCGTAACAAGTAGGTAAAATTGCTTTGTTTATACGTGTATTCGATGACTGACTGAAAGAAGACAGGAATATATCGAACTGATCTGATGATGAAGCCTGAAGTTAGGCACCGGAAAAGAGTTCCTATAATAGATATTTTGGCTATCGCACGGAGACAGAACCGTTTTCTTTTTTAAGATATTAAGAGATTAACTACTAGACTGCGATCCCATCTGATGGTAAGCAGTGATGTCATCAATGATAGTGAATCGCACTAGTTTGTTAAGAGCTTATTCACTCTAGCCTTACATTATAATCCGACGGGAAGACCGTAGCAGCCAAATTGTTCCAGCCCTTCGAAGTAAGTGGTATAAAAGACGAGGCGAAACACTTAGTGCGGACCGTAGAAGTGTCAACAACATAATGATTCTGCTTTCTGGCTTCAAAAAAAAATCTCTTTCAGTTTTCATGCCGCAATTCTAGACAACATTGTTCACCTCATGATATCGAGAATCCCAATGTCGGTGGGTTTTTATCACATAGTAACAACAAAGTACAGTTGACAAAATGCCACACAGTTAATTGTCAGCCAAACAATAACCCATAACAAGTGACGTCAGACCAAACTACAGTTATGTCAAGTTTATCAGTTAACGAGTTCTCATGACACGTGTGTGGAATCTCCCTAATTAACGTCTAGACAAGTTGAAGACGAGGCCAGTGTAACTTGACATTCGTAAAGTTATTGCCGGCGAAAGCAATCACTAATTTTTATTTATCGACTTTGCGAACGTAGTTTTGCCATTATATTATCAAAGAAATAAATGGGTGGTGGCAGTTTTTAGTTGAGGAGGGCAATCATCTAATGACTTCAGACTTTTACTGATTAAACCCCACCTATGTTCCTTCAGTTGCCTTGCGTCCTAGGACCACGCGTTTCCCTTTCAGAAGTGACCCAGTGCCCCAGTAGGCTCGGGCCCTGCTTGGCTTTGCTAACATACTCTTTGTGGCGTCGAAGCCGTCGACGATTAGGGCTCGGTTCCATCGGTTACTGTATGGCCGGATGGCGTGCTACCGATGCCTGTAGTACACTCTTAAAACTTGAACACAACAACTCTGCTTGGCGTCAAAAATTGTAGATGGATTAGTCACTCCCATGGACAAAATCCTTCAGAAACTAAATATCAAAGAAAGATTAGTTCAGTACTTTCAAATGCATTTCCCGCGGGTCAAGATACGCTAGACACTGTCAACTCAATTATTTATAAGTTAGAAGTGACCACACTAAAGGCCGCAGGTTCAAAGTCGTTAGTTCGAAGAAGTTCATATGTAATTACTGGTTTTGCTGAATTGCTGGTCTTCACATAGCTATCTGGATGGCGCAGTAACTTGAGGACTATTAATATTACATGATGGCAATTAAGTCGCGTTAGTTTATTGCAGCTATGCAATTGTGGTTCTACTTACGCTTTTTTTAACCTTAATTCACCATTTGAAGCTTGATATCTTCTAAAGATGTCATTTCCCACCTCTTTCCTTATATTAATAACGTTTAACTTTTTTTCTGAAATCTTACGTTGCCAAAATCGCATAATTATACAAGTAGAAAATCTACACATATTTTACAATACAGAATATAAACATGATTTTATTAAAACGATTTCATCAATTAAGTATTAATGTTCAGTTAAAATTTTAATTGTATGTATGATAGTGACGAGTTCAATATTCTATTCTATTCAATATTCAAGTTTATTTCTGGTTACTTAATTGCTGGTTTAAAACGAAATCTAACTACAACGACTAGATTACCCACATCTTAGCTTCCCGTCTCCTTGTCTGTTCGTCACTCGGTCGTGATTCCTTCGTTTCTCAATCGCAGCCAAACCACATTACCTCACAGCCACGACTGTCGACCGTCGCGACTCAGCATCGTTAAGGCGTATAATCCCTTGAACAACTGGCCGGAGTTAAATGCTCACAAACTCGTACTGCCGTCTGCACCTGTATAGAGCCCAGCTGACCTTTAGAACCATTTTTTTTTTTGCAAAATTTAGATTGATATACATATATATGCTATGTACCTACCTACATTTTGAAGAATATTTAACTAGCATTTTTTTGTGTAAACATATTTCTAAAGATCATTGCCGTTTGAAGAGTTGGGAAAACAAGCGAAAAAATATCATGTCGTTTAGATTTTTTTTGGCAAAAATATTAGTGATACGAAAAAGTCATATGTTATTATTGTTGTTTTTATATTAATATAATGTTTTATGAATATATACTTTTATTTATAAATCTATTAAAAAACAGTGACTTTCTGAAGCCTACTACTCGGTAACGGCTGGGGTTACCGATTTATTTATTTAATCAATTACAACGGTTAAACAACCAATTACAGTAACTAAACAAAAAGTTTTAACTTATAAACAACATGTACTTATATCAATGATGATATGACACTAAATGGGAGTAAGGACCTTATGCATTAGCCATTCATTCTGACCACCGACCTTGCTTTATTCAGTCTTGTCAAAAGCGTGACTTTATTGATGCAAAAACTCGTCGAAGTCATAAGGTCTTATTACGACAAAACGTCGGTAATTTGGTCACTTTAATACTAATTCAGATATAGCTATATAATTATAATTATGTACTTCTTCTACCTTGATGTGCTTGCAAAACTTGAGTACCGACCTAAATTCAGTGTACGTTTTAGTAATCTCAAGAAATATGAGAAAGAGGTAATTTGTTGTTCTTCTGTAAGAGATTTTCCAATGGAAGCAAGAAAAATAATTACGCAGATAGAAAGTTACACTTTTAATGTGCACCAATCACCATATACAACCCTTTATCCCGTTTAAATAAATGGTTGCTCATGGATAGGAAACGGGAGCGTAAACCTTAGGAGAAAGTGTGATGAATAGCAGCGATATTACAGAAAATACAACACCCAAAGAAACTATTAAATAGATTTAAAAAAAAAACAGGATAACGTACCTTTAATATAAAGTTTATTTGAACTTAAAAATAACAACCTCGTCGGCAGTTATATTTTTGAGCCATTTGGGGTTGAAACTCTTGGGCCGTGGGATCCGAGTGCTCATACGCTTTTTAAAGAAACGCTTAGTTGACACTTCGCGTGACACTAGGGCTGGCTTTTACCTCGGTCAGAGATTAAGCATTTCCATACAACGTGACAATGCCGCCAGGTTTTTGGGCACACTTCCAGTCGACAGTGATGCGGAGGAGTTTTATGACGCCATATTGTAGCTAGTAGTTTTTGCCTTTAGTGTATATATAGTTTTAATTACCTAGTTAAGTGTTTTTATTGAATTAAATAAAACCAATTTTTAGTCGTAAAAAAAAAAATTTGGTCTTATAATTCCATTTCAATTCAGAGATCAAGTTCAAAGTAAAGTGTTTAAAAAAAGCGGTATGATGATGACGATGAAAACGATGTAGTCCAGAGTAATGGAGTGCCTGAATGCTGATTCACTTTCCAAAAAAATTAAACCTCTGAAACATTATCATCATCATCTAGCCTAATCTTTAAACGTCTACAACACTTCCGATCAAAAGATTCCGAACAAAAACCTAATTACTCAAATGCATCGGATTCGTCGGCTAAGCTGGCACAAGGTCGCGCCCTCAAAACGCCACTCTCACTTTGTGAGACAGACTGACGGATTGGTTCGTGGTTTTAAATACCGACGAAGTGTTGTGGTGTGATGGTGAAGACTAAAATTCTAGAAAAGTATACATGTAATAAATAATAAAATATACATGTGGGGAAAGAGAATTTATGTTAGTATTGAAATGAATCTAGAAAGCGTAGGTTGTATTCGTTATCGTTAGATACTCTTGGGAGATTTTCTAATGTAACCAAAATTATGTGCAAAGCTAAAATAAGTATTTAAGTATATCTGAAATTCTCTAGAAGTATAGTGATTAAATGATAAATAATATTTATTTTGTTTATAGGTTAAAAAAAAACACTTAAACGTCTCTTTTTTTTTCGAAATTTTAAACTAGATGAGACCGGTTTGACCTAGCTGACTACCCTGAGAAGAAATACCGAAACAAACTCAGGGGTCAAAGTCTCTTTTAAAGTCCATACAGTTAATATGTAATGGTCAAATCACATGAGAACCATGCAGATTTGTCTAAGATGGTCTTTTGAAGAAAGAACCGTACAGATTTGAGTGGACCTGTCCAGTCAGTGCAAGCATTTGTCAGTATTCGTAAAGCTCAACTCAGGACTACTAAGGAGCTCAACGACTTGTCGAACAATACCAAGGAAAGGACATTTGGGTAGGCCGCAGAATATACTCAAATTTCCAGACACGTTAAAATTACTGAAAAGGAAAAAAAAAAGCAATCAACATTGTCCTTACGTTCACAATAATAAAAGGAAAAATATAGTTTACATGATGACTAAATTAGTTTTTTCGAAAATCTTATCTAGTTTCCCCGTTTCATCTTTATTCAGGTTACTAAATGAAACATTAGATCCTCTCTTGTCTTTTGAGGTTTTCATTTCTTCTACCGCTACAATAACTTGACCGTTAGATACAGTCTATAGCTACCAATAACTGTAGAACATCGGAATTCATTGCGTTACTATACTCATGAGTCAGCGCAGTTTTACGTGCTTGTCGCAACACAGATCCCTCATGCATGCTGATGAGACAACATTGGATGTTAGGTCATGTAGCTTAAGGATAATTAGCTCTTTAGCATTGTATCTAGGTCAATAGTCTGACTGGATTTGTTGGACAAATTTTTCTTGATTTACTGGTACCTTGTTTTGTTGATCTCTTGTTTTCTTGAAACTTTGTATAAGTAAGAAATTATGACTAACTAAGACTGTATTGCTAAACAAGCGGCCTTCCAAAGAAAAGTATTAAAAGTATTATTAGGACCACAACAGTTGAAAAATTGATGGCTTATTATGCTATACTTAGCTATCGATTGAGAAGAATAGTCTCAATCCCTTTTGGTGGGGACACAGTACGAAGATGTCGTTAAAATCTGAACAGGAAGAAGCACTGGACCGATCAATATAGCTAGCTATATTTAGGAGGAGGCCACATATCTAGCAGTGGAATTTCAGGCTTATGACGACGATGAGAAAAATAAACAAGAAGGTCGTTAATCCGTTCCCAACAATAAAATCTAGTAATATTGAATACCCAGTAATTTTATCAGCCAGAAACTAAATATTTACCAATCGTACTCAGATCTTTGTAAGCAAGACAATGCAATGCATTCCATATTTTCTATTGAAAACTAAAACAATAGAGGTACATAACAGATAAATGTAGGTAAGTATACCTATACAAAATTATATCGCAACAAGTACGTCTGTCTGTCCACAGTATTCGAATCCAGTCAATTTAGTACCATTATATGCGCTTCGGAGAAAATATTGAAATAATAGGTTGAGTAAATGTTATGTCATTGTGCATTGTGTATACTTGCTTCAGTCAAAATGTATGCAATTATTCAAAATATAGTTTTGATTGTCTTAACTTAGGCGACATTTGTTTATCTACGTATATTTTTAATTCGCCACACAATTCGGTCCCCAAGATACAGGCACCGCCTAGTTTGGGGGCCATTGTAATAATTCTGGTAAAATATAACTCCTGATATGTAAATATGTTATACCTATGTTTAAGAAAATACTTGTAACAATGGTTAAATAAAGTTAATATTATTATTATCGTTTATTCATTTGTATATGTACATATAAATTATATTTTTAAATATTTCAATAAAAAATTTAAAAAAACATTTAAAAATATAAAAAACAGTGTCCCACCGGTATCGGGAACAGGGTCCAAGCTACCGGCGGTTATAGCTCCAGAGAAAGGAACCTCCTAACAATACGAGCCGTGTCCAGGAGTACCACTTTCTGAATCAAGCCCTTGATCCAGCCGCCTTTATTATTATTATTAATTATCCTTATCATAGGATCGTTTGCTTGTATAATATTGTCCCTGTTAATAAGTGTAAAAGATCAGTCTTGGAGGCACGAATCTACCAATTTTATTGTACTTTTTTCTTATTATTTTACCTTTTAATTATTGTAAACATGTTTTTTATTTCGTCTTAATTTCGCTTCGTATATTTTCTTATTTATTGTTAAATTTAACGCTGTTTCTTGATGTAAACTGTGTATACTAATAAAATTATTAGCATACACACTAACACTCGAATTATATTTACTGTTTCCTCCTGATTGCTTTATATGTAGGTACTGCTGTTGATGCATCTTATACGTTGAGCTACATCGGCCATAATGCGTCCAAAAGTTAGCGCATGCTGCTGACATGCAAAATTTCGGCAGTCATCTTTTCATTCATACTCTTTCCAGCCAAACAAAAATCAGAAACGTTTATTTCAAATAGACCAATTACAGGTACTTTTGAATTGTCAAAATTTCGGTCAGTCAAAAAAAAAAGTGAAGCTAAATCACATCATCTCTCACCCAATCTATGTCATTTAGCGATTCACACTCAAACTCATGTTTTTCTACAATATTCTCTAATCGTCCACCCAGACCAAATAATATCGTATTGTGTACATTAAAATAAGATTTTATAAGGCCATATAACAACAATAAAACTTCCTTATCAGATGTTATACTTAGCTTTATATACAAAGCAATCTCGTATAGCCGTAGGTTTAATCTAGAGGTCAAAATCACCATAATTTGTGCCGAAGCGGTCAAATGACCTCAAAAAGCCATCGTTAGTTAATACGTATCTTCGAGTATAGTTTGACTAATAACCATGGTGAATTTCGATTGTTACGTGCTTCCGTGGCTACCGTGGTTTGGTATTACCAAATACTTCTTGGCATGATGCGTGGCTGTAATTGTCTCGGAATGCTTTAGAAGTTATGTGATGTGTTACATATTCATGTATGGTGGTCTAATTTCGAACCATTTGACTTCCGAATCATAAAATTCTCAAATTATTGAGGTTATGGGTTATGACTGCGTCGACTTCTTAGCTATTAAAATTCTTAACTGGTTCTGTAAATTAACTAGGCAAAATTTTTTGATGGTTCTAGAAAATTCTGACTTGGTTGTAACTTATAAATTTAAGGCAAATGCAATGCGTTTACGTTAGGCCATCTAGGCTGCGAAAATATTCGTAAAAGCTGCCCTGGAATGCAAATTGCTATTGAGGAAACACAGGTGAGTTCTAATCAGATATCCCATCACAAAAAAAGATCACTATCACTTCTAATTGTAAGCGATGATGCGGACTACTAAGTCTTTTCACTTAGAAGTTGTAAAAAATTCAAAAAATGCAAGTCTGTCTGTCTACTATCTAAACAAACAAATAAACAACAACATACCTACAAACTAAACGACCCTTTTGGAACAGTAAAACAACCTACTTACTGCAACCACACCCACCACAGCATAAATAAATAGACTCTAGACAATCTCCCGGAACAACCACAGACTGACCACAGCATAACCGAAAACCAGTTAGTAAATCTGCAGACATCTCCAGGAAGTGCTTGAGAGCAGGCAAGGGCTGCCGTAATATGGAACCGGTCTCACCGGTCCATGGGTCACGCGAGCAGGCTGTGGCAAGTTGAACATGTTTCGATCCGATGGACAGTATGGTAACGTGTGATTTGATACTTAATGGACTTGGAGAGTGTTGTGATGACGTCACGTGATTGTCTTTTATTTGTGAATTGTTTTATTGATTTTGAGAAAAATTTTCGATTGTATTTTCTGTCTGTAAATATCGTAGTTCATCTTGCATCATTCGCTAGGGCCACAAGGTAATTTCTGAAAAAGAAACTTGTGGTCTTAGAACGCAAAGGGCAATTGAAGGGCACAAGTGTGGTTTTAGTAAGAGTCTGACACGCACTTTCGTTCCACCCTAGAGAGGGAGAAGTCGTGGATGATTTCCCACCTCAAAATAAAACAAAATCTGGCAAAAAGCTGGGCATCACTTACTGGACGCCTGAGGCAGGTTGTCGCCGTCAAGGTCCATCGCAGCGCTGATGCAGTGACGATCAGCCTCCCTAATACCACGTGACTGAGCGTTGAGATGACGTCAGAATAAAGGATTGGGGGGCGTGGCCTACTCGAGGCGATCGACGAAAAGAGAATCGAAACGAAACGGTTGTAACTTGGCTAGTGGGGCTGATCGCGTTTGCGGGTCAAGCTTGGTCAAAGATCGCGCAAGACAGAAAGGTTGGAAAGGATACAAAAACAATATTATAGCTGATATTTTTTATAAGATTTTCTGGTTACAGAATGAAAATACTTCTACCTAGGTCCACGAATGTCCGTTGTAGACTTTGAAACCATCCAACCGATGTGCCCAAACCTATAATGCGAAGATGATTTTAGACCTCCGATGATTCCTTTTTTTCCCACAAATAAATTGGTAAAATATATTTCTTTTTTTTAGCGCACTCCGGGTGTTCAACTTATTCAGGGATTTTTTTTTTTTTTTTTTTTTCGGTGGGAAAATCATCTTATGACATCTCCCGCCCTTGGGTGGGGCGGGAGATAGTGTCAGACTTTTACTGACTAAAAACCCACTCTTGTTCCTTCGTTGCCTTCGTCCCAGGACCCCGGGTTTCGTTTTCACACTACCCATGGCCCCAGTAGGCTTCGACCCTGCTGGGCCCCTACGATTTGCTGACATCTCCCTGAGGCGCGCGTGGAACAATACGCGCCGTCGACGACTTGGGCTCGGTCCGGACGGTTACCGGACGGTCGGACGGCGGGCTACCCATTGCTCGCCGTCCGCAAGCCCACGCCTACGTTGGCCGGAAATCGGGATCGGAATCCCGGCGGCGATTTGGGCGTGAGGACCGTTGCCTCACGCGATCAGCCGCCTCCTTTGCTAGCATTACTGCTTCGCAGAAGGAAGCGACCGCCTGCCACTCCTCCTCGCTACGGACCATGGCCTGTACCAAGGCCCGACGCGAGAGATCGCCGCCGCCGATCGCCCCCACGAGGACACGGCGTTGCTCTGCCCAAGCGGGGCACACCTCCACCGTATGCTCCACCGTGTCCTCCGGGCGGTCCACACAGTGGCGACACCCGGGCGTCGCTTCCGCACGAATCCGGTGCAGGAACTTCCCGAACTTACCGTGTTCGGTGAGAACCTGCGTCATACGGTAGGTGAGGACGCCGTGAGGTCTTTCCAACCACGCCTCAAAGAGAACTTATTCAGGGATGGCGAACCAATGTCACGCGTCAAAATAATTCGGACACGCCAGTGAAAGAAGTACAACATGTAGGTGATTTTAAACACTAGTAATCACACCAATTTTCTCTTTTATACATATAATTGAATAAGCAAACTCTTTGGGCTGCTAATTAAAATATAATATAATGTTATTAATGTTATTAAAAAAATTATTTGATTATTATGATTAGGATTATTATGATCATTATTATTTTATCTTTGACATTGAATTTTGTTTTGACTTAAATGATCTGGATTATTGTCATTATTATTATTATATTGACATTTATTTACTTGTTCTACAGCTGACATTATTGATCTTTTTTGTATACATTATTTAATTTTATTTTTGACATCATTTTATATATATGTTTTTTTTTATTAGACTGAAATGATTTTAAAATGAAATTGGAATAAGTAATTTTAAAATTTATTGTGGTTTTTGGACAATACTCTCTTTTTTTTTAATTCAAATTACTAAGTTCTCAAATTTTTTTTTTTATTATTTTTTTTTATTTACATTGGAATTTGGATTATTATTTTATGTGATTTTTTGATCTTTTTATATATATTTGTTTTGCATACTGTAAAATTTATTTTTATACTTAAGTTATTAAATATTCATTTTTTTTTTATTATATAATAATTATTCACAATAATTTTGCTTTTTAGGATTTTGTAGAATGTTGATCACTGTATTGTTTAATTTTTTATATTTCATTTTCAACACAATGTTCCATTGTTATGAAATTAAATGACTTATGACTTATGACTTATGACTAATATCATTTAGTTTAAATATTTGTTCATTAAATCATTAAGCCACCATGATTCTTTGGCGGCACGCAATATATATATATAATTTCATTTATTCAAGTAACTAAGGACTCATAATTACACATAACACGGAACATAACACAAAACATAACACCAACAAACAAACAACATTTACATAATTATTTCACACACAGTTATCGATAACTGCAGGTAACATGCAAGTCACTGCAGCGCCTTATAAAAGGACAGTCGAGCCGGTCGGCTATCATCATCAGCACACTGTTAGGGCTGCCGCGCACCCTGCGCACCAGAGATGTGCTCCTCTTACGCATCGTCGCATAAAAGCAGTCAACGCTAGCGGCGGCAAACATACCCGAGGCACTACAGTGTCGCGGCAGCCCCATCAGTGCCCTGAATGCGTTATTATATTGGACACGGAGAGCTTCGTATGCTTTTCGAGTGTGATTCACCCACAGGCTGCACGCGTACATAGAAGTACAATAAGCCCTGAAAAGGGTCTGCTTTACTGACTTGGAACAGCGCGCAAACCTGCGAGCTATCATGTTACCTCTAACAGCCAAAGCCCTCCGCTCCCTCTCTATGTCAGCATCGTCTCTGAGTCCGGATGTTACTAAATGTCCTAGGTATTTGAAATGCTCCACTTTGACCAAGGGAACACCATACAGTTTAATGGGAGGCACTGCTGCAGGACATTTAGTGCCGGCCTCAAAAACCATGAACTGACTTTTTGTCACATTGTATTTAAGACCATGCTCTTCTGCATATGTCTGACAGAGCCCCAACAATGTTCTCAAGCCACAAACAGATGCGCTCAGCAGCACCATATCGTCCGCATAGCTAATATTATTCAGACAAACTCCATCAACATGACAGCCGACATGATGACTGCTGAGAGCAACTAATAAAGCATTGACATATAGGTTAAAAAGTGCGGGGGAGCTCAACCCCCCCTGCCTCACCCCGCACTCCAGCCCATACGGCTCCGACAGTGAGCCGGCCCACTTAACACTATTGATCTGGCCTCCATACCAACATTTAAACAAGTTAATTAGTTCTGTGGGAAAATCAATGCCCTTTAACTTCTTCCACAGAATGTCATAGGAAACCAGATCAAAAGCCCTGGACAAATCGAGGAAGCATGCGTACACCGGAGTATGCCTATCCGTATAGTACCTGACGGCATGCTTGAGACACAGTATAGCACTTTCTGTGGAAAGTCCGGGCCGGAAGCCAAACTGGTTGTCGTGCAGATGTAGATATTCGTTTAACTGTGTATCAAGCAAACCGTCAAGCACCTTTGCAATAACAGTCGCTAATGAAATGGGCCTGTAATTATTTTTATCTGACAGATCTCCTGTTTTATTTTTAACAACAGGCACTACTATGGTCTTAACAAGATCAGAAGGTAAGTGGGCATGACTGATGCACAAATTAAAAAGCATTGCCAACACTCTCGGTAGGTGAGGTCCAGCCTGTTGAAGATGCTCAATGCTGAGGCCGTCATGGCCAGGAGACTTGCCTCTAGACATTAATTCAACAGCACGTGCTACATTTTTTGAACTAATTCTAGTACCCACCCGACCACAACAAGTCTCAACACCGAACATACCCAGTGAAGGCGGTCCCAGGGGCGATTTCACATGAAAATGTTCTCGAAAGAGATCAGCAATGTCCTTTGGGTCACTCTTACCATTGACGCTTACAGGGAGGCCAGGCCGTGGTGTCATTTTATTTGCAATGACTACATATTTTGTTTTTTATATTTTTTGTGGCACGTTCTCATATAAAGGTTCGCCATCCCTGCCCTAGTTCTTTTTAAATTATGGTAATGATGTGACAATGTCTATTTCTCCTTCTATATTTTTAGTAAGCATAGCATAGTCGGCCTTTTTTTAATGTTCCCACTGTTGGGACTCAGGCCTCCTCTCTAGGAGAGGGAATGGGCCGTAACCCACCACGCGGGCCCAGTGCGGGTTGGTGGATGTCACATGTCTTTGAATTTTTGGTTCTAGGACATGCCGGTTTCCTCACGATGTTTTCCTTCACCTTTTTGAGAGCAGTGGTGATGAAATAAACTACACAAAGTAATGCGCCTGGCGGGGTTTGAACCCGCGACGTACAACTCGTAAGTCGGGGCCGTTACCACTCGGCCACCACTGCTCCTCCTTTTAGTAAGAGTCAAAGTTAAACAACAAGTTCAGCTAGAGAAGATTAGGGGCAAGGTTGGCAAAGTTGCAGGAGAAAACCACAAAAACATTTAGCTGCTCGCTTCCTAAAGATCATTGTGGAAAAGTAAGTGGTTGCTAGCCTTCGAATGTTACTTGAAATTCAGTTGGACCTTTTATAACGAGTCTTTTCTTGCAACTAACCTTTATGTTTTTATTCATTTGATCTTGATAATTATGCAGATAGGTTTTCTTTTCATCATTATATCTTCTTCATTATGGAATTAAGTCATCATCTTCCTGCCCTTGTCCCGTGTTATTTGGGGTCGGCGCAACATGTTTTTTTCTACCATTCTGCCCTGTCACTCGTCATGCTATCATTAACTTCCTTTTCTTTCATATCACTCTTCACACAATCCATCCATCTTTTCTTTGGTCTCCCTCTCCCTCTCATTCCATCCATCCACATGTAAACTCATAACTCTTTTAGTAACATGCGCTCCAACCCTCCTCTTCACATGACCATACCATTATGGAATTAAGTGTATTTTAAAAATTCCCCGTTAATAATAATAGTATCTTTGTTCGATTCAGCCTGTCCCTTGCTGCCCTCTCCAGCGACGCCCTAAGCCGAGGTCCGTACCCCACAGGGAGTGCCCTTAGCGTGTAGTCGCTTAGTTTTAAGTTAGTTAAGTAAACCCTGGCTGGAGGCTTTGATTCTGGAATTTAGACCACCACAGGCAAGTCCGGTTAAGCACCCGGCAACTACAGAGGTTGACCTGCGAGAGGCACCTCATAAAAAAAAAACATTATGGAATTAAGTTTGCACAATAACTGCACCTTGGAGGATGTATTGAGTGCTACCTATACTGCAGTTAACGTAGCCATCTACTAGGCTAAAACCGTTTAAAGAATTTTCCATCGATTCGAGGAGAAGAAGAAGAATAATTTATATATAAGTTGTGTTGCTTTTTTGGTGTACAATAAAGTTTATTCTATTCTATTCTAAGAACGGAATTAGTGTGTGAGATAGCTTCTTAAAATGGACTTCTATATTTAATGGAATCTAAAGGAATCGGAGGCGTTGCCTACTCGAGGCGTTCGACGCAAACGAAATGATCGTAACTTGGCTAGGGGGGCTGATGTCACCTCAACGCTCAGTCACGTGGTCAGAACAAAGGACGCAAAAGAATCGAAACGAAACGGTCGTAATTTGCCTAGGGGGGCAGGCAAGTACTACATATTTTCGTAAAATGATGACACTTAAGTGGTTTAAGGAGTCCGGGTAACTACCCGACACTTATTTTCGGACTGTCGCATATGTTCTAATCGTGTGGAAAACTCTGATATCGCGATACAGGATTTTGTATTTTTAGGTCCTTTGTGGCGACAGAGATGTCGCTACCAGACTATTAAGGTTACCACAAAAACTGAAAACCAGGGATTATTGACTATGGACAGTGGGATGTGGGATTGTCGAAAGAGTTACCGTGGCTCTGGAACACAAAGGGCAACTGGAGGAACACGGTGGAATTTAGTCAGTAAAAGTCTGATACTCACTCTCGCTTCACCCAGAAAGGAAGAAGTTATTTTTTGATAATTTTTACCAAAAGTGATAGTTAGACATTGGTTTTTTTAAGTTTTATTATAAGCTGTAAAAAAAAATCATTTATTGTATACTTGAAACTCCGGCCTGAATAAACCATTCGACCTTCGCAGACGAAACAATTTTACAATTCGTATAAAACCGAGTTAGGCTTTGTCGGCGCATGATTCACGTTAACGGTAAATAGTCAGACAGCTCTCACAACCGAGTTAAATAAAAAGGCTTATAAATTTGTGTTTTTAACCTCAAATGTGATGTTTTAACGGCAATGCAGTGGCGTTGTTTTAAAAAGGTCAGTTCAGGTATCACCCTACATTATTCTCTTTTGCACCTCATATAACTGATTCAAAGGAAAACAAAATATTTTTACTGTTGATAGCGGCTGCTTAAAGTTATTTACTACGCAAAACTGCTGGTCCTGGTTTTTCTCATCTACTAATAAAATCATCATCATCATTTCTACTGGAAATAGGTCTCATTCAAGCGTCGCCACAACGACCGGTCCTGTGCGTCTCGCATCCATCGGATTCCCGTGACCCACACCAGGTCATCGGTCCACCTTGTGTCAACAGAATGGAAAACGTTATCAGGTTTCTTTTGTGTGCGTTCAGCTAAGGAATGGAATTCACTGCCAGAGTCTGTGATTCCTGAGGATATATCAAGTCAAGATTGAATAGATTACTTCTAGGTAAGCGTGCTCCATCGTCGACCGCATCGTCGCTGACCAGGTAGAATAGCGGTCAAGCGCGAACCTATCGGTAATAACGAAAAATTTAAAAAATCAAGGGAAAATATTCTGGTTTTAGGTGTTGCCTGTTTAAGTACAGATGGGCATAGCAAAGTAAAATAAATGGTCAGCAATGGAAGCTCGCTTTGATATGTGGGAAATCACCCAGCACTATCTACAGCAGTAATCAGTGTTGCAATTAATATTATCGTATGATGAAAGTATTTTCGTGTTTGGCAACATTGCACAGTATTTGCTTATTTTTACGCCATGACTCATATACCCATTACTCATATTGGTAACAACACAAAACGAGCTAACAGTTATAGTATAGCATGTAAGTGCTGATTATCTCTTGATTGATCCATTATTCTTCCATGTTGAAGCTGGATTCAAGTTTAACTAGATTAATATAAAACTTAGGCCCGGGGCACATTATTGGCATCGGCAACAAAAAGTATCCTTCGGCATCCCTACATGCATGCCGATGCATAGTTTCTGACAGTGTCCGCTTGCATGTAGGGATGCCGAAGGATCCTTTTAGGGATGCCTCAATAGGCTTAAGATAATGCAATAGGGCTAACTAAATTAAGAGGGTTGTTATGATGATTTTAATTATTATAATTCGTAAATAAATACATTTTACGGCAGTCAATAATATTTTAATCAACATACAACTAACCGGCAAAATTAAAAAAATTAAGAAAATATAACAAAAAAAGAATTTGTCTAGGACTATAATCGAGCATGAGTGAAAGGACCCGCTATCGTCGATGCCTCGCGGGACTTCAGGCTTGTCCGAAACAGTCTCTACGACCTTAAAACAACAACTGAAGGCAAACACACGGGTAGGTGTTGTTCAAGAAAAGTCACACTCCCTCTCGCTGGACCCAGAGCGGTAGAAGTTATGAAAAACGGACTACTATCAAACTCAATTGTCACAGAGAGACTGTAGAACCGTTGATAGGGCAACAGCCTAGATGGGTGACCTACAAAAGACCTTTCGAAAGACTTGAATGCAACTCTCACATTTATAAGTGACAGTTGCATTATGACAGAAAAGGGAGAAGGACTTTACTCAGTTGGGGACGGATCAAGCAATAATGACAAAAATTCCACATAAAGCGACGAACCAGAAAGTTATAGCTAATAATACGGCATGGTAATTTGGGAAAGGTATATGTCCAATAGTGTATTGGAACAGGCTGAGTTGATACATCCAAGGTTAAATTTACTTTTCGGAGGTGTGACGTCATCAAATAACTCTGTTGAAAGGGAGACACTCCCGTCTGACTTTTACTAACTAAAAACCAACTTTGTTCCTTCCGTTGCCAAGAACCGGCGAGGCCGAGTTAACGCGGCATCTTGCAGACGCATGGCAAATCTAAAGATCGACCTCTGTCCAATTGCATTCAACCACAAGACGCGCCACAATCAATCGATCTAAACACAGTAAAGATTTATTGCCTCGTTATTGCATAGAAACTATTAATTATTTTTAATTAATCGTTCTCCGATAGTCATCTATTAGCAAGGTGATTGTATAGTAAAGGATACGCTTGGTGGCACACCATACACGTTGCGACATTGGATTATTAAAGTGAAGAGTCGAAAGAGCCGTGCTGCTGCTGCCGCTGCGGCTGCTGAGAACCGCAAGCGGTGGAAATATGTACCTGGTTGGTAGGCCGAGGGGTCCGAGTGACCACAAATGATTTAAAGACCCTTTATCTATATATATAAAAGGAGAAACTGACTGACTGACATATCAACGCACAGGCGAAACTACTGGGACTAGGAACATGAAATTCTGCACATGGCTTACTGTTATGACGTAGGCGACCACTAAGAGAGGAAGGGCAAAGCCGCTGGCAGAAGCTAGTTGTACATTAAAACATACATAGTACACGGTGATACATACAGTTTATGTACAACGGCGAGCTTAACTCAACAATGAGTTTTCTCCCAGCAAACCTTTGAGTTACAGAGTGAGAACACATTTTGGGTTGGTGGGTGGGTAGGATAAACTTTGTTGACACTTCACGTAACCCGAAGGCTAGCTTTTACCTTTGACAAAAGATAAGCATTGCCGTACAGCGTGGTAATACGGCTAGTCTTTTGGTTATATTACCAGTCGGGCATTCGACAGCGATGCGGAGGAGTTTTTCGACGCCACACTTTAGATTACTTTTAGTTGGTTCTTGAGGGTTTTTATTTTATTTTTATTTAGTGTATTATATACACTAAACATAGTTAAGTATTTTTTTAAATATACAAATATTAAAATTACAAATATAAAATGTAAATTAAAAATAGACCGTAAACAAAATCAAAACAGTTTTATTTCACAATGTTTTGATTTTGAAGCGAAAGCGATTCTCTAAAGCGATTTCTGGTTCATATAACATATTAGTTAGTAACAGCTATACGCATTCAGTTACCGTCAGATTAGTATCTAAGAAGATAACCTCTTTTCAGGTTAAAGTGTACAATGCCCGTCTAGCCGCGCCCGATTCGGCAAACTTATTGACCTGGTTATTGTGAACAATGACTTGGCTGTCAGTTTTGCTTGTATATTATAGGATTATTGTTGGTTTAGTAGGTTGATTCTGATATTTGGAGCGAAAACGTGAAATTTGGTGTTTGCCCAGGAAGTGTTTAATAAATTTATAAGTTTATTTTTAGAAATAACAAAATATATAAATGTTATGATTTCCGAGCCCGAATAGTCTCGATGCCGCCAGAAGAAATGCCAGTAAAACCGTAGGCAAGGGCGGATCCAGGATTTTTTTCTGGGAGCACGAGCACGAGGGGAGGATGGACAAAAAAATCAACAATAACTGTTAAAAACAAACTTGAAGTAATCATGCTTCAAGTTTATTTCTACAAGTTTTTATTCTAAGTATGTACTGTGATGAAATCTCCACAATACACAAAATTACCATCTAGGGGTGCAAGTGTCCCCGTGCCCCCCCCCCCCTCTAAACCCGCCATTGACCGTAAGGATCTAGCAGGGGCGAAACCCGCTAAGGCAAGAGGGAATTTCTAAAAAGGGAACCTGCGGCCCTAGAACAACTGAAAGACTCAGGTGTGATTTTAGTCAGTAAAAGTCTGACACCCCCTCTCGCTCCACCCTAGAGTGAGAAAAGTTATTGGACGATTACCAACCTAAAGAAAAAAAAAAGCTTTATAAGAATTAAACACTATCATCGTGTGGTTGATGATAATCATGGAGTGCTTTAGCAAATCTATTTTAATATATAAAAGCGAAATACCAATCACGTATTAATCACGAAATCAGGACACAAGATAACAAGACATCCACTAAGAACGGATTTTACGAAACTCCATCTCTAAGGGGGTAAAACGGGGGTTGGAAGTTTGTATGGAGAAATCTACTTTTACTCGTTTGAAACCGCTGGCAGAAGCTAGATAATAATAAAACAAAATTCAACATTACGGGTGGGCTTTGAGAACCCAGCAACGCAAATACAAGAAAAGATAGTCCCTAATTAAATCATCAACCTTTACCGACGACATAGCAGAAAAAAACGATACAATAGATGAGCTCAAAGAGAAGCGGGTGCCACAAAAACTATGCTCATCGGTTTGACGGTAGTACTACCTACTATAGGAAGGGGTTTTTTTTATATAGAATCTTTTGTCATGTAGATTAACTTTGAATGTAAACATCTACCTTGTGGGTAATTTGGGTTCTTAATATTGATTTCCAGAAATTTATCTTTCTAACTTTAGTTTGTTGATCTGGGGCTCTAAAGCTCACACTATTTCTACTGATGTGTTTGACTAAGCGATGATGTGGTTAATAATGGTGCATGCTCATGGGCGTACCCAGCTTCTGGCGTAGGAGGGGGCAAGTCAGATTTTTTAGGTCGGATCGTCCGCGGCTGTTTTGTCATACACACCTACATGAAACATAAGGTATATGTAGTGTATTGTGTAGGGCAAACAGCCGCAAATGATCCCGCTTTATAGGTAGTTAAATAAATAAATCAACTTTTACAAAAAAAAATACAACCGACTTCAAAGCAAAAAAAAACACTGAAAGTGCAAAATAACTTTAATTTCGGAAGTCGGTGTTTCTATAATAGTTTTGTCTCTTCGTTATTTAACACCGACTTCCGAAATTAAAATTATTTTGCTCTTTTCAGTGTTTTTTTTTTTCTTTGATGACTGTTGTATTTTTTTTTTTTGTAGAAGTTTTTTTTTCACACTTTTTAGTTATGGTACCACCACTAAAAAGTACCCCTCAGCCAACATAAATACCTTATAACCAGAGTGCATCTCATGACAATTCAAAACAACAAACAACAGACAAAACTTTTTACAAAAAAAAAAACAGACTTCAAAAAAAAAAAAACGAAAAGGACAAAAAATAACATTAATTTCGGATGTCGGTGTATCTATAATAGTTTTGTCTCTTCGTTATTTAACACTGACTTCCGTAATTAAAGTTATTTTGCACTTTTTAGTTATGGTACCACCACTAAAAAGTACCCCTCAGCCAAACTTAAATACCTTATAGCCAGAGTGCATCTCATGACAATTCTAATAATCCCAAAACACGGTTAGATTACATTAATTTATTACAGAGTTCCGGTGCCTAACTTCAGGCTTCATCAATAGATCAGTTCGATATATTCCCCCTCTACTTTCAGTCAGTCATCGACTACACGTATAAACAAAGCAATTTTACTTGTTACGACGGTTCTGTTGTGATCCTATGAGGAGTTCTGTTCCATATCTTCGAAGTTCATGATCAGATCATAACAATATTTCTATGGGACCAACTCGGTAGCATAACCTTTCAATCGAAAAAAATAATATTTAAATTGGTCCACAATTGACCGAGAAATCGGTAAACATACATAAAAAAAAATACATTCAACCGAACATGATAACCTCCTCCTTTTTGAAGTCGGTTAAAAAGTAAATTTGTATGTCATGTCTATGTTAAATAAAATAAATGCTAGTCGTTCGCAACATCGAAGATTACCGAATACAGCCGAGCGTTCGAACGCTCGGCTGTGCCAGTGTCTACTGAGCGGTTTATTTAAAAGTTAGAGCAAAAGGCCTAAGGGTTAATTAGTAATTAGGCGAGTACATACATGTTCTGCGAGATTTCCAAGGGGGGGCAGCTGCCCTCCCCTGCCCCCCCCTGGGTACGCCCATGTGCATGCTGGCTGTGTAACCTTTTACATTTCACACTTATTTAGTTATCTTTGCCATTTCTAAAGTAAGTACATGAATTCACGGGATGTAAGCCAGCTGCAATTTTTACCATTCTGCCGCGCTTATGATAATTGCAGTAAGTCGCAATTTTGGTCGATGTTAAGTATATATTTGAAATGTATTGATTGAGATCTACATTTCTGTATATTTAACTCAATATCGACCAAAATTACGACTTAATGTAATTATCATAAGCGCGGCAGCATTATAGGGTGTAGTATTGTATTGTATTTTATTTGATTTACAAAAAAAAAACTTGTTACAATTATGAAAGTTAGCAATTAGCATGTCTAAATGTAACTAAACGTAACTCCGGCCCCCAAGATACAGGCACTGCCTAGTTTGGGGACCACAGTTCACTTTAATGTTAATTTTACCAGTTACTGTTAATACCTCTATGTAACATAACTTTAGTAGATTAAGATACATTCTGTAACACTGGACTAAATTATTATTATAATATATATCGCGTCAAATTGCGACCGGCCTGTTGGTCTAGTGGTTAGTGGCCCTGACTGCTATGCCGGAGATCTTTGGTTCGATTACCACCCAGAACAAATGTTTGTATGACGAGCACAATCATTTGTTCTGTGACTGTGTGTAATTTATCTATATTATGTATGTTTTTAGAAATATTTGGGTATGTTTATCAGTTGTCTAGTACTCATAACACAAGCTCTGCTAAGCTTGGGACTAGACGGCGTTGTGTGATAGTTTTGTGAATATTATTATATTAATAATATTATAAATCTAACTACCGGAGATATATAATGAAGGACGGGACGGTTGACGTGTGTCGGGCATGCCATCGTCCGGGTGAGTCTATCAGACATATTATCTCTGGTTGTTCTCGTCTGGCTAACGGAGAGTACTTGCACAGGCATAACCAAGTAGCCAGGATTATCCACCAGCAACTTGCTTTGAAATACAACCTAGTGTATTCAGAGGTACCGTATTACAGCTATGTGCCCGACCCAGTTCTCGAAAATGACCATGTCACGTTGTACTGGGATCGGTCTATCATTACTGACCGGACTATTGTAGCCAATAAGCCGGATATAGTGGTGATAGACCGATTAGCGCGCCGCGCAATGATAGTCGATGTCACCATCCCACATGATGAGAATCTCGTGAAAGCTGAGAAAGAGAAACAAATCAAATATCTCGACTTAGCACACGAGGTTGTCGACATGTGGAATGTGGACTCGGCAATCATTGTGCCGATTGTTGTTACCGCCAATGGCCTGATGGCCAAAAGTCTAGACGACCACCTGTCGAAACTGACGTTGCGCGGTTGGATCAAGGGCCTGATACAGAAGGCAGTACTCCTCGATACGGCTCGCATTGTGAGGAGGTTCCTGTCTCTGGAGCCCTAACCACCGGTAGCTTGGACCCTGTCCCGACACCGGCGGACTGCTATTTTTTATATTTTTAAATGTTTTTTTTTTTTATATGTGTTTTGAAAAATATTTAAAAATGTACAAAATATGTATAAAAAATAAATAAAGAAATTATAAATCTTATACTTTTTATTCCTGGTTACCTAAGTAGGTATAAAGATGTTCAATTCCAATTTGATCTGCCAATCTGATCTCCACATCACAGAGGGGTTCACCTTGGTACACATCGGTACATCTCAGTGTGATACGGACGTATCAATACTATGATAAGACAAGAAATACACGATAATGTTAAAACAATGTTGATAGTGGTGTGTTGGTGACTGATCTTTCCGAAAGGTAAATATTGTATTACTTTAATAATAATATTTCACAACTATCACACAACGCCATCTAGTCCCAAACTAAGCAGAGCTTGTGCTATGAGTACTAGACAACTGATAAACATACTTCAATTATTTCTAAATACAGAATTATGGCCTAGGTCCAGCAGTGGACGTCTATCGGTTGAAATGATAATGATGACATACATATTATATATAAATATCACCCAGACCCAGCCAGGCGCATTACTTTGTGTAATTTATTTCATCACCACTGCTCTCAAAACGGTGAAGGAAAACATCGTGAGGAAACCGGCGTGTCCTAGAACCAAAAATTCGAAGACATGTGACATCCACCAACCTGCACTGGGCCCGCGTGGTGGATTACGGCCCATTCCCTCTCCTAGAGAAGAGGCCTGAGTCCCAACAGTGGGAACATTATAAGGCCGACTATGCTATGCTATCACCCAGACACAGAACAAATGGTACCGGTCCCATGCGTGTAGCATCCATCGGATTCCCGCGACTCACCAGGTCACCACCACTCAGGGCCGAAGCCTACTGGGGCCAAGGGTTTGTTTCTGAAAGGAAAACTCGGCCCTGGTATGAAAGGCAACGAAGGAACAGGAGTGAGTTTTTAGTCAGTAAAAGTCTGACACACCCTCGCGCTCCGCCCAAGGGCGAGAGATGTCATTGGATGATTTTCCCAAACAAAAAAAAACCATTATAGGGACACACGATTCGGACACAATGTCCGGATGCGGCCCAGGTACGCAAAGGCTAACTGAAGTAACACTATAGACTATAGTGGGTTTTAGTCAGTAATAGTTTGGCCCTCCCTCTCGCCCTACACTAGGTAATCGAATGTTGGCATGAGCGCTGTGACGCACACGTTATAACCGTAGTTTAACGAGAATTTAATTATTTACCTATTGTTCCGGATATTTTGCTATAGCGTTAGTGTATCTGTCGTGGACAGGTCTTAGAATTGATCACTTCATGTTATGGCCAACTAAAACTTACCTTTCATATATAATATTTGAGGTTTTCACAAATTAATCAACGGCTAATTAGCCATGTTTGAAAACCAATTAGGTATCTATTATTTTATATATATTGTCATGTATTTATTTATATCAGGATAAGAGGGGAAAGACATTTCGCAGAGGCCCCCTAGACGCTTTTTAATTTTATGGAACGTGGCACCAATTTCTGTCTGTATACTCTATGAAAGTGCAGACACTGTTGGTGGGAAACTATTGCGACATATTATGGAAAACAAAGATTATTATTTCTTTATTTATGTACACATAAAATTAACATTTTTTTTTTTTCAAAATGCAAATAAATGAACATATAAAAATATACACAAGGCCTCTTTCCATTCCTCCTTTTGTTGGAATACTGAGACTCCCTCTAGCTCCACCCAGAGCGGATCAAAGTTATGATTTCATCTAATCAATTAAGAAAATAAGAACCCCTACTTTATCCGCATTTTTCACGATATTCCATCACGCTTTTGTAAATGAAGGATGCAAAATAGTCTCGACCAAGTAAAACGTGCTCAAATCATAATAAAAATAAATAATCGTGACTGTTCTACTATTTATAAAAAGTATTAATAGTCTGATTCATAAAACTTGTTATTTTAGTTTTAAAAATATCGATAATTGAGTGGTAGATTCATCGTTGTGGCTATGTCAAGCACGGCTTGGTTTGGCTTTATTAACTTCCCTGCCTTTAGTTTTCCGACGTTTTATATAACCAACTCTTCTATTGAATACTTAACACTGAAATATGCTGGCAAAGGTAAATTTCAGGATTCAGGGTCAACGGGAACTACCCTATGAATATTGTTCCCTTGAGAGTGTCGAAATATACGTTTTTACCGACATCATCATCTTCCTGTTCTCGTCCCGTTTTATTTGGGGTCGGCGCAACACGATTTTTTCTTCCATTCTGTCCTGTCACTCGTCACGCTATCACTAACTCCATTTTTTTTATATCACTTCTTACACAATCCATCCATCTTTTCTTTGGTCTCCCTCTTCCTCTCCATCCATCCACATAAAAACTCATAACTTTTTAGTAACATGCGTTTCATCCCTGCTCTTCACATGACCATACCAAGACAAACGATTCCCTTTCAACTTTTCAGTCACTGGCGCCACTTTCAAACTTGCCCTAATATATAATATACTCATTTCTCACTTTATCCATTTTTGCGACATATAAACAACCATATCTTTTTTTTTCATTAACTCAGAAATTTGAGTTTTTCACAGTTTCAAGGGATCGACAGACATACTCCTAGACGGACAACAAAGTAATCCTATAAGGGTTCCGATTTTTCCTTTTGAGGTGCGGAACCATAAAAAAGAACTGAACTTGCTAAAATTGTTTAAAGTACGCAGTTTAGTGCCTACTTAAGATTGTTACGAAATCTAGTGTCGGTATAACGAAGCCTTATCATTGCATATTCATACGGTTTTTGGTAATGCACAAGTAAGTAAAAGGTTTCGCTAACGCAGCCGAGTAGCAGTTTCTTGCAAAAATACCAGTTTTTTGTCGATCTGACGGGAATTTAGCCGACATTTTTTATGCGCTTGCTAAATGTTTTGACAAAAACACGTAATTACTTCTGGCAATAGGGAATTACTTTATTTGCATATTTTTTTTATACTCATTATCTTTTAAGCTTTTATTGCAGTCATCACGAGGTCACGAGGACTCAAAAAATTATGAATAGTAGAACAAGTCAATGCTGCTTCTGCAATTCCCAAAATATAAAGGGAGCGATACAACATGCCTGTACCTGGCATATAAATATGCAAGTAGCTTGAATGCCAGAACTCGTTGTGGTACACTGGCATGCCTACTACTTGCATACTTTTGTACCAACTGCAGGCAAGTGTATCACCGCCTTTAGGACCGACATGAATTCCGTCCCAATAGTCGTAAATAAGACGAGAAAAAGATAAAACTTATCCAACAAAATGAAAGTGATCCAATAACACCAAAAAATTCGCTTCATTCCAACTAATACATTAAAAACGTCAGTAAATGAAAGGACATAAACAAAGAGTATAAATTGCACAATTTCAACAACCGCACAGCGGCCAGTCTTTCTAAAAAATAGAACAGCCACAACAAAAACATAATTAAACCTTATAAAGATCGAATTAAAGTTGAAAATCGATTGTGGTATGTGGGTAATGTTGAACGACCGCAAAAATATCAGTGCACATCGCGTGTTTGAATCGGTAACAAACAGTGAAATTGATTGACTCACCTCAACTTTTTTGGAGTACTCTTCCGTCACGCGCTCCTGTTCTTTCTTCAGCTCCTCGTTTTTATCGAGAAGGGCCTTCCCCAGCTCTGCAGCCAGCAGGAGATCAGACTCCTTCTGCTGCAACTGAGCCCACAAGTCCTGTTCTTGACCGGCGTCCATCGTCGCTGTCTGCCTTATCGTGGACATTTCCCTAACATACGCTTCTAAATCCTCAATAAAATGTTCGTCTGAAAAGCTCAGTGGCACAGGAGTTTTCCTCGTAGCACTTTTGCTTCTACTCCGTCTATGCTTATTAACCGGTGTTGATGTTCTAATATCCCCTTTACCCACGAACTCAGTTTCGTCTGTTATAAAGTTAGGAGACTTGTTGCGGTCTGGTGGTTCTGCTTCAGTGTTGTGTTTTCTACTTCTACTAATATTTGCACTAACTTCACCGGCCATTTATTCGGACGAGTCTATTCAAAAACTAATTGAAATTAACTTTGCACTATTTTGGTGTAGCTGTTCTTTTTAAATATTTTCTCGATGGCCTGTTGGAACTTGGTGGTTTTGGGCAGTTTTATTTTGAAAATGGTCTTGTTTATCTCGAAATCCTTTTTTAATGCCATTATAAGGTTTGTTGTATCACAATGGTAACATTTCCGGCTCACTGGCACTCACAACACTGCACTGTTATGTCGATACACTCGCGGGCGCGCGGCACAGAAGTTGCCTCGACAACGGTGCGGACACAACAGACTGGCTGCGAAACCTTCGAGGTAGAACCACCCGCGACGGTCACAGATTATGACAGCGCTGAGAAGTGGCAATAGGTAAAAATGGCATGCAGTAGTACAGGTACACTACGGTTGAAATATCTTGGCCGCTTCGATCTTCGAGCAATTGGTTGCGCAGTAATTATTTTTAAGAAACATATGGCGAATGCGTATTGCGTATTTTTTCGACTATGCGCGATTGTTCTGAACGCTCTAATTCAGCACTATTAGTTAAGTATTTCGATTAGACTCATTAGATTAGAAGTCATTTTTATTTCTAGTTATATACTTATCTAATGACAGATGTAATTAGTTATTATAAGATAATTAATAAAATAATTAATTAAGAGATATAATATCACCATAGAAGTGGTTAATAAAGCTCGGTCACTAATTGTTCCTACGTTTTATACTTTTTAAAGCATTTAGGAACCGAATTTAATTAAGTCGAATTAAATTAAGTTTGTACCTACTAATAGATAGAATAGATAATATACTCTTTATTATACACCACAAATAAAATAACAATAGGAAATTAAAATATAAAAAAACAAACGACTTAACTTAAAATAATAATTATAAAATCATAATTATGATCTCTGCCCCCCTAGCCAAGTTACAACTGTTTCGTTTCTATTCTCTTTTCGTCGACCGCCTCGAGTCGGCCACGCCTCCGATTCCTTTGTTCTGACATCATCTCAAGGCTCAGTCACGTGGTCAGAATAAAGGAATAGGAGGCATGGCCGACTCGAGGCGATTAACAAAAAGAGAATCGAAACGAAACGGTTGTAACTTGGCTAGGAAGGCTGCTCTTCTAAACACAAAAAGTATGAGATTAAAAAAAAACTAAACACATTAAGTGAGTATCAACATTCCTAAGCAGCTTCGTAAGGTTTTTTTACTAACACTAGTATTAAAACGCTCCGTGTATGTAGAAACTACGCCGCCACATCTATCTTATCTAATCTTTGGCGTAAATCAACACGTGCGTCAGAGAGAGACGGCAACAGAAAGGTAACAATAAACTCTAAAGTCAGACAAGGACAGAAGCACATCATCAAGGTGATACAAAGAGAGTGGTCAAACAAAATGTCGAAACATTTATTTTTATTGTTAGTAAACGTCAGGAAATGATCTCATAGTGATCCTATAAAATTCGCATCTAAATTAAACCAGTTTTTTCGTAAAAATAAACCTTGAATTATGTATTGAGTAGCTCTGAGAAAAATATTCCGACGGATTGAATTTCTCAAACTTATTTTATTTAAGCTGTCGCAAATAAAAAATACTGGGCAAGTGCGAGTCGGACTCGCGCCCTGAGGGTTCCGTACAAACTTACCTATACCGTAAACAGTTCAAATCAAAGATTTTTCCAAATCAAAAAACTTTTTTTTTGATTTGACGGAACAACAAATTTACACTTTTAAGATTTATTCCTATACCTGTGCTATAAGACCTTGCTTTACGAAAAATTTCAGGATTCGGAACGTACCCTATGAACGTACGTAACGGGAAGTACCCTATGAATTTTTATTTCCTCGAAACTGTTGAAATATACGTTTTTTGAGACATAAACGGCCGTATCTTTTTTTTTCGTTAACTTAGAAGTTTGATTTTTTCACAGTTTCAAGAGACCGCAGACTTGAGTATATGGTTTCAATTTCAACTCGATACCTCCACGCGTTTCCAATATAAAGGGTCTTGACAGACGGACGGACAACAAAGTGATCCTTTAGGGGATCCGTTTTTTCCTTTTGAGGTACGGAAGCCTAAAAAATAAAACTTAACAGAACTGGTGGTCCATGGTGGTCCATTGTACAATGGACGTACAGTACGTGGGACATGACGGCCATCATTGAGCGGGCTTTATTACATCCAGCTCTCCAAAAGCAAATTAGGTCTCCCAGGGTGTCCAGAGCGTCTGTGAGGGATTTCGGTGATCCCGATTTTATAACATCATGCCTGTATCTTCGAAAGGGTAGGCAGGCAGTAGTACCTATACCTAAATAGTAGTTTACACACAATTTTTTTGTGGTAGGGAATCATCAAGTAACTTCCCTGCTCTGAGTCAAGAAAAAAAAAAGCATTTATTTCAGGCAACCAATAGCCAGCATGGAGCAGTGGTGGCCGAGTGGTAACGGCCCCGACTTACGAGTTGTAGGTTGCGGGTTCAAACCCAGCCAGGCGCAATACTTTGTGTAATTTATTTCATCACCACTGCTCTCAAAACGGTGAAGGTGAGGAAAACAGCATGTCATGCAAATCTTGTCCGTCGCGCGTCGGTCTGTCTGTCAAGACCCTTTATCTCGGGAACGCGTGGAGGTATCGAGTTGAAATTAAAACCATATACTCAGTCTGTCTGCGGTCCCTTGAAGCTTTGAAAAAATCAAACATGGAAAAAAAAGATACGGTCGTTTATGGGAAGGGAATCAAAATTCATAGGGTACTTCCCGTTGACCTAGAATCATGAAATTTAGCATAAAGCAAGGTCTCATAGCATAAGTATAGGAAAAAATTGAAAACTTTAAATTTGTAGTTACGTAACTACAAATTTACAGTAAAATCTTCGTAACTCAATTCGGGAATTGAACTGTTTTCATAGGTAAGTATGTACGACTCGCAATTGCCCGGTTTTTTTCTTCTTTATATTATACACCCCTAGTATTTATTTAGTACAAATACTTTAAGGGCTTATTAGAAAAGGTCTTGTTATTATTTAAGAAAAGTCTCAAAAAATTATGGTTATAAACAGCAAAGTTACTAGCGTTTTTTTATATCCCAAAATGTCACTCAACTATTGAAAATATTGTACAGGCTATTGATTTATGAATGAATAAATGACGATTAAAATGGAAAAATACTGCGCGTAGTATTTTCTAGTAGCAATTGATAAGAATGTTGATTCTATTATGAATTTACCAGTTATGAAAAAACTCCGTGGACAATTTTAGAATTTTATTTTTTTACTTTTGACTACACAAATATGATCTGTATCGGGTACGAATAGAGCCCTATTTTTTTTGTACTAATTATAAACTAGGGGTGTATACGGCTAAACAACGTTTGCCGAGTCAGCTGGTACTCCTATATGTTGTGACGTCACGTCATACTGTCAAATTGCAAGAAATTGGGCAAAATTGAAGAACTCAGAGATGACCAAAATTGATAAACTGGATTCTGATTTAACTTTTTTCGTTCACAATTCGTAAATAAATTAAATAAAAAAAATCTTATTTTGCTCACCATAATAATTCTTCGATTTGACCTCCTATATATTTACTATACTCTTTGGATTTGACAGTATGACGTGACGTCACAACATGGCCATCGATCCTATTCTTATTTGGAACGCATTGTACCTACCTATACATAGATATTATACTATTACATTTACAGTGTGTAATTTTTACTATTGAGCTCTATTTGACACTAGTCGGTCATTGCACTAGTCTATAGATTTAAATAAAAGTATTTTTGTAATATTTAAGTATTAACAATTATTGGTGAGCCATAAACAGATAAACATCCACATAGTTTTCCACTCCGTTTGCACGTAGCGGAGATGAGAATGTTAAGATGGATGTGTGGTGTGACGAGAATGGATAAAGTGAGAAATGAGTATATTAGGGGAAGTTTGAAAGTGGCGCCAGTGACTGAAAAATTGAAAGGGAATCGTTTGTCTTGGTATGGTCATGTGAAGAGGAGGGATGAAGCGCATGTTACTAAAAGAGTTATGAGTTTACATGTGGATGGATGGAGAGGGAGAGGGAGACCAAAGAAAAGATGGATGGATTGTGTGAAGAGTGATATGAAAGAAAAGGAAGTTAATGATAGCATGACGAGTGACAGGGCAGAATGGAAGAAAAAAACATGTTGCGCCGACCCCAAATAACACGGGACAAGGGCAGGAAGATGATGATGATAGTTTTCCACTCCGTAACCATGCGACGGTATATCGATCCAACATCACTGAAATTCAGCTGAAGAAACCAACGTCAGTGTGTTATTTAAACATTAACTATTCATAAAGTGTTTAAGAAGAAATAATTCGAAATGGCCGCGTTGCTAGCACCTGCTGATGATATGGAGATGGAGAAGATTGCTGAGGATGAACTGTCCAAGTTGCAAAGACAGGTAAATATTGTGTCACCATCGGTCATCGGTGAAAAAAAACTCTTCCCAAGATGAGTTTTTTTTTTAATGTGGGAAATCATCTTATGACTTATCTCGCTTTGAGGCGGAGCGAGAGGGCCAGGTGTCAGAATTTAACTGACTAAAAGCGCACCTATGTTTCTTCGGTTGCTTTTTGCGTTCTACGACCACTGGTTTCCCTTTCAAAAGTCGACCCAAGGCCACAGTAGGCTTCGACCCTGCTAGGCCCCTTCGGTTTTAATAACATCTTTATGAAGCGCGCGTGAAACAATATTCGCCGTCGACGACTTGGGCTTGGTTTGTACGGTTCACACTGGCAGAGTTGCCGCATGGGAGGAGCAGCGCCGTGCCCTTGTATCTGAAGTGGGCCCCGACCTGTCGCTGCCGGCCGTCGTTCGTTCGATGGTCGGGGGCGCCGAGTCGTGGGATGCGGTGATCTCCTTCTGTGAAGCCGTAATTTCGCAGAAGGAGGAGAGGGAGAGGGAGGCCGTGGCCACTCTCCCGTGCCGCAGCAGGCGAACCGGGCGTCGGCGGAGGGCAGACAACGCCCTCTTCCAGCCCCCATAAAGAGGTCCGGAGGAACGGCGGACTCAGGGTCGTCCGCCGTCCCCCATCCAGCAAGACCCAAGGCGGTGGCGCGTAGTGTTTCACGCGCGCCCCTATTAGACGTCGTGGGGGGAGGATACCTCACACTCCCCGCGGGCCTGAGGTGGCACTAGCTGGGGATCATGGATGGCGTATCAGCTCCCACGATCCCCGGTCCAAGTGTGGGAGGGAACACCGAGGTGGTTTTTAGTCAGTAAGAGTCTGGCAGACCCCTTCGCCTCAGGCGAAGGACATCCATGAGGATTTTCCACCCTGGCAACAAAAAAAAAATGGTCTGTACGGTTGCGGGACGGCAAGCTACCCAATGCCCGTCGTCTGCAAGCCTACGCTTTCGGTGGCTGGTAGTCGGGGTCGGGGTCTCAGCAGCTGGGGCGTGAGGATGTCGGTTCCCTCACTTAAGTGGCCGTCTTGTTGAGAAAGTGTATTCAAAACTTGGTAATTGTCACTCTACACACACTTTAAAGGCGTACAAGCGTGATAATGTCATGTTTTCTACAGTTCAGGGTGATGGAAATAGATCGTGCCACAGTGCTGAGCAGCGTGCAGCCGACCCTTAGGATGCAGAAGAACATCATCAACACCCTCAATCAGGACCTGGAGAAGATCATGATGGAACTCAAGGTGAGTAACCGGCACCTTTATGTATTTACATGCTGTGATCTGTAACACGTTGCGTAACGGTTTACTTTATTTATTTTAAGTACAATTGTTTGAACAAGTGTAGTAGCAAGGGCTATTAGGCTATGCTGACGGAGACGGAAAATTGGAGAGAAATGGCGTCCTTCTATAAGACCGTGATGGTCCAGAAGGAGGCCGCCTAACGGGATCGTGAGAGAACTGATCCCACTCGTAGAAGGAGGCGTCAGAGGGCCAACCACCTCTACGCCTAAAACGCCGGAACCTTGCTTGCAACTTTTAAGGTAGGCGGGACTCCGAGGTCACGGGCAGAGTGGGGACTCTGTCCGCCCGCTGAGTAACTTCAGGAAAGACGGTGACACAGTAATCACGTGCTGCCGTGCACAACGAGGCTAAGTGGAGACCTCTCACAGTCTCATCAGGGATGTGCCCAAACAGGCGTTGTACAGAGGGGGTTCCGGGGATGTCTTTTAAGAGGACACGGGGCCTTCTTCAATGTGCTGATGGTGATCATCGGGGTGATTTTAGCGAGGTAAGAAACACTCCCTGATCTTTTTTCCAAAAGTGCGTTCCTTAAAGGTGTTTCCCCCCGAAAACAAAAAAAAAGACCCAAGGTCATCAATGTAGTCGCAAAATAGCCGCACTCAGAGACGCCACCCACAAACTTATCAAATACCTATAAATGCGGGCAACATACATATACCTATAATAATCGATGGTCACTCAGCAACGCCTTGGAGAACCACGGAAAGTCATAAGTTACCTAGAGGACAATACACTTAGTGTCACCCTCTGGAATACCGCCAACAATAAGCAAGAAAAGATATCTAATCGCATTAAGATGCTATTAAGTAACTTAGATGGTGCCTGAAGCAGTTATGATGTGTTGAGTGTTGATGTCATACCCAGAGATTTCTGACAGACCGCACAGCCACCTTCTCACCAGCCACGATCACAATTATAATCACACTAATATTGTAAAGGCGATAGTTTGTGAGAGGTTGTGTATGTATGTTTGTTACTTTTTCACGAACGGTTTAATGGATTTCAATGAAACTTGGAACGCAGGTCACCGTCTTGGAATAGCACATAGAATTCCTTCAATCAAAATCATCATTATTTCAGCCGAAACAAGTCCACTGTTGGACATGGGCCTCCCCTAAGTGTCGCAACAATAAACAGTCCTGTGCGTGTCCTATTTCCGCGACCCTCACCAGGTTATACCTAAATTAAACAAATTATATTTCCTCAACAGTTTACCAAAAGCACCTCCAATCTCATGGAAGGCGCCAGAAGCCGGGAGAAGCTAATAGCTCTTCTGAAAGACCACGAAAAGTACTCCACAGAAGTGAAGGAGCACAGAGAGACTATCAAGGAGCTCGACTTCTTACTCAAACAAGTGCAGAAGGAAATCAAGTCGCTGAGGGCCAAAGTCACAGGATTTGAAATTGTAATTATATTTAAATATTTACCATCTTCTTTATTGTACACATAACTTATACATGTACAAAGGAGCTTAACTCAATTGTGAAGCGAGAACTACACTAGACCGACGCACACGTGGATCACGCCTGATTTACGTAGCGGCGCGTTGCGTGGCGTCGCGTGGCTTGGATCAAGTGTAGGTCTACAAGTCTAGCTTCCATATAAAATGTATTTAGACCGACGCACCCAGATCGGCGTACGTGGCCCATGTGTGCGCAATATAGTTCTACCTTTCATTTCCTCCTAGCAAACCGAGTGACAGAGAGAGATCACATTCGAGGGTAGGATCCAGTGTAGGTACAATATAATCCTATATAAATATAATATAACTAGCTTCTGCCAGCGGCTTCGCCCGAATTCGCCCCTTAAAATTTAAATTTCGGAAAATTCCTTCTTAGTGCTCGCCTACGTCATAAAAGGAAGCTTTGTGCAAAATTTTACGTTCCTAGGCCTAGTAGTTTCGGCTGTGCGTTGATATGTCAGTCAGTCAGTTTCTCCTTTTATATATATAGATATATTATATTTTATTTAGGAAACGTTTGTCATTTCATTAATTAAATGAAAATGATATTTCTTTTGTACTGTGTTTTTTGTGATTATTTGTTGTATTTTCATAGATAAAATACGTCATATATATAAACATAGGTACCATCAGATTATTGAATCTCATAAGAGGCTAAACAGATTGGTAAAACCCTATAGCTTGATACAATCAATGTTCTTACATTGAGCTACAGGGATTTCTTCGTCTTCTGTCAGCTGGACCCGCACAATACTGGATCCGCGGGTCCACTGGGTCACATAATTTATTTTCTGTAAATAGGTAATATGAGAATCAACGCACTACATTTGTAGCCCATCGAAATTGGTAGATATCTACTCACGCACACACAAACACGTCATTAACGTAATCAAGATTTAAAAGATTTTATCAAAACATGCAACGTTTGATGTATACCCAAAATTTGGCATGTAGGTTTTGACACGTTCTTTCGTCAAAATACTCAAATCAAAAACCGACCCGGAATTAAACTCGAAACTAGCTCTTCTAACATAATTTTATTAAACCAGGCTTACGCAAACGTGCTGACCGGTCAGACGCTGATCAGCCAGCTAGAGAACAGACTGGACACCGCAATGAAGAAGTTCAACACTGTCAACAGTGAAAACTACTCCATGAGGCTTGAGATCGACCGGCTGCTGAGGGATCGGTAACTATGGAGCATGATACGTTGAAGATAGGGATTATCTTGCATGGGGAGTAAGCATAGCAAGCCAATTGTTATAAACTCGTTAAAAAATAAAAGGCACGTTTTGACATTTAAGAAATACCCTAGAATGTAACTTGAAACGAAATTGAAAGAAACAATAAAATAAATTACTTAGTGTTCTAAAACACTACATAAATTTTTTTGGCCCGTTAAATAATATGATGAAATATATTGCGAGTATTCTTTTTGCGTATTTAAGCATTCGTTTTGACAGATGTCAAAACCGGCCTTTTATTTTTTAGCAACTTTAGTAGGCACATTTTTGCATTAGTAAAAGTCTAGATTCCAGCCGACAAGTTCTGGAGTGGTAACCGTGTACTCGATTGCTAAGCCTTCCTCAACGTGAACTCCGATGGATACGAGACACACAAAACCGATCGTGTGGCGACACTTGAAGGAGGCATATGTCCAACAGTAGACGTCTTTCGACTGAAATCATGATGTTGATGAAAAGTCTAGATCAGTGGCGACAGCAGGATAGTTGCAGTGTTTAAGAGATTGGTTGCAACGGCGCGGGTCGTGGTTTCGATTCCCGCACAGAACAAATATTTGTTTGGGCTACAGATTATAGTTGTTCCGGGTCTGTATGTCTTTTGAGTTACAACATTTGTGAATACGCCCACGATACAGGAGTAATTCATAGTTTAGGGCAGTTTTTTTTTACAGAATAAAGGAAAAGAGAATATCGGTCTGTTCAAATAGAAAACAAAAGTAATACCGATATTTTTTTTTATTTCACGTATGCGGGTTGGTCTTCCATTCATGCATGATTGTGAATCTACCCACATGTAAATTCGCGTGTACATTAAACAAGTGCAGAAGGAAATCAAGTCGCTGAGGGCCAAAGTCACTAACTAGGTTTGAAATTGTAATTATATTTAAATACGTTAGTACGTTACGTACGTTACAAAGACGAGCTTAACTCAATAATGAAGCGAGAACTACACTAGACCGACGCACACGTCGATCACGCCTGATTTGTATGTGTCGATATTTTTTTTTTAATTTCACGTAAGCGGTTTGATCTTCCATTCATGCATGATTGTGAATCTACACACATATAAATTCGCATGTACATTGTTTCTGTGTTTGTGTATCAGCTTTTTGTATGACACCGAGCGCTTTTGATTTTACGTGCAAGAAAGAAAAAATAGGTTTAGGTAGGTACGTGAACTTACAACACACTTTTAAACTACTACAGACTAAATAAAAAAAGACCGCCTTAGTGAAATAGGCTCAACCCAACCCACACCAAGCGTCGCGTCGCATTTTTTTTAAAAAGAGTAACTGTGAAATTTCTTGCCGGCTTTTCTCCATAGAAAACGTCCAATTGGAATTGTACACTAGCTTTTGATGTTTTATAAGTGCCCTTTACAGACTTTTACTGACTTAAACCACACCTATGTTCCTTCTTCGCTTTGCGTTCCAGGACTCCAATTCAGACCTCCCCAAGGCCCCAGTAGGCTTCGGCCCAGCTGGGCCCCTACGGTTTTGCTGACACTACGCGTAAACGACGACTCGGGTGTAGTCCGGATTGTTAACGGACGGTTGGACGGCGAGCTACCTATTGCTCGTCGTCCTTAAGCCCAGCCAAAGTAGGCCTATATGAAATAAAATATTTTGAATTTAATTGAATTGAAGCATTGTGAAGGGAAGGATTTCAATGCATGACTAGTGAGAAAGTTCCGGACTAGGATTATCATGATAAATGCACAACGAAACAGCACGCTCTGTTTCATAATAAATTAGCCTCACTTGTTCTGTTTCTCAATCTGATTGGTTCGATAAAATCTGAAGATCGCCAGGATTAGATTAGAATAATAGTTGAACTCAATTGGACTACAAAAGTATAATATACTAGCTTCTGCCAGCGGCTTCGCCCGCGTGATAGTAGGTTTATCCATACAAACTTTGGACCCCCGTTCCATCACTTTAGGGGGCGAATTTCGGAAAATCCTCTCTTAGTGCTGCTTACGTCATAAAAGGAAGCCTTGTACCAAATTTCACGCAACATTTCCTAGTCCCAGTAGTTTCGGCTGTGCGTTGATATGTCAGTCAGTCAGTTTCCCTTTTTATATATATAGATATATAGTGTGGAAAACTAAATCGGACCCTGAAGGAAAACTACCTTAAATTCTCAAGTTGGCATTGGCACATTATACTTAAACTGAGAGAGACACAGGAGACATTCCTTTATTTTTAAAAGGAAACAAAACTGCATTCATAGATTTTCTAAAACTCGCTTGCCTCGCGCATACTCGCTATTTTATTATGCTAATCTATAGGATTATTATTCAGGATAGAATTTAATTTTAAACTAAACTAAGTAAAATTATAATAATAATAATAATCTGTGGCTCGGCTGTCAAACTGACTGACAGCAAATATTTTCTCGCCAAAATTTAATTTAATTTTATTCATCAATACACAAACAATTATGCACAATCACCGAAAAACACGCAGGAAAAAATAAAAAAAAAAACATCGCATCACCATCCATGATATGTATCCGAAAAAAAATATGCAAACCTGAATGACATGGCGAAGAATTGAAACGGAAGAATGCTGACAAGAAGCCGAGCACAAAAACTCCACACACACCCATCATCTTCGGGTTCGTCGCTCAGCTCCGCCTCGCAGCCGCCGGGACCAGCACCAACCGTGAGTCCAGAGATTCCGGTCGCTGCAGTTGCGTCGAGCTCGAGCGACGAATACTTCTCGCCGCCGACGACACCACCACCAGCGCCTCGACGGGGAAGAGGCCGACCTCCGGCCAGCTTAGGACCTCGAGGCCCGCCGGCCTCTGATAGGGTCCCCGCTGCCGGTGGAAGTGTGCAGCGCATGCGATGGACATCATCCATTAATGAAAACGTTATGCGCTCATACTTTGGGGCTACAGAGGGGGGAATTAACCTGACTGCGTATCGTGGTCGGATGCTCTCTCTGTTTCAGATGCTTGAGCCAGCTGTCAACGTTTCGGTCCAACGACTATCGGATCAGGTGCGGGTCATTCAGCGTAACCGTATGTTGGATGACGCCGTACTTGATAGACTGCGCCTGGAATCACAGAGTGGCCGTGTTTCATCTGCTACACCACCGGCCGCGGTGCAACGTCAACCCACTGCTTCACCGCGACCCGACCACATTGGTGACGCCGATGATGACGCGGCTATATCTGTGAGTACCCAATGTAATGAACGATTGAGGGGCGCTTTGGAGGACGCATTTCGGGAGTACCGTACCACACCGCCGGAGCTTAGACCTCGTCTACCTCGTTTGCCCATGCACAAGAGAAATAGGGCGCTGGTGTGTGCTCTAGATTCGCAGCTATCAAATTGTTTTGATAACAGCAAAGACCTCACTGATACCCACTCGATCTTGTACTGTGCGGCTGTAGCGGCATGTCGTGTAGCCCATGTTAAATTTCTTAATTGTGACAGAGCTACACGACCAGCTGTACCAGCTTGGCAGTGCAGGATAGAGCGCCGTATCAGTGAGGCTAGAGCACTCATCGGTAAGCTTATCTGCTTCAGGGAGGGCAACACTCGCCCTAGGGTGATGCGCTTTGTGAGGCGGGCATTCTTGGGGACTGATATTAGTTCTCCATATTATCCGTCCTGCGTCACAGAGCGTATCGACTTCCTGAAGCAGAAGATCTACGCATGGGCAAACCGTATTCGTCGGTACAAGCGGCGAGTGGAGCGGTACACTCAGAATCGTACATTCCAAAGCAACGAAAGGTGGGTTTATAGGGATTGGGAGCGACCGGACCAAGGTGTGACTGATACGCGCCTGCCGGATGATGACGCCATGTGTTCATTTTGGCGCAGCATTTGGTCGGCGCCTGTTAGTCATACCGAGGGTGACTGGATCCGAGAGGTCGAGCGCGCATGCGAACTTTTACCAGAAATGGGGGCAATTACCATCAGCCCCCAAGATGTAGCCCGTGCAGTCCGTCCACTGCCTAACTGGAAATCTCCTGGGCCGGACGGGCTGCACAATTTCTGGCTTAAATGGTTTCAAAGGTCGCACGCTCGCTTGGCATCTCAGTTCCAGTCTGCCTTAGAGTCAGGGTCGCTGCCCCAGTTTCTAACGACAGGAATAACCCACCTGCTCCATAAATCAGGTAGTACTGCGGAACCCAAAAATTATAGACCGATCACGTGTTTGCCGACGGTCTATAAAGTTCTTACATCCATTCTGAGAGCTAAAATCAATAGTCATATTGAGACAAATTCTATCATGTCTGCCTCTCAGAATGGATGTAGGAACGGGTCCCGTGGTACTAAGGAGCTGCTCCTCATCGATATGGCCATTAGCCAACAGGTTCGACGTTCTCGAAAGAATCTGTCGGCATGTTGGATAGATTATAAGAAGGCCTATGACTCTGTTCCTCATACATGGCTCATGAGGGTGCTAGAACTATATAAAGTTGATGCAACTCTTCGCACCTTCCTGATGTCATGTATGGGGCAGTGGAGAACAGTCCTTCACTATCCGGGATGTCGACAGATTCGGGAGAACAGCGAACCGATAAGGATTGAGCGTGGCATATTCCAGGGTGACAGTTTGAGTCCACTGTGGTTTTGCCTAGCCTTGAACCCTCTCAGCACACTGCTGGAGGGTTCTGGCTTAGGTTACCGGTTGAAAAGAGGCGGTCAGGCCATATCTCACCTTCTTTACATGGATGATCTGAAACTCTTTGCCCCCGACAACTTGCAACTGGTGGAGCTACTGAAGGTAACTAAAACCTTCAGTAGTGCCATCAGGATGGAATTTGGTGTGGACAAATGTGCAGTCATACATGTAAAGAGAGGTGAGATTATGGAATCCGTGGGAATTCAACTCTCGGATTCCATACACCTTAGATCCCTCTGTTCAACCGAAACTTACAAGTATTTGGGTATGTCGGAATCGTTAGGCATCAATACTGAGGACATGAAACAAGCGTTGAAAGAGCGCTTCTTTGGCCGCCTGAATAAAGTACTGAATAGTCTTTTATCAGGCGGAAACAAGGTGCGCGCTTTCAACGGTTGGGTCATGCCGGTATTGATGTATTCTTTCGGCATACTCAAATGGACTCAGACAGAACTTGACGCCCTGGACAGGAGGGTCCGCACACTACTTACCGCAAATCGGATGCATCACCCACGGTCATCGGTGATGAGACTGTATATCCCGCGGAAGTGCGGGGGTCGTGGCTTTTTAAATGCTAAGACCCTGCACAACCGCGAGGTATACAGTCTCAGGGAATACTTCCTAAAAACCGACGTGGGTATGCACCGAGATGTGGCAGCGGTGGACAAGGGCCTCACTCCGCTCTCCTTGGCCAACGAGAACTGGCGCAAACCTATAGTACTGGATACTAATGACCGCAGGGAAGTATGGCAGAGCAAGGAGCTTCACGGACGCTTTTACCGGGCCTTACATGGACCCGATGTAGACCTGTTAGCGTCCGTATCTTGGCTGCGTTTCGGTAACCTCTTCGGGGAAACCGAAGGTTTTGTCTTTGCGATTATGGACGAAGTTATGATGACGAACAACTACCGGAAATACATTGTGAAGGACGGTACGGTTGACATCTGTCGGGCATGCCACCGGCCCGGGGAATCAATCCGACACATTATTTCTGGGTGTTCTCATCTAGCTAACGGAGACTATTTGCATAGACACAACCTCGTGGCCAGGATTATCCACCAGCAACTTGCTCTTAAATACAATCTTGTTGAATCAGAAGTACCGTATTATAGGTATGTGCCCGACCCAGTTCTCGACAATGGCAATATCACATTATATTGGGATCGATCTATCATCACTGACAGGACTATTGTTGCCAATAAACCTGATATAGTGGTGATAGATCGACTAGAGCGTCGCACAATGATTGTTGATATAGCGGTCCCTCATGACGAGAACCTCGTGAAAGCTGAGAAAGATAAGCAAACTAAGTATCTTGACTTAGCTCGCGAGGTTGTCGACATGTGGGAAGTGGATAGAGCAATCATTGTGCCGATAGTCGTAACGGCCAATGGCTTAATAGCAAAGAGCCTCGAACAACATCTAAGGAGGCTCTCGTTAGGCAGCTGGATCAAGGGCCTGATCCAGAAAGCAGTACTCCTGGACACGGCGCGCATCGTTAGGAGATTCCTCTCTCAGGAGCCCTGACCACCGGTAGCTTGGACCCTGCTCCCGATGCCGGTGGGCTACTATTTTTTATATTTTTAAATGTTTTTTTTATTTTATTTTTTAAGAAATATTTAAAAATGTAAATAATATGTACAGAAATTTAATAAATGGAAATAAAATCGACTTCCTGAAGCAGAAAGTTTGTGCATGGGCCAACCGTATTCGACGGTATAAGCGGCGAGTCGACCGGTACTCGCAGAATCGCATGTTCCAGAGCGATGAGAGATGGGTATACAGAGCTTGGGAGCGACCTGAACAAAATGTGACCGACGTGACCCGACCAGATGCTGTCGCCACGAATATTTTCTGGCGCAATATGTGGTCGGTGCCCGTCTGTCACACTGAGGATGGTTGGATGCGTGAAGTCGAGCGCGTGTGTGAAGCTATACCAGAAATGGAAAAAGTAGTTATTAGCCCAATAGATGTGGCCAGAGCAGTCCGTCCGTTACCGAATTGGAAGTCTCCAGGACCGGACGGACTGCAAAATTTCTGGCTAAAATGGTATAGCAGCTCACACGCGCTCCTGGCATCTCAATTCCAGTCATCCTTAGAGTCTGGGTCGCTACCTCAGTTTCTAACAACTGGCGTTACCCATCTGCTCCATAAGACAGGTAGTACTGCGGAACCCAAGAATTATAGACCGATAACATGCTTGTCGACGGTCTATAAACTTCTTACGTCCATTCTGAGAACGAAAATTAACAAGCACATTGATAGCAACTCAATTATGTCTGCCTCTCAGAATGGATGTAGGAACGGGTCTCGCGGTACTAAGGAGCTACTCCTCATAGACATGGCCATAAGCCAACAGGTTCGTCGATCTCGTAAGGATCTATCGACATGTTGGATAGATTATAAGAAGGCCTATGACTCTGTGCCACATACTTGGCTCATGAGGGTGTTGGAGTTGTATAAAATAGATGCAACTCTACGCACCTTCCTTGAGTCATGTATGGGGCAATGGAACACAGTTCTTCGCTATCCAGGATGTCGATCGATTCGGAGGGACGATGAGCCTATATGGATTAAACGGGGAATATTCCAGGGCGACAGTCTGAGTCCTCTTTGGTTCTGCTTAGCCCTGAATCCTCTAAGCACATTGCTGGAGGAATCAGGCTTGGGCTATCGGTTGAGAAGAGGTGGTCAGGTTCTATCTCACCTCCTTTACATGGATGATCTGAAACTCATTGCCCCCAACAAGTTACGACTGATGGAACTACTGAAGGTAACTGAAACTTTCAGTAGTGCCATCAGGATGGAATTTGGTGTGGATAAATGTGCAGTCATGCATATAAAGCGAGGGGAGATTATGAAATCTGAAGGGATTCAACTCTCAGATTCCATATACTTTAGATCCCTCTCCTCGACCGAAACCTATAAGTATTTGGGTATGTCGGAAGCGTTAGGCATTAACGTTGCTGACATGAAGCAATCGTTGAAGGAGCGCTTCTTTGGCCGCCTGAAGAAGGTATTAAACAGCCTTCTGTCAGGTGGAAATAAGGTGCGCGCCTTCAATGGTTGGGTCATGCCGGTCTTAATGTACTCTTTCGGCATACTCAAATGGACTCAGACCGAGCTAGACGCTATGGATAGGCGGGTCCGTACACTGCTGACCGCAAACCGGATGCATCACCCACGGTCGTCGGTGATGAGACTGTACATCCCGCGGAAGTGTGGAGGTCGAGGTTTTTTAAATGCGAAGACCCTACACAACCGCGAGGTGTGCAGCCTCAGAGAATATTTTCACAAAACCGATGTGGGTATGCACCGAGATGTGGTAGCAGTGGACAAAGGACTCACCCCGTTGTCCATGGCTAAAGAGAACTGGCGCAAACCTGTGGTACTTACAACTGATGACCGCAAGGAAGTATGGAAAAGTAAGGAGCTCCACGGGCGCTTTTATCGGGCTCTTCACGAGTCTGATATAGATTTTGCAGCGTCCGTAGCCTGGCTACGTTTCAGCAACCTTTTCGGGGAAACTGAAGGTTTTATCTGTGCAATTATGGACGAAGTCATCTTGACGAATAACTACCGGAGATATATAATGAAGGACGGGACGGTTGACGTGTGTCGGGCATGCCATCGTCCGGGTGAGTCTATCAGACATATTATCTCTGGTTGTTCTCGTCTAGCTAACGGCGAGTACTTGCACAGGCATAACCAAGTAGCCAGGATTATTCACCAGCAACTTGCTTTGAAATACAACCTAGTGTATTCAGAGGTGCCGTATTACAGGTATGTGCCCGACCCAGTTCTCGAAAATGACCATGTCACGTTGTACTGGGATCGGTCTATCATTACTGACCGGACTATTGTAGCCAATAAGCCGGATATAGTAGTGATAGACCGATTAGCGCGCCGCGTAATGATAGTCGATATCACCATCCCACATGACGAGAATCTCGTGAAAGCTGAGAAAGAGAAACAAATTAAATACCTCGACTTAGCACACGAGGTTGTTGACATGTGGAATGTAGATTCGGCTGTCATTGTGCCGATTGTCGTGACCGCCAACGGCCTTATAGCCAAAAGCTTCGACGACCATCTGTCGAAGCTGTCATTGCACGGTTGGATCAAGGGCCTGATACAGAAGGCAGTACTCCTCGATACGGCTCGCATTGTGAGGAGGTTCCTGTCTCTGGAGCCCTAACCACCGGTAACTTGGACCCTGTCTCGATACCGGCGGACTACTATTTTTTATATTTTTAAATGTTTTTTTTTTCTATATGATTTTGTTAAAAAAGGAATATTTAAAAATTTAAATTATATGTATAATGAATGAATAAAGAATAATAATAATATTTATTTCCAAAAATAAAATGGTGACAAAAACAAGTAAGTACATAATTCTTGGTACATAAATGAGGACATAGTGAATAACTACTGGCTCCCAAACTAGGTTTATGGCCTGTGACTTGGGAGTCAGTTATATGTTCAGATTAGGTAGGTACTCAACAATAACTTTGTGTGTTCACCAACAAGTTTTATTTTTATGAGCAGTATAGTGACAAAACTTGGAAATTAAATATTAAAAAAAAAGAAAAATGATAAATAATAAGTTAAGGAAAAGGGATTGTGTGAGTGTGGATGTGTTCATGAGCGTGTGTGTGTGTGATGTGTGATGGTGTATGTAAGTGTGTGTTTTTGTGATACCAACTTTAAGTTAAAGTCAGAAGTAATTTTTCTGTTTCATCGTATGTTTGTGTCAAAAGCCACTTTCTCAATGTGCTTTTGCAGTGATGAGAATTTAATTTGTATATCTGAAGTAATTTATTAACTTTATTGTATAAAAGATAGCTAAGATATGTAAATTGACGTTTTGCAAAGGCGGTACTATGACTTACTGGAGGAAAAACAATATCGGCTCGACGTTTGGAACTTAAATGGGGTGGTACTTATTTTTTTATCTTCAGTAAACATAGTATATAATTATGTCTGCAGTAAACGTACCTACTCTAATTTATATTTGTTAGTGAATGTCCCATCAAAATGTGTTAATCCATTTTGGAGATGTGCCCCCTCCCCCCCCCCCCCTGAAATTAGTAGCTTACGTTACTCTTCTTCGCAGTCAATTCTTTAACACCCTCTGGAAGAACCAGTTGAAGCGCTTGATGGATGGCAAGGCGATGATCATCGAGCTGCTCGAACAAGCCATCTCCACGTACGACCAGCGCGAGGAGTGGTGCTCCAAGCTGGACGCTCTTAAGGAGAAGGCGGCGGTAGATTACAGGAAACACTGTCTTGTAAGTAGAATTAACAAGTTTTTATAATAATCTCATAGCAATGAATCGACTATTTGTGTAATATCATCATACAGTTAATCGATTATATATGTATTTTTATTTTGTATATATATATATACATACTTTTGAAGTTTTATTTTCTTAATAGTCTTCTGTATTTTTATGCACCTGCCACATTTTCTCTTCACCACCCTAGGTTGACTGGTAGAGAATGCCTAAGGCATTAAGTCCGCCTTTGTACTTTTGTGTTGCATGAAGTTTTAATAAATAAATAAATAAATCGATTCAATTCTATATGGTTCCTTTTTTTGGGAGGTGGGAAATCATCTAATTACTTCTCTCGCTGTAGGGTGGAGCGAGAGGATGTGTCAGACTTTTAATGACTAAAACCACACCTGTGTTCCTTTATGTTAGAATAATAGGATGAAGGCTCGTAAATATAAAGGATTTGTAAATAAATAAGAGAAAATATGTTACTGTCATAAGTGTTTAAAAGCAAGTACCTAGGCAATACAATTATTTTAAAATATAGAACATTTTAAAATGACTTGCCTAGTAAAAATAAATAAACTAGAAATAGGTCTGCACAACAGAGATTAGAACTATCTACAACACTTTACTTGCCCTTTGCGGTCTAGGAATACCGGTTCTCTTTTCAGAAATTCCCCCCAGGCCCTAGCGGGCATCAGCCCTGCAGTTTTCTAGGGCTCCGTACCTCAAAAGGGACCCTTATAGGATCACTTTGATGTCAGTCTGTCTGTCTGTCTGTCAAGACCCTTTATCTCGGGAACGCGTGGAAGTATTACGTTGAAATTAAAACCATATAGGTACTCAGGTCGGCGGTCCCTTGATGAAAAAATGAAACTTCTGAGTTAACAAATAAAGGATACAGATCTTTTTAAATCGATACCAATATCAAAAATTAAAACCGAAACCTTCACGCGTTTCTGAGATAAAGGGTCTTGATAGACAGACGGACAGACGGATAACAAAGTGATCCTATAAGGGTTTCTTCCTTTTGAGGAATGGTGCCCTAAAAATCAATGATGCCTATGTAAAGTAGATACTATTGGTTGAAAATGATAATTTCCTTCACACATTTTACAGGAAGTCCGTGAACTCCAGCGCCAACTAGACCATAGTTTGAAGCTGGAAGAGTTCCTGCGCACTAAGGGCACGGTCAGACTGACGGCGGCCGACGCTAAGGCCGAGGCCAAGAAGTTGGAGCAGCAAGAGGAGGAGATGAGGATCTACAATAACTATGTCAACATCCTTGATGCTATCAAGGTAAGGAAATACACCAACTAGTCCAAGTCAAGATTCACTTGATATATACCTGCCCCCCTAGCCAAGTTACAACTTTTTGGTTTCTATTCTCTTTTTGTCGACCGCCTCGAGTCGGCCACGCCTCCGATTCCTCTGTTCTGATGTCATCTCAACGCTCAGTCACGTGGTCAGAACAAAGGAATAGGAGGCGTGGCCGACTCGAGGCAATCAACGAAAAGAGAATCGAAACGAAACGGTTGTAACTTGGCTAGGGAGGCAGGCGAGAAAGCTCTGTATTGTAAGTCGGGCTGGTGTCCGCAACTCCACGTCCAAAGCGCGTATTTTGGATTTGATAAGTATATCATTCGATACGCTCCAGCTCTTCAAGGAAGGCCAGCAGCGCCTTGGTGTTACTGACCAATATTGGTGTTATAAACCAATAGTTATTCGTGGTAATTATAGGAGGCGGTCTATATAGTTTCATTTATACATATGTATTAGTATATTATTTTGTAAGATTGTGTATTTTTTCTAAGGGCCTTAGTTGCCTGATAATAAAGGATTATTATTATTATAATCTTTATTTATCTTTTATACATATTTTGTACATTTTTAAATATTTTTCAAAACACATATAAAAAAAAACATTTAAAAATATAAAAATAGCAGTCCGCCGGTGTCGGGACAGGGTCCAAGCTACCGGTGGTTAGGGCTCCAGAGACAAGAACCTCCTCACAATGCGAGCCGTATCGAGGAGTACTGCCTTCTGTATCACGCCCTTGATCCAACCGCTGATTATTATTATTATTATTATTATTATTATATTATATAACAGAAGTGGACATCTTTTGGGTTAAAGATGATGACTAATTCTTCAATAAAGAGTCGATTCAGACCTTGCAAGTTGTGGACGGCAAGCAATGGGTAGCTCGCCGTCCCACCGTCCAGCCCAAGTAGTCGACGGCGCGTAGTGTTCCACGCGCGCCTCAAGGAGATGTCAGCAACCGTAGGGGCCCAACAGGGTCGAAGCCTACTGGGGCCATGGGTGATGCGAAAGAGATCCCCGGGGCCCTGGAACAATAGCAAAGAAGGAACAGGAGTGGGTTTTTAGTCAGTAAAAGTCTGACACGCCCTCTCGCTCCGCCCAAGAGCGGGGGATGTCATTAGATGATTTTCCCACCCAAAAAAAATACCTTGCAAGTTAGTTTATAAGTTCTAAGTAAAAAAGGGCACATTATGTACAGATTTTTGTACCTGCCTCATTCGAATAAATATTTATTAATAGACTTTGCTTTCCAGTGCGTAGGTAACTCTTTCGAACAAACCCGTAGCCTCACAAAACACCCCTTTAATTATTTTCTAAGGCGTTTTCAAACATCACTTATATTTTCAGGAGTTCGCTGGCGAAGAGGACGTGGACAAGCTGATCCAGGAGTTCACTCGTCGTGAGGAAGAGAACTACGCTCTGTTCAACTACATCAACGAGGTCTGCACTGAGCTCAAGAACCTCAGCGATAACGTCAAGCTGCTTCAAGTTAACATCGGTAAGGATATTTTAGTCGTCTTGCTGATGGCGGTGCATGTGCTGGATCATTGTTGAAACATCAACGGTCCGGACTAAGCGTTTCGCTTCATCGTTTGCACCGCGTACATCGAACGACTGGAACAAATGGCCTGCTGTGGTCTTCCCGTCCAACTATAATTTAGGTATCTTCAATGCTAGACTGAATAGGCTTTTAATAAATACCCATGTCTATTTCCTGCTTACCATCAGGTGGGATTGCAGTCAAGAACTGGTTTACTAAATTGAAAAAAAATCGGTTCCCTGCCACTGACACGACCAATAACGTGAATAGGGTTTGTAAGAACCAGTTTATTTCGGAGACTACAGACCAGCAGTTTTTATGGCGATATTTTTTGGACACCTATGTCCAGCTGTAAACGACTTTCCGTGTAAAATGACCATTTCAAGATAGAAGCTTCTTCTGTACGGAGCTTACCGCTCTTTCAATGCATTTTGGAAACTACTTTTCAAGTGTCTTAAGGACTGCTCGTTGCGATCTTTGAATGACAACTGATGACAACTAATGAAAGTACATCGCTGTCGACTGGAAGTGTGCCCAAAAGGCTGGCGGCATTGCCACGTTGTATGGCAATGCATAATCTCTGACCGAGGTAAAAGCTAGCCCTTGGGTCACGCGAAGTGTCAACTAAGGGCCTGGATAGTTCTTTGAAAAGCTTATGATCACTCAGACCCCACGGCCCAACAGTTTCAACCCCAAACGGCTCAAAAATATAACTTCCGACGAGGTTGTTATATTTCCGCCGCTTGAGGTTCTCCGCAGCCGCAGCGGCAGTACCAGCACAGCACGGTCAGAGATTAAGCATTGCCATACAACGTGGCAATGCCGCCAGCCTTTTGGGCACACTTCCAGTCGACAGCGATGCGGATGAATTTTATGACGCCATATTTTAGCTAGTAGTTTTTGTCTTTAGTGTATTTATAGTTTTAATTAGTTAAGTGTTTTTTATCAATTAAACGAAGTGCTTAATATATTATAACTAGACTAGATGAAAATACATTAGTTGTCAATACAAAGAGGTTTAAAGATAGTATAAAATGTCATACAAAGATCGGAACGTGCAGTCCTTGACACTATGATTAGTCTTTTTTTGCTAAAAGCTTCAGCAGCTACATTCACTGTGTCTTAGCGACTAATAAAAGGTCAATTCTTTCTTCTATAGATTCAAGACTCTTTTTCTCCCTTCACAGAGGAAGAAAATGCCAAACACCAAGCGAAACTCTTCCAGCAGCAGGAAAGCGTCGAGTCTCTGCGCAGTAGCCTGGAGGAGAAGCGTAAAGCCACCGCCAGCGCTCGAGCCACCTATGACAAAAGCTCACAAGTGCTGGCCACACTGCTGCAGCAGATACATGCTTTGGCTCTGTAAGATTTCCTATTCTAAGTACTTCAACTTTACTATCATCATTTACTTTATACATCACTAGCTTTTTTTAAAGTCATGGTTGTGGCCCGAAGTCTCTCACTCTGTCTGGCACACTAAACCTGGAAAGAGTAATCGAGTTTTGTCTACCTGGGTTCTGCCATAAAACAATGGGTCGTGTAAGCAAAAGAAGACGTATTGAGATGGCAAAGAGCGCTATGTCACAGCTGAATCGCGTCTGGACATCTCGCGTAAGTCCAAGAGCTAGCTCGTCACCACCGTCATGTTCTCCATCTCCCTGTATGATGCAGAGACCTGGACCCCTAAAAAAGCTTACCGTCGCTAGATTGACGCTTTGGAGATGTGGTGTTGGAGGAAAATGTTAGGAAAATGTTCAGAATCCACTGGACAGAGCATCGGACCAACGATTCCATAATAGCTGAAGTTTTTATTTGTCCATGCTAAGTTCAATTTTTTTATAAAATTCCAGGTCTTCGGACTGCGACTCGCTGCCGCTGCTCAAGCTGCTGGGCAGACGGTTTGACATCAACGTGATCAATGCGCGCCTCTACATCAAGAGCTTGGAGAAGAAAGTGTTCGAGATCATCGATGTCATCAAACTTGATGAGGTAAGAGATAGCAGGAGCCATAGAAATATTTTCAATTCAAAAGGGAGACAGAACATGATCGAGTGTTGAGAACACAGATTCCTGCAGGGAATTCCAAAAAAGAAATGGATTTATTTATTAATTTCATCAACAAAACATTTGTGTCGAATGGTTGAAAATTTAACAATATAATATAACATTCAAAAACCGCAATACTAGTAACTAAAAAATTAAAATCAATTTATATAGATATGCTGGTACAGCAACTTACCAGGTAAATAAATAAAATAACATTCCACATTATTGTCATCACATTAATATCATAGAGTAAATACAATAATAAAAAAGCTAAATGTCAATAAAGTGTGAATAATGTCAAAAATAAAATAATATAATATAATGTCATGATTCTGGTGACTTTAAAAATCTTGAGGACATAAACCTCTGTTACTTTGACTCGGAAATCGAATCCAATACTCCACGCTTAGTAGCAGTAATTTTATAATGTCGTGTTTATAACTAGTTATATGATCCGCAGCTGATCCAGCGTCAGCTCGAGTCCAAGGAGCGCACGCCGCCGTCGTCGCGCCGCCGCCGCGCGCGCGCGCCGCCGCCGCACAGCGGCCGCGGGAGAGCATCCCCGTGCAGTAAACACATGGACTCACGCATCTGCTGTACAATATCGTTCTATAACCCTTTGACCGTCGAACGTCGACAAACACTTTCGCGTTATTCCGCCAGGGTAGCACATCCACGACCAAATACTCCATGTCGTCGGCTTTCCTGTCGCATATGGGGATTGAAGAGCTAAACGAGATGGAGTCATTATCATCATCATCATTTCCTCCCCCAAGTGTTGCCAAAATGACAGGTCCTGTGCGTCTCGCATCCATCAGATTCCCGCGACCCTCACCACGTCATCGGTCCACCTTGTGGGAGGCCTTCCAATGCTGCGTCTGCCAGTACGTGGTCGCCATTCCAGAACCTTTCGTCCCCATCGACCATCTGTTCTACGAGCAATGTGCCCAGATGGATGATGATGGTGTGAAGAGATGGAGTACCCAGTCGCAAACACCTGGCGAATAAGACACGAAAAAACAAGTCGAACCAATCGGACAAGGGCGGTTAAAGGGTTTCAAACACCCCGACCTCCCTAGGGTTCTAGGCCTAGGCCTCCCTGGCCTAGGTTAGGCCTAGGTTCTAGGCCTCCCTGGGTTTCTTTAAATATTTCGAGTTGAGAACCTCTCAAACTCTACTTGCACGCAAAATTTAGACAAGTTTTAAGGCTAAAGTAGTCGAGTAATTTTATAAATACTCATCTTTAAATGCTAAAATCAGAAATCGAGGCTTCGACTGCTCAGTTCCTCCGCTTCAGGCTTAAACACGCAATGTACCAACGTCACTTACGTATTGAATAAACATTAAAAGATGTTATTTATTTATTTTATATTTATGTTACACACAGAATAAGACAGATCAATATAAAAATTTGTATAAAGGTGCTTATTTCAAAAGAAATTTCTTCCAACAGACCTGCTCCCTGCGATCTTAGTTTTAAGCGGGATTATTTTTTAACCGGACCAACCGCATCGGATTGGTCTAAGAAGGAAGTGTTTTCATGTCCTATTCGCCAAAGTCGTGTATTTGCGACTGGGTACTCCATTTCGTTTTTCTCTTGCAGCAATCGCTATAGGTGACAAAAGAGCTGACGAAATGGACTATTTGGTCGCGACCCTAGCGTAGCGGAATTCACTTTTTAAACTTGACACTTTAAATGCACAAACCAATGCAATGCATGACGAGTGACAGGGCAGAGCAGAATGGAAGAAAAAAACAAGTTGCGCCGACCCCAAATAACATGGGACAAGGGCAGGAAGATGATGATGACTTTAAATGCACAAACCGATTGAGAACGAGAAAAAAAAACATTATTAAAACAAACGATAGTTTTATTTTTAGCAATAACAGACCCTTGCTGTATATATTATTTACAAAACTTACATCTTAGACCTAACTTACACCCAACTGTCCACGGACGCATGGCTTCATAGACGCGTATTCGTCATTATATGCTTGGTGTACGCTTGCCAGTAGCGTAGTTAGGCGTGGGCTAAATGGGCCCTCACCCACGTTCTCGCACCTAAAAGGGCCTCGCATAAGCGAGGGCTCTTTAAGAACGAGGGTTTTTTTTTAATTGTTAGGTTTGCGTTTTCACCACTATTTCACCTAAGCGACGATGTGGTCGAACATTGGGTTGCGACAGAAGGCCTCGCTGATGTGCCTTCGCCCACGTCTAAATTAGTACACGCTATGCCCCTGACGCTTGCTTACAGCTTACATACAAAGCAAAAAAACTCTGTCGACGTCAGTACGCTGTGCTAGTCAAGCTGTCTGGCGTATTTTGAGGAGTCTATGAAGCTACGCGTCCGTAGAAAGTAAGGCTTAGATTCAACAATATTGGTATTGTTAGAAAGAAAACCACATTAGCCTCAGTTAAGAAAAGGACACAGTTATTCAGTAACTAAACCATAAACAGTATAGGAAAACAAAATCTTTTGAGTGCCGAAAATGTCTTCGACAGAATGAATTTAGTAATTTCGCACACAGATATTTATTTATTTAGTAAAACTTTGTGCACTAGTAAGAAACACTGACAAAGGCGAACTTAAGCATTTTCTACCACTCGACCTGAGGGCGATTCTTCGGACTAATGAGGGTGTTCTAAAATGACGTTGACCAGGTGGCAGCACTGAGGCGTCAGGTCCGGGCACCTGTCAAAACGCTTATATAAATGACATTAGTTAAACATCAACGTCAACGTTACGTATACGTTTTGAAAGGAAAAGACCCGACGGCTAAGTGGCGCTAACTGGTGGTGACAATTTTCTTGAAAACCCTCAAACATATTAAGGGTGGAATTCACCAATAAAACTAATCGCGTTGTAACGTTTGGCTCGCATAGTTGCAATTAGCCGCTGTCACTAGTGCCACTTGTCTGAATTTTTCTTTTGTTGTATTTTTATAAGTGACACTAGTGACAGCGACTAAACGCGATTATGCGAGCCAAACGTTAAAACGCGATTAGTTTTATTGGTGCATTCCGCCCTTAATACATACTTATTACAAATTATTAAAAAATCGATTGACTAATAAACTCGTAAATACACTTATTCAATATGAATATCAGTCATTCCTTATTTAAAACAGTTTTCTCGTGCCACCTGAAACAATAAAGAAATTATTATAAATGGCGCTTACTGCGTCTGTCTGTTTATACGTTAACTCCTAATGTCGCAGTATAAAGATTAGTTTACTTTTTTTATTATTGATAGGCTCGCGTTTGACTATCTCACATGATGATAAGCGATGATGTGGCCGACGATGGAGCACGCTTGCCTAGAAGTAATCTATTCACTCTTGACTTAAAGACCCCTAGGTTGTAGGTACCAGGAAACATACGACTCCGGCAGGTAATTTCACTCCTTAGCTGTACGCATTATGAATGTTTAAAAGCCAATGCAAAATATTGGCATGATTTACTTTTTTCAGTAAATTATGCCAATATTTATTACGCAGTAAGTTGGCTTACCTATGACTACTAGTGTCAGTCTCGTATCCTAACAGGCAGCCCCCTGGCCACCACGCTGCTGGCTATCATGACGTAGTTAGTGGAGCCGCGCGCGCGGCACACGGCGCGCAGTAAGTTGGCTTACCTATGACTACTAGTGTCAGTCTCGTATCCTAACAGGCAGCCCCCTGGCCACCACGCTGCTGGCTATCATGACGTAGTTAGTGGAGCCGCGCGCGCGGCACACGGCGCGCAGTAAGTTGGCTTACCTATGACTACTAGTGTCAGTCTCGTATCCTAACAGGCAGCCCCCTGGCCACCACGCTGCTGGCTATCATGACGTAGTTAGTGGAGCCGCGCGCGCGGCACACGGCGCGCAGTAAGTTGGCTTACCTATGACTACTAGTGTCAGTCTCGTATCCTAACAGGCAGCCCCCTGGCCACCACGCTGCTGGCTATCATGACGTAGTTAGTGGAGCCGCGCGCGCGGCACACGGCGCGCAGTAAGTTGGCTTACCTATGACTACTAGTGTCAGTCTCGTATCCTAACAGGCAGCCCCCTGGCCACCACGCTGCTGGCTATCATGACGTAGTTAGTGGAGCCGCGCGCGCGGCACACGGCGCGCAGTAAGTTGGCTTACCTATGACTACTAGTGTCAGTCTCGTATCCTAACAGGCAGCCCCCTGGCCACCACGCTGCTGGCTATCATGACGTAGTTAGTGGAGCCGCGCGCGCGGCACACGGCGCGCAGTAAGTTGGCTTACCTATGACTACTAGTGTCAGTCTCGTATCCTAACAGGCAGCCCCCTGGCCACCACGCTGCTGGCTATCATGACGTAGTTAGTGGAGCCGCGCGCGCGGCACACGGCGCGCAGTAAGTTGGCTTACCTATGACTACTAGTGTCAGTCTCGTATCCTAACAGGCAGCCCCCTGGCCACCACGCTGCTGGCTATCATGACGTAGTTAGTGGAGCCGCGCGCGCGGCACACGGCGCGCAGTAAGTCTCTCTCAGGTATCAACTGGCCCTTCTGTTCGCCTGCTGGTACGTCTGGAAAAGAAAATAATGGTACTAGTAGTAATAAGGAAGCATGCTTAGCTTAAGGATAAAAACAGATAAAACTAAGAACCCTGGAGCACAGGTGTAGGGTAGCCAGCCTTTCGGTATTTTAGGATGCATTTTGGAGAGTGGGCGCGGGAATTCAATGACTTGATTCCGCTATCTCCTTTCTGCCATCGGACAACCCGACGCACGACGAGTACCCTTACGTTGTTGAAACCTCTACGGTCCGGACCAAGCGTTTCGCCTCGTCGTTACTTGAACAATTTGCCTGCTGCTGTCTTCTCATCCGATTATAAGGCATTTGCAATTCACCATCAACAATTGCATCACTGCTTACCATCAGGTGGGATCGCAGTCAAGCACTAGTTTTAGGAATACGGTGACCTTAATCCTGCGGATATTTTCATTTAGCCCTCTCAATGTAAAAAAAGCACTTGCTTACTTGCTTACTTGTTACTACTTTGGGTGCTTTTCAATATCGTGCGGATTTCATCACGCATGCGGGATTGCTCCGCACGCTTAGCCCCTGCAAATGTCCATTTCATACAAGTCTTTATTGTAATGCGTGGAATACACACGCGGGATTTGGTATCGAGCAGCAGCCTCGCATGCGGAACAATTCCGCATGCGTGATAAAATCCGCACGATATTAAAAGCACCCTAAGGCCTACTGTCCGTGGACGCATAGCTTCATAGACGCATATTCATCATTATACGCTTAGTGTACGCCTTACAAAACCATGAAACAATGTCTACGAAGTGGCAACGACACGACGGCACGACGTTGTAGCTTTGTCAACAGAGTTACATAGTTTTGATACCCGGCTTAAGATTCATGCAGGTGAATACGCGTCTGTAAAGCTACGCATCCATGCACATTAGGCCTAATAATCTAAACAATAAAACGGAAGTTATATTTACCTAAAACGCGATTGCTCCACTTAGCCTTGCCCACGTGATGCCATGGCACGGGCGCCGCGGAGGGCACGTACAGGGACACCAGCGTGCTCACTACTTTGTCCACTTCCAGGTCTGTGACTTCCCATAGCATGCCCACTACCATAGGACTGTAATAGAAAAGACAAAGGATTGTAATTAATAATCACATAATAATTCGATGTTAAAACCAGGCACCATAACAAAACTTTATTTTTTTTTAACGCAAAAATATAATCAAGGGACACAACTTTTTCTGCGTCAAAAATCATTGTTTTATTGGCAATGCGTATTATTAAAAGAGTATATTCATAAGTGTATACATGTAGATGGATGGAGAGGGAAAGGAAGGCCAATACTGTTCCCACTGCTGGGACTCAGACCTCCGTGATTTACACGCCCGCGCCCAGCTGGCAGCCGTCGCCGTGCCCGCATGTGCGACACTCACCAGCCCGCTATGTGCAGATGATGATGCGCGGCCGCCGGCGGAGCCCTAGGAGCTGCCGTAGTGAGCCTGACCGAGCCGCAGCCCGACAGCACGCACACGGCGGCGCCCCGCGCGCCCTCCACGCCGGCGTCACCGTGCCCGCATGTGCGACACTCACCAGCCCGCTATGTGCAGATGATGATGCGCGGCCGCCGGCGGAGCCCTAGGAGCTGCCGTAGTGAGCCTGACCGAGCCGCAGCCCGACAGCACGCACACGGCGGCGCCCCGCGCGCCCTCCACGCCGGCGTCACCGTGCCCGCATGTGCGACACTCACCAGCCCGCTATGTGCAGATGATGATGCGCGGCCGCCGGCGGAGCCCTAGGAGCTGCCGTAGTGAGCCTGACCGAGCCGCAGCCCGACAGCACGCACACGGCGGCGCCCCGCGCGCCCTCCACGCCGGCGTCACCGTGCCCGCATGTGCGACATTCACCAGCCCGCTATGTGCAGATGATGATGCGCGGCCGCCGGCGGAGCCCTAGGAGCTGCCGTAGTGAGCCTGACCGAGCCGCAGCCCGACAGCACGCACACGGCGGCGCCCCGCGCGCCCTCCACGCCGGCGTCACCGTGCCCGCATGTGCGACACTCACCAGCCCGCTATGTGCAGATGATGATGCGCGGCCGCCGGCGGAGCCCTAGGAGCTGCCGTAGTGAGCCTGACCGAGCCGCAGCCCGACAGCACGCACACGGCGGCGCCCCGCGCGCCCTCCACGCCGGCGTCACCGTGCCCGCATGTGCGACACTCACCAGCCCGCTATGTGCAGATGATGATGCGCGGCCGCCGGCGGAGCCCTAGGAGCTGCCGTAGTGAGCCTGACCGAGCCGCAGCCCGACAGCACGCACACGGCGGCGCCCCGCGCGCCCTCCACGCCGGCGTCACCGTGCCCGCATGTGCGACACTCACCAGCCCGCTATGTGCAGATGATGATGCGCGGCCGCCGGCGGAGCCCTAGGAGCTGCCGTAGTGAGCCTGACCGAGCCGCAGCCCGACAGCACGCACACGGCGGCGCCCCGCGCGCCCTCCACGCCGGCGTCACCGTGCCCGCATGTGCGACACTCACCAGCCCGCTATGTGCAGATGATGATGCGCGGCCGCCGGCGGAGCCCTAGGAGCTGCCGTAGTGAGCCTGACCGAGCCGCAGCCCGACAGCACGCACACGGCGGCGCCCCGCGCGCCCTCCACGCCGGCGTCACCGTGCCCGCATGTGCGACACTCACCAGCCCGCTATGTGCAGATGATGATGCGCGGCCGCCGGCGGAGCCCTAGGAGCTGCCGTAGTGAGCCTGACCGAGCCGCAGCCCGACAGCACGCACACGGCGGCGCCCCGCGCGCCCTCCACGCCGGCGTCACCGTGCCCGCATGTGCGACACTCACCAGCCCGCTATGTGCAGATGATGATGCGCGGCCGCCGGCGGAGCCCTAGGAGCTGCCGTAGTGAGCCTGACCGAGCCGCAGCCCGACAGCACGCACACGGCGGCGCCCCGCGCGCCCTCCACGCCGGCGTCACCGTGCCCGCATGTGCGACACTCACCAGCCCGCTATGTGCAGATGATGATGCGCGGCCGCCGGCGGAGCCCTAGGAGCTGCCGTAGTGAGCCTGACCGAGCCGCAGCCCGACAGCACGCACACGGCGGCGCCCCGCGCGCCCTCCACGCCGGCGTCACCGTGCCCGCATGTGCGACACTCACCAGCCCGCTATGTGCAGATGATGATGCGCGGCCGCCGGCGGAGCCCTAGGAGCTGCCGTAGTGAGCCTGACCGAGCCGCAGCCCGACAGCACGCACACGGCGGCGCCCCGCGCGCCCTCCACGCCGGCGTCACCGTGCCCGCATGTGCGACACTCACCAGCCCGCTATGTGCAGATGATGATGCGCGGCCGCCGGCGGAGCCCTAGGAGCTGCCGTAGTGAGCCTGACCGAGCCGCAGCCCGACAGCACGCACACGGCGGCGCCCCGCGCGCCCTCCACGCCGGCGTCACCGTGCCCGCATGTGCGACACTCACCAGCCCGCTATGTGCAGATGATGATGCGCGGCCGCCGGCGGAGCCCTAGGAGCTGCCGTAGTGAGCCTGACCGAGCCGCAGCCCGACAGCACGCACACGGCGGCGCCCCGCGCGCCCTCCACGCCGGCGTCACCGTGCCCGCATGTGCGACACTCACCAGCCCGCTATGTGCAGATGATGATGCGCGGCCGCCGGCGGAGCCCTAGGAGCTGCCGTAGTGAGCCTGACCGAGCCGCAGCCCGACAGCACGCACACGGCGGCGCCCCGCGCGCCCTCCACGCCGGCGTCACCGTGCCCGCATGTGCGACACTCACCAGCCCGCTATGTGCAGATGATGATGCGCGGCCGCCGGCGGAGCCCTAGGAGCTGCCGTAGTGAGCCTGACCGAGCCGCAGCCCGACAGCACGCACACGGCGGCGCCCCGCGCGCCCTCCACGCCGGCGTCACCGTGCCCGCATGTGCGACACTCACCAGCCCGCTATGTGCAGATGATGATGCGCGGCCGCCGGCGGAGCCCTAGGAGCTGCCGTAGTGAGCCTGACCGAGCCGCAGCCCGACAGCACGCACACGGCGGCGCCCCGCGCGCCCTCCACGCCGGCGTCACCGTGCCCGCATGTGCGACACTCACCAGCCCGCTATGTGCAGATGATGATGCGCGGCCGCCGGCGGAGCCCTAGGAGCTGCCGTAGTGAGCCTGACCGAGCCGCAGCCCGACAGCACGCACACGGCGGCGCCCCGCGCGCCCTCCACGCCGGCGTCACCGTGCCCGCATGTGCGACACTCACCAGCCCGCTATGTGCAGATGATGATGCGCGGCCGCCGGCGGAGCCCTAGGAGCTGCCGTAGTGAGCCTGACCGAGCCGCAGCCCGACAGCACGCACACGGCGGCGCCCCGCGCGCCCTCCACGCCGGCGTCACCGTGCCCGCATGTGCGACACTCACCAGCCCGCTATGTGCAGATGATGATGCGCGGCCGCCGGCGGAGCCCTAGGAGCTGCCGTAGTGAGCCTGACCGAGCCGCAGCCCGACAGCACGCACACGGCGGCGCCCCGCGCGCCCTCCACGCCGGCGTCACCGTGCCCGCATGTGCGACACTCACCAGCCCGCTATGTGCAGATGATGATGCGCGGCCGCCGGCGGAGCCCTAGGAGCTGCCGTAGTGAGCCTGACCGAGCCGCAGCCCGACAGCACGCACACGGCGGCGCCCCGCGCGCCCTCCACGCCGGCGTCACCGTGCCCGCATGTGCGACACTCACCAGCCCGCTATGTGCAGATGATGATGCGCGGCCGCCGGCGGAGCCCTAGGAGCTGCCGTAGTGAGCCTGACCGAGCCGCAGCCCGACAGCACGCACACGGCGGCGCCCCGCGCGCCCTCCACGCCGGCGTCACCGTGCCCGCATGTGCGACACTCACCAGCCCGCTATGTGCAGATGATGATGCGCGGCCGCCGGCGGAGCCCTAGGAGCTGCCGTAGTGAGCCTGACCGAGCCGCAGCCCGACAGCACGCACACGGCGGCGCCCCGCGCGCCCTCCACGCCGGCGTCACCGTGCCCGCATGTGCGACACTCACCAGCCCGCTATGTGCAGATGATGATGCGCGGCCGCCGGCGGAGCCCTAGGAGCTGCCGTAGTGAGCCTGACCGAGCCGCAGCCCGACAGCACGCACACGGCGGCGCCCCGCGCGCCCTCCACGCCGGCGTCACCGTGCCCGCATGTGCGACACTCACCAGCCCGCTATGTGCAGATGATGATGCGCGGCCGCCGGCGGAGCCCTAGGAGCTGCCGTAGTGAGCCTGACCGAGCCGCAGCCCGACAGCACGCACACGGCGGCGCCCCGCGCGCCCTCCACGCCGGCGTCACCGTGCCCGCATGTGCGACACTCACCAGCCCGCTATGTGCAGATGATGATGCGCGGCCGCCGGCGGAGCCCTAGGAGCTGCCGTAGTGAGCCTGACCGAGCCGCAGCCCGACAGCACGCACACGGCGGCGCCCCGCGCGCCCTCCACGCCGGCGTCACCGTGCCCGCATGTGCGACACTCACCAGCCCGCTATGTGCAGATGATGATGCGCGGCCGCCGGCGGAGCCCTAGGAGCTGCCGTAGTGAGCCTGACCGAGCCGCAGCCCGACAGCACGCACACGGCGGCGCCCCGCGCGCCCTCCACGCCGGCGCCGCCGCCGCCACCCGCCCCCAGCTGGCAGCCGTCTCCGTGCCCGCAGTACCTGCAACATTATGTGTTGATTAGCAGGAGCCATGCAGGGCCTCTACCATCACATGCAAATGCCGTTATAGTTTTTCTATGAGAGAGATGGAACTATACAATTCAAATAAATAACGCTATCCCTTTTTGCAACAGATTCATAATCGCAATGTCACGTCATAGGAGAATACATTTACATCACACATTGACTGCTAAGCCACAAGGTCATACACCTTGTTTAGGAGTCAGGGTGTTCAAAACTGACCTAATTATTTTAAGCCTTTGTTTAATTGATATCTAGTAATTTTGTAACAGAGAACTTACAGTGAAATAAAAAAAAAATATTATTATTTATTTTATTTTTGTTATTGAAAGGCTCGCGTTTGACCACCGAGTAGGTTAAGTAGTTAAAACTTTAATTATGGATAGAAAATTCTATATACTACATTATCTTCTAAACCGTACGATCGAATGACATGCTATAAAAGGCAAAATTGATCTCCATTAAATGCTCATTATGTGAAAGTTATTTATTTTATATGATTCGATACGTTATACCCAAAAAAAGTATATTATTTATCAATCGATCATCTTAGTATTATTTATTCATTTACTTACAAGAACACGTCAGCGTCACTGAGACATGATATAAAGTCTTGCGCCGAAGGAGGCTCACCGACATGTCCCTTCCACTCAGGACACCAGTACTCCACAAATGATGTCATGCGATTCTCCATGCGATCCAGATTCTTTTCTGTAAGTATGTAAGTGTCATCAACCAAGACCGCCACGAGAAACTTGCAAAAACAAACCAAGTAACCCTATGGTACCCAAGAGATGGCGTCAGAAAACTGAGGCGTCCAACGACATGGGAAGACGACATCCGCCTGACCTTGGGTCCATATTGGACAAGGGTAGCAGGGGCAGAGTCCAATGGAAGCAGTAGGAGGAGGCCTATGCCAAAAGGCACACCGAACTGAGGGACCAGTATTACAGCTACACAAAGAAAAATGTATCACCGCAAAGTTTGCAAATAAATGGCTATTTTATTTATTATTTTATTATATGTAAGTGTCATAATGCTATGTAGAAAATGTGGAGAATTTTGTACAATGAGATGCATCAGTTCCGTTCGCTGGCTAAAGAATTCCCTTGGGCTGCATGTTTCTACGAAAGAATCAATGTAGACCTGGAACAACTGAGGGGCGGGCTGTAGTCAGTTAAAGTCTGACACTCCCTCTTGTACCACCAAGAAATCAGAAACGTTTATTTTAAAATAGACCATTTGACAATTCAAAAGTGCCTGTAGGCACTTTTGAATTGTCAAAATGTCAGTAAGTCAAAAAAAAAAGTAAAGTTAAATTGCATATTCCAAAGAGTAGATCTCTATGGAGAAGAACGTGCAAGAAACTCCATGGACACGCTTTTAAATCATGTTATTAGTTACAAGAGTGGGTTAAGTTTCTTGATGATTTAGGTACCAACCCAATAAGAAAGTCTGAAGAATACAGTTAACTTTGATGAAATCCTCTGGAGAATACCAGCTCCATGCGTTGTTATCATATAGATAAAATAGAAATATTTGTTTCACATTTTATGTCGTGATATAAAATGTGAACGCGTATAACCAAACGTTTGAACAACCCTGGTCCCCAAGCCAAGTTACAACCGTTTCGTTTCGATTCTCTTTCGTCGATCGTATCGTCGATCGGAGGCGTAGCCGACTCGAGGCGATCGACGAAAGAGAATCGAAACGGTTGTAAATTGAATAGGGGGGCTGTCTTTACTATTTAAATCTATGCCTATAACTTTATTTAAGTTAATATTTGCTTAACCAAAAACTGCATCAATTCCATAGATGTTTACCTGGATTAATAACGTATCTGCCAACATCACATTTGGCGGCAAAGTACCCGTCGATGACGTCACTCTCGTGTATTTTGTACAGGTAGTACAGGAAGTGAATGTTTTCCATGCGGGAAACGGGATGTTGATTCAATATGGGGAGGGTCTCCCAGGGGAAGGTGTCGAGCATCTGGAATGTGAGATTTAGTACTGCCTACTGATTTAAGGCCCGTTCACGACTTTGCCGCTGTGAGCGGTAGCTAAGCGCGGGGCGGCGAGCGGTAAGATCAAAAGTATGAAAATATTTGAAGTACGCCACGAGACGCCGCTCATAGCAATGCGTGCCCGCGTACCAAGGCCGAGCCGCTCGCCACGCCGCTCGCCGCGCCGCTCGCCGCTATGACCGAAGTCGTGAACAGGTCGTTAAGACCAATAAAATCATACATGAATTGAGCATCTTCTTTCCCTTAGAAAGAGTCGGTAAAAATTTTAGTTTATGATTTAGGAAGAAAAGTACATCGGAATTGTACAATTTAATTCTCTTTGGCATCAATCACGCACAAATATAGTTTCCAAACCGAACCTAAATATTGTGATATTGAAGGAGATCGCATGGAAAATGTACTTTGTTAGCATTAGGCCAGACGAATATACGTTTCAAGGATTTTGTAAAAGAATAGAATTTGAATTTAATAGGAAAATAATTCAATTTTTGATAGACCATCTTCTACCTTGAGTCAGAGCAACTATCCTCACAATAGCGACTCGAGACGGTGCAACGGTGGTCGAACTCAGATTTGTCACCTCAGCTTAAAATTGTGTTCTTGATGACATTTTAAAAAGTTTTACTTCTGTTGCTATTAAAAATCTTCAATAACAATATTGACAGCCCCGAAATCTAAATATTTTAATGTGCCGCATAAATTATTCTGCCATAATCCGCCCTTACGTGTGCCTCTAGCATCAACAAATTATAGACAGAATATTTTTATTATACATGCAAGTAGACAGTTCAATAATATATGTAAGCAGAATAACTTGAATCCTTTTATGACTAGTGTGACATCAGCCAGAAGACTTGATGCATCCTCAAATTTTTCAAGTAACCTTTTTTCTGTAATGTTTTTATAACCCATGAATATATGACTTTGTGTATGTAACCATAACCTTTTAATAAGTTCACTATATTAATGTTTATTTATGCTCACTTCTCAATATAAAGTCTGACACTGACACTATACGTGAGGACTTATATTGGCTAGCTATCGTCAATTATTGTTTTTCTTTTTAATCAGTTTTTTTTTAGGAAGCTATAAGTCCTCCAAGCTGTAATAAATAAATTAATTAATTAAAATAATTCTCAAAAATCACCTCATCAACAATCAGTATGACGGGATGTCTCTTAGCCTTCTTCAAGCCCCATTCCTCATTATCCTTCACTTGCGAGGCAGCCTGAGAAAATGCCCTAATACCATCAACCAAGCCAAAATGATGGATCTTCTCAAAACTCTTCGATAAACACTTTAAACAAAGTTCGTTTAGAAATCTAATCTCTTTGGAACAACTGCCACATTCTATATTCAAAACTTGTCGAACGTCGTCAATGTTGCCATGTTCGGTCAATATTCTTCTAATGCAGGATTTAATTTGTTGTGATTGCAACACTGGGGAGCATTCTATTAGGTTGTAGAGAAGTATTTTTTGTTTTTGTGTTAGTCTGATGAAACTGTAAAGGAAATAATAAAATTAAGAAATATTTTAAGCCACTTAAATTTGGGTTTCGTAAGAAAGCGATAAAACTGTGACGGCCATCTTTATATAAATAAAAAGTACAAATAATTAATTATTTTTGTAGCCGCCGACATTTTGGCGCCACCTCCACAATTCCACAAAACGATATTTCAGCCCACCGAGCGCCGTCTCACGCCGCACTCGGTCACGGCGCGCACCGCCCGCGCGGAGCAGGCCTCCGCCGTATGCGATTGTGGCGTTCCCAGATAGCATACATTCACTTTTCTATTAAAATGCGGATGAGTCACATTCTATTTTTTTTAAAGTGTTTGACAGCAAATGTACTTACCGAGAAAGCTGAATATCGTTTCAGCTTTCTCGGCATGTTTCGTTGAGGTAGCCATTACTAGAATAAAAATCTCAGCTCCATTTTACCGAGATTGGGCTTATTTCAAGGATTCAATATGTCTTCCAGTTATGTATGCTAGAAATACAAAACTACACCAATTCCAATATTCACTTTTTTTAGGTGGGAAAATCATCCAATGACATCCCCCGCTCTTGGGTTTCACTTTCACACCACCCGTGGCCCCAGTAGGCTTCGACCCTGCTGGGCCCTTAAGGTTTGCTGACATCTTTTTTTTTATTATTAATTATAGGCTCGCGTTTGACTACCATCTCACCGATGGTAAGCGATGACGTGGTCGACGATGGAGCACGCTTGCCTAGAAGTAACCTATTCACTTTTGACTTAAAGACCCCTAAGTTATAGCTATCTTCTTGAGAATTCCAATATCCACTAGGAATCAATTTGCGAATAATTAAAACAGACACTGAATTTCACCTGATACAATGAAATTGCAGGACGAACGCGAGGCAATCGACGGTATAGATGTGACACTTTAGTGCATTCACGACGATGATGACCAATATTTCTATTATCTCTCTCTAAAAGGTTCTAGAGTGGCGACCGCGCACCGGAAGACGCAGCGTTGGAAGGCCTCCCACAAGGTGGACCGACGACCTGGTGAGGGTCGCGGGAGTGCGGTGGATGCGAGAAGCACAGGATCGGTCATTGTGGCGACGCTTGGGGGAAGCCTATGTCCAACAGTGGACGTCTTTCGGCTGAAATGATGATGATGATGATGATGATGAAAAGCCAGGAGCCACATAGGTGGTAGATTCAATGAAAGTTATTTAAACTTACCCCCAATCCTGTATTGTGGTGTCCACTAATTTGACTACCTTTTCCTTCAAACTCTTGTCTACTAGCTTGCCGGTGAGCAAACAACCCCAGCCTCCGAGCCATTCTTTGTCCATCACATTGATAACACTCTGTAAATAATATTATTTAATGAGATCACAAAACTAAACATAAAGTAATAATAATATAATATTCACACAACTATCACACATCGCTGTCTAGTCCCAAGCAGAGCTTGTGTTATGAGTACTAGACAACTGATAAACATACATAAATATTTATAAATACATACATATTATAGGAAAATTACACCCAGACACAGAACCAATGATTGTGCTCATCACACAAACATTTGTCTTAGGTGGGAATCGAACCCACAACCTCCGGCATAGAAGTCAGGGCCACTAACCACTAGACCGACAGGCCTGTCAAAGTATTTTACATCATCAGTATTTTAATTACAGTGAATTTATACACATTTAAAAGGCGACACAGAGAATATGTTCAAGGCTCAATGGGGATTTTTTTACCCAAAACACAAAAGAAGTTTGCAAAACAATGTGTAAAAGTAATTATAGAAATCACAGACAGTCCCCTGTACAGAGCATGCTTGGAAAAGGTGTCACTGATACACGCGCACGTACCATAGGAGCCCCGAATACGTCACATACGCCCCGAAAAACTTGAGATGCCTAATTAATTTTTGGAGAGAGATGGGCTGCTTGGAATAAGCCCACCACAGGACTAAGTGCGAAAACCATACTATATGATACAAACCGTGAAACCGTTCGTGTGAAGTCCCACAAACCTCCATTGATAAAGTGGGATTATCCGACCAGACAGGTGTGTCTGGTCCTGGCAACTGCCTGAAGTTGTTTTTTAGACTATTGTATACTAGGTTTTGCCCGCGGCTTCGCCCGTATTAATAAAATATAGCCTATGTCACTCAGAAATAAAGCAGCTTTCTATCAGTGAAAAAATTATCGCAATTAGACCAGTACTTTCAGAGATTACTTCCTACAAACAAAAAAAAACAATTTTTACTTCTTTATAATATTAGTATAGCTGTTCTAATCGCGCGGTCAACTTTAATACCGCGATACAGTCCCCCTAGCCAAGTTACAACCGTTTCGTTTCGATTCTCTTTTCATCGATCGCTTCGAGTGGGCCACGCATCCGATTCCTTTGTTCCGACGTCAACTCAACGCTAAGTCACGTGGTCAGAACAAAGGAATATGAGGCGTGGCCGACTCGAAGCGATCAACGAAAAGAGAATCGAAACGAAACATTTGTAACTTGGCTAGGGGGGCTGGATTGTGAATTTTAATCTCTATGAGGCTACATAGATGTCGCTACATGTCAACAAACAAAGGTTTCTAGAAAAGAATACAAAGACGTCATAACGGTAATAATGGGCTATTAATGTCTTACAGTGCAGTGCACTCCGCTTGTTAGGTGAAGGACGAATCAATTTGTTCAAATGATGTCATTTAACCATGCAAGCCGCGCCGCGCAATCTGACATCAATATTTGTATTGCAGTTAGAGGTTCAAATAGATTTTAGATAGCTGTTAATTATCCTTACATCCTTATCTTAAATATATATTTTCTATTTAAACCTTAATTAGTTACTAAATTATGTAAATTAAATTATCATTTCTCAATCATTCATTTTTTAATATTTTTTTTTAATAATAATTGTATAAGGTTTTAATTGTTTTCTGTTTTGTATTTTATATTGTATTGAATGATAAATTGTAATTTTAAATTTAAATGGATATTTTGTTAATTTTTTCACAAAGAATTGCAGATTTTATATACGCCGTAATTGTTACATACATCAGACCACCACGATGAAATTGATACAAAAAGATTTTATAATGATAAATGTATCAAATTGGCAAAGTGGCAGTACTCAATGAATAAACAATGGAACTGTTGGCGCAGTGGTTGTGAGATGGGCTGCTGCGCTGCGTGTCGCAGGTTCGATTCCCGCACGGAACAAATATTTGTATGGCCTGCAGATATGTGTTCCGGGTCTGGATGTCTTGTGTATGTGAGTTTACACGTTTGTGATCGCACACACGATACTGAAGTTATACCTAGCGTGGCGCACGTGGATACTACGCGCCGTCGACGACTTGGACTCGGTCCGGACGTACCCATTGCGTCGTGCGCAAGCCACGCCCACGGTGGCTGGAAATCAGGGTCGGGATCCCGGCAGCTGGGGCGTGAGGAAGTCAGTTCCCTCACGCGTGCGAACGCCTCCTTCGATAGTATTACTACTCCGCAGAGGGAGGAAATCACATGCCCACGACGTGCATTGCTGGATATAGGCCTCCCTTAATCTTTTGTTCTTCCTTAATTCTTAATTTGACAGGCCTGTTGGTCTAGTAGTTAGTGGCCCTGACTGCTATGCCGGAGTTCATGGGTTCGATTCCCACCCAGGTCAAGTGTTTGTGTGATGAGCACGATCATTTATCCTGTGTCTGGGTGTAATTTATCTATAATATCGACGGCGAAGTGACATGAACTCCTAACTGTCGAAGTCAAAAAAATGTTGTAAAACTAAAAATTGACATGTTGGTTTAGTTAGGAATTGTTTCCACAATTTAATTTGGTGCAGTTGCAACTAAATATTCGCTTCAGAGATTTCAGAAAAACATGCGGAAACACATTTGAAGTAAAAGCGCTAAAAAGTAATTTTGTTAGTTAGAAGGTATTGGGACTTCACCGTCGATATGCATGTATTAAAAAATATATAAGTATCAGTTGTCTAGTACTCATAACACAAGCTCTGCTTAGATTGGGACTGGACGGCGTTGTGTGATAGTTGTGCAAAAAATCTTCGTTTCAACAACCGGTCCCGTACTTCCCGCATCCAGAATTCCCACAGCCTTAATCAGGTCTACATTGGTGACCAATATTACCACGGGATCTTTAATAAGCACCTCTCTATCATAGGAGTTACAGACAGCCCACTCTGAAGAGCCTACATGGAGGAGGACAGACGAGACAGCAGCTCATCTGCTTCCAAGCTGCCCATTGGTCGCTGTATACAGGGCAAAGTACTTCGGAAACCAAGTTACTGATAGCGGCGCGAATCTCGAACGCTCGGCGAAAGAGCGTGGTTCGCTTTGCGCATCGTACACATCGGCGAGCCAATCACTCTACAAGGATTGCACTCCCCGCCCCCGCGTCTCTCTTCATACCACTAAAGAGACCCGGATATTTCACTTCTGCGCAAGTGGAAGTCAGCGCTCAAGATCCATGCCGGTATCTGTACTCTCCCTGAAATGGTCAGTAACACTAAGGCGCTATTGGACTTCCTTGAGGGCAGGGGTGGATCGAATGACGTATTTGTCCTTCCTTAATTAAACCCAAAGCGAACGCCGGCGTTCGCTCTCTCATTGTCTTTCTGTCTCTAATTACGGTATTCGAAAGAGAACGCAAAATTAGCGTAGCTTCAGTCGTGGAGTTGCGGACACCTGCCCGAAATACAATACAATACAAACAAATATTTACCTTCATCCGTAAATCAATATCTTCTCTTCGACTCCAATAGTTTTGTACAAGGCGCTTGTTGTTCAGGAACTGTGCATTATCTATAGTCTTGTAGTTTTCATCTAGTAACGAATACAGCTCGGTGAATAGTGGTCTTTCGCCCTCTGAAATTGTGAAACAACCAATCTATATATATAAAAGGAGAAACTGACTGACTGACATATCAACGCACAGCTGAAACTACAAGGCCTAGGAGCGTGAAATTTAGCACAAGGCTTCTGTAGCTGCTGGGTGTTGGTTGGGAGTAAAAAAAAGAGAGGAATGCCAATTTTTTAAGTAGACCGTCAGAACGAAATGCGTGGGCGCGTACTTTTTCGCGCGTTGGGTGTACCCGGGGTTAGATTCGACACGACACTGGCCTTTCGTTCATTTTGCAAAACCAATGGCCGCCGCAGCGGTGAGTGTGGTGAGGGCGTTGCGCATTGACCAAGCACGGCGCTCGCTCGCAGTTCGTTCATTCGTTTTAATTTATTATTTAGAAATTACAACCATTCAGGCAAAGGCAAAACATACAGTTGTATACATAGGTATTTATTTAAAATTTAGTTATTAGACGGGCGGACCATGACAACGTCGTCAACAGCTTCCTTTTATGACGTAGGCGATCACTAAGAGAGGATTCCATAAAACTCACCCCCTAAGGGGATGAAAAGAGGGTCTCAAAGTTTGTATGGAGAAACCTCTTTTTACGTGGGCGAAGCCGCTGGCAGAATCTAGTTAAATAATAAATAAATAAATGTTTATTTTCTCACCACAATATTTTACAATACATCAAATACTTAAAATGTAGTGACAAGTGTTTTATTATTGTGGAAAACTGGTGCTTAAACTAGGCTGCAAGCTTGTATTTCAGGACACCAGGACCCCGCCTTTTATACAGTAATTAATTTTCTCGTTACATTAACATTAAGTCTTGAATACTGATTGGTGAACTCATACATAATTATTTTCAATAAATAAATAAATATATATTGGTTAGTATATGTGTGTGTGTGCGTGTATATGGGCATATAAATATATGAGTGTGTGTTGTGTGTGGATGTGTATGTGATTGTGATGGTGATGGTGTGTGTGTGTGTGTGATTACGTTTGAAATTTTAAACCAGAGTAGCAAGTAGTTTCTCGGTGTCGTCATAACTGACGATTAATTGATTGATGCTACTCAATTTTAGGTCTGACACTATACGTGAGGACTTGGAATTGGCTTGCTGTCGTCTAAGGCCTCGTTTACGAAGGCGCGGAGCGTTGGGCGTCACGTTGCGCACTAAATTCAAACATATGACGTTGTATGAGTGTTTACGGAGAAGCAAATTTACACGCTGTTGCTTGAAATACAGGCGGTGCCCGCGGATGACACGGCGAGCACGCAGCGTTGCACGCGCCAATACGAACAAAGGTACGGGGATTAAGGAAATCAAACAACGTAGTCAGACGTGAAGTACGACATGATCAACACTTTGTAAGAAGATTAATTCTCTGTAATTCATGTCTCGCCAAATCAAAACTACAAACAGTCGGACGCACTGCAGAGGTGCCCACCGCGTGCTACGTTACCAACTAGGGAATACGCTGGGGGCGCCGCGGCATGCCCCGCTAAGTACTGTGCACGCCCCTCGTCTCCGTAAACAACATCGTACCTACATTGCCATAGGTTTGTGTTTGCGCGTGCGATGACGCAGGCCGCTACACGCGCCGCTACTCTGTAAACCGTAAAAAAGCCCAACGCGCCGCGAGACGCCACGCTGCACGCGACGCGAGACGCCCAAGTCTCCGTAAACAAACACTAAGATTGATTTTTTAGGGTTCCGTACTTCAAAAGGAAAATCGGCACCCTTTTATTTCGTATATAGAGGTATAAGGAATAACGGAAAGGTTGCTTATTTTCGATATTTACAGACTACTTTATGAAGAACTTCTTATATAGGTATGTTCTTGGATAAATACCCTATAAATAAAACGCTCAATATTTTATAATCTATTTAACGTAAAGCGTTTAACCGAAATCACGATAAATAAATATAAATTTTAGTTGTAATTTATTTTAATTATAACTTAATCCATATTAATTTTATTTTAATTGTATTTTAATTCATTTTATTTTAATTGTAATATAATTCATTCTATTTTAATTGTAATTTAATTAAATTATTTTGTTTTAATTGTAATTAAATCTATTTCTAATTGCAATTTTATTTCATTTATTATTTATCGATAAACTATGAATTACTCTAATACATTAGTATATATATAATGTTGTGTAGAACAGAATTCATTTTTTGATCAATCTAACTTAACTTTTAATTTTATCTGTTGTGTTGTAACGTAATTTTATTTATTAATCTACCTTTTTATAACTTGTTGTAATTAGTAATTGTTACCTTTGCTATATTGTTTTTAGTATTTAGTTTAAATATAGTTTAAGAGGTGCCTATAATTAATCGCTACACTAATGGATGTAAGTTTCATTTTAATCTATACATATAATAAATCTATAGAAGTCAAAATTCTGTACATTGAAAATATCAAAAAAAAAAAATGGTAAGGGGTGTTACTAGACCGACACCGAACCCAAAAATGTGATTAAAAAATTTTTGTCTGTCTGTTTGTTCCGGCATCACGCAAAAACTACCGGTTCGATTACGATGAAACTTGGTATAATTATACTTTAATATCCTGGGCACCACACTGGAAACTTTTTATCCCGGAAAGGTATATGTATACAATAAAAACAAACTTAATTTTGCGGTTCAATCCCTAGACTCGATTACTGTACCAACCGCAAATAAGTAATAAGTTTGTCGTAGTCACCCGCCTGACTGTTAGGCGGCCGCGGTACGAAGTTCGCCAGGTCAGCTAGTATATTATAAATGTATAGCGTAAGCAGTTGTTGGCTGACCAAATAAATAAATTAATTAAAAAAATATAAAGGAAGATTATTCTAATCTATTATGCCATTCAAAACTCACCTTTAGTAACATTAGCCGGTATATGCACTGTCATGGGACCCAGGCCTGCATCCTCTAAGTAGTCATTTGTGAACATGCTCAAGAATATCGAGTCCACCTCGGTTCTGTACTCCATCAAAGGCTTGAGGTTCTCATTGGGATTGTATGGTACACTCAATTGTACTACGGTCCATTCTGAAATGGGAACATCGGAAATAATTATATGTAGCAGGAAAATTTGGTCGAAAGGTTCAGGAGTGGCAACCGCGTACCGTAAGACGCAGCGTCGGTAAGCCTCCCACACGGGGGACCGATGACCTGGTGGAACAACAATGGCTGGCTACAAAGAGCGGTCCTATGCGTCTTGCATCCATCGGTTTCCCGTGACAGTCATCTGGTCATCGATCCACCTTGTGGCAATTTTCAAAGCAACATCTTCCGGTACAGTAGCGCCGAAATAATATCTTGACTGCTCCGAACTTCGAACAATTAGCAGCGCAGTAATTTTTTTTAAGAATCATAAAGCGAAAGCGTTTTGCGTATTTTTCGATTATGCATAGTTCGGAACGCCTAAGTTCAGAGTAGCCAACTTATTTTGACCGTACTGTACGCGGTCGCCTCTCCAGAACTTTTTGGCCCTATCAGAAAGAAAGAAGAAAAAAAACAGAAAGAAAAAGGGTTTATTTACGACAAACATGGCGTATACCTTAAAAAAATATAAAATCAACCATCAGGGCTCTTACCATGACGTGTTAAAACGTCAAGAGTGCGAGCGAGAAAAAGAGATAGAGTTATACACTCCATATATAAAAAATCCAAGAAAGAATCCAAGAGAGAGCAGTGGTGGCCGAGTGGTAACGGCCCCGACTTACAAATTGTAGGTTCAAACCCAGCCAGGCGCATTACTTTGTGTAATTTATTTCATCACCACTGCTCTCAAAACGGTGAAGGAAAACATCGTGAGGAAACCGGCATGTCCTAGAACCAAAAATTCGAAGACATGTGACATCCACCAACCCGCACTGGGCCCGCGTGGTGGATTACGACCCATTCCCTCTCCTAGAGAGGAGGCCAGAGTCCCAACAGTGGGAACATTATAAGGCCGATTATGCTATGCTATATAGCTCCATCCCTTTAACAATTCAGTTTAGGTCGTCAAATGGATCGGGTTAAAAGCTCGTGCTAGGGCCTCTGTTCTGTTCCGTACCCAGCCCACTATTTTGTTTTTTTTTTTTGGGATATGGGAAATCATCTGATGACTTCTTCCACTTGGGTGGAGTGAGAGGGCGTGTCAGACTTTTGCTGACTAAAACCCACTTGTTCCTTCAATTACATCCCCTACAGTTTGCTGACATCTCATTGATGCGCGCTTGGAACATTACACGCCGTCGACGAAGCGGGCTTTATCGTTATCGGACGGGCGGACATCGGTGCCCAACCAACCAATTAATTCACAATACCTTTAGGTAATTCTTTCAGAATCTTCTGAAAGTTGTCAACGTTGTTCTCCTTGGAGAAGTGAAGATATTTCTTGTAGAAAGGCACCTCCTCCTCTATCGCAAACGATTCCAATTCATTTGCTATGTTGTCCGTACCATCTAAGAGTACATCTAAGATTTCTGCTTCTTTCTTTGGTCTAAAAATAATACAATTACAAAATCAATAAATATTGCTTTTATAGTGAGCACAAGTTATTAAATTTAAGACTAGCTACTGCCAGTGGCTTCGCCTGTGTGATAGTGGAAAATTATGAAGAAGAAAGAAAAACTTTTTATTTGACGGAACAAGGCGCAAATTTAGAACTAACAAATTATAAGTAAAGAAAGAAATATGCGCCACATCCGCGCAAAACGGCCGAACGCTCAGCATAATGCCGTGATCACACGCAAAATGCGCGATTATCTCGGAACATACTTTTGGAATAAAATGTATCCTAGTAGTACAATAATAAATATATATTTAGATACATACATACAAATTAATAATGTAATTATAAAAAACGAATCCAACAAAAAAAAAACAATTTTTGACAGTTTTTCCTCTTTTTTTTTAATATTTACATTTTTTAATTTAAACTGGATAAAATTGTTATTCTAATATTTTTAGTGAAAAAATGATTTTTTTCTGGTTTTTTCTCCTGTGAAACCATAAATTATGCATGACACAGCAATGGCATCCCTATCTAACCCGAAAAAAATAATTATAGCATATTCATGATAACTATAGTAAAAATGCAATGTTATAAATAAAAGAAAAAAGTTGCTGCTTACCTGTCTGCTTGTTCCAGCTGATCTCCGAAACGGCTGGACCGATTGTGATAGAACTTTCACTAATAGATAGCTTATATTATGGCAGTTAAGTATATAGGTTACTTTTAGAGAAATGGGTTCCACACACAAAAAAACTTCTTGAAATTGTGACCAAATCACACTGTGCTGTTTTACGAGTCTGATGCAGAAGAAGTCACAGGCACCAGCTAGTATTGAATAAGACAGATACTTACATGGGATTTGCATCTATTAAATCTTTCACAGGTTTTATGTAACTTGTGATTTTGTACAGTTTACTTCCTAAAATGAGACAGAAAATATTGAATACACACAAATATTATTGAGAGTATTTGACAATGGCAATCCATCAAAAGGTTGTCTAAAATTGCTTTAGCTATAATAATTAAGACTTCAACAATTCATTTAGCTAATTTAGGTTAAACAATAACATTTTTACTTCACCTAGATTTAACTAAGACTCCGTAAAACAAAGCAAAAAAAACCGTTATTGATACGCTAAAATATGTTTTCTTTTGCAAACTGTACTTTTCAATTAACATTTAACAGATCGAGATTATTGGCTTTCCTATTCTTATTTGGAACGCATAGTAGGTAATATAGTGTACCTGTGTACCAAATTTCATTGAAATCCTATCAGCCGTTTGACTATGAAAGAATAGCAAACACACTATCACACTAACACATACAATCTTTCGCCTTTATAATATTAGTGTACACAAACATACACAAAGAGTACACACAAACATACACAAACACCACACACACATTATTGAGCGCATCTGACAAGTTTGAATAAATATTGACATAAGACAAAACAAAAAAATTAAAAAAAAATTAGAGGTTCTATCTGTTGGGTTCCCAGGTCTTGAAGACTTACAATTTTCTATTGACAACATCCCAAAGACTACATTTATTCTTTGCCTCGGTACTCAAACCTTTTGAGTACCGTAATTAGAGACACAATAGAAAGACAATGACAATGGGGTTTAATGAACTAATGGCAATAGGTTTGGCCCAATTTACCCAGCATGTCAAAATGTCACTTCTATATCTCTGCTTATAACTCCAGGAAATATAGCATGATGTCATATTATATGTTTATGTGATCACACTAAACTGTAGGTACATACCAGCTGCCTTCAACTGTTCATCTCTATAAACAGTCATAGTTCTTAAAGAAGCTGACGATGCCTCACTCAAATGGAATGCACACCCCACGTCATCGTTGACCGCTAGACATTCTTCAGCCATAAGTTTCCTAGCACCTTGAAAGGAAGAATAATTTATGTCTCTCAAAGATCATTCATAGGAAAATAAAACAAAGATCTTTTGTCTCTTAAATACTTGATTGATTAATTCAGTAGTTTCTACAGATATCTTGAACAATAGAATTTCTTTTTTAATTCTTAGTTATACTGATAAAGATTACTTTAACATAAAAATTTGATAACAAAAACTTACTTTGATAATTCGGTCCGTTAGGTGTTGATGGCACATCATTAACATATTTGTTCAGTATGGTTTTGAACAAAGGCTTGGTAAAGTTAATTTCGTTTGTAAATACATCAAAATCTTCCATAGTTTTTAGCACTTTAGAACTTTTATTTAAATTTTAAAGTGGTTGTGTAGGTTTGTGCTATGTTTTTAAAATTCAAATTTGACGTTGCGAGTTTTCGTTCCAAAACTCAAACTTTATTCTTACAACGTCTCTTGTTTTCTCTTTCATATAGTTGAAGAAAACAAAGACAGAAGTGAAGCTTTGGATTAAAGTCAGAGTTAGCTGTTTTGGAACGCGGTTCTTATTTGACATTTCAAAATCCGTTAAATTGCGTTCCTTTTTACAAAGGTGTTTCCGGATTACTTTGAAACAATAAAAATTATAACGAACGTAGAATTATTTTTATAATTATGATCTACCTCCCATCTTGATCACGAAAGATATTTTATTGATCGTATTTTTCTGAAATTGCTGTCGTCATTTATAATATTAATAGTAAAAACGCGTTAGCAATCTTAGAAATTGCGTGCTGATTCATTGCAATTTGCTTGTTGTATGTATTTCTGTCGAACTTTCTTTTTGCCGTATAATGTATGAGCTACGTATGAATATAAATTAGACAACGCCATTGATATTCCATACCGTATTATGCAAACTGCATATTTGTGTGTAGAACCTATAGGTACACCTCTTGGAGCTTGTTACATAAATATTCAATTCTTAAATCACTTTATATAATACCCGCATCGTCCTGCGATACCAAAACTTTTATTAAATACTTTCACGGCAAAGTGTACAAAGTACAAAATAAACCATTCTCTGTGAAGCAGGTTAAACTACGTAGATACTTGACTTTATACTCTTTTTTTGGTGGCTAAACCCAAAAAAGAATACCAATAGAGTACCTAATATAAAATTCTGATCTACAGCCATTTCTGAGTTTGGTTAGACACATTCCATTTTCAACTAACTGAACCGAGTACCTTACACCTTGCTAGCCGGCTTGCAACATTTGAACCTAATGGCATAATAGAATTGATAAGCGCCACTGTACTTTACGGGGATTTATAGACACAAAAAGGATATCAGGAAATAATATCTCGTAGGTATTTTACAACTTTTTATTTCATAATAAACATAAACAATGCGCAAATGAGTTAACCGTCGATTTGCCACATTACAATATTACCGACTTTCACGTCGCAAGCAATTATGCTCTTGGTAAGTAGGGTAAAATAAAAGTTTCTAAAGACGTTTTAAGTTAAAAAAAATAACTGAAAGTGGTTACGCTTATATTGACTAACAAAATGCTCCTTACAAATAGTACAAAAATTATTAGTGGCACTGATAAACATTCTACAAAACCATACAAAATGTGTAGAAGGACACAGAATATTTTAGTAAATTGTGCAAATGGTATAAGGCACAAAATGTATAATTTAAACGTCGAACAACAAATATGGCCGAAAAACTTTTAAAAATACAATTCATTATGCTTATAAAAGTGCCTAATAATTTCATAGATACAACTAAAAGGAGGTAAACTTGAGTATATTAAGTGACGGGAAATGCAAATACAAACAGTGGACATTGTTTGCATTTGCTAACAATTTTTAACAGTTAGAGAGTTTATTTTTCAAAATAAAGGATACAATACTGATGATTAATACATGACGGGGTATCTACACCGGTACATATATTTGATTATTAAATGAGGCCTAACAAGGTGAACCGTCAGAGAGCACCGAGAGAGCAATATGTCGTCTAAAACATTTGCACAGTTACTACAGTTGTAAAAAAATCTGGCAACCAATAGCATTATCACGTATTAAACAGCACTTATTTAACACGTAATCGCATACCACCGGGCATTGCGACCTATTTGTTAAGCCTCATGTAAACAACGATAATATGCTGAACTGTAAACATACCGCGAACGTATTTTCATGAAACTGAATACCCGATGCGCGCTAGGAACATCGCACTTATGAAACGTCGAAATCTGGCAAAATCCGTTTGCCATTAATCATTGCACAAAACAATTGACTCTAGAAGATATGTAATTATGCTTTTACTAATAGTAGGTACCTATCTACAAAAATATATTTTTATCATTATCATCACACAGGTTCATTGCGTTTACCCAAAGTTTTAAAACTAGTACAGGAAGACTGTTTTTGCGGCATGCCTACAGCAGCATTTAGTTTTTGTTCAGTGTAGAAAGTTAGGTACAAGTTTAATACAAAGCAACAGTTTTGCTATAATAATAAGCACAAAGCATTTTTAAAATATCACTTAACTTTTAACACATTTCTACTTAACCATAACACAAAAATAAACTATTCGAATGAATTTAACATGTTTAGAAATATTTTCGTTTATCTATACGAAGCTTTTCGTAAAACGCGGAAGTGGGTCGAAGACGAAAACATTAATAGATTTCGAGTACTACCTATCTAGTTAGTGTTTGAGTGGTAAGTCTAGTTTATTATATAAATCTTGTATACCAAAGTATTATTCACAAACAACAAATCTCATCTAAACTTCGTGTTACAGATTTACTACTAAATATGTATAAAAACCTACTAATTCATATATTAATTGAATATGAAGGCATTCGTCGGATATGACTCGAAGGCACATTTTTTTAAAACAAAAGTTAAGATATAACCATCACGGTTATCCATCACAAGTACGTTATAACGTTAATTTGCATATCTACGCAACAAACGATCTACCGTATGTCTCTACTACATTCTATGTGAAATAAAGTTTTAAATCGATTTCTCCAAGCACCTCAAACTACGATAAAACATCTGTTTCAATAACACTAACCCTATACCACTTTTTAATATTTTTTAAACGTGATTAATAATTAATCTACCAGTAAATCTAACGTTTTATAAATATTTTACAATAATAATAATAAAAAAAAACTTTATTGTATACACCTATTATTGCCCTCTTCGATATAGGTTAGGTAGTGTCGATACTACAAAACTTTCACGTATAAATAAAATAAATAGGTATATACACTTGACTTACTAAAGATAACGGAAAAACGCTCGATCATATCGTGATTCGCAAGATTTAAAAGATTATGCATGCTTATCAAAGTTTATCTTATTTACAATTCAGAGCAGATAGATCGAGAAAAAAAAAGACCTTGAAATCTATCACATTCCAGTTTGGGATACTTAACAGGCAATAGCCAACATAAAATAAATTACTATAAAACTTGAAAATCAGCAAATACTGTCATTTCCAGATGAAGGAATTAAGTAGCTGTTCTATTATGCGAATTACTGTTGCATTTATTCGAGTGTACGCGTTCGTCTCCGCTCAAATGAACATATAGCGTAGGCGTTATACACTTGGCAATGCACGACCTCACAACACGCTTAATTTATTCCATCTCACACAATCGCACCGCTATCATACCCCCGCAAAACTAGTTCAAAGTAATAAATGATTTAAGATGCGCGGGGGCCGGACGAAATACCATCAAACTTAAAAAATATATAAAATGATCACATATATAAACAGTTCGGAAACTAAATTGTGGCACTCAGAAAATGGAAGTACAATATTAGCCTGAGTGTCGATCAAGACATATTGTTGATGCCCACCCTCTTGCTCAAAGGGGAGGCATCAAGGATCCTCTCGTTTACTTTGTCTTCCTCCCTGAAGTGAATCCGCGTAATCACAATGTCCCCTGTGCTAAGAGTTTGCGAGCCAACCTCGGTTTTCTTAGTTTCATTGAGATCATTGCACTTAATTTCATCATAAGTGGAATTATGGCATCTGCAGCTACAGCTTTTCCTATCTGGCTCTCCTAAGTTCAAAATTTGGCTTAGATTGGACCAATCCTTATTTTTGAGCAATGGCAGTGTCTGTTCCATTGTTTGTGAGAATTTATCCTCCAGCTCTCCACTGAGCGGAGCGACAGCCGAGAGAATAGCTTCGAGGCGATTTATTTTCTCAACTTTGTCCATATTTGTGTCAGATAGGATTTCATCCATCATCTGCATGGATTCTGTGAGACTTGGAGGCTGTGTGGAGTGTGGGGATGATATTGGATCAGAAGGGTTGGATTCTAAGCTGGCCATTTCATTTTCCCTTTCGTCATCATCTGAGTCAGAGTCCTTATCATGTCCAATGGCTTCCAGTTTTTCCAATTTCTTGGAAATTTTGTGACATCCCTTCAATTTCTCCTTTTCCTCTTCAGTGAGTTCAATGTATCTGAGCAGTCTAATTTCTCTGTTGCTCAGGACAATATTTTTAGTTGTCTCAGCCAGTTTCTGCTTCAGCTCACCAACTTCAGTGTTAATTTTTCGTTGCCTCTTGCGCAATTTAACTTCTGTTGGCTGAATGTGCATGAAAACTTGCTCATTGCTCAGTTCTTCAAATAGCTGCTGATTTTCGGGCTTAATATTGCTTGACATATAAGCATAAATTGCTGGATTGACCAAAGATAGGACATCTGAAGCAGAGTAAATTATCATGTCTTTAGTCAATGGTCTCCTTGCCCAATAACGTTGGTCCCTGCGGTACACATTCTTCAATTGTTCCTTCATGGGATTCATGGGTGCATTATACAATTCACATAGGGCATTAAGACTTAGATTCTTGACTTTGTATACAGGCACACCTTGTTGTTGCAGCTGTAGTACAGCATGAGCAGCTTGTGTGTCAAAAACATTCTTCAAAACAATCTCAAATTGATTGTGTAAATTGACTGAATCATTCCTACAGTCATGTATAATTTTAACAACATTTTCACTTTCTAATAATTCCTTAATTTTACCCTCCACAACCATGCCTGGACATGCCATTATATCTAGTATGTACACTTCACCATTCATGGTAGCTATTTGACACAATGTCAACACTCCTTTGAGGCCTAGGTTTATTCCTTCACAGTCAAAAGATACAATGTTTTTTGCATTGCGTTTAGGCACCATTATACTTTCGATTAGCGTGGCACATTCCCTTACATTAGCTATGACAGTTGTGCACTGGAGCACTTTCTGGCGCCATGCCTCACCCATAACATTATTCCTTAAACTCGGAGTACCATTTGTTTCTTCAGCGCTACGTGCATTCAAGTGATTGTTGACCCTGTCACGAACCATATTCTCTGCCAAATTCTTTATTACAATAGAATTGATTCTTTGCTTTAGAGTCTGGTTTGCAATGTTAGCTTGGGGTCCTCGGGGAGATTCAATAGGACTGAGTATTTTGTTGTTTGCCGGACTCTTTTTGCCATCTGATGGTGTTGGACTCTCAACTGTGGGTGGAATTGGGGACACAGGCTTCTCCTCTACCACTGGCTTTGGTACATCAGTCTTTGCTTTAGCTTTTGCATTAAGATACATAACAGGTATTTTTGGTTTACTTATAAGTGTGACCAAGTTCGATTGAACATGGAATGAGTCTGAAAATATTTTTAAAAATGCGCTCAAATCTGCAGGCGATTTGAACATTTGATACCAATACTCTTGTGGAAAACGTGACACAATTAAGTGGAAGAGCTGGTCGACCATCACGGGGCCCTTAGCCTCTATGCACTGTGCAACATAATCTAACAACTGTTGGGCAGTGTCTGTGTTAATATTAGCTACCGGTAAATTGTGGAATTGTTCAGAATTTGTGTGTGCGTTACCTCTCCTATGATTCTCACTGACTAGAACGACGTTGTCATCGATGATCTGGAAGGTGTCCGGATGCTTCAGAAGGAAGTCCTTGAACTCCTTGATCCTCTGCCCGGAGATGTGACGCACCTGCGGGGAGGCTTGGCTGCGGTGACCGAGCAGGCTCTTGATGGGTACCTCGGTTCCCTCGCCGTACTGCACCATCTTGCCCGCGAAGTACTCCTTGGCTTCCTCAATGTAGTCGTTGTTGGACGAGGCGCCAGCCCCGCAAGGATGCTTCTGGAACGTGTTGATATCAACATAGTCCCCGTCTATGTTGAACAACGCCGGGTACTGAGCCAGGAACTTCTTCAAGCCCGACTGTGACCCGCCAGCGATCTGTCGCATCTCCTTGGTGAATCCTTTGGCACCAAACTGGCAGGAAAGATCGTGCAACGTGCGCGGCTCGCCTTTGTCGAGCAGGCGTTCCACGAAGAACAATAGAGTAAGGTTCCTAGCGAGCTCATATTCCATTGATTCCATTTCCCTGCAGTTGGTGCCAATGTGTTTAACTTAAACTAATTTTTTTCTACGTATATGTGTCACCCACAACACCATGAAATTTTTCTTTTCTATCCGCACCTGAACCATAGACTATAGACGAAAGTGAAGTGTTGAGCAAATAATACCAAAACAAACTAATAAAAAGTCATGACCTTAAAAAGAAATCACATCATCTATCAGTAAATGGTTATGTAACCTTAAAAAGCATAATCTATTCTGAGTAATCTTGATAAAATTACATGATTTATACTATTACAATTAACAATTACATATCATTTATTATGTAAGTCGATAAATTAAAGCATTAAGTGAGGCACTGCCAAAATATTAAGTAAAAATTATTTTGAATATTTTTGCCACTGAATAGAATAGAATAAAATAAATATTTTTCGCTTTATTATATGTAATTACTAAAACTATAGTAAGTATTCCAATGTTACATCACTTTTTCATAGAGTTATTTGGTTATTTTTCTTAACGGTACTAATGCATGCTAAGAAACAATTAAATTTAGAATATAATTAATCACGGTACTTAAATTATGTATCTAAAAAACAAATCAAACTAAATGAACTTTCATTCTGAAAGAAAGAAAGTTTGGATATATTTCTTTACGCAATATTTTGAAGTTTCTATCGCGACCGTAGCGGTAAAAACTAAACGTACAAAGACTGTCGGGCTGGAAAAAAAAAGACTGTCATAGTGAACTGTCAAACAAATGTCAAATGAGTGGCGATTGTGTTGGTCTGGTGTTGGTCTCACGGTTTCTGATTTGATTGCTGTAATCAGTGATAATTGCTTTTATTTCTTCTCAGTCATATTCCACGAATCGCAATTATTGCAGCGCTATAACTAACGATTTTCTGCAACTATACCCTACTCGAATAAAATCATGGTAAGTAGTTTTTATCATCATTGATTACTAACACGGAACTTCTACAATCTACACCCACTTTTTCTTAAATTTAATGCTCTGAATGCATCAACTTTTTTGTCTCACTTTTTAAAAATATTATAACCACTGGATAAATATAATAGGACAGTAAAATTACTGTCCTAACAAAAAAAAAAAATAGGAACAAAAAGTAACTAATTTACTATTTTAAAATTTACACTGACCTCTTAACCTCTGTGTTTTATGAAGGTAGGAAACCAATATTCGATGATTAATAACTGAAACTCAGCCCCGAGTCTATGAGTTTGTAGCGGCGTTTTCAAATAAATGACACATATCGTCATTTGGCTTTTAATTACCAACACGCAATTCTAAAAGTGTCTTGATATACTAAATACTTACCTATATCTTCTTAATAATTCCCCAGCTTGTCCTAGTTCTTGGTGATCTGCACATCCCCCATCGCTGCAGCAGCCTACCACCGAAGTTTAAGAAGCTTCTACTACCTGGCCGGATACAACATATACTGTGTACTGGCAACCTTTGTACGAAGGAATCATATGATTATCTGAAGACGTTAGCCAGTGATGTGCATGTTGTGAGAGGAGATTTTGATGAAGTATGTATTGTATCTCAAGCATCTATCTCCTACACATTTCTGTATACCAAACAGAAAAAGAAAAGCTTATGAACCTGTGGTCTTGGGCTGATATTTTGAGCATTGTCTTAAGCAGTTCATGTGACATTTGAGGGAATTTATCAATTTTTATGCGGTGGATGTGAGCACGCACAGGATCGGTCATTGTAGCGACGCACGGGGGAGGCCTATATCCAACAGTGGACGTCCTTCAGCTAAAATGATGATGATTTTTTATGATATTTTATGTTTTATGATTTTAAACATTAAAATCTCAATCAATTCCAAAATAATCAGTGTTCCAATTTTCTTGACTTCTACATTATTTAAACCATTTCAGAAATATTCAAAATGTCATAATACAGAAATGTGTAGGACATTTAAACACAAATACAAACAATAATTAATTCCATGAATTGTTACTTTACCGCCATCCTCACTCCTAACTTTGCTGTGCCCTACAGGGTCCATATTGATCTTGACTATATTTTATACCTCCTATGTATGTAATATGGAATGCAATAAATAATTGAGTATTTTAATATGTAACTATTTGTGCAACTTCCTAATATGTTTTTCACTTTACTTTTATTATTTGAAGTAATTTACACCTTACCTTTTACTTAATTAACAATAATTTTTTTCCAGAACTCCACCTACCCAGAACAGAAAGTGATAACAGTGGGCCAGTTCCGCATCGGTCTCATTCACGGTCACCAAGTGGTACCATGGGGTGATGAGGAGTCCCTTGCTCTAGTTCAGAGGCAGCTCGATGTGGATATCCTAATATCTGGCCACACACATCGGTTTGAAGCATACGAGCATGAGAACAAGTTTTATATCAATCCAGGATCTGCTACTGGAGCTTATAGTCCACTTTTCAGGTAGTATTCCATACAGGTTTTTTTTATATAAAGATATCTAAGAAAGATTTCTTGCCTCACGGAAAAAACTGACGTAAAAATAACATCAAATACAGATATAATATTTAATGTCAACAGATATTTGTCCTTAGTGAATAAACAGCTGTTAATTATTTAAAAAAATGTTTTATGTAAGCACACTAATATTATAAAGGCGAAACTTTGTATTAATGTGTGTAAGGGTGGAATTCACCAATGAAACTAATCGCGTTTTAACGTTTGGCTCGCATAATCTCGTTTAGCCGTTGTCACTAGTGTCACTTGTAAAAATACAACAAAAGAAAAATACAGACAAGTGACACTAGTGACAGCGGCTAAACGCGATTATGCGAGCCAAACGTTAAAACGGGATTAGTTTTATTGGTGAATTCCGCCCTTAGTTTGTTAATCCTTCACGCTCAAACGTCTGTACAGATTTAGATGAAATTTGGAACATGGATAGAGCATGTCCTAGAGTCACACATAGGATACTTTTCACAGCTTTACTTTATATAACCAACACATCTCATATCTGTATTACAGGAACGCAACCCCATCATTTGTGCTGATGGACATCCAGAGCTCTACTGTGGTGACGTACGTCTACAAACTCTTGGGCGACGAAGTTAAAGTAGAACGAATTGAGTATAAGAAAGCTTAATTATTAATTTATTGTATTATAAATATAGCTGTTTAATACATAAATATAATAGCTGTAATTAATATATTATTTTAGGTAAAATGTTTATTCTGAATAATGGTTTTATACAAGTCTTTTTGTTTTCCTGTCAAATAAAGAATAAAATTTAAGGGCAATAAAATCTCTTCTTATTCGTAGTGATTAGATAATTCTACTTAAATATTATAAACATGAAAATTTCTATGTATGGATGTTTGTTACTCTTACACGCAAAAACTACTGAATGGATTTCGATGAAACTTGGTACGCAGGTAGACCGTGTCCTGGAATAGCACGTAGGCTACTCTCTATATCCCGGGAGTATGTCCCCTTGAGATAAGATAGCTACTATCAGGCGGGCGAAGCCACTGGCAGCAGCTAGTTTATGTATAAAGGTGAGATTAACTCAAGAATGAGTTTTCTCCCAGCAAACCTTTGAGTGACAGAGAGAGAGATCACATTCCAGAGTAAGATCTAGAGCACAATTCAAAACTACATAAAAAAATATGTTGTATATATAAAAAAAATTACAATACATATTAATAAATACCAATATAAACACCTATTTTATAATCAGTACAAAAAAGGGGCTCTATCCATACCCGTTACTGATCATATTTGTGTAGTCAAAAGTAAAAAAAACGAAATCCCAAAATTGTCCACGAAAATTTGTCATAGTCGGTAAATTCATAATTGAATCAATCATTCATGACAATTGCTACTAGAAAATGTCGCGCGCAGTGTTTTTCTATTGTTTTTCATTCATAATCAATAGCCTAGTACAATATTTCCATAAATTGAGTGACATTTTGGGATATAAACAAAAGCTAATTAATAACTGCTCTTTGCTGTTTGTGAATATTATTTATTGAGACTTAATTTAATAATAATAAGACCTTTTCTAATAAACCCTTAAAGTATTTGTATTAATTAAAAATTAGTGGTGTATATTAGTACTAGCGGGCTAGAAAGAGAAGTCCGACGTAGACTTTGACGTCAAAGTTCATCACGCTGATATGGCGGCCATAGAAAACGGCATTCTGACAAGAATGACACATAAAATTTATTTAAAATTGATTTAATATCTCGTTTGTTTTTCTACCATTTTTTTATATCGTTTTCACCGTTAATATTCTATTTTTGTATATAGGGTGACTGGTAATTAGTGACCGATACTTAAACACGTGATTGCACTCATGATTACAAACAACTTTCCCAAAGACACTTTTTTATTTAGTAGTTAACAACTGAAACGTAGGTACATACACTAGCTAGCCCGCTAGCTAGGACCGCGGAGAATTTCTGAAAGGGAAACCCGTAGTCCTAGGCAAAGGGTAATTAAAGGATACAGGTGTGGTTTTAGTCAGTAAAAGTCTGACACGCCCTCCCGCTCCGAGCCCAGAGCGCGAGAAGTCATTTTGATGATTTCCCACCTTAAAAAGAAAAGGCTGCTGGGTTTGCAAGCCGCGCGGGTGTTCTGTCACTATTGCAATTGTAGGAACGACGGCGTCACTCGGCTGACAGCTGAGCAGTCGCTGGTCACAGGCGCGCGCGTATTAGAAACAGCCTTAGATTCAAACAGCTGTTTTAGTATTATGATAAAACTATTGAGTATTATAAAAAAGTTTATTTGGGAAAGTTGTTTGTAATCATAAGTACAATCACGTGTTTAAGTATCGGTCACTAATTACCAGTCACCCTATATTTATTGAAGAACTGGTTAAATATGTTTTTTTTTATGCATATTTCCTATTAAAGATCTTAGATACCTATAATTTTATTTAATGTTAGTTGTTAGGTAGTTTAGTTATATGTATAATGTTTAAGAGAATGGCCGGTTGTCGAAAAATAATTATAGATAAAGAATGTACAACAAAATTAATGTTATTGTTTTTTTTTTCAGTTAGTAAATATAGTGAGTGTGTGTAGGTAGAGGTACATGTTACTAACACTAAGGTATTAAATTATAATGTGTATTTGTAAAATTAAGATTATAATCAATCAATTAAATTAACCCATAAATTAAATAACACCAAAACCAAAAAGTTTCCACTTTTACCATTTTTTTTTGTGTTTGGAAAATCATCAAATATTTTTTTCTGCTCTGGGTGGAGCGAGAGGGGATGATAGACTTTTACTGTCTAAAACCCACCCGTGTCCGTTTAGTTACCCGTTGCGTTCCAAGCCCGCAGTGTCTTTCTAATAGTCCTGCAGCCCCTCTACTTTCAAAACTCTCAAAACGGTGAAGAAAACATCGTGAGGAAACCGGCATGTCATAGAACCAAAAAATTCAAAGACATGTGAAATTCACCAACCCGAACTGGGCCCGCGTGGTGGATCCTCCTCTCCTGAGCCTGAGCTGAGTCCCAACAGTGGGAACATTAAAAGGTTGATTATGCTATGCTATATGCCTTCTACTTTCACCATGGCAATGTATTATTGAAAGTCAACTTATTGCAATCTAACGGTGGGTCTAAGCTAGAGGAGCGGAGCACGGGCCGAGTTCAAATTCGTGTAGTGTGGACCGATTTACAAGACTCGAACGAGCGCTTCGAGCGTTTGGTTCGTGCTCAAAGCACAGTCTGCTTTGCCTATTGCCGGTTTTTTGACGAACACAAAGGGATATACATCGTGAAAAACTACGTTCGAAGACAATGATTGTTGTAGGCTCGTTGTACGGCCACACTTGACATCGTGAGTAGAGTGGCTCGGCCCCCATTTGGCTACTTTCATCACAAGCAAAAGAACTATTGTCAAGCAATGTGTCGGTGCATACTATTCGAAATGTTAAGGTTCCCACAGGAAGGCGCGATGCAGTAATGCGACAACGCTGCGTTGACGAATTTCATATAGAAATTGTTCTTCGCATTGAACAACGCCTACACAAAATCGTTGTCGCATTTCTAGTGTCGCGCCTGTCTGTAAGGGACTTTGTACTTTGAAACTATGCAAATGTTCTGCTTTTGTTAAAGGGTGTGTAATAAGTATTTGTAACGTACGTCAATAATCTTTGTTTCAATGAAGATTTTTTCAGCCATAGACCCATTCTTGGTACCTATAGGTTGAATATTAGTTTTGGTGGTATGCGGAACAGAGTGTAAAGTCCCACAAACCTCCGTTAGAAAGGGAGGATCTTCCGACCACACGGGTGTTGTGTCTGGTGGGCAACTGCCCGGTAAGTAGATGATTTGGGGCAGTTCTATATCGTTCAAATCGCGCGGAGAACTTTAATTGCGAGATGCGGGGTTAGTTCTTATGTGATGCCATACATATCGCTACATTATAATAATAAAATGACCTGAATCAGACGGACACGAGAGGTCGCCGTCGCTGCCGCCGATCGCCTCCACGTGAATACGGCGGTTCTCCGCCCAAGCGGGGCGGCAGTTCCACCGTATGATTTATAATGATGACCACTCAGACTGCCCATGTCCGTTGAGGATCTGCGTCAGGCGTAAAGTGAGGACATCGTGGTGCCTCTCTATCTCTAGCTACCTATTCCTTAAAGACCGACCGCCACGAGTGTAGCGTGCCCTAAATTTTAGAGATGAGCTCCTGTCCCTCGGAGCAGAACGCCTGGACTGGTTGTAAGTGTTGTAACTTTATTCGGAAAAGTGAAGAATTAAACGAGTATAGAGATATACTATAAGTGTACTTATGAGGCCGTGCATAAAATTCACTCGCTATAGTTTAGGCAAATTCGTTGCAATGATATGTTTGTGTGCATCATTCATACAACTACACGCACACACGCGTGACTTATTTCCATACTTAATATCATAAATGCTGCCTGTCTGTTATTCTTTCACGGTTAAACTACTGAACCGATTTGGATGAAATTTGGTACGGAGGAAGCTTGAACTCCAAGGATAGATATGGGCTTACTTTTTAAGTGTACTTTACGTGTCTTAAATAACGAACATTCACGCGGACAAAGCCGCTGGCAAAAGCTAGTCTACTAAGTATAAAGTTAACTCGTTTCTAGACTAACATTTTCATACAATTGTCACCTTTATGGCTTAGTTTTAAAGCTGTATTTCGCTTGCACAGTCAAATGTAACTGCATAGTTTGTGTACTGTTTCGAACAAGGCCTACAGTTCGTTGACACTGTTATGTAGTGTTGCTAGAGTCAAAATAAGTATTGCAATGATGTCAGCTTATCAGTTTGTTATCAAGGGAAATATAAGCTTATTTTGCCTTCAATGTTCTACTTGATTATAAAACATTGAAGGCTATATTAATATTAGGTATAAAACTGAAGAGTCTGTTTGTTTGTTTGAACGCGATAATCTCAGGAACTATAAAGGTAGGTATTGGTTTGAATCGGAAAATTCTTTTCTAACACAATTACTCAAAAACCCAATCCAACCCCTACCGCTTTAAGCCACGCAATTTACTGTTTTTCGCACTAGTGCGGAAAAGTGCGCCAGCTCGCCCTCACCACAATGTAGGTAACGTATCACTATCAGGTTAGGCGCAAGCATATTGAAAAACGTCGTTTGATACACGTGGAAAGTCACTGCAGCACTCAACTCCATAAAAAAAAAATCGAATTCCGCCTCGTTCGCAATAAATAATACTAAAATAATAATAATATTCCACAACTATCACACAACGCCGTCTAGTCTCGAGCTAAGCAGAATTTGTGTTATGAGTACTAGACTACTGATAAATATCATTATATATTTCTAAATACATACTTATTATAGATAAATTACACCCAGATACAGAACAAATGATCGTGCTCATCACACAAACATTTGTCTTGGATGGTAATCGAACCCACGATCTGCGGTATATCAGTCAGGGCTACTAACCACTAGACCAACAGGCGAGTCAAATATTCTAATAATGGCTTAGTAGACTAAAGAATTTCCTGTGATCAACACTAAAATCAATGAAGGAAATCTTTCGAAACAAACACCTTTTGTTTGTAACCTTACCTTGTTTTTAGGATAAGTTTAAAAACAAGGTATAAAAACGAACATCGTAAATAACGTTTACGTGAGTAACACCACGTTAACTTTACATAATTACACATCGGATTATTCAAAAAACAGTCTCGAACTCTTGACAGACGGACAACAGAATGATCTAGGGTTGCATATTTACCGACTGAGGTACCTTGAACAGGGGTCCTGAAAAATATAATTAAATTAGTAAAAGTGATTTAGATATCTTGTTTGCAGAATAAATAATTTCATTTCATTTTATCCATTGTATGTAACCTCCCCAAACTAAACACCGTAGTTCGACGAGCGCCTCAAACAAATATAATAAATGTATAAACTAATTAATAATGAAATGATGACAATAATAATGTAATAATATATTTTAAAATAACTTTATATGTATAATAATGCATGCAATAATAATTTAGAAACATAATGTTGCGGTGCCATAGCAGAGTTCTTGTACGGAACTTATATTTGTGACAAGACCTTGTAAACGACATGAATGCAATAAATAAATAAAGCAATAAATTATAACAGCAAAACCGTAGGGGCCAACAGGGATCAAACCCACTAGGGCTGCTAGGAATTTCTGAAAAGGAAACCTGCGGTCTTGGAATGCAAGGCAAAGAAGGAACATAGTGTGGTTTAGTCAGTAAAAGTCTGACACGCCCTCCCACACACACCCTAGACGGGAGAAAGCATGAATTCCACCTCTATTATTAAACAAAAAAGACATAAACAAACTAACATTATATCGTTCGTGTGAATAAATTAAATAAGGAAAAACTAAATCTGTCGTTATCAGTAACAAGTATTGACAGTAATTAGTTAAGTTTAAGTAGTTTATAATTAACCCCAATTGCAATTGTAGGGCCTACGTGCCTACGTGGTGTCCGGTGCGTAGCGCAGATGGTGCACGATAACACCGTGTGCAGACGGGGATCGTTTGTTATTTATTCATTTATGATTTTGTGGCCATTAATGATTGAACCAGTTTTTTTTCTTTAACTTCGTAACTGTAATGAAATAGTGATTAATGTTATTTATTGAATATCGCGAAATTTCTAATTAGTTTGGAAGTAGTTCCTGCATGTCTAAATCGATTAATCAGCGACTGCTAGTTACCGGTCCTAGGTTTAATGATGTGTTATTGGAGTTTTCTGTCAGGGGTTTTAAACAAGAAACAATGGATCTAGGCTGGGATTTCATTAGATTGTGAATGAATACCATAAATAATAATATTTATTGGGACTTTATTTTTTACCGACAACCGATCAGCACAAAAAAGTGTGATAGATAGCCTATTTCGTTCACTCTGTCACGCAAATGAAAAATAATGTAAAATATTATTAGGTGCCCAATTTAAAGAAAAAGGTCCTTTCGAAGAGGACAATTGACTAATTATCGGTAAAAAAGATGAACTTTCCATTACGTAAACGCAAACAAGCACGTTAACAAAAAAAAAAAAACAACTGAAATGAAAACCTCCTCCTTTTTTTGTAGTCTGTTTAAACACGGCCACTAATAAGACTACTGGCGCTACGAGCTACGAACCACGTAGCAATCGTAGCAAAAAAACACGTTCTTTTTTTAAACTTGTTGCATCTGAACACGGTCTTATAATCTCCAAATATTGCCTCAACTGTCTATTTCCTATCTACTACCATATGACAGATTCACGTGTATCTTTTGGGGTTACAAGACAAGTCTTTTTACCAAGTCATAGAGTTGAAAGTCGTGTGTTTTCTTTGTTACTATGAGCGTAGTATTTTGTTTATGCACATAAAGCTGCTGCAGTTAGCACTTTCTTATTTGTTCGGTATTTATGTATTTTCTTTTTGTACATACGATTTTTTTTGGTTTTTCTGTATTTTCTTCGTAATGTTTATAGAGTTCTGTCAGCTAGATTTCTAAATCGCCGAATTGAATAATTAGTTAAGAAAAAGTTGGGAATTTCTTTTTTTACCTGGGAATTCTTCTAATTACTTCTCCCGCTCTGGGTGAAGCGAGAGGGAGTGTAAGATTTTTACTGGCTTAAACCCAGCTGCGTTCCTTTTGCGAGGGCCTCAGCTCTTTCGAACCATTCTGCAGGGTAATTTGCCTCGGTTAATTCATTTTGTGGAGGGTTAAGTCCAACAATGGATGGAGACATATATTTTGATGGTAACATTAACGAAGGTTAACAGTTTCTTCTTGATACTGATAGCACGTTTATTTTTTAAGATGAGATAACTCTTTCATCTTTTTCTGTCGGAAGGCAGATACTAAAGAAGATTATTGTCAACTAGCTGTCCTCCGCGGTTTGCTCACTCTATATAATGAGCTATCCAACGCTAAAACGATTTTTCAATTTGAACCAGTAGTTCTTGAGATTAGCACGTTTCAACAAACAAATTCTTCAACTTAATAATATTATATGAAAATACATAATTAGATACAATAAGTAAGTGTACATTCTATTCAACAGCAGATTCCTCTCAAATTTTTCTCTACAATCTCAAATACGAAAAACTGCACATTCTATTCCAAAGTAGGAGAAAATTAACCAGTGGTCTAAGTATTGTAGTTGTAGCTAGACCTTGAAGCTCTTTAAAGCGCTGAATCTGCTTAAAGGTCACAGACCCCAAACACTAGCAAACTATAGCAATAAACACTCCCTCCCTCTTGTCCCTTCAAAGGGCTACGAGGCACGAATAAAACCGCTCGCGCGTTCCAAATTCAATTCAGTCCAATAGCTATCGAGAACTGCATCGCATCGTACGAGCATGCGTTCAGAGATGTCGAAATAATTATTTGAAAAAAGAAAGTTCTTTGTTTAAGTGAACTATTTGAATTGAGAACTGTGAACAAAATGGCGATTTGTATCGTGCGGTTGGGGTTACGATCTGTTGTTAATTTTGAAAGAAATGCAGCTGTTTTGACAGTAGCCAATGTCCCGAGACAAATTAAAGTAAGTACTAAGATAAATACATTCTAAATGATAAGTGGTTTTTATTAAATAGGCTGTTTGATTATATGTCAAGTGTCAATGACTTCTAGGCGTTGCATTCTTGTTGCATGGAGCGTAACTTTGCCTCGGCGCAGTTGCGGTGTCTTGGACTCACAGTATATGTAGAAAAATAAAATAAATACAATTCTGGTAAATCAAAACTAAAGTTGGTATTGTTTTGGTAAGTTAGATAGATGTCTACGAAATTTTTAAGTGAGATATCTCTTCGAGGTTTTGTAGATAAATTATTTCAAAGTATGAAAGGGCTCGGAAGCTATCGTACCTACCGTAGTGGTAAAACCGGAATTAGATCCTGATTAGACGGGGAAAGTTTTTGTGTAAGTATAACAAATTAGACACAAAATCCCACCCCGGCTTTTACCGAGGTTTAAGCCGTGTTGAAAATCAGCGTCAGGCTACAGCTACGTATAGTTGTCTGGCATTACCTATGCTAAATACCGAACTTATTTGGCGCAGCCGTGAGACACACAATGTTGTTGTTTTGTTTTTTTTTTTAGTTTATATAATTATTATGTATATATAATTTTAATAGATTCGCAATGACTTGTTTTACCACGATTTCTATGTTGATAAACAAAGTTTTTTTTTATCAGCTTGCCCAATGTTGTTTACATTTTCGGGTGTTATCACATAGTATTATCATGTTATGGTGTTCAAAGGTTAAGTTCCCATGGACTGTCCTAATGATCTTCTAATCAAGGAGTTACTAAAGTTACTTAATTATAATAATAACTAGCCTCTGCCAGTGGCTTGGCCCGTTTTAAAGTAGGTTTCTCCATTAAAATTCTGGATACCCGTTTCATCCGTTTCATCGTTGACTCCTGTAACACAGGTTCTACCTAGCTCAGGAGTCAGGGCTTCAATTGAATATGTATCAATCTTTTTATGTCAATAAAAACATTATTATTATTATTATCCCTTTAGGGGGTGAATTTTGAAAAATCCTCTCTTAGTGCTCGCCTACGTCATGAAAGGAAACTTTGTGAAAAATTCACACTTCGAGTCCCAGTAGATTCGGCTGTGCGTTGATATGGCAGTCAGTCAGTTTTTTCTTTTATATTATATTTTTTTATTTATTGGTTCTTTTTGTTCATAACTCCTTTTTAACCGACTTCAAAAAGGAGGATGTTATGTTCGGTTGAATGTATGTTTTTTTTTTTATGTATGTTCACCGATTTCTCGGTCAATTGTGGACTGATTTTGAAATTATTTTTTTTGATTGAATGGTTATGCTTCCGAGTTGGTCCCATAGAAATATTGTTATGATCTGAACATGAACTTCGAAGATATGGAACAGAACTCCTCATAGGATCACAGCAGAACCGTCGTAACAAGTAAAATTGCTTTGTTTATACGTGTAGTCGATGACTGACTGAAAGTAGAGGGGGAATATATCGAACTGATCTGATGATAAAGCCTGAAGTTAACTCTGTAATAAATTAATGTAATCTAACCGTGTTTGGGATTATTAGAATTGTCTTGAGATGCACTTTGGCTATAAGGTATTTAAATTTGGCTGAGGGGTACTTTTTAGTGGTGGTACCATAACTAAAAAGTAAAATAAAAACAAACTACAAAAAAAAAATACAACCGACTTCAAATAAAAAAGAAACACTGAAAAATGCAAAATAACTTTAATTTTGGAAGTCGGTGTTAAATAACGAAGAGACAAAACTATTATAGAAACACCGACTTCCGAAATTAAAGTTATTTTGCATTTTTCAGTGTTTTTTTTTTATTTGAAGTCGGTTGTATTTTTTTTTAGTAAACATTTTTTATATGTTTAATGCATGCCGTGGTAAGAATACTGAATCTTTAGCATGTATAATGGTGTATGCTTTTTTGGTTGTCCTTAAATAGATAAATAATTAATAAGCCCTTTATTCCTAGACCAGGTTTACGAATCATAATAATGTGCAATTATAATTCGTAAAAGTATTACATAAAATATTAAAATTTGCCGATAATAGGTTTTTGCTTGGAGATGGCTTGCTTTACAAGTTAAAGTTTATAAAAAGTCCCTGACGTCGATATGCCTTTCGGCATAGACCTCCCCTAACTCTTTCCACAGCTGTCGATCGCGAGTAATTCTCCTCCAGGTTTTTTTTTCGGTGGTCCAGAGACCGGCACGAATCTCGAGCGCTCGGCGAAAAAGTGGGGATCGTTTTGCGCATCGTACACATCAGAGCCCCAATCACTGTACCAGGATTGCACCCCCGCGTCTCACTTCATACCACTAAAGAGACCCGATATTTCACTTCTGCGCAAGTGGAAGTCAGCACTCAAGATCCGTGCCGGTATTTATATCATTATACTCTTCCCCATGGCCCTAGGGTATCGGCCCTACTGGGCCCTTATAGTTTGCTGAAATATCTTTGAGGCGCAAGGTGTGTGTGAGGTGCCTAGCCGCCGTAATTCCGACCCCGACTACCAGCCACGGTAGGCGCGGGCTTGCGGACGTCGAGCACTGGGTAGCTCGCCGTCCGGCTGTTCGGTAATGAACCGAACCGAGCCCAGTCGTCAATAGCGCGTTGAGATCCTCGCGCTCCTCAAAGAGTTGTCAGCAAACCGTAGGGGCCCAGCAGGGCCGATGCCCGCTAGCTAGGACCACGGAGAATTTCTGAAAGGGAAACCCGTAGTCCTAGGACGCAAAGGGTAGTTGAAGGATACAGGTGTGGTTATAGTCAGTAAAAGTCTGACACGCCCTTGCGCTCCACCTAGAGCGCGAGAAGTCATTTGGATGATTTCCCACCTTAAAAAAAGGTGAATTCACTTTTCACAACTTCTTAGTTTAATGTGTTAGATCATCCGATGTGTAAGGTTAGGATGAGACTATTTATGGTGCATCTTTAAAAAAAACTCATTAATTAAAGTAACACATAATTAAGTAACAAAGCGGTTTGTTCACTGATAACCTATTATCTCAATGTCCCTTAGTGACTGGTTGAATAGTAAATTAATTTTAAGCTTTATTTTGTAAGTATCAAGGGCGACTTTAGTTTGATGTTGATGTTATTAGGTCAGAATAATTGTAACTTGACGGCTCGTTGTTCCTTATCAATGCCTTTATGTAGATAGTATATGCAGTTGGAATCACCCTATAAAATGAAGCATAAGTCATACAGCTTTTAAAAAACCGGCCAAGTGCGAGTCGGACTATCGCACCCGTCCGTAATGGACGCCCCCATTTATCTTCTGTTTTTAGTATTTGTTGTTAAAATGGCAACAGAAATACATTTTTTTTTATTGATATAAACCAGAGCTTGACTGCGATCCCACCTGATGGTAAGCAGTGATGCAATCATTGATGGTGAGGCGCACTAGTTTATTAAGAGCCTATTCACTCTAGCCTTGAAGACACCTAAATCATACTTGGACGGGAAGACCGCAGCGGGCAAATTGTTCCAGTCCTTCGACATTATCTGTAAATCTGTCTAGCTATCATGGTTTATGAGATACAGCCTGGTGACAGACAACCGGACAGCGGAGTAATAGCAATAAGGTCCCGTTTTTACCCTTTGGGTACGGAACCCTGAAAACATCACGCATGTATCTATCGCAAAAAGTTGGAAAAAAGCGGCAGTTTGCGATTTTTGCAGGAATAGGTTTTCTCTTCCATAATTATAAAGTAATTCTCAATACACTTAAGGGCCTATTACACTACGCGATATTCAGCACACGATATTCAGACTGTCTTACTTTTTGTTCCGAGTTAGACCGGTCTAACCCTTATTACACTACGCGACATCGGCTAAGACTGTCTGAATATCGAGTAGTGTAATAGTCCCTTTACTTGAAAACCCGCTCCTATCCCTACCGCTTTTAGGCACGCAATTGACTGTTTTCAGCACTAACGCGGAAAAAAGCGTGAGCTTGCAACCGCCACAATTGATTATATTTATCGTATCAGGCTGGGCGCTAAGCACCCGTGTGTCAACCCCCGTTTATTTGTTTCTTCATAAGTGTATTGAAAAACATCGTTGGATACACGTGAGAATTGAGCCAAGCAGTACTTTTCTTTAAGAAAACGACGAAATCCAAATACGTACATCTACATAAGATTAACAATCCAATTCTTAGGTTTCTTGTATTTAGATTTCGTCACTGCAGCCAGCGCTGCGCTCAAGGCTTTTTTCTTAGAGAATAGCACGACTGGGCTCCATAACACCGAATTCCGCCTCGGTCGCAATGACTAAATTTCTCCACTTATATCAAAATGTACTATATGAAATACTGGCTGCATTCGGTTGGACTGGAAACTGACCCTAACATAGATGAGAAAAGTCTAGGCAGCTTAATATATATATATAAAAGGAGAAACTGACTGACTGACATACCAACGCACAGCCGAAACTACTGGGATTAGGAGTGAGAAATTTTGCACAAGGTTTCCTTTTATGACGTAGGCGATAAGAAAGACTAAGAAAGGATTTTCCAAAATTCACTAACTAAGGGGATGAAGCGGGGGTCCAAAGTTTGTATGGAGAAACCTACGTTTACGCGAGCGAGGCCGCGGGCAGAAGCTGGTCTATATATAAAAGGAGAATCTGACTGACTGACATATCAACGCACAGCCGATACCACTGGGACTAGGAACATGAAATTCTACAAAAGGCTTCCTTTTATGACGTAGGCGAGCACTAAAAGAGGATTTTCCAAAATTCACCTCCTAAAGGGATGTAACGGGGGTGCAAAGTTGGTATAGAAAAACCTATTTTCTCCGCGGGCAAAGTCACTGGCAGAAGCTTGTTTATCTAGATATGGTTTGTTTATGTTGTCAAACTATCTTTACAGGTTCAACGATACGGTTACATAACATACCCTTGAAATATTTCGATATGTTGTTTTTGTTATTGTATTTCTTGGTTGGTGTGTGCCTACGTGAGCGAGGTCATTTTTATATACAATCGGTACATAATATGTTGTCGTGAATGGTGAAGCGTAGTACCAACTATTTGGCCCTTTGCAAGGCCAGGCCAGTATCTGTAGGTGAACGGATATATTATGTACTAGCTTCTGTCAGCGGCTCCGCCCGCGTCAAAGCAGTTTTCTGTTGAACCCCTGTTTCATCCCCTCGGGGGGTGAATTTTGGGAAATCCTCTCTTAGTGCTAACTTACGTTATAAAAGGAAGCTATGTGTAAAATTTCATGCTCCTAGTCCCTGTAGTTTCGGCTGAGCAAATATGTCAGTCAGTCAGTTTCTCCTTTTATATGTATAAAGTAGCTGTTGCCCGCGGCTTTGCTCGCGTGAATGTAGGTTTCCCCATACAAACTTTGAACCCCCGCTTCATCCCCTTAGGGAGTGAATTTTAGAAAATCCTTTCTTAGTGCTTGCCTACGTCATAAAAGAAAGCCTTGTGCAAAATTTCATGCTCCTAGTCCCTGTAGTTTCGGCTGTGCGTTGATGTCAGTCAGTCAGTTTCTCCTTTTATATATATAAATATAGAAGATTTATAACGTAGTACAGTAGATTTAAAATATTTACAATGCGTTTCAAATAAGAGTAGGAACGTCAATGACCTCTGAGTGAACGTGAATGACGACAATCTGTCAATATGTTACTTGAAAAGTACGGTTTGCAAAGAAAACTTTTTTGCGTATGTAACTGTTCTATGAGCTTATTTAAATCTAAGTGAAGAAAAAACGTTATTGTTTAATCTAAATTAACTAAATGTATTTTTTTTTGTCATAATTAGGTAAAGAAACTGTTTTTCTTATTTTCATTGTCGAAAACAATTCGCCTTCTTCTTTCATTCGCCACTACTTACACACTTCGCACAGTGATGCAAAGATGAGTTCATAGCATAGCTTAATCAGCCTTATAATGTTCCCACTGTTGGGACTCAGGCCTCTTCTCTAGGAGAGGGAATGGGCCGTAATATACCACGTGGGCCCTGTGTGGGTTGGTGGATATCACAAATGTCTTCGAACTTTTGGTTCTAGAATGGCTGGGTTTGAACCCGCGACTCATAAGTCGAGCCAGGCGCATTACTTTGTGTAATTTATTTCATCACCACTGCTCTCAAAACGGTGAAGGAAAACATCGTGAGGAAACCGGCATGTCCTAGAACCAAAATTCGAAGATATGTGACATTCACCAACCCGCACTGGGCCCACGTGGTGTATTACGGCCCATTCTCTTACCTAGAGAAAGGAGGCCTGAGTCCCAGCAGTGGGAACATTAAAAGTCTGATTATGCTAATGCGCCTGTCTGGGTTTGAACCGTAAGTCGGAACCGTTACCACTCGGCACCACTGCTCTACAGTGATGCAGAGATGAGCGGAATTGAAGAATTAAAATCAGATTAAACTTTTTTCGTTCATGATTCGTAAATAAATTTAATTTTAAAAACATCTTATTTTGCTCACCCTACCTCACTGATTTGATTTGACAGCTATGACGTCACAACATGTCGCTAAGTCGATCCTATTCTCTTGTACTAGTTACGAGTTCGTGTTATGAGCTTCAAAGGTTCATGGTTATAACTGTCTATAGGGGCTAGGCAGTGGCGGATTAGCCACATACATAGCAAAAGTAGCACATGCTACGGGGCCCGCGCACGTGGGGGCCCGTACATTCGGGGATCCCGCACTTTAACGTGAAAAAAACTAGTCAAAGTATATAAACTACATGAAATCTAAATACAGCTGAGTTCTTTGGATGTGATAGTCAATCCAATTTATTTTAAACTTTCCTCCAAGTAAAAGTCTACAGAATAGGAGATCTATATTAATTAATATCTTTTATAGATAATAATCTTGTTGAAGTATTTGAGTGTTACGGTTGAAGCGGAAAATTAAGTCTGCTAAATCATTTTGTAGGTACAAAATTTTATATATTATAGGTACTCTACGCAGGGGCCCTTGGTCGAATTTGCTACAGGCCCCACGCTGGCTTAATCCGCTTCTGGGGTTAGGTATTTCACAAAAACCTAGGCTTTGGTTGGAAGCTCTAGCGTAGTAATTAGGACAAGAAACCTGTTGGGTTCTTCACTTCTACTCCAGGAGATAATTTAACAAGCTGGAAGGAACAAATGTGACATTTTCCTGAATTTTTCAAATATTCTTTATATTTCAAAAAAAAAACCTATATATATAAAAATACAGTGTGGCAATGCCGTCAGTCCTTTGGGCACATCACCAGTTGACAGTGATGTGGAGGAATTTTTGGACGCCATATTTTAGTTTGTTTTTAGTTGGTTGTAATTACTTTAGGGATTTTATTGTTATTTTTTGATTTTACTATAATAATTATAGTTAAGTATTTTTTAAATGAAAAAAAAAATTGGTTGTGCTTAAATTGTCATATAAATAAAATTATTATTATTTAAAAAAATCTAAATCGTAATATAAAATGTCACTAATAAAAAGATTTTGTTGTCAAACAATATTAAAAAAAATCCTACAACAGTTTAAATACAATGATTCATTGTGTGTGTAAACTACCGCATTATAAGTATGTGGGAGGAAAAACATAGGACCTCATTGAAAACATGTAGATAAGTAGGTATGTCTGTTATGTAATCAACGATTGATTTTCGTAATCAGCTGGTGTTGAATTGGGTGAATGTGGTAAGCGGCCTATTTCATAGTATAGTAGGTACTTTTTTATTTAGGCAAATACAGCCATGAGCATTAGGGTTAGCGCAGACCGAACTGCAAAATGCTCGTGCATGGTCGACCAAAATTTACGTGCATGTAGAATGCATACTCGAACACGCAGTCGGCTTGCTCGAGCAAAATTTGGGTGTGTATTCAATTTTGCGATGTATGATAATAATCATAAGATACTTTTTTCAATAATCTCAGAAAATCCTCTGCTCTTGGTATGCGCTGACCCTCAGAGATTACCTATATACCAATTCCATTTTTTATTATTATTAATGAATTGATAGCTTGACCTTTATCTCACCTGATGGTAAGTGATGATGTGGTCGACAGTTGAGAGCATGCTTCAAATTCAATAGGACTTTTCTGTTTTTTTTCGAGGTGGGAAATCATCTAATAACTTTTCCCTCTCTGGGTACCACCTGAGTTCCTTAACATTAAAAAAGAGCAACCTTTGCATTAGGGCCACAGTTACTTCATCGAACATTCTCGCTTTCGCGTTTTTCTCCTAAACAACTGTTCTATTGATAGAAAAATTAATAGTGCTAACATAGTGTGTAGCTAACATAGGCGACAGAAAGGCAAATAAATGAAGTTGTAGCTATAAGCTCCGGGTAACTAATCTGGCAGATTAGTTAATGCTACTATGTGTTTTCAATTTATTCAGTGATTAGAACCAACCCAGAGGCTCTATATAAACTCTTTTTTTGTTTTTTTGAGGGTAGGAGGACAAAAAATTAGACTGGCTTGTTAGTCTAGTGGATAGTGGCTCTAACTGCTGTACTGGTCGTGGTTTCGATTCCCACCCATGACAAATGTTTGTGTGATGAGCACGATCATTTATCCTGTGTCTGATTGTAATTTATCTATAATAGACTAGCTTCTGCCAGCGGCTTCGCCCGCGAATAAGAAGGTTTCTCTATACAAATTTTGGACCCCCGTTTCATCACCTTAGGGTGTGAATTTTCGAAAATCCTTTCTTAGTGCTCGCCTACGCCATAAAAGGAATCCTTGTGCAAAATTACACACTCCTAGGACCAGTAGTTTTGGCTGTGCGTTGATATATCAGTCAGTCAGTTTCTCCTTTTATATATATATAGATATGTATGTAATGTATGTCTATAGAAATATGTATTAATTTATAAAATATTTTTCAGTTGTCTAGTGCTTATACCATAAGCTCTGCTTAATTTGGGACTAGATGGCGTTGTGAGAAAATAGTGGAATGTTATCATTATAAAATAATTTTTCCTTCTTTAGGTGAAGGAGAGGGAGTGCCAGATTTTAACTGACTGAAACGTGCAAATAAACACAAAAATGCGTTTCAGGGCCACACTAATTTTTTTGGCTAATCCAGCAACCATGAGATGGCCCTTCAGATTATATTATCACGATTTCGTCCATAAGTCATCTTTTCTATTACATAATTTCTAAGTAGGTAAGTATTACTTAACGCATACACGGCGCTGTGGGTCAGTGACCCCGGCACAGATCGTGTGTCATAGAAAATTGTTCTGTGCTTCTGTGTGTCGAGTGTCCCTGTATGTGGGTTACAGCCAGGGGCGTCAACTCCGTGGGGGCTCGGGGGCCCGGGCACCCATGAGAAATAAACAGCGGGTGCCGAGCACCCCTGAGAATAGACATCAAGAAACAGATCAGTAGTCACCTTTTAGGGATGCGCGTTTTTTTCATTACCCGACGACCCGTTAAGCGCAGCGGTTTATTGCACCGTTTGAGACGCAAGGGTAGAAAGTTCGATTCCCGCACCAACACAAAATGTTTGCTGAGGAAACAGATATTTGTGTTGGGTCTGGGTGTTTGTTGTACTTTCGTTGTTCCGCAGTATGTAAGTAAGACATTTATATATTTGTCGGTCGATCACTATGCATTTCTCTTCTCACACTTCGCCACTTTTTCGAATCATCAAATGAGCATGAGCACCCATGAGGTTTTCTAAAAGCCGGCGCCCCTGCGAGTGAGGCCCTGTATGTGGGTTACAGTAACGGATAAATAAGCTGACATGTCTATTATGGTTTCTGGTTTATAGAAAGGCTTATGTATATTTATATTCTGTGACATAAAGTGGTCAAACAAATTGTTGTAGGTAGGACTGAAATGAACCTACCTACGTACCTACGTAACTGTTTTGAATTTGGAATTCATAATAATGAATTATTACATTATGTAACAACAAACTTCATTTTGTACAAGATAAAGTTCAAATTCCATAATTGCAATTCATAAATACAAATTCCTTATTTTAATTTAAAGAATATTTTTGTTGGATTAAATAGTAGGTACCTAGTAGTTTCCCTATTTACTTACTTGCTTGATTTTGTTTTATATTTTGTTAATTTACAAGGAGATAGGTCCTCAGGTATTCATTTGTTTTCCTTAGGTATTTATTTTACTATTTAGGTACCTAATTCAATTAATCTAAGGTACACTAATATTATAAAGAGGTAAATTTTGTTTTTTTTTCTTTATTTCTTTTAGGGGGTAATCTCTGGAAGTATTGGTCCGATTTCAAAATTTTTTTCACCGATAGAAAGCTGCTTTATTCCTGAGTGACATAGGCTATATTTTTTAAGCGGGCAAAACCGAGGGCAAAATCTAGTTAAATATATTTATTTTAATAGTTTATTTTTTTCTATACTTACCAACCTATTGTGTTTATATTATTTTTTTATAAGTACGCCATGCGCCACTCACTACCAATGACAAAATACGTAGGAAATTGTTCTAAACACAACATCCTGCAGTATTAACTCCTACTTATTCATGTTTAACAAATAAAATATTTTTTATATCATAAATAGTTAGGTAAGTACTTGAAAATCAACTCAAATTACACAAAGTTAAAGTTATATTATATAATTTTGTGTACCAAGGTTTTTTTTTAGGTGGGAAAATCATCTAATGACAAATCCCGCTCAAATGTATACCTACCTAGTGTACCTACAATATAGACTATTATCCATCCATATCCATCTTCATTGTAATATCTTTGAAGTTCTGCCTATTTCAAATTTAATTAATTATCTTTGATGCCATCACAAAACACGAGAAGTTGATCTCTCATTTCCATCTACATGTTTGTATTTACCTGCATATCTGACAAATACATTTATTGTAATTGCATATTATTATAAGTATCATCTACAGATGTAGGTACATAAAAAATTAAATATTCATTAAACCCCGAGCGAACGTCAGCGTTCGCTTGGTCATTGTCTTTCTTTTGTGTCTCTTATTACTAATTACGTTAATCAAAAGGTCAAATGAACTATTTATAGGTACTACTTAAAACCTAAAGTCTACTAAAAACACAAAGTACACTCAGGCGTCGAAGTACTCCTCCATATCGCTGTCATCCGGGAATGTGCCTAGAAGGCGATCCGAAACCTGCTTTTTTTTTTGGGATATCATCCAATGACATTCCTGCTCTTGGGCGGAATGCGAGGGCGTGTCAGACTTTTACTGACTAAATATCCATTCCTGTTCCTTCTTTGCCTTCGTCCTAAGGCCCCGGGTTTCACTAATCCCTGCATCAACGATCACAATTCGATTAATTCATTCGATTGCTTGTTTTTTGGTTCATTGAACTACCTACTTAATTTATGAAGGGCCAGTCTGCCTGCAACTCGCACCTACGCTATGGAACTAGTAACTACCTCATAACTGGTTAGACCGGAATGCGGTATAAAATCTATCCCTTCAATCATTTGTGTCGGTTTATGTACCATTCTTAGCTGTTGCACTGTCGTAATGGCACCATTCCTATTTACTAGTGGTACCGTTCCTGCTTCGCACGGTGCACTTTTTAACCCCAAAAATCTATTTGACCTCTTCAATCCTAAATATAAGACCTGTATCCCTAGCCAAGTTGATAATCTGCAATAGTTAACGCTAGTCGAAAACTAATCAAATGTATGGGAATTACATCATCATCTCAACGTTAAGTCACGTGGTCAGAACAAACGAATAGAAATTTCGTAGCCAAGTTCACATCGTTCAAAATAATGCTACATCCTTTGTAGACTAATGAATAGATCGTTTTTCTAAAGACATTGTAGAACGAGCGGACGACTCAGGCGCATCAACATGGCTACCAACTTATCGTTTTCTACAATTGCTGACACCGAGGCGTTACCGATTGGAGAACGAAATTCGACACGAAACGGTTGTAACTTGGCTAGGGAGGCTGTTACAGCTCACGTAGCCCCTGGCCAATCATCAAGTTTTATTTAGAGCATCATTCAACAGAGATCATTGCTGTCTGTGAACTAATTCGCAAATCGTTGTGGCGAGGTCTCCGTTTGTCACTGTATAGTACCCGCATTGATATGATGAGGTATGATTGTGTGGTGATTTGTGTGTTCAATGAACTTTTGTGCTGGAAGGTCAACGACCGTTACACTTAATTTTATATACCTAAGTATTTATGTATATATTTTATTATTGATAGGCTGGCGCTTGACTATAGCTATCTGGTAGGTGATGATGTGGTCGACGATGGGCATGCTTGCCTAGAAGTAACCTTATGACGTCAAGCACTAGTTTATATCAAATAAAAAAATACTATGGAGTCCTATCGAGAGTGTCTAATTGTCCATAGAGTGTTTCTCCCATATAGAGATCTACGCATTGGAATGTGCAATTAGCATCATTTTTGTGACTACTTGACATTTCAAAAGTGCCTGTAACTGATTAACCTTTCGTATGAATTACAGACACAATTAAAAATCCATTGTGTCCCGCGTACATCTGCGTTCTGCGTTAATCTTTGTGAAAATGAATCTTTGAATCTTTCTGAATCTTATCCGATACCGCAAATTGCATAAAATGTATGAAAATTTTAATTTCGCAATACCATCGATACATTGAGTGAGCAGTGGTGGCCGAGTGGTAACGGCCCCGAATTACGAGTTGTAGGTCGCGGGTTCAAACCCAGCCAGGCGCATTACTTTGTGTAATTTATTTCATCACCACTGCTCCCAAAACGGTGAAGGAAAGCATTGTGAGGAAACCGGCATGTCCTAGAACCAAAAATTCGAAGACATGTGACATTCACCAAGCCGCACTGGGCCCGCGTGTTGGGTTACGGCCCGAGGCCTGAGTCCCAGCAGTGGGATCATTAAAAGGCTGATTATGTTTATGCTGTCCATACATTTTGTACTTAGCGTTTGGCGCGAACGCTGACAGAAAAGTAATTCGTCTAAGCCTGCAGAGCTATCGTGGAGTATCCCACTAAAAGCCACTGATATTAAATTGCATTCGCATTCGGTTAAACGGGAATCCTGTGCTATGCACCCGGTAACCGTCCGGACCGAGCCCAAGGCGTCGACGGCGCTTACTGTTCCACACGCGCCTCAAGATGTCAGCAAACCGTAGGGGCCCAGCAGGGTCGAAGCCGACTGGGGCCAAGGGTCTTTTTCTGAAAGGAAGGCACGAAAGGCAACGAAGGAACAGGAGTGGGTTTTTAGTCAGTAAAACTCTGGGATGTTTTTCCCACCTACAAAAAAAGAGCAATGCACTTAATTTCTGTAAAACGCTTGTCTCGCCTTTATAATTTCGGAGCCCCGCAAATAATTAAAGGGCCTACGTGTTTAATAACATCTACCAATTTGTTATCAACAAACTGTACTAACTTGTAGTTTTTATCAAAAGTTATAAATACAATATAAACAGTATCGACCAACAGGAAAACAATCCCGTTCCAGTTTGTTATTATCAACAAATTGTAAATATTGTTTAACCCCAATTCTTGGAGATTTCGCGCTACCATCTTGAGGATGTATCAGGTTATAAATCATGATTTTATATCCGGCTACAAGACTATTGGAAAGAGTCAATGCTGCCCTGCAACGCAAAAGGGCAACTGAAGGTACACGGGTGTGTTTTGGCCAGTAAAAGTCCTTGCTTGTCCTCGCTCCATTCAGAGCGTGAGCCCCGCAAATAATTATAGGGCCTACATGTTTGATGTTCCTCGCGTTGTACTCCTCAATGCTGAGGGTCGTGACCTTCCTGCTTCATCACTTTCATTACGATATTCCTGTAAGTGAAGTGCATTGTATAGCGTAGAGTCAAGAGCGGGGCGGATCTGGTTAGACCAACGTATTGGGCTGCGTCCACGAGGCCTTTTCCCATCCACTTTACTGGTCATGACGAGCCTTTTGAGGTTGCCACCATATTTCCTTGCAATGTGACCGAAGTATTGTAGAATCTTGTGTAGACACTCTGACGACAACGGCTAGCAGATTTTGATAACACAGTGGGTGTTATCAACAAACTGTACTAACTATTCTATTAGTTTTTACTAGTAACTACTCTTTATATTTGAGGAGTTTTGTCCTTGATTGTGTCTGTGTATCATAGCAGGACCCTAACCTGCGGAACAGCATTTTTTTTTTTGATGCGGGAAATCATGTAATGACTTTTATCACTCTAGGGTGGACTAGAGGTCGTGTCAGACTTTTAAACCACACCTGCGTCCTTCATTTGCCCTTTGCTAGGTCCAAGGTTTCTTTTTCAGTAATTCCCCGAGGAACTTATCAGTGCTCCGTTCTTTATTATTTCTAAAAATTGTAGAATACTACATGCTAGGTGCTTTTTTGGTATATTTTATTTCATAAATTATTATGGTTGTCATGATTTCTTGTGTGAGGCACAAGTAAACATTTTTTCTTTCTTTCTTGCTGTATTCACACATCAACCTTTACTCTTTAATTCTTATACACTCCCTTAAATGGGCATGCAGCCATGCCTATTCATTCAAGTGGGCATTGATCTATCTACATTGCAAAGTGCAAGGCCATTGCAGCGAGTGAATACTTAGTGGGGTGCATGAGTAATGCTGTGGACAATGCTACTAAATATACCTAGATGTGTTTTACCATTGTACCATGTGACCATATGCACCAAACGTTTGAAGCGAGAACTACACTAGAGCGACGCACACGTACGTGGACCACGCCTGCCCCCCTAGCCAAGTTACAACCATTTCGTTTCGATTCGCTTTTCGTTGGTCGTCTCGAGTCGGCCACGCCTCCGATTCCTTTGTTCTGACGTCATCTCAACGCTCAACCACGTGGTCAGAACAAAGGAATGCGTGACCGACTCGAGGCAATCAACGAAAAGAGAATCGAAACAAAACGGTTGTTCTGTGTCTGGGTGTAATTTAGCTATATTATTATTAGAAATATATATATTTTTAGAAATTTATAAGTATGTTTATCAGTTGTCTATTACTCATAATACAAGCTCTGCTTAGCTTGGGACTAGGAGGCGTTGTGTGATAGTTGTGGAATATTATTATTATTAAAACATAGTAATTGATTATTATATCTATCGGTGCAAAGTGTGCATATATGCCGGCTGCGCTTGCACACGGCTTCTGTGCATAATGCGGTCATTGATCTCATTGGCTATCATTGTGTGTGTTAAACTGTTAACGTGTATAAGTAATATTGAGCAACATTTATAGATCTGGTTGACACATTAATAACAAGCTTTGTAGAGTAAATTTTAAACTGCTCCACTAGTTGAGAATTACTAGTATGACTACGGATCTTGAATTTGTTTCCGTTTGAGGAACTGATAAGTGGTAGGGGGAGGCGAATAACATTAATGACGTATTCAATTAAATAGGTTTTTTAAAAACACTTTTACACGTCATTTTTTTGTCATTTTAAACTAGATGAAGCCGGTGTTTCCTAGCTGACTACCCTGAGAAGAAACATCGAAACAAACACAGGGGTCAAAGTCTCTTTTAAAGTCCATACAGCAAACATGTAATGATCAAATTATATGAGAACCATGCAGGTTGGAGTCTGAGATGGTCTTTTGAAGAAAGAACCACACAGTTCTGAGTGGACCTGTGAAGTCAGTGCAAGAATTTGTCAGTATTCGTGTAGCTCAATTGTTGTCTGTGTCTGATGCATTGTGAACCACCTTTATAATAAATCAAAATCGTTTAAAAAGGTCTCTGATCTTGTCAGAGGATAATTTCAGTGGCAGGAGTGGGTTTTAGTCGGTAGAAGTCTGACACTGCCCAGATTGGTTCGTCTGCGAAGCAACTTTGACGTCCTATGAGGATAACTTACTCCTGCCGACACAACAAAAACCACAAGAGTCGTCAAGCGAAGAGAGAATAGGGTAGGTTACTTCTAGGCAAGCGTGCTCCATCGTGAACCACATCGCCGCTTTCGATCAGGTGAGATAGTGGTCATGCGCGAGCCTATCTATAGTAAAAAAAAAACTAATACTCAATGCCAATCAACTTCACGCAGAAGTTATCTTACTAGTATAATCAGAAAACTTATACGCCCCCCTAGCCAAGTTACGATCGTTTCGTTTACGTCGAACGCCTCGAGTAGGCCACGCCTCCGATTCCTTTGTTCTGACCACGTGACTGAGCGTTGAGATGACGTGAGAACAAAGCAATCGGAGGCGTGGCCTACTCGAGGCGTTCGACGCAAACGAAACGATCGTAACTTGGCTAAGGGGAAGGTTAATAAAGGTTTAAAAGTAAACCGTTACTTATAACAAGGTCTTTTCCTTCCAGTTAATCCACACAAAACCAGTTTGCAACGGCAGTGTCTGCTACCTGAGCGACCGGGAACTGCGGCAATCAGACCGCAGCGCCATCTGGCGACGGTACAGCAAACAACATGGCCGCCCGGAGGAGAATCGGCGGAAACAGGCCGACAGCGACTCCGATTCTGACTCTGATACGGAGTGTAAGGGATATGATAGAGTGAGTTGAATTATTTTAATCATCATCATCATTTCAGCCGAAATGGACATAGGCATCCCTCATGTGTCGCCATAACGACCGGTCCTGTGCGCCTTGCATCTATCGGATTCCCGCGACCCATCGCACCACCGCAGGTCATCGGTCCACCTTATGGGAGGCCTTCCAACGCTGCGTCTTCCGGTACGTGGTCGCCACTCCAGAATCTTTCGTCCCCAACGACATCTGTTCTGCGTGTAATGTGCCCTGCCCATTACCACTTAAGTTTGGAAATTCTTTGAGCTACGCTGAGCTGCGTTATTTTAATAGGTACACTAAAAGATCGCTGGATGTCCTACACATTCAGTATAATAATGCTTTCAGGATGTTGTTGCGACTACCCCATGTCTGTAGCGCCTCAGAAATATTTGCTGAATCCCACACAGACAGCTTTCAAGCCATAATTCGTAAAAAGCCGGCTTCGCTGCTGCAGAGTGCGGAGTAGTCGCAACTATATCCTGAGGCTATGGCTACTGGGGCCATGGGTTCGCTTCTAAAAGGAAAACTGAGAGAAAATAAGAAGGAACAGGAGTGGGTTTTTAATAGTCAGTAAAAGTCTGACACACACTTCCACTCCGCCCAAGAGCGCGAGATGTCATTGGATGATTTTCCCACCTAAAAAAAGGCCACTTCTGGTCAATCTTCAAGATAGGAGTTCAAATCGACAAGCTAACTCCTTCTGGGCCTGCTGCGTCTAAACTTAGAAGCTTGTTTAACAATAATCCTAGCTTCCTGTTTATCTTTCAGTCGGAGTTCTGGCGCCGTAAGATGCGCACAGTGCACAACATCCTCGACGTGGACAAGGACGGTCTGATCTCGTTCAACGACTTCTTACTCTTCGCAGAGAGGTTCAAGTCGCTCGGACACCTCACTGACCAGCAGGCTGAGGAGTTTATCAGTATTATTAAGGTAGGTAATTTATTTTTCACCAGCTTTTTCATGATTTTGTTCGCGTGAATGTCGGTTATATATAGCAGACAATCGAAGTCGAAGTTAGATAAAAAGTGGCCTATGTCCTTCCTTGGGGTTTAAGCTTCATCATCATCATCATTATTTCGGCCTAAAGACGTCCACTGTTGGACATAGGCCTCCCCTAAGTGTCGCCATAACGACCGGTCTAGTACTCATATCACATCTCGCGGCTCGCATCTATCGGGTTCCCGCCACCCTCACCAGCCCCCCAAGTTACGACCGTTTCGTTTCGATTCTCTAGCGTCGAATGGCTCGAGTAGGCCACGCCTCCAATTCCTTTGTTCTAACCACGTGACTGAGCGTTGAGATGACGTCAGAATTAAGGAATCGGAGGCGTGGCCTATCTACTTGTGGCGTTCGACATAAACGAATCGAAACGAAACGGTCGTAACTTGGCTAGGGGGGCTGGTCATTGGTCTTGTAGTGTGGCTTTACAACGCTTACTCCATACCAAATTTCATTAAAGTCGGTTCAGTAGTTTAGGCGTGAAAACACCATATATAACAGACGCAGTTACTTTTAGATTTATAATAATATAATTTCTTTTACACTTTTGTGAGATTGTGCTGATTACTTGCTGTACTAAATATAAATAAATGCCAACAGTTGACCTGGGAGGAGCAATGGGGTGCTATAGACCCGTACAACTTCGTGACGGTGGAGCAGTACCTCGAGGACATGCATCACGTGCTCAACGACAAATCGCTCAAGAAGAGGGCGTACCGCTGGCTGCCGTACTTGTTCAAGGTAAAGTGTCTTAATTTTTTTTTCTTTTTTTGATTTCAGGGGAAACCTAAAGGCGCCTAGATTTTCAGGGAATGATCCTAACCTCCCTATAACCACCCCTGTGAACACTATCTACACATAAAACGGGCCCCATTACCTCTTAAAGACCATTCCAAAATTCTCTCTGTGGCTTGTTAGGGTACATCCCTGAGAAGGCTGTAAAGGGGACTATCCCGAGTCTAGCTGTGCAGGGTATTACACGTAATCACTGCGCCAAACTCTTTTTATCCACACAAGTATCGAACATTTGAGTAATTGTGGACAACGACCCAGTTTTTGGAACTAAAATTATAGCACAGTTAATTTGACAAAACGTCAATTGCAAGTTAGCTGCTATAGGTAATTGAATTTTCAGCAGCCAAACGAAATACTTTTCTTGGGCGGCTCGAATTCCTCACTTCACTCAGATTTTTATATTAATTCCCTCGCAGTGCTCAGAGTTAATTATATGAATTCCTCACTGCGTTCGGGATTAAAACTTAGCAACCTTCGTTTTGTTTGAAATTCAACATGGCGCCCGCGACTTTAAGACACTGCTATATCCCCTAGTCACATAGTCTACTAATAGAATAGTTAAAGCAACTGCATTTTGTCATCACGAAGGCCCAGTTACAAGGTCTTTTTTTGTTTATTATTGATAGGCTCGCATTTAATCACTATTTCACCTGATGTCAAGCGAAGATGTTGTTGATAATGGAGCACGCTTGCCTAGAAGTAACCTATTCACAGGTTGTAGCTATCAGGAAACATTATTCACACAATTCAACTCTTTAGCTGTACGTACAATTAATGAGTCCCGTAAACGTTTTTCTTTGTTATTTCATCAAAATTGATGAAAAGACGTTTGTGATTGTTTCAGGCAGTAGACAAGGACAAGTCCGGCTTCATCTCTGTGCACGAATTCAAGTTGTTCTTCCAGTGCTTAGGACTCGACAACGAGAAAGCGGCCGTCGCCTTCGCAGTCATAGACGTTAATGGGGTAGGCAGAAAAACCTAATAATATACATTCCTTTTGATTCTAGACATGGACGATATTTTTTTGTACTTGTGTTGTTTTCATGCACTTAATTTTATTTTAAACTGAAATAGTGCTAGACTAACTTTATTAAATTCATTTAAAATAATTTAAATATTTAAAATTAAATCTATTCACCATAATAGTTACATGATTTTACAAAAATTTAAATCTATAGTACAATGGCGGTTTTATCGCAAATACCGATATCTACTAGAGTAATCCCAGAAAGAGAAGATTATAAAATTTACTCAATAACAAAAGAATTATAAAAGAAATATTATTTTTATCTTGAATCATTCAAGCTTTCAGAATCGAATAAATATTCAGATTCGACTAGACTTTGAACCTTATTTTCTATACGTTTAGGATTATATTAGATGTAAACTAATGCTTGACTGCTATCCCATCTGATGGTAAGCAGTGATGCAATCGTTGATGGTGAGGCGCACTAGTTTATTAGGAGCCTATTCACTCTAGCCTTGAAAACACCTAATTATAATCGGACGGGAAAACCGCAGCAGTCCAATTCATCCAATCCTTCGATGTTAAAACTACGTGGCAAAACGCTTAGTCCGGACCGTCCGTCTCTAACTTTCTTTCAAATGTTTACGTCATAAATGTTTATTTTCTTTTACAGGATGGAAAGCTATCCCTGAAAGAGTTTGTAAAACTCGGAAAAGAATTCTTCTGCACCGAAGACGAGAAGAGGGTGTCCAAAATGTTCTGGGGACCCCTGATTAACTAAGTCAATGTAATATTAGCTTTACTCTTAGGACTTAAGAGTCATTATCGACTGCAGTTTTAAATTAGTTTTGTAAGAGCTTGTAGGTTTTTTTTAAATATTGTGATCTGTTTGTGTTTGTGGTCAGTTACTTCACATTTCCCTTCGAACATTAAGGGAAAGGTGGAAGTTCTAAAAGATGCTGTTATTTGGCATGTATAGCTCGTCTCTTTCTGGCACGTGTGAAGATTATTGCGAGAGAGAGAGAGAGGAATAAAGATATCGGAGAGCGAATGTACCGATTGTTATTTTCCTAAACCTTCCCTGCAGTGCTACCACGAGCTCTTAAAGCATTTGACGACCTAAATTGATCTGTTAAAGGGATAAAGCTCTATAGGGTGTACAGCTACATATCTCTTTCTCGCTCGCACTTCTGACAGAATATCTCCTGTACGGTCTTTAGTTCTGGTTAAAATAACTGATGTTTCCTATATTACGTGCATTGAAATGACCAGAATTTGGGGATTTTATGACGTTTTCTTTGTAAAGCTTTTGAAGGTTTCAATAAAATTTCATGTTACTTTGATAACTTCAGATTTATTGACAAAAGGGTTTAGAAATTGTAGTTTATGGAAATGATCACCAAAATAATAACCTTCTTGACTTTCATTGGCATATTTAGGCTTATCATAGGATTATATAGCCTGATATTGTGTGAATTTATCAGTAACTTGTCGTCCATCATAGAATCTTGGATTAATGATCGAACACGGGCGCCCGACCAAGGATGGGGTTTTTTTTATTGGTTTGGAATATCCAATGACATCCCCAGTTCTTCTGCGGAGCGGGAGATAGTGTCAGACTTTTACTGATTAAAAACCCACCCCTGTTCCTTCGTTGCCTTTCATACCAGGGCCGAGTCTTCCTTTCAGAAGCAGATCCTTGGCCCCAGTAGGCTTCGACCCTGCTGGGCCCCTACGGTTTGCTGTCATCTCCTCCAGGCGCGCGTGGAACATTACGCGCCGTCGACGACTTGGGCTCGGTCCGGACCGGTTACCGGACGGTCGGACGGCGAGCTACTGTTGTCCTTCATAGAATTTTGAATTACTGATCGAACATCCTTGGATGTGCACTAGTCTTGCTACCGTTCAAGGATGGGGTACTGGCGTGGAGACGGCCCACTCGCTTCCTCCCTCTCCATATACACCTATGTTGATTTAAGAATATTTTAACAGTAAAATATCCCCTAATTCATGTTTTTCAATCTTTTTTGTTCACTATCACACTGTTATTATTTTATCCCTTTAACCCTCCGCGTCGGATTGGCTCGACGAGTGTTTTCATGTCTTATTTGCCAGGGTCGTGTGTTTGCGACCGGGTACTCCGTCTTGTTTAAAGGTGGACCAGACGGTTGTAATTCATCGTCCCATCAGGTAATCTTGGTAGTTTCAATCCATGTAGACAGCAGTTGTAATCAATGACCTTCAACGCCCTTGGTTGGCGAACGCGTTTTCCAAACCGTAGTTGATTTGCGAAAATGTGCGCGGTTTACATCCGTGTGTAGCCGCAAAACAAACCAAACATAAAAACCAAGCTCCAACGCTGGTTTGCAACTGTCTAGTCCACCTTTTAGCTCTTCGATCCACAGCCCTGCGTTCAAAAATGAGTTTAGAGTTAGCTCTAATGACGTCATCAGGGTAGATACTCTACGCTCGTATTTTTGAACGCAGTTAAACTATCAATGCCAAGCAAGTGTCATTTATGGCCAATAATACACCAACTTGCGCTGCTCGGAGGTAGAGATAATTGGGTTAACTCTAGGATAGCTACTCGAGTTATAAAAGAACGACGCTGGGTTGCAACTCGAAGCATTTTTGAACGGTTGGAGTAGCGACTCTACCCTACTCTGGTTATTTTTGAACGCAGGTTAGAAGAGCTGACGAGTTGGAGTATTTGGTCGTGGATGTGCGATGGGTAATAAACGCGAGGATGTTTGTCGGATATATTCGACATAGGCGGTTAAACAGTTGATACTTGTCCCGCCTACGTTTTGATGTTTTTTTTTTTTTAAATAAAATGTTATAATACGCAGTTATTATCTAAGGATAGTTATTACTTCGGTCTTATGACGATAAATATTAATGATGTAAGTTATTCCTATGTTACGAACCAACATTCATTATTTGAATGTATAAAACTGTTATTTTTAAATAGAATCTCAATTTTAGCAAATAATAGCTTGTTTTATTTATTTCAATGCCACATCACACAACAATCTTATTTTTTAGGTTGGAAATCATGGAATAACTCCTCCCGCTCTGAGAAGATTAAGAGGGAGTGTCAGACGTTTAGTTACTAGAACCCACATGTGTTCCTTCAGTTGCCCTTTGCATGCCAGTGCCACAGTAAGTTTATGATAAACAATAGTCACTTTGTTTCTTTTTAGAATGCGGATTTAATACAAAACAGCAAATCTATTTTATTTACCTGCTAGTATTTTATTTTAATGATTTTGGCTTGGATAATAAGTCCTTTAGGCCATGTCTTTATAATAATAACCACCTTAACTTTTGAATCTTTAGACTTTATGTCTACTTCTTTACCAAATATGATGAGGTAGGGGTCGCCAGAGTGATCTAAGCGGATACAGATATTTTACATAAAATTTTGTCACTCAGAAATAAAGCAGCTTTCATAGTATTTTATTATTGTAAATTGAAATCTGTTATTTTTTTATTAGTATATATAAACACTCTCTTACATAAAGTACATAAATATTAACTAAACTATACTAAAACCTAATTATGTACATAAATATAATACAAAAACACAAAATACACTCAGGCGTCGAAATACTCCTCCACATCGCTGTCATCCGGGAACGCGCCCAGAAGACTGGCAGTATTGCCACGTTGAATGGCAATGCTAATTCTTTGTCACTGTGGCGAAGCTGTCGACAGCCTCGGACACCATGGCCTGTCCTGCTGCAGGAGCGCAGGCCGTATAGCACGGCACGCTAGCATCAACGATATTATTCGTCGAGCTCTTGTCACCGCCGGCGTACCTGCCGTATTAGAACCTAATGGCTTGGTACGTGACGTTGGGAAGAGACCAGATGGTATGACGTTGGTGCCATGGTGCCAAGGTGGGTAGGCCTCTGGTGTGGGACGCAACCTGTGTCGACACCCTTGCGCCATCCCATGTTTAAAGTACGGCGGGCTGTGCTGGCGCTGCCGCTGCGGCTTTAAACGGCGCAAATACTGTAACCTTATAGGTAATTATAGTTTTGGAGCCGTTTGGGGTCGAAACGCTTGGGTCATGGGGTCCGAAAACGCGTCTCCTTTTTAAGGAAATTTCACGCCGATTGATCGACACTTCGCGTGACCAGAGGGCTGGCTCGTTCTTTGCCCAAAGAATTAGCATTGCAATTCAACCAGTGGCAATGCTGCCAGTCTTCTGGGCTGTAATTTTTTTTTACTGTCACAGTATTTTTTTTTGCAACCGGACCACTTATTTCAGAGATAACCTACAAAAAAATAAACTTTACCTCATTATAATTTTTAGGCTCACATTCGCACAACTATCTTACCTGACGGCAAGCGGTGATGAGGTCGACGATGAAGCATGTTTGCCTAGAAGTAACTTAGGTATTCACTTTTGACTTAAAAGACCCCGAAGGTTGTAGCTATCAGGAAATACAGACAGCTAATATCAGAAAGTAATGTGGGTCAAGCAAATATTGACAATAATACTCGATAGTATCACCATAATAATAATCTTTATTGAGAAACAATACAATATCAATTCAGAGTCAGTTCTAACGAAAAAAAAACAAAGTTTACACACAATACTATCTTCAAATAATAGCTTTACATTGTATTTTCACTGTATCACAACAAAAAATTAACACAAGTCCCAGAGGCGTAGCTACCACCGTATCAGCGATACGGGGCACAAGGGCCACAGGGGCCCCGAAGTGTGCAAAAATTCGTAAAAATGGTGAATGGATAGGTTTGTAGTGAATAAATAATGACTATATGACAGGAGGTTCCAATTGTATACCTCGGTCCGCTTGTTTTGGCGTTTATAACATCACAATAACAACGAAATCTATCCTAGTCCAGATTGCTCCAATAAACGAGCTCATTTTCAATTAATCGCGGCTGTATCTAGCTGTCTCAGGACTCTAGTTCTATGCTAATAGGGCCTGCTTACTAAAAAAAAATCAAAACTATCAAATGTTTGATACAGGGCCCCTGTGGGTTTAGCTACACCACTGACAAGTCCTCACATTAAAATAATCTATTCAATCAGTACACTTTTAAATCAGTTGTGACATCTCACGACTTATTTAATTAGGGTCACAAAAATAACGACACAGTAAAAAAACGTATTGACAATGCCAGGCAATGAGAATCTAGTACGAATCGAAAAAAAAGACAGAAGATTTTTTTAATTAGCATGATTTATGTCTCACTGTTGGGCAAAGGTCGTTCCTTTCTCCTTCCAAAGCTCTCTGTCTAGGACGCGAACATGTTCAGCTAGTCACACCTAGTCTATGCTGCGCTCGATCGTCCTCAGGCATCCAGTGAGTCATAATCCTTGCTCATCTGTTTTGGTTTTCTTTTTAGCGTGTCGATGGCAAAACCAGTTGCTGTCCACTGACGGTCCCTACGTGAACAGTGCTAATGATGCAGGATAGAAAGCAGGACATGGTCTGCAAGAGTCGGAGAACCCACATCTTTGGAGATTGTCTTTGCTGCACGCAACCTTCGTGCGGAGTCTGTTTAAAGTTTTCTAGGTTGAACATGGTAACTTGTGTCCAGAAGAGAGGCTGAAAGTAACACCACCTCGGAGAGATGCGATCTTTATCTGTTCGGATATATTAGTGCGATGTGGCCAGCACAGTTCCACTTCAGCCTGGCTGTTTTTCCCCGACATCTGTTATTTGAGTATGGAGTTAGATGACATAATGATTTAATTACAAACAAGAAAAACAAATATTAACTAATAATAATTAAAATAAATCTAAACAATGCTGAGTTGGTCTTTGAGTAGTTTCGTCTCTTCAATGAGCAGTGATATCTGTCCAGTTCTGAAAACGAGAACAAATAATTAGTCAATATTTCAGTTATTTCATGTTTTTTTAAGAAATATTTATACTATAATTTGTTCTAAATTACCTAAAGGCAATTAAGAACAAATTGCGAAATACTTATTTTCTTGAAAGATAGAAAATATGACAATGTATATGTTGTGGACAGATCTTAGGATTGATTACTTCATGATAACTGGCTATTTCATGAAATCATTTCATTGCATTTTAGCATTTTATGATGACAGTTGGACTACTGCGACAGTTATTTAAGTAATTTGTTGGTATTTCGAGTGTGTACGTATTTTAGCGAAATAATGATGATGTAAAACATAACATTGTGTGTTTTGTAAATAGTACAAACAAATATGACTGCGCTTTCGTGTTTAGTTTACAAAAGATACCAGAGATGGCGCTAGTACTTTAGAGTAACTTGTGTCACGTGATTGGCCACGACACTCTAACGCAACACTGGGTGCTGGGGGATGTAGATCGACGGCAGGGGCGCAGTATTAACTGAGCCCCTGTCGGAGACACATGTATCCACAACGCGTTCAGTGGATTGTCTTGCCTATTTTGTAGTAATAATTGTTGCGTGGTGATTTATCTATAGTGATTATTTTAAAAGAACTAAAAGTAAAATTATAGTGAAGTGCTAACATTAACAACACACACAACAACACAACAAGTGATTCGATTTGTAACGAGTATGTGTACCTTTCGCCCGACAAACCACGCCTTATTAGAAATCGTATTCTGAAGTTACATATCCGATTAAGATTACTGATGGGGCTCAAAAGCCTTTAAATATAACTTACTGTTGCTGCAGGATGGAGGAGATCGTGTCACTGTGAGACTTGCCGAGCGCGATGTCCGTCTTCTTGTACTCAGAGTGCCATTTCTCCAGCTGAAAATGATAAAAGTTATGATAAATATATACTATGATTCATCCCTGAGATCCTGAACAATGTTTCTTCTTTGGAATCCATTCTGCTACCGACTCCCATATTATATGAGCTGACGACGGCTGCCGCTGATCTTTAAAGTTAGAATGTCGGCGGATGCAGTTACCTCTAGTTGCAGCTAGCTCTAAATTATAATCAGATCTTGAAGACCTCTAAATTATAATTATAATAAGGTACCTCTTCAGTCTTGTGCTGCGCGTGTTGCTTGAGCATGAGGATCTGGTCCCCGAGCCGCTCGCCGCAGCGCTTGTACCGCTCCAGCTCCGCCAGCAGCTCCCGCTCGGCCGGGCTTGCTGATGCTGACGCGCGGATGTTGCGGATTACTGCTGAGCACCTGGAAGGTTGAATCATTATTAAAATATTAGTGTCAGTGAAATTTTACACCATCCGTTGATGCCACTGTAGTGAGCGTTCTTGCACTTAGATAACTCAAGCGTGCAACGGTGTGCGCTCCAATCGGTGACGGATTTTGAGCGAACGCAAAAGGGAACTCAGTCTGTTCGTGGAAGCGAGCGAAATATCACGTTTAGTACGTACGTGTCGTGTATCACGTTATACGCGAGGATAAATGGAGTGCTCGGGTGAAAAATATTCGCATTGGTGCGCGCGAGTCACTCCACAACCTTCCGGCCCCATCACCCCCATCTGTTCTGTACTACCAATTAAATTTGGCGTTTCATCGGGCTATGTCGATAACCTTGGTTCTCCTGCGGATATCTTCATTCCTGACGTGTTCACGCAAGGAAGCAATCATAGCCCTTTCCATTGCCCTTTAGGTGACTTTAAGCCTTCTAATGAGGCCAATTGTCATCACAAGCGTCAGATGAATTTGGAATAAAGTACATTGATCTTTTTCTAATACTTCAGTGTACTTAGAAAATAAATAATTAACTGTTTTTCATTATTAGAAAATATAAAGAACCACAATAGGTTTCGTTTTAAGACAGTTTTGTCTTTTTCCATTTTTGAAATTAAGAATGTTTATAATGTTAGGTTTGTTTTTTAAGGTGGGAAATCGTCCAATAACGTCTGCTCTAGGGCGGAGGGCGTGTCAGACTTTTACTGTTTAAAGATACCTATGTTCCTTCTTTGTTTTTCAGGACCATGGGTTTCCCTTTCGGAAGTAAACCCATGGCGCTAAAAGGCTTCGGCCATGTTGGGCTCTTATGGTTTTGCTGATATCTCCTTGAGGCGCGCGTGGAACACTAAGCTGTCGCTATCAACGTCAGTTCAGACGGTTACCGGACGGCCGGACAGCGAGCTACCCATTGCTCATGGTTCGCAAGTCTACGTTCACGGTAGCTGGTAGTCGGGGTCGGAGTCCCGCGGTTGGGGCATGCGGCCGCCTCCTGCTCCCGCAGTACAGCTCGAGAGGATGAGGCATGCGCCGCCCACTCGGCTCACAGCAAAGCGTGGTCTGTACCAGGGCCCGGTACAAGGATTAATGTACTTTATTTCAAATTTATCCAGCACCTATATAGTAATAAGGATGTATGATATTCACCTGTATTTAAGATCATCTTGATGTTTCTCAGCTAACATACACTTTTCCTTGAGTACCGTAGAATCTAGTTGAACGTCGTCTATTTCTTTCTAAAAACAAGAAAATATAGTTTAATTATAACATAGTTCTGATAAATGATGATATTTATTTTGCAAATAGGTTTTTAAATTTCACGTAAAGTTTTTCAGTTTAAACTAAATGAGGTCGGTGTTTCCTAGCTGACTACCCTGAGAAGAAACACCGAAACAAACTCAGGGGTCAAAGTCTCTTTTTAAGTCCACACAGTAAACATGTAATGGTCAAATCATATGAGAACCATGCAGATTAGTGTTTGAAATGGTCTGCCATAGAAATTTGAGTGGACCTGTCCAGTCAATGCAAGGATTTATCAGTATGCGTATAGCTCATCTTAAGACTACTAAAGAGCTCAACAATTTGACGAACAATACCAAGGAAAAGACATTTGATTCAAGTTCATTAGTTGTCAGGACATATAATTGTACAACACAGTTTTAATAAAATTTTCATCATAATCTTCCATAGTCCGACTCCGCTCTCTTGAGTTAAACCTCACCAAAGTGCTACGTCTTTTTATTTGTTTTTCTTAAAAAAAATCGGGTTTGATTCCCGCACGTAACAAGGTTCGGGGGAGGGGGAGGGGGGAGTATTGGTAGAGTTGACAAATAATTAATCAATTAATCTATCTGTATCGTATCCTACAACTGTGTAGCACTGTAACAGAATTACGGAACAATGGATGGACGAGAGCAATAGGGTGCCATTTTTTACATGGGAAATCTTTACAGGACTTCTGGGTGGAGCGGAAGATCTGACTCAAATCCACAGTGTTCTTTGTTTGCGCTTATACGAGGGCCACGGTAACTCCTTCGAACAATCCGTAGGCCTGGCAGTCATCAGTCCTATCTGGCCCCGTCAAACTTGCTGACATCTGTTTGGGGCGCGCGTGAGAGAAAACGCACCGTCCACACGAGATTGGTCCTTGTCGAACAGCGAGGTAGTCGGACGGGGAGCTATGGGTACGGAACCCTAAAAAGGATAAGATGATTAGCTCACCTGTAAATCCTGCAACCACTCCTGATGTTGGTTGCTGAGGGAGCGCAGCGTGTGCAGCTTGCGGGCGATGGCGTCGCTGGCGCGCTGCTGCCGGGAGATGTACTCGCCGCGGAGTTTCAAAGTTGCTTGTGTTAAGAACTGGAATATTTAGGAGGTTTTATTATTTAGGTAGTGGTACATAGTAATTAGGCCTTAGGGTAAGGTTGAAATCGCTAAATTTTGCGATATGTGAGGTAAGTTGCGATCTTCGATTAAATATATAGATAGACATATTCTTTTTTTGTACACTAAAAAAAAATACAATAGAAGCTAAAAATTAATGGGGTGCCAAATTACCAGTGTACGTCATTTGTAGGTTATTAAGTGATTTTTTTTTTGCTAAGAAATCGAAGAAATTGAAAAAGCAGTGGTGGCCGAGTGGTAACGGCCTGGCGCATTACTTTGTGTTATTTATTTCATCACCACTGCTCTCAAAACGGTGAAGGAAAACATCGTGAGGAAATCGGCATATCCTAGAACTAAAAATTCGAAGACATGTGACATTCACCAACTCGCTCTGGGCCCGCGTGGTGGATTACGGCCTATTCTCTCTCCTAGAGAGGAGGCCTGAGTCCCAACAGTGGAAACATTATAAGGCCGACTATGCTAAGAAATCACTTTTTAAAAATCTAATAAAAAATAAAGAATTTCTTTTATGTATATATATAAAAGGGTAAAATGACTGCCTGACATATCAACGCACAGCCGAAACTACTGGGATTAGGAGCGTGAAATTTTGCACAAGGGTTCCTTTTATGACGTAGGCGAGTAATAAGAAAGGCTTTTCCAAAATTCACTCCCTAAGGGGATGAAGCGGGGTCCAAAGTTTATATGGAGAAACCTACATTTACGCGGGCGAAGCCGCGGGCAGAAGCTAGTTATATATATAGGTGCAAATAGAACGGGTGAGGCTTTTGCGTAGGCTGAGCAGCACAATGTTCAAGTATGTCTTTTTTTTTTTTTGGCTTGGTTACTAAGTCTTTTAAGCCACGTCTTCGTATGAATACTTACGTACGTTACTTTGTTTACAATTAGAATACTGCTGTAACACTTTCTAATGTTTTTGAAAAAAAATCCGAGAAGATTCTTGCTCTGTCTACGATTCTACATTTTGGGTATATAATTTTTATACAATACTAGCTGACCCGGCGAACTTCGTACCGCCTAATAGTCAATGAATGTTGTGTTAGCTAAGCTGTCAAAGGATAACTCCATCTACTGGTATTACCATAACAGCATAATTCATTTTAATTAGAGATAGCAAAAAAATAAAAACTTAGAAAAAAAAACAACTAATACAACGTTTTTTTTTTTTCGTAAGTTTTTCCATATTTTCCCACCTTTTAAACCTTCCCTGGACTATCACAAGTATTTCAAGACCAAAAATAACCAAATCGGTCCAATCGTTCTCAAGTTTTAGCGAGACTAACGAACAGCTATTCATTTCTATATATATAGAAGATTAGAAATGCAAATATTGGTATGAGGAAGAGCGGGGGGTGGTGACAACATCTCGCTATCTCTTTTATACACATATAACCTAATAACGGTGACGTCACATTTTAGTGCATGCAACCTTATTATGTTACTTGACAGTTTCCCGTTGTTAACTTACTTAATATTGAACCGATTTGAAAAATCTGTTTTTTATTTTGGACAGTTAGTTTTTGACAGAGAAATTAATAAAAATAGTTAACTACCCAGGAACCTTACCATGACATGTTAAAATGTCAGTCGTGCGAGCGAAAGATGGATGGAGCTAGACATCCTATATATAAAGAATGAAACCAGTGAAATATCATTTTTATGTCAACTCAAGCAAATATTAACAAAAAAAGCATATTATACACTACACGAATATTTGAATGACAGTAATATTAATTGACATGGATAATTAAATAATAAGTAGTATGTTTGGATAATGATCTCAATAATATATATAATGACTTAACCTGAAAGATTTGTAATATTTAGTGTGATTAATTTAACAGAGCTATTTTATAATACGACATTGTTATTATTATTATTATTTAAGCTAATGACATTATTGTAAATTTTTTTTTTCTTAATTTAATTCAATTTTATCATTTAAATTTAATTTTTTGCTGTGCCCTACAGGGTCCATAATTGTAACTTAGCTTTAAGCAATTAATGTAACATCTCTAATGATATTATGGTATGCAAATAAAGATATAAATATGAATATACCACAATTTTTAAATTATAATAAAAAGAAATGGAGCTCTCTCCATACCCTTTACTGATCATATTTTTGTAGTCAAAAGTAAAATAAAACGAAATCCCAAAATTGTCCACGACAATTTGTCATAATTGGTAAATTCATAATAACAATTGCTACTAGAAAATACTACGCGCAGTGTTCCAGTTTGATCGTTATTTATTAATTCATTATCAACAGCCTGTACAATATTTCCATAAATTCAGTGACATTTTGAGATATAAACAAACGCTAATGGATTGCGTTAGGTATGCGCCCGCGGTAGGGCCTCACTTGTGTTTTTAATATGACAATAAAGTTTCTTCAGTTACCTCTAGGCACTCTTTAGGGCTGGGTTCCGCCTTCTTACTGATCTGCAGAATCGGTTGCGAGACGTCTCTCGTAAGGATCTCTTGCACTATCGATGTGAAGGTCAGTTTCTGTCTCTGGAATTATTAATCAGAAATATACTCGATATAAATAATTTCGGCAAACCTTTTGACCGAGGATGACTCGATATAAATAATTTCGGCAAACCTTTTGAGTCATGTATACATGATTAGAAGAAAGAGAAAAAAAAATAAACTTAAAATGTGTCCAGTACGCCACGGTCACGATAACATGACAGACTTAAACGCTAATAAATCTTATAGGAAAGTATTATTTTTCTTATTTGTGTTGTTAAAGGATGAACTCTCGGAGATGCCAGCTGGTGCCGTGAGCTCGCTTTTGCTTTTTCGACAAGCTTTTTTATTTTGAGTTGGGAAATCATTCAATGCCTTTTCCCACCCTAGGGCGGAGCCAGAGGGTGTGTAAGACTAACTAATTAAAATACAGCTATGTTCCTTCCTTCAATTGCCTTTGCAGTCCAGGACCATGAGTATATCCCTTTTAGAACCAATTCCATGGCCCCAGTAGGCTTCGACCCTACTGGGCCCCTACGGTTAGCTGGCATCACTTTGAAGCACGCGTGGAGCACTACGCGACGTCGACGGCTCAGGCTCGATCCTTATAGGATGAGCGGTGCTGAGGTGTGATTAGGATTTTAATTAGGTAGGGAATTACTTAAAATAGCTTTTAAAAAAAAATCTAGACGTATACTGCTAATGAAGTTTGCTTTTATTATGAAGAAATCCTTTTTTAACCAACGACCATACAGCCCATAGACGTCTAATAATAGGCGACGCATATCTGTCAACACATGTGACTTATAAATTCAAAATTCAAATTCAAATTCAAATTCAAAGCATTTATTTCAAATAAACCATTTACAGGCACTTTTGAAATGTCAAGAAGTCAGTCTGTCAGAAAAAAATGATGCTAATTGCACATTCCAAAGCGTAGATCTCTATGGAGAAGAATGTGCAAGAAACTCCATGGACACTCTTTTCAATCGTGTTTTGCAATTACAAATATCTCTGTTACATGTTTCTTGTCGCTATCATGTGAGAACAATGTCAATAAATTAAAAATAAAAACTAAATATAGATATTAAAATAGCAACTGGCAGCTAAGAGATGACCAGTCTCAACTGACAGCGCCCGTTCACGGACCTGACGCGAATATTAGCACCACTCAGCTCAACCATTATAAAGGGAACCGAATGATCCAACACACGCGCCACCATCAGTGAGACATATGAGTGAGCATGACAAACTCTCAACTGCCATGCTCATTTATGTCAAACAAGTCCAATAATAACCTAAAAAACATAAAATAGCTCCATGGTACTCACATTTACAAACTTTGAAAACAAATGCTTCTACATTATACAATACTAAATACAATAATAATAATATTAGTTTCAAAACTAATCAATTTGTACACCCCGGTGGTAGTGGAGCTGGACCAGCATTGAGCCAAGCATTTTTATCTTGAATATAATCCTCCAACTTATAATATGCTTGCCTGCATAGTGTGCGTTTAATACAAGATTTAAATTTCGTTTCATTGAGTTCTAATATTTGTGGAGGTATTTTGTTATAACATTTCAAACAGTACCCCATGAAAGAAGAGGCCACTTTAGCCAGTCTGAAACCTGGTTGAACTAATTGGTCCCTATTTCTTGTAACATAATTATGTCTATCGCCTCTTTTGCTAAAAAGATGAAGATTTTTTCTAACGTACATGATGTTTTCATAGATATATTGACAAGGCACCGTCAGTATGTTAATTTCCTTAAACAGTTCCCTTAGAGAATCGCACCGTCGGAGATTGTAAATAGCTCTGATAGCTCTTTTCTGTAGAATAAAAATTGAGTCGATATCTGCAGCCCGTCCCCATAGTAGGATACCGTAAGACATGATACTATGAAAATAACTAAAATATACTAGTCTAGCGGTATCAACATCCGTAAATTGGCGGATTTTTCTAACAGCATATGCAGCTGAGCTAAGCCGTCCCGCAAGAGATGTTAAATGAGGACCCCATTGTAGCCTTGAGTCAAGCGTAATCCCTAAGAAAACCGTTTTATCGACAAATTCTAGTTCCTCATTGTTCAATATTATGTCACAATTACTACTCTTAACATTCGGTAAGGAAAATCTTATGCATTTCGTTTTTTTTCCATTTAAAACTAGATTATTAGCAGTGAACCACTTTTGGACCTGCAGTAGGGCGTTATTTTCGTCGTCAAGATTATTAGTCTTTCTATTTATCTTGAAAATCAAGGAAGTATCGTCGGCAAACAACACCATATTAAGTTTGTTTTGCAACAAATAGGGTAAATCATTAATGTAAACTAAAAATAAAAAAGGACCTAAAATTGAACCTTGGGGTACCCCCATTTTCACATTTAATCTAGACGAATTGACACCGTTTATCTGAACTAGTTGCTGTCTGTCATTCAAGTAAGATTTTAATAAGCTTAACGCTGTTTTGCCTAGTCCGTAATGCTCCAGTTTCAGGAGTAATGTTTCATGAACCACACAATCAAACGCCTTAGACAGGTCGCAAAAGATGCCAATAGCATCTTGTGCCTCCTCCCACGCATTAAAAATGTGTTTTAGTAAGGAGACACCAGCGTCCGTTGTACAACGTCCTTTGGTAAAACCATACTGTTTATCGTGCAAGATGTTATTCGTGTTAAAATGATTAAGCATTTGATTTAACATTACCTTTTCAAATATCTTGCTAAAAACCGGCAACACGGAAACTGGCCTATAATTATTAGTGTCTTTACTATCCCCGGATTTAAAAAGTGGTATCACTTTACTGTATTTCATTAGATCTGGAAAGACTCCTTGATCTATACACAAATTAAATATTAAGGCTAAGTACGGCGCTACAGTCTCAATAATTGAGGTACAAACTTTGATAGACATACCCCATAGATCTTCAGTCAATTTAACCTTGATTTGTTTAAAAGCTTTTATTACTGTTATGGGGTTTATATGTTTAAAATTAAATTCAGTTGAGCAGGCTGCAACGTTCGCCTGTAATAAACCAAAAGCATGCGATGGCGCCGAATTTAGGGCTTCAGTAGTTTTAATTGGTATACTAGCAAAGAAATTAACAAATTCTTCTGCAACTAGTTTATTATCGCTAATAACACCATGATGAGTCTTCAATGTGTAATCATTGTTATGTATTTTGTTCCTGTTGGTTTCATTATTTATGATTTTCCAAACAGTTTTTATTTTATTATCTGCTGATTTAACTTTGTTGCTAATGTATAAGGCCTTAGCTGCCTTACAAGTGTTTTTAAACATTTTTGAATATGTAGCAACATACTTATTAAAAGTTGCAGTGTTAATAATAGGCTTAAGACCATACAGCTCAAAAAGTCTTTCCCTACTTATTCTAATTCCTTTAGTTGCCCAGTCACTAAATCTAAACTTAGGGCAGATACTTTTTGTACTTTTCTCAAAAGTCTTATTAAACTCGGTTTGAACTATTGAAAAAAAATCATTATATAAAATATTACCATTGTCCACTGCAAGGTTCCAATCACCTGACTTGCTAATTAAAGTGCTGTTAAATTTATTTAGTTTACCGGATGTTATTGGTCTAGATTGTATCTGCACTTGTTGTATTGGTATGTTAGATTCAAATGTTACCAATAGACCGCTATGATCAGAGGGCAGATAATTTACAATGGCCTTTTCTAAATATTTGCAGCAACAAAAAACATTATCGATACATGTAGCAGTAGTAGTTGTAGTTCGAGTTGGTTCTATAAACACATTTGATAAATTAAATGATTTGAAGAGATTTAATAATCTACTACTATCTGAATAATTTTCTAAAATATTTACATTAAAGTCTCCACATACTATTAGTAGTTTGTTACCAGTTGCAAGTTTTGCCATAACATCTTCCATGACAGACTCAAAAATAGAATAGTTTTGATAATTAGGGGGCCTGTAAACGCACACTATGATATGCCTATCCAGCTCAACACAAGACAGTTCAATACTATGTTCAACGGACAGTGCAACTATATCTTTACGAGATTTAAATTTAATACTATTCCTAATTAGGATTAGTGAACCCCCACGTAACATTGTTTTTCGGTTAAAAGAACTGCCCACAGTATAATTCTCAAAATTGATTAGCATTTCAAAATCCTTTAACCAATGCTCAGTAAAACAAATGATGTCAAACATAGTTTTTTCTAAAAATAATTCAATTTCCAATTGTTTCGAAGAAAAACCCTGAATGTTTTGAAGAAACAAATTAAACGATTTTTGCTTAGCCCCTTTAGCGTTAATGCTAGAAGATACTTGACCTAAATTGCCAACAGTACCAACTATTGTCTCATTAGCTCGTTTAAAGTATTGGAACCAGCAAACATAACATTAGTACTATTACTAACGGTGGAACTAATGATTGAGGACTTCGACATACTAACTATGTCTGAGTGAATATTATAAGCTAATAGCTTTGCTATTTGACGTCTAAATATAATTGGTAGGTACACAGTATACCTAGTCGAGAAAAGTTTATCAACAAAATTGTTGATGTCAAAAAATAAAAACTTATCACTATGGTGACTTACTAAAAAATGCATATGCATATTTAGCATGTGAATGTACTTATTTTGCCTATATGACAAATGCTCAAAGTACGGAAAAGCACACAAGATAATCTTCCTACAATTTATCTTCAATAGTTCTGTGACACTATTAGTTATATCATCTTTATTCACATTTAAGCTATTACCCACAAACACAGATATAATAGCATTGGGATCATATACTTGTTCATTAACTAATGACATTATTTGATGGTAGGAAGCCTGAGGCCTACAATGATTTTGAGAAGAAAAAGGGAGGTTGTTACTAACTAATTGCCCTAAACCTCTTCCTATACTGTCTGAAAACATAATTGATTGATAATCCCCGCTGTCGTGGGAGGAAAAACTACAATTTACTGGATCTACCCCTTGAGTTAATTCTTGCTGAATGTGGGGTACCTGGCTGGTAATACAGTCCTGAGCCCTAGTGGCCTGGGATGTGTCCTCTGTTACCACAAGTTGGAGGCCAGCCAGGTTATACTGAGATTCTCTCTGACAGGTACATTTGTTGCTACTAAGAGTAAGTGAGTCTACTTTGTCCACCAACTCGTTTGTAGCAAGAATATGTTCCTTAATTTGGTTCTTTGAACATACATATTTGTTATAAATTGACTTTAGTGACTCATCAAGAGTCTGTATTTCTGACTGTAAGCGCTGAGTGTCAATTTCATAAATATTTATACTGTCTTCTAACTTAATCTGATAGTTATTTAATTGATTAATAAGGTTAACACGTTCTTTCCTTAGTTGAATATTTATGGAAAAGTGTTTTTGTTGTTTCTTGTGGTTTCTACATTTTTTAATAATTTTATTCAGTCTTGCATATTTTTTAATTTTATTTTGGCTTAGTTTATAATTATTATTATTATTGTGTTTTATTAGAGAATCTTCAGTAAGATCTATTGTTCCTAAGGAATGAGGGTTAAAATTTGAATTTAATAATTCATCATATAAACGGCTAGTTTCCTCAGTCTGAGTACATTCCCTTTCCTTCTGCAATTTATGAATATGACTATTAGCATGAACCAATTCATCTTCTAGATCCCTAACCTTACACAACGCCTCCTCATATAAGTTACTACATGTATTGAAACCATCCGTGATCACTCGCAGTTGGTCACGTTCTTCTACAACATCTTGGTATTGCTGACTAATCGCTCTGATACAGGTCGCCACAGAACAATTTTCAAAATAGTCTCGACTATTTTTGTTAGCCGTAAAGACTTCCGTGTCAGTCAATAATAAATTAAGAAAATAAATATAATAATGGCCACTTGTTCAATATGTGTATATGTGTTGGTGTGGTTACATCAGGCAGACTTCGACTATCCGAAAAGATGTTATGATATTGCATCGGTGAATTAATAGTAACGTAATCATAATTTCATTAAATTTCTGATACTATTCATCAGAGTTCATCTTATACTGGTCATAACTGAAGGCCTGTTGGTGATGCCTTCTTAGCGTCTCTTTCTTCTGTAAGTAATTTTTTCACTTTTTCTTTCCCTCTAACACAAATAGTGATGAACCAATTCCCACGGCCGCCTCTGTTATCGATAAAGCAAAAATCTATTTACTATTTATACGAAATAAGAAGACCTTTAGTTCATTAACTACAATAAAGACTACGTAATAGTTCGGATTTTAATTGTGAATCGGTTGTCGATATGTTATCACTTAAAGTTTATTAATTACATTAAGTGTGCATACATATTTTATGTTCCGTAATGACCTTGGTCGGGCCAATCAGAACTAATTTACCCTGCTTCCCCGTATCTCAGCTAGTTGAAAAAATATTGTTTTAGTGCGTTAGATCAAGCATGTGGCGTCTATGGGCTGTATGGTCGTTGTTTTTAACAAACTGTAATGTTTGTAATACATCAGAAAATGACCAACACCTCGTAATGAATTGGATTCATAATAGTTTAGAAAGGAAAGTTTACGCAAATGATTAAATGACGTTTAGGTAAATTTCTAGATATTTTGGCTTACCCTGGTAAATTATAGTAATTATTTTTTATTAGCGATTTTTTAATCGACTTTTGTATACCTTCAGAGTGTCATATTCGTATTAGCTATTCGTAAAGCTCTTTAAATAAAGATAAAAAATTCAAAGACTTCCCACTTACTAGAGTAGAGGGCGTGTCGAATTTTTCACACACAAATCACACATGTATCCTTCAGTTACACAATGCGTTCTAGGAACACAGGTGTAACAGCCCTGCTAAGACCCAAAGGTATAGTAATTAGCCTCAAGAAGAGTCTGTAACTAGGTAAAGGATATGATGGGGCTAATATAGCCTGTAGAAGATTGCAAGTTCTTAATACTGGCCTGTTGGTCTAGTGGTTAGTGGCCCTGACTACTATGCCGGAGGCTCTGCGTTCGGTTCCCAACCAGGACAAATGTTTGTGTGATGAGCACGATCATTTGTTCAGTGGCTGGATGTAATCTATATATATATAAAAGGGGAAACTGACTGACTGACATATCAACGCACAGCCGAAACTACTGGGATTAGGAGCGTCAAATTTTGCACAAGGTTTCCTTTTATGACGTAGGCGAGCACTAAGAAAGGATTTTGCAAAATTCACTCCCTGAGGGGATGAAGCGGGGGCCCAAAGTTTGTATACAGAAAACTACTTCCACGCGAGCGAAGCCGCGGGCAGAAGCTAGTCTATATATATAAAAGGAGAAACTGACTGACTGACATATCAACGCACAGCCAAAACTAGTAGGACTAGAAACTTGAAATTTTGTACAAGGCTTCCTCTTATGACGTAGGCGAGCACTAAGAGAGGATTTTCCAAAATAAAGAAAAGAAACGGGGATCCAAAGTTTGTATGGAGAAACCTCTTTCACGCGAGCGAAGCCGCTGGCAGAAGCTAGTTTATCTATAATATGTATGTTTTTAGAAATATATAAGTATGTTTATCAGTTGTCTAGTACACATAACACAAGCTCTGCTTAGCTTGGGGCTAGACGGCATTGTGTGATAGTTGTGGAATATTATATTATAATAAATGAAGAAGAAAAAAAAGTTATTAGCTACCTCTTTCAGTATATTGTTGATGTCATCTTGTTCCAGCGTCGGGTTCTTAAGCTGCAGTTCCTTGTACAGCTGTTCTTCTAAGTCGAATGGTTCCAATGTTCTGTAAAAAAAAGAATTAATTACATGATCCATTTAAATATAACTACCGCCTGACATTAGGGGCTGCCAAGCACTTGCAGTTTTTAAAAGTAGAGTGAAAGGACACTATCTTTCCATTTCGTAATAGTTGCATATTAGTTTGTATGTATTAGTTTTATTATATTACTAGCTGACCCGGCGAGCTTCGTACCGCCTAATAGTAAGGATAACGCCATCTATTGGCATTACCAGAACCAGCATAATTCATTTTAAAATGACATTGTAATGTCATTTGGCGTTGTATTATTTTTTTTTCCATTTTTTCTCACCGTTTAAACCTTCCCTGGACTATCTCGATTATTTCAAGACCAAAATTAGCCAAATTATTCCAACCATTCTTGAGTTTTAGCAAGACTAACGAACAGCTATTAATTTATATATATATAGATTTAGTATATATTTTTGTGATATTTGTTTTATTAAATGTATGTATATAATTATAATAGCATATCTTTTTTTTGCATGTTATATTATTTTATTGATAACTATTTTGTATGTACTTATTTTCCTATTACTGTTACACACGGTGTCTACATATCTTTTTCTTCCAACTCTCCTTTCGCAGGTGTGCTGGAAGAGATTTCTTTAGAAATAAGCATCACCTCTGCACCTATTTTTCTGTTTCCTTCTTCTAATCTTTTATTTTTTGTGTGCACATAAATCGTTAAATAAATTAAATAAATAAATATATATATGTATATGTTTTATTTATTGTTTATAGTATTTTTATACGTATTGTGTGCTGTGCACGTATTTGTGTAATTTATTTTAGATCTGATCTGATTTGTTAACTTAGATTTGTGTTGTGCAATTGTTTCAGTTATCCTCATAAACAACATTTCTTACAAATATATTAAGGTTTGCTGTAAGAAAACCCAATTGTGGGTTAAGCTCGCCTTTGTACATCAGCTGTCCAATTTTCAATTTTATGTACAATAAAGAATATAAGAATTAATTATTATTGATAGTATAATAATCAGTCTTATATTGTCTCTTCTCTAGAAGAAGGAGTGGGCCGTAATCCACGACGTGGGCCCAGTGCGTGTTGGTGAATGTTGTAAATGCCGGTTATTTCACGATGTTTTCCTTCACCGTTTTGAGAGCAGTCCACTCAACTTTCGTTTTACTCCACCACGATCGAACATTGATCCGGCTCGAAGGACCGAGCAACGATGTTGAGAGCAGCGCAGCGGTCTCAACAACTGCTGACTGTTTCTTAACGGGTATAGACTATAGTTACCCTTTATGTATCTAAAAAAACACCAAGTTTATTACAAGGGCTTAACGGAAATGGGTGGTCATATGTCAGATACTGGTTCGGCATCGCTGACAGCACTGCTTCTTACCGAGCGACCAGATTGCACTCAGCACACAGCACCAGCAACCTCGGCAAGGGCGGCGATGTCAGTGCCAGGCCAACTGGCGGCTGCAGCGCCGCGCCGGTGCCCGTGCACACGAGGTGGCGCGCCACGCTGGAGCGGGAGCACATCGCCGACAGAACTGCTTCCATTTCCGCTGGAAATGCGACATACACACTTATTGTAAGGCTGGCCTGACGCATTGTTCGAAAGAATCACCAAGCAGGGATATGCGTGCATTAGAAGTAAATAAGCCTGGATTTTACGTTAAAATACATGACACCTAACAGCATAGTAATCATAGAAGTAAGCCAAAAGAATAAAATAAAAAGTTAAACTTTAAACTTCACGCGTCCTACGTCTAATTCTACCGCGTGAACATTTAGTCACACAGTTGTCAAAGTTCCAATAATAATAATTTATTTATTTCACAGACAACAAAAGATCAGATAGAGCCTATAGGTATGTGTTCAAATTGTAGACCTATTTATTCATAACACACTCGCGCAAACTGCACGGCAAATCTTAGCTAACGCAATCTGCGATCTCGCTCTAACACTTAACAACAAAAATAGTGAGAGTATTTATTTGGCTTATCTGCCATCTCTTTTTTCCGTATAAAAACATTAATATTATAAATATGTAGTATGAAAATGTATATGTGTGTAAATTGATATTTGAAAATTTGTTTCAAGATAAAGCCCAGCTTTTGAGACCATATTATGAATGAAAATATAGTTTATGAAAATTATGAGGCGCCCTCTATGACGCGTAAAAAAGTTGTGCAAACTACAAATTAGTTCAGAGCTATGAGTGGTTATCGTTTTGTATGTAGTTGCTTTGATAGATTTTTTAGTTTTCTGATTAGTTATTACTGTAACTCACTTGGTTTTTAAGTGATTAAAGTTTATTATCTTTGGAATGAATTCGGAAACAAATGTTCCTTAAGACCGATTAAAATGTGTAGAATCGATACTTGGCCAGGTAAAGACTTTCCGAGTTTTAGAGATAAATATGATCTTGAAACTTCATCTAAACCTACCCCTGATTCGAATATTTCTCAGAAATCTAAATCACATAATAGGCAGTTTCATCGCTCTGTTTAATCTATGTAGCGTCACACAAGAAAAAGAGCAACATATGCCAATGTCGAGTAAAGGAATGAAACAGAACGATGAGGTACATAGAAATACATAGACTAAGACTGTCTGAATAACGCGTAGTGTAATGGGCCCTTTATGGCTGTTTAAATTGTGAACAATTGATTATTACAATCTTTTGTGCGCCATCTAATGGATTTGAACTGGTTAGCTAGAATGTTGTAAGTATTGAAATTTTTTTTTCGGTGGGGAAATCATCTTATGACATCCCCCGCTCTCGGGCGGAGCGCGAGATAGTGTCAGACTATTACTGACTAAAAAACCACTCGTGTTCGTTCGTTGCCTTTCGTACCAGGGCCGAGTCTTCCATTCAGAATCAGACCCTTGGCCCCAGTAGGCTTCGACCCTGCTGGGCCCCTACAGTTGCTGACATCTCCTTGGGCTCAGTCCGGATGGTTACCGGACGGTCGGACGGCGAGCTACCCATTTCTCGCCGTCCACAAGCCCGCGCCTACGGTGGCCGGAAATCGGGATCAGAATCCCAGCGGCGGTTGGGGCGTGAGGACCGTTGCCTCACGCGATCGGCCGCTTCCTTTGCTAGCATTACTGCTTCGCACTCGGAGGCGACCGCCTGCCACTCCTCCTCGCTCCGGACCCTGGCCTGTACGCGCGGCCCGGCGCGAGTGTGAGCCGCCGCCTCACGCCCCCACGAGGACACGGCGTTGCGCTTCCCAAGAGGGGCACACCTCCGCCGTGTCCTCCGGGCGGTCCACGCAATGGTGACATCCGAGTAGTAGATAGGTCAAGGTTCCCTGGTTTGTCGGGGTATAAAGCATCCCACGTGACGAGAATCTCGTCAAAGCTGAGAAAGAGAAACAAATCAAATATCTCGACTTAGCACACGAGGTTGTCGACATGTGGAATGTGGACTCGGCTGTCATTGTGCCGATTGTCGTGACCGCCAATGGCCTTATAGCCAAAAGCTTCGACGACCATCTGTCGAAGCTGTCGTTGCGCGGTTGGATCAAGGGCCTGATACAGAAAGCTCTCCTCGATACGGCTCGCATCATGAGGAGATTCCTGTCTCTTGACTTTGACTTTTCAAATGCGAGTCGGAATCACACACCGAGGGTTCCGTACTAACTTACCATGTAAATAGTTCAATTCTTGAAACGAGTCTTGAAGATTTTTCCATATTGAAAAAAAAAAGTATTTATTAACTGACTTTATTTGTGTGTATGTATTTCTATACTTGTTCTACGAGATCTTGCTTAATGGCAGGAATTTGAAGTACCTTATAGGTTTAGATTGCGCAGGCTTGCGGACGGCGAGCAATGGGTGGCTCCCGTAACTGTCCGGACCGAGCCCGAACCGTCGACGGCGCGTATTGTTCCACGCGCGCCTCAGGGTGATGTCAGCAAATCGTTGGGGCCCAGCAGGGTCGAAGCCTACTGGGGCCACGGGTAGTGTGAATGCGAAGCCCGGGGCCCCGGGATGAAGGCAAAGAGGGAACAGGAGTGGGTTTTTAGTCAGTAAAAGTCTGACACTATCTCTCGCTCCACCCAAGAGCGAGATTTGTCATTAGATGATTTTCCCACCTTAAAAAAAAAATAGGTTTAGATTGCCTAGCGAGTGTCAAAATATGCGCTTAAATGGAGCATAAACGGCTTTATCTTTAGATTGCGTCGACTAGAAGTCTGATTTTTTTTTTACGGCTAAGAAAGTTTGCTGAAAATGGTCTTTACAGATGGAAAACAAAAGTGATTCTATAAGCGTTCCGTTTTTGCCGACTTAGGTATGGAAACCGAAATAGGAGTCAAAAGTTAGTTACTTACTCTCATCAGCCAGTGCGTAGTCTACCAGATGTCCCAGCATGGGCAGTGTAATCGCATGAACACCGCCCGCGTGCACACACGCATACGTGTTGTTTGTGCACTGGAAATTACGAATAGCAACTTTAAAAGCTATAACAATAGAGTTCATTTCAGAACACAAGTATACGTGTGATCGCATGCATGCCACCCGCTTGCAGAGTAGGTAACGTGTCCTTTGAGCACTGGAAATATAATAATACAGTTAAATGACTAACATATTTCAGAAATGGAAGATCCCTAAGGCTTTGCTGCTGTTCTTTGAGGAGCGCGTGGAACACTACGCGGTGTCGACGACTCGGGCTCGGTTCTTGCCGAACGGCCGGACGGCGAGCTATCCATTGCTCGTCATCCGCAAGCCTACTCCTGCAGTGGCCGGGGATCGTTCAACGATTCCCAACGCCCGGGGGCGTCTCCTATCGCGGCGGCTGAGGTATTTCAATTATTTTTGGGAATAACAAAATACAAGTATTTCACTTACCGGATACAGGTGCACTGGATAAGAATACTGCAGGTCATCGTCAGGGTTAAGAACGATGTTCAGTTCTACAGCTTCCACCACGTACAGGGCATGGCTGTCTCCATCTTCCTTCTCTGACGGCTGGAGACAGAAAAAGATGAGTTGAATAAAGAATTTAAGTAATTTAAACCGCGTACATCGAAGCACTGGAACAATTTGCTTGCAGCGGTCTTCCCGTCCGATTATAATTTAGGTGTCTTCAAGGCAAGAGTGAAGGCTCTTAATAATCTAGTGCGATTCATCATCAACATTTTATATTGCATCACTGCTTACCATCAGGTGGCATAGCAGTCATACACTAGTTTATATTATTAAAAAAAAAAAACATTTTGTGTAACTTAAAGTAGCATCTACTATCGGCATATTTCAACTTTAATATTTCTAGATTTATTTATTATTTATTACTAATAGTTCAGGGTTATGCGGAACAGGGTGAAAAATCCCACACAACGGAAGTATCCGTTGAAAAGGGAGGATCCTCAGACCAGACGGATGTTATGTCTGATCTGGGCAACTGTCCGATAGATGATTTCGGGCTGTTGTATATGTTTTATTCGACGATCCGGTTAGCGCAGTGGTTGAGCGATTGGCTGCTACGCTGCCGGTTGTGGGTTCGATCCCCGCTCGGAACAAATATTTGTACAGCCTACAGATAGGTGTTCCGGGTCTGGGTTTCTTGTCTATGTGAGTTTACATGTTTGTGAGCACACCCATGATACAAGAGTCATTCCTAGTGTGAGGCTACTATCGTAACGTAACAAAAAAAAAAGGTAAATCTCGCGGAGAACTTTATTATAACGATGCAGGATTTTGAATTTTAGTTCCTTTCTGGCGTTATAGATGTCGCTACAACAGGCTCGCGACCAATATCTCACCTGATGGGAAGCGATGATGTGGTCGACGATCGAGCACGCTTGCCTAGAAGTAACCTATTCAATCTTGACTTAAAAGAGCCCTAAGTTACAGCTATTAGAACCTGGGGCTTTACTATGATGTGTAAAAATGTTAAGCGCGGGAGCGAGAATGAGGGATAGACCTATACACAATAAATAAACTCAGACACTACTAATGACTGTTTTGAATGCAAAGTTTAAGTGTAATATAATTAATTAAATATTTATTATTTTTGTAATGTTAATGTAATTTTTCTGTGGTTAATGACATTTTTGAGGAAATTTTATTTATGAATTATATTATGTTGGTAATTTAAGTTAATGTGAATTGTGTTGTGTAATGATATGGGTGTAACTTACCTGATTAAAGATTATTATTATTATAGCTCCATTCCTTTAACAGTTCAGTTTAGGTCGTCAAAAGGATCACGTTAAGAGCTCGTGGTAACGCTTCAGTTTTACTTACATTTGGTAAGAGCAGACAATGGTACAGCGCCGCCGAGCAGGTAGCGACCACGACCAGTGGAGGGGTGTCTCCTCCTCCTAAAGCGGTGATGGAGCAGGATTCTGATCCGTAGTTGTCGTCAGCAGGGGGATACATTGCGAGAGGACCCGATAGCTTTGGTGCGAGGGGGCTGAAATGGAGAAATTATTCGAAGTTAGACAAACCATTTAGGACTAAGTTAGACAAACTATTTGTGATTAAATTAGACAAACCAAGTGTGACGAAGTTAGACATATCATTGATTCTTCGGAATATGTTGGTAACCTTGGTTCTTCGGTGGGTGGAACTTATTATTATTGGTACTTAGTTGATAAATCATCATCATCATCATCATTTCAGCCGAAAGACGTCCACTGTTGGACATAGGCCTCCCCCAAGCGTCGCCACAATGACCGATCCTGTGCTTCTCGCATCCACCGCACTCCCGCGACCCTCACCAGGTCGTCGGTCCACCTTGTAGGAGGCCTTCCAACGCTGCGTCTTCCGGTGCGCGGTCGCCACTCTAGAACCTTTCGGCTATCCGTTCTACGAGCAATGTGCCCTGCCCACTGCCACTTAAGTTTGCCACTTAGATTGATAAATACTTAGTGAATATTCAGATTACCACTGAGTTACAAAATGTGTGGCCATACCTCTTTTTATCAAGATCACACTGCATCATATAAACGTCCCCGTTCCCTCTCAAGATCAGCAAGGTCTCCGAGTCCGGTATCGGCGTGAAGTCCACCGCCGTGTCACCGAGGCTGTCCAGTATGTTCCTCCCGGCTAGCTGGCCTGAGGGCTTGATGCCGATTGTGAGGATCTGCACCAGTTTGGGACCCTTCTTCAAGGCTATGTTGTACAGTCTGAAATGGGATAGAAGTTCTAATAATAATAATTTTATAGGCGTCCGAAACCGGTACAATATTGTTTCTAAATCCGAAATTTCATATCCATAACATGCTTGCTAATTATATTATCCATGTATGTACTAGGTTTGACCTTTAGAAAATGGCATACAGATTTTTCGATACAGAAGTTTAGTGGCCGATTTAATTTTTCGCAAATTGATTCCTAGTGGATACTGTGATACAAGATAATAATTGATGTAGTTTTGTATCTCAATTGTTTACACAACTGGACACTGTTGAATTATTAAAACAGGCGCGATCACAGTAAAATGAAGCGGAGAATTTTATACAAATACAAAATACTAAATGTTTTATTTCTATAACAAGTAGTTTAGATTAGTCTATGATTGGAGCCTCCTTTTAAGCATGATGATGCCTGTATTAGGAGACTCCGCTCCTCCTTGGCGTTGGCTGTTTACAAAACTCAAATATATTATAAATACTTAACAACTTATTACATAGAGTGCTAGCTTCTGCCAGTGGCTTCACCCGCGGGTCAAACTTTGAACCCCCGTTTCATCCCCTTTGGGGGTGAATTTTGGAAAATCCTCTCTTAGTCAACTACGTCATAAAAGGAAACCTTGTGCAAAATTTCACGGTCTTAGTCTCAGTAGTTTCGGCTGTGCGTTGATACGTCAGTCAGTCAGTTTCTCCTTTTATATATATAGATTTAGTACCACAGCGAAGCTTACCGAGATGGCTGACTAATACACTTGCTGCCAAATACTGTAAAACCTCTATTCACAACTAATTATGAAATCCTGTTTATCGTTAATCACGACAATCAGAATTGACATGATATTACTGCGGAGTCATAAATCTATGTTAGTTACATGTATCCCAGAGTGGGATAAGTGATGTAAAATCATCATACAAAAAAAAATAGGTTTTTTATAGCAAAGGTACTAAGAACGACCTTTTTTAGGAGTCACTGGTTTCGTATTAGAGACTTCTATCGATAGTGGAATGCGTTTATAGTGCTTCCAAGCAAAGAAATCGCTCTTAATTTAGCTAGGAGAATAAAATCAACATGACAACATTCGACGATAAGTGATATCCACCAATCCATTTGAATGAATTGACAATCAGTGGTAATGGACGAAATTGATACATTACAGTTTATGTATTAGATTTCAAATCAAAGCGAACCTTACCTGATCGTGTTATCAGAGCCCAGCACAAACACATGTGACAGAGAGCCAGGGTGCCAGTGAACCCTCCGCACTTCACCTTGACAGTACAGGAACCTTTCGTCCAATGAGTAACTCCTGCAAAAGGAAAATGTCAATTATATACGGCATACAGCGTGAGAATATGGCTAGAAAAAAGTACACATCAATTTAAAAAAAAGTATTAATCAATTTAAAAAAGTACACATCAATTTAAAAAAAAGTATTAATCAATTTAAAAAAGTACACATCAATTAAACAAAAGTACACATCAATTAAAAAAAGTACACATCAATTAAAAAAAAAGTACACATCAATTTTAAAAAAAGTACACATCAATTTAAAAAAAAGTTGCCGCATACTATTAATTACTCCTGTATCGTGGGTGTGTTTACATTTAAATTCACATATACAAGACACTCAGACCAAGAATACCTATTTGTAGGCTGTACAAATATTTGTTCCGTGCGGATATCAAATCCGCAACCCACAGCGCAGCAGCTAATCGTTCAACCACTGCGCCAGCCGTGCAGTCAAATTGGCTTTTGTCAGTGGTTTCGCCCACGTGAAAGTTGTCAATTAAGGGAACATAGTCTCGGAACAAAAAAATACTTATTTACACTAATATTATAAAGAGATGCAGTTTTTTTATGTCTTTTGCTTGCAGGAGGTAATCTCTGAAAATACTGGTAATTGGACCTAAAAAAAAACGCTGCCGCTAAATTTTTTTACCGATAGAAAGCTGTTTTATTCCTGAGTGACATAGGTTATATTTTATGTACGTAGATGAAGCCGCGGGCAAATGCTAGTGTATTATACCAGGACTTGGTATACTCTGTGCCAAGATTCATAAAAAAAAAACGGGTTGTGCGTGCTTCGCTGAAAGTTACTTCGTTCCTCAAAAGACCATCTCAGACTGCATGGTTCTCATATGATTTGACCATTACATGTTTGCTGTACTCATATGGAATTTAGAAGAGATTTTGAACCCTGAGTTTATTTCAGTGTTTCTTCTCAGGGTAGTCAGATAAGTAAGACCGGTCCGTGTATAAGTATTTTTTTAAATCCTATTTGTGAAAAAAAATCTTTATACAAAAAAAAAAAAAAAATACAAACGCCTACAATGTAAAAAAAAAACACTAAAAAGTGCAAAATAACTTTAATTTCGGAAGTCGGTGTTAAATAACGAAGAGACAAAACTATTATAGAAACACAGACATATAAAAATTGAAGTTGGTTGTATTTTTTTTTTTGTATAAATATTTTTTTCAAAAGTTTTTTATTTTACACTTTTAAGTTGCGGTACACAGCAACTAAAAAGTATAAAGTAGAGAGAAAGAGAGAGAGAGAGGTAGAGTAGTGTAAAGTAGAGTAGAGTAGCAGTGTAGTAGTAGGTATTTTTTTGTGTGAAGAGTGATATGAAAGAAAAGGAAGTTAGTGATAGTATGACGATTGACAGGGCGGAATGGAAGAAGAAAACGTGTTGCGCCGACCCCAAATAACACGGGACAAGGGCAGGAAGATGATGATGAGTTGCGGTAAACAGCTAGGTAAAAAGTACCCCTCAGTCAAACTTTAAGTCATCGCGTATACGTATAAACAAAGCAATATTACTTGTTACGAAAGTTCTGCTATGAGGAGTTCCGTTCCATATCTTCGAAGTTCATCATCAGATCATAACAATATTTATATGGGACCAATTCGGAAGTATAATCTTTCAATCAAAAAAATATTTTTCAAAATCGGTCGTCAATTGACTGAGATATCGGTGAACATACATAAAAAAAAATACATCCAGCCAATCATAGAACCTCTTTCTTTTTGAAGTCGGTTAATAAATATCGTTTGGTCTAAAACAACTTATTGATTAAATGTTAACGTTATTTCTTTTAGGTACATGTACATCATGAGTGAGTTAATTAACTAGCATATTAAGCATAATTAACAGAGCAGTGGTGTCCCTGTGGTAACTGCCCCGACTTACAACTTGTAGGTCGCGGGTTCATACTCAGCCAGGCGCATTACTTTGTGTAATTTATTTCATCACCACTACTCTCAAAATGGTGAACGAAAACTGGCATGTCCTAGAACCAAAAATTCAAAGATATACACCAATATGCACTGGGCTCGCGTGGTGGATTACGGCCCATTCCCTCTCCTAGAGAGGAACCCTGAGTCCCAGCAGTGGGAACATTACAAGGTTGAGTAAGCTGACTAGTCGCAGATAATTCCACTATAGAAATGCGGCAACTGAGTTCTCTGTTCTCTGCAAAACATGCCGATAACAATGTCCGAAAAGAAAACTGTAACATCCATTACATCTATGATAAATAAGCGGCAAGACCACGGAGCCCTCACGTGCCTTCTAATAATTTGATTATTCGCGGCCATTTTGTTTTTTTTTCCTCTTTTTTTGGCGGGAACGCGGTCTGGATTAATCGTGCGTTTAGATCTCGCCTTCTTGTCGGATTTACTTGTTTAATATTAAAATGGGGTCTGTGATTCCGAACTGAAGGTAAGGTGAAATGTGAGGCAAAATGAGCCACATTTTGTGGGAGGATTTATGTAGTACATTTTTGTGGTTATTCGGACCATATTAAAAATTGGTTGGGTTGGACTAAAATGTACTGCGCAGCGGTCATCAATATTAGGAAAGTGCGGGGAAATTCTCGCTTTATTCGTTCGATGATCATCATATAATCGTTTTATGTATAATGATATAGTAAAGTAAAGCAAAAATGAACAGTAGGTATTGTTTAGTAAGACCATTCCAACTTTTTTGGTAGGGTTTGTAAATGATATAAACTAGTGCTTCTTGTCTGCGATCCCTGACCTGATGGTAAAGAGTAATGCAAGCGTTGAAGGTAAAGTGCATTAGTTTAATAAGAGCTTATTCACTCTAGCCTTGAAGTCATCTAAACATCAAATAACAACTCCCACTTTGGGTGAAGCGGGACTACACTTTACACTTTTGGTAGTGTCAAACTTTCACTGACTAAAACACCACCCGTGTTCTTTCAGTTGCCCTTTTCGTCCTAGGGTCACAGTAACTCTTTCGAACAATTCCGAAGCCCTTTAACATTTTTTTTTGATCATTAAAACCTCATCGTATAGAATCGTGGCCAAAATTTAGGAGTAGCATATTTTTCTAACTTAAGCTTTGCTCTTTTGGATGTTTAAAATTACCGATATCATTTATTTTGCTCCTATGCGTCATATGCGTTCAGTTAAGGAGTGGAATTCTCTGCCGGAGTCTATGTTTCCTGATTAGTTACAACCTTGGGATCTCGATGGTTAAGTCAAGAGTGAATAGGTTACTTCTAGTCAACGTCGATCACATCCTCGCTTTCCATTAGATGAGATAGTACTTAGTCAAGAGCCTAACAACAAGTCGGACTTTCAACAACCACACAAAGGGTTCCTTACTACTATAATAAAAACGAGTAAAAAATCACGTGTGTTGTATGAGAGAAATATTTATTTTATTCTGTTTAGCATTTGTTCTTATAGCGTCAACAGAAATACATCATCTGTGAAAATTTGAAATGTGTTGCTACCATGGTTCATAAGACACAGCCTAGTGACCGACAGACGGACAGTGGAGTCTTACTAATAGGGTCCCGTTTTTACCCTTTAGGCACGGAGCTCTAAAAATGTACGCAGACACACGAAAGTGTCGAAAAATATTATCATGTCCTAATTAAGTAAGCCAGCTTACCCAAAGCTACACAAAAAGCCGGGTACTTCAAAAAGCGTTAACTTCACAATTACAATGTCTATCAATAGGTCCCACCACTGCGCATAGCACAGCACATGCTACACGTCCAATTTGAGCCTCATATTTTGATGCCGTAATTAAGTTAGACAGCTTACCCAAAGCTAAACAAAAAGCCCGGTACTTCAAAAAGCGAACGAGTCATCACGAACCGTCTAGAGCGCTGGTTCGACAAATTCCGGCCTCCCGAACGAGCTGGATTCCGAAAAGGCTTCAGCGTACTTCACAATTACAATGTCTATCAATTGGTCCCACCACTGGGGCATAGCACAGCGCATGCTACACGTCAAATTTGAGCATAATCCCATTGCCGCGCACGTTCGGGACTCAGTTACAGCAGAACGTTCATTGTGTGCAACTTTGTATTCATTGGTTGGCTACTATTCGTATTTTAACATTTTCGATGTTAGTTGGTAGACTGAGGAATGAAGACTTTCACATGTATTAAGGCGTATAGTCCCTTGAACATCTGGCCGGAGTTAAAAGCACACATACTCATTTGTACTGCCGCTACGAGTGCCCGTAACCATTTTATACCGCGTACATCGAAGGACTGGAACAATTTGCCTGCTGCGGTCTTCCCGTCCAACTATAATTTAGGTGTCTTCAAGGCTAGAGTGAATAGGCTCTTAATAAACTAGTGCGCCTCACCATCAATGATTGCATCACTGCTTACCGGGTATATCAGGTGGGATCGTAGTCAAGCACTGGTTTATATCAATTAAAAAAAAAAAAATTTTTATTCGCTAAATATGGTTTTATTATTACATGCTATGTACATTCTGAAGAAGAAAAAATGTTGGTTAAGTGACCAACATTTTTTTTGTGTAAACATATTTCTAAAGATCAAAGCCGTTCGAAATGAGTAGAGAAAATAAGCGAAAAACTATCATGTTGTAATATATATTTTTTTTAGACAAAAGTATTAATCGCACGAAAAAAAACAATTATGTTGATATATATATTTTTTTTATTCTTGATAGGTTCACGCTTGACCGCTATCTCACCTGATGGAAAGCGACGATGCGGTCGACGTCGATGATAATTTTGTACCTAAATGAATCTACGAGTATGATAAACATACATATTTTTTAAATCTCTTAAGGTAGCCGTTACCAGAAAGGAGGCATCAGAAAGTCACTTTTTTGTGGCACTGCTCGAGCGCTAGGGCCTTAATAAATACAGAGATGATGCTTACCACCAGGGCGGAACGCAATCAAGCACTAGTTTATATAATTAAAAAAAAATTGGAGACTTTTTGTATATAAATAATATGTAGATATGTGCAAAATAACTACAAAATACTGACACTATCTCCCGCCCCGCCCAAGAGCGGGGGATGTCATAAGATGATTTTCCCACCGGAAAAAAAAAAAAAAAAAATCACACAGCCGAAGCTACTGAGATCAGAAGCATGAAATTTTGCACAAGGTTTCCTTTTATGACGTAGGTGAGTACTAAGACAGGATTTTCCAAAATTCACTCTCTAAAGGTATAAAGCGGGGGTCCAAAGTTTCTATGGAGAAACCTACATTCACGCGAGTGAAGCCGCGGGCAGAAGCTAGTTATCTATATACTGTTTTACCAAATATGTTGAAGTCGCTGGTGTGATCTAATCGGATGCAGTTATTTTTTTATTGATAGGGTCGACCTGATGCTATGCGATGTAGTCGACGATGGAGCACGTTTGCCTAGAAGTAACTGTTTCACTCGCGTTGCAGGGCCGCAGTAACTCTTTCAAACAACGCAATGCTTGATACACATGAATGTATAATGAATACAATAAAAATGGAATCCAAAGAAAACTGCCGCTGGTCAGCTACCAAAATATAAATCAAACAATTTTTACATACCAAAGAAAAGGGTAACCATTAGGCGGTCAACTAAAAAAAATACACATACAGTGAAACGTAAAAATTACAAATGGGATGACATTAGAACAAACGGGGTATCCGACCCGGCCCGTAGTGTCTCCGGAACAAAAACCGATAAAAAACGGCGAAAAGGATCCGATCCGGTAAAAAATAAGAATCAGACAAAGCGGCCGGACGGCCGGTAACCTCTATACGTGTCCAGTTTTTTTACGAGCACCCCGCAGCCCTTTTGTCCTTCCGGGAGGCCTTTTTTTAAATAGATCAGGGGCTGGCAAGTAAAGACCGCGGCCGACGTCCACCCTGAAATATTATTGTGGATTTTTCTGCTTGGCATTCATAAATATTTCCCAGGGAGAGGCCCGCAACCCCCCCCCGTCTACCCACTGTAGGGGATTTACTCGAATCGGCGTAGAATTATAAATTCGGTTAATAAAATATGATACGATAAAGCCGCTTTTTTCTCTGGCGGACCTCTATTATATTTTGTTTAATTTAAATATGAATAATTAAATTTAAAAAGGAAATCTCGGGGCTAATGAAATTTTTGTTTTCGAGATAATGAATTGAAAACACCGAGTGTCGCTCGCTCAGAGCTGTGTTATTCTTTTCTCGCTCATTCGGATTCATCCTCCGTAGTCTAAAAACGCCTGGAAAATATAATATTTTTTAAATGTATTAATTATGAATACGAATTATATTTTTTCCATGTTTATCTGACCCTTTATACTATCGTGGGCTCCTACTCGAGCGAATTGTATTTTTTAAGGCCTACAGAGTAATTAGAATTAATTATTTTTTTATAACGCGCGGTGGAATGAGGAAATTTCGGTATTTTCAGTGCCTAGTTAAAGTTAGGGCCCGCTGCGTCAACAATGAACTACTTTTATAATGGCCTCATCACTCGTAATGGGTGTAGAACAGGCAGTCACAACATAATCACACTTTTAATATTCTACACCCATCCCAATTGTCGGATACAAGTAAAAAGTATAAAAAGAGATTGCGGTCGAGACATGGGTCCCCAAAACCTCGAACAACGCCTTTAATCAACACAAACGCACCCGGCGATCAAACGGCCGAGAATTAAAAAAAAACATCGATCCAGTCTGCCACGACCACAAGGGATTAAAATCGTAACGAACGTATAAAAATATTCAAATACAATACTAACAAATTGATACAAACACTCATTAGGTGCGGATCGCGGAAGGCGCCCCCCGGTGGGGAGCGCCCGCCGGCCGATCTCTACCGACATTACAATCCACATCCAACGTACAAATATTATCTAAAATTCCTTCTCATTTATAATCCTTTTGTGTCCTCAGCGCGATGTCCTCCGTCAAACCCCCCCTCTCCCCACAGGGGTCGGGTGGGGGTATTTTTATATTTTTAATCGCGTTGGGCATTATCCAAATGGACATTGGCGGGTGCGCCGACTGCCGGTGCCGTCTAGATGATAAATTCTCCTTTCGTTCGACACCGGGCGCAATGTTTTGTTTTGTCCCTTCAGTAATGTCTCCTTTATTGATATCGGAGTGAAAAAAAAAATACCCTCATAGTCATTAATTACAGTAGATTTGTCTGTTGGTGACTGGTGAGTTCTTGGCGACTATTAAAAATGCTCCGCCATCTGTGGCTTTTCGTCGGCTGATTTTTTCGGCGTCTCGGCAAATGAGGATTGATTGTAGCAATCGTTTGATGCAGATTCTTATTGAATGCGATGACGGCTTGGTCCGTGATCGATGGTCTGCCTTTGTGGCTACAATTAGGTTACAATTTTTGTGGAGCTTCTATAGAAGGAAGACAAATTGTGTCAGCCCGAGTAAGCGAGTCATTATGGTTTTTGCATAGACTATATATAGATCTTTCTTAAAAATATTTTCAAACTGACTTCTTTAAAACTTTTAAGGAGTTCTTACAGGATAGTAATAATAGAGGTAGTCGCTACTACCTAATTAAACAAAAATGTATTAAACCTAAAGGCACTGCATAACTCAACCCAGTCCTTTTAATCAATGTTCAAACGCTAACAAACGATCAGCAAAAATTCGCCGAAAAACCAGCCAGCTACGGGATCGTGAACGTACATAAATTTGGGTCCCGCATACCCGGCTCCCACGACAACCGGTCCGAAGTTTCACACCATTAATTCTTGTGCGCAGTCCACTGCACTTTTTCCATCGTTCCTCAAAAACTTCTAGCAAAAAGAAAGAATCGCTTTTCTATATGCAAAACAGGGTACTGTGCTCAGACCACCGTTATAATAGGGATCATCTATACAATATCAATTTCGTCTAATATATTGGGGTATTTTTATGTTTTATTGGAGCCAGGATTTTGGTCCCATTAAACTTTTTTTCGAATTTTATGTCACGGAAGATATTGTTCTTCTTGTTTGGGCTTTTAAAATGGGGTGGGCTTGTATAATGTATTGTTTTTTGAGTTATGTTGTAAGTTATAGGAAAGTAATCCGAGTGGTTTTGCTCAAAGTGGTTTTTTGAATATTTGGAGCTCGATTCTGGTAATCGTTATGAAACTAAATGAGGACTGCCTTTAGTGGTAAGGTAATAAGAAGTTCCATTCTAATAGAATATATTTTAAGACTATCATGAAGTCTTCAAACAGACTACATGCAACTGCTGGTCTAGACCTATCACTACTTGCGCCCCGACACCCGGTCATAGGTACACTAAAATCCACTATCATCTTCGGTTACCATAAACTCATTGCTTCCACAATTCCTAATTTGCTGCTTATTACACGGTGCAAATGAGGTAATGGTGAGCCCTTCGCTGAATAATATAGTCTATGTTAATGATGACGGCAGCCCGCCTGGAATAATTGACGCAAATCGAGTTCATTATCAAAACTGAATGTCGAGTTCCAAGCTGGTTTTACTTTATATGGCAAGAACTATAGAAATATTTGTAAAGCAGTGGTGGCCCGGTGGTAAAGATCTCGACTTACGAGTTGTAGGTTCAAACCCAGGCAGGCGCATTATTTTGTATAATTGATTTTATCACCACTGATCTCAAAACGGTGAAGGAAAACATTGTGAGGAAACCGGTATGTCCTAAAACCAAAAAATCGAAGACATGTGACATCCACCCACCCGCACTGAACTCGCGTGTTGGATTACAGCCCATTCCCTCTCCTAAAGAGGAAGCCTGAGTCCCATCAGTGGGAATATTAAGACTGATTATGTTTGTGCTAGGTTACAAGCTTCTTGCTCCAGGACAAACAATATTTTGCTTTTGGGTAAGACACGAATGATTCACTGCAAGAGTGATGCTGTAAATGCTTCTCGATTGGCCCCAAATATCCCATATGTAAATAAGGACACAAAAAATCGCAAATCAAGCGTTTCTCAATCACTTGACAAACTCCAGAATCGTGTTTATCTGTTGTATAAACCGTTGATTCTGAACACAGTGTACGTTTCCCAAACGTATGCAAAAGCGATTCGGTGAGTGTGTCGTTTTCGCACGTGTAGCAGGAAAACGCAGCGTCGAGTGTCGAACCGACGTGTGACGTAAAGTATTGGCTGGGAATATGTTGGAGCTCGCGGTTTTGATACTTGTGTAAATGTAAGATTTTTTTTCCTTTTTTCGGGTAAGTTTAATTCCTTATCTTTCAGCCTACCTGCCAGGGCTGCAGGTTTGTTCGAAAGATTTACCATGGCCCTCGCAAAAAGTAACTGAAGGGACATAGGCTGGTTTTAGTCAGTAAAATTCAGACAAAAAGTCATTTAAAATACTGTAAAAGACCCCAAAAAGTTGGTCAAAGGCTTGGCATATTGTTTGATTTATCTAATCAGGCTTGGGAAATCTGTCTTGTGACTTAACGTACTTACTACCCTTAGTTTTGGCTTTGCCGTAGTTGGATAAAAAAAACGGTCCTATATACCATTGAAATCAGCTTAGACATTTAAACAAACCTTTTTTACTTTCCGTTCAACCGATTTTAACTCCTATTCCGTAGTCATAAGGATGACATTAAAAGCAGAATAGTGCAATCAAAATCGGGTAAACAGACTCAGAATCTTATTTAAAAATGGACTAGTTAAAAAACAGCAATGAACTAGGCTATCTTCTTTAATTTACATAAGTAATATAAAACAAAGTCATTTTCCGCGTCTACCTTTTTTTTTGCTAACCACTCCAAAACGAATTTTGATGCTTTCACTCATCGGTCAATGCTCGGAGTTTCCTTTCGTGAGCAGTGGGTAGAGCATATTGCTCGCAGAACAGATGGTCTATGCGGCCAAAAGGATCTGGGTGGTGACCACGTATCGGAAGACGCAGCGTTGAAAGGCCACAAAGTACGTCGTTGATCTGGTGAGGGTTGCGAGAATCTGATGGATGCGAGACGCACACAGTACCGGTCGTTGTGGCGACGCTTGGCGGAGGTTTATGTCCAGCAGTGGACGTCATTCGGTTGAAATGATGATGATGATGATTTCACTTATAAAAAGAGTAATTAAAGAGAAAGTTTTATGCACATAATTTAAGCTGGGGTGGTTCACTAGTTGATGTCAAATTCGCGTTAGGTACTGTGGGTTTACTGTCTCAAACTTTCTACTAAACAATCTTCGTCGGAAACACGAGAAGTCTTCTACGTTTTGCTTCAAAAGAATCGGGCAAAGAAACAGCATCAACAACATTGAGTCGCACTACATTAGGCATTATCGTGGCGAAACAACGATCACTTCGTCCCAGGCCAACGCTTCGCAATTTTTATTCCCAGTTCCTTTTTTTAGCCACAAACCTCCTTTTTGCCCGCAACCGCGTCCGCGGTCGAAACTGTTTAATGATTTGAAAAACGTGTTCTATCAGCCTTTATTCGGAAACAACCGAAAAAAGGCGACAACAAAGGGTTCAGAGTGCAAATATAGACTCATCGGTAACCACTCTTCTATCCCAGAACCGTTTTCACATTGAATTTTCAGCTTTATTCCGTTGACTTAAGATGCACGTTAGATTTTTTGGGACGCAGATTTTTTTTGTTGAAGTTTACGCAGAGATCTCATCGGCAATTTATTATATTTTGTCCGTTGGTGAATTTACGATTATTTGAACGGCCGGTGGCCTGTGCGATTGGCTGTTTCTAACGCCGATAATGCGCTGGCGATACATCGAGGAATGGTAGGACAAAAGGGTTGTGTGTTATGGTAATGAACCTCGATGAATTTTATTGAAAGGCAAATACAATAAATATTAATTTATTTTTATTTTAAAGTCAGTGTTTTATGGACTGAAATATCCATCATCCTTGCAAAATATGTTCCACAAGCCACATCAATAATGTTTTTGTATAAAATTCAAAAATTATAACATCCGAATTACATTTTGCATTTATTTAATGCATTGGTTTGAGTGCTAAATATTTTGCAAGCTGTCTTTCCATAAATCACTTTGAACTGTGATATCTTCAGACTGACTTGGAATTATAAGTTCAAATTGCGGCCCCTACCCCCAAGGTTACCGATATAGCATAAAGAATTGCCAAACTAAAGTGGCAGTGAGTAGAGCACATTGCTCGCAGAACAGATGGTCTATGGGGGCGAAAGAAGTCCACGTACCGGAAGACACAGCGTTGGAAGGCCTTCCACAAGGTGGACCGATGACCTAGTGAAGGTCGCGGAAATCCGATGGATGCGATACGCACAGGACCGGTCTCTATGGCGACACTTGGGGGAGGCTTATGTCCAACAGTAGACGTCTTTCGGCTAAATTGATGATGATGATGATGATGATGATGATTGCGTCCCCTTTGAAACGTATTTCTAAGTGTGCTGTGCAGTTTCATAAAATTACCATTGCATAGGTAAAGACCTAATACAAAGGTATGTAATAATAGTATATTTTTTCTGCATGCTATATTATTTCATTGTTAGCTATGTATTTTGTGTGTCCTTTAACTTCTACACACAGTGTCTACATCTCTATTTTCTCCAACTCTCCTTTCGCTGGTATGCTGGAAAAGATTTCTTTAGAAATAAGCATCACCTTTGTACTATTTTTCTGTTTCCTTCTTCTTTTCTTTTATTATTTTATGTACATAAATTGTAAAATAAATAAATATGTACTTACAAATTAATTTAAAGTTATTTAGCAGATTTAACTAAGGAATCCAAAGTTTTCTAGACCAAGCAAAAGAACAAATAATTGCGCATTAGCCAAGAAAAAAATACAGGCTCATATACTTCATCGCTTCCCACATAATAATAACATCAATAAAAATTTAATATTTAACCCAATACGGCAGAGGTCAATATAACATATACGTAAAATTTATGATATATTTACATACGTATGTGATAAAAGAAAATCGTGTTCTACACGGGGTCGTCGGTCAATTCCCTTGCTCAGTTTAATTAAACAAACCGAATATAATATACGGTGGCATTTTATACGTGTGTGGCCGGCCTAACGGCACTTTATAGATGAGTTGTGAACAACCATTTGTCGGCACATATTAATTTATTATTGTTCAAATTTATATGTGACGGGAATACGGGATATTTATGGTTTATAATAAATTTCGACATGCTCGCTTTTGCTACTGGAAATTGACGGCAGAAGAGGAGTGTGTGTTAAAAACATATTTTATTGCGGAAAAGTTTTTTTTTATGTACGTTTGCAGGTCAGTTAGATCCGCAAACTTTGCCCTGCTGCTATTTTTTTACCAAGAAAAAAAATGGAAAGAGGGGGTAGGAGGGAAGGAAAAATAGCCTATAATCTATTCTAAGAACTATTATAATATAAAGTTTTAAGATTGCGTCATTTCGCGTAAATAAACTGTTTTTCTTTTTTTCTTGATACAAAAAAAAAAAACATTAAAAATCTTCGCACGGGTATTACATATCTGAAAAGTTTTCGACTTTTTTCTACAAAAACATACAAATATTAAACATCTATACCTTTCTTATGAATGGCTGTCCAATGGTGAAAACTAATGAAAATTCGTACAGAAGTTTTTGAGTTTATCACGAACAGACACGGTGGTGGACGTTGTTTTATAAAATAACCTGCTAAAAGCTCGGCAAACGATTTTCTGCCATATTAATTATCAAAGATAAAATGGAGGGGGGGGGGGGGTGGTAGGAGGGTAATACATAACCCTACGATCTATTCTCAGACCCACAAAATAAACAAAAAACTGTATAGTAAAAACTTAAAGCCTTTTCGGAGGCGTTTGAGAACAAACAGAGTGACACAAGATTTTAATATATTACATTATGTATTTATATCTACGTAAAAAAGTTTTTATTTTATTTCGATCGATATTAAACATTACTATAAGAAAATAATTTGAATGACTTGAGACAGTTATTAAAAATTCTTTAACAAAAAATAAAAAGTCTACTCACATGATGTAAAAGATCAAGATTACTTACTTCATCTATAATCTACGTTTGAAACAGATATCATTTACTAATGTTCATAGATACAAATTTCGCGTGACGATACATCGAGATTTCATAGTAACGCCAACTAATAAAATAGGGGAGTTTGAATAGAAAAATATAATGATTAATTTATTCTATTTTTGCGCGTGTTGGTTAATATGCATGCGCTGTTCGGGACAAGTCTCTGGGGTTTCAAACATGATTTCTATTATTTATAACGCATTTAATGCTAGGGATCATCGTGTGTGCTATTTTTATTCATTATGCATGAGGACTGGACCATTTAAATGTGGTCTGCCTTGTTATCTTAATGCTTTGATCGATTTTTGTCATATTTTTGACCGCTAGCGGCGATGATTCTCGCGCTGGAGATTAGAACGTAACATAATCGGGCTTGTAATGTTAACTGTTAGACTCAGGCCTCTTCTCTAAGAGAGGGTATGGTCCGTAATTCACCACGCGTGCCTAGTCCGCGTTGGTGGTTGTCACATGTCTTCGAATTTTTGGTTCTAGGACATGCTGGTTTCTTCACGATGTTTTCCTTCACAGTTTTGAGAGCAGTGGTGATGAAATAAATAACACAAAGTAATGCGCTTGGCTGGGTTTGAACCCGCGACCTACAACTCGTAAGTCGGAGCCGTTACCACTCAGTGCGATGCAGAGATGAGCGACCGCGACTTGTAAGTCGGGGCAGTTATCACTGGGTCATCAATGCTGCACTGGAGTTTATATTCTAACTAGCTTTTGCACGCGGCTTCGTCCGCGCACATAAAATGTAGCCTTTGTCACTTAGGAATAAAGCAGCGTTATGTCGGTTAAAAAATTTTAGCAATCGGACCAGTACCTACTTTCAGAGATTATCTCTTACAAACAAAAAAACAAACTTTACCTCTTTATAATAGTATAGATTGTATCAATGACATTTAGATCTTTAGGGCTAAGGTAAGGCTTTAGGCAACATTAGAAATTTTTTGACCCTATTTGTTGAGTATCCCAAAGAAATAAGGAACCGTCGGTGCTACATTGACGATTCGATGTTATGAGCTTGTTTAACTATACTATAGATTGAGCCTTGTCCTCCTCTTTTTTAAAGACACGTTGTCTTGAACAAAGAAGAGGTGATGATAAGATACTTCCGAAATCCGAATCATGTGTTTGCGGAGAAGCAGAAGAAAGTATAATTCCAAGGCTGATAGGGATCAGAATATGAGACATTCTACGATTTTCGACTATATTTTTAGCTTCTCTAAACAAACTTTAGACCCCCTTGAGGACTGCATTTTGAAAAAGCCTTTCTTAGTAATCGCCAACGAGAATTTTATGTTCCTACTCTCAGTAGTTTTGGCTGTGTGTTGATATATCAGTCAATCAGTATCCTCTGTTATATATGGATGATTGTCCTAGTGGTTAGTGGCCCTGACTGCTATGCCTGAGGTCGTGGGTTCATTACTTCCCAGGATAAATTTTTATGTGATGAGCACAATTATGTGTTCTGTATCTGGGTGTAATTTATCTATAATATGTATTTAGAAATATTTAAGTATGTTTATCAGTTGCCTATTACTCATAACAGAAGCTCTACTTAACTTGGGACTAGACGGCGTTGTGTGAATATTATTATTATATAATATAACGATTACTATCATCTCGTTGGTACGGAAAACTTAAAACTGTGAACCTCTCTGTCTGAATGGAGAAAAAGCTAGTGTCAGACTTTTACTGATTAAATCCCATCTGTGTTACTTCAGTTGTGGTTTGCGTCTTTGCGTCCCAGATCCGCGGTGACTCTTACAATCAATTTTACTGCTCTGGTATTGACGCTAACGGGTCCTATCAATTATGATGACAGCTCTCTGAGGTGCGCATGGAAAATAACGCGCCATCTTCGAATCGAGCCTAGTCCTAATCGAACGGCTAGCTTTATGACTAACCCTGCTCTGCACAGAAAATCCTCAACTAGTACGAGTAGACACCCAAAACAACACGAAATCTTCCCAAAGCTTCAATCTCTTCAGTAGACTAGAAAATGCACGTGTGCTTTGTAAAATCCAGCCTGTCCTAGGTGAGACACGTCAGGACACAAGTCAAGAACTCAGCACTACCTGTGGGCAGGTGTCAAGAGTTGAAGCAAGGCTGTCAAGGAAATATCATAGAGACGGATGAGGAGCCTTTCTAAAGGATTGTAGAAGGAACGGCGCTGAGGTGTTAAAAGATTTGTGCGTTTTGAAAGAGACGGGCGGACTGAAGCGTTTCGTTTTTGAAGACGGTCGTACAATAATAATAAATATCTTTATTTCCCAAAACATACAGATAATTTTATCTTATTTATTTATTTATTAAAACTTCATGCAATATAAGTACAAAGGCGGACTTAATGCCTTAGGCATTCTCTACCAGTCAACCAAGGGTAGTGAAGAGAAAACATGGTAGGTGCATAAAAAAAAAGATTAATAGGAAAACAAGGGATCAAATGTATAAAATAAACATACACAAATATTTAATATAATATAAACCTACATATCGCGCCTCCGCTCAAATAGTGTCATAACTCAAAAATCAAATTATTGAGAAAAAAGTCAATAAATTCTAATAATTTAGGGATGTGCCGCAACATAATAAATAAATAAAAATTGGTCAACTGTGGGCAAATAATTAAACTACAAATATTACACTATTTGAGCTTAAAGTATAATGAGTTCTGAAATTAATAGCACAATTATCAGCAGCCCGAGTCGTTGACGGCGCGTGGTGTTCCCTACGTGGCTCAGAGATGTCAGCAAAACCGCAGGGGCATGGTAGTACCATGGGTTGACTTCTGAAAAGGTTACCCGTGGTCCTAGAACGCAAAGGGTAACTGAAGGAACATAGGTGTGATTTTAGGCAGTTAAAGTCTGACACTCCCGTTCCACCCTAGAGCGAGAGAAGTCGAGGCAATGGCCCCCGCGCCCCAGCCCAGTCAATCGGGATTCAGATCCCGATTTCCGACCACCGTAGGCGCAGGCTTGCGGCTATTCGGTAACCGTCTGGACCGAGCCCAAGACGTCGACGGCGTGTAGTGTTCCACGCGCACCTCAAGGAGATCTCAGCAACCGTAGGGGCTCAGCAGGGTCGAAGCCTACTGGGGCCAAGGGTCTGATTCTGAAAGGGAGACTCGGCCCTGGTATGAAAGGCAATAAAGGAACAGGAGTGGGTTTTTAGTCAGTAAAAATCTGACACTATCTCTCGCTTCGCCTAAAAGCAAAAGATGTTATTGGATGATTTTTCCACCGAAAAAAACCTCAATAAATAGTTTATGATAACTTTGTTTCTAATGTTCTTGTCTTCCGAGAGAAGAACACCAATACACGAACAGGTAAACAGTATCAAACATCCACCGGTAATCAACGCACCGAACGAAATGATCACAATAAAATATTTGGGGTGAAAATAGCTTTCACCATCCGAACCCCGACTTTTCACCTTACGCCGGAAACAACAAACATTTTTCGCGAGGAACGTCGTGGATGTTGAAAATCTAGATGAGACAGCGTTTAACACAAAAGTAACTTTTTTCTTTCTTTTTAGGGTTCCGTACCTCAAAAGGTAAAAACGGAACCCTTATGTCTGTCTGTCTGTCAAGGCCCTTTATCTCGGGAACGCGTGGAGGTATCGAGTTGAAATTAAAAAATGAAACTTCTAAGTTAACGAAAAAAAATACGGCCGTTTATATCACAAAAACATGTATTTCGACACTCTCAAGGAAATCAAAATTCATAGGGTGCTTCTCGTAAATTTGTAATTAAGTCACTAAAAAAAAAAGTTTTTTGCGATTCGGAAAAATCTTCGTCACTCAATTCGAGAATTGAACTGTATACGACTCGCACTTGCCTATTTTTTTTTCGTTTATACCGCGTACATCGAAGGACTGGAACAATTTGCCAGCTGCGGTCTTCCCGTCCGATTATAATTTAGGCGTCTTCAAGGCTAGAGTGAATAGGCTCTTAACAAACTAGTGCACCTCACCATCAACGATTGCATCACTGCTTACCATCAGGTGGGATCGCAGTCAAGCACTGGTTTATATCAATTAAAAAAAAAAAACCAAAGTCCTAAACAGAAAGAATTTTTTAAATCCTTTCAAAATCAAGTAAGTCAAAAACCTTATAATATGGTGGAGGGGAAACTGTCAAATAACAGAAAAAGGATGCATACATAACAACATCTCGCTAAGTATGTCTTTTGATCCCGTCTCATCTAATGGCGTCGTGACGTCACATGTCTTCGAATTTTGTTTCTAGAACATGAATGTTCCCACTGCTGGGACTCAGGCCTCCTTTCTCTAGGAGAGGGAATGGGCCGTAATTCACCACGCGGGCTCAGTGCGGGTTGGTGAATGTCACATGTCTTCGAATTTTGGTTCTAGGACATGCCGGTTTCCTCACAATGTTTTCCTTCACCGTTTTGAGAACAGTGGTGATGAAATAAATAACACAAATTAATGCGCCTGGCTGGGTTTGAACCCGCGACCTACAATTCGTAAGTCGGGGACGGTACCACTCGGCAACCACTGCTTTCAATCGTTGTTATAAAATATTTAAAAAAATAAAAATAAAAGAGAACAACCAATATTTAGAGTTGCGCCGACCCCAAATAACACGGGACAAGGGCTGGAAGATGATGATGACCCAATATTTAGAGTAACAATCTGACATTTTACCTCTAACTATTGCTGTTGAACGTCACTCCACCAGTAAAATATTACAGTTCAGATAGAGCCTGTTAGACAGAAAGCTGCAGATTTTCCATTTTGTTCTGGGTCTGGGTATCTTGCACATACAGGAGTAATTCAAAATGTGGCGCCAAAAAAAAAATACAGCTTCTAACAAATAGATTGATATTGTGTTGGATTTTTGCAGATTTAAAAAATGATCTACACTGATAAATTGTCTTACTGAAAATAAATAAGCAACCTACTGTTTGGAGTATTTAGTTTACCTACATCCGTGTAAACCTTTTAATAATTAAATGTATAGCGATGTGGGAGTCCGGTGTTTCACGTAAATCGTCGATCCGGGATAATACTGATCAATATTAACGATCGTCGAACACTTCGTGTGCTTCCGCCGCGGTTCGGCCACGTTCGCAAATTGAATTAGTTATGTCCTCTGATTGGCCCCGTGTTTTATTCGTCACTGATTGTGTGTACGTTGATGACGTAATAAGTTCGTTCGTTATTTGAAATTGGGTGTTGATTGGAAAAGATCGGTTGTGTGTTTGTGGGGCACTGAGTATGATGGGAACTCGCTATAATTAAGTAAGGGGATTCAAAAAAATTGAAAAAAAGAGATTCGAGTTTCAATCTACATTGAATCTAGATTTTTTTTTTTAACTGTGAAAACTATACTTAACCATAATGTATTCTGTCAGATCTCGACTTACGCAAATGCCCAAAATGAGGATATATCTTAATGGACCAGTAGAAAAAAAATAGTTAAATATTCCAATGAACGGCTTTATCAATTTTCACTTAAATAAATTATTTCTCATGAAAACTAGACAGCAGATAACTGGTAACAGCCCGTCCATCCAAAAAACGATCCAAGATTATAACGATACCGCCTACAAAGACCAAAATCCCTTACCCAGTCCCGCCCACCCAAGACCGTATTAACTAAAAACGCGAAAAACGTCCACACAATTATAATACTAGAGGGGGTCAACTATCTGCCTTTTGAATTCACCCTAAATCGCGTTCATACGAACTGGGAGCTTAAAACTAATACATCTGGGTGGCATGTGACTGGAGTGGGGGTGAGTCTGAGGGTGGCATGTAGTGGGGGGGTGAGGTCGGTGTTAATTATTCACATTTTAATTTACGAAGCCAGTACTGGCCAGTCGCAACGGGAAAAAATGTCTTGCGATCATTCGACAGTTGGATGGAGTGTGTGAGATGGTATGAAGGATTTTTGTATGTTATGTTAGTTGATCTGATGATAATGATTATAGAGAATTTGGAGGAAGTAGTAGATAATAAGGCAGATGAACGTTTAAGTGATTGTGATGATGATGAAATTGGAATAATCTGCATAAAATTTTGCTATGTAATTTACAAGCTGAACAGATTGTTATGCTTATAGACTTACAGATGTAGATCTGCAAGTCTATTACTTGGGTTGTGTCACTTCACGCTCAAACGGGTGAACGAATTTGAATGAAATTTGGCACACGGGTAGAAAATATCCTGGAGTAGTTTACATAATAGAAGACTTCTTAACCCGGGAGTATGTTCCCTTGAGATAATTTTGTACTTTTACATCTTAGAATAAAGAAAATTGAGAAAATTAAAAACATTAAAGCGTAGATTCGTATTTATTTATTTTCTTTTCGAGGTGACAAGAGATGATTGGTAGAAAATAAGAATGCCCATATAATAAAAGGGAACCAAACTACTAGAGTTTTTAGTTTGATATCATTACCAAAAATATATCTCGAAGGCACACACCACCGACCTCAGGTACATTATTCAAGCTAACATTCAAACGCTACGCTCAACCCCAAACGTATTAGACATCACTTTCATGACACATGCTATGAATAAACGAAACAAAAGCAGCCCACCTATGAACACAGCAGCATACAGCCATCTCTCTCCATCACTATAACGAAGACAGGGACAGACATAGTGCTTCTATCCGATACCGATGAGAAAAACGATCAGAATACGGACCCACGATTGCTATCTAAATAATTCAAGCGCGTATTCAGTCTCTGTAGCACTTTGCAAAATTCTACAGTCCATTTTTAAAATCTAACCTAACCTTTATTTCTATCACAATAAGGGTTACATTCAAATGTGTGACAGTTTGGAACCGTTGGCGAAAATACTGTGCAAACGTATGGAGTTTTTACAGGCTCTTATACGAAAATGTCGAACCGAATCGGTGTTCTCATAAGCAAAATGTATGGGACAGAAATTTAAATTCGTATGCAGGGAGGTACAGAAGATTGGATGTTTAATTAGTTCGTTGTTTTGTTGCAGAAGTGAGTGAATTCAGCGAAACACAATGCATTTCGCTGAATTCACTCACTCGCAAGTCATCGATAATAATGTAGACCAGATGCTACTTGAGACTTTTTTGTTAAAAAACATGACAATGGGTAGGTAGTATATTTGACTAGCTTCTGCTAGCGCTTAGCAAGCGTGAAAGTACCTACGTTTCTCGGTAAATCAAAAACGTCCACGTCACATCCGCCGTCGACGTCGTCCGTCGTTTACGTCCTGGACGTAGGCGGGCACTAAGAGAAGATTTACCAAAATTCATTCCCTAAGGGGACCAAACGGGGGTCCAAAATTTGTATAGAGAAATCTACTTTCACCCGGGCGAAGCCGTTGGCACAAGCTAGTAGAATTATAAAGAATTTTCCAAAATTCATTCCCTAAATGGATGAAATGGTGGCCCAAAGTTTGTATGGAGAAACCGAGAAACGTAGGTGCAAAATTTCACACTCCTAGTCCTAGTAGTTTCGGCTGTGCGTTGATATGTCAGTCAGTCAGTTTCTCCTTTTATATATATAGATAGATAAAAGAACCTATAGAAATTGTTATAAGCGATGTTTTATTTTTAAATTTTATTCTGTTTTTATAACTAAAGATTTAATTAGTAATGTAAGAATGTATCTAATGCTATTACCAACCAACACGGTATATAACTATATTTTGGTAAAAAAATATTTATATGCCCATTAATTAAGGCAGTTCATAGTGAAACGATATTTTGTAACACCATGTACCATAACATTATACCTATGTGTAACAAAATAATAATTATATGAATTTGATTTTTTTTTAATGAATTTGTATGTGCCTGTGTGTGTATGTATGCGTGTGTGTATGTGTGTGTAATGTATTTCAAATAAATAAACAAATAAAAATATTTGATTTTGACTTTTTAGTAACCACATTATTTTAGTTCCTTTTATTTTCTTATTGGCACTGGCTGTATCTTCCCGGAAGAAGATACTGACTCCTGTAACGGGTTAATCATCTAGCACAGGAGTCAGGGAATTGAAAAAGCTGAATTTGTAAATTCTTATCTTATAACATTATTATAAGTCAGCGTCGGGAGATGCAGAGCAGGGAAGCAGCCCATACATCGTAGAAACGGGCTTGTGGACGGCGAACAATGGGTAGCTCACCATCTGATAAGGGCTAAGCTTGGGTGATGGCGCGTTGTGTCTAATGCGCGCTTCAAAGAACAACATAATTGACAGTTCCCACTAGGGTTGATGCCTGTCAGGGTTGTGGGATTGATCGGAAAGTGTAACTCTTTGAGTAACGTGGCTCTGGACCGCAAAAGTCAACTGTAGGAATGCAGGTGGGTTTTAATTAGTAAAAGTTTGACAATCCCTTTCACTCCACCTAGAGCGACAATTCAAAAAAGTAGATTTCGTGTGTACCGTGCAGCTATATCACCTCGAATAGCCCTTATGACGAGCGAACGAAGCCCCCGTTATCCCCTTCGTGTTAGGTTTCTTTAAACCTTGCTAACGCTGCATACATACGCAGGTCACCCACATGCACTATAGTAATATTTCAAGAGATACATCAATCTTTCAAACAACTTATATCTTATCTTATCTTATCTTGATGTGGGGCTGGCCTTAAAACCAGAGCACTTCGACCCTTCTGGATCTTTTGTGCTAGTCCCCCTCCCTTCTACTCAAACCCCAGCCTTCCGTGCACCTTCGTCATGAGTCCCAGTATGGCCTTGATGGGGCTGAGCCTATAGTCCTCTGTAGTCTTCAAACAACATAATATCACCCTGGTACTTCTGCATCAACTACAGTATTCCCCTTTACATTAACCCGACGAGCACTCTCAAAAACAATGAATAAGACTCGTAAAAACGGAATGACAAGATGCGGTGGGATAAGGCGGTCTAATAACACGTCAGTGTCGATCATTGTACGAGATGAGGCCGATTTGTAATGTAGATGCCTCCGTACGAGACCTTTTATGATAGCTCTCCGCGAATTTATTACGCACCTCAATGGAGTTATGAATATGGGTTTTTATTAGGTTCTCTCTGATGTATTTTAATTGGGTGTTTTGATTTGTTCTGATGAATAGTATCAGATGTATGTTGGTTTTATGTATGAACTTACTCTTCGACTTTTGCGGGAACGTTTGAAAGAGTGACCCCAAGACGTTCAAAGTATGATTGTTTCATTCATATTCCAGTGTGGGTTTTTTTTTTTTTTCGGTGGGAAAATCATCTTATGACATCCCCCGCTCTTGGGCGGGGCGGGAGATAGTGTCAGACTTTTACTGACTAAAAACCCACTCCTGTTCCTTCGTTGCCTTTCGTACCAGGGCCGAGTCTTCCTTGCAGAATCAGACCCTTGGCCCCAGTAGGCTTCGACCCTGTTAGGCCCCTACAGTTGCTGACATCTCCTTGAGGCGCGCGTGGAACAGCACGCGCCGTTGACGACTTGGGCTTGGTCCGGACGGTTACCGGACGGTCGGATGGAGAGCTATAAAGGTTGTCTAGCGCCATCTCTTACCCACACTGGAAATAAGAATGAAAAAATCTTACTTTAAACGTCATGATTACCTGGGCTTTGAACGCAAAGGGTAACTGAAGGACACACCTTCTTGTTCCACCCTAGAGTGGGAAAAATAAATGGATGATTTCACAGCTCAAAAAAAAACTCTTCGACTTTATTGCAATTGATAAGATTGTTGTCGCATTGGAAGTCTTTATTTTGGGTGCATCATCAAATATATTTTTAGCTGCCCGCTCTAGGTGGCGCGAGGAGTGTCAGACTTTTACTGAATAAAATTCACTCGTGTTCCTTCAGTTACCCTTTACGTTCTATTGGAGTTCAATTTAGTTTATATACCTTTTAAAATAATTGTATGGGCAGACAAATTCAATTACAATACATAACCTACCACCCCACCTTCCCTCCTTCCTACCTTCGTTGGATTCGAGACGCACAGTACCGTTCGTTGTGGCGACACTTGGGGGAGGCTTATGTCCAACAGTGGACGTCCTTCGGCTGAGATGATGATGATACCTAATAATGTATATTTCTGTAAATATAATCGAATAGACCAGTTAAATAATTAACTGACTTGTCTGCTGCGGTCTTCACGTCCGATTATAATTTAGTGTCTTTACCTTTCGAATACCGTAATTAGAGACACAATAGAAAGACAATGAGAGCGAACGCCGGCGCTCGCTTTGAGTTTAATTAAAGAAAGAAAGAAAGAAAAAACGTTTATAAAAATAAAATAAAAGCAAAAAATAATAAAAAATAAATAGGTAATAAAAGTAAAAGAAAAAATAAATAAATTGTATAATTAATTAAAGGCTAGAATTAATAGGCTCTTAATAGACCAGAGCGCTTCACCATCAACGATTGCATCACTGCTTACCATCAGGTGCTTGCGTGATAGTAGAATTTTTTCCTAGGGAACATACCTACTTCTGGGATAAAAAATATCCTGTATGCTATTCCAGGACATTGCATATACGAGCACTAAGTTTCATCGTTCAGTTGTCCAAGATTGAAGAAGTAACAAATATATACACACTAACTTTCGCATTTATAATATTACTGTGCTTGTTCAACATTTGTCTTACTGGAGACTGGACCGTGATAACATAAATTTTTAAGTCATATGCTATTCTAGGCCGATTGTACTTACGTCTGTAAAACTTGAATGACCTTGAAAAACGCTTAGTTGTCGTTTTGTACACACGTTTGTATGATTTTTTTAAGCAAACATTTTGGTATTTTAACTTTGTTCTCCTAGAAAAATCCAATTTTTTTTTGGTGATTTAAAAACGCGCAATTACGTAATAATAATACCCAGGGACGCCCGAGGGATTAAGATATCTTTAAGACACTACAACCGGAACCTCTTAAATCTCATTTCATCTCATAAGGCAGTGTATAGTATTCTCGACTATAAAATAAACAGTCAAACAGACATCAGGTAAAAAATTTCCATGATGAAGAAGGCGAAGCTTGAATCAAAAACAGAGATCAAAATAATAATTAAGAAAAACACATCTTCCATGATCGGTGCAGCAAAACATAGCCAGGTATCGAGCGGGTTCATTAAAAGGGCAGCGAGGGTGGGTGGGCCTTATCCAATATTTATTAACTTATTTCAAAGAAAATCGTATAATTAACACCATAGCTTCGCCCCTGGAGCTAACACCCCACGCGAGAACCTTCGACGGTGAGCGATAGAGTAGATAGCGCAGATGCGACATGATTGTGAAAAGAGTTATAAATGAAAGGATTCTTCTTCTTCTTTTCGTGTCGATGTACTCTATCTAATTTTTTTCTGACCAGTATTTGGCAACCTCTACGGCTCTGTTATTGGCCTCGTATAGATCCTAAAAACTGCAAGTGTTTGTGCAGGATGGATGAAGCAAATGACGCATGTCCTGTGCAGCGGCTTCACAATGGCACTGTGTTAGAGACGGGTCGAGGAAGCCCCATTTGGCCAAATTGTTTTTACAGCGGCCAAACCTGGGTCCGTGGGTTAAGAGATTGAAAGGATTGATTATATAGCTATACTAGCTTCTGCCACCGACTTTGCCCGTGTGAACGTAGGAAACATATGCCTGTTACTCAGCGATAATACTGGTGAAAGTTTTTTTAAATCGGTCTAGTAGTTTTTGAGCTTATTTGCTTTGGCTCGCGTTTGACAACTATCTCACCTGATGCACGCTTGCCTAGAAGCAAACAAAAATACAAATCTTTCCTGTAAACTCGTTTAAAAATAAATGGCTCATTTTGACATTTAAGAAATACCCTAGAACGTTACTTGCAATGAAACTGAAAGAAACAATAAAATAATAATAAATTACATGAAGTGTTTATTTAAGTATTCGTTTTGACAGATGTCAAAATGGGCCTTTTATTTTTTGTCAACTTTAGTATAGTTGTAAATTCTTCTTGGACTGCCCCACAACCAGTGTGGCCTGTGGGGTTGTTCGAAATAGCTATAGTGGCCTAAAAATGCAAAAGGCAACTGAGGGAAAATCGGTGGCGTTTAGTCTGTAGAAGTTTGACACTCCCTCTCGCTCCACCAAGAGCAAGAGGCGTTATTTGATGATTTCCAACCTCATAAAAAAGAAGTCTAAGACTTTTTGTCCTTTCCGTTACTCGATTGCAATAATAGCTTGAGGTTCTTCAAGTTTCGAGTGAATAGGTTATTGAGGCAAGCAGTTTCGTTGACCATATCACATCGCTTGCCATCAGCTGGTCAAACGCTAGTCTGAACTGAAAACTATAGGTCAGAAGATCCTACTGTGGCCTTCGTAAATGATAAATAATATTTATTTTGCAAATTGGTTATAAATATCACTTCACATGTCAATTTAAACTAGGTTTGGCCGTTTTTTCCTAGTGGACTACCCTGACTGATTACATCGAAACAAACTCAGAGGATAACCTCCGAGTTGGTTTCGATGTTGCCGATACAATAACCAGGGGTCGGAATTAGGTACAGTTTTTCATGTACTTACATCGAAATGTTGATATGAATATGGATCTTCCCGGGATTTCTAATGAAAAATTCCGTGTGGCCAGCAATATTATAAATAAATAATAATAATAAAAACCTCAGAGATAGTTATGGCAAATAAAACAAAGATAATTAACATACAATTTTTATTAGTATTTTTCATTAAAAATAATTTCTATATGTTAACTGAGGTAAGGTTAACAAATTATACGCTTCCTCCTCCTTAATGCAGTCATTAATGCAGGAAGAATTATTTTTTGTTATATTTCTGACAGTGTCATAAAAAATTTTGCTCTTTAAAATTAATCTCGGGATTTGAGGCATATCCACTTTATTCTTTCGCTGTATGAAATCGGTGTAAGTACATGTTTAACTCTACCTAATTCCGATCTCTGGTAATAACATTCACGAAGGGATCCTGTGCTAGGGTCGGCGGCTTTCAGCTAACTGGATGTGACTGAATACCAGTTTTTTACAAAGAGCAACTGGCTATTAGATCTCCACAACCCAGTTGTAAGGCAATGTTATACTTCTTGGATAGACTAATGTTTTTTTTGTCGGTGGGAAAATCAACTAATAACATCCCTCGCTCTTGGGCTGAGCGCGAAATAGTGTCAGACTTTTACTGACTAAAAACCCACTCCTGTTCCTTCGTTGCCTTTTGTACCAGGGCAGAGTCTTCCTTTCAAAAGCAAACCCATGGCCCCAGTAGGCTTCGACCCTGCTGGGCCCCTACGATTTGCTGACATCTCCTTGAGGCGCGCGTGGAATAGTACGCGCCGTTGACGACTTGGGCTCGGTACGAACGGTCACCGGACGGTCGGACTGCGAGCTACCCATTTCCTAGCATAGACTGATCAGACTTTTTGGCGTCTGACTACCTGTAATGACTGTCAAAGATCAGATGCAATTCCACTATAACTATATACCAAGGAAAGTCCGGAACACTGACTTCTTGCATAATATAGCATAAGCATAATCAGCCTTTTAATGCTCCCACTGCTAGGACTCAGGCCTCCTCTCTAGGAGAGGGCATAGGCCGTAATTCACCACGCGGGCCCAGTGCGGGTTGATGAATGTCACATGTCTCCGAATTTTTGGTTCTAGGACATGCCGGTTCCCTCACGATGTTTTCCTTCACCGGTTTAAGAGCAGTGGTGATGAAATAAATTACACAACGTAATGCGCCTGGCTCGGATTGAACCCGCGACCTACAACTCGTAAGTCGGGGCCGTTAGGTACCACTCGGCCACCACTGCTCAAACATCTCTTCTTGACTTCTTGCATCTCAACAAAAAAAAAAAATGACGTTCCAAGCTTATGAACAAATCTGATGCTCTGTAGGCATAAACCGAGAACGTCTATAAGTTATATGCCAAATATCCCTCTGTCGGGTCTACTTTCATCACTCTTAGCTCTCAATTAGTATTCAGTCTCTCTCCTTACGTGTTCCAAACTTAATGAGAGTATGTGTCGGAGTCGTATTTTTGAAATTCAGACCCTTTGAAACAACATGGCCATCGCAAAAATATGTTAATGTCACCTGTGAAGCGGCTATGCGAGCAAAATTGATTAAGTCGCCAGCTAAGTAATGTATTTTTGATGTTAAGTGTGGATTATGATTACTTTGGATGGGGTTTGTTAATATTGTAGGAGATTCAGGGAAAGGTATGGAATAATACTAAAAAGTTTATTAATCTAAATCATGTAATCAGAGTAAAGTTAAACAGTTAATTTGTAAACATAGCGATTCCAGACAAATGGGAAGCGGTCACCTTCTCCGAGGCAGTAATGCGGACGCAGGATATGGCCGCAAGCGTGAGGGAACGGAGATCCTCACGCTCTAGCCGCTACAGGAGACGCTCTAGGCGTCGGGAGACGCAGGATGATTTCCAGCCACCGCAGGTGCAAGTATGCAGCCGACGAGCATTGGCTAACTCTGTCGTAGTTTTCCACGCGCCTCAGCAAAACCGCGGGGGCCCAGAAGGGCCGATGCCCAGAAGGGCAACGGAAACGTTGTTTGAAAGAGTTACAGTGGCTCTAAAACGCAAAGGGCAAGTGAAGGAACACAGGTGGGTTTTAGTCAGTAAAAGTCTGACAGAACTCGCTCCACTCAGAGCGGGAGGAATTAATTGAGGAAATCTCAATGTCAGTGGCATAAAGAGCTATCAGACTGCAGTGTAATTTTTGCCTGCTTATTAAGAGATTAACTTCTGCCACCGGCTTTGACTGCGTGAAAGTAGGTTTATTCATACAAAGTTTGGACCCATTTCATATCATTGGGGGTGTTTTTTTTTCTGATAACATTGATATAGCCAAAGACTCACCTACAAATCTACACATAATCTAAAACAAAAACGAACACGCTCCAAGCCAGAGGGTGCAAGATCGAGCCATCGATGCACCCCATTGCCCCCGCTTTGATCTCGCCGCCGCCGATCGGCTAACTGGATTATTTAACGAGTTCTCACCCAATTCCGTTAATTGGTCGGTAATCCGGTAGCTAAATGGCAGGTACAGGGCTTACGCCAAGCTTCGTACAATAGTGAGTTTGATAAGTGAACGTGTTAGTAGAATTTGTTATGTGAAGTTTTAGGTGGGACTTTTGATTAATTGATTCTTATGATTTATCGATTAAAGATAGATTTAACTAGAATTATCCGGCTTGAAGGACCAATGTTTGTTATTGATAAAAGTTTGTTGCAGGGAATACTGGTGGCCGAGTGGTAACGGCCCCGACTTACGAGTTGTAGGTCGCGTGTTCAAACCCATTACTTTGTGTGATGTATTTCATCACCACTGCTCTCAAAACGGTGAAGGAAAACATCGTGAAGAAACCGGAATGTCCTAGAATCAAAACTACGAAGACATGTGACATTCACCAACCCGCACTCGGCCCGCGTGGGATCACGGCCCATTCCCTCTCCAAGAAAGAAGGCCTCAGTCCCAGCAGTGGGAACATTAAAAGGCTGATTATGCTATGCTATGGGAATGGTTAGTGGCTATAGAATGAAATTCTTTGTTAGATCTTGAATTCCGAATGAATTTTGTTGTTCTCACGTTTATTCCAGAGTCGCACATCCACGACCAAATACTCCATCTCGTCAGCTTTTCTGTCACCTATGGAGATTGAAGAGTTAAACGAGATGGAGTACCCAGTCGCCAACACACGACCATGGCGTATAGGACATAAAAACACTCGTCGACCAATCCGACGCGGGGCTTAAGAGGTTGTAACTACTTGTAGTACACGTACTAACACAGGAGTAAACACATTGGCTCTCTTCTTTTTTTTATATAGCCTCTTTTTATAATGTGAATGTGAGAACACTGTAGACTCCGCGAATTCTTAGGTTACTTCCTATCACGACTCACTTTTTTTTAATATGATTATTTTTATCGTACCCAAAAGGTAGAATATTGACTGGTTTACACTGTTTTTACATAATATCTATTAATACTGTAATATGAAAATATTGTAAAAGACCACTTTTTTTTAAAAGAGTAACCATGGAGTTTCTTGCCGGTTCTTCTCAATAGGAAACGACCAATTTGGAACCGTGCACTAGCTTCTGACGTTTTATAAGTGCCCATGTAGGCCTATGTGAAATAAAAACATTCGACTTTTGCTCGTTACGTCACCAGCAGCTAGGATCAACACGTGCGTCTCCGTCAAGGAATTGCATGCACCTATCAATTCCCACCACACGAAAACTTGAGACAAGTATACAAACACTACACTACTTGTACCTATTCTATAGATACAATTTGTACCCATTCTCCTCTCACAAACTCTTTTTAATTCATCACTGGCTAAGCTAAGGCCGGCCACAGATCTCGAGGCTTACGCTAGGAAGGCGAACGACGCATGCATACGATTGTCGCAAAGCTTATTTCTGCAAGGCGCTGCGGGTTTGCGGGCACGCCTGCTGTGACGTACGGACTGACGTTGTGGCTTCGTACCTGTTTCTTACCGGCTTTACGACTTGCCCCGTGACATTGCGTAGGTGAGAGAGAAATATTGGAGTGGTCAATTTTCGGGTAGTTCGTATTTTGTGTAGAGTTTTCGAGTACGACGGGTTCTAACTTGGGGTTATTTGCTTGCTTACTGTCGCTTTATGCAGAATTTATTTATATAAATAATATTAATAATAAAATTATATTCCATAACTATCACACAGCGCCGTCTAGTCTCAAGCTAAGCAGAGCTTGTGTTATGAGTACTAGACAACTGATAAAAATACTTATATATATTTCTAAATACATGCATATTATATATAAATTACGCCTAGACACAGAACAAATGATCATGTTAATCACACAAACATTTGTGTGATTATCGAACCCACGACCTCCAGCATAGCAGTCAGGGTCACTTACCACTAAACCAACAGGTCCGTCAAACAAAACTACTCGTATAACAGATTTGTGCGGGCTACCGGTACTTTAAACAGCCTATCTGTTCGGTTCTGTTGGTCTTATATAGTTCAGTAACTCATATAAAGAAATTAAGGAAATGTGTTGTTTTAAATAAAAAAAAACATCATTATCATTTCAGCCTTTAGTGTAGTGTTTAAAGTTAGTGTATAATAGTGATCAATGCTGTGCTATGCATATAACACATGAACAAAGTGTTTTTATCAATACCAGACTCTAAGAAAGTGCTATTGGACGTTATTCTTAGTTTAAAAAAAAACCTATACCTAACGTATACGTAGTAATATAATAATAAATTAGAGTTAAATAACTAATTAGTCTTTTAGGCTAGATTGTAATCAATTATTATGAAATCTGTTCTTAATATTATAGGAAAAATAAATATCCTTTCAGCCGAAAGACGTCTACTGCATGTCTCCCCTAAGTGTCGCCACAACTACAGATCTATGCGTCTCGCATGCATCGGATTCTCGGGTCTACCTTGTGGGAGGACATACATCACAACGCAGCGTCTTCCCGTACGTGGTCGTCACTACAAAAGCCTTAGATCTCATCGGCCATCTGTTCTGGAAGCAATGTGCCCTGCCTGCAATGTATTCTTCAACGTACAAATGGTGATAAGTAGATTTCGTCTGATTACGACATAAGTAACTCAAAGTAATCGTGTGAGATTACTTAGTGATAATAAAACTTGAATCCAACTTTCTTTGTAATACCAGTTCGAAATTTAGAATATCATCAAAACGAACTCCATCCATTGTGCTAACAGTTCTACTAAGAGTTCCTCACCGATATATTCCGATTGTAAGTTAGAAGCTAGTCCGTAGCGAAATAACACTAAATCTAGACCAACTTCGCGCGTGTTGCCTGTATATTTTAGAACTTTCTTTGTGTAGAAATGGTTCTAGTATTAGATGCTATTATACTGCTGTAAGAGAGGATTTGAACTGAGGAATTGTGTAAGCCCACAGTAGTTGACGGAAACAATATACTAAATTCTTTGGGATAACCCTATTCGAAGATAATAGGAAATATGCATGAAAATAATAATATATTCCACAACTATCACACAACGCCGTCTAGTTCCCAAGCTAAGCAGAGCTTGTGTTATGAGTACAAGACAACTGATAAACATATTTATATATTTTTAAATACATACATATTGTAGATAAATTACACCCAGACACAGAACAAATGATCGTGCTCATCACACAAAAAATTGTCCTGGGTGGGAATCGAACCCACGACCTCTGGCAAGGCAGTCACGGTCACAACACTAGACAAACAATCTATCAATCTAAATTTATCAATAAATATACAAAATAGAATATCAAATTGTCGAAGGCCTTCCAACACTGCGTGAGCCAAATGTGCTTTCTTGAAATAACACTATTATTATTATTACTTACTATACCGTATGATCCCATTGCTGGGCAAAGGCCTCCCTCCATTCCTTCCAATGATCACGATTCCTCGCTTCCTCTTTCCAATTTTTAAGGAAGGCATTCAGGTCGTCCGGCATCTTCTACGTGGTCAGCCGGGGCTTTCTTTCACTAGAACTTTTTTTTTTTAATTATTGAGAGGCTCGCGTTTGACCACCATCTCACCTGATGGTAAGCAATGATGAGACCGACGATGGAGCACGCTTGCCTAGAAGTAACCTATTCACTCTTGACTTCAATACCCCTAAGTTATATCTATCAGGAAACACAGGCTCCGGCAGGGAATTCTACTCCTTACATACACGCACAATAAATGTGTTCCCAAAACGCTTTGTACGTATGGTTTACTTTGATGAATCATCATTTCACAATTCAGGTGTTTTTTTAGCTTTTAAACACACAAAACACTGTCCAAAAGGCTGAACCTACTCATCAGCAAACATGTGTTAATTAAAATTAATTCACACATGTCTGAGCGTTAAATTATTCACAATTATAATTGTAATAATCAGGAGTCCTAAGACCGTCCGAACCAAAAAGCCGGAGCCGGCCGTATTAATATTATCACATATCCGGCCGGTCGAGCTCACTGGAAGAATTTTTAATGCTATGCTTTAATTATTTTGCCGTTGGCCTGGTTGGGCGCCAGTCTTAGTTCCATTCACATTAGAGAATTCATTTTTGCTACGGCCGCGCCTACTTTCTGAATTATTAAGGTGCTTGCCGAAAACTGAAAATTGCTGAGATCACCGGGTGCCAGACGGTGTGTATTTATGAGTGCGTAAATTTTCTAGAGGTATTCTGTAACCGTTTGTACATTATGAAGGGGGCTAATTAACCGGCCGAGTTCGGGCTCTGTTAATAATGGAGGAGATGCTGCGTAGTTCTAATGTTAGATGGGTGTGGGTAAAAATCTAGGGTCTGTATCATTTTGATGTGGTATAAATGATTGACATCTTCTGTTAGCTACGATTCAAAGTTTGATCTTTTTGGCGTTTATTCTGTATACATCTAGGGTGTGTCGATCAAAATGGTCTAATTATTTTTCTATTAGGCTTTAGAATCACATAATTGAGTAAACAGAGCTTTAAGTAGCGTAACAAAATTCCTAATATAAACAGACCTGGAAAAAATGTTAATTAAAATTAAATCTTACCTAGTGAAGCCGCATTACAAAGAAACAGACGAAACAAAAATGTAATATGATTAGAAACAAATTACACACGCGGCCACGATAAGTCCGGCTTGCGGGCTAACCAACCGTGGCCCACGTTGGGCGCCACTCTGCCTTTGTCCGGCCACTTTCTTTGTATATTGTACCATTTCATGCAAAATTTAATTTCGTTTTCAAGACTCGTGCGGAATGATATTACGGTCGGCGGACGCCACCGCCGTTTGTAATTTCCCTCCTCAAGTGTGTGTGGACATCGTGCCTTTTTCATCGCATTCCGGTTCGGTGGGGTGGGCATGGCAGCGGCACCAGTCCTGTACCGTTACGTTTATTGCGGCGTTGTTCGGAATTAAACAGTCGGATTGCAACCGCCGTTAATTACTATACACAACTACGGCCAGGTGGTTTATTGGCCGCTCTTTTAAAGCTATGAGCATGATTTTGCTGGTTAATCAAAGCTCCCACTGCAATTTTGATATTCTAGCTTGTAATAATATGGCACGATTTGCTTTGTTAGATATTAAATTGGAATTAGCTTTGAGTCTGTCTCCGTCGTTTATACTAGAATTACAGATACTTTTTAAAATATAAATAGTGCTATTTAACAAAAAAAAAAACCGAGCAAGTGCGAGTCGGACTCGCGCACTGAGGGTTCCGTACAAACTTACCTATGAAAACAGTTAAATTCCCGAATTGAGTTACGAAGATTTTTCCGAATCACAAAGTTCTTATTTGTGACTTAACTAAAAATTTACAGTTTTCAGATTTTTCCTGTACTTGTGCTATAAGACATCGCTTCATGCCAAATTTCAGTATTCTAGGTCAACGGGAAGTATCGTATGAATTTTGATTCCTTAGAGAGTGTCGAAATACACGTTTTTTGCGACATAAACGGCCGTATCTTTTTTTTTCGTTAACTCAGAAATTTGATTTTTTCTGTTTTAAGGGACCACAGACTTGAGTAGGTATATAGTTTTAATTTTAACTCGATATCTCAACGCGTTCCCGAGATAAAGGGTCTTGACAGACAGACAGACGGACGGACAACAAAGTGAAGTGAAGTTTCAAGAATAAAATTTTGCATACAAATGATGCTTTTACCCCCTTTAAAGTAGAATTTTCAAGAACCCTTTTTAGTGCTCACCTACATCATAAAGGAGCTTTCTGCAAAATTTCACATTCCTAAACCCAACAGTTTTGTTTACTTTTATATAGAAAATCTATAAGTTGGTTCAAAATATCTGTAAATGACTGTGAACGCTGCCTACTTCACAAACATCAGTTCTCAAAATAAACTTGAAAACATACAATTGATTACGATCAGCAGCATCTACAAAAAAAAAAAAAAACTTGTACAGCAACAAGTCCCTATACTCTCATAATTTCCAAGATACAAATCCACAGGGACTGACAAAAGATTCAATAACCCCTATCTTGTAAGCAACTCCGAAATCCTTTTAACCCTTTAAGAATTGCATCCCCAATTTGCTATCGATACCGGTAACACGGTCCAGTGGCACAGGGGGACTCCCTGATGGGATAAAAAAGAGATTCTTTCTGTGATCTACCCGCAAATCGGTGTACACACAATAGGGGACGATTAAGGTACTTAGGTTCGGCGTGAGAAAGGGATTTACTTTTCTTTCAGGTTTTTTATGGCGTTTGATCGGTATTGGGGAGGAAATACCATGATTTTATCTTAGGTTTGGACATTTTTAAGGATTTCAGATAATACTTTGATATCGTTTGACTGTTTCGTGAAGTTAACGCTTTTAGTCACGCACAGTTGTTTTTATTATATCAGTAGAATTGGTTCGGACGACGAGCATTGAGTACCTCTTTGTCCGTAAGGACCTGAGCTCTACCATGAGGTTTTAACGCGATCCTTTTGACGACCTAAATTGAACTGTTAAAGGATGGAGCTATATAGGGTGTATAGCTCCATCCCTCTTTTTCGCTCGTATGCTTGACATTTTAACACATCACGGTAATTCCTAAGGCCCCAAGGCCCAAGTCGACAGCGAGTAGCTGAAGGGGCCCAGTAGGGAAATGCCTGCTGGAGCTGCGATAACATTTGAAAGAGTGACCCTGGCCCTAGAACGAAAAGGATAACTGAAGGACACAGGAATCCGTAGAAGTCAGACCCGCCCTTTCGTTGGTTATTAATGTCCTGGACACCACCGATCGATCGAAAAGTGTCACCAGCAAAATTTTATGTTCTTACATTCCTGCGACGAAAGAACTGATAAAACCACCAGTCCTAACTAAATAGCCATCATCATTATCACCACCATTTCAGCCGAAAGAAGTCCACTGCTGGACATAGGCATCCCCCAAGTGTCGCCACAATGACGTCTCGCATCCATCGAACTCCCGCAACCGTTACCAAGTCATCGGTCCACCTTCTAGGAAGCCTCCCAACGCTACGTCTTCCGGTATGTGGTCGCCATTCCAGAACCTTATGGCCCCAACGGCCATCCGTTCTGCGAGCAATGTGCCCTGCCCATTGCCACTTAGTTTGGCGATTCTTCGTGCTACGTCGGTGACCTTGGTTCTTCTGCGGTCACGCATTCCTGATTCGATCACGCAAGGAAACAAAAATAAAAAAAAACAAAATAGCCATCGATATGAAGCAATGCACCCTGGTAAGGACAGCAATTAGCTTCCCAAACTAATTCTAACACAAAAACGAAGGCGCGTAATACTCTACGCGTCCGTCAAAATTGTAGGGCCCCAGCAGAGCCGATGCCCGCTACAGCCGCGAGGAATTTCTGAAAAGAATACCCGTGATCCTAAAACGCATAGGGCAACTTCAGTTTGTCGACTTGTTGACAAATCGTTGATTGACTTGTGTCCTTCAGGACACAAGTCAATCAACGATTTCATCACTGCTTACCATTAGGCGGCATTATCAAGCACTGGTTTATATATATATAAAAAAAAACAATTGTGGTTTTAGTCAGTAGAAGTCCACTCCACCTCAGAACGGGAGAAGTTATTGAAAGATTTCCCAACTAACTTACTATTAATCTTAAAGCAAACTATCACACAAAATGACCATCACATCTTAGCCAAACTTTATTAACAACATAATCTCCTGGACGCCTCAATAAACATGTAAGAGACCGATATGCAAATATCTAGCCCCCGTCGAGTGTGTACATAGCTGTTTGAACAAGACTGGACATGGATCGCCAGTGTAAACATGTTTGAGGGATGTTCGGGTAGTTATTGAGTGTACCACTAAATATCTTTGTATGGTGTTAGGAGTCTTTGCTTTGGGGGAATTGGGGGATTAAGTGATGAATTTATTTTATACGAAACTCTAGGATCGTGGGGTCCGAGTGCTCACAAATTGTATAAAGATATGTCGAAACGTCTTGTTGAAACTTCGCGTGACTTCAGGGCTGGTTTTTACCTTGGTCATAGGATAGTGTGGCAATGCCTCCAGTCTTTTGGGCACATTACCAGTCGACAGCAATAAAAAAAAAATGTGAAGGAGTTTTGACCACATATTTTAGTTTGTTTTAATTAGTTTAGGGTTTTTATGATTATTATTATTTGGTTTTACTGTAATTGTAGTTAAGTATTTTCAAATGCAAATTATGTGTTTTTATGTTAAAATAATAATAATTATTTTAGGATAAAAAAATTACCTAATTTGATAAATCTACATAAACATAAGCGAAATACCACTCACTGATAAAACATAAAATCTCAGAAACTATCACACCTTCATACTTAAAATTTGGTAGGTAGGTTCCTTATAGGGTGTAGACATTTGCTAAAAATGGATTTAACGAAACTCCACCCCTAAGGGGGTAAGACGGGGGCTGGAAGTTTGTATGGAGAAAACTATTTTCACGCGGGCGAAGCCGCTGGCAGAAGCTAGTTTTTGATAAATCTTGATTACGTAACTGGCGTGTTTGTGTGTGTGTGTGTTTGTGTGTGTGTGTGTGTGCTCAGATACAAATATTAATATAGTGCTTTCGATTCCCATATTATTTAGCTATAATTCATCATCATCATCATTTCAGCCGATAGACGTCCACTGTTAGACATAGGCCTCCCCCAAGTGTCGCCATAACGACTGAGTCTGTACGTCGCGTCTCCCGAGGTGGACCGATGACCTAGTGAGGGTCGCGGGAATTCGATACCTACGATTAGGATAACAAAATTCTTTGGAAAACACTACCTAACTGCTTGAATTATTATTGTCACCTAATTTTCTAATTGGGTTCTCTATTGGGTGCATTATTTTAGTTAAATTTATTATTTATTTATTTGTCAATTGCTTGCTATACTTACAGTATGCACCAAAGCGTATAGCAAGCCGACAAACCAACAATTTACGAGCTAAAATCCATCGTGTATTCTTACAAAAACGCCTTTGTTAAACAGGTATTCAGACCCTACACTGTATCAAAAGCACATCACAACTACCTTGAAAATTAAGCCACCCTGAATCTCCGATAAGAACAAAATATCACGTAAAGACAAAGAATAAGGAGGTATAAGCTGGGTGTATTGGGGTCCCGAAGCGTCCGTACGTGAACCTCGGATTAACCGGCAAATTGGTTTAAGCCAAAAGCCCGGATCACGCCGCAAGAGAATCAATCCCGATCGCTGGAGACGTGAGGGCAAGCATGGAAGCAGTTGATGTTTGGAAAAAGAAAGTTACAACAGGTTATGTAATAAATAAGACTATACAAAATTATTTTTAGTTTATGCGAAACCTGAATATAGTTCAGAATCATTAACTGAATGGATTCCAATAGTTTTTACACCACGTTATATTTATTCCCAAAAATATTTAAAAAGGTCACAAGTTGTACATCACCGACACTAAGTACAACAGAGGTTAAGGCAGGTCATAGCGGGCATTAGGCACCAGCAAACAGCTGTGTGCAAGTGCAAAACAACCCTTCAGTCGCCCGGATGGCCCGGTAACTGTGTATTTTTGCTGACATAACAAGCTTATAACTTAGTGATTTTTCACGATACAATTAAAAAAAAATGTACATAGATTCTTTACATAAAAATACTAGACACGTGTGTGTTATTTGAAATAAGATTTGACATTATATCTTATTTTAAGGAGCTCATCCTTAGTAGTCCTGAGTTGAGGTACACGAATACTGAGAAATGCTTGCACTGACTGGACAGGTCCACTCAAATCTGTGCAGTTCTGTCCTCAAAATACCATCTCAGACACCAATCTGCATGATTTTCATACGATTTATTATATGTTTGCTGTATGGACTTTAAAAGAGACTTTAACCCCTCAGTTTGCTTCAGTGTTTCTTTTCAGGGTAGTCAGCTAGGAAACACCGGCTTCATCTAGTTTAAATTGACGAAAAAATTGGCCTGTAAAAGCGTTTTCTAAAAAACTATTTTGAAAATAAATATCACAAGCTTTTTTCACTGTCCGTTCAACCCATTTTGACAACAAATAGCAGATGGAGTAAGAAGTTTATATTATAACCACTTTTTTAAAGTTTCGTACTTCAAAAGGAAAAAAAATGGAACCTGGACATCGTGGGTACGATTCCCACTCAAGACAACTGTTTGTGTGATGAGCACGATCATTTGTTTTGTGCCTGGGTGTAATTTATCTATGATATGTATATATTTAGAAACATATTAAAAGTATGTTTATCAGTTATCTAGTACTCATAGTACAAGCTCTGCTTAGTTCGGTACTAGAAAGAGTTGTGTGAAAGTTGTGGAATATTATTATTATAAATCATGTTCATAGTACCTATCTGTTTATGATATTATGGTTGCAGATCTAAAATTGACATGTCTTAAAACAAGAATCCAGTTGAAATAGAGTTTCCTTTCAGAGTACAACATCTACTCCTTACTTTCTTGGCACGATTTCGATTCCAATAGATTCTAATAAGATTAGTGTTGTCACACGGGTGTTAGATAAAATAGTTTGTGGCCTATAATTGGGGTTCAGGTCGGGCCGACCGATGTCAAACAAGACCATTCCAAAAGGCACCCTAACCTATCGTAATCAAAGCGTAATTTGGTGCGAAAACATTTTCCATGGTCATCACTCGCATGACTAGACAATATCGACTTGGAAGGTGATCTCTCTAAAGTGAGTTTCAAAATTGTATTTTCTACACTTGAGTCACAGTTGCTTTTTGCTTGTGGATGTCGTGAATAGTTTTCTCCGATCGAGTCCCGTTTACAAATTGGATCGGTCGTCGGGTAAATCAGGGTTACCCAGTAATTGAGACTTACAGGATCGTTCGGTTTGCGGGTAGGTCGACGTGGTTGAAGGATTAGGTTGCGATGTATCGCTATCTATCGATCTTGGGTTAATGTATGGGATTTGTCCTTGATGGTTATGGTGCGAGATTATGGTGTTTTGTTGGCGCGTATAATGTTGTTTGCTTGTTTAGATCTTTAGAGCTTATCTATATACATATATAGAAGGAGAAACTTACTGACATATCAACAAAATTCAACTTTAAAGGGAGGTGAAAAGGGGACAATTCATGTGTATGCGAGATTTTGTTCCTTGGGTCAATATATAAATTAAATAAAAAAGATAGCTATTATTTTAGTTTTTCAAAACTATACTTAAAATACGGTTTAAGTGGTGTTAAAGTTTTTGCGAACGAATCACATTCCTTAAGTTTAAAAACTTGAAACTTGACATGAATACTTTACCTGAATTATAAAAACTGTACTTAACGCATGGTTGTTGACACTTCGCGTGACCCAAGGGCTGGCTTTTACCTCGGTCAGAGATTAAGCATTGCCATACACCGTGGCAATGCCGCCAGCCTTTTGGGCACACTTCCAGTCGACAGCGATGCGGAGGAATTTTATGACACCATATTTTAGCTAGTAGTTTTTGCCTTTAGTGTATAAATAGTTTTAATTAGTTAAGTGTTTTGAAAAGAAAATTCAAGAGTCCGATTCCCGACATCCCCTCTTCGAACACAAAACAGCCCCAAGTAGGCTTAAGAGTCGGAAGAGCTTCCTGCGTAGCACACAGGCTATCGATGACCCGCCTTCCAAGGAAAGAATAAAGATTTGGGAAGAGCATCACCTACCACCATCTGACTTCTTGAAACCCCAAGAACATCTCCCGCCTGGGCGCGATTTGCAGTGGCCTATATGGAAAGCACTAAATCGGTTGCGAACCCAGGTAGGCCGCTGCAAACACAACTTGGCAAAATGGGGTTTTATAGACCCGTCGGATATTCAATGTGACTGCGGTGCTCGTGTTCAAAACATGAGCCACATACTAGAATGCCCCAAGTGCCCATACACCTGCACTCTGGAGGATTTGATGAGTGCTACCGATGCTGCTATTAATGTAGCCACCTATTGGGCCCAAACAGTTTGACGAGTTTACTATCGACTCGAAAAGAAGAAGAAGTGTTTTTATTGATTTATACAAATAAAAAAACCTTCACTACTACCCATGGTTCGACTAAGTTAAACGCTGTATAATTAAATTTTACAGAAAAGAGTGATTAACGTATTTGGGTTGATCATAAATCGTCCTCCGACAGGACAAAAGGGGTTTTAAGTTAATCGGCTGTGGTTTTTTATTCGCCGTATTCTACGTAGGAGCAAGTACGCCAACCAAGTCGCAGGCAAAGCGCTAGGTATATTATATACTAGCTTTTGCCCGCGGCTTCGCTCCCGTCAATTGACTACTTTATCCTACTCTACCCTACTCTACTCTACTCTACCCTACTCTACTCTACTCTACTCTATTCGATTTTTTCTCGCCGTAAAAACCATCCTTGAACTTCAACGAACATTTTAAAAAAAGAATTGGCCAAATTTGTCCAGGCGTTGTTGAGTTATGCGCTTACCAACACATTTTGCGATTCATTTTTATATTATAGATAATGGAACCACCAAAGCGTTAAGACATGAATTAGACTTTGTTTTTTTTTTTTTTGCAAATTATACGACCCAAATTTTTTCGAGTTTTGTACCATATTTTCTTTAGGGTAAATATTGATAGGCATGCATGACCACCATATCGACTAATAGGTAAGGAATGGTTTTCTTTTCTGGTTGGAAAATCATCTAATGTCCTCCCCAGCTCTTGGGCGGAGCGGGGGATAGTGTCAGACTTTCAATGACTAAAAACCTACTCCTGTGCCTTCTTCACCATTTTTCCAGGGCCCCGGGGATCTCTTTCGCATCACCCATGGCTCCAGTAGACTTCGACCCTGCTGGGCCCCTATGGTTGCTGACATCTGCTTGAGGCGCGCGTGGTAAAACAAGGTCTTATAGCACAGTAATAAATCTGAAAACTGTAAATTTGTTGTTGCGTTACAACAAAAAAATTATTGCAATTTGGAAAAATCTTCGAGACTCATTTCGGGAATTTAACACACAGGAATTTACGTAAGTTTGTATGGAACCCTCAGGATGCGAGTCCGACTCGCACTTGTCCAGTTTTTTATTATTATTGATAGGTTCGCGAGGTTGTGGTCTACGATGGAGCACGCTGGTCTAGAAGTAATCTATTCACTCTAAACTTAAATACCTCTAAGTTATAGCTATCAGGAAACAGACTCCGGCAGGGAATTCCACTTCTTAGGGCGGAATTCACCAATAAAACTAATCGCGTTTTAACTTTTGGCTCGCATATTCACGTTTAGTCTGTATTTTTACAAGTGACACTAGTGACAGCGGCTAAACGCGATTAAAACGTTAAAACGCAATTAGTTTTATTGGTGAATTCCGCCCTTAGTTGTACATACAATACATATGTTCCCAAATTGTTTAGTACGTATGGGTGGGATGTCCACCATGTCCAAAATGTAATTTATTGCCAGTTCTAGACACAAAAGCCTTGTTAAACCAAACAGAATCAATCCCTTACTTTCAAACTAACATCAAACAAACTTCCTTGGACGTAGCTTGTATTCCCGCGCGACTCTACTTGTTTCGTTTGTGTTTAAAGAGGATCGACGGCTGTTTGACGTCTGTCTGTGCCAATAATGGATGCCTTAATTGTATGTTAGGTTTTAACTGTTTTTAGGATTTGTTAAGGCTTTTTTTAATTTTTTTAGGTGGGAAAACTATTTTATGACAAACTCCGCTCTTGGGCGGAGCGGGAGATAGTGTCAGACTTTTACGGACTAAAAACCCACTCGTTCGTTGCCTTCGTCCCAGGGCCCTGGGTTTCGTTTTCACACTACCCATGGCCCCAGTAGGCTTTGACCATGCTAGGCCCAAGATCCATGTTAGTTTTCTTGATACATACTGTCTAACAGAATGTTTCTACCATTACAAGGTATAATAGGTTTCTACCATAAATTTCTATCATCGGACAACCCGACGTACGGCGAGTATCCACCTTTACGTTGTTGAAACCTCTAAGGTCCGGACTAAGCGTTTTACTTCGTCGTTTATACCATGTACATCGAAGGACTGGAAAAATTTGCCTGCTGCGGTCTTCCCGTCCGATTATAATTTGGGTGTCTTCAAGGCTAGAGTGAATAGGCTCTTAATAAACAAGTGCGCCTCATAATCAACGATTGCATCACTGCTTACCATCAGGTGGGATCGCAGTTAAGCACTAGTTTATATAAAAAAAGGGCGAATTATCAAAAATGTATAGAAGATTTTTAGGATTATAATTATTTAATGATTACTTTAAAACAGAATACAACTTATTCTAACCTTAAGAAATTTACATTTTCGCTATTTTTAATTTTATTACTACATGCTTATTTTTTTATTTCATTTTTGACCCGGTAAACGTAGTTCTGCCATATAAATTAAAATAGAAAAAAATGGGGGGTGGAGGTAGGAGGGTAAAAAATAGCCTACTACATAATCTGACATATACTATACACATATCATCTCATTATATACACAAAAAATGTTATAAAAAACAGGGCAAGTGTGAGTCAGACTCGCGCACTGAGGGTTCCGTGCTTTGTTACTCGTAGATATTAAATTGGAATTAGTTTTGAGTCTGTCTCCATAGTTTGTACTAGAATTACAGATTATTTCCAAAATACAAATAGTGGTATGTAACAACAAAAAAAAAACCGAGTGCGAGTCGGACTCGCGAACTGAGGGTTCCGTACAAACTTACCTATGAAAACAGTTCAATTCCCGAATTAAGTTACGAAGATTTTTCCAAATGGCAAAAAGTTTTTATTGTGACGTAACTAAAAATTTTCAGTTTTCAAAATTTTTCCTATACTTGAGCTATGAGACCTTGCTTCATGGCAAATTTCAGGATTCTAAGTCAACGGGAAGTACCCTATGAACTCTGATTCCCTTGAGTGTTGAAATATACGTTTTTTGCAACATAAACGGCCCTATCTTTTTTTGTTCGTTAACTTAGAAGTCTGACTTTTTTACAACTTTAAGAGACTACAGATTTGAGTATAATGGTTATAATTTCAACTCGATAACTATGGAGGTTATCGAGTTGTAATTTGAGATCTCGTTCCTGAGATAAAGGGTCTTGACAGACAGACGGACGGACAACAAAGTGATCCTATAAGGTTTACGTTTTTTCCTTTTGAGGTACGGAACCCTAAAAACGGTCAAACCGTTGAAGATGACATTGATAAAAAATACTGTGGCATGATATTTTTAATATATTAGAATTTCTTATTGAATTTATTTTGACATTTCTTTAAATAATTTTATATTGACATTCATATTTTTACTTCATTTGATTTACTGTTGCAAAATATTAAACTGCTGTGCCGACAGGATCCAAATGAACTCATAAAACTGTTTTTAGGACCAAAATTACATTATATTTTAATACAAATTCTATCTCTCTCTTTCACTCAATGGTTTGCTGGTTTGTTGAACTCAACTTTGATTGAAGCTTGCCTATGTAGAACTCTGTTATCTACTTAAAGTTGTACAATAAACAAACAAACGTGGTGTACAATAAATAATTAAAGAATTAAATGCCTTCACTTGTCACCGTCTAATTTCTTAAGACGGAACCGGATCACAATGAAAACGACAAAAATTAAAGTATTGATTACCAATCATCCCAATTACAAAGAACAAAACAAGAAACATAATCTCCTCTACCAAATCAAATTCACCCTCCCCAAAATACCTGAAACTTACATAACCAAAACAGAAGCAAACCCAGTACATATTCCAACATAATATTTAGCGTAAGATTCGCTTCGGAAGCTCGGAAATGCACCGACCGGCGACGATAAGGGGTTATCAAAGAATATACGAGCCCACTCGAGCTGAAGATGCTGCGACACAGAGTAAATTAGTTGGTTAAATTGTGTTTAAAGATTATTATAAAGGTGAAGGTAATTTGTGATTGCTCATAGTTAACAGGGTTTGGTGTTATGGACTCCTGTTTTATCTGCTTTCAATAATTTTCAAAAATATGTTTCTATTATACTTTAACCATTTTTGGAGTTTAAGAAAAAATAATTTCCTACCTCAAAACAAAATATGATTCGAGGCCATAAAATTAGTGACTATACGGAATTATTATCACTAAAATCATCAATATAACCTTCTCAGTTCATCTTACCTTATTGAATGATTCAATGAAAAGTTCTTTTTTTGATTACTGAACTGCAAAATGCGTTTTTTTTTTTAAATTGTTTTATACAGTGCTTGACTGCGATCCCACCCGATGGTAAGCAGTGATGTAATCATTGATGGTAAAGCGCACTAGTTTATTTATTTACTACATGGAGGACTTAAGCTAATAAAACCAGACAAAAAAAGGAAATCATAATCATTAGAAAGCCAATTACAAGTCCTCACGTATAGACATTATAATAAATTAAAAATGGTGTGAGCACAAAAACAAAAAAGCTTCGCTTTTAAGTAGTATACAGCTAGTAGGATACAACTCAAATCCTTGGTTTACACTTAAATAACTAAGGAACAATCAATTAAACCTAATGCTACTTGAAGAATTAAGAGCCTATTCATTCTAACCTTGAAAACATCTAAATTATATTCGGACGGGAAGACCGCAGCAGGCAAATTGTTACAGTCTTTCGTTTCGTAGAATTTTTTAAAATAATTTAGCGGACTACCTTTGAGCGAACCTCTTAATCTTCATCATTATCATTCAGCTGAAAGGCGTCCTCTGTTGGACGGTAGGCCTTCCTCAATACCTAACACAACGATAAATTTAATGAGACGAAAGTATTAGGAACATTTAAGGAGTTCAGTATTTCCAAGGCTTTCATCCACAGCTTTATTCTCCACACAACTTCAACCGTGCCAAAAATCACGCTATCATCCATGTACACCGCCGTATAAACAAATTGTAAAACTCAAATCCTCGTTGCAGACGGGAAGACTGAACATCTTAGCATAATTAGCCGAAAGGGGTCGTTTATTGCTAATATTAGTAGTAAGGATTAATACGAACGGGTTCTGAGCTGTGCTGGGACTGCTAACTGCTATTATCATAAGTCAGCCGGGATATAAGATGTATTTGGTAGAAGTTTTTTTTTGTAGATGGGTTTAGGGATAAGAAATTCGTTTTGTGAGATGAAGAAATTGAAGATGATATTACAGAATTTAATATTTAAAAGCAAGGCGACATCGCGGCAGATCAAGAAGAAGGTGGAGAGATGAGCTTGACCATTACTGGAAGGACTGGCCCGCAATGGCCGAAGACAGATGTGTGGAAAAGGGGGATTGAAACCATCGCCCAGCAGTGGGACTTAATAAACTAACTAATGCTACTATTACTACTAAAGAATTAATTTTTTCGATCGCATATATTTGAAAAGTATGATAGACGAGAATGTTGTGTTAGGAACATACTAACGTGATGATATTGTAAGGTAAAGATAATTTTAAAAGATAAAAGTTTTAAGTTCCCAAGTTAAAAATGTCGCAAAGCAATATTTGAGATCAGTCACGATCTTTACCATCAATATAAACGACTCGCTCCCCTACCAGAATAAAAATTAAATCAATTCCCTAACCTACTTATCATAAACTTGGAAACAATTTTGATACTTGGTCGGCGCTCAATCGAAACACTTAATTGAAAGTCATCGACTCGTATAATACTCATCTTAGGGCCGAAGCCGCAATACGTATCGGTACGTATAAATTCTAATGCAGAAATCCAAAAACATTACAAAAGCCACCCCCTTGAGTACCCAGTCTGGATGGTGGATGCGGGCAAATCTTCGAATTAATTTTACTGCCGAAATATGCAAATTTGGAGATATAGCCGCCTAATAACATGTACAAAAGAGTGGTGACTCCAAGCGCGGAACACTTAGACTATATCGTGGTGGTTTGGGGGCAGCTTTGTGCCTAATTTGTGTTTGCTTCTGAGAAGTCTTTATTTGTAATACAGTTTGTTTAGAATCACAATTTGTATAGTCCACGCGACAGTTAAGACTGCGCTGTATTATAAGATTTACATGATGTTGATATTATCTGCGTTTTTTTGTGTAAGATGTTAATACAATACGACCGGCCTATATTGAAATACTTCAACTTGTTACTGCAATAGAATTCACTACTAGAGAGATTAAGATTCTCTGTCGGAGTCTGTGTTTCCTGATAGCTACAACCTAGGGGTCTTTGAGTCAGTGAATAGGTTACTTTTAGGCAAGCATTCTACATCGTCGTCCACATCTTGCCATCACATGAGATAGTGGTCAAACGCGAGCCTATCCGTAATAATAAAAAAAAGATCCGTCAACTTTAGAATCTAACTGTTCTTCGACATGCTTTTAAAATTTTAACCATCACAATCTTTCAAAGAATAGCCTCATCTGAAAGTTGACATCCAAACAATACTCTCTGCCTTAATCGTTACCTCAGGCTAACATTATAGCCGCTTCGAGGAGCTTAATAGGTTACAAAATTTACCGTGATAGTAGAAAATACACGATGCTTACGTGCCAGCTTTCTCGGGAACTTATCAGGCTTTATTAGATTTCAGGTGTTTAGTTTCTTCACTAGACGTGGTTAAGCCTTCATTTTATAGTTGAAATTTGTTGCACTATATTGGCCTTTATTTAAAACTTTGTTGCGGGCGAATTTATTAGTAATTTTTATGGTTATGGGGTTTCGAGAAGATTTTGTTGTGGTGATTTAAGGAAAAGGTTTCCAGATAAGTATTACACGTAGGTAAGCGACTATTTAAGTCATGAATATGGCTCATTTGCAACAAGGATGACATAACTCAAAAATAGTGATTTGACAGGAGCGCATTTTTAAGATTGAATAAATTTGTGTGGCTAGGAATATGTATTTAATAAACTAGTGCGATTCACCGTCAACGATTGCATCACTGCTTACCATCAGGTGGGATAGCAGTTGAACACTAGATTATATCATTTAAAAAGAATGATGATGTGATGACCTGGACATATAACCTATTCGTTCTTTTTATCGATAATAATGTTAGATATACTAAATTAAAATTTGGAAATTTGGTTGTCGCCACAGAAAGATGAAGATTAACTGACGATAAACAGTCTTATAACATAAAAACAATGCTTTGAAAGAAGTATTTTCACACAGAAATGTTAATCACGTTTCATCAGATGTCCATCGATATATCTAGACGACATTAACATTTAATCAATAAGAGCTGCAATAGCGAAGGTTCACTTACTTGCACAGCACAGTATCTTTGCCAGAATCAAAGAGACCAGATCTCCCCCATCTGGCAGGCAGCTCGGCTATGGTGACCCCTCGGGAACCCCACACGCAGATTCGACTGCCACAGCCGCTGGTCATGATTCGTTCCACATGGAACGATGGTGGAATGAGGAACAGGAGTTTCTGAAAAAGATCAAAATAGATATACTTTATTGGATGTAAGGAGAAACATCAGGACATTACTGAAAGAGCACAATACGTGTTGTGACGTATTCTTCAATCAATAATCATCATCATCATCATTTCATAAAGACGTCCACTGCTGGACATAAGCCAAGTGTCTGCATAACGAAAGGTCCTGTGTATCTCGAATCCATCGGATTTCCGAGACCCTCACTAGTGGTCTTCGCTTCATCTTGTGAGAGGCCTTTCAACGCTGAGTCCACCACCAGAACCAATCAACAATGAGATTTTTTTTTCATTATTACCTTGATTTTTCGTCACAGAAAGTGTTGGAAGAGGCGACCTCTTCCATCACAAACACGATAGAACGAAGGAGCCCAGAAGATGCCTGTTCACTTTTGATAGATATCGGATAATTTGGTGGTAGGGAAAAGAGATGCTGGTAGAGTTTCACATTTTAGTTATGTGCATAGTAATTTATGTTATAGTACACTGAATTAAATATTGGGTCCGTAGATCATAATGTATACAAAATAATTTTTTGAAAGTGACTTAGTAACCGTTTTTAATAATGATCAATACGTAAAATAGTACTTAACCTTTCATATGCCAGAAATACAGACACAATTAAAAAGCTATTGTGTCCCGCATACATATGCGTACAACAAGTTAAATCAACCCAAAAAATAACTCATGCCAATATTTCAAGTCATATTGAAACCATTTCAATATGTTTTTTTTTTATTGGGTGGGAAAATCATCTTATGACAAATCGCGCTGTTGGGCGGAGCGGGAGATAGTGTCTGACTTTTACTGACTAAAAACCCATTCCTGGTCCTTCTTTACCTTCGTCCCAGGGCCCCGGGTTTCATTTTCACACTACCTGTGGATTTCAATATGGGTTGAAAATGCCAAATCTTATGCCAAATTTTCTACCCATATTGAAATTTGTCATAAGATTTACTAGATTATGTCCATTTTAGTCTTAAAACAAGCCATCAAGTAGTCCAAGAGCGCAGCGTTGTGACTCGATCCCGATTCTATTTCACACTCCGCGATCAAGGCAACTTTTTCAATTTCCCTTAGAAATAAGCGCTGTGCGGACCGCGGGCGGCCGTCAAACGATAAATGATTATAACTATGACGTCAGGGAAACGAGCCAAGGCGCCGGTGTAATGAGAAATAAGACGAAAAAATCCGACGAAGCCAGGAAGCCGAGAACGCTTCCTACTTTATTTTTTGTTCCTTTTATTGATTAAAAAACTTTCCTAATCATATTTTTCCTTCGTCTCCCGAGATAGTTAGGTTATCGGCGCTGCTGTGGATTCGCATGTTGATTGTTCTTGTTTTTTTTTTTTTGCTTTTTTTTCGGGTTTTCAATTTTGATGGATGGCGTGTTCTTTTTTTAAATTTAATACCGGAATTATAATCATTAAAAGTTTTTATGTTCACCAGTAGAACCAATATTTTTAAATCTCATCACAGCCAACCAATTAATTTAGGTGTCTTCAAGGCTAGAGTGAATAGGCTCTTTAATAAAGTAGTGCGCCTCACCATCAATGATTACATCTCTACTTACCATCAGGTGGAATCGCAATCAAACACATTATATCAATAAAAAAAAAAAAGTAATTTATAGGCCAACATGTTTTCAAATTACTGTGAAAAAATAGAGAAGTAACAATTATGTATTTAAACTTCATGTACAGTAGTGGTACATAGACGGACTTACTGCAACAAGATATTCTCACCAGTTAACCGTTAGGTTAAAGGGCAACACTGCGGTAGGCATAATAAATAAATAATAGATATATTACTGATAAAATTGATAGGTTTATTTTTAATTCTTGTATAGCCTTTTATTATAATGTGAATGTGAGAACACTGTAGACCCGTGGATTCATAGATTACTATTTTTTGTGCTTTTGGGTACAAAGTGGACCGGTCTAGATTGTCCTCTCATATCTATTCATTTTTTTAAAAGAGTAACCATGGAGTTTCTTGCCGGTTCTTCTTCATAGGAAAGGACCAATTGGCACCGTGCGCTACATTCTGACGTTTTATAAGTGTCCATGTAGGCCTATGTGAAATAAATAACTTGTAAGTTTTTGAGTTCGCATTTTGGAAGCTAGCTCTACCCCTTTTCTAGTGCTTACAAAAAAACCTCTAACCTCGACAAAACAAAACAGACCTAAATCAATGCAGAGCGAAGCACCATCCAAACCAGATATTAATAGTCTAATCGCGATACTAACTATTGCACGATTTCCAGTACATTAACCGCCGCGCTAACTTGCCAAGCACAGCCCCTGTAACAAACTGTTCAATGTACTATAATATTCTATTATTATTTGGATGGTCAAAGGTTGTCATTCGCGTTGAATTTAGATCTTTGTGTGGAGATGGAACGTGTTTCTGTTAGATATTACAGGGGGTTTATGGATTGTTGAACAATTTGTATTTATGTTTTAAAGCTAGTTCTATTTTCTCAAATTTAGTTATAGGTTTTAAAGAACTAAAAATATATGCTAGAGCCAATGATTTGAGTGGCCTATTGGTCCAATGGTTAGTGGCCCTGACTGCTATACCGGAGTTTGTGGGCTCGATTCCAATCCAAGATCAACGATTGTGTCATGAGCACGATCTTTTGTTCTGTCTGGGTGTAATTTATCTATAACTAGCTTCTGCCCGCGCCTTCACACGCGTAAAATTAGGTTTCTCCATACAAACTTTGAACCCCCGTTTCCTCCACTTAGGGGGTGAATTTTGGAAAATCCTCTCTTAGTGTTCGCCTACGTTATGAAAGGAAACCTTGTGCAAACTTCCACGCTCCTAGTCCCAGTAGTTTTGGCTGTGCGTTGATATGTCAGTCAGTCAGTTTCTCGTTTTATATATATAGATATGTATGTATTTAGAAATATATAAGTATATTTATCAGTTATCTAGTACTCATAGCACAGGCTCTGCTTAGTTTGGGACTTGATGGCGTTGTGTGAAAGTTGCGGAATATTATTATTATATTGTTTTTTTTTTTTAAATAATCTTAGAAATAACAAAATCATAAGAATACAATGTAGCTGGGAAAGAACCAACATGATCTATCATGTAACTAAAAGACAAACCGTAGATGAAAATATAAACAACGAATGAGTCTATTAAACACTCTATGCTTTTGCGATAGCATAATCACATCGCACTTAATATTAATAAAGGCGAAAGTTTAATGTGTGCATGTGTTCGTATATTTGTTACTCTTTCGCGCTCAAACGGCTGAACGCTGAATCTGTATGAAATCATACTGCATGGGTAGATCACATTCTGGAATAGGCTATAAGACACGTTTTATCCTTGGAGTAGGAAATCATCAAATAACTTTTCCCGCTCTGGGTGGAGCGAGAGGGCATGTCAGACTTTTACTCATTAAAACTCACCGGTGTTTCTACAAGTGCTGATAGCTATAACCTAGGGGTATTTAAGTCAAGAGTAAATAGGTTACTTCTAGGCAAGCGGGCTCCATCGTCGGCCACATCATCACCTTTCAAAAAACAAGTTGACATTGCCTTGAATGACACGTGTCGAATTATATCGGGATGCCTTAAACCGATTCCGCTTAATAAGCTTTATCCGTTGGCTGGTTCTGGGATGTCGCATGCGCGATTGAAAAGAAATTTCAAGAATCCGATTCCCGACATCCCCTCTTCGAACACAAAACAGCCCCAAGTAGGCTTAAGAGTCGGAAGAGCTTCCTGCGTAAAACACAGGCTATCGATGACCCGCCTCCCAAAGAAAGAATAAAGATTTGGGAAGAGCATCACCTACCACCATCTGACTTCTTGAAACCCCAAGAACATCTCCCACCTGGGCGCGATTTGCAGTGGCCTGTATGGAAAGCACTAAATCGGTTGTGAACCCAAGTAGGCCGCTGCAAACACAACTTGGCAAAATGGGGTTTTATAGACCCGTCGGATATTCAATGTGACTGCGGTGCTCCTGTTCAAAACTTGAGCCACATACTAGAATGCCCCAAGTGCCCATACACCTGCACTCTGGAGGATTTGATGAGTGCTACCGATGCTGCTATTAATGTAGCCACCTTTTGGGCCCAAACAGTTTGACGAGTTTACCATCGAATCGAAAAGAAGAAGAAGAAGACCTATCCATAATAAAAAAAAGTGCCGTTTACGTTCCAGGATCACGGTAACGCTTTCAAAGATTCCTGCAACCCTAGAAGGCGCGTGGAGCACAACGCACTATCGACTCGGGGAGTATGTTTCCTTGGGTTAAAATTTTACATTCACGCGGGCGATGCCGCTGGCGGAAGCTAGTTGGGGGTTCAATTCATCAACATACATGTAAATGATAACCAGTTAAACTTACTATTCCGGACGCGTAGCTTCATAAACGCGTATTCGTCATTATACGCTTGGTGTACGCCTGCTCACAGCTGACTTGCAAAACTATGAAAATCTGTCAACGAAGCGGCATCGACACGACGGCACGACACCAAGCAGTAGGCGTACACCAAGCGTATAATGTAGAATACGCGTCTGTAAAGCTACGCGTCCGTAGATAGTAGGCCTTAAAGAACCAACATTATCGATCGTACAAAAGCCAAACTGTAGGTGAGAACCTTCACAATTAATACATAGCTACCTACATTCAAGACAAACCGCCCAACAGAAATATATCTACATGAAAAACAATAGAAGTTCACCCTCTTCGGCCATTATTTAAAACATTGAAAAACCCGAAACGGCCACAGTGCATTAGCGGGTGATTATCGAAAAGAATCAAAGTGGGTTAACCCTACCGAATGGAACCCGGAACGTTTTGACCCACGCGGTAACGTTCAGTTGAGGTCCTAGTGGCAGCGGAGATGTGTTGTTGTTGTTTTTCTAAGAAATATTGTAGGAAAGAAGCTTGCTATAATTATTAATATTTTAAGATATTCTGAAAATCGAAGCAAGAGTTTTACTCACTAAAAACACACTCCTATTCCTTCGTTACCTTCGTCCCGGGTTTCGTTTTCACACTACCCATGTACTGGGGTCATCGGCTTCGACCCTGCTGGGCTCCTGCGATTTGCTGACATCTCCCTGAGGCGCGCGTGGAAACGCGCCGTCGACGACTTGGGCTCGGTCTGGACGGTTACCGAACAGACGGACGGTGGGCTACCCATTGCTCGCCGTCCGCAAGCCTTCGCCTACGGTGGCCGGAAATCGGGACCGGAATTCCGGCGGCGGTTGGGGCGTGAGAACCGTTGCCTCACGCGATCGGCCGCCTCCTTTGCTAGCATTACTGCTTCGCAGGAGGCGACCGCCTGCCACTCCTCGCTCCGGACCATGGCCTGTACCAAAGCCCGGCGCAAGAGATCGCCGCCGCCGATCGCCCCCACGAGGACACGGCGTTGCTCTGCCCAAGCGGGGCACACCTCCACCGTGTCCTCCGGGCGGTCCACATATTCTAATGACAAAGCTCAGAATATCAATGAAAAAAGAACGGATTTCAGAACTCAGTATTTTGACTTAAGAACTTCTCAAACTATACTTAATGCCAACTTTAACAGGTTTTCAGACCAATGTAGAGTTTGAGAAATACTTAACTTCAAATGCTTAAATAATAAGAAATCAAGCGATGATGTCTATGTTATCGACAATCTTAATTCAATATCAGGCAGTTTAAGGAATACGCCTTAGCATTAAAAAATAAAATAAAGACGTTTTCGTTTTTATTCGGAGAGAAAATAAAAAAAAGTAAAATTCTTTAAAAAAAAAAAACAGTCCAGTTTATTTGCGTGCTCGACCCCGCCACTGGCACCCCACAGTGTGACCAACTCGCACGCTGTGGTCACAGCGGGGCGGGCATAAATTCAGACGACGAAAACCCCGGACAGTTCCGAAGCGTAGCCTACGCGACGCGATAATGGCTTCGAATTTCACGCCTAAAATATGGCCCAGCAGTTTTTCAGAAAAAAAAAAAGAATTTTCTGAAGGTTGAAATATGGGTTACGGTGTATGGTATGATTTTTAGTCAGGGTTATTAGTGCCGAATATTGACGTAAAATGTTTTTTTTTACAAGGTTAGAAAACAAATCAAAATCCCGTCCTATTATAATTTGGGTGTCTTCCAGGCTAGAGTAAATAGGCTCTTAATAAACTAGTGCACCTAATCATCAACGATTGCATTTTGGAAAATCTTAGTGCTCGCCTATGTCATAAAAGAAAACCTGAAAAATTTCACATTCCTAGTTCCTGTAGTTTCGGTTGTGTGAACTGACTGACATATCAACATATCAGTCAGTTACTCCATTTGTATATAGTATAATATATATACTCGTAGATACATGAGATTTACGCTCTTGGAGACACAACATTAAATAAAAGTCCCCACATACCAAAACAGTAATCGGGCTCAACTATCAAACCGTCACATCTAAACAAAATCCTTGACGCCAGAAAAATATATTACAAATGCAAATTCACAAACAAAACCTAAAACAAAAATAAGAGCCGGGGCTTACTGTGGTTACGTATTAAAATTCCTGATAGGTACACACATAGCTGAGCCTCGAACAATTAAGCGAAGGTGGGTGTCTAAGGGGCCCCCTCGCGCGGACGCAGGGTTATCCAACATATTTAATAAAATAATAATATTATGAAAAAAAAATGAAATTATTCAACTCGCGTACATTCGTGTATCGCGATCGGTGTCCGTGCCAGATACATGTATATTTTTTTTTTCGCCATTTTGTTTTACGTGACCGAAGAGGCCCGCAAAGATTGCCAGTATACGGTGCATGTATTCAAATAATTGTTTGTGTTTTTTTTCATTTTAATTCTTCCACGGGTGGAATTTTAATGATTCGTTTGTATAAAAGATTGGAGGATGCTAAGCGTTTATATAAAATTTTCGCAGCAGGATTAAAAAGGAAAATCGCCTTTGGATTAAGAGCGGGCGGTCAGTTTTTATAGGTACGAGATCTGTGTTTTAGTTTATCGTTTTGAATTTTTATTTTGTTGAAATATTTCACGTAGAATCTATATTAATTTTACAAAGAGGAATGATTTGTGTTTTCTTCTTCTTAGTGCATTGATGGCAAAACTAATTTCAAATTCCTTGCCTGGCCCAGTATTCGGCCACGTCAATGCCGTCCACTGATGCTGTCAACTTAATAATAACTTAAACTTAATTCGTGTTTTTTGTTTGTGATGAATAAACTCGAAAAATACTAGGCCGATTTTAAAAATTATTGTTTCAGTAAAAAATTTTTTTATCACTCGGCAGCAGCTAGTTAATAAGAAATAGGCGCTGATCTCAAAAAATGCCACTCGGATTGAAAAAAAAAAAACAAATCGTTTAAGTAATTTTTTTCATTTGTCATGTTAAGTGAATTGTAGGTATTCTTTTTGAGAAATAAATGCCTGAAACCGTCGACTTTGTATACAGAGTCTACAAACTAACTAACCTGTCTGTTAACTAGGTTCGTGACGAATAGATTAGGCTATATATTATCAAACTATGACACACGGAAGCGGAGCAGTCACCAAAGACGCTGGTGAAACCGCAGGGGATGCTAGTATACAATTAGTTTGAAATAGTTTAATTTATTTACTAAGAGATATATTGTTAAAAGTAGGTATAGCATGTGCAGCCCAATAAGTCAAGGAGAGATATTGGATTATTCAGATGTCTTGATCACCAAATTATTTAATACATAAATACATATTATGTTACGAAGGCGAAATCATGTTCACTACAAGTCTGAATTTTTCCTTAGTGGTGAATTCTTGGGAATAAAACTTTGCATGTCCCTTTTCTGTATCCATTTTTTTGAGCTCTGAGTTGAGCGAGATAGTGTCAGACTTTTACTGAGTAAAACCTATGTTCCTATTTTTGCCCTTTGCGTACTACAGGGTAACACTTTCGAATAATGCGGTAGCCCTTTTCTATACCCCTAACAAGTGTATGTGAGATTTAATGATTGTCCGTCGATTAGTTAAGAGGGTGCAAATTGACATACATTTTCACTGTTTTTCACACAACTGCTATTACGCGATTATGACGTTATTATACATTTTTCATTAGATATTTTGGAAACACAGTATCTTGTGGATATTATCTAGGCTTCTATTGAAATCAATTTATAAATTTGTGTAAAACTAATCTAGAAAAGACCTCTAAAAATCTACAATTTTGCATGAACATTGACACTTCATAATTTACTCAAAAATTTAAAAAGTCAAGAAAGTATAACAATAGAAGCCTTGCAAATTTAATCAAGATACTATATGACGCCAATTTTTACAAAAACCTTTAAGGGTTTAAAAAAAACACGTATTTCCTGAAACAAGTTTTGTAAAATATTCAGGAATTACCGAATGCTAACAGAGTTTTGAGGCGTTATATCTCTTTTTTTGCATTGCCTTTTCGTCACACATCGCGTTGGATTGCGTTAGATGAAGTAACAAGCTTTTAAACCATGCTCGATGTTGACGATAGGCGAGTGGAAAAGGACCCTCTTAAGGCGTGGAAAAGAAAGAAATAAAAACAATAATTAATTCATGTATCGCAATAGTTTCCCACTAACGCGTACAGGGATAATAGTCGCGTCGGTTGTTACCACGTTCCATGAAAATTGTCTTAAGGGCCTCAGAGAGTTGGCTTTGGTCATACATCTTCCAAAGGTCTAGGATCCCCCAACAGGTCCTGAGAGAAATAATAACATTAATGTTTATTTTTTTTAATATTTTTTTAATGATATGAACTAGTGCTTGACTGCGATCCCACCTGATGGTAAGCAGTGATGCAATCGTTGGTGGTGAGGCACACTAGTTTATTAAGAATCTATTCACTCCTAAGATTCAAAGCATTTTATTTCAAATAAACCTAGACTTGACTGGCCTGTTGGTCTAGTGGTTAGTGGCCCTGACTGCTATGCCGAAGGTCGTGGGTTCGATTCCCACCCAGGACAAATGTTTGTGTGATGAGCACGATCATTTGTTCTGTGTCTGGGTGTAATTTATCTATATATGTGTGTATTTAGAAATATATAAGTATGTTTATCAGTTATCTAGTACCCATAACACAAGCTTTGCTTAGCTTGAGACTAGACGGCGTTGTGTGATAATTGTGAAATATTATTATTACTATATTATATATTAACCATTTACAGACACTTTTGAAATGTCAAGAAGTCAGTCAGTCACAAAAAAATTATGCTAATTGCACATTCCAAAGCTCTATGGAGAAGAATGTGCAAGAAACTCCATGGACACTCTTTTCAATCATGTTATGTATTACAAATATCTCGGTTACATGTTTCTTGTCGCTACTATCATGTGAGAACAATGTAAATAACATAAAAACTAAATATAGATATTAAAATAGCAACTGGCAGCCAAGAGATGACCAATCTCAACTGACAGCACCCGTTCACGGACATGAATCTGGTCTTGAAGATACCTAAGTTATAATCGGACGGGAAGACAACAGATTGATTATACTAGCTTTTGCCAGTGGCTTTGCACGAGTTAAACTAGAAAATTATCCCAATTGAACATACTCCTGGGATAAAAAGCAAATCCTATGACCTTCTCTAGGATACTGTTTAACTGTATACTAAATTGTATCAAAATCCATCCAACCGATAAGGCGTGAAAAAATAACAATTAAACTCAAATTCTCATTTATTAGGAAAGGATTTAAGCCGAATAATAATTAATAGTAAGCAACAAAACTTCTCACATAAACCGATCACGGTGCAACGTTAGTTATTATGAATGAAACTCTGTAAGTCGACACGTTGTTAAAGTTAGTACCGCTACTCGCCGCTAGATGGCGGTACAAGTCGTAAGTTGTGTTTAAAGGTTTGGTACTGAAATTGTGAATTAGCTTGCAAGATACAAATTATGTTGGTAAATAAGATGAATTTTAGGTATTCGTATCAATGAGCGCGCATTGAGTATATGCTTCGAAAATCACTTCAAATAATTCATAAAATAATTATTTTTGTAAAAAAAAACTGAACGACGCTGAATTGACTTGAAAAGTAAAAAATATTTTACAGATACGTCAATAAGTTTTGAAACGCAAAGAAAGTCAGCTTTACGAATCCATACAAATCAACTTGTAGAAAGTTCGTAGGCCCTTGCTACGAAGGCTACGGCGTAGCAGCCAACATCGACGTAGCATTCGTTGCCGGCTACGCAACGGTATTTGCTTTTTAGAAGTCTAGTTTTGCAAAAGGCAAAATAATATCGAATATGAATATGAAATCGGGTAAGGATTACCATAGTTTCCATCACAAAAATACGGATACATAGGCCAAAATGAAAGCCCCAATAGATTCGTTTTAAAGGCAAGGCCTAAGCGGCAACGACGGGATGGTTTGGACTACTTAGATAAAGACTTCCCAATTAGCCGTAGGATAGAGAGAAGTGGAAAAAGAGCGTTTGTCCTACAGTGGAAACTTACGACTGGTTAAATCATAAAATATATTTATGTCACCGAAAAATTGTAGATTTTTAGCTCGTAATAGTCGCTGTAAGTTTGTTAAATATCATGAGAAATTGTTAACTACTTTTGCTAAATAATGAGTTTGTTTCGGTATTTCTTCTCAGGGTAGTCAGCTAGGAAACACCGGCCTCATTCAGTTTAAAAAGACGAAAATAAAATATACGTCTAAAAGTGTTTTTTCAAACCTATTTGCAAAATAAATATCATTTATCATTTATATAAAACCATTTTCATAATATATTAAGATATTATGATCTAATAAAGATTTATTGCAATCATACGGAGTCTTCAATTTTCCGGTGACATGTATAAGCATTAACCTTACGCCTTTTTTCTTATAGGGTAAGCAGAAACTACAGAATGTACACCTCAATCGGACGGTGATCTACGCTGACGAGTTGCGAGTTGTGTTACACACGTGCCTCAAAGAGATGACAGCATGATTGACGGGGCGCGCTAGGGCCGAGCCTACCAGGGCTGCGAGTTTGTTCGAAACAGTCATCACGGCCCTGGGACGTGAAGGGTAACGTGAAGGAACAAAGGTGGGTTTTAGTCAGTAAAAGTCTGACACGCCCTCTCGCGTCACCTTAGAGCAGGAGAAGTTATTTGATGACTGCCAACCCCTCCCCAAAGAAACACCTGCTTATTTATCTTACATAAATGTTTGTTTAATAAAAAATATCACTTTTAAAATCAATTAACATACAACAATTTGAAACAGACTGGAACAATTTGCCTGCTGCGGTCTTCCCGTCCAATTATAACTTAGGTGTCTTCGAAGCTAGAGTGAATAGGCTTTTAATAAAATAGTGCACCTCACCATCAATGATTGCATCACTGCTTACCATCAGGTGGGATCGCAGTTAAGCACTGGTTTATATTAATTAAAAAAAAAACATAATCAACTTTGTATTGTTCTCATTGCTGGGAATCAGGCCTCCTCTCTAGAGAAAAAGGACCAGAACTTAAACCCACCACGCGGGCCCAGTGCGAGTTTGTTAAAAATCGATTAACTACGAAAAAAATATTGTCCTTCTATTACAAAAATCATGAATTACTAATTAGACTTAGTAGCCGAGTGTATTCACTAGAAATCTTTTCCGAGAAACCCCTATTAAGCGTAATTAATTACTCTGTAATTTAGTACTACATGGAAGCTAAAGAATAAACACTGAAATGAAAAACACCGGCCACCTTTGTAAACAGCCGCCCTAGCCAAGTTACAATCGTATCGTTCGCGCCAAACGCTTCGAGTAGGCCACGCCTCCGATTCCTTTGTTCTGACGTCATCTCAACGCTCAGTCACGTGATCAGATCAAAGGAACTGGAGGCCTGGCTTACTCGAGGCGTTCGGTGCGAACGAAAAGATTGTAACTTGGCTAGGGGGGCAGTTTCCGAAACGACCCTTGACACTAGACAAACCGAGGCCCTATCAGGAGCTTTTAACGCGATCCATTTTACGACCTAAACTGACCTGTTAAAGGAATGGAGCTACATAGGGTGTATAGACCCATCCGTCTTTCTCACTTGCACGACTGATATTTTAATACATCATGTTAAGGCCCAGGTCTCCAAGCTTTAGTGACTTTGTACACAACACATTTTAAGAACAATATCAGGAACTACTGATTTGTATTGAAAAAATATTTTGGTGATAGACCCATTTATCGAGAAAGCTTAGCATAACAGTAACCTAGGATACGAGTGAAACCGCGGGGCACAGCCAGTGTTAATATATTCAGCTCAATTCAATTGATGTCAAAATAAAGTAATTGTAACGCAAGTAGGCCATTTATACAGCCGACTATTAAAAAAAACTATCAATGATACCCTGACCGACTCACAAAACACTCCTTCCAAAATGATAACAAAGGAAAAATTCCCAACCACCATTAACGCCTTCTTTCCAAGTTCTAAGGTCCACCTGTTCTAAAAACACCAGGGTACGACATCGAACCGCGGATAGTTACCAAAGTCCCGACATAAATCAGCCAACTCCAGCGTTACTTACTCTCTTCACGAACATTAGCATTTTTTATGCATAGGAATCGATCCGGCGACCGGCTAATGCCTCCCACGATACATTAATATCTTAGTTTTTATGACTCTTCTGCAACAATTCGTCTCGTATCGCAGGATATAACCACCTCTATCTTCCCACTCAAAACTCCACCTTATCAACTTTCTTCAAGGTGGGAATTTCTTAAGCAACGAGGTGGTAGGATGTAGATACGCTCGCGGATTAAGTCGTGTTTACAGTTTAGCTCAAAAGTTACGCTATAATTGTGAAGTGTACAAATATTTTGGCTAAGATTGGATTAAGGCGTGTGTGCAAGGTGATTTTTAGTTGCGTCAAGATTAATTTGTTTTTATAGTTTTTCTGCAGGTTTAAACAAATGACTGGCCTACCGAACACGGACGCGTAGCTTTATAGAAGCATAATTCGTCATTATACATTATTATTCGTACAGCTAAGGAGTGGAACTTTTCAAATTATTATAAATGTCAAAAGTAACGAGTTAATTTTGACATTTATATTGAATTTAGTTCTGACAATTGAAGAATGTATTTTGACATTTAATGAATTTATGACATTTACTATTTTTATTTGCTATGTTAGTGACATTTGTATTTCATTTAATTTGAGTTGTATATCCGACTTCTATTTTTTTTAAATTATATCTTTGTTCTCTCAAAATTTTACTTCTATCTGTTTTATGTATTGTTTGTAATTGCTGTGCTCGACAGGGTCCATGTGCACTTGTTTAACTATTCTTAAGATCTTATGTAACACATGTGATATAGCAATAAAGAATTGAATTGTAATTCCTTTCCGGAATCTGTGTTTCCTGATGGCTACAACCCGGGAGTCTTTAAATCAAAAGTGAATAGGTTACTTTTAGGTAAGCGCGCTCCATCGTCGACCGCATCGTCGCTTTCCATCAGGTGAGATAGCGTTCAAGCGAGAACCTATCAACAGTAAAAAAAAATACTCTTCATCGCGACAGAGTTTCGTAGGTTTGTATGTGAGCTATGAGCAGATGTACACCAAACGTATATAAGTTGGATTCTTGGTCCTAAGACCCGTGAACACACCTTTATCCGAATCGGAGTTGATAATAGGTGGATCTGGCGATTTCCTTAACGCCCCCATTTTTCTTATACGGCCACTTCGAGATTAAAAGTTTGAAAAAGAAACGTTCGGCGCTACTTCGCTATTTTTAACGTATCGGAGCATCGGGCGTTTTTAAAAAGTTTCCGAAAGAAAATTTGCTTTTCTTTCGTGGAGAGGCGATTTGAATTTGTCAGTTTATAGCTTTGATTATGATGATACATGGAAAATGCTTTTTCTTTATGCAGTGTTTTATTTTATTTTAGAATAAAAAAAATAGGAGTACAATTAACGTTATACATATATAATACTCAAACAAAATACTCATTATACTATCGACATTATTTGCTATCCACTTTTTTGCTATCCCACAGCTGAGCAAATGCGCAATAGTCTCGACCCTGACATCGTGGTTATTATCCATTTAAGATGCCATTCGAACCTCGGCTGCAGGCTGCGGATACAGGCTGCGAATGCAGGTAGCACACGCATGACACGCAGCCGTTGCCTGCATCCGCAGCCGGGAGTGATTCCGAGGCTGGCTGCACGTGCTGCCAGTCGCAAATCTACGATTCAATCCAAAATGAGCGCTATCGGCTCCGAGTAGCGATTATTTCCATTTGGATTTGTCCACTTTGTGAGGTTATATTCTTATGCAACTTTCAAATAAGATCTAAATATTATTAGATGTTATCTGGTCTTAAATGTTTCCGTAGATTACTATAGAAATACTAAATTACTGTTTGTTCAAGTTCTCAGTCATTCTCAAGCATTTTAATACATCATACTGTATCCATAAGTTACTCCACATCATCCATTTGCTTCTAAAGCAAAAATATGAGCGATATTATGTTAATACACGAACACAATACACCACGTTCTGCGCTGGCTGTCTGCCAAGTAACGTTATCGGGAGCGTCCTCTGAATATTATGACCAATACTTTAGCTCGGATTAAAAACTTATTTAGTTATTCTAATAGCGAACACTTGGTTATTTTGGCACTGAGAGTTTTAGGGTAAGAAATGGTGAGTATTTGTGTGGTTTTACATTAGCATAAGCTCTATTTTACTTATTTACAAGCGACCAGTTACGAAACTAAGTTTTAGGGGATTTTAAGTAGTTTTGATCTTGCCTGATGGAAGGCGAAGGTGAAACGAGAAAATCTTTTCAGTTTTGATTTTGACTGTCCACTGTTCTTACATAATATCTATGAATACTGTAATATGAAAATATTGTAAACAAACACTTTTTTTAAAGAGTAACCATGGAGTTTCATGCCGGTTCTTCTCTATAGGAAACGACCAATTTGAACCGTGCGCTAGCTTCTGACGTTTTATAAGTGTCCATGACATGAAGGCCTATGTGAAATAAAAATATTTTTGATTTTGATTTTGACATATTTAAAAAAGTTAAATACTCTACTTTTTTTTATTTGTCCTTAAAACTATTAAATATATTTTTTAATAATTCTTGTAAAAAAAAATATTAATATCCCACCGGCATCGTGAACAGCCCCCCTAGCCAAGTTACAATCGTATCGTTCACGCCAAACGCTTCGAGTAGGCCACGCCTCCAATTCCTTTGTTCGGACCACGTGACTGAGCGTTGAGATGACGTCAGAACAAAGGAATCGGAGGCGTGGCCTACTCGAAGCGTTCAGCGCGCACGATACGATTGTAACTTGGCTAGGGGGGGCAGGGTCCAAACTACCGGCGGTCAAGGCTCCAGAGAAAGGAACCTCCAAAAAATTACGAGCTGTGTCCAAGAGTACCGCTTTGTGAATCCCTTGATCCAGCCGCCTAACGCGAGCCTCCTAAGGTGTTGGTCGCGGCCCTTGGCTATTAAGCCATTGCCCGACACGACTATCGGTACAATGATCGCCGAGTCTACATCCCACATGCCAACAACCTCGCAAATCAAATCATTTTTTATAAATAGTCTTAGTAGTAGTTTTTTATAGTAGTCAAACGCATTTGACTACTATCCCTCCTGATGGAAAGCGACGATATGGTCGACGATGGGACGCTTGCCTAGAAGTAACCTATTATGGTTATTGAAAATGGGAAAGCAATGGAGTGCATTGTATCAGAGCTTACTGGATCATACAAGCTGCCATTTACATATAAGATTATGTGTACTGTAGCGCAGGCTCGAGTTGTAGGTTAAAAACTCTTTCCTCTCTGGGTGGAGTGAGAGGGAGTGTTAGACTTTTACTAAGCCAGGTGGCTTAGTAAAATTTCCTTCAGTTGTGCTTAGCCTTCCAGGGTCACGGTAACTATTTCGAACAATCAGGAAGCCTTTGGAGGCGTCGATCCTAGCGGGCACTATCAAAAGATGTAGGTATCTGAGATTCTCCGGCCTCAATATAGTTTCGGCACTCCTGTTACATAGTCTTTTAAAAACTGACTTATACAAATTAATTATTTTCTAACTCAAATCTCTCTTATTTTAAGGCACTAATCTTTAAATGTATCGTTCCACCAGCTCGAATGCTAATAAGGTAACTTGTTATACGATGATTTCAGCACATCATATTTTTCGTGTAATATGTTTTGCAGGAAGACTTAAAAGATGTCTAGAAATTAAGCTAAGTGATCTTTTGAGCTTGTACATGTTTAGCGTTGCCAGGCGTCCGGATAAAGCTGGACAGGGTCAGGCTTTTTAGTTGCGTGTCCGGTCAAATTGAGCGGAGTCCGGCCTGGCCGGCTTTTTAAATTAGACAATTTTTTTTTTAGATTTGTCATGTCTTATACTTTATCTCGTATCGCTAGCGTAAGCGGAGCGGACTAGCAACTATAGCAGCCAGTTTTATTGTTGTTTCATTAGAATTAAAAAATATATACGTATTATCAATAATAAAAAAGTCGAATTTCACTTTTACAAAAATTGTCGGCCATTTTACTCAAATGTCCAGCTAAATTGGCTGGTCTGTCCGACTTTTCGGTTTGAAGACTTTGCAACCCTATTATTTATTATTTATTTATTTATTTATTTCAGGTACTCTCTGCACTATACATGTTTATAGTAATTTTGTTTGACATAGTCTTCTAACGATGAATTCCGATGGTCCCTTGATAACATGACAAACCCTTTTTTTTAGGTGGGAAATCATCGAATAACTTCTCACGCTTTGGGTGGAGCGGGTATTGTCAGAATTTTACTGACTAAAACCTACCTGTGTTCCTTCAGCTGATCTTTTTCGAAGGCAACGTAATTCCTTCGAAAAATTCTAAGCCCTGGTGGCTGGGTGTCGGCAGTAGCTGGCCCCATGATTTTTACTGATTGCGTTCCAGGACGACAGCCAAAAACCTAACTTAAACCTCAATATTTTTATCTCAGTTTCCCAGATCGTGTATCAAATTATCTCATCATACAGTTAATACGACGGTATCTAAGCAGCGCACACGGCCGAGCCGATATCCTGGCACAGAGCCATTTTGTCTACACAAACCTAACGTAATGCTGACGTACTGCTTTAAGGATTTTGTATCGTAACTTTTGAAGGTAGTATTAATTTTTAATTATGGTGTTACATGGTTGCCATATAGGGAAGAAGTGGAAAGATGTATCTCTGGCAAGGGGTAGCTCTGAGCTTAACTTACCAAACATTGCAATTCCGAACCACTTTTAATTGCATCTTCAATAATATCTTAGTTTTAATTTATTCATAAATATAAATCTTATTACTGTTATCTAAATGTACACTTTTGTAATCGTTGTTATTTTAATAAATTATAATCATTTTTAGTTACTAATAACCCGTCACCATTGATAACGGTTCCGACGTACGAGTATGTAGGTCGCGGGTTCAAAGTCTGTTAGGCTCACAAAATGGTGAAGGAACACATCGTGAGGAAACCTCCTAGTCCTAGCACCAAAAATTCGACATCCACCAATCCGCAATGGGCCCGCTTGGTGGATTACGGCTCATTTTCCCTGCTAGAGATGAAGCCTGAGTTCCAGCAGTGGGAACTTTATAAAGCTGATTATAAGATACGTTATGAGAATATGTTCTTTGGGATAATGTTTACTTTGAAGCGCGAGGCCTCTGGCACCAACTAGTCATTCATAAATTGAAGATTTTGAACCTGATTTCGTTCTGCAAAACAACATGGCTTTCGAAGCCAATTTACAGCCAGTAAGAGCCAAAGAGATCCCAAACAAAACGCCATTACTCCTAAACAATACAGAACAAACGAAATTTTCCGCCAACTTGAACATGGGATATTATTTTTAATATGAAAAAAATAAACGTTGAACCGTTCGCGAAATCGTTGCGGCCATCTTTCCATTACCGCAAATTACCGGGAGAGGCCAGGGCTAAATAACGTCACGTATTTCATTAGGAGCGCCGCGGAGCCTCAAAAGTGACGCTTTTGAATTGAAAGCTAGAGTTTTGGGACACATTGGCAAGGGGGGCTGGGATCCGGATTGCAAGTTGGTCCTTCCCATGGTTGATACTTTGGCCGCAGCAATAATTCAGCTATATTGATAGATCGATATACTTTTTATTGTACACCATAAAATATTCAGGCACTTACAGTATTAACTTAAAATTAATAGGGTGTAACAATGTTGGTCTTATCGTTAAAAGCGATTTTTCAGACAACTTATGAATGGATTTGACGGAGGAGAAAAGATAGTTCGTGGTGTACTATTTACATAAAATATATACAAATCATAGCTAATAAAATACATATAATACAAACAACATCACAAAAAATACACACAACACAATTATTATTCCATTTATTTATTTTTTATACATACTGTTTACATTTTTAAATATTTCTTTAAAAAACAAATAAAAAAAATATTATTATTAACAATATATATACATACGCAGACAAATATGTATATATACTTTGTGACATACAAGAGGAGGGTTAGTGATCCTTGACCACATTTTTAAACGTTCAGTTTTTTTTTGTTCATGCTTTATTGACCACTAGCTTTTCAGTGGCCTGTCTCACAGGCTCGTGCAACTGTTTTCCTAGATTAATTAGCTTAACACATTCGATCGTGTTGCTTTTTCTCAATCTTTATCCTGACATTGGAATGCCTTGCAGCAATTATATCAATGGTGCTCCATTAAATTCAGGTCCTGCTACTTTCCAGCACCATACATGTGCGCGGTGGAGTAGTAAATCTCAAAGGAGCGTTGTGTCACGTACGCCACTTACGCAGCATTAGGCCAGCGCTCCTTCATGACTCTGACTGGAGTGGCGACCACGTACCGGAAGACACAGCGTTGGAAGGCCTCTCACAAGGTGGACCGATGACCTGGTGAGGGTAGCGGGAATCCGATGGATGCGAGACGCAGTTATATGTCCAACAGTGGACACCTTTCGGCTGAAATGATGCTGATGATTATTTAAAAAAATGTTGAAGCTCAATCGATAAACTTTTTAAAGGAAAATTATTTAAATGGAAAATTCTGACAACTCATCCTGAGGGTTAACCACGAAACCCTTTGCAGGTTTTTCAGGAATTAGGCTATGTTCCCTGTTCTGTGTTTCCTGTTGGCTACAACCCGGGAATCTTTAAGTCAAGAGTGAATAGGTTACTTCTAGGTAAGCGCGCTCCATCGTCGACAGCATCGTCGCTTTCCATCAGGTGAGATAGCGGTCAGGAGCGAAACTATAAAGAATAAAAAAAAGTAATTCCGAAGCACACTTCCCGAAATGCAACCGGTAGAAAACTGACAGGCTAGCAACTCAGCAACGCTGCACAAGACTGAAGCCTCGACTTGACTAATGCATCATTACCATGATCCTCAACTGAAGGAACACGGGTACGTTTAAGTCAGAAAAAGTCAGAGACGCCCTCTCGCTCCACCCAGAGCGGGAGAAGTTATTTGATGGTCTCCACCCAAAAAAAAAAGGGTTAACCATGTATGTTATCTACCTACCGACAGAACGAAAGCAAACAAGTTAAACATCTTCTCCATCCGTGTATCACAACAGCCGGAGGTCAATCGAGACCACTCCTAATGTTTACTGATAAAAAGAAAACCAATTTGTGTACCTCCCCCGAACGCCCCTGCCACAAAGGAGCGCTATCTAGCGATAAATTATCGAAATTATTGCATTAAAAATTCCATCTAGTAAGTCAAAGCGAGCCATTATGGCCGCTCTGTGGCTCGCTCAAAAGAAAAACGACGTAACTGCATTGTTCTTCGTACACTTTGTGACGTTTTAGTTCCGTATATGTAATTTTTCTTGGTAAATGTTATAGGAAACCGTTTTCCTCTCGGAGGAGAGGCGAGATATTTTGATATATTTTTTTAGGTTGTCGGTCTACAATTTTTTGTTTAGGATTTAATGAATGTTTCAAACGAATTTTATATTAGGTCGCTGTTGTCTGTTTTCTTCGTATAAGTGGATGTTATTAGTTTTTGTTACGGGGAAGTATCTCTAAGATTTGATCAATATATCATATTGAGTTTCTGAAAAGTACACCCTTTTCTAATTAACGTTTTCTAACAACACTACCTGTAAACAACAAAGATTATTAAACAATTTTAGCCATCACAAATGAAACGAGCTAATGTTTAGTTAATGCTAAGGTTGGCTTTTTTATATTTGACTAGCTTCTGCCAGCGGCTTCGCCCGCTCGGAAGCAGGTTTCTCCATACTAACTCTGGACTCCTGTTTCTTCCTCTTAGGGGGTGAATTTCGGAAAATCCTCTCTTAGTGCTCGCCTACGTCATAAAAGGAAGAAGGGTGAAATCTTGCACGAGGTTTCGTGCAAGATTTCACCCTTCTACTACCAATAGTTTCGGCTGTGCGTTGATATGTCAGTCAATCAGTTTCTTCTTTTATATATGTAGATAAACCATAGTCTAATACTGTGTGTTAATTACCTAAGTCTTCATACCCAAACTATTTTACTACTAATACCTCCCATACATTTCCCGAGGACTCCTAAAATAATAATCTAGAGCCCTGGTACAGAACCCTGCACTATCGATGCATAGAAGATAATTTCTCAGTCCACATTCCCAAGCTAATACAGTACCAATAGCCATCACGCATTCCCAGAGAACTTGTCGAATAATCTGGAAGCCTGGTACAGAATCTTGCGCCATCGATGCATAGAATTTAATTTCCCAGTCTATATATTATGTCTAAGCTAAAAATCAGCACACATCGTAATTAATATTCCTAGAAGACTCTTATAGGATCTGGAAGCCTGGAAAAAACCCTCCACCATCGATTAACTTATTTCAGTCTACATCCGTAATACCATTACCAGAAGGCTATAAATAGGGAAGCCTTGTACACCATTCTGCATCATTGAGGCATATATAAGTTAATTAATTATCTCCTTCCACATTTTTAATACTATACTTTCCCAAAAGACTCCTCATATAATCTGGAAGCCTGGTACAAAACCCTGCACCATCGATTAACTTATTTCAGTCTACATCCGTAATACCACAAATTACTAGAAGTCTATAGATAGGGAGGTCTTGTACAAAACTTTGCATCATTGATGTATAGAAGTTAATCATCTCCTTTCACATCCTTAATAACATATATTCCCACAAGACTCCTCCTATAATCTGGAAGCCTGGTACAAAATCCTGCACCATCGATGCATAGCTACGTCGACTTCGCTCTAACGCGGAGGTGCAGCCAATTTCCTAGAGCGCCTCATTCCAGCTAATTTTCATATTAACGAACACGTCTCGCCTGTCCTGAACGATATGACTTGTTCGTGTAGTAAGCTATTGTTTATTAACTGGCAAGTTTTCTTGATAGGGAAACAGACGTTTTGTAAAGGTGAAATGTATTTTTTAACCGACTTAAAATGAAGGAGGTTCTATGTTCAGCTGAATGTATTACTTTTTTTTATGTATGTTCATCGATTTTTCGGTCAATACTTGTGGGGTCCACAATGATTGACCGAAAAATCGAACACGCAGCCAATTCTGACATAACATCTTTAAATCAACCGAATTATACTCCAAGAAAAAAAACTTATAACAAAAAAAACAACCGACTTCAATGTAAAAAAAAACATGAAAAAAGTACAAAATAACTTTAATTTCGGAAATCGGTGTTAAATAATGAAGAGAAAAAACTACTATAGAAACACCGACTTCCGAAATTAAAGTTATTTTGTACTTTTTTCGTGTTTTATTGTTTTACATTAAAGTCGATTGTTTTTTTTTGTAAAAAGTTTTTTTTTTGGTGTATAATTCGGTTGATTTAAAGATGTTATGTCAGAATTGGCTGCGTGTTCGATTCCACTACGGAACAAATATTTGAACGACTTACAGGGAGTTGTTCTGGGCCTGGGGGGCTTCGTTTATGTAACAATAATAAGTTTATGTGTGTGAGTTTACATGTTTGTAAACACATCTACGAGACAGGAGTAATTTTTAACGAGAGGAAATATTTAAAAATGAATTTTATTTTACTATTAGTGGACATAGGCCCACATGGCGCTTTATGAAACGTCAGAAGCTGGTACACGCTTCCAATTGGTATTTTCCTATGGAGAAGAATCAGGAAGAGACTCCATGGTTACTCTTGTCACTGTCCATTGTCGTGATTCTATAGTCAAGTTTATTTCGATTTTGTATGTGCGTATACGAAAGCTAATGTTTATTTCAGAATACATTTATTACCCATCAGTTTCCTGACATAAAGTAGTCGGAAAAGACCTTTCCGTTAGGAAACTGCTTCGGGAAACTACTGCGTGGTTTAGACGATAACAATGAATGTATCTTAAGGTTTCTTTTACCATAAATACTTAGTAGTAGTTACGTGTTTATGATAACATAATAATATAATATACCACAACTTTCACACAACGCCATCTAGTCCCAAACTAACCAGCCCCCCTAGCCAAGTTACAATCGTATCGTTCACGCCAAACGCGTCGAGTAGGCCACGCCTCTAATTCCTTTGTTTGGACCACGTGACTGAGCGTTGAGATGACGTCAGAACAAAGGAATCAGAGGCGTGGCCTACTCGAAGCGTTTGGCGTGAACGATACGATTGTAACTTGGCTAGGGGGGCTGGTTAGTTTGGGACTAGATGGCAGAGCTTGTGCTATGAGTACTAGTCAACTGATAATCATACTTATATATTTTCTAAATACATACATATTATAGACTAGCTGACCCATCGAACTTTGTACCGCCTAACAGTGAATGAATGTATCTTTTGATGTATATGTGTTTTAGTTTTTAGTCCTTTTTTAAAATTATATAAACTAGTGCTTGACTGCGATCCCACTTGATGGTAAGTAGTGTTGCAATCGTTGATGGTAAAGCACTCTACTAAGAGCCTATTCACTCTAGCCTTAAAGGCACCTAAGTTATAATTGGACGGGAAGACCGCTGCAAGCAAATTGTTCCAGTCCTGCGATGTATACGGTATAAACGACGAGGCGAAACGCTTAGTCCGGACCGTAGAGGTGTTAACACTGTACGGGTGGACACTCGCCGTACGTTGGGATGTCCGATGGTAGACAGGATCTTTATCCATGTATCTACAATAAAGTATATAATTTACGAATAACAATATGGCTAAATAGAATGTATCCATAGGTATAACCATTTCTATAACCAACTGACCATATTACACCTGCCCAATTAATTCCAATGTCCTAAAGACCTCCCCAAGACCTGGCGAACAATTTAATTTCGAACAAGAACGCCGTCCGGAAACGTCCGAACACGCCCGAAGTCTCCCGATGATGTACGCCAATATTGCACACCTTGTTAATATAAATTTTGCACGGGCCTCAGTCCCGTATAATGTGGAAACTGTAAAAAAATATAAGTTAAATTCACCGGTACTACGTTTTGGTTCCGTATGTTTTTTATGTTAGTTTAATCTATAATATAAAAATGAATCGCAAAATGTGTTGGTAACCGCATAACTCAACAACGCCTGGACCAATTTGGCCAATTCTTTTTTTAAAATGTTCGTTGAAGTTCAAGGATGGTTTTTACGGGGAGAAAAATTCGAATAAAAGAAAAAAAAACTGCCACATTACAAATCTTTATGACAGGACGAAGTCTGTCGGGTCCGCTAGTTTTATATAGAATTGGTTTTGCAAGCTCAATGTTTTTTTTTAAATGTTGGTAGAGTTGAAGAGCAGAGTGTTAATGAAACACAATGGGGACTTTCGTTTTTACCATTAAATGTTTGATGTACTTACATCTGGACTTTCAAAAATACTTTGACCTACGGGTTTATTTCGGTGTTTCTTCTCCGAGTAGTCAGTTAGGAAACATCGGCCTCATCTAGTTTAAACTGAAGAAAAATTGAGGTGTAAAAGCGTTTTCTTTGCAAAATAAATATCATTTATCATTTACCGAAAATCGTTTGTACGCTGAACTTTTTAAGTTTCTCAATTCTCTTTTATTTTAAAGTAAAAAAATATGATAAAATAAAAATACATCTAAAATCTTTTCAAATTTGGAAACCAAAAAGAAGCTGAAATCATCAGTGCAAAGAATTGTTTAGTAGATTAATTATAAAACGAAAGCTTTATTTTAATTTTTTTATATTATTCAAATCATAATTTAATTATCATTCGTTCAATTTAACTGAACGTGTCAATCAAAGTACATTAGAAAATTAAAATCAATTAACATAAAATTAAAACCTATCAGTCATTATAATTGGTTTCTAATTGCCAACAGATCCCTAGAAGAGGAAATCGCTTGCGACTAATAAACGCGTCCCGCTAATTCATGATTGTTTTTCACTAAAAAAACACGACAAAAACACGTTTTTACCCTGCGGTCCCTCCCTCGAGGGAGACGACACCTATAGGTGAAATGTTTAGAAAAAATTGTTGATTTGTTTGTTGCATTTTCATGGGGTATTTTTATGTTTTAGTTAATAGGGTAATTATAGTTTAAATGTAATTTGACAAGCTAATTTTGGTTCACTTTTTCTGTATCCCACCCAGCCAGGTGCATAACTTTGTGTAATTTATTTCATCACCGCTGCTCCTGAAACGGTGAAGAAAAACATCGTGAGGAAATCAGCATGTCCTAGAACCAAAAATTCGAAGACATGTGACATCCACCCAACCCGCACTGGGCCCGCGTGGTGGATTACCTTCCATTCCCTCCCTTTGAAAGGAGGCCTGAGTCCCAGCAGTGGGAACATTATAAGGCTGATTATTTTATGCTATGTTTCAGTATCTAAAGATACGTTATTTTAGTTAAATAAATAAATATGGCCTTTTTTATTGTTATTGATAGGATCGCCCTAGACTACTATCTCACTTGATTATAACTGATGATGTGGTCGACGATTAAGCACGCTTGATTAGAAGTAACCTATTCCATTTGTGTTCTATTATTCTTGACTTAAAGAGTGTATAACATATGTTTCCTGATAGCTACAACCATCTCAGGTTGTAGCGTGGCTAACTCTATACTCGAGTTTTATTCTCAATATACTTATCATTTTAGAACTTCGCCAGTCCAACAATAAAATTGACCGACACGCGCGCCTCAAAGAGATGACAGCAAACAATAAGGGCAAAGCAGGGCCGAAGCATATTGGGGCCATGGGTTTACTTCCGAAAGGGAAACCCATGGTCCTGGAACGCAAAGGGCAAAGAAAGAACATAAGTGTGGTTTTAGTAGCTTCGTCGTCCGGCTGTCCGGTAATCGACCGGACCGAGTCGTCGACAGCGTGTAGTGTGTATGTAGAACCGCGCTCCTCAAAGAGATATCACCAAAGAGTAGGGGCACAGCAGGACTGATGCAAGGGCCCCCGAGATTTTTTTAAAAGGAAACCCGTAGTCTTAGACTGCAAAGGGCAACTGAAGGACACAGGAGTGGTTTTAATCAGTAAAAGTCTGACACGCCCACCCGCGAGAAGTACATATGGCTTCTCTGAGTGGGAGAAGTCAATGGATAATAATATTCCACAACTATCACACAACGCCGTCTAGTCCCAAGCTAAGCAGAACTTGTGTTATGACTACTAGACAACTGATAAACATCTTATATATTTCTGAATACATACATATTATAGATAAATTACACCCAGACACAGAACAAACGATTGTGCTGGTTACACAAACATTTGTCCTGGGTGGGAATCGAACCCACGACCTCCGGCACAGCAGTCAGGGCCACTAACGACTAGACAAACAGGCCAGTCGAGTGGATCATTACTCACCTTTAAAAAAAGTTTGACAGAGAAACCTCAACAATAAAAGAAAATCACAAGACAAAAAGACAGGAATAAAATTAAATTCTAGAAAAGAAAAACAAAAGGAACGAAACCGTGAAAAAAACACTAGTGGGTAATAACGGCGTCAGCGCCATGTACTCGTATAGATTGAGAATATTTTAAAGTGATGTGCTCGAAGCAAATAATGAAATTATGCCGAGGGGAGAGTGGGGCGCGACGGCCCATCTTCGCTTTTTCCTTCTTTTGTTTGTTTATTCGTTATTTATCGGTAGATCGAGGAGCCACGTTATAGATTAACATCAAAGGCATTTTACGACGTATACGATCTCGTTAAAATTGAATGGGCTCCCGTAATGAGGGGGATTGGTGTTCGTATCAGGTATATTTTTGGAGCTTTTTAATAAACTTGAAAGAAGTCGGAATGTATGGCTCAATTGCGTTAGAAAAATGTATCGATGGAACTGTGAGAAATTTTTCTTTTTAGAGGGTTTCGTACCTCAAAAGGAAAAAAAACGGAACTTTTATAGGATCACTTTGTTGTCCGACCGTCTGTTTGTCTGTCGGTCAAGACCCTTTATCTCGGGAACGCGTCGAGGTATCGAGTTGAAATTTAAAAACCTTATACTCAGGTCTGCGGTCCCTTGAATATGTTAAAAAAAATCAAACTTTTAAGTTAACGAGAAAAATAGATACGGCCGATTATGTCGCAAAAAACGAATATTTCGATCATTTCAAGGGAATCAAAATTCATAGGGCTTCCCGTTGACCCCGAATCCTGAAATTTGGCATAAAGCAAGGTCTTATACCTCAGATATAAAAATAAATCTGAAAACAGTAAATTTGTTGTTGCGTCACAAAAAAATACTTTTTTTTTGCGATTACCCTCAGTGATTACGACAACCTCAGTGCGCGAGTCCAACTCGCACTTGCCCAGTTCTTGTTTATTGATAGGTAAACCAGTGATTGACTGCGATCCCACCTGATGGTAAGCAGTGATACAATCGTTGATGATAAGGCACACTAGTTTATCAAGAGCACATTTACACAAGGTTAAGAGATGATAATCATTGATTGAGTAATCAGTGGATATTTATACGAGTAACGATAAGGGAACAAAATCAGTTGCTGAACACAGTGCCTGCAATATATAAATACATTTCGAGAGCAGTTCAGTTTGTAATTTTAAAATATGACACCACGGTTATTAATTTGAATGCACGGGTGGCGCAGTGGCTGACCAATTGGCTGTTCCACTGCGTGTCGCGGGTTCGTTTCCTGCACCGAATAAATATTGGTATGGCCCACTAATATTTGTTCCGGGTTTGGGTGTCTGTGTTATATCATCATCATCTCAGCCGAAAGACATCCACTGTTGGACATAGGCCTCCCTCAAGCGTCGCCACAACGACTAGTCCTGTGCGTCTCGCATCCATCGGACTCTCGCGACCCTGACCAGGTCATCGGTCCGCCTTGTCGGAAACCTTCCAACGCTGCGTCTTCCGGTACGCGGTCGTCACTCCAGAACCTTTCGTCCCCATCGACCATCTGTTCTGCGTGCAATGTGCCCTGCCCATTGCCACCTAAGTTTGGCGATTCTTCGAGCTATGTCGGTTACCTTGGTTCTCCTGCGGATATCTTCATTTCTTATGTGATCACAAGCAAGGAAGGTTGTGTTTGTAAGTTTATATGTTTGTGAACGCACCACGATGCAGGAGTAATTCATTGTTATTAAAAAAAAAAAACATTAACAAATTGAAAGGATCAAGTCAGTACCGAGCAAATAATTGGCAAATATTTATAAAATAACCAAAATCCTTCTTCAACATGTAGATAATAATTAGAAGGACGTTTCGCTTTGCACTCGGCACACTACATAAAATTCTCCAACACACACATAAATACAAAAGCAAGAAAACGCGATCAAAATCGTCCGCAGACCACCCGAACAGTCGTTATCGTGCTTATTGTTGTTTTTAATGAAATGTGACCGAAATGATGGCCGCCGAAGCTTTGTCCGTCGGATCGGTGTCCATTATCCCCCTTTTCCCTCTTAATATCGTGAAGGATCCGCAGTAAAATTTGCTTCGCTGTAAGCACGGGGTTGCGTGGACCTGATCGTGTGACAACTTTAGTGGCGGAGATAAAGTTTGTGATGCGTTTTATTGTTTTGTCTTCATTGGGATTTGTGTTGGGATCAGCTGGTGATACAAGTAATTGTGAAGGTGGACAATTACATGTTGTAAGGTGTAGCTTCGTCTTATCAAAATCGTCTTTCGGTGGAAAGACGTATACCACTGGACATAGGTCTCCCCCAAGTGTTGCCGCAATGACCAGCCCTGTGCGTCTCGCATCCATCGGATACCCGCGACACAGGCCTAGTGGAAAGACGTACACCACTGGACATAGGTCTCCCCCAAGTGTTGCTGCAATGACCAGCCCTGTGCGTCTCGCATCCATCGGATACCCGCGACACAGGCCTAGTGGAAAGACGTATACCGCTGGACATAGAACTCCACCAAGTGTTGCCGCAATGACCAGCCCTGTGCGTCTCGCATCCATCGGATACCCGCGACACAGGCCTAGTGGAAAGACGTATACCGCTGGACATAGAACTCCACCAAGTGTTGCCGCAATGACCAGCCCTGTGCGTCTCGCATCCATCGGATACCCGCGTCACAGGCCTAGTGGAAAGACGTATACCGCTGGACATAGGGCTCCCCCAAGTGTTGCCGCAATGACCAGCCCTGTGCGTCTCGCATCCATCGGATTTCAATGCTTTGTTTTCCGGTACGTGACAACCACTCCAGAACCTTTAGGCCCATCGACCACCTGTTCTGCGAGCAATGTGCTCTGCCCGTATCATACGTTCGTAACGTTGGTTCTCCTGCGGATACCTTCATTTCTGCTTAGTCTAAACGTAAGTAATAGTTTCTTCACCTACTCAATAAAAAAATTAAAACTGGGCAAGTGTGAATCGGACTAGCGCCTTGAAGGTTCCGTATAAACTCACTTATGTAAATAGTTCAATTGTCGAAGATTTTTCGGAAGCGCAATTTTTTTTGTGACGTAGGTAACAACAAATTTACTGTTTTCAGAATTATTCCTAAATCTGGACTATAAGACTTGCTTTATATCAAATTTCAGGATTCTGGGTCAGCGGGAAGTACCCTATGAATTTTGATTGAGAGCGTCGAAATATAAGTTTTTAGCTACATAGACGGCCGTATCTAACGTTAACTTAGAAGTTTGATTTTTTCACAGCTTCAAGGGCCCATAGACTTGAGTTCATAGTTTTAATTTTAACTCGATACTTCCACACATTTCCGAGATAAAGGATCTTGACAGACAGTCAGACGGACGGACAACAAAGTGATCCTATAAGGGTTCCGTTTTTTCCTTTTGTGGTACGAAACCCTAAAAATAACCACATACTAGGAGTTACTCAAACAAATTTAAAACACCCAGAACTGGAACAATTATCTGTGGGCCATACATGTAGTTGTTGCATCCAATTGCTTAACTGCTGTAACAATCATGTCGGGTTATTTCTATAAGAAAAGAATATAAAATCGGAACGTTGTTAATACGATTCCAATTCAAACAAAAACTTTGGAACAAATACCCCAAATCTGTTTTCGACTATCGAAAAAAAACTGAATGCAAATTCTAAGGACAACGACCGAAAAAACACGCGAAGTAAATTAATAAAACACCCACTAAAGCGAAAACAGGCGGAAAAATAGAGGCGGGGGACGAATAGAGGAAAAAAAATTGTCGACCAGCAACGTGCTCTTCATTACGATGGAATGGAAACACCGGATGAATTGATCAATCAGAAATTTTATGGCTGAGAATCACTCAACGGAAAATAATTCCCCGGCCGTTTCGTGCTTGGCTCATCGCCGCCGTTTTAATTTCGCCCTCTTGGGGAGATCGAGTGTCATCCAATCTATCTGACGACTTGAAAAAAAAATGCCATCATCACCCCGCCCTCCCCTTTCGAGGAGACTGTCTTAAAGACCGCCGGGCGATTATGTCCGTGGGAGCTTTGAAGCGATTGTGTGATAAGGTTGCTTGTTATTGATACCTTGTTAGTTTAAAAAAAGGTACCTTATCGGCTTTTTGTAGACGATTTGCCGATACTCAACAAGACTTGTAACTGTTTTTTTATTGCGGGTGGGAATTTTTCCAAATATCTAATTTCTCCACGCTCTGGGCGTTGTGAGGATCAACATCAGACTTTTATTAACTGAAATCCACCTGTGTTCCTTCAGTTGCCCTTTGTGTTCCAGGGCCGCGGTAACTCTTTCGACCGATCGCGTGGCCCAAGTTTAGAGATAAATCTTAAATTGTCATTTTACAGTGTAGATTTAGTGTTACGTAAGTTACTGTTTCAAGAGCGGACAATGTCTGGAAATCAAGGTGAACCGACGACCTGGTGAGGTTTGCAGAAAATAAATGGATGCGAGACGCACAGGACCAGCCATGATGGAAGATCTCCATCTTCATCATCACGCTTGCCTAGAAGTAACCTATTCACTCTTGACTTGAAAGATCCTCAGGTTATAACTAACATACCTATTGCAATATATCTAGTAGATCTAGAATAATAGAAGAATAGAATTTTATTTAAAAAAAAAAAAAAAAACTGGGCAAGTGCGAGTCGGACTCGCGCACTGAGAGTTCCATACAAACTTGAAAGGTTTACGATATATGACGTATTAAAAAAAAAAACTATTTATTAGATCTCGTTCAATCCAATTTTGGGTGAAAGGTTGCATGGTAATGTACATCATATATTTTTTATTAGTTTTATCATTCTCTTATTTTAGAAGTTACAGGGGGGGACACATTTTACCACTTTGGAAGTGTTTCTCGCGCAAATTATTCAGATTAAAAAAGAAAATTAGAAACCCCGATATAATTTTTGAAGACCTATCCATAGATACACCCCACACGTATGGGTTTGAAGAAAAATTAATTTTGAGTTTCAGTAAGTATGGGGAACCCCAAAATTTATTGTTCTTTTTTTTATATTTGTGTGAAAATCTTAATGCCGTTCACAGAATACATCTACTTACCAAGTTTCAACAGTATAATTCTTATAGTTTCGGGAAAAATTGGCTGTGACATACGGACGGACAGACAGACAGACGACGAATCCATAAGGGTTCCATTTTTTGCCATTTGGCTACAGAACCCTAAAAATCATTCCTTTATTTATTACTCAAGATTGTCTCACTGCGCTTAATCACACGAGATCAAATCTTCATAATTGTTTACTAATTATTCAACACGCCCAAACACCAATGTATCGATGTTTAGATTAACTTGAACAAGCAATTTGACGAGTAATCGCTCCCCATCAGCGTCGTCATATTCCATTCTGTTTGCAATCACTAATTAATCAAGATCAAACAGAAATAACAATCGCTTGCACATTCATCATGCGGATTCCTGACAGCCGTCTAATGTTTTATGGAAGAAAAAATAGACTAGTAGGAAAATGGGATAATAAACCGGGAATTTAATTAATTTTAAACCAATTTTTTTAATTGAAAGTTTGAAATTGTCCCAAGGAAAAATACTCCCGAGATAATAAGCATCCTATGTGCTATTCTAGGACATGGTCATATACCAAGTTTCATCGAAATCTGTTCAGCCGTTCGAGCGTGAACAAATAACAAACACAGTCACAAATAAATATTATTAGGGCGATGTGAGTTACCAACCATACGCATACGCCACAAAGACCTATTTTTCATGGACTAATTTATTTAATTGTCGTGGCACCACAAACAATGGGAACTCAATAATTTTTAAGGCGTCCAGTACTCGGTCATGAAGGCGTCGATCAATTCCATCTAGAAATCCCCACCTATACGCACAAAACGTTCTGAGAACACATTTATTATGCGTACAGCTAAGGAGTGAAATTACTTGCCGGAGTCTGTGTTTCCTGATAGCTACAACTTAGGGGTCTTTAAGTTAAGAGTGAATAGACAACTTCTAGGCAAGCGTACTCTATCGTCGACCACATCATCGCTTACCATCAGGTGAGATGGTGGTCAAACGCTAGCCTATCATTAATAAAAAAAAAATCTATCATGAATGATGTTTCAATGACGGAATTTTATCGCCATTCGTTTTTCGTCATGCAAACGGCAAACATCGCATTAGACGGTAGGTTTTTCGTCAATCAAAAAATTTACTGTGGCAAAACTGACAGCAAAACATATCTTGTAATGGACGCCTAAGATATTCAGCTAGAAGTTTTGTTGTGTAAGTGTAGATAAGAGAGAGAGCGTGGAGCCTAAGATAGAAACACGCTTGTACGATAAGACTACCTACAGAGAGCAACGCATTAGAAATCTCTAGTGCTTCCTAGACAGCACGTTTCGCCGAAAACTTTGTTGATCGGTTGATAGAAAACATTGTAAGTATGTAGATATTTCGGTCCATAGGAAGCACTGTTGACAGAGATTTCTGCTCATAGATAGCACTTCTTGCCGTAAACTTTGTTTATAGAAACCACAGTGTTCACAGAAAGCGGATAATAAACTATTATTGGATAAATATATCACACACACACACACACACACACACACACACGCACGCACACACTAGGAGTATCACACTAGATAATATAATAAACTCGAAAGTTTGTGCATGTGTTTGTTAGTTCTCCATGCTCGAACGGCTGAACGGACTTGGAATAAATTTGGAACATAGGTAGCCCATGTCTTGAATTAGCATATAGAAAACCTTGTATCTCGGGAGTATATCCTTTGTGACCGTTTTCTAGTTTCAAGCGGGTGAACCTAGGGTTGCAGCTAGTTTAACTACAAAAGATCTGCTTTGTTCCTTTGAAGATAAACACCAAAATAAGCACAGGTAGGTACTCTTATGTAAATCAATTCTAGATCTGAATAACAAATACAAACAAAACATTTAACAACTTGACGGTGTCTTAAAAATATTCCTATTTAACAACATTAACAGGCCTCACAAAAAAAAGCTACGTCAGCTGCCTCCGATTATTCCAAAAAATACACCGTCCATCGCTTATTATCCGAAAATTTGAAAGATAATTTTCAAAAGGAAAAAGATGGGAAGGCATTAAAATAGCAATCAAACTGGCAATGTTGGGGTGAAGTATGCGAAAGAACTGCGTACCGATTTGGGATGCAAACCTGCTAAGATGGCTACCATAGAACACTGAGACTGCTAGATACGGCATCCATTAAAATATAATAATATAATATTCCAGAACTATCACACAACGCCGTCTACTCTCAAGCTAAGCAGAGCTTGTGTTATGAGTACTAGACAACTGATAAACATACTTATATATTGCTAAATACATATGTACATATTATAGATAAATTACACCCAGACACAGAACAAATGATCGTGCTCATAACACAAACATTTGTCCTGGGAAATCGAACCTACGACCGGCATAGCAGTCAGGGCCACTGACCACTAGACTAACAGGCCATTCAAAACAAATGTGGCAAGGAGTGTCTTTGCTTACTAATAAATTTTTTTTTTGGGGTGGAAATTCAAATAACTTCTCAAGGTGTGTCAGACTTTTACTGCCTAAAAATACCTGTATTTCTTCAGTTGTCCTTTGCGTTCCAGCGTCACGTTGACTCTTTCAAATAATTCCGCAACACTTAGAACTCTTTCTTAGTTCACAGACCACATTACATATAGCATATATATCATAATCAACCTTATAATGTTCCCACTGCTGGGACTCAGGCCTTCTCTCTAGGACAGAGAATGGGCCGTAATCCACCACGCGGGCCCAATGCAAGTTGGTGGATGTCACATGTCTTCGAATTTTTCGTTCTAGGACATGCCGGTTTCCTCACAATGTTTTTCTTCACCGTTTTGAGAGCAGTAGTGATGATATAAATTACACAAAGTAATGCACCTGGTTGGGCTTGAGCCCGCGGCCTACGACTCGTAAGTCGGGGCCGTTACCACTCGGCCACCACTGCTCTCGACTGCGTAATTTGCATATAGACTTAAAAGTAACTAGCTTCTGTCACTAGTTTCATTCGCGTGAAAGTCGAAAATAATTCCGACACCAATGGAACAAACTCTTCGGATACAAAACCGTATAGCGCCTAAGTGTTAGTTAAGGCGTCTTGTTCTTCAACATTGGGAAAAGTTTTCTACGAAGTTTGGCAGACTTTTGCCAGCGGTTTTACCCGCGTAACAGTAGAAAATATATAGCCCATGTCACTCAACGACAAAGTAGCATTCTACTGGGGAGAGAATTTTGAAAATCGATCCATTAGTTTTGATTTTATTCATTCAAAAATACAAAATTCCAAAAATACGAATCCTTTCTCGTAGGTACAGGTTATAGTCGAAAATTATCCCATTAAATCACACGTACTGTTCCAAAACATGTTTTACCTGTGTACCAAGTTAAATCTTATTCCGTAAAACCATCAAGAAGTAAAAAAAACAGAGTTACCTTATCATTATAATATTAGCAGGTACCTATAGATGGCGTTACTAGTAGCAGCCAGTGCGCCGATTCTTAGCTCTATGGTGCCTATATCAGATTTGAATAAAGATCTGCCGTGGACAGGGACTCGTTCCGAATTCGTGAATAATTGAAAGGCCGTTTCTTTATATTGAATTTGTTTTTTTGACGGTCAATTTGTTATGCGGCTTGAATTGGAGGACTGGAGAAAATTTCTCGACTGCCTATCGTAAACATGGGAGCTAAGGACCAAAAATTTGTTACATTGAATTTTGTTAGAAATGTTTTGGATAGCGTTTCTTTATGTAGTTAAAGGTACTGCTTTTTATCATTATATATGAAAGGCTAGCTTCGCCCGCGTAAAAGTTGAAAATCTCAAGAGATATTCTCTTGAGACTCCAGGGATAAAAAATTTTGTGCTATTACCATGGTCTACCCAAGTGAAAACTCTAACAGTGTGCCGAATTTTTGTATTTTTGTACTTATACTAGTGATGTCGGCAAACATTGTCCTGCCCGAAAGTTGGGTTTCCTTAAAAAAAAAAATTAAAACCCGATAGCAATGCCACCTACCGTGTTCAATCCAAATTTGTCAAGCCGTTTAGGAGTTAGGTAACAAATACACGTACAGAAAAATTATATATATGTCGTAGAATATATCGTAGAATTGACCATTTCATGATATGGCCGAGGTTAGGTTAGTTTTGAGATGGCCATTTTATGATGTGGCTAGTTGGTATATGAAATAATTATGGCTACGAAATCTATATATATATAGGTAATATTGCTTGCCTGTTGATAGCACTAAATAGGACTAATCCGCTCTTAATGAACGAAAAACAACACAACACGCACGACATTCAAAAAACCGTGCATAAAATTGCGAATTAAAACACTAAAACAATTGATTTCCATATCCCCAGGGGCATTCAAATGAGGAGTGCAGTCGAAATACCTACAGCACAAGTTGCAATCTTAAAAAATAATAGGCATTAAACATCACCCCATCAAGGTTTTACAGGGACTCGAACGATCAGCCCCGAAGCCATCTTCATTAATGAAAACCATAAAAATGGGGTTCCGTAACTCCAAGGACCGTAGCGTAAAAATTCGCGTCAAACGACCAACGCCTTATTAAGCCCGCGGGGGACAGGTGGGGGATGAAAAAAATTATAGTAGTTAACGATATTAAGTTATTGAAGTTATATTGGTAGCTTAATTGGTTTGGAACAATTTTTTATGAATGGTTTTAAAGTTATTACAAGCTTTGTTTGTATGTAGGTATGTACGAGTATAAATGTCATCGGGAAATTGCAAACGCAGTTAGATTGTAAACTATCGTGAGAAATTGTAAACTAAAATAAACTGCACACACACTGTACTAAATACAGTATGCACCTCTATTTTTTAATTAGTACAAAAAATGGGGCTCTGTCTTAACCCGTTACTGATATTATTTGTTTAGTCAAAAGTAATATAATTAAATTAATCATTCATAACAATTGCTACTAGAAAATACTACGCGCAGTGTTTCTCCATTGTTTTTCATTCGTAATCTGAATGTCACTCAATTTACGGAAATATTGCCTGTACAATATTTCCATAAATTGAGTGACATTTTGGGATATAAACAACTTTAATAACTTTGTGGTTTATAAAAAAATACTAATTGAGACTTAAATAATAACGAGACCTTTTTTAATAAGCCCTTTAAGTATTTGTGCTAATTAAAACTAAGTGGTGTATTGTATACTGAAATTTATTGTGACTTTTCTTTTGATTACTAATAACATCTATCATTAATGGACTTTGACACTACGCAATACTTTCCGAATAGCGTATTAGTAATTATAATTCAGTTGAATAAGTTTTTATTTAAAAGATTTTTTGTGAGAATCACGTCTTGTCACCTTCTAAAACTGCTAGTCTCGTTTAAAATATTTAAACTTAGGATGTGGTAGAAGTACCCATATTAAATTTAATCCCCTGAGTTTGTTTCGGTGTTTCTTCTCAGGGTAGTCAGCTAGGAAACACCGGCCTCATCTAGTTTAAAAATAACGAAAAAAAAAAAATTGGCGTGTAAAAGTGTTTTTTTAAACCTATTTACAAAATAAATATCATTTATCATTTAATTAGCCACTAAAATGAGATCCATATAAACTGTAGATACATAAAACTCGTAACTCAAAGCAAAAAACCTATCCACTTTAACGAAAAAATCTCAACAAAAACCATTGAAAAATTCGCGTTCCGATATTATAATGATACAGAGGAACATTTGCGTTATTAAAACATACAAGTGGCCTATTAGTGACGAACATGACTGAAATGAGGGTAGGTAGGCCAATGAGAAAAATTGTCGGGTAGGTAAATAATAACGGGTGGGTTCGCGAGTCGCGCCCATTAGCAAGCTACAAGGTTCGTCTCCACTGACGTGTAGAAAGACATTGTCGGTATTACGTAAATTGAGTTTTTATTGGCTATTGCTATTCTGAACCAAAAAGTTCAGCTATGATGATAATATTTGCCTGCTGCGGTCTTCCCGTCCAACTATAATTTAGGTGCCTTCAAGGCTAGCGTGAATAGGCTCTTAATAAACTAGTACGCCTCACCATCAATGATTGCATCACTGCTTACCATCAGGTGGGATCGCAGTCCAGCACTGGATTATATCAATTAAAAAAAATATATAATTTAACGCTGCTGAAATAAATAAATATCACAAGGGATTTCCACCAGGTTTTTTTTTATTCCCAGGATAAAAAGCATCCTATTTCCTATTCCAGGACATGGTCTACACGTGTGCCAAGAGTTGAGCATGAAGTAGTAACAAACACACACACACAAACACGCACATATACATACAAACTATCGCCTTTATAATACTGGTGCGATTTATTTGTCCTGATGATTTATATACCGACGGACGTTGTCCTATCTTAGCGATGAACTGTCAAACGCGCGATGACTATTTAAGTCGTAGTTTTCTGAAATTTTCTGCGCTCTTTACTTAATTTTTTACTTCTTTTGGACATCATCATCATCATCATCTTCCTGCCCTTGTCCCGTGTTATTTGGGGTCGGCGCAACACGTTTTTTTCTTCCATTCTGCCCTGTCACTCGTCATACTATTACTAACTTCCTTTTCTTTCATATTCACTCTTCATACAATCCATCCATCTTTTCTTTGGTCTCCCTCTCCCTCTCCATCCATCCACATGTAAACTCATAACGAACATTGAACAATTTGACAATAACAAAACACACATTGGTCCAGTTGTTCAGGTGTGATCATTTGTATATTTATAGAAAATAGATTGCTAGTTAGCTAGTCACTGCATTAGAGTGATATAGTCTATAACCTTCCTCGATAAATGGGCTATCCAAAGCTAAAATAATTTTTCGATTCGAACCAAAGTTCTGAGATTAGCGCGTGCAAACAAACTTTTTATTTTCATAATATTAACTACAGATATTTTTTTTTAAATTGATGTGTGAGTGCTTGACTGCGATCCCACCTGATGGTAAGCAGTAATGCAATCGTTGATGGTGAGGCGCACTAGTTTATTGAGAGCCTATTCACTCTAGCCTTGAAAACACCTAAAAAGATTATTTATTTTTATTTAAAGATTTTTTAGGTCGAGCCAGCATTTGGCCTTGATCTCGGCTAACAGAAATTTTACCTGGATGACTGCTGAACTTTCTTTGACTATTGATTAGTACTGCTAATAAGCTATTCACACAAGTAGATAACATTTAATAACTAAATTTTGTTTACACCTATAATAACTCTCCTGTCGCAGGTCTGCTGGAAGAAATTTCGTTAGAAATAAGCTGGACCTTTGTACTCTTTTATCTGTATTTGTTCTTTTCTATTTTAAGTGTTTGTGTGTGTGTTTGTGTTGTGTGTGTGTACATAAATAAATAAATAAACTCCAATCTCTAATCTCAAAGAGTCTATTCCATTTCCCTCACCTAATCAAAACACTGGTAATGATCCCTATACCCGATACACGGTATCACCACAGAGATACGTAATAAAACCGCCAAGTATCATGTTTTTACGTAACAAGGCAGACTAAATTACGACAATTATTCAATGTAACCGTGTTATCGGCAGTTGTAAAATCGGGAGACAGTGGGGGAACCTCATTAAGGTGAAACACGGGAGGAGGCAACCTCCACAATTTTGATAATGTCGCCGGTATAAAAAGTCCCGGCGAACTTGAATGATGTATTGGTGGGTTTGCCTGACTTGGGTCGGATGGGTTTGGCCGCTATCTCTCAGGAAAGGTGGGAGTTTTCTAGAATTTGCAATTGTTGTGTTATCGTGATGAAAAGGACTTTGAATTTGAACAGTGTAATGACGAATGGACTCTTGGCTTGTTTTATGGCAAAAGATATTTAGCATATTCTTGTACACTCGAGGCTGAGCAAGGCTTGACAAGTTATCTTTTTGTCAATGAACCTAATAATAATAATTTACTGACCAGTTGGTCTAGTGGTTAGTGACCCTGACTGCTATGCCGGAGGTCGTGGGTTCGATTCCCACTCAGGATAAATGTTTGTGTGATGAGCATGATCACTTGTTCTGTGTCTGGGTGTAATTTATCTATATATGTATGTATTTAGGAATATATAAGTATGTTTATCAGTTGTCTAGTACCCATAACACAAGCTCTGCTTAGCTTGGGACTAGGCGGCAATGTGAGATAGTTGTGGAATATTATTATTATTAACTTTATTCATTCATTATACATATTAATTAAATTTTTAAATATGCCTTTTTTAACAAAATCATATAGAAAAAAAAAAACATTTAAAAATATAAAAAATAGTAGTCCGCCGGTATCGAGACAGGGTCCAAGTTACCGGTGGTTAGGGCTCCAGAGACAGGAACCTCCTCACGATGCGAGCCGTATTGAGAAGTACTGCCTTCTGTATCAGGCCCTTGATCCATTATTATTATTATTATTAATGTCGGTAGCAATATAATTGAATGCATTAGCATTACAACCTTATGTGATTATGTGACAGTCCTTTGGATGCCTTCAAGAAAAATAAAAAGAGCATTACCTTTTACAATGCCATAGTACATATTGTATTTTCGTATGTAGATATATTTATATATTATTTTAATTTTAAAATTGTGCACTAGATCCTACTCTCTCTTCAGAGAGATCACAATCTCTCTCTATCACACAGTGGTTTTCTAGAAGAAAACTCAACTTTGAGTTAATATCACCTACGTATATGAACTCTGTTATCCACTTTTAAGTTGATACAGTGTACAATAAAGAAGCTCTGTTAACCACTTATAAGTTGAAACAGTGTACAATAAAGAATTAAAGAACAATTTAAAATTGAAAGTTTCTTTTTCACAATGTGGCATCTAGTTGCCGCCATATTGAATTGTGATTCCTGTCTTGTTTTCAGTGATACTCGCGTGACTAAAACGAATTGATTCTCACATGCACTCACTCACCCTCACCTACAACACTACTCACTACACCTACCGCACTACACTTCCCACACAACATTCACTACACCACAGTCTACCTGTGACCCCAAAACACAGGGCATCCTAGTGTGGGGTTCAGGGCTTCATCTAAGTTTGTAAAAATTTATGATACAATAAATAACTTTTATTTTATTAAAAAAAAAAAAAAAAAATTATAGAACTATTGAAAACTAAGATACCGCTGACAAATTAACCATAACCCCACTTACAATTTACATCCCTCCGTAATTCAAACAAGCCAATCCATTCTTGTTAGTCTCAAAGAATATTCTGACCTAGTGATCTCACATGCTGCCGTCAGCTGAGAACCCATGTCATGGCATCCGCAACTATGATCAAAGCTTATAATTGACCGGGATCCCGTCTGCATCACTGCCTATGGTACAATGTAAGAGGATTTGAATTAGTAGTATTAACGATTGAGCACTCAAAGGATTTGTTAGTGATAGTGAAAGGGGTCGTGGAAATATTAAATTGTGTTTCTGTGGGGTAGTTGGAGGTTAGGTGGATATTTTTAAGTACTTGTATTGATTCTTAATTAGCTGCTTGCTTTTTTAAAAAAGAACATTAACGTATTATAACGGGTAATTAATTAGGAGGTCGCAGGATGATTTCCAGTCACCGTAGGCGTAGGACGGCGAGCAATGGATAGCTTGCTGTCCGGTAAGGACCAAGCCCGGGTCGACAGCGTGGTTTTTAGTCAGTAAAATAGACTTTTACTGACTAAAAACCACGCTGTCGACCCGGCACTATCTTCCGCTGCACCCAAGGGCGGGATTTGTCATTAGATGATTTTCCCACCTAAAAAAAATATATACATAACATAATTTAAAATAGTGTCCACAGAATTTCTTGCCCATTCTTCTTTATAGAGATTTATGCTTTGAAATGTGCAATTAGCATTATTTTCTTGACTTACTGACTTCTTGACAATTCACAGGTAATAAATAGTTGTCGAGATGGGTAGCGGCCGCGACGATGATCGTATGATAGTCTCGCTTTTAGCTCTGCTATTTCTAGCGAGAGTTTTCTGATTTCGCTAATGAGATACTGAGTATCTATCTATCTATATTATTTATTTTGAAACTAGCTTCTCTCAGCAGCTTCGCCCGCGTAAAAGTAGGTTTTTCCATGCAAATTTTGGACCCCCGTTTCATCCCTTTAGGAGGCGAACTTTTAGAAAATCTTTTAGTGCTAACCTATGTCATAAAACGAAACTTCGTGCAAAATTTCACGCACGTCAGTCAGTCAGTTTCTCCTTTTACATATATAGACTAGCTTCTGCCAGCAGCTTCGCTCGCGTGAAAGTCGGTTTCTTCAAAAAATCTTTAAACCCCTGTTTCATAACCTTAGGGGGTGAATTTTGAAAAATCCTCTCTTAGTGCTCGCCTAAGCCATAAAAGGAAACCTAGTGCAAAATTTCACGCTCCTAGTCCAAGTAGTTTCGGCTGTGCGTTGATATGCCAGTCAGTCAGTTTCACCTTTTATATATATAGATAGAAGATAAGCTGTTTAGGTACAACAAGTTGGTCAGTTTTCCCATATTTGATTTTGTATGTAATTTCGCACTACAGAATTAACCGTTTATTTAATGTTTCGTGGTGGGATTTGCTCGTGAAGTGTCGTCTAAGTGACGAGAGGCTCTCGTGTTTAGACTCCGTTAACACTTGGAGGCTGGCGAGGATTTCCTATTCCTCTTTCAAGTCCCCTTCATGATTTGTGGTTCTGTTTTTATATTAATGTTGACGACATTTTGTTGATAAAAAAATATATATATATATTATATATTGATTCCGCCATCTCCTTTCTACCATCGGACAACCCGACGTACGGCAAGTATCCACCCTCACGTTGTTGAAACACCAACGGTCCGAACTAAGCGATTTGCTTCGTCGTTTATACTGCGTACATCGAGGGACTGGAACAATTTGCCTGCTGCGGTCTTCCCGTCCAACTATAATTTAGGTGCCTTCAAGGCTAGAGTGAATAGGCTCTTAATAAACTAGTGCGCCTCACCATCAACGATTGCATCACTGCTTACCATCAGGTAGGATCGCAGTCAAGCACTGGTTTATATCGAATAAAAAATAAATAAAAAATATATACATTAGCTTCTGCCACTGGCTTTGCCCGCTTGAAAGTAGGTTTTCCATACAAACTTTGCATCCCCGCTTTATCCCCTTAGGGGGTTTTTTTTTTGGTGGGAAAATCATCTTATGACATCCCCCGCTCTTGGGCGGGGCGGGAGATAGTGTCAGACTTTTACTGACTAAAACCCACTCCTGTTCCTTCGTTGCCTTTCGTACCAGGGCCGAGTCTTCCTTTCAGAATCAGACCCTTGGCCCCAGTAGGCTCTCCTCCTAAATCCTCTTAGTGCTCGTCTGCGTTATAAAAGGAAACCTTGTGCCAAATTTCACGCTCCTAGTCCCAGTATTTTCGGCTGTGCCAGTCAGTCAGTTTATTTTTTCTCGTAGTTGATTTCTTATCAGATGTCACATACGAGATATATCGTACCTAAGTACTTAAGTACGAGATATCTCGCATACCATATATCTCTTTTACAGGCTTTGTTAATTAACTTGATTAGTAAAGACGCCAGCTACGAGATTTCTTCTATTGTTTGACGCTGTATGGTGGGAACTGAATTAGGTTCCTTAATTTTTTTATAATTCATGACTCATGTTTACCCATCCACGGACTGATCACAGCTAGAGTTTCACCTTGTTGCTTAACCTTAAAAACCTATTGGTACGGCTGCCATTACTTAGCTAAGAGATCCTCAAGACAAAAAGCTATCTACAGGGTAAAGTAAATCATGCTTCCAATGAAATTACCACTTATAAAGCCGACTTCCAATGTCGAACATTCTCACCACGGCCAGAATAAATGCATCGTCATTAGGCAGGGTCGCTTCATTAGTTATTCATCAGAACTCTTCAACGAACACGCGCGCTGCCAATTTGCACATATATACAATATTTTTTTAACGAGCCCGTTTCATGCTAGTACTTACTGAATATGATGTATTTTTTAGCTTAGTAGGGTAGTTGGATAATTTTCATTGAGTATTTTTGATCTATGTCATCTTTTTTTATATTCTTGGTAGTTTCGCGCTTACTTAAAAGTAACCTATTCACTGTTGACTTAAGGATTACTGGGTTGTAGCCATCAGGAAACACAATAATTTTCCGTTTATTGTTTAACTACTTATAAACATATAAGCTTACAGTCATTCTTTCATCATCATCTTCCTGCCCTTGTCTCATGTTACTCTATTCTGTCAACCGACACGCTATCACTAACTCCCTTTTCTTTCATATCATTTCTCGCACAACTCTTTAAGTAACATAACAATTTGCCTGCTGCGGTCTTCCCGTCCGACTATAATTTAGGTGTCTTCAAGGCTAGAGTGAATTGGCTCTTAATAAACTAGAGCGCCTCATCATCAATGATTGCATCGCTGCTTACCATCAGGTGGGATCGCAGTCAAGCACTGGCCCTTTTTACATCACATTTTACTGGCGCACTTTTAAACTTCCTCTAAAGTACTAATTTCTCACTTTATTCATTCTCGTCACTAAACACATGTATCTCACATTCTCTCTCCGCTACATACAATATTTTTTCATTCATATTTTTCAAAGCCCATCCATAAGCTTATCAGGGCATTCAACAGGTAATAAGCGCAGTAAAATTAAAAATTACTGCTTACAAGTTTCTAATGGTCATTTGAGACTCAACTGACCTTCTAAAACAAAACTGGAACATCGTACACACCTAATTCACCTCCCAGTTTACTCAAGATCCGTCAAAACATATTTATTCCTACCCGCATTTCAAACAAGGAGCGAAATACACAAATAAGGTCTTGGAAATGAAACATCGTGTTTGAAACACGGGGGTATCTAGGAAAAATAAATTAAACAGCTACCGTGAAAGGTAGGGGATTGATCCGGTGGCATTATTGTATCTATAAACATTTCAATTGCGGTGAGACACGCTTATCCGGGCTGCAAAGATCGCAGAGGGTCTGTGAAGATGCGGATGGAAAGTTTGGAAGAAAAACCTTTTGGGACTTGCAGCTTGAAGGAGAGAATGATTAAATATCTAATGTTTATTATTTATTTAAACTTTATGTAGCACATTTGTCGCATTCTCTACAACGTCATAAAATAGATTTAACTTAAACTGTGGTGGGTGTGCACACTAAATAAATAATAGATATTTGAAATCTAATAAAATATCACTACGATTAGGGCACTTAAAATAATAAAAAATAGGTACTATGACAAATATCAAATCATTATAATACGTAATTCAATATATATATATATATATATATTAATTATTGATAGGCTTGCTTTTAATTACTGATTATTATGATTTTGATACCTTATGTATATATGTTTTTTTTAGGTGCAAACTCCTCAAATGACATCTCTCGACTGGAGCGAGAGGGCGAGTCAGACTTTTACTAACAAAAATCCAACTATGTTCTTCCAATAGTCCTTTGCATTCTAGGGCCTCGGTTCTTTCTAATGTTCCCACAGAAGTACACATACTTTGATGACGTGTTCTACAGTGACTTTTGTTCAGTACCTTTTGATTGAAGATCTCACTTTCGCCTAAAATTCAAGTTATAACTTATAAATTTATTATAACTTTAGTCGATATTTCGTTCTTCACAGGTGATTCGTGTGCAGCGTTCTATCATCGCACCAATGAATTATTTACAATATTTCCAGAGACTCTTAATCCTGTAAAACGTTTAGTTATTCAAAATATACCGCTGAAATAATTCAGCAAACATTTTTGTCAGGTCTTGAGTAGTAAAAGACGTATCTTTCACCCCGAATTTAACACAGAAAGGCTCAAAAAGCGGGCTCCAAGTCCAGTACCGTAACTAGCCTTTTTTATGTTCGGTGCCAGTTTCTGTTATTACGCCCTAAAAAAAAAAATCTGAGCTGGGTACGTTTAATCCACCTGACGCAGGTCCTCATCGGACATAAGTGTTTCGGGAGGTATCTGTTTCGGATCTGGCGGGAAGAAACACTCGGGTGTCACCATTGCGCGGAACAGCACATGGTGAAGCTTATGGTGGAAGTGTACCGACGTGGGGGCGTTTGTCGGTAGTGATCTGAGCGTCTGGCCCTGGTTTAGGCCACTGTACGTAGCGAGATGGATTCATAAACAGTTACCTCCTACTGATGAAATGAATGGTACAAATCTTGGCCCTGGTTTGATCATTTCTACGCCCCATCCCGGTGCCTGTGCACCGCTGGCACCACCCCAGTTACGCCACTGCTCAAGACAAAGTACAACCGTTCTTATCCCTCGACAAATAATCTATGTAAGGCTCGTTTCCAAGGTCGATATATATGCAGATGGAATTATTACCGACGACGGTGTTAAATAAAACCGGGAACACTGGCGTCGGGTCTCTTCAACAGGATTACTGCCTAGTGATGAAAAAGGGAAAATCATTTATTTTATTACCTGTGGAAAAATAATACGCCTTCGGAGAAGCCGAGGTCAAAATATCTCCGGAATTACGTAAGGAATTTTGGAATATAATTAGAATACTGTTATGCATGCTGGGGGATATATTTTGTTTTTTTCTTTGACAGGAAAGTATATAGAATTTTCGTCCATTGTTTACGAGGTGGCTAAGGATTGGGTAATTGATTTTTACCTAGCATGAACATAATTATAATCGGACTTTGGTAAATACTTGAGGTAAGAAAATTGAGCAAGTTATTAAGTTTAATAATGGTTTTTTTAAGGTGGGAAATCATCCAATGACTTCTCTTTCTCTAGTGCGGAGCGGGAGGCTCCCCCCTACACTACACTACACCTATGTTCCTTCTTTGCCTTGCTATTCAGGATCCCGATTTTCACTTTCGGAAGTCAACCCATGGCCTCAGAGGCTTTGTAATGGTGCTATCTGAATTCATCAAAAAGCAGTATCACAAAAAAAAAATTTTGAGTCGCAAACACATCCGCCATAATCACAAGACAAATAAAAAAAATGTGATTTCTTCACTGCCACCCTTTCCTCAGTCACTGCCAATCATAATATTCTTTATAAAGATACAAAATTCATCCCCATTTTCGCATCACCCTTACGAGTATCATACGTTTCAATCAAAATTATACATACTGTATTACGTATAAATGTTTGCGCGTCTTTCTTGCAAATTTTGTTGGTGTACAGATGATTATCGATTGAGTTGCTCAGTTTACAAGTTGAGGAGGCTGATAATACGATACCGGCAGCTATCTAACAGGTAGAGAAGGATTTGTATAGAGTGGTCGAGAGCGTTTTGATGGTTCTGGTGTGATAGTTTTTTTGCCAAGTCAAGACCGCTTATCGACTACTCAAATGTCAATAAGCGGTATATTTCTACTTGAAAGAGTCACCGCGGCCATGGCACGCGATGATAGCTCTGTATTAGGAAGACACCTAAAACACTAATATTGATCAAAGTTTTCTATTCGTCACTGAAGCATATTTATTCAACTCATCCTATATTTTGTTTATTAACCGTTTTATTTAGTTTTATAATTATTTTATTTCTTTTCGTTTTTAGTTTTAAACTGCTATGCTTAAATGGGATTGGGTCGGATATATCTGCGGATGTCAGATGAGATGTGGGCAAAAAGCCTAATAAGTGGCTCTTTTTCGTGGTTGATGATCTGCCACGTCGTCGTTTTGTGTTTAAAGCGACGTCTTGGCAGATTATGACTAAGGTGGAGATATGAACTTGATTCTTATCGGATACAGACGTTTGTGGATAAAGGAGAGGGAGTCCTTCGCCTAGCAATGGGAATTTATGGGCTAATCAGATTAGGTTAGACATTCTTTGTTGTGCTTGTACAAAAATAATCGTATATCTTTTTTACATCCCAAAAAAACGAACCACTCGGTAACATCATCTCTATAGGCATACGCGGGGTGCGGTACCCGTGCGTTTTTCGCGGGGTATTATCAATTATTAAACATCAGCATGGAAATAGCACCCGTGAGTCCGTCTCCCCCACATTGCGTACTGGTATAAAATATTCCTGGATTACTGCTCAGCCCGCTTCGGCACCGTGAAATGGTTTTCGGTTTTGTGCATGTTATTAGCAGGATTTGCATGTTTCTGATTTATTGTATTTTTCGGTCGGGGGGTGAGAGTTTTGATTAAGATGTCAGCGTCTTCGCCTATCCAAGTTTTCGGGGAGTCTGGAGGTTAACGTACCGAATTATAATATTATTGTTTTATTTTATGATGAACATAGGTACTCTTTAACGGATATATCGAAAAACATTACTAGAACAAAATTGAAATTGTTCAGTTAATTTTATTTTTCACTAGTGATCTGCACCAGCTTCGCCCCTTGAAATTCTCGGCTATTCTCGTTATAATATGCATGTACACCCAAACCTTCCTCATAAACCACTCTGTATATTGGTAGAAACTTCATGAAAATCCGTTTTGTAGTTTTTAGGTTTATTGTGTTAATACAGACAGACTTGGTGAAGGAGTTTAGCATAGCATAGCATAGTCGGCCTTTTAATGTTCCCACTGTTGGGACTCAGGCCTCCTCTCTAGGAGAGGGAATGGGCCGTAATCCACCACGCGGGCCCAGTGCGGGTTGGTGGATGTCACATGTCTTTGAATTTTTGGTTCTAGGACATGCCGGTTTCCTCACGATGTTTTCCTTCACCGTTTTGAGAGCAGTGGTGATGAAATAAATTACACAAAGTAATGCGCCTGGCTGGGTTTGAACCCGCGACCTACAACTCGTAAGTCGGAGCCGTTACCACTCGGCCACCACTGCTCTCGAAGGAGTTTACTTCAAAAGAAAAAAAAGAAGGAAAATGAATTTATTTGGTACAGCACAAGGCACAAACACAATAGCTAACAAAATAAACACGAAACTAACAAAATAAAAAATAAAGTAACAAAAAATGTAGTTGTGTGCCTCACGGCTGCACCAAAATAGGTCCAGTTCAGCATGAATGTCAGACAACTAGTGCCTGACGCTGATTTTCAACTGAACCTGTGGTATGGTGTGACTTCGTGGTTTTATATATGTAAGCAATTATGCTGTCTTTTATAACGTACAGCTAATGTTGACACGAGTGCGACCCAACAGTGGATGACCCTGGTCTAGAAAAGAAAAAAACGATAATGATATCTTGAATGAAATCAATTAATATGATTAATTAAGTAAATTTTCCTTCAAGTATTAAATTCGGAACTACTACTTGAAGTCCTCTCAAACTTAGTATGGTCTTCGTTAGAATTGTTATTAAGTTCTCTTAGTGACTTGATATTTTTCGTAGTATTTATTAGTTTATAATTTTAGCTTAAATATGTATTTTATTATTATAAATAACTTATTTTCTCTGTTTGAAGTATATGTTATTTTTTTATTGTGCAAACCTACGACAGTGTTGTTTTTTTTAACCCAAATGTTGACTGGTAGACTCGAACAAAGTATGCATTCAACATCGTAGATGGCGCTACGAGTATCAAAACAAAATTTTGCGTGATACAAGATTATGCGTTACGAGCTTTTCTTTTCAGAAATTTATTAGATTATTACCTAAAATTGCAAACCCGAGGTTTCCACACAAATTTCATAAAATTAAGTTCTGTTATTTGAGAGTGAAGGTAAGTAACACACACACACACACACACACACACACACACACACACACACACACACACACACACACACACACACACACACACAGACACATACATACTTTTAAACTTTTACCTTTATATTAAGAAAAGCTACTGCTAGGCGGCTTTACCTAAGTTAAAATAGAAAAATATCCTAATATACTCTCGGCGTAAAAAGTACCCTGTGTGCTATTCTAGGACATTTTCAACCCATGTACCAAGTTTCGTCGAAATCCGTTCAGCCAGTCGAGCATGAAAAATTAACAAACATATACGCTTTTAAAACTTACTTAACTTTAAAACCAACTTATTATAATTACATGTTCCCACTGTTGGGACTCTGGCCTCCTCTCTAGGAGAGGGGATGGGCCGTAATCCACCACGCAGGCCCAGTGTGGGTTGGTGGATGTCACATGTCATCGAATTTTTGGTTCTAGGACATGCCGGTTTCCTCAAGATGTTTTCCTTCACCGTTTTGAGAGCAGTGGTGATGAAATAAATTACACAAAGTAATGCGTCTGGCTGGGTTTGAACCCGTGATCTACAACTCGTAAGTCGGGGCCATTACCACTCGGCCACCACTGATCAAAACACATGCACACTGTCACCTTTATAACATTAAAAAAAGTAGGTCTAGATGGGCACTTATAAAACGTCAGAAGCTAGTGCACGCACACAAATTATTAGCTTCTGCCAGCAAACTTTCAACCCCCGTTTTACCCCCTTAGGGGTGGAGTTAGGTAAAATCCGTCCTTAGCGGATGTCTACACCCTATAAGGAACCTACCTGCCAAATTTTAAGTTTGTAGGTGTTATAGTTTCTGAGATTTCGTGATTAATCAGTGAGTGGTATTCCACTTTTATATATATAGATTATAGTGTGACATTAATAACTTAAACCAAATAAAAAATGGCGACACTTGAGGGTGGTCTAGGTCCAGCACTAGAAATCTTTCAGCTAAATGACGATGATAAGTTTCAACTGTAAAACACTTCGCATTTACAAAACCAGTTGGCACTAAAACGAAGCTAGTCAGAAACAAATTCCGTGTAAACAATTTATCTCAGTATCAACTAAGAGAGTTTGTGACTAAGATCTAAGTGTAGTTCCAAATCTGTTGTGAGCTGCGATCAAGTGATAGTGTGGTGCTGGAGTAATCGTGGCGTTTGATGTTGTGGCGAACAAGAGTGCGACTTTGCCAATTGTTTGAAGACAAGGCAACGTATATCTTTTTTTTGCAATGCTCATTTCACGGGAGGGCTGGAAGAATTTTCTTTAGAAATAATTTACTTTCTTTCTGTATTTTTTATTATATGTATATTGTACATTATTGTTATATCTGGGGGCACGGCAGCGCCCCCACCAAGGCGAGCAAAAAAGCGGCACGGCCTTAAAAAAAAACCTCCAAGGATATGAAATGCGGGTATATAGAGAAACCTACTTTCACGCAGGCGAAGCCGCTGGTAGAATCGAGTTTGAAAAAAAAATGCTTTGATTCTTAAGTGGGAACATTATAAGGCTGAATATGCCATGCTAATAACATCTACCTATATAGTCGTATATTTAGGGACGGGTCATTGTCGACGTACCGCCGTCTACTAAACCGCAACAGGTAGATGAAATAGCTTCATATCTCATTGACAAGACGATGCTATCAGCACGGTATTCCTCAATTGGCAACCATCTCGTGCCAGCGGTCGTAATCAAACGCATCGCACAGCTGTTAGCATTGCTTGGTATTTAGGTGGGGGGAGCTTGTAGGCTTGATTTGGCGTGTTTAATAGCAGGTTGGCATAGCCTAACTTGAGTGAATTCTTAAAGTTTTGATCAGGAAAGCTTGACGTTCTAAAGAAAGTTTATACGTAGAAGTGGAGAAATACAGAAATTTTTGATAGTTTCAAAAAAAGTCGAGTTGTTTGTAGTGACAATATGTGATCACATCATACCATAATGTTAAAAAACCGGGCAAGTGGGAGTCGGACTCGCGCACTGAGATAAAAGGTCTTGACAAAAACACAGACAAACAACAAGTTTATCCTATAAGGACTCCGTTTATTCCTTTTGAGGTTTATTCCGTTTAACCCTAAAAAAGCAAGAGTTTATATATATATCGATACATATGTATCGAATTATCTTGTACTAACTTCTGCCAGCGGCTTCACCCGAGTAAAAGTATGTTTCTCCATACAACTTTGGACCCTTGTTTCAAACCCTTAGGGTATGAATTTTGTCAAATCCTCTCTTAGTGCTCGCCTACGTCATAAAAGGAAGATTAGTGGAATATTTAACGCTCCCAGTCCTAGCAGTTTCGGCTGTGCGTTGATATGTCAGTCAGTCAGTTTCTCCTTTTATATATATAGAAAGAAGACTAAATCAGTTTAGGCGAACACTTTAATATTAAAGGTTGTATGAATATTCAATAAATCTATACTCCATCTGTTAAGGTAATTAACTAAAGGAAAACAATCTTGACATGTCTGTTATCTAAAAGTTGTCTATAATGATTGTCTTAAAATATTTACAATTTGTTATTTACCTATACCGATGTTTTTTTTTTATTATTATTTATGCTCGCGTTTGACCTCTATCTCATGATAGCGATGATGTGGCCGAAGATGGAGCACGCTTGCCTAGAAGTAACCTATTCACTCTTGACTTAAAGACCCCTAGGTTGTAGCTATCAGGGAACACAGACTCCGGCAGGGAATTCCACTCCTTAGCTGTACGCATTATGAATGTGTTCCCAAAACGCTTTGGTAACTAACTAAATTTAAATAATCTTTGTATGTCTATTATAAGATTATTTTTTTTAATAAAAAGAAGATAGGTAGTTTACGTTTAGTTAACTACCTAAACCGATAGAGTATAGATCTACTTTTTATTTACTTACACGAGCGTCTAACACCCACTTGCGTGGGTTCGTTTACTAAATGCAAAGAAATACACCAAAAATACTATCCTTAAACTAATTAAATTAACCGAGATAGCCTTAGCGATTCGATACACCCGAGCATCTTCCACAAATACCGGTTCCTACCTTCCATTCAATTTTCTAGTCCATTTCCGAATAGCATAATTAAATTTGTCCGCTTTGCCTTACGGGGGACCGTTTTTCCCGACAGTACTTTACTGAAATATCAAATGAACCTGATTTTATTGTTTTAATAGATCTTTTATTTTAAATTGAAAAGGAATAATGGACATATTAGAAAAACATGTCTGAAAAATGTAAGAATCTTGCATTATCTACAAAAATTACAATTGTAATAGCATAATCAGCCTTTTAATGTTCCCACTGCTGGGAATCAGGTCTCATCTCTCTAGGAGAGGGAATGGGCCGTAATCCACCACGCGGGCCCAGTGCGGATTGGTGAATGTCACATGTCTTTGAATTTTTGGTTCTAGGACATGCCGGTTTCCTCACGATGTTTTCCTTCACCGTTTTGATAGCAGTGGTGATGAAATAAATTATACAGAGTAATGCGCCTGGCTGGGTTTGAACCCGCGACCTACAACTCGTAAGTCGGGGCCGTTACCACTCGGCCACCACTGCTCTACAATTGTATAGAACACAAAAATTACAATTGTAATTCATATCGAAAACAGCAATTCCCACTCAATCAGTAATATCCCATAACGGTATCTCCAAAATCCATAGCATTTAATACATCTTAGAAACATCTGTTCTCATATAATCAAATTAATCCATCTAGGAACAGATCGAAACGTCAGACTGGACCAGTAGTGAAAATAATTTCATCCGGAAACCATCCAATTTATTTAGACCTTCAACTTACTAAGCAAATTCCCTTGGTCAGTCTAGAGCGAGGACAGTTTTGGGAAGGGTGGTAGGTCTTGATAAAGTGGTGTCGGGTGTGCGAAATGGGTATTATGATGGATGGTATGCCGACCGAATGGTCTTTTGACGGGTCCATCGCTCAATTGTCGACAATCGCTCTTTGACATGGAGTGAGTGCTAAGAAACGATTGGGGCCATTATTTCCTGTGTCACAGTTGGAGCCTCGATTGTTATGATGGAAAGGAGATTGATGATTATCGAAATAACAAATTCTACCAAAAAAAAGATTTATTAACGAAAAGTCTACAACACGTATAACTAGAATGACAATGCATATCTTAAAGCAGCTTATAATCGGCAAAACACGCGACCGTAGTAATGGCATTCAAACAAAGCTAATGAAGACGACGTCCTACTTAATTAAGATCCCCCAAACGAAGGATTAACTATCAACCGATAACAATACATCAAAAAGAATATAACTACAACCGAAAACACGATTGAACCGGACAGACAGATACAATCTACATTTAATTAACGGTCAAACCCAAACGCCACAAAACATCAAAGGCTATCTAAATACGCTCAGAGCAAAATCGTCTAAACATCGGCATTAGGGACCCTCTAACAATTTGTGTCTTCATACGAGGTGAAATTTTCACCCACGTTTGTCCAATAGTCTATTAAAACCTTACTACCAATAAGACTCTATCCTTTGTTTATAATAAACACTTTCCCTATCTCTGTCACGCTCACACCAGTCTTTCTTCTCATCTTCGTGTCTCGTTCTCCCGTTTGTTTTGTAGTAGCATTCTAGTGCATATCTAGGGTAGAACAGTACAGAATACTCCCCAGAAACGTTAACGACGCACCCCGAGTATGCCTGAGGCCGATTCAATTACTACTGTCGTATTATTTCGACGAAAATATGTATGTGTGTTGTAGGTTTGTTGTGGTGTATATTAAATTCTGTTTCGTGTTTATTGGTCACCGTCGGCGATGTTTGGATAAGGGTTGAACGTTACACCACCCGTATATTGGTACGAATTGTTGGTACCTGTTTAGATTAATTCTGGGTGCTCGTATGTCCAAATTTCTCAATATTATGTTTGGTATTAAGTTTTGCTAAGATATTGTTAATTTAAATTTTGATGATATGTATAACGTTTTCATATATTTTTAATATAAAACCTTTAAAAGGATCATGATTATTACTGGACTTAGAAAAGAATCAGCCAAAAAAACTAAAGATGATAACTAAAAACTGAAGAAAATATAGACTATATCGGCCCAATAGTTAACCATCGACTATCATAATACTCATTTAGGAAGATCACGACGTCATTATAACTTAATTCTAAGGGTATAATATCAGAGGCGAACTATAATAGGTTTGATTAACTACGGTGGCCCGCAGGGCACAATCATCGGCCCGATATCGCCCTTAAACAACTCGATAAGGTGTTATCGGTGGCCCTTCCCGCTATTTATGGGGAGTTAATAGTTATCCATGAATTTCGGGACCGAGTATAGATAGCTTTGATTTTGTTGATTGGAAGATTCTATATCTTGTGCTAAGTCATATACAAGACAGATTTCATTCGCAAATTTTGGGCAGATTAGCGGTTTAGACTATGTCAAGTATTGGTATTCAGTTACAGTTGATTACACTAGAAACCAACTTAGAGAGCAGTAGTGGCCCAGTGGTAGCGGCCCCGACTTACGACGTTTGAACTCGCGAGGTTCAAACCCAGCCAGGTGCGTAATCTTGTGTTATTTATTTCATCACCACTGCTCTCAAAATGGTGTAGGAACATTGTGAGGAAACCGGTATGTCCTAGAGCGAAAAATTCGAAGACATGTGACATCCACGAACCCGCACTGGGCCCGAGGAGTAGATTATGGCCCATTCCCTCTCCTAGAGAGGAGGCGTGAGTCCCAGCAATAACTGATGATAGCTTATGAAACTAACCCTAACAAGCATAGAACAGATGATGAGAGCACCATTATCAAGGAATAAAATCAAATCTAATCAATACTTATTCACCGTTATTAGTAAGTATTGAAAGTATCAAACACTATGCTAATTTTCCCCAACCACAAGCCTCTAAACACACTAAATACACTAACAACCAAATAAACACAGCCACACACAACATAGCAACGATGCGTGCGGTATATTAATTTTTCAACGAGTGCAGTGGTGCTCTTGAGAACGTCGCCGGCGGCGTCGCAGACAGTCGCGAGTGTTGCAGACGCGACTGTCTGCCCGATGAGCTACGGAACCAGCGGAGCGAGCGGAACGGAAAGGGAGGCTGTTTATTATAAGATTGTTAGGAGACAATTCAATTGGCTAGAGAAGGCTAGGGGTATTTAAGGTTATTCTAGACAAGCGTGCTCCATCGTCGGCCACATCATCGCTTACCATCAAGTGAGATAGTGGTCAAACGCGAGCCTATCAATAATAAAAAAGAAGGCAGCGGAGAGAGATGTTAAAAGAGGTGTAGAGAGGTCCAGCGTGGAGGATATATGATATTTGTTTTGCAAATAGGTTTAAAAAAAACACTTACACGTAAATTTTTTCGTCAATTTGAACTAGATGAGGCCGGTGTTTTCTAGCCGACTACCTTGACAAAAAACACTGAAACAAACTCAGGGGTCAAAGTTTGTTTTAAAGTCCATACAGCAAACATATGAGATCATATGTTGGAATCTAATTGAACAGGTATTTGAGTATTTAAGTTCAATTTGATAAATATGGAAATACAGCTGTACTATGGAAATTTAGACTGCACATAGTTGACATAACAGACACACTGTAAGTCAATGTCAAATCGTTACAATTAGACATTTAAAAATGGCAAGATTTAGGCCTACTTTCCAGCTTACATATAAGCTTCACGTAGGAGTAAATCAAGCGTATAATGACGAATATGCGTCTATGAAGTTACGCGTCCGTGGACGGTTATTTATTTATTTATTTATTTAAACTTCAAGTACAGTAGTGGTACATAGGCGGACTTAATGCAACAAGGCATTCTCTACCAGTCAACCTTTGGGTTAAAAAGAAAATAATGTGGTAGGTTTGCACAATAAATAAATAACAGATATTTCAAAAAGAACAAATAAAATAAAAAATAAGTTACCACATTAATCAGTATTAAACAATTTTCTTCATTGAAACTATAACACTTTATGAACGTATTTCAGACGTAATCGCTCCTCTTATAGCCTTGTTACGGAGGACGCACAAATACAGTAAAGCAATGCGCGCAAAATATGGATTCACCGTGAGTTCTCATTCACAATATGTTACGTCTACGTCGCAAGTTTTTTCTTTTTAATTATCTTCATATTATTTTGAACAAATCGATAGTATGATCTTTCGTTAGTATTAATGAATGATATTCAGACGACATTTTAGTTTATTAAACTTTTAAGATAAAAGGCGACGGTATATTAGAAGTGTATTATTGAAATGTTGACTTAGCGTTAGCTTTCTATCAAAACTAACTAGCTTAGCAGTTTTTGAAATCAATCGTCTAATTAACTGAAAATTGGAGTTTCTTGATATTCATAAGAACTTGAATTTAATATTTTACATTCTTTCGCCTTTGAAACATTAGTGTGATTATTTAATGTTTTTTTAGGGTTCTGCACCTCAAAAGGAAAAAACGGAACCCTTATAGGATCACTTTGTTGTCCGTCTGTCTGTCTGTCTGTCAATACCCTTTATCTCGAGAAGGCGTGGAGGTACCGCGTTGAAATTAAAACCATATACTCAGGTCTGTGGCCCCTTGACACTCTGAAAAAAATCAGACTTCTTAAATAACTTATATTTCGACACTCTCAAGGGAATCAAAATCCATAGGGTACAACCCGTTGACCTAGAACCGTGAAATTTGGCATCAAGCAAGGTCTCACAGCACAAGTATAGACAAAAAATTCTGAAAAGTGTAAATTTGTAGTTACGTCACAAAAAAAACTTCATAACTCAATTCGGGAATTGAACTGTTTTCATAGGTAAGTTTGTACGGAACCCTCAGTGCGCGAGTTCGACTCGCACTTGTTTTTTTTATTAGAATCGCTCCATCCTCGCGAGCCTAGCAAATAATAACATGGTATGTTTTATTTTCTATCTATTTTCAGAGACCTAATTTGTTTAGTCTTCTTCCCCTATCATTGTCTTCACCCCATCGGGACCCACGAATGATCAATTATAGAGGTTTTCATATGCAAATGTCTCGGGAGCAATTTTAATTATGTGTTTTGATTGCATTATATATTGATTGTGTTCGTTACCAGAGATAGAAGGGGGTGAATATAAATGTACGTGATTAACTAAGTATTGGTGGATCTCATTTATGTTAATTAAACAAATGTATACGGAGCGAATAGGAGATCATTTTTTTAAGAAAGAGACTGTCAAATAGGCTGATAGAGATATATTTTTTTTTATTGATATAAGCTGGTGCCTGACTGCGATCCCAACTCAGGGTAAGCAGTGATGCAATTGTTGATGGTAAATCGCACTGGTCAATTAAGAGTCTGTTCACTCTAGCCTTGAAAACACCTAAATTATAATCGGACGGGAAGATCGCAGCACGCAATTTGTTCCAACCCTTCGATGACGCTAACTTTCTATTAAGCAAAATTAAAAAAAAAGAACAAAATATTTTTATTTCACTTAACACTCCATGGGCACTTATAAAAAATCAGCAGCTAGTGAAGGTATAAACACACACCAATCCAATTGGTCGTTTCCTATTTAAGAGATCCGGCAGAAAACTCCATGGTTACTCAAAAAAAATAAAATCATACCATAAACTCGAAGTGCCATATTTATAACCGGGGTGTATTGTACCCATATGCACTATATTCTTGTTAGATTAATCCTCGGATTCATCTTGATGGACCGTCCAGACCGAACAGATTACAATTCGTACATGGCCAATCATGGTATCCCGTTGGAGGTTAATCTTATAGTATGATGGAGCATACCTTTGTGTCCGCAGTCATTCATAGGCAGAAGATCGATGTAACATACCTGTGAACAAAGATAAATTGTTAGAATCAAAAGACAAAATAAACAAAGATTTTAATAAATGATAATTAATGATATTTATTTTGCAAATAGGTTTATAAAAACACTTTTACACGTAAATTTTTGTTTCGTCATTTTAAACTAGATGAGGCCGGTGTTTCCTAGCTGACTACCCTGAGAAGAAACACCGAAACAAACTCAGGGGAAAAGGGGTTACTTTGTGATATCTTCGGATTGATTTTTAATTATTATGTTCAAGGCACACAAAAGTACAAATAGTAACCTGTGCATTTGTACTTATTGTATACATACTTTATACATACTTTGTATGCCTTGTGTTCTCTGTAATTATTATTGTATAATTTAGAAGTTCACAATGAGCTCGTACTTTGCAATTGAGATTTGCTTCTATTGCAAGGGACTCCAATAATTTTGAATCGATCAGCTTAAGATGAATGCTCTAGGGTAGCCAGAGAAATTTACATATTCTTAAGCTTTTTGCTTTTGCCGGTCAGTATATTGATTATAATACGATTGACGGTCGTAATATGTATTTATTTATGGAATTATAATGATCAATAGAACCGCCCCAAATCATCTTACACTATTAATTTTTTTTTTATTCTTTATAGGTTCGCGCTTGACCGCTATCTCTACTGATGGAAAGCGACGATGCGGTCGACGATGGAGCGCGCTTACCTAGAAGTAACCTATTCACTCTGGACTTAAAGATTCCCTGGTTGTAGCCATCAGGAAGCACAGATTCCGGCAAGGAATTCCACTCCTTAGCTGTATGCACAATGAATGTGTTCCCGAAACGTTTTGTGCGTATCGGTAGGATGTGCACCAAGTACCGGTGGCGCATCGCCGTACGCTTGGTGGTCCGATGATGGAACGGGCTAGGCGGAATTAGGTTATGCATTCCCCGAAATGCAACCGGTAGAAAACCGACAGGCTAGCAACTCGTGTTTTATAAAATAGACATTCAATATCGTAAGTCGAACAGAGAGGGCTGATTTTAATTTCATAATTAAAATACGTATTACACCCGCCAATCATATTTTAAACACACACTTAACATTGACCTGCAAAATGAAAAAAAAAAAAAAAACTTAAGAAAATTTCAATTCATCGGTCTACCTTTCAACATCCCCTTTAAACAAACGAATTCTTCTCTCCGATCAAAATCGAGACTCAACAAATCAATTTCACGTTAAAAGCTATCGCGAACTGGGGTTAACATTTAAATCAGTTTGCCCAATTTATCCTCAAATCCGTTACTTGCCAACAAAAGGCAAACGGTTAAGATTAATATCATCCCGATATCGGATCGGCAGAAGTAACGGGTTTGAAAATCGAGAGCGCCCCCTTGCGTCAATTCGTGCGTAACGAATCGGTGAATTTTTGATCTTAGGGGGTGTCACCGGCATTATTAACACTTAATATTTAGTGCCGGGGGATGAAGTGTGTTTAGTTACTGTTATCCACTGTTTTGTGAATGTGTGATGGTATGTTTTGGGTAAGTATGATAGGAGGTTATTATAAGGAATTGGTAGTTTTACGACTGTTTATCTGTACTTATTTATTATTAAAGACAACATGTGAAATAATCTTTACACATAAAACATACGCCCCACAAAACCGTTCCTACGGTACTGTACTGTAGGAACGGAACAACTGTATTTAGACAGTTTTTTTAATGTAATGTGAACTATTATCTTACTACCTACTACCCATTTGTAATGGTGATTGTGAACAGATGAACAGTGGCTCCAAGTAGATTACTGTCATCAGTTTAGAATGGATGTTGACTCTAATAAAGTTGAATAAAGGTGGGAAAGTCTAGATAGATTGATTCTTCGGTTTTAAAACTAGATACATTTACCACTGGAAATTGGTGGCCCACTGGTGCTCCCACATCAGTCCGTTTTATGATATCTTCAGTTCTGTCATAGTAACAAATCTTGTTGGTTTTTCAAATGAAACAGCAAAATATTTTGTTTAAATTATTTGTAAAATTGTGGCACCGTTTATTTTACTACACCTATAAGTATATTAGCTGACTCGCCAAACATTGTTCTGCCATATAAATTAGTAATCAATAAATTGGTGTCTAGGAGGGTAAAAAATAGCCTACGACGTATTCTCAGACCTACAAAATATACACTATAAATTTCATAAAAATCGGTCAAGCCAAAACACTGTGAGACGAGTTTTTTTTATATTTTAGAAGAAGATTATGTATAATGTCAATCTGAATATAGGTATTAATTTTCAGCAAAACTACTTCGATTTCCAAAACCGTAGGGGCCCAGCAGGGTCGAAGCCTACTGGGGCCATGGGTGGCCAAAGAAGGAACGGGAGTGGTATGTCACGCTCCGCCCAAGAGTGGGGGAAGTCATTGGACGATTTTCCCACCGAAAAAAAAGTACAGAAACTCCGATTTCTTTCTAAAATCACAAAACACGACGTTTAATATCTCCACGACCTGTTTAGAAAACTTCAGCTGTAACACTCAAGAAACTTTCCCTTGCACTAATTGCTTACATACACAACATCGTTCGAAGAAGAAGAAGAAGAAAGAAAAAACACCTATAACATATTTCTCGTAAAATTACGTCGAAAATATTCGGCTGGCGATAAGTACATAAAAGCTTAAAGTTTAAACCTCCTGGAGAACACCCCTGCTATTAAGCGTAAGAACGAGCGCAGACCGCCAAAGTGTCACAACTCAGTGTAATTAATATTTTAATTGGGCATTTTGTGCGCTGTTACTTAGCTGATATTGCTCGATAAATTCCGTGGCGCTAATAATGTCTAACCCCCTCGGTAAGTGCTTTCGGTTTTAAGTTCTGTATGTGCGTTGAGCTGTGGTGATGGAACATTGTCAACTGTCAATGTAATTATAAAATATGTAGGTACACATGTATTACATATTATTAAAGACAATGTTATGTGTGTGTGAGTATAGTGATGTCTACATGTTGTATTCTTTTATTTATTAATGTACTGTGTTGATGCAGGTATGATTTTATTATTGTTTTGTATTGTAAAATTATGAACTATTTATTTTTAATGTATTAAATTATTTTGTAATGTAATTATGTTCATTTAGTGGCACTCATTACTGAACGTTTTTGTTAAAATACGGATAATGCAGTAGGCCACAATATTGTTATTAGCATAGTCGGCCTTGCAATGTTCCCACTGTTGGGACTCAGGCCTCTCTAAAAGAGGGAATGGCCCGTAATCCACCACGCGGGCCCAGTGCGGGTTGATGGATGTCACATGTCTTCGAATTTTTGGTTCTAGGACATGCCGGTTTCCTCGCGATGTTTTCCTTCACCGTTTTGAGAGCAGTGGTGTTGAAATAAATTACGCAAAGTAATGTGACTGGCTGGGTTTGGCTTGGGTTTTTTTTTTTACAACTCGTAAGTCGGGGCCGTTACCATTCGGCCACGACTGCTCCAATATTATTATTACTTAAATTTATTAGTAAGCACTGTATATTGTGGCTGTTAATTGTCACTGAACCTGTCACAGAACCAAAAATTTGAAGACATTTTCCGAAATCCACCAAGCCGCATTGGATCTGAGTGGTGGATTACGGCCCATTTTCTCTCCTAGCGAGGAGGCTTGAGTCCCAGTAGTGGAACCTTATAAGACTGATTATGTTATGTTTAAATCAACAAACTAACTCGACTCGTTCCAGCAAACTTTGAAGGAGACGCCTTATTCTTTAAGGGGTGACCAGATGGTTATAAACTAGCGTTCCAACCAAGGTGACCTTGGTTTATGTGTTTGGTTTGTGTTGCGGCTACATGGATGTAAACCACGCGCCAACACGTTCGGTGGTTGGGAAAACGCGCTTCCTAACCAAGGGCGTTGAAGGTCTTGGATTACAACTGCTATCTACACGGACTGAAACTAGCAAGGTCACCTGGGTTGGGACGTCAGTTTGCAACCGTCTGAGGTGACCACCTCTTTAACATTCAATATAAAAATATTGATGACTTCGCTAAAAGAGAAAAGAAGTGAAGAAAACAAGTTGCAACTGAAAATAATCCTCTATCACACAATCAATGAACCTTGAACGCAATGAACTTAAACCAGAAAGCACACAAACACTTCAGTACCATTTAAAAATCCGCTCTTGAACACTAGGGTGGAAAACCATCAATCAGTATAATCACCTAGCAATAACTGCGTGAAATCAAACATGCACAAACAAAAACTATGCTTTGATCTGATACTTTTGTTCAGTTTAATGAGACACCTGAAGTGCGAAGGGCGATATGAGGCCATGAAATCAGCTGGCTATACAAACCACAGATGTTACGGAGATTCGATTTCGATTCCGAAAGTTTGAAACTTCCGATTTGTTTTGCAACTTCGATTCCGATATAATATAATTGCGGCCGAGACGGAATTGATGTTATAGAGTCGAGTGCTGCAGTGACATTCCACGTGTATCAAACGACGTTTTACAATAAACTTACGAAGACTCGCCTCGTAGGACTCGTCGGGGTCACTTAGCGCCCAGCCTGATACAATAAATTGTGGCTGATGCGAGATCGCGTAGTTTTCCGCACTAGTGCATTGCTAGTGCAGTGGAAAAGTGAATTGCGTGCCTAAAAGCGATTAGGACAAAAGCGAGTTTTAGAGTAGGTATAGATTTTTTTTTAGTTTTTTGTACTGTTTTTTGATGAAAATTCTACCATTTCTTTGCTAGCTTGACATACACATATTTTGCTTCGGTTCCATAGTATGAACTTTATTGTATATTTTTAATCAAACTATATAGGTATCATAATCATGTTGCTATCGATTGCCAAGACGTGATTGGATAACAGAGTAACGTTATTAATTTATAGGTCTTCAGGGAATAACGAGCACAATTAATATGGCTTATAATTTTCCGTATTTCCTTCCCGTATTAGACAATACCGAAGAAAAGATTACATACTAGCACAATGTTATAGAAAAATGGTCTCTGATATTTTTACTTTACCACCTGGTAATCAGTAATGCAATTGTTGATTATGAGGCACACTCGTTAATTAAGAGACTATTCACTGTAACCTTTAAGACATCTAAATTCTAATCGGACAGGAAGACCGCAACAGACAAACGACAAGGCGAAATGTTTAGTTCGGACCGTAGAGGTTTCAACAACGGTTGGGGTGGATGGTGAGATGGTGGAAGGTGATAGTGGGAGCAGTGGTGGCCGAGTGGGCCAAACCCGGCCAGGCGCATTACTTTGTGTAATTTATTTTATCACCACTGCTCTTAAAACGGTGAAGGAAAACATCGTGAGGAAACCGGCATGTCCTTGAACCAAAAATTCGAAGACATGTGACATTCACCAACCCACACTGGACTCGCGTGGTGGATTACGGCCCATTCCCTCTCCTAGAGAGGAGGTCGGATTGATACCCAGCAGTGGGAACATTAAAAGGCTGATTATGCTAGGGTGGATACGCGCCGTACGTTATTTTTTTAAATTTAAGTTTCTACGTACTTGAAAGTGCTTGTTCCTTTTTTGTGTAGATCTATGTGCAAAATAACTGAAATTTCTTTATTTCTTTCTTTTGTATTCCACTTAAAAAAAAGCGGCTACTATCCCTCGAATCTAGGTGCCAAACACAACACTTAACGCAGTTTACGATCCGCGGTAAGCACGCATTAAAAAGCGGTTGCGATCGCGTCATATCGCTCGCGACTGCCTAATTGGTATCTTTGATCGCTTTGCACCGACTTTTGACAGGAATTACTGCATGTAATTCCTGTTCGGCGTCGTTTTTGATTTCATCTGATTTATGTTTGTTTTTTTTTTAGATGGGAAAGTATTAACGGGAATGATTGTGCCATGATCGTATGATCGTGCTTTTCTTCGTCATTAAATTATTATTAATGGGATATTTTTAACTGTGCATCAATCATTTTATTCGTCACTAAAAATACTATACATTTATTAAAGGCACCCTCTCTCGGACATTTTTTAAAACCACAAAATAACAAACGAGATTTTTATTGTAAAAAAAAATAAATAAATTTAGGAACCGTAGAATATTACCTATTATTAATTTCTTTTTGTAAAGGAATTCCTATCTCTCTAACTTTAGACACATCGATTTCTTTGAGATGCGATTAATATTATCTATTCAATAAATTATGATATATAAAAAACTATAATAGCCTCTTAGTCTGTCAACGCAGCATGGAACGAAGCATGCTTAACATAACACTACGGGACCGGTGGACAACACTAAAAATAAGGGAAAGAACAAAGGTAACAGATGTAATACAGAAAATAAGGAAACTTAAATGGAATTGAACTGGTCATATAATGAGGACGAACAGTGAAAAAAAATGGACGAAGGACGTAATGGAATGAAAAAAAAAAAGACAGAAAGGACGTCAAACCAAAAGATGGGAGGATGATCTGCCGAAAGGATGGAGGAGGATAGCTTGTGACAGAGATAACTGGAAGGAAATGGGGGAGGCCTATGTCAAAAGACAACCTGACTAAAATGTTGCAAAAAAATAAATGTATTTTCAAAAAGTAGGATTAGATTAAGAATTTTGATTTTTATTTAAGTAGTATAAGTCAAAACTGTAATATGGTCAGCGAATAAAGGCTTTTATTATTATTATATAAATTATGATATAATGGCCCAACGATTATATCATATTTTAACCCGATTCATGATTCATTCAGTTTTTTTTTTTTTGGTTTTGGGAAATCAACAATTATCTCCTTTCGCTCAGGGTGGGGCGAGAGGGAATGTCGGACGTACTGACTAAAACCCACTTGTGTTCCTTCAGTTGCCCTTTGCTTTCCAGGGCCGTGAACTCTTTCGAACGATTCCGCAACTAGCGTCGCCTCTGTTATTCATATCTATATAATATTCTGTTACTAAAGTCCGATGTGGGCCAAAGTTAGTGCCCTGAAACAGTGTGATGGGGCCGCGGCGAACCACGAAAGAGACGGCGCGACGAACTATATAGATTTCGCCAGAACTAACAAGACAAAACGCGGGCCCGCGAATGATGAAAGAAGTGGAGGGAGGCCTTTTTAGGGTTCCGTAACTCAAAAGGAAAAAACGGAACCCTTATAGGATCACTTTGTTGTCCGTCCGTCTGTCTGTCTGTCAAGAACCTTTATCTCGGGAAAGTGTGGAGGTATCGAGTTGAAATTAAAACCATATACTCAGGTCTGCGGTTCCTTGAAGCTGTGAAAAAATCAAACAACTGAGTTAAAGACCTTTTATGTCGCAAAAAACGTGTATTTCGACACTCTCAAGGGAATCAAAATTCATAGGGTACTACTTTCTGTTGACCTAGAATCCTGAAATTTTACATGAAGTAAGGTCTCATAGCACAAGTATGGAAAAAATCTGAAAACTGTAACTTAGTAAATACGTCACAAAAAAAAACTTTTTTTTGCGATTCGGAAAAATCTTCGTAACTCAATTCGGGAATTGAACTATTTTCATAAGAAAGTTTGTAGGGAAACCTCAGTGCGCGAATCCGAATCTCACTTGCCCAGTTTTTTTATTGTTGATAGGTTCGCGCTTGACAGCTACGTCATCAGATGGAAAGAGACAATGCGGTCGACGATGAAGCGCGCTAACCTAGAAGTAATCTATTCATTATTGACTTAAAGATCCCAGGTTGTAGCTATCAGGAAACAGAGTCCGGCAGGGAATTCCACTCCTTAGCTGTAGGCCCAATGAATGTGTTCTCAAAGCGTTTTGTGCGTCCATTAGACGATAGGTTTTGCATATTTTGACTGACGAAAAACCTACCGTGTAATGCGATGACTGACGTTTGCATGACGAAAAACGTATGGCGATGAAATTCCGTTATTCAACCATCATTCATGGTTGATTTTGATTGACACTTGCATGATCGCGTAATGGACGCCTATTTATAGGTGGGGATGTCCACCATGTACCGGTGCGCCTGGTGGTCCGATGTCTCAGTAGTGGGAAAGAACAGGCCAACAAAAGAAAAGTCCAATATGTCACATTCAACACACGAGTACCTACGTCACAGTAACTTTACGCACATAAATTCCCTAACGCAATTAGTGAAATGATAATGAAAAGGGCGAATCTAATCGTGAACTCGGCGATCCCGGGTGGTCGCTACAATCAATAAATCATATCTCCTCAAAATGTTGGCGGTCGTGCGTCGGATACACACGGTTGGCTAGTTTAAGGAACTTTCTTATCTACAAGCAAAGATTAAGTGGGTCCTTTTTCACTCGCCTATCGTCAACTTTGAGCATGGTTTAATCACTCAAAACCCAAGCGAAAGGCGCGCCGGCTCGCGCATGATTTCGCGCCATTCGGTTAAACACCAAGCGAACACTGGTGTCCGCATAGATTATAAAATATTGAGCGTTTTATAATATAAATTTAAAGGGTATTTATCCAAGAAAGTAAATAAAAAGTTCTTCATTAAGTAGTCTGTAAATATCGAAAATAAGCAAACATTTCCGTTATTCCCTATACCTACCTATAATAATACAAGCTCGATCGGCTAGAAGCGTGTTACTTCATCTAACAAAATTAAACAAAATTTTTGCATGGTTTAGGTATAGTTAGTTGTTCAGGATCTGGGTGTCCTGTGTAGGTTTTTTTTGTAGGTGGGAAAATCATCTAATTACATCTCCCGCTCTTGGTCGGGCGAGAGGGGGTTTCAGACTTTTACTGACTAAAAACCGACTCATGTTCTTTCGTTGTCTTTCATACCATTACCTTTACAAGACAATGAAATGAGTGGGTATCCCTTCTCCATATCACAGTTATAAAACTGTGCAGAATTTTAGGTAATCCTCATTAAGATCTATCTCCGTAATTTATACTGATTCGAAGTAATTTAGATAAGTATAGAGAACTGTAACGTCTGTAATCATCGATCATGCGATTTGAGTGATGAGCAAATTGTTCAAGAAATGATAAATCACACTAATATTATAAAAAAACTAAAGTTAGTGAGTGTGTGTGTACGGTTATTACTTTTTCATGCTCGAACGGCCGAAACGATGTCGATGAAACTTGGTACACGGATAGACCATGTCCTGGAACAGCCCATACTATAGATAGATAGATACTTACATCCAGCCACCAAACACCAAACCAAACCAGCCAGTCCACCAAACTTCTATACTTGGGATAGAAGCTTGGTAGCTAGTGAATAATAAATGATATTTATTTTGTAAATAAGTTAAAAAAAAAACACTTTCACACGACAAATTTTTCGTCAATTTAGACAAGAAGGCGCCAAAAAGGCCGAAAGGTAAAGAGTATGCAGCGTGTCGCATGAATACCAAAATGATATCGACGGTTGAAAGGCTAATTGATCTAAACGACATTTTTTCCAATATTGAGTTATATATATATTCAGAATCAGCAAATTTTTCTCCGTCATTTGAGTCAGGTTTCAATTTTTTTTTTAAATGTCGCTTACATCAATTAGCCTTTCAACCGTCGATATTCTGTACGACTGCCCTTCAGACAATGATGAAGTCGTTATAAGAATCAAGTCTCGGATGACCATATTGTGTACAAAAGCTCGTCAAATCCACAACCAGTATCACATACATGTATTAATGAAACAAAGTTTCCTGCAAACACTTGTAGGCCTAAGTCAGCAGCAAGTGTAACCACAAAACGCCCTCCCGGGACTGGCTCGTGTGTTGTACACAATGGTAGACAATGGCACACAGTGGTACACTGTGTGTTCATGGTCCCATGGTTTTTATTGCACGTCTTATGTTCTAGTAGTGTGTTTAGATGTTCGATGATGACAATTTTTGGAAGGAGATTTCTTAGGGCTCTTAGGCAAACTTCATTGAATTATGTCCTTAAGTATACAGTTTTGATTGATATTCTCCAATTAGAGCAGTGGTGGCCCAGGTTTGGGTTCAAACTTAACCAGGCATAATACTTTGTGTAATTTTAATTCAGGCCACCACTGCTTTTTAAACGGTGAAGGAAAACATCGTGATGAAACCGACATGTCCTAGAACCTAAAGTATAGGCATGTGAAATCCACCACTGTGCCTCCGCACTAGGCCTGCATGATGGATTACGGCCCATTCCCTCTCCTAGCCAGGAGGCCTGAGTTCCAAGAGTAGAACTAATAAGGCTACATGATATTGTTTGATTAATTTCAATTTCTAATTTTTTTAAATTAGTTTTTATTTTACTTTTTATTTTAATTATTATTACTTATGTACATTGTGCTCACATATTAGAAGCGACAAGAAATATGTAACCAAGATTTATGTAACTCATATTATGATTTAAAAGAGTGTCCATGGAGTTTCTTGCACGTTCTTCTCCATAGAGATCTACGCTTTGGAACGTGCAACTTAGCTTCACTTGTATTTTTTTTTGACTGACCGACATTCTGACAATTCAAAAGTGCCTGTAATTGGTCTATTTGAAATAAATGTTTCTGATTTCTGATAAGGCTGATTATGTCGTGTAATGTTTCTCCAATAAATAGTGCTGTCTGATTGAACCAATGTACCTATATCTTTGTTAGTAATTTAAGGTTGAAACAAGTTCTGTCCTCATCACTATTATTTCAGTCGATAGACGTCCACAACTGGACAAAAGCTTCTTCCAGTGTCAGATTATATCAGATTCGTGCGACCCTCACCAAGTCATCTGTCCACTTGGTAAGAGACTGTATTATTTCCAGCTAAATTGTAACTACTCTCGACGCGACCACTGTAGATTTTGAATCTAGTTTTGCAATTATTGATCTTTAATTATACCGAACCCTTTCCGCATAAGTGCACCTCCCTCGCTTTTTGTTTATTCACCTTATATATTTGTGCTTGGTTCTCTTCATTCTTCGCTAGTCCTCAACTTTATTTAATTGCAACCAGATTTCTACAGCCAGAAAACCATAATCAAAACAGGAACTGTTAAATTATTAGAATAGAAGACGAATAATTTGTTTTCAATACACTTGCTCGAAAACCCGCTCTTATCCCACCGCTTTTAGGCACGCAATAGACTGTTTTCCGCACTAGTGCAGAAAAGAGCGCTTGCTCGCCCCCGCCACAATTTTATTACATTTATCGTATCAGGCTGGGCGCGCGTCGTCCCCCGCGAGTCGCCGGTCATCCCCGTTTATTCAATTCGTAAGTGTATTGAAAAAAGTCGTTTGATACACGTGTAGATTTGTCACTGCAGCCCTCGGCTTCATAACACGCTCGCCTACGACTTGTGCGAATTCTGCTTCGGTCGCAATGACAATTTTTCTGCACTTGTATCAAAATGTACTATTTCAATGAGTTATGAACCAGGGCTGTGGATTGTTCAAAAGAGTTACAATGGCCATGGAACGCGAAGGGTAACCGAAGGAACACAGGTAGGTTTAGTCAATAAAGTCTTCCTTTCGCTCTACTGAGTAGCGAGAGCACTTATTTGATGATTTCCCACATTAAAAAATGACATTGATAGCAACATAAGCATAGCATAATCAGCCTTTTAATGTTCCCACTGCTAGGACTCAGGTCTCCTCTCTAGGAGAGGGAATGGGCCATAATCCACCACGCGGGTCAAGTGCGGGTTGGTGAATGTCATATGTCTTCGAATTTTTGGTTCTAGGACATGTCGCTTTCCTCACGATGTTTTCCTTCACCGTTTTTAGAGCAGTGGTGATGAAATAAATTACACAAAATAAAGCGCCTGGTTGGGTTTGAACCCGCGACCTTCAACTCGAAAGTCGGAGCCGTTATCACTCGGTCACCACTGCTCCACATTTTGATAATAAGAAGCTATTACATATATCCAAGCCTTTTCACGCTGAACACAGAAAAATCTGAGTACGACGCTAAGACGAAGCTGAGGTAGAGTGTAAGCGACACAGTATAATCTCCGTGTCTTAGTTGGAAACGTATCGTGTTCGACAACGTTACACCATCGGCATCTTGACATAATTTCGACCCCCGTTGTGGCAAAAACCGAGCATGACCGAAACATCAGTGATGTAGACGTATCGATAGTTTTTATGGGTCATAAAATGGTTTATATTATATTATGTACGGCTTACGTCCGACTTACATGTGAATTTATTTTTAAAAGATATAGATAAGTGTATTTTCTGGCATTTTAGTACCTATCAACAGTTCTCGCTAAACATGGTTTTTAACATGAAATAAACTTTAAGTTAGCTAATAGTTTGTACACTGTATCAAATCTCATTAGGCCAACATCTAGAATGGAGGAAATTTAGAAAAAAAAATATAATATGTATTAACAACTTGCTGTTGCCTAGCTTTTAAATAAATCCAAATTATCGATACAAAGCGTCCTCCCAGCGCTATCTCCTGTCCACATCGACACTTATTTACCCAAATCACCCCATCCCTAAACTGAGACAAAGTGTTGGTGTACATTAGCGGGTGGCGGGGTGTTTTTATTGCCCCCACGCCTTAAAATATTGTCTGATTCATTAGAGGATATTTCACATTTAAGTTTCGTGTGTGCTCTTAGCTTCCCTGTGTGGATATTTCCAACTTTTGAGTGGCAAACGGAGGCGATCATTTAAAAAGGGGAAAGGTGGGGGGTTATAACGACACAGTTACAATTTTCTGAAAGGATATCGTTACGTTCGCGTAATAAGACGCTAAGATTCCGTTATACTCTTAATTATGGTGGGGGGTGGGGGGGTGGTGTAAGGTAATGACACATGTATGTAAATATTCGCTGTAACGTCTCGAGGTGGCGACGTGTTCGCGCCTTAATGGGCGCACGGTTGTTTTCTTTGATTAAAGAATTTTATTACCGTATATAATTCACGATTAGACGTTAAAGGGTTCGGGAGGCGCTGCGTTTTCTTAAGATAAAATGTTCGCGTAATGACGGGTGCGTGATTCTGGATCGTAATTGTTATTGCCGACGGTTTGCGGGTAGGCGGTTTGAATTTAAGCTGCCGATTTGGATAGTGGTACTATTTTAATATTGGAAGACGATTCTGATGTTCTTTAAGGGCTCACAGACTTGGAAATGGTACTTGAAATGAGCTTGTAATAAGTGCGGAAAGTAAATCAAGCTGATGATAGACAAAGAAAAAAGGACCAATTTTTTTAAGACCTACCTTCTTATGGTTCCGATAAAGGGTGCCATTACTAAGCTTCCGCTTTCCCGTCCGTCCGTCCGTCCGTCTGTCTGTCCGGGCGGGCACTATCTACCCCCAGTGATAGAATTTATCGTCGGCTTTTTCCTAGTTAAAAAAAAATCTGTACTTTTTAAATTTTAAACTGTGTAAAATCTTTATTCTAACCAACCCCGACGCTATATTTAGTAAAAGAACATGTAAAAAAAAAGTCATCGAGGTACTTATATAAAATAAAATCGTTATTCTAATCAATCCCGATATAATTTTTAATTTTAAAAGTTTTTTTTTTTACTAATAATGTTAGAATAATGATAATAAGACAGGACACGTCAAAGACATGATATTGTATAAAATTACAATAAACTTAAAAAATGTTAGTTAAGTTATTTCGTCTGCGTTTTTTTTTACTCGATTTTAATATTGTGTGCGAGTCTGGTTCGCACTTGGCCAGTTATTTAATATTTATTCTGAATTTGTGCCCAGTTTTAAAAGCTCATCGTAAAATACCCTTACGTTGTTGAAACTTTAACGGTCCGGACTAAGCGTTGAAGGACTGGAACAATTTGCCTGCTGCGATCTTTCCGTCCAACTATAATTTAGGTGCCTTCGAGGCTAGAGTGAATAGGCTCTTAATAAACTAGTGCGCCTCACCATCAACGATTGCATCGCTGCTTACCATCAGGTGGGATCGCAATCAAGCACTAGTTTATAACAAATAAAAAAAAATACACGCTAAGCCGTTGGGCCTAGTATTTTTCGATCTTGAGAGATTTTTAGAGTTACCACCTCTTGCTCTATCTTAGAGCGGGAGAAGTCATTATATGATTTCTTACCTAAAAAAAAACAACGGATCAGTAACGCAACGCTTAGCCAGCTGGTTTCACGGATGGGTGACTAATTTATTTATACTTCATGAACAGTAGTGGTACATAGGCGGACTTAATGCAACAAGGCATTTACTACCAGTCAAAAAAGACAACACTGTGTTAGGTTTGCACAAAAACAAATAACAGATACTCCAAATAGAAAAAAAGTAATGGTTATTTATAATAATAAAATATATATATAGATATACTAAAATTATAAATTAATAAATACTATGAAAAATATCAAATCATTAAGAGAAGTTATTACTAATAATTCTGACGAAGACCGAAATTAAGGTTTCGAGGACAATTTTATGGTTGAAGGAAAATTTACTTTCAGCTTTTTTGATTTTAAGGGGAAGCACATTCCAGTTTTATGGTTGAAACAGCGTATGAGTTGGACATAAAGTAATAATAATATTTATTTATTATAAAGTACATATTTGACACCAAATGTAAGCACAAAAAAAAATATAGGCAATACAACAGTCAGTACGGTGAGAAGGAATATGAAGGAGCATGTTTTTGAATGCACGAAGGTTAAGATTATGAGAACTGCCCGACACTTTAATATATTGTTTTAAATATTCAGGAGCGCAAGGGTCGTTCATTATGGTGAAGAGGTGAAGAGCATGCAGGGAGATCTGAGGGATCTCCTGTGACGGATAGGCAGCCATTTACATGTACATCTGAAGGTTCGGAAGCTTTGCACTCGACGGATACCACATGACTTAACAGAAGACCAGAAACGACTGCGTGTCCAGTGGTGCCGTAAAATGATAAAAGAAGTTTAATGGAGGACAGTCATTGGCTGTCTATAATATCGTGACAGGTGACGAAACCTGGGTGTACTGTTTTGAACCCGAAAGATAAAGCAAGTCGGTCGAGTGGGTCTTTCCTTTTGAAGATTTGCCGACGACAGTTAAGAAAAGTCGAAGTGTTGGTAAAAAAATGGCTGCTTCTTTTTTCGGCAAATTAGGACATTACAATACAGTATCGCTTGAAGATCAAAGGACAGTGACTGCAGATTGGTACATCAACACTTGCTTGCCCAGTCTTAGAAAAAGTCGCGATAAGCGTCCTCGACGCAATGTAATCCTCCACTACGATAACGCATCCTCACATTCCGCAAAGGTAACAGAAGCCTATTTGAAAGCTTCAAATGTGGAATAACTGATGACGCATCCGCCTTACAGCTTGGACGTCGCACTCTGCAACTTCTATTTGTTTCCAAAAATTAAAAACAAACTTAGATGCACACGTTTTACGAGCCCTGAATCGGTGGTGAATGCATTCCATAAAGCCATTGAAGAGGTCACTAAAGAAGACTGGTCCAACTGATTTGTACAGTGGTTTCAGCCAATGCTAAAATGCATTAATTGGAATATACTTTGAAAAACAAAAAAAATATCCTTAGTCTTGTATCTAGTCTTATATATCAGAATCTAGAAACGTTCAGTATGCCCTAAGTATTACTTGGTTACTTGGGATCGGCGTAACACGTTTTTTTCTTCCATTCTATCCTGTCACCCGTCACGCTATCACTGACTCCCTTTTCTTCTATATCACTCCTCACACAATCCATCCGTCTTTTCTTTAGCCTCCCTCTCCATCCATCCACAAGCAGATATATTCATAACTTTTTTTTAATAAGATTAACTAGTGCTTAACTGCAACCCCGCCTTATGGTAAGCAGTGATGCAATCATTGATGGTGAGGCGCACTAGTTTATTAGGAGCCTATTCACTCTAGCCTTGAAGACCCCTTAATTATAACCATAATTCTTATAATTCTTTTAGCAATATCATCATCACCATCATTTCAGCCAAAAGACGTTCACTGTTGGATATAGGCCTCCCCCAAATGTCGCCATAATGACCAGTCCTGTGCGTCTCGCATCCATCGGATTCCCGCGACACTCACCAGGTCATCGGTCTAACGTGTGGAAGGCTTTCCAACGCTGCGTCTTCCGGTACGTGGTCGCCATTCCAGAACCTTTCGTCCTCATCGACCATCTGTTCTGCGAGCAATGTGCCCTGCCCACTGCCACTTAAGTTTGGCGATTCTTTGGGCTATGTCTGTAACCTTGGTTCTCCTGCTCTCATTCTCATCTTCATTTCTGACGCGATCACGCAAGGAAACTCCGAGCATAGCCCTTTCCATTGCCCTTTGAGTGACTTTCAACCTTCTGATGAGGCACATTGTAAGCGACCACGTTTCATGTAAATAATAAAATAATTATCTAGATATGTAATTTTTCCGCTATCACATATAAATTAGCGTCCCATCTAAACTATATACAGGGTATACGCGTCCTCCACACCCTCCTTTTGAATCTTATAACCCGCTCGCGTTTTAAATTTTAATGAATATAGATATCTTTATTCGCTTTGAGCGAGCCTCGCCTGCTCAGAGAGCGCTGATTAAGGTGTGGTCTTGATGTAGCGACTTTTTTGTTGTTGGGGAATATTTTTTTTTAAAGGTAGTGATAATTAATCTGTATATCGACGGTGAAGTGCCAATACCTTCTAACTAATAAAATTACTTTTTAGCGCTTTTAATTCAAATGTGTGTTTTCGCGTGTTTTTGTGAAATCTCTGAAGCGGATATTTAGTTGCAACTGCACCAAATTAAATAGTGGAAACACTTCCTAACTAAACCAACATGTCAATTTATAGTATTACCTCCTAACGTTTTTAAAAAAAAATGTTTTGACTTTGACAGTTAGGAGTTCTTGTCACTTCGCCGTCGATATACGAAAGTATTTAGTTTAATTAAGCAGACTTGTACCATGTCAATTTATGGCTATATTTAGCAAACATTTAAGCTAAATGATGAATAATGTCTAACGCTAAGGATACTCGGACCCGCTTCGCAGGGATAAAAGTTAAATAAACGCAATTTCCTTTCTTTCTTTATATACACCTACACAAACCTACTTCGTTAATCACTTTTTCTATTAGTAAAAACCATATGAAAATCCCTTGCGCGGTTTATAAGAAGTACACGGGGAAGACATCGAATTTGTTTTATATTTAAAAACCCACAAAAAGAAGCGATTTTCCTCTTTTTCTATCGCAATAGAAATGGACGGAGACGGAGAGGGAAGCCAAAGAAAGGATGGATATTGTGTGAGGAGTGATAGCGTGACGTGTGATAGGACAGAATTGAAGAAAAATCGTGTTACGCCGACCCCAAATAGTATGGGAAAAATGCAGGAAAATAATCGCAATAGAAATATGTGTACACATTTCGCGACGAAATCGCGTTTCTATTTCCAAAACGTAATCGTTGTGGAAATAGGGATCAAATATTAAGTAATTTGTTAGATTGACGCATTGACTCTGTGACAGTGTATCTTGACTTTTAGTACTACTTACTAACCTAAGTATTTACTTAGTAATTCGTAGTGTACTACACTCCCGCAATGCTAATAAATAAGATTGTCGGATATAACAAAAGTATCATACCAACGCAAGAGCATTCGCTGTCACCCCGAATATTGTTCGCCCGTTCTCACAGCGGGAACCCACCTTAAATTGTGATTAAAACATTCGGAGCGCGCCATTAAATCTAATATGCAACGGAATCATGTGCGATGTTTGTATGTAGCATGCAGTTTTTTGGTGTAATAATCATAATTAGTTATAACTGTTATGTCTCAATTTTAGCTGGTACAGACATTGTTTTATGAATAGGGTTATTCGTTTATTAAGTCACGACTATAATCTTATGAATTTTGCTGAAATCGTGACTTTACCTAAACAAAATTTAAAATAAATACGACTCGGCTGGGCACCCTTCTGGAAGCTGTGCGGTATTTTCTAGTGGTCTCAAGACGAAAGTCCAGTGCGTCAGTGCGTGTTGCCAGTGACATGGTTCAGAAACCTGATCGCTCAAAATGGGCGTCATTTGAAAGCCAAAAATAACCCAAAGGGCAATGGAAATGCTCCGAGTGTCCTAGTGTGATCATGATGTCCAGCATTGGACGTCTTTCGGCTGAAATGATGATGATACATATGATGTCATAATTTGACGAAAAATATAACAATTTTAAATATAATTATGTCGCAATAGAAGTTTTTAATCTGCTGGTGGGAGAGTAGATTAAAATCTACCATTTCAGTATAGTTATTTATTTGCCAGTTTCTTGCCGGTTCATCTCCATAGTAAACGAAGAATTAGAACCGTGCATTACCTTCTGACGTTTTATAAGTGCCCATTTAGCATAATAAGCATAATCAGCCTTTTAATGTTCCCACTGCTGGGACTCAGGTCTCCTCTCTGGGAGAGAGAATGGGCCGTAATCCACCAAGCGGGCCCAGTGCGGGTTGGTGAATGTCACATGTCTTTGATTTTTTTGGTTCTAGGACATGCCGGTTTCCTCACGATGTTTTCCTTCACAATTTTGAGAGCAGTGGCTCAAGACTTTGAAGCCTCTACTCAACGAGTGCATCATTGCCAATGATCCTCCTGGCTCGCCTCTCAATTGCCTCAAGTGCATCAAGCTGGAATTATGTGAAATAACATAATTATTTTCCTTTTGAATGAATTTGAATTATACGCAAGGTAACTGATACGTCTGGCTGATATAAAAATCATTCAACTATTTGCAATAGCTTGTTTGACACACATATTAATTTTACCATCATTTTCCTTCTTGAAATTGAGCTTGAGCCTCTACTTAGCGTTTCAAATGACTGCCATAATGACGTTCTATACCGCTCCTGTCTCCAGACAAAAAATTCAGTAAACATCGTTATTGCGTCGTCAATTAGTGGCAGCATAGTAGCCATCACTAATTACTAGCTATCGCCGATGTATGGCCGCGCCTTCGAGTCAAACGCGTCATAGTAATTGATGGTATGCTTTCTAATTAAATTGCTTGTATTGAACTAGTATAGTTTATGGGTAAGTGGATAGGTTTAATATGGCACATGTATATTGGTTGCTAAGGACGGAATTCACCAATAAAACTAATCGCTTTTTAACGTTTGGCTCGCATAATCGCGTTTAGTCGCCGTCACTAGTGTCACTTGTAAAAATACAACAAAAAAAAAATACAGACAAGTGACACTAGTGACAGCGGTTAAACGCGATTATGCGAGCCAAACGTTAAAACGCGATCAGTTTTATTGGTGAATTCTACCCTAAGGCATTTATATTTAACTGCCGGATGCCTGCGTTTTGTACGAAAAACTGCACAAACCTTTGGCCACAACTTCAAGATGCTTTTTTTTGGTGTGGTTTTTTTTTATAAAATAAAAGTAGCCTTAGTTACTCATTATAACATCAGCAATCTACCTGTGAAAGTCCCGTTACGAAGTCGGTCCAGCCGTTTCGGAGATTTGCCGGAACAACAACAGCTAGACAGACACTCCGAAAGACAAAATTAAAAGGTATCGAATATATTCCATATGATATCTATTTATATGTACAGATTAGTTTTGTATTTTTTTTTTCAAAAAATAAGTTTTAAAAGATTTTCTTACACGCGGAGGTTAGGACCAAAATTTTGCATATCATCACGCTTGTTCTCCTCCGAAAGGTTTTGCAGAGTTGGTCAAATTACACACTCGCATGTAGGTCTATTATGTCCCTTGCCATCAACTGGTCTCGTAACTCAAAAACAAGGCTCATCAACATTTCAGTCGAATGACGTCCACTATTGGACATAGGCGTCACCTAACTGTCGCTATGACGGCCGGTCCTGTGCGTCTCTCATCCATCGGATTCCCGCGGCTATCATCATCGTCCACATCGTGAATCATCGTCGGCCACATCCATCGTCGCTTACCATCAGGTGAGATAGTGGCCAAACGCGATCCTATCCGAAATAGTAAAAAAAACAATTTAACACAAAAATATGTCAGTAATTTCGATAAGTAAATTAGGGTGCACCCAACCTACCATTATCTTCAAATCCAACTTTTAAATAAACAAAAATAAACGACAATTTCTTCATAATAGTAATTTAACATTCACTCAATCGATTAGGGTGCGCCCTATGATAATCTGATAGGAACTATTCATATTGTTGACAGCAGCTTTGTAATCGACAATGTCATGGGGATTGAACCTTTTACGATTATTATTAGTTATTAGAATGTAATTGAATTGTATGTCGATGGTGGATAATAGATGGTGTTTTGATGGTTTAGTTATGAGAGGTTTATTTTTTAACAGGGGTGAGGAAAGATAGGTAAGTATGTAGCGACATGTATGGCGTCACATAAGAACTAATCCTGCTCTGCGCGATTGGAACATTTTTTTTATTACAGCAAAAAGCGATTAATACTAAACTAATTTAATCCTTTCACTCTGTCTTCTCACAGAATCGCAAACTTTCTAATAATATTGTCTTTCATTCATCAGCAAACAAATTCAATCCAGGGTTGGTCTCCACGAGCGCGTTGAGCATCGTTAGCATACGCGGTATAAGGGAGGCGGATCGAGCTACAGTGCGACAAAATGGGACATTAAATAATTTATGCTTTCCAGAGCGATTGTAATTATTCGGAACAAATAATTGACACAACTCTACATGTAAGTCGGACGCATCAGAATAACCAATAATAATAACATATAGAGCAGCCCGAAATCATCTATCGGGCAGTTGACCACCAGACAAAACACCCGTCTGGTCAGAGGATCCTCCCTTTTCAACGGAGGTTTGCGCGACTTTACACTCTGTTTCGCTGACCCCCGAACTGGTGGCCCTCGACAATGAACGTCAGCGCAGCCTTCGTGCAGCTACTACTTCGTGAGGTCATCATTACTTCGTCAAGCTTTCGAGCAGCGAGCCATACAGCCAGTACCCACGGCTTTAAAGGGTACCCTGACCACCAGAATGCCTAACTGGTCATACCTGGTCATCACCCTCAGCCTCATCAGCGACCTTGGATAAGCACAAATAGTCATGAAGAACCTCTCCTGGTATGGTAAGTATATGATATGGTAATTGCTAAACTTTTAATAGACACCGAAGATTTTTTTTTGATTTATGATCCTCGTACGAAGAGTATCCACCCTTACGTTGTTGAAACCTCTACGGTCCGGACTAAGCGTTTCGCCTCGTCGTTTATACCGCGTACATAGAAGGACTGGAACAATTTGCTTGCTGCGGTCTTCCCATCCGATTATAATTTAGGTGTCTTCAAGGCTAGAGTGAACAGGCTCTTAATAAACTAGTGCGCCTCACCATCAACAATTGCATCACATCACTGCTTGCCATCAGATGGGATCGAAATCAAGCACTAGTTTAAATCAAACAAAAAAAAAAAAAGATCTGTAGAATAATTTTGTAACACGCAATCAATGAAACTGCCTTGTTTGATTGTTCACCTTGGAGCTGAACCTTCCGAATTTGGCTAGTTCGCGAGATTGCTGTTTCGGATTGCCCCGAAAGAAACGCCCGGTTGTCGCCATTGTGCGGATCACCTGTAGGACACGGTTTTTTTTTTCGGGTGGGAAAATCATCTCATGACATCCCCCGCTCTTGGGCGGAGCGCGAGATATTGTTAGACTTTTACTGACTAAAAACCCACTCCTGTTCCTTCTTTGCCATTTGTTTTACAGGGCCCCGGGGATCTCTTTCGCATCACCCATGGCCCCAGTAGGCTTCGACCCTGTTGGGCCCCTACGGTTGCTGACATCTCCTTGAGGCGCGCGTGGAACACTACGCGCCGTCGACGACTTGAGCTACCTGTAGGACACGGTGGAGCATACGGTGGAAGTCTATCCCGATTAGGCGGAGCAACGCCGCCGCACCGTGTCCTAGTGGAGGCGATAGAAGGCGGTGAACTCTCGGCCGTGGTTCAGGCCATAGTCCTTAGCGTCAGGGAATGGGAAGCACTCACCTCTTTCTATAGCCGCCACAGGAGACGCCCCGAGCGTGGGGAGTCAGTGCGATTCCCGGACACCGTAGGTGCGGGTTTGCGAACGACGAGCAATAGGTAGCCCGCCGTTCGGCCGTCCGGTAATGACCAAGCCCGTGTCGATAGCCCGTAGTGTGTACGCATGCCTCAAAAGAAGAAGAAGTCAGCAAAACTGAGCTCAGTAGGTCTATGCCTGCTAGGTCAGCCGAAATGTTTCAACGAGTTACCGTGGCTCTAGAACACAAAGGAACTCAGGTAGGTTAAAACCTACCTGAGTTCCTTTCCTAGACTAAAGTCAGAAAAAGTCTGACGCTCTCTCGCTCCACCTTAGAGTGAGAGAACTTCTTTGATATTTCCCAATCTCTGATAATCATCAATTTCTGTCAATGCCATCATTCAATACCCTCGATCATTCTCTATGACTATGTCAAGAGACGTCTCCCCACAGAACGCGTATCGAATTATTTAAACATATTTCCCTGGACGCAATGATACCATTACGGTGTAGTATCGCTTACAGGGGTGGGTAAAATTAAATAGTATAAGATGAGGGATAAGTATAGGGCTGATAGTAACTGCTATTTATCAAATGATAGAGTTTTTTTGCTAATTATTAAATGCGGCCATGAGAGCTTGAGTGGCATAACTGTATTTTTTTTTAATACTGATCCCATTTGAAGCAACTGCTCTTTTTTTTAAATAAAATCCGTATCGATAAAATACAGTTAGGTCATTCTGGGTCTGAGGACATGAGAGCCACAGTGGCTTTTTTTTGTGACGTGACAATTTACTGTTTCCAGGTTTATTCTTATTATTGTGCTATAAGACCTTGTTTTATGCAAAATTTCAACTGTCATTTTTTTAACACTAGTTTTATTTGAAATAACAATTTTTTTTTTTTCAAATTAAGCCGGTATTGAAAAAGTGATTTAAGCCACTCTGTCTCTCATAGCCTCAAATGATAGGTCGACACCTATCATCTGATAAATAGCAAAAAATTTAACTAAACATAACTTGCACAGGGCACGGGCCAAAAACGCGCGAGATGCGTTCCGTTCTACCGTGTAAACTACCGAAAAATAACGCGTTAAATTGTAAGCAGTTTTTTACAGTTTACAATCTCGCGAGATACATTATAATCTAACGGTATTTACAATTATACGATGACATATAAAAAGAATAAGAAGGCACACATTCAAAGGGATGAAACAGAAGTCAAAAGTTTGTATAGATAAACATACCTTCGGTTATATTAGACCAAATATGCTGAATTGTGTTCTACTGAGATGAGGCCACTAATTAAAATAGGTTTTCTACAACTTAGGTCGGCACTTAAATATGATATGTCCAATAGAAGCACACTAAGACAGGCCTGTTGGTCTAGTGGTCAGTGGCCCTGACTGTTACGTCGGAGCCCGGAGGTTGTGGGTACAATTCCCACCCAGGAAAAATGTTTGTATGATGAGCACGATCATTTGCTTGTGTTTATTTAGATATATTTAAGTATGTTTATCAGTTGTCATAGCACAAGCTCTGCTTAGTTTCGAGACTAGATGGTGTTGTGTGAAAGTTGTGGAATATTATTATTATTATATTACTAATCGATAGTACCGCTTTAAAACTTTCTGCTCATTTTCCTGTCAGCATATTACGTAATTATATAAAGCTTTAACGCTAAGAAAAACATCATCCCTATCATCAGACATAGCTATCGAGGGCGCAGCAATTCCACCACAATCCCTGGAACAGTCATAGATATAAATTGCGTGTAAGAAACCGATATTTCCTCATAAGACGCAGGAGGTCACATCTAGATAAATAACATATGTCCAGCCGCCCTCTGTGGCGCCCCCTAGTGGCCGTTGGCTAATCAAATACATTTTCCTGCTGCCGAGTAGGTGACAATACGCGACATGGACGGATGCTTGTCAAAGTTCTATGCTTTATTTTTACAATTATATTTATTTTTTTGTATTGTATGTTACTTTTGGAGCAATGGTAACGGCCAGCTGCATTACTTTGTGTATTTTATTCCATCTCCATTACTCTCAAAACGGTGGACCACGTTGTGAGGAAACTAAATGTCCTAGAGCCAAAAAGTTCGAAGACATCTGACATCCACTAAACCGTACTGGGCCCACGTGGTAGATTACGGCCCATTCCCTCTCTTAGAGAGGAGGCCTGAGTCCCAACATTATAAGGCTGATTATGCTTATGTCACTATTTATTTTCTTTTTTGTTGTGTGAAACTGGTGACTGCAGCCCTACTTATACTTTTTTACTTTCTTTCATTCAAGAAATTTAAAATAAAAGGGCTTTTCAATTAAATTTAAAGATACTGTGAATGTCCCTAAATTTGTGAACGATCTGCACGCCTGTAATTGGTTTGTTTGCACTGGACCATTTTCTATAATTATTTTATATGCAAAGAATCTATAAACAAATTTTTGGTGTGTGTAATAAAATAAATGAATAAAGCAGCTTCATATGGGACTTGGGAAACAGACAAGCTTATTTCTATCATTCTTATAAGTACTGTAGAACAAAGGCACTAAAAACAAAAAGGTTGAGTGCCACTGTCCCACGTCGGTACGAGGAGCGAATGGCAAATGATTAATAAGGCTAATACCATTAGTGGTACGGACGACACATTCGATTACTATTGGTAACACAGCGTAGGTATTACAGTGGAAAATTACTATGCCATTGTTGGAAAGAATATTGCACTAAATATTGTGCATTTCGGTCAAATAAATAGGACCAATTAGAGGAAAAACAAAGGTTATGGAAGTGGAAGTGGTCATGGAATATTAAAGTTATTTTGCACTTTTTAGTGTTTTTTTTTTTACTTTGAAGTCATTTGTATTATTTTTTTTTGTAAAAAGTTTTTTTTTACACTTTTTAGTTATGATACTTACCACCACTAAAAAATAATTAAAATACATTCAGCCAAACATAAAACCTCCTTTTTGAAGCCGGTTAAAAATATACTGTAAAGAAATTAATGCGAGCGCAGCCGTGGGCAAAATCTTGTGACGCATAGTTTTTAAAGAAATTAATGCGAGCGCAGCTATGGGCAAAATCTTGTGACGCATAAAGCTGGTTTTTAAAGAAAGGAGGTTAGAACTAATATAACGCGATGAGACCCTAAAGCTGGTATCATCAATTGGTAATAATTTATTTTATCCTAACAAATGTCTCCGTGTCCGGAATTGTTTGAACCAGTTGCTATGCTAGGCATATAAAAAAGCATCTAATCATGTCATCTGTATGCTTTAAAATTAGAAGAAAGCAAAGAATTTGTAAGCTTTCTTTAAATAACAGAAAAGATTCATGGATAAATGTTATAAAAAATATCGGAACATTATCATCTGATCTAACCTTTCCAGTCTATATTATAATCGTGCATTCAAATAAAGCTGTAAAAAGATCATAATAATTTCAATAAAAACCTAAATTAGAGTCAAAACACACAACAAACAACTGCACCTAAACAACACAAAATAAATATTGAACCCATGATAAATGACGGAACAATGAATGGAAAGTATCACCCGGGACCATATATTACGTGATCTTCGTCTTACTGCCTGTCGGGGACAACAATTACTCAAAACTAAAGCCGTGTCACCGATATAATGGACAATGGACACGAGATGCAGGAAATAACTTCAGATGATAGAATTGGTACTGGATGTGTCTGTGTAATTGTTAATAAAAAGAACAATATTGAAAAGGATATAGATGCATTTGAAGGTATGATTCTTATAAATAATGAATATTATATGGTTTCTGAAGACACAAAAGTAAAATGAGTATTGAAGGACTGAGAAGCTGCTGTATTAAAGTTTCTGCCTATGATAAAAAGACGCAAGTTTATGTTCAATACATACGTCGCCACGAAAAGCAACATGATTAAGATGATGATCAAAATAAATACGCACGTACAAATTTTAAGTCGCTGTCATTGTTATTTCTCGGTAGTTTATCTAAAAATAAACATACCTAAGCCAAAAAGAATGTTCAATATAAGAAATAAGACAAACAATCCCAATAGCTATCAATTACAAGACCAATTTACTACTTTAGATGCCAGCATTTCTCTTCACGACATTCTTTCTTCCAAGATCGACACGCAAAATACACCCTCTAATTCCCGAGAAAAAATCCACTTTCCTATTACGGACAAACAAGGGACAGTCGACTGTATAATCATTTATCTCGAGTTTAATAAAAGGAAGATTATTTAGTGCTGTGGACAAGGCAACGCTAATGTCGCATGATTTAATCCCATTTCATTGGGAACACTGCCAGGGATAGCTATCGGGGTGAGAATAGTAAAGACTGAATAGGTGTTTTTTGGGTAGGCAAGGTTATATATTTACTTATGGGATGAATTGCGTGCGGCGAATTGATATGAAGCTGCATGTTAAGTTCAAAAATGGAATATGAAATGAAATAAAAGGTGAAGATGCAAATGATACCATCATGAATATTAAAGCTTAACTTAGTTATTACGAATATTATACAGAAAACGCAATAGTGTTTCTAGATTAATTGCAGGTCGATCCCCTTGTATATGTTGACAATAATCTCAAGACGGCCACTAAACCAAGACTCGGACACAACAATAGAAAACCGACACACAATTGAACGCGTGGTAATATTTCCGCTAAACCCCATTATATTAGTAGATTAAAGGCCACTTTACTCAATATTCCATAAAATATTGCCTCATAAATAGACGGGCAGCTGCAAAGACGTGATCAGACCAGGGGTCGGCGAGTGTAATCCCGTTAAAAATTGCCAAACAGAAAACAAACTGACAATGGCGGTTATACATCAAGTGCCTTAAAAAGAGAGACGGAAAAAAAGGAATTCGTCGGAAAGTAAACGGTAGATGACGTCCGAAGACGAATTCCGGGCGGTTCCGGGCGACAGATACGAATGAAATCGGATGGGTGTAATAGAGACTGGTACGGTCAGGCTAAATGACCGACATCCGGCCGTAGACAAAAGCGAATCCGCCGTAATAAAGCAGGATTGATGAAAAAGCGCTAAGCCACGCCGATATAACGGCGAGACGCAAGATATAGGAGATAAGCGGATACTTACTCTTCATTGGAGACAACTTACGGTCGAGGTATACGTGATGTTACAGTTTTAACACATTGAATGCCAGCTAGGAAACATCTCGTACACGATTTCTTCTCAGATGCCATCTACGAGAAAACCCATAGTGTCTTTTGTTACGAGAGGCTTCTAGTGAAAAAATCATATTGTTTGTGCAGTACGCGATATCTCGTATATAGCACAGTTAGTTAACTTGATTAATAGACACTAGCTGCGATACTTCTCGTATAGGCAGACGTTGTGTGGTGGGAACTGAATTTGGCTACTTAAAATTCTTGGCATTCAATGTGTTAATACAAATCTTAATGAAGATTTCCATATTACTGGAGATAAAATAGTTTAACAACTAATTTTATAGGTTAGGAATAAGATTATGATGCGCGAATCATAATTAGGACACTTTCCGAAACCAAACCTCACGACGCGGCGACGCACGATGACCAAATCGCACTAATCAAGAAAACATGTTTTTGTCAAGAAATTCGCCAATGTTTGTACCAAACAACGAGACTTCACTCCGGGCAGCTTTAACACAAAGCTATTGCTATTACAGAGATCGCGAGGAGCGGACCATCGAACACTGCCAAGCTTTACCGGACTCACTTTACCGGGATTTCGGATATGACGTAAAGCACTCACTTAGATCTCCCATCTCCCTCCACCCCCTGACCGAGTTTTTCTCCTTCTATTTATTAGCTTAGGATACATTTGAGGATGAAAGGAGATTCGCTGGGATTATTTTTCGGCAATGCAATATGAGGGTTTGTGGTGTCGTTAATTATGGTGCGCTGTTATTGGTGGATAGTTTCTGTCTCCAAGATGTTTTAGATATGTCTGGGATGCAGTTTATGAATTGTGGTGAAAAAGGTTTACGGTTTAAGGTTATTTGACCGTCCTGCTAGGTCTGCGGGAATGTTCGAAAGAGTTACCGATGTTCACGAACGCAAGGAACACAGGTAGGTTATAGTCAGTAAAAGCCTGGTACGCCCTATCGCTCCGTCCAGAGCGTAAAAAGATTTTTGATGATTTCCCACCTAAAAACAATAAATTGTTAATCGAAGGTAATTAGTTAAATGTCGAAGGCATATTAAAGTTTATGTATAAAAAATAATGGTAGCATCACTTGCGTATAAGTAATTGGTAAATATTCTTAAGGCAAGTACTTGAACAACTGAAGACACTGTATAGTACACGATAACGACAACCTCTACTCAATGAATATATCTTAGTACTGCTACTTAAGGCTCACTTTTGCACTAGACGTTAGCCCGAAGAAAGTCCATATTTTCAAAGCCCCCACAGATTCGTCTTTGACCGCTTCACAAAGATATCCCCACATAATGAGAGCAAAACAAACACGTCACCCAACCATATCGTAATTTATTAACAACACAAAAAGCGGAATGGCTACAATATTTACAGTTGACCCGAAATTACTGTTTCTTAACTCACAACCTTTGTTGTAAAATGAAACAGAATAGAGAACATACCCTGAAGGGACACCTGCCAACCATAGGGTCACAGTAACATATATTAATAACGCGTTAATTTATTAACAAGCACTGTTTATCCAGGGATTAACTGAGAATAGTTTTAGTTGAACAACAAAGGGCTGAAAGGGTTCAAAGCGAATTTCTTGCCAACATATTTACCTAAGGTGTAGAACGTAGGTGATAGTAATTTTACGCGCGAGAGGTCCGAATTTCGGACGATGGCAAACATGCTCCCCGGGACATGCCTAAAATTTTCACGTACATTATAGAAACGAAATGTTTCAGAATCAAAATCCGTTGTTTGTTTGATGCTGTAAACGGTAAATGTGATTGTTAATGAAAACTAACAAGTCCCACAATCAAATACACGTTACTCATGTTAAATTTAAATGTTTGCTCGTGCGAAATGAGATTTTGTTACAACTTTTGTACGGTTTGCTAAACTGAAATCAGACGGTGTTTATTTGTTAACGTGCGAAACAATGAAACAAACAATGTTTTAGAAATGTTATTGTGGGTAGTGTTTTGGGTCTTGATTCTGATTAGTTGTCTTTGAAATTACTAATTTATGCGATCGCTATTTTGGTCTCACTAAGGGCGGAATTCACCAATAAACTAATCGCGTTTTAACGTTTGGCCCGCATAATCGCGTTTAGTCGCTGTCACTAGTGTCACTTGTAAAAATACAACAAAAGAAAAATACAGACAAGTGACACTAGTGACAACGGCTAAACGCGATTATGCGAGCCAGACGTTAAAACGCGTTTAGTTTTATTGGTGAATTTCGCCCTTATGTCACGTAACCATATACCTCTTATTACTTGCTGCCATATTTCCAGTCTTATAATTCAGTTCTCATAACGACCAGTCTACCAAAGCTCGCGAAACTATCTCCAAATCACAAAGCTGAATCGTTAACTTTGTTAAATTCAACATTTTCACAACTTGATGTTTTATTTGTGAAGTCTCTAGTTAGTGCTTACTTCTCAGAAAAAAGTCTGGGGGTATCGCAAAAAAGCTATCGCTGCCAGGACAAAGCGCCCGGTTCACTAACATAATTAAAATCTCCCGATTCCAACTCGGAGCGTCGCGAGCAATTCCCTACTTTTAATTATGGAGAAATATCTAAGGATAACATGGTGCTGCGTTTATTCACTGTGAGTCGGTAGGGATATATCCCCGGGACAAGTCGAGGTGTAGCCAAAGAAAACACTGGCTGTATGCATTTAATTTTTTTTTTATCGCTACGTGAAATGTTTTTCTGGTTCTTTTTTGTTGGGATATTCTAAAATTGAAAGTAAATAAATAATGCAGTTTGCAATTCAGAGAGTAGGGGATTTCAAATATATAAAAATCTTTAGGTAACTTGGACGTAATTTATACGAAAATTGTAGATTAATAAGATTGTAAAGTTTAAAAGGACACTTTACACAGATAAGCAGCACTTAGTACACACAATCCCGAAACACGGAACCAACTAATTATATTTATTAACGCCAGCGAAAAACCCTTAAATCCTCACACGGGTCACTTTCGATACGGACAAGTCAAATACACCCACATCGGTCCAGAAGCCGAAACCTTACAGATTAATTTACCATTCACATTAATTAATACTACTTGTAACAATAGTTTTATTTGCACCGTCCGCCCGTGTGCCCGAACAAAGAGTTTTCCCAGTATTATTTTCTATACAATCGTTGTTGGACGAGTTTAATTTGGTACGAAATCCCCGTCGGGGTGGGTAGTTGTTAAATAGTGCACAATAGATGTGGCCGGTGGTTCATTAATGATGCATCGCTTCGGTTCGGACCTTCGAGGGCGGGTTTCTCTGTGGATGCCTTCGGTTCGACGCATCGGGTGTTAGATGGTGGTGTTACGTCATACAAGTTTTAGAGCGATTTCAAATTCATCGGCTTTGGAAGGTGGTGTGAAATATTGGTGGTTGGGTTACACGTGTAGTGTTCGAGATTTCTAGGCGGAAATATTTTCAGTCTTCGATACAGATTCGTGAAGTTCTGAAAAGTAAAAACTAATTATACCATATGATATTTTGGTCGCACACGCACACGTTCGAAATAGAAGAAAGATTTAAAACTCAAAACCAACCACTTTTAAAGGCATATTTGTAAGTATCTCCAATTCAATCAAAATTATGTCTTAGCACCTATTAGCATGGATCCCAAAATTATTTTCCGAGAAAAAAATTCGCCCCGTGGGGAGAAATAGAGAAAGAATCAGATTTCCGTGGAAACCCTTCAGTTTCCTGTGAAGTGGCTTGATAATTATCCTTTAATGATCCGTTCGGAGTCACCATCGGTGAGGCCCGGTATTAATTTTCCATGCATTTGGTGCTGGTACACATTTTGTAGTGATCATGTTGGCAAAACACGTTTATTTTTTAAACAATATGATAAAAAAATTGACAAAAACCAACGGTTTCACACGGGTTATAGGATACATTTAAAAATGGTTACAGTATTAGGAAATATTCTTTCATTACGTCAAGTTAGAATTGAAGCAAATAAAGAAGCGATGAAAAATGCTTGTATAGGAGATGTAACTGGAATAATGCACACAATTATATTCCCCAATTACAAAATTGAGTTACAATGACAATTTAAGCATTAAAATTTTACTTAAATGCACTTGGGTAGTGGTTTTTTTATGAAATTAGTTATCCTAATTCGATAATAATATGGGCAACGACGCACTACATTGGTAGTGCTTTGACCAAATAAAAGAATGATTGACCGAATGATGGAATGATTGAGACCAATGTATTTGACAATAGCTGTAATTTTTTGACGTAATTAGATATTTTGTATTTTTTTAGTTACTTTGATATTCGATGTGGAGACGAATCCAACAAAGCAAAGATCATTAGAATCAGTCCAACCGTCCTTGAGTTATAAATGGTGTAACTAACACGACTTGGTTTTATGCCCATAGATGATCATAAGCGCGCAGCCAAAGATGAAGCTAGTCCAAAACAATTGCAACCTAACTAGAAATCCTGCCGATCCTGTCAACAAGTCTGTACATAGCCCGCGGAAGTGCGCTTTCAAGTCGATTGTTTCACGAGATTTTAATAACGGTGCAACGCAAAGAACAAGTCGGAAAACCATTGTTGACTTCAAGATGGCTGGGCCCTTGTCAAACCCGACGCCACTCCGCTCCTCACAGTTTGATTTTATTAGGTTCATAATAATTCTGTTGGGCACACAATTCATTCCATATTCGATCGATGGGAATAAAATTTCGAATAGGAAAGAAAAGGAACACAGAAACGTTCAAGAACTGTTGAATTTAAAGAAAATTATGGCTTTTAGAATAAATGTCATCATCATCATCATCATCATCATCATCTTCCTGTCCTTGTCCCGTTTTATTTGGGGTCGGCGCAACACGTTTTTTTCTTCCATTCTGTCCTGTCACTCGTCACGCTATCACTAGCTTTTAGAATAAATGTGCTGATCAGAAAATCACTGTAACTTCAACACGTTTTAACTCTAAACTAATAGACGTTTAATAATAACATTGTGAAAGCTTGGACGCCACAGCAGGTTACACTCACTCACCCCATAGGTACACCAACAAAGACATTCCGAAACTTACTACAATGTCTATAAACTGAAGTTTCTTTTGATGAGATGCATAATCCCTGGAATTTGGTCTCTGTACGAGCGAGGGTCGAATCAATGAAGGTGGCCATAACTCACATAGTTCCCCAACTATCATAACAAGAGGCTGCTAACTATTCGGACTCTTTGTCTTTAACCTCGATGCTCCTTTAGTGCCAATAAATAATGTCATTACCTGTTCATGAGACGCTCTGAACCATATTCGGAACAATAAGAAGATTTGGGACGCTATTATATGCATATAAACAGAGAGAGACATCGGTCGCGGTTTATTAAGGGATCCTTATGTTTGTGGAAGGGGTTAAGGCGTAAAATTAATGAATGGGACCTCCCATATCTTCAAGTTAGATGACCTTAAAGGTCTTTGGAGAATAAACTGGTGTGACGTAAGCGTTGAAGTGCATATCGTAAAGTGGTAATGAGTTTATAACTCTTGAAGTGACTTTAGATTGAAAAGTGATATTTTTGTACCTGACTAACTCATTGACTCATCAAGGCCTAGCCCAAAACCAAAATTCAAATATTTTTATTATGATAATACATGAGCTCTTATAAAACGTCAGAAGTTAGTGCACGATTCCAAATTGGTCGTTTCCTATGGAGAAGAACCGGCAAGAAAATCCATGGTTACGCTTTTAAACAAAGTGGTTGATGTTACAATATTTCCATATTACAGTATTAATAGATATTATGTGAGAACAGTGTAGAACAGAAGCCAATAAAAGCACAATAAAAAAAATCATAATAAAAAAGTGAGTTGTAATAGGAAGTAATCAAGAAATCGTGTGGAGTCTAGTGTTCTCACATTCACATTATAAGAAAGAGGCTATATAAAAAAAGCAAGAAAAATATAAATAAATACAACTATCAATAAATAAGATGTTAACAAAATAAATTATATAAACTACTAAGGCATTTAAGGTAGTTGAAGTCTAAATAATTTAAAAAATATTGCAAAAGCAATGTGCTAGAACTTGGACTGGCCTGTTGGTCTAGTGGTTAGTGGCCCTGACTGCTATACTGGAGGTCGTGGGTTCGATTCCCACCCAGGACAAATGTTTGTGTGATGAGCACGATCATTTGTTCTGTGTCTGGGTGTAATTTATATATAATACGTATGTATTTAGAAATATTTAAGTATGTCTATCAGTTTTCTAGTACTCATAACACAAGCTCTGCTTAGCTTGAGACTACACGGCGTTGTGTGAATATTAATATTATTATTAAAAAAAAAAAAATAGAAAAAAAATGTACATATTAAAACAAAGGTGAAGCAGTTAATAGACACAATATTAATGAGTTACTAGGGGGCCTAGAATGCTGAAAATTTACACAGTTTACACAGTGTAGTGACATACACAAAAAATAAGATTTTTTCCAAAATTCGCTCCCTAAGGGGATGAAACGGGGGTTAAAAATTTGTATGGAGAAACCTGTAGTTTCTCCATACAAATTTTTAACCACCATAACAAATTACACCTTGCATTTAATATATTCGTTCTAGTTTCATAAACTTATTAAGCAACGTCCACAGCTCGTCGATCTTCTCCAACGAAATGAATCATAGCAAAAAAAAAAGTTTCTGTACTAAAAATTCTCAATCGCATCCAGATTTTTTCGCTCGTACCGTAGGCAGCGGGGGCAATTACTAACATCTCGGACACAACAGCGCAGACGTCCTCGACTCACAATGGTCTCCACTAGACTCTCGCTGTAACGAATCCACTACTGCGTACTATCAACCAGTCCCTCGCGAAACTGGAGCGGGATTGTTTGTGTGACACTTCTACCAGAAAGAAGATGAGCACAGAAGGCCGAATCGGAAAAAAAAGGCGTACGCACATGCTGACGCGTACGTATGGTGATACCAAAAAAAATACTGGTCCGAATGCGCTTGTACTTGCTTTACGTGAAGCGGCACTATGTTTGTACTTTCTTTACGTAAGTTATTTGTAGTCGGACTTCTGTACTAATTTATTCTGTGTTGCTACACTACCAGTTAATGATGTATGGGGGTTCATTACACGGCCGGTTTTGTTTCGCACGCTTTTAGAATTTTTGAAAGATTATCTTTCTGATGATAGTTGCTGTTTGTGATTATAATATTCTTTTTCTCGCAAACAATTGTGTGTCTGATGTTAATGATGATAAATACTTTTGAAATGAGGATATATAATTCACAAATACATATATCTAGGGAAGCAAATACTAAGATTGTAAATTTGAGATCGTATAGAAACTATGATAAATTACTTTGATAATAATGTACTGGCCAATTAATCAGTTCATGTCGTGACAATATTCTCTCCAATAATTCACAAACATCAAACCCATATTGTACTCTCAAGGCGACAACCACACAAAGCCTTTATTGGCCCGTATCCCGCACAATCCATCACAAGCGTTGTTTCCCCCGTCCAAGGGTCTCTCGTACCCTGATCATTATTTAAAATATAGATGAGAGTGTTTTCTTTCCGATAATCGAGACCACGATTGAGGGTTAAGCACAATAGGCAAGGTCCTTTTAAAAGCGTCGCCTATAGAGGTTGTCGGGGGCCTAAAGGACCGCGTCGCGCTTATTTGTATTAGTAAATTGAAGGTACACTGTCCACTCTATTGAGAGCCCCGTCGGTGCATTTTTCGCCTCCCTTTGGCTTTATTTTTTGGGTACTGTGAATAGCTCGGATATTTGTTTCTTCTTTTAAGTACATACAGAATTTAGTGTAGGGTTTAGTTTTGCGATTTAAAACTTTTTCTCATACAATCAATAAGGACCAATTTTGATATCGAGTTCCTTCTGCTCAAATAATAATAATTAGCGATTACGGAGACCTATTAAAAAATCAACAATATGCAGTTATTAACGAAAGAAATCCACCCCTAGTCTGACTTTTTTTCAATTCAATAGCCCTGGAACCATCAAAGTTCGTCCAACTCACACCTGACCGGTTTTATATATTTCAAAAGTGGAATGGGGTGCGGGGGGATCAATTAAGGTGGTCTTTGTGAACATTATATCGACGCTCATTGAAAAGAGTTGTGATTTTCTTTGATAGCACGCAGACGTGGTTTGCCGAGTGAAAAATCAAAGGACCTGCTATGGTGATGCATGAAGGGATTTATTAAGATTTAATGTCGGCAACGACACTCCGAGGCGGGAAAAGAACGAGTTTCAAGTGCTCACCGCGATGTACATTTTACATGACGCCATTTTAGATTTGTTCGTGTAAATGTGGAGTGGCAAGGTGAACGCGCTGCTGCGCTCAACTGTGCTGGATTTAAAATAAATATTTATAGTTTCTGTGGTGTAATTAAATGCTGGGATCAATTTGTTTGGCGCGTTGTGTTCGCCTTTTATTTTTTCCTTTAGGAGTTATGCTAGGAGTCTAGCAGAACAGCGAATCTGCCTTACCATGATGTATTAAAATATCAGCGTGCGATCGAAAAAGAGGGATGGAGCTCACACCGTATACAGCTCACCTTTAACAGTTCAGTTGAGGTCTTCAAATGGATCACGTTGAGAGCTCGTGGTAGGGCCACTTTTTTTTTCGGTGGGAAAATCATCCAATGACATCCCCCACCCCGGTGTGTCAGACTTTCACTGATTAAAATCCCACCCCTGTTCCTTCGTTGCCTTTCATACCAGGGCCGTGTCTTCCTTTCAGATGCAGACCCTGGGCCCCTGAGGTGGCATTCGAAATTGTAAATGACGGGTGGGTCAACTCTTCGTTGGTTACCTACCAAACTTTCACCGACGCAGTCGCCATTTTGATATACCTTCTTGTACTCTTACACAAAGCTTCAAAAATATTTTAGGATCCAGGATTTTTGTAAAGGGTCCTTTGAGATTGGTCCTCTGATCCACCCCAGCGTCTTTTCTCAATCGGGCCCGATGGAGCGACCACAAACACTATCTACGATCATCGGCTTAACATGCTGAGTTAATGAACACCCGTGGGCTTACATATTCACACTAACCATGTACGGACATAGGAGGGTGGTGAGTGGGGGGGGCGGGGTGGCAGGAGGCGAGCCGTCTTAGAGAGCCCTGAGACACTCACACGGGCGTGCACGTTTTAAAGTTTTATTAGTAATTAATATGTTAGATAGAGATGTAGTGTGGTAAGGAGAATAAATTGTACGCTTTGTTTTGTAGTCTTCTATATTTGGTTTATTTGTTGTGAACCACTTTTTTTTAATTTATAATGTTGATGATTTTTTTTCTCCTCCATATCCTGCTAGGTATTCTTTTCTCGAACCACTTCGAAACATGTAAAGAAATAAAAAACTTTTTTTTTGACTAATTCTTCAGTCGTCCAAAAGGGAACCCAGGAGTCAAAGAACACAGTGCAAAGAAGAAACATAGGAGCGGGTTTTAGTCAGTAAAAGTCTAACACGCCTTAGAGCGGAAGAAGTAGGTAATTGGATGATTTACCACTTAAAAAAAAGACAAAACCATGAAGATTCAAAGCATTTCATTTCAAATAAAATATTTACAGGCACTTTTGAAATGTCAAAGAGTCAGTCAGAAAAAATGATGCTAATTGCACCTTCCAAAGCATAGATCTCTATGGAGAAGAATGCGCAAGAAACTCGATGGACACTCTTTTCAATAATGTTTTGTAATTACAAATATCTCTGTTACATGTTTCTTGTCGCTATCATGCGAGAGCTATGTACTTAAATAAAGTAAAAATAAAAACTAAATACGGATATTAGAAGTAAGCTTAAACTAGACAGATTTCATCAGAACTGGTAGGAAAAAGCGCAGGTCTGAAAAATGGAAGGAGTGGACCTTTACCGAGGAGTAGGGCAAAACAGATAGGAAAAAAGACAAAGAAGAGCTTTTTGATAACCAATTTTCGAATTACCAAGTCGACGGTAAAGCGTTTTAAAAATATACAAAACTATTAACAGCTGCTCAACTAAATAAACTACAACTGTTAGCGTAGTTTCAGCTAGCTGAAGCTAATTGTATCATGCCCCTACGTCCCAAAGACTTGGTTACCGCTTTGACCTCAACTTATCACCGAACTTTCCCTAACCGAAACCCCTAAATATCGCTGGCTGTACAAATTAATCCAACTATTGGCACATCAGACAATACACATGAGATACAACTAATATCTTGTGACGTCAGCAATGTGCAGTTAATAACAGAATGTTCGTTAGTAAAGGGCCTCAAGATATATCGTCTCGATGGGACTTGTTTATCTTCTGGTGGGTTATTAAGACTATTGTGTCGATATTTCGATGGTGTAAGTGAAAGTTATACAACAATATAGGAGGGTGGGATACATTTTTACTAACTTAGCGGTGTTAGTCATCGTTGTGTTGGTTATTCAATTGATCGTTCGACATTTTCATAATAATAATAATTTAATAATAATTATTTATTTATTTGCCAGAATGTAGGTGTACAAAGTAGTATGGTCTTAATTTAAATGGGGCCCATTTACATTCTACCATAACTTGTTATGTGCAAATATTAATACATTGTTCATTAAATTTATTAAAAATGTCATATTCTTCAAATAGCTACAAAATGTCTGATTAAATAAATAAATTGTAAAAATTTAAATTCACAAATCATTGATTAAAAATGTCATAATAATGTGACATCAGAGGTTACCAATACCTGCTATCGCTATAAAATAATTTAATGGTCCATGAACATTGATAAAATTGGAAAATAATAAAAATCAAAGTCACCAATATCTACTATCACTATAAAATGTCAAAATTATGATAATAGTAATAGTGGTGGTAGTGTTATTGTTGTAAACGTCAAAAAAAAAAAAAAAAAAATATTAAAGATCAGTTTAAAAATAGAACCAAAATTTAAATTACTTTCCTTCCTTTCTTTTATCTAACGTTTTATTTAATTTAAATCAGTCATTTTTTGTGAATCACAATTCACTGGTTATTTATAGTCGTAAATTCGTTTCTAACATGAAATATTAAAACATACCTGACACCTGTTGGTCTAGTGGTTAGTGGCAGGTCCACTGCTATGCCGGAGGTCGTGGGTTTGATTCCCACCCAGGACAAATGATTCTGTGATGAGCACGGTCATTTGTTCTGTCTGGGTGTAATTCATCTATTTTATGTATGTATTTAGAAATATTTAAGTATGTTTATCAGTTGTCTAGTACTCATAACACAAGCTCTGCTTAGCTTGGGACTAGACGGCGTTGTGTGATACTTGTGGAATATTATTATTATACCTGAATATGAAACCCTTTCTTTAAATTCAATTCCTAGATGCCATTTTTATAACTCCAAGCTCTTCAATTATCCCAGGCCACTAAATAAAGTTTACCATTCTACCCTTGTATAGTACCCTCAATAAATCAGCTACCCAACACCACACACTATCGAGACATTATTAATTAAAATCCTTGCAAGAATACACCTGTCCCAAGATACCTCCTTGGGGTACCCCGTAGCAATCGGTTTAGACAAAGAGCCGATGTGCCTTGGGCCGGCAACTTGAGGGTAATCCGTACAGGACTATCGATAGGTACTGTATGTTTAATAGATTCTGTGAGGTTTAGTTTGATTAGTTTCAGGATGGTAAGGTTTTAGAAGCTTGGAGAGATTTGGTTAGTTCAATTAAACGCTACACTGAAAACTTTGTTTATGCATGTTCGCTACAAAAGGCGTATCTCTTAATTTCATACTTTATTAATGAATAAATAAAAAAACCGGGCAAGTGCGAGTCGGACTTGCGCACTGAGGGTTCCGTACAAACTTACCTATGAAAACAGTTCAATTTCCGAATCGGGTTTCAAAGATTTTTACGAATCGCAAAAATGTTTTTCTTTTGTGACGTAACTACAAATTTACAGTTTTCAGAGTTTTTTTTTCCTATACTTATGCTATGAGACCTTGCTTCATGCCAAATTTATATCTGTATCTTTTTTTCGTTACCTTTTGATTCAGTTTGATTTTTTTTTTACAGTTTCAAGGGACCGCAAACCTGAGTATATAGTTTTAATTTCAACTCGATACCTCCAAGCGTTCCCGAGATAAAGTGTCTTGACAGACAGACAGACAGACGGACGGACAACAAAGTGATCTTAAAAGGGTTCCGTTTTTTTTCCTTTTGAGGTACGGAACCCTAAAAACAAAGAAAAAATTATTGCAAGCTTTACAGAAATGTTGGGTCGTAAAAATCAGTTTTTTCTCCGTAGTTTAACCATAAATCGAATCGAGAATGAAAAAAATACTAAGATTGCATCAAAAACTCAATTTCCCCAAAATGGTATTTACAACGTTGCAACGAAAAGACTCGAAAGTGCCGAGAAGGATTTTTACGCACACTTGCCGTGTGCGTAAAAAACCTTTCACATATCAAAACATACAAGACTGAATCTTTAAAAACAAAGAAACACTACATGTGTTGTACCATAGAAATGTATGCAACCCTTCCCTGAAATCCACGCCTAACCGTAAACAGATGCAAAAATCAACACAAACCATTAATTACAAACCAATCCTCAGTACACAATAAATAAGGCCACAATCGGAACAAATGGACAGGCGGCAAATTAAACCCACGCTGTTCAATTCACATACATTAGGCACATCGATCTAACACGTCTAAACAAAGGCCGCGGTGAAATGCTTCCGAACACGCAATTGTCTTAAGTTCACCTCCCAAATCTTTGCCTTGTATCCTTTAAACGAAATGAAACCTTGATAATGAGGCTTTAAGTTTAGAATAGTTTGCAGCAGTGTTAAGAACTTGTGGAACGGTGTTGTTATACCGAAGTGTAAGGTTAACGATAACGATATTTTAAAAGATGAACTCAGCAAGGATATTCTTACGTTTAATGAAAAAGAAGTCGGCAACAAGTCACATATGAAAAAAAATGGAAACTATGTTGATCGTTGTAGGACGTAATTAGAAGCCGGTACAGACAGGTCTCCATCATAGTCAGACATAGCTTATTCAACTCCAACTTGAGCAAAGTAGCAAAGCTGAATTAAAAAACATAGCATATTTAACAGTCGAGATCTACAAAAGTCTCTGCGTTGCAAATCGGTGTGAACGACGGCCATCCTTAATGCGGCCCGACCAAAAACAAAACAATCCGATGCTCACCTCCTCGCGTCCGGTTCCGTACAGTAAATTTACATTCCCCACCATCCATCCCCGAAGTCCATCCGGGTTGGTAATAAAACGATCTTAAGGTACGGAGGAAAATATCTTAGAGTGTAAGCTTTAAGTTGTAGACTTTTAGCGCTTTAATCACATGGCATGATGACAGAGCTGATAAAAAACTGAAGCGTGGCATGGTAGGTTTAAAATCGCCTTCCATAGAGATAGAGACCTGAACATTAAAGGGTTCTCTATATATGTCGTGGCCAGCTCATATAAATTGATCACTTCATGAAATAGACAAGTAAAACTAGCCAGATCGTTTTAAACGTTAAAGTTTGATGATATGTAAATCCTCGTTAGGCCTACTTTCTTTAGATCTTTTATTATCATAGAAATCCTACATCAATGTTATGGCCAAAAGTGGATTGACATATCATCAAATGTTAAGGTTTCAACGATCTGGCCAGTTTTAGTTGGCTATATCATGAACTGATCAATTCTAAGATCTGGCCACGACATATACAGGGTGATTGGTAATTAGTGTACGATACTTAAACAATTTGTTATCATGAGCACAATCACGTGTTTAAGTATCGTACACTAATTGCCAGTCACCCTATATAATATATAGATTTAACGACAAATCTTGCGATTCCAGATATAGCCTCATTTTTCATGTTTGCGCCATACAATTTTTTTAGGAAAAAATTATAAATCCTTTATTTTTACTTGCAATTACCTCATCTGAAAATTTTTAGTATTGAATGATCAGCAGAATCCATTTCCAGTCAAAAAATAGAACCTTTAAAATTTCCTTCAAACCTTCAAGTCTCCAATAGTGAAGAACTCAAAGGTACATTGGTAATACATAACAATGGTGTGCTTTTTTTGCGCATATGAACTGAAATTACAAAGGGCCCCGCTGGATAGACAATTGTTTTCCTGCTGAATTTCTCCTGTTCTCTTAAAGATTGCTTGGAGTTTATACATAAATCGAGAGGTACATTGGTACAAGATACGTATTAATGTATGTATTATTTTTATGTACTCCAAGCGTAATAGACATTTCAATCCTACATCCTACACATTTCATCACCCCGTCAGAACATCTCCCCCCTGGACGCGAATTGCAGTGGCCAATCTGGAAATCTCTTAACCGACTACGCACTCAGGTTGGCCGCTGTAAAAATAATTTGGTCAAATGGGGCTTCCTCGACCCATCTCTAACACAGTGCCAGTGTGGAGCCGCTGCTCAGGACATGCGTCATTTGCTATGCTGTCCATCCTGCACAACTACCTGCAGTTTTCAGGATCTATACGAGGCCAATAACAGAGCCGTAGAGGTTGCCAAATACTGGTCAGATAAAATTTAGTTAGAGTACATCGACACGACAAGAAGAAGAAGAAGAAGCGTAATAGAACCGGCGATCCCACTAGATGGACGAGGCGATTAATTGTGATTTCTATTAAAATAGTTGAAGTACATTTACACATTGTTTATTTATTATTACACATTATACTTGAGGCTAGAGATGCCAGGCCACTCCATCAATTTTTATAACAAGTCGTTTGCAGTTCAAGCAGTGCGGCTGTGGAATGCTTTGCCAGTCAGTAAGGCAAGCTCAAACACTCACAATTTAAAAAAATATGGTTTTATATATTTATTAGTTTATATATTGTATATATGTAAATAGTACACTACAAACTACCTGCGTATCTTTTTTCTCCTTCTCTGTCAAATCCGTCCAAAGGTTTTCTGTAAAAAATTGCTTTTAGCTATAAGACCGCCCCATTTTAAGTTCCTAATATAATTTTTATTTTTGGTGTACAATAAAGAATATATAAGGAATCTATCTACATTGGATTTTGTCAGTAAATTCGTGAGGTACATTGAACAAACAAACCAAAAACTTCGAGGGTCCACGCTGGATAGAAACACACCTTTCGATTCAAGATTCAAAGATTCAAAGATTCAAAAGCATTTATTTCAAATAAACCATTTACAGGCACTTTTGAAATGTCAAGAAGTCAGTTAGTCAGAAAAAAAAAAAAATGATGCTAATTGCACATTCCAAAGCGTAGATCTCTATGGAGAAGAATGTGCAAGAAACTCCATGGACACTCTTTTCAATCATGTTTTGTAATTACAAATATCACTGTTACATGTTTCTTGTCGTTATCATGTGAGAACAATGTAAATACAGTAAAAATAAAAACTAAATATAGATATTAAAATAGCAACTGGCAGCTAAGAGATGACCAGTCTCAACTGACAGCGCCCGTTCACGAACATGACGCTAATATTAGCACCACTCAGCTCAACCATTTTGAAGGGAACCGAATGATCCAACACATGCGCCACCATCAGTGAGACATTTAAGTGAGCATGACAAACTCTCAACTGCCGTGCTCATTTATGTCAAACAAGTCCAATAGTAACATAAAAAACCATAAAATAGCTCCATGGTACTCACATTTACAAACTTTGAAAATAAATGCTTCTACATTATACAATACTTATAATATTTTACAATTCCCAAAAAAAAAAGCATTAAAAAATAATAATAATAATAATTTCCAAACTAATCAATTTGTATACCTCGGTGGTAGAGGAGCTGGACCAGCATTGAGCCAAGCATTTTTATCTTGAATATAATCCTCCAACTTATAATATGCTTGCCTGCATAGTGTGCGTTTAATACAAGATTTAAATTTCGTTTCATTGAGTTCTAATATTTGTGGAGGTATTTTATTATAACATTTCAAACAGTACCCCATGAAAGAAGAGGCCACTTTAGCCAGTCTAAAACCTGGTTGAACTAATTGGTCCCTATTTCTTGTAACATAATTATGTCTATCGCCTCTTTTGCTAAAAAGATGAAGATTTTTTCTAACGTACATGATGTTTTCATAAATATATTGACAAGGCACCGTCATAATGTTAATATCCTTAAACAGTTCCCTTAGAGAATCGCACCGGCGAAGATTGTAAATAGCTCTGATAGCTCTTTTCTGTAGTATAAAAATTGAGTCAATGTCTGCAGCCCGTCCCCATAGTAAGATACCGTATGACATGATACTATGAAAATAACTAAAATAGACTAGTCTAGCGGTATCAACATCCGTAAATTGGCGGATTTTTCTAACAGCATATGCAGCTGAGCTAAGCCGTCCTGCAAGAGATGTTAAATGAGGACCCCATTGTAGCCTTGAGTCAAGCGTAATCCCCAGGAAAACCGTTTTATCGACAAATTCTAGCTTTTCATCGTTTAATACTACGTCACAATCACTGCTTTTGACATTAGGTAAGGAAAATCTTATGCATTTAGTTTTTTTCCCGTTTAAAACTAGATTATTAGCAGTGAACCAGTTTTGGACCTGCAGTAGGGCATAATTTTCGTCGTCAAGATTATTAGTCCTTCTATTTATCTTAAAAATCAAAGAAGTGTCGTCAGCAAACAACACCATATTAAGTTTATTTTCCAACAAATAGGGTAAATCATTAATATAAACTAAAAATAAAAAAGGACCTAAAATTGAACCTTGGGGTACCCCCATTTTCACATTTAATCCCGACGAATTGACACCGTTTATTTGAACTTGTTGCTGTCTGTCAATCAAATAAGATTTTAATAAGCTTAAAGCTGTTTTGCCTAGTCCGTAATGCTCAAGTTTCAAGAGTAATGTTTCATGAACCACGCAATCAAACGCCTTAGACAGGTCACAGAAGATGCCTATAGCATCCTGTGCCTCTTCCCACGCATTAAAAATGTGTTTTAGTAAGGAGACACCAGCGTCAGTTGTACAACGTCCTTTGGTGAAACCATACTGTTTATCGTGTAAGATGTTATTTGTGTTAAAATGATTAAGCATTTGATTTAACATCACTTTTTCAAATATCTTGCTAAAAACTGGCAACACGGACACCGGCCTATAATTATTAGTGTCTTTACTGTCCCCGGATTTAAAAAGTGGTATCACTTTACTATATTTCATTAGATCAGGAAAGACTCCTTGATCTATACACAAATTAAATATTAAGGCTAAGTACGGCGCTATAGTCTCAATAATTGAGGTACAAACTTTGATAGACATACCCCACAAATCTTCTGTCAATTTAACTTTGATTTGTTTAAACGCTTTTATTACTGTAAAGGGGTTTATATGCTTAAAGTTAAATTCAGTCGAACAGGCTGCAACGTTTGCCTGTAATAAACCAAATGCATGCGATGGCGACGAATCTAGGGCTTCAGTGGTTTTAGTTGGTATACTAGCAAAGAAATTTACAAATTCTTCTGCAACTAGTTTGTTATCGCTAATAAGACCATGATGTGTCTCCAAAGTGTAATCATTATTATGTATTTTGTTCCTGTTGGTTTCATTATTTATAATTTTCCAAACCGTTTTTATTTTATTATCTGCTGATTTAACTTTATTGCTAATGTACAAGGCCTTAGCTGCCTTACAAGTGTTTTTAAACATTTTTGAATATGTAGCAACATACTTATTAAAAGTTTCAGTGTTAATAATAGGCTTAAGGCCATACAACTCAAAAAGTCTTTCCCTACTTATTCTGATTCCTTTAGTTGCCCAGTCACTAAATCTAAACTTAGGGCAGATACTTTTAGTTTTCTTCTCAAAAGTCTTCTTGAACTCAGTTTGGACTATTGAAAAAAAATCGTTATACAAAAAATTACCATTGTTCACTTCAAGATTCCAATCACCTAACTTACTAATTAAAGTGCTGTTAAATTTATTGAGTTTACCAGATGTTATTGGTCTGGACTGAATCTGCACTTGTTGTATCGGTAAGTTGGATTCAAAAGTTACCAATAGGCCGCTATGATCAGAAGGCAGATAATTTACAATGGCCTTTTCTAAATAGTTGCAGCAACAAAAAACATTATCGATACATGTAGCAGTAGTTGTCGTAGTTCGAGTAGGTTCTATAAACACATTTGATAAATTAAATGATTTGAAGAGATTTAATAATCTGCTGCTATCTGAATTATTTTCTAAAATATTAACATTAAAGTCTCCACAGATAATTACTAGTTTGTTACCAGTTGCAAGTTTTGCCATAACATCTTCCATGACAGACTCAAAAATAGAGTAGTTTTGATAATTAGGGGGCCTGTAAACGCACACTATGATATGCCTATCCAGCTCAACACAAGACAGTTCAATGCTATGTTCAACGGATAGTGCAACTATATCTTTACGAGTTTTAAATTTAATACTATTCCTAATTAGGATCAGTGAACCCCCACGTAACATTGTTTTTCGGTTAAAACAACTGCCCACATTATAATTCTCAAAATTGATTAGCATTTCAAAATCCTTTAACCAATGCTCAGTAAAACAAATGATGTCAAACATAGTTTTTTCTAAAAATAATTCAATTTCCAATTGTTTTGAAGAAAAACCCTGAATGTTTTGAAGAAACAAATTCAACGATTTTTGCCTAGCCCCTCTAGCTTGAATGCCAGAAGATACTTTATTGTTAAGTTGATCTGAATTGTCAAAAGTACCATCTGTTGTCTTATTAACTAGTTTAAAGTAACATCAGTACTATTACTAATGGTGGGACTAATAATAATTGGGAACTTCGACATACTAACTATGTCCGAGTTAATGTTATATGCTAATAGCCTCGCTATTTGACGTCTAAATATAATAGGTAGGTACACAGTATACCTAGTCGAAAAAAGATTGTCAACAAAATTGTTGATGTCAAAAAATATTAACTTATCACTATGGTGACTAACTAAAAAATGAATATGCATATTTAGCATATGTATGTACTTATTTTCCCTATATGACAAGTGCTCAAAGTATGGAAAAGCACATAAAATAATTCTCTTACAATTTATCTTCAATAGCTCTGTGACATTATATGTGATGTCATCTTTATCAACATTTATGCTATTACCCACAAATACAGTTAAAATATCATTGGGATCATATACTTTTTCAGCAACTAATGACATTATGTGATGGTAGGACGCTTGTGGTATACAATGATTTTGAGAGGAAAAAGGGAGGTTCTTACTAACTAATTGACCTAAACCTCTTCCTATACTGTCTGAAAACATAATTGATTTATAATCACCGCTTTTATGAGAGGAAAAACTACATTTTACTGAATCTACCCCTTGAGTTAATTCTTGTTGATTGTGGGGTGCCTGGCTGGGAATACAGTCTTGAGTACTGATGGCCTGGGATGTGTCCTCTGGTCCAAGTTGGACGCCAGCCAGGTTAGATTCTCTCTGACAAGTACATTTGCTGTTTCTAAGAGTAAGTGAGTCTACTTTGTCCACTAACTCGTTTGTAGCAAGAATATGTTCCTTTATTTGGTTCTTTGAACATACCGTATCGACTATGTATCATCTGTTTTGCATGATATAAATGTTTTCTATCTATATATCTAACAACCTAAGATTTCCCTCGCTTATTCTCAAGACTTGAGCCTGTATCTCGATTGCCACACGGGCCTCCGGAGCCTCGAGATATTCGCCGAAGGGTACACTCTTCGTCCGTGTGTTTACAGGTTGATGTTATCGCATAATTGTGACAATATTTGCTTTACACATTTATGTATGGAAGGCGGGTCAAGTTAATTGTTCGGCCCAGGTGTAGTGCCCCCGAAATTACCTATTGAGTAACTGATTAAATCGAAGGTCTAAGTGGGTCACTTAAGTTGGTTTTAATTAAAATGTTACACGATGTATACTGTCTGGATTTTCAAGTGGACAATGTTTAGGTCAACGCGTGAACGCGTGTTTCTGATATTCCATTGGTTGCATAAAGGAACACGTGATTAAAAGACTTGCTTTGCTCACGTTTTTGAGAAACCAAAAAAGAGACCGCTGCCTCTTAAAAGGTTTTTTCATAGGAACAATAATTTTCAAAGTTTTCCGTGTAACAGAAGCCGGAGAACAACTAAAACCGTTATTCCTCTTTTGTTTCTTTCTTTACGTAAACAATGTCACGAATGATACGGGAAAAGTCAATACCCTTCGAAAATAACTTTTTTTCCTCCTAACATTACATATCATTTTCATTAACTGCCAACAAAAACTCAATTCTGCGATAAAGCCGTATAGGGAGCACCCTGTAGCTGAACATTCTCAGCGATTTAAGACCGTCTTGGCCCGAAACGCTGAAGGTGAAAAGTACACCTAAGTTCAGATTAACAATCGGGCAGTGCAAAGGACTACTTGGACCGAAGGACCGGATCCAAAACAATAAATCCGGCTAGAAAGACCACGGCGGTTAAGCTATGAGTGTGTTGGGACTTTACCGTGTACTACATTAATGCGGATAGACACAGTTTTAGATAGATTCGAGTACCTAGTCCGAGTTTGTTTAAGTTAACGTTCGGTGCTCCGATTGGTCCGCTCCAAGCTAATAACCAATCAGAAAGCCAAACGCGGTAAACGTTTCGAGAACATTAACGGCAAATCAATTCGCTTCAAGGTTTCAGTACTATAGTGACCTGACGTTCTTGAAGCACTGAAAAATACGTTGATCTAACTACTGATGATTCATACTTAAACTTTAGGAAAACGGTCTTCTTCTAAATATAGAATTGTGCTTGTTTTTTAATTAATTGAAGGGAGTTATGGAAGTTGCTTAATACGAAAGCCACTGTATGTAAAATCTTAACAATACCTACATATTTCTACCAATAAACAAAAATTACGGATATTATCTCCGATCACTGCTAATGTGAGTTAGTTGTGTCAAAATGTTCAGTCTCGCCTGAATACATGCTATAATTCTTCAACATTTATATCCAAAGCAATATTTCTCGTCCTAAATGGGCCTTATCCAGCTTCCAGTAAATCTCGGGCACTCCGGTCACTATAAATCGGCCAATGAGATGTAGTGATTTAATCGGAAACCTCAGGGTCCCTCAGGAAGCCCATTAAATCGTATGGTCAGAGGATAATTAATTCCGTGGTAACGTTTCAAGTGAGATTAATGGCGGTCAGATCGAAAGCTCTTTTCAATGGCCAGTGGTAACATGTTCATTGTTTTGTTTCGCTATTCATCAATTTGGTTAATTGATTCTCTTTGGTGTTGATGCGATTTTAGAGTTAATTTATGCTATTCTACATGGTTTTTCCGTGTAGGTAACAAGTTTTATCGAAATCCATTCAGTAGTTTTTGCGTGAAGGAGTAACAAACATCCATACATGCAACATTCGCTTTTATATTATTAGTAGGATTAAAACTGTATGTACTAACTAGCTTCTGCCAGCGGCTTCGCTCGCGTCAAAGTAGGTTTCTCTATATAAACTTTAAGCCTCTATTTCATTCCCTTAGGGTATGAATTTTCGAAAATCCTTTCTTAGTGCTTGCCTACGTCATAAAAGGAAGCTTTGTGCAAAATTTCACGTGCCTAGAACCAGTAGTTTTGGCTGTGCGTTGATATGTCAGTCAGTCAGTTTCTCCTTTTATATATATAGATAAATAATACTGTACAATGGCGGACTTATTGCCTTAGGTATTTTCTACCAGTCGACCTTGGTTGGTGCAGAAACATAACATTGCAGGTGCAACTTAGTAAATAGTCAAACAGAAAAGAAATAAGTACGATAATAAATACATACACACATACATATAAATAAGCAATGTTATTGTGAAGAAATAAATTTAGCGAATATGTTTACATGCCTTCAACTTAAAGGGAAACCGGCTGGTCGCCATCTTGACTTTCAGTGGGAGCGCATTCAAAAAATATATCGCCTGAACAAATAAGGAGGAGTGGATAAACCCTGAGCGGTGTGAGGGACATCGTAGAAGACCATTATTTGAGGACGAAAGATTTATTATGCGCAGAGCAAAGAAATTGAATTTCTGAAATCAGATAAGGAGAAGAAAGCCTAATAGCGTGTAATAGCGTGTTTCTATAATAGTTTTGTCTCTTCGTTGTTTAACACCCGACTTCCGAAATTAGTTATTTTGAACTTTTCCGTGTTTTTTTTACACTTTCTAGTTATGATACCACGACTAAAAAGTACCCCTCGGCCAAACTTAAATACCTTATAGCCAGAGTGCATCTCATGACAAATCTAATAATCCCAAACACGGTAAGATTACATTAATTTATTACAGTTCCGATGACTAACTTCAGGCTTCATCATCAGATCAGTTCGATATATTCCCCCTCTACTTTCAGTCAATCATCGACTACACGTATAAAAAAAGCAATTTTACTTGTTACGAAGGTTCTGCTGTGATGCTATGAGGAGTTCTGTTCCATATCTTCGTTCCAAGTTCATGATCAGATCATAACAATATTTCTATGGAACCAACTCGGAAGTATAACCTTCCAATAAAAAAAAATATTTCAAAATCGGTCCACAATTGACCGAGAAATCGGTGAACATACATAAAAAACATACATTCAACCGAACATATAACCTCCTCCTTTTTGAAGTCGGTTAAAAAGAGAACAGGGTACATAGTCAAGGTCAGTAATAAGTCCTCATCAAAAGGCTCAAAGTTGTTGCGTGATCGGATCAGAAATGAAGATATCTGCAGGAGAACCAAGGTTACGGACATGGCCCGAAGAATCACCAAAGATAAGTGGCAGAGGGCAGGGCACACTGCTCGTAGAACACAGATGGTGGATTTGGCCGATAGGTTCTGGAGTGGCCAATAAGATCAGACATATTGCGACAGTTGAAGGAGGCCTATGTCCAGCAATAGAAGTTTTTTTGCGTATTTCAGTACAAACAACCGCACGGGTCTATCTTGGGCGGCAACCTCTCGCGCCGGGCCCTGTTTCAGGCCATGGTCTGGAGCAAGAGACAACTGGATGCGGTCGCTTCCTTCTGGGAAGTAGTAATACTAACGAAGAAGATGGCCGCAACCATGAGGGAACGAATATTTTCGCCCCAACCGCCGCCACAGGAGACGGTCGGGAATCACAGGGCGTTCCCCAGCCACCGTAAGCGCGGGCTTGCGGACTACGAACAATGGGTAGCTAGACGTGCTGCCGTCCGATAAGAACCCGTTTTTTTTTTTTTGTTGCCTGGGTGGAAAATCCTTATGGATGTCCTTCGCCTGGGGCAGGCGAAGGGGTCTGTCAGACTCTAACTGACTAAAAACCACCTCGGTGTTCCCGCCCACACTTGTACCGGGGATCGTGGGAGCTGATACGCCATCCATGATCCCCGGCTAGTGCCGGCTCGCCTACGCGGGCCACCTCAAGCCCGCAGGGAGTGTGAGGTGTCCTCCCCCCGCGACGTGTCCGATAAGAACCCAGTCCAAGTATTCCACGCGCACCTCAAAGTGATGGCAGCAATACCTTAGGAGCCCAGTAGGGTCGATACCTGCTAGGGCCACAGGAATTCTTGAAAGAGATAAGAGAGCGGGAAAAGTCATTGAATGACTTCATACCTCAACGCTTGGCCAACTCGGTCCATAGATTGATAACCAATGTGACCATCTATTCCGCGTCTCGAAAAGTACATTAAGCCGTTAGTCTCGGCTGCCATTTGCAGATCTTTGACAGTCGTTTCAGATAGTCAGAAGCCAGATTTTGCCATGATTCTGACATCAATTTTGCCATGGGTTTTTTTTCCGTGGGAAAATCATCTTATACATCCCTCGCTCTTGGGTGGAACGGGAGATAGTGACAGACTTTTACTGATTAAAAACCCACTCCTGTTCCTTCGTTGCCTTTCGTACCAGGGCCGAGTCTTCTTTTCAGAATCAGACCCTTGGCCCCAGTGACTTCGACCCTGCTGCCCCCCTACAGTTGCTGACATTTCCTTGAGGCGCGCGTGGAACAGCACGCGCCGTCGACGACTTGGGCTCGGTCCGGAAGGTTACCGGACGGTCGGACCATGAGCCATCCATAGCTCGCCGTCCGCAAGTCCGCGCCTACGGAGCCAAGGGGTACAGTTTTATCCAGTTACGGGGTTATGGAGTCCAGACAGGCAGTTGCTCCATGTGAAATACCAACTGCAGCTGCATCCTGATACACTGGAAGCTTATACCGACGTAATTGGGACAAGGCCAGACAAATTTGTTATTGTTAGGTTCACGTTCGCAAAGTGACAATCATTGCAACTGGCCACGAGCCCTTTAATAAGCACCTTTCTGTCATAGGAGTTACAGTAGTTCAAAATTCAGCCCCTAAGGGGATTAAACAAAAGCTAGTAAATTAATTATACATCCGCTGTGCAAAGTGCCATTTCTTTTTCGGAATTGACTATGACTTTTTTAAGAAAGTTGTTCATTTTCATTGCCAGAAGCAGTGTAGAAGGTAACACCGCCAACTTCCATTACACTTTGTATATACATACTTAATTAAAACTTACCCTACAAAGATTCTGCTATCACTAAAGATGCCATAGAAGTGGCAAGTAGTGAAGCCAGCAACATTTAAATAAACCATACAAAATGAAGGCCAAACAGGTCTAAATGCAACATACCTGAAACAAACCAAATATACAAATAAACTTTGATTCATGCTAATATGAACTGAGAGAGTTTTTCATATAGCAAGAAACATTTCCATGTACAACCATAAGACTCTATAGGGGCCTAGCGCAGGCGTTGCCAACTTGGGCCATTTTTTTTTTTTCTTTGGGAAAATCATCCAATGACTTCCTCCGCACTTGGGCGGAGCGGGAGCTAGTGTCAGACTTTAACTGACTAAAAACCCACTCCTGTTTTTTCTTTGCCTTCGTTCCAGGGCCCCGTGGTTCTCTTTCACATCACCCATGGCCCCAGTAGCCTTCGACCCTGCTGGGCCCCTACGGTTTACGGACAGTCGGACGGCGAGCTACCGCCCACTAGGGCCATGAGGAATTTCTGAAAAGGAAACTTGTGGTCCTAGAACACAAGGGGCATTTGAAGGACACAGGTGTGGTTTTAGTCAGTAAAGGGCTGACACACCCTCCCGCTCTAAACAAGAGCGAAAGAAGTCTAGAGGGCTAAGTATAGGACTACCTGTTTGCCTAACCATTTCCCAACATTGTTGAGATTAATATAATAATATATATTCCACAACTATCACACATCGCCGTCTAGCCCCAAGCTAAGCAGAGCTTGTGTTATGAGTACTAGACAACTGATAAACATACTTATATATTTCTAAATACATACATACATAGGTAAATTATACCCAGAAACAAATGATCGTGTTCATCACACAAACATTTGCCCTGGGTGGGAATCGAACCCACGAGCTCTGCATAGCAGTCAGGGCCACTAACCACAAAACCAACAGGCCAGTTAAAATCATAGTAATGTGGATAAAGGCCTGGCTAAAAAAAGGCCTAAATCTAGACAGTCCAGCATGGGTGATGTTGCTTTGACGAACTTTTGTTACAGAAAATATAAAATCATAATAATTTGAAATGGTTTCTGATTTATATCTTGCAGATAGTAAGCCTTATTGGCTCTTTAATTCAATAAGCCCCGAGCGAACACCGGCGTTCGCTCGGTCATTGTCTTTCTATTGTGTTTCTAATTACACTACTCAATATGTTAAGGTAAATACATGTTTATTATTATAGTTCCCGGGCATGTGAAACCAATCGTGGAGTATCTAGTCTCTGACTCAACTTATAATAAACTTGTGTTTTTAAGGAACGAGAGGTTAATGTTTTATTTCAAACTGTTTGTCTGTTTAATTTTTGTTTATTGAGCAATATTATGCAAGAAAGAACTTACTTTGAGATACAATAGAGCGGCTATCAGGAGAATTGTCTTAGAAAAATTGGCATCCTATGCCTCAGTGACGCCATACTAGACTGATTGACTCATGACCACTAGGTAATAAGTATCGGATTACGATTTTGTTCGCTATGTCCTGTCTATTGGTAGTATATATTTAATGTCTTTGTTGATATAAATAGCTGCATAATGTGTACTTTATCATCCCAAAATCTAATAAATAATATTCTATAAAGCTTCTGCTTCGAAAAGAAATAAAAACAAACCATTAAGTGTTTGAGATTGTCAAATAACAAGATAACATAACCTCAAAATGTTTCTTTGCAAAAAATCATGCCGGCATCGAATACTTAACCAAAACAAATGAAAATATCTGCAATTTACATGGTACAATACCTGATAAGGGGTCTCGTCGCCACTTTCTTCCAAATGCTTTAGATTTAAACTCAATAAACAGTTTTCTTTCGAGTTCCAAACATAAAACACATCATCCTTCAATTCGATCAAATTTCGCAGTTTTCCACTGGGATTTTCACTCAAACTGTCTTTTAACTCTTTGAATATTTTATGGTTTGGCAATTTAGTTTCGTACAAACGGCTATCCATTGTGTAATAATTAAAATAAATTCTTGTTTTGGCTAACGACAACTTCGCAACTTAACTTTGACAGTTCTTGTCGCGGTATTTTGATACGTTTCGTTTCTTCACAAAAATACGTTTCGCTGACAAAAAAAATTCAATTTTTTAAAAAATTTAAAGTCATTAATTATTCTATTTATTTATAAAATTTAAATTCATTCATTATTCTATTTTTTTTAATTTTTTTTTTAAACCTAGATATTATTAGTTACGAGGTAATCAATCTAACTACGTAGATATACATTATAAGCTTTTTTCTAGTAAAATCATAATTTTACTTTCCAAAATTTAAACAACTTTAAGAATATTTTTTCATGACTATCCCTATTCCAATTTCTTAACGAGCATTCTACGAATGGTAAGCAGACAGTGGTAGTTTTAATGATTGTGTGACTTTGCTTGCATGAAAGAGGAATTTATTATAGTTTTTGTCAAGAAGGCTAATAAACAAACTGAAGTCACTGAAGTGACAATGGCTACAGTGGCCTCATCATTATTATTGGCATCGATGACCGTTGAGATTGAAGCTACTCTTTATACGTCTGTGAGGTGGGTGCTAAGAATGTATGGCAGACGTCTTCAGGCTCAGAAGAATGGAGTGATGCAAACGATAGACGAGATAATGAAGTGCAGGGTAATTAGTTGCAACCGAAAGACAGTGAAAGGTGAGGATTAAGTCAAACGAGAAACAAACAAACAAAACAAACCTATTGAGTAGCGTAATTAGAAACACAATAGAAAGACAATGACCGAGCGAACGCCGGCGTTCGCTCAGGGTTTGATGAACTAAGGATCATTATTACCTGATTCTACCATATTTATATACTCTATTTACACCTTATTTTCAGGGTTCCGTCCTTCAAAAGGAAAAAGCAGAACCCTTAAATAGGATCACTTTGTTGTCTGTCTGTCTCTCTTTCTGTCTGTCAAGGCCCTTTATCTCGAAAACGCATGGTGGTATCGAGTTGAAATTAAAACCATACTCTTAGGTCTACGTTCCCTTGAAGCTGTGAAAAAATCAAACTTCTGAGTTAACGAAAAAAAAGATACGGCCGTTTATGTCGCAAAAAACGTATATTTCGACACTCTCAAGGTCAAAAAAATCATAGTGTACTTCCCGTTGACGTAGAATCTTGCAATTTGGCATGAAGCAAGGTCTCTTAGTACAAGTATAGGAAAAAATCTGAAAACTGTAAATTTGTAGTTAAGTAACAAAAAAAAAACATTTTTGCGATTCGGAAAAAATTTCGTAGCCTTTAGAAAAAACTTCGGGAATTGAACTGTTTCCATATGGAAGTTTGTACGGAACCCACAGTGCGCGAGTCTGACTAGCACTTGCCCGGTTTTTTTTTAAGATAGATCCGTTGAGGCCGGTTTGGAAAGCGGTGGCAAAATGAAATATATGCGGTGGACTGCAAAAACTTGGTTAGAGGTGGCACAACTAAATGGTGATGTCTAAAAATGTATTTAGGAGGTTTTTACTCGGTCATTCTATGTTTAAATGTTCAATAAACACATACAATTTTATTAAGTACAATCGTCAATCGAGCGAATAGGCTCAAATGAAACAACGCACACTCAGGTAACTGATTATGCCACACACAGAGCTGTATATCACTTTGATTCGCAATGGTATCACGTAATTTCATCTCCCTCAGCGCGGCCCATGCTTTCTTATAAATAAAACAACATATAGGAGGCAATAAATTCCATTCTACAAGATTTCGTACGTGAATTTTCGTTGTAATTTAATATTTTGTATGGTTTAAAGGTTTGTGGATTGTTTTTGGCATTGAATGAGTGGAGCTGTTAGTCGAATTGCAATTAGGGATTCGCTCCTTTTAAAACTATAAACAAAGGCTAATGCAAACTATTTGCATGATTATATTTTTTTGTTTCCGTCAGAAATTAAACCTAGGTTATGTTTTAGAGGCCAATACGAGGAATCAATAGTACACAGCACTTCGTTTGGTTACGGTTGGTAGACAAAATTCTTTTTGCTATTGATTTTTTTATCATACATTTGGCCTAAGTTTCAAGTTGGCGAAAAGAAAAATATTACATGCCATCAATGTATGGGAAAAGTTTCATTCGACTTTTATTTGTATTTAGTAACGTTTGTGGTACAGAAGAGCTTATTTTCTACCTATGTACCTACCTAAAGAAGAATGAAGGCCTAAATTTCGAATTACCTAAGTAAATCTTTTTCAATACACTCACTCGAAAACCTGCTTTTGTCCCAACCTTTTTCCGCACTAGTGCGGAAAAGTGCTGGCGCTCGCCCCGTTCCATAGACGTGAAAATTATCTCTGCAGCACTCGGCTCCATAACACCCTCGCCTGCGGTTTGGGTGAATTCCGCCTCGCAATTAGACACTTTCTCCACTTGTTTCAAAAAATGTATATGTATACTATTCCGTGATCCGTTAACATCGAGCATGGTTTTAAAGCTTGTTGCTTCATCTAACATATCGAGAGTTTTCAGGCGTTATCTCCTTTTTTTGCATCTAATGCAAAAAAGGGAGATAACGCCAGAAAACTCTGCTGGCTTTCGGTAATTCCATGATTTACTCAAATATTTCACAAAACTTGTTTCTGGAAATACGTGTTTATTTTTTTCGAAATCCATTCAGCCGTTAACAAATGTCCACACCGAAACTTTCGCCTTTATAGTACTAGTTTGATTTGATTGGTGCCTTTCAATGGATAATCTTTTCTTATGAAAACGACAGGTGTTGCATTCTTACTGCATCCTTCTCTTTACTCCCTATATGGACCATCTCTCGCTAAGTTAAGCGACGGATGACGAGCCCAGAAGATGCCTGGCCATTCTTGCTTTGAATGCTGACGGGTCGTAATAGGTGATAGGGGAGAGATGCTGGCAATAAGTTCCACAATTTGACTATGCGCATAAGTGTGAATAGTCGACGGTAGTTCGATTGTTTACATTGTTTTATCAATGTATTAGTGGAAAACGCACTTTGGACGGACTTGCGCGAGAGCATGAGTTCAACATACCTCGCTACTAAAGGACGGGACGGTCTGTCTGCGACGGTCACAATGTATCAATGTATGTGTGTATTATTTTGAAGAAAAAAAAAACAAATTGAATTAAAATGTAGGTACGTCACTGACCTCCTGACCACTACTATTTATCAATAGAGGTCAGTGAGGTACGAGCTTAAAACAAGTTTATTTAAAAATCAAACTGACCACTAACAAAAAAAATAAATAATAAAAAGTGGTTAGACCTCAAAAAAAAAAACAAGCACCTAATCAAAGACTGGTAGCGTTATAGAAAATTAAAACTATAGAATCTGAGTAGTGAATTTTGTTTGTTTCAAATTTCAAAACATTTTGAGTGATAGATAGATAGTATATATTAATAATACTTATAATAATACTTATATTTCTCTAGTATATAATTTGTTTTAGTCTTGTTTTGTTGTGTCTTTTAATTAGCTCACAGATGGTGTAAAAAATAGAATATCCAACTCGAGGATAAAGCTGTCTTTGTCTTGGGCGGCTTGAATTCGTCACTTCACTCAGGTTTCTATATTAACTCCCTCGCAATGCTCGGGAGTTAATTAAACCTTAGCAACCATTAAACTTAAAACTTAGCAACCTTCGTTTCTTTCGGAATTCATCATGCCGCCCGCGACTTAAAGACACTGCTTTATTCCTTAGTCGCATAATCTACTATTATTTCACAAAAGCCTACATGGACACTTATAAAACGTCAGAATCTAGTGAGCAATTCCAATAGGTCGTTTCTTATGGAGAAGAACCGGAAAGAAACCATGGAGTGATTACTCCTTTAAAAAACCGCTGAAGTACCTACCTACGAGTCGGACTCGTGCTTCGAGGGTTCCGTACAAACTTTAGTATTTGATATTAATTTCAGTTTTATTATTTCAGTTGCCACGCGTACCTGAGAGAAGGGGGTTCCGTCTTTGCTTGCTTCGGTACGGAATCCTACGAAATACACAAGACTGAAGACAGGCCTGCAGGCCACGGGAAAGTCTGTCTAGTAATTCGTTTATGATTGGATAAACGGAGGAGAACAAATGATTTAATAGGACAACAACATATGCAGTTTCGTGTTCAAGGAAATTCCTTTACAAACTGTACAGTATTTCCTATGGAAACAAAGATCAATGCAGCCGTAGCAGACTGAATAAGTAATACGTTGCCAAGTGCCGGTCGCGATGTACCGCCATTGATAAATTTACTAGAACTCTCACATGATATTAAAGGGTGGTGAATGTGCGATATGCCTCCCTCTCCGATCTATTATTATGCTGGGCAGGCCTCCGGAATAGGGCTGCGCTGAAGTTTTTTAAACATATTTAGTAAAACTATAAGTTTTTTTTTTAAGGTGGAAAATCATCCATTGACTTCTCATGGCGCGTCAGACTTTTATCTACACTGCACACTTAATATAGGTGTGGTTTTAGTTTGGATCGCAAGGGAAAGAAGGATCTTTGTTTTGCGTTCCAGGACTCCGGGGATTCTTTTCGGACTACCCATGGAGTAGGTTAAGACGTTATTGATTTTAATTTGTAGCACTAAGCCAGTTGCATGGAGGCAGGTACAAGGACCAAAAAGTTTTAAATGTATATAAGTGTCCCGGGATCTGTTAAGATGATACATCCGAATCTAAAAAATGGAACCCTTATAGGATCACTCGCTGTCTGTCGATGTCGGTCAAAAACTACTGAACCTACAATTTCGAAACAAATACAGATAGTAATTCTTTCCATAAAGATATCAGGAATAATACTTATATTTTGATACAAGTGGAGAAAGCTTGTCATTAAGACCGAGGCGGCATTCATCCGAGTCTCGGCGAGGGTGTTATGTAGCCGAGGGCTGTAGTGACAAATTTCTACGTGTATCAAACCACGTGTATCAATACACTTACGAAGGCTTAAATAAATGGGGGTTGGCGCGCGCCTCGTGGTGTCGACGCGCGCCCAGCCTGATTCGATAAATCTAATAAAATTGTGAAGGGGGAGAGCACGTGCAGTTCTCCGCACTAGTGCGAAAAACAGTCAATTGCTTGCCTAAATGCGGAGAGATAAGAGCGGGTTTTCAAGTAAGTGTATTGAAAATGATTTAAAGGGTTTGAAAATAACAATATGTAACAAAATTATGATTCGTTCGGAACCATTTGCGTGCTAGTTCGACTGGTACTTGGCCAGTTTTATTATTAGTGGTCTAGGTTGCTTTCTTTATGTGTTTTAAGTATCTCCATGGGTTTATCCTTGCATGGGATTAAGTACCACCCAATTTTGTAGTTAACCACGTATCTTTTTCACTGTTATAGTGAGTTTTCAATACTGAATTTTTATAACAAATACAGAACTTAAAAAAAGGTATACTCAAGTAAGAATTTTCCTTTTTCTTATTTATCTCTGGCAACCCTGCGTTTGTCCGCCGGGAGGACACCGATGACTTGTCATTAATAACGACAGTAGAAATGTATCAAAAGGTGACGCGTCCCGACGTCTGTCCCGGCCCTTATTTATGATACCAACAAACAATATTTATTCGCGTCTATACGCCGCGGGCATTAGCCTGTGACGGACGTGCGTTGTTTCTGATAGTATTAAAGACCTTCTGTTTGATTAAAAGACATTTGTACAAATTGGTTATAGTCTACTGTTTAACTGTGACGGTGCCTGAGGTAGCTATGCGTTACAGGGAGGGGAGAGGCGGGGGTCATATGTCGAAAGACCACAGTCTCGCTCCGCTCCAACAGCGTAGGTCTTATGTTAAAGGCAGATTGTCTTATGGCCCTAGGTCAAGTAAACTCTTTATCAGCCTATAGCAGTCCAAAGCTGGACATAGTCTCTCCAATCAATTGCCTTGGTAATGGTAACAATATCTGTTAAGAGCATTCATCCGTTAAAACCACGCAGAAGCAATCAATGATTTCCGACGGACAATATAACAATAATGTGCACTGCAGTTGTTAACTATAACAAGTTTATCATACACGGTTTAACTACTAAGTATCTCGTATCTGCGTAGACCGTCGACCACTAGGTTTAAAAACGGCTTGGGTAAGAACTGTTCTAATGGATAAACTATATACTATACGACTATTTGAAAATGTTTTTAAACCATACGAGATTTGATTGATTATGAAATTTCCAATAATATGACGTCAATATCTTATCTAGAAATTAAACACATTATTGTTATATTGTCCGTCGGAAATCATGATTTTGGCTTCTGTGTGGTTTGTTTTTATGTCGCTACAGTTTTAACGGATGAATTCTCTTAAGTCTATTTTATAAGACTCCTATTTTCATTATTTAAATTCCATTGGTAGAAATAACAAGTTGCCTGCTGCGGTATTCCTGGTCGATCATAATTTAAGTATTTTCAAGGCTAGAGTGAATAGGCTCTTAATAAACTAGTGCGATTCATCATCAACGATTGAATACTTTATGCCAGTTAAAAAAAAGTTATAATAGACTCAAATAAGGTAGGTCTAATTACGAGGTCACGGGGCCTTCTTGCATGTGCTGATGGTGATCACCGGGGTGGTTTTAGTGAGGTAAAAATCCCAAACTCCCTGGACTTTTCCCCAAAAGTCCAGGCGCCTTTTGAAGGTTTCCCCCGAAAACAAAAAAAACAAGGCCTAATTACGAACAGAGAAATCTGCCTGACTACTAAAAAAAAACTGCAAATCACAAAGTAAATACGGTTCAAACGATCCAAAATAGGGTGACGTCACCAGTTTCTGTCACGTACAAAATATAGGTATACAATTTACACAATATCGTCATATGTCAAGAGTGTCAGAGATCCTCACGAGGCATCTACCCCAATTACCGTTAGAATTGTTTCCCACCAGCTATCTATTACTACCCTGGTTCCACTTGGGAGTTGGGACAGTGTTGTATGATAAAAAATTGTTGGATCTGTCGCTTTTGTCACATTTGTCGCCCATTCTTGGGGAAATGTCGTGAAGTAATTATTATGATTGATCTAGCAACGCGTATTGGATTACGAGGCGTTGTTAGGTGTGGGTTGAATCATCAATATTTTTTGTAGGGCGTTAATAGAATAATTTGGATTTTTCTTCGTGGAAAATTTACTTTACTAGAAAGGTCTTTTGAAAGAGTAGCTTTTCTAAAGAAGATAAAAAAAACCCGGCAAGTGCGACTCAGATTTGCGCACTGAGGGTTCCGTACAAACTTACCTATGCAAATGGTTCAATTCCCGAATCAAGTCTCGAAATTTTTTCCGAATCGGAAAAAAAAGGTTTTTTTTTAAAACTACAACTATAAATTTTACAGTTTTCAGATGTTTCCCTACACTTGCGCTATGATACCTTGCTTCATGCTAAATTTCAGGATTCTAGGTCACCGGGAAGTACACAAGGTTTTGATTTCCTTGCGAGTGTCAAAGTATCCGCATAAACGAAGCATAAACAGCCTTATGTTTAGATTGCGTTGACAAAATGAAGCTTCTAAAGCTTGATTTTTTACTGCTGCTTGGGGTAGTTGACTTGAGGATTTATATTAATTTCAACTTCATACCTCCAAGTGTTCCTAAGAAAAAGGGTGTTGACAGACGGATAGATGGACAACAAAGTGAACATATAAGGGTTCTGTTTTTGCTGACGTAGATACCTAATTAAACCATTTTTGCCTACACGTAACAAAGATGAATCTATATATATAAAATGAGAAACCGACTGACTGACATCCAAAAAATCCTGATGATCCTGATGTCTGAAATCCTTGAATTTTCCTTATATAAATACTATATATATATATGTATATATATGTAGGTTAATATTATATTAAATATTTATGTATTTTATGTATATATATACATTTGATTCCTTGTTTTCTTATTATTCTTTCCCTTTTTTTTATGCATCTACCATGTTTTCTCTTCACCACCCTAGGTTGACTGGTAGAGAATGCCTAAGGCATTGAGTCCGCCTTTGTACCTTTATGTTGCATCAAGTTTTAATAAATAAATAAATATCAACGCACAGCCGAAACTACTGGGACTAGGAACATGAAATTATGCACAAGACTTCCTTTTATGACGTAGGCGAGCACTAAGAGGATTTTCCAAAATTCAACCCCTAAGGGTATGAAACAGGGGTTCTAAGTTTGTATAGAAAAACCTATTTTCACGTGGGCAAAGCCGCTGACAGAAGCTAGGTTTACATAAATACGTTGTTAATTTCTTCACTTTTGTTAAAGATACATGAGCACAAGGTACAGCATACAGGAGAGGTAGTGGGTAGGGTAGGTACAGGGTAACCTAACGGAACCAATACAGTCCGCCTATAAATCCGACGGGACGTCCGAACACTTCAACTGTCTTAACCGCGTACACCTACGAGGTGTCACCGGATCGCATAACTCTGGATAAGAAATAGTACAAAATGTACAAATAACATAAAATAATATTTCACAACTATCACACAACGCCGTCTAGTCTCAAGCTAAGCAGGGCTTGTGTTATGAGTACTAGACAACTGATAAACATACTAATATATTTCTAAATATTACATAATATAGATAAATTACACCCAGACACCGAACAAATGATCGTGCTCATCACACAAACATTTGTCCTGGGTGGGAATCGAACCTACGACCTCCGGCTGCCGGAGGTCGTAGGTTCGATTATATGTTCGATTCCCAGTCGTTAGTGGCCCTGACTGCTATGCCGGAGTCCGGCATAGCAGTCAGGGCCACTAACGACTAGACCAACAGGCCAGGACAAATATAAGGCAAATAAGATTTTGTTTGGCACATATTGGTTCTTCTTCTTCAGTATTACGATTTTTGTGTAAAGCATCAATATACGCATTTTTATGTCTTAGAAAGGTTTTCTCATTGTTCTCCTTAGCCATGAGCTATTTTAACCAAGAAATAGCTCATGTTGTAGCATAGAGGTTTTTTTTTAGTAGTAGACAGTGTCAGACTTTTACTGACTAAAAACCCACTCCTGTTCCTTCGTTGCCTTCGTCCTAGGGCCCCGGGTTTTGTTTTCACACTACCCATGGCCTTCGGAGGCTTCTACCCGGCTGGGCCCCTACGATTTGCTGACATCACCCTGAGGCGCGCGTGGAACAATACGCGCCGTCGACGACTTGGGCTCGGTCCGGACAGTTACCGGACGGTCGGACGGCGAGCCACCTATTGCTCGCCGTCCTCAAGCCTGCGCCTACGGTGGCCGGAAATCGGGATTGGAATCCCGGCGGAGCATAGAGGTTACGAGTTTTTACAAGATACGAAAAAATTAAATCGATGAGTGCATTCATTTGCTCCGTAGGAAGCTTGCATCATCGTGTATTTTTATATCATAGATAGGTACTTATACAAAAGAAAAGCAGGTTTTTTTTCAGCAATTCATGTTTCTAAAAAGCCCTCAGTATTGAGGAAAACGAAGCTAAGAAGAAGACAAAAAATTGCTAAAAAAACATTTTAGCAACCTCCTCCTTGGTTGCTAAAATGTTTTTTTAGCAATTTTTATTGTTGAGTGTTCAAGTAAGTACCTAATATATATTCAAGTTATGTCATAAAAGAAAAAGATGTATATGTATATTTATGCATCAGTGGTTTACTTAGTTACTACCTATAGTAATTCTATACTAAATTATTATAATAATATTATAAACCGGAGAGCTTGTTTGTTTGAACACGCTAACCTTACGATCTACCGGTCCGAATTGAACGAAACCAAAGGAGAGGGCGAAACCGCGAGGGACAGCTAGTTGTTTATATTATCATTGCAGTAAATAACTGCAGCATAGAATTAAGTGTTTAAATTACGTAGCTGAAAGTATAACAATAAAAATGAGCAAGGTCACCGTATCCTTGTTTATAACGGTGTATGACTACGTGTGATAAATGATAAAACACATTTATCATGCAATTAGGTTTTAAAAACACTTTTTCACTTCAATTTACACTAGATATGGCCGGTGTTGCCTAGCTGACTTCACTGAGAAATAACACCAAAACCAACTCAGAGGTCAAAGTTTCTTTTAAAGTCCATATACATTAATGTCATGACATACTCGTATAGATATCAAGATCTGTGGCTAAATTGGATTTGGTGTTAAATGGGCCAAATGAGAACTCTACAAAGAATACGCTCGCATCATGTGTATTATGTACTCTTAGTATATATATATATATATATTTATAATAATATTCCACAACTATCACACAACGCCGTCTAGTCCCAAGCTGAGACACAGACCAGACCAACAAGCCAGTCAAGTATGTCAATATGACCAATCAAGTATCAGTAAATATGTACCTAGACTAGATTTTGAGATCCTCATCTCAAAAGAGTCGTCTAGTTAGCGTTCTAGTGGTTGCAAGTATGATTACTAATATGACGTGTTAAAATCATCAAGAATATGGTGTGGGAAAGGGATAGTGCTATACGACCGGCAAAAGGAGTGATAGGTCCTTTACCATTTTATATTTTAGTTTAAATGTTGCATAAAAACTTCTTATCCAACACTTTCACTAATTCAAGGTGTACCAGCCATATGTTAGCCAAGAAAGGGTTGAGCAAGTGCTACCTGTGGGGTTTGGGGCAGAACGGGGGATGGAGGTGGTGGGGGGGTAGGATTTACACCCCTCATTTGTTTGCGATGACCCCCGAGCACTATCTCCTTAGAACGTCTTCGTATCGCCTTGGCTTAAGCGTCGCTTACATTATTATGTTTTTGGCGCTTTTCAGTTGATATATTTTGTTTAGATATATTGGTTGACTGGCCTGTTGGTCTAGTGGTCAATGGCCCTGACTGCTATGCCAATGGTAGTGGGTTCGATTCTCACCCAGAACATATGTTTGTGTGATGAGCACGATGTATGTAGAAATATATAACTATGTTTATCAGTTGTATAGTACTCACAGCACAAGCTCTGCTTAGTTTAGGACTAGATGACGTTGTGTGAAAGTCGTGGAATATATTGTTATACATTATTGGTTTTTGGGATAATCGATTTATAGGTTTGTGTTGTTATTTTACTTTTTAGCTAGTCAGATGATAATTACTAAAATAATTTCTGGTTTTTCATTCTATCAAATGGTACAATATAGACCAAAGTAATCTTCAGATGGGAAATAAACCACATTTTCGTAGATCAGTTGTGTTAATATTTTCAAATAGGTTTTTTTTTTTTTCGGGTGAGAAAATCATCTCATGACATCCCTAGCTCTTGGGAGGAGCGCAAGATAGTCTCAGACTTTTACTGACTAAAAACCCACTCCTGTTCCTTCTTTGCCAGTTGTTTTCCAGGGCCCCGGGGATCTCTTTCGCATCACCCATGGCCCCAGTAGGCTTCGACCCTGTTGGGCTCCTACGGTTGCTGACATCTCCTTGAGGCGCGCGTGGAACACTACGCGCCGTCGACGACTTGGGCTCGGTCCGGACGGTTACCGGACGGTCGGACGGCGAACTACCCATTGCTCACCGTCCGCAAGCCCACGCCTACGGTGGCCGGAAATCGGGATCAGAATTCCGGCGGCGGTTGGGGCGTGAGGACCGTTGCCTCACGCGATCGGCCGCCTCCTTTGCTAGCATTATTGCTTCGCAGAAGGAGGCGACCGCCTGCCACTCCTCCTCGCTCCGGACCATGGCGCATACGCGCCATCGACGACTTGGGCTCGGTCCGGACGGTTACCGGACGATCGGATGGCGAGCCACCCATTGCTCACCGTCCGCAAGCCCGCGCCTATGGAATATTTTCAAATAGGTATGATGCCCTTGTAGTCGAGGGCCGTTCATCGCGATTTAATATCGAAAAAGTAGGTCACGTGATCGTGCTAACAAATAAAAAAACGTTGACAACCGACTGTGTATAAAAATTACAAAAAAAGTGCAGAATATCCTGGTCGTGTTTTCGCTTGTTAGATCTGTCATAATCTAGATGCATTTAGGCTATAAGGTACCGTCGAATTATTCTTATGATTAGTGGGAAGGTAGGGACAGGATCTACGTAATAAAACAATGTATCCTAGCTGTACTGTGTTTAACTTCGGAAGAGACGCCCGGGTCACCATTGTGTGGACCGCCCGGAGGACATGGTGGAGCATACGGTAGTGTAGTGTAGTAGTAGGTAGATGTGGTGTGTTGTAGTCGTTTCATGATTACCGTGATTACATCCTATGGGTAAATAGATACAACCGACTTCAATAAAAAACAAACTAAAAGCGTGCAAAATAATTATAATATTTCGGAAGTACACATAGTTTTATTATGGAGTTCCGGTGCCTACCTGCCGGCCTGCAGATATCGACTACACTTATACAAACCAATATTATTTGATAAGACAGTTCTGCTATGAACTTACCGTTGAAAATGAACTTCGAAGACATATGGTCTTCGAAGTTCATTTTCAGATCATGACAATATTTCTATGAGATGAATTTGGGAATATACCCTTACAAATAAAACATAATTTTTCAAAATTGGTCCACAATTGACCGAGAAATTGGAAAATGTACAGAAAAATATATACAGCTGAATATAAAATCTTCTTTTTGAAGTCGGTTAAAAAGATAATCACTTCTTCTTCTTCTTTTCGTGTCGATTATTGGCCTCGTATAGATCCTGAAAACTGCAGGTAAATCATCACTATTAAATCAAAGACGGTGATGGTTTTTTCTCTAGATATTAAAGATCATTTTTTGAGGTTGGAAATTATCCAATGCTTTCTCGCGCAGTCTATGTCCTTCAGTTGCATTTTGCGTTCTAGGGCCACAGTTACTATTTCAAACGTTCCCTAGTAGGCATCGCCCCCACTAGGCCCCTTCAGTTTTGCTGACAAGGTATTAAATACCCTTTTTTACGTGGGAAATCATTAAATAACTTCTCCCACTCTATGGTGGAGGGGAAGGGAATGTCAGACTTTTCCGGTCTAAAACCACACCTTTGTCCTTCAGTTGCTCTCTTTTCACAAAATGCCCGTGAAAGAATCTCCGCAGCCCTCGCCAGCTGCAGTGATTCCTTCGAACAATCTGCAGTCCAGGGAATTAAAGCTCTTAAAGCTGCAATTTAAGAAGATGACAGAACTTTTGAGAGCAGCAGTAGCCAGTCGGTAACGGCCCCGACTTACGAGTTGTAGGTCACGGTTCCAAACCCAGCCAGGTGCATTACTTTGTGTAATTTATTTCATAACCATTGCTATAAAAACGATGAAGGATCACATCGTGAGAAAACCGGCATGTCCTAGAACCAAAATTCGAAGACAACATCTCACCAATCCGCATTGGATTATGGCCCGTTCCTTCTCCTAGAGAAAAGTCCTCAACAGTGGGAACATTTATAAGGCTGATATTATGCTTATGCTACTACTTACATAACTTTTAGCCATTCTGAGACATAACACTAAAATTATATCTAAGACAGGAACCTTTCAGTAGAACCGCCAGTTAACGTTCACTTTACCTCGTTTTAATATTAAGTCCGTTGGCAATATTTACGCCGGTTATTAGCAAAGACGACAACAGTGGCACTTACCCTAAAGCTTTCTTATAAAGATTGGAGGCTCTTAAGCGATACAGTCTCGTGTAAGTTGGGATAATGGTTCAACTAAGTGCAGTTGCGAAGATTTTTATGCACTTTATCGGAAATCTTTTTTTGTCTAGTTCTTCCAGTCGACAGCGATGCGGAGCAGTTTTATGACGCCATATTTTATTAGTATAATTTTAATTAGTTAAGTGTTTTTGAAATAATCGTGTAAATCTAAGTCTAATATATAAAATTCTCGTGTCACAGTTTTCGTTGCCATACTCCTCCGAAACGGCTTGACCGATTTTGATGAAATTTTTTGTGCTTATCCGGTATCTATGAGAATCGGCCAACATCTATTTTTCATCCCCTTAAATTTTAGGGGTAGTCCACCTCTAAAATTTTTTTTTATATTTTAGACAAAATTTTTAATTTCTATTATTTATATGGCAAAACAACGTTTGCCGGGTCAGCTAGTATATAGATAAAAGGAGAAACTGACTGACTGACATATCAACGCACAGCCGAAACTACTGGGACTAGAAGTGTGAAATTTTCCATGAGGCTTTTATGACGTAGGCGAGCACTAAGAGAGGATTATCCGAAATTCACCCCCTAAGAGGAAGAAACGGGAGTCCAAAGTTAGTACGGAGAAATCTGCTTCCGCGCGGGCGAAGCCGCTGTCAGAAGCTAGTATAATATATGTTTATTATAAACTCATGTATTTATATAATGTTAAAAATGTTCAGAACTAGGCCTTCTTATGCTACTCCGCCCCTGGACATCTATTTTTATTATTTAGCTTCTATGATACCTACTACTGATTTTAAATGATAGTGATAATTATCACCTCCTTAGTGTCTTCCCAACTATGTTCTGGTCGGCTTGCAGTCCAACCGAAAAGAACTGAAAGTTACTGATTTTTCAAAAACACATCACAAGACAGAAAACGGTCAGCACGGTCTAATCCTATGCGCCACCGGACAGATCCTGGTTGCCGAATGTACCCATGAGTGTCTTGAAAGCTCTGGTATACTCGACGAATAGAGAAGCGGATCAAAAGCTGTCGAGCAGATTCATTTTGGTTATGGCCTGCTTCGAGAAAGCTTATAACTTGAACGGCTTCTGCGGGCGTGGTATCCATATTTTTCCAGTAAATCCATCTACTTCCAGTAGAGATGTTATCACGAAAACTGATTAAAAAACCAAAAACACACCTTTGTACCTGCGGGTAAAGGTACTAATAGTGACCATGCACTAGGGAATTTGGTGTACGATTGGTTGTTGTAAGTTACGTGAAGTTTAAGATTTTGATTTTATTACTTTTTTATTGGTTTGTGTTTATGTCTTTGTAAATTTAATCTTGTGTAACAACACTTATCTATGTGAGGTAGGTTTATATTTGTAACACTAGAGTGAACAGTCCATGGATTAGGGCGGAATTCACCAATAAAACTCGACTCGCATAATCGCGTTTAGCAGCTATCACTAGTGTCACTTGTCTGTATTTTTCTTTTGTTGTATTTTTACAAGTAACACTAGTGACAGTAGCTAAACGCGTTTATGCCAGCCAAACGTTAAAACGCCATTAGTTTTATTCGTGAATTCCGCACTTAATCTTATTATAAATCGAGTTTCGTTTGTGTCAATCCAAACCATTTGATGTCACTGTCAGGTTGTCAAATTATTCGATTCTGAATTGAATTGTCAGTTTAACAAGTTGCTAGCATGAGACAGTCTTAAACGAGGCACCGGCATGATAAGTTTAAGGTTAGTAATGATCAGTGTTAACATGTACTGAATCGTGTTTGATATTGATAATAAACATTGTTATTGCGTTGATTTATCTATTGTTTTAATTCTATGATTCCCTTCTGAGGTAAAACACTTGTATGCTTTAATTTTGCTTAATGATCTGTAATCAGATCAGATTTAAGATTAAAAAAATCAGTAAACGAAATTACATGGGATGTGCGATTTTATTGCTCTCAAGAGTATATACTTTTACTAAAAAAATTATGAAATAAGCCTTCAAGGTCCAAAGAGGGAAGATTGAGCGCCTAACATCAGCCTATTGTATGTAATCTATGTACCTAGTAACTTATAATTACATTCCAACAAGATTGTTCATATAATTTTGCAAAGATTTCCTACACAGATAAGTAGGTACAGCAAAAATCACGTCAGTGGTAACAAAACCAGTGTACAATAGCCTCGGATTCTATCCAAACTCCGAACTACGCTAGGCCAGCAGAAATTGGTTAAAGATGAGTACAACTAGGAACGTAGCATGCTGTACCTACCTACGTTTTTAGGGTTCCGTACCTAAATAGTAAAAACGGGATCCTATTTCGGGACACTCCGCTGTCCTTCTGTCTGTCATCAGGCTGTATCTCATAAACCGTGCTAGCTAGACAGTTGTAATTTTTACAGATGGTTTTATTTCTGTTGCTGCTATAACAACAAATACTAAAAAACCGAATAAAATATATATTTGAGTGGGGCTCCTATAAAAAAAAAAACGTAATGCATGAAAGATAAAAATAGAGCTATAGAAATAAGAACCTTTGTACCTATTTTTTTAATTTTTTTTTATATCGCAGCTTATGCTGAGTTAGGCGCCTTTTTGACCTAGCACATATCATACAGTTTTTTTTTTATAAGTTATTAATTCTATTATATTTTATTTCCAATGTATTCTACTGTTTAATTTTACTGTATGTGTGAGGTACGAATAAACGTTTTTTATTTATTTTTCTTTTCTATCTATTTTCGGCCAATACGGAATCCTTCGTGCACGAGACCGACTCGCACTTGGCCGGTTTTTTCTGTAACAAGACGTAATGGCATTTGATTACAAGCTAGCGATTAATTCCAGCATTTAATGGAACTATAATTTAATCGACGCAATAATTGAGTAGCAATTATTTCCTTTAACAAGTCGATCAACATAAAGTTGTTTGCTAGTAGTACCACTTTGTTTGAACAAGGTTTGAACTTGCAGCTAACAGGTATTTATTAAGGACAGGTCAAAAATGGGCTATTATTCCAAAGAAATTTGAACACCTATGTGTAATACCTTATATCACCTATGTGTAATAGCTTATTTATTATGCTACTCATAATGATTAAATATAAATTTTTCAGTCCTCCTTTTTTGTGAAAAGCTGAAAAATGTTTTAGTAAAAACAAAACGCATATTTTTCTGATTATTTGTTCCTACGCAATAGAATTATTTAAAATGTAGCTAAAATTGACGTATCTATTATATACTTACCTCAAGTTTTTATTATGATTTCAACTGCCGTTATATGAAATAAAGACAAAACATAAATATTATCGTTATAATGCGATAATATCAAAACGTGTCGAAAGAAGATCAAATCCGTAAATGTCAGATTGACATATCGTCAACTTGACATCTGATGTGGAAATAAACACACACAGATACACTATACGTCATTGAGATACACACACACTGATACAAAGTTATACTGTCACGTCAATTATCACAGAGTTGCTAACCCTATAAAATGATTTATAGTGATACAAGTTTATATCTTTTCCGCTTGACTTAAAAAAAAAAAAAACTAAATAACTACTCGATTTCAGCCTGTATAAGTCAGAATTCTGTTCAATTTTTTGATTATTTTTAGCCCGAGCTCCATACATTTTTTGAACGTCTCCTTTAACAAACATACTACTGCAGGCGGCTTCGGTCGCGAGATAGTTGAAAACTATCCCAAAGACAGTTATTCTCGGGATAAAAAGTATACTATGTGCTATTCCAGGATATGGTCTGCCCATGCGCCAAATTTTATCTAAATCCGTTCAGCCGTTCGAGTGTGAAGAAGTAACAAACATACACACTCACACTCACTAACTTTCGTCTTTATAATAACAATATTTATTTTCCCGCCAATAATTACAGTTTCTAGGGTAGTAACACCGTAGGCGCGGGCTTGCGGACGGCGAGCAATGGGTAGCTCGCCGTCCGATCGTCCGGTAACCGTCCGGACCGAGTCCAAGTCGTCGACGGTACGTACTGTTCCACGCACACCTCTAGGGGATGTCAGCAAGCCGTAGGGGCCCAGCAGGGTCGAAGCTTACTGGGGCCAAGGGTCTGCTTCTAATAGGAAGAAAGGCAACGAAGGAACAGGAGTGGGTTTTTAGTCAGTAAAAGTGTGACACACCATCCCGCTCCGCCCAAGAGCGGGGGATGTCATTAGATGATTTTCCCACCGAAAAAAAAGGGTAAAAGTAGATACAGTAAGCATATTGTGGGGACTGGTCAGGCCAGGTTCTCTCCACCCTTAGGCTTTATTGACATTATTATATTGACCTAATGCTTTAACAAACAGTTGTCGCAATCATTAACAATATTTTTGTAATAAATTCTATATGGTGTTAGTATGAATAGTATTAGCATTAAATTAGTGTGATTAGTGTGACCGCCCCTGCCCTTTGGAGGACTTAATGAATGCCATCGATGCTGGTAAAATGTTGTTCACCTTAAATTTTTAAATTAATAGTTCACAAATTGGACTGCCGTGACAATTCTGTGCTAGTTGGGTTTATCACGCTTCTCATCACTACACAGTACAAAACAAAGACGTTTCCCGCTGTCTGTCCCTATGCATGCTTAGATCTTTAAAACTACGCAACGGATTGTGATGTTTTTTTTTTTATTAGATCGTGTAATTCAAGAGGAAGGTTTATATGTTATAATAAATGCATAATGTAGTGGATAAACACTGGTAATTTAAGAGGTACCTGATGTGATGTCGTAAATAAACAAATTTTATTGCGCTTACATTGCAAGCGCTGGCTGAACGCTACGAAACAGATCAAAGTAATGTACTACAGTATTGTACACCTTAAAAAGGTCTACAAAAAAGTCAACTATGTTGTATGTCTATCTCTTAGGGATACACTAAGGCAAAACCAAAATATATTTCACAATTATCTTTTTTTTATCGATACATTTACGGTGTGTGTAGTTTGTCTGTCAGAAGTTATAAATAAGATAACTAAATTAGCATATTCATATAATACACATTTGAACATTACTGTTAACGTTTTCAACATCAGTTACGCTATAAGGCAACTGTCAGAAATTAAATAACTAAAATATTAGCGGAGGAAATTTGAGATTTTTAATAGGACATAAATGAAAATTCTGAAAATTTAAAAAAAAAAAAATATTTTAATATTTTTTTTTTTAATTGACATTGGCAATAATGACCGGGTAAACATTTTAGTATTTAAACAAAAATATCATGACGATTCTATTTCATAATGTGGCAAGCAAAGCCGATGTCGACCATTCTGCCAATGTCAAAAGTGAAGTAGAAAAATATCATGAAATTAAAATCAAAATCAAAATTATTTTTATTTCACATTATAGACCTACATGGGCACTTATAAAATGTCAGAAGCTAGTGCACGCACCCAAATTGGTCGTTTCCTATGGAAAAGAACCGGCAAGAAACTCCATGGTTACTCTTTAAAAAAAGTGGTTGATGTTACAATATTTTCATATTATAGTATTAATAGATATTATGATAGAATGTTACACATTCCAAGGGATTTTCTGAAAAGGAAACCCGTGGTCATAGAACGCAAAGGGCAACTGAAGGACACAGGTGTGATTTTAATCAGTATAAACCCGACATGCCCTCGCGCTTCCACCCCAAAGCCGGAGAAGTCATTGGATGATTTACCATTTTTTACAAAATTTCCATTCGGTGTACACGGGTTCTAAGTTTGCTTATATTTAATTGGTATTATTTTGATGAGTAACCTTAAACTTTAAAATTTTAGGTACAATGTAATTCTAAAAACTGGTTTACTGCCTTACCTGTTTCATTCACATACCTACATCTCCATTTTAAATTATATGACGCGAGTGTGTCCTTCCTCTACAACACTTGTATTCAGATCACTAAGCAAGACGATAGCCGTCAAATCAATACGTTGCTAGTTCTCGCACCGAACGGTCCCTTAACATGAGCTTCAAGAATAAAGTCGTCCTTATAACGGGAGGCAGTGCTGGCATCGGGGCAGTCACCGCTGAACAATTCGCTAAAGAAGGAGCCAGCATCGCTATTGTCGGAAGGAACGAAGCCGGACTCAAGGCAGTAGCCCAACGCTGCGAGAAACATGGCGCTCCAACCCTCACCATCAAAGCCGATGTTGCCAAAGATGCAGAAGTGAAAACCATCGTCCAAAAAACAATTGAGAAATTCCGGAAACTCGATGTCCTTGTCAATAATGCTGCCATACTGAATAACGAGTCGCTCACAAGTCCAGATGTGATGCAAGCCTACGATGATGTCATGGGTGTCAATCTGAGGGCTGTGGTCCACTTGACAAGCTTGGCGGTGCCGTATCTAGTGAAGACTAAGGGTAACATCATTAATATCTCAAGCGTACTTGCGGAAACTTACGCACAGTCACCGAAGTTGATGATGTATTGTGTTTCGAAGGCAGCTCTGAACCACTTTACCCACGGAGCGGCGTTGGAACTGGCAGCTTCTGGCGTTAGAGTGAACATAGTGAGTCCAGGTCCTGTTCGTACAAACATGTTACAGACTTTGGTGACAGAAAATATTTGGGAAGAGGATCCCAATGGTACAGCTCTGCATAGGATTTCCGAACCTGAGGAAGTAGCCGACGTGATAATGTTCCTGGCAAGTGATAAAGCTAAAGGTGTGACTGGTTCCAATTATCGTGTAGATAATGGAGTTCTGCTGAAGTTTTAAACAGTTGTCATCATGATATCACGTACGTAGTGTTTAGCTGTAAAGCAACATAAATAATAGTTTCCGAATAAATTTTAATATAAATTAAATCAATTTGCGTTTTATTATGAAATAATCTTTTAGTGTTTTTAATTTATTTGTTGACTATATGCAATAAATTTCACTCAGACAAATGAAAATCCATTTCGCAAATTTATAATATTAGTGTGATTTCGATTTAAATTAGTGATATTCTTCAAAAGGTCCAGTGCGTGTTGTACAGTCAAAGGTCAAAAGTGCAGTTGCACTCTACGAATGTTAAAGTGACTAACATTTGACTGGCCTGTTGGTCTAGTGGTTAGTGGCCCTGACTGCTATGCCAGAATGTTTGTGTGATGAGCACGATCATTTGTTCTGTGTCTGGGTGTAATTTATCTATATATGTATGTATTGAAATATATTAGTTTTTTATCAGTTGTCTAGTACCCATAACACAAGCTCTGCTTAGCTTGGGAGTAGACGGCGTTGTGTGATAGTTGTGGAATATTATTATATTATATTATTATTATTTCTTTGTAGAAGAGGGTCAATGGTTCAGAATGATTTAATTTGTAGCGTTGTATCTAAGGTATTGAATAAACGTAAACTAACTTTTGGATCATTGAACGTCTACTATAGAGAAATATTAGGCATTAGTAAAGTGCAACTGCTCTTTTGACCCCTGACTGTACGCATGTGATTAGCTAGTATATTCGGTCATCATCTTACCTAAAAATCTACAATGAAATGAGTTTGGAGTGATCTGGCATTTTACCATGTTTGTATTGATTTAATGCATTTATTGCTCACTTCGGATCCCCGAGAATCGCTTGTTTGGCAATAACTGCTACTGCACATGTGGCTGTCTGGTAATTCATTAATATTCATTAATATTGTGTAAATGTGTCTATTAGAGTCTGTCTAAAAAGTCGAACGACTTGGGTAATAATCAGGATACAATGAAATTTGATGTAGTCAACACTGGTTGAATAAGATAGGTTGATTAAAAGGTCTTGATCATTGTTTACTGATAGAACCATAAGAAAGTATCGAATATTTGTATTTTTTAAATGATTTAATATTATTAGAGAACTAACTGACTAACTCCATCATTGTTTTAATGTAGGGATACATTTTTTGACTCATTGCTTTTGCAATCTAATATATAAAATTCTCGTGTCACAGTTTTCGTTGCCATACTCCTCCGAAACGGCTTGACCGATTTTGATGAAATTTTTTGTGCTTATCCGGTATCTATGAGAATCGGCCAACATCTATTTTTCATCCCCCTAAATGTTAGGGGTAGTCCACCCCTAATTTTTATTTTTATTTTTTAGACAAAATTTTAGGAAATTATTTATATGGCAAAACAACGTTTGCCGGGTCAGCTAGTGTTTTTTATATTTTTTTGACCTCAACCATCTTAATTTCATTAGTGATTTATTTTTGTTAACATTTCACTTATTGATAGTTGTAATTATTTATTTATTCTTGCTTTTTCGGGTTCCGTACCTCAAAAGAAAAAACGGAACCCTTATAGAATCAATTTGTTGTCCGTCTGTCTGCTTGTCGGTCTGTCTGTCTGTCAAGACCCTCTATCTCGAGAAGGCATGGCGGCATTGAGATGAAATTACTCAGTACATTCTCAAACCATTTATTTAGGTCTGCGGTCCCTTGAAGCTGTGAAAAAATCAAACTTCTAAGTTAACGAAGAAAAAAGATATGGCTGTTTATGTCGCAAAAAACGTATATTTCGAATCTCTCACGGGAATCAAAATTCATAGGGTACTTCCCGTTGACCCAGAATATTATATTACCTTGCTTATAATTGAAGCAAGGTCTTAAAAAACAGATATACCTAGGGTTAAATCTGAAAACGGTAAATTTGTTGTTACGTCACAATAGAAAAACACTTTTTTGCGATTCGGAAAAATCTTTTCTTGACTCCACTAGGGAATTGAACTACTTACTATAGGTAAGTTCGCATGGAACCCTTATTGCGCGAGTCCGACTAGCACTTGACCTTTTTTATATAACCTCTTTTTTATAATGTGAATGTGAAAACACTGTAGATACCGCGAATTCTTAGATTACTTTCTATTACGACTCACTTTTTTATTATGATTTTGTTTACAATATTGACTGGTGTAAACTGTTCTTACATATCTATTAATATTGTAATTAGGAAATATTGTAAGAACAGCCATTTTTAAAAAGTGTAACCATGGAGTTTCTTGCCGGTTCTTCTCCATAGGAAATAAAAACATTTTGAATTTTAATAACCACATTTGCTGAGACGATAATTATATTTACGTGATTGACGCTAGTTATTTTAAACGATTGAGGCAATGGACGATACATTGTCACTAACGTAAATATTGTCAATTGCAAGTGACCGTTTCGGGGATCCTTTAGATCCCCTTCATTTTCTCGTCACCTAAAGTTTCATGGTGATTTTTTTATAGCATAGCATCGGTAGTGCTGAATGAACGCACAAGAAGGAAAAGGATTATAGGACGGTAGGTTCTACCGTACATATTTAATGTAAGCACGTACGTAAGCGTGACTTTATGTATGTCGATAGATGTGTGCGTGTTTTTTTTTTTAAACCAAAATAAACCAGTGCTTGACTGCGATCCCACCTGATGGTAAGCAGTGATGCAATCATTGATGGTGAGTCGCACTAGTTTATTAAGAGCCTATTCACTCTAGCCTTGAAGGCACCTAAATTATAGTTGGACGGGAAGACAGCAGCAGGCAAATTGTTCCAGTCCCTCGATGTACGCGGTATAAACGACGAAGCGAATCGCTTAGTTCGGACCGTTGAAGTTTCAACAACGTAAGGGTGGATACTCGCCGTACGGTTGTCCGATGGTAGAAAGGAGATGATTTACATTTACGCTCTCAGTACGTCGGCCGACGAGTTGCTCATTTATCGAGACCCACAAGTCCGCACGTATGGTGGCCTCATACGGTGGAAGTATGCCCCGCTGAACCAGAGCACCGCCGTTTTCTCGTGGAGGCGATCGGCGGCAACGAACTCTCGCGCCGGTCCTTGGTACAGGCCATGGTCCGGAGAAAGGAGGAATGGCAGGCGGTCGCCTCTATGCTAGCGAAGGAGGCGGCCGCAAGCGTGAGAGAACGGACTTCCTCACGCGTTAGCCGCTGGGATCCCGACCCTGATTTTCAAACACTATGTACGCTGTGGGCTAAAAAAAAATAGTGGCTGGGAATTGCCATGTGACTCCCGAAGATGTGAATTTATATGCTTTTTAAAAGTAGGCTGTTATACTGGAAGCTTATTTCCCAGTCGAATTATTTGAAAAAAACTGTACTTATTTAGAAAAATAGTTTTTTTTTTATATTCCACAACGCCGTCTAGTCCCAAGCTTACTAGAGCTTGTGTTATGAGTACTAAACAACTGATAAACATACTCGTACATACATATTATAGATAAATTACACCCAGACACAGAACAAATGATCGTGCTCATCACACAAACATTTCTCCTGGGTGGGAATCGAACCTACGACATCCGGCATAGTAGTCAGGGCCATTAACAACTAGACCAACAGGCTAGTCTATTATGTACTTGATGGTAAGCGATGATGTGGCCGACGATGGAGAACTTACAACGCTTGCCTAGAAGTAACCTATTCACTCTTGACTTAAAGACCCCCGAGGTAAAGCTATCAGCTATGTTCAACAAATAACAATGGTTAGAAGTTAGAAAATCATGAAAAGAGTGAGTTTAAAAAAAACATTATTCTTCTTTCAAAAATGTATTATATTTTATATGTTGGAATTTTAATAAGATTCATGGTAACTGCTAAGAAATATCTACCTTAAAATCAACTTTCAATACACATTATTTCTATTTTGGATTGGTTTTCCTAAATATCTGTTTTTTTTTTAATGTGGCATTAATTACAAAAGTATCGGTAGGTACTAAAATACGTTGTAAGTATATCATAAAAGCATTATATATTATTTTTTATATATCAAATCTACAAATGAATATAAAAGTTATTAAAAAAACAAATAAAATATATTTCCAAAAAAAAAATCATATAATAAAAGCATTATATATTATTTATTTTATATCAAATCTACAAATGAATATAAAAATTATTAAAAAAAAAAACAAAATATATTTCCAAAAAAAAACATTATAAAGTGCACCCAAATAACCCAAAAACTGGTTTCGGGTGTAAAATAGATCAAAACTGAATATCTAAAGACTTGACGTGATAATATGAGAAGTTTGACAACATCTACATTCTCATAAACAAATCTTACTACAGTCAACAAAACTGTAAAAAAAATGATACATTTAGTTTCCCCACAAAAAAATCACCATAAAATGTTTGTCCCTGATGTTACCATAAATATTCGCAAAGTAAAACTACAGACAACTATTGCTAGATAAGTCCAAGCGCCATATTCTGATATTTCATCAGTTTGGTTGAAGCTGAAGCATCGACCAGTTCAGATCCTTAACCCATGAGCAAATGCCCCCTATCTATATAGTATCTTACTCCTGTTATACTTCTTGCTTTATAACTCGCTAAGTATACAATTAAATCAGCGATCTCTTCAGGTTCCGACATGTCGTCAAGTTTGAAAGATTCACCTATTTCTTTCCATGATCCAGTGACTCCAGCTTTAGAAAATATTTCAGTTTTCACTGGTCCTGGACAGACGTTGTTCACTCTGACACCGCATTTTGACAGTTCCAAAGCAGCACCGAACATGAAATGATCGAGGCCTGCCTTAGAGATACAATATGGCATGTACTTCGAGTTTCCGGAGTAGGTACATCCTAGTATACTGGATATATTGACTACATTACCCTTAGCCTCGATAAGGTAAGGAGTTGCCAACATTGTGAGATACACGCAAGCACGGAGGTTAATACCCAATGTTTTGTCGTAGGGTTCCATTATATCTGCGTTGACGAGTGTACCAAAAGTTAATATTCCAGCATTGTTGACGAGGACATCTATTCTGCCAAAATTTGAGAATGTGTCACAAATCAGTGATTTACATTGCTCATCTTGGGACACGTCACAATGAATCCCCAGTGACTTTGCGCACAGTTCCTCCTCGCAACGTTTAGCGACCTTCAATACGTTATTTTTGTTTATATCTGCGACGACTACTTTAGCACCCTCCCTCGCAAACGCATATGCTGTAGAAGCTCCAATTCCGGCTCCAGCTCCTGTAACTATCACGACTTTGTCTTTTAAGCAATACCCTGAATTTTGGTCACAATAACGGGCCTGCTTTATCCCAACCGGGGTCATTAAACTGCACGGTAACTGTAACGTTCTATTAAGTTTTCGGCAAAACATGTTGTCTAATTTATTGCTAATCTATCGGCGATTCTTAATATTTTGATAGATATGATGACATTTGTTTTGACATCATAAATTTTTTTCTAAACAATAGCAAAAAGTTGTTAAATGAATATTTAAATACTTTTTAGAATAACATAAAGATTAAAACTGATTAAAAATAGTAAGATTGATAGAATTTCCAATTGCAGTATAGTACAAATACACAGTACAGTTGATAATGATATGTCATTTTATACATAACGATAAGGTAGTGGATATATTAAAGGTTTACTTAGGATACTTTAATATATCCACGCCCCTATAAAAAAAGTTAATTTGAACCTTTGATGACAAGAGGAATACAGACGGCAGGAGGCCATACGACGCAAGGACCAAGCATTTCGCAAACTTAGAAGGGATCGGCATCGGGAAGCTAGTACTGATGAGTTCTGGATTCTATTTAAGTCGGCAAGGATGTAGCCAGATGATACGCAATGCTAAACGCCGCCACATTCTTAAAAATATTTTTTCTTTTTCTTCTGCCGATATTTGGAAATTCCATGATTCACGAAATATATATCTCTGCAAACCGCGACTTTTAGATCTTCCAAATTCTAGTGACTATTTTTTGGGTGGGAAAATTGTCTGATGACATCCCCGCTCTTTGGGCGGAGCGAGAGGGCTGGACTTAGGGAGGGTGTCAGACATTTACTGACTAAAACCCACTCTTGTGCCTTCTTTACTATTCTTCCAGGGCCCCGGGGATCTCTTTCGCTTTACCCATGGCCCCAGTAGGCTTCTACCCTGCTGCGTCCCTACGGTTGCTGACATCTCCTTGAGGCGCGCGTGGAACACTACGCGCTGTCGACGACTTGGGATTAGTCCGGATGGTTACCGGACGGTCGGACGGCGAGCTACCCATTGCTCGCTGTCCGCAAGCCCGCGCCTACGGCGGACGGTGGCTGGGGTGCGAGGGCCATTGCCTCGCGCGTGCGGCCGCCTCCATTGCTAGCATTACTGCTTCGCAGAAGGAGGCGGTCGCCTGCGCCACTCCTCCTCGCTCCGGACCATGGCCTGTACCAAGGCACGGCGCGAGAGATCACTGCCACCGATTGCCCCCGCGAGGACACGGCGGTGCTCTGCCTAGGAAATTCTATTGGCTCAGAATCTGAATTACAGCATTTGATTTGTTTTCCATCTGCGTAAATATGTTCATGTCTCAGCACAACGGTCGCTTTTAAAGTGGTTGCCCAAAAGAGTCAACGCTTAGAGCAAAGGACGCTCTCTACTTCGTTTTCATTTCTTGATTCTCCTAACTCCCCTAACTTTGAAAACATTTGCGCCAACCATAATAGAAATCTGCGCTCATCTCATAACAGCCCATTTCCATTTCCATTGTCCCACTCATCGTACTGACTTTCTTTTCTATTCTTTCTTTGTTCAAGCTATTTCTCTGTGGAATGTGCTCACCCAAGAAGTCAGGACGGCAACAAACCGATTAACATTCAAAACTAAAGTTCGCGAGCTAATTCGTAAAAAATTGGCAGTAGTATCATCACAGCGTTAATGTTTTCCAATTGTCGATTTGGACCAATTGTTTAAATATTTTAGTGTAAGTATGTAGTTCAGTAAACAAAATTAGTTTTAGTATATGCGAAACCGAAAACAAGTGTCAAGTATTTTTATGTAAAAAATCTAGCTTCAAAATTTCATACCTGTAACATGAAAAATCACAAAGTTATAAGCTTGTTATGTTACCTGGTTGTCCGCACAAATACATGGTCACCGAGTCATCTAGGTGACTGAGGGATTGGGAGGGATTTGCTCCCGCACCTAGCTGTGCACTGTCGCCTAATCCTCGCTATGATCTGCTGTAACCTGTGTTGTACTTGTACACAACTGGTGGGTCCAGAATCATGTCTACTGGATCCATGGTATTCGTTTGTGGGTCGATGTCTGACACACCGTGTATAATATTGTGTGTCTCATGGCTGCAACAAACAGGTCCAGTTTTCAGTAAAATGCCAGAAAATAACGTAATTGTATTACATCTGCGGTTTATTACTATATCTATTCTTGTATTCGCCTTTTGCTCTCTCTTTTATTGCACCTATCACTAATTTTACTCTGCATCACCCAAAGGTTGAATGGTACAAAATGACTAAGGCATTAAATCCGCCTCTGTACGTTTGTGTGCATATAGCATTTAATAAATAAATATTCTTAAAAGCCGTAGAGATAAAAAAGTGGTATAATAAAATTATCAGCATGCACTTATACATCGAAACAAATTACATGGCATGGCAGTACTAATTGTAACGCAAAACAAAGCGGTTTTACTTAGAATATGAGTTTTAAAAATAAAGTGGTAATTGTCACAGGTTCCGGATCCGGTATTGGAGCCGCGGCAGCAGTACTGTTTGCTGAAGAAGGAGCCCATGTTGTCATAGTAGACTGCAGCGAGACAAGAGCATACACTACTGCAGAAAAATGTGAACAACACGGTGACAAAGTACATGTAATCATTGCAGATGTCTCCAAACAAGAAGATGATGAGAAAATAATCAAACAAACAATTGAAACTTTTGGAGAACTGGACGTATTAGTCAACAATGCAGGGACTGTATCAGAGGGAAAAATCTTAGATGGAACGGTTCTTGATACTTACGATAAGATAATGAACACAAATCTACGTTCTGTGGTTGTTCTGACGTGTTTGGCTGCTCCTCATCTGGCGAAGACCAAAGGTTGTGTAGTCAATATATCAAGTATAGCAAGTACGGATGTGAAAGCTGGATATCCGTTTCCATCGTATTGTGTATCCAAAGCAGGTGTGGATTCTTTTACACGTATTTCAGCACTTGAACTTGCATCATCGGGTATCAGAGTGAATGCTGTTAATCCAGGACCTGTCCACACAAATATACTCGAACATGCAGGATTTTCAGGAAATTGGGAAAAAACTCCTAAATCTACAGCTCTGGAGAAAGTTTCAGAACCGAAAGAAGTTGCTAATCTCATTTTGTATTTGGCTAGTGATAAGGCAAACAGTATTACAGGAGCACGTTATTTAATAGATAATGGAATGGCACTAATGTAATAATGATTTGTCTTTGTTATTTTACAACCTAATCAATGTAGATCGAGTCTAGTTTTAAAGAGCGTATTTACTTATGTTTATTTATAGAACATCTACACAGTTTTTTTTTATAATGAATACATATATTTAGGTGAACCAAAATTGTGCTTAAAATCTATTGTGTAGTTTACAAAACAGTTACTTCGTCGTACATTTCAGATCAGTACAAATTATAATGCGTATTATTTCTTCAACTGGCCAAAGGCTTTCCCCAAATCCTTCTTTTTCTGAGCCACCACGGACCCAGGCCTATCAGTAGGCATCCAGGTCGCCTCACCACTTCTTTTTTGGCCCAGGCCTCGACGGCGTTGTCAATCCTCAGGTACCTTGTAGAGGCTATTGGCGACTAGTCATTGTACATATGGCTAATACGACCCGCCTAATGAATTTGACCCCATTGATAGGTAATGTTATGTGGTTCAATTACGTCAACCTATTTTACAATTGATGCTGTTGCTATTGAACCGTGGCCGAGATACGTTCGTTGTCTAGTTAGGCAATACTAGCACTGTTTAATCACATGTACTTCTTCCTGAATATATAGTAGGCAAGGATAGAGGTTGAAAGAGCTCCATGTCTTGATTTTGAACACCAAGTTCTAGTCGGTCAGTGTGATTAGATTATACTGTTCACAATTTTTGGTTTGCGATCTGCTCCTGGTTCATCAACCATGAACATACAATTCCTATAACGTACAATTTATATAACCATAACATATCGGTTATGGTTTTATAAATTGTATGTTACCGGAAATCTGTATTTTTCGTATTCTTTGCAGGTATATTGGAAGTGGGTGGTCATATCTGGGTAATAATAGTAATACTTCACTTCCAGAAGACGCGCAGCAACGAAATGTATGATTATTTCTCATTATTTTTTTATTATAGATGCTATAGATAGGCTCGCGTTTGACCACTACCTATCTCACCTGATGGTAAGCTATAATGTGGTTGACGATGGAGCACGCTTGCCTAGAAGTAATCTATTCAATCCTGATTTAACGACCCCTAGTTTATAGCTATCAGGAAACATAGGCTCCAGCAGGGAATTCCACTCCTTAGCTCCGTAATACGAGTGGTACTTTTGCTGCAGTTGATGATGCGTCATTTTATACATAGCTATAAAAGCCGTCGAGATAAAAAAGTGGAATAATAAAATTATCAGTATATAATTGAAGGTCAAGACCGATTACATAGCATGGCAGTATTCCTTGTAACGCCAAACAAAGCGGTTTTGCTTAGAACATGAGTTTTAAAAATAAAGTGGTCGTGGTGACGGGTTCCGGATCCGGTATGGGAGCAGCGGCAGCAAAACTGTTTGCTGAGGAAGGAGCCCATGTTGTCATAGTAGACTGCAGCGAGACAAGAGCCTACACTACTGCAGAAAAATGTAAACAATATGGTAACAAAGTACTAGTAATCATTGGCGATGTCTCCAAACAAGAAGATGATGAGAAAATAATCACACAAACAATTGAAACTTTTGGAAAACTGGACGTATTAGTCAACAATGCAGGGACTGTATCAGAAGGAAAAATCTTAGATGGAACAGTTCTTGATACTTACGATAAGATAATGAACACAAATCTACGTTCTGTGGTTGTTCTGACGTGTTTGGCTGCTCCTCATCTGGCGAAGACCAAAGGTTGTATAGTGAATACATCAAGTGTAACAAGTACAGCAATTAAAGCTGGATATCCATATCCATCATATTGTGTATCCAAAGCTGGTGTGGATTCTTTTACTCGTGTGTCAGCATTTGAACTTGCATCATCTGGTGTCAGAGTTAATGCTGTTAATCCTGGTCCTGTTGACACAAATATAATCAAACATGCAGGAGTGTCCGGAAGTTGGGAAGAAATTGCTAAATCAACAGCTCTGAAGAAAGTTTCAGAACCGAAAGAAGTTGCTAATCTCATTTTGTATTTGGCTAGTGATAAGGCGACCAGTATTACAGGTGCATGTTATTTAATAGATAATGGAATGGCACTAATGTAATAATGATTTGTCTTTGTTACTTCACAACTTATATTAATGTTTATTTACAAAAAATGTAAACAGTTGTTTTTTTGTAATGAATTCCCCCACATTTTTGTGTATTTAAAATATTTATTTATTATTTATTTATTTAAAAGTTTATGCACTAACGAAACATTGTACAAAGGCGGACTTATTCCCCTTTATATATATTGTTTGTTTGTTTGTTGTTGTTTTGTTTTTTTAAATATATTGTGCAGTTTCAGGAAAGGTTATTTCTTCTTTTCGTTTTTAAGTGTATTGTATACATTTCAAATCAATGAAAAATGTGTATTTTTGTTAGTTGCTACTGAGACTGCCCTACACTACTGAGCATCCTACTTCTGGGCAAAGGCCTCTCCCAAATCCTCCCATCCTTTTTTTTTTACCTTGACCTAACCTTTGCAGTAGGTATCCAGGTCGCCTCTCCTTTTCTACCCTGGCCACAACCTTGATGGCGTCGACCATCTTCAGACAGTCTCCTCGAGGAGACTGCACCTGAGAAGTGTTTTGTATATGAAGCTAAAACGACTCGCTCAATCCCTTTTAACCCTATTGATAAGTAATAGTATGTGGTTCAATTATGTCAAACTATTTGACAATGGACATAGCTGGTGATGCTGAAGAAGCGCAAACTAGTTATACAACGATAATGAAACTTGGGCCCTTAACTGTAGATATCTATAGTCCTAACTTATAGAAAAATATCATTTGGGCCTGCCTAAAAGACAGACAATATCGAACTAGCGTTTGATTGCTATTTGTATTGCTATTTGTGTATAATGGAAGTGGGTCGTCATATCTGGGTGGTCGTATTAAGTGCTAAAATTAATAATTGCATCACTGCTTACCATCAGGTGGGGTTGCAGCCAAGCACTTGTTGTAAAAATAAAATAACAATAAGCTAGAACTACATTAGACCGACACACACATAACACGCCAGATGTGTATGTACGTAGTATACGTACGTACGTAGTAAGTCGCGTAGCATCGCGTGGTGTGGATCAAGTGTAGTTCTACAAGGCTAGTTTACATATAAAATATAGGGAGACTGACGCGCCTAGATCGCCGTGTGCTTGGCACACGTGTGCGCAGTGTAGTTCTAGCTTTATACTTCCAGAAGACGTATAGCAATAAATTTGCAATGCGTGATTTGTCATTATAATTATGTAGGATCAAGTCTTTGAAAATACTCCTAGCTTAACAGCTACTGTGATGTCATATAATCTATATATATAAAAGGAGAAATTGACTGACTGACATATCAACGCACAGCCGAAACTACTAGGACTAGAAACCTGAAATTTTACACAACGCTTCCTCTTACGACGTAGGCGAGCACTAAGAGAGGATTTTCCAAAATTCACTTCTTAAGGGGATGAAACGGGGGTCCAAAGTTTGTATAGAAAAACCTATTTTCACACGGGCAAAGCCGCTGGCAGAAGCTAGTAATATAGTAACTAAATAGGGAAGCCATATATTATTTTAGTATAAAGTCATCGTGATTTGCATTCTCAATGACGCATAACTAATAAAGTAAATAAATAAAAGACCCAACATATGATGTAAGGATGTTACAGAAGTGGTTATGTAGGAACCGAATTCAGAAGCGGAGTTTTTTAAATTTAGCTTACAGAAGCGTCAAATGAAACACTACTAAGCCTAATCAAAATCTAGGATACGTAAAATAAAGAGCAAATGTACGACACTCCAAATATTTATCTTATCAACAAATGAAAGAGTAGGTATGGCACGGAGGAAGGGAGGGTCCACGCGCGTCAAGTATAAAGTTTGTACTTCCGATATATGAACCGCAAGTGCAAAATCAGTCGGATATTGCGACCTTTTGGAATCCGAATCGGAACTCCGTAACATCACTGATTCACAGTGATGGATGACTAGTAAATATAACTAAAACGACCCATTCAATACCAGTCACATGTTCTATGACACAGGTCCTAATCATATGAGCAAATATTAGACTTTAACAAAAACCTGTATATATCAACCAAATGATAATTGTTAGGGCGCCTTCAGATTAGCCGCAAAGAGCCGCAAGACGGCAGCGCTGCAGCCGCACTAGAACCGCTCTGTTTGAGTATCATAATGTTATTTAGTTACATTTAGTTTCTTGATTAGAACGATTCTGTTAAACAGAAAAAAGATTTTTGAAAAAGAAAAAAAGGAAACCTAAAAGAAGATTGCCGTTATTTTGAGTAAGTCAACGAACTGAATTTCATAAAGTAAAAGGCTACTGTGGCCAAAAATTTTAGAATTACTTGTATTGACTATCAATCTCATCAAATTCTCCAATCTTATTTTGTATTTTATTTTACCTTTGACATACTACGTTTAATATGAATTTAACCTTGATTCAATCATTTTTGTTTGGTTTGTCTCTCAATATCATCGATAAATTCTTCTACCTGATTTTCGTTCATGACTTGAACAAAAACTAAGTGCGTATCATCACTAGTCGACCGATGAACTAGTCTGCAGCCGCAGCGCGGGTGTCGCACTGCAGCCGCGCGTTTTTTATTTATATGGATTAACAAAGAAGCACAGCGGCAGAGCTGTAACCGCGCGGCACTTTGGGGCTAATTTGAAGGCGGCCTTAAGCATGACTTGCATTATGAAAAATCGTTACAACGATGATTTAAGATTATTACTCTATAAAAATGTATATTCAAGCCGTTTTAACTCAGTAAACTGATAAATTTGGTGATGTAAAGTCATTTAATATGTTTGCAAATAAAGTGGTAATTGTTACGGGTAGTAGTGCCGGTATCGGAGCAGCTACTGTGGAGTTATTTGCCAAGGAGAGGGCTTCTGTTGTCATTGTCGGAAGAAATGAAGAAAAACTTAAAGAAGTCGCTAAACGTTGTGAGCAGCATGGAGCCAGCACCCTCATTATCAAAGCTGACATCTCCAAAGAAGAGGAAGCGAAGACAATTGTCCAAAAAACCGTAGACAAGTTTGGGAAACTTGACGTTCTCGTTAACAACGCTGGTATTCTTCGATTTGCGAGTATACTGCAGCCTAATTTCTTACTGAACTACGACGAAATTATGAACACGAACATGCGTCCCGTCATACTCGTCACCAACCTAGCGGTTCCTCACCTTATAAAAACAAAAGGCAACATCATAAATATATCTAGTGTGTTATCTACAGCAGCCAAGGTACCAGGGACGATGTCTTACAGCGTTTCCAAAGCTGCAATGGATCAGTTCACAAGATTTGCTGCTGTGGAACTGGTACCTTCTGGCGTGCGAGTGAACTCTGTCAATCCAGGACCAGTTTTAACTGACATTGTGGCTACTGCTGGCATGCCTCCAGAGGCGCTCCAAAGTGTTAACCCTACGAACGTCACTTTATTAGGAAGATCTTCAGATGTTGATGAAATTGGTGATATAATCTTGTACCTAGCCAGTGATAAGGCTAAGAGTGTAACTGGGTCGTGTTATGTAATTGATAACGGCTTTTTACTAAAGTAATCCTATTTTTTTTTTGTGGTTATCTGTGAGTAATTTGTAATTGTAAACAGATGCATGTTTGGTTGAGAAGTTCCTTATTTTCGTATATTATTTTGTTATTAATTTGATATTGTTCTCTTACCTCACCCGTGATTCATATTTTTTATATTATTACTGCTTGATTAAATTTATATCAAATAATCTATATGTACCTACTTCTAAACTTATAATATTATAAAGCTGAAGAGTTAACATGATTTTTTTTATGTCTTTTCACGCGCTGATTTCAAGAGTTCCTGGTTCGAATTGAAAATAATATTGCATTGCTGGATTACCCATTTATGGAGGAAGGATATAGGTTATATAAGTAATATCATACTACAACCCTTACAAGAGGAACCAACGACGTGTATGAAATCGCGGGGAACTGCTAGTTACTGAAAATTCTAGTTCGTTAATTTTCTTACCAGGGTAAAGGTATACGTTGTCGTCGTAACAACACCGTTACGTCTTCGGTCCATACAAATTCTATAAAATCACATTTTTTGAAGTAAATGATCGGTATCTTCACAATAATTTGTGCCATGAGTGTGTATTATTTTTATAGTCTGACTAGCTTCTGCCAGCGGCTTCGCCCGCTTGAAAGTATAGATGCTATTACACTCAGTGATAAAGTCGTATCCTACTATTAGTGAAATAATTTTTGAAATCGGTCCAGTAATTTTGAAGTTTATTAAACAAAGATACAAAAATCCAAACATAAAAAAAAAATTCTTTATAATATTAGTATAGATAAAAAGTCATTATAACACTCTTGTGTTTTTAATCAGACAAACACGTAATTGTCTAATTAAATAATTTGAGTACGACTAGCTTGTTAATTGTTTTACTGCAAGTTTCTTTCCCAAGCAACCGAATATTTATAAATAATTTTGCTTCTTTAAACTTTAAGGCGTATAGTCCCTTGAACATCAGGTCGGAATTGGCGCGGCAGTACGAGTACTAAGCGGCATGCGATAGTACGAGTATCTGTGCATTTAACTCCGGCCAGCTGCGCCCGGATAGAGCCCTGTTGACCTTTTAATCCAATTTATTTGCGAAATATTAATTGATTTACATATGCTATGTACACTCTCGGACTCCATGAGACAGGCTCGACCTAGTGTGGAGTTTAACAGTAATTTTTGTTTCCTTTGTGTACTTTTAATATAATATGTATTTGTAAATCTAGGCATAAGTAGTACGTAAAGGAAATGTAAAGCACGTCTTTTCTGGAAAATAAATCATATTATAATTATTATTATTATTCTGAAGTGAAGTTATTAACCTGCAATTTTTTGTAAACATATTTTTAAAGATCAAAGCCGTTTGAAAGAAGTAGGGAAAACAAGCAAAAAAATATCACGTTGTTAATTTTTTTTATTGGCAAAAGTATTAGTGTTACGAAAAAAATATATATTGATAATATTGTACATGAATCTATAATAAACATATATTTTTTTCAGACCTATTGATGTAGTCGTTACTGAGGAACGGCCTTAGAAAGTTACTGTTTTATAGCCCTGCTCGGGATTTAGGGCCTTAATAACTTAATCACAAAAAATAGGTACAGAGCCAAAAGTCAAAGTCAAAGTTAAAAATTTTTATTTCACATAGGCCTACATGGGCACTTATAAAACGTCAGAAGCTAGTGCACGGTTCCAAATTGGTCGTATCCTATGGAGAAGAACCGGCAAGAAACTCCATGGTTACTCTTTTAAAAAAGTGGTTGTTTACAATATTTTCTTCTTACAGTATTAATAGATATTATGTAAGAACAGTGTAGACCAGTCGATATTGTACCCAAAAGCAAAATAAAAATAATCATATTAAAAAAAAGTGAGTCGTAATAGGAAGTAACCTAAGAATTCGCGAAGTCTACAGTGTTCTCACATGCACATTATAAAAAAAAAACTATATATTACAATTATCAATAAATGACATGTCAACAAAAGAAAATTACTAACGAATTTATGGTGGTTGGCGTCTAATAATATAAAAAAAAATTGCATAAGCAAAGTGTAAGAAGAAAAGAAAGGAAAGAACTTCATACAACGAGTGAAAACTCACGCACACATGCACACTTCTGCGAGTGCAAGCGCACTCGCGTAGTCGCGGCAATCGGCATTTGTTTGAGATTATGAGTGTGTGCGAATGTCTTTGTTCATTTTGTGCAAGTAAGTAAGTAACCATATATTGAGCAACAAAGATTAGCCTATACGTAACATTCGTGATGAAACACCAAAAACGAGAGTGGCTGTTTCACATAAATAAGATCACTGTCCTCCAAACTAGGAAACAAACCTGTATCTAGAACAGTACAGTTGAAATGCATTGATTATTTATCTATTTTATTCTCACATTGGAACGCCTTGCAGCAATTACACCAATGGAGCACAATTAGTCCGAATCTGCATTTGTCCAACATCGTGTGCGCAGTGGAATGGTAGTCATCAAATCATCAAAGGAGTGGCGCGGCAGAGGGTCACGTCGCTCACTTACACAGCATCAGGCCATCGCTCCTCCATGATTCCATATGCATCAATATCGAACTAATTGATATAGTTTTATAGTTTATAAATGAACGCAGACAAGTAAGAACATGTCATACCATACAACTGCGCTTTTGAGAAAAATGCGTTTCTGATTTTTGAATTCCAAGGTTTATAGATTATTGACACAGCTTAAGAATAAAAAGCTCTGGTGGGATAACATGTCACCCATCGATTAGCGTCTCAGTATGAACAGTTATGCATTCAGTCTGATGTTAAGGTGACACTAAAAGCAAGCGACATTGAGCGAACAAAAAAAGAGCTATAGCATAAAGATGTTCGAATAATGAATAATAATGTCCTTAATTTATTAAACACAATATGAACAAAAACCGTATATCAAAAGATTGATAATTAAATTATCTTTTAATTAGTGAAAGTTTCATAAAAATACACCCAACGGTTTTTGCATGAGTTTCGATTTTTGTTTGTGTTAGACATAACTTTGAAAATAAATCACACCAAGTTCTATGAAAAAATTGGTATATCAAATTATTAGGCAAATAGTCTAGTTTAAGATACATTTTTTTCAAAACATACAGATAAGCCGTTTAGACGTGATGTTGGATTTAAAATCATCAAAAATTATATATCTGCCCCTTAATGTTACTATACAATTATAAAATTAGACAATTTTAGGTAGTGGTTAGTTTGTGCGGTGTGTTTGTGTGGAGTCTTCCTTCTATTTTCGTCTATTTTGTAACTAATTATACGCATTTGAATAATGATTACTTTATTCCGTGTCAAGGCTATATAGTTTACTACTTGCTTTATTTTGTTTGAAATTTTGGTTGCCTTTATTTTGTTCTTACATAATTGATTGTGTGAGGCGCTCGTGGCTTAATAACAAGAGCTGCACTGGTGGTTCCCAAAATTTAAGCAATGTCTGCCAAGGCCTGTCTGCGGATGAGTGACCATTTTAATATAAGTACCGATATTTCTCCGTGCTTCGACTCGCGTGTCATTTTTGTAGATCTTTTATAGCTGTTATGGATAATTTAATCAGAAGCCACAATGTGATAACACCAGTCTTGCCAAAGGTTGTGGTGGAAGTCATCACCGTCATTGTCGTTCCAGCCAAAAGACGTCCACTGTTGGCCATAGGCCTATGTCCGAGTCAATTACGCCGCGAAGGCCTCCCACAAAGTGGACCGATGACCTGGTCAGGGTCGCTGGAATCCGATGGTTACGAGACGTACAGGACCGGTAGTTATGGCGACGCTTGGGGGAGGCCTATGTCCAACAGTGGACGTCTTGTGAAACAATAATGATGATGATGATAGGATATTTAAAAAAGATATACACAAGTATGATATGACTAGTTACTTTCTCAGATATAGATTCTTAAATAATAAATAAAACTTTAATTCGAGCAAAACTGAAATAGTGTTAGTAATAATAATCTTAAACCAAGTGTTAGTAAATAAAATTATAGCACGGCACTTGTAAACCAACAGTGAACAATGTATGGACAGTCCACTCTGTCAGCTATCTTCCTCAGAACCGTAGTTGGGGCTAGCCATGACTTATGCTGTCGGTGATACTGCACGCTCGCGCATTGTAGCTTAAAAACAGTTACAATCGCAGCCGCAAACACATCCCTCATGCACTGCAACGACATAGGAGCCTTATCAGTTTTTCAAATGCATTTAATATTAGAATTGAATAGAGGAGTGGTGGTCGCGGGTTCAAATCCAGCCAGGCGCATTACTTTGTGTAATTTATTTCATCACCACTGCTCTCAAAACGGTGAAGGAAAACATCGCGAGGAAGCCGGCATGTCCTAGAACCAAAAATTCGCCCGCACTGGGCTCGCGTGGTGAATTACGGCCCATTCCATCTCCTAGAGAGGAGGCCTGAATCCCAGCAGTGGGAACATTATAAGGCTGATTATGCTATTATTATGTATAATATAAGTATAGGTGTTCAAAACTTTCCTATATATATCTAACACTATTTGACAAGTGTGAGCAAAATAAGTTCCACACAATAATTATTGTTGATAATAACCATCAAACATCTCATATCTCTCGTGAAAATTGATGTTTATTTCTAACTTAAATAATAATAGTATGACATATTACTTATCATTTTTAGGCACAACAAATTCTATCTATCATTGTCATTGAGAAATATTGTTACTCCCGCAGATTTACTTGCCTTGGTATCCTATCGTAATTTTAAAATATCTTGTAAGCTGGGTTCCTCCTTTTATTATTTTTGATTCCGTTATTTTTTTTATACTTGGTCTTTGTAAATGCTCTAGTTTTATAACTTCGTCTGTGGCGTTTATTAGCTTCTCTTTCACTGCTTTCATATTTGGTATCAGACGAGTCTACAAAACTGCATACTAAACTCCAAAAGAAAAGTTTTAAATCATAGTTCAATCCTACAATTAGATTTTATCTTATTATTTCAATGCACATTATTATGAACGTGATACTTTGCTTCTTAACCACTTATCGTCGCATACTGATAATTTTATCACATCTCTTATAGCAGTAGTACAGATCAGACGTACTATCGTAACAAGATTTTAAAAATGAGTTTCGTGAATAAAGTGGTATTAGTCACGGGGGGCAGTGCCGGCATTGGTGCAACAACAGCAGAGTCTTTCGCTAAAGAAGGTGCTTCGGTAGCCATCGTAGGAAGAAACGAAGCTAAACTTAAAGCAGTGGCAGACCGATGCAAGAAACTAGGAGCAGAAACACTCACCATTAAAGCAGATGTGGCCAAAGACGAAGAAGCAGACTTAATCGTTAAAGAAACCATCGATAAATTCGGAAAACTAGACGTACTTGTCAACAATGCTGGAATATTGAGAGAAGCGGGCATACTTAGCGACCATTTCTTGAAAACCTACGATGAAGTTATGAATATTAACATGCGGGGTGCAGTCCGCATCAGCTACTTCGCAGCTCCTCACATTATTAAATCTAAAGGAAACATAATCAACGTGTCTAGTGTTGCTGGGACCTGCACTACTAGACCGAATAACATAGCATACAGAACTTCAAAGGCTGCGATGAATCATTTCACTAGAAGCCTTGCTTTGGAACTTGCCCCACATGGTGTAAGAGTGAACTCGATCAGTCCTGGTCCAGTCCATACTGATATCTTCGACGGTTTGCAAGTCAATGAAGAAATACTGACTAAACTAACAGCGTTGAACAGAATGTCGGAGACTTGTGAGATCGCTGATATGATTATGTATGTAGCCAGTGATAAGGCCAAGGGTATCACTGGCTCCGATTACGTAATAGATAACGGCAGTTTGTTGATGTAATAATTATGCAATATGTTTGTTTGAATAATAGGTTAGGGTTCAGTTTTAGAAACTAAATGACCCGTTATTGTTGTGTTTTATGTTGTTTATTATTATTATATTATGTTTCTGTTATTAATAAAAATATGTGATAACTTGGTAATTTTTCTAAAGACAAAAGTATAGACGTAGTAATTTCAATTCGACACACGACATACTGCAGTGTCTCTAGACGATGGTCTACGATCAGTACATGTTGCCACTGAAGAGTTATGGCTCTGATATGTGGTTGCTCAGAACGGGCTTCATCCTCCTTTTATGGGAGATATACTCTCACCTTAACTGATCAAACATCAGTGGTCTTATCACACAGTATCATTGCTTGTAAATAATTACTTACGTAATCGTCTGCATCGCTTCAACATTGAAACGTAACTTAACTAATTCAGTTAACCAACTTATTAATTTTACTTTCTAATTAAGTTTAAGTATTTTTGTCATTCCGCTGACCCGTTAAAATATGCATACTCAAAAAGGGGTTTTATTTATATTACTATGAACACATTAATTTATTTAATGGTTGTACAGCCAATGACTCCACATTTTTAAGAGTAGAGGATTGACAAAACATTAATAAAAAATGTCACGTATTAATGACGATGCTGGAAAAAACCAGACCGCATGATATTGGTGCAGTGGAAAGTGTCGACACCCTTGCACCATCCAATGTCGACTGTTGGTCTAGTGGTTAGTGGCCCTGACTGCTATGCCGAAGGTCGTGGATTTTCACCCAGGACAAATGTTTGTGTGATAAGCACAATCATATGTTCTGTGTCGGGGTGTAATTAATATGTATGTATATAGAAATATTTAAATATGTTTATCAGTTGTCTAGTACTCATAACACAAGCTCTGCTTAGCTTAGGACTAGATGGCGTTGTGTGGTAGTAAAAAAAAAACTGGGCAAGTGCTAGTTGGACTCGCGTACTGAGGGTTCCGAACAAACTTGAAAGGTAAATTGCGGTTTACGATTTATGACGTATTAAAAGAAAACTACTTACTAGATTTCGTTCAAACCATTTTTTGATTGAAGTTTGTGTGGTAATGTACATCATATATTTTTATCATTCTCTTACTTTAGAAGCTACAGGGGGGATATTTTACCACTTTGGAAGTGTCTCTCGCGCAAACTATTCAATTAAAAAAATGATATTAGAAACCTCAATATCATTTTTGAAGACCTATCTATAGATAACCTACACGTATGGGTTCGATGAAAAAAAAAAGTTTTGAGTATCAGTTCGAAGTATGGGGAACCCCCAAAATTTATTGTTTTTTTTTTCTATTTTTGTGTGAAAATCTTAACGCGGTTCACAGAATACATCTACTTACCAAGTTTCAATAGTATATTTCATAAAGTTTCGGAAAAAAGTGGCTGTCCGAGTGCGCGAATCCTTTTCATGGAAATTTTTTACCGGCTGATCGACACTACGTGACCAGAGGGTTGGCTCTTTCTTTGCCCGAAGAATGAGCATTGTCATTCAACGTGGCAATGCTGTCAGTCATCTGGGTACGTTTTCAGGTGACGGTGACGTGGAGGAGTACTTCGAAACCTGAGTGTACTTTGTTTTTGTGTATAAGTACAGTCAGAGGTCAAAGTGCTGCTGCTAAAGTTTCAAAAATTTTTTTGTAGAAGAGGGTGAAACGACCAGTGAAAACTTTTTGTCAGTTTCGCATTAATAGTGTGCGCTGTTGCACACTTTGACCCCTGTCTGCACATATATAAATAGTTTGGTATACCTAATAAATATTTAAGTTTCTTGTGTAGGTACATATTGTTATTTCAACCGATTAGATCACCACTACTTTTTTTATTGTTGACAGGTACGATTGACCTCTTTCTTAAAGTTAGACCTACCCCACTGTAGAACTGGATTGTCTGTCCCAGGTAAACGTAATCGTCTTCAACTTCGAGTGTAGAGTCTCCAATCTTGATCGGAGTGGGTGCTACATGTTTATTTACATGACTTTGGTTTTGGAAAAATGGAAAGGGCTATGCTCGGAGTTTCTTTGCGTGATCGCTTAATGAATTAAGATATCCGCAGGAGACCCAAGGTCGCAAACATAGCTCGAAGAATCGCCAAACTAAAGTGGCAGTGGGCAGGACACATTGCTCGTATAATGGATGGTTGATAGGGCTGAAAGGAGTGGCGACCACGCACCGGAAAACGCAGGGTTGGAAGGCCTCTCACAAGGTGGACCGACGACCTGGTGAGAGTCGCGGGAATGCGGTGGATGCGAGACGCACAGGATCGGTCCTTGTGGAGACGTTTGGGGGAGGCCTATGTCCAACAGTGGAGGTCTTTCGGCTGAAATGATGTGATGATGTGATAGGTACGCGCTTGACTGCTGTCTCACCTGATAGAAAGCGACGATGTGGTAGACTATGGAGCGCGCTTACCTAAAAGTAACCTATTCATTCTTGACTTAAAGATTTCCGGGTTGTAACCATCAGGAAATACAGACTCCAGCAGAGAATTCCACTCCTTAGCTGTATGCACAATGAATGTGTTCCCAAAACGTTTTGTGCGTATAAGTAGGTAGAATGTCCACCATGTACCGGTGGCGCATCACCGTACGCCTGGCGGTCCGATGATATACATTCAGTCAGAAAAGTATCGGAAATGGATGATGTGTTTATGCTTCCAAATTCAAATTTTTTTGGAAAGAAACTTCCTTTCCTCAAATCTGGCCTTTGCACAAAGTTATCATTGTGAACGAATTTTTGGACCAAACACTCAACAAATACCATCGAGCAACCACCATACTCACCAGATAAAGCTCCAGCCGACTTCATTTTTTTTTCCTAAACTCAAATTACCGCTTCGTGGCACCCGTTTTCAATCGGTAGAAGACATAAAGGAGAATTCGCGGCGAGAACTGAACTCAATTCCGGAAACAGCATTTAAAAAATGTTTTGATGATTGACTTACTCGTTGGCGTAAGTGTATCGTTTCTGAAGGAGCATACTTTGATGGTGATAAAAGAAATTTGGATAAATAACAAACATTTTGTGTATTATTGATCTTTCCCGTTTATATAATATAATATTTTTATTGAATTGTTTTATTTACACAAATATTTATAAATTAAGGGCTTAATCTAGAAGAAAAGGTATAAAATTGTATTCTACCTGAACTAGGTATAAAACCTGTATTTCAGGTAACATATTTAAGTGCTTATAATATGTTAATGAATAAAACTAAAATTCATTAAACAAAAAGTAAATAACTTATGAACAACATTATTTCAAATTCATGACGAATACTGTGCTTAGTCAACAAATTAAGATATTATTGTGACACAAAATTAAATTATAATTTTTTGCAAAGTAACGATTTTGTAAACTAGTTTTTATTAGCACAATCAGTAATAAAAAAAATAGGTACTTTATTAGTAATATTATTCAATAAAACTCGTATTAGTTATACGTAAGTAACAGAAAACAAAAACGACGACGCTATTAACGTGTCCTCATTATCTCTATATATAAAAGGAGAAACTGATTGACTGACATATCAACGCACAGCCGAAACTGCTGGGACTAAGAGCGTGAAAATTTGTACAAGGCTTCCTTTTATGACTTAGGCGAGCACTAAGAAAGGATTTTTCGAAATTCAGCTCCTAGGGTATGAAATGGGGGTCTAAAGTTTGTATGAAGAAACCTTTCACGCGGGCGAAGCCGCGGGCAGAAGCTAGTAATCAATAGAATTTATGAGTCTTGTCTCGGCAATTTTCGTAGTTATGCAGTCTTGATCGCCTGTCTTGTGATTACTCGGTTTATTAAAACGCATGCATGTTGCACACTGTGACTGATCAGCTGTTTTATCGCACAACATCCACTGGTGGCCTTGTTCACCACAAAGTGCACATGTATAGACAGCTTCGCGACAAGTCTTTGCAGCATGCCCGTACTGTTGACATTTAAAGCACAGTAAGTGTGAAGTCGCTCACTCGGCAGGATGTCCAATTAATAAATACCTGGCTTTGGTTTAAAAGCGCCTTTCTTATGCTAGCAGTTACTTCTAGAACATAGTTGCTTGATGAAATGGGCTAGGCGGAAAAAACTTAACTGTAACCTAACTTAACCTTAGAATAAGTGTATTAATTTGAATACTGCAGTATTTACTTATCATTGTTTTGCAAACCGATATTCAATTCAATTCAAATAATTATTGTGGATCATAGGTTCATAAGATGTTGTTTTAGTTACAGGTTCTGCTATGTCCCGCCAATATGGCATACAAAATTCTCATTATTAATTTGGCACATAGTTAGTAAATAAAATAATCAAATCAAATTGTCATGGAATACATTAAAATTAAATAAGCAAAATATTTAGGTCAAATTATAAATTAGTCATATTACAATATATAAACAACAACAAGTTGTTGTTTATAAAACAACAACATAGTGGTTCAAAATGGTTTTGGTTCGTATTAATAAACCAGCTAATTCAGTGCCTTGTAATTTAAAAATTCTTTTATCGAGTTATAACATTTACTTGTCAATAATTCGAGTAGTTTTTTTTTAAGGTATTCATGTCGCTCATATTTCTGAATGAAGGTGGAAGATTATTGAAGATACGAGGGCCCATACAGAAGATGCTTTGGTGCAAAAGCTTTGTTTTACTGGCTACCGTGCGCAGCTTATCTTTGTGTCTAGCTCTAGTGCAAAATTCAAATCAATTCAAATTGCTTCTATTACCATCTTCTCTGAAATATAAGATGGTAATTAAAGCAATTGACCTTTAGTTTCTAATGGAAGATTTATCATCTTTTTTATGATGTAGGCTGAAGAATTGCTAAACTTATATGCACGGCAGGGTACATTGCTTTCAGAACAGATGGTTGATGGGACTGAAAGGTCCTGCAGTGGCTTTCCATTGTCCTTTTGGTGACTTAAACCTTTTGGAGAAGCTATCGTCACTGGTAACACTAATGGGTCTCACTGGACTTTCGTCTTGAGATATTGTGGTATGTTCGACGAAAAGATACCGCGCTGCTTCCCGAACGCTACCTAGCCGAGCCGAATTTGACGATTGTCCTCTTTCTTGAAGTTAGACCTACCCAACTGAACCGTCTGTCCCAAGTAAACTTCCACAATTTCGAGTGTAGAGTTTCCAATCTTGATAGGATTGAGAATAACATGGATATTTACCATAACTGTGGTTTCGTCCATGTTAAATTTAAATCCCACTGTTTCAGAAACTCTTTTGAGGCTACCGAGAATTTTACAAAGCACCTTCGTAGTCTCAGCCATGATTACTACGTCGTCGACAAATCTAAGGTGAGTGATGTAGTCGCCATTGACATTAATGCCTCTATTACTGCCGTGAACAGTTTTGATGAAATGACATCTCCTTGCCTTACACCCCACTGCAAGAGGATAGGTTTCGTGGCCTGGACCTGAAGTCGGACTAACATGGTGGTGTTTTTGTACTAACACTTCTTCGATGTACCGTTATTCAATTGGCACCGTTGGAGAAACTGCAGCACAGCCCACGTTTCGATAATATAATTAAATTAGCTAAAGACGTATTGGCAGAACCTATCAGCTATCTTTTGTAATCTAAGTTAGGGACACTGCACTTTTCCTTGCTATTTCAATTTTTTATTTCTTCTGTTAGTACAACAAAGGTTAGCAGTTATTCAGCGAATCAACATTTATTTATGTTTATAGTCTGTTTGACATCAATTACTCTACTACTCTACCCTACTCTACCCAACTCTAACCTACTCTACCCTACTCTACCCTACTCTACCCTACTCTACCCTACTCTACCCTACTCTACCCTACTCTACCCTACTCTACCCTACTCTACCCTACTCTACCCTACTCTACCCTACTCTACCCTACTCTACCCTACTCTACCCTACTCTACCCTACTCTACCCTACTCTACCCTACTCTACCCTACTCTACCCTACTCTACCCTACTCTACCCTACTCTACCCTACTCTACCCTACTCTACCCTACTCTACCCTACTCTACCCTACTCTACCCTACTCTACCCTACTCTACCCTACTCTACCCTACTCTACCCTACTCTACCCTACTCTACCCTACTCTACCCTACTCTACCCTACTCTACCCTACTCTACCCTACTCTACCCTACTCTACCCTACTCTACCCTACTCTACCCTACTCTACCCTACTCTACCCTACTCTACCCTACTCTACTCTACTCTACCCTACTCTACCCTACTCTACCCTACTCTACCCTACTCTACCCTACTCTACCCTACTCTACCCTACTCTACCCTAATCTACCCTACGCTAGTTACCTACTTACTCTACCTACCTACTTACCCTACTTGGTGAACAACACAAAAAATAATTATCTATTAAAATTGATCTAAGACTTAAGTTATAGCGTGACCAGGAGAAATAGGGGTTCATTTTTATATAAATAGATATAGGTAAATAATATTCTAAGTTCATATTTTACATGCTTTTTTAGAGTTCCGTACCTCAAAAGGAAAAAAACGGAACACTTGTAGGATCACTTTGTAGTCCGTCTGTCTGTCTGTCTATCAAGACCCTTTATCTCGGACGCGTGGAGGTATCGAGTTGAAATTAAAACCATATACTTAAATCTGCGGTCCCTTGAAGCTGTGAAAAAATCAAAATTCTGAGTTATCGAAAAAAAATGATACGGCGGTTTATGTCGCAAAAAACGTATATTTCGACACTCTCCGGGATCAAAATTACTACTACTTACCGGTACTTCCCGTTGACCTAGAATCCTGATTTGGCATAAAGCAAGGTCTTATAGAACAGGTATAGGAATAAATCTGAAAATAGTAAATTTGTTGTTTTAACACAAAAAAAAAGATTGCCATTCGGAAAAATCTTGGAGACTCCATTCGAGAGTTAAACTATTTACATATGTAAGTTTATACGGAACCCTCAGTGCGCCTCACATTTGCCCAGTTTTTTTAATATGGAATAATTCGTTTATTTTATAACCAAAATATTCTAGTCCTTACTACTACATTTTACTTTTTTAAGAGTTTTTGCATTGCACCAAGTTTTTATGTAAGTTCAACCTTTTTTAAATATAATCAGAGTTTTCAAACATGTGTCAAAATAAAATGTTATTTAAATCAAAAGTATCTATTAAGAAGCATTGATATCAACTTCGAAGCAAACGACCGCCAAAATAACTTTCTACCCCTTTTTAACCCAGTTATGAGATAAATTTCAATAAAATATGTAACTCGTCTTTCATTAATTCTGCTACAGAATGTTCATACAAAATTTGAAGTAGATTGGACCAAGGAATCACGTTGTCCCATACAAACTTTGCCCCCCTTTTTCACCCCCTTAGAAATATTTTTTATCGGATGCCTACGTCATACAAAGAATATACCATCCAAGTTTCAGGTATTTACGATCAGCGGTTTAGGCTGTGCGTTGATCCGTCAGTCATTCAGGATAAGGCATTTTATATATATAATATATAGATGACATATTTGCCATTAAAATAACTTACATAACCTACTAACCACTCAGAAGGTGAACAAATTAACAAGTCGGTGAATAAGTTGATAACTCGTTGGTGAACGATTTGACATGTCTATAATTATTGTCTAAACTATGAGCAATTTCGTTTATTTGCTGTCATCATTTAAAAGATGGTTGAAATAACCTTCTGTATACGTAAAACATACACGTTAAAATAATTTCTTGATTTACCAGATAAAGTCAAGACAAATTGCAGTTTTAGACATGTTATCATATTCACGCCAGCCACGAATATATAGATTAGAGGTTGCAGCAATTCGCGTGGCAGTACTGTATCAATTGTTGTACCGTTTTTTTTGGAGTCTTGTGCCAATGAATAAATGCATAGGTCGCCGTCTATACCTACTGGCGAGTTCAATCGTCGTTTTCGATACGTAATTACATAATTTTTTTGGGTTTCAATGCATTATAAATAGTACATAATTCGATTTGAAACCACTCTCACCGAACTTCCGCTAGAGTTTGGTGTGGCCTATTATTTACTAATATTATTAAATTAAATTCAATATAAAAAAAACGTAAGTATCATAATATTTTATACTTTATTTTAGTTGCAATTATTTTGTATTAATTTTACTTTAGCTAAAAATTTATACTAATACTCAATATCTCAATTATTTGTAGCATTTCGCAATGTAAGTGCATACTTAGGTGGCAGGTAAAATAATTCTTGAAATGACAGTAAAGTTATTAGAAAAGGTGAAGAGGACTTACAATCTAACTTATTTTAAGTACAATTTTATTTAAAATTAATTATATTATTCTATGTTATTATACAGCGTGTCTTTGACATCGACGCACAAATGAATACCATGGATCCAGTACACGATTCTGGACCCCCAGTGGTGGAATTTTGCGCCGGTTTAGTGCCTATTTTTTTTTAAATCTTTGTGTATTTCATTTAAACTGTATAAAATCGTTATTCTAACATTTTTAGTTAAAAAAATGAATGAAATACTTTTAAAATTAAAAATGTCATCGAGATTGATTAGAATAACGATTTTATCTACCTCGATGGCTTAATTACATTTTTTTTTCTTTTTATTAAAAATATCAGCGGGGTTGGTTAGAATAACGATTTTACACAATTTAAATTAAAAATAATTACAATTTTTTTTTTAAATATTAGTAAAAAGCCGACGAAAAATTCCTCCACTGGGGGGTCCAGAATCATGTACTGGATCCGTGGTATTCGTTTGTGCGTCGATGTCAAAGACACCGTGTATTATTATGTGAGCAGTACAGTTATGTCGTTTAAATATAATCAATATTATGCTATAATAATATTTCATTTAGTTTAAAAAAAAATATAGCGTTCTTATTTTCGTTTTACGGTTAAACCAACACAAATGTTCAAATTTTAATCGACATTACCAGATAAATGCATTTTCCATAATTTTGTTTCATGTCGGAGTGTGTTTATTTGTATCGTTATCTATACAATATACTAAACAACTAAATTAACAAATAATTTTATAGGTTTAGTGTTCGAACTGAAAATAATAGTATTTAAAAACGCGTATAAAAAGAATCTTCATAACAATACTATCTGGTCTAGGCATATGTGTTATCCTCGCTAAATCTGCTCTTTAATTTGCTAGCCTGATCAACCATGACACCAATTCCGCAAGAGGTACCCGCAACCGAGTTTGTGGTGGAAGGCAAGATCTTGCCTGCATCGAGTCTGGTCGCTGACGGTGAGAGGATCGTCATCTCCGGCATGTCGGGGATGTACCCCTCTTCGCATCACGTCAAGGATCTGTCTGATATCTTGTACAATAAGGTGAGGATATGATGATAATGATATCTTCATTGTTTGAGTCGTGTGTAATGTAGCTTTTCAGTTATTGTGAGCTCAGTTGGCAAGAACGAAAAGTCGCAATGTCAGTGGCATTTATCAAACCTACAAAAATAAAGGTGTGTTAGCATTCTGGGGTGTTCCAGCATATGAGTCATTACGGGGAATTTCTAAAAACAAAGCCCTGGTCCTAGAACGCAAAGGGCAAGTGAAGGATACTGGTGGGGTTTTAGCCAGTGAAAATCTGGCACGCCCTCTTGCTCCAACTTTGAATGTTTTGTTGTAGAGGAGCCGTGCACGAGCAGAACACGAGCCGAGCTCAAATGCGTGTAGTGTGGACCGACTGTAGAGGAGCCGAGCACGAGCGGAACACGAGCCGAGCTCAAATGCGTGTAGTGCGGACTGACTCCAGAGGAGCCGAGCACGAGCGGAACACAAGCCGGGCTCAAATACGTGTAGTGTGGTCTGACTCCAGAGGAGCCGAGCACGAGCGGAACACGAGCCGGGCTCAAATGCGTGTAGTGCGGACCGACTCTAGAGGAGCCGAGCACGAGCGGAACACGAGCCGGGCTCAAATGCGTGTAGTGCGGTCCGACTCTAGAGTAGCCGAGCACGAGCGGAACACGAGCCGAGCTCAAATGCGTGTAGTGCGGACCGACTCTAGAGGAGCCGAGCACGAGAGGAACACGAGCCGGGCTCAAATGCTTGTAGTGCGGTCCGACTCTAGAGTAACCGAGCACGAGCGGAACACGAGCCGAGCTCAAATGCGTGTAGTGCGGACCGACTCCAGAGGAGCCGAACATGAGCGGAACACGAGCCGAGCTCAAATGCGTGTAGTGCGGACTGACTCCAGAGGAGCCGAGCACGAGCGACACTACACGAATTTGAGCTCGACTTGTACACGACTTCTTCACAGAAACGCAATCATATTAATTCTCTGCATTTGCTGTGTTATCAATTAGATATCTAGTAATAAAAATCTCACGGTTATCTATAATATAAAAATGAATCGCAAAATGTGTTGGTAAGCGCATAACTCAACAACGCCTGGACCAATTTGGCCAATTCTTTTTTTAAAACGTTCGTTGAAGTTCAAGGATGGTTTTTACGGCGAGAAATTCGAATAGAGTAGGGTAGAGTTGAGTAGAGTAGAGGAGAGTAGGGTAGAGAAGGGTAGAGTAGGATAGAGTAGTCAGTTGACGGGAGCGAAGCCGCGGGCAAAAGCTAGTATTATATAAAATAAATAGAAGCCGCAAAATCTATGGATATAGGTCTGCGCATTTAGATTAAGAGCTCAGGAATTCAGTAATAGTTTGGACTGAACTGTACAACCAGGGCCGCCGGCTTTTAGAAAACCTCATGGGTGCTCATGCTCATTTGATAGACTCGAAAAAGTGGCGAAGTGTGAGAAGAGAAATGTGCACTGATCGACCGACAAATAAATAAATGACCTACTTACATACTGCGTAGGTACTTAATTACAAATATTTGATAAAAATATAAAATCAAACCATTATTTAAGAACTGGGCAAGTGCGAGTCGGACTCGCGCACTAAGGGTTCCGTACAAAATGACCTATGTAATTAGTTCGATTCCCGAATGAGAATCGTTTGGATAGTTCTTTAAAAAGCGTGTGAGCACTCGGACCCCACGGCCCGAGAGTTTCAACCCCAAACGACTCATAAATATAACTGCCGACGAGGTTGTTATAATTTCATCGCTTGAGGTTCTCCGCAGCCGCAGCGGCAGCAACAGCACCGCAGGATAAGCTAGGAAGATGGGATGGCGCAAGATTTTCGACACAGGTAGCGTCCCACACTAAAGGTCTATCCATCTTCCACGGACATAAAGACGCACGAATATTCCTATGTCTGTTATAGAAGACCTCGCTTCATGCCAAATTTCAGGATTCTAGGTCAACGGGAAGTACCCTATGAATTTTTATTCCCTTTGAGAGTGTTGAAATATACGATTTTTGCTACATAAACGGCCGTGTCTTTTTTTTTAGTTAACTTAGAAGTTTAATTTTTTCACATCTTTAAGAGATCGCAGATCTGAGTATATATGGTTTTAATTTCCACTCGATACCTTTATGCGTTTCCAAGATAAAGGTTCTTGAGAGACAGACAGACAGACGGACATCGAGGTAATCCTATAAAGGTACCGTTTTGTCCTTTTGAGGTACGAAACCCTAAAAAAGGCCCATTTTCTTGTAGTAGTCTGTACTCCAATACAATAGAACAGTAATCCATACAATACTCAATCCACTAGGTAAACCCAGTGACTGCAAATAAATTGCGCTGGTCAGTCACACATCCTGAAGCAGTTCAACACGTGGGTGCTATACCAGACCTCGAGCGATTCGACGCTCAATTCTTCAAGGTCTACTACGCCCTCGGAAAGACTGTGGATGCTATGTCCCGGAAAATACTCGAACATGCATACAGTGCTATATATGACGCAGGTAAGAATATCGGGGCTATGATGGTCTAGTACTAACTACTGGCTACTCATATTCTTTATTTAAATCTGATTTTAATGAATTGATTTGGATTTGTTGACTTTCATTTTAATTTATTTAATTTGAGTTGGCATCGTAACGTTTTATGTGGAAATCAAAATGGGTATATTTGACCTGAAATAAAAATGATTATTATCTCCTTTCTTTGTTAAAAAATATATATTAAAAATAGTAGTTCGCCGGTGATTATTATTCTTATATTTCTTCGCTTTTCTTAACTTACCTATTATTTCTTACTTTATCTACAACATTATTTTTAGTATATGCGAAACCTGAATATAGTTTGTTCAGAATCAGTAGATAACTGAATCGATTCCAATAATTTTTACACAATGTTTTTTTTTTTTTAAATATATTTAAAAAACACTAACTACAGCACAGGTCAAGGCAGGTCATAGCGAGCATTAGGCGCCAGCGCACAGCTGGTTGCGGGAGCAAAACAACCCCTCAGTCGTCCGGATGGCCCGGAGTCTATGTATTTTTGCGGACAACCATAGGTTATAACTTTGTGATTTTTCATGATACGGTTGTGAAATTTTTTACATAGTTTCGTTAACATTATAATAATAGACACGTGTTTCGGGTTTCGCATATACTAAAACTGGTGTTGTTTATCTTTACATCTTACTTATTTTCGCGTCCTATTAGCCAGAGTCATGTATTTGCGACTGGGTACTCCATCTCGTTTAGCTCTTCAATCCACATAGGTGACAGAAGAGTTTACGAGATGGAGTATTTGGTCGTGGAAGTGCGACCCTGGCGGAATAAACGCGAGGGTGTTTGTCGGATATAATCGACGTAGACGCTTAAAAGAAACCTAAATATTAACTTATTATTTACACTAGTATTATTATTTACAATAGAATCTTGAGTTAAATTTTTCCAGTGGCGAGGTACTCTTCAACCAATAATGCCTGATGTGAACTTCTTGACCATTCCATTCCATTTCTTGTTGGTCTTTTTTCCAATATTCTTTTTAGCTAATTTCTAAAACCAAGTTTGTGTGATCTTTTTATTTTTTTATTTTTATTTTACTGTCTATAATTTTAAATTATTATTGTTTTCATAAATCATTCATTAATTTTCAAACTCGGGTGAAAATATACATTGATGTTTTTTGTTTATTAAAGTTCACCGTCAATAATCAAACCGTCGCCGTCGTCGTCGTAATCGTTAATATGATAGTAACATTTCGCAACCAAAAATTCGTATAGTGTTTTTTTAATAAATTGATAAATATTTTTAATTTCAATTATATGTTCAATTGTTTGTCATTCGTGTTGTTGTTGGTAATTGAAATTAAAAATATATGGTATGGCACCCAAAATCCAAGATTTTTTTGTTAAAAATAGCATTTCTATGTGATAATTGTGCATATATTCGTTTTATTTTTTATATATGTTTAAAACAAATAATCACCGTTGTTTTTTGTCACCTGCGACGAAATCACAAAAAAAAACCCATAAAAAAAACACGAGGGTGATATAGATTGCATGTTAAACCTAATCGTAGTGCGTTAAGAGCCAGTTTTCAAGGAAGTTTATTGAAAAAGCTTTATCGTACTAGTATGTATACTCCAAAATAACATAATTATGTAGCTATTATGTATAAACTTTATCAGAACTCATTTGCTCAACTACTGTGTATAAAAATAAAAGTGAGGGGAAACATCGGCAAGTTTGCTTTACTTGAATAATAGTACCAGATTTTGAAACTTGATATTTTTGCCGTTCATAGGAGTAAATTCAGCAGACCTGTCTGGAAGAAAAGTAGGCGTGTTTATCGGAACCTGTTTCTCAGAATCTGAAAAAGCGGCCTTCTATGACGTCGGCTCTAGAACGGGCCTGGGTATTGCTGGGTGAGTAAGAATTGGCTTTTTAAATCACATCATTGGTAATATTGTATAACGTGGAGCATACGGTGGAGATGAGCCCCGCTTAAGCGGAACACTACCGTGTCCTCGTGGGGGCGATCGGCGGCAGCGACCTCTTGCGTTGTGCCCTGGTACATGCCATGGTCCGGAGCAAGGAGAAATGGCAGACGATAGCCTCCTTCTGCGAAGCAGTAATGCTAGCAAGAACGCAGCAGCACGCTTGAAGGAACGGACTTCCCCACGCCCCAGCCGTCGAGATCCAGATTTAGCTCCTGTACATACGAGTATTAAACAAAAGAACATACCATTTACATATACATCATATTTTATTTCATTGGATGTAATTTCTTATGTTTAAGATGCTCTAAGGCTATGTTTGCCAACCGCGTCTCCTACTGGTTAAACGCGAAGGGTCCTTCCATGGCAATTGACGAGTCGTGCTGCAGCTCCACCGCGGCGCTAGAGCAGGCATACCTCGCTATGAGCAGGGGTGAATGCGAGGCAGCCGTTGTTGGAGGCTGCTACTTGTGTCTGCATCCACAGTACTCTGTGCACTATGGAAGGTGAACACATATTTATAATAATAATTTGTTTAATCATAGACATCAACGATTCAATAAGTTAAAAACTTATCATCAATATAACTTATCTGCAATAACTGCTAGAATGCCATTGCTTAGCACAAACCCTGCTTAATATGGAGGCAACTTTTTACGCAAAATGGCTGTGAACCCTTCTATAATACGCTCCTCCATGTATATGCCAGATGCGCTGCAAAAACATAGGAGCTACAATAGCGTAATTCTGAAGGCGTTACTGTATTGGACGCGTAAATTTATTGTGCGAATATGTTCTATAAAGGCTGTTACAATATAAGTTTAGGCAGTATGCCCTAAACAGCGTAATCTTTACCTGTTTCGAGCACGTTGAAAATCAGACAGAATCGCGTTGGTTATAATACCGTGGAGGACTAACTTCCATACAGACATAACTTATAATATACCTCTTGTTACAATTCTCATAATATTTATGAATATTACATCTACTTTTTCAAAATTAATTAAAATTATAATTAAACTCACTTCTCAAGGGTTCCTGAGCTTTCGTAAATGCTGAAAATGCGAAAATTGGGATCATTATAGGGCTGATTACACTTATGTATTTCTCTAATGAGACAGAGTTCCAATTCAAGGTTAATTTAACAATGCTAGGATAGCCCACAAAATCCAACGACATTGGAATTTTATCGCAAATAATAACCATGTTTTCTTATATACAGAATCGTTAGACTAGCGACGGATGGTAAAACGAAGTCATTTGATCAGAATGCCGACGGTTGTACCATATCGGAAGCCATCAACGTTCTTTTTCTGCAGAAAGCGAAAGATGCATTGAGGTGAGTTGATGCTGCTAAATACTACCAAATACTTTTTACGTTGTAAAATAAAATCTTTCACGATCAGCAACATGGTTTCACCAAAGGACATTGTACGACTGATTCTGGTGTCACTTTATTAAAACAAACATTTGCAGCATGGGAAGAAGCCCAAGACGCGATAAAATTTTTTTGTGACCTCTCAAAGGCTAGGGATTGCGTTAATCACGAAACCTTTCTTTTAAAGCTAGAACATTATGAGCTAGGTGAACTTGGTTGGTGAAATCTTATTTAAATGACAGGCAACAGCAAGTTCTACTTACTACTTACCATCAGGTGGGATCGCAGCAAGTTCAAATAAACGGTTTTAATTATCAGGGTTTGAAAGTCAAAATCGGTGTACTGCAAGGCTTAATATTGGGTCCTTTCTTCTTTTTTAGTATATATTAATGATCTACCGCATCTAATAAAAAAACAAGAACATATTGTATTGTTTGCTGACGATACGTCGTTAATTTTTAAGATCAATAGACGTTCCACAAACCTTGATGACTTAAACAACGCTCTACAGCAGGTCCAAAACTGATTCACTGTTAAAAAATCATGACGGTCCCTTGTCAATACATTTATGAAAACATTATGTATGTTCGAAAAAATATTCATTTTTTTACTAAGATAAGTGACAGGTACAATTTACACAAAAAAAAACAAAAAATACTAGAAATAGGAACAAATTAAATCAATCTCGATTTAGATTGGCTAAAGTACATAGTTCTTTTATGGAGTACTGTGTAAAATTTTATAATAAAATACCACTTGAATCCTACAACTAAATGAGTCCAAATTTAAAACATGCATTAAACGCAAGCTATTTTTTTGATAAAAATGCTTGATTAAATGCCGGTCCTGCTCCACAGCCACAGCCACTTTTGCCTACAAATTAATTTCTTTTTTAATATTTTATAAATATTGGGAGAGATGCTATTGCTCTTTTTGTATTGTTGTTTTCGAAATAGTTTTTTTTTTTAAATTTTATTTGTTTATTTTAATAGAGCTTGTGATAATTTATATTTTTGTATTTGGAAACAATAGCATTGTCATTTGCATTTTTATTAGGTTACAACTTGTTTGACATTACGAGTATTTCAGTTGAAAATTTGTTATGCTCACTCAAATGTCTCGCTGATGGTGGCACGTGTTGTTGCGTTATTCGGTTCCCTTCAAAATGGTTGAGCTGAGTGGGGCTGATGCACGCGTCAAGCTCGTGAACGGGCGCCATCAGTTGAGACTGGTCATCTTTTAGCTGCCAGTGGCTTAATTCAGTTTCTTATTTTTAATTAGTTTTTATTTTATTTTTATTACTTTTCTACATTGTGCTCACATAATAGAAGTGAGAAGAAAGCTATAACCATGATTTATGTAACTTAATATGGCTTAGAAGAATGTCCATGGAGTTTGTTGCACGTTCTTTTCCATAGAAATCTACGCTTTGGAACGTGCAATTTAGCTTAACTTTTTTTGACTAACCCATATTTAGACAATTCAAAAGTGCCTGTATGTATGGTCTATTTGAAATAAACGTTTCTGATTCCTGATTTCTGGTTGTGACTTTGTCTGACCTGCACTAATTCTTTCCATAACGACTGTGAAAGGTCTACCCGATTTCTGAGGCAAAATACATGTTTGCAATTAAAATCTTAAAATGTAAAAGCATATCGTCTACTTATTATGAAAAGTTTTCCTTTTTTTACAGAGTCTACGCAGATTTATTGCATGCAAAAACGGAGTATATCGGCATTCAAAAGGGAGAAACTGGTCCTTTGTACGGATATTTTAGGAATTCTGAGAAGACAGCTGACTTCTTGAACAAATTCTATGAGGAAGCGAGGATTCCACCGCATGCTGTGGAATATATCGAAGCTTTTGGTTCCGGTATTCAATTCTCTAGTATTCATTTATAACAGAATGATCAATCATTGTACCGACGAAGTAGTTGATAATTGAAAAAATTATAACTTACGATGAGCTGTCGAGCAATATACAAAAGAGTTGGGTCTTGACTAACGATTTATTACTAAAAAGTTTTCAATTAAAAAAAAAAACTCATAGTAAGCTTTATCGCGTAGTACATGCAGAAGCTGTAGTCCTACTCACCAAGACCACTTCAAGTAGCTCAAACACGATTAAGTGTGCGAGGCACTCAGTATTTGCTTTGGCCATTATCGATTTTATCATCAGACCAGCTCCATTGTACCATATTAATACACTGTCATCAAAATTACATAGATATTACAAAACTAGTTGATCCGGCGAACTTTGTATCGCCTAACAGTCAATGAATGTAGTATATCTTTCTATATAGTCAAACGAGTGCGATGAACCCAAGTCTAAGTAATATGTCAACTTACACACAGTTAGAATGTATAAAAGTTATCTACATAGATTTCGTACATTTTACGTGATGCGCACACGACTAAAAACTTCTACAGATTTATTACATTTATAGATTAATCAGTTAGGTATGACAAAATCGATTTGCAAGATTCGCCTTAAACTAACATGCATCTTTACATGTTTAACAAAAACTTGTAAAGGCAGTTGTACCAATTGCACAATGTCTTTAAAGGTTCACCTGATGCTGACAAAGCGGAACTGGATGCTCTTGAAAAGGTGTTCTGTAAAGGAAAGGAAGACACGCTTCTAATTGGCAGTGTCATCTCCAACATCGGATACAGCGAAGCAGCGTCGGGTATAACTGCTATCACGAAGGTATCCTATTTATTGGGATCACACATCATTACCATTATCTCATCACCTACTATAAATACTTCCTGCGTGCTCCTTAGAAACAACAATTTGGAACCGTGCACTAGCTTCTGACGTTTTATATGTGCCCATTTGAATTTGAGTTTGAGTTTGAATTTAAGTTTTTCAGATGGCTCCAAAGATTTAAAATTCAAACAGCGAACTGATTGGTTTTTAATTATCTATCTGTATCTTTGTCTCTTATTGAATTAAACATACTTTACTGGATTAGTTATACACAAAAAAAAATGTCTCCTGTATATATATATATATATATATATATATTTATATACATATAAAAGGAGAAACTCTCTGACAAATCAACGCACAGCCGGCGCTACTGGGACTAGGAATGTGAGATTTTGCACAAGGCTTCTTTTCGTGTCGTAGAGGGAGGAAGCACTATGGAAGGGTTTTTGGAAATTCGACCTTTAAGAGGGTGAAAACAGGGAATTTCGTTTGTATGCAAAACCTTATTCAAAAACCTGTACGTTCTATTCCATAATCTAGTTATTCGGTTGTTTCTGCTTTTGAACAGGTGTTGCTTGGCTACCATCGCGGTGAGTTAGCCGCCAACCTGCACTGCAGCACCCCGCGGCAGGATGTGGTGGCAATACGCGAGGGGCGCATGCGCATCGTCACAGAGCACCAGCCCTTCCGCCGTTCTTACGTCGCTGTCAACGGCATGTCCGTCACCGGCGTCAACTCCCATGTGCTGCTGCACGGGCATTACAAACCCAAGGTACGTCCGGATGTGAGCTGCAGAATTTTTACGAAATTTAACACTTTACAAAATGTATAGTGTCAAATTTAATCTTTTTAGGGTTCCATACCCAAACGGTAAAACGGGAACCTATTACTAAGACTCCGCTGTCCGTCCGTCTATCACCAGGCTACAGCCTGGCGACCGTGATAGTTAGACAGTTGAAATGTTTCCAGATGATGTATTTTTGCTGACGCTATATCAACAAATACTGAAAAAACAGAATAAAATAGATATTAAAGCGGCTCCCATACAACAAACGTTATTTTTTACCTTCATCCTCATCCTTCGTTCGCGAGTCTGACTCGCACTTGTCTGTTTTAAAAAAAATATCAAATTGCACTTGGGGTAAACTTGTTACCGTGATTTATCTTCAACTTTTTCCAGGATCTATCACGCTACGCCAGTGGTATTGCACATCTCGTGACTATATCTGCGAGACAAGACACTACTATAGTAAAAATCTTTGAAAACTTGAAGTCACGCCCGATAGATCCTGAGGAGTTGGCTTTGTTACACAACATTCATCAGACGAGAATTTCAGGACATTTAGGCAGAGGATTTATCATTTTAAGTAAGTGTGAGAGAAAATAGCAAAATAAATAAATATCATAATCAATTCTGCCCATAGAACTCAACTGCTAGGCCATTGTATCTCCAATTATTTACAAGTCATTTTATTGACTATATTTCTCATCCATTTCATCATTCTCATTATCATTTCAGTCAAAAGACGTCCACTGTTGGACAAAGGCCTTTAAAAAAAAATGTATCCCTGCAATGACCGTTCTTATGTGTCTCGCATCCATCGGTTTCCCGTTACCTTCACCGGGTCATCGGTTCACCTTGTGGGAGGCCTTCTAACGTTGCATCTTCTAGTACGCGGTCACCACTCCAGAACCTTTCAGTCCCATCGACCATCTGTTCTACTAGCAATGTGCCCTGCCCACTACCACTTAAGTTTGACGATTCTTTGGCCTATGTCGTATGTCATCCATTTGCCACTAGCCAATAAGCTTACTTAGCAATAGTAAAAAAACGGACTTACTGCCTTAGGCATTCTCTACCAGTCAACCTAAGATGGATTCTCCCTCCACTCACCATCACGTTTATTTCACCAGAAAACTTTCCTGTGACTGTTTTAGGCCTATTACCAATTTAGCAGAATATTTTAGCATTCCTGTATAAATTATTTAATTATTTATTTATTCAGATATCATATCGGTCCAATTATTACAAGAAAATTATTAGTATGACCTTAATACACTACATTACTAATTAATAACTGAAAGCAATTTAGTTCTCGGGATGAGGTGCACACCAGAGGGCTGTCAAAGTTACAGGCTATCATTTTTAGGATGATGTTGCCACTGCCTTGCAGTCGGTTTCGTAATGAAGCTGTCTTCTTGCGCCACGTGGCTTACATGCTGGAAGCATGGATTGGATTGGATACGCAAAGCATTGTAAACCTTTGGGTATATCTAACACACAGGCTTGCCGAGCACAGAGATGTACAAGTACGCTTTAAATAGCAATTACTTTTAGCGTGTCTGCGCAGCGTGCAAACCAGCGGGCCAGCATTTTCCACCGGACTGACCTTGCTCGGCGCTCCCTCTCCATTTCTGCATCATTTCCACGGTTGTCAGAAACCATATGGCCAAGATATTTGTACTGGTATACACGTTTAAGAGGAATATCAATAATTTCTTTTAAAATAACTATTTGTATTGTTTCACCATTCTAGAGACGAACGAAGAACAGAAGACAGTGAGTCTATGTGAGAAGGCGGAGTACTTCGACGACGTCCGTCGGCCATTGTGGTTTGTGTACAGCGGGATGGGCTCGCAGTGGGCTGGTATGGGCACGCAACTCATGCGCATACCTATCTTTGCTGCTGCTATAGAACGGTAAATGACTTTTAAAACTGTTTTTAGGGTTCCGTACCTCAAAAGGAAAAACGGAACCCTTATAGGATGACAATGTTGTTCGTTTGTCTGTCTGTCAAGACCCTTTATATCGGGAACGCGTGGAGGTATCGAGTTGAAATTAAAACTGTTTACTCAGGTCTGTCATCTACCACTATTCTTCGCTGCATCACCCAAAGGTTGACTGGTAGATAATGCCTAAGGCATTAAGTCCGCCTCTGTATCTTTATGTGCATAAAGTGTAAAATAAATATATATAATTAAATTTCAGGTGCCGAAAAACTTTGGAACCAAAAGGAATAGATATCGTCCATATAGTAACATCGCCAGACAAGACTATTTTCGACAACATTCTCCATTCATTCGTGGGAATAGCTGCAATCCAAATAGGTCTTACTGATGTCCTTAACGAACTGGGATTAGTACCCGATGGCATTATTGGTGAGACAATATTTATATTTTTAACCGACTTCAAAAAGGAGAAGGTTACATGTTCGGTTGAATGTATGTTTTTTATTTAATTTTTTTTATGTATGTTCACCGATTTCTTGGTCAATTGTGGACCGATTTTGAAATTTTTTTTAATTGAAATGTTATGCTTCCGAGTTGGTCCCATAGAAATGTTGTTATGATCTGATCATAAACTTCGAAGATATGGAACAGAACTCCTCATAAGATCACAGCAGAACCGTCGTAATAAGTAAAATTGCTTTGTTTGTACGTGTAGTCGATGACTGACTGAAAGTAGAGGGGGAATATATCGAACTGATCTGATGATGAAGGCTGAATTTAGGCAGCGGAACTCTGTAATAAATTAATGTAATCTAACCGTGTTTGGGATTATTAAAATTGTCATGAGATACACTCTGGCTATAAGGTATTTAAGCTTGGCTGAGGGGTTCTTTTTAGTGGTGGTACAATAACCAAAAAGTGTAAAATAAAAAACTTTTTACAAAAAAAAAACAACCGACTTCGAAGTAAAAAAAAAAATTAAAAGTGCAAAATAAGTTTAATTTCGGAAGTCGGTGTTAAATAACGAAGAGACAAAACTATTATAGAAACACTGACTTCCGAAATTTAAGTTATTTTGCACTTTTCAGTGTTTTTTTTACTTTAAAATCGGTTGATTTTTTTTTGTAAAAAGTTTTTTATATCGATAATGTTCTTGTGTATATTATTATAGTCTTCTTCAAGACTCAATACAATAAGCGGTCTTGATCCAATGGATTATTATCTTTTCTGAAAGGGGTTCTTAGCATAGCATAATCAGCCTATTATTTATTTAAATTTCTATAAAGTGCAGTGTGGGATATTTTATTGCGTAATGTATTTTTATGTCTACTGCTTATTAAGGTGTCATAGGTATAATATATAAGGTGTAATATTTGATTTAATTAAAATTGAGGCCTCGTAGATGTATAGAGCAGGGAGGGTTTATGAAATGAGGATTACAAGAATCCGTTTGATGTGTCCCACATATTACACTTTTTTTGTGTCTTGAATGCAATTTCTTTATCGGTTGAGTATCCCCAATATAGTATCCCAAAAGAGAGAGTGGATGCCACATAGGCATGATAAGCGCTAAGTAGTGCGGTCTGGTTAGCTTGAGCATGTGGAAAGCATACGAGAATTGATTTAACTTGCTACATAGACTATTTACATGTGTGTAACCTCGCTTACAGTTTCATTATTGTACTTAATAGAAAACGACATTGATATTGCGTTTTTATTTTTGAAATTCATGTAATGGGTTTTTGCAAGATTTATTTTTAGGTTATTAATTGTAAGCCAATTTATTAATTTAGAGAGGGAATCGTTTATTTCTAGCTCATGTTTATCACTTTTATTATTTGTGAAAAGAGCAGTACTGTCATCTGCAAATAAAACTATCGGTTGCCGAATAGCGTTAGGTAAATCATTTATATAAATGAGAAATAGTAGTGGCCCAGGATAGACCCTTGAGGTACACCATTTTTTGTGTACCTTGGGCTAGATGCATATTTAATTTCCGTTTTTGTAAATGGACATATTTGTGTTATTTCAGTGAACTGTATTTTATTATTGAGAAAAGACTTGATTATTTCTAGTGTCTTTTCTCTTACTCCGTATGTTTCTAGTTTATGTAGGAGTAGGTCATGGTCAACATAATCAAACGCCTTTGTCATATCCATGTATAGGGCTATGACCTGATTCTTTTTTATCAAGTTCCGTTATATTTTTTTTTTTGTTAAAATTGATGCATTCCAGTATTAACCGATTTCCCTTTTCTGAATCCCAATTGATTATGTATTATTATTTTATTTGTCTCGAAATATTCACAAAGATAATTATAAAGTACTTTTTCAAATATTTTGGTCATTATTGGCCTATAACAACGTACATCTTCCGTGTTTTCTTTTTAAAATATTGGTGTAACTATGGTGGTTTTCAAATATGTCGGACAACACCTTCAAGACACTGATTTATTATTTAAGTGATGATTGGAGCAATTTCGTACATCACACGTTTTATTATTTTTGTGGAAATTCCATCACACCCGGTACTGTTAGTAATTTGAAGGGCTTAATTATTTTGAATATATCATAAGAGGTAACTGGTGTTTGGAAACAGGAGTTTGATTTGTTATAGGTTAGAACATTAGCGTAGTTTTTTGTATTTTCCGTAAGTTTTGAGTTGTCATCGATAAAAAAGTTGTTGAATGTTTCTGCTATAGTGGTAGAGTCAGTTATAAGTTGGTTATTATATTTTATTCTATTATTTTTTTCAGGGGGGTTATTTTTTATATTTATTATTTACCACACTGCTTTTGATTTATTGGTAGCTGATTGAGTATCGTAGTCGTTTTGCGATCTTTGAGTGAGTTTTAAACACTCTTATCTATATGATTGCCAGATTGTCGATATATTTTAAGCCTTCTTCTTCTTTTCGATTCGATTTGGCCCAATAGGTGGCTACATTAATAGCAGCATCGGAAGCACTCATCAAATCCTCCAAAGTGCAGGTGTATGGGCTCTTGGGGCATTCTAGTAGTAGTGGTATATTTTAAGTAGCCTTCTTTTACGAAGGGAACATATTTTTAAACCTTTACTGAGCCATTTAGTACTTCGTATGATTGGAACCTCAATTTTATTTGGAAAGCAAATAAAAAAGTTTGAACAGTTTATGGAATTCTTCAAAAGCAGCCCAAAAAAAACCCATGAAAAAAGTGACCCAAATGGTCACTTTTTTCATAGCATTCATTAAAACTCAGGGCTTTTAAACATTCAATAAAAAATTTAACATTTTCATCACTATACTCTCTTCTATACTTGTACCAATGGCTAATTGAGTACGTTTTCCTAACAGGACATGATAGTATTTGTGCTGTGTGATCAGATAGTGCTAATTCTAAAACACATTGCTTACAGCCTCTTATGTTATGAGCAAAGTTATCAATGCACGATTTACTTAAACTTGCAATAAACGAACCAACTCGTTTACAAAAAACGAGTTGGTTCGTTTATTGCAAGTTTTAAGTTAAAGCTTCGTAACAAGTCTTCAAACTTTCTCGAAACAGGAGTATTTTTTAATCGGTCAATATTATAGTCATCACAAATAACGATCTTCTTATATTTCGTACATAATTTTGCAAGCATAGCCGTTAAACGGTCAAAAAATATTTCTATACAATCCTTTTTTGTCTTTGGAGGCCTATATATGCAATTACATACAATTAACTTATGGTCAACTAATTCAAAAGCCGTCATACATTCTATGAGGTTGGAATTTGAAGAATTTTATTATCGTCTGTAATCATGTTATGTTCGGTAACACACACCACATCAATTATGTTATTGCTACTGTTAATATTATTTAAATTTACGGTAAATTTATCAGCTTTGTATAGTAGACCATTAATATTTTGATGTAGAACATGTATTATGTCTTAAACGAAAAAAAATATTATCATTACATTCATTATTCACCATTAAATTCAATGTATTATTAGATACTTTTTGCTGGTTAGATGCATCTTCTACATTTATTGTGTTAAAATTAAGGATTAGGATTTGTAAATTGTTTAGAATAATATACAAGCCTTTACTATTTAAGCTTCCATACCATTGGTTATAAGTTTCGTATGTGTAGGGAAGATGTGAGTCGGGGCCGTTACCACTCGGCCACCACTGCTCTATTGAATTCTAATATTATACACATTCAGAAAACTAATAGGGCTGCTATGTCGTTGCAGTGCATGAGATATATGTTCTTAGCATATTAACTGTAATTCTTTCCAACAGGTCATAGTGTAGGTGAGTTGGGATGTGCATACGCCGATGGTTGTTTGACAGCAGAGGAGATGATTTTATCAGCCTACAGTCGCGGTCTAGTGTCATTGCAGACTCCGTTTATTCGAGGATCTATGGCTGCCATCGGTCTAGGATATGAACAGGTGAGAGTGTGATCATCCACTTTTATAACGTGTGTTCTTGAGTAAGTGAAAACACATATTGCGTAACCTAATGTGTGATGACAATGTTTAATGACTCCTTAGCGTCCCATTTTTGTTTATGGGCCTCAACATCCTCCTTAAATCCTCTTAAATGCATACTAAGTGGAAATTGTATTTTAACAACACATGTGCATTCATATTAACGTCACACTTTTATTCACAGATTGTAAAAATGTGTCCTCCTGAAATTGAAGTGGCTTGTCACAATGGGCCTGAATCATGTACCATTTCAGGACCTGCTGATGCCATGAAGGAGTTCGTTACAGAGTTAACTGCTAAGAGTATTTTCGCCAAGGAAGTACCATGCTCCAATATAGCTTATCACTCACGTTATATTGCTAATGCTGGTAAGCAAATATCAATCTTATTATTATTATTATATAAAACTATGGAACATTGTAGTGCTTGTCTTTAAATCATCATCTTCCTGCCCTGGTCCCGTTTTATTTGGGGCCGGCACAACACGTTTTTTTCTTCCATTCTGTCCTGTCACTCGTCACGCTATCACTAACTCCCTTTTCTTTCATATCACTTCTTACACAATCCATCCATCTTTTTTTTGGCCTCCCGCTCCCTCTCCATCCATCCACATGTAAATTCATAACTCTTTTAGCAACGTGCGCTTCATAGGGATGAAGCGCACGTTGCTAAAAGAGTTATGAGACTGAAAAGCGCCAGTGACTGAAAAGTTGAGAGGATTCCCTTTCAACTTTTCAGTCACTGGCGCCACTTTCAAACTTCCCCTAATATACTCATTTCTCACTTTATCCATTCTTGTCACACCACACATCCATCTTAACATTCTCATCTCCGCTACGTGCAATTTTTTTTCATCCGTCTTTTTCACAGCCCAACATTCTGATCCATACAGTATGACAGGCCTTAACACCTAGTGCTTGTCTTTAAATGAATAAAAAAAATTAAAACAGGTCCTGGCTTGCTGAAATATTTAAGCGAAGTAATTAAGACCCCAAGAGTTCGAAGCGAGAAATGGGTTTCGACTTCAATACCGTTTGATAAATGGGAGACGCCCCTGGCTAAGTACTCGTCGGCTGAATACCACACCTACAACCTTCTTGTAAGTACCATAATATATTTAATTGTTATAAACCACTTGTACAACCTGATCTTTTCTGACTAGCCTTATATCGTTCGTTTGGAAGAATACTGTTGCAACTCAAAACAGGTATTTTTTTCAACAGAGCTGATTGAAGTTTGCTGTTATTTCAAATTTGTATAACTTTTGATCTATTGTTTTTTTTTTGGTCAAAATGAAACAAAAACATTGAAAATTTATTGTAATATTTATTTAACAAACACCTGTTCCGATTTTAACTTTCACGTGGAACTAAACTTATAAAAAAATAAAAGATCTTCGACATACTAATTTTGCTGGACCAATTTGGCTAATTTAGATCTTGAAATATTCCAGATAGTCAAGGAAAGGTTTAAGCGGTCAGAAAAAATGGAAAAAAATAATAAAATATTATTTTATTAGATAAAAAATGTAGTTTTATAAATAAGATAGTCGGACCATGTCTCTGGAGTTTGCAGAAATCGGTGAACATACCATAAAAAAAAACACATTCAGCCGAACATATAACCTCCTCCTTTTTGAAGTCAGTTAATAAGAGGCACGCTTTTTTTCGTCTCTTATTCTAGGACGGTAAAATTAAAGTTATTTTTTATTTTTAAGTCAACTGCACTTTTTTTAAAATCTTTTTTGAAATTCCAAAAAATAAAAACTGGCTTCTACAATTTAACTTATTTTCTCTACTTAACTGCATAAAAAACTTAAATATTAACTAAAAGATTTATATTAAAACCTAACTATGTACATATTGTTCGTACTTGATGTATGAAATAAAAAAGTAAGTAGGTTGTTGTTATTTTGTAAATTTTATTCCTTTCGGAAATCGGTCGTATTTTTTTTTGATAAAAAGGCATTTTCTTTCGGCTTTAGAACCCAGTGCTATTCGAGGAGACTTTGAGACATATACCGGACAAAGCAGTACTAGTCGAGATAGCTCCTCATGGCCTACTGCAAGCCATCCTGAAGAGGTCTCTACCTGCTGAATGCAGAAACATAGCACTTACCAAGCGTGGACACGCTGACAACGCGTTCCTACTGCTTGAAGCAGTTGGCAAGTACGTGTTTTATTTTAGTTTTTGTGGCTTAGCCTTCCCCCATACATTCATTGAACACTAGGTAGGTACAGTGCGGTTGAAATATCTTGACAGCTCCAAATTTCGAATAGTTGGCTGTGCAGTAATTATTTTTAGAATCATAGGGTGAAAGCGTATTGCTTATTTTTTCGAGTATACGCGATATTTCGGAACAAGAGGTCAACATATTTTGATCGTACTGTAAGCGTCTTACACTTCATAATTCGTGTCACTTTTAGATCTGCATAATTTGGTTTTTACTTCATTCACTACCGATTAATGGTCAAAAGCAGTTCACTAATTAAAAGTTGAGCGAAAACCGCAAGATGAATTTATAATCATCACCATTTCAATCGACACAAGTTTCGCCACTTCTATCGCTCCTGTATTTCTCGCAAGACCAAATTTCTTGTCTAACACTCTTCCCATTTAATTTGGGGTTGGGTCTCCATATACGTCTGCACTAGAGAGCTTTGTTCTGCCTTGTCTGTGTACTCAGACTTGCTTGCTGGATCTCTTTCTGCATTTTTAACCACCAGGTGGCAAGTGAAGGGTGCTGAAAGTTTCTTGTAATCTCGAGGAGTCATTTACTGCTTCTGTTTCTAGATTATATATGGAGGGATACAACCCAAAAGTTAAAGTTCTCTATCCGAAGGTGGAGATGCCTGTATCTACAGAGACGCCATTCCTTTCCCATTTGGTCGAGTGGGCCCATGGAGAAAAATGGTAAGAGATATACTTATGTTATTATTTAAGTAAAGTCTCAATAAATAATATTCAAAAACAGAAAAGTTATTAGCGTTTATTTATAACCCAAAATGTCATTGAATTTATGGAAATATTGTATAGGCTGTTGATTATGAATGAATTAATGACGATCAAAATAGAAAAACACTGCGCTACTATGCTAGTATTTTCTAGTAGCAATTGTTATGAATGATCGATTCAATTATGCATTTACCAGTTATGAGAAATTGTTCTAGACCATTTTGGGATTACGTTTTTTTTTACTTTTGACTATAAAAATACGATCAGTAATGGGTACGGATAATTAAAAACTAGGGTTGTATACAATGTGGCGCTGAAAATAGGACAATAAACTTTTAAGAAACAGTAACTAAGTGCTACTAAATAAACTATTCGGGGCGCTCTTAGGCGCCAACATAGTCTATCGAATTAATATAATTAAGCTTGGCATATTTACGCGCCGGACACTCTGCGTCACCAGTCTGATGGTCACATTTCCTCTTGAAACGCCTGCACGTCGCACATTGAGGCGGAGAAGATTTACTGCTACACTCCTTGTGGGAATGCCCAGTCTCTCCACAGTGGTTGCAAGTAGGACTGGTTTCACGACAAAATTTGGCTGCGTGGCCGAACTGCTGGCAGTTGAAGCACCTTGTGATTATTGTGAAATCTTTCACAGGTCATGATTTCCAATTTATAAAAATCCGGCCTTGGTTTATTAGGACTTTCCTGACGGCAGCGGTTACTTCTAAAATATGGTTGCTGGTGGAAAGATCTGACTTATGGCTCAATTTGACAGTCGCATGGAAGGACTCACGAGTACTGTTTGCCAATTTATTCGAAATGTTTTGCTCATAGATGCAGTCCAATATTTCCCTTTCAGTAAGTGCTACTGGAACTCCAACGACAGCAATCCTAGGTCGGCGTTTAGGAGCTTCTTCTACCGTAAGGCCTGATGATACCAGTTTTGTTGAATTCCTGAGCTTTTCAATATCGTCTTTGTGTTGAATGTTGACCTTCTTGGCAGTCACTGTTTGATGGATAGTTTTTCTTTTCTATACAACTGTCGTACGTTTTTTGAAGTAAGAAAGACTTTTGTTTTTGTTATTCGGCAACGTGATCGCCTGATGGCTGTACTCATATGTATTTTCTAATGTGATTTATTATACTATAAATTCTACTGTGTGCAATTTCTTCTGCCTTTGATTGTATCTCGAAGACCTTTACAAGAAGTTAACACTTTGCTTTCGGTCCTAATAAGGACACCTCCGTTTCTAACTTTTTTTAGGCCACGGACATGAAACTTCAGTTCTTCAGGTGATATAATTTTCTTCACAAGCGACTTTGTGTCTTCACTTGTTCTAGTCTTGTCGCAAGGATAGATATCCACAGAACTCAGATTTGCTTTTCGGATGAAGGTTTTGGAACTTTTTTTAACCATGCTAGCGTGGGATGAAGAGTTGATGCCAGAAGGTGTTAATTTATTGATTACAGCCTCTTTGATCACCTTAACAGCTTCTGTAAGGTCCAGCTGATCCCTTAGGTGCAGTGCTGTGTTGTTCGCTTGAATCGTTTATTGCTTTAAAGTTTGATAGAGTATAGCCATCTGAGAGGTCCCATTGGAAACCCTACGACAAAGAGCGGATACACGGAGCTTCTGATCACTGTTCATTTTCCCCTCCGAAACTATGGTGCAGACCTCAGTGAAAATGCCGTCTATTGACCCCATTCATTTCTGAAGTTCTTTTTTATAAATATTTTTTCTCCTCGTGAAAATTAATGCCAACCACATGAAAATCGGTTTAGTAGTTTTTGAGTTTATCGCGAATAGACAGAAAAACAGACGCATGGGGGATCTGTTCTTTATTAATATATCTGTAATAATTAATCATAAACATTATCTTTTATATCGCATTAAGTAGGATCGTACAAAATATAGTTAACCACAAACAGCACTCCATATATCTAACAAAAAAAAGCCGGCAGTGGCCGCACCAAGTAACTGTCGTATGAGTGAGAGTATTTGTTAAATACTCATTCATTGCGCAACTAGTTAAACTGATTAATTGCTCGATCTGTACTAAGCAAGCAATGATATTTGTTCTCAATTCAAATAATTGATTTGACACATTATCGTGTTTTTTGGTATCAGGAAGTAATTTTTTAATAAATTTAGTAAGAAATGTAAAATGAGATACCATCTTACGTCTAATTTACAATACAGCTGTTATTTTTGCAAATAAGCACTGAACAACGCGGCATTTTGTAAAAAAAACATAAGCAAAGAAGACGTCGCTAGTTGACATTTGACTAATGACCGAAAACGGCATCAAGCACATAAAAGCGCATATCCGGCTTGATGCGCTCGCAAGAGCCACGCCCCCTTACCATATCTCTACTGTTTGACATATCTTTTTTTTTTTTTTTTAAGGTGGGAAAACATCCAAATGACTTCTCGCGCTCTGCGTGGAGCGCGAGGGCGTGTCAGACTTTTACTGACTAAAACCACACCTGTATCCTTCAATTACCCTTTGCGTACTAGGACTACGGGTTGCCCTTTCGGAAATTCTCCGCGGTCCTAGCTAGCGGGCATCGGCCCCACTGGGCCCCTACGGTTTGCTGACATCTCTTTGAGGAGCGCGAGGATCACTACGCGCTGTTAACGACTGGGCTCGGTGCGGTTAATTACCGAACAGCCGGACGGCGAGCTACCCAGTGCTCGACGTCCGCAAGCCCGCGTCTACCGTGGCTGGTAATCGGGGTCGGAATTACGTCGGCTAGAGCGTGAGGACCTTCGTTCCCTCACGCGTGCAGCCTCCTCCTTCGCTAACATTACTGCTTCGCAGAAGGAGGCGACCGCCTGAAAATACTTCCCCTGTTACTGTTGACACTGTTGATACTGTTTGACATATCTGGGGTATATATAATAATTACAACTTACTAAAAACAAACATAAATATGGCGTCAAAAGACTTCCACATCACTGTCGACTGGTAATACGCCCACGCAATGACTGGCGGCATTGTCACGCTGTAAGGCAAACTATTAGTTTAAGGTTTTTTTTTTTTAATGTAACTATAGAGTAGTATATAATGTTACATATATATTTTTTTAATGTGTATGTTTAAAATACTGTTTTTTTTTCAGGTCATTGCCTTATTACAATAGCGCTAGCAGAAGGAAGGTTGCAGCTTGCACATATACAATATCTTTGCACGATAAGGAATATGAACACCTGAGAGGACACGTCATTAGAGGTACCTTTATCGTTTCTTCATCACTATTCAGTGTCGAATATGTGACGTTTTTTTAGGGTTAGATACCTCAAAAGGAAAAACACGGAACCCTTATTGGATCACTTTGTTGTCTTTTTGTCTGTTTTTCGGTCAAGACCCTTTATTTCGAGAACGCGTGAAGGCATCGAGTTGAAATTAAAACTATATACTCAAGTCTGCGGTCCCTAGAAGCTGTAAAAATATCAGATTTCTAAGTTAACGTAGAAGAAAGATACGATCGTTTATGTTAAAACCTACATTTCGACACTCTCGAGGGAATCAAATATCATAAGGTACTTTCCGTTGACCCAGAATCTTGAAATTTGACATAAAACAAGGTCTAGCACAGGTATAGGAATAAATTTGAAAACTGTAAATTTGTTGTTAATTTTTGAGGTGCAATCCGGAAAAATCTTTGAGACTCAATTCGGATATCGAACTATTTACATAGGTAAGTTTGTACGGAACCCTCAGGGCGCGAGTCCGACTCGCACTTGCCCAGATTTTTTTCGTATGAAGTGGGAAATTATCCAATTATTTCTCTCGCTCTAGGGAGGATTTTTAGTGACTAAAACCATAAATGTATCCTCCAGTTGCCCTTTGCGTTCTAGGACCGCGGGTTTCCTTTTCAGAAATTTTTCGATGGTGGGGTGTACTTTAAAAATTCATCTTTAAAATTAAATTATGTTTACAATTAAAACTAGTTAAGCTGTGGTGCTGCTAAATAGGTACGCGTAATGTCCAAGTACGGGGGCTCTCGGTTGAGACTGGTCATTTCTAATATAATCCTTTTTTTAAAGAGTCAACCACATAATATATAGAACAGAATACTTGATATAATATAATGTTCTACAACTATCACACAACGCCATCTAGTCCCAAATTAAACAGAGTTTGTGCTATGAGTACTAGACATATTCGTTCGGCAACGCAAATCTTATGCACTTAGTTTTTTTTTCTCCATTTAATACTAAATTATTAACGGTGAACCAGTTTTGGACCTACTGTAGAGTGATTTTTACGTCATCAAGTTTGTGGAACGTCTATTGATTTTAAAAATTAACGACGTATCGTTAGCAAACAATACAATATGTGGTTGTTTTTTCAATAGATGCGGTAGATCATTGATATATACTAAAGAGACGAAAGGACCCAATATTGAGCCTTGTGGTACACCCATTTTGACTTTCAAACCCTGAGAATTCTTACAACACCGTTTATTTGAACTTGCTGATGCCTGTCATGTAAATATGATTTCACCAAGCCGAGTGCAAGTTTACCTAGCCCATAATATTCTAGATTTAAAAGCAAGGTTTCGTGATTAACGCAATCATAAAGCTTTCAGAGGTCACAAAAAATTCCGATCGCATCTTGGGCTTCTTCCCATGCTGTAAATATATGTTTTAATAAAGTGAAACCGGCGTCAGTTGTACAACGTCCTTTGGTGAAACCATACTGCTGGTCTTGAAAGATTTTATTGCTGTTAAAATGGTAAAGCATTTGATTAAGCATAACTTTTTCAAACACCTTACTGAAAACCGGCAATACTGTTACAAGTCTGTAACTGTTAGTGTCATAATAGTCATCGGATTTAAAAAGTGGTATAACCTTACTGTATTTCGTTATATCTGAAAAGACTCCTTGGTCCACACACAAATTAAATATTAAAACTAAGTATGGTGCTATGGTCTCAATTATGGATATTTATTTTTACAGAACAAATAGTATTTCCTTTTGCATCAACCCTGGTGGCTGTATGGGACACCCTTGCTATGACTATGGGTGTTCCCAAGAAGCAATTGTCCGTGGAATTCCGCGACGTGCACTTGTACTCACAACCTGTGATGGTTACACAGAGTCAACTGAAACTCAGAGCTGCACTGCAAAGAGGGACTGGATGTTTTGAGGCGTGTATTGAAACTTCTATATATACCTTACATCTTCTTCTTAAATCATAAGTAAAATCCTCAGAAATTCAAAAACTCATATTGGCAAGTACCAATGTGAATTTTTCTACCATATGTACTTTTCTAAGTTTATCTAGGATATTACTGACACCTTGTGTCTCGGAAAGCATGTAGTCAGACGCCAGAAAGTTAAACCATTAGTCTATCTAAGGAGTATCGTGTTGCCCAGTAACTGGGATGTGGAGGTTAGATATAGTCGCTCCATGTAAAGCACAGGTATTCAGCCGCTATTAGTTAGATTGGAAGCCGACCTCAAGTTAGTTGGGAAAAGTCTAGAGAGAGGATTATTAATCAAGAGGCTGCAAATGTAATAGGATAGTATCGAATGCACCTGTAAAATGCCTTTGATAATATTAAGTCTATAGGTCATGATATCCGCATGACTTTTCAAGAATGACTGCAAGACTAAATATTACTATTATTTTAAATAACTCTTGCATTTGGTTTCATAGGTTTATGATGATGAAATAAAAGTAGCAACAGGTACTATCCTTGTTTTTATACCCGAAGATAAAAAAGGCCAAATACGACTCAAAGAATCACAAGATATGAAACTCACTGCTGAAGATATCTATGACTTGTTGCGTGAACGAGGCTACTTGTATAGGTAAGGAATCTTTAGTTTTATAAGAACAGAGCTGAATCTAGGAATCTTAGGGTTAGAATCACTGTGATTCTTCGCTCCTACTCTATGAAAGATAAAATGTAATATCTACATCTGACAAAAGACCAAGGAAGCATAGCACTCGGTAAAAAAACACAGTAAGGCTACAAAAAAAAGTACGTAGTGGATTTCGAAAGAACAGAACCAATAGCGCTTGTGAAATATTATTAAATTTCGGGTCCAAGTTTTTAGGAGCACCTCATGAGTTAGATCAAGTTTTTAGTTTCATTTTACAACACGTAATTTTTTATTGTATCTCGTCAATAGATTAAACAAAAATCAAAAGCCGGTTTAAAACAAGAAATTGTCTTCACAGTGGTGAGTTCCGCAGCATCGAAGCCGCAAGCTCTTCTCTGGATGAAGCTTCTCTGGTGTGGCACAATAACTGGGTTACGTTCATCGACGGCCTACTCCAGCTGAATATGTTGCGACAACCACATGACGGAGTTACCTTGCCCACACTCATCAGGAGAATAACTGTTGATGTAGAGAAGCATCTCAAGTTGCAGACTGTTTCAGAGGACAAAGTCTTGTATAAAGCTGAGATATTAGAGGAACATGACTTCGTAAGGTAAAACAAATATTCATTATAATTGTATTACTCGTATTAGCTCATGCATTTTATCACTGTCTCACTTGATGACGATGCCGAGTCGACATCAATCAAAATACGTGAATCTCACCATTTACTATTCTATAGTAAATTGTGAGCAAATTGATCTTATGGTTCGATGTAATTTTTTTTTTCATATTCAGATGTGGAGGACTAATGATGGAAAATATAAGATACCGCAATTTGCCTGCTATTAATAAAAATAACATGGCGTTACAGACGCTGAAGTTTGTTTCTAATTTCCAAGTAGATCAACAAGTAAGTGTCTTTAAAACATTCTAACAACAACTTTAACTTTTGAAACGATATGATTAACTAGTTGGGTTTAGTATCAAGATGATTATATATATATATATTTATTGATACATGAGAGATGACATACTAAGCTGATACCAAATAAGTGGGGATAAGGATAGATTGTTGAAAAAGATGATTTCGATTATGATATTCATAGTCGAAATCATCGTGATAATAGAACTAATAAATATCATTTTAATGACCAGGTTTCAACTTCACTGCAAGTATTCTTGCAAATGGTTGCTGAAAATGTTAACAAAGACTCTATTAAAGTAGTTGGTATCACAAACAACCAAATGAAGGGCTATGTCTTTGAAGAGATGAAGAAAATTGGATCAAGCGTTTATGGAGTCAACATTAGTTACAAAGAGTTCAATCTTGGAGACTTGAATTCCACCAAAAATAGTGGCATCTCACTTAAAAAGGCAGACCTTGCTATCGTCCGTAATCTATCAACCGATGATGAAGTAAGACATAATAATTTTGCTATTGACATTTAAAATAAAATTTTAATTTATTTTCACGTCATCAAATATTTACATATTTAAAGAATCACTTAATTAACTATCATAATATATGTATATAAAAACTAAATAAATAAAGACCCTTAAGAACTAACTAAAAGTACACTAGAGTATGTTGCCAGCGAAAAACTCCTCCGCATCGCTATTGACTGATAATGTACCCAAAAGACTGGTAGCATTGGCAAGCTGTATGTATGGCAATGCTAATCCTTTGTCCAACGTAAAAGCCAGCCCTTCGGTCACGCTAAGTGTTTTTTTTTCTTGGAATATACATCTTAATAATTTGGTAAGGAAATTATGTATAATTTGAAAATCCACAGATGTGTCAAATGCTACACTTCGCGCTTCAACGAGACTCCTTCGTAGTGAGCGAAGAAGATAATTTGTATGGAGGTCACGTTCGGCCGACGTCTCTGTTTCGTCAACTGTCAGCGCACAGCAACGAACGCACTCGCTTAGATCTGCTACACTGGCGGCCTAATCAGGTGGCAGCACCCACTACGGCTATAACAGTGCGTGCAAATATTGATTTTACCCTTCTCACCGCCGCCTGCGCCAATTTCTTCCCTCACCATCGCCTTCTTATCGTCGCTCCCTACCCAGCTCCATCTGGTCTCAAACAACTAGTACAATATTGGAGAAAACATGTACAAAGAAACAATATTTACCCAGTAACTGTTGATTATGAATAAAAAGGGAACAATTTCTTTTTGGACGACTTACCAGATAAAGATTTAGCGTTCACTGTTATCGATCACGTAAATAATAACTTTGGTATCGATATAGTGTAATCAGCAACTTCAATTTTAAAAAACAACATTAATTTTTAGGGTAAATGGGAAGGTGAATATTACGTTCCAGTACAAGAAAGCGCAAAAGTGAGCAGCAATGTGATGCTACAAAGTGCACAAGTTGGGGACTTGAGTTCTTTAGAGTGGGTCGATGCTTCTGATAACTGTGGCTCTGGAATACCAGTGAAGGTATAAAGGTTTATTGTAAATAATGAAGACAATGATTTTCATTTCATTACTGATCTCGGTGAAGACACCAAGGATAACCTGACCATAATTGGTTAAGATAAGATGTAGATAAAGGTAAAATAAAACTATTGAGAAATATTTGGACTATTTAATAATAATTATATATTTTAGGTCCATTACGTCGGATTATCAAACACTGATATCAAGAAAGCAATTGGAAAAATAACATCAGATCGTTACGGAGGAAACAACTATGGCATGGATTTCAGTGGAACAACAGAGAGGTAGCTTATAATTTTATTTCCTTTTCGGAAATTCTCCGCGGTCCTAGCGGGCATCGGCCCTCTTAAGCCCTTACAGTTTTACTGACATCTCTTTGAGGCACGCGTGGAACACTTCGCACTCGGTTTCGTTGCGGAGAAAGAGGCGGGCCTGGCACGAGAGGAAGCAAATTATGATCGATAGATGAATGACGACAGATTGGATTATTGTTGCCTATTGTCGAAGTCTAACCTCTATGGCCTGACATAGCAATGATAGATCGATTGTGACAGATAGCTGAGAGAGATAGGCGGATCCCATACAGAGGTATTGTATTACAGTGGTCAGCGTGTGATGGGTTTGGTGCGCTCTGGTGCGGCGAGCAGCGTGGTGCGCGCGCAGCCAGAGCTGCTGTGGCCGGTCCCGGCGCACTGGAGCCTTGAGGACGCCGCCACCGTGCCGCTTGCATACGCACACGCTATGTACTGTCTCGTAAGTATCACACACAGCGTGCTGACTTCAAAATATATTAGGTTTTTTTTTATTGATATAAAGCAGTGCTTGACTGTGATCCCACCTGATGGTAAGCAGTGAAACAATCATTGATGGTGAGGCGCACTACTTTATTAAAAGCCTATTCACTTTAGCCTTGCATAGCATAGCATAGCATATGCAATGCAACAACAACAAAAAACACTTAAATTATAGTTGGACGGGAAGACCGCAGCAGGCAAATTGTTCCAGTCCTTCGATGTATACGGTATAAACGAAGCGAAACGCTTAGTCCGGACCGTTGAAATTTCAACAATGTAAGGGTGGATACTCGCCGTGCGTCGGGTTGTCCGGCGATAGAAAGGAGATTTCGGAATCAAGTCATACAATTCCCGTGCACACTCTCCAAAATGCATCTTGTAAAAAACCGAATGGCTGGCTACTCTGCCCCTGTGCTTGAGGCTTTGTAGATTGAACTTAACCAAAAATGGATCCTTTTGCCTTGTATCTTAGTTGAGTTACTTTTGTTTTGGATACGGCGTTACGATTACAAGCGCATTGGTGGCCCCAACTTAGCAGTTGTACCTAAGTTAAAACCGAACAGATGCATTACTTTGTGTAATTTATTTCATCACCTCTGCTCTCAAAACGGTGAAGGAAACCAACGAGAGGAAATCGGTTTTTCCAAGAACCAAAAATTCGAATACATGTGACATTTACCAATCCGCGCAATGGTGGATTACAGCCCATTCCCTCTCCTAGAGTGGAAGCCTGAATTCTAGCAGTGGGAACATTATATTTCATCACCACTGCTCTCAAAACGATGAAGGAAAACAACTTTTTCAAGAAGCAAAAATTCGAAGACATGTGACATCTACTAATCTGCTCTGGACACGCATGGTGGATTAAATTTCATTCCCTCTCCTAGAGTGGAAGCCCGAATTCTAGTAGTGGGGACATTATATAGCTGATTATGTTGTCTTATCTGCGTAAGACGGTTATTGTTTTTTTTTTTTTTTTTAAAGTTTAATAACCACGAATGTTCAAATTGTAAGCCTGTATCATTCCATTGCTGAGCAAAAAGCGGGTGTGGACAATATTTTTTAAACTGTACAGCTTGTGTGTCCTAAAACGCCCAAGTTAATCCTGGCATGAGCAAGAATGATTCGGAGACCGGTAAAACTCACATTCATTTCAGATTTTTGTTTTAGGGCATCAAAGCAAACGTGTTTAATAGAACACCGACATCTGAACTTTCTGTGCTCGTCCACGGAGGGGCTGGAGCTTTGGGTCAAGCTTCGTTATCAATACTCCTTGCTCACGGCTGCGAAGTGTTCACAACCGTTAGTGACATACGGAAAAAACGTTTCTTACTAAAATTATTCCCCGACTTGAAAGGTATACAAAAGATTTTTGATGAGTTATTATTGGTCCTTCATATTGTTTACTAGCTTCTGCCAACGGCTTCAGCGCTATAGCAGAAAATATATACAGCCTGTCATTCAGTGATAAAGTAGTATTCTACAGGTAAATGAATTTTTAGAATCGGTTTTGTAGTTTTTAAATATATTCATGACAAACAAAAATATATATATATTTCTTTATAATATTACTAGTTTTTGCCCGCGGCTTCGCCCGTGTACATAAAATATAGCCTATGTCACTCAGAAAAAAAGCAGCTTTCTATCGGTGAAAACATTTTTAAAGAAAACGTTTCTTAGGAAGTAATCTCTGAAAGTACTGACTTTCAGAGATTACCGCCTAAAAACAAAAAAAACAAACTTCATCTCTTTACAATGTTAGTGTAGATTATTGTTATAATTATGTGTTTTTAATTTATTTCCAGCTGATCATATCGGTAACTCTCGTGATCAAAGTTTCGTAGATATGGTTCTTAGTGCTAGCAAAGGGAAGGGATGTAAACTGGTTTTAAACTCATTAAAAGGAAGCGGTAAAAACGTATGTAACTTGTTTTATTTATTTAAGGTGTCATTTAAGTTGATGTAGATGACGTTATTGATATATTTCACTAAAATATTTTCTAATTTTAGGATACACTATCCTGTGCTGGTCCATATGGAGCAGTTTTTGATGTATCTCAAATACACAATCAAGATGAAGATTTCGACTATGGGTTATATCATCTGACTAAAGCAAGGGCTTATGTCACAATCGATTTCTCAACGATATTTGATAATCCCACGGAAATGAAAGTAAATATACTAAGCTAATCACCAACATTACATAGAAATATACTTTTTCCATATTAAGACATCATTTGCTACAAAACATGGATTCGGTGAAGCCCTTTGACGATTATAACATTTTAAGATATGTTTATAGTCGCATTGTAGGTATATCACAAATGTATTATCTTATTTTAGAACACTTTTGTTTTTACTTTCAATTATTGTATAATTACAACAGGAATTGCAGAAGATGGTGAGTGAGGGTATCAAGCGCGGATACGTGCGTCCTCTGTCGCGCGTGTGGTACGCACAGCACGACATTGCGCGCGCTTTCCGACTGCTCGCGGCCAGTAGGCACCGCGGCAGAGTGCTACTGAAGATGGATGAACATACGATACAAGCACGACCAAGGTGAAGAAAGACATTTTTCCGGTTTTACAATTTTATAGAACCGAAATACTAGTATACTGTAGCACATCGCATTGGTAGGCAGCACAACAAACGGTTTTAAAGTGCATTTTATCTACCGTCTGTGATACAGTTTTATCCTAGTACAGGCACTTAACATAGCCATGCCTTTGTATTGATGTATTGATTATTAAGATTGTATGTAACTATTTTACCAAATTTTAACTCTGGATAAATATATTATTATTATATTATGTTATTATTCGTTTATTCATTACTTAAACATATAAAATATATTTTTAAACATTTCAATAAAAAAAAATAAAGAAAAAAAATTGTGTCCCAAGTGACATATTATTATTTCATTTATTTATTTTATTTACATACTTATTATATGTTTAAATATTTCCATAAAAAAATATTTAAAAATATAAAAAAATAGTAGCCCACCGGCATCGGGAACAGAGTCTAAGCTGTCGGCGGTCAGGGTTCCTGAGAGAGGAATCTCCTAACGATGCGCGCCGTATCCAGGAGTACTGCTTTCAGGATCAGGCCCTTGATTCAGCTGCCTAACGAGAGCCTCCTTAGATGTTGTTCGAGGCTCTTGGATATTAAGCCATTTGCTGTTACGACCATCGCCACAATGATTGCTCTATCCACTTCCCACATGTCGACAACATCGCGAGCTAAGGCAAAATACTTAGTTTGCTTATCTTTCTCAGCTTTCACGAGGTTCTCGTCGTGAGGGACAGCTATATCAACAATCATTGTGCGACGCTCTAGTCGATCTATCACCACTATATCAGGTTTATTATTATTTTATTAAACTTTCCTACTATGCATTCAAATTATGTATTGTTTTCTTACAGAATCTCTTGCAATCCAAATCAATGCCAACTGGTAGTCATGAATGATGATAATGTTGGATTCCAGCTGGTTAATAAACTTGTAGCTCGAGGTGCACGAAAATTACATGTACATAGTAAAGCTCATACAAATGCGAAGTTTCAATTTAAATTAAGGTAACTAATTGCCTTTTATAAACACTTCAAATATAAGTAATAATGACTATGATAATAATAATGTTACTTTCTAACCAAATTCTAATAAAAACTTTTCGATTATTCAGGAATTGGCAGAAGATGGGTGTGCAAGTTCAGGCGTCTTCTCAAGACTTATACAAAGAAAATTACATAGTTGAACTTTTCAAGGAAGCCACTCAATTGGGCTCGATTGGTGGTATATACTCCATTATAAATGAGGGCCAAATGGACCAAGAAATTTTGTTTGATAATTTAGATAAAGTTTCGAGACAATTTTGTCCGAATTTAAGGTATGATGAGTACGCGTACACAGTATGATTTGCTATATAATTGTTTGAAGCATGCTTACATAATTTAGATATAATATATATAGAATAGTTAAGTACTCTTTCTTTTATCCCCATTTTTAGATACTTTGCAGTGATAAACGTTAGTGAAACAACGTTTGGCAAGGCAACGTGCCTTTCTCGAGTTCAAAATAAATTACCAGCTAAGTTGATAGCTGTACCTCAACAAAAAAATGTAAGTATTACAACTTATCATGAAAGAAACTTACTCTTAAAATATGTTCTTAAATTTTACTATTAAAACTTTATAACAGACTGATTTTAGGGTTTGAGAAGATTCAAAAGTAATGGCCCTAAAATGAACCCTCGTAATATCCTTCATCACTGCATAGTGTTATTCTAGTTTAATACATACCATTTCTGTTCATTCATTGTTCTCTGCTGTTGTAATCATAACTGAGGACGTCGAATGTCATACCATAGCTGTAATCTTGGTTGAATTTTATTAGAAGTGTGTCAAGATTAATCTATTCAAATGCTTTGTACAGATCACCAAACATTTTAATTTGTATCATTAACATATTTATACTTATTTTTCCATAGATTAGTCTAGTATTGAAAAGCAACGCCAAGCCAGTCTAATTGAAAGGCCAACAAAGAAAAAACTACGTGAAATAATAACTAAAATAATTTCCATTCAGGATACGAGTACTAGTGATGCGGTGGACATGGTGGAACAAGCACTTTGTGGTGTGAATACCTTGGTGGTTGCACAGAGAACACACATGCACCAACCTGATTTGCTGAAAAAACTTGCTGGAATAGCTGGTTAGTAAAGGAATAAAATACTATAGTTGTCAAGAATTTGACTCTTTTCTAAGTTATATATCAGTATTTTGAATCAGCACAACGAGAAACCCACACCCATTCAAAGCAATAACGGTATGTAAAACTTAGGTTTTGTTTTCAGATATTTGCTTAACGACAAAAATGCTAGAAACTACTACTTTAGGAGAACTCGGTATTCAAGATGATAAACTTCTATTGGTTGCTAGTTACTTGAAAATGCACTATAACGTTGAGTTCGCTGAACAAGAGATATCACAGCTAACAGTTAAAACGTAAGTTCATTTACATAATCAAACGTTGCATACAATCTTTCCAATATTTTGAAAATAACAACTTTATTTTTTGATAGAATAATGAGTTTGGCTAAAACCGAAAACGCCATTGAAGGTGTTAAAGGCTTAGCAACGTTCATATCATACGTGGGCCCAGACGAACTGTTAGCTACTACAGAACTAGTATGCATGTCTACTGCCAGCAGTGGTGACGATTTGGTAAATATTACACTTTGCACATTGTGCATACTATAAATCGCTTGATGATTTTTATATGGCTATCTGCTTCCATATACCTCTGTTTGCTATTATCAGCACAACATACATCTTCATTAAAACCATATTATTTTACAAAGTCTTTCAAAGTGTTATAATACTTACTGAAATATTGCAGCGCGGAGACGAATTTGACGCAAGCCTGCCGCATCTGTGCATAGTGCCGGGTATAGAGGGCCATCATGAAAGGTTCCGATTGCTGTGCGAGGGCCTCAAGCTGCCGGCGCTAGTACTGCAGCCAGGACTCGACCGCACCGCAGAAACTGTGCACGAGACTGCTCAGAGATACGTTAATGTATGAGCTCATAAATTACAAAAAAACAATTTAAATGTAGTATTTTATCAACTCGAAACTTAATATTTGCTCATATTTTAAGGTGCTCTTGAACAAAGCCGGATTGAAAAACACTTTTTACTTAATGGGTTATGAAACTGGCGTTCTTGAGGCATTGGAAATGGCAGCAATACTCGAAGATCTTGGTGAGTAATATTAGTGAAATACCGCTTTTTTTTAAGTTATAATATTTTACAAGATGTATTACGGATTTACGTTAATTTAATAATTGTAGGTTTAACTGGGACTGTATTTTGTCTTGGATGTGGACCAAACGAAGTGCAAACTGTGATTGAAGAAAATATCGCTGAATTCAATATAAAAGCACAACTGGAAAATGAAGTGCTCAAGCATATGTTTAAGTTGATGGTAGGCGACGAAGTTGTGTTTCTGGAAGGAGTACTTAAAGGTATTACTTCGTGGCCACAGAAAGTGGACGTGTGTGTGCGGGCTTTGTTGCATCGTGTGCAAAATTCGGCGCAGTACTCCCGTTCGCTAATAGAAGCAACCCTGGCGCGAATCGAGCGCGCGCGCTACTACGTGCCACCGGCGCGCGCTTTGCGCTCTCAACTGGTGCTGCTGCGTGCTGCATCTACAGACATGGTGTCACCGACTCTAGCGCTGCAGCAATACTCCCAGCGCCCAGTCGTCATACACCAGCTCGCGGGACCACTGTCACACATAACTAATGATATAAGCTGCTCGTCTATTATTAATGAGTACTTGGATCCAGCTATTTTAGAGTCATTCAAAGAAAAAAATATTTGCGAAGCATATCTTCTCAACCCATGTTCTTTTATGGTTGCTAATTAAGACTAAAAAATATTTGGATGTTAAGCTATTTATTTTATATTTTTAAATAAAATAAATTAAGTTTTAATTAAGCGTTTTGTATTATTTAAAGATTTGTGTACTGACTACAAGTTATGAGGACAGTGAATCGAGGTGAGTTAATCGTCCCAAACATCTTGAAATCACAATAATTGATTAAAACTACAACTACAACTAAGTTACATTATACATAAACACTGCCATATTCTCGAAAACATATTTTCTCTTCTGCCGATATTTGGAAATAACTTAGAATACTTGATATTGGCAAACCGGGAAAGATTAGAAAGACTCACCATAAAAAATAATGATGAGTAATTTTTATTAACTCTTCACACAAATTACACAAATTTGCACCGGAACCTAATGATTTCTATCTTTAAATCAATGATTAAAAAGAAAACCCTTAAGTATCGTGTCTCTTGTCCGCAACCACCACTCCATCTCGATACATATCCGAGTCGGCAGCTAGGTAAGAGATTATACACTTCCACGAATAGTCATTAAGACTTGCAATGCTCAGATCTTGGAGTATTTCGTCAAGTTCCCAAGATGATGTGGAGAATAACACATTGTCGTCAACAAAGCGGAGGTTCAATAGCTGGTAACCACGAACATGTATGATGGCTCCTGATTGCCATGTATGGGGCAAGTTGTTAAAAACCTCATGCAGTGCGCTTTTGAACAGCTTGGGTGAGAGTGGATCGCCCTGTTTAATTCCTTTTCTGCTTAGAAATTTAAACAGAAATGTGCAACTTGATGTTTGCAGAACTACTTCGATAAATGATGTCAATAAGGTCAATGTAATGTGTTGAGATTTTAAAGCATTGATTACTGAGTAATGGTCTGTTGAACGCTTTGGCATAGTCCACAAAAGCTAGATAAAGTGGTTTCCTAAATTCATTGTATTTTTCAATAACTTGATTAATAGTATAGAGGTGGTCGGTTGTGAAGAAATGTGACCGATATCTTACTTGTTCCAGAAGTTAATGAAGGAGAGGGTGTTGTAGATACCAAACAAAATTACAAATTATATGTCGCAATAACTTATTCTCAAATAATATACCTGCTCGTAAATATTACAATTAAATCACAGTGTTTTGTAGTAATGTGTAAATAAGATAAGGTTGGGAAATGGTATAAGGTACGATAATGGCTATTTATCAACAACGTAATGGTACGAATATTATCTACACTAATATTATAAAGAGCTAAATAAAATTAGCTCTTTATTAAAATAAATTAAAATATTTTTTTTTTGTTTCTTTATTTGCAGAAGGTAAAGTCTCTGAAAGTACTAGTCCGATTGCGACAATTTTTTCACCGTTAGTAAGCTGCTTTATTCCTGAGAGACAAAGGCTATACTTTATGTACGCGAGTGAAGCTGCGGGCAAAAGCTAGTTAGAAATATTTAAAAACTATATTGTGTGCTCAAAAGCAAACATACCTTGTTGACATGGTATCCTTTCAATAGGACTTTCGTAACCTCAACCTGTTTGTGATAAAAAGAAGATGCAGTTCTGGATTTTACACAACAAGTTGCTAGATAGTAAAACAAAATAGCTAGGTATATTCCTAGACCTTTGGAAGGCTTTTGACACGGTCTCTGTTCCCAAACTTATCATAAAGCTGGAGAATATCGAAGTACATGGAATGCCTCTAGATTTTTTTAAAGATTATCTGAAAAATCGTAAGCAATGTATTAAAATTAATACTTACTCAAGTGACGAGTTTCTCGTGACTTATGGTGTTCCCCAAGGAGGGATACTTTCCCCGACATTATGTCAGATCTACGTAAATGACCTCTGTAGACCGAGTCTCCCAAACGTTAGAATTTAGGCTTACGCAGATGACACCGCAATTCGTTTAGACGGTTTCACTTGGGACATAGTGAAAAAAGAAAAAAGCGGAGATAATAATAATAATAAAACATTTAAAAATATAAAAAATAGTATCCCACCGGTATTGGGAACAGGGTCCAAGCTACCGGCGGTCAGGGCTCCAGAAAAAAAACCTCTTAACAATACGAGCCGTGTCCAGGAGTACCTCCCGCTTTCTGAATCAAGCCTGTGATCCAGCCACCTTACACGAGCCTCCTAAGGTGTTGGTCGAGGCTCTTGGCTATTAAGCCATTGCCCGACACGACTATCGGCACAATGATCGCCGAGGCCACATCCCACGTCGACAACCTCGCGAGCCAAGTCAATATACTTGATTTGTTTATCTTTCTCGGCTTTCACGAGGTTTTCGTCATGCGGAACGGATACGTCAACAATCATTGCACGCCTCTCGCTTCAGTCCACCACCACTATATCAGGCTTATTGGCTACAATAGTCCTGTCAGTGATGATGGGCCGATCCCAGTACAAAGTGATATGACCATTATCAAGAACTGGATCGGGCTCATACCTGTAGTACGGCATCTCCGATTCCACAAGAGAGTATTTCAGAGCAAGTTGCTGATGGATAATCCTGGCTACTAGGTTGTGCCTATGCAAGTACTCTCCGTTAGCTAGACGAGAACAACCAGAGATAATGTGGCGAATTGATTCTCCCGGACGATGACATGCCCGACAGATGTCAACAGTGCCGTCCTTAAAAATAAATCTCCGGTAGTTATTCGTCTTGATAACTTCGTCCATAATTGCACAGACAAAACCTTCAGTTTCCCCAAAGACGTCACCGAAACGCAGCTAGGCTACGGACGCCAATTGGTCTAGATCGGGCCGGAAGAAGCGTCCGTGAAGTTCCTTGCTCTGCCATACTTCCCTGCGATCGTTAGTGTCAAGCACTACCGGTTTGCGCCAGTTCCCGTTAGCCAGGGAGAGCGGAGTGAGTCCCTTGTCCACTAACACTAAATCTTGATATTTTGTTTTTGTGTATAAGTACAGTCAGGGGTCAAAGTGCTGCTGCTACCTGTGCTAAAGTTTCAAAAAGAGGGTGAAACGACCAGTGAAAATTTTAGTCAGTTTTGCATTAATAGTGTGCAACAAGACTTTGGCCCCTAACTGCACATACATAAATAGTTAGATATACCTAATAAATATTTAATTTTCTTGTGTACATATTGTTATTTTAATCGAATAAGTCAGCACTACTTTTTATTGTTGATAGGTGCCATTGACCTCTTTGTCAAAGTTAGACCTACCCCAATATAGAACTGGATTGTCTGTCCCAGGTAAACGTAATCGTGTACACGTCAAGTGTAGAGTCTCCGATCTTGATCGGAGTGGGTCCTACATGGTTATTTACCATGACTTTGGTTTTGGAAAAATGGAAAGGGCAATGCTCGGAGTTTCCTTGCGTGATCGCATAAGGAATAAAAATATCCGCAGGAGACCCAAGGCCGCAGACATAGCCCGAAGAATCGCCAAACTAAAATGGCAGTGGGCACATTGCTCGTAGAACGAATGGTCGATGGGGCCGAAAGGTTCTAGAGTGGCGACCGCGCACTGGAAAACGCAGCGTTAGACCTACCCAACTGAACCATCTGCCCCAGGTAAACGTCCACAATTTCGAGTGTAGAATCTCCAGTCTTGATAGGATTGGAGACAACATGGATATTTACCGTAACTTTGGTTTCGTTCATGCTCATTTTAGTACTGAGCACCTTCGTAGTCTTAGCCATGATTACTACGTCGTCGACAAATCTAAGGTGAGTGATGTACTCAACATTGACATTAATGCCTCCATTACTGCCATTAACAGTTTTGAAGAAATGACATCTCCTTGCTTTACACCCCTCTGCAAGAGGATAGGTTTCGAGGTCTGGACCTGAAGTCGGACTAACATGGTGGTGTTTTTATACTAACTCTTATGAACTTCGAAGTACCGATAGTCAATCTGGAACCGTTGGAGAAACTGCAGCACAGCCCACGTTTTAATAATTAAATTAGCTAAAGACGTATTGGCAGAACCTATCAGCTACCTTTGTAATCTAAGTTAGGGACACTGCACTTTTCCTCGCTATTTCAATTTATTATTTATTCAGTTAGTACAACAATGGTTAGTAATTATTCAGCAAATCAAAATTTATTTATGCTCATAATCTGTTTGACATCTATTAACAATGACATGTTTGTCATTAAAATAACTTACTTAACCTACTAATTATGTACCTTTGATACCACTCAGAAGGTGAACAAATTGACAACCCGGTGAATAAGCTGATAACTCGTAGGTGAACGATTTGACATGTCTATTATGGTCTAAACCACCAGACACCATCATCCTTCATTGGACCACTAGACGTACGGCATTGCGCCATCGGTACATGGTGGACATCCCACCCATACATACAAAGCGTTTTGGGAAAACGTTCAGTATGCGTACAGCTAAGGAGTGGAATTTCCTGCCGGAGTCTGTGTTTCTTGATGGCTACAACCTGGGGGTCTTTAAGTCAAGAGTGAATGGGTTACTTTTAGGCAAGCGTGCTCCATTGTCGGCCACATCATCGCTTACCATCAGGTGAGATAGTGGTCAAACGCGAACCTAACAACAATAATATAAAAAAAAAACTATGAGCTATTTCGTTATTTACTGTTATCTTTTAAAACAACCCTTTTTATACGTAAAACACACACGTTATAGTAATTTCTCGTTTTACTAGAAAAAGTCAAAAACAACTTATCATATTTGGGCCAGCCACGGATATATTGATTAGATGTTGCAGGGATTTGCGTGGCAGTTCTGTATCAATTGTTGTACCGTTTTTTTGGAGTCTCGTGCATTGTACTAACGTCAATGAATAAATGCAAAGGTCGCCATCTTCACCTACTGGCGAGTTCAATCGTGGTCATCGATACGTAATTACTGCATTTTTAGGCTTTCAATTCATTATAAATAGAACATAATTCGATTTGAAGTCACTATCCCCGAACTTTCGCTAGAGTTTGGTGTGGGCTATTGTTTACTAATATTATTAAATTCAATATAAAAAAAAAACGTAAGTGCTAGCATCATAATATTTTATACTTTATTGTAGTTGCATTTATTTTTATTAATTTAGCTGTAAATTTATATTTACTTTTCTGTGCAAACAAAACTCATTATCTCAATTATTTGTTGCATTTCGCAATGTAAGTACATGCTAAGGTGGTAGGTAAAATAATTCTTGAAATGACAGTAAAGTTGAAGAGGACTTACAATCTAACTTGTTTTAAGTTCAAATTTATTTTAAATTAATAACATTATATTAGGTTATTATTTTATACAGGGTGTCTGTGGCATCGAGGCACAAACGAATAACAGGGATCCAGGACATGATTCTGGACAGTTGTGGAATTTTTCATCAGTTTCTTCCTATGTTATTTTAAATCTTTACTTTTTTAATTTTAACATTTTTAATTAAAACAATAAATGAATTACTTTTAGAATTAAAGATGTCATCGGAATTGATTAGAATAACGATTTTACCTACCTCGATGACTTTTCAGTAGATTTTTTTTATTTATTTTTTTATTAAATCAGCGGGGTTGGTTAGAATAACGATTTTACACAGTTTAAATTAAAAAAAAAAATTTTTTTTTTTTTTAAAATTAGAAAAAAGCCGACGAAAAATTCCACCACTGGGGGGATCCAGAATCATGTACTGGATCCGTGGTATTCATTTGTGCGTCGATGTCAAAGACACCGTGTATTATTATGTGAGCAGTACTGTTCATCATCATCATCATCATCATTTGAGCCGAAAGACGTCCACTGTTGGATATAGGCCTCCCACAAGCGTCGCCACAACGACCGATCCTGCTCCTCTCGCACCCACCGCAATCCCGCGACCCTCTCCAGGTCGTCGGTCCACCTTATGGGAGGCCTTCCAACGCTGCGTCAGCAGCACAGTTATGTCGTTTAAATATTATCAATATACTATAATAACATTTCATTTAGTTTTAGAAAAAATAGCGTTCTTATTTTTGTTTTACGACATAACCAGATAAATGCATTTTCAATCATTTTGTTTTGTGTCGGAGTGTGTATGTACATGTTTATTTGTATCGTCCTAGTACAATAATTATACTAAACAACCAAATTAACAAATAATTTTATAGGTTTAGTGTTCAAACTGAAAGTAATAGTATTTAAAAATCCATATAAAAATATCTTTATACTGATCAGTTCATATTTATAGCAGTGTTTTTACAAGATAATAAAACCGTGAAGATTGAAACATACTCATAGCCAGTCATATCATATTATCTGGTCATATATGTTATCCTTGCTAAATCTGCTCTTTAATTTGCTAGCCTGCTCAACCATGACACCAGTTCCGCAAGAGCTACCCGCAACCCAGTCTGGGATGGAAGGCAAGGTATTGCCTGCATCGAGTCTGTTCGCTGACGGTGAGAGGGTGGTCATCTCCGGCATGTCGGGGATGTACCCCTCTTCGCATCACGTCAAGGATCTGTCTGATATCTTGTACAATAAGGTGAGGATATGTTGATAATGATATCTTCATTGTTTGAGTCGTGTGTAATGTAGCTCTTCATTTATTGTAAGCCCAGGTGACAAGAACGAAAAGTCGCAATGTCAGTGGCATTCATCAAATCAACAAAAATAAAGGTGTGTTGGCATTTTGGGTGATCCAGCCAATATGCTAGCCAGGTGATCATGACTCATATAGTCATTACGGTCCTAGAACGCAAAGGGCAAGTGAAGGATACTGACCACACGGTTTTAGCCACTGACCGTTGGGTGATCTATTGTAGAGGCGCTGAGCATGAACGATTCTAGCGCAGACCCACCTTTAGAGCAAGAAAAGTCATTGGATGCTTTCATGGCTCAAAAAAAATGAATGCGAGTCATATTTTGGTCATTGAGTATGAGAGACAAACAGGGTGGCTGAAATGAAAGGCATTCTTTTGTGTAAATAAAAGTGTTCCTTGAGAGTGTCGAAATATACGTTTTTTGCTACATAAACGGCCGTATCTTTTTTTGTCGTTAACTTATAAGTTTGATTTTTTCACAGCTTCACGGGACAGCAGACTTGAGTATTAGTTTTAATTTCAACTTGATACTCGAAGATTCACGTGTTCTCGAGATAAAGGGTCTTGAAAGACAGACAACAAAGTGATCCTATAAGGGTTTAATTTTTAGGGTTCCGCAAATTTGAGTATACGGTTTTAATTTCGACTCGATACCTTTACGCGTTTCCAAGATATAGGTTCTTGACAGACAGACAACAAAGTGATCCTATGAGGGTTCCGTTTTTTTCCTATTAAGGTACGGAACCTTTAAAAAGCCCAATCTTTGTGTAGTAATCTGGACTCTAATACAATGGAACAGTAACCCATACAATACTCAATCTACTAGGTGAACCCAGTGACAGCAGATAAATTGCGCTGGTCAGTCACCCACCCTGAAGCAGTTCGACACGTGGGTGCAATACCAGACCTCGAGCGATTCGACGCGCAATTCTTCAAGGTCTACTACGCCCTCGGAAGCTCTATGGATCCTATGTCCCGGAAAATACTCGAACAGGCATACAGTGCTATTTATGACGCAGGTAAGAATATCGGGGCTATGATGGTCTAGTAGTAACTGCTGGCTACTCATATTCTTTATTTAAATTTGATTTTTATTTGATTTTTATTAATTGACTTTCATTTTAATTTATTTGAATTGGTTTTATTTTTATTTTTATTTATTATATTTTATTGTGTTGTTGGCGCCGTAACGTTTTATGTGAAAATATATTATTTTTAGTATATGCGAAACCTGAATATAGTTTGTTCAGAACCAGATTCCAATAATTTTTACATCACGTTGCTTCTTTCCCAAAAAATATTTAAAAAATTCACAAGTGTCCAATTTGTGAATTTTTAAAAAAAAAAACCCACCTCCGATGCTAAGTATAACACGGGTCACGGTAAGTCATAGCGGGCATTAGGCGTCAGCGCACAGCTGTGCGCGGCAGCAAAACAACCCCTCAGCCCTCCGGATGGAAGGACAACCAGATAACCTAACAAGCTTATACAACGACAACCAGATAACCTAACAAGCTTATACAAGGACAACCAGATAACCTAACAAGCTTATACAACATACAACCGCCATACAACGTGGCAATGCCGCCAGCCTTTTGGGCACACTTCCAGTCGACAGCGATGTGGAGGAATTTTATGACGCCATATTTTAGCTAGTAGTTTTTGTCTTTAGTGTATATATAGTTTTAATTAGTTAAGTGTTTTTTATCAATTAATAATAAATCATATCCAAAACAAACTGTTGACAAGCTTATAGCTTTGTGATTTTTCATGATACAGTTATGAAATTTTGTATATAAATTCTTTACATAATAGTACCAGACACGTGTTTTGGGATTCGCATATACTAAAACTAGTGTTGTATATCTTTACATCTTACTTATTATCGCGTCCTATTAGCCAGAGTCGTTTATTTGCGACTGGGTACTCCATCTCGTTTAGTTCTTCAATCCTCATAGGTGAGAGAAGAGTTTACGAGATGGAGTATTGGGTCGTGGATGTGCGACCCTGGCGGAATAAACGCGAGGGTGTTTGTCGGATATATTCGACGTAGACGCTTAAAAGGTTAAAAGAAACTTAAATATTAACTTTTTTTTTTACACTAGTAGTATCCCCAAATACAAATCGAATTTATTCTTTTCTTTATTTTTATAATTTTTAATTCAATAAAAACACTTAACTAATTAAAACTACATACACACTAAAGGCAAAAACTATTAGCTTTAACATAGCGTCATAGAACTCCTCCGCATCGTTGTCGACTGGAAGTGTGCCCAAAAAGCTGGCCGCATTGCCATGTTGTATGGCAATGCTTAAACTCTGACCGAGGTAAAAGCCAGCCCTTGGGTCAGCATATGAGCAATCGGACCTCACGGCCCAAGAGTTTCAACCCCAAACGGCTCAAAAACTGCCCACGAAGTTACTATATTTCCGCTGCTTGAGGTTCTCCACAGCTGCAGCGGCAGTATCAGCACAGCACGAAGAGCATGGAAGTTGGGATGGCGCAAGAGTGTCGACTCAGGTAGCGTCCCACACTAAAGGCCTATCCATCTTCCATGGAAATAAAGACATACCGTCCGGTCTCTTACCATCGTCGCGTGCCAGGCCATGAGGTTCTAAAACAGTCAGAACGCCGACGGAGACAAGGGCTCGTCGGATAATGCCATGCTATCCGACCCGCGCTTCGACTGCATGACAGGCCGTGGTGACCGAGGCTGTTGACAAATTTGCCAAAGTGGAAGCGATGAGGAGAACAGCAAGGACTGCTTAGGCGTAGGGCAACAGCTAGGCGGAAAGTAGTATCGTCGAACAAGGTGCCAATTTTCGACAACAGCAGTGCGTGAAGCCAAAGACCTGACTCCCTATTTCCCACAAGAGCCGTAAGCTCTTTCAAGAGCAACTAACCAGCTTCCCTGCCTGAACAGATAAGGTCCTTTAGGTGCTGAGGACTGAGGCCATCGAGGCCGCCAGCAGAGCTGCTCCGGAAAAAGCCAACGGCTGTGATCACTTCTCGACCAGTAATGGTGAGAGTGTGAATTTCCGGATCAGGGAGGTTGGGAAAAGAAAGGTCATCGGCTGGGGCAGGGTGTTATCACCCCAGATCTGCGAGAGTATCTGGAGAACACGGAGCCACCACATCACTACTAAAAAGAATCCTGGCTGCTCCACTGATGTCACCTTCCCCCAACTTTATTTCTACCACATGGGGAGCACATGGAATATACCTTTTGAAGAGACCTCTGTATCGGTAATTTTGAATCTAAATGATAGGCCGAAATATTACAGTTTTAATTAATTTGTGCAATTAAAGTCTTTTTTGTTGCCAAATTCTTTTGGACGTGTAAAATTCTGTACGCGTAGGTGAGCAGGTGTTTCCAAGTACTTTGCGAGTTCTCCCGTACTGCAAGGCGAACGCACCCTGATAGGTTTTGCGCCACAAGAGTTCTAGCTCCGCGGGGAACTCGCTTTAAAACTGGGCAAGAGTTTTTGAATTTTGAAAGAATTTTCTAAAACGGATCTAAAGATGATGTAGTAGGGGTGGGAAATGGTGTACTTACAGGGTCCGAAGTTGACTTGCGGACGGCGAGCAATGGGTAGCTTGCCGTCCGACCATCCGGTAACCGTCCGGACTGAGCCCAAGTTGTCGATGGCGCGTAGTGTTCCATATAACGTTATGTCATCAAATTCATCATATTTTGAGTGCTGTAGGCGTGGAGGGGGCGACTGCAAGCCTTCTTTGGGGTTTTTTTCTTTAATTATATTATAAACAGATGCACGGTATAAACCTATAAGAAAATATACGTTTTATTATAACATAGTGCATTGTTACTTCGAGATTACATTTATGGTAATGATATTACGATCCATACCTGCAATTCCTGCAGTTTTTTTTTATTATTTGTGATCTAAAAGCATTTGGGGGTATTATAAGGGTATTTGCTAGCCAGGACTCTTTACAGTGCACTTTCTTTTTTTTTTTCAGAGAAATTATGATGTTCTCATGGTCAACCTTGATACCACGTTTTCATCGACGTTGGTTCGGGGCAGCCTGAGAGGCTCTGAGGCTGAAGAAAAACAAAACAATAACAACTAAATAACGACAGCAACTAAGTTTCACACAAGTGAATAACAATCAATAACAAATTATATTTTACTTACGTATTTTGAGGGAAGACATTATAACCCGGCAAAGTTAAAAAAAACCCTACTGCCACAACGTATGAAGGGAATAGGAAACATTTTAGTTAAAAAAGGTTGTTTTAGAGAATGTTCTCTAAAACAACCTTTTTTAACTTCTGTCTAATGCTATCGCATGAATAGAGTATAGCATCTTTCGTTTAAATAATTGTTAATCGTAACATTTCGCAACTAAAAATCCGTGTAGTGTTTTTTTTTAATTGTTCAGATAACTTATTGTAGATTTTTGGTGCCATACCAAGAATTTTATTATTAAAAATCTAACTAATGTGTATAAAAATAAAAGTGCGGGGAAACATCGGCAAGTTTGTTTTACTTGAATAATAGTGTCAGATTTCGAAACTTGATTTTTTTGCCGTTCGTAGGAGTAAATCCAGCGGACCTGTCTGGAAGAAAAGTAGGCGTGTTTATCGGAACCTGTAACTCCGAAACTGAAAAAGCGACCTTTTACTCGTATGACGGCACCTCTAGAATGGGCCTGGGTGTTCCTGGGTGAGTAAGAATTGACTTTTTAATTCACATCATTGGCGATATTGTACACCGTGGAGCAAACGGTGGAGGTGTGCTCCGCTTAAGCGCATCACTACCGTGTCCTCATGGGGACGATCGGCGGCAGCGACCTCTTGCGTCGGGCCCTAGTACATGCCATGGTCCGGAGCAAGGAGGAATGGTAGGCCATCGTCTCCTTCTGCCTGCAAAGCAGTAATGCTAGCGAAAGATGCAGAAGCACGTGTGAAGGAACAACTTCCTCACGCCTCACCTGCCGAGATCCAGATTTAGCTCCTGTATATACGAGTATTAAACATATCGTATAATATTCATATCGTATATCATTGGATGTAATTTCTTATGTTTTAGATGCTGTAAGTCTATGTACGCCAACCGCGTCTCCTACTGGTTAAACGCGAAAGGTCCTTCCATAGCGATTGACGAGTCGTGCTGCAGCTCCACCGCGGCGCTAGAGCATGCATACCTCGCTATGAGCAGGGGTGAATGCGAGGCGGCTGTTGTTGGAGGCTGCTACTTGTGTCTGCATCCACAGTACTCTGTGCACTATGGAAGGTGAACACATGTTTATAATAATCATTTATTTAATCATAGACATCAATGATTCAATGTTTAGTTAAAAACTTATCATCTAAATGTTTTATTAGCACCCTAATTTGATAAGGCAGTCAATTTGTCTGTTATAGCCATTAGAATGCCATTGCTTAGCACAAACCCTGCTTAATACGGCATAATGGCTGTAAACCCATCTATAATACAAGCTACAATAATTTTCTGAAGGCGTTATTGTATTGGACGCGCAAAGCGTTGAAGGCATTGCGCGAATATGTTGTATATATTTTTATACAAGTTTAGGCAGTAAGCCCTAAACAGCGTAATCTTAACCTCATCATTTTTTTTTTAAATTCATTTAAATTATAATTAAACTCATTTGTAGAGGGTTCCAGAGATTTAGTAAAAGCTGAATTATATTTGCTGATTGGCTGATTATTCTTATATATTTCTCTTATGAGACAGAGTTCCGATTCCAGGTTAATGTTAACAATGATAGGACAGCCCAAAAATCCAACAACATCGGAATTTTATCGCAAATAATAACCATGTTTTCTTATATACAGAATCGTTAGACTGGCGACGGATGGTAAAACGAAGTCATTTGATCAGAATGCCGACGGTTGTACCCTATCGGAAGCCATCAACGTTCTTTTTCTGCAGAAAGCGAAAGATGCATTGAGGTGAGTGGATGCTGCTAAATACTACCTAATACTTTTTACGTTGTAAAATAAAATGAAATTTTTTCACGACCAGCAGTATGGTTTTACCAAAGGACGTTGTACGACTGACTCTGGTGTCACTTTATTAAAACATATATTTGCAGCATGAGAATAAGCCCAAGATGCGATAAGAATTTCTTGTGACCTCTCAAAGGCTTTTGATTGCGTTAATCACAAAACCTTTTTTTTAAAGCTGGGGTTTATTATGGGCTAGGTAAACTTGTACTCAGCTTGACGAAATCTTATTTGAATGACAGGCAAAAGCAAATTCTACTTACTACATACTGTCAGGTGGGATCGCAGTCAAGCACTAGTTTATATCAATTAAAAAAAAAGTTCAAATAAACGGTTTCAATTCTCAGGGTTTGAAATAGAAAATCAGGTTACCGCAAGGCTTAATAATGAGTCCTTTCCTCTTTTTAGTATATATTAATGATCTACCGCATCTAATAAAAAAACAAGTGCATATTGTATTGTTTGCTGACGATACGTCGTTAATTTTTACGATCAATAGACGTTCCACAAACCTTGATGACTTAAACAACGCTCTACAGCAGGTCCAAAACTGTTTCACTGTTAATAATTTAGTATTATTTAGAAAAAAAACTAAGTGCATAAGATTTGTTTTACCGAATGTTACGCAATAAATTCGAAATAATATTGAACAAAGAGAAACTCGAATTCGTCGAGAACACGGTTTTTCTGGGGATCACGCTTGACTCGAGGCTACAATGGGGTCCTCTGTTTTACATCTTTGGTAGGTCGGCTTAATTCAACAGCATATGCTTTCAGAAAAATCCGTCAGTTTACTGATGTATATATCGCGAGACTAATCTATTTTAGTTACTTTCATAGTATCATGTCTTACGGTATTTTGCTATGGGGTCATCCTCATAGCAGAAAACCGTAAGACATTGAGTCTATTTTTATTCTGTAGAAAAGAGCTATCAGAGTCATATAATATATAATCTTCGCAGGCGCGATTATTTTAGGAAACTATTTAAGCAAATAAACATCATGACAGTCCCTTGTCAATACATTTTTGAAAAGATTATGTCTGTTCGGAAAAATATATATATTCATCTTTTTGCTAACATAAGTGACAGGTACAATTATAATACTAGATATAGAAACAAATTAGATCAACCGTGATTCAGATTGGCTAAAATACATAGTCCTTTGGCGGTACTGTGTAAAATTGATTAATAAAATACCACTTGAAATACTACAATGAAATGAGTGCAAATTTAAAAAAATAAATTAAACGCACGCTATGTAGACAAGCATATTATAAACTGAAAGATTACATTCTTGATAAAAATGCTTGGTTAAATGTTGGTCCTGCTCCACAGTCACAGCCAAATTTGCCAACAATTTTTTTTTTTTAATATTGGGAGAGATGCTTTTGCCTTTTTTATATTGTTGTTTTCGAAATGTTTTTTTTTTAAAATTTCACTTGTGTATATTAATAGAGCTCGTGATAATTTATTACTTTTTGTAGTTGGAAACAATAGCATTGTAATTTGCATTTGTATTAGGTTACAACTTTTTTGACATTACGAGCATTGCAGTTGAGAATTTGTTACTCAAATGTCTCGCTGATGGCACGTGTTGTTTGCTCATTCGGTTCCCTTCAATATTGTTGAGCTTAGTGGGGTAATACACGCGACATGCTCGTGAACGGGCCCCGTCAGTTGAGTCTGGTCATCTATTAACTGGCAGTGGCTAATTCAATTTCTATTTTTTTATTCTTTTTTTTTATTACTTATCTACATTGTGCTCATATAATAAAAGCGAGAAGAAACATGTAACCAATATTTGTGTAACTTTATATGACTTAAAATAGTGTCCATGGAGTTTCTTGCACGTTCTTCTCCATAGAGATTTACGCTTTGGAACATGCAATTAAGCTTCACTTTTTTTTGACTAACCAATATTTAGACAATTCAAAAGTGTCTGTATATTGGTCTATTTGAAATAAACGTTTCTGATTCCTGATTTCTGGTTGTGACTTTGTCTGACCTGCACTAATTCTTTCCATAACGACTGTCAAAGATCTACCCGATTTCTGAGGCAAAATACATGTTTGCAATTAAAATCTTAAAATGTATTATCATATCGTCTACTTATTATGAAAAGTTTTCCTTTTTTTACAGAGTCTACGCAGATTTATTGCATGCAAAAACGGAGTATATTGGCATTCAAAAGGGAGAAACTGGTCCTTTGTACGGATATTTTAGGAATTCTGAGAAGACAGCTGACTTCTTGAACAAATTCTATGAGGAAGCGAGGATTCCACCACATGCTGTGGAATATATCGAAGCTTTTGGTTCCGGTATTCAATACTCTAGTATTCATTTGTAACAGAATAGGGCAGCTGTACAGAGCAGTGGTGGCCGAGTGGTAACGGCCCTGACTTACGAGTTGTAGATCGTGGGTTCAAACCCAGCCAGGTGCATTACATTATGAAATTTATTTCTTCACCACTGCTCTCAAAACGGTGAAGGAAAACATCGTGAGGAAACCGGCATGTCCTAGAACCAAAAATTTGAAGACATGTGACAATCACTAAACCCGCACCGGGCCCGCGTGAAACCCGTTCCCTCTTGTAGAGAGGAGGCCTGAGTCCTAGCAGTGGGAACATTAAAAGGCTGATTATGCTATGCTAGAGCAGATGTAGTAGCCCTTGATCATTGGATAACTGAAAAAATTCTAACCTACAATGAGCTGTTGAATAATATACAAAAGAGGCAGTCTTGACTGACGATGCGTAATACTAATAAGTTTTCAGTTTAAAAAAAAAAAACATAGCAAGCTTTTATCACGCAGTACCTGTAGAACCTGTAGTATTATTCACCAATAGTGGTATTGGTGAGTAAGACCCAGTAGTTGAAACACGATAAAGCATGTGAAGCACTCAGTAGTCACTATGGCCATTATCGAATTTATCATCAAACCAGCTCCATTGTACCATTTAATGCAGTGTCATCAAAATTACATAGATATTACAAATCTAGTTGACCCGGCGAACTTCGTAACGCCTAACAATGCATAAAAGTAATCTACATCGATTTCGTACATTTTACGTGATGTGCACACAATTAAAAATTTCTACAGATTTATTATTTCTATAGATTAATCGGTTAGGGATGACAAAATCGAATTGCAATATTCGCCCTAAACTAACACGCGTACAAACCTTTACATATTTAACAAACATTTGTAAAGGCAGTTGTACCAGTTGCACAATTTCTTTAAAGGTTCACCTGATGCTGACAAAGCGGAACTGGATGCTCTTGAAAAGGTGTTCTGTAAAGGAAAGGAAGACACGCTTCTAGTTGGCAGTGTCATCTCCAACATCGGATACAGCGAGGCAGCGTCGGGTATAACTGCTATCACGAAGGTATCCTATTTATTGGGATCACTCATCATTACCTCATCACCATTATCTCATCACCTACTATAAATACTTCCTGTGAGCTCCTTATAAAAAACAATTTGGAACCGTGCACTAGCTTCTGACGTTTTATAAGTGCCCATTTGAGTTTGAATTTTTCAGATGGCTCCAAATATTTGAAATTCAAACAGCGAACTGATTGGTTTTTAATTATCTCTCTATATCTATGTCTTCTCTTTTTTTTTAATTTGATATAAACTAGTGCTTGACTGCGATCCACGAGATGGTAGGCAGTGATGCAATCGTTGATGGTGAGGCGCACTAGTTTATTAAGAGCCTATTCACTCTAGCCTTGAAGACACCTAAATTATAATGGGATGGGAAGATCTCAGCAGGCAAATTGTTCCAGTCCATTTATGTGACGGGGTACTCGGGGCGGTCAGCTAGTTTTTTATGAATAACATTAGATCGTTCGTCCCGATTCGAAAGATATTTTCAAAAACCTGTACGTTCTATTCCATAATTTAGTTATTCAGTTGTTTCTGCTTTTGAACAGGTGTTACTTGGCTACCATCGCGGGGAGTTAGCCGCCAACTTACACTGCAGCACCCCGCGGCAGGATGTGGCGGCGATACGCGAAGGGCGCATACGCATTGTCACGGAGCACCAGCCCTTCCGCCGCTCCTACGTCGCCGTCAACGGCATGTCTGTCACCGGCGTCAACTCCCATGTGCTGCTGCACGGGCATTACAAACCCAAGGTATGTCCGGATGTGAGCTGCAGAATTTTTACGAAATTTAATACTTTACAAAGGTTATACCCAAACGGTAAAACGGGACCCTATTACTAAGACTCCGCTGTCCGTCCGTCTGTCACCAGGCTACAGCCTGGCGACTGTGATAGTTAGACAGTTGTAGTTTTCACAGATGATGTATTTCCGTTGCCGCTGTAACAAATATTTTATACTAAAAAAACAGAATAAAATAATTATTTAAGGGAACCCCCATAAAACAAACATAATTTTTTTTTTGCCGTTTTTTGCTACGGACGGTAGGGAACATTTCGTGCGCGAGTCTAACTCGCACTCAGCTAGTTTTTTTTTCAATATCAAATTGCTCTTGGGGTAAATTTTCAATTTTTTCCAGGATCTATCACGCTATGCCAGTAGTATTGCACATCTCGTGACTATATCTGCGAGACAAGACACTACTGTAGTAAAAATATTTGAAAACTTGAAGTCACGTCCGATAGATCCTGAGGAGTTGGCTTTGTTACATAACATTCATCAGACGAGCATTTCAGGACATTTAGGCAGAGGATTTATCATTTTAAGTAAGTGTAAGAGGAAAAAGCAAATTAAATTCACTATCATCATCAATTCTGCCTATAGAATTCAACTGCTAGACCATTGTATCTCCAATTATTTACAAGTCATTAAAATTCATTGACTATTATTTCTCATCCATTTCATCATCCTCATTATCATTTCAGTTAAAAGAAGTACACTGTTGGACAAAGGCCTTTTAAAAAAAAATAGAAAAATTTATCCCTGCAATGACCGTTTTTATGTGTTTCGCATCTATCGGATTCCCGTTACCTTCACCGGGTCATCGGTCCACCTTGTGGGAGGGCTTCTAACGTTGCGTCTTCTAGTACGCGGTCACCACTCCAGAACCTTTCAGCCCCATCGACCATCTGTTCTACTAGCAATGTGCCCTGCCTACTACTACCACTTAAGTTTGACGATTTTTCGGCCTATGTCGTATGTCATCCATTTGCCACTAGCTACTAATATTAATAAGCTTACTTAGCATAAGGGTGTTAATTTATTTAATTAATAAAACATCATGCAACACAATAGCACAAAAGTGGATTTAATGCCTTAGGCATTTTCTACCAGTCAACCTAAGGTGGTGGTCTTGATTCTCGTCCTACATACACCATTTTCATTATCACATCATTAGTTTATTTCACCAGACGGCTTTCCTGTGGCTGTTTTAGGCCCATTACAAATTTAGCAGAATATTTTAGCATTCCTTTATAAATTATTCAATTATGTATTTATTCAGACATCATATCGGTCTAATTATTACACGAAAATTATTGGTATGATGACTTTAACTCACTATATTACTACTTAAAAACTAAGGATCGCCGCACACGGGCCGTCGGTCACAACCACAAAACGCCGCCACCGGCATAATTATATCCTGTAGGTTTCATACATTTAACATGGACTCGCCGCACACGGTTGACGCCAGTGGCCGCCACACGCTACAAATCACCGCTGCTCGCTTCTTGTAACCCGAACTGGCCACTAAATGCCGATACAAAACGCCGCCGTACGCCATTCGCGCATTTATACCTTCTTTGACTGAGTCCATTATGATACTGCACGCATGGGTTAAAAAAAATAGCAGCCACTAGCCACAAATGGTTTGTGGACGCATCTAGCTTCTAGTGGCGGCGTTTGTGGCTGTGGCATGTGGCCCATGTGCGGCGACACTTTAAGCGATTTAGTTCTTTGGACAAGGTTGAACACCAGAGGGCTCTTACAGGTTATCATTTTTACCAAGCTGCCAAGCAGTCGGTTTAGTACTGAAGCTGTCTTCTTGCGCCACATATCTTCAAAGCCATCCGTGCGCGATTCAACAAACATGCTGGAAGAACTGCATAATCAGGGCAGACGCAACAACACCCTGTAGGCAATTTTAAACTGGATGCGCAAAGCATCGTAAGCCTTTAGGTATATCTAGCACACACGCTTGCCGAGTACAGAGATATACAGTACGCTTTAGGCATGCGTGTTGCATGTGCAAGGTGGACCATAGACCTGGCGAAAGTCGCGGGAATGCGGTGGATGCGGGACGCACAGGATCGGTCGTTGTGGAGACGCTTGGGGGAGGCCTGTGTCCCCTGTGACAACAGTGGACGTCTTTTGGCTGAAATGATGATGATGATTTTCAGCGTGTCTGCGCAGCGTGTAAACCAGCAGGCCAGCATGTTCCCCTGGACTGACCTTGCTCGGGGCTCCCTTTCCAATTCTGCATCATCTCCACGGTTGCCAGAAACCACATGCCCAAGATATTTGCAATGGTATACACGTTTAAGAGGAATACCAATAATTGATTTTAAAATGACTATTTGTATTATTTCATCATTCTAGAGACGAACGAAGAACAGAAGACAGTGAGTCTGTGTGAGAAGGCGGAGTACTTCGACGACGTTCGTCGGCCATTGTGGTTTGTGTACAGCGGGATGGGCTCGCAGTGGGCTGGTATGGGCACGCAACTCATGCGCATACCTATCTTTGCTGCTGCTATAGAACGGTAAATGACTTTTAAAACTGTTTTAGGGTTCTGTAACTTAAATGAAAAAAACCGACCCCTTGGATCACTTTGTTGTCCATCTGTCTGTCTGTTTGTCAAGACCCTTTATCTCGGGAACGCGTGGAGGTATCGAGTTGAAATTAAAACCATTTTCTTAGGTCTGTTATCGACCATTATTCTTCTCTGTATTACCCAAAGGTTGACTGGTAGAAAATGTCTAAGGCATGAAGTCCGTCTCTGTACCTTTATGTGCATAAAATATGAAATAAATATATATAATTAAATTTCAGGTGCCGAAAAACTTTGGAACCAAAAGGAATAGATATCGTCCATATAATAACATCACCAGACAAGACTATTTTCGAGAACATTCTCCATTCATTCGTGGGAATAGCTGCAATCCAAATAGGTCTTACTGATGTCCTTAACGAACTGGGATTGGTACCCGATGGCATTATCGGTGAGACAAAATTTATATTTTATCGATTATGACTTCTTCAAGACTCAATACAATGAGCGGTCTTGATCCAGCGGACTATTATCTTTTCTGAAAGAGGCTAGAGTAAATCTTTAGGTTACGTTTGATTCATTCTTAGCATATTAACTATAATTTTTTCCTACAGGTCACAGTGTAGGTGAATTGGGATGTGCGTACGCCGATGGTTGTTTGACGGCAGAGGAGATGATTTTATCAGCCCACAGTCGCGGTCTAGTATCACTGCAGACTCCATTTATTCGAGGATCTATGGCTGCCATCGGTCTAGGATATAAACAGGTGAGAGTGTGATCAATCACTTTTATAACGTGTGTTCTTGAGTAAGTGAAAACTCATATTGCGTAACCTAATGTGTGATGACAATGTCTTATGACTCCTTAGCGTCCCATTTTTGTATATGGGCCTCAACATCCTCCTTAACTCCTCTTAAATACCTACTAAGTGGAAATTGTATTTTGACAACGCTTGTGCATTCATATTAACGTCACACTTTTATTCCCAGATTGTAAAAATGTGTCCTCCTGAAATTGAAGTGGCTTGTCACAATGGGCCTGAATCTAGTACCATTTCGGGACCTGCTGATATCATGAAGGAGTTCGTTGCAGAGTTAACTGCTAAGAGTATTTTCGCTAAGGAAGTACCATGCTCCAATATCGCTTATCACTCACGTTATATTGCTGATGCTGGTGAGCAAATATCAATCTTATTTTTATTAACTATGGAAAATTGTAATGCTCGTCTTTAAATGAATTAAAAAAATTAAAACAGGTCCTGGATTGCTGAAATATTTAAGTGAAGTTATTAAGACCCCAAGAGTTCGAAGCGAGAAATGGGTTTCGACTTCAATACCGTTCGACAAATGGGAGACGCCCCTGGCTAAGTACTCGTCGGCTGAGTACCACACCAACAACCTTCTTGTAAGTACCATAGTATATTTAATTGTTATAAACCACTTGTACAACCTGGTCTTTTCTGACTTGTTTTATATTTTAGTAGAAAAAAATATGGTTTTTATAAAAAGTTAGTGGGACCATGTCTTTTTGACCTTTTTTGGTATGTGCTGACTTATAGTAGTCAAAATATATTTTCAAAATTTCTAATAATTGTGATTGGTTGGTCTTTATTCAAAACTGATTCTTATTTTTAAATAAAAGACTTCAAAATGAGGGGCACGTTCTATTTTCGTCTCTTGTTCTACGACATTAAAATTAAAGTAATTTTTTATAATTATAATTTAAGTTATTTTCTCTATATATGTACACAATTTTTTTTTTAATATTAACCAAACTATTTATTTTAAAACCTAAATATGTACATATTGTTCGTACTTGTATGAAATAAAAAAAGTACTCGTAGGTACTTTCTTTAAGAAATTGGTTGTATTTTTTATAAAAAAGCATTTTCTTTCGACTTTAGAACCCAGTGCTATTCGAGGAGACTTTGAAACATATACCGGCCAACGCAGTACTAGTCGAGATTGCTCCTCATGGTCTACTGCAAGCCATCCTGAAGCGGTCTCTACCTGCTGACTGCAGAAATATAGCACTTACCAGGCGTGGACACGCTGATAACACATTCCTACTGCTTGAAGCAGTTGGCAAGTACGTGTTTTGTTTTAGTTTTTGTGGCTTAAACTTCCCCCATTTATTCACTGAACACTAGTAGGTACAGTGCGGTTGAAATATCTTGACTGCTCCGAACTTCGAACAATTGGCTGCGCAGTGATTATTTTTAGAATCATATGGTGAATGCGTAATGCTTCATAATTCGTGTCACTTTGGGATCTGCTTATTTGGTTTTTGCTTTATTCACTACCAGTTGATGGTCAAAAGCAGTTCACTGATTAATAGTTGAGCAAAAACCGCAAGATGAATTTATATTCATCACCATTTCATTCGCCTCAAGTGTCACCACTTCTATCGCTACTGTGTTTCTCGCAAGACCAAATTTCTTGTCTGTTCGTCTTTGTCCAACCCTTTTCCCATTTTAGCTTGGGTTGGGTGTACTCAGACTTGTTTGCTGGATCACTTTCTGCATTTTTAATAACCATGTGACAAGTGGTCACATGGGTGTAATCTTGATTAGCTATTTACTGCTTCTGTTTCTAGATTATATATGGAGGGATACAACCCAGAAGTTAAAGTTCTCTATCCGAAGGTGGAGATGCCTGTATCTACAGAGACGCCATTCCTTTCCCATTTGGTCGAGTGGGCCCATGGAGAAAAATGGTAAGAGATATACTTATGTTATTATTTAAGTAAAGTCTCAATAAATAATATTCAAAAACAGCAAAGTTATTAGCGTTTGCTTATATCCCAAAATGTTACTGAATTTTATGGGAATATTGTACAGGCTGTTGATTATGAATGAATAAATGACGATCAAAATGGAATAACACAGCGTAGTATTTTCTGGTAGCAATTGTTATGAATCATCGATTCAACTATGGATTTACCAAATATGAGAAATTATTGTGGACTATTTTGGGATTCGTTATTTTTACTTTGCCCACAAAAATATGATCAGTAACGGGTACGGATAGAGCTCCATTTTTTTTTGTACTAATTAAAAACTAGGGGTGTATACAACGTGCTACGTGGTGCTGACAATAGGACAATAAATTAAAACTCTTGTAGTACTAGTTCATAGGAATAGTATCAAACTACCAAAAAACGCCTAAAATCGAAATATGAAATAAAAAATTTTTTTTTTTCAAACAAACTATTTAGCATAAAATCGTAAACAATTTTTTTTTCTTAAACGTGAACTACATTATTATACATCATGAAGAAAATGCTGAAAATGAAAAATAATGTCCCGTAATTAAACTACTGGGTATTTTCAAAAATAATTTGTTATGCGCCCTGGGAACATCATGAGAAATACGCAGTTTAATGTCGTATTATCGGCGCCACCCCATTTAAATAAACTTTTTGAACAAAAAACAAAAGTGATAGATTGTCCTCTAAAGCGACGCGTTCATGACACTGTATATTGCGGTTCCAAATGGAATTCTACTGTAGCTATTTAGAACTTATACAAGATTCCTACCTAACATAATAAACGCATACCCTGAAAGTAGTAGGTTCAGAATCGGGCATCGAATCGATTAGAGCAGTTTTATGATGATTTGCCCACTACGAGGATAAATAATTTCTTAATTAAAAATACATAAAATACCTAAGAGCATTTAAGTAAAATTTACAGCTTGTATTTATTATGATTCTAACTTTATTTTCTAACTAAGATATGTTTAATAATTACAAAAAGCTTAAATATGGCGTCAAAAAACTCTTCCACATCACTGTCGACTTACCAGTCCGGTCAGCAATTCCGCTAGTCTTTTGGGTACATTACCATGTACCCAAAAGACTGGCGGAATTGCCACGCTGTGTGGTATTTGTTTTAGGTTTTTATTATTATTTTTGATGTAAATTTAGAGTAATATATATGGATGTGCAATATTCTAGTTACATGTAGCATATATATATTTTTTTTGAATGTGGATGTTTACAATACTTTTTGTTTTTCAGGCCTTTGCCTTATTATAATAGCGCTAGCAGAAGGAAGGGTGCAGCTTGCACATATACAATATCTTTGCACGATAAGGAATATGAACACCTGAGAGGACACGTCATTAGAGGTACCTTTATCGTTTCTTCATCACTATTCAGTGTCGAATACGTGACGTTTTTTTAGGGTTCCGTACCTTAAAAGGAAAATACGAAACCCTTATTGGATCACTTTGATTATCGAATGTCTGTCTTTCTGTCTGTCAAGACCCTTTATCTCGAGAACGCGTGGAGGTATTGAGTTGGAATTAAAACTATATACTTAGGTCTACAGTACCTATAAGTTGTAAAAATATCACATTTCTTAGGTAACGAAAAAAAATTAACGGCCATTTATGTCGCAAAAAACGTACATTTTGACACTTTCGAGGGAATCAAAATTTATAAGGTACTTCTCCTTGACCCAGAATCCTGAAATTTGGCATAAAGCAAGGTATTATAGCAAAGGTATAGGAATAAATCTAAAAACTGTAAATTTGTTGTTAATTTTAAAATCTTTTGATCTTTAAAATCTTTGAGACTTCGGGCGCAAGTCTCGTACTTGCCCAGATTTTTTTTCGTATGAAGTGGAAAATCATGCAATTATTTCTCTCGCTCTAGGGTGGAGCACAAAGGCGTGTTAGATTTTTAGTGACTAAAACCACAAATGTATCCTCCAGTTACCCTTTGCGTTCTAGGCCCGCGGGTTTCCCTTTCAGAAAGTCCGCGGTCCTCGACGGTGGGGTGTACTTTAAAACTTCATCTTTAAAATTAAATTAGGTTTACAATTAAAAATAGTTGAGCTGTGGTGCTGCTAAATAGGTACGCGTAATTTCTGTGAACGGGGGCTGTCGGTTGAGGCTGGTCATTTCTAATAGCTCTATCCTTTTTTTAAAGAGACAATCTCAGTAAAATAATATATAGCACTGATTATTAAATATTATATAATATTCTACAATCATCACACAACGCCATCTAGTCCCAAACTAAACAGAGCTTGTGCTATGAGTACTTACTAGACATGTTCATTCGGTAACGCAAATCTTATGCTCTTATTATTTTTTTTTTATATAATACTAAATTATCAACAATTATCAACAGTGGACTTGCTGTAGAGTGTTGTTTACGTCATTAAGATTTGTGGAACGTCTATTGATCTTAAAAATTAAGGATGTATCGTCAGCAAACAATACAATATTTGGTTGTTTTTTCCATAGATGTGGTAGATCATTGATATATACTAAAAAGAGGAAAGGACCCATTATCGAGCCTTGTGGTACACCCATTTTGACTTTCAAACCCTGAAAATTATTACAACTACGTTTATTTGAACTTGCTGTTGCCTGTAATTTAAATATGATTTCACCAAGCTGAGTGCATGTTTACCTAGCCTAATGTTCTAGCTTTAAAAGCAAGGTTTCGTGATTAACGCAATCAAAAGCCGTTGAGAGGTCACAAAAAATCATATCGCATCTTTGCCTTCTTCCCACGCTGCAAATATATGTTTTAATAAGGTGATACCAGAGTCGTACAACGTCCTTTGGTGAAACCATACTGCCCGATAGAGAAATATTTTATTCCTTTTAAAATAGTAAAGCATTTGATTAAGCATAACTTTTTCCAACACTTTACTGAAAACCACCAATACTGATACAGGTCTGTAATTATTAGTGTCATTAAGGTCATCGGATTTAAAAAGTGGTATTAAAATAACCTTACTGTATTTCATTATATCTGGAAAGACTCCTTGGTCCACACACAAATTAAATATTAAAGTTAAGTATGGTGCTATGGTCTCAATTATGGATATTTTTTTCTTACAGAACAAATAGTATTTCCTTTTGCATCAACTCTTGTGGCTGTATGGGACACCCTTGCTATGACTATGGGTGTTCCCAAGAAGCAATTGTCCGTGGAATTCCGTGACGTGCACTTGTACTCACAACCTGTGATGCATACACAGAGTCAACTGAAACTCAGAGCTGCCCTGCAAAGAGGGACTGGATGTTTTGAGGCATGTATTAAAACTTCTGAATATACTTTAGTCGTTCTGAATATATTTAAAAATAAATATAATCCTCAGGAATTCAAAAAATCATATTGGTAAGTACGATTTTTTGAATTCTTCAACGTACTTTTCTAGGACATAACTAATACTTTGTGTCTACCGTTAGTTACGATTGTCATTCGTAGATGTTTAACAGTCCTTACAGGTAGTCAGTTGATAGAAAGTCAAATCATCAGTCTATCTAAGGAGTATCGTGTTGCCCAGTAACTGGGTTGTGGAGATCTGATATAGTCGCTCCATGTAAAGCACAGGTATTCAGCCGCATTTGGTTAGACTGGAAGCCGACCTCAAGCTAGTTGGGAAAAGTCTAGACAGAGGATTATTAATCAAGTGGCTGAAAATTTTATAGGATAGTATCGAATGCACTTATGATGCTTTTGTTATTATTAAGTCTATAGGTGATGACATCTTTATGACCTTTCCAGCAAAACTATTTTTTTTTTCAAATATCTCTTGCATTTTGTTTCATAGGTTTATGATGATGAAATAAAAGTAGCAATAGGTACGATCCTTGTTTTAATACCCGAAGATAAAAAAGACGAAAGACAACTCAAAGAATCCCAAGACATGAAACTCACTGCTGAAGATATCTATGACTTGTTGCGTGAACGGGACTACTTGTATAGGTAAGGAATCATTACTATTGTAAGCACAGAGCTGAAGCTAAGAATCTTAGGGTTACAATCACTATTGATCTTCGGTCTTACTCTATGAAAGACAGAATGTAATATCAACATCTGACAAAAGACCAAGGAAACATATATTATAGTGCTCGGTAAAAAACACAGTAAAACGACATAAAAAATTGAAATGACTTGTGGATTTCGAAAAGACAGAACCAATAGCGCTTGTCATGTGTATTAAATGTTGCGTACAGGTTTTTATGAGCACCTCATGAGTTAGATCAAGTTTTCAGTTTCATTTTAAAACAATAAAATTTTTAGCGTATCTCATCAATAGATTAAACAAAAATCAAAAGCCGGTTTAAAACAAGAAATTGTATTCACAGTGGTGAGTTCCGCAGTATCGAAGCCGCAAGCTCTTCTCTGGATGAAGCTTCTCTGGTGTGGCGCAATAACTGGGTCACGTTTATCGACGGCCTACTCCAGCTGAATATGTTGCGACAACCACATGACGGAGTTACCTTGCCCACACACATCAGAAAAATAGCTATTGATGTAGAGAAGCATCTCAAGTTGCAAACTGTTTCAGAGGACAAAGTCTTGTATAAAGCTGAGATATTAGAGGAACATGACTTCGTAAGGTAAAGCACATTTAATTACATTTTAATTATATTACTCGTATTAGCTCCTGCATTTTATCAGTATCACACTTAATGACGATGCCGTGTCAACATCAATCGAGATAGTTGAAGATAGAATAGTAAATTTTGTGCAAATTGTCCTTTTGGTTTGATGTGATTCTTCTTTTTTATATTCAGATGTGGAGGACTAATGATGGAAAATATAAGATACCGCAATTTGCCTGCTATTAATAAAAACAACATGGCGTTACAGACGCTGAAGTTTGTTTCTTATTTCCAAGTAGATCAACAAGTAAGTGTCTTTAAAACATTCAAACAATAACTTTGACTTTTGAAACGATATTACTTTATTATTTATTATACGAGTTAACTAGTTGGGTTTAGTATGAGGATGATTATGGTTTGAGGAGGGTAACTGTTTAGGTACGGTTAGTAGATATACATGAGAGATGACATACTACGCTGATACCAAATAAGTGGGGATTTTGAAAAACATGATTTCGTTTATGAATATCGTGTTAATAGAAGTAATAAATATCATTTTATTAACCAGGTTTCAACTTCACTGCAAGTATTCTTGCAAATGGTTGCTGAAAATGTTAACAAAGATTCTATTAAAGTGGTTGGTATCACAAACAACCAAATGGAGGGCTATGTCTTTGAAGAGATGAGGAAAATTGGATCTAGCGTTTATGGAGTCAACATTAGTTACGAAGAGTTCAATCTTGGAGACTTGAATTCCACAAAAAATAGTGGTAGCACACTTAAAAAGGCAGACCTTGCTATTGTCCGTAATCTATCAACCGATGATGAAGTAAGACATAATCGTTTTGCTACTTACATTTATAATAAAATTTAATTAGCTATGTATGTGTGTAAAAAATTGCATTATGTATATAAAAACTAAAAAATATTAAACAAAGACCCATAAGCACTAACTAAAGGTACACTAGAGTACATTCAATTTCTCTGTATGGCAATGCTAATCCTTTGTCCAAGGAACCAGCCCATTGGTTAGGCAAAGTGTCTTTCTTTCTTGGAATATACTCGTACATCTTAATAATTTGGTAAGGAAATTGTATATAATTTGAAAATCCACAGATGTGTCAAATGCTACACTTCCCGCTTCAACGAGACTCCTTCGTAGTGAGCGAAGAAGATAATTTGTACGGAGGTCGCGTTCGGCCGACGTCTCTGTTTCGTCAACTGTCAGCACACAGCAACGAGCGCACTCGATTAGATCTGGTGCGCTGGCGGCCTAATCAGGTGGCAGCACCCACTACGGCTATAACAGTGCGTGCGAATCTTGATTTTAGCCTTCTCACCGCCGCCCGCGCCAATCTCTCCCCTCACCATCGCCTTCTTATCGTCGCTCTCTACCCAGCTCCATCTGGTCTCAAACAATTAGTACAATGTTGGAGAAAAGATGTACAAAGAAACAATGTTTACCTAGTAACTGTTAATAATGAAGAAGGAAACAACTTCTTTTTGGATGACCTACCGGATATAGATTTAGCGTTCACTGTTTTCGATCACGTAAGTAATAACTTGGATATCGATATAGTGTAATCAGCAACTTTAATTTTAAACAACTACATTATTTTTTAGGGTAAATGGGGAGGTGAATATTACGTCCCAGTACAAGAAAGTGCAAAAGTGAGCAGCAATGTGATGCTACAAAGTGCACAAGTTGGGGACTTGAGTTCTTTGGAGTGGGTCGATGCTTCTGAGAACTGTGGCTCTGGAATACCAGTGAAGGTATAAAGGTTTATTGTAAATAATAATAAAGACAATGATTTTCATTTCTTTACTACCAAGATACCAAGGATAACCTGAACATAATTGGTTAAGATAAGATGTAGATATAGGTAAAATTAAACGATTGAGAGATATAATGGATTATTTAATTATAATAATGATATATTTTAGGTCCATTACACTGGATTATCAAACACTGATATCAAGAAAGCAATTGGAAAAATAACATCAGATCGTTACGGAGGAAACAGCTATGGTATGGATTTCAGTGGAACAACAGAGAGGTAACATAAATATTTTTGTTTCCTTTTCGGAATTTCCCGCGGTACTAGCGGGCATCGGCCCTGCTAAGCCATCACAGTTTTGCTGACATCTCTTTGAGGCACGCCTGGAACACTTCACACCATCGACGACTCGGGTTCGGTCCGGACGGTTACCAAATGGCCGGTTGGTGAGTTACTTATTACGCCCGGGGCGTACACTGTCGCAGCGGCTGGGGCGTGACGATGTCCGTTCCCTCACGCGTGGGGCCGTCTTCTTCGCAAGCATTAATGCTTTGCAGGAAGAGGCGACCGCATCTCACTCCGGACTAGGGCGGAAGCAAATTGTGATCGATAGATAAATGACGACAAATTGGATTATTATTGCCTATTGTCTCTCTCTAGCCTGACATAGCAGTGATAGATCGATTGTGACAGATAGCTGAGAGAGATGAACGGATCCCATACAGAGGTGTTGTGTTACAGTGGTCAGCGTGTGATGGGTTTGGTGCGCTCTGGTGCGGCGAGCAGCGTGGTGCGCGCGCAGCCAGAGCTGCTGTGGCCGGTCCCGGCGCACTGGAGCCTTGAGGACGCCGCCACCGTGCCGCTTGCATACGCACACGCTATGTACTGTCTCGTAAGTATCACTTACAACGTGCTAACTTCCAGAATATCTTAGTTTTCTTTTTAATTGATATAAGCCAGTGTTTGACTGCGATCCCACCTGATGGTGAGCAGTAATACAATCATTGATGGTGAGGCGCACTAGTTTATTCAGAGCCTATTCACTCTAGTCTTGAAGACACCTAAATCCCTTTGATGTATGGGGGTGATATACGACGAAGCGAAACGCTTAGTCCGGACCGTTGAAGTTTTAAAAACGTAAGGGTTGATACTCGCCGTACGTCGGGTTGTTCGTTGGTAGTAAGGAGATGGCGGAATAAAGTCTTGCAATTCCCGCGCACACTCTCCGAAATTCAAAAAAATCGAAAGGTTGGCTACTCTGCGCCTGTGCTCGACGCTTTGTAGATTGGACTTAACCAAAACTGGATACTTTTCCCTAATATCTTAGTTGAGTTCTTTTCGTTTTGGATATGACGTTAGGGTTACAAGCGCATTGGTGGCCCCAACTTACCAGTTGTATCTAAGTTAAAACCGAACAAGTGCATTACTTTGTGTAAATTATTTCATCAACACTGCTCTCAAAATGGTTAAGGAAACCAACGTGAGGAAACTGGTTTTTCCAAGAACCAATAATTCGAATACATGTGACATCTACCAATCCGCACTAGACACGCATGGTGGATTACAGCCCATTACCTCTCCTAGAGTTGGAGCCCGAATCCTAGCAGTAGGAACATTATTTTATAGCTGATTATTTTATGTTATCTGTGTAAGACGGTTTGGTTTTTTTTTTTCAATAAGTTTAATAACGAATGTTCAAATTGTAAACCTGTATCATTCCATTGCTGAGCAAAAAGCGGGTGTGGACAATATTTTTTAAATTGTACAGCTTGTGTGTCGTTAAATGCCCAAGTTCATCCTGTCATGAGCAACAATGATTCTGAGACCGGTAAAACTCACATTCAATTCTGATTTTTGTTTTAGGGCATCAAAGCAAACTTCGTTAATACGACAGCGACATCTAAATTTTCTGTGCTCGTCCACGGAGGGGCTGGAGCTTTGGGTCAAGCTTCGTTATCTATACTCCTTGCTCACGGCTGTGAAGTGTTTACAACCGTTAGTGACATACGGAAAAAACGTTTCTTGCTAAAATTATTCCCGGACTTGAAAGGTATAAAAAAGATTTTTGACGAGTTATTATTGGTCCTTCATATTGTTCACTAGCTTCTGCCAGCGGTTTCACCAGTCACTCAGTGATAATGTAGTATTCTACAGGTGAAAGATTTTTTTTAAAATCGGTTTAGTAAATTTTGAGTATTTTATAATATTACTAGCTTTTGCCCGCGGCTTCACCCGCGTACATAAAATATAGCCTATGTCACTCAAAAATAAAGCAGCTTTCTATGACTGAAAAAATTTTAGCAATCGGACCAGTACTTCAGATTACCTCCTACCAACAAAAAACAAACTTTACCTGTTTATGATATTAATGTAGATTAGTATTATAATTATGTATTTTTATTTTATTTCCAGCTGATCATATCGGTAACTCTCGTGATCAAAGTTTCGTTGATATGGTTCTTAGTGGCAGCAAAGGGGAGGGATGTAGAATTGTTATAAGCTCATTAAAAGGAAGCGGTAAAAACGTATGTAACTTGTTTTATTTATTTAGGTTGTCATTGAGAACTACGTAGACGAAGTTATTGTCACTAAATACACTAAAATACTTTCTGATTTTAGGATACACTATCCTGTGTTGGTCCATATGGAGCAGTTTTTGATGTATCTCAAATAAACAATCAAGATGAAGATTTCGACTATGGGTTATATCATCTGACTAAAGAAAGGGCTTATGTCACAGTCGATTTCTCAACAATATTTGATAATCCCTTGGAAATGAATGTAAATATACTAAGCTAATCACAAACACACAAACACATACATACAAATATGCTTTTTCCATATTAAGACATCACTTGCTACAAAACATGGGTTCGGTGAAGCTCTTTGAAGATTATAACATTTTAAGATATGTTTACAGTCGCATTGTAGGTATATCACAAATGTGTTATCTTAGTTTGGAACACTTTTTTACTTTCACAGGAGTTGCATAAGATGGTGAGTGAGGGTATCAAGCGCGGATACGTGCGTCCTCTATCGCGCGTGTGGTACGATCAGCACGACATTGCGCGCGCTTTTCGACTGCTCGCGGCCAGTAGGCACCGCGGCAAAGTGCTACTGAAGATGGATGAACATACGATACAAGCGCAACCAAGGTGACGAAAGACATTATTTCGGTTTTGCAATTTTATAGAACAGAAATACTATTTACTGTAGCACTATCGCATTGATAGGCAGTACAACGAATTGTTGTTTAGTTCATTTTTATGATTCCTACTATGCATTCTAATTATTTATTGTTTTTCTTACAGAATCTCTTGCAATCCAAATCAATGCCAACTGATTGTCATGAATGATGATAATGTTGGATTCCAGCTGGTTAATAAACTTGTAGCTCGAGGTGCACGAAAATTACATGTACATAGTAAAGCTCATACAAATGCGAAGTTTCAATTTAAATTAAGGTAACTTATTGTCTTTTATTGACACTGCAAATACGAGTAATAATGACTTTGATAATAATAATGTTACTTTCTAACCAAATTGTAATAAAAACTTTTCGATTATTCAGGAATTGGCAGAAGATGGGCGTGCAAGTTCAGGCGTCTTCTCAAGACTTATACAAAGAAAATTACATAGTTGAACTTTTCAAGGAAGCTACTAAATTGGGCTCGATTGGTGGTATATACTCCATTATAAATGAGGGCCAAATGGATCAAGAAATTTTGGTTGATAATTTAGACAAAGTTTCGAGACAATTTTGTCCGGATTTAAGGTATATCACAGTATATTTTTTTTGAAGCATGCTTCCATAATTTATATATAAATAGAAAAGTTAAGGACTCTTTCTTTTATTCCCATTTTTAGATACTTTGCAGTGATAAACGTTAGTGAAACAATGTTTGGCAAGACAACGTGCCTTTCTCGAGTTCATAATAAATTACCAGCTAAGTTGATTGCTCTACCTCAACAAAAATTTGTAAGTATTACATTAACTTATCATGAAATAAATTTACTCTTAAAAGATGTTCATAAATTTTGCTAATAAAACTTTTTAATAGACTGATTTTAGGGTTTGAGAAGATTCAAATATAATGGCCCTAAAATGAACCCTTGTAATATCCTTCATCACTACATAATGTTATTTTAGTTTAATACATACCATTTCTGTTCATCCATTGTTCTCTACCGCTGTAATCATAACTGAGGACGTCGAATGTCATACCATAGCTACAATCTTAGCTGAATTTTCTTAGAAGTGTGTCTAGGTTTATCTATTCAAATGCTTTGTACAGATCACCTAACATTTTAATTTGTATCATGAAAATACACTTATACTTATTTTATATCCATAGATTAATCTAGTTAATTGAAAGGCCAACAAAGAAAAAACTACGTGAATTAATAACTAAAATAACTTCCATTCAGGATACGAGTACCGGTGATGCAATGGACATGGTGGAACAAGCACTTTGTGGTATGAATACCTTGGTGGTTGTACAGAGAAAACACATACCACAACCTGATTTGCTGAAAAAACTTGCTGGAATAGCTGGTTAGTAAAGGAATAAAATACTATAGTTGTAAAGAATTTGACTGTTTTCTAAGTTATACTTTGAGTCAGCACAACAAGAAACCCACATCCATTCAAAGCAATAACGGTATGTAAAACTTAGGTTTTGTTTTCAGATATTTGCTTAACGACGAAAATGCTAGAAACTACTACTTTAGGAGAACTCGGTATTCAAGATGATAAACTTCTATTGGTTGCTAGTTACTTGAAAATGCACTATAACGTTGAGTTCGCTGAACAAGAGATATCACAGCTAACAGTTAAAAAGTTAGTTCATTTACAAAATCAAACGTATTATTAACGCATACAATCTTTCCAATATTTTGAAACTAATAACTTTATTTTTTATAGAATAATGAATTTAGCTAAAACCGAAAACGACATTGAAAGTGTTAAAGGCTTAGCAACGTTCATATCATACGTGGGCCCAGACGAACTGTTAGCTACTACAGAACTAGTATGCATGTCTACTGCCAGCAGTGGCGACGATTTGGTAAATATTACACTTGGCACATTGTGCATATTATGAATCGTTTGATGATATTTATAAGGCTATCTGCTTCCATATACCTCTGTATGCTATTATCAGCATAACATACATCTTCATTCTAACCATATTATCGTACACAGTCTTTCAAAGTGTTATAATACTTACCTACTGAAATATTGCAGCGCGGAGACGAATTTGACGCAAGCCTGCCGCATCTGTGCATAGTCCCGGGTATAGAGGGCCATCATGAAAGGTTCCGTTTGCTGTGCGAGGGCCTCAAGCTGCCGGCGCTAGTACTGCAGCCAGGACTCGATCGCACTGCAGAAACTGTGCACGAGACTGCTCAGAGATACGTTGATGTATGAGCTCATAAATTATAAATAACCAATTTAAATGTAGTATTTTATCAACTCCAAATTTAATATTTGCTCATATTTTAAGGTGCTCTTGAACAAAGCCGGATTGAAAAATACTTTTTACTTAATGGGTTATGAAGCTGGCGTTCTTGAGGCATTGGAAATGGCAGCAATACTCGAAGATCTTGGTGAGTAATATTAGTGAAATACCGAATTTTTTTAAGTTATAATATTTTACTAGATGTATGACGTTAATTTAATAATTGTAGGTTTAACTGGGACTGTATTTTGTCTTGGATGTGGACCAAACGAAGTGCAAACTGTGATTGAAGAAAATATCGCTGAATTCAAGATAAAAGAACAACTGGAAAATGAAGTGCTCAAGCATATGTTTAAGTTGATGGTAGGCGACGAAGTTGTGGATCTGAAAGGAGTACTTAAAGGTATTACTTCGTGGCCGCAAAAAGTGGACGTATGTGTGCGGGCTTTGTTGGGTCGTGTGCCAAATTCGGCGCAGTACTCTCGTTCGCTAATAGACGCTACCCTGGCGCGACTCGAGCGCGCTCACAACTACGTGCCGCCGGCTCGCGCTTTGCGCTCTCAACTGGTGCTGCTGCGCGCTGCATCTACAGACATGGTGTCACCGACTCTATCACTGCAGCAATACTCCCAATGCCCAGTCGTAATACACCAGCTCGCAGGACCACTGACACACACAACTAATGATACAAGCTGCTCGTCTATTATTAATGAGTACTTGGATCCTGCTATTTTAGAGTCATTCAAAGAAAAAAATATTTGCGAAGCATATCTTCTCAATCCATGTTGTTTTATGGTTGCTAATGAAGATTAAAAAAAATATTTGTATGTTAAGCTAATTATTTTTAAATAAAATAAGCATATCTTTTCAACCCATGTTCTTTTATGGTTGCTAATGAAGACAAAAAAGTATTTGGATGTTAAGATAATTATTTTTAAATAAAATAAATTAAGTTTTGATTAAGCGTTTTGTTTTATTTAAAGATTTGTGTACTGACTACAAGTTATGAGGACAGTGAATCGAGGTGAGATAATCGTCCCAAACATCTTGAATTATGAAAACTGCATACAAATAATAATAGTTACATTATACATAAACACTGTCATATTCTTGAAAACATATTTCCTCGTCTTCTGCCGATATTTGGAAATTCTTGGAACACTTGATATTGGCAAATAACGATAAATAATTTTTATTTACTCTTCACAAAGATATACTTACACAAATTTGCACCGATACCTAATTATTTCTATCTTTAAAGCAATTATTAAAAAGAAAACCCTTAAGTATCGTATCTCTTGTCTGCAACCACTCCATTTCGAGACATACCCGAGTTGGCAGCTAGGTAAGAGATTATACACTTCCACGGGATAGTCTAACATTATGACTTGCAATGCTCAGATCTTGGAGTATTTCTTGAAGTTGTCAAGATGATATGGACAATAACACAATGTCGTCAACAAAGCGGAGGTTCAATAGCTGGTGACCACGAACATGTATGATTTCTGACTGCCATGTATGAGGCTAGATGTTAAAAACCTTTGGCAGTGCGCTTGTGAACAGCTTGGGTGAGAGTGGATCGCCCTGTTTAACTCCTTTTCTACTTTGAAATTTGAACAGAAATGTCTAATTGGATGTTTGCAGAACTACTTCGATAAATAGTGTTAATAAGGTCAATGTATGTATGCATTACGTTGAAAGCTTTGGCATAGTCCACAAAGGCTAGATAAAGTGGTTTACTAAATTTATTTTATTTTTCAATAACGTGATTGATAGTATACCCTACTTGTTCCGGAAGTTAATGAAGGAGAAGGTGTTGTAGATACCAAACAAAATTACAAATTATATGTAATAATAAATATTCTTAAATAATGTAGATATTATAACTGAATCACAGTTGTTTGTAAATGAAATAAGGTTACGAAATGATAAAAAGGTACGATAATGGCTATTTATCAACAACGTAAAGGTATGAGTATTATCTACACTAATATTATAAAGAGCTAATTTGTTTTTATGTTTCTTTATTTGTAGGAGGTAATCTCTGAATTAAGTTAGAATTCAAGAGCAGAATTGAAGAGAAATTTCTGAAGAAGTAGTTAAAAAGCGGCTTTATTCCTGAGTGACAAAGGCTATGTTAAATGTACGCGAGTGAAGCTGCGGGAAAAGCTAGCTAGAAATATTTAAAAACTACAGTGTGCGCAAAAGCAAACATATCTTGCTGACATGGCATCCTTTCAATAGGACTTTAAATACAAAAATTTGTTTTCTTAATCTCAACCCGTTTGTGATACTATAAATACCGAATACTCATTGATTGGTTTACCATATATAATAATTATGAAAACACAATAATATTACACTTTTTATTTATAAGTTTATTTGTTTTTATTATATTATAATAACAATTTTAATATGGTTAATGAAACATTAGTCATCAAATATATATAAAAGAGTTTACTTCAGCAAAAAGCCGTTATCAATAACATAACACGACCCGGTTACACCCCTAGCCTTGTCACTAGCTAAGTACAGGATTATATCTCCAACCTCATCAGCCTCAGAAGATCTTCCTAATGCGGTCATACTTGCCATATTTCCACCCTGCATTAATTCTGCAGGCACGCCAGCAGTTGCCATAATATCAGTTGTAACTGGCCCAGGATTGACAGAGTTCACTCGGACACCAGAAGGTGCCAGTTCCATCGCAGCAAATCTTGTAAAATGATCCATTCCAGCTTTAGAAACGCTGTAAGACATAAGTCCTGGTACCTTAGCTAATGTAGCTGCAATACTTGATACGTTGATGATGCTGCCTTTTGTTTCTATTAGATACGGAGCCGCTAGGTTGGTGATGAGGACGACTGGACGCAAGTTCGTGTTCATTACCTCGTCGTAGTTCTGTAGTAGATTCGGTTGGAGTATACTCGCGAATCGCACAATGCCAGCGTTGTTAACGAGGACGTCAAGTTTCCCAAATTTATCTATGGTTTTTTGAACGATTGTCTTCGCTTCCTCTTCTTTGGATACGTCGGCTTTTATGATGAGAGTGCTGGCTCCATGCTGTTCACAACGTTTAGCGACTTCATTCAGTTTTTCTTCATTTCTTCCAACAATGGCAACAGAAGCACCCTCCTTGGCAAATAATTCCACGGTAGCTGCTCCAATGCCAGCGCTACCACCCGTAACAATTACTACTTTATTTGCAAACATCTTGAATTACTGTACGACACAAAATTTGTAAGAGTACTAAACTAAAGTGACTTAAAACTTATCGCATTATCGCTTAAAATTATTTATATCTTTGTATGTTTCATTCATCACTAATGATAAAAAGTTAATAGTGTACCTACTATCGACATTAACTGATACTACAGTATCAGTTCAAATACTTTAACTGATACTACAGTATCAGTTAAAGTATTTTAATTATGATTCATTGGAGTTTATGGTACGATGAGGAAGTGATACTGAGAAATCCTTATCGCTTCTGCTGTCTACAACAAATTCACTTCAATATCAATATTTGGGTTCTTCGATTTTTCTACAGGCGCAGACGTTGCAGGAAGTTTGTAGAGTTTGATTTATTTGCTAAAATTTTTAAAGGCTGGTAAAATTTTTGGCTAAACTAGTTTGCCTGTGTTTAAATTTGTATAGATAACTAGCTTTTGCCCGCGGCTTCGCTCCCGTCAACTGACTACTCTACTCTACTCTACCCTACTTTACCCTACTCTATTCGATTTTTTCTCGTAAAAACCATCCTTGAACTTCAACGAACATTTTAAAAAAAGAATTGACCAAATTGGTCCAGGCGTTGTTGAGTTATGCGCTTACCAACACATTTTGCGATTCATTTTTATATTATAGATATTTTATATTAAACTACAAATATCATTAAAATAAATCTTTTTCTAAAAATACCAACAAAATAGGTTACTAAATTATACTGTCATTAGCATTTTAAATGTTGATATGAAAAAGAGAGGGAGTGTGGTGGGATTATCTCGTAACCTCTTTCGGTTACGACATAACCCCAGCACATCCATGCCATTGCATTGACGTCACATTTCAATGTTTGTTTCCTTATTCTGTTACTTAACTTTTTCCCCTTCCAATAAATTTGAAAGCTTTCTAGCATAATATTGAGCGGATTAAAAATATTTTTTTCTCTATTTACTATTTTGGATATAGTTACTATCTAGAAACATCTATCTATTTTAATAACAAATAGAATTTAAAATAATCGATGCTGATATACAACAAATGTGTTTTTTTTTTTTGCCGTTTTTTATTATGGACGGTACGGAATCCTTCGTGCGCGATTTCAACTCGCACTTGGCCGGTTTTTGTTTAGACAAGGAATATTTATGCAAAATGTTCCATGTTATTAGACTCAGTGATTTTCGAAGGCTTGCATTCGTCTGTCGGCGACCGACTTTCAGATTTCAAAAGTCTCAACTAACTTTTTTAACAACCAAACCCGCGATCAGAAACTAGGTACGTAAAACCTAAAGTACACTCACAAACAAAACGTTCTCGATATTTAAATCAAACATAACGTGTCACCGATGTCCGCTAATAGCCCACACGCATGCAATGTAACCGTTATAAATATTACTACTCTAATATATTTCTGGTGGCGCGTGTACCTGTGGCATTTTAATGTAAATTGACTAGTGTTCGCGGTTGTACCATGTGTTTAATTATAAATCTTTTTTTGATTATGGATATAGTACGTGTTTGACTTCTAGGGTGGGGTTTTTAGGGGCTGGCAATTCGTCGCATTCTTTTATTTTCTGATATCGAACATGCAAGGGTTGCATTCTAATGTTTGGAATTTTTTTGTTCAATATCAAAAAGTTTAATCGGAAACTTTCTGATATATTACCATATTTTAGTATTTATGAAAAAAGTCCAAGTAATAATAACAGAACAGTTGTGATTTAAAGTTTTATTTTTAAATATCATGTCTAAATTCTGTCACTTTTACGACATAATTCTATTTACTATTGGCTGACTTCTCCAAAACCATCATTCTCGTTATAAACACAGCAACAATTAGTTGTAATTGAAAATAAAAACACTCCAATAACACGTACGAATAACATAAAATAATTAAGGTCAACGACAACAACAATAAATCATGCGACAAAACAATCAAATCTAATAAGTACGGCCTCAATCCTCGCCCACTAGTTGAGAGGACATATTTTATTAATTACCTTACCGCGTTATCACGAAATATTACCTTTATGTCCCATATTTGCATATCGTGTTAGACTATACGAGAAGGTGGGCGCGCCGAGCATGCGATGACCGGATCGAGTCATGAGCGGCAGCGGGTACAATGTTTAAAAAACAATCTAAAGGAGGAAGGTTGATAAGAGCCATTTTTCACCCATCACACATTAAAAAAAGAAAGTTTATGGTTCTGAATATTTTTAAATGCATTAGTATAGTTAAAGATATATTATATATTTTTTAATCAGTGTCATATATGTGATAAATTATAAGTAAGTTAAGCAATTATTGCATAAACAGAGAGTGTTTCGCCTTTTTTTTTTGTTCATTTTTATCGTAGTTTCAATATTTAAGTTATTATTCACTCGTCTTTGTTACCTATAACAAATAAAATATTAATTAGTAAAAAAAAGTTATTATTTCTAAAATAAGCGATCCATGAACCACATTCATTTTGAGTGTAATGCAGATTTGAGTACATGGTTTTAATTTCAAGTCGATATCTCCACGCATTCCCGAGATAAAGGGTCTTGACAGAAGGACGGACAATTATGTGATCCTATAAGGGTTCCATTTTTCCTTTTAAGGTACGGAACCCTAAAAAACGACCCTTGTACGATCTTATATACATTTTATGGTACATATTAACAAATAGTATTCGTCCCGACTGAATTTTAATTTCTGTGGGTAGACTCAACGGAGATTGGCCAAGTACAGAGGAGGTATGCACTCTATGTACCATTGCTCTCATAGTCAAATGGCAGTAATTCGACTCGACCGGAGAGTTGGTTTTTATGTACTGTTTATTTTGACATTCGCTTACTTTTCCTCAAAAAGTTTATGTTGCAAAGTAAAAATGCAAAGTATTTATAACGCTGCTAATTTTGTACAATTGTACATACATTATTACCTAAATTATTGCACTAGTATACTATTTTGGAGGTATGCGGAACAGAGAGTAAAGTCCCGGAAACCTCCGTTGAAAAGGGAGGATCCTCCGGCCAGACGGGTGCTATGTCTGGCGGGCTACTGCCCGATAGATGATTTCGGGCTGTTCTATATGTTCTAAATGCGCGGAGAACTTTGATTGCGCGATGCAGGATTAGTTCTTATGTGACGCCATAGATGTCGCTACACTATCATCAAGAGCTGGTTAAGTTCACTATAGGCACTAGTGGTACAAGTTATTAAAAATTGATTGTCTCTCGTTTCTTCTCAAATAATAACTTTCTTATTTAATTGCGTGCTATTGAGTGCCCTCCAGCCCCTTGTAGGTACTCTTGTTTCTTATAACTTGAACCGTGTCATATATTTGATGGAAATTTGGGCGTACCCATCGAAATACGAGCGCGACTGTCCTCGCGTTCGTTTTAATGATTTTGATAGACGCGCGATTCGTAGTCATATTTATATAAAAGCTTTTTATTAGATTAATTTTTGGCTGTTACTGTAGGCATCATTGGTTTATTTTCCACAATATTATGGTTCATATAATATGTAATGAACAGTTTACTTATTGTGTGTTCGAGTAGTGGAAACAGCCCCGATTTGGAGATATAGGGCGTGGGATAGAACCCAGACACGTTACTTTGTGCTATTTATTTCATCCGATGAATGCGAGACGCACAGGACCAGTCATTGTGGTGACATTTGGGGGAGGCCTATGTCCAACAGTGGACATCTTTCGGCTGAATTGATGATGATGATGAAATGATAATTTATTTTATTACCCGCCACTTTCAAAACGGTAATAGAATACATTTTGGGGAAATCGGCTTGTCCTAGAACCAAAAAATCTAAAATATTACATTTAATAACCATATGGGTCCAAATTCTCTCTCAGAGAGAGGGAGACCTATGTTCTAGCAGTGGAAACATGAAAGGCTGATTATACCATGTATGTTTATCAACATCAACCTGGTCAGACCTGCGGGTCGTTTGAGTACACCTTCGAAGTTCATAACCCTGTTACCGCGACAGGTTCAACTTGAAGCACACATCAATTAGATAGTGTTAATAACTCGGGGCAACGTGTAAAGCAATGGTGGGGCACAAATCGTTAGTGTCAACAACGGTCAGGAACTTGCTCGGCAAATATTCTACCTTTGGACCTGTCTTGGAGTAGTGTGCCTGCAGGTTTAGGTGGAGAGGGACTGTCCCGAAATAATTATTTGATAAAAACCAAAAAAAGGCAGTTGTTCTCCTACTACTGGGGCCATGGGTAGTGTGAAAATGAAACCCGGGGTCCTGGGACGAAGGAAACGAAGGAACAGGAGTGGGTTTTTAGTCAGTAAAAGTCTGACACTATCTCCCGCCCCACCCAAGGGCAGGGGATGTCATAAGATGATTTTCCCACCGAATAAAAAAAAAAAGTTGTTCTCCTATAAAAAAATTGAATGGTCTATAGAAATTCATATTTGAACATTATTGTAAGTTATTTTTATTTTATTGCGAGTTTTTGGTAATTACCTTTTTGTAATTTATTCTAGTTTTTGAAGCACAGTATACACAATATATCGGATTATTGTAATTGGGGTTAACTCAACCCGTCATAAAGGTTGTCCAAGTTCAGAGGTTGATACCACCATTGATGTGATGTGTGTGATAATGTATTTTGAAGTTTTGGAAATAAATTATTATTATTATCTTATTTGTAAAAAAACATATTATTTTTAACATGCATTTTGCATTGTTCAATTATTTCTTGTACAAAATAGATTAAAAATATAAAGAATAATAACCCATTGGTATCGAGAACAGGGTTCAAGCTATCGGGGGTCAGGATTAAAGGTGAAACAATATCCTTATTATTATTACTTTTAATTATATTATATATCTTCTAAATATTCTTCTATATTTTAAATATTTTTGTAACAAAATGACATAAAACAAAAACATTTAAAGAGTATAAAAAATTGTAGCCCACCGGCTTCAGGAACAGGGTCGAAACTACCGGTGGTCAAGTACTAGTTTTTGGATAAAGCCCTTGATCCAACTAAAATTGATTGCATAACGTTATTCCCAGGTGTTATTTATAAATATTTGAAAAGTGAAAACTTTTTTATTTGGAAACGATGCCCTTTGGGTGAGTGTAAGTCTTCTGATGAGGCCCATTGTAAGCGACCATGTTTCAGTGCCATATATGTCATCATTGGCAACACGCACTGGTCATAGACTTTCGTCTTGAGACACTGTGGTATGAATAAAAAAAAATAAAAAAAATTGAATAGAATCTATCTATATATATAAAAATGAATAGCTGTTCGTTAGTCTCGCTAAAACTCGAAAACGGCTGGACCGATTTGGCTAATTTTGGCCTTGAAATATTCGAGGTAGTCCAGGGAAGGTTTAAACGGTGAGAAAAAATGGAAAAAGAAATCTAAAATAAATTCCGAATACAACGCGATCTCTAAATAAAATATTATTACAAAATGAATTATGATGTTCTGGTAATGCAAATGGTAAATTGAAATAAAATCTAATTGTTGTATTTTAGTTGATTGCTTAACTCATTGTTGAGTTAAGCTCAATAATACATGAACTGTCTGTATCACCGTGTACTAAGTTATGTTTTGTGTACAATAAAGAACTAAAAATTAGGATGGTGGATGTTAGTTTCGTATAAATCCGTCAACACTATGGTCACCCTACAGCCAAAACTCAAAATGTACAACTTGGACATAGTTGCTCACAAGAACGCCGCAAGGGTTATTGTTTGATCTCTAATCAATCCAGGGGTGTAGAAGTTTCTAGTGGTGGCTAATTAGGGATTATGTATGAATTGCCGTGTTTGGACAAGATTTAGGGTCATGCTGGTATGGGAAACTTTACGATGAGTGATTGCGCAGCCATTTTACCAATAAGATTGTTCTCAAATTAGGATATTTTTATGATACCATTTTGTTTTAAGGTACAAAAACATCCAATGACTTCTCCCGCTATAGGGTGGAGCGAGAGGGCGTGTCAAACCACACCTATATTCCTTCTTAGCCCTTTGCGTTTCAGGGTCACGGGTTTCTCTTCCGGAAGTAAACCCATGGCCCTGCTGAGCCGCCACGGGTTTGCTGACATCTCTTTGAGGCTCGCGTAGAACACTACGTGTTGTCGAAGACTCGGGATCGGTCTGGACTGTTACCGGACAATCGGACGGCAAGCTAGCCATTGCTTTTCGTCCATAAATTCACGCCTACGATGGTTGGAAATCGAGGTCATGATCTCGGCGGCTGGGACGTGAGGATGTGCGTAGCCTAGTGCGCGACGAAACGACCGCCTGACATTCTCCTCGCTCTAGACCATGGCCTGTACCGCCAGTGCGAGAAGTCGCTGTTGCCGATCTTATGACATGATCAAATGCAGTTTTATTATGTTACAAACCGATACATATCCAATGTGAATGCTGTGCCCCTATTTAGAAGATGAGCCTCACGTTGGAGTGCCCTAAGTATCCACACACCCACGCGTGAGTGAACGAAGGTCCTCACGCCCTAGCTGCCGTAATTCCGACCCCGACTACCAGCCACGGTAGACGCCCGACCGGACCGAGCCCAGTCGTCAACAGCGCGTTGTGATCCTCGCGCTCCTCAAAGAGATGTCAGCAAACCGTAGGGGCCGGCAGGGCCGATGCCCGCTAGCTAGGACCGCGGAGAATTTCTGAAAGGGAAACCCGTAGTCCTAGAACGCAAAGGGTAATTGAAGGATACAGGTGTGGTTTTAGTCAGTAAAACGCCTTCCCGCTCCACTCAGAGCGCGAGAAGTCATTTAGACGATTTACCACCTTAAAAAAAAAAAGTATCCGCACACCAGTACTTTGGAAAGCTGAATGAATTGATAAAGAGAAGAAGAACATTTATTCATTTCATTTATTCATTTCATTTCATCAACAAATTTACATTTGTGTCGAATGGTTGAAAATTTAACAATATAATAAAACATTCAAAAAAAAAAAAACAGGGTAATAATTAAAGAAGAAAAAAAAAACAATTTACATAGACATGCTGGTACAATAACTTGCCAGGTAAAAATAAAATAACATTCCACATTATTTGTCATCACATTAATAACATAGTTTAAATACAATATCTAATAAAAAAAGACTGAGCCCAACCACCGCCTAAATTGATACCTACGATGCACATTGCAGCCAGTCAAGCTGTCTTATTATATGCAACGTTGTAGTAACTTACAGGCACGTAAGATATGTTATTGCTATCGCTGTAGTTTGTGATCGCCACCAGTACATGATGGAGATCCCACCCATATTTAAAAAAACTTATATCTAGCAGGAAAACCAAGGTTGCCGACATAGCCCGAAGGATCGCCAAACTAAAGTGGCAGTGGGCAGGGCACATTGCTCGTAGAACTGATGGTTGATGCGGCCGAAAGGTTCTAGAGTGGCGACCGTGCACCGGAAAACGCAGCGTTGGAAGGCCTCTAACAAGGTGGACCGATGACCTGGTGAGAGTCGAGGGAATGCGGTGGATGCGAGACGCACAGGACCGTTCGTTGTGGTGACGCTTGGGGGAGGCCTATGTCCAACATTGGAAGTCTTTCGGCTGAAATGATGATGATGATGATGACGATACCCAATAACATACTTCAGGGTGTTTCTAAAGATTGTGTGGTTGATTTGATTAATAAACTTGAAACTTAGTACAAATTCTAATCAAAGTGAATAATTAAGACAGTCATTATTAGTTTTTCAAAACTACCCTCAAAATACGGCTTAAGCGGTGTTAAAATTCTTATAAAACATTCTCGCGAACAAAGTCACTGGCAAAGTGCTAGTCGTTCTTTATGATAGCAACATTTTTTCTAATTCATCTAGTAGTTATTCATTTTCATTAATTTAAAAAATGTTGTGATGATTGGATTATTCGTTTCTGAAGTTTCTTACTTTGAAGGTGATAGGTAAAATTAATTTGGACGAATAACAAACATTTTGTGTATTATTGATCTTTTCCCGGTACTTTCTTGACAGAGTAGTACGGACAAATCAGGCGTACTATACGTGTGCGTCGGTCTAATGTAGTTCTAGCTTTATGTTCATTTAAAAGTACATACAAATAGGTACATAATATGGGTAAGTAAATGTTTACCTTCACTACTAACTTTCCAATATCGTGGCGCAACAGTTGCTCAACTATAACTGTGGTCCGACTCCGTACTCGTAGGCCCAGGTTCAATATTTGTGTTCCACAATAGCTTCGTATCGAAAGTTTCCCCGGCTATATCATCGCGAAGTAATATAGACACAGAGTACTAAGCAAATGGAGGGTTTAACCTTTTCAAATCCACTAAATAGACGTCAAGCAGTATTTACTTTGCGTCAAATATTGTAACTATCCATCTAAATTTTAACAATGATATTATAAATTGTGATTTATTTTTATCTAAATAAGACAAGTTTAAGAAATACACACAGGTACGAATGACAGTGATATAAAATGGGAATCCAATACTATAGCAATGAACAATAGCTACCTTAGTATGCACAGCATTAACGCCGTCGGAAAATCGTCGAATTGTTGAATACCTCCTCCCACCCTAGATAGAGAGTGTCAGTTATTTGTAAATTAAAAAACCCAACTGTTATCGTTCTGTTGCCCTTTGCGTTACAGGATCGCGGTAACTTTATCGACTAATCCTACAGCCCTGGTAGGCATGGACCCAAACGAACTCGTCGCACAGCATTGTCTTAGCATTCCATCTACTACCTCCTCCGTGTCTCAAAGCTCATCATCTGCCGTTTGTAGTATTGACTCTAACTTACATCGCTCTCATATTGAGCAAGTTACTGCTTGTGTAAGGGTACTAGGTTCGCCCGCAGCCACCGACTATCGCCTCTAAGCGGTCTTTGATTATTATTGTCATTTAGATTAGATGATCTACTCGAACTGCGGGCTAAGTTTTTACCTTGCTTTTCACACATAAAAAAAATATTCTACCAACGTATATATCCGTTAAAGGCTTTGAATCTATAATCCTCGATGCGCTCTAAGGAATGTCACTAAGAAGGTAATAATGCGAAGATAGTTTGAGACCATCAAAACGAACGTATTAAAAAATAAAATTAATGCTTTTTTTTTTCTAACAAATATATTAAATACTATTGATATTTCTTTTACAGCATACACCGGGTATCCGCTAGCGTATATTATATATATATATATATATAGCGTGTATTTATATACTTTTATATCGATATTTTAATAATAAAATATAGGTATATAATAATAATAAATAATAAATTTTTATTCAATAACGTTTACAAAAAAATTAACATTAAGCCAACAGTGATAAGGTTTCCCATATATAATTACAGTACCTAAAAAAAAAATATACTAAAACTAAAATATTATTATAGGTGCAATTAATCGTAGTTCGGAATAGCAATGTTTAACAGTGGACCGCCCGATTTAGGTTAATTTAAACCTGTGTTTCAGGCCATCACTTTACAGTCCAGTTTTATTGCGACAATAAAATTTAAAGATACAGTAAAACTATTTTAACAAATTATATTCTATTATAAAAAAACAATTACGAAAATAAGCTTATAGTACATTAATACCTAAAATAATATCTATGAAATTATACAAAAATAAACAAAAACGAGGAGATCAGATAACATTATGCCAATATTTCTAGAAGTTGTTCTGTGTCTGTGTTTTCACTAAATATTCTGACAAATTCTTACTACATTTTTTTTTACCTTGAACTATAGAAACTATGTACTTTGTTAAGCTTATTATACAGAAATGGTCCTAAGAACACGTAAAAACACTTAGTAAAGGCATGTCTGGTTTGAGGCTTTATGCAAACCAAGTCCTTCCTTCTCTTGTCAGAAGGTAGAGGGTCAAAAGAAAGTGCCGCATGCTGGTATAGTACTAAGTTTAAAATAAATAATTGCCGCACTGTTAGCACATTGCATGCTATGTAGAGCTGGTGCGTAGGAAATCTAAAAGGGCGAAAGGTAGCAACTTTGAGAATTGCTCTTTGAGCACGCTCTAACGGGAGTAAAATTGTTTTGGCCGCCCAAGAAGTTATGCAGTATGTAAGAATGGATTGACACAAAGCTAAATAGACCTGTTTAATTAATTTGTAGTCGGCTATGTTACGTAAATTTTTAAAACATATATTAATTTGCGTACTCTCGTACACAGTAACTCGATATGTTTACGGAAATTCAGATTTGAGTCAATCATGACACCTAGATATTTTAAATGGTCAGCTTTCGCTAAAGTCGGGCAAGGGCATGCAGTGTCAGCATACGTGCAGTTAATATGTGCGTGAATGTTATGAAGAACGCGTGCGTGAATATAATGGATGTATAATCCAGTAAGATGCTGATGGAGGTTTTGACCATACTTCTGGAATTGTCCTGGTATACCTCTCCACTCCTTTAGCACCACAGGATATATTGCCCTCTTGTCGCTACGTCACTGCATGCAAGCGATCGATTTCGGGGGCCAATTATTAAGTGTGCAAGTCACTCCCTGTATTTTTTTTAACAATTGGTTTTAATAATATTGTTCAAGCAGGGGCCATAGTCTTAACATGGTTCCTGGTAACCAGTTCACGTTCCTGGTAAGCATCCCAAAACAAAAGCCCTATATCTTTGTTTTCCCTAAGTCAAAATAGTTTCCCACCAACCGGCGGTTGTCCTTGGGTGCATAAGCATAGCGCGTACAGTGATAATCGTCGGTTGGTACCACGTTCTTCCACGAAAGGTGCCTGAGGGGCCACTGCGAGTTGGCATCGGCCTTTCTTACGCCTTTCAAAGGTTCAAGATCTCAGAACCCAGGGGGGGTTCTGATATACAAACTCATTAGAATATATAATTTAACTCATATTGATCTCTCAATTAATTTGATAATATTGTATTCCCGGTATAATCGTCAATATTACTTATACCTAAGACTTAATTTGTGGTTTAATGGTTTTGATTTATTGTTTGTTTGATTATTCGATTTGTTGTTTTTTCTAAACAATTTTTTTAAATTTGCTATTAATTGATATTTGAATTATTGTAATTTTTAATGTAATTTTTTACTCATCCCTTTTAATTTAATTTAATCACAGTATTATAAGATTTCATACGAGTAATATTAAACAACCACTGTGAATGATGTGCACACCTTTAATTGATTTGTTTACACGGAACTTTCCTCTGAACATGAAATGATCTAGATTATTTTTGTAAATATCGATTTTTTATTTTGATCGCGAAAAAAATATCAGCTTTTCAGAACATTAGGCAAACATAAATGTACCTACTGAACAGCTGATTTTTTTTCGCGATTTCAGGTTTGTTCCCATAGTAAAAGTTGTTGGTTATCATGAGCACAATCACATGTTTAACTATCGTACACTAATTGCCAGCCACCCTATGTATACAGTCCATCCTTCTGTGGAATTCGCTACCTCTTGATATTAGGACGGCTACGAGTGAGTACCTATGCATTTAAGGGAAAGTTGCGGAATTACTTTCTACACAAATAGCAGCAGAATCATATTAAAACTCCTTTATTGTGTATATATATATATAAATATATGTATGTATAGGTATATATTTTATCAAATATGTATGTATGTTCAGTTTTAGCTTTATATATAATTTTGTAATACTTGTTGTCTAAATAATATTTTCTATTCTTTTATTCACCTGCCATATTGTCTCTCCACTACCCTAGGTTGACTGGTAGTAAATGCCTAAGGCATTAAGGCCACCTTTGTACTTTTTGTTGCATGAAGATTAAATAAATAAATAAAAGAGAGAGAAAAAGGCGAATACAAGAATAGATTTATTAATAGACCATAGAATGGATTTAATAAAATTATACAATATATACTCAAATTAATACACTACATACCGACACTCGCATCGAAGAAGGCAGTATCTCGGAATACAGTCCAAACAAAATTCAAACATAGCACTATCACTTAATGGTTCATTTTAAAAAATGACAGAATTAATGTTACAACCTTGTTCGTTGCGGGTGGCGATACATACACTAAAATACTTAAACAATTGGTCCAAATCGACGATAGGAAAACATTAACGCTGTGATGATGCTACTGCCAACTTTTTACGAATTAGCTCGTGAACTTTGGTTTTAATGTTAATCGGTTTGTTTTTTAATGTTAATCGGTTTGTTGCCATCCTGATCTCCTGGGGCAGCGCATTCTACAGAGAAATAGCTTGATTAAAGAAAAATAGTGAGTAAAGTCAGTATGATGAGTGGGACAATAGAGAAGGCGGTTATGAGATGAGCGCAGATTTCTATTGTGGTGGTTGGTTAAACGGTAGGGCGACAATCCGACAGAACCGGAGAGAGATCAAGGACAAGACCAACGGCTTGACGTGCATTCCGAAGCACGGGTTGTCACACAACCATCTTCCTAACTCCGGGCTGCTATAGAGTAATGTTTAGTAGAAAAACCCAATAACACTTTTTGTCCGACCCGGGAGACGAACGTAGGACCCCACTCTCAACAGTCGCGGTTACCATTACGAGACCTACGAGGCGTTGCTGTAATACTGACATACCAGCTTGTTAAACTACTAAAACCTATTTTGTTTTTCTAGAACTATCACACAACGCCATCTAGTCCCAAACTAAGCAGGTCTTGTGGTATGTATACTAGACAACTGATAAATATACATAAATATTTTTAAATATATACATGTTATACATAAATTACACCCAGATACAGAACAAATTATCACGCTCATCACACAAACATTTGTCCCGGGTGGGAATCGAACCCACGACCTCCGTCATAGCAGTCAACCTGTCAATTTTAAAACTTCCACCTTCTTCAATACAAAAAAAAATCATGTTAATCTCGGAGCATAAAACGGTGTCCACTACTTGTAAGGGCTTTTCCAACTGTGATACCAAAAGTCGCAATCGCGGCTTTGAATGCAATGAATGCACCCTTATTAGGCGGTGTTTACACTGACCGGAAGACGTTTCTTTCAATGCCACGCTCGGACCGGCAAGTCAATAGGACATCATTACATGCCTGGGATGGTAGAGTGTGTTTAGATGGGATAGTGGGCCAGTTGGGTTGCTTTGAGAAACTGGGACTTGGTTTTTCTTTTAGGTGGGAATCAGCCAATGACTTCTCTCGCCCTAGGGTGAAGTAGGAGGGCGTTTCAGATTTTTACGGACTGAAATCCACTCTTAAAGAAACAGTGGACTTTCATACTATTAACGCAACATCTGCGCACAGTTTCGCCCTGTTTCTCTCTCTCTCTCTCTAGCTCTCACTGTTTGCATAAATGTATAAATCAAAGAATTTTTTTCTTTCACAAGTTTGTGTTCTCTGATCCCGAAGAAAAGAAAAATTTAGATTGTTTGCCTTGTTGAAACATACAAGATACGATAAAAAAAAAACAGTGTTTAAACACCCCTATTTTTAACCCGTTACTGATCATATTTTTGTAGCAAAAAAACGAAATCCCAAAATTGTCTCATTCATAACAATATTGCTACTAGAAAAGTCTACGAGCAGTATTTTTCCATTTTGATCGTCATTTATTCATTCATAATCAATGGCCTGTACAATATTTCCATAAATTGAGTGACATTTTGGGATAGAAAAAAACGCTAATAACTTTGCTGTTTATGAATATTATTTATTGAGACTTTACTTAAATAATAAAAAGACCTTTTCAAATAAGCCCTTTATGTATTTATACTAATTAAAAATATGTGGTGTATAGTATAGCAACTATTTGACCGAGTGGTCGTGGTCATCGCTTCAGGTGTTTGTGGCAAGCTTCACAACGCGCCGCCACTCCTCTCTGATGGCCGCCTTCCTCGTGCATTCGTGCATTGATGATGAGCCACTCACTGCCACGACCACTCTGTCAAGAGTGATATCGACAAGGAAGAAGAAGAAGAAGAAGCAACTATTTATAATTCAAGTACTAACTAACTCTCAAACTAGGGCTACTTGAATTTTGAGAGACAGTTTTCGGCTAAGATTTGCTATATTTATGCAACTAATAAGAGTAGGACGTTGTCATCTTTTACAATCAAGGCTCTTAAATGAAAAGAACTGGGCAAGTTTGAGTCGCGCAGAGGGTTCCGTACAAACTTACCTATGAACTATTTAGTTCAATTCCCGAACGGAGTCTCGAAGATTTTTCCGAATCGTATATATTCTTTTTAGTGACGTAACAACAAATTTACAGTTTTCATATTTATTCCAATACTTGTGCTACAAGACCTTGCTTTATGTTAAATTTCAGGATTCTGGGTCAACGGAAAGTACCCTATAAATTTTAAATCCCTTGAGAGTGTCGATATACGTTTTTTGAAATATAAACGGCCGTACCTTTTTTCTGTTATCTTAGAAGTTTCATTTTTTCACAGCTTCAAGGGACTGCAGTCCTGATTATATCGTTATAATTTCAACACGATACCTCCAAGCGTATCCAAAATAAAGAGTCTTCACAGGCAGACAGACTGACAACAAAGTGATCCTATAAGGATTCCGTTTTTTCCTTTTGAGGTACGGAACCCTAAAGAGGAAATTAAATTAGTAAAAAAAAAAACATTAATTTATAACAATCATATTTTTTTAATTATCGTGTTCTTCATTGCTGCGCTCAATGATTGAAGAGCATCGTGGCTTTTAGGCGGGATTTTTTCGACTGAAGTTCAGTCGTAGTTTTAATTATTCACAAATTGATTCCTCGTGGAAATTAGGATAGATTAAATACAACCGACTTCAATGTAAAAAAAACACTGAAAAGTTCAAAATAATTTTAATTTCGGAATCGATGTTTCTATAAAGGTCTTAGCATACGCGACGTGTTTTTTGTCGTCCCGGACGGAACAGGACGATTTCTTCATAGAATATTGCCGTCCCGTTCTGTCCGTGTTTCTCGTCACGTATATTTTATTGCCATATTTTTAAATGCAACGATGTCAAAAAATCGTCCCGTTCCGTCCGGGACGAAAAAAAAACACGTCGTGTATGCTAAAACCTTAATACTTTTGTCTCTTCGTTATTTAACATAATGTTATATAAGCATCGTTAGGTTAGAAATCATAGAAGCGTACGTAAAGCCGTTGTCATTTGTAGATCTTTGACAGTCATTACAGTCAGACGCTAGAAAATCTATCCAAAGAGTATAGTGTTGTATATAAGTTATAGAGGTCTGGTCGGTAACCGCTTTATGTAAAACACAGGTACACACATACAAAGGCACATCCGGCTAGATTGGAAATGGACAACAAGATAAGAAAAAGTCTAAGGAGATGATTGTTAGAAAACATAACTTTGGAAAGTAAAAAGCAAGAGTTGCTGGCAAGTGAACTGTCCCACTCAAACGCTCCTCCATTGGTATTCACTGTGAGTCGGTCAACATTTGTCCAGCGCTGAAAGGCGCGGAATGACCATCTGTAGTCTTATGACCACTGTGAATACCATGTGTCTATTGACGCTAGCCTTTAATAGATTGAATACTCGACATAAAAGATACCTCGTATTTCCTGAGAGTTTGACAGAAGTGTATCCACGGTTTTACATTCCTTATAGGATCACTTTGTTGTCCGTCTGTCTGTCTGTCGGTCTGTGCGTCTGTCAAGATCCATTTTCTCTATTTTTTTGAACGCGTGGAAGTATTGAGTTTAAATTAATGTCAAATATTTAGCTACTACTTGAAACAGTAAAACAATCAAACATCTAAGTCGACGTTAGATGTTTGATTGTGTGTGACGTTTTTTTTTCGGGTGGGAAAATCATCTAATGACATCCCCCGCTCTTGGGCGGAGCGGGAGATAGTGTCAGACTTTTACTGACTAAAAACCCACTCCTGTTCCTTCTTTGTCATTTTTCCAGGGCCCCGGGATTCTTTTTCGCATCACGCATGGCCCCTTCGACCCTGCTGGGCCCCTACGGTTGCTGACATCTTCTTGAAGCGCGCGTGGAACACTACGCACCGTCGACGACTTGGGCTCGGTCCGGACGGTTACCGGACGATCGGACGCAAGCCCGCGCCTACGTTGGCCGGAAATCGAGATCAGAATTCCGGCGGCGGTTGGGGCGTGAGAACCTTTGCCGCACGCGATCGGCCGCCTCCTTTGCTAGCATTATTGCTTCGCAGAAGGAGGCAACCGCCTGCTACTCCTCCTCAAGATTTAAGGCTGTTTTTCAATAAGAACCAATATGACAGTTGAAACCGCTATTAATTCTACAAATTACCCTTCATTACATTAAAACAAGTTTAAATTAATATTTCACTATTAAAAGTTATCTCACGATTGAAAAAATGCCCTTTAGATTAAAACATACGAGACAGATCATAATTAATGCACGCCGCCGCCTTGCAAATCGTTTGTCGGATAACCGCGGGTCAACTGCCCCCCTAGCCAGGTTGCGATTGTTTCTCGCCTTGTTCTGACGTTATCTCAACGCTCAGTCACGTGGTCAGAACAAAGGAATCGGAGGCGTGGCCTACTCGAGGCGTTCGACGCAAACGAAACGATCGTATCTTCGCTGAAGTCATATTTAGAGTTTTATTTACACGTGCTTTCAAAAGCAATTCACTCATCTATCAACAAAAAGAATCACACATTCACAACACCATCAGAAATAGCGTTTTATTTTCATTTTTCAAATCGCAACATTGGTTGCATTTTCTTTTGCTCACTTACCAACTTACCAATTCCTTTACGCTGTACCTTATTTCTATCACTACAGGGTATATTTCAGCTTATTTTATGGTAGGATTTGTTATGTTTTAACGGAGCTAGATGCAGGAAAATTGAATGGGTAGCGCCTCTATTGACAACTGTGACTATTGTCTAAAGAAACGCGTCGTGCTATATGAGATCTTTTAATAATTGCAGACGCTAAATGTTGGGCTTAAGTGGTCGAATGATAAATTAAAACGATGTGGGGAATGATTTGAGGGGATCATTTAAAATAGATGTTTCCATAATATACCATAATATTCTTCTTCGTTCGGCTTGTTTTTAGGGTTCCGTGCCTCAAAAGGAAAAAACGGAACCCTTATATACAGGATCACATTGTTGTGCGTCTGTCTGACTGGTTGTCAAGTCCCTTTGTCTCGGGATAGAGGTATCGCGTTGAAATTAAGAAAATATACTCAAGTCTGCGGTCCCTTGAAGGTGTGAAAAAATAAAATGTCTAAGTTAACGAACAAAAAAGATACAGCCTTTTATGACGCAAAAAACGTATATTTCGATACTCTCAAAGGAATTAAAATTCATAGGGTACTTCCCGTTGACCCAGAATCCTGACATAAAGCAAAGTCTTATAGCACAAGTATAGGAATAAATCTGAAAACAGTAAATTTGTTGTTACCAACGCTACAAAAAAAAAAATGCAATTTGGAAAAATCTTCGAGACTCCATTCGGGAATTGTAGTTTGTACGGAACCCTCAGTGTGCGAGTTCGACTCGCACTTGCCCGGTTTAAAAAAAAAAAATTTCGTTATATTTCATTAAATAATATTGGGAAGGTGTTTCAAAAATTTGTTAAATATAATTAACAAATAGGTTAATAAATTTCTGCCACTTGAGGTTTTCCGCAGCTATAGCGGCAATGGGACTTTATCCGAGATGTTCTCTTGGCATAATTTTGTTTACGCAGGCAAAGCCACTGGCAACAGCTAGTGATATATAGTTTACAGATTATGTCGATTGTTACAATCCTAAATGACTTTCACTCCATTCGGGCTATCATCATCATCATTTCAGTCGATAGACGTCCACCGCTGGACATAGGCCTCCCCCAAATGTCACCACAATGAACGGTCCTGTGCGTCTCGCATCCATTCGGGCTATATTCCACCGAATTAAAGCCACTAGAAGCCATTTCTACAACAAAATAGAACAAATTATCGAGGGGGCGACGCAGAATGCAATTTCCTCGCTGGACCAGCCAATAAGTCTCCAGCGATCCCGGGGAAGCAAACAAATGAATAAAAATCAACCGCACACATTCTCCTATTTGTTATCCCACACATACAAGTTTACGTAAATACATACATAGTTTTGTATGTCCGTGTGACATTATTACGGAATTTCTCTTTATAAGCACTGTCCTATTTGTGGCTGAGTTATAACAGATGCTTAAGTCGATCTCTATGGTAAAGCTACTTTAAGAGAGGTCAGCCCGTGGATGGGTGATCAAATGAACAATCATAACTTATTGAAGAAGGGTGAACCACAAAATGAATGTCCCAAGGTTGCCCGTGAAATTCAAATTTTCTTTAGTTTTTTTAGGATTCCGTACCTCAAAAGGAAAAAACGGAACCCTTATAGGACTACTTTGTTGTCCGTCTGTCTATAAATAAAAAAATACCATCGGCAACCACCATACTCAACAGATATAACTCCAGCAGACTTCTTTCTTTTTCTTAACCCTCTGCGACTGACGTGGGTCTTTTTTTACAATTTTACTGGTGTGGTAGTACATGAGACACCATTTCAACATCAAATATTTTTATTAAATTAAATTATGTAGCTATTATATTTATATTTATAAGATTGTTAGCCTATTTTTTATGTTTAATGATATTTAAATAAAAAGAACAATTTGTATTTTCATAATTAAACAGTGTTTATTGACTTATCACAAATCAGTCTAAGAATCTCTACTTAAACATTAATGACATAGAAAAAATTACAAAATCAACTTTTTTTAATTTAACAGTAGACATTTAAAAAATTAACAATTACAGTAATCAGTCTAGAAAAAATAACAGAAATTCGTTGGTTGACTTCAAAATTAGACACTTTCAAAATCGGAGCTTTGTTTCACAATTTTCACATAGTGGCTTCGAGCACTGAAGGCAAATTGGCTTCGAACAATCACAGCAACAATATTTGGTTTGTCTTTTTATTATTGTTGGACAAATGGAACATCGTTTTCTGCCACCTGGTGGAACAGACCGAACTACCGGTGTTGGAGGGGGGATATCCTCACCTAAAACCCTAGTAATGGTCAAGCGCAGTTCCCTTGGCAATCTTTCATTGTATACTCGGGCTTTCATATAAATATTGGTCTAGAAGTATCATCATCATCATCATCATCATTTCAGCCGAAAGACGTCCACTGTTGGACATAGGCCAACGCTTAGGGGACTAAGCGTCGCCACAATGACCGATCCACATCGCATCCACTCACATCCACCGCACTCCCGCGACCCTCACCAGGTCGTCGGTCCACCTTGTGGGAGGCCTTCCAACGCTGCTTTTTCCGGTGCACGGTCGCCACTCTAGAACCCCAGGCCCCATCGACCATCCGTTCTACGAGCAATGTGCCCTGCCCACTGCCACTTAAGTTTGGCTAGAAGTATAGATATATGTAAAATACGTAAATAAAATCAAATTCCAAAATAACGAGAATTATTACCAAAAAAATACCTTATCGTAAGATAAACTAAAATAATTTACTGATGTGGTAGTTTAGGAGACGCTATGAAACTATAACCATTTTATTGAGGTGGTAGTATAGTAGAAACTTACCTTGACACTGGTGTGGTAGACTCGTGGACACCTGCCTCCCACTACGCAAACGTGCGCTCGCTACGACCGCCTCCTGCACACTGACCGATGCGTGAGCTCACGACAGTAAGGTACTGAGAGCGGTGGCGCTCAAATTTGAAAATTAACGGTAATAAACCGAATTTTATATTTCGCGGTGTCTGTTGGACTAACACGTCAGCCGCAGAGGGTTAAACTCAAATTACCACTTCGTGGCATCCGTTTTCAATCGATAGAAGACATAAAGGAGAATTCGCGGCGAGAACTGAACTCAATTCCGGAAACAGCATTTAAAAAATGTTTTGATGTTTGGATTATTCGTTGGCGTAAGTGTATAGTTTCTGAAGGAGCAGACTTTGAAGGTGATAAAATAAATTTGGATGAATAACAAACATTTTGTGTATTATTGATCTTTTCCCGGTACTTTCTTGACAGAGTAGTATGTATACTGTCTAAGTTTGTAATTTTGGAGCGAAATAAATTATTATATATTATTATTATCATAGGCCATACAAATATAATTATATTCCGTGCGGGAATCGAACTCGCGATACGTAGCTTAGCAGTCAATCGTTCACCACTGCGTCAAAACGTGCCGTCAAAAATCCTGAAAAAAGGACACCTTTTCAAATCCGTCCTAAAATTAATTATTTCACAGCAGGGTCCACGTTACGTACACAAGATTAACTCCAAAAGATAACGCACAATAATCAAGTTACGGTCTGCATTGTGCCTTCATAAGTAAAGGCCGGAGCAGATTAAATTTATGCCCCCTAAAATAATTAATTCCCTTTAACTTCATTAAGAAACCCGCATAGGTGTAATTACAATGAGCTAAGGAATCTTAATTGTCGAATAGAGGTGGTGGTGTACGGGTTAGAAGGAAGGCCAGCGATGGGTACGACTTGATCGATACACGGCCCCATAAGGACATGGCTTGCGGACGATGCAAATGGAGTTGCCCAGAAGCAAATCATGTATAACTACCAAACAAGGGCACGGACGTCATATCCGTGGTTTAAATGTAAGGTAGGAGTGCGGTTTTAGTCAGTAGGAGACTGACACTGCCCAGACTGGCTCGTATGTGAGGCAGCCTGGGCGTCCATGAGGATTTCCCACTCCTGACGAAAAAAAAAGAAAAAAAAATACCGAACCCGAGTCCCGAGAGGTGTTAGCAAACCGTAGGAGCCCAGTAGGGATCGGCCCTACTGGGCCCATAGGTCCATAGGGAAAAGTATGAAAAGGATGCCCGTGGTTCTAAAACGCAAAGGGCAACTAAAAGAGCATAGGTGTGGTTTTAGTCAGTAAAAGTCTGAAACGTCTTCGCGCTCCATCCTAGAGCGTAAAAAGTCATTAGATGATTTCAAATCTGAAAAAAAGGACTTCTACAAATGCTTATTCTACTCAAATGTAGGTCTTTTTAAAAGGATAGCCATCCTCACGCCCCAGCCACTGCAGGAGTCGGTTTGGGCGCTCTCACCTATTGAAAGAACACGGGTGAGTTTAAGTCAGTAAAATCTAACAATACCTCTCGCTTCATCCAAAACAGAGTTAGCGAAGGAGGAGGCTGCACGCGTGAGGGAACGAAGGTCCTCACGCCCTAGCCGCCGTAATTCTGACCCCGACTACCAGCCACGGTAGACGCGGTCTTGCGGACGTCGAGCACTGGGTAGCTCGCCGTCCGGCTGTTCGGTAATTAACCGGACCGAGCCCAGTCGTCAATAGCGCGTTGAGATCCTCGCGCTCCTCAAAGAGATGTCAGCAAACCGTAGGGGCCCAGCAGGGCCGATGCCCGCTAACTAGGACCGTGGAGAATTTCTGAAAGGGAAACCCGTAGTCCTAGGACGCAAAGGTTAATTGAAGGATACAGATGTGGTTTTAGCCAGTAAAAGTCTGACATGCCCTCGCGCTCCTCCCAGAGCGCGAAAAGTCATTTGGATGATTTCCCACCTTAAAAAAAAAAAACCAAAACAGAGTTATTTGCCTTCTAGGGACGCGGTAACTCCTTTTTTCATGTGGTCTGCCTGCCCCCCTAGCCAAACTACAACCGTTTCGTTTCGATTCTCTTTTCGTCGATCGCCTCGAGTAGGCCACGCCTCCCATTCCTTTATTCTAATGTCATGTCAACGCTCAGTCACGTGGTCAGAACAAAGGAATACGAGACGTGGCCGACTCGAGGCGATCAACGAAAAGAGAATCGAAACGAAACGGTTGTAACTTGGCTAGGGGGGCTGTCCTCGATGAATAGATTGACTGTGCCTATCTACCAACGCTCGACCCTACTAATTCAACTCCAACAACCCTAGCTCCCGTTTGCCAACCCATACGTCCGTATGTCCGACAAGGCGCCTTATTCAAGATCACATAATGGGATGAGCATATGGGTTAGTGTCGGTCAGAGCGTCATGCCACAAACAATACGCCGTAATATTGCCGTATTGTACCCCGATGATCCGGGAACAATGGCGGCTTTCAATAAAGCAACTAAACTGTTTGTGAATATGGGCGAATGGGTCGCGTTCGTCTTTAAGTTAATGGTGGTGAGATATCTATTATTTAAGATGTAATGCCGGACGTGGAATAGGATGCGAAGGTATTTAGTTAATACTAGCTAGACCCCGTGACTTTGTCCTCGTCAGTTTCATACAACAGCATAATGCAACATATTCAAGAAAATACGAGTAATTTTTTCCAAAATAAAAATACCCATTCCTGTATTCACTTTGACACTACCCGTGGCCCCAGTAGGCTTCGACCCTGCTGGGCCCCTACGATTTGCTGACATCTCCTTGAGGCGCGCGAGGAACAGTACGCGCCGTCGACGACTTGGGCTTGGTCCGGACGATCGGAGCCACCCATTGCTCCCCGTCCGCAAGCCCGCGCCTACGGTGGCCGGAAATCGGGAAAGGGTTAATAATAACTCCTTATAATATCAGCTATAATCTAACAGTGAAAGTCCCGTCGTAATTCCAGCCATTTCAGAGATGTCAAACTTTCAAAAAATAAATATATCTATATATATATATATAAATGAATTCCTATTTCCTTCGGTCACGCCATCACGCGTGAACGGCTGTACCGATTTCATAAAAAAATTTTTGATGTGTTTGTTCTTGTCAGGAGAAGGATATTATGAAAGAAAAAAGTAAAAAAATTGGCAGTAGGGTAGAGTTGGGTAGAGCAGAATAGAGTAGTCAGATGACGGGAGCGAAGCCGCGGGCAAAAGCTAGTAATATATAAAAATCATCCAGGAGGCCATTGCCTTTTATATATTCTTTAGACACATCCATTAAGTTGTTGGGAATAACCCAAACTTATTATTTTTATTTACTAAAGTTTTATGTACTTTTTACACTGAACAACTATCTATTTAATTATTTGTTATCCACCACTTATTTAAACATTTTTTTTTTTTTACTTTATTGAAATTTTGCTTACATTATTCATTACAAAAATTCTGCCAAACTGTAAAACAGTTTGTCGGCAGATGTTCTCGTTTCACGTTTTAACAACTTTTTTAAGACGTGACAATAAATGTATGCTAAGCCAACAACATGATAAAACTTACTAATACACCCACGAAATCAAACAAACTATCCCACATTCTACATCCATAGACTATTTTCACTATTCATACACAATCCTGTTAATCTACGGACACAGTGACAGATAATGTTTTTTTAGTATTTTTTTAAGATGGTAATTCAATTTAGCACATGATAACAAGTTTGGGGGTAGCTCATTCATAAACATCGGTGTAACATATTTCCTCGTGCGTTTACCAAAATAGTTACTTACTTTAGGAACAGCAAGTATCTTTTGTTTAGATAGACGAGTTGGGTACATACGCCTACGTTCCTCTTTGTATTCTTCATTATTTAATTGTTCAGATAATATGGTTAACTTTATTTTTTTATGAATCGGAAGCGTTTTACAAATTTTAAACAGTTTATAATAGTTTTTATTTAAGCTTTTTTTAGTTTTTTTGTCCACAAGTAGTTTTAGTAATCTAATCTGCAAAAATTTAATTTTATTTAAGTGTATAGGGAACGCAAGACCATATCCACCCAAACCGTAATCAATAACTGAGTCCGCCAGTGCATAATACAGCGTATACATCACTTTTCTGCTGACAACATATTTTAGATTTTTTAATTTACCCATTATAGAGATATATGTATGTAAGGTAAATAACATAACGCTAACAACTATAAATAATCTAACTTTTCTATCGTACACTCTAAATAAGGTTCAGTTGAAAACCAGCGTCAGGCAACTACCACGAAGTTGTCTGGCATTTTTGCTGAACTGAACCTATTTGGTGCAGGCGCGAGACACACAATGTTAGTTATTTTATTTTCTTATATATTTTTTTTTTATCTTAAGTGTTTACATGTTGTTTCAACATTGTGTGTATCTGTGTACGTGTGCTAAATAAAATACTTTTCTTTCTTTCTTTCAAACTTCCATCAATTGGTGAGTGTATTTAATTATAGTGATTTAAATTCAATATTCTAAACATTCAAATACAATAATAAACAAATGTATTCAAAACAGATATCGTAAGCAGAATAGCAGCATACCATTGCAACGTCCTTATTAGAAAAAACTTCATCGGAAAGCTGAGAAACTACCAACTTACTTGAAACCCCAACAACCTAATGCATGACCCTTATTCACGAATTCATAAAGTCCATATTACTGCTTTTTCAATAAAGCAGACAGAAACATAAAAAATGGCCGTTCTCTAGTTAATATTGACTCGTCAACAGTGGATTTCGTTCAAAACTTTTCTCATTTGGAATCCAGTCAAACCGTCCTTTGCTAGACTATAAATGGTAGGATCTGGTTTTTATATGTATATCTAGGATCTAGATTTAATAAATCGAGACTGTTTTACGGAAAACGGTAGAAGCGAAGTGGTAAAAGCAAAATAAGGCCAGGAGTGGAATTCCCTGCGTGTTTCAAGATAGCTATAACCTGGGCTCTTTAAGTCAATGGTATATAGGCTACTTATAATAATAATAATAATAATATATTCATTTACCAGACAACAATTGGTCCTCAATATCTGTTAGTAATTCTTATATCTAAGTTAGTACATCATCAATTTTATATGCATAATAATATATGACAAGTATAAAATAAAATTGTCCAATAAAACGTTAAATAAATTAAAATGTCAAAATGTATTTTACCTAATAAGTATTAAATGTCTGTGAAACTTAAAATGATTAAATCAAAAATGATTGATGAAATGATTAAATAAAATAAAATTAAAATGTTCAATAAATTAAAATGACAAATTACAATTTCAAATTATGATGAAATAATTAATAAAAAAATAAATTAAATAAAAGCTGCTTATAGGCAAGCGTGTTCCATCTTTGACAACATTGTCGCTTTCCATCAGGTGATAATGGTCAGTAAAAAAAGTGTGGGCCAAGAACCACTTGACTGGCCTGTTGGTCTAGTGGTTAGTGGCCGGAGGTCGTGGGTTCGATTCTCACCCAGGACAAATGTTTGTGTGATGAGCACGATCATTTGTTCTGTGTCTGGGTGTAATTTATTTATTTATGTATGTTTTTAGAAATATTTAAGAATTTTTATCAGTTGTCTACCCATAACACAAGCTCTGCTTAGCTTGGGACTAGACGGCGTTGTGTGATAGTTGTGGAATATTATTATTATTATTTATCTATTATTGTTATTATTGCACGCAGAACAGTTGGTTGATGGGGCCAATAGGTTCTGGAGTAGCGACCACGTACCGGAAGACGCACCGTTGGAAGGCCTCCCACAAGGTGGATTGATGACCTGGTGAGGGTCTTGGGAATCCTATGGATGCGAGACGCGAGAGTCTTTATGAAAGATCTAAAAAGACAACTACAGTTTTCAAAATTTCTAAAAATACACCGCACTGAATTACACAAAAAATATATAATAATAATGAAGAACCTAAATAGATGTGCCAACAATTTCACCGCGAGATATTTCCATTTCGAGAAAAACAAAATTGTTTATATCTCTCAAGAACAGCTAAATCGTATTTGTAGCATTTAGTAAATTTTATACAATTGCACCCTTGCACTTTTTTTTTTCGGTGAGAAAATCATCCAATGATATCCCTCGCTCTTGGGCGGAGGCCAGAGGGCGTGCCAGACTTTTACTGACTAAAAACCCACTCCTGTTCCTTCGTTGCCTTTCATACCAGGACCAAGTCTTCCTTTCAGAACCAAACCCTTGGCCCCAGTAGGCTTCGACTCTGCTGGGCTACTACGGTTTGCTAACATCTTCTAGAGGCGCGCGTGGAACGCGCGTCTCAAAGAGATGTGTGCCGTCGATGACTTGGGTTTGGTCCGGACAGTTACCGGACGATCGGACGGCGAGCTACCCATTGCTCGCCGTCCGCAAGCCCACGCCTACGGTAGCCTGCTGAAGACCCTTGGAAGTTACTTCTAAAATAGCTATTGTATAATTAAAGAGTTTAAAGAAAAATATACGCATTTCAATTTATGTTTATTTATTTAACTGTGCTTGTAAAAACATTTGCTGATTTGCCCCACCCCTTGGCCCAGAACTTGGGTATGCCCTTGCTAGGTGCATTATTTTTGTATTTTATTTCATCAACACTGCTCTCAAGACGGTGAAGAAAAACATCGCGAGGAAACTGGCATGTCCTAGAACCAAAAATTACAAAACATGTGGCATCCAGCAATCACTATAAGGCCCGAATGGTGGCCCTTTATTTCTCCTAGAGCGCGGGCTTGAGTCCCAGCATTGGGAACATTATAAGGATTATATTTGTGCTTATACTTTACTTACTTATTTGTTTTAATATTAGTACATATAAACACTCTCTTACATAAAATACATAAATATTAACTAAACTATACTAAAACCTAACTATGTACATAAATATAATACAAAAACACAAAATACACTCAGGCGTCGAAATACTCCTCCACATCGCTGTCATCCGGGAATGTGCCCAGAAGACTGGCCGCATTGCCACGTTGAATGGCAATGCTAATTCTTTGGGCAAAGAACGAGCCAGCCCTCTGGTCATGCAGTGTCGACCAGTCGACGTGAAATTTTCTTAAAAAGGAGACGCGTACTCGGACCCCATGACCCAAGCGTTTACTTACCAACATGTCATGCTTACCCCTTCATTGGAAGCATCGAGTGGCCGTTGGGGCCGAAAGGTTCTGGAATGGTGTCCACGTACCGGAAGACGTAGCGTTGGAAGGCCTCCTACAAGGTGGACCGACGACTTGGTAACGGTTGCGGGAGTCCGATGGATGCGAGACGCACAGGACCGTTCATTGTGGCAACACATGACGCCATGACCCAAGCGTTTACTTACCAACACGTTATGCTTACCCCTTCATTGGAAGCAGGCGTGATGTTTGGATGCATTAAGCTACAATTTATTGATCTTCGTTGTTCCCGCCCGGGACAAGGGACTTTTGACTATAAATTTAGTGTTCCCGTCACATGGAGTAATTAAGTGCTTCAGCACACAATATCTCATGTATGCCAAGTCAAGATAGATAAGTTAAGCTAATTTCTTCAGTGCAAAAAAGTAAGTCATTTTAATCAATAACATAAATAAATTTTAATTTGTTATTCAAATATATGGTAGGAAATCATCTAATTTGACTGGCCTGTTGGTTTAGTGGTTAGTGACCCTGACTGCTATGCCGGAGGTCGTGGGTTCTATTCCCACCCAGGACAAATGTTTGTGTGATGAACACGATCATTTGTTCTGTGTCTGGGTGTAATTTATCTATATATGTATGTATTTAGAAATATATAAGTATGTTTATCAGTTGTCTAGTACCCATAACACAAGCAATGCTTAGCTTGGGACTAGACGGTATAATAGTTTCAGGGTGCTGTTGGGGCTGCCTAGATACTGCAGTGCATCGGGAATGTTCACATTAGCGTGTGTGGATGATTTCCACGCTATAGTGAGAAAGAAGGCTGCCTCGTTGCTCAGCAGATCTAGGACCAGTTCCAATGGCATTCTTCGAACCATAGCCGATAAGCACAGTGTGCCAGTAATCAAACACTGTTTGCGATTGCTAGTGCGGCAATAGATTAAGTTTTTTTTTAGGTTTTTAAGTGTTAGGTACTATCTAACCCTTTAGTTGATAGGTAAGTTTTTTACTAACCATTGGACCCAAGTAGTCTTAAAAATAAAAAATATTATTATTATACCATTTAACGGTATAATATTTACGGTATATTTTTTTAAGACTGAATGAACTGAATAATTATTTATTTATAATATTTATCTTTTTAGCAGTATATTATGCGTTGTAACCTCCTTTATGAAAGCTAAATAAGTTTTACTCTCTGGGTGTTTGTAACACAGACTACAATGTAATTGTCAAATATTTTATGACATATTTTTGCAAGACTGCGGTTTATTTATTTACTTTATTGTAAAGTTTTTATTTTTTATTTCTGTTTTTTTTTATGTTTCTATGTTAATTCTTGTCCCACTGGAAGAGCCTCTGCTGTATTTGTCACGTTCATTGATCTTCACACAAATCTAATAGTGAGAAGTTAAAGTTCATGTGTAGGTATTTAAATCAAAAGCTATTGGAACAATGAGTTTCGCACAAAAAGTGGTATTAATAACAGGAGCCAGCGCTGGCATTGGTGCATCTACGGCAGAATTATTTGCAAAAGAATGTGCTACAGTAGCTCTAGTTGACAAAAATGGAGCTAAATTAAAAGCCTTCGCGCAATGTTTGGAAAAACTAGGAGCACAAACACTAGCCATTGAAGCAGATGTATCCAAAGATGAAGAAGCAGACGTAATTGTCAAGAAAACTATCGACAAATTCGGAAAACTAGATGTGCTTGTCAACAATGCCGGAATATTGAGAGAAGCTGGTGTTCTGGCAGACAACTTCTTGAAAACATACGATGAAGTGATGAATATTAATATACGAGCTGTAGTCCGCATCACCTACTTCGCTTGTCCTTATCTTATTAAAACTAAAGGAAACATAGTTAACATATCGAGTCAGGCTGGACTTGCTACCACAAGACCTTTGAACACAGCTTACAGAACATCAAAAGCGGCCGTTAACCATTTTACAAGAAGCATTGCTTTAGAACTGGCTGAATATGGAGTAAAAGCGAATACAGTCAGTCCTGGTCCAGTCCGTACTTCCATTTTTGACGGACAACATGTAAATTTAGAAATAATGCAAAATAACACAGCATTGCGACGACTATCAGAGCCTAGCGAAATCGCTGATATGATATTGTATGTAGCCAGTGACAAGGGTAGAAGCATGACCGGCTCAAATTTATTATTAGATAATGGTTCTTTGTTAAATTTCAAGCAGACTTAACTAATTTTAGTTGAATAGTAGAAACTTTTACAATGTTTTTTTTTTTAAATATACACACTTTCATCTTTCTTGTAATTGATTCGGACTTGTAACATATCTGTTGAGTGGCAAGCCTATCAACATCGACGTCGAGACAGAGTGATTCCGGGAGGCCATGTCGCAAATCTGCAACGTGGCAATGCCGCGAGTCCGGCCAGGACGTGCCTGGCGCCAGGTGTACTGGTCGCCAGAGATTGCAGCACTGCGTAGGGCATGCAATGCCGCGCGGCGTCAGTACGTCAGGCACCACAGGCGCCACATCCGTCCGCCGGATGTGGAGGCCAGAGAGGCGGAGCTATACGAGGGATACAGAGAGGCGGGGCACATCCTCCGAGCGGAGATAAAGCGGGCCTTGGAGACTGGTGTGAGAAAAACTCATTTACACACAATTACTAAAATAGAAGTACCTTTCCATGTAATCATTCACGTTGACCACCTCGGGCCCTTTGTTCGTTCAAAGTTGTGGAATTCTTACCTCTTTGTCATAGTAAACGCGTTCACACAGTTCGTTTTCATTAAGCCAGTACGAAACACCAAAACACAGACGGCTGTAAAAGTTCTCGACGATATATTCTGTACTTTTTGGATTTCTGATCGTGTCATTAGTGACCGTGGCACATGTTTAACTTCACACGCATTTAAATGTTTTTGTTTAGATAAACGTATTCGCCATATTTTAAACGCTGTCACCAGCTTAAGATCAAGCGGACAAGTAGAGCGGTACAACCGCACCATTTTGATACCGTTGACTGCTCAAAATCTAAATTTCGATGAAAGAAACAGGGATGATAAAGTAGGTAGAAATTAATGGGGTATGAATAATACTCCGAATAGAATGCCGGCTGAAGTCATGTTCGGAATAAATATTAATGCAGAGATTGACCCTTGACTTAACGAGTTAGTTCGGAAGAGTAGAGAGGAACTAGCTCCAGAAATCTTACGTGAATCTGTTAAGGATAAAATAGATGTAGAACAGGAAAAGCAAAAATCCGCTCATGACAAAAACCGGCTTCCTGCGAGTGTATATATATCGTGAGGGTGATCTTGTAAAAATTACGAGAACTTCGTTTGCAAATGACGACAAAATTAAAAAAACTAATACCCCCTTACATTGGGCCTTATCGTGTAGTCGCTGTATTGGGCAACGATCGTTATAGACTGGCTGCTACTTGTGTTGACTAAGTACCAACAACAAACGCAAAACCACTGTTGCTGCTGACCATAATATGTTACCATGGGTTCACGTAGCCGCTCTAGATGTAAATGAGAGCAGTGATGATGACATTGATATTGAGCCGGATAGTGATAGTAGTGAAGACACTGATATGTAAGCTAATTTAGGATTGCCAATTAGTTTTCAATTTACATTACGCCATTATCAACCTCATCATTACCACCATAATAGATAAATTGAGAAAGTTTTCATAAAAAATTCTATGTCAAAAAATAACTATACTGATTGATTATTACTTTTGAAGTAGAAGATATATAATGTGGAAGTTAAACAAGTAGCATGAATTTTAAGGAATATTAGAAAGTAATGTGAATTCATTTATAGTACGATTGTTTAGTCAAAAATTAATAATTTCTCTTAATTATGTTTACTTGTGAGACGTAAGGTTCTCACGTCTCATATTTAAGAACGTCATAATGGTTTGTGACAAAGAAGGTTCACAATCAACTTGGCGTTTAAATGATTTTTAAGACTGTGCATATGTATTTATAGCTTGTGAGAAGGAGGGTTCACAAGTACAATCACCTTGGTTTGTGAGAAGGATGATTCACAACTTCCGTAACTTATTTTCTAGTTTATTCTATTTATGTATTTATTGCTTGTGAGAAGGAGAGTTAACAAGTAAGTTCGCCTTATTTTGTGAGAAGGATGGTTCACAACTTCCGTGATTTATTTTTATAAAATGTATTTATAACTTGTGAGAAGGAGGGTTCACAACTCTACTATTTTTAGATATTGTTGATATATTTCTCATTAAGATGATATCTCATATTTTAGCATATAGGATGATTTACAAAGAATGTATATATATATCTGCTATAGAAATAATTTTTAGATATCTGTGAGTCGGATTCTATGAGTGTGCTGGCCGAGAGTTAGGTTATATAGCTAATTTGCTTACGTGCATGAGGACATGCACGACATCAGGATGGTCGCCTCTTAGGTTTTTAAATATTATTAAATCGATGTCACGTTTCAGTCAATTATATTGGGACATTTTATTTATTACACTGGCAATACTAATTTTTTACAACGGTCATCCTGACTTGACGGAAGCACGTGGGAGTTGATTTGGCCTATTTGAATATGGACGTGTCCAAGTTGTATATCAAGAAGAAGTTATATATATACCTACCCTCCAGATATTTCATATGATTTTTATTATACTATTCCTAACATATCCTAACAGTATCTTTAGCACCCTCTCTTTCATTAACTTCCGGAACAAGTAGGGTATCGCCCCCATTTCTTCACAACCGACCACCAGTATATAGTATGGAACTATCAATCAAGTTATTGAAAAATACAATGAATTTAGTAAACCACTTTATCTAGCCTTTGAGGCCTATACCAAAGCTTTTAACAGACCATTACTCAGTATAAGTAATACATTGACCTTATTGACACCGTTTATCAAAGTAGTTCTGCAAACATCAAGTTACATATTTCTGTTCAAATTTCAAAGTAGAAAAGGCGTTAAACAAGGCGATGCACCTTCACCCAAGCTGTTCACAAGCGCACTGCAAGATATTTTTGACATCTTGCCTCATACATGGCAGTCACGTGGCCACCAACTAACGAGCCTCCGCTTTGCTGACGACAATGTGTTATTCTCCACATCATCTTGAGAACTTGACGAAATACTCCAAGATCGGAGCATTGCAAGTCTTAAGATTAGACTATCCCGCGGAAGTGTGGAGGTTGAGGCTTTTTCAATGTCAATGCCGTCCATAATCTCTTACCTTGCTGCCAACTCTGGTATGCATCGAGATGGAGTGGTTGTGGACAAGGGACATGATACCTAGTTTTCTTTTTAATAATTGATTTAAAGATAGGATTCATTAGGTATCGGCGCAAAATTGGGATGAGAGCTTGGTGACCCACCACACAGAGTATCTTATTATGGACCATTCTCTCACGAAGGATCATAACGAGTGCTTTGTTCATTTTTTAACTTGTTTTTGTCTCTCATGTAAGAATTAATAAAAAATATTTATTAAAAATTATTTATTAAAAATTAAAAATTATTTATTAAAAATTAAAAATTATTTATTAAAAATTAAAAATTATTTATTAAAAATTAAAAATTATTTATTTAAAATTAAAAATTATTTATTTAAAATTAATTATTAAAAATTAAAAATTATTTATTAAAAATTAAAAATTATTTATTTAAAATTTATTATTAAAAATTAAAAATTATTTATTAAAAATTAAAAACTATTTATTAAAAATTATCTATTAAATGTGAAGAATTAATAAAAAATATTTAACCTTTTTTTTGCCATCAATGATTGCATCACTGCTTACTATCTGGTGGGATCGCAGTCAAGCACTGGTTTATATCAATAAAAAAGTGTCTTTCTAATCTATTCCGGTTTGCCAATATCAAGTGTTCCAAGTAATTTCCATATTATTATATCGGCAGAAGAGGAGAAAATATGTTTTCAAGAATATGGCAGTGTTTATGTATAATGTTATGCGACGCTATTGCGATTTCAAGATGTTTGGGACGATTAACTCACCTTGATTCATAGTCCTCATAAATTGTAGTCAGTATATAAATCTTTAAATGAAACAAAACGCTTAATCAAAACTTAATTTATTTTATTTAAAAATATTTTGCTTGACATCCAAATATTTTTTTAGTCTTCATTAGCAACCATAAAAGAACATGGGTTGAGAAGATATGCTTCGCAAATATTTTTTTCTTTGAATGACTCTAAAACAGCTGGATCCAAGTACTCATTAATAATAGACGAGCAGCTTATATCATTAGTTGTGTGTGACAGTGGTCCTGCGAGCTGGTGTATGACGACTGGGCGCTGGGAGTATTGCTGCAGCGCTGGAGCCGGTGACACTTCGTCAGATGCGGCGCGCAGCAGCACAAGTTGAGAGCGCAAAGCGCGCGCCGGCGGCACGTAGTTGCGCGCGCGCTCGAGTCGCGCCAGGGTAGCTTCTATTAGCGAACGGGAGTACTGCGCCGAATTTGGCACACGACCCAACAAAGCCCGCACACATACGTCCACTTTCTGCGGCCACGAAGTAATACCGTTAAGTACTCCTTCCAGATCCACAACTGTGTCGCCTACCATCAACTTAAACATATGCTTGAGCACTTCATTTTCCAGTTGTTCTTTTAACTTGAATTCAGCGATATTTTGTTCAATCACAGTTTGCACTTCGTTTGGTCCACATCCAAGACAATATACAGTCCCAGTTAAACCTACAATTATAAAATTAACGTCATACATCTAGTAAAATATTATAACGTAAAAAAATGCGGTATTTCACTAATATTACTCACCAAGATCTTCGAGTATTGATGCCATTTCCAATGCCTCAAGAACGCCAGTTTCATAACCCATTAAGTAAAAAGTATTTTTCAATCCGGCTTTTTTCAAGAGCACCTTAAAATATGAGAAAATATCAAGTTTGGAGTTGATAAAATACTGCATTTAAATTAGTTATTTGTAATTTATGAGCTCATACATCAACGTATCTCTGAGCAGTCTCGTGCACAGTTTCTGCGGTGCGATCAAGTCCTGGCTGCAGTACTAGCGCCGGTAGCTTGAGGCCCTCGCACAGCAATCGGAACCTTTCATGATGTCCCTCTATACCCGGCACTATGCACAGATGCGGCACGCTTGCGTCAAATTCGTCTTCGCGCTGCAATATTTCAATAAGTATTACAACATTGTGAAATGCTGTGTAAGATAATATGGTTAAAATGAAGATATATGTTATACTGATAATAGTGTACAGAGAGATGTATGGAAGCAGATAGCCATATAAATATCATCAAGTGATTTATAGTGTGCACAATATGCAAAGTGTAATATTTACCAAATCGTCGCCACTGCTGGCAGTAGACATGCATACTAGTTCTGTAGTAGCTAACAGTTCGTCTGGGCCCACGTATGATATGAACGTTGCTAAGCCTTTAACACATTTAATGGCGTTTTCGGTTTTAGCCAAACTCATTATTCTATAAAAAATAACGTTATTAGTTTCAAAATATTGGAAAGATTGTATGCAACGTTTGATTTTGTAAATGAACTTACTTTTTAACTGTTAGCTGTGATACCTCTTGTTCAGTGAACTCAACGTTATAGCGCATTTTCAAGTAACTAGCAACCAATAGAAGTTTATCATCTTGAATACCGAGTTCTCCTAAAGGAGTAGTTTCTAGCATTTTCGTCGTTAAGCAAATATCTGAAAACAAAACCTAAGTTTTACATACCGTTATTGCTTTGAATGGATGTGGGTTTCTCGTTGTGCTGATTCAAAGTACTCGTTTATAACTTAGAAAAGAGTCAAATTCTTGACCACTATAGTATTTTTTTCCTTTACTAACCAGCTATTTCAGCAAGTTTGTTCAGCAAATCAAGTGGTTGCATGAGTGTTCTTTGTACAACCACCAAGGTATTCACACCACAAAGTGCTTGTTCCACCATGTCCATTGCATTACCAGTACTCGTATCCTGAATGGAAATTAATTTAGTTATTAATTCACGTAGTTTTTTCTTTGTTGGTCTTTCAATTAACTAGATTAATCTATGGAAAAATAAGTATAAGGGTATTTTCATGATACAAATTAAAATGTTTGGTGATCTGTACCAAGCATTTGAATAGATTAACCTCGACACACTTCTAAGAAAACTCAGCCAAGATTATAGCTACGGTATGACATTTGACGTCCTTAGTTCTGATTACAAAAGTAGAGAACAATGAATGTACAGAAATGGTATGTATTAAACTAGAATAACAATATAAAGTGATGAATGATATTACAAGGGTTCATTTTAGGGCCATTACTTTTGAATCTTCTCAAACCCTAAAATCAGTCTGCTACAAAGTCTTCTTGGCAAAATTTATGAACATCTTTTAAGAGTAAGTTTCGTTCATGATAAGTTAATTTAATACTTACAAATTTTTGTTGAGGTAGAGCAATCAACTTAGCTGGTAATTTATTTTGAACTCGAGAAAGGCACGTTGTCTTGCCTAACATTGTACCACTAACGTTTATCACTGCAAAGTATCTAAAAATGGAGATAAAAGAAAGAGTTAAGTACTCTACTCTATTTATATTTATACCTATTATGTAAGCATGCTTCAAAAACTTATATAACAAATCATACTGTGATATACCTCAAATCCGGACAAAATTGTCTCGAAACTTTATCCAAATTATCAAACAAAATTTCTTGATTCATTTGGCCCTCATTTATAATGGAGTATATACCACCAATCGAGCCCAATTTAGTAGCTTCCTTGAAAAGTTCAACTATGTAATTTTCTTTGTATAAGTCTTGAGAAGACGATTGAACTTGCACGCCCAACTTCTGCCAATTCCTGAATAATCGAAAAGTTTTTACTACAATTTGGTTAGAAAGTAACATTATTAGTATCATAGCCATTATTACTCGTATTTGCAGTGTCAATAAAAGGCAATTAGTTACCTTAATTTAAATTGAAACTTCACATTTGTATGGGCTTTACTATGTACATGTAGTTTTCGTGCACCTCGAGCTACAAGTTTATTAACCAGCTGGAATCCAACATTATCATCATTCATGACTATCAGTTGGCATTGATTTGGATTGCAAGAGATTCTGTAAGAAAACAATACATAATTTGAATGCATAGTAGGAATCATAAAAATGAACTAAACAACAGTTTGTTGTACTGCCTATCAATGCGATAGTGCTACAGTAAATAGTATTTCGGTTCTATAAAATTGCAAAACCGAAATAATGTCATTCTTCACCTTGGTTGCACTTGTATCGTATGTTCATCCATCTTCAGTAGCACTCTGCCGCGGTGCCTACTGGCTGCGAATAGTCGGAAAGCGCGCGCAATGTCGTGCTGTGCGTACCACACGCGCGACAGAGGACGCACGTACCCGCGAATGATACCCTCACTCACCATCTTCTGCAATTTCTGTTGTAATAATATAGTAATTGAAAGTAAAAAAAGTGTTCTAAACTAAGGTAACACATTTGTGATCTACAATGCGACTAACCAAACCCATGTTTTGTAGCAAGTGATGTCTTAATATGGAAAAAGTATATTTGTATGTAATGTTGGTGATTAGCTTAGTATATTTACATTCATTTCCGTGGGATTATCAAATATCGTTGTGAAATCGACTGTGACATAACCCCTTGCTTTAGTCAGATGATATAACCCATAGTCGAAATCTTCATCTTGATTGTGTATTTGGGATACATCAAAAACTGCTCCATATGGACCAGCACAGGATAGTGTATCCTAAAATTAGAAAATATTTTAGTGAAATATATCAATAACGACATCTACGTCGTCTTAAATGACAACTTAAATAAATGAAACAAGTTACATACGTTTTTACCGCTTCCTTTTAATGAGCTTAAAACCAATTTACATCCCTTCCCTTTGCTGGCATTAAGAACCATATCAACGAAACTTTGATCACGAGAGTTACCGATATGATCAGCTGGAAATAAATTAAAAATACATAATTATAATACTAATCTACATTAATATCATAAAGAGGTAAAGTTTGTTTTTTTGTTTGTAGGAGGTAATCTCTGAAAGCTGGTCCGATTGTTAAAATTTTTTTCACCGATAGAAAGCTGCGTTATTTCTGAGCGACATAGGCTATATTATATGTAAGTGAGTGAAGCCACGGGCAAAAGCTAGTAATATTATAAAGAAAAATAAATGTATTTTTGTTTGTCATTCATTCATCAGTAGAATACTACTTTATCACTGAGTGACATGGGCTGTATATATTGACATAGGCTGTATATATTTTCTGCTCTAGCGCGGGTGAAGTCGCTGGCAAAAGCTAGTAAACAATATGCAGGACCAATAATAACTCATCAAAAATCGTATACCTTTCAAGTCGGGGAATAGTTTTAGCAAGAAACGTTTTTTCCGTATGTCACTAACGGTTGTGTATACTTCACAGCCGTGAGCAAGGAGTATTGATAACGAAGCTTGACCCAAAGCTCCAGCCCCTCCGTGGACGAGCACAGAAAGTTCAGATGTCGCTATCCTATTAACCACGTTTGCTTTGATGCCCTAAAACAAAAATCAAAATTGAATGTGAGTTTTACCGTTCTCATAATCATTGTTGCTCATGCCAGGATGAACTTGCCATTTAATGACATTCAGGCAGAAGGCTCAACAGTTTAAAAAAAGAATTGTCCACACCTGCTGTTTGCCCAGCAATGGAACGATACAGGTTTACAATTTGAACATTCGTGGTTATTAAACTTTTTGAAAATAAATTATACATTCCGCGTACATCGAAGGACTGGAACAATTTGCCTGCTGCGGTCTTCCCGTCCAACTATACTTTAGGTGTCTTCAAGGCTAGAGTGAATAGGCTCTTAATAAACTAGTGCGCCTCACCATCAATGATTGTATCACTGATTACCATCAGGTGGGATCGCAGTCAAGCAATGGCTTATAACAATTAAAAAAAAACTAAGATATTCTGGAAGTTAGCACGTTGTATGTGATACTTACGAGACAGTACATAGCGTGTGCGTATGCAAGCGGCACGGTGGCGGCGTCCTCAAGGCTCCAGTGCGCCGGGACCGGCCACAGCAGCTCTGGCTGCGCGCGCACCATGCTGCTTGCCGCACCAGAGCGCACCAAACCCATCACACGCTGACCACTGTAACACAACACCTCTGTATGGGATCCGCCAATCTCTCTCAGCTATCTGTCACAATCGATCTATCATTGCTATGTTAGGCCATAGAGGTTAGACTTCGACAATAGGCAATAATAATGCAATCTGTCGTTATTCATCTATCGATCGCAATTTGCTTCCCACCCCAAAACGGAGTGAGATGCGGTCGCATCTTCCTGCAAAGCATTAATGCTAGCGAAGAACACTTCTGCACGCGTGAGGGAACGGACATCATCACGCCCCTGCTGCCGCGACAGTAGACACCCCAAGCGTAATAAATAACTCGCCAACCGGCCATTTGGTAACCGTCCGGACCGAACCCGAGTCGTGGATGGTGTGAAGTGTTCCACGCGTGCCTCAAAGAAATATCAGCAAAACTGTAATGGCTTAGCAGGGCCGATGCCCGCTAGTGCCGCGGGAAATTCCGAAAAGGAAATAAAAATATTTATGTTACCTCTCTGTTGTTCCACTGAAATCCATGCCATAGCTGTTTCCTCCGTAACGATCTGATGTTATTTTTCCAATTGCTTTCTTGATATCAGTGTTTGATAATCCAGTGTAATGGACCTAAAATATATCATTATCATTAAATATTCCAAATATTTCTCAATAGTTTTATTTTACCTATATCTACATCTTATCTTAACCAATTATGGTCAGGTTATCCTTGGTGTCTTCACCAAGATCAGTAATGAAATGAAAATCATTGTCTTTATTATTATTAACAATAAACCTTTATACCTTCACTGGTATTCCAGAGCCATAGTTATCAGAAGCATCGATCCACTCCAAAGAACTCAAGTCCCCAACTTGTGCACTTTGTAGCATCACATTGCTGCTTACTTTTCGACTTTCTTGTACTGGGACGTAGTAGTCACCTCCCCATTTACCCTAAAAATTAATGTCGTTGTTTGAAATTGAAGTTGCTGATTACACTATATCGATATCAACGTTATTACTTACGTGATCGAAAACAGTGAACGCTAAATCTATATCCGGTAGGTCATCCAAAAATAAATTGTTCCCTTCTTCATTAGTAACAGTTACTAGGTAAATATTGTTTCTTTGTACATCTTTTCTCCAACATTGTACTAGTTGTTTGAGACCAGTTGGAGCTGGGTTGGGAGCGACGATAAGAAGGCGATGGTGAGGGGAGAGATTGGCACGGGCGGTGGTGAGAAGGGTAAAATCAAGATTTGCACGCATTGTTATAGCCGTAGTGGGTGCGGCCACCTGATTAGGCCGCCAGCGCAGCAGATCTAAGCGAGTGCGTTCGTTGCTGTGCGCTGAAAGTTGACGAAACAGAGACGTCGGCCGAACGTGACCTCCGTACAAATTATCTTCTTCGCTCACTACGAAGGAGTCTCGTTGAAGCGCAAAGTGTAGCATTTGACACATCTGTGGATTTTCAAATTATATTTAATTTCCTTACCAATTTATTAAGATGTATATTCCAAGAAAAAAAGACAATTCGCGTGACCGAATGGGTGGCTTTTACCTTGCACAAAGGATTAGCATTGCCATACAGTATGGCAATGCCACCAGTCTTTTTGGTACATTATCAGTCGATAGCGATGCGGAGGGTCTTTCGACGGCAACATATAACTCTAGTGTACTTTTAGCTAGTTTTTAAGGCTTTTTATTTAATATCCTTTAGTTATTATATATACATATATAATGATAGTTCTTCAAGTAATTCTTTATATATGTTAATATTTGATGCCTTGAAAATAAATTAAATTTTTATTTTAAATGAAACTAGCAAAATGATTTTGTCTTACTTCATCATCGGTTGATAGATTACGGACGATAGCAAGGTCTGCCTTTTTAAGTGTGCTACCACTATTTTTTGTGGAATTCAAGTCTCCAAGATTGAACTCTTCGTAACTAATGTTGACTCCATAAACGCTTGATCCAATTTTCTTCATCTCTTCAAAGACATAGCCCTCCATTTGGTTGTTCGTAATACCAACCACTTTAATAGAGTCTTTGTTAACATTTTCAGCAACCATTTGCAAGAATACTTGCAGTGAAGTTGAAACCTGGTTATTAAAATTACATTTATTATTTCTATTACCACAAAATTCATAATCGAAATAATCTGTTTGAACTATCTATCCTTATCCCCACTTATTTGGTATCAGCGTAGTATGTCATCTTTCATGTATATATACTCGTACTAACCGTACCTAAACAGTTACCCTCCTCAAACCATAATCATCTTCATACTAATCCCAACTACTGAAAAGTCAAAGTTGTTGTTTGAATGTTTTAAAGACACTTACTTGTTGATCTACTTGGAATCTAGAAACAAACTTCAGCGTCTGTAACGCCATGTTGTTTTTATTAATAGCAGGCAAATTGCGGTATTTTATATTTTCTATAATTAGTCCTCCACATCTGAATATGAAAAAGAAGAATTACATCAAACCAAAAGGTAAATTTGCTCACAATTTACAATTCTATCTTGAACTATTTCAATTAATGTCGTCACGGCATCGTCTTTACGTGAGATAGTGATTAAATGCATAAGCTAATCCGGGTAATACGATTAAAATGAATTTTTGTTTTACCTTACAAAGTCATGTTCCTCTAATATTTCAGCTTTATACAAGACTTTGTCCTCTGAAACAGTCTGCAACTTGAGATGCTTCTCTACATCAACAGCTATTCTCCTGATGTGAGTAGGCAAGGTAACTCCGTCATGTGATTGTCGCAACATATTCAGCTGGAGTAGGCCGTCGATGAACGTGACCCAGTTATTGCGCCACACCAGAGTAGCTTCATTCAGAGAAGAGCTTGCGGCTTCAATGCTGCGGAACTCACCACTGTGAAGACAATTTCTTGTTTTAAACCTGCTTTTGATTTTTGTTTAATCTATTGACGAGATACGCTAAAAAATTACGTGTTCTAAAATGAAACTGAAAACATGATCTAACTTAAGAGGTGCTCATAAAAACGTGGACGCAACATTTCATTGATCTGGTGGCTTTATTTGATCTGGTGTGTTATGACAAGCTATGGCAGAAGCTACAATGTGAAACAGATGTGCCACATGAGATAGTATCCTTGCTCCGGTACTGGTACAGTAAGTAGCAGAAAACCGTGAGATGGATGGGTGCACCAACTTTACGCAGCGGGCGTACAGCACACTGCGTGTTCAGTACAACAATGCTTTCAGGATACTGTTAGGGCTTCTGCGGTTATGTAGTGCTTCGACAATGTTTGCTGAGGCACGGACGGATGATTTTTTTGCATTCATAAGGAAGCGGAGCGCTTCACTATTAAGTCGCCTACGAAGCAGCTCAAAGAGTCTCCTGAGGGTGTTGTCCGAGCGGTGGGACCTGTCCCTGATACAGAGGTGCAGCTCTCCTCGTGGAATTTGACTTTGTAACATTGTGTGTGTGAAAATTATTGTAATTATTGTATTTTAAGTTTTGTTATTTATGATGTCATAAATCACAAAAGTCATAAATCACTTAAACTGATATTTTATTTGTATTTTAATTTAATTTAATTTTGATTTGAATTTAATTTTATGTGTGTAATGAATTCTCATGTCATATTTGATTTGATTATTTTAATGTTTTATTTGATTTTAATTTTGTGTGTTGTATGGACTATGTCTGAAAATAAAATGATTATTAATTAATATTATGTCACAAGCACTGTTCGGTATCACGGTTCTGTACTTTCAAAATCCACTATGTACTTTAATTTTTTTTATGTCACCTTACTGTGTTTTTTACCGAGCGTTATGTTTTCTTGGTCTTTTGTCAGATGTAGATATTACATTCTGTCTTTCATACAGTAGGAGTAAAGAATTATAGTGATTCTGACCCTAGGATTCCTAGCTTCTGCTCTGTTCTTACAAAAGTAAAGATTTCTTACCTATACAAGCAGTCTCGTTCACGCAACAAGTCATAGATATCTGCAGCAGTGAGTTTCATGTCTTGGTATTCTTTGAGTTGTATTTCGTCTTTTTTATCTTTTGTTATTAAAACAAGGATCGTACCTGTTGCTACTTTTATTTCATCATCATAAACCTATGAAACCAAATGCAAGAGTTATTTGAGAAAAAAAGACTTGCAGCCATTCTGGAAAGGTCATGTGGATATCAACACCTATAAGACTTAATATCAAAGGCATCACAGGTGCATTCGATACCATCCTATATCATTTGCAGCCACTTGATTAATAATCCTCTCTCTAGACTTTTCCCAACTAGCTAAGAGTCGGCTTCTAGTGTAACCAAATACGGCTGAATACCAGTGCTTTACATGGAGTGACTATATCAAATCTCCACATCCTACTTACTAGGCAACACGATACTCCTTAGATACACTGATGGTTTGGCTTTCTGGCATCTGACTAGGACTGCCAAACATCTACGAATGACAATCGAAACTAACAGCATTAGAAAGAAGAAGAAAGAAAAACTGTTTATTCGCGCGAAATGACGCAATCTTAAAACTAGCAAACAAACATTATCAATTAATAGGGAAGATATGCGTCACATCTGCGCTAAACGTGCTTTCTGAGACACGAGGTATCAATAATGTCCTAGATAAACTTAGAAAAGTACATAATATGGTTGAAAAATTCACATTGGTACTTACCAATATAATTTTTTGAATTTCTGAGGATTTTATTTATGATTATATATATATATATATATATATGAAAGAAGGACATATATAGGTATAGTGTATATTATATATATTCAGAATAACTAAAGTATTTTCAGAAGTTTTAGTACATGCCTCAAAACATCCAGTCCCTCTTTGCAGTGCAGCTCTGAGTTTCAGTTGACTCTGTGTATGCATCACAGGTTGTGAGTACAAGTGCACGTCGAGGAATTCCACGGACAATTGCTTTTTGGGAACACCCATAGTCATAGCCAGAGTGTCCCATACAGCCACCAGGGTTGATGCAAAAGGAAATACTATTTGATCTGTAAAAAAAATATCCATGATTTAGACCATAGCACCATACTAAGCTTTAATAATTATTTAATTTGTGTTTGGACCAGGGAGTCTTTCCAGATATAATGAAATACAGTAAAGTTATACCACTTTTTAAATCCGATGACCATAATGACGCTAATAATTACATAACTGTATCAGTATTGCCGGTTTTCAGTAAGGTGTTTGAAAAAGTTATGCTTAATATTTGATTAAGCATAACTTTTTGAGAGAAGAAGCAGAAGATGCGATATAATTTTTTTGTGACCTATCAACGGCTTTTGATTGCGTTAATCACAAAACCTTGCTTTTAAAGTTAGAACATTATGGGCTAGGTAATCTTGCACTCAGCTTGGTGAAATCATATGTAAAAGACAGGCAATAGCAAATTCAAATAAACGGTGTTGTATTACAAAATGGGTGTACCACAAGGCTCAATATTGGGTCCTTTCCTCTTTTTAGTATATATCAATGATCTATCGCATACATGAAAAAAACAACCACTTATTGTATTGTTTGCTGACGATACGTCCTTAATTTTTAAGATCAATAGACACTGTTAATAATTTAGTATTAAATGGAAAACAAAAACTAAGTGCATAAGATTTGCGTTACCGAATGAACATGTCTGGTAAGTACTCATAGCATAAACTCTGTTTAGTTTGGGAGTAGATGGCATTGTGTGATAATTGTGGAATATTATATAATATTTAATAATCAGTGCTATATATTATGTGGTTGACTCTTAAAAAAAAGGATAGACCTATTAGAAATGACTTGTCTTAACCGACGGCCCCCGTTCACGGACATTATGTAAGTACGTAATGTAAAAATAGTTTCACTTTGTTCCAGTTTTACCTTTTGAGGTACAGAACCCTAAAAAAACGTCGCTTGTTAGTGAAGTTAGCTAGTTAGACACTGAATAGTGATGAAGAAACGATAAAGGTACCTCTAATGACGTGTCCTCTCAGGTGTTCATGTTCCTTATCGTGCAAAGATATTTTGTATGTGCAAGCTGCAACCTTCCTTCTGCTAGCGCTATTATAATAAGGCAATGGCCTGAAAAAAAAACAGTATTGTAAACATCCACATTCAAAAAATATATATGCTAGGTACATGTAACTAGAATATGGCATATCCTTATACAACGTGTAACAAAAAGGGTATATACATACCAAGTGCACGGCTTCTTGATAAGATAACAAACGATACGGGAAGGGTTTTCTAACATTATATACATGGTAGGAAATTATGAATTATTTCAATACACATGATACCAGAAACCAAACATTTCAAACTGAAATCAATACATCACTAGCAAAAAATCAGCTGATCGGTGAACTGTTCATGAATAAAAACAAACCTCTTACTCCTGATACTTCTTCAAACAATGGTTCCGGATGTATAATTTTCTTAAAAAAATTTTCAAAGGAAAATAGTTTTGAGAAGATAGAAGTTTTTTTTTTGTAGTTGAGGAGACTAAGTAGATAAGGGTATTCGGGGTATTCGTATAGTTATGGAATAATTAGGTATCTATCTGGTATCTACGTGAAACAATAAGAAATACCTTCTTTTTTTACGTAGATAGGATAGCAACAAACAAATGAGTGAACGTAACAATTGTAGACAAAGTAATCTACCATAGAATTGAGTAGGTACCTACAACACAGTAAATAATACTTACCTAATTTAGTAACTACATTCCTACAAATTTTCTTACGTACCTAATTCTTTTTATGTTGGTTGCCATACATAGGTAGGTACTTAGTTTGCGAGAAATTAATTTCTTGATTAACGTGCGAAAGACGCCACGAAAAAGGATTTCATATTATAATATTTGAACCCAAAATATCATTTCTAAGCAACTTATGTCTCTCCTAGTACAAATAAACTCCCAGTGGGTTCCGTTCTTGAATTTAATTTAATTAGAAGACTTTAATAAGTTGTTACTTTTTTGCAGGGTTGAGATGATTTAAATCAATAGATTTAAGTAATTTAAATCTCGATTAAAATCAAATGATATAAAAAAATCGTTGATTTAAATCGACTTTTTTGTTATAACGTAGAAATTAATACAATTTAGTTTAACTTAAAATGCATACATGCCAAAAACTTGAGCGAGTGCGTGAGCGCGCCGGGCAGCACATTCAATTTTTCAAAATATTAGACACGCAACCGTGCGACCCGCGTCGCTTTTAGAGGAGACTCTAAATAGGTAAAGGTATTCGTATGTATATGGAATAATTGATAAAATGACTGGCCTGTTGATCTAGTGGTTAATGGCCCTGACTGCTATGCCGGAGGTCGTGGGTTCGATTTCCACCGAGGACAAATGTTTGTGTGATGAGCACGATCATGTGTGGTCTGTGTGTGTGTCTGGGTGTAATTTATCTATAAATGTATGTATTTAAAAATATACAAGTATGTTTATCAGTTGTCTAGTACCCATAACACAAGCTCTGCTTAGCTTGGGACTAGACGGCGTTGTGTGATAGTTGTGGAATATATAAAAAAAAAAAATAGTAATTAGATAGTAAGTACTCGTACCTACCTATCTGGTATTAAGATTTTATTTAAATGATAAAAGAAGTAAATCTCTTACCATTTTTCTCCATGGGCCCACTCGACCAAATGGGAAAGGAATGCCGTCTCTGTAGATACAGGCATCTCCACTTTCGGATAGAGAACTTTAACTTTTGGGTTGTATCCCTCGATATATAATCTAGAAACAGAAGCAGTAAATGACTAATCGAGATTACAAAAAACTTGGTCCTTTACCCACCTACCACTTGCCACCTGGTAGTTAAAATGCAGAAAGAGATCCAGCAAACAAGTCTGAGTACACATATAAGGCAGAACAGAGCTCTCTAGTGCAGCCGTATAGGAAGACCCAACCCCAGCTAACCTGGAAAGAGGGTTAGACAAAGACTAAGAGACAAGGAATTTGGTCTTGCCAGAAACACAGTAGCCATAGAAGTGGCGACACTCGTGACAGTTGAAATGGTGATGATTATAAAATCGTTTTGCAGTTTTCGCTCAACTATTAATAATTAGTGAACTGCTTTTGACCATTAAAGCCAAAAACCAAATAAGCAAACCAAGTCCCAAAGTAACACGAATCATGAAGCGTAACACGCTTACAGTACGGTCGAAATATATTGGCCTCTTGTTCCGAACTATCGCGGCTTCTCGAAAAAATACGCAATACGCATTCACCATATGATTGTAAAAATAATTACTGCGCAGCCAATTGTTCGAAATTTGGAGCTGCCAAGATATTTTAACCACACTGTACCGAGTGTTCAGTGAATGAATAGGGGAAGTTCAAGCTACAATAACTTAAATAAAACACGTACTTGCCAACTGCTTCAAGCAGTAGGAATGTGTTGTCAGCGTGTCCACGCCTGGTAAGTGCTATGTTTTTGCAGTCTGCAGGTAGAGACCGCTTCAGGATGGCTTGCAGTAGACCATGAGGAGCTATCTCGACTAGTACAGCGTTGGCCGGTATATATTTCAAAGTCTCCTCGAATAGCACTGGGTTCTAAAGCCGAAAGAAAATGCCTTTTTATAAAAAATACAACCGACTTCCAAAAGAAAGGAATAAAATTTGCAAAATAACAACAACCTACTTACTTTTTTATTTCATACAAGTACGAAAAATATGTATATATTTAGGTTTTAATATAAATAGTTTAGTTAATATTTTATATATATAACTTTTTTTGTACGTATGTAGAAATAATAACTTCAATTTCAGCAACCAAAAAAAAAAAATATATATGACTTGAAAATAAAAAATAACTTCTGATTTTATTGTCGTAGAACAAGAGACGAAAAAGAACGTGCTCCATATTTTGAAGTCTTTTATTATAAAATAAAAATCAGTTTTGAATAAAGACCAACTAATCACAATTTTTAGAAAATTAGAAAATATATTTTGACTACTCTTAGTCAGCACATACCAAAAAAAACTGTCAATACAGGTCTGCAAACTCCAGAGACATGGTTCGACTACCTTTTTTATAAAAACGATTTTTTGTCTACTAAAATATAAAACAAGTCGGAAAAGAATAGGTTGTACAAGTGGTTTATAACGATTAAATATATTATGGTACTTACAAGAAGGTTGTTGGTGTGGTACTCCGCCGACGAGTACTTAGCCAGGGGCGTTTCCCATTTGTCGAACGGTATTGAAGTGGAAACCCATTTCTCGCTTCGAACTCTTGGGGTCTTAATTACTTCACTTAAATATTTCAGCAAGCCAGGACCTGTTTAAATTTTTTTAATTCATTTAAAAACACAAGCACAGCAATGTTCCATAGATCTATGACAATAAGATTGATATTAGCTTACCAGCATTAGCAATATAACGTGAGTGATAAGCAATATTGGAGCTTGGTACTTCCTTAGCGAAAATACTCTTAGCAGTTAACTCTGCAATGAACTCCTTCATGATATCAGCAGGTCCCGATATGGTACTAGATTCAGGCCCATTGTGACAAGCCACTTCAATTTCAGGAGGACACATTTTTACAATCTGTGAATAAAAGTGTGACGTTAATATGAATGCACGTGCGTTGTCAAAATACAATTTCCACTTAGTAGGCATCTAAGAAGAGCCAAGGAGGATGTTGAGGCCCATAAACAAAAATGGGACGCTTAGGAGTCATAAAACATTGTCATCACACATTAGGTTACACAATATGAGTTTTCATTTACTCAAGAACACAAAGGTTATAAAAGTGGATGATCACAGTCTTACCTGTTCATATCCTAGACCGATGGCAGCCATAGATCCTCTAATAAACGGAGTCTGCAGTGATACTAGACCGCGACTATAGGCTGATAAAATCATCTCCTCTGCCGTCAAGCAACCATCGGCGTATGCACATCCTAATTCACCCACACTGTGACCTGTTGGAAAGAATTATAGTTAATATGGTAAGAATGAATCAGAGATAACCTTAACATTTACTCTAGTCCCTTTCAGAAAGCAGATAATAATCAGCTGGATCAAGACCGCTCATTGTATTGAGTCTTGAAGAAGACTATATACACAAGAATAAAACTATCACGATGGATTGCCATCATAATCGATAAAGTATTAATGTTGTCTCACCGATAATGCCATCGGGTACCAATCCCAGTTCATTAAGGACATCAGTAAGACCTATTTGGATTGCTGCTATTCCCACGAATGAATAGAGAATGTTGTCGAAAATAGTCTTGTCGGGCGATGTTATTATATGGATGATATCTATTCCTTTTGGTTCCAAAGTTTTTCGGCACCTGAAATTTAATTATACATATTTATTTCATACTTAATGCACATAAAGGTACAGAGGTGGACTAAATGCCTTAGGCATTTCCTACCAGTCAAACTTAGGGTAATACAGAGAAGAATAGTGCTAGATGACAAACCTGAGTAAATAGTTTTAATTTCAACTCGATACCTCCACGTGTTCCCGAGATAAAGGGTCTTGAAAGATAGATAGACGAACAACAAAGTGATACTACAAGGGTTCTGTTTTTTTCTTTTGAGGTACAGAACCCTAAAAACAGTTTGAAAAGACATTTACCGTTCTATAGCAGCAGCAAAGATAGGTATGCGCATGAGTTGCGTGCCCATACCAGTCCACTGCGAGCCCATCCCGCTGTACACAAACCACAATGGCCGACGAGCGTCGTCGAAGTACTCCGCCTTCTCACATAGACTCACTGTCTTCCGTTCTTCGTTTGTCTCTAGAATGGTGAAACAATACAAATAGTCATTTTAAAATCTGTTGTTGATATTTCTCTTAAACGTGTATACCAGTGCAAATATCTTGGGCATGTGGTTTCTAACAACCGTGGAGATGATGCAGAAATAGAAAGAGAGTGGCGAGCAAGGTCAGTCCTGGTGAACATGCTGGCCTGCTGGTTTTTTGCAAGCTGCGCAGTAATGCTAAAAGTTATCGTCATCATTTCAGCCGGAAAACGTCCACTGTTGGACATATGCCTTCCCCATGCGTCTCCACAACGACTAATTCTGTGCGTCTCGAATCCACCGCATTCCCGCATTTTATATGTGCAATGAGCAACACGGTTTTCGCAACAAAAAGTCAGTCAACACCAATTTACTCACCTTAGTTGACTTTATTTCTACTCAAATGGACCGCGGACAGCAAGTGGATGTGCTGTATTTTGATTTTCGCAAGGCCTTTGATAGAATTAATAATGACATTTTGCTACGTTAGTTAAGCGCCATAGGATTTTTACCGAGTCTTCTTCTTTTTATTTCTGATTATCTTCGGGACCGCCAGCAATTTGTTCGTCTTGGCTCTTACAACTCACACGCTTATCATACACGATCAGGCGTAAGTCAGGGCTCCATTTTAGGTCCCTTGCTATTTTTAATTATGATTAACGATCTTCCACAAATAATAAAACATGCAAAATGTTTACTTTATGCCGACGACCTGAAGATCTTTGCCAATGTTAACTCTGTGTCAGACTGTATAGCTCTCCAGCTTGATATAGATGCCCTGAGTGAATGTGCCAACACCAACAAGATGGAATTTAACATCTCCAAATAATAATAATAATAAATGTTTATTTTTCTCACCACAATATTTTACAATACATCAGATTCTTAAAATGTAGTGACAAGTGTTTTATTATTGTGGAAGACTGGTGCCTAAACTAGGCTGCAAGCCTGTATTTCAGGACACCAGGACCCCGCCTTTTACATAGTAATAAATTTTCTTGTTACATTAACATTATGTATTGTATACTGATCGGTGAACTCATACATAATTATTTTCAATAAATAAATATATATTGGTTAGTATATGTGTGTGTGTGTGTGTGTATATGGGCATATAAGTATATGAGTGTGTGTTGTGTGTGAAATTGTAAGTATGTGATGGTGATGGTGTGTATGTGTAATTACGTTTGAAATGTTAAACCAGAGTAGCAAGTAGTTTCTCGGTGTCGTCATAATTTAGTGCTTGTAGAAAGGAAGTTATTTTCTTTTTACACATGATCTTAGTAAGATTAACTATCGGTAGCATCCTATTAATTTTATTGTAAAGAAAACCACCAATATGGCAGAAGAAACGTTTTGAAAATTTGGTTGTAAGGCGAATGTTTGGCCGATCCACGGGGTTGTATCTTCTCTTACCTTGTGAAGATGAAGGGTGGTATGATATCATAGAATGCTGTTTTAATATTATGCTCTTAATGAATAGTTGACGCACTGTAAGAACTTTCGCATCTTTATATAAGAGCTCTGTAGGGTAACGGTAAGGTAAAAACGAAGACACCTTTAGTATGGCGCTTTGCGTTCTCTCCAGTACTAGGAGTGTAGACTTTGGAGCTCCACCCTATACATTGATGCAATCGGTTAGCAATGACTGTGCGAGGGCAAAGTATACTGTTTTAGTTAGTTTCGCATCTGCCACCTCCCTCAACGTTTTAAAGACATATATCAGCTTGCGTAACCTAATGTTAAGTGCATCAATGTGTTCCCGGAATCTGAGGGTATTATCTATAGCTATACCCAGGTATTTAATATGTTGAGTGCTTCTAAGGTGTGGACAATTACATGCATCATTTTCTTGAGGTGTTTGACAATTATGTGCTATGATTGCATAAGATGTAGCTGAGTTGGGATCGTTTTTACTGGTTTTTAGAGTGAATGTAAAGTAATTAGTTTTATCAGCATTTAGTGTCAATTTGTTATTCCGTAACCACTTTGTCACAGTATTGAAACCCTGCTGAGCATGTGAAAAAACCTCAACCCATGTGTCAGCATTGAAAAGTAGTGCGGTATCGTCTGCAAATGTTATGATCCTCCCTTTTGGGATTGTGAGCATACCCAGGTCGATAATGTATATGAGGAAGAGGGTTGGGCCAAGTACGCTGCCCTGGGGTACGCCATAAGAGACAGTCTGTTCCTCACTTATGAACTCATTCACCTTAACGCACTGAGTCAACTAGTCTCTAAACAACTCCAACTGGACCCCTCTAATTCCCATGCACTCCATTTTTCGGACAAGAATGGGCACAAATGCCAAATAATGAGCTTTGGCCGCATGCGGAATCCTATACAGTACGACTACAGTATGAACAATGATCTTATAACCAGAGTCTCGACAGTGAAAGACCTCGGTGTACAATTTGACACCAAATTAACTTTCCATACGCACATAATAAGTCTGGCTAAAGAATTATTTAGACGTTTAGGATTTATTTTACGCAACTGTCAAGGTTTTAAAAACCAAGCAGTTATAAAGCTTTTGTATAATGCTCTAGTTCGGTGCAAACTTGAAACCAGCGCTTGTGTATGGAATCCTCATGAAGTTACATATACACTCATGCTGGAGAAAGTACAAAAAGCTTATCTCAGGTACCTATATAAACGATTATTTGGATACTATCCATATATGTATCCTACTATGTTTATTTTAGGATGCTTAAATTATAATTCATTAAAGGTTAGGCGGGCTGTTGACCAAATTACAACAGCCTATAAAATTATTAATGGTTATACTGATGCGTCCGACTTACATGTAGAGTTGTGTCAATTATTTGTTCCGAATGATTACAATCGCTATAGAAAGCATAAATTATTTAATGTCCCATTTTGTTGCACTGTAGCTCGATCCACCTCCCCTATACCGCGTATGCTAACGATGCTCAACGCGCTCGTGGAGACCAACCCTGGATTGGATTTGTGTGCTGATGAATGGAAGACTATATTATTAGAAAGTTTGCGATTTTGTGAGAAGACAGAGTGAAAGGATTAAATTAGTTTAGTTTAGTATTAATGGCTTAATTGCTGTACTAAATAAATAATAAATTCCCGCGACTCTCACCAGGTGATCGGTCCACCTTGCACACGCAACACGCACGTTAAAAGTAATGCTATTTAAAGCGAACTGTACATCTCCGTACTCGGCAAGCCTATGTGTGAGATATACCGAAAGGCTTACGATGCTTTGCGCATCCAGTTTGAAATTGCCTACAGGGTGTTGTTGCAACAAACATGCTGGAAAAACTGCATAATCAGGGCAGACTGATTATGCAGTTTTTCCAGCATGTTTGTTGAATTGCGCACGGATGGCTTTGAAGCCATGTGGCGCAAGAAGACAGCTTCAGTACTAAACCGACTGCATGGCAGTGGCAGCATCCTAAAAATGATAACCTGTAAGAGCCCTCTGGTGTTCAACCTTATCCAAAGAACTAAATCGCTTTAAGTGTCGCCGCACATGGGCCACAGCCACAAACGCCGCCACGAGAAGCTAGAAGCGGCCACAAACCACTTGTGGCCAGGAGCTGCTACTTTTTTTAACCCATGCGCGCAGTATCATAATGGACTCAGTCGAAGGTTTAAATGCGCGAATGGCGTGTGACGGCGTTTTGTATCGGCATTTAGTGGCCAGTTTGGGCCACAAGAAGCCAGCAGCGGTGATTTGTAGCGTGTGGCGGCCACCGGCGTCAACCGTGTGCGGCAACCCTTAGTTATTAATTAATTAAAATAAAATTATATTATAATAACATATGCTGCTAAGCTTATGCTAAAATCTTATTAATAATTTTCTTGTAATGAATGGACTGACATGATGTTGGAATATACACATAATTAGATAATTTATAAAGGAACGCTAAAATATTCTGCTAAATTGGTAATGGGCCTAAAACAGCCACAGGAAAGTTGTCTGGTGAAATAAACGTGATGGTGAATGGAGGATGAGAATCAACACCACCACCTTAGGTTGACTAGTAGAGAATTCCTAAGGCATTAAGTCCGCCTTTGTACTATTGTGTTGCATGAAGTTTTAATAAATAAATAAATTAACACCTTCATGCTAAGTAAACTTATAGGCTCGTGGCAAATAGATGACATAACGACATAGCCCGAAGAATCGTCAATCTTAAGTGGTAGTGGGCAGGGCACATTGCTCGCAGAACAGATGATCGATGGGGCTAAAGGTTCTGGAGTGGTGACCTCGTACTAGAAGATGCTAGACCTGGTGAAGGTCACGTGAATCCGATGGATACAAGACACATAAGAACGGTCATTTCAGCGATACATTTTTTTTTAAAGGTCCAGCAGTTGACGTCTTTTGACTGAAATGAAAATGAGGATGATGAAATGGGTGAGAAATAACAGTCAATGAAATTTAATGGCTTGGAAATAATTGAAGATACAATGGCCTAGAAGTTGAGTTCTACAGGCAGAATTGATGATGGTAGTGAATTTAATTTGCTGTTTTATCTCACACTTACTTAAAATGATAAATCCTCTGCCTAAATGTCCTGAAATACTCGTCTGATGAATGTTATGTAACAAAGCCAACTCCTCAGGATCTATCGGGCGTGACTTCAAGTTTTCAAAGATATTTACTATATTAGTGTCTTGTCTCGCAGATATAGTCACGAGATGTGCAATACTACTTGCATAGCGTGATAGATCCTGGAAAAAATTGGAAATATATCACGGTAAGAAGTTTATCCCAAGTGCAATTTGATATTTAAAAAAACTGGCCAAGTTCGAGTCTGACTCGCGCACGAAATGTTCCGTACCGTCCGTAGCATAAAACGGCAAAAAAAATACTTTAGTTTAATAGGAAGCCCCTAAAATATTTATTTTATTCTGTTTTTTTAATTATAAAATATTTGTTATAGCGGCAACAGAATAGAATATAATAGAATAAACTTTATTGTACTAGACTATACATAGATGTAATATAGCTATTATATATAAAATCCAATATTTAAACATATAAATATTATGAGCTACACAATTTCATACAAAGAGATGGAAAAAGAACAGAACAATAAAGTGACGGAAGAACTGAATTTATTTATAGCAATTGGAGTGAAAATAAATGATCTTTGACTAGATTTTTGAATGGAGCCAGTGACTGGGCTTGCATAATTGGCACCGGCAAAGCGTTCCACAGTCGCATCGCATGGACTGTGAATGATTTGTCACTGAACTTAGTAGAATGCAATTCATTTTTTAAATACATCATCTGTGAAAATTGTCTTCATTAACTGTCTAACTATCACGGTCGCCAGGCTGTAGCCTGGTGACAGATGGACGGACAGTGGAGTCTTAGTAATAGGGTCCCGTTTTATCGTTTGGGTATGAAACCCTAAAAAACATTAAATTTAACACTATACATTTTGTTAAGTAATAAATTTCGTAAAAATTCTGCAGCTCACATCCGGACGTACCTTGGGTTTGTAATGCCCGTGGAGCAGCACATGAGAGTTGATGCCGGTAACGGACATGCCGTTGACGGCGACGTAAGAACGGCGGAAGGACTGGTGCTCCGTGACAATGCGCATGCGCCCCTCGCGTATCGCCACCACGTCCTGTCGCGGGGTGCTGCAGTGCAGGTTGGCGGCTAACTCACCGCAATGGTAGCCAAGCAGCACCTGTTCATAAGCAGAAACCACTGAATAACTAGATTTTTCTATAGAACGTTCAGGTCTTTGAAAGTAACTTTCGAATCAGGCTGGACGATCGAATGTATATTCATAAAAGCCTAGCTGACCGCCCCGAGCACCCCGTCACATAAATGGACTGGAACAATTTGCCTGCTGAGATCTTTCCATCCCATTATAATTTGGGTGTCTTCAAGGCTAGAGTGGATAGGCTTTTAATAAACTAGTGCGCCTCACCATCAACGATTTCATCACTGCTTACCATCTGGTGGGATCGCAGTCAAGCACTAGTTTATCAAATTTTAAAAAAGAGAAGACATAGATATTATATAAAGACATAATTAAAAACAATCAGTTCGCTGTTCGAATTTTAAATTTTTGAAGTCATCTGAAAAATTTAAACTTAAATTCAAATGGGCACTTATAAAACGTCAGAAGCTAGTGCATGGTTCCAAATTGTTTTTTATAAGGAGCGCACAGGAAGTATTTATAGTAGCTAGGTTATGAGATAATGGTAATGATGTGTGATCCCAATAAATAGGATACCTTCGTGATAGCAGCTATACCCGACGCTGCCTCGCTGTATCCGATGTTGGAGATGACACTGCCAACTAGAAGCGTGTCTTCCTTTCCTTTACAGAACACTTTTTCAAGAGCATCCAGTTCTGCTTTGTCAGCATCAGGTGAACCTTTAAAGAAATAGTGCAATTTGTACAACTGCCTTTACAAATTTTTGTTAAACATGTAAAGGTTTGTATGCATGTTAGATTAGGGCGAATGATGCAAATCGATTTTGTCATCTCTAACCGATTAATCTATACATATAATAAATCTGTAGAAGTTTTTAGCTGTGTGCGCATCACGTAAAATGTACGTAATCGTGTGTAGACAACTTTTATACTACTAAAACTGTGTGTAACTTGATATATTATTTAGGCTTTGTTTCATTGCACTCAGTCGACTATATAGAAAGATATACTACATGCATTGTTAAGCGTTACGAAGTTCACCGGGTCAACTAGTTTTGTAATATCTATGTAATTTTGATGACACTGCATTAATATGGTACAATAGAGCTGGTCTGATGATAAAATCGATAATGGCCATAGCAACTTCTGAGTGCATCGCATACTTTATCGATTTTGAGCTACTTGGAGTGGTCTTAGTGAGTGGGACCACAAATTCTACAGACACTGCGCGATAACAGCTTTCTATGTTTTTTTTTTTAAAGCGAGCTTTAATCAGCTCTAGCCTATGCTATTATAATCAGCCTTTTAATGTTCCCTCTGCTGGGACTCAGGCCTCCTATCTAGGTCAGGGAACGGGTCGTAATCTCCACGTAAAACCACGCGGGTGCGGTGCGGGTTGGTGAATGTCACATGTCTTCGAATTTTTGGTCCTAGGACATGCCGGTTTCCTCACGATGTTTTCCTTCACCGTTTTGAGAGCAGTGGTGATGAAATAAATTACACAAAGTAATGCGCCTGGCTGGGTTTGAACCCGCGACCTACAAATCGTAAGTCTGGATCGTTACTACTCGGCCACCACTGCTCTGTACAGCTGTTCTATTCTGTTACAAATGAATAATAGATAATTGGATACCGGAACCAAAAGCTTCGATATATTCCACAGCATGCGGTGGAACCCTCGCTTCCTCATAGAATTTGTTCAAGAAGTCAGCTGTCTTCTCAGAATCCCTAAAATGTCCGTACAAAGGTCTAGTTTCTTCCTTTTGAATGCCGATATAATCCGTTTTTGCATGCATTAAATATGCGTAGACCCTGTAAAAAAACGAAAAACTTTTCATGAAAAGTAGACGGTATGCTTTTACATTTTAAGATTTTAATTGCAAACATGTATATTGCCCCAGAAATCGGAAAGAATTAGTGCAGGCCAGATAAAGTCACAACCAGAAATCAGAAAGGTTTATTTCAAATAGACCAAATACAGGCACTTTTGAATTGTCAAAATATCGGTTAGTCAAAAAAAAGAGAAGCTTAATTGCACGTTCCAAAGCGTAGATCTCTATGGAGAAGAACGTGCAAGAAACTCCATGGTATTGGAGGTCAGAAAATGAGAATACAGTTCTTCAGGATAACTATTTTATTCACTTGGGTTTTCACTTTATATCAACCTTACTCGAAAAGAGACCAAACTAGAATACCTCGGTTCGCGTGTGCAATCCTTTTCGTGAACGAACGCACGAACGAACGAACGTTAGAGTGAACTGTCAGTGACTCAAATTATTTTAATATAAAAATAGGCTAATAAACCTTACTTAAAAATAATATAAGTAGTTCAATTATGCCAAAAATGCTAACAGTCGGCCTTTCCTGACATTTACACGATCCGTGGAAAGGTAATAGCAAAAAAAAGGTATTTATAATTGAAACTATCTAAATATTAATATAAATTAACACTTTGAGGGAAAAAAAAATAGTACATAGTAGAAACTAAATTCTAAACTACAAAAAAAAAAATAGGTCAACGACTCTAATTGCTAATTGTAATTGACATTTTATCATACTTTATCATATGTTATTATAATTACAATCATATTCCATTGAAAACATATTCTGTTATCAGCATTAAATTATTAAATTTCTACACAATTACACCTGCATCACCAGCATTGAAGGAATTACGGTGGCCTCTACATAGCCACTGCAACTCAAGCATGCTGTGGCCGCTGCACTCCACAACATGCTAGCGACAATGCCGTAGTTGCGGCTATAATTGGTTTTTCCTCAAGTCTTGACATAATTACACCCGCATCACCCGCATTGAAGGAATTACGGTGGCCTCTACACATCCACCGCAACTCAAGCATGATGTGGCCCCTTCACTCCACAACACGCCAGCGACAATACCATAGTGGAGAGTATAATTTGTTTATCATGATGACTTTGACATAACTATACCTACATCATCGAAACTGACGGAATTACGGTGGCCTCTACATATCCACCGCAACTCAAGCATGCTGTGGCCCCTGCACTTCACAACACACTAGCCACAATGCCAAAGTTGCGAGCATAATTTGTGTCTATCTATCATTGTAAACCTAGCATGTTATGGCCCCTTCCTGTCCACAACACACTACTACGACAATAATTAGTTAAGATTGATAAGTTATTATGGCCTCTTCATATCCGTAATAACCACTATGGCACACTAGCCCTTACATTTACACAATTCATAATACTTACCACCCAATTTAAAGAGCGAGTTTCTAATCCTCGTAAGTTTCCGAGATTGAGTCGCTATCACCGTCATTATTTCTGTTAAAGACTAACCATGGATGAATTTTATCAACAGAAAACACTCCAGTGAAATTCTTACTACCCTTCCGGGATACTGGAGCTTCTTCTATTTTATACCTATCATTATCAAAGACCTCTACAATGCGGAAGAACCACGAAGCTTCGGGACTAATTTCCTACTTTTCCCAGTCGATGGGATTTCTCTTTCGACCCGAACTAGATCACCGATCTTAAAAGTAACTTTTTTTTTACTTTTATCAAAACGTTTCTTTTGATCTGTTTGATTCTTTTCTACCTGTTGTCATATTTCCTTCCTTATACTTTCGATGTCATTGCCTTCTACAGATCCATCAACTATATTTAGATTTAACAAAGAATTAGGTGTGCCAACTAAATCGATACCAAATAAAGCTTGAGCCGGTATCTTTCCTATTCCCTTATTTAAGGTATTATTTAAGCCCCACTGTATTTGGGATACACATTCATCCCATAAATGCTCCGGTTTGTTATGATTAGCCGCAGTTAAAGCAGCTAGGACCGTGCGATTGTAGCGTTCCACTTACCCGTTAGCGCGTGCTGTCGCTGTTGCATTTAGTACGTGTTTAATACCTAACGTGCTTAAATACGCTTGGACGTAAATTAACTACCTCTGTCCGAAATGATTCGAGTAGGAACGCCAAATGTGTGGAAATAGTTTTTTAACGTGGATATTGAATTTACAGATTTTGTATTTTTGAGTGGGGCTAAAATAGTATATTTCGTAAACGCATCAACAATTAAAAGCAAATACGCGTTTTTCTTTTTGCTTCGCACAAAGGGACCCAAATGGTCTATATGCAAGGTATGATAGGGGCGATCCACTTTAGGTATCGGGTGGAGTTCACCCGCCTTTTTACCCGATGGTATTTTTGAGTGAGCACATTGCAGGCAAGAATCAACATACTGTTTAATAAACCGCAATTTTAGCAAACCAGAAGGTACTTTTAATTTTATCATATGTTTTATCGAAACTGTAGTGACCCATATCATCATGATGCGACTTTAATATTTGCCATCTAACCCCTTTAGGTACACCCCAGCGATCTCCTGCCTCAGTTTTTCTATACAATAATCCTCTTTTAATTACAAAATTATTTTTAATTTCCAATATACCGTTTGTATCCTCATCTTTTAATATATTCACAATGCGTTGAAGTTCAGGGTCACTTTGTTGTACAGTCATTATCCATTTGGTTTCGATACACCGTACTTCAACAATCTCTCACCCAACTAGATTGCGACTAAGTGCATCTACGTGGGACATAGTGGAACCAGATTATTTTGAAATCGTATTCCTGCATAATGTTCCACCATCTCGCCACTCTAGGTAAAATATCTCTTTTTCCAAAGGTTGTCAAAGAATTACAGTCTGTAACGATGGTAAATGGTATGCCTAAAAGGTATGTTCTACCTTTGTAACGAACTCGCGACGCTAAGGTTTCCAGATCGTATGAAGTAAACGAGACTCTTGGTGAGGTTTGTCTGCTATAATATGCTACAGCATTAAAAGGCGCATCTTTATTAGCCCTTTGTAATAATATACCAGCAATTCCTACTTTCGAGGCATCTGTATGGAGTTGAGTTTCAGACCCAGGATTATAGAATGCTAGAATTGGACGTTTAACTAATTCCCCTTTTAAAGTATTAAAAGCATTCTCCTCAGAGTCCGACCACATCCATTTTGCATCTTTCTTTAAACGTTGAGTAAGTGGTCGGGCGATTGATGAGAATCCCTTTATGAAACGGCGAAAGAAACTACAAAGTCCAAAAAATTGTCTAACTCTGTGTTGATCGGTAGGGCGAGGAAATACTTCAACGGCATTTATTTTAGCTTTACCCGGCCTAATGCCGCTGGCGCATACTTCAAACCTGAGGTAGTCAATAGACTCCTTTAAGAAATTACACTTTGACAACTTAAGTGTAATACCAGCAGTACGAAACAATTCTAGAGTCGATTTTAGATTTTGGACGCCTTCCTCTATAGTTTTTGACGGTATTATGACATCATCCATATAAGCAAACGATTCTTTAAACCGGGCATTACCTAGTATATTGTTAATTGCCCTTTGAAAATTAGACGGTGCATTTACAAGTCCAAAAGGTATCCTATTGAACTCATAATGTCTGTCGGGTGTTATGAAGGCCGTTAAATGTTTTGATGTTTCGGACATACATAATTGGTAATAACCTGACATGAGGTCCAAAGTCGTGTAATACCGGATAAATTATCTAGTTGATCGTCAATTCTAGGGATGGGATAATGCTCCTTAATAGTTTTCTTATTTAAAGCTCTATAGTCGATGCATAGTCTGTACTCCCCGGACTTCTTCTTTACGAGGAGAATAGGAGATGCATAGTTTGAAGTAGATGGTCTAATTATGTCAGACTCTTCAAGGTCATGAACTATCTCATGAACAACTTGACGTTCCGTAAAAGGCATGCGATACGGTCTATAAACTACCGGCGTAGAATCGCTCAGCTTTATCTCCATCTCGACATTAGTAATACATCCTAGCTCTCTTGTGGTAAAAGCAAAACAGTCCCTGAATTCGTTTAAAAGACAAGTTAATTTGATAAGATCGCTTTGACTAATTTGTTTGCTAACGGATAGCATTTTAGTATCAATAACATTAATGGAAGAGTCGCCAACAACACATTTTTCAATTTTATTGATGGTGTGACAATTGGCCCGAGTTAACGGGAGGGCTCGAGACAAAAGGGTACCTTTATTTCAAATGAAGTTATTTTCCCTCAAACCGTTCAACTGAAGAGCTGTCCTACCACGAACTATTTGTAAAATACACGGCATAATATCGTACATCTTTTGAGGCTGAGAACACAAGCCGGGCTCAACCAAAACCTCGCCGTCATACGGTGGGTTTGAGTATACAGCTACTTTGGTGCAACCTGTTATGGTGACCGTCTCATAAACATAAAGCCCTATGCAATTTGGTTTATCAACAGCTTTTTCTTTGATAATTAGTTGATCTTTTGTTTTATAAACTACTACATCGTTTTGCTCTGTGAATGTTTGACCAATATGTAACTTTCAGAAAATGATCGGGTACTATCAAAACTTCTACGCGTGCTTTAACCGAATCTATCTTAATGTTAACATCGCATTTCCCTATACAGTGAACTAAGGAATTTCCGAATCCTCTTAAAACCGGTAAATCACCATAAGATTGCGTTATATTTAAAATTTTAACATCTGATTCCCTAAGCATAGTGATTTGACTACCGAAATCAGCGAAACACTTTAAGGTGCGTCCGTTAACTATTGCATCCTTAAAATATTTCGAATCATTATCTTGTCCCTTTGAAATATTTAAGACTGTCTTATTAATTTCGGACTCACGTTTAGTGGGACAATTGGCAATTAAGTGACCTACTTTATGACAGGATTCGCATCTTTTAATTGGGTGTTTACATTTAAAGTGTTGGTGCCCTTCTTCTCCACAATTATAACACTTTACTGTCTTATATTTATTATTCCTATTTGTATTATCCTTGAATGATTTTGGCTGTATGCTATCGGAAGGGCCCGCCTGCGTAGTAACGTTTGACTTATCATTTCTTTTTGTTACTCTTACATTACGGAGATAAACTAATAATTTGCCTCTCCAGACTCCGGAAGTGGGTAACGGTAAGCTGTACATCATCCCAGTTACGTGATATTTAATATTTAAATAAGTAAAGCTGGGTGAAGTGTGACTGTAGTGAGAATTAAGTATAAGAGGTTGTGAGAGTCAGGTGTGTGAATGTGTATATGAGGGTGTGTGGGGGGTGAGGGTGTGTGACTTGTGTGGGTGTAAATGTGTGTGTGGAGTGGGTGTATGTGTGTGGGTATTTGTAGGTGATAGTGTGGGTGTTTGTGTGGGTGTAGGTGTATGAGTGTGTGTGGATGTGGATGAGTGTGTGGGTGATGTCAAATCATACTAGGTCATTTTAGGACGGGACTTTGAGCAAATTTTCTGTTTCCTCGTAACTGAGGGATTTTAGCCAAGTGGTTAAAGCCCTTTTACAATTGGCTCTTGTAAGTGGATAAATTGCAAGCTTTTTATTTATTTTATTGTATAGATATCCACCTAAAAATTCAAAGAATTTGCGTGAGAAAGCAGTGTTTCGCTTGGTGAACGTTTGGCAAACCCTGTGTTTGACTCGCTTATTATTATTAAGTAAGGGATCATACCCTATTAGCGAATGCTGTTTTAGAACTGTGCACAATATATACAGTTGGCGTACTGTCAAGACATCAGAGAGCAAGTAGAGATCCTCAGTAGGAAAAAAGAATGGTAGCGACCAACTTACTTTTAGATCGCTCTTTGGGCTCTTTCCAGTTTCAGTATGTGTGTCCTACAGGAGCCGCCCCACACAGTGACACAATAGCTTAGAATGGATTGGCATAAGGCCATATATACCATTTTAACGACTTTTTTGTCAGCTATGTAGTTCAGACTTCTAAAGATATATATTAGTTTCCTAGTTCTTAATTGAGTTCAGAATTAAGTCATTGGCAGCTAAGAGATAACCAGTCTCAACTGATGGCGCCCGTTCACGGGCATGACGCGTGCATCAAACCCACTCAGCTCAACCATTTTGAAGTGAACCGAATGACCCAACAACACGTGTCACCATCAGCGAGACATTTGAGTGAGCATAACAAACTTTCAACTGCAATGCTCGTAATGTCAAACAAGTTGTAACTTAATAAAAATGAAAATTACAATGCCATTGTTTTCAAATACAAAAAGTAATAAATTATCAGAAGCTCTATTAATATAAACAAGTAAAACAAAAATACAAAACATTTCGAAAACAACAATATAAAAAGGGCAATAGCATCTCTCACAATATTTAAAAAAAAAATTGTAGGAAAAAGTGGCTGTGGTTGTGGAGCAGGACCAACATTTAACCAAGCATTTTTATCAAGGATGTAATATTTCAGTTTATAATATGCTTGTCTACATAGCGTGCGTTTAATGCATGTTTTAAATTTGGACTCATTTAGTTTTACTATTTCAAGTGTTATTTTACTATACAATTTTACACAGTACCCCATACAAGAACTTTGTATTCTAGCCAATCTGAATCGAGGTTGATCTAATTTGTTCATATTTCTAGTATTATAATTGTACCTATCACTTATGTTAGTAAAAAGATGAATATTTTTCCGAACATACAAAATGTTTTCATAAATGTATTGACAAGGGACCGTCATGATGTTTATTTGCTTAAATAGTTCCCTGAGAGAATCGCGCCTGCGAATATTATATATGGCTTTGATAGCTCTTTTCTACAGAATAAAAATAGTCTCAATGTCTGCAGCTCATCCCCATAGCAAAATACCGTTAGACATGATACTATGAAAGTAACTAAAATAGATTAGTCACGCGGTATATATATATATATATATATATATATATATATCAGTAAACTGGTTTTTCTGACAGCATATGCTCTTGAACTCTAGCCGACCTGCCAAAGATGTAAAATAGAAAATAGAACGCATTGTAGCTTCGAGTCAAGCTTGATCCCCAGGAAAACCGTGCTCTCGACAAATTCGAGTTTCTCTTTGTTAAATACTATATCGAAGTTATTACTTTTAACATTCGGTAACGCGTGGACCTGTTGTAGAGCGTTTTTTAAGTCATCAAGGTTAGTGGAACGTCTATTGATCTTAAAAATTAACGACATATCGTTAGCAAACAATACAATATGTGCTTGTTTTTTAAATGATGCGGTAGATCATTTATATATACTAAAAAGAGGAAAGGACCCGATATTAAGCCTTGTGGTACACCGATTTTGACTTTCAAACCCAGATAAGTGACACGTGTGACGTTTATATGTTTTTTTTTTTTAAATTGATATAAACTAGTGCTTGACTGCGATCCTGCCTGATGGTAAGTAGTAAGTAGAGCTTGTTGTTGTCTGTCATTTTAATAAGATTTCACCAAGCTGAGTACAAGTTTACCTAGCCCATAATGTTTTAGCTTTAAAAGAAAGGTTTTGAGATTAACGCAAACAGAAGCTTTTGAGAGGCCACAAAAAATTCCTATCGCATCTTGGGCTTCTTCCCATACTGCAAATATATATTTTAATAAAGTGAAACCAAAGTCAGTTGTACAACGTCCTTTGGTGAAACTATACTGCTGATCGTGAAAATTTTCATTTTATTTTACAACGTAAAAAGTATTAGGTAGTATTTAGCAGCATCCACTCACCTCAATGCATCTTTCGCTTTCTGCAGAAAAAGAACGTTGATGGCTTCCGATAGGGTACAACCGTCAGCATTCTGATCAAATGACTTCGTTTTACCATCCGTCGCCAGTCTAACGATTCTGTATGTAAAAAAACATAGTTATTATTTGCGATAAAATTCCGATGTTGTTGGATTTCGTGGGCTGTCCTAGCACTGTTAAGAGTAACCTGGAATTGGAACTCTGTCTTATTAGAGATAATATATGAGTATAATCAGCCCTATAATGTTAAATGTGTGTGTAAACCTCTGGAACCCTTGAAAAGTGAGTTTAATTAATTTTAAAAAAGTAGATGTAATATTCATAAATATTATGAGATTGTAACAAGAGGTATGTTATAAGTTATGTCTGTATGAATGTAAGTCCTACACGGTATTGTAACCAACGCGTTTTTTTCTGATTTTTAACATGTTCGAATTAAGTTAAGATTACGCTGTTTAAGGCATACTGCCTAAACTTATATAACAATATATACAACATATTCACGCAATAAGGTGCAAAGTGACACTGCGCGTCCAATACAATAACGCCTTCAGAATATTATTTTAGTTCCTATGTTTTTGCAGTGCATCTGGCATGTACATGGAGACTGGTATTATAGATTTGTTCACAGCCATTATGCCATAATAATATAACAGGGTTTGTGCTAAGCAATGGCATTCTAATGGCTATTGCAGATAAATTGACTGCCTAATACTGAAGCATCAAATTAGGAAGCTATTATTAGCAATACAATATTTAGATGATAAGTCTTTAACTAATCATTGAAACGTTGATGTCTGATTTAATAAATTATTATTATTAATAAGTGTTCACCTTCCATAGTGCACAGAGTACTGTGGATGCAGACACAAGTAGCAGCCTCCAACAACAGCCGCCTCGCATTCACCTCTGCTTATAGCGAGGTATGCCTGCTCTAGCGCCGCGGTGGAGCTGCAGCATGACTCGTCAATCGCCATGGAAGGACCCTTCGCGTTTAACCAGTAGGAGACGCGGTTGGCGTACATAGCCTTACAGCATCTAAAATAAAAGAAATTACATCCAATGAAATAAAATATGATGTATATGTAAATGGTATGTTCTTTCGTTTAATACTCGTATGTACAGGAGCTAAATCTGGATCTCGGCGGCTGGGGCGTGAGGAAGTCCGTTCCGTCATGCACGCTGCTGCGTCCTTTGCTAGCATTACTGCTGGATGCGCATATACTACTAATATTGGAAGTGGACTGTATTTTTGCGGATTAGCGTTTCTCAGATATGTGCTTGACACCTTACAGTAGATGGATATTATTAGAGCCGTTTAGGATTAGGAAGCAAGCAAGAAACAGCTCGTAAAATGGGAGGGAACTGCACTAACCTTTTGAACTCCACGTGTCTTGGTCGGCTTTCTCTGGCTTTCGCGACTCCTGATCCAGTGGCGATGAAAATATAACACTCATTGAACACTGCACAGTTCTCAAGCACAAAGCGTTAGCGGGTTTAGTGTCTCTAGCGGATAAGTTCAACAATAACCAATTTTTCTTGCAAAATGCGCGGGACGTCGTCTTAGCATTGCGAACAACACCGAGCGAGTCTCTGTGCGTTCTCTCTCTCTCGAGGTTGTGCGGGAAAAGGATGCAAAATGGGAACAGTGCAAGCTGTCACACAAACAAAACGCGGTATTTAATTCTATGCGGCTAATTACGGAACTAATTTTTACGCGGCAATTACAAAGCGATATAGGCGCAACCAACTGCTTTGAAGAAGGAGGCTATCGCCTGCCATTTCTCCTTGCTCCGGACCATGGCATGTCCAACGCAAGAGGTCGCTGCCGCCGATCGCCCCCAAGAGGACACGGTAGTGTTCCGCTTAAGCGGGGCACACCTCCACCGTATGCTCCACGTTATACAATATTACCAATGATGTGATTTAAAAAGCCAATTCTTACTCACCCAGCAATACCCAGGCCAGTTTTAGAGTCTGCGTCATAGAAGGTCGCTTTTTCAGATTCGGAGAAACAGGTTCCGAGAAACACGCCTACTTTTTTTCCAGACAGGCTCGCTGGATTTACTCCTATGAACGGCAAAAATATCAAATTTTGAAATCTGGTTACTGGACACTGGTTTCTTCGCGTCCGAACACCTCTCACCCCTCAATAAACAGATTCATGCAGCTACTATGAAAGCTGCCCGCATCAAAGAATATAAGTATGTGTAGGTCCGTGACGGCCGAATCCTTGTTCGAAAGGCTGATGGTATACAGGCAAAGCAAGTGCGAACCCTCGAAGCTGTTGACCTGCTCTAACAAATCTCGTCCAAGGCTTTATTAAGAAACTAGTAATACAATAACTTTGATTTTTTAAATTTCCATTCAACATCTACCACCAAAATTTTTCGCAGTACAACGCCATCACTATGACGTTATTATTGCTATAGAAACTTGGCTCGACATTGGCATAAATGACGGTGAAATATTGGATTCCAGATACACAATATACCGTAGAGATAGATCTTCAACTCTCCTGGGTCATAAAAAGGGCGGAGGTGTGTTTATTGCTGTATTGAAGACAATCGGTAGTATTCGTATGGCAAAATGGGAAACTGACTCAGAAAACTTGTGGTTGAGACTAATGATTACGGAAGAAAGGAGGACGCAATACTTGAACATCTGTGCAGTATACTTACCTCCACCAGTACAGCTACAAACACTGGACACATTCCTGGATAAGGTTACCTCTGTAATTGATTTAACAGGCAGCCACACACTCATAGTTGGAGACTTTAATCTGGGATTCATCAAGTGGGAGCTGGATAACACTATCCCTCAGTCAGCAAGTTTGATCGCAAATAATTACAATAACTCTTTAGGCTACTCCCTTGTAGATTGTTTGTCTCTTAACAACTTGCAAAAGCTAAATCATGTAAAGAATCACCAAAGAAAATCTCTAGACCTTATTTTGTCTATCTTTAATGGCGTTGTTGTCCATGAATGCATTGAACCATTATCAACAGTAGACGCTTATCATCCCCCTGTGTGTATTGAGGTTACTAGTGTATCACCAACTTTCCTAAAATGCAAGCTCTCTGCAAAATTTAACTTTCGCAAAGCAAACTACAATATAATTAACGAGAGAATAAATCAGTTTAATTGGATTGAAAACTTTGGTTGGTATGGTTTTCAAAAAGTCTTATAAATATTCTGAACGAAAAGGAAAAACTTAGAAGACGTTACAAAAAATATAAAAATCCCCGTGACTACTACGAATATAAACTATTAAGTCGTAGAGTCAATCAAGTTATCAAAAGCAGCTATGAGGACTTCACTAGGAAGACGGAAGAGGGCAGGGCACCCATAATCCTAAACTCTTCTGGTCATTCGTAAAAAGAAAAAAAGCAGGTGCAAGTGAAATACCGTCGGAATTGAAGTTGTGCACTGAGGTTGCCATTTCGGGAGATGGCATCTGCAATCTATTTGCAAGTCACTTCGCGTCGACTTTTACTCAATCAGGTGCCATACACTCAGAACATCGCTCTGGAGATACGCCGATCTACTCTAGCAATACGTTGGGCAGCGCAGCACGGAAAAGACTTAACCGGAGCACTGAGAAAGCTCAATGTATGCAAAGGTGCAGGTCCTGACGGTCAACCTATATTTGTCAAAAAATGTGCGGTCAGTCTATCTCTCCCACTCAAAATAATATTCAATCACTCTATTAAAACTTCTCAATTTCTTGATAAGTGGAAGCTAGCGCATGTAGTCCCCGTTTTTAAAAAAGGGGAGGCTGACAACGTAAGTAATTACCGACTTATCTCCATTTTGTCTGTATTTTCAAAAGTATACGAGTCTCTCTTGTGTCCCATTCTAACAGCTCATTTGAAAATAGAGGTGGCTCCACAATAACATGGTTTTTGTGCTCAAAAATCCACCACAACCAACTTAGTTCTCTATGTCAATGACCTTTGTAAATAAGTAGATTCACGTAAGCAGGTCGATTCTATATACACCGATTTTATCAGTTCGTTCGATAAGGTGGCAATATATTATGTATTGCTGCAGAAGCTGTCAAATCTCGGTATATTTGGCCAACTTTGGCTGTGGTTTAAATCTTATCTGACTGACAGAAAACAGAGAGTTGTAGTAAAGGGTCACCAGTCTCTACCTTACACTTCAACATCCGGAGTCCCATAAGAGTTAATCAAACTCTTGTTATAAAAATGTACTAGTGAATAAGTCGTTGGTGTGCCATAAATAAATAAATAAATAAACAAAAACATCGATTAATATTTTTACCCATGTTTAAAAATTAATAAATGATTTATGAAAACAATAATAATTAACATATTAGACCAGTAAAATATTAAAAAAATAAGTTAAAAAAATTAGATCACACAAATTTGGTATTTGAAATATGCCAAAAAGAAAATTGGAAAAATGACCAAGAAGAAATGGAATGAAATGGTCAAGAAGTTCCCACCAGGCATTATTGGTTGAAGACCGCCTCACCACTGGAAAATTTTACTCAAGATTCGATTTGTATCTGGAGATATTACTAGTGTAAATTATAAGTTAATATTTAGGTTTCTTTTAACCTTTTAAGCGTCTACGTCGAATATATCCGACCAACACCCTCACGTATATTCCGCCAGAGTCACACATCCACGACCAAATAGTCCATCTCGTAAACTCTTCTGTCAATGCCAATTTGGATTGAACAGCTAAACGACATGAAGTACCTAATCGTGAAGTAACTAATATGACACGAAAATAAGTAAGATATGAAGATATACAACACTAGTTTTAGTATATGCCAAACTCGAAACACGTGTCTAGTATTATTATGTAAAGAAACTATGTACAAAATTTTATAACTCATCATCTGCCTGCCCTTGTCCCGTGTATTTGGGGTCGGCGCAACACGTTTTCTTCTTCCATTCTGCCCTGTCACTCGTCATACTATCACTAACTTCCTTTTCTTTCATATCACTCTTCACACAATCCATCCATCTTTTCTTTGGTCTCCCTCTCACTCTCCATCCATCCACATGTAAACTCATAACTCTTTTAGTAACATTTAGTAACATCACAACAAAATTTCATAACTGTACCATGAAAAATCACAAAGTTAAAAGCTTGTTATGTTACCTGGTAGTCAGCAAAAATACATAGTTACCGGGCAGTCCGGACGTATAAGGGGTTGTTTTGCTCCAGCACCCAGCAGTGAGCTGACGCTTAATGAACTTGAACTTAGGTGGTGTCCAACTTATGAATTTTTTAAATATTTTTCGGGACAAAACAAAAACATGTAAAAATTATTGATTACTGTTTGTACAGTTGCTGATTCTGAACAAAATATATTCAGGTTTCGCATATACTAAAAATAATGTTGTAGATAAAGATAAAAAATAATAAGTTCAGAAAAGCGAAGAAATATAGGATTAATAATAATGCCGCTGGTGATTACTATTTTTTATATTTATAAATATATATTTTATAATATGTATTTTAAGAAATATATAAAATATTTATAAAAAATAAATATAGGAGATAATAATCATTTTTATTTCAGGTTAAATATACCCATTTCCATTTTACATAAAATGTTACGACGCCAACAATACAATAAAATCAAATAAATTAAAATCAAAATAAAATCAAATAAATTAAAATCAAAATAAATAAATTAAAATGAATGTAAATAAATCCAAATCAATTCATTAAAATCAGATTTAAATAAAGAATATGAGTAGCCAGTAGTTACTACTAGACCATCATAGCTCCGATATTCTTACCTGCGTCATATATAGCACTGTATGCATGTTCGAGTATTTTCCGGGACATGGGATCCATAGAGTTTCCGAGGGAGTAGTAGACCTTGAAGAATTGCGCGTCGAATCGCTCGAGGCCTGGTATTGCACCCACGTGTTGAACTGCTTCAGGATGTGTGACTGACCAGCGCAATTTGTCTGCTGTCACTGGGTTCACCTAGTGGATTGAGTATTGTATGGGTTACTGTTCTATTGTATTGGAGTACAGACTACTACACAAAGATTGGGCTTTATGAGGATTCCGTACCTCAAAAGGAAAAAACGGAACCCTCATAGGATCACTTTGTTGTCCGTCTGTCTGTCTGTCAAGAACCTTTATCTTGGATACATATTTATATATTCAGATTTGCGGTCTCTTTAAGCTGCGAAACAATGAAAATTATAAGTTGACGAGTTGAATTGTAAGACGACCTAGTGAGAGTCGTGGGAATGCGGTGGATCCGAGACGCACAGGATCGGTCGTTGTGGAGACGCTTGGGGGAGGCCTATATCCAACGGTGGACATCTTTCGGCTGAAATGATGATGATGATAAGTTATCGTCAAAAAAAAAAAAAGATACGGCCGTTAATGTAGCAAAATTCGTATATTTTGGCACTCTCAAGGAAAGCTTCACACAAAAGAATGCCTCTCATTTCGGCCACCCAGTTTGTCTCTCATACTCAATAACCAAAATATGACTCGCATTCTTTTTTTTAGAGGCGTGAAATCATCCAACTACTTTTCTCGCTCTAAAGGTGGGTTTACGCTTGAAGAGCCGAGCTCAAATACGAGCGGCACTACACGAATTTGAGCTCGGCTTGTGCCTCGTTCGTGCTCGGCTCCTCTATAATAGATCACCCAAAGGTGAAGTGAGAGGACGTGTCAGATTTTCACTGACTAAAACCACACCAGTATCCTTCACTTGCCCTTTGCGTTCTAAGACCAGGACTTTGTTTTTAGAAATTCCCCGTAATGACTCATATGCTGGATCACCCAAAATGCTAACACACCTTTATTTTTGTAGATTTGATGAGTGCCACTGACATTGCGACTTTTCGTTCTTGCCACCTGGGCTCATAATAACTGAAAAGCTACATTACACACGACTCAAACAATGAAGATATCATTATCATCATATCCTCACCTTATTGTACAAGATATCAGACAGATCCTTGACGTGATGCGAAGAGGGGTACATCCCCGACATGCCGGAGATGACGACCCTCTCACCGTCAGCGACCAGACTCGATGCAGGCAAGACTTTGCCTTCCACCACAAACTCGGTTGCGGGTACCTCTTGTGGAATTGGTGTCATGGTTGATCAGGCTAGCAAATTAAAGAGCAGATTTAGCAGGGATAACATATATGCCTAGGCCAGATAGTATTGATATAAAGATTCTTTTTATACGCGTTTTTAAATACTATTATTTTCAGTTCGAACACTAAACCTATAAAATTATTTGTTAATTTAGTTGTTTAGTATATTGTATAGATGACGATACAAATAAACATGTACATACACACTCCAACACAAAACAAAATGATTGAAAAGGCATTTATCTGGTAATGTCGATTAAAATATGAAAATTTGTTGGTCAAACCGTAAACGAAAATAAGAACGCCATATTTTTTTTTTTAACTAAATGAAATATTATTATAGCATAATATTGATAATATTTAAACTGTACTGCTCACATAATAATACACGGTGTCTTTGACATCGACGCACAAACGAATACCATGGATCCTGGTACATGATTCTGGTCGGCATTTTACAAATTTTTCAAAAAAATATAATTTTCTTAAAATAACTGCCACCTAATCATGTACTTACATTGCGAAATGCTACAAATAATTGAGATATTGAGCATTGTTTGCACAGAAAAGTATACATTTTCAGCTAAAGTAAAATTAATAAAAATAATTGCAACTAAAATAAAGTATAAAATATTATGATGTTAGTACTTACGTTTTTTTATATTTTATTTAATAATATTAGTAAACAATAGACCAGACCAAACTGTAGCGAAAGTTCGTTGAGTGATTTCAAATTGAATTATGTTCTATTTATAATAAATTGAAACCCTAATAAATATGTAATTACGTATCGAAAACCACGAATGAATTCGCCAGTAGGTATAGACGGCGACTTATGAATTTATTCATAAACGTTAGTACAATGCACAAGACTCCAAAAAAATGGTACAACAATTGATACAGCACTGCTACGCGAATTCCAGCAACCTCTAATCTATATATCCGTGGATGGCGTGAATATGTTGACATATCTAAAACTGCATTTTGTCAGGACGGCCATTCTAATGTTTTGACTTGTTAGGATTCAAAAGAAGAATTGTCATTCATTTTGTTTTATGCATGTTAGTTCACATCAACTCGATAAATGGTGTTGTACATTTTGGACCGTCCGCTGAATGGCAGTTTTAAGAGTTTTCAGCGGTTTTATGACCTTCCTTGCATATTGTAAATAAAATTATTCGTTCTGAACTTGGCGTTTGATTCACAACGTAAATGCCTTGAAGGTTCCTCAGATTTTTAGCGAAATTGTACATGGTCCTTACGAGCCGGACGATAAATCGGTTGATTAAAGTTGAGCTACGCAGTGACATATCCAATACAGGAAACGGGCTCGGACGGAGCTGAATTTTGGACCCTATTTCAGTGAACTATAAACTGAAAAAACTGTGAGTACTCTTTGCAATATTGAATTTGAGAAAATTCAAGTAAATTTTCAATACAAGAAGAAATAGACTTAGAAAAATTTAGAAGTTGTTTGGACTTAGTTTCGATAAAAGTGAACAGACGGGGAATCCACGCCGGTTTTCCTACAGAAGTGCCAAACACTTAGAAAATTTTTATGAAAACATTCATGGACTTGTAATTTTTTTGAGATCGGGCATTCAAGTTAATTGAAAAGTTGAACTACTTAATTGAGATTATTAAAACAACACATTTAAATTAAACAAAAACTAGTAAACATGGAAACGTATTTTACAATTCAAGAAGATGCGAAATTAGTTTTCGTATCTTCTTGAATTGTAATAAGATTCAAAAAGCCAGAGTTAATTTTGAAAAATCTCCTAAGGAAAGATTAACTCAATCTTATTTCGAAACTCGGCTTGAAACATTGTAAAATTATTGGACTTCGTATCGCGACACACATAGAGTCATCGTTTTGGAATTTAATCCAAAGGAATTGGTTAAATCTAGCTATTGCACAGCTGATGCATACGGAGTAACCGAAGAACTATACATGGAATATAAAACAGAGTTAAAGGATTGCTTATTTAAGTTAGATTCTAATACTGTTGCAATGTCTAATTCTAAGGTTATTGAGTCAAACATCGGTCAACCCTTTAGTGTTAGTTTACCCAAAATTTCCATTCCTAGTTTTAGTGGTAAATACACGGAATGGACAAGTTTTCGCAATTTATTCATGTCATTAATACATAGCAACAAAGCATTGGACGATGTTCAATTACTACACTATCTCAAAGGCTACATAACGGGTGAGGCTGAACAGATTTTACGCCATATTCCTAACACGGCCAGTAATTACAAAGTCTGTTGGGATCAATTGGAACATCGCTATAATAATAAATTACATCTTGCTATTTGTATTTTAAAACGTATCATGAATCAAAAGAACATAACTTCTGAATCATCCAGTGCCATTAAAAAATTACTTGATACAACAAATGAATGTTTAAACGCCCTTAAAAACTTAGATATTGATATTTCTTCATGGGATATTATTGTAATTTATATTGTTAGTTTAAAACTTGATACTGATTCTAGGAAATTGTGGGAAGTTCAAATCTGTAAATTCAATGACGAATTACCTAAAATATGAGACTTACAGGAATTCCTAGAGCGGCGATTCAGGTCTCTTGAATTTTTGGATAGCAAAGTTAGTTACAAGTCAAATAATAGTACTCGCACGACTAAGGTTATGCATATCACTTCAAATTCAACTTGCGAATTTTGTGCTGAAAGTTATAAACTCATAAATTGCAAGAAGTTTGCTTAGGAAAATGTTAATGCACGTCGTGAGTTTGTCCAAACCAATAACTTGTGTTTTAACTGTCTCGGTCCAAATCATTCGGTATTTTCATGTCGTCTTTCAACTAATTGTCGTATATGTAAGAAGAGACACCACTCTCTTCTTCATCTGAAATCAGTCCCTAAAAGCAATCACGTCACACGTGATAAAGAGGAAGATGATACGAATCAATCAACTTTGCTAGATGTGATTGATGGGCCAATTGCCATCAGCTCGTGTTACTGTTTGCCGGCCTTTTTATCAAAGTGTTGTTGATTACGCCGGACCTATCGCCGTCAGAACCACAAAGGGACGTGGTTATCGCTCCACTAAGGGTTACATTTGTTTATTCAACTGTATGTCCACTCGTGCAATTCATCTGGAAGTGATGAATGATCTGACCTCAGATGCATTTCTCGCTGCATTTAAGCGTTTTGTTGCTCGTAGAAGCCGTTGTGCAGATTTGTGGAGTGATAATGGCACTAACTTTGTTGGAGCGAATAGAGAGCTTAAAAATATTTCACGAGAAGGTCGGTAGCAGTAAGTGACATAGTTGACTAGCTTGCAACAAACAGCACTACCTGGCACTTCATTCCTCTCCATTCTCCAAACTTTGGTGGACTATGGGAAGCTGGAGTGAAGTCCACAAAACATCACCTAAAACGCGTGATCGGCAATAGTACACTCACGTTTGAGGAGATGACGAACATGAGTACTCTCAAAATATGGCATTTTACTCAACGGCTTGTGCAAGACTTTTGGCGTCGATGGTCGCATGAATACCTTACACAACTACAGCACCGTTATAAATGGTC